>JAECXC010000286.1:6585000-16585000 GCA_018152125.1 Drosophila dunni | reverse complement strand
CGCGATTGAATTGAATAAAAGAACAAACCGAAAAAAAAAGACACACAGTACACTGTAAATAAAGTCCAATTAAGATGTGCTCGTCGTAGCCATTACATTGCGGGTAGATCACCATAATTCAGTCGAACAAACAAAGAAAATACCAATGAAAAACGCCTCAAGAAATGCTGCCAAAAAACACACAATACTCGATAACATTTGGGTTGTCAAGTCTGAGTCATGAGCGTCACGGCGTGTGCCTCAGACATGATAATCTCGAATGTGATTGGCAGCATTATAATCATATACGATACCCTTGAGGTTTTAGGTAAGATATGATAGATGGTCTCTGTCTATTTTGTTATGTTCTATTCTCTGCATTTACAGCAAAGACGCTCTGTTGACTGGGGTAAGTAGTTTAACTCGTTAGTTATTCGTTTCAACTCGTTTAACTCACACCTCATTGCTGGCTAACCTAAAAACCGAAACTAAAATGGTTTCGACGAGTGGCTCATTACTTTTGTCCCCCGTTTTACCCCCTTTAAGCTAAGAATAGAGGCACAGTAAAACCATAACAAACATATCTAGCGAAGCTTAGTTCTGTTGGAACCCATTTGTTAATCTGATGCATGCTATGACTTCTTCGGATCGGTAATATGTACTTGTACTTGTATACTCGAATATTACGTATACGTAATATGCAACACGGAAATATGTGTGTCCTGAACACAGGCGACTGTTCAATGAATTTGCATTTACGGCACGCACATGAACATTTTCTTTGAATGATGGTCTCAACTGCAGATATAAATTTGTACATAAACCATTTGGCTTACAAATGAATTTTTTTTCACTCATTTCTCAACAAACAAATAAAAACAATCAACAAACAGCAACAGCAACAGCAACAACAACAGAAGCAGACAGACAAGAACTGACAAGCACTCACACACACGTACACAAACACACCCACACGAACACTCACTGATACTTACATATATATAAATAAATACATACACACATTCACACTCACAGTCATTTAGTCGTTACACTTTAATTATTCTGAATCTCTCTCGCTCTCTCTCTGTACTTACCTCTCTATCTCTATCTCTCTCTAACACCGTAAATCGTATATACCATACGAGTACACGCCCCTCACACCAACACACACCCACACACCCTTCCACACCCACACTACACACGCTTTTCACATTTTTCCTTTGCCTGGCTAACAAACAGAATAATTTTTTTAATTTTCTCGTTTGAAAACCTACAAGTACACTGGGACAAAATTGCTTAATGCTGATTATTTATACCCTGTACCTGTATCAAGTGACTCCTTTAAGTCTCCGTTCTCCGTCTGCTTAAATTAGATTCCCAGATTAATTCCTAGCTCCAGTTCTCCGCTCTCTTAGTCTCTTAACTAGTTCACATGTTTAAGATACAGGGTATCCGCTAGTTGAGCACTCTCGACTGTATTATTACTTGGTTTTCTGACCTTTCAATGCTACTCCAAAAGTCCAAAACTCCCTTTCCAGTTTAATTTACAATTTCTTAACATAAACTGCATAATTCACAATGTTCCTTTCAATTTATATTTCTTTAACTAATATATGTGCATATGAATATATATATGTGTACATGCATACGTATATGTCTATGTACATCTATATATGTAAAAGTATAATGCCAAAAAAATTAATATATGTTCCAACAACGCTCCATTTTCCCCCATACTGTTCCAAACCGAACTTCAAAATTACAAAACTGTGCAACCATCCAACTATTGACAACAACAACAACTACAACTACAACAACAACAATAACAACTACTACAACAACAACTACTACTACAACAACAAAACCAATTCTCAACTATCAACAACAATCATCAAAACTCATATGGAACGCGACTTGATTCAAAATTTTGTGCATCCGCCATAAACCCCGAACCGTCAACCAAATCGTCCAAACGTCCGTTTGTTCCATTAACCAAATCGATCTCAAAAATCAAAATCAATATCCAAATCAAAATCGAATATCAATATCAATCAATATCCAACATCGCAATATCAATATCAACATTGAATTCTCACATTAACAATATCTCAAAATCGCTATACTAAACTGACAAAAACAATTCGAAACTATATTCAAATCATATCGCAATCATAGAATACGCCACCGTCGGCTATATGGCAAAACGAATTCAAATGCGAAAACAAAGATTTATGGCGATCCAAAAGATAGCTGAACAAAAAAAGCAACAGCTCGATGGTGTGCAGCAGCAGGCCAATCCGAATCCGAATGTCGGAGGCGGACCCGGTCCTGAGCATGGACATGGGCATGGTCATCATGCCCACAGCCATGGTCATCCGCATGCGCCCAAACAAACAGTGAGTAACCGCCCAATCGGCTTTTCAAATATCCAACAAAACGTTGGTACGCGCGGTTGCTCGATAGTGGGACCCTTGTTCCAGGAGGTGAGATTCAAGGTCCACGACCCCAAGGCACACTCCAAGGGTGGCACACTGGAGAATACGGTGAATGGCGGACGTGGTGGACCCCAATCCCATGGACCTGGCCCTGCGCCGGGCGGTGCTGGTCCTGGCGGTGGTGCCGGTGGCGGTGGCGGCGGTGGCCCACCCGATGCCGGCGGTGATCCGGAGGCAGCGGTGCCAGCACACTTACTCCATCCGGGCAAAGTAAAAAAGGTAAAGGTAAAGATCGTACATGATGCGGCATGAAAAACAAACAAATCATTTACGACTGAGAAGTAACATATTGGAAAATACAGCTACACAGAGAGAAATTAGTGTTGACATAATTTATAAAATTTTTAAATCTTTTTTGAGAAAAAAAGAAATTTTTAATGGAAATTAAAATTGAGATACTGTTAAAATTGTACGATGTTAGGTGCAAATTACTTGCCTTTTTCTCTCTGTGTATGCAAAAAATAATGCATATTTAATGTGATTTAATACCCTGCAGGATATTAACAAGCTGCTGGGTATAACGCCCTCGGATATCGACAAATACTCGCGCATTGTGTTTCCTGTGTGTTTTGTCTGCTTCAATCTGATGTACTGGATCATCTATCTGCATGTGAGTGATGTCGTTGCCGACGATCTCGTCCTGCTCGGAGAGGAGTAAATCCTCAAACGCAGGAAGACAGAGCACAGGGACAAGGATACTGAGGAGGGAAGTGAACAGCGTACGTGAGAGTCAAACTATGCAGGGCGCTGAAAAACAACAAACAAACAAATAAATCAAGAAAACCAAAAAAATAAAAAAAAATGAAAGGAAATTAACCAAATTTAATTTTAACTAGCGATATGAGAAATGCAAAAGCAACATATTATTGTTAAATACTAAAAGGACACACATATTATGGACGGAGAGCAAGGATATTGTTAAATAGAATTACGTAAAAAATAAAACAACCAAAAAGAGATTAATTTAGAGTTAAGGCGAAAGTAACGACAAGAAAAAGGAGAACAAACACGATGAATAATCAAAAGCAGCAAATATAGCAAATAGTAGAGACAGTAAAGAATAAAGCAAATTGAATAAAACCTATTCACCGATAATACAAATCGTAAAGTATATATGTTATAAACAAAAAGAAAAAGAAAAATGCAAAAACAAATAATAGCACAGTCCACAATTTATTGCAGACTCACATAATTCAAATTTAAATACACCCGATGCAATTTACATAGGTAAATCTAAAGAAACCAGAAGTAATACAAGTACTCGAAACAAATAAAAACCTAAGAGATTTCCAATTCATTTTCCAGTTAATTTAATCGATCCCAAATACCCTGTAGCAGCACAGCTCCGTCTGGTTCACTGATATTGAATACCAAGTCTTGGTGTTTTACGGGTTATAGGGCATCAACTAGTCGACTCACTTTATTCTCCTAAGAATTTCAGTTGCCCATTACTTCCCTTATGCAGAGACACTTGAAGAGTCTTCCTTAATTTAGGCATACATTAGTTTTAGTTTTAATCTAAACTTAAATTTAGTTTTATTTAATGGTTAATGAAACCGTTTTTAAGCTGCACGCATTATGAATCAAAAATCTATCTTAAAGAGACCCAAATATGATTTATTTTTTACTTGATTTCTCAAAACTGACCACTTTTTAGCGCTTCCAAGAAAAATGGCCAAATTTTTTAGGATTTTAAAAAACAACGATAAGTTTTCAAAATGCAAATCAAACTTATACAAATTAATGAAATCATTTAATTAATTTAAATATAATAAAGAGAAAACCAAAGATGAATAAATAAATATAAAATTACTCAATCATAAAATCTACAATTTTTAATAATTTGCACATTAAATTAACAAATAAACATAAAGGAAATGTTCTTATGTACAATATTACTTTCAATGGCACCTTTTGAGAACAAAGGGCATCGGGCATAAATAAAAACAAAATAGTTAATAACCATAACATAAATAATGATAAACATTAATAATCTGAATTTTAATGAATGGTTTTAGTTTCACCAGTTTTTTTAAATATGCAAACAAAAAAATTAATGCAAAACTAAGTAAACCAATAAAAAAAAACCATATTTTAATTGCACACAAAAATCCATCTTCAAAACAACTTTGCGGCACCATTAAATAATTAATAACAAAAATGAAAAAGAAGAAAATATTAATTAAACATTAAATTGAAAACGGTAAAGTTTGAAATCAATAAATGAGATACAAAACGAAATAAATAGCTATAGATACTTATGTACACAAATTTAAATGAAACTGCCTAAGAACCTAGAGAATAAGGATCACAAATAGTTGTTTAATAAACATACAAATTTAATAGTTTATAGCAATTTGATTTGAACATTTGTATATACTGTATTTGAAAAACAAAAAATAAACACATTCTAAAAGCAAAGTAGGAGCAAAACTTCGCAAGGAAAATTATGAATTAATTAACATTAGCTAATTATAAAATATAATTACATCTAGATAAAGTAAATCTCGGAAGAAAACGTTCAAGCAGTCAATAAAGCGATTAATATAGCAGTATAGGCAAATGCACCATTTAAATTAGCTTAGTACACACACAAACACACTGACAACAGCTACACACACACATACAGACACACATTGACACCGTAAACATAATTAAAGTTTTGGTGAAGTTCCTCAATAAGTCACTAAAAATATTTAGTTTAAATAAAAGGCAAGTGAGTTAAACAAATTTATAAAAAAAACCAAACAAAAACAAACCTGGCACAAAACTAAGAAATGAGGAGGAAGAAGAAGCAGGAGAAATAAATAAATTATCGAAATCATTAAAAAGATATCATCAATGAATTTTAATTTGATAGCTAAGCTAAGACGATGTGAATTCGCCTTAGTCGGCGCTATATCTAAGGCTAAAGTTTTTTGTACAGTTAGCTGAAGTTGAAACAGGCTAAAGCAGAGGTATACACCACATGAATAGCGACTAAAAATTTAATGGTTATGGATAATACAAGTATGATAGTTATATATACAAACACATATATACATACATACATACCTAATATAGAAGCAGCATCACAAGCATAATATATATATATACATATATAGATACATACGATATATTTAATAAGTATGTATGTTATGAGTGTACTTTACAATAACATAATGTACTTAAGCACCTATATGTAGCACGAGTTTTTTATATGTAAACCAAACGACAAGAAAACAGAAAAACCAAAAAACTAAAAACAAATTATTTTATATACACAGTAATCCCATAACGATTAAGGAAATGAAATGAATATGAAAATTAAATTTAAATTATAGGCTCAATACTGACTAAACGTTTGGAGACGAGAATATCGAAGACAACTAGCTAATTCTACACAGTCAAGAAAGCACAGCAATCCTAAATACTCGTACTACCAATGTGGCCCATCAAAATAGAGCATAGCAGTCAATAGAATTGTTGTCATTGGGCAATTTGTACTAGACTCAGTTGGGATTCCTTATCAATAGATAATGCTCATATGTCCTTTGAGGCGTTAATTGCCTGTTTGACAGTCATTCAATTGATTGATGTGCACGTATTTGATCTTAACCTAACCACACCTATAATCCAACAAAAAGTATACAGCATCTGAACGAAAATTACTTTATTAACTTTCTAGACACACACACACACACCCACACATACCTACACACACACACTTGCTACATTTTTGTATGCTTCAAGGATCAGTTGAGCCACGTACTTAAATATACATGGATTTGAAAAAAAAAGCAACTGCAATTGATTTACATCTATCCAAAGAAAACAATGATGTAGGAAAAATGAAAATGAATATTCTTAGGAACACAATTTTTGCAATAAATAGCTAGAATCAGATTCAGAATCAGGCAGTAAACGCAACTCGACATCAAGTAAAATCGGTGATAAAGACAAACAAAAAGAAAAAACCAAAAAAAAAACTAAATTCAAGTATATATTTTGTAGCTATACTGGTGTCGGAATTCAATTATACTTGTATGGAAAGCGAACAACAAAACCAAATAGTTAAATCAAAATGTTTATAAATTGAAAGTGGAAAAATGAATAGTGCATAGGAGTACCTACAATTAAGTTCTACGCAACAACAAAAAAAGATTTAAAACCAAAAAAAAACTAACGACAACAACAACAAATAGCTGCTCAACGGTTTCGGAGCGTATTTCCAAAGAAAAGTAAAAACAAAAGATTTTAGTTGTTAAACAAATAGCTGAGCATTTTTAAAAAAAGATGATAAAAGAAAGAACAAGGACAACTAATTAAGTTAAATTGTATTTACTTTTCGTATTCTTTTTTACTCTACACCTAGTTAATTATATATAATTTGTTAAAATTTAGTTGTATTTAAGTACGATAAGTAAATAGAAATTAATACAATTAACAATTAAATTAAAACTGAAGAAATAAGAGGCAAGCATTTAGGACAAATAATGACACAAGCCCTGAAATTAATTACTTATATACAACAACAACAACAACAAGAAGAAGAAGAAGAAGAACAAGAAAAATAACAACAACAACACAATGAAATGTTTAAAGCATTTTTGGTGTCGTTCTCTTAGACGAGGGGCACCAACACCAGCGTTTTATATAACATACTTACATATATTATGAAACAAAAGGAAATATATGAGAAATTAAATATATATAAAGAAGAAAATATATATATATGTATGTATACATATAGAGTTACATATACATACTCGTATATAAAACATGATGATGCTGCATGTATGTACATGATGTAATAATTACATTATGTACGTATAGTTTATGTATAATAATGTATGTATTATATATATGTATGTATGATGGTCTCAAACATGAAATTCTAAAGTATTTAGATAAGCAAAGAACTAAAACAAACAGTTACAAACATAAGCTAAATATTTAGTTCGAGTTGATATACAGAAATCACATGAAAAAAAATATAAGATACTTCCCAATACACACACACTCACACACAGACACTTACCTACATCCATGAGAATGCACCAAAAACATTTTTTAATGCAACTCAAAGAAAAAAGAAACTAATTAAATAAAACGTTTATGAAACAATTATAATTATTGATAGTAGGTAATTCCCAGCCCTTAAAACCAAACATTGGATAATTGCACAAATTAACGCGAATACACACACACACACACTGACACTCACACACATACACATTCAAACATACTTATGGTTGTACACCTTATTGTAGTTTTGTATTCGAAATTGTTTTTGTATTTGGTTATTTTTAACAGCTAGTTTGAGAAATGAAACCCAAAATACTCAAATCTTGTTATCTAATTATTAGTTTGATCTGTTGCTCAAGCATTAGTAATTTAGCAAGTATTTACTAAGCATTCACTATCAACTCAATCAACTTCAATCAATTATCTCAGCACAATTCTCAAACTCCGGACGGCTGCAGACTTTGAAATTTGATTCGTTTTCTGGGATTAACATGAAGAGTAATTGATTTTATATACTGTATTTCTTTCCACACCATGTTGACAGATTGTCTATATAGAAGCTTTTGAAAGCGTTTCAATAATTTTTGGTTTATCCGTCCATTAAATAAAAGTTCCTAATTGCAATAAATGAATATTTGTTACATTGTTATTCACCACGTCAGCAGCCAACAGCAAGAACAACAACAACTCCCACGAAGCAGTCAATTCTGATCATAATTTCCAGTTTGATTTTTGATTAACAAGTTGGCCTCTAGTCAATTACAATCAGTTCTCTCTCTCTCTCTCTCTCTCTCTCTCTCCCACTTTCTCTTTCTGTCTCTCCGTCTGTCTGTTTTATTTACTGCACATTATGTTCGTTGATCAAACTAACCAACCCAGTATAATACCCCGAAATAGTAGTTAAGCAAGCATTATGCAACTGTTTGAATACAAAACCAAAAAAAACCGCAAGATAAAGCAAATGAAAAACAAAATAAATAAGATGAAGAAAAAAACAAAAACAAAAAAATATAAATATAAATAATTAAAAGCGTAATGCGTATGTAATGATTGATCACTGATCACAAATTTTGACTGTGTTAATTTCGTTATATATATATAAAATAAAAGTAAAAAGGACAACAGAAATGATAAAGAGAAGCAAGAAAACTAAGGAAAAAATAACGTATAATGAAATATCTATAGCGTATAAAAATAAATACACATATAAAAACAAAAAAACAAAACAAAACACACAATAAATGTTACAGAAAGATGAAAATCAAAAACAAATAGAACCTATAACATTAAGTTGAATGCTAAATTAAATGCGTCAAATAATGACAATGGGAAACATCCAAACCAAGAAGATAATTATTATAATATTGCAAATGAAGCAAATACGAATAAAAATATGTAAAAAAATTACAAGTAAAGAGAGTTTTTAATGGGAGCACAGAATGGCATCGAAAGGTAAGTCCTTTAGCCCCCTAGTCCTTAAAAAATTAAACAACTGCTCACTGTTTTAATATATTAATTTATTTACGTGTTCATTAAACAGAAGTTTTATGTTGTCCTTCAAAATAACATACAGTACAATACGTTGCGGTATATTTCAATTATTTGTTAATATATATTTAATTATTTATTCATTTAATTCAATAAACTCCAAGAGAGCTGCACATGCTAATAATCAGTATCAGTGTTTGAAGCTTTGAGTATTTTTCATTTTTGTTTTTCCTTTAGTAATTCGATTGCAAATTTTTGGTTAGGCATTTCAGGTATAAACCGAGTTAATTAATTTGACTAAACTTGTTACGCTCTTTAAGTCGCAAATAATTTAACTAATTAGAATAGACTTTATGCTATAACATACAACAATGCTTTAGTGCTAACATTAATGAAATCATAAGTTGGAAATTTCCTACGATGGGCACAATTCCTTATACATAAAGTATATATAGTTAATATATATATATATTATATATGTGCTAACATTAAAAATATACCGATTTTTCGAGTACAGCAAACTATAAATTATCTCTGAGCTAGTTGAAATATTTGCTTTGGCTGATATTGTTAGGAATAATTAAGCGTTTAAACAGTTAAATTAGAGTTACTACATATTGTTGATTTAGATATATATACACATACATAAATATATGTACCTTATATTGCTCGACTTTCAACTGATATTCGAACTGATATCCGTTTCCGGGACTGAGAAGAGAACTACAAGTACAACGATTGCGATAGTTACCTAACAATAAACGATTATAATATACATATATCGATATACTTATATGCCGAGCAGTTCCAAGTTTCACAATAGCAACCATTTCGCTAAAAATAAATAAAATCGAAACACATTTTTGGGATCGCTGGGATTCTAAAAAAATGCTTCAAATGATTTCTTGGCGAAATGGCTGCTAGAATGGAATATGGAACACCCCTGCTATACCTAACTTGTTGTATTTTGAGAATTTAACATAGTACAAACTAGTATACATACATATTATTATATATAAACAGTGATATATGCACTTGAATGTGTATAATTAAAGTTATAATATCTAAATGTATACTCGTAGTGTAATTTTTTGAATGATCATTGAACTGTGTACACTATGGCGTCGTTGTATTAGTTTTATTTCATTATATCTTGTAAGTATATGTTAATTGTTGGATTTGTTGTAATTGTTGTATTTGTTGTATTTGTTGTGGTTAGAAGACAAGGCGTTCCTCTTGTGTGACATTCTTAAATGCAGACACAGTGAGTTCTGATTTCTTGTGGTCTGTTTGTGTTGGTGGTGAGCGCGCAATAACTGTCCGCATTTATATATGTGTGTCTATATAGAGATCGGTATCGGTATCGGTATTGGTATTGTGCTCATGCTTGAGTGCCTAAAAGATAACGAACAACATTGAAATTTCAAAACTGAGATTGCGACAGAGACGCTCTTTAAGCGTTCGATTCTTTTAGATTCTCCAAACGTGCTAATTGATTTGAATCCAATTCCTCGGGTATGCTAGCCCGGCCACCGACCACCTGTTTGGGTGCCTCAATGACATCCTCGGCGGCTGCCTCACAATTCACATCCAAATCGTGGGACTGCTCACCTCCACCACCACCGCCTCCACCTCCACCTCCAGCGCTGGCAAATGCATCATCGAAATTAGCATCGAAATTAGCCTCAAAGTTGGCTTCGAAGGCATCAGCGGAGGCGCCTGAATTTGATTTGTCGGTGAATGGATCCTCAGCTTCCGGCAGCACAGCGGGCACATCATCCGAGGCCGAGTCAGTAGCATCCACACTGGATTGTTGATCCTCTGCGTTACATGATACAGTATACTCAGTCAGTGTTATGGTTACAGCTGGTCCCACTTGACCGCCAGCTTTAAGGTCATTACCTTCAATTACAGTGGTCGCAGCCTGTGATGCACGTTGCTTTTGCTGCAACACTTTTGCCGTTGGCTTCGGCACAATTTCTGGCTTTTTATCCTTCACTGGCTCCGGTTCCTTAGGCTGTTCCTTGTGTGGTTGCTGTTGCTGCTGCTTATCGCTAGCCGCGGGGCTCTTTGACTGTTCACTCTCTCCTACTGGTGGGAAAGATTTATCGGCACCGTCTTCAACCATTGGGGTTGCAGCGGTAACAATTATTTGTGCCATACCTAAATTCAAAGAATTCGCATTCATGCCACTCTTAGCCGCACCGCTCTCGGGTCCTTTGGACAACTGTGGTGGCGGCATCGATGGCGGCATCTTCCCATCGTCACTGAGATCGTCCTGCAAAATAAATTAATCAATTCATTAATTTCTTTACTACAATTCATTTTGAAGTATCCTATTTTTTACCTCCATGCCAGGCTCTTGTATAAGAACTGAGTAAGCATTAAATACAAAGGAGAGAAAAAACTTACTAAATTTATTTGATCATAATACGAGTTTTAGTGAATAATTTATATTAATATTCCTTTTAAAGTGTGTAGAACATTAAAGGTGAAAGTACAAGGAATATATACCCAAGTGCTGAATACACAAAGGATTCCAAAATCAAATACATTAAAGTTTATACACCAAAAATCCAAAATAATATTTATACAAATATTCAGATGCACATGCGACATATTTTAAAATAGTTGACAGATTTTAAAAGATATGGGGTCCAACGAGGAATCGGCTTAAAACTGTTGGATTTACTATATTGGAGTTATGGTTAAAAGATTTCGATTAAAGAAATTGGGTCGTTAAAGGAGTTTAGTTGTTATATTAAAGAGGACTTTGCTAAACGGAAATATGATTAAAATATTTAGATGATTTATACGAGAAAGAAGTAGTAGTGCAGAAAGAAATAATCCTACTTAATCTCAATATATATAATACATATCTATGAAGGGACATACTTTTCAGCTTATATTTATGTACAATAAAGCAAATCAAATGGGTTAAGAACAGATTAAATGGGTCATTGGACAGGAACATTAAAAGATCTGAAACAAATTCTTGGAATCTTAGACAATCCAAGACAGAAATCAGAAAAATATATAGAAAACAGGCAACAGTTGAGTTTAGTTAAGAATCGTTTACAATAACAATTATTACTTTAAATAAAACTCTTACACTGAGTCATAAAAGTATTGCAATTCATTGGAAAATAAAGTGTGATTAGAATCAATTTACGATACCAAAATAGAGTTAAAAATTTTTAAGGATATATTACAATAGATACGAAGTAAATGGTAACTAAAGAGAAATCCGATATTGGAATCGTAGAAATTTGAAATCGGCATAGCAGGTAACACCAATACACACACACACACATAGAGGACACGCGTTGTTAAGCCTAAAGTACACTGTAAAGAATTTTGATTAAGTTCTTTTCTTTTACACTTTTCTTAAGACATAATGTTTGTTTCAGATTTCAGATCGTTTAAGATATAGCACATTAACGGAGACAGTGATGGAGATTTGTTACAGTGATGGAGGTAGTTTGTTATTGTTTTTTTTTTTTGGTTTTGTGGTTAGTAGTAAGACGAGCTGCACTTGAAGAATAAGTTTAGGTACCTCTAGAGTCTAGAGAATATAGAAGCAGGAATAACAGTACTTTTCTTTTGATTTTGTTTAAGTTTTTGATGGAAACAAAAAGATTGTACTAAAAGGAAACAATTGTGTGTTAAATAAAAGTGGGAGAGTTGAGATTTGTGATAGAGCGAGACATAGGGAGTGAGAGAAAAGTGTGTGCCGCTAGAGAATTTATGGGTAGCAGCTCATTTACCTGGCGGAGGCATGCTCGGAGCCGCAGACCCATTGGGCATATAACCGCTGTCCCTATCCTCATCTAAAGCAGGGCGAGAGAAGTTCAATAAAGCCAGATTTGAGTAGAGCTAGATTTGAGTTTCAGAGTTTTACTCACCTGCTGTGTCCTGTGAAGCGAACATATCCTCCGTTATGTCGGACAACTCATGGGCATACTCTGGCGGTAATGCGGGTGCGGGGGGCAACGCAAAATTGGGCGGTGCCATCGGCGGTGGTGACTCGTCACCGCCATCACTGAGCAGTTCGCCCATCTCGTCGCACTCCTCAACTACCAGGGATGGGAAATTACCGAATTTGCCATCCAATTCACCCTCCCACCAGCCATCGTCGACACCGTGAGCCGTCTTGGTAATGATCTTAATCTTGTCGCCCTCCTCAAAGGTCAGCTCATCCTCGGCGGTAGCATCGTAGTCGTAGAGCGCAATGCACCATTCCACATCGGATTTGATGCGTTTCTGTGGCGCCATTATGACCGACACCTGATCGGGGGATTGCATCGAGTCCACCGTTTGATCTTCATTGTCAACAGTATAATCGACAGATGAGAATGAGATTTGTGAGCGCAATTGATTGCCTGAACTACCGTTAAAGGCCCCACCAGCCGCATCCTGTTCAATGTCCAGATAATTGTGCGGTACGTAGCCCTCCTCCCCGCGATAGTTGCGGGCTCGTAGCCAACCGTCGCCGTCTCCCTCACCCACAACCTCAAGTTGTTCGTTCTCCACGATGGTCAGCTCGTCCGGATTTTGTGCCTGGAAACGAAGGGAGACTGAGAATGACACTATTCCAGACACTTTCTCTAGTTTTCTACTCACCGTGTAGCTGTAGAGCGCCGTGCACTTGAAGATTGCCTCCTTAGGCTCGGGCACTATGGGCTCATCCTTGTCCTCCTCCTCGTTGTCCCAGTTGACCTCAGTAGGATCATCCCAGCCGCCAGCACCAGTGCTGGCTGCCATCATGGGCGCAGCGGCAGTAGTCGAAGGCTGGGCGCGTTCCCTTTCCTCCGGCTCCTCGTCACTGTCACTAAAGGTGCGATCCCTTGAGAGCTGAGTCTCCTGCTTGGGCTTGGCTGTAGAAGCTGCAGCAGCACCGCCGGCTGCTTCCTCTTTGTCGCTGTCGTAGAACGAATCAGAACTGGGATTCTCACCCTGACCGGATGCATCGGTGCGCATTGAAATAGAGCTGGCCGAGCGTGTTAGCTCCTGCACACCCATGATCTCCGCTTCCTGGACCCATTCATCAACATTTATGCCGCCATCGCGCAGACACTGCAGACACGCCTCCGCCTTGGCTTTCTCCGTCTCAGAGCGACGTATCTGGTCGCGGAACTCATCGATTTTGGTATCTAGATCGGGTCCATTGGGATCATTTGGATCCGTTCGTTGTCCCGCATCTCGTAGTGACTGACACAACGCCAATTTCTTGGCATGCTCGCGTATCGACGCATTCTCCTTGACCACACGTCCAGCCAGATTCTTGGCTTCCTTGGTCAACGTCTCGGCAGCCGATTCATGCTCTGCAGTCACCTTTCGCACCGGATCATTGTCACAAGCCTCAAAATCATACTGGATGTGCTGCTTCAGCACTGGATAGAACAGATAGCAACACTGTAGGTTGTACTCACGAGTCAGCTGTTGAGCCTGGTCCCGTATCTTGCCAAAGCTGTTCTGCGTGGCCGAGCATGTGAGCAGCTCCGTGCGCCTAGAAAATACAAATAGACAAAAGATGTTTACCAAATTGGTTGCAAATATTTATTTATAGTTTAGTCACAAACTCATAAGCTCTTAATACACCTGGGACTGGGCTAAAATCAAAATAGCAGAGCTGTCGCTAAAGAACACTAACCCACAACACTGTCGTCAAATTGTGCGTGCCCACGCTATTAACTGCTACTAGCTCAGCAGTCAACAACCTCAAATTCGAAATCTAGAAACTCACCCCATCAACATCAGGTACTCGGCGACTCGCTCAAACACATAATTCTCCATGGTTGTCATCGTGGTCTGCAAGTCGACGGTAAAGTAACGATTCTGATGGGCATTCGCTGCTGCTAAACTGAGTACATAATCGTTTCGTGCACCTGAAGACTTCTCCTCGAGCAGTTCCTTGCGTGAGGTGACTCTGGCGCTGTTCTTTTGCAGCGATGTGATGGACTGGAAAAACGAACCCTTTTTCTTCTTTAGCTTCTCCTCAATGTCTTTGGCCTTGTCACGAACGTCGTGGGCACAGTGCTCCTCATCGAAATACGACTTTTTGGTCTTGTCGACATCGCCAACGCTCAAGTGCAGCTCTTTCTGGACATTAACAATGCCAGAGAGCGATCTCTTGGCAATGGCCAGCTTGTAATCCCGCAGTACCTTGGCCTCATCGGCAATTTGTTGCTGGAACACCTCAATGGCGGCCAGACGAGCACGTGCCAGTTTCTCATTCTCCTCCAGCACCGTGCGCCAGACACTCCACATATTCCTAGTGCAATAAAATATTATAAATAATTTAAATTATATGTACATTAAAATGGGCTTTACCAACGCTCCTCCATGCCATCCATTTTGATGTCGGGTATATTGGGAATCTTCTTGTTGAGATACTGGGATGAGATCTTGAGTAGTCCCTCACTATATGACTTCTCAATGGCCGATCTCTTGATGGTAAACTGCCGTATGTCCTCGAGCAGATCACACTCATGTTGATTCTTTAGCTGCAATTTAGCCACCTGCTCCGTGTGCAAATTCTTGAGGAATTTCACATAGTTACCCTGTATCAACAAATCAAGTGGTAATTATTGATTAACTGTGTACTAAATTAGACAGTTTACCTTGCGTGGCGGTGGCTGCATTTTGATAGCTTTGCTACTAGCACAAACAAAATTTGGGCAGAGTTTCTATCAAAGCAGAAGCGATTTGTTCTTCTTCTCGAGCTCCAAACAAATGCTTTTTTACATTACCTCAAGCAGCTGAAAATGGAAAATGAATGAGTGGGTGAAATGGCGAATGGTGGAAATGGGAGAGTGAGCGTGTCATGAAAAGTGGGTGGGTGGTGAAAACGCTTGTTAATGGCTTATCAAACAAAGCTTATGTAATAGATGTGGAATTTGATAGTTAAACTACATTCAATCCATCTCATTTAGCAAGCAAACCAAGATGCAATTTTACATAATCAAAGAATGTGGAAAATTTGTTGGGAAAACTTTGACTGGAGCAGCCCAAGACACAACTGTGCTCCCCCCTCCCCCACGCTTTTCCCCTCTTCGCTTGTATCGATTTCTAAGCAAAAGATTTTCTGGCACTACGATTTATAAGACTTCTTGCAGCTAACACTTTTCTTGGACATGCTTTTCCGGCTTTGTAGTTATCGCTACCAATTAATTAAAGGGAAACTCGTTAAATTCCATTAAAATCTATGGTAATTTTCACGTTTTTCTCGTTTTCACGCTGCGCGTTGTTCTTTGCGTACTTATCGATTTCGATTTGAATACCGTTGTAGCACTTTTTCACGCATACACCGTTATTTCTGCTGCGCGAGAGAGCGTAAAGCCAAGAGAGCCAAAGGAGATATAACTCGAGACTGTTTTTCCTGGGCTTGTGTAAAAATCCAAGGGTGAAACATGTTCATTCATGGCGTTGTAACACAATTGGCACATGCGCTGTGCTTAGCGTATTTAATTCCAACTGCTTTTAAAACCTCAATTGATAACAAAACCAATTTTCTTACATTCATTTTGCGACTCTCCGTTTTGAGCCAAACGAAAGTGACACGCATTCAGTTGGCAGCAAATTACTAAGTATACAAAACTTTTGGCCCTCTGGTATGGTGATAAAACATAAGTATGCTAGCTTGTTTATCAATAAGCTTTAAAAATTGATAATAAACTGATATATGGTCAAAGATAAGCGTTCAAATTTCAAAGTATGCAATGTTTTGTTTGTTAAGGCAACGACGATAACAAAATACTGTTCACATGTCGATAACTGTTTCAATTGCAGTATTGAAAAATCGAGTGGCGTGTTATCGAGCATAGCGATAAATCAGTTGCGCACAGCTGTTTTCAGTACGTGTGTTGACAACAAAAACAAATGAATGAAACGCAAAATGAAGGCGACAAGCAGTGAGAGGGGGCACGCAAGAAAACCTGTTTCCAAGTCAAGAGCAAACAAACAAAACGGTTGAGGCGCCGCTATAGCCAATTGTAAAAGTGGGCCGCCAGCGAAGAAGCAACGCCAGCGGCAGCGTCAACAGAGAGCAAGAGCAGCAACAAAACACAGAAAACAACAAAAGCAAAGAAGTTACGCCCGAGCCACAAAAAAGTGAAATCACTTTTTTGTCGTCAGTTTGGCAGCAGCGAGCAGCGAGAGCAACAGCAGAAACTTGGGAAATTAACAAGAAGACTCGAACAGAGCACTCGAACTAAGTCCAGCAGCAATTGAAAGTGAAATTTTGCATGAAATTGTGTTTTATAAGCAATCAAGAGACAAGATGCAACGAGCTAGTGCGCTGATTATGCAACAACTGATGCGGCAGAGGATGCAGTGCCTCCAAAAGGTGCAAGGCCTCCAAGCTGGAACGTCAGCAACTTTCACTACACAGTTTCAGCAACAACAACAACGATTTACAGCAACGTCTACAGTGAGCACCAACAGTAAGCAGGCAACGCCACCACCACGACACGACTGGAATCGTGCCGTCAGTGAAGCGGAGCGTATTGTGGGCTATCCCACCTCGTTCCTCAGTCTACGCTGGCTCCTCAGCGATGAGATCGCCAATGTGGCACTGCATCTACGCAAACTGGTGGGCAGTGCGCACCCGCTAATGAAGACAGCCAAGTAAGTAGCATTTCTGGTGATTGGAACCCATATTTCTAATATGTAACTAATCTTCTCCAGACACCTGTTGTACAATGGTAAGAATACCATGCAGGCCTGGGGATTGATTGTGCTGCTGGTGTCCAAGGCTGGGGGACATGCGCCCAGCATACCCGACGTGGAGCAGGACAAGAGCGCGGGTGTCCTCCACTCGCAGCGTGCCCTGGCTGAAGTCACAGAAATGATACGCATCTCGCATTTGGTCCACAATGTAAGCAAGATTGTTTTTAACCTTCTTTGGATCTTAATCTATGTCCATTTGGCTATCTTTTAGAGCGTGGTCAACTTGCAGTCGAGCACGCAGGCTGGACAGGATGCCACCACCTATGACGACATGTCATTTGGCAACAAGATTGGTCTGCTCACCGGTGACTATCTGCTGGGTCACTCCAGCGCAGAGCTGGCGAATCTGCGCAACCAGGAGGTGGTGGAACTGATATCGTCAGCTGTGCGTGACTTCTCCGAATCGGAGTTCATCGGTGAACGCGATGAGCAGAACAATCCATTGCCCTTTAAACCGGGAACCTTCCAGCGACCTTCGCTTAGCGTTGGCGTTGACTTCAACGAGCACGACGTGATGACACCCATGCCCATTGCCCAGGTAATGGGAAATCCGGAACAGGAATGGGAATGTCGCAACATACTAAATGCAGGCAGTCTGTTGGGCAAATCCTGTCAAGCCTCGCTTAAGCTGGCCGGCCAGAGCGAGGAGATGCAACGCCACGCCTATCGCTTTGGCAAACACTTGGCACTCGCCTGGCAGGCATGCTTGGATGCAGAGTCCTTCCAGTGCCCCACGCTGCCACTGGACACGAGCTTCAGTTTGGTCAGTGCACCAGTCTTGTTCCATCTGGAGCACGATCCCAGCATGTATGCACTGCTGGAGAAGGGCAAGAAGTCCGTGGAGTTCATTGACTACGACAAGATACACAAGGCCATTGTAGCTGGTCCGGCTCTGGCCAAGACCAAGGAACTCCAGGGCAAGCATACGGCAGCAGCACTCAGTGTCCTCCAGCATTTCCCAGCCACAGACGCACGACAGGCGCTGGAGAACATTATCCTGGCCATGCAAGACCTGTGACAGGATGATCCCCACAAAGATGAGACAATTTTTAAGGGTTCAGGTTTTATTTATAGTACAATGACATTAGCTTAAAGCGCAATTTCACAGTTTAGATTTAAAACAATTGGAACTTTGTGCTCAAATTTCAGAAACTTAACATTTTTTAAATTAAAACTTAATTTAATGTAAAAAACAGAATTTCACTAGTTTGTGTTGTAGTGATTGTTAACGACACTGAATCCTGACAAGGATTAACTGCGGACACCGCTGGTATTCAAAGTACTGCGGAAAGTCTAATGGAACTTGTTCGATGATCCAAGGCTTGTTCCGCGTCTGTCTGAGGAAGTGCTCATACATGGGAGCCACGGAGTCGCAGTCCTCCAGCGTAAACACGTAGCGCTTCTCCAGCGCCATGTAGATGCATTTGGGCCTGCCCGAGCTCTGAGACCGCTCGAAGATGTGCTCTATAACCGAAACGAAGGCGTCGGTTAGTGTGTCCTGGTAAACGACATCGGCTGCCATTATTACATCGCTGGCATCGATGGCCTCGATGAGCTCTGTCGACAGTTGGCCCGTAGGGGCCATAAAGTCATACTCTAGCACTGTGATCTGACCTTGAAGCAGTTTCCTATTGCGCTGTACATTGCTGCGTATGAGCTCTAGAATGTTGCCCAGATTCACATCCGTGCAGTAGACTTTACCACTGCTGTGGATCGCCGCTGCTATGCTGGAGAGGCCCACGCCAGCACCCAGCTCCATTATCGTCTTGCCGGCGAGTTCTTTTCTCTGGGAAAACAGATAATCTGCCAGGAGCAGCGCTCCACGCCAAACTTGCAAACCGACAAGCTTAATCTCTGTAGCCCCAGAATGGACGAGTTCTATGATGCCGCGGCGCAAGCGAGGCACGTCCAAGTCACCATCATTGTCGACTGTAGTGGTGCATTGATCCTCATCCTCGGCAGGATAATGGAAACGGAATTTGGACACGATGTTGCCATCTACACTGACCACGGGTTGATAGTTGGTCTCACTGTAGATTTCAGACTTTACCGTGTACATGGTGCGAATGCTGCTCGTGTCCGGAACACATACATCGAACTAATAATTTGGCAATTATGCTGGCAGATTGCCAAAACCGTAAATAGGCAAGCGACATTGACAACAAATTATTGCATTGACACTTCCCGCATAACCAGTGTGACCGTATATTATTTGTAATGTTTTTAAATGCGCGAAAAATCGATATCTATAGTTGCTGCTAGACATTTATCGAATAGTTCATTATCATTACCATTTTGAGTTTACCAGTGCTATTTTGAGCATAACAGTACCCTTTTTACATCAGCGTGGCAACGCAATTTTTGGGTGAAAAATTATTAAAATCGTTGTAAAAGTGCAAAATACAGCAGTGCTGTGACATCTAAATAGCTCGAAAACAGTGCAACTACACACACAACAAGCAAATTAAAGCAAGCTTGCTACCAATTTATTATCCCCAAGCCCGAAAGTGTCACCGCCAAGACGTACGTGCGAAAAATGTTTTGGGACAAGAGTTATGGTACGCCCTCCGCTAACATAGAGGCGCTGCTGGAGAAGGAGGTTGGTATAATTTGAGAACGCGATCTGTTTTTCTTTTATTTCTCTTTGCTTTCTTCGTTTTTGTGCTCAGTTTAGCGTAAAGAAAACTCGTATTTGTAATAACAAACGACTGCTGCAACTGTGTCTCTGTTTCTCTCGCTCACTCTTTCTCTCTCTTTGTTAATCTACAGAACTCCACGGTAGAGGAATTTCTCGACGACGAGGATATACTGCAGGAATGCAAAACGTTAAAAAAGAACCTCATCAACTATCTAACACGGCCCGAAGTCATTAGAAGACTCGTCGAACTAATCACTACGGAACCCTCTGAGGATATTCCCATGGCCCAGCGTTTTCGCTATGCGAACATGTCATGTGAGGTACTTACACTGTAAGTACTGCTCTCTATTTTGCTCTCCCTCTCTTTCTCTTGCTCTCTCTTCTCTCTCATACCCTCTTTTGCAACAAGTGATTAAATGAAATTTGTTTTGATTTTTTTGTTTGTTTGAATTCGTTTTGATCGTGTCGCACAGCGGCCTGCCGCCCCTAGATGAGAAGCTGCTGTCGGATACGGATACGCTACAGTTGCTGTATTCATATCTGGAAAAGAAACCACCGTTAAATCCATTGCTATCATCGTTTTTTAGCAAAACGTTTAGCACGCTCTTTACCAAAAAGCCTGAACAAGATTGGTTTTTGTATCAACAAATGTGCCTACAACTTTTGGAATATATTAAATCGCAGAAGAATTTTTTGGATTTCATTTGTAACCACTTTGACACACCGGTCATACCTGATTTAATAATGCAAATGATGAAGGACATCGATGGTGGTCAACTAAAGCGCAACTTATACGAAGTAACATTTTTTAACTAAATATTATTATATTGAGGTCTGTGTTTCGGTTCCCAAATTTATTTAAATGATTGTATATTATATTTTATAAATATAGTTAGGAACCGGAGCATGCCCATATAATGTATATTTATAACTACCTATTTGTTTCTAACTGATGTTTGTTATTGTTACAATTGCAGTGGCTAACTGAAGATAAAATTGTAGAGAGACTGATTGCAATATTGCGTAATCCTCAAGAAACCGATAAACATGCGAATGTTGCGGACTTTTTCTGTGATCTTATTAACCAAGGTCGTCTAATGCGGCAAACTGAACAGGAGAATGATTCATTTGAGCCGGCCTTTGATGGCTCAAATCCCATATTAAGAAATATTGAATCCGTACAGACAATAGAAGCCTTGTTAAATGTGATTTTGGAACCAAACGCTCCAGAGAGCGCCATCTTATCAGGAATTTCGGTTGTACTTACGCTTATCAAACCCATAATATTTACGTGAGTCACTCTCTTTGATGGTATACACCCACAGATTTTTGTTTATTGTTATTGTTTACATGCCCACAGTGATGAGCCAAACTCGGAGGGTCAGCGTTTGCTACAGAAAAGGGAGCGTGAATTTCATTTGGAAGTCCAGGAAACTGTGATCACAGTAATGGCGCCACGGCTTCACGAATTTGTGCATTTGCTCAAGAATCCACCAGCGGTACGTTCAGTTTTCATAGAAAACTTGATCGGTTAACTAAATGTTGCTTTATTGCTTACAGAAACCGAGCCTGGAGACAACGGCAGCGGTGCTGTCGCCCCCGTTTGGTAAAACGCGGCTGCAGGTGTGTCGTGTCTTTACTGCCTTGCTGGAAACAAAGCACGAGACCATCCAAAAGGCGTAAGCACTTTGATAACAGAGATTTATTGCTTTATTTATTAATTATCTCATTCCTTTGTTTAGCATTTGTGCCACTGACTATTTTGGCTTAATGCTGGACTTCTTCAAAGAATACTGCTGGAATAACTTTCTGCACTGTGAGCTGGAGAAGGCCCTGCATTTGGTGTTCTACAACGAGTTGTCTAACAACAACACCACGTCAACAGAGTGCACGGATATTTACCAGGACGATAGCTTACTCAACTGCATAACCAAGTACACAGCGGTTAGTGCTACGATTTCAGCTAAAAATGCCTTAAACAATGTTAAACGCGCTGAAGGAGGCAATGATGGTCAAATTGATGTGGAATCAGCCCAAGAAGCAATTGTCACTGAAGAGCCAAATGAGAACAAAGATCAAGTTGATGCCAATATTACAGCTGCTGATTCTCAAGAGAATCACATTAAGAGTGAGGCAACTGATGAAGCTGCTGTGGGGAATGATGCTTCTGCTGTTGAGCCGTCAGCAGAATCACAGCCAGAAGCGACGACAGAAACGACCGCACTAAATGATCTGGATAAGACCAAAGTGTTATCTAGTAACCTGCCCACAGAGATGCAAACATATGTAAGTAAACTAATATTGTTTTAAATTAATTACCTATATTCATTTATTAAATTTTATAATTTTGCAGCTGATTGTCAATTGCCAGCTCGTATCAAAGTTAATCAACTACTGGCGCCACAACACAGAAGCGCAGTAAGTTGATATTTACAGTATAAATATGGATATTATAATCCTTTTGGTGTTCTCACAGATTTGCCGAGAAGGGTCGTCGTCTAGGATATATGGGCCACCTCATCAAAATTCTAAAGCATATAACGAATTGTATATCAGAATCTGAACATATCGCTGCCTTGATTGCGTCCAATTTTGCGGATGATTCTGAGCTAAAGTGCTGGCAGTCGCTGATTGATGCTGAGCATGGTGAATTCACGATGGCCGTGTCACAGCAATGTAAATTATTGGCCAACTGTAATCCGCACGAGTATAATGAGTATGGTGTTGGTAACTCGAATGATTTCGTGGGCGACAGCACATGGGATGATGGCACACCGTCGCATAGTAATGTTTGCTATAATGCTCTGGAACACGCACTTCAGGAGCTAGTGTTTGGCGACAATATCGATGATGATGACGATGACGACGATGAGCATGGCCTTGGTCACGATGGCCATGGCCATGGTATGTTTACTAAGAACTCCATCACATTGAACAATCTGGCTGCTGATCCTTGGGACATGGATGTACAATTTGCTGATATTACGGGTGGCAACATAGACATGAACAGTGATAACACCAGTACCGGAAATTGGGGCACGGATTTCAACAGTGACAATTTTGCAGATTTCGATGCTCATTTTAGCACATTTGACAGTGATTTGGGTTTACCACAGACTCAAACACCATCCACTACCGTTGCACCGCAGTCGACTGAAACAAAAACTGAGCTCACCCAAAGGATCAACAGCCAGGGAGAGCACGAAACGCATAACGAGGACGATGTGTTCATGAATTCAACCAAGAAAGATGACCAACAGGCTGAGTATGACAACAATGCCAATGTGGAGAAAGCTATAGCCGAAAAGTTTATCGAACTAAGCGATAGCGATACTGGGGCAACTACTGGAGCATCTGTTGCAACATCCATTGAGACTAGATTGCAGTCGGTGCTTTTGGCTGGGGAAGATGACTACGAGGATGATGAGGGAATGTGGACCAAGCCATTAGGTGGTAGCAACAATCTATCTACGGATCAACCACCTGCTTCAATTTCAAATGGACCTAGTAAAGTTAATGAATTGTAAGCATAACAAGTTTTTAAATTATTCTCAATCTATCCCAATTGGTTTATCCAAAGACGATGATTGCTTATACGGGGATATAAACACTTTAATTTCAGCAATCATGCCAACGACAACAGCCCAAGCAACGACGCTCACGACGATAGCAACATCACAGAAGGATTGGAGCAGGAACAGCAGCAACATCAGCAAAAGTCTGATAGTATAAATGTAGCAACTGCAAAAACCATTGCTGAAAATGCAACAACGACAACATAAGTGTGCCGACACATCTACACACACCACCACACCTACACTCACACACACGAACTACAAACACCACACCACAACAGCAATTGCAATTTGTATAGCATAAAATATGTCGAAAGTTGTAAACATAAGCCTTTGATTTGCTCCTTGGTCATCTCTTATACATAATCATGCATACACATTTACATAACTAATTGAATATATATACATTACACTACATACTAATAATATACGTACACGTACTATATATATATAAATATGTATGTATAGCATTCAAGTACATATACGTACAAGGCTATATGTATATATAAACTATATAAACATAGTTTGCAAACGATTTGTGTATTGTAAAGCCCGAGCCCGCCCAAACCAAAAAACAAGAGAAAAACTTATAGTAAAAGGATAATGATAATGATGATGGATTGGAAAGTATGTTGTTCAGTCCTTCTATTCCGCTCTTTGCTCGTTGCTCGTCGAATTGCCAATTTCCTATTTATATAATATAATAAGCTGTATTTTGTTTTTGTATCTTATTTTTTTTTATTAGTTTCTTCTACAATTCTACAATACTCTCAATGTGTTAGACAAGAAATGAGCATTACTAGAAGTATCAATAAATCATTTTTTTTTGTATATGTTCTTGGCTTGATCTGCATACACTGATGTACTACATTTATTATTTTTGTAATGTTTAATTGGACTTGTATTAATTGTATGTATTTTGAAACAAAACCAAATAACAAAATCAAAAATCTATACAACAAGCATACACATACATGTACACACAAGACACACAACACACACAAACACACATGCTGCAAGCACAATTACTTTATGTAGTATATATACTAAGCCCCTTACTATTTTTTTATTTTACCAATTGAGTTTCACCAAAAAATGTATTCAACGTCGAAAGTACAAAACTGAGAACTAACAAACAAACAAAATGAGAGAAAAACAAAACAAACAAATGAAGAATAAGTGAGAAAGAAACGACAACAGCAAGCATTTTTGCCACGACACTAATAATCTGAGCATAAACCAGATATAGATATGAATCGTATAAAACACACTATATCCTTTTTATACTTTTTTATTCGATACGAAATACGCAAATCATTTAGATTTTCCAAGAAGACATTTTAATCGTACCATATACATATGTTTATATATATATTTTGTGTAATTTTAAACAGCTTTGTTGTCGTTGTTGTTGCGTTTGATATATTGAAAAAAAAAAAAAAAAATGAGAAACAAGAAAAAAAAAACAATTTGTCGTCTGAGGAATGTTTGTGTTAAAACGATAAATGATAAACAACTATGCCATCATTTCTTCCAAATAATTACAATTATGTTTACGTTTAAAAAATAAAAACAAAACTGCTTCAAAAGTTAAATTGACGTTTATTTTACATAAGTTTTTCATATCCCATCCCATTATAATTTCTATTAGTTGTAATACATAAAATACTTTAATGAATGGTCAAATAGTTGAGGACGCAACATATCAGCTCAAACGGTAGACCGCGTTATCGAGTAACAACTGATAATACACAAACTATAAACACTTAATAAACCACAATGAATCGCGGAGATTTGTATGGGAATTTGAAATGAAAAATAATACATAAATAGAAGAAAATGTATGCTGTAGTTTATAGTTTGTTTAACAAATTGTATCGAGGCTTGGCATGAGAAGTGTATGCTTTAATCGAAACAAAGAAAAACCTTACAAAATGCTTGCACAAATTTCAAATCGCTTGCTTTTATTTTTGCAAAAATATGTACTAAATGATAAAACATAAAATGATGTTTTAACTATCTCTGATGTTAACTGTGATAATTAAATGAAGTTGCAGGGTATTTGATAAAATTAAAAAAAAAAAAACAAAGAAAAGAAAAGAAAATGAAACAAAACAAGAAAAACAGTTTTAAGTTTAACAATGTAACTTAATCAAGTAAAAAGATAAAAACATTTTTATGTTGCTGGCACACACGCATACACACACACACACACACACTCACACTACATTTAATGATGTACACCAAAAAGAATCAAACAGCAATAATAACTGCAATAAAGGAGTCAGCATACGGAATATAAGCTAAGTCCTCACTTATCAGAGATTCAATTGATCTAGCATAATACGAAATACTCAAATTCAAATTGAAATCGATGTAAAAGTATATATACATAGATATATACTTATGTCCCTGTGTTGTCTTCCCCCAATATGATATGTTTGTTTTGATATCTAATAACCGAATCCTTCCCTTGTGCAAAATGATAAATGAAAATGCCTTACCTAATGCATTGTAAACTTCAATGAAAACTGTCGAATTCAATCGGAAAGGGTTAACATACTACGTATAATAAATTCGTTGTAAACCATGTAAACCATACACCATATTGGTAAGTAGAAATGTAGTTTTACTTACATACTACTATGTGTCTTTTATATATTAAGCAACAACCATTCAACTTGGACACTAAAACAAAAACAAAAAACATTACCTACATTTAAGCTCAATAATGAAAAAAAAAAAAAAAACACAAAAAAAAAACAAGAAAATTGTAGACAAAGTCTTGAGCGCAGCTTTAAGCAGTTTGTTTAAGTGCATACCAATTAAAAAATTTACCTACATTGTAATAATTATAATTGTAAACAATAAGAATTAAAAATATCAAACGTCCAATATGTTGCATGCACTCCATGCAAACAAACTAACAACAATTGTGAACATTAAAGTCTTCAAACAAAATAAATTGAATAAACTCTTGATTACATACACACATACCTATACGATTATATATATGTATATATATATATGCATGCATTTTATTATTAAAAATTGCATTAAGCGTTCAGAGTGAAAGCAAATTAAGAATAATTAATTGTCGTTTATAAAACTTGACGTACATTTTTGTCTGTGTGTGTTCAGCAGTTCAGTATTTCAACTAAGCCAACATAATAAAATTTAAAAAAATTTTTAAAAAAAAAAAAAAAAAATCTCAACAAAAAATCTACTTAAACAAAGGTTTCCAAACGAAAACCAACAAGTGAATTAATTAATTTAAATGCGTAGTTATGTATGAATGACGAAGCTTAAAAAACTAACTCTTAAAGAAAAAGAAAAACAAACAACAACAAGCGGGAACAACAACGATGAGCACGCAACTGTAATAAATATAAAATCCAAAACTTAAATATACGATTTAAACATAATCACACACACACACACACACACACACACCCCCAAACACACACACAAAGTATTAAAATGAATTACATGAATATTTTGTTAATGCGAAAATAAGAAAACTTTTAGAATTGTAAGCAACGTAACTTACTAAAAGGAATGAAAATTAAGAATTAATTAGTAATTAGTGATTAGTAAACTAGTGAACCGAACCCAAGTGTGCTTCATGTGTAAGAATTTATGTTACAATTTTTACATTGCAATAAAAAAATTCGATATAAAATTCCAAAATCCAGAAATCCCCAAAGTAAGTTAGTCTACTGTATACTAAATGTGTGTATTCCTAAATAAATATCTAAACTAATTACGATCGGTGTCTAACAATATATTATATATAAAATGTAAAAAAAAAAAATGGTAACGACTAGAGACTTCAAAAAAGCAACAAAACATACAAACAAAGACATACAAAACGTATCCTCTAATATCCAATATACCCGTACTTCTTACTAAACCCATCACAATTTCTATATAACTTATATTGTATGTAAGCGCTTAAAGTGATAAACACCCAACTAAACATACACTTACACATACTAGCTTAGTATGTATGCTAAGGACTAGTCCACATCGCATGTTTCAGTTTATCATTTTGCATTTGTTTTCATCGAACATAACTAAGTGAAACAATCCCCAAGGGACACTCTGGAATAGAAATTCCTTGAGGTAGTGCCTTAAACTTTGTAGGCGTGTGTTTGAAAACCCGACTGCAAATGAATTAATAAATAAATAAAAATGAATTTTGTTCAATAATCGCTAAATAGTTAACTTTATGCTCCGATCTATATACTAAAACAATTAAAAAATTACAAAATTTATAAAAGTAATAATACTACACACCTATGAGAATATTTATAACATACCGTCGCATTTTCTATCTGTACTTGTAATATCTTGTATTTTTGAGTATTTTTCTTAGCCACAAAAATGTTTTGCTCAACAGTTTTTCTAAACACACATACACGGTTATACAAGACACACACACACACACGTATATATAGTAAATATTTATTTATATATTATATATAGTTAGGTAAGAATCTGCTTGTGATTGTTTTGTCCTTTCACACACATGTACTGTATTCGTAAACTGAGTGAATGTGAATGTGAATTTGAGTGAATAACATTCAGAATTATGTAATTTATGTACTCACATATATGACGATGAGTACATACCCACACATACGTATGTGAGCATGTATTTGTATGCGATAATTGTTCTAAAATATTAGCGTTTATTGTCTAATGAAATGATTTGTGAATTATTCGAAAGACATTCAACTTTGAATTCGTATTGAAAGTTATAAATAAAATGAAAAACTATTAAAAAAGTGAGTTTATTTATTGTATATTTACATATATGGTGTAGTTTTGGGTGTTCTAGGGGTTTCAATCCAAAAGTATCTAGCCATTAAAATAAATAAAACTTGAGTATTGTTAACGAATCGTATATTTGATATTTGGATTCTCAGGATGCTCAGCTAAGGTAACTAGTTCTCGATCTCTATCACAGTCGGACGCATTAAATTATGCTAAATTCATGACAATCTTGAACTCAACTCTGATGGGACATCGCAGGACCAGTTGTCGTGGTGGTGGCTGCCGAACTGGTTGTAGTATGGGCTGAGTTGACACCACCGTGTCGCGTCTCCATGTGCCGCTGCAGATCCCGCTCACGAGCGAGACTCTTGTGGCACACCTGACACTGAAATCCCGTATCGGAATCACCATCGACATTAATGTCCACATCGCTGCCACTGGACTGGGTTTGCAGATGGAGGCGAACGTGTTTGTTCAGATTGCTGGGATCACCGAACGGACGTAAACAGAACTTGCACTTGAGTGGCTTAAAACCCGTGTGTGTGCGTATGTGAATCTTCAGGCCATACTTTCTGGAATAAACTTTACCGCAGTAGATGCAGAGATGTCCCTGCTTTGAAGCACCCATATTGCTGACAATCGCCTCGATCTGAGCCGCTGCGTTCAAGGGATGCGACGAGAGCGGTGCTCCCATCGACATGGTGGGCAGGTAGGAAAGCGTGCCACTTGTGGCCTGTGTGCTGACCAGCGGCAGTGTCAAGTTTGGCATCGATGCCATCGGTCGAAAGGCGGAGAAACGTGGAACAGTCGTTGTACTGGGCAGCACTGCAACCTGAGACGTAAGCGGTGGTGGTGGCGGGGGCGGTGTGTGTGTCGGTGATGCCGAGGAGGTGGAGGCGGTGGAGTGAGGTAGCGGTGGTGACAACGGTAACGCTGCCGATCTGGTGGCTGTCTTCAGTGCGTAATGCAAACGCATCCAGAGCAAATCCATCACACTGCGGCCACAACTGAGGGCCAGGTGAATCTTGAGCGGATGTGGCGTCTCGAAGGTCAAGTGGCACAGGTGGCAAGTGTAACGATTGTTGCCTATTAAAAGAAGATTAAGCAAAAGGTTAGTTTAGTTTCATTTATTTAATCTATAATTCAACCTCATTAAAATTTCTTAGGCTTCCTCTACTCACCTTGAATATTTAGCGGCGTTAGAAACGGTATGCCCATGAGAAGCACCAGCTCTTCGCCGAACCAGGCCACGATCTCATCCTCGCGTGCCACATCGCGCACGAGGCGTATGCGCAATTGTCCGGCGTGAAGTTCAAAGAGCGCATTGAAGCTATAAATGTCCTCCGAGAGTTTTATTTGCCGTAGAAGTGCGGCTGTCACGCACAACTCGTCATTCGTCAGCGAGCAGTGGGCGTGACCGTCACTAGGCGTCGGCGTGGCCATGCAGCTGAGCAGCGCTGTGGTGGGCACGCCATTGGAGCAGGTGTCCTTGGGCGTGTACTGTGCGGTGTAAACACCTGGACGTAAATGGCCACGAATGCGTTTGGTAGTCATCTCCAGTGTGGTCATGTCCAGCGCAGTTGTTGTGCTAGATGTCGTTGCTGTGGGAGTTGGAGTGGTTGCTGTTGTTGTTGTGCTGCCCGGCAGCAGCTGCTCAATGCGAAAGATCATGCTGGAGCCGCGTTTCGGTGCTTGAGCCTGTAGCTGTACCTGAGCCGGCACAGATTCATCCAGTTGAGCTGTGGTGTGCATCGCTCGAAGTTGGTTTTCTTTCTGTTTTCCAATTGGAAAACGCGCGCTGCTTTTATACGCCGCAGCTTCCGCCCCCTTTTTGTACGAGTCCTTGTGTCCTTGCGTCCCTTTGTCCTTGGCCCGCCGCGTTGTTTGGATTTGTTACGGCTTGCAGTGTCAAAACACTAGCGTCAAGTGCAAGAATTCCCAGCCAACAACGACATTGCTACGCACTTTGCAGCCACCGCTTCAAACCAGCCGACAAGCCGGGCATCCCTTCAGTTCTCTGCCTACTGATGCCTGCTGCCTGCTGCCTGGTGCTTGTCCTGGTTGCTCCTGGTGGCTCGCTGCCTCATGGTGGTGACTGTGCGGCAGCGGCAAGTGCAACATCATGTACTCTCTGGCACTAAGGCACTAAGCCAAGCTAAGCGTCCCCGTGGCAAGTGTGCGTACTTCTCTGCCTAATCCTCTCGTACCCCGCCCCCTCCAACCCCTCAACCGTCTCTCTGCCAGCGCTGTCCCTTTTTGGCTTTTAATTGAAATTAAACGATCGTTTGTTGTAGTTCGTATTGTTATTGTAATGCCACCAAAGACAAATCGCATTCGTTTTCCTCAATACCCTTGCCTACCCGATAACACCCCTGCCCCTTGTCACTTCGCATAACCCAGCTTCTACCCCACCCCTTCTCTTAGTTGATAATGCCTTAATATATGGGTGTGTATCGTTTCAGTGTTTGTGGTTTAGGGTGGGTCGTGATTTTTACAGCAGGGCCGGTGTGCGGTAAAGAATGCGCCCGAGGGCACAGTGATGTCATTTTGGAACAGTTACTAATAAATCACTGTAAAAAGGAATTAGATGTTATTTATATTTTAGTTAGTTTAAGGTAACGAAGTGAAGGTTAATTTTTCATTCAAGTTTAAGAATTTAATGTCAAGTTAACTGCTTTATATAAATTGGTCTACACTTACTTCCCATAAAAGTCTTTTTTTCGAGCAAGATTTTGGCTTGCGCCCTGCACTTAGTGGCGCCCAACCTCCAGTTTGTTAAATGCGCTCCTGTGCTGAGTAAAATATGCTACGACACTAATGTTTTCATTATTGCAAAGCCATCAACCCCTCAACTACAAAATCCGCACAGCGATCAACAGGACAAAGCGAAAAACATGTGTTGCCAGTCACACAGGCTCAGCAGCCAGAGGGGTGGAGGCATGGAGGCGTGGCAGAATGAACAGCCCTTGACACGCGGTGTGCCAGCCAATTTAGAGCTACCCCAACCCCAAAAAAAATCCAAGTCAGTGCCGGCACAAGCCAAATTGTTTTGGTGTTTGCTTGTTCTCAAATAAGTAGGCCACAACCTGTTGTGAGTTGGATTTATTGGTTACTTTTCTATCGAGGAGCCTAAGCATAACCGCCAAAGTCGCCTCCAGAGTCTCCCCCAGAGTCTCCGCCAGTTTCGTTGTCGTCACAGTCATGACAACCGCCGCCTGCTGCGATCTGGTCCAGTAGCTCCTGTATCTCGGCTGGTATGGGTGGCGGCGTGGGCAGGTGATCACCCTGAGGCTGAAAGCCGTTCTCATCCGCGGTGTAGGTCAACGATATGGCTTCGCCCTCAGGACTAGTGTAGGAGAACGAACCCTCTACGTTTAGAGCCTCGGGTCCACCCATCTCCTCTGCCTTGATGCCATTGCCAGTTTCATATTCGTACTGCGGGAGAAGACGGAAAGTTTAAATTTGAATAAATTGATTGGTTTTGGAGTAGGAGTACTCCACCTTGTAGGACCCGTCAAGATTCAGCTTAGACTCCTGCTTGACAATGGGAATGTCTTGACCACCGGAACTAGCACCACCATCTCCATCTCCTCCTCCTCCTCCGTTGGATGGCGGCAAATAATTTGAATTCGGCGGTGGTCCATAGCTGTCTTTTGGTGGAGCCGGCGGTGCGGGTGGTTTAGCAGGCGGTCCATAGCTTTTCTTAGGTGGTGCAGGTGGTTTGGCTGGCGGCCCGTAGCTCTTTTTGGGCGGTGCAGCTGGTTTAGCAGGTGGTCCATAGCTTTTCTTGGGCGGCGCTGGCGGTTTGCCATTACCATTCTTGGGCGCACCATAGCTGCTGCTGGGTGGTGCGGGTTTCGGTGGTGCCGGCGCTGGTGGCTTCGCAGGCAAATACGTGGCTGGAGGACGGGCACTTGGATAACCCGCTGGCTGTGCGCCACCAACCGCCAAGCAGATGAGCACGAGTAGCGTTACTGTGGCTCCACTCATTCTAACCACTCACTGATGTTGCTGACCCACCAACATTGGGTTTTTATATACTCAAGTGGCCCACAGCCAACACCTGTTGCTCCTGGGGGTCAGTCACGTGTGTGACTTCAAAACGAATCCAAATTCGAGTTTGAGTTTGAAAATTCAAGCAAAAACAAAGACGAAAACTGGGCCAATGTGAATGCACTGAGAGAAAATTAAACAGATTTTCATGAAAAGGTAGTCAAGCGTATTTATTTGAATGAATTTTAATTATTTATTACTTATTGTTATTATTATTATTAATTACTTAAAGCTAGTTAGAATCATTAAATTAAAATAAGTATTTTATGAACAATTTGCCGTTAGTCTAAAACGATTTCAATAGCAACTGATAAGTCCAACAAATGATTAAATTCTGATTAATCGCGTGTTGTGCAATGATTCAGTATCGCTGGCTGCGACTAATCGCCAAAGACAACAAAACCGGCCAGGCCACAAACAAAAACTTTTTATTTTAATTCAATGGCAATTTTCGGCAAACCTGAAAGAAGGGCGGAGCAGGGGCAGAGGACTAGAGGACTAGAGGCATGGTCTCGGCACAGGCAACACCTGCAGAATCAACCCCGTGGCCTTGTCCATTCCTAATGCACTTTGCCTGTCCCAAAGGGGGTGCTAAGCCTCTGGGCTAACAGGACAACGTTGTCGGCTTTAGTCAATCGTCTATTAACTTTTTGCCAACTCTCGGTCTAGGTCTTGGTCTCGGCCTCACCGATGACGCTAATATTGCCTCAGTCAAGGGAAGGGGTGGCAACCCTGGTTGCCGCGCAGGCTAATGGCAATGTTGTTGGCAGCTTGTCCTACTTGTAATGTGCTGGCGCCCAGCTGACGTCTTCCCAGGACTCGGTTCGTTCTCTGTGTGGATTTTTGAACCTGTTTCAGTGTCACCGTCAGCTGTTGCCAGTTGAAACTTGCCACCACCAAGCTGGCAACCAACTAACCACCAAACGCTGCACCGGCTGCCTAAACCAACAATTGTCGGTCTACCTCCGCCCTCTTCACCACCACCTCCTGCTTTTCATAATCTATATCCATATCTTTTGCCATATCCATATACAGCATCTCCATGGTCACTTCGCTACGCACCCATTGCACATATTTCGCGCCCGCATTTTGCTAAAAATTTCATAAAGTGCATTTTGACAGAGCGGAACGATCTAATTGCCATTTTGTGTCGATTACTGAATTAGCAAACTGGAAAACCTTTGGTTGAAATTTGGAGGGAGGATTTTGGAACCGACACAGATTAAGTTCTTCAGCACGCTTAGATAAACATTTCAAGTCAATCGCTTTGATAAATTATTTGCATTGACAGCCTTTATAAATGATATGTGGATCGCGGGAATTCTAACAACTGTTCTCAGATTTGTTTAACTCGGTTTTAACTTTGAGTAATTCCTTATTTAAGAATTCTAATTTACTACATAGAAACTAACTTGATTCTGTTTCAATGTTAATGTCTATACTTATCAGATTACTGAAGCAAATGCAAATTCTTGTTTATTATTTTTAGTTTATAGCGGTATAACCAGAAGCTTAAATATTCTACATAAATTGGCAGATGTTTAACCAAAAGTTGATTGAAGACAGCTTCGTAGTTAGCTTTCTTCCCATGTTCTTATTCTTTCTTTAATTTTGTGGCTTTTGCTGTGATTGTGATTGTTATTGTTTTATATTTGATAAATTCTCTTTTTTGACTGTTTTGATTGTTTAGAACCAAACGTTGGGCCATAAACTATGACGCAATCTGTCTCAGTCTGTGGATGTGGATGTTCTGTTAGGTATTTGTTTTCATTATCTTTTAGACTTATTTCGGCTGCTTTGCTCATCTGAGCCGTTTGTCTGTCAGAGCCCAACGAAGCCTGAGGTGTGTCTATAATTTCAGTTGAAATTGAGAAACGAACTCAAACAGATCGTCGAAAGACTTCAGTTCTTATTGCTAAATCAAGTGCTATGAATTCGGTTTGTATTTCTATAGAATGTTTTTATTTCATTTTTAATTAACTTTTCATCTTCTTCGTTTCTTCGTACAGTTACCGCAAAGTTGGTTGCTTTTGCTGTTGTTCCTGCTGCCACTGGCAATGTCAGCTCCAGTGGACGAGGAGCGTGTGGAGCAAGTGCATTTTGGGTAAGTCCATCAAAAGTTTTAAAACTCTTTTTTTTTAGCCATTAATTAACCTTTCGTTCAGCTTTGAGACCGACAACGGCTATCAACGTTCGGAGGACATTAAGTACAAGGTCAAAGTAAACCCAAATCGACACACAACAGAAGTACCTCAAGAGATGGAAACTTCGAGACCTGTGGAATACCGTGGTGGATATAGTTTCATCTCAGCCGATGGCTATGAGTATCAGGTGCTTTACAAGGCCAATAAGAACGGCTTTCAGCCCTACGTGACGGCGCATAAGGTGAAACCCACTAAAGATAAGGTTTAATTATTACAATTAATTATGAAACATATGTGATCTTTTTAAGTTGAATTTCATTAAAGTTCAAACTTACGTTGCTTCAAAATCTAGCTTTTTATTTAGCCATTAAAGCACATTTAAAACGGTTAAAGTCACAGCTAAAGTCTGAGCTTCGACTGAAAGCTCCGAATCAAAAGCTTTGATTTGAAAGCAGTTTGATTTATGTGACTGTAACGCACATAAACAAACTACAAATTAAGTGCAGGGTATATAGTTTGATCGGGTACTTTGAATTTGTGAAGCAGTTGATAAACTTGCTTGACTTTCTGCTTTGGGAGCTCTAATAGAAATAAAATTTGAACTCTTTATACACTATTTTTAGCTACATTTATTAGCACATTACTAGCAGTTTGCGCGGGACACAACATATCGTTTTTTAGCAATTGGTTACAACTTACAGGGTATTAAAAAAGTTGTCTTCCTTTAATGGGTTTTTTAATGAGTTTCTTTATTGTCAGTGGTTAGCATGTAAAGCCTCGATTCAAGTCATTTTTACTTCATCTGCTGCTTTCCTTATGCAAATCCAACTGATCACAGGTGAAGCAATAGCGTTACCTGCACATTTACTCAGCGTTTTTTTGTATTTTTTTGTATTTTTTTTTTTTGTTAATCATATGTATTCACATTTACATTTGTTATGCGTGGATCGCTGGGGCTCATTATGCTGCCATCTCTGTGGCTCTGTTTCAGTAGATGTTGGATCTTCAAACTATCGCTAACTGGCTTCAGATACAGTCGCTGAACTATGAACTATAATATCGTGTCGTGTGTGGACAGCTGGAAAACTAAAAACATGTGTGTTAAGTTCTTGCTGTTGTTGGTGGCATGTGTGCTGTGGGGGGAAAGAAGCGGAACTAGCGCCTCCTATGCTCCTGGTACAGTATTGGATATCAAACTGGGAGATATGCTTATCGATCAGTTCTCCTATATACCCATTCGAGGAGGCTATGAGTTCGGGTAAGCAAATTTAATGTACTGCATATTGTTTAATGCTAATTCTATATATGTTTTCAGTTATACTTTGCCAAATGGCACACATCGCGAAGAGGTTGGTGAGTTGATCAACGATCGCTCCACAAGCGAGGATGTTCAAAATGCCAGTAACTATGATCGCAACGCTCGTCCATCGCGTCGTCCAGGTCTTAAAAACCGCAAACTCTCTCCAAAAGCACTTTCATCATTGGCTGGTTAAAGTAGAGTAATGTGAACTTACTTGTTTCAAGAATATTGCTGCTCATCATCGAATTTAATACATGACATGTACATGTTAGTTGTCCGTAGATTAAGCGATTTTTAATTACTTCACACATGTTACCCATTTAGTATAATTTAAAATAACTACTTAAAAAAAGACCATTCATGTTAGTATGTTATTTCAAAGAAAATAAACATCATGTATTCAGCCTTTTTCAGCTATAAACAAATATGATACATCTGGGAATTGAGTTAGTTTCAGCTGCATTTTTGACTACAAAGAAATTATATATTGTTCGACATGATTTAATTTTTAAACATCATTTTTTTAAGTAATTATATTTTATTAAGTGATTGTTACTACAAAATATATTAATTATTTTCATAATAACAAGAAATAACCAGAAATAAATTGATTGTTGACTACCTACCTACTTTCTTGTCTTTGAAGACTACTATATAAATAAAATAAATATAGCTTACTTTTAGGCGCAGTTGTGCTACCTTCTCTGTTTAAAATTAGCTTTTTTGGACCGTGTTGGAAATTTACTACAACAACGAAATGCCTAAAAATATGCAACGAAATTTAAAACAGATTTGAGGCGAAGTGAACATGGTTAATCTTAGCGTTCGATAACCTGTTCTACAGTTATCTCAATTATCTTTACACCACTCGATACAATACTGAGATGCCGTGATAAACGCTCGCAATTAAAGCTCTAAGAAGTTATCAATAAGTGAGCTCTAACTCATACAGATTTATATACGAAAATGTATTCATTTAAATATGTCGAGTAGGTTAACATAGCAAAGGTGTCTGGGGAAGAGAAACAAAAAAAAACTTGATATTAAAACATTGCCATTATCATTGAAGTGCTAATTTTACTGGCCCGTCAAAGACTATGGTGCTTAAGTCTTGCCATAATCAGAAGTAAAATCTAAAAAAGATGTCGCTGACCATCTGAGCAACCGGTATTTTGATCTGTCTACCACTGCCAAAGATCTGTGGCTTGTGTGTAAGCATGTGTATGTATATGTGTCTGTGCGTTAGTGGCAGCTGTGATGGCAGCCGGGCGCAAAGCTAGTTGGCGAGACAGTGGCGGTGACCTTGAAGATGCGAGTATCATAATTTATTTGAAGACGCATGTGATTATCTGTCTTTCTGTCTGTCTCTCATTTTGGCTTGTATTAAAAGGGACAGTGAAATATATTCACAAACCTATTTTCAACAAAAACATAATTCACATACATACATACGTTATCAAAAAGAACATTTTTAAGCTTTTATCTAGAATTGCTGCCTTAGTAACAACTATGTATTATTCAAGCTCGTGGAGTATCTGCTTGTATTACGGATAAAACACTCTTGCTTTCAAAAAAGCTTTTCATTTAGTCAATAGTCAAAAATTCATTTTATTTAATATGAATTTATACATAAAAGCAAACTTTAAATTTAACATATGAATCTACTTAAGTATGGTCTGTGTTTATTTTTATTAATCTAAGTCACAACACTATACATTTTAAATTCAAGTTGTGAATTTTGATCATTTTTAGCACTAAACTAGTTTCCCTCTAGTTTATTTGTTTTTGGTTTTTTTATTATTTTGTTTTGGCCATGTTAATCAAGCATCAATTTTAGGTATAAATACACTGTGGATCAGCCCAAAAATGTATAGTTACCTTTGAAGTCTCAAACGCACTACACTTTAAATCAAACATGAAGTTCCTCATCGTCTTCGTCGCCCTCTTCGCTCTGGCCGTAGCTGCACCAGCAGAAGTAGAGATCCTCAAGAGCGATTCTGAAGTTGGCCCCGAGAGCTTCAATTATGCGTAAGTTACCAAATATTGCTGAAAGCTAACACATTCTGATCCTTGACATTTGTATTTCAGCTGGGAAACATCAGATGGCTCTAATGCTCAAGCAGCGGGACAGTTAAAGAACATTGGCTCAGAAAATGAGGGTATTTCCGTTACTGGCAAATTCTCCTTCGTTGCTGATGATGGCCAGACCTACACTGTCAACTATATTGCCGATGAGAACGGTTTCCAGCCACAGGGCGCTCATTTGCCCGTGGCACCAGAAGCTTAAATATCCCCTATTGTTATAATAAATTGATTAAAAAAAAGTTTAAGAAAACTGTTTTTATTTTCTTTTTGGTTGTTAGTATTAAAGCGAATTCATGGCTTGGCTTAAAGACTTTAAGGTTTTACGTATTTTAGTAATTTCACCAATCCAATAGTAAGTATAGGAACATTAGTTGACATAATTTAATTGATGTTTCGTCGTTTTGGAAGAGTCAAATGAAAAACTCGATTGACTACCTTGCCAAAGAAAGAAAGAAACTATGCTAAAATCTATATGTATATTTAATAATGTATATGAAAACTGAAGACGAGACTTGTAGCAGTTGCTATGCTGCTATTACTGCCAACTACAAAATACAAGACACAAGCAGCAAAATACAACACAAAAAAACACAAACAACAAACTAAAAACATCAATCGAACGCTGCAAAGGCCGTTGCATATGTCAAAAGTCAGATTTGCTGGTTTCTCCGATTTGCCAATAGCTATCGCCGATTTGCTTGTATTGTATACCACTGGTGGTATGGTGGAAGAATTTCGGACTTGAAATGAACTTGTAGCCCTCGTGCAGTTGACAGCGATTTGTGGTTCTTTGGTTGCTTCTTGGACGAGGGTCTCTAACTGCTCGTACAACCTGATATGTCGGCAGCTAGACACAAAAAATAAGCATTCAAAAACGAAAAGGAAAAAAAAAAATAAAACACTGGTTGTCGAGAGATTTAAGCCATAAACCATCAACTAGTATAGTGTTTACGTATTGTACAAAAGTCAAACTAACTATTTACGCATCCATTAAACCGACATTCGGGGACATGAAGATGCCTCAACGAATGTCCCATACACTTTAAATATTAAAATATCATTATTATTACATTATTTGATGCAATCTCTAATAAGTATTAATACATATATTTTTGAGGAATTATTTTAAATTAGAATTCCACTTATTAACTTTCAATGAATATACATTTTTTAAATTTAATTATTATTATAGTCATTTTAATTGAACTTAACTTAATTGAAATGGTTAAGTACTCGTGACTAAATAAATAAATGAAACAAATACCATTTTAGATTTCTTAGATTTCTCATTTTTTTATTTTACTTATAATTATAATATATAATTTAATAGGTGTAATAAACTGCCCCATCAACAACTGCGAAAGAATTGTGAATTTTTTATGTTGAGTTCTTTCTTAAGCAAAAAATCGTCTTTATTGAATTAAAAATACGATAATAAACACAACAATAGCACATGAAATAATGTATAATTTTTATGCTGATTACCAACGGCATTATATAGTTGTTATGCCAAAATGTGCATTGAATTTGCGATGTCGCTGCACAAATTCGCGTTAAATGTTACTTGTCGCAGCGACTTTGAGGCTGTTATTGTGTTGGTGTTGGTGCAGTGGTGGTAAATTAAATACATTACCGGACGACCGCCAGAGCCACGTTAGTCTTCTTCCACAATTGTGCAAAATTTATGACGTTTGCAAAATCCGCGAATGCAGTATAAATTGAATGAAGACGCTACATTTGCAACATTGGATCTTCAAGACTCTGTCTAAACGCAGTTGAACGCTCCACGAGAAATAGAAAAACGATTCACAGGATGAAATTGGTAAATAGTAAAAGGTACAGACTTGTAAAGGATCTAATTGATTTACTCAAACAAACAAAATGCAGATGCTAGTCGCTGGTTTAATTGTTCTGGCTGCCATCTCGTGCAGCGGACGACCCCAAAACGATGTGGAAGTGCTGGAATATGAAGCCGATAACATTGGCATTGGTGGCTACAAGTTCAGCTATAAGCTAAGTGATGGCACCACCCGCACCGAGGAGGGTGTGGTCAATAACGCGGGCACCGAGAACGAGTCCCTTTCGGTGAGAGGATCTGTCAGCTGGGTGGCACCCGATGGACAGACCTACACCATCAACTTTGTGGCCGACGAGAATGGATTCCAGCCGGAGGGTGCGCATATACCCAAGTAGTGAGGATTATGGATTATTCTTGTTGTAGTTGAATGTCGAAAGTTGAAAGTGAAGTATAAAGTGCTGTGCATCAGTCAATCAGTCAGTCAGTGAGTCAGTCAGTCGGTCAGTCAGTCAGTGTGAAGAATGATGTTAGTGTCATGCATTCCAATTGTTACTCGTATTAAAATTGAATTTTGATCAAATGAATTGCAAACATTCTTAATATTTATTTCTCCTTAATTGTTAATAGCTTAAGCATGTGGAATATGGTCACCTTGTGGCTGGTAACCGTTCTCATCAGCAATAAAATTCACCGTGTAGGTTACACCATCGTTGCCCACATAGGAGTATAAACCTTTCACGGAAAGCGCTTCATCGTCAGTGCCAGCATTCTTAAGGGTTGCCTCCTCAGTTCGCTTGGTTCCATCACTTGTCTCCAGATTCAGTTTATAGCCATTTGCTTGCACATCAGAGCTTTGGGCCACAACGTGCACATCCTGGCTACCAGTGGAAGCGGCCACGGCCAGGGAGAAGCAGAAACAGACGATGATCACAGCGGTCTTCATGGTATTGACTGTAGTTTGGTCAATAGTTGATTGATTGTGGAAAATATTTAACTACTTGGCTTTTATACACATCCAACTCCAGCGAATGCAATTAACACATTTTAGTTGTCTTTACTGAGTCTAAATTGTGCTAATTGTTGTTTCAAGTTACTTAATAGTTTGGATCAACAGTTTCTTAATTTTATAAATTTATATTTGAAATTAGTTGATAGACAATAAAGTGCTTAAAACTGAAGATATTTATGCTTTTCATTTCCAGTAATTGTAGAATAATAAAAACGGACGTCATCAAATTTACTGTCCTGAAAATTGCATAACCAAATTTAGTTTAAATATAGAAATTATCAAAAAGGTAAATCGCTAAATTTACAACAAAATCGAATAATATTTCAATTATATTGATTTGGTCAAATGGGCGTTAATGGGACAAAAGAAATCCAAATGTTAAATCAGAAACATGTTTCTCCATTAATACATGGATATAAAATACAATACAATAAAAAAAATCAAAAGTGGTTTTCTGTTCTTGAAAGTTTGCATACATGTTTGTTATAAAGTCCCATAAAACTAGAAGACGTCAATATATAGATACTTATAAGCCTACAAAGTTTATTTCAAGTTTACATTAATATTCATTTCGCTACAGCAACAAATTAATGCCGACTTTTGCATATTTGTTGGTCAAGTTGGACGACAAACTAGTTTGTCGGTTTCTTTAGTTGTTATGCAAAATGGACTACCAAAAATTCATTATAAATAGTTTGCCTATGAGCCTCAAAATGTATAGTTACCTTTGAAGTCTCAAACGCACTACACTTTAAATCAAACATGAAGTTCCTCATCGTCTTCGTCGCCCTCTTCGCTCTGGCCGTGGCTGCACCAGCAGAAGTAGAGCTCCTCAGGAGCGAGTCTGAAGTTGGCCCCGAGAGCTTCAATTATGCGTAAGTTACCAAATATTGCTGAAAGCTAACACATTCTGATCCTTGACATTTGTATTTCAGCTGGGAAACATCAGATGGCTCTAATGCTCAAGCAGCGGGACAGTTAAAGAACATTGGCACAGAAAATGAGGCTATTTCCGTTACTGGCAAATTCTCCTTCGTTGGTGATGATGGCCAGACCTACACTGTCAACTATATTGCCGATGAGAACGGTTTCCAGCCACAGGGCGCTCATTTGCCCGTGGCACCAGAAGCTTAAATACCATTTTAAGTTTTAAATAAATTGATTGTTTATAAAAAAAATTTGATTTTATTTTTTCAACAAGATGAATACTAACATCCCTTAAAGGTTGGAATTGGAGGAAAATTCTTTGAAGTTATTTTATTGAATTTAATGTATTCAAATGAACAGAAGCAACTCAGGACTTTGAAATGCCAGGATAAATAAATTTGTCTATTTTCCAGGCATTCATATTTTAACATACATACATATAAAAATATAATTTAAACTTAATAAAACATTTTAAAACAGACACTCCTTAGAAAATTTCTTCACAAAAGAATCAAAAACTCTGTCAATTTTTGTCAAAAGAATATGTCGGATGTTACATATATTTTTTTTTCAAGTGTAGGTAACAAAGATTTTCAGTTGTTTAGTTTCAACTATAAAGATGTAATTTTTGTGATCGCCTCCAAAATAAAGGAGTAAAGAAAATGACGAACCGCATTTCCCAATTACTTTAAGCCCCGTCAATAAACTCATTATTTTTTATGATACAATTAATCAAATTTAAAAGTTTCCGGTTGGTTTGAAACATATGCTAGATAAACAATTATTTATGTTAGTATTTGAATATTTAAACTATTTTATCCATAGGTATTGATTAGTCCAAGAGTCGGATACCAGTTTGCTGATGACAATCAAAAAGTAAAATATAATATAAAATTATGCTTGCTTTTCATTTATTTACTAATCAACTTCTATATGAAGAACAGCTCTTGGTTTTGATTGTGTTTTGTAGACATGGCATTAATTAGTTGGTCAACGCATTGGGCAAATGGGCGCCCTGTGGTTGGAAACCGTTCTCATCGGCAATATAGTTGACGGTGTAGGTCTGGCCATCATCAGCAACGAAGGAGTATGAGCCACGAACAGCAATCGATTCATTTTCGGCACCAATGTTGTTCAGAGTACCTTCCTCTTCGTGCTTCTGGCCATCAGAGGTCTCCCAGCTGGAAGATTAAACAGATTATATAGAACATAACAATAATATAGAAATTGATTATTGCTTATGCTTACCCAAACTTGTAGCCATCGGGCTGGACATCGGAATCGCTGCGAAGGATGTGCGCCTCATTACTGTTGTCCAAGGGAGCAGCAAGGACCACCGACAGGAGTGCAGCGAAGACGATGGCAATTGTGTATTTCATATTGAAATTTTATTTAAAGTCCGATTAAAGATTGGGTTACCGATTAAACTGCACGTTGCTTGAATTCTGATGTCTGTTTTGGCTGTCCAGGCGCTTTTTATAGCCAAACGATGGACATTGAAGAAAATTGTGTCCAAAATAAAAATGACTAATTACACATCAAACGCACACGTAAACAAATTGCTTTGAAAAACGTAAAAATAAAATGAAATAAAGGAAAAAACAACAAAATCAACGAAAATAATCGATATTAACAAAAACTTCTAAGGCAAACAAATCGCTGATGTTTATAGGAAATAATCTCATCGTTATAATGATTGCCATAATCATGATGCCGCGCATCCACCAATTTGCATTTTTCATGAATCAATCAAACGATTCAATACAATTTTGACATACGTAAAAAGTATATAAACAAAACTTCACATTCCCCGGTACTCGTACATATATTCAACACCAGTTATTAAAGCTGGTTTACCCTAGAGACGCACAAGTCATCGCAAACCCAACTCAATGAAACCACACTTCAAATACTACAAATGCTTACAATTTTTGTTGTATCTCTTTCTTTCTTCTCTCTTCTCTCTTCTCTCTGTTTAATTTATATTTGAAATTGTTGATTCCTCACCGGAAACTCAAGCGACGATCGTAACAGAAATATCCTACGACTTTAAAAGTTATTGATTTGATTTCAAATCTATGTCAAAGACAACATTATTAGCAGTTCATGACAATAACAAATATATGTTTGTTAGTTTATGCAAATCTCTATAGTAGGATAAATCAAAAGAATTAAGAACTTTCCTCTTGCTGCCTAAAGATATGCAACATAAGTTTAAAATCGATATGAAGTTTTACATTTGAAAAGTCTGAGGTTAAACCTGTTAAAAATCATACTTCTTACATGTGCGAACTTGTATAGTTGCACTAAAGACTTGACTTTAAAATCGCTGTTTTTTCTGCCAATTATGGAATATAAAATCGAACCTGATATCAATGGAAGATATTATTTAATTATATGCATAGAGCGAATTGTATGCTTCCACACACTTACCTGGCAACAAAGTCTAGTGACGTATTTAACCAGTTTGTTACATACATAAGATCAAATATAGAGTTTTAAATTTGAATACATTTAAATATACATTTTGTGTGTGTTAAAAATATTGATATTTTAAACATGATATTGGATTCCATTTTTTATACTAAGCTTGCTTTATTTTATTTTTATTTGCTTATGATAATCAAGCATAAACTTTGGGTATAAATACACATTCGATCAGCCCCAAAGTGTATAGTTACCTTTGAAGTCTCAAACGCACTACACTTTAAATCAAACATGAAGTTCCTCATCGTCTTCGTCGCCCTCTTCGCTCTGGCCGTGGCTGCACCAGCAGAAGTAGAGATCCTCAAGAGCGATTCTGAAGTTGGCCCCGAGAGCTTCAATTGGGCGTAAGTTACCAAATATTGCTGAAAGCTAACACATTCTGATCCTTGACATTTGTATTTCAGATATGAAACATCAGATGGCTCTAATGCTCAAGCAGCGGGACAGTTAAAGAACATTGGCACAGAAAATGAGGCTATTTCCGTTACTGGCAAATTCTCCTTCGTTGGTGATGATGGCCAGACCTACACTGTCAACTATGTTGCCGATGAGAACGGTTTCCAGCCACAGGGCGCTCATTTGCCCGTGGCACCAGAGGCTTAATTCTTAACTAAGTTTTTAATAAATGGATTGTTTTTGAAATGCTTTGTTTATCTTTTTGGGATGGAAAACAATTTCAGATCTGCCAAGCCAAACGAAAAGAAACTATAGAAAATATATATAAGTATATACCATTACTATAAAATAAAATATTAATTTGTTGAAACCAACATGGAATAAATGACAATGGCTATCCGAATCATGATGAATCGAGCTTCTGTTGCTTATTACATTTTGTTTTCGAAATATTTAGAAATGAATCTATTAGTGTTGTTGTAAAAAACACAACTAATAATTTATGTGCAATAAAATACATTGTTTGATTTTCGAATTTCAATTTCTTCTTCCTTTTATTATTGTAAATTTAGAAAAATCTTAAACCTAGTTAACATATTGCTGCGGATTCAAAAATGCAAAATCAAATGCCTATTGGACGGCACGCGGCAGATGGGCACCCTCTGGCTGATAACCGTTCTCATCGGCCACATAGTTGACGGTGTAGGTTTGGCCATCATCGCCCAAATAAGTATAGAAACCACGCACTGCGATCGCTTCATGATCGGTACCCACGTGCTTCAGTTGACCCTCTTCCTGATGTGATTTGCCATCGCTGGTCTCCACACTGCAAACGATTGGCAAGAAAGAGAAGAGAAAGAGTGAAAGAAAAATATGAAAAACCTGTTTGATGTGGTAACCTTGACACAGTCAGTCACAGAGTGGAACACATCGAAAGATCAACTCACGCAAACTTATAGCTCTCGGGCTGCACCTCGGAATCGTAGCGCAGCACCTGTGTGTCTGGATGTCCAGCCGGTGGTGCGGCGGTCACAGCAATGGCCAAGAAGGCGATGGCAACAATGGCAGTGGTGAACTTCATAATGATAACTGGAAACTGGGGACTTGGGACTTGTGACTTGTGCTGCGTTCAGGGAACCGACAATCAATGCATGCAAAATGTTAACGCCGTGGCCAATTTATACCACGCACCTAGAGTTTTTGGCTCCTGAAATGATTGCAAATAAACGAAAACATGAAAAAAAAAATTAAATTACAATTGAGATACCCCTAAAACCAGTTTTACTTATTTTTTCTTCATTTATTATTATTGTTTTGAGGGCTTTGGTTTATTGTTGTTTGTTTCCTGTGGCCAACCTTTATTACTTAACTGAATGCTGCTGCTGCTGCTGCTGCTGTGGATGCTGATGCTGATGCTGGCACACATGTACCTATTTGGCTGATGGCAATTGTCTTTGATTGATTGCGACCAGACCTCACCCAAGAAACGTTGTGGGACCCACAGCATGAATTGCTATTAAGACAAACATGTTCAGACAGACACCATATGTGTAATCAATGGCTCGTCTGTGAAATGGGGTCACCTGTACAAATAATTGGCTCAAGTCCAAGTGAAATGCCATTACCTTATCATTTATCTAACGCTCAGTTGTTAAGTGCATTTGATTTCAAGACTTATATTTATCTTACAATCCATCTAAAACTTTGGGAAAGCCCTCTAAAATTTAGTGCATAAATAGTAAATCAAAATACAATTCAAAAAATACTATTACTTAACTACAAACAAATAACAGCGCGTATACGTTATATATTTTTAGAACTGTGATGGTATGGTACTGTCAACTATTTTATTGATTTTATTAGCAGGAAATGTCTGGAATGGAATGCATTGATCACGTGATAGATGCCATGATTATCATATGCAAATTAATAACGATATACATACGATACTTAATATTGAATTAATAATGTGATGCCATAAATTTGCACCCCCAAAATGTATTCTAATAGACGAAGCAGCAAGACAAAATTAGCATATACATACATTTAGTATATATATTTAAAGTTTAAACAATGCACGATATGTATGTAGATGAGTAAACTCGTTGTCTGACAGCTTCACGTTGCCACAACAGAGTCAGCTGGCCAGGGCCGGACCGGTTCAATAAACACGTTTGCTGAAGACGACGGCAACGAAAGTGAGAACCACACAAAAACACTAACAACAACAACAACAACAACAATAATATCGTAAAGATTAACTTAAAACAACATGAACATCAATAGCAACTGAAAGGGCAAACTAGTGCAGACAAAGTCGAATAATTTTTGGCCAATTAGTGGCTCATCTTTATGGACAAGCGCCTCAATTTCAAGCCAATCGTTACTGCAAAATAATCAAACATGTTCATGGGATTAGCTAAGAGATTTTTGAGACTGGGACTTGCTTACTTTACAGTAATGATTAATGCTAACGGCGAGCAGCTGCTGTCAAATGCGCTGCAATACATTACGCATACGCGCCGTGAAACGTAGCCAATTTGTCGGCAGCGATGAGCGCTGAGCGTTGAGCTCTGAGCGCAGCTCAGTCAACTTAGCAAGCTTATGTGTTGTTGTTGTTGTTGTTTTCTTTTGTATTATTTTGTTTTCTGCTGTGTGAAGCTTTTTATTTTATTGACTAAGGTCATCGTCAGCGTGACAAAGAGAGACAACAATATTCCAGCATCTGCACTTAACATATTGTACCCGCCCTCGCTCCCTGGCCTCGCCCTCGCCCTCGCCCCCATCCCCGTCTCCTCACTCAAACAAGCCTCTGACCACGACAGCGACCCCAGTGTCATCACCAGACTGCAGTGATATCTAGCTTTTGGGGTTTCTGAAGGTTAATTCGCCCATCCTTAGTTTAAGTATGTCATCAATAAAACGAAACCAAAAAGTATTCTTCTGTCGCAACAGGTAAACGTTCACAGGAAATGCCACAAACTAACACAATATTATAATAAAATAAAAAATAGTAAACAGTAACTTTAAGCACACATTTAATTTAAATTCATTTAATTATTTCTGGCTTTTAAAATGTTAACTTAGCCAGCTTCCTAGTCTACATACTTAAACGAAAACTACGAGTATTAGTAACTTATCTAGTTAATCTTACAAATAAAATTTTAATTACTTTAAACTGAAATTCGCTCAACATCATTCATCTATTTGATGTGTAAGTAAAATCAGCCATTGACCTATTGCCATATATAAATTGATAGATGCGTGACTACGCAAATATTTCTCAGTACATTTGAGCTTCATGAACATGTTCAAGCATGTTCACAACAGCAGAAGCCTCAATTGATATGATATGATATTTGGGTGCAGAGCTAATGTTTAATTTGAAATCTGCACATTTACATGCATACTAATATGTGGAAATTAAGTTATACACACTACACACTAATTTACATTTAGTTATACAATTCAGTGGCCATTTTTTGTTTTAATTTTTTGATTTAAGTGGTCGACTTTCTGGTTATTTTTTTATGTTTGTTTTGCCATGTGTTCGCTCCAACTATAAATATCTCTAGCTCCATTTAAGTTGTCACACTCAACGTTTGCTCTCAATCGTGTCAACTTCAGGACATTTGCCCAAGTTTAACCAAAAAACCAAATCCAACAATGAAATCTTTCACAGTTTGCGCTTTTGCCCTTTTCGCTGTATTGGCCGTTTCCTGCGCGAATGCCAACAGCCAAGACGAAGCAGCACAAGTTTTAAGATACGAAAACGATAACATTGGCGTTGACGGTTTCAAATATTCGTAAGGAAATCATTCAAAAAACTTGAATTTTATTTATTTAATCCTATATAATTTTCCAGATATGAAACAAGTAACGGAGTTAGTGCCCAGGAAGAAGGCACACTGCAAAATGCTGGAAGCGAAAACGAAGCAATTGTTGTGAAGGGTTCCTTTCAATATACTGCACCTGATGGTCAGGTAATTAGCGTTAACTATATTGCTGATGAGAATGGTTTCCAGCCAGAGGGTGCCCATATTCCTCAGGTACAATAAGTCTGATAAATATGTTAAATAAAATCAGAAACATTTGTTGTATAGTTTAAATGTTGAATTTTAATGGGTAAATGGGCAATCAAAGCGTCAAGCAATTGTAAAGACTCGATTATTTATCATAGCTAAATAATTAGAGAATTAAATTTATTTACGATTTGCCTTTAATATTTGCAAACTTTTTGCTTTTATTACGTTTCTACGGGGAATGACAATAAAAGTTGCAAAATTAAAGACAAAAAAAAATCAAAACAAAACAAAAGTGCTAATGTGTAATTAATATGTACGATTATTTTTATTGAATTTAATCATTAAGAGTCTCATCATTGTTTATTTTCATATACGAGTACATTAGGACTCAAAACTTTTAGCACGACCACTCGCCTATAAAAGCCAACTGAGCTATGGCTAAAATGGCAGTAAAGTGCAGTCAAGTGTAACCCAACCACGATGCGATTCTATTCCGTACTGTTTTCAGTCAGCCTAATGGTAATCATTTGCCAAGCATTGCCGACTCCAGACGATGCACAGGCGGAGACTATTCGGCTCGAAAATGATAATAATGGTGTGGATAAATACTCATTTTCGTGAGTCGAGTGGAATCGGAGCAAGTGATCGAAATAGCTAAGAATAATCTTATAATTGACAGCTATGAAACTAGCAATGGCATTACACGCAGCGAGGAGGGAGTCCTGAAGCCCGCCGAGGGGGATAAGGAAGGTGTTCTTGCCGTACAGGGCTCAACCAGCTGGACAGCTCCCGATGGCAAAAAATACGAAATCAATTTCACAGCCGATGATACGGGCTATCATCCCAGCTTCAAGCTAGTCGCCTAAAGGATAACAACATTATAATGCATATGAATAGAATAATATTTAAAAACTATTGAACATTCGCAAAAATACAAAAAAAAAAAAAAAAAAGCAAACCCAATGAAAGAAATAACAAAATACAAAATAAACAGAGTAAAATATAATCAGTTTGGTCTCTTAGTTAAAACTACAAATCTTAAATGGTATATAATAGCTGAAGTATGCTGAATTATTAGCATAACGCGTTCTGGACCAGAAACGAAATGAAAAGTCTGACGCAAGAGTTGGTTCAGCTTAAATTAAACTGGATGCCAACCCGGTTTTATTCGTGGTCTTCTTCGATTTAAATACATGCATACATACATACATCACGCACTCTGACTGTGCCGCTCGACCTTCGCATTCATTTTGCATCATCATCAACAAAATTTGCAAATTTTCGATTTTTTCGTTTTATTTTTACAAACTTGTTTTTTTATTTTTCATTTTATTTTTGTTAATTTGGTTTTCTTTGTAATTAATGGGTACATGATGAAAGCTGCGCATCTTCATTTTAAGCAATTAGCGAGCAGCGAATTTGTTGGACAGCATCTTGAATCAAAATCAATAACAGCAACAAATAAATTAATTTTACCTGTTCAAGGTTAATTTAAAGCATTTTAACTGAATGCTCCTTTGTTAATTTAATGTTAATTTTGAAGCCACTAAAACACTTCCATTTGATTTCAAACAGTACGCCAAATACTCAACTAGCTCTGTTCGAAATTAATTACACCATTCAATTTCAATTTACATTTTTATAATGCTGTCGACCTTACATGTGGTCCAAATTTCCGACTTTAAATAAAATTTATTAGTTTGATGCTTATACAAACACACAAAATATATTATTTGACTCATAAATCTTGTCTCCAAATTCTCTAAAGTCACCAAGCTGTCATTGTCTCTTAATATCAAATTGGAAGGAAGTCAGAAAGATAAAAAGAAAAGCTTTGCCTACCATTTTTATTGACCAGACATAGACACATTTTGCTGTGACGCAAATGCTTAATTTCCATAAAACTCAATGATATACAAAGATAAAGAAACCAGAATTGTATAGCAGCTGAGGTCACTCGAGTTCATAATTTCTGGCATGTATGTGTATGTGTGTGTCTTAACCTAAGCTAGTGCTCAAAATGCTAATCTACTTTTAGGCATACAATTTTAAAGCTGAGCAAAACAAAAGACTTAGGCAACGAACTGGAAGCAGAATGCACCAAAATGCATTGCATACTTTTAGGCTGTCGTATTTATTTGAATGCATTGCAATTAATTATTGATGAGTTTCAAGCTATTTGAATTTTAATTTATATGCAAATTGCTAGATATGTCCATGGATCTTGACAACAATATTTCAATTATATTTGATTTGACAACACACCTGAGGCAACTTGCGTACATCCGGCAGCAGAACGCATCTCAGTACCGTTGATTTATCATGCAAGTTGTAAACATATCTTCCTCATTCCATTGAGCATAGCCAATTGGTTGCAACATCTGTAGATAAGAAACAAACTGATCAGAAGTCATACATAAATACCCTGTCAAGTAATAAAATATATATGTTCTTTATGTTTAGGTGTCCGTTTCAAGTCCGCTGTCAATAAATATTTCATTTGCCACACGCTGCATTATGATAATATTTGAAATAAATTAAACATTTCTTTGAATATTTATTATATCAAGAACCCTAACAAATAAATATTTATTCAAATATTTATGTTTAACTAGTTTGACTTGGATCACAACGACTTTGTTATACGCTTCAAAGCCAAAAATAAAATAAGATTGAGTTTTTATTTAAAGCCAGGCAACGATTAAACAAGTCGCTAGCTGTAGAGTATCCAGTTGATTCTTGTTGCTGTCAATGAGTTAGCTGAATTGCTAATACACACTTGGACGCACACACACTCACACCTCTTGTTAGCGATAAAGGCAGAGGCAGGTCCGCTTTGCTTGCTTACTCGCCTGCTGCTGCCTGTTCGTCTGTCAGTCCGTCTGTCCGTCTGTCGGACCGTTTCTAATGTTTTATAATGTTTACCAAATATTATTAAGTTTGTCAATTCGTCGACGAACATCGTGGGGAGTGTTTCAACGTCGCTTGCTCTGCTCTAAGCGAATTGCCGAGAGACGCGTCGTCTTCTGCGACAGATTTGTCAACAAATTAATGATAATTAGCCAAACCGTTTAAGCGATAACTTGATCAATTAAACAAATACATAAATCGCGAACAGTTTAACGGGACGTGTGAATAAATATCAAATTAATTACAACCAAAAAATTAATATGAAGCAAAAATTTGTAGCAGTTGTTTGCATTGTAAGTGTGTGTGTGTGTGTGTGTGTGCGTGTGCTTGTAGTTGTGTTTTAAGTGATTTATTTTGTTAAAATTTCTTCAAGCTGCTGTCCGTGCTGTACATGCACAGTTTGGTAGCAACAGCAGCGGTCACCACTGTACGTCCCTATAAATTTGGTTTCACCATCGAGGAGCAGCAACATCGCGCAGAGAAAAGAGGTGAGCCAAGATTGCACAGCATTACACATTTTATTCGATGCGATTTATGACACTAATTATGGCATTAGCTGGAATTATTTTGTTTTATTTGATATTACGCGTAATTGATTGACACCGAAACCGATATATGCAAATTAAGATGCGTCATTATAGTCAGCATCATCGCCAGCTGCCACCAACCAAATGCAAACATGCAACACACAATGCAAACGACACCGACAACAACGACACCGACAACAACGACGACGACAAAAAAGGCAACAACTTTTGAACTTTTATGCATCTTGAAACTCCGAGTTGCATCTAAGCATTTCGTTGTGCAATGCCACACAATACTAGTTTGTAGCTGGCAGTTTTAATTGCCACTGCCACTACAACTGCAACTTCAGGTGACACCTGATGGGCCGCAGTTCAACAGCAATTGAAATGCCTAAGAGTTCTATAATTGTCTCTTAGCAATTAGTTAACAAATCGCAGCTTCTTCTTTGAACTCCCTGGGCATAGAAAACTGTAGAATTCATTGCAGAAATTTGCATAACACGTAGGCAACAATCCATAGAAAATTTGTGTGTCTTATTTATGGATTTGATTCATTTTAGTATCCATTTAAAATGTCGAGCCCGAAACAGGCAGCATTTCAATATTTATAATTATAATTCTGTCTCGATTTCGGATTCTGCTTCTTTTCCAGATTCGTTCTTATGAAATGCCAGAGTTGACTGGAAATATATATAGATACATATATCTATATACTTTGGGGATACACTTAAGCTGTGCACATTAGATATTTTGTATTTTAAATGATGTGGGGTAACTTGTTGTGCCGATGCAGAATTATATATGCATATATATTTGTCTATTTCATAATTTATTATTATGTTTGCATTAGTTTGGGTTCTTTTTTTTTTTTTTTTTTTTTTGTTTTCGATTGGCGGAAATCCATTCATAAGCTAAAGCACAATTTATGGCTCAGTTTAGAGTGGTTTGCAATGAACGGAGATAAATCTTATCAGCTAAAGATAATCACAAAACTATTCATAGAGTTCTTAATAATTTCACCTAAAACAAGTTCAGCATAAATTTATACAACATGTTTTTCTTTAATTTTTACAATCATAAGCATATTTCCATCTGAATTAGATTCGATCTTTTTAAAGATATACCCTTTCAGCTGGAGTGCAATGGGTATAATGTTTCTAAAACGTAATTTCAAACACACACAGCTGATAATAATTTAAAAAGAAATAATTGAAATCTCATTGACATTTGATCCACTTAAAAAGTACTTGTTTGGATCTCGAAATTAAAATATTTTTTCAATTAATTCTTGTTGCGAATTTAAAACACTCGTTTTATTTATTTTTTCTGTGCTTTTTACGCTTTGTAATTCAAGTTTTTGGTTACTGATTTTTATCCTGATTTTACTCTCGATTTTAAATTCTATAAGTCCCCATACTTTCGAGAAGGTCAAGTCCAGTTTTTAGTGCGTCGCGATTGGCCTACGCGCAGATACCCTATGTAATAAACACATTTTAATGTTTATAAATGCATAAATTATTGATTTTTATTGTTTAACTATTTTATGACTATGCTCCATGCAATAATCGCCGACCATAAGAAATGTTATGTCTTGGATAAAACTTGTTTCGCTGACGCGATGACAAAAGACTCCGACTGCTAGACGGTCAACAGGTGCCAACAAGTGGGTGGCTCAAGCAGGATGTAGACACAGTATTCGTCTTCTACATGTTCCAAATGCTACACATAGCTCTTAATCTGCTGAATTTGTCCATCAATCGAGATTCTCAAGCATAAAATATGCGCATGCGTAGCCAAAAAGAATAATAATAATATATTAAGCAACAAAACCAGAGAATTATTGACGATTATCATTATCGATACAGTTTATTAGATTTGTATCTTTTATGGCCGTGCGGGTTCGAGCCCCTGTTTATCTGGTTTGGCTTAAAAACAGGCAGCTGAAAAAGCAAAAGCTAAAAAAAACCGAGTTATGAAAATACAAAGAATGAACGAGTTGAATTAAGTTAGCTAAACTCTGAAATAATCTTTTTTGCATTCATAACGAAAGTGATATAAGAATACAAGTCTCCCCGTCTGTCTCTCTACTTTTGTCTCTCTCTCTCTCTCTCTCTTGGTAGATGAAAACGGCATTGTTATGGGCGAATTCGGATTTATTACCGCCGATGGAATCTATCATGTTACGGTTTATGCAACCGATGAAAATGGAAAGTTCCGCATCATCTCAATGAAGAGCTACCCTTATAACGGTCCTGTGGCAACCAGTCCATGTAAGCATACTTTTTAGCGTAACTGTCGGGCGTGTCTACTTCTAACTGTTTTCTCTTAGCGATTCTGCCTGCTATTTCGACCACGACGAAGAAGTCAACTTTGCCCAAGCAAAACTTTTATACGCCTGCCTGTTCGGGCTGCTTCCTGTCAAAGACGGATCCTGCTCCCGTTGCTCCAGTTCACCACAAAACTGAGATTCGTCCTCTAGCGCAGGTGCTGTCTCCAGCGCCAGCGCCAGCTCAAGGACCAGCTCCAGCTCAAGGACCAGCATCAGCTCAAGCACCAGCTTCAAGTGCAGCTCCAGCTGCAGGTACTTCAGGTAAGTTAGCGCCGCCTGTTCAATTCCACCAGTCGCAGTCCCAGAAACTGGCACAGTTGGCTGTCAGCCAGCTCCAGGCACAGCGTCAGGCACAGGCTGCACCACAAGGTGCAGCACAGGCTATTCCACAGAGTGCTCCTCAAGGTGCACCACAGGGCTCTCCACAGCCTGCATCACTGGGTGCAACACAGGTTGGCCCACAAGGTACTCCACAGAGTGCTCCACAGGGTCCACCACAGCCTACACCACTAGGTGTTCCACAAAGTGCTCCACAGGGTGCTCCACATGGTGCTCCACAGGGTACTCCACAGCGTGCTCCACTGGGTGCTCCACTGGGTGCATCGCAGGCTGCTCCACAGGGTACTCCACAGCTTGCTCCACTGGGTGCACCACAAGGTGTTCCTCTGGGTGCCGTACAGGCTCCACCACTGCGTGTTCCACAGAGTCCTCCACAGGGAGCGCTTTTTGCTGCACCACATGGTTCCCTACATGCTGCCTTACAGGGTGCACTGCAGGGCCCTCAACCGGCTGCCTCTGGCAATCAAATCTACGTTGACACAGGCTTCAATGTGAAGTTGCCCTTCACACAGTCCATAGCTCAGACCGTCAATGCAGCCCGCGCACAGACACACAACACACACCCACAACACACAACACACACACAACAACTGATCACAGCAAGCACTTCAAATTCCCCAACAGTTCTTTCCAGCGCATTCAAGCAACAGCAAAAGTTGGCCAACTCAAAGACATCGCCAGTTTATCAGCCCCTGCAGACGTCTCTCGATCCCAGTACATTCCCGAAGCAGCAGCCAAGTGGTGTGAAGAAGGTGCAGGCGGCATCCTTCGATGTGGCTAGTCTGCAGAGGATTCCACCTGCTGCCACAGTTCCCAAGGACATCAACAGTCATGCCTTTGGCACTCCACCTCAGGCTAACAATCCCTCTAAGCTTGGCCAACAGTCGAGCCTAAAAAATCCTCTAAAAGTCAGTGCTGATGTGGCCAGTCTGCCGAGGATTCCACCTGCTGCCACTGTCCCCAAGGACATCAACAGTCATGCCTTTGGCACTCCACCTCAGGCCAAGAATCCCTCAAAGCTTGGCCAACAGTCCAGCCCAAAAAAGCCTTTAAAGGCCAGTGTAGAACAATCGATGAAAAAGTTGGTGTTGCCGGTAACCCATGATATCAGCAAGGTCCTTAGCCAGCCACGTCCACAAGCAGCCACGACACCAAAGAAGCCATTGGCCACCTTTGCTGCACCTGCAGCAGCTTTTGCGGCTGCCAAGAAGCTAAACAAAGCTGTTGTTAAAAAAATGAATGATGTAGTATTGCCTGTTTCTAATAAACTTAACAAAGTTGTGGGTGCAACGCACTCTCAGTCCTCTGCCCACAAAGCACCGGGTCACAACGGGTTTGTAGCACAACATTCGCATGCCACACCAGTACACACACACAGCCAAAACACACACACTGCCACACCGAATCGACCACTAAGTAAGCTGCAAACAGTTTGTGCAAATAATTATAATTTAATCAACTTCCTAATTGCATTTAATTATATTTAAAATATAATAATTTTCAGGCGCAGCTGGCAATGCGGGCGTAACCGGTTTTCCAGCGTCGACAGCAACCCAAAAACAGCCGCGACCACAACCATCGACCAATAATTCTCCAATCGGTAATAAGCAGACACAAACCAATGCGCAAAATACTGCCGGTAATGCGCAATTTGGCAAACCTGTTCTCTCCAGCTCTCCAAACTTAGCGGGAACTGCAACCAAAGCCGGAGCGGGTCAAGCTGCATTCGGCAAGCAACCATTAGCTGGGTCTTCAACCAAAACGGAAGCGGGTCAAACGGGTGATCTGTACAAATTCAAATATCTGCTGGACTATAACGGCCATGAGGAAACGGGCAGCAGAAATGGTGACAAGACAGGAAATTACTTTGCAATCGGGAAAGACGAAGTGGCCCGAACTGTAGAGTATATTGCCAACGAGTTTGGATTCCAGCCACACGTCAGTTTCCGTAAACTGGATCAAAATGAAGCCGCCCAACTGCCGTCGGATAACTCGTTAAAGCACTACGAGTTCCAGTGGTTCAAGAGCGCATCGGAGTAGATAGTTTGGAATATTTAGGTAAAATATTTAGTATCTGGTGTAAATAATTTGTAACCTATGCAGTAAAATCTGTTTGTGCGAGTACAATATTAAAACTTGAACTTGTTCTTGAATCGGGTTTTTATTTTTGCTCAAATTACTCACTTAAATCAACTTAATTCTTAGAGGGGTTTTCAGGGGGACGAGGACACAATGTGGGTGTGGTGGTTATTTGTATTATTTCTTAGGTATTTTTGTTTTTTTGTTTCATTTTCGCTTTTTTCTTTTTGTGTTTGTAAAGTTACATTCAGAATTTAAAAATTGTTTACATTTAGATTTTGCATAAAGTTTGCATTTTTGTTCAATTACACACATTTAAAATTACATACATTGATTTATTTGTTTTATTTATATTTATTAAGGTGTTAAATTTGCTCTTAAAATTTCTAAATATTTTATACACACAGAGTTTGATGTTGTATTTAATTTAAGATTATTAGTTATTATGCAATACACGTAGTAATATTTGTAATTTGGTTGTTTCAAAAATATTCAAGAGTTTTTTTTAACTGTACAATCAACTATCACAGTCAACCATATCGAACTGATAAATTAAATACAGGTTTATAATTTCGCAAATCAAAATTGAACGCAGAAAAACAAAGAAAACTTCAGGCGAGTGAGCTCGACTAGAAAATACGCTGTATGGGTGTACAGTGAAGTGTTTAATAGAGAGCGGAGCGTCCCTAAAATCGCTGAGATCTTCAGAATCGGTACAGGGTATGGAAAAATCATATGCTACCCTTTTGTCAAATATGCATACTTAATACTACAATTATTTACAGTTCGCCGACAACAAACACTAAAGAGCTTTTGCTATAGTAAATTGAAGCGAAAACTTTCGATTTTAATTAATTTCGATTTATGCTTATTGCTTATTCCATTTTACATGCTTAGATATATCCGCTAAGTAAATATTATATGGAGAAGTAGACTGAAATAGACTCCATCAATACGCACTCTTCGATTAACAAGTGGCAAATGCTAACAACAATTCAAAATATTGCGAATTGCAAATATTTTCGAGTGGGAATATTTGCTTGTTAAATGGAAAACTATTTTGTTTAACTCTCATATGTATGTTTAGTTCAAAGACAACGACAACTAAAATAGACTAGTGACAGTCACGCTCGCACTCACACGCACAGGCATTCACTCACACACACACACACACTCACTACACATATATGCTATATATATTTATATATACTCGTATTTTACTTTTTGGGGTTGTTCCTTTTTGAATGGTTCTTTCGCTAGTGGCTAAGAGTAAAATCCGTCTACAGTTGCAGCGTTTTTCTTGCTATTTCTCGTATTTAGCTTGTTTTTTGGTGGTTTTGGTTACAGTTCTAGAGTAAAAACGTCGCCTGATCTCCCTTCATGTCCAGATAGTCGTAGAAGGAACGCTCACTGGCGCCATAATTGCCATGGGGATATGCCAATCCACTGCCGCTCTCTCCTCCGTGTCCGGTTGAGTCTACGACGCCGCTAGGCGTGGCTGTGGGCGGAGTCGGACCCGGACCACTGCCACAGCTACCGCCGCCAATACTCAGACCGAACTTCTCCAAGTGGCATCATTTGAGCAGAGTCGGCAGGCTGCTGTTCATCAGACGATTGCCGACGACCAGAGAATTAAGCGTGGAGTTGCTACTGCCCATGCCCACGCCCACACCAACTCCAACGCCCATGCCCATACCGGGCATGCCAAGGCCAAAACCAGCACTGGCATGCGACGGCGCTGTTGTTAACGTGGCCGAGTTAAGATTATTGCCAACACTCGCCTCAATGGAGGCCACCGGATTGGGATTACTCGATAGATGCGAGTGGCTGCCATTGAGATTGCTGCTGCTGCTGTTGCTGCTGCTGGCGGTGGTACTGCTGTTATTGTTGTTGCTACTGTTGTTGTTGTTGGTGGTGTTGGTGGTGCTACTACTGCCGTTGGTGGTGCCAAAGCCGCTCATAATGCCAGCACCGCTGGGTACGACGCCAACGCTTACTGCGCTGCCACCGCTGACGCTGGCATTGCTCTCATATTATGATGGTCATGCGTAGTGTGGATAGGAGCTCAGGTGTGGAGCCACATGTGAGGGCGTGACATGGCTCATGGAGTGCGGCTGATACAGATTCGTGGCCGGACTGCCCCAATTGCCCCACGAAGCAGCCGTGGGAAAGATGGAAGCTAAAAGATCACAAATAAAATTGTTTAAAAAATCTTCTTAAAGAGAAAACTTTTTAGAAACCCACCTGAGGACGAGGTCATGCCATGATGTGGACTCATGAACGAGCTGAGCTTGGCGCTGTGATGATATGGAGTCATGAAGAGATCACTCTGATACTTGTAGGTGGGATCACTGGCCGCTGGCTGTGTGGCAGCCGCGAGACCCTGGAAATCAAATTTATAGGCATAACGCTTGCCATGAACCTTGGTCATAATGTTCTTGTCATAGTAGTATCTGCAAACAGAGAAGACGTTAAAGGTTAACAAAATTAACAGAAATCGAGGGTGACTTTCTCTAATGTGTGGGAAAGCCAAACAAAGCACACAAACAGCACCCAAACAGGACACAAGACAGCAGACAGCAGACAGCATAAATAATTACAAAATAATGCGCGCTTTATGCGTTTTAAGTTAATTTGCTGACATTAAGCGATTTTAGTGCTAGACACCCGGATTTGCTCCACATCCTGAACCCACTACCTCCATTCGCCTTGCCACTGCTCCTCCCGGTGCCCCCTTTGCTTAGAATTCCCTGCGGACTGTGGCAATTAAATGGAAACGCCTTGAACATAAACTCAAATAGAAAATCAAATTGCTTGGGCAGGCAGCCAAACAGCAGGCGAGCCAAGAGGTCAGCAGGGCAGATGAGGGGTAGTCCAGTGGAGGGCGTGGCTGTGCTGCGTCCACTTTGACAGCCATGACCAACACAAAGACGTCGTTCCAAAATTTATATTTGCTTTTCTTGCTCTACTTTTGCACTGGACATTCAAGAAAATCCATTAACACTGCACGCTGCGCAAAGCAAATATGATTCGCAAAATCCTACCAAATTAATTAAAGTAGGCAACAAATATAGGAGCAAGTTTAAAGACAGGAAACACTATATCATACCAATGACTGATTTTTGTGAGTTTCAACCTTTATTAGCTATATGAAATAGTATGAATATGAAAGTATAGATCTCCACAAAACTGGACCTTCTTTAATAACTAGTTCATAAAGTAAGTAAATTTTAAATTATTTCACTTTACTTTTACAATTTTTTACCCACTTTATTTAAAGAAGTATTTTTAATTATAGCCAGTACTTTCATGTAATTTATTCACAGCACATTTGTCATTCGTTTCGGTTTCAGAAATGAGTTTTAAATAATAAACAGCAAAATCAACGATGCGAATTCTTTTCAAGCGAGGACTTTAATGCAAAATTGGCATAATAATGCACTCAGTTCGGTTTGAATATTGCTGTGTTCTTTTTCCTGCTTCGCATTTTAACAATCTTTTTTGTACCATTGGCCATAAATTATGCCAATTAATGGCATAAATTAAAAGCAGCAAAAAGTGACAGAAATACTGAATGGAAGAGAGAAAGAGAGAGATAGAGTGGGGGAGGGAGACAAAAGAGAATGCTTTCCATTTGGGCAAACAATCAAAACCAATCAATGACTGATGATGGACGCGGCACAAAGCACACAATCAGTAGCAGAGTGAAAAAGAAAAGGATTAAAGTAAAACCCATTTAAAAACATACACACACTCACACACATAAGTGTACGTGTGTGTGTGTGTGTGTGTGCTTTCCGAGTGGCCAACAAAAGGGCAGCTGGCTGTGAATAAACAAGGCAAATGAAGCATTAAAGCACTTGTCCTTGTTGTCTTTATGTGGCAAGGACTAACATGACTGCCTGTATTTAATTCGCACCCACGCATACACTAGAGCACACACAAAAGTATAGCATACTTTTCAGCACTCGCATTTCTTTGCACACAACATGAAAGCTGAGATGAGCTGTGCTGACGATGCTGATGCTGATGATGATGATGCGTTCAATTGAGTTGAAATGTGAAAGAAAAATACATGTATTTTCAGACAGACAGACAGAAAGACAGACAGAGGGGCTGAGAGGCCGAGAAAGACAGTCCTAGAACGTGTTCACGCTTCCGCACATCAAAAAAATGGATAAAAAAGTAAAGGCTTTTGCTTTGTTGTTGCTCAACACTTTTTACATTTATTTACATGTTGATTGTCCGTGTGAATGTCTGTCTTTGGGTGTGTGTGTGTGTGTGTGTGTGTGTCTATCGCAAATTGGCTGCCAGGATTCTTCCACTTGAATTGTCAGCTTCTCCTTCATTGGCATTGGCACTCATTGGCTGCCTGATTGCAAGTGACAGTTTCAAGGAGCAAATAACAGAGGACGAAGAAAGGAATGGGGCAGAAAGGGGTTAAAAAGACTGTGACAATCCTTTACATTCAGTTAATCCTGTCCGCCCTGCGTGTGCTTAGCAAATTGACCGTTGCACAAACATTTAGCTCTGCATATGTTTCTGGCATTTCAATGCAAACAGCTCAGAGCATTGACAGCAGCAGGATATGGCCGAAAAGAGAAGGGGAACAAATCACATTTAGGCTGAGCACACAGCAATTAGATTGCAATACGAGAGTTATTGAATTTTTGATTGCATTACATGAGCAAAAACAATTTAATATCGAATTGAGACACGCCCACTCAAAGCCCTAATCGAAGTAGGTACAGGGAAAAAAACAGTCACTTATGTTATCATTTTATTTATTGGTTTTTTGGGAGTTTTCTGTTCGTTTTGTCGGACAATTTGTCATCAAAGCGGCTAATCAGTGAGTAAATCAAGCGATTGGGTTTTAGTTTGAGACTGATGAACTGCTCTACAGAATTAGAGCAAATTGCACACATGCCAGCATTTGGTAATGCCACAGATTCATGGCTAATTAGCAGCACTTGAACGCACAAAACTACCCCAAGGATACAAAAAAATAGAATAGTTATTTGAGATTTAGTTACCTTAAGGCGCGACTCAGTTTATCGTAGTTCATGTTCGGCTTGGACTTGCGTTCTCCCCAGCGACGGGCCACTTCATCGGGATCAGTTAACTTGAACTCGCCGTTGGTGCCCTCCCAGGTGATGCAGCTGGCGTTGTTGGAGTCCGAGAGCAGCTCGAGCAGAAATTGCCATAGTTGTATCTGTCCAGAACCTGAAAATATATAAACATATATATGTATTTTATGCTTTATGACTTGTTGGCACTCAAGTGGAAGTGGGAATAGAAATAGAAATATAAATTGAAATAGAAATACATTTAATGGCAGTATTTTGCCAGCCTAAATGTCCGTCAAAAGAGCATATCCTTTAGTCCTTTAGTCCTGCCGCTGCTGCTACAGCCGCTGGACACCAGCAAGCATAAAATTAACTTTAACTGCTGGATGTTGGCCCAAAGTAAGCATTTTGTGGCATGCAAAAGTGCCATAAAGTATTTCCGACACGCCGCTGGGTTTCCCTCCGCAACCAATCTCCCTCCCAGCCCCTTTTTAGAAGTCGTAGGGATCGAGGGTTGCCGATAGTTGTGTACCAGCAACATAACTATTCGATAAATTTGAGTGCTTACTGCCCCCTTGGCAGTTTTGAGTCACTTGCAACTAAGTTTAATATGCAACGGAAGTGATGTAGCATGTAAGCTTAATTTAAGACAACAGCATTAAATGTAATACAATCTTGGAAGGTAGTTTACATTGCCAGAAAATAGGTTTGGTTTTTCAAAGTTATAGTTTTGAGATCAACTGTTCAACAATTTGTAGTTCGGGAAATATCCAAAAGTACCGAGGCTTTTAAATGATTTATAACTGATTTAATATAGTTTTCACTGCCTTAAAATAAGGATGTTAATGAAATTTAAAAATTTGCCTACTTATAAGTTTATGTCTCAGATTTCTCTAAGAAAATCCATCAAAAAATCTGTCAGATTTCAAATCTTTACTTTCAACAATCTTTATGTGGAAACAAAAGTGCTTGTCAGAGTGTGACTTTATTAATAGCACATTACGTGTCTTAAAAGGATGAATTTTGTATGTGTTTGTGTGTTCCTGTGACTTAATAGCGTGTCAATTGTTTTGCCACGCCCATTTGATGAGCGTCGTCTTACATAGTCCGAGTGAAGTTATCATTCATCCTTGTCATCGCTGTCGCAATCGTTGTGTTGGCACTTAACACATTCTCTTGGCCATGATTTGCAATTAACGCAATATTCATGACGTTCTCACACATGAGCAGAGCTGAGACACCACCAACACCACCGACACCACTGACACCACCGACGTCACCGTCAGTGAAAGCAAAACTCAGACTTAAGCTTCCCAGGGCCGTTCAGTGTTTCACCGTTTGCCTTTTGCCTTTTTGCGACGGCTGTCAGTTTTCATCCCTCGGTAAGTTCTACTCCTTCCCACCTTCCCTCTGCCCCTTTCCTCTCACATAGTGTGTCCTTTTTGGTGTGCGTTGCGTTTGCGCTGCTTTGCGAGAGAGAAAGAGCGAGACTTTGTCCTGGGGCACGGCCTAATTGCCAAATGATTAAGCGATTTATGATGTCTGCAATGAATGCGTGCCGAATCCCTTACAATACACAACACACAATACACAACACACAATTCACAATAATAATAATAATAATTTTGTAAATGTTTTCGCACGCACAAAAGAAAATCCAAGTAGTCGCAACGACATTTAAATATTCATTTGAGTTCTTATAATAAACTCAAAGGTCAACTCAAGATTTATATATGCTAAGAAAGGGCTGAGTAAATCTGTAGCTTATACTTAAAAGTAAGCCAACCGAAGGCAATAACTTACTTGAACTTTTTCTTAAAAAAAACTAATAAAAGATACAGATATTCCCCATTTTATTTAGCTCACAAGTAGCACTACTACTTTAAAATCTTTAATATTTTATTTACCAAGAAATCAGAATTTCTACTGCACTTTACTTCCACTCCTTTTAGAAATGAAATTTCTTTATTACTGCCAACAATTACTCATATTTTTTATTTTTTGGCGCTGAAAGCGCACCCTAGAAATGCTAATTAAATATGTTTGCAGCAAAAAGAGTGCAGCCAAGTGTCTAAAGTAATTAGCAAAGGGAAAATGGGACTTTTCTTTGCTGTTTTTCGCCCCAAGTTTGATGTGCCGACTGAGGCTGCACTTGGGGCAGCGCCATTTTAATTATAAACAAGTTTTTGTGCCTGGCAATTATGTCACGACTCACAGCTACTTTCAGTTTACGTTTTAGTTTAGTTTTCCTGCGTTTTTTCGTCCCTTTTTTTATTTTAATGTATTTTTACACTCTGTGGATTGCATGCACAAGTTGCAGCTGTGTGTCTGAGCGCACATGCAAATGAGCCAAGAGCCAAGCGGCACGGGATACAGGGCACAGGGCACAGAGCACGGGCCAAGAGTCACGTATTGGCCAACGCCTGCAGCTTGCAGGCCGAGACCGGACTTGGCTAACAAAGCGGTTCCGTGTCCAAAGGAAGCAATAATTAATCAAAAACAGCATTTTTGCCACCCAAAAAGCGAAAGCGCACACAGTGCATGTGTATAAGTGAGTGTGTGTGTTCAGTGTGTGTGTGTGTGTGTTTCTCAGTGAGCTTTTGCGATTAACTTCAAGTTGCTGTTAAGCGGCAACTTGGCAACGGCCTAAACCACACAACAGCAACAGCAACAACAACAAACCCAATGAGCTTAAACGAGACAGAGAAAGTGAGAGGCACAAAGAAAGAGTGCATAGAAAGAGAGGTCCAAACAGAGAGAAAAAGAAAGAACGAGAATGGGAGACGCTTTGCAATGGCGTTTGGTTCGTGTAAATGTCGCGCCGGAAAATGTTGGGGCGTCTGGATTTTTATGCTAATTCCGATTCGAACGCCATGTTTGGCAATTGTTTAGGGTGGCACTGGTGGAAAGTGTGTGGGGGAAATTAGGAGGAAATGGGCGCCATTGGGGTTAGCCAAGGGGTTCAGTAACGGTCAAAACATGGCGGCTGATGGCAAACCTCATCCTGCCTTGAAATCAATACAAAGTATTGATTTTCAGACAGAGTCTAATGCCAGCAAAAGTTGTTATTGAAATTTAAAGTTGTCACAGGTAAAACAAGTAAACATTAATTCCACTTACTCTTCTCGTTACAAAAAAAAAAAAAATGGTTAGAAATATTTGATGATCTCATTAAAGTCTTTATTATATAAACTGCTAAACCATTTCAGCTACTTTCCCATTGTCTTCATAATGATCTCGTAATAAAGTATAATAAAATCATGGGAAGCTACAATTGTAACCCTTTAAAGCCAGTTGAGTTGTGGCTTTCAATGCGATGAGTCTGAGTTTTCAACTGAACTACATTGTTAACCCTTTTATAGAGCAGCTATTCAGCTATAGTCTGGCAATTAATCATAAGTGATAAATGCACACCCAGTTCTCTTTTTGTTAACCCTTTTTTGAAAGTTTTTGATTTTTTAATGTCACTTTTTTTGGGCGCGTGCTACGTTTGCAATCGCATAAAGTTGGAAAAGAATAATATAGCTTTTGCCACGCCCACTGCAACGCTAACACACACACACACACAGAGACATAATCACACACGTGCGATATGCGCGGATAATAAATTTTCCAAAATGCACCTTTCGCATAAATTAGAAAACTGCCCTAGCCAGAGGGATCAGGAGAGGATAAAGAGGGTGCCGAACATGGACACGTTTGTGTGCATGCAATGAGTTAATTTGTTAGGGCGCAGCCAGACGTAGTAGTGACTAACGTTAAGCCCGAATCTCAGCCCGAAATTGATATGATAATGAAATGCAGTTCGAGTGGGTCCCAGGGAGGCATAGGGAAGGGAGTCAGTCCGGGGTTGGCACACGTGCCCCACGCAATTGAGCGTTTCGTTGGCTTCCTTTATTCGTTGATCAACATAATCTAAGCACCTGTATCTTTATGCTTTTGTTATTTCGTTATATGCTAGACACTCACCTGAGCTTGCCAGTCTGCTGCTGGTTGGTCCGAACATTTGATATGGATCTGCAACAAAGAGAAAAAAAAAGAAAACGAATTATAAGAAATTGAGGGTTGCAGGACATTAGTTTTTTCCGACTTATTTTCAAGTGTTTTATGCAAATGTTAATGAAGTACCTGCCAAAACGGAATACATTATGTGTATATAGAAAATACGTAGAGAAAAGGGGAGACCGAGTGGGCGAAAGACGTGAGCAAGTTACGCTTCCGCTGATGAAATGAAAATGCATTACGAAAACTGCACTTACAGGGCCAAACGAATGTGGTTCATTTGTGCACAATTGTTGAGTACACTCTCACACACACTTCTAGTCGAATATCCATTTCACTTATTATCCGGCGCGCATTTCCTGCAAGCGCAGCGTCAGCAGAAAAAAGCTTAGCATACTCTTAGGCGCACCTAGCCCAAAGGTTACACTGCGCCTCAAACGTGGCAGCTCTGGCACAATTGTCCATAATTCGCATCATCCAAAAATCATAGAGCTGTCGCTTTAGCTGTCCTTGTTGCATACAACTGAGTCATTGTTGCTGCTCATTGTTCTTTCAACGATTTAATGCCACCGACGGCAACAACTCTGCGCAGTGGCACGCGTCTTGTTCATGCAACGCCCGTCAAAATTTGACAGCGGCAAGAAGAGCGACAAAGACAGACAGAGAGAGTAGGAGAGAGGGAAAGAGAGGGCAGTAACAAAAGCAAGCCAAGTTCTTGGCATCGTTTTGAGTGCGTCTGGGCTGCTCTAATTGAGAATCCTTTATGGCATTTCAATTGTTTCCATTACGCTTCAATTCCAATGCGAATGTGAATAAAAAATATATATGTATGTATGTATAAAAAACGAGTATTACGAATGTGGCAGCACTTTTGTTTCCATTCGATTTGAAGTGGCGTATTTAAGGTTTTGATTTGCGACAATATTTTAGGGTATTTTTGCTGCTTGAATTTAAAAGCTGGAGGGAGAATCAACTGACGCACGACTGGACGGGTATTCATTCCCAATTCCAGTCGTACTCGCACTCGCACTCTCACTCTCACTCACTTTGACATCGAGTGGTGGTATTTGTTTCAAAAAGTACAAAAAAATAAAAAGAGACGAAAGCGATTCGTACCCGAAACTCAAGTGGCACTTGCAACGTGCGCACATTTCAATGAGAGCAACTTTATTAGTATTAGTTGGTAAACATCCAACTTCCAATTCTTCAGCTTTTACTTCTGCCTAACAACAACACAAGTACTTTCAATGTTTGGCTTTTGCATTTGCCACAAACAATGTGGCACGTGGACCTACTTTACTTCACTTTAAATACTTTTAATGCAACACTCTCAAGGAGTTTAGCAGTTTTTTGTGAGCGACACTTACCAGGTTGCCGTAGTTGTGTGTGCGGATCATGTTTAATACTCAACGCATTCGAGCTGTAGCCTGCAAGTAGTCAAAAAATAATAACGAATTAGAGTTGGTAATGCTTAGAGATTCAAATAAAAATAATTAACTAGTTCTAATACTTAATAAATTAATATAAACTTGAAGTAAGGCTGTTCCTTAATGAAAATAGAATCTTCTTGCCAAGATCACAGCAAAATATTGCCCTTTTCTATGCAACTATAGCGAAACTCCTTCATTCATGGAATTAAAAATCTTCGCTTTGAAAAGAAAATAAAGTCAAAATGAAAAGAGATATATAACATAATAAATTTGAGAATTAATTTACCAAATGATGAAATATATCAAATTGGTATATATTTGTGCCGCGAAAGAAGTCAAACTCATTATATTAAACATAATTAGTAGTTTAATAAACTCTTGTCTTTCAAAAACACCTTGAAATGCAAAGCGATCGGTTCGGAATCCAGTCAACTTAATGTTCATAAAACCGTTAGAAGAATGTCGCCTGTCTGCAGGCTAACCAGTTGTCAGTGATAGCAGACGACACTAAAATAATCAAAGGGAATTATCAATTCAACCGCAGAGCATAAACATTATCACAGTTGTGTCATCAAAGCTCAAATCAGAGCCGAAGGCAACAAAGGACTGGAGTGTGACTGGGACTGCGGCGGTGGCTGTGACTGTGACTGTGACTGTGACATGATGCGATGTGAGAAGGTCTGTTTCATTTTAATGGAATATGATTGTTGGAGAAGCAAAACAAAGCCGCTGGCAATTCAATTTAAAATGTTCAACATGCCGCGATAAGAAGCCAAGAAGAGCAACGACAAGTGAGAAGGGAAGACAGGAGTAAAGAAAGTGGAGAGGAGTGTCAAAATGATTTGAAGTTGTGGCAAACTTCACGCTCTATACAAATTAAAGCCGCAGGCAGGCGAGCGGCGGCCAAAGGACATGGACATGAACGTGGACATGGGCAAAAACATGGAAGGAGTTGGAGTTGAAGTTGGAACACAGAACATGGAATAGGGCATGGCTGAGTGGTTATGCACCGCCCGCTGCTGTTGTTTTCCCTGTCACTTATTGTGCTAAAATAAAAAAAAAAAGAAGATGAAAACTTTTCATATGACATTTTTTGGGTTTTTGCGCTTTGCGTTTTGCTTTTTGCGTGGCCACTCAACTGCGAAGAGCACAAAAGACGCCCGATTGCATTTGAGCAGCATCGCAGCGGGGTATGTTCGGCTGGAGTCGGGAGGTTGGGTGGTTGGATGGTTGGGTGTTCTGCTGGTTGGGTGGGTGAAAAACTTTAGTTGCACGATTTTGATGGCATCTCAGAGCCAGCAGCAAAACACGTTCAGCCAAGCTGAAATTTTGAAATTTTGTTTTCAAACACTTTTTAGCTTTACCAGATTTTCACGCCTCGAGCGAACTAAAGTCCTTTGCTTTGTTTTTTAATAAATTTAAATTAAGTGTTTTCGTAACTAGCTTAATGAGCAGCTTAAACACTCTACCCTCTGCGTGATCATACGCTTCATTGCCTCTCAAATACCCTACGAAAAAACCCTTCAACTCACAGAGTATAACACGTGTAGTCAACACCTTTTCGGCTTGTTTTTCTTTTTCCCTTTTCCTTAAACATTTTTTCATTTCATTGCTGTTTGTTGCCTGACATTTTGCATGGTTCATTGAGCTCCCTTTTTCCAATTTACAAATTCACACGTCTCGTATTCAATTGCCTTTTTGGCTTTGTGTGCACTTTGCATGCCAATAAGCACACATTTAAATATTTATGTATTTATTTATACATTTATTGACTTGCGGCCAATAATTTGCTGCAATTTTGGGCTTACAAAGTTGCCTGAAGTCCTACTTTGATCGAGTTTACTATCATTAAAAGTTTGTCAAAGTGTGCAAAGTTTTTATTTTATGTGTAAGTTCAAAAAATCAACAAAAATTGAGCAGAGAAAACTCTTTTTTGACACATATTGAGTTCAAATTGGTATAAAGTGTATTAAAGAAGTTTTTACTTTAGGCATAATACTACTTCTGTTTTAAATTAAATGATAGTGAAGAAAGAAGTTTAAATTTATTAGGTATGAGAAGAGTAAATTGAAAAGATTTTTGGCGTGAAGGCTTGAGATTTTTGTATAAATACTTTCCAAAAACACTAAGAAGCTTAAGACTATCTTATTTACTAAAAAAAAAGGTAGTTCTGCTTAAACTTGTTTGTGTTTTAATCGACCTAGCTTTTTTATAACCTTGTCAGTTTATTTTTGTAATTTTAAAGCCGTAAATTTTCGTTAATAAATTAAATGTTTTTCTTCTTTTGATTTTATTCTTCATGATTTAATTCTCTAACTTCTCTTATACTTAGATAGATTAAGACTGTTGATATTACTCATGCATTTCTTAATAACTAAAATACACTCACCTTGTGATTGTGTTGAGCTGTGGGAGCCCCACGACGATTTGTACGAGGAATCTGCAAGAAAAGAAACAAAATTTGTTAAAATTAATTGAAATGCTTCAAAAACGTTTGGAATGGTAGGAGTAAATCACGAAAAACTGCAGCTCAACGATGGAACTTAAATGTAAGTATAAATATTAAGTGTTAGTTGTTTTTAATATTTATTTACTTGGATTCCACGTGGGATTGCCTATGACCGATGGCCTGCCGGACTCGCACATTGCCCACTCACCTGCGAAGAGCATTGAGAAGTTGCTAAAGCTGCCCGTGGAGCGTGACAAATAATCAGCGGAGGATTTGATGTCAAGCATTGTGAACAGCAGCGTCGGCAACCGCCGGCGGTGCACAGTGGTTCAAAAGTGTGTGTTTGAGTGTTTGTTGCTTTGATTCCTGTATTTTTGTTTTCTTTTATTTTTTTTATTCAACCAATTTTGAGCTGCACTGCAGAAAAGCACAAATTGCAATTGTTTGTGGCAAAGCGGTTGAATTGGTTGCCGGATCGGAAGCTAATAATGCACAAACGGATGTAGACACAGTCACAGTAGCAGTCGCAGTGAAGTGATGTCGTTCCAAAAACCGGGCACTCAATTCAATTTATTTAAAAAAGTCAAACACGGCAGCACGACCGCAACTTCACGGCGTAGTCGGTGTCAGAGACGCAGCCGGAGACGAAGCCGGAGACGGAGCCGGGAGAGGAACAGGAAAAGGAACGGGAAAAGTGACGATCGGAACCGGTTACCGTTACCGGACACCTCGACTTCCGGTCGAGCTTTCCAATGCACTTTGGACCTGCTTTGATTTTTAGCGCGTTTGTGTGCGTGTGTTGATGTGGGTGTGTATTAGAGTGTTTGTATGTGTGTGTACGGCTCGCGTGTCCAACTGATTTATATATGTCAATCTGTTGTTGTTGTCTGTTAAAACTCACGAATCGCGTATACGCAGCGTGTAAATCACTTTCACGGCATCAAGTGGAGAGCAAGAGGAAACGTTTTTCTGCTTTTCCTTTTTTTCCTTTTTATTATGTGTGTGTTTTTTAGATAGGTTTTTAGTTCAAACAGTGACACCGGATTGCGTCCGATCTGTGGCACGGCAGCGTAACAATTGATTTCATTCCGTCGTCAAATCGCGCATATCCTGGCCGGGCTACCGGGCACAATCCAAAAATACACACGCACACACACAAACACACAGAGGCAGAGACCCGGAGTCGCGTTACAACCCCTCGATGTAAAGGCGCAGGCTCAGCCAGCCAGTCACATGTTTGGTTGTGGGTGTACGAGTTGTGTGTGTGTGGGGTGGGTTGTGCTGGTGGTTGCTGGTGGTTCGCTGGGCGGGTGGCTGCCACACTGTAACCGCTGCCGCTGCTGCTGCTGCTGCTTTTGTGTATCTATCTGTCTGGTTTGGTTTGCTGCTGCCTCTGCATGCGTGTGTGTGTGTGTGTGTTGCTGACTCTGTTCGACGCCGACGTCGCTGCCGTTGTCCTTTATGCGCCAGGATATACTTAGGTTATAATCCACACCAAAAAGGCAGCCACCCCTTTTCCGTTGAAACACCAATCAGCGTTAAGACAAGGTGTGGCCTAGCTCTTCACACACACACACTCACACATTTGTACACTCTCTCTGCCTTACACACACACACTCGCTTGCAGTGCAAAGCTTTTTTGCAAATGGCTGAGCATTTAGCTGGCAACTTTTGGGCAACTTGTTTGTTATGAATACCGACAAAACTGAAAACTGTGAACTATCGATCATAATGCTATATCTTGTAAAGTGTACCACTTCCCCTTCCCCTCCCTTTCCCCTAAACCCCCACTCATTCACTCGCTTGCTCTCCCTTGCGCTCTCTCGCTTTGTCTTGCTCTCGGCTGCATTGTAGGAGTTTACCGTTTCCACTTGAAATCAGTTCCACAGCTTCGTTCGAAGCTTCTCAACTTGTAGGTTGCCACTTGTCAGCTCTCTCACTGTGTGTTGCTCTCTCGTTTGCTCTCTCTGGCTTACGCGCTCTCCCATTCGCCGTATTGCTGTTTCTGTCTCGTACTTTGGCTAGGCGACGCGCAATATGGAGGCAACTGCTCCCTCTGCCGCTGCTGCGGCTGGCAGCGCTCAGAAGTGGCGTCGCCTTTTTAGTGGGTGACACGAAGCAACAAGGACGGATGTATTATCCACTTCCTTTTTCCTTCCACCAAACACAAGGATATTACCGTTTCGTCGTTCGCCTACACTACAACAACACCGACGACACCCATACAGATGCAGGGGAAAACATTGCGCATGAGAAGGAGGAGCAGACAAAGAGGAGCTGGTTGAAAGGAGCACGTAGTGGGGAGCAGGTAGTAAGCATGCGAGGAGCTGTTGGAGAGAAGCACGCAGTGAGGAGCAGACAAAAAGTTGTACACATTTCAACAACAGAATAGGGAGTTGGTGAAGACAGAGGGGTCAGGGGGTAAACACCTGAAAACAATGCAACTCCTGGGAGTGAGTTATGGCCATTGTAGAGCTGCTTGTTGCGATGCCTCAAATCGACAATAGTTGTTGGCCGCTGATTGCAAGCGCTGCGTGTGGAATGCGTTGAAGTTGACGTTGACAGCGACGTTGGAGCTGACGTCGACGTTGACGCTTACGCTGACGTTAGAGCCAACTTCGACATCGACATCGACGTCGACGTCTCAAGTGCAAGTTTTGCTGTTGCTGTCGCAGCAGCTTCGTATATGTCGGGCTGCTCGCACTTATGCAGTTACTTGCATATTCACACACACTTTCTACACCCCCACACACACCAAAAACCAGCACATGCATATTGCATTCTGGCCCTTTTTGCTGGTTTAATTAATTTTTGTGATCATTGAAATTGTTTTTTCAGCCTCAACTCGTTTCGCCCATTTTGCTAATCCTGCCGCCGGTCATGTGGATGCCATCATACTGAATCCTTGGGGGGCTAATTCACAGGCGTCAACCGAACAAATTGCAGCTGCTCACCCACATACACACACAACACACAACTCACACACTTAGAATACACACCAACACAGCACACACACAAAGCGAATGCTTTTATAGTTTTTATTTTCACTTTTTCGCTTTGCTAAAAACAAATTTCGATTTACACACACACACACGCAAAAAGCAGTAAAAAGTTGGCAAGTCAAGGCAAATGACAAGCTCACATGGGTATGTGTGGGTGTGTGTAATAGTGTGTGTGAGCTGCTGCCATGCTTTGACAAGTTATTTAATAAAAGTTATCCGAAGGGCGGCTCCAACTTCAACTTAACAACAGCCATTTACCATCATATGCTCTTAAGCCCTTAACGAGGGTAGATCGATAGGTAGTTAAAGTTAAAAGCATATGTTTAAAAATAACACTAAAAGAAATCAAAAAGAACTCCAAGATAAAATCAAGACTTTGTTAAAGACGTTAAAAAAGTTTGCTCCCTAAAACAACAATTTATAATTGTTTAAAAATTGACTCAAAATACTAATGATTATCAACATGAAATATAATTTGTAATAATATCATGAAAGGTATTTAAATTTTGACTTAATTTTGAAGTTGGATCAGCGTGCGAGACTGATCGCGGTTTAATCCTTTTAACTTAGGAAAAATATTTTATTTTAATAAATTACTTATTAAATCTGGCATTCAAATATTTACAACTTAAGGAACAACTCTCGCAGAAATGGAAGTACGAGTATGTATGCGTAAGAGTGTGTGTGTGTGTTAACCAGTGCTAATGGAATCTAAAATGGCTAAATAGCAATTTGCTGTTCTTTGCAAAAGGAGAAGGTGGCGCAGCGAAGGGAAAAGCGTAAGTTAACTTGGCTCAAATGTTTGCCAGGACTTTGGGTCGCTTCTCAAGTGTGTGTGTGTGTATGAGTGTGTTGGTGTTACAGTAAAGGGGAGGTGTTGCTTGAGTGTGTCTGTGTGTGAGAGATTTAGTTTGTATTTTAATTGCATTCATTATGTAATTTCATTTTCACGCTTGTGGTGAAACTTTAAATTAATTTCTTTTGTGCCACTGCTTCCGCCATTTTGTATGGCTCCCCTTCTCTCCCCACTATGCCACACTTTCTCCCCATAGGCGAACATTTCCGTTTGGCAGAGCTATTTAAGCCGCGGTTAGTAAGACGCCCTTTGTTTGCCACACCTACAACTTAACTGTTTTTAATACAAATGCGTCATCTCAATTTCCCCCTTTTACCGCTCCCCCTTTCCCAGCCCAAAAGGGACAGCAATGCATCAAGCTCTGCCTGTCCATTTATTTGTGTGCAGCTAAAAGTCAACGAAGCGTCAAGACAAACATGACACGAAGGGGCAAAGCAGCACGGGTGTGAAAGGGGGGAGTAGACCAGGGCAAGACAGGGAGCATATTGTCTGACTTGGGCAACCACCAACATTTGCAGTTAATAAGAAACGCAATCAACACTGCGATTTGTTTTCTCAAGCTCAATAAAGCAGCCCAAAAAAAAGAGAAGCAGGCAAAACGCACAGAGAGACAGAGCCTGGGAGTGTGAGGGAGTTGGCGAATGTTGCTAATATTACGCGCGCCTGTGTGTATGCAACAAAAACAGTCTGCCTACAATAACAACTCGAATCGAGTCGAGTCAAGGCAAGGAGCTGTTGTCCTGGCACACGTGGCCATTAATGACGTATGAATGATGTAACACGCGACGGCAACAACATCGACAACTACAACAACAACAGCAGCAGCAACAACAACAAGAACATGGAGTCAGCGGCACGTGGCCAACTGGCCGACTGGCTGCCAGAGGCCATGACAGGCGCATATACTACAGATTTACTGTACTAGCTACTAGTGGAAGGGGCAGGGGGCGAGGCAACCCTGTATGACGACGCGGTATGATTGCTCCTTTCTTGGCCGAGCCGGTTACGGGTCTTTAATGCGTCTCCGTCTCCGTCGTCGTTCAACCGACGGCAGCTCAACGGATTGCTCACATTATGGCCTGCAGCGATTTTTGTTGTGCTTTTTTTTCTCTTTGCTGTTATTGCTGCTAAAAATGCGTATTGTTATAATAGCAATCATAACATGTACGAATGGGCAATCAGCAGAGTCTTGTATGGCGAACTGTTAATACACTGCCAGAGATTAAATACCAAAAAGGTGAACTGAGTTCGAAACAAGAATTGCTCTTTAAGATACATTCAAAGATTAAAATTAAAAGAATGTATCCCTAAGCTTCCAAATGAAAGCAAAGCCTTCAATTGCCCCTCAAAAGGAGCATACCCTATTGTAGAGTATACTCAAATAATACAATGCATATTGTTATTTATATGAGTCTGTGTACACAACTCTTGGCTGCTCCACTATTTGGTTAATCAAATGGGCGGCAACGGCCATAAAGTGACAACCCATAAATCAGCAGGGAATTGGTTACATCCAATGGGTTAATGGCTATTTTCTACGCTCTACGCTCCACGCACTCTCTTTCTCTCCCTGCCTCTCTCTCTCTCCTTCCAGCAAATTAATGTTGAATAGAAATTTAATGTGCAAGAACTATTAAATTTGAATAAGTCAAACTCATTATATATAAGCTTATAATATATTTAAAATATATTGTTCTTACAGAATCATTTACTGATCGACTTCGGATCAAAGCATGAGACTAAAATTTGTATGATAACTTATGTAAAACATAGAATCCTCTTTTATTAATAATTAAGTTTAATTAATTTCTAAATATTCAAGACTTCTAGACCAAAAAAAAGTCCCCTTTGGTACTTAAACTTCCAAGTAGAACACTTGCTAAGAAACCTAAAAGAACAAATCACCTTGCAATCAAGTTGTTAACAAAAGATCTTCCCACCGAAATGCACAATTCCCACAAGTTGTGTGATAAACCCAACAATTAAGAGTGAAAATTGTAATGAAAACAAATTACAAAAACGCCCAGGGGAGCAATGAAAAAAGAAAAAATTAGGAAAATGAGCAAATCAATGAAGGAAAAGCATATTGTAGTTGTTGTCCCTTTTTTGTCCTTCCTCTTTTTGGTTGTCTGTCCAAACAATGCGTGTTATAATTGCGCAATCGAAACTGCAGCAGTGGCAGGGGGTGGCTCACTTTTCAAGTGGTGTGAAAGGCGAGAGGGTGAGAGGTCGTGTAGGAGGGAGGGTGGCAAGGTTTTGCGCAGTGTGCGGTGCGTGGTGCACGGCGCGATTGATGACTCCGATTACCGCTGCGGCGGTTAACGGCAGCGTTTGACATTTGCTGGTTACAGTTTATTTTTTGAAAACATTTTTGAAAGCTAACATATTCACACGCTGGACCCTTGGGACACACAGTTATGAGCACGGGTCAAAAAGGGGCCAATGACAACAAACAAACAATTAACATACAAACTATACACTGTTACAATAAAGGGGTGCAGTCTCAGGTTAGAGGGTTCAGTTGCCGAGGTTCACGTGTCGACTCAACTATCATAAATTACGGCGGTTTGACTCGTGCGACCCTCGAAATTGTCAATTGACTTTTAGCGATTTTGATTGTCTCTCACGGTTTGACTTTCTCTCTCTCCCTCTCCCTCATAGTCACGTGAGTTGTGTGACTTGAGATAAGTGTGTAAAAAGAGCGAAAGAAAAAAGGAGAAAAGAAATCAAAACTGGCAGCCAAAACAAATAAATTGTTTGGTCCTTGTGGTCCTTTGCCTCAGGCTCATAAATTCAATTGACAACTAAATTGCAGTCGCTTGGCCACCGGAGACGCTTCGACACGGCCACCTCCGGCTCCGGGTACGTCTCCGGCTCTGGCTGCGCTGCGTTTCCGGCGAGGTGCAAACTACGCCAACAAAGGCCAAAGGAGCAAAAGAGAAAGAGAGACCCAAAGAGCGAAAGAGAGGGGAACTGCGAGTCCTTGTCGTCGTCGTCCTTTCTAAACTTTCAAGTGCGCGTGATTTTTGATATTCCATGTCGGAAGCGGGTCATTTTCAAGCGCATAAATCACAATGTTGGCCAGAACGGAAACAACCTGTTGCTCCAACTTTCTGACACTTTTGTTTTAATTTTCTATTTTTTGTTGGACGTTCTATGTTTATTTTGTTTTTTATTTATAATTGCTGGCTTAGGCAAATTGTTGCTGTCAGCAAAAATGCTGAAAATGGAAAACTCTCACAACTATTTTGGAAAATTAGACGCATTTTCCAGCTTGTTGCCGTCATCATAATGATTATGATGATAATCATCCCATGCTAGCTAGAAGGGGAGTTCATACAATGAATCAATTGATTTATGAGCAACTCGTGCTCAAATCTCAGGGGATTGCCATAATGACTTGACTGCGAGTTAAGTGAACCGCGAAAAAGGCCATGAATAACAATATTTGGACATCAATAGAAGCACACACACACACACACACGGACACACTCCATGGGAAAAAGTTTTTCCAAGTCATATGCTTTTTGCCTTTTTCTCTTGGCCAACAAATTGTAGAATAATATTTAAGCATTAATATGCGCGCATAAATTTGTAAGCAAGCGTCAGTCCGCGAAGCCGTCAAAAAGGACGAGGCCAAAAAGGAGACGCGAATTTTTATTGAAGAAGCTGGCGCCGTGTTTTTTTCGTTCTTCTTCTTTTGGCCCGGGATTGTGCGCCAGTTGGCACAGCAGCGGCAAACATTTTCAATTTATTTTCACAGCCTGAAACAATTACGAGAAATGAAAAGCGAAAAACGAATCAGAAAATAAAATGTATGTGTATGTATGGAAAAACAAACTGTGCGCAAATGAAATCAGAAATTAAATTTCAAGTGAGCAAAACATACGGCGCACACTGTGAAGAGCAAAGGAGGAGGGACAGTGAGAAAACAGAAGGGAGGGAAGTGGATGCAAGGACACTGCTTAGAGCGTAACAACGCCGCGCAGGTTAAAGGGCGTCATCAATGGATGAGTGGGTGTGGCACACTCGCACAACCGCCGGCTGCTTTAGAATTCCGAGGGGTTGTCAGCTTAAGCGATTAGGTTGAAAATTTTGAAAAGAGATAAACGAAAACTTAACAACTGACAACTGTTGACAAATGTGGCAGGTCTTTAAATTATACAATTTATTTAAATTATAATAACACATAATTATTATATTAAAATAGCAGTAATAGATTAAATTTTTTTCTGATTAATCAGCAAAACTAAGACAAACGAGGAGTAAAGTAAAGTCGAACTCTTTCAATTTTGAAAACGGTAGAGTTTCAGAAGGTTATCGAATTACTTTCACCAAGTTTTCAAGTTATTGATAGTTATTTTCAATGTTAATCGTTGAATATTGATCACTTTATCTTTACAACTACTTAAAAAGATTCAAATCAATTAATTAAGCACTTAAATCAATAAATTAAGTCATAACTACGTCAGCAACAACAAACAAACATAATTGGTTTGTTTTATTTACCCTTTGCTGCCCTACAAGTAACCACTCAATTGTCCGTGCCAAAATTTTATCTCACACTCAATGAGTTACCCCTCAGCACTTCATAGTCACTTCACCCCGCAGTACCCTCCTACCCCTCTACCAACCACTGTCCTGGTGCTTTGGCCACGCTGTCAGCGACGCGTGCGCCTTAATGCGCTTCACATAACATTTTGATCATTTTATGATCTGTCGATTAGCTTCATTGTTGTTGGCACATCCCCCCAACCACCGCACTGCCCTGCTCGGTACCTAGAGAGCTATCTTTACAGGGTAGTCGTCGAGGGGTGTGTGAGCTACACGCTTAATAGGATTAGCACTGAAGAGCACTTAAGAGTCAAATTATCCACGGTAGCTGGCAGAATTGTTTTGACTGTTGCGTTTTGTTGGCAAGGACATCGCATTGTTTGTCCTTACTTTCCCACCAGAGTCTCCTGCTGACAATAAAGGACAACGACTTAACACCAGATTATGTCACTGTACTCGAAACTGAAGCTGCCAAACTTACGTGACAGCGACAGCGCCCTCTACCGGTTTGCCATGTCAACGGCTAGCTATGGCATTTGTAATTGGTTCGTGTCTTGACTGAAAGCTGTCAAAGCTTAAGAATTATTGACTTACAGAGTGGATTGGTGCCTGCGCTGGTGGCATTGCTACTGCTGCTGCTGCTCTTGCCCACACTGTGCCTGCCCAGGTCGCTGCTGGACGCTGAGGCGGAGACGGACGAGGAGGCGGCAACGGCATGCGTGGAGGATGTTGTGGCGCAGTCCAATGTGGATTTTTCTGCAAGTAAAAACAAACTTAAATTAATTGCCAGCGCAGCACAAATTTGCAACACGCTCTGGCATTTGCCACGCTCTCACCACACACCCAAATACACACACAGCGAGTGCCTCAAAATGGGGCAACTCATAAATCTCAACATAGATAATTGTCAGTGTATCAAAAAAAAAACACAAAAACCAAACTGCCCGTTTATTTATGGCCCAAATTATGCTACTCTGTGTAGTCTCTGTTGCTTTGCTACTGTATCGTCCTCTGGTACTTTAGTCCTGCAGTGCTTTAGTCCTTTAGCTGGTGCCGTCGCTCGACCATGACGCGGCGGACACGCAACGCCGCTCAGGCAGTCACCCTCCCTGACAGAGCCTGTGAACCACAAAGCACATAATAGCGAGGGTTGTCACTTCAGACACTGGGACAGAGAGACAGTCGGACCGACAGACACACAGCCAGTCAGTTGGACCAGTCAACCAGTGGAAATGTGGAAATGTTTAATTGCCGTAAATCTTTGTTTGATGTAAACAACAATGAGATGAACTCACAAATTTGCAACGCTTACAATTGAAATGTCAATGCAACAACCCAATTTCGATCCCAAAACGAATCCCAATTCGATTCCCAATCCGTATCCTGATGTCAATCTATGCTAATGTCCATGAAGCTCTGCCAAATCATCATGTACTCGTGTAGGGCTCATGACAGTGTCATAATTGCTTCCCAGGATAATGTGAGAACTTTATTTTATTCCTAAATCAATGAAGTTTTTGGCATAAAGAGAAAAATGTATTACTCTCAAAAAGTTCTTAAATTATTTAACAATTCATTAAATATATTCTAGTATTTAAGAAAAAACTTTGTTAATATAAGCCAAACTTTGAAAACTCGTTAAATTTTTTAAGATAGAGCTTTCTTAGCTACTTTCTTAAGAATGGTTAAAAATACTTCAGACTTGCTGCATATAAATCATCGGTTTTCTCCTCTTTTTGTTACTTTGCACATTATTAAACTCACTCGGTACCATAATTATTTCTGATATGCTTTGTGAGCAAAAATATAATGAGTTACGCATGACAAAGTCCTTTTATGCTTAAGCAAAAGACACAGAGAGAGAAAGAGAGAGAGAGAGAGAGAGAGGGAGAGAGCGGTAGGGAGGGGCGAGAGCGAAGCCAAAGAATAAGAATTCCAGAAGGATTCATTTTATGTTTGCTTGAGCGCGCTAGAGTCAGAGTTAAAGACAGAGTCACGAGTTCTGCGCCAAGATGGCAGCCATTGTGGAGACTAACGGTAAAAAGGGGCAAAAAGGTGATTCCCCACTGCCTGTCATATTGAAATCCGGCTTAGCAAAGCGACATCTAACGTTCCACTTAAAGCAGCACACAAATTCAATTGAAATTGGGCAAAAAATGGTGTACTGCATTGGGATTAAGCTGGCGAATACCCTGTAGTTTTTAAGAGACTTGATTTTTGATTTTAAGACGACTTGGAATAAAAGTATTTACTACAGTCAGATTTTGTCTAATGCTCTTTTCACCTATTACACTCATTTAAAGCTATGTCTGTTTTACAGGGTATGCGGTTAAAAGAAAAACTCTCAAATGAAAACAATTGTAGAACATGACGGCATAACAAACTCTTGTCAGGCACGCGATGGACAGTGCATTTCTGATGTTTCTATCAAACCAGCGACAAGAACAGCACCACCAGCTCCTCTCTACACTCCTTCTTCCTAATCCCCCCTTGTTTCTCCACCACATTATAAGCCACATCCGCTGTGTCGGCATAAATTGATAAATACCAAAAAAAAGCAGCAGAAAAAGAGGAAAAAAGTCCGAGGGCAGACTTCAGGACCTTGACGTTTATATGGATAATTCAATTTAGATTTTTATAATTCTTGCTGTTGTCTTTTTTGGACTTTTTGTTAGCAGACAATTGGTTGTTGTTGTTGTTGCTGTTACAACAAGTTAAAATTATGTACATGGTTTGCCGCGGTTTCTGACCTAGGGCCGTTTCCCATTTGCCCTTTTATTTTTTGGCAGTTATTTGGCCCATAAAATTTAGCGGACTTTGGACATATTTGTAGCTGGTGGTGCTAGTGGTGCTGGTGGTGGGGCTGTTGTCCACTGGTCAGCATATGCTGTGTGTTGTATGTGTTTAAATAAATACGCGAAATTTGCCACTTTTGTAAAAGAAAATCTGTTTTCCTTTTTTTCGTGTATTTTTTTTTGGGTTCGCTTTGGTTCAGCCGGAAACGCTGTATTTGTTTTTGCGCCATTTTCGCTGACATTTGTGGTAGCGAGCCATGGCGAGAAGGTCAGTGGGTTGGTCAAAAAGGAAAGCAACAATAGCAGAAGGAAAGCAAGACAAGACTTAAAAAGAAGAAGAGCAAACTGTATCTATAAATGTATCTTGAATATTTTTATTTATTACTTTACCTGTGCGAACTTTATGCTCGACATGTGCGGTGGTGGCTGCGGAATGCGGTGCTATCACCGTTGGTGAGCTGACCACATCCAACGTTGCACTGCTCAGCTGTCCAGCACTGGAGGTGATCACACCATGCTGTGTGCCCACTGGTGAGCAACCCGTTGGCGGTTGCAGGGTATCCAAACGATGACGCTGCACACCTGCACTGCTGCTGCTAACCGTATTGTAGTTGAGCACACCAACACCCACACCCACGCCAACACCCACGCCCACTCCCACACCTGGAGTCGGGTTGTGTGACAAGCCAAGACAATTTGCAGCTCCACTTCCGTTCTGCATGGCAGGCAATGTGTCCAAAGTGTCGCTCAAGCGTTGGCTCGAATAGATGTCACTATGGCATGCAAATTGAAAAATGAACACCTGATGATGGTCTCAGATCCTTTGGCTACTCACCTGAATGCGCTGCTGGCACCAAAGAAACTACTGCGATCTTGTAGCGCTGCCTTTGCCTTCTCCACGCTCTGTTTGAGCTGCTCGAACGTGGACTGATGGAAACGATATGATGTCCAGTCCGGCGAACATTGTCCCAGCGTCAGGCAGTCCTCCGTCTTCACCTGGGCCAGTGTTGGCGGCGATACGCGCTTCAAGTCCAGCGCCGTCTGATACGAACACGAGTTCTCGTACATGGCGCGGCCTTCGGAAGCGTCAATGGCAAGATGTTGGTTGAGCAGAGGATTCCACTTGACTCTGGAATGAACAGTGGGGCAATTGTAGGCAGAACAGAGTTGATTTAATTTCATTTTGAAAACATAGCATGTGACTAGCGAAATTTTTAAAAGAAGAGATTGTGGAGAGAAAAGGGATTTAAAAATCATTTTTAAAATAAAGAAAAAACTATTATTAAGGATTTAATTATAATTTTATATCTATACAATGTGATATTTATATTATTTTAAAGCTTCGAAAAAACGCTAACTTGCCTCGATTTCCAAAAATAGAAACTGAATTTATAGCATACTAGTAAACAGTCAAAGTTTAGTTTAATTTAATTTTATTGCATTCAGAAAGCTTCTTTAGCTTGTGCCAAAAACAAACTCATAAATTTTTAAGATAAAAATTGGCAACAAGCTGCAAATTGAATGGACATAAAATATAAGTCAGTTCATTGCTTAAGGGGGAATAAAGGAAAGTAAAATTAATTTAATTCTAGAGTTTAAAAATGAATCAATAATTTTCTATATTTCTTTAAATTTAGTGCTTAATAAATTCGTTTCTGTTAGATGTGCTGAGTTTTCTTATAGTTACAAGTTTTTTATCACAGCTTAAAAAACTTAAAGAACTGCCCATATAATTTGTTCTTATATTTCATGACAGCTTTAAAAAATAGGGCCTTTTAAACAGTATACACATTTTGTAAATTACATAAAAGTACACACAATAGCTGTGGACTCGTTAAAAACTCTATTTTAGCAGCAATAGTTGCTAATATTCATAAATCATAACGCAATTGCCTGCAATTAAAGGCAGCAATTTAGAAAGGTCTACAAACACACACTCCCTAACACACACACACACAGTGGAATATAATTAGTGGCACTAGCAAAAATAGAAGTGAGTCCTAAGATTTATATAGATATATATATATAGCAACGATTTACGCAGACGACCTGCATAATTATCTGTTTGGTTATTTATTGTGTAGATTGGAGAGTGAGGAGAGGAGAATGAAGAGTGTAGACTATAGACTGTTGGGTGCACTGTGATGTCGGTTCGGGTTGGGACTACGCTGCGTATGAGCCTTATGCGTGGGCGGCAGCAATTTGAGCGTGCTTTTCTAATGCCCAAAAATGGACAGAGAGCTGACTCCACTTGGCTCTCTACGCCTGTACACGCTATTGTTTTGTTGCATGTTGCTGTTGCTGTTGCAAGCCATGCAAATTTTTGCACACTGCCTTCATCGGAAGTTGCTAGATTTTGATTTATGCCAACGAAATTTATGCCACAAAACAGCAGCAGCAGCCACTGCGAGGGCTGCTACTGTTGATCCTTAAATTTGTGAGCTGCTTTAATGTTAACTACATTTGATTATATCTGAGCTGCCGCATCTACAACATCATCAGCGTACGACTGACAGCATAAACGGCCTGCACACGCCTTGTTTATTATTTATCATTGTATTCACTGTACCCCACAGCTTTTTTCCATCTCTTCTCTCGTTTTTTAGCATGCCAGCAAACTGTGAACGGTCCAGACAACAAGCAGCAAACATCACGCAGCCATTTTGAAGTTATCGCATTCGTTGAGCGCGCGCACACCGGAAATACGAGCAGGATGCTTGTCTAAGGGAGCGGGGGATCGGGGGGGGTTGGGAATATGACGCGTGTTCTTACCGCCGTGGAGTTGAGTGAAAAGATTGCCAAGCATTAATGCCAATAAACACATATTTTTGCATACTTCTCATATCTGCCTAATGACATAATGTCCATGAAGAGCTTTTAATTAACAGGATGAGGCTACACGCGACCAAGGAGCTGACACTTTAATGGTTTGTAAGATTTTCCCAATCGTGTATCGCATATCGTCTCTCGGCTAATGGGTTTGTTCTGGGCTTGTGGGCGGAGCTGGTAGAGGGGCGTGGTTATTTAACACTTAGTTGAATTTAATTTATTTGAGCGCCAGGGACAACAAATTGTTGTCAGCTTTTAAGGGGAAGAGTCAAACGATATAAGGAAAATCGCTTCAAGTCATTGGTAATAGGAGTTGAGTGTTTATTTTGACCCACAAAGGTAACCAACTCCTTTGAAGAGTTACCTATTTTGTTTTAGCCTTAGTTAACAGAAAGAATCATATGTAAGAGCTTGAGGCGATTTTCTAGTGGAGTTAATTAACTGTTTAAATGTTTAAATAATATAAACTTTACTTTTACAAAGATAACATTTATAAGGTACTTGTCGTTACATAAATCTGTTAACTTGGACAACATAAAACGATAACCTAATTTAACATAAATATATAATAGGTATATTTATATTTTAATACAGTTTTTCACAGCCTGCTTTACTTAAACTTAAACCACACTGTAATAAAATGTAAATATTAATTAAGTATATTTTTAATTAATGTAATTTTGATTTATCTGTAACTGAGAGAATCTAGTTCATACATAACAGAAAGCAAAAATTAAAAAAAACAATATTAAGGGACGATTAATGGTAATAGTTCTGTATATAAATGGTAATGTCACTGCATCCTTATAACTAGTTTTCCATAAGCATTTTCCTACATAATTTAATTGTAAATCTACTTAATGAAACTCATAGCTTACCTCAGGATTATGCTGGTTTAAGTAGTAAAGTTTATCCGAAAAGTATCAGCTGTACTAATATATTTACTTAACAATTTTAAGCACTTTTTGTATCAATAACATTTTGTAAATTTTAAGTTAAGTCACTCAACGAATCGCGTTGCTCATCGGCATTTTCTTTGCACTCTTTTCGCGAACCGGAAACGAAATTATTGTTCAAAATGGCGACGGATGTGCGACAAGTGCAACGTATGGAAGAGGGGAAACGAAGAGAAAGAGCCAGGAGGTCGAAAGGTCGACAGGGACGAGGACGAGAACGCGCCACGCAAATTGTTTGTTTAGTTTGTTGCGAGTTGCAGTGCTTGCAACGGATATGCAAGGAAATTTGTCAGTACGAAGACTGCAAGGACTCAAAGAACGACAAGGACGAAAGCGAGGAGAACGGAGCGCCGACGGTTGGCGGCAAACGCGTCACTTGGCCATTCCTGGATGCGTGACGCGGCGTGTCGTGGCGTTTCGTGGCGTGGAACCGCCAACAAAAATCAAAAGCAAAATTTCAATAATTTCCGCACAACAATTTTCGCAACACACACACTACACACACACACATACGCACACTTAAAAAGTAGAAAGCATGTGACACACACAGAAAGTGCCACGCCTATGGGCGGCTGTTGGCTTTGCCAAGCGAAAGCAACAAGCGTATTTTTGTCCAAGTTTTGTGTGTGCTGTTTTTGTTGTTGTTGTTTTTTCGCGCTCACCGTTGTGTGCCCTGCCCACTTGGTCAGAAAGGCTTCAGTTCGTGGCTTCCTGTGTCTGTTGGCCGTGTCAACGTGTGGCCGACGAATCTTAACCGCAAAGTGCCGTTATTATGCTCGTCCGCGACGTGTCGTAACGGTAACGCGCACTCCAAGTTAATGTGTATATCCCGTTAGCTGTGTACCAGCTCGTCCTTAACAAACACACTCACACGCGCACACACAGACACAAATCATCTCGTGCCTCGTGCTCTCAAGATGGCGACAACAGCAGCAGAAACAGCAGCAGCGTTTGGTCTGCCCGATACTCCTCCCACAATTGGAGCTGTGGTAATCGCAAGGGCCCATCGGATGCTCCCCTTGCTGCAAGGATATAGTGCCTCATACACCCCCGTCATGTCCTGTTTTGCGGTGGTTGATGCGCACGCGCGCTCCTTCACTTATCTGATGCCATAGGGCTGCTGCTGCTGCCGATGGGCGGAGCTACACAGAGCACAGCACACAGCATAGAGAACACTTGATGTTCCTAGTGTCTTGGGCTGCGCTGTGGCACAGGCGGTGGCATCATTAGTCCAAGCAAAGACCCCATTTTGGGCGGAAGTGCGTATGAGCAATATTTTAACAATGGCGTTTAAAACAGTTAAAGAGCCAGCACTAACACAAGCACTAGCACACACTCACACAACACAGACACTTGCTTATCTGTCAGTGTGTCTGTGTGAGTGTGTGTTTGTGGCCATTAGGGTCTTAGTTTGAGGCCAACTCGCATCATTTGTGGCTTCATTTTCATTGCAACGCTACCTACTTTAAGGCTCTGCTGACAGCTTGCCACAAACGGAGGCATGGAGGCATGGTGGCAAGAGGCTGCCACCTCAGATAAGCGCACACAGAATAACATTTTAATTTCAGCAAGTGCCCACAATGACACACAAGATTTAATCCAGCAGAAAGTAGATTAAATGATTTTTTTATGTCTGTATAATATAATCAAGATTTTATATATTAGACATAAAAGGCTAATGAACATGTGTTGCTTATTAAATATCCATCATAAACATTGCTAACCATGCATAACTTAACACAATAGACAAACCAGAAGCTCCGCCAGTCGTTAATGAAGTCTGCTAGCAGTGACAAGTTCTTTTATACTCTCTGTCCCTACAGACTCTGTTAAGATCACAGCGATTAACAGTCGCTCTACAGAGCTTTCAATGTTAGCCCCCGCGCACTCTGTTAACGATCACACATGCCAACACACATGTATAGGCTGCGCTTTTGCTACAAGCGCACTGAGGGCCAGGCAGCTAAGCTGCAGAGAGTGAGAGTGCATTTAACAGGTCCCACAAAAACTTTACACACATACCCTCACATACACGCGCAGTCTTAGACAGTTCTTTTAAGTAATGATGTTTTATTTATTGTAATCAGTAGAAAAACTAAGCTGAGAAACTCAAGATCAGGCAAGAAAACATTAAGTTGGAGTCAACGACACCTTCAAGTTAATCAAGCTAATTTACTCTGCTTTGTTTACGTTTAAATACCCTTTATAAGCTGCGTATTGTGGGTAACACTGACTAAAACCTATAAAACCTAAATTTAAAAAAATAGAGGCAAGCTCTGATTTGAAATAAATAAAACTAATTCTTTGAAACTACAACTATTTTTATTACATGCACAGGGTATTTTGCTAGTCAGTCAGCCAGCCGCTTACCTACTCATGATTAGTTTTCATTGTTAGATGGTTTCAAAATAAGAAATAAATGTTGATATTATTGTAACCAAAACAAATTTCCTTTCAATGAATAAGAATAATTAATATATTAAAAATCAATAAAAATAAAGTTTTAAGCACTGTATGTACGATATTTAAATTTGTTTAAAAGCCCGCTACCGAATAAAATATTGCCAGAGATAAAACTAGTTCCGTCTAGGACTGGTTACGGTCCGATATTTGTATAAATAGCTTCCTCTCTCTTTCAAACACAACACATAACTCGATAGTGCCTGATTGTGACAAGTTCGAGTAGCGGAAAGTGACATTGAAAGACTTCAAATTAGAATATTCCATTTATTTAGTTTATTTAAAAAAACTTAAGAAACAATATAGTGATTCTTAAATAATGTTAGCCATTAATTTTTATGCGTTTCTAATGTGTCTTTTGACGATTGTTGTTTGCATCAATGCGCAGCACTTTGATTATTATCGAGGCAATAATTACCGTGCTTTAAGCGGACGCGCTTTTGGGTGAGTTGATTTCATAACAAAACTGTTTTATACATAATATTTAATACTCCAATTACAGCGAGGGCATACTCCGACCTGGCTACGATCATGGCGCGGGTTATCTGACGGAGCTGGATGCTCCATACTTTAGTGCTCCCAAAGCGGATTCGTCCAGTTATTATGGTTGATGGAAAAATAAAGTGGAGAAATATTTAAACGACCACAGGATACAAAGTCTTATTCTAGACACAAACCCATTATTCATTAGCTGGTTTGAAGACGTGATGTATGAGTATTGTTGTACAATATGCCGAGTATAAAATATCAATTTTAATTTAATTAAAAAACTCACACATATAAATTTATTTATCACATAAGTTCTATGTACTCAAGTGACAAATTGGTTATTAAAGTCTGTTAAGTTTGCACTTGTTCTGTTGCCAACATTTAAATAATTATAGTAGGGAGCTCACGAAATGAATGAATGTCTTGAAAGTGAAATGGAAAAAGTGAATGTACGTAAGACGAAAGTATTGATTCTTTAACAGTTTTGTGCAGAAAATGCCGATCGCACGAAAATATCATTTATCATCTAAATACGACTCTTGGAGCTACTCCTGACATCAAAAAGTTTGCGCACAAAGAATACCTGTAAAACACATAAAAATTAACACCTGTTGGCTCAAGCAGCTGACATAGTTCTTACCTGTATGGAGCATGTGATTAAAATAACCACAATTTGGCTAACGGAGAAAGTTTGAATATACGAATTGTTGTCCAAGAGCAGCGCATAATCACGAGACTCCCGATGCCGACTGTGAGCTTGGTAACCAATCATGTCGTTAATGTTGCGCTCCACGGTTCCAATGGAGGCTGTGAAGTTTTGCATATTCAACTGCAGCTCTTCTATCTCCTTGGCGTATTTATCCCAGGCATCGTATTTAACCACTGTGATGTAGATGTTGACCAGTTTTCCAGCAAAGCGTGAGAACTGATTGTCAATGCACACGGAATAGTATCCACCAGGCGACACTTGATCTGTGTAGTCCGCTGTTGCCTGCCACTGATAGGGCTTTACCACTTCTCCAGCTGGATTCCGCACGGCAAATCCAGCCATGCCGTCTCCACCACGTATCACCTGTGAAAGGGCTTGGTTATACGCCTACGTGGTTTCTGGTTTCTGCCTTTAAATACTTACACTAAATGAAACGTAGAAAGTGGCGCCAGCCTGCACATATTGATGGTAGCAGTCTTCTTTACCGGCGTCTATGTGTACCTGTTTGTTAAACAAATAAAAGTAAATTAAATTGTTTTCGCTGTTGTTGCTGTTGTTCTCATTGGAGTCTGGAGTTTGATACTGCACCTTGTAATCCATAGCGACGGCGGGCAAATTCTCGTACCATGGCTGTTGTGCCTCTTGTGCGCTGGATGTTTTGATGAGTAGGACACAGCATATTAATGCTAATGGCACCAATAGATTCAATCGCTCCCGCTGCCACGTCGATCCCATTTTAATTTTGTAAACAATAGAGTTGTCTTTGCGCTCGAGTAGGGCTGTCGATACGCTCGAAGGAGCCATAAAAAGTGCAGAAAAATACCAAAAAACCACCAAAAACCAATTTATCGATATACGACCTTTCAAACAATCGGCGGCTGTATTTTATTTCTTTGGTATTTTATAATACATTTTTAAGAGCGACGCCCGGTCTATTGAAAAACAAAATAAAAATTTTAATAAAGCTAAATAAACAATAATATAAATATAAATTTGATGTTATTAAGTATAATGTAATATTAAAATATAGACATATGATAACATATCACGAACTCGGTGACGGTACTGGTGAACAGATCAGCTGAACACTTGTTGATATGGAATTTTTTACAAGTGCATGATAAAATGTTTATTCGCATACATATTAACAAATATACATATATTTTCGGTTTGCTAAGTGATTAAAGTATATATCAAGTGTGTATGCGGTTTAGCAGCCTGTTGAACTAAGAGAATTTGATAGATAAAGCGGGGTTCATTCGCTGCACAACTCATTACGGGCTCAGACACTCAACAGATGCGACATGGTTCAAGTCACTGAAGATATTTTTGCCACTGCAGCAGTGAATCCGTTCACCAAGCAAACTGAGAATGTTCGACGCTTCACGCTGAGCAATGAGGAGCATATGTCTGTGCAAATATTGACGCTGGGCGCTACCATCAGCAGCATTAAAGTACCAGATGCTCAAGGTCAGGTGGAGGACGTGACTCTCGGATTTGATGATCTGGCAGGTTACCAGAGTGAGCAGAATCCGTATATGGGAGCCACCGTTGGCCGTGTGTGTAATCGCATTGCCAATGGCCGTTTTGTGCTCGACGGCAAGACTATAGAAGTTTCCCGTAATCGTGGAGATTTCCAACTTCACGGTGGCTTCGTGGGATTCAACAAGGCCCACTGGGAAGTTGATCAGGTCTTGCCCAATGGCGTCAGCATGAAGCACACCAATCCCGACGGTCACGAAGGCTTTCCTGGTGAGGTCACAGCGACTGTAACATTCACGCTAACGGAGGACAACTGTCTTCATGTTGCCATGGACGCAGTGACCACGAAACCAACGCCTATTAATCTTACCAATCATTCCTACTTTAATCTGGCTGGCCACCAGGCAGGCAAAGCTGGAATTGATGAGCATATGGTGGAGTTAAATGCCTATGGCATCACTGAGACCGACTCCAATTCGATACCCACGGGTAAAATTCTTCTTGTGGACGGCGGAAAGTTTGATTTGCGAGTGGCTAGCAAGCTGGGGGATCGCCTCAAGCAATTAGAGCCCGCACTTGGTTTTGATGACAATTTCTGTGTGAAATTCACGCCACCCGAATACATTACCAACATTGGCAAAGTCGTTCATCCGGCTAGTGGACGTTGGCTAGAAGTCGCTAGCAATCAACCTGGTGTGCAGTTCTACACCTCCAACTACTTTCCGAATAAAGAGCTCGGCGAGACTCCACTGAACGGTAAGCAGGGAGCCAAGTATACCAAACACGGCGCGTTCTGTTTGGAAACACAAAAGTTTCCCGATTCGGTGAATCATGAGAATTTCCCCACAACCATTGTGCGACCCGGAGAAAAATATCACCATGAGGTGATCTACAAGTTTGGTAAAATGAGTGCCAAGAAGTAAAAGTCGTCAAATAATATATCTTGTTTATAGGAGCAAAGATTATGCCATGTTTTTACCAATAAACTGAAAGCACGTTACCTACTGTTTTCCTTATATATCCGTATAATCGAGTTAACTGCACGCCTTTGGGCCATAAACCTGGTTAAGTTATTAAACCCAACAGAGACTATAAATAGAGTGTGCAATACTAACTAAATGTTTAAATAACCAAATGAGCTTACTGGTAATCATAGTCTGTCTGCTGATGAAGCAGAGTCTAGGCTTTAGTAGCGGTTACCTGAGGATAATCAATGGATTTACCGCCAAACCAAAACAGTTCCCCTACATGGTAGCTGTGCACAGCTACTTTACAAGCGCAGAGGATTATCCCAGTCAGTGTGGTGGCACCATCATCTCGCCACGTTGGATACTGACTGCTGCCCATTGTCTACAGGAACAAAAAGGTGGACTGTAAGCTACAATTTAATAAAAAATCAAAGTACTTTAAACTAAACTAATTTTATTTGCAGCTTAAAAGTGCTCGTAGTGGCCGGTAGTATTAATATCAAAGCCAAAAATGAGCTGGGAGCTGTGCAGATGTGGGTTAAGCATGACGACGTTATTGTTCACAAACACTTTGATCGCTCCACTGTGGCCTTCGACATTGGATTGATCAAGTTGCCGCGGTCTCTCAAAATGAGTTCCTATATACAAGCCGCACGGTTGCCAAGGAAAAAGGATACTTTCTTGGGTAGGACAGCGATTGCTTCAGGCTGGGGACTGACGGAAAAACAGGAGCCCAGTAATGTCTTGCGTTTTATAAAGCTTAAGATAATTTCCAACAAACAGTGCGAGAAGGAATGGAATGATCACATGAAAAACGGCGAAGAGAAGATAATGGTTAACTCATTTTTGTGTGTGGATTCCACTCGAGGATTGCCCTGCCGTGGCGACTCCGGCGGACCTCTGGTCTTGGACGACAGCTCACGTACTGTAGTTGGCATCGTCTCGCATGGATTCGATGCCAACTGTCAGATTAAAGTGCCTGATATATTCACGCGAGTCTCTTCGTTTGTGAAGTGGATTGAGGAACACACTGGAAGCTTAAGTTAAACGATTTCGGAATAAATCAGATAAAATTTAAAAACTTAGAAAAGTAATTAATATCATGCTAGTTTCGTGGCATTCTTTTCTTTTCAAACATGTGCTTTATTCTTATTACTCATACAAACTCCATACACTCCCCGTTCCCATACTTTTATAATATTTTCTTTTCTTTCTTTTTTTGTTAAATGTTTTGTGGCTTTGCTAAATTTGTTGTTATCGTTTTGTTTGTTTTAATGGGTTGATAGTGTTAAACAATTTGCTTATGATAATGTTTGAATGTACTCTTTTGTGGGATTTGTTGTATCGCTTACGTGTGGCTAATGTTGCTGATTAATCATGAATTCATTTCGTTTATTAATTTTTGCTCTTTTTTAAGTTTTTTTTTTTCTTGTTTGTCTTTTTCTTTGTTCTTTCTTATGTATGTAAATGCAATTTGTTTAATGTACAAAATCTAATGGAAATGATTATGCTTTTGCAAAACTCGCTTGATTTTCTTCTTTATTCCTTCATATTTTTTTTTTTTTTTTTGGTTCACCATTTCAAGAGAGCAATTTTTTTATCATTCGTAATTTGTTTATAGTTTAGAATTAATTATATACAATATTTAAATGAATTTTTCAAGAGTCTATACAATTTATTTTGATAACAAAGATGTTTAAGAGTATTAAGAACATTACAAAATAATTTTACGAATTTTGCTTTCGTTTACTGTTAATAAATTTGCTTTGAGACTTTGGAAATTTAGCTTATATAAGTTTTTGTTTCGGTTTTCTTGAAATTTGAAAAATGCACAGAAGATTTAATTATTAAACGTTTTTCTTTATAAACCATAACAGTAAAGCAAAAAAGTTTTTTTTGTTTGGGCTCATGGCAAAAAGATTGTGAAATATTTAATAGGCATTTTAACTAGTTTTATTTTTGTTTGTATGTAAGTAATGGCATTAATTATAATAATATTTGTTTCCATGCCTAAAACAAAAAGTTTCACTTTAGTATCATTAGCTCGTTTCCTTGATGTGAATATGAATGTCGAATAGTGATTAATTTTAATCATTTATCTGATGCCCAAGTATAGATTTTGTTTGTTTAGTTTTTATTTGATTCGTATAAAATGGGTTTGCTGGGTTACTTTGTTTTTAGTATTAAATTTAAGTTATTTAACATACGCAAAATATATTTTGTATATTATTTTGTTTATTTCTGTGTTTCACTTAAATTTAATATGTATATAAGTAATTATTATATTTGCTAAATTTTGCTTTTTGAAACAGTAACTTTCAGTCATCTTGTAATCATAATAATACCTATATGCAATTATTATATTATTATGTATATATATATATTTGGTTTTTAATATTAATTTGTTTATGAGCGTCGTGTACAATGCATGAGAATGCATTAAAAAACGCATTTCTTATATAGTGTGTCGTGTTAATAGATTTTTGTATTATTTTTATCTGCTTTATAGATTCTCATCAGTTTGTATAAAAGCTAAATATTTATCGCTGCGTATGATAATGTTTTTTTCTTTTATTTATTATTTATTCATTTATATATCTGATCTAATTCCTCTTAAAAATGGCATCAATTTTTTAAAATTGCTGTTCGATTTGTTTTTCTATTTCCAGCTAAATTTGATTTATTCATTTTGGCAGTTATCGTTTTGTTCTTAGGTTCTTCCATATTTTCGTTTTCTTTTTATTATTTCTGCATTCTAGAATATATTAGGTTTAGTTTCGTATTATGTGTGCTTGTGTATATGGTTTTTCTCTCATTATTTATTATATTTTATTATTTATGTATATATGCTAAGCAACTAACATTGGACCATTCCATTGCGCGACGCACTATATAAGAAAACTAGCTAATTACTTGATTAATTCATGTATTTATATACGAATACGAGCACGAGTACGAGTACTCTTAAGTAATCGGGTATAATATATAGTACTCGTATGTATTTCTTTATTTATTTATCTGTATAGTCATGTTAATGTTATTATTATTTCATTTGGTTTTCCGTATGTAAGTTTTATAAAACTTGAATCTGCTGCAAATCGTGATCATCATTGAACTAAGTAATATAGCAACACTTGATTAGCTGCCATCCCAACTCCAGCTCCAGTTCCAGCTCCAATTCCAACTGATAAACCCATTCCAATCCGGCGGTAAAGTATTATACACATAATGTATGAACGAAAAGTGTTTTTCCAGGCAATGCGAGGATAAAAGTTGGATCAACTCTTCTCTCATATAGAAAATTATGACTAGAACTAAGACTACGGCCAATAAAAGTCATCAGTCGCACTCGGGGCCCTCGGAGAAATGGCCACGCACATCGAGAGCCGATGCCAATTGGAAAATGATGTGCGATAGCGAGGGGTGCTCAAGCAGTTCGTTTGCCGGCAGCTGCGGCTCGCAGCGCGGCCTCATATGCCGTCCACGAAAGCCGCGATGCAAACGGAGCACAACATCACAGAAGACGAAACGGAGGATGAGTGTGCGCAGAAAATCATCGCCAAAGAATTGAACATAGGACGAGTCTAAGAAAAGAAATATAATATTAACTAATAGGCAACAAATCATGAAAGAAAGTAAAAAGCTACAGGCGTAGTGCTCGACTGTTATATGCCCTGTTTTCTTACTTACCAATAAAACCAATGCCCTGTTCAATCTCATCGATGCGACAACGTGTGACGAGGCGCGATGCCTCCGTGATAAAGCGGTCCACGTACGTTTGACAGCGCTCCCAGTGATGGATGGGAACATCACCGACATTGCAAATGTAGCAGAGAGCCGTGAGCGGAGAATGCAGGAATAATGTAAACAGCGAGCCATGATGTTGCACATCAGCTGCCAAAGAAAACCAGATAAATATCAGATTCCTATGCAGGAATATATAGGGGACTCACCTTGAAATGCAGGCGGCACATCTTGTGGGGACATGAGGATGACCAGCGGCTGGCCAAAATAGCGGGGTATGTGCTGAAAGACAAACGAATTATCCGAGTCGATGATAATGAACATGGGACGACGTGTGAACGGATACAGATCGCCGGGATATAGACAGTGGTTCTCCTTGTATGATTTTCCCCGACACGAGAGTCCGCCGCCATCAACGCTGTCCCGCTTCACGCTGGTGGCCAAACCACCCAGCTCATAACCATCTAAAAAAGAATTCATATTAGTCTATAACTATAGTCGAGCGAGCCGACTGTGAGAGACCCTGTACATTCAGTCATCTGGCTTAATATACCTTCCGCCTTTTGACTCCAAGCTTTTCTTAAGTACAGGGTCTAAAAGTCACTCTTAGTATTACTCACAGTCCTCGGGATGCTTGGTGGTGGAGAAACAACCGTCCGCTGACATGTACAAAAGTAATGCACCACCCAGTGGCAGTTCCTTAAAACCACTGGCCAGAAAGACCAATAGCTGACTAATCGAAGGCTTGTATAGTAAATATTTATGAGGATTGTCTCGATATTGACGACCGTTCTCCAAGTACGCCTTGGATCCCGGCACTCCGTATGGTGGTATGCGACTAGCCGCCGGACTGGCATCGTGTCCATGAAGACCATGTGACATGCTCAGCGGATTCGTTGCCGACTCCGTTGGCTCACGTTCCAGTGTTTGCAGCATTCTAAGGAATACAGTCAATAGTTAGTAAATTCTTTGGATGACCAACTCTTGATGCTCACCTAAACATATCCATGGTGAGCTCGGAGAACTTGGCTTGCTCGCATGCCGAGCCCACAATGAGTATCTCCTGCAGACTGAGCGTCATGTGCGGTGATCGTTCGCACGGCGGCGTCGTCAGCGGGGATAACCTAGAACCGGAACCACTGCCCATAAGTCGTTGTAGTTGTGCTGGTCCACAAGCAAATTGCGGGGGCCCGTGCTTTCACAGAAGAATTGAGAATGTGGCGCACTAATGAGGTGATATGGGGGGTTTGGGGCAGGTACGGGTGTATGTGTGTGTGTGAATGGGGGAGAACTTATGAAATGATAACGTTTGTTTGTGTTTTGAAATATGGTGTGTGTGTGTGTGTCTGGACAATGAAAACTCCAGCGGAAATAAATTAAACTCAGATTAAACAAATTTTCTTAACTTTAAATAAATATTTGGTGTCTTTGAAATGGACCAGGATCATTGAACTTTTTTTAGTAGATCAAAAATGTATGAGTCACAAATTCAAAGAATAATTTAAATTAATTTTTGAGTTCCAATTTATTTTTATAGTCGTCTTTTAGGCGCAGTCCCAGAGTAACATTTCAGAATTGTATAAAACTAAAACCAAATGAAATAATGTTTATTTATAAACTGAATTCGCTTGGAAATCATTGTCGTGTGTGTGTGTAGGTGTATGTGTGTGTGTGTGTTGGTGGAGGGGAAGACATGGAAAAGTGCGTGACGAATGACAACAGTGAGTGTTTCTTTTGTGTTTCGTTTTCTTTTTTTTTATCAAGTCTTCTGTGATAAGCACAATAAACAAAATAATTGATAGCAACAGAACAGAAGCAAAACTTGTATACCTACGCAAAAACAAAAGTATTCAAGTAGTAAGCAATAGTAGTAAGAGTAGTAGTAGTAGTAGAAAGTAGTAAAACCCATACAAGTATATAGAACTAAAGTCCCCACAAGCTCTCCATACTCCTACTCCGCCGACGAAAGCACGGGCAAAGTGTACGTTGGATGGTTGAACGGATTGTGCCAACGACTCACCTGTGTGATAATATGATTGGATTGGAATCGGCATGGAGAACAGCAACCGCTGCCTCTGCCTTGATGAACCCCTTGATTTCCTCCAGCACCAGGGACCATTCCAAATGATCTTCCGGCTCGTAACTGCAGTAACACCAACGCGAAACAAACAACAAAGAAGTACAACAGAAAGAAGAAAAGAAAAAGAAAGAATGTAACAAAAAAACATGATCAGCATTTGTGAGTTTTGTATCCTTTTACGTGTTTGTGTACTCCTGTATTTGCTTCTCCAATTCGGTGACCAGCTCCCGCACCAATTTCATCTTCTTCAGCAGCAGACAGACGACAATGAAGCGTGCATAATAACGTAATTTCTTCACCATCAAATCCGGTCGATCTTCTTTCGCGGCACGTGAATAATACGCACGTCCACGTATTGCCGCATAGAACTGATACGCCTCATTCAGGTAGTTGGTTTCGCTGGTTCTTAAACTGTGAGAGCAGAAAGTACAAGTTAAAGGTGGACACAAAAGAATATGTACACATTATAATTTAAAATGGATATGGAAAATGAAGCGAGCTGTACTCACTAATAGTGATAATAAAGCTGTCCGATTTTGCTGGCTATTTCGCCAATTTGCCAGCGTTTCAGTCCATACTTTGAGTCGAGCACCAAGCGATGTTGCTGCTGGAATTTCCACAGCTTTGTGTAGACATCAAAGGTGCGTCCAAAGTATGCTTGCCACTGACGATGTCCATACTGCGGCAGATCTCTGTAGGAACACAGACTTGTATATAGTAAGCTAATATGTATTACAATGCTGTATGAGTTTAATTAACACTCACCTGAGTCCATTGAATAGCTGTTTGGATTTCTCTAGCAAATGGCAAAACTCCAAAACAAGCTTTCTATCCTGTTCCTCAGTGGACTCCATTTTCACCATGCCGTTCTCTGCCGCCCCAAAGTGTTATGTCTGCGAACCGGGATTGCTGTGAAATTAGCGAGTTGAACTATGATTAGAAATCGAGCTGATGCCGTAAATAAACAAACTGCAAGCATTTATCAAACTATCTATGTAGCTATCTTTCTATCTTTTTTCGAGCCGTGTATCAGCATCTAAATATGTATCTGTAGTGCTTGTATAAGCTGTCGATATTCAAAGCAGGGAACCCAAAATCCACTTGAGATTCATTCAGCCGCTCATTGAGCTATCGATAATGATAGCGATGATGATGCTGATGATGATAATGACGTTGTTATGGATACAATAACTGCCAAAGCGGCGTATGCTTAATGGGCAATATTCTGCTCAATGCTGCATTATTAAATTTTTAATTTTTATGTCAGCGCAAAACAATAGAAATACATTTTATATAGTCACGATCTTAGCTGAATTCAATGCGAATGATGACAACAATATTTGAAGACGACTCAAATTTAATTAAAAAGGCCAATTGTCTGGTTTTTTTCAGGTGCATCGATTGACAGCTGGACATAAAGGACAATTGTTACTTTATTAGGAACAGCAGCAATGCATCAAAGGCCCAATTAATAACGCTCGACCAGGTGAACAAGTTGGTATTGAAAAAAGTCAAAGAATTATAGAATAAAAAGGAAGAAAAATCATCATTAAAAGGGGGCAACTGCACAAAAGGGTCGTTGGTAGTGCAAATGGCGCCACAACGACCACATTGATTTGGGTTTTGGACCAAACTAGGTCGCTGGCACACACACACACAGAAACATACACATACACATTCACAGGCAGACAAACTTTCAATATGAGCTCATCAGCAACAGAGACAGCTGGATGCCAGAGGTGGAGATGGAAGAGGTACTGTCCAAAAGATGGGGGTAAATATGGGATCTAGGGAAGCTGCACAGTACAGTGCGTCACTCTGGGCGCTGTGTTTGTGTGTGTGGATGTGTGTGTGAAGCGGCGCCACTTCATAATTATGGGGGCACTAATCAAATTAAGAGTCCATTTAACAAGTCAAAATTACATAATATGAAAATTACGCATACGCAACGTGAACAAGACGAGACAAGTGCTCGTCTGTATGTTTGTGTGTCAATGTGTATGTGGAGACACCTAAACAAAGCTGATAAACTAACAAGCTGACTCACTCACTGGTCGGCTGCTGACTTCATCATGATCATCATCATCACCTTCAGGAACAACATCAGCAACATGTCAACATGTGGAAACCGGAAATGAAAAAACACAAATACTAAGCAAAAGTCGTTGCCACTCTGCCGATGCTTATTAACACATGCCCACACACACCCCCCTCCTCCCAACATACACACACAGGCACACTGGAAGACTTCTACACACGTAGTGAGTACAAGCAGCTGCGGTGCATGCAACAAATCAAAAACAATTCGTTTTGTTGAAGCCTTTAAATTTCTTTGGTTTTACTAAAGCTTAAATCTAGCTAGCTACAAGTAGTAGATAGTTTAAGTTAAATAAATTTGGCAATATTTAAATTTACGTATTTGACATATGACAATTTTGTCGCCTGACGGTAACTGCATGTTGTGAAACTGGAGCGTAAGAAAAAAAAACTTTGCGCTGCTCAAAGTTGCTGCTTTAACTAGTTGTTGTTCTTGTTGTTGTTTTTGTTGACGATGATGATAAGGATAATAATGATGTTGATGATGACGACAACTGCTGGAAAATCCCAATGCTAGTCAAACAAAGCGCGCAAAAAAGTATGCAACGCACTTTGGCGCTCAACGCCAGACAGCAGAAGAGCGCAGCAGAGCGAAGAGGGTGGAGACAGGAGAGTAGAGAGAGTCGAGAAGAGAGCGGAGCCAACAGTTCCTTTCTTTTCTTTTTTTTTTTGACTAACTGCCAAGCGTTGCACATGTGTGCGTGCGTGAGCGTGTGTGTGAGTGTGTGTTTTCAATGCCCGCCAGCACTCCAACAGAAATATTACTCGCTGCCACTCCACTCCATATACTTACTCTCAGCGCTTTTGCTTTTGCTATTTGACAAAGCTGCACATTTCTTTATTTCCTTTCTTTTTCTCCTCTTTTTTATTGTTGGCGTATGAGTAAACAAGCGAGTGTTGTGTATGTGTATGTGTGTGTGTGTGTGTGTAATCCTTCAAAGGCATTGTAGGCTACACATTTACACATTTAATGGCATTTTGACACTGATAATGATGTTGTCCTTTAGCATCCGCAGACTTTCAACTTTGGCTTAACAATTGAGCATTTGTAAGCATATTCCACATACACACACACGCACACACAGATACCGAACTATATACTATACTCATGACTTGACAGCTGCTAACTTTATTTATATTAAAAGAAGCGCACAAATTATAGAATTCCTACACAAACTTTGCCCTAGGCTTATAACACACACAATCGCACAATCACACACCCACACACTCACAGTGTGTGTATTCAAATGTGCTCGTCCTTCTGTCCATCTGTTATTCTATCTGACAAACTTTGAACTCAACATTTTCGATTTTTGTTGTCTGTTTGTGTGACTTTGTTGCTTGAGGCTGTTGCAATCTGTGTATTTTTTTCTATGATTGCAAACTTTGCTATTTATCAAATTAATTAAACTACGAGTATCATGCCTGCCAGGCTTGACACACCGACAAAAAAGAATATGAAAATAAGAGTCTATTTTGTTTGATTTCACATTGAGTGGTGCAATCTTTTGTGATCTTATGAAATCGTCTGAACAGCTGAATTCGGGAACAGCCCCAAGTGAGGCGCCATTTGCAAATTGCTTGACCCGCTTTGCGGGAAGTGCACATTTTGTCCAGTTACCTTATCATTGTTGTATCTGCCACTGCCACTGGCTCTGCCACAGTCGCTGCCGCTGTCACTGCCTCTGCCTCTGTCGCTGTCACTGGTTCTGCCTCTGCCTTTGCCTTTGCTTCTGCCACAGCCACTGGTGCCAGCAACACCAACACCAACTGCAACAACACGGGCAGCAGTTGTTGCTGTTGTTGCTGCCGTTAACGTTGTCGTTGTCGTTATCGTTGCCGTTGTTGTCACCGTGGCCGTTGGCGATATCTGAACTCTTCAAATCTTGTGCTAGTAGCGCCTTCAAACGCCTCCGACTGCGACTCCGTCGTGCCTGGCGCTGCCGCTGCTGCTGTTGCCGGTGGTACTCTTAGCCCTGCAGCTGCAGCTGCTCACTACTCGCTAGCAGCGTTAGCTTGCCACACCTACTAGCATATTTTGGGACTACGCTTTTTCCATCACACTTTCACTGTGGCCCTTCTCTTTTTTTTCTTGTGTATTTCCTCTTGCCGGTTTTGCACGACGGTTTTTCACATTTCACGCACTTTTTCCCTTAACACGTTTCTCTCTGTCGCTCGCGTTTTCGATTCTTTTTTGTTTTTACTACTATTATTTTTGGCGGTGTTTCTGACTAAGTTTCAATTGTGCTTTACTCGAAATGTTGGCGAATATCGAAAAGAATTGCGGGCAACAATTCTGTTGTGAGTGGAGAAACGCGTTGTGGCCGTCGTGTATGGCTGCACAGTATTGAATTTTTTCGCATTTACATTTTTAACGAGGGGTTTTCGGGGTTGGGGTTGTTATTGATTTTTTTGCCCACAAACACTGACGTTTCGCAGTACACACGCACTGCCGCCAGATGGCGTTTCGTTTAACAGTTGCGCTAAGGGTTGGTCTCCAATAACAGCTGAGCGCTAAGTCTACAATTTCCGTTGCGACGATTTCCCTTAACGGGTTTTCAAATATTGAAACTCTGTCAGCTTTAACTGATTTTTAAGTGGAATGTAGATTGTATTTGATTTTATTTTTTTTTCATCCAATTTTCCAACTTCCACTTTGTCCAATTAATTTTAATGAGTATTGCTTCCTTTGAGTCATACTACATGAACACACACAATGAATTTTTATTGCATTACATAAATTACTAATAACATTTACAATTAGCATTACAATGAAAGCGCCATTTCAAATTCTATAAACACTAAAAATGTATTTTTTTTCGATTATCAGTGCCCATTAATATTTCACACTATCACAATGAATAAATTACATTGCTCGATATTCAGTAATTCAGATCTATAATTGATCCATAATAATTATTTAATATGTATGTATATATGCATATAATTTTTCCTTTACAATATGGTAAAAACAAATAACTACATGATCCACGCCTGATCTTAAACCTCTCTATATGTTTTATTTATTAATTTTTATAATCGCGTAGCTTTCAGTCTTTAAAGGAATCCCAAAACAAAACTACAGAAACTGCAAAACATTTTCGCTTTGAATTCGACAGTTTTCTGTATTTTCAGCACAGTTCCTTATTTGATTTAATTTATTATGTGGCTCTTCTGGTTTCTCTGGAGTAGTGCAAGTTAAAAGTTATAAAATTTGGCTTGGTTACATTTCGCAACGTTTGCTAATTGTTTTCGATGTACTTGTTTGAGTGTGTGTCGAGTGATGATTTCAAAAACGAATGCTCCCACAGTTTACAACTGAATATTCGATATGTTTCTATGTAAATTGTAAATTGAGCAATGTCGAGTGCATTCAATCTGTGACTCTACACAAAAATAAAAGTAAACTAGTACAGTCGATGGGCCCGACTGTAAAAGACCTCGTACTTGTTCTGGGCTCTTACTGAATCGTATTATAATCAAATATATCCTATGATCCTATGTAACCCATACGATGACAGTAGTTGGTTTGTTAGGTCTAGTCCTTTTTAAGCCACAAACCTTACACTCCCTTTATAAGTACGAGGTCTACAACGGTTCACCAAAGACCGAACTGTCTACAAGCGCGTTGCCTCTGATACAGTGGCCACATCGCAGCCATTGCTCGACTGCTGCTGCTGCTGAGGCTGTTGGTTTGTCGAGATGCCCACGTCTGTGGTGGGTCGTGGAAGATGCGAGTAGTAGCCCATTTGACAGGTGTTGTGATGGGATAACTTTTGGTTCTGACTAAGCTGATACTGCGCGGCCTTTAGAGCCTGCTGCTGTTGAGGCGTGAGGCAGTCACAAGCTGCCAGCAGCTCTTCCGTGGACTTGGCGGTAATCGTTGTGGTTGTGGTGGTCGTCAGCTCACCCACAAACTCTGTGGGCGGCGGTGCATAGTTCTCCACATCACCGTAGGTGGAGAAGCGTCCATATGGATTACGTCGTGGCATCGAATGACGCTGCTGGGCAATCTGTAGTTTGACGGGTGGATTCATTGCCACCGTGTCCAGATAACCATAGCCATAGCCTTGGCCAACCAAAGCCTTGTTGGCCAAGTTATCCCACGACTTAGGCTTCTGCACATAGCTAATCGTGTTAGGATAGATCTGGGACGGCTGCACCTGTGTCGTATTCACGTGGTAACGTTGCTGCTGCGGCTGCTGATGATGGTGATGAGCGTGGACATGTGGATGCTGGGCCTGCGATTGGGTTTGGGGCTGCTGTTCGTAGGACTGGCGCGACTTGGTCGAGTGCTGACGCGAGGCTTGGGCGGCTGCATCGCTTTTGGGATCCCAGAACAGCGTGTCAGTGCTGATGGACGTAGTGTAGGAGGCGGAGTCTCCAGGTGCAAACTCGCTGGAAGTGCACGAGTGCAAACTACAATGACTGGCCAAGCCTGAGGCCAAGTCAAAGTAACGAGAGCGAACACTGCCCCCCGCCTGGGACTGGGATTGGGATTGAGTTTGTGATTGGGTCTGTGACTGGGTTTGGGTTTGTGGTGCTTGATGGTGATAATGATGATGTGGCTGTGCTGTTTGGTCGTGTCTGTGCCGATGATGGTGGTGATGATGATGATGACCCGATTGTCGCTCCACTCCTGGACTGGTTGTGACTTGCGCCTGCTTCTCCTTGCCCTCGGAACGCTCCCGCTCTCGATCCCGATGTTTGTGCTTGTGAACGTGCTCCTTGTGCTGGCGATGACGACGGCGCGTTGGCACGCACTGTGTATCGCAGCAGGGACTGGCCAGATCGTAGGCATCCAGACTGACGTTGTCGCCGTTGCTGTGAGACTTCTCCGACGACTTCCAACGGAAATGGCCCATGCATGGATTGCATGAGTGCCCGGTATGACAGTGCTTCGATTTGTCCAGCTTGGCAGGCGGCTTGGCTGGTGGCTTGTGCTTCTCGCAGGTCCGCGGGGGTGGTGCTGGTGGCTTCACCGTCGAGCCCCCACTGGCACTGTGATACTGCTGTGTGGTGCTCGCCGTGGTCGTGTCTAAGGACTCGGTGCGCTGCATCATATAGCGCTGCTGTTGCTGCTGCTGCGTCAGCGACTGCTGCTGGTGATCAGTGCTGCTGCTGCGCTGCAGTCCAATGAGTCCACCTTCGATGTAGTTGTCGGCATTGCCGTGTGTCGGTCGCAGCACATAGCGATATGTGGGATCCAGATAATGATAGGTAAGCATGAACTGAGCCGGTGGCGGGATTATTACCGGCTGTTGCCTCATTCCCAAGTTGGGCACATCCTCCGTGGACAAAGCAGGGCGATAGAAGCCCGGGTCCACCGCTGTGGACTCTGTAGGAGACACACCCTCGCCATCACTGGGCGAGGTATTTGCATTGGCCTTCTTGCGTGCCGGCAGGCTGTGTGTCTTCCACTTGCCCTCCAGCAGCTCCCGCTCCCGCAGGTGTACTCGCTCCAGTTCGTTCATCTTCTGCTGCAGCATCGTCTGCAACTGAATGTACCGCATGTGCAGATCCACCTGAGAAAAAAAAAATGCTTTAGAGACTAGCTGGAACTAATCTCTGGCGGGACTTACCTTGCGCACGCAGTCCTCGAAGAGCACAACCATCCGCATTCTCATGTCGCACTTTTTGATGAACTCCACGATGGTCTTGTGGTCGGCCTTCTCCATATCGTTGCCGTTAATGGAGAGTATAACGTCGCCTTCTCGCATCCCAGCACGGAAGGCTGGACCGCCGTACTCCACATAGTCCACGTAGGTAATCATCTCCAGCTCCTCATCGCACTTATAGTGAATGCCGTAGCTCTGCAGGGTGAAGCCGTAGGTGTCGTTCTTCTTCTCCACAATGATGGTCCTACGTCGGCGATCCTCGTCCGGCTTGGAGGCCAGAAAGCGCTCTGACTTGTAGCGGCCAAGGATGTGTGTGGAACGTGACAACTGCGGAAACAGTGAACAAAAACTCGTGTTGAATAAAGGATTGTGGATTGTGTTCACTTGCGGCTATTTATCCATGGCAGTCCACGGATGTGGCACACCAAATAGCCCCCGGCTGTCGCATTAAAATGATGTTTGCCCGGCCATTTTGGTCTCGCTAGTTTTGCAACATTTCCATGAATACGCTATGAGCTGGCACACAAGGCAACACTTTCACTCGGACACTCGGGGGAAAATAAGGAGGAAAAACAATAGAAGGCAAACAAACTAAACACACACACAGAGACACACTCGTCCACTTTGCAGATAAACAGACAGCGCCTGGTCCTTTCATTAATCCTTTATTGCTTCACAGAAAGGGCAAGGGGGAGAGAAGGGAGAGTGGATGGTGAAAGCGAAAGAGACAGAGACGGAGAAAGGTTAGACATAACATTTAGAGCACAATACAAATAAACGACTTGCACTTCTTGATGGCCGCATTTAAAGCCATTCAGGCAAAATGACGGCGAATCAAATGCAAATTCACTACTTCCTTGTCTCCATGGGGATGCGTCCTAACACTGTGATCAACCTAGAGGAAGCGAGGAGCAGACGAATTACTTGATATTCCCAAGGCCTATATGAATATAATCTTTATACTTAGGAAAGTCAAAACTATAATAAATTTATTTAATGAGCCTTATTAAACATTTAACAGTTGTGTTAAGAACTGGCTGATTGCCAAATATATATGTATGTATATATGTTTTTGGCTTGTAAATCTCTTCTCTAACTAAATCTTATAAAATCAAACTAAGTTTCTATCAAATTTAAAGTCAGCTAAACATTGTTACATAGCTAAAATAGCCACACTACTCTTCCCATCTACAGGGTATAAAAATGTCATAAATTCATAATTGAATTAAATACGTTGAGCAGGAACTTTTGCTTAGAGGGCCAAGTGGTGAGCAGCGCGCATGGGTTTGGCATAGCTGGAGAGTGCGGCCACTTCCGGAGCATTGAATAATTTAAAGCTGATCGATGGCTCGCTGCTTTTGGTTATGGTTTTGGCTGTGTTCTTAGTTGTTGACGGTTGATGGTTTGGCCGTGTGCCTGACGAAGCGTGAACTCCATTCATTGGCAATGAGCCGAGCAGAGGTTAAACAGCTGAGGCGGTGTGCACCCACTCTACGTCACCGCCACCTCCTCCCACTGGCGATAAAAGCCACCACCAACACAATGGGGATATGTATGAATAAAGAGTGAGCAAGAGATATGGCGACGACTTGCTCACACTCACCACGCCGTCAGTTGTCAACCCACCACCCTGTCGGTGCTGAACCCACCACCCGCCGCAAGATAATTTCAATTGAGCCAACGCTACAGGACATCACATTATGACTCAATAAACCAGCAAAACAGCTAGCCATCCACCCGACCTAGTGGCCTCACCCAATTCCATGTCCATGTCCAATTGCAAATACAATTTCAATTACAATGTCAGACACATACCTGTGTGTACTCGAGCTCCTCGTCGCTGGCATCGAGACTCTTGTGATACTTCAGGCGTCCCAAGCTGCCCGTTCCATTCACGTAGTGCGATGTAGTTGGCTGCTGTTGATTGTGGTGCTGATGGTGTTGGTGCTGCGGCTGCTGCTGCATGCAGGCGGCGGCTATGAGTGAGCCCACCGAGGTGGCATTGGACACTGAGATTGAGACAGCGGCTGCAGTGGTCGCTGCACTGCTCGCCGCCGTTGCAATGCTTTGGCAGCTGCTGCTCATCATTGATTTCTTCACGCAATCATTATTTACCAGTTCAAATTAGTTCTTCCAAGTGGTTACGTGCTTTAAATCCTTAAACAAAGACTGACCGCAACAGATACCGACAAAAAAAAAAAGATATCACTTTTCCTTTGGCTGCAACAAAAAAATTCACACTTTTGTGGAGTAAACAAATTTCTGAACCGCTCGCTTCAAGCAGGGCTCAAATAGTAATTACAATTAGTCACTGCCATTCTATTACATGTACATTGATGACCAAATTGCCATTATTATACTACAAAAAGTTTTTCTATTTTCATATTCGTGCGGCGGTCGGAGTCGTATGTGTTTCCGCTTCGTTTGTTCCACTTCCGTTCGAGTTTGGTGCCGTACTGAACGGCGTCCGAGTTCTCGACCGTTGCCAAAGAAGAGCGACGGACACACGGGAGAACATGCAGTTACCACATTACCGTTAATACTTATTTACGGCACATGTTGACTGTTAGACGTTGCATAGTAAAAGCGATAAAAATCAAAGCGCGCTCATTTAAACACAGCGCATGCGCAGAGTTGCCACTCTGTCAGGATTGCAGCGAATGGCAACGCCAATAATAATGGTTTTTCATTCTTGTTTATGGTAAACGTTTGTTTATTGGAGTCTTACAAATAAATGCACATTCATGGAAAGTAGTTATTCGGCCAGCTCACCACCCGGCACCAACTGCAAAGAAAATTACACTTTATTTTACCCTTCATAGTATTATTTAACTAATACCCACCATTGTTATGTTGTTGCCGTTCAGCAGAATCTGATCTAATTTAGTAATACGCCGTCCGTCTGGCGTGTTTTCATACTCGGTGACATCGTCCAGCAGCATGTTGACGAAATCGTCAAATCCCAATAGAGTTCCAACCATTTCCTTGTCGTTCTTCATAATAATGTGAATTCTTGAGCCGATGCATTTGTCCACCAATTCTGCCGCCAACAGCAATTGCACATAACATTAGTTCTACAATAAATTTAACATTATTCGTTGCTTACCCAGTGGCATAAGAGTGGAAATGTTTGCGGGCGGCGGTACTGCGGTCATTTTGGAGCTAATTAACTAAATAAATTGCAGGAAAAAACAAAACACATGCAGTCGACCGTCGATTGCGCGACAATATATATCTGCCGCGTATCGATATCAAACTATCGCTACCAAAAGTGTGCAGCTCATCGATAGCTCAAAGTGTCGCTTAGGCGTTATCGCAAAAAGCAGCCGGTCTTTTGTTTATTATTCACACAAATAATTTCCAGCAATGAACGACGGTAAGCATTTTCTTCATATTTTAATTAACCTGCTAATAACATTTCTCTGCAGAGGAAATCATTAAGCAGCGTCTGCTTATCGATGGCGATGGAACGGGAGAGGACCGCAGACTGAACATGCTCCTAAAACAGTTTCTCAAATGGGCAAACTCAAAGAACGACTCTCCCGACACAAAGTGAGCAATTGTTATTTATTTTGTAAGCTATTGTTAATAAATTTGCATTGCAGTCAAATAATGTACGATCGCCTGATGGCTCAATTGGCACAGTGTCAGTTTGCCGCCTTGAAAAATGTCCACACGTTGAATATGATAAAAGAGGAGCAGGAAAATTACAGCAAGCTGGCCGAAAAGCATAAGGAAAGCATTGAAATCGCCAAAGAGGAGATTGAGGCCAGCAAAAAGGAGCTAATTGTGGCCAAGGAAATCCGGAAAAACAAGATGGAATACGATTTGCTGGCCTCTCTCATCGAGGAGCAACCCGATCGCAAGGGAACCGAGAAACAAATTGAAACCATCAAAAAGGAAATTGATAAGCTAACCCAAAAGAAACAGAAAATGGAGCACAAGTTTGAGAAGCGTCGAAACGATTTCACACTGCTCATGTACACAATACACGAGCTGGAGCAGCAGTTGGAGGAGGAGAACAGTTCGGGATCATCGACATCCTCCAGCGAAAGTGACGCTGCCTCTGAATCGAATGATAATAATGGCATAATGGAGGTAAGCGACGAGGACGATGATGAGCTAAACCACGCTGGTCCCACCAAATTTGAAGGGAATCGCGGTAAACCTAAGGAAAACTCAGCATCAACGGAAAACTCAAAGGAGCCCACTTCCATGTCCGTAGACGAAGATGCTGTGCTGGAACTGAGCATTGAAAAGGATGATCATGATGATGTAGCCGTGGCCAGTTAAAATTTCTATCAATTCTTTTTAATTAATTAAAAACAACAAAATTTCCATATTTACATTACAGTCGTGTTTTTAGGCAGTCAATTGCTTGATTTAAATCTAAGGTCAGCCACTAAGGACACATGATCAGATGGAAATGTTACTGACGGTATAGCCTCATGCTCGCTCAACTGTTCGACGCTGGGAACTGGCACAGATTGTACCAGATCAAAGGAATCGCTTTGATAGAAGATGTAGTCCAGGCAGGCAGAGAATAGCGTTGTGTAGTTAGTAAACTGTGGTGTTCCACAAGCCGAGAGCATTTTAAAAGACTGCCTCAGCTCCACATCCTTGACAGCCTCTTCCGCATTGCTGCTCCAGTCTACAAAGCTGCTTTCCACGAACTGTTCCGTCATGAGTTTATAGATGCCACATTCGGGAACACTATTGAAGTCACCACAGAAGACAAGTCCAATGTTCTGAGGATTATCAATGTTGTGATCTTTTATCGCCTGCTTATATATGTGCTCTACAAAAAGGAGTGAAAACCCAATCTGCAGTAGGCGTATGTGATCAGCATCTGGATGAAAGTATAAATGTGTATTAGCGACCATCACATAACGCTGTGTGTCCTTTATACGGAGCAAACACAACTGCAACGTCGTGGAACGTTCACAGATGCGTGTGGCAAGCTGCTGGTTGCCCTTGATCTTATTCCAGAGTGGTGCGAATATGGGCAAACTGCTTAGATTGTCACCCAAATGGAGCACATATGTGTTTAGCAGCTCGAATCGGGAAGAGCGATAAAATAAGGCAATGCCCTCGGCACATTTGCCCTTAGGTGTCATGATGCCACTAAAATTGTACGTTTCTAGCACTGGTTTCAAATCGTAATCGAAGATCTTGATGTCCACCTCTTGCAGACACATAAGATCCGCGTTGTAACCCACCAGTTCCTTGACGAATAGCTGCTTGCGGTAGTCGATCTTCAATGCTGGCGCTGCACAGTAGGGAAATAGAGTATTGCGTGCGTAATCACCATCGGCGTAGAGATCTGCCAGCAGATTATAGGTGACTACACGGATTTCCGAGGGGTTTTCAAGAGGCTTGCTTGTGTACTTATGCCGTATTTCGTAGGGGCAATCCTTGGGGCCAACCTGCACGGGAGTCTTGCTTATACACTCAACCGATGGCCCAGCTATGCCCATCTCGTTTCTTGGCGTTATCACCAATTTTAAGTAGTAATCAATGTCTGAGTCGGAGACCTGGTAGATCAAGCCCTCGCCACAGGCCTCCCATTTGGTGGTGGAATTGGGCCTCAGACACTTATACCATTGGCCCAAGCAGTGTTCTCGTGCGGAGAACTGCAGATCCAGTTTGAACGGGTAGACTAGATATCCAGCCATAATGGATCTGGGTAGCTGCAGTCCCGCCACCCAAGGCTGATTAAGTACTAAGTCGAATGACTTGTCCATGACTCGCAGCTCGAGCCCATTTGCTATATCTGCCAGGAGTTCGGTAAAGGTTATTCCTGAGATGCAGTCGTCGCAGCCCCTTCGATGGAGGCCAATAGTAATCTCGCCGGGTGTGGGTGTGGTGTCAACTTTTGGCTCCTTTGATTTCTTTTTGCTACGCTTGTTGAGCTCCTTTTCTATGTTGTTCCGAATACGAGTGACTGCTTCATCAATGCACTCGTCCATCTTCCGGGAGAAATTAAAGTCTCTGTTCACATTGAAGGCCTCGTTAGCATAACGGAATGTAATGTGGAGGTCGTCCGTATTTTCTATATTTCGCAGGTATACTTTGTCCATGTCGACAGCTTTCCTTAATGCTTGGGAGGCAGTGGAACAAGTGGAAAACGCAGAGCACCGAAATTGTTGATGAAATAAACGTGGCAAACACAAATTTATGAATCTTCCGAGCATTACCCTTGCCGGCAATTTGTTTCACACTCTTTTATGGCTGTGCATGCAAACAAAGGTCAGCTGACAAGGTAAAAGGCTTTTCTTGTTCGATTACGAAGCTCTACACTTGGGTTTATACATAAACTTATTTATTTTATATAAAACAACAACAAATGCAGCCGGAGTATATCTCGATAGACACACAAATATCCCTATCGACAATAAGTACCGGCGGAATTATTTACAATGGGAAAATATCGGGGGAATTATTTCGGGTAGCCCTGATGATATTGAGACACTAATCGATAAAAATGGTTAACCTTATCGATAACCACCAGAGTGGAGTGTGTATGTAATTGTGTGCAGTTGATTACAAACATTTGTAGATAGAAAAGTTTGCGCACCAAAGACTAATATTTGCAAATAGGAATATAGTAAAACGAGTATTCGTGCATTTTCCTTGCACTACCAATAAGCAATGACAAGTGACGATAAAAGGTAAGTTGCAGTGATAACATTAAACACAAAAAGGAGCTGTGCAAAAATTAACAAGCAGAGCTTTGTGAGGTTATGTAGCTGTATGTGTGTGTATATTCATTTTATTTTTTTTTGGTTTTTATTTTTCGCTCCAAAAAGCAGTTATGACTCCAGCGAAAACAGCGAGGCCGATAGTCGGCGCACCAAGCACAAAAAGCCGAAAAAGCACAAAAAACACAAAAAGACATCCTCAGCCATCAAAAGTGATAAGGTGCACAAGAAGCACAAGAAATCGAAGAAGCGCCATCGGCACCACAGTGAATCCTCGAATGCATCCGACAAGCAACAACCCCAGCAGCAACAACAACGCACTTCCTCCATTAGCGGCGGTCAAAGCCTTAGCAATAAATTCACTGAAATTATGCAGGCCGCCAGCCGTGAACGCAGTACAATTAAATCTGCTCCGAATGGAGCCGATCTTCGCATTATGAAATCCACTATGCACACAGATCCGTGCAGTCTAGTCGAGGAGATAACGAAGACCATTCAGAATAAAGTGGTGCCCGTGCTGGAGGTGGCCAGTTCAGGCAGTGAAAGTGAAGTGTAAGTAATGTAAACGTTTTGTTATACCCAGTGCAGAGGGTAGTATGTTTGAGGGCAAACTTAGCCGAGTTGCTATGGAAACAGGCTCAAATGGAATGAAGGAATTTAAGTGTTATGCTTATAATTATTAATTTCGGTATTTTTCAGACTCGTCGATGTGGCTAGTCCGGTGTTGCCTCCCAAGCTCGACGATGAACTCAACTTGGAGGAACTAATGAAGCAAAAGGCTTTGCTACAGGCACGCTTGGGCGCCTACATGTCCGACACCGAGGGCGATGAAAGTCGCTCCAATTCGGTGTTGGTCAAGCGACTGCGCGATGAGAGCGCCGACCGACGACGCCAGCAGCAGCTGCAGCACCAGCGTGAGCGTGAACGTGAGCGAGAGCAGCAGTCAAAGTTGGCGGCAGCAGTAGCTACTGAGGCGCCGAAGCGTAGGCTGAACTCGCAGTCTGCAGCACCGCTGGCAACTGCAACTAGTAAACATGTTAATAATAAACAATCTAGCATCCATAACTCAAATGAATCCGATGTTATATTATTGGATGATTCTAGCGGTGGTCAGCGATCGCCTTCGCCCACTCCAGAGAAGCGACGACGTCAGTCCTCACCCGCAGCCAATCAGCCCAGAAGTCGTGCACGCGATGACCCCTCGGGACGACTGCAGCCTCGGGATGCTCGTGATCGACGTTCCCGCGAGCGTGTGCCGCGAGAGCAGCAAAGCCGTTCGCCGCGCCGGCGTGTAGAGCAACAGCAGCACAGTCGAGGCGACCAGAGACGTCATCATCAAGAGTACAACAGGAACATGGAGGACCTGCGACAGGAAATCAACCGGGACAAGCAGCGAGAACGTCGCGAGAATAGTCGGGATAGAGATCGTGACCGTAAGCCTGACAGAGATAATCGCCAGGCGGCGGAGCGTGGAGGACGGCCCAGAGAAAGAGAGCGGGAGCGTGAGAGAGAACGGGATCGTGAGCGCTGGAATCGTCCACGTTCACACAGTCGCAGTAAGTTTGAGTCGGACAGGCGGCGTGAACGGGAGCGACAGCAGGAGCAGGACCGTGGTGGCGATCGTGGTGGACGAGGAGCACGTAGCTCTGGCAATGGCGTGGGTGCTGGAGAGCGGGATCGCTACAAGGGCTCGTTGAGCGAGGGTCAAAAGATGCATGAGAAGGAGAGCAGTGATGAAGAAGCTAGCCTGGACATAGACATCAACGAAGATGACGATGATGAGGAGCGCATTATTGAAATGCGTCGTAAGCAGCGCGAGGAGCTACTAAAGGTAATTCTACACCCAAACAATGATTAAGATCGTTTAACTGATTTCCATCTCCAAACTTGACTTCTTTTCCATGTAGAAACTGGGCACCAATGATCAGGAATCGCGGACGACAAGCCCGACACCTCGCAAGTCCAACTCGTACGAATCGAGGAGCACTTCTCCAGTTTCGTCCAGACTGGACTCCAGACAACGCACTCCAACACCGACACTACGAGACAAGGAAGAAGACGAGGAGCCACAGGAAGATCTAAAGTCCTCGGAGCAATTCGATGCCAGTACCACCAAGATCAATGCTGTTAAAGAAAAACGCAACGACTGGGACATGTTTGCCGATCAGGATGTGGATTCCAATTTCGATGTGAGTCGCAGGCTTGTAAATGTCGATAGCAACCAAAGGAAGCCTGAACTTTTCTAATACTTTTCTTTTCTTTAATATCTTCTAGTCGCCTAGCACAATTGTGCACAGCAAGCATCAAATCGAGAATCCTGCTTTGACCGACAACTGGGACGATGCCGAAGGCTATTATCGTGTACGCATTGGTGAGGTCCTCGACAATCGCTACCTTGTCAGCGGCTATACCGGACAGGGAGTCTTCAGTAACGTGGTCCGTGGTCGTGATCAGGCACGTGGTGCTGCCAATGTGGCTATCAAAATTATACGAAACAACGAGATCATGTGAGTTTAGTGAACTATATAAATCTACTACCATTATCTTTAATTAGTATTTAACCAACTGTACTAAATCTTTTTTCTTCGACTCCCACCAGGCACAAAACTGGTCTGCGAGAGCTGGAAATTCTAAAGAAACTGAATGATGCCGATCCTGACGATCGGTTTCATTGCCTGCGTTTATATCGTCACTTCTTTCACAAGCAGGTGCGTATTTAAGCCAAGTTTTCTTATGCCTCTACTAATATAAATCTACTTCCAGCATCTTTGCATGGTCTTTGAACCACTTGCTATGAATCTACGTGAAGTACTCAAAAAGTACGGCAAGAATGTGGGACTTCACATCAAAGCCGTGCGCAGTTATACTCAACAGTTGTTCTTGGCACTTAAATTGCTGAAAAAGACCGGAATTTTACATGCAGACATCAAACCAGATAATATTCTGGTCAATGAGAATAATCTGATACTAAAATTGTGCGATTTTGGTTCCGCTTCTGGCATCAGTGAGAACGAGATAACACCCTATTTGGTGTCACGTTTCTATCGTGCACCCGAAATTATTTTGGGCATACCCTATGACTATGGAATCGATACGTGGTCAGCAGGTTGTACCATCTACGAGCTGTACACTGGCAAAATACTGTTCAGTGGCAAAAGCAATAACCAGATGCTCAAGTTCTTTATGGATGTCAAGGGTAAAATACCCAATCGCATTGTGCGTAAAGGACAATTCCGAGAGCAGCACTTTGATCAGAGCTGTAATTTCCTCTACCACGAGATTGACAAGCTAACGGAGCGAGTAAGTTGATATACAAAGATTAACCAGCTAAACCAATTTAATTGTTTGTGATTCCACAGGAAAAGATCGTTGTGATGCCAGTTGTGAAGCCTTCTCGGAATTTGCAACAGGAACTTATTGCAGATCAGAATCTACCTGAAGATCAGCACCGTAAGGTCACACAACTCAAGGATCTGTTGGAGAATATGTTTGCCCTTGATCCCGGCAAGCGTATATCGCTCAACCAGGCGCTAATGCATCCGTTTATACAGGAGAAAATGTAGATGAGACAACAGAATAAACGTAATTCAATATTTCCTAGACCGTAAGCAATTTCGTTAGCGATATTAGTTACAAGTTATCGATCGTTATTAAAAAAGAAAACTCTAAAACCAAACAAAACAAAACGAAAACAATTTCACCAGACTTCAAGTATCCACATCATCCTCACACATTTAGAAAATATATATCTATATAAATATATATAGAGAAAACTACAATTATTATATATACGAAAGATTATATATATGAAAATGTACATAAGTTCAGTGGTTTTTGTTGTACTTTTACGCGTGCTTTGTCTGATGAAATAACAAAGTGATTGATCAGATTGTTATAATGTGTGAGCTTATATCTTTCTACAAGTATAACGCTTAAGTATTTGATATACAATATATATTGTATATATTATGTGCATGTATGGAAAACAGAACAAATACTCCCACATAACAACATATACATATATATATATATATATTATATGCACTTCTCAATAGAAATTGTTATTAATAATCAATACCGTTTCAGTGGACCAGCGATGATCCAATGATCTCGTCAGGACAAAACAGAACGGCGTTCTGAGCAGTTGAACAACTGGTAATAACTTATTCTTTGGGTGCAAAATCAGTTAACCACCCAATGCTATCCAGTGCCAGATTTTCTTTTATTTATTTACAAATTAATATTCATTTCAATTTCTTCTAATTTCTTTTTGTTTTTGGGTCAATCAACAAGTTTTAATGCTGTTGTTTTCTTTGAACTTGCAGCAACTCGGCGATAATGCCTTTGTGGAAACTGTGCGTCTTGAAAAACTGAGACAATTCCACTTCGGGCGTAAGTTGTACACCTTTATGAAATCGTAAGTTTTACTGAGATTCCTTCTTCTATATATTTCTCTAGGTAACCAGGAGAAAAAACTACTTGATCGGCTTGAAAAAAGGCAAACTTGAATCAGGTAAAGTATTAATCACAGCTTGACTAAACAATTTACCAGTAAGTCTGCTTCAAGCACAATGCAAAATTTGAAAACTTGAATTTTATTAATCTTGTTTTTAAACTGTACATTTAGTGACAAATTGAACAGACTTGTTGGTTATTTAGGTCAAGTTTTGATGATTAGTTAGTTGTATGAACCAAGTGAAAATAAATATGAACATGACGCTGACCCACAGACCAGCATAAATCGGAGCAGTCTTAGGAGTTAGTCTAGAGTGTCGTTGGGTGTTGGTAACGCCAGTGCCGCCTGGAGCGTCTCGCTGTTGCACAGTGTGTGTAGTTGTGGTGGGATCAGTGCACTGCGGAGCAAACACTTGAATTTCTTTGGCTTCCAGTTGTTGCAAGCGTGGGGATCCCGCAGCAGACCAAAGGCGCATTCAAAGACTCCGACGCTCCGGTCGGTTGTGTGCAGTGTGCCGCAACAGAGGACTACAACCTGACCATAGGCATCAATACGTCCCTGGACACCAGAGTGCGATAGATTGGGATTGAAGTAGAAGCCAAATTGCTGTTTAGAGGCAACTAATGCGTTTACCACCTCTTCTGCACTGGAACACTCCAAATCGCTGGTCCCATCATCTGCTATCACCCGAAGCTGCAAGACGGCGTCGCTCCAAATATCCGTTGGATTCAGGCTGTTCGTGTTGAACCTTTCAAAGAACCATTCACCAAATTTGCGTGCCATCAGATGTATGGGATAATCCTGTTCATTATGGTCCTTATATGTATCAACTGTTGTTATTGATTTCAAATCGTCACCTTGACCTTTTGTTGTTAGTGTCAATTGTCGATCCCAGTATTGAATCACTCTCATGACCAAATCGGCTTTGGTAAAATCTGTTGATGTACCCGGCAGTCTTGTGTGCAAATATTTAAACAGTATATCCCTTGTTATGTGTCGCTTGTGTAGCAATTTGTGGATATCCTCACCATGCGCCGTTATGTAGCCAAGCGCCTCTACAAAGGTCAGAATTGTTTATATTTTGTTATGTTGAGAAGAGTTGTTTACCTTCGGGCTCCTCAATGCTGCAGACATTTTTTGTGATGCTCCTGGCCAGCTGGAGCAATACTGGAGTATTTTTTTCATTAACGAGCAAATCACGGAGTCCAACGCGATGTGATTCTGATATGGACATTGCTTATTTGTATAATGGCGGCAAACAAAATCTTGCCATTTACCATAACCAGATGAGAAATTCGTGTGCAACAGTGTGCCCGCACATGGTAAACCATAAAATGCCACAAATGAGTTTTTTTTGTACAAGTGAGGACACACTGAAATTCAGTGTTGCCATATGGTGTGCGCCTTGTTTTCCATTGCCAAATAAATTTAAAGAAAAACAATTAATTTAGTGCATAATGTACAAATTGTGATGTAGTAAAATGAGTTAGTCATCGGTTAAATATTTTGTGTATATTTAAACATATTTCTGGATGACGTCACATAAACGTTATTTTTCGCAATCCGCCTTGTACACTTATTCGCAACAAATTAATAACGTTAAGAAAACAAATTTAAAGTGCATTAAACTGGGGACAGAGTACACGTTGAAAGCTTTTAACACCAAAGGGGCTGGGCCTTATCTCTTATCGCTTCAAACGGCAAGCCATGTCGCCCAACATAATCGAACAGTAATTGAATTGCAAAAGCCCAGACCAGATCGGATCGCTCAAGTGTTCGCTTTAATTTAAAAGTTTTCTGTGGTGCGAATACGTAATAAGGCAATAAATAACAAACGAAATGGATAGTGATAAAGATAGCGCATCGATCTTGTCGGGCCCGTTTGTCGGCGCCATTGATGAGGGCACCACATCCGCCCGCTTCATGATATTCCATGCCGGCACCGACGACATCGTTTGCTTCCACCAGATCGAAGTGCCATCGATCTTTCCCAAGGAAGGCTGGTGCGAACAGGATCCCCAGCTTATAGTCAGCACCGTCAACGAGTGCATCGAAGGTGCTTGCCAAAAACTACTAGCACTCGGTGGAAAGATCCAGGTGAGAAGCGCGTAAGGCACATAAATAAGGCTTCATTAGCCGTCAAGAGTTTTACTGTCAATCACATTTATACGTAAAAGCAATGGAAGTTTACAAGATTATTTGGCTAGCTATTGGAGTGCAGATAGCAACGATACTTTTCCGCCTCATCAATGCGTTCCTGGAGCGTTCGTGGTGGCATATTCTCTGAATGATCCTCCAGCTTCACATAGATTTGATCGTTGTGCCCAAAATCTCCAGTTCGTCGTGGCATCACATGGAAGTGAACGTGCGGCACAGTCTGTCCAGCTTGGGCACCATCCTGCACCGTCACAGTAGCCGACGTGGTTCCATATATTTTCTCCAGCATTCGTTGGACCATGCAGACAGTGGCAAACAGATCTGTTACCTCGGCACAGTTGAGTCCATTGAGACGCGGTGTCACGCGCTTGGTGGAGACCAGAACATGTCCCTCCACGACACAACGCAGATTGGTAAAGGCATAACAATGCTCGGATTCATAGAATATGGTTCTTTTGTCCACGGTGTTGGTAGCAAAAGCTCGATCCTGCGCCTGGTCTGCCGCAGGAAGCTTCAGATTGAATGCCGTGAGGCTGTAGATGTCGTTGCGTCGATGCTCGAAGCAGGGCATGCTCTGGTAGAGTTTCTCTAGTACGGATGTATCTACTTCTGCGGTTGCCACACACCGCGCCTCTTCGCCGCAGTCCGCTAGCACCTTGCCCCAGGGACTGATGATCATGGCATGGCCCCAGGACTGACGCTTGGGATTATGCCAACCCTGTTGAGCAGCTGCTATCACATAGCATTGTGTTTCAATGGCTCGTGCCCGCAGCAGAGTCTCCCAATGCGCCTTGCCCGTGGAATATGTGAAAGCGGATGGATAGGTAAGCAGTTGGGCTCCCAGTTTGCGGAGCAGCAACGCCGTCTCGCCAAAACGCAGATCGTAGCAGATTTGCATGCCCATACGTCCGGCGGGCGTGGCCACTGGTCGCTCCAGGCTCTTGCCCGCTACCACATACGAGGATTCCATCATGCTAAACTCCTCCGTCTGCACATCAAACAGATGCAGCTTGCGATAGACAGCGGCTACGTCGCCCTGGTCATTGACCAGCACATGGGCGTTGTAAGTTTTCCTGGGTTCGTTACACTCCTCTTCCGATGACGTCAGTTCATGCAGGCCACCCAGTGATAGCCAAATTTGATTGCACTTGGCTAGTTCGCGATATTTGGTCATCAGTTGGCCATTTAGGGGCTCCGCCAGGCAGAGTAATTGACTTTTATCCTTGACCACAAAGTCACAGCATTCGGGCAAAAAAAGCATCTTGGCCTCCTTTGCCTTGGCCCGCTTAACCAGCTCCTCTACTTGCCGCATATTGTCGTCTTTGTTGTCCGTCGCACACATTTGGCCAACGGCAACAATTGCGGCACTTTTCTTAGCCATCGCTCCAGTTGCCATGATGTTCCGTAACTGCTGGTGCTGGCTGTAGGTCGTGAAGCTGGCGACTTTTCGACAGAGAATTTTAACTGAATTTGACATTGGAAACGAAACAGGAAAACGGTAATTAAATCGCCTACGAATTTCGTTACGTCGTTTTCGGCTCTGTTTTCTTATCACCAGTTGTTTTTTTTTTGTTCACTCTCTCTGAACTTTGTTTACGGCCTTTTTGCACTGGCTCAGTGTTGCCACACCCAACCAAAGGGGAAAAATTATGGAAATAGACAAATCACTTAAGCGCCAAAGCTTTGGAATTCAAATATTAGCTTAGGTTATTTTAAGGTCAAGTAATATACAAAAGTAATAAAAAAAAAAAAATACTTAAAGCTTGAGTTAAATACTAAGTAATATTTTATAAATTTACATCTGTTTACAGGATATCGTTGCTATTGGTATTACCAATCAGCGTGAGTCCACTGTCATCTGGGATAGAAATACGGGTGAGGCGCTGTCCAATGCTATCATTTGGCTAGATAACCGCACTACCAGCACAGTGGAGGATTTACTTAAAACGATACCAAACAATGCACGAAACATTAACTACTTGCGTCCACTGTGTGGCTTACCGCTTTCTCCGTACTTCTCCGGCGTAAAATTGCGCTGGTTGCGCGACAATGTCTCCACTGTGAAGAAGGCCATGGATGACGGCAATGCCATGTTTGGTACCATTGACACTTGGCTCATGTACAATCTAACCGGTGGCGTCAAAGGAGGCGTCCACAAGACGGATGTTACCAACGCCTCTCGAACGATGCTAATGAACATCGAGACCCTACAATGGGATCCCAATTTGCTCAAGTTCTTTGGCCTGCCAAATAGCATTCTTCCCGAGATCTGCTCCAGTTCTGAGCGTTTTGGCGACATTGCCAGTGGTGTCCTCAAGGGCATTAGCATTACAGCTGACTTGGGAGATCAACAGGCAGCGTTGGTTGGTCAGCAATGCTTGGCCAAGGGACAGGCGAAGGCCACTTATGGCACTGGCTGTTTCCTCCTGTATAACACTGGACCCTCGATTGTGCACTCTCAGCATGGCCTGCTCACCACTGTGGGCTATCAGCTTGGACGCAATGCATCGCCATATTACGCATTGGAAGGCAGTGTCGGCATAGCTGGTGCTGCCTTCAATTGGCTGAGGGATAATCTGGGTCTTATCCAGAATACGGGCCAAATTGAATCCATGGCTAGCACAGTAGACAACTCGTTAGATGTGTACTTTGTGCCGGCCTTCAATGGATTGTATGCGCCCTACTGGAATCAGGATGCCCGAGGCGTTATTTGTGGCCTGAGCGAGGAGACGACCAGTGAACACATTGTGCGAGCAACTTTGGAAGCCGTGTGCTTCCAGGTACGCGACATTCTCGACTCTATGCACAAAGATTGCAAAATTCCGCTTGCCAAGCTGATGGTTGATGGAGGCATGACCGTTAACAATCTGTTCCTACAACTGCAGTCCGATCTAGTTGGCATTCATGTGCTGCGTGCTAAGATTGCCGAGACCACAGCACTGGTAAGACTATAATGCTTTTATGGGTATACATATGTAGTCTGTGGTTTTTTTAGGGAGCTGCCATGGCAGCCTACAAGGCAGTGGAACCGGACTACGTCATGGAAGGACCGCTCTCTAAATCCGAAGTTCGTAAAGCTATCAAGCCAAAGGTTAAGTCCGCGGAGCGAAATCTTCGCTATCAGAAGTGGAAAATGGCCATAGAAAGATCCCTGAACTGGGAAACCTCTTCGCTATCGCAGGGCGAACGCGAATCCTTTGATGGAGCATAAGTTTTAATGGCTTTAACATGTTTTTTAAAATCGGATGGGTTGTTTAAGGTGTATTGCTATTATTCACAGTGTAATCCCCAGTTTATAGCAAGATTTATATAAATGGTTCGTATTTTTTTCGTTTATTTTTTAATTGCGTATACAAAATTTTTGGGATGAAAACGTAGAAAGCGCGTTCCGAGTGCGTGTATGTGTAGCTCTAACATGGCAGTAGTAGTATGTGTGAGTTTGTGTGTTTATTGCCCTTGGGGCCCAATCTCTACACATGCTCATCAACGATGCCTGGAGCACCAGCAGCAGCAGCGACAGCGGCCCCTTGCTCCAGATCGTTTAACATGACAACTCCGCCGGCTGCTTCATCAACGGCCACAACAGCGGCAACTGCGTCTGCAGCGACGCCTACGCCGACGATTGCGATAGCCGCCATGTCCGCATTGTTAGCTTGAGCATTGACAACGGCAATAGCTGGTGGGGGAATGGGATTTCCACCTACAAGAAAGACGTTACTACACATGTGGAAGCCATTGAAGGACATAGCGAACTTACTGGCATCCAATTCGAGCGGTGGATCAGCGTTCGCTTCGGCGAGATTCGTAACTGACTTGGATTTAACACACTGGAAATCCACATGACGACTTTTGGCCTCTTCCTTCTCCCACGACATGTGTATGAACGGACGCTGGACGTAGCTGTAAATGACTTCGGCTCGTCCGCCGGGCCGACGACGTATCTTCTCCTTGTGCGTTGGATAGCCCTCAATGCCGCAGCGTATCTTCTTTAAGCCACGATCCTTCATCACCTGTTTGGCCACATCGCGATTCTCGATGTACTTGAAGAACCTGTGCATGGCAGTGCTGTGAACAGCTAAAGTAATCCGGTTAGCTGTTTATCGATTAAACTGGAATACAATGAACTTACTTTGACAGTACTCCTCCCCCATTTGGGGAGGAAACTCTTCGTCCCAATCGACCATGTCGTCGTCAAGCAGCACAACGACATGACACTCCCGATCCCCGCGTTGTGCCGAGGCCACCATTAGCGGCAATATTAGATCCTCAAGAAAGACCTCGAACTGTTGTCGTGCGCCCTCATTGCTCAGCTCATGGAGCAGGCCTCCTTTTTGTGTATTAGAAAATCAACAGAGGCGTGTGGTCAGCATGACAAATGGAGACAAAAAACGAAAGGGAGAAGAAAAAGAGAGCAAAGCAGACGGCACAAAACTAAGAGACACCGTCCGTTTGCAACAACTGCTATAAACATACTCACTTAGATTCTGGCAACGCACTGTAGTGGCATCAAACGGTATCAGCAGGTAATCACAAGCTTCCTTTAGCTCCGGCACCGAAACTGTGGGCGGACAGCGTATCACTCCACTCTTGTAGTATTCGAGTATGGCACGAAATACTAAATGAGAGATGCCATCGGCCAGCTCGTACTCGCCACGCTCGTTGGGATGCACAAACTGGAAGCCGGAGCCAAACATTGTGCCCAGCATAGTATTTGGATGGGCTGTGAGCAGAGTTTGTTCCACAGTGAATCTAACGCCATCCACTAGCATCGATATACGCTCTGGTGGGCCAAGACGCACTGAAGCTGCGGCGGCGGCGGCAGCGCTGCTTGTGGAGGGTGTCATGGATTTGTCATGTTTGGAAATGGCACCACTGGAGACACTCATAATGTTGCTGTGCTGCTGCTGTTGCCTTTGCATGTAGGTGCTGCTACGACTGCGATTCTTTAGTATTCGCCGTCTGCGCTCCTCCGCCGCCTCAAGATTCTCCTCAATGCTGCTGCTGTCGCTGTAGGTGTCCTGTTGCTGCTGCTGCTTGTTACCTGGATTATTATTGTTGCTACCACTACTATTCGAATTTGGAGTTGTTGACATTTTTCGAAATATATTTCGTTTGCACTGTGTCGTGCACCCTCTATTCAAAATACTTGAAGAAGATTATTCCAGCAAACTGCAGACAAAGAAATACATTTGCATTTGTATGTTTGTGTTGTGCTTGCTTCTTCTTATTTAGTTGTCTAGAAGCTTATCTGATTTGTAATCTGTAAGTCGCAATAACTATTTTCTTTCAGTCGAATGCTTACATTACTTTTAATGATGTAAAATTTGTGCGAATTGTTGATTTGCTGTCTCCGTATATTCTCTCCTTTTGCTTTTTTACGTTAGTGGTTGTTGACCATTCGATAACTTGTAAATTCTATCGGCGCAACCATCGGCGATTTTATTATAAAGTCTGCAACGTTAACTGGCGGAGCAGACTTTCAGCAATTTTACAATTGTACATAAATGTCGTTAATTACCTAGACTGCGATGTGTTGTATTTCTTATTTGAATTTATATAGATAGTTGTTGGCAGAAAATCGATTTCGATAACATATGCTGTTTCGATAATACATTAAAACTATTGTGAATTAGTGCAGATATCGATAATCGATTCCGGTACAGCTCTAATAATCGATAAGCCGAAAAGCAAAATGGCAGACGTAGAAAACGAAACCGAGAAGAAAATCTTGTAAATAATCCGTAAAAATTGCATATTTGTCGCAAATATTATGCCAATTGCGCGAAACGCGAGTGCATAATAAACGTAACGTGTAATTTATTTACTGTGTCCATTTGAAGCACTAGCAAGTGCTCGCGTGTGTGTCTGCGGCGGCAAAAGCAAAGCCCAGAGTAATATATCCAATCAAAATTCGCTCGAACGCGACAACCAAAACAGCCAAACAAAGCAACAAATGTGGCGACAATGCCAACCAGCGGGCACGGGCATCATTTAAAAAACCTTCTAAAAATGTGCAATTTCCAAAAACAAATAATAAAACTACAATAAAAAGTTGGAAAAAAAGGTGCAAAAACGTCGAATGTGAATGAGAGGGGGAGCAGTGTGTTGAGGAGCGGAATATAGACGTTCACACAAAAGCTGACGGCTGCAACACGCAAGCCACCTGCGTCCCGCTCGCACCTATGTAATAAAAGCGCGCGCCCTTAAAACGAGCGTGCGAGACAGATTGATTTTGGGATGGCATTTGATGATTGCGTTTTACAGTAGTCAGCTTTTGAATGTGTATAGCGATTTTCTATTTTCCGTTTTGCTGCCTGTTTCAGTTCTTTTTTGTGTATTTTTTGTGACGAAAAATGCATAGAAAATGTACAAGAAATTTGCAAAAATGTGCAAACTGAAGTTTGTACTGAGAAATAATAATAAACTATCTTTCGTTTAGACGTGTTCCACATAATTAAAGCGGGCAGTGACTTAATAACATTGATCATACTAAGTGCGTGCGAAAACAAAATAATCAAACGAATCGAAGAGAAAAACAAAAGCGGAAGGGGGAGCGGGAGAGCGCGGCATTATTGCTTATAGCAAGTGCACGGCACAGACTGCAAAGTGGCGGCGCTACTCGAGATTAGTGCTGGTGCAGCGGCAGCGGCGTCCATGTTACACGGGCGGCAGCAGCAGCAGCACAACAACAACAACAATAAATATAATATTAATAACAACAATAACAAGACCAGCCAGCAAGAAGAGAGGTTGTGGTGTCGTCAATTGTGGCCTTAAGCATGTAGTAAGTGTTTATTAATTTATTTTATTTTCAAAATAAAATACTTAAGCTATGAATTATTTATTAACTGATTGAAACTTGTCTCATTTCCTGCCCATCCTTATAGGTCGCACTTGGCAGACATTAGAAGCAAACGCGCGGAGGTCTAAGTAGCACAAGCTAAGAAAACCAATCAAAACACACAAATAAAACAAAACACACAAAACACAACACCAATGAAAAATGTCACAAAGAGGTAAACGCGGTAATCAGCAGCAGTTACAGCTGCAACCGCCACCGCAGCAGCAGCAGCGACAGGATGTAGAACCGCAACCGCCGCCCACAAAGCGACGTAAAGGTCGACCGCCCAATGGTGCGCCTGCAGCTGCAACGGCAACGGCAGCAACAGCATCAACGACTGCAACAACATCCGCGTCAGCAGCAGCAGCAACAGTTGCAGCGTTGGAGCAACATGATCACAGCCAGGCCAAGTCAACAGCAACAACAACAACAACTAAGCTGCCGGCCAAGGCCAAATCGGCCAGTAAATGTAAAACGCAGGGCAACAACAGCAATAGCAATAACAACAGCAACAACAACAACAGCAACAACAGTACGTGGCAAGCACGCTCCGTGGCCGATATTAAAATGTCGAGCATATACAATCGCAGCTCAACAGAAGCGCCAGCTGAACTGTATCGGTATGTATACTAAAAATCCCTAGTAATCCTGTTTAATTAATCTGGGTTTCCCCTTGTCTAAATTGATACACTATTTAATGACTACTTTGAAATCACAAATTTTAGCAAGGATCTCATTAGCGCAATGAAATTGCCAGACTCAGAGCCATTGGCCAACTACGAGTATCTGATTGTAACCGATCAATGGAAACAGGAATGGGAAAAGGGTGTACAGGTTCCCGTTAATCCCGATTCGCTGCCCGAGCCCTGTGTTTATGTGCTGTCAGAGCCAATTGTGTCGCCAGCGCATGACTTTAAACTGTAAGTGGTTTTAGCTTACGAGTGTTAATAAATAATGAGCATTTTGCTGCTATAAATACTCAATGTATCATATCATATATTTAACATTTTTAACCTTATTCGTTTCGTAGTCCAAAAAATCGTTTCCTGCGCATCACCAAAGACGAACATTACTCGCCGGATCTGCATTGTTTGACAAATGTTGTTGCCCTGGCGGAGAACACATGTGCCTATGATATAGATCCAATCGATGAGGCCTGGCTGCGACTCTATAATGGAGACCGTGCCCAATGCGGCGCGTTTCCCATTAACGAAACGCAGTTTGAGCGTGTCATCGAGGAGCTAGAGGTAAATATACCTAAATAATATTTAAATATGTATAGCATTTAAATTGAATATCTTGTTTAAACAGGTGCGTTGCTGGGAGCAAATTCAGGTCATACTTAAGCAGGAGGAGGGATTGGGCATTGAGTTTGATGAGAACGTTATATGTGATGTCTGCCGATCGCCCGACTCTGAGGAGGCCAACGAAATGGTATTCTGTGATAATTGCAACATCTGTGTGCATCAGGCTTGTTATGGCATTACAGCGATTCCATCAGGTAAATTCAGCATTAATCATAATATTAAACTGTATAATATAATATGTGATGCATGGTTTTGTAGGACAATGGCTTTGTCGCACCTGTTCTATGGGTATTAAGCCGGATTGTGTGCTATGTCCAAACAAAGGCGGCGCTATGAAATCAAATAAATCAGGCAAACATTGGGCGCATGTCTCGTGTGCACTCTGGATACCGGAAGTGAGCATTGGCTGTGTTGATCGCATGGAGCCGATAACAAAAATCTCAAGCATTCCGCAAAGTCGCTGGTCATTGATTTGTGTATTGTGTCGAGAGCGTGTCGGCAGCTGCATTCAGTGTTCGGTTAAGACCTGCAAGACTGCATACCATGTGACCTGTGCCTTTCAACACGGTCTCGAGATGCGTGCCATTATCGAAGAGGGTAATGCCGAGGATGGTGTTAAATTGCGATCCTATTGCCAAAAGCATAGCATGAGCAAGGGCAAGAAGGAGGGAGCCAAGTCCAGCAGTCATCATACATCTGCCTCAAGCTGCATGCACAAGAATAACAAGTTCGCAAGCAGCGGCAATGCTGGCGATGGCAGCAACACACCTGGTGGCAAGGGTGAGGATCATAGGAGACGCAAAACCCATCATCGGAAGAACGATATGACCTCTGAGGAGCGCAACCAAGCACGTGCTCAGCGCTTACAGGTAAGTGATCCCATTTAATTTTTTTCTAATCCTTGCCCCTTTTACTTTACTTGTAATGTATATTATCTACTAGGAGGTGGAGGCGGAGTTTGATAAGCACGTGAATATCAATGACATTAGCTGCCATTTGTTTGATGTGGATGAGGATGCGATTGTGGCCATTTATAACTATTGGAAGCTGAAGAGAAAGTCACGGCACAATCGTGAGCTAATACCGCCCAAATCAGAGGATGTGGAAATGCTGGCACGCAAACAGGAGCAACAGGATCTCGAGAATCACAAGCTGGTGGTACATTTGCGTCAAGACCTGGAGCGTGTGCGTAATCTCTGCTATATGGTTAGTCGACGTGAAAAGCTTTCCCGTTCGCTGTTCAAACTGCGCGAGCAAGTGTTCTACAAACAGTTGGGAGTACTCGATGAGGCAGTGCAGCATACAACGGAGGGTGGCAGCAATAAGCAACAACAAAATCCTGCTTTGGATACAGATGCCATTATCTATGCGAACGATGGACCAACGCTATATGATCGTTTCTATAGCTCAACGGATCAGCAAACTGTGCCGGCGCAGTATCAGAGCTTAGACTATATACTGGAGCAACTCATGGGCAAGATGCAGGCACGTGGACGCGCCTCCCAATCACCCAATAAGCGCAAGCAAGCGGCGGTCAAGGGTTCGCCCAAAAAGAAACTAAACAATGGTGCAATAACAACAAAATCAACAACATCATCATCATTAACAACAACAACATCCAATACAACGGCCAATAAGGCCAACAAGCCACGAGGCTCGCCAAGGGCGCCAACAACAATGGCGTCCACGGCGATGCCGTGTGCGGGGAGGCGTGCCTCGAAGAGCGTCTCGGCAGCGACGGCGACGTCGAGCCACCATAAATCGTCGAGTCATCGTAAATCATCAGCAGATGCTGGTGCTGCGTCCGCCGTTACGTCTAGCGGCAGTTCATCATCGCGTGATTCCAGCTCGGCGCGCGGTAGCAGCAGTAGCAGCGCCAGCAGCAGCTCCTCCTCAGCTACAGGAAGTGCCAGTGGCTCTGCCAGCGATTCCGGCAGCGATAGCAACAGCTACAACAATAAATCTAGCACAGCAATCGCCAAATCTCGCAAGCAGTCCTACTCCAGAAGTGTCGATCAGCGACAGAAACAACGGCAACGACGTCAAAGTGAAGCAGCTGCGTGTGCGTCTGCGGCGTCTGGCGGTGCCCGCACCAGTTGTAGTTCCTCCAGCGACGAAGAAGATGAACGGCAACGTGAACGGGTTCGGAATCGTGATCGAGAACGGGATCGAGAACGAGAGCAAAGCAATAAGCAGCGCGTTAATAAGTCAGCAGTACCTGCTAAATCCCAAGCATCTAAGTCAAAGCACAGCACAACAGCAGGAGGAACAGCAACAGGCACCACCTCAACCACCAGCACAGCACCAGCAACAACGGGAACGTCGGCGCGTCGGAAGATTTCCAGTAATGGAACATCAGCAACGACAACTGCGGCAACGACATGTGGACTTGCTCAGATGGACAAGGAAATGCAGCAGCAAGATGCCGGCAGTCTGTCCAGCGATGAGAGTGAGGAACTACTGCCGCTGAAGTCTGCCGAGCGTCAAACACACGGTTTGCTCTCGACGGGCAATACAATATCTTCCAGCAGCGTATCCGCGACAGCAATTTCTGCAAATGCTACGGGGCCATGTAGAAAATTAGGCCATCACATCTACTCCGACTCGGATAGCTCGTCGACGACGACAGGTCACGAGGAGGGGCACAATGAAGAGCGCGACGAGGAGGATGGCGATGCGGAGGAGCATGCTGCGGCTGAGAGTAATGTTAGCGATTCGCAGAATCAGCAAACGATACGCACCAAGGCAGCCATGAAAGAGTTTGTGCCAGGTACCACAGCTGCCTCATTGGCGGCAGCTGCAACAGCAACAACAACAAACAAATCAAAGGGCAACAACAAAGCGAACAACAGCAAAAGCAATGCAACAACATCAGCCTTTTCAGCGGTGGATCTGTTAGTGGTTCCACAGCGACAAGCAGCGAAAAAGGCATCCGAAAACATGCGGATATCAACGAATCTCGCCACAGCTTTGCTGCCCGATGTTTCGGATCGCTTGCGTGACCCGGAGCTAAGTAGCAATGTGAATGCCAGTGCTGGCAACAGCAGCGCTAAAAGCAAAACGAAGGATTCCAGCCATCGAGCCACGGAGGTGGACAAGGCAAGACCAAAGGAGCTTCAGAAGAGCACGGGGAAAACGGCGGGCGAAACTACGGCGGAGCGTGGAAAACGTGGGCGACCACCAAAGGTTCAAAAAGACAGGGAAAAAGAGAAGGAAAGAGAAAAGGAGAAAGAAAAAGAAAAGGAGAAAGAAAAAGAAAAGGAAAAAGAGAAAGTCAACACTGCTTCCGCTTCTGCTTCATCATCCGCATCCACTGCAACTACCACGCCCGCGCCTAAGAACAATGAATTGGCCAAGCTGCAAAACTTTGCCGTTTCCTATGTGCCCCAGAGGCAGGCAGCCAAGAAGGCAGCCGAGCAGTTGAAGAATAGCGGCGCTGCCTTGGCCAAGGCCACCCAAGACTCCAGCGCTGTCAATGAGCTGAGTGACAAGGAGCCAACAGCAGCTGGAGCAGCAACCACTGTGACAACAACACCTTCCAGCAAATCCTCGGCCAGCAAGCAGCAAACGACACCACTGCGTCGTGCTTCCCTCGTCAAGGAGCCACAAGGTGGAACGCCGCGACGACGCTCTAAGGAGGACGCACAGCAGACGCCTGTCAAGCGACGTATCGCAGCGCCCAATCTGTCTAGCTCCAGTTCTGGCGACAGCGACAGCAGCAGTAACTCTTCCAGCAGCAACAGCGATAGCTCAAGCAGCGGTAGCGGTACGGACTCCGACAGCGATAGCGATGCAGTGGAGAAGCGTAAGGAGGCGACAACAGCATCTGCAGCAGCAGCAGCAACAACTGCCTCCGCCGCAGTGCCAACAGGAGTCTCTGGTTCAGCAACCTCAAGTTCAAGTGTGCCAAAGCGTTCACCTCGCAAATCCCTAGACAAAGCGCCACCTGTGCCGACCACGCCCTTGGCTGGACGAACGCGACAAAATTCGACAACCAAATCGCCAAAGAGTACGCCGCAGAAGGGCATAGCTTCGGAAGTGTCGCCACAAGTGCCTGCCACACCAAAGTCAACGTCACAGCGACGCAAATCTTCGCTCGTGGATCTGGTAAAACCAGCAGCAGCTCCGGAGATATCGAAACGTGCCACACGCAACTCCAAATCCCGACCGCCATCACCAGCGCCGGTAGTGCCTCCGGTCAATGCCAAGTCTAGTCCGGAGAAGCCCACGCCAACGTCAGTAAGCACATCGCGACGCAAATCTCGTGCTGAATCACCCAAGAAGACGCCACCAAATCTAGAGCATGAAATAGCGCAACGCAAAGCGGCCACCGGGCGAACAACTAGTGCGTTGGACAAATTGTTGGACAAGAAACAGCAACAGCTGAACAATGCCACGCCAACGCCAGCATCAACACCCACACCGCCACCAAAGCAACGAGTTCCCACTCCAATTTCAGTTGCAGAGCCGGAGCCAAGCAGTAGAGGGAAACAGGAGGAGGAAAAGAAAAGGGAACAAGAGCGGGAGCGGGTAAGGCAGCAAGAACGGGAGCTCGAGCAACAACAACAACAGGTGCAAACAGATGCGGAGGCTGGTGAGCAACCTATGGACATTGATGAGGAGCTCACGACGGCACCAACGCACACACAACTGTCGGCCAGTGCCAGCAAATTGGCAGAACTCTCTGCGGACATTGACGAACGACCGCCAGCAGCACCGTTACCTGCCTCGCCTACTCCCACCCCCTCCAACGACGAGCTATCCGACGATGCGGGCAGTGATCGAAGCGAAAGACGTCGCGGCAGTCGATGGCGGCGAAGACGACGACGCACGCGTGATGAAGATGACGAGGAAGAGGAGCACACACATCATACGCAGCATCTGCTTAACGAGCTGGAGATGGCACGTGAATTGGAGGAGGAGCGCAAGAATGAACTGCTAGCGAATGCAAGCAAGTACTCGGCATCCACATCGTCGCCAGCGGTCACTGTTATACCACCAGAGCCGCCAGAGATTATTGAGCTGGACTCGAATTCCAATTCCGGTGAGCAACACCAGCAGCAGCAGCAGGAGACACCACAGCAGCTGCAGCAACAACCACAACAACAGCTGCCATCTGTCACACCTCTGCAAGTACCAGTTCCATCAGTGGCAACACCGTGTGCCGCCTTAGAACTGGATGCAGCGCATCAACCAATTGTGGATACCATACTGGAGATGGAGGACAGCAAGTATGGCAACAACTTTGCCTCCAACATGGCCCCCAGCGTGGCTAGTGTGCTCAACCCGCCCAATTCGGGACCACTCACACTGCTCAGCGGCAACAACGGCAGCAGCAGCAAGCAAATCTCCGACGAGGACAGTGCACAGGCTACACGTAATCTGCTCGAGAAATTGCGCAAGACCAAGCGAAAAAATGTATTGGACGAGTGCAAGGATTCGATGGACTTGTTGCCACCGACCCCAGCCATTCCCTCCGTGTTTCCATTCCATAATGCTGCTGATCCCGAGGATCTTATACACGCGCAAAAGGAACTGCAACAGCAACAACAACAACAGCAACAAAGTTGTCTCTTTAGCAGTTCAGCTCCAAATTCGGTGGCTAGTCAAATGACCATCAAGGATTCTCCGATGACAGCCAACAGCGGTGGCAGCTATGCGAATAGTCTAACCAACACGCCCAACGCCACGCCTACTACAAACACGACGAGCAACAATAATCTGGGCTACACCAATGTCAACTATCAGCAATGCTACCTGGACAAGGCATCGCCGCATCAGCAACAGTTGCTTCACAATAAGTCCAGCAATGGCAACAATCAGAGTAGTGTCACTGCTGGTGGTGCCAACACAACGCCCGCACCAACGCCAGACTTTGTCGACTTGGCAGCTGCCGCGGTGAAGAACAATCTGAGCAACTACGGAGCAGGAGCAACGGGAGCGTCATTGCCAACTCAGACCACGTCCACGAGCAATCAGTTGGTGAACAACAAACTGAGCGACTACGACGAGAACACGCGAATGCAGTCGCCATTTGGACGCATGCAGCGTTGGAATGAGAACGATTTGATTGCCGCCAGACGCAGTTCATCGCCCAGTTCCGTATCGGAGTCCAATGATCAGCCGCCAAGTCAGTTGGCGCAGCAGCTGGACAAAAGCTTCTTCAATAGCTATACTGGAGCGGGTGCTGGTGTGGTTGGTGCTACTACAGGCAGTGTACCAGCAAGCGCAGCCGTTGTTGCTGGCAACAACAACAATAGTAACAGCAACAACAACAATAGCGGCAGCAACAGCGCCTATGGTAATCATACACCGTTGGTCAACGGCATCGATGCCATGTCCATGTACAGCAACAGTACGCCTCAGCAGCAGCAACAGACTACACCAACACATGTGCAGCGCACGCCAAACAGTCAATACAACGGTGGCATTTATCCTCAGCTGGCAGCGATGATGCAGCAGCAGGGAACGCCATCGGATTATGGCAGCAATGTTGTGACACCTCAACAACCTGGTACACCCTATGTGGGCACGCCTTACACAACGCCCAACATGACGTTGACCACAACACCAAATCATCAGTATCAGCTGCAGTCTCCGGTGGATGGCACCATGCCTACCTACCCGGGCACATTGTTGAGCAGTTGTGCCGAGCAAATGATGCCACCAACACCACCGGTTCAGTCAGTACCGCTCGAACCTGTGCCCGCAGCCGTTAGCGTGCCCTTACCCATGCCCATAACGATGCCCATTCCAGTGCCTGTGCCAGTGGCGAGCAAGGAAAGTGTTTCTCCCAACAAACGGAGCAGCTCCAAGAAGCAACAGCAGCAGCACAAATCCCCTCAGCTGCCGCAGGGCAAGTCACCGGGAAAATCTCCGCGGCAACCGGTTGTGCTTCAGCCACCGCCAACGCCGCCAGCTCCTGTACCTCTGCCGGTTCCAGTTCCTGCGGCTGCCGTTCCAGTCCCCAAATACGATCCGCTGACGCATACGTTGACGGGGAAGCTACGACAGCGTGCACCACGCGGCAGTGGTGCTTCGGCTGGCACGCGTGGACGCGGTCGAGGTCGTGGACGTGGCAGAGGTGGCAGTGCGGCAAGTGCCATTTTGCCGCTTCCACCGCCAATGTCGGATTACGGGAGCAACACGCACATCGTCAACAATCTGGTAGGCACGCCGTACGAGTTTAACAACTATGACGACGAGCTGGCCGGGCCAGGAGTGGAGAATTTGCAATCTCTGCGTGATCGCCGACGCAGCTTCGAAATACGTACTACCCCGAATGCAGCGGGCGCAGCAGGAGCAGCCACCACGAGCTATGCCAGCTGCAAGATTCGAGGCCAGAACAAAGCGCAAGCACAGCCAACGAGTGGATCTACAGCTGCCACCAATCCTCTTCTTCATGCGATTGTGCAGCCCGTGCTGCCAGGCCCCGTCGATATGCGAACCTACAACTTGGGCTTTGAGGCGCCACACAGCACTGCTTCCCAGGAGGCGTATCAGAATAATCTTTTGGGAGCCTTTGACTCTGGGACTGCGGATCAGACGCTCAGCGAGTTTGACGAGGAGGACGAGCGTCAGTTTCAGTCGGCACTGCGTGCCACTGGCACCACCAACACCACTAGCAACAACAACACTGGCAGCAACAACAACAGCAGCAGCAACAACACCTCGCCAAGCAAACTGCCCACAGCTTCAATTACAGCGAGTCCTGCAGCAACAACAGCAGCATTGCCAGGAGTGGGAGTTGGCATTGGTCTTGGAGTGGGAGTCGGCGTTGGTGCCACCACAAGTGGTCTGCAGCCAGTGCCGAGCAGCCTGCTTAACAGTGCATTGCATTCCACGGAGGCCAATCAGTCGGCGCCAAGCGTAGCTGCCTCACTTGTCTCTGAGCTGGTACCAACTATGGAAGCTTCCATGGAGGCCACCTCCGAGGAGGTATCCATAGACTCGGACACCACCACGTTAACTACAAAAGCTTCGCTATCGGATGCGAGAAATCAGCTGAAGCTAAAGATAAAGGGACCACTTGCCTATCCGGATCTGCATTACAGCACCGTAACGAACAGCAGCTGCCTCTCTAGCAGCTCCTTGGTTCAGTCGAATGCTGTGCAGACGACGGTGACGTCACAGCTCACCTCGACGGTGGCCAGCACTTCAGCGGCCTGCTCCTTGACGGTTAGCGGGAACTCTCGTAGGATGCGCAAGAAGGAGTTGCTCAGTTTGTATGTTGTACAGAAGGATAATCTCAATGATGACAGCTCCTGTGGTTTGCCGGCTGCTTCGGACAGTTTGCCGATGGAAAACATGCGCAAGTCGGACGCCAGTGAGCTCGATGAGGAGCAGCAGTTGAGCGGCATTGGTGGCACCTCGAAGCGCTTCAAGAAGAACTCGAGCAGCAGGGAATTGCGTGGTCTGGACGCAGGTGTGGGTCTGGAGGATCAAATGCTGCCGGCTGGCGTCGGTGGCGCAGGCAATGATGGACGCCGACGCAGTGCCTGCAGCTCGGGCAGCACGGACAATGGCAAGATGGGTGCGGCGAGCAGTGCTGGCAAGCGTCGGGGACGCAGTAAAACGCTCGAGAGCAGCGAGGATGATCATCAAGCACCAACGAAGCTAAAGATTAAGATCCGTCAATTGCCGCCAGCGGCGAGTGAAACGAACGCCGGCGTCGGAAACTTGGGTCACAGCATGGGATCGGAGAGCAGTAGCTACAGCTATGAGATGACTCGAAGAGCGTGCCCGCCTAAGAAGCGTTTGACCAGCAACTACAGTACGCCTACGCTGGAAGATCTCAAACGGGACTCGATGAACTATCGAAAGCAGGTGATGCAGGACTTCGACATGGGTGAGGATAACAACAAGCGTGAGCTGGCTGGAGACAATGAGACGCTACTAGCGAAGCCCAAGAAGGATAAGCCGAAGAAAGACAAGCCAAAGAAGGACAAGAAGGAGAAGAAGCGTCTAAAGCAACAGCAGCAGCTTATCCTGAACAGCAACAGCAGCATCAAGACAACAATGACCACAACGCTGATCGAGAACACGATGGGTGATTCGCCTGGAGAAAAGCCAAAGCTAATCCTGCGAATTGGAAAGCGGAAGACGGAGACGACAACAACGAAGACAACAACAACCGTGACTATCAGCACCAATAGCTCGTTGGATCAGTCGCAGCTGCCACAAATGGAGGCACCACTGCGCTTGAAGATCGCTCGCGTGTCCGCAGGTGGCGCTTACGTAATTGGCGCGAAATCCGACACGAAGGAACCAACGCCAACAGCTGTAAGCGCTTCACCTGCTGCGGCATCTGATCTGCCGATACTGCCGCTTGTGGATGCCTCACCGTCAGGCATGATGCCCAACAGTTTCACGCCGCACTCGCAGAATGCGAATGCATCGCCGGCGCTGCTCGGCAAGGACACGAGCACACCATCGCCACCGTGTCTTGTCATCGATTCCAGCAAGAGTGCCGATGTGCATGACTCAACTTCGTTGCCGGAGAGTGGTGCTAGTGCGTCAGTGGTGAGTGGACGTGTGGTTGGTGTCGGTCCAACGACGCCACTGTGCGTTAATGTGGGCAACTATGACAACAGCAACAATTCGTTGCCATCGGGCAGTGGATCCGGGTCGAGCAATTCGTGCAACAGCAATTCAAACAACAACAACAGCAGCAACAGCACCAATAACAACAACAACAACGGCAGCGGTAACAACGGAGCTGGCGGTTTACTTCCATTGAAAAAAGACTGTGAGGTTAGATGATAATCATAGAGCGAACGATCGGCTGAAGCGACCAATCGATAAATGTATCCATCGGTCGATCGATTACTTCCAAGAGCAAGATGTGTCCTAAGTCCCCCATCAAGCACACCCATATCCATCCCCTCCTCACACACTACTTTCTAGACTCACCCAATTCTTTGTATAGCACTCTCGAACCCGAAACCAGATCATTCTACCTTGTACAGTTAGTTAATAAGTATCTATATCCCGTTATCCCCCAAAACCCTCTATTTCTCTCTCTATATAGTACTATATCTCTCGCCCCGTGTTTGTAAGATTTGATACACCGAGATATTATTTCAACGTATTTATACATATAAAGTTAATGATAAAGATGCCTCACATTGCAGAATAACTAAAAACAACAAATACTAATTGCATAAATGTACATTTTAATTAAACCGAATTATATATATTCATATAAATCTATACATATATATATGCGTATATATATTTAAATTAGTTTAGAATATGTAAAATACTGTATTAAAGTTATTATTTCGCATTATGTTTATGTTTAGACTAAATATCAGAAACAAAACTAAACTTAAACAAAAGAAAAGAAAAAAGCAAAAAAAATTTAATGCTCGGTTATAGAACGGATCATCCAATATATTATGATACGTTAGCCTGCTAGTTAACCCACTTCCATAAAATACCTACTCATATATAAAGAAAAGCAAGTAAAATCTAAACAAAAATATATACATTATATATACATATGAATATATATTTTAATTATTTATTAATAACTATTTAAAATGACACAACAATGAGAAATGCATAAAATAATCATAAAACATTAGCAAAAAGAATTTGTTAACAAAAGAAAACATAAAAACTACAAAAAAAGATGAAAAACTTAAGCGCAGTTGTAGCCTTTAGTCATTAATTATAGTTCTTAGCGAAAATCAAAGTCGGCTGTCCCGGATTATTGGATGATGGGGCATTTGCCGCAACTAAGTGCATATATATATAAAAAAGCAACCAGCAACATATATACCTAGACCTTAAAAACAACAGCAAATTGAATTGTATGAAGTGTTTGTATTTTTAGAGTTTAAGCTTAAATGTGTCGAGAAACTCCAAAAGTAACAAAATAGTTTTTGTCCGTTTATTGTTTTCTGTAAAGATTATTTTTTTCAATTATTTCTCTTTTTTTTTTGTTCCTTTTTGTTCGGTTGGTTTATTAGTAACAACATAGCGAAAATAAAAATTATATAAAAAGCAAGTCAAAAACACACATTTAATAAAAGCTGTATGTATATTTTTATATATATGAAATATATTAGAGTTCGATTTGATCGATCAAACAAGCTGGCAGCAATGTGCTCGAACATTATTTCAAAAGCCACTGAAAAGAATTTTAAATCATCTTTAAATGTTCGATCGAAGCGAACGTCTATATAATTTATGTATATTAAATATACATGTCTTTTTTAATTTACTAAAACTTACACGGCAAACTATTATAAATTTTAACAAAACTAAATGAAAGTAATCTACACATACAAAAATATTTATTCCAACATATTCAGAAATTGTAATCTTAGAATCTATTGAAATGGTAAATTGCAAAATTTGCGATAATTGTGTAATTGTAAATAATTGTGTGTATGCGAGAAAATGTTTTTTAATTATTACGTTCGTTCTAATATAATTATTAATTAATTGCGATTATTAATTTTAAATTGTAGTTTTAGCAAAAATTTAAATAAAAACAAAAAGCCTTATTTAAAAAAAAAAAAAAAACAAACCACAATATTAAGAAAATAATGAAATACTCTTAAAATCAAACAACAGTTGCACAACCATTTACTTTTCATCATTCAGGTTATTAATAATTATAATTAAATTAATAAACAAAATAATAATTGAATAGAAATTCACTTTTGATGCCCAGAAGTCGCTCCAATCAATAAAACAACAATTTGTCAATTAAACAATGCATTAAATTGATTGACGACGATGTTGAATTTGAAATCAAACAAACAGTTCGAATCATTAACTAACTAAATAATATAAATATGAAGATTAAGAAGGACTAATATTTTTGGTGCCGTTTTGTACAAATGAAGCAATATTCTGAACTTGTTACTACACATGGAAAATGGGGAAACTTTAGATTCGATCAGATTTGGAACATTTCGAGACAGACAGACCAACTTCTAGTTGCTTAGAAACAGTAACAACAACAAGTAATATTATATATTTAGTAAACATATTAAATAATTGGGATAGATAGTGGTGGAGTGGAGAAAAATCTCTAATAAATATGCCTAAAAACGTAAAAGGAAAAAAGGAAACAAAAGTAAATGAAAAATCAATAAATTCTTAAGGAGAAACACATCAAGTATAGATTTTTAAGCAAATAGGCAAACAATAAGTATTACTAATGAAATTATTATTATTATAATTATTATGATTATTACATTATTATATGATTATTATGATAGATCAGTAAGTGTTGAACGGGTGGCAACAGTAAGTAAGTAGGGCTACATAGGGAAATATACATAAAAATCGCATATAGAATTAGAATCTAGAGTTGTAGACATTGCGGGCATTCAAAGTGGGAGGAATATTAGAGTTATCTGAACAAGAACAACTATAACAACAACAACAATCTAAGCACATGCCTAGTAAATCCAAATATATATACAATATGTAACATACTTATATATATATATATATATATATATATATAAACTATATATATATATATATCAACATTTTAAGTATGTTAAATAATTATGAACATGATTTCTACACTTGCAAAACAAAAGTCGAAATATCGAAATATGTATAAATAATGCTGTAAAAATCAAGAAAACCAACCAACTAGTAAAGCTAAGTTGTATTATAAATATGAAAATATAGAAGAAATTATACATAAATTATTAAAAAAATGCTCAAGTCTTTTACTTACTTTTATGGTTCATTTGAACAAAGCAAACGCCAGATTTATCAGAGAGATATATACATACATATATATTTGATTTCTGTTTACATATATATTCATCTTTATATATATGGTATATATAGTATATTTGTTTTACACATCTTAGAATTGGGCTTCTCAATAATAATAATAATAATAATAATAATAATAATAAGTTAGTAATACTAGAAGATTTGCGTGTTAAGTTGAGTTGTTTTGTTTTAAGTCTCGCTTGGATAACTAAAAATTCTATAACCAGATGAATTATCTCGACTTCTTTATTGGATATATTTGGCTGCACAAAAAGTCTCGAAGATATACACATATAATTTTCTGTAGTACAACTAATTGATATATTGTATATATACGAAGTTCTTCCGATAGATTATCATCTGGTTTGTGCACATATGTCGGAATTGCTATATAAAGTCACATTATTATTGTTGTTATAGGATTTTTAGCGCATTTCTATAAATTACACTTAAATTGTCTAATCGCTGTGTTCTCTGTGTGTGTGTGTGTGGGTTTTTTATGTGTTCTGTGCTGTTTTTTGCGAACCGAAATGAATTATTTACATTTGGAATTTCACTTGGAAAATTATTGTATTAATTAGGTATATTAATTTTCTTAATTCTGAGCTCAGATGTTATATCTTTTTATTTCACTTTGTTGCTTTTGACGAAGACCAAACATATTTGTGTTGTAATCGCACAAAAAAATATTTCATATATATTTATGGTATTGAAAGTAAGAGTTTTTGTTTCAACTCAATTTATTTTTGTATTTTTAAAGCATTAACTTTTGCTCTCTGTCCCTCTCCTTACTCAATGTAGATGTCCTCGATGGGATAAGCGGTTTCGATAAACTTCTGATAGAATCGTTGAAAGGCGCGTCTGTAAATAAATTCAAATAAGTGAAATAGGAAATAGGTTTAAAAGTTTCAGAACTCACCCAACAGCCTCGGCCACCGGTCGTGTGGACTCGGAGCCCTTGAAGACGTGACAGGCAAAGCGCTGCACGGTCGGATGCTTGGTAATGAAGCCAATGAAGCGATGATCACGTGGATGAAATGCGCAGAACGAGACATTCTTCAGTGAGTAGAAGTAATCGATGCAGGGTTTCTTCTCCTTTTTGTTCTGTAAGTAAAAAATTATCTTGATATTATATTACCCTTTGGTAACCTTTGTTTCCACTTACATTTGGTGCCGATCGGTCCACCATGCGCAGCCCCTGGTCCGAGACTTCCAAAATGCACGTTTGTCCGGTGGGTGAATTTCCGTATTCACCAACAATTTTGCGCACAGCCTGACAGACGACACCGGTGCCCTTGTGTGCCAGCGTCTCCACCGATCCCAGATAGCCCAGTAAGTAGCGCTCCTTCTTGACCAACTGCACCGTGGGATCAAACTCATTGTAGTCGAGGTCAACGGCATAGGCCGATGGAAAGATACCCTGACGACCCGTACGCAAATTGACCCCTTCACACCACAAATCCTCGGCCTCCTTTTGCACATAGACAGCGTCACCAATCTCCAGCTCGATCTCGTCATGATGCCTAGGCACAAACTTGTGCAGACCACGATGTGTAGCCTCCAGCATCTCCAGCTGCCCAAAGGGCACTCCGCCGAAGGGTGGCGGAAAGGGGGACTGCGATACCGGGGATGTGATCTGGGGAGACATGCTCTTGAAATCGTTCGGGGAATGCGCTGTGCTGTGACCGCTATCCACATCGCCCAAGCTCTGCAAACGCTCCGAGTCCGGGCTGGAGTCCTCGTCTAGCAGATAGCCACACTTGAGGGATAAGAACGAGCGTTGCTGACTGGAACGCGAAGCGGCCATCGATCCACCTCCAATGCCACCACCAAAACCACCGCCGGTTGCAGTTGCACCGCCAATGCGAAACTCATCCGCCAGGGTGCAGGTTGTGGTGCCAGCACCTAAAATATGTAGAATGGAAGCTGCAACGAACCCATGAGCAGATTAGCTTCAACTACTTGGGAAAGGGGGGACTACGAGGAGCATGCAGGACAGGTGAGTGAAGGAGAAACATGTTGCTCAATGATACTCGCTTACATTTCTTATTTTTGGGTATTTCAGGCAACTTGCGGCGTCGTCGCGTTGCAGCTGCAGTTGGAGTCAGTAGCTCCGTGGTAGCTCCAATGGTCACCGCACCCATGCCATTACCACCACAACCACCAACAGCAGCAGCTGTAGTCATGCCATTGATGCCAATGAAACCACCAATGGCGTCCTGATGATTCAAGGGATGATGACAATGCGAATTGAATGAATCGTTTGTGTCCAGTGAACCATCCGAGGAGAGTGTCACCTTCAAGCCATCGCCGAGCTCATCGTCCTCCACTTGACGCTGCTGCTTGATCTCCCCTATGCCATCCTCCTGATCGGAGTTGTCGCTCTTCGAGGAATGCGAATCATCCAGATCATCGTTGGGTATGAGACTGGAAATTGAGTTGACACCAATTAGCAGGGGAATGAAAGTACAATCAGGTGAGTGTTTTCAAGAGTCTTGATGGATTGATTGGTTTTTTGGTGCTCCTGTACTTACGAGTAAAATGCATGTGTCGTTTTCTTTTTGCCAAATGTGCCAACTGCGTGTTGTGGCTCAAATATGGGCCTATGGAATTCCTCGAACTCGCTGTCGGCCATTTCGGGCTTGTTTGCCCAGCTGCCACGCCCACTTACAGCTAACACAACCTAAGAACTACAGCAAGTGCTAATTAGTTAGCCCAAGTTTATGCAAAACTCAAGTGTCGACTAAGATTTGCAAATCTTGCAGATAAAAGATACTTTTTCACTTCACCATGCGAAAATCGATAATTTCCTTGGCCGTTTTGTGTCGTGCTTTCAGCCCAGTTTGACGTCCACTTGCCTGGGATATTCTCTTTCTTGTCTTCTTCTTGTGTCAGGAGCATGCTCTCTTCAACTCGCTCTCCCGCTGCTTTCTCCACCTACCGCTCTCTCCCGCTCTCTCACTCTCTGGAGACACTTTTGCGTAACTTGTAACTTATTTTTGTTTACAACCAAACAACGCGCTGACTTTGCCACCGTGCTGCATTGGCAACTGCTTCATCCCCTCCTTTCCCTGTTCGAGGGTTACCATGTGGCAAGCATGCGCACTTCCGTTCTCTGACTTTTGGGGGTGACTGTCGCTGCGTTGCAATGCTGTTGCTTTAGTGCAACGAAATCCAAAGCTGCGACGTCATTTCGTTTGAATTTTAGCGCCACAAAAATATTTAAAAACGTATCTAAGTTGATTAAAATATAATTAAGAGAGTTATGTTTAAAAAAAGATTTAAAGAAAGTTATATAAGCTGAAGAAAGAAAATTAAAGAAAAATCATTTGATATTCTTAATTGTGCCTAAAAATATAAGGAAAATATATAATAATTATAAAATGTTTGTTAAAAAATTAAATTCATATCATTTTAAGCAGCTGTAAAAAGAGATGTATAATAATTGGTATTGAATTAACAATTTTCATAAGGATTTAGTAAAACAACCTACGAAATCCATAACTTTTTCAAGTAACAATTAAGTAAAATCAAAAAGAGGTTCATTTCTGAATTTCAGTAGAGGTTTGAGTGTTTAAACAAACCGCCCGTATTAATCTAATCAGCAAAAGTATTCAAATTTTCACTTCACTGACATTTGGTAATCTCTTTCATACAATTCGCAGTCCCTACTCCTTACAGCTCTTGTAAATTAGTTGACGTAACTTAATTATACTGAAATCAACAGAAATCACAAGCGCCATTCATCGTTTCCCTGCCCCCTCTCCTCCACAGGCATTCCATATCTCCCCCTCACGTTTGGCAAACATTAAGGTTTGTCTGTCTATCTTTAATGCAATCAGTTGGATTTACTTTAAGCAACAGTTGCAATAAATCTATCAAGCGTATTCAACGACTGCGACGGAGACTACAAATGAAATGCTTTTCGCACCAATCACTTTGAATGCCTGTCCAAGTTCAAGGAGACAGGTGGAGAGAGTGAGTAGAGAAGAATGGGGGGCCATTACGTTTATCACATCAACCCACACTCGCACACCCACACACATGCACAGAGAGACAGTATAGTTTTCCTTAAGTAGCTTCACCCGCATATTTTAATAGCCCAGTTGTTGGCTTTGGTTTGGTTTTTCCCTCGACTGTTTGCTTTTCTCTAAGCGCAAACAAAGGACTCGAGTCGAATAGGAAACTGAAAACAGAACCGCAAAAGAAAATTGCCATTTATCTATTATTGACTCTGTTTGGCTTTAGGCTGCGCACTGGTTTTCCCTTTTCCCCACTCCCTATCCCTCCAATTTGGCCAATAACTTTCAGCACATTGTCAAGACAAGAGCATCAAGTGGTTGCCAGTCATGCTTTATACCGTAAGGACGACTTACTTGGAGGCTATGAACCGGAAACAGAAAGTTTAATTGAATATGCAGAGTGATCTGTTAAAAAAGCTTAAGCAAAAGTAGTTTAAAGCATTATAAAAGGAACTAAGTTAGTTAGTTTGAATTTGGCATTAGTGCTTTGAGACCTTTGAAAGTTTTGATTGGTTTATAGCTGAAATGTACAAATTTCCAGTGAAAAGTAACCCACAGTAAATTACAATAAATTCCTTCCATTTCAATCCAATCATTCGAACCTTTTCACATTGTTTTATTAGGACAGTTTTAAAAAAGTAATCAAATTAAAATTATACGTGTTTCAAATTTGCTACTTTAAGTCTCTAAAACTCTCTTCGTTTGTTGGTTTAACTTTTATTCAGTTGCCACCGTCGATGACATGGTCAAGCAAAGTTTTTCCTGTCCTCCCTTAACCATTTGCAGCGTTTTCCATGCCCGCATAAATTACGTATACGTTTGTTGAAAATCAAGCGCTGACAGCAAAATAAAAGTCCTGCTCAAACTCCAACCCAAACTCGAACTCAAGCTGAATTCAAGCTCAACAAGTCGAGAAAGCATTTAATGTTGTAGCTGCTGATTAGAAAGTGAAATGACGTCATGTGTTCGCGTTAGCCTGATTTCAACATGATTTGGCCAATCAAAACGATGCGTAAACCCTCACACACACACACTCACCCACACACACACTCACCCACACACAGAAACACACAGCGCCTCCCACACACAGCCAAAGAGGTGGAGTCTGCGAAAAGAAAAAGTCACTTGTAGCTTTTATATCCTTGAACAAATTTATCTCGCTACGCACACTTAAATAAATACAATTGAATATGTATGTATGCCTAATGGCTGTCAGTGTGCGTGTGTGTGAGTGACGGTGTGTGTGTGTGCGGCTGGTAGCTGCCTATAAAAGGAGCCGACACTGCGACAGGATCTTGCAGTCCGCCATTACGTTGCGCATACGACGCGTGTGTCCAGTGAAATTGCTGTGATTTTTTGTGAACCCTTTGGAATTTACTTAAACATTTGATTAAGATGAGTGCATCGGGCAAAAGTCTACTTGGATTATGGTTATACCGCAGCGGTGAGCAGGAATGGTCTGTTAAACAGGGCAGTCCATTGCACACGCTTAAGAAGGATTCATCCACAACATCCAACACGACATCATCGACATCGTCATCCTCATCGTCTCCATCGGCTGCTTCGCATGCAAGTCTCTCTAGACATGCTTCAGCCCCTGGCGACAATTTTCTATTGTTTTCGCCCAAGAAGCAGGAACGGAACGGTGGCATCATTGCGGAGGTGCCACGCCTGCAGCTCGCTGGCGATGCAGTGCGTCAGCATTCGCCCGGCGAACGCATCTCCATTTTATTTACGCTCAAAAACCAAGTAGGTAATTTGGCAAGAGCCCTGCAGGTTTTTCAGGAGCTGGGCATCAATGTGCTGCACTTGGAGCTGTCACCGCTGGAGATGACCAGCAATCAGGCCGATGTTCTGGTGGACGTTGAGTGTGATCCCCGTCGCTTGGATCAGGTCGTGAAGATGCTCAACCGCGAAGTCGCTTCGGTCAACTATACGTCCGTAAATGCTCATAGCTTGGCTAGGGCTCCGTCTCTCTCGGCTTGCTCCAGTTTCGGTAAGTCAAATGGATTTATAATTATAGTTTAAGTTATTAAGTTGGTTGACTTTTAACATAAGTGGGAAAGAAAGTGTTTTAATCTATTCCGAATGCCCCCTTGGAATGTGTTAGCAAATTTTATAGACCCTCGAGTTTTATAGTACATAAATCTAATCTTCGGCGGCCTTTGAAATCGTTTTAGACTTTGGCGACATGGTTTGGTTTCCGCGCAAGATATCCGACTTGGATCAGGCACAGAATGTGCTGATGTATGGCTCTGAGTTGGACGCAGATCATCCTGGCTTCAAGGATCCGGTTTATCGCAAGCGCCGTGAACAGTTCTCAGCTATAGCCAACAACTTTAAGCAGTGAGTACAAGCTTAAACTCACAATTCCGCCCTTAAGCTCCCCATTTCCCCTCTTAGTGGCAATCCGATTCCTCGCGTGCAATACACACCCGAGGAGGTAAAAACTTGGTAAGTGAAAATTGAATTTGTAGTTTTTGTGGTTTCCCATCAAAGTTTATCTACAAAAGGGGCACTGTGTTCGTGGAACTGCATCGCCTGTACCAACTGCACGCGGTGCCCGAGTACATGGAGAACTGGCCAGAGCTGGTCAAGTTCTGTGGCTACCGGGAGGACAATTTGCCCCAGCTGCAGGATGTCAGCAGTTACCTGAAGCGCAAGACGGGCTTCCAGTTACGTCCTGTGGCCGGTTACCTTTCGCCACGGGACTTTCTCTCCGGCCTGGCTTTTAGAGTGTTTCACTGCACGCAGTACATAAGACACTCCTCGGATCCCTTCTACACTCCTGAGCCGTAGGTCTCTCCCCCTTTTGTGGTCCCAAATTATTTACACATTCGATTATTTGCCAGGGATTGCTGTCATGAGCTTTTGGGCCACATGCCGCTGTTGGCCAACTCAAGTTTTGCCCAGTTCTCGCAGGAGATTGGCTTGGCCTCCTTGGGCGCCTGCGATGCGGACATTGAAAAACTGGCAACGGTGAGTTAAACCACTTAAAACTTATTACTTCCCCCCCTACTCCCTATTAACCCTATTTACCCCTTTAGTTGTACTTCTTTACTGTGGAGTTTGGTCTCTGCAAACAAGCGGACAGCAGCTTCAAGGTCTACGGCGCTGGACTCCTCAGCTCCATAGCCGAATTGCAGCATGCTATTACGGCCAAGGATAAGATTAAGAAATTCGATCCGGAGCTGACCTGCAAGGAGGAATGCATCATTACTTCCTATCAAAATGCTTACTACTACACCGACTCCTTCGAGGAGGCCAAGGAGCAGATGCGGTAAGACTGAAGTGATTACATTTTTTTCTGTCCCAATCCTTGAACCTAAATTTCAGTTCCTTTGCGGAGAGCATACAACGACCGTTCGGAGTGCGTTACAATCCGTACACCAGCAGCGTTGAGGTTCTATCGAATGCCCAGAAGATCACCGCAGTGGTTAGTGAGCTGAAGGGCGATCTGAGCATTGTTTGCTCCGCGTTGCGAAAGATCTCGGCAACAGATGAGAACCTGGATGTGGACAGCATAGCGAACATGTTGCACAATAGTCTTAATGTGATTGGTACAGGTGGCAATGGCAATAGTCCCGATACACTCGAGAGTTTCATAGTCGAAGGCGATTAGAGAAGTGCTTGGAAAATGGGAATAGAAAACTTGTTGAAATGGGACCATAAATATTATATTTGAAACGAACTCAAGTTCGTCATATATTGATGTCTATTTGTTGTTGTTAAACACTAACTTTATTTGAACATATTTATGGCTAATCTTAACTAAACTAAACTTAACTTAACTTGAATAAAATCGACTTCTTTGTGTGCTCTTTGGCAAAAGCTTTTACTGCACAACCGACGACAGAGATTACTTATAGATCATATCACAGTCGCTGTTTATGAAGAACTTCCGACGTATATAGCTGGACGTGTAGTCCATGAAAATGTTCGGAATAGTCCAGACCGTGAAGCTCAGTGCGAGTGCTCGCCACTGCTCTATGATCAGCGGCACTTTGTGGAGCCAACTGATCCGATTGCCCATGCGATTAGTCACCTGACTGGTCACCTCACGCACTACTCCGCCGGCCAAGCCGGTGACACTGACTTTGCGGCGTCGCTTGGAGCCGGGTGAACCATCGGCTTTAGCCACGACCAGATCACGTTGTCCCCGCTGATCCAATTCTGGTTTCATTTCAACGCGTGGCGCGATTTGTATGCGATCGACGGTATCGCAGATTTCCTCATTGCTTATCAGTATGCCAGCCACGATATACATCAGTTTGAAGACTCTGTGGGGGTTTTATATATATAAATTAGTTACTTAGTTGTACTATATTAAAGTACTAACACACACACACACCTCACTGTATGGGAAATCATTTTGAGAGTTCAAAAGTCGCCAAATGCACACGACGACGTCTTTTTTTGTATGTTTGATTTGCACTAAGCAGCAGCTTATCAGCTAGCCAATTTAGTATATGGTTTTATATATATAAAATGTGTATATATAATTTAATATTTTATTTTTTTTAGGCAGACTTTATATGCCAAACTTTTTAGTGTTTTAATTTCTGGTATCCTATGAAATCCAATTGCAGTTGAAACTTCTTTGATTTAGCGAGTTTTCTTTTTTATACCGTACTCGTCTATAGCTCAAACTAAACTGAATGATCGGACGCTGGTCGTTCCTCATGCTTGACTGATAAGGAAGGCAGAAGCATGTCTGCGATAAGACTCGGGTTCCTAATCCCTAATCTTGGCGGTGTACACTTATTTACTTATTTATTATCTGTTTGCTTAATGCTTTTTTTATGTTCAAACATGTCTGCAGTTATGCCCTCTGCTCCAATCCCCCTCTCCACCTCCTACACCCTCTTTAAGTATCTTTATTGGGTTACTCACTTCACTGATAATTCTTTGACATTTTAATTCTTATCGATCGTTTTAATGTTTTTTTTTTTTGTCGCCAGCCTTTAAATAACTCTGAATCGCTTGGAAACTACGTAATATTTGCCGTTCACAGGTGAACTTTGAACACAGACTAAACATGAGCTGTCCACATTGCCCCGATTTGTTGCTTTTCCTACACACTGATTACAATCTCACTATTTGGATCTTGTACAGTGCTAGAAGTTCGCTGATTGTGACTGTTATGGCGTTCGATCAGACGAGTCTATCTTAAGTGTTTTTGTTTAGTATAGAAATATTTATTTTCAGATACTTTCAAGGGCGCCTCGAATTTCGCGATAAGATTTGTTTGTTGCAGGGTCAATTAATTGATTTCCTGATAGAAGCACAAGTGCCCATATCATATCTAAGGGATTTTGTTTTAAATGTGTGTCAGTGTTGTCTTTTTAGCTATTAGCAGAAACTTGTGATGCGTCTTCTGCTGTCCGCACCAAATACACTGCTACTTTCAATTTGAATAACTAGGGTCTCAGACGTCAGATTTTCGATTGGTATGACTTTTTGGACTCGGGAGGACCAGGACTATCGATTATCATCAAAAAATCGCAATCTTAAATTTTGTCGATTTTTGACAAAAATGCAAAGGGGTAACACTGCAAAATTTGTCAAAATGGGGTCGAAATTAAAAATTTGAATTTTGGCATGGAATCGAAGTTACTAGTTGTCCTGATTATAAAAAGGCATAACTTTTCAAAATATCACTTCATTTGGCTGAGAAATGAACATTCAAAGTTGAAAATATTTAATATTGTGCGCCGCTCGAATTTGCTCCCGATTAAAATGTTTATAAATCGGTATCCAGGGAACACCACGAGGAGGCCATTGCAACTGCAATGGGGTCATTAAACAATGACCTTCGAGTCGACTTGAGATGATTAAATAATCCTCATTTAAACATCTCCATGTTCCCCACCTACACCTACCTATTCATTAAAAAATATAATTTAAAAAGTTACCCCATCTTCAAAAATGAATATATTAATCAATTGCCCTAATAATTGTTGTATGGTTAGTGGTCAAATATAAAAAGTTTAATTTTGACACGGAATCGATGCTACTGGTTGTTCTGAGTATAAAAAGGCATAACTTTTCATTGGCTGAGTTATGATAATTCAAATTTTGAAATGTTACTAATTATTTAAATTAATCAAAATCTAACAAAATTCTAAGCTGATTTATAATAACCATTTTAGCTACTTTTGGCTATTTTCGATTAAGCTGTGTCTCTTTGATAAGGTCAAGCAACACTGCTGCATGTAACGCATGCGCCTTTTCGTTTGGGTTTGTGTCTATGAGAACTCAAAACTTCCCAAGCTACTTAGTGCATGCACTCACCAAAACTATGTATGGGAATTTTTTTGCTGTATGCTGGCGCCATCTATGTGTGCGTAATCATAATTCGATTGCAAATAGTATAAAGTTTATTAATTATAATATGTTTTAGGAAGAACAGCAATTAAAAAATGTGTTTTTAGAATAAGTTACAAATTATTGTAACGCTAAGAGTTAAATATTGGTATTTAGTACAAATCAAGGCAGAACATTTATCTATTTTAGGCAATTGTATCAATTAAATGATACAATTCTTTTTGTATGGAGGTATAAATAACAACATACTTTGTTTGAGTAGCTAAAAATTCGGAATAATGAAGACTCATCGATAAATCTAGTGATTCCCCTCACCTTATAACAACAAATATTTATTTTTATTTGCAACTGCATTTTAAAAAGACAAAACACATTACACTTAAGTATAATATAGTTGATAAGCCCAACAGTTGCTCTTCGCCTCTTAATTTGTATATCTATCGACTAAACCATACAAATATTTTGGTCAATTTAACTTTAAAAATATACCCATAAGCATTTCTTAAGCTCCAATATAAACATTTGATTTAAGTCAAAAAACCAAATTGAAGCCAATCAAGTTGTTTATTTAAAGCCAATCATTTGATGTCAAGCAAAAGACATTTAATTTGTTAACTTGATATCTATCAGCATAATTGACTCTCAAGTCCTTTATTCGCATTCTGATTCCCACTCTGGAAAACACACTCACACACACACACACATACCCGAAAGTTGTCGACAATTCTTAAGCCAAAGTCAAACACACATACGCACACTCGCACACACTTTCAAAGACTGAGAGACTTTTCACACATAAATTATGTAGCCGTCCGGTTGTCCAAGTTATCCCCACAGACGAGGAGGAGTGTGGGAGGGGCAGGAGTGGTGTGAGAAGAATGGCAGAGGGGTGTTGACCGGAATTGACCAGCAGGCGTGTGGACAGGACAGCTCGAGCTGTTGCTGTTGTTCTGGTGTAAAACAAGATTATTTACAAATGCATAAACCACAAAATCTTAAACAAAAAGGACAAAGGGACGAGGGGCAGGACGACGAGGCGACGGGACGACACTGACAAGAAGACAAGAAAAACAATTTTCACACAATTTTCGAGAGTAAAATTGGCCAGACAGCACAAGCAAGCACAAGAGAAAATAACGAGCAAAATAAATGTGGACAAAAAGCCAGAAAGTCAAAAGCAACAACAACAAAAGCAGCAACAATAACAACTGGATCTGGAATAAGTAGCACACAAGCAGACAAGGCAGGCAGACAAGTCTGAGTTGCTAAAAGGTATTCCCCAAGAATGTCTACAAAGGCACAAGGACAACCAGGAAGACGAGGGGAAAGAGGAGCAAGCGGAGGAGCAGGAGAACCCAACAAATGCCTGAGCAGACACAGCCAGAAAGGCAGACAGAGTTGAGCACTGATTTGCCACACAGTCAGGCTGCAACTCCTTACCCCTCTCTTCACCCTGCTTCAACACAATACACTTCCTACACACACACACACACTGGGAGTATAACTGTTAAGTCCACTTAGAGCAAAACATTTGCCTCAGAGAGATGGAGACGTTATCGTCGTCAACATTGCTATCGTCTTGGAGCAGGAAACAACAGCAGCAGGCGGTGGCGTGTGTCAGGAGGCGGGAGGGAGTTGGCTGGAGGACTGTGGCATGTGGCAGGCAGCATGCGAACGACCTTGACACACAACCGCAAGAAGCAAGAGAGAGAGAGAGACGGGGGAAGAATGAGATGGAGAACGAGAGAGAAAGGGATGGTGATGAGCAAATGCTCATTCAAGTGGCGCCCCAAAGTGTCCATTCAGTGCTTGGCAGCTTGAAAAATTATTCGGTCTGCCACAACTCCTGCTACGACTACGACGACGACTCTGTCTCTGACTCCTTCCTGCTGCACACACTCTGGTAGAGCTAAAGGGCGTTGTGGCAACTCCAAAAGTGCCACAGAGTACGACTCTGAGTCCGAGTTCGAGACCGAGTCAATGGCTGGCCACTGGCCAGAAGGTCGGACTTCTTCTTGTTGGTTAATTGGCTGTGTTTAGCACTGACTGTGTGTGTGTGTGTGCTGGTGTATGTGCCTATGTGTGTTGGCTTACAAATTGTTGTCTGAGCTCTGCTTCGACAAGTAAAGGACCTTGCCACAACTTTGCTGAAATGTGTTTGTTTCCTTGCCTTACATGACTCGTGTCTTCTACTTGCAGCATGCAGCAAGTCCTCGTGCCTCTTACCCCAAACCACATGCCACGTGCAACTGCAGTGGCTAATCCCATGCAACACTTCCACTAAGTGTGTGTGTGTGTGTGGGAGTGTGCTTGTAATGTTTATGGCTAGAAGATTTGTTAAGTGTTTTGCCCCTTAGATAAATTGCCAAAGGTTTGCTCAATTGGCACGCCTTGCCACATGTTGCTGCCACACACAAACGGCTAAAAATCTGCTTAAAGATCTTAAAGCATTGCACAAATTGAAAAGAAAAATCCGCTTAATATATAGCTACAAAAAAATTGCTAAATTGAAATTCGAAATAATGAAAATGCATAAAAAAATATTTGACGAAGCAGCAGAAGAAGCTGCAGGTGGGGCAAGGGAGCGGGGCCTTGGTAGTTACAGGTGAGGCAGCCGGGGGCATTAAGGTGTTTGCGCCTGAACATGATATATGATAGAACCGCAGCAGAAGGAGGAGCAAGAGGTAATGGAGGAAGAGAAGGATGTGGCGCTGCCTCAAAACGCTACGAGACACAGCAGGAAATAATACCAGCTAAGGGGAACAGCAGGAGGCTGGACAGGAAAGGGGTTAATAGGAGGGAGAGGACGGTTTGTTGAGTCGCCAGTGCAAATATTGAAATGGGTGAACCACCAAAAATAGCCAGCAATGTATGTAGGGACAAAGAAATCTAAACAACAACAGTGACAGGAACGTCGACAGCGACGCCAGCAGCGCCGTTGACTGCAACGTATTTTTTGGCCAACAATAAATGATGATGGCCAAGAAGAAGAAGCAGAAGTAGACGCTGCTGTCGCTGATTAAACGCGGTGGTTGCTGCTGCTGCTGCTGCCACCGAGGCTGTTGTTGTTGCTGGTCACATGCCACGAATGCGTCGCGAGGTGTTGCCAACTGGAGGACAAGCAAGGAGGACACGTGGCTACGTGTCCAGACACAGTCCTCGCTGCTGCTGCTGTTGCTGCTGCTGCAGTCAAGTGAGTTGTGCCTGACCAGCAACAATTTGTGTGGAGCGAGAGGAGTTCGAGCAGTTTGAGCTGAGGGGCACAAATGCTTGCAGGTTCAACTCCAGACAGCAGACAAAACTGAGCAACAGGGAGAGAGAGAGGGATAACAGTGTGAGAAAGAGATTGGAGCATGGGTTTTTGGGACTTGTAGCAACATTTCCGACGTTTTCATACAAAGGACCAGAAAACTGCAGATTGCAAAAAATCAACTAGAAAACTGGAAAACTGTCTGACTCTCCGCATATTTGTTGGCTATAGATTTTTTTATAGATGTTTTTCGGCTAACATTTCCGGCTGTGCTCATGTTGTTGTTATACCTACAGCTGCTGCTGATGCTGTTGTTCTTGTATTTCTCTAATTTATTTCATGATTTTATTTGTTTCAGGTTTTTATTTTCGATTTCTTTTCTATTCCATTTGTTTTTTATACTTTTTATTTTTTGGCTTCAAACACGCGCATGCAAATGATGTTGAATGCGATAAGTGTTCGAAGGATTGTCTAGCAGCAGGTTTCCAGATTGGGTTTTGCTAAACTGAATCCCCCTTTCAAGCACAGACATAACACGCTATGTATCACATATAAAGTATACGAAAAAAAAATTGATAAAACACTTGAAAATTGCAGACATGCGGCATGGGAAATCGCTTTTGATATATGAACTTGAGGGACGCGCATTGTCTGCGCTTATTATGCTAGAGTCTGTGGGGTAAAAGGGGGTAAGCAGGGTGAGGGGCAGGCACCAATGTGCCAGCTGAGTGTCTCGCACAAATGATTAAAGCTGCAAGTTGATTTATTAAGATCTTTTCATTAGCAGCGACCAATGAACAAACAAGTTGAAGCGTGTTAATTGCTCAGACGAAATAAAATTTCGCGAAAATTATGAATCGAATGAGTGAATGGAAATAAAGAAATAAAAAAAAATATAGTTGTGAAGTGGAAAACTCTGTTAGATATATTAAACATATTAAACCTACGCCGTGTGCGTCAACGTGTATAAACTACAAAGTAAATTTTTATGCAGAAGTAATAATAATTCAAATTTTCTTTTAAGTGTTTAAAAATAGAGGAGTTCACATAGATAAGTATTTATAAACAGGTATCAAGCATCGTACTGCAATTAATGAATATTAAGTATACGACTACTACTTTGACGTATCTTTCTACTTAGGAAAAGGAAAGTATTTAACTTTTGTGCATCCCTACGAACTATAAAAGTTTATTACCAGGAAACGATTTAAGTAAATCTAACTTTTAGCTCATGTAAAGCACTTTTTAAAATATTAAGTATACGTTATGCAGCATTCCAATAGGGTTAAAAATGTCTCAATGTAGTCGTGCTATTCTGTCGGCCTTCTGCATTAACATAAGCTTCAGTTGAGCTCACATGTGTTGTTTTTTGTGTCTATGTCCGATTGTGACGTCGATACCAAGGAAATAAAAAACTTGTGTCTTTGGTCAACGTTGGAAACTTTCGTTTTTGTTGCCTTTGTTGTTGTTATGCTTGTTTTTGGCTGCACATAAACCAAATATGTATGTAATTTTTTGCAATGTTCTAACAAAATTGCGAATTTTTTGTCGTCATTTAGCTATTTTATTTTGCATGTCTCTTTGGACGGGGCCAAAGGATTGCCAAAGGATTTTTGCCCCGTCGTCACTTGGCAGACGAAGCACGTAGAAAAATATTCTGGATGTCCTGGTCGTGTGTTGTGTTGTATATGTGCGATATAATAATTTCATATGACATGCAGCGGACCTGTCCTATCCTGTCCAGCCCTGTCCCATCCTGACTGCTCGGTCGTCAACGTTTCCTTCCTCAACTGCTTTGATATATAATTTTTGCATTTTTTAATGCCTCGATTGCCCCGAGCTCAAGTAGGGTGTGGGGAGGAGCTTAAAGAAAGGGTTGGAGGTAGGGGTAACTGGTCTCTGAACTCTTCGGGCGTTAGTGTCCTCTACTTTTGGCAGCACATAATCTCATTTATTTGCTGGCAAAACGCTTTTTAAAATCAAATTTCCGCTAAAACATTTTCTATTTTCTATTTGTTGCAGACAAATGGAAATATCCTTTTCTTTTTCTTTGACCATGGCTAGAGTATATAAACTTTTTTTTGAGTTGGCTTGGATTTATATTGAAATTTAAAAGGATTTTGGAAGCAACGGTTAAAGAAATTCCAAGAAAAGAGTTATAAACTATATATTAACAATATAAGAATAACATTTCAGAATTCATTAAAGATTCTTCATACAATTTTATAAGCTCTGACCCTCCGATCCCAGTGCCTAACCTTTAGAGAAGCGCAGATGCAACTAATTCCATAACTAAGGTAGTTTCATGCAACTGAGCTGCGTTGCAGTTTATTTAGCAGCTTTTTTTTTGGGGGCACATTAGTTTATGTCGGCTTTTGTGACTCGTTCACAACAGTCTGTGGAAATAATTTAGCTTGATTTGCAGTTTGATTGATGTCACACTGTCAAGAGTTTTTCCGCATTTGCCTTTTAGTTTTTCCTGTATTTTGTGATGCTTGCATAAGCCCATCGGTCAAATGCATATCCATATCCATTATAATTGATGTCCTGGATATTTATAGTATAGAAAATCGACACACACGTTGCAGTGGTATGTGTGCAAGAGTGTGTGAAAAAGAAGGAGACGACAACCGAAACGCAAAAAGACGAAGAAGAGCAGTAGAGGAAGGAAAAGGCAATGTGGAAAAGAGGAAAAGAGCCTAACGTTTTTGCAGAAAGCAACCACATCATGCCATCATGGCCAGAGGCAGCCAATGGCTCCGCCTTCTAACGCCAGTTGGTGCGTCCTAGGCACGCGTTATATACCGAAAAACTAACGGCAACAAGCGATAAGAGCAATTGCCATGAAGACGAAAGCTGTAGACTGTAGCAGCCTCCCAGACTCCTCCGACAACCCATTGCCAGAGCTGCTGTCGTGGCACATGGCGAGAAAGAGGCGCAAAAATGCACTGAGCAAATGAAAATCTATGGCAGGCGCCTAAAAGTAGGCAAACGCACGGCATCCCACTTGTACATAAGTGCGAGGCGATAGGCAACTGTTGCAAAGGAAACACGAAGCGTGGCAAAGGCGAAGGCGATGTGCGGAAGAGTGGGGCGAATAGGCAAAAAGTGGGTGTCGGCTTGCTGCCAACAACAACGACAACAAGAATACCAACAACAACAGCCTCAAGAAGCCATAGAAGCAGGAGACGAGTACCACGCGGCGTATGAGCATTGTACGCATACACACACAGCAGAGATCAATCATGAATGCCTGCCTGTCAGTCTGCCAGAGTGAGATGGCCGTTGGTGCGCTAAACTGATTTCTGTTAAATTATTTTTGGTTAGTCTCCTTGCACACACACACGCACACTCCCACACATACACACCCCCACACACGTGTGTGATATCCAAGGCAAACAAGCAAAACGCTCAAGCACTTTAGTCAATTTAATTTCCTAATTAACTGCGGCGCAGCAAAGCGACGATGTCCTTCAACAGTTACAGCAGTCCTGTCTCTCCTTCTACCTCTGTCCCCCTTTCCAGCTCCTATTCTCCTGCCATCTTTGTCTATCAGTGGCCAGTTCATTAATGTGCGTTGCCTTTGGCCAAAGTGAGACCTTTCCCCGACTTGTCGCACATGTCCTTCTGTGTCCTTTTGTCTCTCAGTCCCTCTGTCCCACAGTCCCACTGTCCCTATGTTGGCTGTTGGTAATTAGCAGCACACGTTGGTCCTTTAACACAACCGCTTGATGATCCTTGCCTCGCATTAAATTAAGTCAAAACAATTATGTACAGAAAAAACGCGCAAAAATGTCAACAACACACGAGACACGACACTCGAAACACACACACACACACGACACACACTCAATAGAGACACCACAAGGACTCTTCTTTTTTATAATATACATATATAGAATTATTGTATATATAAAGTATTTGTAGAGGTGTGTGTGTGTGGTCTGTTTGTGTTGTTGCTGTAGATAAAGTTTTTTCTGCGCTGCGGTTAACCGCATAATGAAGTGTCCTGTAAAGGATAACAATGAAAAAATAAAATAAAATCCTTTTCACACATCGGCAACAAGCGGACAGCTTGACTAGTCTTCCGCCTGTGTGTATACCCTGTACTATGGAGCAAAAGGGTGGCATGCATGTGGTTATATGAGGTATAAGTACTAACCATACAATAAATAACATTTAATTTAATGATTATGGTTGTTTACAGAGTAGTTTCTTAGTTAGTTTTCCCCTTGCTAAAGTTTAGAATAGTGTTTCAACTAAGAATACCAAATGTTTAATACACTACAGGGTATTAACTAGCCAATTATCTTTTGTACTTGCTACTGTAACTGGCCCTTTTATTTTTTTGTTTTCATGTATTTTTTTTGGCTTGTTGAGCTAATTTGTTTTACTTTGTTTATATTAAAAACATTGTTTGCCCGCCGGATTTCCGGTTTGCCTGTCAGCGACAAGTGCATGCAAATGTGTAAACCGCAAAGGATAACATTTGCCGGACACCTTCCAGCCACTGCCATTGCCTGCCGGAGATATTCCAGCTGTCTCTGTCTCTCTCTACTTCCTTGTCTCCCGGTCTCTGTCTCTCTGTTTCACTGTCTTTCTGTGTGCCTGCATCTTTGTGTGCTTGTCACATTATGTGTGCAATAAAATTGTCATATGAGCGCACCTTGCCAAGGTAATTATGCGGTTGCTCAACAGAATTTGGTTTTGACTGTCGACGAAGTCTGTGGGGGCCTGCTCAAGATGCTGGCTTATCACGACCCTCGACCCGTTGGCGGTTAATTCTTGTGGTGTTACCAAAACTGCCATCACACACACACAATGTATATCTGTCTATCTGTCTGTGTGCCTGCCACGTCCAAAACACTAAGGAGCTTAAGAGCTACGCTCAAATTCTCCGAGATGCCAAAGGCTCTTAGCGTTAGGCTCTGTTTAGATGCATATCTACATATAACGGAAATAGATCATACAAATATCCTATAATTCAAACTTTAGCGTTGTCTTTATAATTTAACGATTTTTAGACCCCGAGCTTTAAAAATGAACAGCTGGATGGCTAAAAATTAACATAAAGGAGCTAAAAATTAATAAAAATTGACATCCCAATAAATTAAAATTTTCAACTTGTAATGATTATTTCTCAGCCAAATGAAGTGATATTTTGAAATGCGTTGCCTTTTTAGACTCTACACAACTAGTAGCATCGATTCCATGCCAAAATTCAAAATTTTAATTTCGACCCCATTTTGACAAATATTGCAGTGTTACCCCTTTGCATTTTTGTCAAAAATTGACAAAATTTAAGATTGCGATTTTTTGATGCCAATCGGTAGTCCTAGTCCTCCCGAGTTCAAAAAGCCATACCAATCGAAAATCTGACGTCTGAGTCCCAAAATATTCCATATCAAAGTTGCATATGTTTGACTCTTAGACTTTACACTGAAAGCTTTATTAGCTTTCTTCCAAGCATTTTGTTAAGAAAGCATAATATTCTTAGTAACTCGTAGCATAAAGCAATCAGTCAAGCTAAAAAAAAACTAAAATAGCTTTAAAATGGCTAAACTAGTCACGCTGCTGATCTCTCGCTGTTTAAGCCTCAAGTACTGAAAATTGGAATCCCAATAAATTCATGTTGTCAACTTTGAATGATCATTTCTCAGGCAAATGAAGTGATATCAGTTTGTTTAGTTTGAAATTTGGATTTGAGATCTACTGAAAGTTCTGTTCGCTTGGTATTACAGCTGGAATATCCAAATTCCCAGTTGAATTCTCAAGCGAAAAGAAATCCACAGTAAGATACAACGGAATTTACAAGAGCCCAGCTTAATCTGTTAATTCTGTGTTAATTTAATGTTAATGAAAATTCAATGTTAATGTTAATTCACTGTTAATGTCAAGTTAATGTTAATGTTAAGTCACTGTTAAGTTAATGTTAAGCCAATGTTAATTTCAAGTCACTGTTAATGTTAATGTTAATGTTAAGTCAATGTTAATGTTAAGTCAATGTTAATGTTAATTCAATGTTAATGTTAAGTCAATTTTAAGTTAATGTTAATGTTAAGTCAATGTTAAGTTAATGTTAATGTTAAGTCAATGTTAATGTTAAGTCACTGTTAAGCTAATGTTAATGTTAAGTCAATGTTAATGTTAAGTCAATGTTAAGTTAATGTTAACGTTAAGTCAATGTTAATGTTAAGTCAATGTTAAGTTAATGTTAATGTTAAGTCAATGTTAAGTTAATGTTAATGTTAAGTCAATGCTAATGAAGTCACTGTTAAGCTAATGTTAATGTTAAGTCACTGTTAAGCTAATGTTAATGTTAAGTCAATGTTAATGTTAAGTTACTGTTAAGTCAATAATTTTTGCATTGCGACCTGCTGATCTTTCTGTTAGCCTGGTATTTCAGGAAGAATTACTAACGATTTTGGGCACTGCAGATCGAAGCGGTCAAGAAAAAAAATCTGCGACAGGCCAAAATCGAAGATTTCTTTGTGTGAAACACCAGGCGATCAGAATCAGCAGAAAGCCACAAACTGTAATTTAAGTTCAGTTACAAAGACTAGAGTGCGGGAGCACTTGAACATTTTATAACATAATTTCGGGCGGCGTATGAAAATTATGTGCGTGGACCGAAAAAGGTTATCAGTTGCATACTTTCGGGCGGCGTATGAAAATTATGTGCTTGGACCGAAAAAGGTTATAAGTTGCATACTTTCGGGCGGCGTTTGAAAATTGTATGAGGGGCCGACAACGCTTATTATTATCTAGTTTAGCCATTTTAATGGCATTTTAGCTTTTTTAGCTTGACTGATTGCTTTGCGCTACAAGTTACTAAGAATATTATAATGCTTTCTTAACATAAGGCAGGGAAGAAAACTTTGTTGTTCAGTGTAAAGTCTAAGAGTGAAAACTATGCAACTTTGATATGGAATATTTTGGGACTCAGACGTCAGATTTTCGATTGGTATGGCTTTTTGAACTCGGGAGGACTAGGACTACCGATTGGCATCAAAAAATCGCAATCTTAAATTTTGTCAATTTTTGACAAAAATGCAAAGGGGTAACACTGCAAAATTTGTCAAAACGGGGTCAAAATTAAAAATTTGAATTTTGGCATGGAATCGAAGCTACTAGTTGTCGAGAGTCTAAAAAGGCAACGCATTTCAAAATATCACTTCATTTGGCTGAGAAATTAACATTCTAAGTTGAAAATATGAATTTATTTAGCCTAAAGCTCTCATGGGAAATATTGGTTGAACATTTTTTATATGTATGGATAATTTCTTACTAGAAGGAGTACGGGTTCTTTGACAGTCGGCTCGCTCGCCTGTAGCCTTTCTTACTTGCTATGACTCAAATATGACAGTGAATAAGGTTTTGAGTTTTGCTACTTCAGGACGTTGATGTACAAAGTACATTCAAGTGGCCCAAGCGACACCAAGCCGAAGCTTGTTTAGCTGATACAAAAGATATCACACCCGCAGAAAAAAATGTATAAAAATGTAAAATTACCAGTTTTTTTGAACCTAAATCAAAGCTTGATGGAAAATAATTATCCAAAGGACTTCTTGGTGTGACGAAAGCAGGCCCCAATAACATGTTATTAAAACTATTATTATTTCAAACTCATATTCCATTCTTAAATGAGTTATGATTAAATCCAACTTTAGCACAGGTTTTCGGAGTCTTCATCAGAAGGTTACACAAAACTCGTTAGTAAATGAGCAGGAATCGCACTTGATCCGTGAAAATCCAAGTCAAACGGGGCTTACAACCACACATACACCCATTCACACACATAAAACTGTAGCCAACTCTGCCTCTGTTTCTACATCTACCTCTACTTCTTCTTGTTCTACCACTGATTTTGCTTCTGCTGCTTCTTTAACGTTCTGCACATTTTGGCACATTCTCGGTTTTCAGTTAAGTGACCGGAAAATTGGGTTCCTTTACGGCACATTTAATTCACACATATGAGCGGCACAATTACCAAGAGCACGCCCAGAAACACAAGCAGACATTACACCCACCGCACACCCAACCACACACACACAGACACACATTCAGGAGTCAAAGAGACACACACACACCGACACACAGAAAGCGGAATCCGTGTAAACGTAGACAAATAACACTTAAGAGCGATATGCCAACAGTGGATTCCAGGGACTACATGGCCAAAAGGAAGTGATGTTGCTGCTGCCACAGAGCACCCAAAAGGCACGCGCCACAGCAAAACGCGCGTGCCACACATACACTCTCACACACACACACACATACACACTTGAGCTGGAAACCTCGACAACGACAACGACGATTTTTTTATGTGTTCACGCAGCGTGGATATAAAAAATATGTATATATTTAAAAAGGAATTTATTCTAAGGACACGTCAACACACAGTCACACACACACAGACAGACACACGGTCATGGAGTCACAGAGTGTTCTGCACAAAAAAATAAATTGTTTTTCTATATATACAAAAACATATACATGTATTTACAATGGAGTGTCCTGGCGAGCTCTGTCGTGTCCTGGCCTGCCTGGCGTGCTTTTAGCCCCTTTTTTGAATCAGCGCACAACAAAAAAAGGTCAACTGAGTGAAATGTGTAGGAAGCAAAGCTTGTTATTCTATGCTCTTACCAAAACACAGCAAATCATGTAATGCGATTAATCTAACTGTAATCAGCTGAGTATAAATCATGGGAAAAAAGTCGGGAAAAGGCAGAGAATTTTTACGAAACAAAATAAATGCATTAAATTAAAGTTTAATACTATAGTTACTTAGCTTAAATGATTAACATATAAACGCATTTAAAAATAAAATTAGTTAATTTAATATAATAATGCAAAAAGTCTTCAAAAAAACATTTTACTTTGTTTTAAAAGTACTTTTATGACGCAGTACTCACAGCAGTTAATTAAAATATTTATTACAATGTTACTATACTTCTGTTTGCTTAACGTCTCTATTAATACATGTATAATTTTTTCCTAAATTAATAAAATATATTTAATAAAAATAATCCCTCTGAAAAATTAAAGCGTATTTCAAGTGCGTTTTTAACTTTTTTGCAGAATTATACATGTTATGAGTTCTGAATTCAGATATAAGTAAAGTTAACAGATTTATTTGTATGCCAGGACACAAGGCATGATGTGTGGCATGCCACACAATGTCAGCAGCAACAATAACAATGAGCATACAGTTAACTGTCGCACACTTTGTTTTGACATCTTTTGCGGCTTTCTGGCCAAGAGTGAAATGCGTTTTAAATGAGCTCGTTGAAGACAATTTGTGGTTAATTTTAAGCAGAGTGTAAACTTAAAGCACTGCAACAAATATTGAGCGTGGGCTTTTTGTCTTATTAAATGAAAACGATATGCTGATGATAGAGGAGGCTAAAGATAGACAAAGCCAAGAGGAGGAATAGGAAAAGATGTGCTGAAAGAGGAGCTGAAAGGGGCGGGCTCTGTAGGAGTAGCCCACAGGTAGCTGCACCTGCTTTGCATAGCCGAGGAACGCATAATCAAACACCATCAAAAAGCAAAGAGAAACAAAATAAAAACGGGCTCAAAACTTTACCTCAGCCAGGATGGAAAGCAGGTTTCGGACCATGCAGAGATCCTGCGGCCTCTTCTGTTCCTGCTCCTTGCTTCCTTCCTGTGGACATGGCTATGGTCAAACAGCGTTCGAACCGTTGCTTTTTGGGCTCAAACAATTTTTGGGTTTGTTGCTTTGGCCAATGTTGTTTGTTGTCTTTCGGGGAATCTAGCTGCAGGATCCAGGACTCGAAAAACCTGCTCCGTGCTTGGAAATTGCGTTTCCGCTCCAGGAACGTCGGCCAGGAAAAAATAGGAGAAAATCAAACAGGAAAAAATAGGGGGAGGAGGAGGTGGAGGAGGCGTAGCAGGAAGAAGAAGAAAGCCAAAAGTGCAGGCAACGACGGCGACAGCGAATTTCCTTTTCAACAGCGTTTGGCATCCTTTGGCTAGGCTTCTGACTGCCGACTCCTAATTCCTCACTCCTGGCTCCTATGCTGGATCCTATCCTGCAGCGCCTTTGTGGCCACTCGCCATGCGTACCCAGGGTGTGTGTGAGTGCGTGTGTGGCTGTGTGTCTGTGTGTGTTAGTTCTTGCTGTTTGTTTGGTTTTTGGCGGAAATTTTGCGCTTGCAAATCGCATGGAAAATTTCGGAGACCAGGAAACTCTCGAGCTGTGTTGGTTTTAGGCTTGAGCATTAACATCCCACCCATTGAAAGGATTTTCATTTCGCAGCTTAGCAACGATGCGGGTTGATGCACACACACACGCACACCCAACACACACCCAAACACAGGCACACAACAAAAACAACGACAGCAGCTGCGCTTTGCTTTTCTAAATGATAGAACTCCGAGCTGGAGTTGGAGACGGAGTTGGAGTCGGCAATCGCGTGGAGTCCAAGGCAGAGGCAAGCCAACGACTTCAGCAACAATGCCAACTCACAGCCACCTCCCAGCACTCCACCCACAGCCCCACCCATCGTAGGCGCAGCAATGCAGCTGACGCATGCATGCATAGAACCGGGCCAGAAGAGCTTAACAACGACAACAGAACGGCTAACGGCGACTTGGCCTGTGAGAGCATCGATTGAATTTATTTGCATTGCCAGCGCAGAGCGAAGGAGAAAGAGTAGAGGGGGAGGGGTGAAGGGGTGGGCGTAGCAGAGGGGGAGTGGTAGAGTGAGGCTGGTCAAGTGTAGAATGCGTTTGGGGCGTAGGCTGGTTAACAATTCTTTCGATTTTCATTTCCGTCTGTGAGAGCAGCAAAGGGGGAGTGGCAGAGGCGCTGGCGACACACACACACAGACAAACATGGTGGCGCAGAAAATCATTAGAAACTCCTTTGTTAGGAAGCGCACGTTCGCTTGGGGAAATAAAACTGGAGAAAAGTCTAACGACAACAACGACGACGGCGGTGGCGGCTTTACATTCTTTTTGCTGTTGTTGTTGCAGTTGTTGCTGCTGTTTTTGACGACGTCTACGTCGCGTATGCGCAATTTTCTAACGGCAACTAACCAATTGACCGAGCTAGGCCTAGGGAATGGAGCACTGGTCACTAGACGGACACCCTCTGCCCCTCTTCCCTTTCCCCTTCCATTGCCGCTGGCTGCTGTTGTAGCCGCTGCTGATGTGGCTACTTCTATTGTGGCAGAGTCGCCGCCTTCTGCCGGTTGCCCCTTGACAGACGCCTCTTTCTCCCCATTTCCCATTTTCCCGCTTTTCCTCTTTTTCTCTACTGCAACCAGCTTGCCGTATGTTGTTTCGTTGTTGTTTTCCTCGCATTCTTGTTTGATTTTCTTTTCTATTTTTGCTGCTGCTGCTACTTTCGTTGATTTTGCGTGATCTACACTTTAAGCAGCCATTGCAAAAGCTACAGAAAAAATTACTGGAAAATCCTTTTGAGCAAAGTTTTTCCTACAACACGAAGAACAAAGCGTAGTGTGAAGAAAAGCAAAAATCCTATTTTGTTTCCATCTTTGAAGCCAGCTTTTCATCTAGCGTAAATCAAGCTGTGTGAAAGGCAGTTGAAAATGAAAAGATGAGATTATATATAGAAAACAAGTAAGAAAGGCTACAGTCGATCGAGCCGACTGCAAAAGACCCCGTACTCCCAAAATAATGCGCATTTGTATTTAATTTGAATTAAAATATAATAACGAAATTTAAAAATTAAAATTTATTTGTATATTTTGAATTGATATTTAAAAAAAAAAATTAAATTAGCAATTCTCATTGCCATCATTCGAACCTACGACCCTCAGGCAACGATTTCACATCGCGCTGTAACTCTACCATTCGCACCACGCGCTATTTTCAAGCATGTTTCGCTTATTCGCATTTACATGTTATACATACAAGTACACACTCGTTTGAAATTATGTGTATGCACATATGTATGTATGCGTGCCTAGCACTGGTCGGCACGGCGGCGTCGCAACGTCGCAGCGACGCAGCGTCTGCGAGCAGACGCTGACGTCACACAGGCGGCGAAATTGCAGCTAAATTACATAAACTTTCTAAGCTAATAACTTTTTTGTTAATTGACGGATTTTAATGCCGCTAGGAATATAGTTTGATATGATATTCCTCTCTTCGAATAATTAATTATAAACACTGTACTATTTGACTAAATGCCCTAAATCCTGCAAATTTTGAGCTTGAATTTTTAAAAGTTTTTTAGCTTTTATGAGAAAAGGGGGCGTGGCAGGCCAAAATTTTGAATGGCATTGCATTAAGGCTGTCTCTAGCAACTCTAGCAACCAGAAATGGTGTTCCTAAGTGCCATAGTTACTGAGTTATTGGCCTAAAACTACATTTTTTTTCGAGGTGTGTCTGGTTTTTTGCTAATTGCGGGGGCGGTGAGAGGCGTGGCAAAAATTTGAAATAAACTTAACCTGCGTAAGATAATAACGGACTTTCATTATAAATTTGGTGGCTCTAGCTTTTGTAGTTTAAAAGATCCAGGTGTTCATACGGACGGACGGACAGACAGACGGACAGACGGACAGACGGACAGACGGACATGGCTATATCGACTCGGCTGTTGATGCTGATCAAGAATATATATACTTTATGGGGTCGGCCACGCCTCCTTCTGCCTGTTACGCACATTTCGCTTCTGACAAACCTAATAGACCCCTCTACTCTTTTTTAGAGTACGGGGTCTAATAATTACTTAATATAACTACAAGACTTTGGTAAAGAAAACAAGTCTTTAAAAAAATTAAATCTATGATAATAAACTATAGTTACATTTAAAAATACTATTTATCTAAATATATTAGTAGTCTTTTAGGAAATTTATGTTTTCAGATTTGATACTTTTTAGCAAAGGTATCAAACGAAAACAGTAAACGATCGATTACTAAAGATGCAAGATGCAAGATGTAAATACCAAAGTATAAAAAACATATGAAGTTACTATAATATTTTAATTTTGCTTTAAAGAACAAGCTTGGTAGAAGAGTAATCAATATAATTAACAGGTTCATATTTAATTAAGTTCCACAAAAAATTTCTGAAAATGATCACATTCTAAAAGAAGATATGAGCTACAAAAGCTGGATCACACAGTTATAATATTGATTTTATTAATATTGACAGAAAAAAAGTGAAGAATTGAACAAACATTAATAAAATGGGGGCAAATAATTAGCGTAATATATTGCTAATTTCAAAGAAATTACTTCTAAGTAAAATATACTTTAAGATGTCGTTTCGAAACGGTTTTCTACCTCTGTTTTGAGTATTTTAGATAGAATTGAAATCTTTAAGCTTTAGTCTTTCAGAATCTTTTGTTTTGATTTTTGTTTAGCTGGTATCCTTTGGTTGGCAGAAGACAGCAAACACTGAATGCTTGAAGAGCTCTTCAGAGAGTTTTGCCCACTTTGAGTGGTTTGTTGTCAACTTCGATTTCTAGGTTAGCACTCGGCCATGGAAGGCATCCCCGGGGACGCAGGACACTGGACACTGGTCAGATGATGGGCGTACGTTCTCCATTTTACTTTTTTTCCTTTCGTTTGGCTTCTTTTTTTGCATTTTTTTGTAGTGGCAATGTCCATTTCCTGTCGCCATTTCTTTGACTTCTGTTTTGCTGTGAGGCTGCTGGCAATTTAAACTCTTTCACTTTGCTGGCGGATGTCCTTTAACGTGGTTTCCAGACCGCTGCCCACACACACTTACTTCACGCTATTTTCAATAATTTCGCTTTGAAATTTCCCGCTAGCCGTTGACGCTGCCGCTGCTAGTGCAAAACGGAAGCCAATACTCGCTAGTTTTATGTACACTCCATGATTTTTTCTCTTTTGGTTGCCATCTTTGAACTTGTCAAAGCGGAAAGGGCTTTCATTTCCGCCGCGCAAAAGACCAAATCCTGGACAGAGGATAACTAAATGAATGAAGCGTGTGAAAGCGACTTCAACGAAGGCGCTAAAGCTCACACGATTTTCCATAACTCTTCAAGACGAAAGATTTATTGGTTACGTATACGTAATATCAATACTTTATTGAACCTTGCAGTTTTATAATCATTTCTTTATGAAAACTTGTATGTTACAATATGATTAAAACTACCTTTTTTTATAATAGATATCTGTTGTTAATAAGATTAAGAAATAATCGACTTTACAGCACACAGAATATTTGAAAATAAATGAAGTTTAGTTGGGATTATAGAAATGGCCATTAAAATATTTTAAAATTCTAAAAAAGTCTTTAAATTATAATATTTAGGTGATCATTTGAGAACATTGCGATTATTAAAACATACAAAAATATTTTTGAAAAGCCGTGTAAAGATAATAATTTATAAGAATGGATTTAAACAACAAATTAATTGATTACTGCCACCCTCAAAAGAACAATTCCATATGCACATAAGCAACGCATTTTAAAGAATCATTTCCCTTATAAAATATATTGATATATGGACAATGCGAAAAAAATCAAAAACATCTATTTAAAATTATGTTTTTATGGTAGATACTCGAAAAATATAACACAACAATGTCATGTCTTCAGTCGTAATAATTTTTAAATCATAAATATTTAGTTAATATATTTAAATAAATAAATATTTCTTAAGATTTGAATATCTTTTGGCACCTGGCCGCATCTCGTGCGATGTTTGCCGAAGTTCGTTGAAGGACGAAGTTGTTCAGGCGCTTATAAATATTTACGATGGTGTGCTTTTTTCTATATGCACACCTACACACACAAGCGAGCGCTCCTCCAATGCTTACACGCACACACATACATATTTATATCTATATATTTCATATACATATATTTAAAATGCCAGCCAATGGGAGTTGAACACGAAGTTGGGCCTCGCTGAAAAACACGAAGCACAAAAAAGACCAAAAAACGAGAAGCAAATCAAATAAAATATGCAAAATATACAAAAACATACGCACACACACACACACACACATACAGCCACACGCACACAATGCGACACTCACACACACAGATGCATGGGGATTTAGTTTAGTTGTTGTTATTGGTTGCGCACATGTCAACTAGCAGCAACAACAACCACTACTGTATTTTTATGCGTGCAAGTGTGAGTGTGTGAGAGTTGGGAGCAACTACAATAACAACAACAACAACAGCGAGAGGCCTACTACAAGCAACTGGGAGTCGAATATTAAAAATGCGTTCGTGGCGCCGCCTACCGTGTGACGTCACCAGCAGCATTACCAACAACTGCAGCAACAACAACAACAACAGCAGCACCTCGGCCGCATTTTGCATTTCCTCTTTGGCTGCACATCTTTCAGCTTATTGCTTTTTCTTTTTTTCCTGCTGCTCTTGCTGTTGTTGTTGTTGTTGCTCGTTTCTTTTTTGCGCAAACTTTTTTTCTTTCTGCTCTTTTTGGCGTTCCCAATGAGAGACGTCAAAGAGAGCGCCATAGCGCTCACTCGCTCGCTCACTCACTTAAACGTTGGCCCCTTACCGAGCAGCTTGACTGCTCTCGTGCATGCATGGGTATGCGACCTAGTGTGTGTAAGTGTGTGCTTGCTTGTGTGGTTGTGTGTGTGTGAGTATGCTTGTAGGGAGCGCCAAGCTTGCGCTCTCGCTCACACCAATGCAAGTGCCGCTTAACGAATCGTTTGAAAGGCGTGGCCAAGTGTTGTTGTCGTCGTAGTTTTTCTGTGCTCTTTTGGCAGTAGTTGACCTAAGCAGCAGTCGGAGCAACAACAGCAACAACAATAAATGGCTGCAATAAGCTGAAGATGCCTTTCAGGGGTTGCGCTAAAAACTATTCGCAACATTTTCTTACTGGACCATTGCAGGCAGCTTCTCTCTTTCTTTCCGGTTAGGAGAATGCTGGTGTTGTTGTTGCTGTTGCAGCTACTGCAATCGGCCCGTTTTTGTAGGCGCAGAGTTTTGGTTATGCGTGTCTTGACGTTATTCGCGATTTTTATGTATTTGGCTTTATTGGTGGTAATGGAAAATGGTAGAAATAGTTGGGTGAGTGGGTACTGCACAGGAACCTACGATTGGGTCTTAGGCTGCCACACACACTCTCATGCAGAGACGCACACACATTTTTCAATCAAAGATGAAGCTTTAGGCGCAAGGAATGTGACAAGACAGCAGAAGGAAAATTGAAAGAAAATGAAATACGACAAGCGCAGATTGTTAATCTTAGATATCTGTTGATATATCAGCAACTATAAATCATTTGTAGTTCCCTACAAAATAAAACATTAACTGACTAAATTAACTCAAGTCAGCGCAGTTCTAGGAACACTTGCAAGATCGAAAAAAAACTTAACAAAGAGCGAAAGCAAAGTAAACACAGTTGCCGCTCTCTTACACTTAGAAAGAGCGAGTGAGGGTGAGAGAGCGCGCACTGCTGTGCTCTTAAGACAACACACAGTGAGCGCTCTGAAATTGAATTCGAATTCGCCGCAAACACCGGAATAACAGTTGCCGCTTTACTCTCCCTCTCTCACACATGCACACTCTCGCGCTGCCGACGCTTCGGTTGTTTGGCTCTCGCAGCGGCAGCGACGCCGGCAGCGACGTGTTTCGCTGAGTTTCGAGTTTCATTCATTGTATCTGATAGATACTTTTGCCGAGCAATCAGTTCGTATTTAACTTTCGTCGTGAATGCAACGTTTGTAAAGCAGCGAAAGAAAAACCAGAAACAACAACACAAACATTCAACGAATGTGCCGCTAAAGTCGTCGCGTGTGTGTGCGTGTGAGTGAATGAAAAGGCAATAATAACAACAACAACAAAAACAACAGCAAACAGCAATAACAGAAAGAAGAAAATTCAAAATAAAAACACAGAGAGTGCCAGTGCCAGTAAGAAAGCAAGCAAGCAAGAAAGAAAGAAAATAAAAACAAAGTGTGCGGTGCAACAGCAGCAAGAAGCATGTGTTGCATGCGGTGAACAAACTTCAACAACAAATTTAACTACAACAACAGCAGAAACAACAACCGCAACCAAATAAACAGTTAACAACATTACCGACAAACAACAACAACAAATGCGTTGCAAAAACCTTGGGAAAACAACGTGGAAAACTAACAAATTGTAAATGACGGCAAGCAGTTAATATGTATGTTAATGTGTACATGTGTGTGTATGTGTATTGTATCTGTAAATGTATTTGCTTGTAATGGAATAAATAATTATGATTATTATAATAATTGCAGTGTATGACAAATGACAGTTGGACTCGAGCTTAACTTGCATTTAATTGCCGCATAAAATCGATTTTTGTTTGTGCTCCTTTGTATAAATAAAATATATAAAATTATCAAAGTGCTGCCCCCCTTCCCCCCACCGCCTTCCCTTTTCCTACACCTTCAACTTTTCCGTGCCCCCCTCACACACCCATCTTTTGTGCACATTTTCCGCAGAGCTAAGAAAATTGTAATTTATAAATTTATAACGTTTCTTTCCCCTGCCCCTTTGCCATCCCCTCACAGCTCTCAGCACTTTTTGCACTCCAACAACTCAGTCTAGGTCGTAAAAAGTGTTTTTTGTTGTTGTTGCTGTTGTTTTTGGTGTGCTTCTCCTTGTGCTTTAACCAAGTTTTCCAAGTTTTTCTGGGCGCTCAGCAGGAAAAGCAAGAAAACTTACGCGGCTCCTTCGTACTCTGCTGTATCTTATATCTTGTATCTTTTGGGTGGGTGGCGCGCCAAAAACACTTTTGTAAACACACACACAGAGGCGCACACTCACATACACACACACAGCTACAAACAGCGGCCGTAAAAAGCAAGCAGCAACAGCAACAACAACGAGCTGAGACTTGTGTAATTTATTACTTGCTGCATAAATAATAAATAAGCGTAAATAAATAAATACAAAATATATTTATATATGTACAAAAATATACATATACATATATAATGTGCTGTTGCTGCCGCTGCTGCTGCTGCTGTCGTTGTACAACAACAGCCACTCACAGCAACAGCAACAGCACCAACAACAACAACAAACGCTGTGCAAACTTCGAAGGACTCGTAATTTAAATAAATAAAAATAATAAATATTAAAATAAAAAGCGCTCAAGTTTGCCAGCTTCACTTACAGTCGCTGTGTGTGTGTGTGTTGTGTGTTGTGTGTTGCTTCTGCAGCCGGTCTCTCTGCCTTTTTTTATATTTTTAATGTGCGTTTTTTTGTTGCTTTCAATTTAAAATTTTATTTTATGCCGCGCAACAGCTGCGCACATTATAAATAATTAATCAAAAATACAACAACAACAACAACAACGATAAGGAAGCAACAAGGCTCTCGCAGTTTTAACAGTTTTCAGTTCAATTTGTATTAAATAAAAACTGGGAAAAAAAAAAACAAGAAACAGGAAATGCCAATAAGCAGAATAAGCAGCAAAAGGAGAGAAACATTTTATGTGTATAAATATTTGTGCACAATATTTAGACAATTTATTTATTTATTTAGTTTTTGTTAGCGCTCATTTCAAAGAACACATAAAACTTAACAACAACAACTGCAATAAATAAAAGTAAAAAGTAATAACAAAAAGGCGAAAAAACCTAAGCAAAGCAATAACAATAACAATAACAAGAAACAGTAATAACAAAACATTAATAAAACAAAAGTTATCCCCCAAAAACGAAGAAAAACAATTTATAGGGAATAATTTCTTATAGCAACTGTTGTTGAGAAATTGGGCTCTGCAGCAACAATAAAATAAACAAAAAATAAATTTATATATATATATATATACACTTATATATAATAATAGCAGACGATTCAAGTTGAGTTGAGAGTCAGTCACAAGATTTAATTGGAATGAAATTATAATCATAAAAAAGAGTCGCACAAGAAGAAGTAGTAGAAAAAGTAGCAGAAGAAGTAGAGGAAGAAGCAGCGCCAGAAATATAATAACAATAATAATAAAAATAAATTAATTTAATGGCCGACTGTGTTTGCATTGTGGCACACACACATACAGCACTCACTGTGAGACATTGTGAAACATTGCCGCAGAGTTTTCACCCCCCACACTCCCCACTCTCCCCCAGCTCTCTCCTCTTTCACTCCCACACGCAGAGCGTTAGAACAGCGTTGCCAGTTGGCAACAAATAGTATAAATATAAATTAAATATATATAGTATATTCCTCTATCTATATACATTTGTACAAATAGGCGTATATAAGACAATTTAAATAAATATAATTACGCAAATGCGACGCGCCAGTCATAAATAATAATATTTAATTAAATATAAATGTATTTTCATTTATTTATAACCGTGCAGCGTGTCAAACCAAATGAAATACAACTTAAAATTAAAACTTAAAAAAAAAAACACACAATAATTGTCGCGAAAAGCTTTACAATAAATTAGAAGCAAGCCGAAAGCTAATAAAACAATATATATAAACTATATATAATTTTTTATTTATTTTTTAGCGCACGATCCCAAATGAATAGAATTGAAATTCATGGTCTTTCAGCAAGATTAATGGCCTTAATTCAATAGAGTTATGAGCCAAAAAAACGCACAGATTTTTAATTCAGTCCATAGAAACATAAGATATATAAGTATATCAAGTTACCAATACTCAGATAAGGTTTAAACAATCTTGTGTTCCTTTCGTTATACTTTTGGCACTCGGTGAGTGCGTAATATCCACTCAGTCTCACTTGGGATAAGTCGAGTTCTTAGAAAATGGGCATAATCTTACGAGATTGGGAATTCTAACGTGTGTGTTTAAAAAAAACATAATTCAATTGCATTTAACATTTCCTGGAAATTTGTTTAGCACTATAAAATTATGGTACGATTTCAGTTGACAGACTTTTGATTGTGCAAACATGTGGATACATATAAAAATCTCAAATTTAACAGGAAATATTTCAGTGGCACAATTTTTAATATATTTGGGAATAGTTTAAAGTTGAACAAATAAGTGGAATAGAGTTTACAAGCTTAAAATCAAAGCTGATTGCTATGAAACTTGGAAAGGAATACAGAAGCATACAAATAAACTTAAAAATGCTTAACAAAATGTTTTATCTAGAAAGTGTAGTCTTCTTCAGCAAACCAAAGCTGTTTGCTGCGACACTCTATAGCTAATTTAATTTTCTTTTCATCTACACCTATTTAATTAATTTATGTATAAATCTCCCAAGTTATTTCTATTAAATTCGTATAATTAATAATTTTTATTTGCCTTTGTTTAAACACTTCCCACGCTGAAATTCTACAATTTGCATTTATTTATTGATCTCATTGCAGCGTTAACAACAATTTCTAGACTAAAAACAAAGGCAAAACACAGAAAAACAAAACACAATTGAAACGATGTGTTAAATAACAATAAGAATTCCTCAAATTAACAACAATTGCAATACTGAATTAGTTATTGAAAAATCCATTGAGATACAAAATGGATATGACAAAGGACATCATGGACTTTGAGCAGAAACTCGACAGCGAACAGTACGAGCCAAATGATTATACCATGGTCAACATAGAGATACCAAAGCAGCCAGAAACACAGACAGAAATGGCCTACGAAATGGCCAAAACAGAGGAGACACCACCAGCCACAGAGCAGCTACCCAAAGTGGAAAAAGAAGCAGCAGAGGATGAGCTCCAGGAGCAGAAACTGGAGCAGAAGCTGGAGAAGGTGGAGCTCAAGGAGGACGAGGAGGAACAGATGAACACAGATGCAGCTGAAAAACCAAATCTACGAGCTGTGCTCAACGAGCAGCCGTTGACGCCACCGCCACGCCCACTAACCTCCAGTGAGGTGGTCGGACACAGTGATTCCGTTGATCCCGAGCTGCGCGTACAGTTGACAGCCAAGAAATCCCGTTCCTTGCCCGTCTCGCCGCAGCCTTTGGTCTCCCACAATCTATCGGCCATTGGGCTCTTTGAATTTGGCCGAAACAACAAGAAGCTAACAGTGGGAGGGGTAGGATCAGTCGGTGATGCAGTCCATCTGGATCACAAGCCAAAGCTAGGACAGAAATTGCGCAAATCTTCGCCAGCTGCTGGTGATAATCAACAGTTCTGTCTGCGCTGGAACAACTACCAATCGAATCTGACCAATGTCTTCGATGAGCTGCTCCAAAACGAATCCTTTGTGGACGTAACGCTCGCCTGCGAGGGACACTCGATCAAGGCACACAAGATGGTGCTCTCTGCCTGCTCACCCTATTTCCAGGCACTGTTTTACGACAATCCCTGCCAGCATCCCATCATCATTATGCGCGATGTCAACTGGAGTGATCTAAAGGCTCTGGTTGAGTTCATGTACAAGGGTGAGATCAATGTGTGCCAGGATCAGATCAATCCACTGCTCAAAGTGGCCGAGACCCTCAAGATTCGTGGTTTGGCCGAGGTGAGCGCGGGCTCAAGTGGAGCCAGTGGGTCAGGAATCGGCACCTCGCTCTTGCCCGAGCAACGCATGACCGTCTATGACGATGATGACGATGAGGAACTCGCAGCAGCTGCTGCCATCATTCGGGAAGAGGAGGATGATGATGAGCTGAAGCCCAAGAGGGCTCGATTGTTGGCCAAGTTGCAGGTGGACTCGGCGCTGGATCTGAATCAGCGTCAACGCAAGCGTTCCCGAGATGGCAGCTATACTACGCCCAGTCCATTACCACTCCCCCTTCCATTGCGAGCGGAGTCGCCGCATCACCACCATCAGACCCCACGCACGGGAGCCAATTCCGGCCAGAATCAGAGCCAACCCCTGGCCATGACCACATCAACGATTGTGCGCAATCCGTTTGCATCCCCGAATCCACAATCTCTACAGGCACATCTATCGGGCAGCTCCTCCTCCGCCTCCAGCAGCTCTGGAGCTTCCACAGCTGGCACTAGTGCCAATTCCGCTGCCTCCTGCTCCAGCTCCGCATCCGGTGCTGGTGGAGGCGGTAGTGGTGGCCTTTCCGCAGCCTCCTCGGCTCAAAATGCCTACCGTTCCAATGCCCGCAGCTGCTCACCTCCACCGCCGCCCTCGGCTCACAGCAATGGATCAGCTGCAGCGCTCACTTCACCCACCGGCAACAATCCCTCATCATCTGGTGGCTCACAGGCACAGCTGCCTCCACACATGGCAGCCGCCGTGGCCGCTGCTGCTCATCACGCCTCCGGCCCCAGTGTAGTGCCACCGTCATCCGCATCCTCGATGCATCATCATGCAGCTGCCGCAGCAGCCCAGCAATTGGCAGCTCAGCATCAGTTGGCCCATTCGCATGCAGCCATGGCCAGCGCTTTGGCAGCAGCTGGCGTAGGTGGTGCAGCTGCTCCAGGCAATGCCAGCACCGCTGGAGGCTCCGCATCGGTCGGAGCTCATCACGAAGACTTGGAAATCAAACCAGAAATTGCCGAAATGATACGCGAAGAAGAGCGGGTAAGTGCACAGATCTTTATGGGGTTTATCTGGAAGAGTTTTAATGGGATTTTAGGATGATAGGAGCCATAACTCTTATCTTTTTCTTTAAAGAAAGTTGGGGATCACAGTTTAAGTAGAAATAATATTATACTTTGATTTTTTTTGGGTGAAAAATCTTCAAATCAAACCCAAAATAAATAACCGAAGCAAAGGCCAAACTTTTATTAGAAAAAAACTATTTAAAATAATTCCAAATATTATTTATGGAGATGATAAGGCTGATAAGAAATGCTGATGATTAATTATGCAAACCAAAGGCACAAAAACTTTCTCAACCCTTAAAATACTTTGAATTTAAGAATATGTTATCTTTATTTTTATTCCCCTACGTTATAGTTCACAAGAAACCTATAAACCCAATTTTTTTTTATATTTTATTGAAAATAATAAATAACTTTATGGTGACATTCCTGTTGCGTTCCAAAATGTTGATCGGAATTGGGTATACCAAAGTCCAGAAACAGCAAGAATATATAAAAAGTGTTCATGTGATTAGCGGTTTTGAAAGTAGAGCGTATCATAATATAATTGCTTAAAGTAAATATCAAGTTGATAAGTATTGTTAATATAATTTATTGTGTTATGGCTACTTGAGATCGGCTGCCAGATAGTAACCGATACGGCAACTAACTGCCCAATTATGATACTTGATGTGAAGTAAATGCGACTAATTTGTAGTAATAGTAGAGAGGTGTGTGTGTCTGTGTTTTCAAGGAGTGCAATTATTTATTTAGTTCTTGCCGCTGACTATTTAGCATATTGTCTAGTTGGGCCAAAAGGCCAAAGGGCAAATCGCAGGCCTAGTTGAAATATTTTTGCATAATGCAAGAAAATACAGAGAGAAAAAAAACAAGGAAAAGTGCATAAATGCATGTCCATTAACGAAATTTACACAACAACTAGACGTATTTACCTTATTGCATTTGTGGCTGTTTATTTCTATTAGATTGCAAATTAAAGCTGATTTTCTATTTGTATAGTTTAAGTTTAAGGCGAGGTCTACACACCACTAACAACCAACGACATTAACTGCGTCAGCGACTTGAAAAATAATTCAACATTTAATGCTAATGATGAAAATTGCGCAATGCACGCATACAACATGCGACACAGCACCAAATTGCAAGTGGCGCAACAAAGACAGCAACACACACAAAATTGTTAAACAAATCATACAAAAAAAAAAATTATAGAAAAAAAAACATAGAAAAATTGATGCCAAATGCAAACAAAAGTGCGCAAATATTTGTCTCGCATCTCGTATAACTCAAGGCGCTGTTGCGTTTTTCTATAATTTCAACTAATGTGGCTTTGATTAAGCTTTATTGCACTTTTGTGTGCAGCATTTATCAATACCCTGTGCCCATAAAACGCTCATAAAGTGGGCTGTGTAAGTTTTGTACTGTCAAACACGAAATAAAATTAAATTTAAACTGTATCTTTATAGCAAATATCTTTGAAGTACTCCCTAAGTTCCACACAAAAGTCATGCCCGTTTGTGCTGTTGCTAGGTACAGGGTATACGGCATGCAAGCACTCCACTTGGCTTACTTTTTTATGGTTAGCAGCTGTCATTATTATTAATAATATTTGCATTAGTTTATGACTTGACTTGGTCGCCTTTGCCGCTCTTTGCAGCAACAAAACGCTGTGTAAAAATCTTGACATTGAGTTTTCAAATTGTTTTGTTGCACTTACAAAAACTATATGAATTTATTATTGTTGCTAATGCTATAGACGATAAATATATATAGTTTTGTTATTTATTTTTCCATTGGTTGTATTTGTTGTGAGGCATAAATAATGCAGATACTTATGCATCGCTGTCGATGAGTGTCTTTCGAGTGATTGTGTGCTTATGAATATGGATGTCGAACTGGATATAGTTAGATGAATATATCTAAGCTGTGTATGTATCTGTGTAGCTATGATATTTAATGTATGTGTGCAGTGGCAGCTGCTGCATAAATAACACAAAAAAAAAATGTATCAAAATCAAAAGACTTTTTCATTTTCATCATTTTTGCGCTTAATTATCTTTTTGCTTTGCACAATTTACTGTTTTGCTGTCTTAATTTATTGAAATGAAATCAAGAGAAAATTTGTAATAAAAACATACAACAAAGATGAACCGACAAAAGTATTTTTGGGGTAGAGTGTAGTCAAAGTCAAGAAAGCAAAAACCAACAAAAAGCAACAACAACAACTTGAAATCGTCGACTTCGTTTTCGTTTTCGTCATTGGGAAAGCCCACCCCAATGACCCTTCTGTCCATCCTCCTGCCACCCCGCTACCACCTCTTATGCCAACCGCACTGAGACGCCGCAGACATGCGGAAATGCGTGTAGGTGGCATTTGCGTTTAACAGTGTCTGCCAAAAAACTGCGCGCCTATTACTTAATAGAGTCAAACTCTGCCACAAACACAGCCAACAGCATTACGCGCGCTCTCTCTCTCTCTCTTGGCTTGCTCTCGCTAGCGCACTCTCTCTCCCTGCTTAGTTGACGTTTCATTCACAGAATTGTGAAGCCAACAAACACACACACACACACACACACACTGGCACACACTCGCTTACACACACGCACACACAGCGAGAACACGAGAATACCAAGCACTCAGCAAAAGTTACGCGAAGTAGAAACGCGTCGTCTGCTCGTTTGGGGTGTGGGAAGAGGGGGATTGAGTGGGGTTTGGGGTGCGACAGGGAAGCAAGACACCGCACAGCATCTGTGTGTAGCACATTTTGTAGCCAGTTCTTGTCCCTCCGCTGCTGAGCAGTTTTTACACATCATTTTGAATGACGCTCACTTGAGTTCCTTGACTTTCTGCTGGATTTTCCTAGCAGTTGGATGTGCGTCATGCGCCTTAAAAGGTAAACAAATGGGGTATGCTGAACTTGGGGAAGAGCAGTTAAGTTTAAGTTGCTTTATGCTTAAGTTTCAATCATAATTATAAAATGTTTAAAAGCGTCTAATTTCTTTAGAGCTTGTCTAAGCTTAAGAGTGAGCGGAATACCTCTTAAGCTGCGCCAATGGGGTATACTCTGTTTGGGAACTAAGTTAGCATTACTCAGAGCTTTATATGGTTCAAACTTCAGACGTTTGCCTCTTACCGCTTAGACTGCGCGATGGTCAGTGCGCCAGGTAACTTTTCAGCAGGGTATTTCTCTAGTCCACATTTTATTGTCTTTTCATTTTTGATTTTCTTTTGCAACTAACAATTGTTTTTGCAAGAAAATTACTGAAAATTGCCAAGTGCGGAAAAGTTCTTTGACAGCTCAGCAGTGCGAAAGAGCGAGACACAATAGAGAAAGAGCGAGATGGGAAGACTTTAAGCATTTTCTCTTTGTCTCAAGCGTTAGTCATAATTGTAATGTGCGAGTTTGTCTCTCGTCTTAAAGTTAAGACGTCGATTTATGCAAAGCAGGTTGCTTGAACTCCGGAGCGGAGGTCATTAGCTACTACACACAGACCAACACACACACACACACACACACACACAGGCTACAACGGCTCATGTTATCTAAAGACCCCCGGTTTAGGGATCGTGTGAATCTGCTGTTCCCCAAAAAAAAACTAAATGAAAACTAGATGTCAACTATTTCCTGAACTCGGGAGAAACTGTCGTTTAACCTGTGCGGTCGCTGGGTCTCTGACGGTCTCTACCGGTCGTCTCTGGCTCATTAGGCTCCCAATTTTTTTGATTGATTTAAATGTTGAACCGGTAACTCGTAAATCAAATTTATGTTTCGACTTTAGACATAAAATAAAAGATACAACAATTGCCGACAGACCCACCACGATTGACAGTGTGAAAATGTTTGAACTTTGTCTATTTTCCTACTTTATTTTAAGGCTTATAAGTAGTTTCTTGACTTTCTTATCGGCTTAGTAAAATTTAAGTATTTTTCTTGGTTCCCTCTGCTGGCTAAGAGAGATCACGTTGTCGTATAAGTCTATATATATACAAAATTCCAGCTCTTACGAAATCGATACTGCTTCGAAAAAAAAATCGTATAATTTATGGCACAATTTCGATAATTTGTTGTGCATTAGTAGTTTGTGTTTCCTGTGTTCTGTTCTTTTTTTATACTTGTTTTTCTTTTTTATTTAAAGCCATAAAAAATGATATTATAAAGCGCTTTTGTTCTTTTTTTTTTTTTTGTTGGTTATATAAACAATTTATATTGTATTTGCTCGAGGTTCAGTCGAAATAAATAAGTAATTTATTTTATTGGGGCAAACGACAAAGGCGAATGGCATAAAAAACGGATGTATATTAAACCCTCTTAGATCTTATCGCGACAGAACTAATACACAATATAATAACCACAAAGACTGCACTAATTCTGCATGGCAGACTGGCAAATACCCTGCACCAACTAAAGCAAACAGAGTTTACTTCGCGCCAGACTTTTATTGTTTGTTGGAATGATAATGCTGTGTGGAATTCAGTTTACAGGGTATCAGTGCTATTACAATTTGTAATCTCAATTTTCGTGTCGATTAAAAGTTTTAACGTTATTTAGCTGATAAGATTTTTCCAGTTCTTTTCCAGCAAATATTTATTATTATTATTATTTTGTTATAAGTACTTTACGTACAAGATATAGATATGTAGTACACACACACTGAGCCCTTGTGTGTTGTTGGGAAATTGACTGGAACGTTTCACAACCAAAAAACAGAAAAAACAAACGAAAAATAACAGAAAAAACAAGCTAATCACAAGCCATTAAAACAATTCCTTTTGTCATAGATTCGACGTGAATGACTTGAAATAATTTATCTTTAGAGCGCAACAATTTACAGCTTAACGGTGATTGTTTAAATAAAAACGATTATAGTGCAATACAAGATCTATATAAATAGATTTCCTGGCTGGTATTTACGTCAATGTCTTGGCGAAAAATAGTCCTCATAAACGACAATCTATTTTCAAAATTTCCATTCAAAAAATGTTGATTATATGACTCGCGATTTTTATTGCGAATATATAGAGTTTGGACTATAATTGCCTGATCCCAAATAACTATAAAGTTATTGCGAAATATCTATAAAAATTTATTATATTGATTTTGGTTTTCGTTTTAAATTGGTTTTTCCTTATGCATACCGGGAAAAAAAGATCTTGCGAGTGGGTCATTGGCCGCGGTTGCAAAGACACTGTTTTCATTGCCGCCAAATTGAAGACAACAGCAGCAGCAGCAGCAACAGTAACAGAATCAACAACAACACTTACTCTTACACTCCTATGCCATACCAATTCACACACACACTTACACACTCCCATTCATTTACATCTCCATTCGCGTCATTTGTTTTCCTTGCGACGGCTGCGTTAAGTTTTCTTATATTTTCATTTATTTGACTGCCTTTCATTACATTTTATTTATTTATTCCACATTTATTGTAGGGTACACACATTTGTATGTCGTTAGTTCAGTTGGAACAGCAACAGCAACAACAACAACAATAACTACGACTACGGTGACTGTTGCCGCTGTTGTCTTTATGACGACGACGATGATGATGATTATTATTGCCATTGTTGTTGTTGCTGCTGCTGCTGTTGTTGTTGTTGCTGTTGTAGTTTCTGTTGCTGCTCGTTGTGTTTTCATTGTACGAAGACATAAGAAAATTATAGGTATCTGCCCTTATGGCGCAGCGCAGCGAAGCGAAACAATAAAATATAAAATAAAATATGTACGAGTATGTTTACGCAATTACAAACAAACAGACAGACAGACAGACAAATGGACAGTCAGACAGATACACAGACAAACATACAAACAGATCAACAATACAACTACAACTACAGACCAAGTTGAGGAACGATTCCAGAGTCATAGCTGTAGTTCTTGCCGGAGATGGATAAAGCGAAGGAGAAGGCGCCGGAGAGGAGTAGTGGGACAAGTAGGCGAGGAGTAGTCGGTGCAAGCAATACAATATTTATAACTGGCAGCAGCAGCAGCAGGTGACGCCAGGTACAGTTACACAGATACCTACACACTCACACGCTATAACGCGTGCTCCAGCTCGTGTATCTTATAGATACTTTCGGCTACAGCAGCTGCAGCATGAAGTTAACGCCGCGCACATCACACAATTAAAGGTAGCCGAAAATAAAAGCAACAAACAGAAACCAAATTAACAGCAATAAATGGGAACCCGAAAAGTAAAAGAAATTCATGAAATACGCTGTGAAAATTGTTGCCTTTTGCTCACTTTCCTTGAACCTTACAAATGGCATTATAATGCGCTATAATTTTCAACAAACCAAAAGGGGCGTGGCCTTAAGCCGCGGCGAACCGCAGTATTAAATGAAATACATGCTTAGAAATGAGATATGAGCGAGGGTTGGGTGAAAAGGCTTGAGTAACTTCTCTGGATTGTAATGAAAAAGTTTAAAGACATAAAATATGATCAACAAATCGACAGTTAGTACTACTTTATGACAAAATGTAGCTTAAATGCACGACTTGAGATGTCCATTACTAGGCCCATATTTGAGACACATTCAAGCACTGCAGTTAGTCACGTTCTGCTCTATTTTCGGCTTAAAGTACCTAAAGTATTGGGTATGACAATTATCATCATTATTTCTTTTTGCTCTGTTGCTGCTGCTGCTGCTGTTGCAACATCATCATTAGCCCTCATATAAACTGCGTGTGTGTGTGTGTGTGTGGCAGGACAAACAGCGGCAAATGTTGCGTAAAAAAGGACAACGAGCTCTAAAGTAAACGCCTCTAATTTGGCATTAACTAAAAAAGCTTTAACTGCACTTAGGCGTAATATTAGCTACTAAATGTGTGCCGTTCACAAAAAGCAAGAGAGAGAGAGAGGGGTAAGAGAGGCAGAGCGAGAGAGAATCGGCATAATTGTGCAGCAAAGCACTCTACACACACCCCACACACACCCCACACACACTCTACACTCTCTGCTCTTAGCTGCATGCAACTTTTCTGCAGCATTTTCCGCTGGAATGGGGGAGCAGCAAGTGCCGCAAGTGCAGCAAGTGGCGGTAGTCTTTATGCAAAAGCAATTTGCTGGAAATGTTCGATTTGCCAGCGCCACTCTGCCACTCCCACTTCCCTTGGTGTACTTTCTAGTAGGGCTTTCCAGTTGTTTGACGCTGCGGTCGAGTATCCGCATCACGTAGCTACAAGCACACGTACTCGTCCTGTTCCGCATCCTTTTCAGTAGGTAAAGAGCGTAGTTGTAGTAGCTGTTGCCTGGCGCCAAGTGTGCGTATAATTTGCTTTAAAATTAGCTTACGTCAGCTACTCTTGAGCTGTGCAGCAGCAGCAGCAGAGTCGACTCGACTTCTTAACGACGCACAATTGAGTTCAGTTTTTTTTGGGTTCAGTTTTTGGTTTACTGCCCATGTTTTTGTTGTTGTTTTCACATCCCGAATGTGTTTATTTATCTATGGATGTTTAGTCGCATCTGTAAATACAAATTTCGTTGTAGTTGTTGTTGTTGCTGTTGCTGTGCCCCCTTTGAAGTTGACTGCACTCGGTTTTCGGTTGAGATTCGTTTGATGCAGCTTGCAGTTTGCTGTTGTTGTTGTTGTTGTTGGTGTTGTTGCAACTCGCGTTTGATTTGTTATTTTATTACTTTACGAATTTTAACACATCTGCTGAAAATGCATTTGTAAATTATTAAATGCATCTTGCAGTCGTCGCAGTCGACGCAGCCATCAAACAAACACATGTAAATGGCATGTTTGGCCAGTTCCTCCTGCGCTTGCTTTGTATCTTGTATCTTGTATCTTTGTAGCTATAGTTATGACTGTCTGTGTGTTTATATATTTACGTGTGTGTGAGAGTGTGTGCATATCAATATTTATTACTTTGTGTACTCCATGTGTACGTGTGTGCGTGTGTGTGTGCTGCCTTCGTTTTTCATTATTTATTTCTTTTACTTTTGCCGCCTCGCTCTTTGTTTTTAATTCTGTTTGGTCTGGCTTTTTGAATGCATTTCTTTATTTAGGCTGCTCTCTTCCCCCCTCTCTCTCTCTCTAAAACAGCTCCCCCGCATTGCATCCCTTTCCCTTTGCCCCCCCATTCCCTTCGCCATTTGAAGATCTGTTAAATAAATGGAATCATCTGTATAGTTTATACATATGTGAAGAGCTGAGTTTTGCTTCCTACTTCTGCGCTCGGTGTGTGTAATTATTTCGATTGGATATACTCGTACTTCTACTCGTACTACAATAATTTGTAAAACGAAACATATGTTCCCATTTTCAGTTTAAGTTTTTATTTTATTTTCTTTTCTTTCCTTTCTTTCCTCTTTCCGTTTGTTGTTGCATTTTGTTATTTATGCATTTTATTAGTTGTGCTGCGTGGGGGATTTTATTTTTATGGCTTCAAATGAAATCGAAACAATTTCTAAAATGCTTCTAAAAGTATCTGCAGAGTTCAGTGTATCTTGCTACCAATTGTATCTTAAAGCGATGAGTTTAACTGCAGAATGCGGTACTATGATCAAATGGAATTTCCTGCCGTCTCGATCCATCGAGAAACAGTGCTGTATCTTCAAGATACATTAGCTAGCAGATGCAGCAGACATTTGCCATCGTCGTTGAGGTAAACATAAACGAACGTAGTATTTACAATATTGGTTTTCTACACGCTATTTATTTAACTGTAACTGCAAAAGTCAATAATGAATGAAGCTAAGGAAAATGCTTAAACAAGAGATAAACGCTAACAACAACAGCAGCAAAAACAACAACAACTTGGCCACGCCCCGTTGATAAATTGACACCGTTAATAGAGATGATGGATTCTTTAGCTTATGTACAGTCTGTGGCAGCAGTCGACGCACACTTGCGTCCAAGCATCTGCAAACGTTGTCAACGCACTTTTTGGTGTCACTGTGCGACGAGTCTATTTGTCTGCGGCATCGTCGACATCGAAGACGCTGCATTAATTCTTGGGCAATATTTATAGTTGTATTTTGTCAAATATTTGCACAGTTTGTTTTGTGCGCTGCCAAAGACATTTATCAAGACACTCGCCAGTTGCAGTTGCAGTTGGCAACTGCATTTTGCATTCACCGTGCTGCACCGTGCAGCGTGCAACGTGTAACGTGCTACATGCCGCGTGCCTCCTGCTAATTGCAACCGCAGTCGTTTGTCATGCGCCTCTTTGGCTGCCTCTACTTACACACACACTCACACACTCTTTTCTATATCTATGCATCTTCTTTTGGCACTTTGCGTTCATTCATTATATTGTCGTGTGTTGATTGTGTCTACTCCGTCCATCTGTCCGTCTGTCTGCGTGTGTGTATCTATGTGAGGTCAAATTTACTTTATTAATTTCTACAACAGCGACAGCGGCCAGCCATAAATTCAAATCTATCGCTAATGTGTGCCGTTTATTTCTCAAACACAACAAAATAAAAAACTAACACAAATACAAAATAAATTTCGAAAAATTAAATATCAGCTAATTTTTCTCAACAGCCACACGCACAAATCGCACAAGACATTTATAACAAATTATTGTTTCAAAAATACATGCAACATCTGTGTGTGATTTCAAAAGAAAACTGTGCATAATTCAATTTTGACAATTGGACATTTGCGGTTTTATAGTTTTATATAATTTATTAAATACTTTCAAATCTCTAAAGACTTGAACTCTTTCTTATGGCGTTGGTTTTGTTAAAACTGCTGGGCTTAGCTCATTTTATTCATCACTTTTAGCATAGCTAAAGCTTCAATTACGATATATTTTTAACTCTAGCACACACACACTCACACCAACTAATACACATTTGCTTCTTAGTAACAACTCGCAATTCGTGTAAAAAAGCTGTCGTTATTAATCTTGAACACAAAAGTTTCCAGGAATTGTAGTTTTCATGCCAGCAATAATTAATTAAATAATTTTTTATTTGTAGAAACATATATACAAATTTGTTTGTATATATAGGGAGGGGGGTAACCAATATGTGTGCTGATTAATAATGAACAGGGCACAAACTATATAAATTTTGTGCAGAGCTATAATTAAATTGATGTGGCTGAGTCACTTTTTGCTCTGTTTAGCTGAAATGACGCCAAGTTGGTCAATGGTCTATGTCTATGTCATTTACTACTCTGCTCTAGCATTCTATATTTAATTATAAATATATTGTGTATATACAACATTTTTATATAAATTCGTAATTTGTAGAATTAAGTCGATTGCAGAGCAATTGAGAAAACGCTGCGTCAGCGCTTTATAATTTAGCATTGGCTATGATAGATACAAATATTAGTTTAGATACACTGTGTTTAGTTGCTATGTGTAACCGTACATGTGTGTGTGTGAGTAATTAATTGTATTTATTACACATACCCTGTAGCAGGTCATATATTAAGTGTATTTTTTAATGAAACAATTTTATAGATACAATTTCCTATTTGATTTTTCTGACTTTTAGCTCAATTAGTTCTAAGAAAATCATTTTGAAAGAGAGCTTAAGTCCGTTACATAAATACCCTGTTTTGTACGAATAACTGTACCGTAATTTAATTTTCGTGTCTCATTTAAAATCCATCAAATGTTGGCATATCAATAAAGAGCATTTTAATTATTTACTTCCGATTCATTTCATTTACACACGATTCTATTTCCTTCTGGCTTGTTTCAACCACTTAGTGTTTACAGGGTATACAAACAGCATCGGCTAAATTCTTTGCATAATTTTTTAATACATTTTAAGTTTAAACATTTTCGCTTTGTGTCTTGCAAGCACAATTCGAATAACATTTTTAATTATTCTCTTTATATGAGTTTTATTTTTGTTGTTGTTGTTGTTGTTTGTTGGTTTCTTAATTTTTTTTGTTTTGTTGTGATTCTTTTTTATTTTTTTTGCTCTACCAGCGAACAGGTCTTTGAACTGTATTTTGCATGTGCGCCAGATACAAGATACAAAATCCGCTTCTGTGTATTTTTCGCGTCTTCATCTTCTTCTTCTCTCTTTGCACGGGCGAGTTATTAAAGTTTTATGTAAATGTGCATAATTATTTCAAATTGAATTCTAAATTTATAGTTTGCAATGAGACGAACGACGAAAAAAATATGTTGACTAAGCGTCTTGTTGTTTTCGATGGGGGAGGTGGGAACTGGTGGGCTGTGCTGGGGGAGGGGAAGGTGCAAAAGATACTCGCAATTGTTTGTAAATTTTTCGTGATGCTGTTTCGCTGCTGATTCACATCATCGGCTTATAATGAAATTGGTTTATTAGTGATAAATATGGCACTGTCTGAGGAGTGCCCGATTCATTTTTGTTTGTGAGTCAACCCCAAGAGGTGTTTAAAAATATCAACTAATAAATTAATCAAATTTTCGTCGTGCCCCCATTAGCAGTAACCTTAGTGTTGACCCTCCATATTGTTTAAACTCCAAGGAAAGCTGAAACTTGTTATTAAAATGCTAACCAATTAGACAGCACAAAGAAAGTAGTTTAATTTTAAAGGAAAATTGAAAAAAATTACGAGTTCTCTACGTATAATTATAATTTGGATTTTTAATACATGACATAGGCGCTGAGATCAATTAAATGCCAACGCTTGCTATGGTCATTAAAAGCAGCTGCCACACCAAATAAAAAATTAAGGGAGAGTTCTAAAGTTAGAAGTGATAGACATAGAAATGCCCTGTAGTACAGTAAACCGAAGAAAGGCGACGGATTGGTATATTTGAAGGCTAGTAAGAAAGCCCAGTCAACAGAGTAAATAAAGTGTTAACTCAGCTTATGAAAGCTAACACTCTGCTGACATATTTACCCAGCCTACAGGGTATCTAAAAAAAGTAACTTAAGCGTATGTACTTAAAAAACACAAAGATAAAAGTCAAAGACAAAGACAACGACTAAGACAACATGTGCTTAATAACAAAAAAAAAAAATTTAAATAATAATAAAAAAGTGGGATACTTTTAATGCTGCGCCTGCTCTGTAATTAAATATATGTATAATGTAAAAAGACTTGAACGAATTCCAACAAATAATAAAATATGAGTTTTTCTCTCATTTGATGTGGGGTGGTGTAATTTTTATAGTTTTAATTAATGGTTTTTATTGTGCACTCTTGTTGCTGCGGCTTTTCTTTGCCAGGGTGCGCCACTCTACACACTCATATTTTCCATTTTCCGCCCCTTTCCACAGCACTTACTTTTTTTCTGTTTGTCGGCCAGTTGAATTACATTTGTAATTATTTTTATTGTAGTTATATGCATATGTGTTAGTGCTGTTGTTATTGTTGTTGTTTCTGCTGTTGCTTCTTTGTCATGATGACTTGATGTTTTAGATGTTTCACTTTTGCTTTGCTTCCATTTACATTTCCATTTCCCATTTTTCACTCGACTTCTTTTCGAGTTCCCCTTTTTTGGGAATGAGCTGAGCGATTTTTAGAATATTTTTAATAATACTCGTACTCATAAGCATATTTATTTATATGCAGACAGAGATCGAAACCCATTTGCATTTGCTTAGCGCGTTGGACTGTAGAATACTCTATCGAAAAGGTATGCAGACTAAACCCATAAATTATGTAACACAGGTGAAGTCAATAAGTCGATTTGTTAGGGTATCAAATCTTCGCCAGTTTGTTTCCTTAATTTGCTTGAATTAAGCTCATTTGTCTCTGTTTTATTTATAACAAATGCGATGTTTATTAATAATATTTATTTGATTTTTTAAATTAATAAATCAAATTTTTGGTTACATGTGTTCTTATTTCTTGTTTTTAAGCCCACTGTGTGTGTGAAAGTGTTTATGTATAGTTGTTTGTTAGCGACACGTTTTATGCACCCTAGCTAAATCTGCACGACAGGGTATATCATTTAGCTAGAGAGGAAAATTTTACATTTAACAAACATGAGAGAAAATTATGTGTTTGAGAAGTTAGCTGCAGTTCAGCCTAAAATACCCTATAAATAAAAAGAAATTATTGAATTTTTATGACATCTTTAACTCATTAAAATCTTTAAGATTTCTGCTAGCCACTTTTACAGAATATTTGCGAGTCGTGCATATTTTTAAGACTTTGAAACTTATTTGTTTTAGTTGTTGTCTGTCTCTTTGTGTCTTTATTTGCATTAATTATTTATTTGCTCGTTTGGCAGCGTGTGCGCATGCGCAAATGGTAAATTATATATATAGAAATATATCTTTTATATAGTATATGTGAAACATAGAAAAAATATATAAACGGCCAACGAAATTTATTTTAATATACAAACATATTTGCCTGTGGCTAGAGAGATCTTGGAATGTTTTCGGTTATTATTGTTGTTGTTGTTGTTGTTGCTGCTATTCACTTCTATTAGTGAGAATTAGTTTTGTTGCTGTTGTTGTTGTTGTTGCTGTGCTTATTTGCATTGACGACGGCGTGTGGCGGCTGTCTAATCAAATCAAACTTCGTGGAGCTTGAAAATAGCGGCATTTTGATTGATACGCTTTTTGTTGATTGTCGTATTTGTTGTTGTTGTAGTTGTTGTTGCTCTGAGCTGTTGTTGACTATGAGCTGAGCTAATTATATAACTTCGGGGGGGCGCGCACTGACCTAATGAGCCATAAGAGATCTATTTATAACAGAGAAATAAAACAAAAACTCAGGCATACATAAATCTATTCATACTTTCAATCCAATGCTAAATGAAAGCGTTTCAATTGTTTCGTTTTAGTTTTAGAGGTTTTTTTTCAGAGTGGGAGAGAGAGAAAAAGAAATATATGTATATCTCTTGGAATTATTATGATTATTATCTTAAACAAAAGCAAAGTTTAGAGCCACAGATATCGCAATCAAGTTCCATAACTTTTATGATCCAGATGACGCGGCGGTTTTCTTGTGGTTGTTGTTGTTGTGGCGCGACAATAAACAGCTACAAATAATAATAAAATAATAAAAGTTTAGAAAAACGAAATATATACACACATGTATATATTTTTATTATATAATAGATTTGCCGCCCCCAAGAGACCCTCCTACTCCCCCCTTAGATTGCATAGACAGCTGTCGTTGTCCCATAAAATGTATCTAAACAGTCGCCATGTCGTATTTATTAATCAAAACTAACTTGTTATTGTATATTTCTGTTTGTTATTGTTATGTTACTCCTCGTCGTCGTCGTTGTTGTTGCTTTTGTTGTTATAGTGCGTGGCATATTTTCGTCAATTTTTACTAATAAAATTTAATTTATTTAAATTTAAAATAATAAAAACTTAAGCACAAACATGCAGCCCTGGCGCATAAATGCGAAACATAAAATCAAATCAAAAGCATACAAAAAATTAAATAGAAACATAAACAATAACAACAGCAACCACAACAACTACAACAACAACAACCACACTAGAAGCAGCATTTCTAAATAAAGCAAAAAATATAAAATAAGAGAAGAAATAATTTATGCCCAGTTTCAAATGGCCAAAAATACAGAAATACAAAAATAAAGAAAAAGAGACATGAAAAATAAAATTCGTCTACATAAAAGAGCGAACGACAAATACAACAAAAGATTCTTCGCGTCTTGTGAAACAAATAATAAACATAAAAAGCAAATTACACAAATTTAAAAATAATAAAACTAAAACGTGTCTGCATAAATTAATTAATAAGTCAATTCCAAATCCCAAAATCGAATCGAATCTCAATCCGAATGCGAACACGAATACGAACACAAAAAGCAATGAAGACAAAGCGATCAGCGAATTTATTTGATAAACGTATCTAAGGAGCTCTCAGTTATGTTACAGGTTTTTTTTTTCTGATTTGTATTTCATACACTCGTATTATAATATTGAATTGACAATTGGTTTTAATTTGCGAGCCATAAATAAAAGGATAACTCATTTAGCTTCCATTCCCATGAATTCACCTCAACATTAATCTTCATTTTAATTCGAGCTCAGACTTGATTTCATTTTATCTGCTCATAGTTTGTGAAATTTGATTAAGCTTTAATCATTTCCCAAATCGTGTGCTAGTGAAATCTATTTATCGATAACTGTCGCTGTGAAACTTTCGATACCTTGTTCGTTTTGAGGTCGATAAACTTGAAGGAAATTAGTAAAAAGTTTGAATTTTATTCAAATTTATAAACTTATTTGACTTTTATCGGTTTTATTGCGATTCCGTTGCTTTTCCGTCCCATCGGCATCGCCATCGTCATCATTTCCTTGTGGCAAGTGCTTTTGACGTATTGTTTGTAATTTGCGTGTCGTAAAAATAAAAAAGAAAAATACAACCTTATAAAGGAAATAAACGTAAAGCTGTCTTCTGAGTGCTTTGAACAAGAAATGGGAAAAAATGGACAGATCCATAATAAAGTAATAAAATAAAATACGCATGAACTCTGGAGACGAAGAGAAAACCTGCGTTGAATGGAAAGACAACAGAACTGCTAGACAAATAAATACTAAAAGATATTTAATTGTAGGCTATAACAACAGTAACAACAACAGAAGAATCACTATTACAACAGTGCTAGATTATAATGTTGTCTCACTTCATCTTCCTTCCTCTCTCTCACTCTCTCTCTCGCGCTCATTAAAAATAAATAAAAAGCCAGACTAAAAACAATCGAGCATTTTGTTTGTTGAAAAAACAATGTTAAGTCAATAAAAATATGTACACATATATGTACATATATTAAGTATGTTTATATACTATCTATGCTCACATACCACACACACACACATATATATAAAGCAGCAAGAAGTGTGGGTATATTAAGTAAAAATATTTTAAAGGCGCGACTGCTAAAAACTCAAGCCAAAGATACAAACAGAGACCGTGTAAATTTCTTAAGCCAATTTGCCCATATGCCACGCCTCTTCGCGCAGCATCTTCTGTGCTTAATTTGAAATCTCGCGACGCTTTATACACTTATCCCCTTTCACGCCAAAGTACGCTTGATCGACTTGCAGATACGTCGTAAAGAAATTAGAAGTTGAGAAAGTAGTTAAGCGTAAGACAGACTAGAAGCATACCCTGCTGCTTGTAGGGTATTTGGGTTAACTGCTTTTTATAGAACACAATTTGTAGTCTTGGCAAACCATCGATTTGTTGTCAATTGAAGGGTATAACTAAGGTAAGAAATAGCAAAGTTGTGTTTGATTTATTTCGTGCGTGGCCAAAAATAAACCTCAAATCAAACAGCAGAAAAAAAAGATAATAATAATTTTGGCATTTATATTTATATTATTAATTTGAGCTGCGCGTGTTGGGGTAGTTATTGTTGATGCTTTTCATTCGCAGTGATTCACTTATTATTATTTATTTCGAGCGTTTATGTAATGCTTCTTTTTTTAGTTTCAACAAATTTCTCGACAACAACAACAGCAGTAGCAGCAGCAGCAGCTACAGCAGCAATAATATTTCAGTCAGTCGCTTTTTGTTTATAATTAAGCACAAAAAGCGTATTTCTTAATTATTTATTTTATTATTGTTTATTTTTAAATGGGCTACAGACAATTTCCTGCACTTGAAGCGAAACAAATAAAAATGACGCAGCCTTTTTGTTGCTGTTGTTGCCGCTGCTATTTCTATAACTTTGTTGCCGATTATATATATATAAATTCATTTATATATACATGTATATATCTGCCTAATATTGAGGCCCAAAATCTTTATTGAAATCCAAACATTAGCTAATATATAATGCCATATATTTCGCGTTAAGAAAATTATTTTATAGCTCGCCAAGGCAATTTTTATTTAATTGCTAAAACAAAAAAAGAATGAATAAGAAACAAGAATAACAAATAACAATAACAAATAGTTGAAGAACATTAGAGAAACCTAAATGAATGCGAAATGTTTATGAGTAGTATAATTTAAACAAAAATGTTGTATTCTGTTTTGTTGGGCAGTGTAAATCTGAGGCAGAAAGCCTGGTCAACTGCTTACTTAGTTTGTTGGCCAAAAGCGGCTGGCAAACGCTAATTGGCTGCGGCTCTAATGCAAATTTAATTCGTGTGTATTTGTAATTATTTTAGAAATGCGTCCTGCAAATCAAACTGACAGTTACAGACAGAGACAGAGAGACAGGGAAGGAGGGAAGAGTGAGAGAGAGAGGTGGGGAGGCGGCAGATAGAGAGAATTGAAGCTTTGTGGCCAAGCGAATGTTGCTTGTATTTACATACATATGTAATTATGCACACAGAGACACACACACATACATACGGTTACTCACACACAGATACTAGTGCACGATATTAATTATCTTAAGCATAGCGCGCGAATGCAACGTCCGCTTGACCAAATCAATATTAACTTGCCACATGTAGATGCAGCAACAGCAGCAGCAGCAGCAGCAGAGACGATTGCACATTGAAAATACATGTGACAGCTGATGTGTGTGTGCGTGTGTGTGACAATTGGCAGCATAAAAGATGCATGTATTGCAGCGGTTGCCAGTTTGGCACTTTAATGAGCTGCACTTTGCAGCATTGCATACATTTAGGCGTTGCAAATGCACCTGCAACTGCAGCAACAGCGTTCTATGCCTATGGAAAAACAATCAAATATGCATTTTAAAAGTTGGCCAACTCGACTCGAAGTGACTCCCACATGGCCGGAGCACCTCAAACAGACGCACCACTGCTAGCTAGGATCAGAGACCCAGACCAGGTATATTTGTCTAACCTCGTCGCAGGCACACACACACACACACGTTGCACGTTGCATGTAGCGCATGTAGTAACTGTGTCCAGGTGCGCGCCTCTATTTACCCAGGGTGCCTGAGTGCATGCTGCGCTCTGTTTTAGATACACTCACTGCTTCACACTACTCTCCCTCTCCCTCGCTCACTCCGCGCCTTTCTGCCGCTCTCCCCCTCTCTCTTTCTGCTATTCAAAAAATTTAATGGCATTTTAAATAAGAAATTACAGAGGCTGTGCATATTTCATAAGATTTTCGTTTGGACCCAGCGATGTTCGACATGGCGGCTGAGAGAGTTCGACTCGCCTCGACAACTTCCCAAAGGTATCAAATACAAAACAGCAACTCAAACTCAAACTCAAACTGAAACCGAAACTGAAACTAAAAATGTGCGCGACTCCCCCTCTCTCTCTCCCTTAGTTCACCCTTCCTGCTCTAGAGCTAAAGAAAATGGTTGCATGCCTCTAAAATACTATATAGCTTTAGTTGGGCTGCAGTTTTTCGCCTACAGCTGCAAACATACATATACGTAGTAGATATATACATATATAGATAGCAGAAAAAAGCAGTGAAATAATAACGCTGGAATGTGTTAGCTGTAATTCTTGTTTTATACTATGAGGGGGTGTGAAGGGGAAAGGGAAAGGGGGGTGGGCACGGCGTGGAGGCAAAGTTGTTTTACCTTTTTGCATAGCATTGGATTTTGCTAAGTAACATAGCGGCATTTCATTTAATATTTATGTCTCTCTAAATATTAAATATTATTTCAAGGGTTTATGCGAGTGTGCACACACACAGTGGCTCACATTGTATACACACACACACTGGCATACAGTTGCAGTTTTTGTTGCCTTTGAAGCGGGGACTTTGGACTTTGGCTTTTGGTATCTTGGCAGCGAGTCGATACGATTGGCCGCTGCAGCGCCGCCTGTAGGCAGACATTCGCATATGCATTCCATTTGCCATAATGTGCGTGCCTGGCTGCGTGCGCGTGTGTGCGTGCGTCAGCTCAAATACCATAGCATACATTTGTGCGCTTGACCGAAATGCAGAAAGCGCTTCGCTTCCTGCTTTGGCATTTCGCTTTGTCTTTGTCTTCCTGTCTTGGCATTCACTTTGCCGCTCGCTTATTCATATGGAAAACACTTGAACACCCACACCCGCACTCATGCATGCCTGTGCATGCATGCTTGTCGCGCCTTGGCCAAAGCTAAGGACAAGCTAAGATTTGCTTGCCCACTAATGATGATGATGATGTGGGGCAGATATAATTTTTTACATATTCTTTTACTTGTCTCAAGCTATATTAAATTAATATTTAATGAACGTGAGCAGTTGTTTTCACACTTGCAAGCCTGCAACTTGTGATGTTACTTTGCTTTTGCACTTTCAATCAGCTGAAAGGACACGCAAGGCTACGGACTAACGGTTAAACAACGCGCAGCAGTCATTGCAATCACAAATAACACACAATGAGTGTGTGTAAGCTTTGAGTAGTTCTTATTGTTGTTGCTGTTGGTAGAACCAACAGTGAAGGCAGTCGCCAACTGTCGGCCATATATCCTCATTATCCTGCATGCTAAAAACAATAAATTACTATTTGCAAAAGGTTAATTTTTACTTCGAAACAAACAAACAGTGCCAACAACAAAAACAACCAGCGAGGCGCCATAGAATGTGGCAACAAAAAAAATTACATGAAAAAAGTAACACACACACAAACACTCACACACACTCAGTGTGAAACAGTTGCAATTACCAACAACAACAAAAGCAGCGACAGCCAAGCACAGAACAGTTGAAAACAACAATAGCTAAAGTAAATAGCACAACAGAAACAGCAACAACAAGAACAACTACACGAACTGCAATAAACGGCAACACATTGCAATGTTGCAAGGAGTTGTCCTTAGCGATGGCAGCGTGAGTGGAAATATGCGAGTTTATGCAGAAAAGGAGTCGAAATTTTAATAAAATTCTATCTTATTTCTTCTGTCAAAAGTATTTGCTTTTAAGCCTTAAACTAACTAATGGCTAACCCATTTTGTAGACCAAGCCACAACGAATACTATCTTAGAGTTTCCTACTTTGCCATCTCTAAGTGCGTCCTGCCTTTCCTTGCTGTCTGTTGCTCCTGCAACTCGTGTGCGCTCACACTCGGAGGGCACTGCTAAGAGGGGTAGATAGAAAAGTGCCTGTGACTTGAAGGAGAATTGGCAAAGGGGTTAAAATTGTAAAGTTATTTTGTATGTTACGCTTTTGTTTTTGTTTTTTATTTGGGCTTGGCACCGAATGAAGTCAAGTGTGCCCCCATTTGAATGTTTTATTGTAATTTTAGTTGTCGGTTGGTTGTTGGTTGTCGGCTGCTGGTTAGTTTTGTTGGCTGGCAAAGCTGACACACCTCAATGCGCGCTGCACTCAACACTTGGCGTATAATTATTTATTGCATTTAAATTATTGTTGGCTTTATTGCAAGTGTTGTTGTTGTTACTGTTGTTGTTGTTGTTGCAGCAAACAAAACTTTCATTGTATATACTCAGTTATATTGTACAACTGAAAACAGAAGCGTAGAGCTAAGCTATACATGCACTCGCACTTGATTTTATGATTACTACAATTACGTCAATTGTTGTTGCTGTCGTTGTTGTTGTTCCTGGTGTTGATGTTGTTGTTGTTACAGTACACCTAACACCAAGTCGAACTTCTTTCCTTAGAAATATGCCACTGCAATTGTTTCTTACATTGTTTTCTTGCATTTCCATACATATCAGATATACATAAAACATTATATACAAAACGAAGAAGTAAAAAATAAACCTAAGAAATAATATATACTACTGCGCACCTACAAATATTTCCCCCTACTCCCCCTACTACCCTTTGGTTGGAGGGCAGCAGCTCCTTTTGCGGCTTTGCCCTACGCGAAATGTGTTTTTCACATTATTTCATGAATAATGCATTGAGCTAATATGCATATTTTATGTGAAATTCGTGCAATAAAATACTATTAAATATTTAGTTGTTGCTGCCACTGCCGCTACCATTGGTGCTGTCTTTGCTGCCGCTGTTACTGCCACAGCCACTGCCACCAGCATGGACTGACTGTCTTGCTTGGATCCACCAAGGAGTTGAATAGTTAAGCAAAGAAGTTGCACAGTTAAGTAAAGATGAGCTCCAACTTCTGCCCCTTCTCCCACTTACCCACTTTCGTACACTTGGCTAACAACTGGGCAATTCAATTTCAGACTAGCTTAGAGAGTTACGTATTTGATTGGCAGTTTTTCCACGCAAGCAAACTAAAGCTTTGCCGATCTGTTGAGATCTTATTCAAAACCACCTTTCATAGAGTTATATAGAGTTATTACTAATATCAGGTTAACTATAAAATATACAAAGTTGTCTTAAAATCATCATAGACACTGCTGGGGAAATACTTGACTGTCATTATAGCTGTTATCCACTGTCGAAACGTGCGACAGAATGGCGACAACTTGCGGCACTTGAGAGCTAGAGAAGCGTTTCTAGCGACTTTGTCGCATTTCTCTCTTTTACTCCCTCTCTCTATCTCGCTCTCCTTTTAGCTCTTACCATTCCTTTTAAATTAATTATTTATTATGCCAAGCATTGCTTCTTATAAAATTAATGAATGGCATGAGCGCAAAAACTATAAAACCGGGCGCAGGACGCGGATAAAAGACGCGACTGCAAGCCCACATCAGCAGAGCAGGCAGAGAAGGAGACAGGGCGGGAGGAACAGACAGAGACAGGCTAAGAGACAGGATTAGGATGAGTGCAAAGAGGGGCGTGTGCGTGTGGTTGGCTGAGTAATATAAATAAATGAATGAATGAAGGAATATGACTACTAAGAAAGAGAGCGAGAGAGGAAGCAACACAAAGAGAGCAAAAGACAGAGAGAGGAAGAGAGCGAGAGTAGTTGTTTGTAGTAGTAGTAATAGTAGTGAAGGCTACAAAGCAGCAGGCGCTCAGCAAATCTAGACAGACAAACACTGAACACTGAAACTGAAACTCGGAAGGAATCGGGCAAAACCAATGTGGGAGCAGGTGACGTTGGTGGTGGAAACTGGCTTGAAGGGGTGACGGGAATGGTGAGTGCGGAGTGGAGGAGGAAAGATTGTGGTGAGCAAGTTGCAGACAAGAGAAATAACAAACTTGAGACGCCGCCGTCGACGTCGCTGCCGACGACGCTGCCACGGTAAAAGCACGAATCGAAAATGAATAATAAATAAAGTGTTATATAATATAAGAAATATACTACAAGGCAAAAAGAGAAAACTACAGACAAAGTTCTTTCAAGATGGGCGTGGGCAGGGGGCAAAAAGGACGCGACTGTAGTTTAATACTCATAGTGTTAACCCCACAGTGCCCCCCCGCCCACGCAGCGCATGGGGCGAGGGGACGGGGAGTGTCGAGTTTATGTGCTCGCTTGAAAAATAAAATTAAAATTGCATTAGAATCCAACGGGTTTTATGGCGAGTGTTAGAAGGCTCAAAAGGGGAGAAGGGGGAAGCGAGAAATCGTGGAAACTTGAAGGCTGTTGAAAGCCAAGTATGAGTGAGAAAGAGAGCGCACGCGAGAGAGTGGGTAACAGAGAGAGATAGAGTTAAGGGCAAGGGCAGAAGTGCCTGCATTTGGATTGATGGCAGAAGCGAGTGAGAGAACCCGGTAGAAATTTATATGTATTTTATTGCCAACACTCAGACACTTACCCACATACAATCAAACAAAAAGATATGAGTGCGCGCTGCTATAACAAATATTGAAAATATTTTAGAACAAAAAATCAATATACATATATATATAAATTTTTATAGAAATTTGTAGAAGCGAAAAAGTTAATTAAATAAATTATTATGTGAATGGGGCGTGCACACGATGAGTAATTGGCAAGAACAAGAAGACGATGAGCCACAAGCAGCAACAGCAGCAGCAGTAGCAGTGCCAGCGACTGAGACTCTGACTGAGGCAGCGGCAGCGGCTGCGACGTTGGCAGCGAAGCGCCGCAAATTAAATTAAATGAGTTGAAAGAAAGTTGAATGCGCGCACGCTTCAAAATTTGTTTTTGTCGAGTATGAGAAACGTCGTGGCAGTCACTTGTTCCAGTTGTTCTTCTTCTTGCTCTTGTTGCTGCCGCTGCTGCTGGCGGGAAATTGAAAATTTAATTAATTAAACATTTTTGAGCACAAGCAACAACAAGAGCTACAACAATATTTTATTATATGTATTGTACTATGCGAGTCTTATAATTGTTAGACGTACAAAGCTGCTGCTGGAATGGCGTGGAGGTAGGGGGCATGGAGCGGCAGTCAGGGGGTTAAAAGGTCACCATAATGCATTGGCAAGTGACTGGCGAATTTACGAGTGTAAGTGACTAATGGTTTCCCCATTCTGCTGTTGCTGCTTGTAAGCAATTGTTTTAGGAGCAGCAGCAGACTTGTAAGAAGTATAATAAATTTAACAATAGCTAAACTCAATTTATTGTGCTGGCAACATACTCCTTAATAGACAATAGTCGTTTTTAATTTGAACTTTACGATTCAGCCATACTATTAAAAGTTCCCCAGCGAAGCTTTTTCATGTGCTTTTCGCACTGCGTAGCAAAAGCTTTGCGTTTTCGAAGCGCATGATTGAGTGCTCATTATTTGCAGTTGAATGATTAATAATTTAATTATTATTGTTGGCAATATATCTGTGCTCAGTTAACTACTGTGTCAAATAGTAATTGCTTAAAGCTCTACACTTTTTTTATATAACTTGACAGCTAGGGAGGCAGTACTGCTTTTCTCATTATAAATAGTTACTACAAATGCTATAAAAACAAAGTACGAAAAGCGAAGTATGCCGGACTTGAAATTACCTCTACTTTTAAACAATTAAACAGTCGTCCATGCATATTAAAATTTGTACAAATATATAGCACACTTGTTAAAAATTTCAAGACTTCCTTAATCTTTCGCTTATAAATCCCCCCCAAGACAGCAATAAAATTAAGAAAGTTAGATATAATCTATATTTTAACGTTAATATATATATTTTTAAAATTTATGGCACACTCGTTTATCAATTTTACGTATGCAGCGCATAAAAACTAGTTAAAACTGAACTATTTGAAAATGTTTAACATAAAATAATGTTTTTAACGTCAGTTTGGTATTTAGGGCTGGCTTAATTCGCCTGCATTCCCAGCCCTACCTGTCCCTCTACTAGTTGTATACGGCATAAGTTATCTTGTATATAGGGTTTGCCTGTTGAAATGCAAAAAATGCTTCCGACTTTTCAATTTCAATTATTCATACATTTTATGACCTTTTTCCTTAACATGGCAGGCGTCTAACAAATGCAACACGAGGAGGCAAGAGGCCGAGAGGCAGAGTTGCAGGGAGGCCAAGAGGCAGAAGTCGTGACACCACCTAGTTTCAAATATTTAAGACTTACACTATATACAATATATATTGTTTTTTTTTTCGTGTGTTTTTTCTCCCTCTTTCTCGGCGTTTATTCTTTTTGCTGCCGCTTCACATAATTTGTATAGCGCTTGTTGTTGGCCATATAAAATGCATGGCTTTGTGCAGTTGGGCCGCTGACATGGCCAAGCGGGGGGCGTGGCAGGGTAGGGAGCGGAGGCTTGTTCAGCGAAAAGTAGGCGTCAACTTTGGCTGGTCAGTGGTAGGCAATGAATCCTTCGCAGTTCCAGTGCCACGAACCAGCGAACGGAACGTGCATCAATTTAACTTTTTTCTCCACTTTTTGTAGTTTTTTTCCATATTTTTTTTATATTTTTTTACCTATACCCTGGCGAGTCGAAGTGCAAATGGGGCCTGGACTTACTCTAGAAATTAACTGCGGCTTTGGCTTAATTTATTTAGCACTTTTTTCTTCTGCCCAACATTTGTGCCGCTCTGTTTATTAATAAATATTAAAAGACGCTTCAATTACTTTAGCGTTGTAGTTTTTTTTGAACCTTTGTGGCAAGTGTATGGATAGATAGAGATACAAACTGAATATCGTATAACAGCAAATAGTAATAAATAAATAGTTGCCTTTTGCATATATGAATGTATATAAGTATTGGGGACCTTTCCATGTTGGTCATAAAAATACTGAAAGTTGTTGAGCTCCAAAGACAAAGCGACAAAAGATCGGGTGAATGGGAGGAGGGCAGAAAATGGCAAATGGTTTTGCCAACTTTGTATACTAATTTGCTTTGGCGTTTGCATACCAAAAAGCTTTTGGCCCCACAGCATTTATGGCATTAATAAACTTTTATGGCCAACAGTGGCAGCAATGTCTTCAAACCGAAACCGAAAACGAAACGTAACGAAACTAAATGACGTTTTTCCTTAACGTCTTTTCCATTTGCAGGCCAAAATGATTGAGACCGGCGGACATGGCTGGATGGGTGCTCCTGCAACAGGCACATCTGTGGCGGGTAAGTGACACTCCACACACTATAAAGGAAACTTCCTTTTTAGCCAATTAGCATACCTCGGACACGGCACAAACTAAGTTTGGAATCCCTTCCTTTTCTCTTCCTTTTTGCTTTCCGTTTTCTTTTCTCCACTACCAGCAGACAGCTACCAATATCAATTGCAGTCCATGTGGCAAAAGTGCTGGAACACAAACCAACAGAATCTGGTGCAACAGCTGCGCTTTCGTGAACGTGGCCCACTGAAGTCTTGGCGCCCGGAAGCCATGGCTGAGGCCATTTTCAGTGTACTCAAGGAGGGACTCTCCCTCTCGCAGGCAGCTCGCAAATATGACATACCCTATCCGACATTTGTGCTCTATGCGAATCGAGTCCACAACATGCTGGGACCCTCCCTCGACGGCGGCACTGATCCCCGACCCAAGGCACGTGGTCGCCCACAGCGTATTCTGCTGGGCATGTGGCCAGAGGAGCTCATCCGAAGTGTCATCAAGGCGGTGGTGTTCCGTGACTATCGTGAGATCAAAGAGGACATGGGTGCGCATCAGTATGCCAACGGACAGGCTCATGGTGTAAGTATCTTAAGTTTTTTCATACTAAAAGTATCTTTATCTACTTGATTTGCCCCCCTTATTATTATGGAGTTTCCAAAGCTATTAAACTCCCAGTTTTTTTGCCCCATTTGGAACCCTTTTCTTAACAAATTTCTTCTACCATTTCTTCCCCTTCCTTCTACTCAATTTAGGCCCACTTCGGCTCTGGCAACTCATCGGCAGCTGCCAATGGCTACCACAATGCAGCCGTCAAAATGGCGGCTCAGAATGCCGCCCTCGCGCCACCCGACAGCAGTAATCCACTGAGCACTATGACAGAGACGCTGCGTCGTCAGATACTTTCACAGCAGCAACCACAGCAGTCGCCCCATATGCAGTCAATGAACATGTACAAGTCTCCGGCGTATTTGCAGCGCTCGGAGATTGAGGATCAGGTGTCGGCAGCAGCGGCAGTGGCAGCGGCAAAGCATCAACAGAATGATCGCCGTGGTACAGAAAATTTGCCCGATTTGAGTGCATTGGGACTGATGGGACTACCAGGGCTTAATGTGATGCCAACGCAGCAGGCGCCCCATCAGCGTGGCTCAGGCGGCGGAAGTGGTGGCAGCGCAGGCGCTGCAATGCATCCCAGTGCCGCCAGCTATGCGAGAGAGTTGTCCAGGGAGCGGGAACGCGAGCGTGAAATGTCTAGGGATCGGGAGCTTAAGGAGGCAATGCATGCCCGACAATATGGTAATCAATCGCGTGGTTCGAACTCCTCGGCGGGCAGCAAATCGACGTCAGCCCATGGCCCCTCCTCGTCCAGTCGACCCGGTGCTGCATCGCCCTACTCCACGCACTATGGCAAGCATCAACCCAAGGAGCATCCCAACTATGCGTATAACAAGCGCTTTCTGGAGAGTCTACCCGCTGGCATTGACTTCGAGGCCATAGCCAATGGACTGCTCCAGAAGTCTGTGAACAAAAGTCCACGTTTCGAGGATTTCTTTCCCGGCCAGGACATGAGTGAACTGTTTGCCAGCGCCGATGCCAACGCCGGCGCTGCGGCTGCAGCGGCCGCAGCAGCAGCGGCGTATGCGCCAGCTGGTGTGCGAGAATCACCGCTGATGAAGATCAAACTGGAGCAGCAACAGGCCACAGAGTTGCCCCATGAGGATTAATAGGGAGCTAAAGATGGACGATGGGTTGGTTCTTTTGAAGAAGCCAACGGAGATACATTTGGACTGCTATTTTAACCCCAACGTTTAGTGTTTTAGCCTGCTAAGTGCTTAGTTCAAGTTGCTAACTGGTTTTTTAATTATTATGCTTAGTTTTAGTCTAGGCTTAGTATGAGTATTAAATGTTCCCCCTAATCTACACACCCACAACACACACACACATACACATGCACTTCAGAACTTTCCTGTAAGGATAAGATCTCGCCTAAATATTATTTATTTTGAATGCATTTTATTTCTTATGCGCCTTATTCTTTGCCAATATCAAGAGAAACAAAAGAGAAAAACAAATAAAATAGAAAAGAAAACTAAGAATTAATATAATAATTAAAATAATAAATGATAATATTATTAAATGATACAATTACAGTTACAATTAGAGACTTGTGCATTTCTTAAATGTAGTTTACTTTAGTTAAGCACACACGCACACACTGACACACACAAACACACCCACACGAAGAACTATTCATTCACATTACACATAAGCAATGTTGTCTCTTAAATGGTAATTATATTAATATTATTATACAATATTATAATCGATAAACATGCCTATAAATATATATATTTATATATAAATATATATAACATGATGTATGTCAAGTAATTCTATTTCCAAATGTAATTGTAAATAATGTACAAATTTCCATAGCCGTAGGACAACATTCACTTAATATTAGTTAACACACAGATACACACCCACACACATACACTCAACGGTACTCGTGAGTGGCACATCTTCTATTCTATTGTAATATTCGTGAATAAATGAAAAGTACGAGTAAATAATGCATCTAATATTACTTATAGAGTACACACATATATACAGCTAATTTCATGTATGTATGCAGACAACAAACACACACACCCACACACACCTAACACACATAAAACTACAATATTTAAGTGCATATATAACTTGTATGTTCTTAATCATTATTATTTTAGTTAAAACTAAATTATATGAAAAATGAAACAGAATAAAAGTGAAGAAGTAAATGTAAAAAATAATCAAAATTGTGTTTTATCTTTGCTGGCATGTCATGGTGATAACGAGAAGAACGAGAGAATTTCAGGTGTGAACGTCACAGAATGGTAAGTATCTGATAAATAAGAGGCGGAGAATGGGTAGCAGCTTTTGAAAGTTATGCTGATGAAAAAGAGAACGGCAAATGAGAAAGAGAGACAGTCCGAGAGAGAGAGAGAGAAAGGGGAGCAACAGAGAGAGAGAGAGAGAGAGAGAGAAAGAGAAAGAGATAGAGTGAGAGAGACATAGTGAGAGAGACAAACAGAGAGAGAGAGAGACAGAAAGACAGAGAGAGAGACAGAGAGAGAGACAGAGAGAGAGAGACAGAAAGACAGAGAGAGAGAGAGAGAGCGAGAGAGCGAGAGAGAAAGAGACAGAGAAAGAGAGAGAGACAGAGAAAGAGAGAGAGACAGAAAGAGCGGCAAAGGAAGCGACAGCAGAGCGATTGAGATGCAGAAAGCAATTAAGGCTGAGAAATCTATCCAAACACCGAGCAAAGGATGTTAATATAAAAGGACAATTGGAGAGGTTTTCCAATAAATTTGAAAATTAAGAAGAAAGGGAAAAATGCGCTCTTTTAAAGATGAGCTACTTATATTCATATTGTATTCATATTTCCCTATAAAGTTCAGACAGTTAAGAGCTTTATCTATACCATTTATTAGCGGAAATGCTGACGTCAGCAAACTAAAGATAATTTCCATGATATTTGAATCATCTACATTGTCCGGACAACAATTCAACCCAAGACGTCTCACACTTTGATGCTATTTAAAACCCGTTTCATTATGCCAGGCATAAGATACAAACTCCTTCATTCCAGAGGCAAATGAAAGGCATGTCAGAGTCAGAGCATGCAACTTAATCAAGATTGAATTACGACGAGTAGATGCAGCAAGCAGAGCCACAACACAGCACAGTTGTGGCAATAAGGAAAAACAACTGCAGTTAACCAAGCGGCCACAAGGCTCCGCCTCAAAACTCTCAAGGTCAAGTGGCAAGTGAAAGGGATGTCAAAGTTGCAGTTGCAGTTCCACTTGTTGTTGCTGTTGCTCCTGCCGTTGAAAGAAAACAATTACTTTGGCACTTAACAGCTTAACACATCAGTTTAGTCGAGTCCTGGCTGCTGGGAAAGTCATAGAGGAAAGCGGGTGCTTAGCCGTAGACTTCCCAGATGGCAAAACTCCAAGCAGATACAACTGTAGACTCGTTAGTTGGGCTAGGGGAGTTGGTGTGAAGAGGGACAGAGTCGGAGGCAGTAGCAGAGACTGTGTAGCACAACCATGACAAACGTTCAAGAGTAATGCTCAAGGTCATTTAGCCGGCGCATTCAAAAGGAGTTGGCCAGGAAAAGCGGAAGCAGCACTCGTTGTTGTAGATATGCCACCCAACGATGTTGCATGCAGCAAGTGTTTGGGGCCAAAACGGCAGTCGCTTGGACGGTCATGAATGCCAAGTGCCTTTCATCTTGCGAGACACCCACAGAGAAACAGAAAGAGAGAGAGAGAGAGCGCAAGAGAGAGGGACAGAGAGGGGAAGAAAAGCAACAATAACGACAATAATCGTTCTGGCATAAAGGGGTCGGACAAGTCTCGTTTCTCGCTTCTCACTTCTCTCCTCTTGTTCCTCAGTTATCGCTGCTCGGTTCTCGGGTCAGCCTTGAATGTCAGGCGACCCACAAACAACTTCCTTCTGGCCTGAGCTGACGTCCTTGCCAGCAATGCGGCTGTGGTTGCCAGCTGTCTGAAGTCCGCCTACTTTGCACCCTGCTTCACTTCTCTCCTCTGTGTATGTGTGTGTGTGGGAATGAGTGTGTCTGAAGTTAAGCATTTGCGGCTGCTTGAAGCCCAAAATCCCGGCTGGCTCTCAGACAACGACAAGAATGAGCATGAGCAGGAGCAGCAAAAGGAGTAGGAGGAGCAGGAGTGGGCACAGGGGCAGCAGCAGGACTGCTGTGCTATCCATCTTGACAAGTGGCTTGCCGCCAGACTCTGAGTGTATACATACACACGTATGTGTGTGAAAGGTCGTGTATGGAGAAGCAGGAGCTGTGACTCCGCCTTTGGTTTTGCCACTTAACCCTTTACGTTCCTACTGCGTATTTAATTTTTGGTATACATTTGTTTCCAAGCCAATCCCTTCTTTAATTTCAAGAGCTTATCTTTGAATATTTCTTGAGAATACTTTTAAATTTTCATTAAATTAGAATTTTTCTGACCAAGTTTATAGCTCTTATGCCACCACCTCCAAAATATTGTCGTTTTATGTAGTATAATGTACTTCACAGTTAATGTTATACAGTTGTATAGTATAAAGGGTTAAATGTTTGCATCAGACACTGATTGGTATTGGTCTGTTGCTGGCAAAGATGGCGATATTGCGGTTGCACTCGAGAAATTACAGATAATTTGTTAAATATGGCACGGCAGCATGTGAAGTAGAAGGCTACAACAATAACAACAACTACGACGAGAAGAACAAGCCAGGAAAAGGTGAAAGTGAAAGTGCACAAGGCAGAAAGGCTAACCAGACAGAGACCGAGTCAGAGTCGGAGACCGAGACGGAGACAGAGACCGGGCCAGAGTCAGAGTCAGGACACGGAGAGTCTGTGATGCTCCTTATACCGAAACACAAGTTAAGTCAACTTGAATTGAGTCGCGTCGAGAGTCGAGACATTCTGCCAGACACTTGTCGCACTGTACATATGTGTACGAGTGTGTGACTGTGTGTGTGTATATTTGTGAAGGCATTCCTCAAGGTTGTTGCTTGCGACATGATTTCAATTTTATTTTAGCCTGCCAGCCATTTTGCCATCAGTGTGTGCATGTGTGTGTATGTGCTATTAAAGAAGCACACACATGCTCTCTCTCTTTCACTTCCTCATGCTGTCAGGCTCTTGCACAGCACCTTTGTCCCTCTCTCTCCTTTCCTGCTCTGTGCACAGCAGGAAGCTGTTGATATGTAGTGTAATGTGGCAACATTATTTGCTTGATTGCTTTATTTTACGCAAAAGGTGTTTGTGGTTTGACACCACACACACACGCACGCACACACATTGACCCACACTCAAGCTCTCTCACACACACACACACACACACTTGTACGTATGCAAATTTCTGTATTTTGGCTTGTAGAACATCTTTGAACGTTTTGCTTAAGTAAATGTTTGCTGTCGAAATTTTCTGTTTATTTATTAGCTCACTTATTGAGAGCATGGCTGAGAGAGGGAGTGCGGGTGGGAGAGACTAAGAATGACCCCTCACATCAACGGCAAGTTTTGGCAAATAAATGCAAAGAAAATATTTTCTGTAAATAGCCTTTCAATTTCTCTCTTGTGCTTTCCGAGCTGGATGAAGTATAAGAAAGCAATCGGAGATTTATAGCCAAATACACTTGTGGCTTTTACGGTCAGCAAGAAGTGTGGCAAGCTTGGACATTTCTTCATCGCTCTCACTCTGCAGCTCTCCTTCTCTCCCTCTCTGTGGCAATGTGTGAAAGTGTGAATATTCCTTAAGGATGCTTTGCTTGCATAATTGCATGTGATTTATTGAGTTTACTGACATAAGTGAGCATCAATTATGGTCCAGTTGAGCTCTGGCCAAAATCGAAAGTGAAAAGAGAGCTGCAAATGTTGCATGCAAGTAATTCAAATGATTTGTGGCATTTACAAAGTTATGCGACGACGCTCAAATGAAGATAAATAAATATTGATTTATTCGAGTTTATTTTCGGTTTCTTCTTTTATTTTACTCATTTCAAAGTCATGTCTAATTTACTGAGTTGCTCGAAAAAATAGAAAACGAAACTAGAAGAGCAATAAAATAATCAAACAAGCCAATCAGACACACACACACCAACACATGCACCAACATGCACTCTTGCAAACTCAATATTTTAATTAAAAATTCAATTTTAATCAATGCATTAGCAAAATGTCTCGCTCTCAGCAACGGGGAAAACTGTAACGAGAACAGCGTCCAGAGTGAGCAGGCGGTCTATGAAGGGGGAAGGGCAGCACAGAGGTACAATCCTTTGCAACAGCAGCAGGAGCAGCAGCAGCAGCAAAAACACAAGTTTTATGCGACGTCGAGTTTGAGAGCATTGAAAAATAATAAAAAATCGCAACAACAACAAAAACAGGAAAAAAACGTCTGTTGTATATGTATTTGTATACAACAACAATAAGCGCTGTGGCAGTAAGAGCAACAGCAGCAGCAGCAACCATGATGACGAACAAAAAATAGAAGAAGAAATGGTTGTTGTGCCACTCCAAACCAATAACGAAGGAAAAAATCTATGGAAAGTAGCCAGAAAACAGAGCAAGGGTCATAAGTGAGCGCCTCTCTAAGCTTGCGTGTGTGTGTGCGAGTGTGTGTGCACACTAATACACGAATATATGGCATATATACATAGTCGCATATCTGTAAAATGTGTTGCATTTTTATTATAACTTGGAAACGTTGATAACTCCGCCTATTTCTAACGAATGTGCGCTACGTTACGTATACGTAATATTGAAGTAGTTAAAAGGCAGCAAAAAAAACACACGGAAAAATAAAAAATAAAAAGCGAACTGAGAGCTGAGAACGAACGCAAGCATCGAGTATAGAGAATACATTCGATTGAATTTAATATGCATGCATACAATGGCACATACACAGAGAGAAAGATTCATGACACTGCAAAGGGAGGCGGAACGGTGGAAGTGGACGTAACTGATACTGGTTTGAGTTGTTGGTGTCTCCACTGGAAAACTAGGAGTTTTGGGGCAGCCAGCGACGTGGTTTAGGCCGTGATGGGGTGTGTATATCTGTGGGTGCAGCGATAGCTGCAGAACTTTCCATGAGACAGGAGGTGGAAAAGGGAATGAGTAGCACCCAAAGGGACAGAGGCAGGCAGGCGACGGCTTAGCCAAGAGCAAAGCAAAAGAAAGGCAAAGTACGAGGAGGAACAGACGATGACGCTGGCGACATTGGCGACGCTTTTTCGGTGCCTTTTGGTCCTTTAGGCGCTGCACTTAAAGAAATACTAGGTAAAGAAATAAAAAATTATAACTAATTGATAATAATTTAACAACAATGTTGCCAATACGACCAGAAATAATTGAGTTTATATAACTTAAGTGTCAGTTTTAATATCAGCCGTTGTTTTGAGTTAATGGGGCTCAGCGGGTTAACATTATTAAAGGTTAATATCTGGTTTAATTCAACAATTTATTTTCTAATCATTCTATAACAAAGTATTTCACTTGGCCCCTAAAATGTCTGCTAAAAAACTCGTTTACTTAACGATCTAAAATTTATTATAGCAAAAACAATTTGTCGTTAATGTGTAATAAAATATTCTTAAATTAATTATTCAGCGATTTATAATAAAAAACAATAATTTTCTTCTTGATTATTCTAATTCATTTATAGCTGCAGCAATTAATCAAACATGCCATTAAAATGAGTATTAAAATATTTTAATACGCCAAACAACTAAACAATAATAAACAACAAATATATAAATACCTTTCATCTTTAGAATTATACATTTTTAACAATAGTAATTAATCATTCGCATCATTAAAGTGAGCATTAAAATAGAATATTCTCGAATTTATTGTATAACCTTTTTATTATTTTGTTTAGCAGTTAAAGTTAAATAATTTCCTTTTCTCAATAATTTAAAGTTACGTGTTCAGTCATTAGCTAGAAGTAGTTATTAAAACATACTCTTTTCAGTGTAATCAATAGCTAATATTTCGTCGAGTGTAGTTTATCAATAGAGCACGCATAAGGGGTGACCAGGATGTTGGATGTTGTTTCTCGTCAACTCGTGGACAAAGTTGTTTGGGAAGGAAGAAGGTCGATGCTGGGCACAGTTACTGTAGCCTCAGTCTATACCTGCTGTCTAAGTGCAGCAGCAGCCAGTACATACACACACACACACACACCCATGGAGCAGGACACACTGATGCAAAAGCATCAAAAGCCGCACCCGCTGAACAACAACAACAACAACAGCAGCAGCAGCAAGTTGAGGAGGCATACAAAATGGTGGTGGTGCCACAGCTGTCCGTTGTAATAGCCATAGCGACGCGGCCTGATGATGACGATGACGATGATGACGACGACGCCAGAGAAATGGCGACGAGACGAAAACGACGACGACAACGACAACGACTCTAGCTACGAGGCGGACAACAACAAAAACGACGCCAAATTCAACTATGGACGCGTGTGCGTTCCCCTTTTTGTGGCACTGTAGTAACTGTGGGGGGAAGAGGCTTTCGCAATGGGCACATAACTTTTTGCTCATGTGTGCCAAGTGGGAGGGGTGGAGATGGGAGCGTGGAGGGGTCATGCAGTAGGCGCACAACGTTGCCCATTTGCAAAATTTTCTAATATGTAAAATGTTCAATAGAGAAAACTATGTATGGCCACAGGACAACAAGAGACGAGAAGATGCGGAGCAGTAACAGAAGCAGGAACCAGGCACCAGGCACAGGCAGGCACAGCACCACACAACGATGCAAAAACAAACTGAAAGAGCACAGGAGAACGGATGCTGGATGCTGCAGCTCCATCTCCAGCTCAGTCCACCGACTACGTATACGTTATGTGTGCCTCTGTGTGTGTGTATGCGATTGGGTTGGAAAAAGCATGGCAAAGAAATCGCAGCCAAAGGCGAGGAACAGTTTGTGAGTATTGGAGAAGAGAAGGCATCGAAGCTGATGCTAGGAGTTGTAGGAGAGTTGGAGTCGATGGAAACGATATGCGTATGCGTCAGGCAGGTTTTGGGTTTGTTTTTAGCCAAAACTGAGAGCCAAACGGGAGTGGGGGGTAGGCAGAGAAAACGAGAGAGCGCAGAGAAGTAAATGACGAGAACCTAATCACCCATTCGTCATATCACCTTAGATTCATTAATACTTTGGCCACGCCACACGCTGCGGGGCACAGCAAAAACAGCCGAGTTTGGAGTCCAAACTACGTCAACGGCATAAGATTTCAAACGAGTTCGGTAAAAGAGTGGGCTGAAATGGGGAGTGGCAGTTGCTGTGCCGTGTGGATTGATAACGAGATGCAGTTGCGCAGCCTTTGATCGATGAGGCCTAATGCGTGGCTAATGCCAGATCTGGCACTGGCATAGCCTGCATTTCAATTAGCAGAGCAGGAGAGAAGCAGACATCTAGAGGAGAGAGCGTTACTTAGGCTTCGACTAGGACTAGGACTAGTACTCGGTACCAGGTAGCAGGTACCAGGTACTAGGCATAGTTACAGTTACAGGACACATCGAGGTCCACACACAGCGCAATAATTGAGTTTTCATCAAAGAGCAATCAGGCGAAATTTTGCACACCGAGCGCGTTCTTAACTAAAAGCCAGCTACGTTAGCCTGCAGATGATGATAATGATGATGATAATGACTAGGATGATGATGAAAGCCATGCATGCTGGTTGCATTCGGCTGGTCGTATGATAGATGCAGCCAGTGCAGCGCTATAAATTTGCAGCAGGACCAAAAAGATGGGCGTCTAGTCCAAGTGGAAGGCGCCAAAATGGTGGCATAAAATAAAATTTAATTAGAAACGTAACCAGGACTACAACAAGCAGAACGAGGGGAAAGCAGCCCTCTCCACATGATGGATACTCAGCACAAATATTTTGGGCTAGCAGCTACAGCAAAAAAGCAACAACAACAACGGCAACAAGAAAATGCATTTGCAACGAAAATTGCAGGAAAATTGCATGGAAAACCAGAGATGCAGTCATGTGCCTTGTCCAAGCACATAGACATAAACAGGGCGTTGGTTATGCCTGCTTGTGTGTGTGTAAATGTATGTCAGTGTGTGTGTGCCAATGCGTGTGAGTGCATTGTATGTACGCGCTGTTAAGGCGTGGCAGGCAACGTTAGCGGACACAAGCGAAACACTCGAAATTCGAAGCAAGTTGCCCGCTTTTCTGACAAGATGGACATGGCCGATGTCAAGGGGAAATATGGAGATGACGGACCCATATATGCCTATATACTAATGGCACGCACAAGAAGCAGCACGGGCAGCTGAAGTTTGACGGAAAACCACCAAACTAAATTGCAAAACACGCCTTGGCCAGTCGTCAACGAGGAGAAGTCGTAAAAGAAGGTGTGCGAAAAAGATAGCGTGCTTTTCTGCGCAGCATCCAAAGAGGAGCAAAAACTGCAGATGACGGATAAGGAAGACGGTAAAAAGAAACACTTCTCGCTTTCCCACACTCTGCCGCAAACTATTCACCAACGCGCACGCACGTCATGGAGGGAAGCATGCTGGACCCTGTAGCTAGAAAGTAGAGAAGGTCTGCTATAGAAGACGTCTTGCTGGGTGTACCTAAAGATCACCAATGGAACACATTTAGTAAAACTCTGCTTTCTTTTAAGATTTCTCCTGTTTAAGAAACCACTGACAGGGTCTTTTACAGTCAGCTTCTCACGACTCTACCGCTTTTAATTAGAAACAAGAAATCACATTGATACTCTGATGGGAAAAATGCTAAGCAAATGCAATTTAGATGAAACTACGTCAATCTATTCTATTCTTTTGCAGTTCACATTGTTGTTTTTGCTGCTACTTTTTATTGAAATTGATTTGGCTATGCATAAATTGAAGAAAATGGCTGCTACAGTAATTACAATATATCTTCGAAAGACAAACCGAAAGGAGTGAAAACGTAGGGAATGCACGAAGTAAGTTACTATGGGATCAGTTCCTTCTATTCCCTTTTTTTCTTTTTGTCACATCCTTCAGTTTTATTCCATTTGCTTTTGTGGTGGTGCTGCTGCTGGTGGGTGTCGTTTTTGCATAAATAACACTAAGTAAATTTTAGCACACATACGTCTGCGGACATGTATGCGAATCGTGAAGGAGTAGTAGGGACTGGAGAAATACCAATGCGAATGCGAATCGTAATATGAATATCTAGGTACGTTATATACTTGTACAATTCCATTTATATGTATAAAACTTTTATATAGTATAAATTTCTAGCTTGCTTTTGTTCTTCAGGGTTTTTGCACCGTCCATTTTTCTTTTGCTTTTCTTTTTCTTTACCTATTCCTTTCGGTTTTTTTTTTGTAGGATTTGTTGTTGCTGCTGCGTTCATCACGTCTATTGGCCCATCTATTTTGTTACACACACTCACACATTTAGGTATAAGGGGCGGCTGTTACGCCCACTGTCTATCTGATTTGCTTTCTTTTACTTTTTTACATACATGTGTCTGTATCTGTGTGTCAGCGCATGTGTGAGTGTGCGTGTATTTCTGTCCGTACTGTATGTCTTAAGCTCACACATCCTTTCCTCAATTTTTCATGATTTTTGATAAGCCGCAAAATATGTATAAAAATTTGGTAAGAATCGTAATTATTCTTATAATCTCACATCAGAGTGTTCTGAGAAACCCTAACCCAAATTCATATGATAAAATGAATTTGTTTAGATCAGTTTCTGTTGTCTTGTCTTAATCTTTTAAGAAATTATTGTACTGAAATGTTTCACAGATAAAATTTATAGAGTTTTCTCAAGAATTCACTTAGGTAGAAACATTTTCTACTTAATTAAACCTATAGAAAAAGTCTTAAGTATCTTTATGTCATTATTATAGATACTTATTTAGAGGCCTTGGGTTATTTAAGTGTTAATGTAGAGTAGCATTTAATTAGCTATACATGCTGTCTTCCATTAACAACATTAAATTGGTCAACTTTCTACTTTTCTTTATAACTAATTAACTGCAACATTGTCTCTAAATACATTGAATTTATGTATCTATATTAACAATCTGTTCCATAACATTAAAATGTGTGGCAAATAATTAACAGACTTGTTTACAAACAAGTTTAATATAATAATTAATGCATCTACATGATTTTAATGAAATTCAATGTTTTATTTATGCATTGCCAGAGTCTCTCTCGCTCTCTTTCCCTCTTTCTCTCTCTTTCTACCTTCTCCGATCGTAGACTCTTGTCAAATACTAAAACGAGATCTGCCATTGGCCTCGAAACCGGTTCCCATCCTTGATCATTACAGCCTTTTTTTGAAAGTACTTTTAAAGTTTTTTTTCTTTTTCTTTTATTAATTTTAACGACGCACCTTATTTAGGGTGCCCTGGGCTAGCACAGTCGGTTACAAAAAGCAGCTACCATAAAAAAATTGAAAAAAAAAACACGAAACTATGCAGCTTGCAATTAAATGCGTTTGCCTCGCTTGACATTGGTAATTTCATATTAGCAACGCCTTTGGCCAACAACACACAACAACAACAACAAAGTTTGCTTAAAAAAGCTCAATTAGACGGAGGCTTTTACCAGCTGGTACAGCAATAGCAGGAGCCACTGTAGGTTTAGTTTTTAGAAAATGAAGAAGGCAGCGAAGTGCACCAATTACCTTCCATGTCAATCCATAAAAATCCATTTGCTTTGCTTAACGCTTTTCACCTTGTTTTCCACCTAGCTCTTGCTGTTGCTGCTGTCGAGGTGTGACAAATGCACTCAAGGAGCAGCCAGGACATCGAAGCCTCTCAGCCTCTCAGCCTTTCATCCTTTCTGGCGCTCGTAAAGCATTTCACGCAACGCTGCAGCTTTCAATGGAAATTTGCTTTCCCTTTGATGCCGCTCTTCAACTAAATAACAGTCTGTAGGGTCCGTCAGGGGTAAAAGGGGCTTCGGGAAAACAATTTTCTTGCCTACATTTTGTTTTCGGTGTTTGCTTTTTTTGCGTTATAGTGTAAACTGGCATAACTTACAACATGGCAGCTCAGACATTGACATAAAGCCTGCCCCCTGTGTCAGGAGTAGACGATGCCAACATGGACATCATGTGGTGTCCAGCTTCAAGCTGCAGGCATGCGTGAGAGGGTGGCGCACACACACACACTGGCACACCCAGCGAGGCACAGTAGCGATTGTACATAAAAAAAAAATAGAAGTAAAAAACTAAAAAATGTATATAAAAAGAAAAGGCAAGTTGAAGGCAAACACACGAGCGACGTTCGTCTAGAAAAGGAGTTTGAGAACGGGACAAACACACACACACATACGGCAGGCGCGACGTGCTTCGATTGGTCCAGCTGTGTGCACAAAGCCTTTTAGAGTCCAGTGCGTGTCTGTGTTTGTGTATCTTTAACTGTGTCTCTGTGTACGTAACTGTATCTATAAATGCGAGAGCCCTTCATATATATATGTAGGTATACCCACAGATCGGACTAATGCTTTTTTATTCAGTTCTCGTTGTATTTTTTGGGGTTCTTCAACTGAAGCTTTTAGCGTCGCAGTTTTGTCGCATGCAAATTCATTTAGTTGACTATCCATTATATTCTGTGCGCTGAAACCCCGCTAAACAATACCCTAACCACTGGCTAACTTCGATGACTCCCCCTCAGACCCCTTCTTGGAGTTCACAGACCCCTTTTTTTATGCCATTCACACAGCATTATTAAGTCATGCAGCAGCACAAGGAAATTCGTTATCTAGCCACATGCAAAAACTACAACAGACAACAGACTACCGGCAGCAGCAGCAGCAACAACAACAAAAAACGAGCAACAGCTAATAATAATATATTATAATAATTTGGATGCTGAAAATATCGTATGATTGCCGGCTGCTACACGACACGACTTCTAACAGCAGCTCAACAAAAAGGCTAAGAAAAGAAGCTGAAAAAAAAGCAGTATATGCAGCAAGTATTGCCAGCAGCATTGGTTGTTGTTGCTGTTGTTGTCGGTTGCTGCCATCGATCAACAGCAATGTTCTCTGGGATTCACAGAAGGCACTCAGCGCCAGCGCAACGCCCCAAAAAGACCAAACTGGACTACTGTTTTTCAGAGCGGAGGAGCCTTCTGCAAATGAGCTGCCGTTTCAACGTTCAACATTCGGTTGAAGACATCTCTTCAGTGCCTTGTCTGACGGCTTCTGTTGTACGCAGTAATTTTGCTGCGGCTTGCAAGCAGTAGAGCAGGCAGTGAAGGAAGGAAGGGGCGATGAGGTGTAAAGAGGACTGACTGGGGAACTGGGCACAGAGACCAGGCACAATACAGGCAGCCAAGGCAGTCAGGTCGGTCTTTGTTTTGCTTTGGCGCGCCAGCAACTGCTTATTACCATTAATTTTGAATTGTTTTTCGTGATCTTAACGATTGCCGCGATTTGCAGCTTAAGAAAAAAATTATAAAAAAAACTTAAAAAAAGAAGCTACAAAATAAGGCAAGAAAAACAACAAAAACTTATGAAAATATATATATTGCATTTACCAATAGGTGTGTGTGTTATCTGTGTGTGCATGAGCCAAGAGTGCGAGTGTATGTGTAAGAGCCACAGCAAGCAAGAGCATAGAAACCGATCTAAAAAATTAAAGAGGTTGAGTAATTTATAGTAAACTAACTTTTTGAGGAGAATTTTTCTATACTTTTCAAAGCTTTTATTTAAATCAATTTTATTTCTTAATTCTTAGATGGCAATGAATAATCAAAGTTCTTTGAATCTAATCGATTCCCAGTACCTTTATTTCTATCGTCGGTAAAGCCAAATTAATTACGATAACTAATTGAGCTCATAGTTTTGTTTGGGAAAAGTTCTTAGAACAGTGGTAATAAATATTACTAAGAACATAAATTATCTTTTCCCGGTGTCGGTTTGAATTAAAGATTCCAATTTATTTTGTGCAAATTATGTAGTAAACGTATCCCACGGTCAGATCAAATAGAGTGCAAAAACCTTTGCATATCTCGATCCTTGCAACATTGGCATTAATATGCTGCATCTCGTATTCAAATCGCCATTCTCATTCTCATTTCTCTATATAATTTACTCAGTTTGCATGTGAGCTGCCCCTTCCCACATCCCCAATTTCCCTTCCCCTTTTCTCCTCTCCGCTGTGAGAATGTGTGATTGTAATGACTTCGTTTTTGTTTTTATGAGTTTCTTAAGAATTATTTTTGTTTTTTTGTTGTTGTTTGTTGTTTTTGCTGTTTTGTTTTATGTTTTTGTTGGCACTGCTGTTGCTGCTTTGTTTTGCATTGTGGGTAATTACAGTAATGCGAGAAATTGAGGAGCAAATACAAAAAACGAATGAAAATTGAAATTGAACAGTCGCCAACAGAGAGCAAACGATCGATCGATGCAGTAACAACAACAGATTGCTCATTAAGAAAGCCGAAGAGTTCAGTTAAATTATACACTAAATACACTGCGCAAAATGAATGGGCCGTGGACTTTGTAGTCAACTGTTTATGTGGATTTTCAATTTAATATTTATTATTGGCAATTTAACGCGGCTGTCGCGATATCCAAAATATAAGTATATATACACTACATATAAGTAATGCAGGCTAGGTCCAACGCGGCGTATGCTCTATTTGTGCTATTGAATATTCATGCAGGCGAATGGATGGGTGCAATCACACCCGCATCGCCCCCTCTGCACCACTATAGTCACGAGTATTTCGCCCAAAATGCAGTTTGTTATATAACACACATAATTATAGGCAAATCGAGGCAACGAATTCTCTCGCCACACACACACACACACATATCCATACGCACACAGCTTCGCGCCCCTAATGCAAACCGAGCTGCCTTTCATATCCTCCACCCGTCCCCACTGCAACACAATTCTCCCAGCCACCCAGCAGGCACTTATGTGGCAGTTGCAGCATTTGCCAAGCACGAGGTGCACACGAAGTGTATCTGTGGGGCAGGACACAGAGCTAGCTCCCTCTACTCTGCTTCCCCAACCACTCTACATTCTCTTTTCTACTCCTCTGCTTCCCTCCCAATCCCTGCCAGTCCAGTCCTGCTGTGGTCGCTTCTATGGGCCGTTGTGGGTGGCGACTCTACAGCATTTCTAAGTACGAGTATTATACATATATTCGATGTGTACCTACATATATATTTCTGTGTATGTGCGTGTGTGTGTTTAGTTGTATATAGTCATGCGTATGCGTATTTGTGCATGTATATGTGCTGACCATTATACATGATTTCCTCGTCCATGCGTGCGTGCGTGTGTGTGTGTGTGTGTGTGTGTTTGTGTGTTGTTTTTGTAGATGTTTGCTGCAGCCATAGTTGTTGTATTTGTTGGAGTTGTGTGTGTTATATCCATGAGATCGTTGCGTGACACTGAAGAGGATTTTCAATTCAACAAAACGATTTGGAGTACATTAGGAACAGTGGATTAAAATTATTTAGCAATGATATACTACTCCGTACCTGGATTAAGGCCAGCAATTCAATTTATCTTTGAAGTACACACACAGTCGCACAGATTTGCTTTTCATATTTAAATAATTCCAAAGAAATACTGATTTTGTCTATTAGTTAATTCCTATGATTTCTCTAATCAAGCAATTGCAGTTTGGAAATGTTTAAAAAGGGATCAAACTGAAAATGTTTATTACTCAACCTTTTTTAAAATAAATTTTAAGTATAAGCTGTATTTATTCAGTTTAAAATCTTCTCTATTGAAAAAATATATTGAGAATAGTTTTTAGTAAGCCAAAATCCAAACCCCAACTCCCCTAAAAAAAGTCTTTTGCACCAAGAAAATAGAGTTTCCCAGCTGAGCGTTGAATGCCAATCAATCAGCTAATCCGTCAGTCAGTCAGAACCAATAGTCCTGTAGGTATTTTAGTATAGCAATCCAACAGAACCACTGTGAAAAACAATAAGAAAACCGTTGTGGCAATCGCTTTTATTGCAGATGGTGGCGGCGCCTCGGAAAAACTGCAAATCGGCATTATAATTGAAGAGAGCATTAGAGAAAGCAATAGAAAGAGATGGCAAGCAGTGAAAGAAAGAGAGACAAAGGGCTATATACAAAGCGAGTGGGAGGTGATTGGCAGAGACGCAGAGAGAGAGAGAAACAGCGAGATAGAGGCGAGTTGAGGCAACGGGAAAAAGCGCACATTAAGTTTTGGGCCTGCTGCTTGCAGGCGCATTGTTCTCATGTTGCTGTTGTTGCGCCAGCAATGGTGGCAAAGAAAGCGCAGCAGGAACAGCAGCCAGGATCCCAAAAGCACACGCACACAACACACACACGCACGCATTAGGCCCTCTCACACACACATGCAGAGGCGAATCAAAGTCAGCGCATCATCGATATGGTTGCTGCAGCTATGGACGGTGGTCAGCAACGTTCGTTGCTTGCAACTGCAGCTGAGACTGGAATTGGGCATGGGTTTGGTATTGGGATTGGGTAACTGCATACAACTGGAGCTAGGCTCTCTTTCTGCGCACTGATGGAGAAAGAGCTAACAACGGAGGCAGAGTTGGAGCCAGAAATTGGATGCGTGTGCAAAATGCAATGCATTTTCTAACACAACGACGCGAGATGCAGATGCAGATGCAAATGCAAACGCTACATACACACATGCAGTCTGGCCTAGACTGCAGTTGCAGGCACACAGGCCGAGGGGTTGGCAGTAGGATGGGAGGAGGTGCCAGAGAGGCAGGCAGTTTGGGTGCGGCAACGTAGCCAACGTTTTTGTGATTTATTTTTAATTGAAATTCTAGAATGCGTGCAAAATACGCATGCAAAGTGTCTGGGCACCTAGAAACTTTTGGCCGGATGTGCGCGTTCCCTCTGAGCCCCCCACCCCCTCTCTATACGTGTGTGTGTGTGTGAGTATATACAGCTGACCGGGTCGAGTCGATCCGATCCGAGCCGAGTTTGTGATGGGCCTGTGAGAGACCTGCAGGCGTAAATTGCATATGCGTAGAGAAGGTAGCTACGGAAGGAGAGAGTCGGTTGGGATTGGAGCAGAGGGACAGAGGAGGCGACTGGAGAGCGGTGCAGCAGCGGATTGTGGGACAGAAATTGTGCGTGCCGAATTCTGGCAAAGTCAATGTTGTTTTTGTTTTTGTTGTTGTCGTTCTTGTTGCTGTTGTCGTTGTCGTCAACGTCGCCTCTATGCATTGTTGTTGTCCCTGTTGCCGTTGCTGTTGTCGTTGTTGTTGTAATGTTAGCAACGCCAAAATTTTCTACAAAAACAAAAATCGGAATTAATTTTGTTTTAGAGAAAATTGTGCACTGCAGCAGCAGTCACATGTGCCGAGTGCTGGACAGAGCCAGACCAGGAATTGAAAAGGAGGTGGCAACTCTGGAACTCTGGACGCTTTTCTAAATCGGGGCCTGCATATTTGCTGATAATAATTAAGTGCAGGAAGGCGGCAGCGGTGACTGCGACGGCGACAGCAATGGCGGTGGGCATAAAGACCGGCCTATGTCTCTGTTTCTGTCTCGATTGGACACTGTGCGGCACAGTGGGATGGAGAGTCAGCGAAATTTTTGCTGCGGTATTGATAATGAGCCATTTGGTTATGTGTAGAATACTATAATTCGCCAAGAGTTGTACACAATGAGTGGATAGATATATAAGTATGCGCGTGTGTGGGTGTGTATTATAGGTATGTGGGTGGCTGTTTGTCTGAGGTGCATGTGTGTTTGTGTGTGTGTGTGACTACCGTTGACAGTTGGTTCTTTTGCTGAATGCTGTCAGGCTGAAAACTTTGTTGGCTTGTTGGGTTTGTCATTTCCGGCGCTGAGGTAACCAAATGTTATGCGTTGAAGCTCCGCATTGTTGTTGTTGTTGTTGCTCTTGTTGTTGCCTGAATTCTATTGCTGCTGCATCCCCATCAACGCAGTTGCCAACGTCGTCGTCAACATCGTCATCGTCATCGATAACAGCGACTAGGCTCTCGGCACATGGCAAAAGTCCAGCGACTTTAGACCATCCTCTTGGACCAAACACACACACACACAGATATACGAAGCTATGCAGTGGGTGGGGCTGGGAGTTGGGTGGCATAGAGATTTGTAGAGCTGGGTTTTAGGCCTAGGCCACGTTGTGCAAATGTGCAAGCTGGCATCCGTTTTCCCATTTTGAAAGATTTTTGTTTTTGTTTTCTCTGCACAGTTGTTGCCAGCATACACACAATACACACACACACGCACACGGCGACACACACATATACATGCCTAGTGAGGCACGCACGTTTGGCCAGGAAACGGAAACGAAAATTCTGCGAAAAACAACAACAGCAAATGGGTGAAAAGCAAGAAGAGCGAAGTTGAGCTGCAGGCTAGAAAAGGCATTGCAACGACAGGCGGCAAGTGGAAAGTGCAAGGTGGAAAATGGCAAGTGAGGTCTGTGCCACAGCAAAGGCAAAAATAACGGCGCAGCAAACAACGCTGATGAGCAACAGCGGCAGCGGACAACGGACACGAAGGACAATAAGGGTGAGAGGAGTAGCCGATGGACAGTGGACGAATGGAAGTGGGTAAGAAGGAACATCGAGAACGCAGCAAAGCGCCTTCAACAGTTTGAGAAAACTCCTGCACAGTGGGTCAAACTATATGAACAAGGTATGGAATTGATAAGGGCTACAAAAAGTGAACTATAGGATCGAACAAATTAACAAAGTTAACCAATAAAATATATGGGAAATCAATGGGAAAAAGTCAAAACCAACTGAAATATTCTAATGAACTAATTGTGGGTAGCAAAATTTTATATAAATAAATAACACACTAAGAATCCACTACTATATTTACTGCTGAAAATAGCTAATAACTTAATGCTTAAATTTTATTATGAAAGTTCATGCAAAAATCATTCACTTTCAAAAATTTAGAGGATCATTCTAATAAAGATCTACAACAACCTGTTTCCTACTGTTTTCGAAATTATAGTAAAATACTAAATAAAATTCTCAGTTAAAAAAAAATTTAAATAAGCGTGTATCAGCATAATTAATTCAAAGAAAATTACAAACTATTTCAAAGAGATTGAAATACTTTTAACTTTTAATTATAATTCGCTTTACCGAATCCATTAAAAATCCATTCGCTACTTTCTTCAACATCACTACTCATGTGTGTGTGTGTGTGTCACTCGAAAATCTTTTCTCGAAATTCTATTCGCTAACTTTTTCCCCCGCTTGACGCTGGTGTCGGCTGTGGATTGGGATGATTTTTCAAATTGCCGACGACTGCTTCAGCCGCCATTTTGAGACTTTGGCGGAAACACACGCATACACGCGACGCACCCACCAAAGATGGTGTGTGTGTGTGAGCTGCTGCTACGAGTCGTAGGTGTCCAAAATCGTCGAACGTGGCCACGAAATGCCATTACCGCCACCTTAACGATGTGTCCGTGTTAGTTTTGTTTTTCACTGACCAGCAGCAAAGATGCATGCGTATATATCTGTACGCTTGTGTGTGTGTGTTAGGGGGTGTGCGTGGGTTAGCCAGCTTGTGCGTGTTTCTGTTTCGTTTCAGCACATTTGCATTTTACGAATATCCTTGCGCATTAGAAGCCATTGCCGACCATCGAGTTGCCTCGAGTTCGCCTTTCGCAGCACGAAAAAGGACCTCCTTGTCTCCAGCTTCATCTCCAGTTACCCTGCATCTGATGGGCCAGCCTTTTGCCCATCCGCATCCGGGTCCGTGTCCGGCTACGTGTCCAACCGTCTCTGTCCGTGCCGTTGTCCGGGCCGAGTCGTCGTCCGAGTCGGAGTCGGAGCTGGAGTTCGCTCGCTCGCTCTCACGCGCGCGCTTTCATTTCATTTGCCAGGGATCTGAGCCCAAAAAGTTGTGCCTTCTACTTTGGCAAACTCCTCGAACGCATTTTTCGCCAACGTCCAGCAGCAGGACATTGACGGACGGCCTCCCACACATTTGACCAAAAAACGAGGAGTGTAAGGTTGCTGGCATTTTGAATTTCAAATTCACCAGCAGCAGCTCTTACAAACAAACAAACCCACACACACACTATCCACACACACACACACTCATACACGCAAACTATAGCTTGGTCATCTAACGTTCATGTTGCTGCCTTTGCCTTGTGCGTCGTATTCGTTCTGCGGTTCCTACAGCCCACAACCACACCCACGCCCACAGTCCGTAGTCCGTAGTCCTGGTCAACGCCATCAGCATCGTCGTCATCCTCAAACTCAACCTCATTCTCACTCTCATCCTCATTCACATCCTCCTAGTCGCCATCGCCATCGTCGTCGTTGTCGTCGTCGTTGCCAGCCGCGCCTTTTTGTGCGAAAATGTTCAACTTTTTCGCAACAGTAAAGATTTTTGGTTGGCTGACGCAGCCAATCTCTAACGAGCAACCGTCACGATGCGTGGGTGGCCTTTTTTTGTGGGTGGTGCAGTGGTTGCTTTGGACTCTACTCTCTCTATACATATATACCCACATACATATAACTATATCTCTATATATATGTATATGTTATACATAAGTATATCGTCGTTGGTCTCCTAAGCACAACTGTCGAGTATGAATTGTGCGTTGCCTGCTTTATTGGGTGGTTGCAGCAACAGTAGCCGCCTTCTCTTAGCCTGCTTTGAAATGGCCTCGGCTTGGCCCGGGCCTACGTGGCGTATGCGTTATTTATGCATGTATACGTCGCACAGGATGAAGAACAATTATTTATGTGCATCCTATACATAATCCATTAGTAAACCTCAAATGAAATTTTTGAATTATGCAAGTTAATCACAAGTTCAATCGAAACATCAACTAAATTCGTTTTACACTATTACGTAATGCTTTCAACTTTTTCATACCCACAGTCTTATCAAAACTCAAAAGATTCTTAAGTTGCATATCATGTTAATTATGTGTTTTCAGCTAAATTGATTATGTATTTAAATTTTACTCATTTTATTTTCTATAAAGTGTTTTTGATACTTTAAAGTGATAGCTTGGCACACTCTTTAAGTAAATATATCCATGCCTGCATAATTTATACATGTTATGCCCACCCAATGTATCTTGTAGCTGTATCTTTTATGCACACGCACAATGTATCTTAGTAAAATATATATTTTATGAATTTTATTTTCACCTTAAATGCAACGAGTCATCGACTTGCATGCATCGATACAAATGAAGCTAAAAAGACTGTAAGTAAAGGCAATTAATTAATTTGTTTACATTTGTGCAAATGCCACAAGAAGTAGGAAGTTGCTGCAAGATCAGACGCAGATGCAACAACAACAACAACCATAATAATAACAGCAACAACAACGAGAAGACTGACATGCATTGACCGTCGAAGCGTGCAGTAAAACATTTTCAATGGAACTGCAAACAGGCAACTGGTCTCTGGTCTTGGTTCTTCAGTCTTGGGTTGTGTTGGGTTCGGTCTTCGCACTGGTACCCCCGCCCCAGCGACTCTTCTCTTGGGCCGGAAGAGGGGCAAATAATTAACTGCAAGAATGCAATACGAGCAATGCGAATGGGCGGCAGTTGAAGTTGCAGTTGGCACTGCAACAATGCTGTCGATTCCTGGTGCTGTTGCCGCTGCTGTTGCATGTTGCCAGCAACTTGCTGCTGTTTGTTATTATTTTTAATATTAAATTGCAATTGGTTCGTTGATTTAATAAAAACGAACAACAAAGCCAACGCCTGTGCAATAAATGTGGCAGCATCAGCAACCTCAACAGCAACAACAACAGTAAACAGCACGTTGCAATTTTAATGACCAAAAAGACGCAACGTCGATCGTTGATTGCTGATCGCTGATCGTTGAGTCGCAGATGTTGGCCGCAGATATTTTTACAATGTTTAGCTAAAGCAAACACAAAGTTCCCCACATCTGATGAGAGAGCTGGAAGCAGAGGACAGAAGAAGACAGAGCGAGAGAGAGAGAGAGAGAGAGAGCTGGAGAACCTAAACCAAACAACGAACTCTAGCCAAGGCGTTGCCCTCCCTCAGATCTCTGGCGATCTCTGCTGCGATCTGAGGGCAACTTTGTAGCGCATAAATTTTGGCGACTAAACAAAAATAAAGAAGAAACAAAACATGAGAAATACAGAAAAAGCAAACGAGGCAAAAGAAAAAAATAAACTAAACATTAAATAAAATATTTTATTATGTTGCAGTGACCAGTTTGCTGTCCTCGCCAAGCCAATATCAAATAGTGCCACACATTGTTGCACGTTGTCTCGGAATCGGAATTGGAATTGAAATTGAACTCCGTCTACGTCTGCGTCTGCGTCTCCAACTCGATGTCTGATCCATCAGTTGAATGCAAATTCATAAACAACTGTCAACGCATTTACATTATGCGCACTATTTTATTTCAATTTGCAATTCAATAATTTGTACGCATTATTTGTGTTGTGTAGTTGTGTCTGTCAAAATGCTTTTTATTGAAATTGATATAAGGAAGTTTACCGCTAAATAATGTTGCGTCTTTTGCCTCGTTCATTGACTTTGTCACTGGCTCACTGGCAAACGGAAATAATTTAGACACGTCCAAAGTTTCGATTTTTCTTTTTGTTTATCAATTATTAATATATGCATAAGCCAGCTTTATGATCGTCTGCATTTTTTTTTTCTTTTTCTTCTTTTTTCATTTGATTGGTCTTTAATTAAATGACAAAATATGTTGCGAGTGTAAACAAGTCGCCTGCGAAGCTTTGACAGCTCTGTGGCATGAATTATGCCACTAATTGAGACCAAACATGGCCAGGCCAGCAGCCAGCGGGCAGCAGAGCAAAAGACCAAAACATACTTTGATTTGTATATGATTGTATGTATATATCATGTGGGTAGAACCACTTCAACTTTGTCGATATCGCTGTCGTCTGACTCAAGTCAAAGTCGAGGCAACTACGGCTTAGAGCTTAGAGCACACGGTGTGTAGCTTTGCCGCACTATGTGGCAGCCAACATTTGGGTTAATGTAACATTTCAAGTGGCAGAAACTGCAAAAGACGCCTTGAAATTTGCAGATGCAAAATAACGTGAACAACATTCGATTTGTCCAGCAATTTTTTTAAACTTTTTCTGCGGGGTAACTATGTTAAGTTTTGTTTACAGTTAAATTGCATTAGCAAACATTGCGAAAAGATTGCAACTATTAATTAGACACATTTTGACAAATTATGTTAATCGGTAGATTGATCGACAACACTTGACACCTTAGCAGCTACAACTATCGATCGTTAGCACGATAACACCTGGAGCATAAATAATGGAATGAAATAAAGTAGTGATAGTGATTGAATGATAGAAACATATCTCGATCCCTTACAGTATTTAAGATCGCTTTAACACATGTTTACTTGATACAAAACTATCCCTATTATATATTCCCTGTCAATAACAAACTATTTATATTTATTTAATAATTCACTACTTTGTTGCATTATAATACGTTGAATCTTTCAACTACTGACTTGACAACGGTGTGTAGTATTCGAACCCATTGAGAAACCCGGAAGATACATAGCTATCTATTATATTTCCCGTTCTTTTTGTGATCATGTTTAGCATTTCTCGTTTGCTTTTCATATCATATCTCAGCGCGCTCTTGGCAGGGCAATTAAAACAAGTTTATTTTACAACAATATAATTACTAATTATTATTATTATCAGCGAACGAACGACTTATCAATATCAGCGGGCCCCAAATGAAACTTAACATAAAATAGGTAAAAGCGTACGATAACTCTGGACTGCGGGGCGACCGGGGGCGGGTAACCTATCGAAGTCAACAAGTTTCAATTATGTGCTTCAGTCCAAAACACAAAAAAAAGAAAAAAATAGTAAAAACCAAGCTAAAACACTTTCGTAAGAAATGCTCATAGTTAGAGTTGTTGTTGTTATTGTTATTGTGGTAATAATTAATTGACTATTTGTTGCTTTTGTTGTGCAGTGAAGTGCCGCCTCTTGTTGCCAACAATCAGGGGGAGTCGTGGGCGGGTAGAGGGCGACAGCAGCTCCCTCTCGTCGTTATATTATTAAATTGTAATTTTATTTATTTTAAGTGAAAGATATGATAACAGCAATGCAATGTTGTTGCTGATGAGCACTTTGCTTTCAAAGGCTGCCGACAACACAGTATCTACTCCCCTCCTACACCTGGCCCCCTGCATACCCCACAAAGTCTAGCAAGTTGACGTAGTCAATTTAAATTGCAACATTTTATATAAAGCCATCTAGTTTATTGAACTAAACTAAATACAAATTGCATGCTAACGGTGTTCTGACTAACGTTAGTTGAGAGTGATTAAAATCAGTCGCTGTCTGGTCAATAAGTTGTTGCAACAATGTTGCACTCAGTCTGCTAAATCTGGAACACAAACAGACTGCTAATGCTAAACTTGTTCTCATGCTACTTAAGATGCTTGGAGCATTACACACATTCAGATATTCTGGCAGTTGGACAAATTAGTTGAGAGAGAGTGTTTTGGCCTTGCACAAGTAGTTTGGCCAAGTGGATTAAATGTTAGGCAGAGCAGGAGAAAGAGAGAGGCGGAGTGGACGCTTTCTTGATTGGAGAAGAACTACTTTCGTTATGCAAAAGAGTGTAAAAAAGCAGCCCAAACTGAGCAAACCGGGGTTCTAAATTATGATTGTCTGCTGCTGATTAAATATAAAATAAGATTAAATAAACTGAATTTCAATCAGATAGGCTACTAAAATAATAATTTAGGCATATTTATCTACACGATTAAAATATGTTGGATCTTAATTTACCAGACACATTCGTAAGAGATTTAATCGTACACTGCATCTGTTCATTTGGAAGAAAGATTCGTCGTCTGATGCTTATTAAACATAACGTTTATAAAAAGATATGAATAAATGAGTCTTAATGCTTTTGTCTGCCAGACTGGGAAAATACACACAAAATTTTCTCGACAGCAAATATTTTAAATTTCAATAGGGTCAAAATTGTATTAAATTAAAAATATATTACACAAAACACATAGAAAAGTCTGAAAACCAGTGTAGAGTTATAAACCAGCTTACCACATAGAGCTCAATTTAATCACTTGCTATGTAATGTATACAAATTACTATAAAAAGCCAATTTATAAAATTTGTGTGCATTGATCCTAGCCAAAAATTGCTCTGCTAATTACAAGTTGGAGGCCGTTGCACGAAGTAGAAAAAGTTTTGGCTTAAACTCGTGCAGCTATGATTAGAGCCACAAAAATAAGGGAGTTACTTATATGGCAGCTATACTTAACTCGATTTCGATTAAAACTTGAACGCATCAGTGAAATTTAAATGTTCATGTGCAACCTTGCAACATTGTGTAGATCGTGCCACAAAGCACAAGTACTTTATGGTTAAAAAAGAGAAGAAAAACAATTATGCCGTTGTAACGAACAGTTAAATTTCCACTTGCTCGTTTCAATTAAATTGTAGGTAAAGTAAAAAATGAACGAACCACAAAAAATATTAAGCCAAATGCGAATGGGTCATAATCTTGTAAAATGGTATTAAAAAGCGCAAACCGGAAATGACATGTATAAAATTGCTTGAGCTGGCCCTTACATAATTTTCGAGTGTGCTGTGCGAAATCTCAAGCCACGAAAAGCAGACAAAGGGGGGAGTAGAGGGAGTCAGAGCGAGAGAGCAAGCCACCCACACGCGCGAATTATTTGAATAGGTTGCAATAATGACCTCAGTGTTTGGAATTGTTGCTGCTGTTGCTGCTGCTGCTGCTTGCCCAATTGGGCAGTGCATTTTCATTTGCATTTTCATTTCACGAGCACTTTTCTACAAATACACAGAAAGAGAGGGAGGAGAGAGGGGGAGAAAGAACTTCAGATGCAACTCTCCTCCTGCTGTCCATAACATCAGCGAGTTTATTACGTCTGCACTTGGGTTTATTTGCTTTTACTGCCTTTGCCGCAGCGATTTGTTCTTTCGATTTATGGCTAAAGCAAATGGAGGGCGAAACGGCAACGGCAGTTGCAACGGGGTTGCAACATCATAATCAACATCATTATCATCGTCATCGTCGTCGTCGTCGTCATTGCCATCGACTATGCAACATTGTTGCTTCAAACTGCTAAAAAAGAAAGAAAACGTACAAAAAAAAGAGAGAAAACAAAATAGTCTGCCAACTGCGAGCGTGCGCAAAAGAGCGTATAAAACGTATAAATAAAAGAATTCAAATAAAATTTTTAATAAACGAGTTGCCATTAAATTTATACATTAACTATAATTTTTATAGTTGGCGACTTTGTTTTGTATACGACAAACGAACGACGAACGACAAAGCGCACAGGCAAAAAGAAACCGAGAAACGAGGCTGCCACTGCCACAGTCAGACTACACTTGCCCCATGGGTTGGTGCAACAGACAGACAGTCGGTCAGATAGTCAGTCAGACCGACTTGTGGCACCAGCTTTAACGATCCGCTTCAGTTCTTTGCTGCTTTGCTCCATTTTTTAATTATATTTGGAAATGATTTCCTCAACGCAAGCTTGTAATAATATCCTGACAAAGGTTATTATAACTTGTTAATGACTTTGATCACAATATTATAAAGAAACAGCTTATGAATATATATTTCGCACGATTTGGCAACTTTGTGTATTTTATAGTTTTTTGCCTGCCTGAGTGTGTGAAAGAATTGAGACAAGTTTATTTTTATTTTTGTATTTCTTTTTTTTTTTTTTTTTTTTTGGGCAGTTAACACATCTTGAGGAAGAGATTCAGCGAGTTGAGTTTACTTTTACTTTATACACAAAACGTATGGCCTGTGAGCTTTGGTGTCTGGTTTTGAATTAACAGAACCGATCAATTCATTGTATCAATAAAGTATTAATTGATTCAGCAGATTAAATAATAAATAACGTCGAACATTTGGGCAAGCAAAATTCTCTAGAAATCAAGCAAAGTTATTAAAATGGCATTAAGAAATATTATTAAGAATTTTAATGTTAATCCTACATTATTAATTTGATATTAAACTGGTAGAGTATAAAAATTTCGCTTAGATCTACAACACAATTCTTCATGTTACCTATTTAATATTGTTGAGAAAAATGTCTCGTGAATCAGAATTTATGATGTTTATTTTGACATGCAAAATATCACATATGTTGATCATTTTTGTTATATTTTTAATGGTTGCGGGGGTAAAGAGAAAGATAAAGAGAAAGAGCGAGAGGGAAGGAAAGGCGGAGGGGGACTGGTTGCAGTTACAGCTAAATGACAAGCTGGAAAACTGTGTCCGCTTTGATCTTCAATAAATTTTGAGCAAACAAAACAACAAATCTAAAGATTTCAACGTGTTGCGCTTTTCCATCGACAACATGCGAGAATCGAGAATCGGGAACCTGACTGAAAATAACATAACATCAAAAACAAAAAAAAAAAAAGCAGCAACAACAACTAAACGTTGGCAAATGCAGCTGAAAATGGGAAACTGTTGGAATAGTTGAACTCAGAGGGAAGAGCACCCCTCGGTAATTGTTTATTTGTTTGCATTGCTGTCTCACTCACACTCCTACTCTCCTGTTCGCTCAGTGTGTGCGTGTGTGTGGATAGCAACATGTTGACGACATTGACGTCGGCGGCGCTCCTTTGAGCAGCTAGAACAAATCTTGACAGAAATTTATAATTAAACAAATGCGGCGTGTTGAAAAATTATTTTCCATTGCTTTTAACAGCGCATTTCTTTAAATTTTCCAACTGTCTTCGCAGTGCGTGTGTGTGCATGTACGTGTGTGTGTGTGTGTCTATGAAAAATTTATATAAACAAAGGCAATTTAATTTTGTGGTGATGAATGTTAGCGGCCGTTTGCTGTTGTTGTAGTTGTTGGTAATTGAGTTGTTGCTAGAGTTGTTGATCTAGCCAATGTTGTTGTTGTCCCTGTTGCTGCTTGTCTGCTGTTGTTGTTGTTACCATTGTTGTTGTAGTCTTTGCTTGTGTTGTGTTCGAGGCGGTGCTGATTAAAGCGCACGCGGCACATTGTTTAGTTATCTTTAGTTTTGTTTATATAGAAATATGCCCCTTTTTATCTCAACTAGCTACTCAAAATACCCTGTAATCATTAAAGGATGTGAAGAGAACTGGCTGTGCACTAAAGACAAACACTTTTTTGATAACATTTCTCACTTTTTAATGGAAGTTTTAAGAATTCTGGTGAAAAACTAGGGTAGCTGCCAGTCGTCCCTCGTGCTCTGCTCAGCTCTTGACTTTTGTATTTATAAGTTTTATTTAAATCACATTTCCACTGTATGTGCTACCTGCAAATGTTTGTTTTACGTTTCTATTTCGATGTGTGTATATTATTTAGTATTTCTGTATACCTGAGCAGGAATACTTTTATGCATGACTGTTAAACTAGTCAAAGTTCTCGCATTGCAGTCATATTGTTTTTAGCACTCGCATAAAATCAGAAACAAAACTTGTGAATTTTCGAAAATTGCATTTTGCATCATTAACAACGCATTTGTCAAATGCATATGTACGCCCACACTTTGTTGTTGTGCGAGTGTGCCTGCTTGGGTGTGTGCATGTGTGTGTGTGCGCTGGTGTGTGTATGCGTGTGTTAATGACATGCTCACAAATTCAAATTAACATTTTGCCAGCAATGCAGGCGACAACGATGCTAGAATAGTGTAGTTGTGTGAGTGCAATATGATGCACACAGTGACTGCAAAAAGTATGCAAACAATTAGCTCACAAGAGCTATAACCAAAACTATTAATGATAATTAAAGCTTATTTATTTAAAACATAAAAAATTTATAAAAATTTCTTATAAATTTAACTTATAACTTTAAATCCAAAAGTTTAAAGTTTAATAAATTTAAATACAAACTATTTATTTTATATTTCGATTTTCTAATTACTTTTATTTTCTTTCTAATTCTATGTCGAGTTTCTATACATTTTCAGGCGCATACTAGCAGCACTCACTGTGGATACATTTGTCATTTTTGATCGAGCATCAAGCAAACAATTTAACATAGGACGAAGCCACACATACACCAAACGAGAGAGTGTGAGCGAAAACGAGAGAGAAGGAGTGATGCAGGCAGGACACATTCAAAAATTCTGAGCACATTGCACTCGTCGCTGGACAATACTAAAAATCACATCAGAAATGCAACAATAAACGCAAAAACTACACAACTGCAATACCAACGATGACGATGACGACGACGACGAGAACGACGACGCTGACGATGATGAGGATGACGATGACGATGACGTTGGCGACGACACAGCAGCAGGCAGCAACAACAACCACAACAGCTATTCAATCCCACCCAATTGCAATAGCAATCCCATTACCCGTTGCATCTCCCACGCTCCCCGTTTGTGATGTATTCGACATGCATGAACAACGAGCGCAACAACAACGAAAACAAACAGCAACGATGACAACAACGATGGGACAACAAAACTTTTGTACTTGAACTTCCTTAATAGAATTTTTGAATACGCAAAAACACTTTCAAAGAATATAAATAATGACCATTCGAATTATCATCATCGTGGCTGTTGTTGTTGTAGCTCGGTTTCGGGTCGAAACGAGAGTCAAAGCTTTAGGCTAGTGGACGAGTGGTAGGCAACAGTTAGAGAGCGCCTGGCCAGGACAATCCATGCGATAACAATACAACAAAAGGTTTAGGCATTGGCTTTGTCTGTTGGGCTACGATATGCACACTTTTGCAGTCTCTCAGTCAGTCTGAGACCGTTGGTGAGCAGAGGGGGAAAAGGAGTAAGAGGGGGGAAGCTACACGTAGGCATGCCGTTAGTTACTTTTGCTTGATAATGCAGCTGATGACAATTGTCGTTACGGGTAGCTTAGAAATGTATGAATTGAGATCAAGGATAACAACTTTACGACTGTTGGCTACAACACACGTAGGAGCAGGCAGAGGAGCGGGAAGTACTTTTAAGTAAGGCTTATGGATTAACCTTTAAAAAAGCGAAAGATCAATGGGAAAATGGTTTAGGTCGAGGGGAATGACAATAAAACAGTTTAAAATTATAAATGAATTTTATACACCCAGGAAATATAAAAACTACTGCAAAAAATGAACGATTAATAAAACAAAATGCATTACTAAATTTAGAAAGCTATCGATTTAGGCAGTTTTCCAGCCTAATCGCAAATCGGCACACAACCAATAGATCTTCCACACTGACTGCCACTTTATTCTGCACACAATATTTAAATAGCTGTGAATTTCTTTATTTATTTTGCTGCTACAAATTGATAGTTATAAATGTGTAAGTGACATAACTATATATCGAAAATAATCAGAAATAATCGAAAACAGTTTGTGCTTACGTAAATTGGAAAATATTATGCTGCCACACATGCAACATGGTGAAGAAGATGCGGCTTTTGTGTGTGCAACCATTCTGCGTTCATTTGACCAGCAAAAAATAAATCATAAATCGAGTCACAATGGTCGGACTGCAGAGCAAACAACACAAACGGCCGTTGCCACAGAGCCACCCAAATATGCATTGACAATTAAAAGCGCTCCACTCGCACCAATTGCACCACCCAACACACACACGCACACAGTGGGTGGGTGGTGCAGGAAGGGATGCCTATCATTATTTTCAGTTAGGAAAAGGAGACGAAGCCCTTTTGCATTTTGCAAACATACGCAAATTACGCATACGCCAAGTAAACCAGGCACAGTAAATGGAAATGGGGCGTCACTCTGCCACACCCACAATGATATATATTTTTGTAGAATTTTTGGGGAAAATGGGGGAAAACCCATCGTCAACGGAGCGAAGACAATATCTGAATATCTGTTCGAGTTGTTGAAGAATGAGTTTTGGTTTTCCTCCAACCAAAAGAAGATTTCTGTGGGCGCAAGAGGCGTGGCAATATGCGTATTAGATTGCGCGCTGCATAGAGACATTCTAGTTGATGCTTTATGACCAGACTCGGGATCCCTGTCCATGCATATAAAATACAAAACAAAACTAAACAATATGTCAACTAAAACAAGGAGGTGAAAAAAGAAAAATTGATGCAGAATTGCATAAGAAATGAAATCAGAAACTGTCATAATAAAATGCATTGTTGCAATCTCTGCTTTATTCAAAAGTTAGAAAGGATGCAGGACATTATACTATATGTAGTCTATATAGGCTTTCATTTTGAAATAAAATTGGTTGGGTTTTGATGGGAGGGCGTTCATTCTCTCTCTTATTTTCTCGTATGTTGAACAAAACAAATTAATAGAATTGTTAAATGTGACCGGCAAATGTGGCGACTGCAAAATCCAGCAACAACTGGCAACGTTACGTGGCAAGGCAACGGCAACGACAACGACAACGGATTTTGCTTTCTAGTTTTCTGTTTCACATTCTGACTGCGTGTTGCACATACACAAAAAGTGCAGACAATGCGATTAGTTGTCGTTGTTGCAACTGCTGAAGTTATTGGCAGCAGCAGCGGCAGGAAGAGGGAGACGGGAATAGTAGGTGGCAGGATGTTAGGTAGGGGGTAGCGGGGGCATGCAACGTTGGCAACGCACACGCAAAAACCAAATGACGAATGACATTTTATTACGGCACCCAAAGGGGACCACGCACAGCATATAGTACATGGAATATAGGACTATGACGAGTTCGGGGCAGAAATAGGAGCAGCAGAAGGAGCAGGAGGTAGAGCTCCTGTGCCTGACTCTGTGTGTATGCCTCGACAGAACTCATCTTGTATGCAAACTCAAAACTCAAAAATTCGTAGACAAAAGAGTATACACCCAGGAGCAACAACAACAGCAGCTGAAGCCGCAACAGAACCTGTCTGACTGACGGCTAATGCTCGGACGGCTGTTGATGAATTGGGCCTAGGCGGCTTTCTGCCAGAAACTGTACGCCCCAACCACCCACAGCCCTCTGAAAACTGGTAGCTTTGCGAGTCTAACGGGTGCTAGGACCTGGGAACCTGTGCCCAAACCCAAGCGCAAGTTAAATAAATATGAGTTCAATTTTCATTTGGGCAACGTGCAAAAGAAGCACCTGGCATCATCAGGAGTCGGTGCCTTGACCAGACAGGCGCTGGGATACAGGAAGAAGGCCCCGTAGCAGGAGGAGGAGCAGGAAGCTATGCGCCAAATGCCAACTGTAGCAAGGTATGGCAATAGGTACGTTGATTTTATTGGCGGTTTACTGACCTGTGTCAACGGCAACGAGTACGAGTTGTGGCAACAGCAGCAGCAGCAACATTGCGTATTCGACACGTAGGCTGGCCCAAAAATTTCCTGTCAATGCGTGAACTCGTTTCAAATTTTGCTTTTGAGCAAGACAAGCTTTGCATATGTAGTAATGTGTAGTTATGTGTGTGCGTATAGCATACTTTCTAGCAGTAACTGTATTTTGTGCCACTCATTTTTGCAACTTTGCTTACATCACCAACGAATAAGGGAAAACACTTAACAAAACGTTGCTGATCTTAAAGAAATGATAGTGAAGCTTCATTGCGACGCCACATTTCCGGTTGCCCACCAAAAAGATGCAACTAAGCAAAAGAAACTTGCCCAAAAATTGCAGCAACAACAGAGGAAAAAACTCCAACGAACAATTACCAAACAGCATTTCCTTGAACATATTTATTAAACCTGTCCAAAGGGAAAATGCAACAACACACACCCACACACACAGCAACACACAAACTAAAGGTACAACAATACAATGCACAAAACAAAAACAGCAAAAGACAATTTCAAATGAAGTCAATTGCTACTGGAAAAAAATGTTTTTGCTGCCACAACAGCAGCATATGATGTTTGAATTTAGTTGGGGGCGTCAGTTGTGGGCGGGGCAAAGGCATTTAGCGGGAAGAGAGCGGACAAACAGCATCGCGTAAGTAAAGACATTATAGTCAGTCAGGCAGCAAGGCAATAACACAAACAGCGGCAATATTAACATCAAATGAAGACAACAATTAAAGCACAACGAAAGCCAAATGCTCTATAGGAAGCAGCATACTATGCGGTTCAGTTGAATAGAAGCAGTGTAATATTTAAATCAAGTATTAGAAAAAATTATATTAATAAAAAATATTTTTAAACGAAAGTTTGATTCTAAACTAGTTGACTTATAAAGCCCTTAATCCTGGGCATCCCTCTTGTTGTAGCCGTATGCAAGTTGCATGCCACAATCTAATGTTTGCTAGCGTAAAGAGCAACTACTGCTGCTGCTGCTGCTACTACTGTGGCCGACAGAAGCCACTGCTGCAGCTCCTACTGTTGCTGCAACTGTTGCATGGAGCTTTTTGGCGGTGCACGTTTTCTTATAGTGCCGCCGACGCGTCGTGTTTCGTCGTGGGCGATGTAATGCCACCGGGTGGCACTCTGGAGACCGCAAGCAGCGCTGCTGCTGCTACTACCACTGCAGTGGTGCTGCTGCTGCCCGCAGAGACAACTATTTTGGCTGCTACTGTGGCAGCTTGAGGCCAACGAAGACCAAACTGAGGCTGTAGCTGCTTTGCATGCATCGTTGGGCACGTTGTTGCTGTTGTTGCAACAACTTCTTCAGCTGCTGTTGCCGAAGACGATGCCACTTATGCTCTCTTGCTCTCTCTATCTCCCTTTCTCTCTGCAGATTGCAGCAACTTGTTGCAGTTTGCCAGACCAACAATTGTTCAAAACTCAAGCTACCGGTGGCCTGGCGCCTAATCCCCTACCCCGCCACTAACTCCACTCACCGCCCTCTCCTCACATGCAAAATATGTGTAATTGTTTGATATAAGTTGCAGCAAAACGACTCAAAATGTGGCCCATTGTTTTGTGCATGATTTGTTGTTGTTACTGTTGTTGTTGTTGTTGCTGCTGTGGCCGTAAGTCCGTCTATCCGTTGGTCCGTCTGTCTGCCGTCAGTATTTATTGTTTATATTTCGCATATTATGGAAAACGACGCTGTAATTGTTTGGCATCATCATCTTCTGCTGCTGCTGCTGCTGCTGCTGCAACTACATTCGGCAACATCATATGTTGCAGTTGTTGTTGCTGCTGTTGTACAATTTTGTAGTTGCAACTTGCAACGTTCGCTTAATCGCTTATGTTTATTATACTTTATACTTTATAATACACGTATCTCGACATTTGCATAGCCTTTGTTCTTAAGACCAATAAGTTACGGCTGCTTTCTTGTTGTTGTTTTTTTTTTTTTTTTGTGGCTATTGTTGTTGCTGTTACAGTCCTTGGCTACAAAATATTTAAATTACATTGAAGCTTTGCATGCTTATATGTTCAGTTTCAATCACACCGACTCAACCCTTGAACTGCGTTGGCTTTAACTGCTTCCCAAAAGTAAATTAATCGAAGAGAACTCAAGAATATTAACAACAATATGTTCCAAGGGTTGCTTTTAGTAGAAAATCGTTGAGCCGAAGAAAACATATTTACTAAATTATTTTATGCAAAATTCTAAATATTTATACATTTATTTCTAATGGTAGGATTGATTTTTTCCATTAATTATCTTTTTTTCAGTTTTAGACCGTTTAAGCTTTTTAAAATTGCTGGCAACCCTATGCAAGACACTCTTCTCATCTATGTCTATATTTTTAATTATTATATGCTTTTTTTTGTACCACGAAAATATTAATTTATGTGCCTTTGAAATGGCGTAGTATATATTCCTTCTAGTTGTGTTCATTTTCATTTGATTTATTTTTAATGTTTTGTCAAAGCTTTGCGCGCTCTTACTCCCCCTCTCTCTCTCTCTCTCTCTCTCTCTCTCTCTCTCTTTCTTTCTCTTACTCATCCCATAGTTTCTCTTGGTCTCTGCTTCATTCTCTTGGCAAATGGATGCGGACTCGTTGTTGCCCTTTTGCAAGGCGCCAACAAATCAAACACAAAAACGCATGCAACACACACCCTACACCTTGACTCCCACTACAACACACACACTCACACACAACAGCTTTTTTTTGGCACATGTAGAAAATCAACTAAAAATTCGCGAATTTTTAACAGAGTCGCTGTTGCTGTTGTTGTCGCTGCTGCTGCTGCTGTTGCCGCTGGACAGCAACTTCTATGGCAATCCACGTTGCTCACTCCGCTCATTTAATTTTTTAACATTTTGCATATTATTTTGTTTGAAACGTTCCCACACTACACACACTCAAACACACATACACACACCCTTTAGTGCCCTTACTCTGTGTGTGTCAAACATGCCATTTATATGCGAGGCTGTTGCAATGGCTTGTTAGAAAAGAAGGCGGGCAACGGGAGGCAAGAGGCAAGAGGCGGGAGGATTTCAGAAAACATTTGCCAAAAAATTTTTTATCAAAGCCTTCAGCTTCAGCAGAACATCGAGAAGAGTTAGCAACAACAGCAACAACAGCAACAGCGCCAACAACAGCAGCAGCAACATCAGCAGCAGCGACAGGCAACGCATTGTACGTGGTCTGATGTCCGGGAAATTTGAAACTCAATAGACAAAAAACAATGGCAAAAAGTCGACAAGCAATAGAAAAAGAAAATATATACAAACACACACACACACACATGCACTACTAGTATCAGTGTATTTTTTCGCTTAGATATTCGCTTGATTTTTACTGCACTCAGCTTGAAGCCGTTTTGTAGCCAAAAGAAGAGAGTGAGAGAGAGAAGGGAAGCTAGGGGCAGAGAGAGGGAAAGAGACTGAATGAGCTAGAGTATTCCCATCCCTTTCGTCCTGTCGCTGCTGTCTGCAATTTGTGTGCTTCTATTTTCTATTTCTTTTTTGATGCTGGAACGCGTTACTTTTGCCTGTCGATTTTGCTATGCGTCGCATTGCGTCGCTTCCGGGGTGTGTGGCATGGGAGGTGGTTAGGCGGCGGGAGTCGGGAGACAAGAGGCATCTGCTGGTTGCAAAACTCGACCAATAAAACTAAGCAAAAAACGCATTTAGTCTAAGGGCGCTGTCATGTGAGAGGGCAGAGCCGATAGTGCCACTGCCACTTGGCAGCGAGGAGTCCTTTGAGTCAACGGCTCTGAAAAAAAAATAAAATCGCAAAAAAAAAGCTTTTGCAAAATGGCCACCCCAATTTTTTGGGCCAGACGCAATTTGTTGCAAGGGCCTAAAAAGCGAGTGTTTGTCTGTTGCAGTAACTTTGAGTGCAACTGCAACAAAATTGGCTAAAATGCGTAATGGATCCATTTGCTTGGACTTAACATTAGCATAAGCATTAACAGTGCTATTAACTTTAACATTAAGCACTGCTGCAGTAAAGTTAAAAACTATTTGTTGCTGCTGCTGCTGTCAGCGGAAAATGTTGCTGTTGCTGTGTATTTTTGTGGTTTGCCGCACTTGAATGCCAAACAGTCATTGTTTATTTGTTTAGTTTAAAATTTGCAAAGCACACAAAGACACACACGCACAACTAGCAGTAGTTTGGGGGCGTGGCATATGGCAACAGCATTGTTATTTGACCTAATCAGCCGTCGACTGTGCGCTAATTAATTGCATGTCCCGTCATATAGCTGTGTCGCATTGTGGCCAACAATTAAAGCCAAAAACGACAGCAGCAACAACAACACACACTCACACACTCCCACACACACTCAAACACAGCGCACAAAAAAAGCGCAGCGGTAAGAGTTTAATGACTAACTCAAATGCAAATAAAACGTTCGAACAACAACAGAACAATCACAATAACAACTGTCAATTGCAACTGCAGCAGTAGCAGCAGCAGCAGCAGCAACAATAAAAGCAACAGCAACAACAACTGCAAATCGCTTGAGTGATAAAGTTACCAAATGCGCTATCAATTACACGGCGATTTTTGTCCATTGAGAGCGAAAAAGAGGGGTGGGGGCTACAGTTGGCCATTGGCAATCGCAGTTGCTCTGAGACCCACACCTGCAACATGCCATATTGACACGTGCAACATGCTGTTAACACCATAACAACAGCCAACAATAATAGCTGCATGTGTTGTGCAACTGTGTGTGTGTGTGTGCTGCAGTGTGTGTGTTTGTGTGGGTGACAGCAACACTTTCGCTTTCAAACGCATTTCGCGTGAATTGCAAAAACATGAAAAAAAGCGTGTGATTTGAGTGCAATTCTATCTGTGTGTGTGTGTGTGGGAATGGGGTGTGGGTGCATGTGTGTGTATGTGGCGCTGCATCAAAACGCACTGTTGCCTGCAATAGCAGCCAGCCACAGCAGCAACAACAACAACAACCGCATGACAGCAGCAACACTTTTTATGCTCTTTTGTGCTGCTGTGATTCCCTCTGCGTGTGTGTGTGTGTGAGAGAGAGTGTGTGTACATATTAGCGTGTGTTCTGTGTGTTGATGTATGAACTTTTTCACACACAATTTGCGCTGCAGCGCTGTTAGCAGCATAAAATTGCAGCAGCAGTAACAACAGCAACAACAACAACAGCGGCAATAACTCTGAATGAATGTTATTGCTGGCTTTTGTAGTGACATTTAATAGCTACAAACAGCTAATAGTTGTCACGTGCGGCCAATTTTCATTCATAAAACAGCAACTGCAATGCATATGCATATGCATATGCAGCAGCCCCAGCAGCAGCAGAAACAACAACACGACTCGCGGCTCTGACAGCTTTAACCAGCTATGTGATAAATGCAACAACTGTAACTGCAGCAACAGGTGCCGTCCGTGACAAAGCCCCAAACAAAAAAGAACCACAAAAAAAGATGCTAAAAAAAAAGATGAAACCCAAATGTGGCATGCAACAGCCAAGGGCGTACACTTAGGTGTCATGTTGTTGCTGCTGTTGTCCATTGGCCAAATTGCAGCTGCAGTGCAGAAAAAAGGGGTTGGGTCAACAGCCACTTCGTGTTGCAGTATCGCGGCCATTTGCTGGCATTATGATTTTTCAATTTCCATAAAAATAAAACACAGCAGCAACAAATGTGCATGTGTGTGCCGTGTGTGTGTTTGGCAACCGAGTGCCGTAAAAAATAAAGATTAAACGCTTTTTTATTTACTGTTCAATTGGGTATAAACGGATTGCATTGCTGTAAATCACTGTATTGTGCTTAAAAAGTTGCAGTTTTTAAATATTCATTTCATAAACTTTTTGTTACAATTTTTTTATAATTTCAGCTTGATGAGTGTAAGTAAGTGGAAATCGAGTAGAGTAAAAGTAGTGAGTGTTGTTGTTATCGAAGAACAGAGTTATTTGGTCGATTTTTAAGATATGATCGGAATTTATAAGAGATATATAATAATATACTAAATAAAGTTAGTATCCATAAAGCTTAGTTGGGTATTAGATATGCTGTCTAAAATTAGGAACACAATGACGCCTGTAATTCAGTCGATTTACAAAAGTTCAAACATTTGAAAATAAAAAAAAAAAAATTAAATAACAATAAATTTAATGAAATTTGCAAATATTTAAATAGAGAATCAATTTAGACATCAGATAATGATAAATATGTTATTCTGCATGAAAATCGATTGATCGTCAGGCGATCGGTGGAAAAAACATAAAAACATGACTAAAATGATAATTCTAACAGAAATCGGAATAGTTATGTTAAGTATGTCAGAATACATAGTTTAAGGAAAACCTCAAGTTGAATAAAATTAAGAAATAGAATAGATAATGAAATAAAAAATGCAACACACTTTTTAGGGTGATTAATCCCAAACACAATCGACAGTTGTCAACTAAAAATGCATTAGAGTAGAGTGGGTTTCAGTGTAGTTGTTTTGTGGCGTGAACAGGGTTAAGAGTGTGGCATGCTACTGCAGTCAAAATGCTCATGCCAGGACAATTTCCCCATAAAAATCTGATCACAAAAGCCACAATTTGCGGTCAATTGGGTTTTGCCTGTTGCCGCAACAATCAACTCATCACACACACACTGGCACACACACAGATACACAAACGTAAACATTTTGCGGCACAATGTTGCACATGCAACAAAAATGCATCAACGCATTGGACCAAAAGGCCATCAAGGCACAACACACGGCCTAAACTGACCTCTCTCTTAACTCACACTCTTGTTGCTTGTTGCCACAAAACGCGTTGATGTTGCCACATTTTTATTTCATGTTCTCCCTTTTTTACGCTGCATTTTCACACTTCAACGGTGCCAGCTCCATCAGCAGCAGCAGCAGCAAGGCGACAGGCCGTTGCATAAAAAGTGCAACAATTCAAATGACCAAATAGTATGGGCACTGGGCAGTTGGCAGTAGGCGGTGGAGGCGTGTCCGACAGCCTACTGCAAAAATTCATGCAAAAATCGGAGCACGCGTTCGTGCAAAAGTCAAAAACGAGACGTGGGAAAAAACGCAACATCAACCGCAAACAAGCGGCCAAAAGCCTGGGTCAAACTGTTGGCAGGGGAAGGGTGGATGCAATGGGTCAAGTGCAGCGTCGATTGAAATCCCTAATAATAGCGTTGAATGCACTTCAGAGCCCGAAAACAGAAAAAAGAGCAAAAAATCGACCTGGAGAATATATAGCCCCAAAACGAGAATCTCCAGCAAATGGTTCGAAAAAATGCAAAAATGCGCAACGAAGCGCAGCCAAAACTGTACACGAGTGTGGGGTTGGTGTTGCAGAGGGGTGTGGGCGTGGCTGTGGAAAGGGAGCAGGTTGCTGCAATGCAACAGCAACAACAACACGGCCACAGAGCTCAATGCAATGAATGACCTTCACTGATTTTTTGCACAGCAGTCAAAGGGGGAGGGACTGAAGTGGGTTTGGTAGGCAGGTAGGTGTCCTGCCAGCCAGGACATTGATATGCAGCGTGCGGATAATCGCGACCAGAGTGCAATCAAAGTGCAATGCAAACGACAAAAACTGCTGTGAGTTGGGTACACTTTTCACTGGTTTTCGCTGATTTTTCCGCCTGTTTTCCCACCCTTCCAATTTTTTCGCTTTTTTGTGTGTGTGTGCCAGTTTGGCCGCCAACTGTTGCACGCACAGCGAGGCAGGACACACACGGTTGCAACTTGCAGTCGCGAATAAAAAGTGTGGCAGGAACTGGAACTGGTATTGGGACTGGGATGTTGCTGCAGCCGTGCAACAGCAGCAGCATAATTCGTGTGTGCCACCATCGAGTGGAGTAAGCAGTGTTGCATGCCCCCGCCCAACACCACCCCCAAAAAACGCACAGTGGCTGCTACTCTCTACTAGCTGGTGTGACCTTGACGCGTGTGTTGCATGTTCAACAATCGAATGCCAGTTGCATCATTATCATGTGCGCGACTTTTTTCGCTGCGTTTTGGCGGTTTTTTTTTTTTTTGGCTGGCATGGAGGCTGCACTTTGTTAGCTTGCAACACACACACATACAGCAGGAGGAGGCTGTTGTTGCTGCCACAGTGCTTTTTTCGCGCTGTCATTGACAACCAGCAACAACAACAGTTGCAAGTTGCGTGCGTGGCCCATTAAACAAACGCCGCATGCCGTCAATGGCGTCCTGTGCAACATTTTTTGCCTCTTTTTCGCAGCTGTTGCAACGCGTCGCGTCGCGACATCACATGCAACGCGCAGTTTCATTCATGCGATATTTGCGAGTGTGTGTGCGAGTGTGTACGTGTGTGTGTGCGTTGCCGGCAAATTCATTCACTTTTCAGATTTTCAGATGCGGTGCATGTTTCATTCACTTGCAACCAATTGCAGGCATTGCAACAGGGGGCAAGTGGCAAGTGGCAAGTGGTATGAGGCATTAGGCTTATCGGCTCGATTTGCTCCACTTTCCATTTTTTTGACGGACTCTAGAATGTATTTCACGAGTTGTAACAGTTCTTATCAGCAATATGTGCCGCTGAAGGTAGAAATCGCCCAAAAAAGAAGTTGGCATAAATGATAAGGTGGGATGCAACAAATGGTAAATAAGGCGGCACAGCAAGTCTTGCAAGTGCTTATATAATGAAGTAATTGATTTAAATAATTACACAGGGTATCTAAAGACATTCTTAACTAGCAGAAGTAATTTAATGTACTTCAATTACATTTATTTTATACAATAAGTTATTTTCATTGATTTCAAATATCAGACTACACTTCAATTACAATTACCGGGTCTTTTAAGTTCAGCACACCCAGAACGCTGCTTAGATCACAATCTAAACTTAGTCAAAAGTGCCTCCATCGCTCACTAATTGTCTGACTTGTGTTTAGGTTCTACCCCAAATGGCTGTGAGGAATACCCCTACTGCTCGCTCCCAACAATAGCCACTTAACATCAAAAGGAAATGCTCTAATTTGCTCCCCTTTATCTCTTGCTCTTTCTCCCCGTCTCCCCTTCTCCCTGTCTTCGCCTGGTTTATTTGCCTGCTTATTATAATCGCGCTTTGTGACACGAAAAAAAAAAACTCTTTCACTATTTCTTTTGCAATTATAAACAATTCCTTGAATCTAAATCAACCCCGATTTTCTTTCTTTTTCTTTTGACTTGCTCCATCTCTTCGGTGTTCTTATTTCTTTTCCTTTACTTGTTCTTTTAACCACATGCACACGAAAAGACTTTTCGCAGCGCATTCAAAGATTTTTCTCCAATTTTTCTCATTTTCTTGCATTTTTTTAATATTTTGCTGTCATTGTGAATTTTTTAATTAGTCTGCGGCAGGTTGCAAATCAGTTGTCTTTGTTGCAATACCTTGACTGTTTCAATCAGTGTGACAGCCGCCCATTTCCCGCCCTATTTCCTACCCTTTCAACTGCTCCTTCCTCACTTTTCTTATAATAAATAATTATTGAAATTTGTTTGATTTTCACTTTAAAGCGTGTGATTTGTTAAAGATTCTGCGGCAATTGTGCGTGCAACATATGCTGCCACTAACCCCCACCCAACGCACTGACCGCAGCGTCTGCCACTAACAACAACTGACGTCGAACTTGCAACATACAACAAGACCAACAACCAGAAACGACAGTTGCTGTCGATGTTGTTACAATAAAAAAACAACATTGAATGTATTTGCCTGCGTCTGCACTTGACAGGGCGTGGCACAGAGTGTTCCCGTGTGTGAGTGTGTGTGTGCTGCGGAGGCGTTCATTTGTATATAAATGCGAGAGTTGCCGCCAAAGAAGCGACAATGGCCAAGTGGAAACGGAAGAGGAAGAGGAGAGAACGCAATGCAATCAAATGGCGCAAAATTTACAAAAACTGCACAAACACACACACAGCCAAACACACGCACAGACAGGAGAAAAGGACACATGCGGCACATGCAGCGAGCAGGCGGTGGGAGGGGGCAGGGGCAGGGACAGGCAAAGCAGTCTAACTTGCAACGCACGCGAAAATCTTTGCCTGTGGGGCACAATGCTCTGGACATTGGAACCATTCGACGTGGAAAGTGTGTGTGTGTGAACGAGTGTGAGTGTGTGTGTGGGCTTTTAGCCTATTGCGTCGAGTACAGTTGCGTCGTCTAAGCCAACAGCAGTGGCAGTGGCAGCAACAGGACCTCGTCTGCTGGCAATCCAATCCACGAGGCACACAACGACAGAGAGCGAGAGGGCGAGCGGGAGAGTGTGGGAGAGGGAGAGAGAGGAAGAGAGCATCACTGCCTTTTGCCGCGTTCGTTTTGCCGCGTTAACTGTCCATCAATGCGGGCCCGGGGGCACACTCGCCGCAATGTTGCCCCTGCCACCGTGTGTTGCTGTGCCTGCTGCCCTACCCCTCTCCCCCGTTTGGCCTGTTCCTGCTGCTGTCTATCTGTTTGTCTACCATGTATCTGCACTCCACTCTCCACCTCCACTACTCCCTCCCTTTGTCCGCTGTGCTTGCACCCCTCTACCTGCTCTCACACCCAGTTGCTTCTGCTTCCCTTCAATCGTTTGCTCCAGAGCTGCTCCCGGCCTCCAGTGGCATCGTTAGCATCGCTGCCTCCTCAAAGTCCTGGACTTTTGCCTGCATTCGAACTTCGTTTTGGATTTCTACTGCAACATTTTCACCCCCAACAACAAAAACAATACAACAAAAAAATACGTTGTCGTCGTCGTCGTCCAGCGTTAAGCCCTTTTTCATTGCAGCTCCCCGTTCGCTTGCACCCTAACCCACCCCTGCCACTCCCACACCGCCTCCAGCGCCCCCTCTTGGAGTTGCTGCCGCTGCTTGCTTGGTTTGGTTTCGTTTTATTGCGCTAGGCATTTTTGCATATTTGAGGCATCATCGCTCATCGCTTTTGTGCGCGTAAGCTAACTTTAGATGCCGCACTCCGAGTGTGTGTGGCAACCCTGTGCCCCCAGCTCCTCCTACACCTCTCACCGCCACTTGGAGTGTGTGTGCTTCTAAGCTGCAGTCACCGTCACCGTCACCGTCGCCGTCGTTTGTTGCATTCTTCTATTTGGCGTTTTAATATGCGCTGTTTTTTCTCGCTTCCCCTTGCACCCCCTTGGGGGGTTGACCTCCGCCTCTGCTTCCCAGCTGCTGTCCAAGCAGATGCCTCTACTTGTGTACAGTTTGGTCACCTTCACACACACACACTCAGACTTAGACTGCAGCTGTTTTATTTGTTTGTTTGCTTGTTCGTTCAGTCATGTGTGCCACAAGCCTCTAAAATCCACGCAAACACCCTGTACCCTGTACCGTGTATCTCCTGGCACACCCCTTCTGCCCACTTTAGCCCCCCTTTTCGCGCTTTTCTCTAACTCAACGTTGTCTGTTTGCCTCTGTCGCTTGTTCAAATGTTGTCGCGTCTTCCGCTCCACCTCCTCTGCCCCTGATCCTCAACAGAATCAGCATCATCATCATCATCTAGCGGCTGTCGCCTTGTCACACTGCCTTTCGTCGCATTCACATTCACGTCCAGAATTTCTACTCTAAAATGTCCCACTGTCCGATGTCCCCTGTCCGCTGTCCCCTGTCCATTTCCGCGTCATCGTTTTCCTCGTCAGCGTCGCCGTCGACGTCGTCAACAGTTAAATACATAAATTTTCGTATAAACGCGTTTTGAGACTCAAACGACCGAGACTCCCGAAAATGCCATTTTCGTTTTTCCGACTGCACATTTCCTCGCAGTTGCAACAACAATGGAACCAAACAATTGCAACAAAGTGCGTAAAAGGGTGTTCCATGTGTGTGCGAGTGTGCGTGAGCGGCAACAAATTTGCTGGCAACTTCGCGACACGCACAGTGGAGCAATCATGAGGGTGGCTAATTCATTTAATAATAAATTCAATAATTTAATTATTTTTTTGTAAATAAAATATGGAAAATATTACAGATACATTTTTATCAATGATCGCTTTCTGGGGTATGTTTTTAAAATTACTTATACCCCAAGAATTTAATGTATTACACAGGGTAACAGTTAGTCTATCAACCTCTACATTATCTATCGTTCTGTTTATTCTATTTACGATCTAAAACAAATCTCAAACGATCACTTTCATCTTAACTGTCTAAAAATTCTAGTGAATCACAAAACTAAAATCTTCTGACTTAAATAAACATTCTGGTCGTTTCTGCCAATTGTTTTAGGCCATTAAATTTGTCATTTCAACGGAATAAATCAAAAACAATAGCTGCGATTGACAGAGAATTGTTTGCCAATTCAGTGTGTAAAATTAAATTATTAGGTCCTTGAATAAGTTCTCGCTGTTTTTAAAAAGATGGCGTTGCGGCACTCTGTGCACGGAATTTCGTACGGTAACGAATCACCAACGTAGTACTATATGTAACCTCAAATTTAAGTAGAGTATAGTTTACGACAGTTTCAACTACATATTTATTTGCCCTCTGTGAAAATGAGTACTTTTGTGCCAAATAAAAGTGTTTTTGCGGGGAATTTTATTACACTGCTTTATTCAGAAAAAATCTGCAGCAGAAGCACACAGAATTCTCGTTGAGACATATGGTGACAATGCTTTGTCGAATACAACGTAAAAATTCAGATTTTTTCTGAATAAAGCAGTGTAATAAAATTCCCCGCAAAAACACTTTATTTGGCACAAAAGTACTCATTTTCACAGAGGGCAAATAAATATGTAGTTGAAACTGTCGTAAACTATACTCTACTTAAATTTGAGGTTACATATAGTACTACGTTGGTGATTCGTTACCGTACGAAATTCCGTGCACAGAGTGCCGCAACGCCATCTTTTTAAAAACAGCGAGAACTTATTCAAGGTCCTAATAATATCTATAAAAATGATCGCTCGCTTGGCACAAATTAATTTCAATTTTACTTGTAAGCATTTATTATTTTAATTTAGTCTCAGCCGCCATTTGCTAGTCGCAGAATTTTTGCATAATTTATGACTGGCTGAGGCTCAAACTTGGAAGGGAGACGAAATTGGGGACGAAGAGGGAAGCAGTAGCAAAAGCAGAAGCAGCGACAGCAACAGCAACAGTTGAAGAGGAAGCAACAGCAACAGTAGCAGCAGCAACAGCAGTTACCGTAGTTCGCTCTCATGTTCTCTCTCTTAGCCTGTCGCGGTCTCGCTCGCTCGCTCTTACCAAAAGCGACAAAAGTGTTGTATCTACTGTCTCGCTTGCACGCGAATGGGTAAATTTTGTTGCTGCGCTTTTATTTTTGCTAGATTTGTATTTCTTTATTTTATGCATATTATACCAAAAACAATAATCAAAATACACAAGCACTCATATATAAACACACACACACACACACATACACACTCATAGACACATGCACACAGTGACCAGTCTCCAGTGACAGCCCCACAGCGGGTGCTCAGTGTGGGCAGTTCCAAAGGCAGCAAAGGCACGAAGCAAACGAACGAGCGAGAGAAAAAACAACAACAAGAAGGCAAGGCAAGCAAGCAAAAAAGAAAAACAAAAAAAAAACCAACGTCGGCCAAACTGCAGGTGCAACATTGTGCACTCATCCCCACCCCCTGCCCTCTCCACGCTACCCCTCTTACAAGCGTCTCGCAGTGTTCGTGTTTGTCTTTGACCAAAAGGCATTTTCCCAACTCTCGCAAAGAGAAGTACAAGCAGAGCGCACGACACAGGCATGCGTCTCTTAACAACAAAAGAGCGCCAAAGATTGCGGCGAATTGAGTTTGAGAGCGCGCTGCAGTTGAGCACCAAAATTGAGCAACTGGACAGATTGGCGGCAGCTTGAGAGCATCGGTGACGGCGACGGCAGCGACAGCGGCAGCAGCAGCAACAGCAGAAAACACACAAACGGAACTAATTAATGAACAATCTTTTTGCTGCCATCGTTGCTGCTCTGCCGCCGCCGTTGTTGCTGCTGCTGCAGAGTTTTTTCTTAAGTGTTGGGAGAGCGGCTTCAAGAGAGACGTGTGAGTGATAGAACGAGGGAGAGAGAAAGACTGTGTGTAGGCGAGTGGGCATGATAAGAGCCTATTGATAATAACACTGACAGCAGTCAATTAAGCGCTGATCATTACCTATTGATATTAATTAAATAATAATTTATTGTAATTAGTAAATTGTAGGAAGTTGTACGCCTGCTCTATTCTTGCTGTCCAAAGAAATCAAACACACTCACACACACACACACACATGCAGTTGCTATCTATTTGGTGTCTTGCACGCATTGCCGAAATTGCACTAGGTTTTGTCTCGTGTCTCTTTATATGCGTATTTGCTCCTTTGAGCTCACACACCAACACCAATACAAACACAGCCGCTTTTTTGGGGGTTGCATGTGGCGGTCGTGTGTGTGGGAGAGCGCCAAACTACGACGCCAACGATGACGTCGCCATCGTCGTGGTCGTCGTCGTTTCGCGAGTGAGCGAACTTCGTTTCGTTCGTTTCGTTTTGCGTTTTGCCGAGTAAAGGAATTTTGAACGTTGCCGGTATTTGAACTGCTGTTGTTGCTGTTGCTGTTGGCGTTGCTTTCGCTGCTTTTGCTGCTACTGCTCTCCGCACTATATTTTTGAAGGCAGCGTCGCGCGTCGCTGCTGTTGCTGCTGCTGCGTCTGCTCCTTTGCCTTGAAATGCAACTGCAATTGCAAACAGCGACGTCGACAGCGAACTATTTACGACTTGTGAGTCTCGCGGCGGCAGCAACAGCAGCAGCAGCGACGCATCGCGACGTCAACTCAGCGAATTCGCATTCGCAACGCGACGCGACAACAACAACACAACAGCGTCTCTGCCACGGCTACACACAGTTTTCCACAATTCCGCCGCCGTCATCGTCGTCGCCGTCGTCGTCGTCGTCGTTACCGTTGTCGTCGTCGTCGTCGTAGCCCCAATCGACGTCGTAGTCTGCCTGCCTGTGTGTTAAGTTTGTTTTGAGTTTTTCCGTATCAAAATGTGCAAAACGTTTTCAGTCTAATTCAGACACTCGTGCTGAAAAGACTTTTTGGGGCACGTTCTGTTGCCAATAAACCAACGACAACAACTACGACGACGACTACGAAAACACACACGAGTTGTTGCCAATAAACTAGAAATATATCAGCTGGCGACTCTTTTAGCCAATTGTCAATTTCCAACTGCATTTTGACCACAAAAAAAAAAAAAATTAAAAAAAAACAAAAAATAGAAAATGCACGCTACGTAGTGCGCGTAACGTAACGTAACACAGACACTACAATTACGTACACCCATACACCCACACTCTGAACACACGTGTATGTGTGTTGTTTACAGTACGTTAATTATTACGCGACTTTTTCGCGAACGAATGAAAAACGCGACGTCGTAAACTACGTAAAGCTCTATTGTGTTTATCTACACACACACACACACATACAAACACTCACACACACACATATGCAAACTTAAGATTTATTTGCAGTTGATTCGTTTAGCTGTCAAATGAAACGTTTTGAGACTCTCTTAACGTTCTGATCAAAACAAAAAGTTATTCGCTCTTCGCTCTCTTCGCTCTTCGTTCGCAAACAAAATGGCGTCGACGGAGACGCCAACGCGCCAAAGCAGCAACAACAGCGCCAGCAGCATCGATCGCAGCTGCAGCAGCCGCAGCAGCAGTCGCGGCCTCGCAGCCGCCGATCAAACCGAAAGCGAAACGAACGCGATCGAACAGGCGCAAGCAGCGCAGCGACAGCGAAGCGGTGGCACATCACCGCCACAACAGCAGGATAAAGAAAAGGTCGTTGTTACCCCGCCACCGCCTGCAGCGTCAACTCCAACACCAACGGGATCACCGACGCTCGACGCTGACGTCGAAGCTGCTGCCGCTGCCCACGCGGGCAGCTCATCCCCCAGCTCCAGCACGACGACGCAGCAGCAGCATCAACAGCAGCTACCGCAACAATTCTGCCTGCGCTGGAACAACTATCAGAGCAATCTGACCACGATCTTTGATCAGTTGCTGCAAAGCGAATCCTTTGTGGATGTGACGCTCGCCTGCGATGGCCGCTCAATGAAGGCCCACAAAATGGTGCTCTCCGCCTGCTCGCCCTACTTCCAGACGCTGCTGGCCGAGACGCCCTGTCAGCATCCTATTGTAATCATGCGTGACGTCAACTGGTGCGATCTCAAGGCGATTGTCGAGTTCATGTACCGCGGCGAGATCAATGTCAGCCAGGATCAGATTGGCCCGCTGCTCAGAATAGCAGAGATGCTCAAAGTGCGCGGCTTAGCGGATGTCACACACATGGAGGAGGTCAATTCGGTAGCGGCAGCAGCGGCGGCGGCTGCAGCTGCGGCAGAGGCAGCAGCAGATGAGGCTTCCTCACCCGCACAGGTTTCACCCAAGGCCGCTGTCGATCGTGAGGCTGAAGAGCTTTTGGCCTTCATGCAGCCCGAGAAGAAGCTGCGCAGCAGCAGCAGCGACTGGGATTGCGGCGAGTTGCGTCTATCGCCGCTGGAGCGTCAACAGAGCAGAAATGTGCGCAAGCGTCGCTGGCCCTCGGCCGATACAATCTTCAATCCGCCCGCAAGTCCATTGAGCAGTCTCATAGCCGCCGAGCGGCTTGAGCAGGAGCAGAAGGAGCGCGAGAGAGAACGCGAAAGGGATAGGGAGCGCGAAAGGGAACGTGAGCGGGAAAGAGAGCGACAACTTGATTGTTCCATTATAACTCCACCGCCAAAAGCGCTACCGTTGCCACTGCCGCTGCCCCTGGCCGGCAGCAGCACACCGCGACGCCTGACACCCTCGGCCGCTGCGCTGGAGACGGCGCTGCATGGCCTGGACATGCCATCGCCAGCGACAACACCAGCACCCGCAGCGGTACGATGCCAACGTGCGCTGTCACAATCGCTGTCGAGTCCGCAGCAGCAGCAGCAACAACAACAGCAGCAGCAGGCGGCAGCGGTGCATCATTTGCACCACTTGCAACAGCAGCAACAACAACAACAACAGCAGCAGCAGCAACAACAGCATCAAGCGCATCATTCTTTGGGGCACGCCACCTCATCTTCCAGTTCCGGCTCTTCCGTTCATCCCGCGGCGGGCGAATCGCGCTTTCCGCTAGGCTCCGCCGCTGCCATGGCCGCTGCTGCTATGGAGCTAAGCGTTGCAGCGGCAGAGCAGCGACTGCCGCCACCTCCGCATCATCACGTTGGACCCTCGACGTCCACATCGTCGCTGGCTGATGATATGGAGATCAAGCCGGGCATTGCCGAAATGATCCGCGAGGAGGAACGGGTGAGTACTCAAATGCACACATACAACTTTACACTCTCTTTTACTCTCTTCAATTGCACTTGTATTTGTTTTCATTCACGACTTTGCTGAGCAGCGCGCGATCATGTGCGAGCTCTCTTAAACTAAAGTCACAGCAAACTGCGCTGCTGCAGCGTACGCTCTCTCTCTCTCTCTCTTCCGCGCTCTTTGGCGCTCTCGTTTTGGCGCTCACGCGTCAACCATCTTTGAGTTTTGCCGTGTTTTGTTTTGATTTACGTTTTGCGCGCGCGATCGTTTTGCGATCTTCATTTTGTTTGGTCTTCGGCATTGATTTTGCTGCTGCTGCTTCTGATTTTGCCGACGGCATTTCGTCGTGTACGTGACGTCATAACAGCAGTGGCAGCAGCAGCAGCGGCATTAACACAACGACAGCAGCGACTGTGGATCCCATGGAATGTTGTTGGACTGCGCTCATGATTGACAGCATTCACGTGCTTCACGTCGTCGATGGCGTCACAGTTGCTTATTGCCATTGTTGTTGTTGTTGTTGCCTCACATTGTTGTTCGCTGTTGTGTCGTTGCTCCTATCGCACACGGTAGTATTTTGAACAATTTTCGCCTTGTCGTAGGTTCGATATAGAGTCAAAAGTAAAGCTAATTTCAATTAATCCTGTCGAGCAAATTAAACCGAACTAGTTCATGACCCTTTTGAAAATTATGCTCCAAATCATCGGTGAGATTCATTATAAAATTACTAACAAAAAGTACTTGAAAATAATTGCAAGCAAGTGGAAGTTATTATCTTTCCCTTTTACCATACGCTCTTAATAGAAAACAAATTATAATTGAACTATTATAATAATGAACTGTAAGAAAAATTGTGAAAAAAATAAAAAACTTAATAAAATAGATCATTAAATATTAGTAAACTCCATGCAACATACAAAATCATAACTATAACTTACAAGACATAAAAACTAAAGTATATATTCAACTATATGCAACTATATTTACGCATGTGCATTAGTCGGCTATTTCTAGCCGACACTAATGGCCATTTTTAGCCGAAGAATTATAATATTATATCATCGTATTTACTTTCCGCATTATCTGAAATACATTTTCTTAAACTGGCTTAGGATCGTTTAAAAGATGGTTTGTTGTTCAATGCTTTATAGATTTTATCACACACCGTACAGTGTACACTGATCTATAGAGTGGAGGAATTCAGTTACTTAAATAACAGTTCCCAACCGGTTTCGGATCACAAGACGAACTCTTGGGGCCGTCACCACCGTCCGAGAGACAGACAGTCGGACACACTCCGAAGCGTTGCAGAATTCGCACTTTAATAAAAAATGAGGAGGGGGGAAAGAAAGGAATTCTCCTCTTCTTTTTTATTTGTATTTATTTATCTAATAGACGTCGACGAGTAAGTCAAGACCACAAAATCTCTGGTATGAAGAGAGTGTCAGAGTTATACTCATCGCTGCATCAATTGAGTATTCATTCGATTTCTGTTTGTCCAGCGATCTCTGGACCACTCCACTCCAAACTCTACAGTCCAAACGCTAAGAGGCTGGAAGACCTTCTTCCTCTGCTGCTCTTCTGCGGCATTCTTCGTTTGGTTTGTTCTTGTTTATTGTCGCTTTCGAGTGCATTAATCAAATAATGCTATAAGAAATGGAAGGGAGTCCGAGACTCTGTCTATCTGGAAGTCTTGGGTGTTTGGTACCTCTGAGCGCATTAGCGTGCTCATATAGTATGCTCAGATTTGAGTAGACGTATGTACATTTGTTTTCCTCATTTCATAATTTCTTCTGTTCTTCCCCACTCCCTCCTACCCACCTTCTTCTCTTCTTCTCGTTTGCTTGTTAGCGTCTCTTTCAATATTTTGTTTTTATGCATTTTTAAATATTTTTCTACTTGCCCGCTGGCTTTAGATGTTTTTCCCATTTTTTCTTCAAATATATATGTGTATATAAAAAAAAAACTATATATATGTGCTTAGAAATTCTTTAGAAATGCATCTGCATCTTTTTTTCCGTCTTTGTTTGTTTGCCTTGGTATTAGTGTTGGTCATGTTTATGCTTTCCTGCTGTTTGCCTATCCAATTCTTAAGATTGTTGTTGTTTTTTTCTGTTCTTCAGTCGTTTATTTACACATTTCATTTATTAAAATTCTCCGCGATCTGTTCCCCGATTCTTACCCACTCCCGATAACCGTTCGTATATAAAAATCAAATATTGACAGCCTGCATCCGCACAGAATGCAAAATAATCAATTCTCTGCAGCTTCTTTTAATACTTATAATTCTTTTTTCCATTTATTAATAAGTTTTGTTCCCTTCATCGTCTCTTTCATTGTCTCATTCATTTTGTTCTCCTTTTAAGCAGATAAAACCGATAAGTGTCAGTCTTCGTCACCATTCTTCCTCTTGCTACAAAATCTCGATCTCTGCTTCGTTTTCTGGTGATTAATTGCACTTTTACGATATTTGTCTGCTTTGTCTTTTCTTAAAAATAAATTTCAGTTTTTTCGGTTTTATATTGGTTTTCATATTTTATTACCACTGCATTTTATGTGTGCATCATTAGAGAAATATGTTCGTTTATTTTATTTTTATACGTATTTATACTTTTCTGGCTGTTCTCAGTTCAGTGAACTTTTTGCCGAGATCAACGGAGATCGCCGAGAAGTTGGAGGAGTTGTAGGTGACGAGGGTTAATTAAATTTTAATTGAATTATGCAGCAAAAAACAAAAGCAAAATGTAAAGTCATCACATTAAAATGGGCTTTGTTTTTTTATGTTTTTAATATTTGTAAGGTTGTTTTTAAAGTTAATAAAAAATGGGTTTAGTGAGCGCATAAAAAGGGAAATATATAAAAAAAAAAAAATCTACAGAGTGGTTACCTTATTAATATATAAAAAAATATGCCTAAGATAATTTAATGCTCGGTTCGTTAGCTTACTTTTAAATTAAATAGAAAGCTATGCAAAGTCGGTTGTAAAGTTTTTATAGCAATAAAAAATCTATATTTTACCTACTATAAGCGATTATGTTTTTATTTTATTTATAAATTAAACTAGATTTGGGAATTAACGTTTAAAAAAACTAAAACACACAAAAAATTATTATAGTTCAGTTTATTTCAAGCCATTTTAAAATTTGAATACTGCTTAAATAAATTACTCAAGGAGTTAGGCCTGCAGAAAGTTTCTACCTTTTTTTTAGCCACACAAACTAATATTATTCGTTAGGCATAAAAAAGTCAATTACTGTTCAAGAAAGTTGAGCCCAAAAACCGCACGCATATCCTGATCAGCAGCGAGTTAATAAGCAAGTATCTTTTTATCTGAACTTGACAAAAAAAATAAACTAAATATACAATAAAAAGCTCCAAAAACTTGTTGTGTAGATAAATTATCTTAGCGGTGCAGAGGCTTGGAATAAGCAGGTCGAAATAAGAAATAAAATCAGCAAAACGTGCCACATTCAAACAACAAAAGCAACACCAGCTAAAGGTAGGGATACAAGAGGAAAAAAGTAAAAACAGCAGCAATCACAGGGCAGAGAACAAAATGTGTGGCATGCATAAAAATTGAAAAAGATGCAACTCACAAAAAAGAGAAAAAAACGAAGGAAAGAAGCAAATAATGATGAAGAAAAGGGAATCTCACACGCTGCATTTGAATGTGAGAAAGTATCTGTGTGTGAGCAGACGTGTGTGTGTGTGTAGGTGCGCAAAGGAAGCCAACAAGCCACTTAACCCAATCGACAAAAGTCATTACACTCGTCACTCTCTGCTGCCAGCAATCCACTGCCCTTGCCCCCTTCCCACTTGCCCACTTTCCGACCATGCTACATGCCACAAGCTACTGCCAGCTTCCCTTCTCGTTTGCTCAGCAAAATCGACGACGCTTCCGCTGTGCGTCAGCAGTGACTTCGCCGTCAACGTCGACTGAGACTTCGGCTGATCTTTGCTGCTAAATTGGCCTCAAGTGCCTCACGACAGCGAGCGGACGAGGCTGTTGCATTTTGTATACCATGAATAAAATAAAATAAATAATACAATTTATTACTTACACGCACAGCATGTATATTCTTTTTTCTTCTTTTCTAATCTGTATCTGCAGCCGTAATTGTATTTGTATCTATGTAGCTGAAGCTGTAGCTGGATGCATCTGCCGCTGACTGTGCATCGCTATTGTATACAAAAACTCTGTTGCATCGCACGTTGCGTTCGCTTCTTAATGAAAGTAAATAAATAAAATAAAAATGAAGAAATATATATTTTCAGAGCAGGCCAAAGATAATCGACAACAGAACAGAACAGACGCGCAAAGATACACAATTGTATCTTTGAGTTGTAGACTAGCAAATGCACTAACAGAAAGATTTAGGGGAATATAAAGCCAAGAACCATTTTATTTTGCAGTTTTAACAACAACTAGTTGGAAATATACACTTTAAACTTGATACTTTTCTCAATAGTAAGGAATTAAATGCTTTAGAAAAATACTTTGTAGTTTCAATAATATTTTCTTTAAACTTTATGGCAAACACATGTTATCTCTATCCATTTTAGCTCCATAAATACCATAGTTAATATACCTAATTACGGAGAGGGTATGAACAAAAAGAAATTCGGCGCGAGGGGAAGTCGAGTCGTATAAAAATAAGAGCAAAAGTAAATTGTATAATCCGCTTTGATGTATCGCCTTCTGTTTTATATTATTCAGGCATATTTTATTTGTATTCAAAAGCCACATATGGAGGCTCAACGAAATCCTCACACATCTGAAGTAGTTTTACAGGCACACACACACACACACATAGACCCAAACAGATACAGAGTTTACGACTTGAGCGTAAATTAAATGTAACAAATCGGATGGTTAACAGATACAACAGTCACACAGCTAGAAAGATACAACTATAGATGCAATTAAAGATACAGCCACAGCTGCAGATAAAGATATAAATGTACATTTTCAATTAAGTAGCTTTGCATTGCATAAACATTTGAAATTCACGAAAAAAAAAATAAATGCCATTAAAGAATATACGATAGAAATTGTGATGTTTATATTCAGATACTTGGCGAAAAATGTGTTGGCTAAGCAAAATAAATGTAGATATTATAATTCCTGCTGTAGTAGCTGCTGCAGCAGCCACAAGAAAATACGTTGATTAATCTATAAAAATAAATTTGTATCTATGCAGCTTGGTTGGAGTTGGAGATGGAGTTGAGGCTCGGGGTTGGGGTTGGCCTCCTCATCTGTATATTCTAATCGGATTTAGTTTGCCAGGGCTTCATTTATTTTATTTATTTTTATGCTTGTAATGCGGCATAAATAATTTATGCAGATAAATAACCCAAAACCAAAAGTCTTAGCAGCAAAACTCCACGGGACTTCGACTCCAACTACGAGTCTAAGACCTCACCGAGAGCTAACAGCGAGAGAGACAGAGAGAGATAGAGAGAGGGAAGGGAGAGCAAGCGACCCAAGCAGTGCCATCATAAAGCAAAACAACAAGCCGACAGACGGAGAGACAGACATCAAGCCTGAAAGAGGCTCAAATTCAGTGCTGAAGGGTTTGTGTTTGAGTTTGAGTTTCAGTTTGGGCGGCAATCAAATCTTTTTTATACTTTATATATACATATGTATATATCCTTCTAAAAATATTTATTTATTTATTTTTCAACCCACACGCATATAGATACACATATTTATTTGTAACTTTGTATAAATTTATTATATTGCATTAGTTGTAAGTCAAGCAACCTCAAGAATTCTGGCTTGCTGAGTCGGAGTCTGAGTCTGAGTATCTTGTCGTGTCGTGTTTTGTTATGTTCTTGTTGTTGCCTCTCCTTGTTTTGCGTGGGCAGGGGGTATCCTCAGTCACTCAGTCCTCCTTACCAGTCCCTGTCTCACTTACCGAGACAGGCAAAAAAAAAGGTGCGTAAAGAAAATAGCTTATTATAAATTACGGTAAAGGAAAATGCTCGTAACAAAGTATGACAGGGAAAAACTCTAGCAGAAAAAGTGTCTTTTTTGCACCACAAGGAGCGTCTGTTGAAGTGGAAGTTAAAGTTACAAAAACTTGATAATACACGTACTTAGATACGGCACTCCTGATTAAGTGTGTGAGTCCTCAGACTTGTGACTTGAGGCAAATCAAGTGTTTAAGCTCAAGTAACTATGCGTTAACTGATTTTAGACACTATGGAAGTATGGTTGACTTTATTTTGTAGAATTTTATAAAAATAATCATTATTTATAAAAAGGTTAGCGAATCTTTAAAAGTTTTATTCTTAAGCTATAACTTTGCCGACCTGTCGCAGATTAAGTAATAAAAATAAATGTATCTGCTGCCCAAGAAAAAGGCAGATTCACATTGCCACAGTCTTGGGCTGGAAGTGCAACAAACTAAAGACAAATATTTACAATGCGCAGCCGATTAATCACACGCACAGGCACAGCCAAGCAAAGGTAGTGAGAGGGAGAGGGGAGGAGAAGAGCGCGTATTAAATAAATAAATTAATGGCAGAGCTATCAGAGGAGGGGGCCAACAACAACAGCGCATCATCAACAGCAGAATGAATACAACAAAAGCTACAGAGATACATTCGTTTGTATGCCTCAGTATCTTAAAGATACAAGCATAACTTGGCTTTTGTCTTTGTGCATGACTTTGTGACTGCGCGTCTGGAAAATATATCGACAAAAATAAATTAATTAAAAATGCAGTCGAACTGAGCTGCAGCAGGAGATGAGCGGGGAATTTTGCCTTGAGAGAGGGGGCGTGTTAAGTGAGTACAGTCAGATTTTTATTCGTATACCCATTAAAAACTTATGAGCAGAAGTATAAAAAAAGTTAAATCAAGGAAAAGTTACTGGATACAACTTATCATTTATTTTTATAGAGTAATCTATCGTTTCTTTGCATAATTACATTTATTTATTAACCATAATTGCTGGCCGATATTTATATTTATTTGTTTATAGACCAAAAGCTCGTGATAGTCATCAAAAATCGATCGTTATTCACGTCGTTGCAAAACAATTTTATTATTGCAGCCGTTTTTCGATAAGATAGCCGATTAATACGACGATTGGGTAATCTTCTGCTCTAGTGTTAATAAAAAATAGAAATAGAAAGAAAAAAAAAACATTATGTGCGGCACAAATTAATGTAATATAATAAAAAACTTAACTTAATATTAGCCAATGATTGATTGTGCCACACAGATATGGTTATCATGGCCCACAAGTATTTCCAAAAAAAACCACAAATTCCTCAATGATTAGGAAATCTATAATAAACGAGCCAAGCGATTAGCTGATGAAAACGTGTTGCAGATACTTTGATAGTATTTGCAGATACTTTGCTGCTGCACACTTGTTGTCGTCATTTTAAGAATTTGTCTTTGCTTTTGTCTCGTCATTGTCAGAGTCTTGGCCAAAAGCAGCTGTTGTCGTCATTGGCACACTCTTTTGGCTATTGTGTCTGTTGTTGTTCCTGTTATTGTTGTTCTTGCTGTTGCTGATGTTGTTGTTTGTCTGGTCGAAACCATAACCTGCCACAACATACAAACCGAAGCGAAAAACTGCCTCAAGGCAAGGTGAAGTTCGAATGCCCTAACCGACAGTACGTGCGAGTACATACAACAAGTTGTCTGGCGCAACTGATATGCCTCGAGTCTATGTTCTTGGCGTCTCCGTCTCCGACTTTGACTTTGATGCCTTGGACGGACCGCGAAAAGTGAAACACAAGTGAGGGGCGTGTTGTGTTTGACGGAAGAGTGTGGAGGAGCACGGACAGGGGGCAGGGGAGCAGAGTTACTCAGTCTCATGCTCCACTAACAGCACACAACACGTTGGACTGCGTGTTAAGAACAAATCGCTCGCTTGCTCTGCTCGCTTGCTCAATTAGATACATTTGTATCTTATGACATATATTTTCACACCTTTTGCGTTTGAGTTTGGGTTTTAAACTGTTGTGTGAGCGGCATCAAAAGAGATTGTTTGTGTGTGCTTGTGATGAGTGTATCTGTGAGATACTTTATGCTCATACTGCAATGTGCAATAAAAATAAATACTTTTTTGTAGATTTTTATAACATTTAACAATGTGCACAGCGCATTTTTTCCTTATTTATGAGTGAGCGCAGCAGCCCAAAGAATAATAAGATGAGAAGCAAGAAGATGGTGTCGATGGCTGTGTGTGTGCCGGTGTGTGTGCGCGTTGGTCTCCCCCCTCTGCGTTGCGCTGCGTGTGTACCTACGTTTAAATTTTTTATGAGTTCGTAATAAAGTTTCAACATTTTTCATCATTAAAATAAAATATAAAGCCGAAATTATATTTTATCGTCTTTGCATCATTCTTTTTCCTTAAATACATGACACACACACACACACACACATACACACACTGCCGCCTGGCCAGATACAAAGATACAGATACAAAGTTGAAGTTATGTGCAGCGCAGTCGTCGGTCGCGGCAGTCGCAGTCGCAGCAATAATAATGAATATATATGGAGAAAGACAAGAAACCGCACTTTAAACCAAGACGAGGTCCGCTCTTGCAGCGACGAGAACCGACGAAAAATGAGAGAGAGAGAAACAACAAAATAATAATAAATAAAATAACACAAAACGACAAAATAAAAAAGAAAAATAAATGGAATAAAATAAGAAAAAACCAAACTCAAAAAGATGAAGCAGCAACAAGAAAGAAAGAAAGGCAGCAGCAAGAAATATTCTTTAATTTAGACCGCGTCCCGCGTCAGGGGAGAATGAGCGTATAAAACAGGGAAAATAAAAATAAAAGAAAACCAACGTAATATAAAATAAATATTTCGAGAACCCCGACCTTATTGTTGTTGTCTTTGTATTATTATTGTTATTGTCGTTGTTGTTGTTGTTGCTGTTGTAGTAATTTATAATATTCCTTAACGATGTGCAAAGGGCAAAAACTGCGCACACGTCGCACAGTGGGGCAGATAGCTTATTTAATGGGAAACTTCTTTCAATAAATTACAAAAAAGTACCTAAATTTGTATATATTTTATAAATTTTTTAATAATGGATACAGAAAAACAAAAGACTTGTTTCATTAGCGAGTGCAAGTTTCAATGTGTTCCGCTTTTAGTTGTAGCTTCCAACAGTTTAGTTTACTTGTTAACAATAATATTTGTTGTTTCTATATTATTCATCAATCATTTAATTAGTGGATTAAGCCGATGACAATGTATTAAGTTAATGAGCATTACTTGTTTTTATATATACACTAAGCCTATTAAAAGCTAGTTAATTGGGGTAGATCTGTTGGTAAAAACTATTACTAAGTTTTTACTAGCTATTCACATTACTAAAAATAAGATTACGTTTTTGAAATATAAACCGAGGTGTTACCTTCAGATTTAGTGAGTGTTATGCAAGCTTAGGATATCTGTTAGTCGCATACTTGTTAACCGCACTGTTAATTGTTTTCTTTATAATCATTTCCCTTGTCAACACTATCTACTTGTAGTTCATACTTTTAATATATAGCAGTTAAAAATCAAATTGAACAACTCACGTCCACTGTGTAAACCTTAATTCATTTTATTTTTATTTTTATTATTTTGTCTCCTCGTGTTGTTGTTGTTTTTAATTTTTTTTTCGGTGTTGTATTTATTTTCATTTATTTCTGTTGTATATTTTTTAACTCGCAGCTGCTAAGGAAATGATTTTCGAAAATTGAAGTTTATGACGATGAATGGAATTTTTTTTTTGTTTTCATTGTTGTTGTATTTATTATTTTTATTTACTCGCACGATTGTGTGCGTGTGAGAGTGTTTGTATGTGTGTGTGTGTGTGTTAATATACAATCATTTATATTAATATTGTAAACAGTAATTTTTAAAGCTGTAAACTTAAGTTCTGTTGCTGTTGTTGTTTTCGCTGCTGCTGCTGCTGCTGAAGCGCATTGAACTTTGCTCGACAATCTCGCAAGAGTATTGTATTGAGCTGCCTCTACATTAAGTATTTTAACACGTATTTACTTGTAGGACGCCTTGTTGAGGCTGGCTTTGAGTTTAATTTGGCTTAATTGCGTGCAAGCCGCTGTTTGCCCCTCTAGCCCTCTCTCTCCCTCTTTCTCTTTGTTCCTCTCTCCTTCTTACTCTGCCCTGTCTCATTATCAGGCAACGTCGACGTTGGCGACGTCGTGCGATTAATCAAATCAAACGAAATCAAATCAAAGGCGATTTACCTGCACACACACACAAACACACACAAATATATACATACATACATGTATGAAGTGTGCGCTGCTGTTGAAGTATCTGTAAATCGAGGCATGGCTTGGAGCAGGAGAGCAAGCCATGAAGCTATGACAAAGCATTTTTAAGCCATTTGATTGACTGACGTTAAAATATTCACGTGCAGCGATTTTAATCGCAAGCAAACGGGCGCAGTGCATTTTTTTCAAATACCCTGTAGAGCAAACAGCAAAGCGGTTTTGATAGACTAAATGCGGTAATAGCTGAGTTTTTTCTAGATTCAACACTTTCAAAGAATATTATATTAGATAAATTTTTAAATATGCTACAAAATGTAATTTTAAATTGGAAATTAAATTTATAAAATTTAAAATAAATAATGGAGTCATACTTCAAAACAGGGTATGTCTAAGCTCAACTGCCACAACAAACGCACTCTTACATGTCTCCTCCAACTCTCTATGCAAAAAAAAATAATAATAATTATTAAAAAACATGTGTGTGAGAGTGTGTGTGTGCGTGTATCTACGAGTGTGAGTTTAACATAAAAAAAGAGGAAAAATAAATGAGTGCAGATGAAGTCACAGAGCGTTGTCGTTGTTATAGTTGTTGCTGAGGCGCTGCCTTTGGCTGCATTTCTTGAAGCTGTTGTTCGTGTTCTTGTTGTTGTTGTTGTTTGTGGGCCTGGGGCCTCTCACCGAGGGCTCTCTACATACATACAAATATATATACATTTGTATGTATGTTGGTATATATTTATGTACCTATGTGTGCACTGGGTCTGACTGTATTGGGGATTAATGAATTTGATATAATGACATTTTAGATTGCATCTGCATAACATTTAATTGTGTTTGCTTGTCAGACAGCGCCGCGTTTCGTTTCAATTCGCTGCTAACGCATTTTGTGCCTTGTCATTTAGGAAAATGAAAATGAAAATATGCGCGCACTTCACAAATCGCACATGCATAGGCGTGGGTGGAGGGGGTGGTGGGGGTAAAGGAGGAAGAAGGAACCGCTTGGCCAAGGCAAAGTCTAGTCTATCGATTTTGTAGCGCCAAAACCTTAACTGTAATTTTTGTGTTTTTTGTTATTGCAATTTTTATATGCAAATGGCAAATAATAGACGACTTATTACAGTTTAAGCTGCACAAGGGCAGCGCAAGCTCAGCAGAGAGATACCCTGTAAAAGGGTTAAGAGTTTGTTTATACTCGAAGTTGGTTATACTGCGCGTGCAGTGTTTGGTGCTTACCCTTTATAGGTCTTACTTAAACTACAGGGTATATAATAAGTTGCTTTCAGCAAGCGCAAGACCCAGTTTTTCCACAACTTTTAGTTACTTTTTTTTTGGTGTGTAGGGCTGTGTTTGTTCCAATTAAAAAACGTTGAGTACTGTAAGTGGCAAGTTAACCTGTGAGTGTGTGTATGCCTGTGTGTTTGTGTGTGTGTTGCCTAATTTGCCAATTAACTTAATGGGCATTTATTATTTAGCAATAAAATATGCAAAGCAATTGCTGAAATGTGGCACAGACACACACACAAATACAGTGCAACAACTAAACAATAATAACAACAAAAATCAGCAGAACTTAAGTAACTGTACGTACAGTGCCACATAAAAAAAAGAGGCAACAATACTAACTACAACTACAACAAGAACTACAGCGACAACCACCTGGCATAATAACTTTTGCGAAATGACAGCGAACAAACTGCTGCAAAGAGCAATTGAAATGCAGCTGATCGAACAGCAGATACTCTATTTTAAGTCAGCTTGTATAAATTGAAAGCCGTGGAGTAGTAAGTGGAGATATCTATGATTTCTGATTCTGAAATATTTATTTTATATACAGCACTTCGCTTTTAATACTATATTAACAAACAGTTCTGAATAATTTTGACCTAGAGTAACATTTTTTTGGAGTAGTATTTTCTTGAAAATAAAAGCCCACTTTAATCATTGCTTTCTATTTTAAAACGGCTATTATCATTGCCATTAAAAATCGACTTTTAAGCCTTTCGTGCACTTTAGTTAACATACTCCTGCTTTGGCCAGAAGCAGAGCATAAAGAAATACAAAAGCTGCTGCAATACGAACGACGAGTTTCAAGTTTTGTTTCGATGCCGCCGACAAAACATAATTTACTTTCGGCTGCATAAACAATGCAATAAAATAAAAGAACCGATGCGAGAAGGCAGCCCAAAGAGAGCACTAAATAAAATATATGGCATTGGAATAAAATATTTGTAACAAAAATAAACGCAGATACTCGTTTTGGCCGAGACAGAAAGACAGACACACACCCTGACAAACGTAGAGACGAGAGACCGCACCGCAATCTTTACTCTTGGCCTTTGCGGCCAAACGGTATTAGACTCGATTCCGACTCGACTTTGACTCCAGCTTCGAATGCGACTCCTTCAGTCTTGGCCACAAAACAGAACACAAATTGGCCATGGCCACATATTGCCAACGCAGGCGGCATCGGTACTCAGTTATTAGGCGCAATCAAAATGAGAAGGAATTCAGAAATTATTATCCATACGGCAGCAAAATACCAACAACAACGTGAAGAAGACTAAGAGTCCAAGGTGCAGGACACGACCAACTTCTTCTTCTTCTGCCTCTGCTGCTTCTTCATCTTTGTTGGTCCGCAATTTTCGATTCTGTGCGATTTGTTTTATGAATAAAACTTTTCAAATGTATCTGTATCTGTAGCTGTATTTGTGGCTGCTGCCACGCAAAAGTTTTGTAGAACACAACGCTACCTTTTGGCCAAAATACAAACAAAATACGTGGCCTAATAAATTATGGTGCTGCTTCTGTGCTTCGCTGTTACAGAAACACAGGGTATGCTAGAATTTTACAGGTACTAGACTTGGTCTACTCTAGAACTATTATAGAGGAGTCTCTTGTTCTCAAAAGAATAAATACGTTCTCAGCACAATCTGTAAGCTAGTTTTTCGTAAACACTTTTATGCAGGGTATCTGCAAATCGTTTACCTGTTTCAAACGCACTCTTACGTGTTCTTTAGCTATTCCTTCGTCATTTTTCCACTTTTTCATCTATTTTTCTTGTTTAATATTTTATAAGTTATTACTTTTGCGCAATTGCTTGTTATTTTAAATATGTATTTGCTGTTTGCCGCCCGCATTTTTATTGCATTTAGTTTTTGGGAATTCTTATTTATGCGCTTATAAAATAAATTACGCATACGCTGAGAACGTGCGCACTTTTTTTTCTTCCATATTTGAAACTTTGTACTCGGAAAAATATTAGTTGAAGGTGTAAGGAAAATGGGGGAAAGGCTGTTAGTGGGGGCAGGGAAAATGCCTGCAAATAGTTTGCGCATAATTTTCAAGCGCATTAAATTTTATATGCGATTTTTACGACTTACTTATACTTATATTTTATTTATTATGTTTTTGCAATGGAAAATTTGAGAAACGAAAGGGCGGGGGAGGGAAATGCAATGAAAAATTATGAGCTCAATTTATGGCAGGCGCCATTACTAAGGAAATAACAAAGCCATTTATATGTAGACAGTGTACACTAAGAAATATTCGACAACACACACACACCCAAACAGGGCTAAGATAAATAATCAAACAAGGTTAGTTTTGTAATTCTCTCCAGCCCAGAAAAGAATCGACAACTAAATGCGATTACAAATTTTAAACTCGAATTTTATTGGCATAACAGTTTTGTACTTCATTTAAATACACTACAGAGTAGCACAGCAATTGTTGTGGGGTTTTCCATTGCCTTTCCCTTTCGCTTTTCTATCTTTGTAATCTCCAAACTAACATTGACAAGTTATAAAAAAAATTTCCATTGAAAGACAAAGCAACTTAACTAAATAGCACACAGCTTGCAAGACTTTAGGTAAATATACTTAAATACAAATAATATGTGTTATGAGACGTGTAAGTGGAGTATACACGACTGAGCGATACCCTAAAGCAAGCAGCTAAAGCATAAAGCTAAACACATTTTTATGATTACAGGGTATGAAGGTAAGGTTGTAAGTGACACTGAGTGGAATCATTGGCACACATACTGGCTACAGTCTCTGCCATTTGTTTGTCTACAGGTATATATTGTCTATAGTTTGCCTGCGAACCGACTTGGGTTTGGAGCTGTGTAAATATTTGAGATTCAAGCGTTTATTTAAAACAAAAAAATGAAAAAACTTTAAGTTATTGTCTAAATAGAGTGAGATGTAAATATTAGACTAAGTGTAAGTGTATAATGGTTATGACGAAAACCCCCACAACGTCAATGGCCATGTAATGATGTCAAATACATAGCTAAATAAATATATATATATGTATAGATATGTATCTATATCTTTAGGTTTACAAGTATATAAGAAGCATGTTTTTGGCTGTGTCTTTCGCACACGTTCGACCCATTAATAAAATGACAAAAGTTACGAATTTCAAATTATTATTATAACAATAACATTAATAACATTGTTATTATTATAATGGCCTGGGCTTCGGCTTCGACTTGGTTTTGCCAGTTGCCAGAGAGTTTTGTTGGCAGGGGCAAGTCGTAAAAGCAAAAGCAAATACAATTTGAATTTGTTTGCTGTCCATGTGAATGTTTCACTGTATCTGTGTGTGTGCGTTTGTATCTCTGTTTGGAAATCCAATATAAGTCTGTAGATAATAATTATTTATATTTATAACTAAATGCATAAAGTTTTATTGCTTCGTCCGCCAGCGTCGTCGACAAAGTCGTCAACGAAAAACTGCGCATAAAAGCAAATTACAATACATTCTACCTACTACTACACCATATACTTCCAATATATATATGTGCCATATAAGATATGTACGATATAACAATATAAATAAATATATTTTGACTATATCTTTGGTATCCACATTTGCACATATATTAATATATTGCATATACATATATAAACTTTATTACAAACACTTTATGACCATTTTTGTCGTGCCCAAATTGTGTCGCTTATCAAAACATACAAAACGCGAACGTGTTCCAATTTTCGATTTCGCTGCCATTTCGGCGACAAATTTAATTGAATTCAAAGTAGGCTAAAAGAATTTAAAATTCAGTGGTGTCTTGTAGAATCCGTTGTAGAAATTAAAGCCTAGCTCTATAAAGACAATAACTTTTAGACGTGTAACTCAAAGTTGAGCATTTTTGTTTTGTTGAATTTCTTGTCATAAAAGTCATTGCTGGCATTAGCCAAGCGTCGTGTTGGTTTTGTTTTTGTGGTAACTGTGTTGGTTATATAGTCATAGCTCTACGAAATCTAAACATCTGCCCACGAGCCACGCCCTTAATCAACTAAGTAAGCATATAAAAATGGATCGTAAAAGCGCCAAATGCAACTTACAACTGCCGCCTGCAACTTTGTTGGCCAGCAAAATGCCAAATGCAGCGCAACTGCGAGAGAAACAGAGACAGAGAGACAGCGGGAGGGAGTAAGAAAAGTCTTGGAAAAAATAACAAATAACTACCACAATTAACTTGGGCCAATTTTTATGGGAGCGATGCCCGCGGCGCCAGCAGCAATCAGAAAAGAACTAAAGCAAAACCAAGCAAGGAAGTTAAACAAAAAGTGCCTCACAGTCATTTTATTGATTGCCATTTCATTTTTGATGTCGCATATCATTAGAATTAATCATTAAAATGTAATAATAATTCGTATAAATGTTGCAACATTGTTACCATATCTCATAACAATAAAAAACAAAAACAAAAGGAAACGGCAACAACAACAACTTGCCATACAAAACGTTGCAATGCGAACTCAACTTTTTACGATTGCATGTTGCTTCTTGATGCTGGATGCAAGTAGGCAATGTTGCAAGCAACATGTGACGATGCTGCTGCCAGTGCCGCGCTAGTGCCGCTGCTGCTGCTTGCAACTTTTTATGGCAGCGTGTAGTTTTACAGCTGAGCTGACTGGCAAGCGGCTCCTTTGCTTCACAAGCAGCAGCAGCAGCAGCGCCAGCTTTTTTATATTAAAAGTAATAAAAGTTAAAATGGCATCAAGTCGTTGATGGAGGGAGGGGGAGTGTGCCAGGGGTGGCACAGCCATGAGGGGGGCGACAGCACAATTTATGGTCTTAAAACTAATTTAACTTTTATAAAATTACCAAACACGCATAAACACAATTTTTATGCCGGACGCACGTTGCACGTTCCACGTTGCATCGTCGTTGCAACGTTGCATTCTCAGAGCTAGGAGAGCTCAAATGTACATATAACGTCGTCAGAGCTGTAAACTGTTGTTCTTGCTCTTGTTGCTGTTGTTGTTGGTGTTGGTGTTGCTGTTGTTATTCATATAAATTTTATTTCATTCCATTTTGTTGCTGTTTTTTTTTTTATTTGTGCGCAATTTTTTATGAGCCGCAACTTTGTTGCTGATTTTTATGTGTTGCAGCAATGGGCGAGAAAGCGGCAAAACAGTTGGCCTACATAGTTGGCAAGAAGTGCGGTGGGGCGGCGGCTGATAGTAGTTGTAGAAAACGAGGGCTTAGCGTTTGTCTAATTGATGATGTTGCCTGATGGTTGGGAAATGCAACGATAAAGTTAAGAACTTTATGCCAAGTTGAGCTGAGAGACGTCGTATTACAACAATGCGATGCGATTAAGTTGGGTTAATCTAAGCGAGCAGGAAATTCATTATAAATGCAATTTCTTTAATCATTAAATTAATTTCAATTGCTGCAACAAAAATACAATTATCATCACAATTTACTAGAGACAATGTTGCAGTTTCTAATGTATAAATAAATACATTTATTGTCATTATTATTTATATCATTCAATTAAGCTTAAATATGTTGTGTAGAAAAGTTATAAATACGAAATTATTAAGCTTTAATTACATCAAATGTGATACGTTCAGAAATTATAGTTTTAATTTGATATTCCTGGAATTACGAAGGAAAAATACTGAATACATGTACAGATTCCAAAGAGTTTTAGCACAGTTACATGGTGTTTTTAGTCAGCAAACTTGTAACTTATAGCTTTTCCAAATCAAGTCTTATTACAGTAGGCTACTAATAAAGTAAACTACACTTTGCCATCAAGCATCGTAATCTTTCCCCATACCAACCAAAAGCTTTTACAGCCCAGTTATTGTTTTATCGAATTGAAGTCTATAACTATCAAACATTTAACAACAACATTTCGTAAACGGAAACAATTAACATTTCCTCATAACAGCATGTAATTAAAATTATAATAAGATGCTTTGTCAATGATAAAGAAAAAATAAAAACATGCGAATTGCGATACGTGTTTCAATGTATCTGTATCTCAATGAGTGTACGAGCTCAGATAAATTCGTGGAAATACATAAGTATATGTACAGTTATACAGTTATATCTATTGAACTATATGACGATGACTGCAAAGCGCAATGGTAAACAAACAGCAAATGCGGTGGTGACACAGCTGGGGCGATGGAGGGGGGGTAGACAATTATTACGAGCATTTTCTACAAAATAGCGGCGATAAATTTCAATATCTGAGAGCATGCTACACGTACAGACGGAAAGACAGACAGACAGTCGCTGCTAGATAAAGCAGAGAGACATTCGTATATGTAGAAATGGAAAAATAATAACAATAATAACTAAAAACTACTTGAGTACAAGCATAGCAGCAGCAGCAGTAGATACAGATACGCGACGCATCAGATAAAAAGATATGACGTTGGCACAAAACGCTGTAATTAAATTCGTGAGTGTTGTTCTTGTTGTTGTTATTGTTGCTACATTTAAACAAATATCAGAACTAAATGTAGCATAGCTGCAGATACAGATACAGCTACAGATACAAATAAAAAGATACAGATATATCATGAGAGATGCAGTGCACTTAACTAAGTATCGCAGTTTACTTCACTTTTTCTCAGCTCTCTGTTTTCATATTGTATTTAATTTTATTTCCTCTTGTCAGACAACAAACTAAAGTAGGCTAATTGTTTTTTGTTTTTTTTTTCTGTTCATCGTTGTAGGAGCGCAATGTATCTTGTAGATGCACACAGACACACACACACTTACAGACGAAAAGAAAAGACTGTTTTGTTGTTGTTCTTGCTCATTTATTTGCTTCATTTCTGGCTTCATTATATGCTTATTATATGGCTGTGGCCTTCTTAGAGATATAATGTATATACACAACAACAAAACTAATATTATGCAGCATGTTGTGCGATGCAAAGATACAGATACAAAGATACACTTGCGGCCTCTTTCTGGCAAGTTACATTTGGCGTAATTAATGCCTCAAAATGCAGACCTGCGGAGCCATAACAAATATACACGTAAATTGAAGTCAAAACAGGCGACGGCTGGGGCGGGAACGGAAAAATTGTTTAAGAAATTGTTGTAATATTTAATTGAATTTTTATTTTGTGTGCTCATTCCACAAAGCGGCTTTTGGTCGCTTCATTTGCCTTCCATTCAATCATTAGAAAAGATAAAATGTAATAATAAAAAGAAAAGAGAGGAAAAACATCATAAGTGCATCGATGTGAATGCTGTTAATGTTTAATGTTTACTTCAAATTTGTTTTGATGGACGAAGAAGAAGCTCCCATCGAAAGCAGCCAACAATCTATCTATTCATCCATTCCAGCTCTCCGCCATGTGCTGTAATTTATAAAATGCATCTAAATGCAATTAAGTAAAGCATAAAAGTAAATTACAAACAAATGCGGAAGATGTTGATGCTGGGGAGACGCAGAAGAAAGTCAAAAACGAGTATTTATAAGCTGATTTTGATATTAAAAAATATTTGTGCTGCCGCCAGAGGCATTTGAAAATGATTTACAAATTAAGGCAGCTGGGTTTCAGAATCCACAGACTACAAGATAGACCGACAGTAGGGGCGGGAGGGACGGATAGACAGTTGCAGATGGCCGACAAACGACGAAACGGCGATGCAACGCAACTTTATTATTATTTTTAGATAAATATCTTTCGATTTTACAATTTCCATTTTATTTTTTTCCATTTTTGGTTGTGCTCCGCTCCGTAGCAATTATTTATTTACTTTATTTTTCATATATTTTTTAAAATGTATTTTTAAGATAGAAAACCCTTGCCACATGCGCAACTCGTCTACCAGACAATTTATTTTGCCAGTCAGCTTCAAGATACTTTTCTGCAGATACGGACGAGTTGCAACACGTATTTACTGCTTGCTGCTGCTGCTGCTATTGCATCTCAACATCAATTAGATGTGCCATGAGCTGTGGCAGCGTGAGAGCAATTAATAAATATAGCCAGATTGCAAATTGCCATTTTAGCATAAAAGAAATAATTAAACTAAGCTAAAGTTAACAAACTTAAAACGTCTTTATTAAAATAACTGAACTGTGAGAAAGCTTAAGCTTAAACTTTAAACTAAATTACAGTTTAAACTTAAAAGAACGAACTTATTTTTAAGATTATGGCTTCATAAACCAACTACGCAGATGAATCCAATAGTTTTAAATTAAATGCACGTAATTGTGTGACTTTAATATTGATAAATAATTAATCCAACTCAGTTATTGTCTAATCAAACTACAGCATATTCCCACTACTCATTTATTAATGCCAATTAAAGCTGTGATTTGATTACTCAACTACTCTACAATTATCGATACTTCTGTGTGTTTTTCGACAGTCAACAGAGTCAGTCAAATTCTTTTATTTTGGTATCGTCTGAGTCAGCGTTGTTTAAATATTTGAGTACATCAGCCATGCAGCTGGCAAAAATGCAACTAAACTAAAGTAAATTAGGCGCAGAGCACATATTTGATTTACTTTACTTGCATTTAATATTCGGAATTCATACCAAATATGCCCATAAATGTCAGCGACGTCACAAATTGGCTAAAAGCGCCAGCAACAATTCAGCACAAAAATTGCCCTGGAGTGTGGCGCTGGGTCAGGTGGAGGTGGGGATATGAGGGTAGGAGTTGCGGGGGTGTTTCTGTTGCCAGCACGTCGACAAGTTGAAACGTCGAAAGCAATTAAAAATGTAGAAAATTCAATCGGAAAAATCTAATTCGATTTCTATGCCGCGTTTTGCCAATGAACGTCGGACCGAGCTGCAAAACGGAACGACACTGGAATGTTGCACACAGATACATACATATACAAATATATGTATATGTGAACCAACTAATACTGATGCATTCAGTAAAAGCAATAACTGCCAGCCTGTGTGTATAGGCCAAGAAGATATATGAAAGTCGCAACGTTTCCTTGTCTCAACGAAACAAAAACAAAAAAAAATTAAATGGGAATAATAATAGAGTGAAAAAATAGATGACAAACTGACGCCTGAACGCTATATTTAGAAATATACTAATGAAATTATACGGCAGCGGCAACAGCATATATCCTGGACCCCTCCTCCCACCTCCCCCTTAAGACGTCAAGACAAAGCAAAAGTGCCAATAATAACATTTAAAGCAGGGGAAATTACAACGAAAAAAAAAGAATGAAATTTTTATCGTCTATCTATTTTGGAAAAAAGGAAGCAGAGACAGCAATTAGGTACAATTGCAGATAACGTTTTGAAAGCGGTGTTAGCGAGGCTTTACTGTACGTCTAAAGCTTACTTTGAAGTGCAGCCAGTCTCAAATGTGTTTCATTAACACTTTTTGGCCAAAAAAGGTGCGTAAAAGCCCAAGCCCTTGTATATATGTGCTGCTCCTCAGCTGTCTCCCGCTCCCTCTTACACCCTCTACAAACAGCGCCTCTATTTTAACTTTACAAATGAATGCGTCTGTCTAAAACGACGCGCCTAAAGAGATGATGTACAGTGCCTCCTACCACAAATGCTACACAAACATACCGACTGCTGGATATATGCACAAACACAGACGTAGGAATAGAAATGGGAATAGTAGTAGTAGCTGTAGGGCCCCGTCATGGTCAAAGGAAAAAAGCTTCTGTTATTGGCAACTGCCTCTAACATGTATGTGTGCATTTTGTGCCTGTATGTGTTTGTATTTGTGTATTGGGAGAGTCGTCTATTTGAACATGACCAACAGCTATAGCCCGGCCTATGCTCCAGCTCCATCGCCAACTCCAACTCCGGCTCTGCCTTCGTCTACGTCTCTGCGCCTTTCGCTAGAGAAACAGAGGACTCGAGTTGCATATGCAACATAGCTTGCACCTAATATGCGCATACACACAGACGTGGAGTGCTATATTTTCGGTGGGCTTAGACTGGGAAGTTAGAGGTAGCGGTGCAAGAGGAGCAAGAGCCGTATCCTCGACCGTCGAACCATATCGAGCCGTGTGTCTGTTGCGGTCGCCGTTAGCAACGCGTTGGCGCTGCGTTTTCTATATCTATGTATCTGTATATGTACATACTAGTATTTTATATCGTACGTTACGAAAATGCATTTATCTCGCACATTTTCTCTTCTGCGTCGCTTTCTCTCCCTCTCCCTCTCTGGCTCTGTCTCTTTCTCTGTTCTTCACAGCCGGGCCTCGGTTTTTGGCAGGCGCGCAACGTAAAAATTTTATGGATTTCGGGAATTGCCTGACGGCGTAGGAGTCGCTTCTAGAGTCCTAGCAATAGGTTAGGCGTCTGTCTGGAGCATACATATGTGGAAGATACACAAACACGCACAACAACAGTGTACGTTTTGTTCGTGCACAAGTTAGCATTGCGTATACGCAGGATGCACAATAAGCGCCCAAAACTATGCACCAATATTTTTCTAGCCACAAATACAAATCCATTCACACACAAATGCACATAACGAGCTGTGTGTGTATATGTATTTATATATAGAAACGTGCACACAAATTAATTGCCTTTAATTGACGTTGACCACTTTACAACTATTTTGACGCGCAAATTGCAGTCGGAGCGCAACTTGAGCTGACGAAATGTGCGGGCAATTATGCAAAAGGCGTTTTACAAAAGGCTTCAGACTCCACTCGCTAAAGCGTAAATTAATGAATAGCGGCGCCAAAACAGTCACAACAACAACAACATAGCACTTGCAACAGTAATAACAACAAATCGTTGGCCAGGTCGATAATAATTGCCAAAGCAAATACGAATATGCAGCGAGCACACACAAGTCAGCTATGTACCTCCTTAAATAACTAACTAAATGTATGTATGTCTGCCTTATTTAGGGCTCACTGCCAGTGTGTGTGTGTCTGTGCAATTCTACAATTCACTTTTGCAATATGTAAATGATTTCAATGGAAAGCCAGCCATACAGCCATATAGCCATATAGACCCCAGCGAACTTCGAGCTGCAAAAACTAATAACAAATTACGACAAAACAGTCAAAGCAAAAGGGAACAAGCAAAAGAATGCCAGCAATTCGACACAACGAATAATTAATGCACTCTAAGTGTACAATGACAATGTCTAGCTAAAAAGTGAGTGGGAATCTTCAACAGAGTTCAAATAATTTTCATGAACTAAGTGACATAGTTCAAGTACTCATAGTTAGGGTATTTTGCTGTAAGCCAACGTTAAACGAGCTGCTTGCAAATGCAAAGAGCGAGCGCGAGAAACACGGGAAACAGAGAAAAATTAATTCATATCCGGTACATGATTATATACACGAAAACTCTAAGAAATCTATAATCTATATGCAATTTGTAATTTTCATTTTTGCGCTCTCCACAAAATGTAAATGGAAAATACAAGCTCAAAACAAGAAAAAAACTAATTGAATGTTTTTCTCTTTTGTTGCTTACCAATTTGAAAGGGTTTCATGTGGCAGGCTTTAGGAATAATAGAGAAAAAATACCAGAAAAAATACAAATAATGGTTTGCTCTATACTCGACTATGAGATACCTGTTTGTTTAGCTATAGACTTTTTGTAAACTCTTTAAATATACCCTTTCCCCACTCGCAACGGGTGTAATTATTATATGAAAAATGCAAATCGCAAATAAGCCAAACGCATTTGGCATCAGTTACAGTTATTATGGGTTGACAGTGAGATGCCACAGTGCAACCCCTAAAAAGCTACCACAACTTGTGGCAAGGGCCCTTGAGGGTTTCTCTCTATGTGTTTAGCATAAAAATACAAATATATACATCACCTCAGTGTACACGCATCCTACTCATCATATTCATAATGTAAATAAAGTATGCCAAATAATAATCGCTAAAGATTAATGCAGATGGCTGAGAGAAGAGAGAGACAGAGAAAGATGGTCGGATTGATATGCAGCACTTTATTGTTGCATGCCCCGTACCCATATATTATTTTATGTTATTCATAATTTAAATGTATTTCAACCCCATCAGCAGGGTAGAAAGATGTTACTCTCAAAAAACAAACTCTAGAAGCGCTGATTAAAGTAACTGATAATAAACAAGTTTGGGAAAAACAAGTCTGCAAATAGTTTGACTAACAAATACTCTACATTTTGATAGATTTTCTTGAAGCTTCTTGTCTTCTGACCTGCCATGAACCTCAAGCAAGTGCATTGCCTTCACCCAGTTACACACCCACCCACCATTCACACACACACACCAACACCCACACACTTTGCCCATAATTCATAAGCAAAACTTTTACAAATATAATAATTCAACTAAAACAAAATGAAATTGTTTTTCCAACAATAACAAAAGGCGAAAGCAAAAACTGCGTGCAGCATCTGAAATGCAACTTTGCAAAAACTTTTCTCACACGTTGCACACAAGGCGCCTTCGCGTAAACTTTTCCCCCACACCTCCACCTCCACACCCCCACTGTTAAATTTCAAATGTGCACACATAAATATAAGTATATATAGATATAGAATAGAAAATTCCCAAACCACAGAAAAATTATTAGCAAAGAAAATGCTTAAGCAAAGTCAGCTGATAAAATCGATAAGCAGACACCACAAACAGACAGAAAGAGAGGTCACTAGGGAGAGCGAGAGAGTGCGATGATGTTGCATTGAACTTTAAGAACAGACAAGTTGTGGTGAAGGTGGTCGGTACAGGTGGTAGCTGTGGGAGGGAGACGAGGTGGCTAATTTTTGTGCGTGTTGCATTCGCGAGTTGCAGTTTTTCCAGTGCCACAAGCGACGCACACAAAAATGCAGTCGAATGCATTGACTGCGCCAATGCCAGGCGCACAGCAAATTTAGCAGCGTGTCGCCCTCCAATGTGCAGCAAAGAAAAGTCGTCTTCGAGGTCGACCCAGCAGAAATGCAGTCCCATTCCCTAGACTTTCTTTCCCACCCTCCCAAATTCCCCTCTCTTTTCTATACTCATTCCCTGCGCAGTTTCAATCGCAATCGCAGCAACTCGAAGTCGCCGAAGATGTTCGCTTAAGAAAAGCGCGCGCAAAATTCGCGTCGGTGTTTTGTACACTTGTGTGTGTACTTGTAGTAATAGTAGTATGAATGTTTATGAATGTGTGCGTTTGTATGACGCCATCGTCTCAAGTTTTAGCTGAGTTTTCCCTTTGAATGCTTTTCGGGCGTTTTCCTCGAGTGCTGTCGCTTGCTTTTGACGCACTTGCAACAGACAAAAGCAACAACAGCAGCAAGAACAAAAACAATATCTACTGAATATACTTAATTCGTTAGTTGACTTTCGTCATCAGCTTTTGTGGTTCTGTCTGATGGTTTTATTAATTTATATACCCTGTAAAAGTTTGAGTAGCTTACTTGATGATGTAAATCATTAAAACGTACAGGGAAATCGACTTGGATCTGCAGTTCTACAATTTCCTGTGCTAGAAGATAGTCTTAGAAAGATATTGAGATAATTTTCAGCCTTGGGTCCCACGATGTTAAGTCAGTGGGCCACTTAGACAAAACCGTTCGAAAGTATGTAATTAAATTTTATAAATTTATAGGATATTTGCTAGTCTCAGGTCTTCCTTATTTCTATATTTCTTTAGCGCTATTATTTGACTCTCAACTACCCTTCGTAAATGGATTTATTCATGTACGTCGTTGTTGTTGTTGTTCCTGATATACCTACTACACATTGTTGTTGTTCTTGCTGTTGTGTAGTGCGTGCAGCGGCTTGTGTTGTTGTTGCCTATACAAATAATCAATAAATCTAATTCAATTATTATTATAATTATATTTTGAACATTCATAGACATTTGTATAAGGCTGACTAAGCATTTTCTTGGTAAATAACATATAATATTATTATGAGCGTGTACACGCACAAACACACACATAGAGCGATATATATATTATATATATATGGTGAGTGAGAGAGAAATGGAACTAAGGGCTGAGTGACACCCTCGTTAATTATTCAAAAGCCAGCACCCTGTCGAACAGTCGCAGGATTTAGGAGCCCAACTAATAGCTTGCCCTTTCCCAATTGATGTGTGTATTTGTATGTGCGTGTGTTGGTGTGTGTGAATAGATAACGCATGTAAAATTTGTTGGTATTGGGTACAAAATTCATTAGTCCGCATAATGAATAAACATAAAGACAAATAAAATTATTCCAATTAAAATAAATTGCGCAGCAATATTAAAATAAATTTCTCGCCCGCACCCGAAAAAACAACAATTCTGATGACTCCGCATGTAATTAAGGGCAATACATGTGGGTTATTACACACACACATATTACATTATTTATAAATATGTATAGGAAATATATTACGAGCAACTTATTATCTGGGATCAGAGCACGAAGACATTACTTTTCCCGGCTCTTCTTCTAGGCGCTATAAATTCAAATTAAATGTAGAAATTGCGAAATGGTCGCCTACAATGATGGAGATGAATGTTTAAGTGCCTTTTGGGGGCGTGGCGAAAGGGGATTATTTTATTGCTGGTGGGTATATTGGGGCTGGGCACCTGCCACGGCCTTCTGCCTCCTGCCTCCTATCTCGGTGCCTTCATTTCAAACTCTTCTATTCTATTCCCTTGCCGACAATTAAACTTTTACAGCATTGTGTCTAATGTTGTTTGCTGCAACTGTTGTTGCAAGTTGTTGCAACTATAAAACTAACTTTGTTGCTGAATTATATTTAATCAATTTTTATTGCAGCGCCGTCTTCATTAAAGTATAAAAAGCTGTATGTGTGTGAGTGTTACGCATGTTGCAGTTGCACTTGCTGTTTGGGAGGCCGTTTTTAGGGTCTAACTTGCAACAAAATATTTCAATTGTGGGGCGTCTGCACTGTCTTAGGTTGGCAACAACACTACAGACACTGTCACACCTCCCAACCCCTTTTGTCGCCTCCATTCATCATCAGTCTGAATAGTTTTAACCATCTCGACATTCTTGGTACATCGTCATCATCGTCATTTGCCGTCATCTTGGCGGCTATAAAAGCATTTCTAGCTTGTTTAATGTTTATTTTATAGTTTAAGTTTGCATTTATTTGGTCTTTTAGTTTTTATACCCCACAACGTGGCAAAAGAGACAAAACAGAATGCAAAATACAATGAAAACTAAACTAGCAAAGTGAGGTAACTACGCTAAGAATAACAGAGCAATCATTTTTTTAAGGAAAGTCGAAAGGTTGAGGAGCTAAGAATTTCTAGTAATAAGAAAATATACATATTGCTTAAATAGGATTAGTTGTTTGAGTATTTAAAATGTTAAGACGAAATTAATAAAATAATTAAGTTGACTTTCAATACTATTATTTATATTTCTTTCAACTAATTTAATTTATATTACTACTACTACTTAACTACTTATTGATTGTATCTCATAGATATTTTTAGTCTACTTTAACTGGATTTCTGTCCAATTTGATTGACGATTGCTTTGACTGATTGTTGTACTTATTTAATGTTAAACTTACACTTGAAACAATAACTAAAACCAAACAACTGAAATAACAATAACAATAATAATAACAACAATTACAACAGAAACAACAATCAATGCTACTATAGAATCTAAATGACTTTGGTGTTGCCTATGGCTAGCAATTAACTATTTGCATTGAAAGAAATCAACGGAAGCACATTATTTGCTCAGCCTTAATTACAACAAACAATTACAGCTCAGAAACAGTAACAGAAACAGAAACGAACAGACGATACAAAAACAGGGAATTATAAGTATATAAAACTATACAGATACAGATATGGAATACATGTATAAATAAAAGGAAAGGAAATAAAAATAAAAAAAAGAAAAACCAACCCCAACTAAGGGAATATACAAACTGAAATGACAATGACAGCAAAAGTTAAGTGTGTTTTTCTTTTGTTTTTTTGTGCATTTAGTTTAAATGTGAAGGGGCACAACCCACACATAACTATAAACATTATACACATATTTGAGTTAATTATATTGCAACAACTACGGCAACAAGAACAACAAATAAATGACAATCAACATGACAAGAGGAAGACTTAATTTACTGGCGATTTTTACAACCCACTTCCGACAGCAACAACGACGAAAGCGACAAAATAAAAAGGTTTTTTTTGTGCTTTTTTTTATTATTTATTTTTGTTTATTTCTATACATTTCTTGCCGCAAATTACAATAAATTATTAAACAGGCCACATGATTGCTGTATCATTATCTACATTCAAATTGCAGTTCCTCATTTTTTATCAAGTCTTTTTTATAGCTTTTTTTAATATTATATTTGCAGTGTCTGTACGAACGCTGACTTAAATATTTCGTGTCAAACAGACATTTGACATAAATTTTATGTTTGCATTTAAATACATATAAACACACAAACACCCTCACTTACACACCCACAAACACACTCTCAAACACAAGCACGCCAAGCGAAGGCATTAATATGAATTGCACACAAACAAATAAAATAAATACAATAAAATATTGAAGGGAAATTGCAGCAGAGGTAAACAGAGTAAACGTAGTATTTATATACCCATATATACTTATATACGTATATTCAACTATAGTTTAATAATAATTGCGACAGGTTGCACGGAAAACGGCAGTTTCCACTAAGCAGAAATGCCGTCAATGCGTGCAAGCCAAATTTTCTTAACAATACTTATTTATAGTGTTGGAATAAAGTCAGAATAATCAACTCACGGTTGGCTCTTCTACGAAATTTTAACACTTTTATGGAAAAAGCTAGGAGGGCGTATCCAGTGTGTGCTATTTCTTTACAACTTCACCCACTTAGGGTATGTGCCAGTCGCTCACTGCTCAGCTGGCATATCAAGCTGTTAATCCATAATTATAATCAGACCTCTTCTTATCTTAATTACGATGATTACTTGGAATTCCAAAGTCCTTTTTAGCCAACTGCTTGCATTTTTCCACCCTCTTCTCTTAACACATGATCACAATTTAGACTTTCTCCTTGCCCATTTTTCAATTATATATCTCAACTTATTATTTATATCGAGTGCTTTCAACGAATTTCTACAAATATATGCTAAAATTAAATTTCTTTTGGGCCATTTGCCATTTTTGAGCTAAACCAAAAGGAAAACCGAACAAAAAAAAAAATTGACAACAAGAAAGTTTTGCAACTGTGGCGACTCTGCGGTCGCTCACTGCGTCGGCGACGGCAGCAGAGACTGAGACTGAGGCTGAGGCAATGGCTGCATATAAATTATTAGCAGTCATAAATATGCCATAATGTCATTTATTATATACGTTCTTTCTTTATTTTTTCGCTTCTCTCGCGCTCAGCGCTACGTTTTCTTTTTTAAGGCGTCCCGCATTGGGGAAAACGCAGAAAACTTTTATTGCCAAGTTTAATGAAAAATTATAAAAGGCGGCATCGCTGGCATCGACAGCGCAGTTGACGGTAACGACGACTGAGACTGAGACGTCTGCGCGTTTAATATTCAAATTCAAATATTCGCTGCATAGTTCACCTTGCGGCTTTCCTGCCTAACTCTCTGACTTTACGACTGTCTGACTATGTAGCGTTGACCAGCCCTGCTTTGCGTCAGCCCTGGTGTCCTGCTGTTGTACCCTTCAGTGCACCGCTTTGCAGCAGCAGCAACATCAGCGTACCTGCCCCCATTTGTAGTGGGTATTATTTAAATTATAAATTATTGAATATTTGCCGCGCTTTTGGGTTCTCGACTCTGAGTTCTGCGCTCTGCCGCTGAAGTCAGACCGTAGCCCAGTCCAGCATCATTATATTTATACGAGTATTACATATATAAATATTAGATGACGCCAACGTCGAAATTTTCATTGCTTCGCGCTACGTTGAACGGGTACCAAAATTTCCTGTAGTACCTTTTTGATACCCTTTCAGTGGGTGCTACTTAAAAAGCCCAAAGTTGGGATTCCACAGTCTATAAGTTTTAGTCGGCAAGCGATCGCAAGGATCTATTTCTGATTTCAAGATATCCAAGGAAAGTTTTCAGCTCGCATTTTTTTTCACACGATCTACCAATAAAGTTACTCGCTTATAGCGTATTAAAATCTTCGTTAAATTGCTCTCGATTTTTCTTATTTTATTTTCATATATATTTCGTATATATATTTTTTTCATATTTAAATAATAAATTAAGGCAGGCAGCCGGGACTCGACATTGTGAGCTGTGGCGTTTTGGGTGGTTCGGTGGGCGGTTGGGTGAGTGGTTGGTTGCCTTACGCTGTAGTCGGTACTCGGTACGCAGTGTGGTATGTACTCGTATCTGTATAATCAGGGGTTGATTTCTGTTTTTATGTATTTGCATTATTAATAAATTCCTTGTCGTGCATTTGGCTATAATTTTGTATATTTCGCTTGGGCAGCAGCGGCGTTTGCTTTCGTATATATATATATATTTTTTTATATTTATTTTATAAATTGCATAAATTGATGGAATACAAGCGAGAGGGGGGCAAAGAGGTAGAGGAGTTTCGATGGGTGGTAGTTCTTTGTCTCTTGTTGCTTCTGGACAATGTTTTGTTTGGTCAACTCAAGCTTTTCACTTTTAATTAAAATGCAATGACACTGGCTTGATCTTTGTTGTTGTTGTTGTTGCTGTTCGAAATGTTGGTATTGGTGTTGCTGTTGTTGTTGTTGTTGCTGGCCCTGCTGTTATAATCAAAAGTGGAAATTGACATAAATTGATTTTATCGCTGCAGATTTAATGACAACGAAACACTTGCCCCCCAATGCAATTTTTGTAATGAAAATGTTTAAACGCATAAAAATTGCCATCGACATTGCCATTGCCATGGCCAAGAGCCAGCAAAACCAAGAGAAAAAGAGCCAGAGAGTGTGGGGGGACGAGAGACCGTCTAGGGCCAAGGATTTTTATGCACTGCTGTCGCATTTTCGCGTTTACATTGTAAACTGGCTGACAAGCAATGACGAAGGCGGAACGAAGAGGAGCGCCAGCAAAAGAGGGGAAAGGGGGAACGTAAGGAGCGCCTGGAACGGAAACGGACCAGGCCTGAGTCATAGCTGGCCGCAATGGGCTTGGGCTTGGACTTGGATTGGGCTTGGTTCTGGTCCTCTCTTCCAGGTCTTGGTCCTGTCTGCCAAAAGAAGGTGGCGGAGTCCTTAAAATGTCAGTGCTCATGTGAAGCAAAAGTATACGAAGAGTGCAATCGCAAGTGCAGCAACTTTGTAGGGCAGTGTAAAAGTGTACCTGCGTGTCTGTGTGTGAATGTTTGTGTGTGTGCAGTCGGCAAAAACGGCAAATATTTTATTACGCTTCAGACTTGAGTAGTTGCATTGTAAATTTTACTGTTTTACGGTGCTTGAGTTGTGCTTACCTCCATATATATATATATATTTATATACGTATATATGTATATAGCCATTTGTATAAATTTACAAAACTACACAGAGCGATAAAAAACGAACGAAAAGAAAGTTCGAATTGTGAGTTACTCTATTTATTGTATTTACCTTACCTTAATTAGTAAAAGTTAATTGAAGTAACTAAACCAAATACAACTCATTTAAGTAATCAAGTTTTAAGCACAGTTTAATAATGTTTTCCTTTTTCTCGAAACTATTGACTTTTACTTAGCGTTTTAACGCGACCAAGCTCAGCAATTATTGTGTAAATTTAAAAACCTCAAACTCCAAACAAAACACACACACGCAGACGACACGCACACAGTCACACTGACATTTTATCAATCTTGCTTTAGGCCATAACTAAACTGTCACTTAATAAACGAAGAACGTTTAATTCATTCAGAATTTGGCCATTTCATTTATTGGCTCAAATGTTTTTGCAACCTTTATCGATTCAATTAACCAGCAAAATTATTTGATAATGTTATAAGAAACAATGGAATTTCTCTGTCATTGCGTAATCACCCTTAAGTGTGTGTGTGTGTGTGTGTGTGTGTCTGTCTGTGCGTATTTCCAAATTTACATTAAATTGAACTCACACACTCCAATACACACACACACACACAAGTGTGTTGCGTGTAATAATCGACACGTGCATTGCACATAAATATTGAAGACATTTTAAAGTTTAATACGCCACTTAGGCACGAATTAGCATACAAAGTGAATTAATTACGAGTGTTATACAATTAAGTAAATTTCATTATATTGAATTTTTAAAATTGTTTCGCTGCACCGAATGTAATTAGAAACTCAAATATAATTATAGTCCACATACAAGTACACACACACACACACACACCTAGGTACAAACAGATATATACACGCACACGCACTCACACAGAAACGTAATACAGTTATAGCGCGCATACAACCACACACATTTGTGGTCAACTCTGTCCACTATGAATGACTTAAATACATTTATGACAGCGAGCTCATTAAAGGTCAAAGGTCCAATTTTCGAACATGAGTAGCAGCGGAAATAAATGGAAGAATCTGTATAGAGTTATTAATAAAAGAAACACAAGTAACTGATGTTTAATAGAATAGAAGACATTCGGCCCTTAAAAAATTAATATTTCAATTATTAGCTTACTTTGTAGAAATAAAAATATCATTATCGCCATTCTCCTTCTCATAGAGAGACCGACATCAACAAGAGGTTCCCAATAATGCCTTGACCCTACACTAGTGCTTTCTAGGAACTTCCACCACCAGCAGAATTAAGAACACTCACACATAACTTGTTTTAAACTTAAAAACATACTATTATTTTTCTTAGTTTTCATTTTAATCAATTTGCTTACGAAGCAGTAACAATCTTTGCAAAACTTTCAACTTTAACCTTGTAGAGCCCAGTTTATCAATTCTCTTTTTCCTCAAACTTTTCATTGTCTTTCGCCTGTGGATCCTTCCTTACTCTTTGGGGTTATTTCTTATTATTTTTTGTGTTCGCTGCGTTGACTCAAGTTAAGGAACTCAAATTATAATTTATTTTTATAATAAAAAGAATGCGACATCCGGCGCAATTGAGGGTAGCACTTTTTATAATTTTGTGTGCCCGGGCCACGCCCCCTGCCACCCCTACCTACGGGTTCTTGGCCTCAATCCCCCCCACCGCTGGGCACATAAATTGTGTCTTGTATAATAATTAATATGCCGTCAGCTTTGTCCTTTAATTTTACATTTTACTGTAGGTACTTATAATTATATTTATTTTGAATTTAAGCGCATTTTAAATCTAAAAGTATATAGACGACGGCGTTGAAAGCCAGCAGCGACTACGCCAACAACAACATTGTCGACAGGGCAATTTAAATGACAAAATTATATATTTAGTGGTCCCACTCCAAAGAAATCGAACCGACCTCGACTAGAAACCGGTGCGCTGTCTCTTTTCTATGTATTGTAAATGTAATCAAAAATATCGATCGGTTTTATGCAAATTGACTGCGAGTTGCCCTACAACCCCCTCCTCGACTCCCTGCCTCCCATGCTCCAGAACACCTCCCTCTTTTGGTCTTTTCTTGGCCCGCTTTTATTATATTCTATTTTTTTTTCTTCATACACTTTTTTTTCTATTTCTATTTATGCTATAATTTAGCAAGAAAATGGCGACGAAATCATAAAATACATTATAATAAGCAAGTAAGTTTAAACTGCTTGATTGTGCTGCCCTGGGAAATACCCTGTAGGGAGCTGAAGCAAGCGTACTTGGCAGATAATTTGAAGAGGGTTTGAATTGTTGACTTTGACTACCACTCTTTATTTTCTACAACTGGGGTTAATTAACTGATCATACTTTAAGTTGTGATCTACATAAACTTCCCACTACTGTATTTCAATCGGCACAACTCCACCATACCCTTAGAAGACTGCCGCCCTTACAGGGTATGCGAAATACTTATTATGTCCGTTGGGCGCCACCTTTTGCGGCGCCATATTGAGATCCTTGTGCACTCCTGCCTCCATCTGGCTTACAATTAAATTGCATTTCCCTTTTTATTCTTTTTTTTTTGTTACCGCTTTATACAATTTAATATTTTTTTTCTTTAGCCACCTTCCCAGTGGCATTGTTCTTGTTGTCGTTGTTGTTGTGGTTGGTTGCTTGCATTTCTAGTTGATTGGAATTCAATTAATTTTATTTGCTTTACTCTGCAATTTCCTTAGCATTTTTTATTATGCTTGTATTTATTGGCACACACACACACACACCCTACCGCATTGCACACACACACACATTCAGACAGAACCGCGCACAAAACTACAGTTTAATGGAAACTTTTTTACTTTGTATTGTTGTGCGCGTTTTTTACTTTGCATTTGTCGCCAATTTAGTAAATAATAAAAAATGGGACTCAGTCCTTGCAGTTCGCACTTGGCTTCGCCTTCTTCTGTCACTGCCCTTCTAACTCTCCTTTTTCTTCATAATGTTGTTGTTATTTTATTTCTTTTTTCTGTGATTATTGTTTTTGTTGTGGTTAGTCGCCAGTTGCGGACACTTTGCGGGTTGACTGCGGTCACCGTTGTTTGCCTTGACTTATTGCCAGCTTGAATAAGTTGTGGCCCAGCAATAACATTGATTTGACTCTGGCTCAACGCCGCGTATACGTAATCTGCATTACAATGCTGGAATTCCCTATGGGTGGCCACCATATTTAATTGTATTTCATTTATAACAATTTGTGTGGACGAAAAAAACAGGCGAACTGAACGGCAACTAAACCTGAGACCTAAATAGGAAAATCAGTAAATGAAGAGCGGGAAATAAGTAGATTGGACTAAAGATAACGAATTCTGTATGCCCTTCGCTGTCTGGAGTCCGCTTAACTTTAAGAATTCCATTAAAACTGTGCTCTAATTAAACTAAAAAGCTTCTTAAAACTTGAAAGTAAATAGTTTTATCTTCAAAGTTTGCACAAACCACAACATAAAACCAGATAAACCTTTGTGCCAAAGTGTATAGCCACAATGCTTAGCTTGTTAGCCAGTCCCAGGCAGAATAGCACGGTGTCCTCGTCTACAGCAACAGCAGCACCAACAACAAGAAACGCTATAAAAGTAAATTAATTTAGTTGAAAGCTGTAAAGTTAAAGCTTTGTTCACAGCTTTTTACTTTAGCCACTTTTTTGCTACGACCAGAAACAACAACTACAACAACAAGAACTGCATTTCACATTGGCCAAGTTCGTGGTGGCTGTAGCTGTTGCTGTTGTTACTGTTGTTGTTCGCCTGGTGGTTTTGCCTGGTTAAGTCTTAGCCTCCGCGAACTTCATGACGCCATTGGCATTGGTCAACTGCTCTCCTTTTTTCCTTTTTGCCTCTTTTCTTATATTCTCACTTTTTTATTTGAGTGCATAGATTTTTATGCTGGCAGTTTATTTTAACTTTTGTTAACGCCCGGTTTGTTGGCCGTGTCATGTGACAAAGTGGCGTTGGTGGGCGATAAACTTTGATATTGTTGTTGTTTGTAGTGCGATGTTTTTTCTCTGTTTCACATGGGAAGCGAACAATTAAGTGTCATTAACTATAGATATATATCTATATGTAGCTATACAATGTATTTAAATAATGCAACAAATATAAAATATATTCATTGTGAACGGCAAAATAACGATAAAAATCACATGTGAAAATGTTGCCTCGTTTTATTGTTTAGTTTACAAAAGCAATTGTATTTGCAAACTAAATTCAAATAATTCAAATTTGCATATAAATAAATTTCATGTACTTAGCAAGAAAATGGAAATAATAGCGGATAAACAGCGTAGACACCCTGTAATCAGACGAACAAGCACTTAATCTTACCAAAGACTTCATTGTATCTTACTTCACATATAATTTGCTAGTTAAAAAATTACTTTAATGAAGTGTTAGCAATAAATGAACACATTTATTATATGCCCTTTGAATCTAAATTTTTCTAGGGTAAAATAAACAAAACTGCCAAGTCAAAGGCAGCATTTAAAAGTCCAATTCATTGCAGCTAGGCCATGTAACTAAACAAAAAAAAATTACTAAAAAATAATGAAAAATAAAAAAAAGCTGAAAAAGTACGTACTAATAACAATTTCCGGCGCTGCATAATGCAAATGACTTTTCTCAACAACAATAACAACTTTTCTTTACATTGACTTACGGGTACTTTTGTTTGTTGCCTTTTGTAAGCGCAAAAAATAATTGCATACAAAATGTGTGCGATTTATTTGAGAAATAACAGCAGCAGAAAAATGTGTAATGAAATTAAAGCAGCAACAGCAGCAGAAACTGACAGAGAGAGAGAGACACACAGCAGCAATTGCATCACATCCTCAGTTTTGCTAAGTAGAAATTATAATGCAATAAAAAGCAACAAAAGACCAAATAACCGGCAAGCAAGCAAACAACGCATAAGAAAAATACAAAAAGAAAAAATAATAATAAATAAATATGCAGCAGCAACAACAACCACACAGAGAGAGAGAGAGAGATCTCAACACTGCGACTAGCAACTAAACATGACCGATGACGATGACGAATGTTGCGACTCGATTATAGTTGTTGCCGGTGTTATCGTTGTTGTTGCTGTTGCTGAGCCCCTTTCTGCTATAGTTTTAGTATAATTATGTCAGCAGCATCGGAAAAGGAGGTGAAGGGGTCGACAGCAGAGTCAGACAACAGCAGCAATAAGTATTACACATACATATAATTTAAATTTAGTTTAATTGTTATTCTCCGGTGCCGACTGTGCGCCCGAACATACATTTAGTTGTCGTTGTTTTTGTTGTTGTTGCTGCAACGTCGTCGGCAACAAGAAACTACATGACAATTGCAATACTAAATGAAAATGAAAATTAAAACATACGAATACTACTTAATTACCCCCGCGTACCACATGCGAAAATTAAATAGGTGCAATTAAACATCCGCTAAATAATCATATTTTCAAATGCCAACGGCAACGTTGTCGTCAGCAGAGCGGAGAGCGGGGAAGCGGGGACGTGAGAGAGTGAGCGGGGTAAGAAAAAGCGATGGCAGGTGGCAAGGCAATTAAGCATCAGTAAAAAGCAAGAGACAAACGAGACAGCAATGGATTAAATATCTACAATAAATCTCATTTATATGTATTTAGACAATTTAATTCATTTAATAAAATATAAAATGCAATTAAGTGCAAAATAATTGAAGAATATTTAAAAAAAAAAGTATAGTAGATCAATTAACGTTAGTTTAAGCTTCTTTTGTATAAATAATTAATCATCAGTAAGCTAACTCTTTTTTTTCCATACAAGCTATCAAAGTTGTTTAAAAATCACAGATTTATCTACAGCTTAGCTTAGCTACAACTTTGTCAACTTTAAGTAATTAATTTCTTTAGTTTTTATTAGTTTTGAGGCCAAACAACAAAGTAGTATCTCACTTAGCACAAGTGTTTAACTATTTTAGCATGCAACACTTTTCAAACTATTGTATTAGTTTTGAAAAGGGTTTTCTCCAAACTGTTTAATTCACTCTTCAGAGTGACTCGTAAAAAGCAATGCCGTTGGCAAGATTGTTGCCAAGGCCGAGACACAGAAGGCAGCAGCTACTAGCTTAAGTCTAAAATAAAATTTACAACCACAGTGGGTGGTTGGGTGATTGGGTGGTGGGCTTGTTGTTGGCTAGTGGCAGGTGCAGGCGGCGCCGTAAAAAGGCAGCAACTACTACTATATAAAATGCATTGCCCCAAAACGCAGTAACCATAAAAATGCAGGCAATGCCAGCTACGTTTTTGCCTTTTATTTATTTAAGTTTGTGTTTTTCTTTTACGTGTGTATGGCACACAAAAATACATATAATAATAAAAACAACAATGTTGTTGTTGCTGCTGGGACGCTTCTGTTGCTGTTGCTTCTGCTGCTGCTACAGCTACTGCTACAGCTACTGATGCTGGAAATTGCATTATTTGTATGCCCAAGTCGATCGCATATAATTTTTTCTGTTCGCACAAAATTTGATTAAGCAATCGCGGGGGCAGAAAACAACACGGGCACTCAGGACGCAAGCGAGACGCGTCGCGCCACGACACGCCCACAAATGGAGGCGTCAAGAAGTCATCGATACTTTTGCGCAATCAGCGCAATTTCTACGACAGCATCGAAAGTACTTTTTGCCTACCACCGCAGTGGGCTGAAAATCAAATTTAATATTATTATGATTCACTTGTGCGCCAAACGAAGCAAGTGATGTGCCTTGTGACTGACTTTCTTTGCGACGCCCCCCTTGCCCACATGTGGCATGCCACATGCCACATGCCCCATGTTGTCCCTGCCAGACTTTGCGGTGATTGACTCGACTTGAGACTCAGTCATGTGCGCCTGCCATAAGTAAAAGGGTGTCATTGAAGCCAGTTGCCACCCCGAATTGTGGCAAGGCAAGGCAAGGGCTGGCATAAACTGGAGGCACAGCCGAGGCCTGGGCGTGTTGCGTTACACTTGATTATATATTCCAACATATTCACGGCTCAATAGATCGACCAGAGTCGTCATAGGCGGGCGGCGACTTCGTGTGTGTCGATTTCCTGCTCAACTCAGTATTTTAATACCCAGCAGACCTTCGACTGGGGGGTATATAGTAAGCTTGGCAGTATATGTAACAGGAGATATAACTGCTTTAAGTTGGGAATCAAGGCAAATGACTAACAGTATGCTAGAGCTGGGAGCTTAATAATTAATGGAAGCCTCAAGTAACTGCACTTTTCACTTAAAGGTTTAAAGAGCATACTTATAGTTCAAGAAAGTATAAAACTGAGTATCTGCTAGTCTGTCAAACTGCACACCTTTGTTTTACTGGTTCTTTTTTTGTTCTATGTATGAAAATAATAAGTGAAAATATGCATGTTTGGTTTTAGCGCACAATTGCGCACGTAAGCCCCTTTAGAGCCCTTAAAACCAGTAGTAGTTGAGGGGAAGGAAGCAAAAAAAGGGGCATGGTGCTTAGAAGAGGGGGCTAACAAGTGTCGAAGGGGAAAGTGGAAAAATTGTACTGCCATTCATTATTATTGGTAAAAAAAAAACTTAATTTCGACGTGAACTTAAAGACAACAGTGGTTAACTTGTTCAACTGCTGTATGAAATCAGTCAACTGGTTATAATTTCACCATTACTTATTAAGTTTAACACTTAAACGTTTTACAATTTAAAAAGTTAATAACATTTGCAATTTTAGTGTGTCAAAAATCGTAACTAATTTACGTTAATTTGTTGTCGCAATTAAGAGCACAACAAAATGTATAGCAATCAATGCACATTTCAAATTTACAATTTACTCGTAACTTTGTGACTTGTCGCAGTCGTAAATTGGCCAAAGCCATAGCATAAATCATAACTAGCCACAAATCGTTACAGTTTGTCAGCTAATAAGGCGACCAGAATGACTGAGGCAGGCAATAGGTTCAGAAAGAGAAAGGAAGAGCGAGTGCAAGGAACCACAAACAAGAACAAGCTGAAAAAGTAGCACAATACACATAGTTAAACGTTGCAACCAGATTGAAAAACAACAAAAAAAGGTAGCTAAACTAAGCATTAACTAAAAGTGGCAAAAAAGGCAGTAAAATTGTGGAAAAAGCAGTAAAACATAACTAAAAGGAGCAAGTAATCAACGTAACACACTTGCGATTCATTTGGCGAAGGCAATGCAGAAATTTACGATGGAGACTTTGCAAAAAAAAAAATATTAAATATCTAAATAAAGTTTATTATTAAAGATTGATAAATATTTAAGAAAGTGACTAATGATAAAACTTTAATCAATCAGAATTTTAGAATAGAATTCAGAAAAGATTCTAACTACCTTTCAGTACAAAACACAGAGCCAATCAACAGCAGTTGGCTTAGACCAACCTTATAGACAGAGATTTCCATACCACCGACAAGGCCAGGCGAATGAAAACTGTAAAACATTTCCACTTGTACTTATATCTGTGTCGACATCATTTTTTGTTGTGTGTTAAAGTGTGTGTAGGATTTTTCTTTTTCTCTATTTCTTTTTTTTTGTACATTTTTAGATTTTAACATTTTATATTGCACGTCATTACAGACAATTAAATGCAAAGTAGTTTCCTGCACTTGCTTTTCCAAGCGAGCGTCCAGCTCCAAGTTCCCTCCACCCGCCGACCCCGCAATACCCGCTCCCCACCCGCCCACGTCAAACGGACAATGCAAAAAAAAAAGCACAAAGTTGAGAAGTTAAATGCCGACACATAGTGGCGTGTAGCAACAACAGCAACAACTGCAGCAGCAGCAGCAACAACAATACGAAGGCATTCATTCATATGTGGCACACCAAACAGCAACAGCAACAACATCAACAACGGAGAGTGATTATTGCCGCAACACAGCACATTACACATGTTGTTGTAGTTTTGTTTTTCATGCTGCTTTCCTCGCTGGCGCTTGTGCAGTTTTCCCTCTCCAGTTGTTGTAGTTGTTGTTGCTGTTGCTCTGGTTGTTGTCGGCCGTTGATTACAAATCTACATACGGCATAGTAATAGTACTACTATATAAAAACTTGTATGCACTACACTCTTTACTTATATATGCAGATAAATATCGTTGAGACGCTGACGTTGAATATTTTTTGAACTAAGCTGCAACTGCCGCTGCCCCTGCTCTCTCCCTCTCTCTCTTTCTCACTCTCTTCGCACACTTCTTCTGGGGTTTCGCCTCCGTACGCAATTCACTTTGGCCTACCTACAACGACTACTCTATGTACACTTCCGGCTACGAACGCTTGAATGAGGCTGCAATTTATGCCACTTGCTAGTTGCCACTTGCCACTTGCGACATTGCCACTTTATTATTATAATACTAAAGCTAAAGTGGTTGTTGTTGTTGCTGCTATTGCTGTTGTTTTATTTTGTTAATAACGTTGTTGCTTTTGCTATTGTTAATGTGGGCAGCTAAACGTTAGCTTTGATTTTTTAGACTTTGTTTGAAAACTTAATAGCAATTGATAAAAGGTGAGCAAGTGGGCTGCACTAACTAAGAGTGACTAACGAGGAAGTACTCTGCATATTTATCATCTTGATTTTAATCAACAAACGTATAGTTTATCATAATTTATAAACTAACATTAACATAGCCAACTATTAAATAAATTAGTCAAAAACTAATAACGTTATTTATTGCCAACTTTTTTGCTCACTGTGTACATGAGAAATCAGTTAATAATTGTAATTAATTACACTTCAAAATTATTGGCAAATTGCATTAAAAATTGCCGACTTTTTCGGTGACAAATTGTTTTAAAATTAAACCACAAAATCAAAACCAACCGAACGGAAAAAAAGTAAAACTATTAAACCAATGCAATTGCCAGCAATTAGCTAAATGCAGAATACAACAACAACGACAATACAATAAAAAACATTGGATTACAAAATTAATAAACTAAAGTTGTGCATAACAACAGTAATGCACAAAACTAGTAACATGCCACAGATTATTTCACATTGACAAATGCGGCCAACAAAAACAAAAACAGCATTAAAAATGCAACACATAAAACACGAGCCAATTGTGTGTGTGAAAAAAAACAACAACAGAAAAAGGCAACAAACATATTTTTAAGCGACAGCTAAATAAATGCCTATTCAACAAATGAGTGTGTTTGTGTGTGTGCATTTTTCAATGAAGTGTCAGAGCAGTAAATCAACAAATTAAAATTTTGCATTTGCCAACAATGCGGCAAAGAGCAACCAACCAAAAAAAAAGAGGAATCAACAACAACAGTTTGTACAGAGACGCAACAAGTTGCCAAAAGGCTGCTGTGTGTATGAGAGTGAGCAAGAGTGTGTATGTGTGTGGGTGTCAATGCTGCATGAAAAAGTCCAGCAACATGTTGCGCTTCTGCTGAAAAAGCCACAAAAACCCGGAAACCACAAATATTTGCGGCACAAGCAACAACAAATAACAAATCAGTAAATGTTTTTGTTGTTTTTCTTTTTTTGGTTGTTTTGTTTGTTGTTGTTGTTGTTGTTGTCATGCATTGCGTAACACGGAGTAGGCCGTGTTGAGTCGCACGCACACATTTGGCAAAAATATGCCGAAATCAACGCAAACAGATTTTACCAAGTTAACAGCAAATGGCAGCAAGCAAAAAGACGCTGCCAAAAACAGGAGACAAAGTTTAAGTAGCAAAAAGGAAATGGCAAAGTAAAGCGACAGTTAGAGGGAGATGCCTGCAGCTGGCAAGAAGTAGAAAAAGACGAAAACTGTAGCAGCAGCAGCTGGAGCAGCTGTCCTTATGTATGCTATCCTGGCACAACTTACAGTCGCACAAACACACGCAAAATCACACAATCTGTGTGTGTAAGTGTGTTTGTGTGGAAGCAACAAGCGGCATGTCTCACCACCCAAAAAAGTATGCTACAATTCTTGCTCTGTCTGCATGAGTGTGTCTCTCCTGTCCCCCTCTCCACTCCTCATTCTCTCCCACTCTCTCGTTTTCTCTGTGTTTGTGAGTTTGTGTTGCTGTTGACGCCTCGCCTTTTAGCTCAAGGTCAAGTACAAGCAACCACCCAAAATGGAAAAAAAAAACTGAAATGAAATGAAATAAAAGAGAGACAGCCGCACAGACTGCAGAGCAGACGCACACAGCAAAGCCAAAAGACTTGCCACAAGCCGCTTTCCCACTTCCGCCTTCCATTTGCTCCCCTCTCTACTCACTGCTGCCACAAAAGGGCACAGATAAAAAAGAAAACAACAACTACACCCCTTGGTAGACTCCCTGGTGAATCCTTATGCGGCACTTTGCCAACATTTTTGGGGTCGCTTTGCTGTTACTTTGTTGACGACGGCGTTGCTTCTAATGCGGCCTGCTTGCCACTTGCCACTTGCCACATGCCACTTGGCAGTGGCACTTGCCTGACTGCCTTTTGCCAAAAAGGTTCACTTTTGAGTGTCGACATGATTTTTCATGATATTTTAGCGCTTTTATTGTTTTTGGCGTGCTGTGATTTTTGTGGACCCAAAACAAACTGTCTGTCTGTGTGTCTATCTGTCAGTAACTCCGACCGTCCGTCTGGCTGTCTTTCGACAGCTGCTTTGTTTGTTTGTCTTTGTCTTTTATTTTGCGTTTTTGTTTTTGTGGTTATATCTCACGCCATTGCAACTTGTTGAGCCTGTTTAGCCTGCAAGCCTTAAAGTCAAGTGAGCACAAAAGTGGCAACAAGCATAACTGTTGTCCGCTGCACAAAAGAGAGCAGCCACCCGAAGTAGCAGAAGTTGCTGCAAGGACATTTACATGCAGTTGAGACGTAGCAAACTTCTCACTGCCAACTGCAGCTCTCACTAAACAACTACACAGCTACAGCATAAACAACAACTGTCTGGCAAGTTTGTCTACCATGCACACTCACACACACACACACACACACACACACACACACACACACACACTCGCTCACACAGTTTGTATAGCATCTAAGCTTAAGCAGCCCCTTGCAAACAATTTTCCATAGCATACTTTTGCGGGCGCACATTTGTAGCACATTCGCCTGGGAGGCCAGCAAAATCAAGAGCAAGACGAAGACCCAAACCAAGACCCAAAACCAAGTACATCCCCATTTCAGCCAAGAGTCTAAAGTGAGTGAAATTCAAGTGTGCACATAAGTGTGCGGTTTCATGGCTAGTTGAGCGTCAGATTCAAGTACTACAAAACAATTTGCAAGGCATGACCGCTTTAAGGCAAATAACAAACTTAAACCAATTGAAAAGGATTAAATGAGCTCGTTAAAGCAAACAATTTCTAATAAATCGCAGCGTTATTTTTTAAAAGCTTTAAGCTACAAAGATTTTACAGAGAAGATAAATAATAGAGACTTTATAAAAAGTGATTTAGATTGGGCTTAATTGAATTGCAATAAAGTTTTATATTCTTTTAACTAAAAATGTATATTTCAACAAGTTTCTACTTAGCTCGACTTTTTATTTTAATTATTAAAAAATTAGTCACTTCCAATTAAAAGTTTGCCTTATGAATTCTATAAATATAAAATAAAGTATATAAAAACAAACATTTTCTTATTAAACTTTTGCACAATTTTGTCTCCATTCTTCAGCTTCTATTATTACGCCTTTTCCTGCAAACAAAACTTTATGCATTTCATTTGGGTTTCTCCTGCTTCTTATAGATATATTTTGCATATTTTTCTACATTTTCCGACATTTGCAGATTGTTACGACTGTTTTTTCTACAAGTATCTGGTGCTTATGATTATTATTTTGCGACGCTTTTGTTTCATATGCATAAGTTTTGTCTGCCAGTATAGGTATGAGTGTGCATGCGAGTGTGTGTGTTGCAACAAAGAAAAGTAGAAGGGAAAAGCTCGTTCACGCGTTAGCTACAAGTATATTAAAAAAAAGTCAGGGAGAGAAGGGGAGAAGGGCGCGGCAGATATGAACCTTTTGGCACCTTTGTCTTTCTGCCGCATCTGTTTCTCACTTTTAATTTGACACGCTCCCTTCTTCCCCGCCTGCTCGTCAGACAAAGGCACAAAGTTTTGTTTGATTCCTTTTGTGTGTGCAACGAGTGACGACAACAACAAAAACACTAACAGCAGACAAATAATTATCATTGATACAAAAGCATAATGCATAGGAATATGAGTATGTATGGGTATTAAAACATGTTCACACTCGCATATGTTTATAAACTTATACATATACATATACTACATTTGCCTGATTAAAACGCTGCACTCTGAAAAGTTGACAACAAAAATGTGATAGCCAAACGGTGACTGAATCTTGAATAATTATATACGTTATTCATATTTATTTCATTGCATCTCGTACTCATAATAATAGTCTTCACCCTAAATCAATTGTCAGATGTAATCATGATTTGCAACAGCAATTTTTGTTGAAATTGCAGTGAAAGCATTTTGTTGTTTACATTTATTAGCATAGATATGTATATGCAACAAAATTGAACAAATAAACAAATTATATTATAGCCAACTCATCTAATAATAGACACAGACACCATTGAGGCCATCAATTTATTATAAATTAGTTGGACAATAACTGATTTATGCTTTTTTTCGCATCGCAATTTTCATGCAAAAATGTTGCACGCAAATTCGCCAAAGGTGTGTGTGTGTGTGTGAGTGTTGTGCCTGAACTATATTTTATTAATCGTATGTTATCAATCACAACGCAAACTGTCACTGCACAGAAAATGCATAGATAGTTGCATTGAACGGATGCGCATACACATGGCGTATACGTAATGTGCAAATCAAAATCACTAATTTGAAGCCACAGGACGGTTCACTGTCCACTGTCCACTGTCCGGTGTCCGTATGCTGCGGCTACTTAGCAGCAAATTCGATTTGTATACCCAAGTTTGTCTACGGCTTTGCCACGCGCACACACTTAAGATAGTGGCACAAAGCGTCTTTGCAGCGACAGCGACAAGGCAGGATTTTGGGCAGGATGTCTGCAGGATGTAGTATGTAGGATGCAGGATGCAGGCAATGGGCTGGCAGCAGACACCAGAAACAGGACTTGCATTGCTGTCCGTACTGTTGGCTAGTGTCAGTTATTAACGCAATTAATTCAATCATTATTGAATCATGCAATGCGCAAATGCAAAATGGGTCCACTTCAAACATCATAATCGGCGCACACACATCATCATAATGATGGCAATCAAGCAAACGATAATGATCATCATCATTATGCTCAGGCTGATGAGAATGACGCTGTTCTGTTGCATATGTTTGCCGCCTCCCTCGTGTGTTTGTGTCGTGCATGCCAATGCACATATTTGTCATGTCAAATCGCAACCAAAGTGTTACGTCAAAATCATGACTCACCCTACCCAAACTAGATCCTATGTTGCATGCAACATGCAACCCCCACCCACCAAAACAACGCCCCACAATTTGGCAACATTTTCATTAAATATGCCCAAAGTGAAGTTTGCCATTCCCTGACAGTTTATCAAATGCACATTGCACAGCTTCTTCACCCTACCTAAAACCCAACCCAATTGGATCATTTGCAACGCAGTCGCCGCCACCCCCTCGACCCCACGTCAAACCTACACCAATTGACCGCTCATCCACATGGCACAAATTAGCTTTGAAATTGCTTTACACATTTCAGACGGCGAAAAATATGCCCAGAGCGAGTCAATATCAAAAATATTCGAGTTCATTTAAAAACACTTTAAATACACATTTGTTATACTTTTGCAAAGATTTTATAAGTTTGAGCAGCAGAAAAATCTTTAGTTTTGCGCATAAAAATATTATTTTATCATGCGAGCAGCTGAGATACATTTTCAGAAATGTATTCCTTAAGATATTTTACACCCGAAACTATATTTATAACTCTACTTTCACAAAAACCTTCCAGATAAACCCACAGAAATATATTTTGTATGTGCCCCTAAAAGTAAGCAACAGTTTGTGTCTCATGCTAATCTGATATGCACATAATGAAGTTATGAATGAAATTGAGTTCGCAATAATAATTTGCTTAATATTTGATAAACCTCCATATAAATAATTTTCTTTGCATCACAGCCAACCCTTGCGTCCACCCCGTTCGCCACATATTAATGGTAGTTTAAGGAATTTTTAATAAGCCAAATTGGACGCATATTTTGACACTCGCTTCACTCGTCTGGCAGCAAGCAAAAATGCAAAAAACGTGTAAAATTTGACGCCACGTATGCAACAGCCGAAGCAGTAAGAGTAGCAGTTTAAAAAATGGTTAGAGGTACGAGGTGTTGATTGTTATTATTGCAGTTATTTCAATAATTGCATTCCCCGCTGAGCCAATATATTTATATATATACAAACTGTTATATATAGATATCCAGACAGAGTGGCAGTCCCTTGGCCTGACGATTAAACAAGAATATTGCATTCTCTACGGCAAAAGGCAATTATTCATGTTGGAAATCAATTTGTTGTTTACTTAATTGTAAAAAATGTTTTTCAATAAACAAATTATTTGATTATTATGGGCGCCAATTAAAACAAAAGCGCAAAAAATTACAATTGCAGCTGCCGTTACACACACACACGCCACGTCCTCTTCCTTTCCACCTTCAACTTTGCCGCTGAAACAGAACAGCAAACAACGCGAATGAAAGCAACAAAAAAGAAAACAAAGATCAAGCGACAATCGTTGCCCACAAACAGATGCAGATTCAGATGCAGCTTCAGATACAGATACATTTACATATATGTACATATGTAGATAAACGACAGACACTGTTGCAGTTGCGTTCTGACCGCGAGCAACGCCAACTGCCAGGATAAACTGTTGTTGCTTTTGTGCTTGGCCGGAAAATGCAACTACCTCCCACATCCTCCCATCCTCCTCCTCCCACCAACACCACACTTTGAGCTCAGTTCGGTTTTTGTGTCGGATGTGAGAGGCGTTGGGAAGCGTGCGGCTTGAAATATTTAATTGCCTTGTATTGCGGTTGAATGCGACGCGTATTAAAAATATTTACCCACAAGAGCCACACACACACACACGCATATAAAGAGAGCAAGCGAGAGAGAAAGTACTGACTGGGACAAAGAGACAGCTGCTCATCCAGTTGAAGCTGCAGTTGAGGTGTCTGAAACTTTGCGTTTTTCACACCATTGTTTGAGCCATGTGTCGTTATGGCCTGTTCTCAATAAAACGTAGCCAATAAGCCCAGCAAAAATTATATATCGATGTTATTTAAGGTTTATCGCAATACAAATACAATAATCAGATATCTAACAAAGAACAGTTTTAAATTTGTATTTATTTATTATTGCATTAAAACGCATACTACTCCTCGAATTTTCCATTTTTTTGAGTGTCTGTTTGTACATTCTATGATAAATGTTTTCTTGCACATTTAATCAACTGCGAGCTTAAAAGCAAGGTTATGTATATTCCCCACCGAGTTTATTATCTGTTCATCATCATTATGATAATGTTTTTTTGGTTGAACTCATGCAATTGGAATACAAACAACACGTCATGTTGCTCATTACTTTTAAATCGAAGTTTAATTTTTATGAAGTCACGATTATGGAAATACACTGTCCAACATACAAACACACAAACATACCACTTCTATGCCCCCGTTGACACCCCTTCATGACCAAACTGTCGCTGCAATGTTGCTATTAAATTATTTTCATTTTGTCCCTTTTTTTTTATTACAGTCCGTTAATATTGAATTTTAATTTGTAAGCCGGGTCGCGGGTCAATCTGCATATGTTAGTATATGCGTGTGAATGTGTGTGTAAGTGTGTGTGCGTGTGTGTGTATCTTTGAGCTGTGACAGATTGCGCGGCGTGTCTGCCGCCGGCTTGTTGCCGTACAACAGTAAGTTGTCAATTAAATTTGGCCAGCCGCATCAAGCTGAGCTGAGCTGCTGCCTCAGTCACAGTCCCAGTCGCAGTCGCAGTCAACGCAAACAGCGCAGTCGACGCAGCTGACGGTCAGAGAGATTTTTCTCTGATCGGCCCGTTTACTTAATTTATATGTATCGCCCGTGTAATTGTCAATATGCCAATAAGCTGCGTGTGACGCTGAACACATATGTACATAAAAAAAACAACAATTAATTGTGAACGACTTGGAGATACCGTGTACACTTTATTAAATAAACTTTAGAATGATTTTAGCTACTTTTTACTGCTTAAAACTAGAGAAATTCCAATGCGCCTAGAATCCTAGTATAATCCTGTCGTTAATACGCCCTCTTCGGCACATTTAGTTCTAGGGTAGCACAAAAAAAATTAAGAGACACCACGTCCGAATAAAAGAACAGATGTGGGTAAAAAATGCAATGGAACACTACGTTCCAATAGATTGAACGGTATGTTTGTTTGAGTTTATTAAATGCAGACAAATCAATTGAAAAGTCAGTAGCCGATCAGGGCTGAAGATTCCTACTAGAAAATCAAGCTAGTAAAAGTTAAAGATTATACCGAAAAAGGTAGCAAAATTAATTCTTATTTTTCATGGATAAACTAAGAGCTGAAATAACAATAATAACTTTTGACTTACTGACACATTGCTGGTACCTTAATGCTTTTGTGCAACCCTGACAGTTGTTCCAGCAGCTGCAACAGCAGCAGCAGCAACAACAATAGCAACAATTATAATAAGTTACGCATACGCAACGTGTTGGCCGTAAGTAGCTCAAAAGTGTTAAGGATTCAATTAAAGCGATACAAACATACACGCATATCGACACTCACACTCACACACGAAGAATGTAGTGATGGGAAACAAAAGAGCCACAACGCTGTAATTCGATTATGGATTTTCCGCCATATTAATGCGAAATATTTGCAGCGCAGTCAAAATGAAAGCAACAGCAGCAGTTGCAACAACAGAAACAAACATTATGCACACGCCACATACACACACATACACACACTCAGTATGGGGTAACCATAATGGCAACACAAATTATAAATTACGCGACAGATGAAATGTCAATGCATTGAGTCTTACTTATTACATTTATTTAATTAAATGTAAATGGTACAGAAAAACAGCTAAAAGTAGCAGAAAGTCAACGAGGCTTTAAGTAGGCCTCTGACCCATAATAAAACAACTAAAAACAACTTGAACGACCGCCGTTAACATTTGGAGCCGGGCAATGCAAATTTCTATGTCAGTTATACAAATAGAAATGCATACGACTTTGGGCCAACAGACGTACGATAACTTGGCTAAAACTTAAATATGCAACAGGAAATATACGCCAATCAAGTGCCAATCTTCAAACTGACGGCATCAACAACAGCAACAACAACAATAACAATGAGTTAAAACAAAAATAACAAGAGGAGGCCCAACATGAAATGTCTTTAAAATAGAACGAAATGTTGAACGACGCTTTTAGCGTAACGTCTTATGACCTAAAAAGTGGCAAGTAACTTACCACCAGCCCAACAAAACTCAACCAACCAACAAAAGAGCTAACAAAACAGCCAACTAAACAGCCATAAACTCTAAACTACTACAACTCCAACAACAACAACAATATAATGTAGTATTTATATATACAACGTCTAGCAGTTTTACTATGCAAAATACTTTAGCTTGCCTCTTGCATAGATTAACGTGAAATGTGCCTCAAGTGAACTCTAGTTTCTGTCTTATAGATATCCGCAGAGAAGAGATAGAAGGTCTTATAGTGGTTAACTAAACCAGAACTAAACTGAAATTTTAAGTTAAGCTCCCTAAAGATATAAAATAAATAACGCAAACAATTTAATTAAAAGAGGCCATCAATCATTATAAAATCTGTTATGATTTACTATTAGTTTTAATACTTTAATACTATAAATTTCCCAACTGGGGATTATAGATATCAGTCAACTATCATAAGTGTCATCCTATTATGTGTGAAATTGATTTGAAAGTGAATTTCTGCACACATCATTTATTGAACTAACCAATTTATAGTTAAATAAAATCTACAGATATTTTTAGCTGGTTATTATTGGAGAAAAGGGTTCATTAATTTTCATCAATTGGTAAAATAGAAAATCGACTGGCTGCCAAACAAGCACTTTGTTTTACAAATGTGCATTTGGGCAACTTAAATAATTTATAACATTTTATTGCAGCAGCAACAAAATAAACCGAAAACAACAAAATTGAGACAGAGATGCGCGTTGTCAAGTTGTCTGCAACCGAAATTGCCGTAATATGTCAAAAAAAAAAAGAGAAGCAGATATATCTGTATATATGTCTGTTGCAACAGGCAGAAAAGTGTCTTGTGTGTGTTGCACTACAAACGTGCCACACTGTGGCAGACTTCAACGCTGTCTTATATAAAATGCATGCGAAATGCTGAATTATTCAGAATGAATTGAAATACATAATACTCATTTTGTTTCAGAATTTTAATAGAAAGAAGAAAAGTGAGTGGGTGGAAATGGCATTGCAATTGCTAGGCAGCCATTTTCTAATACATTACAACTTCCTCATCCGCCCACCAAAAAAGTTAGCGCTAGAAAGTAGATAAGGCAGTAGAAGAAGAAGACGTTGGGGCTTAATTGTTTTTCATATTTTAATGCCACACAACTTTGACGAGAGGACAACCCCCAAAAGCAGTAGAAGCTACAGCCAAATACTTAATTTTTTGATGTGCGTTCATAAAATTTAAAATTAAATTTAGCCGCGCTACAGCAGACATTTTCCTACAGACTCTGCGCCATTTTTCATCGGCAGCAGCAGCAACGGTAGGTAGACACAAGGTGGGCCACGCCAAGGAGTTGAAAATAGCCAAGTTAAGAAAATATTCACAGACTTTATTTTTGTATATTATTTTTTCCTTCTCATTTGGCGCTACATTTTTATTCTAATTAATGTTTTTAAATTTATGCGCAAGAGCAAATTGTGTAAAAAGTTTAAAAGTAGCTGAAGATAGTCAGGGGTTTCTTGATTGAAAGATTATGAGCTGAGTAAAGTTTAAAAACATCGCTCAACCACAAAAATAAATCAAATTAAATTCGAAATAAGATTTTTAATCAAATTTTCAATTTTGTTCAAAAGCTTAGAAGTTATGACGTAAAGACAAAGTAATTAATTCAGTAGAGTTTAAATTTACCATAGTCCTTTAAAGGCAGTTTTCTTTCGTTAAGGTGTCTCCCATAGCTATTGAATTTTTCTGCTTTAAGTAAACATTTCTCTACCATCGAAACAAAAAGGTTTAACGCTTTTTTTCATTACGCATATCATTTAATTAATTGCAAACGCCGCGAAGTGGCATTAAAAAAATATTGTTGTAGAATCAATTAAACGCAATTAAAATGTAAACAACAAAAATTGTTTTTGCGGTTGGGCCTGAAGAGTTGGTCATTTGGCGGCACAATCGCGATATGTGCAACTGATGCCATAAATTGTGGCACCTAATAAATTGACACTCTGTCATTGTGCGGCATTTACAGTTTATGTGCCATACACTGCCACACACACGTGCCACGCGGGAGACAACCATGGTGCACTGGTAAACGGTCAGTCTGCTCATCTGGTCATCTGTCCTTCGTCCGTCTGTCTATCTATTTTCCTGTGTCCTGTCTCCTGCTGCTGCCTTTTTTCACACACGTTGCATGCAACAATTGTGTTGCAACACAAATAACATAAAAAAAAGCATTTTCAAAATGCAAAATGCCAAAAAGAGTGGGAAAATAGCGTGAGTTTGCCAAAAAATCACCCGATACTCGATACTTTCAACTCCACTTGCTAAAGGGGACAGAGGAAGAGCAGGAAAGTGGAGTGGACTCCTCTGTGGTGCACCACACAACGTTTAAAATGGTTTGCCAGTCATTTTTTCACATCATTGATTGCTTATTAGATTATAAACCGCGCAGTTGGGCAATTCCCCCCAAACACAAAAAAAAAAACACGATTTTTTGGCTCTTCCATTTTTGCTGCGATTTTTGATGCGCGGCACGTGCGGCATGCATCGGGGCGGCAGGCACGCCCATAAATGCTGCTGCATGTGCCGCGTAATGTGCTGACAACAACAGCAAGCGCAGCAACACAAACAACAACAACAACAACAGACGGCTATAAAATGCATAAAAAACCGTCTGTTGCAATTTGTGCGCCAAAAAATAGGCAAGCATTTTATATCGTCCAGCTTATTGGTATTGGTGTGAGAAGGTGTGTGTGTGCCTGCATATATGCAGATCTACGTATAGGTAAAAATCGCTGGTCAAATAATTTTCAATGTTTTTTTAGATTTTGTTCGACAACAGACTATTAAAGATTTTTGATTTATAACTGGTCAACTGGCCAAATACTCAAAACATACAAAAAATGCACTTTGAACAGTAAGTTAAATGTTCACAGTTATGCCCATTGTTTTTATTGTTGACCAACGAAATAAACAATAAAATATGAATGATAAAGTGCTAATAGCCAATATCGTTTTAAGCCATTACAAAGAGACTTTCTTTGAAGAGTAAATTTATAACTATATAAATTGAATAGAAATAATGATTCCTAATTGAATTTGGTTTGGGGATTGCATGGCACAAAGACAAATTGTATAAGAATATATATTAAATTTAGTTTGTGGTTAAGTGGTTTAGATTCTATACAAATTATCTTTAAAGAATTTTTGTTGTATGTTTAAAAACGTTAAAATCGAGTTCAGTTCAAAAACATTACAATGCGTATTTCTGCCTACTTTTCGCTGCTTTTGTGTGCATTCCAATATTTAAAACTTTTTTATTGTTGTTGCATAAAAGCAGTTATAGAATCGTAGTCCTGTCTCAAAGCCCCTTTTGCCCCTTTTCTAGTGAAAAAATTTTTTGTTCGCTTTTTTGTTTGTAGACCCAGCACTCAAAAAGAGTAGTGGGGTTTATTAAGTCTGCCAGAAGCTAAATGTGCGTAGCAGGCAGAAGGATGCATTTCCCACCCTATAAAGTATATGTATATATTCTTGATCAGCGTCAACAGTCGAGTCGATATATCGATGTCTGTCTGTCTGTCATCCTATTGTTACCATAGCAAAAATCGGCCCAAAATTACTTACTAAAATAAGTACGGGGTCTTTTAGAGTCGACTCGCTCGACTGCAGAATTTCTTACTTGTTTTCTAATCGCTTTTCCACGCTCACAAAGTTGTTAGTTATGCAACTCTGTGCATGTGTGTGGGTGTGTGCAAAAAGTTGCGTGTGTGCGTTGTAGTTGTGGTTTTTAAAAGTTAACGCATTATTTTGTCGATTGATTGGTGGCTAACAAACTCGCTCTCTTCTCCTCTTCCCAACCTGCCCCTTGTCTAAATGCTAATCGGTTTATTGCTAGCATTTTAACCTGTAAAACTTTTTGTTTTTTGCTGTCGGTTGTAGTATAAATTACCGCAGTTTTTAACAAACAATGATAAAAATTGTGCGCACAACAAAATTAAAGTTTTGTTGTTTTGTTTTGTTGTTTTATAGCCTGTGGTGGCGATGAGGTGGGAGGCGTTGGGAGCTGGGCGTAGATGCAACGATTACAGGCAATTAGTCTGCAAAGTCCAAGGCAGCTTAAAAAATATGTTGGAAAGGTTTCTAAAATGAAATAATAGAAAATATGCTGTGCTAGGCAGGCAGAGTAGTCAACAATTTTTAAACCTAATTAAATTTCACGAAATATAGAAAATTGTCTGTCTTTTTTAAACAAATCAATAACTATATAAATTACTTTAACTCAATAGCTTTAAACATTTTCGAAGTGAATCTATGCATATATTTATGCACTCTCTTCAACTTTGAACATTTTTAAACATTTTTCTCTAATTAATTTGCACTCATTTCACTCATTTCTCAATTCATCATTCCATCATTTGATTCACCTCAGCAAAAAAAAATTATATGGATGTTTTTCATTTGCAACTTTTGTGAACTGCAGGGCGGATACTTAATGATTTTTCTGTTATTATTACACACAAACATTCTAAACACATACACACACTCACACACATAGAGACATCATCTTTTATAATGTAGCAACGTTTCACATTTTGTATAAATACTGTAGTATAGTAGTACTCAAAGTAGAGCCAGCATTTGCCAGTTATAACATTTCCCCTTAGTAGTGGGAGCTGTTATTGCCGATTGCACACACACACACACACGCACACACATAACAACAGTCATCCATATATGAAATATAATAAAATTGTACAGGAAATGACGAACAAGTGTAGAGAGACGTCCCCTTCCCCAACCCCACACGCCTCCATCAGTTTGCCCTCCTCTTTCTACTGGTGCTTAACACTCGGATGTTTGCGCTGCTCGAGCAACATTTTAACCATCGATGGTTTGATTATTAAATCCATGAAGTTTTTATATGACCCGGACATATATATGTATACACACTCACACACACAGCAACACACGCACACACATGCATACATATCGAAATTCACTTGATTGCAGTTTTCAAGTGAAATCCTAGCACACTTCAGAGCGCTTGTTGGCTTGCCTTAGGGTTAAGGGTTATGGGTTGTGCTGGTATTACAGATTGTGGTGCTGACGGTGGTGCTGCTGGTGGTGCGAGTGGTAGTGGTGGCGGCGGAAATATGCCGCTTGTTGCTGTCAGTGGAGCTGCTGCATGTTGTAATTGATGTTTCAAGTAGCAAAAACGCGCGCCAAAAACTTTCCAGCCCAAGTTTATTTTTGTTGTTGCAAAATTTTAATGAAGTACTGACTGCAAGTTTTGCGACTAAATCAAATTAAAAGTGCGACACACATACACATATGCTCAGACTCATATGTGCACTTGCGCTAAGGAAATGAGCTCGAGACGTTTGCCTGCAAAACTAATACAAGTTTTTGCCAGTATCCGTCTCGCAAGTTTTGGCCAAATGCGGTGGCAAGCGATTTGTCAAATTCCTTTTGACTTTGCATACAATTCAATAATGCTTTTCACGCTAATTAATTTTCGGTTTTCAACACTCTTAAATTTGCACCAACATCGAATATTTCGAATTTCCTGTGCCGTAGAAGTGGGATACACTGTGAAAAACAAGTACACACAATGCTACGTAAAGTTTAAAGTTGTATAACATTTTCCTTACTAAATTCCAAAGAAAGCTGTTAACTTAACAGAAACTTCAATTCAGAGCAGCTGACAGTTAACATAAAAGTGTTTGAACTCTTCTGTAGACTTACTGCGGCCTGTTAATACCACTCTGTAAGCTAACTGAAAACTGTGAACGCTCTTTCCACAATTACTTCACTAATTAAACAATAAAATGATTGTTTAAATTCAACTGAATTCAACTTTAAAAATAGCAATTAATAATATTTCCATTTAGTGTCCTCAGACACTAGTTAACTTGTTGCCCTTGCCACACATTGCGAGGTTTCCTGCTGTGCATTTTGCTTAAATTGCATTACGGGTCATGTTTTTTTTTTGTGAACTGAACGAATCAGAATTGTGGTAGCAACCACCGCCAAGACAAGCGACCCCTGCGGCTACAACTTCACACACACACACACAAACACACACCGACCACACAAGTGCCGCAAAGTGGACGTTAAGGCTGTTTGGCGTTTTTTCCGCCCAATTGATGTGGGCTAAACGCCTCAATGATTTTGGATGCGGTTCAACACAGAAAGAGCTGTCTCAAAATTCGCTTCTCAAAGGTTTCAGTTGCGTTCGCTTACAACACGCCTGTTTCCTGGCTCCTTGACACTTGGGGGCGTACTTTATTTACACGCATTTCCCCTAAAAATATACGTGTTTATATTTTTTTTTGCGGATTTCCAGCCAGACAGCGATTGTCGCGTCAAAATGGCGGAAACGCAAGGAATTTTGGATAATTTAATTTGTCGCTACGTTTAAAGCAAAGCAGAATATTCTAGCAAGGGTTAGTGGGTCGAACGGTGGGGCGGGAGGAGTTGACTAGTTGTTGTTGTTGCTGCGATTCTAAATGCCAGCGAGCGACTATTGAGACTAATCACGCTAATGCGCAAGTTTGTCGCAAAGACGGACGACAGATGGCGCCGCAGCTGCACTTTCCAGCGTGTGTGCGTGTGTGTGAGAGAGTGCATGATTTGTGTGTGCGTGTATTTGTGTATATGAGTGCATGACTGTTATCCACCTGCCTTCAATAATACGTACGCCAAATGCCAAATAATTTATTTATTATATGTGCAACTGACCAAAGCAACACAACACACACACACACTCGTACACAACACACATACACTGACAGCGTAGGCTCAAACACGCACTGAACGAGATTTCATTACAACTCATTTGACAGTCTTGGTGCACTCGACGCTGCCAAAATGTCATACCTGAGTGACAGTGGGGCAGGGGCCGAAATACAGGTAGCAGGCAGAGAAGCGGCCGAAGTGCCACGCCTCCATTCATGCCGCAGCAGATTAGCGCATGTATGTGTGAGTGTTTATGTGCTTGTGTGAGCGCAGAGTCAACGCGAAATTAAGCGAAATGAAGTTGACCACGTTTCGATTTTGCATCAAAGCTAAACGCAGTCGGTGCTGCCCCGCAAACCGCCTCGCTTCACCCCCTACCCCTTGCCACCAGGGCTGCACTCACACTCGCAGTTGAGAGGCCAGCGTTCGGCTACTGTTACGTCCCTGGTTCTAGGGCCCCATGCATTGTTAATACAATTCGAGTCCAACGTCAATAACCAAGTGCCACGAATGGACCATTAGTTGGCTGCCTAGTTGATGTGCAGCATGTTGCATTTGTTGTTGCTGCCGTTGTTGTTGTTGCTACCGTTTTGATGGTTGCAACGTTTCTTCGCTTTGCTGCACACAAACACATCACAAGGCAAATGTTCTATGTACTCATATTATATGACAGCAGCTGCGATGCACGATACATAACACATATTCTATAATCTATATATAATTTTAAGCCCCACCGTTGCAACTGCGAATGTGGCAAACACTTTAACTTAAAGCTCAAAATAGGCACAAATGCTGAGAAAATACTTGATCAGTTAAAGCCAGTAGTTTGTAGTTTCAAATGGTACACTAAGAAAGCTATAAAGAACAGTATGCCATAGTAAATTCATTCCTCTTTTACCTGCACCAATTTAGCAAATAAAGTAATTTGTCAGCTACTTAAAAGCAGCTTAATGCAACTAAACAATATATAATTTAGCTTATAATGAGCTGCAAAATAAGTATATATAAAAGCGAATTTAGCCAAGTCCAGTCGCAAAAGTTGCATGTCTGGCGCCCATAAAAGTATGCAACGAATTATTTCAAAGAATATTCGAGCTGTGCGCATTGTCTGGCAGCTGTTATTACTCATGTGGAAGCAGAAGCACAAGGAACTGAAGAATTGCAATAAGAACAATAACAACAACTAAACTGCTACTCAGCCACGCAGTCACATGGCAAACTTACAAGTAATACTTAGCCTAAATGGGCACAAGTGGCCTACGAGTCTCCGGAGCTTACTAAGCACACTTGCGATATGTTTTATGATGCGAAATTTTTGTAATGAAGTTATTGACAAGCCACATACAGTGAAGAGGCCATAGTGTAGTGTAGTGTATGCTGATGATGATGAGAAGCATATATAGACACGTTTAAGGATATGTAGCACAATATGCAAATGTTACTTTGTTATGCAATTAGTGAATTCAATACGAGGCACTCGGCAAACGGTACTCGGCAAATAGACAGCAGCGTCAGCAATGGCAACGGCAACGGCAACGGTTACGGTTACGGTAGCGTTAACGGTAACGTCAATGACGTCGCTACTTGAACAACGCTCAGAGAACACAAGGACTGCAGTTAAATGTATCGTTACCATTAGAATCGAAGCCATTATATGGTTAGAACAAGTTACAAACTACATGCTTTTTACATATATTAAAGTAGTCAGCACAAGAACACCCTGTAAAATTTATTTTGTGAAGAAAACTTGCTTAAATTTGTACAAAACTCACCAATCTTTGCTAAAAGTACGTTCACTAGCGCAAACTGTCGCTTACAGTCTTCTAACCTGCATATTTGTTTCATCAAAAGGAATTTGAGAATTAAAAAATTAATAAGAAGCTGATGACATTCCAAATGTCAAACCCATAACCTCAAAAATGTATTTATTTTTTTACATAAAAAAAATTCTTTTAAGAAAATTTGCCCACCGTAAAAGAGAATCAATTCATAATATAGGGTATCCAAAAACCGCAATGAAAACATCGCGGCACATTGAGCGCTAACTAAAGCGAGTTATGCAATTAATTGAAGACCCACTAAGTCATCTTTTCTTCCACTTGTATTTCCATTCTATTGGCAGGCAAAAATGATGGAGAATTCCCACGCTTGGATGGGCGCAACGGGCTCCACGTTAGCAGGTTTGTATAAGAAATAATAAAATGTCAAATTTCCACTTACCCCTTGAAATTGTTTTTGTCTTACTTTGTTTCTGCACCTTCAGCAGACAGCTATCAGTATCAGCTGCAGTCGATGTGGCAAAAATGCTGGAACACCAATCAGAACTTAATGCACCACATGCGATTTCGCGAACGCGGTCCTCTGAAGTCGTGGCGCCCCGAAACCATGGCCGAGGCCATTTTTAGTGTGCTAAAAGAGGGACTCTCGCTGTCACAGGCAGCGCGCAAGTATGACATACCCTATCCGACCTTTGTACTCTATGCGAATCGCGTGCACAACATGCTGGGACCCTCTATCGATGGCGGCCCCGATTTGCGGCCCAAGGGACGTGGCAGGCCGCAGCGCATACTTCTGGGCATCTGGCCGGATGAGCACATCAAGGGCGTCATCAAGACTGTGGTTTTTCGCGATACCAAAGACATGAAGGACGACAGCTTGGGTGCGCACATGCCGCCGTACGGAAGACATTCGGTAGGTAACGCCGCCGCTACCACAAATACTTTATTTCACTTCACTTCACTGCACTGCACTACATAAAACAACATAACACAACTTATTTCACTCCACTAGAAAAAAAAGTGAGAAAAAAAAGGAGAAATTTTGGTTTTCACGCGCTGCGCACAAGATTTAGACTGAAAGAATGATGATGTGAAAATTTTCAGCAAGACAATATGGCGGCAAATGTCACAAAAAAAAAAGTATCGATGACTTAGTAGGCTTGCTCTAAATTGACACCTGACACACCAATTAGGACAACCCTTTTAATTAATTTTTATACATTTTTGATTTTTCTAAGCCGTTAACATAATTGTCGAATCACTAGCAATGCGAACTACTTAAGGCAGCTTTATTAATTAGCCGATCGTTAATTAGTTCTGCTCGATTACTTTTAAGCTGTCGTTTAGTACGCTGTTGCAATTATCGATACCTTTTTGCTTGGCTTAGGTGATCTGCATACATTAAATACCAAATAAATACTTCATTGCTGCAGCCAACTTAGCATCTAACGGTTCTTTTTTTCAATGTTTTTCTGCCTAGTGAATAGAGTATTTATATTTGCATAAAAATCTGTTGTTTAAACGCACGCACTAAACTTTGGACGGCGTTAGCCTGTGTTTCCTTTGCAGGACATGACCTTGAGCTATCCAGGCGCTAGTGGCGGCGGCATGCCCGGCAGCGGCGCAGCCAGCCTAAGCGCCTTGGCCTGCCCCAATGGCATGGGCAGTGGCGGCAGCGCTGCCGGCGTTGGCAGTGGAGGCGGCGGCGCTGTGGGCGCGGATCAGCAAATGTCCCAGGAGCAAATGTCGGCAGTTGCAGCCGTTGCGCACAATATACGTCAGCAGATGCAAATGGCCGCCGCAGCGCAGCATCAGCACGGGGAAGCGGGACCGCCGCCAGGGCTATTTAATTTGCCGCCCCATTTAGGCGGTGGACCAGGACGGGCCAGCATATCACCTGCACTGAGCAGTGGCTCAAATCCGTCGCTAGGTCCAAGACACGCGCCCTCGCCCTGCGGTCCCGCCGGCCTGATGCCGAATCTGCCGCCCAGCATGGCCGTTGCTCTGCATCGTGATCCAGCCGCCGCCGCTCTGCTCAGCCAACAGCAGCAGCATCATCTGCAGCAATTACAACTGCATCAGCACCAGCAGCAACAACAACAGCAGCAGCAACACGCACTGCAGCAGCAACAACAGCAGCAGGCACAGGCAGCGGCAGTGGCCGCGGCAGCAGCTGCAGCGGCGGGACATCCGCATCATATGCAAGCACACAAGTCCGGTTTCGGTGCCAGTTCCATGCCCACAGCCAGCGCTGGTTCCTCCTCTGCCCTCCAGCAGCAACAGCAGCAGCACTCACAGCTTGGACTGGGACACGTGGACAAGTCCAAGTCGAAGAGCAGTCCGCTGCGCAGCGAGACGCCGCATCTGCACTCTCCACTCACCGAGCTGGGCCTGGAGATGGGCTACAAGCGGGAGTACTCGCCCACCCGACTCTTTGCCGACGATCTGGCCGAGCTGGTGGGTGCAGCGAGCAGCGCAGTCGGCTTACAATCCTCATCCTCCTCATCGGCGACGAGTGTAACCACCGCAACGACTACAGTGACGCACAGTGGGGCAACTGCAGCTGGCGCAGTGGCAGTTGGAGGCAGAGAGACGGCGACAGCAGCAGCTGCAGCTGTGGTAACAAGTGGCGACATCTGTTCCAGCAGCGGCATCAAAGTGGAACCTATTACCACAAGCAGCGAATAGAATCCACAAACACAACTGAATACAATCAAAACACAAGAGAAAGCAAGATAGAGAGAGCGTGGGAGAGAGGAGACAGACAGAGAGAGATGATTTTGAAAAGTTTACTTTAATTAGTATTGAATGATATTTATATATAGTATATATATTTACTTAGATACTCGTATTATAGTATTTATAAAGCGCGTTCCTTTTTTACCTTTGACTTCTCTTCTGTCCACACTTTGATTTTCCGCATAGTTTCTAATTTAAATTAATTAAACTATTTAAAAACGAAAGTATTATTATGTTATAGCGCATTAACTTAAACAATTACCTAGCGATCTCTTTAATTTTAAAACTGAAAAGCTCTTAAAACAAAACTAAAACTCAAATCAAAATCCCCTTGGAACATTCCATACACTCAAAGAAATTTCAACAACCGATTTTTCAACTAAACTGATAATAATAATAAGTATTTAAAGAACAACAACAATTAGCAATTGTGTGCCCAATTATATTTAGTTTTTATATTTAATTGTGGTTGAAAAAGAAATGTACAAAATTACTTAAAAAAATTTAAAATTAAAATTACAACTTTTGGATGTGCATTAAAAAATTAAAAACTAAATGAATGGAAAACAAAAACTGAAATTATGGAAGCAACTAAATTTAATGTTTAGGTCTAAAAACAAAATGAAATTCACAAAAAATGCCTTTCGGAATTAAATTCAGAGAACAAAAATTAAAAAAAAAAATTAAATTTAGACTAAACTCGAAAAATAACAAAAAAAATTTAACAAAATTTGTAAATTAAATGCAAATTTTTTTATACAAAATATTGTGGAAAATTATAGAAAATTGTGACAATGAATTTAGCAGCAAAATTTACTCGAAACAAAAGTTGTTGTTAAATTGTTTTAAAAGCTGCTGATTAAAAAAAAATTATAAAACATTTAACCATTTGAAAAACATTTTCATACTTTTTTAAGCTCTTTTAATTTAAATTTATTTGTTTAAACAATTTAAATTTCTTCTGCTTCTAAAGTGCCTTTTCTAGCCTTAATTTTAACTTAAGAAAATTAATTTATTTATTTATTTCTCAGCACTTAAAAAACAATGAAAACAACAGCTTTTGTTACAACAACAAAGTCTGGCGTATATATATGTGTATATTTTTAAAAAATAAATTAAACTTTTAGGCAAACTTTCGGCAAACTTAAAAATTATCGTTTTTGAAAGCACACAATGAAATAATCAAATAAAAAATAATTAAAAGCGGAAATAGCAAAGAAACGGCAAATAAAAATCAAATTAAACATATTAAGTAATTAATTAATTTACAGCAGCAGCAATAGCCATAGCCAACATACTATAATTAACAAATATATGTATGTAACTCTCATATGATAAATCGCTAAAAAACAAAAAAAAAGGAAACCAAAATAAAATGTATTCCCCACCCCTTAAAATAGACTTTAAATGTTCCATATAAACGCTAAAAACTTTGGTATAACTGTATTACGAGTTATCGTTTCATAATTCCAACTCCAGAAATAAAATATCATTGAAAAAAAAAACTTAAAAGGGAAGAAACAAAATATCAAATTTAAGTTTTCTATCAACTTTTAGTGCAAACTTTATGTTCAAATTAACTTTAAATGTCGAAATGAATGTTCTTATTAATCTAAAAAAAAACAAAGTGGAAAAAACAATGAAAAACTACAAAAAAGAATAAAACAAAAAAATATTTTATAAAATACAAAATTTTTGGGGATTCCCCGAAAACTTTTTCTTTGGAACAAGTTTGAAATTTTATTGCTTTTCATGTATTTAATACAATACTAAATCAGTATTCGCTATTGATATGACAGTGGAATACTTGTGGGCGTGGTGTCCACCATTGGCTGATTGATCTCCTGGTGGCGCTGCAGCAGACCCAGACACTGATGCAGACACTGTGTGCTGGCCGTGGAGATGGCTTTGAGCAGCAGGAGATCAGGATCAGTGGGCGAAAAGGAAGCACAGTCAATGTTCTCGATGGCACGCGCCAAAGATGCGTTGCTAGAGTAGATACAAAAAACTTTAAATTATATATTCCTGCTCCACAAAAGCTGCAAAACTCACCACTGTTCGGTTAGAAACAGCGCCTGGCGAGCGGAGACCATCGCGTCGGAGGCAGCAAGCAGTTCCCTGGGCGGCAATGGTGATGAATTGCTTATGTCCATGGCCTTCGTATGACTCTCGACCACAGCGCGTAGTCCATCCACCCATTCCTGACGAGCTCGTGCATCATTCGCACGCAGCTTGACGGTGTCTCCCGAGGCACAGGCTATGGCGAACGTGCGTGAGTCCTCGTCACTGGGGTACACCACAGCGCCGGCCAACTGCACCTGGCCACGCGGTGTGCTGGCCAGCACATGGGGCGAGGGCGCTATATCCTCACCCACAGCCGAGGAATCGCACAGGAAATAGCTCAGATAGCCCGATTTGGCGTCCACCGTGAACCAGCGATACTGCCAGCCTGTAAAGGGTATAACGTTGATGAATAAAACTTTATAGGTAGAAAAGTGTGCAAGGATTGAAAGAAGTCTTGAAGCTATGTCCCTCTGTACATCCCTTTGCTCCTTCATGACTTGCTCGCTCAGTTCAAGTACTGCAATCTTACCTTTCATCACATTTGTATATTTGCTAAGCTGTCCACTTAGTGGATGCCGCAGTGTTTGGTTAATCATTCGGTTCAGATTGCTCTCCATGTCCACCGCAGGCTCCTCCTTGGCGTTGTTGTTTTTGGAGCAGCTGTGCGTTCGGTGAGCTTGTGCCTGTTGCTGGTCTTGTTTATGCTTGTGTCGGGGCTTCTTCCGTTGCAGCGCTGCTTTAATTTTGCGCAGAATTTTTGCAGATATTCCTTTTGATCAGAACAAACAAAAAATTAAAAAATTTTGTGGCACAAAACTTTTAGTCAGAGTGTTGCCAGTTCTTTTGTCTATCAGCTGACGAGTTGTTTACATTATAATTTTTACTTTCTGGCAGTAAAAAATACCAGCAGCAAGTGTACTTACGGTATTTCCAATCTACATACAGCTGGTCACACCGTGTATCGGTTAACAGTTCCATTTTGAGTTTAACATGCCAAGTTAACATCATTAACAGTGCAACAACAAAGCGAGCGAGGCGCATAAATTTCGCAAAATTTACTTGCTGTAGAAATTGTTTAAACAAACGCCCAGTGTAAACAAAAAATATGTGAATATAACCAATGTTGGAAATAGTGAAAATGCAATCACGCGTTCAATGGTAAACGAAATAAAGTGCAATGAAAGCGGTTGGCCAAACGAAAGGGGGCCCAAAGAGTGAAAAAAATCAATTTGTATCCAGCAGAAGCGTTTGTTGGGTAAAGAAGAAGGTGGAAAAAGAGAGGCAAAGGCAGACAAGACGCAGAACTTCTGAAACTGAGCAGCAGCAGAAGCAAACGGCAATGTCGACGACGTCGACTGTGAAAAGATGTGCTGCTGTGTTTCTGTTGCTGGGTGATGATGTGATGTTGATGTTGATGGAGTTGAGTTCGTTGCGTTTATAAAAATAAAACATATTGCAAATGGCAATTAAAAGTGACGGAACAACGACGACGAGAACGAAGTCAAAGCATAAAATTATTAAAAATTGCGCGCGACGTTCAATATACGCTGACTGCGAGTGCGACTGCTGCTGTTGTTTCTCAGCTGCAAAATAATACAGATTTGTTTGTCGCCCCCTCCTCCATTGAATGTGTATAGTGTCTGTGTGTGCATGTGTGTGAGTTTTAAAAATAAGAATAAGAGCAATAAGAGTGTGTGTGTTTGTGTGTCTTGCTATATGTATATTTCCGCGTTATGTTTTATGCGGCCGTTGCGTGACGCCGCTGCCGCTGTCGCTGCTGACGTCGAGTTGATTTATGACATTTAACATTTACCCGCTTTTTGGTGGGTGCCTCCTGTCCCACATGTGAGAGAAGACGTGTGTGTGAGTGTGTTTATCTGTCGGTGTTTGTGTAACATTTCTGTCTGTGTGTTTGTGAGGTGTGTTTGTGTTTGTTTTATTAGAGGTCGAGGGTTGCATTTTGTGAAAAAATTAGTGAAAATTTAATTAATTTATGTAGGCTTACGTTAAATGTGACCATTTGTCCACTTTGCTAATTTGTTTTCTGTTTCTTTTGCTCATTCTCTAAACAAACCACCCACACAAACACACCAACGTTCGTTCGGACACACGCACACACACATGCACAGTCGCTGTGACCATGAAAAATGCCAGCGAGAAATTTGCGAAAATCAATGAAAGCCTCAAAAGCAAGCAAAAGTGTAACAACAACAAAAATAACAATAAGAAATATTTGAAATTAAGTGAAATTGAAGGCGAGTCCGTTCGTTATGCTGTGCTGCCTTCACCACAATAGTTAAAGACTATTAAAAACAACAGCAATAACAATAACAACATGAATGGTCAACGTGCTCGCGATCTGCTGACGCTGCTGCAGGAGCGCGTTGTCTTTCTAACTGGCGGACGTGATAGACGAGGCGGGCCACTCTTGTGCTTTCCGGCAACGCCGCGCAGGGATCGCCTGAAACCGGAGGATTTGCGTCGCCTGCTCAGCTACTTGATTAGCATACCAAGGTGAGTGATACAGTCGAAAGACGCAATTGAATACCCCCCTTTATTTTTTTACTCTTTTTCTTTTAAAATGTTTATTTATTGCAAGCTCTGCCCACTCCCTCCTTCACACGCTGTCACGCGCTCTCTCTTTCGCTTGTCTTCGGTTCCCTTTTGTTCCCAGTAGCCGGTACAATGAGTTGCCATTGTGTCAGCTGACGTCGCTGTCGCGTCCGCAGTCGACGTTAGTGTCGCTGCTCTGCATGCATTTCGTTTCATTTCGCGTTTTGCAGTTTTGGGTTTGTAGCCTCACCCGCGCAGCTGCAGCTGCAATATATGCATTCCACTTGATTTTCCAGTTCTCGCATGTTTTATGAATCATCAAGCAACAACAACAGTCGACAATGGCGACCGCGAACAGCAAAAACAACACGCACATTGTGTGTTGTTTGTTGGTGTTGTTCTCACTGCTGCTGTTGTTGCTTCTTCTTCTGCTTCTCGCGCTTCTTCATGCATTTGTTTTGTTGTTGCTGCAGCTAGGCTGGCATTGAATGGTGCTAAGCTCTGGTGTGTGTGTAGGAGAGTAAAAGAGATGAAGCGAGATAGAGTGAGTTGCCACTTGGCAAAATAAAAATGTGTGTGTGTGTGTGTGCAAAACTCTTAGAAGAAACAGCAGCCAAAGCCAAGGCAGCAATAACAACAACAACAACTGGAACAACATGAGCAAATTGCATAAATCTGTGCGACAAAGAAAGCGAATAAGAAAATAAATAACAAAAAGTAACTTAACCGGCAGCCAAAGCCGGCTTCAGCTTCTACAGCATCTCATCAAGCTTTGCGAAAAGAATGTGGCGAGCCGAAAGCTCTTGAAATTCTTCTTCTTGCTTCTGTTGTTGTTGTTGTTGCTACTGCTTGCCCAAAAAGCGGCCAAGAGTCAAAGTGCCAAAAAAAAAACTACAACAAAAAAATGAAAGCAAAGGAGAAGCAAAGAAACAAGAAATGAAAGGTTCAATGAGTTGGGGAACTAACGACTGTGCGATACCCTGTAAAAATATTTAATTAGATAAAGTAGAGGTATGAACTAAATTTAGAACACGTACTAAACTACAAACAATTAAATAATTATTTTATTAGATGATAAAAAAGATTGTCAAGTTTCCGTAGTAAAAGTAGAAATTTAAAATACAACACGTGCTTAAGTGTGGTTTAAGTAAAGTTAAACAAAATATAAAAAGTCATATTCTGCTACTTACAACGTTTATGCTTGAGTTGGTTTAATGTAGGGTTAAATAGGCCGTTTAACCTTGGAGTTGGTGGGTTCACCCAGAGGCCTATTAACCCCGCTTGTAAGCCCAAAACATAGAACAAAATATAAGACACTTTACAGTGACTACAAATTGTAATCTTTGCTAATGTTAAGTCTGGAAATCTTACAATAAATTTAAAATATATTTAACGATTTACCGTTAAGCATCTTAACAAATTGTTAATGCTCAATTTGAGCATGTATCTTTTGGTATTACTTATGCTTCTTTTGTTTGGAGGTAATCAGCATTTGTAGCCTTCAAAGATACAAGACAAGCAATTGAAATATCTCGAATAGATACAAAGCTATAATAATGTCGAATACCAGCAGAAGAAGAAGAAGCAGAACATGATTGTCGATTGTTTGGCAAAATTGTGACACGAAAAGTCTAAAAGCAGCAAACTGACACACTGGTTTTTCATGCTACTCGGTGAAACAAGAAAATCGAAATGAATCACAGCGATTCCCAAGCTCATTTGTGCGCGCTTATCAGCGGTCACCTAGTCTCGAAGAAGGGGTCGAGCGAGTGGGTTGGAGCAGACAAACATGCCCCCTATTAGCAGTCACTATCTGCTTGTGCCATAAAACTCGATTCGACAAACTGAGCAGCAGCCGTTGAATGACTGATAAGCAGGACAGTGTAGGAGGAGAAGAGAGCGAGAGGGAGGGAGGAGAGTTACGCTGACGACACACGACTGTTGACTTTGGACGCGCCTTATCTCATTGGTGCCATCCCAGCAGCGCTGCAGCGTTCTCCCTCGCTCTCGCTCTAGCTGTCGTTTGTTTTGGTTTCGTTGTTGTTGATTTTTTCTTTATTTATTTGTTTTTATGCGAAACATTTTTGTTTATTTCTTTTGCACCGCATTCGACGCTTTGTCTTTCTCGCCAATTTCGGCAAATGCAAAAATAAAGAAAATCATTTTTTTTTCTTCTTGTTTTCACTCCCACAACAACAATAAGTTCTCAAAATTTTAGACACGTACCGAGGCCAACTTCCTTTGTAGCTTTCTTTGCGGCCTCTCTCCCTCCCAATCCCCTTGTTTAATTCTTACAGATTTATGGCTTAAATAAACGATTCTTGATTAGCGTTCAGTGCCTTTTGTCTCACATTTCTTCGCGGCTTTTTTCAGTTCTTTAATTTTTTTTTGTTGGAATCACGACACTTTATGACGACACATTGTCTCGGCCCCTATCCCGAAATTTTGTTGATAAACAAATTTCTTGTTGTTGAACATTTTTCAGTCCTCATTTTATTAATCATCGCCAGCAGCGCCAAGCGTACCATAATTTACAATAAGACAATTTTTAAAGGCGTTCCGGAAATTGCAATCGTCTTTAAACCGTCTGTGTATCAATATTACACATTAAAAATTGTGCGATTCTTAAGAATTAAGAAATTAAAAAAAAAAAACTTGTAGAATTCTTATCGTTTCTGTATAAATTCAGTGTGAACTTTTGCGTGGCTTGGGTTTCTGGTTTTGGGTTCTGAAAACCCTAGAAATGCTCAAAACCGCACGAACCAAACAATGGGGCCAGAAATAGCGGCAGAACAACTCGTGTTAAAAAGCGTAGCATAGAGACACAAAGCAGAAGAATAGCGAGAGGAAAAAACAAAAAAAAAGTGGTAGCAAAAGTGAAACGACTCAAAGAGACCCTGTACCTAATGAACAACAAAGTTTTTCGTGCTTAAAACTAACTGCTGACTACTTCTAGGCAGTTAAACACCAAATTCATCAAAATCTGTAATTGAAAGGTTTTTCACACACTTAAAACACTCGCTACTTCTTCCAACTACAGGGTCTAGAACGTGGAACATAAAGCGACTCGGGGCAATATCAATAAAATAAATATTTATGCTTAATGTTGTGATTAAAATTCAAATAGAATGCAAATTAGAGCGAAAGACATGACACAAGACGACCGACTGAAGACAGAAGACTGAGAGCGCAGAACTGTGAACTGAAGACTGTGGATTGTAGGGGAAACGGTATTGTCGGAAATTATTAGCTGAAATTGGTGTCAAAGCAATAGAAAATGCGTTTGGGCCATGGCTAAAACGCAGAAGAAATGTCGTAATTTATGCAAAAGACGTAAACAGAGCAACGAACCAAATGTGGAAGAATCTAACAACAACACTCTCACTCACGTACCACCTTTCTCCCTCTCTCTCGCTCTCTTTCACTCAGTCTCTTCCTCTACAGTTAGTTTGCTCTTTTCACTCACCTTTCGCTCTCTCGCGATCAGTTAGCCATTTATTAACACTCACCTTTCACTTGCAGCGATGCGGCCAAGAATCTCGGCTTCACAGTCATCATTGACATGCGAGGCAATGGCAACTGCTCCACGAATGTCAAGACAATACTGAAGGTACTCCAGGAGCACTTTAGTGCCAACATACACAACGTCGTGATCATTAAACCGGATAATTTCTGGCAAAAACAACGCGCTTCGATCAGCTCGAATAAATATAAATTTGAGACTCAAACTATATCGATAGAGGCGCTCAATAAAATCGCTGAATCTCATCAATTGACCGGAGAATTTGATGGACAGCAGGTGTACGATCATCAACAGTGGACGGACGCTCGCTTGGCGATCGAGGATTTCTTTTGGCAGGCCGGTGATATGGCCGATCGCATCGATGATCTGCAGGAGGATCTCAATCGCAATGATTTCGCCGAGGACGTAAATCTGGCTCGACTTGCCATCGATCTGCACAATGAAATGCGTAAAAAGATAACGAAATTACCGATCGAGGATCTCGATATGCAGGGCAAAAAGCTGTTGACCAAAATCAACATGGCTGGCGCAGCAAATGTTGGCCCAACTGGACAGGTAAGTCGGAAAATGAAATACTTCTTCATGCTCCTTACTAATGGTTACTTTATTTTAGTGCGCTGGAGCTGCCACAGCCGATTGCTCTGACTCGGGCACCTCCTCGGCGGGACAACCGCAGAATGCTCGAAATCCTGGCAATAATAATCCAGACATGTCCGCTGCGATTAACAAGGCGATGCGACAAATTGACCTCATCCACACGGGACAGGAGCGTCTGTTGATGCTCTGGCAGCACAAGAAAGTCAAATTGGATCAGTGCTTTCAGTGGCGTCTCTTCGAACAGGATTGTGAAAAAATGTTCGATTGGATTCTGCACAATCGTGATGTGTTTCAAATGAGCTACGTGGAGATTGGACACAACTACTCGGTGGCGAAGTCACTGCAGGATGAGCATCAAAAGTTTGCCGTCACCTCGATGAATGTTCATGTGAATATCGATAGGATTTTAGCGGTGGCAGCACCGCTCATCGAGAGTCAACACTATGCAGCGCAGCATATAAAGACGCTCGCCCAGCGTTTGGATCGCACTTGGAAGGATTTTGGTGCTGGATTGGATGAACGCACTGCTGTGCTGCAATTGAGTGTGCTCTTCCATCACAAGGCCGAGCAGTATTGCAATAGTGTGGCCAGTTGGGCTGCAGCCTGTCAGGCCTCACAGCCTTTGCCCTCGGACATCCAGAGTCTGGAGACGGCAATACGCACCCATCAGTCGCTGTACGAGGCCATGTGTCAGGCTTACACCGAAGTCCACTCGACTAGCAAAAAGCTTTTGTATCAATTGGATCATTTGGTGCAGGTGTGCAATCAACCGCCGCCACCAGGTGTGCCCGATCACCGCAAGAACAGCAATAACAGCGGCTACAACAAGTACGAGCGACAGAATCCAGCTGCGGATTATAGCGAAGGTGCCAGTCATGTGCTGGCCGTAATACACCAAATATTGGGCCATCATCGTACGCTGGAAGCGAAGTGGCATCAGGAGAAGATTCGTTTGCATCAAACGCTCGCCTTGCGTCTGTTCCAGGAGGATGTGAAGCAAGTGCTCGATTGGCTCAAGAATCACGGTGAAGTCTTTCTGCGCAAGAACACCGGCATTGGCCGTAACCTGCAGAAGGCACGTGTCTATCAAAAGTCCCACGAGCATTTTGAGAACGTCGCCCAGAACACGTACAGCAATGCGGAGAAACTTTTGTCCGCCGCCGATGAACTGGCACGCAGTGGCGAAGCAGATCCCAATGAGATTTATTCGGTGGCCAGGGAGCTCGAACTGCAGGTGGCCAGCTTTGCAGAGCGTGTGGAGCAGCGACGACGACGACTTGAAATGGCTGTTATTTTCTACACACACGAGAAGGAGGTGACCGCCTGGATTGATGCACTGCGCACGGATGTCAGTTCGGACGAGACGCGTCTATCCCAGGAGAATCTCGAGGGCATTGAGCGTTTGCTGCAGCAGTACAGGGATCAGCAGGAGAGCACCGTGAATGCCTGCATGACGATTATAGCACAGGGTGAGGCATTGCTACAGGAGATGCGTGCCCTGGAGTATGTGGACAATACGGGCTCGCTGGCCGCCCTAGAAGCGACGCTGGAGAAGCTAAGCAAGCAGAAAATAGAGGTGGAGGAATTGTGGTCAGCTCGAAAATTCCGTGCTGATCTCATACTGCGACTACGTTACTTTGAACGCGATGCCATGGAGTTGTCATCGCAACTGGAGATCTGGTCAGAGGAACTGCAGCATGCGGATCTATCCCGTGACTATCAGAAGGCCGAGCAGCTCATACGCATGCACAACGAGTCCGTGACGGACATACAGAATGCCACCTATGAGGTACTGCAACAGGGTCAGGATCTGTTGCAGCTCTTCGAGAACGCGGGCTTCATTCTCATGGCGGATGCCACGCACACGGCGCAGGCACGCATCGAATATCTGTTGGACTTCTTGCGTGAACGTGAAATCGATCTGGAGGAGTTATCAGAAGCAAAGCGTGCCAAGCTGGAGCAGGCCGTGCAGCTGTGTCAGTTCCAGAACGATGCCAATCAGGTGATTTCATGGATTAGAAACGGTGAGGCGATTCTGGTGGCCAGTTTCGAGACGCCCAACAGTCTGCAGGATGCGGAACAGCTGCGCAAGGAACACGAACAGTTTCAGGTGGGTTAACAGACTGCTAAAGTGAAGCTGTTAAGTTTAACAGAGCATCAAATAAGGGACAGTAGAAAAGTTTAACATTTTAGCAGTTTATTTTAACAGACTTCTAAATAGAAACTGTTAATGTGTCTGTTGCTCTGTTAACCAGCTGTTTCAACTGTTAAGTTAACAAACTTTGCAAAATATGTTAACTGTCGATAAAAATATACTTGTGTTTAAGCTGGCAGTTTAGACAGCTGTTTTTGGCCTAAAGCAAGCTCACATTCCCAGTGTAATCATAAAGTAACTTGAGTTGAGACCTATTTTATATGCTTTAAACTTGATTATTAATTCAAGACATTTCTTCCATGCAGATTGCTATCGAGAAGACACACACGTCGGCCGTGCAGGTCAAGTACCGTGCGGATGCACTCATCAATGCCAATCATTATGATCCCAAGTCCATACGTGAGATCAGCGATGATGTTACCAAAAAGTGGCAACAGTTGGTCACCTATGCGGAGGAGCGTCACAAACTGGTGACAGCCTCCATCAACTTCTACAAAACAACCGAACAAGTTTGCTCCGTGCTGGACAGTTTGGAGCGGGAATATCGCCGGGAGGACGATTGGTGTGGCGGCGGTGGAAGCAGCGACAAAGCCCAGACGATTGTTCAGTTGATATCGAAGCATCAGGAACAAAAGGAGGCATTCCTCAAGGCCTGTACACTGGCACGTCGCACAGCCGAGACATTCCTCAAGTATGCGAATCGTTCGCAACAGTATTACCAATATTCCCAGGGAAATTCGGAGGCACACGTCAAAAGCAAACTGGATAAGCTGCTCACACAGGAGAATCAAGTGCTCGATTTCTGGACATTGCGTAAAAAGTCACTCGATCAATGCCAGCAATTTGTATTGTTTGAACGAAGTGCCAAACAGGCCATCGAATGGATACATAACACTGGGGAGGGTTATCTCTCGTCTCGCACGAATCTCGCTGGCATTTCTCGGGAGGAAACCGAGAGTCTACTCAAGGAACACAACGAGTTTCGCAGCACGGCGAAGGAGACACGTGAGAGGGTCAAGTTGTTGATCCAACTGGCCGATAGTCTGGTGGAGAAGGGTCATGCCCATGCCAGTTCCATTAAACAATGGGTGGCATCGGTGGATCAACGCTACAAGGACTTTAGCAATCGCATGGAAAGCTATTGTGAGCAGCTGGAGAAGTCATTGGGCATGTCACAGCAGCAGCTGTTAAATCATCCCGAATCCGATGCAAATAGTTCCATTAGCAGCACATCCGGTGCCAGCAGCAGCAACAACGATCGTCACTCGGATCCCACATTGGAGGCCAAGTTAACCACATCGGCCAGCTCAGCAGCCAGCAAGGAGATCAACGAGGAGAAACGCAAGTCGGCCAGGCGAAAAGAGTTCATTATGGCGGAGTTGATGCAGACGGAACGCACCTACGTCAACGATTTGGCCACGTGCATCAAGTGTTTCCTTGAGGAATTCCGCAGTGGACGCAATGTGCCGCCAGCTCTGGTTGGTCAGGAGGATATCATCTTTGGCAATATAAGGGAAATCCATCATTTCCATCAGAAGATCTTTTTACGTGAACTGGAGAAGTATGAGACAATGCCCGAGGATGTAGGACATTGTTTTGTCACCTGGGCGGTGAAATTTGATATGTATGTGCATTACTGCAAAAACAAACCGACATCGAACAATTTGCTGGTCCAGCATGCTGGCAATTACTTTGAGGAACTGCAGCGTCGCCTCGAAGTGGAGCATCCGCTGCCGGCGTATTTGATTAAGCCGGTGCAGCGTATCACCAAATATCAGCTGCTGCTCAAGGATCTGCTGTCGTGCTGTGAGGGCAGTCATGGCGAGATCAAGGAAGGTCTCGAGGTCATGCTCAATGTGCCCAAGAAGGCCAACGATGCCATGCATCTGTCGCTGCTCGAGAACTGTGATGTGTCCATTGACAAACTGGGCGAGGTGGTGCTCCAAGAGCCATTCCAAGCATGGGATACCAAGCAGATCATACGCAAGGGACGCGAACGTCGTGTGTTCCTCTTCGAGCTGTACTTGCTCTTCGCCAAGGAGGTCAAGGAGTCCAATGTGGTCAAGTATCAGTTCAAGAGCAAATTGATGACCACAGACATGGGCATCACGGAGCACATTGAAGGCGATGAGACCAAGTTTGCCGTTTGGACTGGCCGCTCCCCTATGCTCTCCGACTGCCGCATTGTGCTCAAGGCCAACAGCCTGGAAACCAAGCAGGTGAGTGCTCTGAAATCTTAACCTACTTTTACCTGTATTAATATAATCTCTTTTTAGATTTGGGTGAAGAAACTGCGTGAAGTCATGCAGGAATCCTGCTTCTCGGGCACCTCGCTCACGTTGCCAAAGTCGCCAGCCAAGAATTCTGGCTCCTCGCAGCGTTCCTCCCGCGATCTGGACGAGCCACTCACGGAGAATGATCACGATCGGTGCTCCTTGGCCAGCTTTGGCTCTGGCAACACCACAGACAGTGATAATAAGGTGAGTCTTTAAGCCAATTTGATTTAAAGCCCCTAATGCTGTCTGTTAGCAGTGTGTTAACAGTGTGTGCTTCAAACAGTTGCGCGCTCTGTTAATTGACTTAACAGTATTGAGCACTGTTAGCACTAAAAGCTTTCTTGTAGTTGACAAAGCTTTCAATGCTTTCGATGGTCCTACCTCACATAAAAAGCGCTTATGCTATTTTTGAATGTGCGCGCGGTCTCTTCTCTCTCCCAACACACGTTTGCTCAATGTTTTGGAGCTGAAAGTATAAAGGATGCTGCTGCTGACATACTATTGGCGACTCTGACTCCGAGTGCTTGTGGTGTTGCCACTGAACTAGTTTTTCGGCTCGGCTTGTCTGCAATATGTTTAAAATTCATAGCAGGACTTAATGAGATTTTCCTTGCTGTTGGTGCTGCCACTGCTGCTGCTGTGTGCATTGCTTTGCGAGTGTTTGTCAGTGTGTGTGTGAGTGCCTGACTTCTGAATTATATATGACATGCTTTTAGCGTTTTGCTGCCATTTTCGTAATGTACTTTTTATGCGACACTTTTTTATAGTTAGCTGTCGTCGTAGTTGTCTTAGCAATATTTTGTTGCTTGTTGTTGTTGAGATTTCTTGGGGTTTTTACTGCAGTTTAATGTTTCATGACTCGCACATTAATTGTCTGATGTGCTGGTGATTTTTTATTTATGGTACATTAAGCGATCTAACGTGGAGATCCTTACAAAACTGTTTGTAGTTTTCAACTGATTTTATGTGTGACTCTGAGTAACGTAAGTGTGTGTGTGTGCGAGTGTTTGTAAGTGTGCTCACAACAAGCTTTCAGTCAGAGAGCGAGAGAGTGGGTGTGAGTCGAAAGCTTTTGGTATGGCAGCTGCTGCTAGCTCCAATTGGCAGCCTGCCACTCGAACGTTTATGCTCTCATGCTCACTAATGCGCTCTCTCGGCGTGTACTCAATGAAAGCTCTCTCCTCCTCTCTTCATTTTTTTGGCGGTCTACGCTGTTTGTTGTTGTGCCTGTTCGCGTTGCGTTGCGCTACGTTGTTGTCGTTGTCGTAGTCGTAGTCGGCGTCGTTGCGTAGCCGCTGCCATTCGCTGCTCCAGTTCTTTCGTAGAGTTTAAGCAAAAAGGTTCATTCGCCATCTCGCAGTCGTCATCGTTGTCGTCGTCGTCGTGGTCGTGGTCGTCTCTGTCGCTATCTCTTCCTTAAGCTTCGCAGCTGCCGCCTGCAGATGCGCGCCCGGCCAAAACGCCAGTGAACGCTACTTGGCACCAAATGTTGCAGCAAAAGCAGCAGCAGCTTCAACACCACCACTACCACTACTACTACAACTGTCACTACCACTATTACCACCAACACTATACAAGTCTATCGCAACTTGCTTATTACTAACTGTCAACTGAAAATCGCTGCGGCGTTGGTGCTTGTGGTCCAACTAAAAATTTCAACTCTCTGTACTGATTTTCCTAACGTGCGGGCGAGTTGTGTGTGTTTGAGGGTTTTTTTCCCGAACTGTTTATTCTCAACTGAAACGGTATTTATTTTAATCAGCTGATAAGCGTGCTCCACCGTGTGTGTGTTCAAGATAAACTCTATGCACACAAACGTGTCACACGAATTTCAGCCAAAATACAAATACACAAAATAAAGAATTATAATAAATGGAAACGTTTGTGCTATAATTGCTTAAAATTCGAAGGCAGTTAACGCAATCCACAAAGTCGCACAATAAATCACAAATCGAATCGAATGTGTATATAAATCGAATTAAAAAACAACAAAGCCAGATTGGAACAAAGCAACAAAGAGATTTACAAAAACAAAAAACATTGTTAACCTTATATAAATAAAATTGTTAAACATACATATATAAATAGCTCAGTCGCACTGTAGAAACGGTCACAGCACCACAGACCATACGTAGCTGAAAATAAATATTAATATACATACATACAAGCATCATATACATACATATATATATTTATAATAAATAGCTACTTTAGCGTCCACCCTAAAACTAAAAGCCCAAAGTATACAGCTTTTTTTGGCAACCAAAAAACAGCAAAAAGCAAAACCTTTTCATTTTGCAGATGAGAGCAAAAAAAAACAGCCAAAAAAAGAAGAAAGATAGAAATCAGACGCACACCACCCACCACTCACCTCCCCCAAGTTGCGGTTGCCTTTGACCTTTTTCACGCCTTTAGTTGGCTGAGTAGCAAGTTCATTTGACGGTACACATTCACTTTCAGTCTCTCGGCCTCAGTCGCTGTCGCAGTCGCAGTCTCAGTCACAATTTCGCCGTCTCTAGTTCTGCTTGTTGTTATTGTTATTTTTGGGTTTGTGCTTAGAGCAAAGGAGAGAGACAGAATTATATTGCTTCTACTTTTTTTTTGCTAGTGACAAGTGCTGCTGTCAACTGCATTGCAATCAAGTGTATGTAAAGGTGTGGGTGTGGGTGTGTTCTTAAACCAAATCTGAGCAGAATATTTTCTTGTTTACCTAAAAATTGCTGCCTGAGTAGGCTTCGAATGGCTTAAAATGTGGAATATTAATATCTTTTTAGAGTAAACAATTTTTGTTCTATTTTAAGCAAAAGTCTCGTTATGGAAAAATCAATTTTTATGTAGCAAATGTTAGGTAAATTTTTATATTCAAAACTTGGAGTATAGTTCGCATGGCAAAACAGCAAACACACAATCTGGAAATGCTGCATTCAGATCACGTCTTTCGATGCTGTCGTTAGATACTTTGTTTCATTCAGATACCGTTTTTTAAGGACAGCTTAAGACCTTCATTTAAAATAATCTGTAATTTCAAAGCTATAAATCATTTACCCAAATTTGTAGAACTAATAAAAGATAAGGTTTATATTAATGGGTTCTACTATGATCGATTGATAGCCAGTTTGTGGTTAATTAATCTCCATAAAATGCCATAATATGTCTACTATAATTTTATCAATGTGTGCTGTTAACTTATAGGGTATCGCTTAGTTCATCTAAGCTAAAATAGTTTTTAGCTTGTCAAGGCAATTAATTGCATGCTTTGCTTATCTATTGCATTTTAATAACGCCGGCGTGTTAGAATTAATATTAAAATTGTTATTGTTTTTGCATTGTAATTTCTGCTGGCTTTTGGGATAGTTTACTGAAAATATTTCCAATGTAAATATTAGTCTCAAGGCCCTCGTTTATGGGATAGCCAAGTAAGCAAACGGAAAATTCATGCTACTATAATTTGTACAAAATTTTGCACGCAGTTTTCTTGTTTTAAACAAAATCTTTGCCTTCAAAATTGATTTAATTATTTCTTTGCTTTTATAAGGCCATTAAAACGTAACTCAAAAATGTTTTTAGCTTTTTTTGCGGAAATTTCAAATTGTAGTTAGAGTTTTCTATCCAATTTTTGTTCCCTTTTGGGTACAAATTGAATTTTGCTAGCTGTGGCTTCAATTTAATGAATGTAGTAGCAGTTGAATCTTTGCTAATGGTGGGCGTGGCAGTTTGGAGACATTCGTTAACAAAGTCTGCCAAATATGTCCTGAGTACAAACAAGCTTTTGTTACTGTTGTTTTTCCTGTACTTTGGGTCGTTTTTTGTGCACAAAGTATCAAAGTTTTTAATGCCATTGGCAATGGTTATAAACCACACGAACTTGTGAGTTTTAGCCAAAACTCTGTGCCAGGCCTAAAACTGTGTACGCCACTTAGCGAGCAGCTGTGTGCCACACACAAACACGCACACACACCGGCGCACACACACAGTTTAATAGCACTTTGCTGTGCCCTCTACAAATTTCCACCAACATATGCAAATTTTCACGCGTTCACTGAAATTGTAGATTTCATTTGAAATACCCTAGAGTTTTCTAATGACCGCTTACCTGTTGTCCGTTAGACAGTTTGGCTTTTACAAATAACTTTTAAGTAAACAAATCCAATTAATCCATCAGTTGTCTTTAACAAATTGTTGTAAGGAGAAGTGAATGCTTAATCATTTGATTTGTATACATTATGTTATACTAAATTTTCTACAAAACTCGCTAGTTAAAGTTTATTTTTAGTTGGTACGCAGCTCCGCATATTTGCTTTAACAGCAAATTGTTAAAATTTTAGCATTACACCCACTCGTCTGAAAATATTTACCTTATTTATAGTTATTTTCCCTTTGATTCTGTGCAGTATTCATTAGCGTGTTTTCATATTTTGCTTTTTTAATTGAATTGTATTTTTGCACACACGAGATTTAGCAGTTAACTATTTTCCAGGGCATTCAGTGGGGATTTTCTTTCTAAAACCCTGTAGTTAAAGGTGCTAGAAGGGGTTTGCATGGCTTGTTGAACATCGACCTTAATAGGAACTAACTGCAGAGCATAAAAAAGTATCTAAGGCTGATATCAATACTGTGTTTACCAAGATTAGTATTAGTACAGGGTCTTTCACAGTCAGTTCGCCTGCCTGTGGCCTTTGCTAATAGTTTTTTTTTTATTTTTGCCATAGTCAATTGCTTTTTCTTGCTGTAGACCCGCAACGCAGCCTGGCCGTAAATTATTTAATAATTATTGCAGCTGGTGTTTGCGGTGCTTGCTGTACGAAGGTGTGATGATGCGGTGTGGGGTGTGATTGGGTGGGGTTGGCTCGGTCCGACAGGTTGCTTCACGTTTTGTAGTCAAGTGGTGGACGCTATTTTGCACCTGCCATAACAGTGTGAAACACACGCTGTGCCACACAACAATAAGAACCGACCAATGGGCTGTAAAAACAACAAACATTTACATGTAAACAAAGCAGAAAAAAAGCTAACGAGCGGCTGTCTTTTGAAAAATTATAGATAAATTGTAGGTTTCCCCCAAATCCGAAGTGTGGGCAGCTTTTTGTGGCCAAAAACAAAGAAATGCGTTAAAATCAATAAGGCAATCAAATGAAAATTGCTGCGATGACTATATTTTATTTTAAAATGTTTTAATTAAAAAAAGCCAAGTGGAAATCGCGTATACGACGCGTTTCGCTAATTGAAAAGTAAAGCATAAAAAAAGCTTTGACAAAAGACAAATGCAATGTCAGGATTGAATGATGCTCAGCAGGATTTCAAACACTCTCCCTCACTCACTCGCTGACTGTAGCTATCTCTATCTTGGATTATGTATACTGCAAATCCAATCATCCACACTCATTTCACACACACACACACGTGTCAGACGCACACGCAGAACGTTCCAATTTGGTTTTTGGGGTTTTTTACTTTTTCCGTTTGGTTTTGTGGCTCGTTTAAAAATAAAACATTGAACGTAGACAACATATCGATTTGTGCGCGAATTTATTGACAAAAAACTGGCTTAAAATGAATAATTACAATAAAATTACAAACTCCATTTCTGTAAGCAGCAGAATTCGCTCAAATGAAGCATAAATTAAATGCTTAAAAGCTTAACAATTGAAAAACCAATAACAAATATCAGCCATGAAGAGTGTTAAAAAATTTCTGAACGAGCGCATGAACAGCGTCGATGCCGCCGACGGTGGCAAGACACAAAGGACTCCGCTCGAGCGTCTCAAGTGCAGCGACAGCGCCGGCGAGCAGTCCAAAAGTCTCGATGGTGGAAGTGGCGGTGACACTCGAGGCGGCTGTGTCTCCTTGCCCAACACACCATTGACTTTGCCCATGAGTGCGCCGATTGCCATAGGTGATCCATCGCCATCACCATCATTGGCAGACTCTGCTCAGAACACACCCCTGTCCACACTGGAGGAGGATGCCAGCACATCGCCAAAACAAGCCAATAATGGCGCTGCCTCCGCTGCCGCTGCACCAAATTCGCGTTCCCCATTCACATTTCCCACCGTCGCGGATTCAGCAAACGCCACAGCTGCAACGGCAACACCGCAACAGCAACAGCGAAAACCACGTCGAAAAATTTCGCTTCCCTGGTTCCGCCAGTCGAGCACGGTTGGCAGTCATGGAGCACTGTCACGTCAGCATACCATCGATACGCCCAGCTCGTTTCGCTTCTTTCGACAGCCCAGCAACAGTGGCTTCAAGGTAAAAACGTTTACACTGTCCTACAACAACCAGTTGAGTGTGATTGATATCGTGTGCTTATAGCCAGTTAAAGGTTAATTATGCTTCAAATTGAGCTAAAATGTTTTCAAAAGTGGATTAAAATTGAGTTGTAATTTATTATATTGAACATCAATGGTATCATAATCCTACTCGTAGGCGGACTGCCTGTTTACAGGGTATCTTAGCCCAACTCCCCAACTTCCGCCACCTTCAACTTAAAAGCGATTTGTATGCCTCAATTGTAAACAATTTGCATCGATTGTGAATTTTTACAAACGCCAATTTGCTTTGTTAGGGATATTCCCCAATGTGCTAAATATTTATTACTTCAGTCCCAAGAGAATGAGGTGTAACCTCAAAGCACATTTAGGGACATTTATGGCTCAGATCAACTCCCATGCAGAGCTTTTGTGGCAGTAGCCTATTCAACGGAGTAACAGTTCTCCAGAGACAAGCTGTTCGCTTCCGGGCAAATATTTATAGTTTTTTTTCACATAGTTTAGTTGCTCCCAAGTTGATTGTAAAGTGTTGTTGACCCCACGGCTGGTCGGACACGCCCATACGCCCAAAGCATACATACTTAGCACACACAAACACACAAGCACTGTCATTTGGATAAGCACATTAATCATACGCTGTGTTGTGCGCTAATTTATTTGCTTCAAGTCGCTTCAATTATTGTCATCACCGTTTGTACTCTCACTCTCCACAGTTTCACTGTCTGCTTTCACTCCCCTTCCCCTTTCTCTTTCCGTTGATGCTTGTACATAATATATCAAAAGGGGCAGCCAATCAGCGTTGACAGTGTCCAAGCAACTGGCTCACATAATGTATTTATCACTTTATCAAGCGATGTAAAAAGCTTATCATCATTATCATGCTTCTCATTGTCAGTGCATTGAGTCTTGGTGTTGACCTTGTCCCCACCTTCTTTTCTTCCATTTCCTTCCCCTTCTTCACCCGCTTTCCTGCTGCCTAACATGTTTTGTCAATTTGGTGTTGAGTGATGGCAAAGTCCGTTGTTCGTTGTGCGTCTAGTGGACAACTTCCTGTTCTGTGCTCGCTCTCTGTGTCACGCCCGTCGCCCTTTGACTTTGCTTTACTCAATTTACGAGGCTTTTAATAAATTTATGCAGCATTTAAGTTCATTTCTTTTGTCGCCCTGATTGCAATCTCTGCGGGCCTTAAAAACTTTAAACTTAAATATAGAATATTTTTACTTACTTCAATTCTTTTGTCGCTTGCAGAAGAAGAATGAAATATTTTTGTCAAATGCCAATGCCAAAAAATATTTGAAGTAACTTTTGTAAGGGAAGTTGGTACGCTTTCTACTCAACTTCTTCAACATTTTCTTTGCTTTCTGTTGTTGCATGCATGAGCTGTTTGCCGTTGAAACCATTGAAAACTGGCGTAGCGTAGCACGCTGACTCACAGGGCGTATGCTTTATGCATTCCATTATAGCATACTTTTGCGCGCACACGCCAAATAAATCCTCAGCAGTTGGGGTGGGTGTAAGTCCCCACTACCAGCAGCATCCCCTTGACCTACCCACCCGCACCGCAGTAAACCACAGCAGCGTGAAAAACGTGTCGTTCAAAACGAAATTTGTTTCACGCAAAAATTCCAACACTGTCGCTGTCAGTTGCACTCCGGCGCTCACGTGCGGCCCAAAGCAAGTGCGGGGAGCGAGGGGGGCAAATGTAAGCGGAGCAAGAACAACAATAACAGCCCAAAACAGCGACAACTGACGACGCAGCAGCCGTTAACGTAAAAATGTTGCATAACACACAAAAAGGACACAGCAAGAAAAATCACAAAAAGGAAGGAAGCAAAAATAAACGTAAAAAACATTGTGGCCTGTGAAATGCTCTGCATGAACTGTCGAAGGGTATTAAGAGATAAATTGCAAACTGCAGACTGAGTTGACAGCAAAGAGACAAGAGAGAAGCTTTGAAGCAGCTATAAGATAGCGGATAAACTGCGTAATTGAAAGCTGAAAGGAATTAGCAGCTCTTATTGTTCCATATGCGAATTAATTCTCAAATAGCCATAAAGTTATTTAAATATTTAATTACAGCAAGCAAAACTTTGGCTTTAAAACTATTTACAGTACACATTACGTTTATGTGTTACTTGGCATATTAACAACTTGAGTAATTACACAAAGTAAATCAAGTAATTTCAAATACTTACATTAATAAGTTTACTCATCAGCAGTGCTTTTATCCCTTAGTTTATTTGTCTACATTTAAGTGACACTCTTTCCATCGAGGCAAACCCCATGCCCAATAGCAAGTACTCTATTTTTATTATATTTCCCGAGTGTAGGGTATAATAAAAAGCCGTAGCAAAAGCAGCAGATACTTAGCCAACGACGTGCAGCATCTTCTCCATTGTTGTGTATGTAGTAGTTATGTATATTTCTTTTTGTAGTTTTTGTTGTTAACTGGGTTTATGGTAGCAGCAGAAGGCACACATTCTACCACCCTCCTCCCCCTCCCTTTTCACTATCACTTTTGCCTGTTTGTCTGGGGCAACAATGATATGCAAATTGCGCTGAAAGCTGTAAGCTAAAACCAAAAGCAACAAGATGGAAGGACAAAAGCAAAGTAGCAACAATTTGTAAGTAAATCGTCACTTGCAAAAACTTAACTGACATGTTAGTTCCAGATACAAACTCAATTGTGCTGTAAATACTTATGCATAGATACATGCATCTGTGCGTATGTGGGTATCTATACTAAATCCAGCTTAAGTTTAAGCGTCTTTTTGCTGCCACTGCTACTGCTGCTGCTGCAGGGCCATAAAGTTGTTGCCAGTTTGCCATTGTCTTGGCTTTCGTTTTGGCCACTTGTTCTACACATTTTCATATCCATCACAATGCCTTGCTTATTGACTCTTTCCAAGAAACTTAAATGAGTCGAATGATAAGAGAGAGCTGTTGTTTAGGTCAAGCTGGACTATATCTATCATCTTTTTTGTAGACCGTATTAACAATCAGCCTCTGGCCACAAAATGTTGTCATGATTGTGCCCTGGTAGTTGCTCTTGCTGACGACGAAAGAGAAAAAGGCATGGAGACGCACAGTAAAGCTAACAACACTTTTGAGCCTGGCCCGAAGGCAACAAGAGCATTTTGGGCTGACCCACAACCAAAAATTTTCACATTTTGTTTGCACTCTCTGCTTGACTACATATCCTAGAAATTATTTTGGTTTCTATTCTAAAATGCCAGAGGCAGCATATTTGGTACCCAACGAACTCAAGCTTGATAAAAGTCAAATGCTTTCAAACAAATGGGAACAGAGCAGCATTTTTATAGGCTAACGAGTGGTAAACCCGAAAGACCCTGTAGTTTGACTTTAAGCAGAGCGAATCAGGCAGAAAGCTGTTTAGTCAGCCAGCATAATAAATCTAGTCCACTCTTTTTACAGAGTCTAGCAATTTTTCATTTTTAAATGCGCCGAAAAGTAGGCTATCGATTTGTAGCGTCTGTTAATCAATATTAATTCTATTTTACCGGAAGTTTATCATTTATCAATATTTGTGTGTGTATTGGCGTGTGTGTGTGTTTGTGTGTTTGCCTATCTAACATGATTCGCTCTAATTGCTGTACTTGCTTTTGTCTGAGTGCATTAACCCCCCTGCGCTACTTCCTCCACCCCCAAAAGGGCTAGGCGTTATCTATCATGTCATGTTTGCACGTAATTTATTTAGAATATTATTCGATTTGCGTTGTAAATGACTTTCATTCAGTACACATCAACGGCACACACACATCTACACACACACACACACATTAGAGACACCCACAAATGTGGTTTGTACTCGTCACATACGGTGTTAACATGCTGTCAGACAATTATCAGACCACAGTGGGTCACATTGAGGTAACAGGAATGTGTTCCTGGTAGTACTACACACTCTCACTCTTCCCCCCTCACTTTCTTCTTTCCCGCTCTCCGCTTGCATCGCTTTCTCCCTAAGGGGGTTCCCTTTTGTTTGGTCTTGTTGTTGGCTGTTTCTGTTACAATGTAATTGATGTTAAGTGAGCCCCCCTCATGTGCCACGCCCACAGTTCTAGTTAATTGAATAATAGACGTTTATGTTTTATATGCACAACATGTTCTTATAAAACAGTTTGTGTGTGGCTGTGTGTGTGTGTGTGTGTTTGTGATTTAGTTCTGCGACTAATGAGACAATTAAACAATTGCTCGTAATACCGACTAAGTTTATTGATTTTTAGATTATCAGTGTCTTGCAGACAGCATTTAATTAACGTGTATCTCTTTTGCTTGTCTTCTAACTTAACTTTTATAGAAACTAAGCTTTCTAGGGTATGTTTTAGCTTGGTACCTTCTTGAAAGCTCTTCACAATTTAATAAATGGTTTCTTACCCATATGATAAGTGCTTCAGTCTAAATTGCATTTAATTTAAGACGATTTATTTTGCGCAAAATTTTAAAACGTTTTTCATCTCATTTTGCAATCAGTTAAATGATGTTTGTAATTCGAATTGACAACCAAAGAGGGGAACTGCTCTGCTTCTGTCATTTTTAATGATCCCAACAATTGGTGACTTTTTCTTAAGACTAAGAGAGAAAGAGAGAACTTTGTTGTACAATTGTGTTTTTATTATGGTCCATAAAAGCCTGTGGAAAGTCATGAGTTTCAGGCATCTTTTGCTGGCAATCTTGGGCCGCGTTGCCTGCTGCCATCAATAATAACATGAGCATTTGCCAAATCGCTTTACCAGTTTTTCTTCATTTTTTTTTTTTTTGCTTTCTTTGGCTCGGAAAAAGCACATTTTCCGGGTCGTCCGGTTTGTGTGTGTGCGTCAAGTCTCGAGTTACGTCGTCTAGTCCTTGTTTAGTACTTTTCTGTGCATTGTTATCGGGACATGTAATCAACACACACTTTGCACTCCCTTGTGCGTGTGTGCTTGTGTTTTTGTGCTGAATTTGAAACGTGTCCTTGCCAAGGATGTTGCTGTCAGGGACTTTAATTTGCCAAACTTTACTCCAATTTCGCCGTCTTAATTTCAAAGCAATGATGCACTATTCCCCTTGAACTTCATATATATTGGCCATGTCTGTCCCTTCCCTTTGTCCCTTTTGCCCCTCGGTCTGTTATGCAAATCCGTTTTCATTTTCTCATTTTGGCAAAGCCACAAGCCAAACTTTGTCAATCGAATTTCTACATAAATATAGTAGTAAAAGCTACCATCGAAGATTGCCATGAGTATACATATATATTTTTAGACAACATCTTTGAATGGAAAATAATTAAATGCTACGCAGTTGCGTAAACTGTCAAAGACGTAGTTGTGCAAACTTTTCTTGAATTTATCGCGTGGAAATCGATAGAAGATTGAGTGACTTTTTCATTACTTTCATTTGGAATTTACTGTATAGAAATCAACTTTAATTTCAGTAGCTTGAGTAGCGCAATCCAAATTTATTAAAAGAGAAATGTCCAAGTCATTTATTCACTTCTCAACTAGGATAATATTTCCTCTTAATTATGTAAGATTTTCTCTGTAGTTTCTCATATTTTCACTATCCATTTCATTCCAAAGAAACTAACACTTTAAATCTCTTGCTGGCTCCGACAAAAATCCGTCCATCTCCCAAAACTCTTGAACTTTCTCTCCCTCTCTCTCTGTCTCACTTTCTCCTTTGTTACATCCTTCTTATTATTATTCCATTTACTCTGCTACGTTGATTAACTATGCAAATGCGCAAGCGGCAACTGTAAGCCACGTTAATTATTTTATGTACAGCAAAGACGGATATGAACACAACGCTCAGTTTATGAAGGCAGCAGGGGGGGGGCAAAAGAGCAAAAGGATGAATGAGGAAAGAGGAAAGAGAAGCAGCAGCTTAACAAGGCAGCGCTGATTGCATTTTGCAACATAAAAATTGCAAGATTTAAATTATGAAAGTCATGGCGACCGAGAGCCACAACTATGAGCAACGGACTGACGACTGTACACTACGTATACGCCTCGTTGGCTGGCTTACAGTCGACAGTCTAGCAGTCGGAAAATATCCTTTCATTATTTTAATGAAAGGCTTTGTGGCAAGCAGCAAGCAAATGTTTAACAACAATGCAAATAAATTTAATTTGAAGGAACCAGAAACAAACAAGAAGTGAGGAAACTCAAGGCGTGCCAACTGCAATTGCCTCAAATTATATTAATTCGAGTGAAATCGTGTTGAATTCTATATAGAAAAGAGTTAGCACGCTACTTGGAAACTTGAATAAGTTAGTCAAGCCAAAGGAAAAGCAATTTAAGACTTCCGTTTAAAACTCAACTTGACTCAACTCAACTCTGTCTCTATCTGAAAAGCCATTTAATGGCTATAAAATGGATTTTCCCTCTGCTGCTGCTTGCTGCTTCTCATGCTGCTCTTACTTCTGCTTCTGTTGCTGGTTAAAAGCAAATCGATAACGAATTTTGTTGGCAATCAAAATTTTGACTGCCGTTTAAACTGAAAAACCATACTCCACGATTTTGGCCATTGTTTTTCGCTTTGGCTCGTAAAGCAATTTCAGTGCACTTCACAAATCATCTAAAGTGCGCATACGCCGTGTGTGCGCTGCTGCTTACACACAAACGCACAAATTGCTGCCTAATGACAGCTTATTAGTAGTGTGTGCGTGTGTGTGTGTGTTTAGGTGTTGGTTGTGCGCGTATCTTGTGACTGCAGCAATTTACTTGAAGCGTTTAATGACAGTTCAACGAGAACGATAGTAATGACGTTGCTGGCAGCCCTGTGTCTGCGTGTTTGCCTCACTGCGTATACGTAGCAGAGCGTATACAGTGCAGTTGGCTGAGTCTTTTTCAATTATTAAAATAGTTTTACAGCTCTACTTGGCAAGTGCTTCTTTTGACTGTTTGTCGTTTGCCGTTTGCCTTTTTGCTCTTGCATATCATTTGGCTGAAAGCGTTAGACACTTGTCCTTTCGTCTGGCAACATTTGGCTTTGATTTATTTGCCTTTTTGCCGTTTTCAACTCACACACAATGTCACAGCTTGCGAAGGAGTACCCGTCGCGAATAGAACAAGGGTATGCTTGAAGCGTTGTAGTGTTTTGAACTGCGAAGAGGATAAGTTTCCTTGAAACACATTCAAAGAGTTATATTTAGAGCGAAGGAAGTTATTTTTATATACCTCACGAACCGATAATCACTTGATTTGAGCTCAACCGCCTCAAAGTGTGCTATGGTATCGCGGTGTAGTAACGGGTGTATCTAAGTCGTGAGTCTAGTAAAGCCTCGCTGCCTTCTGTGACTGGGGTGTGTGTAAATGGGACAACTTTTAATAGCACTCGTTTTTGAGAGATATGAGAAAATAGCATTTGCTGTAGAATTTCCAACGTCGCGTCTCTCCGCTGACAAACTGTTGTTGAAAAGTTTTAATACTTGCTACGCTCAAAACTTTTCAACTAATTGCATTACAAGCGGAAACGTGCAATTTATAAATACACACACACACACCCATACACCCCTAAACATTCACACACACACTCACTCACGTACGTGTGTGTTCGTGTCTGTGGTGCTTAATTAACAGCTGACGCGGCTGCTTCTTAGGGCAACTTGAGGCACAACATTTCCTTGCCTCACATATTATTTTTGCTGCGGATGTGCCCGATAACACACAGATACACACACACACACTGTTGTATGTGTATGCTTAAAGGTGAAGCAAGTCAGCGAAGCGACCATAATGAACTAAGCTCTTGCTGCTGATGGAAGTTGATTTCATTTGTTGCTCCCATGTGGCAGCCTCACTGTGAGCTTGCCACTTGCCACTTTCAGGTGTCATAAGCGCCAGCTGGCACGTGCGAACGCTCAGCTTAATACATATTTATCACACAATTTCTTATATAAATAACTTTTATTAAAGTTCAACTTCTGTTGCCAAAAACATTTTGCTGAAATTTATATTTTTAGCCTCAACGCGGTTTTGCTTTCGATCTGCAAAGTAGCGGCGTTTTAAATAAAGTAATTAAAAAGCTACAGGTTATTTTGTGGATTAAAATCAGTTTTAGGAGGTCGGAGTTTTATAGAAACTACGCTTTTGCCTGGTGTTATTTATTTTTATACATTTTTTATCTATTTAAAATGACAAGTGGAATTTGTGTCTAATTTGAGCTTTATATTGATTTCCTCAAATCGATTAGTTTGATAATTTTACAATAATTAAATTCTCCGCTGTTGTCTCTCTCTGTCTCTCTCGTTTTCTCCCCCTTTTAAGTTGCTAAAAATAAACTTTAATAAGCTTTTCTTATCGATTCGATTATAATCAATCGAGTGGCTAACAAAATGTTACTTGTATACAAAATGTTCTCACATTCTCTCATTATACGCGGCCAGCGGTTTTTCCTGGCAATTAAAGGCTGTTAAACCACACTATGCCACACCGCACCACTCCTCTCCTCTCCTCTCCTCACCGCACCACAGTGAAGCCACAGTAGCATGTAAATTAATAAAGTAATAAATTATTAATACACATAACATTGCCTTCCTATCGCCTCGCTCGTGGCATGCCACAGGGGAGTTGATTCGAATGAAGGCACGAAACTCACGGCATCTTGAGGAACTTGCACACACAGTCCCACACACACACACACACACACAGCTTCCAGTTTTGGTTGCCTCTGCATATTTAATGAAAGACAATAGACGTCGTTGTTGAAGCTTGAATGGCTTTCTAATTAGTATGTTGCTGGCAAATGATCCTTGAGCTGGGTTTGGTTTTGCCTTTAGAGGTCGAACAAGTTTTCGATTAAGTGTGTTTGAGTGTAATACGTGTGTGTGTGTGCGTTGGCAGCGCATATAGACGAGTCCTTGCTGAGGGTCAAACCAGAGATGCTGCCATAAAGGCTAGAAATAACTGATTTAATTGAATTTAATTATTTATTTGGCATTTAAAACATGCGAAAAATCTAAATTTATATGCCTAAATTTGAGTGTTTATAGTTAATACTTTATGAAAAATATACACAACTTTTAACTACCCAAAATATAGCTTGATTTTAAGCCAACAGAATTTAAACTAGTTCCATTTATAAATGTGCTGATAAATTATAAATTTCTTCTACTTTGCTTGATAACGACTTAAAATAGCTTTTAATAAAATTTGATTTGGCATTTATTAAGTGTTCGACTTTAGCTATAAATAAGCCAAATGGTCAATGCTGAATCTTGTATGCAGCTGACGAAAACCGCACAAATTGAATCAATAATAGCGCCTTCTTGCCCTGACCTCGACACTGGGCAAATGTCGTCGTTGTTGCTGCTGTTGATTTGTTGCTCCCCCTTCCTCCACCCTACCTCTCCGCTATCCCTTTTGCCTTTGCCCCCTCCCCTTTGCCCCGTGTCCGCTCCATTGAATGCACTTGTGTGCCAAAGCAAATGTTTCTTCATCATCTCTTTCTCTTTTATTCGTATTTCTTTTTTTGTCGTTTTTGTCTATTCTCATCTCATTTCGTTCTCTCTCTTTCTCGTTCTTTGTTTTTACAGCTGGGCAATCAGGAGGCCACCTGGGTGGTAGCTGATTATATAGCCAGTTCGGGCAGCAATGAGCTGAGCGTTAGCAAGGGACAGCAGGTTGAGATTATTGAACCGCCCACAGCCAGTGAGCCGGACTTTTGTTTGGTGCGCCTAAATCCGCAGCATGACGACTCAGCCGTACAGGAGGGCCTTGTGCCAGTGTCAGTGCTCAAACCGCCTCCAGGCGCTCACAAGCAAGGTTCATCAGCGGCGAATAACAACAGCGGCGGTGCCACTGGAGCAGCCACACCAAAGTCCTCCAACGATAACATGCAGGATCAAGGTATGAGCAATTAAAATATTGTTTTAAATATTTATTTAAACACATTCCATTTGCAGGTAATCGCAGCAAGGCGGATGCATTGTCCTCTTCAACCAAACGACGCGGCTTTAGCGGGTGAGTTATAGTTTCAACTTATATATATATATAAACACTCCCGGGTCAGGTCGAGCTCTTCAAATATGCTAACTAATGTCTGTGTGCACTAAAGTGTGTCAAAGGTCAAATGGCAGCGTCACAGAAACGTTTTAGCCACGTCAGCACAAGAGTCCTGAACTTTGTGACTGCCATTTTGATAAATAATAAACGAGTTAACTGTCTTAACTTAGCCTTAATCTGCTGTCTGCTAAGTGCTCTGCTTTTGTTATGAACAATTTCAATCAAGCAACGTTCATAAAACTACTTTATCAATAACCATTTAATCATAAATAATCAACTAAAGCGATTTAACTCGGTGCATTAGTTTGAGTTTCAAGAGAAATAGAAATAGTTGTTCATAGTTTTATTAAAAAAGTTTTTTAGTCTTTCTCTTAAAACTTATCTCATACTCTGACTTTCACTTGCGAGCCTTTATGATTTATAATCCATCTGCAATGCTGTTAAACTGTGTGATATGAAACATTCAAGTTTCATAATAATTTTCAACACTTTTGGCCAGGTTTATTAGGTGACAATGTCCAGCATAAACGTTATCAGCCAGTGATTATCTGAGCCAGAAAACCAATTGAAAAGTCTTGTCGTTTGCCGCTCTTTTCTGCTCTCTTTATTTCTACTTTGCTCTCTCTGAGCCAGACTAACTGATAAGTGTTTGCCGCATTTACGTAATTCCCACATATCTGCCAGAAATATTCTTTGTAATAACTTTTTTATAAGAGTTTTTCGTGATTTATCAAACTTTTGACAATCGCATGTTTTCGTCACTGTGTGCTCTTCAGAAATACAGAATGAATGCGAAAAACCCAAGAAGGAACGGATGTTTTAAATATCTTTAAAGAGTTATTATTAAATTAAGACTTTTACATAGGAAAAATCAGTGATTAAGTGTAGCCAAGTTAGTGGTTGGGTAGCTTGAATAATCGTTATTTAAAGTCTATATTAAAGAGTAATAAACTTTCTTTCATAACTTTTTACTCATTCGAGTTTACTATAAATTTATTTTTAAAGTAAATACTCTAGCTTTTGTTCTTAAACGGAAATAACATTTATAGATGTTTATAATAATCATTTATTATAATTCCCATACTAGCTAAGTTGTTTGTTTAGTTTACAAGTTTCTTCCGGCCTGTAGAACTATACTAACATATTGCCTAGGGTGTATAATCGCGTGTCGGACTGTGCGGGCGCGAGCTATAAAGACATAAAACCTATTACACTAAATTCGTCAACAACAACAAAAACATTAGCAATAACACTGAGCACACTGAGAACAAAAACAACAGCAGTTCGCTCGTAAAAACGAGAACGTAGTAAGAATTCTATTTTTTCTCACAGTCGCTAAACTCTCTCAACTGTTGCTCAGTACCCAACGGTTGTTGGCTTTTATTTACACTTAGTTACTCTTTGTGTTCTGTGCTGTACTCTTTGAACAATAAATACAAACAAACTGAAGATAGCAAAGAGTGGCAGGGGAACTTTACTGAGTTTGAGTATTTATTTTTTCTGTAATTTTTGTTTTTGTTTTCGTGCTTTGCCTGTGGTTTCTCCAGAAAGCGAAAGCCTGTTGAACAGAACAGAACGGTTTCAGTTTTTGAGTTGTTCAGTTGATTGTCAAACGGCGGAACGCGAAGTTACGTATACGCAACGGTTGCTCGTTGAACGTCTTAAAAGATTTGTGTGTGTGTGTGTGTATTTGGTGTCGCCAACACTACGCTGTGTGTGAGCCGTACTCTTATCTGTTGTCATGTGTAACAATAACAATAGCTCACTAGATAAGCAAACCCAAAACGGTGTGCATTTCGGTTGCGGCAGTGTTACCGCCGCTCATATCACAGAGGACAGTAACCACCAACACGAACAACAGACTAACAACAACAATATTAATAATAATAATAATGTTGATGATAAGAAAAATGGCGATGAGGATTGTACCACAAGTGAGAACATTTTGAATGTAAATCAAATGAAACGCTACTCGGCGATAACACATCGGCCGAAACAATCACAACAGCCGCCACTCTTCAAATCCATATCACTCAACATAAGTGGCAATAATAATGGACGTCATAGTTCAAAAACTCGTTCAATGTATGATCAACAACATTCGAAACTGACACCCATGTCCGAGGGTTTTGCCTGTTTCTGTTGCCAGCCCGAGGAGAATGCAGCCACAGCACCGCTCACGGCCAGTGAGCGTGTTAAAACTTGGTAAATCTTTAGATATAAACAGAGCTGCAACAATAGAAACTCTTTGTGTGCTGTAATTCAAACTAAACAGCAAAACTCACGTTCACTCAGATGTCAATTGTAACGATGCGCACACTCGATATGCTCGACTTGACACACAGAGCTGATAGCAGCATCAAATTTGAATTTTTAATGACTAAGCTAATGCTTGACCTTTGATAAGACCTTTTCAAATGCACATATTTATATATATTTAATCCACTATAAATGCCACTTGCAAGTCGGCGATTAGTCTTGACATTGAAAACGTTTCTGCTTGAAATAAAATTACAAATTGCTTGTCGCTTTAAAGTAAACAAAAGTGGGAGGAAAAAGAAACTTTCGCAAACTTCTTATTGTTTTAGACTTTTGCTCAGTTTGATTACCTGGAAGCCAAAAAGTTGCTAAAAACTCACAATTGTCACAGCCAGAGTGTTTTTGTTTACTTTATTTTGTGTGTTTTTTTTTCTGTTGAACTTCATTGAAACTAAACTTGAAAGCAAACGATAAATTTGTCTACAAGTTGTTATTAATTATACTAAGCAGCTTAGTTTTTGTGCTTTTAAATCAATCATAATGTAAACTACTTTGAATGGGGAATGGAGAACGGGGAATTTTAATTTTTTAATAGCCTAATTAAGCTAAGGTAACAGTTTGATTTCCCGCTTGAAACCGGCTTAAAATTTCCCACACAATGTTTAGTAAAAAACAAAACCTGTTTTTTAACATGCATTTGGGGAATTGCCAGTGCAATTGTTTCATTTATTTATTTATAAACTGCAATTAAAACAAAATACAAACATTCTGCGAGTGTCTGAGCGTGTGGCACACAAACAATTCCATGAGTCAGCATTGTTGTTGACTGCGTCATGTGTGATAAGAACGTTTAAAGAAGCTGCAACTTTATACATTATTTACTAACTTATGTTCGACATTAATCATACGCACTGTGTACGCAAATGTTTGAAGTTCTTTGTTGTCGTGCGTTGTGTGACTAATTGTTTAGCTCCGATTCCCATGCCTGTCGTATATAATTACAAATTCAGTTGAAATTTGTTGGACATTTGTGACAATCTTATCAAAAGAGGTGATAAACCATTTTCCAGCGAATGCATTTCATTTGTTGGCCAGCAATTGGGTTAACGATGGCTTACAAAACGTATGGCCAACTAAACTAGTTGGTCAATCGTTTAGTTTTGTTGAACATAAATTATAAACTACTCTCAATATTTGCACACTAATTGGGCATTTTTTGTTTGCCAAAGTCGTTTGGGTTTTTTCTCTTTATGGTGGTACTTCTTGTGCTGACCATGAATATAGATTATTGTCGGACACAGCGTGGCTTTTACTATCAAGCGTGCAAGACAATGGAAATGTAAGGCTTGTAACCACACTCTCTCTCTCTCGCTCTCTCCCACTATGATTTTGGTCTTTGTCTCTGTCTCGAGCGCTTTGTCAATAAGCGAGCTTTTGTTTGTCCATTGACAGGAAGCGAGGAGATTGCGGTGGACAGCAGCGTGTGCTGTCCAAGTCCAATGAACTAAATGGACACACTTATTTGCAAGTGTGTACACACACAACACCCACACACAGTGCTGCTATTTTAGCTGGTTTAAGGCTAGGTTTGGCAGTCCTTTTAGTTTTCAAGGCTTTAAGGAATAAAATCAGCTGATTAACCATACAGTTTGTATCATAAATTGAAATGGCGTCGTATCTTAAGCAACATATTTTTCATATCGTATTAAAACATATTTTTATAGTTGTAATAAACTTAAATTTAATATGTACAAAGCTGACATATTCCCTTAAGCTAAATCTACACACTTTTGTTGCCTAGCTAGCCGTTTTAGCCCTTTAAATTCTGGCAACACTACATGGCAAATTGTGACAACCTTTGTTGCATACTTTGAGGCGACCTCATTAATACATTGCCCCGCCCCTTTACACATGTGTCAGTGTGTGTGTAGGTGTATTAAGCGTTGCTTATTTGCCTAAAACATTACATCAGCGAAATGAATTTTGAACGTGAACGAGCACGTAATAAATTAAATACTATTTCCACGAACCAAAAGAACACTCCCGCCCGCCTCTGTCTCTCTCTGTCTGTGTCAATGTTTATTTTTACTTTGAATTATGTTACGCTAACTGAAAGTGCCACTTTTTAATAAACTTTTCGATCTAGAGACTCATTCAACTGATGGTTACATTCGTCACAAATTTTCATTCAACGTTTGCTAATTAATTATGTTGAAATTATTACAATTATATGGAATTACACTGAATATTGATTATCCCGAGTTGTTTTTCATTACAACAACCTCATTAAATTGTTGAACCCTTTGGCCTGAACTATTGCCATTTTAATTAAAGCCCGAACGTAGGTCAAGAGTGAGAGGGTTAGCGGAGGTTAACAATTTTGTTTAGACTTGTGCTTTGCGGTAGCTGCGGCTTTTCTTGTGGCAAGTGAAATTGTTGTTGCTGTTGTTTTGCTCCTAATTAAATACCACAAAAGTAGTTGTTGGCCGCATTTGATTAAAACTAGTGCATAATTTATTTGGAAACACTTGAAGTGGTTTAAAGGGGAAAGAAATCAACAAAAACAAATAAAACATAAAAATAAAATGAAATCTATTTGATAGTTTACTATTTATTTTTTAACTGCTCATATTATTTACTCTATAAAATTGATTTTCTCTGCTTAAAATGCTTATTTTAAAATGCCTTAACCCGCTCTGCATGCAAAAGTTTTTCCAGTTTGATAAATGGCTTTCATTTAAATTGCTTTTGCATACAAATTGGAAACTGACCCATAAACTTTGCAGCTTCAAATTAATCAAAATCGGGCTTTATGGCCAAAGCCTGTATATCAAAAAATAACAAACTTTGAGCGTATAAAAAGCGAATTGCTTAAAAATCATAAAACGAAAAAACAAAAAAAAAAGTGGAAATGAAAATGAAAATAAAGCTCGTTAAAAGCAATTTTCTTTCTCTTTTTTGCTTTTGTTTTTTTTGGTCAAAAAGAGCATTTTTTGATAGCGCAAATAAATTGAGGAACGCAATAAATTTGCTGGCAATGAATTCTCTCTCATAATGTCGCATTTCTTGCTCATTATTGTTATACTTTGGGCCTCACACTGTCAGTGTTGTCAGAAACACACAGATTAGCTGGATTTATCAAAAATATTACCAGAAATGGAAAAGGAAAATTTTACGAAATATTTTTAAATTTATTTTGTAAAATTAAACGAAAAGTTTTTCAATGTAAAAATATATTTTTGTTGCAATATTAAGCAAAAGCAGCAGAAATCTCTTCAAAAAGTTTAACTATATCTATAGCTCTTTGACTAATTGAATTTATGGCTATAAATTAGCTAAACTGTTAGGCCTGCTCACTGGCCGTGTGCCATGAACTTGGCCTCACTGTGCGAGTGGCGACAATGAGCTGCGGGCGGGCAACTCGCCCAAGTGGCTGCTGATATGCTGTTTCCCAATGGCGACAGTCTCATGTCGGCCACGCAGCTGGACAGCCAATTTGCCAGCGCGTTTTTAGGGTCCGTTTTAATTGCGTATACGACGTGTTGGGGTCAAGAGAGACTGCAAGAGCAACAGAGCGACCGGGAGTGACAGCAAGGCAGCGAGAGTGAGAGAGACACAAATGGATGAACTCGTGCATAGCGCCACATCAATACGCACATTCCTGTACCTGATCGGCTAAAACAATTTGTTAAACTAATCTAATAATCAGTTAATCATAATCATAATCATAACTATAATAATAACTTGCTCTTTCCTACACTTTTTTTGCAGGCGCAAATGGTTGCCGCCACAACTGCGTAAACTGTCCCAGAGCAAGGTAGAGAAATCACCAAACGAGAAGGCGTTCTTGAAGAAACCCTCGGAGAAGAATCTGAGAGTAAGTTTTTATGGGCATTTATATTTATAACAAATGTGCATATACAATATATTTATATACATATCTCATGCTCGCTCTTTATTTTTATAGCTACCACAGAAGCATGCCGAGGAGCTGGCGGAGCAGACGGGTACGGCGACACCTGGCAGTGGTGCGAGTACCAGCGGCAGTGTTGGCCAAATGCCACCACAATTCCCCAATGTACCACAGCAACAACAGCACCAGCCAGACTATGAGGCCGAAGAGGAAGCGGGCTTGGAATTGCCGCCACCAATGAAGCCAATACAAGAGCCACATTTGATTGCCAATGGACCGCCCGCATTTCCCAAGGATCTCAAGGAGAGCTCAGCCAATTTGGTAAGTAGTGTGTTGCGTGTTTGCCAATTGGCAGCACAAAGCAACAGCAAAGCAACAACCACAACAACAGCCACGCACAATTGAAGCATATGGCCAACAAGCTGCTGCCACATTTCTCAAAAGACTTGACCATGTTTACCTTTCTGCCGGCCAATTTGTTTGGCATTTGCCACTGACCACTGACCACAAATCATATTTAACTTGAAACGAACATTTGAGCCGAGTTAATAACTTTGTTTGTGAGAACTTGTTATATGCAGAGCATGAGCTATGAAATTAGATATTGTTGAAGTTGAAAATTGGTAAAGCAAAGATATTTTAGTGCAAGTAATTTGTTGATTTAAAGTCGTAAGCTTATTAAATAGTTTAAATGTTAATTGTTTGCTAAAGACAGAGATTTAAAATGTATACTGGTAAACTTTAGCTTGTTTTCCCTATGACTTTGATAGAATTGTATACATTAATTGAAGCATAGTCATATTGTTGTTATCTCAATTAGTTACTTAGCGGATTTGGCTTTTCTTTCTTTTTAGTTAGAACATTTCCTTTGCTGTCAATTAAGATACATAAAGATTATGTTTATTATAAATTAGACATTGTAGGGTATATAATATATTTTTTACTGCCTCTAGTTGTCTCAGTTTGTAGCATCACACTTGATTTTGATATTGTTGTCTTAGTTTAGTGCTCGTGCTAGCTTTTCTAGCTTGCATTTATTTGTTTTGGCTGTTTGTTTGTTTAATACGCAACTTTTCCAACCCCCGCCCATTAGCCCCTCGATTTGCCACCCACACACGTGTGTATAATATGTATATAGAAATCAAAACAGTTTGCCGTTTGGCATTGAGAGAAACGCCACAAGAAAATTCACGTCATTGAAAGATTGCGCTTAAGCAATCCGAGCACGAGTTTGCCGCTTTGCTCAATTAGAAAGCATAGCAAATACAGCAGATCAGAGAAAAAACATATAGCAGTATATACTATATATCTGGTATATAGTATATTCCACACGTTCGTTTGAGGGGGGTGTCTTGGGGCAGCCACCTTTGCCATAAATGCGCCACTTTATTTTGTTTACACACGCAGCGAGTGTGAGAGCGTTGAGCAGCGAGAGAGAGACAGTGGGAGAAAGTAAGAGACTGGACACTGCTCCTCACAGATGGGAGGGCAACGGAACCCAGCGTCAGAGAGACAAGCAGACGGACAGACAGACACGGACTACCTAAGATTTCTTCCCCGCCAAACGAAACGAACACAATAAACGACGCATAAATTTTTGGCGCAGTCAAATTAGCTGGCAAAATACTTTTGTGGCTGAATATGATGCTGGATTTAGATACAGTCACAAATTGTGGTTGTGGTTGTAGGTGTGGGTGTGGAGTGGACTGTGTGTGTACATGAATTCTGATGGCGGTGTACTTTATTTACCGGAAGGATTTGTCATAGCCAATTAAGTAGAACTTTTATGATTATCCATGGAACTAAACGCATTCCTAGTAATAAATCAATGCCGTTTACACACAGCTGTCTTAATGGCCAGCATCTGCTGTTACAGTAAAACTTAACAGCTAATTGAATTTTATGCAATGCCAAATGGAATTAGAAATAAATAAATAAATACTTGGCTATTTTTGGACACTTGTTGGAGTCGTCGCTTCAAGTGTTTCCCAAGAAATCAATGACAATTTTCATTAGAATTTGACTTTCCATTTCCTTCATGGTTTCTTATTGTATTTTATTTTTTTTGGGCAAACAATTCTTGAGATGCTCTTAGCAGATTTTCTAAATGCCGCCATATTGTCTTTGGATGCCATTAACAACATGCCATTGACTGTTGTGCGGGTGTGTGTGTCGGTGTGTGTGTGTGTGTGTGTGTGTGTGACGCCAATGCGAATTGTGTCGCCACTTTGTCGCCCGCCATTTCCACCGTTTCCATCAATAAATTTAATGTCGTCTGTAGCTCAAATGTTTTTTTTTTTTCGTTTTTGTCTTTACGTTTTCTTTTTGTTCTGTTGTTGTTTCTATTTTATGGCTTATTAGTTGAATTTAATGTAAATTCACGTTACCTTGTAAAAAAAGAGAGAAAACAACTTTTGCCCGTTGCCTTGTCAACAAATTTGTTCGCTTTATTTTGTCGAATTTCGTTGTTTTTCTATTTTATTTATTTCATTATATTCTTTCCTGCGTTTTTGCAATCTATTTGTTTATATGACTCGTCCGCAAGGGTGTGAACTTTTCAGCTAACCCAGTTAGGTCTACGTATTTATATGTATTGTTGTTAACTCTTTTTGTTGCTGTTATTGTTGAACACTTGCCAATTGGGTTTCCAGGCCGTTAATGCCTCGGCCTTTGTTTAGTTACTTTTACCTGCTTGTTGTATTTATATTTGCATAGCCATTAAATTTTAATAGTTTTGTCTTTGTAGTTCTTGTCGTTCTTTTGATTCTTAGCCTTCTTCTTTTACCTGTTGTTGTTCCTGTTATTGCTGCTCTGACATCAGAGACACTGCAAGGTTGCTCCTCGCCCAACGCCTTGAGAACCTAATTAAATGTCACTCCATTTAAATGAAGACGTCATTTTGTGTTGGTGAATTCAATGATATCAGTAGCAGGGCAATAACAACAACAAGAATCATAATAAAAACAAATCAAGGTGCAATACGATTATCCAATTAAATAAATTAATTAAATATGCCAAGTGTGTGTGGAAATTTGGCTGATAAGCGCTTCAAGTAAACTTTGCATAAAAACAAATGAAAGTTTGGTATAAAAAAGTTGGCAGACACATAACTAGGGCACAAAAGGGCATTAAAAATATTTATAGCTCCGCTTAGCGATAAGAAAAGACCTTGAGTTTGTTTCGCTAAATTTTTTTTTATAGTTTGGTATACTTTCGTTTGAAAGTCTGCAGCCCTTTACCCACCTAGGGTATTTTAAAGTCCATCAAGCACTAATTAATGCCATTAAATTCACACACAAATTGTTTAATAGTATTTTCACGGTGCTCTTTCTTACCTATCGTTGTTATTGAAGCAAAAGGCGAATTAATTTATGAATTTAAGACTCTGCACTGATACAAGCACACACAGGAAGCCAGCAAGACATGTAGAACGCTATTCACTCTCACTGCTCCCTATCGCAGTCTCTCTCTCTCTCTCTCTCTCATTCTCTCTCTTCCCACTCTCTTGCGGTTATGCCGTTGGTTATTCTCCAGTATTTTAATGCCTGTTCCACACAAGTGTCGACGTCGATTTCGTTGGCGACGCGTTGATTGAGAGTTTCTTTGATTGCTCTACAGCTGAGTGTGTGTGTCTGGGTGTGCGTGTGTGTGAGAGGTGGGGGAAATTCTACGCATATGTAAAAGAAAACAAACTATTAGCAGCTCTGACAGGTCATTCAGTCAGTTAGTCAGTTAGTTGGTTAGTTGACGGCTCAGAGCTCAGTTCGTCGGTTGCTTCGTTATCAAAATGTCGTCACGCCAAAATCCTTATAAAGCGTGAAACCAACAACAACAGCAAAAAACAAAAAAGAAAATTAAAAATATTTTTATAGACAAGTGTGCGCAATTGGCATAGCAAAATAAACTTGTTGTGTGTTGCAAAGAATTTCAATCATACAAGTGTGCCATGAGCTGCTTTCTGCGCCTGTTTGTAAGTTGCAATCATTAGAAAAACATTTGAAATAAATCTATAAATTATTTTATTTTAAACAAGTGAATTCGATGACACAAGAAAGTCTCGACGCCAAATGGCAAATCTTATCGCAAAGCAAACACATCGCGAATAAAGCCCAAAAAAGTCAGAAAACAGAATTTGAACTCACTGCTTTTGTTGGCTCTCGTTACACAATATTATCTGCAATATTTTGCAAACAAAACTCTAAGCAGCTAGACTAACTAAAAACATTTGATTTTTAGCTGGTAAATCCCATTGGTTGTTTGCCTTTCCACAAATCTGCGGCTAAACTAATTAACTTTATAAAAATAAGCAAGTGATTCAATCAAGTGCAAATTTTTTGCAAATCGCAGAAAAAACTCATATTGATGGATTTACAAACAAAGCATATCGAATAAGTGACTAAGAACACAAGTTTATTACGTTGAATTATTAATACCCTTTATATGTGCAATTGATATTTTAAAAGCGTAATATATTTTTTACTTTCGTTTGTCCCCCGTAAGATAAGGCAACTTGTGATTAATCCCTTCGTTGTAGGTATTGTTTGCTCTGACTTTGATTAAATTTGTAATACTCGCAGTCGAAAGAAAGTGTATGAAAAGTGTGAGAAAAGTGTTGCAAATAAAACAAAAGAAGCAATAATCATATACTTAGTTCTATATATACTCCCGCATCAGGGCTGCACATATAGGCGTTATATTTAAGTTAATAACAGCAGTACTCTACTGTTGTTCCAACGCAGCGGAACTCGTAAATATTTCGCATTAAAAGTGAATAAAAAACTTGACTTGAAAATGGTATACTATTTGCATTTATTTTATTCAAATAGCGTATATATTTGACTATAACTTGCCAATTGAGTAATGCTCTTCATAGACTTGTTTGCATAGACTAATTCGTTTTAACACTTTAGTCGAATGCCAATCATTTGATCCAGCCCTAAAATAAACACCTGCCAGTGCTATTTGTGTGTGTGTTGATGTTTATTGAACTTGTGCTTGTGCCTCTGTGAATCTACATCTACTCGTAGTCAGTGGTCCCGAGCAAATATGCGAATTCCATGGCAGTTGCTTGTGGAGCTCATCTCGTCTAGCCCGGAAACTTTTTCAATTAGTCTGCTTGTGGGTGCACAATAATACCATAATCAGGTTGCAATTGAATTGGATCAAATTTGCTGCTTGAGTTTTGAGTTTTGCTGAGAAAGTTTCTGCGACTAGTTGAGAGTTTTGAAGTTCTCAGTATTATCCGACTTGACCATTTATGATTGTGTGTTTTCTTCATTTTGTATTTGCAGGCCAGCACTGGTAAAATAGAGGGCAATCCACTGTCGGAAATTGAACAAATTGTCAGAATGAGCAGGGTAAGTAGAGTTTTATGTAACTTTTGAGCTTGCAAACTAACAAGTTTTCTTCCAACATCTGCACAAAAACAGGAACAACACGAGTCCAATAGCCGTGTGGAAGCCGAAGATGCTGGCGATGGAGCTGCAATTGTGAAAGCCAGCACAAATGGACGTTCCGAATCCGGTTATGAGCAGGATAACAATGACAAGGTATGAAGCAAATAACAAACAAAACACTTTAAGCCAAATTGCTTGACCAGCTGCTCTCTTTCTTCCGTGCAGAATAAAACCGATAGTGTTAGCGATAGCCAAGCTAAGGCAATGCACAAACGCGAATGCGCACTGGAGGAGCTGGTCAGTACGGAGGAGGCCTACGTACAGGACCTGCAGTTAATAGTTAATGGGTAGGTGCCGTTAAATTGTCACAAAATTTGATTAATAATCATGTAACGCTTACACAGTTATATGAAGGAGATACACAACAAGGAGATACCAAGACCAGCCGATCTGCAGGGCGGCAAAATGGAACTGGTCTTTAACAACATCAAAGATATCTACGAGTGGCACAGAGAGTAAGTGTTGTTATTTTTTGTAACTTTTTGAATTGAATAATTTATTTTATTTAACTTCTTCCAGCAAATTCCTGAGGGCTCTGCGTCATTGCAAAAAGTCACCCGCAGAATTGGGACCGCTTATCGAGAATTCAGCCAAAAAGTTTACCATTTACTACTATTTCTGCAGCAATAAGCCACTTTCCGAGTTTATAGTCAGTGTTCATTCTCAATACTTTGAGCAGATACGTTTAAAGCTCGGATATCGCTTTGAAGTAAGTCTTCAGTGTACATGATGTTGAATATTTATTCCAACCTATTATTGTATCTATTTACAGCTAAACACGCTTATGATAAAGCCAGTGCAGCGTATTACCAAATATGGACTGATGCTCGATCAGCTGTTGCAGCTAACGAATCAGGCTGGTCTCTACAATGAGTTGCCTGCTTTGACGAAGGCCTTTCAGCAGATGAGGATAGTGGCGCAGACAGTGAATGATATGACGGTGGTGCTCAGCAGTCTACAGGATTTCGATGGTGAAATAACGGCGCAGGGCAATCTGTTGCTGCAGGGTGCACTCAACTGTTCGATTGATGCTGGTCAGCGGCAGCGTGAGCTACAGGTTTTCCTCTTCCAGCAGATTATCATCTTTGCGGACATACAGAAGCCCAAAACACAATACTCCAATCCCATTTACAAATATCGCACCCACATACAAGTAAGCTAAAAACCTAATATAACAAACAAAAGGTATACAAATTAATTAATTAACTTATTTGAACAGCTTAATCACATGCATCTGGAGCGGCTAACGGACAGTGATAACAGTTTTCGAATCAAGTCAACGGACCCGAATAAACCAATCGTAACAATCGACTGCCAAGCAGCCTCTGAAGCATCCTTCGATGAATGGTTGGGCACATTAAACAAGATACTCGAACTACAGAGCAATCTAATTTCCCGGCTCGTCAATCCATTGAACAATTGAAACTATTGAAAATAGCACGCCGAACGAGAGTGTGTGTGTTTTCCAATTCCAAAAGCAACAAACAAAAAATGAAACAATACTATATAATATTTCTATATAGAAAATCTTTTAAAAGAAAACAAAACATTGACATTATAAAGGTGTTTTGGGCCTATACAAGAAAAAAAGAAAAACTAAAGGAAGAAACCCAAATTCTAGTGAGCACTCGCCTCGCACTTGTTTGTCTGAGCGTCTGTTTCTGTTCGTTTTGCTCACTGTCGTCCACACACACACCATACACACCAGACACACCACACACCCCATACACATACATACTCAAGTCCTAATTTGTATGTAGCTTGTAATTTATTTATTATTCTTTATCGCCTCCTTTTGCTAACATTAATTTATATGTGCCGTCTGTTATCCTTAGTTTTCCTTAGGGTTTCCTTTTCTTGTTTTCGTGTAAAATGCTAAAGTATTATATGCTCAAGAAGAATAATTATATTATGTGCATTTCTTAAATTAGTTTCTATTTTATTTTCTGACTTTTGTTCCTGCTCTATTAGAATATTTATATATATTTTTTTTTAAATACAACGGCAATTAAGAACTCAAGTACTCAGAATCAAAAGCAATTTATGAATACTTAAAAAAAAGAAACATGAAAATATAATCATACAACACACACACACACACGCATACAAACAAGTTTTAAATGAATAAGTAAAGTATTTAATGAGTACATTTAGTTATAATTTGTGAAATTTAGTTGTAAATTAAATACTAAATTTAATTTCAGTTAAGCGGTGATTTCTGTAATTATCTACATAATTCAGTGATTGAAACTTTTGGAATATTTTAAGTTTGTTTTAATTTATAGTACATATATTAACATATATATATGCATACAAACATACACAAAACGCGTAATTGTATTTTATATATTTTTAAAATAATAAAATGTGTAAGCTTTAAAAATTAATCAAAAGAATACGTTTAGATATTTTCAGTTTATAATTTAAATAACGCATTCGCATTCAATAATAAAACAAATAAGTAATGCCTACTCAGATATCAAATGAATTTTGTTTTACTTTCGTTAATTGATTGATTATTTATTAAACTTGAGTTTTGCTTAAACGATTTTAAACACAAACAAGTACACAAATACACAAATTAAACAAATACTTAACATAATTAAGCAAACATTTATCTAGTATATAACAAATGAGAAATATGAATATCTTTGGTGTGCGTCATTGTTAGTTTGGTAAGGCGAATACTTATCTAGGAGCGTGTACAGAGTAGTGGCATATGAGTATTAAGGTCTGTTTTAAGTCAGTTCACATCGGTCAAGTATAAAAGCAGTAAAATCACATACTCTCCAAAACATTAAATAACATATAACATAACAACGGACCAGGATTTGATTAAATGTATAAAGCACATGACAAAGTTACTAAACGGTTGTTCACCAAGTTTAGTTCTAATGATTTCCATTCTTTAACCGGTAACTCTCTGAATGCAAAACAAATTTTGAAATATATCAGCATAAATATAAACAATAAAATTATTTAGCATAGCTAAATAAATGAAGTGGAAGAAGAGACGAGAAGAGAAAGAAGCGTTAAAGACGAACATGAAATGTATTTTTTTACATATATGTGAAATGAACCTCCGGCATGATTAAATATTTAATGAAAAAAAAATGATAAAAATGCAAAATGAAAAGCGCACATTGGGAAAAACTTAACGGTCACATTTTTCTACATTTTTGCACCAATACAAATACAACCAAAAACACTCACACACAAAAGAATAAATAAAATAATTAACAAATATGAATATCTCTTAACTTGAATAGAAATCTATGCAATCTATGTACTTATGTATTGTACGGGCGTATATGTGTGTAACATAATTTAATTAACAAACAAATTATGTGTCGTACTTATTTAAACTTAACTTATTGTTGTACTTTAAACTGTTACGAGCAAAAATACCAAAGCGAATCGTCAAATGTGGAAATTCTAGATAATTGTGGTATGTGGTAATTGAAATGTGCGTGTATTTTATTAAATCTGATGATGAATATTTGTATGTATGTATGTATACGAAAATGCATACATCTACTTTATTATGTACGTCTTTGCAATGCGATAACAGCATCAAATAAACGTGTTAATCTGTGTTTTAGCCAAGTAAGCAAGTAAATGCAAAGCAGTTTCAAACATTGACGACGCAAAACAACAACAACAATGCATATAATATATACATAAATATATATATCGAAATACAAATTGTATGTACCCCCAAAAAAAAAAAACAAAACGCATGTAATCTGAATTTAAAATTTTCAAAGTGAGTAATAAATGCAAAAGTAGATGAAATTACTTATTGAGTATTCAAATCGTAACGGACATTTTGAATTGTAAAGCGAGTGATGTAGCAGACAGCTTTTACTAGCAAACACACAACTAGTGATGCGTGACACAAGATACGTGATACAATACTCGCACACACTCATAACTATTGAATTTCCAGCGAGTTGGCATCTCTGCGAATTCTGCCGAGTAATGCAAAAGCGTCGCAGCAGCAGCTGCAAGGAAATTCAATAAATTTTCATCACAAAACTGAAATAATAATAAATAATAATGGAGGAACTACGTAAGCATTTATCCAAAGTGAATGTGCCCTGCGGCAATCCACCGATCTACAAAGACGAATGCGTTTTCTCCTACGACAATCCCGAGACGCCGACAGGCCTCTATGTCTGTCTGCAGAGCTTCTTGGGCTTCGGCGAGGCGTACGTGCGTGAGTATGCCGCTAAAACCGGCAACAATGTGTTTTTGCACATCAAACGTGAGCGCAAACTGAAGGAGGGTGAGGCCGCTGAGGTTGTGCAGGCCGATGAGGCAGGGCCAGAGCGTAAAATCACACGCTTGGCCATCGGTGTCGAGGGCGGTTACAATGAGACTGATATGGCTAAGAAGTACGAGATTAAGGACACGTACAGCATTGTGGTAGCACCGCAGCTAGACAAGAAACTGCCCTATCCGGACCCAGAGCTGCCCATGCGTGTAACACAGGCTGTGGAGGCAATAATCGAGGCGGACTCGGCTATTGCCAAACTGGAGAAGGCCACGCTAAGCGGTAAGTCGGGAATTCTTAGTGGGACACCAAAGTCATGCCGTTTTCATTGCAGGCACTTGGGACGGTGAAGTGCGTCAGGCATCCAAGTATGCCGAGAATCTACAGCAGCTGGACAATGGCAAGAAGATTCCACCCTCCGGCTGGCAATGCGAGAAATGTGATTTGACCAACAATCTGTGGCTAAATCTCACCGACGGCTCTATACTGTGTGGACGCAAGTTTTTCGATGGCAGCGGTGGCAATGACCATGCTGTGGAACACTATCGCCAGACGGGTTATCCATTGGCCGTCAAACTGGGCACCATCACAGCCGATGGCAAGTCCGATGTGTTCTCCTATCCCGAGGATGATATGGTTCTGGACCCGAATCTGGCCAAGCATTTATCCCACTTTGGTATCAACATGGCTGCCATGCAAAAGTGCGAGAAGTCCATGGTGGAACTAGAGCTGGAGATCAACCAGCGCATCGGAGAATGGTCTGTGCTCACAGAGAGCGAGAGTGAGTTGCAACCACTGGCTGGTCCCGGTTACACTGGCATGCGAAACTTGGGCAACTCGTGCTACATCAACAGCGTGATGCAGGTGATGTTCGTCATACCCGATTTCCAGCAACGCTTTGTGGGCAGCGGTGCCGAGCATTATTTCAAGGAATATCCCAGCGATCCGGCCAACGATTTCAACATACAAATGGCCAAATTGGGCAATGGATTGCAGTCCGGAAAGTACAGCAGCATTGCGGAAAATACCCTCGATACGGAGCACATGACGGGCATATCGCCTGCCATGTTCAAGAATATTGTGGGCAAGAATCATCCGGAGTTTAGCACCAAGCAGCAGCAGGATGCCAACGATTTCTATTTGCATTTGCTCACCATGCTCGATCGCAATTCACGCAATCAATTCAATCCTGCGGATGCTCTCAAGTTCCAGCTGGAGGATCGTGTTGAGTGCTTGACCAGTCGTAAGGTCAAGTACAAGACACACGAGGAGTACAGCTTCCGACTGCCCATACCGCTGGACCAGGCCACCAATTTGGACGAGGTGCGAGAGTATCAGGAGCGCGAGCAGGCAGCTCAGGCCAGTGGACAGCGTCTTCTCAATCGTGACATTGTGCGGCACAAGGTACCGCTGCAGGCGTGTCTGGAGAGCTTCTTCGGCGCTGAGCTCATCGAGCAATTCTATTCCACGGCTATCAATGGCAAGACGACGGCCAAGAAGACCACACGCATGGCCAGCATGCCAGACTTTCTGATGATCCATTTGGGTAAATTTACGCTGGGCGAAGATTGGGTACCCAAGAAACTGGACGTTTCCGTGGATATGCCCGATGAACTGGACCTGAGTGTCTGGCGCTCAACGGGTGGACTGCAGGCTGGCGAGGAACTGTTGCCGGAACCAGCTGCTGAGTCACCCAAGTTTGTGTTTGACGAGACCTTTATGTCTGAGCTGCTCAACATGGGATTCCCGCAGGAGGCCTGCAAGCGGGCCTGCTTCCATACCAAAAACATAAGCCTGGAAGCCGCCTCCAATTGGCTCATGGAGCACATTGCTGATCCGGATATATCGGATCCGTTTGAGGTGCCCAACAATCGCATTGGTGACGGTGCCACCGCGCAGTTTGTGGCTAATCCCGAGAGCCTGGCCATGCTCATGAGCATGGGCTTCGATGAGCGACAGGCGGTGGCTGCTCTCAAGGCTACCGATGGCAACGTTGAACGTGCCACCGACTGGATCTTTTCGCATGCCGATAGCATTGATGAGGTGCCGGTTGAAGCACCAGCTGCTGCTCCTGCTGCCACAACAGCGGCTGCCGCTGCCACGACTAACTATCGAGATGGATCGGGCAAATATAAACTGGTGGCGTTCATCTCCCACATGGGCACTTCCGCTCAGGTGGGTCACTATGTCTGCCACATACGCAAGCAAGGCGAATGGGTAATTTTCAACGACACCAAGGTGGCCAAGTCACAGAATCCGCCCAAGGATCTCGGCTATCTGTATTTGTACATGCGTGAAGAGTAAACAATGATCTCCCCCGTCCCCGAATCCATACATCCTCCAAAAACTATACCAAGCCACAAAGATTTGTGAAAATTATATATGAGAAAATAAAATAAAATCGTTCCGAAGTCGGAAAACAATCTAAATGCAGCCCCAAGAGTGGATACAATAGAATCTCAATCGTTTTGGTACTTCTGCTTGTGTTTATTGTTGTTTTTTGGCTGTCTTGCTCGGCACCAGCTCTTGGATGATCTGGTTGAGACGATCGGCGAATGCCTCAAAGGAAAACTTCTGCTCCACTCGCTTGTGGCCCAGATCTCCCATCTTCATGCGTAATGCTTCGTCCCGGAACAGCTGGTACATGGCACCACCAAAGCTCTTCTCAGTCTTCTCGCACAGGAAGCCCGTGGAGGAATGCACCACCGTTTCGGTGGGTCCACCACTGTTGAGTGCCACCACAGGCTTGCAGAAATACATGCCCTCGAGCGGCACAATACCGAAATGCTCATTCTCCGGCGTATAAAGCAGACAGTGGGCCGTATAAAGTAATCGACATTTCTCCTCATCCGTTGGTGATTGCAATAGCACCACATGATTCTCCAGCTGTAGCTCAGAAATCAATGCTTCGAGTTCAGCATAGTGTTCCACGTTCTCCACACAACGCGTGTCGTAGCCACCGGCAATGATCAGACGACAGCGCTTGAAGTCCAGAGAAGGCAGCATGTTGCCCAGGAGACGCAGGGAGTGCAGCGCCAGTGCGTGATTCTTCTTCCGCTCGTAGCGATTAATATCCAGATAAATGAAGGAATTTCTGGGCACTCGTGCATGAACTGGTTCGTCCAGCAATGCTGCTCGTTGTTCCAGTTTGCTCTCCATTTTATCAAAGTACTGGGTATGCAACGAGGGATACAGGACGTCGGGTACGGCGCTCAGCCGTCGGAATGTGTCTTGGAAGACGCGCAGCGTGAACTTGGAATTAACGAGCACCTTGTCAGCCAAGCCAATGGTGTGCTCTTCGAGCCAATTGATGGGTGCACGATACAGACGCTTTAACATGCCCTCTCGGGAGCTTAGCAACTGGTCAGGAAAGTGGCAGTAGAAGAGAACTCGAGGACGATGGCGCGCTAGACGCAGAACTGGTACACATACTGAAATAAGATCACAGAAGACGACCTGCACTTGCTCTCGCTGTGGCATAAAGAAGCTGGCATAGAAAGCCGCGTACATCATGCGAACGTAAGCGCAGAAGGCATAGAAGCGTCCAAAGAGCTGACGTGGTAGCCAATCGCCCACAACTTGAACGGGAAAGGTGCCATCGGCGGTCTCCTTAAAGCAATGCGAGCTGTCGTGATGGTTGGTCAGAAAACTGACGTCATGGCCTCGCTCCTTAAGCGCCAAGGCGGCATCCACAACCAAACGCTCAGCGCCTCCTATGCCCAGATCGGGATGCAGAAACAACACGCGCACCATTTTGCACGAACACAATTAAAGCTGTGGAAACATTGTGAAAATTAATACCTATTCTTCACTACTTTCGTTTAACCCACCTTAATGTCATTCAAAGTGCATTATATGCAAAAACAACTTAATGCAGTTTTTTATTTTGATTCTTAGACGTGCCTCTAAAACGATGAATTTAGAAAATATGCTATCGATGAATGTGTTCTGTTACGATAACGTGTTGTGACGTAATCAAGCGGGCGTTAAAACTAAATCATGTTAACGCTGCTTGCAGTAATAAACAATTATGCATTAATGCATGTTGTTCTACAGTCCCTTAACATTTACTTGCTGTTAAGCATTCGCGCAACCTCATACATTCGATAGGTTTAACAGCACTGCCAGCAGCTGGCAACTCTAGAACCAACGATTCTTATTAACCAAAACGCGTTTGTCATTATTTAGCACTAACAACGCGTTCTGCTCGTATTTCGGCCCGTGTTTGCAACGAACGCATTAAATTTTCTGTAAAATCTACAAATTTTGCAATTTAAATCAACAAAACCGTCGCGTACCTTCGTTTGCCGTTAATTTTTGGAGCGCTGTCTGCCGTGTATCCAACCGATTTATATATCATCATCCAGAGGGATGCAGCCGCCAATTAAATTATCAGCAAGCGAAGGCATCATCGACATCGAGCGCGCTTCGTTGTTGTTGCTAAATAAATAGAATTAGAAAAGAATACATAAACCGTCGTCGTTGCTAAATTCAAGTATTATACAAAAACGCCAAGTGTAATGCATGCAAATTGTTGCTGCGACACCTAATCGAAAAGAGAAAAAGAATCACAAAGCGAAGGAGAAGGAAAACAACACAGACCATATAACACACATACTACAACATAAGGCAACAACAACACAACACATGACAACACACAGAGCCAATTAAACTCTACGCTACTTTTGGCTACACTAGCGGCTCCGACTTCCACGTCGAGTACACCGCAAACAAATACACATACTATATATAATCCACACAAATATATATATAAACCGCATTATTGACATTTACTGTAAATCGAAGGGAATTCGTCCGGCAAGGCAGCAGGGCCGCTATAGGCCACGTAAACCCCATCAAGATGCCCAAAATCTATGTGAAAAAGCCCTTGGCGGGTCTCGTCACCCGCAATCGTTCACACAAAAGCAGCATATTCACTGTAAGTACTTCAACAAACTTCACACATACAAATACGTTCACGTATACTCTTTCTTTTAACACCTGTGCAACTGATACGACAGTAGTCTATCGCTTATCAGTGCCAGCAGGTATCGAGTGTACTGATATAACTCAATACATCAAATGGTCAATCAATCAATCAACAAATTTCAAAATATATTTGTGAATAATGTGCAACAAAATGTCGAAACTCAGGCATGTTAATAGTTGTTTTAGTCGAGTTTACCTTAGCGTGTGCTGACTGTGTGATAAGCAAAACGCCGTCCGTTATCACACGCGAGCACTAAAGCTAATGCCATTGACTGTCATTATGAATCACCTCGCCTCGTGTATTTACCCATATTAGAAATTAAATTATAATGGGCGCCTTAAAAAAAGCTACATTTGAGAGGCAATCAACTAGTTGTTCAGTTCGTTTAGTTTATTACTTAAAATTATTTACTTAGTACACAATTCAGGTTAAAATTGGTGCAATTTTCCTTTGTGTTTATGGGTTGTGTGTGTTTTCCCATCAGCCGATCGCAATTTTATCGCACAGCGAGCGATAATATCTCAAATTTTTGGTTTTTCAAATCGTAAAGAAATAAAAGCAACGAAAAATGATTTTACTATAATATAAGCATAAATTTGAATGATATCAAACACATGATACCCTGTTGATTGCCTTCGAAAAACTGCTTGACAATATATTATTCATGGCTACATATTATTAATTTAAAGAAACTCGTTTGAAACTTGAATTGTATTTTTGATAAGAAGTTACTTCTAAGTGTGTATATAGTCTGACATCAACAATACAAATTGCATGAGTCGCCACTCTAATTGTTTTTACAGAAATAACTCTATAAATGACTAAGCATCGCCTTCCGAACGTACGTGTGTTCAATTATGTGGGTCTGTGTGTCGCTTAATGCTTAATTTCCATTTCAAGATCTACAAAGTTGTGTGTCGAATTTCATAATCAATTCAAGTTCTTCTTCTCCGTGTTGTTCTTGTTGCTGTTGTTGCTGTGACCTCTCACAAACAACCACTTGTTCATTGGACATGGAAGCTGCTCCGAGCTGATTCGTAGTCTCATTCGACTTTCGCTTTCATTTGAAAGCTGTTCTCTCATTCTTTTGTTTATGACTTTTTTGTGTTTATGTGTTTTGTTTTATTTATTCTGTTTTTCAGTTGAGGCGCATATGATTATTGTAGTTTATTATAGTCACAATATATTCTTTAGGTATAATGATTTGTTTTCTTTCCTTTGTTCGTCTTAACAGTACATTGAACTTTCTTGATTTGATCCTTGGAATCCTAGTTTCGCTTTTGGCCTGTTTATGCCACACACTGAGTGTGACTAGCTTAAACACACACACGCAGAACAGCAACACAAATAAACAAGCAGTTAGAATGCGTGCTCGTGTAAATATTACATTAATCACAATTTGTCCCATTCTCTCAAGTGCAGAAGGGTGGACGCTGGTGTGTAATTACATGCCTCGAAATGTAGCACAACACTCGCTGCTGGGACCCTGTGGTAACTTCATTTTAACTTTTGCAACAGCACCCCACCAACTTCCCTAACTTGAATTCATATTTAATGCTACTGCGTTGACGCCGTGTGAGAAATTGGCTTCAAGATAATTAACCGCTAACCACAAGTCCACAATAGCCGACCTGGGCAGCCAGCTTGCCGCCAACCACTCGGGCACTGTGCTACAAAACAGTTGGGATTTGAATTTCCACAGGCATTAAAATTTCTTAGAAATTCGTTGGTTTAAAAGCTTATTAAATTTAATATGTGCCGGCAATTAAATCGTGCAACTAGTAAAACAGCTTTTGAAATCTATCCAGTTCCTTTTAAAATGTAGAACTTAATATATCAAATTTAAATACTGGCTGACAGTTTTATTACTGGGAAATGAAGACATTAGTTAAGTTTAAATAAACTTTTCGTATAAAAATGTCCAACTTATAATCCTTTTGGCTTTCCAACTTTAACTTTGTAGCAGCGTGTATTTGATCATTATGTATACGCTCAGTAAGCCACTATTAACTTGCGCCCAGAAACTTTGACTTTCCCATTAAAAAAATCTGTTTAGCCTTGAACTTAATTATTGACTTTTGACGCCGTTACTCGATGTCCTTTTATGTAGTTTTTGCTTTGCATGTGGAAAATTATACACCATGCGGTGTTTACTCGGAAAAACTGTGCAAAACTTCACTGTCTGGCGTTGACTATTTAATTGTTCTAACGAAATTCAGTTAATTAATAAATAGTCTAACTTTACAGTGAATGCGACTTTGATTAACTGTTTTTCGTGGCAAGTTTTTCATTTTCATTGAAAATTGAAGGAAAATGATTGCTCTCCTTTGTTTTCGGTAATTTTTGTGTCACGTTTGAAGCGCTTTCATTCATAAAACGAACTTAAAGCGCGCAGAAGCCGCACCGAAAGCGAAATCGAATGAAGCTTTTCCGACGCTCTTTTGGCTTTAACAAAAGCTCTCTCTGGAAAAGCGTCAACATGTGCGGCGGGTGCGCGTGCACTCAACAAAGGCAACATGCAACAGAGGCCACCACAACAACAACAGCAACAATAAGTATATAAAATTGCGAATGGCAGAAGTAAACATGAAACATGGGAAATGTTGTGGGAAATTCTTGTGTATGCAGATGAGAAAGCAGGTTTTTGGAGCAAACGAGAGAGGAAGTGAATGAAATAAAGCTGAGCTTTAGTGCGTGGGAGTTGGGTTGCTTTAAAGGAGGCTAGCATGGACAGTGAAAGTGTAGGAAAAACACAGGAAATTATTCCAACAAATCACACACTTTTCATTTAGTTTTCCAAAGCTTTGTGTTTACTTCCTGTGCCATCAAAATGTATATTTTTATTTCTTGCATGTGCCTTGAACTAAATATAAATTGTCTAGATTTGGTCATCTCTGTGAATCAAGCCGAAAAAACCATACCAAAAAAAAAGCTTTGGTAGATTAAAGCTTTTCCTCGCGTGTTACAAAAATTGCATACAAGAGCACAAAAAAAAAAACGACTTAAAATAGAAACGAGAATATTTTCATTACCCAGACGACGTCGACGACGACGACTCGCAGCAGCGAGCGAGCAAGCGAAAATCGAGACGACGCTTTTCCAGCTGAGTACGAGGCAGCATGTGGAAAAGCGCACAACACGCTCGGAAGCGCTGTCCCAAATTTTTGTTATCATCGTCTTTGTCATCTTCGTCGTCGCCGTTGTCGTCGTCGTTGCTGTCGCTGTCGCTGTCACCGCCAACGCAACAAAAATTATATTCAAATAAAAGCCAAGATTTTTGTTCTACCTTCTTTTAGTTGTTTATTTTATTTTTTAAATATTCATTTCTCGCTTAGTTAATATTTGTTTAAGTTCGTGTTTCGCGTTCGTGCAATTAAACGGAATCCGGCGTGAATAAATTGACATGTGTGCGACAATAAAATCGAAAATATGTTTAAAGTGTAATTAAATCATGTATGAAATGTGTGTGTTTGGGGAATATCCCATACTGCAATGCGGGGAAAATCCATTAGAAACTGAGGCAAATCATGTGCCACGACAAGAGAAAAGAATCTAATCAAAATTGAATGGAAATTTTCAAAATTTAAATGTGATTACTGCTGCTAATTTTGTTTGCTGTTGTTGTTACGCAAAATATAAAAAAAACTGTAACTGTACTTAAAGTGTGCCCACGTACACAGTTTGTTGTTGCTGTCAATGTTTTTTTAGTTGTGGTTCTTCTTGTTGTTGGTCTTCTGCTTGTTCTTGCTGTCTCCTGTAAGGCTTTCAACGCTAGTTCTCGTGTCTGCGCCTTCAGACGACCGAGCGTCGCCATACACACACTTAGACACACACACAACGCACACGCACTCGCCTTCGTGTTGTTTTCCTTGAAGAAGGTCACTCAAACAACTCGCACTTGTTCCCCATGCGCCCCATCCCACATCCGCAGCCGCCTTCTTCGCCTTGTCACATCCTTTTCTGCTTTTTGTACAATACTTTCACTGCCTTGACCAGCATTGCTTTCCCAAACAGCTTTTCCGCCCTAATGTATGTACTAAGAATGGCATTTTTGCATAATTCGAGCATTTCGATCGCTTCAGTGCAAACAAAACCTTCATTAAAAGTCTTTTGTTATTCAGTCCTTTCAGTTTCCCTTTGCCGAATGCAAACATCTCTCTCACGCTCTGCCTCTCACTGGTTTTTAATGGTTATTGTGTGTCACGTTGACCGTTTCATGTTGAGCTCATTGTTGTGCTGTTTATGGCAAATGATTTTGCTTAGTTTTTCCTTTTTGCACTTCAAATAGAACCCCCCTTTGACCTGAATTGCAGCAAGAGCGAGCAATAAACTAATTAAGTTTGCATACGACTATCACGATAAGCGTCATAAAAGTACCTAAATAAATGTTTATGTATAAATAAATTTAATTGGCTCAAGTAATTTGCATGTGTGACGTATACGCAATGTGATTAAACTACACTCATGTTTCTTTTTATAAATCTTTAAATTATTTAGGAAGACTTCTTTATTTGCCATATAAATTCACATACATTATTTATTTGCCCAATAGAGAGTTTTTATGGCTTTGGGGGCAATTCGTATGTCTGTGTGTGTGTGTGTGTGAATATTTGCGCGTCTTGAAAGTTCAATAAACTTTCGCAGCAATGTGGAAAAACCCATTTGCATCACACTTCTCATTCATTTCATTAGCATATTTTCCAGCGCTTATTTTTGCCAAGTTGGGAAAATTTCTTATAAACATGTGTATCTTTTTCTTTTACCTTCTCACTCTCACGCTCTCTGTCTCTCTTTCTGCTTGGCATTTTCTGAATTGAGCTGGCAGCCTTAATATATGACCCCGATTTCTATAAGCAAAGTAAATATTTTCACAGTCAGCCAATCAATTACAAAGCATCGACTCAGCCTCTGCTTCTGCTTCTACTGCGGCTTCGGCTCTAGCTTCAAATTGTTGAGTAGCAGTTACTAAGGGGTCTTCGGTCTTATGAAACGCCGTTAGATAACACACTGGCATCCATAAATTGTGGCTCATTGTCGTTCGTTCCCTTTTGTCTGGCTGACAGTTTATAAACAGCTGCGGTGGCTAATGCGGCGTATGCGCAATGTCGTAGCTTCTCCTCCATATACCAACCTCACCGCACATCAAAGCTATGGTCTTTTATGGTGCCGTCAACTGCAAGTTACAGAATGGCACAATGTCTCCAAAAGAATAAGTTGAACAAAAGCTTAAATCAAAGTTGGAAGCCAACAAAAATTCTATTAAACTCAAATTTAAGCATATTTCTAGTTGTATTTTTTGTAAAATTATATTATATGGAATTTTAAAAAGCCTGTAACTGAATCACTGTTTGGTGTCCTTTGGCAGTGTCCTTGGCTAAGCTGTCTATTTAAGCCCAGCTGTCTCCATGCAGACTTGACTAGCGCGACTGTCAAATATATTAGAAACAATTTTATTGCTGGTTTCATTTACTTTTTGACGTTGCAGCCAAAATACCTCTGGTAAAATGTATGCAAATTAACTACCTGATACTCCGCCATCTGCAACACATTTGTTTGTTGTCAACACTTTATAGGTTCTTAACACAACTTTCTAAACACACACAAAGCGTTGCACAAAAATTGCTCGTGTTTCGTTTGATTTATTTGGTTTGTTGTGTTTTGTGTGTTGTTTGTTGTGCGGTGTGCCGTGCTTTAGGGTGTGTTGCATGCAAGGTCAGCTCGTGATTCGGTTTCCACATCATCAGAGTTAATCAATAAATAAATAGCGCTATGAAAAACAAGACAAAAAGGATACAAAAACCATTGAAAGCTGCTGCTGTTGCTGCCTTGCACTTGGCCACGTTGTGTGCCAAATTCTTTACCAATTTGCCACGCTCCATGCAAGGCAAGACCCCTAGGGGACCGTTAACATCCCGTTGCCAATTTAAAAGAGCTTCCTTCCATTCAAGATTTGATGCGATGTGACTGCAATTTCCTCCATTATCTAACTGCTCTAGTAAAATCAATAAAATGCACATTCATCATCTAAATGACCGTGTGTGTGTGTGTGTTTGAGTGTTTGTTGCTGCCACCTATTGGTTTTTTCTCTAGTTTTCCCTTTTGGCCCTTTGGCCTGGTCGAAAGCATTGCCAACGCAGCTTGGCACTTTCTGGCCACGTTGTTGACAAACTATTTTTAATATTGAATGGCAGCAAGCTGTGCTGACAGCACGCGTGTCAGCGTGTGTGTGTGTGTGTGCATGTCAGGAGCCAACTAGTTAAAACAGGCTTACACTTAGAGGAAAGGCTAGTAAGTTGTTCTTTAAATCGAAAGTTTTTAAATATTCTTACTGAAAAAGTTTCTAAACTAACTCATTTTCCCGAATTAAATTCATTCCAATTCTTTTCCTGAAAGTTTACTTTCTCCTTGTGTAGTGTCGCTTAAAGGCGCTATCATTATCGCTGTCTGTGCTGATTTGTGTAGCAGATAGTATTTTATTTGGGTTTATGTCTATCGATTAAGCAATGTGTACTTAGTACACGTACTTACTGGCAGCTTTAGTAGCAATTCGACGTTGGTAACAATTACATTAAAATATTTATAGTCTAGTTTTGGGGGCAAGAATAAACTTGCTTTAACGCACTTAATTTAAGTAGGTTTATCTGCTCGAGAATAATGGTTCTAAGCAGTTCAATAATTGCACAATTGTAGTGCCCTTAAATCCGCTCCTGGCACACATTACACATACGTCGCGTTGCCTAGCTGCCTGTCATATGTTGAATTGAATTTCAGCAGAAAAAGCCGCAATGCCAGCATCGTTTTGTTGGTGCAATTCCTTCGACCTTGTATTTGTTTTTCATTTGTGCAATGGGTTTTCCATTAACCCATAAGGGTCAAAATGATTTCCTTTATAAATACCCTCTAACTGCTTTGATCGACATGCTATCAATGGCCTTTCAATTACTTTCCTGTTCCTGTGTCGTTTAAATCTCTAAGGCTTGTCTGAGATTCTTGATTAATTTCTAAGTCTCGAAACTTTTTGTGGACTTTGGTAAATTGAAATTGTAACAACTTAAGCTGTCTGTTTCTTTGTCTGAAGTTGTCATTGGCAGCTGACAACCACACACACATAACCATAGCTCTCACTTGCTTTTTCTCTACCGCTTTGTGTGCGTGTGTGTGTGTGTTTGTGGTTTGCACCTTGCCCCAGTTTTCATTTCGTAGTTGCCTTGTTATTTGCGGCATTTAAGTGCGCCAAACTTTAATTTGAAAACTATGCGGATTTTTAGGCGGGTGGGTTGAAATGCCGACTACTATTTTTATTTATGCATATCAATTATTTAGCAGGTCGCAAAACAACAGTCCACAACTTGACCTTGTCACGAGAGGCGAACCTTTTTTTAATTTTTTGCTTGCTTTGCGTGTTTTTCATATGCAAAAAAGGCAGCACACGTGTGCGACCAGTGAGTCGAGAGCGCAGATTAATTAGCTACGAATGTGTTGTCAAAAACAAGATGACATTACGTATGCGCCATGTTATTAGCTCATGGGTCAAAAAGGAAATTTGGAAGTATTTAGCCTACCAATTTTAGAGGCATGCTTAAAAGTATGCTACATATTTAAGCTACCCAATTTTTATAGGGAAATCTTTTTGTTGTAACTTATTGATTTTTGATTGCAAAATCCTTGTCACTTCACTTTTTACAATTGTGTTTTAAAATTTATAATTTCAAATATTTAAACTATTTAATTCTATTAATAATTCAAAAACTTGAATTATTTGTCAAAAGTTAACCGATTTTTACCAAGTAATACTGCTGCATTACCCAACACAGGGTCTTTTTAGGCAGGTCACAGCTGTGACATTTTTACATGTCAGCACCAAAATGGTTTTGACAATACTGAAAGGAAAACAGCTGAAATAAATGTTGTTGCCTTTTTCCTCTGTCATTCTCAGTTGTTTCCCCTTTGTAAATTGTTATGACATCGCTGCGTTTTTTTGTTGTTTGTTGGAGAGCTTGAAACACCTAGTCTTTGGTTCTTCATACTAATCTTAACCAAGGTCATTTTGTGCAGTGTATTTTACAAACATTTCGCAAAACAAGCTCACATAAACACACTCGTGTGTATCTCTCATTCCTCAGATAACAAAAAAGTGTATCTCAAAGTGAATTTCTCAACGTAGACAGTTTTCTTATCGTTTGCCATTTATTTATGTTTGATTAAACCGTTTACATTTGAATGAAACTGAAACTGAAAATGATTATCAAAGCATCCGAGCTGCGCACAGAGCTTAGTTATATTTGCACTTGACCCCATTGTCGTACACTTTTTTTTATTCTTATTTAATTTTATTTGAAATATTTTTTTGGGGTCTGCACTGCGAGAGCTCATGGGGTGAGAGCTGAGCACGTCGTCTGATTTATACCCACATACATGTGCTTGGCAGTTATAACATGATTATTTTATGACTTTTATCTAATTCCACGTAGAACATAGCTAACGCAGCTGCCTGACTCACTGCAGTTTGAATTTTGTCGGCGTGTTTATGCAGTTTGCTTTTGCGATAATATCTAACCCACTTTAACTTCAACTATAGTTGTTTATCTTTTACTTTTTGCAGTGACATCAGCAATTAAAGTTTTTATACATTTTCCATTAAAAATAAAATTCATTTTTGTTTTTAGTCTGTTGATTAGCAACTGTTATTTGTCTATCGCTTGCATTTCACATACTTAACTTTAGTACTGTTCACTTGACAGCTTTAAAGTTACTGTTTATTTTAATTTTTTTCAGCCGGTTGTCAGCTTCTCACAAGAGCCAGATATTCGTGGCAAAGTCCCCGCTATTGTTTATTTAAAATTTTTGTACTTTTCGGTGCATTCGAACTGAATTTTTTTGTATTGTGCGCACGTGTTGTGTGAAATTTCACTCAATTCTATGCAAACAATGATATTTGAGCGTTATTTTCATAGCGAATGGGTGCTTTCAGTGACATTTGTTATACCCTGTACTGGCAAGCAGTGGGGTATTCCGATTATTTTGGTATTGCGAAGTGAAATGGCATTTGGGGTATATTACCAAGTAAGTCGATTTGCAGTATTTAAAACCGCTGATTTTATGTCAAGATTTGGCACAGGGTATTGCCTAGTTTACCTCTATTTTGTTGTTCTGGCGTTCAATTCAGTAGCGCAGCGCTGAGCGCAAGCTCAAATCGGATCGTTTATTCTGCACTAGTTACTCTCTCGCACACTTGCTCTCTCTCCCTTCTCTTTTGTTAGCTTTTGGTTCGCTCAGTGCTCGCCGCGCATTTCAACTGAGCAGACGAAATTGCTGAAAGTTCGCTTTTGTTAATTATTTAGAAACTTTTCTTTTTTTGTAAATAAAATAAAATGCCAAAAAACTTGTAAAATAAAAAATAATCAAGACTTATTGAAATTGTGACCAGATCATGAAAGTTGTTGAAAATTCACACGTTTGTCAAAATTCGAAAACAAATTGTTGTTGCCCTTCCCACCCACTGTGCACAGATAAATTTATAAATTAAACTATAGTTTTTTTGGCTTGCTCCTTTCAATATCCGTAAATTATCGTGTCTCTCGTGTGGTTTATATACATTCCATATACATACATATATATATTTCTTGGCAAGTATCTCTCAATTGGTCCATGCGACACTGGAAACAAAACTGAATAACTGCTGACGATTATTTATTGTGTTAATTTTCAATCGTTGAATGAAATCAGACAAATTTAAACTTGTTATGAAAAGCAAAGCTTTCTTTTTCAATTTCAATTCGATTTGATTGAATTTTTCATGGGCTTTTAGTTTTTATATGCTGCCAAGCAAATGCTAATTGTTGTATATAGACTGGCTAAGTAACACTTACTTAGTACTTACTAAGTGTTTGTGCTTGTTTGCCCATTCAATTAGCATTCAAGCGTTAAATTTGCACAACCGTCCAAATATAGACACGGGGAAAAATTGGCATTTAACGACATTTTGGCCTAATTGTTAACTGAATTTATAACATTTTATTGCATACTTGACGGCGTCGTTAATCGAAAGATGAGCAATATGTTAACGATACATTTTTATAGCTTACTATTAATAAATACCAAACAATTTAAGCATCTGTCTGTTGACCTTGCCTAAACTGTACAAGGAAGCTCAAAAAAGCATTTAATTTATGGCAAGCTACCATAATAATTGCATTTGCTATAAACTGTATAGGCTACGCCCACATTTGGTTTGGTAATATATTTTCTTTTGAATGGGATTCGCTTTTCTTTTGTTTAGCTTCTTTTTATTGCTCTTATGAATGAAACGAAAAGTTTTTGGTCATTAGTTTAGTATCTGATTCAGTGTATTGCCAACTGTTTTTGGCCAACATGCCAAATAATTGTGTTGGGTACAAATTTAAGTTCAGCTAAGAGCAAATCACAACAAAATGTGTAACAACAACTGATCAATTGTTAATTTGCAGCCAGAAAAAGTGCCTGAAACTGATGAAAAGCGATTAAGAGTCGCAAAAGTCGATGAATAAATGAATTTTGTTATTAATAAGTAAAATATCATTAATGTCAATGCATAAATGATAGTACAAGTAAAAGTGAAGTGCGACCTGGTTCTGTGATCTGTGATCTCTGCTATGTTCCTAGCCATAATCATCATCTGATTACTCACATGTGGAAATGGAAATTAGTGTGATAGCTGAGCCAACTACGATAAAACTGTGTGCAATTAGTCGAGCAAAGCGGCGGACGGCGTTCAACTGAATTGGCAAACGGAAAAGGTTCAAAGAATAGAAGGAGAGAGCGAGAGAGGGAGAGAGAGAAGAGAAGAAAGAGCAAAGCTAAGAGACTTACAGCCATCGAGCGGAAGAGAGCGAGAACGTGTCGATGACAATGCGAAACGGTCTCAGCAATGCCATGCGGCAACCGACGGAGGAGCAAGCGGACAGCAGCTTTGAGCTGGATGAGCACGAGCCGGAATTGGAACCCGTCAAGCGTTTGGCCACAACCACAACCTCCATCAACATCAACCACAAGGACGAATCGTATGCCAGCGATCAGACGGATACACAGAGTACGCACAGCAGCAGCTCAACGCCAACCACAGCGGATGTAGCTGATGTGGCAGCGGATGCGGAAACCATCAGTTCATTGCCTCTCTCACCGGCCATCTATGGACGTGGCGGCAGTCAGCTTGTCAAGCGTCATGCCTCATCTCTAGCATCGGCAGCATCGTCGTCATCGCAGTCGAACCAACAGCCTCAAATCGATAATCTTTCCGTTTCGATAGCCACCAGCAGCGATTTACCCGATCAGGACAATGTGCCGACGGTAAGCGACCACGAGTAACTAACTTGGAAACGTAACTTAATGTTTGTGCCTCTGCAGTCATCACGATATGCGGCTACACATCCCAGTGCTGCCATTGCAGAGACTTCAGGTGCACAGACTGCCACTAACCGGACAGCTGGCGGCACACATAGACGCACTCTATCGGCCACTTCGTACATATCGATGCGTTCGCAATTGGGTGCGTCGGGAGCGGGAACACCGCCAGAGCCTCCGCAACGCAATCGTTTCTTTGAGTGGATACGTGTCATCTGTAAGATGTGCTGCTGCAAGGTTTGTTACCACACCATCAAAGGAGTTATATTATGGAAAATCTTTGTTCTATACGCATTATTTCACTTTAGTACAAAGCTATAAAGCTAAGCGTTTTGTTGTCAGTTGATTGATTGATTGTCAGGCTTTGATTGATTACCTAATTTAAATACTTTTCATACAAATTCATGTTTAACTTTATGTTCTTCTCCACACAGAGTTCGGGTATTGGCGAGCCGAGTGTACACCATGCACTGGTTGTGATATTCTTAGAGTTCTTTGCTTGGGGCCTGCTAACAATGCCCATCATATCGGTAAGTTAATACCACTAACTAGTAAATTTATGTATTAATATTTAACTTTCTTTTGCAGACTTTAAATCGAACATTTCCGGATCACACGTTCCTAATGAACGGCCTGGTCATGGGCATCAAAGGCATATTGTCATTCCTATCGGCGCCATTGATTGGCGCCTTGTCCGATATTTGGGGTCGTAAATTTTTCCTATTAGTCACAGTATTCTTCACATGTATGCCCATACCGTTGATGTGTATAAATACATGGTGGTTTTTTGCCTTGATCTCAATTAGCGGCGTTTTTGCCGTCACCTTTTCGGTGGTATTCGCATATGTTGCCGATGTGACCACGCCGGAGGAGCGCTCCAAAGCGTATGGCCTGGCGTCGGCCACATTTGCAGCCAGTTTGGTCATTTCGCCGGCCCTTGGAAATGCCCTGATGGACATGTATGGTGATACACTCGTTGTAGCACTGTCCACAGCCATTGCTGTCTTGGATGTGTTCTTCATTTTGGTCGCAGTACCCGAAAGTCTTTCGGAAAAGATGCGACCTGCTTCGTGGGGTGCCCCAATCAGCTGGGAACAAGCAGATCCCTTCCAGGTATGTTTAAAACTATATTAAAATCAACTACTCTGCTAATTATCTATTCTATTTTAGGCATTACGAAAGGTGGGCACCGATAAGACCGTCTTAATGCTTTGCTTAACGGTGCTGCTTTCCTATCTGCCCGAAGCTGGCGAATATTCCTGCATGTTTGTCTATCTGAAGCTTAAAATGGGCTTCAACTATGTTGAGGTTTCAATATTTATCGCTGTTGTTGGCATTCTCAGCATTACAGTACAAGTTACGCTTGGTTCGTTTATGAAGTGAGTTCCAGTATTATATTACCAGTTTACATAAGAGTTTTCTAATTGATTTTTTTTTATTTTTGTAGAGTACTTGGCGCCAAGCGCACAATAATTGTGGGCCTAGCCCTTGAGTTAGTTCAACTGCTTTGGTATGGCTTGGGCAGTCAAAAATGGTAAGTTTCTTGGTGCACAATAAGCATAAATGCAGCGATTAACTGTTGTTCTTTGTTCTTCAGGATGATGTGGTCAGCTGGAGTTGTTGCTGCCTTAGGATCTATAACCTATCCAGCCATAAGTGCATTCGTATCACTTTATGCATCTCCCGAAAGCCAAGGTAAGTGTATACAGTAAGCTATATTTTACTTTGACTTGACACTCTTTTCTTGTTGTTCTGTTACAGGTGCCGTTCAGGGAATGATTACCGGCATGCGAGGCCTTTGTAATGGCTTGGGACCTGCCGTTTTTGGCGTCATCTTCTATTTGTTTAATGTTGATTTAAATGTCGATCAAGATGCGTACGTGAAGAGCAGTCATACGAATGTTGAAAAAATCCAACATCATGTCCCGGGACCCCCATTTGTGTTCGGGGCACTCTGTGTCTTCTGTGCCATTGTCGTGGCTGCTTTCATACCCGAGGGCCAGCAATCGACATTGGAAAAGAAACGTAAGGAAGAGAGTGTTAAGAGTGGGAGTAACACATAACATACGCTCAATTGGGATAATATTTAATATATACTATTTAAAATCAAATTTCTATGTGTTGTATATTTATATAAATTGTTTTCTTTTCTTCTCTATCAATTTGGTGCTCATCTTTTGACTCTCTGGATGCAAAATACACACAACTACACAACCACAGGTGCCTCGCTTGATGTGCAGTATGAGATTGAAACTGGACACAAGGTGCCCAGTTCATTGGCGCCACTTATACGATCCGATTCGCTGGCGCAGCTGTAGTTCAATTTGACCACGCCCACAACAACGCCTACGCCTACACCTACACCAATACCATTGTCACACAATTGCAAAACAGCTGGTGTCTATACAATTTAGTAACTGTAACAAATGCTGTATCTAGTTTTTGCTTAGTTAGTTTAACTGCAACCACATCAACCCCAGCGCTAAGTTAGGATTATAAATTATTTACAAAAGAAACGATGCTGTTAAATTATTATTTTCCTTGCCGCGTGTGATTTGCTATTTAAACTATTATACATTGTACAACTAACTGTAATTGTGCACGACCTCAGAGTTATTAATACTTATGTAATTTATAATTTCACTTAGTTTATTTAATTTACAATCAATTTATAGAGTGCTTGCCTTCGAATTCAATTTTGTAACACATCACAGGAACAAGTGTTAATTTTAAATTGAACACACTATTCTTTTAACATATAAACACACAACAAACTGCCAAATAAACAGATGAAATACATAGTTTCTTTTATTATTATTTGGCGCAGCACAAGAATTTTATTCGGATTAAACTAAACTTATAACAAAATGTTTTCGGCGGCCACAAATCATCAAATATACAATTGTTTTTATTCTTAGTTTGCAGCATTGTCAAGATTTGTTAGCAGTCGTAAAAGAATGAAGTCACAACAAATTATTAAATTAGAATTAATCGTGTAGTAAGCTTTACTTTGCAAATTTTAGTGATCTGAAGAACGTAAGAGTCAAACTGTTGAGGTTCATTGATGTCAAGAAGTCGGTAATGAAATAATAATTATAAAATTTATAATAAAAATTAACAAATTCTGGTGTATTTACGATGTACGCTCCGAATCGTCTGTGCAGCCGAGCTATAGATTTTATTTTGTTACAACAAACAAAACTATCAACAAATACAAATTAAAGTTATTGTTTTAAATTAATCAAGGCTTAGCGTTATGAAGTAAGAAAAATGTGCGTATGTGTATAGTACTAAGTAGATGTAAAGTATTTGCACCTGCAAAGTTTCACAACTTTCGATATAAATAACTATATATTAATACTGTAGGCATAATAAAATAAAATTAATATATTAAATGAAAAGATTTATAAATGTATAAAAGTATATTTTTGATTTTGAAAGGCAATTAAAAGCAGTTCATGTAAAACTGAAACCAAATTTCTAATGTAAATTATATTTAAAATAGAGATCATAAAAAAACAAATACTTATTCAATAATACCAAATGTATGTACTAACTTTTGACGCAGTGAAAACAACCACACAAAGAAATGAGAATCATGTGAAGTGGAAAAACCAAACAAGAATTATAATAAAAACAATAAGCAAAATACAAATTGTGTAACAAATAAACTTAAATATGGTTTGATGAAATCCATGGAGTGCAGTCTTTAACTTGATACTAACGGTTTGAGTTTTGTGATCGTTATGGAAACTATAGTGTTGTGAGTTAACTGTTACATTATTTAAAAAAAAAAGTCGCATATTCGTTCGTTCGTTGATTATTCTCTCGTTTTAGAAATTATCGTAGTGATTTGTTAATTGTTTTCGTCATATTGCATCTCAAATATATATGGTTAAAGTGTCGCCTATTAAATTTAGCGTTATAAAAGTCATTAAAACGAATTGTGGCCAAAAATTTTATGTTTTACCGCTTGTGGATAGATGCAAGTCAGACTCTAGGACACGCCTCCACAGCAATGCCATCCAAAACGATCTTGAAACGCAGATCGAAATGTCATTATCACTATGCCTATCTGAACATAAGGAATCTAAGTCGAATAGCAATATGCATTCTATTGCTCACGCTAATCATAACGATAAGCGGTCAAGAAGAAGGGGCAGAGGGTGAGGGTGAGGGACCTGGCGATGGTGATGGAACTGGCGAGGGTGAGGCAGCTGGTGAAGGTGGTGAGGGTGAGGGAACTGGTGATCAGGCAGGTGAAAGTGGTGCTGGTGACGGTAGCGGTTCTGGTGAAGGCGGCAACCAAACAAACGTTGGCCAGGACTATCGTTTCGATGGACATGGCACAGTGCATGAGCAATTGGGACAAGCTCATTATCCCCTAGTGGAGTTAACACCGTACAAATCGAAAGCAGTCTATACTGCCGAGAAGAACTACTCCACTTGGCCCATCCATCCGGCATACAATTTCACCCACTTTATATTTGATGGTGTTGTGAACAACAAACCAGCGCTGCCAACTGGTAAGTTCTGCATACTTTCTAACAAGTTCCTAAGTTTTAAAACAAGCATAATTACAGGGTATCTGGTTGTGAAGAATGAAAGCACGCTGGCACTGGGACCGAAAGTGGAGGAAAATGATTGGAGTGATCTGCTGGCCGAGTACTTTCTAGTTATCATTTGGGTTCTTATACTGCTCACACTTATAATTTTAGTACCTTTTCTGGCGTAAGTTAATTAACTAAACTGATTGATTAACTACTTACCAAATTTCCATTCACAGCGTTTGTTATTGCTGCTTCTGCTGCTGTCGACGCTGCAAAATGGGCTGTCCGCCCTGTGATGCGCCCAAGGACAAGCGACTTAGTCTGATCCTCAGTATAGTGCTGCTGCTACTAATTGTAATACTTATGTAGGTTTGTTTGAAATATTGATTTACCTCTAAATATTAATTCTTTATAAACTTTTGTACAGCATTGGTTTGTTAATCGCATTCTTTGCCGGTCGATTTCTGGATCGTGGCTTTGATGACACCAGCACCACAATGAAGCGAGGCAGCAAGGATACCTGCATGTTTCTGCAGGATGTTTCCGATAATGTGTTTCATGTATTTGTCAGCAACTATGAAGAGCTCGAGGCTCACATGACAGAGATACTCAATGGTGCGTAAGGAGATTTAAGTCAATACTATTTAAAACTAACCTTACTCTACAACTGCTTTAAACAGAGGCAGCAAATCATATATTTTTGGATCTGGCCGATGCCTCGGAGAGTAATGCTATAGCTGAGCTAGAACGCTTATTGGATAATGTAAAAGAGGCAAGAAATTTGATGAAACAAGTGGAAGAAATGCAAAAGGATTTACTGTTCAATGCAGCTCAACTGCGAGATGGTAAAGCATTTATAATAATTTATTTAAATACACGATTAACTGTTTTTAATTTAGGTATGCGAGGAATTAAACGAGATATCGTCTATACCTGCACGATGTTAATCAAGTCTTCAGTCTGTCATCACTTGCTGAACACATCGCAGCTGCAATTTATAGACAGCTCTGTCTGTCTGCATCTGGACAAAGTAAGTAATTAATTAATTAAATAAACTTAACTTTAATCAATCCCTTACAGTTACCCGATCCGCGCATATATACGAAAGCCATGGAGAAGATACTGGACGATGATGTAGCCGATATACCCAAGAAAGCTCTGTTGCGTCATAAGGAGATTGGCACTAAAATTGCAGTTGCCATGGAGACGGTTGTGCCATCGATGAGAATGGAGATCAGCAAGGGTCGTGACATCTTCCAGGCACAGGCATCTAATGTACGCAATCTGATTGATGCTGTTATCAGTGATATACACCACAGGACACTGGAATCGACCCAATCGTTTGAAGACATTAACGATAAGTACGGCCACCATCGAAGCGGCATCAGTTTGCTGGCCTGTGTGCTCATACTGCTGGTAATTGGTTAAATATTAATTGATTAATCTGTTTACTTAACTTTTAATTTCATTTCAGGTTTTGATTATACTCATTTTTGCGCTGATACTCGGTGTCTTCATCAACAGAAACACGGGCTCCCACTGTCTGCTAATGTACGTAAATATCTTTAGTATTTGTAACTAATTTTAATTACTATTTATTTTTGCTACCTTCTAGAGCCATCATCTTGATGTTCTGTGTATTCTCATTCATTTTGCTCGTCTCCACATTCTACTTTGTGATTGGTCTGATTAGCTACCAGGGCGTGTGTGCTCCATTGCGGGATCGGGATGATAATGCCATGTTTCGTGAACTGGATTCGGTATTGGATCTGAATAAACTCGTGGCCGATGCGGGTGCCACAAGAGATGCACAGTATTCACCAATGCGTATGTCCAATGCAATTAAAGCTTGTACAGAGAATCAATCGATATTCGGGTTGCTCCGTGATAATCATTTATATGATACTGAAGATCTGCAGAGCATTAAGGTGATGACCGATGACGAAAATGATGATAAGAAGGGTCAAATATTCGAAGATGATTTGGCCGATGTTGTACTATTAACTGACGATGAAAAAATCGCTCTCAATGACATGCGTAATGGGAATCTATCCAGCTATCACAGCATCTTGTTTATGGAGAACATGTGTCGAGCACTCACACCAGATATAAAGCAACTGGCTGCTTCCATCAGAAATATTAGCCAACACATCTATTCGGACAACATGGAATGGAATAATCGAGATAGGGTCGGACGTGTCTCGTTAAGAAATGAAGCAATGAATTTGCTGCTCTTCGATCAAAAGTATTCAAATGTCATTCTAAATCTCATGACAAAAATGGAGAAAAATCTGCTAAAAATCGACGAGTTGATTCTGTTTGAGAATCGCAACTTTAGCAATACCATCGAGGTGCTAGTGAATGCTATAGTGCGTTCAGAACTCTTTATAAAGACCAAGGGCAATGCTTTTATCAATTCGCTTGCCGATAATTTGACTGATGTGCTCAATGATCAGATCGATACTTTTGTTCAGGGTGTTATCCACAACTGTAATAACAACATCGGGCGTTGCAGTCCTCTGGCCTATATATATTATCGTGGCGTAGATCTCATCTGTTATCGTCTGGTTGATCCTCTGGTAAGTCCAAGTTAAATTGGTTTACATTCAAGACTTATTTTATGTATTCCACTTCTAGAATGCTCTCTGGTTGGGTATATTGATTTGCGCGCTGGTCTTCATTCCCATCTTTTTTGTTTGCCATCGCTTAATATGTCTCTGGAAGCGTCTGCATTCCTACAGAGTTGTCGCTGTCCCCGTTGTGCCCATAGGAGGGTAAGTATTACCAAAGACTTGCTTATTACCCTTTAATTTCTTGCCTCTTTCTAGGTGTCCAACTTGTACCGGAGCACCGTATGTGCCACCGCCAATTGTGACCTGCACTGGCGGCCAACAAACGTTCTGTGTGTGCTCGCAAAGCAAATTGGGCCGCACCGATGGCGGTGCTGCTCCCAGTTTGAGTGATTTTGATGAGATTGCAGATGATGACAGTTTGGGACAAGTAACATCCGTGCCCAGCATGAGTGGTCTATCTCAAGGTGCTCAGAATGCAAAAGGAATGCCACCGAACCCACCAAAGAACAATAAGAGCAAGAAGGACTAGAAAGTGCCCTAAACAAATTGCATTTAACAGCACTTTTATTGTGAACACATAAAAAAAATGTTTCAAAACGCAATCAATTTATGGATTCTTTTCTATATAATCAACTGAGTGGGGACACTTGTTTCATGATTTAACTGTAGGAATCGGAAATATATAGTTAACGGCATGAGATCATAGGCAACACAATACATTATACACACACATTACACCGTACACGAAACCGTAATCCGAGGACCAGTGTATCCAGTCATCTAGCTCCATCGTAGACAACCAAACTCCGTGTAAAGATGCATAGAGATCCCAAATTATCCCGATGTAGAAAAAAAAATAAAAAGTTATTGGGGACTCAAATTGATATAAAGAAAAATTGGAAAGTTTATGGAATTTTTACGGGACTTTTACTGACCCAGTTGTCATGGCCAACTTCAGCTGATGCTAAACCGATTGGTCATCACACGGATTGGCGTCCCAACTATGAGGGACATGGCACGACCCACGAGCAGATGGGACAACCACACTGACCTCCGGTGGAGTACACGGAAGGTTCTAGGTTCTAGGTTTGGGCGAACCTGTCCTGTTTGCACAGGCATGCCCTACATACCGCCGCCAAATATGATCTGTTCCGGTGGCCAGCAAAAAGTGTGTGTCTGTCCAAAGGGAAATGAGAGAAGCGCCCATCGATCGGGAGGGGGCGTTGTCTTTAATGACGTTGTTGTACTCGAGGACCTTCAACGAGATGAAACTTACACAGAAGAGAACGAAGACCCCTCGTTCAGTAAACGAAAGCAGGATTAGAAAACTAGAGCTACAGCTATATTTGCACATGCACGTTATAATACTCTGCACACATATAAATATATATATGTATATTTACATTGCTAGTAACCACTTTTTAATTCAAATTACTTAACATTTTAAAAAGAAAACTTATCGAGCTATCGATGCCAGTCAAGCATCGTGAGTATATTTTTTTTTGGTATATCCAAGTGGCACATTTTGTAAAGTATTTTACTTCACACAAGATACGGTCACACCGCCGCAGTTGTAGTTGTTGTGTGGTACGCGCGTCGAGGCTAACGTTCCATTCGTCTTGTTTTTTTCTCTGAAAATTTGTATTCTTAATTGGCCCAATAATATAAAGGTGAAAATAGAATGAATCACAACAAAATCTGAATTAAACCAATACTCGTTTTGCAAAATTGAATGAAATACACAAAGTGAATTATAACGGTTGACCAGCCAGACCCACCACCAATTTGGTCTGTGTGCAAACAAAGAAAAAGAAAAAGAATGTTGTGATGCTCAAAGCAGCGGGCGGTGCAGTAGATACATACATTCAAACACATGCAATCACATACAGCGTTTTACACCAAGTATACAAGTGAATGTGTGAGCATGTGTGATTGTGTCTGTGTAACTTGTATATAAAAATGCAAAGACAGTGTGCATATGTGTGTGTGTGTCTAGTATGTATTATGTACATAAACATGCATTAACATGCAGATATCCGAATTTGGTTTGTGCCTCTGCTAAAAATTTGACCCACGCGTGTTAACAAAATTCCAATTGGAGCACGAGGGCAGGCCACTGGAAGCTGTTGCCATGATGATTATATGAAAAGTCTATAAAACAAAAAAGAAAGAAACGAATTCATATTCGATTTAACTGTAAAAATTTTAAAATAATAGAAATCTTCTATAAAGAGAATATAACGAATATAAAAAAGAAAAGCTTTAACGTGCCAATTGGACATTTACATTTATCTCTCTCGCTGTTTGTTATTGTTGAACAAAGAGTGTACTAAACCGTTGTACACGTTGTTGTGGCATTGATAGCTAATTGGATTTGGAAGTTGCCGTATGTTTGTCCGAAGTCCCTTCAACATAATCATTCTCCTCCTCTTTATCATCAACTTAAGCTGAATTAAGTTACGAATTTGTGAAACAGAAAAAAAAAACAAAAGCTGATGCAGACGGGCACCCAATACAGTACCCATTAATGTTGCTGGCTGGTGAGTGTGGATGAGCTCGAAATTCAGGCTTGTTTATTTCAATTTGAAAGATTATAACAATTTACTCAAATCTCTTGCTGGCGATGACAATTGAATGAGTGTGCCTCTGTAAGTGTATGTGTGTGCGAGTGTGTGTGTTTCTACTGTCTGTGAATACTCGTCGTAATTCGAGCGCTTATCGCACAAGGCTTTTGGATTCTCTTTGTCTCTATGTGTCTGCTCTGACTCTTCTTATTCTTTATTCATCTTAGTTAGCTTCGCATAAATCATAATTATTTTGATTAATTAATTACTGCAGTTGCACAGATGTGGAGCAGAGCTACTCACACACACACACATGCATACAAAACATAAAACATTCAGTTTTTTTTTATGTGCACGACAACTTCCGCAGCGACATTCGCACGCAGGCACAGCTACAGATACAGATACATCCCTGACCTGTGTAAGATACATATGCACATGTAAATACTATTACCTAGATATTCTCTATGTGGCAGACACCCAGCATGGCGCTATCACACACACAGACACACTCAGACAGCGGCCCAAATCTAGTTGCCTTTGCGCATGCACTATTTATAGCATTCTCGGCACCGGCAAAGACACTTCTGTACATGTTCCTCTATATACCAAATAAAGTTCATAAACAATATGAATAACGACCACTAAATAGCACTTCATAAGTCATCAGAGAAGACCGTTAGTGGCTGCATGTGAAAAGAACAGCACAGCACAAAGTGTGAGAAGTTTGTGGGAAAAGGTGTGAAACCGTATCATGCATTAATACTTAGTCTACTGCTGCTTCTCTCCATTTTCTTCCATCTTCTTCCTCTGTTCTTTACCATTGTTATTCGCATTTGTACTTCCTGTTACGTTCGTTCGTTCTCTCAACGGGCTTCCGTTCGCCATCAATGCAACAACTTGACTTATTTCTCTTCTTCCATTGTCTGAGTTTTTGTTGTTGTTTTTGAGCTACCCATACACGCTCCACACGCATAAAGATACAAGATACATATGTATATAGATAATGGGTTCAGTATTCTTCATACACTCTTTTTAGGGCCTTTTGTGCTCGCCCGCTTGTGCTTAATTTCAATTGGATATAGTTCTTTGTGTCAGTTTCTTGATTAGACCTCATTGCTGCTCTTTATGGCTGCTCAGCCCGACTCAGTTCAGCTCAGCAGCTGAGCGAGTGTGAGTCACATCTGTTAACTGTGGCCGGCAAACCAGTTCCCCTCTTTGGCCCAATACGAGTATCTTGATACCGGTTCTTTCGAACGAAATATAAAAAAAGAAGTACAAATGACAACCCAACAGATTTCTTTCTAATCTAAAAAATAAAAACTACGCGCAGTCTAATATGAGACTGGTTGTTTCTTCTCCTTTTTTGCCATGTGTACAAATAAACTTAGTATATGAACCTTATATTGTTGCCATAACGGTTAACGTAATTAAGCCCAGCAAGTCTACATCTTTATCTTTATTTACCTTTTTATTATTTGTTCATATTTGTATCACATTTCCAAGAAGAAGATGGAACATTTTGTGAAGCACTTGATATCTGTGTATCTTTGTGTATATAGTGACAATTGTTGCTATAAAGTATCAACTGACCGTCTGTAATGATTTTCGCTTATTTAATTAAATTAGCTGACTAACTATTTTGCAACTTGCAACTTGTTTTAATCAAATTAACTGTAAGGTGCAGCGTTCCTTATTTATTAGCCAACAGTGTGGCCACAACTACGGTTTGACCTCGATAAGATCGATACGTACTTCAACTTTCACTTACGTATAGACTTATAGCAGTCTATGGCAGTCAGAGGCTTGGCATTATAATTATAATTATCGTAATGAGTATCAGGTATACACTTGAGTTTGTTAATTAATTTCTTACATGCTGACTCATTTTTGAATAATTTATGTATTTTCTTAATGCATTTAGCAATCGTATTATTTTGTGTTATTTTGTTTTCTGTTTATGTTTCTTCTTTTAGTTTAATAATCAACATTTCTGTTTCAGTTCAAGGTCAGGGTATTACTTGCTTTATGCTCTTTTTGGCTAAACAATTTGCTGTGAAATATTTTTCAGGGATTTCTTTTGTTTCTTTTATTCTGCTGATAAACAATTTTCTGGTTCATTCTCTGTTTCTTAGTCATATTACGAGAATGTATCTAAACAGAAAGTGAAGAAATATCTCTATGTACACAGTGGATAAGCTGAACAAAAACTCGTTATCTAATGGGGATTCACTTACAAACACTTTCTTATAAACTGAAGTAGGTACAACCTACTTATATATATTTGCCTTACCCTTTTTGGCTTAGTGTAGCGAAAGGCATCTCTCGGGTTTCTTAGCCAGAAAACCTGTTAACTCTCGAAACAGACAAACTGATTCAATTTCAAGAAGTGGGTCGCTTGACTATTTGCTTCCAACACTTTTTTTTCTTTTTGGTGAGACATTGCGAGATCTGTGTCGTAAAAGTGCAAAAAAAAAAAAATCGAATATAAAAACCCATCAGAAAACGTCATTTGTCAGTCGAAGTTGTGCACACACAGCTGTAGTATAACTTTAGTTATTGTTTATTGGCATACAAAATTCAGTTGAACGAAAGTTTATGCGAAACTTTCGTGTGAGAAATTGCAAAACAGTACATCAGACTTTTAAGCAGCAAATCAATTGGATTTTCGTTCTGCAAACTACAGATACAATTTTAATTCTGTGTTTTTTAAGGAACTTTCATTCGATACTAAGTTTCACTGTAGCGTTGTTAGATTTTTAAGAGCTGCTTTAGCTGGAGTATTAAAATATCATGACTATAAATAGCTTTAATTAGCAAGAAACATATAAAACCGCTATGGAAAATTTGCATAGAGAGTCATAAAAATAAAAATAAATATTATGAATTTTTTTCTTTCAAGAAATAAATTTGTCATCAGCTGCTTTTTGATTCATAATTCCAAGAACTCTAGATAAAAAGTTTATGACTATTTCTAGCTCTAAAATAGTCCAATTGAGCACATTTAACCCAATTGTAGCTATGAAATGAGCATTTAAAATGACTAGTCTAGGATTCGCTGAATTCTTGCACTCTGTGTTTCACTGTAGTTCAGTGGCGCAACAAACACAGTTGACTGCTCCGTACAGCTCAGTACAGCATCTGCAGCAGCCCCTAAAAAATGTGCGTGACACCTGCCGCAGACTGCGCATGTGCTTATCAACTTATCAGCTCTGCAAATGTTGTTTATTTTGTTTTGTTTTGGGTGTGTGTTTTTCAGTTTTGTGTATTTTTGGTGAACACACAATATTTTGAAGTACATGTGGCTTAAAAGTGTGCTTTTTTATGTATGCGTCAAAGCGTCAAGTGTTTCGATACTAAATTCCTCTTGTGTTCTCCTCGTTTTCCCTCTAGTTCGTTCCACATCGCTTGTCTCCCATGGAGCGACCCCCAGCACAGAATTTTCTCTGCAAGGGCTTCCAGCTTTGTGTTCCCACATGTCAAGGCCGTTCAAAGCCTCGGTTAGGTCGTTGTGTTTATTGGATTTGTTTCGCTGCGAGAGTATACAGATTTTTCTGCACAGTCGCATCTTCAGACAGTAGAATTATCTCCCATACCACCCACAGCATACATACAAACAAATATACATATTTGTCTATATAACATTCAGACAGCTTCTGTTTGCTCGGACCAAACAGAGAGATGGGCACGTGCATACTCTAAGCCTTTTCCGAACCATTAAAATTTAAACAGAAAATACTTTGTTAACTTAATGGCCATAGGAGATGTGCTTCCCATGGTTCCAGCTGCCATAACTTTGTCAAAACAGCAGACAAACTTAAAGAAAACATACAATATATTGAAAGTCGTATATAATAACCAACTTATAATTTATTTTGCAGTAATTAATGTCCATTATTTGAACTTTAAATGAGCAAAGAACAAGTGTCATTTAAAGTTCGCCACAATTAAGAGTTTATCTCTTATTCTTCTCTTTGCTCTCTCATTAAATGGGTAATAACATAACAGCGACTGACATGACAATTAAATGCTGTTAACAAATGCTATTCGTGGTCACTTGAAAAGACAGAAACCACAAAGCAAAAACGCCACCATTAAGTGTTTAGATGGCAAAACAAACAGTAGTAAAAAGTGCACATAAAAAAACACCAAGCACAAGATAAGCAGGCGGTAAATGCAAGGCTCTTAAAAGTGTAGGTGTGTGTGTGTGTACGTGTGTGTTGTGACACTTTTTGTAGACACAAGTCGGCGGGGGGCCAAGGCGAGCGACCAGCAGTCAATGGCTGAAAGACTGTCTTCCCAACAGCCCCGACCCTTGTATTTGTATTCACCTACAACGCGCACTTTTCTTTGCTACTGTCCAGTTGGGTTTAGTTCAGTTTCCGTTCAGACATCGTAAAGTTCACTGAACTTTAGTGCTTTTCGTTTTCTACACACGCATATCAGCAAAGGCATAAAGTTGTTGTCATTCTCTAAGGGTTTGTGATTTACAGACTTAGATAACAAGTCACTTGCATGTATTATATTATATGTAAGTGCTATGCAAACTTGAGAGTTCTTAAAGCTATGAATTGTCTAAATTCATGAACTATTTTTAGAATTTTTAAAGCGCCAAGTAGTTTTGTTGCTCATATCTGTTTCCCCAGAACAGAGCAAAAAAGCGAGCACACAGAACAATTGCGTGTTTGCCGCTCTGCCGAACATAGCCTCGGTGGCGCAGTTGGCAGCGCGTAAGTCTCATAATCTTAAGGTCGTGAGTTCGAGCCTCACCCGGGGCATGTAACTTTTTTTTAAATTTAACATTTATTTTTTTAAATATGTATTGTGTTTCAGTGGTCTACAGATTTGCATCTTTAGTATAGATCTATATACTCCCACTTGAACATAGCTATGTCTGTCGTTGTTCGTTTTGTTGTATATACTTTATTGACTTTAATTGATGTCAAGTGAAGTGTTTATCATAGAACGAGTGACAGTGTCAGTGGCATGAGGAATCATTTAGAGATATGTGCAACGTTTTCTGAAGCAAATAAAATGCGGCCAGCTCTTTTCCATTTGTCAATTTGCAGGAAACAAAAAAAAAGAAACGACACGACACACCCACATCCGAAAATGATATATGTATTTGACTGCCCAGCCACGCATTAATTTGTTTTTATACTTAAGGTCGAAACATGCTAAAATCGTATTAAGGAGTGTGCCTCATTTATTTTTATTATTTTGCTTTTTAATACCCATATTTGAATCGTTTCATTTGTGCGTTTCTTTTGCAGTTTAGTGCCGAGTGAAATGGATGCGCACTCCGCCGATAAGAGGAGCCACAGCAGGAGCCAAGCGTGTTAGGAGAATTTTTAAACGTAGAAACGTAGGAGGACGGCAACATTTATTGTTGGACAGCTAAAGGGAAATAGCTCTCAGAACGACAGAATGACAGCCGATTACCTCAAGTCAAAGGCGACGCGCCACAAAAAAAGTGGCGTTAAGCGACGCCATCGGCAAATTGCCTATCTGGCCATATGCAGTCTCAGCGTGATTATATTTGGCATTGCCTTGGCCACATTAATAAGGCCAGCTCACGCAGATGTTGACAACGCCGAGGGCGCTGTTGGGTGGCGCTATGGCGTCGAAGGATTTGGCACCACCCATGAGAAGAATAATCTGCCACATTATCCCCATACGGAGTACACACCCTATAAGAAGACATCAAACTATACCAAAGCGCCCAAAACCTATACCGAGGCCATGGATCCTGTCTTTAATTTCACTCACTTGGTATTCGACAAACTTTTAGCTCGTAAATCTGCGTTACCACCAGGTAAACATCAACCAAAACTTCTTTAAGGAAAACCTTTTAATATTAACACTCTTATTCTAGGTTACATCGTGGTAAAGAACGAGGATACACTTAGCCTGGGTCCCAAGGTGGACGACAATGATTGGCGCGATCTGCTGGCGCATTATTGGATTGTTCTTATCTGGGTGTTTTTCCTGCTGCTCCTCGTGGTTATCGTGCCCTTCATAGCGTAAGCAAAACTGCTTTACACCAAACAATATTAAATTTAATCCGTCATTTCTCTTAAGTGTCTGCTACTGCTGCTTCTGCTGCTGTCGAAATTGCAAGGAAGGATGTCCTCCTTGTGACAGTGAAAAAGATGGGCGGAAACGTTGCTGCTACGGCATGATGTTGTTGCTACTCATCATTGGACTGCTGTAAGTTGTTGTCAAATCCAATCATTAATAAATCATACTAATATTAATTGTTTGATTTGTAGCTTTGGTGTCATCATTGCCTTCGTGACCAATCAAATGCTGGACAAAGGCTTTGAGGACACAACTGCAACTGTGCGACGTGCCAGCGATGATACCTGCACCTTCCTCAAGGATGTATCTGACAATATTCATCACTTGTTTATCAAGAACTATGACGAATTGAACACAAATCTAGTTGACATTCTTAAACGTAAGATCATTCGAATATTTCTGCTAAAACTGGTTAATTTTATTATGTTTTACTGCAGGAGTACCTAGGCATATTTTCTTGGATGTAATGGATGCCTCGCAGCTCAACAAGTTGTATGAGTTGGAGCGCATATTCAATAACACACAGGAAGCTGTAACTTTGTTCACGAATCTACAAAAAATGGATAAGGAACTACGTTTTAACGCAGCCCAACTCAGAGATTGTAACTATTTTTAACTCTTCAAGCGTTTGCCTTTAAAAAAGTAATCAATTTTCTGTTTTTAGTGCTGCGGGGCGTAAAGCGCGATGTGAATTATGCTTGTACTGTGCTCTGCGGCAGTCGGGAATGCCTTCAGTTCTTGAAGACCACGGAAATAGAGTTCCTCGATAGCTCAAAGTGTCTGCATTTGGATCTGGTAACTAATCTAGACTTTTATTAAGAGAATGAATACTTATGTTATTGTTTTGCTATTGCAGCTACCTAATACAACCAATTTTATGATGGCCACTCGAGAAGTTGTAGAGAATAATACTGCACATGTGCCCAAAGACGCCATACGACGGATCGAGGAGGTTGGCAAACATATTAAGAAAGCCATTGATCCCATAACACCAAAGATTATCACGGATATACACAAAGGACAAGATATATTCCGCGAACAGGCCAACCACATACGCAATCTGATCGATGCTGTAATCACAGATATTCACTCAAATACTGTTAAATCAACGACTACTTTCGATGATCTTTACGAGAAGTTTGGCAAAGATCGCAGCATTATAAGTGTCATTGTCTGTGTGCTCTTGTTGATCGTAAGTGGTAGAATCACAGTAACTTGAAGTGATTAGTTGACGTATTTTCTTATGCGTTTACAGATTCTGTTTGTATTGACAATCTCTCTGGTCTGTGGCTGCTGTGGACGCCGTCGTCGGGGCTATCGTGATGATTGTTGCAGTAAGGGAACTGGCGCCACATGTCTGCTATTGTAAGTACCTTTAGTTACTGCCAAGAAGAACAAGTATGTAACTAATTTTTGTATATGTTTCCAGTGCTGTGTTGTTAATCTTCTGCGTGTTCTCTGTGACAATACTGATTGGACTTGTCTACTTTATTATGGGCATGGTGACCTATCAGGGTGCCTGTGCTCCACTGAAAGATCAGGACCAGAATGAGCTATTCCGTCAGATCGATTCAGTTGTTGATCTCAACCGCTATTTGCCGCACAGCGAACGCCAAGGGGATACACCTTTGCCACCGCTTCGCATGTCGAGTGCATTTAAGGCATGCCAAGCCGATCAGTCGATCTTTGAGCTATTACAGCAGAATAGTCTGTACGATATCAATGATCTAATACGTATTAAGGTCTTGCGTGATCCACCAGACTCAAAAGTGCCGATATTTAAGGCCGATTTCAACAGCTTTAGCGTGTTTACAAAGAGTGAGAAAGACGAATTGGCAATTGCACGTGACGGTGAACTATCGAAATACGCGGGAGCCCTGTACAAAGCTCAAATCTGCCATAAGATAACTCCCGTCGACCTGCCCACAATGGCCAATCAGTTGAGGGATCTACGTTCCAGTCTTTGGAGCCAGTGGGGTATTTATGATTGGGCCAGAACAGCATTGGAAAACGAGGCCTTTAATCTAGAGAAAATTAATGATGAATTCTATACCAAAATCGTTACGGGAATCACACAAATAACAGAGACTGTAGAGAAGATCGATAAACTGATATTGTACGATAATTTGCCATTTGGTGAATCCATAACGGAATTGCTCAAAACCACAGATAACGCTGAGAATTTCATCAAAGAATTTGGTCAATTGTATGTCAACAAGTTAATCGATAATGCAACCAAAACGGTTGAGGATGAGATCGATCAATATGTGAAAATGGTGATTCAAGAGTGTAGTAAAAATGTAGGAAAATGTGGACCACTTGCGCATATCTATGAACGTGGTGTGGATCTGGTTTGCAATCGTCTCGTCGATCCAATGGTGAGTTGGCTTTGGTATCTGCCATAAGCTATACTAATTTTGGTTTTTCTTTCTGCAGAATGGTTTCTCGGTAGGAGTGTTGCTCTGTGGCCTGCTCTTCCTGCCAATACTTTTTGTGGCCCATCGCTTGTTGTGTTTATACAAAAAGATTGATCCATACTCGGCGCCAGCTGTTGGCATTGTTGAGGGCGGGTAAGTTAGTTGCTTGCATTAGACATAATTCATATTTCGCCATTCAACTGCATTGCCTGAAGCTGTGCCACCTGCACGGGGCCCTTAACATTGGCAGCACAAACAGGTGCACTAATAATGGGACAGGCAACAACTAACTATTGTGTCTCTGATGAGACTAAGCCGAATCATAGTGGTGGTAGTAGAGCAGGTGTCTTTATAATGTTGCAAACGGATGCGAATGTAGATACGGATGTGGATGCAGCATCGACAGCTGTGTGCAAACGCAAACAAGATTAGCTGCATGTTTAATGAAACAACTAATATCACTCTATCTAATTTCTGTTACATTTATGTCTCATTCTCATTTCCATATAAATATATATGTACTTGTATTTGTCCATCTCACCGCTAACTCCGCCACATAACGCACTCAGCAGCGACTACTTATACGATGCCTATAGCGAACGTGAGCGTGAGCACGAGCATGTGCCATTGGCCAAGTAAGCGTTGTTCCATCCACACCACATACGATTCCCTAACTATTTACTTTTATTAATTGGCTAAAACATTTTGTTGTTTTGCTTCCAGTGTGCCAAAGAAACGTCGCAAGGCTTACGAGCGACGCAGGGAGCAGCAGGATTACTACGAGGATGCCTCGCCGGGTGTTTCACGTAGCTCTCGTGGCAACGGTGGTGTTGCCAACGGCGGTGGCGATAATGGAGCTGGCAGCAGCAATATGCGCTACAACGATGTGGCACCAACGTAAGTAACCCAGTTCTACAAACTTGGCTAACACACTCTCTCTTTCTCCTTACTTATTTTTGGTCCCACAATCCCTTAGCCTGACAAACAATTAGCGTGTCCTGCCTAACGATTGCTGCAATTACCAATTTAAATAACACATTACCACACACACACACTCTTAACTGCAAATATTGTGGCTAATTATTAATGATTTGATGGCCGATGGTCGATTTTAATTGCTATTTTTGGTTTCATTTTATTTAGCGCTAAAATTGTGGCTAAAGACACTAGGCCAAAAGCACTGGCGGCAGATGGTTTCTTTTAGGCATTTTAAATCCCGAACTGCATATATTGGGTTTTTGGTAATACATTATGTCTGCCTCCCTGTCTCTCTGTGTGTGTGTCTGACAACACTCCCTCGTACGGTGTGTGTGCGTGTGTCTGTTGTTGCTTTTCTGACCTGCCTCTCTAAACGTCATTCATGTCATTTAAAAGCCAGTCCAAAGAACTTTAACGTTAACTGGTTTCATAACAGCGCACCTCATTGCTTTACATTATTTTTGTTGTTGACTGCCAATGCATCAGACGATGTCTTGGTCTTGTCTTGTATGGTAAACTACTGCTCCATTGCCCAGACTCCAAACCGCAACTAACGGCAATCATATTGGCAAAGTGAACTAATCCAACTAAACGCAGCTGTCTCTAACTATGTTGTATTCAACTCGTTTTGTGATTTTGTTACGTTCTACGCTAATTATTAATTTTCTTTATTCTTTTCACAGGCATTGGGATCATGAACCACCGCGTTACCACAATCCGCCCGTGGCACCACCATCATCTGAATATGAACGCCCACCGCCATACTATTATCCTGGTGCCTCCGATCAGGATTAAGAACATGATGTGTGATGAGGACATTTGTTGGAATGGCTTTAAAACGAAATGGCAAACAAAGAAAGAAAAAGAGATGCAAGAAAAGAGAATAGAAAACAACACGCATTGAATTTCATTTAGAAAAACTCCCAATTTTACTGAGACTGTAATTTTAGTTGAAAAAGAAAAAGTTAGGTTCTTATGTTTAAAGTTATGTAATTTCTATCATCACATTGTAATATGTTAAAATATTCTTTGAACTGTGTCAGACGATCTGCAAAATGATAGAGGATTGATATACCGAATGAATGTGAATTAGTAAAGATTAGTTTTAAGCGTGGATCAAAGCAAATGCATATAAAATATTATTTGAATTTTACACATTGAAAATGTTGCCAAAAGATATGAAAAACAAAATGGGAAAGCAAAAGAAAAGCGATGCGATCTGAATCAGTTGGAAATTAAAAGAAATATGCACAGCCAAGGCATTTAATAAGTTAGTGTTAAATGGACAAAAGATCACAAGTATAAACAAAAACACACATCCAAATGATTCTCATTAATTTATTGTGCGCAGTCGTGGAATTGCATTTTGAAAACCCCCAAGAAACAATAATCAATATTTACAACTAAAATCTAAATCGCATCTCAAAATTAGATGGGACAAAAGTAAAAGAGAAATACATACATTCTAGATATATTTGTATTTAAAACTAGAACTGCCATTTTAATTTAGACTATCTGATGAGCAGCATCAAGTTTTTCGATTCAATTTTTGTGTAGACAAGTGTATTTATTTTCAAAGAAATTAAAAACACAGAACAATTAAGAGCAAGAAAAACACTTCCTTTAAATGACGCACTTTATAATACGTACGAGTACTTTAAAAAGAAATCTGTCATAGTTTAGTAAGTGAAATTTCAACTCAAAAACAAAGAAAATATGAAGCCTACTCAAAAACGTTTCAAATTGTATTCTACTTCGAGTATGTCTTCAATTTCAGGGCAAACTGCAAGTAGCCAAAATAAAACAAAAGAAAATATAATTAAAATAAATCAAACTAAATATACACACTCACACCCCCTCAAACACCCCACACACACACCCCCCATTGTATAAGTATGTATTTTAGTTAAGCTAAAACCAACAAGTATATATGAATGTACGTATGTAACTTGTTCAGTTTTTTATATATATATATTTTACTTTTACGTACATTTCATGAATTTCTGCTTAAGTCATTTTTAGTGTTTAAACAATAAGCCAATAATCTGAATCAAAGTTTTAAAGCTAAAAGAAAAAACAAAACATGAAAAGCAAATAACAATTACTGTGAAAATATAAATTATAAAAATATTTCAACCAATGTTAGTTAATTGTTATCGAGTTTTGAACGGATTAATAACAAAGTGTGTAAATTTGAAGTAGGCATTGATGCTAAAACGAGGCCAGTTACACTTGTTGTTTTGAAAAACAACAGCAAAAAGCAGCAACAATAAAAGGAACAACAACAACATGTATCTGGATTCAACGAGATTGTTCAACTGGCCATCGCTAATATTTATATTACCAGGACTGTTAGCGTACGCCTGGCCAGCAAACCAAGCTAACAAGGAGAACAAGGAACTGTTTCCACTGGGAATGCATAATTGCAGTGAATGGACCATGGCTCTGTGGCAGGATAACTCCGATAAGCAGAGTTCCTTTTGCCTGCTGTGGCTGAAGGAGCTGCAGAGCTCACAGTGTCCTTTTCTAAAGTTATTTATTCACTGTCTGCTTGCATTGCCAGTCTACAATTTGCTGCTGATTTTAATAGGGTAAGTTTGAAGTATGACAAAACTCGTACATGATTTATTTTCAGCTACTTTCTTAGCTGGCATCTGAATAGAAGCACCAGAAAAACCGCCGAACGCATGTTATTAGCGCTTAAGCCCGATAGACGCAGACCAGCGCCTGCTCCGCCCTCGATTACAGCATCAACCCCTCCGCCTTTACCTCCGCCACGTCAGAAGCGTTACTCTGCATCCAAACCTCCAATACGTCGCATGCGCAGCACAGTAAACGCTCTCGAGAAGTATCCAAGCCAAAAGGATCCATTTGCCAGCGTTGAGCAGTCCGAGCAGTACAAGAGTCTGCGCAGAAATCTCATACGTGTGCTGGCAGAACTGCAGCAGCCCAGAAAGCAGTTGCCTCTTCCACTACCAATGCCAATGCCAGTGACGCCTGCCCGCCAGCAATCCCTGTACTCGACAGAGGACAATAATCAATCCTCTTGCCCAGATCAGTCAAAGAAGTCGAAGAAAAAGTCCCGCAAATGGATACACGCCGTGGTCAAGCGACTTGGCAAAACATTTGGAAATAGCAGCAACAGCCACAAAGAGTTGGAAGACAACGAAGTCAACACAAGTAGTGGCAGCGGCAGCAGCAGCAATCGAAGCACTAATGTTATTCAAATGGGCTGGCAGCGATTGAGACATCGGTCGAGTCATAGAACACAGTTTTATGTGCCATCAGAGAGCAGTTCGGAGACCATTAGCAGCTCCAGTTGTATATACGCGTATTAAGAGCAGTTAAAGAGCATTGCGAATGCCAAGCATGTTCAAGGGAATATCTTAGATCGCTCAGATATTTCCATGAAAATGCTACGTCATTTCAATGCGCTTACGACTGACCCTAAGTATGTAGCGTATGTATAACGTTGGTATGCTCAAGTCAAGCCTTGAACTGGCTTTTGATTTTATTAGAACACATCCGGCAGGGCGACAACAAAGCCCCTTACTCTCATCAATCATAACAAAAAGAAAAAACACAAAAACTCGCACACCATATCTAATCTGATGATGAAACGGCAACAACAACGACTACCGGGTGAACTTCAGCCGTGTATGCTGGGCATGCAGATGGCTTAAGTTGATATCAGAGTTCCACCGAAAGCGACAACAATGCAAGGAAGCAAAAACTGTAAATAAAGGTGGAGGTGGAGTTGGAGTTGGCTGTGAAGGCGGAGGAATCGTCGAAGCATGCATAAGCTGCACAGAATCTCATCTATTATATAATTATAATTTAATATATATTTATTTTGTACTTTCATAAATTTATGACAAACTTAAAGCTCCAGTTATTGACTAGGGTATGTGTCAGTTTGGCATTGGAGATTTCCGCAAGGCCACCGAAAAGTGAAAACTGCCAACATATGATTTTCATAATTTTCAACTAAAAATTAAATCACGTTTCTTATCAGTTGCTGTCGTTGTTGTTGTTGCAGCTGCTGCTGTTGCTGCTACTTCTGCTGCTGCTGGTAGTTGGTGAGTGCCTTTCTTTTTTAACAATTACCAAAATAACAGCGGCAGGCAAGCGGACAACGGACACCGGACAGCAAACGATAACTACAACAAGAGTAATAACAATGAAATTTCACTTTCAATTTGTGTGTGTAAAAACAAAAGACTTAAGACACGAACTGAACGCAGTCGTAGTCGTAGTGAAGGTTAAGTTGTTTGATTTGATATTCAATTGGTATAACGGTTTCGAAAGCCAAAATGGCGACCAATGGCGAGCAGTGGGCGAGAGGGGGCGTGGGAGAGTCAGAGGCGGGAGTGTTGTCTGGCGACAGTCAATGCACTCTGACGCTTACAGCATAGACAATGCGCTGGTTACTCGATACCAGATCGATTCTTAGCTGTGCTTCAGTAAGTGTGTGTTACTGTGTTTGCTATGTTTTATACGCACTCCATTTCAGCCTTCGTGGCTGGTGTGAAATTTTGTTATCATGTGAAACAGAGCATTGCATTTCCATTTCTCATGCGGCTGCTTTTCTCGCAAAAACTGGCACAAAAGTAGCAAATAGATTGCAAACAGCACGCAATACGCATTAAAATGCACACAATTAAGTCGTGCAAATGATTTACAGTGAAAGGCAGTGAAATTTATGGCATGCAAAGCGTGAGAAGCGCTCAAAAAAGGAACAATCTCAACTGCACTCCCATTTCATTATATCTCACTAGAATTTGTAGAATTTATTTTATAATTATTTAAACATATCTAAAGCGAAATTGAGTCACAGTCACAGTCTGTGAAGAAACTCGGCACGAGAGTCGACTATTGGCACTTTCGCTTTCATTTGAGCAGAGTTTGTTGTTGTTTGTGTGTGTGTGTGTGTGAGTATTTTGGGGCGTGTTCAGTAATCACTGGACTTTTGAAACCCTTTCCAATTACACACATGTAGATATACATTTATGCAAATTAGCTTTAAATTAAATGGCTTTCTATCCGTGTGAAATAAAACTGTATATTTTATGCATAAAATATGACTATTACAGTAACTAAAAACAACAATATAAGACATATGTATTTTGTAAATCATAAATTAAATTAACATACAAACATTTGGAAGATGCGTCGCGATTTATGCAAATAAAACACGTTTGAGATTTCTGAGCAAATGTGATAAGTTGTCTGAAGTCTGCACTCAGTGTGCAATCAATCCTTGTCCTGTTAACAGCGGCTTAACATGCAGTGTTGACAGAATTCATCGGGTTAACTTAATAGCTGAAAATATTCTTTATCATAGCTCAGTCAAATACATCCGTTTGAACACTGGGCCACTGGGATATACCAATCAGAAAGTGGTCAAAATAAATCCTCAATATTTCATATCAAATTACACCAACCCCTTAAAATACATTTTGTATAAACTTTTAATAAACTTTACTCTTAAATTTCAAGCTCTCCAAACTCCACACTTAAACAATAGCCAGAAATGCTGTTTACTAGCTGAAATGCCAACACTGTTAACATGCCCACTGTTAACTGTTAGCTGCTAACAGCGATCAGCTTTTTTATACCCTGTGAGGGTATACTGGGTTTGTGCGAACAAGTACGAGCAAAAACGGTACATGGACTACTTTAATGAGCCGGTAGATATTGCTTAATTTTAATTTTTGGCACGCCCCCTTCCGTCCCCGCAAATTATAAAAAAACATATTAAACAACTATATTATAGGTCGGCCAAAAATAGGTAATTTGTATGAACAAATGGCGTAAGCAAGTGCAAGCGAGACAGAGCGTGCTGCTTCTTCTTCTTGCTTTGTCGCGTTTTGTTTTGATTCCTCTATCGATGCCAGTTCTTTAGTTCGTTTGCGCTATTCATTATCGATTATCAAGCTGCGATACTAAATAATCGATTAGTGGCTTCGATCAGCTGTTCAGCTTTCCAGCTGTATCGTCCGCGTTGCGTTCACTATAGTCAGTTGGATTTCTGTTTGATCGCGCGCAAAGTAAAGATTTCTATAATCGCAAGGCAGATCCGGACTGCTCACAGGGTATCTTACGGTCGGGTGATCCCTATTGTACTTTGTGTCTTGTTTTTTTCTGTTTTGCTGTTGAAAAAGTGACTTTTGAGTGACGCGAAAGAACGGCACAAAAGCAACGCAGTAAAAATTAAATTTTCCATGCAGCTCACACGAAACAAACTGTTGTTTTTAGTTGTTGTTATGCTGCTGTTATCTAGTTGCTGTTGCTGTTGTTGTTGCGGTTGTTCGTATATGGCGCATGCTCGGACGTGGCCCCGACTCAAAGCGCTCAGAAGGAGAGCGCCAGAGGGGGCCATGGAGAAGAAATACTCGGCAGCAAACTCACTCAATTTTGCCGTTTACTTTTGAGCCACGATTGCTGCTGTTACTGCTGCTGCTGCTGCCGTTGTCGCTGTCTTGGCAGCTGGTCGCGACTGCGCACAAATCAGTTTCAGTTTTTCAGTCCAACGTGCGAGTTCGCAGTTCGAGTAACGGTTTCAAAAGTTGGCAAACACATTAAGTGTGTGTCGCGGCAGGAGTTGAATTTGAATTTAAATTTTTATTTGAAATTCGTTTCGATTTGTTGAGTCGAGTGTTTTGAAAGCGCGTGCGCCAAGCGATTTTTTGTCGGGCCCTGAAGCCCCCAAAAAAAAGGAAAACCAAACTTGCAGTGTAGTGTAACTTAAATAGTTCCAATAATTGTTTAAACAATTTTCAACAATTTCTGGATAAGTGTGTGTAATTCACAGCTGTAAGCAAAATGGTGAGTGCAAGTACTACACGTAATGTGCCACATAAAGTGTGTCAGGCATGCCACTAAAAAAACGAAAGACAAAAAAATTATCATATTTACTACGAGAGTAATAAAAAATAAATAAATAAAAAAGAAAAAAATAAGCGCATGGCAAACTATGAATACATTCGTAACTAAGCATGAATATTGAAAGTCAGCGAATGGAAAACTGAATGTTAACGCAAACTGGAGAATGGACGGACAGACGGAGTGACAGACTAAATGGCTGACAGACTGGCTGACTGGCTAAGTTGGCTACTTGGCTGCTTGGCTGCCTGACTGGCTTATAAGAATAGTGACTGCGATTACGGGTTCTGTGTCTGTTTTGCCAGACCGAAGTTGAAGGCAAACCTGTCAAAAGACAATGGCTATAAAAAATAAACAGACGTAAAAACACAACACAGAAAACAAATGTGATTATGAACGGAGCTGAAATATTTCAGTGTTGTTTTCATTTCTCGGTTTCAGTTTTCAGTTTCGCTTTTATTTCTGATTTTTTTCGTTTTTGGGCAAACTGCTAAATGCAAGCTAGAAAAATGCGCTTTTACTTCCTTGGGACGAGCGAAGTTTTCCATTATTCCATTTTCCATTATGGCCTAAAGCACGCCATCAACAGAAACGGCAAACAGGCCACGCCTCAATTTGGCACAGTCGAGTAAAAGTCGCCAGGCAAACAATAACTAGTTTTTTGTTTGCTGCCAGTCTCCCTCTATGTCCATGTCTGTGTTTGTGTGTGTGTGTTTGTATTTTACAACAATTAATATTTGCAAAAACAAATAAAGTGTAGGAAAAACTTAAAACCGAACCGAAAACAGACCTAAAACTGCTGCCACTCAGTCGCTGGCTATTGGCAAATCATTCGCCAAGCGGCCCAAAAAACTGGTCTCGAATAATTGAAAAAACCGCAAAAATTAGGTTTGAAATACTCGAAACGAGTCGACGTCTCGAAACATGTGGAAAAACGAGACACAAAGCTCCGCTTAAAACAAATCAAAAGCCAATAATTTTTAACTTGGCTTATAAATTAAACATCGCCCAAAACTTGGCCCAATCTAAGGCTATTGTTTATATGTAACTTTTGTGTTCAAGTCGCTGTTGTTATTGGGGTTTTTTTTTCGAGTGTCTAATTAGTCAAGGCCCCGCCCCTTGAGTTTCGGGGGCTGTCACGCCCCCAAAGCGGGCCACGCGCTATTGACAACCATGACTGACATGTGCAGCAGTTATTTTATTTTTTCTCTATGGGTAAAAACTCTCACTTTCGTTTGCCGTTTGCCGTTTGAAGCTTGACAATTGAATGAACACTCACAAAACACTCACACAACACTCACAGAATTTGTTTGTAAAACAAACAATTCAAACAACGAGTCTGCCTTAACGATAGACACGACTTGTGTTTACATTTTAAAGAAAACTTAATAGCATACACTCAAACACACTCGCACACACACCTGCACACATATTATAATTGCACACTGCACAAGAGACAGACTTTCTCCCAAAAATAAGGGGAAAAACATAAAAAAAGCAAACTCTGTCGGAAGTTGGCAACGTGCCAACAGGGCGAATGCGTAATGTGAGGCAAGAAATGGGGGGAAAAAAGGAAAAATGATTTTCAAACCAAAGCCACTCAAATTTGCAATGACTGGGCTTCAGCTTAACCCATTGTTCCCCATTGTTCGCCTCTTAACCCCTGTCTTGGGTCGTGTCTAGAATGGCGACTAAAAGAAGGGAACTTTATGATTCATTGCAAAATAAACATTATTAAATTGAATGTGATTGAAAGTGCCTTAAGCAAATGATAAAATGTTGAGAATTTCAGCCAGCTTGGCAAACATTGAGTGAACTATGTGCTGAAGTAGGGTATGCTAGACTGCAAACATGTTCAGCATAGAAATATAAAGCCATTAAATTATTGTGAACTTGAAATTCAGAGTGTTAATTTAACTGGTTCCTTATCTTATGAGTTTATTATTGAGATAACTAATTAAGTTAGTATTTGGTATTATTGTAGTCTTCAATTTAGACTACTATTAAGTATTCTTAGGGTATATCAGCCTCGACTTATCTGTAGATTATTTGTATTTCTTGTTTTTTTCATTGTTCATTTGAGTTATGCGAGTCACAATTACTTTGGCCTAGCCCTGACAGGTAAACTGCAACAACAACAATAAGAACAACAACTACACTGCGAGAAAAATAGACAAGCTAAAATACATTGAACTTTTGACGCATATAAAATTAAGCAAACGTCCTTAAACTTACTTTGAATACATGAATTTTAATAAGTAATTTAAACTTTAATGTATTTAAAATACTTGACTATTTCTCGCAGTGTACGACTTTAGTTTCAGTTGCAGTTGCAGTTGCAGCTGCAGTTTGAGTGTCGAGTTGAAGCTGATGCTGAGTGGGTAGCTCAATTGTCAGTGCCGCACTTTAAACAATACAAACACACGCACACAGTCACACACACTCACACACACACACCGTCACACATCAGCCATGAAAAAGCAAATGAAGCTTGCAATTCACTTTTATGCTGATTTCTATGCGAGTTGGCAAAAAATAAAAGTCAGCGGGAAAGGCGAATGCATCAATTGGTTATTGAACTGGCCTAAAGGTTGGCCTGAACTGTCCCAAACGTACTTAGACCATAGAGCAAATAGCCAAAGCATTTGTCGAGCAGGAAGTTCGTCCAAGTCCATAAACAAACAAAAGACCCGACGTCTTTGTTTGAGCATTCAAATAAGTAAAGTTAACGCGGATTTTGTCGCATAAATGAGCTAACAAACACAAACACAAGCACACACACACACGTGCACGCTACTGTGCTCAATGTCAACCCAGAGTGGAGCAGAATTTATAAATAATACATACGACATAAAGCTAATTATGAGCCGACATTATGGACACAAATAAATCAATCATTTTGGCCCAAAACAATGAGAAACGACGCACAATAAAAGCGACACACAAAACTCAGAAACTCAATCAAAAAATTCACCGCACTGCTGTTGTTGTTGTTGTTATTATATAAAAACTCGATAAGTATTTTATTAGTGTTTTATAAACTTGTATAAAAGCTATTTGGCCCCAGGTCAGCGATCACCAAGCAGCCAAAAACATAATCGAAAACAACAAATGCCAAAAGACTGCAAATCATTATCAGTCAAAATATCGTGGAGCTGCTGCTAAATGCTGCTAATGAAAATACCTGCGAATGGCTTAAAACGAATATCGAATAATGTATCTGAATGCGAGTATCTCTATCTGTATCTGTAGCTGTAACTTAATATATCTTTAGCTCTATCAAACTTTCAAACAGTTGCACAACAGTTTTGTGTTATCTTTCGGAGCGACGTTTGGCAACTTTTCACTATTTTTATGCTATTTCTTTTATTTATATTTTTTTTGTTAATATTTTTTCCATTTTTTTACTCGCTTCGTAATTAAACTAATTAACTGTGTTGATCATTTGTTTTTCATTTCATTGGGCCCTTCCGCTGTGGCGTCAATTAATTGTGTTTTTGGTGCTGGCCAAGTCGACATTTGGCCATAAATCCAGTTGACAATGCCAATAAAAATGTTTGACTTAATACCGTTTGGTCTGTCTAGGCCATAAAGCTGGTATTGGCCGCTCTATTAACTGGACAGCCTCGAATCGCTAGACGTCAATTAATTTGAATATCTTGCTCTTTACAAAATAACAAAAAATATATAAACTTATATATATTTTACTTATTATTTGTTTATAATACTTGAAATGGATTGTTTAATTTGATGATGAGCAAACTGGTTTCTTTATACGTTTTGTTGGTTTTGTTGATTTGGAGCTGCAAAAGGTTAAAGTTGAACAATGGCCTATACTTAGTGAGGCTTTAGCTAGTTACTCGTACTAAAGAAAGCAACGTAACTAAACATGGCATTAGCGTTTGCAAATAACACAAATTTCACTTTGATGCGCTTTGTTTGCATGCTTTGGTATTTTTTTTTCTTCTTGTTTTTTGTTGTCTCTGTCGTTTTGTTTATTAATAAAAGCACATATGTTTTACGTAAGGAGGCTGCTGCTACATGCTCTCACACACACAGACACACATACACTCAGTTATGACATAATGTCCCGGACGCGGCAGTTCCTTATTGTTGTTAGAGCTGGGGCCTTTTGGGCGCACGCCTCTCCCATCTTAAATATATATAGACATATATATGCATGAGAAACCAGAAACGCGACACAAAAACATCCATGACATCCCATAAGCAGCCCCACACACACAAGTACCGTCACACCTACCTATAACTTACAGTTATTTTAGCTGAAACCCCCGTTCAAAGTTTTAAAACAATAATTTATACTCAAGCTAAATTTAAGTTATTTTTAATAAGAATAAACTGTCAATTGTTAAGCTCAAGTTAACAAAGAAAGTCTTCGCTAAAAGCCTGCTTTGTTTTGAGCCACTTTTAGCTGACGATATGCGCTCTAAGCTTTCCAGTCCGTTAACTGCAATTAGCTGGCCAAGTATGTCGCTTAAGTCTTTTGTTGCGCCAGCTTCAAACATTTTTGCCGCTAGAGTGGTAATGAGTTGCCAATTCCCAACCCTCCCACCTGCCCCTACCTGCTCTAAAAGACATTAATGTGACACTGATAAATTGCCAAATTCTAGACGAGGCCAAAAGCGAAGCTGCAAACTGAAACATGATTGTTCTCAGCACTCGGTTTGAAAACAAATAGACATAAATTTTATTGACATTATGAACAAGATCGCTGAAATGTAGGAAATGGCCAACAACAGATCATGAGTGGAACGGAAGTTGTGTGCAGTCAACTGTTGAATTCTCAGCACAACTGTTGTGGAAGTGGCATTCCAAAAGAACACAAAAAAAGACTACAGACTTGAGAATAATGGCCATTGAGATTTGCTAGCTGTTTTTTTATTGCCGACTCATTGTGGCTAAGATGCACGCTTGTGGCAGCTCAAAAATGCCTTCAATCAGTTGCATCTCAACATTTTATTGGGTGCGTTGTTGGCCCAAACCAAGTAGAAGGAAAGAGATAGAGAGAGAGGGTGTAAACTTGTCCAGTTTTAAGCTGTTTGAAACTGGTGTGAATGTCCGTTTCAGGGTTATACTATAAGCAGGAAGTAACTGGCACAAACGAAACGGTTCCACACCCAAGACTTACAGCCTCAAGTCTGTTATGTGGTAATTCGAGCCGTGTATCGATTGGTAGTGTCTCAATTGCTACGCTTTTGGCCAGCTTTTGTGGTTTGGTGAGCAATTTTAGCATTATTCTAATTGGTCAGTGAACCAGTTTTCAAAAGCTGCACACTTAATGAGCACTGACTCACGCTCTCCAACAAGCCAGTTGGGTCTTATAAGCCCGTATCCAAGCCAAACTCGTTTGCTGACTCTTTGGCCAAGATTGCGCAAGGTCGTCTGGTCAGGACAGGTGCTGAAGCGCATGCGCAAGCGAATTAACTCAATTGTAAAGTAAAACAATCGATGGCCCCAAAGGCAAAGGCCAACAACCAAATGTAACACTATTTTTCATAAAAGCCAAATTATCATAGCCCTCCCTGCGTATTGCCAAAGACAGTTATGACAACGTTGTTTATTAATGCCGTTAAATTAATACTTTTACATACAGATTCATATACACTCAACTATATATACGGGTATACGTATATATACAGCTTGCGCGTGTCGCCAACTTTTGCAGCGGGTTTTCTTTTTTCCATTTTGAACAGTGTTTTTTTTTTTTTTTATACGCCTCACCTTGAGCTTAATTTCGGTCAGGCTGAAAAAGGCATTCAACTTAATTGAATATACTAACTGCACAAAGCTGACGCTTAACTAAAAGCAGAGATTTCAATAAATTTCATTAAACATCATCAAACAAGCTGAGCGAATGCACCAAAAACGAAAGACTTAAGCGACAAACAGCAAACGGCAGACGGCAAACAGCAAACAGCAGTTAACCGCAGCGAAGCATGATTAATGCAACTTTTGCGCAATTTGAGTCGCATGTGGAAAATATTGAAAGAGCGCTCAATAAGCGCTGCTTTAAAAAAAAAGGTACAAAAAATAACAATCATAAAAAAAGTGGAAAGAAATAACTTTTTATGCAAATGAATTGCAGTTTTTTTATTTTTCTTGCGCTTTCTGCAGACAGATCAACATACAAGTATAAGAATATATGTATATAAGTGGGTATAACACTCGTCTCAGATATCGCCAGTAAAGTGATTGAGAGTGAATGCTGCAAAAGCCATAGAGCTGGGATTACGATTGCTGTAAAGTGTTCACAATTATCGGCATTTCAAATGAGCTGCTAAAAGTTGCCATTATACAGCAGGCTGACTGACCGTCTGTCCCACTGTCCGCCTTTTACTCAGTATCACAACTATTATTTCTTTAATATTTTGCGCAAGTCGAGTTAAACAATTGTAAAGAAATAATCAAACTTACGCCAGGAGGAATGCATTAAGTGCACCTCTGTACACTCTCTATCTAACCGACTGTCCGTCTGTCTGGCTGTCTTGCTGTCTCTCCGTCCGTTTGCCTGATATTTATTGACTTTTATTTAGCGCTGTCGTAATCAGCAAAACAGTAATCAACAAATCCACAAAAGCTGGCCACGGCTTTCGTTCGCACTCCCCAAGCAAACTTCAATCCAATTCAAGAGTTGGCTTACTGGCTTTAGATACATGGACTTAGCTAATGATACTTGCAATTGGGGTCTTAGACAATTGCCCCGAAATGGACAAAACAATAATTTACGTAACGCCCAGACATGTGGGCAGTTTTGTTCGACAGTCAGTTAGCCACAAAACTAAAATAAAACGAATCGTTTAGTTGGCTTGTAAATCGCCTAGTGTTCTGGGCATTTGGGCATTTCGCTTTCGCACAAAAGAAAATGAAAGGCATTTAGACATGTTTTCACCTTTACGTTTTTCCCTCTCCATTTCCATTCCATTTCCGTGCGGCAGTCCGAGCGGGATGGCGCATAAACCAGTTGGTCTGGTCCAAACGCCGCGCCGTTGACGTAGCCGTTGCCGGTCGCTCGATATAAGGAACTTTTTTTTCTGTTGATTCGAATGGTTTAAAAGTAGCAAAGATTTTTGGTTTTTTACTGATTTGAGATTTTTTGCGCCTGCGCATTTAAATTTATAATTTATGCATTAATTCGTTTGGAATTGTTGAATCGCTGGCGCGTTTTAAAGCAAAGCTTAAACATTTAAACGAATTTTGCCGAAAAAGAGTCCGCAGATTATAGAAGATAAGTCCATAAACCAGTTTCACTTTTCTTAATTTGTTTATTTTGTGTTTAGCTTTTGTTTTTTTGTGGATTAACTGTGCTGCATCTTGATTGAAAGATCTAAGTCCCCCCCCATAAAAAAAAGGTGCCTGAGAAATGTAGAGAATAACGTGTAGTCAGATTTATGGGCTTGTCGGGGTGTTTATGGCAGGGCCCGGCTATAAATTACAGTTGTTGTATATATTTTATAAAGCTTAAGTTATCGCCTTTGTCTCGGTGACCTTGGGCGCTTTCAGTTAGCCAAGCCAATGTGGCTATAACCACAGGGCGTGACTCCGTTGCCTTCTACCTCTATCTCCAACTCTAACATTAACTGTAACTGTAACTTCTTGCAGATTGTTATCGAAACGACTCACGTTTGTGCCAATTTTGGCCATTTCTTTCTAAATTGCTTTAAACGTCTAACTGTCTGTGAAAGGCCATAACGAAGAGTTGTGTAAGGTGTTCTTAATGACGCTGGCAAATGCTAATGCCAACTTGAATACCAAAACAGTCGAGAAGCAAGAAATTAGGTGAATATAGCGAAAGAGACGTCGCGACGTTATTAAAAATAACTTTGGCAATAGAAAGGCACAAAACAATAAGACAGTTATAATAAATAATTAACTTCATTCGATTTCTTAAAATTTATTGCAGATAAAATAAGAGAAACCCAATTAACCAGTTTGTGCTTTATCACATTTGATTTCAACATTGTATTATCTTCAATTTAATAGTCTTTGCCTTTTGTTAGCCAGAAATAAACACTGTTATAAAGTCTTGGCGCATAAATCAGCATGATAATTAAATTTGTAATGCCTTTTGCAAGTGTTTTGTGTATTTGAGAGTTACAAATTGGAATTTGAAATTGAAAGGTGAATTTTGAATGGCGTAGGCTTAAACCTAGGCTACTTACCCCACAAGTATTACCCAGTCCACCACATTGTTCAAAGTCAAGATGTCACTTGAGTTGATGTTGATGTTGTCATTGCCATTGTCATCGTCCACTGAAATCTGAAGATGTCACCGAAAATTGCTTCAGATGCAGCACAAAAGAAAACTCGTACAAACATATGCATAATTATTTAAAAATAAATACAAAACAAAAAAATAACTAAATTATTTTAATTAGTTGAGGTAATCGAGGGTCCGTTCGTCTGTCGGGGTACTAAAGGGGTCGGTGGATGGGGGCCAGCGTCTCCGGCTCGTGAACTGGGTCAATGTCAAGAGTTGTTGGACGCGTCATTATCGCGGCTTTGTTTGTAATTTTGTGGGCGCCACAACGCGGTGTGAACAAACTGGAGTGGAGAGTGGCCAGTGAAGTGGCCGAAGGGCCGGCGAAAAGACCTCAAAACAAAAAAAAAATTAAACAAAAACAAACATGCCCCGACCTTCTTCTCTCGACAAGCCCGACAATCCGACAGCGAATTAAATACCATTTTTGACAGTCTTCGAATCAAGTGCCACGTAATTTGCCGAAAGTTGACGTGCCCCCACATAAATCATTTTATCTTTGGCTCATCAAATGAATAACTGTGATTAATTGCTCTCTGCACGTTTTCGTGCTGTTATTTTATCTTTTTACAGTTGCCACCGCGATTGCTGAGAATTGCCTTTGTGATATGCCTGCTGGTTGTATTGCTCTCTCCCTCCAGTGCTCAAAGTAAGTAAAAAAGGCAAACATCTTAATTTAAAACAAAAGGTAGAAAAAAATTAGGGGACACCCGGGTTTGAACCGGGGACCTCTCGATCTGCAGTCGAATGCTCTACCACTGAGCTATATCCCCATGCCAGCAGCCGATGGCTAAGCTTGTACTTATGCGTATTTTTAACGTAAATTGTGAATGCTTTGGCATTTAACCCGTAGTTGGTTACGTACTTTGATGCAATGTTTGTAAATAATGCGCAATGCATTAATTTAACAATAAAAAACCAAAAACAAGTTGTTTGTAGACGGTTATCTGTTGACTGCATATTGCTGATGTAATATATGATTGGCCAAATACTTATACAGTAAAAAATTAATTTAAATCTTTAAAAATGAATTGTCTGAGCGAAGGATGTTTCATCCTTGTTTTAATTGTATTAATTTACTTATTCTTTAAATGAAATATGCAATTAATCAAAAAGCAATTATCAGGGGACACCCGGGTTTGAACCGGGGACCTCTCGATCTGCAGTCGAATGCTCTACCACTGAGCTATATCCCCATGGCGAGATCTCCACAGAATGGAGCTACAATCGTCAAGCAATGCACAATTGTTGTTTAAAATCAATTACCGCAACTAGTAAAGATATCGGCATGAGTAATGCAACTAAAGAGTGTTATTACAAATTAAAAAAAGTATTTTTTGTAATACACAAGCAAAAAAGTTTACTAAGGGGACACCCGGGTTTGAACCGGGGACCTCTCGATCTGCAGTCGAATGCTCTACCACTGAGCTATATCCCCAGTTGACTTTGCAACGACTCAACCCGCATTAGAGCTACCTGCCACAGTTTACGCTTAAAATAGCTACAGAAAATTCCCAACAAAGGCACAATACAGCTGTGGAGGGTGCGTGTGCGTGTGTGTGTGTGTGTGCCATGCGCAGTGAGAGGCCGCATTTAATGAAAGATTGAATTTAAACCGGTTAAACAGTATTGGCCATAATTTCGCATTGTTATTTCTGCTGCGGTGACAATTTAATAATTTTAAAATTTAATTTCACGAAAAACAGGTCTGCGCAATGGCCATTTTAATTGCCCAAGTATTTAGGAAGAGATCGTGTACCATTAATGAATACATATGGTCTGACAATCCGTTTAGGTGTCTTCATTATGCCTGATTGTCGTCTCACAGAATAAACAAAACTTGAAAAGATACTCTATCTATGGGTACTTGTCGCTAGCTCATGCATAAATCTAAAAGACAAATGGACTGGATAATAATCAAAGTTAATTTGCCAAGAGACAACAGCTTTGCTGCTTAATGCTGAAAACTTAAATTGAAGATGACAATCTACACATTAATTTTAAATAATTGTCACTCGACGCAATCGACTGGTTGACAGTCAATTGCGATTGAGATTGTTATCTGTCGAGGTTACAATAGCCATTCAATTGATTGATGATTATTATGATGATTAAGATGATGCTGGCGATAATGAGAGGGGTAAATCAGTTGGCGTTTAAGCTATTACCATTGGTAGCCAATTTAAAGAGTTGTTAGCAAAGGTCAAGTAAGACTGTGGGCGAACTATTAAGAGATTGTTGTCATTAATCTTCTTGCCCAACTACTTGATTTTCCAGCTAAGACGCGTCGACGCATGCGAAGACCCACAACAGTTGCCAGCGAGGTCAAGAAGACTACTGAAGCGCCGCCTGTGGCCGAGAAGCGTATAGACCAGGAGCCCGTATCCACAGCCAGCGTCAGTCGCCGTACACGTCTGCGCTCCAAGTCAAAGATACGCGCTGGTACAGCAGCTGCCGGCGGTACAGCTCTCGTTGCCAGCGGTTCGTCCGTCAAGGGCAGGAAAACTAAAGTGGAGGATGCCACACCAAAGATCGTTTGCTATTACACCAACTGGTCACAGTATCGTGTCAAGATTGGCAAGTTCTTACCTGAGGATATTCCCGCCGATCTCTGCACGCACATTATCTTTGCCTTTGGTTGGCTGAAGAAGGGCAAACTGAGCTCCTATGAGTCCAACGATGAGACCAAGGACAATGTACCCGGACTCTACGAGCGCATGACGAATCTCCGTAAAGCGAATCCCAAATTGAAGGTAATTTCGAACGACTCTTTGAAGTACTTTTCTAACTGTGTTTTCTGTAGATTTTGTTGGCTTTGGGCGGTTGGTCCTTTGGCACACAGAAGTTCAAGGACATGTCCGCCACACGCTACACTCGCCAGACCTTTGTCTACTCCGCCATTCCTTTCCTGCGCAAACGTGGCTTCGATGGTCTCGACATGGATTGGGAGTATCCCAAGGGTTCGGAGGATAAGAAGAACTTTGTGCTGTTGCTGAAGGAATTGCGTGAGGCTTTCGAGGCTGAAGCCCAGGAATTAAAGCAACCACGTCTCCTACTCTCTGCCGCTGTGCCCGTGGGTCCAGACAATGTGCGTGGTGGCTACGATGTGCCTGCCATTGCCAGCTATCTCGACTTTATCAACCTGATGGCCTACGATTTCCACGGTAAATGGGAACGCGAAACTGGACACAATGCTCCACTGTAAGTTTAACTGCATAATTCTATTAGTTGTCCAATCCTAAACCTACTTAATCCTCAGCTATGCTCCTTCCTCGGACTCCGAGTGGCGCAAGCAGTTATCTGTGGACAATGCAGCCAATTTGTGGGTTAAATTGGGCGCACCTAAGGAGAAATTGGTCATTGGAATGCCCACCTATGGACGCTCCTTTACCTTGGCCAATGAGGATAAACACGCTCCAAACTCACCAGCCACCGGAGGTGGTCGTGAGGGTGTCTACACCAAGGAGAGTGGTTTCTTAGCCTACTACGAGATCTGTGAGATGCTGTTGAACGGCGCCGTCTATGTTTGGGATGAGGAGATGAAAGTACCCTACCTGGTCGATGGTGATCAATGGGTTGGTTTCGATGATGAGCGTGCGATTAGAAACAAAATGCATTGGATCAAGTCGAATGGCTTTGGAGGTGCTATGGTCTGGACAATTGACATGGACGACTTCAAGGGTGAGGCCTGCGGTAACAATGTCAAGTATCCTCTGATTGGTGCCATGCGTGAGGAACTCTTGGGTATTTCCCGTGGCAAGGACGCCAAGGACGTTAACTGGACCGCAGTTGCTTCTACATTCGAGGACATTGAAGAGGTACAGTGCTTAACAGAATTCCTAGGTAACTCCAGCTAATCCTTGAAACTCCCTACAGAAACCCGAACCCATCAAGATTTCAGTGGAGGAGGTGATCAGCAAGGTGCGCAAACCAACTGCCCAAAAGAAGAAGCGCGTCAAGGGCGGAGCTCATGCGCTGGAATTGAACAGTAAGCAAAATCCGCTAAAGAAACATAGGGTCGAGTCTAATCCTTCCACTCTTACAGCTCGTCCTGCTCAGGTCTTCTGTTACCTGACCAGTTGGTCTGCCAAACGTCCAGGCGCCGGCAAGTTTGGTCCTGAGAACATTAATCCCAAGCTGTGTACCCACATTGTGTACGCTTTTGCCACACTGCAAGACTACAAGCTTACTGAGGGAGATGACGATGATCCAGAGAACTACGAGAGTGTTATTGCCCTGCGCGATGAGAATCCAGATCTGCAAATTCTGCTGGCAATCGGTGGCTGGGCCTTTGGATCCACTCCCTTCAAGGAGCTCACCTCCAATGTCTTCCGCATGAATCAGTTTGTCTACGAAGCCATCGATTTCCTGCGTGACTACAAGTTCAACGGATTGGACGTGGACTGGGAGTATCCACGTGGTGTCGAGGATCGTATTGCCTATGTAAATCTTCTGAAGGAACTGCGTGTAGCCTTCGAGGGAGAAGCCAAGTCGTCGGGCTTGCCACGTCTGCTGCTGACAGCCGCTGTACCCGCCTCTTTTGAAGCCATTGCCGCTGGATACGATGTACCTGAGATCTCCAAATATCTTGACTTTATCAATGTGATGACCTACGATTTCCATGGCCAATGGGAACGCACTGTGGGACACAATTCACCACTCTTGCCCCTGGAATCTGCAACGGGTTACCAAAAGAAACTGACAGTGGACTTTAGCGCACGCGAGTGGGTCAAACAGGGTGCACCCAAGGAGAAGCTGCTCATCGGAATGCCCACATACGGACGTAGCTTTGAGCTGGTTAACGTAACACAATTCGATATTGGATCGCCATCTTCAGGCGGCGGTGCACCAGGCAAATTCACCAACGAGGCAGGTTTTATGAGCTACTACGAGGTGTGCTCCTTCTTGGCGTCCGACAACACTACGCTGGTGTGGGACTCGGAGCAGCAGGTGCCCTTCGCCTACAAGGGAGACCAATGGGTTGGCTTCGACGACGAGCGTTCGCTGAAGACAAAGGTGAGTTTAAACTTTGATTTATGCTAGAAAATATCTAAACTGCTTTACTCCACAGATGGAATGGCTGAAGGAGCAGGGCTTTGGTGGCATTATGGTCTGGTCTATTGACATGGATGACTTCTCGGGACGCTGCGGCAGTGGCAAATATCCGCTGTTGACTGCGCTCACCGATGAGCTCAAGGACTACAAGGTAGCACTCGAATACGATGGACCCTACGAATCCCATGGACCACGCGGTGCCTACACGACAAAAGATCGTAAGTTAAGGACTTAGACAAGTAGAAAACCTATCAAAGATAAAATTGTCCTATTAATTACTAGCTCACGATGTAACCTGTGCGGAGGAAGACGGTCACATCAGTTACCACAAGGATTGGGCCGACTGCACACACTATTACATGTGCGAAGGAGAACGTAAACATCACATGCCATGTCCTGCCAACCTGGTCTTCAATCCCCAGGAGAATGTCTGCGATTGGCCCGAGAATGTTGAGGGTTGCCACGCGCCAACGGAGGCGCCTGCCTAATTACCTTCACCAGGAAAGGGAATTTTGTGAAGGCCTTATATTGTTGGCCCTCTGCAAGTTGTTAATACGAGCGTACGAGTATATATATATATTTTATGAAATGATGCCCTAGTTTTAGTTTTGAAATTGCGATTTAGTTATGCTCTTTTGCTGCCAACCCGCCCTACGCCCCGCCCCCTTTCAACATTAACTCGAACAACAAACAAATACTCAAAAACTTTGCTAAAGTTCAGCTGAATTTTTTGTACTAAATGTAAGCTTAATTAAATACATAGTTATTAAGTAGTTTTTATGTTATAGCTAAAAATGAATGCACAACTTTTATGTAGTTGACACCCTAACAAGAAACCAACAAACAACAAAAGTGAACACAACTTTCGCATTTCCTTTCGTTCAAGAACAAACAATATTGTAAAAGAAAAGAAAAATGGGTATATAGAAGCAATCGAACTTTTATATATTAAACTGTGATAACCACAATAAGAGAGACCGAAAGCTTATCAATATTGTAACGCTTTATAACGGAACTAAACGGTAACTAACTTTTTACATGCATCTAAAATTCAATCTAAACTTGTCTCCCACGAAAGTTGTACATTTTCAAGTTTTAACTATTAAATATGTATTATACGTTGTAATTACTTAGTTAAAATAAAACACTTAAAAATCATAAACATGAGTCATGGTCCGTGACTCTTATCCCTAATCCTAGTTAATTCAATGTATTTATTAATGGCCCAATTTTGCAATCGGGCACTAGCAAAAATTATTTTAGACTCATTATAGTGCTCCTCTCCACGGAAATCTTTAGTAAAAGGCGAAAGATTTATTCGACAACTGAAGAGAAGCCAGAGTAACTTTACACTCACTACAGCAAACTATTACCTTTTGCTGCTGCCAGAACTGCTTGCGAATTACAGGCGACTGTGCTAAAAATATGCTTCCGCTTGTGTTGCATACTTAACGGCGTCGGCAAATTAACCACCGAAGACTTTTTACTTTCTGTCGGGTCAAACGGCGCAGTGCGCATGAGCTGTCACTGTCAAAACGAATTCAGGTAAGTTTTTAGTTTGCGAAAATATAATTCTCAACCGGTTTTGGCTGTCAGGTAATGAGTAAGGCTACATTTTGCTATTTCAAGTTATCGCTTCTCGGCCTTATGGCTAAGATCAAAGTGTAGTATCTGTTCTTATCAGCTTAACATCTGATAGATCCTCCATCGGAGGACAACAAATGTTAAACTGATTTTTGGAAATAGACGGAGTGCTAGGGGCTTGCTCCACCTCTGTCGCGGGTTGGCCTGGTATTGCAGTACCGCCAGGATTCGGCCCAACTAAATAATAAATATAAAGTAGAATAAAATAAGTTGAGTAGTGTATGTTGGTTAGAGATGGGAAACCAGAGAACGGCCGATATATCGACATCGAAAAATTTTAATCGATATCGAAAACTTAAAATTCCATCGTTAGTTATCGGTTGTCCTATCGATGGTTTCCCACCTCTAATGTTGGTTAATTGTCAACGAAGTTTGAATCCTTCTTTCGGTAGCTTAATATGATTTGTTAGAGGAGATTACGGACTTCCTTGGCCAGAGATGGCAGCTAGATTGTCAACGAAGTTTGAATCCTCCTTTCGGTAGCTTATTATGATTTGTTGGTGGTGGTTACGGACTTCCTTGGCAAGAGATCGGAGCTAGTTCGGCATTTCGCTAGTGGTTGATCCAATCAATGTACGTTTACTCCTTCCCACAAATACATAAACAGTTAACTCACATTTTGGTTTAAACATTTTATTATTTTTTTGTATTGGTTTTTCTCAAAAAGTTTTCTTTTACATTTTTTGTTTTTTGTAGGTTTTTCTCATTTTTCGTTTGTTTTCTCTTTATAATAATAATTATAACTAATTAATTAGTCTTACTTTGAAGTATACAATAACTTAATAAAGAAAAGTACGTGTACGCATTTATGATTGACAAACAGAAAAGCGTTCGAAGAAAAGGTATACAAAAATTATATGTATTTATAAAAAAAAACGTAATGGAAAACAATTTTGTTTTTTAATTTGGGAAAATTTGGATGTAAACAAAAGCTAATAAAAACAAACATACATATATAGATATATATTCTGGATTGGTGCGAAAAAGTGTATCAACAACGAAACAATTCTATAAACAGAGAAAAGCAGGAGGAAAATGAACGTATCCAGAACAGAGCTGAATAAAAAGTGAGTCTGGGAAATCTCTGTTGGACATTATGTATAAATCATAAGATATTCTTTGCTTTTGTTTTCTTTTTTTTATGCTGGTTGGTGGTTGTTGTTCTTGTAGTTGTTGTAGAGTGGTTGAAGCCATTTCTTAAAGAATTTCATTCGTTTCTTTTTGGAATTCTCCCTCGTGTTTCTTTTTGTGATATGCGGACGCGCAGGCGCAACGCGACTTTTGCCCCATTGACGCTTATTGGGATTTAGCATTTTAAAATAATATATACATAAATATATATACATATACATATATATTGATATAGACAGACTTTTTCGTAATTTTGTTTGTTGTACTTGCAATTTTGAGAGCGTGCTTTGTTAAGATGTGTGTGTTTGAGTGTGAAGAGTGTTTGTGTACTAAATAAGTATAAGTATTGAATCGAGTTTTACATTTTTAAATAGGTTAAACAAATAGGTTAAACAAAATATGAAAAATATAATATGTATATACATATCACGCTGTGTGGCCTAGACGATTTCGTTATCTTCTTTGTTATTGTTTAAATATTTATAAATATTATGTGTTTTACTTTCTTTCTGTTTTTTTTTTTTTTGAGCAACTTGCCAAGTCGCGCTGTGCGTCGCTTTGCATGTTCGTCTTCCTCTTCTCATTAAACCAACAATTTATTTTTTTTTTACAAATAGTTTCTTTCATTTCCATTTCTCTTGTTTAAATCGTTTTTTAAAAAATATTTCGCTATAAAAATATTAGTTGAAAAATAAGAAATGTTCCATTTTTGTATGTTTTTTTTTTTGGGGTTTTCTTGTTCTTGTTGTTGTAGTTGCTGTTGTTGCTGTAGGGGATTTAGGCAGGCGCTCAGACAATGTTTACAAAACATTTTTATGTGGTTCCTTGTTTGTTTTGTTTTCATTTTGTTACTTCAAATTTTTTTCGCACTGCACAATTTTTTGTTATATTTATTTTACAATTTTTTTTTCATTTAGTTTAGTTTTTATATATTTTATTTTTGTAATACATATAAATACTTTCTTTCTCTTCTTTTATTTAGCTCTGTAAAAATAGATCAACTTTCTCTCTTTTTGCTCATTTTCGTACACCTCTTTTTTTAAGTTTTTGTTTCGTTTTTTTTATGTTTTAACAAATTTTGCATGTTTTTTTTTTAGTCGTTTTACAGTTTTTTTTATCATTCGTTTACATTTTTTTGTATATTTTTTGTTTGTTTTGAATCGCTTTATTTTTCTGGAGAGATTTCGTTTTCAAAAAGTTGTTTGCTCCTTTTCTGTTTGTTGCTGTTGTTGTTGTTGGTTTATTTGCTGTTCTTTTTGTTTGTTTGATTTGTTGTGTGTAAGTTTAAATGCCTAAAATTTAGTTAAGATCTAACATAACATTGGATATCAGTTGTTTTGTTTTGTTTGTTGGTTTTTCATTCATTATCATTTGTTGTTATCATTATCATTATCTTTTTGCTTGGCTTAACAATATAAATCTGCGTATTTAGTTAATGTTTATGTTTATTTTAGTTTAATTATTTTGTATTTATTATGTTTTACTCGGCATTCGCCTAAAAATGTCTTATTTATACTGAATGTTTTTTGCTTCTCTTTTTTCCTTCTTCTTTTGTGTTTTATATTTTTATGTATATATTTTTTAAACCTTTTCATTTTATATCGTAGTTGCTTGTGGTCGAGTAGTGTGGGATGGAAGAGGGGACGAGGTAGGGGCTAGGGACACTAGGACACTAGGCGTGGCAAAAAGAGCAGCGCGTGTTTCTGTTTCTGTTATTATTGTTGTTTTGTTGTTATTGTTGATGATAATGATATTGTTGTTGTTATTGTTGTAGCTGTTGCTATGTTTTAGGTTTAGGTTTCAATGTTTTTAGGTGCTCATCAGTTGGCCGCACTCGACATCAGTTCGGAGAACGCGTTCTCCAGACAATTCTTGAGTTCAGCATAGGAGACAATTAGTACCGATTGCTCATCGCGTGACATGAGTTGCACCTAAAGAGAAACCAACAAAATCGATTAGCTTAATGACAATTTAATCGTGTAATTAACAATATACTAACACGCTCGATTGAGCCAGCATCCAGCTTATTGAGGCATTGTACAATGTGTGCGTGATCCAGCCAAGGTCGGCCATCCTCAGTGACGGAATGGAATAAAAAATCACGGAATAATTTCAGCATATATCTATCACCAGTTTCTGACCAAGTACAGTCCAAATTGTAGCTACAAAAAGTGCCAAAAATGCCATAAAATACAACCAAAAAGGCGGAGTGTTTGTTAAACCTACTCGGGTCGCTCATTGATGCTGTTAAGTTTGACCAATATGCGATACAGACGACCGTTCTCCATCTCCTTGGCCAGCTCATCGTCCTGCATATCGACTTGGGCCTGTAGCGCATCCAGTTGCGTGTAGAAACGTGCACCAATCATGGGCATCAGATCCGTTACAGATCGGCGGTTATTCGTGGTGAAGAGGTAACTACAAAAAGCAGTTGAAATCTTGTTTAATAACGTAGATCTCCTTGAGTTGACCATGGGAAACTTACACAATAAAATTACGTAGATCGGTGGAATAGTTGCGGGTCACCATATCGATGCTGGACTGTACATTATCACGCTGCACGGACTGCAGACAGCGACAGGCCAAGGCTAATACTAAACGACCCAATGCGGTTAAGTCATCCTACGGAATACAAAGAAAAGTTTCAACTGAAATAACGCTGAGCTACAAAAATAGTTTACCTGCTGATGCATGTTGACCAAAGCCAAGGGATTTGCAGCATTCGGATCGAATTGCGTGATATCCGAGACGCAACAGGAGCTAAAGCGCACTCGTTTGCCAGTCACAATGATCTTAGTGGGATCCAGTATTCTGACAAGTATAGAGAAGGTTGTGGCTTACAAAATGGTAAATATTTTGGCTAGTTATGCGGCTTACTTGCATGCCAAGCCCGCTTGATGTATGGCTCGTAGTCCGGCGGTTAACTGCATTATTATGGACCAAATAGTCGATTCCGGCAGCAGTGGTCCGTTATTTGTGCGCTGCAAGTTGCTCTTATGACTGTTAGGGGAATACAGAAGTAGATTAGTTAAAGAGTGGACTTAGAAAAGGCTCAAACTCACCTGAAGGGGCGTGCCTCGCCTTGGAATGGATCTGTATAGCCGTTGGTTTCGGGTGTTGGCGTAAAGTATTTGGCCAGCAATGTCTGTGAGCCGGGATAGTAGTCGTATACTAATACTAATGCTGTACAGAGAAGCGATAAAGTATTACAGTAAACGCCCAATAAAGCTGCTAAGATTCCTCTACTTACAGTTATCACCAAATGCTTTTGTTGTAAACACCTCACGCAGTTGCACCACATTCGTGTGCTGCAGTTTCTTCCACATCTCCACGAGCGTCATGCACTTGGTCGACTGCAAACGAAAGCCTGTCAAGCAACAAAATTAATCATTAGATTAATCCAACGTTTAGTTAGTTTCAAGTTCATGGCTTACCGTGTAATCTTCTTAGACAGTACTTGAATCCCGTGCTGTTGTGCGTGGCTCGATATGTGCTCGCTGGTAAGGTGAGTTTGGTGTGCATCGCTTGGGCTGGCGGCTCCAACGGGTAAAGAGCATGATAGTTATCCACCTCGAGGGGCAGGGCATGTTGTGCCGCCTCCGCTGCATCCATAATCAGATTAGAGATCTCGTTGCGGGCAAGAATTTCGGTACGCATCTCATCGGGCATAAAGAACGCTGATTCCAGTTGCGTCTTTGGTTGCATTGCAATCACATTAGACGCCGGACCGGGATAAACATGATACATCATTTGCGTTGGCACTGCACTCAGCGGTGCCACAGCATTGACAACCCCATGGTGCGTACGATGTGCGGGATGGGCGGCATCGACAACCACCGAGTTCACCACTGGCTGATTACCCTGTGCATTGGCAGTCGGGTAGAAGTAGATGGTGCCTCCAACATTCTCCTGCGGAGTAAGAAAAGGGTTAATAAATGAGTATCTAGGTATTTGACGGTCACTCACCTGATGCACGCTCGCTGGCATTGTTGTGGGTATGGGCGAAGCACCGTGCGGCGTCATGCCGTGTGGCGGTGACTTCTCCCCACCGATCAGCGCTGCCGTTGGCGAGTCCTGACGCATCATTGCACTGCGTCCCTTGAGCGGCGTCTGGGCGGACATGCTGCTGACAAACGGAGCCGCCGAGGGATTCGGTGGTGCACTGCCGCTAATTGCAATTGGTGCCGAACTAGCAGTCACCAGGGTTGCGGCATTCACCAGGGAGGGTTGCTGTTGCTGCTTCTGTTGTGCAATGGAGACGGTGGCAACAGTTGCTGTTTTCTGCATAGAGAGTATGGAAGAATTGCTGCCATTTGATGTTTTGCTGATGCTCACGGAGGCTGTCGATGCCGTTGCAGCAACTGTGGCTGCTGCTGCTGCGGCGGCGGCGGCTGCAGCTGCTGTTAACCCATTGACGCCGTTTAGGCCATTATTCATGTGATATGGTGGATAAAAGTTGGGAGACGAATTGATGCGCGTTGGAATGAATTCGGGCGATTGTGGCGTTACCTACACACACGATAAAATGAGTTATTAACAAGATAATGATTAAGTATCCCTCTAAACAACTGAACAAATCTTCAGACTAACACACAGACTAGAGGAGGATTCAGTGGGGGAAACTAGCTGTCTACTAACAGTGGGGTTTGTTGGAGGTTTTGTTGGCTTTATTTTTACCTGAGACTTTTTATTAACGGCTAGGGGTGAGTCCAAGTTAAGTAGTGAGAACCCATTATTACCGTTACCGTTACCATTACCACTAGCATTACCGTTATTCAGACCATAGCTCGTCGTTGTGGCAACATTCTGTCGATTCTGTGAGCAGAGAGACAGAGTGAGACAGCATGCGAAGAGAAACAGAGTGAATGAAAGAGAACAAAATATTCAGAGAGAGGGAGAGAGAGGAAGAGAGATAGAGAGAGGAGTTTGAATAACAAAAACAAATAAAAAAAATACAGTTAAATCACTTTTCTATATCTTTGTCTGTGTGTGGGTGTTAAAAAGGTATATATGCATTATCTTATCTGCGATTCGCAGGCGACACTTGAGGTGTGTATTGACCTCCTCCTTCCTCTCTAACAGCTAACACTTTGTTAGTATACAGTGAACATGTGTATGTACTATATGCATACCATTTTTTTTATGTTTATCTATCAATTAAGTTTTTTTTTTATTGTCTGCATTTCCATTTAAGCTACTCTCACTTTCCATTGAAATAATTGCTTTAATTTGCCCAAAGTTAAATGCGGCGCAATAAGTTTTTTATGATCATCGCAGTTGTTTAGCTAATGTTTTTTATTCCTCCAAAATTGGTGTATATCAATTTTATAAGGCAATATGAATAACTTGAAAAAACTAAATATTTGTCTAATCAATCGCTTTCTATTTTTATTTTAGGTAATATTATAAGACCATTCAAAGTTGCAATGCCTCGTTCAGTTTGGTCTCCCCCAACTTATGTTTACCCCAATATGATTTATTCTGAGAAGCTTATCAGATAAAAATTCCTTAGAAATCAAATAGCGATCAATGAATCACAATTTTCTTAGACATTTGGCGCACAATCGCACAAAGCTACAATACCCTGTACAAAAGAGTAAGAGAACTGTAGAACCTTTGATAAAACTCAAATATTTGAAGCTTAAAGTAAATACAGGGTGTACAAAGTTTCAGATTTCTTAGCAATACACTTTTTCGGCACTTATTTATTTATTTAATTTGAAATCAAGCACAAAATATGTAAAGTCCATGCATAAACACAAATAATTGTTATTGTTTTGTGTTTCTCTTATATTCAGATAATCAAGTATATATATTCAAATATATATAATATGTACATACGCGTGTATATGGCAAATTAAAGTGTGTGCGCGCAAAAAAGTCGGTCAAGTGTACAAGTACACTGACAAAACGATCGTGTACATATGTATCTATGTATCTGTATCTGTATCCGAGCAGACACATTGCAACTGAACTCATGGATTGAAATTAAATTGTTCAAGCAAATTGAGTGAAAACAAATAATAAAAAAAAACATAAAGCATAATTAAAAATACAACAATCGCAGCTCTGACAAGTATGAAACAAACTTCAGACAAGGCAAACACACACACACACACATAGATACACATGTGTTTGTATTTGTATCTGTGTCTGACTCCTCAATTAAACAGCTGTTTGTTGTTGCACTACTTACACACACCACCACGCACTGGGTGTATTTAAGTTAATAAGCTAATTTGCTATGACAGGGGCAGGGGCAGTGGCTGAGGTATGGGTAGGTGGCGTGACAGGGTCATTCGTCAAGTTGGCAGCTCGAGTAAAGCAAAAAAAAATAAAATAAACACATGTAGAGTCGCTCAAATTGTTGTCAACTCAAGTCGAGTGCATGTCAAACTGTAGTCGGTGGTTCACAACAAAAACAACAATAACACTTACCATATAAGTGGCGAGTTTGCTCTCAGAGGGTATACCGTTAGTGGGTGAGAAGAAAATTGGATCCATAGCAGCCGTATCTGCAAAATGAAAGAAAGAAAGAGTGAGCCACAGGGAGAAAGAGGGTGATGATTAGAAATCAATTAAATAAACATAAATAGATATATTCATTGTGTGAGTGTGTATGGGTCTGTGGCACAGATAGAGCACAAGAAAGCGAGTGAGAGAGGGGAGAGAGAGAGCGCGTGGGGCGGGAGGTGGGGACATTTCAATACACAGTTGTGTTTGTTGATATTTTGCTTTGTTGTTGTCAACGTTATCGATAAAACGATAACGCGCGCGCTTATTTTTGGAGCACACAACACACACACAAACACATATATATTTTAACAATTATAAAATGACAAAATAACCTGTGAAATTTGCGTCTCCAATTCAAAAGAAGTTTCAGTGTGTGTGTGTGGAAGTAGAGCGGGCCTATACACATACTCCCCACTCTTTTACACACACTGCACTTTAGGTTAATTGCTTTTTGCTTTAATGTTTTCCACTATTTCCGTCTCTTTTCTTTAAGATACATAAAATTATTTACATATCAACAAAAACTGCTGCACTTTTACACTCTAAAACATATCGAAATTAAGTGAAAAGTAAAAACAAACAGAAAGTAAAATATATTTTGAAAAGCCAAAAAGTAGGGGGTAGTACGGGGGCTAAGAGGGGATGGGGACTCATATGGGCCAATGCCTTTTGGCAGCGAAACAACGAGTAATAATAATGTGTGTAGAGGCTGCTAGACTAACAAATACCCTGTGAAATCTAAATAACAGGTTGAGGGAATTTCTAGCTGTTAGCTGATTGTGGTTTAGATAAAATCCCAGCTATGAGCTGTCATAAATAACTGCTCTACTCAATCGAAAACTTCTAAGAACTGGTCCGTTTGGGTTTAGTTTCGCTTTATATTATATAACTATATACCCAGAGTGACATTTTGGGGGATACAAGGTATAAAAAAAGTGATATTGGCCTTGAAAAAAAAAAATTCGTGCATGTATTTAACGAAAAAACAAAATACATAAATAAATAAATACAAAATTTCATTTCATGTATGTATTTTATCTGTTTGTTGTGTTGGCAATCACTTGTATTTTCTGCTTGCTTGCGTTTACTCATTTAATTTATTTGAAAAGCAACAAATAATCAAAAAAAAAGTGAATATAAATAATTAATTGAATGCATGTGCTGAGTTGAGTTGAGGGGCCAAAGTTAATCATTTTTGATTTTGGGACACAGTTGAACGGGCACAATCAGGTGTTGTTTTGTGGTTTGAGAGCGATTGGTTAGAACTTACTTCGGGCATGCTCAGCGCATGTAAAACCGGTGAGAGCAAGTTACGTTTGCTGTACACTGCTTCACAAACTGTTCGTATGTATCGCTCTGATCGTTTTCACTTTACATAAATTGACTGCTACTGGCAGTTTGTTGGCATGACGTCGGCAGTAGCAGCAGCAACAACTAAATAAATGTTGTTGTTGTAGTCGCTACTTTTGCGGTAAAACAGACAGCTGTGTTTTGCTTCAAAGATCACGAACGCGTTCATGAAAACATCACACACTCACTCGCGAGCGCACAGCACATACACACACACACTTACATGCAGTAGTGTAAAAAAAAGAAACTTTAACACACACACTTCAATCAAGTGTGTAGGGTTTATAGGAAGGGGGTTGGCTTGTGGCAATCACAATATTATGTCGTTATGTCACGATGTATAGAGCAATGCCGCAGTGTTTACCGTTATGTATTACGCTGCTCTTAAGAGTATTGTATGTATGTAAATGTAAACGCTATGCAAAGCTTTCGACGTCAATGTAAACGCAGCGTAGACGATCGCGATCGTTAAACGAACTGCGCGGCAGCAAAGCCCACAGTCAACTGACTAGATGAGCGCAGGCGGCGGAGGTGTAAGCATAAAAGAACAGAGAGCGAGCACGACAGCGGGCCATAGCACATCAGAGAGTAAGCAAATTGAGAACACTGCTGCAATAAGTGAGCAACGTTCGCTCTCAAATGGAATGGGCGCGCGTGTGTGTGGGTGAGAAACTTCTGTGCCTACACAAGCAACAACTACAACATTTTGTTTACATTTCTCTGACTTGCGCTGCAATTGGGCACAGTTTGAACAGCACTCGAGTGCAAATGCATTGACCCCTTGTGCATGCTAAATAATTCCCATGATCATGATCATGTGTTAGCCATTAGCACCCCATCTGATTTGTCCCCCAAAAGGGGTATTCTCTGTTTGGTTTATATGTGTTATTCAATATTTACAGAGAATATTTACTACGTAACAGACATTTATATTATAAGTTCTACATTGCAATTGACATCGCTGCTATCAGGCATTAGCCAAATACTATATACTGCTTGTTTGGGGGCACAACACACGTGTGTCTATCAGTGCAACACAATTCACAATCTGACACTATATAACACACTCTATTTGAAACTATTATGGCACATCGGCTTTCAGTCTAGCAATATAACCGGCATTATCAGTTCAGTTGAGCACTTATCGCAAACCTTGAATCAACATTAAGTTTATTAATCTATTAATGTTTTATTCTAATAAGTTACAAAATGTATTAAGCGAGAGCGGCACAGAGTGAGAGAGAGAGAGAGAGAGAGAGAGAGAGAGAGCGAGAAGAGCGCACCATCAGCTGTGCGGAGCTTTCAAGTTTCTCTGAGTGTGAGCACCTTAAAGATAATTAATAATAAAATAACAAATTCAAGTGCTTTTGAGAGATAATTAGGAGGAAATGGAAATTTAAAGCCATTTGGCCATGGAATTTTTTCTCAAATCAAAATATAGACATCGCTAGCGAAATAGTCGATTTGAAACGCCCTGTAAATATGGCAAGTGTACAAAGGGCGTATTCATTTATTATTATCTTAATTCTAATGGCCTTTTTAACTATTGGCTTAATATAGGGTATTTCCTTTTTTAACCCTATAAGCAATAAAAGCACTAAGCGCTTTTTATTATGAAAATGTTAATCAATTACTGAATTTAATCAATCAACTAAGCTTGTCCATCTGTTTAATTGTATGTAATTAATAGAGTCAAGCTGCGGGTAATATAAGACTACACAGGGAGAAAAAGTCGCCGTTGTTAAGAACTTGTCCCTTAACTTAAGTAATTAAGAACTTTTTGCGCTGATTTCCACTTGTATTTCAAACTTCCTACTTTCTAGTCCTTCTTTTTAAAGCTGCTTGATCTACATACTTAAACCTTGTCGTCATAGGCTGGTATTACTGTATTCATAATCGCAGTTCAAGATTATGTTTTGCAACTGTCATTTCTTTTGTTTTTGGTCTCGAAAACTTGGTCAAAGAACGGTTTTCATTATACTATGCTAAAATATACAAGTGTGTGTTTGTGTGTGGTGTGATCTCTGTGCATGATATTGACAACGTTGAAAGCACTGTCTCTGTCTCACACTCAGTCTGTCTCTGTCTCGGCTTCAGGTTGCGCGCTGAGCTGTCGTAAGGCGCCAGTGTTGCCAACACTTTCACTTAAAAAAAGGCTAGCTGAACTAAAAAAAAGGACAAAAAAGGGATAAATATTAAAAAAAGCGGACAAAAAAAACAGCTAAAAAAATTTTTTTTTTAAATTACTGTTTTTAATCTTTATTATCATCCAATGCGTATAATACGTCGTCAACGGTGGCATTCTCTTCAACTGGATTTATGTCAGCATGTTGGGCACAAAACATTGGAAGTGCTGCTTCCTAACGACAAAGTGCAGGTGTCAAAACAGTCTGAAACTCAATTTTATTTTTCTGCGCGAAAGGTACTGCATTTTGTGTGTGTTTTTTTGTACTGCTATGTGAGCGGACCTTGTAAATTTTTGGATTTATACAGCATTTGCAGTATTTGCAGTACGCCTTATCAGGATCTTTAGGATCCCCGCCCATCCAATCAAAAAAAGGACAAAAAAGGATAAAATACAATATAAAAGGCAATTTTTCCGGACAGGGGACGTTTTAAAATTTTTCCGGCAATTACAATTTAAAAAAGGACAGATCTGTCCGGAAAAAGGACAAGTTGGCAACACTGTAAGGCGCCAACGTGACCAAAGACAAGTTTGGCTGCTTTCTGCCGTCGTTGTTGGTGTTGTTGTTGCTGTCAACAGCAGCGGCGGCGCAGGCAGCAACAGTGTTGACCCAATTCGCTTGTCGACATTCAGTTCAGTTCAGCTCAGTCGACGCTTTTGAACAGCTGTGCAAATGCCGCTCACATTGAGGGCGCCAATGGGTTAATGAGCGAATGGGCGCTTAAAAGCTCAAGCGAAAAGCTTTAACGCTCGTCGCGCATGCGTTTCACACACATTACAACAATTGCGAAAATACTGTAATGGTATGTGTGTGTGTGTGTAATTTATGCAACTACAAATCTAGGCCTAAGCCTACTCAATTCAATTTCAACAACAAATAAAAATACATACAATAAAATTAAAATTTGATTTCGAAATGCGGCGACAAAAGAAAGCGAATCGCGTAGGCGGCAAACTGAAGTGCCACCACTTTGGGTAGGAGGGGGAGTGAGTAAGGGGCGAGGCAGCGGAAGCGTAAATGGGTAGCGAGGCGCAAAATGATATGCCTAGAAACCGAAAGACAGACAGACAACGGATAGCGGAAAAAAAACACAACAACAACAGAAAAGAGCAACAACAGCAGAAAGCAGAGCGCGTAGATATCTCCATCTCTGTCTGACAATGTCGTCTGCCCTTCTTTCACTTGCTGCTACTGCTGCTGTGACTGTTTTGTTCTGGGCGCTTCTTCTTCTTCCGCTGCGTTGGCAGAAAACAGACACAGAAAGAGAATAAAAGCAGCAACGCAACGGTCGACGTCCGCTCAATTTCATTTTGATTGATGTGTTTTTGCTCACCCGACGTCGCTGCTGCGATTGACAGCAAAGCGTCCAAGTTACGCATTTACCTTTATCTAAGTTGTGGCTGGAGATGTGGAGGGGGGGGACCACTGCACAGCATAAATGGCGTTAACATAACACTCTCTTCTTACTCTTACACTCACTTCGCTCACTCTCTTGCTTTACTTTGCTCTCTTTCTTTTTATGTTAATCGTTGCAAAGAATCACACGCGAATAATTCGTAAACAGAAAGAAACAAAAACAAAAGCACCTCACACTCACACACACACACACACACACGCATATGATAATTTAGTTACTTTTGCAAGAACAACGCAAGCACTCACACGAACACAAGCACACTCACACACACTCACGTTTGGTACTATGCCGTTGAGCTCTCGTTTGCCGCGCCGTGTGGTAACGTTCGTTGCCAAAGAGTGACTAACTCAAAAGGTGAGCAACAAACGATGAAGACGAAACACAAAAATTAAAAAGAAATACAACAACAAATGAAGGAAAAAAGACACACACCAAAACACGAAGCCAAGTGCAAAAGCAAACTCACAAAAATAAAAAATAAAAGCCATAAAAAACACTCACAAAAGCAAAAAACCCGGCTAAGCATCTGATAATACAGTTTGAGCAGCGCCAGAGCATGCAAAACTGTAAACAGAGCATTCGCTCTCTTTTGGAGATGTTGTGAGCGTGACGCTGCAGTTTGAACCAGTTCAAAGAGCATCTAAACAAGGTCAACTATTGCAACTGTAGAAGAGGAAGCGAGACAGTGAGAGAGCAGCACAGATGTTGATTAAAATAAATCTTAATTTAACGAAAGTTGACAAAAGAATTATTCTGAATAATATGATAATAGAGCGTGATATCTATGAATTAACTTGTTGTGTCTACTTTTGATTAGTGAGTGATGTAATCGTTTATTTGAAACAAGTTCACATTGAAATAAAATAAAACCAGAACATGAGAAGGCGGCATTTAAACATGTTGATTTTGTGCACATTATGATCAAATATTTAATGGGATTGTAACAATGCTTAAGTGCCACACTGAGAATTCTTAATGCTTGAATTATGGCCAAGAGAAATCAGAAAAGGACGTCCCAAAATCACGGTCACAAATCTAACAAGGGTCCAAACATATGCTTCGGGCCAAGTTAGACGCAGGAGGCAATAGATAATGACACCGCTAATGGTAATAAAACAGCCAAATGTTCCATTTCATTCCGTTGCGCATTCGCACGCACGCAGTCAAATTGCTTTATGGCAACACACACACCCACACACACAAAGACACCACGTAGATACTTCAAAGAGTGGCCCAATAATAGATGGGGCACAGAGGAAGCAAAAGGCAAATTTGGCAAATGTGCTTTCGGACGTACGACACGGCGTATGAGTAATGCCAGGCTCAAGGGCAGCCATTTTGGCAAACGAATGCGAAATTAAATAGCCATCAAAAAGAAAATATAAACCAAAACACAGAGCAGAGAAAGCTTAAGGGGGAATACGAGAGGCAGGAAGAGAGGGAAAAAGAAAGGCAAATAGCCTCAAGTCAAGTAGCAATGTTAATGTCATTACGATGATGATGATGATAATGCTAACAAAAGAGATGCCAAAAACAAAGGGAAAAAAAAATACACAAAATATGCAAAAAGCGTGCGTACAAAAAATATGTGTGGCAGGAATGTGTTGCATACTTTACAGCAACATTTTAAGAATGCCAACAACAACACGAGGGAACGCAAACAATAACAAACAACAATAGCAAAGAAGCGTGACAATTAAATTTGCCAGGGAAGGAGAACAATGCGATGGGAATTTAGAAAGAGCGAGAAGGAAGAAAGAGAGCTGTGGATTTGGTTCCACATGAGATACACAGCTGTGTAGTATAACAGTATGACAGTGTAGAATATAAGTTCTATAAGACAATAGGTCGTATAGATTGGTATAATTTAGATATCAATTAAATTAATTAAAAGTTTAAAAATAAATATTTATGATCATTTAAACTGTGTTTAATGCACAGAAACAAATGCACCCTTTCTAAGAAACTCATAACAGGGCGCCAGAACAACAGAAAGATGTAGCTACAAGGTGTGTGTTTTTGCCTTCGTTCGTATCTGTTGCAGTTTTTTGCCGAAAACACCAAAGCTAAAAGTCTTAAACAAAAAGAAGCCAACTGAGTTTAACGAAAGAAACCAGTTTCAAATTGCACCCGATACCAGACAAGAGCAACAACAACAACAACAAGAAAAAAGAAGAATAACAAAGACCCATCAACAATCAACAGGTAACCCAATGCACCTACTGAAGAAAAAGAAGAGAGGAGAACCAGAAGTCGCAACTCTCCAAGTCATTGTATTTCCGTCAGCTGCCGTTTTTTTTTGCTTTTGCTGCTTTGGCTGCTGACCAGGCCAGGAACTGGTTTTCTTTTCTGTTTTCTTGTTTTTTTTTAGCAAAGGGCAGAAGGAAGTGGTTTTTCTAGCACAGGTAAGTCGGAGTATAAATCAAAACACAATAGGAAAGCAAGTGGAACTAGTTCGCTCATTCCAGTCTAAACAACTGGAAGTCCACAGAGAGTTGCCCACCCTTAAGGGTTGCGATCTCAATGATCGATAACACGTTCTTCTCTCTCTCCTCTTTCCTGCTCCTTCACTCCTCTAGGTATGTATATAATTACAGCAAAGGGCCACATTGATTACAGTGTTGATAGTGCTCGCTCTGTGCATTTACAAGACGTTTATCCACAATCTCTTTTGTGCTGTGATCCGTTGCGCGGTCACGGTTGCACGTAATTGCCAATAATCACGATGAATAAAAAAGATGATCGAATTTCCATGCAGTAACTAAATTTAACAGGCGGAAACTACAAAGACATCCAGCAAAAGAACAACAAATGGATAATGAGCATGAAATACAACAATGCAATGTGGAACGTATTAATACAATCCCAAGCGCTGAGCTGCAAACAGATGTTTCAGACTGCTGTGCTGTGACTAACAGTGCTACTAATGTTAAAATTGAACATTAATCTCGAAGTGTTCTAAAGTGTTGGCAGCAAAATATAGATAGTTAATTGTGACAATTTAAGTAATTGAATTAATGCCATAAAATCGATCAAATGCACCACAGTGCAAAAGGTGACTTTCAATTAAAGTCCAAGGTGTCGCAATGTTTTTTTATTTTTTCCTGGTTCTATTTATGTTTGTATTTGTATTTCTGTGTTTGTTTTGGTTTTGATTTGCTTTTGCGGTACTTACCTGCTGGAAAGAAATTGTTCAAGAACGTTGACATTTTTCCTATTCTTCACCTTCTCTGTCTTCTGATCCGTCAGCCAGCAACAACGCACCGTATTTGCCCTCTCTCGCTCTTTTTGTGTCTCGCTCTCACTTTTGGTCCTGCCGCTGTACTTTAGTTCTTGTTGTTGTTGCGCGCCGTTTGTTTTTGTTACGGATTGCTTTTGGTTTGCTTCTGTTACGGTTTTTTTTGTTTCTTTCTTTTTATAGTTTTTACGTTTGTTTTTTTTCTTTCTTTTTTTTGTATTAATTTTTTTGGTGCAAACTTATCAAACGAAAATTTAAATAATACATACAATTCGCGCTTAACTGCTAAATTTTCACATTACACATGCTCACATTGTGTGCCTTTGAAATATATATTTTTTATTTTTATTTTATTTTTTTGCTTAGTTTATTATATTAATGGTTTTATTAAAATGCATTTTTAGGCAAAACGCTAGATGATGAGACGCGCTGGCTGCAAAAAGAATGGAAAAGGGAAGAGGAAACAAATTTTAGTTTGATTTTAATTCACATTTTTGTTGTTGTTTTTAAAGCTTATGTTTGTACTACGCAACATCACAACGGTAAAACAGTAAAACCAAACACAGAATCCTCTGGACTGCCATTGTTGTTGTTGATTTTGTTTTAGTTTTGTCGTTTTTGTTTTTGTATTTGTATTTGCGTTTTTGGTTTGCTTTGTGTGGGCTGTCAGTTGTTTGTTATTGCAAAAAGGGCGACAAACGAAATCCAAAAAGCAACAGCGCCGCCAGACCAAGTGGGGTTGTGCAGGAAGTTTGTGATAAAGGTTTGAGTAGTAGGGACGAAGTGGAGAGTGGTGGGAGGTCAGTTTTTGCTTTGCTTTGCTTGGATTTCATTTAATTTGTATTTGTGCCCGTCCGCTTTGTGTGCGTGACTCTCAGCCATATACAGACACAAAATGCGCGCATATTTGCTTTACTTCTTTTTCTTTTGACTTTGGTTTTTCACTTTTTCACATTGGAACACATACACATATTCTACACACACGCACACACACACATGTATTTGTACTCAAATACATTTTGTTTTATTTTGAAGTTGATGATTTTCATATATTTATAGCATTTTATATTTAAAACATTTGCATCTCATACTTTTCGCTGAACCTGCGCCAACATATTGCAAAACTGTAAAGAGAAAAGTGAGGGGAGCAGAACAAAAGAGACGTTAGCAACACTGTTGTTGTTGTTATTTCTGTTTGAGATTTCAATTAATTTAATTTTATTAATATGTCTGTATACATTTTTCCATTCTGTTTTTTTTTTCTTTTTTTTTTGTGGTGGATTACTAACAATTATTGAGCGGGCGGCAAATAAGAAACTCTGCGAGAGTCAAAACACACACCGCGCGTTATGCGCTGCACGAAGGTACTGAAATGGCAGACGACGAAGAAGAAGGTGACGGCGATTCAAGTACCCAAGCGAAGCCAAATGGAGTCCACACGAACCCTCGCTTAGTGTTTGTGTCAGAGTGTGCGTGTGTGTATGTTTGTGCCTGTTTGTGTGTATGTGTGTAGCAGAGGATTGCTAGGCGCTAATAAAAACAACAACAATTACAGCTGTGTGTCGTATGTTTGTATGTATGCGTGTGTTTGATAGGGGATGCGGAAACGAAGTATACAGTGGTACACAATTATTAATTACGAGCTCAAAAACCGGTATTTGATGTCCACTGAAAATTTGTTACGTTCATTGTGAAAAGTAATTGTAATAAAGCAAGTCGTAATCACACAATTACAGAAATTGTAATTTTACCACTGTGCGACAGGGTAGATATTATGCAGGACATATTTACATATTGAAAATGAATGCATGTACACATTTTAATGCCACAAGCGAAGCCAAGCAAATTGTTTCGTTATACACAAACACATACACACTCAGGCGCAGACAGGCTTGCACACATGTGTATTAAGTATGGAGTTAAACAGGATCCATATAGACTCAACAGCTGGCCAGCAAATACATACATAAACAACAAAAGCAACAGCAATCACAACAGGTCAGCATCCACACACCATACACAGTGGCAACGCAAAAGCCCCCGTGTGTGCAAGCAACATGGCATCCAAAGGCCCACAGAGCCAGCCACAAATGTGGATGCTAAAACAGCTGGCAACCAAACTTTATTCATTGCGGGGGGTGGGTTAGACGAGAGCCGATGCGGATGGGGTTGGATGGAGCAGTGTGCTTCCAGGAAGTATTCTTTATGTATGTTGTGCGTTTGCGTTTGTATGATGCTAAAGTGAAACAGCTGCAATTAATTTCGTCTCTTGTCCGCTGGCGCTGTCGCTGCCATAGCCAGTGCTCTGGTGTTGTCGTCTCGCAAAATGTTTTTCGAGACGCAAAAAGAAGTTTGCGTGACACCCGGGACTCCCAAAAGGCACACAACAAGTGACAGACGGGCAAACCCAACAATATGATTGTGGTTACAAACATATTTACATGTGCTTTAAGAATTCTTGTCAGGATATTGGCAAACATACAGATTAACATACGTACATAAATGTGCACAAATATTCTTACTCGTTAGTATGTATGTAGTTTGACTAATTAATTGAAGTAACGAAGCGAAAAGAACACAAACAAGCAGAACAAGTTTCATTTAATTCTCTGCCGCTGCCGCTTATGCCTCTGCCATCACGTATTTTTCACACATTGTTGTTGTTGCTGATATTGCGTAGTATTCGAATACAATTCTTAAGACGCAGTTAGTTATAGTTCTTCGGTTTTTTCCTATATCCGGCTAGTATGCTTTTTTTTGTTATTATTATTATGTTATAAACTCACTTTTTGCAATTCTTGGACAACCGCTCGCACATTTGTTGTTGTCTCACTACAGACTGTGGCGGTGGGGCGATATACAAATGCTGGAAGTTCTTTTGAACCAGCTATGTTCATTTGAACTGTGTTATCGATTGTCACACAGCCACCAGTATTTATTTCCCAATAATACGAATGCCACACTTAAATTTCTCTAGAGCCATCGGTACTTACGGTTTTTGACGGCAGCAGGTAAAATATTTTTGAAATGCTGGGATTTGCTCAATTCCAAGTAATTTTACTGACCCGGTTATATGAGAAGAGAAACATTTTTAAACATAGTGGCTAAATTGATTTTATTTTGAAATCATCTAAAGAAACAAATTCGTCGTTGCCACTTCGTTGGCGTGGACTCGTAGACACTTCTAAGGCACAGCTCCTGTTCCAGATATTTTTGAATCTGTTGCTCCACATCAGAACGCCACTTGAGCTCCAGGAACAGAGGAAACACCTCTCCAGTCTTCTTTAATCGACGCTCGGCAGTTTGGTAGCACTTCCAGGGCTGAGGCTCCACCACTAAAAGTTCCGCCAGCTGTGAAAGTTTGCGCAGGAAATGTTGTAAGCCGCTGTCGTGATGGTTCAAATGAATCCACATGGTAATAGAGTAACAACAAATGGCATCAAACTTCTGTCTTCCTTTTTGTTGCAAATAATTGCGAACTGGAGAGTCGAAGGTGGATGCATCCAAGACATCGGCTGTGAAGTAACTAATCTTCTCCGTGGACTTGTTATTTGCCTTGGCTCTGTCTAGGAGTCGCTCGTCAATGTCCACGCCGAGCACGTGCACTGGACGCTTTAACTGCTCCTCTAAAAACGTTTGCAGTAGCTCTGTGAACACACCGCAATTGCAGCCCACGTCCAGCACCAGAAATGGCTCAGTTTCCTGACATTCTTCGCCATCTTTGCGGGGCAGCCAAATGTTCTTGTCTGGTAGAAGTTTAACTCGCTCTGTGGCCGAATTGAATTGATAATAATTCATAAAATTACCATACTGCACAGCTCCCGGATTGTTGTCGCGGCGCTCCATAATTATCGATATAATATGTTTTGTTTACTACTATCGATTAACGCAGAGTCGTTTCTTTGAGAACAAGTTCAGATGAACGCATCAAAAAATGAACGTGCGAACTAGCTCGTAAATTACGCTCTGGCATAATAGTGGGAAATTAGCCAATACACTTTAAACAGCTGGCTTGCTTTGCGCTCACAAACAATAGGTGTCGCTGTCAAGTTTAGGCTTTTCGCCGCTAAAGTCCGTTACAATTTAAAAATTAAAAACACAGATTTTTGTAACTTTCCATGTACATACTCCATAATTTACTGCCTTCATTTAATAATTATATAATTTTTAACACGTTTTTTTGCTGCTTGCATACAGTTTTGCTTACAATTTGTAGTTTCTGCTTACATTTCAAATCGATAACAGTTTTATAAAATTAATTGAAATGCTTAAATGAATGTACAATGATGAAACAATATACACAATGCTGCTTTGTTGGCCTGGTTATTATTATTATCATTGATTTGCTAACAATAATTAACAACACATGAGCACCACTCTGTCCAGATCGAGGGAAACTGAATTTAACCCACTAAGGGAACTAGGCAAAATTGCAACAGTCTGTTGAAATCTGAACAACGAGGTGCTCATACGTCTGAGTTCCGGATGAAATAAGGTGTATACTGCATAACTGTAATTTATGATCTAAATTCATGATACAAATTAAACTATTAAACTTGTTTGTTGATCTCTTTCTCGGTTTTGTCTAAACACTAAATTATCGTACATTAAACTATAATATATAGTAGTATGTGTATATATTACGATTTGTATGCAATTCTTTTTCTATCAACTTGTACATGCATATAGTATATTTTACTTAAGTTAAGTCAAAACTAAATTTATTCAAGTATATTTAATTAGCTTAATTTGCGCTAAAACCTACTGGAAATGTGTCAAGTTTTTAATTATTTGTTTTGGTTTTTCGATTTTTGAGCTACACTCTCGTACAGGATAAGTTTAAACTGGGTTCAAAAGGGGTGTTAGGGGTGGGTTAGGGGATAGGGGGATGGGGAGTGGGGAGGGTAATGGACTGAACTCGTTTGAAGCGTGCGAAGATAGAAAATTTTAAACTCTGCTTACGATCGATTCTAACTACTTTCTTCGGTCTTTTTGGCATTTAATTTTTATATATTTTTTAGTTTTTCTTATATTTTGTTTTTGATAAACTCTACACAATATTTTAAGTTGCTAAATTCTTCTATACAGGCTAAAATATGGACTTTTCTTTGAAGGAAAGAAATGAAAAACTTTACACTTTGTGCTTAGCTAGAGATGACAACAGAAACGATAACGATAACAGCAAGAGTTTGAGGTTAAGTAGAACGGAAACGTTAACGGAAATGTAGCTACTAAGGGAGTGGGGGAAATTAAATTCCATGATATTATCGCATTTTGAATGTAGACTAGGCGTGTTAGACATAAGTACATGACTAGTATATAGCTAGATATGTATATATACACGCTATATACGAACATTATACTGTACGTTGTAAGCTCATAAATACACAATATAATATTATTAATTAATCGTTAATCGTAATCGTTAATCGATAAAAACCTCTTACCAAAAGTTCATCATTTATAGCTTGGCTTATATAACTAATTATAATGAATATGTCTTTAAACTTTTCAGTGTTGCTGTGATTGCTGTGGTGTAGATTGTGTTGTGGTGGTGGTTGTGGTTGTTGTGGTTGTGGTTGTGGTTGTTGTGGTGTGGATGGCTGTGGGGATAGTACTTTCGTTTTGATTGGTGCGCAGTCGCCCCAGGCGGTCCATAAATATGCAACTATGTGGCCAAGTGGCAAGTACGGTTCAGTTAGTTATGGGCATATTGTTTCGTTCCACATACAAGTATATTATGTATACGATTCAATTCAGTGAAGATGTGACACAAGATGCGATTTACAACCAATTTATACTTGAAAATTTAACGGCTCTAGTCATCTGGGTCCAACCCGATTAGCTCCGCTTGCAATCTGCCCTTAGTCTTACAACAAATGGTTAAGCAAAATACTCTCAATGCAATGCGAAATTGCGGTGACATGCTAGTCATAATTAGAATTTTCCAAAATGAATTCAATATACCAATCCAAACGACGGCGAAATTGATAAGAGTACTTTGGATAACATCGCCCGTGACCACCTCATAGAGACGCAATAATATCCATGGCAGCCAGGACATCCAGAATGCAAAGACTAATGCGAATGACATCATATGACTAGGGTTCGATAAATTTTCAGCCAATGCAGTTGCATATTCTTTATCATGAATGGGCTCGCCGGATCTGATCTTGCGCATCATAACAAAGATGTATCCATAGTTGTGTACAATCGATATGAGGCTGGGACCTAACACTAATATCGCCAATGTGGCACTATATGCCGCCATATTGCCCCAATCCAGCATGCAAATGTGCGTCACATTGTTCTCAATCGGTTGGGTGTACCCCAAAATGGGTGGGCAGCACAGCAGCGCAGCGGAAATCCAAGTGAAGACCATCCAGCACTGGCAGCTGCTCAAGAAAAACCAAATCGATTAATCGATGACACTCCTTTTACACCGATTAATTTACTTACCGCGTTTTGGTTTGCACCGTTTCGTAGCGCAGCGGTTTGCGCACCGCCAAGTAGCGATCCACCGATATCCACATGAATGTGTAGACGGAGACCGCCCAGAGCGTCACCTCCAGATACCCTGTAAAACGGCACACAATGTCGCCGTACATCCACTCGCCGGTGAGTGCGGGATACACGGAGAAGGGCACTACGAGTAGACCGCATAGTAGATCGGCTATGGCCAGTGACAGCAGATAATAGTTGATGACCTCTGTGGGACCTGGCGACGGGAGGAGGAACCACAAGTTAAGAGGAATCACAGGGAGTAGGGCATAGGGGGATCACTCACCTTTAAAGTTGGCATAAGTGGCGATAATTAGGAGGTTCGATAACACTATCGCCACGCCCAGTATGGAGATGAGTACGGCTTTGGTGAGTGCCTCCAATTTGGAATTATCCTGCAGGTAGCTCATTTCCTGCATTTTTGCTGGCCACGGCAGGTGAAAGCGCTAGGGCTTAAGGTTATGCAAAGGCGGCCTCCAACCTCAATTGCACCTCACTTCCGGTCATGACGAACTGCAGTTTGCATGTAAGTGTGAGTGTGTGTGTGTTTACGTCTTCCTCTGTGTGTGTGTGTTAGTCTGCGTCGTGTGCTTACTGGCGCCCTCTATTGTGCAATGCTTAGCTGCACACGCGAAGGTCGTCGTCGAGTCAGCGTCTGCGTTAACGTCGGCGTCGGCGTCGACAGCACCTTGACTGCCGAATTTGTATAAATTTTGTGTTGCCTGCTTTTAGGCTGGCGCCGAGCCAAGCGCCGCAATTCGATTGTAGTTGTTGCTGCTGTTGCTGTTGTTGTTGTTGCTCTGGTTTTGGGGGCTGCGGTTAAGGTTAAGGATAATGTTTGCTATTTGTTTGCCAAGTCGCATGTGTTGTTTAGCAGAAGCTCGTTTAAAACTTTCGATTAAAAATTTCGCTTTCTTCTCCTTTTTTAAAAACTACTAATAGACAATTTCATTTAGTTTCTTTAGCTTTAAGTTTCAAGTATCAATTTAAGTTCAACTTTATGTCTTCAAAGTTTTTGTTAAATATTAAATTCACAACTCTTTTTGCTAAGTTTAATAAAAATTTTGTTAAATGTTCTTTATACGCTACTAAAAGTTTTTGAATATATGTTTCTTGCTAAATTTGTTTAGACTAATTATCATATATATATTTGTTTATATGTATGTAGTTTAAAAATTACACATTTCGAACTTTGAAGTGGAAGAATAATGATTACAATTATTTAGTTATTCAATTTAATTACTAGTTGAAATATTGATGACGCGTTCTAATTCTGCTGCTTCTTCCTCTACCTTTGTTATAATTATATAACTATAATAAAGAGCACAGCGCAAATTTTATATACTTTTTGTTTTTGTTTTAGTTTTTAGTTGCTTGAAATATTCGTAAGGCTTTTGATGTGCTACGTTTTTCTTTAGATTTTAAAATATTTGACTAAATTTTCTCAATTTTCGTTTTTCTATTTTTGTTTTTCGCTGCTTTGTGATTGTGATTATCCTTTTGCTTGTAAATTCTGGCTGTTGTTGGTGTTATTTGCTCTAGTTGTTGTTGTTGTCAGTTTAAGCTTATTATTGTGCGCATCTGTAAGGGGAGAAACAACAAATGTCAGCCAAATGTGTTTATATAACAATCGATAATTTGTTTGATCAATAAATTAAAACACACTCGTGTTATATAACGTGATTTTATGCTTTACATAAGCGTGCTTTATCCTTTTATTTTGTGCTGTCCACTGCCACTTTGGCTTTTTAAATGCCACCTATCAGCTTTAGCTGCAACCACCCGCACCACACACCCCACCCACCCCTAACCATTCGCAGCTGCTGCTGCTTTTGACCCACTTTAGATTGTGCACTTGACACAGTTTGAGAGCCATCGCTGTGACAGCCTCAAGTGGCATTGACTGCAAAACAATTAAGCCAGTGCCTGCCAAACTGCAATTAGCTGCACTTTTTCTGCTAAATCAGTTCCACTAAACACTTCGTTACAGGTTTTTAGTGGGAAATGCTTAGCTATTAAGCTTATTTTATTAAGCTATTTAATTTGATTTCAAATTTAATATAGCTTTAACGATGTCTATTTAAATTTAAGCATCGGATTTGTTGGTGTTTTCGAATTTAATTGCTAGTTTGCAGTTTAATGAGTTAATTAAATTTTAAATAGTTATCGTTAGTTTTTAATTATTATTATTAAAACAAATGAATTCATGTTTGAATTGATTTTTGGGACTGCTGACCTACTTAAGTAGCTGTTTTGGCTAAGGCACTTGTTAAATGTAGAGCAAACGTCGATCTCAAAATATTTTATAGTTTCCAAGTTTAATACATTTTTAGCTAAAGTTTTTAGCTTCTTAATTAGCTTGTCACTTCAATTTTAGCTTGTTTCATAAACATTATAAGTAATTTTTGATAAACAAAGTTCTTTGTCAGCTTTCAAGCTGTGCAAACTGCTGTTGTCCGACAATGACTGTCAAACTGTGCACCTTTGGCAGCTGAAACTTCCGTTTTGGAATGTTTAGTGCTTTTTGCCATCGATCAACAGAGAAGCAGACACCCCAGACCCATTTCCACAGCCGCTAGAGTAGATTTGACTCATCAGCATCAGTTTGGCGACGTCATTCCCGCAGTGAAAGGGAGACAGGGGGAGTAGGGAGAGAGAGCAAGAGATAAAAGCAAACAATGCCATTAGATGAGCAACTAAATAGCTGGCGGCGAAGGTAGCTGCTGTGCTGGGAGAAGCGGGAAAGGGCAAGGGGTAGGGATTCCAGGGGTAACTGTGACTGTAACTAGTTTTACCACTGTCTCCATCTCCCTCGCTCTCAGGTAATTTAATTAATGCTAACGTCGCAATGGTTCGTCAGCCGACAGGTGATAAATTACAATGAATTGCATTTGCTTTGGCTGCCACACCCCCCACTTGGCGCCCTTTTGTGTCCCTTTACTCACACCCCCAACTATCTTCCCGCTGTCAATCATTGCGTAAGCATGTGCAGCTGATGGCGTAGGCGTGGCAAGTGGGAGGAGGGAGGAGGGGGGAGGTGCAGAGGCGGTGTTGGCAATGGTGCGGAAAACGTCATTTGTGCAAAATGGTTTCATGGCGCCGCCATCAAGTCGCCAATTGCCTGATTCTGTAACTGATTCCACTTCTCAGTCTCTGAACCTGAACCTGGAACTAGCGCTGGAACTGGCAATTACATCCAAATAACTGTTATTGCTAGCAGCTTAACCGTAACGTCGATTTGTGCCACATAATGAGGCAGCCACTGGGGTGCACAGGGAGGCAAACACAATGAGAAATGAGTTCAGCGAACTCATCAACCAAAAATAATACGCGTATAAAACAAAACCAGAAGCAGAAAATCAATACACACGTGAATCTTTCTTGTTATGATTAATTATGAATAATACAGTTAATACATTATTGTTTTTATTGTTGTTGTTACTGCTATCTAGAAGCGACAAGAAAAGTCTTGGGCTTGATGAGGTTTTGATTGCGGCGTAGCGACAGCTCAATAATTTACTTGAGTGAATTATGTTTTCTTGCCAGAATTGAAGGGACAACCGAAAGAAAAGTTGCCTCATTTTGTGGCACAACAATGGGCGGATGTGTATAGTTAAATATATGTTTGTGCTTGTTTATGTAAATGGACTAGCTGTTTTTAAAGGAAACCCGGTTTATTTTAGGTCAGAAGGAAGTTTGACACAAATAAGTGTACATAAATAGACACCCTTCTTAGTGTTTTATTAGTTCATTTCTTCTAGTATTTTCAGCATATCATGCGACTTTAAAGCTTCCTTCTTAAGCATAAACAACTTAAGTTTTTATTATATATTAAGTTTTCTATTAAAAACTTCAATAAACTCTGTATTCAGGCGCTTTAAACTAAGGCTTTCCTGCCTCACTCTTCAGCACTGCCTTTAAACTGCTTCATTCAAGCAGTTCAAACTCTCTCGCGCTCAACTGCTTTCTAACTAGATCAGTCAAGCAGTTTCTTCCGCTTTCCTGCGCTGCTTGCCAACTGCACCTAAAAGCAGACTACAGATTCATGAAGCCTTTGTAAGTGAAACAAAACGTAAAAACTTTTTGGTTTCTATACAATTGCAAAGCATTGTGCTCAAACAGAAGAGTTATAACGGTGTGCGTGTTGAAGAGAGAGCGAGAGAGAGTTGTGTGTGTGTGTGTGTGTGTGGCATTTGTGGGCTGCGCTTGTAGATTTCATTTGAAGCCATAAAATATGTATCGCATGCGTGTTTATGGCGCAACAAAGTCGCAGCGAGAGAGCTACAGAGATACGGGATATGAATACATGTGTGAATGTGGCAGTAGTTGTTGTTGTAGCTACCACATGCCACATGCCGCACACAGGCACACACACACTGACACAGAAACACCGCACAGTCAAGTGATTTACAAAGCCACAAGCGACGTTGTCGCTTTGGGTGCTGCCATAAAATCATATTTAAATGCCAGTCAGGTGAAGGCACCAAGGGAGGCGTGGGAGGAGCTGGAGAGGGAAGGGTGGACTCGCTAAAAATACAGGCAACTGTGAAGGCCAAGGCGAGTGCAATCTAAAAAAAAATAAGTTGATGACGTGGACGTGACAAGGCAAAGGAAAAGGAAAAGGAGAAACACTGTTGTGATGTTGCAGATGAAATGCGGCAGGGCGAGACAGAGACAGAGAAACTCAGAAACAGAAACAGAAAGATGGAGGTTGCCTCCTGCTGACGATGACGTATCTGGGCAGACTTATATAAGCATGACCTCAGTCAGCCAACTGGAGACAGCCTGCTCTGTGCCCCCACCCCCATCTCATTCACTGAGTTTCACCTTTTTGCCGTATCTATTTTTAATGCTGTTTATTTTTAGGCACAATGCTGCAGAGTATTTTTTATTTACCCACGCAATAATTAATAATGTCGCATATGTCGACAACTCACTGTAGTTGCAACAGTGTAAGCTCAAACTGCCAACTCTAAAGTGACTTAAGAACTTGCCAAGTTGCAAGACGCTGCCTGTTGCATTGCTTTCAGCTAAAAACTGTGCACACAACTTGGCCAAAAACTTTGTCGGCGCCAGCAAATGCAATTAATAAATGCAAATTTAAATTTTGCGCCGAGTAAAGAATTTATATACTGCTGAAATCTGAGTTTAATTTAACAAAGAAATGAAATAGTTATTTATTAAATAACCTTTATTATCATTGAAGCGGGAATATGTTTTAGCAGACATTTATTTTAAATATATGATGGTTTTAATATATGATGTGATTGATGATTGACACGTTATATTTTATAAGGTAGATAAGTGACAAGGCTGCAGATAAAGCTATGCAGGAAATGGCCGTCTGGCAGCAGTAAGAATTGAGCAGCTGAATCATTCAAAGTACGCAGATCAATTGAATCACTCACAACTGGTTACGTAAACAGACGCTGGGGATATAGCTCAGGGGTAGAGCATTCGACTGCAGATCGAAGGGTCCCCGGTTCAAATGCGGGTGTCCCCTGAACACTCTTTATTTTTTTGGTTTGAATACCTTATATTTTTCGGCTTGTTTTGAGTAACGTTTTTAGCTATAAACCTTTCTAAAATTGTTTTCTAATGTATATAATAAATAAACAATATTCTTAAGCTCAGTTTCTATCTTTAAGTCTTTCCCACACTTTCCCCACAGCAGCGCACGTGTTGTTAACTTAACTTGTTGTTGTTATTTAGGGGCAGGTCATAAACTCTAGTGCTCAAACCATTTCACTAAAATATACATATATATTGTCACACACTCGCACACATTGGCGTATACGTAATATTTCCATTTGGCCCAATTTGGCGCTATTGTTGTTCTAGCTTGTGGTTGTTGTTGTTGCTGCTGATACTCGTGGCTGTTGGACAAGGCACGCACTGAGCGCCTTGGCGACGCACCCGTGTTTAGTTTTATATTGTTTTATTCCCTTTTTGCAGTTTTATTATTATTTTGCTTTGTTTTCCCACTCACACTCTGTGTTGACTTTGATTTCCCTGGAAACATTTGACTGGTCTCTTTCTTTTTGGTTAGTCAAAGAGGAGAAGGGAGAGGAGGGGGAGGAGAGGAATAGCTGACAAATGCTGTAAATTAGTTTTTGGACAAGGACGCAGTGAAAGTCTCAGTTGCTTGCATCCTTCTTGGCAATTGTTGCAGGTGTCGTCATTGGCAACGCGACGTATGCGTAATAAATACAACGTTGCGCTAAGGCTAAGGACAGTTGTGTGCCTGATACCGGCACACACACAGACACACACACACACTCACTAGACACCAACACATACAGTAGTCAATCAATAAAAACGCCAAAGCGTTGCTTCAATGCTGCAACTTGACATTCAGCGTGAGTGGGGCAAAGCCAAAGCCAAAGCCAGTGTCTCAATCAATACGTCAATGCATCAATTTGACAGTGTACAACAATTGTTGTTGTTGTCGCTCGAAATACAGCTAAAACTTGCTTATTTGTTGCCATTTGATTGATAACGGAGGCATGCAACGTTTCGTTGTTCCTTCCATTTGTGGCAAGAGGTGGAGACTTGCCGCTGGTTTTGATGTCCATTGAATTACAATAGCAATACAGTTATATATAGAAGGAATGAGAGAGTAAAAGAGAAAGGCATACTTGCTACTTGTGTTTCATTTGCAATTTATTGGCTCGTTGTTGAAGCCGCTGCTGCTGCTGCAAGCTGCGGGCTTTGGGCTCTGGCAACTGGCATTTGGCATATGACAGCTTGTGGCAATTGTTTCTGTACTCTGCTCTGACATTCAACCAATTTGCAACTGCTGCAGCTGCAACGACACTCAACAATCAACCCAATTTCCAGCCATATCAAATGACATTGTTTAATTTTCCTTACTCCTACACCTTCACTTCTTTTTCATCACATTTTAAGCCTACAGCTATTAGAGCAATTAGTTCGATGTATGGCTGTGTGTGTGTGTGTTTGTGTAGAATTAAGCACTGCCACACCCACAACAAATACGGCCAGCCCTTGCCGGAAACCCGAAAGAATTGTGTGACATAGGCCATGCCGAGGCATGTCTATTGTCAGTTAAGAGCGCGATTTGTGTTTGACAGGAAAGGCGTCAAGATGGACACACACAGCTGAAAATTGCCATCGATGGCTAAGAGGAAAGTGGAGGGGGGAAAGGGGCGGCAAAGTTTGTGCGATTGGAAGGCGTTGTCTCTGCGACCGCTGACGTCGTCGTTTATTTTTCTGGATTGATTTTAAATGTTTGCAGGGTAGCAAAGGGTATGACAGACCAAATTAAACAGAGCACTGTAAAGAGATGCTAAAATTTCAGTGATTTTCTTACTGAACTTCTAGGTAAATATCAATATATTATGATTAAAATTTTATACTGCTCATAAAAGCATAGTGCTTTATACTTATAGACACATTTTAAGCATATTTCATACCCTAGCATTTAATTTATTAGACAGTGACTAACGCTTTAAAGCACTCACTGATGTTATAAAGTTTATTATATATTAATAAATGACTAACAGTAGCTGGCTATCTAATGTCATTCTAATTTGCTCGTTTCAAATTTATTAGCTTTATAAAAAATACACTTTATTATTAAATAAAGTAGCGTGTACGCGATTCGGCATTCCTAAACTCGCAAAAACAGCAACACTTTATGCTCATACTTTCATACTCTTTGATATTTATATTTAGCTTTGCAGTTGTTGTTATGGATTGTCGCTATTCTGGTTGTTGTCTTTTAGCCGTATACTTATTATTATATTTTCTGCTTGTTTGTTATTAAACCGTATACGTAATATGTGTGCACACTCTCACTTTCGAATTGCTCCCTTCAGCTTAGTGATAACAGATGTTTTGGGGCATAACATGGGAGTGGAATATGGCAACAGACACGCGATGCGACGGGACGCGAAATGTCGAAGCATTTGTGGAGGGGAAGCGGAGCAGGAGGGAAAAAAATACACGTTGCGGTCATAAATCTTTGGCGTAGGCGCGTTCAGCTTAGGGAATGTGACACGCAGTATACACACATGTACAAAATACAGCAAATAAATACATATGCTTTTGTTTGAACAGCAAAATGCTTTAAATTATTTATGTTTAAATAACACAATTGAAATATACAACTAATAATTACAGCAGAGCGAAAAGAAAGGATTGGAAAGCAAGGCTAAGCTGTGGTAATTGAATACGTGTCTGCAAAGAAAGTGAAACAATTACGCGGACTGGTGAAAGTGAAGCGTAAAATGTTGCACACGCCATTTAGCATGTAAATTAGACGGCAGCCTTGAAGTATGCAATGGTTTTTGTACAGCGCTGGACATGGGAAAAGTAATGTGGCATGCAACGAACCGCAAGCAGCCAAGTGTGAATTGTTTGCTGGCCAGAGAGGATGCAATAAAGCTAGAAAACAAAAGGCACTCGCCGATCGGATCTCTTGAATTATGCAAAAAGCCGCAAGCGACGGCCTTGAAGACGTTGGAACGCAGCGCCACGCAAATTGCAAGGCACAATTTTGTTTTGTAATTGAAGCGCCGACACGACTCAACTTGCCCCAACATGATACGACGCGCTTTTTATATTTTTCTTTCTTTTTGGGGTACAGGTGGCCCCCTGTGGCTGGCCAGGTGTGAAATTTCCCATTGTGTGATCGATAAAACTGTCCATGTCTGTGTAATATTATGATACGCGCGCCCTTGAAGGCAAAATGTACGACAAAATAAACAACTTGACGGCAGCAAAGCCAGAAGGACCTCAAGCAATTCCCCGCTAGATAAGCGCAAGGATACAAAAGAAAAAAAGAAACAAAAAATATATATGTATATATAGAAAGCTGCGGCGTTTTTATGACACAGCAAAAGTTATCGACGGCAGCCAAAAGACAAATTGCCTATAAAATAAAGTACATAAAAAAGAGGGGAGAGTAAAGAAAAGTGTAGCGAAGCGAGCAAAAGATACGCATGCAATGCCAAAGAATTAATTAAATTAATAAAAGTAATGCTTAAAACTAAGCTCAACCTATGGATATATTTTTGGGTCTCCCAGAAAGAAACTGAAAAGTTCCTAAGCCAGCGAAATGACATTACCAGAAATTGCAAAGTCTGCAAATATGTAGTATGAAAAAAAAGTATGTGGAACGCAAGTGATAAACTTAAGCTGCTGCCTTTGACGACGCCGGCAGCGCTGCCTCAAATGAGCTTTTCAATATTTACGCAGCGACTTGCGCTAATCCCAAAACAGGCAGGCAAACTGTGCCTCTCCCTGTCCCACTGCCCAAACGCCGCTGCTCTGCCAGCTTGCCAAACATTTTTTTGCATTGAGCTTTTCAAGCGAATTTCGTTGTTTGCTCTGCCTATTTGAAGCACTCTCGAGCCGAGCATCTCTGCAGCGCTAAAGGAAGCTGGCAGCGCAGTCGGCGTTGACGCTGGCAGCGGAACTTGGCTTTTGTGGCCATTTTGGGGTTGTTTATGTTTTGCTTTGCTCCTTCGCTTTTGTGTTGAGGTAGGATGCGCCCAAAGAACTCCCACTCCTACTCCTAGACTGTGTACGAGTGTGTTACTGGGTGTGTGTGTCAGTGTGTGTGTATTCTAGGTGTGTCTATTGTTGCAGCCTTTTATGGCAAACTCACCTTTGACATGACTTCTTCAGAAAAGTTGTCCAACATTTAGTTGCTGTTTCGGTTTTATTAAATTTCTTTTGGTGTTTTACTTGTTTTTGTTTTTTTTTAGTTGTTGTATATATATAGATTTAAGTATAGTTATTACATTTTGTCTTGAACACTTTGTCTTTATCACTTTGTTTGGCTGCAAATGTCGGAAACTATCAAATGTCTAGCTGCCAGCAGTATGAGCTTATTTATCATTATGGCCAAAAGTCCCCCGTACGATTACAGGGAAACTCACTAACTGGCACCCACCAATAAATCAATCAAATAATATTTTAATGCATGTATTAAATACAAGTTAACGGAACGAAATGATAAGATAGTCATAAATTTAAATACACAGAAAGAAAAGGTTTTGTCCGAGGTTTAAAATACAATTTAGATAAATTTAAATGCGAGTGGCTTTTATGGTGAATATCCTACTAAATCTCTAAAATATTAACTGTAAGTATGTTGTTTAAGTTTTTAAGTTTTTTCAATTTGTTTTCACTTGTTTCTCAATGATTTTGTATGCTAATTTATGCAAATTAATTTGGTTGCGTTTCGTTTTTCAATCACCGCTCGATAATAATTTAGCATAGTTTCCGCGTACTTGTCACACGTGCTGCCATGCAGCTTTTCTTTTTTCTTTTCTTTTTTCTTTGCTTTTCTTTATTTTTTTTTACTTGTTGGCTTTTCTTTTGGTGCTGCTGCTGCTGCTGCCTTTTCTTAGCCTTCAACACACATACACATACACAGCCGACGCACACACATTGAGAACATGTGCGCAGGTGTGTGCCTTGAATTTTTCAATTATTCGCCAGTTAATTAAATACATTTGCATAATTTGCCACTTTAATTACTATCAATAATCGTTTTGCATTCCTTTTTTTTGTCTTAATTCTTCATTGACACACAAAATGTGGGAATACAACAAAAAAACTGAGCTGAAAAAGTTTTTCTTTTTTTTTTTTTGGTTGGCCAGAAGCGGAACAGAAAGAACAGAAAATTTTGTTTGCTGGCCGAGCTGTATGTGTGTGTGTAGGTGTATAGATGGGTGTACGAATGTGTGTGTACTTGTGTGTGCTTGTGTCTGACTGTTTCCAACAACCACTGAACGCGCCCGCGCTGCTGCTTCTGCTGCTGCTACTGCTGCTGCTCTATGCGTGCGTACGTGCAACGCGCTGACTGTCTGACTGGCGACTGGGCCATTGAGTTTCAGTTCAATTGGGACTAACGCCCAGAGAGCCAACCAATCGAGAGAGCAATACAGAGAGAGAGAGCGAGTGCAAACGGGTGAGAGAGCGAAAGCGCCGCTTGCTGGAACGTGCGCGCCTGCAACAACAAGCAACAGGAAAGAGCAGCAGCGTGGAGCTTTCGCCTAGTTTACGATGACGCTTTTTCCGTGAGCTTTTGACGCACATGGCATTTGTTTATATTTGTAGCGCTTTCCAGGCGTTTCGTACTGGAAAGCCGCCAGTCGTCGCGTCTCACATAAAAATAGTATTGCATATTTTTAGGCAGCTACCAAAATAAAATGCAAAAGTGCTGCCATTGTGGAAAATAGAAACAATGACTAGACTAAAGTTATTTTAAGGAATTTAGATTATGTGATGACTGCCATTCATTGGGCTTCCCATAAATCAAGAAATCTACTATTTTCAGAGGGGAAGGGTAAGTTGCATTTATTTTAGTCTCGTTAGCATATTAGTGTAAGAATTTTAACAAAAGCGTTTTCAATAAATAGCAGTTCGACTAGTGCACTGGAAGATTTGCCTCTGTGCCAACGCTGTGTGTAATATTGAGAGCCATTTCAGCCTGCGAATGCCGCAGCGTATACAGATGATCCATATGATCAATAAACGGACGCACTCCCTCCGGGTTCTTCATGTATTTGGCCACACTTACGATGATATGACGATAGATCTGATGATCGCGATATGCGGCATTCGGACGTCTCTTCTGTGGCGGTCTGCAAGGAAATAAGTACATGATTAAAGGAAGAAAATCTTCTTTTTAATAATTGCTGTTAAACTCACCTCTCCTGGGCACGCTGTATAACGCGTCTACGTCTTGCAATGTCAGTTCTTCGACAGCTTTCGCAATAGGCAAAATAACCGCAAATGCAGATGACAATCACGGCAATCGTATAAATTAGCCAGCTCCAACCAAGGAAGCTAAACACAAATTAATTTAAATGGAAACTAAGAGTTCCTTAGTCTTGGCTTACGTTACGAATGTTGCATTCAATTCCTGCCAGATTTGCGAAACATTCTCCCGCTCGTTTTTCTTCTCCTCGTTTCTCCAGAAAGCAAACGAGAACATGTTTGTACTATTGTGATTAGTTTTTGAAGAGATTGGTTATTGTATTTTTTGGAATAAAATTTTTGGGGAAATTGATTTTGTTAGCCAAGATGTGAGTATTGAAATGTTTTACTTGCAAAGCAAAGCCAACTAAGCACGAGACAAATTAAAAACAATACAAAGTTTATGGTGTCTTCTGCTAATTATGGAAATGCATTTGCTTATCCTTAACAACCAGGAAGTGGTTGAGCACAACACTTAATAAGGCGCCAAGGCCAAACGATCAGCGATCAATGATCAACGATCAAAGATCAACAAACAAACAACAATTGATTTGCAATGCTTAGATTGAGTTTTAATTCGAACTGGAGATTCGCTGTTTTCTCACTCACTCGTGAGTTTCCGTCAAGTTTGTGAGTGGGGGCAACAGCGGGGGGATTGGGGGTTGGAAAAGCGTGATCAAATAAATTATCGCTATGTGCTGCAGCTGCCAGTGTCAAAAGATCTTTTCAGCACATACATTTGACAATTTGCCAACGTGCTTGACAATATGCGCTGCAAATTTATAGCCGTGTCTTTTGTGTTCCCCCCGCCCCTAACAAACTAGTCGAGGGCAGTGGAGGGGAGGGGTGGAGTGGGTTGTAGACCCCGAAATGACATTGCATATTGCTCCAAATTGGTCACTGGCGAACCCAGCCCAATCGGGCATGACAGCGCAATGCAAAATTACAAAAACCAACAAATTGCACTCTGGAAACAACAACAACTACAACGATCGCTTAGATTTGCCTTTCTGCTGACACATTGCAGTACTAACTTCCAAATTAAAGTTCTAAATTCTTATGTAGATCATTTTATTTCGATTGCTTTATCGATTTAATAACTTGGAATAAAAACTGGTCAGTTACTCATCACCCAAAATTACTCAAGGCGAACGAAATGTGTTCTCGGAACACACATTCTAAGAAATTCTTTTTATTGTCTTGTCTCAATTGTTTAAAAGCTGTCGGAACAGTTGATAATAACAGTAAAAGTGAGCTTATCATATGAGACAGCGCTTGAACCTGTGACCTTTTGATGGTGTTACAAAGCTAGTGGTAATGTCGGCATGCTCTTAGGCATACTTAGCGTGTTAAGATGAGGAGAATGGGGGTTACTCTAGAGACATCTGAATTAATATTGATACTAAGTGTAATTATATTTATAATCTTCAACCTCAAAGGTAAAATCTTCATCTTTAAATTTCAGACACGTTAGCAGGCATACCCGACTACTTTGCTGCTTTAGCTACAGGGTATTTGAAGATCTTAAAGATTATTTGTGTAGAGTGTTTCTTTTTTCACAGATTCGATTCGATGGCCACTTAAGACTTGTCTTTGTTATTTTTCTGTTTTTCTTAGGCCACTTTTGGTCAGTTGCTTCCTCTGCGAAGAGAGTGGTTAGAAGAGAGGGTGTTGATGGAGAGGGGAGGGAAGATTTGAAGTGATATTGCCATCAGCTCATCAAATGGCTGTCAAATTAACTAAACACACGCACTGATGAGAGCTAAGAGTTGTGAGCTGAGAGGCCCACACAAAATGCAAATGAATTGTTATCAGTTAATTGACGGAGTCTCCCCTCTCTGCCTCTCTCTCTCTCTCTCTCTCTCTCTCTATCTTTTTTTTAAGCTGCTCTTTCTCGCATTCACTGGTGTGTGGCGGCCTCTGCATTGCAGCGCTATCAGCTTTTATGCTTTATTTGATTACAACTCTTTGACCGCGTGGGTGTTCGAATTGGAGTCGCCACTCAACAAGTGGCAGTTAATAGGCCAATAAATGCTGCTGCACCTTTTGGGTAAATCGCTGTTAACCAAACTACTGCTGCCAAAATGCTGCCTGGCACATCATCAGATTTATGAGCTGCCTGAAATCATTTTAACCGGCTAACCAGTTTTTTGTTGCTGTATTTTGTTTTCTCGTGAGATGCAAACGCAAATCCTTTTGACATGTGCAGCATTAGCGGTAAGCGGGGGCAAGGGGCGGGTGGGTAGCACTTATGGTGACAGCTTCCAGCTATAGCTGCGGCTGCTTTTTCTGCTTCTTGGTAGTTGCTGCTGCCAGAATTGGGCAAGGGCACGCAAACAAGTTCTTTGCCGTGGCACATCTCTCACTCTTTCTTTCTCTATCCCACACATTGCCTCTCTATCTCTCTTTCTCTCGGTGTGCCGTGTAAGATCAGCCGAACCCAATGACTTTACTTCGCCTAGCCAAGCACAAATATTTAACTTAACAACTCGCCAACAACTGCAGAAACCAGAGCCATAAAAAGCATAAACCGCAACATCAACAACAACAACAGCAGCAAGAAGACAACAACTTCTACTACTTGCCGCCAGGTATGTGCCTTGCGGGGGCGCAACGTTTAACAAGCAAAACATAGTCGAGTTCACGACAAAGAAACATTCGTTAGAAAGACTAGATAATAAGCTTATACCTTAGAGTTTCTAGATCCTATTGTTGTTAATACATTTGGTACAATCTTAGGCCTTTCTACATAACTAGTATACCCCATTACCCCACGTTTAACAGGTATACAAACAGCTGCAAGCGTCAGCAGCAACCTCCAGTTTCTGTGTTGCAGTTGCAATGCTCCCGATCAATGGCCAACTGAAGGCAGCATTTCCACTTCCCAGTTCTCAGTGTTTTCAGTTCCCAGTTCGCAGTTCGTCTCATTTGTCTCATCGAACAAAGAAAGCGAACTTGTTCTACGCACCGCTCGTCGTTCAACACGATCAGCAACTGGACTTGGACTTTCGGTTTCTGTCTCTGCTTCGCTTCGTTTCGGATTTCGGAATCGGAATCGTGTTCGTTTTTCTTTTGCTGATCTTCGTTTGTTTGCTTATTTCGGCTTGCGAGTTTTTAGTTCGTCTCGGGACTTCTAAGCGATCAGTTGGCTTAGCTCCGCCGTGGCCATCAGAAATCTTCGTATAGATCAAATATCACATAATAATTTACACGCGTGATCAGTGATCGGTGGAACAATTTTACTTGGCGATCTTTATTTTGGCACACGGAAGCAGCTGAAGCGCCTTTTAATCTTTAAGAAATGTTTATGAAATATATAAATAATTTAAAAGCAGCTTCCCTATCTCGTATATAATTTATTACATCAACAAATGTCGGCATAAAGAAATATCCCGCAATTTATGAGTTTGTGATTGCAAATTTGACATAATTGTTTTGTGCATTATCGATTGATTTATAACTCAACCGATTCTGAGGATTATCTCACAATAATTCAGACAGACAGGCAGATAGCCAGGAGAATTGAATCCAAACAGCGCGTAAGTAAAATGCTAATTCTTATGCTAATTATAATTAACCGTAAGTAAGTATTTGTGTACTGAATGTATGTCAGCTGACGTGCGACACTTCCTAGTGAGTGTCCCCCGGTCTGGGTGTATTCATGAGTGCATTCACACATTCATCTTGCTCAAATGCGCATATGAAAAGTTGGACAAGCAGTGAATTTGCATGTGCTAATCGTGTTATGTCTTGGAACTCAACATACCCTGTATTTGCGGTAGTTAAGACAACACAATTAATATGTCAGTTGTGTAATGTAGTTGAGAAACTGCACATAAATAGTTTATAGTTCTGGGTTGGTTCTTGCAGCATTTATTTGTTACTTTATGCAAATTTTATGGGCCATTGTAAGTTGATTTTTTAGCCTTCGTCATGATATTTGCATGCATTTAAGCATTTTTTACTACAAGAACTTGACTTGTGATCTTTTAGATTATGCATAAGTCTGTTAATTGACTGGTTTTGATTTATGTTCTTGGTCAATAAAAGCAGACATTAAAAGTATTTGGTTTAGTCAATGGCTTTGGAAATGGGGTTGGTTGTTCTACTCGCAAATTGGCATAGAAGTGCTAATAATGCCATTATTGATTAAACTATAAAGATATCTCATATTTCAGTCTAATATGAATATGCTATAAAAATCCAATAAGCTTTTTTTCTTAAAGCTTAAAGATCTTATTTATTGGCAGTACTATTTGATATTCGTCCATTAATCATAGTTCCGTTTTTATCAAAATATAGTATAGTTAGAAATCAGTTTCTCATTGAACTGCCTTTGCAGTTAAGCAATCTCTTTATAGCCATAATTAAACACTAAAGTTAGTAACACCAGTTAGTTCGATTACATGTTTAGTAGCTTCTCCTTTTTTGCCTCATCGTGTTACTCAATGACGTGTGAGGAAATGACTGAATACAGCATATCCTACAATTTCCGTTAGCACAGAATGACGTACGAGTAATACTTCTAAATGCTGAAAAGTATCTTGTAGATACAATTTTGACATTGTCACGAACGTTTACTATTGATCGTGCAAATTCATCAGAATCGCAAATGGAAATAACAATAGAAATATTATTTTTATGATTTGCGCAAATTACAAATTTATGCATGTTTCGGTATAAGTGTGAGTGAGTGTGTGTGTGTGTGTTAAGTAAATTATGCTCTGGCTAAAAGCGCATGTTATGTTCACTGGGATTGACTGCAACGAGCCATAATTCTCAATATTTCTTGTTGTTTTTCAGTTTGTCTTGTTTTCTTCTTGTTGTTTTTTCTGTTTTTCTGTTTTTCTAATTAACCAAAGTCATTTGCATGAATAACGCAGCTAACGGTAAAATGGGGGTTTATGTCTTTTGTCTGCCACAGACTCTGACCCAGAGAGTCAGACAACAAAGACTCGGAATTGGGATTCGGACTCTGTGTGTGCGATTCGGTCTCGAATTCAGTCTTTGACTGCGGGCCATGTGTGGGCGTGTACCTACGCCCCCCTTTACAGCTGCAATGCAATTAGCAAACGACCTGGCCAAGACAGTGTCTACCAATTACTGGTCTTACACTTGCATTGGGTATTATTATTTTTGAGCAAAGTGCGTAACGCATAGCAGAAAATATGGGAGATTTTTCAGAGTAGGAACGAATTCTGTGCTGTTGAGGGAAAAATAATGTTGAGTCGGAATTTCTGAGGCTACATTTAGTGGATATCTGAGTTAGAATATTTTCGTTATATAGATCTATAGCTCTACATGAAAAAGAGTTTGATATTATTTATTTTCTTTATTAAATATTTTGGGAAAAAATAGTATTTTTGTAGGAAAAATAATGAATTTCTTTACTGGCAAAGAAATTACTTTTTACTGCTGAGTACTTTCGGTATTTAGAGAATTTTTGGGACAAAAATAATAAGAAATCATAAATCCATAAGCAAAGAGTATTTCGATTTCAGTATACCCAAAGTAATAGCTACTCTTACTTGTTTTTTGCCTCCTTATTTCCCTTTTTTTTCGACATCTTTTTTGCAATTGTTATTCAACTGGACTTTTGAAGTTGAACTTGTTGAGTTGAGGCCTAAGACGAGTTTTGTGGTGTGTCTTTTATTTTTGTTGTTGCTTATTTATTGTTGTTGTTATTGCTGCTGTTGTTGTTGGGGTGCCAAAATGTCAAACTGTCTTGGCTTGTGGCATGTTGCGCATAGTTTTCTTTTGACTTTGAGAAAACACAAGGCGCTAGAGTTGAAACACATTCCTCTAATTGGACTGAAAGTAAAGTGTAAACAAATGGCAGGCCCTCCCCACCACACTAACCCCTCCTCCCTGCTCTCCACCCCACAGACAGCCAGTTTATTGATCTTGCAAAAAAAGAGCTATAAAAAAACAAATAAAATTTTAAATACAAACGTCAAAAGTAAACGAGACACAAACGCGCTCTCAATGAATTTGCATAAAATAAAAAATAAAAGAAGTTATTTAAAATATTTAAACATCTAAACAAATTGTTGGCAATGAAATAAATGTTGTAAGTGGGACAACTCCATGCTCCCCGCTCCGCACTGCCCACTGCCACGCCCTACTCCTATGCAAAGATGTGCTCTGGTTTTAATGTGAACGTGAGAAAGCTGACAAAATGTTGTCAGAAGAGTTAAACAATCCAAACAATAACAAAAACAACAAAGTTGAGTAATATGCAGCCAGAGACCATAAGGCACATATTTGATGATCTGTCAGATAAGATATAGCACAACAATTCCTGACGATCCGCTGCTGTTTGAACGGGTTATTGAACTCGCCGCCACCGCAAACAAATCGAATACAATTTTCCAACAGATTTTGTTAGAATTTTCCTGTGGTTTTTCGTATTTTCTCTTGGCTTTTGGGGTGTTGGGTGGTCCCCTCTCTACCTTACAACCGCACTAACTGATGGCTGAGTGAATGAATTGTAATGATGGAACAATTTAAAGAGATCTGAAACATTTAACAGTTCATCTTTGTTTGGCGGCTCATTTAAATCGTTGGAATATTCCAAACGAAACCAACTGAATTTCCAATTTGCTGTGCGTAAGTTGCCAAACAATTTGTGTTGGTGTTGGTTGTTTTTTAGCTGCTTTTTAGCTGGCTTTTTTGTTGGTTGTTGGCAGGCGGCGTTAAGCTCTTAGTTTATCTCTTTATAAGAACTTGAGGCGCGCCGTGTTGCGAGTTGTTGCTGCGATTACACAAAACATAAATAAAAACGCAGCTGTTTGAATTGCACAAAAAAAAAGAGAAGCAGAAAAAAGCCATGCCAAAGGCTGTGCCATAGTCTGTAGTGTCTGTTGTGTCTGGTACTGTAGCTGGGGGAAAGGCAGCGAAGCATTTAATTAACATTTAAATGGACACGCTGAGGAGCTGTTACTTTAAATTACGGCAACCAAATGATGAAAAATATCCAAACACAACACAAACAGCTAAACACACCTACTTACACTCTGGTGTGTGTGTGTGTGTGTGTTTGTGTAAACAGGTTGAGCACTCGCTAAACTGTCCGTTGAAAAAATCTTGGAGTATTTAAAACTTTAATATAATGCCCACAATAATTAAGCAATTGCCATAAGTTGTGCAGCAGATTTCTCAGTCATTCCTTCTTTGCCTCCTTCACTGCCTTCCACCTTCCTCGCTCTTCACCTCTTCCCTGTCTGTCTGTTCCTTAACTCAAATGATTAATGAAGAAATGCAAAAGTTTTATTAATAAAATGACTACGGCGTTGTTCCCGGAACATTTCACAGCAGCTCCGAAATGTTCAAACTGTGGGGACTGTCATAGAAATACAACTATGCGGTGTCTATATGTATAGCGCGTACAGTGTGCACTCGTTGGAGTGAACTGTGAGTGGCAGGCAACAAGAGATTTAGTGGTTTAAGAAAGAATTTAGTTGAGTTTTTAGTTGAATTTTGTTTTCAGTGGCTTCTTAACTTATTTCTTTAATAGACTTTAATTATTTTTAAATTATTTTGGTAGACTCTAACGAGTGTCTACTGTGCTTGTTGATTTTGTCTTATGCGGTTATGTGTACTTATAGCTATATCGCGTCTGCTTCTCGCATCTCTTGTGATTCATTGGCCATAGCTCATGTCTGGGTCAGCCACACTCACACACACACACTTGAAACTATGGACACCCACAGCTTCTGTGGTCTGCGTGTGTATGTGTCAGTTTGACAAAAATAAAGTTGACATTTTCATGTTGAGAGCGAGATCGCTTCTGTTTGCCGTACCGGGAAACTGTCCACGCCTTCAACTTAATACATATATATTCCCCCAGTGTCATGGAGTATTTAGTCTGTGATTTATGTGCTGGGAAAACAGATCAATAACGTTTAGCACACACACTAATTTCCTCATTCCCACATTCAGCAGAGTCATTCGAAATTTATGTATAAATTCCAGCTAAAAGTGCCACCGTAATTCAGGTAATATTTCGATATTTCAGACTTTAGACTTCTCTCAGCTATTAATTAGAAATATATCAAAATATTAGCCAAATTTGAGCAGTTTCCTTCAAAATGTTGCCTGTGGGCTGGGCCACAAAAAAGTGCCTTGACTTTGATTTATCTCTGCGCTGACCGTTTGTGGCAGGGGGCAAGGTCAAGGCGAGTGACTGAATGAGTTTTGTTGTCAACACGGCTTTGAACTTAGATTTAGCTTAGATTTCATTGGAAACAAAGTTTGTTGTTGTTTTCCATTTGTGTCTGCAGTTTCTGTTTGATTAAGAGGCGCCCCGAAAACCTTTTTATTTTTGATTTTGCATTTCGTGGAAACAAACTTTAAAGTTATGACAACTGAGCCGCCTTTTGGCATTGTCCGCCGGATTGGCAGACTTGACTGAGGGACAGACAGTTGGCCAGACAGGCAGTCAAGCCTTTTTTGGGGTTTCACTTACTAAGCGGCTTAAAGGCCGCACCTGATGAGGAATCGGGAATCCAATTCCTTATGCTTTTCTCAGACCAAGTTACCAAGTTGCAACATTTCTTTCTTGCCACTCTCTTTCAAGTTTTGTGTTTTCTTCTTAATTTTTTATGCATTTCTGTAGCTCTTTTTTAATTATCGTCAGCAATTGGTAATCGCTTGAAGCGTTTTCAATTCCCGCTTATTGTTTCTTTGTCAGTTTTTCCAATTATTTTGTAATTGGAACGCCAAGAGCTGATCAACATGTGTTAGGCCAACTTTTAAGTTTAATGAGCTGCTCCATAAATTCCATTTGATGGCAGACTCAAGCAATGAATATTAATAAGCCCACTGAGCAGTTGCAATAATTGCGTTGTCTTCCCCCCTTCGATGGGGGAATCGGTAGGGAAAAGTGTTGACAAATGATGTTTCAACTGCGTGTAATTTTGATAAATATCTGAAACATCTGAAAGAGAAATAAATAAACTCGTATATGCTTTAAGGCTCAACACAAAGCACACTTCCGGCTTGGGTTCACTTCATTTCAGGTCAGTTTTATATACGTTTTTTTGGCATCAGTTCAGTTAACTGTTAACGCGTTACTTTTGTATTGTTTTGTTGCTGTATTTTTACTTCATTTAATTTTATTTTATTTATCAGAAAAGAAATAAACAACAACGAGAAAACAATCACCGGCAACGCCATGTTGTACAAATTGCCTTTGTGTCTCACTCGGAGTGAAGTGTTTGCCACTCGACCATGAAAAAAGCATTGTGGCCCCAGTTTTTAGGGAACTTTTCGTTGTTCTTCATCACGCTACCCATTCATACATTTTTGTTGCCTTTTTAGGGTTAAATGTTCAATATTTAATATCGATCACACCGATGGTCGAAAGCATAACGCATCATTGAGTTTTAGTGGGATTAAAGAAGAAGGGTTGGGGAGTATTCAGGGATAAAGGATAGGAACACAATTATATATATTTATTTAATAGGGAGTATAGGGAGTATTCAGAGATAAAGGATGGGTAACCAAATATATATTCCTTCTAGCTCTTTTTACTTCTTTTCAGCTCTTAACAAACTCCGCTTTCCTTCATGTTTTCTTTGCCATTTCTAGCACTGTTTTCATTACAAATTTCATTAGTGTTTTCATTACACTTTGCTCCCAGCTTATTCCACTCATTAAACATATCAATTTAAATGCGTTCTGTCTATATTAAAAGCAACTTGAAGTGGCTAAAACAACACTCGTCGTTCTTTCCACTGGAGTTCCACTTTAGACATTCTTTTTCCACCTCCAACTCGTACCTTTAATTTATACAAGTACACACTGAGGGCTGAGTGCTCTGCGGACTGAAGTCTTAGGGGTCTTGGGGGTCTTGGGGGCCTGTTGATGGACAGGTCGGCGCTGGGAGACAAAGGAATTGTTAATAAGCGAGAGGACATGCGGTACGGACTGATTTCGAAAGAGACTTTTGATCCGTGTTGTTGCTTACATTAAGTGAGGTAAAGACTAGGAATTTGAATGAGTTTACGGATCGATGGATCACTCTCCGCACAGAAAGTGAATGTTGAATGACAATGTGTGTCTGTCTGTGTGTGTGTGAGTGCTTGTTTGAACACTTGATGCCGTCAGTTAATAAAGATATTCCTGTTCTCTGTTCCTTACAGCTCTTTGCAGTTCAATAATTCGGCATAAAGCAGTGACTTCAAGTGGACAATGACGCAGTACAGTTCAATGTTCAGCTTCGTGCTGTTGCTGTGCTGTACAGTGTTGCTGGCGGCGACAACGACAACAGCGATAACAACAGCAACAGCAACAGGTAGCCAGAACAACAACAGCAGCAACACGACACGTTTGCATAACCATCGGCAACAACATCGACAACATCGTCATCATGTTGGCCTGAGTAGTGGCAGTCGGCAACCACGTAAGTTGCCACATTATGCGCACCACAGTCAAGTCAAGTCGGAGGTGGAGCTGTTGCCGGGCGTGACAATGGCACCACCGCGTGTTGCGGACACGACACGACTGCGTCGTCTGCACCACGCACACAATCCATACAACAAGGTGTTGACACGTCGCCTCCATCAACATCAGCATCAACAACATCAGGGCGCAGCCGCTGCACGACCCTCCGAATGGGATTACAATACCTATAACATCTACACGAATACGTATGGACCGCCCCCACCGCCGCTGCCACCGCATGCGGGCAAGGGCGAGGACAACACGCAGGATGTGGAGTTCATTGGTGTGACGGGTCGTGGGCGTGGCTTTGAGTATGTGCCACCGATAACCACCGCTGCACCACCAAATCTCAATCGACGTGCCAGCAATCCCAATCTGGGCTTGGGCACAGTGCCACCGCTGGTGCCGGCCAGACGTGGCTACAGCTACACCACTACAGCGCCGAGTACCACCAGCAGCACCACAACCAGCAGTATCACCACCGAGGATCCCTATGAAACCAACACCATCAGTCGTAATTATCCCACAGATGCCAAGGAGATGGAACGGTAAGTTACAAAATGAATTAAAATACATCCAAGTTGCATCTGGGGCATATGCGTGATTTGTTTTCTCAGCCTCTCTGAGGGCGTGTCCCATTGCATTTATCAGCTGTTGCAGAGTCAAGGCCATAACAGCCATAAATTGCCCCAAAGCTGTCGCCGCTAGTTTGCCTTTTCCAGCGACTTATCTTATCGCTCATAAATTATTAAAATATTATTATGACACGCCAGTTTTAGCTGCAAGCCTTTAGCTTCACCTTTGGTTTCAATGTCACTGCAAGATTCCAAAAGATTTGAACAAGCCCCAAGAGCTTCCACTCAAACAACAATCTGCATTTAAAATGCACTGCTAATTTATTAATTAGAGCTGAACACGCGATGAATTTATCGGCACGTGACACGAGTTGAAGTGAGCAAAAAATCTGTTTGAGATGGGAGTAAGATTAGATTGGAGTTGGAGGAAATTAAGTGTTTAAGTAGGCTAAAAGGCGGGCAATAAAATTATATAAAGAAATATAAAATGTAATGAAATTAGCTATTGAATGAAAGAGTTACTACTTATTAAGGGATGTGTTGTGTGTAATGTTTGTCAGACAGCCAAAAAGTGGCTACTGTTTCCCAATTTATGTTAAGATCGATAATCTAAAGTCTGATTAAGCGCTATGTGGCATAAAAACAAGCCAAAGCGTAGCTATAAAACTGATTGACTAACATTTAGTGACACTTTGATATAGATAATCCAACCATATACCTTCTTAGACAATAGCGAACTGAACTTTGTCTGCGTGTCACGTTCGCATCTCCAGTTAAAAACTTGCCCATTGTTTTATTTAAATTTTATCCGCTCACTTTGCCGCTTTTTATACATTTTCTATCATCTGCAATTGAAGTGTAAGCTTGTTTAGTGTTATTATTAGCTCCAAGGCCGTGGGCAGTACGCGAGTTGTTTAATTTTTCAATTGTTATGTCAATTGCAACAAATCAGTGCGCACTTGTTGCAGCTCCTTAAATGTAACAACAACTAAAACTACTTGTGTGTGAAGACACGAACTGGCCAAGATTCGTGCTTATGGCATTGACTTGCCAGCTCAAGTGTTGTTGTCACTGTCGTCATTGTTGTTGTTGTTGTTGTTGCTGTCTGCATGGTCATTTTAAGGTAATGAACTTTAACGAGTTTTCAATTGGCAGTGTTGATGTTTTCTAATTGGAATTAATGTGCGTCTAATTAAGGGCAAAGGCATGCCAACAACACACACACTCAAACACACACTCAATGCAGCACAGAAATTACAACGACATCAAACAGCAAATGGGCAACGCGTCGTATACGCAATCTGGCAACTAAGGCATTTGCTGTTGGTAGGTGTTGCGCTGCTCGGCTTCAGTTGTTGCAATTTAGTTGCTAGTTATGACACATTATGATTTATGTGGCAGCAGCAGCAACCACAAGCACAGCAACAACAACAACGGAAACTGCCAAAAACCGCTGGAAGGCAAACGTCGCATTCGCATCATCAGTCATAAAAATTGCAATTGCCGCACAGTGGAACAAAGTCTGCACTGCCTAACTTGCCGCATCTGGTGGCACAACAGCCAAGCACTGTGCTCCACTGAGCTCAATCAAACGTAGGCGAATGCGAAACAGAAAATAAAATAGTTATCGCTGACTTGCCTCGGTTTCTATTTATTTAAGCACTGCACGTGCAGCAGGCAGTGGCAATGTTGCAAGTTGCGAGTTGCAATAATGGATATGGAAATGACTGTTCATATTATAGGTTTTGTGGCAGCCAGACGTTAGTACCATGCTTAGATTCACACGCTCCCTCCACTGGGTTTACTGCGTTTTTTTGCTGCCACTTGCAGCGTGCAGCGTGCAACGTGCAACGTTTCAATTGCATTTGCCGCCGGCTGTAACTCGGTGTTAATCAGCGTCAAATATGCGCCGATTTGCAGATACTATAAAAAATATATAAGCCTTTTTTTATAAACATTCAGTTGCCCCATCGCGAGCAGTCATGCAGCTGCCCCATGTTGCTGCAGTTGTTGATGATTTCAATTTATGCTTGTTGCTGTTTGCAGTTGCCTGCTGCATGTTGCATGTGGCAGCTGACAATTGATGGATGTCTGTATTTGGCGCACGCTTTGATTGAAGATTTGACTGTGGCGCCAATTGCGTCACAGTGCAACATGAATTAATTGTGGGTCTTGCCACAAGGTGTTTACTTTTCTCTGGAGAGTGGGTGGAGCGGAGACTGTAGGGGAAATCTTACGAAAGGCCATTTGCCACTTGGCACTTGCTAGAGTCGGATTATCTATGCATCTTGGCTGTGTTTTTGGAAAACAAAGCAGAGCCTTGACTTCAATTGGAACTACAAGCAATGGCCATAAACAACAACAACAACAACAACGGCAACTGCAACATCGACAACGTGCACAACAATTGGCAAAAATACTTAAATCAAATGAGACAACAATACCAAAAGAGTTATGTGCACTTTAAGCAACTTTGTGACCCTGCAGCATTGCCACAAGCTGACGCACAGCTGAGCTGAGCTGAGCCAGTTGCTTGTTGCCTTCAAATTGCTTGTCAACAATCGAAGGCGGTACAAACGTGGCCCAAACTCCACTCCACAAACGGCTTGTACTCCACCAGACTGCACAATAATTATGAGGCTCAGGCATCGACTTGAATGACTTGATATGCTGTGCTTGGAAAAACGCCACTTAGAATGCGGCCTGTGAAAATTCGTTAACATTTTGCACCGTGAAGCATTTTACTTTAAGCCGCTTGCAGCTTGTGGCTTGTGGCACGTGTAGGCGTGTTGGTACCACAAGCTGCAGCAACAAGCCGCCTTGTCGCCGTTTGTCTATGCCTTTGCCTTATCTTGAGTCCCAGTCATGCCATCAGTCGGGACTATCAAGGGTAAAACCTTGACTTGGCCCAGGCAACAGCCACAACAACTACAACAAAATTAACATTAGCTGCAGCAGCAGCAACTTCATCTTTAATGAGTTTTTCCTTAGCCAAGTTGATGAGAAATAAGACGAAACCGACTGTGGGTGCTCACAGTACTTGGCACAGTACAGTGAACACGTGCAACGTTTTGGCAACAAAATGGCAGACAACATGCAACTAAATTTAAACAAAAGACACAATTGGATGATTTCTTACAGGTGCAACTAAATGGGGGTCAGAGTTGCTAAAATTGTGTTAGTTACTACTAACTAAAAGACTTAGGAGTGTATTAAAGTCAAAAAATTAAAAAAATATAAAGAAATTTAGTAGGAAATTATATATATTTGTAACTAAACATAGGTGGTAGTAATTGGTTATATGAAGTAGTTATTTCCAGCTTGAAATTAACTACATACTTAGTAGAGAATCGACTGCATTTTTGTATAGCTCAGACAAAATCAATTTAGATTCAATTCTCTAGAAGAACTTTACTATAGGGAACTCAATATTAACATTAAGAAATTTAACAGAGTTATGTCTTTTAGAAAGCATTTTAAATTTTATTTAATTTTATTTAATTATAAATATTATTTTAAACAGTCCAAAAAGCCATTGAAATGTTTTGAAATTTTTAACAATAATTATTACCATTTTATTTAACAAACCCCATATATATTTAACTGATACATACAATCACTTTCAAGTCTCGCCTGTAATTTACAAAGCCAAAAATCGTATTTTCTTAACGGAAACGCAAAACGCTTTGTTGAGTTGCGAAATGTAATTAATTCCAGTTGTGGAAATGGAAACCAAAACAGTTAACAGTCAACGGCTTTTGAGCAAAGCGCTTAGTTAAGCTGGCAAGTGTTGGCCAAAAAGAGTCAGACAAAGATCAATGCAATTAGTGTGTGTATTTTTACTTGATTCATATGGATAGAATTGAGTAAGTCACACACAGTTGAGATAGACGGACAGCGGGAAGGACGCAGGGGCAGTCACAAAGCAGCAACAACAACAACAACAACAACAACAACAACGACAGCGACACTGTAATTTGCAAATCACGCATCTCAAGTTGAAAATTGGGTTAATGCAATGCTGCCAGGCTCGAGCCAGAGACAGTGCCAAAGACATGGGACAGACAGCCGGACAGCTGGGCAGACATGCATATTACATGTAAACTTGTTCGTTGGAACTGCCCAAGGGGTGTGACAGGGGTGGCAGGGGTGGTCTTGGGGTGTGCTGAGGGGGATATTGTCGCTTTGTCTTGCGGACACAACAGCAACAGTACAAAAGACAACAAAACTGTGCGCCTGCGTGCCACACACGAACACCGTGCCACAACATGACGCACAAAATTCCACATTCAGCAGGCAGACAGAAAGAGAGAGAGGGAGAGACGGACATAGAGAGAGAGAGAGAGCGAGTGCTTTGGGCCAAGCAGAGAACGAGACACGACATGCAACATTTGGTTTACTTAATTATGTTGCAATTGGATACCAGAAGATGACGACTGCATTTGCAGCTGGAAAGTGACACGCTGGCGCTAGACAGAGTGGCAGAAGGGGAAGAGGGGTAGAGGGGCAGAGGGTTTAAAAGCTTGTCAACAAAAACAATAACTTCATGCGTTTGTAGAGCAAGTTGCTTCCAGCCGCTTTCATAAAGTTACAACTCAGTGGCAGTTACACAAAAAAAAACCTTTTTTTTCACGCGATTTTCGATTTCAATCTGTGAAAGAAAATAAATAAGAGCCGAAAATATGTTAATTTGATGAAAATTTGTGTGCGCTTTTGTTAGCAGTTTCCATAGAAAAATGGAAATCGTGCACAGTGCCTCATGCACTCTCTTTGTGGATCAGGGTCTGTGTCTGGGTCTGGGTCTCAGACCGACTCTAAACTTGGTCTTCTGCATGGCTCACTAATCGGATTTTCGGTTACGGTTCGACACGGCTGTTGTTTAAACAAGTTTGGGGCATTAATCATGCTTTACACCAGCCTCTCACACTCAAAAGTCTCTCCACTCTCCACGCTCCTCTCTCCCCTTTCACTCCACTTGGGCAGGGCCGCATTAGTAGGGCGCAACGCATTGACAGGCCCTTGGCCAGAGATCGCTTATCGCTCCCGATTATGTTGGGTTACTGAACCCACTTCTTTCTTGCCCAACTTCTGCTGCTTCTTCTGCTTGCTTTTTTTGGACTTCATTGGAGCTTACTTCCTCTATGCATACAGTACTATAATCAGCGCCAACTTAAACTCCACCTCACATTTGCCAGCCATGCGTTGTCGCTAGCGGCAGTACTCCAAAGAGTTCTCTCCACTCTGCCAATCCCCCCCCCCCACTCGCTCTGCCGTCCTTTGTTGAGACAGTCTGTCTGTGGAGTCGTGTAATTTTCATTTCACTTTTCGCCAGTGGAAAGAAAAGTCTATCTTGGGCAAGTTTTTATTGCATAATCTGCGAGCAAGACAAATTTACGGCCAAATTAGAACTGACTCAATGCGGTTAGACAGATCCGTGACTGGCGGTTTTTGCGTTTACACTGAAATTGATTAGTGTAGCTCAGGGTATGAGTGGTTTGTAATCAATTACGGAGCTCAATTGGTGGAGGGTTGTGTAAAGAAATCATTTAGGTGGAGTTTTACTAACTCTTTAATTTAGAGAGGGATAAATGAAAGGGGAAAGCTTACAATTTTCTTAATTTTCCGTCAGTTTTTCGAATCGAATAAAATAAATTCTATGCAGAGTATACAGAAATCGGCTATTTGTCTGAAGGTTCTTCAACTCCTGCTGCCTGAGTGCTGTAATAATTCTTAAGTAGAAGAAAATAAAGCAGAAAATAAAACTAAAAGCGGCAAATGTTGCTCTGCACTTGCACAGACATGGATATGGCTGAAATATTATTAGAAATTCAGATGCAGTGCGTCGTCTTGGCCATCTTCTTCAGGCCGTTGTCTTCCTTATGGTCACAGCGGCGTTTTTGCATTTCAACGCTAAGTAGAAAGCCAAATAAAGGGGCAGCCCAGGCAATTGCAACTGCAACTGCAACTAAGACAGCAACTAAGACAGCAACTAAGACTGTGACTGCGACTGCGACTGAGACTGAGACTGTGACTAGTTTGGTTGTTAAGGCACCAGGAAGCATGTCTAGAAATGCAGTTCTTCTTCTTTTTCCACTGCTGCTTGTTGTTTATGTCGTGGTTTTTGCTCTTGCTCTTTTCGTGGTTGTCATCGTGTTACTGTTAAGGGGCAGTGGTAGGTAAAGGGGCGGTTGGACTGGCAGTGGCTGTTGTAGTGGGAGTAGGAGTGGCAGTTCTAGTTGCAAGCGCCTAATGAAGCTTTTTGGCCTGACCAGGCATCCCAGGCCCAATGGCAGACCAATTTAGATTCTAATTCCATGTAGCAAATCAGATTAGTTGACCATTTCACAAAAAGCCACACAATTGGAGTGCACACTGTACAGTTAGGCAGAGATTGGCCCACTCTCCACTCCACTCTCCAGTCTCCACTGTCCACTCTCCACTACCTGCACTGCTAAAAACTTTAGCTCTGCTTTTACTCCATTTGAGTTTACTGTCTTGACCTTAAACAGTTTTCACCATTCGCATATACATATGCATATTGAGCACAGCTATAAACAATAATTTGTTGTTATTATATTTATGAAAATTTTGTATTTTTTGGGGCGTGGCTGTCTGCAGTTTTCCGCTTTGCATAGTTCGGTTATGACCCAAAGTTAGAGCCCGATGTTAAAAGCCAAAGTTAAAGCGGTTTATAGCTGTTAAGTGTCGCCAACTTTTGTAGCCTTTATTTTGTCTTTTTACTGCTTTTTAAATGCGTTTTCGCTGCAGTTGTTAAGATTTTCATAAACTGGTTCCCGTCGCTGATTGTGAGAAAATGACCCCCGAGTGAGGCCAGTTTCATGAAACAGCTAATAAAAATGATTTAACTCGAGTGATTTACATACAGACTATATAAAGTCTTTTAATCGAAACCATTCACTAACTAAATCTTCCCTATTGTTCAGTTTGTAAAGCCTTTAGGTGTACATAAATACTCGTCTTATTATAGTCTCATTTCAATGGAGACTTTACAAAAGAAAATTAACTTAAGCAACGACAATAAAGATATTTATTTTGTATAAAACAATAGTTAATAAAATGATTTATGTATAAACAATGCGCTTTGTGCACTGTAATTTATGGAGTTTAATTAATTTTCAATATTTACTTGAGCAATTCGGAAATAAATTTTTTATTCAAGAAAAAGCTATCAAAATATTTGAAAATAAAGCTTAGAAAATAAAAGAATTTATGTTAAATAAATACTAAAAAAAAAACAAGCAGCAGCTTATATTTTTTAATAAAATTGATAATATAAGTAAACAAGTTTTAGTCAACAAACTTTACCTCTTATCACAAGTTTAACGTTTACTTAAAATAGCTAATACTATAAAATTTAAAACCAAATATAAATTTATGCCATAAACATAACCAAAAGTTTTTAGGCATTTTAGAAAAATTGATAAAATATTTAAATGTTAAATTGAAAAAATACAAAGTTGTAGGCTTCGCTGGAGACTGAGTCTAAAAATATGTTCAGTCATTTATTAAGTCAGTTTGCTGCAGTCCATTAAGTATACGCCCACGCACACGCACACACATAGACACACACTTTTATGCTTGGGGGTCAACTTTTGGCCTGCAGTCTGGAACTGAAGCTGAGTCAGAAACAGAGGCTCTGAGAGGCTCATCAATTTCTGTTTGGCGTTCAATAAAAATAAATCGTAAATCAATAAACCGCACTTAAAGTTCAGACCCCAAAAACTTGAACCATGTTCGCCAGGTCCGTCCAGCTGTCCAGCTGTCCAACTCCAAGACTCTGTCTGTCCTACTGTCCCTGCAGAAGACTTGAAGCCTGCGCTTCTTGTAAAATTTAACAGATTTTAAATTATTTTGATTAATTGCCCAGCATGCACTTTTATTTCATGTGAAATACATTTTGATTGATGTTTTTATAATTTTTTTACTCTCTCCTTCGTTTAAAACAAGTAAAAAGCTCCAAAATCTGTTCAAAATTTCGCCTCGTTTTATGGCTTATATAAAAGAGTAAAATTCATAACGGCAGCTGTTAAACCATTTTATGAATTTAAGTTTTCGATGCAGGTATAATTTAGTTTTTTGGGAAGTTGTAGCTGCAGGTGTTCCACGCACGTTTAACAATTAAAAATTCAAATTTAATTTTAGTCTAAACGTTTCTAAACAAAGTCATTCTACAGTAGACTCACACATGTGTTGAGTTTAAAGTTTTGAGTTTTGACTTTGTTTTGGCTGCCCTGCAGGCGGTCTCCGGATGGTAGAACGACCGAAATGGACATGGAAGCTGGCAGAGATTTATGCCGTCAGCGGAATTGGGAACGCGATTCGGAATGAGCAACAGTTTGGGTATGAGAATGGCAATGGGAACGGGAATGGGAATGGGAATAAGCATTTCATGTTGCACTTTGTTGGCACAGTTTTTTCCTCGAAAGAAAAACTTCCGTATTTTGTTGTTTTTGTTGCTGCTGCTGGCGCCCTTAATGCTGAGAACACTCCGCACACTGCGCTGCATAAATAACGTGAGAATTATGGCACAAGAGGCAGTTCAGCCTGTTCAGAGTGAGCCCAGTTAAGGCAGCAAACATAAATATGCATGCGCTGCAATAAAGAAATTGCTTAAATGTTCCAAAGTTGCCAGCTCTCAGCATTCAGGATCCGTTTGCCTTGCGTCTCGTTCGTATACTTATTAGCCTGGCCAAGTCACAAATTTAGCAAATACAACGGTACAACGGTGAGGCAGCCTCGCAGGCAGGCAGTCAGCGTCACCAGCATTACCCCCTCCCACTTCCCCCTTTGGCATCCCTTTCCCTCTAGTCACTAAGTCCGTCACGTCATGCGCTTGCAATTGTTTTGGTTTTTTGGCTTTTTTTCTTGGCCCGCATTGCCAATTACGACACCAGCAGCAGTCAACTCCTACTCCTTTTTCGACTCCCCACCTGCCACCCCACCCCCCCTCTTTTACCCTAACCCTCCCTGGCCAGTATTGAACTCGCGCTACTTGCAATTTATGGATGCGCGTTTTCGTACCGTTTGCTGCTTTTATTGTTTTGCGCGAACAATATTTTTTTGCACTTTTTGGCAGTTCAACAAAAAGGAATTTCAAAAACTGCTTATTATCAGCGTGTTTGTGTGTGTGTGTGTGTGTGTGTGTTTATGGGCTGCTTGCGGCCAAAAGGTCTTTTGTGGTCTGACAATGTGTGTTTACAGTTTTATGCCAACAGTTTGACAGCCATAAATATCTGTGTTATAAATACTTTATCTTACAGTTTGGCAAGCGCTGTAAGTAAACTATGTTAAAGTTTATTGCGCATACGACGGGGTTAACATGGTTAAATGGCAGTAGCGGTGCGACTTTTCTTGGTGTGCTAATCGAGGATTATTTACTCTATGCCGAACTCCATATGTACTTGGGTTTGTTACACATACGCCATGGTTACCTTGTAAGATGTTTTAAAGGCTCTGACCTTGATTAGATAATGTTATCACTATGGAGTTGAAGTTTTATGGAATTGGGAACACTTAGACCTCAAAATGCCTTAGCTATTTAAAGTTAACTTTTAGCTTTTCTCACACAACGTTTTCCAGCTGAAATAGAAAAGCGTTTTCAAATAGTTTTCATCGCTGATTTAAGCAGACACTCGAGTGACGTGGGTGTGCGTGTGTGTGACTGCAATGTTGTGCCATTTGATGTCCCACTGTGGACATTTGTGACAATTGTCCAGTTTGCAGGCGACAGATGCCACAACACAACAGCAACCACATCTGCTGTGTCTGCTGGGCACTGGCCAACCTGTTGTCCAGTCTTTATTATGACAGTAATTGGCTGTCTTTCAGTCTGGCCAGCTGGAAAAGTCAGTTTCTGTTTAAGTTTCAGTTTCGTTAACAGTTTCATTTTCAGTTTCAATTTCACTTTTTCCCATTGCACTTACCGATGTTTATAGATCGTTAAAATCCCTCTCCTAACGCTTCCACTTCTTCCTCTTCTTTACTTACAGACGACACATTTGCGTGCAGCAGCGCACGATCACGATGCCAGTGAAGACAACGGAGGTGTACACGCGACCCACCTGGAAACACATAAGCACACCGTGTCAGCCGCCCACGCATCCCGGCCAGATGTGCACGCGAGTTCAGTTGGTCCACGAGCAGGCGTACCGGGATGTCATCAAGCACAAGCCGGCACAGCAGATGAGCTACGATTGCTGCTCGGGCTGGAGCCGGGAGACGCCGCACTCGGATGCGTGCATGAAACGTGAGTTTCAGTAGTGCACTGTAAAAGTGTATTAAAAACTAAATTGCTTTTCCCCTCCTCCCTTCAGCTATTTGCACCACGCGCTGCCATAACGGTGGCAACTGCACGGCGCCTCAGACCTGCAGCTGTCCCGCGGGCTACACGGGTCGCTACTGCGAGCAGGACATCAACGAATGCGAGATGGAGAAACCCTGCGATCAGCAATGCGTCAATACGCAAGGCTCGTATTTCTGTCGCTGTCGACACGGTTTCGTCTTGCAGTCGGACCAGCAGAGCTGTCGCAAGACTTCAAGCCATGCGGATGATGCCTTCGAGGCGAGGGATCTGGAGAATGATATTGATGATACGGATGCGGAGGTCGTTACACGGCTGCAAAAGATCGAGCGCTCACTGGCCAATGAGCGTGTGCACACGAATGAGTTGCAGAAATCACTGCAGGCCACATATAGCGTGGTGGACACTCTAAAAAGCAGGCTGAGCACACTGGTAAGTAAAAGTTTTCTACTCCCAGTATTGTTTAAGCCATTTTCTATTTACCTGTAGGAAAAGCAAACTCAGGATGTGAATCGCATGCAGATGAATCTCTTCAAAACCGAGTCACGCACTCATAAGCTGGAGGGAATGTTGAATCTGCTGATGAAATGCCGAAATGGCCCAAATGCCAATTGTCCATGAAGCTAATGGAGACGTGGGCAAACACACAGAACTGCATTTTTTTTAAAAGCTAGCAATTAAAAGTTTAGTTAATTTAAACGTCTCCATTTTTTGTTTGTGTAACTGTAATTGTAGCCGCTCCTGCTTGTAAGCCGTTCCCGAACGCGAGTGCCTCCGTAGTTTCTAAACAAATCAAAAAACATAAACAATATTCTATTTACAATTATTAAGTTCATTTTAGTACTTAAGCGAACGTGTCATAAATGTATGTATTAAAACCGAATGCTCTAGTTTTAAGCTCACAATTTTCTACTTACGTGTATGTGTCTAGTATTTGCATGTATTTGTATATAATATATATGAGAAAGTAGTGCACCAATAAATACATTTTTGTATTCGCCACCATTTGAATTTTAAACTGTCGGTGGCGTTGCCACTAATTGCCACTAAATGCGCGCTCAAGTCAACAACAGAGCGGTGCCATACAATGTTAAGATAACAGAACAAATGCTGCCAGACTGTTGATATGCATACTGTTGAACTCAAATGGTCATGTGGATAGTCACCAGTATATATAGTCCCACTATTATGACGGCCACCAGTATTTAACAGCATATATTTCTGACGTCACGCTGTTTTTGCCCGAGAGCTTAAGAACGCGACCTCGCTCAATTCGTGCTATGTGATACATTATAACAAAAACAGCTGCAAATTTTTAAAGAAATCAAAACAAAAGCGATATCAGCATTAAACGGAATTTGAAAAACAGCAGCAGTCATACTTTAGCAATCTGCACAGGCAGCTGTAACGATAAGAAGTCGAAGAGAGAGTATTTACTCGCAACCACAAATTAGATATTGAACTACGCCTTACGCCTCTTGTGGTCACCACTGTGAGTGTAACAAAACGACGAGGGGGATGGGGTAACGGGCCCGTATAAACCGCAGGTTCATTGACAATTTCAACAAAAGAAAATCACAGATCAAAGTGCAACAATGTCGGACGACAAATTGCCGCTAAAGCAAGCCGAGATTTCGGTTCAACGATTCCGGGACACGGCAGTGCCCCATCACTTGGGTCTGCTCCAGAACCATCGTAGCAACATTGAAAAGAGCTTGGCCTTGGGCGACTGGCAGAAGATCAAGAAGGAGGAACTAAATGCCATGCGGGTAATCAAACAGATCAAAAATCTGCTGCTAGAGATGGACACGCTGCGAGAGAAGCTGCGGGAGGAGGATAAACCACGTTTCGACGATCTCATGAAACCAGGAAGAACCAAAGCATATGAAGGCATGAACAAGTTTGCAGGTAAGCGAGTATTAAGCCAATATACACAACAAATCTACAGCTTTCTTCCTACTAGAATTGCAATTGAAGTCGCCGAGTTCTACGCTGGGTTCCCAAGATGACGAGGATCAGGCAATAGTTGACATAGACAATGCTCCAGCGCTGCAGCAGGTGTTGCCGCAGCTTCAGGCCAACTTTCTGCTGGAGGAGCATCAATTGGCACAGCGACAAGCTTGCCTCGATCAAATGCAGCGTTTACAGCATGAAATCTACGATTTGCAAGGTGCCTTCCACACTGTGCGAGAGTTGACTCAGGAGCAGGCGGTCAGTGTACAATCCATAGCGGACAATGCAGAGGAGGCACTCGAGAATGTGAACGAGGGTGAACGACAGCTTCGCAACGCACTCACCTACAAGAAAGCAATGTATCCAGTGGTGGGAGCACTGTTGGGCACTTGCGTTGGCGGACCCATTGGCATGGTGGCTGGCCTCAAGGCCGGTGGCCTGGCCGCTGTGGGATGTGGCATACTCGGCTTTACAGGCGGCTCAGTGTTGAAGAGCAATCCAGATGTGATGCACGGTAGCATCGAGGAGCAGCAAGCGCAGCAGGAGGGCGGTTCCACTGAAACCCTAGAGCTGACAGAGAAATCCGAATGACCCACAAACTCGTCTCGGGCTCTGGTGAACACCACGCACATGTGGACAGCAAATACGCGTCGCTTGGAAGCGGCCACAACGGGTGTACTGTGCAGCATGCGCAGCTATTGTTCCATACAGTAGAGGATTAGGAAGTGGATTTCGCTTATTTTCCCACCTTGTGATTCTTTGTGCAATGTCTCGAAAATGAGTCTCTCTTCCCTCCCTTCCCTTCTTGATTACTTTAAGCGTTAAATAATATTTTATGGCAGTTAATCTAGTAGTTCATTTGTTTATAAGTTTTACGTATGTACGTGTAATTTTAAGGCTTTAATATGCAATAAAAAACTCTATTGCTAACAATGTTGCGAGTTGGCTTTGTAGCTCATCGGTTACAAACATTCCTAAACTATTATTAAGCTTAAAAACTAGGCGTGGCATTTGGGCCCCTTTGCTTTTGTTTAGAGCGGCACATTTACCGTTGTCCAGGCCTGTTTGAAGTTCTTTTTCTGTGCGTGTTGCTTCTTGCGTAGACGCTTGGCTGTCTTCTTCTTTTTGAACCACGCGGGATAGTTTCCAAACTGATCTTTCAACGTTTTGCTGTTGTAAACGTGCTCAATTCCCGAGTTCTCATTGACTTGGACAACTTGTTGACCCTTCTCTAGACTCTCCTGATGCTCATACATCAGCTCTTGCTCCTCTCTGGACTTTTTAGCCTGTAACGTGGGATATTAGTAATGTTCGGTTGCCAAGTGTTCCGAAATAACTCACTCGTTTCAGTTCTTTGGATGTCTTGACTTCGGCTACTTCGCCAATTTCCATCTTGATTTCCTTGCCATCTGCGTCCAGAAGTCCCAGCGTCTTTTTCAGGCGTATTAACTCCTTGGCATCATAGCGTGCCTTCTTGATTTTGTTCATTTCATCGCGACGTTTGCGCGATCGGTTTTGACGCCCCATTCTTTCTTATATTTCAGAAATATTATAGTTTAGAAATTAAAATGCGTTGCAAAATCCACACGTGCATCTGCTATCGATACACTGTACAATGTAATCGATTATTCCGATTTGTATTGTTTGCTGCTAACTTCACGCGGCGCAAATAGCTTAACATGCGCTACTGTCTGCGTTAACAGAATTATCGATGGAAATTCAAGTTGAACAAAGATTTTGTTTGAAATTTTGATATTCCAACAAAATTTCGGCTTCTGACGCCTTAAAAATGTTGCATACAACCTATGGAGAAGAGAATTCGAAGAAGGAACTGAAATCCATACCGAAATCGGCCTTCCAGAAATGCTATGATGATGGGAAAAAACGTTGGCATATGTATATCGCCTCCAATGGTGATTACTTTGAAGGAGATAAAATAAAAATTGAACAATAATTAACCGTTTGTGTTTTATTAAATCAGTCTCGTTCATATTTGAGCAGAAGGTATACATTTGATAAAGTAAGTAATGTTTGGTAATTCTGTGAGTTTGCTGCAGATGTTTGTTTGCTCAAAAAACCTGTTCTCACTCTCAAATCATTCTCACTCTTACTGTCTATCTCACTCTATCTCTCTTTTGGACTGCGCTCGGTTGCAATATGATTTTTGTGTACAAACAAAAGTCAGCTGCTAATGGTTAGCTGCAGGAGAGAACTGCTGATGAGAGAGGTCAATTGAGAGAATAAAACAGACTGTGAGGTTTAACTAGGTCAAACAAGGGATACTCTTACTCAAGTATTTTATGTGATTTCTAATAAATACACGAATTTTTAATAGACATTTATTTCAAAATTTGGTTTGTTCATTTAATACTGTAGCTTAAATCAGATTTTTTAAGCTCGTATTTTTAAAATGACAAAACACTTGGGCGTGCGAATGTAATCAGCTTCTTATAATAGAGTATTAATAGTACAGAGAACTCTCTGCACAGGCGCAGCAGCACAAACAGGGTAACTGTGTCGAGCTCAGCTGTAGAGCCACCAACCAACACCACCACTACCAGCAGCAGATACAAAAGCAACAACAACAGCAACTACAAGCAGCTCAACCAAGCAACAAACTGACAATCAACTGGGCACTGAGGCCCCTTTTTGCCTTCTTCATTCGCTCGCCGTCAGTCGTCGTTAGCAAACGTCACGGAGTTTGTGTTGTTCGTCTTGCTTCTACTTCACTTCAACTCACACACTCCCCTCTCAGAAAAATATTCTGCACTCTGCACAACAGCAAAAAAAAAACACTAATTAATAAACTTGTCAATAAATATTGATGAAATCATAAATCCAAAGTGTTGTTCAACAAGTTTAAGCTTCGAAAGCAGCTTTGATTTAAACAAACAATTTATTTTGTATAATACAAAAGTTGTGTGCAGCAAAGGGCCTTAGATTGCAGTGGATCAATAAACCCAAAGCAGTAAGCAAGTAAGTGTAAATTTAACCCCCATAAAACAAAATCACAAGTACAAACCCAAAAACAAAACACACAACAAAAAAAAAGAAGAAAAATCAAAAGCAAAACAAAAACTTTTGCGGAAGTGAACATAAAAATGGCATAAGCAAAGCAAATCAAGAAGAAGAAGGAGACGAAGGTGGAGGTGGAGGAGCAAGCATTTCTTTGGAAACTTACATACACATACAAACAAATACATATTTTTGTTGAAATTGTCTTATGCACGATTTACATATAAAATAAATGCACACACACACATATAAATGCAGAGAGAGATGTGCAGCCGAGCGATAAAGAGAAAATAAAAACGGAAACTAAAAAAATTCTGATTGTACCTTTTGCAGGGTTCACACTTTCTATGCGTGTGTGAGTGTGTCTGTGTGTGTGTTTGTTTGTTTCTTAGTCTGACCTGCAAGAACTTGTCCATCCTGTCAGCTAAAAGTCGTGTTTGTGCATGCGTACTTTCGTCACTAGCGTGCACTGGCTTCTACTCAAGCCCTAGATCATATTTATCTTTAATGCGAATCTTTTGACTTGTTTTTCTGTTCGTTCTCGAGGAATTTCATTTTTCGATTAGCCATAAATTTGAGTTGCATCACGTTTTCAGCATTTCTCTGTGATCTCTATCAGCTTTGGGAATCAGGCTGAAGCGAAGTAGAAGTAGAAGAGCATGTCAACTGAAAAGCTCATTAACAAAAATGGTTCACAAGGCAACATTTTTCAACTTTTGGCATTGTGAATAACTGCAATTGTTGCTGTTGTTGTTATTTTAGTCATTGTCTCGCTGATATGCATCTTAATTAGCCTTTAAGTTTGTTTCCTGTTAAATCAGAATCTGTGGAACTAATTAATACATCTACAACATTTTTTTCATTGGCGAAATTTATTTGTTGTTATTTTTTTTTAAGCAATATGCTGTCACCTGTATATAACTTTTCGTAATATTTTCATTTTGACGTTCAAATTTGGTTGTTGGCAGAGAGCCAAGGTAAAGACACAAATTTCTATATGAAATTGTCAGTTGTGTGTGCGTTTTGGGTCATAAATAAAAGAAATGCCTAAGCGCACATCAAAAAAGGTGTCTAGAAACCGCAAAAAGTAAAATAAAGAATTGATAATACCTTTTTTCGCTTGACAAGGGTACATACAATAGGCAATACCTCTATATACAGCATATACTAGTAAGAAGAAGACACAAAACCCAATCCCAATCACAAGCCCCAAGTGAATCATGCAGCAAGAGTGCAGAAAGAACAGGTCTTGCAGGTCTCTTCCATTGTTTTCTTCACTTTTTTTGTATTGTTTTCTTGTTTTTTGTATTTTTTGGATAGAAGATGGGAGAAGACAGTTTGAAAGTTAGAGGGAGCTGGCAATAAATCAAGTCTGTGCAGTCTGTGCAGGCTCTCTGTCGCTCCAAATGAAATGAGCGCGAAAAAACATAAACATAAGCACCAAACAGCTGATGGCAAGTATCTGTGTGTGTGAGTGTGTGTGGTTTATGTATCTATCAGATACATTTGTTGTTTTGGCCGAGATCAGCACGACTTGGACTTGAACTAACGAGCCGAAACTGTCTGCAAGCACTTTAATTGGCAACACACAACAGGGCAATAGGGGCAAAACTACTCGTTTTGGCCATTCCTTTGTGCCTTGCCTAGGAGACTTTTGTTGCCTTTTATGGGGGTCAGTCGCGACTTGTTGGTCTTTAGGGCTGACTAAACAATTAAGTCATCATTAGTTGGCATTAGTGACTTTCATTAACGCACTGCCAACTGACGCGGCAGTTTGTCAGACTTACCTGAAAACAAGAACACAGGTAGGGAGACAGAGAGGGATGTAGAGAGGGACAGAGCCTCAAAAGCCGCTTTTGTTGCAGCTAATCCCAAAATGGCACGCATTTTAGGCCCTTTGCTTGACTCAAACTATAATTCGAAAGTTAGTCAACGACTCTTTGTAGCTGTAATTACATGTAGCTGTCAGATACACACACATACTTTCACGCACACATACACACAATACCATCAAGTGCTCTGTTTACCTTTTTTTTGGGTTCGGTTTTCCAATTTCTTGGTGCCAGGCAGCGCGTCCTTTTAGCTGATTTATGGTATAAACAAGAACCAACAGGAAAGGACAAGTTTGAAAGTGAATTTGTCTGTCTTTGTTGGTCTGTATCGTGTGTTTACTGTATAGCTGGGAATAACCTGATCCCTACGCGTACATATACAAACTTATATATAGTATATATGCCTGCCTGCCAAATATATACACTAAATTTATGCACTACTAAAAATGTCACCCAAATGTAATGACGTCATAATTTCACACTACCACTCTGTGGGGGACTGAAAAGGAAATGGTTCAGAAAGGGGGTTGATGCGGGTAGAGGGAAACTAGATGAGGTATCGAGCCCAGGTAGGCTCAAGTAATCTGCAATTTAACTGCGCAGCTCTCCTTCGTCCTGCTCCCTATTTTCCAACACTTTCTCCACCTTCCGATTTCCCTCTCTGGGGGGTTGTTTATTTTTACATATTCATATGCGTAGCTGACGTGTACATTTCCCATTTGGCAGCAACAGCAACAACAATAATCGATATTCTGCAACCATTTTAAACGCAGCTCAAAAATATACACACACTATTTTTGTAGGCGTATCTTCTCCAATACAACATAGATACATTGTAGATATGTGCAGATGTAGATGCTAAGGTGACCCTCAAAAAGTGTAGAAGCTGCAAAAGTTGTTTTCGGACCCACATTTTCAATGCGGAAGTTGTTACTGTGTCTGTATACACATACACACACATACGTAATTGCAGTGAAAATTGGGTAGAAGTAACAGTATCAGTTACAGTAACAGTAACTTTTAGCCACTGCGCAGGTCAAACAAGAGCAACTGACAATTTTTGTTTGTAAACAACATGCCAATGCGCTAAACTCAGGGTGGGCAGCAAATCAGAGCACAGGAGAGGCGAAGAGAGTCACAGAGAGATGGTAAGAGAAAGAGGAAGAGAAAGGCAGAGAGAGAGGTAGCAGATACTGTGGTTTTGGCTAGAGATATAGAGACATGATTGTACAGGAATAATCTAAGCGCAGCAGGAACTGTATCAACTGCAGGTCATAGAATTTCTGGGCACTGCCGTTGATTGATGAGAGGTTAGCGGGGGTTCGCTACCCTATAATGTTGTTTGTGGCTTATCACTTTGAAAAATCTTCACTGAGTTACCCAAAACATGTTTAACAGAATAATTTTTATATAGATACAGTTTTCGACTTGTTTTTGTTTTCGAAAAGATTTAGAACAAACTGTTTCAATCAAACAGCATTTTGAAAAAAAATATTTCCAGGAATTCCAGTTTGAATATTTATTTATAGCTTGTTTTGAGATCTAAATTAAATTTCAGAGAGTACTCGAAATAAACCTTTTTTTTGCAAAATTTATTTCAAACTTGCTCGATTTTAAATCTTATTTAAAATGATTAAAATTACAAGATTTTATTGACTAACTCAATTGCCATTATTTGTCGACTGCCATCGACTGATGTAATCGACAGTTAATTGATTGAATAACAATATATGCTATAGATTGGCGCTTGACCCAGAGAGCGAGAGAGGGAGAGTGAGAGAGAGGGAGAGAGTGAGTGAGTGTCTGAGAGAAAGGGAAGCAACGTATAGAGACAGTAGCTGATAAACAAAGTGATAAAATTAATGCGTCGCCCAACAAGATTTCTTTTTTCTCTTTTTTTGCCTAAAAATATATCAAATTGCGACGCATTACAAATTTGAAATTACGCGTTATAAAACATGCATTAATGCAAAATGTATTTATACATATGTATATAAGATACGGGTACTTGATATAAAGCTAACTGAAATGCCAATGTATCACCGGAGTACAGCAAAGTGTGCTAACTTGAATCAATTTAATATATATTTGATATATATAAAATATATAAGATAATTTCTCGAACTCGTAAGTTTAATTGCTTACAGTTAGGAACCAGCCAGGTAATATTTATTCATTTATCATCGATCACCTGATAAGTCAGTGTAATGGTTAGCAGGCAGTGAACCCAGTTAAAGTCTTGCCTCATCCACAATTCGTAATATCCCCGAGTATCTTAGTATTCAGTGACATTCTAAAACAAGTGTCAGCCACTGTGTGGAACAACATTAAAGTCTTGAAAGCTGTCGCAATATTTGCGTCATGGGAAATGGATTGTAGAGTGGACAGTGCTGCCTAGCTAGCGGCTTTAAGGCTAGAAGTAGTTCATTTTTAAATGGAGATGGGAAGAAATCATAAATAATCTTAAAAATAATACAGATCCAGTGAAAGATCTTAAAAACTAGCTGAAAAACAAGCTCTACAATTTCAGCAACATTGTGTACACATGTTAAAACTTTGCCATAAGAATCTTAACCCGGAGTCTACTCGTACTTCTTTATAGGGCAGAGAAATTGAGATTTCATGATGATGACGTCGCATTTGCATTGAAGCCTTTGTCATTCCGAATAAACTGCGCATTTGCTTCACATATTGAGGGTGGTTGTGGGTTGTGGAATGGGAATGGGAATCGGAATGGACATGAAGGGGATTCGGTTCTGGTTCCGGATTCGTTTTGAGTTTCTGTCTCAGTTTCGGTTTCGGTTATACGCAGTAGTTTCGAAATGTGCTTAGTCTCTGATCCCATCTGAACTGTCGCTTTTGAAGCTGCCCGCCATTGGCATTTGTTTAGAAATTGTTCAAACATTTGTTATACTGAGCGTTTTCAGCATAGATGCTTTTAATTTATGGGCGCTTTTTTGTCTGTAAATGGCAGCATGTTTATCAGTAAACACACCTAGTTCAAGATTAGATAAAGTGCAACCCCAAAAAATAAAAAAAGAGTGAACATTGTTAAACTAAATGCTTGGCATTTCGATTTGTTTATTTGAGTTTTTAAGTGTTGTTTTTGTTTTCTACTTTGTTGTTTTCATTTTCATTCTGCTTTTTTTTTGTGCAATGACGCCAATGTTTGTTTACACATTATTTTAAATTTCTCTACGCATTGGCTTATTTTTTTCTATTTTTCCCATACTCATTCACATTTTTGTTTTTGTTTATAAGCAACGCGCGTGCGAACAAAAATGCTTAACTATTTTTTGTTTTCGTTGTTTTCTTGGAAACTTTGCAAAATATCACAAGATCTACACCTATACCTACATATTAATCTATCACTTTTTACGTCAGCCCACTAGCTAGTGACGAAAGCGTTAGCTACATGTAGATACACCTATCTTGAGCAGCTGAATTTATTTGGTCGCCAACAGCTGTGAGATACTTTCGGAAGGCGACAAGTTGCTGCTTTACAAATTGGCCAAATGGCAAATTTCTTGGCCTCTTCTTATTTGTCAGCTGTTGCATGATAAAATTTCTAAAAATATGTAGTATGTGTGCTATATGTGAACGAAAAAATAAGAGAATTGCATAGAGAACACAAGCAAACCAAATTCACCTTGAACCTGCCCGTGAGGTTGAGCAGCTTTATGTATCCAATACATTTGTGTATCTCTCATATATGTATCAAAATTTTGTAAAGCTTTTTTTAGTGAGTAGGCGAAATTTGGATGAGGGAGCGTGCGGGGGCTCTCATTCAGGAATGGGGAGTGGTTTTCTTTTTATAGTGAATGCTTATTCTGTTCTAAATGCTGCTTTTGTACAATAATTAAACCAAAGCGTACAGATACAGTTCAAAGTATCTGACTGTAAGATACCCTAGTGAGTACCCTTTAGAATTTATATGTTTATCTTGAATTATAAAATATTTTCTTTCAATTTAAACAATTTTTAAAGCTGATTGCGAGGTGCTGAATATTACCCCATACAATACCATTATGTCAGTCTATATATAAACAGCTTATATTGTGTTTTGTTATTTTTATGGTGTAGTTGATTCGCATGCAGCGTTGTTAACTGCAATACGACTATTGCGTTTATTTGATAGATATATAATTTTTATATATTCTTAAATTTTCATTAGCATTTAAATGCGTTTTGACTGGCTAGTTTTGCTGTTTGCAATTCTAACCATGAGTTGGCATTAAAACACATACAAATAAATTCAATTGTTTATATTGTTTCATATAGAAATCGCGCCAAATTGAACTTTGAGCAGACAGAGGAAAAAAACTAAGCTACATTTTGGCAGTACACAGTTGGTGCTGCCTTCTCGCTCTTTCCTTCGCTGCTTAGTCATATACTAAGTGCAAAAACAAAAGCAAATACACTAGTGATGAGCCAGTCCGTCTGGCAGCAGTAGAAAAACTAAACACAAGATATACAAAAACTAATAAGAGAGAGGGGGATGACAAGAGGGCGAACAAAAAGTGTGTCAGTGCGCAAACGTCAGCGCAGCTGATCGCTGAAAGATTTCTATGCCAGTGTTTATGTGTGTACAAAGAGAGCACGAGAGCGGGAGAGCGCCACACCAGATGGAGAGTGAGAGCATATGCCAAATTGTGCTTTTGTTGGTAAACAAAATAACACGAAGTGTACGTATGATCGATCGTTGCGCTCACGAATCCGACGACTGCTCAGCTGCTTTAGACGCTCGTGTGCAGCATAAATTTGACGATTTGCCTTGCTTTTGTTTACCAGCTGCCCACGAGTAGTCTACCCCCGTTGCTGCGCCTCCCATTCTCTCCCCTGGCTGTACATCTTTGTGTTATGGCGTCGCTTTTTGCGTTTTAAAAAAATACATAATTATGTGTTTAGATACGCTCGCTTGCTTCGCTCTCTCGATCCCGCTCTCGCTCTCTGGCGTTTCTCTGAAGAGCAGCAGAGTGGATTGGGATTGGAACAATCGTCAGCTACTTTGGTTGAGCAGCTGCTGACGCCCCGTTGACATTCGCCTTTGATATTTGAAAGCAAACGCAACGCGAAGCAATCGCACAGTAAAGTGCAGCAAAAGAAAGTGAAATAAAGAAAATACACTAACACATACAGGCAAACATACAAAGATCACTGAGGTAAAGAACCAAAAATAACTGTAAAGATAAAGAAAAAAAGTGTTAACAAATTAGTGGAAGCAGCAAACAAATAAAAACAAAATACATTTTGGGCTGAGCTGCAGCGCTGCTTGTGTAAAGCACACAGATACAACAGCAACGGCAATAGCAACAGATACAGATACAAACGCACTCACAGATACACGCACACACATCAACACAGACAGCTGACTATTTGTAGCTTTTGTTCTTTTCGAGCGCTTTTGAAATTCAAATACGCTTCCGTTCAATGCGATGTTGTTTTAGTTGGCAATCGAGTGTCGACTTTGCAGTGTCTGCAGTTGCTGTTGTGCCTCTGTATCTGTATCTGTACGTGTATCTGTGCTTTGAATTTATTTTGAAAATTTCATTTATTTCGTGCGTTAAGTTTCTTCTTGTACCAACTATCTAAGCTTTCGTTTAGTTTTATAACGGAAAATACTGTGTTTTTTACAAACAGGTGAGCTCATAAGCTAATCAGCTGATTTCAAGTGCAATAAAAAACTAACTAAAAAGGGAATGCATCTTAATTAAGTGCAGTATGTGACTTTTTCCGAGCTGTAAGTTTTTGTGTATAATGTGGTTGATTTTCCTTCTTTTTTTGGTACGCCACAAGGTCGCTAGTGACGTCAGCGTCATCTTTGTGAAACCATTGCATAATTGTATTCTCATTATGTGGTTTTGCACTTTTCCAATTATACATTCAGGCCCGTTTCAGCTACCACCTTCACCTTCACCTTTCGAGTTCTAGGTTGACCCCTAATCAGAACAAAGGAACTTTATACTAGACCATAAGCTTTAAGCTAATCATAGACCTCAACTGATACGCCTACAAACGTTGGTATACCCGCGTACGTGGGCGGGAATTTTTTTTATAAACTTGAAAAAGCTTTAACTCTTTGTTTTCTTATCTTAGTTTAAATTTAATTACCTGATGAAATATCAATATGTAGTCGAGAAGCAATTAAAATGGAATTCATTAGATTTTCAGTTGCAGTTTCATTACTTTGCTCAACGAGTTGAAGTCCAACAACTGAGAGTGTAAAAAAAAAGTAATAAGATATTCAGCTAGTGACGAAAATGAAGTGTTTCTTAAAACTTTATTTCACATATTTATTAAATCTCAACAAGTGTAACACTACGTGCAGGCTGCTTGATTATTAAATAATTGAAAACTTTGAATTATTTAAATTATTTGTAACTTAACAAAAAAGCTTAAAGTTCATTTATTTATTTTCCATGACATCAATTATAACTGCTACTTTGCTTAATCTGTCTGACACAACTGATCTTTAGACTATTGCAGCACACATGCTAGACGCTTCAGCTAATTTTAGTATTCACTAAGTTAACTTAGCACAAGTCGTGCTCATATTTGCTGAACACTTTCCGCCGTCTAGCCAGTTCGTCTGGCAAATTTATCAGCAAAACTTATAGCAAATAATTGATGCGATAAGGAAAACCCTAAAATGATTCTCAGTTTATTGACTTTGGCACTATAAATGGCACTTGGATAATGAAATTGCATTGTGCCAAGGCCATATCAGAGTAAATTTGTATATCTACCCATACAATATACTATATACTACATATGTACTATATTATAAATATTGTAGCATTCGGTATATGTAGTATATAGTAGGCACATCTATAGACTTATATAAGCGAGCACTCATCGATCAAGGTCATTCGCTAAGCAACAAATGGCAGCTAAAATAAACGATAGATACTGTATCTATATCTGTTGCTAAACACATACCTTTCGAGTAGCTATATAGCTCTATATATAAAAATAAGTTGACAGCTTATTATTACATTTAACAAAGTGAGGATGATTTAATGCAAATCAAATCTGTTTCTATACCTATAAAAATCTATATGTTGTGCATATATTAATTATTGAGTGCAGTCATTGGCATTGTCGCATTCTTATCAGGTATTTTATAAAATTGGCAAAACAAAAGTAAAAGCCAACTGATTACAACGCAGTTCGTCGCAGTTTCAAATTCGGAACGTGTTCAAAATAATATGACAGCAACCCTCGAATATGCAGTTACCCCTAAATGGATTTACGTTATTTCGTAATACCATATTATATAGACACATATAGATATAAATAATTGCACACTGCATACTTAATATATGCATGCTCAGAATGCCAAACTCAAAGTCAGCTGCTAGATATATAATGAATTCTATGCAAAGTCTGGTGAGACTCGACTACAGTCAAAATAATTTAGTGATTTGAAGGCAAATTTGACACGGCTTATTCTACAAACTCATGACTTTTTAAAGTTGCCAGAGCTGGCCTTAAGTTTTTCTTTGTTCACCAATAAAAACTCTTGCTCGAACTTTTCTTTTTACTGCCCATAAATTTTAACAACTGATTTTAATCCTTGCCCGTTCGTTAGAGTTTTCCGCATCCACAGCAGCTGTCATTTTAATGATTTTCTCCGATTTATTCGTAGCATAATTTGTAATGCTTTTTGTTTCAATCAAATCCTTTGGGCAACTTTCGCTGACATTTGGCCAAGTTGCTAGCTACGCCAAATTGTCGCAGTTGCTTGTGGGCTTACGTTTACAAGCCTGGCTTAAATTGCATATGCTTTTGGCTTTAGCTTTGGCTTTTGTGTCTCTGCAGTCGCAGATTTCACTTGTCCGTCCGCTGAACCTTAATGCACTGCACTTACCACAGTTGGGAAGTCGGAGTCAGAGTTTGAGCTGGAGTTGAAACTAGAGTGGGATAGGGGATGGAGGGGAGGCAGCGGGGTGAGTTAGAGTTAGTTATTTAGTTGCTTCGTGTTTTAGTTTTGCGGTCAAATTGAAAATTACGCTGACTGCAATTGGATTTTGTTTGTTTGTGTGTTTAGCTTCGCTTTTGTTTTTCGCCATGAGTTGATTGTCCATGTGTCTGTGTGTGTGTGTGTTGTGCAGAATTTCACTGCAAATAATAAGATACAGGCATCATTTAGCAGTGCCCATTGGCACAGTTTTAGATATTTATCCGAGTCAGAGTTTCATTTTCAAACTGGAAATAGAAACGTTTTACAGCAATTCAAATGGCAAAGTGGCCACTCGAGAAACAAATACAGTTACACAGATCTATATAGACAGCTACACACACACACACTTGCATCTCTCATGACGTGCGCTCAATTTAAATGATATGTATGTGTAGCATACACACATATAATTGTCTTGATCATATGCTCGTCGCATGCACACACAGCTTGCACTCACTGTCGCAGTGAGCAGAAGGGAGGGGATGCTATCAAGCTGGCAGCTTAATGGACTGTGCAGCGTCGCTTTATGGCATATTATTATTATATAGTCAATATATGAAGCTGTCAACACAATGCTTTTCAAACTGTCGACTGCAGGTCAATTGCACAAAAGTGCACGCAAATTTGCCAACTTTTTTAACGCGAAAAATAAAACAACGAACGAAATTAGTGTAATCAAAGTAATTGTAGTTGCATTTTCAGTTTCACTTTTTTTTCGTGGGTTTTTGAATTGAATTTCAATTGAACTCGGGCAATTAGAAGTGTAATTAAATGAAATTAAGTAGCCGACCCGTTGCCCACACAAAAAGTGAGCAATGCTTGCGCAATTTAATGACTGTGCACTAAACTTTTATATCAATGAGATTTCTAAATTTGTTTTACTTTTCTCTATTCATTGCTTGCAGCTTCCAGAACCACAGGAGAAGCAATAATACAAATATAAAAGACTGAGCAATTCAAGGAACAAATAAAAACAACATAAGCAATCTCTCTATCTCTTTCTCTTACACACTATTAAACAAAACAAATTGATCTCAATTCGATAAGCAATTCAAGGAGAGTTACAGCAATTAGAATTTAAATCAAAGCCAGAACCGATCGAGATCCAGCCAAGCATCTCAGCTTTGTATAATGTTTAGCAGTCTCGCAACGTTTCTATTTGGAGCGCAAGCGACGTCTGAGCCAAGCAATTGTGAAGCGAATCCTGTCCCAAATCCAAATCTTAACGACTCTGGTAACACCGATCCGACAACGAGCGGAGATGTAATTGAGGTGACCTCCTCGACCCCATCGGTAGCGGGCAATAATCGTGGTACCACTGTGCGTGCCAACGGCAAGCGTGGAGGCGCTAAGAATAGGCGTGGCAGGCAACGCCAACAGCAGCAGAGCCAACAGCAGCAGCAGCAGCAGGGAGGACAACGCAAACAACCGCCGACTATAACGAAGCTACTAACATCTAACGGCGAGTGCATCATCGACGAGGACATTGACGAGGACGAATGGTACATTGTGGAGAAAGAAGGTGAGTTTGGAATACCAAAAACAAGTGTTGAACCGTTTGATAAAATCTCTTTCTTCCTACCAGACGAGGAGGAGGACTCGTTGCCACGCAGCGACTCCGAGGAGGAGCTATCTGTAGTCGAGCAACAGCCGAAGGCTGGAACAACCGCCGGAGGATCAGGCTCGGGCTCCGGAGCCGGAGCTGGTGGCTCCCGTCGCCGCCAACACTTGAATACGCATTCCTTGTACAGCGGACCGAGGCCGCAACAGCAGCGCAATTACTTGCAACGCACACGTGCCGCACGCACAACATCATCATTAAGCATCTCAACCCTGAGCCCGCCCAGAACTGTGCCCGCTGGGGAGAACACTGACAATGGCAACAATGCTGTCAGTCAATCGCTGTATGCACCACCCGTGGCAGCGGCACCATCGCCCTGTGGCAGCGAGAGCAGCACTGGTAGCAAGGGGAGCACTGGGGCAGGCGTGCTGATGGAGGAGTCCTGGTACGTAACACCGCCACCATGCTTCACCTCGATTGGGCCAATCAATATGGAAGCATCACCCTTTGAGAATCTATTGATTGAGCATCCAAGGTTGGTGATTTTTGCCGTACACATAACACATTCATTTCCATCCACTTTTAGCCGCACGCAACGCTCGCACGCACGCAAACAAACACACAAGCACACGCAGCGTATACGTAATCCTAATCACAGTTAATTAATTGATATTTGCTTGTTTTTTTCGCTTGCAGCATGTCAGTTTATCATAGTATTAGATTGAGCCAGGCGGCCACCGAAAGTTTTGTAAATCTTGATCTCGGAGCAGCAGCAGCAGCGGCACCCGCTGATGAACCTGAGTCGGAACCGGAGTCCGAACCGATTCAGGCAGCTGCGGTGCAGCAGCAGCGCTCCCACAGCGTTCGCTTCGATCGCCATGCGGCAGCGGAGCTGAAGCAGCAGACTCTGGCTCGCCACAGCCAGAAGGTGGGTATACCCTACGAAATACCCTGTAATTTAACATCGTAACTAAACTATTATCCATTTGTAGAGCAACAATAAGAAGCAGCGTCAGCAGCTCTGCCGTAGCGCCATTAAGCGCGCCAACAAGGTGCGTGATGTTCAGGCCAAGGGTCAACGTCCTCGTCGCTCGGACATGCAACACTGCAAGTTGGTCAGCGGTGCCAACAACAACCGCAAGTGCTGCTAGTTTGCTGCACTCCCCACTCCACCCCTGAAATGCTCCCTTTCTCTGTGGAGAGAGGAGCTTAACATATTCAAACAATCATGGCAAGAAAAAACAAAAATCGGCGCGACGGCAACGCGAATAATTTTTAATTATTATAGTATTTTAAATTGCCAAAAAAAAAAGATTATAAACAAAGTGAGAAAAACGACAAAAAAATACAAAAATAAGAAAGCCGCAAAAATATCAAAAATTTTAGCAATTACAACTTACATATTTAAACATAACAATTAACAATTAGCAATTGTGTAAAAACGGAAAACAACAAAAAAAAATTTGTGTGTATAAAACTTGTAGTTTTTAAAGTTCACAGTTTCAACTTAAAACAACAAACAACAACAACAAAAAATACCAAAAAATGCAATACAAAATTTTCAAAATGAATATGCAAAAATCGAAAAAAACAAAAACAAAAATGACAAAAGTTTTCAAACAAACAAAAAAAATAATGTATAAAAAGAGAATGATAAATATGATTTGATTAATGTAGTTTTAAAATAACCTTTTTTAATATATATTCTATTTTTATTTATTTGTATTAAACTGTAAACTGTAACTGATGAAAATGAATCGATTAATCTATTTTACAATATGTTTTAAGCATTGTTCGACAAATTCTTAATTTAGTTGATTGAATTTTCTGTGTGTATTTGTCTCCTGTCATTTTTTTAGTGGAGACGTTGATAATATCTATAATGTAACTGATGAAATGACGTAATGATGAAATGTTGAAATGATATGTATGTATTTGTGTAACGTATGCTTAACTTATCTATATTTAATATGTATTATGACACTGGCACGAGATATCTCTATAGAAATACTGTAAATGATTCTGTATGCCTGATTATGTTGAAGAGAGTGCAAGAAAGTGAATGAAAAGTATGCAAATGAAAAGATAAATATAAAAGAAAAACAAAAAAAAGATATATTATAGTATATATTGCGAAAAAGCCCAATAAAAATGATAATGCTACAACCTAAACGAAATTACGTTTTAATTTTAATGTGAAATAAATGATTTAGTGTATTAAGAAACACCCACTAAATGGAGTTTACGAATTGGGTCAGTTGTGGTCCTAGGCGTTACAGTGGCTGCCCCTGCCCTTGTCCAGTTTATGGAGCTGTCAGGGTCAAAGAGTGGGAGTACCTTTCACAAGCTGTTGGCCAGGTCAGAGCTTAGGTTTAATTAACTGGCGTTTAAGTGCAAGCTAATTAGTAATTTGTAATGTAAAACGCAGACACGCTTGGCACGTTGCAGGGCCAATTAAAATGGAGTTAACTGCCACAAGTTACAGTTAGGTGCCGTTGACCTTGGCTGAAAGAAGACGAAGAAGAGGCAGCAGAACAAAACGTAGAAAGAAGAAAAGGTAATGGGTCAGCAGCCAATGCGTAATACTCAGCTCCTGCTTCCGCCATGCAACGAAAGTAAAGCAACAAAATGCAGATAAAGTATCTGTATCTACAACTGTAGCTGTATTTGTTGAGGCAGGCAGACAGCCAGCTTCTTTCACAACCACCTGCCCCATGGTTAAGTGCTGTGTCTTGGCCTCTTGGTGTCTTGGCGTCTTGGTAAGTCTCTCAGCTTCTAAAGAGCCAACTGCAAAACTCTATAAAGATCGGAGCCATCCGCGCTTGGCTTCACACCTGCGCGTAACGCGAAGAGCTGCAAACCAAAAGCCACAACATCATCATAAGGCACCTTCTTGGCAAACGGAACTCGGCAAACGGCATTCATAAAGGAGGGCTCTTATGTAAGATTAGGCAATAGACAAAACGCGCTAACGTGGCCCATACCGTCGCTCTCTGTCCGATTCTATTTGGCAAGTTGCACTTGAGTGATTTTTTGGTCTGCCAAAAACTAAAACGGAAAACCAACAAAAGTTTTACAAACGTGTAACATGTAAAGCAAAGCCAGATAAATGGCATAAATGGTGTAGAAAACACATCAGATACAATAACTGCAGCAACAACACCAAAAACAACAATAAAGACAAAATCGCGCAATACCAAAGTGACTGAGAAATTCGTCGGCTTTTTGCCAGATCGAAAGTGAAAAACTCCCTGCGTCACTTGAAAGTGTTTTGTTATCGTTTTGTCTTTTATTTCTGGGCACGCCTCGTCAACTTTTATGGCCAACACGAGGATTTGTTGAAATGGGCCAAGTTTTTTTCGTTATTATGTCAGTTGGTCAAAGTGCGTGCCGTATGTGAGTGCGCGTGTGTGTGTGTGAGGTGTAAACTCTGAAGTGGGTGCAAAAGAAAAACGATTACAGCCAAGTAACACTTTGGAGCAGGTCAGTGTTTTGCGAAACACATAAAGAAAACGATTAAGTGCAAACTAATATAGGAAACAATACTAATTTGGAAGAAAGGAATACTACACTGAAAGGTAAGTGTGTGATTTCTTTATGTTGCTGTATTTAATTGACATTATTACCAGCTAAATTTAGTGCCCGTTTTTGATATTATGAGTCCTCACCGATTAATTAAATTAGCCTGAAATTTACACCAGCCTAGCTCTATAAATAGAATACAACTTTTATTATGTTATGTTTAATTGATATTAAGCGAAGTCTTTAGACCCATTTCATTTCATAACTTCCTACCTCCATTTCATTCCCCAGTAGTTAACATTATTAAATACTGAGAACTATACTTAATCTTAAGCATTGCGATTAGTATCTTTGACTGCGGTCAACAAACCGCAAAATGCCCTCAGTAAAGTATACTACGAATACAAATACGAATACGAATACTCGAAACTGTCAACTGCGTCGCAACGGTACACGTTAAAAAGGCGTGTTATGGGCATAATGCGAACGAAACCGTTAGCATTGCTAACATTGTAGGTGAATGCGAAGCACAAGAAAGAGAGAAAAAACAGCAAACGGCTCAAGGTCAGGCAACCACAATTAAATATAATTATAACAGAGGAGCAAAGCGTGGTCGCCGTTAAAGAACGTACAGCAACAAAATAAAAATAACAAGAAAAAAAATAAAACTATATAAAAACGATATAAATAATGAAAGCCAAAAACCGAAACCAAAACTGAACTCGGGTTAAGATAGCGAAGCCAACAAGACGATTGCATAACAGATGTAAAACCAAAGCAATAACAACAAACAACAAATAAACAAGAAGCCAAAGCGAATAAACTAAAGCCAACAGCTAAAACCAAAGTTAAACTTAAACTAAAGTTAAAGCTAAAGCTAAAGTAATTATAACAACAATTAAGCAAACGGCGTGCGTTTTTACAGCTAAGCGTAAAACCAGCCAACCATTTGGCGTGGGCGTTGAGCAGGGTGCTAAGGGGAGGTACGCAGAGGTAGTGACAAGAGAGTTACTTTTTATGGAGACTCATTCATTAAAATCCAATTTGAGTTATCTTCTGCCAAGAACCCTTTCGGTCTTAAATATTTATATAATAATGAAAATACGCATCGCTGACAGTTTGAAGTTTTAGTTTTGAGATTTTTATGCCTTTGACCTTAACGCCTGACAGGCTGCCACAGCTTCACAGTGGGCGCCTTGTCAAGCAGCTATTGTTCTAGCCATGCTGACATTGATATTGTCTCCAATATAAGTTGTTGTCTTCGCTGCTTGTTCTCGCATATTGACCACAATTAATTTATGAACCACAAACTTCCTTCCTGCCAACACATAAGCCACATACGCGTTTGCTTGCTTGTAACTGATGCATCCAGGCTGAACACACACACACACACCGCTTCACACAACACAACATAAAATAACACAACACTTGAGTGACCACTAGCAAGGTCATATTTCTCGTATTTTACCTTCAGCCTATGATTATATTTAGTATTGACTAACTATTTGTCTTTGCAGTTGCCCGACAGAGATGAAGCTGTTTAGAATTGCTGTCTTCTTGTTGCTGCTGCTTATGTTGCAGGTAAGTTAATAGAATCACAAATTCTTGCCTTTCACTGCAAAGAGTTGCTCAAGTCAGGTTCGTTGCCTAAGTCTTTTGTTTTAGCCATCATCATTTAGAAAAACTAATCTATTTAACAGTTAAACTGCATTCTAAGAATGAACTTCCTGATTATGCTAAGCAGCCAGAGTTAGATTCACAGTGAGTGTGTGGTACACATATACAGTCAAACACAGCCACAGACACATGAACCGTAACCAATCGTTGGCCAATCGGCCCGTCTAACGGATATGCTTTGCCATATTGCGTAGCTTCCCAGAGCGGCGATTGATTGTGCTGAGTTCAACGGAAGATGTGGTTTGGCAAAATTATGTTAGCTTCTTTCCATTCCATGATGCAGCAGTTTTATGTGGCCCAAAACAAAAGACTTAAGACACAAACTCGCTTGATTTATCTCATACATCACGCCCATCTCTCTGCCTCACTCACACCCTTCCCCCTCTCTGTCTTTCTATCTTTCTAGCACCGCTGCCACAGCGTTGAGTTAAGCACAGAGTATTCAATAGTAAGCAAAGCCGCCGTGGCCACCACCACATCAGCACCACCAGCAGCCCCTCCCACACTGTCCACTGGACGCAGCTTCAAGGGTCGCGTACAGACAACGACTCCAAGAAGCCCAGGGAGCAAAAGCGGCAGTCGTCCTTTGGCTGTGGATGCAACACAGCAGGATCTGCTGGCACTATCGTCCAAGTCGTACATCTCAGGGCCTACCACACAGCCCTCCAAGCTGACCAAGCGCGCCGGTTTGCCAGCTGCAAAGAAGTTTGCGAAAGATGTGCGTAATCGCAGCAGCGCTGCCGTGGAACGCAATAGATTGCAGCATGAAGTGGTAAGCAATCATTATATCATTAACAATATTTTAAACCATTTTATTTTATTCTTGATTACTTCTTATACATCTCTTCTTTAGCCCGATCACGTGCCCGATTCTTCTGGCTATGTACCACAGCGCATTGGGCATCCCGTGCACTTAGACTATGGCTCCACAGGTGTCGATTCAAGTGGTGCCCCCACAGGCAGCGCAGGCTATCATGCTGTGCCCTACGAGGGCAACAAATGGCATGAGGAGTACTGGGATCAGGATTACAACGGACAGCAGTTCACACATAACAGCACTAGAGTGCAACGTAAGCTACTCTATAACATGTATATAGAATCAATATTTAAATACTTTCCATACTTCTAACAGATATTGAAGCAGAGTGTCAGGATGATTACATGAAGATACGCATAGGTTTTAATGGCTCATTTAGTGGCTTGCTCTACTCAGCTGGCTATGCCTATGATCCCGATTGCATGTATATAAATGGCTCTGGCAGAGACTACTATGAGTTCTTTATACAACTCAATCGTTGCGGCACTTTGGGCAAGAACTCACTGCAGGAAGAAAGTCGAAAGAATCCAACAGTGCGTATTATTTATATTTATTTTGCACAGAAAATTATATTAATATATCTGTCTGTAGAACTTTATGTGGAATACTGTAACAGTGCAGTATAATCCCTTAATTGAGGAGGAATACGATGAGCATTTCAAGGTCACCTGCGAGTATGGCTATGATTTCTGGAAGACTGTCACATTCCCCTTTCTAGACGTGGAGTAAGCAAATTTTTACACATAAATTTCCCTCTATTTTAATCTTTTCTTTTCTTAGAGTGGCAACTGGTAATCCTGTTGTCTTTACCTTGAGTCCCCCTGAATGCTATATGGAAATTCAGAATGGCTATGGCATCGGTGGACCACGTGTAACTGGACCAGTGCGAGTGGGTGATCCACTGACCCTTATTATCTACATGAGAAGCAAATATGGTAAGTGAAGCAAAACGAAATTTTCTGATTTATTTCTAATTCCTTCCTCCAACTTAGATGGCTTTGATATTGTTGTTAATGATTGCTATGCGCATAATGGAGCCAATAAACGCATACAGCTGATTGATCAGCAGGGTTGTCCAGTGGATGATAAGCTTATTTCACGCTTCCGAGGCTCCTGGTCGGATTCGGGAGTATATGAAACACAAGTCTATGCCTATATGAAAACCTTTCGCTTCACTGGCTCACCGGCGTTGTACATTGAATGCGACGTGCGGATGTGCCATGGACGGTGCCCAGTAAGCAATGAAAATCAATTACTCATAAGACATTCATCCTCAAACATGTATTTTACAGAGTCAACCCTGTCATTGGCGTAATCTGAAAGCTGTAACTAAGCGCGACACTTCCAATATTACGGCTACAAATCTCTCCTTGCCGCCATTATCCGATACGGGAGATACTGGCACTGAGAGTCCGGCCCAGGCTTCGCTTTCCGAGAATGTGAATCTATTTCAATCGCTGCGTGTGCTGCAAGAGGGTGAAAACGATGGCGACGATGTCTACGCACATCGTCAGTCCAAATCGCAGTCACCGCATCATACTTGTCTCAAAACCTCCACATTTTCGGTTCTAACTGCCAGCTGCTCAGCTTTGCTGTGCATACTGACAGTCACCTTGTTTATAGCCTGCTCCAGGCTGAAGCGGCGCAAGCAGTCAACGCTCTACGACTCCTACATAACACATAAGGGACAAATTGATTGATAAGTATTCTCGGGCAGACATTATGAGGTCTGAGGTGTGATGTTTTGTAAATAGTTTATGGCATAAAATACCAACGAAGTTTTGTTCGCTCGTAGTTAGTTTTCGCTCTTAAAATAAATATTTCTACTATTAAAATCAAGTTTAAAGACCAATTAAATGATGTAACGTTAAGAAAATGATTTGACAGAGTTAATAATTTGTGTTGCATACTTTTGAGCGCCTGCTTTAATTCTCCAATTGCAACTACATCAAGAACTGCTGCATACTTGTAGGCTGTTTAAAACTCAACGGTTTAGATTTGGTGACAGGTGCAAAATGGCGTTTGGCTTCGGGTTGTTAATGCTGCAGCATGTGTGGCACATGAGGAAGCATTAAGACCGAAAACTTGTGTCACCTGCTGCACTTCCTCATTGGGCTGCCCCAGTGACTGCTTTGTGAACGGTTAAATAAATGCAAAAGCATTAAACATATGTCAAATCGCATACGATTTATGCGCTGTGTTTTGTTTTTTCCATTTCTATTTTTTTTGTATTTTTATTTAAAGTTTTAGTTTTTCTTATTTTTTTTTGGTCGTGCGCTTTACTGCATGATTTTCTATCATCGTTGTTATTTTTGTGGCTGCTACCGCTTTTGAGGTTGCTGCTGCTGCTGTTGGGTTTGACACAAATTTGGAGAGCTGCGGCGCGCCGCAAAACATTGCCCAAAGTGTTAATATGGTTGAGGACTTTTAATATTGCCCAACTGGCAACAGACAGCCACAGATTTCTGCTAATTGTGCAATTTTCGGTGAGTTGCTCATTTTGGACTGCATTTCTGTTGCTGTTATTGCTTTTGTTGTCGCTGATGATAGTTTTGTTGTTTGTAGCATATGCGCAAGAATCTTTGGTGTAAAAATTAACATGGAATCATTAGAGTGATTTGTATATTGTACATATCTGCATTTACCTTCATACATGTGTGTTTACTCAGGGGGAAGTGTGTAAAATTACCATGGCTAATTAATTTATTTAGTTATGAGAAACAAACAATAGACAACGACACAAGCAAAGACAATGGCTCAAACTCACAGTCTAAATGTTTATGGTATCACATTACGTTTTAGTAATTTTTTATTTTCACACACAATTTGCATAGAAGCAGGCATGCGAAGCTTTATAGAAGCGTGCAAAAATTATTATAATTATAATTTCATTTATGATTAATTGTTCTTTAACAGCAAATATTAAATAAAGTAATTAAGTAATTTAAAAATGCAAAAAATACCTGACAGACTTTCAAAACTTTGACAAACAACTTAAAGATCAACTAAATATATTTTGGGTTTCAGATTAAGTTTCCTTATGTATGCATAGACATGAGCGTAGTTTAAACATAACTGTAAAGCTACACCCAGTTTGCTAACTCATTTGACGTAAGTACTTTGTAGGCCATCTCGCTGGGCTCATCTTAGGCACGTAGCTTTGTGGGAACCTTGAAAATCCGCATACAGCTGCCCCCAAAAATGAAAAAACAAAGTGTGTTTTAATTAAATGCAGCCACACAATAATTAAGTAAGTAAAAATGTTTGATGAGAATACAAATAGTTAATATCATATATAATTTGCGTTGGCGTCGATTTTATCGCATAGAAAACTCCGGCTTCAGCTGTTGAGTGTTGAGTGCTGAGTGAATCCATATATTCGTCTGTTAAAATCCAAATGCGATTGCGATTACGACTTGCACTCTCGGTGATGATGTGTGGTGACATCAAATAGGCATCCAAATTGCGCCAACTACAACAAAAGCGAAGATTGTGTTTTTTTATGCGCGCTGGCGACCTTAGCTTTTGCCTTTTTTTCCTCTTCTTCTTTTGTGGAGTTTTTGTTGTGAGGCTGCACGTTCGTGGCCTGAGTCTTTCGTTTGCATTGTATTGCGCTGTCATGCGCACATGAAAATCATCATCAGGCGGCTGTTGCAGCTACCAATACCATTACAAAGAAACTCAGCATCCAAACACATCAACAATGCTAAAATATGCTTTCATTACCAAACGTCTCCGCACGCGGCTTTATATGCCATGCATAAAGACTTCTGTGTTGCCAATTGTTGTTGATTTTTTGTACACTTCTACTGTTTTTCCATACATGCAGCTCTAAACGCTTACTTTTGATAGACACTTTGGTTCTATGACTATATTAAGCAAATTGTATTGCTATCCATCAATGTTTGCATACGGAAGTTGCCCTTCTCCTTGCGATTTCATTAACACTTTTTGTTGTCTTACTGTGTAATTAAAAGCTAATCTAACTCTTTAAATGTTAATTATTATGTACTTCTCATAAATTTATAGAAATTAAATAGAAATTAAAAATTAATTCTGATAATTTAATAGAGTATACTAGCTGTTATTGGAATGTTTAGCTAATGGAATGCTTACATTGTTGTCCGATTTTGCATATCATTTTGACGCCATGAGGAACTACTACTAATACTTGTACTACTGGTATGTCGTAGCTTCTGGGTACAGCGATTAGGCGTAACAAATCATAAAAACACAAAATTATTAAACATATTCTCCCAAGCTGACCTTTTGGTTGTTTGTTTGTTAACTTGGAGTTGCTTAATTCATAGGCTTAAGTGTTATGCCATCACTTTGTATGGCATAATTAAACACAAACAACTGCGGAAGCGACTGCACTGGAGCATTACGATTCCCACGCACTGTATAACGATTAAATTGCAGATGGTGGCAACTCTTGTGCTAGCTTGTAAACAAAAGCAATCAACAGCTGACCTAAGTCCAAGCAAGGCCAACCCTTAAAAACGTGCTTTTGTTTACAAATTTTCACATGGGAGAATGAGCAACCCTCGAGTAAAAACTCTTGCTCTCTCGCTCTCTTCTCTCTCGCTCTGCCGCTCTTTTATCCGTATTTTTTGACAGCTGCGCAGAGAGCGCTCCACTCGGCTGCTGTGCGCATCTAAAATCTCAATCGCATTGATTTTATCCAGAGTCCAGAAGTAGAGTTCTTAATCCGCACCCAAACTGCCTTTGTAAAAGTTGTAGAAATTCGTGCAGGCTCAGGAAAAACGCTTTGAAAATTGTGAAAATTTTGGCAATAATTAAAAGAAAAATACACACAACATAAAGGTGAAGTTGAATATATTTTTTATATCGTGTAAATCGGTTTTATTACGGAGTTTATTTCAATTTAGTCGCTTTGCGGGGCGTGGTGTATGGGTTTCATTGAATTACAACTATGCCAAGCATGAATAAATCATAAAAAACGAAGGAATTACCGTGCAAGGACACACACAGACACGAAAATGGAGTTACCGTGTAGGACTTTGGTGTTGGTGCTGCTCTGCAGCATCCTGGGACTACTATTGATTGACACAGGTACGTGTGTGTGGTGCAGTTGTGCTACCTAGACGATATTATATAATTATAAGTAAGTTTTTATCTGTTGGGAGAGAAACAACAACCATAAAATTCTAACTCAATTTTTAACCAAAACTTGAACCCAAAGAAATATATATATGTATCCAGAAAGCTAGCAACATTTTTACAGCAATGATTTGATTTTTTTCTTAAATTTTGATGAGAACGCACAAGCAGCGACGCCTTGACAAAATTCCGCCAGTTTCATATTGTAGAATCCACCACAAGCAAGTAGCAAGTAACCTGCAACCTCGGCCACTGCCACCAGCCTATGCCACAGCATCTGCCTCTGCCACTGCCTCTGCCTCTGCATCCGCCTCTGTCCAGCTACTGGCGTGCATTTAGTTAGGCAGCCAGCAACTACACAACCCATACAACAATAACAAATAACTGCAACTACAACAACAACTATAACTAGAAACAACAGCCACACAAATCGACTCGACTCTCGACTGAGCGATGAAATGAAACTTGAGGAATTTGCCAAAGCGTCGCTGCTGCAGCGCTGCCAAAAATTGCAAAAAAAAATAAAAAAAAAGAAACGAAACAACGACTGCGCCGATCATTAATGCAACTCCAAATACAACAACTTAATATATATCTAAAAATATATACAAGTATATATATTAATCTCGTAATCATTAGTAGCCTTTAGAGACTCCAAAAATAAATAAACTGTCTCCTAGCACCCGTTCTTAACTTAAACTAAACTGCAGCTTAGAACTTCTATCTCTCTTGCCATATTTCACTATCTCACTCTCTCTCTTTCTCCTTATCGTATATAGCTGCTCTATATAATAAATATATATAGCATAGATTTTTACTTCTAACGCTCGCAAAACTCAAGCTGTAATACTTCTTAACCTACTTGAAACCGTATACTCTTTACTCCCAAGAAACCTACTACTAAATACTATTACTACAAACTAAATACTACTACTACTACTACTATTTTCACCCAACCTTCTTATTAGCTATCTCTCTCTGCTTTTGTAATTAACAATTTATTCTCCCAAAATATAAATCAAAATACAATTACTTATCAAATTATGTACTGCAATGCGTAGCAATAAAATTTCCCCTGTCGCTGCCGCAGATGGATACACACCAAAGCAAACTGAAATGAAATGAAAATGAACTGAATATGAAGAACATTTTGTTGATCGAAAAATAAAAGATTGCAAAATAGATTTCTGTATCAACTGCCGAATCTTAATTCATACTCCTTCTGTTCTGAGCAGTCCAATTTAGTGAAGTTTAGCGGTATTTTAGTCGAACCAAGTATATATACAAGTATATTTATCAGTAACGCACCAAATGACAAATGAGACTTCCTGTACTTAGAGCTCTTACACTCACACACACACACAGTCACACTCACTCACCGTTAAGTGGAGCTATCTATATGCCCGACCAATAAAATAGCGCAACTGCAACTCGAAACTCAGTCCCAACCCCAAACAAAAAACCCGAAAAAAAGGAGCATAATTTTGTGCTCTACATAACATACATAGCCAAGCATAACCCGGTCATGATAGCTACTTCACACACACCCAAACACACACACTCATAGACTCATACTTGTGCCAGGGACATTGCCATGCCCCATGCCCTACAGCTGGCAGGGTATTGTCGAAAGCAGCATCCGCATCCCAGTGTTCTGCACATGTGCGCTGCCAAGAGAACGAGAGAGTTCACACTCGTTTACTCTCGCTCTCTTAGACTCTCTTCTCTCTAAATTTTTAACTGTCGGATAAAGTTTGAATGTCATTCGTTTAGCTGTCACTTAGTTGGCAGTTGTAACTAAGGTATAACTAGTGGATTAACTAGAGTTATAGGATCTGTTCCATAGCTAGACAAATATATATCTGCACAGCACTGTACTTAGCTCTAGGACTGTTTCACTTAAATAGAGGTCCTTGCACTAGGTCGACCACTGTGCGCGCCAGAAATTCATGTGTGTTTTGTGTAGTTTGAAAATCTTCTAACGCGCACAGTTGTGCAGTGCAGCGACGTCTAACGCGGCGTATACGCAACCTAGGATTCATTTACACATACATTTCGCATTTAAAAAGAGCACAACTAGAACAACGCCAACAATTAACAATCTACAATCACCAGTCAACAGCCAACAACAACATCACAACAGTAACAAAAACATAGAAAACGAGCGGCTTTCATGTTTCGTCATTTTAATTTTCCAAAGTTGAAAACAAAAATTAAAATCGGCGTCAAGTCAAAAAAAAAGAAGAAATTATGGAAACTAAAAATCTGAAATCTATCTGCTGTCTATTTCGATCTTTCTCGCGCTCTCTCTCTCTCTACCTCTCTCTCTCTGTCTATCTCTCTCTCTCTCTCTTTCGCTGTCTCTCTCGCTGTCTCTGTCTACCATTATAAGCCATTTAAAAACTCAACAACAAAAAAACTAAGATACTGAGAACAAACAACAAAAGAATACAACAACCAAAAAATTTGCTCATATGCGTTCCGTCTTTCTTTCCGTTTTTCTGTGTCTTTTTCTGTAATTTTGTTTATCTGTTGCTTTATTTTGTACTCTATTCTGTTGCTCTTTTGTTTCTTTTGTATATGATTCCTTGGGTTCCCCTTTGGTTCCTTGTTTCTTTTGGTTCCCTGTTTTCGTTACCCTTTTGTGGGCTTTGTGTTTTCGTTCCGTTTGTTTTATAGTCAGTGCATCCGAAGATGAAGAGCGCCTGGTGCGTGACCTCTTTCGAGGCTACAATAAACTCATACGACCCGTACAAAATATGACACAAAAAGTTGGAGTAAGATTTGGTTTGGCGTTCGTACAGCTAATCAATGTCGTAAGTGTTATCTATTCAAAAAACCACAAAAAAAAAAAAAAATTAAATTAAATATTCAAAATTAACAAACAAAAAAAAAAAAAAAAGAATATTAAAATAATACTTACTAAAACTCACAAGTATTAGCAAATAAATAAAATACTAACTTTAGTAGCGTGTAACTAACTGTACTTACGAGTTCTGTTCATAAAATAATTCTTGAGTTTTGTTGCTGCCACAACCACGCCCCAACTCCCCAATTTGGCAATTCCCTATTCTGGGGAATTGACGGGTTTGGGGTATTTGGTATTTGCGATCAGTGGGCGTGGCAGCCGCCAGCCATTTTCAGTTTCGTTTATGCTTTGTAAATACTTAATTACACGTGTTGTCTTGACTTGACTTGTATTTGTATGTTTGTAGTGAAACTTCATGCCTAGCATTATACGAATACTAACTCTAAAATAAGCAAGCATTTTAAAATTAACAAACAATTAAACAAGAACATTTAGTATATAAAACTTACTTACTTATTGCGATACAAAATGCAAATAATGACTTAACTACCTTCCCACCCGCTCTCTCAATATATAAATCTATCAAATTCGATTCGATTCGATACGATTTCGAATCACCAAATATAATATTGATCTCGATATCGATATCTCTGATAATACCACCATCACCAAACCACCAACCACCACCAAACTACCACAACTAACCACCATCATCACCACAAAAAAATAAAAAAAAAAAAAATATCAAAACTGAACAATTGAACAAATTGAAACCAAGAATGAGAAAAATCAAATTATGAAATCAAACGTTTGGTTACGTTTGGTTTGGTACGACTATCAGCTACAGTGGGATGAGGCTGACTACGGCGGTATCGGGGTGTTGCGACTGCCTCCGGATAAGGTTTGGAAGCCGGACATAGTGCTCTTCAATAAGTGAGTAAATGGCTTTACCTATGTAAAACATAAATCTACTAACTCTCCAAAAATAGACGCTCGCAATTCTCCTATTCTCTGCCTCTATTACTCTCTGTCTCTATCCATCTAAAAACACTCTGTTGCAGTAGGCGTTAAAAGTTTTATCCAACTCTTCGTATAGCACTTGCTAATATCTCTTTCTATTCCTGTATTTAGTGCCGATGGCAACTACGAGGTGCGCTACAAATCCAACGTGCTCATCTATCCCACGGGAGAGGTGCTCTGGGTACCTCCGGCTATTTACCAGAGTTCCTGCACAATCGATGTCACTTACTTCCCCTTCGATCAGCAGACTTGCATCATGAAGTTCGGATCGTGGACCTTCAATGGCGATCAAGTGTCGTTGGCTCTGTATAATAACAAGAATTTTGTGGACCTTTCGGATTACTGGAAATCGGGTACTTGGGATATTATCGAAGTGCCCGCCTACTTGAATGTATACGAGGGTGACAGCAATCATCCGACAGAGACAGACATTACATTCTACATTATCATAAGACGCAAAACATTGTTCTACACGGTCAATTTGATACTGCCCACAGTATTGATTTCATTCCTTTGCGTTCTCGTCTTCTATCTGCCCGCCGAGGCCGGCGAAAAGGTGAGTCTGGGGTCAAATATGATATGTTTTGATGGCTTATTATACCCTAGGCAGAAGGTACTTTAGACTGGTTAGCACGTTTATATGGAAAATGTCTACCAGATTATAAATTTGTTTATTCTAGCTCTGCAAGGGTATCGAATCTTTGGCTTGCCAAAGTTATTAACTATTTCTTGTTATGCTTTGTTGATGTTTTGATGATTTTCAAACCGGATTTATGATTAGGTCACGCTGGGTATTAGTATTTTGCTGTCACTGGTTGTGTTCCTGTTGCTCGTCTCCAAAATTTTGCCACCCACTTCGCTGGTGCTGCCACTGATCGCCAAGTATTTGCTGTTCACCTTCATTATGAACACGGTATCCATTCTGGTCACAGTCATAATTATCAATTGGAATTTCCGTGGTCCACGCACACATCGCATGCCCATGTGGATTCGTTCTGTCTTCCTGCATTATCTGCCCGCATTTCTGTTCATGAAGCGTCCCCGAAAGACACGTCTTCGCTGGATGATGGAAATGCCTGGCATGAGTATGCCAGCACATCCACATCCTTCGTACGGCTCCCCAGCCGAGTTGCCAAAGCATATCAGCGCAATTGGTGGCAAGCAATCCAAAATGGAAGTCATGGAATTATCAGATCTGCATCATCCCAACTGCAAGATCAATCGCAAGGTGAACAGTGGTGCCGAGTTGGGTCTGGGCGATGGTTGTCGCCGTGAAAGTGAATCCTCCGATTCCATTCTACTCTCCCCAGAGGCCAGCAAAGCCACAGAGGCGGTTGAGTTCATTGCCGAGCATTTGCGTAATGAAGATCTCTACATACAGGTGAGTAGAATTAAATCAAATTTAAATATTTCTTGCATAAAATTATTTTATTTATTTGCTAGACACGCGAGGATTGGAAGTATGTAGCCATGGTGATCGATCGCTTGCAGCTGTATATTTTCTTCATAGTGACTACAGCCGGTACAGTTGGCATTCTAATGGATGCGCCACATATCTTCGAGTACGTCGATCAGGATCGCATTATTGAGATCTATCGTGGCAAGTAAATAGGGCAAAGAGAAGTCCCATGTCCCTCTCATTCTTCCAAATTGGGCAAACAAAAAACTAAACAAAAGGTTAAACATTGCAAAAGGCAACAATAAAAATTAAACGAAAACATTTAAGCGGATTTTTAGATTTTAATAAAAAATATAAAAAATAATTATGACAATTAGAAAAATGTCTTAAACGAAATGAAGTAAAATGATTGGCAAATTGGCTAAATCAGTTTTAAGGGCTAGCAGCAATTCAAGTTAAATACTAATAACAATAATTATACGATGCATAACAACAAAACGCGCAGAAATTGAAATCAAGCTTCACATTTAGGCATATTTATAAACAAAATCGAATCATTAAATAGAGAAACTCACAGCAAATGTTTATTGAAACGAAAAACAAAAACGAACAAACAAAAAACAAAGTCAACTAGTGGAATTGTGGAAAGTATTTTAATTTAAAAATAATAAATAAATATATTTAGTTTAAGTGCAATAAACAATGATAACTTTAAAGATATACCGACAGTATTTGCAATTTGTTATGTTTAGACAAATAAGTAAAACAATTTAAAAATAAAAACTATATTAAATTTGTAAGTGCTTCACTTCCAGCAAAATGAAAATGCGAAAAAAAACTAAAAAACCAAAATCACACACACAAACAAAACTCACACCACAATACCTGTAGACAGTACACCACAGCAAGAAAGACAACACTAAAAAACCAATAAAAATGCAAAGTTAATTAATAAAAAAAAACTAAAAAACAAACACATACAAATTGAATCTCAGCTTTAAACTGGCTCAGAGCATTGCGCATACGCCGCGTAGCCCGCTAGGCTAATTGGCTTATTAATTAATTGATATTGGCGTTTATCTGGCTAGATATTTATGTGATTTGCTGCCGATTCAAATGAGTTTCGTTTGTTTCACTGCCATAAATCGCATAACAAATACATAAAAGTAGCTGAATCTATAAATATCTTGCGGAATGCACAGATTGCACTTGTGACTCAACGGGCGATCGATCGATCGATTGAACGATCTTTATTATAACATAAAAACTATAGATCTTTTAGATCTTTGGCACGATTTCGATGTTGATGTCAGTTTATGATTGGATATGTCTTTAACTATTTCGCACATTAATCAACTCTGCTCACTCTGCCCACGCGTTCCCCGTTGTGTGTGTGAGTTCTGTCATTCCATTTAGTGGCAACGATTAGATTTGCATTAACAACAACTGTTACGGGTTCCTGCTTGGTTCCTGGTTAACACCTCTGGCCAAGCATTCAGTTGACTACCAGGGCCAGCATTTAGTTGAAATAAAAAATAAAAAAAACCCTAAACACTTAAAAACAAACTAACTAGTACGCGTTGTTATTGACTTACAATCGCTGTTGATTACCAGCAGAAGCAGCAGCAACTACAACCACAACTACAGCAACAACTACAAGTACAGCTCAAGCTAACAAAGGTTGCAGCATCACGACTGAGACAACTGAGCCGACCGAGTGTCTCTCACGTCTCGCGATTCGCGTCTCAGCCAAAAAGTCGTCGGCTCTGACTTTGGCTCCGGCTTGAAAGCTTGGCTCAATAGCCAAGTGAGGCAGCTTAGGGGCTGATCTGGTATAAATTCGCCAAGGGAGAACATTTGGGCATCATTCGATTTTCTGATTTTGCAACGAAGACGTCGCTGGCTCCGTCGTCCAGTCGTCCATTCGTCCATTCGTTCAGTCGTCCAGACTTTTGTCGTGTTGTGCTCAAACCGGTAAACTTCGATTGAATCTCCTATCTAACTCATTTTCCATCTCGCTCGTCTCGTTTGATCTGCGGTTAGCGAGTGTGTGTGTGCGTGTGTTTGTGTGAGTTTTTCATTTAAGAAAAACCTGTGAAAATTCGCGCGCTGCTTTGGACGTGCAATTTAGCCAATATGGTGAGTGAATCTATGCCGCAATTTGCCTAAACAAATTGGACTTGCTACTCCTATCTACCTGTGGATTAATTTTACGATTTGTTAACTCTGCTTCTTTCTAATCTCTCAGCGCTTTTTACTGCCGCTGGTGGCATTGCTTGCTGCCGCTGGTGTCTATGCGGATGTTTCGCATCTTGACACGGATTTACGGGAGGATGGTTACCACTACAAGCAACCCTCGCAACCGTTTCCACCTCCGCCCTCAGGAAATGGTATTGAGGATTCTGGTGTGATATTTGGACCGCCTCCATCGGCGCCATCAGGACCATCTTATGAACCGCCGCAGACACAGCCTCAGCCAGCTCCGACCGCTCCAGGTCCTTCCTATGGACCTCCTCAAACCCAGCCACCAAGACCTCAGCCACAACCCGTGCCAACTGCTCCGGGTCCTTCTTACGGACCTCCTCAGACTCAACCTCCTCGTCCTCAGCCAACAGGACCCGCTCCTTCCTATGGACCTCCCCAAACGCAGCCTCCACGTCCTCAGCCAACAGGACCGGCTCCATCCTATGGACCTCCCCAGACGCAACCTCCGCGTCCTCAACCAACTGCACCTGCTCCTTCTTATGGACCACCGCAGACTCAGCCACCGCGTCCACAACCTCAGCCACAGCCCACAGCTCCTGCTCCTTCCTATGGACCTCCACAAACTCAGCCACCACGTCCGGAAACTCCTTCTCCAGCTGGTCCTGAGTATTTGCCCCCCGATCAGCCACAGCCACCCAAGCCCCGTCCAACTTCTCGACCACAGCTGCCAGTGCGTCCACCCACTCCAGAGTATGGACCACCACCAACTCAGCCAGAGCCTACACGTCCCCAGCCTCCTAGTCCCCAGCCAACACAACCACGGCCAACACGTCCTCAGCAACCCGGTGCGGAGTATCTGCCGCCTTCCGGTCCACCATCCGGACCTCCGGCTCCTCCCTCTTATCAACCACGTCCGCCAGCACCACCAGCATCACCTGCACCACCTGCTCCACGTCCTAGCTATGGTCCTCCACCTTCCAGTCCACCTGCACCACCCACTTATCAGCCTCGTCCACCTCCATCTGGACCTCCAGCACCACCCACGTATCAGCCAAGACCACCGGCACCTCCAGCTCCTCCTGCACCTACTCCCGGCTATGTTCCTCCTCCTTCTAGTCCTCCAGCGCCGCCAACCTACCAGCCACGCCCACCCGCACCACCAGCACCCACAGCAAGCTACGGCCCACCAGCTGGACCACCAGCTGGACCCACTTATCAGCCACGACCACCGACCCCGCCGGCCCCTCCAGCAGGACCCACCTACCAGCCACGTCCACCAGCACCTACCCCCGGCTATGTGCCACCACCATCAAGTCCACCAGCAGGACCCACATACCAGCCACGCCCACCAGCACCACCAACCCAAACGTATCCCGAGCCAGCACCCACTGATGCCGGCTCTTTGGGTCCCGATGGCTACAACTACAACAAACCTGCCAAGCCATTTACCTTCTAGGTTCATGGACCACATCTTATACTCGTACTTAGGATCGATTTAGCCTAAGGAATTTCAAGTATTTTTGAGCCACTTGCTGCCCAGTCCCCAAACAACACACCCCCTGTCTTACTTGTAGGTACATTGTAATGAATCTATTGTAAATCGTCGATTCGAAAATAAAAAGAATTCTATACCGAAACCAATTAACTTTCAACTCAACTCGAAGCGACTAGATCCGAGATCGCTTTGCCAGATTGTGCACTTGGCCAATGTCCAACTGTTTGCCAACCGTTGACCTTCTGTGGCGTCAGTTCTGACAACCCGTTGACACGTCCCAAGATATATTGTGACGGTCATTAGCGCCGGCAGATGCCATTCGACCAAATATCAGCGGTTCAAGTGCAGTGCACAGCGGTAGCCGGCCGGCTAACAGTTGTATTACAGATCGATGCACTGAGAGAAAAGTCGTTAAGGAAATTAAATGGTCAAGTGAAAAAAGAAGCCCCAGAAATATAATAGGAAACTCTGATTAATGTCACCTATTTAATTAATAAATAATTATATAAAAATCCTCTAATTGGTCAGCACTTAAAATTGCCTCTCTAAGCATTTACATTTTATTCGCAATTTTCTTACACTGTAAGTCAATTTAGCCTTTAGTTGGAGTCAGAGGTTGTACTCTCCGGTAGGTCAAATCAATCAACGTGGCATAGTCATAAATCAATCCACAATTGCCCAGGGATTGCAGTGACAGCCACTGCATCATCAACTACTCCGGTAAATAGGCGGAAATTTTTGAATGATCGTCAAGCAGCCGTGAATTTGTTCTCAGGCGGACTGTTTGTTAAATGCTTAGAAGTATGGTTTATATAGTATATTTATCCATAAATCCATAAGTCTATAATGGCTATATAAAACGCACACATAACAATTCGAATTGCAGCATTGCCATAGATGGAGATGCATTCAAGGTGCCGTCGAAGTCATCGATCGAACGCTCGTCTCAGCCAAAATCAATATGAATGTAGACGTTTGACGACTTGTCGACGACTCAATTCCCACAAGCTGTCGTCAGTTAGTTCATCATTCATGTAGTCAATACGTCAATCGCGCTTAGTCAATAAATTGAGCTGCTGCTGTTGTGGCTGTTGTTGCTGCTGTGGCCACAGTTGCCCATGCCGCTGAGGCTGCTTCATTAGGCCCAAAAAGTGCAACTGCAACTGCAACTGCAACAGGTTAAGCAATATATTTTTTTCTTTATTTTGCCACGGCTTTAGTGGCTTAGAGGGCTCTGCTACTTACTAATTACATAAGCATTTACCTACGGCCTTCGATTTGACTGTGACTGAGAGCTGCAGCTGGACACGGCTGTTGTTAGCGGTGATGGCGGTGGTGTCTGTGGTGCAGCTAGTAGTGCTTGCGATGAAGACACGCGCCCTTCGTCGCGACCCACTGCATTGCTTTTGATTAACGTCTTAACGAGTGTGTCTTGGGCGTGATTTATGTTTTTTTTGCTGCTATTTGACTGACCTGCAGCTGCAATCTGATGCCTCGCTTGACAGTGGAGTTTTTTCCATTTTGTTGTCTTTTTTCTATTTTTGCTTGATTTATGATTACAGCATTTGAGATTTTCGGCATGTCAAAAGATTCGGCACGCATTGTCCGCTCATTGTTTGTTACTTGATTAGGTTGAGCTTCAATTCACTTCATTTGGGTAGCATTGGCTTTGGGTTTTTGCTTAAGTTAGAACAAGTTCATTAGTTGAATGTCTGATGACCTTATCGAATTCTATGTAACGAAACGACAAACAATCTAAGGCGTACGGTATGACAGATTCACAGCTCCATCCATCCGGGTGTAATTTCCCAAACAAGTTATTCATATTCCGAAATAGCCTGAGAGTTAAACAACACGCAAATGTAAATACAAGTATAAGTATTAAATAATTTAAGCAACAAAAAATAGATATATATATATACATTCTTATATATAAATTAATATTTATTTTTTCTATTTTCATTTTTAACGATTTGTTGTTGGACTCTCGCCGTCGGCGAAATGTTTTTATCTCATCTTACGAATTCTTTAATTTTTTTTCGAATATTAATTTCGACATCTAATCGAAAATATAAACTGACAAATTATAATTATGACTTAATCGACAGAAACCAATAAAGTCTTTCAGCTTGTTTGGCTGATTTATGGAAACGCCAAGAAGTGATCGTCATGTTTTCTAATGACGCATACGCAATGTTGGCTCGTAGCCAAACTCCACTTCTGTACTGGGGCAACGCCTCTTGTAAATCAATCAAAGGCGAAATTGCCCTTGGCACAGTTTGCTTGTAGTGTTTGCTGCTTGTTTTCTAAACTTTGGATGCTGACATGAGAAACACCAAAAAAACCAAACCAAGCCATGTAGGTGTGTAGAAAAAATCAACAACAATGGTAGCAGAAGCAACGCACTTTACATTAATATTTTTTCTTCTCGTTTTTTTTTTGTGAGCAAACATTGCGTACGATGATTTGTGTAGACGTCTCAGGCCAAGAGAAATATGAAGCAGTCCGTTCATATGAACGGACAGTTGCACAAAAACTAGCTGAAAACCAACCACGCATGAAAAATGCTAGCTCAATCACGATTGCAACAATTAGCTTTGTGCAAACGAACGAAATGGCTCCTAAACTGTATCCCTAAGTTATGCACTCGGTTTTAGCAATTTTGAACTGAATACAATGTTGCATACTTTTAGTTGCTGGTACATTAAGCTTTACCATCGCGGCAGAAATAATTGCATACTTTTAGATGCAACTGAATTGTTGGCATGTACAATCTTAGTAGCTCGTGTATTTAGCATTGCATACTTTTACCTGGTAATAAAATAGAGATAAGGTAACTAACATTGCATACTTTTAGCTGGAAATAAAATAGAGATACGGTTACTAACATTGCATACTTTTACCTGGTAATAAAATAGAGATAAGGTAACTAACATTGCATACTTTTAGCTGGAAATAAAATAGAGATACGGTTACTAACATTGCATACTTTTAGCTGGAAATAAAATAGATATAAGGTAACTAATATTGCATACTTTTAGCTGGAAATAAAATAGAGATACGGTTACTAACATTGCATACTTTTAGCTGGATATAAAATAGAGAAAGATAATTAACATTGCATACTTTTAGCTGTTTATTTTATTAACCCTTGTTTGATCTCCCATTTTATGGATCAAAAGTGAAGCCAACAAGGTGCTCTGCTCAGCTTTAATAATTCAGAATATATTTAAGTTTATAAAATAATATACTTTGAAGCTAGAGTGGCTGTTAAATGGCTTAAATGACAGCACTGTCCAGAAGTAAACATTTGCTGACAATAAATCAAGTATACGCAGCCATTGATAACATTAGGCAACAGTTTGATAAAAGTCCAACGGACAAACGATCAGATAAGCCAAAGTAAAAGCTTGATCTACTGATTTGGCATAGTTTAGTTTTCAATACCGTAGCTTAACTAGCATCCCACGTAATGTGTATCTATTTTTGGCATAGCTAATAGTCAAACTGATGTTAGTTCATTTGCAAACTTCAACTTCCTTATCCGATTCCGATTGATCGATATAGCATGTAAATTCCCCCACACGTCTTCACGCATTATCTTAAAATTAATCAATAGTTTAATAGACGTTTAACAACTATTAACCTTCTGAGCGTTCAAGTGATTGCAAATAAATCAAAATTATCCAAAAGATCGCAGAAAAAATATAGCTCTTCTAAGTAGCAGCATAAAACATCAACAGCAATAACAACAAACAAATTCAACAATTGACAGCAAACGATTTATGAATTATAAGCGAAGCGCGAACAAAATCGTTTAGCTGCTGAAATTGGCAATTATTTGTTGCCATTCCCGACTCGTGGACAAAAGTCTCCGTCTTTGTTTTGTATTTTTTTTTGCATCAGTTAGCGGCTCATTAGCTGTCTTAGCCTTTGTTTAAAAATAGTGAAGATATTGGCATTTTTTGATTGACTGAGCGATGATGGGAAATGCTATTCAATGCGGAGCAGCGGCCTCTCTTGTAATTGATTTCATATTGTTTTGAGGCCCTAAACAAATTTCCATAATATCAAGGCACATTTTGGTAGGCTATTAAGTTTCAATTAAAAGCTTACAATGAAGCGACAATCATAAAGAGAAGCAGATCATTGACTTAACCAATTTTTTTGTGACCGGCTGACTGACTGGGCCATTCATAATGCCTTTGGGCGGCTTTGTCACGCAAATGCTGTTTCATTTGTTTGGACCATTAAATATTGTCGACTGTGACTTTGTGGCTACTGGCAGGAAACCGTAGACTGCGCTTTTTGTTCACCGTGAATCAATTAACGGCACGTCAACGGCCGTGCAGTGAAACGCAACTGGTACTGAAGACTGTAAACTTTAAACTGAAGACAGTCCGTTGCGTGGAAGATAATGTGGGTCGTGTGTTGTTTGCTGTGTGGTGAGGGCCCCTTTGCCTGACAGGCACTTGTCAAGCAAATCTATAATACGTGTCAAACACATCAACACATCCAAAAATGCTGGTAGTCACAAGATTCAAAATGCAAATGAAACAGCAAAACCTAAAGAAACAAAAAATTAAATTATCCAATGTTTACAATCTCTTTACAAATTTTAACCTTGGCCTTACACACAAAACGCAAAGGCAAAACTTAACCACAACACAATCACATTTAGGCAGCAACAACAACAACAGCACCAGCATCACATTCAAGTCATTTATAAGATGCACACACAAAACAAATGCCAACAAAGCCCCTCGCCAAATAAAACGCAACAAGCGGCATCTGATTCGAAACAATGTCAGACCAGCTACTTAACACTCACACAAACAAATATGTATACAGATATGTATACACGCGCTTTAGACCTTTATATTAACAATTAGTTGGGCCATTGACTTGGCTAAGTTTAGAACTTTACAAGCCTCAATCTTGGCCAGACTTAGTGGCGAGACTGTGGCGAGAACCTTTTTGTCTTCTGCTTAACCACGTCACGTGCCAGCTCAGCTTGGCTCAAATCAACCCAGCTTGATGTTGACTCTAAAACGAGTTCTAATGCGCTGCCCATTAGACAATAGCAGCTTCAAACTAAAGATGCTAACAGAAACACATAAACTCATTTGCATTTGTGCAAATTAACTTGAATGGCATATAAATATAAACATTTAAATCAACTAGTTTTTGGAACAGCTCTCTCTCTCTCTCTCTCCCTCTGCGTTTCTCTTTCTCGCACTCTGCTGCCATTAAGTGCTAAGCTTAAAAACAGCTAGCAGTCAACTGATAGCGGCAAGAACGAGTTGCTTTTTATGGTGGACTTATGGCATATTATGTATTAAGCGATAGCCATCAGTGTCAGTTCTGTGTGTTGTCTATGAACTAGATTTGTCACTAGCGCCCAAAATGTGAATGAAAACTTAAATGACAGTTCCGAACATTAAAAACAAATTATACCAAAGAAAAATGACAGCAAAACAAACAATTGAGTGGTTTAACTTGGCTAGATTTAGAATTAAAAGCTTACCTAATAAGAACAAAAGAATTTATATTTAAAGACTGGACAAATAAGTTGATTTAAAGTTTTACAGGGTAGCGGTACCTGTAGCAGATCATTATTAAAATTTATCTTATAGAAATATGAACATTATTAATTTTCACAGAATTAAGCAAAGTTCAAAGTGCTAACTCAATAAAAGGTGGCACGAGCCAACTGTAGAAAAATAGAAAAAAAATAGAAAAACGGTGCCAAAGTGTCTAAGCCAAATTGCTTAACGTTTTGGCCATGTGTCGTTGTGTCTGCGAAGTCATTTAGCCAACGGCCAACTGCCATAATAATTATTACTTTTTATTATGCGTATATATTTATATATATCTTTTGTTTTTAGACCCCGTACTCTAAAAAAGAGTAGACGGGTATATTAAGTTTATCAAAAGCGAAATGTGCGTAAAAGGCAGAACGATTGATTGAAATTAACTTAAAGTAGCTAAAAAGTAATGAAATTGGAATCCCAATAAGTTCATATTTTCAACTTTGAATGATCATTTCTCAGCCAAATGAAGTGATGTTTTGAAAAGTGTTGCCTTTTTAGACTCTCGACAACTAGTAACATCGATTCCGTGCCAAAAATCAAATTTTTAATTTCCACCCCATTTTGACAAATTTTGCAGTGTTACCCCTTTGCATTTTTGTCAAAAATCGACTAAATTTAGGATTGCGATTTTTTGATGCCAATCGATAGTCCTGGTCCTCCCGAGTCCAAAAAGTCATACCAATCGAAAATCTATCGTCTGAGTCCCAAAATATTCAATATCAAAGTTGCATAGTTTTTGACTTTTAGACTTTACAGTGAACAATAAAGCTTTTTTCCAAGCATTATGTTAAGAAAGCCTTATAATATATTAAGTAGCTCGTATGGCAAAGCAATCAGTCAAGCAAAAATGGCTTTAAAATGACTAAACTAGCCACTCTGCTGATCTCTCGCTGTTAAGCCTCAAGTATTAAAAATTGGAATCCCAATAAGTGTATATTTTCAACTTTGAATGATCATTTCTCAGCCAAATGAAGTGATATTTTGAAACGCGTTACCTTTTTAGACTCTACACTACTACTAGCTTCGATTCCATGCCAAAATTCAAATTTTTAATTTCGACCCCATTTTGACAAATTTTGCAGTGTTACCCCTTTGCATTTTTGTCAAAAATCGTCAAAATTAAAGATTGCGATTTTTTGATGCCAATCGATAGTCCTGGTCCTCCCGAGTCCAAAAAGTCATACCAATCGAAAATCTGACGTCGGAGTCCCAAAATATTCAATATCAAAGTTGCATAGTTTTTGACTCTTAGACTTTACACTGAACAATAAAGCTTTCTTTCAAGCTTTATGTTAAGAAAACATTATAATATTCATAGTAGCTCGTAGATCAAAGCAATCAGTCATGCTAAAAAAGCTGCAGTATCCAAAATCATTATTAATTCTTGCTAAAATACCAGGCAAAAATAAAGATCAGCAGGTAGCAATGTCAAAATTATTTAACATTAACATTAACATTAACATTAACAGCTTAAGCGGGCTTCCACTCTCTGCGTAAATTGCGCTCAGAGATCTCTGCTTGCTGTTTGTGTGCTTGTTCGCTGTCATCTGTGGCGCTAACAAGGAGCACTCTCTGTTTACTGTTCACGGATCACTCTCTGTTTACAGTTTACATAAGCTCCCGCACTCTACTCTCTGTATTTGAATTTTAATTACAGTCTGTCGCTTGCTGCTGATTCTGCTCGCCTGGTGTTTCACACAAAGAAATCTTTGATTTTGGCCTTCCGCAAAATTTTTTTTGCTTGACCGCTGCTGTCTGAAGTGCCCAAAATCGTTAGAAATTCTTCCTGAAATAACAGGCAAACAGAAACATCAGCAGGTCGCTATGCAAAAAATATTTAACATTAACATTGAATTAACATTGCATTAACAGTGCTTTAACAGTGCTTTAGCAGTGCATTAACAGTGCATTAACAGTGCATTAACAGTGCATTAACAGTACATTAACAGTGCATTAACAGTGCATTAACAGTGAATTAACAGTGCATTAACAGTGCATTAACAGTGTATTAACAGTGCATTAACAGTACATCAACAGTGCATTAACAGTGCATTAACAGTGCATTAACAGTGCATTAACAGTGCATTAACAGTGCATTAACAGTGCATTAACAGGGCATTAACAGTGCTTTAACAGTACATTTACAGTGCATTAACAGTTCATCAACAGTGCATTTACATTAACATTGCATTAACATTGCATTAACATTGCATTAACAGTGCTTTAACAGTGCAATAACATTGCATCAACATTGCATCCACAGTGCATTAACAATACATTAACACTGCATCAACAGTGCTTTAACATTGCATCCACAGTGCACTTTTTGCTTAAACTGGGCTCTTGTAAATTCTGTTGTATCTTACTGTGGATTTCTTTTCACTTGAGAATTCAACTGGGAATTTTCATACTCCAGCTGTAATACCAAGCAAACAGAACTTTCAGTAGATCTCAAATTATATAGTATATATAGATAAATAATATATTATTATGTGTATAGTGTCATTATAACTATCCTCACCAAGTTTGGTCCGGATCGGACGACTATATCCTATAGCTCTCATAGGACAAATTGGTTAAAAATTCCTCTTATGTTTGGAAAATTTCACACTAGAAGGAGTACGGGGTCTTTGACAGTCGGCTTGCTCGACTGTAGCCTTTCTTAATTGTTTTATGTTGTTTTTGAAGCGTTTGTTTTTATAATGGCCAATTACGAAGTTAAACAGTGATTAGATAGAGCTTGATGCTGGCTTAAGTTCTCTGATGTTCAATCAGTTTCGCGATCAATTTGCATAATGAATTCTCAGCTGATAATTAAATGCTAAAATTTCTAACCGCTTTCACACAGCGCGTGTCTAGCACCAGAAACAAAATAAACGGGAATAGAAATAGCTCTGACATTTAAAACAAAAATTATTTTAGCTTTTAATTTGCATTTATAGCTGAGTGCTAAAGATGTGAAGCATCAACTGAATGCTGTGTAGGTCAATTGGAGGCCTAACAAAGTGATACAAAATTAAAACAAGTTCAATCATTAATTGTGGCTAAATGAGAGCTGTGATTAGCTAAATGCGGAGGCGGAAATAATGTGTAGCAACATTTGTTTATTTGCCAGAGTAGCAACTTAAATAAAATTTATTGAAGTGGTTATAAATCATTCGAGTGCTCAACATTCTCTGTCTATTTAACAGACTACCTCTCTATCCATCTGAACGATGGATGCCTACATTTTAATTTTTTTATGAGCCAGTCATAACCACTGTTTTATGTGTTTAGAATTTTTGCTGTGAAACGGAAGCTTTTATAGATGATTCTTGCAAATGTCTCTTTAAGGGAATAAAATATTCGGATTGTCTTGGTTTTTGTTATACTTTTGCCATAATTAATTGAATATTTATAATGCTAATGCGACTGCTGACTGCTGGCTGGTTGGTGAATGTGCGGAAGCTTGTCAGCTATTTACGATTCATTGTTTCGACACTTGACAAAATAACTTGTGAGTGAATGACAGGAATAAGTATCTGAATATCTCGGTTTCTGTGTGTGGTTTTTGTGGGTAGGCCAAACATTGGTATGCTTGTAGTTTTGTACAAAAAAAAAGAAGTCTTGTTAGCTAATTCGGAGGTAAAGAATTTTAAATACTACTGCTAAAGTAGCCAAGGTCAGCTGCTGCTGCAACATAATTTAAATTGTGCAATTTTTGCAGCTTGTTTTATTTATGAGTTTAAGTTATTGTGAATTTATGCTAAAGATAGCAGCTGAGCTTAGCATCAGAGTGTTAACCTAGCAACTTAATTTGGCATTGCGCATACGCATTGTGTGCCGCCTCGTTTCGCATTAACAATAACAATAACAAAAATGAAGCATTGCCATGCGTCGATTGAAACATCAAATAAAGAAAAACAACACCTCTATATCGAATGTGTGTGTGTGTGTGCGAGTGTGACAATAGAGCACCGCTCGATGCCTTTGCTCAGCCATGCAAATTTATCATTACTTTGTTTTCTTAGCGTTTACAGACTTATTCAAATGCTAAACAAATAAACCGGCAGCCACAGAACGAGGCGTGTCTATAATAGTTTTGATCGCTTCGCGATAATTCGCAGACGTGGGAAACTTTTGTTAGGCACTTCCAAATTTATATCTATCCATATGTATCTGGCGACGTATTGTTCTTATCGGTAAATCGATTGTAAACGAGCCCAAAAACATAGCTCGGATAACAGGTCGTATTCATTATAATTGGTAATATTATAACACCACACGCCACGATTGGAGCTATTTAATTGAATTAGGCGTTGATCACGACAGGACCAAAAGGCAGAAGGCAGAAAGGTGCAAGGTTAATGGCCAACATAGTCCCATTCTTAGCGAGCCTCTCTAAGTATTTAGCTTAGACACAGGTCTTAAGTGCGTTTAGATAATGAGGCGATACTTTTAAGCCCATAAATAAGCACACATTTTTCGATTGCCGGCATTTAAGGTAATTTCCAACGTCGGCTCACGGCTTTTGATTCAATTTGTGATAGCATTTTTTGAGATTTGTTTTTACCTTCTTTTTTTTCTTACCGGTTCATTGGGGATTGTCCGTTGGTTCGATTGGTCGGACTATGCTAATTTGGCGACGACTTCATTTTCGGTTCCGGTGCGGCAACAACTTGCCAAAAAGATAAAAAACAACAAAATATGTATACATAAAAAAGATGAAATGATCAACATATTCGTTTAATATTGCCATAAACATAAATAAAAGTGGTTTTTAAAAATGTTATGTTATATTTATTAACTACCCCGCGATATGATTGGATCGTTGCGTGTGTTCCAAAATAAATAACACAATAAATCTGACACGCCTTTTGCCAGATTTATGAACTCAAGCAGAATATAATTGTATTTAGTTGCCGTTGTAAACTTTAATATTTGAATGACATATTTTGCAAGTCAAATCGAGTGACGCAACACGCTGAGCACCAGCACATTGATGATGATGGGATCCATAACTAATATAAGATTTATCGGTATTTAGTTTTCGTTAAACATTGCCAGACACATAATACTACGAGCATATGCCAAACAAAGTCGTTATTAATTACATTTTAACATTTTCTAATAACCGTATAAATAACAATAAATTGCGACCGCAAACACACACAAAGCTTAGAAAAATGCGCATTGCTTAAATACTGTTTACGATCGGTTCATTCGTTTATCGTTTATGTTTCTTGTTTCCGATGACAAACATTCAATTAATCAAGGCACACGATGCCACTGTCCAGCAGCAGCAGCAGCAGCAACAGGTGAAAGGCAGGCTTCTTGGCTTTAACTCTAGAATGATGTCACATATTTAGAACCAGCAGCCAACCCGCTTCGCTAACTAATTTCTAACTAATTTTAATGGTCCAGTATGGATCACTCATCCAGTTGTTTTCGTGTTTTCTTGTTTTGCTTGACAAGATGGCGATTGAGTGGTCGTAAAAGCTTTTAGCCCATTTGTAAGGGGCATTTCCTGTGTCCAGCCTTGATTCGAACATTTTGGTAGTTGCAGCTGTCGAGTGGCACACTTGAGAGACCCTGTCCAGGTGAATGTATTTCCCCCCACACATATGCACGAAATTCAGTAAACGGAAATGATGTCTGCATGCCCAAAAGCCGTTAAATATGTTGTTGCTGTTTGTTTCTATTTGTGGCAGAGGTCAAGTGAAGATACAAACACAAACAACAAATGGTTGGGCAGACAATCTCCTCAACTTGACATGATCAAGTCAAGTTTTTGTTTGTCAAAATATTTAACAGCTTGTCACAACAACTAAAGCTAAGCTTAATATTTGCCTTTCCTAATAACAATAATAATAATACGAAAAAATATTAACAATGCGCTGCGATAATTCTCAATGTGACAAATGTTTCCAAAACTAAATATACTTATATAGTATATGCACAGCCCAAATAGATTTATAGTCTAACATAAAAAAAGATATATGAAGAGCATGGCATAATTGGATGGCTATACTTCAGTGTATAATGATGGAATAAAAAAATATTATTCTTACAAAATGTTATGCAAATTAGAGCGAAATAGCAGAGCAATACAAAAGACTTAGGCAACGAACTTCACTTGAGCCACGAGCCGTGCCAAGCACTGCAAAACACCGGAGTCTATTTAAGAGAGACCCAACGAGAAAGAGAGAAGAAAAGAATTGAGATCGCGATCGAGATCGAGATCGCTCTTAACTGACCAACAATCTGCTTTTGTTTTGTCTTTTGTTGTGTGTTTGTTGTGTCTGTTTATGGAGCGTGGACTGTGACTGCGACTGCGACTGCGATTTGGACTGTGATTGGAACTACGATGCGTCATGACTCGTGACGACAGCAAAGTGATTGTGATTGTCTACTGATTCGGCAGATGCTATTGCTGTTTTGTTGTTGCTAGTTTTGGCCAAAGGGACGGCATGTGACCACTTCTAGTTGTGGCTAACCGAAACTGCTGCCAATATCATCGAATTATTTAATTTAAATTTTGATTTGAATTTGTTTGATGTTGTTAATGTTACTGTTGTTGCTATGCTTCTTTCAGCATTATTAAATTGTTGTTTTTGTTGCTGTTACTTTATTTATAACACCGTATGTGTGTGTTTCATCGAGTTTTTGGCGGTCGTTGCTTTGCGCTTGCTTCTCTTTAGACCCACATAGCGAACCGGACCGGCCAGATATAGTATAAATTTCATAGAAACTGCCCAGCTCATCATCATTTGTGCTTTGAACTTCTTGAGTGTAAATTGCTCGTGCGCTTCTGGACGAGAAATTTTTGACTACATAAAAAATTCCCCCAAAAAAATAAAATTTGCATTAACAAAATGGTATGTGATCCTCGCGGGGATAATAACAAATAAACAAGTGACCAGTGGTTCGTTTAAGGACATGAAAACAAAAAGTGAACATTCAACAAAAAGAATACGAATTCTCATACTCAAAAACAATCAATTGGAGTGCTTTCAAAAGTCAAGTGTACAATTTCATTGCGTTCTGGCAATGACAGGCTCGAGTGTCATTCTCGCATTCCATTCGCGCCCATTGGCCAAAAGTTATAAATAGCGTTAACAGCCAGTTAAGGCTGAAAAGTGTACTTCAATCAACCAACAACAAATTTTTGTTCTTGTTTCCGGCAGAAATTCTTCGTGTTCGTTGCTTTGGCGCTCATTGGTTTCGCGGCTGGCGCACAATTGCCCGACTCTGCCACACAGGGACCCAATCCTCAGGACATTGCCACACCCGAACCGGAATACATTGACATCGAGGATCCAGCACCAGTGGCTTCTGCCCCCGCACCACGCCCAGTTGCCCGCCCAGTGGCTCGTCCCATTGCCATTCCCCAGACCTTTGTCCAGCATGTCCAGCACGTCCAGCAGCCAATTGTCCAGCATGTACAGCAAGCAATTGTCCAGCAGCCAATTGCCCAGCGTGCCCAGTATCTGCCTCCCTTCGCCCAACAGCAGCCACAGCATGTGTCTGGACACGCCTACAGCAGCCAGAGCGGCTACCAATACCGTCGTCCAGTCTATGTAAGACGCTTCTATCGTCAACGCCGCTACTAAAGAGGGGCAGATGCCTAGCAATTAACATTGTCTTCTTATTTAATATATCTAATTCTTTTTTCTGAATCCTTATTTGTTTTTATTATTTTCTTTGGCTGTTTTTATTTACAAGCAATATTATTTTTTCTCTCCCTTCCCACCCCGTCTCCGATCCCGATCACGCTCCTGTTCCCGCTTTCTACTACCTCTACTACTACAAATTCTACTCCTATCTACTCACATGGAAATAGCATTAACGCATCTCAAACAGAATCCAAAGCACACATCCAACCACCACCTTAAGAATCACCACAACTATCAACTATTCAGTTCTTCAATCTATCCAAAAACTATCAAACTATCGCATCTTATAACAAACAAATCCTAATCAAAGGCGTTTTTCCCACGAAAAAGCTACAAATACTAAAAACAAACAAACAAAGTACAAAGAGACAAATGACGATCGGAAGATATAAAAGATACAAACGAAATCGAAATGAAAACGAAATTGAAGTATTTAGTTATTGTTGAATCGAAAAACACAAGTAAATAAAAATAAATTATTTGTAAAAAATAAAAAAATGAAAACAAAAGCAAGAGTAATGTATTATTTGTTTCGGTCAAGGTCTATCAATGATATGCTATATCGAAGCATGTCTTTAATTATAGTATTCACAGCTCATCAAAGACACAATAAATATATCGAATAATGTAGAAGATTCGTTCTTATTATCTACATTAAATACAAACCCGCTGAGAACTAATATTTCAGATCTGAGAATTGTAGTTACCCGTTTGCCACTCATCATTAATCACGAACTATGAAGACCTACATGTGTGAATAGGATGAATTTGAATATGATTATGAATATGTTTAGAAAAACCGTGTGGCATTTGCATACGGAAGCTCTGAATGAATACTCGTGCGTGGTATGGAAGGTGGAGGGAGTAGGGAGGCGGGACAAAGAAGGCGGTAGGCGGGTTATTGCCTCAACATTATTGACCAAAATGCGCAACATTGAATCGAATCAAATATTGACTCTGTAAGATCTGCGAATATGTTTTGAATATTCAGGAGTAACTATTTAGAATGGCATATCTATTTTACGAGCAGTGTTTTAAAGACTTAAATAAGCAAATAAATATAAATCTACTAAAGCACTTTCAAAATACGTTAAATTAACCGGTTTACAATCTTTAGTTACGAATCTTCTTATTGTTCTTGTTTCCCCTGTCACATGAGATCGTCTCCAAAAAGTGCAAACAAATCAGTTAAAGAGCCTTTCACACGGATTTAACTAGTCGGGTGGTCACCAAAATAAAACTAGACAAAGCGCTGCTGATTGATGAATTTATTGGGGTTTTTTGTTTAATTTTATTGAGCTCAGGGGCTATCAAAGGCCTGCATGACAAACTGTACCACACAAATGACGATTGAATCGATTTATCGATGCTGTTGATGCCGATGTCGATGGTGTTAATGGATCTTGAATGGGCGTCAAATGCGTTGTAAGACTTCCGTGTGGAGACTCCTTCAGATAATTACTGCAGCAGCTAATTGACCTTCGATCTGTTATGATTTATGATCATTTTTACATGAGTATATTAAGTGATTTGTGTCTATTGTGGAAAATGCGGGAAATTTCACATTGAATAACATAATTTGTGCGCATTGTGCGTTTTACAATAGCTTGAATAATTACCAAAAGGTGCGGGATTACAACTCAATCAGTGCGAGAATAGTTCTTAAATTAATCACTGAACATTTGTCTACTTATAGCGGATTTAAAAAGCAGTTAATTTTGTATAACTATATTTGTATCTTTTGTGGGATAAACATGCATACAAGTCAGATATTCTTTAGCGTATAGTTTTGAAATTTAGTTGTAAATAAATGTTTTGAATTAAACATATCTGAAAGTGTTATACAAACTAATTTCATTGCTTAAAGCATAGCTTTGCGGTCTTAGTAAAATTGCCTAAAAGTAGACTGCATTTTTAATTATTTTTAGATATTTTTAAATAAGGAACTGCACACTCGTTTTTATAACTTGTAACAAATCTGCCAATGTTAAAAAACCATTAAGTTCAATCTATTTTAATTACAATTTTGGTACTCTCTGAATATATTTTAATAATATATATTTTTTAAAAATCGTTTTAACTAATTATTTATAATAATTTTGACTGAAGACCAAAAATGGCTTCGTTTTAAATAAATACTAAATTTTCCGCTGACAAGTATGCAAAGTTTTATTTTTTAAGTGAAGAAAAATACCAAACCACCAACAAATTCACTTTCAAGAATGCCGAAACACAGTCTAGTGTTTCTTTAGAGTAGGTCTTAAATGTAGCCTTAAAATAAGTAATAAAATCTTAGCAGCCTTTCTCTTTTTGTTATGATCACATTCTTGCATATGATTAAGTAACAAATAGTTTTATTTAAAACGTCAGACACAAACCAGTTGCACAGCGAACTGAAACTGAACTTGCTTAATCCTCCAGGCAGCGCTGCGAAGAGTGCAGAACTAAGCTGATGACAATTAATTTATTGCTATTTATTTTTAATCACTGTTACTAATACAAAGAGGCTATCAATAAGTATTGCAAACAATATAAAATGAAAACATTTAAGGCATTAAAGCTAATAAACGAAATTATCAAATTAATTTGCATACCGCTAGGAGTGTGTGCGTTTGTTAGTTTTGTCTTAAGCGGGTAGCAAACTGGTTATCATCTAATTCCACATTAGATCATATGCTCGATTTGCATATGTACATACCGAAATAAACTTAAAACATAACAGAACGCAATATGATTGTCAACAGACTATGAAATACGACTAAGTGCTGGGCAATGTCCAAAATCAGTTATAGAATCCATTATTTATTTCCTGTTAGCATAAGTTTCACTTTCACACACGCACACATACACACACACAAAGGTGTGTGGGTGTTAAGGCATCTTCACACCTTTTGTGAACAACAATAACAGTTGACTGTGATTGCGATCAAGTGAATGCCATAAATTATAAGCGGTCTTAAGCCATAAACTTCACGCTATTTTGTGAGCTAAGCCAATAATTTTGAATAGCTTAAATTCAATTACTCATGCAAATTAACAAATGAATAAATGGTTCAATAAATCAACACGGAATTCGCCAAAGAATCGTTTTGGTCAAAGCGAATAACTCAGTCATGATACGCACGATCTCATCGATCGGTGATCTCTGTTCTGTGTTCTGAGATCTCAGATCTCCGACTCTGATCTCTGATGGTTGTGGGTGTTTGTTTTCGAGCAGATACCCAAATGGCGATCACTTGTCCATGAATGAAACTGTTTTAAGTGTTTGAGTATTATGTGATGTTTGATGACTCGTTGAGCAGGTCTCTTAATTATGTTGTCGTGGCACTTGACTTAAGTCTCGAGGAGGATATTCCCCCCTAGAGTCAAGTGGTTTGATGTAAAAAAGAGCCATCAGGATGTAGTTTTAAGCGTTGGGCTTATTTCTTTATATATAAAATTTAGTGCGTTCGGGGATTGTTATAAATAAATAACTGAGCAAAATACAAATACAGATAATACAAAAATATATATAAGTATATACACGTAGGGTTAAGTGACATCGTCTGGCAAATGGCAAATGGCTAATTAATCGTAGTTGAATCCTAGTAGAAGAATGGTTTAGATGGCACATTGTAGTGATATCCATCATCGCTGTGTGGCTCCACAACCTCCTGAGGGGGCAGATAGGTGTTCTGTGGCTCCAAAGGCTCAGCGTAGGATGGAATGGGAATCGTGTAGCTGGGCACAATTGGCGCAGGTGGCAAGTAGTTGACCTGTGGCTGCTCAACCTCCTCTACAACAGGTGCAGGAGGCAGATAGACGGCCTTTGGTGTGGTAGGGGGCAGATAGGTTGGCTGTGGCTGCACAGGTGGCAGATAGACGGCCTTTGGTGCCTCCTTGGGGGGCAGGTAAGCCGGAGCTGGTGTGGGCAGCTCAAAAGGAATTTGTGGGGCATCGTAATGGTATCCAGGATGCTCCTCGTGGTGATGCTCATGATGATGATGATGATCGTGGTCATTACCAAACAAGTGGGAAACATCAGCGGCAACCAACGCCAGACTGAACAAGGCTAAGATAAGGACTTTCTAAAATGAGGAAAACAAGTAGTTTTAATTTATTATAGCCAAGTTCTTTACAGTAGTTTGTGAACTTACCATTTTGTCGATGGTCGATTTTGTGATTCAGGAACTGTTCTTTGGGAGTGTATCCAACGCCGATGACTGCTCTCAAATGATACAGTTTCCGGCAAGTGCTTCTTTATTTATACAACGAGCGAGAATCGAGCGTTCAATAGAGCGGACTCTGACTCTGATTGTCGGATTGTGTGATTTGTGGTAAAACCAACCGCCGACGCCAAAGTCAACGCTGACGTCGGCAGCGACAGCGACAGTGGCGCTGACTGAGATTGCTGTCAGCTTACCCCTAGGCAGCCGTTATTCGCATTTAAATTCTACTATTAATTCTATTAATTTCCAATCGCCTTATGCGTATCTCTTTGTTTTTAATGCTCTCTGCTGTGAGTGAAGCGGACATTGGTTCATGGCTTGGTAACAACCTGTACAGGAATGGGTGAGTTATTTGTCAGCTCAATTCAAAGTCGTTCTGAGTGCGGGTATATTGTAGTCAATCAGTCAATTGAAGACAATATAGCTGTAGCTATTTAGCCAATGGCTATAAACGCCTCCCCTTTTAAGCATATTTAAGTTTGGAGCTAACAGTTTTTTTTTATTGATTAAAAACGTGTATTATAGCTGCACTACTTTTGGCCACAACATTAAGCCAACAAGCAAACAAGCCAGCCAAATCGATTGGCCTCAGTTCGATCGATCAAATCTCATCTCATCTCATCTCCGACACTGAAAGAGGTCAAACAAAAGCAACGATCTAAGCTGCCGGCTGCAATTGTCAATTAGTGACTATAGTTAATTGTTTTTCTACTTTATAACTCTTTATTTCTTGAAATAGATTCGATCTGTAATCAATAAACTACAACTGCCAACATCATTCATCATTCATACAATACACTGCAATAATTATAGACCTATGAAATAACTTTAGCCGAGATGATTTGAGTTGAGTTAAGAGCTGCAAGTGTTGATGAAGCTGAGATGAGCGCGTGCTGTGGCTGCGAGTTGATTAACCGCTTTTGTTATTGGCCAAATATATTTGAAATATGTAGCCAGTGTTTGGGCCATATCGATGGCTGGCTTAAACAATGGTAAATTGGTTTTAATGGTCACGTCTTTGCCTTTGTCCGCTGCTGTCGTAAGATGCATTCGCAGTTTTAGTTCAAGGTGACAGCGATTGGTGAAATTTACTGGATGATCTCCATGAAATTGAAAATCAATTTCAGATTGGCTACACTTTATGGAGAGCACAACAGCACACATGACTATAGTTAATGGCTCATAATAAATTTGAAAGCATCTAAATTTCTTTTTTGGCGTTTCAACAACAATAAAACAACTATTTAAATTTATTTTTGAATGCATTTTTTATTCGCACAACTTAAAATTAGATATGGTGTGTGTTTTTGTGTGTATTGTGGGTGTTATTTATGTGAGTGCCTTGTATTAAATAAGTTCGTCTCTCTGCCTCGCCTAGAACTAGAACTTAAAGCGGCGGAAAGGCTGATTGTATTGATAACCCGAATTGCCAGAGGATTGACTCAGGGGCAGTGCGTAGGAGGGAACGGGAATGTGGAAGTTGATCTCGGGTGGTGCCAAATGATGCTCCGATTGAGTGGCAGGTGGCAGATACTTGGACTCTGGTTGCGGTGGTGGTGGAGGTGGCAAGTAGTTGGCCTTTGGCTCAGCTGGAGGCAAGTAGTTGCTCTTTGGCTCTGCAGGTGGCAAGTAGCTAGGCTTAGGTGCTACTGCTGGGGGTGGTGGTGGTGGTGGCAGGCTTGGTGGAATCTTGGGTGGCAAATACTTAGGAGCCGGTGCAGCAGCAGGCAGATAAGTCTTCTCTGGCTCAGCAGGTGGCAGATATTTGGTCTCAGGCTGGGCAGGAGGCAGGTATTTGGTGCGTGGTTTCTGGGGAGGCAAGTACTCAGGCTTGGGCTGTCTCACTGGTGGTGGTGGCGGTGGTGGTAGTGTAGGGGCTACCTTGGGTGGCAGATACTTCGAGGCAGGCTTGGAAGCTGGCAGATAAGTGCTGCTGGGCTTCACTGGGGGTGGCAAGTATTGTGGCTTTGGTGGTGCAGGTGGTGCTGGTGTATCATAGTTGTAGCCGTCGGGTTGATGCTGACGGAAGCTTCCAAAGTTTAGACTAAGTTGCAGACCTTGAGGGCGGGAGGAATGGGAGGAGTGTCCATGTGGCTCGTGGTGGTGCGAGTGCACGTCCTCATGGTGGTGGTGGTGCGCGTGTGTATCCTCATGGTGGTGATGATGTGGATCATAATGGTGCGAGTCATGATGGGAGTCATGATGATGCGAGTCATGATGGTGATGTGGGTCACCGCCAAACAAATGAGAGACATCAGCAAGCGCTGTGGTGCTTAGGGCCACCACGGCCAGGAGCACGCAAAAGAGTTTCTGGAAGAGAAGAGTACATTAATAGGATGATTCCAGTTGATAGATGGGGATATTAGCTACCATTTCGGAAGCTGGATGAGTAGATGTTGCTGCTGTTTGCCGACAACTGGAAGTAATACCAAGATCGTTGACGTTTTGGCTTTTATACGTTGAAATGTGAAGCGTTATTGCATCTGAATATTGCCCTAAGCAGCAGCATCAACATAATCATCATATCATCATCATTATCATCGACTCCAGTTCAACTTTTTGGGAAATAATTAATATTTGTTTTGTCTGCTGGGCTATCGGATAAACAAAGGCCAACGCATAATTTGCCTATGCATTGTTATTGTTTTCTTTCTGTTTTCTTCACACTTTTCTGGGTTTTCATGAACTTGAAGTTGAAACTGAAACTGAAACCAAAACTGAAGCCGAAGTCAATTATCGACCTCCACTCGCTCCACATCTATTTTGGTTGAGAAAACAATTAAAGCGATTTTAGCTCTTAATTGGGCCACAACAACAAATGGATTCATGAATATTCAGACTCGAAATAAGTGAATATTTTTTTTTGGATTTGATTTGAACTCTTTGGACAATTGGCGGTGATTAACTTGGACATTATCGCATTCAATTGGCTAACAAATGTGATTTATTTAACATATCTCGAACTTATATAAAACTTACGACTAAGCAAAAACGGTAAACAACATTCCGGGATGGGTCAACTGAGGTGGTTTTTGGTGGTGCAGTTTAGAATATGAAGGGTTCGGCGGGTGCATCATAGTTGTAGCCATGCACGGGTTCCTCCTCAACCACAATGGGTGGCAGATAGGTGGGTGCAGGTGTGGGTGGTGGTGTTGTGGTTGTGGTGGTAGTTGTGGTTCTCCTCGTTGTGGTTGTAGTGGGTGGTGGGGGAGGCAAGTAGGTGGGCACTGGCTTGGGAGCAGGTGTTGTGGTTGTGGTGGTTGTTGTTGTTGTTGTGGGTGGTGGAGGTGGCAAGTAGGTGGGCACTGGTGTTGGTGGAGGTGGTGGCAGATATGTAGGTGCAGGTGTGGGTGCTGGCGTTGTGGTAGTTGTGGTACTGGCTATGACAAAGGGAATCACAGGCTGAGGATAATCGTAGCCATAACCGTGTTCTTGCCCGGAATGCGCCTCCAGCACCTCCAAAGGCAGATGAGAGACATCAGCAGCGGCCAAAGCCAGCATGCAAGTGGAAAAAACGAGGCTTAGGAATGCGTTCTGCAAAAGTTAACAAAAATATGTAAAATTTCAAGTCTTTGGTGACACAAAGAGTTCGGAGATACACACCATGTTGCACCTTGAGCTCTGAAACCGTAAATGATTGACCAATGTCCGCAGCACCTGTTTATTTATAGTCCACAATTCTAAACAGTTCGACAATGTTCATGGCTCCGCAAAAGGCCAATTATTATTATTTAAATCGATATGCCGTTTCTTGATGATTATTATTTGTATCTGTATCTTTGTATCTGTGGCTCTATCTATATTGGTATCTGTATCTGTTTCTTAAATCATTATGCATTATTGACGATTTGTATTCTCTTAGGGGCGATGAAGTTTTTGTCTTATTTTTTTTTCTTCAGTTTTTTTTTGACAACATAAATGCTCACGAGCATTTTCATCACGTCGTCATAAGACGGCCTAAACCAACTGTATTCTTCTTGTTATTGTTATTATTGTTGTGTTTATTGTTAATGCTATTGTTGTTGTTAGTTTGTCGCTGCTTCCGAGCTTATGGTCAGCATAAGTCTAGGTTTAAGTTTTTTTTTAGTTCCGCCGCTGGCAGCGGTGTAAGCGCACTCCGGCTGTGAGTGTGTCATAAATCATTTGGACTTCATTTATAATAATTACGCTCAGCTCTTGAAACTCTCAAGAAGTTGTTGTTTTGGGCTTGAGTGGTCAATGTTTCAGGGCCTCTCAATGAAGTTGTCTCTGAGACAGCTTCGAGTAGCTCTTCAGCTTGCGGAAGCATTCCGATTAGAGTATTCTCTCCAAGCACATCAATCGACATTATTTGCTTTAGGGCGAGAACTAGTTCAAAACGCGAGCGAGAGAATCAAAAAGATATATTACCAAACTGAGACAAATTGGTAAGTAATTTGGCAGCATCGTTTAGGCGGATCATTAGTTTTGATTAGAAGTCACGGGTCGTTTTACAATCGCGTTCTCAAAACATACTACTAGTTAATACAATATATCTATATCGATTCAGTCTGAGTAAACTGGCAACTCGATTTGTGTCTCGTCTCGTCTCGTGTCTTGTCTGTTCAACTATCACTTTTTTGTTGGACTCGCAAGACATCTTCGATTTTGGCTAATTAATGCGGGTTGTTGAACCGCCAGCGGCTTTGATCGATTATCAAAAGTTTTGCTTTGAAACCTATTGCTTTGGCGTGTGCTCGATTGTCTCTGCTCGCATTTTGCCACTTTTTGCGTAATTTATTTAAGCAAACATTTTCAAATTAATTGTCACTGAGTGTGATTGTATAGGAGTGTGTATATGTGGGGTGTTTAAATTCTTAAAAGTGGTTGCCATATACAAATTAATAGGCCTCAGTTGAGGCGATTCTAATTAAAACTCTTCCAAAATGTGCAAAAATTTTAAAGACTTCTTCTTAAACACCAACCGGTTTTGTATCTGGTCTTAAACAAAAAACATGTAGGATTGAATATAAAAAAAAATGACAATAGAATTGCTTTTGATTCCATTTTCATTCTAAGCGCCGTCCAAGGCAAATCTAAGCCCTTGGACAGGGGCTTTAGTTCATAAGTAGGTGAAAGGTGCTCGGATCGAATCTCAATTTATTGATATTGATATTGACATGTATTTTAGTGTTTCAATATTTATATTTTTATAAAACTTTGGTACAAACAAATAAAAATTATGGCTAAGCTTATGGCTTAGCTCTTGAATCGTCTGCTGGGCTTCTCGTAGGCGTAACCATGGCCCTTAGACGAGGCATAAACTTCATTGTCCACACTTGCTGCCTGTTCTGATTCTTCAGCTTGTCCCAGTTCCGCATCGGATGGGGCTACGGGTATGGCATCCTGGGGGAACTCATCGCCGGTGGGAAACTCGTTGTTTAATTCTAGCTCCAATTCACTGACCTTGGGCACATCGTAAACAAATCCATTGCCGGAGCGCACCAGCTGCGAAACATCCGCGCAGACACATTGCCAACAAATGGCCGCAAAGAGGGCCCAAATAAACAGACGCTACGTGAAAATTCTGATTTGAAATTGTGTTGATAGAATGGTTATGAAGTCAGGCACTTACCATATTTTGTGTTTTTGTTTTTGAAAGAATAATAATTATTATAGCTTCCAGCAACGTAACTCGCACGAATGCAGGCAAACGCGTTGAAACTCAAACTATTTATACTTCTATATCTACTATGTTGATCGTGTTTGTTTTATTTTTTCTGTGTCTCACTTTATTAATTGCGATGCTGCTGGTTGCTGCTGTTGATTTCGATGTTGCTGCTGCCGTAGCCGTTGTCGTTTCTGCTGCTGTTGCTGCTTGTCAAGCAACAAGCAATCGATAGTTAGAGCGGCCCTAGATAAATAAGCGCTACAATAGCTAAAAGCGATGATTGGTGCCGTTTTTGCTTCACTCCAATTCCAAATCTAAAGCCTCATTGTCAAGGCCAAGACGTGTTTCGTTTCGTTGTTATTGTTGTTGCTTTGTTGGGGTCAAGTGTCAGTGATTTTTTTTATTGTTCACTCTTTGTGGCTTTGTCTTCAAATTTGGAATTAATGATTCTATACGTGATGCGCTGCCACTCAGTTGTCTGTTGTCTCACGTGAGTTTCTCGAATTGTTGTAACTATTTTAGTCGAATCAATTATTTGTGCAGCCTAACAACTAAATACTAGAATCAATCTTTACCCGCATCGAATCATAAAAAATGTGTACACTGTCAACGGATTTCAGCATATTTCCGTTTCATTAGTATATATGGTTAGCTGAATTAATCTCGAACTATTTGTCTATGTCAACTTTGACAAGTTGATTGTTTTATTCAGCCCGACAGCTCTGATCAGCTCATGCGTATACGACCTGTGACCCATACATAAGGTAGTCAATACTGCAAATAACCTATTGGCTCCCACGTTGCTCTGTTGTTGACAGTAGCTTTAACGTATCTGGTTGGGTGCCACAATTGTTTGATACTTGAGACAGCATTTAGCGTAACCGGATTTATTCTCTTCATCTCTTTATCGTTTGCACCACCACTTGGTTTGTGTATTGGATTTTACAATTTCATTGCCTACTTTCGGGCTTGCACAGCTAAATAATATATTCGCTAATACATTTGTGCGTGACGCAGTGCACAGTTCTTCCGTTAGATGGCGTTTTGAAAAGTTAAAAAATTCAAGGTTAACAGAGATAAACTAAAATGAATTCTTTCTTGAATAACAATAATTAATAGCAATAATAAATAATAAAACAATTTGAGTTGTTTAAATATTTTCCTTATATCAATTATTTTGTGAGTTTAAATCGAATACTTCCTAGAATAGTGAGCAATTTATTAGCCTCTTACCTGCAAAGTAAATTTATGAGGAAGCCCCTTCAAACCCCAAAAGAGTATTTCAGACATATTTTCATATTTCGTTGTCATTTTAATTAAAATGACTTTTTAATCGCCATTCGTTTAAAAGAGTCTAATACTACAGGATGGTTTGATTTTCCTATTTACAAAAAGCTTTCCTTAATATTCGAAAGATGGCTGGGGATCGTTGGGGTAGCTGTAGCCCTGGTGCTCATGGACAACTGGCTCAGGCTGACGGTAGACTGGAGCCACTGGCTCTGGGCGGTAGACTGGCTTGGGAACTGAAGCCTCTGGGCGGTAGACGGGAGCAACTGGGACAACTGGCTTGGGCTCTGGGTGGTAGACTGGCTTGGGGACCGAAGCCTCTGGGCGGTAGACAGGAGCCACTGGCTTGGGAGCCACGGGCTGAGGGGGCAGGTACTCGTTGGTGGGCTTGGCAGGCACAACAACCTTAGGGGCAACTGGGGCCACTGGCTTGTAGACTGGCTTGGGAACTGAAGCCTCTGGATGGTAGACTGGAGCAACTGGCTTGGGAGCAACTGGTTTGGGCTGGTACACTGGAGCAACTGGGGCAACTGGCTTAGGCTTGTACACAACTGGGGCTGGAGTTGCCTTCACAGCAACAGGGGGCAAGTACTCGTTGACGGGCTTGGCAGGCACAACAACCTTAGGGGCAACTGGGGCCACAGGCTTGTAGACTGGCTTGGGAACGGTAGCCTCTGGACGGTAGACTGGAGCAACTGGCTTGGGAGCCACGGGCTGAGGGGGCAGGTATTCGTTGACGGGCTTGGCAGGCACAACAACCTTAGGGGCGACTGGAGCCACAGGCTTGGGCTTGTAGACTGGAGCCACTGGTTTAGGGGCAGGAGCGGAAGGAGGCAGGTATTCCGGAGTAGGTTCGAATTTGATGGCGGGCTGGCCATAATGGTAACCATCGTCCTTCAGGATTCCAGCTGGAGTTGGCTTCTCGTAGACCACAGGAGCGGGCTTCTGGTAGACAACTGGAGCGGGCTTCTGGTAGACAACTGGAGCGGGCTTCTGGTAGACAACTGGAGCGGGCTTCTCGTAGACAACAGGAGCGGGCTTCTGATAGACTACTGGAGCGGGCTTCTGGTAGACAACTGGAGCGGGCTTCTCGTAGACAACGGGAGCGGGCTTCTGGTAGACTACTGGAGCGGGCTTCTGGTAGACAGGCTCCTCGTGGTAATGAGGCACACTTGGTACATCAATAACGAACTGCTTGGCAGGCTGTTGGTAATGGTATCCATCATCCTGCAGGTTGTCGCTGTGCGAGAACAGATGCGACACATCGGCGCTAACGGCAGCCACCAAAGCAAATGCGATCAGAAGTTTCTGAAATTCAAACGATTGAATATTTCATTATTTTTAGGCGATGGTAGGCCCACTGTAGTGGTTTATGCAAATAAACACATTTTCAAATAGTTTAAGCACAAATTTATGAGTGCTTTAAGTGCTACACGGTTGGTTGATTTTAATCTTTTCACGTGTCAGTTATCCTCAGATTTAGTTTTGTGTTCTTACCATTTTGCTCAGTTCAAATTCACACAACGAATGTTGAAATATCACTGTGTTGCCAATCGAGACTACCAGATTATTTATACGTCGATGTCTGGCCGGTTCAGGATAGCTTCGACTATCCAAAAATCAGAAAACAAAAAGATGAAGAAGCCAAAAACAAAAAAAATGTCTTCGGCCAAAGCAGAATCTTCTCGACAACAGCATCAATGCTATCGTCATCGATTAACGTTGCCGAATCCACAAAAAAAAAAATGTTAACCGAACCTGATTGGGCTGGTTAACCGGCTGTGACAGAACGACAGTCATAAAATTATTCGACTCGCTCTTGGGACACATCCCAAGCGTTATACATTTAAATGCACACGAACCGAATTTAGTAAATAAAAGTATAGAGTGTTTAAATAGAGAGAACGAAACATGAACACCCTCACCAATAAATATTGTATTTAATATTAACTTTATTACTTTTTTTATAGAGTAATATATAATTGAAAGGGTATGCTGATTGATGATTACTGTAAATTAAAACAAAGAAACAAACCAAATGCTTCTAATAATGTTAGAAATTCTAATATTTTCAAACGGTATGCGCAAGCCAATATACCCTTAGAAAATGGTGTGTAGACAGCTATTAGTTCTATATGCGAAATCATAAAGCTTACCAATAAATATGCTAAAACAATAAACTTAAAGAATTTCAGAATTTGGGATCATAAAAATGCCATTTATTCGGGCCTATGTTGCTTTAAGATTTATAGACTTTTGATCGAGTAACTTCGCACTCCACAGCGTGAACAATGATGCTCTTTTTCCAGCTGGCGAATTAATTGAATGTATACTTTATTTTTTTATGAATATTAATGAAAGACGACGGGATATGAATGTTTCTAGAATGGTGTGTTTTTGTTTATATTTTATTTATGAGGGCTCATTCGAAGTCGTGACAATTTGCATGCGTTCGGAGCAACAGTTCCGCTAGCCACCAGTTTTGAGCCCAAAATTACTCACAATCAGCTGCAGGAGTGTTCGGACCAAGTTTATCAGACAGCCAGGCAAAAACCTTGACCACATACAGCAGGCCATTAATTGAGTGCGAAAACAAGTTTAAAATTAAGGGCCAAGTTCGAGCTCCTGTCAAGCAGCTGTGTTTAATTTTTTTTTTTTGGGAGAAGATAACGTATCCCAATTCCATTCCCTATTCGAAATTCGCATCCCATTCCTGGTCACTTTTGACCTATAAAACAATCAACAGTTTTGGTAATAAATACTCATATATTGTATTATTATTGAGTGTTCATTTGTTAATATGGCAAGTTCTGCAGGCTTGCTGTACTCGTATTCATTATAAATCGCTATTTATCAATAAAACTTGCATCGTTAATTTGTCTTTAAAGCTCGCCATTTGATTAGCACGCAATTAACGCGACTTAAAATTGGCCTTGCCAAATTTTGGATCGTGTTAGCCATCATGGAGTTAAAAGTTAGCTGCTGACGCAGATAATAATATAATCTAACCAGACCCACTCAATGCTAGACGAACATTGAACTATAGAACTATAGAAATTAAGAATATACAATTCTGGAAAATAAAATAAGTTAATTCATTCATATTTATATATTTGGATGTAGCTCAAAATCTACATATGTTTACTAAAATCATTTCTTTGATTTCGGGACTTTTTTTCTATCATAAAGTATATCTCGTACTTCGTGCAGAAAAGGGTATGCCAGTTTGACACTTTTACATTAGGGAAAAATATAAAACTGTTAATTTAAAGTTATTTACCAAATATTCTAACGAAATTTCTATTAAATATAAACAAACATATTACTTGTACAGGGTATGTTACAGTCACAAACTAGTTTGCTTTTAATAAGACAAAACTGTGTTGGTTTCAAGCTTAAAATAGAACACGTTCTAGACGGGTTTTGCCCATACGTCTGTTTGAAGCTGTTTTAAGGGCTAAAACAAACTCTTTGTGTGATTGTGATTATCATAAAACTCTTGATTGTTTGTATTAATCATATTTACAAATTTTTCTCAGAAACTTCGTAGAATTATGCTTTACTGGTTTTGGTCAGCAATTTGTCAGTTGTTTCGTTGAACTTGGTGCGTAACTGTTAATCACTCTGTAGTATTAATTTAGTCACTGGAATTTTAAGTTTTAACGACCCTGAGTAGATCCACGCATAGTCAACGGATCATTCACTTTTGCTTTCTTAGCATTTGATCATTTTGTGCAATCTTTTAAGATGAGCTGTTCTACTACAATCTACAGCTCCAGCAGTCATTTAACTGTATTAATTTTATATATATTTCCGGCATTTAAATGGAAGCCAATTCTCGCCTGTAGTCCACATTTAGATCGGCTCTGATTACTTCATCAGGCATTTAAAAAAAAACGACATATGTTGTTGTTGTTGTGCTTTAATTAGATAATGTACGTTGAATGTCACAGTAAAGCGTTAAACGGGTTTGAAATATATTAATCAATAAATTAGTTTAAAATTATATATACGAGTGGAATTACCAATATACTTAAGCATATTATGTCACAAGTTGACTGTGAGAAATTGCAGGTCCTGTTTAATATTTATATACAAATAAATAAAGAATTGGCTCGTGTTGTCAGCACCTGAAAATAGAGCTGAATATGCAAAACAATTGTCACAAAACGATACAAAACGAATCGAATTGAAACGAAACCGAGTCAGATTAGAAAAGAACAGAGAAGAATCACTAGAAAAACATCCATTCAATTTAACCGGTTCTATTAGTTTTTTTGGGTATTTAATAAGCATAAATTTACCTGATATCAGCTGATTAAAAAAAGATGTTTGTTTTATTGCATTTGCTGGGTTCCATTAAATATTGTTGTGACAATCAAGAAGCCTGTCGAAGAATGTTGCTGATAAAAACGTGCAAATCCACAAAAAATTTGCTTTGCATTTCATTAATTAACTAACAATCGAACTAACTACATATTCTATATTTGCACTTAATGGATAAGTCAAGTATTAAGAATGTTTAGAGATAAATATACAAAGTTGAGACTGAGCAAATCATTAATTAATTATATATTCATCACATTACGCATACGCCGTATATGTCAATTCAAGCATAATGCGCACATAAATTTCAAATATAATTTAACAGCGCATTAACAGTAGCGATAACATTTATGGTTTGTGTCACGGCTAAGAACATCAACTCACACTGTTAGAACGTAAACTAATCAACTGGTTTCATCAATATCGATCTCAGCGAGATTCAAACTGATTTAATAAAGCACGTAACTTTTGTATTGCATCAAGTGTGAAGCTTTATATTAATATGACGAGATAAATTTACAGTTAGTTTTTTAATGGCATTTATTGACTTGTTTAACTGCTTCTTCTGATTCTTGTCGCCATTAATTTACTGCATCTTTTAAATACGCTCGACAATAAGTTGACTTATTTGGGTTTCTTTATAAATATCAAATCAGTCCAAGATCTTTAGGCAATTCACTTACTCTGCCAGAGAAAGCAACATGGTAAGTGCCAGTTTCTAATTCCTAATTCGAATATTACAACTAATCGAATATCGATCATATCAGCGTTTTATTTTTGCAACTTTTGCCGTGGCTTTGGTAGCCACCGTTGGAGCCACTTCATACGCTGGTCCTTCGAATGTCTACTTGCCACCAGTGTCTGGCCATGGTTCCGTTAGCCATACCCCTGTGGTATCGCATCATTATAGCCCGGCGGTGCAGCATGTGACGCGCCCCCAAAACGTGTACCTGCCCCCTGTGGCTACTCATCATGCCGTGGTTCATAGTGCTCCAGTTGTTAACTACCAGCCAGCAGTGGCCCACCATCAGGTCTACAATGCTCCTGTAGCCCATTACCAGCCGGCAGTAACCCACCATCAGGTCCATAGTACTCCAGTTGTCCATTACCAGCCGGCAGTGACCCACCATCAGACATACACTGCTCCTGTTGTTCATTACCAGCCGGCAGTGACCCACCATCAGGTCCATAGCGCTCCAGTTACCCATTACCGCCCAGCAGTGCAGCATGTGTCACGCCCCGAGAACGTTTACTTGCCTCCCGTAAGTGTTCATCGCCCGGTGGTGCACTCAGCGCCAGTCGCCCACTATAGCCCTGTGGTGCGCCCCCACAATACTTACCTGCCTCCAGCGGGATTCTAATTTGAGGAGCGAGCACTAACTGGTTTGACGACTTATCCCGCATCGCCAACTATATTCAAATGCTAATTTTGAATGTTTATGCAGAAGTATTTCGGGTTTATTAGCATTTAACCAAACACAGCAAACAAATAAAGAGAAAACGATGCTAGCCAAAAACTGCCATAAGATATTTTCATATAGATGTATAAATCGTAGAACTAAAACGGCCAAGAAGACAATAACCTTTGGTGCGAAACAAGACAGTTTCTTGAATCTATTTTAACTCTGAACGTTCTTCAGACGTCAGTCATTAAACTTCGATTAATTAATCAATTTTAAGCGAATAGATTTAGTTATTACTTCTCACATTTGCAACGATTAGTTGTATAATCGTATCCGTTAGCTGATATCTAATTTTACGACTTATCCATAGTTATATTTATAGCAAATTTAGCAGCAGCTACTGGTTGATTATGATAACAAAACTTATTTTGCAAATAGATAACCCTGTTTTAAATGAATTCAACATTTTTTGTGGTAGTGAAATCAGGTTTGCGCTATTTTGAGCAAAAAATAATGCTAAATTATTGTGATTGACCTTATGAATATTCAAGAATTTCACGATTCCTTTGCGATTGACAACAATAAATGAGAGAGTTTAATATTCGAGCTGACTGTTTGGTCGTTAGAGCCATGTTTGTTGTCGTTGTCGCAGCTATGGTAAATAATTGAAAAAAGATAATGAAGATATGGAAGAAGCAGAGGAACATGATACACAGTTGCTTTGATTGATGGTATGCATTACTTCCGTTTGCGAACGGGTCGTGTATAAAAGTAATGCCCGATTGCTAGAAATTATTATTCGAGACTTTGTCTTATCAGCAAACAGAACAGCGAAATGGTAAATAACTTCAGCTAAGCTGTTGTTTTCATGGATTAATAATTTTAATACTTATGGTGCTCCTTGCAGAAATTCTTCATCCTTTCTTTGGCTTTGGTGGGTTGCGTTGTTGCCGAATCCGGCTACAACTATGCCAACCCCGGCTCCTCTGCCGCTGCGTCGGTTGCAGCTCCAGTGAGGACCTATGTGCCACCTGCACCCCAACATCATGCTGTTGCCGCCTCCGCTCCAGCTCCAGTCTTCCATGCCGCTGAATCTGCACCTGCACCACAGAGAACCTATGTGCCTCCTGCACCTCAGGTTCATCATCATGCCCCAGCTCCTCAGGTGCACCGTCATGCCCCAGCTCCTCAGGTTCACCATCATGCTGCCCCAGCTCCTCAGGTCCATCATCATGCTGCTGCCTCCGCTCCCGTCCAGTCCTTTGCCGTTGCTGAGTCCGCACCCGCTCCAGTCAGAACCTATGTGCCACCAGCACCAGTTCGTGCTGCTCCTGCTCCTCATTATCATGCTGCTGCCTCTGCTCCAGCTCAATCCTTCGCTGCCCCAGCTCCCGCTCCTCAGTACCACGCTGCTGCCTCTGCTCCAGTTCAGTCCTTCTCCGCTCCAGCTCCTGCTCCTCAGTACCACGCTGCTGCTTCTGCTCCAGTTCAGTCCTACTCCGCTCCAGCTCCCGCTCCCCAGTACCACGCTGCTGCCTCTGCTCCAGCTCAATCCTTTGCCGCCGCTCCAGCTCAGTCCTTCGCTGCTCCCGCTCAGAGCTTCCCGGCTGCTGACTCCTTCGACTCTAACTACGAGGCTGCTGCTTCTGCCCCAGCTGGTGCCAGCTCCGGCTACAAGTACAGGACTGTGCGTCGTCGCGTCCACAAGAACCGTGCCTAAGATGGTAATGGAACACATTTCAGAACGAATAAAAATGCAATGAAATAAAGAGAATCGAAACCGACTTAAGTTGATTCATTTTAATGCTAGAGTTAATTTATTAATACTAACATTTTGACTGCGGTGTATATTAATCCTACTCAGGTGCCAGTCGGTGGTTAACAACCTCTGATCAAAGCAGAGAAAGCCATAAATTGTGCTACCTCTGGTCGAAGAATCATTGGGGCTGTCTTAGAAAACACATTTAAATTCGTTTTTTAATTGGATGCATTCAATACGACAAATGGGTCACTTGAAGTACTCAATGAATTTCTCACGCCTCACGATAACTGGTTTTCCTGGTGGAACTGCAGTGCATTGGATTTTGGGTATATAATTGAAGAGATGTTGCTTCATTTGCCACAAACGCAATGGTAAGAACAGAATCTCAAATACTTTCCTATCACCAGAGTGATACTAATCCAACATATAATCCTTTCTTAGGAGATTATCAGAGCCTTCTTGGTCTGCTTGCTGGTTATTGCCTGCCTCACTGAGGTTTCGCTGGCGAAACATCATAAGCATCGGAGGCACTACGAAGATTCCGAAGAGGATAATCATTACTTGCCGCCGGTGCAGAGGGAATCCGAGCCATTCTATCACAAGGAGAAGCATACCAGAGAACATGTGACCTATCACAAGGATCAGGATCACGACGATCACGAACCTAAGCGTGTGGATCACTATCATCACTACGATAGGAAACCAGAGGTGCAAACCAAGCACATTCACTACCAGGAGGTTAACCCACAGTTGCGCACGACCACGGCAATACTTCCTGCTGCCTCCGGTATTGTCACTCGACGTGTTCGTCCCAATCGTGTCACTTACGCGAGTGCTCCCAACTCTGTGTTCCACACACAGATCAATGTGCAGTCACAGGACTCTGAACTCAACGCTCAGATACGTCCAGATTCAGTTGTCGGTATAACTCCAGCTGGTGGGCAATTGCTTGTGAATACTCCTGTTCCTGTTGGCGTTCAGTTACCCACAGGAACACAGTTGCCCGCAGGAGCTCAGTTACCCACAGGTGCTCAGGCGCCCACAGGAGCTCAGTTGCCCACAGGAGCACAGTTGCCCACAGGAGCACAGCTGCCTGCCAATACTCTACCCAACTGCCAGTTTCCAGTTGCCGGCAATCCTCCCATCGGTTGTCGTCTGGTTAATCCTGCAGATGGACTCCCACTTGGTGGACAACTTTCCGCTGATGCTATTCCTCCAGGTGGACAGTTGCCGGCCAACGGGCTCCCTGCTGGAGGCCAGTTACCCACCAACGGATTGCCTCCTGGTGCCCAACAGCCAGCTAACGGATTCCCGGCTGGTGGACAGTTGCCTGCCAATGCCTTCCCAGCTGGAGGACAGCTGCCCACAGCGGGACAGCCAAATGGTGGACAATTACCCACAAATGCTTTTCCAGCTGGTGCACAGCTGCAGACCAATGGATTCCCAGTTAATGGACAATTGGGTCTCAACATTGGCAATGGCAATTTACCTCAAACGTTTAATAATCAGAATCTGTTTATTCCAGCAGTCAACACTCAACTTCAAGTCGGTCAAGTTGCACAGGTTCCATTAGTTGTTGGTTCGGCTCCAGTAGTCCAGCGTCCCAGTTCTGTTCTAATTCAGTTTGATCCTGCAGTTAGCGGTCAGTTGCCTGCCTCGGCTCAGGCGAATGTTGCTGTCAATCCAAATCAATTGATTCCAGTTTTTGGTGCTCAGCTCGGTACTGGACAGGCACCAAATGGTCAGCAGCCTGCAGTAACTATTGCAAATCCGATTCTTGGTGGTCAACTGGGAGTTGGACAGGTACCAATTGCTCAACAGCCAGTTGGTATAATTCCAAACGGTTTCAATCCAGCATTGGGTACGCAGCTGCCCACAGGAGCTCAGGCTCCAACAAATGGAAATGCAAATCCCATACTAGGAGGACAGTTACCCACAACTGCATTGGTTCCAATTAATAGCAATCCAAACCCTGTACTCGGAGGACAGCTACCAACCTCTGCTTTGGTGCCAAATAACGGCAATACTAACCCAGTACTCGGAGGACAGCTACCAACCTCTGCTTTGGTGCCAAATAACGGCAATACTAATCCGGTACTTGGAGCACAGTTGCCCACGTCAGCTCTGGTGCCAACTAATGGCAACACAAATCCTTTACTTGTCGGACAGTTGCCAACTGCAGCTCTTATCTCAACAAGCGGTAATGTCAACCTTGTTGCCAATGGGCAACGTTTTATAACTCGACGTCGCAATGGACGTCTGCGCAATCGTTCTAACTACCAAGGCCTTAATGTGCTTCGAGGCAATGTCTTTGGACAGCCAAATGTTCAGGGTCCCGCAAACGTAGTAGGCAATCAGCAGGACACAAACATTATCGATGGCAACTTCTACAGTCTGCCTGCTTATCAGCAGCGCGGACTCTTCAGGGTGAATGGCAATCAGGGCTTTCTATTAACCAGTGGAGACTACGTCGATGACTATGATACCACAGCGGACATTGGCTTTGCAGCCAGTTCCCCAGAGTTATCCTATGCTGCACCCGAAGGTAAAGGATCTCGCAAAAAGTCAGACCATGAAGCATCTGCCTCGGAGCATCACACCGAATACCACTCTGATGGTTATCACTACAAGAATCCCAGACGCACTAAGTAAATAGTTACTCATATTATAATATGTAAATAAAGCAATTGCTAAAAAAGCAGATATTGAAAAGCAAAAATTGTTGCATACTTTTGGGGATTTTTAAACATAGATGAGTTCCGTTTCCGCTTTGCAAAGCTTGGCTTAAAAGCTTTGTTATGCTCAAATGGCAACAACCCAAACTATGTTGAGCTTTCTAAGAGAGCTTTACACAGCTCAACATGAAATTCGGGTTTGAAACCACTAAGATGAGGAATAAATTTGATTTGCATCTGAAATTACGCATACGTAGAAAGAAAACAAATTGTTGTGAGAAACAAATATTCATATGCCAGACATTTCAAAAAACTGTAAATTTTGTGAGAAATAAAATAAATTTGTTTGTTTTAAGCTTTAGATTTAACGCTCTCGCCTGATTTGCAGAAGAAACTATTCATATTTGCTATCTGAGTAGTTTTGTTTGTTGTTCAACAAACTAGTTCAGAGATACACAGATTTTGCAGCACAATGGAAACAGATACACAGGTCATGCAAGTTTTGGACATAATAGAAAGGAAGACGAACACATTTGAACGCAACAAAATCAATTGCCAGCATAAATTAATGCGTTCATTTAGATACGATTCTCATGCAAATTCAATAATCCAAAGAAAAAGAGTAAAAAACACAAACCAACAAAAAAAATACACAAATTTAAAAATAAAAATAAACTAAATTGAACCAATCGACTGTGTAAAGAAAAAAACTTTAACTAATTTAAATAAAACAATGCGGACATGGGTACAGCGGAGAGCTGCAGCTGTCGATTATTTTAATTCACGTATGCGTGATAACAAATACATGTAAGATCCATAATGATAATCTTTACTTGGAATGGGTAAACTTGGGAGGGTCCCACACTAACATACACTCACACAACCCCCATTCATACAATGTATTCAAAGTATTATTATTGTTTACCATCGATGTCAATATTTGTTTGCAAACTCTTAAATCATCGACGATGAAAGCTTCGCTCTGTCTATTGTCTATTTTCGAACTTTTTCGATGCCGTAGGTCATATTCAAAACGGTGGCAATGACGGGTGCAGTCATTACATATTATAATTGGATCATTAGCTGATGTGCCTTATCATTTTTATCGCTGTGTTATCTTAAAAGTTGTGACCTCTACTCAAGATAATTTCTGGGGTTTGAAAAAAGAAACTACCTTTCAAGAAAGAGACTATAAATCAGTGCACACGTTTCGTTAACTAAGCGATTAAAAGACACGCGAAATTGGTGCAAAATCTAAAAGAGTATAGAAAACTCAATTAAATATTTATAGAAAACCGATACAATAATTTATGGCAAAGTTCGTGCATGAGTAAGAATCAAGTCAAGTCTTTGAACAAAATTATTCAAAGACCTGCTAGACAATCAATGCTCATCTGATTCTTGACCCCCTTGATTTGGCGTGCGGTTTCCATATTTCAAAGTTTTAAAGTCTCAACGTTTCAACCGGCCTCTGGCTGATTACAGAAATACATTTTAAAACTGTGTGCGAATTTTTTGTTTGTTTCTTTGAAGTTTTTTTTGTAGCTATGCAAAGCGAGTGCGGTCTCGTATTCAGATCTTCTGGCGGAGCTTATGAGCTTCGAGAGCGGGTGGCTGGAGTTCAATGATCTGAGTTTTCAACTGCCATTTCTAAGCCCCGGTAATTCTTTACGCCCCGCTTAATTGGCACATCACTTATTATCCGAGTGTGCGTGTGTGTTCGTGTATGTTTGTTGTGTGTGCTGGGCTTGTTGCTTGGCCAGATATGTGGGAACTTTGAAAAAGGGCTGCCCTGAGCTTACGTCATGTGCTAAACATAGCTGAATAATAAGAGGCCCAAAACATTTACAAATGATTGCGAACCCAAAGTAATTAATTTCTGGTACTCAGATACAAGTTATTACAAACAGCCAGGCAGAAGAATTATACAATTTCATGCCTCATTCACACGTTGTGGGCCACCAGCAACTCACATTCACACTCACAATCACTCCCAAACTAATGATGCTGCCAAAGCAATTTGAAAGGAACTTGCCAAATTTCTTGTGCCACGCGTATGAATTTTTAATGATCTGTCCGCGTGTTGGAAGTGTGCACAAGTTTATTATTATTATTATGGTTTTATTTGTTAATTTTAATTCTATTTTGTTTATATTTTTTTCTCGCTTCCATTACTACTTTGTTTTTTGTTTTTGGTGCTGAAGATGAGATCCAAGTCGATGGCGGCACTTTCTAGTCTCTGGCTGCTTAGACAATATTTGCAGCGAGAAAGAAACTGGTTTCCAGAATGATTTATCATACATTTAAATTAAACAAAAGACAAAAAGCAAAACAGAAACAAATCCAAAAATATAAAAAAGAGCATCAAAAGACAAAAGCTTAATTTATCATAAAAGACTAAAACGTGTACTTAACAAGAAGATTATTGGCTATTACTAAAACCTTAAAATGTATACTCTATTCAAAAATTAAAGCGGATTAAACATAATTAAAAAAGGGCATTAAAAAAAAATATTTATATTATAAAAATTTTATCAATTCAATTAATAGGTTTGTCATGAAATGGCAGCTTAGGTCAATATTCTAAAATACTTTTAATGAAAGGGTATTCGATTAGAAAACTAAATTAAGGCGCGCGTGTGAGTTTAGGAAAGGAAGCAACGAGAAAGAGTCCGACGCTGTTGCCGTCTATTAAAACGTTAAGTCGAAAGCGAATAATATTAATTAAAATAGAATTTGCATAAATTAAGCAAAACTCAAAAAGGTTTTCGTCAGACAGAGCGACGCGCTTGCAAAAAACAAAAAAAAATATATATGGCAAACTTGGTCTCTTCAAACCGCTTCTGGTTACGAGACACAGTTCACCTGCTTATGAAAAGAAGTGGAAATCTTAGACGACTATGAAACACTTTTAATTTGAAGATAATTTTCAACGGGATTGGCCAATTGAGGAAATTGGCAAAACTAGCATTAGTTTATTGCCAAAATAGAAAACACATCGCTGCCTAATAAATTCACTTTCGGATTTTGCAGAGTGAAGTGAAGTCGACCATGTCGCATGAAGAACTTGACTTGGTTACCAGCAGAAACAGAGTGAAGCGACATTTGTGTTCCCTGTTTGTGTTCCTCGCTCCTCCATCTTCGAGAACTCTTTTAATGGGATTCGTTGATTTGTGCCTCAAAGCAAAAGCTGGAAGATTTTGCTGGAACTAAAGGCACAGCTGGATATGAAGTTGACTTTAGCGTGGACATGTTAAAATGTACACACGCTTTTTGACTAGCGATTCTATGTTTAATACCTATGATGATGAGACAGACAGACTTTTGTATTTATTTATTTTATTTTTTTGTGTTCTTTAGTTTGTTCTCGATTCTATGGGACGAGTTAAACTGCCATTCACTAATTTGCATATTTATGCCATTTCAGCATAAGCATTAATTCTGAAATGGCACTTTTAAGTGCTTGGACCGGCTCATCGGGCTGCTGTCGATGATACAACACTCCAACGCCATAATAATTACGACTGTGATGTATTGTCCAACGTCAGACGAAACTATACATTTATGGCCACGATGCCTTCTATGTAGAATAAACTAGCATAGAACTAAACTGAACTAAAATAAATTGAAAAGAATAGAATCTATAATAATAAAGTAGTTTAGTATAATGAGCCCTGATTCGGGCGATAGATTAGATTTTAAATTTGCAAAGACATCAATTGAGTTAACTCTGTGAATCTCAATCATATTATATTTTTTATATTGTTGAACGCATACAGGAAATCAAAGTTTTAGTTTCATTGTTAAGTTTTTAGGGGAAAAACAAGAATACTAATTCTTCAAATTTGGATGAATTGAATAATGTCGGAATAAATAAACTTTTTAATTATCGGCTCGTTTCGTTTATAGCACCGGTCAATTAGCAAAACTCGAACTAAAATTCGATTATTGAGTTAAAGGGTTGGATACAATTCTTGGCAAGATCACGTGGTGTTACCGCCCACTCAAAATTTACGTGGAAGCAAGAGCAATTTTTGAATGCTCTTCAAAACTGTTGACGGTGCCAGGCATCAGTTGGTCAACACGAGTCTAGCCTTGGCTATGATAAATAATTATAACCATTATGATACTCAGTGTACTTCCACGAATTAATGTTAGTCTTGACTTGGGCTAATCTGCGTTGTCTTGCTTATCCTTCAAAGCGTACGGAACCAATTAGGTCTTGGCGCCACTAACGAGCCTTGTTTAATGGCGCAGTTTAACATTGATACTCCGAACAACGATTCTTTGCAATTCCTTATCGATTTCAGTTTGCCTGTGATCATTAATCATGCCAATATTCGAGCAAATTGCTGCTGCAGATGATTGAGATATATAAATAAATATTATACATTCTTTTAATAGTTTCCACTCAAAACGTTTGGGTTGATTGCAGTCTACAATTACTCAAAAATCCCCTACAACTAAATATGAATCAAAATAAAACTCAAAAATGCTCAAGTCTGGCCTTTCAAATGTTTCTTTTATTGTGTTACACTACTATAGTGTGATTTTTAGTGCCAGTTTGTGGCATGTGTCTCATTTTATTCATTATTATAATATCCGGCATTTTTTTTTCGCACTAGATATCAAATATAGCAAACTATGAGGCATCATTATAATATCTTTTTGTTCGCACTGAACGCTCTTCTCACTTCACCAGTTCCTTAAAAATGATTAATGAAGTTCGATGAGTCGACATGACAACAAAAAGCCAAGGCACAAGCGAACAAGCTGCGACAAGCAAATTAAAATAAATACACACAAGTATTATTTAAATAATTTGATGTCTTTTTGTAATTTTTGGCTTAACAATTTAAACTTATGTCGAGCGCGAGTCAAATGAAAAAACTAAACTACTCGTATAAAATAATGATGATAAAAATAAAAATAATATTAAAATAAATTCACTCCCATCGTGAATGATGAACTTGTCTGTGCGTGTTGTCCATCAAATGTTTTGCATACGATTAAAGAAAACAATTAAGAGAATCCGTCCAAACGAATTGGCCAAGCTCAGCTCGTTGTTGACCGCGCGAATGTAAACGTTAACGGCGACGTCGACGTCGCTGCCGCGGTTAAAGTTTCTGTCTCTGCCAGCATCACTGAGCGAGTTAGCCAAGCGAACGTCTGAGTTAATTGAGCCACTCTAGTGGCTTAGAACTCGGGCAGAGCCAAGTGGTGCGAAATTTACAGCACGATCAAAGACGAAGCCGTCGCTGGCCGTTAACGTTACTCTGTGCGTCGGCGTTTACCTCGGCGTGTATGTGGACGTTGACGTTAACGTTGACTTCGACGCAGAAGCAGGGCAGAGCCACAAACGCTGTAATAATGAGCTAGCTTAGAGAGAAGAATTTGTATAAATACCAAAAGGTTCTGCGTATTTCTTCATTAGAGTTTCGATTCAACTTGTGTGAACAAGCAACTTTAGTAGTAATCATGGTACGAATCACATCTTAATCCAAATCGTGCTCGCCTAAACCAAAGGGAGGAATTATTGCAATAACTCATTCGCCGTTCTTTCAACTTTTGCAGAAACTTTTCCTGATCGCTTTCGCTGTGATCGCAGCAGTGGCTGCTGACGTCAGCCACCTGCCCTCAAACGAGTACCTGCCCCCTCAGGAGGAGGTCCAGACCATTGCTGCCCCCAGCAACGAGTACTTGGCCCCAGAGGCTACTTTCGGCGATGACCAGGGTTCCCTGTCTGCTGATGGATACCGTTATAAGACCCACCGTCGTCGCGTCATCCGTCGCCAACGTGATGTCAGCCATCTGCCATCCAACGAGTACCTGCCACCCGCACAGGTTGCTGCCCCAGCTCCAGTTGCCGAGTACTTGCCACCCGTCCAGGTCGCTGCTCCCATCCAGGCTGCTCCAGCCCCAGCCCCACTTGAATATGTCCAGGAGGAAGCTGCCCCAGCTCATGAGCTCGCCGATGATGGTTACCGTTACAAGACCCACCGTCGCGTTGTCTACCGTCGCAACCGTCGTGATGTGAGCCATCTGCCTTCCAACGAGTACCTGCCACCCGTACAGGTTGCTGCCCCAGCCCCAGTTGCCGAATACTTGCCCCCTGTTGCCGCCCCCTCTGTTGCTGCCCCAGCACCTGCTCCAGTTGAATACGTCCAGGAGGAAGCTGCCCCAGCTCATGAGCTCGCTGATGATGGTTACCGTTACAAGACCCACCGTCGCGTTGTGCTCCGTCGTCACCGTCGTGATGTGAGCCATTTGCCTTCCAACGAGTACCTGCCACCCGCACAGGTTGCTGCCCCAGCTCCAGTTGCTGAGTACTTGCCACCCGTCCAGGTCGCTGCTCCCATCCAGGCTGCTCCAGCCCCAGCCCCAGTTGAATATGTCCAGGAGGAAGCTGCCCCAGCTCATGAGCTCGCCGATGATGGTTACCGTTACAAGACCCACCGTCGCGTTGTCTACCGTCGCAACCGTCGTGATGTGAGCCACCTGCCCTCAAACGAGTACCTGCCCCCTCAGGAGGAGGTCCAGACCGTCGTTGAACCTACCAACGAATACTTGGCCCCAGAGGCTTCTTTCGCCGATGACCAGGGTTCCCTGTCTGCTGACGGATACCGTTATAAGACCCACCGTCGTCGCGTCATCCGTCGCCAACGTCGTGATGTCAGCCATCTGCCTTCCAACGAGTACCTGCCACCCACCCAGGTTGCTGCACCTGCTCCAGTTGCTGAGTACCTGCCCCCCGTCCAGGTCGCCGCTCCCATCCAGGCTGCTCCCGCCCCAGTTGAATATGTCCAGGAAGAAGCTGCCCCAGCTCATGAGCTCGCCGATGATGGTTACCGTTACAAGACCCAGCGTCGCGTTGTCCTCCGTCGTCACCGTCGTGATGTGAGCCACTTGCCCTCAAACGAGTACCTGCCCCCTCAGGAAGCTACCCCCACCGTCGAATACTTGCCCCCTGTCTCCAACGATGTTGAGGTTGTCAGTGAGCAGGGTGCCCTTGCTGCTGATGGTTACCGTTACAAGACCCAGCGTCGCGTTGTGCTCCGTCGTCACCGTCGTGATGTGAGCCATCTGCCATCCAACGAGTACCTGCCACCCGCACAGGTTGCTGCCCCAGCTCCAGTTGCCGAGTACTTGCCACCCGTCCAGGTCGCTGCTCCCATCCAGGCTGCTCCAGCCCCAGCCCCAGTTGAATATGTCCAGGAGGAAGCTGCCCCAGCTCATGAGCTCGCCGATGATGGTTACCGTTACAAGACCCACCGTCGCGTTGTCTACCGTCGTCATTAAACCTCATCTGAAATGGTTCACTAAGTGATCAATTTGTACTCATTTTAGGAGTGCAAGTTTAATATAAGAATACATCCTCTTTTCGTTCACGAAATAAAATATTACGAAAAATAAACAACATCTATTTTTTATAAGCTTACATCTCAGGTATAATTATTGCCGGGCTACAATATTTTTTGGGCTACAAAGTGGGTTGCGCTTGGGCTATCCTAATTTAATCATAATGTTAAGATTTGAAGACAAATCTTCAGTCAGGAAACAGCTTGTGACTCTGTTTCTATCATTGTATAGTAACACAACATTTTTAATTTAAAATAAAAGTTTCAAGATAATTCGGAAATGTAGCCATGAATTGGTTGATTGCTGAGCTGTTAGCATTTATAAATATTTTGTTTAATGTCATTTACATCCATTTAAGCAATCAAATTTAATTCAAAATTGTTTTAAATAATGCTATTAAAAAATGCTTCTAAAATTGCTGCAATAATATAAATAATTATATTTAATAACATTAATACCATATGATATAACTAAGCGAAGCAATAAAATAAAACCTGTTGTTAAACAGCAACCATTTTAGCCATCCTCGAAGTATGCAGCACTTTTCTCCATGGTGTCTGCCATGTTGTCTGGGAGTGTGATGGGATTATATTTATAATAATGTCATTAGCTATACTAATTGATTGAAATATAATTACAAATTGTTCAATTCAAGCTAATTTAATTACCAATCGGAACTGCGAACTGCCGGCACACGCTCAGATAAAAGAAATGAGAAGGGGGAAGGAAGTAATAAAACCAGATCTTCATAAATGCAAATAAGAAGAGACTGCTTTTTGGCTAGCTCTGTTGCCAATTGATGCGATTGCGTTGAAAGTGGAAGCGGACGTCAATACTTAAAAAGCGTGAGCGGTCGGGGACGATCAATAGATTCACTTTTAAATATACATATACAAATTTATTTTAGTATACGTATATATACTTTTAATAGCCTCAATTTTTGTGACGAGAGCGCAAAACTTGAATTAAACCTGAATGCAAAAACTATAGTAGATTTATGTTCAACGTTGACAAGCTTTTGCAAGAAATACAAAAAGCAAAATACATTAATTTAAAGCAAAGCTAAATGCTAATTTTGGTAGCACAGCTTCGATTATTAGAATCATATAAATATGCCACCGAAATAACGAAACAGTATCATTTCCACTTGGATTCTACAGTTAGCTGGAGATCAGTTGAAGCTGCCAATATGGTAAGCCTAGATCCTTAAGATATCACAGCTAACTATAGAATATAATTTTAATAATCAAACTGTGCTTCTTCAAATCTATTGCAGAAATTTGTATTGATCTGTGCCCTCATCGCCGCTGTGGCTGCTGATGTCAGCCATCTGCCATCGAACCAATATCTGCCTCCCGGCCGTTCCTACCACGCTGCTGCCTCGGCTCCAGCTGCATCCTTCGCTGCTCCCGCAGTAGAGTCCTACTCCGCTCCTGCCCAGACTTACACCGCTGCTGCTTCCGCTCCAGTCCAGAGCTACGCCGCTCCCGCTGTCCAGACTTACTCCGCTCCAGCCCAGACCTACACCGCTGCTGCTTCCGCTCCAGTCCAGAGCTACGCCGCTCCCGCTGTCCAGTCTTACTCCGCTCCAGCCCAGACCTACACCGCTGCTGCTTCCGCTCCAGTCCAGAGCTACGCCGCTCCCGCTGTCCAGTCTTACTCCGCTCCAGCCCAGACCTACACCGCTGCTGCTTCTGCTCCAGTCCAGAGCTACGCCGCTCCAGTCGAGACCTACTCTGCCCCAGCTCAGTCCTTCTCTGCTCCAGCCCAGACCTACACCGCTGCCGCTTCAGCTCCCGCTGTCTCCTACGCTCAGCCCGCTGAGTCCTACGAAACTGCTGCCTCCGAGCCAGCACCAGCTCACAGCTTCTCATCTGCTGATGGTTACCGTTACAAGACCCACCGTCGCGTTGTCCTCCGTCGTCACCGTCGTGATGTGAGCCATCTGCCATCCAACGACTACCTGCCTCCTTTCCAGGGAGCCGCTTCTGCCCCAACCAGCGAGTACCTGCCCCCAGCAGCTTCTGCCCCAGCTCCAGTCTACCATGCCGCTGCCTCTGCTCCAGTCCAGAGCTACGCCGCTCCCGCTGTCCAGTCTTACTCCGCTCCAGCCCAGACCTACACCGCTGCCGCTTCAGCTCCCGCTGTCTCCTACTCTCAGCCCGCTGAGTCCTACGAAACCGCTGCCTCTGAGCCAGCACCAGCTCACAGCTACTCCTCCAACGATGGATACCGCTACAGGACCCAGCGTCGTCGCGTCGTCCGCCGCAAGTTCTAAACTGCTAGCAGATGAGGCTACCCGAAGCAATCCAACAAATCTACAAAATGTTTAACACATGTTAATATTAACAACAGCTTAATTTTACAATGTTATTGATTAGTAATTTGCTTGGTGATTGCCAGGGAACGAATTAAATAAACAATGTTTAAAAAATAATTTTCAAATTTATCTTTTATTATCAACATTTTAATACATTGGGATCTAAAATAATGACACTTCGACTAGTTAGAACTAGTAAACAAATTATATATTTTATATTTGGAAGCATTTTTATTTGAAAACAAGTTTTCACAGACATGCTATATATTTTTAATATTTTAATTATTTGAGTTTATTGGTTAATTTTTAAAACAAGATACAAATTGTTGTATACATTGGAAGACTTTTGAATTTAAACAATGCATTAAAATTAAATTTATTTATTGCATCAGAAGCAATTGTCAATAAATTGCCAAGCAGTCAAAAGCAATGTTAAGCTTTAAGACAGTTGGCAACACTGAAGACACTGCTTTACGATTTGTGAAGCAGAAATTCACAATAGCATCAGGTAATCAACACATATTGTAGCATACTTTTAGGTGCCCGAGTTAAATTGACCTGAATTTTGTAGTTTAAAAATCGCTAACATTAGACAAACCTCTATATTTTTTGATGTTTTGAGTGATCAAAAATCAGACAAATTATGCAATAGTCAAATTTGCATTGCTTACAACTGCTCAGAATCTCTGTATGAAGAGTAGACTAACAGTTTCAACACATAAATTATTATAAACTTCAACACCATCAATACTATCTATTGTTCACATAGATAGAACCTTAAATAGAACACAGACTTATTTTAATAAAATTCTCTTCGTTCGTTTTATTTCGGCAGTTTTGCGCAATTATAAATTGTGTAAACATATTTTAATGACTATAATTCGATTGCAGAGCCCACAAAAGTGGACTCAGATACACATCATTAATATTAAATATTAAATAAATTTATAATTATTAATTAATTTACAATTATTCAATATCGTAAGTTCCTATGGGCACGGAGAGGCAATCGTGTCAAGTAGTTAATGATGACAATGGGCAAGAAATGAGCCTAATAATTAAAGGCGATCGCCGGTTTTGGGTACGAGTATCCTTCGCTCTTGGGTACAGGAGCTGGTGGTGGCAGGTAACTGGTCGGAGCGGGTGGAGGAGGGAATGGAATTGATGGCTTGGGATAATCGTAGCCCTTCGGCTGAGGTGGACTGGTGTGCACAACGGGTGGCAAGTATTGTGGTTTAGGTGAAGTCTTGGGGATAACTGGTGGAGATGGTGGTGGTGGGAATGGAATAGCTGGCTTAGGGTAATCATATCCACTGTGCTTAGGCTGAGCTGGTGGCAAGTATTGAGGCTGTGGTGGGCTGGTTGGCCTTGGAGGCAAGTATTTAGTCTGTGGTGGATTGGTTGGTGGTGGGAATGGTACAGCTGGCTTTGGATAATCATATCCCTGGTGTTTGGGTTGTGGAGGAGGTAGGTACTTGGGAGTGGGTGGAATCGTGGGCTTCACAGGGGGCAAATATTGTGGTTGTGGCTGAACCTTTGGCACAACTGGTGGTGGGAAAGGAATGCTTGGTTTAGGATAGTCATAACCCTTTGGCTGTGTTGGAGCAACTGGTGGCAAGTACTTGGGCTGAGGTGGGCTTGTAGGCTTCACAGGTGGCAAATATTTGGGCTGGGGTGGGAGAGTTGGTTTTACTGGAGCTGGGAAAGGAATGGCTGGCTTAGGATAGTCATATCCCTGATGTTTGGGTTGTGGAGGAGGAAGGTATTTTGGAGTAGGTGGAATCGTGGGCTTCACAGGAGGCAAATATTGTGGTTGTGGCTGAACCTTTGGCACAACTGGTGGTGGGAATGGAATACTTGGCTTTGGATAGTCATAACCCTTAGGCTGTGGTGGCTTAGTTGCAACAACTGGTGGCAAGTACTTGGGTTGAGGTGGGCTCGTGGGCTTCACCGGAGGCAGATATTGCGGCTGGGGATGAATCTTCGGTGCTGGTGGTGGGAATGGAATTGATGGCTTAGGGTAATCATATCCCTTAGGCTGAGGTGGACTTGTTGCCACAACGGGTGGCAGGTACTTGATCTGAGGTGGACTCGTTGGCTTTGCAGGTGGCAAGTACTTAACTTGGGGAGGAGTGGTTGTTTTTACTGGAGGTGGGAATGGAATGACAGGCTTAGGATAATCGTATCCGCTCGACTTTGGCTGCGGTGGCAAATATTGGGACTGAGGTGGACTCTTGGGAATCACTGGAGGCAACGTCGGTGCGGGGAACGGTATAGCTGGCTTGGGGTAGTCGTAGCCCTTGGTTGGCTGCACGGGTGGCAGATACGTCGGTTGAACTGGAACGATCTTCTGCGGAGGTGGAAGGTATTTTGGTTGCTCTGGTGGAAAAGGTACTGCTGGACGTGGATAGGAGTAACCACTGGATGTGGGAACTACCTTTGGCAGTGGTGCGCTGGTTGGTGGCGGGAATGGAACTACCGGCTTTGGGTAATCATATCCTCGACTTGGCGGTGGTGCAGGTGGGAATGGTACCGAAGGCCGTGGATACGAATATCCATCCGAAAATGGCACTTTCGGCTGTGGATAGTCATAACCCGGATGAATGTCATTGGACAATTCCTAAAATGATTGAAAGTCAATTATGGAATTAACAAAATTTGTACTCATATCGAATTACCTGCAAATTTCCATCCGACCATCTGGCTTGGACGGCGAGAGCGCCGAGAACGAGGCACAATAGATGATGTTGCTGGAATAAAAGAAATCAAAATTATAATAAGTTAATGATCATTATTCAAACAAAGGTCAGTTTTAGCGAGCTTGTATATTTGACAGCTGTCCGACAGCTTCAACACATATCAAAGTCATTTTATGGACATCTAACAGTGTATTTAATCGGTAATCGTTAATCGGTAAAATCGCATCTCAAAATTTCCGCATATAATTAATGCCTGGGGATTTGGCAAACCCGTTGTTTGTAATATTCGCCTATGGTCAATTATTGCCTAGTTGTAAGTGATTTACTTTAACCCTAATTTGTTTGAGGCTAACTAATTGGGTCACTCCACTTGAAGGCACTTAGCGCGTTTCATATTTGTAAATGATTTCTGATTAATAAGTTAAAAAGCATTTTAAACGCATTTTTTGCTGACTGCGGAATGCTGCCCCCCTCAATGACATGTGGTTCATTAATTATGTGACTATTACGCCAAAGACAGGTGCCCGCATGCCAAAACCAACCTCTCAGCTTATTGGGAAAACAAAAATAAATAAATAAATAAAACTGGTAGCTGCTGCCTGAGCCTAAGCCTCAATGTCAGCAACGCATCTGCAATTAACATATGATAGTTAAATCAGGTAAATGTTCTAAATACACACGAGTGTTAATGATCTTATGTAATTTGGAATTTTATGTTCATAGATTTCTTAAGACCAGTTCAAAGAACTTTATTTATCATCGGCAAGTTGCTTTAATTAACAAACTGTCTGATTTATTTAAATTAAGAAGCCAGAGAATCGCTAAAAAACTAATTTGGTACGGGTTTTTTCAGTCAACCTTGAGGCGGAGAAAACAATTTGTTGCCATTAAAATTAAACTAATTTTTATACCCTCTCGGCGGGTATTTATAGTCTTTCCACAGTCATTGAGGTTTTTTGCTAAAACGTGCTATGAATCAAGAACCTACATCCTATTCTTAAGCAAATGATGCTGATCTTTTTAACGTCTTATAAGTTGAAAGTTTATCTTGAAGGGTATTAATGCAGAGACTATAAGTGTGACTATTAAGTTAAGCTGTTGAATTCAATTTTATGGTATAGTTTCCATTCCAGCCATTAAGCTGATTTACTGTCGAGTGGCAAACAAACATGTTTAGCGTTAGATTTTTCGCAAAGAACCCGGAATTTCAGTACTTAAACTGAAGCACATAAAAATCGCGGGAACATAAAAAAATCATACGCCGATTTGAGTGAGCTCTCAAGAATCAAATAAAAATATAACGACAAGCCATCAAGAATGAAAACCGATGGTAGCAATTGAGAAACAAAGCAAAGAACCCATCTAAATAAAAACAAATGTATAATAAAAATAGTTTCAACCTCCCACGCGGCACAAAGACAAGGCAACAAAACGAGATTTTTTGATTAATTGTAATAAAAAAAAAAATGCCACTCCACAGCATGACGGCAGACCAAGTCAGTCAGTCAGACGAGTTGGCTTGTCAACTGTCAGTGCTAAGACTTAAACTCATCTGTTGAGTTCTTAGTTTAATCGTTTTTACTAAAGTGCAGCTGCAAAAAAAACTAAAAACAAATAAATGTGCAAAGATTGCTACCTCAGTTAAGTCATTTGGCCTGATCTGAGTTCACAGTTCCCTCGATTTATTATAGCTTTATGGCCAAATTAAATTTCCTTGCCGCATTTATAGAAGAGCACACAACAACAACAACTTTTTTGATATGTTGACCATTAACTCGCAGTCCAATTAAGTATAGTTTTTTTTGCGCTGTGCTGTCGTAGAGATGAATTCTTTTAAATGTTTGTATATGGTTGGACTCAGGTGTCATACTATAAATTCTCAACGTGCCGAGTAGAAGGCGTACCGAAATTGTTGCTGCTGATGATTTTATTTAATTTACTGCATATGGAAATGTTCTCAAAATTCGAGTTTGTCTTACTTTTATTCTTTTTTGGCAGCGACATGTGATTTGGAGATAAGTATTTGTCAAGATTTCCGTTCGTTGTAATTAAAGTTCGTTCTAGTCTATATAGCATATATAGAAACTTTTTGTATAGTTTGTCCAACTAATGATGAAATTCTTAACAAATTGCAGAGTCATTTGAGGTGGCATAATTTTGTCGCTACTGCACCCACAATTGGAGCGTGCGGAGAGAATCTGATTGTTAAATCACGACGAGTCATTTTTTACAACAATGCGTAATGGCGACAACAACAACAGCTAAAACAGCTCCAACAGCAACAATGAACAGCTTTAAGGCGCGTTAATTGTCACAATTGAGGCGTGTGAAATTCACTCCGCAATAAAAAAAGGTTTTATGTCTCTACTATGACGACCTTGAAGAAATTTTAGCTGTCGTTATTGTTGTTGCTTTATCAGGCATTCATTACAATTGCTCAACATGACAAGTTTTGTTCTGGTCCACGATAATTCAGTGAAGCAGCGCGTTGAATGTGAAGTTCAGCGCATTGCGCATACGCAGCGTTGTCAGTGGTCAAACAAATTGGTTGGCAAATCGTTTGCCACATTTCATAGCACTCGCTGGAGGCCAAGAACACGTGCAGGCTACACAGAGCGTGAAGACTGCTAAGTGGTTGTAATGAAGACCACGACGAAGGCGTCGCGAGGGAACAGCGAATAGCAAATGGAACTGAGCGCATTTATGAGTGTTTCCGGTCACTGGGTTTCGTATTGCTCATCCGATTTTGGAATCACTTAGCGAGTCAGCCATTAGGCTAAGGGCTAGTCACTCTTGCTGTTGTACAATCATCATCATCATCATCATTATAATCATCATTATCAGCAGTGGCAGCATCAAGTGTCTTTGCAACGCCCAATGGCAGTTGTGGCAGGTCGCGCTCTTCGTTGTTGCCACCTGCTTTTTTTTCGTTTTCTATTTTTTGTATTTGTTTGTTTTCAGTATTTTTATTTGTACTTGTACCGATTTTCTTCAATTGTAGAGCCGTTTATGCAAATTTTACCATGCGAATACGTATACGAAGACGAATTCGAATAGGAGTACTCGTAAGTTGTTTGTTTTTGCTGTCGCTTTTAGAAACTGTGTTTTTCTCTTCGACTTCGACTTTGGTTCGGTTGAGCAATTTTGTTTGACAGACAAATGCGATGCCGCAGTCAAAATACGACTAGAAGTCGAAGTCGAAGTTGAAGTTAAAGTCGCTAGAGTTGGTAGATGCAACTGCAACAGCAACTGCACCTCGAAAAAAGTGTGAACCCTTTTTGTTGTATTCTAGTGATATTGTTATTAGTTGATTGTTCATTTCGCACTCACCATCTTCATTCTTATACCGTGATGCAATCACAACGCAATCAAATTGTATCGCAAAAATTGATTTCAAATTAACACTTGCGTCAGCAGCTAAAAATATATGTAAACGTATTTATTTACATGTATATGTATTAAAATCAGTATTGCAAATGTTCTTAATAACGAAATCACAATGGTTGAATGTTCTGTTTATGGCAATTAGCTACCCACTTGTAAACACACACAGACACGATTAAAAACGCTACAAAAACGCGCGCGTTTCGCTAGCGACGACGACGCACGACGCAAAGCAGCAGCAGACGAGATGCGAACTCGAGCAGAATTGAAGTTCAAATAACAAAAACTGCGCCGACGCACGGCTTATTTATAAGAGAGCTCCCAAAAGCAACGCGACGCCGTCAACTTTAGTTCGGCTTCGACTTCGACTTCAACTTGAACTGTGGCTGTGGCTGTGACTGAGACTGAGACTGAGACTGAGACTGTGACTTCGACTGAGACAGTTATTCCGATACGTCGGGCTACGCATGTGCAGCAGGTTCTGCCCCAGCACACTCACTCCACTTGCGGCTTCCTGCCTCTTGTCACCTGAGATGCGTGCTACACCTGCTAATCGATTTACCTCAACAGCAAAATAATGCGTCTAATTGTGACATGAAAATCTCGTTTTCTGGCTACCGTTTGGCCTTGACTCTGCTGACTCGAAACCGCAAAACGACAATCGAGAACTGCCCAAATCGAATCCGAAACATAAACTATTTTTGGCTTTATATTTTTCTTTTTGCCAACAAGTTTTGAGTGTTTGTTTTGACCTTAGAAGCAGACTCTACTTCAAATTAGATGTTCACTTACTGACCGCTCTTATAAATCATTGTGGGGTTTGTCTATCAATAATAATAAAAAAGGTGCAATTGATTTTCGAGTTTCATCAATCATCGCGTTCAGTTCAGATCAGATCAAATCAAGTTAAATCTTAAACTGAAACTGCACCCAATACTGAATGCAAGGCAACAAATTATTAGGGTTCAGAATATAGAAACCTTGCTCGTGACTCTTTTAATTGTTAATTAATGTTGTTGTTTCATTCATTAATACCTTAACTGACAAATAATGCCCGTGTAATCGATCATTTAATGGATCGTTTGGTATTTAAAATAAACCCTAGCAATAAACACGAAAGAATAATCAAAGTTAAAACAAAACCAAAAAAAAAAAAAGATTTCAAACATTTTTATGCTGGTAGTTCAGTGTTCGCAGCTCGTTAATAACTAGAAATTCAATTATTATTATTAATAATTTGAACAACCGGAAGATACGCATAAACGAAACATCGATTCAAAGCATTCGTACAACACTCAAGTATTTCAACTTTCAAATGCGATGCTTGTCGCTATTAAAACAAAATCTTCAACTGAAATCGTCAATTTCCATCATAATTAAAACAAAATCAGAAATAAAATAAAATAAAATTCAAATTAATAACAATAAACTAAGCAACGATTATCTCCGATCTATATACAGATAATGCCCCGAGCAGCTTAGAACAGTCATAATTTAAAAAAGTTTTAAATATTTATAGAACTAGAAAATATCTAAAAACAAACAAAAATCAATAATGAAAAGGTATACGCATTTAATTGCACAATTTATGTGTCAGCATTGATTTTGCTAAGTGGACAGGTTCTCCGGTGGGATCATTACCGATTTGTATGCAATCCGGGTAGCTCTGGCATACAGACATAGTTATAGTCAGGATGTGCCAGCTATTACTAGAACTAGTTGAGATGCTCAGCGACTACTTCATAAATAATAAATACACTTGGGTCTTTTATCGATTTCGACACTTTGAATTGCAACTGTGACTTTGACTCTGAATCTGATTGTGACTCTGTTTGTGGTTGTGACTGTGATTGTGTCTGTATTTGTGTCTGTAATAATTTCGCCAGTGGCATACAAAATGGTTTCATCATTAAAACCGATATGTAAACATTCAATAACAACAGCAGCAAGTGAATCAGCCAAAACGAATTTCTCCCACAGCAAATCCGTCAGCGGTTCATTAAACTTCAGTGATATTTAATACACATTCGGGAAATTATACAATAAATAAATAAACAAATTAGCTGACAACTAAAGAAAGCTGACAGCGCAAGGCCGAACTGATTATACTCTAACAACCCACACCAACTGTAATTCTAGTAAACCAATAAATAAAATACTTTTAGCCAAGGCTCAAAATTTACAGCTATCAAATATTTTTATTGAAAATTATTAAGTTACAAGCTGCTAGAAATAGCCTAAACAGCTGTTAAAAACATACAGTAAACATTTTGAAGACGAAAAACATGTTGTTGAGACATGTAATAACAACTAATTGAATTTGTTTTGTTTTTTGAAAATAAATCAAAGGTTGTAATAAATTTGACAAATTTGATTGGAGTGTTAAATTTATAGCAACAGCTTACAATGATTAGCTGGTGAGCATTGGGCTGTATGTTATAAATTGTTAGGTCATAAAAGCGGTCACAAAACCGGCAACAATAACAAGTTCAACTTAATTACAGACATCCTACACAAAAGCAACAACTGTAAGAAAAATGGGATGTGAAAAAACGCACACAATTTTTGCACTTTTGGTTGAAGGTCACCTCGAGACATCAACTGAGACATCGACGCCATCGGTATTACAATGAATAATCGTTTTAACTGCTGAAAAGATGTGAATCTGGTCCTGTTCCAGAGAAGGAAGTGAAATGAACTAAAGCTGAAACTGTAAGCGGATTCTCATTCTCGTTCTCATTATTGATCTGAAAGTATAAAGCAATTTACATATAGATGACCTTAAATGTACAGGATTTAAGATGAGACGTTCTGCCTTTCTAAAGGCTGCCTTTTGTGGCGTTTCCACTTGAATCACTTTCAAGCAGCTGGCCATAACTCATGGCTAGTGCTTAAATTGAACTTCCCGTCAACAATTTAGCTCAAATAATAATGATTTAGAACATATGCCAAGAAGTTAGCAGCTGGCTTTTGTCTCAAGCATTATTTACACCTATTGTAGTGTAGTGTATTTTGAAATGTGTTTCCTACTTATGAAGTAAGAATTAAGCTGGAGCTGATTATAAGGCTCACTGAACGCCGCTAAGCGCCTTAATTAAAACTGCTTCTAATGGTTTCACAAATCAAACAAATGCCGTAAATATTTATGAATATTTCAGTACGTTCATAAATCACTTTTGAGGGAGATAAACGCACCCACAAGTGTATAACATCTAAGTAAAGCTACATAAGTCTATGATTTGGTTTTCGTTATTTTTTTGTGTTTGCTTGTGCTATGAATAGACAAGCAGAACCAAAATACATTCTTTAACGCAAATGTTGCAAATGTTGCGGAAGTTAAAAGCTAATTAAAGCGCTTGACTTTTGTTTTTGGCCGGTAATAAAATTACGATGAGAGAAGAATTTTTGGGCGAGTTTCTGGTCGGATGCATTTAGAGCTCGCTGGGCACAATTGATTGCCCTTGCTTTTGCCAACTCGAGCATGGGACACAGGTAATTAAGGTGTGCGGGGTGCCAACGCCTTCACCATCACCGAAAACTACGCCAAAATATATAGCGTATATAGCGTGCACATGTGAGAGAAGTATTCATAGAGAGCGCCCTGTGGTGCTGGTGCTGCTGCTGCCATTCACACATGAAGATCGCATGAAAGATCAGCATGCAAGGTCAAAGACGAACATAAATGCCTTTGGCATGACCGAGAGACCAACCACAGGTCTCGGCCAGTTTTGATTCTTACTTGCGGCAACCACAAAAGTCGCCAAATTGCCGCAGCGAACGGAAAGCGAAACAAGTTATTGCGGCCAGTTCAATGGCCACAAATTGAGGGTCAGACTGAGTCCAACACAGGATGGGGTTCAAGTGCGTATCTTAAAGTGTCCTTGGTGGCAAGCAGGCGTCCCAAACACAAAAACCTGCTGTCGATTGTTGTAGCGTTACGTGCACCACATTTCAACGAAGCAGTCAAACGAAAGACTTAAGACACGAACTTGTCGTAGCAGGAACTTTTCACGAAACGAAATGATATGCAACGGCTATAAGCCGGCTCAAAACTGTTAATGCTACTTGCATATAGATTGATTATTTATTTATGTGCCTGAATTACAGAAATTTCCATAAACCTAGACTCCAGAGGGCTGTCAATGATTGCATTCCGATTGCAACAGCATCCGCACACTGAGTACCACTCAAGGTGCACCACTAATGATGCGATTAGCGTCTAATTGAGTTATAAAATAATCCACGCAATACTTGATCAAATTGTTGGTTCACTTTCAATCAAAATGAATGCGTGCAGACAACGTCCTCTAGGTCATGCACTTGAACTCGAGCTGCCGCACCAAAAGAAACAATATATCTTTATCTATAAAATATTAAATGCAAATTAAAATATGCTCACACTCAGTTCCATATGACTCCACAGTTTTACGCGTTTGTTTTCAACAATTTGGACTATTTGCTTGTTCGCTTTATTACAATGTTTTGGCCACAGTTAACTGATTTTCGATTGATTGTTGCCCTAGAGTGCCCATTGATCGGTTCAGTGAAAATATGAAAATAAAATCAATTCAAAATTCCAGCAAGTCATGATCTTCAGACCATTAACTCGTTTACAAACGATTGCCTGGCATACCAAACAAATTGTTATGATTATTGTTATTTATTGCTAAGTGGCATATTTAATTAATCCTTTTAATCGGTATGCTGAGTCTTTAATTTCGGAAAAATGTAAATGACCATTTGCGAAATTCTATTTTTGGCCAATTTAATGATATATTCTCAAATTTCATATTAAACGAGCCGCGTTTTAGCCACACTTCTTCAACAAAAGAAGTAGCAGAAAATAAAAACGCGAAACGTGAGCGCCACACATCAAATGATAATTTAATAGCCAATAATTTAACACCATTGTCTGCAAAATATGAATACAATGTGAATACAAAACGAATACATTGATGAATACACTCACAGCGTTCTTGATAATGACATTTCTAAAGCAAACAAATCGCCGAAAAGGTCAATAACAGAATAGTAGATTCTTAAGTTAGATTATTACTCACTAATTGTTGAGTTTGAGTTTGTCTGCAAGGTTTACTGTTCGAGTGATGGATCAATCATTTATCATTTATCGGATGAGATTGGTATGCTAATTTATGCAAAGTATTTAGTCAGCACTCGCAATCAAATCAAACGGTTATTGTCGCTCGATAAATTTAATCTTGCAGCAGCACTTCCGTGACCTTTGCTGCAGTTCAGACAGACTGACAAAAGCGATTGTTTTGTGACTTGCGACCAAATGTCAGACGAATTAAACCTTACACAATTTGGAGTTTCGCTTCACTACGTTTATTTGTCTACAAATCTCATAAATTACGCATACGTACAGTGGAACATCGAGTCAATCTGATTGGCTGCCGTGACAAAGTGCTCACAATGGTAATTCGGGATCACGCTTAGAATATTTGAACAGGAATGGATCGGATTCTGATTCTAAAACCTGTCACGTCGCATTTCATTTGGCCAGCAGTTCTATTTATGCTGTCAATTTACTTAAGAGACAGTTAATTAACACGATCGAAATTCAAGTTATAGCAGCAAGTATTCGGCAAATCTATTTGACTTTCAAATGATTTGTGAGATTTATTTAAAATCTTTTATTATGTTCCATTTCGTATATGTATATCGGCAGTTTTATTTCAACGGTTCACTAAGCTTTTATGACGACCTAGAATTTTAATATAAAATACATTTCGAGTGTTTGGGTGAGTGGGGGCAGCTTCTAAGCACTTCATTAGCCTTTATGGCGCACTAAGTTGAACTGATGCAAATATTCTGTAGTCGTTAAATTGGAATGCTTAGCACTATAAATTATAATAGAATAGTTTTTTTTTTGTTCTGTTTTTGTTGCTTAATTGAAGCAATTATCCTTGCGCATCAGCGGCGTGCAATTAAATTGAAGCTAGAGTGCAAACTACTGCATAGACTTTGTTCAAGAACGCTGACGTACACTATGTATGAGTTTGAAGCAATGTGAAGGGGCATTAGCCACATTAGTAGAAGTGTCCGTAGTGTCCATGATGGTGATGGAGTCCATAGTAGCCACCATAGTAGGGATAGCCTAAAGCACAATACAAAAATTAGCAGAAATTATATGCTGTTTCCCCATTCCCACTCACCAAACTCACCCAGACCATAATAGCTACCACTGTAGTGTGGCCAGTAGCCACCGCCGTAGTAGCCTCCTAGATAGGGAGATGAGTAGTATCCATAGCCAATTGAGGCAGCTCCCTGTAGATCCTTTTCTTCAGCCTCAATGCCTGCCTCCAAGTCCGCAGCGGGTTCCTCTTGAGGGCGTGGCGCCGCCTCAGCTTCACTCAACAGCAGGCAGAATAAGGCACAGGCCAACAGGAGGCAGACGGATCGCATGTTGAACATGTTGTTTAGTTTGATTAGTTTGTTTGCTTTGGCGAGAGTGGTGCAAATGCCACTTGAACTGTGTAAAACTCAACTGAATGACTCTGGAGCTGTGCAGCATGTTTATATAATGGCTGTGATTCTTGCAACGTCGCCATCAAAGCGCAGCGACAAAACAATTGTCTACAAAATTTGCTTACAACAAAATTCCCCCCAATTGGGCGATTCCAAAGTAAAGACTGCGTGCGCCGCTCTAACAATACACACACCACCTGCCGCTGCACCATCCCGCCCAATCCTCCCAGCCACCCATTCACCCATCCACCCACTCGGCAGATTATCAATGAAGCGTTGCTCATGGCAACTGGTACCTTGGGCCTCTCGGGGGCTTCTATTTCTTGCATGACCGATTACTAATTACATGTCTCTGTTGTCTGTTGTCTGTTTCTAATGTTTTTTTCCTTCTCATTTATTTTTTCCTCAGTTTTGGTCAGTGGGGTCAATGTCGCAATGGGCAACCAATATATTATAATTCCTTATACACTTAAAACATTTAATTTTAATTTATTCAATTTAATTACAACCATCGAGATACATCTGCAGGTTCAAAAACCTTCAGCGAGTTACGCAGACAATGAGAAAGTTGTGGGAATTACATAACGACGAACACGTTTTTGGGAAGCTTTCAAGAATTTTGTATTAAAAAAGTTCTAATTTATGGATTCCAGTCCACCAACACACAAAACAAAAAATTCACAAAATACGAGCTCTATAAATTAGACTTTTTGCCAAAGTGGCTAAACAACATTCTAAAAAAATAAAAATAAAACTACATTTAACTATAAAACTTCTGAGCGAATGTGGAAATGAGAATGCGTCCATTTTGAGCAAATAAAATGTAACAGTCGCAAGAACATCATCACATTAGTTAAACAAAGACAACATCCAATAAAAAACAAAACAAAATCCCAAAGTTTGATTAAAAACAGAGTGAGTTAAACGAATATAACTCAAGTAAATGATTATCAGATGCTGCAAAAGTCTACAGATACAACAGATAATCAGACTATACATATGTAAACTATGTCACATCACATTAAAACTTAAGTTCTGTATAAGGAATGTGTTGGTAAAGTCAGAATAAAATAAATTGGAGCGAAGCTTTGATATACTGATGTCTGAAATTGACTTGTCATAGGTAAAAACTTGTTATAGAGACCTTCGTTCTGTCTACGCTAGACAATAAATTCAATTTGGTATCATTTAAACCGTAATCAACTAGTTTTAATTTTATGTACCTCTATAACCCACACAATTTAATTTAGGTTCTGTTTTAATGGAACCCTATTTATGTCTCAATTTAAGACTTACTTAATTTTTTACACTGATGTTATACAGTATAGAATCTCCCACTGGGTAACGAGGTCAGATCACGTTCTGCTTCTTTCCCTTTCTATGGAGCCACATTATCTTCATGCTGCTAATTGTTGACGACTTTGCTGTTCGTGTTTTTTTGGGTTTTTTGTGTTTTGTCGCGTTTGAGGTTTCTCAGCAAAACTTTATGTTGAGCGGGGTCAGGGTTCGAGACAATGGGTTTCGGCACTTTCGGAGAACATTGGTTGGGGTTGCAGCTACCCAAGCTAATTGCCCGTTTGCTTATCTAAATTGCCGCTTTAACCAAGAACAAGCTGTGATTCAGGCGATGTAATTAGCCAAATTAAATGCTTCGCTGCTCCGACAGAATCTAAACACTCATTAAGAGACTCTCCGGGTTAGAGAGAGAGAGAGACCTTCTTTTAATTACTAGCTGTGATATATTAAAATTAGTCGCTTTTATTTATTTGTATTCAGTTGTCATTTATTTTTGCAACTTCCACTTATATAAAACTACAGCTAGCAAAATAAATAATAGTTTAATCTCGGCTCAGTTACTTTTTACTCCAAATCCTGTGTCAAGACAGGCTCAATGCGATCGGGCATATCGGGAAAACGATGGAAAAGTCCGGAAGTTGGTTTCGTTTCGCTGTCCAAACGCGTCTCGTAGATTTTGCCCTCGTTGTTGATTAGATACCAGTGGGGTGGGGGCGTGGCTGGTGCAAATTCCTCCTGATTGAGAGCCGTTAGTGGCGCCACAGTGGGTAGCTTTTTGGAGATTTCATCTAGTTCCCGCAGATAGACACTCAGTACACGATAGTCGGTGTTGTTTGCCACCTGTTCAGGTGCAACAAACTGTGGTGCCAGACTCAGATCATGATCATGCTCCTGCCACAAATTACGTATATTCGACATTACATCCGCGTAGAGCACAGTATCGTCGCTGCGGGGAGAGGGGGGAAGCGCCAGGTGCTGCCGCTGATTGCGGTTATTTGGTGATTTACGTGAATTTACCAGACGACTGGCCAACGGAGTTGCGGAAGTAGTTGAAATGGAAGTCTCTGTTGTTGTTGTGTTGGCTGTTGTTGCTGCTGTTACTTCTGTTGTGCCTGCTGTTGTTGCTTTAGTGCTTGCCTCATGGCGGAAGTTTCGCCCTCTCACGGCTGACTTTTTGGACCCCTGCAACTTGAACAGCCGCTGGCGACGTCGTCGACTGTCGCAGTTGGTTGCGTTTCCACAGACTTGTAGCTCCGCAGTGAGTGGCGACGATTTGGGTGCCAGTTCATTTGGTTCCAGTTCATCGGGCAGGTAACGCGTGGCATTGTTCAGCAGTTCCCCAATGTGCGCCACTAGCTTGAGTCCTTGTGCCACATCATAGCGAGCTGGTGCTGCCTCCCGCTTCACCCGTTTGCTGCGTATGTGATCCTTCGTCAGTGCTGCTCGCAGTCTCTGCTGTTGTCCACGTTGGTAGTGCTGCTGCTCCAGTGATTTCTGGGCAATCAATGTGTGTGATTGTCGCTGCACGTGACGTTGTCGCACTTGTGGCAACTTCTGGCGCTGACGCTGCAACAGCCGTTCAGTTTTGCGCACCGATGCGAGAATTTCCATGGGCAACTGCAGATTATTTGCAATGTGCGGCGAAAACTGCGTCTCCTCCGTCAAGAGATCACCATTCGAAGCAGACGGCGACAGCTTGGGCTTGGATATGTGACTGGCTTTGGGTCTAGACTGTGGATTCGCGGCTCGATTTGTGCTCAGCTTGCGAGGTTGCTCCCAAACGACAGCAGTTTGGGGTGTATATGGTTGTTGTGGTTGTGGATGCCTTTGACGCAATCGTTTAAGCTGCTGAAAGTGGGCTGGTGGCTCAATAATACGTATCACATCGCCAGCATCGTCATCCACAAATCCTGGTCGCACATCCTGCAGGTGAGGAGGCACTCGATTGGCTGGCTGTTTGGGCTCAGGCCGAGAGACGCGATAGTCTGTTGTTGGCGGTTTCGTAGTGCTGGTGGTGGTACTTCTACTCTGAGTACTCCTGGGCTTGTCCTCAATCCTTATGGTGAGACTTTGCTGCAGCAGCACTAGGCATAGGAAGCTGAGCAGGCAGCTCCTTTGTGGTGCCATTTGCTGGCTTTGCACTTGCACTTTTACTCTCACTTTCAAGGCCAATGAAATTATCCGACTTTTCACTTTCGCGTGCGGTTAGATGCAATTTAACTGTGTGACAACAACGTCGACGGTTGCTCTACAACTGCGCTGAAACGGTGGTATCATAGCGCCTTTATAAAATTTACACAACGTTTTTCCAATTTTCCAGTTTATGCCAGCCGTTTGATTGGGCTTTTGGCCATTTTCTTTACCGTCTCATTTCTCCAACTCGCTACTCTCCATGACGCAGTATCTTTCGATTCGCATGCAGTTGAGTTGGTGTCTTGAAGTCTTTCGTCGTTGTCGTAGTCAGCGTCAGAGTCATCGTCATCGTCATTGTTGACTTCGTCGGCATCTTCGTGCGGCAGCAATGAAAGCGAAAATGGCAACTGCAGTGACGTTGCAAGTTGCCACAATTGTTGTGTGCAATGTTACAACCGGTCAAAGACGCTGCCACCGTCGCATTAAAGCGCCCGTTAGGTCTGTGTAATGTCTATGGCACGAGCCCGTTTCGTTTTAGAAACCCACTTTGCATACGCAAACACCTCTCTCGAGTTTGGCACATTTTAGCATAAACTATACTTTGTGTGTGACTTTCAGAGGCAGCCACAAACTAGTTTTAAATTAATTTTGCATTAATGTTTATGCTTATGCTTTTTTCATAGATATATTTTCTTTAGCTTTTAAAGCTGACACCTCATTAGTAGGCAGCTGCCTTTACGCTCAGCCCCCTTTACTGCATGACCCTCAACTTGAACTTCAGTTAAATCGGCGGCACTTTAAAAAATATATATGGGGTCGGCTGAGAGAAAGCCTATTCCGAATTTAATTTGGTATTTAAGTTTATTTATGCCAGACGCTTTTGGAATTTATTAAATTCATTTAAATTCAATTGTCATACGATCATTAAAAGTTATTTTTAGTCGCCGCCTAAAAGATGCAACGAAATTTTTCAATTCGATGGGAGAAACGATTGGAAATGAAACGACGACGAAGCGAAGCGCAGAGTGTGCTTTTACTTTAAAACTTAAATTATACGTCAAACAAATTAAATGTTATTAATAGTAATTTTCTCTATAATAATAATATTATAAAAAAATTATGACTGTCGTAAAACTAACCTGAAAGTAATCTTTTGCTTTGTCACTAAAACTAACATATTAAATATTAAAAAAACACTTTAAGTTCCTTGGCTCAATTGGTGTTTGAATAAGACAACTCATAAATATTTTATGTTTATTAATTTATTTTTATTACTTAACCTCTAGCGATAACTGCCCATTAAACCACCACAAATGGGTCGCTTGTTTTATTTGCTACAAACTACAAGATAAATAAATAAATAAATAAATAAGTTATTAAATAGATGTTATTAAACGTTAAGTAAGCTGCGATTTAGCAATTACGTCATTCAGTTGTAATAACTAGAAAGTCATAGGATTTAAGTTCCTAGTAGCTAGGACGGCAAAACAGGATCGGCAATAAAAACTATATACTAAAGCATCAGGAGAGACCACAACGAAAATGAGCTTTTAACGCTGTTATTAATACGAAATGTAGTAACGCATGCGATATTTGTTATGAAGGTAGGATGTTTTGGAGACGAAAGTGGTTACATGCGATGTTAATGTTAGTGATCCACAACCAGCGGCTGCCATGAATTATCAGCGGCAAAGCCATAGCTTCCAACACCACCACCAACACTAGCCCCACCAGCAGCACTAACTGCACCACCAGCTCCAGCACCGAAACCAATTCTACGCTCGTGTGGAGTTGGTATCGGATGCTGATAGACGCCCATGCCCACCACAGCTGGTGGTGTCCTATGCGGATAGCGTTGTGCCACCAGCTGAGACTCCTCCATCTCATAGTCTGTCTCTTGTGTAGGGGTCACAGCAGCTGCAGCCTCGGCACGCCTGTTCTTCTCAAAGAAATCTATGATGGGATGATAGCTGTAGTTGATGCGCCGCGTCCCATTTCCATTCCCAATCCCGTTGCCGTTTCCGCTCTCACCGTAGATGGAATTCACATGTGATGGCTGTGAAAGTGCCGTCGATTGCTGATGTTGTTGCTTCTGCTGATAGTATGTGGTCGGTAGAGGCGTCGCTGCGCCTGTGGCGATCGTTGGGGGAGCTGGTGCGGCTGCGGTCGACGTCGGGCTGGGAGCATAGTACCGTGGTCTCGACTTGCCACCTGTGTAGTACCGCTGTTGGCCCTGACCGACGGCAGTGTTAGATGACGTAACTGCGGCGGATGGAGAACCTGCTGCTGTTTGGTGGGCATGGGGGGCAGCACTGATACTGGCGCCGACTGTGACTGCAGCGGTTCCTGTTCGGGCTGGTAAACTGCTGCTGGTGGCTGCGGTGGCCTGTGGTTTGGATATGGGAATGCGCTGTACTCGAGTTCGTGTTGTTGCTCCTGGTGAAGCGGGTGATGGTGGTGGTGCTGCTGCGGCTGCTGCTGATCCGTGTCCAGCTGATGGTGCGCCTGTGGCTGTATGAGTGGTTGAGGAATAAATACGCTTGCGCTTGAGGGGGATGCGCGGCTGTTCCCCAGCCAGCGGTGGGCCAAATACGTTTACCTCTTGTTCGGCCTGTGTCTCGCTCGGCGATAGATCCAAATCGACATCCACACGGGGCTCATTGTGCTGCGGCCGCCGGCGGCTCAGTGGGCTGTAATACTTTTTCGAGCTGGAACTGGAACTGGAACCGTAGATGGGACTATTACTACTGCTCTTGTGGCTCTTATAGCCGGCAATGCCAAACTGATCCTCATCATCGGGTGGACTTAGATACGGACCAACACTGGATGGTGCTGGCAGCTTGGAACGCACTTTCTTGCTGCCCAGATAACTTAGTTCATTGGTATCACGACTGTTATAGGGCGAATAACCAAGTTCATCCTCATCGCTCTCGTCATTGTAGTCAAGATCCTCTTCGTTGATGGTGCTGTAGCCATTAGTGTTGCCATTGTTATTGTCCAGCTTGTAGCTGCCAGGCGAATAGTCCTTGGACTGTATGGAGGCAAGTGGCGGAAACTGCTGACGATAGCCATCCACTTGACAGGAACAACATGTGGGCACCTTAAAGATATCCACATGCAGTCCACGCACCTTGTCCCAACTGAGCAAGCGGTGATAGTTGTACACCTGGGCGCAGTGCGAACGATATGTTTGAGCCAAATATGAACAACTGTCGCCAGGATTGCTAAAAACAAAAGAAAATATAATTATAAACAAATTCAAAATGAACTTAACTAACTGTATTAATAAATTATAAGTTAATAATAGAAACATAAATGAGTTATGGAAAATTCCATCACAAATTTCAACAGCCTAACAGTACAAAGTTTCAACAAACTGTGTATCGAAACCAAGTTAAATTTGTTTTATGATTAATAGCTTCTCTTATAACCCACTAAACTAAAAATAGCAACAATTTAACGAAAATTGTTGTGCTTATTTTTAGATGTATTCAAATTATGACACAAGTTTGCAAATTAAAAAAAAACTATATAATAGATAAGCATAAATAATTGCGAATAACAAAAGTAATGAAAGCAAATATAATTGAATAAGCAACACAGTTTAAGTATTTTATATGAGATATTGAAGCAAGGAGAAATCTATTTAAAAAGCACTGAATAAATAATTTAATAGGAAGTCTTGGAGTTTTGGATTTGTGTTCGCCACTCTCAAGCAATTATTTTACCACCTATGTAGAAAATATGATTTATTTCTAATTTCTTTATGGGAAATGTGTGTAAATTTCTATATAGCGCTCACCTGCATTTTTCCAGCCGCAATGTCTGTGTATGTTGACCAGTGTTCACAATATATTTCCATTCGCCAGAAGCAGCTTTGGCCTTCTGTGGTCGAGCATAACGGACCACACTCTGGCACATGCCGCCGGCGCTGCCTTCATCCTCACGTCTAGCAGAAATAGAATTAAGATTAGCAAAGCTTTATAAAACAATTAACCACTTACCGCTTTTTGTTAACAATATAATCATCGAATTCGTCGCCAAATTCGAGATTGTTGTTGGGTTTATCGTAGAATTCGGCCAAAAGGGCGCTCATTGCATTCTTGTGTCTTCGAATGCTGCCCATGATCTGTTCACTGTATGGAGTTTAAAAGTGGGAAGAGTCTTTAACTGTTAACTGGTGGATAGAGTATTAGTATAACCACCGTAACCTTTAACAAACGTATCGTATAAATATTTGTGCAATTGAGGACTGTGTACGTGAAATAAATTAAAATTTTTATTTAAACTAAAAAAAATGTGACTACCATTACAACTAAACTAGGGAGAAGATCAACTAGAAGGTACAACCGGGATAACCCTGAGCCAACCGTGGAGCCAACCCAAAAGCCAGCTAACTAACTAAGTGGATCTTACAGCGGATAATCATCGGTACGTATGCACATGTTGTTGGTGAATCTTTCGCATTTTTTATGCGACACTACGACTGGATTGTGGGAACTTGCTGATGTTTTAGGCCTGCCACGACTGTGGATCGAGCTCTGAACACGTTTACGCTTAATTGGGGGCATCTTCTGGCCATAACGCTTGTTGCCATTCAGGCGATAACGTGGACCGGCAATCAGCTCCTCAGGACTGGGCAGTGGCTCCTCCGCACTGCTGTTGCCATTGTTCAGCTCATAGGTGCGTTCCTCTGCGGATATCAATGGCAGTTCAGTGCCATTGAGGCCAGCAAAAGCGAGATCTTCGATTTCCTCGTAGGTCAAGGTGGAGCTAGTTATTGATTCGCCGTCAGTAGTTGTCTGCTGGTGGTTACTGGCTGCCTGAGTAGCTGCACCGCTGGGCTGCTGAAACGCAGTTGTGTTTAGCCTTATTGTACGCCCAGCTGCACCTCCCAAGAGCTGCTGTTCCGACACCGAAATGGGCACCGATCGCGTTAGTTTATGCACAAATTCATTGGCCGAGCGACGGACTCGTTGACCTTGAGCTTCACTGGAATTTGAACGATGGCTGGTAGTAGTCGTGGGAGTGGGTGTGGTTGGCACGGTTGGTGTTGATGCCTGCAGTGCTTCGTTGATCATCTGTGGATCCAGCAGGTCTGACTGCATTTCATCGAAGAAATCCTCCAACGATGAGGCAGCATCCTCCTGTTTAGCATCAACATTGATTGTGCCCACACTGTCATCCTGTTCCGTCTCCTCCACAGTCAGCACATCTTTGCGCTTCTGCAATGGAGTGTGTCTCAACGCAGCAACTGCCAAATCCGTACCCATTTGAATGTACTTGCGTGCCGAACTCTTCACAAGATTGGCCAAATCATAAACTATGGGCAGCAACAGTTTCTTGTCATCGCCAAACATCATGCGAACCTGCAAATTACATAAATTCATGTATAAGTTATTTTATTAATCTTTGATCCAACTCACCTGATCAAACCTCAGTTCGTGACCTTGCTTGGCGTTCATTTGGGCCGAGATCAAAGCTGAGAGTGCCAAACGTTGCTGGGAGGAAAGCACGCGCAGTATGGGCATTACTTCTGCGAATTTCTGGCGCAGTGCACGATCCGTCAGAGCCTTGGACAAAGCCGTTCGCAGCACCTTCTCACGCCAGTCGAAAGGGGGCAGTTGCTTCTCCGGTTCCGGTTCGTCCAGGTCTACACTGAAATCCAGCATATTGTCCTCCAGTTTTTTTTCTGCCTGCTCTGCCTGGTGCACATCCTCAAGCTGCCAATCATCTAAGGCCGAATCGCCATCAAAATCTTTTGAGTCAGCGAATTCAAAGTCCAGCAGATCATCATCGCTGGCTTTGGTCAAATGTAAATATAGCACACAGTAGAGCAACGCCCAGAAGAGGCAGCCAAATGCACTGCCAGCTTTCATTTTCAGTAGTATTATTTGAGAGGTGACGACGACGCGACGCTGCAAAGCAAACGAAAGTTAATGGGAAACTGGGCGGTCAGATTGCAGTTATTATAACCAAATTAAATTCAAAAAAACCAAAAACAAAAACTAAGAGATTAAACAACAACAATTATAGTGGCAACAGCAATAATAGAAATTAAGAAAACAAAGCGCCAAACAAAAAGAAACACAGACATTATTTGTTGTTATGCGTCGCACGCTTTCGACTGTGTGCATTCTAAACGAAAGACTTAGGCAACGAACTTTTGCTTTCATTGCCTTACATTTGAAATTTTTTGTCGTTTTGTTCGCCTTTCCACCGAAAGTAAAAGCCATTAACAATTGTAATAAAATCGTAATCACCACCACACACAACACGCCCAACCACTGAGCCAGCGAATCATCAAACCACCGTATCGCCACTTCAACTTCGTGTCAGCGTCATAGCCATAATCATAATCAAGTCATGGTTGTGGCTATTACAGCAGCTCCTGCAACGGCAGCAGCAACAACTGCAGCTTTGGCTTTGGCTCTGACTGTGGCTTTTAGGTAATCGCCATTGCCATTGCCATGGCTCTAGCTACATATAGCCACATTTGTGGCTATCGTCTTCTTCTCGCGTGCTCAACAAGGCGTGAAGCACCAAATAACTCATAAGTGTCGTTGTTAGTGTTATTTGGCTTGTTGTTGTCACTGCTAATGTTGTTGCTGCCACAGTGGCTGATACCTGACTGTAAGTTGACGCAGTCAGCAGTCATAAATCAGAAAACATGTGTAAGCTTTGATCTATGCTTCAAAAATGACAAAGGCGGTGCATTTGATAACATTATTATTACACAGAGCTACAAAATTGCAGTGCTCTAAGAGGGGCACTTTCAGGTCTTAAGATCTTATGGTTGAATTCTAAGTTAGTACTCTCCCGATTTAATGCAAGTAGCTCAGTGTAATAAATTTCTTGTTGCCTGTTGGGGTTAATAAACTTTAGCTACCGTTTGTGAACACATAAATGATTTCCTAACTGCTTAGCTAGGCTTGAAGATGCCCTTGCTTGAACCCAACCGCAATGATTCCTTGCCAAACAATACAATGGCGCCCACATGGAATGCATTCGAAAGCGCCGCATCAATGAAAAGATGCTCAAGGCATGGGAGCCCGAGCTGACAAATTCAAATGCTAACAACAGGCGGATAGGCGAATAGGCAGATAGGTAGACAGCTCCTTAGAGACATTGCCTGTGGACAGCCTGCAGCTGTGGCAATCGTGTTGTATGCTATCTGCAGACGATGGTGACCTTTTGGCGGAGTTGAAAAGTGAAAACTGTACGACGGTTGTTTTATCTATCGACTGGTTGACAGTTTAGAAAAGGCAACAAGCGGCAATAGTGCTGGCAGGAGCCAGTTGGCAAAACAAGTCATAAGGCCAGACAAAGAAACAACGAAATAAAACGTAAATAAAAACTTATGGCACATCTTCACAGGTTGCAGTCTGAACGCCTACAGCTGCCAACAAGCTGAGATTTGTGTGCATCATTGTGTCTTTTCGTGCCCATCTTAGTGGCAAAGTCTTTAATTTATTTTGGACACCTGTGTACATGGCAATGGCAATGGAATTGGCATTGGCATTGGCATTGGTTATGCTTAATGGGCAGGAGAAAGACCAGTGTGCTTCTGGTTTTGAGGCGCGTTCCGTTTCTTTTACTTTATTTGGTTGCTTGTGTATTTTTGCATATGACAGTGAGAAAGTGTTGCCTATGATGCCATACATAAATCAAATTAATCCAATAAGACTCTGGCAATTTGGTTCCCAGGCGTGTGTGGGTGCCACTCCAAGTAAAAGTGAATACTCGTGAGTATTCAAATTGCTGAAATAATAGAGATGCTGTAGCTGCTGCTAATGTAGTTGTTGCAGATGCTGAATGCAATTTCACTGCAAATTCTTTGGCAAACTTTAATTAGCTTATAATTCGCGTGCGTTGCCACTGAAATGGGGCCAGTCAAAAACACAGCAAGCCGTAACAACAACAACTTAAACAACAACAAAAGCTGCAGCCACACAAGCAGCAACAGTCAATAGAGTGGCAATAAAAACCAACGAATTAAACCGCAGCAATAAGAGAAACAAACGCAGCAAGAAAGTCGCCGAGAATCCTCTAAGCAGACACCAAGCTCTGCTGCCTCTTAGCTTCAGAAACAAGAACAACAACAACTAACCGACTAACCTAGTAAGCGCAGAGAACCCGCAGAGCGACCTAGACAACTTAAAATCGAAGATCAATGTGAGCTGTCACTCCATTAAAAAGCAGACAAATATTGACGACGCGTGCTGACAAATTCAATTTGCCGGCCCTAAACGAAAGACTTAGGCAACGAACTTGACACTACTTGGCGAATGCCGAGAGCCGAAACACAAACAAAACAACAACAGCAATAAGAGCAACAACAACACGCACGCATGCATACCTTAACAAGCTGACACAATTTCCTCGGGCGTAAAGAATTAAAAAAAATATATACGTATATAAAAAAGAATTCAAATTTTGGTGCGTCGCTGTCATTGTTGCTTACGCTGTGGTTGTTGTTATTTTCTGTTTCTTTTAGAAAGTTGTTTCCATTTCACATATTTGGCTAACAAAGAAGGAAAGAAACACAACACACTGAAAACAAATAAAAAACGTAGCATTTTAAAGATTCCATTTTCGATTTTCGTTTTATGATTAATTTATTAAACGAGGCTGCTAAGAAATCACCTCATTCACTTTGTAGCTCAATCTCCAGTATATCTATCTGTCTTAAATTTAATGCCAAGCGCAGCTCCACTCAGCTCTGATTTGGCCCGTTTATTTCCTGTTCGCGCGTTCAGAGAACCACACGCTTTTTTCACTCCACTTTAAGCGGCTAATTTTCACTTTTATCTTCTTTTTCTACTACGGCTTCTTGATTTTGTTTAAACGCAAATTTTCACAAATTTCACACACGCCTTCATTTACAGCTTCTGCTGAGCGGTTTTCAACACACAGACACTCAGTTCTTTCTCTCAAAGAGAGGCCGATATCGTTTTTCAGAGAGTATAGTAAATCTAGAGTCATTAGACTACAAACTTTAGCATTCAACTTAAGGAAGCGTGCAGAGCTGCCGCTAGCACGTCTTAACGCTTTCAACACTCGCCGCGGACTGTTTGCTGTAACTGATGGCAGAGCAGCCTCTGCCTCTGCTTCTGCCTCTGCCTCTGCTGCTGCTACTGTCTCTACCACTGTCACTGCCACGGCGACTGCTGGCGTCGCTGTTGGCTGGTTCTGTTGCTGCCTCTGCTTGGCTCTGCCCTGCTTGCAATTTGGCGTTGCGACGTGTTTTGCTTCTGCTTTTTGCTTTTCTTTAGTTTTGCATTCAATTGCCAATATTTTAATTGGCTTTCTTTCTTGCAGCGAGCGTTCAGTGAGCCGTTAAAATTCAATTAGTTAAATAGCTCGCACGTAATGCGGAAGTTTAACGCTTCACGCTTGTTCACACCTCATCACGCCCCATTTTGCCAAGTTTGTGTCTTAAGTCTTTTGTTTTGGGGCTTTAGGTCAGGAAGCAAAACATTCCTCCATCGGAAACATAACAAACTGTTATTAATTGATTATATTTGCTAATGAAATTTGCAAATACAAGCTGAAATGGCCAATCAACTGTCCAGGGGTCAAGCCCGGAGGGGCTAAAAGCGTAAATCAATTTCAACAAGTTGCCACCTGTGGCAGGTAACGACGCAGTCAGCCAGTCACTCGTACTTTCGTTTTACAACAAAAAGTGCCCTAGGCAAATGATTTTAACTGCAGTCTGATTATAGCGTCAAAACGGCTGATTTGAATTGCAGCTACCCACTGTGGCTATTACTCTATTAATGGTCATTTCTGGAGGAGAGAGAGAGGGAAGCAGAAGTGTGAGAATTGTGGTTACTTTGTTTCGCTCTTGTGCGTTTCATAGTTTGGGAATGAGAAATATTAAAGACTGTTAGCTATTTTAATGTATTTTTAGAGCCACTTGATACCGTTTTTTCTTCACACTTTCTTGGTAATCACAGTGCCAAAACGAACTGCATTTTCCTTTTCACGCAATGCGTTTTCATCTCTTTGAAACCAGTCTACGCACATTAAATTTATGTCCATTAACCATATTACCGCATCGTTGGCCTTTCATTTTATTGCCAAGTCATCAATCAGCAATTCAACACGAGATTTTCAGCAAAAGTTTCCGCCGTTTTCCTCATCTTCAGTGGCCATAAAAAAAGCCACAATAAGTTTAGCTAATTTAAAAATTACATGTAAATTTATTGTACTTATAAACTGGTTGTGCTTGTTGGCACTAAACTGTGAACTGTTGAAATCATCATTAGTTGCCTGATTGATGGCCCAACTATGTGTCCTAATGGGTTTATCTGGTGAACTTTAACTACGATTAGCTAAAACGAACTAAAATTAAATACAGTGATAGTCACTAACTGTTGATTATGCGAAAATACAAGTTTTTTTTTTGGTGACTGCAAACTCAACTAGTAGCTAAACTGGCTTCCGGTTCAAATAATCACCAAGGTAATAAAGATATATGATTATTTAATACATATTCATTAAAATAATACCATATAGCTTAAAGACTACTCTTAGAAAACAGTTAAGTGTCAAAAAAAAATACATTTTTTTTCTGGCACGACTTTAAATTTTTAAATTATTTCACACTCTTAACGGCTTTTTGAATGTTACCCGAACCAAAAGTTCAGCTCCGAACGGAACTTGTTTTTATAACCAGATCGTTGAAAAAGTATTCAAGCTTTTTTCAAGCTGAGTGGCAACCTTCCAATCGAGCTTTTATCGGTGCCAGATCGTTGAAAAATTATCGTCATTGAGAAACTCACGAAACGAATTTTATAATAAATAATTTACTTTAAGGAAATCGAAGAAAAATTCATATTTTATGCAATATAAATTAATTTTGCATTACTTTGCAATAAAAAAGCGTTTCATTTGGTGTAAATAATATAATTATTATATTTTTATATGGGTTTAATTAATTTATTTGTACAATTATGTGTGTATTGCTATATCGATATCAATAAAATAAGAGCCTAAGCAATAGAATTTCCAAAATAAAAAAAAACTAAATCGTGTGCCACAATGCGGTGCGTGCAATTCGTTAAACGAATCGACTCAACGATGAAAATATGAATTTTTAGATACAGACTAGAAGAACTAAGTGACTAATATCAACTAAGCACAAGTAGCGCCAATTTCGTAATTAAAATACAAGTCCTAAATGATAAATCATAATAAACATTTGTAACAAAATACAAATACTAAATAATATTTACAAAGAGCTCTCAAAGCCGCTGGCAAAACCGAACTCGAAACGAAATCATAACGAAACGAATCGAAACTAAACAGGAAAAAGATTATTAAGATACAAAAAATACAAATAATACTGCTCGACAAGCACATGAATTTCGAAATAGTAGAGTGACAAAAATGTTGAATGGATTCGAATAATCGTGGTAAATGTAGGATGCTGATGAGCAAGATGAACTAATTAGTTGGTGGGCAATGGCGACGTGGTATGCAAATGGATGGTGACTTTTGGTTGGAAAGGGTGATTCAGTCAACGTCATATTTCGCATTCAAACTCTGAAATGCGGTGGTTGAAGTAGACAACGCCATGTTCGAGATCCTCGCTAAAACCGCTAACATCCATATAATCCGAGGCTGCAGAATCATCATCGACCCACTTGTGCAGCGATCGTGTGATCTCCAGGCGGGACTGGGCAAACGAGGGACGCATATGCGGATCTTTGTGCCAACAGCGCGACATGAGATTATAGAACTCGTGTCGGCTCTCCTTGGGCAGCTCTGGACGCAACCCCTGCGGCACACGGCGTATAACCTCGCGGCCAGTCAAATGGGAATACGGCGTGGAACCTAGCAAGAAAATCATGTAATTAATAAAAGTTAATCTTATTTAAAGTAATTTCCTGTCCTACCCAGAGTGGCGATCTCCCAGAGCACAATGCCAAAGGCCCAAATGTCCGTTTCGGTGGTAAACATGTGATACTGCAAACTCTCTGGAGCCATCCAACGAATTGGCAGCGCATGTCGCTTGCCAATTGTATCGTGGCCATGTGACTTCTTCTCCGAGTGGGAGTGAGAGTGCTCCTTGGAGCAGTGTCCGTGCTGGCCCTGGCCAAACGTGTGCTGCCAATGCTGTAGAATGTAGCGACTGCCAAAGTCAAACTTAAACTTGGCCGCATTGCTGCGCAGTATGTCGTTGGCAGCATTCTTCTCCTGCTCTTTACGCATGCGCTCCGCATCCAAATCAATGGACATGCCAAAATCACAGATCTTACACATGCCATTATGATCCAACAACACATTTCGGGCCGCCAGATCACGATGTACAATCTGAGGAAGTGGAAAAATAATTGTTTAAACAGCTCTTTAAGTTGTGAAACAAGCCAACTTACTCTGCGTCCTGCTATGTACTCCATGCCACAGGCAATGTCCAGTGCAAAGCCCGCCAGAGTGCGGGGGGAGAGCGGCGCCAAACTGCGTCCGCCGGGCACTGATGCAGGCAGAATATTTGTGGCACTACGCGCTGCACGCAGCAAAGAAAGAAGACGTCCTCGCATCGCATACTCCATGATCAGCATGTGTGGCTCTAAGATAGAAACGTTTAATATGTGGCACTGCAAGATACGCTGTTAAACTTACCACTCTCCACACAGGCACCCAGCAGGGTGACCACGTTCTGATGCGAGCCCAGTTTGCGCATAATGTTGGCCTCATCCTTGAGGCTCACCTGGGCACTGCACGCTCTAATTGTCTTTACGGCAACTATGCGTGTGGCACCAAAATGTCCACTCAGATCATCTGCTTCAGCCTTCCACACTTGTCCAAAGTTGCCCTCGCCGAGCAGACTCTTCAGCCGAATGTTGCTGCGATCAAAGTCCTGGTATTCACTAGCCAAGGAGGTTTTGTCATCATAACGATTGTGATTGGCGTCGCGTTGTTGTGGTTGTTGCTGGGAGATGGACATGGGCATAGCCTGTTGATGATGATCCACCTCATCCTCGTCATGTTCCAACTGATATTTTGAGTCCACTTTCTTCACCGGACTGATGGGCTGTTGATCTGCAATGCACACGTCAAAGACCTCATCCTTCTTGGCCCGACGCCTGATCATGTAGTTGCGCACCAGATAAAGCACGATGGCCACCAGAGGCACCACACCCACCGCCACCAGCACCAAGGTAATCAAATTCATGCGTCTTATTTCCAAATTCACATCACGTTCATCCGTGATCGCCGTGGAACTTATGTCCGACGGAGTGGAGGTGGAAGATTCTACAATTCCAATGAATTTATTTCCGGAAACTGGTGGAGCTCGTGGTGCTGGTGTAGTGGGGCGTGGATTCACTGTGGAGCGCACTGAAGTCAAGACTGTCGTGCGTAGTATCTTCGAGTTCGAGCTGGAGTCGGTGGTGTGACTCAGATCCGTGCGTGGTGTTGCCTCACAGTTAGCGGTGCTGTTGCAAAAGATAATCAGATTGTTCTGATCCTCAATGTTGATCTCTTGGGTTAAAGATGGTCCCAAAGCACGCAATCTTTCAGTATCCTCCTCAATGATGGTCTTTTGCTTAACGGTGCTGCTAGCTCCCGTTGTGGTACTGGTGCTTGTGGAAGTAGTGGTACTCGGAGTGGTGGTGGTTGTTGTTGTTGTGCTGCTGCTGCTTCTTGGAGTTGTCGTTGTCGCTGGTGTCGTTGATGTGGTTGTCGTTGTGCTGCTTGTCGTGGTAGTCGTTGTGGTTGTTGTTGTTGGCTTTCTGGTGGTGCTAGTTGGAGCTGCAGTGGTTGTTGTTGTAGTGCTGCTGGTGGTGCTGCTACTGCTGCTGCTGCTGGAACGTGTAGTAAAAACTTCCGGTTGGGTTTCTGGCTCCGCTTGAGACACTGTGGTTTCCTCCTCGGCACTCAGCACCGTTATGATAAGCGGTGTAGAGGAAGCCAGTGGTTTTCCTGCCACCCTACGCACCATCGTGGGTTTTGGGAGCTCTGCTTCAGTTTCAGTCTGTTTTTGATCAGTAGAACTTTCAGGCTGTACAGCAGTGGGTCGCCCAGAGCCCACATAACGGGTTCTGCTTATAGGTGGTGTAGCAGGCGGTGCCACAGCTACAGGTACAGCGGGTGCAGCTAGCGGCACACCACGATCTCGCATGTGATACTTGTAGCGACTGCGACTGCGCTCCACAGCCGTCAGCGGGCGCTTCGTGGAAATGGTGGGCTTCGCTGTGGTTTCCACCATCGGCACCGTTGTTGTGGTGGTGCTTTGAGCCACTGAAACCTCTAGAACACGAGGATGCTGATCATCACCAACGGCGGGGGTAATTGTCAAAGCTCCAGGCTTCAGAGGAGGCAGCTTGGCGCCAAAGTAAAGATAGGGCTGCAATTGATCCTCATCCTCGTCGTCGTCATCCTGCTCCACCGAAGTAGTTGCCAGCGTAACAGCCACCGCTGGCTTGCCACGTCCACGCTGTGGCTTGGTCCCATCGGCAATATGATTGAGTGTATCATTCTGCTCTTTTGCAACCACAAAGAGTCCATGTGAGGATTCATCGCTGAAGAGAATCTCATTGGTGTCCCTTTCCCCGGTGGCAACTTGTGGCTTGCTCGGCGTTCGCAGCACCACCGAACTGCTGTTGTTAGTTGCCATTGACATGCGGGTGAAATTCGCACATTGTCGCATACAACTGGCGGTGGTGCGGCGTGTAAAGTTCTTAGTACAGTTGCGTATGCAAACCGAGCGTGGATCACTCGGAGACTTTGAGGTGCTCTCCACTGCCGCCGTGGACGGTGAAGTGGCACTGCGTCCGGTGGTGCCAATGCGTGTACGAAAACCACCACGATGTAAAGCCGAACGCCGAGCAGCCAAAACATTCATCAGTTTGCGTTCTCGCTCCTGAGCCGAGTTGAGTGGTGCAATCGAGGGACGGCTGCCAGGGGCGGGGCGGTAGGTGGTGGGTTTCTCGGCAACCACATCTGTAACAAAGATGAGAAGTAAAAGAAACAGTTAGAAGTGGTTACACAAGACACATATCTGCATAAGTGACACAACGAGGTTAAAGCTTTTTGTACCCTGTGATCAAAGAGTGTAAAGTGTTTTAGTTTTGTGAGGGACAGGAAATTTGGAAGGTAGGAAAGTATTGTATAAGCAATTGCTGCTTGTGCTTGCTCCAGGGTCTTTAACTGTCGGCATCTCTTAGCCGCTGCCTTATCTACTACTTATTGTCGATCGTGACGCGTTGTGGAAAACCAAATCTGAGGAGAATGGGAAAGATAAACAGTGCGTCAGCAAAGCATTAAATCAGCACGAGGCACAAACTAGTTTTAGTTTCTGATCGTTTGTCTCTCGGTTTGGGCCATTAATCAGAGAGAGGTGCGTTTCTTTGCCTAGAAACTGTTGTAGTTAGCCAACTGGTTCACTACATAGTTGTAGCCTCTTGACTGTGTCGCTATGAAGGCATTTGACTAATTAGCTTGACACACAAATTGGTGGCAAATGTTTTTGATGTTCTGACTGTCCATGCCCCAAAGGCGTACAGCTGCTGCTGCCGCTACTGCTGCTGGCCATTGTGTGGGCTTTGGCCAACTGTTTGGGCCATGAATCATTGAAGCGATTATCTGCTAGAGCTGCTTGCACAATTGTTTAATATTCACGTTGCCATTAAAAACTGCCAAAACGACCGGCTACAGCCAAACAATGTTAACAAAACACAGTATATACACAATTTGTTGTAGTCGCTGCTGCAGCTGTTGTTGTTGCTGTTGCTGTTTTTCACAAGCATTTAGTTCATTGGCTTGCAGTTTAGGCCAAGGTTAAGCCTGGCATCTCAAGCGCAGCGACTAGAACAAGCGACAAAACTAACTTTGCCGCTATTTTGGCCAACGCAGACAACGCTTTGTGCCAAGACTCGAATTCGGATTTCGTATTTCGGATTTAAATTTAGATTTGGGCTTGGAGCTAAAAGCCTGAGTTTGAGCTTCGTTGGCTTCTCCATTGGCTGCACTCCACATTGGAGCTAACCGTTTTTTTTTTTTTTTCTTACTTATTGTACAAAACCACTGTGCGCCCCATTTGGGCGTCTCGTCACGTCGCCTCGCTGCCTTCAAAAGAACCCACAACGGCAACGAACACACCAACAACAAAGCACAGCAGCGACAACAACAACAACTGACTGCGACTGCCATTTTTGCTCTGTGTTGCGAGACACGGGCGTTTGCTGTGCCTACTTTAGTTAATTTGTACTCTCATGAAAGATACTTTGATTATTTGAATCGATTTGTAACAACAACTAAAGAGAATCCAAAGAAGGGAGACAAGTTTAGATAAAGAAAGGTTCCAATTGTTTAACAGAATTTTAACTACCAAAAAAATGGTAAGGCAATTGTTGAGACAGATTGGCAACTTCAAAATCTACTGCTTTTAAAGACAGAGTACCCTAGAATCGGTATGCTTTCATTAAACATTTCTTAGGCAGACACTGTTGTTTAGTTCACTGCGGTGGTGGTGTTGGTGGTGCTGTTGGTAGTAGTGCAGGCAAATCCACTTGGCCGCGCAACTTCTTGGCATTAGCTATGCTGCTGTTGTGGCCATCGTAGTCGTTGTCTCTGTCGCAGCCGTTGTCTTTGTCGCTGTATCTGCTCTTGGCATGCGTTGTGGAATTTTAATTTGATTTTGGTCATAGACACGATTTTGTTTTTGGGCTGCGACTGCACGAAGCGAACCAAAACGAAACAAAAGTCGAAACCAAATAAAAAATTAAACAAAAAATGGAAAAAACTAAATAAATGGACAACTAACCAAAACATTCAAGCCGAAACTTTGTAGCAGTTTGTTTCAAAAGAATTCTCCGATCTTATTTGGCAATTTAAAATTCTGAGAAGCTTAGCTCAACTCAGACGGGTGTGTGTGTGTGTGCTTACATAATGCGCCAAACAAAATTATACTTAATATACGAAGTATAAAATACAAAAAAAGTGTGCAATAAAACGAGTAAACACGTCAAGTTATTAATCTTTAGTTTGCGACAGCGTGACTAATGTCAATATTTGCTTAAAACTTATTGCCAGATTTTTGCCAGTTTATGTGAAATTTAATTGCTAACAATTTTGGCCAATCACAGTGCACACAATGGGCGAGCATTCAGTGGCGGAGTTTCGTATGGTTCTAAGCCAAATTGACTATTTGGCCGACAGTTGGCAGTGGCAGTTTCGGCTAATGAGCCTTCACTTCACTTCCACACAAAAACATCCAAGGCTCCCACGAGCTGGCCTTTGTTTTGGCCATTAATTGTCTAAGTATATATACTCGTATTTAAGCCGCAAGTAGATGATGCCTGCTTTAATTACATTCGTATTGAATTTGAGTGCTCACAAGTGTATTTATAAATACTCGAAATACATTTGGGTTCGGGGTATTAGCGCTTGAATGAATCGCATGTCTTTTGCTTTAGAACTTTTAATTAGAAATAAATTACAGACACATGTGGGCAGCCAAGTCATTGGCTAATTGACAGACTGACAAGATGACAAGCTGACAATCTAACAGACTGACTGACAATCAATTGTTGTTATGTATTTGTTAGCCTAAAATTGCTTATCTAATCGAGACGTATTTATTGTTATGAAATATTTGACAATTGACGGAAACACACAGCAAAAACAGGCACAACCTGAGCCTCTGACATTAATATCAATCATACGCAACGTTGCACATGTCACAACCCAAAGAGCGAACCGCATTTTGGGCCCAATTTGCTGAATGAAAAACGTAAATTATAGAAAATGTGCTGAAAATATTTAATTGTTATTTAAATTTTGTTTGCTTTGTACTGCACTATCACTGTGGAAATCTCCATAGATAAATTAATAATAAATATGGAAAAGTTTCTCAGAATTGTTTGCTAATTTAAGCGTAATGAAAAGTCTTCATTATAAGCCGACTGCTGTTCTAGTGTTAACGCCACGTTTTGGCCTTGAATGGCTTAAGTTTTATATGAATGTTTTCGATTCGTTTTTAATTCGCATTTGTTACATTTTTGCAGCAAACAATTGTGACTAATTGTGAATCATTTCCGCTAGCGTCGAGACCGCAAAAACGATTCAATAAAACGTAAACGAGTTAAATGAAAGAAAAAGAAGTGAAATACAAAAAAATTAACTTTCATTAATTCATTGGCACTAATTCACGTGGTGCAAAACAGCAACAGCTTCACTTTTGCTTTCTTGGCGCTGCGCTTATTTTTGGCTTTTCATTTGCTTTTGGCTTTTGCTTTTGCTTTTAGTTTTGGCCTGATCATAAATACAATTTTTAAATGCCGCCTTGGCTTGGCTTGTTACAAAACTTTCTCCAGGCGCGCTTTCGTTGCACATTTTTTCTTCTTCTCTTCTCTTCTCTTTGATTTTTTGCTTTCTTGCATTGCAATTTCTTTATGTTTGTTGTAAATATCGTATATGTTGTCGTTGTTGTTGCTGTTGTTATTATTTATACGCTGCACCCTACAGCTTGGCTGCCCACGTTCATGGCTAAAACTTGTTTGTTGGCCCGCAAAATAGACAAAACAGACAAAACATGCAACAGGCACGTTTTGGTCGAGGCGATTGAAAGCATTTCTAATGTGAAATCGAAACATGCAACACAAAATGCCAAAAGCAGCTAGCAAAGTGCCGCAAATTTGTACAAGCATAACGTTGCAACAACAACAACAGCATCAACAGCACTGCCAAAGTTGGCAGTTCATGTGCGTGACATTTTGCCTTAACTGGGCTTAAAGCTGGAATTGTAGTTGCAACCTGGAATTGCAATCCTCTAGGCTGCTTGAAGGTGCAGTTTAATGCAGGAAATGTTGCCGATGACAACAACGACAACAGTTGCTGCCGTGAGAAAGCAAAAGAAATGGCAAAGGTAAAAATACAAGACGATTTGTTGAGGATGTCAATGCGGAAATCAAAGTGAAGTTGTCGTGAAATGCCACTAAATGTTGCACCCGCTGCTGTTGCTGCTGTAGCTGCTGCATCTGTTTCCTGGTCGAATCAACTAACCCTTGGCCAAGCCTTGAGCGACAGAATTGACCTGGCCAACAAACGGACAACTGCTGACTGCCTTACTGACCTTTTGCGCAATCACAAATGAGACTTGGAACTTTTCAAATGTGTTTTTGTTTCATTTTGTTTTTCTAGAGCTCCGACAATATGTTAAATGATCAACGGCGTCAACAACAATAACAACCAGAACAACAACAACAACAACTGCAGTGCAGCATTGGATAATTGCAAAGTTCATTTTGTTTCTGTTTTTCTCAGTTTTTTTTTGTCGAGTTTTTCAATGTGTGTGAGTGTGTTGTTTTTTGCTGTGACCATTGTGCGAGGTTTGGTTGCTTCCGTTTATTTGTTTGGCTTTGGCTTTACGAATTCAGTGCGAGTTGGGATCGCTTGGTTTGGTCTGAAAAGTTTGTTTTCAATAGGCAATGCTGTTGTTGTTGTTGCTCTTGTGCATTGAGGCGTTGCAAATGGTTGCTGCGGGGCGTGTCACATGTTCGTCATCATCATCATCATCAACAACAACGTGAGCAACAACAATAACATCGCGTAGCATCCAAACGCTCCCATCAGCAGCTTGTTGCACAGTTTTACGCAATATTAAAACTGATTTTCAGTCCCTTTCTCACTCACTCTCCGCAACTGTCTCTGTCTATTTTCCTGAGCTCGCGACCCGCCTGCAACTTTGGCATCATTAGTTAGTTGGCCGCTTTCTTTTGTGCCCCAAAATTAGTTACGTCCCTAACCCTCCCAACTAAATCATGTAAGCTCGGAGAGCGTCTCTTACATAATGATCCGCGACTTTTGGGTCAGCTAAGAGTTTAATTAATCACATAAAATATAACAAAAATGTGAAAATACAACAAAAAGAAAAGAAAATTAGTCAAAAGTTTATGACAAAACTAAAGACGAGGCTCCCCCACAGCTCACAAAAAAGTTCAATAAACCTGGTCAGTTTTGATGGTTGTGATTAGTCGCATTTTGCAATGCAAACTCCAAACTTAATGAAAATAAAATTATAAAAACATTTTATGCAAGCGGCTAAAAACAGAAATTCCAAAAAATACAAAGAAAACACAAAAAATATAGCGAAAAGCAAGCAAAACCAAAGACGCATTCGACAACAGCTTTTTAATAGCCGTGCCGTGTGGCCACCGCACACAAATTACGCGTTTCATTTCCTTTTCCTTTATGCGCCCCGACCAGCAACAACAACGACAATAAATAGCCACAAAGTAATAACAACAAATTTAGTTACAAATGAAAAATCACTTGGCAAAAAAAGGGAGGAAAAGCACGCAAATTATGACTGAAAACAGTTATCTCAAGCAAACGAAAGTAAGCGCAAGAAAATCTGCGAATAGTTATGTAAGCAGAAGAGATAGACCCTTAAGAAATTGCCTAAAATTTAGTAGTTAATCATGGACTTTCACAAGCAAAGACAGAAAGTATTTTACTTTTAGCAGTAGTGTAAAATAAAAGTTTGTTATCAGTATAAACATTAAGCAATCTTAAGTTATGCTAACAGCCTAGTAAAGTTAAGCGTTAACATAAACAGTACTAAGCCCAGTATAACCACAAAAACCAAATAAAATAAAGTAATGTAACGAAAACCCTCTGCAAACCTGTAAGCAAATCAAAGCTGAGCTCCAAGTCCTCTGTCTATATGTTTAGGTACAAGAAAACACAAATCCAATGCATAAAGAAAACACATATTTATTTTTTTTTGTTATTGAATATTTGTTGCTCTGCGTAAACATAAATCAAATACGTAACACGGTAGGCACTGCACTACACACGGCTGTTTACACTATTACGTATGTGGTTAAGTATTTTTTCTCCGTACTTAAAGTGGTAACTGGGATTTTTTGGTTTCTATAGTGATAGAGGCTGAAACAATGATTCATAATCCCATATATGATGATGGACTACACATACGTAGCTGCTGCACCCACTTAAGTGCCGCCAAAACCACAATAGCTCAGCGTATGAGTTATAGATGCCGCCCACATTGCGCATACGCCAGGAGGTACATCAGAAAGATTGGGAAAGAGAAGAGCACGAGAGCAGGGAGGAAAATGTGTTTGCAGACGTTGCAAGTAAATGTTGCAAACGTTGCTGCACTTGGCAGCTAGCTGGTTGACTGGCTGTCAGAGAAGGCAGAGACCTGTTGCCACTGACGATGCCGTTACCTGTTGCCGATGCCTGTTGCCAGTTTTGTGAGTTGGCTTTTTAGTGTTGACTTTTCAGATTGTGGCTGGTGAGGTCGCTCTTCTTCGCTCAGGCAGCGAATGGCAGCCAACGCTTGAATACGCCTGGTAAATGTGTTGGGATTACGCAATAAACGCACATGAGCAGCGACAGACAAACAGACGGACACACAGTCAGGCAAACAGACAGAAAGAGAGACAAACAGGTAAACGTAATGAGCCAACAACAGCTTAAAAGAGCCACAAGATATACCAATATTGATATTTATGTTGAGGATTTTTCTTTTTTCGGTTTTTCGGTCAACCACTTGCTGACCAGCGTGTGGTTAACTTGCCCACCATATAACACCTACAATCACAGGCCAGCGAACTTCGACTGGCAGAAGAACCGCACATATATACATTTTTTTTGGGTTTGAAGTCATTTCGTAACATTTAAAATATAAAAAAATAATACATACACAAAATATATGCACATTCATCGCTTTGGCTTTTTGGGTAGAAATTTTAATGCGCATACATTAAAAATAATCAAAATGCATTAAACTTTTGTTTAGTTAGCTTTTTTTTTGAATTTCGGCTACAACCTGTTTATGTAATGGCTGTTCATGCTCGCCACTTGCACTCCAAGTTTAAGCCAAGTTATGTGAGTGGGTAACACACACAAAAACGCACTCACACACGTACAATTCAAATCATAATAATAATAATAAAAAAAAATATACAGGCCTCATGAATAAACATGCATAAATACATAATTTTTCAACAATTTTGTTGGTGTTGGGTTTTTTAGTTTTGGGTGAAAATGCGTTTGTTGCCAAGGTAACAACTTAGGCCTAGGCAGCAACATGGCCAACACTCGCCACTTGGCTAAAACAAAAGACAATTGTCAATTGACATTTGACGCCCACAAAAAATAAAACAAAACAAACAAAAACCCGTCGCAGCTTTAACTAAACTTATAATTGCTTATGAAAATACTTAATTGAAATAACAATTAAGAGCAAACAGCACGGACAGAGTCTAAAGTCTAGCTCGTATCTTATGTCTTGTATCTTTTGTGTCTAAAGTTCACTTGCAACACATGAAAGGAAGGCTATTTGCGGCATGCCGAAACCATCGAAATTCAATTTGTTTTCATTGTGAAGAGCTGGCAAAACAATCTTCATATTAGACTCATAAATATATCAATCTTGAGATCTTGATCCAAAACTCTACCGCAACTATATTTATTTTAATATGCACTCGAAGGCATTCGTTCGTGCTTCACTTTGAATTGGCCATCCCCAGTTTAGATACTTGTCTAATAATAAATAGATGTTATTATTACAAAGTCAAAAGCACAAAAAATACAAAAATTATAAACTAAAATAAAGAAATAATGTGACCTCGCTTAGTTTGACGGTTACGGTTTGGATTTTATGTAAATTCGCTTGACAAACCCAAAAACCAAATGCAATCGCAACATTTTGTACTTGAAAATTAGGTATGTGTAAGTGTATTTAAAAAATAATTACTAATCAACGTTAGCTCTTCGTTTTCAATGTAAATTTTTGAGAGAATAGCTGGGAAATAGTCTAGAAATCAGAAGTAATCATAAGACACTTATTTTAAATTATTATTTAGCACCTTTAAGAAAGTTTTGACTGCTCTAGATAATTATTAAACTATCAACTATTAGTACACTGTTCTATTTTTGGAACGTTGCCAACTTAGACTGCAATTTATGTCTCCCAAAATAGGCAGAGTATTCACGCCAATCATATGAAATGGCAACATCTATGTTGACGAATGTTTTTGGGTCTTTCAAGCGCCAAAGATTAGCCAATGCGAGTGTTTGTATTTGCTGTTGTCTGCTGTCTGTTTTCTTTGGCTTTTGTTGTGGCTGTTGCCTCTTCTGCCGCACATTTAGCTGGCCAATTGTTTTAGCCGGCCAACAACACAGCAAATTTGGCAGCTCGAAACGTTTGTGGCTGTTGTCGATGTTGTTATTGTTGTTGCATTGTGCCCGCTGTCAGTTGGTCAATAATTGGCATAGATTTATTTCGACTCGTTTGCAATTTTGGCCCACTAGGCCAAAATTTCCCCCCACTTGAGTTGAAAATGGATTTTCTGGGATAGTTTTGCCAAAAGGGGTGCAGTTGATGTATGTTCAATTTGTGTATGTGATGTATGGTGATAGATGGATAGATGGAATTACTTACCCACATCGCTGGGGCTTAAAATTTCTGCAGAGTTTGCAGACAGAGTTTGGCTTTCATTGTGTTGTTGTTGCAGTTGCTGCTGCTGTTCCACATGATCCACAACCTCTTCTGCCGCTTGCTGTTGTTGCTGCTGCTGCTGTCTAATTGCACCATTAGTTGCACTCGTTTGCGTTTCACTGACTGTTATTGTTGTTGTCGTCGATGTCGCCGTTGTGGCAGCCTCAACCATCAACAGTGCCACCAGCAACAACAAAATGCCACAACGCCAAAATGATTCATTGCTTCGATGAATTTTCATCAACGACATCGTTACCGAAGCATATACCAAAAATATATGTTGCCGCTTGACGCTGCCTGTTGCCAGTTGCTAGTTGCTGGTTGCTAGTTGCTGGTTGCTGGTTGCTCTGCTTTCGTATTGCAAGTACTTAGTTGCTGTGGTCTTTTACTGATTTTCTATCTAGTCTCTGTCTCTATTGTTCGTTTGCACACTTTTCCACAATTGTTTGCCGAAGCTGCGTTGCAATGTGTGCGTCTTGCGGTTGCAGTTGCAGTCGCTGTGGCTCTGGCTCTGGCAGTTGCCTCTTCCTCCTGCTGTTGCTGCTGTTGCGTGCAATAATTCAAGTCTTGCTGTCGACTTATCTGTGCGGCTGCCTTGGGAAATCGTACGCCTTGTTGTTGTTGCTGCAAAATTGTCGGAAATGTGAAAGAGAGTTTTTTGTTTGCATTAGTGAAAAGCTTAGTACAGCCAAAACTACACACTAGCTTACTAGCTAAGTCTTATTCTGCCTAACTGAAACCAAATGAAAGCCGGTTTTGTTGCCGCGGCTCCCAATATGTGCAGATTTCTCAATCTTTCCATCGTCTGTATTTGGGGAGCTGTGCTTGGGCAATTTCACGAAATCAGCTGTAATTGGTTTGTCTTTAACGGTTTTATAGACAGGCCAATGCCTAAGTCTTTAGCGGACTGAAGATAACCCAGAGTAGAGATCTATTGGTCATTGGTGCGTATCACACACACATATCATTCATAAGTCACATTAAGTAAGAGTGATAACTGAGGTCGCTGTACGTCGCTTCAATAAAAATAATCCGCAACACGCATACGCCCAGTTGTACAAGGCAGCTGCCGTCCACAAACACACACACACACACACACATCGTTAGTTTATGGCAATGTGTGTCATTGCCTGTCGAGAAATCAATTAAACAAAAACAAATATACATAAAAAAACATACTTTTTAAATACTCAAGTCTCTTGCGCAAAATTACGTTGGCAATTTCACTTGGACTTTTAGGTATTGGTATGCCGCATAAACAGTTAATAAAATGCAAGCACGTGCGGGGTGTGTGGTGTGCGGTGGTGTAGTACTACACCTCGCATTATGGGTGTGCCACCTTTAACGCCTCCGTTTGCGTAATGTGCAACGCCAAAATTATTAAAGCCGATATAAAAGAAACAAAAAAAACTAACAGGCAGTTAGGCTAAATGGCCAATTGTCATGCAGATGAGCTAGCCGCATATACACATCATTTTGGCCATGCCAAGAAGTGAACACACACAAAACAGTTACCGAAAAGAGTTCTTCATTAGCATTGGTAAGAATCTATGGCCAATCTTTTACATTAATCAAACTGCCTTTCACAGAAACAGCCACAGCCACAGACCAAATGGCCAAAAAGGCAGAACGCAAAAGTTCAACGCACGGCTAAAGAATCTTCCCAAAATTTGCTTTGGCTATTGGGTAGGGGAAGAGCATAATTTGGCAGTTCTATGATTAATTGACAATGGCAAGAGCATAGAGGGCTCAAGCAGGATGCTTGATGTAAGAAAAGCCCAAGCGAATTTGCATGACAGAAGCAGCCAAAATAAAAGAAGAAAACAAAATTAAATTGGCTAACATCATATAATTTGACTTGGCTATATTTGAGAATTATTAAATTTCAACAATTTTTTGCTCATTAAAAAAGCAAAGTTTAATTATAAGAAAGCCATTGACTTTTTTTTGTTGTGTGTGCAGGTGTGCGTGTATGTGAGTGTGTGTTTACATGATTTGCGCTCGTTTCACGAATTTATTTATCCGCTTTTTGCTTGTTTTCTTCTCTTAATTTGTTATAACATCAGCATTCTAAACTTAACAACAACAGCGCAATAAGATTACAATAACAGAAATGCTGTGAAGTCGGCTTAAAGATTTCGTTTGGCTTTGGGCTTTTGGCCATGTGGTGCGGCAACTTTTTTGTCATGTTTTTTTTTTCGGTACGGGAACTGGGAAACTTTTGAGCGGAGCTCAATCAACGTCAAAACACATTGAGAACAGAGAACTAAGAACCGAAAATACACTCAAGTGTTTGACAATTGGATGACTTTGAGTTTGAAGTAGTTCTGTGCCGAGTTGTTTGCCTGATTGTTTGCTTTGATAAAGTGCTGCTTTCGGCCAAAAAGCAACACATAAAAAACACACGAGACGCAACTAAATTCTTGGCCACACAAAAGCGTGCGAAAGAATTTGATTTTCAAACATCAATAACGCCCACAGGTTTTCATCGTTCACTTAACTTTTTATTATCAATCTGGCGAAGCTGAAATCTTTATATACATACATATATTTTTATCTAATACCTTTTGTATTGGAAACAATGGAGTCACAGCTGATTAAACATGCGAAATCGTGGGTCGTAGCGAAAACTGATGCATAAACATAGTGAACAACAACAATAGTAACAATAAAACACGACACGATCACTAAATTGTTTATTTAATATCAATACAATCTTATCAGGCGAAATCTTGGCACTTAAAATGTAAACAAGCTGTTGTAATCACTGGATGCCTGCAAAAAATTGGTCAATAGAAAACACAAATAAACTGGGATTATAGCCAAGTTATTGCAACTACTATCGATCACTCATGATCAACAGAGAGAGTGTGTGGGTGGGAGGGAAAGACCAGAAATCGATCCAATAATAAATAAAGTGAAATTAAATCTCTACCAGCTCAAATGACATTAAGACATTTAAATAAACAACAATTAATCCAATTTAAAGGCAGTCAACTGCTGCTCCAGACACTAAACAACATCTAATCTCAATGTTGATTGATCAATTCAATTTCAATTTCAATTCAATGCGATCGATAAATGTCTTGATATGCATATCAAATGGCAAAACATACATGAGCTGACGGTTCATAAATATGGGGAACGAATTAGATGATTTATTAGACAACCGGAAGAGTTTTGAAGCACAGAGTAGGAAGAAAGAACTGAGGAAGAGTAGAATCTTATGTAATATAATATTAATGGGCTGTAAAAAATTCCAGCAAAGAATTCTATTTGAATAATGTTAATAGAATTTCTAACAGCATGCAAAATTACTTAAGACAGACATTTCTTATGTCTTTAGTAAAAAAACATTAAACCAAACAAGATCCTCAAACAGATTCCTAATCTTAAGTTCCTTTTATAATAATGATCTAATCTCTGCACACTTGAATTAAGTATGCAACTAATGTGCTTAGGAAGTAGACAACTACTACGAGTTACTATGCTAAAACTCCAAGCACGTCTTTGACTTTAATTGGAGCCAAAGATTCTCGATTGTTGTTGCACATTAAATAATAATAATGAAGAATAATTATTAGAAAGCCAAGCAGGTTGTAGTATATCTAATTATAATCAGTTAATAGCTTCAACTAGCATGGCTAATAAAAGACCTGCAGATGTGGACGGCGCCGACAAAAGGTTAGATGGCCAACAAGTTTCAATTAGGTAGCTCTCGCAAAGCCTCTCAGAACTTGGCTAATTGCGAAAGCAAAAAAAAAAAATAAAAAATATAGTTATTAAGCTCATAAGCAGCACATCAGCAATTAGAGGAATACACGTAGTCGTTAAAGTCGGAACCCAGCGACAACTACAATCTACAAATTTGTCAGGCATGAAGGTGAATTTCAGTTGTTTTTTAGAGTTTATTTTTCAGTCTCTCAGAGTTTGCTTTAATTCCAAGCTACGCATGACAAAATCGACAGCAGCAGAAGCAGCAGATGTCGTCAACTTCCTTTTGAACGACGTTTGGTTTGTACATAATAAAATAATTATGAAGAATAAATATTAAGTAACTGGCGAGTCACAAAAAAACATGAGCAACCGACAATCTTTTTTTAATAATATTCTACAAATAATGCATAATTTAGTCGAGGGAGTTCGCTGCCAATTCCTACTACTGACTTGCCGACTACCGACTTTAGATCGTGCAATACCCGTACAATTATTGACCCTGAACCGCATCATCAAACGACTCACGAGTCGCCAAGTAGTCGGAGTCGAATCAACGAATCGTCGAATCGCAGCACACGTAAGAATGTTCCATTGTTATATGTTTTGCCGACAGAGAGAACTATAATTTGTATTGGATTTTTACACGTTTCATTCTAATGAAAATCCAACAGCTACAAATAATCCACAATTGCAGCTGACAGTTGAGTAACGACTAAGAGTTACTCTGTAAACGGATACAAATGTTTAGTTTCAATTTAAAAGTCTTTAACCATATGCCAAATCTATTCTTAAATTAGCTAGACATTGATTTAATATCTTGAGCTGCAAGTATGCAAAAATAGAAAGTTCTAACTATAAAGATTTAATTGGTTGATTGTGCACATAAATACAATACCAGTTTTTCTCCTTTTCCAAATTTAAACTACTAAATAAGAGATTAATCACTGAATACTTTCAAACAAGTCGATCAATGAAATGAAATTTCTAAACTGCTTCGTGAATTGATTATGACACTTTCCACACAGTTTCCAGTTAACGAAATGAATTTTTACCGCTTAGTGGAAAGTGAACATCAAAATAAATGGCCAGCAATTGTGCAACGGTTTAAAAAACACTGCAAAATTAATTTTCCGCCAATTTTGATAAAAACACACAAATGACAGCTAACGTGCCAGCGAGTCATTAAGACAAATTTGCAGTTTGCGGTTTACATTTTGAAAAATGGAAAAATGAGGGATGAATGGGGGTGAAAATTGCAATTTAATAACCAACACAAACTGTGAAATAATCTCAAGAATTAACAACAGATTATGAAAGAGTGAGAGCGAGTAGCTTCGAGAACATGGCTAATCATGTTGGCTTTTGAGGTTGGTCAGAATCGCGTGGGTTCAAAGTATTTCATTGAATTTTGTTCGTGGAATTCGCAGACGCACCCGTGAGTCAGGGGCGCAGTTGGAAACTCACTTGATATGGTCATAAACAATAACAGAATTTAGGAGTAACGCTCGTAATGCCATTTGACTAATTAGTTCCAGCTGCACGTGTCTAACAGCTGATATGGCTATCGTTCTTCAGGTATGAAAAAGACGACAGAGGGGAAATAAAACAGAGAAAGAGAGAGAAAGAGAGCGACAGCTGCATATCCAAGTGATTCACCGTCGATGTTGCATAACGAACTTGCAACTTAATGCTCCACTGCTTAAAAGCATTTGAAATGCAATTAAGCCTCATCAATATTATGGTGTCTTGTGTCTGGTGTCTGTTGTCTCGATGGCTTGGTCTATTGGTGTCCGGTTTGCCGACTGATCCGTTTACCGCTAACAGTTAACCGCTTCAACAGTTTAACAGTTAATAGTTAACCAATTGTTGATTTCTGATCTGCCTCCGACTGTCTCTGACTGTCTGCCTTCGCTCCCCATATCCAATTGCCACTGTGTATGTTATGGTTATGGTCAACTCAAATGGCCGGACAAACAACTTTTCAATTTCAATATGTTCACACAGTTTTCAGTTGTAGTGCAGTTACAGACAGTTGCACTGTAGCTCTTGTAAACGTTGTTGTTGTTATTGTTGTTATTGCTGTTTACGCTCTTTACACGATTTATCATAAATGTATTTTTAAATTGTTGAACAAACTGCCAACAATGCTAACAATGCAAGTTCTGCTGTTTGCTGTCTGCAATAGGCGCCTGTGGGCGACAGTGGGCGTGCCAACCGTCCTGTTCTAATGAGTCTGACCCTTGGCCTTTGGCATCTCATTAGCAATGCTCCAAATTGTCCACAACACAAACAACAAAAACTAAACTAAAGCAAACCGGTGGCAATTGGCAAATTTTAGAATGCCTCAAGACAAGTCCAATCCAATTTAAAGCAAGAAAAAACAAAAAATTAAAATAAAACTGGACCGTGCAGATTCGAAACGGAGGTCAGCCGGAAAAACATGAAAAATGCAGCGACTGTCGACGGACGCCATTTAAAATGTTGTTGGCCATATTAATAAAAAGACAACAAAAAACAAAGCCAACAACAATAATCATAAAAAAGCATCAACAACAATTGCTAAAACCTGTTTCAGCGACAAGTGCAGTTTAGTCCATGCAGTCCATGCCCAATGCAGGTTGGACACATGGCCACAAAATGCAATCAGTGTGCAGTGCGCACCGTGGTTAGCGACTAATTGAAACTGATTATTGTTCATAGAACTATGTTTAGCTAGGCATAAATTACTAGTTAATTGATTCAGAGTTGTTATTGGTTGGCGAAAGAAATGTGAAGAATTTTGTTTACTAAATAAGTTGTCGGTATTTTGTAGCTTGACAGGTTTGAAAATATTGGTGTTTTACCAATTTGAAATTCATTTCCCTAGGGGTTTTCCTGTTCACCTGCAGTAAAAACGGAGTTTCCCTGAAAAATCAATTTTGAACACTACACTGTTCCGGTGATACTGTTATCAGTTAATTGCAAACTCATTTACAGTGTGTTTTCTACAGTTCTAATAATTAGAGTAGTACTGTAATTACTCATAGGTATATTGGTAATTACACATTTAACTACTCTTAAGAACCTTTCCAAGCATTAACCTACTTTTCAAACACCTATTCATCTAATTCGAAAGTCATTCGCACCACTGTGCAGTGTCTGCGCTTTTACAGTTGGTTTTTCTCGAAACCTTTTTTGCTATTTTCGTACTTTTTCGCTGTTCGATTGCTGACTGGCTCATTGATGACTGTTTGCATTTTGCACTCCTGTTTTAAAGTTCAAAGGTGTGCAGTACAGTTGTTTTTTGTGGTTTACAGTTTTTTATTTATTTTTTGTCAGTTTTTGGCGTGAGAACCAAATGCAAAAAGTGTGTTGAATTTTTAGACTACAGGGTATGCCGCTATGCATGTCAGTTAAAGTAGTTAATTTATGTGGCAATAAATTTGTAGGTAAATAAATTGAGCTTTCTTACTTTTACAGCCATTTGGTGGATCCACAAAAGGTGCTCAAAACAATTCCTCCAAGTGCAGTAGCATTACGGGTTTGATTAGAACTTCTCGGCTTTATTTTGTACCTTTTTAGCTTTAACTGTTTTGTTTGCAGCTTTTGTTGTTACTGTTGTTGTAGTTGCTGTCGCTGTTTTACATACTACGCCGAGCTTTCGAGCGAATCTAGTAAGAGCAGGCGCGAGTCGGAGTGGGATGGCAATATTGTACTACACAGTACCTACTACTGTGTGAGAGAGATTGCCGAAAGACTTTGCAACAAAATTTTCATAAAACTTTTCGCTATCGTCTCGTTGTTGTTGCTGTTGTTTTCACACACTGCATTTGCAATGATGTATAACTTCAGGTTTCTCTTCAAACGACTTGAATTTTATATCTTATTTAAAAACACATTTATTTATGCAATTGACCCGCTTCAAAAACAACAAAGCAAAACAAAACAACACAATCAATAAAAAACTTGTTGTTTTCTTGGAATTTCGATGTCGTTGAATTCTACGCAGAAAAAACTTGTTAGCTGTTTTGGATTTTTCTTTTGCACTTGCTGTTGCTCGTTTGTTTGTTTGTGTTTTTTTTTTTTAGCTTTTTGCTTATTTAACACAAACACACTGCGATACAGAAACAAACTCCAACACAAACTCTCATGCAAACACACGCACACTCACACTTCAATAGAGAGAAGAGCCGCTCTTGGCTAAAATATTTTCACAAATTTTATAAATTTTTCAGTTGCGCGCGCGCGTTAAGCACCCACAAATTGTTATTGTTGCTCTCTCACGATCTTTCTATCTCTTTCTCTATCACTCTAGCTCCCTTGCTTGCGTACGTTTCGCTACCACGCTGTGGGGGTGGGAGTGGGCGAAAAAATTAGCGGCGTATATTCCGCGTTTAGTACTTATGGCCACAAGCTGCGCGAGACGACTGAGCGCAAGCAGGTTGGATCAGCTAAGCTGCGCCAACAACGCAAGCGAAGCTTTAAAGCTCCGTCAAGTACGGCAGCTTCTTGACAGCTTTTAGTTGTAGCTTAACCGCCACCTGTTGGGTTTGTAAGGTAACTAATGCTTTTGATCACTTTGGTTTGAAACCAAAAAAAATGTTAAACTGTTAGGTTTAAATCTAAATAGAATTTGAATTAGCAGTTAGATATTTGAAATTGGCTAATCAACATGCGGCTTTTAATATTTAAAAATAAATTAAATATATATTTTCAAATTAGAAAACAAAATAAATTCTTTAAATTTAAAATCATTCTATACACAATCCTAAAAAAAAATTATCCATTCAATTCATCCTGCTGCAAATTACTTAAGAAACCTTTAAATATAAATAAAAACGACAAATCTTATAAACCAGGTTAGTTTGATAAGGATTAAAATCTGCTTGTCATCAATCAAAACAATCACATAGAGAAACCTATTTGGGGCGGCTATTTGAGCTATTTGACGTGCCATAAAAAGTAAATATAAAATTATCGTAATATCAGCACAAGTAAAAATAAATGAACAACACGAAAAAAAAACCAATCGATGTGCGTGGTAACGATCACTTGGAATTGAGTTCGACTCATTACGAAAAAAGCGCGACGAAAGCGCCGCCCAAAAGGCACGACGAAAAAAAGCACTCCACCGAGGAGGAAACGAAGGGGGGAGTGGACAGGGGGTAGGGCATGGGGGAAGAAGGGTAGGGGCAGTGTGGGCTCCTCAACTTTTGTTGATCTTGAGAGGGTTATACATGAAACTGTTGATTTATCTCTCAGCTGCTGCCGCTGCCGCTGCCGCTACGACGACGCCGACGACTTACTGACCAAGTTTATAAAACTTTGGGCTAAAATGCAAGCGTCGCACAGTTGCTTCAACAACGTTGCACGCGCGGCCGTCTGTCGCGTCGATCATCAAAATCAAGTAGAAGCCAAAAACACAACGAAAGACAAAACTCAAGTTAAAAACGAAATTTCGGCAGTCGGTTGTTCGCTTAACAGCTTTTAACAGCGATATAAAACGAGTTGCAGGGCTTCAGGGCCAACAAAAAAAGCAGCTAATCACATTGCCTGGCTACCACTTCGACTACTCTTATTATTATTTTTATTGTTGTTGTGCAGTGCGTTTTATCAGCATCAGAAACAAAGCGAAAGAAACGAAAACGAAAGTCCGGTCAAAACATAAACGCGGATCTTTAAGCCGTGTACCTCTCGCTCGCTGTAATGGCTCAATAAAATTAGATATATCGCAACTTCGTACCGCCGGCAAAAAGTACTTAGCTACAAAGTGAAAATTAACCACATGTCAAAATAAAACTAAAAAGAAAGAAAAAAATTAACACGCTCAGCAGCCAAATGATGAAATAAAACTAATCGAAAATAGAAAAACCCAAGAAGAGTAAGTGCTCTTAAAGTGTTCTCAACTCAGTGCAAATATCATAGTTGTTAATTGAGTAAATAGCCAAGAATTTGGAGAAGGAGCAATTTGGGGAACTTTTGGAAACAGTCAGCAACGAAGCGATCGCGAAGAAACAAGCTTAAAACTCTCCCCACGCGGTCCGATCGGTTCGAAATTTATGCATAACTCAATATTATATAAAGTTCAAGAGACAGCGAAAGAGAGGGGGGAGCGAAAGAAAAAGGGAAGGAGAGGGAGAGGGAGAGGGAGAAGAAGAGCGGTTACAACATCTGCAAGAAAGAAGCCCAACCCGCAGTTAGCAGCAGTTGCCTCAAATTATGCAAAAAGTTTTAACAAGCGCTGAGGAAAGCGAAATATGCGAAAAAAAGCGTTAACTACGCAAATTAGCTAGATCAGCAGCAGAAAATAACAAAAACAAAACACTTAAAAATGTATACAAATTGTACTCGTACTCAAGACTCAAATGCGGCGTCAGTTTTTTGGCAGAAAGCAGCAGCAGAAATAAACGAAAACGATAACACGACCTTAGTCAATGCCAGACGCTTTTCCCCGCAGCAAAGAAAACTGAATTCTCGGTCAAGCAAGCAGAAGAAGCAGTCACAAAGCGGACCCTGCATAAGCCCCGGGTCTTGCAGTAATAAGCAATAAACTTGGAATTATTACGTGTCGCCCCAAAACCGAAAAAAAAAATAAAGAAAAACAACAAAACGAAAGGCCAACAACAAAAATACGCTCACCTGAGTTCCGAGAGACTCTTCCACTTTGGAGTCGGTTTAGTCATGCGGTTAGTGGTCAGTCGGCCAAGTCGGTAAACGGTTTCGCTCAAATTGGAAAAAGACTCGAAACCGACTCGAAAACGTCTCGAACTCGAACTCATCAACCGTTTTGAACCTTAGTCGCTTGGCGTTGCCAAACGAAATTGGGTTGAGTTTTGGCTTTTGTTTTGTTATCGTTGCGCCTGTTTTGTTTATCTTTTCTTGTTGTTGTGTTTCGTCAACTTTTACTGCGGGAAATATGATAATAAATATATTAAATGCCATAGCTATGTGTAAATTATTGCATAAGTTTGAAGCTCGAATTGATTGAAAGGGGAACAAGCGGCGTATGCGTAATATTCTAAGTAGAATGAACTTTAAAGAGAGCGGGTAGTTCTTTAAGAGAGCAAACCGTTTAAAGTTATTTAAGACTATTTGAAATTAAAGTTGGTAATGTTTTTCCCATTTGCCCTTTGTTTTCTTGCAGTTTTGTGTTGCAATAAGTTTAATAAATAGTTTAACAAAAAATTAAAGGTGTTGTTAAAGTTGCCGTTTTGACCTTCGGCTAACAAAAAGCCCAAACTTAACCAGGCCAAGCAAGCAAACGGTGTTCAAATACACACACACTGGGAGATTGGGAGATTCAATAACACATATAATTACAACAACAAATAAAGCAAGGTAATAGTCACAAACCCACAAGTGACAACAACATGAAGCTCTGGCTGCTTTTCATATATCTGGGTGTTGTCAAGGGCATTGCAAACCAAAGCAACCCAACAACTCCACAGTGGCAACAACAACATTATCGCCTGAACAACAGCTTGGAACAGGACCAGGAGCAGCAGCATGTGCAACAGCAGCTGCAACAGGTGGAAGCTCTGCTGAGCGCCGAACTTGGTCAACTGCATGAGCCACATTTGAGTCGCAGCTCGGTCATCTTTGGGCTCACAAAGGTGGCCAACGAGAGCAATGTGAATGCCAAATGTGCATCCCAATTGCTGCAGGTGCAACGCGGAATTCTGACCAAGCAGCCTTGGGCCATGAAAGGTGAGTGCGTGTGGGGTGTGGGTGTATGGGTTAAGGTGCACATTTCGAGGGTTGACTGTAGTTTTGTGTGCCACTTGCATCCGCATTAATAAAGCAAACACTTTAACGCTAACACATAAATCAATTGCCACTGTTTCAATAGTTGTCAATTAGCATGAACAAAGACAAATCTATTGACAAGATAATTATAGTTGGCGACAAAGAAGACCAGGGGAGTATGATCGGTTGATTACGTTACGTGGGAGCACAGGCAGCAGCAGGAAACAGTGATTAAGTCAAGAGCGAAAGCTTGAGGGTCTTCAAGAGCTAAGGGAGTGTTATAAGTAGATGCTTCATTGTGTAACAGAACCCTTGAAAAGTGTTTGGTATTCGAATTTCCCTTCCTCCACCAAGTCACGTTTTAAGCTTATAATAAATCAAAGTAATTTCCCACACCACCCTCGATCAGCTCAAGTACCGAGTAACGCCCCGTCGAGCACACTCCACTGCACCTTTACATGATCACAATCTATTTGCGAATGTTACACACAAAGTTACATTCACATTTGACCAATGACTCACTGATAGAACAAAAGTCCCCAATTGTATTTCCGACTAAGCGTTGCTAATAAGTTCCTCCTCTTGACCCACCCTTTTCCACAGTGCTTGATGCATCGGGAACAAAGCCATCCGGCTTTGTCTACGGCCAGAACTATTGGCTGGGCAGTCGTGAGGGATGCAATGGGGTCAAGAGACCCGTGAGCATTACATTGTCCCAGAACTTTGAGCGAGTCATGCACTACGGATTAATCACACAGCAGGCACCCTTCGATATGGATTACAGAGTAGTTTACTTGCGTCACAACTCACCTTGGCAGGTGGAGATCAAGCTCATGTCCGAGCAGATCATACACATTGGCCTGTGCCTGCCCAGCTCCTGCAGCTCCCAGGAGGTCAAGCAGCTCGCTGGAGAGTATGTCTCGCGGGGCATGTTCGCGGAGAACGACATCTTCGACATTAGACCCGAAGTGGTGTACACAAAGGATCTGCAGCTGCGGGATGTCTTCTATCAGCGGCCGAGTTTCCGTTTGCTAGTGGCCTGCACTTTAGTCACCGGCGCACTGATGCTCTGTGCCCAGCAGCTGCTGGTGACCAAGACAACAACTGGAATTTCGAAGGAGGAGCAGCAGCAAGAACAGGAGCAGCAGCTGAATGCCGGCGGACTAGCACCAGCCGAATCGGAACTATGGCGAGCGATGCACTCGCTGCTGCGCTGGAAGAGATTACAGCAGCTGGTCAGCTGCTACGATGTGCCCAGCAATTGGCTGAAGATCTTTGCGGTGCGGGAGAACAGAGCGGATGAGATTCCCGTAATGAATGGCCTGAGATCGGTCTGTGCCATCTGGATAATGATCTTCCATGTGGTGTGGTTCATGTACTTCACGGTGCACAACAAAACAGTGTTGATTTCCTACGCGGAGCAGGCATTCTTTCAGTACGTATCCTCGGCTCCTCTGCTGGTCGATGTCTTCTTTACCATTAGGTGAGTTCGCAGGAGTTTCCACCTCCATTCTTTCCATTCAATGGTTATTTCCTGCTCCCTCTTCCTTAGTGGCTTTCTGCAAACCTACAACTTCCTGCGCAACTCTGTCCAGTTGGAGGCAGTACGTCAGAATAGTCTTCGTAAGAATCTTAAGCTTTTTGGGAAGCTTCTGTTCCATCGCTATCTGAGATTGGGCCCACTCTACCTGATTGTCATGCTCTGTGTGGATCTGTCCTATGCCTACATAGGAGACACTTCAGTTTATCACATCAACGAGCGTTTCGATGAGATGTGCTCCCGGCACTGGTGGCGGAATCTCTTCTTTATACAGAATCTGTTTGATCATCGCGACATGTGTGCCAACTGGAGCTGGTCTTTGGCCTGTGAGATGCAGTTCTTTATACTGGCCAATGGCCTGCTCTTCCTATACACCAAGTAAGTCGGAGGAGAGCTATTGTAGTTCCAGTAACCCAAGTCATCTCCTCAATTTCAGGCATCCCAAGCTGACGAAAGCTTTGGTGGGCAGCATTCTGGTCTCCAGCACGGCCTGGTCCTACATCATCGGTCTTAGCATCAAGTTTCAACTGTCTTTCGACGCCGCTTTTGCCACTGGCACCGAAATCTACACTTCTCCTTTCGTTCGCATCCTGCCGTATATTCTTGGAGCAACCACAGCTTGGTACTTGGTGGAGAGGCGTCCCAGGGAGGAGTTGAGTGAGTCACTTGAACGTTCCTCGTGGCACTTCGCTCTGCTGATCTTCTTCGCCTGCATCTATTCTACCATCAAGCGGGATCTTAGCTCCTTTATGGCCATTTCGCTGTTTGTAATGGGAAGACTTTTCTTCTCGCTTAGCGTCTGCTGGATGATTGCGGGCAGTGCTAAGGGGCGTGGTGTATGGTGGTCCCGGCTACTGGAGGCCAAGGGATTCCAGCACCTCAGTCGCTTATCCTATGCCATTTATCTGCTCAATCCCCTGATCATCGCCTTCATCTACAGCCTCACCAGCGCTAGCACACACGCCGATCCCTTCATGCTGGTGAGACTGGGAAAATCCAGAAATTTGTTAGCAGAAAGTTACTATGTTTTCTTTTTTAATTTCAGTGTGTTGTTACCTGTGGCTTCGCAGTCATCGTCTATTTGGCGTCCATCGTATTCTCATTGGCCTTCGAGCTGCCCTACAGCAATTTATCGAGTCTGCTGTTGAAAAGAGGCGCCAGCGTCAAACCGAAAAGTGCCTGAATGATGCTATTTATAAGCTAATATGCCTCCATTCAATTTAATTGTGATCGCATCCACGTACAACTCATTGTTATCGTTTTAATTATAGTTAGTCGTAATCTTATTGTAATTGTAGATATAATTTAAGTGCAACGAAAAGTTCAAGCAAATATAAAGCTGAAACATTATCGATAACTTATTCTTCTTGTTCAAAAACATAACATTGTCAGCAGTGTGAAATTGACTTCAATTATAAAGGGTTCCAGCTATTAATGGGCTTTAATCAAAATCCATACATAGGAAACCAATTTTAAAGAATGAAATATAAAAAAAACTAATACAAATATTATAAATACAACAAACATTTAGATTTTATTAAAAAAGGCGCGTAAATATGGTCACTCTGGTTAGCAGCATAATTCCCATTATAGTGTTAAGGTCCCAGTATTTTGGGATATTTGAGACCAGCCCAACAAAGCCGGTGAAACACGAGCGCCCAGACGCGCATTTGTTAGAGGTGCGATTTTTGGTCTAAGTTTCAACCCGGTCAGTTCATTTACTTCGTCATGAACGATTAAGCATTACAATGAAAATGTTATTTGATTCTATAGTTAAACATAGACAAATGCTTAAATAATATTTGCATAATTAGCTTAAATTAAAACTAACAAACTGAAGTAAGTTTATATATATTGTTGTCGAATTACTGAAAGTGTTCATTTGTACATTCGTTCATTTCACTGACCCGGTAAGTTCACGGTGAACGCTGCGAGACAACTCTGGTTGAAACAGATGTTCGTCTCAATTTATAGAATGCGTGTGCGCGTCGTCTCGCTCTCACTCTCTCCCGCTCTGTGGCAAAAAATTGTTATAAATTTAAATTTTGATATGTATGTGTGCGAATTCAGCTGAACTCTCGCAAAGTAACAAAGTAACGAATTCTCAGTGCTGCGCCGGCTGCTCCAAGAGACAGTGCCACAATTTAACCGCGGAAAGACAGTGAAAAGTGCAGCGCGTGCGCCCGAAAAAGTAAAAATCATTCCTCTCGTTGCATTTTTTATTTGTCTTAAAATCCCGCGCAGTTTGCTCGACTTAGTATAGTTTTAATGCTGACTTATGCAGAAATCGCGTCAAAGAAAAAGTAATTTTAGGCGTCTAAATTACATGTGAAATTTTCCATCTGAAATTGCAAGCCACGCGCAGCTTCAGCATCCAAGGGAGCATCCTTCAAAGTGTCCCTGTGTGTGTCTACATGCCTACACTGTGCGTGTGAGTGTTTTTGTGTACGTGTGTGCGTGCTCCGCCCTCAAAGCCGCAAAAATAACATAAAATATATATGTATATATTTAGTGCAAATTTAATTTGTCAATAAGAGAAGGTGTATAACAGAAAGAAATGTGGCTAAAAATATGATCGAAGCGTGTCTGATAAATTATAATACTGGGTACTACCGTTTGCCACCACATACATATACATACGTGCTTCAAACTTGGCCAAATCAATTAAATTAAAAATGCAACTCAACTAAGAACATGTGATATTCAGAAAAAAAAACTACAACAGCAAAAACAACAAAAGGTCTCAAGCTTTTGTTCCTTTTCTTGTCTCCCTTTTATCTTTGAGTTCATACTCTCACTGAGTGTCTGTGCGTGTGTGTTTGTGTGTTGTGTGTGAGTACGTGTGACGGTGTGAGAGAGTGGTGCCTGTGTTTGTGGGCGGCTTGAAGCAGCAACGTCAATGTGTGCCAATGTGCCAATAAAAAGCGCCACGGCAACAAAAGCAGCAACAGCAGCAACGCCCAAGAAGGTAAAAAAAAACCCAAATGAGCAATTAACTTGTGCATGCAAATTTATGAACAAAATTAGGCTAAAATCCAAAATACATATAGGCATACCTATATACATGTGTGTATATGTAGTGCGGTCTATTTTAGCAATGGGGGCTGCCACCTGTCGTTCACCCGCTCATCGCTTCTTATCAACAGCGACAAAGAACTTAAGCATCATTACACACACCCACACTCTCACTTGACTTTTGTCTCTTCTTCTCACTCTGCTTCTCTCATGCTCAGCAGCACTCCACGCGCTCTTTAATACTTGTTTTTTTCTGTTATATATTTTTTGGCAGCTAATTGTGTTGTTGCTGTTTCTCTTTTCGCTGAACTTACATATTTCTCATGTGGAATTTTGTTTGGATTCTTGGGCTCCCTTTTGGCAGTTAAACTTTGGCAGCTTTTTGCATGCCAATGCCGCCGACCTTGAACAAGTTCAGCTGCAGAGGCACTTTGAGTGTCCCATTATTTTTTTGTTCTTGTTGTTGTTGTTGTTGTTGCTGATGTCGCCACGACGAAGCCTTGGCCTTGGGTGCAGCGACGCCGACATCGACGTCAACGTCGACGCCTGCCAACAAGCAAAATAAGTGTTTACCGAACCACACAAATACACACATGTTCATGCTGAGTTTTGTGTATATTTTCCTGTGTTCCTTGAACATAGAACAAATATTTAATATCAATTAATGTTATCAAATGAATATTGCTGACGCTAACGTTTTAGTCATCACGTGTTCAATAGTCATAACCAGCTTCCGATGTAAGCTTCCGCTCTCGCTCTCATTCTCTCCCTCTCTCTTTTTGTTGTTGTCTAAATTTGCGCGTTATTCGCTCACTTAATATTCACATTTACTTTGTGTAAGTGCTTGTCTGTGTGTGTGTGCACTAATTGCATTAGTATGCGGTGAAATTCCGAAATTTTTGTTTATTTACTTAGAATACGCTGATAACTTTCGTCGAACATTGAACCCAAGACGAACACGACGTCACGTCTTGAACTTTCTAATTTATATGAATATCGTAAATGGCAAAGGTAGAAATTCTTAAGCCAGAAAAAGCCGCTAATTTTTACAAAATTTGTGTAAAAACTGTATTAATTATTTAGTTTTGTGTTATTGCTGTGCACTTATCAGTTTTTTGAGCACGTTTATTAAGATTTAAACTTTTATGACATTTTAACTATTTGTTGACTTTAGCCGCATGTCAAAACTACACCCCTCGTATATTTATTTAATTACTGTGATTGCTCGAGCTCGAGTGTGTGGCTATTATGCTATAAAAAGTCAAGGGTTTCATTTGAACAAAGTTTTATTTACAAAACTAAGCAAACATACAAATAATGCTCGACAATTCACTGGGGATTGCGTCTCCCCACTCCCCAACTTGTTGTAAAAATGCACAAATAATCAATAGCGATTGGTAGCGACAGTTGGTAGCGATTTTAATGTTTACTCTAGATAAAGACTCCAGACTGTAAAATTATCTGAATATGTTCTGAATATTTCTGTATAAATTGTTTTCGCAATGTTGCATAAATTTCCAGAATTTATAGCAATTTAAAGTGTTATTTGAAAATTTAAGGCAATTTAATTAGACGTCTTTATGAATATTTTAAAGTGGTGTGTGTGTGTGTGTGTGCGAGTGTATTGATAATTCTGTTGATTGTATTTTATACTTCATACTATACTATACAGTGGTTGACTCATCTGAACTTCTTGATTCGTCTGTCAATGATTTCTTTCTTCCCCTTTTGTGTCCATTCACCACATAAATTAATACATTTTTTATTTTGCTTTCTTCATAAGAATTCATAAAGCATTGCCCCGCCTTGAAGCCTGTTTCCACCCACCTGTGTCCACCTTTTAATCCCCCACCTTGAGTGTCAATGCGTGCATAAAACTCGTTACAGGCTAAGCCGGAAAAGTTTAGGGGGGCGGTGTGGGGTGGGAAGTGGCGGCAGCGGCAGCGGCAGCGGCAGCGGCAGGAAAAACGGTCATCGGCCCAGTTGACTTTGTGAGCGAAGCCAGCCGTGAAAATGTAAACAAAATGCGAGTAATTAAATTTTCATACAATGTTAAAGGACAAGGAAAAACCGTATTCATAAATTATTTAGTTGAACCAAACCCACTGTGTGACTTTCAGGGTGTGTCCACAGTGCCTTCTAAAGTCTGCAGACCTGTACAAAGTATACATCAGATATATAGTTAATATGCCTGTACATATATAGTCTGTATACCGTGTATATGTATTTTCATTCATGTATATTTCTTTACACTTTAGTTGTGGCCACATTTTAATTGGCAATTTGTGGTGACACTCTGTCGTCAATCAGCTGAAGTGCATATACATATCTCTCTGACCACTCTTTCTTCCTCCCTCACTCTTTCTCTCTGCGTTACTCCGCAACAGCTTTACCTGCCCGTTGTTGTGGAAGGCCACCTGGAACTCCTTTTCCGTTAGTTTCCGCTTCAAAGGCAGGAAACTGATGCTGCCGCAGCAAAAGGAAATCCATAAAGCACAGCAAAGGCTAATTGCTTGGGTGTAAGTGTGTGTTGGTTGTGTGTGCGGGTGGGTCACAATCTTTTTGAGCTCACTGTGCGCTTTCTTGGAAATGTTTGCCGGCTTTTCACATCTTATTGCAACCCCACAGAACACACACAAGCACACACACCCACAACGCCTACACTGCCATTCAGCACATCCGGCACACACACAGATACATTCATATAAACACTATATGTATCTGTCGTGTGCTTTATTATAATGCATTTTTGTTGTAATTTTGTTGTCTGTGGCAAAGCATTTAAAAACTGGCACCCGACAAAAGTTTTGCCCCAACAAGCCGCAAATAGTTGCTGTGCAACACAAGACAGCAAACAAGCCGCGAATGGAGAATCGCATATATACGGACATATGTATATATGTACATATAGATAGCTGTGTGTGTTTGTGTGTTGTGGTATCGCATTGCATGTTGTAATTGCAGCATGTTAACAGCAACAACAATAAGACAGCAACAACTGCAATGAGTTTCACATCAAGTCATGCAACATGCAACTTGCCCCACTTGACTTTGCTGCAACTTATTTGTTTGTCATTCGTTTATAATGAAATTTGCGGAATTGATTGATATGAAGCTCATTATTCAAGGCGTATCAAAGAACAAAGAATAAACAGCCGTCAACTAAAGGGTTAAAGAAGAAGAGTTTAAGATACCCCTTATTGGCATTCAATTTGATCATAAATTCGATCTTGTTGCGTCGAAGTCGTTTATTTGATAAAATAAACTAAACTATTGAGCGTACTGTCCCGATTTTTGTATATTTTTTAAGCGGAATTCACATTTCACATTTACAAATATGAATAATAAGTTCAAAATACTAAGAAATTTTTAAACGCCAAATGGAAACTGATTGCTCGATTCCAACAATAAGTAACATTTTTAGACGATATTAGTTCGGGTTGCTTGGGGGAATTCAATCAGCGGAATTGCTTCGATCTTGCTCGTTTTGATTTCCTGTATTGTTTCCATTGTTGTTGTTGTTGTTAGCCTCATCGTTGTTGTTGTTGCTGGCGTTGTTAGCCTCCTCGTTGTTGTTGTTTATTAAACTTGGTCTTGTCACAAAAGAAGCGGTTACGCCCTCGGGTGCCTGCAGTTGAATGCTAATGCCAATTTCCCTGGAACTATGAAGATTAACTGTACCCATTACATTGAGCTGCAGTAGCAGCTGACTCGCAGCAGTTTCACTAACGATCTCCATAGTACGATTGCGCCCTGCTCCCCATCGGCGTCTATTATGGTACGGCCGAGAACGTTCTACTCGCTCACGACCTCGTGTTGCTCGACGTCTCCAGGAGTTTCCACGTAGAGCCGTTTGGGGAGGCCAAGTTTCCGCCGCTAAACTGGGTCGGGCTTCTTCGCGGTCAACCATTTCAGGCGTCCCAATTTGACGTTCTGTCGAACTAATACTCATCTCCAAGGGCCGTCCAGTAGTCAAAGTTTCAGTAGGTAGCGCTGTTGAGGAATGCTCATCACTGGCCTCACGTGGATCCAGTTGGGAGGAGCCGGATGACATGTTTGCTTAGTAGTGATTAAATATTATTTAACTTGCTATATTTTGTCAAAATATTCTCAAACTGTTCAGTGCCAACTGGTCATTAAATCTTTGCTGAGCTAGTGCCTGAAAAATTGAAAGGCAAAGGCATCTTGGTTTTTTGGTAGAACAAGTTTTAAAGTTCAGAAAGCAATGCTCTTTTGATCTGTGTTAGGCACAATCAAATACTTGGGGAAAATTACAATTAAATGAATCATAGACTCCGTTTCTGAGAGGAATGGAACTGCAGATTGTATACTCTATAATTTAGACTTGCTTTCAAAAGTAGACACCACATTTCTAGATCTGCAGATACGTTGACTTCATTCGAAATCCATAAACATAAAGAAAAACGAACTAAAACTTGCTTAAATATTTATTTATTTTATTTAGCTGTATGTTTAATTTATGACAGGGTATTTGCTAGCTAAACTCGCAATTGGAGCATTCGTTTATTGTTATTTTTTGCTCTTTTCGCTTTCAAACCTACTTCAAAATACCAAGATACATTTGCTTTTACAAGTTAAAGTTGTTTTCGCTTACGCTAATTGCGAGATCTTTCCAGGTGAGCACACACACACTCACACACACACCACATTGAAATTTCACACAAACATGTGTCTGTTTATTTGAAAAGTGCTAAACATATTTCCAGACACATTTTATAACAATTACACAGCGACACAAAATGACACACACACACCTGTACCTGTACCAGTGCTTACCTTCATAAATTTGCACCTCATATCAAAATGTTTGTGCTCCTCATTCGGGAAATGACATGAAAACGCTTCTCGCATTGTTTTCAACTTGGCGACGGCATTCAGAGCGTTTTTGGCCAACTGCCAAATTATTTTTGCCAAACTGCGCTAAGGCAATGTGGGTTAAGTGACAAGAGAGGAGGAGGTGCTGGGGTAGGGAGGTACGTGTCTGCTACTGCAAATCAAAGCTCGATAAACAATAGACGACAACAACAAAAAGTTGCTGCATTTCCCCCGAAAAACAACAACAAAAAAACAACGATAAAATCTAACCTTCGACTTGAAAAAAAAAAGTTGCAGCGCCGTTGCCAATTTGATCGAGTGCAAAATGCACAAATGCAAATTTCTAAGGAAAATCAAGTGTAGGCCAATGAGTAAGCCAGTGGCGTTTGGGTAATACCCTGTAGAACAAGTTAATCAAATGTTAACAATGAGAGCCGGTTAGCCTGCTTCAAGCTATGTTTAGTTAATTATTTATTTGTTGACTTTTATCTAATTGTCTTTGCAAAACACCCTACTTGAGTTAGTATACAGGGTATAATTTAGCAGTGCCTGGCGCCTGGTAGTCAGCTCAGACACCAGCCTGGCAGCCTGTGAATGCAACCCACGTCCACATGGCTTGTTTTGGTAGCAACGAGAGTTGCACGTAAAGTTATGCACTGCTGAAAAACACATTTAGCAAACTATTTTATTATTTGCCATAAATGGCAGTGAAGTTGAAAGTTCTCGTTGAGCATGAATCATTTTTATAGGAAGCAATCAATCTTACCCGTAGTTTGCCAAACTTGTGGTTTGCAGAAATCCCAACCAAAAATAAATTCGATTTATTGTTAATTTACTATTTATGTTTCTTTAAATTCATACTTTATTTACCAGTCGTTTGTTAATTATCTTTATATAGTATATAACTAAACTTAGGAATTTGTATGGAAACTTTCGTCTGGCCTTTGCCAAGTTTAATCTGCCTGGGAAATCAAGTGTATAAATTATTCAACATACTCAACTCTTTCTCCCAGTGTAAGGTCATCGCTGCCAACTTGTAATTAGTTAGGCTTATCTTGAAGGAATTGCAAAATTGCGACGCAGAATCGCTGACGTCATTTGGGGATTTAGCTTCTCACCTCTGACCTGAAAACTTGGTGCTCCTCTGGCCCAAAACTTAGGCCCAGTTGCGTCCTGGCCAGGTCAACTGTCGAGCAATAAGGCCAATTGCGTTTGCGTGTCTAGACGCGCTCTGCCATGCTTCGTCGCACCTACAGCAGCAATAACAATAAGAACAACCCTTAAAGTACCGACAGCGTACTACATACATATGACGGTATCGCCAGAATTTACATGAATATTAAAACTTTATTGCCACTCCATTTGGCTTAGCCCAATATTTCACTTTTTTAATGACCTTTGCCGTGAACTTTGCATGTAAGAACGCCTTTAAGCCAAGAAACACATTCACACTGAAAAAAGCGAAGGCAACTAATTATTTTGAGTATCACCAGCGACTTTTCAGTAATCTAGGTCTATCAGTTTTTAAATTATTTTATTGAAATAACGTTTTTTAATTAAGCAATCGATTTGATTTAGATTGTGTTGTTATCACAGCGAAATCTTATGATTTTTACGATTGGCATTCGATATCTTATCAGCGGGCACTCAGCACTTAATTGAGACACAGTCTATCGACACCTAAGCTCATCTCATCACACACAGTTTATGGTTGTGTCAGTGTGTGTAATTGGGTGTGTATGTGCGTGTGTGTCTGTGTATGTCTTACTGCATACGTGATGCAAAACTTCAATTATGTTTTATGGTTTATGTGGCAGATACGTGACTGATCGGCCAAATGGGGAAACAACGCAGTTGCCTCATGTGGCAACCCAGTTTGCATATTAAGGGTATGCTGGCTGAAAGTATGATACTCTGCCACATGGTTGAATGAACCTACAGAAGCAGCCAATATAAATATATGTAATCGGAGCTGATAAATAAAACTAATTAATTGTTGGAAGGTCTCTTCGAAATATTTCAAACATACGTCCATAATAGAATTGATTTTGATAAAATAGTTGAAGAGAACCGCAAGCAACACCAGCAGCTACCCTGTAAAAGTGTCTGCAGCGGAAATGACTGACTCATTTTTTCTCTTTTAGTTGAAAGAGTGTGTCGTCGGTGAAGATAAACTATACAAAAATGTTTCTTATCAGCTGTCAAGGCTGTGGCAGTCGGCAGAAGCGTGACGATAGGGCAAATCACTGTGGCTGCTAGTGACAAAAGCATAACCATTGTTATGGTAGTGAACCCCTATATATATTTCGGCACTTATCATAAATTAAACTGCTATCATTAATTGATTTTTAAACGCCGTTTCTGGCAATTGATTCAAGTGTTTTGTGCGTTTGCCTGAACTTGAGCTAATTGTTGTCTATTTTTGGTGTCAATTTAATCAATTTCCACAAAGTTATCAATAAATTAAATTCAAGTTGGCTTAAAAGAAGGCGCCATTCGTTCGTTGTTGGTAAACAGCTGCCAATTTGGGATGCAAATATTGCGTTGACCTTCGCTGTCAATCTTTTGTCAACTGTTGCACAATTTCCACGAAATCTAACAAGTGTAATTCAATTTTTTATCAGAGTCACACGTTTTCAAGCTCATTAAACAACAGATTCAAAAAGCCAGATAAAAAGAGTAATAAAAACATAACAATTGAAATGTTGGCCGTGATAAGACAGACTGATAAGGAAAGCATAGTCAATATCCAACCAAAAATGTATTGCGAATTGAGGTTTTGGTGGCAGTTAATGGACACCGGGTTCAGTACAGCTGACCGCAAAAGCGCTCGATGGATTCCATCAGGTGGTTTCTGATATTAATATTTTATTCCTTTCTGTCATTGGCATGTGAATTAATTATGCCAGGTGTGTTGTGTGTGTACATGTGCTTTTGCTTGACATTGAAGTCATTTCGTGAGTGGACGTCAGTGAAGTGAGTTTACATTTAGCTGGAATTGGGCTAAAAAGAGCAGCACTGTTGAGTGCCCCTTGGGGTTGCAAGCTTATTGAATTGTCAGTTTCGCCGTGGCGTGTTCAATTACATTAATGTTGATTCTTATTTCGCACCTGATTAATCGCCAACAGTTAATTTGTTAATATGCTCAATACGTGTGTGTTTTCTTAATTGAATTTATTTTTATATTTCCATTCTCTTTTCTTTTTAGCTACTTCGATTGTCAACTAAATGGCAAAGGCACGCAGAAAACGCTTCCGTTTGAAAGCAGTTAAAGACAAAGTGGAGGGGCTGCTACAGCCATCAAATGGCAGCAGCTAATCGGGCTAAAATCAACAACCACAACAACATCTACAGCTACAGCAACAACAACAATAACTCTTACAACAACAGCAACAGTGGCACAATGGATAAACGATCGCTGTGTTGCCTGATCATCTGTGTGAATCTGTGCTTTGTTATCTGGCTGGTGAGCGTGCAACAATTGGAGCCAACTGATAATGGTGGCGATGGAGGTGTCTCATCGGCATCGGCATCGCTACTCCTATCGACACAGCTGCAGCTACAACCTCAAGCTAGTGCCAATAATGGCAGTAGTAAACCAAACATAAACCAAATACACGACTCTAGTCGCACTCAGCAACTTAGTAGCAACCTTAGTAGTTATTATTATTATAATGATAGCCCTAGCCTAGTTAGTCTAGACAAAGCGGCAACGCCCGCACCAATGCCCACAATGGCAAGCAGAGCCTCCCCGCCATCATCATCATCAGCAGCATCGACGTTGTTGTCATCGTCGTCATCATCATCATCATCGTCGTCGTCGTCCTCGTCGCAGCTCGTTACAGCAGATGAAAGTCAATTGATTGATCTGCAGAATTTTGCATATCTAATGTCGCAGCCAGCATGTGAGCCACACATCCAAGCGCTCATTCTAATCCACACGGCGCCGCGGAACGTGGAGAAGCGTGCGCTGATACGCCAGACATGGGGTAGTCCTCGCATGATAAACGCCAACTCACCGCTGCGTTTGGTTTTTCTGCTAGGCGCAGTGAATGCCACGGAGCAGCAACTGCAGCATGACCTGGTGCTGGAGAATGTGCAGCATGGCGACATGGTGCAGGGTAACTTCATGGATGCCTATCGCAACATGACCTACAAACATGTGATGGCTCTGAAGTGGTTCAACAGCAATTGTCCAAATGCTCAGCTGCTGGTGAAGGTGGACGATGATGTGTATGTGAATACACCGCAGCTGATCAAGCTGCTCAAGGATTCACCGCCAAATTTGAATCTCTCTATGGCGTCCACAACGCCAGCAGCGACGCCAACGTTGCGCTCGTTGTTGCAACAGCGACACGAGTTGCTCTTCTGTCGCCCCGTCCTGGCGTCGCGTGTGAAGCGCTCATATCGCGTGAGTATTAACTGAGATATATTAATTAAACGAACAATAACAATTACACTTGCGTTCTATTCCAGTCCAAGTGGCGTGTCAGCTTTAGCGAGTATCCTGCGCCTTATTACCCGCCGTATTGTCCTGGTTTTGCGATTGTCTATTCGGCGGATGTGGTGCAGCGGCTATATCAGGCAGCCCAGCATGCTGGCTACTTCTGGGTGGATGATGTCCACATTACTGGTGTGCTGGCCGAGCAAACCAACACAACGATTACGAATCTAGAACCGTTTGTCCTCTACAAAGTCGACTGTGATCGGCTGTTGAGCGGAGAGTGTGATATCGATCAGTTGGAGTTTCTCTTCACGTGGCACAGCATTCAGAGCGAACAGATTCGAGCACTGTGGCAGCTGCATGAGTCGCAGAACTTTACGTTGACGCACCGTAGTACTCATCCGGATACGGAAATGAGCACAGATATTGGCTTTAGCTAACTTAAGGGTTAATTCTTATGGTTTAAGTTGTACAAAAAAATGTAATTTGTGAATTACTTTTTATTTTCGGGCTGTTTTTTGCTATTAACTTAATTGTTATATTGTAGTCTAGTTACTTAACTATTAGTTAGCATTTGTTCAGTTAAAAAGAGGAAACAAAAAAGGAAAGTTGAAATAAGGATAAAGCAGAAAGGAAACAAAGAACATAACAAGTCAAGTGAACCACCAACCACCTGCCTACAATCATTCGTATCATATATGATAGCATAACTGATGCATAACGATAAATATAACGATAATGGTTAACGATAGTCAAACATTCAAGCCTCTCTGGGTGATACACACATTCGTATATTAACATAAAGATCTAAGCACAACTCTTAACGATTAAGACAACTTAAATAACTCAAATAACAAAAGCAAACAATTAAAACAAACTGAACCGTAATATAAACATCTTTTAGTCACAATAAACAAATAAGAAAGCAAGCTATTAACAAAAAATTGAAGAAAATGAAAACGATTATTTGTAAATCTAGCAAACATAGCGGAAATATTTAGTCTGAAAGTAAATTATTTATTCAAATAAATATTGTGCATATCCAGCGTAATGAAATTCGGAAAAAATAAAATTTGTTAAGGATTTAATGTCGCATGGAGATTAAAACAATATAAATATAAAAGATTTTTGTATTTTTGTCTAGAGCAAATTGTCTATTTATGTTTCATTTAAAACTGCATGATAAATCATAATAAACAAACTGATATTGTATACATCAAAACAAAGAAAGAACAGATTTAAAAAAGTGGGAACATTTATGCCAGGAACGTTAACAGAAATATCAAAACAAAGAAGAAACAAAATGGTTGAGAAGAGATATGATGAAATGAACGAAAGAAATTTGTAACAAGTGAAATTTATAAATGTGTAATTGAATGTTCAAGTTTGTCAGAAATTATATACATACATATATTGCAAAAAGAAAAACAGAAAACAACAAAAATTCATATATATAACAAAATAAAAGAAAACTTACAAATTGTACAACATTAAAACGGCTGTTTTGAACAGTTTACAGTGGGTTAACAGTGAACTGCTTGGCAAGCAGTTAAAGTGCAGTGAACATAAGTAAGCAGTGCAACCGATTAAGTGAGTCTCAGAACAAGCAGCTTTTTTTAAGTGCCAACTGAACTGCTTTGCGCGCTCAATTCAAAATATTTAAATTGTTATCCACTTCATGATATCGATTTCTGCATAGTTATAGAGTTGATAACACATCAACGGAATTTAATGAATTATTAAATACGTTCAATTTGTCAGCTGCGCTCAAGGACATGCAAAAATATCACTTAATTCTTATACGCCACGTTGAGCGACAATGCGCAAATGTAAGGCAACAGTTATTGGTGGCAAATTCATATGCAAACAAATTTGACGACTGTCTGCATGCGCGTGAAGATTTGTTTTCGACCACGATGGCCTTTGACATTGACACGCCCCCCTCGGGGTCTAGCCTTTGCCATTTCATCGTTCAGTGGGACGATGACGTGTGTCTGGCACCCACACAAGTTGTTGCATTCGATACATTATAAGTTGTGAACGTACAATTTAGTAAGCGTTCAACGGTCAACGCGTACGGACATTGGCTGGACATAGCGAGGAGCGTTTCACAATGGGTTCGGTAAGTTCTGTAGATTTCTAGTTCCGGCTTAGATCCTCTTGGTTTTGTTTTTTATTTGGTTTTATTTTGTTTTTGTTCTTCACTGTTTTTGCTTAAGCTGGCACAAACAATGAGAAAACTTGAGTATTTGCCGCTTATCCTGACTAAGGATAACAAACAGACGACAACGAGCCTCGTTGCGTTTGTTAAGTGGGTTGCCGCCTTCGTTAGCTGCAAATTTTGTTAACAAGTGGATGCAAACAACTGCCACACGCTACTTGCCACATTGCTTCACACACAACTTCAGTCGAGTTGACCGAGTTGCGTTCCACACACGCAGAAACTTCTCTCTCGCTCACTCGCGCTCTGTTTTGGATGCTGAGTGTTTGTGGGACGTAAGCTCGACAACTTTAAATGTGTGTCAAGTTGTGAAGTATCCACAATATGCTTATACATACACGAAACAGGAGTCGTTGCCTCCGAATCTGTTTCTGGCTGCTGCCCCTTCAAAAGCGCGCCGGCGCCGATAAGTATGCTACAAAATATGGCTGTTGATGCCAGCAGTGAAAGCTGCTGCTGCTGCTGTTGCTGCTTCTGAGATTGGAGAGACTTGGCTCGGCAGCTGTCGAACTTCTCTGGCTGTGGCTACTTTTTTAGCACAGCTATGTATATATCGCCTTTGGCTTCGGCAGCAAGCTGGGGCAGAGCACAACTACACACAGACGCCGAGCACAACTGGTCCTCGTATCCAAATCATATCTCGCTGTGTGCTGTGTGCTGTGCTTCGTATGCTTCGACGTCCGTGTGCCTATAAATGTTTTGTTTTTCTGCAGTTTGTTGTTAGTGCTGAACGGTGAACGGGCAGCGTTTGTTGGCCAGCATCATTTCTTCTCGCACACACAACAGGAAACGAACGATTATTGTTAATACCACGAGAAAAGCAACTCGACTCAAGTATCTCTCTGTGTGCGAGTGTGTGTGTGTGTGCTTGGATTGTGTGAGTGTATGAGAGCTAAAAATAGCGCCCAAAATCAAGTGACAAGTGGACAATCAACAAATAAACAATACAGTGCAAATACAGTAAACAATTGACGAATTTTCCAACATAAACAAAAAACAGTAGCAAAAGAGAACCAAGGACAACAAAAAAGACTATCACAACAGGTGTTCAGCTTTAATTAAGCGTGTTAATCATAAGCATAACTCTTTGTTTGCTCTGAGCATTAATTAATGTAAATCTGTGCCTGCTCTTGGGTGACTGTGTAAGTGTGTGTGTGCGTGTGAGTTTGTTTGTATGCGTGTAATTGGTGTGCTGATCGCGTGTGCAACAAAAGATGGTGGAAGAGTTTCTAGAGAAATTGCCTGAAATCGACACACGCTACGAGGTAAGTTTGAGCACCCCACGTGTCCCCGTGTCCCCCTGTCTCCTGTCCCTCCTGCCTGCCCACTCTTGCCATTGTTCTGCGACAATGTCCTGTGTGCTGTGCTCTGTATTCTGTGTGTCCTGTGCCTTGTGCCTGGTGTCTTGCAATACACGCAGCGGCAGTTAAGCCAAATAAGAAGTGGCAAACGGATGCGGCAGCCACAACGGCTTTTGTTTCGCGCCAGCACCCACCTGCTCAGCATCCTGTCAAACCTGGCTCCCTTCGCCACCCCTTTCCTCCTGTTATCCTGACAGTCTAAAGCTCTGTACGCTTGCTGTTTGTTTTGCTGTTCAAATTACATTTCCCTGCAAGAATTTGCATTATGCTGACTCTCCAATGCGAATGTAGGCCGGATATTTAATCAGTTTGCTCTCCCGTTGTTGTTGTTGTGAGTGCCACAGCCACATCCAGTGCATTTACCGTTACGCTCAACAGCTTACAACATTTGTTTTTTGGCTTTTGTTCCAGCTGTGATTTACCTTTAGCATTAGCTGCTGCTTTTCAGCCTTCTTAATGCCCGTTTTAGCCAAATATTTAGTTGTTCCGCTTCTGTTTGCCTCTAATAATAATATGCCTGCCTTTTAAATGCCCCTTGAAGCAGCTTAATTGTGCAGCGGAATGATTTAATGAGTCGGTTCTAGGGAGAATTCAAAATCTGGCAGGGAATTCATGTCAAATTGTGGTACATTTATTATTTATCATGTATTTGTGCATGTAGTCTTATAATCTCCCTCATAGTCGAGCTGCCAAAACAGCTGTTTAGTGTAGTTTATTTATATTTAACGTTGCGTATGCGTGATTTTCATTTTGTAATGTGTTCTCGCTCCCATACAGTGTCTGCTGTTTCCTGTTAATTTTCATTTTTCACTATTAATTGTATAATAATTAATTATGAATGGTGTAATTAATATAAACTGATGAATTAATTGTGCCAGGGGCTTTGACTTTCTGACTCGCATGTTTGATTGATCTTTTCTTATGCTCTTTTTACTCCTTTTGGTTACTCTTTTCTTTCAATCCCTGTCCATCCTTTGGTCTGTTATGTCAAGTGCTTTCTACTAGCTTCGGCACGTTTTCTCTGACTTTTTTACTAACTGTGCACTCTCAGCCTGTCTCTCAGTCGCTTCGACATACTAGTCCTTTCCATTCAAACTGATTAGTTGCTGTCCCCAGCAGACTTCGGTTATATAAATTAAGGATTTAATTGCCAACAAGTACACGCATTCAAGTATCTACTTTCCTTTTGTGTACTCTGCCTAGCCACTAGAAACTATCCAGTCCACTATCAACTCGATAAACTTACACTCAATAACATTAGCAGAGCAGAGAATGAAGGCAAACCATATGAGGGAAAAAAGCCAAAAGCCGCTGAGATTTAAGCAAACAACTTAAAAGCCAATTAGCGCACTTCGTTTAGGTCAGAAGGGCCAACTACAAGTCATGGCCAGCAGTTTAGCGCTCACATTAAGTTTATTAGCGCCATACGACTGTATCAAGAGCACACACAGGCACACACAGGCACATAACACGCACACACATAAGCATAGAGTACACTTTGGGACAATACAGAGACACATAATTATGCGTCGTATTATTTTTAACAAGGGCAGTCGAAAAGCCCTTTATGTCCCACTAACTGAGTCCCCAACAAAGCCTCAAAACTAATAAACATGTTAAGGCAATAGCAGTGCACACGTGTGTGTGCATGTGTGTGTGTGTGTGTGTGAACAATATCGCGATCAATAAAAGTTAATTATTCAATACAACATGCAATAAACTTTTGCTCTCACTAAGCCACCCAACAGCTTACTTATGGCTAAGCGTGTGTGGGTGCGGGTGTGTGTGTGTGAGTGTGTATGAGTGGGTATATCCCGCATGTATGTGTGTGCGTCGTGTGAGCTTTTGTTTGATTTACAGCTGTGTGTGAAAACGGCCGCACAGTCAACACCCCGTGGCGAGTCCTTTTCGCTACTTCCCTGGGTGCTGGCAGCTGTCCTGCGTCCTGTGTCCTCTGTCCTCTGCTGTCTGTCCTTTGTCTTTTGTCCTTTGGCCCCGTTGCGGTCGCGATGTCGCTACAATTTAAACGTTAATTTACATGACAAAGTAGCAGCCACAACAAAATCAACAACAGCAACAAACACAAACAACAACAACAAGGATTTAAAGTGAACCCAAAAGTTATACAACAAAAATCACTTTAAATTCCAAGAAATTCAATATTTAAGCTGACAAAAATAATAACAGTTTGTTTTTCAGTAGAGTCTAAAATCAATAAAAAATTAATGTATTCAGTTTTAATTATAAATTTTATTTGTTTGCTCTAAAATAGACATTTTTATGCAGTAGTCGACACTAATTAAATATGCAAAAGTCGTTAGCAAAAGTTTAATAAAACTGGTCATCAAAATTTGTATCATTAGGCTGCAGATTGTTACCTGACGCTTTTCTGATTTTCAAGAGCCAAAACTATGCACAAAGTGCCATCAACTGTTGTGGTTTAACTCTCAGCATATCACTTCCCAAGCATATCAAGTTTGAGCACAAAGAGAGAAGAGAAAGAGTCTTTGCTTGAGTTTAATCCGTTTATCGAGCATACATTTAATGGGAGACATTTTACCTGCCTTGGAGTTGACAGCAAGTTTTGAGTTACTTATTTGCCATACAAACACAAAAAAGCAATTTGTGGTACATTTTAATTGAAGCCTAGTTTCTGGGGGCTACCTGCTGTCGTCTCGCAAGATATCTCCACTGCCACTTGGCAGTCTGCCATCGAAGTAAACACAGAACAAAGCACAACAGAGCCGTACTGAACTGAACTGAGCTGGGCTGAACTGACTGTGGCTTATGGCTGGCAAATGTCGTCGACAAAGTCGTTCAAAGTTTGTCACATTTTGTCGGCAAAACATTTTCAATATGCAAAAGTCGTTAATATGACGCAGGGGCGCTGCTTGAGGACCCCCTCCCCCCCTTTCACCCTACCCCTTTTCGATGCCTGCATTTAAATTGCTACTGTTTTATGCACGTATGTGTGTTGTTGTGTGTTGTGTTATGCTTGCTTGGCGTATGCGTAATATGCTGCATAATGCGTGTTTAGATCAAAATTGAATTGCGCATTTTACATGGCGTATACGTGATGTACATTTTGCCACTTTATTCGCAGCTCCGCTAACATTTTTCTTTCCAATTCTTGTGCTCTTTTTTTGCTGCATTACCCAAATGACTGTGGTCTGTGCGTGTGTGTGTGAGTGTGCGTGTGATTGTGTTGGACGGAGCACGTCTGCTGTGCGACAGATTAAATTCAACGTTATTGTCAGTTTGGCTGTTCGGTTAGAAAGATGAAGGCGCACGATAGCTGAACGATGCTACAAATAAATCATGACATTTCTGATCTGTTCTTGTTGTTGTTGCTGTTTCTCCACTCATTGTTGTAGTTGTTGATGGTGTTTGTTGTTGCTGTGGGTTGATTTATAGCCCGGCATTTCCGGATTTGGACGGTCGGCATTCTTCTTATTCAATGCTATTTGTTGTTTGCGTATCATTTACTGCGGTTCCTTTCATAAATACATTTGTATTTTAGATCGAATTTCAAAAGTTTTAATGTTAAATTATGCGTTGCTATTATGTGTACAGCTATTTGATTTATTTTTAATATAAATAACACTGTCTATTTCAGTATACACAAATATGCTGAGCACATTTTATTACTCTGATTCTTTTGATAAGCAGCTGAAAGGGTCTAATGCTTTTTAGCTGAATGCCCAAGAGGCAGTAAATTTATGCTGTCTCAGGGTATTAGCCAGTCGTGCGTGCTTGTGTATTGCCCTTTTCTACTTGTTTATATTTGACATGCATCAAATTTCATTCGATGGATAAATAAAATAAACATACGCAGCATACACAAAAGTAATTTCAAATTTTTAAAGACTTTCTTCTCATGTGCAAATAGCTGAAATATCTCGCTATTTTTTCTACTTTACATTCCATTTTTAATTTCATTTTAAAACTTGTTTCACAGCATATTTAATTTAGTTTTTTTAAATGTTTTTTACAAATTCATTACTTTATGCTTTTTTATGCTATATTTCAAACAGATTTTATCTGTATAATTAACATTATTTTTAATATGCAAGTGCCGTAAATTTATGGCCTTTTTTGCGGTGTTTAAAAAAGTCTGTGCACATAAAGTGTTTTATCAGCTAATTCCTTTATTGGCCAGCAAAGTTTTGTGTTGGCCAAAATGCGTTTATTATAACGCAAATCCGACCAGACAATGGCCAGCTTGGCTAACTGCAAATTTCATTAATAAATGTCGACGAGCGCACAGAAAATAATCCATTTTACTCACTGTTTGCTCATGTCCAAGCAAAAAGGACTATTCGTGGGGATGAGGGGTAGTGGAGGAATGTGGATTTTTGGAGGGCAATAGCAGTTTGTTGAATGCAAACAATAAACATTGAAAAATATCACAGCTCGCTGGGCAACGGAGCAGCTGCTGATGCAACCAGTCAGAAGTGAGGGGAGGGGAGTTGGTAAGAGGGGAGTGGAGTGAGGAAAACGAGAAAAGGGAAGCATTTAAAAACCGCATACGGAAAATGCTATTGTTGGCATCACACAGCAGGGCACAGAAATGAAAAAAAAAAACATACAGAAGGAAAAAAAAAACAATTTATATACTTCATATTTCGTAGCAGCCGCAATGGACAGCGGGTGGAGGGACAGTGGGCGGGGTGGACACCATAAAATGGCCAGCAACAGCAAAAAGAACTGCATGAGGTAGCCATGTTCTGGATAAATGCAATTTGGCCGTTGTACACGCTGCTAATTAAGTTTCCCAGCAAAACCCAGCGTTGAATAAATTTTTGTTGTGTAGCAGGAAAAGTTTTGCAAATGAAAAACTCACATACAACTCAGTCAGGACTATATACTAGATATGCTTTTAGTTATTATTGCTGTCAAGTTGCTTCCTATTTATATACAAACACTTGCACACACACACACACATGCATACGTATAAACTTATATATCTGTCTTTGTGATCTGCAGGATATTGTGCCTATGGAACAAGTGAGCTCGATGGTCTCCAACGGAGGCGGCAGTGTAACCATGCAGCGCGACGATGAATACCGAAATCGTATCATGAAAAGTAAGTGTGTCATTTCCCAGCACTCGTCCCGTGTCCCCCCGCCTGCCACCCACACCCTTTGGACCCCCGTTTAGCCTACCCCAAACCCAACCCCAACCCCAGCTCCAACCCCAGCCCACAGCCATGTGTGTGTTTATGTGTAGTGTATGTGTATGTGTATATGTTCCCTATCCAAAAGAGCCTACAACACATAGAGAAAAGGTAACTGCTGCTGCTGCTGTTAATGCTGCTTGGGATTTTGCATGGAACTATGGACTATCCCTGACCTACTGGCTTTGCAGTTGACATAGTTAAGAGCCCCTGCCCACTCCCAATGCCTTCCCCTATCCCACCCCCCACAGCAGTCATCGCAGCGGCAGCAAATAAATAGCGTTTCACATTTCGCTTAGCGGTTTTACTGTACACAAAGTAACCACACCCCCAATTCGCCTACGCCTACGTCTCTGCTTAGACTAGTGCATGCAAGTGCCTGCATGTTTGTTATCCTTAGTATTAATTACTACTTGTACTACTAACTAAACTACTACTAAGCCTAACTAACTCAAATACGTAATCATTTCATGATGCTTGCTCAACAAATTCGTCGAATTTGGAAACTGTACAAATTTGCATAATCAAAATAAAAATAAAACGCATCATCAAAAAAATAAACCAACTAACCAACCAACCAAAACTACCAACCAACCAAATGCTTCTCTTTCACATCTAAATCGCCTCATCTGTAGTACGTAGAATTGGTGAGTCATAAAAAATAATGAAAACTATAATTATTTAATTTGGTTTTGTACATACTCGTATTGGAAGCGTAAGTATACTGCTCTTGAACACTGTGCACTCGTAATTCTATTTACAATTTCATTTTCAATGGAAATGTTCAAGCCGAAAATTAAGTTGTTCAACAAAATAATGTATTTACTCCAGACTCTATCGTACAGTCTAGGAATGTATGTATATTTGTGTATGTGTGTGGCTGAGCATTGGGCTAGCAGTGCGTATGCTTAATATTTGTTTTATAAAATGTATGGAGCCTCTGTGGTTGGGAGTGGTAGTGTTTTGCCAACCACAGTGAGTCTTGGGCTTTTGGCCAGACATTTCGCTACGATTCGTCTCTATCTTGATAAGTTTGTCTGCCCAGACGATGGGTTCATTTGCTGCTCGCATATAAACCATCATTTGCACTCGTCTTTAATGACCAAGCAGATCTGTAAATAAACAGCTCATTTCGTGCGACAAAAGCAGAGGCTGCTGTGGGCTAAAATACCCTGCAAATTATGTATTCACAGTCGACTGACCCCAATGAGCTTTAATTAGCTGAACCAAAATAGTCTGCTTCAACTCCTCTTTCGCGTCTAATATACCCCACTGATTAGTTGCTTCCAGCGCATCACAACGATGACAAGGGACAACAGCACGCTGGGCATTTTTCATCATTAGTTAATTTGGGCCTTTTGCTCTGTGTTTCTTTGTCTTCCGTCCACTGCCTGTGTGTGTCCTTTATTTAGCATTAACTTGGCCTTTAGCAGCTGGCCAACTGGCAGTTGGTAGTTGCTTGCTGGCAGTTGGCAGCTGATATCTCTTGGCATAAACGCAGCGAAACGAAAGCGAAAGCAAAAATAAAACAAATAATTTGCAGGCAACGGCAAACATAACAAAAGCCCGCAAAAATACAAAAAAATATGAAGAAAAACAAAGGCCAAATAAAAGAAATTAAAAATGCGAAGCGCTTTACGTCCCACTTTGATAGCTCGTTCTCCCTCTCCAGCTCCCTGCTGCCACTTTCATTCGGGCCATAAAGACAAACACAAAGCGCAGTCAATGCCTGTGGCGTTGGCTGCCAACCAATCGAGAAGCAACTGAAGAGCTCCAAGGAGAAGACCAGGAAGCGGTTCAATGCACTGAAGAGCCTCCAGTAAACATTAAGAAAATCGCCTTAGCCTCAGAACACACACACACACACACACACACACACACACACACACACACACTGTTATAAAATATTATGTCCCTGGCTGCAATTTGAGTGCAAAAGTTTCCTTCGGCTTTTTCACTTAGTCTCCGCTCCACGAGTCTCTGTCTCTGTCTCTGTCTCTCCCCGGTGTGTGAGATTTCTCCTTTGGATTGCCAGCCAAATACGAGTTTACGGCAAAACGATTCTGACCAGGCTATAAAGCAGCGCTGTCAATTTAGCATTTTTATAGCATTTGTAGCTCTTTTTTAAATGCTAAAATTTGCATTAAAAATTCGAAGTTAAACTGAAAGTTCTACATGTTGACATACAGGACGTATACTTGATCTTGAGCTTCTTATGCATCTGCCAAATCACCCCTTCTTGCATTTTGAATTTAATGGTAAATTTCTGTACGCTTTAAATATATTCTTTATTAAGTATTTAAATTGAACACTAGACTCAATCTAGCCATTTTTGGCCTAAGTCAGCCAACACTGGTAGAGGCTCATCCATGAAAGGCACAGTTGACTGTTTCCAGCTTGGTTTCAAATATTTGACTTTATTTGGCTGTGGAGATTAGCTCCATACATACTCTACACTAAAGAAATTAAAGTGGTATGATAATATAATAAAAGCCTTGAGATTTCCTTTGAAATTATCTAACTTTTAAGCGCTAAATCTAATGAAATAAACCTCTAAAAACAATGAAGTATTTAACTATTTCTGCCAGCAAACCCAAAAAGTTGAGTAGACTCTACAGAACCCCTTAAAGTTGAAGCATGCTTTAAGCTTCTAAAATTCTGTTGCCAACTTTTTGCAACAGGATGCTACTTGAAAGTTGCCATTTTTGAGAAACTTGAGCGTGGGCATCGTCAAAAGAATAGGAGAAACACTTATCAGTCTAAAATCGATGCAGAACTGTGTATGTGATTGGCCTGAGGGCAACTCAAGACAAACGGAAACAGGCCATTTGAAAGCTGGAAATTCTTTGATTGAAATTTTAAATAGTTTCTATGCCGCTTGGTTAGACAACTGTTTGTGATTTTTCCTTTGTCTTGTGAACTGATTTTGAGCCCAGTTTTAATAAATTTTTAAGTGTTTTGTGTGCGAGTGTTAAACGTTTCGTTGGCAATTTTGAAAGTCCTTTCTAATTAATGTCCAATTTCTGTCTGTTCAGTTGGTTTGCTGTGTGCTAAGCTGTTGCCATTTTAGCTGCCATTAAAGCACAATAATGTACTCTCTCTCTCTGTGTCTCTCTATGTCGCTTTTTCCTTTGGTTCGCCACTGTATCTGGCTGCAAACAGTCTGCATCTTCAGCTAAGTCAGAGACTCTACTGGCAACTGGCCAAGCAATGACAATATGCCAAAAGTGGCCTGCGACAGTATCTCCCTCTCTGTCGCGCTCTTACTTTTACTGTCCCTAAGTTCTGTGTCCTCAGTGTACTCTGTCTGTGTCAGAGCACAAAAGCGGCATAGAAAATGACGCATTTGGGTGCAAGTGGCATGTGGCCTCATGCGGAAGTTGTTAATTTGACGCACAAAGGCGTCGTTGCTGCCCCAAAATGGGCACAAGTGGCGTCACTGCTCGTCGCGCTGCCTCGCTGCATGCCGCACCCATGGTGCAACAGGGCGTATACGTATTGCTGTAATTACGCCAAGACACTGAATGGCCATTAAAAACTTGCCTTCACTGTATCACCCCAAAAGCAAGTGACACAACGACATGCAACTTGTTGCAAGCAACTAAACGGACAGCTGCTAGTCCAATAAGACTGCGCAATTTATTGACCGGGTTGCCAAGAAAATTGCAGGTAAATTGGCGGTTGACTGGACGGCAAAAAGAGAACTGTGTGATTGGGTGGTTGGGTGACTGAACTCAGTTGGTCACTGGAGAGCAACTAAATGGCCACAACACAAACAACTAATTAACGTAATTTACACTAATTGCAGTAGCACTTTTTATTCATTAACCCTAATAAAATGGATCACTGACTCGATTCGCCATTTCATTAGTCCCCAAAGTTGAGTTAACTGAGAGCTCAATGGGTTTACAGTTGGAATAGTTAAGTAAAAGGATAAATATAAACTAACGCTCTAAAAACAAAAAATAAATATAAAGTAACTTTAAATACTTTTATAGAAATGTTCAACTCTCCTTTTTTTATCATATAATAATAAATAGGATTATCGTCTCAAAGAACTTAAATTGAATCCACTGAATAAACAACTTTAATTCAAATGCACATACGTACTCAAGCTTAACTCGTTTGTGAGGAATAGTTTGGCTTTTAGTATTCAAAGTTTACACAGCGGATACTTAAAAATGCCAGCCACTTAAATATTTACAATTCAATTTTACAAACACAACGATAACGAGCCGACAGTTGGCTAAGGATTCTTTTTAGCCGGATTCTGCTGTTGGGGTGCATTATAAAATATTCAAGTTTATGCAAGCATGTAAATGCCAGCAAAGAGAGACACTAAGAAAAGGGAAGTAAAGAGAGAGCGGAGAGAGGGAAAGCAGTGAAAAGCCTAGAGAGGCAGAGAGTCAAGAGTGCTTGTATGACTTTCACTTGCTGCTTTTGCTGCTGCTGTTGCCACAGTTATTACCTCGGGAGCAAACGTTTAAAAGTCAACATCCTTTCACGAAAACACATAGCGAAATATAGTGAGACAGAGACAGCACGAGTGCGATAGAGACAGCAAATACCTGAGCACTGTTTTGAGAACATGCAAAATGGCCTACTTGCAGCTGCCACTGCCACTGTCACAATTGTCAATGTGAGTTCCGTTGAGTTGTCTTGACTTGTCTTGACGGCTGTCACTATGGAACAGTTCGATAGTTTGTCAGAAATTCAAATTGTGCCCGTCAATTATTTGTGATTTTCAAGTCCCCACAGTTTAAATTAAACATAAAGTAGTCAATACTTAAATTTAAAGTCTCCAGTTTTATTTTTAATGTCCCATAGTACCTGCCAAGTCCAAGTGAAGGACCAATAATGTAGCAACCGCGGTCACATCATTTCCAACAATGGCTCACAGTTCGCTCACAGTTTTCGGCCTGAGGTTGAGGTCTCTTTTGAGGTTTCGGTTTCGGTTTGGCTTTCAGTTTCATTTTGGGTTTGGGGTTTTCGGTTTGATATTTCCGCCCGAGGTTGGCAGACACAAAAGATGCTCATGCATCGGCAATTTCTTCAATGCAAGTCAGTGCACATCCTGCCATCCTTGAGCTACAAACGTTAGTGCGGGCCCATAAAAAATATATATCTATAAAGCAACTCATACATGTGTGTGGATTACGCAACACATGCAACGCAAGTTATTAACATAGTCCACTGTCAATGGCAGTTCATACAAATTGGTCATATATCAAAAGTGGCCACTTCAGCCCACCCCTCAGTTGGCTTAGCTTTACGGTTACTTGGTCAACTATTGTACTATTGTCCATAAAACGCAAATCGTGTAGCCCCATTACCCCCCTCGACGGGGGGTGGTGGGCAAAAGGACATGATTGGAGCCCTCTTGAGTGCGGCACACAATAAATAAATTAAATAACACTCGTTGGCATGTGGTTCAGTTTGCTTTGGTCTATAAACTACGCTGGTGGTCAGTGCACAACGAGCGCAAACTCAAGTGAATTTAAAATAAAAACGAAATAATAATAATATAGAAAAAATCTATAAATTAAAAAAAACAACAATTAAGTGGAAACTAGAGGGAAATAAACACTGTTCCCTGTTTTTATTAAATTAGTTTGGCGTGTGGAAACTACAGTCAAACGGAAGGCCAATGAGCATCACAAGCAGCCAACAACCTATGATGAGTAATAATAATTGTGAGCTCCTCTCATAGTTGTTGCAGCTCCATTTATGTTTATACTATTTCGCTTTATTTTTATAGTCATTTTGTTGTTGCTGTTGCCAAAGTATTTCATACTTGCAACGTAGTGCAAGCCCCGCTGGCAACGTAAAGCCAAAAACTTTTTTGTGGCTGCAAACTTTTGAATAGAGTACACTCCGGATAGGATTTGGCAGGCCGGAGTGTGCGGTCAGGTAGTGTTTAAAGCGCAACTTAAACAAACTGAAAAGTTTCATGGCTGTTGCCAGTTGGCCAGTTTCAGTTTTCCAGCTGTAAGTTGCCAGTTGCCAGTTTTACAGTTTGGACAGGTGGCAATTATCACGTGCTGATATCTCCATCACCGCATAGTTCAAACTTGTCCTTTTGCCTCTCTCCCAGCACTGCAATTTAAAACAATACAAACACAATTTGTCCTTAATAAATGCACATAAATTTGTTGCACAAATAAATCGAAAATAAATCAAATAAGAAATCAATAAACGGCCTCAACATATCGGACCGTACTGACAGTCTTTGGCAGACCAGCATGCCAACAGTGGCTGGTCAGCAGCAACGTCATGCACCACGGCCATTGCACCACCAATCCCTGCACCACCACCAGCAGCAACAGCAACGTAGTAACGGACACCACCGTCCAGCACCTTTAGGCACCGCCAACTACAACAAAATGTTAAACAGCAGTCACAGTAGTCCACGCGAAATTAGCGCCTCACCACGCAGAGCACCACTCGACACCACCGTATCCGGTTCCACCAGCGGCTTTGGCTTTAGTCGAGGTAAGACGCTGTTAACCCCCTTTATAAACCACCAGCTAAGCCATCACCCACTTGAGTCTGCTCATAACTATCTGAAACAAGTATTAAAACTTGATTAGAGCGATAAATTTAAGTTGTTTGAAAGTGCTTGAAATGAAACAGTGAAACCTCTTGAAAACGAACTGCTCTTTAAAGTTCAGTGTGCACTAAAATAGTGGCACACTGTGTTCACATTATCTATAATTTAAGCTACCGACTCTTTATATAGCCAACTATTAAATTATGTATTATTGCGTGTGTCTCAGTTCGAAAACTTTCGAGCCAGATTAATGATTTATAGGTCTGCATTACAATACCTAAAAAAATCAATAGTTTGTTAAGCCAAGTTAAACTTATAGTTGCCATAAACTTTTAAGTTCACGCGACAGTTTTTAAACTTTAATAAAAATTTAATATTCTCTAAAGAAAAATTTAAGTATCAAACTTTATATGGTCCAAAAAGAACTGTACACGAATTTTACTTTCAGTTTTCTACACAATTTTCTTTTCAACATAAACACCTTAGCGAAGCTGCACTGATTTTATCCACAACTAAGTGCCAAAACTTCATTATCCTTAATTTTGATGGGATTAATTTAAGTCATTTGCATGAGCATTTGCGCAATGAGAATGAAGCGTAAAATGCAGCAGCAGGATTGCTTTAAGTTGCAGGTTTTCCACATCTACCTACACATATACTATATATAATTAAATGATGTGGTTGTGTCGTTGATTCTACTCATTTTGCCATTTTCCGTTTTCCATTTGAGGTTTTCCACATATAGTAGGGGACACTTTTACTTGGGCTGGCAAACGGAATGCGCTCAAGTGAAATATGTTTTAAAATTGCCGAGGCGTGTTTGTTGACAAGTGAGTGGGTGGCAGCAGGGCGTACCACGTGGCGTGCGGAGAATGTGTTGCATGCAGCACAGCACAGCACAGCACAAATTTCCGCCACATGCAGTGCCACATCCGTTGGTGATAATTAAGTTTTGCCAGGCAAACCAGTGGCAAAAGGGTTGAAGGAGGAAGAGGAAAGGGAAAGGGAAGGGTAGACAGACTCGCATTAAGTCAGTTTGCAATGAACAAGCCGCACCACCTAAGCCACCCGCTACGCAGCCTGTGCTTGTTGGCCTGCACTTTAATTGATTTTCCAGTTGGCCACGTTATCAGGGCTTTGGCTGTTTGCAGCTGTCGTCCGTCGTCCGTCGACTGTCATCTGTTCAATGTCGGTTGCTCTTTTGCTCTTTTGCGTATGGCAACATCAATTGTTTACACATCATGCGATGAAGATCGTGTATTACATGTCCTTCCCCGTACAATGTACGCGATTTCCCGCCACAACTGCCACCTCCACCGACCGCTGTTATCACCACTTTGGCTCCTAAAAAGGCCGCTTTAATTAATTTCCATTTAGGTCAGCGAAACTGACTTTATTTATGCTGCTGACATCAGCTCGGTTAACTATTAATTGTTGCCCTGGGGACTTATCTGGGCAATCTGGTGGCTCATTATTATTGCTGCTGCGCCGTAAACACTCCATCCGATTTAATGGTCATGGTCATTTGCGCATTTATTAAAGTTACTCAAACTCTGATTATTCCCTCAACATTTTACTGGGTTTTAAAGCTTTATTGGCTCTTTTTAAGGAGGGAAATCAATGAAACGAGCCCTGGCTAGTTTTTAATATAACCTTAAATACACACAGGCAGACACAAGCACTCACACACACACACGTTAAAGGCACACACAAGCATACAGTTTTCAATATTTCATGCCTCGGCGGAACATTAAAGGACTCCACTCAGAGGCGAGCGACAGAATCGAAGAAAAAAGAGCAAAGATAGCGACCAAACTGAAAAAATGGCAAAGACAAAATAAGAAAAACATGTGAACAAGCGGCGTGGGGCATTGATCGACTAAGAGATGGCCTACAAAAGGCTTAAATGCCCTTTTGGGGGGCTTAACTTAATCATTTTAAAGCGAGCTTCTTCATTCATTAATCCAGAAAATAGCTGCTTAGATGATTAATTTGAAGACTGAAAGAAAATTAGCTTAATACTTATTTGCTATAGGACTCTGCCTCTTGGTTAATGACTGGCTTAAAAGCCGCTCATCATACCCTATCTCAACAAACTTTGGTTTACAGGGTATAAGGTAAAAAGAAATTGTGCGACAGTTTCTGGCAATGCCGGCGCCTGGCTTTCATTATATGAATGTCCGTCTGTCTGTACTACACACACACACACACACACTCAAACACACACCGAGTGTGCCACACTCACTGTAGATACACTTATGTGAGTGAGTGTAAGCGGGGTGAATCGAGGCAGTCGCTATTGATAAAGTCATTTCGTGTTTCATGCCCAACAGACAGAGGCTGAGTTGCCTGGACAGACATGGCTAAATTATGGCCCAAACGAAATGGTCTGGTCGTTTTTTCATTTTTCATTTTGCTTTTCGCTTTTCATTTTATTGCCAAGGAATGTGTCGTCAATGTGCAGTTATGAATTATTGATTGGACATTGCCACGTTGCCTGAGGCTTAGTGGACTTAACAACTTTGGCTGCTCAGTCGCATTTAACGATTGATATGCCAGCATAACTTTTTACGTACTCCACTGAGTTGTGCAATTAGTGAAGCAGCTCTGATTGCTCTCCGACTCCCTTTGCCTCTTTCCCACTCCCTTCGATTGTGGCTTATCTGTATGCAACACTCGATAAAGTTACTGCCAGTGCAACTTTAAGCCGAACACTTGTTCCAGCTTCAACTTCCGACCAAAGTTCTCTGGGGTCCAATCAGTATCATAAACTGAACTCGCATATTTCATTTTGGCCAAGTTGAATAAATTTCACTGCGCTTTCATATTTCATGAGCCACCATCAGCAAATACTAATAGAATTGTAAGTGTGTTCGTGTCTTTTCTAGCAATCAGTTTTACTTATTACATTAGCGGCAAACTTCTCATCTCATCTCTATTAATACATTCCTCAATATTTAATGCAATTTTCTTATGAAATATTGAGCTGATTTCATTGAATCCACGGGCAAACAATTCCATGAAAAATTCCATTTATTTTGGTCTGTTAATCTGAGTCTCTGATTTCTCGCTTGTTTTAGCAAAAGGAATGACTAAAGAGGAATGCCAAACTGTCCACTATTCTGTAAAAAAAAAGGTAGATGAGAGTTCGATGAATTTGCAATCCCCTTAACGCTATCAACTACTTCAAAGTCCATTGTAATCTTTCCAAATCCTCTTCCAGCTGTTATTCGTTAACAGAGACTGTTTCCATTTTAGCCATTTGCAGTTCAAGTGTCGTTTTGAAAATATGGTAACATGAGTTTGTTATTATTAAATTTTTCTATAGAGTCAAAACTCATCAACTTTGATTTGCTATATTTCAGCACTCAGACGTCCAATCACAGATTGATATGGTTTTTTAAGCTGGTAAGGACCAGGGCTTTCAATTGGCATTCAAATTTGGAAAAATTAAAATTTGACCATTTTTGACAAAAATGCAAAGGTGTAACATCACAAAATTTTGCCAAAATGGGGTCAATTTTTGGAATATCTAATTTTGATGGCGATTGGTTCTACTAAGTGTGCTGAGTGTAAAAAGGCATACCATTTTGATATATGACATCATTTGGCTGAGCTGTGATCAATTAAAGTTCGAGAAATTCACTGTTTTTCAAACGAAATGAAGAAAATAAAATTTAAAATTTTTTTCATTTGTTATCCCTTTTGTACTTTCATCTACTATTTATTTTGCTACTTTATTACCTCTTTTTGGAGAAACCTCAAGCTGCTTAGCAAAACTCTTTGTTCTCAGCCATTATCCGGTACATTTGGTAGGCCACACGACGTATACGCAATGTGTGTGTTAACTGTTGCATTTGCCGCAAAACGATGCGGCCACTTTACTGTGTAACGAAGCCCACAAGTTGCAGGTTGTTGTTGCAAGCTGCTGCCTATTGTTGTTGTGGTAATGTTGAGAAGAAATTTTTGCTTGACTTCCAGCTTCATAATAGAGACCCAGAAGGCAAACAAACAAAGCGCCAAAGTGTCAGTCTATTTGGCAGTGCGTCTGTGTGTGTGTGTGTTTGTGTGTGCGTGCCGGCAAAAACTTTCACTGAGAGCCGAGACAGGGACAGTGACCTCATATGACAATAATTCGACGCATTTGTGTCACATGGCCCTTACAGCCCAGCGAGCAGACACCACACCAACCCACCATGGCACCACCCCGGCACCACCCACCGACAAAAAGCGCAAACGTCAACAATTACGAGACACAAACCCCGAAGCTCTTTACCAGCCAAACTCAGCCCCAAAAACACGCCCCCTCGTTAGGCCTAGGCAATTGCTCTGCCAGGATGTTATGCTATTGTTCATCTGTATTTAGGGGTTTGTGAGTGAGTGTGTGTGCGTGTTCGTGTTGGTATCTTTGGCGCTGTCACTGTGGCGACACTTCCGTTTGCAGTTAAGTGCGACATATTTGCCTGGCTAATTTCGCTTGCAGGACATGCGGTTCAGCGTTTTGGCCTGGCCGGCATGCCACTTTGCTTTGGGCCACATTCAGTTAAGATATACGGATAAAAGTTGTTCTTTCTATCTCGTGTTTTTTTATTTTGTTTGTACATTTCTCAAGCGCTTTGCTTTTCCTCATTTGTCCATTGTCATTGTGAGCTCCAGCATTTTTTCGATTTGAGGCAGGACAACTTCAACTGTCTTGCCTGAGCCTCAATGCTGTTTATGGCTTTGTGGCTTTTGTTTTGGCCTCGCCTTCGTTCTTGTTCATCATCGTCATTGTCTTCTTCTTTTGCTAGTTAACTGAAATGTTTTCGATACGCAAAGTGCTTTGCGCCTGTTTTTTTATGTTTGTCTATAAAAATCTCATCGCGCTTCGATCGATGGTTTAGTGCCGTTTTGGGCGGAGTTTATGTGCGAGTAATTTTCTGGAATTCCAAATGAAACGTTTACAGAGTTCAGCTTTAAAGCAAGCATGTTGTACGCCTTATATTTACAGGGTATTACATTGATGTAGTGTCGAAGAATTTCAGCTAATGAGCTCGCTGTCTAGTCAAGTGTGGCTATTTGTCTATGACAAGCAGCAGACTGCGGATACCCAAATCAATTCGCACATTAATCAAATGCCAAAGATTAATTAATCGCACGCGCACATATGGCCAAAAGGCAAAGACTCTTCAGTTCCGTTCTGCTCAGATTGGATTGGAGTGGAGTGAATTATTGTGTATGCATAAATGTCACACATAACGACACTCATACGCACTGTGGTGCGACATTTAACATGGCACTCGACACAAGGCTCGGGACTTGGGACTCGCTTGTGGCACAGGTGGAGGTAGGGGTGGGGGAAGGAGGGTAGGGGATTGGGAGGGGGGTGGCAGTTACTCGATACTCTGTTTGCCCTGATTGAATGCAAGTTGTGAGTGCGCGTGGCATTTAATGAAGCGTAAATGGTAATTGACGGCTCAAAAGCAAAAGCTTCTCCTGATGTGACCCAAATGTGCGACAGTTCGAACCTTCAAGCTCGAGAATGTTCATTAGAATGTTGAAAAACCCTACTCCCCTTTTCCTATACTCCCATCCCCTCATCCCACATGTGTCACTCATGCTGTACCAATTGAAATGCAGATAATGAAGTCGATGGGTGCCACATGTAGTACTCATATCATTCCATGCCGGTAAACAAATACAAAATGCGATTTTTGAGAGAAATTGAAAAGCCGCCGCGTCAAGTGGGTTTGACAGTCGGCCCCACTACAATGAGAGTCAGCAGCACCACAGCATCGACAGCAACAGCCTGGCAAAGTGTCATAAATTCGTATTTCTCACCTGTGTGTCTGTGAGTGTGTTTTAGGCAATCGGCAGCAGCATCGTTGGCATTCCACACGACTCTATTTCCACCTCGTACTCTTTCTCTCTCTCTCTGTCTCTTTGTGGTTTTTAGCACAGTTGCTGTGTACTAAAAATACAAGTTTTGCTCTTACAACGCTTTCACTCTCTCGCTCTTTGTGGAACGACTGCATTTCCCCTGTTCGAAAGCTTCGAAACTTTGAAGGCAAAGCTTTATTCCTGAAGTTCCTGAAGCCAGGGTACGACTAAAGCCCAACGTGTCGCACAATGCGCAAGGTCAGTGCAAGCTGGAAAATAAAAAGGTAAAAAAGCTGAAAGGGGCGTACTGTGCAACAGCAGCAAAAACAATGCATACTGCAGATGCAACGCAGTGAAAAGCTCATTTGATCATTTTCCATTTGCCAAGTGCTGTGGAGCAAGTGACTGACTCTCACGCTCTCGCTCTGTCTCTGTCTCGCCTGTGCCCCGACTACGTCTGGCGGTGTTGATAACAAAGTTTGTGTGCTCTCACGCAAAGCTTTACTCCTGGCTTGCGGACTGGTTTACTGGCTGCCTGGCTGGCGTGTATAAAAGGATGCGCGCTGTCAGGATTCTTTCAGTTGGATTCTGAGCGAGGCAGCAGCAGCAACAGCAACAGCAGCAGCAGCAACAACACCAGCTGGAGGAAAGACAAGCAACCTGGGAGCCTGGGACAACTAACAATGTGTGGAAAGTGCTAGGAAACTAGCTCAGAGCTCAGAGTTGTTCTGTGTATATGTGTTAATGTAGTGGTCACCATTTCTATCGGTGTGACGACAGTGCAAAAGAAAAGTGTGTGTGTGATGCCTTTGCGGTAGCCCTGGCCATGTATGTGCAATTAAAAAGTGTTCAAACTGTAGACTGATTGCTATTGCAATCACCAAAGCACACACGCACACACACAATCACACACACGCATTATTAACGCACTGTTTGATAAGGAGGAGAAGGAGCAAGCTCCTGCCACAGCCGTTGCACTGGCGTCGTTTTGCGAGCGCGGCTTAATGCCCGATTCGATGATGGATATGGAGCATCGGGATCATCAATTGCATCGACATCATCAGCAAACGCAGCGTGTTGTTGCCACCACCAGTACAAGCACATTTGCAACGCCAGCGCCACCGCCAACATCTGCTGTTGTTGTTCCAAGTGAGCAACTGGAACGGGACCAACATCATCATCTGCCATTAACATCAGGTACGCCACAGCAGCAGCAGCAGCAACAGCAGCCTTTACCACAGCATAACATGGTACAGCAGCAACAACAGCCGCCACCGCCACAGATTAGGGAACGTGACCATCATCAACAACAGCAGCCGCAGCAGCAACTGCAACAGCAGCAACAACAGCAGCAGCAGCAACAACAGCAGTTAGCATTGCCACACAGTCATCATGCGCTGATGCAGCAGTCGCAACAGCAGCAGGCCATTCACAGAGCCGAGCAGCGACGAGGTGAGTCGTCTACTGGCAAAACTGCTAGCAGCTCCTACTGTGTATATACAAATCTATAGCATATATATATTCTATATATAGTCTTAATTGTGTATATCATCGTTTGATGGTGCTGTGGGGCTGTCTGCTGGCTTTTATACATATGCAGTTTTCTCTTGGGGGCAAGTTTTACTTGTTGCGCGACTGTCGGCCCCAAAATGTATGCTACGATTTTTATAACGCCACAATATTTTCCTTTTTTTTTCTTGAATAGAATACATTCACATACACATAGAAATACCATTCGCAATTTAGCCATTTTGTGTTTTATGGCCGCCATTTTCATGGCAATTTCATTAGCGGAAATCGTCTCACACACACACACAAGCACACAAGCTTCAATCAAATCACTTTTCTATTCGCTCGCAAACGCATCACTCAACAGGCTCATAATTTATTGATGCAATTTGGCTGCCATTTTCTGTTTGCGTCTGTGTGTGTGTGTGTGTTTGTGTTTGTGTGCGCGCATTCATCTTTGTATGTATAGCTGTATGTATCTGTAGCTCTATTGTTTTTGTGCATAACCAGGTTGTGTGTATGTATCCAAACTGTTTAATATAATTTACTTTATAATAAACGAAGCTCATCATATAAACCCTAACTTGATTGTAAGTACGTGCGTGTCTGTGAGTGTGTGTTTTTGTAAGGGATAATGTACTTATCATTTCATATGCACGCTAATCGCTTCATTAGGCTGACAAAAGGGGTTTTAGCCCAAATACGCTTTCAGTGCCAGCTTAAGCCCGGTTTTCACCACCCAACTTCCACAAAATCTTCACTGTTTGAAAGTATATGCACGCATTTGGCATGCAAAATTCAATCAGTGCCTTAAAAAGCATGTACAACAATACCAACAGCAGCAGCAGCAACAACAGCAACAACAACAACAAGCGCAGACACGAAGTGACCCATTTTCCAAGCAAAGCTTTTTTGCCAGGGGCTTGCTGCTATGACGTATGCGTACTCTGATGGATGGCAACGGAGAGGAGCAGTGGAAAAGGGACGAGTTGTGGGGGGAAAGCAGCTTGGGGGCAACACTCGCTCACTGTTTGGCCATTAAAAAATGATGACCACACATTGTGAAAATTAAGCAACGAGATAATAATGTTAAAAAACAAAAAACAACACAGTAGAGAGAAATGTGTTCTCATTAATATTTGTGCCATAATTTTAGTGGCAAACTTGTTAAAAATGCAGAAAGTGCAAACTGTTTCGCATACCAAAATACATTCAGCTTAAAGCTTCCACAAATCCAATTTAATTACATTTTGAGCATTGTGTGCTATTTTTAAAATTTTGCATTCAAGCTTAAGTAATTTGGTCATAAATCTATTAGCAGGGCATAACAAGCACACACAGTCTTTCATTTGTCAACAGCTCACCACATCCGCAACCGTATCCGCATCCGCATCCGCCTACCATTTGCAAACGCCTTGGGAACATTCAAATCGACTTCGACGTCATTGCAATTATTTTAAAATCAATTTCAATAAAAGTTCTGCAGCACCAAGTTTGAGCTCAGAGGGAGAAGAAGAGTGACAAAGAGAGACAGAGAGGGAGGGAGTGAGAGAGATGGAGAATGTTTAGCAGCTTGTTGGCTTAGCGTACCGAAGGTTTCACAGTTTTGCCACACAGAGTTTTGTAGCCATCAAACTTGTTCAGAGTTTCAGCTATTTTCCGTTTTGTATCTGTATCTGTATCTGGGTCTGTTGCTGTGCGAATTTGTGTGTGTGTGTGTGAGTTTGTGCGTCTAAGTGTGAGAGAGCTCGTTAAAAACACTTTGCTGACATCAGTGGGCGTTGAGCACCATCATTGTTGCAAGTTCTCAATGAACTGTAATTGAAACTGAAATGGAAACTGCGACGCTAATTGCCAAGCAGCAAAAACCGAGAGACAAACTGCAACTGCAGCTCGTAAATAGCATTTAAGTGACATGACATGCATTTATTATGATTTGCCTTCATTTATTACACTCTTTTTTTAGTTTTCCGTTCTTTCAGTTGTGTTGTTTTGGTAGTTGATCAAAACTCAGTTAGTTAACATAATTAGTTAGTTAGTTAGCTTGATTGCTGCATGCATGCAACATGGCTCCCAATTAAACAGCAGATGACAATGTACTGAGTGCCAACTGTTTAGTCCCCCCAAATCCTTAAGACCAATTAATTTTGACAATCATTTGATTTATCGTATTCTTGCAGATACACAAGCAAAACATTCACATGGATTTCTCTATTGTAAGTCGCACTAATTTGGAAACCAAACCAAAAAAAAAATAATAATGAAATAAATAAAATACAGAAAACCAAAAAATATTCCCACATCCTCAACAAGAAAACACAAGTTATGCTTCAAATACTCGTATATACAACTATGATAATCTACGTTTATTTCTCTTGTTAAATGCTTTAAATTTGCTTTTACTTTTCTGGTCATTTGTTTACGGTCAACTGACGTGCGCCCATAAGTATGCTACAGTTTATTCTTACAACTTTTACCAAGCGAATACAAACATATTTTGAATTTTACAAACGATTCGTTAGACAAAACGAATTACATTTTTGGCAACGCAACAAAATTTTTGAAAAATTGTGTATCATTTTGAACATTTGTTTTGTGCAAATTTCGGACACGATCGCGTTTTGCAATTAAGGAACTCTCTTTTTTTTTTGTGTGTGCATCAAAAAAAAAAAAAAACTGATACTTTATTTGCAGCATTTTCTATTGGCTTCTGTTTATCTGCACTTTGATGCCACGTTTTTTGCGCTATAAATTTCATTTTCTTTTTTGCCTTTTTTGCCACATTTACTCACAGCGGACGAGGAAATCAGCGACAAGGCATCAACATGCGGCAAATTGCTAATATTTCTATCCGTGGCACTTGTGATAATGACGTTACCGTTCAGTCTTTTCGTTTGCTTCAAGGTAAGTCCCTAGCAACTAAATAAATGAGCTTAAGTTCTCAAGTTTTTACGCCACACACATTTGCTGGCAGTGCTCCAGTGCAAAATGTATCCATCAACTTGACTGCCATAAATAAAAAGGCTGAGAGCTGCACAACTATCGGTAGTAATATCGTGAAGGTTTACTTGAAATGCACTTCTAAACGCAACAAAAATAGATTTTAAAATAGTAATGAATACTCTTTAAAGAGTTCACAATCTGTTGGACTGCAGCTTAGTCCACTGATTTATCTTAAGCCCATCCATTTGATTTACCTTCACGATAGCACTAAACTAACGATAGTCTGTAGCGTACAATTCTAATGAAAACGCACTTAAAAATCGCTTTGCCAGAGCATCTGCAGCTCGTTGTAGTTGTAGTTGCAGTTGCTTTTGTCGAGCTCTGCTCTCAGAATTTCAATTTAATTTTGCACAGTTTGCTCACGTTTTGCCTTCTCGCTTTTCTGCTCTTTCGCTCTTCTTTTCTATTTCCAGGTGGTGCAGGAGTACGAGAGAGCGGTTATCTTTCGCTTGGGTCGACTTATGCAGGGCGGTGCCAAGGGTCCAGGTGAGTGGAAAAAGTGTGAAGAAGTGTACAGTGGGAGCTGTAAAGGTTGCTATGCAAATTCAAGTGTCGCTGGTTTGGCGTTGGGTGACAAGAATTTGTGTTAATAGCTGCACTTGCTCCAAATTAGCGCACAGTCTTCTTTACGGGGCCAAGTATAGCGGGCGGTAGGGCTCTAGATGTGGAAAACCTGGTCAGGTGACACCAAATTTGGGGCTACAGAAAAAAATGGCCAACTCATAACTAATGACTCTGCATACCGTGTAATGTACTCTAAACTTGGAATTTTTATCTGCAGGCATCTTTTTTATCCTGCCGTGCATTGATTCTTATGCCCGAGTGGATTTGCGAACTCGCACCTATGATGTGCCACCACAGGAGGTAAGTTCGATGGCAGCAGCAACAACTTTTCACTTTGTTACTGTTGTTGCTGTTGTTAACACTCTATTCTCTCACACACACACACTACGCTCACAACCACAAGAAAACACCATTTAAACGCTCAAAGTAAACTGAAAAACAATAAAAAAAAAAATATGAAAGAAACTTTTAGCTTTTTGCCACAAGTTTTGTTCCAAGCAAACACACATTTTGTTAGCCAAAAAATTTTGATTTTGTATTTGGCCCAAAAGACACACACCCACACACACACACACACACAACTCTAGCAACATGGCTCATATGGCAAATGTAAGCACTGCCGACTCACTGAGTTGTTGTGTGGATTTTGCTGACACACACGCACACACAGGAAAAACCCCTCTAACACACACACACACGCGCACACTCAACACACAGGACACGCAACTGGAGCGTGAATTACGCATACGCAACGTTATCCTTGCCTTCTTTTCGTTTCCTTCTACATTACGCTCTGTATGTGACTGTCTTTGTGTTCGTGTGGGTGTGTGTGTGTGTGTGTGTGTTTATGTTGCTTTTTTCTCTTATTATTGTTGTTGTTGTTGTTCTGCTTCTTCTACATCTTCTTCTTGTTCTTGTTGTCATCGCATGTCATGGTGTTTACTTTGGCTTTCATTTCTGTTTTTATTCAACTTGCGTTTTCCTGCGTAACTGTGTTTCTTCCTGCTCAGCTGCAGCCTCTCTCTCACTCTCTCTATTTCTACAACTTTCCGCCAAGATACTTTTCTTACCCCTTACCAAACTACACACACACACACACACACAACAACATGAGAAGAAGCAGCTGAAAAACGTGTTTGGATTACAATTTTTGTTGCATTTGCTCACTTTCTTTTTGCATTTATAGTACAAATTGTGGGCGTGTCCACTCACACACACACACACACACACTCACACTCAAGCAGTGTCTATCGTTGTTGTTGTTGGTAGTCTTGTTGTATGTTTTAATACTACTTATGTATGGTACTCGTTGTCGTATTCAAGTTTAACAATGTTGCCGATTTAATTATTATTACAATTATTGCTGTTATTATTCTCATTGGTGTGCACACTCACACAATCACATACACACACATACATCTACATATACGTATACATTCCTCGTCCAGCTGAAAATGTGATCCAGTTCATTTGATGTCATTATTTATTTGTTGATTTTATGGTCCTCACATTCAGTTCGCCATCATGTACATAAAACATAAAGCGTTTAAAATGAAACATCTTAATAAATATGCTAAATAAATAGAGAGGAATAACCGAAACTGAGCTTACGTGAAGCAAGCACCAAGAAGGCTAAAAAAAAATACTGACTTATGATTTTTTTTCGCTTTAAATATTCTTTTTTTTTTATATGTTTTTTAAGTTTTGCAGCTCTTTTGGTTTAATTTGCTTCCATTTTTGTTTAAAACGCATGAAGGCCACGGCGGCATTGCCCTCAGATTCAACACTCACAGCTGAAACTGAAACTCAAGCCAAAAATACAACCAAAACCAACACTCAAACAAAAACAGAATAAAACTTGATAAAATAAAATAAAAATGCGTTGTCGAGTCCATCTTGTTGTTGTTATTGTCATTATTGTCATTGTCGTTGTTGTCGTGTATTAAGTGCATAAGAAATTACTACTTAATCGTGTCGTATTTGTTCTTTTGTTTCCCATCACTTTTAGTTTTATTTATGTAAGTTTCGTTTAGTTGTTTGGTGTCTTTAAAGCCTTTAAATTCAACTTATTACAATTTGCATAGTTGAATAACTCTGATTGTCTTTTGCAATTAGAAATCGAAGCAACCCAAAAACTAAAAAAAAAACAAAATACTAATAATCTACTTGTATGAAAAGCAAATGCTAAGCATATCAACTGAAAGATTCTCTGTGTTCAGCAGAGCAACAAAATGCACTATAGACAGCAAAACAAAACTGAATTGGTGGGTGGGCGTCACAAAAATTGGGGGCGGGCAGAAATCAAAATCTAAAATTGAAAAATCAACTAAAGAAAACTGCAAATGAACAGCACTAGAAAATTGGCTCGCTCGTATCGAAAAGAAAATGAAAATTGTGAAATGTTTTGTTCACTGAACACAGGGTACCAACACACACCCAAACACACACACACACACATACACCCGTTCAACTTCGTTCCACCCGCACAACCAAGCAACCAACCAATAAACCAACAAACCAGCCAGCCAACCACAAACAATTCCCCTAGATACACACACTCGCTAACACACACATTCTCAAAACTCTTGCACACACCAACATAGTTTAGGTCTTGTGTAGCTGAAAAGTATGCAACAGAAAGTGAACGATACTCACAAACACCAACACACGGAATTTGCATAGCTAAAATACCGTTAACCACTTAAATGCACACACAAAGCGTCCTCAAGTTGCCTATCTCTCTCTATTTCTTTCCATCTATATATCTCTATCTCTCTCTGTGTAACTTTTAAACTGTCTTGCTCACTCGCCCGCTCGAAATAAGTACTTAAAGTTAATCAGCGCCTAAAACAAAATCTCTCTCTCTATCTAACTCTGTATCTCTCTCTCTGTTTCTCTCTATCTCTCTCTGTATCTTTTCCAAACTGTCTATCTAACCCACGCTCTATATCTAACTCTATATATACATCTATATATATACTGATTTTGTTTTTGAGCTATGTTAGTTTTGTTTAGCGAAACAATTGTTTTTTGATATATAAACCGATACCGTTACCGTCACCGATACCGCTACCGATACCGTTATACCGTATACCAACAAACCCCCACCGATAAAAATTACTACCCCTAAAAGATACACGATTACCAAAATGCACTAACTTTTTGATACCCCCCACTCTCCCTCCTTCGATTAAGCGTTCAAATAATTTTTGAGAGCATGCTAAATATATATTTCCATAAATGTCTATTCTAAAATGCTTTCTAACTGTCAACAAACAAAAATATTAAAACAAAAACCAAAAACAAAAAACTTACATACTTAAAAAAGACAAATAAATTCTTAAAACAAACACACGCACACACATACATACAGCCATACACACACATACATATATTGTTAGTTTAAATTAAGTACAAGTACAAAAATCATTCAGTAAACGACTCAAAATTACACTCACATTTGATAATCAGTTTTAGTTAACACACATACACACACACATACAGCTACATACTTTAGTTTTGGACAACAAGAATTATACTCGTAATATTTGTACTTACCACTAACTAAATAACCGTTAACATTTGATCTGTTTGAGCACAAAGCGAAGGACGCACTCCAACAATAAAATGCCAGAAAAAACCAAGAAAAGAAACTGAAAACCTAAATTAATACTTGATGAAAGCATATATGTAGATATGCTGCCACGCCCCCCGCCGTGTGTGGGCGTTGTGGCAGTGTATGTGCATCTGTGTGAGGGTCAAGAAATGCCAAAAATAAATATATATCAAGCAAGCAATCCATGTCGAGTTCATCTATGTGTGTTTTGCGTGGTTTAGGCTGTTTTCAATGTGGGTACACTCGCAATACTCGGTCAAGAATATAAAGTAACGTACATATCACTCAAAAGAAAAAAGAAAAATCGATTCAAATCAATCAAAGTCAAAAATCGCACGCATGAAATAAAGCAAAGAAAGCAAAATGCCGCCGCCGCCCGCCCGACGTCTAGTAATCGTAACTGTAGCTCTAACGCTTAGCAAGAGCAACCAACACCCCAGCATTTGTAGAACCTACATATATCTATTACTATATAGCATATAGAAAGAAACTAACTATTAGTTATGTACAACTTCGGAGAGTTCCCAATCAAATGCATCGAAATCAAGTCGGTTGCCCCTTTCTCTCTCTCTCTGTCGATCTCTACCACTCTCTCTCTCTCTCTCTGTCTCTCTCACTCACTATCATCCAAATATGCCCGAGATCTAGCCAAGTGCATCAATCAGTAGTTCAAAAATATATATATCAATAAATATTTTCAGTTGAAATATGATTTACATTTGGAATTTGAAATTTAAAATCGATTTGAAATCAAATTTTTCGATGGCCAACTGTGCAAATTGTAATAAGCAATAATAATTATACTTTCGAAAGCTCATTAGTTTAGCTGTTACAGTGTATAAACAAATATGTATGAAAATTGTTAAGTAATACTTATTAATTATATATGATTTTTCAAGTCCAATAATTCTTTCTTTCTATTGTTCAATTTCCTTTCATTGTTCTTTCATTTACTTTCCGTACACACACACACACACCTCTCACACCTCCCGCGCCTCCCACACCTCCAATAATCGCAGTTTACACACAATTTAATACACCTACTAATACACATATACACCAGCTCACATACACACGAACACTCACACTCACACACCGTTGAACACTTCGTCTATTGTTCGAAATTTGCAGCCATTGTTCTTGAAAATTGATTTAGAGAACGAAGTGAATAGAAAAACACACACACACACACAGAAACTCTTTGTGCTTGTCTGTGTGTGTGGAAGTTTTCCGTTTTAGCCCACTTTCGATAAAGATGAAGTTGTAATGGCTGCGGTTGACTAAGCACTTGGGAAATTAAAACCCTTTCATGCCTGAGCCTCTGATAAGCAGATTACCATAAACTATTGTAAGTAGTCCGCCCACACACAAGATGGGCCAATTCATTATCTGGGCCAACACTTAGATAGCTTATCGTAGAGTTTTTCAAATGCGCCCCATAAACCGCAAATATCAATGTTATTAAATTAAGTATACGCACCGTGGTGCACACACAAACACTCACACACACCAACACACACAAAGCAATAACACGCTCATTTGCACTTGATATTTATGCAAATGGAAAAAGTGTATAGATTGCCATACCACTAACAGGAGCATTTCGAAAACTCTGAAGCATCAGCACAATCGACACTAAACAACATTGACACCAAAGCCAGAGAGTGCCATAAAAAAGCGGTCTAGACAGCCCGGACATGGACACAGGTCGTAAAAACCGAAAAAAATATATATATCTAGAAGAAAAATATATAGGAAAACTTTTGCCTTCACTTTGGCCGCTTTTGTGGAAATAGTTTTGTGCGGGTTTATTTTTTTTTTTTTGGGGGTTTTGGTTACGAGCAAACTTTTGGTTTTGGCCTTTCGGGCCTGGGGCATAAAAATATAAGAGTTTGATTTGGGCATCAAGAGCCGACAGCATTGGGAAAGTAAGTAAAGTGCAAACAATCGTACCACCAATAAAGAAAGAGAAACCCAACAATTCCCAAGTTTCACAACACACAAAGCAAAAAGAAAACATCTACCCTCTCGCTCTAACTGACTCTATCTCTCTCTCTCTGTCTATATCTGTCTTCACTCTACTCTTCTGTCTCTGTCAATTGTGGGTATATATACATTTTCTATGTATACTCGCTAATATTTATAACATTTCAAATAAGTTCCTAAGTTCATTTCATCGATTGTCTGTCTTATGATTTGCAACCTTTTATGTATCTATATAATATATATAAAACATATCATATGATTTATGCAATCAAAACATACTTATTACTTATACACTGTAACTTCAAAAGCTCTTGAGTTTGCTCCACGTATCGCTATCGAGCTCATATCACAAAATGACAAAAAATGAATATAAAAACATAAGAAAACAACATAAATGCTACAATCGCTACAAATTGCTATGAAAACGCTGCACAAAAGTATCTTGTATCTTGAGTCCGACTTGAGCATTCTAAAATGCATAAAATATTCACAAACAATGCAAAATGGCTTCACACACACACACACACAGTCACACACATAATTTTCGCTGCAAATAATCAAAATAAAAGCCACATTTATATTGTCTGTAGAGCAGATTGTCTGCCGCTGTCTCTGTCTCTGTCCCACATATGTGCCTGTCTCGGTCTTGGCGTCAAAAGTTTGCACTCTGCACTTAGTGGTAATAGAGCAAAGACCAAGACCGAGACCAAGAACAAGTACAAGACAAGCCAACAGTCAAGTGCATTCGTATTCGTACTCGCATTCGCATTCGCATTATGCCACTCTAAGCAAAAGTGCACAGCAGCCACTAAAATATGCATATAGCTAACAGTACAATTGCAACTACAGCAAAAGATACAAATACAGTAACAGATACAGCTACAAATACTACACACATTTATTTAGATACTTGCATATGCAGCTTATCATACCGACATAGTCCTCGCAGTTTCTGTGATGTCTGTAGTGAAACAATAACAAGCATAATAAATATAAATCCAAGCAAAAAAAATCATATATAAAAAAAAACGCTAGCAACAATAGCAGTAGAGCAACAACAACAAGAAAACCTAGAGAAAAAAGAAAAGATAAAAAAAAAAAAAACAAAAATCCAACCCACTGCATCTTGTAGGTTCTGACAAAGGATAGCGTTACGGTTTCGGTGGATGCAGTGGTTTACTATCGCGTATCAAATGCAACCGTCTCCATAGCGAACGTGGAGAATGCTCACCATTCGACCAGACTACTGGCACAGACTACTCTACGAAACACAATGGGAACTCGGCATTTGCATGAGATACTCAGCGAGCGTATGACGATTTCCGGCACAATGCAGGTGAGTACTTGCCACATCTTTGCCAGCTATGGGACGTCAGAACAACTAGCAACTACCAACCATCAGTCACCCCACTCAGTCTCAGTTACAGTCTGAACTGCAATTCCTGTAATTGACTTATGTGCGCTCTCTTCTAGCTACTTTCCACTTGCAACATGCCACAAGCCATGCTAATTATGCAGCGACTTTAAAAGCTTGTCTGCCGCACAACTTTAAAGGCTAAATATTAATGGCAAATTAGCAGCAGCTGTCACAAACAGCAGTTCAAAAGAAAGGAGTGGAAAAGTGTAGTGAATTCCTTCTTTCGATTAAAAGTATTCAAGCCAAAAGTATCTTAAGTTCAGCACTGTTTTTGTTTAGTGCAGCAACTCATCAGTTGCACGTTGCAGCTACAATTTGCACAAAGTTTCATATCTGAGAGTGGCGCAGCAGCTGCCAAAACTTAACCCAAATTCAAGTCTCGACTCCTTCGAAGTCTTTAGTCTCCGGCTCTTTATTTATTTATGTTTATGGGCATATGAAAAATAGTTGAAAATCAGCACAGGCTTCTTGCCACTTTGCCCCAGCTGCCGCTGCTGCTGCTGCCACATCGAACATGCTGCGAATGCCAAAGTTGCTAAAGCAAAATTCTGTGGCGCTTCCACTCCGTTAGACGCAACGCCAAGTGTGTTGCATATTTTTAAGTTCATTTTTTTTTTGTTTTTTGTGTGCCAAGCCTTTGCTCGATTTAAATGTTTCAAGGATGCTGCAACGACCCAAAAAACAATGTGAAATGCGAAATGTGAAAGGCAAAAAGCCATCACATAGTTAACAACATGTGAAAAAAACAAACAAATGTAAAATGAAAACGTGTAAACAAAAACTAATGTGTTTTTACTGCTATTTTTAATACATACACAACCAAACACACTCGCACACACACCCATACACATCTCTACCTGGCAAACGTTATGTGGGCCAAATCATAAACAGGTTCAGCTCGACGAAGCCACCGATGCCTGGGGCATCAAAGTTGAACGTGTTGAAATGTAAGTAGTGCAACTTTTATGCCACAAACACACAGACACAGAGTGCCACATACACCCATACACCCACGCCACACTCATCTACACTTTGGAGGTTTCTATGTCAAAATAAATGTAGCTGCCATTATGTTTAGCAAGGGGCAACATTTGATTATAGCCAGAGAGCAGCAGCAACTGGCCTTTGTCTGCTGTCACAGTTGCTCTTGTAACTTATTATTAGCCGCGCAGGGACTCCCCAACTCCCTCTTAGCCAACTCCCTACTCTGCCACCAGCCGTTGTCCTGCAAGTGTGACAGCTTGTCAAATACATGGCCAACAAAAGTAACAACAACAACAACAGCTGCTGCAATGGCCAACAACTTGACGCGTTGATTGCTCCCGCTGTTGTTGTTCCCCTCGTTGTTGTTGTTGTGGTTTAGCTGTGGCTATTGACCTACAGCCTTTTGTCATTTCTCAGCAATGTGTCTATGAAAATTGTTTCATTTTTATGACACTCTCACAGCATTTGCCATTGGTGGGCAGAAAATTTTTATGAAATTAATCAGCTGATAACATTTTTTGTCACGCCTAATAAAATATGTTGAACGTAAGGAAAATGTTTGCGGTTTAATGGCACCACAGCAGGCACTGCTGACCTTTATTTGGGGGGAGCTGTCGAAGTGATGAGCTAATGAATAGCAGATAGGTTAGCTGGAAGACTCATACCATCACAAATGTACTCAGCTCAGTTCACTTTAAGTTTAAAGTTGTATAAATTTAAATTTTTGTTAGACATTCTTTATCAAACCAGCAGTTTAAAGCCACAAATTCCTGGCACTACCGCAATAAAGGCAGCTTCTCTGCCAAGTTTTGCCAACTCTATCAGTTTGGTATAGGAAACCAATTTGGCATAGCACGCAAACACAAATAGAGTTTATGGTTTCCATTTACAACTAACATGGCTAATTAAATTGAACTAGTACGAGTAGACAGTTGCAAAATTCCTATTGAAATTTAAGCTCCAAAGACTTACAATGCTGCAAATCAATCAGCAAAACTAGAGCTCACATACCAGTGAAATTAGAGTACAACGAAGCCAGTTTTCTGAGCAGCTTAAATGGACTCCAAGCTCAAAGATTAGCCTTAATTGGGGAAAAATGAGTTTAGAACAGATGGAAAATGTGCCTGACACATTTGCAAGAGTTGAAATGGCTAATGTATATACTTTTCTATTGGAAATGGCCAACACAGCAAGGACGTGCGTCTGCCCGTGCAACTGCAACGTGCCATGGCCGCCGAGGCAGAGGCAGCTCGTGAGGCACGCGCCAAAGTCATTGCCGCCGAAGGTGAACAGAAGGCATCCCGAGCGTTACGCGAGGCATCCGAGGTGATTGGCGGTTCGCCGGCAGCTTTGCAGCTGCGCTATCTGCAGGTACGATGCGGGGTCGCTGACCTCCAACTGTATATAAATATACTATATATATTTTTATTTACTTAACTTTTATGAAACTCGTGCAGACATTAAATACCATATCCGCGGAGAAGAACTCGACGATTGTGTTCCCGTTGCCAATTGACTTGATAACGTATTTCCTGAAAACATCGGAAGCAACATCGCAACAGAATGCGGCTGTTGCGGCTGCTGCCCAGCAGCAGAATCAGCAATTGCAATACCAGCAACAACAGCAATTGCAGCTGCCACCGCAGCCGAGCCAACAACTGCAACCACTGCAACAGCTGCAGCAGCAACAACAACAGCAGGAACAACAACAGCAGCAGCAACAACAACAGCAGCAGCAACAACAGCAGCAGCAGCAGCAACAACAGCAATACCAGCAAATTTCATCAGCCATGTAAATTGCGTATCAAGGCAAAAATATTATTCGGTTTAGCCGAATATTCAATGCGCTGCACCACCAACACCTCCACTGACAACAACAAGAACAACACCACCACCTACATACACGACTACAACAACAACCACAAACCACCACACGGACTGAGCTGACTCTGTAAATATGCGTGCTCCACTGCCATGTTAATTAACATCGCCTTAACAGCAACGTATGCAAACTGCATTAGGGCTGCTCACAACATAGTGCAGCGTATACACACACACACACATACACTCACAATCACAACCACACCTACAAATACACATACACTCATAGACACTGCAACAATTACAACGATTCAAATCGAGAATCAAATTTAGTTCTAGACACCAAAAAGTGCGATTCGTATGAATTGATTCCATAATTGGAACCGATAAATAACCAATTAAGAACTATAATAGTTCACAAAACCAAATATACAAAAAACAAAAACATTCGAAAGCGAAAAACAACATTTGCAGAAGCTCGTGAAAATTCTAAAACCAACCAGTTTTGAGAATATTAAAATTGATTACGCACTCTTCAGGTAATAAATTTTGAGATAGTCAAAAATGGTTGGTTTGGTTTTGAATTTTCGACAACGAATCTGTCAGATCGTTTGATCGTTTCGAAAAAAACACAAAATGAGATACATTTGAGATACATTTGTTGAAGAGGATTCATCATATTCAGATAACAAGTTGTAAATGTTTAGCTTTTAAATGTTAATACGTGTCCACAATAGATCAAATTTATACCATTCTATATATATATTAATGTCTAAGTCTAATATCATATTTAATACATGATATGCACCAACATCCAGCTATCATATATCCACAACATCAGGATAGTTTTCAAAAGATACATATACGAACATAATACAAACCAACATAATACAATTATCTTCATATAATACAGTCAAATGATAATACAGTTTTAAACTTTTTTAGTTTTTCGCAGCTGTTAGACCATCAGTACAGCTGCGTTGTGTACATTAATCAATAAGTATTAATAATAATATACTTAAATCGGACTTCGAATTTATTGTACATACAATAAACAAACCCGGACGGATACGACGACTGACTGACCATCATTTAGAACTATAATTTTTACGCAAAGCCACAAAAAGCCCATTATAACATCAAAATGGAATACATTTCTGTTAAAAAATTAAATTTATCCGCAGTTTCATAGTTAGTTTTATGGTAGAGTTGCTAGTGTTTAATTAGCCTTTGCAAAGTAGCCTTGTTCATTCAGCCAATACTAAATCAGATCTTTAAAATTCATTAGCTTCACACAAAATCTTTCTATTTTAGCACACCAAAAGTATTTCTATATTAACGCTATTGTATGCATTGTAGGTATGGTTATTTCACAAACAAAAATATTCATTAAAATTCATACACAAATTATGTACATTTTTGCCTTTGAACAATTTTTAAAGAACAACATCGATTTCATTATAATTATATACTTATATACTTGCAATTGTAACCTGTAAACGAACAATAAAAATGAAACTTTTTTGGCATCCAAAAAAGAGAAAAACACAAAAAACTAAATGAGTTTTATTGATAGGGTTGCTTCAAGCTCCACCGAATCCGAGTCGAATATCAAACAAATTTAATGTACATCAAATAATTACACACTTTCTGTATTTATTACATATTTTCCATTTTATTGATTTATCTTTATGCATTACACGCCGAATGGGACACAGTTTCATCGTTATACATCAGCTAAATTCAGTTTTGCATTTATATATTTCTGTTTTAGTATTATGATAATGTTTGTTTTTGTTTTGGGTCTGTATTATCTGTATTATATGGTAATTAAATATAATTTATTATGTCTATAATTAAATATATGACAGTGTTAAGTTTTTTTCTTTACGTTGCACGCAACACAACCGCACTGGCGGCACGCCCCCTCTAAACCTACTCACCCCTCAAACAACGCCCTTTAATCAAAAAAGCGCAGAGGCTGGAAAATTTTAGAAATCTTTCCATTTGATTGCCGTCTTATATTTGTTGTTAATTATTGTATAAAAAATTTGTCAATTTGATGTTGCCAGTTGGCGTGCCACCATTAGCCAATTGTTGTTGCTGCTGCTACTGTTGTTCATGTTATCTATAGTATTATTATTGTTATTGTTTAGTTTAATTAAATTTATTCAATTCATTTTCATTTATTGCTACACGTTATGTCAAGTATATATATACAAAAATTCATCAACTACGCTAAACAATTTCAGTTTTGCTTTTAATTATAACAATATTTATTTATTTATATTTTATAATGATTTAGTTACGGTTTAAATTTACGTTGAATGCAATTTCATACAATGATTGCAATGATTTCTTGCTACACGTAATTTAAGCTGCCTTATCTTCTCAATGTGTGAGTGAGTGAGTGTGTATCTGCGAATGTGTATGTGTGTGCTTTGTATGTATGTGAAATGCATTAAGTTGCCGTATAAATGTTCTATACAAATACCAAATATATATAGATTTTACATATATATGCATATATTTATTAATACGAAATGCTAAACTTTGGTTTTATGCTACAGATGATGTGCACACAATGGCCAACACATAAACTTAGAAACTATAACAAAACTATAATCGAAATAAATTAAAATCATTAAACACATTCATAATATTTCTCTGTTCTACATAGAGTTCCAATTTACTAACGACTAACATAGATGTGAGTGTAAGTGTAGTATATTTCGCGTTGTTCTTGATTGATTTGATAAGAATTGTTATCATAAGTAATGGTTTGAAACCCTTGGAGACTGTAGTTATCCATTTCATTCATTATCTCATCCTTTTATGGCATTAACTTGGGTTATTTGAAGGTAAAGTAAAAATAAATCGTAGAACCTTAAGGCTTTTTATGGACTCATTTCATTCAACATAATTTGATAATTTCAAATTTTTTAGTGCTTAAATTTAGTCAAGAAAAAGACCTCTAATAGTTATGGCATAAACTTAAGTATACTATAAACATTTCAACAAAAGTTTACAGCTTACGATTGTTTTGTGTTTGTTTCTAATGGTTTTTTAATTTTATTTGTTTTTCATTTTGTACAAAATCTTCTACAAATTGCTATAATAATTTCGGCGATATTATCGCGGTTTGTAAATTTTTCTTTGTTAGCCTCAAATACTTGTAGAAGCAGCAAAAAAAAAATCATTTTGGTTTACAATTATTTTCATGTGATACATTTGAGTTGAAATAAAAATAAGATACTGATGTGACATGGAAGTAGATTTGGGGAGAAGGCGAAACGACAGTCGCCTTTATAAGTTAAATGCCATCATTGTGATTTGTTTCTCTACAGTTAGCAACAATCTCGACTACATATTGATTGAGTTAAATAATACTTTGGGTTAGTTTTGTGGAAAGTACAAGAAGAAATTCAGCATTTAAGAGAGATAGTTAAAGAGGGGCATATATAAAGATTTTGGTAATTTAAGCACCGATTAAAATAGCATTTCAATTGTTTGCTGTTGGACTGGAAAATAGAAAAAGATTTGCCATTTTCATATTCTGTTTTGTTTTGTTGATTTTCTTTCATAAATTGTTGGTTTAGTTATAGTTTTATGTTTAAGCTTACAAAACTAGTTAAATACTTGCTATTTTCATAGTACATACAAGTAGGTATATAAATTATAAAATAGTTTTGCGTGTAAAATATATATGTAAAATGTTGCATTTCTCTTCTTTCACTTGATTTGCAATATATTTTTTATATACGCTTATGCACAAGTACATACATATAGAGTTATGTAATTGTTTTTCTTCTTGTTCTTGTTGTTGTTGGTTGTTGTTTATGCAACTCTTTGCCTTGCCATTTAAAAGTCTTAAGAATTATAGTAAATATGTATAAATGTTTACGTTACATATAGATAACGTTTATAAATATATATTTATAGATGTGTGAGTGTGTATGTGTGGGTGTTTTTCTGCTGTTGTGTGTGTGTGTGTGCTGCTTAATCCTGCACCTCTCGATACGGCACCTCCGATGTCACCGAGAATGACTCAAAGTAATGATTCAAGAACTCAAATGTCGGTCGCTTCTCAGGCACCGCATCCCAGCATTGCAGTAGCAGATGATAGATATTGTCGGGGAAGTAATGATTTGTCGGCTTTGGCATGCGGAAACCGCGCTCGATGTTCTCAATGACCTCACGACTATGCATACCCGGGTAGGGCACTTGTCCATACGTGAATAGCTCCATTAGCAGTATGCCGTATGACCACACGTCCGATTTAATGCTAAACTTGCCATAGATTATGGCCTCGGGCGCTGTCCACTTGACGGGGAAACGGGATCCCTGCTTGGGACAGTACTCATCATCGGCAATTACGCGGGCCAATCCAAAATCACATATCTTTGCCACATTATTCTCGCCAATTAGCACATTACGTGCTGCCAAATCACGATGAATGAGCTGCTTCGACTCCAAATACTCCATGCCGCTGGCCACCTGAGTGGCAATGTAGATGAGATCCTCAAAGTGTAAATAGCGGCCATCGCCCTCGCGTAAAAAGTCCAAAAGGCTGCCCTTTGACATGAACTCCTGCACAATATAGATGGGCTCCTCCTGCAATAAAGGCATAAAGTATTAGAAGCTCTGGGGCATGAAATAGAAGAGGTCATTTCACTGACCTGCGAGCAGACGGCATAGAGAGCCACAAGGCGATTGTGTCGAAACTTTTTCATGATGGCCGCCTCCTGGAGGAATGCAGCCGTCGACATGGTTCCCTCTCGCAACGTTTTGACTGCCACATCGATGCTGTTGCGCCACTTGCCGTAGAAGACCTCACCAAAGTTGCCGCGACCCAATTTTCGCACCAACTGAATTTCAGAGCGTGGTATCTCGTACTTATCGCGCAGCTCCGGGCCCAAATCCCACATCTGTGGCTGTGGCTTGGGGCAGGGGCGAGACAGAATGTGACACAGACCGAGGGCGTTTTCTGCAAAGGTTTCAAGCGTTAGAATCTTTGTAGCTGTTAATAACGTTCATCTGCTTACTGCTGTAGGCCATAACCAGTGCCTGAAGCGATGGAAACGTTTGATTTGTGGCTATGTAGTAGCCACCATTGTCCAGGGGCTTAATGCGATAGTGCTTCACATGATAACCGCGTCCATCCTCCCAATCCTTCACCGACAGCGAATAGCCGTTGGGGTTGTGTTCCGAGGGACGCACCAGGAAAGTGCCACGTGGATTCTCCTCCGCCAGCAGCAACTTGTCCGCCTCCTTGCGCAGCACGTTCTCAAAGAACCAGCTAGAAGTGAACAAGTTAAGGCAGTGAGTAAAGGTTAAGGAGTATGAAAATCATTGCTTACTCTTCGCTGTTAACACTTCGCTCCTCGGCCACAAAGTTGAGCGGTATTAGGCCCTCCTGGCGTGTGCTGAGATTGACAACGCGCCACCAATCGGATTCAGTGTCATCAATGACCTCCATGCGGTCGCCTTTCATAAAGCTCAAGTCAGACTCATCGCGCGATTTATAATCGTATAGAGCAACAACAACGCGTCGCTTTGGCAGACCACCTGGCACACCAGCTGTGGAGTAGAAGAAGATAGCTACAGTTATTGCACGAAAAGAGATAGAGGGAGAGCGTTGTCGTTAGGGAGCGCAGTGGCAATTTACGTCTGGCTGACACTGTAAATTTAATTTGACTGCGTTGAGGCGTTGCTTAAATTGCAATTTATGTGCGACAAATTGGCAAAAACAAATTTTTGATAACGCCCGCAAATCGAGTCAAAATCTAATTGCCAGTTAATGAGTTACGGAGTGGGCTGCTCAGGGGGAAGTGCGGTTTAAGCCAGGCTTTAAGGCTTACCCAACTGCATTTATACAATCTCTTAGCATACATTTTGGCGCAGCATCAATGCCTCATTTATCTATATAAAACATTCTTGTACTGTGCCAAGCCACATTTATTTAAAGTTTTTCTTTTTAGTCATGTTTTTTTGGCACTGAAAGTGCATTTGGCTAATTGATTTAGCCAAGTTGGCTAGTGTTTGCTTTGTACTTTGTTTTTGCCTTGCCCTGCATTCGTCATTCGGCTTGCTCGACAAAATCTGAAACCTTTGTCAAAGCATTTGTCGGGTTTACACGACCTAAGCGGCTTTTGACCAACTATAAAATCTGTCCACATGCAATGCTAATCAAACGTCAACGATTAGGCTCGCCCAAAGCCCAACGAAGGTCTAACTAACTAACTAACTAGGCAGTTGGTTACTTTTAATAGGTGCAGAGTGGTCTTTCTGGTGTATAAATAAGCAGTAACACTTTTTAGCACTACTAACTCTACTTATTTCCTGTTTCGTTTAATTATGCAATTTGCAGTTGAAGTTTGTCACTCGTTTGGCTGGTCAAGGTTAACAGCTGTCACATTAGCACTGCAAATATGGGACTGACCTTTCTGTTTGTGTGACCCTCGCCTCAAGAGGTCTCCGGAGACACAACTTTAATTATGAAAAAGATGAGAGAAGGGAAAAACCAGCGACATAACATAACATTTCATATAAATAGCAACTGGGCGCTTGGCTTGTGCCCCACTGTGTTGGGGGCTAAAGTCAACCTGGCACAAAGTCAAACAGCTAATTAAAGCCAGAAGGTACTCGCACTCTGGCTGCTCCCCAAAGTAAACGCAATTACGTATGTGGTTACAGTTTTTCATTTCCAATTTCCCTCCATAACCCCCGCTGTACTCACTTGGCGTTGTGCGCGTTCGAATGATATCCACGCCACCCTTGGCGCCTATTTTCAGTGGTCCGCGATTTGGATCCGGCGTATAGCGTGAATCCAGTGAGCCGCCATTGTTGTGCTTTTGGCCAAGGCCGGTGGCAACACCACCGCCCACACCGCCGCTGTTGCTGTTAATATGCGTTTGGCCAAAAGTGTAGTCGGACTTCTTATAGCCGCCCGTTGGATAGGCTAAGGCCAGTTCCTGATCCTGTCGTTTGCTGCAGCATTTGTTGCCCATTGTTGAGAGTGTGTTGTGTTGTTGTTGTTGTGGTTGTTGTTGATCTCCTTTTCCTAGTGTTGTAGTTGTTGTTGCTGTTGCTGTTGCGGTTTCAGTTGCAGCTACGCATATTTGGCATATTTCGAGTTGCAAGTACTTTCTTAATATTAATGTACTGTTTTTGTTGTTGCTCGCTTGATTGTTGTTGTAATTAGTATCTTTTTAAACTATCAGTCAAGTTGTGGGTGTGTTTAAGTGTGTGTGTGTGTTGCCTCTAAGCTGAGTTACATGGAGGGCATTGCCTTGATTTATAATCGCTTCTCAAAAATGCATTTCGTACAAACTATTTATATAAAAAAGTAATTGTTGTTGTTCTGGCTCCAGTTGTTGCAGAGCTTTGCTGGCTGCCGTTTGTTGATTATCCTTGTGGTTGGTTGTGTGTCCTGCCAGCGTCCTCAGCCAGCAACTGTCTGCGCATTGTTTAAGCCACTGCTGCCACCTGCAATTAAACAAAAACCCAAAAATTAGTTACACTTGTAATAAATATTCATCAAAAGCGCATTCCAAAGGTTCAAACCACTCAAACACACAGACACAAAGGTAAACGAGAGTACAGTGACCCAGGAGCAGACAGACTCAGTGTAGAGTTTGTCCTGGCTGCGTGTGCTGCTTTTGGCCCTCTCCACTGCTGCTAGATAAACGTTTTTGGCACATCATTTCACTTGACTTGCCAGCAGTGGCAGCAGCAGCAGCAGCAACAACAACAGTGGCAACTGCTGCAGGTTGACCACTGCACGGACGACAGTTGCTGTTGTCAAGCAACTGCCAGAAGAGCTAGAAAGCAGCTGGAAACAGAGTGAACGCTTTGTCTATTGACTGAAGGCTGCCGGGCATCTGTTTATTGTTCAATTGGATAATTATGGTCTCGAGAGCAGGACAAAGATATAGAAGGGAGGGTGAGAGAGAGATAGCGGTAGGCCAACAACCACAGCATAAATTCTCCTTACACTGCAGCGCACAATTTCCCCCAAAATTTAATTGTTATTGTTGCGCATTTGTTGGCTCAACATTTTGTTGTGCCGCAGAGGACAATGGCGAGGGTGTGAGTGTGTATTATGTGTGTGTGTGCGCAGCTGGTATGAAATTGTCTGTTGCCAGTTGGCAGGATGCATTTTGTGGCATTAACTAATATCCTGGCTTTGGCTCAAGATTATCTTGCTGTCAATTATTAAAGTGCAGTGCACATTAAACACAACTTGCAACAAACTAGGTGGCAGCCACACACACACATTCTCCCATTGAAATGGAAATTTCGTAGAAAGTAAGATATTTGATACGGTTTCTCGTTGGCACACAAAATAATGGCTAAATCTGCAGCGATGCTATCGTCCTGTTGCCTGTTTTTGGATTATAGAAACACAGAGCAAGGACAACGACATTTTTGTCTACATTTTTATTGTTGTGCTTGCGACGCGTCGTGCTTTAAACAGCAACAAAATCCAATAAAACTTTCTGCACATTTGCCTTGCGCATAAAAGTCAAACTTTTCATTTCTGACGAGAGTTCATGAACTCCATGCAGCATCAGCAACAACAACGACTAGAACGGCAACCGCAGGGGTCAACAGCAACCGCAACGGGGGCAATAAAAAACAAGAAAGTATGCATTGCTGGGGATTATTCGACTTAGAGATACCCGGCAGTCACTGAACTTTATATAAGCTTCAGAAGTGTAAAGATTATCTACTGGTATTCGTTGACCTCTTCAGCAAAAACACACACATTCCATTAACAAATTTAGTGCACCCTTCGCACAGGGTATAGGGGAAACAGCGAACCAAATCGAAAAGAACATATATAGACAAACATTGAAAGTATCGCCGAGACGTGGTTTAATTTATATGGCGACTGTCTCAACGTTGTCAATGTATTGTTGCATTTTATAACCTTCACGTTGCTTTTTATTGCCCTGGCTCAGGTTAAAGGTAAAGAAATGGCCGATCAAAGTGCGTCGAACAGTACAGACAGTAAAGTTTGTTTAACTTTAAAACAAGTTTTAATCATTATACAAATTAACAGCAATCGATCTGACTTATTTTCCAGTTTATTTTAATTGAGTAATGGGCGTCAGTTATTTTGCGGTAGCCATTTTTGAAAAACACCTCAAAATAATAGCTACACTAACACACACGCAGCGCAAACAACGACCGCAACTGGCACAACGCACACTAACAAACGACAGGTGGCGCTAAAATGGACGCAGTGCATATGCAGCCTGCCAGTAGCGAGGAGAATATGCAAGTGAAAAGGGAGTAGTTGAAGCCGAAACTATGAATATTTCATAGTTGATGGGCAGTTCTCAGTTATCCGACGCTGACAGCGACATACTCTGCCATGTATGGAAACGCCTGACATGAAATTGTAAATTTCTAGCTTTGTTCTGAATTGGAATTCGTGTTGCATTGTTCTTGTTGGGTTGTTTGGTTGTTGGGCTTGTTGCAAGTTGACAAAACGAAATGAATACTTAATTGGATATTGTGGCTTTGTGTGCGCCTGAAAGTCGGCAATGTGTTTTCAAACTCATGATATTTTTGACTGCAGTTGAAACTTGAAACAGTTTCTTACGTAATATAGGACCCCACAAATCAGGTTAAGCTGAATTAACAAAGTAGAATAATAAGTAAGCTTGGTGGTAGCAAACTGTACACACATAAACAAAAGCCACAATAAAGTTTTTCGTTCCCTATTTGAAAATAAATTAAATAATAAAGGCGGAGAAGAGGCGGAAATTTAAAAACAAAATAATACATTGTGTTGCCTCTTTACAACTTTCCATTTACTGCGATAGTCGAAAGGCTTCCAAGTAATGCCTATTTAGCATACAGATTTGCCAAATAATTTAACAGTTGCTCCGCTTGTGGGCGGCGGCGTCTCTTAATAGTTTGTTTACTCTCCAGAGTGAACACTGCGACATAAAGCTGATTTCACAGTGAGCACTGAATGAAGGAATCCCTGGCGGAAGACCCCAAAGTGTCGCACATCTAATAAAATCAAATAAAATGCAAAAAATTTATGAAATGAAATGAAATGGGCAGCCAAGTGGTTTCTGGGACGCCACGGCACGGAACGAAACGTAACGCCCAATCCTCGAGGACATAAAGGCATTAACTGTAAATGCCGTAATGCCGTCATTTCCTGATGACAGCAAGCTGACAAAACCAGAAAGCATACACAGATACACCAACCACACAGACATTCGCAGGATATTTGGATACCGAAGGAGTCCCTTATACGGGGGGAAGGGAGCTTATTGCGCCACATTATTATTATTATACGTAACCCCCGTATTCTTTGCCCCTTTTTTTTTAGTATACAACACGGAACACACAGTTGCCGCCTACTTAAAAAGTCAACTTTTGTGATGTCGTCGCTCTGTTTGCCAAGTTCCTGTCCCTCAATTGCCCCCGCAGTCCTATCAGCTGCACATTGTCAGTCGTTCACCTTTAAACGTCACGTGCTATCGATTAATCCCACACACACACACACACTGAACAAGAGACTTGGCTACAACTATGTCGTAGGAAATGTGGGCCAAATGGCTTCGATTTTGCATATTTTAAACAAGAAATAAATGTAGATTTATTTATCCCTAGATGCTAAAACAGATGCCGCATCTACCATGGACTAAATGGTATCTGTAGTCCCCAGAGTTCTCCTGTTGATTGACACAGCGGCGACAGTTTCTATACAAGTATTTTATCATATTGAAATTCAATTTGTTGCATAAAACATTATCCACAATTCCAGCTTTAGCTTTGCGTTTATAATAAATGGGCAAAACGCATTTACTGGGACATGGTAGGATATGGATACGGTGGGAGTGGTAATAAATAAATGCACACACATGAATATATCAAAAAGTTATTTGCACTTTCCTGTAAATACATAAATTTACAAAAAATTTAATATCAATATCAATGAATACATTCATTTCCCTCGTTTTTTTTTTACAATTTATTCATTTATTTGTTTAACTCACAAATAGTAAATTCACACACAGGTTAAAGCATTCGATACTGCCCACAAAAACAACAAGTTTGAGCGAGTGATACACTCAAAGTTACTACGTAAATTGGTAAATATATTTGTAAACTTTTATAAAATTTAAAGTGGTGTAGGAATTTTAAATTGTGCCTTAAACATAAACAATCAAATATGTACACCTCCCTCTTATCAAATCACTTTACAAATTACATAACTAAAATGCCTCTTTTATGTATTGCTTGTTTTTGCAGAGTATGCATTAAAGTTGACATTGATAAAGTTATGTGTCAAATCAAAATAAAATAAAAAAGCCCAACAAAACTTTTCATGTGTAAAATGTTGTTTGAAAATGCTTATGAAATATTTATTCATTCGTGAGAATGTTATGAGTCAATTACATTAAGTGAATTCTTGATGTTGATGTTGTACGCACATCAAAGCTGGAGAAAATTGAATAGTTTTGTCAGAGCACCAAGTTTGAAATGAAAATGTTCTAAAAATACCAAAGAATAATATAATTAACTAAAATTAGAGTTTGATTAAGAGCACGAGGTTCAATTAGATGCGCCATGCGATACATTTTGAGTTGTCCATTTGTGTTTTTAATGAGTTCGGAAATTAAATATACTTTCATATATTTATTCAGCTAGGGGGGGATGGAGGAGAAGCTTCGAACAAATGAAGTTGTCTCGTTACAAGTTGACATTTTGCAACGGAAAATAAATTTATTAAACATTCAGATCTATTTACAACTCGCACTGACAACTCAGACTGCCAAGGGGAGCACCCTGGAAAGGGAAGCCACCATTTTTGAAGGGCTGGGTGAGTGGACCAGAGCCGTAATGACAACCACGCCTCGACATTAAAATGATTGCCGACCACAGCAGCAGCAGCAGCTCGAGAGCAACGCATTGGGAAATGCCATTAAACAAATGAACTAAAAGCAATAAGCATAATAATCCAGACTATGATCAGATCATATATTCAATAAGTACTTCTTTCCTATATGTACGGCATGTTTGTGTTATTATTATTAATATCCATTATGACCGACTTCAGGGCCAGTGTGACAAGTTCAATCAGATGGCCTTGTTGGCGGCACCCATATGGAGATTACATTCATAAATGAATTGGTATTTAGAGGGGGGAAAGAGCACTATGAGCTTGTTAATACTACTAAGTATAGTAATAATAATAACAGCAACAAACCACCACAGTAGCAAAAATAATGCACAATTATAAAGAAGTCACGTAGTTGGGAGACTGTTGCAGTGCCAACAAAAAACACTACAAAGCAAACAGCATGCGATAAATTCACTGAAAAGTACAAAATGTATATAGTTATAAGTAGTTAAAGTAAGTAGAGATACCCTGTATCAAGTGCTAAGGGCGCAGCTGTCAGATGAGCAGACGTTTCAGCTGCCCTAAAGTAATTTAATGCCAAATTTTCAGCGCTGCTTTCGTAATAAATTCGTTTAACAATATTAATATTTTACAGGGTATTGATACTCCATTTTTAGCAGGCTGAATAGCTCAGTCAGCTGTCATAGGTTCCTATAAAAGTTTTTTCCAAGCTGCCGCCACAAAAATACCTTTTCCCCGAACTGTAAACACTATAGGGTGTTTATGCAGTCGAGTTTTTGCCATATAACCTCTTTCACTGCAGTTTTTCCCACAATTAATTAGAGCTGCATAGCTCCACAATTGATTTAATTTATTTCACAGGGTATCTAATAGCACTGCACTTATTTACTTTAACACTTTTTAGCCTCTCTGGCGCCTTGTTTTTTCTACGAACCGATTTCCAGCTGGACTTTTAGACTAGAACTAAAGTTAAAGCTCGGGAATGCAGACACAATCAGTCCCTTTCTTTAGGGACGTGACCGAACTAGGGGAAAAAGGAAAATTGTGTAGAGAGGGGGCGTATCATTTGTGGGCGTGTCGCTTGTAACGCACAATTTGACGCATTTGTGTCGCTTGCCGCTGCCTCAATGAACGTGTGAAGTTATAAAACTGGCAAAAAATGGGTTGAAGGAGCAGAAATCGGGTTTGGGTGTAGGAAGTGGAGTCGAGTGGAGACAAGTCGAGACGAGGACGTGACCCAGGCCGGAAATGCTGCGTGCCCTCGGCACATAACACTTGACGGTGAATGGTTGCTTAACTTGGGTGGTTCGTTCGTTCGGGTGGTGGCTTCGGCTGCTGTGGTTGGGTTTGTCAACCTCAACATGACGGGATGAGCTCATTACTTTAATGGGTTTTTGCCGCGAATTGCGACAGAAAAGCCAGGACTCTGGCTGGTTCCCAGACCTACCTCTCCGCTCCACTCGTCTCCTTTAATCCTTTCAACTTGATGCTAATGAAATATTTGTACATTATGCATTTTATTTGCATTTAAATCCATTCCATGCCATGGGGTCAATGGCAGTCAGTCAAAGGATTACAAGCACAATCCACAAACAATCAACAAGGCAACCGAGTAATTAGCTTGCAAAATACACAAAAAACAAACGACGATAACCTGCAAAATGGCAAACAATTTTTATTTTTTAAATTAACCCAGAAATCTAATTAGCGAAAACAAACAAGAAAGAATGCTATAGTCGCCCCGCGACTTTAGGATACCCGTTACTCAGTTTTAATATGTTATTAGCAATGGTGGTAGGTAAGATAGCTTGGCAAACAGAAAATTTTCATACAAATTCATGTTTAGAGCGTATTTCTGACCGATCGTTCCTATGGGGGCTATACGATATAGTAGTCCGATTTGGATCAAACTTGGTCAGTATTTATATATAGTTGCCAGATGTATTCTGTGTGAGTTTAATTAATATAGCTTAGTTAACGCAAAAGTTTTTCATACTATTTCATATTTGGAGTGTTCTTTTGACCGATCGGCCCTACGGGAGCTATACGATATAGTTGTCTGATTTGGATCACACTTGGTCAGTATATATATATTATTGGCACATGTACTCTGTGTGAGTTTGGTTAATCTAGCTTAGATAACAAAAAAGTTTTTCATACTAACTCATATTTGGAGCGTATTTTTGACCGATCGGCCCTATGGGAGCTATACGATATAGTTGTCCGATTTGAATCAAACTTGGTCAATTCATGTACTTCCTAGATATGTACATTCCGTGTAAATTTGGTTCAGATAGCATAGCTAACAAAAAAGTTTTCTATACTAAAACATTCTACGTTTACCTGTACATTTACCTTTATATGCAAATAAAACGCCCTAAAGTGGGCGTGTCAAAAAACAAAAACAAACTTGTACTGCTTGGGTATTGTACCTTTCATTTGCGACCACTATCATTTTTCTAGCTCTTATAGTCTCTGAGATCCTTTTGTTCATACAGACGGACGGACGGACGGACGGACGGACGGACGGACGGACAGACGGACAGACGGACAGACGGACATGGCTATATCGACTCGGCTATTGATACTGATCAAGAATATATATACTTTATGGGGTCTGCCACGCCTCCTTCTGCCTGTTACATACATTCCAACGATTACAATATACCCTTTTACTCTACGAGTAACGGGTATAAAAACAACAGAAACCAGAAATATAGCAGCAGTAAGGGCTGGCGTGTTCAGGACCAGGGCTGCAAACAAACACGAAAACGAACGCACAATAGCAAACACCGAGTGGGAAAGAGAGGGAGAGAGGGAGAAAGGGCGTCCAAACTGATGACGAAATCGAGACGATGCTGAACACAAAAAACACCATGAGGGAGTTGGGAGTGAGAGCAACGTCATCTGTCGCATGTTTGCTGGGTAACCTGAGCACCGTGGCATGCTACGGGTTAGCTGTGGACTGACCATGACGCCTGGGCCAGGATTTCAGGACCCAGGAGCCAGAAACAGTGCCAGGATGAGTTAAGGCAGCATAGCAGCTAGCAAATTGTGTTGGCAACGGAACCGGCAATTGTCGACGCTGCGAGGTCGAGTGTAATAGTTGCAATTGTTGGCACTACAAACACAAACCGTAATTTTCGTCAACAAAAGTGGCAGCAACAACAACAAGAGGTACAGTGGGTGGCTGGCTCATGAGGCAGGTTAATTGCATGTTAAACAGCAAGCGCGTGCAACAACAACAGCAACTACTGTACAGTGCTATAGAAAAATTGTTGAATTATTAAAACAATATTTGTGCGCGATTAGAAAAAACTGCGGAACACGAAGCTGCCACGTCTACGACCACGTTCACCCAGCGGAGAGCGTGAAGAAAATTACAATGTGCCCAGTGTACAGCTGTGTGTGTGTGTGTGAGCGTGCAAGTGTTGGTAATGGCAACATGGCGCCAGAACGACGCAGGACATGGTGAGTATTGTAAGGTGGCAATATTTACATTTACACGCTTTATTTAACGTCCTCGCTCCACCTCTGCTCGTCTTGGCGCTTCTTCGAGTCTAAAGAGCCGCTTGTGGCCAGTTAAACATGCCAAGACTCCTGACGACATCGCCTTGTTGGCCATGACGACAACAGACGATAACAACAACAACAATGTGGCAACGTTATCGCTTATAGCCTCCACCGATGCCAACAAAAGGCGCCCCAATTTCAATGTCACACGCAACATACTCGAGCAGGAAAGAAAACACGACACGATTGTCAGTTCATTCAAATAAATATAAATATTTATGTGAGTACAACTAACAAATAAGAGCTTTATTAACCAGCGCACAACCAGAAGCTACCCTTTAATGTACTCTAAAATACTTATAGTTCACATTAACTACTGGAAATAGCCATAACTTTCGTAGGAGAGATAGGTTAGGAGAGTGTTTACTTTAAAGAAAACTGATTGCGGAAGCAATTTCTGCGGGAAAAATACTCAAACTTCCAAAGGACTTTAAGTCTCTGGCTCCCATTATATAGTTGTTTGTCGATTTAATAGAATTACTGAACTGAAAAGAGACATGACAGCAGTTTGTAGCCGATTTAATATGTAAATATGTCCATTTAAACAAACACAGCATACCCTTACTGCACACAGTAAAGGACATTAACTGATATATTAACTGTAACTATAACTTTATTAACTATTCATAATCGCCACGCGCCGTATCCTGTTGAATCCGTCTCCCCAAAAGAGTCAACTGAGTGAGGTCATAACTTTGTGTAGCACTAGAGCCAAAAGTCAAGCAGTCAAGTGACTTATTTAAAGATTTAACATATTTTTAAACTTAAATTTATGCAAGAGGGGAGAGGGGAGAGTGAGGAGAAGTGGTTAACGCGCTGTGGGTCTCTCTCGCCGAGTGCAGCAATTAGTCAAAGCTGCGGTTTATGGTCGTCCGTCGGTCGCCACCTTGCATCATTTGCCACAGCCCATTTGTCTTATGCCCCACGCCAAGTGGGTCAAGCGTTGCACATGCACGTGAGTGCGTTTCTCCACCTTGCCTCTCTCCCTGTGTCTATACCTCACCCCAAAGTAAATACAAATGCCTCTGATGAGTGGGGAAATTGTTATCGTCAATTATGGTTAGCAGCTTTATCAACCAAAGCCCGAAGAGAAAACCAAATAAAATACTTTAGGGAAATGCTACAGCGTCATCATTAGTTGACCTCAAAACCTAAAACCCAAAATTGTTCAACATTGATAGGAGTCGACAACAGAATTCTTATCAAACGCACACACACACACACGCACAGGCACAAGAACAGGCGTGTGTGTGTGTGCGTAGTGGGTATGGGAATATAGGAATTGAAATTGGAATCGGAATCGAAGTTGGCATCGGATTTGGTTAGTTGCCCTGCAGTGTTTATCGCTTGTTAAATCAACACATCGAGGGCAATTTGTATTATTGGAAAAAATGCTCACTTCTTCTGCAGTCGCTCGGCATGTGGTCACCATGTGATGACGGAAGGAGAGGAGGGAAAGGAGTGCCGGGAGGGGAGGCAGTTGGGAGTAAAGGAGGCAGGCACAGGCGTCTGCTGCATTTGCATGCATAGTGGCAGGCAAAACATGACATGCTCCACATTCGTGTGACATTTGCTTTTGCCCCACGTTTGGGGCAGGCAAAAGTGTTACATGCAACACACAGAGGCAACTGCAATTGCAACTGCAACGGCAATGGCAAGTGCAAAAACAAAAACAAGGGTGCCCCAAAATGTAGCAGGCGTAGTTTTAATTCGCTTGCAATGCAGCTAAAAATTGGAACAAGCACAACTGGAAGCTGTTGCCAAAATGTCATTAGGGACAGACTGAGGGCAGAGCAGAGCATTCCAATTGGGACTAATTGAATGGGGTACTTGTGTTCGGGTTCATAAATTGAATTTCTGTAAGAACAAAATGCAATTAAAAGAGCATAAAAATTACATGAATTTATAGACAGCATAACGACGCGAAGGTGGAACGTAGAAAGGAATTCCGCTGCGAATCATCCGCTCTGATTGAAATGCTCCAACCGATAACAGACATACTTCGAGACAAACTTCTGTCGGAGGGTTGAATACAAAAAAAAAAAAAACAACCGAAACCGTAACATTCCAAACGGAAATTTCACCAACATCCGACTTGAGTATTTAATTTCCTCACGGCGCAATGCAGCTTGGCATTGGGAACTGAAGCTCGTGGCACTCAGTGTGTTGTAGTTGATGTCATACCATGCAGTGAAGCACACGTATTACGTGGGTAGACAGACGACTTCGGTTTTGGGCATGCAGAACATACACAGAGCCTCCAGAGCTTATAGAAATATATACGTGATGTCGCTATATGCAAACGAGGGGAGAGGGAGAGACGGTGAGGGAGGAAGGGCAGACAGGTAAACCAAACCAAACCAGACAGCAGACATTGCAGAAGGAGAGTCGTACCATAACATAAATAGAAACAGCCACAAAGCTTGACAACGCGACAAAGTTTCACAAACCTCCACCCGCATGAAGGATACCTGCATACAGCACACACACACCTGTACAGAGACATTCTCAGGTGCAAAAAGTAAAGGCAACAACAAACAACAACCCTCACGCGTATGCGACAAAAATTATGAATGAAGCCAAAGATAAGCAGAGCAAAGGCAAAAAAATAATGCAATTTTAAAGCTAACCGAAGTAAAAATGCTCTTAGAGGAGATTTAAACAGAAGGGGCTAAAAAAGTTGCCAAGAATTTAAATAACTCAGTTAACAACGATAAAAGCTAACTGTAAGTTTCAATAACATTAAGTCTATCGGTTTTTATTTAATAAATATGTCTTTAAACGAATTAAAATAGTTACTTTTAACCTTAACTCCCTTTGGCACCTCTCTCCACTCCAGTCTTCTATAAAAATCTGTACACGTGCAAACTTACAACAAATATGAAGTTAGTAATCGTTGGAAGTTTCATTAAGTCTTAATAACAAACACGCACTAAGAATCACTACTAATAAGTGGTAATAACTAGCAAAGAATCTGCAGGAATTACGACTTCCAAACTAAGTTCCCAGCACAGATTGAGTTGCTGGAAGTAAGAAACACTTTGTACAAGTTGGAATTACTCATAGAGAATGACTACGAGTTACAATGACAACACTCTTCGTGATGCCACACACTATATACACTCTATATAATACCCAAGTTTAGAAAGCCCTTCGTATAGCCATAATGCTCTGCTGATGCCAAAGGAATATGCAAGAACACAAGTTCACATTTACTGGATTGCGGGTGTGTTGCGTCATTTTCTTGCTTGACAACTTCAACAGCAGCAGCGACAGGCAACAACGACAGCAGCAACAGAAACAACAGCAACAGCAACAACAACAACAACAACAACTTTAGTCGGTTCTGTTTGAAAAGATTAAAAATTGTATTGTGTGCATAGGACTGCGCCTGCTTCTGTAATACTTGGGGACAGGATGCAGTCTAGGGGCATGAAACTTTTTAGCACTTTTATTGCTGCTGCTGCCGCACTCAGACAACAAATTGTCAGGTTGTTGACGAGCAACAACATCTCACACCCCAACAGCTGCCAGAAACATAAACAACAATTTAACAAAAAGTAAAAAACATACAATTTTTCTTCTAGTGAAAAACTCAACTGAGAGAACACAACTCGAGCTAATAAACCAAACTACAACATACTTCTGGCACTAGCGAGGGCTGGATGAGTAGTTTTCAACCTGGCTAAGGCTTAAGGCACTTGAACAGCATTAAACTGTACTCATTTAGTTTTGTGATTACCCCATTGCGTGTCGCCTCAAGTGGCACAAACTCAAAGTGTGCTTATCAACGCCCAAAGCATCAGGCAGATAGGCACACATGGGACAAGGGTACAGAGGGGCGGGTCGGAGCGTTAAGGGGACAGGGGACTGCTTTCAACAAATATTTTATAGAGCATACATGATGGTCGTAGCTCTCGGTCGCTCAATGCAGCGCTGTGCGGGGACTTGACATAGTTTGTTTGCCACGCCCTCGCCGTCACCTGGTGCTGCCAGTGGATCTGCTGAGTTGCAAGAGTCGCAGGTAAAGTTGATTTATGCAACAGCTTGCTAGGCGACACTTGCAAAGCGGCATAATATTATAAACTTGAAGCTTTTACACCTATTAAAATGTACACAAATGGGTGTGTGTGTGTGTGTTTGCCACTTAAAAAACTAGCAGCGCAAAATTGGATTTAATCCTCGCTCGGCACTCGCTGCAGCACAGCACATCACAAAGTTGTTGCCTTGGTTGCAATTTTCATTAAATTTGCAGCACTGCAACTTGCACTTATGTGCCGTTATTTTATGCATGAAACCGAATAACGGCAAACCAGCCATGCCCCAACCCCCAACCACCCAAAACGCACGCCATTTTGGGGCTTCTGTCCACACAGCTCCATAACTTCATTAGGGTCGCAACAAATTGAACCAAAGTTGCCACACTGTAAATGTATCTGTAAACCATCCAAGCCAAACCAGTCACGCCCCCTTCTAAGCCACTCAACGCCCACTAACATCATTGGCATGTGCTGCACAGCTGCTCAAAATCGTTCGCACAAAAGAGAAATATTAAAAAATATAATCCTCATAATTTTCAACGTACACGGGCAACAAGCGCTTAACCTTATCACCTTACTCTAGTAGCCCTGACTTATCAGTGAACCCAGCGCTGCTCGCACTCCCTTGGCCCCCACGACCACTGTGTAATTAGTCATGAAAACTGAGAACCAAGTACGATAACTTGCAACTGGAGACGAGTCGAGGGTCTACAGAGTCTAGGCGACATTGAGGGGCTACAACATATCGCGTGCTTCTCTAATTCTTCACGGCCACAAAAGGGTCCGAAAACCCTGAACCCTAGGGCGCTACGGAAGCTAGGCAACTGGATACTGATCTGTCGGTGATTTGCCAACTTGTTTGGCATCAGAGAATGGGAACTCTCGACTTTCTACAAATAAACATAAAAACTTAAAGCGGAATTAACGGTTAACATATTCATTGCGTGCCACAAGAGAAACATAATAATTCAATTAATGACCGAAATCCATCAACATTAAAGCAAAAATGTTTTATTTCAATCCGTATTACGAGTCACTCATTATTGACCTACTTTGGATTATAATTAAAAGCAAGCATTTATGGGCTGGCATTTAAGGCATATGTATTTATTAAAGTGTCAGAATTCCAACGGAGTTAATCAGTAATCATTAAAGTATTAAATAAAACCCATTTGTACTTTAAATGATGCAGTGGAAAATGCTTTTAATGAAACAAGTGTTCAATTTCATTTAAGTAAAAGGTTTCAGCTTTAAAATTTATATGGCAATGTTTAATCAAATGTAAGAAATTCCTCATAAACACTAACTGATATTAGTACCTAAAGAAGCTACCGATTTTAATGTTTATATTCACATCAAACCGGTGGAGCTGCAAGTTTTTGAAACCAGTATTCTCGTAATTGCAGGAACTATGCACATAATGTATTATGTTCACGTTATATTCAACAACTTAGATAAGCAATCGTTTCAAATGGATTTAAGGTGTTGGCCAGAGTTTATGACTGACTCCTGCCAAACAATTTGTACGAAACTGTCATTAAATGCTTCTAGTCATGGCCATTAAAAGCCACGAAATATGGTGGAAAACGCATATTCAAACGAGTTTTTGGTTAAAATAAAAATTTAGTATTTAGTTAAAAAACAGAGTCCAAAAAAGTAGGCCTAACTCAACTTGGAATGCTTTACGAGCTGCGACATGAACCGCTGCTGCGGTTTGGGCACAAACTGTGGCTCGAAGGCAGAGAGAGATAGAAGAGAGAGAGACCGTTTCGCTAACCAACCCGTCGGGGCAAGTGCCGAAAACTTGTTTTTGGACACTACTTGAAGAACTGGAGCATACGGTTCATAGTTTCTGTTGTTGTTGTTCTTGTTGAGGTTCCGTCCAGCCAAAGAAAAGGAAAATACTGACGGGGCGGGCAGTAAAAACATTTTTCACGTTTAGCATGTGGCAGTGGCAGGTAAAAGAACGAACCAACTAAAAGAGCAATGGACCGAGAACAAGCCCACTCCAAAATAGAGAAAGAGAGAGGGGGAGGGGGAAGAGAAATGGGTAGCGTAATTCGCACAGCATTCGCGCTTTAAGAGAAACAACTTCAAGCGAAATGCTTTAAATGAGATCCAAGAGTCAAATTTCCGCTTCCCCATCCCTGACTCACCTCCGATTTTATTTGTGTATGTACAAAAAGATACATAAATATCAAGTGCTCGTAATGCGTGTGGTGGACTAGGCGTCACACGCTTACACATCCGCTTCTCAGCATTCTTATCAGTTATCTATCCATGTGACGTTTCCACCGAGAGGGCAAACAAAGAGCCAAAATAAAAATAATAACAACAACAACAACAGAAAGGCAACTCTGACTGCGACACGGCGCAAATATTGATTTTTATTGTTTGAGTGTGTGTATTTTGTTTTATATGTATTTATATATTTATAAGGCGGCAGTAACTTCATTTTCTCTCTTTCTCTCCCACTGCTGCCTGTTGTCTGATACAGACGTAGCTGCGAATGCGTGGAAATAACAAAAAACGCAAGCAAAACAAACATAAGCAGCAACAACAAACACAACATCAACCAGAAAACCTCGACCAAAGCTTTAAATATTTCAAACACGTTGAAACAATTGCAGGCAAAACGATAAGCGACAAACGTGAAGCGAGAAGCGACGAACGACGACGACGCCGACGACAGCAGCGCGTTAAAATCTAGCAAATTTTAGCTTGCTTTATTTTATGTATGTATTAAAAACAAGCAAGAAGAACTAACGAAGAAAAGTCGGTAGCTGAATACCCTGCAGTCAATGGAAAATACCAAAGTGAATAAAGATTTAAAGATACAAATTTCTATCTACTACTAGATGAAGTGCAAATTAAATTATATTTCTATACTATATTTTTTATACAATAAACCTCATTCAAGCCTTTGGTTTCAATCACACGTTACAAACCCTCTTACACAACTGAAATAACCGCTGCCATACTCTTCAAGGGAAAACTAAAGCTTAGAATAACAAAACACGCACGAGGCCAGGCAACGGCAGGCAAATCGGCTGAAAGGGAGCAGGAGGTTAAGGCGGTGCGAGCGGTGAAGGTTCGGGAGACAAGCAATCACATTTACTGCCCCTCAACAGACGAACGAAACGACTCCTAGGACGGACATATGGCGCTGACTGGTTTGCTTTGCCTGACTGACTGTCGAGGGTTTCCTTTGTCAGGCAGCGCAACGTAGCTCTCTTCTCTCTACCCCCCTTCTTATACCACCCTGCTTCGTCTACCTTTTGGCGCTCTGCACTGTTGCTCCTCTTCTCACCCACTGGCTCGTCAGCTCGTCAGTCTTAAGCAATTTGGCCTGCTGAAATGCTCACGTGACCTGCTTACCGAGTCAAAGGCGATAAAGGAAGTGTGCTCAGGATGCGCATCACTGACAGCAATACAACAACAAGAAGAAGGAAAAGAAGAAGCAGAAGCAGAAGAAGAAGAAAGAGAAACAAACCCTGCAGCACATTTCGTATTTATAGCGAGAGGGTCGCGACGCAACGCGACCCTAGCGAAAGGCGTTAGCAGATGTATTACTTTCGGTTTCCAGCAGCTGATGAGCAACAGCGCCATCTCTCCCTCCCTCTCTCACTCTCTTGCTCCTTTCTCTTTATGTTTGTATATGTATGTACACCCCCTAATAAAATGTTGGTCAAATTTTCGAGCATGTGTTTATTTTAGATCCGCGTAATGCTGATAATAAAATACCATACTATATAGGGGCGTTCAGTACGGCTTAGTTCAGTTCAGCCGCCCTTGAGCATAGACAATATGAATCAAGATTTATAGAGGCAAACGATTTCTGTTGAGTACAGCATTTTTACAAATAACTAGACTTATGTGAACTAATTTACTTAGTGCCATAACATAATTTATTTTGAGACAATTGGGCACTGAATTCTACAGAAAATTAACTTTAATTCTCGTTCCAATTGTGACTCTACTTAAATTTGTTCAACGAAGTGAAGTTAGGCACACAGTTTTGTGTCAAAAAACTTATCTTTGTTTACACAAAGTACTCCAAAAAAAAACCTACACTGTACTTGCTTCTAGTTTGTTTTTAAATAATCTTTACAGAACCTCTTAACACTCTTGAAACTTGTGTATTCGAATTTGTTCACACACAGGCAACTCAGCATTTGTTTTTATTTATAATTAAAAGGGTTATTGACTCTCTCTCTCTCTGGGTGTAGCCTACTGTATACAGTGTTGCAACTTGCTACAACAAGAACAAATCAGAGATGAAATGGTTTCAAGTGCCACAGATACATTTGGATATATGTAGCATGTAGCATGCAGGAATCTGAAGTCTGAAGTGCTGCGCATAAACAAGCGGCAAATATTTGCCGAGCTATTCAAAGCCGTGAATCGATCCGATCCTGGCCAACAACTAGCAGACCCAGCCCAATCCAACAACAACAACTTGCAACAGCTAAAAGCTAAACATGCAATTTATTGTGGCAACCACAAAACAGCTACAAAATGCAATATGGAGAACATGGGAACATGGGAACTTTGTAGTTAGACATTTTTCTACATTTATTTGTTGTTGCTGCTTTTGTTGCTATGCAAATGTGGGAAAATATTTGAACATTCGCTACGCACTGTCAAATGGTAATAGAAATATGTAAATTGCAACATTTTGCAAAAATATTTCTACTCAAAACCAATAATTGAAATTGTTGTGCTGTGAAACGGAACGGTATGGAACGTAACGGAATCAAATGAAACGGAAATGAGTTAAGTTGGCAGCCAACTCTCCATTGTGTTTGCTCGTTTGTGTCCAGCAAATATTAAAACTAATTTGCAAGTATGCACAAATACACACAGTAAACACCTACAAACACACACACAGGTGTCTTTGTTAATTGCATTGAGTTGCATATAACAGAAGCAACTCCATCTCTATCCCAGGGCACAAGGCAATCGCTCAAACAATTGATATTGATTTGAATCTGTAGCTGAATCTGTGTCAAATTGATTACTGCAAGTGCAGCTGTGACGTAGCATTCGGGTAGCAAAAATAAAATTGCTGAGCAACAAATAAATAGAAGCTAAAATTGACTTAGCTTTAGCCATTTCAAACAGCAAATACCCTAGATAAGAAAAGTTCGAACTAACATTATTAAGTAATCAGAATAATCAGCTTTTCTAGCACCAAGTAGTAGTGCACTAATAAAATACCAATTTTACAGGGTATATAAAATACAAAACAAATAATCAGCAAAGTGCATTGAGCTGCCACATGGTGCATGGAGCACGGTTCGGTCGGGTCGTGCGCTTGGAGAGTTGGTGCCACTTCGAGAATGCCACTAGACACAATTGCAGCAAACTGCAATGCACTCGAGACATGAGGCATGAACAACCCAATGACAAATAGACGTAGTAACTGAGAGCGCGTATTGAGAATTGAGACTGAGCTGCGACTGCAGATGAAACTGAGATTTCGCTCTCGGCGCAATCACAGCATGACATTTTGTTGGACATTCAGTCAATCGGAGCACAAGCAGCTATAACAATAACTTGAAAGTGCTGCAACAAATTGCAAGCTGGCATCCTTCTACCACGCCCCCCCACCTACACCCCCGCGCTTACAACACTCTAGTGCCCATTCTTATGGCATCGGAAGGAGCAAGTTTTTTGGTGCTAGTTTGAAGTGAAGCATCGCATGAAATATGCTTGAAAATTTGTAGTTGCTCCCAGTGCGCAATCTTATAATTCATGACCCAAAAGTCCTCAGCAGCAAAAAGAAACTAAAAATGTTCCTAGAGATGAGCAAATGGAGCAAAAACTTTTGACACACAAAAGAATTTCTGTGACACATGGTGGGATTATTGAAAGTACTTAAACGGAGTAAATTTCAGTTGAGAAATTTTTTTTTCTAAACTTAAAATATTCCCAGTGTCATCTCTAGTTTTATCTACTCTAGTTCCTTTCATATTTTCTTCTATTTAATTTAGTTCTTTTGGCATTTTAGTCGACAGTTTTGTAAGTTTCTTATCTTTGTCACATTTTCACACGGTGATTCACAAGTCACTGCTTCCTTTGCACTGCCATCTCCATATCGCCTACTTGAGAACTTTTTCAACATGGCTAAAAATTGAAATGAAAGCAAAAACTGCGGAAACACAACCACTCAAATCAGTTAAATGTTGTTTTGCTTTTGATTATTCGGGAGAAAGGGGGGAGATTTCTCCCAACTGTCTTTTACAGTTGCTGGTTAACTTATTAATTTCATTTGTGGGGATTGTCTTTCAAGGCATTTTTTTTACCCCAGCACTACCCAAAAGAACTTTTCAAGTTTTATACCCAAGTAGAGTAAAAAAGGGTTGAGATTAGCATCGATTTGTAGCTTAAATCTGCTTTGTTAGGCTAGAAAAAAGGAGTGAAATCCCTTCACAGGCATCTAACTCTATGACTCCCTAAAGCTAGTTTTTCCAGCGCTCCTATTCTGTGCTCCAGCTTGTTCCAATTTTCCTGTTTATTTTTATGTGGAAGGGAGGGAGTAATTTTTTTCCCTGGCAAATTCACACCTTCTCTTCTCAATTCTCGCTGTGCTCTGGGTTCAATGCACTTCAATTTTGTTATGAGAAAGAGATGGCATACCGAGAGTGTGAGGGAAAGAGAGCTCAACACGTTGAGTGCATTCAAAATCGATTTGCTATTTTGCCGTACTTTTTGGCTGTCGATTGTGATACTCCGCTCCTCTCTCTCCACTCTTCCCTCTCCCTAGCTGGCCAGTCTCCTTCGTTTTTTGGGGGCCTTGTGCACAGCGCAACAGTCGCATTTCCACTCAAATCTCACACGATTTATTGTGGCTCCGATTTCGGGGATGCATTTATCCGTGGGATTAGCCAAAACTTTTTGCCGCACATTAAAACGCAAACTTCAACTGGATTTATGATGGTATATTTCTGTCGTATTTGTTTTTTCTCTGCTCTTTATTTGTTTCTTTCTCTTTTTTTGTTTAATGATAGTTCGATGAAGCACAAGTTGAGCCGAAAGTTTAGTTTATTAGTTTTTACTACGCTTCTAGCCGTTTTTCTCAACTTTTATTTTGACCATAGTCGGAGCAGAGCTTTTCGCATAATAAACTTTTATTGCCTTGATCCTTGTAATTAAAAAGTTTTCATTAAGTCGCCTGCAACATTTCCATTTTATTGTCAACTTAAGTTCCGACACTTTGGCTTGGTGGTTGCATGCCAATTGTGGCAACAAACTGGGTCAAATTGGCTAAGATGTAAGACATCTTTAAATAATGCATTTGCGTTTAAAAAACTGTAAGAACTTTTTTTAATTGTTGGAATTTCTAAAGGATTAGCTGGAATTGGTTATCAGAGTATATAGCTAGCTATTAGCAAGAAGCCATAGTTGGCTTGCAATTGATACGGGAGAGGAGTGGGGGTAGGGGGAGAGACATGTGGCATGTGGCAAAGCCAATGCAAATGGACAAAACTTTTATTTCTACAGCTGCGCGTCTAATTGGAGTAGACGCAAAGTTAGCCATAAAAGCTGCTTTATGAAAATCAATAAAATCGAAAACTAGCCAGTAACAACCACCACACACAGAACACTCTCACACACGCACACACACAGATGGGGCACATGGAGTTTCTCGAGCCGGAAATGTGTGTGCGCGCTCATGGATTGTTCCTGTGCTGCTACCTCTGGAAATGTTTGTGGACCTGGACAAGGAGTAAAGCGAGAGGCGTGCCTGAATGGTGGGAAATGGCGATGGAAAAGAATGAATGGCCAAAACGGAACACTCGCTTCTGCTGTGAGTGCGAAACAACCACCACGACTAAAAGTTGCCGGCAGTTTATGGAATGAAACAATGTTTTGGTTTACTCACACACACATAAAAAACATTTTTTGTTCTGTTTCGCAGACGGATGTGCAGTGAAGTGGCGACAGCTCATGGGCTGAAGACGGGGTCAAAGGGCAACAACAACAAGTAGCGCAAACAATGCAAAAATGTTTGGAGTTTGCCATAGTCAGAGACTGGGGCAGCGTCAGAGGCAGAGGCAGTTACAGAGCTCGATGCTTTCCACGTGTGCGTTTTGTGGCGAGTGTTTTATGGGCATACGACCTGTCCTAATCCCATAAATCTAATTGACCAGCCCCGTTGGCTTTTGGGTTAGCCGGTCATCCCATACCCGTTAGCCCACTCCTCCATCTTCTTCGCGCTTTTACTGCTCACACAACCGATCTCTCTTTTCTCCACCTCTCGCTCTCTCTCTCTGTCTCGACTCTTTCTCATTCAGCTGACCATTAAATGCGACAGCAACTTTTTGCCAACATAAATTAGAAGTTTGTGCCTCAGTTAGCTAACGGTAAAAGACACCTCCCCGCAATGAAAACAATCGAGGAGTGCAACAAAACTTCTTGTTGTCCTGCAGCAACTGCAACAGCAGCAACAACAACAACAATTGTGAAAACAACAACAATTTAGTGCACTTTATGTTTGGCCACCTGTCAAGCGAGTGCTGGAGGAGTTTGAGAGGGGACAGAAACTTTAAATTGCCATAAAAACTTTGCAACTCTTGCTCTGGCCAAAAACGGGCGTGGCAAGTTGGGTCAACTGCAGCAATGACATCGCCGTCCATTATCTGGATTGATGATGCTTTTGTGCTGAAATTTCCGTAGCGCCATCTGAAGTGTGTCACGAAGGGGCAATGACAATAGAGACATCGCCGGAAAATAGGTGGCAACACTTTTTACTCAAGAACTACGATGATTAAATATCGATTGCCAAATCAACGAAATAAAAACCTTATTGAAAATAATCTTGTTCAAAGAAATTGAGAAAAATAAAAATCGTAAATGTAAATATTGTTAAAAAATATGTAAATCAGCAATTTAATGGCGTCCTCATACGATCGATAGCTTACATTTGGAGTTGCCATATCGCCAACTACTCACGTGACCATCTCTATGCAATTGTCTTTCATTCTCGCCTTTACACACTTGCCGCCTTCATCTTCTTCTTCTCGTCTTTGCCACGCACTTTCAATTTTCTTATCAATAAAACCCGCTGCTACTGATGCTGACGTCGACGCGACGCGTCGTCGCCGTCTGTCCATTGTGTGCTGTAAGTGGGCGACGTTAAAAGCTGCACACAAAGGCACAAGCCGCAGCTTGAACAATTGAATTTTCTACTTTTGCTGCTTCGGCTACTTTTTCACTATTTAGCAGTTGTTATTACCGTTGTTTTTGTTGTTGTTGTCGTTGTCCTCTCTTCACCGCCTTCGCATTTGCAGTAATTTTGCCATTTGCCTTTGTGAGTCGTTGAATCGTAAGCGCTTTGTACGCGCAAAATGAAAATAATACAACACATCGACAACTGCTACTGCTGCTACAACAACTACAACAAAAAGAGATCTCAACAAGTTAAGCAGATTTACCGTTGCCCATTTCGCAATGATTTGTAAGCCAAAAAAGAAGCGGAGTGTCAGGGAGGGACCGAGAGAGAAGCTGCCCAAACAGCATAATTGCCAAGAGCTGCACTCAAATGAACTTCATGTCGCACTTTGCTTTGAACTCCATTCAAAAAGGGTTTGCGGAACACAAACCGAAGACGAATAAAAGGAGGAAGCAAAGAGGCAAACTACAAAGATACGACTATTGGGCCACATAAAGTGCTGCCGATAAAAAGCAATAAGTAGAGAAGTAGCTGAAAGTAAACAGTCAACCGTCAAAAAAGCTCAAACAACCAAAACTTGTTGGTTGTTGTTGTAGAACATGTTAATGAAAATTATGTTGATAAAGGAGTGTGGAGGGAGAGGAGACAGAGTAAGAGCAAAAGAGACAGATGTAGCAGATAAGCTACGAAAATAGCATAAAATGAATTGTGGCTTGAACTTCAAACGACAACGATGCTCTGCACTGGGATAATAAACAGGCCACAAAAGGTAAATAAATAAATGCGGCAAACGAAAGAAACCAAAATAGAACAACAAATTGAGCATAAAGCATAAGCAAAGAGAGCCACAAGAGCGAGGGAGAGAAGAAGAGCGAGCGAGCATACGCGACGCAGCTGCACATTCTTTTTCTCAGTCTGCCCCGTTTGATATTCCATGCGCAGACGTCGACGACGACGACGACAGCTGGTTGCCTGACTGGTTTGGTTTGGTCCTCAACTAAATTACAGACAATTACAAGCAGCTACAACAACAACAATAACAACAGCAGCAGCAACAATGCTCTTTGACTTTTTACAACGCACAACAGAGGAGGAGCAATAAAAATGGATTTGCTTTTTATCAACAGCAACAGCAACGCAAATAGAAAATGCAGCGGTAGAGCGAGAGAGAGGCACGATGCTCTCTGCATGAACTTACACTAGTTTATTGTTGTTGTTGTTGCCAGATTTGTGTTCTGCTTGTATTTATATGCTTACTTATTTGCCTCATGTGCGTTCATTGGCTTTTTAACGGTACTTCGTAATACAACAAGTCTGGCAATGATGCATTTTTGTGCCACTTTTCGGCCGATGCGTTGGCCACACTCACACAATCAAACACGCACGCACACACATGCACAGGCAACGTAGGAAGGTGTGAAAAGGAGCAAACAAGTTTCCAGAGCAGCAGCCTGACAATTAAGCTGAAAAATAACAATTCAAAGTGCGTGGCAATTTCTCACTTACCTTTTTAATTAGACGAAAAAATCATATTTTATTTTGGCAGAATGTTATGCTGGCGTTTAATTATTGGCAAAAACTTTTTAAAGCCAGCGGCTTAGCCGCTAAACCCGACGAGCATTTACAGTTACAGCTATAGTTTTTGTTGCTTATTTTCTTTTGTTGTTTTTCACTGTTTTGATGACTGTTGGTAAAAATATATAAAGAACATCATCAACAACAATGGAGTAAATAAATTTGAGAGTATTATTATTATTTTTTCTTTTTTATACTTCCGCGATTGCCGAAATTGCGCTAATTGGAAATGGAGATGAATGGAAAAGTAAAGACAGAGAAACTATAATTAAACACGTACGCGAGGGGCACACAAAAAACAAGAAAATATAACAGCAAAAAAAACATCCTGCGGGCGCATTGAAAAAAGGAAATATAGTGGGAAAAAAAAGTTACAAAAAGCTTGAAAGCGAGGCGTTGGTCGCGGGGGCGGAAGCAGAAACATAGACGTCTGAGGCAGCAGTCGGTAAAATTCCAAAAGAGCGAAAGAGAGAGCGAGACACACAGAGGAAGAGAGCGCATAAGGAAGAGAAAGAACTAAAGTTAGCGGCGACAACGGCGCTGCGCAGGATATTTCAGGCGGTTATCTTTTATTTTTATTTATTTTAATTAATTTTCATCATCAACATGCACAGAAAAGCGGGCGCGTTCATTTATTTTTTGTTTGTTACTTCTTCGCTTTGACACTATATTTCAGTTTTTCCCACTTCTTTTTCGTTGGCCTGTTCATGTGTGCGTTTGCATGGGTGTGTGTATGTGTGTGTGTGTGCCTTCCTATGTATGAGTGTTGCTCTGCTTGTGTTTCCACTGCAACTCCGTTGCTACTGTTTTACTTGCTGTTTGCTTTGCTTGGAAACTGAAACTTCTTTCTCTTTTACACTCGCACACACACGCACTCACACAACTATGCTCCCAAATAGAACGCCACAAACACAATTAAAACTTACGCGTTACTTCACGATAGACGCCTGTTAATTAAGTTTAATGTAATTTGCACTTCTGATTTCAGTTTTATTAATTTATCTCCACTTTAGTTTTGTTATTAATTCTTATTTTTCACCGACAAGAAACGGAAAACACCGACCGACAAAGCCTCGCACTAAAAACGCGTCCAACTCGTTCAACGGTCTTTTTTCGACTAAATTGGTTTTCTCTCCCTCTCTCGCGAAACAACAACAACAAAAGAGAGATCGCAAGTGTGACCCAACAACGTGTTAGTATATACCGCATTTATATAAAAATACTAAAAATAAAACCAAAATTAATTTCAAAACATATTGTGATATAATTGCTGTCCTTTATATATATTTCATAATATAATAATCAATTTAAAGTATTGAAATCACTTGAATAAATAAAATACTAAAAATACCATTCCAATTTCTCATATATTTATCGAAATTTATTCATCTGGCAGCACTCCTTGTAGTATGGCAACGCTATTAATTGTAGTTGCCGTACAGAAATATCACATCACATCATTTTTTTTAGAGTGCGCGGCGGTCCTATTTCCTTTTGATAATATAAGTAAAAGTTGGACGTGCGGCTTAAAATAAATATAATAAAGTCAATCAGCATCGTAACATTAAAGTAATAATAAAAGATTTGCGAAAGCAGCCCGTACGAAAAATCGTAAGCACTCCAACAGAAAATATGCAGTCTCACAGCAAAAAACGCGTTTGCTACTATTACGACAGTAAGTTAATAAATAAAACGTTGCAAATTAGTGCATAAATGCCGAAAATGGTGTCTGATAGTGAATTTGTTTACCTGGCGCTTCGCTGTACAAAATAGCAGCGTCCACACGGCACTTTGACTTCATTTTTTGCAAATTTCCATTTTTATGCCGACTGTACAAGCATTTTACCGCTCAGCGCACTTTTCCCTAACGAACGCAACGCATGCGATTCTGTGGTGGTGTGTACGTGTGTATGTACCTGTGGGTCTTTGTTCCATGTAGCGAAAGTACTGCTGCGTTCGTTAGTGGCAAAAGTGCGCCTTGCGTGTAGACGCCTCGGCGACACTCGACTTAAAACTTTTATTTTGCAAAGCGTGGCTAAAATGTATTTTTTCTAATTTCTGTTTTGGCCAAATTTTAAATTATGAATTTTAGGTGATATTGGCAACTACTATTATGGACAAGGACATCCGATGAAGCCACACCGTATACGCATGACACACAATCTGCTGCTCAACTACGGGCTCTATCGCAAAATGGAAATTTACGTAAGTTAATAACCGGTTCACTAACTTAACACCTGTACGATAAATAAATAAAATATATGTGTATATACAGCGACCGCACAAAGCCACAGCTGATGAGATGACCAAGTTCCATTCCGACGAATATGTGAGATTCTTGCGATCCATTCGTCCCGACAACATGACCGAGTATAACAAACAAATGCAACGCTTCAACGTTGGAGAGGATTGTCCGGTCTTTGATGGTCTCTACGAGTTCTGTCAGCTCTCTGCGGGTGGCTCTGTCGCTGCCGCTGTCAAGCTGAACAAGCAGGCGTCAGAGATCTGCATCAATTGGGGTGGAGGATTGCATCATGCCAAAAAATCGGAGGCATCTGGTTTCTGTTATGTGAATGATATAGTACTTGGCATTCTGGAGCTATTGAAGTATCACCAACGTGTTCTCTATATTGATATTGATGTGCATCACGGTGATGGTGTGGAGGAGGCGTTCTATACCACAGATCGTGTGATGACCGTGAGCTTCCACAAATACGGTGAATATTTCCCGGGCACTGGCGATCTGCGCGACATTGGAGCCGGCAAGGGAAAGTATTATGCCGTCAATATACCCCTGCGGGATGGCATGGACGATGATGCCTATGAAAGCATCTTTGTGCCCATCATCTCCAAGGTAATGGAGACTTTCCAGCCCGCGGCTGTTGTCCTGCAATGTGGAGCTGATTCCCTCACCGGTGATCGTCTGGGTTGCTTTAATCTGACGGTCAAGGGACACGGCAAGTGTGTGGAGTTTGTCAAGAAGTACAACCTGCCCTTCCTCATGGTCGGCGGTGGTGGTTACACCATTCGCAATGTTTCCCGATGCTGGACGTACGAGACTTCTGTAGCTTTGGCTGTGGAGATTGCTAATGAACTGCCCTACAATGATTACTTTGAATACTTTGGCCCTGATTTCAAGCTACATATCAGTCCCAGCAATATGACCAACCAGAATACCTCCGAATACCTGGAGAAGATTAAGAATCGTCTGTTTGAGAATTTGAGAATGTTGCCGCATGCACCAGGTGTACAAATCCAGGCTATACCCGAGGACGCCATCAATGATGAGTCCGATGATGAGGATAAGGTGGACAAGGATGAGCGCCTGCCACAGAGCGATAAGGACAAACGTATTGTGCCGGAGAACGAGTACTCCGATTCGGAGGATGAGGGCGAGGGTGGCAGACGCGACAATCGCACCTACAAGGGCCAGCGAAAGCGACCGCGTCTCGACAAGGACACCATTATAACCAATTCCAGCAACAAGACATCCTCCGAAACCTCCAGCGACATTAAGGATGAGAAGGAGAAGGGTAAGTCAACTATTATACTCTTAAAGCAACCCCAACTAATAGAGTATTCTCGTCTTGCTTGCAGCTGAAGCCGCTGATGGGGAGGATACACCAACGGCCAACAGCAATAGCAACAACAGCAGCAGCAACAACAAGGGCGACAGCGATGCCAGCACGCCCGCTGGTGGCGCCTCGGCAACCAAGGGAGCCAAGGAGAACAACATATGACGTGGCGGCCGCAATTGGTTATAGAAACCAATTAAGCGACCGCCCAAATACAAGCCGCCGGATTTTACCTAGCGTCCCGCTACTCCAAACAGTCCCTAAACCGTGAGTCTACACTCGCCCACTCACCTTATACACTTGCATGCTTCACCCATCATCCATGTGTCAGAAAGAGTGCATATTTAGGCTAAGAACATCAACCGCATTCTGGCATCATTTTGGCCAACTTGGCCATAAAAAACCAACAACAACAAATAATAAAAGAAAACGTCATCGTAAACTAAAATATAAATTTGTTTTTAAGGCAATTTCATTCAGTGTAAAACGCATTCGTGTTTAAGCTAAGCAACACTTACAGTTAAAGGATACAAATAACAGTTAAAAAATAGCTCTTACAGTTTAAACAAAAAGAAAAGTACTATAAAAGATGTAAAACTTACCACTTAAGCGCAGTCCTTTTCAATGCAGCAAAAACAATTTTAAACCAATAAAACCTTTTTAAATATTGCCGTACAAAATAATTGTTCTGAATATAACTAAATTGTAAAATGTAATCTCTAGATTTTTAAAAGTATCATTTTGAGCTGTAGTTAAATTTGAAATCATAATTTATTGGTTGCTTTTAGTAAGTGTATATGCTTTAAAGTCTTCTCTTATTGCTTGGTAAGTGTAGAGCATAATCTAAAGACCCCAGAATTATAAGAAGTCATGCTGATCTATGCAAAACTGATAAGTTTGTAAGCCAAATATGTTCTCTTGCTAGAAATTTGTGTCTGTCGTATAAATTGTCTAAAAATCCTTTCCTAGTCTATAACATGCCAATATATTTCGCACCTTACTCCAATTTGCTCCTTAAATACTTTAACATTTTAGAACCATACTAAACTCAAGTTAAAATTCGATTGAATCATAAATTATATAATTTTCTTGACACGCTAGTGACGAAAGTTTTACTACTGAGTTAGGAATCTGTTAGTGACTTATTTTTTGTAAACAAATGATTTTTGTAAACCAATTTTAGGTAGTTCAGACCATTTTTATAATTTCCAACTCTAGCTTTCGTTAGTTACTGTATTTCAGCTTTACTTACTTGACTTTAGTATTTCCTCCTAAAATTCGACGACAGAAACTCGGATACTTCAATAATATTTGGTTTATTTACGCATTAAAGAAAGTAAGGAACTTTAACAATTTGTTCAACATTAACTAACTAAATTTAAGAGCTAACTACGTTACAGTTGTGTAAAGTGTTTTGAGAATTGCCCCACAGTCAATTCCGCGCGAGTCTGGCCAAAAGCCAGCAGGGCAGCAGGAGAGACCAGGAAAGAGTTTGAGACTGGGTAAGTTGAATTTGTGACTAGACTCTGTGTGGTACGTATTCCGGGTGTTAATCCAGCGATAATATCGAGTCGATGCTATTGCGATTGCTGCTGGACGCTCGAACCCGAGGTCCGCCCAAGTAACTAATTGGATTCGCGAACTGACGCTGCTGCAGTGCATTTTCCAGATAAATGGGGGGCGGTGGGTGGATGAAACGGCTTAAAGCTGATACCAAAACGGGCTTTGGTGGTGCGTTGGTGGTGTTGCTGCTGCTGGGTGTTGCGGTGGTTGGCAAGGCTGTTGATGTGCACACTGCGGACACTGTTGTCGCATCGGCATTTGCGGCGCTGACATCAAAGGAATGCTCGGTGTCATCGTGTGCTTTGTGGCAGGATTTGCCTCGTTGCGGCTTCGTCTCTGGCTGCGATAGATGGCGGGTGTAGGGTGGTCGGGGTCGAGGGCGTGGACGGGGACAGGGACGGTTGTGGGTCGTTAGGTAAGGTCGTGGATTTAGATCAAATAATTTAGGGTTTAATTCTATTTGGCTATTTTCCAAGTGTCGGGGAGTGTGTGGTTTGTGTATCAGGGTGTATGTGTGTGTACGGAGAGATAAAGTTTTATAATTATTCACAAGTTTCGCAATATGCACATATGCAGCTAGAAGTATGAGTTGCGAAAAATGAACAAAATTTCCACACACACACACATAGTTTAAGTACAATTTTCTTTTCGTTTTTCCTTTTCTAGCTGCTTCAACACCTGTCGTGATTTTGCACTTTTTGATGTAATATAAATGCCAGCACAACAATGGAATGGTATCTATGCATGACTGTACGTGTGTGTTTGTGTGTTGTGTTTTGCCCTACGGTGCGAATCCACTTTGCTGCACATTAAACTTGCCCCACAAAACTGCACTGAACCAAGAGCTTTGTGCTTTGGCAACAATGGCAGCAGCAGCAACAACAGCAACGCCTTTATGACCCACCAGCTGTTGTAGGGTGCGAAGAGGTGCTGCGGGGGGTGTTGCTGCTGCTTGGCGGTTCGTCAGTCACTTTACAGCTGGCCAAACACATGCAGCAACAGCAACTACAACAAAAAGCCGCGTGCAAATGTGTTGGCCCGAAGGCAACAGGACAATTGCATACATGGCCAACAGCCAAAGAAGTTGTAGTAACAACAACAACAAGTTGGGAGACGTCGTGTCGCGAGCATGGCTCAATTTAAGCAAACAAGTGTAGTACAGTGAAGCTTGAGAGTCATGGCTGCATTTTAATAAACTGTATAGGTAAGTGAAACATAAATAAATTGAAACTACTCTAGTTTTTAGGCGTACAATTCAACAAATATTATTTTTCATATAGCGTAGCTTTACTGTACTTATTTTTGATCAACTATAAGATTTTATTTTATTTCTTGCTTTTATTCTCTAAATAATTAAATGTTGTACTGGTAAAAGTTTTCTCGTTTTTAAAAGCGACTTTTTTAGCTACGAATTTAACAATGGCGAATGAAGAATTTTAAGTTTCATGCGCATATAAACTATATAAGATTTATGTGCCACCCCCTAAAGTCCCCCCCTCCCCCCGCTCTCATCCAGTGTTAAGCAACACACATTTAAAATGTTATTTTTCACGTCGCTTTTCACAGTTTTCCATTTGCTGCCAACTCATTTTAGCTGCAGTTCTTTTTTCTCGCTCACTTCTGCTTGATTTTATTGTTTGCAGTTGAAGGTTATAGCAGCAGCAGCAACAACAATAACAAAAGGCAAGCAAACTTGCACTTTCACGCACACCAGCACAGACACAATGGCACACTTCTTTTAGCCCGTGTGTGTGTTTGTGTGAGAGAGTGAGTGCACTTGTGTGCGTTGCTTTTGGCGGCCATATTAACATAGTTCTGGCAATTTTTCATTGCATACTGCGCGGGGCAAATAACACTCTAGCTGCGAGAGAGAGGGAGTCTGTGTGAGTGCTGTGTTTGTTTGCCTGTGTTTGTATGCAATTCAAATACTTTGTGCCAGTCATCATTTGCTTGGCTGCTGCTCGACTCTGAGCCGCATATTGCAATTTATTACCCACCTGACAACAACAATGCACACAACACACACACCGACTAACACACACATGCGCACGCACACACACTTGAATGTATTTATTACACATGTTTTACAATGTACGCACAAGTTTTGCTGCTCATTGGGTCGATGAGGATGGTCAACAAGCAAATGCTTTGTTAACCATTATGAGCCATGTTTTAATGTGGCAACGACAACGACAACAACATGAACAGCAACAGCAACAACATCACCAGCAGCAACAATAACTTTTCGCATTAAATAAGAACACAAGCGAGACAACAACAGAGAAAGAGACAGAGAGAGAGAGAGAGAGTGAGCGAGAAAGCGTAAAAGAAATGAAAGAAAAAGTTTTGTGTGTTTTTATTTCAACTTTTTCAACACGGAAATTAATAACAAATTGCTTTAAGCCAGCGTGACGATTACACAGCGCTAAGTGGGCGGCATTAATATGTCTCTGGCAGCAGCCTCCGCGCTGCGGGGCGTGGCAGCGCCTCAAGTAGCACACACACACACAAAAAAAGTAAAAACTTTTGCTTGCTCCACAATAAACACTTCATTGCGCACTTGAGTTAATTTGTCAAGAACTCGAGCGCATATGTTTGGAATTATTGAAAAAGTTTTAAGTTTAAAGAATAAGAGAGAAATGGAGAGAGAGAGAGAGAGAGAGAGAGAGAGAGAGAAGTTGCCAATGTTGTCGCTGATGTCCTTGATGGCTTTTCATTAAGTCCAGCGCCTTGTTGGTCACTCGACACGCTTGTAATTGTTGTAAAACATGAATAATGCATGCTGTAAAACTTTTATTAAAATGCACAAAGCCACAGCCAAAAAAGAGAGCAGCTAAAAAACAGAGCAAACGAGTAAAGATGGAATTTAAAGTGCTGCAGGAAATGGGAGTACGCTGACAGTGAAGGGAAACTTAGAAAATTGCTTTAAAGCTAAGGCAGAAACATTAATAATTTGGTGTAATTTTATAAGATATTAATATTATTGGATACATAAAACAAAACTTCATTAAACTCTCTTGTAAGCGAATGCAAGTTGCCAAAAAGCAAATAAAACTTCATATTTTTATAGCCAACTTCCAGTCAGCACAGCAACACATTGGACCTGCTTGTTTCCACTGTATTGCATCTCCAGTGTTGCTGAACTTAACACTGTTTAAATTATCGTAAGAAAAAATATATTTAAATATATACAAATCTTAATTTGAGATGAGAAATTGTTTGTTTCAATTTAAACTACTCAATTTATGAACTTCTTAGAGAAACGCACTAAAATTTTCAGTTTGCTGTGCTCACACTCTCTCACTAGCTTTCTTTCCCATTCTCCAACACTCTCTCCATACCTCCGCCTATGCCTCTTAAGCCCTCTGTTTTTTGACAGCGTTTTTTGCCTTTCTCTCTCTCATTTCTGTTCAATAAACTGTAATTCGTGCCACTTGTGTGTGCATTCATTTGTCGCACACGCAAACACACGCACACACTCACACACACACAGACCCTCAACTGCACGCACACTCTAGCAGCCACACACACGCTCATATTGGAGCTGGCATGCATGGCGTATGAGTGACATTTAATTAAAATTTATGCAGTCTAAAAGGCAAAAAATTGTCTACACATTGCAACGACGCTCGTAAGCATCTTTGTGCCTTCTTCGTCCCTGGAGTTCTGGTTGTTGTAGGTTTTTGGGGAATTATTGTTGTTGTTGTTGCTGCTGCTGGGGCTGGTGCTGCTACAGTGCCAGTTAAAATTTATGCAACGCGCCATTTTGTTTGAGTTTTATTAAACGCTGGCAGTTGTAACCCGGTCTGGTAATCATGTGTAAATTTGTTTTTACACTATTACTGCACACACAGGTTGGACGTCAGCTTTTCCTGCTGCTTTCCCCCATTTCCCACCTACCAACTTTCTCTTCTTCTCCTCCTGTCCCCTCTCACTCGATGTCAACCACAGGCGTTTCTTCTCTCTGAGCACTTCTGACACTGCCAGACATTTTAGCATTCGAGTGTTTTAGTGCCGTGCGTTGTCAGTGTTGGAAAATGTCTAATATTTAAATGGAAAATTGTATGCTTAGGGCATAATTGCACTTTGCACTTTCCACTCTGTACACTTCTGAGCGGTCTCGCTCGGTGTGTGTGTGTGTGTGTGTGCAGCAAAGATAACAATTTTGCTGCTGCATAATTAAACTTCTGGCTCTGTAATCTTGTAATCTACAATTTAAATTTATCAATTTGTTATTTAAACTATGTGATAACAATTTAAATATTTAATATAAAAATATTTCTTTTATATTTTCGGTTTTCTTTTCCTATTTTAAGAGTCAAAAGTGTTTGGTTTGCTTTCATTTATTAAAAAAATTAAAATAGTATTATTAAATTAAATTCTTTCGTCAAATGGGCAACTAAATAATCACTTAAACTTAGTAATAAAATGACTTGTTCCTTAAGAGCCAAAAAAATATTATTTTATGTACAATTTTAGATTATTGAGCTCCGTTTCATCTTCTAAATCTCCTACACCTTTTATCTTACAAACCTTTGAATGCTTCTCCCAATGCACTCCCCTTTTAGCTCTTAGCTGCTCCCAGCTTGGCAATCTTGCCCTGCTTCTTGGCCAACATCCAGGCCTGCAGTTGCATGCGTCGATGGTGCAGATGTCGTTGCAGATGCTTTCTGAAGAGCGTCTCTCTGGCCAAAATCTCCAGATCCTCCGAGCTGCAGCGATTGATGTTCTGTTTGGTTTTGGCAATCAACTCGCTGGTCAGTTGTATCTTTGTAGCTGCCACACGCGCCGAGTGCGTCTTGTGGCGTCGCAGTTCCTCACGATGCAAATACAACACGTAAGCGGACGTGGGTGAAATTGGCTGCGGCTGCGTGGCAGTCGCTTGTCCTTCGGTTTGCTGCTCCTGCGGCTTCTGCTGTTGTTGCTGCTGCTGATTCAGTTGTTGTGGGTTGCACATCTCGACTGCGTTTGCTGTTGTCTCTGGAGTTGCAACCAGATTTTATACATGATTTTAGCCAACATTTTTGACCTGCTCGCCGCCATTCATGAGACGCCGCGGATGCACAGGTCAATTTTCAGTCTGTTCGGGTTGTCGCAGCAGCCGTTTTTATGATACCGCTAGCAATGATTGCGTTCCTTTTTTATAGCCGACAGGCGGTGATTGTCGAGCAGTTCGAGTGGATTAAAAAACTGTAATCCCATTCATTACCTAAAAAGTGTCGTAAAGTTGGCAGAAAAAAAGAAATGTGCAACAACAATGGTCCGCAGGATGCTTGCTTTCGCTTAACGTTTGGCCAAAAAGGATGGCTGAAATCCTTTGCTGTTCACACACTAATCCAGATGCATACTACATAACCGGATTAAGCCAAACGAACTGTTTATGGGTCAAGTGACAGGAGCGCGGTTGCCTAACGTTGCAGCTACGTTGCATGTGGCACATGGTTACGGTTACCGTAACGCTAACGCTAACGCTAACGTTGCATATCATTTGCACTCTGTTAGCTAATCCTTTTTGGCATTTTCTCTCTCTTTCTTCACTTTGTTGGTCGGCCAACGCGCAATTAGCATCATAATGAACCGACAGCTGATAGCTTTTTAGTTTTTGGGAATTTCACATGACCTGAGCGAGCTGCGGACAGTCTCTGACTTTGCTGCTGCTCTGTCGCTGTCGCTGCTGCTGCCATTGGCCAAATTGCCAGTTGACCCAATTCCTAAGCCAAGCCAAATATTTAGCTTTAATCGCTGCTCTGTCGCTTGCAGACATTGAAAACTTTTAAGCAACTTTTTTTTTAGCTCGCTTTCAATGTGTTTTTATCTTGTTATAAGAAACTATACCAAGAGATATATTTCATATATTTGAGCAGTATGACAGAGTGTTTATCGAAACATTGTAAAGAAATTCATACTTCAACTCTATGAGGTGGAAAGAGCTACACTTTTAGTACAGTCTGAAAGCTATCGTATGTTTTACTACTATTACTGCTACTATTAAATACATATGGATTTTATTAGTGCTATTACTGATACTATTTCTCCTACTACTATTCCTTTCAATACAATATTTTTAGCATTTTTCAGAGCTGTCTAAATTTGCCTCTTAGTAAACTTGTATAATTAACACACACACCCTTTTTGTTACTACTATTTCTACTGCCTTTTCCCTCCTTTAAACACAACTGCTCTTAAAATAGACTCAACCACTTAAAGCCCTCAATAGCGTGCCCTATTTTTAGCAGTTACTAATTTAAGATATCTCACCATATCTCAGACTATCCCCAACTGCTTAAACTCTTCCGCTTTAAGGCCATAGAGAATAGCAGCATAAAAGAGTAGGAAAACGGGCTGTTGATCTGCTCGTAAAAACTCATTAAATTGGCCATTGCTGCATTTTTCAATAAGGCCGTCTGCCCGCTGGGACGTTGGGGGCGTGGCAGAGCTCCTTGGACTGTCTGAGGCGAAAAACATTTTTGTGTTTCATTATGAAAAAGGGGTTTTTTCGGTGTGCGAAAATCACAACATTTTAATCTCATAATCTGAATTTATGAGCAGACTCAATTTCGTTATGCTTAACGACATTTTATGCGGCTATTTTATGCAGCAAGCAGGCTGAAGGAGATGAAACACACTACGACGAGCTCTGACCCACAACACAAATACACACATACACTTACAAACACACACGCTCACACACACAAACTCAGTCACATGCTTGCTGAGTGCGGTTTGTTGGCACCCCAAAATGGCAGCAGCAGCTGCCAACAGCAACAACAACAACATGACCAAACGACGAAAGTTAAGTACATCAAATAGTGTGTGTGTATGAGTGTCTCTGTGTGTGCATGTGTGCGTGTGTGTGTTCAAGTGGGTGCTTGAGATTTTGTATGGTCGCACAAAACACATTAGTTGAAAGTACTGACCAACAAAGCCACTAACAAGCTGTTGGTTGCCGCTCCCCCGCCACGCCCCCCTCTCCCACAGCGCTCCCCAGAAACCTGAACACCCTACACCCTACACTATACACACACATGCACATTCTTGGCCAACAAACACCGCATTACGTATTGGAGTGCTCTCGCTGTGTGTGTGTGTAAAGATTTTCCCTCTTGCTGTCATTGTTCCATCTTTTTACTCATTTTTTTGGCTTTTGCTGTTGTCAACATTTTTGCTGGCAAAACTTTTTTAATAAAAGCATTTAAATAAATTAATATATTCGTCGTAATTCTTTGTTGTTTAATCAAAAACAATTTAAAGTTGCATTTTCACTTTTATTCCTTTTCTTGTGCTTTCAGTTTTTCTTATCATTTCTCTTAAGTTGTTTGCAACTTTTATTGCCTGCGTATATCACACAACAACACACACACACACCCGCTCTCACATGCTCTTTCTCTTATGTGCTTTTCCACGCTTTCCCGGGAAATATACTTGGTTCAGATATTACACGAATGTCACTTGACTCGAGGGAACTTGGAAAGTGCCCAAATTCTACTTACATTTTTAAGAGTTCTTAAGCAGCATTTATATGTAAATATTTCAAATAATTTGTGCGCTTAAGAGCGTTTAAAAAAGTGATTCTAAGAAAATCATTATTTCTTCTATACTTTTGTTTTGTTTTTATATTATCAGCAGCAAATCAAGTCATATATACTATATATATACAGTAGCTATACAATTACAGAGCTCTTAACTCTTAGTTCGACTTTTAGCTAAAGTCTTTAAAGATCTGTTTACGGTATACTTTGAGTTATGTTTTGCTAAATTCATTTCGAGTTTACAAAAATTAGTTATAAATTCATATACTAAAATAGAACTAATCTTTTATGTACAAGCTTCAAGTGTAGTTTTCCAAGAATTCGGTTTCCTAGAATCCCTGGAGTGTTTCCATCGCAGCGCTTTGCTAAAATTACTTAAACTGTCTGTTTAAAGTGCAAAATACTAGTATTAAAGCATTAAATGATCGTCTTATGCTTCGATTTGCAATTCAATATGCTTTTAAATATTTTTTTAATACATATTTTCCTTGCCTTTGTTGTTTAATTCATATAAAAAATGCTTGTTTAATCTGAATAATTTGCAGTTGCTTTCGTTTTTCGTTATCGCTTTGTATCTGTATCTGAATCTGTTCTTTTGGTGTCTGTTTTTGTCTGTTATTTATATTGCTTTGTTTATGCTTTTGTCTTGTTTTTCAACTTATTGTCTTGCCTAAATATTTATGCTTTTATATATTTTGCATATTTCTTAGCATATTTTGCTCCTTTGGCGCCTTTGTTGCTGTCAATTGCGAGTCGTCGTCGCTCGTCTATTGGCGCCATGGTAGCCATTTTGCTTGGCCATCTTCCGGCCTCCGCCAGCACCGGCAGCTGTTGCAGCTACTGCTGACTCCTTGTTGTTGCCCAAATCTACATCCGTTTCCGCTACTATGGGCGGACCCCACGACACTTGTCGTCGCACAGTGGGCACCATCGCACCCATTTTTCGTCGCCTGGTGTTCTGTTGCTGAAGTGTTGCCGCTCTTTGTAGCGGTTGTCTCTGCTGTTGCTGCTGTTGTTGCTGCTGTTGTGGCTGCCTTTGAGCTTCATGTTGCTGCTGTCAAAGTGCGAAGATGTTTGCCATTGCATTTTATTAAAAACTCTCGTTTCATATTTTGCATTCAAACATTCATTCTCTTCTTTATTTCTGTATTTTCGTTGCCTTCGTTGCAGATTGTTTAATTAGTTTTGTTGTTGCAGCAAGTCAAAGTTAGTTTTTATCATATTTTCATTTCATGCATAGCTTTTAATTAACATGCGCTTTTATTGTCATTAGATTTACAAAAATAAATGCATTTCTAATTGGAATTTTAAAGTGATGTAATAAACATTCCGTACAAACGAATCAAATTTCAACTTTTACGATATGTGTCCATTTGTTACAGCTTAAAGTTGAGATTACAGTTCAATAAATCTTTTCTCTGTCTGCTGTCACAATCTGTAAGTGAAGCATGCACAACTTAAAAATGCTCTGCATAAGTTCGCAGCAAAGTCTCTAGTCGAGCATACCCTTCGCTGCGACTTTTGACTTTGTAAAATCCTCTAAAAATGTGGGTCACAACTTTTGCTCTTTGTTCGCATTTACATTGAATTTGGATCTTTTGATATTGTGTCAATTTGTAAATTGATTTCCCTCCCGTCTGAAGTTGTTGACTTTTGTGGTCAGAAACATTGTGTATACGCCGCGTTGTAATTGGTTTTATTTGCTTGTTTTTCTTTTTATATCTTGTGTGTTTATGAAGCTGCGGTTTGTTGTGTTTTAATTTACACATCATTAGCATGACTTCTTGACTTCTTCTTCATTAAGATTTATAGAAAAGTTCTACACACACACACGACTGTTAGTTTTTCTATTTGCAGAGGCGTCGTGTGTGTGTGTTTGAGGTTTCGTTTTTGCATTCTAAGCTCGTAATGAGTTTTACCGCAGCATTGTGGTAGCTGGCAAAGTTAAGTGCGTGCTGCGTTTGCGGCCTGGCCAAATGAACATCAGCAAAGGCAGCAGCAGCAGCAGCAACAAAAGCCAAGAAAATGGAAAAGACCAACGAGAAGACCCACAAACATTTTGGCATAAAAAGAACCTAAGCATGCATGGCAGCAGGAGCTGTAGGGGCAGCAGTGGGAGCAGCAGGAGCTGCAGGAGTCTGTGCAGCAGTTGTGGCACTTGCACTTTTTGTGCTGGCTCTTAAACAAAAGCACAACAGCCCCTCCAACTCACCCTGTGGGTGTAAGCGAAACTTTTTGATTTGAGGGGCGAGTCGTAGGGGCAGAAAAAAATGAAACTTTGGGTGCACTTCAATTTCGGTTGCTTTTGCAATCAGCCAGGATGATGGCAACGTCGACGGCGGCAAACGCCGCAAGTCAAGCGGAAACGGAAAGGGGAGGGTCAGGCGGAGGGAGGGGGGGAAACGTTGCAGCAATGCACAATGCTGCCTAGACAATGCCGCACGCACTTTGCCCGGGTAACTTTCGCCATTGCCAAACACCCTGCTAGACAAAGCCGAAAAGGGGTATGCTGAAGGCAGTAGCTAGTTTAGGGAATTCCAACAAACGTGACTTTTTTAGACTACAGGGTAGCTGCCAGTCGTGTTTAGCCAGAACTTACTTGTTGTCGCCAATAGTAAACTAGCAAATGCCTTGACAAGGCAGCCATATTTGAATGCAGCTCGCCGAGAGCCAGATAGGAGGAGTGTTAGGGAACATAGAGCGTCGTGATACGAGAGATTCGTGGGACTTGCGAGCGAAGATTTAGAATGCAAGATTCTGAGATTGGGGCAGTGGCTTGAGGAAATTCAATTTGGCAGCAGCTTAAGTTCAACTCTGGCAAAGTACATGCTAAGTAAGCTCAAAAGTAACATGCCTCCCGACGACCTACGAAGCCCCGACAAAGCCCCTACCCAAAGTAGGAAGCAAACTCTTCTGAACGCCTTTCGATAGACACTTTTGACGCTGAAACTACATAAAAGCCAATAAGTTCAATATTTTGCTTTTACAATTTTCCGCACAGCTCATGTAGGGGGCTGCGGAGGGATGGTGGGAAAAATTGTTTGAAAGAAGTTTCGATTTGCGGGCTAAAGTTCGTTTTTTTTTTTTTGGGGGGGGCGTGCCGAAAAGTCGATGTAAATTTTTTTACTGTAAGGCATTTGCTGTGTGTGTTGTTTAGTTTTTGAGTTGCTTTTGTCTCAAGTTTTGCTGGCCAAGGACTTGGCTAAATAAATCACGAAAGATGTCCCCAAAAAAGCCGTTCCGATATGCAGGTATTCAGTTAGTTTTTCTAGCTGTGACCCAAAATGATATCACATAAATTTTGGTTTTGAGAAGGTTGCTGCAATTGTTATTATTGGTATACTATTTTCCCACTTTGAAACCTTTTTGTTGGAATTTCTTTGCGCTTTTTGCCTGAGCGCATATTAATTTTGCAAATGTCTTTTGCAACAAAAGGCCAATTGCAATAAGCCAACTGCAACTGCTGTTCAATTTACTTTTTGTGCTCCGTTCCGCACATTTTCTATTAAATAACATTTTAGACAATTGGGGAAAGTACACACACAGGCACACACACACTTACAGCTTGTGGCATGCTGCGGGCAACAAAGAATTCCGAGTGAGCAGCGTCTTTGTTAGCCAAGAAAAAAAGCACAGCTAAATAAATTGGCTAATATACAAAATAACAACGCTTTCAGTTTCTTTAAGCTACAATTTTTATCCACTCTTTAACATTAGTGTAATGCCATAATTTCCCCATAAACCAACAATTAAATAATAATAAATATAATGACTAACTTACAAATTGAGCGCTTGTTTTTTACACAGTTTAAAGTCGTTGCATAAATTAAACTGAATAAATGAAAATTAATATTTAATGCAGCGTCGAAGAAGTGGCTATTAAATTAAATGATGTGTAATATAATATAAAATATTTTATAAAAAGTAGCTCTTATTCATGCTGTTAAAGTTCACTCTTTGTGCTCTAATTAATTAATTCCTATTAAATTAAAAGCGGTTCACTTTAATTTTAATCGCAAACTGAATACATTTTAAGCTCTCAGAGACTGAAAGTTTGGGGTGTTTTCGCTTTGAAGCCACGCCCCTAACCCTTTACAACTCCCACCCTTTGATCATTAGCAATTGATTTTCGATTTGAAGCTGATTTTAATTAAGCAGTCGCATAATAAGCGCATTTGGTTTTAACAACAATTAAAACAGCACACATAAATACACAGAGTATGCGGGATATGTATGTGCATGTCATTAAATAATGATTATAGAAGTGAGTAGAGTACAGGGACTAGTAGATACCCTTTAAAAAATAAGGCAAAAAATGGTAGGAAGAAGTCTGTGCACACTTATTGAAGTCAGTGTCGTGAGTTCCCACCCAAAGTTTAGCTAGTCACATCTTTTAAGTCACTTAAACCCCTTTCAAATCATTCCCACTTTTACAGAGTATCATAAATCGTCAACGTTATTAAATCGCGTTACAATTTTGATTGAAAAATCCATGAATGACGAAGAAAATGTTTTGATTTCACATTATATTCATATATGTTTAACTTGTTTATTTGGTTAAATTAAAATTTAAATTAAATTGCATTTTAATTAAATGCACCGATAGTTACAAATTACTGCATGTAAATACAAACACACACACACCCACACACACACACACACAGAGTCAATAAAACATGATTCAAGGTGTGTGAACTTTATCATAAGCTGACTTAATCTGCTGCACTTCGATATGTTCGCTCTATTAAATAAAATATATGAGCTGATTAATTTAGCCAGAAATCGGATTATAAATATGCAAAAAGCAGGCAGTCGAAAGAGCTCGACTAAAGCATACCCTGTGGACAGTAGACAAAGAGGAATTTTGGCTTCACTGCCTACAGGGCATTTCAAGTTGAGGTAAAACAAACAAGCGCATTAAATTGTTAAACAGATTAAATACTTTTAGTAACAAGCCTAAGCAATCAAACGACTAGCAATAAATGGAATTAAATTGTATGATTTGTATATTGTTAACTTAGGAATTTTCATTGGTTTTCCTTGGCATTCCCATGCTCAGTGTGTCCTTGGAGTGTTGTGTGTGTGTGTGATGTCTTGTGTTGTCTTGTATTGAATGTCCATGCTTTCTGTATGTTTAATGCATTATGTAATGACATGCTTATTGTTTGTCTGCTGCATCAATGACTCGATTTTTGGTATGAAGGTGAGGCAAGTGGCAAGTGGCCCCCTGGCTTACAGCAATTCATGCAAGTTCAGTTCACTAATTGTGACGAGGGGCGCCAATTTGTTAAAGTTTTGTGCAAGGGGCACACGGCTTACCGGTAACGTCGTTGTGGCATCCACCGTTACATCCGGCTGCACTACGGCTGCCTCGGTCGGCGCAGACGTCGACGTTGACGTCGCTGTTGACGCTGGCTCGTTGGCGGCAGCTGGAAAAGATGCCATCATTTTATTGTGATATATTTTGCGAGGCTTTTAAGTAATTTACATGACGCACCATTTGTGGCAGCCACATCCGTTGGCGTTGCATCCACGCCAGCATTAAGCAGCTGCTCCTTTGGCAACTCCTTGGCCTCTGCACCTGCCACCGCCTCCGCCACCGCCGTCGTCGTCGCCTCCTCCTCTTCGAGCTCCTCTTCAATGCGTGTGGCAATGTCGCCATTCTTTGTGGCAGCTGTGGGTGTGCTGGGCGCCGAAGCCGTTGGCGTTGCATTGCCATTCTTTAGTATGCCAACCAAAGGTGCACCGTTGCCTGGCTTCTTGTCCTCCTGCGGCAGCTGCAACACAATAAACCAGGAAGGTAAGGAAAGAGACAGAAGACAGAGGTAGAGGTGAATCTCATTTGAGGCAGGCAAATACAATTATTGGATTGTTAATTCAACGTGATGCTGCGTAAAAGTGCACTCACCGCCTTGTAGCTGTAGCTGTTGCCTGCTCCTGTGCTGCTGACGGCACTTGGACCTTTTACACCTGGTGACTCGTGCATTTTGGTTGCCTGCTCCTTGGACCAAATAATATCCTCGTCCGTTTCGCGCTCAATGCGCTTCTTGTAGGCCAAATGACTGCGATACACCTCGAGCATGCAGCAAATGACAATAATGACAAACACGGTGGTCAGCGTAATGAACAGCATCTGTGTCGAGTCCTCCTTCTTGTCCACATCATAAACGAATTTCGATATGTAAGGCACGCGTTGTGGCGGCTCCTCGACCCAGGGTTCCGGTATCTGTAAGCGAAGCAAACAGTGAAAACAGGCAAACAGGATAAGCATGTGAGAGGTGTACAGTCGACTCGAGGTACACAGTTAAGGACTATGAGTTACCCGTTACTTGGGATATTACATGGGATTTGACACTGCTAAGGTTTGAAAAGTTGTAGCTACTCAAAGGTATCTTGAAGTAGAAGTTGAGATGGTTACTAATTTACATCTCCTGCATACCCTTTCGCTGCAAGTAACGGGTATAACAAAGGCGCATTCATTAGCACAATTTGGCGCCTCGTTGCCTTTAACTTACAGCTCTCCACCTGCTTCCTTCCGCTTTGCTGTCTCCTTATCTGCCTACAGTTCTCTACACTTTCCTTCGCTTTCCCCACGCTCCCCACTTTCCCCTCTGTACTCACCATGCTCACGTTGACCATAGGCTCTTGGGTGGGCTGCTCACTGACATCGAATTTGGCATTGCACTGTGCACTGCGTACGCCCTGCGGATTTATGACCGTTATATTGTCCGCACCGGATTTGGTGAACAGCATATACTCCTCCAGTGGTTTCATAATGTGTCCATTCACCTGTATATAGATGTCTGCGCTCGATTCAAGCCAATTGGGAATATTTGGTTGGAAATTTTCATTAGTATTGGTCATTAATTCAAATTGAAATGCAAATGTGTCGACAGCCAAACAGTCGAACAGTCAAAACCGTTCGCCTTGAGCCTACAAAATGGCAATGGAAATGAGCTCAATAGTGAGTGGGAGGGGCACGCCTGTTTAGGGGTCAGTAGGGAGGGAGGGGAGTGTGCTCTATAGCTGTGTCCATTCGTGCATATTTTATGCTTTGCCCAAATTAGCAATAAAATTTTTAATACCTAAAGTTAACTGCCCGCTGCTGTTGTGTGTGTATGTGTGTGACTTGTGATTTGCTAGACAGTGGGCGTGGCACACAAATGCACACTGATTAAATAGTAACACCAAGGAAATGACTTATAAAATTAGTTAAGTAGAATTCAAACATTTCTTAGGGGATTTAGGATTGTGGATTTCTGTAGTCATTTTAAATAATCAAACTTATAGTGGAAACTATTTTAGGACACTTTCTTACACAGTCTTATGCCAAAAAAATTTACTTTTAAAACACAAAGCAAAAGTTTAATAAAAAAACTACGAAATCTTTAAATAACTTTTATTGCTTGAAGAATTTATTGAAATTTCAAAGCCACAAAATTGATGTCGCCAAATTTAATTTAATTCAACTGTTATTATGGACATTTAAGTAAGCTCCCAAGTAAAACTTTTTCAATATCCATTTAGGAACCAGTGTGCAGCAAGGCAGAGACTGCTGAGGTGGCTAGCAGGGGGTAGGGGGGAGTTCAAAGAAGTGACTGTTTTTGGCGTTGGCCCTGTTTATGGCCATTGGCAAACTAACGCGTTTCGATGGTCGCTTTAATGGGCCACGTTTTAACAGCTCGCACACATGCGCATGTGGCGCGTAAGTGGGCGTCGCTTGGGGGCGTGGTTCTAACAGCTGGCTGGCTAGTTGAGAGTTGAGTTTTAATCAAACTGTGAGTGTGTGTTGGCCACAATACAGTACCCAGAATAAAAACAATTTAAATATGAGCCACAGTAAATCTTAAGCGCAAAAACTGACAAAATTTATGGCATCGACCACGGAAATGACTTTTTATGGCGTCGAATAAATTTAATTTTTGGTCAACAAAGTGGTTGCAGTTGCCGTTATGCACCCCCTAAGCCACCTCTGCTCGGGCATGTAACTGCCCCAGTTCATAAACTTGCAGCAACACGACAGGACTTGATGAGGCAACAACAAAAGGAGACGGAGCAGCATGCAGTTTGCTGCTCTATCCCTTTCTCCTGCTGAGAGTGGCAAAAGAAATTAATGGCCAGCTGAGCTCAAATTTATGACAAGGACTTGGCAAGCATACCGCAGGATACTTGGTTACTTACTTGACAGGCAACCGCTGTAGCTCTTAAAGACTGCAAATCGTGAGTCGGTTGTGTTAATACCACCGATCTGCACCCGATTTGCACCCTCATCCAGCGTCGTAGTCAGCACACGCGCAGCAAAGTCCGTTAATGGCACCTGCTCGCGATCAATGTACAGCTGAGCCTGCGTACCATTGCGCTCATAGTAAACCGAGTGCCTGGCACTGTTTAGGAAATTCCGATCGATGCGTGCACCCACCGTCTGCCCACGCTCGCGATCCTCTTCGAACTGCAGGTAGCCATCGGAGGTAATGGCCAACAGAAGGTAGTAACTGCGCTCTGCTGCCGTCTGCAGCAGCAGCATTATGCGATTGGCACGACGCAGATCAAACGACGAGAAGGCCAACTGCAAGCGCACATAGTCCACGCGTCCGGTACTCGGCAACTCAAATTTGCGCTGTAATGTGGATTCACCGCTGAAATCGGCGCCCTTCTCCACCGAACAGAACTCGCCCAGGAAGCTGGTGTGCTCGCAATCACAGGTGGACAGCTGCTCGGCAAAGTGCTCCTTGCAAATGCCGCCATTTTTACAGGGTTCCGCATCGCATTTGATCTGGCAGTTGGGCAGAACGCCGTCGAGAGCTGTATTGGAGAAGGAAAGGGGCTAATTAAATATATATACTAAACTATAGATACATATAGACACTGGCTGCCTTTCTTAGCGCCTGTCTAACTGCACTGCATGGTAGTGCAATAGATGGCTAAGTAAATACATCTATGGACATGTAGTTAGTTGAATTTGTGGCCTTTTGTGGCTGGCATTCATGCAGCATAATCGCATCAATGCCGAATCGCAATTTCCGCGGCGTGTGTGGCCGCATAAATCATACGCCCTGTATGTCTATGCTGCTCTGCTCGTTTATCGCATTGGCATTAATCTTGGTGCCACAAAGTGGCTCAAGTACATGCCCAACTGGCGCTGCACTTAGCGGAAATTGCCTGCATATCGAGTTGCTAGTAGTGGTAGCCACAAAACGTAGCTGCAACCGGTTTGCAGTTTCGGAGTTTTGTAGTTTGCAGTTTGGGAGTTTGGGGCTGCTTGGAGGCTCTTTAGGCAACCGAAAATGGCATTAGACTTGACTCGGTTGCTGGCCGCAAAATTGCGGTAGAGTAAAGGCACTGAAAATTGATTTATAGTTTGGATACTTACTGGGCGCTATATTCCTTTCATTGATTTCCGCCAAGTCGATCAACTGGGCGCCGATTTTGAGGCCGCGTATGCAACCAATGTAGCCCTCAAGGGCCGGTGCATCCACATTTGGTCGTAGCAAATTCGCTGGATCATAGCCACCAACGTGGAACTGAAAGTACTCCGTGGGCGGTGCGGGTGGCCGATGCGGTGATAGAACCTCTGCAAAATAAACAAAATCAAATGAGGCACGATTCACATCCACAGTCTGCTCTATGTCTGATTCTACTGCTGTCTCTACTGCCGTCTCTCTGTGTGTGCTTTTGCGGAAATGAGCCTTCATTTGCCGTGGTATTCCGGTTTTGTATGCCTCCCCAGTACACCAGGCATTCCAAGCTTAAGTTTGTCTAATTGAAATGTTTGGCATTACCAAAACGTATCGAATTCGCTCAAACCATTGCAGTTATCAATGGCCTCTGTTTGCGGTCCTGCATGCCAGCCAAAACTATATGTGTCTCTTCATCTATCCAACTGGCTGTCGGTCTGTCTGTCCGTCTGTCTGTGTGGCTGGCTATAATTCCAGTTAACGCATTTAATTACATAAGTGCGCATGTGTTATTCTGTGCAAAGTATTGACGATTTGCCATCTCCCTCTCTGCCTCTCTGCTGCGTGCCTCCAACTGTGGCAGCACCAAATTTCGCATTACACTCATGACGGGTAATTATGATTGATTTTGCATGCATGTGTCTAAATCTGTGTGTGTCTATGTGTGTGTGTGTGTTGGTGTATTTTGGGCCTTACGAAATTGCTGCCAATTGATGCTACAGCATTGAGTTACGAGCTCTTTGATTGATTTGCCCTATTCTGAAAACTCTGTGAGATTTTAACCTGATATTTTGTGGCCCAAAATGCCAGTGGCTAAATGTTTTGGTCTCAAATTGCAGCAAGTGCAATACAAGTACTCGATATCTTCACATAAAGTTATTAATTAAACAGCCATTTACAAAGTAGTTAAACACAATTGAAATTCAATGCAAGTGCTGAGAGAAATTTGTGCACAAAATGATTTCTTACAGAAAATTTTAAGAAAATTTGTTAATAAATAAATAATAATTATTTTTTTTAAACTAACCATTTATTTTAAATTATATTTTTATGTTTCCCATGCCCACTTCTACCCCCAAACTTTCTCTCAGTGCTGCTGTTAAAGGGCATTCAGCTTAAAGTGCTTTCCAAACATAAATTGTTATTGTTGCACTTGAGTTTATAAGATAATTTAATTTAATTTATGAGTCAATTGAATTGTTTATCATAAAATTGCTTTAGGTCAATAGCAGTGCCATTTAACTAGAATTTAAAATTCCATTTAAAACAAACAGTGAAAATAAACAATTTTTTATTAGAAGTTAATTCGTTAGACAAACAAGTGATAAACTCAGCTGCTATTACAAAAAAAAAAATATGTTTATAAAAAACCCTTTACGCTTCAACAATTCAGTTCAGTTGGGTTTTTATTAACATATTCCTTTGCTACACAAAATTTACGAAAAACTGTAAAGCAGTTTCATGTTTTTTATGCCATAAAAGTTTTTCAACCGTTTCAATTGCTTTCATTTGAAATTGCTGTTATTTTCCTAGTTTTTTTTTGTTGATTTTGTAAACACTGCAACACATACAAGGCATAAAAAAATAGAATTTAGCCGATCAGCAGTGCATATGTGAGTTTGCGCAAATTTTTGGCATTTTAGCAAGTTTACTTGCGAAAACTATTTGAAAAATTTGTATGCAACAAAATCAGTGGAGGACGTTGCAAGCAGTAAACAGCAGAGCAGCAAGTGCTGTCAACGGCAACAACAGCAACAACAACAACAGGAACAACGACAACTAGTTAAAGAGTTGCGACTTTTATTTTGGGTGCTATAAAAGCAAAACAAAAGAGGACGACAGCCTTTGTTGGTTCAATAACTCGCAGTCAAATATCAAACAAGTCGACTTGTTTCGCCTGGAAGCTAAGGCAACGTCAAGTCAATGTTCGGCCATGTCAGAGTTTACGGCGTCAGCGGGGGCAACGGCAGCGGCGGTGCTAGTACATTTGTTGCCAATACCAATGGTAGTGCTGGCAATGGTGGTGGTGCGGGTGGAGACGCCACTTCTTTGCTGCACGACTGGACGCAAGTCTGTCGCATTGCCAGTCTGCAGCCGACAATCGACCAGAGCGTTGCCATAATGTACGGTCGTCTACCGGGTGCTGGGAATACCAATAGCGGTGCTGGTGGTGCTAATGTGGCACATGATCGCATCAAAATTGGCTTCTGCACGGATCTGGACAAATCGGTGCTGGTCAACAACTTCGAGAAACGTGGCTGGCATCAGGTGAACGGTGACGATGATTGGCACTTCTATTGGGCTGGAGTGCAGACGTGTCGCAATATCTTTAGCGTCGATAGTGGTTATCGTATGCACGACAATCAGATGATTAATCATTTTCCCAATCACTATGAGTTGTCGCGCAAGGATTTGCTGGTGAAGAACATTAAACGCTATCGCAAGGATCTCGAACGTGATGGCAATCCATTGGCAGAAAAAACAGAATCGAATAACTCGAGTGGTACACGTTATGTCTACTTGGATTTTGTGCCTACGACTTTTGTGCTGCCAGCTGATTACAATATGTTTGTGGAGGAGTATCGCAAGTTTCCGTTGAGCACATGGATCATGAAACCGTGTGGCAAGTCCCAAGGTGCGGGCATTTTCCTCATCAACAAACTATCCAAGCTGAAGAAGTGGTCACGTGAGGCCAAGGGTCCATTTCATCCACAGATTGCCAAGGAATCGTATGTGATCTCTCGGTACATTGACAATCCACTGCTGATTGGTGGCAAGAAGTTTGACTTGCGTCTCTATGTGCTAGTGGCCTCCTTTCGACCACTGAAGGCGTATCTCTTCAAGCAGGGATTCTGTCGTTTCTGTACCGTCAAGTATGATACAAGTGTCACGGAACTGGACAATATGTACGTGCATCTGACCAATGTGAGTGTGCAGAAGCATGGAGGGGAATACAACACATTGCACGGTGGCAAATGGTCCGTGCAGAATTTGGCGCTCTACTTGGAGGGCACACGGGGCAAGGAAGTAACGGATCGCCTCTTTGGCGCCATCTCCTGGCTGATTGTGCACTCTCTGAGAGCTGTGGCACCGGTGATGGCCAGTGATAGGCATTGCTTTGAGTGCTACGGCTATGACATCATCATTGACAACGCCTTGAAGCCTTGGCTGGTGGAGGTAAATGCCTCGCCCTCTTTGACCTCCACGACGGTCAACGATCGCATACTCAAATACAAGCTAATTGATAATATATTGTCGGTGGTATTGCCACCAGATGGTGTGCCGGATGTACGCTGGAATAAAGTACCCTCGGCCGATGCTTTGGGTAACTTTGAGCTGCTCATCGACGAGGAGTTGGCGGCTCAGGATGAGGCACAAAACAGCAGCAACAACTCGCATGCCAAATCCTCGAAACTTAGCAGCCGTTGGAAGTGACGAAAGTAGTCAACGATGGTTGCCCAGCAGTCATGTGTTCTTTTAAATAAATATTACTAGATTTTACTCACCTTTCTCGGGATTACTCCAGGGTCGATTGGCGTACTCATCCAGCAGCAGTTTGCCACGATCGATGCTCACACTGCGTTGATTCACATGCATGCGAGTCTCCTGCTCTCCCCTGATAATGGCCACCTGAATGCTCTTCAAACTGGCCATCAGTGTTTCATCGAGTAGTGTCAAGTTGACAATCTCATCGCCATAGTTGTAGAGAAAAACAATCTCACGTGCTGGACTTATGTAGAGATGTATAAAGTTATTGTAGTGATCGTTGGCATAGAGCACCAGGGAGTTTGTGTCGTAGGTGCGCAGATTTATGAGTACATTCTGACTGAGTATGCCCTTGAGCATCTCACGCTCTCCCTCGAACGCGTTGAGGAGTATGGCTGGAGTGGCTGTAACGCTCAAGTAGTTACGCATCAGAAAGGACTCGCGATTGATGAAAGTCAAGGCCTTTTCATTGATATCTGTGTGGTGTAAACACATTAGTGGTGTCTCCCTAACTCCACACTCTCCCCCTCTACTCACTTGTCTCGCAGAACTCGCCAATGTGCGCCCAGGGATTGTTGCAGACACACTTGAAGCTGCTCCACAGCTCCTTGCACTGTGCTCCATTGCGACAGGGTGATGGCACACAGCTTGGCTTGCAGTCCTTGATAATCTCCGATAAATGCACTGACATATAGCTATAGATATCTAAAATCTCGCCATTGACCACCAAACCACGGAAGCAGCCAATAAGTCCGGCTTTAACCGACAGCTTCTTTAGCAGGTCGCTAAAAAATAGACCACATAAAACAGAGCATAGAGTACAGAGAGGTTGCCAATTGATTTGGGATTATTTTATATTATGAACAAGGTCTTTTCATATTCAATAAGTTGACTAGCCAGGGCTTATGCAGCGGTGCAAATAAAAAATATCATCACAACGACCTCGCTGAGAGAAGAACAAAAAAAAAAACACAACTTTATCTGACTTTATGCAAATAAATTGTGACTTCCCGGTCGTTTGCTTTTGGGTCGCACAATCCCAATGTTGATGCGACCGCGTCGCCTTTCAGTTTTCCCCCATTTCCCCCATTTCCCCAATTTCCCTGGTTACAAGTTACCCCACCAGCTGTAAATCGATGCAGACGATGAAGAAGGGCCAAAAAAAGGATGCAGGATCAAAGGACTGCCATCGACAACGATTGCAAGTAGTAGCTACAATCGCTGGCAATAGTGGCAAAAGTTTGCCCCTCTGTTCCTCTCTTGTTCCCCGCTCTATGCCATTTATTTTTTCTCACAGTTTTGCTGCCATTCACCCTACTTAAATCGTTTTTATACCCTGCTTAAGTGGCGGCCACTTGGACTAACTTAATCAATTGATTTAAGTAGCTTTTCCTTGGCCAATTATTATAAGTTGGCATATCTTTTAAAAGTTTAGTTTAAAAGTAGTGGTTTGTCAGTGGTTACAGAGTATTCCCATGTCATGCATACCCTACTTAGCCCTTTGTCTCGCTTTCTAGAACTTATAACCGTACTTTCACTTTTTTTCCACCAATTTGCAAGTTTCGTACGCTTTCAACTTTTGCGCAGGGTGTTCAGTCCAATGTGGGAGCTACCCTTTTTTTGTATTTTTTCTGGTCTCGCTGTGTTGGCCAACAATGAATTGGCCAATAAAATCTCAAGTGTAAGCTTTTGAAAATTAAAGTGGCGGAAATGTCTTGTTTATACGCGTGCAGTGCCACAAACGGAAAGTTGCTCAAATGTCTTTCTAAATTATGTAAATTTCATTACAAGTCGCCGACGAGTGTTGTCTGAGAAAAGCTCTAAGCAAAATTAAAATTCCTGTTCAAAAAATAAAAGAAATTCCCAACTCACACAATTCGCTTTGGGGTTTTACTTATTCTTGTTCGTACTTTCTCTGCTTTTTTTCTGTCATTTGTTGTTTTTTCTCCCCCATTTTATGAGCATTTCTTTTCAGTTTGTCGCCGATTTGCTTGTAATTGTTTGCTAAGTTGTGTAATTGTTCCTTAAGCATCAAAGTTATTGAATAATGCCAAACGAATTGGCCAACAGCAAATGGTAATAATCAACTCGCTTAATGCAGGGCAGAGGGGGTGGAAGAGAAAGGGAAGGAGCGACACAAAGGCAGAGAGTCCTTAGCGTAATTGCAATCTGCTGCTCTTACTCGTAAGCTCTTAAGTCATTAGTTTTTTGCAAACGTGTGCTGCATTTTTTGTGTGCATGTGTCACATGTTAATTTTTAATACCCAGTAAAACGAAATTACCAAAAGAGTACACTGAAATTAATAGCTGTTAAAGACATTAATTTATATTATATTAAATACAGCTTGGCAGCTGCAAATACGTGACAAGAGTGACTTTACAGGGTATTATGTGCAGCAAGTCAAACCCAGACACTCTTTAATGCAGCAGCTGCCAGTCTGGCACACTCTTGAAGCGACTCTTTCACTTGTTTTTTTCGTTTACTCATACTCTTAACGTCAACGTCAGGGACAGTCAGCATTGCGCATACGCCACGTGTTACAGCGCGAGTGGAAAGGGTTTGAGGGCATGGTGCGCACGTTGTAAAATGAAATTTAGCGCTTTGCCTTGCAAATGATGTGCCGGCAACTGGCTGACACTTGGCTAAAAGGATTTGCACGCTTTCTGGCCGACAACACATACAAAAAAAAATGGTATGGCAACAAAAATTTGTGCATTTAAAAATAAAACTGCACAAAATTAACGGCAATAAAAAGATGAAGACAGTTGAATTGGGAAGGGGAGTGGGTGGGGGCGTGACGTAGCGAGTGCATGTCAGAGCAGCACATAGACAGCGGGGGAAATCCTATTAACGTTGCAAACGCGCAAAGTGCGAAGCAATTAAGAATTTATTTAACACCGTCACAAGCAATTAAGCACTTTTCATTCATTCAGGGCCGCTGCGACAAACACGACACGCGACAACCGACAAAACGACAGACGACGGACGACAGTGACACATTTTCCCCAATGGCGGCCACCGAACGTAGCTGCAAACTTTGCTTTCCGTTGTCGTTGCTGTTGTAGTTGTAGCCGTTGTCCTGTTTCCTGCAGCGTGTGCGGCAAATAATTCGCATATTTGGCACGCCACTTGTCTGTGTTTTTGGCCATGGCATGTGCTGCACCCGGCGGGTAATCGATGACCATGCAAATGATCAACAGGACATGAAAAACAGGACACTAGCCAATGGTGGTGGGGCTATTTCTAAACATGACAAGAGCAGAACCGCTGATAAAAACGAGATTACAACAATCATTAGCGACAGCATATTTGATTTTACTTCAATTTTGCTGAACACATTTTCCCACTGCCATTTAATATTTTTAATTGGCTTGCAAGAGATTTCCCTCTACGGATCAATTAAAATCCCATCGATTCACTTGGCTGGCATTATTCTACTTTAATATGTCCCAGTGTGTTGAGGTAAAGGTCCCTCATCTTGTTACATCGCATTTCGTCTGGACTGTGTCTGCGTCAATATGTTGATTAACTCATTTATTTATGAGCTGGCACTGATTCCGCTTAATGGCTTACACTGTATCCTTGCCTTGCTTGCAGCCCGGCTGCCTTATGGCCTTGTCGTACTCTTGTAAGTGCCCAAGTGCATCAATATGTTTCTACCCTGGACTCAGCTGCAGCTTGGGGTATATTGTTTGTTACACATTTTGCCAGCTACCTTCACTTTTAGTTCACTTGGCAGCAACTGTCAGTCGATCATTCGATAAGTCTTATTCCCTTATTGCATTATATGTTCGCAGGCTTGTAATTTCACGCTGTATTTTACGAGTTGCCCGCTCACGGATGATTCCTTTTATTTTGGATAAATAAATTGTACTCATTAATTGGCCGAATGAAAGGCGCTCGGTTTGGTTTGGTTTGGTTTGGCCGGGATTTGGTCTCGGATATATAAAGTACAGCACTTTACCGTTAATTACTCTGCGTGTTTACCGCTCATCGAAATTTTATGAATGGGTCGCGATGCGGTCGTGGTGCGGTGCTGCACACACTTCACCTCCACTTCAATCTCTGGTTGGAGGTTAAGTGCAAATGTGTATACATTTTCTTCATTTCGTTTTAATATTTCAATTTGATTTTGCACATTTTTAATAATTAAACAGAGTGACACAGACACACTCGGCACACACGTATACTTGATATACTCGTGGCTTGTTAAGTGCCCCCAGACCAAAAACTCTTTGCCCCAGCGCCCTTCTATCTATGAGTCTGCACAACTGACTGTCTGTCTGTTCGACGCGAGTGTGTTGAAAAAAACAACTTTATAAATTATGCCAATCAAGCATAAGCGCGTTTTAAGTGCGCCCCCAAACTGCCAACTGCCAAAGGGGCAACAACGCAACGCTTAGCAAGGAGAAGAAAAAAAAAAACAAAATGGGGGATGGAAAAACGCGCGCGAGTTGTGCGCGAGTCTGAGGCGACTTTTGACGCCACCTACCTTCCCCTTATTCACTTTATGCCATAGCTTGATTATTGATAATGACTTTGAAATGAATTTCCAGCGGGAAGTTAATTTAATTACGGCAATTCTTTTGATACGCTCACTTTGTGGATACATAGTCAGCGTCTATGTGGTGCAAATGGTTTGATGGAGCCTTGAAGGCAACGACACAGGATTAAAATACATTTTAATTACAAAACTGTTAGAGTTTACAGGGAAAGAGAGTTAGAGTGGTCCTTTGAACTGATTTGCAAGGAATTTATGCTTAGTCAGAAGAAACGAGACTTGAAAGTGTTATAATCACACTTACCACAAACTGCCAATTGCCACATGCCACCTACCACCTGCTGCTGTCCAACTGCCACTTGCTGCTGGCTAACTGTAAGTCGCGCGTTTATAATTAAAACGTAATTGCAGCAATAAATTGCATAGACCGCAATGGCCAATGGCAAATGGGCAATGGGAACTGACCATTGGAGACTGGTCTGGTGACCAATTGAGAAGCGACCGCGAACTTTTTGCACTGCGGTTATTATTACAACTGACCCCCAATTGCGTTGCAAGCAGCCATAAAAACGTTTACAACTAGAGATAAAAGGGAACGTGTCGCAAGTACTTACAATGTGGCGCCACCAATGTACATGCTGCCCTCGAATGGTCCAAACTCCTCCTCGGGTAACAAATCGAGCATCTGGTAATCGGTATTTATCATGAATCGCACATGATATTGGTTATAGTCAATCCATATTTTATGCCATTCACCGCCATTCAACCTGCAATTGGACACGAGTAGCAACAATTAACGATAATCGATGGGAATTGCTAACGAATTGGCATTTAGCTGCCAAATGAAATGATCATCATCATCAATGTCACTGTGAATGCTTTGTAGCACTTACCGGCGATGCGAGTTAATCACTAGCTCCCTTGTGGTACCGGTGCTCAGAGTGAAGTTGAATGTCAGTTGATAGTCACCAGTCAGGGCGACCATAAATGAGGGATAGTGTGCCCTTATCGGTGGCTGGAATAACAGTATCGCCTTCTCCCCGGTGGTGCGGAAGGAGAACGCAATGTCACCCTTACGCCAACCGGGCACTTCAATGTACGACTGTGATGTTGTGAAGGTGACCACGTACTTCTGAGTATCTGGTATTTGCGAGACAAAATCGTACAAAATTGATAGTTAGTTGGCATAGCAGCAGCGTCCAGTATTCGGCACTCACTTGTCTCCACGCACTCCAGCGGTCCCAGTGTGATGCGGCCCTGTGCCTCGTCGTCGAGATCCTTTTGCTGCAGGAAGTACATGTTGGTAATGCCCAAACTGTGCGGTTCCTGATAGTAACCCTCGTCCGAATTCCATTTGTTCTCCTTCACATCACAGTTGCATGATTGATTCGGGTCCACGCACGTCTTGTTCACAGAACACGGGCAAGCGCCTCTGTTACCCAGACGCAAATTAGAATAAAAAAAAGGTGAAAGGCATTAAAAAAAACTTTTCTTTTTTAGGGAAAAGCCAAAAAAAAGCAAAGTCCGTCGCATACATTTGCATGCATTTAAGGCGGTTCTGTCGTCAGAGCTGCCGGCAATTTGACGAGTCCATTTTGAACCAACCAAAGGGTGCGTAGGAGTCAGGAAGGGGCAGAGAACCACTCGGTCTAAGGATGCCTTTCGGCGATTTATTGTCGGCATTTTGGTTTTGCAATTTATAAGTGCTACTGTTAAGTTAACTGTATGAAGGGGTATGCTCTGTCTAAAGACTGGTTTGTAACATTTTAAAGGTGTTTACATAGATTTCGTTATGTTGATAATTAACTTCCAAGTGTGTCTACTAATTTATATATTTCTTTGCTTTGCCAACACTGCAGAGTATACAAAATATCGTTCATTGCTTGTGGCTCTATGGCTTTTATCATGGTTTGTTTTTAGCTGCTGTACGTATGCGGTTTTGCGAATGCATGTGCCACATCCGTTTCCGCTTTAGTGTTGCAAGCAGCATAGCACAAAACTAAGCGTCTGGCAACGGAAAGCAAATCCTCAACTAGAGTCAGACTCACAGAGAGAGGGGGAGATAGGGAGGCACCACAGCCAACCCAAACACGAGCATGAGGCAGGCAGCCAAACAAACAAACAAACGATGCTGTCAAATTTTGAATGAGTAAAGACCAAAACTACGATCCAATGATGGATGGCGCAATGGGTTGCAGCCCACAAACAAACAAAAGAAAAAAAAGTACCGAGAGAGAGTTAACTCGCTTCGTTTCTCTATATATATTCCTTTTTTTTTGTTGGTCGGCTTCACTTGTTGTTGTGCTTTTCTTTGGTTAGACTTTGACTCGACTGTATAAACACACACACACATAGACATACTGATTTTGGTTTTTAGAATTGTGTGCTAGAACGCTGTTTGATATGCCTCGACCGTATCCATTCGTTCAAAGCAGATCCATTAAAAAATGAAGAGAGTGCGAGAGAGTGAGAGAGAGACAGAACTGAACACTGTTTAGCCTCTAGAATTGATTTAGTGAAAGCGGAAATTAGTGACGCAAAGAGAACCAGGCAAAAGCAGGCAAAAAAGCAACTTTAAATTGCTGCCAGCAGATGTTGCCTGCTTGCCAGCTCATGATGTATTGTCAATGTCCTTTGGGAGGGGGGCAAAGAAATTAGGCGTAAAGACTAAAATTTGTGCACAAAGCCATTCATTTTAAAAAGGCTGCCGTAAGAAAAATTACCCAGCAAAAGTTGAAATAAAATAAAAGAGTTGTTCGACAATATGGCGGCAACACACGCACACACACACGCACACACACATGAACAAGCGTGCAGATACACATGAGCGAGGACTCAGTCATAAACCTTATTAGCGCTGAGCCGGAAACATATTTGCCCGACATAAATACAACTCAGCCTTTTATGCCCATATAAGTATGCTATGCTCTTTTGTTTTGCACTTTTGCAATTTTGTATTTTGTTTCTGATGTTCTTTACTTCGGTATTTGCCATAAATTCCTGCTTTCTTTTGGTTCCTTTTTTTTTTTGGTTCTTTTGCCTGCCTTTTATAACCAACTGTGAACTGTGCTCTGGATTTGGGCATAAGGAGTATCTTTTAACGCTTGTGTTTCTCGTTTATCCAGATGGTAGTGTAACTTTTTGCAGACTCCATTTGCTGCTGCTTTTGTGCCTTTGACAAGGTGAAGTTTTAGCCAAAAGGGTTTAATTTTAAGTTCATAACCAGTTTTTTATTAGCATTAAAGAATTTTATATGGTCACATAGTGAATTTCACTCACAGAAGTTGGTTTACTTGGCTGGGAAGTGTGGTAAAACTTTTGTCATTTAACTAACTAAAATTATTAAAAAGTGTAGTAAATTTATATAAAATTGTTGACACTATTAACGCTCTGCACTTTCTATATTTAGTAAAGTAGACATTTAAACAGGTAGCGCAATTAAAGTTCGGCTTATTCACGCTTCTGGATATCAAACATCTTCCTCAACTTCATCTTCTTCTTGTTGTTATGCAACATTCGCTTGGGTTTTCAGCGCCATAAAATGTTATGCTCCAATGAATAGAAACAAATGCCGCACATATAACTTAACCAAAAGGGCAGTGCAAGAATGGGATGTGTAGAGCACAAAGAAGACGCAATGAAGTAGGCAACAGTTTTGTGATACACACGCACTTACACACAAACACACACACACACACACACACAGAGATACGCACACACGTATGAAAAATCAAATTTGAAGAGCTAAGCCAACAGCAGGCGGCCACTTGACGTTGGCCAGTCAACCAGCAAGAGCAGAGGGCCGAGCAGCATGACAAATTATGCAAGTGACACACACACACACACATACTCACATGCACACACAAAAGCACTCACACACACTTTGTTGTGGCAAGACAAGCTGACAATTGTAGATGGGGCCTAAGAGCAGCCCCTTCAGCTTGCAGCTGACACAAATGTACGCAAATCGATGCGTTATGAAAGTGAATTTCTCTCTGTGTATTTGTGCGTGTGGTACACGCAGAGCTCTATGCATACACTGCTCCTATGTGGATAAATATGTCAGTTAGCATTAAGTGTAGGCCCAGGCGTTTATATTATGCATGTTCGAGCAATTAATTTAAGTTTCATTTACAATTGAAATGGCTGAACGAGAAGGACGAAGGACGCAGAGATTGGCCAGCAACTGAGGGATGTTAAGGGACGGGTTAACTGTTGGCCTCTTTGAAATGAAGGATTTATATTGTTGGATTACCACACGTACGCAGTGCCGAGGACTGTGGACAAGAGGACAGTGAGCCGAGCTCTCCACTGAAGCACTGGAGCAGAACGTGCCACACAATGCACAGTGTCAGACCAACAAGTTAAACAAATAGACTGCAACATTAATTGTGTGGCCTGTGGTCGGCTCTGTGTGTTGTTGCAGCAGTGCGGGGCAAGCGTCACATTCGCAGTCAAAAGCCATGTGCATAGCACACCGACTGGACATAGGCCGAGTCGGCACAGTGGCAGCAAATGAGCAGAACAGAAGTTAATTGGGTAAAGTAGTAATTCCTACTGCTCTTATTAGAAACTCCAACTTCTTAAACAATAATAACAGTATTCAAGTTAAATGTTCTCCAAAATTAATAATTTTTAAGCTAGATAGATAATGCTTTTAAAATGCTTTCACTATTTTGTCTACTTGCTCCACTGTACGCCCGCATTTCGCTGGCATGCAGCGAGTGCTGTACGTAAATCAGAAATGCGCTGTGTAGCTAGCTGGGTGCTGTGGTTACTCAGTGACTGACAGCTGAAAGGCTAAGTTCGCTTACCTCTTGACATTGCCGAGGAAGTCGACAGTGAGATTCTTGGCCGAGGACGTAAACCACGTCGACGAATGGAGTTCCAACTGTGCGCGATAGCAATCGTATTTGATGTATTGTGTGCAATAAAGCGAGTGTGATATCAGCTCTTGCAACATGTGTGGCGAGAACTCTCTGTAGCGTATGTTGAAACTAAAGTCTGATTCATGCGCTGACCGCACATCCACCTGACTGGGTAAATTGTGCTCGACAATTGTTTTCGTTGCGTTCTCCAAACTCTGAAAGTCGCACTTGACATGAGCGGGCGGAAAGACGCCATTTCCATCGATGTCAATGAGATAAACATCCGATTTGGTAAAGCCAAGCAGCGCCAGCTCCTCGCAGGTCTTGCGATACTTGGTAAAGTGGCAATTCTTGCCGATGTATCCCGTGTGTTTGCAGTCGCAGGTGACGCGATCGTCCTTCACAAAGCACTTGCCACCATGCTCACAGGTATTGGGTCTCTTACACGGATCTATGTAGTTACAATTGTCCAGGGCCACCTCGCCCACAACACGCTCCGTTTTGACCACATGCCGTGGCTCAATCAGATGTCCATTTATCTCAATATCGCGTATGCAGCCAACGAGTCCCATGGCTGCGGACTTAAGGCTGCTCCCAATGATCAGCTTGTCGCCAATGTTAAAGGTTAAGCCGAACATTTGACTCAGCGTGTGCCGATAGTCGACAGTGAACCGTATTTCACCCTGCTTGTAATCCAGTTCGACGCTGTGCCAGGATGTCGCTCGATTGATTTTAATGGTTGTCGAGTGGGTTACATTGTTGTTGACATCGGGCACGAGATCAAAGCTCAGCTTGTCTGAACTTAAACGTATCTGTAGTCGCCAAGTTCGCGTCGGCCATTTTGTAATTTCCGTTAGTTTTACATTTCCGGCGCACGTTATCGCAAGGTACAATTGGAGTTTATAAATTTTTTTGTCGAGGGTTTTTATCGCACCGGATGTTGCACGTCCATGCAGGCGGTGGCAGGTGAGGAGTTCGGCATTAGCGGGTTGCAAAATATTAGTTTTGTCATCGCAGCGCATGGAAAATACACAGAAAAATACGTAAAGTCTGTTAGCATTAAAATCTCAAATCGCATAAAAGAGTGGGTGGGTGAGTGTGTGTGTGTGTTGAAAATAAATCAAAATTGCCAAATTCCCACAGTATCCAAAATATGCACAAGTCTGCCGCAACCTAACTTCAGCACCACCAACACCACCTCCACCACCAGCACCACACACACGTTCACACACTCGACTGCTGATGCATATATTTCAATTTTGAAATGCCTTTGTGCATTAGGTTCGCTTAAATCGTATTACGCATACGCCGCGTAGTCGCATATTCCATTTACATTCGTACGCAACAATGCAACAACTGCTGGCCCTGTTAAATTGTTAGCCATTTAATTTGCAACAACAAATACAATAAAGTAAATACTATTTACACTGACTAAGCAGATATGAGGGCGTGTATGCCATTGACGACACGTCCAATCCCAGCTCTTCCTCTATTTAAATTTATGAGTGAGAAAATTGAATCAACTTTATAAGTTCGCACAATTGCAATAATAAATAGTATTTGGTGCCTAGCAATCTTTATGTTTATTTCAATGAAAGAGAGAGCCGCGCATTTGCATTGATCTGTGAGTGTTTTGTCAGTTGAATTCAGGGCAGTACAGCGCGCAGGCATTGTACGTCACAAACATACATTTATTTGCCTTTTGCTCATTCCGGATTGCGAATTGTGCTTTTGCGTCGCGTTGTCGCGCTCATGGAAACTGTCAAATACTAAAATTTTATTGCATATTTCATTAGACTTTTGGCAGCATGTTATATTTTAAGGCAAATAGTAAACACTCCCACACATACAAACATATATTTATATATAGTAACGCACAGATACACTCGCAAATACAGACAATATTTCAAATGAGTTTTTATTTGTTGTTGTTTGACTATTTCGACCATTTGCGCGCTGTCAATAAATTCGATTTTCGATTTGTGATTTGCAATTTGCAATTTATCCAGGCAACTGCCTCCCACTTTATCCACCCGCCGATACACATGACAGCTCTCAAGTGTCACGACTGAATGTGAGTTGACATTTTGTTGCCTACTTTTTGGAGCCATTGGAAATTTATTAGTTTGCTAAACGCTGCGCGGCAAAACGCAGGTGGTAATTTTGTGGCCAGATCGGCAAACAGTTAATAAATAACAAAATTTCAAATCAATAAACTTACTGCAAAATAAGAAAAGAAAATACAGCAATTATACAAATATATGCACGTATGTGCACATATGTGCAGAAGGATTTAAGGCAAGTGTTAGCATATTTGCGTTATAAATCCATATATATGTCCCATGCAATAATTGCATTTAAAAGAGAAGATATTTTCCTAGTCTGAGCTTGTTTTATGTGCTTATCACAACATTTTGGCAATTTCAATTTGTGTTGAAAAATATTATTAACATTTTCTGGCATATGTGCAATCAATTTCGTATTAATTTTGCGGCAATACACATATGTGTGTATGCACAGACATAAATCGTCAGGCAATTTCAATAAGCCAAAAAGCCAAATGGAAAATTAAACGGCTTTCGAGCATAAATATTCATTGCTATTACAACATTTTACGAGATGGCCAGCAATTTGTTTTATCAACTCAAACTCCAAACTCCAAACTGTTCATCTAAAGTCTATTGACATTTGAGTTTATTTTTGAATGGAATTTAGACGAAAGAGTGAACGACGAGGGGTGCGGAAAGGGAGGAGTGCAACAATGGATAGGGGACTAGCAAAGGCAGCTTTGCAATCAAAAGCAAGAAAGTCAACAATAAAATGCAAATAAATATTGCAGCTATATACACACGTATACAATTGACTGTAACTCTGTATAGGTGTATATATATGTGAGTATATATATGTATACTCCCTTAGTGTATTTCCAAAATGTCAAGCAACCAAATAAATGTTCGAGTTCTCGACGTTTGTTTGTTTAAATATAGATAAATGCCACTGACATTTATTTAAACGCAAACACATACACACACATGCAAATGCAGCATAATCAAGTTACTGTGTGTGAGTGTGTGGACTGGTCAGCAGTAAGTAGAGTGGGAGTAGCTTCTCTATTGAGTGGCATTAAGCTGTTGAGGGCTACTTTTTGTGGCCAGTTACAACGCATTTTCATATGTCGGACATCCATTGGCTTTGCGTAATCTAGATTGTGCAATCAAAATAAATGCATCGTCTACTTTTTAAAACATTACCTTAAATTGTTGCGCCAATGCCATAAATCTTTGCAAAATGCTGAAGTCAAATAAAGATATTCAACTCAAAGCGGAGACAGCTCATAAGCCATCAAATGCACTAGAGTATAGATTGAGCTTAAAGAGCGTTCTGCGGAATTTATATATTTTCTTAAGGTTTTCGTTTAGTTTTTAGGTGCCAGAAAAATTCTAAAATCGAAAAATTTAATGAATTTTTATAGTTTTTCCTAGCATTTATTACTAACATTTCCAGTTCTAAAACTTCCTGTGGAGAAACTGTTTTTCGGAACACGCCGCATTGTTACTTTCACAGCTCGTTCACACGCCCATTTGTACACACACACACACACACATATACACACACTCGTATGCCTGTAGATTTGATTTGCATTTCGCTTGGCCCCAAAACATCGTTTGCTTAGTTGCCTTAAACACACGTTGACGTTGACGACGACATCTTTGGCTAGAACTCGGCTCTAATATGTCCAGCAGTCGCACTGCACACTACACTCACTACACACACACACACAGTCGCCTGTGTGTGCAATTCATAAGCTGTAGAATATATGCTTGAATGCTTCAGCGCACACACTTACCTCCCAGAAGCCATTTCCGGCACTGGTCGTGACGTCACTGTAGGCCAACACCGCGCCGGGTCGACTACTGCGGAAATCGAATTTAATATTAAATTCTTGAGCGTGATTTATGGGCCACCAAATGTGAGATGTCGCAAAGGGATATGTGATGGGTATGACATTCACTTCATTCTCAAAGAATTCAGCTTCCAGTACGCCTGCAATGAAATTCGAAATGGGAATAGTTATGCCATAAAACTTGTCAACTATGAGCAAATACTTTAATAACTCTGACCCCCACTCACACTCCCACACTCACCATGATAGTGCACCTTTGGATTGCCACGTTGCAGTTCGTACAGTATAGAGATGTCATTGTAGTACACATACTTCAGACTCCCTACGAAATTGTTGTGCGATATGAGACCCTTCTTCTTGTGCAGATCGGGACCACCTCCAAAGTAGATTTCGGGGTCGAATAATAAATTCCCACTGGCAGTCGCTGGCAGCTCCAATATCTTCTGCTGTTGATCAAGTATAATGCGTAGAGTGCGCTGTTCATGAAGAATCGTTAGATTGTGCCAATATCCACGGGTTAGATCATCTCGCAGTGTTGTGGACATGACATTGTCACCAAAATCCATCTCAACATAGATCGATTGATTTCTGATGGCAGCCGCAATGTACTGATGCTTGAGAGACTCTCCGCTGGCATAAAACAGCGCGGAATCATCAAAGTTGGTGCGGAACATAAGGCTTATGCGTATGGTTGAGGAGTGCACCCGATCCTTCCAGTCATAGATGCGATAGGAAACGTAACTGGCTCCACGTAGCGTGATAATTGTAGCAGCTAAATAAAGGAAGTTTTGTAATTGAATTTTATTAAAAAGATTTCAAAGAACTACTTAGTATATAGAATAAAATAGAAGCGCAAAATGTACGTCTGTAACGATTATCCAATAAAGCAACCTTCATCTAAAGTTGAGCACAGTTTTTTGCAGATGAAAACCCTTTAAACTTTTCCACTTTCACACTTAATTCAACTGTTGGCATATTTGCACTTGGCTTCCATTTGCCGCGCTCGCAGCTTACCACAAAAACCCCGAGCAAATTTAAACAACTTTTCTGCGTACTATTTTCAGTTATTTTTGGTGTCTTTCTTTTTTTTTTCATTTTTGCCCTGCTGCTTGGTGCTGCGGTGGTGCAGTGGTGCAGCCTTGCGCTGTTGCATTATCTGCATGGCACACAAAAAAACGTCGAGAGGCGGCACAAAAATAGATTATATTGTTTGGACTATGACTGTGGACGGTAGCCTGTAGGCGTTTATGCCAGGCATCCAGTGCCTCTCCTGGCCTCCACTACGCTCCCGCCCTTTGCCGTGTGAAAAAGTGCAAATCGTGTAACAGTTTTATTTTTTCTTGCCTTTGCGGGTTGTGGGCTGCAGTGACAGCGAAATGCTGTGCGCTTATCTGACACATATTCACACACACACAACCATAGGGCAGTCGTGTGTGTGTGGGCGGCAGCCACGCCCAGTCGATAACACACTGCAGACATACTTTATAATTTTTTTTGTATATTTATACACATGTGTACATAGGTTGGGAATTTAGTGAAAATGTGTGCGCGCGTTAGCGCAAAAAAGTATGCTACAGATTTCGGAGTCCCTCAAGACACACAGAGCTGCATCTTTTCCATATATTACAGCAACCCACATTTGATAACATCCAAGCCCATCTTGAGCTTGCCACTCTTGGTGCCATACTCCCGACAGACCTCGAGCAATCGCACACCGTTCAACACACGACCAAAGACAACCCGATGTAGTGGTGACACTGCCAACTTCTTGAAGGTAATCGTATAGGTTAACAATCCGTTGTTGAAATGCTTGCGATGAAGACATGAATATGACAGCAAACCCCTTACATTTCTAGCATCCACTGGGGATGGGCTGTTGTGATGATTGTCCAAATCTTTTGGGGATTGCAGTGTAATAGCTCCTCGCATCCATAGATCTGGAAAAATGTGCGTGAATTTGTGCGCCTTGATATCGTTATCGGTGGCAAGGCGTACAAACTCAAGCACAACTTCCGGACTAACTTCGGTGAAGAGTTGTATGCAAATGCGTCCAAGGAATTGACCTCTCTGTAAACTCAAATCAAAGTAGATAATTGGTCGGAGTAGTTCTTTGGCGGTGTGTGGACGTTTCTTTGGTATGGGCAGCGGCATATAGGAGCTATATCTTTGCACAAGTTCGTTGGGGACATCATGTGGATCACTAGGGGACAAAGGAAACCGAGGGTTATGCGAATCCACCTTGGACTTGACACGTAACAAACGACAACCAATGCGATGATTCTCGCGCTTAAGATTCTGAGCCTCTTGCATGATTCTATGCCGATCTGGTTCTGGTGCCGGAAAACTTTGATTGAAGCAATCAATTGAGCCACTTTCTCGCTGAATGGCATTGATTTGGCTCAAAAGCAATAAATTATTGCGGTAGATGGTCTGCTTATCGTTCAGATCTCTGTATTTGCTCTTCACATCCACTGATGATTTGTTAACTTCTGGCGACAATCGGTTCTGAATCACCGATTTAGCATGTTTAACATTATATCGCATTATCTGCGTATTGCGTTGTTCCTTGAAACTCTGAAAGACCTTATCACCCATGCACTGACTTGCCATGCTGCTCTTGCCATGCAGCGCATAAACCAAGTCCTTGAACTCCGCATAACGCGGCAAGCGATTTTCTGGCAAATACTTTTTGGTCATACTGTAATTGCGCAACAATCCACTGGCCAGCTTGTGGGCCTGCATGCCAAGGCTTCTGGCCGATTGGGCCCTGAGACTAAACTCCGAGTAGGTACTCTCCCGCAAATTCAATGGATTCATTTTAAAATTTGCGAATGAAACAACGAAAGTTCTGACAAAATGCAAAACAAAATTGACAGAATTTATCTCACTAACACGATGAAAAAACTGAGCAGCTTTGACTGGGAAAAAGACAAAGCATCATTTGTATCTCTTGCTGTCTGTGGATAAAGATTTTTAATGAGTTTGAAGCACATCTAGGCACAACAGAGTTGCTAAAGCCCACTTCAAGACAAAGTGCACTCCAAAGTCTAAAGCTTGCAAGTTTTGTAAGCCAGAATGATCGCTTCAGAACTTACTAATCAGGCATATCCTTTGCTTAGTTGTCTACTTTAGCTTTGCTCTTTTGGCTTGAAAGTGGCTGCCAAAATTGCAACTCTATCAAAGCTGTCTGTCATTTGGCTGACAGCTGAACCAGAGCCGAGCTGGGCTCAACTACCAACTACCAGCACCACTGACAGGGACTGGCCTGGATCAGGACAAAAATCTGGCAATCTCTTTCAAACAATTTCATGGCTGGGCTAATGATTTTCACGCCGTTCACATTCCGTTGACACTTGAGTATGAAGAGGTAGGCAGGGAGTTGAGAGAGACACAGGACATGGAGAACTTGTCTGTTGCACACAGACACTGACACGGACACGGACAGAGACAGAGACACAGACAGTTGCCTGTCATTTTAGTTATTGCATTACAGAGGCATCTGCGTTTGATTATGTCGCACACATTGCTGCATGTTCTCTACCTATGACTGTTGTTCCCAACTCGACTCGACTCGGTTCGAATCGCTTCGCTTTTAATGGCCTGACACTGTTTCCGCTGCAACAACCGTAGCGACAGAGGCAGCAGCAGCGGCAACAACCGAATTGTCGACAACTGCAACATGCAACTAACGACAACCGGTCCTCAGGGCTGGCAGGGCCAACGGTATGACAAGTAAAAGGATAAAAGAAGTGGAGGTACGCAGACAGTGTGAGGAAATCGCTATAGGGTCGTGGAGTACATCTGTGCAATTTGCTTGCAACTTGCCCCCGAAACTCCCGGCGCAATTGTGATCAGTGGCAGCTCGACAAACTTACACATTCGCCAACTTGCACTCGCACATCACACTGCGCGACGGTCGGCATTTGTCCTTGACAGACGCCATTTAGAGAGCGCATTTTCCAAAATGGCCGCCACATGCCGTTACTGCGAGCATTTCATGCAATTTGCAGCTGACCATTGGCTCAGTTCGTGCTCGTGCTTTTATTACTTTCTGTTTTTATTTTCCTAAAATTTCCTATTTTGTTGTATAATATTTGCCAGTGTATATACGCTAAAGATAGAGCAGGGTATGCACAGGATTTTAATACCCTTTAGTAGGAAAAAACCGTCCTAGTCCTAACAAGTAGTTGGCCTAAAGTCTGCATAGTAGGTAGTTCATATTCTACTAACTCCCTAAGTTTAAATCCCTTTTTAAATCTCTAAATAAATCACTTGGTATTCAAATAAGCCTAGATTTAAATGTTGAACAGTTCGATAAATACTCATCTTACACTCAGCACAAAACGGAATGGTAGGGTATTCAAAAGTCCATAACAATCTTATTTCTATGTTTAAAATCTAAGAACAATCCTTACTCCCCTCGAAGTAGTTAATTGCAGCGATTAATGACCTTGCTATTTACATAATAGGGTATACAAGTGCCAGTTAGACTTTATAGAGTACTCTCAAAGTCGCCGCTAATTGAACAATGTGGAAACAACAACAACAGGCACTGTAAAAAATTCGTAAACGAGTCTGCTCAATTTTTAATGGTTTTTGGCATTTTTAATGGTCTCGCGTGACTTAATTGGAATTATGTTGGCATAGAATTGGCTTTATGTCATTAACTAAATGCCTGGCAAAATAGCCTAAGCGACGGGTGGTGGAAAATATGACAGCTAGGGGTTGGAAATTGTTGAAATACTAAAAAGGCCAGTTAGTATATATATTTTGAGCTCAACAAACTAATTTTGCGCACATTTTGCCCAGCAGTCAAAAAGTCAAACACTATTTTGCATAATTTATGGTGAGGTCATTAGCGTGTTTAAAACTGCAGGCACTAAACGGTGGAAGTGCTGCCAAAGTGACAGAGGGAGAGAGAGGAGGAAGGGGCCACTGGCTAACCGCAAGCAAACAAACATAGTTTATAATTAAAACAAAATGGCGCTGCCAGGCTCAACACAGAGCCGAGCAAATCCATTCGACACTGTCTGACCATATATGTATACCGTATTTATACTCACTGTAGATGTCGCAGTGTTCACCCTCGTAGTGGGTGCCAAAGCAATCGCACGAGATGCCCGAATAATGGTTGATACAATGTGAGCCGACAAAGCACAGATTGTGCCGAGAATCGCACATGTCGGAGCAACCTTCGTTGACGTTCTCATGCTTAGTGGCCACTAGCGGTGCTATTGGCAACAGATCGGAGGCAGCTTTCCCGGAGCTAAGCACCACGTTCCGAATGCAGCCGACAAACGATTCAGTGATGTATTTGACGCCATGCAGTTTCTCCTCGGAGGACAGGCCTGTGAATTGAAATTAGAAATGAGTTCAGTTTGTTGGGGGGTTTTTTTATGGGACACGACTGGGGGCATTGGTTTGATGGGTTTGCCTAATAGTTGGTCAACAGGACACACACAGACACAGACACACAAACAAGATTAATTAACACGAGCGAAATATTTGAAAGCGGATTTAAGCTCTGTAAACAAATAGGAGATGCTGGGAAATGGGGAAATGGGAAAACGGCGGGGAAACGGAGTCGCAAAATATAACATCATTTTGTTTACACTTTGAAAGTTTTCATGGGTTGCGCTTTAAATATTGTTTAATTAAAAAAGTTACTGTTTCGTGGGGAATTTTGTTGTTGTTCTTTCTTTTTTGTTGACGAAGGGCGACGAAATTGCTAATTTAGATTTATTTAGATAAAGGGTTGTGTGTCTTTAGCTGGGGCTAGTAAGCACATTTAAATAAGCTACAAATTGATGTGGAAAAGTTAAAATAATTGAAAAACTGGAGTCACGAGTTTAAAACAGCTTAATAATTCTATTATTCAATATTTTTCTAAATTCATATTTTAATTTATTTATGTACTTTTCAGCTGCACCAAAATCAAATTCAATTAAATCGTTACTCTGTAAATTTGATTTGATTTATTTGCCATTTCGTTTGACTACAAAAAGCTGTTTGTTATATTTTGTAAATTAATATTCAGCTGATCAACTATTATTGAGAGCTGCAGGCTCCATGGCATGCAACCAAATTCGTTTGCTAAACATTTTTCAATTGTTAAACAACTGTTAAACTGATTTTTCGAGTTCCACTTTTTGCAGTTTTCCTCTCACGCTTTTCATTTCCCACTTTTCTCTCTGTTTAGTGCAATCAATGGTTTATTCTGTGGGCACAATGCGAGCTCTTCATATTTCGTCAGCTAGTTCTGTGTGTGTGTGGGTGTGTACGTGTGTGCGGTTTTCCAAACGCCAAATAATTAAATTTTCAAACAGCATACAAAAGCAACTTTCAAAGTCACACACACGCACACTCAACACACACATAAACAAACCTGTAAAGTGCGCACTGAATTCAATGGCAAATGAGCAAGTGTTGTTGTGTGTGTGTGTGAGTGTACGAGTGTGTACGAGTGTGTGCCACGCTAGCCAAGTGCCAAATTCAATTTTCAATTTTCGTTTTCCGATTTGCTGTATCAATATAATCTTTTTTCCTCAATTTTTTTGTATTTTTTATATGCAATGCATGCAGACGAGCCTGCTGCTTTAATTTGACAGGAAAAGCAGGAAAAATGTTGTTGGTAAAGCGGTAAAGGCGAAAAAAGAGTTTGTAGCGTAGACAATTGATTTTGGGCACTCACCTCCGACCAGGACCACCGATGGCAGATTCGTGGAGACACCGTAGTTGTACTCGTGATTCAGACCTTTCAGATAGACCTCCTCCTGACTATTGTCGACGCGTGCAATTAATCTTGCGCCATGGACATCGATGCGCACCTGTGCGAGAGCAGAGAGTAGGAAAGAAAGAGGTAGAGAAGGAGTGAGTGAGAGAGTGAGTAGTGGTTGCGAAAGATATGGAGCATAAAACCAATAAACCAGCTAGCTGCGAGCTTGCGAGTGGGCGTGGCGTACACAAACACACCCACACACCGACACACTCACAGACACACTCTCACAGACAAATGATAAAAATTTATGAATTTATGCGTTTTAGCCCAGAGTTGAAGTTGCAAGTGCTGGGCGATAAATTGTTATTGTTGTTGTAGTTATTGTTGCTCCTGTTGTTGCAGTTGTTGCTGCATGAAAAATCTACGAAAATGAATTGCAACTGCTGCGCTCACATTGCCAGGGATCAGCTGAAATTCATTAGGAATTTGCGTGTTATTTATGAGTGCACAACTGCATGCATGAGGTGTGTATTGGTGTGCACTGGTGTGTGTATGCGTGTGTTTAGTTCCTGTAACAGTATGTGTGTGATTAGTAGTGGATATGTTTGTTTTAAATATGAAAACACGCAACGATCTGCACATTGTTATTGATGATGATGCTGCTGGTTTCTTTCCTCTGCCACGCCCACTGTCTGTCTGTTTGTCTGCTGCACTTATCCGGCGGAGGTGAGTTAACAAAAGTTGAGCGTTCATAAATCAAACTGTACGCTTTGTTATAAAAGTTTGATAAAGCGTTTTACACACTAACTAACATGCTCAAACATGCACAGACATGCACACACACACGCATTGCCATCTTGCTAATTGCTTGGTCAACGTATGTGCATGCTAATGTTGCCAATAACAACAACAAGAAGAAGAGTAACACCGGCAGCAACATGCTGGTCGACATGTTCGCATTGCCAGGCAATTGAGATAAAAAGTGCAGAATGCTCTTTAGACTAAAGTATACCCTCTAATTGTGAGTTATTATGAAGAAATCAGCAGATTACTTAAAAAGTTTTATGTTTTTTCAAATGAAAAGAAAACAAATAAGGGTAGTAAGTACAAATCACTTTGATATACCCTCGCATACCCTGTAAATTAGGGCTACAAAGTATGAAATCAAGCCACGTGCAGTCTGCTTGCAGTTTTAAATGAGGAAACAAACTAAACTTATATAGTAGAGATCAGCTATACCCTATACTCAAAGCTATAGACAAGAGCAACCACAACAACAATAGCAATTACAGCAAACACAAGCAGAGAACACGAATCTTCAACTGGAGTGCAGGAAAAGCAAGTGTAAAAGTTGGAAAATGTGGAAAGTCAAAGGGAAATCTGCCGTTGGGATCATGAGTACAGCAGAACCTAGTTAAGATAGGAGAAAGCAAGAGGTAGAAAAAGAGACAGAGAGAGAGTACTTACCATAACACTGTGCCATTCATCTCGATTTAAACTCTCACCCACAGTGACACTCGTTGAATGCTTGCCAAAGACATGTACAACCTTAAGCTGACCCTTCTCGACAATCACATAGAGTGCATAGGGGTCCAAATTAATGCGATCCGGATTCTTAACGTTGTGATAGACGAGCAGGCCGTGCGGCAGTCGTGTGCGAAATTGAAATGAAATCTCACGGCAGAGTCTGTAAAACACGAATGAGAAAGAGACGGAAATAGTGTGTGTGTTAGAGTGAGCCTGACAGACTTTTAAATTTATTTGTTCTCAGCTCTGGCCTGCCTGCCGGCGACAACATGAGTTACAATTAAAACTATAGCCCAAATTGCCAACAGCCTGGCCAAGAACAACAACAACAGCAACTGGAGCAACCACTGACAGCAGCAACGATAACAAGTAAAAGTACAACTTTTATGCAACAAAGTTATGTATAATTTTATTTGACTCTCCACAGGACCAAACTGTCTTCAGAACTGTACATGACTGTCTCTCTGTGTGTGTGTCTGCCATTTAAATACATTTTTTATATATATAAATTTTATCTTAATTTAATATGCAAATGGCAAATGTTTGTCTAAATTGAATTTTAAATTTTTCTTCCTATTTTTCTGGGTGCCAGCTGCAAAGTTCTGGCTGTCAACTCTCTGGACTAAAAGGTCCTGCTGCAATTGAGCAGAAAATCAAGTTTCAGTTTAGCCCTGGACAGCCTGTAAACACAACTACAAATAATTGCTTAAAGTGCCAGCAAATGTTAGAACAAAGTCATGTCTACTAATTGCAACTTGCAACACACAGTTAAGAGTATTTAACCCATTAGAACAGCACATTTCGATTAGAGACAGTCTGAGTGGTGTGTGTGTGGGTGTGAATGTCTGTGGTTCTTGCCACAGGGGCCTACTCCACTCACCACACTGAAATGTTCATAAATATTTGAATATTTTAGACATACAAAGCACTAACATTTATTATTTATTATTTACGGCTGGTTTTCGAGGTCAAAGTTGATTACTACATTTGGTCTATTAGAGAATTCTACCGCAAGTTTTTTGCTACTCAATGAAATTACTAATTTTTATGCATATTTAACTAATTGGAAAACTTGGCACTCAAACAATAAAGTAGATTAAAAGTTGACAAGAAACTTTCATTACAGACATTTCTACTTTATTAATTGACAGCTTATGAAGCAGAAGTCAGAAGTGGAGGAATTTCATTAGTTTTTCTGTAAATAAATATGAACTATAAGTATTGATACAGAATTCTACCTGTCTGTTTCTAAAGCGCGTTGCAGTTTTAATTGTTTATTTAAGCCCTTGCGAAAATTGTCACTTTTTTGTGGGCTAAAAGGCCAACAATCTGGCAAATGACGCGAGATTCGTGGTGTTCGCGGGGCATGAAAAATGCAAAAGACTTCAAAAATGCTGTCCAATGAAATTGAGGTAAGTGTGCCAGGCATGCGAGCAGAGTAAACTGGACAACAGGACAACTGAACTGCTGTGCTGTGCTGCTGGGACATTTGGGGCCACTGGACTCACAGACTGACGGACTGTTCGACTGTTGGAGGACCACCCACTCACCTTAATTGAAATGTCTGTATGATGTCGCCGTCCATTTGGATGAACGTGTTGTTTTTGGCGAACATGAAGGTCTTGCCCTGACCCGTTTCCGCAAACGTCAATTCGGGTCCACGCTGCTCAATGGGCACGGGTGTGGTGCCACCACCATAGTTCCCAGCGAAGCCAACCGGTGATTGTGCCGGACTTTGCGTGTAGATGGCCAAAGAGGATTCTGTGGTGCTCGGCTCACGAGTGGTGGACTGTAAAAATGGCGGTAAAGTGTCTGCAGGGCATGCAGTTTGAAAAATTTGTAATTTTTGTTTTCGTTTATTTTATGTTTTGAGTAACGTCAGTGGGTTAACAAGATGAATAATTCGCTTACGTGGTCCACCAATGCAATGGAAGAGGCACTCGGACTCGGTGCTAAAGCGATTTTGTGGGTTTCCATCGCAACCGCCCCAAATGAAGGTGGTGCACTCGCCGGTGGTCGGTTCAAAGCGCCACTTGTAGATGTATTGCTTACACGGCCCTGGATCTCCGGGTCCTGTGCATTTGTCGTACTGCTTCTCCTTGGGTGGTTGCATCAATGCTGAGTTGTTGCCACTGCCACCACTGTTGCTGCCACCGCCAGCTGCGGTGTTAATACCCATCGAATTGCCACCGATGCCACTGCTTGGCTCGCTATTCGATTGACCACCAACACTGCTGCCAATTGGCTGATTGACACCACCACCGCCAGCACCACCACTGCTGATATTACTGCCATCGGGGCCGACTCCAACACCAAGTGCTGGCTGATTGACATTGCCCGCAGCGTTGCCGTCACCCAAACTGGCAACAATTGTGCCATTCGCCAGACTCAAGCCTCTAACGGGGCACAGACACAGCAGCAGTGGCAGCAACACCAGCGGCATCACATGCGCAGACATACTTTCTTGCAGTGGATGTTGCAGCTGCCCTCAAAAGGATAGAGTTGCCCTCGACTGCAAAGAAAGTAGGCGTAGTTTGTATGAGTAACTAGTTGGGCTATAGTTTATATACCTATATGGTAATTTATTACTAAGAAACATAATCAGTTTGTAGCCTTTAAAGCTGACTTGCTTTCATAATTATCAAGCTCATAAACTACTGAATGTTTCCGCTTAGGTACAGCTTATTTAAATAAGTTGTTAAGCTCAAATTGCACAAAAGTTTTAATCTACAAATGAATTCCAAGAACTAATTTTACGCCAAGTCGTTGCCACTTAGACGCTGCCTTTGAGCCCGCAAAAGTATGCTACAAAAAATGAAGGCACTTGATGCTGTTTGCTCGGGCGTATGCCTCGAGTTCATTAGATTTGTGGTAATTGCACTATAAATTCACTGAGGCAATTTACTTGCTCGTCACAGCGGCAAGCACAAAGAAGCTATCACAGCTTATGATTTCAGCAACTTGTTATGTGTCTCTGCTTGTGTGTGTTTGTAGAGATGTGTGTGTGTGTGTGAGTAGTTTACTATTGTCAGGGCGCACTAGTATAAATCCCATTTACATCATCATGCTCATCATCATCAGTCAATGTCTGGCTGAAAATGAAGCGACGCTGCATTTCTTGCTGGCATTTAACGAAAACGAACTTTTGTGCTTACACTTCCGCCGGAAATGTGATGACACACTCACACACACACAGGCACACCCACTCATACTCCCACAAAACACAGAGAAGAACTTGCTCTAAAGATGCGTGAGCTTGAGTTTGAGTTGATTTACAAGTAGCTTATCGTCGTGGAAAAAACTGTCAAAAATTCAAAAATAATGATGCGCACAGTTTACACTAAACGCTGCACAGAAAATGTGGGCGTAACCGGCACTTTTGGGGGGCGTGCTCGTGTCTGTTGCTGCCAAAACGTCAAAGGGAAATGGCAAAAACAACAACAACAGAAATAACAAAATGAAAGTGGAAATTAAGTTTTTCAACCCAAAAACTTTGTCGAGCTTTGCATAACGTTCACAAAAAGTGGGCGTGGCATGGCTTGTTTTGCCTTTCAGCTGGCTTCAGTTAGCACGTCTTTCCGCTCTTGTTTCTCCCTCACTTCACTGCTCCCTTCTAATCTCCATTTCTTTTGCTCCTTTTTGTAGCCATTTCCGTTTCATAAGCAATTTTTAATTGCGGCTTTAGCTGGCCGGGCAAAGACTGCTGCCATGTTGAAGGAGTAGCATGAAAAATGAGCATTGCCAAAGTTCATGCAAATTAATAAACCTCAAGAGAAAGAGTCAGAAGGAGACAGAGCAGTGTGAGAGGGAGACAGCAAGTCTGGACATGTCAGGGATGCGTTATTGATGCATGCCTGCGTGCCGACAGCGACGCAGACAGAGGCAGCGACAGCGGCAGAGTTGCGGACAAAGGACGTGCGTGTACCTGTGTGTGTTTTAGTCTCTCAGAGTATCTCAAATATTTCGATGCAACTTTCCGCCATTTCTTTTTTCTAGTCCCCTTTCTGGGTCAGGTAAACTTTCGCTTACCTAACTTTTGGGCTTCCTGCTTATGCTGTCGCTATTTTTGGCGTGTCCTTCCACCTACCTGTTTGTACTGTGTCATGCATATGCGCGGGATTTGCCTAAAGTGCATTAATGCCACAACACGTAAACCCAAAAGTGTGGCATAGATAACAATTACTACCTGTGCGGGGGGTGTGATAACCTATGCTCAACCTCACGGTTAGGTAACGACACACCGGGGAATTTTGGATGAAAAATCACAGATCTCAAAGGGCGCTGATACAGGCACAATCCTGCAATGGGTTTACCTAAGTGCAGGTTGAGGATTTCAGCATATAAAATAGCGCTGTCGCCTGGGGATCTACACACAGTCAACCAGAGATCGTCATGGCAGCAACATCGACTTCTTCATCTTCCTCCGCGGCTCAGGCTCCTGCACCGGCTCCGTCTCCTCAGTCGTCGGCAGCTCCTGCTACCAAAACTGCATACGCTTTGTTCCTGCATCGTGCCGAGTTGCAACGCAAACGTGCTCAGTTTGCCCGAATTTCTCAAACGAAGATTCATCTAACAGTTCAGCTGATTGATAGATTGAAGCAACGACTGCACTGCTGCACCTACGAGGATCTGCAGATACTGGTGAGGGAAACCAAATTCAAGCAAGTGCTCGAACAGCGGCTGCGTCATCGCCGCAAACAGCTCAAGGCCATTGCCAAGAAGGCACCGAAACTGAAGCGACTACAGTGAAGCAAGAACATGGACTTGGAATTGAAGACACACGCCGACAATGAAGACATTTCTACACTCACTCATTAATGAATTCTAGTTCAGCTCAACGAAATGACAAGTTTATTGCCTTTTGCATGAAAGGCAAATGAAATTAAATTTCATATGCATATGACAGTCGATTTAAATACTCTAACTACAGCGCACAGTGAATGGACCTCTTTGGAGGACAGCATAAAAGAAGCAGATTTAATAACTAGTATATAAATAGTTTAAGCAAACGATGTAGGATTAATAATAGACTTAAGTTTTTAAGAATAAAAATAAAATATAAAAAAAATCAAAATATTAATTTGGTGTTCTTATTCACAACTCTTACAGCTAATCCTTATTAACTTTAACAACACTGGTCTTATCTAAACAGAGCTCAGATTAGAACCCAGCAGATTTTCTTTCTACAGGTGAAGTGTTTAATCAGCACTTTAAATACTACACCTTCCAAATATGTTGAAATATCCCCAAAGATATTATCAACTCTTTTGCAACACTGTCTTTCCCAAGTACATTAACTGCACACACTAACGACATCAAGAAATTCAGTTAAACCGCAAATTAAAGTGAAGTTTGTGATTAAATTGCTCAAGTTTAGCGTATGCAAACTTCGTTGCATCAAGAGTTTTCCTCCATTTTCTTGGGGAAAAACGTTTTAAATTATGCGCATGTGTGTCTCACAGCAGAAACAACAACAACAGCAACAACAACAACGAGAACATTTGCAGTAATAACAGCTATAACAACAGAAACAACAACAGCGGCCACGCCCACACTAAATTGCACGTTTTTGAGGCAGGCGTCGACGCTGTCGCGCGGAAAAAGGCATAAAGAAAAGGAAAAGCGAAGCAAAAGGCAAAGCGAAAGACGGAGAAGGAGACGTAGATGAGGAGCAAGACGCGACGAGCAGTGCGAACAAATGAAAGCAAGTAAAGTCAAATTAAATTAAATGACAGATGTCTGACATTTTGATAGTCATGTGTGTGTCGAGTGTGTGTGTGTGTGTGGGTGTGCGAGTGTGTTGCTGTTTGCTTGTATGTAATATAAACACTTGCAAGTATATGTATACACGACAGTGAGGCGAAATGCAAACTGTTCTTGCTCTTGGGGCGGCTGTTGTGCAAAGGGGGCGTGGCCTCGCCATTGCACTTACGTTGTTGCTGTTGCTGCCGTTGCATGTCTCCAAAGTGTTGCCCGCGTAAGCGTAATGAATTAAAATAACTTGATTGCTTGAAATTGAACGAATTGTTGTTGTGGGTGGTGGGCGTTGAGAGGGGCGTGTGGTGGGTGAAAGGGTGTGCGGGGGGTGGGGGCAATAGGATGACAGCTATCTGGTAATGCTGCGACACCAGCGGAAATTGCAGTCGCTGCTGACTCAGTTTGTGCGTGTGTGTGTGTGTGTGAGTGTGTGTGTGTGTGTGTGTGAGGGTGTGACATGTGTTCGGGTGTTTGTATAAATATTTACTGAAATTTGTATATTAAGTGACGTTGACAATGGCGCCAGTTGTTGCATTTGTTGCTTTGGTTGTTAGTTAGTACATGAGTGTATGTGTTAGTATTTGTGTGTTTTACTGTGTGTATGTGTGCGTGTGGCATAATAAAAGTCATGCTGCATGAATGAGCACATAAAGAATGCTCGCTAACTGCGTGGGCGGCAACGCGAGCTAAGAAACATCATATTAAGCGCTGCAGGCAAACAACCAGTAACCGGCAATTGTCAGGCTGCTACAGTGTGTATTGGCTAAGTAGAATATGCCATAAAATATTGGCCAAACAGCTTAAACGCTGCACTGTTTAATAAAGCTGTGCGTAGTTTAGTTAAAATAAAATTTTCCTAAAAAAAATGTCCCAAAAGTTTCATCAGATTAATGACTATTTTGAAGTTTAAGTAAATTACTTTTCTAATATATTACTTAGTAAGTTTCTAAATGAGTTACTACTTTAAAAAGTTCCAAGAGGTTCCAACCAAACCGACTGCTTAGCAACTCTATTGTCATTCATTCAACAACATTAAACTATAAATTATAAACAAATTAAATGTAGTAAATTAATGCCTCACAAGACAATCGTTCCAAGGTTAGTTAAACTACTCAAGAATGATTCATAAGTATTGTTCTGGGCATAAATTTAAGCGTAACTGATACCACTTAGTCAAGATCTACTGTGTGAGCATTTTGCACTAGTAAATTAAATTATTTTTAAGTACTTTAAAAATGATTTAATAACATTGCCACTGCCGCTGCTCTTAAATGTTGAAAACTATTTCATTAAATTATACAATAAATGCTCAAATGTTGCCAAAAGTTTGTGCAACTTTGAGTCAAAGAGTAAGGGGAGAGAGAGACAGCAGGAGTGACAGAGAGACGCTTAGAATTATTAAATGAAATTTACACGCTTGGCTGAATTGCACTGCTGTGTGCGTCTGTATAAGTGTGTGTGTGCGTGTGTTATTTCCGTCTCGCTTACTCCATATGCATTTCAGTTGTTCTGTTCTTTTGTTATTGCATACATAAATAATTATTGTTTAATTTGCCTGCTTGCGAAGCTTTGCAATGAAGTTGTTTACTTTCCGCTGACGTTCACTGCCAGCCGACAGTGACAGCAAGCGCGTGAGCGAGACAGACAGCGAGTGCAGTAGAGTGAAAGAGAGCGCAAGCTTAGTTACCGGCTTTTGGGCAAAAAAAAAAAATTATGCACATTTTGTTGAGCAGTTTTTAATGTTGCTGGCGTGTGGAGCATTTTAATTGAGCTCACTCAGCTGAGTGACTTAATTATTGCTATGCTCATATGCCATTACACACACTTAGCACACACACAGTCATTCAGTCACTTTCTTACACATATAATTAACTAAAAGCGGCCTTACCCAAACTGCCAGAGCGTGACGTGTCATAATTTCAGCATTCAACAAGCTTCTGCTCTCTATAGATGTTTATATATATTTAAATCTATATGGAACTATATTTAACAGTTTATGCGCTTAGAACACGCACACACTCACACACACACTCTTGTAATTACTTCACTTTTCTCCAATAATTCATTTCCTGCTCATTTCAAGTATTTTGTTTAGATATTTAAACAGTTTTTATGACTGCACCTTGAAAAAATTAATACTATTTTTTATTTGCTCGACTTCTTTGCTTACACTTTTATCACTTTGTTGTTATTTGCTTTGTTTTGTATTTTTAGAGCATCTTCTATTTATTTATGCACTTTGTGTATAAAAAATAAATGCAATAACAATCGGAACTAAGTAAATAAAGAATTTTAAATAAAATGCTAGACAAACTTTTAATTACTATACATTAAAATCACTTTAAGTTGTTATAATTTTTTAAAATTATATTTTTAGATTTGTGCACGCTAAATACCACTCTTATTAGCATAATTTACAACTTTACGTTTATATTTTGTATTTGCTCTCGTTTACTATTTATATTAGCTGAAAATTAGCATATTTATTTATAAAAATTTGCATAAATTGCGGCACGTTTTCATTTGCACGTCAAAAAACGAATTTCGTATTAATTTCAGTTCATATTATTATTTGAAAGTGGATTCATTGAGCACTTTTTTATGGGCACGTAGATAAGTGTTGTTTATATTCAAGTATCATTATAAATATATATATCTTTATATACGTATGTGTAGAGAGATATTAATTCAATTGAAGTTGTTGATTTTCATAAAGTTTTATTAACTGACTGGCAAATGGCTTAATTACTTGCAATTTATACAAATTGAAGTGGGTAAAAAATTAAAAACTGAACTGGGATGCGATTCAATTGGATTGGCATTAAGTTTTGGGTTATTTGATGCGTTCAAAAGCGCATCCTTGATCCTGTTTAACTGATGATATGCCAACTTATTGATTTAAGTCACTTCCTGTGTGTGTGTGTGTGGGTGTAACACGCTTAAATCATTATAACGCGCACACGAAAAGGAAACTTGTGCAAACACACGTAGACTTGGAACGATACACACTCAAAAGGCTCACAGGGTAGAGGGGTAGCGGGTCGGGGACACAACGGTACGGCCAAAATGAGGTCAAAGTGTGCACACTTTCGCGCGCGTGTGTGTGAGTGTGCTTCAAGGATACGTCGCTGCAGTAGTATTGCGTTTTATATTTTCACTATTTTATTTCTGCTGACGCATACGAAAACAGGCGCAAATATCTCTGTGTGAGTGTGTGTGTGTGGGAGCGTATCCTGCGGCTGATGAATCAACTTTTGCCTTTTACTCAAGTCACGAAACACAAACGAAACGAAATCACAACGAAAAGGCAAAAAGAGAACAGAGCAGCAAAAGTCGAAACCGAATCGAATTGAGTTGAGTTGAGGATTATATTTGCGTGAAAATCAGACACAATTGAAACACTGACGATCCATGGACACCAACAACAACAACAAAAAAGAGGACACTGCTCCTTGTGTACCGTTGCTGTTACCGTTAAGCCGCAGCGTTGCTTGATTAAACGAAAAGAGCTCGAAGGCATTGCGCCCCTGGACAACGTGTCGTATACACAATGCCCACACATTTAGACCGCACTTTGAGCTGCCTTTGAGTCTCTGCGTTTGCCGGCATTGACCCTTTTTGCTACTAATGTGCTAATTGCTTAGACAGGATAACGAGCGAGACAGAGACAGTGTAAGAGCGAAAGAGAGAGAACTTTGTCTAAGGACAAATTCGTTTTGAATATAATCCACTTGCTTTGAACTACGCGTTGCGACTAAAGCTAAAGCGTATGCTTAACTTAAAGCGACTGCGTGCGTCGTCGGCTAGCGTAGGCAGCGCAGTCGGCGGCGCAGTTAACGCCAGCGGCAACAGCGACGCCAGCGGCGACAATGTTAGTTAGCGTGCTAAGCAGCAGGAGGAACGAAAACAACAACAACTGTTAACCGGCATCACGCACGCACACTCAGACACACTCACACCACACACACACACGCACTCACACACCCATGTCGTGTGGTCTTGTTGTGCGGTGTGTGGGTCTTTTGGGTGTATCTGGGATTGGCTTGGGGGCCGATTTACTGCGGCTTAGCCATTAAACTGTGCACATTATTAGTTTAAGTTCGTCTGGACTTGGGTCACTGCTACGATTAACCGTAATAGGCGTCAATTGGAAAATTGCCACTGATATGCCACACGACCGAGGCACAGTCTGAGACGCGTACTCACACTGAGACAAAGATGGAGAGCGAGAGTGTGTGTGTGTGTGTGTATATATAGAGTAAGGCAGGGACCCTGGGCCTGTACAAGGCTAAAGTAAGCGACACACAAGGTGTATATAAGCGACAACAACAAGAGCCGTGCAAATCGCATTTAGATCTATCACTAAGTGAACGCGCAACTAGTATACATATTATCAAAATAAATGGGTTTCACTTTAGCCCAGCAGCTAAGAACAGCTGTGAGAACAGCAGTGAGTTGGGCAGTGGGGGCGGTAGGAGAGCGAGAGGAAGGGGGAAGAAGAAAAAGCAATTTTTAAAAATTGTATTATTAAATTTCATATGACAGCAATAAATAGCGACTTACACAGAGAGAAATGTCGGCACTTTTAGAGCTGAATTTTACAAGAAGCTAAAAAATTGTTAGAGGTAAGAAATTAGGTAAATGAATATATACATATATATATATATGAACAAAAATATATACATAAAAATATTTAGAAAGATAGTTGAAGTGATTTGACCATTTAACCAGACATATGTTAAACTATATGAATAAATATTTTTCATATAGTTAAAATTGTAAAACACTTTAATTTTATTTTAAAATATAAACTCTACACTTTGACTGCACTGGCTTACTTACTAACGGATCAAAGACGACATCTAGGGTATAGAGAAGGTTGCTGACTTTGTACATAGCTCTTAGAAAGATTTCGTAAATGGTTTATGATATAAAATTTATTTATTATAATTTCTTATTTTATACATCGAACAAAATTGTTCATGTTCTAATCCAATTCTACATGAAAAGTATAGAGAGTTAAAGGATAAAAATGACTAAGTGTCGTTGCCTTCTAGGTTTTATGTTTATTTATATTGATTTTAACTACAGTGAGCTCTCGATATGTGCATAGCGCAATTCATATTTTTAATTTTGTTATATTATTTTAAAATTTATTATATTATATTATCATTTTATTATTTTAAAACTCAAACTCAACTGTAGGGCATAGCCAGTTCGCTTTTCGCTAAACTCTTTGTTGTATTTGTTTGTGATTTGTTTTGAGGCTGGCTGGCTGCTGGCTGCTGTCTTATGTAAATATTTGATGACACTTGTTAGGGCTGAGAAAGTTTGAGCTACATATCGTATCGTAGTATTTGTGCGCCCATTTGTCCTGCAGTCGCCACCTCAATCTCTTTGCCTCATTTAAAATTCAATTTATTTTTGGCAAGCGTTGGAAAACAAAATAAAACAAAACACAATAATAAAAGAAGAAACGACAAAGGAAAAGCTAAACACAAATTTGCATTACTTTTGGCATTGATTTGTGGCAAGCGAAACGAGACGAGGGCAAGAGTTTTGAGAGATACAGATACAGATACGCAGACAAAGATGGATTCAGATACAGTTTACTAGGAACTTTTGTAATTCATGTCGCAATTGTCTTAATTCGAAAATTGCAGCTTCGCAGCTGTAGACAAATTGTAGCCATGCACGAGAGCACGCATCTGGCAATGATAATCATGAGCTGTATCTCAAAGATGTGACGGCGACGCTGACGTCGCAGTCGCTGTTGACGTTGACGTCGCGGCTGAGGTTTCTGCTTATCTGATTGCCCATCGGCTGCTGCCCGAGATGCAAACATTTCAATTTTTGTTGTTGCTGCTCGTAAATTTGCCAGCCGAGCGTGAGTTAACTGTAAAGCTTGTGACATGCCGACAGAACGGACACATGACCTTTGACCCTGCCGGCATTGCGTGCCCCCGTCCAATAAATATTGCTGCATAAAATTCATCAACACATCGCAATGCGACAACAACAAAAAGAGGAAAAAAAATATAGAAAAAATTCAATTTTAACTCGCCAACAATTTTAATTACAACTTGGCCTTTGGAAAAAATAAAGCGCTAATTAAATTTTATGTTTAATATTAATTTTTATTCAGATGATTAGCTAATTACATTCTGTTCAATAAAAAAATTCCCTAAATACGAAAATAATTGTGTGGATTTTGATTTTTTTATGTCATGTGAGCAGAAACCGCAGATCGTTGACTGAAACAGTGACAGACAGAGACACAGACAGAGACAGAGAGGAAACAAATGATGTCGCCGTCTAATAAACCAGTTGAGGTTGCATTTGAATACAACCGCAGCAATAACAACAAGTACAGCAACAGCAACAGCAATAACAAAAGCCACCGCAACAACAACACATAGACAGACTGTCGGCAACAAAAGCTGAGATCACGTGCGGTTTCTCGCTGGTTTAAAAAAAAAAGCGAGTAAACTAGAGGAAGTGACTGTAGCGACTTTGAAATACCCCTTAAACTGATTTTAAGACTTGTAAGCGTTGAAATAAGTATAAAATATAATTTAATTTGTGGCACAATATTAAGTATAAGTTAAGTATAAGGCTTTTGAAGTCCACATAGTTTCTAAAATGTGTATAATAATAATATATGTCTGTTCGAATAATATTTCTGTGACAGTTTAATAATAAAGTAGTCTGATTTTAGTATAAGTTTTAGTTAGTATTTTAATAATGGGAACAATTTCATACTGTTGACACTTAATGGAGATATGTTATCCAACAAAAAGGTTTTCTATACTAATAAAAAACAAACTCTACATCAAACTTTACTTGAGTAGTTTGTACTATACAGTGAACGTTTACTCAAGGACAGCTCAATCCGACGGACAGATCACTAAGCCGGACGAATTTTATAGTTATAACGACACTCAAGGGACCGACGATTTTACGTCGTTATACCCGGTAGACGCTTTATCGAAAACGAGCAAAGAAAAAAAAGCTTTTATGGGGACCAAACAAGTCATCGAATTTTCGTCGCAATGACCGGACGGACGCTTTAAGCGGAGTCGTTATAACCGGATTCCACTGTAATTCAAAGTTTGGGTATGTCTGCTTGTACTACCAACACTCCTACTGATCCACATAATCTTTTACACCCCCAACATATTTTCCAACACCAGTTTTAAAACCACAGGGTATCACTAAGTCGCGCCTGCTGCTTGTTTACACACGTGGGTGACCACAGCTTCAATCGCACTTATGTTGTCACATTATTTATTATTATACTATAATTTCATTTTTTTCCCATTTTCCCAACCAGGTTGTTGACTTATATTTTGGTTTACCCGTCCAATTGGCGGCAACATTGATTGCTCTTGGCAAATATAAAGTTAATGATTGATGGCAGCAGCGGGCACAGGGGGCGTGGTCGGCGTTTGGGGGCGGTGCGCCTGGTTGCGGGATTAATTCACATGTACAAATCGTGCGATTGTAATTTAATTGGTTTTTTTTTCCATCCCCATTTCAATTTAAATTATATTGAAATGAGCAGCAAATCCCACACTTGGAGCTAACGCGTGTCGATTATATGATTAAATATAGGGTATGTTGGGCATTAGCATTAAAAAGAGGTTGTGGTGTTGGGGAGTTTATGCTAATTTTTATTTCCGTTGACAACAGTTATAAACTTATTTGGATTTTGTGTATTTAATTTAATAAACTTTTAATATTTAATTGGAAAGTTACATAGAAACTGGGTGAGTGGAATTTAGTTTTGAAATTTAAACTATTTATTTAATCATATGAAATTCTTTACAAATTCAAAGCTCTATATATTTTTTAAGTATACATTATTTTCTATATATTTTTTTATTACTTGCCGCCAGAGCATTTTGAAAAGAGTGTTATTATAATTACTGCTCGTAAGCAGTCGGTGTCATTGTGTATTTTTAACATTGCTGACAACTGAATGCATAGACAGCTCGGCTAATTAGGGTTTCCACTCAATTGTGTGACACACAGCGAGATTTGGAGACAGAGCGAGACGGCAGCATATAAGTAGAGAGGGAGGGAGTAGGGACTGTAGCTTGTCAGCTGTATATGTATTTAAATATGTATCTTATGCTCTGGACTAGAGTGTCAAATTAGCAGTCGGATGCATGCAAATTGGTAAAATGCTAAATGCTAAAAGCTAATGGAATGAATATTTGTTGCCCAACGGGACTAAAGCAATTACAATATGCGAATAATACAAAATGGCATTTTAATTAAATTAAAATTGTATTTGCCAATTGCCGAATTAAATGTATGAAGCAACACACACACACACACACACTATGCAATTAAATTTATACACACACTTGAACACACACCCAGGGAGCCTACACTCGTCTGGGGCCTACAAATTTTCTTGTTAAGCTGCATGCAAACATTTAAACATTGTTGTGTTTGCTTCGTAGCACTTTAATCAAGTCAGCTGATAGCAAGAACAACAACAACAACAGCTAGAACAATAGCGGTAATAAAACAACAACAACAGGGAAGCGATCTTGGCCAAATTTGGTTACCAAACCCTTTTGTCGCGGGTGTTTTCCGCTTTAAATCATGTGCAAACAACGAATTTTAATTGCGCCCGTAAAGAGAGTGTTTTTAACCTGACTTACAAATACCCTGTATATAGAATTTATAAGAAAAATGTTAGGAAATATTTATAGAAGTAAATTAAATGGTTTCTGCAGGGTATTTTCAAGTTTAACCCACTTAATACAGTTAATGCCACTAATCTTGGACGCTATTTAGATAGGCAAATATGGTCCAGTGTTCTAGGCGTCATTGACACAAAGCTGCTCATTATCAGCTAGATTCAAATAGTTAAAACAAATATGAAATTGTGCCCAGAATCGCAACCTTTTCACCTGTCCCACTAAAATTACACGCTGTCTTTAGCTGGCAGTTAATCGAAGTGCAGTGACAGTTGTGACAGGAGGGGGGACAGAGGGGACAGGTGGGATTAATTGCACTTGTTTAGAATTTATTTATGATGTTAGTTACGCTCTCACTGCAATTAGATAAACACACACACCACACAACACAATCTCGCTGTCAAGTTGTTGAACAGTTTATGTAATCAAATATTTCGAATTTGAATTAGAATTTACGATGCAATAATTTCATTTAGTTTATCAGCTTGGCAAGCAAAACAAACCTCATCAATCAAACTGATCACAGTTTGGCAATCAATCGACAACGATTTTAACAATTGCCAGCAATAATTTAGTTACACTCACTAACTAACTAACAGCTAAAAATTATTTAGAGATAAGAAAACTTTGGCACTTACCCAACTGTGAAATATGCGGGAGGCTCGTCGAGGTCTTAAAGTATCCAAAAATATTAAATATTTACAACACTGTCTACACAAATTTGATTCGCACTCAATTATTGATTTATTAACTTTTGATATCAAATCGAACTTCAAAGCGAGACAGATACAAGATAAAAATTTATTAACACACAATGCAGTTTCTGGTTCCAGTTCCTGTGCTGATTCCTATCACACTTCACCCGTTTGTAAGTGCCGCAAATAAAACAGATTTATGCCGCGTATTTAGACTTTTAATTAACACTTCCGCGAACTTTGATTCATGCGCTTCACTTTAAGCTACAAAGATTTATTTTTCTTTAGCTTTTTCTGCTTCTTCTTGGGACTGCTCTAAGTGGCTTCAATTTAGCCCTGGAGGAGTCTGCTCTCCGCTTGGGCGCCACACGCTACACCGCAAAGCTTCTCGCACAAACAAACCGAACTGAACCGCACGATCCAGCTGCACAAACCCAACTGACTGTAGTCGACCCCTCAGACACTGATAAGCCGCAAATACGCTCAGCGGTGACACGATCCACGCTGAGCGTCGGGAGAGAGCGCTCTCTTTTGCGGTGTGTGAGAGAAATGTGTGGCTGTGAAATTATTGCATGCGATAAGCTTGTAGGTTGCAAAGTAAGATTGGATACTTATCGCATGCGAGAAGTTCTTGGATAAGTTTTAGAAGTGTCGGCTTGGGCTGTAATCGCATGGGAGAGTCCTATAGGTACGGTGGGGAAAACTTTTTTCTACGATTATTAATCCATTTTAATAACTATTTCTTAAAGAAACTATTAAATGAATAATTTAAGTTTAAATATCAAGTGACAGCATACGAAATACGAAAATTTAGTTTATTAATGTACAGCATAAATACTAAAAAGCGAATCGAATTATCTTCGTCTCTAACTTGATACTGGATACCAGCAACTCTGTAGTTAAACCCTTTAAATACTACATATAAACGAAGACCTCTTACAATCCTGATCCTCTGTTGTCCTGGCCAAGCACGAACTTGTAGTAGGCCCTGTTGAGCTGCTCGAGGAAGACAAAGGCAAAGACCGTGTGCGGACCGAGGCGCGCGAGATAGGGCGTGAAACCCTTCCAGAGCGAGAAGAATCCCTCATTCCGGATCACTTTAGTGATAACATCGACAGCTCCAGAATATTCTGGCTTACCATCGACTACCTTCATTTGTTGAATGCGTGTCTTGGCCATGTCTAGTGGCATTGAGGCGATTGTGGTCAAGAGACCAGAGCACATGCTGGCACAGATGTGCAGGCCAAGACCCTCGTCGATATACTGATGGAACAGACCCTTGAACTGCGAATAGGAAGCCAACTGCACCATGTTCACAATCATGGCACGACCCACAGTGGGCAGACAGCCACGCCAGAGGGTGAAGAGACCTTCCTCCTTCACGATGCGGACGACGGCAACGGCCACGTTGCTATAATTACGCCTCTGACCCTCTGGCAAGCGGTTGTCGGCCATCATGCGGATGAGAGCGACCTCCGCGGGATTACCAACCAAGGCGCCACAGGCACCAGCGATCACGCCCATGAGCATGCTACCAAACAGTTTTGGGGCCTCATTGTACTTATTCCGATAGGACTCCACTTCCATCTGGTAGACACCCATGCGGGTGGTCGTGTAGGTGGCCTGACGCAGCAGTCCAGCGCTGAGGCCATTGTAAAAGGCCAACAGACCCTCGGCCTTGAACACCTTCTGAATGCAGTCGAAGGAGCTGCTGAATTCCTTGGCCCCGGAGGCACCGGATATCTGCATACGGGTCTTGACAAGGTCCAGGGGCTGAACGATGCAGGTGGCCATCATGCCGGCAGTGCCACCGATGACATATTTCATAAAATTGGGTATGGTCTTCTTGTTGACATTGTAGGCGAACACCATTGTTGTCTTGCTCTGGGATTGGAGTCGAATTAGAGTCGACTTTGTTGTACTTACATAATATGGAAAATCTGTCTGATTGATTGGAAATGCCTGTAGCCTACCTACACGTGTGTTTTAGTGATTTATCGATAGGCAAATCGATAGATCGTTGAATTTGGGTTATTACATTGAACCAGTTAACAGTTTTCCAGAGCAACAGTTCAATTAACAATGCCATCTAATTTTCCGCACATGTTGTATAATTGTCGAACTTTGCCATCTGCCACTGCCTTTGGCTTTAACTCGGCCCACAAATTAACAGGGCCCAGTCAAATGGCTCATTATCTGCTTTGGCCTGACTGTCATCATTAGATGAGTACACCAAATTTGTTTGCCATCGCGTTCGAGCTGCAATTAGAAGATGATCCAATGCCAGCCCATCAATATACCACTTAACATGGGTGTTTTTAGTGGCGTACGGGGGCGTGGCACTCTGCAATTAGACAGCCCAAAATTGTTATGTCAGCGCGGAGTAGAAAAACCAAAATATGTACTTACAAATACCATATCGGCAACTCATTGCGGGCTAATTAAGAACTCATGCGGCTGGCAACAAACACGCAACGCACAACAACAACGGCAACAGGAACAAGAACAACAACTTGCAACGTTGTTGATTTTCGCGTTGTTTATACAAAAATCGCATGCATCAGTCGAAAGTGTCGACTAATTAGCGAAAATGGAGTGTGTCTTGGCTAATGAGACTGAGTTAATTGACAAATCAAAGCATACTTTCAGGCTGAGCCCATTAAAATGGAAAGAATTCAAATGGTAATTTATATATTTTTTGTGGGAGGGGAGAACAGCAGGATAATCTGTCATGCCCAAATCGAAAGTAAAGTAAAAGTAGGTCAATTACAACAGCAGTAAACTCAACGTCTAGCGAATCAATTACAGATGCCAAATGCCCGTTGTGAAAATTGTAAATAAATATTTCAACAAATGACAACAAGCCGGTAAACTATTTACGACAATAAATCAGATCATATCGCTAGCTCGCTTGCTGCGGTTTTCCGCAAACGTCTCCCGAGCAGCCCTACAAGCGTGGCATGGAAAAGCTTTGCACTAATACAGCATAAGCAGCAGCAGCAACACAAAAAAACAACGACAAAGCTCTGACAACGAGATTGCTATTGATAAGGGAAAAGCAGAAGGAGCGGGCTGAAATTCAGACACAGAAGAATCGCAATGGAAACCGCAAAAATGTACGCTCAGGCGAACCGAACTGAGGTGAAGCTGTAGCTAAAAGCAAAATGACAATAACAGCTGCAATTCCAACTGCGGTAAGTGGAGGAGGCGGGGAGAGAGCTGTCAGCGTGCGAGCGACAAAAAAAGCTACAGAAAAAGTACACAGAAAAAAGAGTATTAAGTGGCGAACCGTTAAGAAGTCATTGGGTAGACAAAAAAAAACGAAAATAAGAAAAGAAAAAAAAAACCTGAAACAGCAATGAACCGAGCGTAGTCAGTACTCAACGGCGACGTCAGCGTCGCAGCGACTGCGCGACTAAATGTTGCAATTTCTGGAGTAAACAGAGCAGACAAAGAGAGCGCCAAATGAAAAGAGCGCCGAGACGCGCTCAGCGAGTCAGTAATTGCGCCTATGCTCCAGACTCGAGTCTAGAGAGTAAAAGTTGTCAGCGAGAGCGCAGCGAAAGCTGTTTTGAACAAATAGAATAAAATTGTTTAAATATTAAAATATATTTAAATCGTATACGATCTTCGAGCAGAATTGTATAACTACAAACGGAGCATAAGCAGTCATAACTGTGTCAACTCATTCCGGTTTCTACTAATTTTTTTTTTGGTAAATGTTTCTAATGAACTGTTAAGGCTGCTGACTCTGCAACAAGTTCAACGCACAATGTAATAAACAGTTATGGTTAAACAATAAATCAATAGTTAACGAAGAAACAACCACAGCGATAACCGCGACGACAGCGGCAGCGACAGCGATGAATTCTAAGCCCGCATACACTAACATAAACACACACACACATGCACGCATTACGAAAGACTTAAGCAGTAAACTTGCGATCGCTCACTTGCGCTCTCTTTCAGTCTCTCTCCCTCACGTGCTCTTTTGAGCTTTCGAAGTCGACGCTTAGGCTTTTCGAACTCGAACGCCAAAAGCGGGAGCCAAGCAGCAGCCGCAGCAGCTTGCAGCCAAAACGTTGGTCATTCATTCGTCAGTGAACCGTCGTGTGAGTCGTATGCAGCGCTCTCAATGGGCTTGATCGCGCAAGCTCATACGTTATCGTAGCGTCTTCTTCATCGCTGAAGAACGAACGTTTTACAAGAAAAACAACAGAAAATATAAAAAAAAAGCATTGCTCAGTGCATTTAATATCGGTGTTTTTCGTTGTGTTTGTGTGCGTGTTAGCATTTGCATTGGAGTCTTTTGTGTTTTATTCGGCATCGTTTTCGTTACATTTTCGCTGTGTGCTCCAAATTGACGTCGCGTTGCTTTTGCTCTTTGTGGCGCTCGTTCACTTTAGTTCATTTCGGTTCGATTCGATTCGATTCAGAGTGGTTCGTTTACAAATAATTACTGAGCTGCACTCAAGTCGTTTTTGTGTTTGTTAAATATATGAAAAAAAATGTGCAGCAGATAAATTTCACTTCAAGTGCTCGAAAAGTGTTTCAAAAGAAATAAGAAAAAGAGAAGAAAGCAAAAAATAAGAGGAAAGAAAAAAACGGCACAAGTTCTGTTTACCGTGTTATTAACATTGTGTTCATAATTCCCTTGTATGTACAAATACAAATACAAATAGAAATGCAAATACAACAACTACAGCAACTATGCAAATAGAAAGCAACAAGCAGCGGAATAATTCAAGCCACTAAATACAGGAGGTAAGCAACTGCATTAACTATAGTTGGTATAAATAATTAAGCTAGTTAATAGAACAAATCAAGTGCATAACTGTTGTGTTTGATTATACCCAGGGTATCTACACAGTCAGAACGGACGACCGAACAACAACTGCTAATGAGCCAAATTGTGAACACTAGAGACTTCATTTCTCTCATTTGTCTATTTCCACTTTAATACATTCATTATTATACATTTCTCTTTGACGATTTGACGATTTGCATATCGCAGTCAGACAACTTCATAATTTACAGACACTCTCTCTCTCTCTCTCCATGCCTAACTCCGTCTCTGTTTATGTCTCTGTCTGCGTTGAGTTGTTGGTTTGGTCGAAAAGCTATTGACGTTATAAAATATCTGTTGTTTTGAATGGACTTCATGCAACCCACCAAAAAAAAAAAGAAATATAAAATAACACTTGCTGCACGATTGAACTTTAAGCCGCATTCTTCGCTTCAGTCGCGTCTTGGACGCGTCTATCAGCCAGACTCCAAGAAGCTGGCCAATTTTGTGTGGAGTTTTTTTCAGTTTTTTTAGTACAGCTTCGTGGGAACTATTGGCTGTTGTCTAGTTTGTTGTGCGGTGGTTTTGGCGTCTGGGTCTGGCATTTTGCCTTAGCGGCACACATTTTACTAGCCCAGTCGAAGAAACTGGCTTTCAGAACAGGAATTTCCACTCCTACTACAAAAAACGAAGCGCTGTAATTGACATTTTTGAATAATTGCAATGGTTTTTCTGCTAGTTTTTCTGGGTTTTTATTTTAGTTTACAATTTACAATCCAAAATTCCTTGATTTATAATCGTCAACAATTAAGGTCAAATATTAGAACTAGAACTTAATTAAGTGGAAGCAAAATATATGATTAAGGTTAAGTTTGTTAGACAAATATTTCGGGTCCATAGATGGCAACTTTTGATTGATTGGTAGCACGCGGCTTTGGTGGCGTGCTGGGTGGCTTAATGTCCGCTTTGGATTCATCGGATCTGGAACGGTTCTTCGAATGTGAACCAGTGCTGGGAACGGAACTGGAACTGGAACTGTCACTGGCACTGACATTCTTTCGGCGTCTCATGTAGCGCAGTTGATCTCGTAGTTGCTCCTTGTAGACCAGTTCCCTCTTGCAGGCCTGTAGCTCCTCCACGCTGCAGTACTTCAGGTGTCGTATGGTTCGAGAGACCAGTCCATCGATAATGTGGATCTTGGTGCGAGAGAGCCGCGTGGGCTCCGCATGGCGACGGGTCAACTCACTCTGGTACTGGAACAACAAGTAGCCCACGCTGGGACGAGCACCGCGGCGATGATTGGTATTGTTCTGGTTGTTGTTGGAACTGCGTTGGTTTTCCATAACTGTCAGTTGAACTTTAGTAGACTTCACTTTACTTTTCAGTTGATCAAGCGGGATACAGAGCTCGGTAAACGAATGTGACTGCTTTGCTGTTAGCGCTGTGAATGATGTCCTGTTGTACTTTACCAGGATTATTTATATCTAGGGCGCTTACAGAAGCAGGAAAGTGTCAACTACCTGTTGTTGGCCAAAATCGACAATGGTGGGTGACCTGTCAACTGCGTAATTACCTGGTGTGAAAGTGTGATTTGCTGCTGCTTTTGACCTGGCCTGTAAAACCTGGGTAAAACCGTCCGATTATGTTCTCCTCTCTGTCGTTCTGACACTTAGTTGTCAAATATTTGACAAGCCTGGCAAAGGTTGCCACACGTGTTCACTTTGCCACTTGATTTATTTGTCTTGAAATATTTATAATTTGACCTTTACATAAAGTTGGCGCAGACGACGCTTTAATTTCTTTCCAAATTTCCAAAAAAGGTAGCAAATAATTTTCACATCTTAAATTACAGTTCTGCATTTTATTTTTCTCCTTTGCATAATTACTTGCGAGTGCTTGGAGTTACTTGGACCTTTTGTGCGCTAATAAATATACGTAATTGTAGCCAAAATATATATCTTACTTTGGCCAAGTTCTGACCCTCGTCTAAGCCAAGTGCTTATTAAATATTTACTTCTAAACGAATCTCTGACCCACGCAAAATTCGTAAGTTAACTTGTGCCTCGACTGTGGTTATTATATCGTATTTTTCTGCTATTTTGTAGGTGAAGTTTATTTATAAATCGTTTTCATTTAATTGTTATTTTCACTTAGTTTAATTGACATGGCAATGCGAGTGAGCGTTAAGTAAATTTTCAACTTAATTATGTTTGAAAAGAAAAGTGAAAATTCCTTTCTATTGTTTGGCCGACACTCAGCGACTAAATGCTGCGACTTGTCAAAATTCTTTTTAAATATGCACTGGACTACAACAAAAACAATAACAAAACGAAGCAGACTAAGAAAAACAACAACAATTATAACAACGCATAGCGACCCTGAAGCATTTCCAGTGAAAGTTCAAGTCGAACTCCAAGTTAAAGATACGATTTGGTGTATGTTTTGTGTGTTTTTTATCTTCTGCTTTATGTTAATGCTTCTTAATGCCCATATGAAACCCTAAAATCATATACTTATAATGCATAACTCAGTGCTAAATGCTCCGGTGCCCCATGGGGCAGCCAACAAAAGACATTGAACGTTGATTGTTGATTGCTGATCCACAAAAGTTAGGCCAAACTCCAGTGGAAACGAGCAACGATGCGTTGATGATACAATAATCATTTTGTTGACTTGATTATAATGATTGTCTGGCCAGTTTGACCGACTAAAATCACATGCCTGGACACGCACAGTGTCCCACACTCCCCTCTCTTCTCTCTCTCTCTCTCTCTCTCTCTCTCTCTCTCTCTCTCTCTCTCTCTCTCTCTCTCTCTTCCACAAACAGCTGCGAGCTGCGCGTTGAGTTGGAAGCTGTCTGCAAGCTGTCAAGCGCAGTCCAAAACGCCGTTCGCTGCTCGCTGCCCGCATCGACAGCGGCCGATTTAGTAGTTAAGGTCTGCCGCTGGCCCTGCTTTGCCTTTGACCTTTTGCTACCTGACCTCAAAAAGTGTGCCCCTTCGTGTGAGTGAGACAGACGAAAGGCGAGAAGTGCAAAGTGAGAGGCAATCCGGCCATAAAACGCTGATGCGCCGCATTTGCTTAATCCGGCGCGTGGTCTTTCCCAAGTTCTTAATCCGACTGCGAAATCCTTTTGTTTTCCTTTGGTATTCCAGCTACTAGATGCAATTATAAAAGGATTATGCCATTTATGACCTGTCTGACACACACACACCAGCTCACATAACTCAAGCAGACACAGGAGGACACTTTCCGCTTCCATTTTCCCGTCTGCAGTGATGCAGTTTAATGAATTACCTGGAAGTTGTTAAGTGCAAAAGGCAAGACTGAAATCCAAAAAGTTCTTGCTAATGATGTGACATACAACTTCATCTGCATATTGACATATTTAAATGCCCGCGAGTGTTTGTCTTGCACAAATATGTATCTGAGCACAGAAAGGCAACAAATGGCCTAAATAAATATTGAAAATTAACCCAAAAAGGCTTTCAAGACAGAAGTAGTAGCTGCTCTTCTTGGAGATCGCAGCCAGACGCCATGACGATCTTTGACCTGCCTGGACATGCTCGTGCATGCTTCACTGCATGGCGCAGCTGCGCGATTATTTGTGTATTTGCCATAATATATATATTATGTATGGCAAACCAAATGCTTAGCATCCAAAGGGGATTAGACCGGATTAAGCCGCGAAATATTTTTGCACAAATATTTACAGTTCCCTGACCTGCAGTCCCAAGCACGAGGCAGACCAGGTAGCCACTCAGGTAGTGCGGCTACCTGAGGTAGCACAAACTGCAACATAATTTTTATATTTAAGCCAGATCAAAGCGGAGTAGCGTTATCAGTTGACCAACTGCAGTCAAAGCAAGCGTAACACTTTCACTTTGTTAGCAACAACAATTTCTAGACCAAAAATGGAGCAAGAAAGAATTATTAAGCCCACTGTCTCTTACCATTTGTTTCTGTACCGTGAGGAGTTGGCTCGACGCAATGCACGGCAGCTGCGTTTGTCCAGGACCAAAATCGAGATCACCGATGAGCTGATTTCTAGAACAGTCAAGAACATTAAGACCTGCAGCATGGATGATCTCAAAGCAGTGAATCGGGAGCTGGTGTTCAAGCGCAAACTACGCAACAGGGTGTCCAAACTACGCAAGGAAGCCAAGTTGGCCAAGAAGCAGTAGGAGCAGCGGAGGGAGAGAGAAAAGAAGACAAGGAGAGAGAAAAAACTGACGACTATCGAACGATTGTATATAACTTTTTGTAAATAAATATTTTGATAAGATTATTGCATTGAAAAAAAAAATACCGATTGCATATTATTATTTAGTAAAAACTTGTTAATTTTATGGCCGATAAAAAAAGACGCTTGTAGCCATAAAAACTGGTAGCTGAATCAGCAAAAAGCGCCACACAAAGACAAAATGTAAACTTCTCAGACTCGGACTAAGCCAAAGCAAAAAAACAGCGACATGCAAAAAATAAAAAATATAAATAAAATAGATACGTATATAATGAAAAAAAGTCGTTTGCATTGAACAAAAGTAAATGGCTGAAAAGCTGAGCAAAATGAATTTCACGTTAACGGCAAAGCAAAGCCAAAAGCGACAAATTGACAAAACTGAAACTACAAACAGAATCCCAAACTCAAACAGAATTTGTATAAAAATCTTAGCTGGACATCAAGTGTTGGCAAATTTATAATTTTTTTGTTTTGAGCTTTTTTTGGTCAGCAACTTAATTAGAAATTGCAAATGCAATTAAAAAGCAACGCACCAAATGGCGCTGTCAATGTTTTATAATAAATTAAAAATAAACTTATACTATATATAACATATATGTATATAAATTTGTATCTTTATGTGAGTGTGCGAGTGCCAATGAGAAGCCGAAACGAGTTCGCTGCATAAATTAAGCGCAGCCAAAGAAACAAAGCAACAAAATCAAAGTACCACAGACCAAGCAGCTACGAAGCTGAAGAGAGCAAAGATCAGAGTTTATTTAAAGCGACTTTATATATACAAAACAAGAATGCACAGTTAGCCTTAGTCGGCTGTTAATTAAGTACACTAACCAATGTGCATACTGTGTTAACTGTAAAGCTGCAGTTAAAGCCGAAACAAAAGGCATTTCAAGCCATAAAGGTTTGTTTAGCTTTCCTTGAATCAATACTAAAGTTATACCTTATATTAAATTTAGTACAGCTTTACCCACTTTGTTTCCTATTTCTAATACTCACAGTTAGGGTATCTTGTAAAGTTGGCAACTAGCAAAACAAAGTCACGATATAAATAAAGAGCAGTCAGCGTAAAAAGCGAAGCAATTTTTTCTGAATTGTTTTTTTTTTGGCTTTTTCTCTTCTTCTACTTGGAGCTACAAAATTTATAACGTGACATTGTTAAATTTATGTGGCCAAAATGTTGTAATAAAACTTGTGCTTCTAGCCGTCGTTGGGTAGTCGGCAGTCGTTGCGACTTCTTGTCGTTTGGACTGAAAGACGGTCCGACGGACTGACTGACTGGCGCCAACGCTCAAAATAATTGCAAATATCATGCTCAATTCAATAATTGACTTAATTATGTATTTATACTTCAGAATTCAGCGCTCAAATTCTTTGTGGAACTTTGTGGCGAACTTGTTGACCCTTGACAGCAAAAAATATAGAAATATATATATAAATTTATATACATTTGTGTGAACATAAAAAGCGCCAAGTAAATTAGGCAACTTTTGGCTTTTGGTTATTTATCTTAATTAATGTTTATGAATTAAGACCAACAACAAATTCCTCTTTTTGCCAGATTGATTCGGAAATTGGTCTGCTCTCAAGGCATTAAATCCCGTCTATAATCTGTGTATATATATTATTAAATGCTTTTGTTTTTATGCCGTCATGACACATACAAACGTACCGAGGGCTCTCAAAAGTTGGCCCAAATCGAAGGACAGGTCAGCTTAGTGCTTGACAAATGGGAATTTTGTGGCTTGAACAACAAAATCATCAAATCACGACTTGAGCGCCGTTTGATTGACATGCAGAAAGGCAAACCAAAAAAAAAAAAAACAGTCTGTAGATAACAACAACAAGCTGAATAACAACTGATTGTTCATAATTAAAGCCAAGAGAGCCCGAGGCAGAGACTCGAGAATTTCGCAATGATTCTGTGGGTTTTGCCGACAGAATGCGGTACGAAGCCAAAGAACTAGCCGACCAGTAAATTATCTCAGACCCGTAACAGTACATATAGTTGTACCTAGAGACAATACTTATGTGCAACAGTTACAGGAAGCGGGTGGCAGAGGGGCAGTGTGGGAGAGCGCGGGGAGGGAACAGCTTGTCACGCCCCGCAGAGCGAAGCAGACTGCTTATTAACGCATAATTAGCATATTTAGTCTTGCTCTAAGATTGCGTACCCAAAGCTGTCACACAGTGTTGCCTTTTGCCGCTTGCCACTTGCCCCTCCCCTTCGCCTGTCTGTGCCACAAACTTGTGCCGCCTCGTTGCTATTGCCAGCGATTTGTCGATTTGTCACACAATTTCAGTCAATGCGAGCTTAGTTGCCCCTTTCCCCCTTTAGTGCCGCAGCCTCTTATGACCCTTTACCTCCGCTTTGGACCACTATTGCTCTGTCTCTATGGCTAGCTGATGTTCGTGGTCATTGCGATTTAAGCCTCATTTAGTTGCAGCACTCAATTACTTGAATCAACCTGCCGCCCACGGCTCTCCCGCTCTCCCACTGTCTCTCTCCCTCACCTCCTCTCCATCTCGCTCACTTCGTGTTGCTGTTGCTTGTTCCATTCACTTTATGAACAAGCAACAACAAACAGTCGACAATTGTCGCTTTGACATTTAACTACAATTACTTTTTAGTGGTCTCTCTGTTGGTTTTTGTTTTTGCTGTGACATTTTGGCCTGCTCTCTGCCCAGAGGCGTCCACAGCGGGGCAGAGGGAGGAGAGGGGCGTCTGCAGTGTCCATAATGAAACTTGTTCTAATTAAAATACAAGTAGACACACAACTTTTTTTCAAGGTGTTGTTGGCAATTAAATTGAAAATTATTTGCAGTGGCGGGCAAACAGCTGTCTGGCTTTTGGCCTGGCCAACACCGTGGTGGAAAGTCATTGGCTTCGCTTTGGAAAATAAATTAAGGCTTATATGAAAAGCGTCGTCTGCTGATGCGTGCGACAGTCATAAACAATTTTTTGACAGCAAAGGAACCAACTAATTTGGCTTTAATTGCTTATAGGCCAGTGTTGGCCAGAATTTGAACTCCGCTGAATGTCTGCACAAAAGGCTTTAAGGTGTGGCTGTAAACGGCATTTTGTTAGCCCATTTTGGGCAAATGGGCGTGCACGTGGGCGGCTGTCGAGTTGTCGGTGTTGCATTACCAATTGCCTTCGAGCCACAAACTGAAACTGGAACTTGAGCTATGGCAAACTGGCTGACTTTTAGTTCAGGCGGTTGCTGTTGCTGGTAGTGGTGTTGCTGGTGGTGGTGTTGCTGCTGCTGCAGGTTCGCCGGCAACTTTGGCATTTATAATATTTAATCATATTTGCCGGAGCTGAGGGCAACAATGTCGCGATACTGAAACAGCGCAAACTTATGGACGTATACTTAATGCCAACGATGCGGCGCGGCTTGAAGCATGTAGCAAGCGGCATGTGGCGTGCAACGGCAACGGCAATGGCAACAGCATCCACATCCATATCCACATTCAGGCTGCAATTTAACCGTTTTCATTTTTTATTCATGCATTTCATAGCATTTGTAGCTCATTTGCATTTGTGGATGTTGTTGTTGGTAGGAAGAAGCTGGCGGTTCGACGTTGTCGCTTGTCGACGTCGTCGTCATCGTGTTGTTGTTGGTGTTGTTACTGTTGCCGGCGTTTGTAATGCAATTTGCTGCAAAATGAAACCGAACAAACCAAGCTCTGAGCATTTGGCAGCATTAAATTTAATTTTATTAAAAAACTTTTGCTGATGTCTGTCGGCGTGTGAGTGTGTGAGAGTGTGTGTATGGGTGTGTTACTGTGTGTGTAAGTGCTGCCTGGGAATTGTACAATTGACAACACCAGCGAGTTGCTGCTGCTGCCGCATACTGTTGTCGTTGTCGCCGCATGTTGTTGACGTGCATGTTGCTGCTGTTTGTTCCTGCTGCTGCTGTTGTTGCTTCTGCTGTTGTTGCTGTTGTTCTTCTGCTTGTTGTTGCTCACTTTTTGTTTTATTGCGGCCTGTGCGGGCGTGTCGAGCTTCGCTGCTTGCTTTGATGACAGCAACATCGACAGCAACAACAACAACAACAACTACGACAATATCTCGATGAAGTTTTCAGTTTCGTCGAGTGCTTGCAACGCGACTGAAATTGTTGCAATTACGAGTACTTCTACTTTTGCTGCTTTTCTTCACTTGCTTGCACTTTTTATGCGAGTGTTTCGATTTTATTTCGTTTTACGATTTATACAAACTGGATTCGCGTTATCGTTATCGTTATCGGCTGTCATCGAGCTATCTGCTGGCTCAAGCCCCGTTTCCCTCCCGGTCTGCCACCTGACGCTTGTCGTTTTGCATATTCATTTATTTGGTACCCAAGGACATCATCGACGACGTCATCAACAGCAAAGGCAGCAGCAACAACAAGCAACGGCAACATCAGCCAGATATCGCAACGGTTCTCATCATCATTTGCATATGTTACATTTTATTTATTGTGGTTGTTGTCGCTTGACTGTCGATGTTTTCGCGCGCCGCATTACAACACACACACAAATTCCGAAACACAAATATAACTCATACGCAGCGTTAACCTCGACGCTTTCTTGCGATTCTCGCTGTCTCCTTCTATCGCCCGCATTGTTTTGCCCTGTATTTATAGCAGTTACGTGAGACTTTGTTTATGTGACAATTGCTTTTTGTTCGTTATACATATTTTCTGTATCTTATTATTTCTCTTTTCTTTACCTTCTTATTGCTGTAGCTGTTGCATTGTTATTGTTGTTGCTGTTGTTGTTATAATAATTTTGATTGTTCGCGTTGTAATTTATGCCTTTAACTTGTGCAAGAAAATTTGCAAAAAACATTTATTAGCACATTTGGCGGCCATACATGAGTCAGTCAACGGATTGTTGCTACTTGAGAGAAACCTCAAAAGTGCATTCGTTTACTGCTTTTTAATATTTTTATTTGCGGGTAAATACAAATTAAAAAGCACTTAACGAGGGGCTGCACAATAAGTTGGAAACTAAAGAGATTATAGGCTGTTGAGATACACAAAACTTGTTGCAGTTAATTTTAAGCTCCTTTATTCACTCGCCATCATTTCATTTCCATTTCTCCAATTTTTAGTCAATTTTTCAGCACTTTTCCATTAGTGAGCAGCCAGCCCTCGTTTTAGAGCATAAAGAATAATTCAATAGCTTCTGCCTTCTGTTTTGCCAGCTTGTTTTATTGTTGTTATTGGCCAACAAAGGTGGGGAATATCATTTTCGCATTTTGCTGTCCGATTACAAGCAGTCAACAACAACAGCAACAAGAACAACAAACACAACTAGAGCAGCAAAGCATGGCAGCAACAATGCAAAAGGTACAAAGGCAGCAGCAGCAGCAACTATTATGACAGCAAATAACTAAGGCAAGAGCAATTTGTTGCACACACACACACAGACACACAGAGACACACATACGAACACACACTTAGAAAGACAGATAGCTAGAAAAGACACAAAGATATAAATGTAGCTACAAGACAACTCAATGCTCGCTGCTTGGCGCAAAGTTGTCGGCTATGAAAAATGGATCTGCTCCAGAAGATTTCAGTAATCTCGTTCGTCACACTTGGGCGCTCAAGTACGAATTTATGAAGCCCCATCAGAGTCAGAAGCACACTCACACTCACACTCCCCTCCACCCTTTGCTGTCCTTTAAGTAGAGCAATGGACTGGACAGGGCTAAAACTGAAGCTGAAGTGTCCAAGCTGCTTGCCCTGGCTCAAAAGTTTTATTAACTTGTAACGCTTGTTGCGCGATCTCTCGATGAATGTATTCGCTTTAAAGTAGAGAGAGGAAGAGAGATAGAGAGTGAGAGAGAGAGAGAAATGCACTCAAGAATGTAACGCGCGAGTGGGCAAAGTGTCAGCGTAATCAAAGTATCTATACCCGTGTATCCAACACTCAAACTAATCTATCTTTCTATCTGTTAAGTGTTGTGAGTTCAATAGATTGCTGCAGCCAGAGCTGCCATTGTTTGAGTTTGAATTTGAGAGTCTCAGTCAGCGATTGGGATTGAAACAATGCGAGTTTGGCTCGTACAGGTAGGTGAATTGGTCAATTAAAGATTGCCGCAACTCATTTGCATGGCAAGCGTCTCATTTGCGCCTTTTGCGAAACCACAAATCTCCATCCCCCTCCACCAATGGAGCGAAATGCCAGCAAACTGGGCGTTGACTTTGCCACGAAATGTTGCAAGACCCATACAATAATTATTACGATGATGATGGGGATGGGGATGATGAGGATGGTGATGACAATGTCGTTGAGCGTAATGAACTTTTGCGAAAAATTTCCATACCATTTGCCATTTACCATTTACCTTTGTTTGGGCCACGTTTGCGAAAGGGCCCAGCTCTTATCATACCTTGGCATACCTTTTGAGCATTTAAAGCCTGTCCAATTGCCGTTTGGTCATTTTGGGCTGACAATCGCACACACACACAATACGCACACACCCACAACACCCACATATTTTTCAATTAATTAAATGTAAAATGGTTTTTCTTGTTTCGCCCCGTTTTATGCAATTTACAGTTTTACAATTGCCGTAAAATATAATTAAAATCGTTGGGGTGCAAAAAATGCAAAAAAAAAGTGCTCCCTACTCGTTGGTACACTCCTTTATGGCATCAAAGGGGCAGAATCCACTCGTTGCGATGCGACGTATTCAATCAATGAATTGCAGACAAAATGCACTTTTATTGCATTTAACAACAAATTGAAAAGCCAGTAAAAATGCAACCAAAATAAACCAATGTACCAGTAATCTGTATCAGACACGACACTATCGAGAAGGACTATTAAATGCTCTACCGTAGCACGACGACAACTAATGTTTCTTTAATTTATTAATTCGCAGAACTGGGAGACAAAAGACCTGAAGCCAATTTAATATTCAGTTGCAAATTTAAGCATTTTGTTTATATACTAATTTGGCGAAAAACAGGTTCTGTTCCAGTCAACGATTTATACATTTTGTATCTTTCTTTTCTCCTCTTACTTCATCTTAATTTGCCACTCTTTTTGCTACCTATAGAAATTAAGTTGACATCAGTTCGATGGGATTCTAATGGCCAAGTTGTGGTTTTTATCGACCTTTTGCGTTTTCTTCTCTTTGTTTGGCTTTGAATGACATTAACAGACAACCGTTGATGGACATTAGATTTGTAGTTATGCATATGCTTAGCAAATCTAATTTGCATAGCAATCCAATCAAGGAAGGTCATAGAAGACCCTCTTCTTCAGCTTCTTTTACTTCATCTTCACAGGGGGTCTTTGGTAACATTTTTTTTTTTAGTATCGCATCTAAAAGCTCTTGCATTTCTCTATTCAGTATTCGGTCTTTTGATAGAGCATTTGAATGCAACAATGCAAAACAATTCAAACATGAAAGAAATGTGCATTGCCATATAACCATGTAAATGTAATAATAAATATTTGTTGGCTTTTGTAGCGCAGTATTTTTTGATGTAATACCCTTTAGTCAAGTGGGTCGATTAGGTTTGTTGCAAACTTAATTTATTTGTAATCCAGTAGAGCACTCGGTTTGTTTAGCTAAGCACAGTATGAATTTAATTTATTTTCTATGACTAATTAATTATTTAAACGTTGATCAACAGTAACTCTGATCTTTGCAGGGTATTATCCAGTCGCACGGATTTAATAGTATTCTCCCTTTTTTTGTTGCACCGTGTTTTGTGTTGTTGTTGTAAACTTGCTTGTTGCATTTTGCGGCTGTCGACATTTGTAGCCCGTTTGTCAGTCTGTCTCTCCGTTTATATGTCTTTTTGTCTCATTGTCTGCTCCGTCTGACAGTCGCTTCCACTCTGTCTCTTTGTCCCTCTTGTTGCCTCTTTGTTTGTTGATTGTTTTTTGCATTTAATTTTGCATTACTTTTGTTGCAATGTTGCAGTTTTGATTTCTGTTGTCAGCAGCAAACAAGTAAAAAAAAAGTAACAGAAAAGGGCGTGTCGCCCATTTCGAATGTGTTTTGTCTGTGACTTTTGTTTATTCATGCAAAGTTTTCAGTGTGCTTTGTTGGGTTTTTACTTTCACTGCTCGTTAAAAAGTGCAACCAATGTTTTTAATGGTCCCAAACCGACTGACCACCCACAGGGCAACTCGGCAATTGGCCAAAATTGAATTTCCTTGGCCAGCGGGTTGCATCTCTTTCACCTGTCAACACTGTGAACGCGACGGACCAAATGCAGCGTTAACCTCATTATGAACACAACGATTATAGTTATAATTATACTTAATCATCGAGCTCTGCTCTTTTTTCTCCACTTTTTTGAGACGAAAGCGCAAAAAATTTTCCTAATGATGCTGACAAGAAACTGTATTATGGCCATGGCCAATTGAGATGATGCAGTTGTTACTTTGCTGGTTTTGCTGTTGACTTGTCTGATTTCCATTGCATAGCATTATTATGGCTGTCTGTGGCAAATAGAAAACACACGACAACGTAGGAAAAATCAATAGAAAACTCCCCACACATTCGAAAAACAGAAAAAGATGAAAACAAGACGTGAAGCTGTAAATGAAGTGAACTGCAAAAGCTGATGAGACGATGAGATGAGAAGAGATGAGTTGCGGTGGGTGAATTCACCGCATTGGTGATCTATGTGCGTTTGCCATAAATCGTAACAATAACAATAACAACAGCAGTGCCACTTACTTGGCCAGACAAGTGGCAGACAAAGCCAAGTTGCAAGAGGCAGCATCTGGTGGCAACTGGCGCTGCTGCTGCAACTGGACATGAACGTGCGATTTCACTTGACAGCAACTGAGACAGAGACATAAGCAAAGTGTTTGGCTTTACTTTGGACAGAAGAAACCCACACACACACCAACTCACACACTTGCCCACATTCACATATTTCCCTCGAGTGACTTTCTAAGCATCAGCTGAGCTGTCTAGTTTGTCCATCCATCCGTTTGTTTGTTACCAATTTCAATTGTTGCAACATGAGAAATGCGGAGCTCTTCCAATGTGTTATCACTGAAAATCCCATTTATTTCATATTACAACACTCACAAAAATAAAATACAAAAAAAAAACTCTCAATGCTTGTTTAGTGCTCACAAATATTGTCGCAGACACACACTCACACACACACTCGCACAACTCATAAAAAGCCCATTTATAACTGTTAACTTGTACAAAAGTATTTACAGACGATTTAGCCGCTCACCGAATTACAACCAACAGCGCACAATTGCAATTGTTTATTTGTGTTGTGCCACGCCCCCGTGCGCCCACCAACCACTTTGCAGGAGTACGACTAGTACGAGTAGTACTCCAATAAAAGTGTTGTGCTGTTTTATGTTGTTGTTTGTTTTTGTTTGTTGGCTGTTATTGTTGCTATTATTACAGTTGTTGTTGTTCGTTGTTTGTTGGACACTGTTGTTGTTGCTGTTATTATTATTGCTGTTGTTGTTGTTGTTTGTGTTGCCGTTGCTGACACGCACAAAATTTTCCAATGCAGCAGAAAAACTCAAGTGCAAAAATACGAGCAAATGTTATATATCTATATATATTTATCATAGAAACAACAAGAGTTTAACACAATCCATGTGAGCGAGAAGGACTCAGAGCTTCTCCTTTGAGTGGCATTTTGGGTGGTGCGATGTGGCAGGCAGGCAAACACCACCAGGTAGACAGCCAGGCTGGCAGGTGGTGCGGTTTAACGACTGACATTTAGTCACGGTCACAACAAGGTGTAAAAGACCAAGCGCAGTACAGTGAATGCGCGATATAACGAGCTGAAGGATTACAAATAGGTGCAACTTGATTTGCCAAGTGTTTGAGCAGACGATTATAATTATTAGCCTTTATGACATGAAATGATTACGCATTTGTTTCAGAGAATGGAGAATGTCTGATAAAAGTAAATAGACTGAAGTTTAAGTGACTCTTTGAAAATCTCTAATCTCAACTGACTATTACAATTTCCACTTTCTGGAAAAGCTGCAACAATGCTTAAAGTGCCTTTTTACATTAACAAGATTTACACTTTTCCACGACGCTCACCAAAGTGCATGTAAATTGCCTAGAAAGGTAGCACAGTTACCAAACTTTCACATCTTTCAGACTGTTTTTCTGTAGAAAAAGAAAAAGACCCAGAGTAAAAAAAAAACAACGAACATAAGTTTTTTTCCCTGAAAATAGCAAATTGCAATATTGCAAGTCCAACAGAGTCAGAGAGAGAGACAGCTAAGTCACTAGTCACCGCCATGAGAATCGCATAGAAAGGCCATTGGGATTGAGCGTTGAACGTTCACCACAGTCAACGATTGTCGAGTGTCACGCGTTGTGTTTGTTTTGGACTTGCAACGATTACAAAAAAACAATAATATTTGCATTATATTTTATCTGCTGTCATGCACGTTGGACAGCATTTATATACCAGATATATATCGATACATATACACGGGAGTGTGTGTGTGTAAGAATGGGTTTTGAAAAACCATTTTAAAAGCATTAAATTTATGTCGGCCATTGTTGACTTTTATGCGTTTCGCTCGGCCATTGTCAGCGCCATATTCCATATTGATTTTGGTTTAAATAATAAACTAACGTTTTATTCTTTGTTCATCGCTTTCATTTTTATTTTCAGGCACCTCTTTTTTAAAGGCCAAACTGTGGATTGATAGCGCAAGGTGAGTGTTTGCTTTTTTCTGTTTATTTTATGGACAAAGGGGGAAAAGTGTGTTTTCTTTTGAACCTCGTATTTTTGGGTGCTTATTAAAAAGCTGACAGGCTCTTGGAAAATGAAAAACCGCAAAGAAACACACAAAATACGTATGCGAGGCTGCAGCATTTTTCAAGAATTGGGACAGCAAGACGCATAAATAACCAACATGCCAACTGAAAGAAAGACAGCGAGATGGGTACATGAAGAAAGAGAGATAGAGAACGAGAAAATAAAAAACTCAGACCAGCACTTAGAATAGCAAACAAACAAGCGACAGAGACAAAGTCGTGAGACAGGATTCAAGGGGGAAAAGTGGAGAGGGGAGACCAGGGGATAGACCAGGGGTAACTGCAACTAAATACAATTGCGCCTGTGTGTTCAGATGAGACGCAAAGCGTAGCGTCATTGTCATCCGTCTCTGCCTCTTGCCGCTTGCAGCAGTTGCAGTTGCCTAGTGGCAATGGGCAAAAAGAAAGCGCCGCGTTTTGCCTGGCAAGCAGATACCGGTTCTCAACGGCACTAACAGACAGATAGACAGACGGACAGGTTTACTTTTCCGTTGGGGAACTCACTGTGTACATGTGGTGTGTGAGTATGTACTTGTGTGTGTGTGTGTGTGACAAATCAAGCGAGTAAAAAGCCCGTGCAAGAACCGCGTGAAACGTCAATGGCCCAGAGGAGCAGCAGCTGAAACTTTGAGTACTCGTAGTCGCACTCGCACTCGAACTTCTCACACACTGCGTAATGGCTGCAGGAAATTGAAAAACTTGCCAGTTGTTGCTGTTCTCTAAAACTGCGGTTGGATTTTAGTTTGCCGCGTTTTTCTTCTTCTACTATTTTTTCGGCCTGTCAGCAGCCACCTTTCGCCCTCTGGCGCCCCCCGCTCAAATCGAGTGGTGTCAGAAGCCAAACACTTCTGCATTCACACCACTGAAAATTGTTTCGATTTTTTCACTACGTTTTTTTAGGTTTCTTTGCTGTTTTATTGCTCTTCGTTTAAAGTCTAATTCTAACTTAACTTAATCTTAAACTAAAGTATCGAAACTTAGCTTGTACTAGCTAAGTTAGTCCAATCTATTCAAGTCTTCGCTGTGTCTTCAACTACTTCATCTAGCGGCTGCTGAGCGTGGTCTGCAGATTTTGTCGTCGTCTGTGTTGCATCTTTAGCATGTGCTGGTGCATGTTGTACCTTAATAGATCACGATATTGCCGCTCACGCTCTAGTGCACAACGTTGCTGATGACTGGGCTCGTATACTTCCCATTGGCGTTGCCGTAGCATGATCAGTCCATTTGTCAGCTGCAGTTTGGTTGTTGCCACACGCATAATGCGACGGCAACGCTTTGGCCGCTTCAACTCCAGGCAATGCAAGTACAATGCATAAGTGACTGACTCAATGACTTTTCCTTTCTTAATACCCTGGCAAAATTCGTATTCCGACATTTTAAGCACTTTTTTTTGAGAACGTTTTGCTCTAAGTAAATTTAAACTGCTTCCGTCTTGCTTGTCTGCAAACGAATGATGCAATTTGCGCGGATGTGCAGGATTTTAAATGATTACAGGTAGGAAGTTTGCATTGTGGCAAGTGGAAGTGCAGGTAGGCTTTTGGGTCAAAGGCACACGCGTTGCACCTTGTAGCATAGGTAGCTGATAAGAGCCTAGCGATTGGCTGAAATGTAAGGCAGGTCACAAAAGGAAAGGATTACAAAATGGCGCAATTATGGCAATTCCTTAAAGTTACACATAGTTTAATCCCCTAATTTGTCAGGCAGACAAGTATCTGCCGCTTTCAACTGTAGGAAGATATTGTGTCTTGGGTTTTTCCAAGTGAGAAAATGTCGGAGATGTTTAAGGTTAGTGATTTACTTGTTCTCAATCAACTGCAGAGATGTATGTATCTGTCAAATCGATTTCTATTGAACTTAGTACCTTCTAAATACAATTTAATGTTGTATATTTAAAAGTTATTTTAATTCATGGGTACTAATGAACTGCCGATTTACAGATGAATTATTTACAAATATTTTAACAGGAAGTAAAGATAATCACTGCACTCTTGGGAGTAAGTATCTTTATCTTAAGGGTCTTTACAATTGGTTGTTAGCCCTACTCAATTAGTAGACTTCGTCATTCAGTTTTGTCATTTGCCCTTTAAAAGGTGAGCCAAGGTTAATGCAATTTCTAGAATAGTTTTGTGCAAATATTCTACACATGCTTCAAGAATTTAAAGTCTTGTTTAAATGATTTTCCTAGTTGTGTTTAGGGTTTCCAATTCGTTTGCCAGACTCTGACAAAGGGCTGTTAAAAATGCGTTTAATGGTGTGTCCAATCAAGTTTATGCCACCATTGACGTTAAAGTTGAACTCGAAAGTCTAATCACATCGTCTAATATGAGGAACTCGAATGGTTCACGAAAAAAACCGCGATGCTGCTCTTGAAAATAGAAGTGGCAGTTGTGTTCGTGTTGCATGCCCCATGGCAGCATTGCGTTCAGTTGCGTTGCCATTTGCAAATGCGCTTTGCATGTTGCTGCTAATTGGCAGCAGTTGTCGATGGAACAGTTTTTACTTCTGCTCTTGTTGCTGTTGCTGCAGCTACTTTGGTTCTAGCCTCGTTTTCATTTTGGACGTGGATTGCATGATTAATGAACGCCGTTATGCTTTTACGAGCAAAGCACAGCACGGCAGAGCGGAGCGGAGCAGAGCACTGACTGCGAAGACTCTGCCGCAGCTGCCGTGTAATTTAAGCGCATGCGCCGCTGCCTGGGCCCAGTTGCATAAGTCGTCGTCAACGTTGTTGTTGTTGTTTTTGTTGCCTCCATAAAACTGCGCACAAGAAACAATAAAACACCAGCAAATTAGAAATTACCTTTTATGTGCAGTACGAGGGGTAAAAAGAAACACAAACACATACGGGGTCTACAAAAAAATGGTAACAAATTTACACACAATGAGCACTTGGCAAGTCAAAACCAGAGCCAGAGCCAGACTCGGAGTTAGAGCCAAGCCCAGGGCTATAGGCCTTCTGGCAGTGCGTGTATTGCGTCAGCATTTGGCCGCCTCATTAAGGCAGCTTAACGCTCACCGCTCAACGCTCTGCGCTCACCGCTTGCCGCTTACCGCGCACAGTTCACGCTCTTCGCTGAACTCGCGTTGTACGCAAATCGGAACTGTATTTTCCAGACATATGCGGAAATTGAGATGAGATTGTGCTACTACTAATGGCTTCGCATTTGTGGTGTGTACACGGTACAGTTACGTATGCTTAGATGCAGATACAGATAGAGAAATGGTGCTGTTATAGATACAAATGTATCTATATGCACTTTTCTCGCAGGGCTTTTGCAGGGCTTAACACAGCTCTCTGGCTAATTAAGAGTAACAGTACGAGCAAAGAGTGTGAAAAACTAAAGATAAAAGTATAAATAAAACTCTGCATTTACAGTCGCTTGATGTTTCAAAAAAAAAAAAAAAAAGTTTGTCAGCTGCAGTTGCATTACAATTGTTATCCGACAATACGCAAAAATTCGACTGTCCCTCGCTTCTCACCATTTCTCCTGCTACGTTTATCCTTGAACGGACTGGCAACAAACTTTTGCATTGGCAGGAAAAATGTATATTTCGGAAACACAACAGAAAATTTCCAGCAACAAATCTACATGGAGCAACAACAACAAAAAAAGCAAAAGTAAAAACAGCAAGAACAACAATATAGCAATACATAACTGGACACATCAAAATGCACATAAATATTAAAAATAAGCAAGCGAGGAGTGAAAGGGACCAAACAGGAACCGGGGCACAAAAGAACTATACAAAATGACCAAATTTGAAACTGTAAGCTGCAGAGAAGTAGAGAAAGAGTACGGGGAGTGGTAGTGGAGAGCTGGGTAGCAAATGTGGAAAAGCTTTTGTTTCGACAACTCGAAACTGTTAATAATAAAAGCGCTGTAAAATTATGAAATTAATTTCAAATTTTAATTATGCAACAGTGGCTGCAACATGCAAATTGACCAGAATTCCAGAAGTTGGCACAGAACTACAGCACGTCGTTATTGTTGCCGCTCAACTGTTGACCAGTTTTCTAGTTGCCAGTTGCCAGTTGGTTGCTGTCTGTGTGTGGTCTCTGCGGAGTCTGAGTAGGATTAGTGATAGTTCAAAACTCGACCACATACTCGACTTTCAGTGACAACGAGCCACACAGATACACACACACACACACACTCACTCCCTTGTGAGCTTGCCGTGAGAATCTAGGCGCTGCTCAACTTTGATTAGAGTTAAGCCCAAAATTAGTTGCCTCGGCTGGCGACCTTTGGGTCCAAGTTAAAGTCGTTGCCAGTGGTGAGGGTATAATAATGAAGTCATGAAGTTTGCAACGCACACACACAGGTATAGAACGACATAAACAAATCGTAAATTCTTAATTAGCATGTGCGTCGAATGTCTTGATTTAGTTTCCAGCCACGAATTATGAATATCAATTAGCATGGCCCTAATACTTGATTAGCTATCCATTCGAATTCATCAATATTTGAGCACAGGAAACTCTTATATTGATACTAATTTCTATAATTTAGAGAGCTTAAGTCTCCATAGTCATTAGGGAGACAGACAACGAGAGAGAAAGGGGGATAGAGCATGTGCAGTTCGTTCTGGGCTTGACCGAGCGTCGTTGTTGTTGCTCTGGTAACAAGCCAAGTGTTAATCGCTCACATTCAGTCAGCTGACAGGCGAACAAGCTCGATAACAGCAACAAACATGAACGACAACATCAAGAACTATTTATAACTGCTTTTTCGGCCAAAACAGCCAAGTTAAGAAGAAATGCCAAAATGATTGCTTGACTAACAATACGACAAAACTTGGCTCTTCAACTTATTAGCGCATAGTTTAATAGGCCCAATTATTGTCAACGGCCTGGCGACTCTGCTGCCCTTTGAGCCAAGTGAAATTTGTTGGCCAAAACATGAAAGGAAAGTTATTGATTGTCGCGCTTCGCTGCATGCGAAGCAAAACTTTTTGAATTGAACGTACATTCGTTGAATTTCATAAAAATTAATTTACAAGCAGCTGTTTTAGCCTGTTTCTTCAGCTGCTAACTGACTGCGTGTATTTAGAATTATTTAAGCAGCAGCAAAAAATATAAAAAACACCGAAAAAATAGAAAAATGAAAACAAAAAGCAGAGTAGGAGAATTTTTAATTGGCTTTTGCACACAGATTCTCGGCATCGCGACGTGGAGTCGCTGTCGTGTCGTCGTCGCCGTCTCTCGCATTTAAGCCTAATTAACTTTCTACTTAGTGCTCAGTTTTTCCGAGTTTTTCACAGTTTTTTTTTACGATTTTAGCCTGTGAATGAATCTTTAGCTTCGTCTTGTGTGCATTTTGCATTGTTTGTTTGTTTCCCCCCGCCGTTGTTGTTGTTGTTGTTTCTCGTCATCTCTCTCTTGTTGTTGCCTTTTACACTGCGTCAACTTCTAATTTCATTTGAAGCCTTCGCGTCCGCTTTGATGCCACGGCCAAGCGTTGGATTCTGCTTTCAAAAGTGGCAGCCAACAAGGTGAAAAGTAGGTGAATGTTAAGCGGACAACAACAACAAGAACAATGTTGTAGCTGCAACAAAAGAAAAAAAAGATGACAACAACAATGGCGAAGAGTATACAACATTTTAGCACAAGAGCAACAAAAGGGGTTATAAAGCCAGCAGCAACAACACGACAACAACAGTCGCCAAAAAAAAACAAAAGACAAACAAAGCAAACATATCAACTCAAAATGCTCTACACCCTCCCCTCCCCAAACCCTTTATGCAGACACCCCTCGCCCACTCGGGCTGCCTGCTGATGGCGCTGATAAGTTTGCTGACTCTAAAGTCGACCGTCAACAGTCACAGTTGCCTTTTTGCCTTCTGCCTTCTGCTTTTGTCGCCTTCTTAACCATCTTCTTCTGCAGCTTCTTTTTGGTGCTCTTCTTCTTTCTCGCCCACACCGGAAGTGCATATTAAACGTTTTTAATTTCCAGTTTCGCACAACTTGAAGAGTGTTTGCCGAGCAGCAACAATAACAAGTGGAATACACAAGAATAGCAAGCGGCAACAGAGTAAGCAGTGAGATACTCTGTAGTCTTTAAAGCTATGAAAACTTGCTGTAAGGTTCGCAGATAGATAACTGTAATGCTGGCTGTAAACTACTCTGCACTTAGATTATGATTGCATTAATCGTTTGTTTAGGATGTCTGCTTTATATGAAACTTTATTGATTGACCATAATATCACACATTTTCCAGCGCTTTTCATTGCCAATATTCAACTATTTTGTGCAGAGAAGACTTAAAAATTATCAAGTTTGTTGCTTTTTGTTAAGTCTCTAAGCGCACAAAATTCAATTCATCGTCAAAGCCACATTAACATCTCTGGCCAGTTCAAGTTTGTTAGCAACAATGGCTGACAATGAATACGAATTTGTGGTGGCTATTTGCAGACTGCAACAACCTCAAAGGTTCAACAACTACAATAACCACAGCAACAATTACCAGGTGTCTGCATGTGTGTTAACCTTTTTTTTTTGTGGCTTTATGTTCGGCCTTTTCGTAATCTACACATTTGACGGCTTTGCTGTGTATTTTGTTTCCTGTGAATGTCGCTTCACTTATTGTTTTTTGCTGTTGTTGCGCCATGTGAGAAATTTGATTTAAGATTTTTGTTGTGTGTTCAATGCAGATCTTAATTTGCTTTTACATAATCAGCGGGACAATAAAAAATTTAATTACAACATTCATGGTATGCTAGCGATTTGGCAGAAAATTAACCTGCTCTGCTTTCCCCGCACACCTCGTGCCACATGTTGCAGCCGACAATTAAGTCGACTTTGACATTAATCATACGCTATTTGGTGTTGGCCGTGAAGTGTTAATGATGAGCTGTCCGTTACCTGCACATTACCTGCCGAGCTGTAAACAAATTTTTTGCAGCATGCGACAAAGTGCAGCGTGCACCGTGCACCGTGCACCGTTTGTCGTTAGCCGTTCATCATCAGGCAGTAAATAAATATTCGGTTGCTGAATTTGCCGCACGAACGATAAATTTTCCAATTTTAACGATTCAGTGAAAATGTCACACAGATTACGTGACTTTGATGCGATTGACATAGTTGCGAGATTTATGCGTGAGCTGCAGTGAAAACCAGGCCCAGCCACGAGACCTAAACCAAAGCCCAAACCCAAGCCTAGACCCTAAGCCCATGCCACGTCCCGTGCTCTGCCACCATATGAACGAACGTGCGTTGCGAGCAATTAGAAAAGTGCCAGCAACAACGACAAAAACGACAACAACAACAACTGCAGGTTGAGTGCGGCGCCCACAACGACAGCTAATTTAAATGCCGAGTGTTTGCCCAGACCAGACAGTTGGTCGCGCTGGTCGCTTTACGTTGCTACGAATGAAAGATCACGACCAAAAACTTGGCAACGTTACCAGCAGCAGCAACAACAACAACGGCAAACTTAACGACAATGTTGAAGGCGGCACATGAAAGTTTTTGGCGTCGCCAAAAACTGTTTGGCGCATTATTACTTATACCCTGTAACAAATAGCAGACAAATGGGTATACTTACTCAAAGCCGTACTTAGCATGTTGTCTGTTGAACTTATACATGAATTCCCAAATCAACAACTTTTGAAAGTTACATCAAAAACTTTTATCTACTCAATGTTTTGACTCCCTACTCTACGGGGCATCTGGTAGTCAACCCAGCACGCTTATTAACTGGTAGTGCAATGAAAAAGGAAAGCGAAAACGAAAACAAAGTTGAAACCAAAAGCGAAGTGGAATAGACGCGTGGGTTGCTTACCAGAATTCTTCAGAAATGAGAAAAATACCTTAAAAAAGGTTGTACGTATCTGAGATGGTTGACATGATGTAAAAATGTTATTTGACAATTGATGTGAATTTAATATTGTAGAAAATAAACAAATCGTTGAGTTGAGACGACTTGACTGGAAATTCGAGGTAGCTGCTGAAATTAAGTATATGAATTTTCAATATTGCTTAATATAGAATGTCTGTCTTTCCACATCCACCATCCACATCCATTTTCATTTCCATTTCCTTCTTCCATTTGCTTAACTCTGTAAGCTTCCTGTGGTCGCTGGCTTTTCCGCTGAGACTTTGTCAGACGGCTAATGGAAGACGTGTACTTTATTTGTATTCCATTTTCTGTTTTCAATTTGCCGCCCGGTCGTTTTCTCTAATTTCCTTTAACGCAATGCAAAGAATTGCAAATGTTAAGCATACGCCCCGTTGTCTCACATCTCGCACAAAGTTGCTTGCAATTGCGATTATTTTTTGTCAATTTCAACTTCAGTTGCAGCTGCCGCATTTGCATAACATTAGCTTTTACTAAAGGGCGTAGCTCCCTCTATCCCCCACCCCTTGGAAACCCCTTTCATACCCCTGCCACACAAAGCTCCAAATGTTTTAATGTGCGGCTGTGGCATTCAACATTTGTTGAGAGCCATTCGCAACATTCTTATTGCGTGCTGTTGTTGCTGTCGTCGCTGTCTTTGAGGGTAGCTGTATAGTCACCCAGTCGCCGTTCCACTCATTCAGTCATTCATTCATTCAGTCGTTTATTCAGACACTCATGCAACTTTCATTCATACAAACAGTCGTCGACGCAGTCATGAATGCATTGCCAGTAAAAATAAGTGGTAAAAGGGGAGTTGAAAATATGTGCAAAATGAATGAAAAAATCGTAAATAAGAGCGCAAAGGCAGAAATAAAACATTACACTCACACACACAGAGGCACTCACACATGCACACAAAGGAACGCCTTCGGCTGACACAGAAACGGATACGGATACGGGACTCGGTCCAGACCCAGACTCAGACTCAAAGCCAGACTCAGACCGAGACTGTAACTGAGACACACACACACTCAAACATACACACACAGACACATTCTTCTCTCTGGAAAAGTGAGCGCATTTTTCTGCACAATTTATGTCTTTTAATGAAAATGAAAAACGAATGAATATCAAATATAAGCAGAAAGAAACACGCTAATAACTTTTAAAAGCAAATGTGCAACTGCCTGCCAGCCTTTCTATATACCAATGTCTGTTTGGAGGTCCATAAGTTACAGTGAGCGACCCCCCATCAAGTGAGCCCTTTTTTGTAGTTGTAAACTTTTTTTCTTGACTGTGGAGTTTACGAAATTAGTGTGGGACCAATTCGTGTGTGTAAGTGGTGTGAATGTAAGCTAATGTGTAACTGCTTTCATACTTATATGTTATATATGGCCTGTTCGAGAGAGTCATTTATAAGCAAGAAATGCTTGTAACTTTGGACAGGCAATTTTGCCAGCCTAATTGTATATCATTGGCTCACATGCTGTGGCAATAACTGTTACAGAAAATAACAATGGCAAATACAATTAGTTAAGAGAAATGTTGCAATTGGCGTTGCTTTCAATCGCCGTTGATCATAAATTAAATTCAAGTTCAAAGTTGTCAAGCAAATTGCACATTAACCTCGAAATGGTCACAGAACATTTCACATTTTATTCAAATGGCATTAACTGCGGCATAAAGTACTTGCTACAAGCAGCGACAGCCGCATCATTATTATTATCTCGCTTTTTATGACCTTATTTAATGCATTTAATTGCAAATGGGACTGAAACCACAAAAGCGACAAAAGGCATTAACAAAATTAAAAATGAAGACTTCATAAAAGCCGGCTCAACGGCTCAAAGAATGTGGTCGACACACACTAATGGCTTAAACGACAACTGCTCTAGTTAGCTGCAAGTATTAGTTTCATAGAATAATTGTTGACTTAGTTATGGTTTAGTTAAAATCAACTTTCAAATATAACAATAACTAGGTAAAACTATAGCTATGAAAATGCCAAATTTATAATACTCTATATTAACAGAGATTAAATTTAAAATAAAGTACTCTATTGACTCTATACCTCATGGCAAATCAATATTTGCTACGAGCAAGCATAATTAAATGAAGTACATTTGAGTATCAGCTCCGGAGTCAATTCGATGACTGGCATTTCCGCAAGAAGCTACATGAAAAAGCATCTTTTATTTTCTTTGAGCTTATAATAAAGTCAAATCAATGCTGCAACAGTTTCAACTGTAAGTCTATCGACAGCTATGTTGATGTTAATGCCGCTTACTGCAAAAGGCCAATAGCACTCAATATTGGCAACAAAAAAATGGACAAAAAGAAAAGACACAAAATGTATAATGGCAAAGTGATGCTGAGCAGCTGACCAGTTGACCAGCTGCTGCTGGAGAGCTCTGAAGCGGAAGCCAAAAGCCAAACAAAGCAAATAAATGGATCAGTTTTCAAGCATTTGGCATTGTCTTGGCCCAAAGTGCAGCCTCAATTGAAGGGGCTTTAATTGTTTGATATGCCCCAAAGCAGCAGGTCTTTTAATAGACACAACTGGCTCTATAATCAATCGTATCGTATCGCCATTGTGCTCTCACATACATAATTAAATACTGACATTGATATTTTTTTCTTTTCTTCATTTTTTTCCATTTTTTTATTGTTAAATGTGATTTTCTATGCATTTTTGTTTGGACATAATTGCGTATACGATACGTAGACGCGGGTTTGTTTCGATTTATACACAGTTATTATTTATTTTTAGTTCACATTGGACATTGATGAATATAACTCAAACCTAAGTCAGCTCAAGTCAAGTCAACTTAACTTTGGCTCAGACTCTGTTAGCCTTGACTCTTGCTTGTTAACTGGTCACATTGTTGTGTTTCTTGGCATTTGTTCGGCTTGAGGTTTGGGACAGCCTTTTGTTATGTTATTGATTTTGAAAATGCGCCACAATGAACCATAATTGATCACGTTCATGGACCAATTTTTCGAGAGAGCCAAAAGGCTATAAAGGTGGGCGCCTTTCAGGGGCATTCGCTGTTTAACAGAATTTGTTAAGTCTCTGTCGCCTTGTCAGAACTTTTGCAGTAGCTTTCGCTTTAGCCATGGCAATTAAATGGCCAACAACTTGTGAGATGCCTCTTGGTTGTCGCAGTAGCAGCAGCAGTAAAAAAACAACAGGCTCATCAACTTGAACAAAACTTCATTATGGGCATTTGGGGGTGCAACGGCTTCGTCTTCTTCAATTTCGTCCAGTTCCCGGCTTCCGTATGCTTGATAAACTTGCTGTCTTTCATATTGGCCTATAAACTGAAAGTAACACATTCAAACACGAACCAAACTGAAACCAAACCGGGACCGGACCCGTGCTCAGACCCAGCCCAACTCAGCTCAGCTCTGCCCAGTTCGGCGTTGACGTTGACGTTAACGTTTACGTTGGCAGCATGAAATAAAAGAAGAAAAAAAGATATTTTTATATATATATATTTGACCTACATCAAGTTTTCAAGTTGCTTGTTTGTGTTTGTGTTTCCTTCTGTAGCTTTAAGCCAAAGATGTGGCAGAGGCTTCTTCACTAACTTCATTATCAGCAGCATCATTATGATCTTCATCAACAGCCTTTGCTTTGCTTTGCTTTGGTTTACTTCATGTCTCTGCTCTCGCCTCTTTGCTCATCTCTTACTTAGCCGGCTTTAGGCCTGTTTTTTTCTTCTGATACCAAAAAAAGAAGAAAAAAAATAAACAAAACCACAACATTTGCGCATATTTGGTCAACTGCATTTTTTTCTTCTTCTTTTTCCAGTATTTTTTCTTGTTCGTAGCATTTCCATCTCCGTTTTTATCTCTGTCCGTTATTGTTTTCAATTTGGTACAGCATTTTCATTAATTTTTCAGCATCTTGTGTGTGTCAGTGTGTCGTGGTCGCCATCATCTTTGTTTCCGTTCCCGTCTGCGTCTCTGCCTCGTACTCCTTTGTTGTCGTCTCTGTCTCTCTTCGAACCGCCCACGCATAAATTATTAAAAGCCGTTTGCAGTCTTAGACACGCTGACCAACAAGCGATGGCAACACTGACAACAACGTGGGCAACGCACAACGGACAACAACTACGTCATTTTTTGGAACGTCTCTCGGTCAGTCATGCCCGTCTTCCCCCTCTCTCCACCTACCTCTTTGATCGCATCTTTTAAAGCTGATTCATAAAAAGTTTGAATTTATTTTGGTTTACATTTTGTGTGTAAAAAATTTGCATACTGCTGTGACGGCCTTTGGACCAGGCCAACACTTAAATAAGAAAAATCTAAAGAGGCCAAAAAAAATATAGAAAGCGACAAAGATAGAGAGAGAGAAGAGGTTCTTTAGAGCTGAGTCTAACCTTTAGCTTGGCCAAAATCAGACAACGTTTAACAAGTATCTCGTATTATTCTCGAAAAATACTTTGAAAGTATCTTTTGTGGTTTGCACAACATGAAACGTGCAACTGTTTACGCTTCGTGCACCTTTCTACTGACTCTGGCTTTTGTATCTGTATCTAAGTCTGTCTCTGTTGCTGTCTCTATATCTGTATCTGCATCTGGTCTTGGGTTTGAGTGTGGGGCGTGGGTGTATCGTTGAATGGTTGGTAATGCTCAAAGCTTCAGTGCACACAGCTCCAAACATCGTGTTGCACGTTTCTGATGCAAATCTCCGACGAGTGGTGGGAGGAGGCCAGGAGTTGAAGGCTGCAGAAGGCGTGCAGCGGGTGGAAAGAGGCAGCCGCCAAAGCGTACAACAAATGGGTGCAACATTAAATAATTAAAGCAACGCCCAGACAGCTGGACAGACTGCCAGACAGACGCTGGAAGTTTGGACAGACAGTTAAGTATGACGACTCGCAACGAGTACCCGAACGAGTACTCATACAGTACATACAGCACAGCACAGTGGTACATGGCTACTGCTGCCGTTTGTGTTGCACAAAACTGGCACAGCAACTTTTTCTTCAGAGCAAGTCCGATTGGGAGTCAAAGTCTGAGCTGGATTTTATTTTTATACCACGTTTGTCGTGGCGACGTCTCTCCTCACATATGTGGAGCGTTAATGAATTGCCATAAGCTGCTGTTGGTGTTGCTGCTGCTCAGCATCAGAGCGCCGAACCGGATGAGAATGCTTTACTTGCTTTTCGAAATGCATTGCAATTAAAAGCAGCACCAGCAGTAACAGCGACAATTGTCGCCAGATTGGCCAATGTCCCCCAAGCCAGTTACGGGTTTGCAGATGTGGCAAATGTGTGGCAAATGTGCGGCGAATGTGTTGCAAGCCATTACAAATCATTAATATATTAGCATTTACGCCGATATGTTTGCCCCACTTGAATGTCATTGAACCTCTCACTCAAATATCATTTGCATACTTATTACTCATACGCCATGTGAACTGTTACATATTTACCAATCGCCTGACTCACTGCTGACCACTTTAACTAGGTGTTGCCATCAATTCGCATGTTTATGCTAAAAACTTGACTTTCCGTCAATCCACAAATATTGTCTATAATGTATAGTAGTACTCCACTATTTTCTCCAACCAGTTTTCAGGTCAGTGGGTTAACAATAAGATTGTACTAGTATTTGGTCAGTTATTTGGCCCACTAACTATAACTAAAAGCCAAGTTCAGCGAATATAATTGCTTGTAATTGGAATTCTACTGCGATTTACTGTGAAATTCAGTGCAGGCAAATTGCGTCTAGCAAGACAATTGTGTTCCAGTTTGGAAAGCCCGCGAGTCGTAAAGAAAAAGTTGCGGAAATAATTGTCTTAAGTAGTTTGAACTTTCAGTTCACAGAGCGCAAATAAAACGAGTCTCCATTTAAATATAACACCAGCAACACATGTACTTTGTCTGTAACCAAAATACCCCATTAACGCACGCCCACAGAACGAGGGTATAACCGAAAGTGTGGCCCGAGGCGGTTGTTGGCCATGCGCCCAAGTTAAAGATCACTTAATGAGCATCATAATAATTAGAAATGAAAGTAAAAACTTTGCGTAGGATTTGGCTATGACAAGGCATAAACTATTGGCCATGATTGGGCAAATTTGTGCCATAAATAAACAAATCAAACTTTAATAGTTTCGATTTTTTCCTTCACTGTTGTTGTTGTTGTTGATCGTTTCTCGAGTGCGTTCTTGAAATTGAATTTACTGAAATATTTTCCATCGATTTCGCACAGTAGCCAGTCAGTCCAATGTTAAAGCCATTATTGATGAGTCCCCACAGCATTCGGCTTAAAAACTTCAACTTCAGCTCACTTTCTAAAATGAGTTCATACAACAAAACTCAACAAAAACAACAAAAAACAAAGATAACAACAACAGCCACCATTTTTATGACACTCGAAAATAATTTGATAAATGATTTGGCATCAGGCGCGTAGTTTATGTATAAAATAAAAATTGGTAACAATTTTTTGATATATTTTACACTATGGACAGCGCAGTGTACACTCAAAATTGATTGCGAACAATTAAAAGTTAAACATTGGAAATTAAAAGGCGACTGTTAAAACTTGCATACCCTGTAACAATTAGAAACGTGCACTAAATAAGGTATAACAGATCTGGAAATCAAATAAATATATTACAACTTTATTTAATAAACAATCAAATTAGTTTAACGTTATTAATATTTAATAAACAATAAACTGAAATTGGCTTAAGGAGTATTTTACAGTTTATCCCATTTATTTGTGCACACGATGTATTTTTTGTGTTGTTGGGAAAATGTTTTTTACTGCCAAGCTTTTTGTAATAACTTGTTAATTTATTTCCAGCAATTATTAATGCAAACAAAATATATTTTATTATACGAAAATGTATATATACATGCATTAATATACATATAGGGAGAGTACAACATTTTATTTATTGTCGTCGTATCTTTAGGCTTATTTCATGCATAAATCATTTCCGTTTTGTTGTTGCTACTGCACTTTTAAACGCCATTTTATAATTACATTTTAATTTATGCAAATAAAAATTAGCCAGTCGCTTTTTACGACTATCTCGTATTTGCTTAAACTAATGACAAAGTGCACTGCGTTAAATGCAAACAAATCCCTCAACAAAGGGCCTACAAATCTTGAAAAAATAATTCAAATAACAGTCCACAAAAAGTTGCTTAGGGTCGCTGATTTGTGTGAGGTCATTACACCAAATGGGAGCAAAGTTTTGTTAGTTAAACGTTGTATAAAATTTGTATGACAAATATCAAAACGGGAAAAAATTAAAACTCTCTTTGTATTAAAATTACATTTTATAAAAATTACAATACGCATACGACATGTGGGCCACACACATTGTTGTGTTTTTTCTTGTACTTGTGCTGAATAATTAAGATCTTTTCAAACTGATTATAATAAAAACAGCATGCATTTGTATTGTATTTAAATCAATTAAATTATGGCATAGTTTTAAAAATGGAACTGACCTCAGGCCAACATATATAAATCATAGTTGATGTATGTGTTTTATGCAAAACTTTCATTTGTTTAAATTAATTTATTATTTAGCTTAAATTGCAACAGAATGTAGTAAATGTTTGGCAATTATCGTTATTATCCGCACATAAAATCTGAAAAAAAAAATGAAAGTAATTTGCATTACATCACTCAATTAGAGGCGACTAATAGCCTTGCCCCGCACCACACACAACACACACTCACACACACACAGCTACACACGGATACTGGCAAATCTAGCATAGACAGTTGTTAGACAAATGCAAAATTCAAATTCAAATCGAAACAGAAACAGAAAATGAAATCGAAAACGAACTGAGCTCAACTCAGCTCAGCTCATTGATCAAATTTTGATTGACATGTCGAGTGGTTCGCTTGCTCTTTTGGGTTTTATTTTTTTGCTCTATTAAGCAAATTTGTTTGGCATTTTATGGCGCTGATTGCGACTGTGTGTGTGTGTGTGGTGTTGTGTCCAATAATTTGATCATTAACGACAATTAGTGACGAAAAAAAAAGAGAAAAAGGAAGAAAAATCTAAAATTCATTTTGACAGCTCAACGAATATTCACATTGTGGTCGGCTATTCAAAATCTGGCTTAATTGCGCGAAAAATTTGTAAATCGTTTGAAAAGTAAACAGATTTAAAAACAGCCAAGCGAAAGATAAATAACAAAATATTATGAAATATGATATTGAAACTGTAATGGGAGCTGCCCAGTCAGGTGGTGCTCTCTGTGTGTGTGTGTGTGTTGGGTGTCATTTGATAGCTTTGTTTGCTGTCAGCTTGATACACATTCACATTTCGTAAGTTGGCTGGGTCTACGGATATCTTGAACTTTGCCACTTGAAGTATCTCTGTGGCTCAAGATACACACAAAGCGACGGAAGTGTTACCTTTTTCTTATGGCCACAAAAGCTTTTGATGCTCCCACTCGATAAGTGGATGATATACGAGAACGGGTATAACTATGAGTATGAGTACCAGTATTCACACTCATATTCACACACGTATGCAACGGCAGCTGACAAGGTCACCGGACAATGGAAATTATTGTGAAATGATATCGAAAAGTTTCACTCACATTTGACATGTAACAGGAAGTTTGAAATTTGACAATTTGCTTGAATAAGCTTTATAAATTCTTGGAAAGTTCTTGGCTTTTTAAGCTCTGCAATACCGGTTGAATTACGGTATACAAATATATATTGTATATATAGAAATAACTATCTCCGAATCAGTTGATTTGTCCGGTTTTGAGTTATTTTTATGACTAGGCAGCACGCTTTGCCAACTTAATTGCCTTTGACTAAAAAGGAAAAAAACAAAATTGCAAAAATTTAAATGTATTTTTTCGTAAATAAAAAATTCGCTCGTGTCGTGTTGTGCGTGAGTCGCTCGATCTCAGGGAGTGTGTGTGTGTGTTAATTTGTGTGTGTTTGTTGTTGGTGTTTTCGCTTTCAGTTTCGGAACGCTGTTGTTAATGTATTTTTTTGTTGCCAGCAAGTATGAGATTTATTTAAATGCATTAAACTTTAGAGGTCAACTTCCTTTCACTGGCGACGTGTTGGCGTCGGTGTCGGATTCGTTTTCAGTTTTGGTTTCGGTTTCGGTTTTTGGCATGATAACGGCCCAGTCTCCATCTGTAACTCTGACTCAAAAACTCTTCTTCCTTCCTTCCATCCCTATCTCCACATCTCCGTCCAGTTCAGCTGCTTATATTTTTAGTTTTTTTTGCTTTGCGAGAAATTCTCAAAACAAAATCAGCCACAAAATGTGACAAGTGACAAGTGGCGTGTTGTATTTCAATGTCATATTGCTGCTGTGCGTGTTTCAACCTTTTATTTGCATACCTCAATGTTGTTGTTGTTGTTGCCTTGTAACCGTAATTTTGCATATGAGCTGCTAAACAACACACACAAACACACACCAATGGTTGCCAAAAATTATTGAATGCTTAAGAAAATAAAACGCTCGTCGGCAAGTTCATTTAAATTGAAATCCTGCACATACACAGAGGATACAGGATACAGGACACAGGATTCAGGCTACGGCGGATACAACAGTCGAAGTAAGGACTTTCCTTTTTTCTCTGCTTTGCTTTCTTTTATTCTGGTGTGGCATATTTACATAGTCGTTGTCAATTTTATGGCTCAGGCGAGGCAGAAGAATGAGCGAATGACTGAATGGAGAAGAAGGCGACCATGTCAGAAAGTAACTGCATAAAAGTTCCTTGTAAATTTAATAAACTTTTATAGATGCATGTGTATGTGTGTGGGTGTGGGTGTTTTGGGTCGACAAAGACTACGACAGCGACAGCAAGTACAAAGGAGACGAATCCTGAGCAACAGCAGCTGCCATTAATGCGTGGCCTGTCCTCGACTTGCCTTCGCTTCATTCAATATTGTTGATGGGTTCCTGCTCTTTCTGCTGATGTTGTTGTTGCTGCTTGGCATCGAGTGATTGCTCCATGGGGTGCACTTTGAGACTGCGCGACAAGAAGACAACAGCAAAGTACAAAATAAATAAATATATATATAAACTTTTATTGTATCCGCATTTGAGTGTCACACGATGCCGTGATGTTCGCTTTTGCCTGCTTTCCTTTTTGGCCAAGTCAAAGAACGAGAAGTGTGCTATTAGTGTGTGTGCTTGTGTGTGTGTGTTTGAAGTCAGAGATTGATACTTGTGGCGAAAGTGATTTATTCACTGGTAAATCTCGCACGTGGAGCCTCGCCAGATGACCCAAATTGGTCCAAATGGCCAACTCATGACAATTTAACAATAAAGCAGCAGCTGCTGCCGTACAATTGTTGCTGCCACAAATAGCTGCAACTTGGGGAAAAAGACACAATCCCCTCACTTCACTCTCTTCACTCTCTTTAAGCAATTCAAAGTTTGCATTGATTTGCATTGAAATGCATTTACAGCAGTTTGTTTGCGACTTTTCTTTTTCTTTTACGTTTTTGTGCTGACAGTTAAATGTAAAGTTGTGTCCAGTCACATATGTGACCCATAACGCTGCTCAAAATTGGCAAACCACTACACTGAGCGAAACGAAGCTGGTATTGATTTTGTCTTTTTGGTCGAATAATAAATAAAAATAGCCAAAACGATGCAGGAGCGCACCCAGAAACCAGTTCTGTTGTTGGGTTGTTTTGTCTGCAGAACTGTGTCTTTCCCATACACACACATGCACACAAGCACACACAAGTACACACACTGGGATACAAATTCACAAATATACTAATGTAATGCGAAGTTATCGTAGTCATTGTGCGGCAAACGAATGCAGTGCAACAACGAAATTGACCCAAACAACAAAAGCAAGAAAACAAAGTAAGTGGGTGATGCTAGACTAGCAGCTACCCTGTGAGTCAGAAGACTAGTAGACAGACGTGTGTGACTTTGGAGTTTGTTTTCGTGCACTGCCGCTTTACAGGGTATTTGCAGTGTAACTAGTGCTGTACAGCAACGTTGAGCAGCTTGGTTAGTTAGTTGCTTGGTTGGCGCTGCCACGGCCAATTGAAAGCTAAAATTGCATTTTGTGACTGCGACTGGGGAACGTTTGCAGTCGCGTCTCTCACAGTCTCCAGTCTGCTGCAGTCTCTGGCATGCCTTGGCATGCTGCGTGTAGGGTTACCAACCCATGCCCCAGCCCCCTTTCAGTGGGCATTATAACTAAGGCATGCAATTTGTAGATGCAACGCGTTGCGACTTGGCCACAAAAGCCCTGGAACTAAGCGCTACTGTGGGAGCTGCTCAATTACTGACCAAACAAATGCCACAAATAATTGATAAACCATTTCACATGCTTGCAAATGATTCGATAACAATTGTCTGCCATTACTCGTAGAGTTTATAGGGATTATGAGAAGTGAAAGATTGAATTTAAGTCCAAGTTGTCAACGGCAACTTGTGTGCCTTGTGGCATGCGTCATGTTCCAGTATTTTCCCCTACACGTAAATAAAACTCATATTGAATCCGCTTCAGATGCACTTTATTTTTGGACTGTCATGGGGCTTTTGTCGCCTTTCGTTGCCTCCAATTGCTGCCAATTTGTTTGTGGTCCCTTTTTGTTATTATTATTGTTTTTATTGTGCATCTAGTGTAACTACATACAGCGTATATACATATATAGTATACATATGTATATACAAGTATATTTTTTTAACATTGCATTTCATTTTTTGTTGCTGGATCCTGTCGCTGCTGTTGTCATTTGAGGTCAGTTTAAATGGTTTCCTGTCAGTTGCGGTCTCTTCGGTTTACCCGCAGCAGCCTCAGCGGTTGGTGGCAGTTGCAGTGCCGCCCAAGTGGCAAAGTGGCACAGTGGCCACTGCCAGTGGAAGCCCAGCGTTGCCCATCATTTTGCATACGTTGCACAATATTCAATAAAGTATTCATTCATATTTCTACGACTGGCAGCAACAGCAGCAGCAAAAGCAATAATTTTACTTGCAATTTTTTTGGTTTTTCTTTTCGTTTTTTAGCTTTTTGTTTTGTTGTGAAAATAACTCTTACTGTTGGCTGGGTTTTAGGTTGCATAAACCTTGCAGCTTCGCTTTGTTATTAATGCAACAATAAAAGGCAACATTTGAGACATTTGCAAGCGACAGCCTCGTTCTCCGCACGCTCCAGTTGCACACAGCGGAGCAACCGAAGACATCTTGTAAATGGCCTCCAAAAAAACTATTTTATAAGAAAGAGAACCGAATGAGAAACGACATTTACGGTGGCAATGTTTGGTGGTTGGTGCGACTGCTGGTGGTAACGGTTGCCACGGTTGCTACGGTTGCAACGCGGCGCATAATTACGCGCATTTTCCTTTGGCATGAAAATGAACACCTCAAGGTGGCTGCTGTGCATAATGCATAGAATTCAATACGAATTCGCAGAGTCCAAAATAAGAATAAGAATAGAGTAGTGAGCTAGATGCGGTCGATGGCACTGGTGTGTGTGCATCGTGCACCTCATTTCGTTTTATTTGCAAATTTTATGCCACAAATACCACAAGAATTGCAACAGCAGCAGCGGAATGGAGTTGACTGCTGGCTGTTGACTGCTGACGCTGACTGTGACTGTTGACTGTGAGTGACGGCGACGACGAATGTGACACCCCCGGTTAGCTCAAGTGGAAATGCTGAAGCAGTTGCAACTTGCCAGCTGTAAGCTGCTGCTGCTGCTGCTGTTGCTGCCGCAGAAGCCCTACACAAATGCCATTTGGTTTCGTGTGCTGTTCTTTTGGGGCCAAGCACTTGAACATGATAGCAGCTTAGTTTGCTGCAAACCAGCCAAGCGAAGTTCTTGCAAAATAAGTGGCACATGCGCGCCATAAAATTGCAAATGCCGACAACAACAACAACAACAACACCAACAACACCAACAACTGCAACAGCAACAGCCCCATGGCAACTGCTGCTGATGGTGTTGCTGCCGAGTTAATGATACGCCTGTCTAGCCAGCCTGGCAGCTACCTAGCCTGACATACGCAAATGTTCTTGACTTCTAACTTCCATATGCGGCTTATGTGGCGTATGCGTAATGCGTGAACTATGCTCGCATTTTGTGCAGCAGGCAAAACTTTTTAAGTTCATAAACAAGCAAACTGCAACGCCAGCTGTGATTCATGATTAGAGCCGAGTCCGAGTCGATTAAATTGTAATTAGGATAATTAGAACAATAGGAAACTTTAACAAATTGATTGGCAAACACTTTGGGCTTTAAGAATTAATTATTAAATAGCTAAAGTAGACATTAAAAGTAAATAAAGTTTAAATTTTAAAGAGTTTTGCTACTGCCTCCGATGCGTCTGCACGTCGCTTATTTATATGGTAAATTATGTAGTCAAGTATTCAAATATTTAATGAACCCCACGACAGTTAACACTCGTACAGTGCTCCATAATGGCTCTTTCATTTCATTTACGTTGTTTTTTCAAACATTTTATTGCTTGTGCGGAAGCGAGACACACCCAGCCCGAGAGAGAGAGGGGGCGAGAGAGCGTTCTAACGATGACATTGCCGGTTGAGTTCTATTTCTAATTTCGCAACCCAATTGTCTGGCGTTGACAGGCTGCGCCGGAGTACGTTGCATAAACAAAATGACATGGCAGCCAATTAATGTCGCACCATGTCAGAGAGCCATCCTGCATCTCCTTCTGTTTTGTGCTGATACGCCTCCACTTTTGCTCCTCCTTCAAGCTAATGGCAACGTTCTGGTGCTGGCCTGGCCTGGCTTGGTCTGGCCTTAACTGTCTCATCATCTTCTATGCCAAATGGGCAATTTGTTGTCGTTATAAGGCGCATTCTGTGCATTTTCATTGTTATTATTGCGCCGCTTTCATGGTTGTTCCCTTTGCTATCTTTGCTGGCATTTCCACAACCCACTACGACTCCTCCGCCTCTGTCTCCCCCCCCCATGCTAAGCACTCAGCACTCAGTTGTATGCATATTAATTTTGATGCTGGCCAAACCCAGAGCCAGAATGAAGAGAGCTAACTGCAAATTTACATGCAACACGGCCCTCGGCAATCGGCGGACGCGTCTCTAATTTGTGGACTCTTAGCAAAGTATCTTTCCATCTCCCTCTCACTCTTTCGCTCCTACTCACTCTTTCTCTCTCACAGTCAGACTGTCTCGGCCTAATGTGTTTGCCCTGCCCTTATATGCGCATACGCCCCAAAGACCAACAGAGCGAGGGGAGTTAATTGAGTTCATGTCATGTGCATTTTGCCCGTCTTACTGTTTAAATCTCAGCTTCATTATCAGTGCAGAAGATTGCAACTGCCAATGGCCTCTAACTGTACACTGTACACCGTACATTCAAAATAATGCCGAGAGAAAGCACTTAAAATATTGCTGTTCCATTTATATGTTCCTGTCTTACCCCGAAAGCCTCTCGAACTAAATGAAAGAAGGGGAAGAAAGAGGGAGGGGACTTATCTCCAGCGAGAAAAGCTTAGTCGAGTACTGTGCACAGTGCAGTGCAGTGAAAAGCTTAAAAATTTCTATAAATCCGCACTTATTCCCAAAACAATAAAACGCGCAACAATTGCGCCCATTCGCGCTTAAATATGCAACAGCAGCAGCCAGGAGTAGCAGCAGCAGCGGAGCCGGCAATCCTCCACATTAGAATCGCCATAATTTAGACGACGGCAGCCGAAAAGCGCTTCAAGTGCTTCCAGCTACAGCTCGAGTCGAGTCGAGTCGATTTGGCGAGACTCCGCTAAGCCCACTTTGTAGTCATTTGCCTGGGACTAGGAGCAGCAGCAACAGCAACAGCAACAGCTACGTCAGCAACTGCAGCGAGAGCAACAGCAATAACAACAACATGTGGCACAGTGGGCAGCACAGAGCAAATGTATGCCAGCAATTTAGACGACGTCGTTGGCGCGCTTGCTAAATTACCAAAACAAAGGAAGCGATAACTTGCAACAGGACGAAGAGCTCGGTGGCAGCACTGGCAACACTGGTGCTAGGGTACACGGGGGCACCGTGGGCGTGTGGCACAAAACACAATAAAACTTATTTACGAGTCACGGCGGGGTGGCCGGATGGCTCCTACGTAGTTCATTGTAATGCACTTAACTTTGGGTACGGGCAGTGGAGCAGCGGCTTGGCAAGATGCGCGCAAATGATATGCAAAAGAGCAAGCGAGGGGATTACGGAGAGGGGAAGTTGGGCAGCTGAAGCAGCTGAACGTTTGGTTAAAGGGTAAATGAGTGCACAGCGTGAGGCGCATGAATGAAACGAGGGGAAAAGTGGCGTAGGGTCGAAGCGCCGAAGGGTAGGAGCAGCAGGGTGGTTAGCCGGAAGCGGTGCCAGCGGCGGGCAGACAAGACAAGGGGCCATGGGTAATGCTGTAAACGAAAGGAGCAACAGGGGCAACAGCAACAACAACAGCAATAGAGACACAAGGCCAACACACACACTGAGCAAAAAGTTAAGAGCAGTTAAAAGGCTGCCATTAAATAATTATGGGCAGCACAAAAGAGCAAAGCGCTAACAATATGCAATGAAAATATGAAGTATTATGTCTAAATATTAACAGAATTATGCAGTAATTTATTAATTAAAGCAAATGCCTATCATCTGTCTAATAAAGTCTCTTCTCTCTGTTTCTTTTTAGGTAAGCAATCGAATGAATTTACTAGTTGACTGTTTCAATGCGTAACGGTAAGCTGAATTTAAGTCCAACTTTGCAAATTGCGTATACGCCACGTTTACGCTAGATTAACACACGCAATTCAAGAAGTTCTGATTGCATTTTCGTGCAGTGCAGTTACAATTGAAGTTTGAACCGAACTGAGTCCATCCTTATGCTGGTGCTACTCGTCCTTGTCTCCCTTGGATTCTCTTTCTCTCCTTCGCTGTCTCTCGTCACAGTACGTAAAGTTCTCAGTAGTCAGTGAAATTGCGCGCCTTGTTTATTGTTGCAGTTGCAGTTGTTGTTGTTGTTGCTGCTACATTGCTGCTCTTGCCTATATTATATTGCGTTTTATTGTTGTTGCCAGTCTGCATAAAGTTTGTGCAAACTCAGCAAGCGTATGCTACCCACATACACCCAGAACGTGGACACCTTATAAGGCACAGTGGAAGACAGCATCAGGAGCAGTATCCAGCGACTGGGCTTAAATATTTATGGCTTGCCATACTTTGTACGATTATTTATGCCTCCCGTTTGTTTGTGTAAGTCCCCATCGTCGACAGCGACGACGACGACGGCAATATGACCGTACACTCATACACACCCATATAAATATCAGCTGTATGTGCATGCAAATTATGCCGCAGGACGACGTTAAGTGAAAAACAGTCGACGACTCATTAAAATGTTGTATAAAAGACGACGCACTGCAACGTAAATGTCCAGATTGAGTATGTAATGAGTTGTAAGCCATCAGCTAACAGTTGTCGACTTTTCACTTTTAACACGTTAAGTAAGAATTTCACTCAAGATTCTGCACTAATCCCTCATCTTAACTGCTCATATTGATTGATTTGCTAGATAAGAAGTAATTGAGGGTCAAGGAAATATTAAATTAAAGTTGTAAATTAAAATTCGTTGCTACCAAAATCTTGTTAACGCTGGTGTAGCAATCTATAAATAATCTAGGAAATCAAATCACAAACATTTTCCATGTTGGACAAAGCACAAAAAAGCAGTAACAACACGTACGTGTAACGGTTGTTTTGGCACGCCAAATTGTAGTTAGGCATCTGGAGCAGACTTTTGGCAGCAACTGTAAACGTTAAGCGGATTGACTAAAGATTTTTTTGTTGCCGCTTGCCGCTAATTAGCAGCCACAAAAATGCGACGCATCATGCTCATCAGTTTGCCACAACTATATATATAGAAGATATATATTATATCGCTTGTTATTATTGCGGCTCGTTGGCCATGCCCACCACTCTACCCTCCCGCCTCCCATTTCTCACTCTGTTGTTTGCATGTGGCAGTTTTTCGGCAAGTTGGCTGTGGTTAATTAGCAAGCAATATTGAGCGTTAATGCGAAATAAATCGCAGCAGCAGCCAAATAAGCTAAGGAAAAACCTCGGCAAAAACTGTGAAAAGCTGTAGAAGTAGAAGATGATGGCGAAAAAATAGAAGATGAAGAAGCAGAATGTGTAGAAGAAGAGTAGCAGAAGTCGTTCACTTAATTATGTTGACGTTTATGGCAAAAGGCGACGCTGAGCTAGAGCCAAAGACGGCGACACCCACACACAGAACGAGACCGAGAGACTGGGAGACTGAGAACACAACGGTAATCATTATTAATGATGACTTTTAGTTTACAAGCTAATTATTTGTTACTGTTACTGCTGCCGAGGCCAAAACGCCTCGCGGCCAATTTAAAGATACACTCAGTTCTATTTTCGAGACGATGGAGATGGAGATGTCGATGTCGATGGCATTGGCATTGGCGACTTTCGCCTTTGATATCGTTTTAATTAATTTATTATACCAAATCAGTGTCAGCTTTTGATGTCTCACTAATAGCACATTCTGAGTACATTTTGCATATTAAATCTCTAGCTTACTCAAACATCAAATATCCAGAAATAAGCAGAGCCAATTGTTGGCTTAACTCAGAGATTGTACAAGTATAGATACTCGTAGGCATAAAACAGACTTGATTGATCTTTAGCCGGGTAAACTTTAAAAATATATAAAAAACATACTAAATGCCGTTATAATTGCTGGATTGCCAAAATTGCCATATGACCATGTATGTAAATTTCATAAGCCGCTTAGACCGAGACAACAAAAAGCGCAGACAAGAAGCTAAGCAAACAAATAAAACTAAATGAATGAGTCTATTGAACCATTTCCATATGAATATGCAACAACAACACTCCCACATAGCCGGAGTTGGCCATAAATTAGAGCTGACCTCAAGCCAAAAGACATAAGATTTCCAAATCCATTTGAAATTGGGTCAAAAGAATTACAACATCGAAAATAATTGCCGAAAAAAAGGCTAAAAAGGCGTTGAATTTAAACAAAAAACTATTTTTATTAAATTTTAAATAGACTGTTCAAAGAAATGTTAATTTTAATGGTTCTTTAATTGGCTTATTGTCATTTAAATATGAATCTTTCATTCTGTGAGCTATTTAAAAAACATAAACTCTTCTTTAACAGGTTTGTTATCATTTAACTATGAATTAATCACTGTCTTATGTAAGTTCTACTTATACTCTGTTAAGTAATTCCCAGAATTCTAAAGAAATTGGTCTTAAATTTGACTAATGATATTTGCATACTGTCGAAAGATGTGCGAATCTGAAATGCCAACAAAACTGAAAGCACTTACACAACAGAAAGTGCTAATCAATTGTCAGTGCAGACCACGATCAATATGACGAAATTATTATTGGCATTTGTTTTAGTTGACTTTATTTGTTTTTGCTTTTGCCTTTTATAATTACGCAAACAAATACATGATTACAGCAACGGTAAAAAAAAACAATAACTTTTTGCAGACGGAATACGCAGAGTGCGTGGGAAGAAGTACAACAAAAAAGTGAGCAAATGGCAAAACAAAAGCCAAAAAAAAGAGTAGAAAAAAACGAAAACAGTAGCAAAAATGTAACAAGACTAAAGAGAAAAAAACAACAAAAACAACAACAAAATGAAAATAAAAATGATATTGCAAAATTACAAAAACAACGTGGACGATGACGACAAATTAGATGCAGCACATACAGAAATTAAATAAAAATGCAATTAAAATGCACAGCAAGCAGTGCAGAGGACGCCGAGTCAGAAGAGTTTGCCAGGTACCAGGTGAGAGAGGTGAAAAGGTGTGTGAGGAAGGGGAAAGAGCAGGGTCGTGCCAGGGGAAGGGGGCAACGCTCACGTTGGGAATAATTAAAACCATTTTTTTTGTGTGACACAAAACAAAAGCGAAAGTGTTGAAATATTTATGCAGAAAATGCACAAAAAAAATATAAAGCGACCAACAGCAAAACAACTACAAACACACAAAGGTAGCAAGTGTCACCGCAGAATAGCAACAACAAATAACAAACAACACAGCAATGACAAAAGCCGCAACAACAGCGAACAGCGAAAACAACAACAGCAGCAACAACAGCAACGACAGCGATATCCAAGCCCCGCAGCAACAACAAGTCGAATTTTAATTCACATTTTTCACAGCAATCAGCCCGCAGAGTTTTGTGTTTTGTATGCAAGAGAGTTGCCAGAAGTGTTTGTTAGTTTTGTCCAAGTTTTATAACTTAATAATAAACCAAATTTGCTTTAAATACACTTAAAATGTTTGAATACTACAGCAGTAGATTTTTACAATTTGTGTACGCACGTGTATGGAAGTGTGTGTATAGAGCATGTGTGAGTGTAGAGCATTCGTGTGTGTGAGTTTGTATTTTAAGCGTTGCATGAATAGTGCGACTAATTTTCGCTTTTATTAAGCCGTTGTTGTTGCTTTTGGCGCATGCGCCACCGCCAACAATTGCAGTTGTTGTTGTTGTTGTCGCTGCTGGTTGTCTGCCGAATGTCTGGCTAGCGTATGGCCTGTGCCGTGTTATTCTTCTTGTTGTTTTTGTTGTCATTTGGAAGTAATTAAAATGGAAATTGCATTCGCAGTTGGCCAGACGAAACAATGCGATGAACGAGTGTATTCAATGTTGTTGCTGCTGCTGTTGTTATTGCTGTTGTGTATTCACATAACGAATGCTGAGGATGCTGGCAGTTCACAGCCGTTGGCTCAGTTAAATGCGCTAATAACTTTATTCATTTGGCTGTTGTTGTCGTTGTTGTTGCTGCTGCTGCTGGCATTGCAACATTTTGCCTCAGATTTCTATCAGCAACAGACAGAAGAAGTGGCAGTAGCAGTAGCAGCAGCAACAGCAACCAACTTAAGACAATCGCACGGAAATTGCAAATGAAGTTGTTGTATCATGTTGATGTTGTCGTTTTTTTCTGTTTTTACTGCTGTTGTTGTTGTCGCTTATTATCAAACATTACTTTTATTGCCAGGGCAACAACTGAGCAGCAGCTGAACAACTGAATAACTGAACTTTTATGTGCCAACTAAATAAGTTTCTACCACGTCACTTGGCTCGCAGAGTTCATGCGTGTGAAGGGCAAACAAAACTCTTATCTAATGCTGTGCTTCCACTTGGTGTAAATTTTACAGCATGTGACGACTACAACAACAACAACAACAGCAGCAAAGCAGAAACATCAGCAATAACAATAACAAAGACAATGTCCGGCAAAAAAGATAAAATTACCGCATTTTCATGGCGATTTAATTTAATTTTGAATTGTAAGCAACAACAAATATCATAAAACAGGCTTGGTAATTGTGGAAAGGGCTTGAAAGAGGGGCGGGGTGGTGGGAAAAGTGGCAAGTTACTGGCCAAAAAGTTGTTGGTACTTCGTTTGAAATAAACTTTATTGTTGACTTGCCATAAACAGCATTGTTTTAACTAATAGTATGATCCATTGATCCCACGATTTTGGGTCAACTTGGGAATACCAAGAAGTTTTATGACCTGAACATGAGGCGAATACTTTTAAAGTTATGAGGAAATTAAATAAAATCCAAGACGAGTTAAAATTGATGTTTTTATTGTTAAACAAAGTCAGTTCTTAGTTCTCATGAAATGAAATCAAAGTTCTTCAGTCATTTTAATTAAATTCTTCTGCTCATATTATCAGGCAATCAAGAAGCCATCAAAGCTAGCGGTTTCACCATTTTTGGCTGGAACAAAACACATGTATCTGGCCATAAAAGTCTCAATGAATGGCCGCAAATTGCCGGGCTAGGAAGCCAAACGCAGGAATTATTTATTAATAAACATAAAGCAACAACAATGTCCCATGCTCGTGCTCATCCTCATAATATAATAAATACTAAAGACTTCCCAGCCCCTGCCCTTCCCTACCATTCCCCTTTACCCACATCTTTGCACCTTTATTGTCCCGCTGACTAACTGACGGCATGCCAATTAAAATTCAAGTCGCATCGTCGCTTAATGTCATAATTATGAGCCAACTAAAGAGATTTACGTATTTTGTTTCATAACTTTGCTCCGGACACGGACACGGTCAGAGCCAGGCCCATACCCAAGCTCTAGTCTTTCGCCCGTGCGTGTGAGTGAATCTTGGCCAAAAAGTTGTTGTCTGACATCGATTACATTATGCACAGAATGTGAAAAGCAAGATGGACAGTGACAGTTGGCACGTCAACTTCTGGGCGTGAAATTAGCAGCAGGCCAAAATAAATACAACAACAAATAATGTATAAATATTAGTAATTAAATCTTCATGCGAGTCGACGCACGTAACAGAAATAATAAATTTAATTAGGCAAATTAGCTACACAATTAATAAACAAAAAATATACAAATGGGAAAAGTTTACTAATAACTCAAAATGAAACCAATTTATTGACAAATTCAGTGTCGTTCGAAAGCCAATTGAAAAGTGTTAGTCTTCAATTTAGGGAATTAGTTTCGATCTGAGTCTTACAACAAACGTGATGCCCCATTCAACGGTACCAGTGTAAACCACGTTCATTTTGTAAGTGCCTTCTGGCATTATCTCTGGAAAACCCTTTCCATTGGTCACACAACGTTCGAAAGTATATTTTTGTTTTACCCATGGACGATTCTCGACATCCTTATACGGCAGCAAATTGGAGCAGTCCTCAACATTCGGATATATTACGTCCTTGTAGTATTCCTTTATGACATCGTTAAAGGACATATTTGGGATCTCATAGGGAACTGGCGTGAAATCATTCTCCAGTCCAGTTGAGCTGCGCAACACTGTTGTCTCAAACTAGGGAAAGAGGCATTTCATTATGAAAGCTAAGAAAATTACCAGAAATTGAACAATAATTACCATGTCACCATCTTGCACGTCGAAGAGCCAGTCAATAATCATTGTGTAGCTCAAATCATTGTACTGTGATCGTTCGATTTTTGTTTCAATCTTTAATTTGCTTTCATCCTTGCTAAAAGAGCTTATTGATATGAGTTCATAGGTCCACTTGATCTGTTAACAGGAAAATATGTAAAAGCCAAATGAGTTGGGAATCAAAAACTTGCCTTGCTCTCGCAGCCTTCAAATGTCAGCAGCATCCCCAGTAACGCACACAGCAACAACGAATGGTTTTTCATTTCTAAATTGATTTGAGAAGTGTGGGATAACACAGGCTTTTATATACTTACTAAACCGAATGTGGCTTATCGCTAATCAAACACTTGCATTCACACGCCATTATCGTGTTTAATAATTAACGAGAATGCCATGTTTGGAAATGTTTTGTAATCTATAGCTGTATTATGTTTAATAATTATATGCAATTAAACTATTCAAACAATCTAATATATCTGAAAATATTGAAGCGAGTTTTTGGCAACAAATCAGAGCTGTGCATTTCCATTGCATACTTTTGAGCGCAAATAAAAATTGCTGTAGTCAATGGGCTGCATTAAATTTAAATATGTTTCAACATATTGCAGCTGCATTAAAATGGCAAAAAGCCAATTGACCTGATGATTACGACACGCACACACACACACTGTCACACTCACCCACTCGACACATACTTATATATAAATATGTATATGACTGGAAAATTTAATCAAATGAAAGCTAGAGGCAATTATGCTTTAAATACAATTAATTAATCATGAAAACATGCACAAACACACGCACAGCATAAACACACACTTATACAGCTGCATGCACACAGTTATTTATCCACGGCAACTATGCTGTTATTTCAACCGTACAGTGAAGCCTTTTATTGGTGTTTTTTTTTTGTTTTTGGTTGCTGTTGCTACTGATGATTTTGTTGTTGGCGCGGCCTTTGGGCTTGAGCCGCAATATTAACATATCCTGCGTGTTTAAGTAACGCATAAAATTATATCCTGATTGAATTGACCAGCATCGAGCTGCGAGCGCCACAGTGCACGTAAAATATGCGAATACCAATAAAGTTGGCAACGCGTTGTCGTAGTTGTTGCTGTCGGCACAGCAATGTGGTGCAGCTTTAGCAGCGAGTACTGCGGACTTTGTTGGCATCTCTTGCATCCCCGCCTGTTGGTGTCGCAGTCGTTGCTGTTGTTCGTTCTGTTTTTGTTGTGTCGTTGCCGCGTTAAAATGCGCGCCCACGCACATAAATCACGTGCGTGAATCTCTGCAGCTGCGTGTGTGTGCCTGTGTGCATGTGTGTGTGTGGGAGTGTACCGGCAACTGTTGGTAAACGGAAAATCAGCAGACACAGTTTCTGGCTTTATGTGTGCGTGTGTGCGCATGTATGTATGTGTGTACTGTGTATTAACGGCCTATCGGCTGCTGCATATCCGGCTGGACACTGGCATCAGTTTTATTATTATTGTTGTTGTCGCTCTTGCTGTTTTTCTGTCTTTGTTATTGTTGCCGTTACTGTTGTTGTTACTGTTGTTGTTGTTGTTGCGGATGTCGCTGTGCACACGTGTCAATGACAGCAGAGGACACATTTTCAGTGTCGTGTTTAATTAGACTGGCCCGAAGGTGCATAGCAAGAGCTCAAGCCCCACAGATCCACTCATGTGCTCCGTTATACATGGCACAAAAGAGAAAGGGAGTGCACACACAGCTGCATACCCTGCAAATCGATGCGGATTTAGTGAAACACAAGTTTAGACTCGATTAGAAATATATTGAATAAGTAAGACCAAGCATACTTAACATATAACTAAAACTACCTCATTAGCAACATAATGAGCTGTTCACTCAGAGTGCTCTGTCTTTCCAGGGTATTTTTTCACTTTTCATTTGTTTAACGAGTGAAAGCATATAATCACTGCAAGGTCTCTGCACCGTTTCATTTTCGCGAAGGGCATTTTTGTGGCAGCCTCATTTATTTGGTGGCATGTGGCACGAGTATTCCTTACTTACACTTACACAAATAAAAATATGGACTGACACGTGATTTAAAGCAATTATTTGCTGTTTGTACTTGCCTCGGGTGCAATTGCAATTGCAGCGTCTCAATAATTGTTGCAGTTTTGTTTCTCTTTTTTGCGGCGGTGTTGTTGTTGGTGCACCGTTGCATGTGCAGTAATTAAACTAAACAAAACTAACAAAATGCGAAATCATAAATGGGCGTGCATATGATTTAATAAATTGCATGGTTTATGGCGTGATTTGTGTGCTGCCAACGCCTCAAGGCATTGCGCATACGTCGCGTGTGACAGCCTCGTGAACTGTTTTGGTTTTCCTTTTCTTTCTTGTGGCCAAATGGTACATTTCTTATCATTTAAAACGCATAAGTGGCTGACAGGTCTGGCTGACGTTTATGGCCGCTTAAAGCCCACAGTCGAGAGGTCGAATCAGCTAACACACAAGCGCCAGACAGGCGGGCTAAACAAAACGAGCAGCGTAGAGTAAAGCGTGAAGAGAATGGCATAGAGACAGAGAGAGGGGGGTAAGGGACTCAATGGGAAGCAGACGCACAGCGCAATCCCAGGCAAGTCAAGAGTGCTGCCAATAGGCGAACGCAATGCACAGCGACATCGTTGACATCACAGTCCCCTCAGCAGCAGCAGCCGCTTCAGTCTTAGTTCCATTCCCAGCTCAACTTTGGGCCTGGCCCAAACCGAGCCAAATCAACGCAACTGCCATATGCCATACGATGTATCCCAGAACGCCGACTGGCATGTTGCGCTGTCATATGCGCAAATTAGTCGTTAGTCGACGTTTGGAACTCATGATGCTCTCCGAGAGTTTAATGACTTTAGCGTTAGATGTTGTTCTTGTTGTTGTTGTTGTGGTTGCTGATGAGGCGCACGATAATGGCCTGTGATGGTCGCGTTCTTGTCAAAGTCAACGCAAAATGGCAACCCATCAGCGGTAAGAGTGCTGAGTGGGTAGACAGTTGGGGATAGGGAGTCGGGGCCGGCAAAGGCTTAAGCCTCGTCTGTTGCAGCAACGGCAAGCAGCATCATGCACCTCAATGCACAACCATAGTTCCGGCATGTACATAAATATAGCATAATTAGCATGTCGCTGCATCGCTCACTCTCCTACTCTACAACTCCAACTCTCTCTCCCATTCTCTTTGTCTTTCTCCAAGTCTCAACATAATGTCAATGCTTAGGCTTATGGGTTCCTTGACTCGACTTGACTTCGCTGAGAGTTTGCATGAGAGTTCATTTAATTTCACTTTGCAGCCAGGTGAATCTTCATTTCCATTTCCATTTGCAACTCGCATCTCGTATATCAATTTGAGTTGCATCTCTTTCACATATGATGCAATCATCCCGTGTCATCCTTCTGGGCTCACTTTCTGTTGAATTAAGCCAAGTTTTTGTGTATCTATCTTGTGCTGTTTTTTTTTTTTTTTTGTGCATCTAATGAGCTTGTAATGTGTATGTTTGGCTAATGAATTTGTTTAGTCAAAGACTTGGCAAGTACTTTTCATGTTAATCCAAGCAACATAATCTTAATTGACATCATTTCGATGTTGCAAGTTTCCCTTTCTCTGTCTCTCTTTAGTCCCCTTTCTTTCTCTCTCTGTATCTTTGCCAACTAATTGACAGCACTTGTGAGGCTGTAACATGCGTTGACTTCACTTTCTTTGGTCCAAAAAGTGAACCAAATCCGAGCTCATGTAATTTTCTGTGTGTGTGTGTGTGTTGTATCTGTAACTGTATCTGTAACAAACTTTGCTGCAGTTTTCACTTTCTATGCTCCAAGTTGCCATAGCGACACTTGCTATGAAAGTGCATTTCTTTTCTTCTTGCTTTTCGGTTTTTGTTTTTAGTTTTTAAGCCAAGTTGAAGTGTCGTTAACCCAATTTGAAAGCATTTGGGCAAGCGCCATGCAAATGCAACTTTGGCGTCTCGTGCCTCTGTTTCTCTCTATGTTTTTCTTTGGCATTGTGGCATGGAGACAGGTTGCAACTTTTGCTTTCGCTGGCTAAAGCCAAAAACAGAAAAAAGCCGAAATGAAACGAAACAAAACCAGTTCAGTTTTGCAAAAAGTTTGTTAACAGCCAACAGTTAACAGGCTCGGCCAATAGCAGTTGTTGTTCCATCTATTTTCCTTCGATTGCAGCATAGCAGAAAAAATAAAAGGCTTAAAACAATGAAACAAGAGACACTGACTAAGCTCAAGAGCGGTTTATTGTAGCAGAGTGTAGTTTTTGTAGTTTTTAGTGTAGTGCAGTGTCTTTGAAGCGCTGTGTTGCTGTCTAATGACGTTGCTCAGACTCAGATTGTACCAATTAGCTGAATAGTCCAGCCCAAGTTGGTCTAGTCTTTGACTTATGGCCCCGCCTTGGCAATTAAGTTGGTAATTTTATCATGAACTTTGCATCTCCCTCTCTTTGCATTTGGTCAAGTGCAGAAACACACACACACACAGTTAGACAGAGAAGGCAAATCAAAGTTAGAGTGAGAGAGTTTCAAAGCAAAGATTTAGTTTAGCCTTAAAAATGTTGCAACTTATGAGCTATAATTGCTCTACTGTGTGCCTGGGGCGCCAGGCAGCAGCTTCCAGCATCGTCCTGCTTCGTCCTGCTCACAACCGCACAAAATTGTTACAAATTGTTTACTGCAATTTATCTTGGCCAAATATTTACGCAAAATGGCGTACACACACACAAACAATATTATTGCTGGTAAATTTATGTATAACAAAAAAAATAGTAAAGCAACAAGAAAATGAAAATAGAAATAAAAATAAAAAAAACTAAATGAAAACGAAAATAGAATTTGCAACGCAATATCAACAGCAAATTGTTCCTTCACTTCCTTCCCGCCTGCCAAGTCCAGCTCTGACTTTATGCAATTAAGACGTAGGCATAGCTATCATATATGTCACTTTGGTCTAGACTGGATCATAAATAATGCAAGACCAGCAACAGCTTGCCGCTTGACCAGTCAATTGTCCCACTCTGTGGCTGAAGGCGGGGCGGGGGGTATGCAAAACTGACAGGACTGTGGCGCCTGCTGTTAGGCAACAATTTTTGCAGCTATTTTCAATGCACTCGGACCACTTGAATGTTGAATCAGTTGCAAATTGCAATGCGTCGGTCAAGCGCATGAACTGAAAAGAGTTTTCCTTACCCTCCCACTCCCCCCCACTCGCCCAAACCATTACCATCCCAAGCCAAGCTAAAAGCCATTGGGGAAAATCTGTAAAGCACACTCGATGCACTTGGCCCAGTTGAACGGAAGGAACGAAACGGATGCAAATGCTTTAAGCGTGCGTTTTGCCAATGCATTTATTGGTCATATCACAACGATCAAGTCAAAGGCTATAAATCCTATTCTATAAGCGCAATGAATATGCAGAGACATTTACAAAATCCATAGAATTCTGAGAATTTCATTTAGCTACAAGTATTGTAAAAATACTTAAATATATTTGTTTAGTGTGCAGATTTTGTTAGTGTAACTGTGGTGCGTTGTCGTTTTTCTGCTGGCTAAGCTGAACTTTCTTGTTTTATTTAAATGTTTGCGGCAGGTGCATTTTGTGGATGCCGCACTTAAAGCGCATGGCAATTTCAGCAAAAGTGTAAAATAAATTGGCAAATATATGCGAATATGAAAAGTAAAATGAAATTGATATGCAGCTATTGCCAGTGGACGGGGGTTGGGCCCATTGGGGTTTTTTTCTTGGGGGCGGTTGGAGTGGTTTGCTTCCAGGGTATTGCCTTTTGTGTGAGAGTGCAATTTTTGAGTTGATTTTTGCCAATTTGCGCCAGCTGAGCATGTTGCAACAAAATATTTAAATATGCCAAGAGTGCGCACAGCTAACGAGATGGCACACACACACACAAGCACATCGAACTGTATACATGTGTTTAAATGGAGCACATTTCATATTCAGAATCAAGAGCCATTTTTAGTGGCTGGCAAATGTCAAAAAGTCACAACGATGTTTGCTTAAAACGTTAAGCACTGCCAATAAATTCTGTCTCAATCAATAAGGCAGCCAGAAAGGACGTTAACGGGAGTAGTGGTAGTGGTAGCAAAAAGAGGAAGACATGGCACACACATACAGCACGTATCCACGCCAGATACAGATGCACACACACTGACTCTGACGCTGACTCTGCCTCTGAGTCTGACTCTGGCATTAGATAAATTCTTCCTGCTCAGCGCATTGCACACAAACTAAGGTAGATAGGGGGGGAACGGGGAGATAGAGGGAAAGAGGGACAGCCAGCCAGAGAGACACGGGCAATGCGTGCCAAACTAACAGCCAACTCAATTGGTATAAAAATACGAAATTTATACAAATATGCGCTACGTCGCAGCGTCTCCAACTAGCCAATTCCTAGAGTTCTCCATCTCACTGCGCTCTCTGCACCACCTCTCACTCCCACTCAATACAGTCCGTGGCCATGTCGGGCCTGTCAAACGCGTATCTTATCTTCATTTGCCAACAGGCCAAACACACGGACATATGGACACACCGGAGGACAGAACATTGAACTGAAATCTACTCGTAAATAAAGTACAACAACGACTGTATCTTTCAGTGCTCGCTTGTATCTGTATCTGTATCTATTTATGTACGTAGCTTTGGCTAGATGCTGTATAGAATTCAGCAGCCTCTTCTATTAGCTGTCGGCCTTTTGTAACTTGTCTGAAATCATTTGGGCTATTTAACTTTTAAGACTAATTAATTACGAAACGACGAAATGAGCAATGTCTGTGTGAAGTCAGTTCACAGCGAAGCATCTGCCATAGAGATACAGATAGATATTTGCGGTAGAGCAAGAGGTTGAGGTAAAGAAAGGGGACTGAGGTAGTGGAATAGTTTGGCACAGAGGTAGAGCCAGAGAGGTATCTAAAGGCTAGTGCCATGTGGCAAGTATATATACGAGCAATTTTCCATTTTCTTGAAGCGCTTTCCGCTGCGCCTGCTGTTGGTTGTTCGCTCTGGTTCTTGTTCATGTTGTTGCTTTTGCTTTTTAATTACTTGGCTTGGCCGAGTGGCTGCCTGGTTTCTCGGTTGCCGGATTGCCTGGTTGCTTGCTAGCTCTGTTGCCTGGCCAAAGTCAAGTCGAGTGGCCAAAACCCTGACGTCCATGTCGATGTCGAAATCGACGGTCGTCGTTCGGCGTCTTGCTGTGCGGTTAAAAGTTAAGCCTGTCGGTTTGTCGGTCAGTTGTAAGTATCCGTGGCAAGTCAGGCCATTTCTAAATCTGCCACCTTTTCCTCCACCCACACACACACACATATACTGCCTTCTTCTGCCACTCCATTAGCAACACCATCAGCATGACCATCAGCTAGCGCCTCGCATGTAATTGACGCCGTCGCGTACACTGTGAGAATTTTCCCCCATTCCCATGTCCCCCCGCCACCTTTTCTATACGCTGGGTTCATGAACCCTGACTTGGCCAAGAGTCTGGCTTCAATTTGGCCCGCAGCTCGTTAAAGTTTTTAGGATGCGCGTCTTTGTGAGTGATTTTAAGTGGCAGCCACTGAAAATCGGTAGCTAAAAAACATTTATGTTAACTTAAGTGGTCATAAACATTTTAGGTAGCCGTATCCCAGTTCCATGGCAGCTTTATGCCATTTCTCAGAGCCAAACTGACAATTAAAAATAATTCAAGTGATTCGCTTTTCTATTTTTTTTTTTTTTGTCTTTTATTCTTTATCACTTTATTTTTATTATTATTTTCCTGTTTTGTTGATATATAAAATAAATGAACGGATGTGCTTGACGAGTGCACAGTGAAGCTAGGCTAATGTGGAATTAAACAGAAAAGAAATCTGTATTAAGTACTATTGTTCTCCTATTGAATTCCTAATCACTTTAATTAAAATATAATAAATTATTTTAATATTATTCACTTCTAAATACTTGTTTAACTGTATTAGACTGTAAATGCAGTTGAACTGGTTTTTCCATATTTTATTAAATAAAATTTTTGTATCCCTATAAAATTAAAAACTTCTCCCGCTGTTTTCACAACACATTTCTATTTTGATTTTAATGATATTGTTTATTTTTTGTGACTTTGTGTTTATTTCTGAGGCGTTTATTCGAAAGTGTTTTTTTGTTGGTTAATTTTTGTGATTAATTTATATGGCAGTTTTGCTAATTAACAACGTCGACGCAAGCGCAAACACGTCAATTGACTGATTGAGAAATTGAGCCATTCAACTTGAACTCGGCTATTAGGCAAACGAGATTTTTTAGCGTCAACTTGTTGCTGGTGTTTTTGGTGGTCAATCGGCTGCCATAAGCTGTTGCTGTTGCCGTTGCAGCAGTCTTGGCCATCACTCAATTAACAGTTGCACGCACCGCGCCCCGTTAAATGAAAGCGGAGGCGATGGAGACGACGACTACGACGACACGAGGCAATGAACGACGCCACCGCCAACGTAATTGCTCTGGCGACGACGACGACGACGACGTCGAAAAGTTGCCCAAAACCAAGCCAAAAATCTGACCGGTCTGCCGCTTTGCACCTCTGCTTATCTTGAGCTTCTCCACCTTCACCTTCGTCTGCTGCTCGCACACATAATTGCACAAAATGGCGGCGATTAGCGTTTAATCAATTTGCCAGCGGTTATTGATGTTGCTGTTGTAAATGTTGCTGTTGTGACTGTTGGTGTTGTTGCTGTTGTTGCTGTTGTTTTATATTCTTGCGCGCAATCGTAAACTGGCACAAGGTCTGGTTTTCTGTTGCGTGCCCGTATGTATCTGACAGATACAGATACAGTAAGATGAATGCACGCTACATGTGTGTGCGTTCAAGTGTGTGCGTGTGTGTGTGCTTGTAACGGCCAAGTTGCAAAGCGGATCAGATCGGTTTAATGAAAAATGCGTTGGTCGACGGCAGACCGAGTTCATCAACTGCAAAAGTCAACCTTGTCGCCCGCCAAACGTGTTCCCAAGCCAAAATCTACACACACAGAAACACACTCCACACACACACTTCAACTCCCGCCAGCTTCATTGGCAATCACATGAAAGTTGTTATCGCTGTCACATTTCGACAGGCTGTCCATTGGACCTTGGCTACTGTTAGTCACACTGACTAACTAACCAAGTATATGTGTGTAAGTATGTATGGCTCTGGACTAGGACAGAAGCACAGAAGCTGCTCTATCGGTCAGTAGCCCGCCTGTGTCCTGAATTCCCGCCCCAGCTGCGTCTCTTCCTAACTTTACTGTCTGCCTTCGGGGCATTAAAAAATTGCGACATTTTTATATGTATAAAAAGTATAAAATGTGCTGTATCTCTACGTTTGGATGTGTGTGTGTGTGTTTTTTATGGCATTCATTACTTTGAACGTTTCATTTTGTTTTCTCTTTCGCTTGATGTTTGCTTTTAATTATCAAATCATCACATGATCATTACCAAACTGACAAAAGTGATAATGTTGATGGGAATGAGAATGATCATGATGAAGTTTGCTGCTGACGAGGCAAACTGCAGAAGCATTTCCCTTTTGGCCATTTGTTGTTAAAAGTAATTAATTTTTACAATTAATACTTTTTTCCCTTCACTCTCGCAAAATGATATTTACACAGAATTTTTCAATACCCAGTAGACTATGTGCACTATAAATAAGGTATACTAAAAGGCAGACTGACGAATTTAGTTAACACAAAGTCAGGAGTATCTGCTCGTCAGTCACTTGTTGTTTTTACAGAACCAAATTGAGTTAATTTAATGTCAAATGCGATTGCATTTAAATTAAAAGAAATGTTCGGAATTAAATTAAAAGTTGTAAACTTGTCGAAATTATTTTTATGTATTTTTCCATAATATTGATTACATTTCCCCCATCGTGGTTTAAAAAGCTTTGTGACTATTGTGTTGATCTTTTATTACGTGTCTGACTTTCAGTTACATTAACTATCACTTTACATTTCCCTCATTTCCTATTGATGACTTTTCCATGCAATTTGCCACAGTTTGGATAACAAACAATCTGTGAGACACGAGGTTAATACCCGTAGACACAATCTCAGACTTTTGGTTACAATTACGCGGTGCTATGCGCTAATCAAATCGCATCCCTTTTCACCGACTATCGATGGTTCAGAGTCCGGAGTGGAAGCTCTATAAATCAGAGAGGCAAATGCTTCATTGTTATCGCCAGAAAACGAAATTCAGTTTTGGCCCGCAATGCGGAGCCTTTCACCTTTAAAATTCAATTAACTGCAAAGCAAATGGCAAAGCCAATCACCCAAATTCGTAAAACGAATTGAAAAGCGTGGGATGCCGAATTTGTTATTGTTGTTGCTGTTGTTTTTGATGCTGTTGCTGCTGTTGCTGTTGCTGCTACGCAAATATTTGCCATCAACATTTTTGTACGCTAATTTCCTTGGTAAATTTCGGGCTGACATCACGCGCGCAACGCATTAAGAGTGAGAGAGGGGGGAGGCTCTGAAACATTGTAAGGGGGGGAAATGTTGGATAGACATTTCAAAATAAAAAACGAAATTGTTGCAGTTCAGTACACACACACACACACACCGGCACAGCGACACACACACACAAAGAGGCACTGAGAAATTTCGTCACATATTTTTGCGTAAATTGCCGGAAAATCGCAAATCATTGAAGATAAACATCGAAGTCAAGAAATGAACAGAAGCCGCCAACAAGCAACGGAGACGGAGATGGCGATGGATGCTGAACCAAATATCGAACAATGTTAAGCAAACATCCACACACACACACTCGCACACCCACACACACAAATTTGGCAAGTTGTGTTTCCGCTTGCACAAAAAATGGAAGCAAAAAAAATTATATATGTAGAAAAAGAATCGGCAAAGGGCGCTGGAGGAAAAAACAAGAAAAAACACAAGCTGGCAGATCAAACAGACAGATAGACAGTTGGACAGACAGACAGACAGACTGACTGACAAAAGCGTCTGGCGGTTTTGATGGCGGCTCAGTTCTGCGGTGTTGCTGCCTGTTGTCGAAGTCAATGATGCCAATAAGCGTTGAAACTGTAGATGAGTGGAGAGGGGAGTGTAGCGCAGGGAGGGAGGGAGGTAGGGTACCAAAAAACTGCATGGAATCGAATGCAGTGCAAAACGTTTTCGTTACGCTTGAATTGAAATTGCCGTGGGGGAAGCATGGGGCATGCAACAGTAAGTGGCACACACACACACATCTACAGAGCAGATCCACAGGCAGACAGCAACAATCGTCGTCGCCGTCGCCGTCGCCGTCGCCGTCGCCGTCGCCGTCGTCGTCGTCATCCACATTTCCGCAATCTCAGCGTCACAATTCGCTGGCTTTTCACTGCGTCTTTGGCCTGGCCAAAAATCGTATTTTTTTCACTTCTTCACTTATTTTGTGGCTTTTTGATGCCTGTCAGTGTTGTCAGCTTGCGGCAGGCGTTATCTTTAGGCATCTTAGCTCACCAATAGCCCATTAAATTTGTATACCTAAAAAAGGCTAAATCAGCATCGCTGCTCTGCTTCGTGATTTTTCTTAAGATTTTCCTTTGCGATTTACAGATTTTACTCTAAGATTTTTGCACTTTGCCATTCTGATTTGTTGGCTTTCGTTTACTCTGCTTTGTTTTTTGAACGCTTTTCCTTTATATCTAATCAAATTTTGCAAATTATTTGGCAAGCAGCATCAGTCTCAGCCTCAGTTTTCGATTTGGCTTTTGGTCTCGGTCTGTAGCGCAGTGGGATTTTAATTTGTATTTAGACGCAGATGCTAAGTAAAATCTCAGCTTCTTCTTCTTGTAGTTGTTGTTGTTGTTATTTTCCAGCTGACTTCACTTGAGTTGAGCTTCTAAGAAGTCGAAGCGGCGGCTTCTCTTTAGTTGTTGGCCATAAAATTGAATTTAGTTTGATTGCATTTGATTGTGGCTTATCAGATAGCGAGACATAACAACGATTTATGCTTCGTTAACTTTTTAGTGCAATTGCACACACACACACACACACCCGCACACTAACACTCCGGCTGCTGGCAGTTGATCACAGTTGAAATGCTGAGCATTTGCATAATGCGGCTCAGTTGAATTTAATTTTGTTTTAATTAAGTTTTTGCATAAACTTGCTGCAAATCTTGTGTGCACACTGCACACGAACTGCTGACAGAACTGCCAAGGGGAAGGCGAAGAGAGAGCAGAGGGGGGGAAATGAGCAAATTGCTGCTTAGAGTAGTAAATTGTAGCTGTTGGTAGAAAACTCAGGCGAAGGTCTTACTACTTGACGTCAGTCGGCATTTTGGCCATTAGGGAAGCTGCGGCTAGAAAAAACTCTCACTTTGGTCTATTAATGATAATTCACACGTCAGCCTGAAGTGCTTTGTAGTGAAATTATGCCGCGTTAATTGCGCCTGTTTCAAGGTAAAACTTGCTTAGTTAAAACTCCCAGTTCCTTTGCCAACCGAGGCGTAAAACTGCCGACCACTTTTACCACCTCAAATTGTGTGTTGAATCTGAATCTTTGAATCTGTGAATCTGTGAATCTTTGATGCCTTGAATCTGGCCATGACATGATGCGTTTTGTAATTGCAGAGATATAATCATGTTGTTGTTCAAGTAAATAAATGAAATCTTCCACACCTCGTTGCACAATTAAAAGCTGTCAAAATTGTACTTTACCAGAGAGAGAGACACACAGGGACAAAAAGAGCTTCCCATTGTATTTCCCCCATCATTTAATATATCAAATGCCTTTTGATTGTCGTCGCTCTTTGCACAATTCAGCACCAATTTTAAAATCATTTTCACACACGAATGCATTTCGCAATTCGTATTTCAACATTTTGCCACCCGGCCCGGAAATGTTTTTGGCCTCCCCGAAAAAGAAATTGCAGCCCCTCCCGCACCCGCACTCGCAGTAGCCAGCCAAGCGATAATGAAGCCGCCCATGGGCGTGAAATCAAGCAGCGTTTGTTTATCTATCTATATTGTACTGCCAACTAAAAGAAACAGAAAAAAAAGAAATGTTTAAACATGTTTATTTATACATCATATATATTAAAATAATCGCTGCATTTGCGTGTGCAGCCGAAATTCATGTAACGATTAAAATTCGCACCATAAACGTGTGCACAATGCAAACATTTCCCTCTGCAATAAATGCTCGTAAATTAAAAGACTATCATAATAAAAGCACGCAACGACGCAACTATCGAGTGCCAACGCAGCAATAATGATATATCTATTTTGATTTTATTTTATTTATGTTTTCTTCTTTTATTTATTACAGCTAAACACCTACACTTGCGATACAACACGATAACATCATTATCAACATCAAACTGAACGCTTAGTTAGCCGAAAATATCTTGAGGTGAGCAGAAATCAACAAAAGTAGCAAAAGTGCACGTAATGCCATGTTTCCACTGGGCAACATTTAAGCGTATTAACTGTTAATTGTATATAAGATTATTGTAGCAACAAAAACAACAACTATTAACTAGCAACTAACTGCCCCCTCAGCCAACAACAGCATTAAGTTGAACACTTCATTAGCAGGTGTGTCGAGTCTTGTAATGATGTTACCTGTTACATAAGTGATAGCATTATAGACTCACCTTGAAGGAAGTCATTACTTAAGATTAAAAGTAATCACTTGACTCAGTTGACAGATTGACTACTGAGTAGCAACTCAGTTTTAGTATCTTTCACATATTTATTCTTTGATCAACGATCGGTTCTGGGGCGTTCTGTTGTTACTCAGCTGATAAGCAGTACTTTCATTTTAATCAATCGTTTAAACAGTTTAAGTTTTGAAATCGTTGTTCTTTAGTCTTTATTTACTTTGGGCAACTTAAAATTTCTGTGTAAAAAAGAAACATCATCATGCTACATAATAATTAACGCTTAAAAACAAAGTTCATTATGGAGTTTGGAATGTGGGTAATGGTGGAACATCAAGCGCAGACCGCAAGGCCAATCAAAGCGTCATTGAAACGGAAACGGAAACTGCAAGTCAAATGGAAGTCGGCCGCAGGAAATGAAGCGCACAAGTGGCCAACGCGAATAGCAAAGAGCCCGCAATGGTGACCGCAAATTAACGTCAAAGGCCGACTCACTTCAAGATTTTTCACTGCGTGCCCCGATATTCTGATGAATTATTAAATATGAGCAAAAGAAATAAAAAATAAACTCACGGCTGAAGAAAAAGCGCTTGATGAAGCGTCCAAGATGTCTGCTGTTGTTGTTGTTGTTGCAGTTCTTGTTGTTGCCACCAATGTTGCAGCTGCAACTTGTGGGTTGCCTGAATGAGCGCTCAAATGAACACCGCAATGAATGTGCGCCGCATGACAAATACGTAAAGTTTCTTTTGAAATTAAGCAGCATTTGCTGCCAATTCTTAACTACATCAGCGACAAACTTTGTCCTCGTTTTCATTTTCTTGCTCAGTCTCCTTGTCGCGCTGTGTGTCTCGTTCCCAATGAGTTTTTCCTTCTTCGCCAGCTTCATTTTTTGTTGACTTTTTCTTTCTCTTCCTCTTGCTCCATCTTCTTCTGCTTCTTTTTTAGGGTTCGCTTGCAGCAGTTTTTCTCTGGCACTTGCAGGCAAAGCTCTCCACAGCTTTGGTTCTTCAGTGCTGAGCCCAGGGCCAAGCCAGGCGCTTGCTCATTTCAAACTTTTGACACAGAAACTAATTTTGGCAAGCGGGTGCTACCAACCAAGCAGCCAGCAGCCAGCAGCTAACAGCTAACAGCTCCAGGAGCCAACAGTTGTAGTTACTGTGAATGGTAAAAGTGATGGAGTAAAGGGAGTGGAAAGGGGGTTACTTTGCCGACTTCTCTCTGCATTTAGTGGCTTTTCATTCTTTTGCTGATTGCAATATTTCATTGCCTTTGCGGTTCGTGTGTTGCATACTTTCGAGCGTCGCTGAGGTTTGCCTTAATTAATTGCCTCCCCTTTCCCTTACACCTCACACCGAACCTCTGTCGTCTTTGCCAACCTCCATTACCATTCCCATGACGATTACGTTACTCAGTCTCGAACCTTTTTTGCCAATGCACAATTGTCGCCTTTCAGCTGCATTTTTCGCATGCCGCTTGCATTTTGAAGTGCTTCGGCATCGAATGGCACTTTAATTGCCATTTGATTTGATTTACGTCGATCTGTCCCCCCATTTTCTACCCAACCCTTTTTATCTTCTCGTCAATCGGTGCCCCCTTAGCGCGCTTGTATTGTGCAATTAACGCTCATCTTGGGGGAAAACCCGGAAAATCGCTCTTGGTGCAACAATGTTTGAGTATATCTCAGCGCGAAGCTGTCAAATCAACTTGTCGGACTCTCTGCATATCAAATATCATGATTTACGACATTTTCATTATGCGATAAGTGTGTGTATTTTGTTGTCCCATGTTATGCTCTGCTGTGTTGAGCTCTGCTGTGTTTTGCTGTGTTGCGGTCAGCAGATGAACTCCACTCTGGATGGACGGGAAATCTAAGTGAAATTGACAGCTGAGCAAACAGTTGGTCGACTTGTCAGTAGAGTTAACTGTATCAAATATGAAATCTGAACGGATCATATTACTAAGCACAACTTTAGTTTGTGCACTCAACTTTAATGCTGCAAATAAACAAACGTTAAAGTTAAATTTCTTTTAAATCTTTTGCTTAAAAGCTTATAAACTAACAACTTAACTTGATTTTGTTTGAGTTTATTTCTCTGTGAGGAAAACACGTTGAGATTAACTTTAGAAACAGCAAAATGCACCTCTGAATGCAATGCAAATATTCAACTTGGAATGTTTTAATTTAATTCAGCACTCAACAAACTAGCAATTTTCAAAGCATATATAAACTGCTGAAAAATCTTTCGCTTTGAGATTAAGCCATTAAATGAGGCCAAAAGGCAAGGGCAAGCATATGAGATAACCAGTCAAATGTATGAGCATGAGAACGAATACGAATACGACTACGAGTACGACTACGACTATGAGTATGTTGAATGTTGAATGTTTGCATTCATATTTTGCCTTTGCCTTTGCATTTGGCTCTGCCAACTCTCTGGGCATGGGCGTAACATGGGTGGCATGCAGACAGTTGTGTGCAGTTAACTGCCACATTTTCCTTTCCCTTTCTCACTCGCACTCGCACTCGCACTTGTGCTTTCTCTTTCACTTTCTGTAGCCGTCTCTATCGCTCGCACAGTCTCATTCACAAATTGCATACGAGTGTGTGAGAGTGTGTTGAAAGCAATTAATGAAAATTTTATTGTGCTGTCGATGAGTTTTGTAAGTGAAAATTATTGGGAAATGCTCATTTTGCAGCCGGCGTCGCAGTCAACGCCAACATCAACGCGTAGCACATTGTCCAAATGAGCAAACGGCGCAATTTTTGCACAAATTGCAACAATAAAAATTAGCAATTGAGTTGCGTATCGTTCAAAGTCAATTACAGTGAAACTTCGCTTACATAAACACTTAGTGAGTTGAGTCGAGTAATATAACTTTAAATGCATAAATGATTTAAGAGACTTAACAATTCAAAGTTTTCCCTGCACTAAACTGTTCTTTAAGGTAATTTATGAAGAGAAGTTTCACTTTAGTTTGCCAACTAGGAAAAGCAAATTAAATGCTACTTCACATGGCTAAATTTCACTCATGCCGTTAATAATGCAAATGAAAGATTGCTATGGAAATGTGAGTGCGCAAAAAGACAGACAGACGGACAGACAGACAGAGTGAGACAAAAAGGAAGAGAAAGAGAGCGCTGTAAATGGTTATGGAAATGAGGGGAGAGTGATGAGCAGATGGACAGGCAATGGGCTAAAGAGCTGATTTTATATCATTTTTTTTTTCAATTTTACTTACTTTTATTTGAATGCCAAACGTAGAGCGAATCGTTTTCGTTTGAATTTGCTTTTGCCTTTGCCATTGCCGTTGCATTGCTTTATTTTCTTGCATTCTTTTTTTATTGCGTCATCGCGCTAAAATTTTCTGCAATTACCGTCGCAACGGAGGCGTCAGATACAGCAGAACAGAACAGAACAGCCGCACAGCGGGAATTGCATTTTCAATATTTTCAGACGCCACCTCCCCCTCACGAGCCCTCTCCCAACTCCCACTTTTCTGCGCCTCTCGCTCTTGGCTGCAACGGCATCATCATTTTTTACTGTTGCTTGCGCCGTTTGTCCAGATTCTTGTGCTCTACATCTATAAATTTTTAACTACAAGCTCTCTTGAATGCAATTACTTTTCAATCTTTTTTCCATACCCTTCCTCCAGCATACCTTCTCTGTCTATGTGTGTGTGGGTGTGTGTGTGTGTCTGCGAAAATAGCTTATTTCAACATTGAAGTTGGAAAAGTTCGCGTCGTTTCGTTTCGTTAGATTTAAAAAGCAAAAGTTTGCCATAATTTTGCCAGAGGTCTATCACTTTCTTCTGACGTCGGGACGCAACTCTTCTTCTTGTTCTTCTTCTACTTTTAACGCTTACTTTTTGCCACTTTTCGCTCGTATTTATTTTGTGTGGAAAAAGTAGCCCTGAACTTTGTTTTATTTGATCAAGAAATTGACATGATTGTTTATGCGAAAAAAAAAGAAAAGCAGTGGAAAATTTTGGAGAAAAAAGCAAATATGCAAAGGAAAAACTTGGCTGGAAAAATTCGCGACACTTTTCATTCATTCTCTGCTTTGCCTCCGACAAGCCAGTTATAAAAGTTTATCTTGTGATTTAAAACTGAAAACTAGCTGTGTCATAACCCACGACAAAATAAAAAGACAAAAGTTAAGCACATAAATCTCTCAAGGATTACACAGCTTAGCATAAGCCAAGCTTTGCCAGACATCAAGAAAACTCATATTTTCCATTTTTGATTATATTCAAGAATTAAATTTACTGTCAATTTCATGGCCAAAAATAAGACATTTTTCTTCTCTTCGACTCGGTCTCGGCAGAAGTCGTCGGAAGGCAGCTCGTAGATCATTAATGAAAATTTCGCGAAAATCTTGCAGCTGCTCGGAGCTGCTCGTTAATCCAAGCCGTTTGTCTACCCTTTTTGCATTTGGTAGGACATGCAGTTGCTTGCAAGGAGTTGACAGCAGCAGCTGCTTTGGAAAGTACTTGCATGATGACATTTAATCTTTTTATAGACCAAAGCGATTTTTTTTAAATTGCTTTAAAGTAGAGCTAGACGGATTAGTGATCGGATTAAGAATGAACATGTTTGCAAAATACGAAAAGTTTATGATCGACAAGGAGATTAAGAATGAATGTTTTTTATTACGGCACACGCACAAGTCAAAACGCCAAGCGAACAGGTAGACCGACCGCCGGGACACGCGTTAGACCCTTAAATCAGGTCAGCCAGGTAAGGATAATGTAAATCTGGCGGCTTTAAAAACCACTGCAAGTGCCACTGTCAGCATCAAACGCATAGCAAACACAGTGCTGTCAACAGCTACGGAAGGGCAACAAAAAGATCACAAACTGCATCTAAATCGTTGGCAATCTAAAGTGAAGTCTTCATACCATCACCTAACAACAGCAACATGTCACGCTATCAGCAACTTGTTAACGAATCGAACAACAGCTTCACCAACAGCAGCAGCAGTTCACACCAGATGGAGCAACAACAACAACAGTGTCAAAAGGAGCAACAACAACAGCAATCACCCAGTGTTGGCTATCATCTATATTTGTATCGAGAACAACTTGCCCGTCGCAATGTGGAATACATGCGACTGTCTAAAGCCAAGTACTTCATTACCGAAACGCTTCTGGCCAAGACCGTGCGCAACCTGAAGGGCTGCAGCCTCGACGAACTGAAGACAGTCAACAATCAGATTGTGTTCAAACATAAGCTCCGGCATCAGATCCATCGTCTGCGTAAACTACAATCCTTTGGCATTAGGAATCCCAATCCTAACATGCAGAGCACAGAACTGTAAGCCAATGCCAAAAGACTTGTATCGGCGGGGAAATATATAATAAGTCGGGAACTATAAAACATTTAATATTTGAATAAGTACATTTAATTACATTTAAAATTTAGACACTTATATATGCTTTTAAATCTGCTTTAATAATGGAAATAAATACTCGTATAAATTTAATTAACTAAAATGTTTCGTATTTTATTTAAGTTTGCCTCATAATGGCAAATGTATAACTTTACTTGTGCTATTTGTGGGACTCAAACCACAGCAAATTGGCAACCTCAAACTAGTCAACCTCAACCTCAACCATTGTGGGCATTTGCGGCGGCGACTAATTGAGTTCTCTAACATTTTGACATGTGTCAAATGAAAGTCGCAAAACTGTCAAGAAATGTCAAGCGAACTTTGCCTTGCTCTCTTCACTCTCTCTCGCTCTTTGACTCCCTTTTCTCTGTCTCCCTCTCTTTCGCTCTCCTTCTGCTTGCTGGCACTTAATTTATGCACAATTTATGTGCATTGAGCGAGGGCGGTTGCATCGGTTACATGTGCATTTTTATGGCAACCTGTGCACTGGCCTGCCAATTTGTTGGATGACTTTTGCAAAAGAAATTACCATGTTGTAAAAAATAATAACTACAACAACTACAAATAAAAAAAAAAAACGTTTGTGTACTAAAAGTATGAAAAATTGCATGCCACAAGCCGCATGGTGGGCGTGTCGCATATGCTTGCTGTCGCATTTAATTGCACATCATTTTCACAAAGTGCTTTACGCTTAACTTAACAACCAACATAATTATTTGCACTCCAACAATATTAATAAATACCTGACCCAGTCTACATTTAAAGTGCAGTCAAGTTGCTCAACTCTCAGATACCCTGAAGTGCACTCGAGGCTTTTAAGACCGGTAGCCTTCATAACTTTGCCGACGTTAATTTGCGAATGAAATGTCTGCATTTCCCACACTGCAAATATAATTTAATTTTGTTAAAATAAACATCTTTAAATATTCTGTTCAATGCCACAACGTATTCAACCAATATACCTCCCAAGATACCCTATATAAATACCTCTGTAATGGGTGCATCGTATAAAAATTATAAATAAATGCAACATAATAAATAAATGGGTTGCACACAATCGTACAAACATAATGCGGGGCAGTAAGTCAATTTTATTATTGAAATTGCCAACGTCACAAAGTTCAAACAATAATGTCGGAATGTCTGTGTATGTGTGTGTAGCTGCACATTAATTGTTCAAGTGCACACACACTTACACACACACCCATTTGCTGTTACATATGTTGGCAATTTGCGGGACTCAAAAGTATGCTATGAAAAATGTTGTGGCACACATAAAATTTTCCGCACAATCAATTTTCTTACTTGACTCACACACATCTGTCTTTCCATCCGTCACAACGTACTAAACTATACATCCCCATATGTTAATTTCAAACGAAATTTATTTATTTATGCAACTGCATATTGCCATCGGCTTAATCGTCCAAACTTCCTGCAAATCCATTATGATGCAACAAGCATCAACTGTGCACTGACTTTTTCCCTAAGTTAGTGCAAACGAGATAATAGACAAAAGGCAAGACAGAGAGAGAGCGAGAGAGAGGGAGCTACAGATGCAAAGTTATGGCTTATATGTTGGCTAAAACTTACTGTAAAATAATTTGCAAGTTACAAGTTAAAGCGACATCTGCGACTTGGCTAAAGAGTCGATTAGTGCGCTTCATTATGAACATCATTTTCATTATGTTTATTATGAAGGGAGCTAGCATCACCACTCCTTGGTATTCCCATCGCATCTTGGCCTTCTTGGTCATCTAGGCCAACTCCACCCACTTGCTTATGCTCTCGCTTGCCGAGCGGTTTCAAGTTAATGCAATAAATAAAATTTCAACTGCACCACCGGGCATGTTTAGCCGCATGAAAAGCGACTGTAAGCCGCTCTCACTCTTGGCCTGCATAAGAAGTTGCCTGTTTATCTTAGCCGGGTCTGCTGCTCCTGCTGCTGCTCCTGTTGTTGCCTTTTGTTTGTCCTGCCTGTTTTGTCCCTGGCCTGTCCTGCCTTATCCTACCCCACTGATTCACCATCCCTGCCCAACTGTTTTCTTTCAAAAAACTTGTGACCCACCGTCCGGCCTCCTCCCGTGCTTCCTGTTGCTAGCACCCCACACTTTGGCCTGTTTGGTTAGCGTAGTTGCTTAGTTGGTTGCCTGGTTTGGTTGCTTGGCCGACTGCTCTAATGAGTTTACAAAAAGTTTTGCTTTAACAAATGCGACGGGCGGACGAGAAGGCTCCAAGTTGTTGGCCAACTGCTGGCTGCTGCTGCCCAGCATGTTATACAAATTGCAGCTCGCTCTACGCCCACTTCCCTACAACACTCCTATGCCGCCCCAAATTTAGATCCTGAGCAAAGCAAAACTGTCATCAACGTGTCTGAAGTCGCTGTCTTGTGTTGTCTGGCTTAACGTGTGCCCTGTTGTGGAGGCTGACTGTCATTTATTTGTTTAACCATCCTTGTATCCCAGGTAAACTCGCATTCTACCAGACCCAACTACCTGTCTCCCTCTAGGTACTGTTGCCGTTGCTGTTAAACGAAAGTTTTCACATTTATGTGCAGTCAGAATATGCATTTTAATTAGTTTAGAGCAAGTTGCTGCCTTACCTCAGACATGGCCTAATACTGACTTCCAGTCTGTCTCCGACTCTGGTTAATTGCACAAATTTAGTAGCTGATGTTGGAACTTGCAGTCACTGCTGTTGTTGTTGCTACTTTTGCTGCATTTGTCACTGCACTTTAATGTGTGTTGCTGCCAAAGTTTTGCATGCCTACGAGCAGCACCCGCAAAACTTGTTAACATTTCACAAAGCAGCAAATTCAATTAGTTCGCATATAAACCCCCTCTCCACTCCCTCCATAACTGCTGCTCCTTTATCTATATGACTCTCCCTTTCCTTCTGTTTCTGTCTCTTTCTGTGCATTTTAGTAAATTACTTTAAGTTGCTGCTCTCATTGCAGTTCGTGCTCCAGTTTCGGCCTCTTGTGATAAATCTTTGTCGCTCGTTCGCAATTTACTTAACAATTTTAGGTTTAACACATAAATTAATATGTCTAAACATAAATCTGTTGACTGTTGTTCTCTATTGTTTTGCTGTGCTGCCTGTCCTGCCCTGCTCCGGTCTGTCTTAGCAAATTGATGGCAGTTTAACGATGCAAGCATGCAACATGCTGTAAGTCTGGCGAAAAGAAACTCATTAGAAAATTCAATAAATTAATTTCAATATACTTACGTACGGCTTGCTTCTTCAGCTTTCAACCGAGTCGTCTGTCAGTCGTTTTGCCACTTCATCTTCATCTTCAGCTGTTGCGTCGTGTCCTTTGGCAACCGCCAGCAACAGAAGCAGCTACGGCAGCAGCTACAGCAGCAACAGCTTCAATGTTGCACACGTCAGTTGCGGCACTTTAAGCAGCTGCTGCACATTTCACTTAACGTGTACACATGGAATTATAGACGCTCTGCTCTACTGGATCTGCTGTAATACCATCCTTTTTCTCCCTTTTCGCCGTCTTATCCCCCTGCCAACTACTTAGTTACTTACTTAGCCTGATCCGTGTTTAGCTGCTTGCGAATTGGGCGCTCCAAAGCGGTGATTATGTCGTCTACGCTTCTGTTTCTGCTACAGCTTCAGCATCAGCTTTTGCTTCACGCTGCTGCTTCATTCATTCACTCGTTCACTCACTCACTTACTCACTTGCTCAACAAATTTTTCTTGCTTGGCGCCAGTTGAATAAATTAAGATGCTCGCCAGGCAGCTAAATGAAATTGTTAATTTACCGAGCTGCAACACAACGTCGACGGTGCGTATACTTGATGTGTCTTTAGTTACCTAAGTGTCAGCTACAGCCATTGCTTAGTCTTGATCTCAGCACGTCATCTGCTCATCTACTCATCTACCCATCTGCTGTTGCTACTCCTCTTACCCATCATTGTGGTCTCTTGCTTGTTAGCTCATTAGGTTGCCGCTGGTTTTTAAGCCGCTTATTGCATGAAGCATGAGGCGTGCGCCGTGAGCTGTGAGCTCTGAGCCATGAGGCACCAACTGAAACCGCATCCACTTAGCCTTGGCAACTGCATTTGCTTTGTCGTCTTTATGTGTGCATGTGTATGTGTAGCTAAGTGTCTCTGTGTGTGTGTGAGCCACAACTCTAATTGCATTTTAAATGTTCCAACTTGTGATATATTGGCTAGAGTGTGCTGGACGACTGTTAATTGACAAATGATACGTTGCATTTATATTAAACTTTAACCCGTTGCCCACTTAATTAGCTGCTTCCGAGCGTTAAGCTTCTGCTGCGACAGCCCTGATCTGACGTTTGTTTTAGCCACGTTAACTACTTTTTTATATGACCATCAATCTGCGGCCAACAACAACAGCAACAGCAACAAGCGCTTAAACTTTTACGGCTCCAAAGAACTTTTGCTCAAAGAGTCACGTGGAAAATATATTGAAAAATGCAGTAGTCGTTTTTCCAGCTTGGCAAAAACTTACTTCTACCATTACTTCTTCTTTTTTCACTCTTTTAGTTGGTGACTCGACTGAAGTCGCTTTGCCTTTGCCTAAACTGACGTAAATTTATAATGACAAATTGCATTTGGTGCTAAAGCCAAAAAAAAATAGTGAAATTGCTGGCCAAAAGGAAATGGCCAAGTTTCGCGCACTGCACTGAGCCAGAAGAGGGGGAGTTGCCAACCAATTGAGCGTGAAAAATTATGATGCGCCACTGCAGTACAGTCGACTGAACTGGAAGCTAAAGAAAACGGCTTAAACTTGGACCAGAAGACAATCACAGCGCTTAATTATAGGCTGAGTGTCGTTTTGGGTGAGAAGTTGCGTTCAGACGACACGGTTGACAGCAGCAGGACTGTAATGGGTGTGGGGGGGAGGGAGTTTGGAGTGTATTAAATCCGCTTAAATGAAAATTTATACGTTATGCAAATACGTTTTGCCATTGCCTGCGATTACAGTTATAGGTATCCAATTTAACAAGATTAAATACAATTAGTGGCCAACAAAAGCCGAACCAGAATACCTGACTGCAATTAGTCTAATTACACTTACTGCATCAGTATTAAAATTACATATCACATAACGAAGTTGATGACGGTTTAAGCTGAGATGCGGCTTAAATAAAAAGACAGCTTTAAGGTACTTAAAAGCCTTTAAAGAGTCTAGAATAACAGGCAAATAACATTTCTGTTGAATTTCAATAATTTTCATCCGAATTATTACTCAAATATCAAGTAATTTATTCAATTTATTGCCTTTCATTTAATTTGCATAAAGTCTCGTGTCACGGCAAAGAAAGCATGAAAAAGCACGAAGCCAACTCTGTTAGCCATTCACTTACCTGTGCATTATTCAGTTAGTTTCTCCCTCTACATTTTTGCCTTATATTTAGAGCAGTGCCCCTAAGAGAGTGAACCACAATCTCTGACCAGAGAGTTGCCTGCAACCACAATATCAGTCATGGCTGCAGCATCAGACAAAGTGGCTCAAATTTCACTCAAACATTTTGTGTGTTTGCTGTTGGTGTTGGTGTTGCTGTTGTTTGGTTGGGTCATGGCAACATTTTTCGCAAATGGGGCGCCACGCGATAAAGCAAAAAATGACACGTTTTTAATTTTACTTCACACCTACACATACATAATGGCAACAACAACGACTATAACTGGCAACAACTTGTGGCAACAACAAGGAGTAGCAGCCATGTAATCAAAACTGCAAGAGCAACAGTCACAACAGACAGCACAACAACAGCAACTGGCAACTGGTAACAGGCAACAATGCCGTGGGTGCCAACTAGTATAAGAACAGCAACAACAGCAGTGAGAACAACAACGCAACGAAAGGGGAGCAAGAGAAAAATTAGATTTATCACGAGTGGTTGCCGGAAAAATTGTCAACATTTATCAACATTTTTCAACGCGCGGCGACGTGTTTGCCCAGCATTGTAGGCACCTCAAGAAAAAGAACAGCACAGAACAACAGCAACAACAACAGCAATAAAGCACAACGACAATGGTGTTAGCAATAACTAAGCAAAAGTATGCCAACGCCTGGACAGGACCAAATGCCGGAGATGGAGTCTGAGACGGAGAGAGGGACAGAGACTGAGACTGAGACGCACACAGAGACGAAGACAAAGACGTAGTCCAAGTGGAAGTCGAAGGCGCTCTTTGATTAATATCCGCAAGCGTCAAAAGCAACAACAAATGCCACTTGTAGTGGGTGCAACAGTAATGCAACAACTCAACTGTAAGCCAGTTGCGCAGATTTCGTTGTGTCCAGCAAAGAAGAGAGAGAGTCAGTTGATTGTGAAAAGTGGTCACGATGACAACAGAAATTCACTCGCGAAAATGAAAACAAAGTTGAACGTCGACCGAAAAAGGAATGCGTGTACACTGAAAAAAATTGTGCCAAACATGTGCTGGAAATTCCACAAATTTTAAAGTAACGGAGAAATGGATTCAAACTGACTCGAGTTCTTCTGACAGCACTCAGATCGATTTCCGAGTTTTGTCTCAGTGTAGATGCCACAACGTCAGCTGGACAACAACAATCAACGTGTGCCCCTGACACAATCCTCTATATTTATTCCCCAAACCTCTCTACTGTTGCACAGCGGTTGCCACAGCAGCCCAAAAAATAACTTTTACTGTGCGGCAGTTGAGTGTGGTTTATATTCTTCTCAGTGGTTTATTTGATTTCGTATTTTCGAGTACAGGGGTCTAAGTCGTGGGTGTGAGTGGGGATAGATGGCTAAGAAAAATTGTAAAAAATTGTTAGGGATTTTTGTGGCGCTTCTTGTCTATTAAGGGCGCCAAATTGAGTTTTAGCGCTGATTCGATTCAAGACTGGCACGAGGCAACAAGCAGCAGACTGCAATTAATTTGCTGAAGTTTGTGCCAATAAGTCACTTAAAGCCACAGGAAATCAATAAAAAATCATAACGTGTTTGAGTTTGTAACCTTTCGAGTAACAAGTGTTTAAATATTATCTAAATTAATTGCTTAATTAAAGAAATGTAGCAGAAAATGTTGTTGAGAAATACGACCTCAAAAAAATGATAAGTGAAGCCATTGTGTTGTCCATGCTAATCCAAGCTATTCATCAGCACTAAGCAGCCAAGGGTCGTCTCATTAAATCACTCTAAAATATAACGGCAGCTGCTTCCACACAGACCCTAGCCAGCATTTCCCTTCCCTCCCACTTCCTTTCCCCTTTCTATGCCACGCTTTCCACACATAATCGCATTTTAAACTTTTTCAATAATAAACTTTTCTAAACGGATTTCCCGCTGGACGTGGCGCTTTAATAATTTTCTGTCACATCTCTTTTTTGCAGACTAGCTGAAACAGTTGATGAGGAAACGGATCCCCAACATACCTACAAGCAGCTCCAAGCGTTTGAGTGAAACTACATCAAAGCCTTTAATTCTAATTGGAGATTATGAGCGCAACAGCAACAATAGCAGCCACTACTGAAAGGTAGGCTGAAAATTCTGTGCCATAAAGTTGAACAACTATTCAAATTTCCTCCTTCTCTCACTCCCTCTCTCAGCAGCACAGGCCAATGTATGATAAATCAAAGAAGACTTGGAGTCAGCGGCTCAAAATTGGCAGCGACAACAGCAACAACAAAAACGCTTCTCTAGCCACAGCCGGCGGCATGCAGACCCTGCAAATGCAACAGCTGCAGCAGGCGTTGCACATGCAGCAGCAGCATCATCATCTACAGCAACACCAGCAGCAGCAACAACAGCAACTGCATCATCACCATCAGCAGCAGCAGCAGCAGCAGCAACATCATGCTCATCATCTGCAGCATTTGGCATACCAATTGCCACCACCTCCTGCCGCTCCACCGCCCGGCTATGAGTTCCTGCCCAGCGCCTTGTCGCGCTCCATGAAGTATGCGGAGCCCTGGATCTATGGCACAGTGCGTGGCATACCCGCCCGCCCCTCCTACGGCTATGGGCATCCACATGCGGCCGCCATCTTTGCCACAGATGGAGCCGAACCGACTGCCACCGCATTGGCAGTTGTGATCTGTTCGTGCGCAGAGTATCTGAATGGCACGAAACGTGATGTGAAGAAGGCGAGTGTGTGCAAGAAGTGCAAGGGCTCCCGTCTTCCGCTGGCCACCATCAGTGGCGGTGGCACCGTGCGTCTGCCAGCGGCCCCAGCCAACGCACGACGACCGATGGCGGCCACAATGCGTGTGGTTAGCACATCGAAGAAGTCACGTCCCTCGATTCTGGATCCACAGAAGGATCCTTATGACCTGATGCGACGCACGCGTCTGCTATCGCCGGAGCCAAGTGCAGAGTCACCGCTGTCGCCTGTTAGTTCCAAGGACGGCAAGTCACGTAATCGCGACACAACTGCCAGCACTGCCACTGGTACTGCCACAGTCTCGGGCATGCAACGTGGACGCACAAGGACACGAGCACCGCTACCAACGGCAAGAGGTTTGCCGCTGAGCAAGTCGACGCCCACATCTCCTGTGCCGCCACCAGATCCCGCTGACTGTTGGCTTATGGAGGACAACGAATCGCTGTTGCAGAGCAGCGGACTTGCCACATCGGTTGCCAATCATGCGACGCAACGTCGGTCCATACTGCGCTGCAATGTGAATCCATACGATCTGATCTCAGTCGAAAGCGGCAAGCCAACGACAGTTAAGCCCAAATCCTTGCCACACGATGACTTCGATGTGGCAGACGCACAGCTGCACGAAGACGAGCAGGAACAACAGCAAGTGCAGCAGAAACAGCAGCAACAGAAACAGCAGTTGAAGAAGGACAAGGTGAGGGAGCAACGCAAGTTCTACAGCAACAATGTGACTGCAATTGCAGGACAACGCATCAGTCTCGGAGACAAACAAAACGATGCCACTGACTCCAGCGACAGCTACGAGCGTATCCTTGTCGCCAGCGAGAAGACGACACCTCCACAGTCGCCGGCAGCAGCGGCAACTGCAGCAGCCTCTCCAGTTACAGCTCCAATCAGCAATCCCAAGCGTCCGCCGCGTAACAAGAAACCGGAAGATGCGCTCAGCTTGGAAACGCAAGCAGCCGCTGGCCATGTTGCTGTGGCAACTGCAGCTACAATAGTTACGGCTGCTGATGAACCCGAGTCTAATGCAGCCGTTGAAGCCGTCACAGTGCTTACCGTAACGCCCACATCGCCTGGTATCAAGTCCATACTAAAGCGTCCCACAACGTTGGAGTTGCCAGTTGTGCCGATGTTGATGTCTGACAGCTCACCAGCAACGCCAGCAACGGCGCCGCTGCTTCTGACGCCCTCGGGCAAGTCACAGTTCTACATACCGACGCCAACAACGCCAACGAATGCGACGAGTGCGCGTAAAAAAGTGCAATTTATGGTTGAGGATAAAATCATAGCCCTGACCACGTCGACAGCTGATGACAGCGAGATGAACGCGGCTGTTGTTGTTGCTGCTCCTGGTACTGCTGTTGATGAGACAACGATGCCAGCAAACTATGAGTACTACAATCGCAAGCGAAATGCAGCAGCCGCACAGCAGGAGACAGCACAACAACAGCAGCAGCAGCAACAACAACAACCGACATTGTCAGCATTCGGATCTGAAGTTGATGATGAGCATAACTTTGCTGCATCCGTTGAGCCAACAACAACAGCGCTGGCCACGCATATTGCGTCAGATAGTTTGCATTATGAAGATGTGCTACCGCCTGTGCATCAAATATTTGACAATAGTAGCAACAATTCGCCTGCTGCTACTACAGCAGCAGCAGCTGCAGCTGGGCAAGTTACTGAAATTTTGGCAAACTCAGCGGCGTCTGCTGACTCCAAATTATTATTGTCGCCGTCGACAATGAGTCATGCTGGGTCATCAGCAAAAACAACAGCAGCAGCAGCTGCCGGAGCAGCAACCACAGCAACAGCAGTAACAGCAGCAACACCAGCGACTGCAGCAACAGCAGCAACATTACCGCATGTCAGTGCAAATGTTGTCAACGCTTTAACAGCGGGTAAGTACACCACCACAACCCCGCCCACTTGGCACACCCTGTTCGCCCTTGCCCTTGTCACCAGTTACACAGTTTGAGCTTCATTCTCTTACTCTCTTTCTATCTCCGTGTGACGGGGCAACTTTGCTTTTTGTTAGCTTTTAATTATGAGCAAAAATTCGCGCGCCTTAATGCCAAAAGAAATGCAGAGCCTGCAGTATTTTCACTACACTAGAAATAGGTACATTAGCTAGGTCACTAAATGTGTTTAATATTTCCGCAATACATCATAATTTATACATAAAATAAAGCATTTAATGGTGTGAACTGTGCATTGTTTTTCAAAAATTAACATAAACGAAACTAACTAAAACTTGTTTTTAAATGTAGCTATTCTCTCATATTTTTATTAGTTCAACTGGCTTATTTATTGGCTTGAATAGTGCTGGGAAGGCAACTCTTTTATTGCCAAATTATTCAAATGTTTGAATTAGCTAACTAACTTTGTCTCGCACTCTTGCTTCGTGCCATTCTTTTGTCATTCTCTATGCTCTCATTCTTTCTCTTTATGCTCACACACACACACACACACACACACACACACACTCACGTACTGTTGATTTTTGACTAAAAACGTTGCAATTGTTTGTTAATTGCTCATCAGCAGGAGCAGCACCAGCAGCAGCAGCAACTACTGTTGACTGTGCCACATTACGTATACGCAAAGTTGCCGCCACTTCATACATTATACAAATATTCTAACAACTATGGAATAGTTAAGCAAACAATTGAAACACACATTGAAAATGCTAGAGCAGGAGAGAGGTAAAGTTAGAGGAAAGAGACAGCAAGTGTGGCAATTGAAATGGCGACATTTGAATGCGATGCTGATGCTGACATTGGCGTACCTGCTGCAAGTTCAGTGGGGTTATCGCTATAATCAAGCGCAGGGCCAGCCCACCTACACACACACACACACCCACACACGTACTTATGCTTGCCAGACTGAATCGGGAGCAAAGTCAACTTGACATTTGCACCCGCAAATGGCAAACCAACAGTTATAACTTCAAACTATGCATGTCTATGAAAGTCTCCATGTGTTTGTGCGTGTGTAAAGCTGAGAGGCGTGGCGAGATGCTAGAGGGCAGCTTGCTCATGTTCGACTTCATTCAACGCAAATTAACAGTCGACACAAAAAGTTTTCATTCAATTAAATTTTGACATCGCAAAGCAAAAACAAACAAAAAATGGATCAACGCGCGCACGTCTGTCGCCCATTACACTAGAGAGCATAATTAATGTGTATGTGCCGCAAGTGTATAAACACTTTTCAGTTTTCTTAATTAATTTGTCTTAAAATGACATTAAAGCCACAAAAATGTCTGCAGCACACCAGGCAAGAACTTGAAAGTGCCTGTATCGTGTTGCACAGTGTTATGAGCATGCCTGTGTGGCATATCTAATGCGTTGCTATTTCAGCCATGCGGCAACCAAGCCAAGCACAAGACAATGCCAGCACACTTCTTGGAGGCAGCCCCCACAATGGCCATGACGATGATTATGACTGCCTATTACCTACAACATGGCACGGCCCCACACGAGCTATTCCAAGTGGGACGCCTTCCTGCCTGTTCCCTGCTCCCTGATCGGTATGTGCTCTGGGCACCCACGTGTCTATGCCAGACAATTACAAAAGTTGCTCCTTTGGTATTTCGCGTTGGTTGGCTGCAATTTGTTGCACTGTTTGTCGCATCGCTTCGCGTCATTCTGCGTCTTGGCCAAAGAGTTAAGCACTTGCCAAGTTTTGGAAAACTATTTTTGATTTGATTTTTGAAATGACTGAACGCGCCTTCAAGCGCTTTAAGCAAGTTTGCGTGTTCGCACGCACGCCTCCCCCCCAAAAAAAAGACACACACAGAGAATCACCAACTCCCACCCAGCGAATGAACCACGTTGTCTAACGTTAACCCAACGTTGGCCCTCTCACAAGGTGATTTATAGCGCACGTGTTGCATTTGCCGTGGGTCGTGGTTCCAAATCAAAGTGAAAGGCATTAAAGTGATAGAGTCAGTCCGTTTGCCAGCGAAATTTGCATTTTTCTGTGCCACGAATTTGCCAACAACACAACGCCAACGCGAGCGCCATTGCCATAATATTTAATGTCCACCCCCAGATTCCCATTTACCCCAACTCCTCTCGGGACCTGCCCTACAACTCGCTTGAAGTACGCCGAGCTTTATTAATTTTTCATATTTGTCTTTGATAAGCAGAAATATTGTGGGAGGAGGGGTGTGGGAGCGAAATATTTAAACAAATCTGCGAATTGATATTGCTGAAATGGTCAAAAAACAAGTTGTGTCTCTACACTTAAATCTGGTTCCAACTAAAGCTCAGTTAACAATTCATTGGTTTTCATTGGTAGTGAAAATTTAATAGTTTGTTTAAAGAATTTAATGCGCTTTTCAATTAATGCAAATTAATTTAATTTCAAAGCATTTGCATGCAGACACTCAAAGCATTTTTATGTTTACGTTAAAATGCTTTTAACTGCAAACAATTTGAATAAACATTATACATTTAAACAGACCTTGGAAAAAGCTAAAAATAAAATTTAAAAGTGATTTTAAATGAGGGGAAAACCTATACAAAAACTCCACTTTATTTTTCCACATTATCTGTTCAACAATTACCTAAATAATTACTATTGAAATTTAGTTGGACCATTTGCAGTTAGAAATACTAATAGTTGTACAACTGAATAAGACAATTAATTAAAAGAATCTTTGGTCTTTCGGTCTGTTTGTGGCTAAAAGAAAATTTGTTTCTCTAATTGAATGTTGGAGCTCAAAGCTTTTATACCTAATTTCCAATCGAAATGTTGCTCCACTTCAGTTATTTAATTATTGAAAATTTGCTCTTTGCTTTTTAGCATTTATCGATCCATTTAGCTGGATTGCAAATGATGCTGCTAATATTTCTTGTCTGCTATCAAATGGTTTTTATTCCGGGTCTGTCGTCTTATTCATTTAATGGCATTCGCTTTAAATTTCAGCTCCAGCTCCAGCTTCAGCTCAGTCAAATGAAGTGTAAATGAAAAATAAAGAAACGCGCACATGAAATGAAATGAAAAGATTTTAAATATGACCCACAAATGTAATTTAAAATGCCAAAAACAGCAGCAGCTACAAAAAATTCCCATTCCCATGCGCTCGACTTTGCAGTATCTCCCGTGCTCCTCTCCACCTCTCTCTCTCTCTCTCTCTTTCTCTCTCTCTTTCTCGCTAGCACTGCCGCATTCACTTCACATACTCACAACAAAGTTACACTTTGCATTTTACATTCAGCATTCAACATTTTTATGGTTATTTCTCGCTTACGCTCATAACGGAAGTGGAGCCTCATGTCTTCATGTACTTTGCATATTTACACTAATAGAAAATGTGGTTGCCAATTGAAAAAAAACGACGAAAAAGCAACAACAACAACAGAAGTAAAATAGAAGGGAAAGCAGGCGCATGGAAAACTTTGTCATGTCCTTGTTGTAGCCATTGTTGCTGCTCCTCCCGCTCCCGCTCCTGCTCCCACTGCTGCTGTTGCTCCTGTTTTATGTGCTGCAATAAAAACTGTCGCAGGCGACAGGCCAAGGGCCAGTTTTTACGACTGCGCTGTCGGCGTCGCTGCTGCTGCTGCTGCTGCTCCTGTTGTGGCCACTGCCACTGCAGCCCCTTTGCTGTTGTTGCTGCTGGCTTTGGGGCTAGTTGTCCAATTGCTGCGACAACGTTTGCATATGTATGTGTTTGTGTGCCCAACGCCCATTCCTCAAACTTAATATATCCTGTTTCCTGATTTTCATGACGTACTTTGGATTGCTCGGTAAGCGCTCAGAGCGTCGAGCTGCAGCTCCTACTGCACCTTGCTCCGTGCTCCCTACTCCCTTTCCGTTGCCTCCCTGCACTCAAGCTGGCCACAATTTCTAGGTTTTCTCCAGCTTTTCTTTCCCGTCGCTTTTCCTCTCTCTACTCTCCCTTTCTCTCTCACTCTAGCGCTGCTAAGCTTATCCTCTGTCTCTATTCTCTCACTACTGCATGCTGCACTTTTATGTTTGTGCCATTTTCTGCATTTAAGTGCAATTCTATGCAAGAATTTGCCTGTGCCGACATGCATATTTGTGTTAAAGCCATTTGCCATTTCCATTTACCTCCCCCTACTAACCAAGGGAGATCTGGCTTCTTTTCCACAGCCTCTGAGTCTCCTGTTGCAGCTGCAACTTAATGCCATAAAATGTTCGTTTTGCCAGGCTAATGCATACAAATGTCTGATGCGCATTTTGCATTACATCGTGTCGTGACATGTCGTTTCGTATTGGCTTATAAACTATTCATTCATTCATTTCACTCTCACTCATTGAGATATTCATATTCAGAATTTCGAATTGCCATTCAAAAATCTCAATCAACTTGAAGGGAATATTTAAAATACAATCTCCTAAGTCCGACACTAAATAAACAGTAAAAAACAAATTTAAATATCAAAGCTGTTGTTATTTGTTGAAACGTTTAAGTCAAGTGAAGTCTTGAGTGGTTGCCACAGGAGTCTGGCCTTAAGTTGAGTCATGAAAAACATATGCAAAAATTGCTTGCAATTAGAAGCAGCCCAAGCGGTGGAAGGGGTTGAAGTCAGCCATTTTGTGGCTCACTCAAATGCAAATGAAAACTAATTTTGCAGGTGCTTGCCACATGCTACAACTTTTACTACCGCCTGGCCTAGGCATCATAATAACTTGTGGCCGAGATGAATAAAATATTTGAAGCCAAAGTTTGTTGGTACACAAAAGGATACGCTCATTTGGGAGCAACTGTTGTCGATTTCTATGCCCCTTTTATTGTGTGTCCATCGATTTAGTTTCAAAATAAATTAAATTTCCACGCATATGCAGCAGCAGCCACAGAGTTAGCCACAGTTGCACTGTTGCACCGTAAATGGATCAAGACAAATGCACAGACATTAAGGATGCAGCAAGCACAGGACTTGCCTTAGTTGAGTTGCGGCGCAAAAATATCGAATGTCACTGTCAATTTCTCACAGTGCATGTCAAGTGCACTTGCTGCTGCTGCTCTTGCTGTGCACAAGTAAAAATCTATCAATGTGTTCCCTCTGCTCTTCCGGTTCTGTCTCTGTTCTCGACCTGGACTAAGCTACTGTTGGCAAAATATTTGGCATAATAATAAAAACGACACAAAACCCAGCCAACAACGACAACAACAAAAAAATGGTAAACTTTAGACCAATGGGCCAGTTGCAATTTTCTGATTGCCATAAAATTTTTTATACCCCTTTCTTATTGACGTTGTTGCCTTTCTTGTTAGTAGATTTTGTTTTGTCGTTGCAAGCTGAAATTTGGCATTGCATCTCTTGAGAATTTTACGACACATCCCATTGTTGGCAGTACATTTGTTTCGAGAACTTATTAAATGATTTGCTACAATATACCCTGTAAGCAGCTTGGTTCACTTTGATTTGAGTTGGTTTGGCAATCAGTCAACCAGATTGTCAGTCAGTCAGAGAATCAATCTGTCAGTTCATCAAAGAGTTTACATATGTGTCCATGTTGTCGGTGCCGAAACCACGTCAACAACAACAACAACAACATCAATTGTGTCTAATGCCACATGTAATAAATGAAAAACATGGTACAGAATGAATGACAGAGAGGGAACGACATTGTGGGAAGAGACAGTTGGGCTGGGAACAAGCTTTAGTAACGGACATGGAAATGGGAAAATGGGGAAATGGAAAACCTAGCCAGCACGATTGTTGTAATGAAACGTAACGAAAGAAATCAAAGCATGCATCACGTGAGGGAAGGAACATGTTCATCTTGATGTTGGTCAGCTCCAGCTTCGACTACGGCTCCTACTCCGGCTCTGGGGCTACTGGCTGCAACTTGAGTGGAAATTATAAAATCCATTGGCAGACATAGAGGACAACGTGTACTATATAAAATGCTGCATATTTTTCTCCTTCTTTCAATTTTTTATTTGCCTTTGTTTTATATTTTCTCTTGCTTCTTTTCATTTTTTGTGGTTTTTGCCTTTGATTGGCCAACTAAGTCTGTAGCATCTGTAGACGTGTTGGGGTTTTTTTGTCTTTATATATATGTGTGTGTGTGTGTCTGTGTCTGAGGTCACAGGAAATGACCTGGCAGACTGTATGAGAAAGTTTCACATCGATTGGCAACTTCTTCAATACAAAACTTAATATAGAATTCAACTGGACCACCATAAAGGCAAAGTTTAAAGTTTAATTTAAGCACATGTTATTGACTGTAAAGCAATTCAATTTATGGTTTTTGGTTTTGTTTTAAAAGTGAAGAAAACTTGACAAAAAATGTTATTGTTCTACTAACAGTCCATCGTCAATCAATCAAGTGCACGAAGCAACTAAATTATAGAGCAATCACAATTCCTTTCGGAGACTTGTCCACTAAAAAAGAAGTTTTTTTTTGAAGTCATCTGCAGTTTTGATTGCAAGCTGTGATTGTCACTCATTTACTCAGTCAGTCAGTCAGTGAGTCAGTCAATCAAGGCAGCTGCTGACTGACAACTGAATGTGAGTGCGTAAAACCAGTCAGTCAGTCAGTCAGTTACAGCCTAAACGTCAGAAATGTCATTAACACGTTTGCTTCCTCCTCCGCGCAAAGCTGAAGCTGCAGCTGTCGACGTTTGCAACAGAAAAAATCATGTTGCCAACATGTCGCCAAGTGTGCAACACAGCAAACAGTCAAATATTTATTCAGCAACAACAATCAGACTTTTGTTGATTTTTCTTTCAGCCTTTTGCCGCACTTTTATCGGCTCTGCCCTTCAGCCACAAAATTCTCTTACAAAACAAGATGACAGACTGCAGACAGAACGCAACAGTTTATGACAAGCAATTACTCTGTATTTTTGACTAGGTTAATAATTTAAAACTTCTTTTTGTAGTTTAAGGCACTTTACTTTAAACAAGTTGAAAGTCTTTCCAAAACGCCTGCCTTAAAAAGTAAGAAATCAATCTTTCAATATGCCCTTTAGGCTGCCCTACGTTTCCAGGCCATTATTAAAACTGACAACAAGACGAAAATCATGCAATTTATGGCATTTACCAGTACGCAAAAGTTCCAAAGAATATACAGCATAAAAGCGAGTATTAAATTTATTTTACTTTTGTTTGTTGTTGCCTACAATGAAATGAAAATAATAAAAAGAAAATAGTAGGAAAACGGGACGCCTGACGCGCCTGTCAAATTTGCCGCAACGTCACGTCAAATTCTGCTGCGGGAGTTGTGAGAAAAATGTGCCATGTTGACGTCAATTGCTTGTGCATTGTGCTGAAAAATCAATTAACTGCACTTTGAAATGTTACGTGAGAGCAGTGGCTGCCACGCCCATGCCCACGACGATGCCCTCAGCGCCCAAAACCTCTATTCATTTATATATATAGAATTTTATATAAAACTGTTGCTCGCATATCTTTTGCAACTAATATTGAAATTCCGCAGGAGCCGCAGCAGCAGCAGCCGTAGCAGGAACAGGAACAGGGGACAGACATGGTGGCAATGTAAATATTTAGTAAATCGGCTCAGTCAACGGTGGTGGCATGCCCCGACGCTCAGTCAAGCAAAGGGGAGGTAGACCAGAGTAGGGGAACTGCCAAACAAAAAATCAGTTTTGACATGATTTCGTTTTTTGGTTTTTGTGCCGCGCAAAATAGCCATGACGTCGACAAGTGCACTTGACAGCACTCCAGCGGGAGCTGCGGCTGGTTTGTAGGGAGCAAGAGGGGTAGCGAAGTAGAGTAGGGAGGGTGAACATAGCCAGCAATGCCGTCAGTAAATATTACAGCAGCAGACACGCAGCAGGCCAGCAGTGAGTAGGTTGTGGGTGGGTTCTGTGGGTGCTTTTGGAGGGCTTTGCTACGCGGTGGGTTACTGTGGTTGCTCTACTACAAAATAAAAAGTGCGGAAAAAAGTTGAATGCTGCGTTTATAAAAATGCAACTAGTTCCACGAGTCCTTTAGTACGACCTGTATACGCTGCGGATGGCTCACTGACTTTTCTGACAACAACCACATCAAAAGCGACAACAACAACAGCTAGTACTACTGCCACACTTCACTTTAAGCCCCGTTACACACAACCATAGGTTGTAGTAGTTGGCAAAAACAAGTGGGCGTGTCTGTCTATCTCAAAAACATAGACAAACATTGAAGAAAATTCATTTTGCAAATATGCAGCAGCTTCTTCAGCTCCACAAAAGCAGGATTTACGACAGAGACAATGGCACTCTCTTCTAGCAATATGTGATAGTCCTCTTGTTTTGGTTAGTTTACCTTCATAAAGGGGAATAATGTGCAAACTTTCAACAGTATACGTTATCAAGCAGTAAAAGCCATTAATTAATTTTTAAATTTCCCAAAATATCGATTAATTCTGCTTTAAAGGAGACTGTTGAATAAATTGTTGGCCAAAACTCTACTCTGCTCATAAAGAGCATTAAAAATTCGTTTATTTTGCTTCTTTTTCTGGCTTTTGGCAAAGTATTTTAATTTGGTTTTTCTCATTTTTCCACGAATTGTCGAGTACTTTTTTTACATTCTTGTTGTTTTTTGTGTTGCTTGTCTCGTGTTTGCCTGTTTAGATTCATTTTTCTGCACAGTGTGTGTGTGCGTGTGTGTGTTTGTGTGTGTGTTTACAACAAACAATAGCAACACACACAGCAGAAAAGTAACAAACAAAAAAAAAATGCCAACGTTACAAGGGAAAACAAAAATTATTTGCATTTCACCTGCATGTTGGCACGTGATTGCGGCCATGTTGCAAGCCCCCCTTCCCCTACACTACTACCCCTGTTTGCTTATGTTGCAAGCAGCATTGCTACACACCAACTCTGCCCCTTCAACACATTGCAATTCTCATGTGCTGGCATTTCATTTAGTTGCCCTTCCTGGCGCACTTCTTTGGCCACCTACTCTTTTTACTCCCATTTTCCACAGGGCTCAAAAATATTTGTCAAGCTGCTGATGCTGCTTTCCCACCGCCAGGCAGAAGATAGGGGTGTGTGAGGAGAGGTGTGGGGAGGGGAAGTCATAGCCATTTGTGTAGGTGTTTAACAAACACACGGCGAGCGACGACTACATTGCTGTTTAGAGGCGAGTGCACTTCACTCAACTGGCACGTGCATGTCCTGGAACAACAACAGCAACAACAACAGGCGTAGTGCCACTCCCACTACCACCTAACGCCTCTCTATGTGTAGTGTTGTGTCATACAGCCGAGGCTAAAATGTCAACAGTTTACATTGCGCCCATTTAGCGTGGGATTAAATGGGTTTTTGTAACTGCTTTTGACCCGCAAATGCCTACTCTGCTGCCCCCGTGACCCCACCCCCCTCTCTACACATCGCCAGTTTCATGCTGATATGATGATGAAAATTGGAAAGCAACATGCCGGCAAACTTCAAGCAAAAGTCAGTATTTTTTGACACAAAAGTGCAAAAGAAATTTTAGCATGTACTTATAATCGGTCCGCCTCTTATCTGATTTGTGGGCGCGGCATCTTTGTTGTGTGTGTTTTTGTGGCTGCCACAAATAGTTGCAGTTGACGAAGTGCCTGAAAGCTTCCGCTCTGCGGGCACTTGACACCAACTTCCACTTTTAATTCAATGCGCTGAGGTGACTTTTGTATTAAGTATACGTACCGTAAGCGGTGCACACACAAAGCAAAAAACTCTAAACTCAACTTTGAGGAAGGACATAAATAAGGCAACAAATTCGCAGAAAATATATTTATGTATGCGAGTGTACAAGTGTGTGTGTGAGTGTGTTTCTGTGTGTGTGTTTATGGCATATACAGAACGTGTCGCGGAAGTGGCAACAAACTAGAAATACGAGCAAAAACAAAATGCTGTCCACTTGAGGCGTTGTGGGAAAAGGGAAAGCAGAAAGGTGAAAAAGCAAAAGGAAAAAGGAAATCGCAGGCCGAAAAGGACTTGTTTGCCATTACGCACGTGATACATATGCAGAGTCGTTTATAAACGCGGCTCAGCACAATGCTCCCTCTCTGCGTCTCTCTTTATCACTGTGTCTTCCTCCTGGCCTGTTAGGTGTGGATAGGTATGGTGCGGCTTGTCACAATAAATTTACTAAAAGTGACAAATATTTTATGCTTAAGAATAATTGATGAAGTGGCTACAATGCCATCCAGGCAGCTCCTTTTTGTCCTGGCCCCAAACGAGGACAATGAAAACGGTCACGTCAAGCCAGCGTGTACCCCTACTCAAGACACCCTACCTTGATGCCCACTTTGCTCCTTTTGCCCAGAGAAATAATAAAGCGTTAAATCATAGCCACGTTTAGTACTTTTCACTGGGTCTTCCTTTTTCGGCTCAAGTGCGTTCTGTCACAAGGCTCATATGTCCTGCCTCGCTAACTGTAACTGAGTGTAGGTCTGTATCTGTGTGTGTGTAGGCCATAGAATCGTATGCGGCACAAATAAAAACAGGCAGCGGATATTACGACATATTGCTCCACAACGTTTGTGCACAAAAATTGCGCCAAGGATTATGGCACTACATTACAGGACCTGCAACTGCTCTTCCCCACCAAAACCCATCTCTCCTCACACTCTCCTTTCTCCTGCCGCACTCTCGCTTCGCTGTGTCGCTGGCATATGAATGATGAGCGTCATTTAATCTTTGTCTATGACTCCAACACCTCCAACATATAAACGTTTGTGGACTCCTCTTGTCGGTGGGTGTATGCCATGTGTAGGTGTCTGTATATGATTCCCTCTGTTGTGTGAGTGTGTGCGCCTTCCTGTTTTTGTTTGTAGAAGCGTGCTGTGCTTGACATGTCCTTAGGTTTGTTTGCACTGAAATTTAACGCGTCACGATGAGAAGCTGCCCCCAATTGCCATAGTTATGCGAGTTCACTAACAAATCCACAGAGTCCTTGAGCACTTGGCTTTAAGTTATGTACTTGCTAATGGAAATCAACTCTACGCACTTAATGACCCCAGGACAGACATGGACTTTGGACACCAAATAACTACTATGATAAGCAATGGCAACAGATGCTAAAACATCTGCACAATTTCCCATCTTCCTCCAAACACACACAGCCACACACAAATTATGCAAACTGCGTTGAAGTTTCGTGTAAACAGTGAAGATTAATTGAGAAATTGTTTAGGTCTTGACCGAAATTCATCATCGGAAGTATCAGCATTACGAGCACGCTTAAAGCAGGCCTTAAAGCCAGTTCAGTTCAGTTCAGTTGGAATCCATATCCCATATCCCAAAAGAGAACGCCTTTTAACAAACAATTATGTGCAATGAATAAATTAGCAGGAGGCTGCTCGTCTGATGTTCGCACTGATCAATTTGCAACAGAGTAATAACATTTAAAATTCAAATGCCAAAAGAAATTTGCACCAATATCAAAATGGTAAGGACATGGGAGAGAGAGAGAGAGGGAGAGCAGGGGAGAAGGAGAGGCAGATACATGCTCCAGCTGCCATGTATGCATATCTGAGATGTGGAGTCAAGCTGGGGAGCTGTCCTGCCACGGCACTTAGTCGCCCAATTGTGATGCCTACGGGCAGTAGAGGATATAAAAGAATACCAGTAGGAGGGAGGTGTAGGAGAGCGAGGGGAACGAAGAACAGTACAAAACAAGAAGCGACTTTGGCGCCTCCTTTGCTATATGCGAAATTAATTGTCTGTTTGTTGCTAACAAATTTGAATTTAAACCGCATGTACGATGGGGAAAATGTGTGAAAATTTGGGAAATGGCAACTAACGAAGGCACAAGACGTTGCTTCGCTGTGCCAGTTTCCCCGCTGCCACACCCTACGCTCCCTAGCTTCCCTAAAACAGCAGCATTTACCGTGCGGGTGTGTTGTTGTTTGGCCTAGGAAACAACTTCAAATTGTTCGAGCTTAAGTTGCTTGTAGCTGTTGTGGCTGTCGCTTGGCTCTGTTGTTGTTGTTGTTGTGTTGTTGTTGTTGCTTTGTGGCGTTTTACAGTTAGCCGTGTAGTTTGCTAACTGCTCGATTCTCGCAGTTTTGGCTAAAAGTTGATGCGGTGCCTGTCCAAAGCTTTCAACTTTCCACGTACCGAGGCACCACCAACAATTGTCTCCACCAAAAGACCCAACCAGTTGTTGTTCTTCTTGTTGGGCTCAAAGTTCTGCAAGCAAACAGACGCACACACATACACCCACACACACACGCGGCGCAAATTAATTGCTGCTGTTTTTGGCTCTTATTTGTCTTTGAAATTTGTTTCTTGAACGTTTCAGCTGCTTTGTCCTTGGTCCTCGGTCCTTCTTCCTTTCTTAGAACTGGGAAATGGACCACCACTTGGGCATTTAATTTGCTGTAGCTTTTGCTTTCGTTTTCACTGCTGTTGTTACTGTTGCTGTTGCTATTGCTGTTACCGTTGTTTTGTTTGCCTCTTGCCTATTTGCTATTTAAATTTAATTTGCATTACTTAAAGAATTTAAAAAGCAAAAATTTCTCATGCGCAAAGCGACAAGCGAAACCCAAAGCGTAGGGTCCTGTGCGTGCCTTGCCACGCACCACACCACACACCACTCCACACCACAGCACACTCCATTCTGCGCCACTCTGCACCACTATAACGAGGCAGCACTCTGTCGCTGCCTTTGAGCAGCTTTTCTGCTTCAACATTTTTATTTACTTGCGGCCTGGTAATTTCTGTTTATTTTTAGCAAGTTTTTACGGACCACACCCCCAACTCCTCGCTGCCTCTAAACCCCACCGACCAAAAAATGTCTCTTGTAGTTGAAATTATTTCTCGTATTTTATATTTCTCCTCAAGTTGTTTAAATTTGCTGCCCAATGTCCTGTGTTGTCCTTAGCCCAGCGCAGTTATCTTAAAGTTTGCGCAATAAAATGCTGACCCAACATTACGCATACGCACCATTGGCCAGCAGTTAGGCAGCCATACCGGCAAGGCCAGCATATATATGTATAAAGTATGTAGCTGGTGTCCGTGCCACAAATTGCATATTACCACAAAATCAATTTACATTCCTAAACTGATTTTCCATCCTGCATATGCTATGCTCCCTGAAGTCCATCTAGTCGGACACTCGACGCGGAATGCACACGGGAAATTATTAAATTAAAATTATGTTGCTGCATGCAACGCTTCCTTCACGCTGTCCAATTAAAATCTAACGCGGCACTATGTGTCCTCGCAACACTCTTCCCTTCCAGCTCACACGCACGCACACAGAGACTTACTAACCCATTAACCCATTGCTGCTCGTGTGTTTTTTAATCCACGAACGAATTCAACCATTTCCACAGTGAATACTTTTTAAAGCCACTGTACTGGCAGACACTGCTGCTCTTGCTTTTAGGCATTTGGAGTTTGCATTTTAGCCTCTGGCGCCCAATGGGTTAAGCAGAGTTTGGCTCAATGTCCAGTTCAAGTTACCAATGCAGAGCCGTGTGGGCGTCGGGCGTCATGGGCGTGGGTCATGGCGTTCCTAACCATAGCCATGTTGAGCACGTACATCAAAGTGGGCATGCCAGGTGCCTTGCTGCTCTCTTGCCACATATGCGGGTGCCACATGTCGCATGCCACATGCCTCATATCGCTGACTGCGTATGGCGCAACGCTTTCACTTTTAGTGCGCGCCGTCGTCGCAGTCGTCGCTTTCGCTGTTGTCGTCGTCGCTGGTGGCTCACGTCGTCGGCCATTTAAGCCTTAAGCAGGCCACTTAGTGCCACAGACATAAATCTGTGCGCCCAAATCCGAGCAATTAAATGCATCGTAATTTAGCTTCGTCCTGCCGTTTGTCCTCGCGTCCTCTGTCGTCGCTCTTTAGTGCACAATTAAGGCGAAAGTACGCAACATTCCCCATGCCTCATAGCATGCCGCTTTGTGTCCTTGTCCAGGATGCCCCCAACCACTCTTCCATGCCATCCCGCCAACTCACACACACACATACACCCACACACGTGTAATAATCGCTCGGTAGAGTTTTGTTACTTCATGCCCCACGCCACGCTTGCAACAATTCCTTATTAATTGACGTGAATTTATGCTTTTTCGACGCGTTATTGTTGCCTCCAGAAATTAAAAAATATAAACAGACAGCGACTTTTGTGGATGCCACAAGAGCCAGTCATAGACACATAAAGCAGGGCACCAAGGGGAACCAAGGGGTAGAGAGGTGTGCCAGGGAGACGCATTTTTATGGCGCTTGGCAATTAGAGACGGGGCAACAAACAGGCATAGCCCATGGGCGGTTTGTAATAATTTGTGTGCTTTTATTTGTACTTGGATATCAAGCATGTTCTTCAGATTCCCCCATCGCCCTGACCTGCCTCCGTTCCTCACTTCATTCCCTTTGCGCCCCTCTCTGCTGTCCAGTTGCTTTTGTTATTACCAGGTTAATGTCTGCTGCCGTTGCTGTTATGGCCCCACTCGGATGTTAGCTATTAGAGGGCCATTAAATAATTGCTGGCAATTCAAGAAGAAAGCACACACAAAAAGCCGCAATTTTTACTGTGTGTACGTTTGTGTGTGGTCTTGTTTTTTGCTATATTGAAGAGCACATAATTGCCGACAATTTGTGGTGCGGGGGCCTTGGGTCGGTCGAATGGCCACTTTAAAGACAGCATCAAATGTTATTTAATAAACATTGGGGGCAACAGTAGCAGCAAAAGTGCAAACTATTGTACAATTGTTCAAATGCGGAAGCAATAATCGTATTATCAAATACTCAGCAAACACCTGAGAGGGAGAGAGTAAGCACTCCAAAGGCAGAGATAGAGTTAGAACTGGAAAATGCAAAAACCAAAACACCATAAAAGACCCAAAGGGGGAGCACAGAATGCCAAAATGCCACAGAGTTTAGAACAACAAGCAACTAACAACTGACCAAAACTGGCCAAAACTGCAAGCAATTGAAAACTTGCAAGCGACTAGCAGCAAAAATTAATTAAATAAAATTTATTTGTAGCAAGAATTTATTAAACAGCATCAACCTGGTGAGCCACATAGGTGTGAAAGTGTGAGGTAAAGCCAACGTTATCATTACTATCAGCAACATCATGATGAGCATTGCAGCCAGCAGCAGCAGAGTCAACAATTAAAATACACAATTGTTAACTTAATTGTTAACACTCTGCAGCTATGTAGAGAACTCGTCGTACGTTCTAATATATAGACTGTAGTCGATATGGACTCTAAAAAAGTGAGAGATAGTGTGGGATGTGTGGATCGGCAGCAATATGTGTAACGTTTAGGGCACTTTAATTGTTTTGCCCTGCACAAATTGCAAATGAACACGAAACTCGAAAAGTTGCCCTCGTTTCTGCTTGTTGACGTTACGTTTACGTATACGTAACATTTGCCCGTAGTGCAACTAAACAACATTTTACACTTGCCTGCATAAATTGTGCTTAAAATGTAATCATGTAAATCGCAAATAATTGAAGCAAGCTTGCAACAACAACAACAAAAACACTCGAAAATAAACGAAACTTTTAGTTAAATTAGTGCATATGGAGTGAACCGTAGGATTCGAGTGAACTCTGGCAAATTAGCTGCTAGATAATAGAAATATTGCTGACTGTAATATAAACATATAATAAATCCATTTTAGAAAAGTTTAAGAGAGTTAAACTAAAACTTTCCAGTTGAAAGAATCCGTTATCATTATTAAACCAACCTGAACTCATTTGATAAACTCACATATCACGTATGTTTCGGGTCCTTGTCTTTAGCACATCTCAATTTCAGTTAATTTCTTCAGTTTTATAGTGATTATCTTAGACGGAGTTTCGTAGCTCGATTTTTTGGCTTCTTTAGGACTCTTAAAGAATGCTTTCTACGTGGCAAACTTCGCAAGCTGCAGTCGAAACTCTCTCCCTCTCTCTTTCTCGCTCGCTCTGTCGCTCTCACTTCCTCTATTTTTTGTTGCTCTCTTGTTGTGCTTTTTTCTTCTCCAAAAAATTATCGTAAAAGAATTTTACCTGAGCTACGTGACTGCTGAACTTAATATCCGTTTGTCATAAGCGTTTCTAATGCACACACACGCACACCCACCGGCTGGAGAAGAGAAGACACACAGTCATGACTGCACTTAGCACATATATACACACACACAGACACACATACATCTACGGGGCTTGCACGTACAGCAGCTGAAAAAGGCAGACAGCAAAGGTGCCTCCAGATACTGTATCTGTGTGTGTGTGTGTGTGTTGGAAAAAGGAGACGTGTAGGGAATATGTGAGAAAGAGGTAGATGACTGCACCTCGGGTATAGTAAGCTTGCTACGCGCGCTGCAAAACAAAAGCCAGCGACATTTTGCAGCTAAATTAAGTATTTTTAGTATTTTTAGAAGTTGTCTGAAACTTGCGCTCCTACTCCAGCTGCATCTCTGGCTCCTCCTCTTCCTCTTGCTATTGTTGTTAGATGTTGTCTTAGCTGCTGCTGCTACTCCTCCTGCTGTTGTTGTCTGCCAATGCATGCGAAAATTTTACGAGTAGACTTGTGAAAGGTTCCGCCGTTGCAGCGGCGCTTTAATTGCATTTTCCGCGTTTCCTTTGCCTTTGGCTTTGCCGTTGCCGTTGCCGTTGCCATTGCCAGTGCTGCCACAGTTGCTGCCGCTGCTGTACTACATCTTTAAATAATGCAGCAGAGCATTGTCTGGTGTACTCAGCTGAAGCAGGTGAGGCAGCAGGGGCCGTCGAAGCAGTTTCATTTGCACCCCCTCCAAAAAAAAAGTACATGCCATAAAAACTGCTGCTCGACCAGAACAACTCAGCCTTTTTACGGTTGCCCCTTTAGTCTCGCTTTTCTCATTTTCCTTCATTTAATTCCGTTTACATAGGGTAAAAAGGTTTTCATAAGGATTCTACAAAGGCTGCAAAACTTGACTTAAATATAAAGAATACAATTATGTCAGTTGTTAGAGTTTTTAGATGCAACGTTGTCATTATTGGCTATTAAATGTCTATTATAGGTAGCATTAGTTTTAAAATTATTCTAGAAGTTAAGTAAACTGAAAAATGCCTAGTACGACTTTCATTGCTTTACTTGAGTTTAATAGTATTGAAAACTTGTTGTTAGAGTATTAGGACTTTGTTGTAAATCATCACATTGACTTTGTTTTACGCCGAGTTCTTTTGACATAAAAGCGACGCGACTGCCATTAAAGAAAAGTGTAGCATACTTTTTGGAACTGGAACTGGCGCAGATTTCTGCACGCTAGCTGGGAAAAACGCTTTTCGCAACGTTGTTATAACCGTGCAGTAAGAAATTTTCCAACACATTTGGCCTGCAACTTGGGGCCAGACTTGTTTTGGCCAGTTGCTTTTGTGTGCCACTCCCACTTGCACACTCCCCCCACCCTATCCTGCCCACTCCACACCGTCCATTCATTCTCTTGTTCAATCTTTTACGGTCTCTTTCTTTCACTTTCCGCAGTTATTTTGCTTTCTTTTAGGTATTTTCTTCGTTGTTTTTATTTTTTGCCATTTGGGCGCATTCATTCTTCTTGTCGTTGTCCCTGGGCAAATAATTTCACTGATAAAAGATTTTCAACGCTTCTTATGCTCGCTGTTTGCGCTTTTGCAATATGTTTGCCAACACAGCTTTCGTTGGTTTTGTTTTTGTTCGGAAAATGGAAAATATAATATAGGCAGCAGAGGCAGCAGCAGCAGCAGAGCATCGTTGTCGGATGCTACAGTAAGTAGTTTACGCGCATTTAAAAGATGCACCAGCTACGAGTAGAGGACCAAGCTTGAAGACAAAGCACGCGGCAGCTTACAGGACTCGCAGCTCAAGGAGCAGGAAATGAATGTTGCACAGGCCGGCAAAACGTGCCACGAGAACAGCAGTAAAGTGTTGCACTACTGGTAGTACCACCAGTACTACCACTACCACTACTACTACCAAATCGCAATTGTTTTGTCCCTTTTTACTGATGCTACCTTATGCTGCAACTTTGATAGCAATTGCCATTGCCAAAATCTGTTGTTTCAGTTTCAGTTGTTGCAATTGTTGTGCATTGTTTGCTTATTTCACTGCCAAAATGAAACTCAAAATCAACTCGTGCATTTCTAATGCGAGTTTATATGCTTTATTCTAGCCATTTTCTCTTCAACCATAACAATAACAACAACATCTTCACTTATAGTAACTGCAATAACATCAACAGCAAGAACAGTAACTACAACCAAAACAACAACAACAACCATGACATGTTCTGACTTTTACGGCTAGTAAATTTTTTCCTCGCCTTGCGATTTTCTTATTGAAATGAGCCAAAATGTACACAAACAATGTTTGTAGTCCTGCCTTCTTTTGCTGCCAATATTATTACATAGCCATTGTCAGTGCGAGATAGCAATTTCAATCCCAAACCCAAACCCAATCCTAACCAAATCCCAATCTCAATCGCCATCACAATCCCAAATTCTGTTCGGCAGCTTGCCAGGCTTACCAAGAGAGCGTGAAGCAGAAGAGAGAGAGAGAGAGCGAGCGACTTGAGTTAGTTTGTCAGCTTGTCAGCAAGTTGAGTACGAAGCAAAGTAGTCGGAGGAGTAGGAAGAGGAGGAAACATAGTCTGAAAGGGCAGCGAGGGACAGAGGAGCAAAAGAGACTCTGCACGTTGCTTTTGTTACTCATTTATTTTGATTTGTTTACCATTGCGATTTATATTTCTTCGTTTTCTGTTTTCTTCATGTCTTTTTTTTCCCCTTTCTCTCTCTACTTCTCTTCGTTGTGAAAAATAGTGGAAAACGCGCGCAGAGCAATAAAATTAAGCTTGGATTTATTGACCCATTTCAGTTTGACTCACTGATGCGCCACGCCCCCTTTCACTTGAACTCCCATCTGTCGGTTTTGCTTTTGTGCAACAACTAAATTAAAATGTTTTACTAATCCCGACAAGTAATGCTTTTAATTACTTTTTCTTCTTAGCTGCACAAAGCCACGCCCACCTATCAAACCGCCCCCAGTAGCTATCGTTAGGCTGTAATATATGTGAGTGGTGTGTGTGTGTGTGTGTGTAGTGTAGTGTGTGTGAGTTGTAATAATAATAAAATGAACTACAATTTTTATAGTTGTACTTTTATTTGCTGCTTCTTCGCACAACTTTCCCAGCAATTTCCGTAATCAATTTTCGTCCTTAGCTAGGAACAAATTTCTTGCCCAGGAATTATTGAAAGTAAAAATTTACATTTAATTTGAAAGTGCTTCGAAATCCAATCAAATGTTATGTGATACAGAGTCGAGTGTCTAGGTAACAATTTAATTATATTTTATTTGCTTTAAACAACAACAACAGTGGGAACAAATACAAGTACTACAGTAAGTACTGCGCTGAAGTACCTTGAGCTAATCCAAAATATCAGATTTACTTAAGGTCTTTTGTAAGTCGTACGAATGTTTAGCAAATTTCCTACTCTCGAGTGCTCACAATGCGAGCACAAAAGGTGTTAATTAAATATTTCAACTCAAAGACTACCTATTGCAACAACAACAACAACAACAACAACAGCAATAAGAATGACAAGAAAAACGTAATTTTCAACAAAATCTCATTAAGTGGCCGAGTTGAAAGCTGCGCTAAGCAGGTGCCATTTAGTAGTCGCAGCATCAACAGAAAAAGGAGTAGAAAAACGAGTGCGAAATGAAAATGGGAAAAAGTATTGCAAATAAAATGAAAGTAGATTTTGCTTTGGTCTACATCGTTTCGCTTTGGTTTTGATACCCTGCAGCTAGAAGCATAGCATTCAAAGGTTATGATCAAGCTGCTTAAATGTTTCTGACCATAAATATTAATTTTAAAACGAGTTTCGCTTAACTCTTTTCCCTACACACCCTAAGTTGCTTAAAGTATTCTGTTTCAATGGGTATCTTTTAGTCTACCCACGTTCCCTATACCACTGTATTGTAATTGTAGTTGCACTTGTCGTATTCGTGTCTTGTTGTTATTGTTGTAATTTGTCGCTATTTTGCATAACAAACTAACTTCCAAAATGCGATTAGAGCACAAAGGGTTGCGAATGAAGGATGACGATGTTCAGAATGCTAAAGGATTTGGCTCAATAGTCGATTGAAATTCAAGTGGTTGCCACAATTAATTAATTTAACTTTGGCTAAAAAGCTGCTCACACAAATCGGACGGATGGTACATGGCTAATGTGCGCTTATGGCCAAAAATGTGAGCTATTTAAGCCGCATTTGGGTTCAAAGCGTAGCGTGCAGAGCGTGGAGCACACAGAGAGACAGACTCAAATCTCCAACACTGATGACACTCATTAACACAAAATGTAAAGGTGGCAGAGGATGAGGACCAGCATCAGGACTAGAATCGGTAGAAGTGGGGTGTAGGAGAGGGAGGCAGATGAGCTGCCCGATTGTTGTGTGTGGCCATAAAACCAGCTCACTTTTCACACTCATTAAAATGGACGAGTGTCCTGATAAGCACGCTGTCGTTGTTCAAGGACAACCTGTTTTAATGGTTGGCCAACTTGACTGACTGGCAGTGTCCTGCATTTGCCTGCTTATCGCTGACATTTTGGGTTTTGTGGTTGACGTCAGCGCGCAACTCAAACTTGCAAAATCTCGCAAAACCCTTTTGCTAGTCTCCGCACCAAAAACAAAAACAAAAAAAAAACACGGAGCAAAAGCATTTAAATGTAATCTATTATCTTAATTCCGACACAAATTGTTTGCTGCCGAGAATATCGCTGCCGTCCTTGTCCCATTCCTGCTCCTACTCTTACTCCTTGTCATTGTCCTTGTCTTTGTGCTCTGCCCTTGTCCTTTTGTCGCTCGTCTCGCGTTCTGCCCGCGGTGACAGACGTATAAAGCAGGCTGTCGTCCTGGCATTTCTGGCTCTTAACCCGACTAACAAATATAAAAGCCAACTCTGTCCCAAAAATAATGCCATCGCCATTTAACAGCGTTGACTTGTGGCACCCAGCGAAACAGTCAAGGACTTGAGCTGACTGGCAATTCAAATGCCAGCGAGGCCAGAAGAGGACACTCTCGAGCTCAAGCTCAAACCCAAACCCAAACCGTACAGAACCCAGGACCAAAACCCAAGCTGAAGCCGTAGCTGAAGCCAGAGCCAAGGACAAGGCAGCAAAGCGTCAGCCGCTGAAAGGCAACGCTTATCGGCCGCAACGTAAATCACCCAATTTACCATAAATAAAGATATGTACATATTGTCAGCGAGCTGAGGTGGGGGCAGCAGAGGGTGCGAGAAGTGCTACTCAACTGGACTTAATCGGCAAGGGGGGAGTAGTAGAGGTAGGGCGGGACAGCAGCCAAGCCACAGCCACCAACGAAACCCAAACCAAAAACCGAAAACCAAAACAAAACACCTTATCGCTGGCAAGCACATCTCTAAGTGGCTGTCAACGTACCCAGGATAGTGGAAGGGGATAGCTAGGTAGGCGGGTGGGAGGTGCTGGAGGCGTAGCAATATAGTAGCTATTACTACTGGCTACTATTTGCTTGCCACAAGCGCATAAATCTGCATGCATGATACTGCATTGCCTTGGGAACAGCTGCTGCTAGGCAGTATAGCAGTAAAACAGCTAGAAACTGAACTAAGAGATATAGCTAAAGTAAATAAAAATATGAAAAAAGGCTAAAAACAACTTATTAAATTTAGCAGCTGAAATCTATAATGAATTCAAAAAGCTAATAGTTTATTAGCTATAAAACAACTAGCTTAAAAAATTTAAATCAATTTCCAGTACACTCAACTGTTTTGTAGCTAAACTAGCTGGAAATGTCAACTCTGCAGCTAAAGACCCACACGTTCTGGTCCGCCATTTAGTTGGCTCCTGTCTCAGTTATCAGCAGTCCCCATTTGGGAGGCTCCATTTGGAAGCCTTAGCTGTCTTGGGTTTACATTACAAAAGCAACATTTTGCTAGCTGCGACACGCGATTGTAGTGAACCAGTAGTGATCTTGTCTCACTAGTGTGCGTTGTTGTGCTCGTTATGCACCTAGTGAGTTCTGCTACTATTCAACACTCGAGCAGGTCACTGTGTATTAGAAGGCTGAAAGCGGGCGTGCACTTATTATCCGGCTCCATAGGAGGATAGCTCGACGGATGGGGTGGGGTTCTTGCCTCGTCTTCTAATACGTCACAAAAAGAAAAGAGAAGTGCACTGTCGGATAATCTACTGTGATTTGGAACAAAATTTGAATTGATAATATTTTCCCCTGTCAAACAAATAACTCGCTACGACTCTCGTATCAAAGATTGGGAAGATGCTTTGTTGTTGGACGCATTTCCCTTCTTTACCCTCCCTACCTAGGCAGTATACTTAATAGTTCGATATTACTGCCCCTATACAAGGCCTAAAATTACGAGTTACGGCGGATTAAGAATGTACATTATGCAGGTGACGACTTAATTATTTATTTACAAATTCATGATAATTAATCGCACAATTTCTCAAAATAAAGGCATTTCCTGGCTAAATTCCAAAACAAATCTACTCATAAAAGTTCTTATAATTCTTAAACAAATTCATTTTAGCAAGATTTCAGTAACCAAAACAAACATTATACCTCAATTATTTGAGATTTGCAAAAATAAAACAGTAATAATTCATATAAACACACTTAATTCAACATCTTACTCAGACAGTTTCCTTGTGCTGCTTCCGAAGGGCCCGACGAATGCGTAGTAGCTGTTGGGTTGAAGTTGATGTTATGGCCTAGATTAAGAAATAGTTTTAATAAGGTTTCATAAAGTCTTGCTTAAATGGCACAAAATTAAAATTGTCTAACAATATCTAATTAAATTTTTTTAGTTTTATATAAATTGAATGCCATGTTATTTGTGCGCTAGACGCACTACAAACCGGTCGGCGGAAATTAATTTCGCAAACTAAAGCATCAAATGAATTTTCTATGCAATTCCAACACCAGATTAATTGCCAACAAGAATTAAAGATGCACAGCGACGACGATCCGTTAAGTGGACGGCCTCGACGATATTTTCTGCTCGATACAAAAGGTTCGCGTTGTCCAGTAATCAACCAGAATTAAGGAAGGTATCTTCTCCGGGTTCCCGAGACTAAATATGGTGATCTCTTGGGCGGAATGTTCCAGTGCAGGTTATGTGCATAGCATGATTATGTGCAAATTGAGGTTGTGTGACTTCTATTCAAGTCTGAGCGGCACTCCAGATGCTATTTCTTTGCTGGATAAAATGTCATGCAGCCGCATGCAATCCAGGGAGGAATTAACCTTTAACAGAGCCTCCGATCTGCGAGCTGGCCGCTACGCAAATTAGAATCGGGGCTCTGTGAATCGGGTTCTGTTTAAAAGAACAAAATTAGTTCACACAATACCCCTAATCACAACAAAATATCACCTTTTAGATAGTTATTGACCGAATTATTAATTCGTCTTAACGGATATATTATACTTTTGTGGTGTGCCACTTTTGTTTCACTTGTGGACTTTTAATTGTTTATTTTTACTAGGGAACACTTCTCCCGTCACTGTTGCTAATGCACTGCACCCAAAAAAGAACTAAGCTTTAAGCCGCTGTTCTATTTATAGATGAGCTTTATGCGCACGACACCAATTATCTTAAGCCTAACTGCATTGTCGTATGATTTGCCGAAATAAGCATGAAATATCAATATGTGCGTGAGCGAGATGTCAACGCAGTTCATCTTTTATCTAGGCTTAGCTGTAATGTTATCTTGCCTGTTCTGTTCTCTTAAGCTGGGATAGTTAAGCCGGCTTAATTAGAGCTTTCGCTCAGCGTGTAAAAGCTTAAACTGTTCTCATTTAGTCGAGCATCCAACCCAACTTTTAAGCTGCGCCTAAGTGAAGACTCAAACCAAGTTTAAAGATGTTCTCAACATTCGACTGCACACTACACCACAGTTCATGCAGCAAGGTATACTCACACAACGAGACGTCTTGAACTGAAAAAAAGTGCAGTACTAAAGTTGTACTTGAATATCTTTTAAATGATAGATTCCTAAGGTTTTCTTGTCATCTGCTAATTCATAATACGATGGACTCACTTTACGAACAACTCGAGCTTTAACGAACACTGGAGCTAATTTGGCATTGAACTTCTTGGCTGCGTTGCTTTGCGCAAAGTTGCGAGCGTAAACTGTATTTCCAACCTTAAGATTAATTACTCTACTTCGTAAATTATAAACTCGAGCATTATTTTCATGAGCCGCAGCTACATTATCTTTCGCTTGCCTACGCACAATCTGCAACATATCTGCCTGCTTCAAAGTTGTGTCATCCGTAAACGACTGTAGTTTTCGGAGCAACTCGTAGTCTTGTCCATTTTGCATCATATTTTGACCGAATGTCAAAAAATATGGTGTAAAACCTGTACTTCGATGAACACTTGCTCTTAAAGCGCCACTAATCTCCGATAAATTTTTATCCCAGTTAGCATGATCTTTTCCAATATACGCACGAATTGCAGCTAATACTGATCGGTTCAAACGTTCACTAGCATTGGCCTGAGGTGAATAAATCGCGGTGCATACATGTGATACGCCGAAACGAGTTAGAAAAGATTCGAATGCGCCGGATTTGAATTGAGAGCCGTTGTCGGTGAGAATAACCTCGGGTACACCAAAAGTGTAAAACAAATGTTCTTGTAAATATTCAATAATTCGATTAGACGTAAACTTCTTTAAAGGATACAAGAAATGAAACTTTGTATAATGATCGACTATTATTAATAAACCTATGTTTCCTTTTTTCGATCTTGGATATGGGCCTAAAAGATCCATGTAAAGTTTTTGAAATGGTCTTTCTGAAACCATAGGTTTACCCATGGGAGGACGTAATACTGTGTTTGGGCTTTTAGTTGACTTGCAGGTCGAACAACTAGCTATATACTTTCTAATTTGTGTAACCATTCCTGGCCAAAAGAAATATTGTTTTAACTTGGATACTGTCTTGCTGGTGCCAAAATGTGCTGAATCGGTTGCGTCGTGAGCACGACGAATTAAATCGTTCGTCATAGCTTGCGGAATCCAAAGTTTCCAAGCATCAGATTCTTGAAATTCTCTTCCATTCGAATGTTCTGTTCTTTTATATACAAAATTATCAATAATGCATAAGTCTGGTAGTCTGGACTGATTCTGCTGTACATTTTGACTGATTATATTTGATAAATTGTTTAAATAATTTCTAACGTTTAATCGTCACCATACATTTCTATTCATACTTAATCCACATTATTATTCGTTTTTATATATCTATTGTCTCTAGTAAGAACTATTGTTACTTTGAATTAAATAACTTTGTATGCATTGGTCAAGTTGCCAAAATTATTCTAGCAGCTTGCTTATCCAATAACCAGCCAACGAATTTTAAAACAAAATCCAACCTAATTATTTCTTACAGTTATATGGTACTACTTCTCGATTTAAGGTTTGTTTTGGTCGATTTGACCGAACGATCAACAATCGCAAAATCCAAACACAAATTCCAAAAATCTGTTATACCACCTATGTAACTGAAAGATTTAATTATTTTTGAAAATAAAAATTTGAAATTTAATGGATGTTAATAAAGGAGCACTAACTTTCCGGGTATCTGTCATACGAAGGATTGAAGTGTAAGTCGTAACTTCCCTAAATCGACCCACAACTCCTGAGATTACTATAAAGTTTCGCAAAATATTTTTCTCTGTCATTCGCTTACTTTCTTTCACTAACTTCCTTTCGCTAACTGCCCCACGTTGCGGGCGCCATTTTCTTTATTATGTAGTGAACCAGTAGTGATCTTGTCTCACTAGTGTGCGTTGTTGTGCTCGTTATGCACCTAGTGAGTTCTGCTACTATTCAACACTCGAGCAGGTCACTGTGTATTAGAAGGCTGAAAGCGGGCGTGCACTTATTATCCGGCTCCATAGGAGGATAGCTCGACGGATGGGGTGGGGTTCTTGCCTCGTCTTCTAATACGTCACAAAAAGAAAAGAGAAGTGCACTGTCGGATAATCTACTGTGATTTGGAACAAAATTTGAATTGATAATATTTTCCCCTGTCAAACAAATAACTCGCTACGACTCTCGTATCAAAGATTGGGAAGATGCTTTGTTGTTGGACGCATTTCCCTTCTTTACCCTCCCTACCTAGGCAGTATACTTAATAGTTCGATATTACTGCCCCTATACAAGGCCTAAAATTACGAGTTACGGCGGATTAAGAATGTACATTATGCAGGTGACGACTTAATTATTTATTTACAAATTCATGATAATTAATCGCACAATTTCTCAAAATAAAGGCATTTCCTGGCTAAATTCCAAAACAAATCTACTCATAAAAGTTCTTATAATTCTTAAACAAATTCATTTTAGCAAGATTTCAGTAACCAAAACAAACATTATACCTCAATTATTTGAGATTTGCAAAAATAAAACAGTAATAATTCATATAAACACACTTAATTCAACATCTTACTCAGACAGTTTCCTTGTGCTGCTTCCGAAGGGCCCGACGAATGCGTAGTAGCTGTTGGGTTGAAGTTGATGTTATGGCCTAGATTAAGAAATAGTTTTAATAAGGTTTCATAAAGTCTTGCTTAAATGGCACAAAATTAAAATTGTCTAACAATATCTAATTAAATTTTTTTAGTTTTATATAAATTGAATGCCATGTTATTTGTGCGCTAGACGCACTACAAACCGGTCGGCGGAAATTAATTTCGCAAACTAAAGCATCAAATGAATTTTCTATGCAATTCCAACACCAGATTAATTGCCAACAAGAATTAAAGATGCACAGCGACGACGATCCGTTAAGTGGACGGCCTCGACGATATTTTCTGCTCGATACAAAAGGTTCGCGTTGTCCAGTAATCAACCAGAATTAAGGAAGGTATCTTCTCCGGGTTCCCGAGACTAAATATGGTGATCTCTTGGGCGGAATGTTCCAGTGCAGGTTATGTGCATAGCATGATTATGTGCAAATTGAGGTTGTGTGACTTCTATTCAAGTCTGAGCGGCACTCCAGATGCTATTTCTTTGCTGGATAAAATGTCATGCAGCCGCATGCAATCCAGGGAGGAATTAACCTTTAACAGAGCCTCCGATCTGCGAGCTGGCCGCTACGCAATTAGAATCGGGGCTCTGTGAATCGGGTTCTGTTTAAAAGAACAAAATTAGTTCACACAATACCCCTAATCACAACAAAATATCACCTTTTAGATAGTTATTGACCGAATTATTAATTCGTCTTAACGGATATATTATACTTTTGTGGTGTGCCACTTTTGTTTCACTTGTGGACTTTTAATTGTTTATTTTTACTAGGGAACACTTCTCCCGTCACTGTTGCTAATGCACTGCACCCAAAAAAGAACTAAGCTTTAAGCCGCTGTTCTATTTATAGATGAGCTTTATGCGCACGACACCAATTATCTTAAGCCTAACTGCATTGTCGTATGATTTGCCGAAATAAGCATGAAATATCAATATGTGCGTGAGCGAGATGTCAACGCAGTTCATCTTTTATCTAGGCTTAGCTGTAATGTTATCTTGCCTGTTCTGTTCTCTTAAGCTGGGATAGTTAAGCCGGCTTAATTAGAGCTTTCGCTCAGCGTGTAAAAGCTTAAACTGTTCTCATTTAGTCGAGCATCCAACCCAACTTTTAAGCTGCGCCTAAGTGAAGACTCAAACCAAGTTTAAAGATGTTCTCAACATTCGACTGCACACTACACGATTCAGCACTTGCCACTCACCACAAACAACAAACATTTCTACTCTTTGCAGGCACAGCAACAACAACAACAGCAGCAGCTACGACAACTATAACTGGAGAAGCAGCAGCAGAAACAGCAGCCCAAAAGACGACAGCAGCAAATCGCGATTATGACGATGATGACGAGCACAACGACAGCAGCAGCAGCAACAACAAGGAGCAGGCTGAGACCAGCAACAACGACGACGACGACAACGATGACGACAAAGAAAAGGAGCTAAAGCTGAAGCAGCCTCTGAAGCAGGGCAAGAAGGAGGAGGAGCAGCTGCCGCGGGCAAGTCAAAAGCGTGCAGCACAAACGACACAATCGCGAAATCCCATCAGACGAGCTCACAGCGAAAGGCATTTGTCTGGTGCGCCCAATGTCTCCGTGTCCGCCTCTTCCTCCAGCTCCAACACTGCCGCGCTGGCGAGGCCACAGCATGGCCAGAAGGGCAGCAGCATGGCCCAGACCAAGGACCAGGCCCAAGCACAGCAGCCAGGGGCCAGTGTGCCACAGAATGTCATTTTAAATTTTAAGGACACAATGGCGCTGCGCATAAAAAGCAACCGCAACGACTCGAGAGATTTATTTCAAAGGCGGCCCACGGAACCGCCGCCACCACCGCCGCCCCCAAAGACGCCCCCTCCAGCATTGGCAACCGCAAACGGATTAGAACAGCAGCAGCCACACCAAATCAATAAGTCAACTCCATCGACTCCTACGACTCCTTCAACTCCTCCGACTCCTCGACAGCAGCCACAACGGACTGTGGTGAGAGTAGCGCCTTTCAACAAAGGCAGCAGTGAGGTGCACCGCCTGAAAATCTCGCACAGCGAACAGCATGAGCATCTGCTGATGGAACACAATGTTGTACTACGTAATCCCACCGCAATGGGACTGTCCGACTTGGCGGAAGCGGATGTGGCGCCGAAAAAGACATCGATACTGATTAACGGCGATGATTGTTACTCGACAATGAACCTGAGCACCGATGCCACCCAACCACTCTACCAATCCTCAGTGGTGGTCAACAGCCAGACGGCGAACAGTGTCTGCATCAATGTGAGCAGCGCCGAGGAGTTGATACAACAACACAATCTTCTGAACACTCTGCGCAGCCATCAGCATAATCGGGGCGCCATTATACCCATTAGGAGCAGCATTGGCAATGAGATTGTCAATGGAAATGAAGTGAATCTGCATCGTTCTGCCTCTTGCATCTCATCCACCTCGAGCAGCTCCACGTCCAGCAGCAGCAGCTCAAGCGGACGAGGCCGTACTCTCATCCGGCTTGATTTCGATGAGGAGTCGCCTAGGAAAGTGCATGCCACCACAACAACACCCATCAATACGCCACCGGCAATCAGCTCCACGCCAGCCACACCACCACCGCCCACAACGCCAACGTCTTCGCCGATTCCGCTGCCTTCGCCATCTTCGAATCTCGTGCCGCACGAGACGGAGCTGCTGAAGATCTTGCGCAATCCCGTCGAGGCAGTCAAACGGAATCTGGTGCCACATGTCTGTGGCTTGCGAGTGCCCACGGTGGAGCCCAACTCAAGGTTAACCAGCAAAAAGGATACTACACCTGGCAAGGATGCACCGGGCAGCTTTATAGCCAAGTTGCTACAGGATCCAATGCTGGGTCAGGTTGCAGATGGTCTGGAAACTGATACAGTGGCGGAACTGATAGAGAATTCACTGCAGCGATTGCAGCAGACCCGACAGGGCATCGATATGAGCGGCACCAAAGATCACGACGATATGAACCGGCTGATCAGCGTCTCGTTGCAACGTGTGCGTCTCGAGCGGCAGCCGGTTGTGGTGGCAACCAAAGAGGAGGATCGTCTGTCCAATCGCGGCAGCATTAGCTCCGCCAATAGCTTCGCTTCAGCCCACAACTACGAACTCTTCGACTTCGAGGCGGCTGCCAATGAATCCGATTGCTATCAGAGTTGTTCCAGCGAACTAACTGCCGCTGGAGTCATCGGTGAAGAGGAGGAAGAGAGCTCAAAGGAGCAGGAGAAGGAGGTTACACCGGGCGAGTTAGAAGAGCAGCCGGATGTGGACGCCGCTACACGTGCCAAGTTCTATCAGCTGTTGGTGGATGCCACACTGGCGGAGATCGAGCATGCCACACACACGGAAGCCGAGCACCACTACGAGTCCATTAGACTCAATGGAGATCCCATTTACGAGGAGATCAATGAAGTGCCGCCTCCACTGCCGCTGACAGCGCCGCCTCTAAACGACGCAGAGCTGGACAAGAAGGCAGCTAGATCCATATTCGAGGGTGCCTCCAAGTACGATATACTCTCCTACCTGGTGGACGCCAAGGAGCGTGGTTTGGTGCGCGAGGAGAGCTTTGACTACAGCAACAACCCGAAGATCATCGAGGAGGAAGCAGCCGACACATTGAGCGAACTGGAGAAGCGTGTTAGTAGCGACGATAGCCACAGCAACATGAACTCCCTCTCCCCGCCACCGCACACCTTCATTTGCGGCAAGAGCGGCAGTGATGTGGAGCGTCAGGACTCGGGTGTTGGCTCAGAGACCAGCAAATCGTCCAGGAGCAAGTACCAGCCAGCGGTGAGTCCACTGCATCTATGCGAGGATTGTGATGGAGCTGTCGAGACGCAGCTGAGCGAGGCGGGCGTGTTGTATGCACCGCTGGTGTGCCGCAAGTGTGGCAAGAAGCGTGTGGAACGCAAGGAGATCATCACCGAGATTGTGGAGACGGAGGAGAAATACGGCCGCGATTTGCAAATCATACTGGAAGAGTTCTGTCATCCGATGCTGGTGGCCGGTCTGCTCACACAGGAGCAGCTCTCCGCAATCTTCCTCAATACGGAAGACTTGCTCGAGAACAATCAGACGCTGGCCGAGCGTATGCGCGATGCCCTGGACATTGCCCTCGAGCAGGGCGATGATGATCTACTCACGGTTAACATTGGACGCATCTTTCTCGACTTTACCCAAATGTTGCACGCCTTCGAGAGCTACTGCGTGCGGCAAGCGGGCGCCAGCCTGCTCCTCGCCAATCTCGAAAAGGAAAAGGAACTGCTTCGCATCTTCCTCAAGGTATCCCAAATGGAGAATGCCGTGCTGCGCCGCATGAATCTCAACTCGTTTCTGATGGTAAGTAATCCTCGGAGGATACTTTGTATTCATGACTCACCGTCTGTTTTTCGCCCCTTCTTTACTATAGGTGCCCGTGCAGCGAGTCACCAAGTATCCTTTGCTTTTGGCGCGACTGTACAAGGTGACGCCGGCCCACCTCGATGGACGTGAGCTGCTCAAACAGGCGCAGGAGAAAATTGAATTGCATTTGAACCACATCAACCAGGAGGCAAAGGATGTGCCCACCAAACTCTGGCGACGCATCAGCTCCTCCAGCCCCAATCGACGCGCCTCTTGTGAAATTGATATGATAAACATCAAGCTGCGCAAAATGGCCATCGACATACTCGAATGGAATCACGATGAGGTCCGTTTCGCCATGGAGGGTAAACTCCTTTACACGCAGCCCACCGACAGCAACTGGAAGAAGGCGCGCACCATAAAACTGACCCCAGTCAATGCTCTGCTCGTGACCAATGGCAAGGTATGTAAAGGAGAGAAAGGAGAGACGGGCAGAGAGTCGGTAGAGGAAAGAGTGAACAGAGAACTATTCGTAGAGCTTGAGAGTACACGTGAGTCTCGTGACTTGGGACTCACGAGGGAAGAGAATTCTACTGTCAAAGCATAAATGCTATTCTGTTAAACTCTAGAGACTCTTGTAATTCCGGTTGATTAACGAAGTGCTACAAGAGTCTCACGAGACTCCAGCGTCTCCTGAGTCACTAGTCAGTCCGATTAAAGGAAACACACCCCAAAGCCAAATTGTCAACACTCTCCGGTGTATTTTTCAACTGGAAGTGAATTGACTTGAATTCACGAATCCATCTCTGACATACGGTTAAGGGAATGTCACTACTGATTCTTCACCTGGTCACGTTTGACAAGCGACAAACGACAAACGACGTTCAGCAGTTTGACACGAGGTGAGGGCAATTAGCGAGTGGCGCTTACACCTAATAGCCTAACCTCTCGATAGGAATTGGGCAAAGGAATGGGATATAGAAGCCATCCGATGGAGTCATGGTATTGCGGTTCTCTTGTGCTGATTCTGTGCGATGTCATGGCAACAGTTTGCCGTACGATAAAAGATTTCAACAAATCAGAGCGAAAGCCAGTGTCAGGACAGAATCTAGGATCCAAACCCAAACCAGAAGCCGTGGCCAGGCTGTTCAGCCAACGAGTGGAACGGAAACGTTTCCGGGGCTTGTCCGTAATGAAAAGTGCTTATCCAAGCAACTATCTGCATTTGATGCCTAAAAACAAAACGAGTTTTACATTCGTTGCCGACGCAAAAAAAAAGTGAATCAAAAAGGCAGCAGAAAAAGCCAGAAAAAAGAGATAAAGAAAAACCGATGGCGTCAAGTGGCCCACAAGAGGCCAATGTGTTACTGCAGGGAGAAGGTGAGGGAGAGTGTGACCGAGGGGAGAGCATGGAGGGGACTTGGGGTTGTCACATCGATGGCGACGCAGTGCGTATGTCACTTGTTTGGTTTTTGTGCCGTGCTCTAAATTTTGCTCTTAAAATGCCTCAGTCCGACAATTGCTCAATTCAAGAATGTTTTGTTCTTGTTTCATTTGCATTGTTACTTCTCGGACTGTAGTAGTTTTGGGTCCTGTTTGCTTCTCCTGTACCTCTATCAGCTGCTTCCTGCGGCAGTTTCCAACCAAGCTGCCTGACATGCTTTGTGCTCTCTCTCTCTCTCTCTCTCTGGGTCTCTGCCCACACTGTTGACCGTTTTCTAGTTGTAATTTTGTTTAGTTTTCGTTTTTACACAATTTTCTATTTCCAATTCTTTCATTTTTTCCATCTTTTTTTTGTTCTTTTCCACACAACAACGACCACGACAGCCAAGTGCCAATTATAGGGCAGAGAAGGCCATGTCGGATAAACTGAATTTCCCGAAGCATACTGGCATTCGAGAGGCCTCCCTGTTGCTGGTGAAGGAGAAATGCGGACGATATACATTGATACGGGAGCCGTTATATCTGGACAGATGTGTTGTGTGCAGCGAAGCGGATTGGGATGATTATTTCGAAGTGCAGGAAATTTCATCGAAGGACACATTCATATTCAAAGTGAGTAGTCGCCAAGCGGCAAGCCATATCTAACGGCAACTAGATACCGCTCCCGGTTCTCCCAGCCTTCCCTTCCCCGTTCCCTGCTCCCGTTTTCTCGCTTCCTGCTCTCGCTTTGTTTTTGCCTCTTTTGCAGGCATCCGGTTCGTTTCGTTGATTCGGTTTGTCTGCGTTTGTCTGGGATTGTCCTGGTATATGTACGCGTGTGTGTGTCTGTCGGTGTGTGAGTGTGCCAGTTCACTTGGCTTTTGAATTAGAGAAGCGTTTGCCTTTTGACTGCACACCGGCAATGTTTGGGCTTCGTTAGTTTTTCGCTGCCGTTTGTCGTTCTTCAAGTTACAACATTTTTTGCTACATTGTGGTGTAGTTGGGTAGAATTGGCAGATTGCGGCGCAGAATTGTAAATGTAGCAAACAGATGATTTCTGTAAAGTTAATAGAGCAGCAAAAAGTCAATTAACACTAGGTATAGCCACACTGCTCAGTTTCCCTGAAGCAAATGAATAAAATGCTTTTAAACTTTGAGTAGACGTGCAAGTAAAGTAGCAGAAGCAAATAAATAAATTAAATATATATTTTCACACACCAACTTAATATATATGCATATCAGAGTTGTCAATTTTCAGCAGAATTTATACGAGTTGTAACACTTTTTCTGTAGCATACTTTCGGGCGTTACACAAAGCACACACCAGTTAATATGTTTGAGATTTCTTTTTTAATAACAGACAAGACACAAAAGCGTATGCAGAAATCCATTTCAAATCCTGTCTAATGTAAAACGAGGCTTCCCAACCCTCAACCAACCCCATTCACCATTTACTCCCGATTCATTCATGCAAATTTTAACCAAGAAACGAAGGCAGCTAAGCTGCCTCCCTCCTGGAGCCGCCTTTTGAAGTGCGTTGAGGCAACGCACGTCGAGAGCCTGCCAAAATGAATGACATTTATTGAAATTAAACACAAAAAAAAATGTAGGCAGAAATAAAGCAAAACGGAGGCGCAAAGAGGAAGCGAAAGCAGAGAAAGCAGAGCGCAACAAAATGGTTGAGAAACGGACGTAAAGTTGACGCTGAATAAATTGAAACGTTTAGTTCTGCTCAACTGAGCAGTGATAGGCGCACACAAGCACACACACACACACTGACACACGCACACACTCACACCAACACTCTCATAACTTTATGTGACTTTATATGACGACAGGTGACCTGTCAAAATGGCGAGTCAATCATAATTTTCAAACGCATCAAATTCCTAAAATTCCAATTTTGTCCTCTATTAATTTGCAGGCCGAGGATGGCGTTAGGACGAAACAATGGTACACTCAGCTACAGTATCACGCCCAGGGCATGGGGGCGTGGCGGAAGCGACGCAATGCATTGGCCAATATCATGATCAATGGCATGCTGGCCCGCAGTTAGTTCTGATAGGGGACAAACAAATAAACAAAATTAAATAACCTACAATTAAAATGAAAATGTTAATGAAAATTGATTCTGCATTTAAGGAAATTTGTATTGATGCGTTATTAATTAACCAAGCAATTTTTATATAATTATAATTTAAGTGATATACAATTTAACCGAACGCTAGCTAGTGTTTATACACAGATAAACAATTATATAAATATATACCTTTAATATACAACTCTATAACGACAAATTAAATATGAAATATATAAATATATTAATTATACTTTAAATTGCATTTTAATTGAGTTATGAACCGAAACGAGCTCCAAGTCCAGTTGGAACTGGAACTGGCACTGGAACTGGTCTCTGTCATGAAATGTCAAGCTATTAATTTAATCGCGAGCAATTCCGACAACAATTTCTGTCTATTGTTTGCCAGCCATAAAAATGTTTATAAATCTTATGCGAAGCACATATAAAATTTAAATATAAATACAAGTAAAATAATTATTATAATATTTTTCGCTTTTTTCCCTTTTATTTTTGAGTTCATGTTCACATTAAGATTTATGTGCAAAGAAAATGGCTCGATGTTGGCCTGGGCTAGAAATAGGGGCAGAATTTGGTGTAGGAGCTGGGTGTTGGCCCCGAGGCACGCACGATTACGATTATATTGAGCAAAAGGAAAATGTTGATTACATTTTCACAGCACTGCCACAAAATTGCGCACAATTTTCCCCACAGCTTTTCAACTAAACCATAAACACTTTGCACACCATTGTAAATATTTGTACAATTTGAAACACACACAAAAACACTTGTACAAGTTTATTATATGTATATATGTACATATATATTTTATAAATATATATGCAATTATGGCTAAAACGGGTTTTGTCCGTGTTTCGGGCACATTTAAGCCAATTCAGTTAAACAAACAGTTTCGTTAGTAAATGTTTTAAATTATGGCTGTATTAGTTATAAAACTGTTGGAATCTTTTAGCAAACAGGCAACAGATGGCGCTACGATTCGAAGCTTTGTAGGTTCAATCAGTCAATCGCTTAGTTATCCATCAGATAGTCAATCATTTAAACACTCAATGCACTCAATCAAACAAATACTGAGTATTTGTATACAGTTGGTAGATTAAACCATTTAAATCTCCTGCAATCAACAAATACAGCAAACAACTACAACCTCAACCATAACAACAACAATAACAGCAATAACAACGTTAACAACAACACATCAGCAGTAATAGCAATAATAACATTTAACAAACAACAAACAAGAGCACCCAAGTGGTTTTGACTTTGGGGTTTTGTGGAAATTGGTAGGGACTATCGGGCACGGCAGGGTGTATCGGGGGCGTTTGTAGGGGCTTTGAGAATATGTATACGGCTTTTGCTTTCCACTGGCCTTCCACTGGCTTTCCATTGAGGTTTCCACATGGGGTTTCACTGCTTGTTTAATTACACAAATAACTGAGCAGATTATTATGGTTAAACACGAAACTGTAATTGTAATTGTCATGGTCAGTAATAGAAATTGCTGTGACAATTGTGTGTACCAAAAACACCTAAGAATAAATTCAAATGATGAATGATCAACGGGGGAAATACCACTTGACAATAAAAGCAGCAGAACATTTATTTATAGCACTAAATTTATAAAGCAGTCGTTGAGGTAAGTAGAAAATGAGTTAAATTTCTATTAACAAATTAAATAATTTCTTAATTTACAGAGTATTTTTAGAGCTGCCGAGATGACAGGTCTGCAGCTTGAGTAATTAAAAAATAACTCTTTTGTCTTGTCTTTGTCTCTGGCTAATATATTAAATTTCAATCAGACAAGTTACCCCAAACACATCGACAATTCCATATAGAAATTGATGCTGTGTTTTCATTTTCACACGCACATCGAAGTGGGAGAGCGAGAGAGAGAGAGAGAGAGAGAGAGAGAGAGAGAGTAGAGTCTGTCTGCTGTGTGTTTTGGTTTGGCTGTTGTTTAGGGGTAACCACAACAAACACTTGAATTGCGAGAGAGCAACATGATAACAACAACAAGAACAATTTGTGGGCGTTTGTTGTTGCAAATTAGTTGGCCAAAGCAATAGGAATATAATTTGAAATGACGCCTACGGCTCGTCGAATCCTTTGATGGCTTCCCTTGTAAATTATACTAATACAGCACGTAAACAAGTTCCAAATCCCCATTTAAAGCACAGCCAAGGCAAGTAATGTACAAAACACCAGGCGATCTGGAACTGATTCTGCTTGTGCTTGTGCGAGGAAAAATTGAAAAAGCTACAGCAAGTTTTTCCCAGCCAGCCAGGTCGTTGCTGGATAAAAATCCAAACGGTTAAGAGGGGAAAAATTGCATGCTGAGCGCAATTATGCTGGACAAACATTTTGCAGAGCAGCCAAACGATGATGCCAAAGCCCAGTTGCTTTTGCTTTGCCCTTACTTCAGGCCGGCACTTAGCATGCACCTTGGCACACGCATAAACACACACAAACACACACACGTGAGCTGGGGAGAGGACTAAAGTGAGACTCTCTCACACACTACTACTTTTAGTGTACTCCAGTGCCTGGTTGGCAAACACAGACTTCAGTTGCAAGCCTCCGTGTCAGTCTCCGACTCGACCTCTCGAGCCCGCTGCTCGTTTGGTGTGTGGAACGTGTTATAACAGTAGGGTGTCATGGCACCACCTAGACCCACCTCACTTATCTTTGGCCCCTTGCCGACTAGCAAGCGACTAACACTAACGAGCAGTAAAACAAGTTTAAGATTTGCCGGCACACAAATAAAAACACATAGCCGTCTACGTCGACGTCACTGTTGCCATAGGTAGCCCCGCTACGTCTGCTCCAGACCCCCAGCGTGTGAGCGTGCCGTGGCGGATGTCGGAGCGGAAGTTGGGATCAGCGCGCAATAACATAACCAAGGCACGTAGCACAAACACGGTACATTATATTGTATAAGCAGACTTCATTACGGTATTTAAACAGAATATCCACAAATTCTGACATGTCGAATGCGTCCAATGCCAAAGCGAAACGCACAATGGCCACAAATGGCTAAAAATAACTTTTACATTGCTTTCATGACGCAGCTACACAAGGTTTAAGACTCTTAACCAAGAAAGGATTAAAAAATATTAGTTTTTGCTTAGTTTTCTTATTAAATGCATCAAAATTTACAATTGATTGCAACAATTCAAAATTTATAGCATACTTTTGCGGGAGCACATAGAATTTAGTAGCCAATCCAATAAATAGCTAAATTTTGAGCTTAAATGAAACAAATGCATTAAATCTTCTTATCAATTAAATAGTTAAATAAACAACGGTTTGTAAAACGACTTTAGTAGACACCAAACACTTAAATACTTTAATAAACTTTAAAGTGCAAACGAAATTTATGCGAAAACAAGTCTCAGAACAGTTTCAATAATTGCTGCTTACAAGTTGAAAACTTAATTTACAGCCGCAAGTTGCCAAAGAGCCCATTGTGCCACCGAGGCGTGCCAAAACACACACCAGCTGCCTCAAACACACACAGGCACACACAGACAGTTGACTAGAGAAGTTCACACACACACGCATACACTTTTACCCACATCAGAAGTCAAATTGTGAGCAGTGAAGCGAGTCGAAACTATACATCAGAATCCCGTGTCTGATTCTGCAGAAGGTCTGGTAAAAAATGCATCACGTAACCCAAAGGTTGAGCAATATGATTAGACCCGCAGACGGCAAAACTTTCTCGCCCCAAAAAGTCCAAAGAGCCGCAAAGGGACAAAGGGTGGGTGGGGGTAAGCAGGGCGTCGAAAATTGTGAAGAAGGAGCGAATAGGTGACAAGAAATCAGTGCCATATGCAGCCGCAAAGCAAAACTAAAACTGGGCAATAAAAATTTGTCGCCAGGCCAATAAATGTAGTTCGCGCAGAGAGGAAAGAGGAGACAGAGGAAAGAAAGAAAAAACCATTGCGGACAGACACTGAAAATGAAACGCTGAAGCCATCACGCGACTCGGAGAAAAAATACCGAGTGGGCGCAGGGAAGGGAAAGCCAAAAACATTTTCACTGCGGCATTTAAAGCGCTGTAGATAAAAAAAAAATAACCAAAGCCAGAAAACTTGCCGCAAAAAGGTGGCTCAGGTTGCTCGGCAAACAGATTTCAAGTAATAAAAAATTGAAATTAAAAGTTCCACTTGTGGCAGACACCTACCCAAAGCCCCCTCCCAGCTCCTATTTCGACCCAAACCCCACCGAGAACACCCACAATTCCAACAGACCAGTGAACTCGGCAACGAATGCGACACAGTTTTCACACGAAATAGGTCGTAAAAATTATGAGCGGGCAGCATGAAAGCCACAAACGTTGGCAGCTTCAAGAGATGCCCCGCCTTCTTACTCCCCCACCGCCTCACCTTGCCTTTCCGCTCTGGCCACAAACAATGAGGCTCCGTTTAAAGTACTAGGGTTACCGAGCTGGAAAGTGCGCTTCAGTTTTGTAGCCATAAATCGATTTCAATCGACAAATTTTTAAGTAGATTGAACGAAACTCATCATAAAAATAGCCGTAAAAAGTAAAAGAAAAGAAAAGCAAAGAAGCGTACACAACACTTAATATAAAAATAATTTAAATAATGTGCTTGGCAGCCCTGGCAGCGAGCTTCTAACAGATTAACACTGTCCGGTTTATTTCTTTTGCAATTGTAAAGGCGCCGTCGTCGTGCCAGTGCTCAATAAGGTCAATGGGCAGACTTCAAACTCATTCCCATTCTCATTTTTATATCGCATTCAGATTCAGATTTAGATTCACTTTTGGATTTACAATATTCACTTTCATTTTCGCTTTTATTTTGATTTAGGTTTTCATTTACATTTGCATTTTCATTACGCTGTAGTGCAAATCAAACAAATTGCACAGCAAATTTTAATTGTTTCGCCTGCTGTGTCAACTTTGCGGTGGTCCCTGTGTGGCTGTGTGTGTGCGGGAGTGTTTGGTGTGTGTGTGTCTAATCAGAATTACTGTGCACACACATTCAGCATATTTCACACATCGTAGCGAGCAGCGTCGACAGCATTCTCTCATAAGAATAATGTGCGACACGTTCAAGCATAAACCGAATTAAGTATACGCCACGTTTGCCACGCCAAGTCAGCCAGCTAGCAGACACGCTCTAACTCTGGCTAAGCCCCCAACTGCACTTGTGTGAGTTTTTGGGAGTTGGAAGTTCGTTTTTACCAATGGACACATAGCCACAGCCATAAGCAAACTGCAAAACGACAGAAGGAGAGACAGACAGACGGACGACTGAAGGGACTGAGCGGCAAACATTCGCAATTTTTATGCGTTGTGGCAGCTCCAAAAGTGGCAGCCGCCCGCAATCCCTTTGGCAGCGTGTCCTTCATATATTTTATATATAACACACATATATTGTGTGCGTGTGTGTACGTGCAGCGTGTGGCAAAAAAAACTTTTATACGAACGCCGGTGGAAAAGGGCAGCGTCGAGCGACATCTAAGTGAATTTGCCTTAGTCAAATTTTGTGCGGCTCTTTTGGTGCTGTTCCTTGTCTGGCGCCAAGTCCGTGTCGGGGTCGAGTCTGGTCTGGTCTGCCTTGCTTGGGCATTGCCTTAGGTCAGGCACACACACACACCCACACACCCGCTCACGCGACCAAAAGAGAGATGAAACCAGCGTCAGTCGGCAACTGTTACTTTTGGGAACTGCATGAAATTTACATTAATTTTAGAGCCGGTAGCAGCAAAGGCATCTGAGCCAGCATCAGCTTCGCATTCGAGCCGTTTAACATGCACACAATAAAAACCAAATTATTTAAAATTTTCAAATAAATCGCAAATTTTGACCAACATTCGACAACAACAAAAACGAGAACAAAACGCAAAACAAATCAAATTTAACCGAAAACCGACGCAGCTGACAGCGACGTCGACGCAGACGTCAGCACTTCGTGCGCCTCGTGCCGAGTTCAGTGTGTCAAAGGCTTCGGCAGCCGAACAAAAGCCGAACTTACTCTCGAAGAGAAATTTTGCTGACTAAAGCGCGCGCTTGAGCACTGCTTTGAGTGAAAAGGCACAGGATGAAACACTCAAGAGCGCTGGAGTGTCATGGCAGACAGCTTTGCGGGATAATGCAAACAGCTGCAGCGCCAATTGTGCCTGCAGCGGTGAGGCAAGTACAACTGGTTTGTGTCATGGCTAAGACCTATCTCAGCTTTTCAACACACGTGACAAAAGCTCAAGTGCTGTGCGTGGGCTTTTTACCGGCATTACTTAGCTTAAATGACGCTAAAAATGTTTGTTTAGCTGGCGAAGCAAAAGGATTTGCAACTTTAGGGAATTTACATACATTAGAATGAATTGGCAGCGGGCTATAGAACAAAGGGGCGGAGGGGGTGTGTTTTTTTAGCCCCAAGGATTGTGAAGAATGCCGGCACAGCAGGATAGGCTGGCAATTCAAATCCTTTTACTTCCGCAACAGAACAGAAGAATATGGAGATGGAGATGGAGGAGCTGGCTAAGATGAAGACAGAGACAGATGCGACTGATAGCAAAGATTCACACCACGCACACCCCTTACCATAACCCTTATGCTTAACCCCACTCCCTTCGATCCACAGCACTTCACAAACACATCCCTTGCCGCTTACAAGTGAAACGCGTGCGTAGCGTATAAAAAAAAATATGATTACATATTGTATATATTTTGCATATGGGAAGCCGGTTTTAAGACGGCTAAGGAAGAAAAAGGGTTGACAGTTTTCCAAGCCCCCAACGCTCATCCCCTATCCTGGTTAAGGGGTAGACACTTTAAGGCAATCAGTCCTCCGCCCTCGACTACTGCCACAACACTTTACCAGACACACTCGCATACACACGCAAACAACAACAAGACACACAAACAACAATGGCGGCATTCAATTTTTAATATTTGCCTTGCAAATTTTGTATAAAATGCATTTATTGTCTGCATGCGAGACAGTTGAGCCTTCCACTGTTTCCGACTCCCTTCCACCGAGCCCAGCCACGTCGCTGTCTTTTCCGTTGTGCACAGGAAAATAGGCAGTGAAAAAGGAGGGGTGGAGGAGTGTAAAAGGATAGGCGATAGACGACGCTGGCGACAACGACAGACGCAAACTGGCAACAGGAAAAGCAGCAGCCGGCACCGACCGAAAGTGAAGTGAAAGGGAGACGGTGCAGAAATGATAGGAGGAGTGGGAGAAGGAGAAAGGGTATCCCGAGCATGGGCAATGTCAACACATGGAAATTGCAAGGACAACGGCAAAAAAACTAGCAGTCCTAAGAGCCGACGACACAATGAAAAGAGTGCGGGAGAAAGGAAATAGCCACGGAAAGGGGAGCAGGTAACAATGAGTAGGACGTTACGACGGAAGCAATAAATTGGTTAGGTAAAAAGCTTGTACTCGACGTAGACACATAGGTAAAAACCGAGGCGAAACGGCACGCGAGACAAGCCCGTAATTTGTATGCATTGCCAAGCAGCTGAAGGCAGAAAGGGGCGTTGGGGATGTAGGGGGAGTAGGAGCAATGACAGATAGGAAAAACAGCAGTTTCCTTTGAAGCGAATTTGTGCATGTGGCGAGCAAAATTAATACAAAATGGCAACAATTATGTTAGAAAAAAAAAATAAAATGATGTAAAGGAAACTTGGAATATTTATGACCTCGACTTCAGGCTGCACTGGGAAATGGACAAATGAAGCATGGGAAATTCAAGTGTTAGTCGATGTGAACCTTCTTAATAGCCACACTGGTGATTTCGGCCTCCTTGAGCTCTTCATCGGTGGTGGCGTTATAGATATGCTTCAAGTACAAATTGAAATAGTCGGTATAGTTCATCGGTGTGGATATGCGATGTTTGCGCACCGGAAGACGTGGCGACAGGGATAACATGCTTGCCCACTGGCCATCGCAGAGATCATCGTAGCGCAGCAGACCAACCTCATGGCCACCAAGGTCACCAGGTCCTCGGCACATCGGTTGTTGGCCATCCCAGAGCTTAACCACAAACTCACGTATCCAACGGGCCAAGTACAAGGCACGACAATCACAATGCCAGGGATTCTTGTCCAATTTCACAGCCACCAACTTGTCCAGGCCATGCAGAGCGCCGTGTGGCAAGAACATGAGTTTGTTCGAGTCAATGCGACTGCCAGGGATGCACCAACAAGCAAGAGGTGAGCGGTGGTTAATTAACAAGTCAGTGAACTCACAGTTTCTCCAGTTGGGTGAGCGGTTCAAATGCACGAGCATCGAAGTGCTTCAATATGTTGTTGTTGAGCATGAGGATTTTCAAGCTGGTTAGGCCTTTAAAGTCATTGGCCTCCAGGGTTGTCAGATTGTTCGAGAAGAAGGTCAAACGAGTTAGAGCACTCACATGCAGGAAAAGATCAGCGGGAACGCTCGACATTGAGTTCTGTCCCAAAAACAATTCGTTTAGATTTGTCAGCTCCGCAAAAGCTTGTCCATCTATCTGCAGGAAGAGAAAACAACCTGCTGGAATAGGTTCAAAAGTAGTTCATGGCCAGCTCACATGACTTATGCGATTCATGGTCAAGTCCAGTGTGTCCAGCTTAGCCAAGTTATTGAAGATGGTGCCCGATAAAGAAGTGATGCGATTGTTGTGCAGCATTAAAATGCGCAGACTTGTCAAACCCTCAAAGAAATCGTCCTCAATTTTAGCTGTGAAGACAGGGACAATCACCTAAAAAAGGAAGGCAATCAGTTCCAACTCTTACCAATCTGGTTCCAACCAAAGTCAAGAGTCTTCAGCTTCGTCTGGTAACGCATGCTGCCTGAGACGAGCTCCTCGATCTTATTTCTGGACATATCCAGCTCCTCGAGCATCAGCTGATCCCTCAATAGATTCGGAGGAAAGTTTTTGATTTGATTGTCACAGAGATTAATCACCGTCAAACGTTGAGCGTGATAGAAAACAGATTCTGGCAACAAGGCAATGGAATTCTTGCTAAGATCCAAAAGATTCAGATTGCGCAGCTTCCAAAAAGTACTAGCATCAATGTCCTCCAGCTGATTGTTTTGAATTCGTCTGAGTAAAGATCGAATAATTGTGATCAAAGTAAAACAAAATCAAAAGAAAACCTCACTAACAGTTGCAGTAGACTGTCTAGGTCCTGAAACAGATCAAAGGGCAGAAAGTCCAGCACATTGTTTGATATGTCCAGTTCCTTGAGCAGTGTGAGACCACGAAACGTATCCTTGTGTAACGTGGAGAGCGCGTTCCGGGATAGATCAATGGCTACCATGTTCATGGGTATCACTTGAGTCACGGGCACCGTTTTGAGATTCGTATTCCAGCAGGTGAAGCTCTTGGTATCCGGATTACAACGACACACACCGGAAGTACAGTGATTCCACTCGAGTTCACTGCCGCTGGCCAAGTGCCAAATGGGCTGCTCTACGGATCGCAATCGACTCTCGATTTGTCGCACTCGCTTATCGAACTCGGGGAAATTAAACATGGAACTTACATCAGCAGTTTTCGGCTCATTATTGTTGCTACCCATTTTTCTTCTCGAAGGTTCCGCTTTCAGTCCCTCCGTTAGGGAACTCATGGTGCCATTGGGCAACGCCTTAATCAACAGCAACAGCTGTGAGACAATCCTCAGCGATTCACATGCCGTCAAGGTACAGTTCCTTGTTCCCGTAGAGATCAAAGGCATCAAGTATCTCTGACTGAACTCATCCAGACTCTGCTGCGCATCCTTTCCCAGTTGTCCCTGGACCAGCAAAAAACTGAGCAACAGTAGCCAAAAGCAAACAACCGACGATTTCCACATGACAATTACTAAATGAAGAACTTCTGGATTTTGTCTGTCCTATTTATACCAGGTCGCCCAAATCAAGTGACTGTCTAATTCGCATAATTCATCAGAATTTGCATCTTTAGTTTTCCAGCAATTACCTTAACTAGTTCACAACACCGCATGGGAGCTGAGATGCAGCCGGGAAAACTGTAGCGTATAAATTGTGCTTAAGCATATATTTTTAAAAGTCTTAGAGATGTTTCTATATAACAGATTTTCTGTCTAAAGATGTTTATTAAAAAGAAAAATTTTTTATCTGACGAATGCCTTGCTTAACTTACCTGGAGGGTATCTAGTAGCCGTTAAAGTCCATTTTAATACAAATTAATTTGGATATGTTAAAAATTGAAAGTGTGTTGCTCCGCGGGGCACCCAGTGGATGATCACAATTTGCCATTTAACTTCTCTAATCTAATCTGCATTTCTAGATACTTACTTACAGCTGACTGTATCTTCAATATATACAATATAATATAGATTTATCAACTGTTTCTTGTTTTACTCAAACAAATAAGGCTACAGTCGAGCGAACCGACTGTCAAATAGTAGAGGGGTCTATTAAGTATGTCTGAAGTGAAATGTGCGGATCAGGCTGAAGGAGGCGTGGCCGACCCCATATAGTACATATATTCTTGATCAGCATCAACAGCTGAGTCGATATAACGATGTCCATCTATAAGCAGGCTCTCCCACTCTGCGCTAATTGCGCTCAGAGATCTCTAAAAATTAACCTAAAGTAGCTAAAAAGTAATGAAAATTAGAATCCCAATAAATTCATATTGTCAACTTTGTATGATCATTTCTCAGCCAAATGAAGTGATATTTTGAAAAGCGCTGCCTTTTTAGACTTTACACAACTAGTAGCTTCGATTCCATGCCAAAATTCAAATTTTTAATTTCGACCCCATTTTGACAAATTTTGCAGTGTTACCCCTTTGCATTTTTGTCAAAAATCATCAAAATTTTTGATATCGATTTTTTGATGCCAATCGATAGTCCTGGTCCTCCCGAGTCCAAAAAGTCATACCAATCGAAAATCTGATGTCTGAGTCCCAAAATATTCTATATCAAAGTTGCGTAGTTTTGACTCTTAGACTTTACACTGAACAAGAAAACTTTCTTGCATGCATTATGTTAAGAAAGCATTATAACATTCTTAGTAGCTCGCAGCGCAAAGCAATCAGACAAGCTAAAATAGCTTTAAAATGTCTAAAATAGCCACACTGCTGATACTCGCTACTGATAAGCGTTGTCGGCCCCTCATATGATTTTCATACGCCGCCCGAAAGTATGCTACTGATACGAATTTTCTGTCCACGCACAGAATTTTTATACGCCGCCCAAAATTATGCTATAAAATGTTTAGGTGCTCCCGCACTTTAGTTTTTGTAATTTAATTTAAATTGTCGCTTGCTGCTAATTCTGATCGCCTGGTGTTTCATACAAAGAAATCTTAGATTTTAGCCTTTCGCGGATTTTTTTTTGCTTGACCGCTGCGATCTGAACTGCCCAAAATCGTTAGTAATTCTTGCTGAAATACCAGGCAAACAGAAACATCAGCAGGTCGCTATGCAAAAAATATTTAACATTAACATTGACTTAACATTACATTGACTTAACATTACATCGACTTAACATTACATTGACTTAACATTACATTGACTTAACATTACATTGACTTAACATTACATTGACTTAACATTACATTAACATTGACTTAGCATTAACATTGACTTAACATTACATTGACTTAACATTAACATTGACTTAACATTACATTGACTTAACATTACATTGACTTAACATTACATTAACATTGACTTAACATTAACATTGACCTAACATTAACATTGACTTAACATTAACATTGACTTAACATTAACATTGACTTAACATTAACATTGACTTAACATTAACATTAGCTTAACATTAACATTGAATTAACATTCAAGTAACATTGGATTAACAGAGCATTAACATTGTATTAACAGTGCATTAACATTACATTAATAGTACATTAACAGAGCATTAACATTGCTTTTGCTTAAACTAGGCTCTTGTAAATTCTGTTGTATCTTACTGTGGATTTCTTTTCGCTTGAGAATTCAACTGGGAATTTGCATATTCCAGCTGTAATACCAAGCGACCAGAACTTTCAGTAGATCTCAAAGCCAATATTAAAGCTCACCAACAATTTTTATTTTTTTCGTTCAAAAGTATTGAAGTTGTTTTGTTAACGTGTCGTGATTATGCAGATGCAGTTTTCACTTGACTTTGGGCACCTGAAGTCAGCAGAATTTGGCAGAGTATAACTTTACATTTAAATTCACCTCAATTTGACGCCATCTTTTATCAATTTTGATAATCACGACTAGCAATCAACTGCACCCATTATAAATAGCACCCTTCCCACTATTTAACATCCCTTTATTAAGTGCTCCCGCTAAAAGTTGTACCCAGTTTTGTCCTGAAATAAAACAAAAGGTGACTCTTTAAGAAAACCAGTATTTGTCCTTAAACACAAGAGATGACGCTACCAGGATACAATTTTTTGCGGCAAATTCATTTTAGCGCCATCTGGAGCTTAGTTAGTGCCGCCATCTAGCGTCCAACTGTGGTCACTCTTATAAAAAAAACGTTTTGATTTCAAACAGCAGTTAGAGGCAGCGATTTTCACGTTCGCAGGAGACAAAGGCCAATTGCATCGGCTTCACACAGAGCATGTCAGCAATGAGCTTGCACTTGGCCAGCAGCATATTTGGATATGGCATTGCACCAAGGTCATCCACGTAGTCCATGTGCTGCTTCTCCACATCGCCCGGTATCTTCACCGGATTCTTCTCGTCCGAAGGGCAACTCTTCCGAATGCGGCTATTGAAATCATCGAGACGCTCCTGAAAATCGGGCACAAAGATGCACGGATCAATGGCGAGCATGGCGAGACCGAGATTGGGAGTGCGACCAGCGCAGGGAGTCCACCAACGGGGAATGCGTGTGGAGTAGCTGGCACCAGCCATAACGCCGCACAGTACATCAATCATTGTGGACAGAGAGTATCCCTGCTGTCCTCCCGCAGGATACAATTGCTGGGCAGACAGCGCCAAGCTGGGAAAACTCGTTGGAAGACCACACTCATCAGATCCCCATGTTTTGGGTATGGTCTCGTTCATCATGAAGGACCACTCAACGGCACCAATGTCCCTCATGGTGGTGGACATGTCCAGCATGAAATGCGATTGATGTGCACTGGCCCCAAAGGCCAGACAATTGGCTCCAACGCTGGACGACTTGCAGCCCGGTGCTAGCATCATGGGAGCCGCATTAGACAGAACGAGACCAATGTATCCCTTGGCCATGGCCCGAAATGCATACCAGGCCGCCATGCCGATGTGATGTGACCTCTTAGCCACCACGAAACCAATTCCAGTCTTGCGTGCCTTTTCCACTGCCAAATCCATACAATAGTTGGCTACAAATACACCCATGGCACAGTTGCCATCCACATGGGCCGTTGTCATAGTTTCATTGATTATTCTTGGCTCAGCTCGGATGTCTACAAGCTTGTGTTGAATGTCACTGAGATACATGTCTAGTCTGTTGATACCGGATCCATGTACACCTCTGTAATCGGCGGCCAGCATCAGGTCACATATACAACGATGCTTTTCAATGGGCACACCCACGCGATGCAGACACTCCTGGATGAAACGTCGCACCTCCTTCACCATCACCAATGATGTGTGAGCCATTTCCTTGGAGAACTCTTGCGGTGTGCGGTATGCGATCCCACGCTTTTGTTCTTTATGAATGGCGGTGGCAAGAACACGCTGTAATTTCAATAGGCAAAACATGCCTGAAATTTCTTGACAAGATTCGCTCTATTTTTTTGGGGGGGTTTTGTAAGTTGTGTACATATATTTAAATTAAAAAAGCAAAGGGAAAGTTTCAAAAACTATTTTTGGGGCATAAATTATGTAGGTTATTTGATTATTTATATGTTCGAACTTAGTTCAAAGCAGTGGACGTCAGAACGGCGACGCCACGTTCATAGAAGCTATGTGAATCCTGGCCAGCAGCCACAGCCAAGTCCACGGTGAAGAGCAACTCCGTGCGTGTGGAGTTCAAGTAAACCGGCAAAGTCAATTTGCTGACACGCGGTTCCGAAGAAATTCTGCAAGAAAAAGATTATAATTAGTTCCAGAAAAGGGGAGAATCTCTGGCAAATACTTACTTGACCCACTTGAGGATGGTGAGTGGTAGATCCATCATTATAGTGGACGCCAGCAACAGTTCGTTGTTCTTGCATTGTGCGCCCTGCAGCTTGAGACCTGTGACACCAAAGCTGCTGTCCTTCTGGTCTGTCTTCAGTCCAGCATCAGTGATGGTAACATCCAAAGCAAGCTCCTCCAGTGACCAGCTGTTTGCCTGAGCCACGCACTGCCTGGTGGCTGTAATGTAGGCTTCGGGGTTGAGTAGACCGCCCAGCCAGACGGGAAATCCTTGTAGCTCCTTTGCACCAGCCTGCGAAACTAACTGCGATACCTTCTGCAGCTGCTGAACACGTGTGCTAAAGTCGGTGATCCATTGGATGACAGTACAGCCAGCTGGAACAGTGTATCGCTTCCAGCCCTTGGGAATGATGCCGCGCACCAACTCGGATAGCATGGAACGATGATGATTCGTTTGCTTCTTCTCGCCCTGGCAAATCAACACCACGTCCTGCAAATCGGAAATGACCGTCTGCAGTAGGCGAGCACCGCTGGTTACCTCCCGCTCGAAGTAGCGATACAATGGATCCTTGATGTTCTCGACGGTACGCTTGAGCACTTGAAGGTTTTTGGGCAGCAGCTCCAACCAGGCAGTAGCTGAGTTGTGCAATGTCTTCATCCAGGATGGACGACCATCCTCGCTGCGTCCCACAGCCAGAGCCTCGGATTGCTCCTCCACGCTGTAGGCCAACTCGTCGTCATCCTCCAATTGCTGCATCTTAAGCAACTTGCTTACCAAGTCCGTTCCACGGGTTGTGAGCAGCACCTTCTCGGCATTGTTAGGCAATCCCAACCAGGAAGGCGTCTGTCGATCCGTTAGATTCTCGATCCACTTGAGGAAGTGATCACGACGCGTGCCATCTGGCATGGTAATGTGACGCAATCCTCCAGAGGCGCCATCCACATTAGCCACCAGGGCAAAGTCAGCCTCAAAGCTACGTGCCGTGAAGAGTTTCTTCAGGAAGGATTGTAGCAGTCTCTGATCGAAGTCATTGTCAATCTTGCCACCATAGATGGACTGTGAGAGCAAGGTGACCAAGGCATCCCATGGCACCTTCTCTGGTGGCAAATTGGTGCGTCCCATGGCCGTTGTGTCAATCCAAGTGTCCAACGTATCGCAGGCCACACGCAGATCCGACTCATTGAACTCGTATTTCTTAGCCCAGCCGAGTGGCACATAGCGCAATCGCTCCTGGACAATGGCATGGAACCAGGCCAGAAGGAAGTAGAGACGTGCACGCTCGCTAGGTGTCTTCATCATGCGTGCTGCCGGTACCGTTGAGAAGGTACGCAACAAGTTGGCCCTAATGCCTGGTGGTGGCTCAAAGACAAAGATGCGGCCAGCTCGAAGGAGATTGACGGGCACCTTGGGATTGATCTCCATGGTAAGGAAGAGACGGAAGCCTGAATGCGGCTGCAATGAGTGCATCTTCTTCTCCAGCTGGACAAGCCATTGCGGAGCCAAATGAACGTTCTTGAGCAGCACCCAGCGACCGCTCTTGCAAGCCATGTTAATGGCACGCTCCGCCTGATTGAATCCTTCAGCGGAACCGATGGCAATGCTGGAGATTTGCTTATTCTGCTCGGCAGCCAAATCATCCACACGTCCAGAGGCATCGAAACCGGGCACGGAGCAGAGCAAAGCGGGTGTATTGCAGTTCAATTGCTTGTCCACAACGGAAGCAAAGTCCAATTCCTGCTCGGCATTGGGCATGAAGTCCTCGCCCAGCACCGTGTTGACCACATTGTGGGCAGCGGCGATGACGCGATCCGGTCGGAAGGCCTGAATCAACAGCAACTGATGCACAGAGCTGGCAATGGCACTCAATGCCTTGGATTCATCCCACAACTGTGGCACACACTGCTCGGGCGAGCTCTGCTGCAGCCAAGCGCCCAGCTCGGGCATGGAACGCACCTTCTCCACAAGCTTGCGGAAGATGGGCAGACGTGTGGCCAGACGATTAACGCCTTCGATTTGTTCTCCACTCAATCCCTCGACATGAGTTGGATTGGCCAACAGACCCTCGCGGCTGCGCAAGAAGAAGTTGAACTCCGCATCCAAATTGGACTCTCCAGTGCCCTTCAGATGGATCTTGCACATAAGCAGAGCAAAGGTCAGGCGATCGTTGTGCAACATGCCGCGTGCAACACGCTCGTAGCACACTTGGAACAGATCCTTGGTAATAATTCCCAAACGCTCCGAGTGATCGCTGCGTCCCTCAAGGCGTGGATTGTTGTAGAGCACCGTGGAAAAGATATCGAGGAACATCTTCAGAGAGTATTGATACAGGAAGTGCACCTGGTTTAGACTGTCCATGGTGAAGTACATGTTGCTGCAGGCCACAGATAGTGGCAGATATTGTTGAGACACCGTCTCAATCTCAGCTATGACCTTGTCGGTTTCATCTACCTTCTGGTTGATGTCATAAGCCTCCTTCTTGAGCGTCTCCAGTGTTGTGATGACCGAATCATCATCGAGAATCTTGCCCTTGGCATCGTTGAGAGCCTGTAGCAGACTCTTCTCCAGCTGACGCAAACGCAGACGGAACTCGCCCTGTAGCTTCAGCAGATCAGAACGCTTCTCATCAATGTCAGGACGTTCGGCCTTAAGCACTTGGTTTAAGCACTGCGACTGCAACGAGCTACGCGTCACAGTGAAGTTGACAAATGTCACCCTGGAACAAATATCCGGTGGGAATTCAACTGTCGGATCACGTGTCGACAGGAAAATGACAAATGATGGCGACAAATCAATGTCCTGATCTCCCAGCGTTATTAGCACACGTCCGCCAGTGCGACGTAGTTCGCGATTCAGCACAGGATTCAAAATTGGATCATAGTTCTCGACATCTTGCACCAACAGAGGATTACCGAATCGAAGAGCCGACTCCAAATTCTTGCGGAAGGAGTCGTCCAAGAAGGAAGTCTTCGTGATCTTCTTGCCGGCATACTCGTTCAACAGGAAAGTAGTTGCCTGTCCAGATGGATCAATGATCAATGGATAACGGTTGAATCGCTTCAGCATAATTGCATTCTCTGTGCAAAGATCATCCGTGGGCAAAGCATTTGCCTGCCAGCGAAGACGTTCATCCGGATTGGACAGATACTCTGTGCGTGCAATGTCCGCACGGTATTGAATACTTGCGGATTGCAAGTGCTGCGACCAAGTTGTAAACAGATTAAGGCGATAGTGCTGGTCAAAGTAACCGCCGTAGGCAATGAATGCAGCCGAAAGCAACACATCACCAACAATTGTGGACATCTGGGACTTGAATGTCTCGCTAGTAGATTCCCAACGTTCGCGTTCGATGTTCAAACTCTTCAGAAGGGCAATCGAGCGATCTACCTTGGCCTGTACATTCTCCAGATCAGTTTTGATGGCCTGAGCCTGGGAAATAAGCTGTGCATACTCCTCCTTGTATGCGGCAATACTGCGTTCCAATTGCTCAACCAGATCCTTGGTCTCCTTGGCGCTGGCCAAATTGACATCAGCCTGTTCCTCCAGCGAACGCAGCTCCTCACGCAGTGGCTCCACGCGCTTCAACATGTCAGCGTATTCAATCTGAATGAGATTATTATTGGATTAGTGATAAGAATTACTGAAATGATAGGACATCTTACCTGTGCAATGGCCCATTTAACCATAGGACCACAAGCCATACTGGCACGATTGACCTTCTCGAAGTTGTAGTCAGGATTGCTCAAATATTTCGACTTCATTTTCTCCCTAACTTCATCGCTATACAAGGTAAATTATATTCAATATTAGTAACTGTTTTTAGAGCAATAATTAGTCAAGTTATTTTGTATGGATTAAGCAAGCAAAGCAGTTGGTTAATAATGGAATAAACGCGATAATTTAACCAATAACCAATTAGTACAAATAAAGTACAACGAAATTAAATAGCCAATTAACCAAATTGTTATAAGTTTAGTGAGAGAATAAGGTTTTTATATATATTTACAATATAGTAACAAACGCAGCTTCGCTTAATCATTCAACTACAAGAAAATTCAACTCAAAACGAAACAAAAGAACATTCTACACTCAATTACAGTAACTAAAAACAACAATTAATAAAAAAAAATAAACAAGAAAAGTAATTTAAAGAAATCAAACTGAAATTGTGAATTAATAATTTGTTTTGTTCATGCTTACGTTATGTTCTCTGTACCGAAGTTAGATACAATTGAATTAATGAAATTTTCACGCATTATCACAGCGCGTATCGATTTCCAATCAGTCGCATTCTCGCCCAGCAGCAGGCAAATGGACTCGAGTGCCAATTTAACCACCGAAGGTGGATTTGCCATCGTTCGAACCTCAACCAGTTGCTGTTTGCGTATGGACTTCACCGCTGCACATTGTCGAGTGGTTCAATGGTTGTTAACATGAAGGATCAGAATTATTATACATGATACAATGGCACAAAACGTTTTGGCTTTTAACAGCTTAAATTGTTATACTCGTAAAATTAGCCTAACAAAATGTTAAAACAACAATTATTAACTAGATTATATTCGAATAAATTCATTATTATAACGAATATTGCCCTACTTATTATCCTGCACACCTTGTTAGGGATTAAACAATGCATTACAATGCATTTAATTAGCTTACACTTAGTTATGTTCCACTTTTTGGTTTTTTACAGCTATTCACAGTATTTGTTGAGGTTATGTTCGCTTTGCTTTGAGGTTATGTTTGATATTCATTTAAAGGTTATGTATATTTGCATGTGCATTGCGTATGCAGAGTGTGAAGTGTGAGTACAGTTGAGTGAGTGTGTAATGTACAGTGGAATTTTGCTGTAGGAAACTTTAAAACTTTCCAAATTTTAATCCAGCTACGGGTTTTGCGCGGAGAATTCGCTGCAGCAAATTTCGACTGTACTTGTTTAGTTATGTTATATATTCATATATGCAATAATGATGTGAACAGTACGATATTGAATTACGACACTTTAAATGAGACTGAATTCAGTGGGTGTATTTTTTGGTGTATGTGTGGTGTGTTTTTTGGTGAGAAATAGAAAGAGTTGCGTACGTGATCTTGTCAGTCTCCAAATTAACAATCGAGGAGATGAAACTGTCTTTAACAAGGATGCCGCGAATGGCCTTCCAATCTGTGGCACTCTCATTGAGCAGCTCGCAGACCGATTCCAGGGCCAGTTTCACAATAGCTGGAGGATTTGGCATGGAACGCACGTCGGCCAGGTGTTTCTTTTTAATCGAGCTAACGGCTGTGTATGTTTAACAATTGTGCGAGTGTACGAGTGTATACGTTTAAATGTGTGTGTGTGAGAGTATTCGATTTAAATATAAATTATCGTATAAGTATAAATATATCTAAACTTAGAAACTCTTAGAACTCGGCGTAAAACTAGCTCTAAACCCGCCCGCCCCTCTTCGGCTTGGTATCCGTAAAACTCACCTTGTTGTGCTTCGATGACAGCTGGTTCCACTTGGGCCAAGTCCGCCATGACGTACTTCCTCTTCTCCTCGATCTTAACTGTCTGATCGGCCAAACGAATCTGAATCTCCTGTGATTGTATCTTCTTCTTTTCGGCCTCCTGTTGATCCTGGAACATTTGCTTCAACTTGGCATTGGCTGCTTCATTCTTGGCCTGCAGTTCCTGCTTCTTAACAGCCAATGATTTCTGCATCTCCTCCACCTGTTCCACAGTCTCGGCAATCTTGTTGAGACCCACGTTCAAATGAAGCTGCTGCTCCTCCAGATCGCTACGCTTTTCATTGTACAGCTTGACAAAGTGATGAATAAAGTCCAAGTAATGACGTGGAGTGACTGCCATGGTGCGGCCACCACGTTTGGCCAATCGAGCGTTGGCCTGATGCAATGTCTGGTGAACGTAGACGCAACTGTTGATGACAGCATCGCGATGAGTGGGATTTGCTGGCACCAGCGGGCAGACCGATGGGAAGAAGTCTGGGGCCGACCAATTCGGCTTCTCCAGATCCACACGAGTGGTGAACTCCTTGCCCACCTGGAACAATGCGGAGTCCGACCAATCTCCGAACCAATTCAGCACACAACGATTGAACAAAGCTGGCGATGTTGCAGCACGATCCTTGAGGCCATCGGTTGATGGATTCATGGTAAAGACTACATGAAGATTACGCATCACTTGCTGGGTGAACCACTTGTACAGCTCATCGCTGGAGTCCAGCATAAGTCCCTCACGCTGAGCGCCTTCCTTGCACTGAGTCATCAGCGTGGTGTACTCGTCACCCTCGAAGAGACCAGGCACCTCGCCGTTGGCCAACAGTGTGTTCATGCGCTCGAGGAAACCAGAGTCCAATACATTGGATTCGTCCAAAATGAAAGCTATCTTTTCATCCTTGCAGCCGGAGCGACGCAATACACAACGCAGATCTTCATCAAAGTCTTCGCTGGTGTATTTGTTGTGCACCTTGATCTGGAATATGGACAAGCCATTCATCCAGGCGACAAAGCGAGACAGCGTTGTTTTTCCAGCACCAGAGACACCGATGAGCAGCAGATGACCCTGCGGCTGGCGGAAGATACGATCAATCCTCAAGACATGATCCAGCACCTCGTCGAAGAGCACCAGTGGCACATCGAGCTCCTCCTCGTAGAAGACCTTGAGGCGAGCACGCACATAATCTCGCAGCTCCTCACGATTCACTGGCATGTAATCCTTGGACAGCCAGTTGCTGTAAAGGATTGGTCGTTGCAGTGCCTCCTCCTGATTAATTCCTGGGAAGTGCTTATGTCCTACCAGATCAATATTCTCGTTAGTCCAGCGGCGCTCGGAGTCATCAACCAGACGATCCTGGAACAAACGCAGCGCCTCATGGGCCCACAGACGCACCAGACCCTCAACAGGCAAGGAATCCAATGGACGAATAGCTTCACAAATACCACGAACCCATCTGGTCATCTCGCGAGGCGAGTAGACGTAATGTGGCTGCATGTCCTGTGTAAAACGGTCCTGTGATGCCAAATAGAACTCTACCATGGCATTGGTCAATGGTTCAGCGTAACCTCTCAATGCCGGCATCAAACGCAGCATAGCACGCGAGAAGGTGCCGTAGATCTGCTTAAGAGACGTCTCGCCGGGGTAGTCCACATAAATAATGGGCACATGACGCAAGAATCGATGCGATAGCGGTTTACGACCAGGATCTGTTGGAGGATTACAAGCTCCAACAAATTGAATGCGCTCTAGGGATACCCAGGCCTGATCACTGGCTCTATAGAAGCCCTTGTGCTCGACCAGCTGGCGCAGGAACGAAATAACACGCTGTGTTCCATACGAGTCCATGTCTGGCAAGTTGATTTCATCGCAGAACAGCACCAACCACTTGCCAATCTGCACAGGCGAGAGGACAACACCATTGGGAGTCTTGCGATACTCGCAGTAATGATCGAAAGTCTTCAAGAGCAGCTCGGGCGTGGTGGCCGATGAGAAATTGAGACCGACCACTTCCATGTCAGGCAGAGCTCGGAGTGCAGAGAAGAGCGTCATGGTCTTGCCAGAACCAGGTGGACCGCAAAGCACTAGGAGGAAAGAAATGTTATTAAATGCATTCACTTAAGTATAAGTGGTTTATGGACATACCCAATGGTTTGTGCTCGGCCAGCCAAGTGTAAAGCAGCGATTCGTGACGAACTGTGTCCAGTGTGGGCACCACAATATCTGGTGAGGCCACTTTGTGGGTCTCCACCTCAATGACGGGCACCTTGTTGCTCCATGGCACCCATTCGCCATTCATGCTCACCTCGTAGTCAATAATGGGCGCTCCCGCGGCACCTGGCAACGGTACAGTGGTCACACTGCGCACAAAGTCGCCCAGATCGATGCGTACTTTGAGCTTAGCATCGCCAGCGAATGACCACAGCACAGAGTAAACCAGGGCCTTGGGTATATAGTGCTCCAATTGATCAGCGGAGCATGGGAAATCTGGATGCTGTGCATTGAAATTGAGCACATTGCGTGCAGCCTGATTAAGCATGGAAAACAGGGAGCTCAGAGCACGCAAGCGTGTAAAGTCCATGATATGCTCCTGATCCATTGCATACTCCAGAGTGCGCACCACAATACCATCAGCAGAGAAGAAGGGCTGCAACAGCAGAGCAATGTCGCGTTGAACTTGCAGCGAAGGTGAAACTTCCTCCTCCTTGTCCTTGGTAGGCTTCATAACGCCCACAAAGTCCTCGTCTCCATCCTCCAGGGGGATGCTACGCAAACGCGACAGATAATTCTCGAAGATCATCTCCGTGGAGAGCACATCCTCCGAGAACCAAACCATGCCGCAACGGGAAACTGTTGCCAAAGTGGCAAACTTCAAATCCTGAACCTCGAACATGACACGGACATTGGGAGGCAGCGACAGACGCTCTCCGTTGGGTAGAGTCAGCAATTTGTTGTCATCCAATACCGAGTTGAGATTCTCCACCCATTCGGGATCGACATCACCATCAAAGATAATCCATTGACGTTTGTTAATCTCACCGCGCACATTGTCGATAATCTTGCGCAGAATATGAGTGAACAAACCGTCGGTCCATTCACGAGTGTTCGGATCGAGGACACCATAAAGTGCCTCCTTGGAAATTGCCTTCGGATCGATTACATGGGCAACGCCTTCAACGCCCTCGAAACGTTCCAGTGCCTTGAGCAGTGTCCGCCAAGCAGTGGATTTGCCGGAGCCAGAAGGACCCACCATCATTAGACCATGATTGAGATTGGAGATTTGGTAGAGTTGCAGTACCTAGATGGAAACAGATGATATATTAATACACTGCTAATGGAAATTACTCTTGTCAATGCAAATTAAATTAGTTACTTTGTCGACCCAAGTGGAGCCGAGTCCCTTTTTTGTGGTTAGTAAGCGTTTTCGAAGTGAATCCAATGTTATGAAATGCTCAATAGTGAATTCAAAGACCAATAACACTTACCTTCTCCATCCAGGCGGCGCCTTGTTCGTCTCCCTCGCCACAGACCAGATAGTCTTCCTGACAGACCTTGCGAATCTCCTCCTTGAGACCCTTCATCTCGGCGCGAGTGTAGCCCACATTGGGGAAGACATCGCTCAACAGGGAGAAGAGCAACGGAATATCCTCGGCCACCAGCTTGGGCACCATCGTCTCACAGACGGACTGAATAAGGATCTCCTGTTCTGGCAGATTCTCAGCCACAGATGCCTCATCGATGTTCTCTTCGCCACGTTGACGCATCTGTTCCTTGATCTTCATGATTCGATCGCGTTTCACATTACCCGCCGAGATGAGCACAGATTTCAGAGCACGCAGTCCGAAGTCATAATGGCTTTGATTGGATAATTGCTCGTCGCAGAGCTTGAAGAAGGGCACAATCTTGCAGGCCAATTTCTCAGCCGAGCGGAAGCCCTGCGAGAAGAGCATGACCTCGGCAATGAGCTGACGATCGGGTGTTGTCATAGCCAGAGAACGGAAGAGTTTCTTCAAGTTATCTGGCAGATTGGAACGTCCGGCGTAGCCAGGATTCATGGTAATAAAGATAGCCATGTCGGGTGAGACGCGCACTTGTTTGCCCACTAGTTCAACGGTGATGCTCTCCTTGTTGCTGTCCATCTCATACTTGAGGGCCTCCTGAATGGTTTGAATCTGCTGCGAGCAAGCGGAGAGCATACGCTCCTCCAAACGGTTGAACTCATCGAAGCAACCCCAAGCGCCCACCTGGCAGAGACCTACAAAGATTCGTCCCATGGCCTGGAAATCGAATGTCTCATCGCAGTTGAAGACGAGCACGAAGCGACCCAATTGATTGCCCAACGCCTTGACAGACTCCGTTTTACCAGTGCCCGCTGGACCGAATGGAGAGCCGCCCAGACGTGACTCTAAGGCCTGTGTCATGGTTAGATAACAGCGATCCGTTAGTGGAGTTTGCACGAGACGATCCTGAACTCCCAAGTACTCAAAGCCATAGAAGAAACGTGCATTGGCCATGTGGATGGTCAGTTGTTGCAGCACCTCCGTCTGGCGGGGATCAAAGTAGAAGCGCATCTCGCACAGCCACTGGAAGGACTTGGGTGAAGTGACACCGTTAGTAATCAAGCGTCTGGTAACTGTACGCTTATGGACAAACTCATTGATCAGATGCTCCAGCTTGCGACGACGCAGTGGTGGTTGCTCCTGAAGCACAGAGTCGGCCAGAACATTCAATGTGCTCTCCACATTGGTCAGGACACGCTGCATTGGCTTGTCCTTGTTGTTCTCCGATGCCTGCTGCAGGGCGGCCTCCACATCCTCAGACCAAAGGATTTGGGCAGCAAGAACCACAATCTGTGCTTGATATTTGTCGCACCATTCCATATATTTCTGGGCGTCGATTTTGCCATCACGGAACTGCTTAATGTCCTGCACAGCTTGGGCCAAGAGCGAGGCGAGAGTGAAACGCATTTGCTTCTCGACCAGCGACAACCATTCATTGATTTTGGGATGTTCCACGGTGGAAACTGGATTGATGAAGTGCACCTCCTCGCCCTCACGGGAGGATATACCCAGAATGACGTTGTTCTCCTCGTTTAACAGAATTGCTGCAACGCCAGCGAACATTTTCTTGAAGTGCTTCTGCAAGCGAGCAATGTTCTTGCTGTTTCCAATGATCTCCAGCAGATCCTCGTCACCAACAAAGTAGAAGCGAGGGAACGATGTACGTTCACGTTCCAAGTATTCACCAAGAGCCTTTTGAATCTTGCCCAGCAGATCAGCCAGACGCTCCAGGGAACGCTGCACAGCTGGAATGTTGAGGACATCCATAACCTTGGGTGATTTGGTCACCTTCTTCATCAAGCCCAAGAACTCGGAGCTAATGCTCTGGAAACGTGATGTTTCCACGGGAAGCAGTGTCTTGATGTCTGCACTGCCCGAGAAGATGCCTTCAAGGTACACCCAGCGACGTTGTACATCGATCCATACGTCAAACAGAGCATTGATACGATTAAGTTTCTCCTCCCAGGTGAGAGCTTCCTCCTCGAAGACCTTGTAGTAAGGTGATAGTTTCATGGCTGCAACAGAATTGATGTGTTCCTTGACCTTGTTAAACAGATCATCCCAACCACGAATGATGCGACATTTGTTTTGATAGTTGATCAAATCCAGTTCGTAGTTCTGCCAGGATTCGCGCACTTGTTTCAAGAACTCCTCCAATGCCATCTCACCTTGAGCCACAAGAATAATGTCCTTGACAATGCCCTCGTTTTTCTGCAAATTCACATCCCACACTTGACCCAATGTCAGATCCGAGATGACCCAATTAACACGCAGCTGCTTGGTGAGCTGCTTCCAGTGGCGCTCCTTCAAGGCATCAGACTTGAGCTCCACAATCAGCATGTTAACCTTGATGTAGCTCTGGATCAGCTTCTTCACGTACTCATAGGATTCATACATGCGCAGACGAGCGGGCAACTCCTTAAGCTGTGCCATCATCGCCTCTAGCTGTTGACGGAGCTTGCGTGGTTGCACCGAGAGCCAAGGTTTCTCGCGTGTCTCATCAATTTGGGTCCAAACCTTTGACAGTTCACTCCAAACGCCGCGCAGATCCTGCAGCTCTTCCAGAGCGACATTCATACGCTCCGCGCTATTGTTTTGCACTCCAGCAGACTCCTGCAGCTCAAGTGCCTCCTTGGCCTTGGCTACATTGTCGCGCTCTTCCTTGAGACGCGAGTATTTGCTCTCAAAGATCTGCAGTTGCTGCAATGCATCATCGGGACGTATCTTGCCGCCAGTTGGCTTGGTTTTCTCCCAATCGTTGAGGAAGTCTACGGTGCGTGTTTCTACTGCCTTGTCCTCAGCCACAATCTTGGCCTGAAGACTAGCCACCTGGGTCTGAATGGCCGTGTCCTTGCGTTTAATGATTTCATTGAAGGCTGACCATTCACCCTCGATGTTGTCCACGTGCAACCAATTGTTGGGGAACTGGAAGCGCTGGCGTTCTAGAATGCGTTGAGCCTCACGGAACACCTCCACTTGCTTATCCCAGGCGATCATGTCCTTCTTCAGCGTTTGCACATAAGTAATGAAGCTGACAGCGTCCGAGGTGCTGGCTGCTTCGATGCTCTGCATCTCCAAGTCAGTTCGAGACTTGGATACCTTAGTGTGGAATGTGGTCATCTCGGTGCCCAAGAGTGTGCCAAACTTGCCTAGTGCTTCCTTATGCCAGGAATCGTACTTCAGTGTTACCTTAGCCTGCACCTTGGCATAGTCAATGATGATGGCGCCATATGCTCGACGAGTATCGGAAGTATCGAATGTGGTACGCGATTGTTTGATGTCGTTGAGACACTTGATCCATAGATTTACGTCCTCGCCCAGACGGCCGTACAGAGTGTCCGCCTGGAGATCCCAGAGGCTCTGATAGCGCAGCCACTCATCCACATAATTACGCACTTCGCTGATCTTGTGTTCAATTGAGCCATAGGCGTTCTCCAAGACCTTTCCTTCCGGCAACTTAGTCAACAGATTGCGATAGGTCTGTGAGACGGGTTTCTCCAATCCCACCTGATAGCGTGTGCTCTGCAGACGCACCTGGGAAGTAACAATGGCCTGCCAAGCAAAGAACTGTTGCATAATCTGGAAACGTGCCTCCTCGATGGAAGGATACAGATACATTTGCTGATTCGTAATACGAATTTCATGCACAGCATTCTGAATCTGTGGTTCACCACCCAGTTTATGTGTGGGCTGAGTGGGAGCATCTGTATCCATAGAGGTGTCCACTTCCTTCTTGTTGCCAGTGAGGGCCTCGGTCCAGGCTTGAATGCCTGCCTGGAGACGCAGTGCCAGCTTCTTCTCAACCTCCTCATCAAGGCGTGTAACCCAAACACTCAAATTTGAATACTGACGCAATGAAAGATCATCGACAGCATGTTGAATCTTTGATAGAATCTCAACAAAAGTGGCAGCACTGTAGGGACATGTTTCCAGCGAGCGCACATCCACATCCAGCTGCTCCTCCACTACCAGCAAATCATCCACCTGAAACATAATCAAATATTAGCTAGGAAAGTTTAATAATTCATACTGCTTACCTTCTCCTGGAACTGAGTGACGCATTCGGACAAACGCAGCACATATGGATCGAGCTTATAGGACTCCCAGATCAAGCCAATTCCCTCGGAAACGAGGTTCAAGACCTCCTTACGCAGTCCAGCGACAAGAGGGACAATGCTGGCGCGATCTTCAATCTGTTGACAGGATAAAGACATTATAAATATGCCAAAATAGGTAGAATTCCAGTGGATATATAAAGTAATGCATGCGGGAGTTGAAAATTAACAAACTGTGGTAGCAAAAATACTTATATAATTTAATTAAAGGGGGACAAACGACACTACCTTGAATACTGAATTTAGTGCTAGACTCCTATTATTAAGCTGCATGAAAGAGAGGTTGTTGGTTGTTTTGGTTGATTTAAAAAAGGTTGTACTGTCTATGCTTAGGTGTAATATAGGTGTAACATGTGTTTGAGGTGTTTAAATGTGTTGTGAATAAAGAAATTCAAGCTGCACGCAAAAGCAAAGCAATGCGAAAAACAGAAATGGAATAAACCTCTAAAAGAGGTGAAAAAATGTGTTTTTAAGTGTCTAATTTAAGTAAAATTGAAATGAAAACTTAACAGAGCTGTTAGACAGCTATACGACATAATTAAGGAAATAAAACAGAGCCAATGCTCCAGCTGTAGTGATTGATGTGTGGTGTGGTGTAGGCGTGATATGGTTGTGCTGTGTATTTGTTGCTCTAAAAGCATTCATTACCTTCTCCAAAGTGCGCTCGTAGGTGCGTACGCTTTCAATCAACGATATAGCATAGGGATAAATCTGGTTGGCCTGATGAGCTTTGTTGACAATGGTAAGTGGAACTCTACAAACAGAAACATTTAAGAAAATCAGAGAAGAGTTCATTCATATTTGTAATTAACTCACCTGAAGCCCAGGTTCTTGATGTTTCGTACTTCCTTGGCCAAAGTAATGATTTCTGGCAAGAAGTTTACACGTAGACGCAAAACGTTGCCACGTCCAGTGCGTGAACGCGATGACTCAATGGTAAAAATGCGTCCAGAGCTGCCAAAGTTACGCTCCTGCACTTTACGTGCCCATTCATGGAAGACATCCGAAATGGACAACTTGGCGCGGAAGCTATCGCCATCGGCTTTGAGTTTCTGACCCTCAATGTGCGTTTCCCAGCCCTTGCCAAGCACATCCTCAACACGCTTCAGATACATTGTCAGTTGATTATCAATCTGACGTGCCCAGATAATGGAGCCCGCCACTGGTGGCAAATCACGCACAGAGGACAAACGGCAGCTCTTGCTTTGCGGATACTGAACCTTAAACTTCTCATGCAGTGCCTCAATATCATCTTTAACGCGCTGAATCAACTGCGTCTGGTACTCTCGGATAGCGCCACGAATGTGAGGACGCACAAAGAGCGCGTTGAAGCGCGAGAAAATGCGGAACATCTCGTTGGCGTTTTTTGCTGTACCCAGCTGATCACGCAGATGGGCAGTGATGCGAGTTTCCACGCGATCTACAAGAAAACTGTTAATAAATATATTATTTTATCTAAATTATAAGAATTCTTACCAATTTTCTCCTCATAGCGCTTGACAGCAGCTTCCCAGGCTTCGGAGCCCTCCTTAGTGATGTCCAAGCAGTCGACTTCCTTGACATTTTCATAGGCCAAGTTGACTTCCTCGATGGCATTGGCATCCGCAGCATCAAGACTATATGGTTGCTTGGTCTCCACGGTGCTCGTGTCATCATTAGCAGCCTGCTTCGTAGGTCGCAACACACGCAAAATTACGGTGCGCAGTTGCTCGTGCTGACGCCGGAATTTACGCATATGCTCCATGCGCGTCTGCAGCTTCTTGTGCGCTGGAGACACACGCCAGACCATCTTCAAGTGCTCATCGCGCTTTTTCTTGACGATGTCACGCAGCAGACCTTGTAGCTTGTCGTACTCATCGTCCCAGCAGCTAAAGATCTCAAAGCATTGATTCATCACACGCTCAAACTCATCAAAGGGAATATGCATGAGACGACGAGTGCCCAGAACCTTCAGCAGCTGTTGCGAAAGATCACGCGAAATGGCCTCAATGAGCTTGAGGCAACGTTGAATTGGATACTTGGTGTTGCGCACTTTGCGCAAGTGAGAGAAAATTTGCTGTACAGCGGGTCGAATTTTTTCCAACTCCGTGGCTGACAGCAGATCATTGATGGGGAAGTCTTTCATCAACGGATTGTAGTCGGCCACAGTAGCCAGAGCTTGCTTCAGACCCGTGTCGGTGTCAAACGAAACGGTGGCATGGAAACGTTTTCCATGCTTAAGAATGTCCAATGTTAGTGCCACTTCAGGCGATTCGCGCTTCTCCTGGATTCGGTACAAAGCACGCTCCAGATTCAGCCAGAAAGAAATTTCCTAGGAAAACAGATATTAGCCTAAAGAAACACAGAATTACTAAATCAACATACCTGCAAGGCGGTGCCAGAACCTGGATCACGATTTAGTTTAGTAACTTTCTTGATCTCAGTAATCCAACGATTGACGCCGTTCTGAAGTTGGTTAAGGAACGATGAGTCCTCGACCTTGTCACCAAAGTCGACCACCTTAGCCTTGTGGTTCTCTTCAGTGCATTTCCGGATTACTGCGTTGACAGTTGGATGAGCCGTCAGAGTAATCTCTGGAATGTCAATGTTCTGTTGCAAATGCAGCAATCCCATCTCCAGTTCCGCCAACTTCTTCTCCACCGAGGGTGCCATCTTGTCACCATCTCGGTCAGCGCGTCCTGATTCCTTAACATACGACTTGAAATAAGGCGCTAGAGACTTGCTGATGAAAGCATGCAATGTTTCGTAAGGTGAACCATCCGAAAAATTGATCAAACGCAGCTGCGAGTGAATGGATTTGTCCGCCTCGACAACAACGCCACGCTTAATGCACGCAAGCGAAGCCATCCGGCTGTTGGTGAAGTGTACATCATTGCTGATTTGGTAAGTCACCTGCTCCTTCTCATCCTCACTTTCCGCCGGCTGTTCACTATCATCCTCTGTGAAATAGAAAATGAGATAGTACGTTTGAGGGTGTGAGAAAGTTATTTTACGTCGAACACAATCAGTAATGTTATCACAATTTTCACCTTCACCCACATTTCACTCAATGCACAAACAGTATCTGGCCCTGACGTTCAATGACACAAATTCATTACCAAGGTGACAACCTTCGAAAATTCAACGGCCAAGGCGAAACCTTCAAAATTTCGTGCACTCAAGGCCTGAACCTTGAGCGTGCGTTGCTCCCACATCGCTTGACCCTGACGCGAGGCAGCGTTCAAAGTCACAAGTCAATGGAATACACAATCGTGCAGCTCAAGGTCGCACACGTTTCCGCAAACAAAGCGAAAACAGCTGTCATTTGTTTTGTTTACATGACGACTAACCGGTATGCCGGCAACCTGAGCAACGTCTGGCCACACTAAACATTCGAACAGCTGGCAACGTTGAGCAACTGGTTGCTGTTCATGGTAGTTTTTTAGAAAGGTGGCTGCAATGAGCTTTCAAGAGTTTCACTCTCTGACTGTGACGTCAGTTTCACTTTGTCCAAATCGGGGATGGAGATTAATTTAAAAATGTAATTCAATAAGTCTATTTTTTGTCAACAAAAATAATTTCAAGTATTTTTTAAGAAGTTTAATAAAGAATAATTACTTAGCCAAAGGAAATTGCAGCTAATTTAATAAAATTTTATTTTGTGACTTCACACGCATTGGCTAGAAGTACAACCTGTCTTCTTCTACCATGAACGGTGGTTGTGAGTCAGCTGGCATGACGTCATGCGCAGAAAACAATACGAAAAACATGAAAAAATCTGATTACCGATTGATTTTTAACAAAAATATTGCGTATGTCAAGTTGCACAAATAAACATTTGTTCTTTAAACACAATTTGCAACAGAAAGAACACATTTATGTATACTATACTGCAAGCTGTGATTGCCGTTTTTTCAGAGCGACGCCATTTTGTGCAGTTGGTCCAATTTGGCAAATTGGTAGATTGCAAAGATAATAAAAAAGTTTTTACCTTTGATACAGTTGCGCTGAACATACAACGCCTGTACTTGGGGATCGGACAGGAACTTGCGAATAGTATCCTGGTTTACAGGATCGTCTAATGCATTATTCAAAGAATCCGGCACAACATCCTCTTCAGGCAGCAAAATGGTCACCGCCTTGCGAAGATAATTTGCAAATGCATCATAGTTGGCTATGGACAAGTTTACAGCCGGATCCACCGAAGTATCGGTGTTTTCCAGCGAATCTCCCATATTTCACAACTATTTTTGCACTAATTTGTGTAATTTATTGTCTTTAAATTATTTTTTTCACTCCACTACGAACTGAATACGCCCTGTGAAAAATTACGTCTGCAGTTTTGGCGAAAGTGCAACGCCATATTACCAGATCGCTGGAATCAGTTACAAAAAGCTCGGGCATTGCCGGCTTTTAGGGACAGCTAAAAATACAACACTGTGCTGAGTGTTGCCACCCTAGAGTAAACGCTTCCCGCCAAAATAATTTGGTCTGTGTGGTTGTGAATACAGCGATGTGGCAGCACTGTGTGCTAAACAGCTGTTCGCCAGCTCACATTGCATTTGGATTTGTTATTTAATACATAGATAAGTTAAGCCGCATTAATGTGCATTTTTATTAATTAAAATAAACAAAATGCAAGCTCTGAGACACCGGCACCTGTTAAGAGGTCTGGAATTCAACTGGTGTCGTCGCCTGCTGACGCAAAGCTGCACAGGCAATGAAGTGAGTTGTTGAAATATTTTTCTACTTAAAAACTAAACTTGTGTTTTTGTTGTTTAAGCAACTGGAACTGACCAACGATGTGAAGCACAGAATTGAGACGCACTGGAGCCAGCAACTGTGCAATGGCCAGTTTGACCAAAAGCAGATGGCCAACAAATACTATGTGCTCTCCATGTTTCCGTATCCCTCGGGGAATCTCCACATGGGACACGTGCGGGTCTACACCATCAGCGATGCTGTGGCGCGATTCCAGCGCATGTGTGGCAAAAATGTGTTCCAGCCCATAGGCTGGGATTCGTTTGGCCTGCCTGCAGAGAATGCTGCTAATCAAAGGGGCGTAGCTCCCGCAGATTGGACCCAACAGAATATAGCACAAATGAAGCAACAGCTGCAGCGATTGGGCTGTTCCTTTGACTGGACACACGAGTTGTCCACATGCAGTCCGGAGTACTACAAGTGGACGCAGAGTCTATTTCTAATGCTGCACAAGCAGGGACTGGCCTATCAAAACGAGGCGTTGGTTAACTGGGATCCAGTGGACAAAACCGTCTTGGCCGACGAACAGGTGGACGCAAATGGCTGTTCTTGGCGCTCTGGTGCCAAAGTGGAAAAGAAACCACTGAAACAGTGGTTCATACGGACGAGTGCCTATGCCAAACATCTGCTGGATGGCCTGGATGATCCCACACTGAGAGATTGGCGAGATATAATTAATTTGCAACGGCATTGGATCGGGGAATGCAACGGTTACGCATTCTCGCTGCTCACATCAGCCTCCAATCTGCTGCGCGTGTGGACAGCCAATCCGGAACACCTCAAGGATCCCTATGCCTTCCTAGTGCTGCGCAGCAAACACTTTCTGTCCAAATTACCGGACGCCGATCAACTAAGTGTGGAGAATCCATTCGCCAAGGCTACGTTACCAGTGCTCTTCAACGACGATGCTCCCTTTCCAGCCGACTGTGATGTTTACCTAGCTGCGCCTAGTTTTCGTACCGAAGATCGTGAGCTGTGGGAATCCTGCGGCCTGGTTCTGTGCACCACCAGCGAGACTGAGGAACATCTAAATCCCGGTAACTGGGAACAGCTGCGAAAGGAAGTGCTGCAAGCGGCGAATCGACTTAAAATAGGCGGTTATCGCGTCTCCTCTAAACTGCAGGATTGGCTGATCTCAAGGCAGCGCTACTGGGGCACACCTATACCCATGGTGCACTGCCCGAAGTGCGGAGCTGTGCCCGTGCCAGAAGCAGAGCTGCCGGTGATGCTGCCGTCCCGCAACGCTGGCAAAGATGCACTGCACTGCGAGTGTCCCAAGTGTGGCGACCCACAGGCACGTCGTGAAACTGACACCATGGACACTTTTGTGGACAGCTCCTGGTACTACCTGCGTTACCTGGATCCGCTCAACACGGAGCACATCTTTGACTCGGAGCTGGCGAAGAGTTGCATGCCAATAGATCTGTATATTGGTGGCAAGGAGCACGCCGTGCTGCATCTGTACTACGCCAGATTCATGAACCACTTCCTGCACAGCTGTGGACTATCACCCAGCTCGGAGCCCTTCTCCCGCTTACTCGTCCAGGGCATGGTCATGGGTCGCTCTTTTCGCGTCAAGGGCAGTGGTCGTTACGTGCCCGAGTCAGAGGTAGAGATACTCAATGCCAAGAAGAACCAGGCGCAGCTCAAGAAGACTCAGGAGCCGGTGGTCATGGGCTGGGAAAAGATGTCCAAGTCCAAGTTGAATGGCGTTGAACCCGACGACATGTTCAATCAGTACGGCACGGACACGACACGTCTGATCATTCTGGCTGACGTAGCGCCCACTTCCCATCGCAACTGGTCAAGTGCAAGTGAGTGATCTCTGGTTATCCAACTTATAAGTTAATCCAGTAATCCTTTCCAGCTTTTCCGGGTATTCTCAATTGGCAAAAACGCCTGTGGCTTACTCTTGAGGACTTTAAAGCGGCTCGCGAGGATTCCACAGCAGATCTGGTGGACACGGGCAGCGATGGGTTCCTGGCGGAGGACGCCAAGCTCTTTGATGCACGTAACTTCTATGTCAAAGGCGCCACGTTCAACTACCGTCATGCGCATCAGCTGAGTGTGGCCATCTCTAAGATGCAAGGCTTAACCAACTCCCTGCGCGTGAGTTCTTGCTTTAACTCCTCCAGAGAATCACTAACAAACATGTTGTTCCTCCTATAGCGCACACCAAAGCACATTCTGCGGCATGGCAAACAGTTCGAGCGGGCTCTGGCAGCACAGCTCATCATGCTGGCTCCCATGGCGCCACACTTCGCCTCCGAGCTGTGGTCCAAGTTTGTGTCCGTTGCGGGACGCTTGAATACGGCCAGCGCAGAGCTGCAGTGGTCAAAGGATGTGCTGGAGCAGCGCTGGCCGGATGTAGATGCCGCTTATCAGCTGGATCTGGTCATCAAGGTCAATGGATTCGAGAATTGTGCCATTAAGGTGGCCCGGAGTCAGCTGGACAAGGTGAACCACAGCGAGGCACTGGACATTGCTTTCAACACACAATCTGTGACCTCGTACCTGATCGACAAGCGGATTAAGACGAGCAACTTTGTGCTTTACCCCGGCATTGAGGCGATACTCAACATCTACGTGGACAAGTTGCAGAAGACACAGAAACCTGCGAGCAACAGCGAAGTGGATAAGCTTCAAGCGGAGTAGTCAGTGCGGAGCTGGGATTCAATCCGATTTAGCTTGGGAATTATCTTTATTTGTTATTTAAGTTTAATGTTTAAATATATATAAAAATTGGACTAGTTTGTGGATTGGAAACGGCTCTAAAGGATTACGGATCACTTCATCAACTCAGCCATAAGGTTACGCAGATAGACATCCAGCTGGGCGTAGTCCAGCAGCGTGTTCCTGACTATATCGAGGAGCATACTGGGCCAGAGCGTCTCCAGCTTGTGCAGCTTCTCCACGGCACTGCAGGTGTTCTCCAGCAGCAAGGCAAAGTGCTGTCTGCCCCGATCTCGCGCACTTGGCGCCATGGCGGTGCCTCCAACCTCTGTGCCCCCACCTGTGCCCGTTCCCGTCACCGTCACCGCCTTCTTCCACTGCAGCGCCTCCTTGCCGACGACCAGACGCAGCGATTTGTTCTCTGCCCGCAACAGCCAATCCTTGGGCGACAGCTTGCTGGCCGTGCAGCTCTCGTCCAGACGCAGGCGAGCTAACAGCGGCTGCAGCATGCCATCGGGCATGGACCAGAGTACCAGATTGGACAGACCCGAGTACATGGCGTTGGCAGCTTCCACCTCGGAGTCGGTAATCTCCTGACCATTGAGCTGCTTCAGTCCCCAGTGGGACAGCCGATAGATGGCATAGGCACGCCAATCGGGTTTTCCGTTGATGGCATTGCCCTCGGCATCGATGAGCAGCGAACTCAATCCCTGCAGCTCCGCCAGAGCATTCAGCTGTCCCAGCGTGCTGATGTTCGTCTCCCGGAATACAAAGTGCTCGGCGTGGGGAAAACGCACCTTAATCCTGCCCAGCATACAGACGATGCTGTTAAAGTTGATGTAACTAAAGTTGAGGGTGTGTACATCATTGGCCTTGGCGGGATTCCACTGCTTGTCAATGAACTTGAGTGCTCCTTGGCCATATATATTGAGATACCTTCCGCAGATCTCGATGAGATAATCTCCTCCCTGCTCCCGTTCCCGCTCCGCGGCACTGGGCTTGGTCACAGTTATGGCGGCAGTGGGCGTGGCAGCAGCAGCGCTGGCGGAAGCAGAGGCTTGCGAGGATTGCTGCTGGGATTTGGTCTGCGGTGCCACCAAGGAGACCACATTAGCCGAGGATCCATTTGAGATTTGCGAGGCTCCTCCACTGGGATTATGGTTTTCCTTGGTCTGCCTGCCGCGTCCTGCGCTGTTGGAGCTGCTGCTGTTGCTAGCGCTGCTGCTGCTAATGGTCTGGGCACGCACCAGACTCCCGGCCATGTAGCGTCGGCTGTTGACCGGATTCGCTCCGCGGTTTACCTGCAGTCCCAGTTGGGTGATGGGAGTCTGGCGTACCCGCTGCTTGCTGCTCCCAGGACGCGTGGTGCTCGCGGGCAGCGGCAGCGTGCTGGTGCTGGGAGGCGGCGTGGGCGTGGCAGCCGGTACGGGAGTGCCAGGAGCCGGCGGAGTGAGTGTAACAGCCGGGGGAGATGGCGAAGCTGAGGGAGCAGGGACTGGGGAGGGTGCTGGCGCAGGAGGAGGAGCTGCCTCTGGAGTCGTTACCACCTTGTTGCAATTCTCGTCGATCTGTAACTTCCTAGGCTTGGCCACCTCTTCGTTGTCCGTGCTGTAGCAGCTGGAGCAGGAGTCTACATTGGGACCCAGGCTGGAAGCCTCCGAGGAAGCGTCCTCGTCCCCTTCCGGTCTCCTGACTATAGGAGGCAGTTTAAACAGCGCCTGCAGCTCGGCCAGCTCGTCCCGTTGGGATGGTGGTGGCGCTGCTGGTTCGGGTGGTGCCTCTGGTGGTGGCTTCTCCTGCTCCTCGGGCTCATTGGACTCATTGATCTTGGCCAGCTCACTGGTGAGCTTGCCCTTGGGACGCCCCAGAGTCTGCTGTGAGCGCAGCAGCTCCCAGTTGGTCCTGGCATTCGATATAACCTCCTCCCGGCGACTGCTGTGATAGGCATCGGAGCTGCCGTGGGTGGCCAGAGCCTGCTCCTTGTGTTGTCGCCACGCGAGCGCAGCTCGACGCACTTGCTCCGTGATGGGCATCTGGCTGAGGGACTGCAGCAACGGCAAATGCGATACCAGAAACGACACACAGTCCCCGGCCAGGGAGACAGGATTGTTCTCGATGGTCACCTCCAGGAGACGTGCCGCTCGTGCTATGCTGGCCATGTCGTCCACCTTGTGCAGCTCGTTGTGACACAGCCAGAGCCGCTCCAGGGCCACCAAATGCTGAAAGCCATTAATTCTACGCAACTTATTCCGCTTCAGATTCAGTTCCCGCAGCAAACGGAGTCCATGGAAATCCTGGGGATTAATCTGTCGGATTTGATTCCCTGCCAGATTTAGGGATTTGAGTTGCTGCAGGCAGTTGATGCGGTTGCCCAGACTGGTCAGTTTGTTCCCATGGAGATCGAGTACACGCAAAGTGGCGCTCAGTGAGGCCAATCCCGCAATGTCCTGGATGCGATTCTTGCCCAGGAGTAGCACTGAGAGCACGGGCAGTCCATCAAGGCTGGCAATGCGCTCGATTTGGTTGTCGTAGAGATCGAGGAAGACCAGCTGATGGAAGATACTGCCGTAACTGGCACTGAGACTCAGCTGCTTGTTTTTGATGCTCAGCTCCAGCTGCACACTAGAGGACACACTGGGCTCCTCCTCCTCTCCGCCTAAGCTCTCGTCGCAGCTGCCGGCTACGCCTCCCCCAGTGGCCGCTAATCCTGCTGCGGCCACTTTGAGCAGCTGTCGACGCTGCATGAGCTGCTGCTGATGCTTCATGGCCTGGAGACTGTTGGACACGAAGCTCTTGGACTTCTCCAGGCCAAAGCGCAGTCGCAATGCCGGCGGCGGCGTCAGCTGAGCCTGCGCATAGTTAAAGCCACGTTTGTGGGCCAGCTTGGCACGACTAGCACCTCCTCCATTGATGGCCAGCGCCTGCGTGGTCAGTGGACTGCCAGAGCCGGGACTGCCTGGATTACCCACATTGGTCATGGCGCGGGTGAGACGCGAGGCGGGTCCGCCACGCCGACTGGCACGCTGCTCCCCTAGAGAAGGGAAACACAGGTGAGTGGAGTTTTTAGAGGGGATTACGCTACTTACTGTTGTCCCTGGGTGTCGCTGGCGGGGCTGGTGTCGGGGGTGGCGGTGCGGCCGGCGGTGGCTGCAGTTCCTTGGGTATGTGGAAGGTGTTGATCAGATTGTGCTGCAGCGAGAGCAGCCGCAGATTGGGTTCCTGCTCGAATATGGGTATGGCAGTCAAACCCCTTCGATCATAGTTAATGCGATCCGGCAGCTCCTCGCGCTCCTTGGCAAGTCGTAGGATGCGGCAGATGCCATTCGGCTGTGGGGTGACAATGGCGCCACTCACCAGCGTGCCACCGCTGCTGCCCACCATGGTAGTAGGAGTGGTAGCACCACCGCTAGGGGTGCCAGCACCGCCGACCGCCGTCACTGGTCGGCAGCTGTTGGAGGCCGCCGAGGAGGAGGTGGACTTGGAGCGCTGCCGACTGACGGTGCCGCGACGCAGCTGCGCAGCCGCCGCATAGCTGCGCTTCAGCTGCACCTGGGTCTGTGGGTGACCGTGACCCACCTGCAGCTCGGGCTGCACCACCACACGCTTGGCCACCACATGCGGACTGAGTGTGCTGTGCGAGCGTCCAATGGGACGACGACGTAGTCGTTGGTTAAAACTAGGAACGAATGGTTCGATTTTCAGCAAAGATGTTTGAGGTAAGTAGTTCTGTGGTTGTTGCGGTTGTTGCTGTGGCTGTTGTGGTTGTTGTGGTTGCTGTGGTGGTATGGCTGTGTTGCTGGCTGCCTCCGGCGGCTCATCGTTTAACATGGATCTGCCGCGACATTTGGCCATGGACACCAGCGTGCGCCGTCGGGCTGCAGTCGCTGCTGCCACTGCTGTTCTGCCTGCTACTGCTGCTCCTGCGCCCACTGCCACGCCCACACCTGCTGCCTGTGTGGCATCCACTTTTGTGTTTCATAATCTTTGTTGGCCTGCAATGTTTGCGCTAAAAGACTCCGTTTGGGCCATGGTTAACGAGTAGTCCTCAAAACTTCTGCTTCTTTTTCCTAGCGTTGCATAATAAGGATGTTGTTATCCTGACAAGAAACAAGCCCAAACACTGTGCGCTCTCTCACTCCCTCTCTTTTGCTATCTCGCTGTCTCTCTCGACGTTATCTAATTTATTTCAGCTTCGATTTGATTCGATTCCATTCGAGTTCGATTTCGTTTTGAGCTCCTTTCTCGCTCGACTTGTGCTCGCTGGCTGCTCCTGCTGCTCTCTGCAGCTTTCCTGGCTTCTTGTCTCTCCTTTGTCCTTTGTCGTCTGCTTCTTTCTATTTTCTTGTTGTTATTCTTTTCATATTTTTTGTTGACTGTTGTTGGCCGCGTCGCGTCGCTTCGCGTCGAGTCTCTGCCACGGGCCACGGGCCTGAGCCTGCTTTTGGCCATGTTTTATTAGTTTGTTTATTCGGGTTATACATATTGCTATTGCCGCGGTTGCCATAGACCGTATTTGGACCCTGTACTATAGGAAGCTACCAAGAGGTCTTTGCGGTTTGTCAGCTAAGGGAAGTGTGGGAAGTTGAGGAAAAGAATTTTTAAAACAGCATAACTTGGGAAGTGCTTTAGATATCTCAGCCATGACACATGCTAACCTACTTTTGTTGAAACTCGTTTATTTTCCGAGTACAATGATCGGAAACCCATTATTTATATAAAAAACTATTATTTGACCTATCAGTAGTACTGTATTTACTCTTTAATAAAAGTCTGTTACTTAAACTTATAACTGAGTCAGCATAAGTACCGGGTTTGCGACGGTCGAATCTACTTTCGCCTTTCCCTCTTGTTTTTTGCTGTGCAGAAGACACTACCTGACATCCCCGGGGGGAAACTCCAATAGATCCTGCCCTCTCGCTTGCACATTCCTATTGGTGTCTCCGTCCGACTAAAGTAGTTATTACCTGGCCTATTGCTTCGTTATTTTAGCCATTAGTTTGTTTATTTAAAGCGCTTTTTAGGGCGGCAGTCAGTCAAACAGTCACAGAGACAGAACGACCGTCAAGTCGCGCTGACAATTTGCCTTTGACTTGGGTTCTAAACATACCAAAACATGGCTGCATTCTCATTATGCGCTACGCCCAACTTTTCAGGGCATACAAGGCAGCAACTAACATTTTAGAGCAAAAAAAAAGTATTTAAATTTATGGAGAAAATTAATAAATATTCCCTGTTGTAAGATGGAGTCTAATAAACTGAACATTAAGACTTAACCGTTCAGACTTGCTTGCGACGCCATTTTGTTGTTAGCGTGTTCGCAATTCACCTTGGCCATGCAAAGAAAGCCAAAGTCGTTTGCATTAAAATCATATTTCGTGGTTTATGCACTGTTCTTCTTGCTGCAGAAAGGACAAAAGAGTTTAATAGCGCTCCAACGCGTCCCACTTACCATCCACAAAGCCCTTGAGAAGGGAGTGAGAGCGGGAGAGGTGCTTCTGAGTGAAAGACACGCACATAATTGGCTGCCATCATAATGGATTCACGTGCCAGTCGACTGTCTGGCAACTCCAGCTGCTATTGTTATTGTATTTGTGTGCTTGATGCAAAACATGTATGCAAAAGTTAAACGAGCGAGAGCGAGAGAGGGATAGACACATGCATTCGTCAAGTTTTGGCCCCAAACAATTAGCACGCACGACAGCGTAGTCAAGTCTACGCCTGAGACAGACAAAGGGCCAGTGACACATGCAGGGAGAGAAGAAGGTGTGTGGGGGAGATAGGCAGAGCTTAACAGTGCAAGAGGAAGTACCTTGGGTTGCCTGGGGAGATAGAGGGAGAGAGGAGCATGTAGTCTGTCTCAGGCTGATGCCAAATCAAAGACACTGGCAACAATTCGAATTTAATTGTTGTCATAAAAAATTGGTATCAACCAAAGCTGCCTCTTCTTCTACTACTACTTCTTTCTCTGCATGTGCGTGCGTTGGCATTTTATGAGCACACATTGGGACAAATAGGGAAAGGGGAAAAGAATTGGAACTTTGAGTTGCTGCTGTTACCAAAGGAGCAACAGGAGCCTTGCCTTGATGTCTGAACTGTTAATTGCAGTCGCCCCAATGGGCTCAATAACTCGACGCTTGATTGGCAAGTAAAGTGGGCGGCAGGTGTGCCACTGAGGCAGACAGGTTTAAGGACGGCAAATTGTTATTGTTGCAACGTTCAATGAACTCCTTTTTGACTTCAACAAGTGCAAAAGCAGCTCAAGGATTTCACAACATGCAGGGCTAATTTGAATCGCTAAAACTTGTTAAGACCAAGGGGCATATATATGTTGGGTGTAGGTAAAAACTATAAAAATGTATAAGAAATTATTTTCTTAGCATATTTTTAATTAATAAAAATAAAACACATTTGTTTCCTTTTCACTATCAGCCTGGTGTACTCAATTAAGTTTCGATCGATTGCTCCCCTGTGAAAGCTCTCTGCAGTTCCCCTTCTTAATAAGCAAGCATAGCAGCTGCACTGCTCTGTCATTCCTGCTAAGCCAGGCAGCGGATCCTGTAGCGAGCGCAGCTTACCTCTCACACATGCACACATGCTTGCAAGCACAGCAGCGTATACGACCAATCACGGCACAGCTCTCTCCCCTCACTTGATCGAAGCTCACGCATACTTGTTTACAAGCAACAGGCAGCCGATCTTACACACACACACACATACATTCTTCGTTCCGTCTCGCTTTAACCCATTGTATGCAGTATATTGGAGCCTGTTGCACTACAGGGTATACTCAAGCTCAATTTGTGCGCTTCTCCATTTCATAATGTAAGCAAAGTTGTTAACTTGTTTTTGTATTGGCCGCGTTCAAGAGTTGCGCCCAACAATTTCAAGTTTAAAGTTGAAAGTTAAACAGGAAAAAGTTGCATAAAGTTTTCAATTGTTATGCGTTGCATTCAGCGTTCACTTTACGCCATTGTCATTGATAGGCTCGGCCTTTTGACCCGCTGAGGTTAACCAAGGCTGCTGCGCGCTGTTTGCCACTTGTTGTTGCTGTTGTTGTTGACATCCTTTTGGGCCATTAATTTTGCAGTCTTTTGCCTGAAAAGCTGTTTGTTGCTGTTGTTTGAATTGTTGCCGTTGTCGCTGAAAATTCTAGATAAAAAAATTGCAGCTGTTCCTTTCTCTCCTCATCACTCTCTCCCTGTCTAGCTGCGTCTGTCAACCTTGCCGACATTTTCACTTTTGCTTTTCATTGTTGTCTTCGCGCGCTCATTATCTCAATTTTTGTTGTTGCTTTTGTTTATTTTTTAATAATTATAGCGCGCTGTTGCAATTGTCCCTGACCACGCACACACACAAACACACACAAGTTGATAAATTGCAAGCTCAGCAAAGAGCACCACACACACATACTTGTGCCCTATATCTGTCTCGCTTGCACTCGCTCTTTATTAGTTCTCTGGCTCCTGCGCCTGTGAGAGCAATTTAATCAGTCTGGCAACGCCGGCTTTAAAAGCTGATAATACCGTTATGAATAATTTACAGTAAACAACAACAAAAACTCGCTTTGTTTCTATACGCATTATTGTTTGTTGTTATTTATAATTAATAACCCGAGCACTCACACACACACCCTCCCACACACACACACACACACACACACACACACACACACAATGTTTTCACTTTTTGCCTTTCACTCCATTTGCCATTGTTGCTGCTTCACAAAGGATCCGCGTATGGAGGCCATTTTAATTAGATGTGGTGACTTGTTGCGCTTGCCACAGCGAGTGTTGTGTGTTGCGGAGTAGCCGAAGGGGGCGTCGCAGCTACAGCTCAATTCCAGGCATCGTGTCCCGTGTCAAAATCAACGCTTGCATCACCGCAAAAATCACAAATGCCACGCCTGTGGTTAACAAGGAGGGTGGGGTGGCAGTGGCATGCGGTGCCTTGTTATATCAATATTTCAATAGCAACAGCCGCCGATTGACCGCAGTAAATTAAACGGCCAGAAACAGAAAACCGCTAAAAAGTAGCTTGACATTAATAGGGCTAAGTTTATTTTGATTTGGATTTTGTGTTTTGTTGATGACAAGAACTTGGCAGCGGCACATGAATTAAGGCACAAACACACACACAGGCACACACACATACAACTATATTTACACACAGTGGTTTAGCTCCTACTGGTTCCATTCGCTTTCTTTGCTCCGCATCTGGTTCCGTGGAACCTTAAAAACTTTGATCGTTGTGGTTTTCTTAGACTAGTCATCTCGCTCGCACTTTGTAGCTGTTCCCTCGGCACTGTACCATTCGCAGTCACTAGTTCCAGTTGTAGTTCCGTGTTGAGTATTTGTGCCACATGCGCCTCATCGATAGTTCCCTTGAATATCAAGGGATATGGCCACTCGTGGCATATCGTGGGCCCATTGTACTCTCGCAGCGTCTCGATCAGTTTGTCCAGACGTTGCACTTCCGCGTAGTCATCGTTCAGTGATCGCACCTCGTCGAGCAGCACAGTCACATTGGATTCGAGCACCTGTAGAAAAGGTGTTAGTTTCAAATTGGATTAGAGCTCAAAATCGCTTAGTTTGCTCGATTTGCGTTAAGGTGTCGGGTTACAGCGTCAGCGCTACCTTCGGCCAAGAAAACCCTGTAAACTGTCAATCCCACAGTCGTTAACGTCTCAGTTTCAGCATTATGCACTAAACATAGCTATTAAGAGATCTAACGGAGGTGGTAAACTGGTATAGACCCTGTACTCTAAGACATTTTGGATTAAATGTTAGACATTGTAATTTTTCTGCTTTTTAGGCTCGATTAACCTAACATACCCTTCTAAAAGTTTAGCGCTACAGGGTCTATTAAACTTAGACTACCTAGGTTCCATCTATTAGCACCCAATTAGCTAATTCTGTGAGCCCCAGAAGCTAAGCTCATGTCAGAGTGCAAGACATCTGATTTTCACACCACCCCCTACTCAACACAGCACAGTGGGGCAGTTTGGCCAGTTATTGTTAGAAATTGTTAAAAGTCTGTTGTTAATCAAGGTAAACACCTGTGCTTCGCTTCACTTGTGCTATTTAGTCAGATGTTGTTCCCAATCGCACGCTATAATTGCATTAACATGTTGGAAATCTGTGCCGCAAAAGCAGAGAAGAAAGGGTGGGAAAGCCGGGGAGAAAGGGGTAGTGAAAGGGATAGGGCGAGGCGTAAAGAGTGGTGCAACAAGTGCGGTTGCATTAACAACACGCTGCTGATAACAGCAGGCAGCAAAGCTGATAAAAGTAAACATGAAGGCCTACGGAATGATAAGGGAAAATTATAAGCTCAAAGAAAAACAGTACGACGGGTAGAATCCCAGAATCCTAGAGGCGTGAAAGAGTTCTTTTGTGTGCTTAACAGTAAACTAAAAGAGATTGAATCCCTTCTTATGAATGTAATATTTTTGTTGATAACTTATAAAAATAAATAAAAATTCTGTTATTTTCATCAAAATATTTAAGTCGCTCTTCTATGCTCTCTATGCGTATTATCTACCCGATTTCAGCTCTACAGGGTACCATTTGATACTATATAAATCAACCAAAAAACTCTGATAACACGATCAAGTATTTACAACAACATACAAAATAAACGAATGAAATGAAGAGTTTAATTGTTGAATCGTTGTCTACCGGTTTGTCATATCAGCTGTCGAGAGCTTTCAACAACTAATTCTGTTATTTGACGCTGCCTCTTTCACTCTCTCGCTCCACTACCCCTCTTTCTCTCTTTGCCTTCATGAATTATGCACTCGACATGCGACACGAATTACAATTTGATGTCAAATGACTTTTGTGCGCTTTGTGTTTGTGTGCTTTTTTTGCTCTGAGCTTTTTTCGTATTTTTTTCAATTACCAAAAATTCAATGTGTAAATTAATAACACATTTTAGCACTTGACGTACGCGACCGCGCAAGTTTTCGATGCTGCGCAGCAGCTGGCGTCGCTGCTGCCTGGCGCTGGTACCGTTAATTGTGGATTCCATTGGTGTGGGCCGTGTGGGCAGTGAGGGCGGTGCGGGCGCAGCCACTAATGTTGTTGTAGTCATTATGCGCTTTTTACAGAGCTTCAACGCTGATGACAACCACTGTGCCAGCAGCCGTTTAATTTGTATAGTTTTTTTGCGTTTTTGTTTGACGTTTCACATAGCGTTAATTTTTTGTTTTGTTTTTTGTTTTTGCTCTGTTTGAAAATTATAAAAGTTTTCTCTTTGCTTTTGTTGACGGATTGCCGCGGCCGCTCGGGCACAGCGCTCGACGGTGACTGGCCAGCGGTTGCTCGCTGCGACTTTACCGAGTAGCACACATCTAACTGTATAAGTGGATCGAGTGTAGGTTCCCCATGCCTGTGGCACTTGTCGCACTTTTTGTTTACGTGCGTCAATCAACAGTCAACGACACGCGTGTTGAGAGCAAGAATAGAATCGAAATGAAAACATATACCACAAAATGTGAGAGAAAGAGCGTAAAAGTGGGTGTGAGACTCACAGCGGCTAGTAATTTTTACTGCTGCAGCCGCAAAGTATGCAACACTTTTAGCACGCAACAAAATTTGCATTTAACAATTCAATAAAAAGCTTTAAAGTTTTATTGTTTAACTAGCCAGCAAACTGTTCGCGTAAGCTGTTATTTATTCTGTTACGAGCATAGTTTGCCTGTGCTGCCTAAAAGCATGCAACGCTTTTGTGTATTCATGTGCAGCTCGAAAGTATGCAATGATTTTTAGCGCACACACCTTTTCTATTCCAATCTAAGCAGATAGCGCTCCCCTTGGCCCATTGTTTGCACCAAAGTCAAGCAAGCGTCAGCTGCTTGGCATTAAAATTTTAATTTTGTGCACCATTTGGCGCTGGCACATAGCAGAGCACGAACCAAACGCAATCCCATTGAAAGCCCTTGGCTTGAGCGATTATGTTGATGTTGATGTTGATGCTGATGTCGATGGCCCAAAAACCTGGATGGTTACTGCTTACCTGCAGTTGCCAGCTTCGCTGCCTTTGTCGATAATACGCTCAATTCAATTTGCATATTCAGTTGTCCAATGAAGCGCACACCACACGAGATCTCAGCGCTCAAACTCACAAACTGGCAAACTCCTCAGCTCCGCCTCTCCCTCGTCCCTCAGTTTGTCCGGTGCAAATAAATGGTTTTTTGCCAGCCTCGTTGGCCACTTGCAAGGAGCAGAGGCAACAGCAGCAGCTAACCGAAATGTGCCGCTGACAGGAGCTGGGCACACACGCATGAACGGCATGAACGGCAGCTAGTATAAGCCATGGCCAATACAGCTCAGTGTTCAGTGTTCAGTGCTCTTCACCTGCTGTTAGTCCATTACGTTAGCAATTTAACTTGCGCCACGTAAACATGATTATCATCTTAAGTGCAACGTGTGGGTGGCATGCTACAAGAACCTCCATCTCCCACTGCTACGCCCTCCTCCTACGACCACTCGCCTTTGCTTCTGCTTGCTGCGTGCGTGCAATTGAAGTCAACCCGATTGGGTTGATGTGGCCAAGAGGCATGAGTTTGGTAACTGGTAGCTGGTAACTGGCAACTGCTCAAGCTCAGACTGAAGCTATTAACGCACGCTTTGTTGTTGTTCCTCCTTCTTCTCCTTTTTTTTTCCTTCGCTTGTTTTCGTGCTTATTTTTTGCTTAACAAGTTGCAATCTGCTTAAAAGTGCAATTAATTTAACTTGCTTTTGTTAGCCATTTTCGCCAGTTGCAATCGCATTTAAGTGCCCCACCGCGTGACCAGGCTCACATCCCATCAGTCCGTTGTCGCCTCTAATTGAGCTTGTCAAATTCAGCAGCAGCTGCAATTTGGTTAGAATCAGCTGCGAGGCTAAGACCAAACATGACACACATAATCTGCCCAAATTGAAGCAGCTGCACAAGTTGCACCAGAGCCCGCGGCGGTTCCGTCTAACGCTCGCCACGCCCCCTTATCCGCCCCTTTACCCCCTCCATACCTGCAGAAAGACTCCCACAACTATCCTGTCTACTCCCATAACTTCCCGCACAGTCTGTTTGAGAATTACAACAGCAGCTTCATTAATTTTTGGGGCGTTAACATTTTTCTAAATTTGTGGGCGTGTCGACACCATTTTAATGTCATTGCCATCTCAAACGAGCGAAGCATTTCAATAGGATAATCAAATACTTGTCAACTGCACAGCACTGAGCACTACGAAGGGTTGTTCCGGGATGTGAAATCGCTAGAATTCCGTCGTGTCGGGGAGTTTGCCTCAGGTGGAAGAAGACAAGGATAAAGGAAATATAGTATGTTTTAAGTGTTGCTTAAAAGTTGCGTTAAGTTGGTGAAATCATGACGAAATGGGAAATATATGATAAATTGGAAGCGTTGTCTCTAACGTGATTTAAACTTGATGGCTAAAAAAGTATCGGCAATTTCCAGGGTATTTTCTAGTGCTTACTGGGTTTATATTTGAGCTGAACGGACACCACAACTACAATTGCATACATACATTTAAATACACACACGGACACACACACACACACCTCGAGCTAGAGATGAACTCATGCTCAGATCGAGGACCTCACAAAGTTGCGTTGACAAACCCATTATCAGAAAAACAAACCGGAGATTAACTTGGCAAAATGTCTGCAGACGCCATAAAAAACAGCAGTGAGAGTGAGAGAGCAAGGGAGATGGCATGTTAAAGTGCGACAGAGACGGACAGAGAGTAAGTGCGATAGCAACAGCTGAAAATCCACAAGAGCAGGCAGATGTTGAATAAAATATGAACAGTGCAGAAAAACACACACATTCCCGTACAAACACGCACACCAGTAAACACACACACACACAGGCAGACAGACAGACAGATATATAGTGTGGCAGGACTGTAAAAGTGACACATGAGCGTAATAACAGCTAAGACCTTGCTAAGCATCAGGCAGTCAACAACCACTTGCAGCCCTAGGGGGTGGGTAGCCCCGGTAGGGGAAGGGGTAAGGGAGCAAAGGGTATGTGTGCGTCGGACAACCCCATTTTTGGGTAAGAGCAGAAGCCGCTGCTGCTGCCGCTGCACTCAACGTGATTACAAATTATAACGTCTGAGCAATCGCCGGCAATACTCCTTCCGTTCGTCTGTACTTCCCTCTGTCCGCCCGTCCGTCTGTGTGTGTCTGGAGGCGTGACTCGAAATACCGCCCATAGGAAATATAATTCCACAATTTGAGCTTTTGGATCCCCGTCTGCCGTCTGCAGCAGCACGCACTGCCACGCCATGTCCATGGTGGTTGGCCAGACATGGAGTCACTGAGATTCCTTCTTGCAACTCGTTGGTTGGTTGGTTGGCTGCTTCATTTAACCCATTCCACCGGTCGGAGTTTTTTGGCCGACGAACGCTTCCGTTGCTGCACTCGACGCTTAGATAATTTTGTTAGCTTTCACTCGTTATTTGTTCTTTTTGTAACAATAACTTAATAATGTATTGGCTTGAAATTCCCTTTTTTCTTGCAAAATGGCGGCGTTTCGCTTTTTAGCGACAGCCTAAAAGCAGGCAATGCAATTACTTTTTGAGCTTTTCCAACGTTTTGCTTTGAAAACAGACGCAAATCGCGTTAGTCACTGCAGACAAGAATATGTTTTTCATTAAACTAATTATGGTTTGTCGTTAGTGTGGTTTTTATGCAGAAATTGCTGAACTTAAGTATGGCCTGGTATTCAACTCCTTCCTAGAGTATGCTTTAGTTTTCGATTGACCATCAAATTATTGCGAGGTTTATTTAAAGAGTTTTTCATTCTGCTTAATAGACAGCAACATAATCTTGGCTCATCAATAAGCTGTTCTGTGTTGATTATTAACCCATTGAATTCTATAGTTATTACTATTTTACAACAAATTTACAACCTTTACTGCTACTAGTAGTAAATATAGTAGTATAAAGAGCATTTTCTTTATTTAGCTTTATGGGCACTACGACAAGAGTGAGTAGTTGTAGTGGTAGTTGTAGTTGTGGCACGTGGCAACGCGAAATGTTGTCAAGGCGCAAGGTCAAGGCAAAGTAACCCATTGCTCAGCAGCACAGTGGGCACACACACGCACAGTGGGAGGGACACCCAGAGCTAAATCCTTTTTGATTAAATTCAATGTTTTATATCCATTTGGGCGATGGGCGGGAATGTGAATGGGAATCTTCGACGTAGTCTTTCGGTCATGTTAACATTTTATATCTCTTTGAAACGCATTTTTCTCTCAAACACAATGTCATTTTGTTGCTTTTTTTCTATTTGGTTTTTGGGTGGAAGGACATAAAACAAAATGGGCAAAATGTGGTGAAAGAGGAGAGGGAGACACTGTCAGAAAGAGAATAGATTGAAGTGTAATCATGGTTTTGAACTGAACTCCTCGGTCATACGTTTAATCCGAGCAAACGTAGCAAAACACAAAATGGCCAAAAATACCAAAATGAGAGGGAAAGTGAACGGCGTACCCTAACAGTGGTATATAAGTATATATGTATACAGTATGGTATATAAAACAAAAGACATTGTAATTGGAAGAGGTGGTCTTCTAGTCGAGTCCTGTGAATGGCAAAAGTTCCTGCTGCTCGTGCGATGCCTGCTTATTCCGCTTGACTGATTGAAGCGTCTTTGTCTCTGCCACCGGAAGTGCCCTCCTATGCCTGTCTTACTCGCACACCCACATGTGTGCTACGGTGAGTGTGTGGTGTGGGTTATCTAAGTTTGTTTGAATAAACTTAAGCGAATGTTTTGTAAGAAGATTTCCTTTATTGCCAAAGAGTGAGTTGACTCTGGTTTACAACTATACTATGGTAGCTTCTAGTCTCTCCATGCACTTGTCTGTCTGCCTCATGTGGCAGAGTCGAATCATTGACTGGCTTTTTGTGTGGCATGTCGCCGTGTCGTACCGTATGGTACGGTACGAAGCCTTTTCAAGTTCACTTTTGCATGCTGAAGGACGATTGCCTGACTCCTTGCCACAATAACTAAAAGAAGCTTGAGCTTTAGTTCGCTTCAGTTCAGTTGATTTCGATTTAGTTTGGTTTGGTTTCCTGTAATGCCACATAATGTCAATTCGATTGTAAGCCACACACTCACACAGACTACCACTTGAATACTTACAGTGGCCACTGTATCATAATATAACATATAATTTCAGCAGTTCAACATTCACAGGACATGGCCAACACACAACGAATTGGTAACAAACAAAGGCTTTAACTTCCGTCTATCTCCTCTGTGTTCTCTGTTTGTTTGTTTGCCTGTGTGGCTTCGATTTTGAAATAATATTTAATGACCGTAAAATTATATAGTATGCTAAACTGAAGCTTCTTTTCCTTCCTCCCCTTCCTTTTCCTTCTCCTCTTTTGTGCATACATTTTTGGGGCGCAATCGTTTAGTTTTTATGACCAGACTTTGTGCAATAATCATAATAATAATATTGTGGTTTCTCGGTTAGACATCCGAATAATTAAGCTGATTACCAATGAAAGATACTCGACCGAATGTCTGTGGAAATTCCGTAACAAGTTATCCTTAAAGAAGCAATAATCATTCAAATAGAAATAATACACAGCTCAATGAAACTGACTAGCTAATTTAACAGATGGCAATAATTATCAAGCTAATTAACTGGCAAAACATTATGAGCATATTATGCATATTTCTATTTTCATTAGCTGCCTTAAGAAGTACGTTAAATAATAATAATCAATTGGCTGAAACATAATTCAGTATCAATATTTAAATAAAGACAATTTTATTATGTATATATGTGCCCAAAAATAATACAGTTCGAATTGGTAAATTGCTTAAATAATTCATTTTTAAAGTAATTATTTAAGAGGCAAAAAAAATAAAGCAAATATCAGTTTTAAAAGCTGCCTGCTGTGTGCTTTGTATGTGTGTGAAGAGCTTGCATGTATGCGAATGTGCGGGAGAGAGATAAGTTGTACTCGCTGCAGGTGTCTGCTTCTATCTAAGCAATAGAAAGAGTTAGAGAGCGATCAACTAACAGAGAAAATTGCAGTTGAGAGCACAGCGCTGTTAATAACAGCGTGAACAGGGAGCAGCTATGCTGTGTTCGCTGTTAGGAGCGCTGCTAATTAAACAGGAGTGAGAGAGCGATTAACTAACAGAGCAAACTGCAGCTCAGATTACAGCACTGTTAGTAACAGTGTTCACATCGTGGAGGGTATAAATATTGCACTTGATAAGCTGAAAAATCAGTGCGGCTTAGGCTGTATCCAGTTAACAGCTCATTTTCAATAATTGGAATATTCCATGTTCTTAACTCCATAACTTGTCATGAATTAAATTTTTGATAAAAATAGCAATGCCTGGCTAAATCAGCGGGTATAATTAGATGTCAATCACTCAATCGTCACTATCACCTGCTCAGCTTAGCTCAGCTTAAGCAAGTAGCCCTCTCTCTTGCCTACTTGTTTCTGCCTGTCTTAGTCCATCCTTCGCTGTGGTATTGACCATTTGTCTACATTCAATAAAGTGTCACTTGTTACTGTTGTTATTGTTTGCTTTGGACACCATTTTATATGCATATACATATGTATGAGTGTTTATATGTGTGAGTGAGTGGGTATATTATTCAGCGCACACATCGGGACAGACTCTTAAAATGACCATAAAGCAAATTGTGAAAAATTATTGTGTATATAAAATTTAATGACATGTCAAAAAGGATATCCGGCATACGGTTGTTGTTGTTGTTGCTATTGTCCATCGCTCGTTGACGAGCAGCACAAATTGTAGGCTAAGGGGGGAAGTGAGGCGGTGACGACAGTGGGCGTTTCTGTTGTCGCCCACTGTGCCGCTGTCCTGCTTGTGTCTGGAACATGTAATGTGCTGTAAGTCCTGTTACATACAACGCGCTGAGAATTTTAGTTTAGTTGTTGTGGCATTTGGTATTTGCGCTACACACACACACTCCCACACATACACACACACATAATCAAGCACAACTTTATTATTCGCCGAACAACAAATGTTTCGTTTGGGTTACTTTTATGCTCCTCTTTCCCCTCTTCCCACTCCATCCATAGTTCCCCTTACTTCTTTGTGGTCGTTATGGCATGTCATCATTACGTCTTGGCCTGGTCGGTTTCTGTTGTGTTGGCCTGTCTTGTGTTTATATGGCCCAAATGCGGGAGTACTGCACATTTTATAGTTTTCAAAAAGTCACAAAAATGTCAATTGCTCTTGTCATGTGCGACCCACGAACGCCAAATGGCATTGAATAAATTATATATTGTGGTCGTAAAGTTGTTGCACTCGTTGTTTACCACACAGCCACGTTCTGGCCCTGTCCGCAGCTTACTAAGTCCGAACCAAATAAGAACAGAACAGAACAGGGTATCGCATCCGGAGTATCCTGCAGAACAGTCTCCTGCAGGACTCTTTCCTTATTTTATTTGCATGTGCGAGGCTAATCAGAGACTGAGCTGGTCAAAATTGAATTTGGGGGCGCCCAATTGTTGGTCTAAAAGTCCAACCGAAGTAGACCGTTAGTCTAGGGTGTTAAGTTATTAGATCACCCCTCGGCGTTCTGATAATGGCGCCATAAATGCTAAATTATGGCTTCCAGCATCAAAAAAACATACAACTTTAGTTTTTGAACCAAGACCTCTTGAATTTTAATCAAGTTAAATATAAAAGCAGTTGGCACTAAGCACATTACGAGTCATAGACATTGAAATACACTTAGCTAAGGGTATATCGGTTGCATTATGAATCTGGGAATCTAAATTTAAACTAGTTTATGTAGGAAAAACCTTTTAACAGATTTTTGAACTAATCATCGGTACATCGAACCACTAAGTTTTTGCTCAAATTAAACGATAAAAAAAAATCTTTTAAATTTCTATATATACCAATAAAAATGCTTTCTTTAAGAGTATTTAAACTTCGCTGCAGTATAAAAATTGGCTACTATTGTTTCCTGTTTTACTTTCATTGAGCTGTTTGTTGAATCAAGTAGAGCATGGAAGGAGCATCTCCATCTCCATCTTCAACTCCAGCTACAATTTCGATGTTCTATGTAAGGATGTGTTAATGTTCCACGCTTGAATGGCGCATAAATTTCTTTATGCGGTTTTTTATGCTCTTCCATTTGTCTAACTAGGGTGACTTTCACTTCTGCCTGAGGACTGGCAAACTGCGAACTTGGCGGACACTCGACCCTCGCGCAGTAATTGAAAATATTTGAAATAATTCATAAAATTTTATGTGATTTCCGCTTTGAAGTTCGCATACATTTTGTTTTTGGCCAAGGCCATTAAAATAGTTGCTACTCTGAAGATCTGAAGTTTTTTAATGGGGGATAGTAGGTAGAGGGAGGAAGGGAGGGGTTGAATTATTCAGCATAGATAATTGTCTTAATGATGTCATAATGTCAGTTTGATAGTAAAACGATTGATTTACGAGTAGTTCGTGTATATACACTTGGTATATATGCCCTGATTTCTGAGTGCAGAGTACTCCCTCAACCCGAGCTGCCTCTCCTCTCCGCACCGCTCCCTTGGCAGTCTCTTCAGGGTGAGAGCCCCTAGCGAGATACACTTACATATTCGTATTGGGTAACCCGTTTTGTTTTGCCATCGCATGATTTATGTGGGCGAAAAATTTGAAAAGGTGGCACCACCTGAGTGCTATGTGTGTGTGAGGTGAGGTGTGTGGATTTGTCCCTGCACTGCTAACCACTTGAAAATACAGTTAAATAAGTTGTCTAACCGCACATTAAACCAATTTGGCGTCCGCTTGGCACCTTCGTTTTTGCCTTAGTTTGTTGTTTTTTCCTCTCCCCTTTTCTCTCCTCTCCCTTGGTCTCCTTTGGTATTTTCTTTCTTTTTTTTGGCATGCCCAAGTTTACTGGAAGCCATAAATCATAGGACGGGCGACCACGTATGTGACTACTTTAGCTAGGGGATCGATAAATTATTATTAGTTGGCCGGACGGACGGATGGACGAACGAACGGACGGGCAGGTCCTTTGGATCCCGAGCCGTTCTGGGGCGCGTGCAAAGGAAGTTGTTAGAGCCCGTTCTGGCGCACTGACCGAAATCCATGCCCGCTGCGGTTCAAATGCCTTTTAACTTAACAACTTTTTCTGCCAACACCAAACAACACACACACAAACACAAACGCGTACACACACACAAATCAATGGGCGACTTTTGTCCTTGTTCGTAGTGTTGTTTTGGGGTTTTTGGCTGTTGCATTGCCCGAAACCCTTAACGTTGTGTGTAAAGTGGACTTGACATGAGATTAACATCTTCAAAAGCATAGCTTAAAGTATTTGTTAGACTTCGCTGAAGTTCTCCTCACTCCACTCTTTCCCCACACAGCCACTGGTTAAGATGGGTTGAGGTAGTCCGGTCCTTTTGGCCCTGCCTCGTCTTTGGATAATTGCGTTCTTGTGCGCTGAGCCATGAGCTTAACTGTTGCTGTCATAACTAAGCGAAAAGGTATACAATTTATGAAAACGTCGAGAGCTTCGCCCATGGCTAAAGCTACAGTCCGACAGCACTGGAGGCGGACAGGTAAACAGCTGCCTGGCTGCCGGGCTGACTACCTGGCAGAGCTCTAGGAACAATAAAAGTGCCACGACGCGTGTATATTATAACAATTTTCGTTGGATTTATTTTTGTTGATTTCAATCGTTAAATAATGGCAAAACAGGATTCTTTCTTACGACCTAACGAGTGCTTGGTGGGGATAAATGGTTCTAATCGTATACAGGCAGGTACCAGGTTGCGCGCTTACAGGGCACGACGATGACGTAGCTTCAAGCGACGGACAGTCTTGTATTCGTAGCCTTCATTACCTAGGACAGCAGAGTCCTGAGCGACTTCCTCAACGGGAGCTTCAGTAGCGACTTCCTCAGAAGGGGGCAGGTAATCGTTGGCGATCTCGGACACATCACGACGTTGACGGTACTTCAGACGACGGACAGTCTTGTATTGGTAGCCTTCAGCACCAAGGACAGCAGAGTCCTGAGCGGCTTCCTCAGCGGGGACTGCCTCAACTGGGGCTTCCTCAGCAACCTCCTCAGATGGGGGCAAGTAATCGTTGGCGATCTCGGAGACATCACGACGTTGACGGTACTTAAGACGACGGACAGTCTTGTATTCATAACCTTCAGCACCAAGGACAGCAGAGTCCTGAGCGGCTTCTGCAACGGGGACTTCCTCAACTGGGGCTTCCTCAGCAACCTCCTCAGATGGGGGCAGGTAATCGTTGGCAATCTCGGAGACATCACGACGTTGACGGTATTTAAGACGACGGACAGTCTTGTATTCATAACCTTCAGCACCAAGGACAGCAGAGTTCTGAGCGGCTTCTGCAACGGGGGCTTCCTCAACAGGGGCTTCGGTAGCAACTTCCTCAGATGGGGGCAGGTAATCGTTGGCGATCTCGGACACATCACGACGTTGACGGTACTTCAGACGACGGACAGTCTTGTATTGGTAGCCCTCAGCACCAAGGACAGCAGAGTCCTGAGCGGCTTCCTCAGCGGGGACTTCCTCAACTGGGGCTTCCTCAGCAACCTCCTCAGATGGGGGCAGGTAATCGTTGGCGATCTCGGACACATCACGACGTTGACGGTACTTCAGACGACGGACAGTCTTGTATTGGTAGCCTTCAGCACCAAGGACAGCAGAGTCCTGAGCGGCTTCCTCAGCGGGGACTTCCTCAACTGGGGCTTCCCCAGCAACCTCCTCAGATGGGGGCAGGTAATCGTTGGCGATCTCGGAGACATCACGACGTTGACGGTACTTAAGACGACGGACAGTCTTGTATTGGTAGCCTTCAGCACCAAGGACAGCAGAGTCCTGAGCGGCTTCCTCAGCGGGGACTGCCTCAACTGGGGCTTCCTCAGCAACCTCCTCAGATGGGGGCAAGTAATCGTTGGCGATCTCGGAGACATCACGACGTTTACGGTACTTAAGACGACGGACAGTCTTGTATTCATAACCTTCAGCACCAAGGACAGCAGAGTCCTGAGCGGCTTCTGCAACGGGGGCTTCCTCAACAGGGGCTTCGGTAGCAACTTCCTCAGATGGGGGCAGGTAATCGTTGGCGATCTCGGACACATCACGACGTTGACGGTACTTCAGACGACGGACAGTCTTGTATTGGTAGCCTTCAGCACCAAGGACAGCAGAGTCCTGAGCGGCTTCCTCAGCGGGGACTTCCTCAACTGGGGCTTCCTCAGCAACCTCCTCAGATGGGGGCAGGTAATCGTTGGCAATCTCGGAGACATCACGACGTTGACGGTATTTAAGACGACGGACAGTCTTGTATTCATAACCTTCAGCACCAAGGACAGCAGAGTTCTGAGCGGCTTCTGCAACGGGGGCTTCCTCAACAGGGGCTTCGGTAGCAACTTCCTCAGATGGGGGCAGGTAATCGTTGGCGATCTCGGACACATCACGACGTTGACGGTACTTCAGACGACGGACAGTCTTGTATTGGTAGCCCTCAGCACCAAGGACAGCAGAGTCCTGAGCGGCTTCCTCAGCGGGGACTTCCTCAACTGGGGCTTCCTCAGCAACCTCCTCAGATGGGGGCAGGTAATCGTTGGCGATCTCGGACACATCACGACGTTGACGGTACTTCAGACGACGGACAGTCTTGTATTGGTAGCCCTCAGCACCAAGGACAGCAGAGTCCTGAGCGGCTTCCTCAGCGGGGACTTCCTCAACTGGGGCTTCCTCAGCAACCTCCTCAGATGGGGGCAGGTAATCGTTGGCGATCTCGGAGACATCACGACGTTGACGGTACTTCAGACGACGGACAGTCTTGTATTGGTAGCCTTCAGCACCAAGGACAGCAGAGTCCTGAGCGGCTTCTGCAACGGGGGCTTCCTCAACAGGGGCTTCGGTAGCAACTTCCTCAGATGGGGGCAGGTAATCGTTGGCGATCTCGGAGACATCACGACGTTGACGGTACTTCAGACGACGGACAGTCTTGTATTCATAACCTTCAGCACCAAGGACAGCAGAGTCCTGAGCGGCTTCTGCAACGGGGGCTTCCTCAACAGGGGCTTCGGTAGCAACTTCCTCAGATGGGGGCAGGTAATCGTTGGCGATCTCGGAGACATCACGACGTTGACGGTATTTCAGACGACGGACAGTCGTGTACTGGTAGCCTTCATCGCCGAGAACAGCAGAGTCCTGGGCAGGTTCCTCAACAGGGGCTTCCTCAGCAACCTCCTCTGAAGGGGGTAAGTACTCGTTGCCGATTTCTGAGACATCACGACGTTGACGGTATTTCAGACGACGAACGGTTTTGTAACGGTATCCATCAACACCAACAGCAGCAGAGTCTTGGGCGGCATCCACGAGGGGAGCATCGACACCAACTTCCTCCACAGGTGGGATATACTCATTCACGATCTCGGAGACATCACGACGGTGCCTGGCTTGTTCGACAGGAATCACTGCAGCCGTCGCTGCGGCAATAAAAATGCACGCAATGAATAGTTTCTGCGATGGGAAACAAACGTGATTGTTGATAAGATTAGATGAAAATATCCTGGTGAGTTATTCCTTTGGGTACCTACCATTTTAGTATAGATCTCCACGCTAATTGTATTATCGATGGAATCTATGAGTCGAATGATTAATAGTCGCAATTTGTCGGCATATTTATACGCTTTAATGTTTGCCATGTGGCGCGCACATAAACCAAACAATGACCAACACTTTGTTTGCCCCAGCAAATAATCACAACAGCAGCAGCAACAACAACAACAACAACAATAACAATAGCAAACCTGTCAACAGCGATGCTGAGAGCCAATGTGGGTCTACCTGGTCATTAAAGACAAGCAGAGCATTTGCAAGCCCAAGCAGCTCGCACATGCTGCCACTTAGCCAGATCTCAAGTACCCAAAAGCCGTGCCCCCTCCAACGTCCCCTAAACAGGTCGGTGCTATCATCTCAGCCGGTTCGGGCCTAGACAAAGTGCGGAACTAAAAAATCATTGTTTCGCTTTCGTTTGGGGGATCATTTCGAATGTTTCACGGTCAACATTGATAGCGTATAATAAGTTTTAATGCAAAAATAATAAACGACAAACAAAAATATAGAAATATTTGAAAAAATATAATTTTTAATGACGCCAAGTGTTAAGCGTGATCCATTAATAGCATAGCTCTTGAGATTTAGTTAACCAAGTGGTTATCGGTAATTTGCGTACTACGATATTTCAGTTCAACGAACTGAACGAAACCAAATTGGATTTCGGATATGGATTTGATGTACGGAAAGGTCGCTTTTGAATGGTGTTTTGGTTCGTTAACTCTTTGGATCTTTGGCTCGTGTTCAGCTCTGTTTGTTCTGTTTTGTTTCTTTTTTGTTTTTCTGATTCTTTGTCTCAATAGCGATGATATCATGACATACGCTGTACTTACGCATTATCAGTTAATTGAGCAAACAGGGGACTACTTTTATAGCCATGAAAAACTTGGCTAATATCCGAGTAGTAAATCCTGGCAGGCAAGATATCACAGATTTTGAAGAAACAGTCTAGCTAGCAACACAAATAAGCAGCAAAAATGGAGTATGCACTACTAAAACATACTCAAAGTGGAAAGTAAAACTTAAATCGTAGTTAAAAAAGAGGTAACTGTAGAGTATTCGACTAATTCGACTTGCTAAATGTGTTAGCTTTGGTTAGAATGGCTTAAATCAATACAGACTTCTTTAGTTGGGAATATTTGCATATGTAAATGTGTTTGCTTAAGTTTTGCATACCCCTTTTTGGGCATTGCCTCGTGAACAGGGTATAACAACAGCTTACAACTTTCGCGTATGCTTTGTGCGTTGCCGAAAAACTTTTGCTATGAAATTCATAAACTTGGCGAAAAACAAGCAGTGTGACGGCAGCTTGCCTTGCCACGCCCCCCTTTCTGACTTGCCAGCACGCCTTTGGCACGATGAGGGACAGTTAAAAGTTTTCACAAATCATATGCATGTGATGTCGTGGAACTGTGACAGTCTTGTCACAGCTGCTAAGCCAAGCCAGCCCAGAATGGCACAGACCAAGCCAAAAAGTAGAGTAACAAGAGTGGCGCCCCCAAGCGGCACAGAAAGGCAACTAATTAAAGGAGACACAAACTAAAAGAGATAGAGCTCTTTCCATTTAGTTTTCTCTATCTCTGGTTTTCGGTTGATTTCAGTGTTGTCATGTTAGCCATTTTCAGGCAGATTTGATCTTTCTTGCATAAATTATGCGTAAGTTTGTACACGCGGATTCACTGATGAAAAATTTAAAGATCTGTAAAAGAAATATTGGATCTACGGATTTGCCTACTAATTGTATAAGTTTAAGGTCCCTTTCGATCCTTTGTTTCTGGGTCCATCTGGCCTTTTTCTGTCTTCGATGGTTGGCAACACTGGTCGGCATGTGTGTCAAGTGCTTTGAATGTGGTAAATAAAACAAATGGAGTGTGCAATCTGTCGTAAACAGCCATAAATTCTGTGTAGTCAGTTGAGGCGGCAACTATTGCTGTCATAAAGCGGCTGGTGACGACCCTCAAACTCTAACCCTGCCCCCTCTAATTCCACTCACCCCACAAAGTGTTAGTGCTACCATCTTTATCGCAATCATTCACAGCGCCACTTGTGAAATCTCTAGCGGAGCATGAGAAATGAGAGTTTGGAGAAAAGTGAAGGAAATTTTCGACTGTCTTGGCTGAACTGAAGCATGAACAACCGAATGACACATTCTAATATATATAAACGATGTTTTATGACAATCAATTTGTTACAATTCAATAGACACAACTGATACACAAACACACCCACACACACGCACACTAATGCGTGCGCTCTCATTTATGTGATTATTTGATTTGTGTTTTGATGTTCGACATTCATATACCACTCAGAGAATTTGGTCTGCGATTTCCACATCTCCTTCCACATGCACACATCTAACGAATTTTATGAACTAGAAAGTATCATTAATTTAATACGCTTACGCATACGCTTATGTAAACAAGGATACAAGGATACGAGGATACGAGTATCCTGCAGCCGTTAGTTATGCCCATTGTAATGTAAATACGCGCCATGCAATCCATAAATAAACATTCGACACAAACACAATAAATGTCAAAAAGTTTCGCCATTATCCATTCGCCAGTTAATGCGACCAGTCCATGTCCTCTTTGTGTGTGTGTGTGTCCTCGACGACAGCCGCATCCTCGCCGACAACTCCTTGCAAGCACAGTACAATGCTTTATTATATACCCTGTCACCTAACGAGTAAGCTTAGAGGGTATTTTGTAATTAATTAAATTGCAAAACTTTCAGAAATAAACTAAGCTTGATTGAACTTAAAGTTAATTCAAAGAAGTTATCAAATTGCTGATATTTCTAGGAATTTAAGACTATGATTTACTTAACAAAACCAGAGAAGCCTTGATTTTTCCTTACGGCCTCTTGTACTTGTTTAGGCTATAAATATTTATTTTTATAGGATATCTGATAGCTCATCATTCCACATTTATTGTAAATTATTTCTTGTTATTTTAATGATTTTACAGCGTCGTTGTGACCATTCAGTCAGTTCCTGTCGCTGAATTTTCATGGCATTGTAGTTCTTCCATTTGAAATTCAATTTGCTCCCAGCTATAACAACTATAGCGACAGCTCCATATATAGTTCAGTTTCAGATTCAGTAGCATACTTGATTACTCCATACTATTCACGCTCCTCATTTTTCTTTCCTCTCTCTCTCGCTCTCTCTCTCTTTCTTTATCCCTTTCCGCTCCTGGTTATTATTTTACATGTTGGTTCGCTGGTTCACTATAATTTATTAGCAATTTGCATAATTTTCTTTTATAAAGCAGTTGCCGCTGCTTTCATTGTGCCAACTTTTTTGATTTAAATGCCGTCAACCCATTTCCAGTTCCAGTTCCCAGTTCCCAGTCTTGCCTGTCTTTCGCGTCCCCCGCCCCCCAGTTGGTTGTTAATGTCATCAACTCTTTTTGGCCAATGTTATGTAAATATCTTTGCCTCTTATTATCCATAAGGTTTGGTAGTTTACAGCTGACATTACCACAAAGTCATTAAAGCTACGGGTTACCATATAAATGTATAAATTATCTATTTATACATATGCTTGTTGGCTGTGAATATTCACAGTTTGCTGGGATTGGCTTGAAGGTCACACGTGAGACATTTCGCACAAAAATCTGTCAAAACTTGATCACAATTGAAGTAAGCCGATAGAGACAAGCCTAAGCTATACAAATATCCATGAAACTTGTCAATCAATACACTTAAAATAACAAACCACAACCTTAAACTATATATTTTACATATAGATACCAAAATAAACTCTAACAACCTTAAACTCGTTGAACTATAATTTATCATTAAGCAATTAACTGCAATTTTAATACAAAGCTTAGCAAAAACATACATAAATTCTGAGCTTAATGCTTAAATTTACTTCTGCTGTTTAAACAATTAAAAGTTAATTTCAAACTTTTAAGCAACGAAATAAAACAGAGAAAAAGAATACAAACAGAAGGTAGAGTAGCAATCTATCTTGAATAGCTCATTAAAAGGGGGTTGAGGGGGGATGTGGGGAGTGGGAGCTGGTATAACCGCATCATTACGCAATCTTTAAAACTATTTTGAGGAAAATGAAAGCAGCAGCTGCGCTTTGTTGTCAGTTTTTGAGTAAAACTTAATGAAACTATTTAAAACACAATTTACTGTAAATCAATTGGGTGAGTTTTGTAATTAGAAAACCAACACACACACAGAGACATAGCACCCATACATAGAGAGCGATGTGTACACTCACCGACATACAAATAGATACGCAGAGCATACAACAACATTTCATAAGCACGCTCAAGTGATTTTGCTAAATTGTGGCTGCTGGGGGCGTGTTGTTGCAACGCCGTGGCAGACATACACACACACATACGCACTCCCACACTTAAACCCTGGCTATTTGTGTGTGTGTTTGTTTCGGCCTCCACTGTTTGACTTGAAGGTATTAGAAACTAATTTGTAGAGCAGCCAAAGCAGCCAAAGCAGCAGCAAAGCTAACAGGATACAAACAGCAATTGTTTGCCTGTCTATCTATCTCAGAGGCTTTAGTTTTGGCCCGGACTTAGACTGTGGGTGAATGAAGGGGCAGATTGAAGCTTTTGGCCTTTTTGCCGAGTCCCCAACAGAAAAAAAAACCAAAAATTGCTAAGAGGACAAACAAGTCGAAAAGAAATAAGTAAAAAATTCAAAGGCAATCCCAAATCCGAGTCTATACCGAAAATCATATGCTTTGCTACAGCTACAAAACTCTGGACAGTTGTGATTCTCTCTACTCTCTACTCTCATCTCGTTGTTAAGTCGCTTGTGGCTTAAAATTTTCTTAAATGCTCCATTGTCTTTTGCTGGCTGTGGCCAAGACTTGGGAACGACATGATAGACAGAGCAGCACATGCCAAGTTTTTATGGATTAACTAAACAAGCCTCATGAGTAAATATTTTCAAGCATATTTTGGCAGAAAACTTTACAATGAAGTTGACGATGCTTCTCGCCTGGCAGAGGTTTTGCTTTAGGCCCAGTTAGTAACGTAAAAAGAGTGAGGCAAAGCGACGTCCAGACCAGAGACTAGACCATAAACAATTTAGCGTTGGAAATTTTGAGCAACGCACTGCAAAATGTTGTTGTTCTACACACACACACACACTCACACACGCAAACACAAACACGTTCTTTAGTTTGATGTGTATTTGCAAGTTATTCGTACAAATATTTGTCAGAGATTCTCAGTCTCGGTTCTTGTACAAAATGTGGTCGAAATAGGCAAAAATATATTCATTTGTTGACTGCATCCAAAGTTTTTGCAAATTCAAAGTCATTAAATTATGAATATTTTCAACATCATTTTGTTGTTGTCCATGTCGTTAGCCCGGTTGGGATTCATCACTATCATCTGTCAGTGCTGCTTATAATGTGAATATCCTGTGTATTGCAAAATTATTAAAAAAAAAACAAAGAGCAGAGCATAATTAACAAGAAGGTGTAAGTGACTAAACAAACATAACATGTAAAAAAAAAATTAAAAATTTTTGTTTTGTTTTGGAAATTTAGAGAATTTGCTGATGCTGTCAACTTATTAAAAAAGGAAAGGTTTTAGCTAGTCTTTTACAGGGTATGTGATATTCGCTTAAGCCTCAGACTTTCAGGTGATAATTTTGTATCGTCGAGTCCGGTCAATAAATTGCGGCTCGAGTAGCTCGAGTTATAATATTTGCAGTGTATTTGCATTGATGATTGTTGACATTTAAAGCAAATATAAATAAAGTTTCCACTTTTTTTTCAGTCAACAGCTTATGGATTGTGAATAATATTTGTTGCATTTTTCTTTTTCCTCACATTCTCTTTTTTTTTCCTTTCGTGCAATGCATAATGAAAAAGTGCAAAATTTGTATATTATTAATGTCAATGTGAGCGGAGCAGAGTTCTCATTATGGGCATTAAATTGTTTGTCGGGAAAATACCTTTCGATAATTTTAATTTAATTTATTATACACTCGCCAAAGGTGTTGTACTACAATCAGGCAAAGTGCATCGTCAGCTGAAGTGCAGTTTATTATGTACAGGAATCTGTAGAGTTTTACTACAGAAACTTTTCAAGAATTTGTGCATACGAAAATGCTTAAGTGAGTGAAAGCGGAGAACTGTACAAAATAAGTCAAAATAATGAAAGTTGATTCTTCTTCAGACTTTTTTGGAGTATAAAATATATTAACTGTCTGATTTCAAAGTAGAATTCTTTGTAAAACGAAAAGATCCATTGATTTGTCAGTTTTAAAATGTAGCCTGATGTGATTCCCCAACTCCTAGAGCATTTCCTCGTCGTCTCTCTAACAGTACTATTTATGTCACCCTTTTTATACAACATTTTTTATATCACACTTTCGAAAAGCTAATTTATGATTGCTCAATGCGGCATGAAATTGCATACAAAAGCCTTTAATGATGTACTCGTACCACAAACTTCAATAATGATTTTATGCAGAACTTATATTGTGTATAATAAATACATTTCATTTCAAACAGAATGATATTTCAGGAATTAACTTAACATTATTAAATTCACAATTACAGTTAAACAACATTATTGTTTGGAATTGGAAATGCAATTTGAAGAGGGAAATTTAATTTAAATTAGAGTTAAATTCAAACAATTGATAGTTTATTTAGTGAGTTAAGGCTTTAAAAATGAACTGACCAGAGTTACTTTGATTCTAGCCAATTAGCAGCGGTAAGTTAAGTGCTCATTAGACGTATGTCTGGCAGGAGCAAAGGATGACTCGGACTTTGCTTATCTACGCATAATAAAATCCACACAAATTAGTCAAATGCTTCGTTTGGCAAACTTGGCCAAATGCCGTCGTAAACGTCGTAAACAAAACGCTAAATGCGCTCGGCATGCACAAATGTCGCATTAGAGGCGGCTCGAATCGGGGGCGGGGCACACTGTTTGTTGTCTGGCAATGGAACTGGAAATGGAATTGAGACGCAGAATCTGCAGTGGTAAATGTAGCTTTGACTTTGCTCGGTCGCACGATTAATCGTCGTTGCAAATTGTTGGCACGTTTTCAATTGACAGCAATGCGCTCGCTCCGCCTCGACAATGGACCGTCCGTCTGAGGGTCGACTCTAGAGTCAACCCCTAATTTGCACACTGAAGCCCAGTACCCCGCCTGCCCAGTTACCCAGCAGTTACACCGACCTCCTGCCGACGCTGTTGCGTGTAAATCACATGGCATTTGCTCTGCTGGCTCCTGTTGCATCTTTTACGTGCGTGTCTCCGTCTGCTGCCTCCACCTGCCAGCAGTACGTACGGCGTACCGTTACGTGTCTACAGCCCCCTTTCGGCTCACGTGTGACAGGCTGTTTTTAAAAGCCGTACACAACGCTGCCACGCCCCTCGTTTATTTGGGTGTAATTTTTCAACTTGCGACGTCTTTTACAGTCCGCCATTAATCACAAGGCCCGCAACGCGAGAGGCTGCAAAACGCAGAAAAAAGTAGACTACAAATATAAAAGGAATGCAGAGTAAGGCAAATGGTACTAGCCATTGGAGGCTTTAATTATGCACTTAACAAAAGATTATTACCATGAAAAAGGCGAAAAAGATAAACTTTTTCAGTGGAACAGCTATCGATAGACCTATCGATAAACACTATTTTTTAAAGTTCGTTAAGCGCATTTGGATTTGCTTTATAAATTGCAACTTAATCTTAAAGCTGGTCGGAAATTGTTGCAATGGGGGAATTGGCATGACACAGCGACATCGCATTATGCCTGCCAATAAGCCGCCGCCGCTCGTTGACTTTGTTAATAATGATGTTGATGTTTCTGCTGCTGCTAAACCCACTCAGTCACCACCCCAACCCCCCACCTTTGGCCTGTCTATTTTTAGCATTGAGGTCACGTGACTGGCGTGTGCCCTTTCACTGTCTCCCTGTCTATCTGCCCTTCCCTCGCACCGCACCCGCACCGCATTACACCGCCCTTTGTTTACGCCCAGTGACAAACTAAGCTAAATGCAATTTGATGCGTGTCATGCACGAACATTTGTCCAACAAATGCGTAGTAATCATTATTTGTGACAATTGATGATGAGCCGGAATCAATTTTTCTCTGTTTTGTTGCGCCACATGGCATTGCAAACTGTTTTCTAAGAGCCCAAAGGCTCTGCTGCTCTGACAGTTCATAAATATATGTCACGCATGGCTTTGGACGGACTGCAGCGGCACGCCACTGACGTCATGACACCTGCAATTTGCAGCTACCACTCGGAGCTTAGGCACGTGACAGCAGCGGAAGCAGGACAGTTGCTTGTACTAACTTGTTTCATTCCCACGCTCACAGACAGTAGACTAAGCACACACACACACACACATGGAGTAACCCACACACACACAGTGACCGCACACCACTTGCGCTTTGGAATTGGTCAGAGTTGAATGCCTTGTAAATGGTAAATAGGACACCGCAACGCACCGGACAGCATTTGACCATTAATCAAATTTCCAATTAATTTGCCACAATTAATTGCTGTGATAATTGTGCAATGTAGATAGACGCTTGTTTTTGCCCACTTCAGTTACAAAAGAATTTAATTGAGCACACACACAAACACACACACACACACACTCGCACAAAAATTTAACCAACTGCATACTTTATTAAAACTGTTGAACAATTTCTGAATTTTTTCCTAGCCAAGCAAACACACACGTCAAGCTAATTATAGCCATAAATACGCCAGGTTGCACAGCACTGTTGACTCATGTTACCTTGTTATTATTATTATTATGATTATTTTTATTATATTTCTTTTTTAGCATTGTGTACATAGTTATAATCAGGCTGAATGAGACGAAGTGCGCATTTGTCCTTAGTCCGGATGTCGGAGGGGATAATAAATACACAGAGAGTAGGAGACGTGGACGGGAAGGAAGTATTCCAGCTGCAGATCCCGACATAAAATGGTTAATATGAGTAGCACAGCGCAGCAAAATGGCGGAAGGAGTAGAGTGGAGGCGGGAGTAGGGGACGTGGAGACTGGTGACTAGTGACTGTAGACTGCTGGCAACCGACGTGTACGTATCCCTTTATATAGTCCTCGTTTCATATTTGTTGCGCTTTATTAAAAAATGTGTACTATTCAAGAAGTGATGCTGGGTTACCTGCAGTTACCTGCTCGTCCCCGGCCGCTTCCCCCCCGACTGTTGTTGGCGACCCTCGTGCTCACAAATAATATTGAGCTCTGTGAGTCGGGCCAAAACTGCCATTGATGGAGTGTCAGCCACATCTACATCAGCTTCAGCTACAGCCTTGGCTGTCGCCTCCAGCGTCTCCGCCTTCGCCTGCACCACCCGCACCTACTCCTACATCTCCTGCTTCATCTCTGACTCCTTTTGACGGTTTTTCTCGTCAGCTTCTGTTAGTCTAACTACAATAACAACATTTGCAAGCCAACTGAAAGTTGGAGGTTGCCGTGAAAAGGGGCGTGGGCTTGGGCTTGGGCGTGGATGTTTGCAGGTTGCCATGGCACTAGCAACGCTGTTTGTATCCGCTACTCCCACTCGGTTGCCATTGCCACCGATCCGAAGTTAGTTTATAAACATTTCACGTACTTACATGAACCACTGTGTTGGCCTGGCCCGGCTCAGCTCAGCCCGTTCTGGCCTGACCCGGGTCGGCCACACAAATGTCCGTGTTGTAAACTTTTATTATTACAGTTTTCCAAACGTGTATTTTGTCTGGCGAACAATGTCAGAAAAAACTGTATAGAAACCGGCAATATCAGGCTACAAAACAACAACAACAGACCTTTTTTTTGGTTGATTTCTTTTCTTTTTGTGCCAGCAAACCAAAAAAAAAACGTCGCTTCGTCTGACTTGGCATGAGTTCAAAGAAGATCGCGCCGGAGAGGCGACCGTACTGTGATCCCCGACTACAGGATGCCAATTACCGTCGGAAGCGTACACTCCATCTGAAGCATGCCCCAGAGACGCAAAAGAAGAGTGACAAGAGGCCACTCAATGACTGTCCTTTCTTTGATTTAAAATATGAATTTGATCAGCTGCCATTGGATCCGATCAAGGACTTTCTGCTCGAGAAGATCTGTAAGTATTTCCGATTACTTTCTCAATATTTAAACTAATAAAACTTCTGCCTTTAAGCCCACATGCAAAATGATACGATTGTTGGACGATGCAATCGGGAGTTTGACTTTCATCTGTATGATTTGGATAATGTGAAGTCGAAATATGAGAACTGTGAGGACAGTAGTTTGAAGGATCTGAAATTGGAGGACATTGTGATGCCCGAACAGTTTGAGGCCTTGATGAAAATGAAGAACAACGCCTATAGCTTTGACGAAGGAGGTAAGTGCATTTAAACCACTAGTACAACATTTGCGCATTAGACCGTCTGGCTGGGAGTGTGGGCAGGAGGGGAAAGGGTAACAACAAATTGCTCAACACCGTTTTATGTAATTCAATAAGCAGCAACAACAACTTTACCGCAGAAACATAACACTTAATACTTTATTAAATGAGAAAAACATGCACACTGGGCATTTCCCCACTCCCACTCCTACTCCTACCTCTTTCCCTACCTCTCTCTGCTTCCGCTCCACTGCTGCCCCTTGTGGCAGCTCGTTGGAAAATTGCTCACCTGTAAACATAAAAATTTCAAACATTATCCTTTAAACATAAAATTTTATAACCAAAAAAAGAGTGGAAAGCAAAAAAAGGAAAAAAAAAACAACCGGCAACCAAAAAACAAATGCGTATGACATTTATTTGAATATCCTTTGGGAATGCACAGGAACTGACTGCAAGGACGAGCAGTGCAAGGAGTCAAGGGGCGTGTGGTCCTTGTAACATGTTTATCATAGTATTTTATTTCGCATTTACATCGAATATTTCTATACATTCACATTCATTTTGTTAGTTTTTTTTTATCATTTTCGTTGTCGTTGCTACAATTACCCTTTTAAATGAAAGTCAGCTTATTTAGTGATTAGTTTTTTAATTTTGGTAATAAGGGACTTAACGTGTTTTAAAAGTTCAGGTTTGTAGCTCTTGCATTTGGGACTGCTTGGTAATCAATTTGAACTACTACCAGATATTAAATTCAAGTGATTTTCGAACATTTTCAGACCCGTTTTATAGTTGAATTTTAGTCCCGAATCTTCCACATTATAGGCTCTACAATAATCAGTAAAGAAGAGAAAATATCGGGAAATGTTTTGTGTAGAAACTTTAGGCTTTATTTCTGATCTATGCTATTCAGTTGGGGCAGTTCTTCTTCGTCTTCTTTTCTTAGCTGTAATAAAAGAGTGCTACTGTAGTATAGCCTATTAATATCCGACTGTTAAAGTAGTGTATAAGTTCGCTTCCATATAGTTTCGAACTGTGCAGCAGAGTTGGAGTGGAACAAGGGGCTGACTTTGTCGCTGCCTCTGTGATAAAAATGTTTCATTTTACGTATAGTTTTTTAATATTTAATATCAGCTATGGATAGTTGTAAATGCAAACAGAGCACGGCACCGTGGGCGAACAGACCCACACACACACACACACACAAACACACATATATCTATATATGCATATATATTTTTATTTGTATATGTGTTTAATACGAGGCATAAAAGCATGTTGTCGATAAACATTAGCATAAAAATGTGACAAACATCATGATAGCAATAGCCAGGAAAATGTTCAGGAAAATGCGAGGAGAGCGAGGGGAAGGAAGCGGAGGAGGGCAATGAAGCGGAGGAGAGACGTACAGACGAGGTCCATTTGGTGAAATTACCGCTGGGAGATGAGCCGACGGGTGGGTCCCGGCGGGTGGTGGGACAGTAAGGGGGGTGGACTTCGTATGCCGGCAGGGGAAACTCAAATGAAAATTAATTTGAGTTTAATCATTTTAAAAGCGAACTTTACTACATTGACTTTTATTTAAAACAATTTCATGTGCTGCCTTTGAGCGTGAAAACAGAGCGCAAAAAAAAAGTAAAAATAACAAGAAAATCAAATATGTATTCACACACACTCTCACCTACACTGCCACACCCACATACGTGTACATTTATTTCACATTTACATTGCAGACATATCAAGTTCATGTGCAAATATTAAATGCCATTTTCATTTTCATTTTCCGCATTTTTTGGTTTGTTTTCTTTTTTTTTTTGTTGTTTGCAGCTTGTCATCAATTTCCCTGGATTGACAGATGGATGGATGGCGGCGGTAATAAATATAAAACTTAATATTTACATAGCGCGCATTATTAAAAATTTTTTGCAAACAATATGACCCCCCACCCCCCACATTAACCCAACCCCCTTTAGATCCGCCCAGCGAGGAGGGAATACTCGAAATGACCAAGCAACTTTTAGAAATTTATCGCAAGCGACGCGTTCGTATCTTTTACTTTGATTGTGGCACAAAATCTTCACTCTGGACCAACAAACTAAGGCGTCAGTACGGCACTCCTTCAGAACTAATAGGCGCCTACAATACACCCAAGGCGAGGCATCTGCGGGTCACAACGCTCAATCCGACGACCAAGAAACAAAAGTTTCAAGTCGGCGATCATTATGCGCTAAGAACGCCACAAGGTAGTACATATACTAACTGTAGTTTTTTAGAGCACAAAGAGCATGTTGTTGTTTCCACAGAATGTCGCAACGAACTGGCTCGGGTGGGCAAGATTATTGATGAAATGATAGCTCCGGTTATCGAAGATGCTCAGCGTAACAGGGAACATGGCAGGCTACACTACTCCGACAAGCCCGATTGTGTGGACAAGCGGAAAATGGAACTCAAAAGAGTAAGCAGAGTAATTTTTAAATTCTTTTCTAATAAATTTATCATTGTCGCTTTACTAGAAAAAGCCAAAGTGTACGCTCAGTCAGACTCGTATTCATCGCCGTAACTTTGCCACCAATGAGGAGTTTCTAAAGTGCCTAAAGAAAATGGAAGCCACGTAAGTAGTTTGTTTAGTTAACACCTTAAAAACAATATTAATGAATTAATAATATATATTAATATATCCTTTAAGCCGCTTTCCTTACATGGCGCCACTGCAGCCTATGGAACCAGAGGAGCAAAAACTGCAGATGCTGCAAAAATATCAGCGAAAATTATTGGCAGCCGAGCGGAAATTTACTTTGCCTATACAAAAGCGCTACAAATGTCTGATGCAGAGTGTAAGTAGTTGAAAAAGCAGAAAAGCTTTTTCCAAGCAAATCTGGCTATTTTTTAGCTCAAGCTGCTACACTTTTACACCTACGATTCCAACTCCGACAGGGAAATGATAACTCGCCTGAATTATGCAACTGACCAACATATGTTAAAAAGAGATAAATAAAAAAACAAACGTGTTCCGACCGTAGACAGTTGAGTGTGTGATATGTTGTTGTCGATGCTGTTGACGACTCCCCAAGTCAGGATCATAAAAACCACATCAAAAATGAGCACCAACAAACATAAATAACTTTTATGCGTTGGCGTAGCGTTTCCACGCCAAGTCAAAGTCCAGTCCAGTCCAGTTCAGCTCAGCTCTGTCCAGGTCCGAGTGTACGAGTGTCCGTTTCCGTGTCCATGTCCGTGTCCGAGCGGTGAGGAGACGCAAACGCACATAAAAAATGATAATAATAAACTTAATACAAAGTAAATATGTGTGCGTGAGCGTGCGAGTAAATTAAGTTGCGTTGGCTTTTGGCTGTTTGGCTGTTGGAGAAACGTGCTTATAAAAATTATATAATTCATAGCTCATAAACATTATGGGGCCGTCTGTGGCGTGGCCAAAGTTATGAATAACGTGATTAGTTGTGAAAAAAACCAACCAACAAACAAACAAACGAATAAATGAAGAGGGGTAGAAGCGGCCGAGAGTGCGAAAGGTGGCGAATTAATGGTGGTTAATTTTTATTTTCATTTTTATAGCTCAGCACTTTACAGTTAACGAAATAACTTACAGATAGAGTTACTAATATTAGATAATTTTTGCATTTTACAGATAAGCGTGCTGCAGCTGGAATCATATCCATCACGGCTCATACGCAAGGCCATAAGGCATATTAATTCCCGTTGCACAGTGTTGCAGGATGCATACAGATTCATATTGCAGGAAGAGGTAAGTTTATGTCAACACGTTGCCAACTCAACCAAGCCCACCCCACGCCCCCATATACTACCAACTCCATCTCCGAATGCAACTGGGACTCGTGAGCGTCAACATTATTAGCAAACTTAACGCGAGCTCAAGAAGTTTTTGGCCCAAAAGTTTGTCAGCAACGAGAACATATTAAACACGCTTCCCGAACGTGAGGACGTCTACAGGTCGTAGTATTTTCGGTTAGAGAGAAGAGGGATTAGTTCAGCGAGCGGGGCGTGTAAATGGCAGACGACGAGTGTTGATGTTTTGACGTGTGCTTCATGGAAACTTTGGCTTTTTCGGCTAGAAACGCGCTGCTTCAAGTCAAGCACTTGCCATCAACTGGCAAATCACTGCAGCCAAGTTAATGAGCAACAAGACGACGACGTCAACGGTTATACCCTCCAGCTCTTCTCCCCCTCCCTATTACTCCACTTTCGATTTGCCGGCAAAAGTTTATGGTACCTGCCATGATTCACTTGACTAATCAACTCGTTACAGAAATATTGGCCACATCTGCCGCCCGAAGTTTTATTAATGGATTATCTATTTGTTGGCGAACGAGCCATCGCTCCAGATTTCGCCATACTCCTCATCGTGTGTCTTATCGATCTGCAGGAGGATTTTCGCTACTTTGTGAAGCGTGCCTTTCTGCGTTATCTGCTGCAGTTAGTTAACTTTGCTTCCACTTTGGAAACCCATTTAATCATGTCCTTTATCAGATCTAATATGGAACGCAAGCGTCTGCAGTTGGAGCCGGAGCCACCGGACTACCCCACGCTGATTGTCAGATCTCCTGTGCCCTGGCGCACCCGCATGCTGCTCTCCAAGAGTCGCATCGGTGAGATGCTCATGATTACGCATCCCACGGTGCAGGCCCTGAATCTGCTCTGGCATCAGCTCTACGGGGATCTGGTTATTGTGGATCTTTCCAAGCTGCTGCTCTCACAGCGACCGCTGGACGCGGATATTGTGCAGACTTTCATTAAGGAAAGCTGTGTGCAAGTCAGAGATGTAAGTTTGGCCTTTAAACAGCTAGAAGTTAGCTCTAATTGTGTTTGACAGCTGTTGATCAATGATTGGCTGCCACGCTGTGCTGATTTAATGGACTTGATGCGCAACAGCTGGAAGGATTTGGTGCCCATGTCGGGGAAGTATGGAGGACGTGCAGATACCCTGTTTAAGTGCGTGCATTCGTTGATGTCCCGCCACTTGGACAGCCTGATCAACAAGAGTCTTACGTATCTGTTTAAAGTCCTGTGTGGCTACAAAGATGGCAACCACATCAGTCAGTATTCCATGTACAACAAGAAGTTAAGAAGAAGACCTCTTATGGCCCTAACGGTGTCTGTCGTGGGCGCCCATTTCGATAACGAACCCATTGACTTTGGTCCCGGGATACGACCCGATGAAAACATCTACGAGTTTGACGCCGACGACGCGGATCCTTTTCAAACTGCGCCAGCGGTGCAGAGCATGGATTATGTAAGAGCAGAAGGAGATTAATTATGTACTGTTTAACTTTCCTTATGTTCACAGTTGCCCGATTTCGATGATGTGGCTGTATTCGAAATAGAGCATTCTTGCAAGCTCTACATCTATCCCTACATGATGGAACTCCCTGGCATTATTAGGGACCTCTTCAAGCACATACTGAGGGTGGGCTATGAGATACCACGTCTCGAGTACGTCATGTCTGGCGGTGGTAAGTAGCAAGTATCGCTCCTTGAAATGATTTAAAGTTGGGTTTCCTTTTCAGCACCTGAAACTGAGGGTTGTCTGCACTACATTGATGAGGATCATGTTGATTTTCTGGCACTGTGCGACAAGGTTGAGGCCATTGTAAGGGTCAACTGGCGTGGAGTGAATGTATATTTGAAGCCCATTTACAAATATTATTACGGACTGTTTCAAAAGATGATAATGCCCATGGTCGAAAAGATTTGGACAGATAATACCTTGCCGGAACTAACAGTGCGTATGAAATTACTTGAAAAGTTTATATGTAAATGTGTATCTGTGTTTGTGTTTATGTTTGTATGTGTTCATTAGAAGCAGAAGTTTTGCATCCCTTGTTGCATGATACGCAAACTCAGAAATGCCTTTTGGCGCTGCGTTGTCGTCTCGCCTTCAAATGAATTTAATTATTTATTTCGATTTGATTATACGCAATGATGCGTAGAATTAACATAAAATTTCATTATGCAATATTAATAAACTGCTGACAGACAAATTGTCTGTCTAACTGTCCGTCGGTCTGTCAGACTTTCGGTAAAATTGCCAGGCAATTTCTATAATTGAGCAAGTTATGCGAGTAATGCCTACATAACTACAACGACTGCCATCTCTTTCTAACACAATGTATCTGCAGCTGCATTTGTATCTATAAGCTTTGTTGATCTGTTGGCTGGAAAACTCAGTCTGGCATTGTTAATTAAAGTTGGTTCGATTACTAAATTTCATTTGCTGTCGAGTGCACAGAATTTGCCATGTCATTTGGTTCACGAAGTGCATAAAATATTTTGTTAGACAGCTGCACATTAACAACGCATGTGTGCGCTCCCCTCCCTCCACCTCTCTCCAGTCCACTCCACTCTCAATTAACCCATTCTCGCCAGCAGTTTTCAGCTCACATTCATTAAGTTTTATAAAACGACCGACAATTTTACTGCCCGATCCAATATTGAAACTCCATTTTATTTTTGCGCAATTTATTTAAAATAAAAATTGCTTCCGATTGCGAACGCGCATTGCCTGCAGTTTTTTCATGCATGTAATGCAAGTAACACACACACAAACACACACTGCATACACTATATAGGGTATTTTTTTTTTTGTATTTATTAAATGCATATTCATTTATTTGCTGCAATTCCATGCACATTCGCCTCCACAACAGGTTGTTCAGGAATTAATGAAAAAACTGCAGGCCGTCAGCGATACGACCTATTATCTGCGTGATTTCATACCGTTAAATTTGTTCCTGCTGGATAATCGCCATGTTAAAGAATCCTTGCGTATGTACGTGAGGAATATCTACGATTTCATAATTGATTTCTACAGAGCACTCAATCTGAACGAGAATCGCGCGTAAGTACATGAGACTTCAAAGTCCTCTAGCTGAATAGCCCTTTCTCTCCGCTCCTTCCCACTCCCTTTGTCAAATGGCGTGCAAATACCTTTGATTCAAAGTTTTTTGCGCTGACTGCACTGGCAATGCCACTTAATATATAACTTAATAATCATTTCTTTTATTATTTTTATATTTTTTTGTGCCACTTTAGCATCTGTGAGGAGCTGGAGGAGATGTCGATGAAGGCCGGTGAGCGACCAGAGGAGACACCCGAGGTGGTGGCACTGCAGAACTACATCACCGAGTGCAGGGAGATGCGCATATTTGCGATAAAGGATGAAATCAAGCTGGTGTTAAAGCGTGTCGTGTTCCTGCTGACACATGCATACCTGACCAGTAAGTGAAGATGGCTGATGGCTGTTGGCTCAGAGGGAGCAGGAAACGGAAGTTTCTGCTGTTTGTGCAGCTGCAGTGCCATTAGTAGTAGTAGTAGTATTAGTAGTGACGGTGGTAGTAACAGTGGCTTTCGTTTGTTTTAGACAGCTTCCACTTTATGCTTTGTGTCCCGAGTGTGTGTGTGTGTGAGTGGAGAAGCAGAGTGAACGGTGCTTAACATAATTAACCTCAACTAACAAGCTGAGTCTACTAATTGGTTTTATAATTACTTGCGGTGAGACACCAAACATTGAGCTGCGCTAAAACCCCGAAAATGCAACTTAATGAGCTTAACAAATTCATGAATGTGTGAAAGTTGCTTTGACAACCGACAAATGCAGACAAGACCTCAAACCCAACACCCTTTTGGAGCACACACTCACACACGCACACACATACATCTGTCTTGACAGACAATTGCGATTTATCGCCAAGTGCGTTTTCTACGTGTGTGTGTGTGTGTATCTTTGAAATAGCTACAATGTAGTCAAGCCATATCTGACTGTCTATCTGTCGTGTCTGTCCAGTTGTCTGTGGCTTTTGTCACGCCAAAGTACAAGAGCCACATTTGCAAAAGCAGTCAGACAAAAGTTCTCAACGGGTGAGGGGCAGCATGGGATAGGAGGGAAGGCAGCATCTTTGTGTGGGAGGATAATAACACACACACACACAAAGACACTCTTACACATAATTAATTAGTTTGCCCAAAAAACGCGCGTAGCCAATTAATTAAGAGTTAAGCACAGTTAATTAAGAGTCTGCACGACAGTTTGTACACTTACTTAATATATACTATACTATATATATACATACATACATCTACTTTAACAGGCGATGAAATTCATCTGAATTCCCGCACATTCATATTACCCGGTGAACTGGAGGAGGTGCTTGATCTGAGCGCGGCACGTTTGTCTGTCGTCCGTGATAATCTGGAGATGGCATTACGGTGAGTTCTTCTTTGTGCTGGAATGTTTTGCGAGAATAGTCAACTTGTTGTTAGGCCAAGTACCTACAAGTAGTAGAGTGTATCTAAGGTCAGCAAAATAAGCAACAGACAATAGATGAATCAAACAAGTACAGAGTCTTTAGCAGTCAGTGCCTCTATAGTCTTTCCTAGTTAAACCTTCTTATCTTCCACTCAACAGCGAGCGACGTTTGCTCTTCGAGAAACTGTTGATCCAGGAGAAACGCACCATGGATGGTTTTCGCATACGGGAAATCCGTGATGTGCTCACCCTGGAGGAGCTCAAGGAGCGTGTGGATACGGTGGATTTGCTGTTCAATACAATTGAGGTAAGTGCTATATGGTTGGAGTAGACACAAAGTGAAATGTTTTCTATTCAATTTGCTGCTAGAATTTAAGCCGTGAGGCGAAGGCAATTAATGTGGAGGAGGCGTTGCTGCAAATTGATGTCTCCGCCTTTCCGCTGCTTGCTGAAATCATTGAGAAAATGGAACCAATTGAGAAACTATGGAAAACATCGTATGAATTCGAAAAGGATTATCTTATTTGGTAAGCAATGGCAACGTTTAAAAACGATTGCAATTATTTCTAGACAACGTGCAACGGCAACGGCAACGGCAACGTGGAACGACAACTGCAAGGACATAGCTTCAGCGCCTGAGTACCTCCTTTTAGCTCCTTTGGGCACTTGTCGCAAATGACAAAATATTTGAAATTGAAGTGCCAGACAGACAGACTGGGAGACTGAGAGACAGTCTCGTCGGTTCGTCTGCCAACCTGCTGGGCATTTGCACTGACATTGCTGTTGGCAAATCCGCAATGCAAATGCCAGCACAAAGTTTACTTGAAGTGCAGCGGAAAATAGCCAGATTTGAGTTGTAGTTGCAATTGTTGTTGTTACTTGCTGCTTGTTGCTTGTTGCACTTGTAGCACATACACAAAAAAAAAATGAGAAGAAATTTCTAGTCTCTCATTTTGTCCCATCTCCTCTCTTGGTTTTTCCTATTTCTGTGTACTTTTGTATATTTCTATTTACATCTTTTGCCAGGATGTTCGAGCGTTTCGAATGCCTTAATGCGGATGGTGTGCGGGAGCAGATCGAGACTATGTTCAAGGTAAGTAGTTGCAAGTCGGAATCGGAAGTTGAAGTTGTCATTGCCTGGCGGAAATAAAAACGAGCAGCGAACTGCAACCATGCTGCGTGTATAAACTACAGACCGATGGACGGTTGGACGGACAGTCGAACAGAAAGCGAGACCAACAGACAGACAGACAGAGGGACCGACAGCCTTATAGAAGTAGCAAAGTTTTGAGCTGCTGCCGGATCTCTGTTCATGTTGTTGTGCTTCTGTTGCTTTTGCTGCTCGCTTTGCCAATGGCCATGCATGTCTGCTCATGTCAGTCCCGTGTCGCCAAGTCAGTCCATAAGCCAATGTAGCAGCTAAAATGCAACTAAAAACCTCAAGCCGCCTCCGGCCAGCATCCAGTTGCCAGTCAACCCAAGCTGCAAAAAAAATTACTGCCAGCCGAAAAGTATGCAACGAAAAAATGCCAACATATTTGGCGGCAACTTGGGCGGCTAAACGAGCCAAGCAGTGTTAGTGTTGTCCGCATTTTATAGCTAGTTTGGTAACAAACAGTTGGCAGAAATATCCGAAAACAAGCATAAGTAGTTCACAAAGGTTTTTGTTTAAAACATATAATTTTAACTTATATAATGGGTGTGAATGAAAAGGCAGAATAAGTTTAAAGTTAAAGCCGGTTAGATTTGACAAAAATTTTAACCAAACCGTACAGGAAAATTATGAATTAAATTAATTAAAAACAACTTTAAAATAGTCCAGGCTAGTATAAAAAGGTGTGGAAATTTGATGAACATATCAAAATTTTTATACAAAATACCTCGTTTTGAAGAACTACCTAAACTCAACTGTTGAGGTGCTAGATTTAGCCATAAATTTGTCAAAACATCAGCACTGGTGTCAAGAAATATTGGTAGGAGATTGAGGAAGTTGTATGGCAAGCAGCAGGAGAGTAAAAGGAGCAGAGTACTAGTAAAAAGTGCCACAAAGCTCAAAGCAAAAGGCAGTTGAATTGAAATTTTCGGCACAGCTGAAGCGGCAAAGTGGGGACACAGCAAAGCAACGGCAAACAACAGCCACCCCGACCCCGCCCACTACGCCGAAAAAAGAGGGGTATTAACAACGAAGCAGGAGTACAGTAAACACCCATTTAGTCGGCTTAGCAGAGAGGAAAGCGCATTTAAAGTTGACTTTAAAAAGCCAACGCAATGCCACATGCTCGACACTTGCCACACAATACATATCACCCCCTCTCTCTCACTCTTACACTATCTCCGCTCTCTTTTCATCATCAGATTATGCACAAGCTGTCGAGGCAGCTGTCCTACAATCCGGTCGCAAAACGTGCCGCCGAACAGATGCGTATTAAAATTGAAAAGTTTCGAGTTTATTTGCCAGTCCTGGACTCGATCTGTCGTCATGGCCTGGAGAAGCGTCATTGGGACAAAGTGTCCGAGATATTGGGCAGACAAATCAATCCAAAATTATATCCCACACTTAAGGATATGATCGATGCGGATATAATGAGCATATTGCCAGAGCTGGAGGAGATTGCGAATGCGGCAGGCAAGGAATACGATCTGAATATGGGATTGAAGAACATGCAATCCGATTGGCGGGACGTCATGTTCGATGTGCTGCAGTATCGTGACTCCGACACCCATCTTTTGGCATCCATTGATGATATACAAACTCTACTAGATGATCATATCATGAGAACGCAGGCCATGAAGCGTTCGCCATTTATTGTTGCACTCGGCTCCAAGGCAGATGATTGGGAGGAGCGTCTCTTACTCATACAAAATATTATCGATGCATGGACACAGGTGCAGGTGACTTGGATGTATTTGGAACCTATTTTCAGCTCAGAGGATATTATGCGACAAATGCCACTAGAGGGACGCAACTTTAAAGCTGTGGACAAGATCTGGCGACGCATTATGAAGCATACGCTCAAGGATCAACATGTTATGGCGGCCACCGATTATCCCAGTATGCTAGAGATCTTCACCAAGGCCATTGAGGATCTGGAGACGGTGCAGAAGGGCTTGAATACGTATTTGGAGCAGAAGCGTTTGTTCTTCGCGCGCTTCTTCTTTCTGTCCAACGACGAGTTGCTGGAGATTCTCTCCGAGACGAAGGATCCAATGCGTGTGCAGCCTCATTTGCGCAAGTGCTTCGAGGGTGTAAGCAAAAAAGCTTTCTATGAATGGGAGATTTATTCGAATTAATTAACCAATCCCTTTGCAGATTGGCATGCTTACCTTTGATGACAACATGGAGATAACTCACATGATTAGCGATGAGGATGAGCGTGTTTCATTGGTCCGCAAAATCAATCCACAAGCTGCAAATGTATGTATGCAGGAGACTTTGCTTATATTCACTGTATTTCCCGTACTTATTTTTTCCTTGTGCAGGGTTTGGTGGAAATCTGGCTTAAAGAGGTCGAGTATGTGATGTTGGACAGCGTAAAGGAGCAAATGCGCGAGTCCTGGGAAGATTACTCACTTGTCGATCGCATTTCGTGGGTTGTATCATGGCCGGGACAAGTTGTCCTCGGCATTAGCTGCTTGGCATGGACCTATGAGGTAAGCAAATTGCCCACAATCGTTACAACAACCGCAAAAACTCAACCACAAAGGCGCTATCCCATGGTGGTTCAACTGTCCTGCTGTCACGAGAAAGAACTGACAGTGCGATTAGCCTGGCATAGTTCGCTGCAGCTTCTGTTCCTCCCCCTGCAGGTCGCTTTTCCTGCTCCACTTTGCCCTTCCGCTGCTCCCTGCTGCTCTTTGTGAATGCAGCTTTTCCTCCTGGGTTTTAACTCTCTCTTCTCGTCTCCTCCTTCTCCGTCTCCTCCTCCGTCTCTTTCTGTGAGTGTATTTTTCGTTCGCGTTGCAAAATTGAAAATCATATTTTGCCATTTATTTGCTTGCCCACTGCTGCATCTGCAGTAACTGTAGTTTTTTATGCACTTTATCAACCTTTTTGCTTATTTTTTTCTTCGTCTTTCTTCTGCTCTGCCCAGGTGGAGGAGGCCATTGAGAAGAAGGTACTCCCAGCGTACCTGGAAAAGTCCAATGGACAAATTGGCGAACTTGTGCAACTCGTCCGCACGGATCTTCAGGCTGGTGTGCGAATCGCAGTGGAGGCGTTGATTGTGCTCGATGTGCATGGTAAGTAGACAAGACATTTCTTTGATTGTACTGCCACAACTGGCTAACATTTGGGTCTGTATGTGTGTCTGTGTGTGCTTACAGCACGCGATGTGGTCAAGTATCTGACGGATATGCGTATTACTAGCATACAGGACTTTGATTGGGTCTCGCAACTGCGCTACTACTGGAAAGTGGATGAGAGTGAGTAAAGTTATTGAATAGAGTTGAACGTTGCCATTGCTAATCTTCATGCAGAGAACGAGGACTGGGTGTGTGTCAGCATGGTGGTCACCGACGTCAAATACGGCATGGAATATTTGGGAAACTTACCGCGTTTGGTGGTTACACCTCTAACAGATCGCTGCTATCGGTGGGTAACAACACCAAATATTATCTATATCTCACACTCACACAGACACAGCACACACACACATGCAAATATTAATTGACAAACGTTTGGCGAGCAGCTGAGCCAACGGTTATTACCCTCGGGTTAAAATCCTGCTCTCGTCCTACTTTCCGCCTAAAAGACCTGAACGAGCGAAAATATTTATTTTATTTCACTGCATTTTAAATTTATTTTCGTTTTCATTTTTCAACAAAATACGTAAAAAGAGCTGAAAACCTTTTTGATGTTTAAGCTGCCTACGACAAACGCAAACAATAACAACAACAACAGCAGGACTGTAATAACGACAACAAACACATGAAGACACTGTTACAGCAGTAACAGCAGCAGGACATAGCCCAGAACTCTACACTGGCAAGCTGGCAGAAAGGACATTTTAATGGGGTTTCCGATAAAACTTTTATATTAAACAAATAAATCAATGTTGGACAGTTTTTCACACACACACACAGACACTCACCCACATCCTTACCCACACTCACATGCATAGTTAAACAAAAATATATAAAAAAAGGAAAGAGAAACGAGTGTATAGATATTTGTGAATGGTTATTCCGGCAAAAGCTAAAAAATATACAGCCAAAGAACGCGAAGCTGGCAGCGCTGCCAATATGATAAAAATATGAACTTGCATAACAAGAAAAAAGGAAAAAAATTATGAAAGTAAGCCGACTAAGGATGGCACGCAGCTTAAATACCCTTTTGACAACGAAAATAGATAAAATATAGTTTAAAAATGCTTTTAAACTAAAATGAGGCATAAAAACTATATCAATTGAATATTCCAATCTAAGTATTTTGGTTTGATGTTACTTAGCTCCAAAGCCGTTGAAATTATAAGAATTCAGTTCAACAATAGGCTTAAGCTAGAATGATTTGAAAAAGATTTTAGCTTTTACTGTACTTTTCTATAAATATAGTAACACTAGGCGATGCAGTCCCAAATATTCTCATCAATAACTCCCTTACAGGGTAGCAAATACTTCTTGCTGCTTTTGTTTGCCTACATTAGTTCTGCTTTATGCGTCCATTTAATGGGTACAGGGTATAAAAGCAGCTCCATCGTTGTGCCGTGGCAAAAAATGAAGCCATAAATGACAATTTTTTTATTTTTATTTTGAAGCTTCAACCTCGAGCAATGTGAAAAAATGCAAAATAGATATTAAAAACATGTTGTATGCTCCACACTGCACTCCCCCACTACCACAACCGCCACTAATACCACCAGCAGCACCATCATCACCACCAGCTAAACGCTTACTAACTGGAGAAAACCACTTTTCTAATTCTCGTTTAAAGCACATTGATGGGCGCACTGAAACTCTGCTTGGGTGGAGCACCAGAAGGTCCTGCGGGTACGGGCAAAACAGAAACCTGCAAGGATTTGGCCAAGGCTGTGGCCAAGAAATGTGTGGTCTTCAATTGCTCTGATGGTCTGGACTACAAGGCATTGGGCAAGTTCTTCAAGGTGAGTGAGTCGTTCGTATTTCTGGATTCAAATCTCGATTCAGTTCGACTCTATTCTAAGAACTGCGACGCGCTGTCTGCAGCGATTTAGCGGCTTTCGGCGTTTCTTTGCAATTCAATTTGATTAAATCTGCTAATTGATGGCCCAATATTGGTCAAGAGTATTAATCAAGCAAATAACCTGTCCCAGGCAGCGGCACGCGCAACGATGATGACTTTCAGAACACACATGGTCAGATACACACACGCACACACAAAAAGATACTTAGATAGAAAGATACTCGGATACAGCGATTCTCGTGTCCAGACACAACGGAGCCGTTCACCATTTGGCTTGTACCAAACAGTTAGAATGACGCAAATTTATGCAGTCCTACTCTCGACTGACTAATTAGGCACTTTTGTGAAAGTAATCGGCCCGTGGAACTAGACGAACTATTATACGCTATGATTATATTATATAGTATATGGAATCTTCTGCTGACGTTTTTTCTGTGCGTTCACTTCCACAAATCTATGCAAATTTTAATTAGCAGGTCGTTAACCGCTCTCTTTTACACACGCTCCAACACACACGCAAACTGTGCAAATCTTAAGTGGGTGTTTTAGTCAATAAATTTATGCTTATTTCTTTGGGACTAAATCGCTTAATTTACCGACAAACCTGGCTAATTGCATAATAGTTTTTAAGCCAGCTTTAGTTTCATGTCCCTCATGATTTGTGTGGATAACTTAATTTGCATGCGATTTGAAATTAATGTCGAACTTTTAACAGAATTAAGCACAAGCAGCAGCAACAACAACAGCAACAACAACAACAACAACATTTCCAGTTAAGAACCCGAAAATTTCAACGTTCGAGTTTCGATTTAGATTAATGAATAGATTTTATTGCCTTGTTCATTTATTGCTAATCATTTTTATTGGTTTCTGTTGCCATCTAGTTTTTAGAAAGTAGTTTCGATGTTTCCAATGTTGATTACCCCTCTTCCTTCCTCCCCCACACCTCGTCGCCCCCCTCTCCACCTACCGACCCACTATCTATTTTGTCGGAAGTCGTAAATTTGGCAATACGCAAAATGTCTGCAGTTTGTCAGAGCAAAACAATTTAACAACAAATAAAATAATTTACAATTGCCAACAACAAATTTCAACTATTTCGATTTCGATTTATGTCCCGGCCAAAATATGCCAAATATGCATAGACTAACAGCAATTTGTTGTTGCACTTTCCAGTTTACAGTTTGCAGTTTGCAATTGTCGTCGACGAACATACAAATGCAAATGCCCATAAAATGCCCACAACAATGGAGCACTCGGCTTTGGCAACAACTTTAGAGGCCAAAACAAAAGACCACATTCAATGAATGTCCAAAACTTCTCAATTTCTCATCGGACTGGAATTACAAAAAAAAAGGCCAAAAAGGGTAGAAAAAATAATACGTTTTGAGGGCGGGTACGTGGCATGTGGCACGTCGTACGTTTCGCGAGCTTTGTTGCAGCTGCCAACGGCAACAAACCACTTTGATGCAGTTGTTCAAAGTATTCAAATGCCACGCGTTTTGCAGCAAAGGCAAAGCTATTTTTTTGCTGCAATGCGCAGACAAAGTTCTACTAACAACACTCACAAAACACACACACACCCACACACCCACACACACACGCGCACACACGCACGCACAGTAGCGCTAATTGCACAATAGAAACAGTGGCAACAACAGAAGGAACAACAACAACAACAAGGACTTTCAGTTGAAAAACTGTGCGAACGCGCAGCGACATGTAAAACAGCTTTGAGTATTGTTGTTGATGCCACATCGATACTCTTGTACTTGTACTTGTTGTTCCCCCTCTTGTTGTTGTTGTTGTAGCTGCTGCTGCAGTCGAGCTTAGCTGTAGTTACTGCAAGCGCCTGTAGAAGCTGCCTGCCTGTGTATGGTTTACTTATTTCATTATTATATCCTTTATGCAGAATATAAGATTGATTTGTTGCAGATAAAAATATAAACAATTTGAAATGAAAATATTACCGTTTTAGCAACACAGTTTCTATATCAAAGAGATTCCCCTAAGTTCTTTATTAAAACAAGACTGATTTTTCATGGAACGAAAAGTGTGAAATAATGTTAGATTATTTAAATTGTTAAATAATTTACAGTTAACAGGCATAATTTTTTCCTAGATTGACAATTTTTGCTTTTTGTCTAAGATACTTTAAATAAATAAATTTTTATTATCTTATGATAACAAATTTCTGAACTTCGATTTGGCTTCTTATTCAGTACAGCTTACTTTATATAAAAATCTGTATTAATGGCCGATTTCATTGAGCTTGTGGTCTGAGTCGAGAAACTTCATGTTGCTATATAATTCGTTGCTTTTGATGCAGGATTAGTGCGACTTGCACGCCAGCAGTACATTACTAATCCCTTACTGCTGCTGCATGCCAAATTTTATAAACTAAAATATTTAGTATAGATTTCACATCACTCTTTGCTAAAAATTCCCTTTGCATTTCTACAACAAAGTCGGAGAAATGTTTTTGCAAAGCTATCAAAACTCTTTAAAATAAACTTCTTTTTTGCTGCCGTGCTGCCACAGCGTGTGCCCATTGTGCAGAAACAGTTGCAGCAGTCAGTTGGCATATGTTACGAGCATCCCTCGTGCCACCACCGCTTTCCCATCCCTGGCCACGCTGTACTGTTAGCATAAAGCTGCATATTTATTGCAACATGCAAAAGAAAGCATATCAAAGGGCGCCGTATTGGCCCCTACACCATGTTGACCCTATCAGCCAATACCTTCAGAGAGTGAGCAATGGGGAGAGAGGGAGATAAACCCCTTTGGCATGCAACCCACGCGTTTCTTCTGCTCGTCTACATTTGTAAACCCTGTTGCAATGTTTGTGCTTTTGCCATTTGCTGAGCAGCGTTACATGGGCAACAACTACACAACACTCACACCAGCACAACAAACCGTTCCAAATCGAACCCAAAACAGAACAGAATCCAGAACAGAGCGATGAGAAACTGAAAATAATGTTTATGCTGCTGTTTGCTTTTGCTATTTTTGCCATTTCTCTGCTGAATGCGTTGTGTTCAGTGTTCAGTGTTGTATTTTGCTGTTCCCAAACCAATCTCGATATATGCATGTTCTTATATTTTTTTGTGTACTCTACATTTGCCTTTTCTTCTTCCTTCTTTCATACTGTTTCCACCTTTTTTTTTCGTTTTGTTTCGTTTTGCTTAATTTTTTGTTGGTTTTGTTTCATTGCAGGGTCTAGCACAGTCAGGAGCCTGGGCCTGCTTCGATGAGTTCAATCGCATTGAGCTGGAAGTGCTGTCGGTGGTCGCGCAACAGATTCTGACCATACAGCGGGCGATTGGTCGCAAGGTTGTGAAATTCTTTTTCGAGGATACAATGCTCAAACTGGATCCAACTTGTTCCATATTCATAACCATGAATCCTGGGTGAGTGCTGGCAGGCAGAGGTTGCCCCTTTCTCACTCCTATGCCCATGCCCATTTCTATCTCCATCTCCATGTTGGGCTTCAGTTTCAACTTGCAACAGCAGCTGCGGTTTCACGCAGCTCATCACTCCATGCCACCGATTTTTTACCTCCACATTTTTGTATACCCTTTTGCCCTCTAGTTAAGGGTATATTTTATTCCGTCTGCCTGTTTGCCCCTGCAAAAGAACGCGAAAAATGTAAGTGAGCTGACATTGATCAAATTTTAACTGACGGCTTTAAGAATAATCCAGTTATAGCTGAATGCAAATGTTTACCAGCCCAAAACGCCTTAAAGTATGGCATATTTTTTAAACTATTGAAGTAACGGGTATTATTTAGTCGACAAACAAATTCACTCGCTTTATATTTTTATTTTTCTATGCCATGTTCAACTCTTTTTGCCGTTGTGCATTTGAAAATGCATTTAGTTACTTTGTAAGCCGACACGGACACGGCCTATGCCACGCCCAAAGGGCAGAGGAGAAGGGCGGGACGAAGCGGGGTCTGCAGCTAGGACGACTGTTAGTGACAGTGCCAGGGTGAGGCTATTAGTTTCCAAAGAATGGCAGCCCTTTGGGGCATGGTCATGATATTGGTAGTTATTGCGTTATTGGAGATTTTCCACCCATATACGGTTAGGGATATTTATTGCTTTGGCATGCATGTGGAACAGCTGCGACAAACATGCATATTAGGCCTAGGTCCAGACTGCAATGCCCTCTTATGCCCCTTTTTTCCCCCTACCCCCCTGACCACACGCAGTCATAACTGTGACTGAGTCGAGAACTGAAAGCCTTTTGCCTGCCATTCAGCAAAAGGTCTTAATATCCTTTGGTTAGCAGTTTATCCTGGTCAACACAAGTGTTTTCCTTTATTCCTAGTCCAAAGCGACTGCCTCTTTTCCTAGATGTTTCCAGTTTTTTTCCTCTAGTCCTGCCAATTTGTCACGCTGCCAGACGTTCTTAGCAGCACTTACTCATATGTGTTATTACATCGCTTGCAAGTCTGTGAGCACTCTGGTCTTTGTATTTATGCCATTAGCACTTGCATTTTGATGTATTTGATTGGTTCAATCGTTTCAAATCGCTTTCAATTCTCCACTACATCTTTTTCTCTTTCCTCTCTCCATTAATAGTTATGCGGGCCGTACAGAGCTACCGGACAATTTGAAGGTGCTGTTCCGCACAGTGGCCATGATGGTGCCGGATTATGCAATGATTGGCGAGATCACGCTCTACTCCAATGGCTTCGACATGGCGCGAGTTCTGTCCCAGAAGATCGTACAGGCCTACAAACTGTGCTCCGAACAGTTGTCATCGCAGTCTCATTACGATTATGGTGAGTTTTAGCTTAAAGTTGTAGTAAAGTTTAGCTTTAAGGAAGGTATCTAAGTTTCTTTGGGTACTTGCTGCAGTCAATGCTGCAGATTTTAATGTATGCAGTCATTACAGTGCTTTTGACTCTTGCTGCATTTTTAGCGGGTTTTTTATTTGTAGCTGGTGTAGTGCACCTGAAACTGCTTGCTAATAAGAGTCAAAAGTAGTCAACAACAGGAGTTTTCTTTAGCTTTTCTACATGCAACATCAACTTTACGTTCGTCCTGCATACTGAGTGTGTTTGTGTGTGTGTGTGTGCATCCTGTGCTTTACTGCTTACTGTATTTTAGTAGTTTGTTTTCTCTCTCTCCAACTCTTTCTCCGTCTAACTGTCTATCTCTTTTTCTCGCCATGTCTGTGCTTTCTTTTACTTGTTTTCATTCTTGTTTCAAGGCAAAGATATTGCTCGCTTTTACGACATAACATGTCATATGACATTACAACATGTCTGCTCTTTCTATCTGTGTGTGCATGTGTGTGTGTGTGTGTTTGTCCGGCCATTGGCTGCAATTGCAGTTCAGGCTTCTGGCAGCTGTGCAAGTTTATGTGCAAAGTACATTTGATCAGTATCTTATTTTGAGTTTAAATTGAAAAACTTTCTTGCAAGTTTGCAGCGCTTTTGTGCTGCGTGTGTGCGAAACAAATGCCATATACACGCACACCCCACACACACACACACACACACAGTCCCACATACGTACAATGTCGTGTGTTATTGTCTATGTCTGCGTGTTATTTTGCAAAGTAATAATAAAAACTATTTGTACATTTAGTTGCTCCTGCTATTGCTGTTGTTATTGCAACTTGTTGTTGGTTGCATGCACCGTTGTCCAGTTTTAAACTTTTTCGCATTTTCCCTGCTGTTTATAATGAAGCAACCCGTTAAGGATGCTTCCTATATACCCTATACTTGCTCCTCTGCGCGATGCAAGCTAGAGTTATGCGTCCGTCAAAAATGCCGCATAGCTGTTAAGCTAATTCCACGCCCCCATCCCATCCCTGACTGATCCTTTACTTCCATCCTCGACAGGTATGCGTGCCGTGAAATCCGTGCTATTGGCCTCTGCATCGCTGCGTCGACTTTACGCTGACCTCCCGGAGCCCGAGATTGTTTTGCGCGCCATTGTTGATGTCAATTTGCCAAAATTCCTTGAACAGGATATTTCGCTCTTCATTGGCATCTATATGGATCTCTTCCCAGGCGTCGAGCTGCCCATGGTAAGTCCCTTTCTCATCATAAATATCGGGTGTAATGAGCCGCACGCGACGCAGTTAAGAACAGCGCAAATTGAAGCGATAACCGGTTGAGATGCCTGATAAAATTACATTCAAAAGAGTAGAGACCCACTTGGGTTGACTTGCGAATACTCTTACAAATGGAATTTATTTTTCAATTTAAATAATTTAAATCAGTAAAACTTTGTTTCGGTATAAAATAGGCAAAACTTCTTGAATTTAAGACCCTTCTTTAATGAAGACTGCTTTAAAAATTCGTCACCCACAATAATATTCATTCCACTGTCAACTAAATTCCAAAAATCACTTTATCCACTGCCATGTTTACCCCAAACGAATTCTATAAACTGTCAAAATCGCTTGCGATTCGGGTGACATATATTATCATATATTTCTCATATCCATCAAGTTTATCCCTTCTGTCACCAAGTGTAAAAGAAAAACGATTTACCTGACGCTGGATAGGATATAATGAAATGCCCATTCAACCTTTCATTTACTCGCATATTTCATTGCATATTTTTCATATTTCATTTACACCTGTTTTCCCTTTTTCCAATTCCCGACACGACATTGCTCCTCCACTTGCCCCACCACGTGCTTCCCCTCCACGCTCACTTCCGCAACTCGTTCTACTCTTTCAGCCACAACGCGACGACATCCTCAAGTGGCTGCGTATTAATCTGGCGGAACGAAATCTGCAGGCCACACCTTGGTATTTGGAGAAAATACTGCAGATATATGAGATGATGTTGGTGCGTCATGGTCTGATGATTGTGGGTGGCTCAATGGGTGGCAAGACCACAGCCTACCAGGTAAGTTGGCGGCAGCCAATTAAATGGCACGGAATTAATAATTTAACAAAATGGCCGAATCCAATTGTAGATGCTCGCACTGACATTGCGGAATGTGGCAAATGATGAGGAGGCGACACTCAAGGAATTTCCGGTGGTCTTTCGCATTATAAATCCCAAGGCCATAACAATGGGACAGCTTTATGGACGCTTTGATCCCATCTCACATGAATGGTCCGACGGTGTGCTGGCCAAGACATTTCGTGAACAGGTTCAGGGACCAAAGAACGAACGTGCCTGGGTCATGTTCGATGGTCCCGTTGACGCTGTCTGGATTGAGAATTTGAACACGGTGCTCGACGACAACAAGAAACTCTGTCTAATGTCGGGAGAGATCATGCAGATGACCAAAATGATGAACATGATGTTTGAGCCCGCGGATCTGGAGCAGGCTTCACCTGCCACCGTCTCCCGTTGTGGCATGATCTACATGGAGCCCTCACAGCTGGGTTGGCGTGCCTTCCACAAGAGCTTCACTCACGTTCTAGTGACTATAATTGGCCTTAACGACATCTACATGACGCTCTTTGAGGACATGGTCGAGTGGCTCATTCCGGCTGCTCTGGAATTTCTGCCACTTTGCAAGCAAATGTTGGAACTGTCGCCACTTTATCAGTATCAAATATTCTCCCGCTTCTTTCTGCACTTCCTCGAGAAGCACAAAGTCTTCAATCAGACGTGGTTCCAGCAGATGTTCCTCTTTTGCTATGCCTGGGCCTATTGCTCTGCGCTAACGGGAGCTGGTCAACGCACCTTTGATACGATGCTGCGCAAGGTCATCTATGGCTCCAATGAGGACTTCCCTAAGCCCAAGTACTTCTCGTTGAATCGCGGTCAAATGTTCCCCGAGAAGCAGGTCTTTCTTGACTATCGCTTCGATGAGGCTGAAAACTGGTGGACTTGGCAAAAGTCTTCGGATGATCCTTCGTCAGGCAGTGCCAATTTCCCAGAAAATGCTCAGATCAGTGAGCTGATTGTGCCCACTAAGGAAACTGGTTATATTTCCTACTGGCAGGACTTTTGCATTGCCAAATCCTTTGGCATGCTGGTAGTTGGTCCCACGGGAACAGGAAAAAGCGCTATTATAACCAGCAATTTGTTGAACTTACCCAAGTTTGCCAATCTTGTTAATATCATCAACTTCTCGGCACGCACCTCGGCTCAAATGGTGCAGGACACCATTATGAGCAAACTGGATCGACGGCGTAAGGGCGTCTTTGGGCCAGCTTTGGGAAAGAAGGTAGCAAATTGAACTACAAAAGTTCTATAGCATATAAATGAATCCAAGTGTTTATTTTTTGCAGTGTATTGTCTTTTGCGATGACGTCGCCATGCCCTCCAAGGACACTTATGGCTCCCAGCCGCCCTTGGAGCTGCTGCGAACTTGGCTGGATCATGGCTACTGGTCGGATCTCATAGACACAACCAAAATTGAGCTGGTTGACATGGTGGGTGATGTGACAAATGAACGTCGACTTGCTGTCTCCATAAACTGACAATAACTCTACTTTATCTTACCTTATATCTAGACTCTGGTCTGTGCTATGGGCCAACTGGGCGGCAGTAACTTTATCTTTCCGCGTCTCTATCGGCACATGTTCGTTGTGGCCGTTGACTCCTTTGAGGATTCGACCATCATACGAATATTCACGACAATTGGTGATTGGCACTTTGCCAAGGGTTATCCGGAGAAGGTGGCGCTGCTATCCCGTGTATGTGGCTCCATATACCAACACCCACAATCCATAGCAACAACAACAACAACAATTCATTCAATCCCACACACTCCGGGGACTTGAGTTGTTTTTTTGGCTCGTTTCCAGACGATGGCGCATAATAAAATTAAAATGGCGTATTTTATAACTTTATTTCGGTAAAGTTCGACTGACCATGTCCTGTGTAGCTCCCCGCGCTGTGTGTCGATTTGTTGCTGTTGTTGTTGCTGTTGCTACAGGTAAATTCATGTCTGTTTCGGTGACCTTTTGCAGGGCTTAGCAGAGGCAATGGTCAGCGTCTATCGCGAGGCAATGCGCATCTTTCTACCAACTCCGGCTAAATCGCACTACTCCTTCTCGCTGCGGGACATAACTCGCGTCTTTCAGGGCATTGTTATGGTGCCGCCAAAGCGTATGCCGGATACGGAAAAGCTTGGTCGTTTGTGGGCGCATGAAACTTATCGTGTGTTTTATGACCGGTATATAACCATTTTTTGTCTACTATTTTTTTCTTTTTTTTTCTTTCAAACTTCAGTTCATTTATGACCCACAATTTTACTTGTCTATTTTGTCTGTCGCCACATACAGTCTGATTGACCAAGCGGATCGTGACCGTGTGCTAACCATGGCTGTGGATGGTTGCAAAAACTATTTGCGTTTCTCTCTGGAGGCGGCGTTTGCTGAACGCATTGAACCAGGCGAGAAACTCAGCGATAATGATATAAGAAATCTGTTCTACGGCAACTATATGGAACCCGATGCGGAGCCAAAGTATTACGATGAGTGTGAAAGCTATGCGAAGCTGGAGAAGCTCATGAAGTATTATTTGAGGGAATACAACTCTTTTTCGAGCACTCCCATGGACTTGGTCATGTTTAGATTTGCTATCGAGCATGTGAGCAGGTAGAGCAGTGAAAGTGACGATTAGGGAATGTATTTTAGTTACCATATCATTGCCATAGGGTTTCTCGTGTGCTGCAGATGCCTAGAGGCAACATTCTGATGGTGGGCATGGGAGGCTCTGGCAGGCGCAGCTCCTGTCGGCTGGCCGCCCACATAGCCGACTGTCGCCTGATGACTGTACAGGTGTCCAAGTCCTATACATTAACCGATTGGCGTGATGATCTCAAGAAGATACTGATGGCATCAAGTTTTAATTTGAATCATACCGTATTTCTGTTCTCTGATGCACAGGTGAGCGAATTAAATTAAGTTTGAGCAGATCCATCAGCATAAAACTAGCAGTTAGTGTCAATAAAATAGTCATTTAATATAGCTGTGTGTTGTAAGTCTAAGGCCCAGACAAATGCCAGTTCTTCGAAGTCCAACAAACCCATAAATATTCAAGTTTAACAATTGGGGGGAAATTAATCTGAAATCATTTAAATTTAAATATTCTTTGGACATGGTCTGTTGTCAGGCGCGTGGACAGATGTGTCCAAACGTGACACACGTGTGTGTGTGTTTGTTTGTGTGTGTATTTACACTGTGCAACAAAAACGTTGATGAAAATTGACTTATCTGGTCTCTGGGTAAACCGAGTCGTGTTGAACCACATTCATTGTCTTGCCAAAATTTACATTTATAATTAGGTTAATTGTTGCAACTATGTAACTTAATTATAGCCACAGAATTTGCATACACATCACAATAAAGCCAAGAACAACAGTAGTAACATCAGATAGTAAATTATAGCTAATTCAAGAAGCATCCAAGAGTTGAAGTCAATAAATTAGCATGGCCAGAAATCAATCGATATGATAAACAATAACTCTGAAAATAGTCTCAAGTTTGCTTAGTGATTATTATGACTTGTCAGGCATAATTAGCATTATGTGTGATTATAGCTTTTGGAAAACTGACTTAAATAAACACAAAATGAGTTGTGGCGACAGCTCAACGAACTTTGAAGACTCTTTCAAGGTGTTTCCCCATTGGGCAAAGTATTTAAAAGAAATTTATGGGTCTTGTTCCAAAACGATTTATGGAAAAATAGTCTTTGTTCATAGTTTTAGCTTATTTAATTTGTTTTTAAACATAAACTAAGTTTGAAGTGCTGAAATTTGAGTCGATTCTCAGAGTTATGTCGTCTGTAGTTCATTCATTAACGGCCTAAATTCATCCATTAACTATATGAATTCACTCGTATAGAGTAATAACTGTGTACTCACAGTCTCCGCTTACAGTATGCTGCTGTGCTATGCCTGCTCCAACTGCAATGCAATGCAGCCTGTGCAAATTGGAAAGATGATGAGCAAATTCAACTCCAAACAGGCAAATCAATCAATGCAGTATTTTGGTTTCTTGGCCACCTATTCACTAACACACAAGTACTCACACCCATATATTACCATACGAATAGGGACAAACAGGGAAAGGGAGAGAGAGAAATCTCCATGCACACATTAATTAACAATTACACTAAAATGCTTCAAAGAGCCTTAAACTCCCAACGCCAAAATCCAAACTCGAATCTGAATCCAATTCAGAGGTAGACTCTAAAATTTCTGTTTGCTGCAAATCCTGTGGCACTTAGGACGAATGCAAAATGCATGTTGCCAGCTGGAGAGCTGCAAGTTTGGTTTTGGGCCAAAATACATAAAAATGCAGTCGCCTTAAAACAACAAATGCAATGTAGTAACAAAGCCTCTGGATTTGCATTGTACATTGTGAAATTCTTTCTCCTACTCCTTGTAAATATTCACAGGCGACGGATGAGGGCTATGTGGAGGATATCAATGGCGTACTTAACACCGGTGATTTGCCAAATCTCTATCAACTGGAGGACAAGGCGACCATTATGGAGAATATGGCAAATGTGGCCAAGCAAACGGTGAGTAGAGTGTTTAAGAACTTGTACTTTAAGAAACAAGAAGCAAAAGATCAAATGTCCTAAAAGCGGTAGGCAAATTTGAAAAAAAAAGGTGGGCAAATGGGCCTGATGTAATAAAAAATTATTCTATTACACTTTTCACAAACTCAATATACTCTTCCAAGGAGTATTAAAGGGATCTATGGGCTTGTCGGGCTAGCCAATCAAGCATATATATTATCTTTCTCGATTGACTACAGGGTCTTTTATAGTCCGCTTGTTCAACTTCCATACTAATTTTGGCTAGAACTTGAATCCAAGGGTGAACACTGTTCGTATTGCCCTTTCCCCAAAAGGATTTGCCGACTGTCAGCAACAAATTCGCTTACCTGATTGTGTCCTGGGCATAGCTTTACTTACTTGTGTCAATTTTGTCCGCAGGGCAAAGTGCTGGACTCGCTGCCCAGTGAGGTGTATGCCTATTATATTGAAAGGATAAGGGAGCAATTGCACATTGCTTTGGCCTTCTCGCCCATTGGGGAGTCCTTCAAGGAGCGCATACGTGTGTATCCCTCGTTGATCAACTGTTGCACCATTGATTGGTACATGCCATGGCCTGAGGAGGCACTGTCTCGTGTGGGCTCTTATTTCGTCACCTCCATGAATCTCAACCGACCGCATGAAGATGAGAGCGAGGAGGCTGTGGCCTCGGCTGTTCCATCGGCACGACCCTCTGAAGAGGTGCCCGAGGGCGGCAAACGGGAGACAATGGGTGAAATTGACCGGGAATTAACTCAGCTGGAAGAAGATCTTGTCTACTGTGTCATGTACTTCCACCAGTCCGTTGTGGAAGCCAGTGAAAAGTGTTATCTGGAATTAAGTCGTCGTAATTATGTGACACCCTCGGCATATTTGGAGCTACTTAAAGCATTTCGCACTTTCTATGCCCGCAAGCTGGACGAGATTACCAGATTGCGTGATAGGTACACCACTGGTCTGGAGAAGCTAGACTTTGCCGCCAGTCAGGTGGGAGAAATGCAAGCGAATCTCTATGATTTGCAGCCCAAGCTGAAAGTTCTTTCGGAGGAAACGGATCGCATTATGGTCAACATTGAGCGCGAGACGGCGGAGGCGGAGAAGAAGAAGGAAGTCGTGGGTGCCGACGAGGCAGCGGCCAATGAAGCAGCTGCTGCTGCACAAGCCATCAAAGATGATTGTGAGACTGATCTGGCGGAGGCCATACCCGCAATGGAGGCGGCTTTAGAGGCGCTGAATACCTTGAAACCCGCTGACATTGGTGTAGTTAAGTCCATGAAGAATCCTCCTTACGGTGTTAAGCTGACATTGGAAGCTGTGTGTGTGCTGAAGGGCATAAAGCCAGACCGCAAACCTGATCCTAGTGGTCATATGGTGGAGGATTATTGGGGTCCATCCATGCGTATGCTCAGCGACATGAAGTTCTTGGAATCGCTGAAGACATTCGACAAGGATAACATACCACCACCTATTATCAAGAAGATACGCGATAAGTATGGTCCTTAAAGGAATGGTGGTCTGTAGCTTAAACTTCTCCTTCTCGTTCTTTATTAGATACATCGCCGATCGTGACTTTGTGCCTGAGAAGATCAAGGCTGCCTCCATGGCATGCGAGGGCATTTGCCGCTGGGTGCGTGCCATGGATGTCTACGATAAAGTGGCTCGAATTGTCATGCCCAAGAAGGCAGCCCTGGCCGAGGCTGAGGGAGAGTTGTCCCAGCAAATGGAGAAGCTCAACGCCAAGCGTGCTGAGCTGCAGGTGATTCTGGACAAGCTACAGAAACTAAACGATTTCTTTGCGGAGAAGTCGCGCGAGAAGAAGCGTCTGGAGGATGACATCGAGAACTGCGAGAAGAAGCTGAACAGGTGAGTCTATTACACCCCAAATATAAAGTGTCATTTAGTTAAATTTGTACCCTGCAGAGCGGAGAAGCTGCTGGGTGGCCTGGGTGGCGAGAAGACACGCTGGTCGGAGGCAGCCAAGAATCTGCATGAATCAATTAGCAATATTGTGGGTGATGTGCTGCTCGCTGGCGGCTGCACCGCTTACCTGGGCTTCTTTACCACCGAGGTGAGTTAACGCCGCGAAACATTAGTGCCAGTACTGCACTTTTACCCCATTACCAGAGGAGTGTCCCGGTTCCAGGTGCCAGAATTCTGCAACGGGAGCAGCAGTTAATGGCCGTGCGAGTTTTCCATAAAGGATTTTAATATGCATGAGCACGTTGCATTGATTTTCCTTCCTGTTTTTTTTTTCATTTTTCGTGCTCGTTTTCCCACTCTCTCTTTCGCTCTCTTAGAGGGTATAAAAAACATGGAAAACCTTGCCACAATAGGGTGTTGTTCGGACTGCTCGACTGATGAACATGTCAGACGCTGTCAATCCGACAGTTTGCTCTATAAATAAAGCTTTAATTTGCATAAGAGAATTATAGATAAATTATATAGAAAGTTTAGGGTTAAGAGTACAGGGTATCTAACCCTGTTAAAAGTTACTTAAATCTTGTTTTCTGCCTCTCTCTTTATATTTTTTATTTATACTTTTCTTTTGTACTTTGTTTTCTTAATTTTCTTCACCGCAGGGTATCCTTTAGTCTATACGCCCCACTATCTAACAATTTTCTATTGTTTTTGGTCTCTTTTGGTCGCTTTTCGCGTAGCCTTTTCAATTTTCCCAGCGCTTAGTTTTACGGCTGACGTGACATTTTTATACATAGTTGTTCATATCTACGTAAATGCATTTATGCGTATATATACAGGGTATGTTTTGTGTGTGGAGCGTGCATAAAGTGCACAAATGCTGACAAGTTAATATTCAAACAAAAGTGGCTGTGTTTTTTCTTTTGGTAAATCGTTTATTGTCTTAATTTATTTCCGCAGTATCGAGCCAACATTTTGGACGACTGGAATGCAGTGTGTGCCAGACGGCACATACCCAGCAGTGAGACCTTCTCACTGGCCACTACATTGGGTCACCCTATGACCATACGTGCCTGGTCTTTGGCGGGTTTGCCAGCAGATAATTTCTCCGTCGAGAATGGCATTATTGTGACCAACTCCAGTCGTTATCCGCTGCTCGTCGATCCACAGAGTAAGTGTGTTTTAAGTAGCACTGTATAAATTATAAGGAAATTTCTTGCAGTGCAAGCCAACAAATGGATTAAGAACATGGAGAAAAACAATAACTTAAAGGTGCTCAAACAAACCGATTCGAACTACATGCAAGTGCTGGAACTGGCTATAACTTACGGGCAACCCGTGCTCATCGAGAATGTGGGTATGTTTTCTCTGTGTAATCCTACAAGAAGAACTAGATTTTAATGTATACTCTGCCCCACTTTAGGTGAAAAGCTAGACTCGAACTTGACGCCCATTTTGGAGAAGAACATAATAAGGCACAAGGGCGGACTGTTTATTAGAAGTGGCGACACAATGATTGAATACAATCCCGATTTTCGTCTTTACATAACGACATGTCTGCGCAATCCACATTATCCGCCGGAAGTAATGGTTATGGTAAGTATGACATATGCAGCAACTCTACAGTTCCTGCTTCCGTTACAACTGCTCTGACCTCTGCTCCTGGTCCTACTTTTGCTGAAAAGTATGCGGCAAGCCAATGCCAATGATGACGTTAGTTGTTGTGTAATAAAAGCGACGAACTTAAATTGATTTTTTGGTAGGAGAAAGGGCCACATCGGCCGCCTGGTGCTGGCAAAATATGCAAATTTTCGTTAGCATTGACGAGAGAGCATCGAGAATGTCGAGTACGACATTCATCCCATTGATGTACGTGCACTAGAGCAGTCTGTTTGCTTCTGCATAACTAGATAAGTCCGCTTTGGCTCTGGCTCTGCTCCGTCCCCCCCTCCCTTCCACCCTTCCTCCCTTCAAACCCATTCCCAGTCCCATGTCTAGAGTGTCGTGTTTATAAAATTTTCCAGCATTTCGCTTCTGTTGGCTTTTCCATTGCTTTTTATGCTGCAACTGTTGTCAGCAGTTTTCGTGTCTTTATTCTACATATATTTATACAATTTTTTTCACTCCCTCTCACATTGTGTGTTTATTTTGAGTTTCATTTTATTTTATTTTATTCTGTATTCTGTATATTTTTGTCTTCATTTTACGTGCTCACATTTTGCCATCTTTCCTGTTTAGGTAACAGTATTAAATTTCATGATAACGGAGCAAGGATTACGCGAACAATTGCTAGCGATTGTGGTGGCACACGAGCGTCCCGATTTGCAAGAGAAGAAGGAACAATTGATTATTGAATCCGCAAGGAATCGTGATGCATTGTACACCATTGAATCCAAGATATTAGAGGTAAGTCGCTCCACTCTCTCACTCGCTCTCTATCTCTATGTTTTTTCTATCTCTCTATCAGTTATCCATTTCCTATTCACTAGTACAGAACATTCTTTATAATAAATGTTTTTCCATTGAATGCTTTTGGTAGTTTCCTTTTGGTTTGCTCCAGCGATTCAATTAGAGTCGGACAAACAATTTATGTTTGTCTGCGTGGCCAATGACAATTCAATTAACTGGAAACAAAACGTTTAAATCTGCAACTTACTTACTTGCTTACTTACTTACACCAGGTACTATCCACATCGGAGGGCAATGTGCTGGAAGATGAGAATGCCATTAACATACTGTCCTCCAGCAAAATTCTATCCGAAGATATTCAGGAGAAACAGGTTATCGCCGTGGCCACTGAGATTGAAATCGATGCAGCACGACAGCAATACATTCCCGTCTCCAAGCACTCGGCCATTCTGTTCTTCTGCATCAGCGAGTTAGCCAATGTGGATCCCATGTATCAGTATTCCTTGGCCTGGTTCCTTAATCTTTTCGTCAACACCATACTGAAGGCTCCCAAATCGAGTGTGCTCGCCGAGCGCTTGAATAATCTCAATGATTTCTTCACCAAATCCATTTATACGAACGTGTGTCGTTCGCTGTTTGAAAAGGACAAGTTGGTCATCTCGCTGGTCATGTGTCTCGGCATTCTAGTTTCACAGGGTCGTGTGGCCAAGGAGGAGCTGCTGTTTTTCCTCACCGGTGGCATTGGCTTCAAATCACTCATAAGCAACCCATATAGCGACTGGTTGCCTGACAAAGCCTGGGCGGGAGTATTTCGTGCCAGCGATCTGGATGGGTAAAATAAATCTCTAGAGAAAGTTGCTGGCGATTTAATTACTCCTTTCATTGGCAGCTTAAAGGACTTCCATCTGAAGTTGGAGGAGAATATTCATGGTTGGCGTGACTACTACGATGCTGTTAATCCTCAAGACTTACCATTGCCCTCGCCATACGATAAAATTAATGATATGCTCCATTTGATCGTGCTGAAGGCTCTGAGGCCAGACAAATTGGTACCTGCTGTGAGAGTAAGTTATGCGAGAAGTTGCCTTAAATTGTTACTGAATTAATGTTGGTTCATTTGTTGTTGGCAGTCCTTCATCACACGTAACCTGGACAAGTCGTTTGTGGAGCCGCCACCATTCGATTTGTCCGCCTCGTTCGCGGACAGCTCACCGAAAATACCGCTAGTGTTTCTGCTATCAGCCGGCTCTGATCCCATGGCCAGCCTCTTTATGTTCGCCAAACAACGCGGCATGTACGAGAAGTAAGTTAATTAACGAGAGTACCTCATATTTCCGTGTCCATGTCGTGTGGTGTCGACTCGTGGCTTGGGTTGGGGCTATACAAGGGCATGAGATGGGATGCGAATGGGCTGGGAGTGAGGATGGCTTGTTTTCGATTAAGCGCGACATGTGCGCCCTTGTTCCAATATTTGTGTGTGTAAGCAAAGAGGGTGTGGGAGAAAGAGTGTGGGAGAAAGAGAGCGAGTGAGAGTGGCAAAGTAATGTCGACTGACTTGTAGTAACTTTAAAGTGAATTTATGCAAAACATATGGTTTTTGTATCTGCTGTTTCTTCAACTTTTAGAACGAAGACCATATCGTTGGGTCAGGGTCAGGGACCGCGTGCAGAAAAGATGATCACGGAGGCAGCTCGTCATGGGCAATGGGTCGTACTGCAGAACTGTCACGTCGCCTTCAGCTGGATGGGTGACTTGGAACGCATATGTAATGATACCACAATAACGGATAGCGCCAACGCTGACTATCGTCTCTGGTGCACATCGTATCCGAGTGCCGTTTTTCCCGTCTCCGTGTTACAGAACTCGGTGAAGATGACTAACGAACCGCCCAAGGGACTGCGAGCCAACATGCATCGTTCATTCACATCGGATCCTTTGATGCGAGACAAGTTCTTTACGAATGCATTCCTCTTCTCCGATTCGGCCAACAAGTCTTGGTTACGCGGTGTATTTGCATTGGTCTTCTTCCATGCCGTTGTGCAGGAACGACGCGAGTTCGGTCCCCTCGGCTGGAATATACCCTACGAGTTCAACGAATCGGATCTAAAGTGGGTTAACTTTGCTCTTAAGGAGTTATTCATACTAATAAATTATTACTTTCAGAATTTCGCTGCTGCAGCTGAAAATGTTCATTACCCAAAGTCACAGCATTCCCTTCCGGGGTCATGTGTATTTGACCGGAGAGTGTAACTACGGCGGGCGTGTCACTGACGACAAGGATCGTCGCTTGATATTATCCTTGCTGAATATGATTTACAACAACGAGACCATAGAAAAGGACAAGTAAGTGTTAATTTATGTATTACTAATAACACTTAATCGATAACTTTTTTCAGCTATGCCTTGTCTCAGTCGGGCAATTACTGTGTGCCCTTGAGTCCAACGAAACTGAACTCCATTGAGTACATATCCACCTTCCCACTGAGTCCACAGCCGGAGGTTTATGGTCTACACGAGAACGCCGACATCAATCGCAATGTAAAGGAAACCAATGCGGTAAGAATAAGTTATTTTAAATTTAAAGTTTACTTAAAATTAAATATATTTATTTTTAGCTCATTAATGGCGTGTTGTTGACACAAACTGATCTGATGGCATCGGTTAAGGCCAGCTCAGCAGGCGGTGCTAAGGAGGATCCTGCCATCAGCATTTGCAAGGAGCTGTTGGCACGACTACCCGATGAATTCGATTTGGACGAGGTGTCCAAGACATATCCCGTCATCTATACAAATTCAATGAATACAGTGTTGCGACAGGAGTTAATACGCTTCAATCGTCTGTTATCCTATATACGCAAGAGTCTCGTAAATGTTGGCAAAGCTGTCAAGGGGCAGATTGCCATGATACCCGAATTGGAGAGAACCCATGCCTCCATGATTGTCGGCAAGTTGCCGGCGGATTGGTTGAAAAAGAGCTATCCATCGCTAAAGCCTTTGGGTAGCTACGTGACCGATTTCTTAGCCCGGTGAGTATTGCGTTCCCTCTATGCGTGTGTGTGTGGCAGTGTGTGTGTGAATTCCATATTTCTATTTTAAGAGTAAAACCCTCAATGAATAGCATTGTATTCTATGAGGAGCTGTTGGTTTTTTTTGCAGCTTTCTTTACTGCAATTGTGCAAATATAATAAATGTGTTTGGGTGTGTCCCACATTTATATGAAGCACTTCCTCATCCTTCATACTCAGCCCCAACCCCAAACCCCATTCTGCTGCTGTTGCTGTTCAATATTGTTACTGCCATTCATGGCAAAAATCTTATTTGCTATTGACATCAAAGGACCAAGCTCTTTGTGTCTGCGTGTGTGGCTGTGTGGGTGTGCACGTGTGTGTCTACTCGTGCTGTTGCCAGAGCGCTGTGCACTTGCAGCCTTTTGTTGCCAAATATTTAATATTTATTAACAAATTGAAAAATAAGATAATTCATCCATCTGCCCATCACTTTTCGCTGCACAGATTGGCCTTTTTCACATCGTGGATCGAGAACGGCGAACCGAATGTCTATTGGATCTCTGGCTTCTATTTTACACAGTCCTTCATTACTGGTGTCCTGCAGAACTATTCACGTAAGAATCGCTTCCAAATCGATATGATCAGCATTGAATTTGCGGTGACCAAATTCGAAACTCAAACCAGTCAAGTGGCCGATGTGGGTGCCTATATTAGAGTAAGTTAAAGGAAAAGATTTTAACTTAGCAGAGACTAATAGTGCTCAGTTAAACTGATACATATATACACATTTTATCTATATATATATTATTATGCTCACACTTCAGGAACAAAAAGAGATAAACGATGAGACAAAGTTCATACAAGTAAGAAAGACAACGAGTTCTCAACAGTTTTGTTTCATTTAAAAGCTTTTCAGTTCTATTATTTTTATATAAATTTATAAACAACTCTTTCGTTTTTTGCATTTAATCTCATTTAAAATTTAAATCTTTATTTTTAAACTTTCTCAGGGAATTTTCATAGAATGCGCGCGCTGGAATCGCAAGACCAAGGAAGTGGATGAGTCTTTCTCAAAGATTTTATTCGACACGCTGCCCGTGATTTACCTGCGTCCAGTGCTAAGATTACCGGAAGAAATACCCCGTAGCAGTGGCGGTGCAGAGCCAAGTTCAATATACGATTGTCCCGTCTATAAGACCAGCGAACGTCGTGGTGTCCTGTCCACAACTGGTCACTCGACCAATTTTGTGATGTACCTGCAGTTGAAATGTTCCCAGACGCCAATGCATTGGATTAATCGGGGTACTGCATGCCTCTGCCAGCTGGATGATTGAGAGTTCGCCCACGGGCATCCTGGAAGCTCGAAGCTCGAACCGGGAACGGATGTGCCACACGAAGCGACGATTTATATACGTTTTACATTTGCCACAGGGAATTGAAACTGAAACTGAGAGCATGGATTGGGGCGGCGACTGCTGCCTATATTTTTATGAATATCCATATAGTATAAAGTGGCCTCCAAAAAGAAAGTGGAAGAGAGAAGTGGCCCTGTTTGCGCATAGCATCCATATACACACACACAGTTATGTATATGTAGTTTGATTCTTGTATTTTATTTTTTGTTTTCCTGTGCCGTGCCAGGAAGCGCCGAAAGCGAATTCTCTGTCCGATTCTATTTATTTTTGTCCGTTTTTCCGCATCGGGATCGGAAATGTGGAAGGGACTGTGGACGGGAACGGGAATGGGAACGGGCCAACGCGCAGTGGCATTTTGATGATGATGTTGATTGCCAGATATAAATTAAATATGCAGAGCAATGGTTGAAAATATATTTTTTATGTGCGCCATTTACAAAATGAATAAATGACAAAATAAACCAGGAGCAAATGTTTTTTGTTAGTTATACTTTTTTTAAAAGTCCACCTGCTGTGAGATATAAAGGTTTTTTATAAACTGGTCGTAAACGCTAAAAGCATATCACTAAATTTAGATAAGATACAAAACTAGCGTTCTCTATAGTTTTATGAAAATATAAATAGATTTTGCCAAGGTCTTCAATCCCGTCATATCCTCTTCCTAAACGAGATCTCAATGATCGACATTCACCCATTGTCTAAGCTAATGGAGCTCACCAGATATAAAACTACACATGTAGAGAAACCAAAAAAAAAAAAAGAACCGAAAAAAGAATGGGAAGACTCAAAAACTGAACTCAACATTCTAAGACGCCCACCTGAAAGGCTTTGATGGAGATGATGATAATCGGTTTTTGGCATTTTGTTGAGATTTATTGCGTGTTTTGTGTACAATTGGAGCACCACAAAATATAAATTTAAATTTGAATTTAAATTTAAATAAAAGATTGACTTGAATTCAGCATTGCCACGAGCAACACAACAACAACCACCGTAACATAATGGAGAGGCATATTTCATAATGATCAAATCGAGTAGATCTATTAAATCACTTCGCTATTAATAGATGCCTAATGTGGCGTAACCGAAAATAGCAACACTCAAGAGCTTGCGTCCATCATGGCAAACACTTTCAATCGAACTGACCGTTGGCCTTAAGCGTTCCAACAAGAGTCGCCAAAAAAGTTGAGGTTCAAAGAGGTAGGAAAAAAAAAACAGCTGTCGATCAGGCAGACATCGAACTGAAGAAGCGCTGTCCGAAGATGACAACAACCACAACAACAACTGCAACAAGAACAACAACAATGGCAACTTCCGCTTGCAATTACCACGCGAGAGGAGACATTGAAATCTACAACTAAAGCGATCAATCGATGACTCGTTCGATTGAATCGAATCGATCGATTGATTGGTGAAGCGACCCCAGCTATTCATATGCAATATAGTTCGTATAATGTGATACAAATAAGTCGAGACTATCAAAGCACATGGAGAAGAATGCAAAGAGCCCTCGACTATTGTTGATTCTGCCAAAAGTCTCGAGACAATCCAAAAAAAAAAAGATCGTCGTGGCCGCCACGTTCAGTATCTCTGTTGTTTGAGAAGTTTTCAGCAGATTTGTAGTTTTTTTCTTTATTTTTTAATTTATTTTATTTAGTATCAAGTCAAATGTATTGTTGACTTTCGTTTTGTTTTATACATGTGCTTGTATTATTAGTTTTTTTTTTATGGTTCGCATCATTTGTTCATTTGTTTTCATACATATATGGTAAATAGTCGAAACGGTTGGAGGAGAAGGGACTGGTGGTGGAGAAGGAACAATTGATGTGTGCGCTCGGCTTGAGATACTTTTGACAATAGCAACTAAAAGCGGCTAATGCCGGCCATCAATGGAAATTGAGATGGAGATGAAGATGAAGATGAAGTAGTGGCTCAAGCATACGATCGACATAGACAACTCGACAACGAGATCGACGCAGCAAACTACTACAATATGAGGCGGTAGTTGCCGCATGGAGCCGTAACCGGTTTCGTTTTGTATCTTCTCCAAAGTGAATGGCACACAGAGCTCTGCTTCTGCTTCTGCTTCAGCTTCTGCCGTCCAGCGAGAACATTATTATTTTATTTTTTTTTTATTTGATTTTTTGCAAAAATCTGTGTATAAATAGTGTCGTAAGGTCTGGTTTGAAATCAGAATCAAATTTGGATTAATCTCATAGACACGCATCGTCTAGGAGCATCTTTGAATATGGTTAGTTTCCTACATTCAACTGGATACCACAAGCACCTCAGCCTACAGGACTAACCCATTCAGATACTCATCCTCAACTTGTCGGTCTTCTCTTACAGAAATTCTTTATTGTTGCCTTCGCTGTGATCGCAGCTGCCGCTGCCACCTCCATCTCCACGGATTACTTGCCCCCTGTGGACAATAACCTCGAGGTCGAGTCCTACGAAGTACCCGCTGATCAAGGTGTACTCAGCGATGATGGTTACCGTTACAAGACCGTCCGTCGCCTGAAGCTCCGTCACCGTCGTGATGTCAACGAGCTGTCAAACGAATACCTGCCCCCAGTTGAGGCTGCTAGCGAGGAAGCCATCGCTGTTGCCCCCGCTCAGGAATCCGCTGTTCTTGCCGATGATGGTTACCGTTACAAGACCGTCCGTCGTGTGATCCGTCGCCGTCGTGATGTCAACGAGCTGTCCAACGAATACCTGCCCCCAGTTGAGGCTGCCAGCGAGGAGGCCATCGCTGTTGCCCCCGCTCAGGAATCCGCTGTTCTTGCCGATGATGGTTACCGTTACAAGACCGTCCGTCGTGTGATCCGTCGTCGTCGTGATGTCAACGAGCTGTCCAACGAGTACTTGCCCCCAGTTGAGGCTGCCAGCGAGGAAGTCGTCGCCGTTGCCCCCGCCCAGGAATCCGCTGTCCTTGCCGATGATGGTTACCGTTACAAGACCGTCCGTCGTGTGATCCGTCGCCGTCGTGATGTCAACGAGCTGTCCAACGAGTACTTGCCCCCAGTTGAGGCCGCCAGCCAGGAGGTCGTTGCTGTTGCCCCCGCCCAGGAATCCGCTGTTCTTGCCGATGATGGTTACCGTTACAAGACCGTCCGTCGTGTGATCCGTCGCCGTCGTGATGTCAACGAGCTGTCCAACGAGTACTTGCCCCCAGTTGAGGCTGCCAGCGAGGAAGTCGTCGCCGTTGCCCCTGCCCAGGAATCCGCTGTCCTTGCCGATGATGGTTACCGTTACAAGACCGTCCGTCGTGTGATCCGTCGCCGTCGTGATGTCAACGAGCTGTCCAATGAGTACTTGCCCCCAGTTGAGGCTGCCAGCGAGGAAGTCATCGCCGTTGCCCCCGCCCAGGAATCCGCTGTCCTTGCCGATGATGGTTACCGTTACAAGACCGTCCGTCGTGTGATCCGTCGTCGTCGTGATGTCAACGAGCTGTCCAACGAGTACTTGCCCCCAGTTGAGGCCGCCAGCCAGGAGGTCGTTGCTGTTGCCCCCGCCCAGGAATCCGCTGTCCTTGCCGATGATGGTTACCGTTACAAGACCGTCCGTCGTGTGATCCGTCGCCGTCGTGATGTCAACGAGCTCCCCACCGCCGAGTACCTGCCCCCTGTTGAGTCGGCAGTTATCGATGTGCCCGCCGAGCAGACCATCCTTGCCGATGATGGTTACCGTTACAAGACTGTCCGTCGCCTGAAGCACCGTCGTCACTAAATCCTACACCCTTAGAACCCATCCACACCTCAGGATTTGAGATTGCCAGATGCAGCACCGTTGCTCTGGCAAACTCAATTGAAAGTTAACATAAGCGTATTAGTCAATGATAACGAGTTATGAATAATTCGAGTACAAAGCCGAAACAACAATAAAAACAATATTTTAAAAACAAAAAAAATATCTATCTTTGTATCTGACTTTGTTGCGCAAACTCGCAAACCGACTTGCGCTATCTTATCTTATCTCTGAAATGATAGCGACAATCTGATAAGATAAGTTCACCTGCAGCTCGGCAAAATCTGGCAGAGTCGTTCAGTTTTAGTTCCACTTTGCACTTTGGCGAACACTTTGCCTTAAGTTCGAATCGCAAAAGTTTATTCGAAAGTTTCAAAAACAATCTACCAAGTGATAATGTTGTGGCCAAAAAAGTACTCCACCTACTTGGTGATATGTCTAGGTAAAGTTCTAACTGACTGTGAATAATATAAAGATATATAAGAGTAGAAAAATGTGTGTGAAATGCAACTTCTGTTGACTTTAGTTGCCAAGTGGATTCTAAAGAATTAAATGAGAAGAAGTTCTGAAGTTGAATACAACTCCACAATTTGTAGAGTTCTAAGCGTTAATCAAAATCACGAAAAGGGCTATACTTGTTAATAAATTTGTGTAGCTTTATAGTTGAGACTTCTCAGAAAGTAATGAAAAATGTGTAACAAAGTTAAACAAGTGTGTCATCAAGTAAAACAGTGAAAATAGAATCCACAACTTGTGGAAACTCGACAAAAATGTGCTCTTATCAGTTGCCTTGTGTTATGACCAACATTAATGCTGATAAACTTGGTTTACTCATCGCTGTCCCAATCTCGCATTTGTTTGTTATGACTAATGAATATCGTATACCTCTAAAAATGAGTGTGATATATTTCTACCTCACTACTTTATACCACCAACAGGCATTTCTTAGCTTCTTCAAGTAATTGATTTGCTTTACGCTTTTTTACTTCATTTCTCAACTGTTGTTTGACTTGGAAATGCTTATTAAATATTTGGTATAACACATTAATTTATTCCATGAATATTGTATTTGGTTAAGGTATGGTTTGAATGTACATGGTACATGGCTAATACCGGATGTGGCCCAAGCAGAACAATTATTATTATTTCACGGTATAAATTATGAAATGTGGAAAAACAATTAGTTTTTGGTTAGCGGTCGAGAGAGCTCCTCTAACGACATGTTTTCAATTTAAAATTGATATTTAAATTAAATAAAAATACTAATGCAAAATTTACAATGTAAAATATTAAATTAACCTTAAACATCAATATTGTATCTATGGGAAACACATTGAATTAAGCCTGAGAAGCGAGCAGATAATCAAATCTGACATCCGCAATGGAAACAATGGCAGAATATGCCAAAAAACAAAGACCCCTCGACCACATCACCCCTCGATTCCCCCTACTCAAACGCTCCGTTTCCCTTGGTCAAGTCAAGTGTTTATCTGATTTATCATCGAACTTGGCGCGCGCGCTAAGTTTTTGGTTTGCTTTTGTTTTTTTGTGTCTTTGTTGTTAAACATTTTCTCAATAATTAATTATTAATATTTAAACAACTCTTCGGACAAATAACAAGAATGTCAGTTTCATCTGTTTGATGAATGGTTAACGTCGTTTTCAATGAGTTCCGTTCCGTTTCGCGCTTTTTGCTGTTTTTGTTTGCCACACTGATGTGATGCGAGGCGATGTGTGATATGATGTGATATGTTCCGCTTGATAGACAGACCTCAGAGCCAGAGACCACACACGACCACAGCGTGATCTTTTAATATTTGTTTTGCGTTCTTAAATACTTAATAATATTTTTTATATTTTTTTGAAACTTAATAGTTCTGCTCGCTTGTTGCATGCAGGAAACAGATGCCACACGACGCGTTAATCGTGGACGTCGCACACTCACACGCCGATACTTCAGTAAGTAGTTGTATATAGTCATTATATGTGCGTTTATCCAACTCTTTACTTACTTTTAGCTGGTCTTGCCATTCCCGGTTGGGCGGTAATTACTTGTGTGGCCGTTGCTGAGTTGCTTTTGGGCGCTGCTCTGTACTTCCTCATGTATAAATTCATTTTGGACAAGGATCCCGATCAGGCAACTACTTACACTCCCGCTGCTACTCATGATCCCACTCCCAGCGTGCAGCACAGCATTCCCTTGCAGCCAATCACACCTGCACAGCATGTGCAACCAGTACCAGCGCCAGTACCGTCGCATGCCACGGAGATTGCCTAAAGGCCAAGCGGAAGCAGCAGTTGTCATTGAGAAGTTAACAATTCAGCCAAATAAGTAGATACCTCGATACCTATTATACCCCATTTAAGCTCCGACTCGTAAATTCTTGCCGTTTTTTATCAATCGATCGAATAAATAATTTTTTTGTTACAAATAAAATGTAAATTGTTTGGACAACTAATCGTCAGCATAATGGACAGCTAATGGTAGCTACTAGGGTTAGAGGGGGTAAAGGGGGCTTATCTTTGGCGTGGCTTTTGATATTTTTATGACGGCAATTTAGAGGCGCCGAATTGTGATCCAGTTTGTTGTCTTTATCGTTATGTATGTATCTCGTTTGAGACAGATGGATTGAAAGTTGTCTAACTATTAATCGATCGCATTTATTATCAACTCAAACAGGTCTTGAACAAAACTAGTGAGTCACAAAAGTGTTGCATACTTTGAGGCCGCTCCAATAATTGAATTTGAATTTGTAGATTTTGCTGCATACTCTTGAGCTGCTGCAAGTAAACATGTGGCTGTGGCAGTGTTGCCAGAATGTTTTAGAAAATAGCTTTATACTAAAAATAGCTAAACAATTTCTTTTATTTAGAAAGTCAAAAACATTAAATTTAATAAACTTAATATTTTTCCCTTGTGATCTACTTGAATTTCTGTTCGTCTGGTTTTTCAGCTGAAAAACAGCTGAATTGTACAGCTAAAATTAGATTTTAATGTAGGCAGGCAAATAAGTTGCGGTAATTTGAATTTGTAGAAGAAACCTATCAGTGTTCGTACTGTTGTTATTGCTTTAACTACTGCCACTGATGCCACTTGCGGCGGACACTTAACGGCACTTGGCTTGGCAACGAAGCGTCGCAAGTTGTCCGCTTTTGCGCTGACAAATCGAAATTTATTATAAACGCAATTGAAAAATCCCCCAGCGTCACTTGAGCTCAAGCAGATGTTGCACACACACACATACACAGAGCTAGTAGCTTGCTGCCATGGCAGCCAAGTAGCTGTAAATGCCAACAATTGCCGCAGCGCAAAGCTTGAGTATAGCTTAAGGACACGGGCGGGCGGAGATGTGGGGCAGAAAGAGTCGAGTTTCTGCCGCTGCAGCCGCATAACCAAAGCGGATTTCAAATTGACACAAAACAGACAAAAAGCAAATCGTTTAGGCGCAACCACCGGCAACAGCAGCAGTAGCAGCAGATACACCACACATGCAGGCAGTCGGGCAGACAGTCAGGCAGCGCCAGTCGAAATTTGTGTAACGGAGCCAAGTTTCCGAAAAACCCCAGCGTGTTCAAGAGACAGTGAAAGATGAAGAAGAAGAATAGGAGAGGTTGAAGCAAAGCCAGCGATACAAATGCCGGCAAAGCCAGTCAGGCAGTCGGTTGAAGGATACTTTGGTTGGCATAACAAAGCCACACAAAAGACTTCGTCCTGCACAACAACGACGACGACGACGACGACGATGATGATGATCATCATTATGTTGTAGCTGCTATAGTTGTTGCAACTGCAGCGAGCTTAAAGCAACATTCAACGACGGTTCTAAATACGCTTTCGCCCACAATTCGCTGCCTTTCAAAGGACTTTCCATTGAAGTCTAAGAATTATAAAAGAAATGAGGATTTCATAAATGTGCTGAGTCTTTTATACAATTTGCGACTGATTGTTTGACTTGAATCCAAATTTGTTTTGACGGTGTGTGTGCTTTTCAAGGGCTTAACCTATGCGTTTAGCTGTAATATGGCAAAAAACAACAAAGCTTGGCATTACAATTATTAAAGCAGTATTTTATTCATGTGCTATTTATTTTGGCGATATAGCTGACATATAGAAAGCTAAAGCTGGCTTAGGTCTTTGTGTGGGTGTGTGTTTGTTGTGCTCGGCTTGTGGTGTTAAAGTTTATCAACATATCGTCAACATTGCTGCTCCGTTGCAGTGCCAGAGCATAGTTGCTCATATTTATTTATGGCTCAGCTAAAAATGTAGAAAATATAAATAAACACACACAGACGAACACATACATAAACAGCATTTTTCTTGCCCCCAGACTGGCCACAAGTTGCACGCTTCTGGCGTCTGAGGTTAAGGTTTAAACTGAGACTAAGTCTAAGACAGAGATAGAGTCAAAGACAGAGACAGAGACAGAGTTTCGAGGTTGCAACGGCAGCTGACAGTTTGGCAGCCATTTTACAATGTTATCAATATTTTTCCAACTGTTTCTTCTTCTTTTAGTCATTTGTTGCTTTGTTGTTGTGCTTTGGCCCGGATTTAGCCATGTACACTTGTTGTAAACAACAACATTAACAAGGGTTTTGCAACAGCTTCAAGGGCGTCGTTGTGCAGGGGTTGAGGGAGGGGCGGGAGTGGAGGGAGGGAGGCAAAAACACGGTGCACACTCATAAGCATTCATTGGAAATCCTTTTCGATTTATTTGCGTATTCAAACGGAAACATTTAAAGTGATTGCGGATGCAAATTTTATCCTCTCCCTCTCTATTTTCTCTCAAACAAGTATACGCCATGTATGTAAGTGTATGTGTAGGCAGCTGTAGCAACAAAACGAAGAACCAAATGGCTCTGATATAGTATTACGGCTACAACCTTTCTTCCCTTCCCACAACTCAAGTATTCTTCATCTCCACTGTATTTTTTTTTTTTTTCCGTTGGCTTCACAGATCTGAAGAGCATTTACCGAGCGCGTGCCTGGCAACATTTGCGGTTTTTGCGCCAACTTCACACATTTTCTTATGTCGGTTTCTCGGTTTGCTTTGCTTTACTTTTGCTTCACATTGCTTTGCTTTGCTTTGCTTGCTTTTTTATTATTGTTGCCCTGCTATGAGAATTTCAATTTTAACACAGGTGCTTGTGTTTGTTGAAAAAATAAATATCAATCATACGCCCCAACAGCCCCCCGACTTTAACAAACGGCCACACAACTGACTTTGCCAGCTTTTGAAAAACGTTTTATTATTTATTTTACACACTCTTTTTAATTTTTTATGATATTTTCTTTGGCAATTAGTTAAATGCTGTTTGCATGCTTTATTATTATTTTTGCTCAGATCGGTCGTGTTGCTGCATGAAACCGATAAGATTTTTTTAACGAATTTTTAACGAATTAATATTCATCTATATTTAATATCGAATCATCATCGTTAATCCGATTAATCCATTTATTTCCATAGCCAAAACTCAAACTGTTTCTCAGTCAGAAATTCCACATATATCTTTCAGCTCTTCACACGAATGTGCGACTCTCAATCGCTTATAGTGCCCATTAATTTCACACTAAACTACTAAAAACTGTTAATGACTGCGAGCTATGGCCGGGGGGGCCGTGGTGGGGAGCTTGAGGCAGAGCAATTGGACTCAGTCGGCTGCTTTGCATCATCAACGAGCGATCAGCTGCTCCATTTATGAACAATTGTTGTTGACAGCGTGCTAATTACTTAGCGGAGAGAAACGGCAGATAGCTAAGCGATTATAGATACAAATGTATCTTTAACTGTTTATGTTACAGATACTTTACGACTGGACTCAGCTTTAAGGCAAACTTTAAGCCCAAGGTTGCGGGCTGCAAGTTGCATGCCACGAACATGAAATAATAATAACGATGCAGCAATCAATTGAAGCAACACAAAAGACATGACCATTTTTTGTGTTTTTCTTTCCTTTTTTTTGGGTGGTGTGAGAGCACGGTGGTGTGAGAGGGGGTGGGGGATAAGCAAACGATTTGAAATTGAAATTACAATGCAACTGAAACAAAACAATTTAAATAAAATAGAAACTACGAAGCCGCAGACAAGCCCACTGGGCAAGTGTGCGGGTGTGCGTGTGGGGTGTGTGTGTAGGAGTGTGTATGTGCGTGCTTGTGTGTGGGGTGAATTATTCAGCAACTGCACGAGCAGCGAACAGTGAGCAGCGAGCAGCGAGCAAATTAAATCAAATAGTTATATCATGCGAATAAATCGCCGTGGATATATCGCACATACGCCCCGTTGACCGCCAGTAAAATTGCAAACTGCGGCAGCTACTTACGAGCCTCGCACATTCTACTGGGCATCAGTACGCGCATTGCGCTCAGCGGCAACAGATCGTGCCTTCTTTCTCTACACTTATCGCGCGAGTGCTAGTGTCTGTGTGCTCGGTAAAAAACTAAAAAATCGAGCACAAATATTTGTGAGAGTACGCGTTAAAGTGAGAGACTGAGTGTAGTTGGAGCTATCGACTTCCTGTCTGGTGGAACTTACGCTTCTAATTCCTGTTCGTATCCATACGCGTGCTGCAGCGACTACAACGCGGATTTCACAAAGACAAGCAGATAGGAAGAGAGAGAGAGTGAGAAGGACAGTGAAACGGTGTGGGAGTGACTGAAAGAGAGCGAACTCATTGCACTCCGGGACTTTGCAAGGACTTTGCACAAACTCCAATCGCTTGCTTTTTTTATTCATTCCTTTCGTTGCTTTGGAACCACATCCCACAGAGACTCCACAATGCATACGCCGGGCAGCAAAGTGTCGGGCTACATTGTCCTGATGATTGTGCAAATAATTTTCCTGGTGCTATTCTGGCTGTTCGTGCGTTACGAAAAGGCTGCGCTGCCGTCGCCAATCGAAGCTGAAGACGCTGGATCAGCAAACGAACACGTTTCAAAATATCCGCGTGAGTAGCCAATGTATATTCCCCCAACACACTCACACACACACACCCAATACACACCCAAGTTCCATGGCAAAACTTTGTCACTGATTCTAAAATTAGTTGCCGAGTTGTGAAAAATAAAACAGAAAATTTGCAGCTATTTTATGGGGTACTCTGTGGGGTCTAACTACTATATATAGCAACTCATGGATTGACTATTTCATGTGATACAATTTACAACTAATTGACAAACAAGAGCCATGCGAAGGGGGAAAACCACAAACTTGCCGGTCAACAGTTAAAACACGACTAAAAAAAGAAATTGTAGCAATTTATTAAGCCTGCTATGCTGACAAGATATTGAGTTATCTGCTGTCCATCAAGACGTTGACCATATCATCGGCACTTGCCTTGCTGAGATTGCACGATAAGACCATCAAGATTTCTCAGCACAACTGACAGCAATTTATACAGCAAAGTGTCAGTAGAACTCAGAGAGCCGTAATAATGAAGTTTTCTACAAGATTGCGATTAAAATTACCCCATAAAGATAGTAACTGATAAAGTATCTTTTAAGAGAGCTAGGCTATGCAAAAGCATAAAAATGTGCAGATAAAAATTAAATTCTGTTGATTAATTCTGATAACATTTTCCCTTTTAATCAAGTACAAAACCAAACAGCTTTAAAGCTTATCTTCTCTGTCCCTAATTTGTGCTTAAAAGTACTGGCAAGTTGGCTTATTGTTTTACCTAACCGTTGTGGGAATTTTTAATGTAGTTATTTATTTTAATATTACCCACACTTTAAAAAACAAAGAAAGGCAACAGTTTAAGCTCCATATTGATTATCAAAAATTAATAATAATTGTGGAGAAAAAGTTGAGTGCTGCTAAAAAATGTACAATTAATCCTTCATAATAAAATAGCTTTGAGACAGCTAAGGCTATTACTCGTACTCGTACCCGTACCCGTACCCGATCCCTGTCCCGTTTTGGCCATTTTAAAGTTGTTGTCTGCCAAGTGTTGGCGGCTCATAAATAAATGAAGTTATTTTTCGCATAGTCTCCTTGAAGTCCCGCGGCACCAATTGCATTAATTACTTTTGCCACAATGGGTTGGCGACGAACCCAAAAGAGCCCCCGGAACCGAAGTCAAATGAACCGAATGAACCAAAACCGAACCGAAACGAGTCTAGCGATGAACAAAGGAACGGCATGAGTTGCACACAAATGAATAATTAAAGTCATTAATTTCAATTTATGCAAATGCGTCTGTAAACAACTTGTTGCAATTCATAATAAATAAATTAAACCGTATTTCACACTAATTGCACACACACACACTTGCATAGCCACACACACACACACATACGCTTAGAGACGACTTTAAGGTGCCCTCCTATGGCTTCTGCCTGGCCACCGTTCGCCATTGGTGACATCAATCTCAATGCAATTGACTTTTGGCAGCAGACAATTGGGCCACTAATTGAAACGACTTGACTCAATTAATAAGCGTGCCAAGGCCCCAGCACAGTGAAGCCTCGTATGCACCTACTAATCCATTTCTCCTCTCTACTCCTTTCTATAGAATTCCAGGATATACAGGTTATGATATTCATTGGCTTTGGCTTTCTGATGACCTTTCTGCGTAAATATGGCTACAGTGCTACAGGTTACACTCTGTTCATGGCTGCCCTGGTCGTACAGTGGTCGGTGCTCATGAAGGGCTTCCTGCACATGGAAGACGGCAAGATTGGGTAAGACTCTTATCACAATTTATGTGCAGTGGCGATCTAAATAATTGCACAGAGCACATAAATAAATAACCCAAAGGGAAGATACAGTGTTGGGTCCTTGTTAAGGAAATTAAGAGAAATAAGACAAAAGTGGTAATGAATTCAGGCAATTACCAGCTGAAAAGGAGGCTGCCATTTAAGCCTGAATTTCCTTTTGAGTTGCGACAAGTTTTTCACGTTCTCCTTTTTTCTTTCCCATTTCCCATTTGCCTTTCAGCCTTTCACTGGAGAACATTATCGATGCGGACATTGCAGCTGCCGTACCTTTAATCAGCATGGGAGCACTCCTTGGACGCGTTACGCCCATTCAGCTGCTCTGCATGTCCATCTTTGAGGTGGCTCTATTTGCGGCCAATGAGTACTTGGCCCTCAATGTTCTGAGTGTAAGTGGCATTAATCCATTACCAAACTCTTTGAGCTTATTGAATCCTTTGTAACCTTGTTACTCGTTTCTAGATCTGCGATTGTGGTGGCTCCATTACTGTGCATGCCTTCGGTGCCTACTTTGGACTCGCAGTGGCCATGATGCTGCGTCCTTCGAAGGAGGAGAACGATGCGGGGAAACACGAGGGTGCCAACTATGTGTCTGATATATTTGCCATGATCGGCACTACATTTTTGTGGGTCTATTGGCCCAGCTTTAATTCGGTGCTGGCCGAAGGAGCTGGCGGTGAACGTGCCATTTTGAACACGTTCCTATCATTAGCCGCGGCAACAGGTGAGTCACGTGCCACAGCGCGCTAGGCAATTAGTTGGCTCGAGTGGCAGTCCACGCTTGTTCCTATATTATTCAGATGCTTTACGCCTTGCATTCCAGCAGCTTGGTACAGCTGCGTTAATTATAATGTCGGCGAGCCTATTAACTCTCTCCCTCTCTCTCCCACTCACAATTTTTCTCTCCTTGCTGGCCATTGAAATTGAAAAAGGTTAAGAGCTGAGCTCCTTCTGCCGTTCGCTGTTTCTGCAAATCTTTATGCATGCAACTCGCAAACTAATTAAATGTCAAATAGTTTCGTTAACACATTTGAAAATTTATTTTGAGCACGTAGCACACATAAAAACGACCCCAAGTGCTAGCAGCAGGAGCAAATCTGGCAGAGGGAGGGGCTAGGAGGAGCAGAAGCTGGACAGGAGCAGCAACTGTCGGTCAGAGTGTCCAGCATTTAGCTGTCTGTGTGGGTCAACTATGTTTGACCATGGCCATGTCGTACAGAACATATAGAAAATGTGCTAAAAACAAAAACAACCCGATAGCAGAAGGCAGGAGATGGGAAGGCAATGCGGGGGTTGGCGGGGTAGGAAAAGGGAAAACTCTGCTGCTGCCATTTGCTGTTGCCTCACTCGGTTAATGTAAATAACAAAACACAAATTAAATGTATACAAAGGACGCCCAGCAACGACAACAAAAACAACAACAGCAGAAGCTGAGATAAGCCAAGCTGCAAGCAACATTGGGAGCTGGTCGATGGACAGACAGGGGTATGGGACTCGGAGGGGGGTTTGGGGCTTAGGGCTGGGACCGAGACTGCCACTGGAACTAGGACTGGGACTATGAGTCGCTATGGCGGCGACACTGGGGCGGCTGTGGTCTGGGCCTGGTCATGATATTAAAGCCCTCACGTTGCAACAACGGAGCTAACACCTAAACAGTGACATAGAGCATATCAGCTAAACAGCTGGCATAGCAAGGAACGGCTTTGAGATACCCTTTCAATAAGCTTGTAAATAGGAAAACTATCTTAAATATTCCCATTTTGTGTAGTGTATAATCTTTTAATTGAACACAAAGTCAATCTTTTCTAACAGTGTAAACACGTCGATATACCCCACGGAAGTGTAGCGACTAGTAGGCAGGACCAGGGGACGCCCTGAGGGGACATTTTATGCGGAAGGATGTGCGATTAGTTGAGTCAACGTGGGGCGAAGCGACAACGCTTTGGGCCGCTTGTTCCGTTCAGTGGCCGGTTACTTGGCTCGCTAGTTGTTGCCTTAATTAAACTAAAGCTGGGATTCAGTTCAATGCTGAAATTAGAGGCGTTCTTCTGGGTGTGTCACACACTGTGCCGATGTGTGTGTGTGTGTGTGTGTGTGTGTGTGTTGGGTATGCGGGTATTGCGACATGCATAGCAGACGACGCCATTCGGTGTCCAAATGCGGCGCCAACAGCAAAATACGCCCCAGTTGTTGTTTTCACACCAAGTTCGAAACGAGCTTTGGCTGTGATTGTGTGTGTGTGTGTGTTACGCCGCCTGCTGCTGGCCATAGTAGTAGCCTGGTCAGTGTCGTTGCTGCCTTGCTTATGCCCGTCTGCCCGCATTTGGCCAACAATTGTTAAGCACAAAACACATTTTATAGTCACAAGTGACACCATTGGCGTTAATTTAAATTGTTAAATGTGCAAGCAACAACAACAACAACAACTTACGTCCCAAATCTCGGCTGCCTTTGGCCTTGCCTTAGTCTCCGGTCCCTGGTAAGGGCTATAAAAATACTGTTTAATTGATTTTTAAGCCAGAATCTGCTGTTGCTCTGTAACATGGCTGTGTCGCCTGGACAATGTCAAAAGCTGTTTTGGAATAGCTGTGGTTTCACTGTTGTTGCTGTGGCTGTTTCTGCTGCTGTGATTTGCACTGCTTATTTGCAGTTGCCACAGTAACCGAGCAGTGTCCCGTATTAACTAATTTATGCAAATTATTATTGCTGCAACATATGTTTCGCCATAAAATGGAGATTTTTAAGTATTTAGTGTTATTTTTGCCGAGATTTATGTTTTCCTGGGTAATAAACTGAAGTATGCCTCCCTTTTCCCTGAATCCGATACTGATCCCAATCCCCTTTGGTTGCCTGGGCGACACGACAGGACAAGGAGACAGGACGAGTCGCCTCTGCGTTAGCTTGTTTACATTTTTATTAGTTTTGTGTTTATGAACAGCGGTTGTGGCCGAGAATTGCGGCTTGTGTATCCCATTTGCTCCACTTGGATGATTTAAGAACATGTTATTTGCTGCAACTAGAGCCAGATTTCACCCCAAGCATAATACATTGCGATGGCAACATGTCTCTTAATTATTATTTGTATGTTTGTATGCCATAACGAACATTTACTAACATATTTTCCTGATCCCTTCATGACTTATTCACGCCGCAGACCTTCTAGCCATATCAAGAACATAATTCTTTATATTTTCTTCATTAGTGGGAATAAAATTTGTTTTAATTTCGCATAAACTGCTGAATAACTGGATTTGTGTAGCGCTTATTCCAGTTTCCCCTGCTTCAAATAGGCGCATGCTTAATATTAAAAAAAGAAATCTGCGCTTAAAGCTGTTGTAATTATTTTAAATCTTTTTATTATTTATTTTTGAGACTTTTTCTATGATTTACGAATGAAAATTTCAACAATTTTGAAACCAAAGCCAGTTTGAGCCAATTTTCCCCCTTAGATATAGACCAAATAAAGTTTGCTTGCTCAAATGCTCAATGGCAGTGCAGCTAATTAATGTTGGAAGCCAAATGTAACACAAAATGGCTATCAATAATGGCCAAGTGTCTGCTGCCAAACATGGCAAAGCCATGAAAGGTCCTTAATTGTAGCAGCCAGTTCGGAGTCAGGACAATCCATTGAAATCGTAACTAGAACTCTTGAAGTACAACAGCTCGTTGAAAAGGCAGAGCAGCCTATGCAGGAGTTTGTTTCTTTCTCTGCTCATGTTGCGCTGTAACCTTATTCACCCACACTAACTCCCTCTCTCTCTCTCTTTTTCTCTCCCTTTCTCTCCCTCTTTGCAGTGACCACCTTCGTTGTATCCGCTCTTGTCAGCCATGAGAATAAATTGGATATGGTGCACGTGCAGAACTCGACGCTGGCCGGCGGTGTTGCTGTTGGCACCGTTTGCAACTTGCTGCTCGGAGCTCACGGCGCTGTCTTAATTGGCATTATCGCCGGCACGGTTTCGGTGCTCGGCTATCGCTATTTAACCGTAAGTTGAACGACTGCAAATGCCCAAAAAATAAAACTTGTGGGTGTAACTAGAGTCGAGCGTGTCGACTGTAAAAGACCGCGTACAACGACAGATTTGCAGACTTCTGGACAGATTGAGTTGACCTGCTCTGTTCTTGAGCACCGGGTACAAAAAAGAAATACTGTTGGTAAAATGGAGAATGGAGACTGCAGAAGGAAGAAGCAGAGGAACACTAATGGGGCCACATCCGCACTGCCGAACTGCTGCACAGAGCGAGTGAGATAGAGAGAGTGAGCAATGTAATCCATACAAACATGAGTCGCTATTCAAATGCCTAGTTCGCCGGCAGCGGCTTGAGTTTGGATTATTCAGTTTGGGAGTTTCCCAATGCTCAGTTTGAGTTTTGTCCAGCCCTCGTCCGTGTCTGCACCGTAGTGTCGCCTACTGCGTTTTAATTAGTGCGAATAGTGCAAAAATGTGACGCTAATGAGTAAAGTTTGTTGCCCGTCGTTGGCCCCTGGTGGAATTTTTGGAGAGTCGAGTTTGTTACCGCTACAAATTCCGTGGTGTTAATAAATTTACTCTTTTAATGTGACCGTAGAGAAGCGAATATGCAGTTGTGTTTTCCACCTTTTATTAAAAGTTTAATTAGTAGTAAAAATATCACAGATACACGCTGAGCTTCAGCTTTGTATGCACTTTAATAAGATATTTTCTGGATTAATTGCAGCCTTGGATGACCAGTAATCTGAGATTGCACGACACCTGTGGCGTTCACAATCTGCACGGCATGCCGGCTCTCATCTCGGCGATTGCCTCGGCAATTGTTGCCTCTATGGTCACCGTAGAAGACTATCAATCCGAGCTGCAGGACATTTTCCCAGCCATGGTGGGCAACAATGGCACAACGACCAAAATTATGGGTGTAAGCCTTATAAATGATTATTAAATATGCACAATACTTAAGCTTTTACGATTTCTTCCGCTGCAGGGACTGGGACGCAATGCCAGCAGCCAGGCGGGTTATCAGCTCTTTGGTATTGCAGCCACATTGGTTATTGCCATCGGAGGCGGTATTCTGGCAGGTGCGTGAGAGGAAATAAAATGAATTGAAATCGAGTCTATAATCACAGCAAAAATCCTAATTGCTATGCTTGTAACAGGTGCTGTTTTGAAGTTTACAAGTTTCCGGAATCTGCAGAAGGATGAACAGCATCAGGACGAACAGTATTGGGAGGTGCCAGCACTGGAGAACAAAGAGGAGTAGTTGAGTTTTGTGCAGCATAAAATGATTGTATTTGCTTCACTGCCTGCGCCCGTAAATCTCCTCAATCCACCAGTCACCCCCACCCACACAATCAAATGCCAATTTATTGAGTATCGAATACGCATTTTCAAATGTCTAAATATTACTTTTATTTTATGCTATCCGAGTTGATTATAACATATTATTATGCCAAGCACAGACATACACAGACACATTGTTCTCATTTGCACTTATTGTTTGTTTTGATTGCGTTTGTTATCCAATTTATTGCTTTATTTGCTATACGTTTACTCTATTTTCCAGTGAACTAAAAATTGCTGATGAGCTTTTGTTATAAACAAAATAACAACACAACTCAAACTACAAGTGTTTCTATGGAACTGCGAGTGTCCTTTGTGCTCTGCTTGTTACGCTTAATTTTTGTAGACATTTGTCGCATTCAATTAAAAAGTTCAACAAAATTTACACATTTAATTAGTGCAATGCACAACAAAAATAATAAATAACAAACACAAAAAACGCACAACAAAAAAAAAACGAATGCAATAATAATGAAATGAAAAATCTGAATAAAGTTGCGAGTAAAATGTATTAGCAATGAAAACATTTTTGATTGTGACAACCACCTCAACTTGCTCTGTCTCTCTCTCTCTCTCTCTCTCTCTATCTCTTTTCCTTTCCTTCTCACTTTGCGTTCACAACTATTATTTTTGTAAATTTATTTCGCATGCTATCCGCGAATTTTAATGGAATTAAAATCATACATACAAACAACAACAACAACGACGACGACAAAAACAATGCGCAAAAGTTTAAATATGCCCCACGAAGTTTTCGATGGCGCCAATGTCGTTGGCAACTCCAACCCAGACGCTAACTTTAATTGGCGCCCATTTCTGTTACGCAACTGGAATGCAGTTGTCCCGACTAACAATTTGTATGTACGGGGAGTACTCTACTAAAGCGGAGAGCAGCAAACAGGATCAGGAGCTGGTAAGGAGTCACTGTAATGGCTGGCAACTCGTCGCAAACTGCAGTAAAGGCTAATTAAGTGGCCCAAGACAAAGTGTCAACTAATTAGCTGACTTTTAGCCAGCTACTTGGTCGGTTCCGGCCAGCTTAGCCGGCGATTAGCGCACCTGCAAAATAAAACAAAAGCGAAACCCAATAATGTCTTTTAAATGCACCCTCGCCCTCAAGACTCCATAGCCTCTAGATTCTTTGAGGGTAACTACGGATACGATAAGCTGGCTGGCAACGTCTTAGCCGGATTTGGGTGGCCAACGAAGCCAAAGCTACCAAAAGAATAACAATTATCCAAGTATACTACTTAACGATGGGAATTGTTTCAGAAGATCAAATGTAATTGGTAATCACTTGACTGGGAATGAAAAACAAACGAACTGATTTGACAACAAGAAGTTCTGGAATACTTTGATAGAGCTATTTAAAAAGTAGTTTTACTTGAACTAAGATATGTTAAATGGGAGCTGTGTTATAAAAAATTAGCAGTAAAGGAAATGGTTATAAATTTAAATTCATTTTTGAGAAAATTTCATTCTTTTTCAACCAAAAGACTGTTTTAGTTTAGCTTTAATAGTTAGTTCACTTAAATCTGATACGTTTGGCATAAAGAATACTAAATACTTAAACTGCTATCTATTTTTCTTTTTATAAAATATTAGACTACGCTTTTGAGGTAGATAAATAATAGCTAAATGGTTAAATGGAACACGTAGACGTTGACAAAATGACATGCACATGTAGAGCTGGAGAAAGATGGCTGAGAGAAGAGATAGACAGTGAGTAGGAGAGACAGGGACACGTGTAAGGCGACTAAGTGCAAAAATATTTATAGAGATGAAAGGACGACAAAAGCGTATAGTCAAATGAGTGGCCAAGGATGCGAGTGATGTTGAATAGAATTGGATTATATGGAATGAGAATGCGATTTGGGCGTACGTTGCTGTGGCAGGTGGGCGTGGTGGTTTTGGGCTGGATTGGGTTGTGCAATTTGGCAAAGTATTCCCCGGTGCGCTGTTTGACTATTTCGACCAGGCCAAGCGGTTCAAGCCAAGCCGGGCAGACGTCGTCTGTGCAGAATGGCAGTCTAACTACCTTACTGTCTCGCTCCCCTCTCAATCTATCTCTCTTTCTTTCTCTCTGTTGCTCTTTCTCTTTATATATTTGTCTCTGTGTCTATGTCGTTGTCTAAGTGCTGTTTTATTGCATGTGGTCGGTTGGGTCGTGGCAGCAGCAGCTACTGTGCCTGTGCCAGACAGAAAAGCCAGACAGATGGACACTCACACGTCTATAATAATAATTAACAGCATGAAAGGCAACAGCGTTGGCGACGGCAGCAACCTTTTGGCGCTCACTGTTCTTTGTCGTGCGCTGTGAAGTATGCAGCATATTTTATGCATGTGCTGCAGGCGGTGACTGTGACACGACGGCAATAAAAAGAGTGAAGCAGCAACTACAACAACAAACAACTGCAATTAAGGCGACTTTAAACAGCGTTGACAACTCTGCCGACATTGACTTTGCCTTTTGTCTACGGGCAACAAATTGTTGCACATACAACGACATTGTTGTTGTCCTTATCTCAGTTGTTCTTGCTGTTGTTAGTGCTGGAAATGTTAGAGCTCGCCAGCTGGGGATTTGTTGCAGTTGCAGTTGTTGCTTCTACTGTTACTGCTGCTGCTACTGCTGCTGCTGCTGCCACCGCTGTTGCTGTTGTTGCAGGAAGCTACGACTTGAAGCGGAAACTTGTACAACATTTTGCTACAGTAATTTTTTGGGTGTTGTTTCCGCCGGCGTTGACATTTTACAGTCTTTGTTTATGGTTGGGCGACAACCCGAAGTAATCCAAGCCGCACCACCTCCGTGCCGTCTTCCCTCCTCACTGGCTTTGCCATTTGCTTAATGCCTTATCGAGGCTGTGTCATTCCCCCCACCCCCAGCGAATGTGTCCCTGTGTCCTGCACGTGGCCATGGAACCCTTGCAAAATTCATGATTTACGTTTAAGTGTCATTGGTATTTAATTATTTAGATGGCCCCCAAGTCGTTTAAGTTGCTGAGCTCCCAATCTCCCGATGTTTCCATTCTCCCTTCTGTAGTTGCTGGAGATGAAAGATTGCTCGTGTTAGGGATGACAGCGGGCTGACAGACGATAGCTCAAACTTTTGCTTAGTTAAATTGGACTGCTAAATAGTAAGTTACTAGTCTCTGTTAATCAACTTTCCTTGATGATCCCACCTCTTACTCAGATGCACTCCTTCACCTTAAGTAGTAACTCTCTGCTCTCGGCTTGTCCTACAGCAGTACTAACCCACGATACCATCTCTATGTGAAGGGGCCAACGACTGCAGCTAAGAATTGCCAATAACTGCGACACACACGTGCGAATTTGCTCGCTGGGTGTTTGTTCACCTGTTCGCGCTTTCCATTTCATTTTTGGCCAGTGCCAATCTTTCCCTTTGGCACTGGAACACTCCCTCTCCGCCTGTAAACATGCACAGTTTGTTGGCCAAGCAAAGTGTTTGCATGTTTCTTGGCTTGCTTACAGACACATACAATAAATATGGTTGCTCAGCGTCACGCGAAGCCACGAGAGAAACAAGAGGAAGCATCCGAGTTCAGTTTTTGCACATTCTCTGGGGACTTTTCGCTTCAACTCAGTGTGTGCGTGTGTGTGTGTGTGTGTGTGTTAGAGTCACCTTCCTGTAGCGCTTGCATGGTCGTCGTACATTCCATGTGGGGCCAGCAACAAAACGTTCAGCAGCAGCAAAAGTGAAATTAAATAAATTTTATAACATAATTTACGCTATCACAACATGCACTCTTCCCCCTTTCACTTCCCAATCCTATTCACCTGCCTGACTCTGCTGCATTTGTCTTGTATCCTTGTATCCAGGGAATTTTCACTCGCATATTCGGAGGGGGGTGGGAAGGCGGCTTGGCTTATGAGTGTGTGGGCGTGGCACTATACAACTCTGCTCGGAGGACAACGTTTTTGTTAATATTGCGCACAGCCAGAAGCGCCGAAATGTAGGCTTCAATTAAATGTTAATTTTACAGAGCTTAAGCATGAAATTCGCTTAGAGTTTGGGGCTCCCCTACGGTCACCCCTCTCTCACCACCACCATCTACTCGTTGTCATCCTGTTTGTCGCTGTTGGCGGATTTGTGCGCTCTTTTCTGGCCTCATGAAGTCTCTCCGTCCCCAAATTCCAGCTGCCTGCTGCTTTTCAAGCGCTTTTCATTAAGGATGCTCACATCAAATTGTATATTTTATGGCTGCATTTTAATCTTTTTTATTGCCCGCTCACTTTTCATACAAATAAGTATGGAAAAATACTTAGCTGTCGTTATGAACGCATTTTCATTGCCTCGAGCTGCGTAAAAAGGCAATTGAAGCGTTTCAACTAATCTATCGATAAATTGCTAGGCAGCGTGGCTAATACCGTTATTTATAAGCATCGATCATTCTTATGTTGATGATTTGACAAGCTAGACCTAGAGCCATGGCTCTTTCTCTGATATAAGTTTGTTTAGTTTGAATTTCGGATTTGAGATCTACTGAAAGTTCTGTTCGCTTGGTATTACAGCTGGAATATTCAAATTCCCAGTTGAATTCTCAGGCGAAAAGAAATCCACAGTAAGACACAACTGAGTTTCCAAATAATTTTGTGCAATGTTAATGTTAATTCAATGTCAAGTCAATGTTAATGTTAAGTCAATGTTAAGATAATGCTCATGTTAAGTCAATGTTAATGTTAAGTGAATGTTAAGACAATGTTAATGTTAAGGAAATGTTTATGTTAAGCCAATGTTAAGGAAATGTTAATGTTAAGTCAATGTTAAGTCAATGTTAAGTCATTGTTAAGTCAATGTTAATGTTAAGTTACTGTTAAGTCAATGTTAATTTTAAATAATTTTCCATAGCGACCTGCTGATATTTCTGTTGGCCTGGTATTTCAGCTCAGATTTAAAAGATCCAGGTGTTCATACAGACTAGAGTGCGGCATCACTTCAAAATTTTATTGCATAATTTTGGGAGGCGTATGAAAGTTATATGCGTTGGCCGACAACGCTTATCTTGCGAGAGAGTAGTTTGTAGTAGCAGTTTACCCATTTTAAAGCTATTTTAGCTTGACTGATTGCTTGGCGCTTTACTAAGAATATTATAATGCTTTCTTAACATAAAGCTTGGGAGAAAGCTTTATTGTTTAGTGCAAAGTCTAAGAGTCAAAACTACGCAACTTTGATATTGAATATTTTGGGACTCAGACGTCAGATTTTCGATTGGTACGACTTTTTGGACTCGGGAGGACCAGGACTATCGATTGCGATCAAAAAATCGCTATCTTAAATTTTGTCGATTTTTGACAAAAATGCAAAGGGGTAACACTGCAAAATTTGTCAAAATGGGGTCGGAATTAAAAATTTCCATTTTGGCATGGAATCGAAGCTACTAGTTGTCTAGAGTCCAAAAAGGCAACGCGTTTCAAAATATCACTCCATTTGGCTGAGAAATGATCATTCAAAGTTGAAAATATAAATTTTTTGGGATTCTAATTTTCATTACTTTTTAGATACTTTAAGTTAATTTTTAGCCATCTTAAATTATTTAAATTTCAGTTCAATCAATTTATCTTCAAAATATATGACTGGTTTTCCTGCAGACAATTAAGTTAAGTCGCACCCACACTTATTTATAACACTACTTTAGTTCTATCCAAACTGCTATATTTAGACAGCACAGCGATCAAAACAATGTCAGTTCCATTCAATTTCGGGGTTACATTTTCATGATGAACCCCTTGAAAAGTTCGCCACGCACTTGACTTTACCTTTTTGGGGCTTCTAAAAATATTTGATATGAAATATGCAGTAAATAAAATGCATTTGCCACTTGTCTGTGCTGATGTTTTAGCTGTTGTTTTCGTTGTAACAGTTCAGAGTCTTGTGGGAGTTGCAAGTGTTCCCAAAGGGAACTGGGGAATACACCCAAAATCCATTCAAAACACGCTGCGAACTTGAATACGCTCAAGTGTCTATAAAAAAGGCACACACATCTACACTCACACCTAACACACAAACACACACAGTCATAAAATCCATATTGACAGTGAGGCACTTGTGAAGGGCCAAAGGAAACAGTTGGCCAAATGGAGCTGGGAGGGCACAATGGGTCGGGCCAAACAAAAAGAAACCATTGTAATAATGTCCAAAAATATGTTACCAACACGTGTAGCATGCATAACAGCAACAACACCAACAACAGCAACGAAAACGAGGAAATTCTTTTGCCCTGTTGACTGCAGTCAACAAAAAAAGTGGAAAAATAAAAGGATTGGGATCAGAGTGTGGCCCAAACCGTTAGACATGCTTAATCGATGCAGCAGGGGAAGTGAAGAAGGAGTGGAAATGGGAGTTGGGGCCAGAGAGGCGACACTTGTATTTTTATAGCAACGATATTTTATTTACCGCCAGCGACAAACAATACTAGGCTGGAGTCAAGAGCAGACAGGGGGCAGCGGTGGCACAGACAGTCGGGCAGACAGACAATGTCAATGCGCAGGCAGCGTTCATCACATCACACGGAAGCGCTTTAGCTGGAAAGGTGGAGAGGGATCAGAGGGACTGGCAGTTGTGTACTGTGGGTGGAGGCATTTCGGTGGCATGCTTAAAACATAAAAAATATGCTGACAATAAAAATTTGCTGTCGACTGAGCGGCTCAGCAGCATGCAACATGCTGTTGCACAGCAAAAACACAGCAGACAGAGAGACAGGCAGACTGACGCTTGGGCAGCTGAAAAGGCAGACAGACAGGGTGCCAGGTAGACAGACAGTTGGACTGACAGCTGGACAGACTGATGGCGTTTCACCTGCATACAAAATATTTACATGTGAAACTGATGAAGGGGAAAGTTAAATGCGACAGAGTACAAAACTGTGAATACCCTAGCTTTAGGTTAGATAATACTGTAAATAAGTAGACTAACTGAACTATCTAGGCATTTAAAAAGTTATAGAGTTTCTGTAGCATAATTGAAATAGTAGTACTCTGTCCGAAATTTTGCCTAGAAGATAGTCTGGCTGTCTTTATGGCTTGGTGTGTAAGCTTATAAGCAAACTATAATACCTTCTGTTTTACAGGGTATGCATAATAAAAACATTTACAGTTCAATGCTTGCTGGCCGACTTCAATGGAGTTGCAATAAAAAGCGTGGAATTCGCCATTGCAATAAAATAGAAACAACTGCGCCTAAAAACCACTCAAGCATACTTTCAGGCGACTGAGAGTAGGAGTGGAAGTGGGAGTATGTGTGTAGGTGGGTGGGGGATGGGCGTTTGAGTGGTGGTTGGCCATAGTCAAAAGTTACAAATGCGCGCCGTGAGTGAATGCCATTGATCAGTGAGTGTGAGACAGAGAGACAGACTTTGGCTAGGTAGCAAAAATAAAGTCGTAAACCTGAAATAAGCCATCAATGGCATTAAAACCCAGTGACGGTGTCGCCAAAGCGCGCGCTCCGCTTTTACAGCCATTTCCACAGCCTGTCCTACTCTTCCATCTCCTCTCCTCTCCTCCTCCAATCTGTAACTTTCTCTTACTCTTTCCCTTTTGCTGTCTTTGCTTTAGCTGTGTTTCATTTGTCAAAGTGCTTGGCGGCACTCTTAGAGTTATTTTGTGCTTTCGTTCGCTTTGGCAATGACTGGCACTTTTTCCTTTGCTCTGCTGCGGCTTTTACGTATGAGTAATCTTATAGGCGGGCATTACTCATACGCCGCATGAGCCCAACAACCATCAGCAGCTGAAATCACAGCGTGCGCTTACTTCTCACATTTAAAGTTTGCTGATTACACAGCAAATCATATAATTTCGTTGTTGATTTTTTGATGTCTAGCTGAAAGTGTGTGTGTGTGTGCCACTCACACACATACGTCATCTTATTTAAAAATCAATATTTGCGGCATTACGTGCTAAGCATATTAATCATACGCCACGTTACAGCAAAAGAGTCCACTCTGTGATTCTTTTGCTCTTCCGCCAGCTCGAATAAAAACTTTCGTTGGCACTACGTGTGCGGCTTTGAATTGGCCAGCAGCGCACAGACCTCCAGCTGGGAGTTATTTGAATATGGCCCACTGAATACATTTCGACTTGGAGCGACACTTTCACATAGTTATAATAAGCAAAGTTTCACTCACACGCGAAGCGGAAGGGATGTGGAGGGGAAATGAGAAAAATCAGGAGGGGAAGTGGCAGAGAAGTTTCATTGATGCTCATGTCAGACACTAATGAAAGCAAAATTAACTTCTTGAATGTGTTGCCGCTGACAGTTGCCTAAGCCCCAGAGTGGATCATAGGTGACTTAGCTGCTCAAAGGACTTAACTTCTTTCAAGTAAGTTAAACAAGCCGTTTAGTTTACCTTTTCGAGGTTTGCGACAGCAACACAATAAGTATGCATGTGTTGGCCAACACTGTTTGCATTTGGGACACAACTTCATATGGCTAAATGAAGAAATTATCAGCTGGCTGTTGGTTATGCCCCCCAGCAGTAGCAGCAGCTGCACTTGCAACCCAACAAGTCTGCAAACCTGCAACCTGCATAATTGCCACGGCCGCAAATTAGTTTTATGCCGCGTTGTTGGAGCTGCTGCTGCTTCATCTGTTGCCCAAGCTAAAAGCATGCGAGACTGCTAACTTGGCCCAGACTCATAAATGTTTGAACAGCCGCTACCGCTGCCACAGACGCGCCGCAGCTCTTTGTCTGCTGCCGCTGCTGCAATAACAGCGCTTCCGGTTTGCCAGAAATTCAACATGGCGTACAGGTTTCTCAGTTTTCACCGTGTTTAGTTATTGTTATTGTTGTCGAGTTGCGTTTTTGTGTGCATATTAATTGGATTATCTAACATGCGCACACACCCTCTACCAGCACACACACACACACACTCACACACTGAAATGTGTGTTAGTCACGATAATCTCTGGGGGATCAGTGAGTCCTGGCATGCAATTGTTGAAAAAGCATTTGCACAAACAATGCGCTCGAGGCCGAAGCTGCTACTCGCCTTGAGAGCGGCAAAGACGCAAAATCAACATTAGATTCGCCTCCTCTCCCCCCTCTTTTACACTCTTTCTCACTGTCTCCCGCTTTAAACTGCCATTCCTTGACTCTCACTCACTCTCCCCTTGCATAAATCAAGAAGGGGGCAAACAGCAGCTGCTGTTCTCTCGCTGGCAGCTTGTCTAAATATTTATACAATGCCAATGTAAATTAAAAAGCAAGTAGACTGGGCAACAAGTTGAAAACATTGTTAACAAAATCAACGGCGCAGAATCTAAAAAAGAAAACACAACACGACAGGGAGGGACAGACTAGCTAGATACTCTGTAGAAGTTACTCTTATTGTGGTTTAGTTGAACGGCTTAAGTCACTGCAAACAGCAAGAGGTTTGAAAGATAACTGGAGAATAACAGTTCAGCTACATACTCTGTAATCCCAAGGACTTTAGAGTATTGTTGTAGCTCTGCTAGTCATCATACCTGTTCAAGTTTAGGGTACTCCATGTGTAGCAATTGTAGCGTAAACTAAAGGGCTACACAGACTGATAGACAGACAAACAGAATCAAACGGTCTCAAATGGAGCCAAGCGCCAAGTCTAGGCCGCTGTTATGGACAGGCATCATTAGGCTGCCCGTTGTGGACTAATAAACTACAGAGCAATGGGGAGAGATAATCAGAGCTAGAGACAACGAGAGTGTATAGATATATATATATATATGGTGTAGAGTAACCAAAGCCAGACGTATTCCTCGTAACTAAGCCCAGAACCAATCTTGCAATCCTACCCTCGGATTATACAAACCGAGAAACAAGTAGCTTAAAAACGCTTACGGCGTCTGTCCAGGTAACCAGGGGAGAGTCCAGTACTGCAGATGTACGTGATTCCACCACTGTCCAAACACCTGGCTGAAGGGCTCTCCTCTGTTGTTTTGTTGACTTCACATATTTGATGCTGCGTGGGTAAATTAACAAATAAATGGCATTCTTGTTGCTGTTGTTGTTGTTGTTGTTCGGTGTCCTTTGTTCCAGCTTAAACTCCGCATTGAGTTGGAGTTGTGTGTTGATTTGCTTCGTTGCTCCTTTTGCAATTTCATAAATTCCCCTGTTCAAATGCGTAAAATGTGGCCAGCAACCCTGGGCAACGTTTGTCCATAAACCCACACTTCCATTTCCATTGATAGAAAGAGAGAGAGAGCAAAGAGCATCGAAGGAAACAAAGAGAGAGAGAGAGACAGTCACTTTTTCTATTTGACCACAAACAATATTGCACTTGCCTTTGTTGCATTTTTGTGCGTCTGTCTGTTTGTCTCTCTGTCTCCGATTTAGTATGTCTTGCGCTTTGGCTGGCAGAACTTCATAGTTTCACAGTTGTCAAAAAATCCATGAAATATTTAATTAAAATTCTTGAGTTAATATTTGGACAAAAGTCAATATTGCTAGAGAACATTTCGTTATATCAGCTTATACTTGAACTTAAAGGCACAGTGAAACTTGCTCTTAATGCACAAGTGCGAGATACTATTACTTTAATGGAGATATCTTCCGTCTTTAAAGAGAAATTGGTCAGAAATTTAAAGCTTGTATTTAAATTCGATGACATTTTTATAGTAAGAAATCATATTTCTCCAAGGTTATAAATCATAGAGCAATTTAGCGCAATCCCTGACCTAATACCTAATTTTTGTTCGACATGTGTAAACATATTTCTCATTGACTGCGTGGCAGTCAGTAAAATTGCTCACCTTGCAACCCAACGACTGCAGTTGCAACTAGCGAGCGGCAAGTGGCAAGGAGTGGGATGGAGTGGGGTGTGCCGCAAGTCATTTGGACAACTTCTCAATTAAATTAAATGGAAGTGCAGCCAGAGAGTAGGGGAAAAGTGGAGCAAAACAGAGTTGAAGGTTTGCCTGTAAAACTCTTTAGTCATTCGGGCGCTGTAAATCTCGTGCTGTGAAACTTTTTTTAAATTAAATGACAAACACACACACAGACAAACACTTGCACAGTGAGTGCCATAAGTAAGTGCATAAGTGTACGTGCGTGCAAAATGCATTTAATTTGCAGCAAAGTGGCTGTCGGGCCTCCAATGCTGACTCGACACTGACTCAAACTACGACTCTCGCCAGGCTTTGGGTATGGCTCCAGTCGTGCCGGCACCGACACCGTCACCGTCAGCGTCACTTCCAGCTCCAGGCTCTAAATGGGCGGGGCCGTCACAACGGGCGGGCGGCTTTTAAAATGATAAAAGTCGCCGCTTGTCGCGACTACGAGACGCCGACAAAGCGGCGTAAATTTCAATTAAATGTGAAAGCAAAACAAATTTTAACTTTATTCGAGAGTTGGACGAAAAACGTGTCTCTGCTGTGCAACCAGTTGGCCAGTGGCGTTTATGCGCCGCTAAATCGTAAATTCAATAAACTATGAAGACTTTTTGTGATTTGAGTAGTTTGTGAGAGGTTTAAATACACTATGCAAAAGGAAAACTGAAGAGGTATATTCGAAAACTTCTTCTTTCTACATTAAACAAGTTTATGAGCTGCAATTCACTTTAGTGTAAATAATCTTTAAAATCTTCTTAATCGTTCAATCAAGTATACTTGATAAGTAGAGTAAAGTATGTTCAGAGCATAAGTTATTGAAACGATTGTTGTATTAAGCTTAGTTAATATAACAGCTAAACTAATTAATATTATTAAATTACAATAACAAACAACGCATGAACTTCTTATTCCTATACAAATTTGCGTGTGTGTGTTGGTATTGGGTATGCGTGTGTGTGTGTGTGCCTAAATGTAATTGTGAATTCCATATTTCAATGTGACTGTGAGTGTATGAATGGGAGCATGTAATTGCCATGACTCTCGTTTTGCGTGTGTATTGGTGTGTGTGAGTATGTGTGTGTTGTTCCGCTTGTTGTTTTTGCGTTTGTTATTACAACAATTACTTGAAAAATACTCTGATATCAGCGTCAGCGTCGACAGCGCCAGTAAAATTATTTAAATGCTTTTGTGTGCGGGGATTACAAGTGAAAATACACCAACACACGCACACACTGCCTCTAAAGGATACAGGGGAGGAGATGGAACGGGAAGGAGGAGGGGGAGGCGGAGGTCTTGTTGAGCAAACACAAAAACATATAACAGCTGTAAGGCTAATGGAATGTGTGTGTGTATGCGTGTGTGAGTGTGTGGGCGTGTGGGTAGGGTGTGTGTGCCAGTGGGTGTGTCATGCGTATGTGTCCATGTGTCTGCCTGTCTGCCTCAGTTCCGGAGTGGATCCCGGCGTGGCCGACAGACAATTTGGTTTAATTGATAGTTGGGATAATGTAATTATAGACAATTGCGTTTCATGCGAAACCGATTTGCTCTTGCTGCTACTTCGATTATAATGGCCACCACACACACACGCACACACACAATACTGAAGTGATGTGTGTGTGTGAGTGCAGCAACAAAAAATTGTAAACGTAGTCAAGTGTCGGCCACTTTTGTAGATAAAGTGTGGCCAAGTTAAGAGCTGTTAAATTGTTAAACATTGGGAAACTCTTGATGTGATTGAAGCTGGCTTTATTCAATAAGTCAATGCACTGGAACCAGCAGAAAGGCAGCACAAATAAATGCACTGAAGTGACCTTTCGAGGTGGAGAATGTCTAGGTAAATGTAGACAATGGGAAATGATATATAGTAATTAAAGTTATCGTAGATGAAATGGAGACAAAATAGTTTTAAAATACTCATTCCATAAAGAAGCTCATAAATAAATGCTCAGCAATATTCGAGGGTTTGTAGCTCTGCTTATACCCTTTGAAAACCTTCACTCCTGCAGGGTATCGTAAAGAATGTGACGCGCTAGAGTGGCAGCAATTCAGGTGATTCATTCAACTGTCGCTAATTGGCAGCATGGGGGCAAATGGGGCCAATGGGATCAATGGGGCCACAGGTACATGCAATTAATTATGGTCATTTTCAGGTGTGCATCCACTAAAACACACCAAAAACAGCGAGTTGTAGGTCGCAGTAGACAGAGTCTCTGTTGGAGTTGGAGTCGTCAAATGAACAGTGGCTAAATAACAAAGCGACGCCGTTTGCCAATGACTGTTGCATACTTTTGTGCGCGACTGTAATGGAGTGCGTGGAGCTGGTAAAATTGCATTGAAAATGCGCGCAAACAAGCGCATAAACGTTGTTTTCCCTTCCACTGCCCCTGGAGCCATTCTCACTCCAGCAGACAAATGGAAACAAATGATGAGGTTTTTTTGCCTGTTACTCTTTGTTGTTGTTGTTGTTGGCGCAAAATGGCGCCCAATTGGCAATTGCCGCTTCCGGCGGCTGATTGGCTGCACCGACTCGCAACGAAATGTATGCGGCAAAGGGGCAGGCACCGTGCAGGTGGTGAGAGGCATGTGGCAAAGGGCCACGCAGCCGGAGCCAGCATAATGTGCATCCGTATCGATGACAATCACCAAAACGCGTTTGCCAAATGCACAACAACACAGCAGGAACAACAGCAGCATTACTGCGGCTGCAACCAGACACCGAGGCGACTTTTCTTGATGCGTTTTTACGATGAGGCTTTTCCCAGTATTTCCCTTTTCCCATTTCCCTCCTCGCTCATACCCAGCTGTATGCAACTGATTTGCGGCCGTTAAGTGAAAAATTCATTGTAAATTGAGTCTGGTATTTAAAATATTTCTCAAAGGAAGTAAATTGAATGCAAAAGGCATTTTTCACTCATCACATTGCTTGGTTTTTCAATTTTTCCCCCCCTTTGGGCAGCACTGCAAATGAGCTGTAATTATAAAACATTTTCCATACACTTTTCTCGCGATTAAAAGGTTGAAACCTTAACAAGTACTTGCATTTCAGCATAATTAGCGAGTATTAAATTCAAAGTCGCATTACGGTTGAAAAACGATTCGACAGTAAACCAGAAGTTTAAAATTTGTAAAAATGGCTTAAAGGCCTATTCAAAAGTTTTGCAATGCTTCAATTATACCCTGTTCTTGTAGAACTAGCAATCACATTATTTTGTGAATTACACTCCCAGTGCTGTACTTACATTTGAAATCTGCAGAAAATAAGCTCGTCAATTACTCTGTATTAAAGACGGGAATTTTAGTTGTTCTTGTTGGCTCGGACCGTGTTTAAGCAGGCAGCGCTACTAATAAAATTAATCAACTTTAATGCACTTTAGGCGCCAGCTCTAGCCCCATGTTGAATGGCTGAGATAACAATAAAACGAATCCGGCCGTCCGGCAAGAGGCAGTGTTGGAAATGGCAAGATGAGGCAGTTGTTGTAGGCGGTGGCATTTGAGCTGCTGTTGTTGCTGGTGTTGTTTTTGTTGCTTTTGCTGCAGCACTAAATAATTTCTAATAAAATAAAATAAATAATGAACGCAGCCAAGCTAAGGATGCTCTGCAGGCCGTATCCTTTGGCTGTCTCACATAGATGGCTCTGTCTCGGCCCGGTTCTAGCCATATTGCGCAAATATTGCTGCAAGCTGCCTTTGGCAATGTGTTTTACTTTTATTGCACTCGAGCCGACGGGCGCTGCACATTTTTAACGCCAGTCATAAAAAGGGACGAGCACTAAGCACAAACTGGAACTGGAACTGGTGATGGTACTAGTACTGGTGCTGGTACTGAAGCTGCAGCTTCTATTCCTGCTGCTTCTGCTGTTCCCTGCCTCCTCTCTCCAGTCTTGGCCAACACATTTTTTTCCAATTTTAAGGCTGAGTAGCGCACACGGTGCGCCATTCGCCGTTCGCCAAATGACCGTAGAAATGATTGCTCGTCGGATTGAGAGCGCTTTGGTTGGGGCCCGTATCCGGGTCTGACTTTGGCTCGGATTCGGTGGATGGGGACAACTGCGTAACTAGGCAACGACACAGCAAGGGTCATTGGTTGCTAATGCCCCCGTGCAACAGGGCAAGACCCGGTCTCACCGTTTTCCTGCTTTGTTATTTGCCTCGGCTTATTTGCTGAAAATAAAATCAAACTGCATCTCATCCACGACATAATAAAGGAAATTGCGTGACAAGCAGCTTAAAGATTGGTTCGTCACACAATCGCTAACAAATTACTAAGCTAAACTACACTAAACTAAACTATTTAAGCTACAAGTTCTTTGAACACTAACAGTTTTTCTGTAGAGCAATTTATTAAAAATGCATTTACTTTTTAATAGATATTTTAAAATTTGAAACATTGACAAAAATTCCAAGAAATTTCAGAACTTTTCAAAGTATTACAATTAGTTAAATGTTTTATTTAAATATAGTTTTATTTTAATTAAGAACTTACTGCCAACGCTGCTCTAAATGTACGTCACACTCCTCTTTTAGACTGATAAAGTTTCTTGTTCATTTCTTCGTTTTGTTGTCAACGCAATTTCAATTTATATTTATGACCTTTTAAAGCCAGTTTATGAGCTGGCAACCTCGCGACACACCCCAGTCCCTGCTTTTAGAACCACCCACCCGAAAGTATCGTGCAGCTCATGTTAATGTTATGGCACATTTTGCGATTTTAAAGTAATAAACTTGGGCAATGATCAGACCATCAAAGACAGGGCCATTAAACTGCCAAGACACTCAGTCAGTCGATAGGGGAGTGGGACAGCAGGGGAGGAGGTAGGCTACTAGGAAGAGGAGTGAAGACTCTCCTTGCACCCAGTCTTCACAGTTAGTTCTCGGAAATTGGCGCCTTCATGGGGCCGGGCTGACATATTGAGTCACATCTATTAATCGTGTGGCAATCGAGTGGCTGGCAATCGAGTCTCTTAGCTCGTCTCCGCAGTCGGAAATGCCGGGCCATCAATCAGCCAAGGACTTCATTAGATACATTTGGAGTCGTCGTCGCAATTGAAGTCAAAGTCGAAGTCGAAGTCTGGGACTCTGGTTATTTGCGTCTTACAGGACAGCTCTGCTCCATGTTGCCTTCTAATTAGGATGCCAGTTTCGATTTGGCAACTGTTGAAAGGGTTATTAATATTGGCTAACTGTTTGCGTGGGGTTCTTTGGTATAACGTATCCGATTGCAAGCCATAAAATCAAACCAAACAATAAATAATGGACATTTCTGTTGCAATAACATAAGGTAACAAGAATATGAGCCTATGTTTTTGAGTAAGTCATTTAGATATTTAAAAACGTAGTGGGAGAAAGTGGACTCACTAGTCGTATACTTAATTGTGTACTTGTAAATCAGCTAATAGAATGGACATGCCCTGCTTGCCTATTTTTTACTTACAGGGTATGCGCATCACACCGAAAAGTGGCTAAGCATTTTGTTTACATTGTTAGCTATATATATGTATATTTATATATATATATAAACAACTTTTTGGTCTCAGTTGCTTTTGTTGTCCTCTCCAGATTTTGACCGTCTGTCCTGGCTTGTTGTTTTGCCACAATTCGAATTGTGGTTAAATTGTATTTTGTCGTTTCTGCATTTTTGAGACATTTCTAAACGGTTTGCGTTGCGTTTGCCCAGAATGTAGCCCACTTATGGAAAATGTCGAGCTGAGCTTTTGCCAAACACTTTGCGGTTTTAATTTATCTACAGAGCCATAACCCCGCTTCAGCCACTCCACCGAGTCGCCCTCAAAAAACGGGTTATAGTTTCAGCAAAGCACATAATCCCAATGAGTAAAGTTTTTGCACAACAACAATTTCCATGGTGTTTGCACAACTGACAGGTAAACTTTGCTCGGCAGCAGTAAAACAACAAGAGTTTAAATAAAATACATAAATTTAAAATCGCACAAATAAAGCAAGTAGAATACTAGTTTAAAGTAGTATATAAAGTGTTTTTTTCTTGCCTGTATTTCTACTTTGTAATTGCATTTTTTGTACAACCCATTAGAGAATTAAAAGCGACAGACAAACGATTTGATTTCGATACGTTTGCTAAAGTCAAAGAAAACTTTGACATATGTGAAAAGAGTTTTCATTCGCTTTTTTTATCTGTGTTTCTAATTGAATAATAATCGTGACGCTGCTATAAATGGAATTTCCACTTAACATTTATCTGTCTTGTGCAGTCGTTTGTATGGAGTAACTTATCGCCTATGCAATACATTATAAAAAAGTTAATCAGTTTTTGAAGTTCCTTTAAAAATGATTTTAGATTTAAATTTGATACAATACTTTTCCAGCTACCAGTTAGTACTCAGTTCAGACACTTTTTTTGTTAAAGAAGTGTATTATATTTTCGCATAGTCAGTGGCAGTTTATCTTTGTAACGTTTCTTTTTCCACCGATATGCTCCAACGGGTTCGTTACAATTTTCCAATATTTACCTGCACCGCTCACTAGTTTCCTCTATATAAACGGCTGCCTCGTTCCAGCGTATGTGCTGCAGTTGTTGTCCATTTTGGCCAAAAGCTTTTAGCTGGACGCATCCGTTGGAGCGTGTCACTTGCTGGTTATGTCCTTTGATCCTTGGATCGTTGCATCAAACGACATTTAGCTTGCGCATAAAGTTCACATCATTGCCAAGTTATTTTGACATGTTAACTTTATTACTACGACCCTCCCCCTACCCCTCCCAACCTGTGCTCTCCTTGTTGGCCTGTCAAAGGTAACAACCTGCCGAGTGGCACATTGATACGACAGTCTGTTCTATTTGATTAACTTGCAAGTTGCAAGCTACAACTGCCACGCAACAGCAATGCAATTTGCCACAACTGCCAAGGCACACGAGTCCCTAGAATTATAATAACAATCAGCAAGCAAATATGAAAAATGAATAATAACAAAGAAAAAAGAAAAAAGCAAACAACAAAACTATGAAATGTTTAAAAGAAAAGCAAGTGAAATAAAGGAAAATTCCACGCAAATTGCAGGACATGTTGCCGCCTTCTGCGGCATAGACAGATGTCAATCACATGCACTGCCTAAGCCCGTCGCCGTCGTCGTCGCCATTGCTGTCGTCGTCGTTGTGGTCGTCGTCGCCATAAACTACACGGACATGAAACTCTTGGCCAAGAGCAGGGGTTAGCCATACTCATAAATACACATAGAGAAAGTTTAAGGCGATGGGATATAAGCCATTAATTTTTCAACTTATTCTGCTCTTCATTAAAACAATAAAGACATCTTGAGTTATGCATTCAATTTCATAATTTTCTTTACTAACTTCTATAATATTTGTAGTTTTAGCCATTTCTTGCAGTGCAGTCAGACGCTTGATTGATTTTTAAGCCGCAGTTGCTGTTGACTGCATCGTCGTCGGCAATGCCAATGCCTTGTGGCCGTTGCCTGGCACATCGCGTAATAATAGGGAATGAATGGCGTACCCCCTTTCCTTTCATTCCCCTACACCTGCCCAAACCTCCTACAGAGGGACGCCACTTCAGCTTGAGCCGCGGGCACTTGGCAGCTCAGTCAGTGCTCGTTGCTGTTGTTGTTGTTGTCGTTTTGTTTGATATTATCGTCTAGCAACGCGTCTGGCAACCCGCGTGACGTAGGCAACACTTGCACACGCACTCAAAAGCTATGCACTTCCGCTGAGCCCCATCGACTCCCCCTCTCTCCCTTCTCACTTCCTCCTTCTCTCCCACTCTGCTTCTCAGGCTGGTGCTCGCCTGTGGCATAATCAGTTGCAAAAATTTGACACGTTGTACGTTGTTTGGCTAAAGTAAAAAAATGAAAATGGAGCGCTTTCGGCTTAGTCGTCTAACACTCTCGTTACGCCTCTGCCCCCTCCCAAATGATGCACCCTGTTAACGTTCAAACCAGCGCCATTTTCTTGTGTGCTCGTGTGTGTATGGGTGTGCATGTATTTGCATATCTGTTTTTGATTTTTGTCGCTCCTGGCGTAAATTCAATTTGACGTGGCTCTACCCGTTGCCAGAATCCCGCCTTCTGTGCAACCATGAAATCAATAAATCTGCTCCACTGTTTGAATCCAATTTATCACTTTACAGACTTTTTGCGTTACCTTTTTTTTTTTAGCGTGTGTGCTGCGGCACTCTCTCTTATTTTGTGGCAGCAACCGCACAGACAAGCAGTGACACGCCCACTCACACACACACACACCACCCCTCGTTCAATCAGCCATTTATGAAGTGGCAAACAGGCGTCGTCGATTGGCGGCTTATCCTCACCATGTGCAATACAACTTCATTAGGCGAAGCAACGCGGCGTATGAGTAATGTGTAATATGTTCTGCTCTCTGCTCGCCTCCTCAAGCAATTTCTTATGCAAACCTTATGTGAATAATGCGTTGCAATGTGCCACACCCACGCACATACCGCCCACATGTCGGCAATCGATCAATAATGAAATTTAGTAAAATATTTCGCGCACAACAAAAGGGAAAATCGCGTTTGCGTTTAGTCCTACGGCGCATATTTTAGCTTTTGTGTCCTTCCGCATAATGCCTGACATACTTTGTGGCGCCACGGGAGGAACGGAGAGGGGGCAGGGGGCAAGTGCTGAAATGCTTTGTGCGCGATTAAATTGCGGAAGTGGTAAAACAGGCGAAAAAGGAAGCTTTTATTTATTATAATTCGACGAGCGCATATCCTTGAATCCTTGTTGAAAGTGAATAAAAACACAATTTAATCAATTCTTTTTTTTCGTTTTTTTTACATTAAATATATTTAGACGTTTTTCATTCAAAATTGTTTTTGTCACGCAAATGTGCATGGGGCGGGGCCTAGAGGCGGTGGGGGGAAGGCATTAGGCAGGCTGAATGCAGTTTGGAATGTGTTCTTTTTTTTGTTGTTTTCGTTTGTGCCAAGCCCTCAATTGCGCTTTCGCCATTGCCACACGCCACACACACATGCCACAGAATCTGCATTATGTTTTCCTTTTTTTGTGGGTTTTCTTGACATTTTCGTTTTACTGTTTTAGCAAACTTCTTACATCCAATTACATTTATATAAGTATTTTATAATTATCGTTTTGGTTTTGGTTTCGGTTTTAGGTTTTCTGGTAAATATTTCACTGTTTCCGTTTTTGTGTACATTTAAGTTAAAATAATTATGTAAGCTACATTTAATTGTAATATATAATATATAATATATTTATATATATATTTATATTTAAAATTACTTTACTCGGTGCTATTTGTTTACCATTTATAATAAAAGAAAACACAAAACGAAACAATTTTCAAAGCGATAGATTAACTCAAATCTGGCAAAGCTTCAGTTGAGAGCAGGAACTCAAGAGTCTTTGGTTTTAGAAAACGTTAAGAGTAAGCTTATGGCTAAATATATTTATATTAAATTTTAAATAAAAATGTTGGTTAATTTATTAATTTATTACAAGCATTTAATGCATACGATTGAGTCACTAAACTAATCGAATATTTACTTAATTAAGAGATTCGATTCGATTCGATTCTCGTTTTGGGGGGAGCTGCAAAAGCAAAATCAAAGCGTTTGACAATATAGTTACTAAACAAACTTAAGTTGAATTTTGTTGTTGTAGAAATAAGAACAAAACTACAGAACAACAACACCAGTAAAATGTGCTGTTCGCTCAGAAGTTTCACTTGGGATTTTCCACCCATTTTCCACATTTCCTTTCATTTCTCTTTGCACATTGATTTAAGTTTCTTATTGCGCTTAGTTCTAATCAAAACTCTAAATACATTTAGCTTATGTTCATTTTCTTAAACTAATTTTCCACATTTTTTTTTATTTTTTATTATTTTTATTTCATCTTGTTTCTTGAGTTTTTCTTAGCTTTTGTTCGAATGTTGTTTTTATGTTTTGCTTTTTGCGTGCTGCTAAACTGTCCAGTTTCCCCGCTTTAGTTTTGGCTATTGACCAATTTTCTTTCAAGTTTGCTGCTTTGCTCTCTTCTACTCCTCTCCTTCTCCCTTTTCCTTTACTTTCCGTGCTTACTTCTGCTCTCCTTTGTTCTCTGCTGATTGTCCACTAAAAACTATGCTTGCTTCTAATGCTTTGCCTTTTTATTTCTTTTGTTTTTCTGGAATTTAGTTTTATTTTCTTTTGTTCTATTTGAATTCGGTAATAATATTTTCTGTGTGCTTTTGGTTTTTACACTTATTTAGCATTTACTGGTTTTTTGTGTGTTTGTATTTTGTTTTTTTTTTTACTTTTCTTTATCATGAATACACATTAATCAAACGTGAAAAAGTTGCATTTGGTTTTTTAATTTTCTTACTTTTCTTTTTATTTGCAAAAATGAAAATTATACTTTGTGCATAATGAAATTGGCAATAAATTTATTGACGAGCTTAAATAAATTGAAATATGCACTTATGTATATTAACCCTATGTAAGTAAGTATGTATTTCAGTATGAATTTTCCATTTTCCATTTACCATTTACCATTTATTCTTGATTCGTTTTGTTGTTATTGTTTTCTATATAAATTGCATTACCCTTTCCCCCAGCTTGCATTTATTACAATACAATTAAACATACAATATAAATACAATACAATAATACATGTTACGCACACACACACACACGCACTCACACACACACAAGTATATATACACATAGTATAGTATATTGTATATTGTGTGTATATATTATCATAATTTACCTTTATTTATTCAGTCTTAAGCTACAAAAATCGTTATGCATATTTCTGCTCTTTTGGTTTTGGTTTTTGGTTGGCTTCCACACACTCTCAGTTAAACTCATTCATTCATCAGCTAAAAATTTGAATCTATTCAAATGAGTACTATTTTAAATTCGCCATTTATTTGAATTATTATTTATTCACTTATTCAATTTTCAATTATGGTTGAGTGCAGCAAAAATGAACGAGCTAAAAGTAAAAGTTTAGTCAATGAACATGAGTTTTTTGTATTTTTCCTCTTTATTTTTGAGTTGTTGGAAAATGGAAAAGTAGGCGATAGTATTTTGGGCGTGGCAGCAGCAGTTCTAAAGACAGGGAGCGAGTGTTTCTGACTGACTGTGTTCGCTTACAAACTAGAAAGCATTCTTAACAGTTATATTTATATATATATATTTATGTACTCGTATATAGATAGAGCCCAGATGTAGGCAATATTACTCTATGTATCTTTGTATCTGTATCTAATTTCAGCTGTTTTTTTGCATCGTTATCGAGCTTGTTTTACTTTTTTACAGGCATGCCTCATGTGGACCTTAGTACACTAAAACTGACTCTAGCTAGTTAGTTAGTTGTTGACCTCACTGTACCTAAGACGTTTAGCGCTTTCCAAGTATTTACTGTATGTAGTGTGTACCTTGCTCAAGTTAAACGAATCTCAAATAATTCAACTCTATGGCTATTCAAACTATATACTATGTAGTACAGTGTTTTGCAGTTGCTTTAATGCTTTCATGGTTTTCTTGTTATTAATAAGTTTTTCTTTACTTTTTTTTTTGTAGTTTATCTCGGATCTTTTAGCTGTTTTTAGTTTGAGTTTAAATGAAACGCCAGTTTGCTCGGAGGTTCTCAATTTGTGTGTTTTTGTTTTTGTTTTTGGTTGTAGTTCGGTTCGGTTAAGTTTAAAGTTTGCTTCAAAAGTCGAGAGACTAATATTACAGCTATCAGCTAGGATTAAATTAGTAGGTTAATCGAATTTCAATTTTTACATATTTACAAGACATTAGTTTAGGTTTCATGTTTCAGTGTTCTGTATCTGTATCTGTGTCGGTGTCTGTGTATCTGTATCTTTTGTGTGTGTATGTTTTGAAGCTCGTTTCCAAAATATTTCATTTAACCAAGAAGTTTGCTGCTTCTCACTTTGACTTAAGAACTAAACGTTCGAACAACCAAATGAATGCTCACGAGTATTTACAGAATTCAAAACTCATCGGATGCAAAGCAATTGCAGTCAACCATCAACGGAAATGGAATCAGAGCTCAACCCTGGCTGAACAGTGCCACCGCGGTGCTGATCAGCACACAGAGTGCAATTTGCAGACTCTGCAGCGGTGCACCATTTATCAACTGATCCTGTCCCGCATTACTACGCACATCCATGAGGTCTCGCGAGAGGGGCAGCTCGGTGGGATCACTCAGTTCGTCGTGACAGGGCAGCATCTCGGACTTTAGCATGAAGAGTCGCACACTTATCGAATTCTTGGTGGCCAGAGCATCGAGAGCATCGCCAACTTGTGGCTGATGCAGTGAGCCACCTCCCAGCAGCACATCCACATCATTGTGAGCCATCGCAGATCCACTGCTGCTGCCGCTGCTGCTGCCTGCTCCATTGTAGAACGAGCTCTGTTTGTGCAAATTCAGATTGTCATCCAGATCGAGTAGACTACCGTGTCCCAGTCCCAATCCCCCACTAGATGCATGTCCGCCAGTTGTCTCATCGTAGTAGTCGTATCGTTTCTGCGTTTGTGCCACAGCTGCCACACCGGCAACATCCTTCTGCTGCTGCTGTCGCTTGCGTCGCTGTCGCAGCTTCGTTTCCACAATATTCTCCGAGAGAGTCTCCGTGAATTGCCGCTGACCACGCATGGCCTGTCGTGACTTACTCGATGCATGCTTCCTAGATCCAATGACATTGCTGGCGTTAAGCTCATCCAGTGTTGCATAATTGCTGCTAACGCTGCTAACACTGTTGCCAATGCCACCCATGCTAGCACTGTTGCTGCCAATCGCTGTGAAGCCGCCAATATTAAGTAGATCCAGTATATGAGATGGCACCGGGTCCACAAAATGTGAGAGCTTTGGCTCCTGCAGGGTGCAAATGAAATTGTCGAGCGAGTCACGCAGCTGCAGGTGACGTGTACGATTTCTCAACTCAAAGATCCATTGTAGACGACAGTCGCAGACGAATTTGTTGTCTGCAAGAGAGAGAGAGGGGGGAGAGAGATATGAGTTAAAATATAAGTGAAATAAAAGGCACATTCGACAGACGGCGTACAGAAATTGCTTTTGTCAAGTCCCCTCCCATCCCATGTGAAAAGCAGTCCATTGTGTCTGCCACAGGTGAGCAGTGAGCAGTGAGCGGTGAGTGTTGAGTGCGGAGGACACTTTTCCGTTTGATTTTTGCTGCTGGCTAACGCCGTCAGGGTTTAAGTGGCCACCAGCAACAATTGGCTGTCATTTGCTGGCCAAAGACTCCTGAATCGGATATGGATTCTGTCTACCATGACCCGCCCAGACCTGAGATCCCACTCCCACTCCGACTCTTATTCAGACTGTGACTGTGACTGTGACTCTTAGGCGGCCTGTGTCTACAACTCCATATACGATTCTGGCTAGTTGCCAGTTCGTTTTAACTGATTTTACCGTTAAATTCGTGCCTTCTGCCTGAATGCCAGGCTTCAATCGTACCATGTCCATGCAAGTTAAACGCCTCAATGACATTTCCAATTTAGACGATGCCACAGCAGTTGCAGCCTGCCAGGATCCCACGTATCTGAGCATAACCATTCTACAGCAGCAGCAGGATTTTGACTCTGCCTGTCTATTGCTCTGTCACTCAGCTGAACGCCCAACTGCTGCAGCTTCAAGTGCTGCTACTGCTGTCAATTATTTGCTAGTCGTCCTCATGTGTCCTGCGTGCCTCGGATGACAGCAGGAGACAAGGGGCCACGGTGGGGGGTACCACTGCCACCCACTGCGTCTGCATCGATTTTCATTGATTCGTTTCGAGCGCAAACCAATTTGTTGTTTGGTTAGTTAAGTTCGAATGGTTTAGTCCCAAATTGAGCGCATAAATGAGGAAACGGAGAATCCACAGAGATTCTAATGAAAATCTTTGCGCACCGAAGCATTTGCCCATTGAAAATTAAATCGAGCTCTGTAAATTATTTAAAGACATTTCCCCATTTTCCATTTCCCAAGGACATCTCAACACCGTACTAACGAAATTTCCCACACAAAGTTTGTAATGATTGTTAATTATTTAGGCTCAATTAAATTGTTTTTATAAATATTTTATAAACACAATTAGCCCCGCAATGAAAGACCCTGTAATTATTGTTTAATACGAAATTAAGTGTACATGAATTTTAACTGAACCGAAATCAATAAAGCGTAGTTTGAAACTAAGTTCTTAACAATTCCACATTAATATAAACCCCAGTGGATAAAAGCCAGTTAAATCAGCTCTGTACTTAGTATTAACTTTAATCAATTATTACTCCGACTACGCACAACAATAGGCAGCTATTTGGTATACGAAATGGGTCTATATACTTAGTCAGCTAATGTCGTCAGAGGCAAAAAGCTAGTTAAGGCCCTGTAGTAAATCTCTTGAGTATAATTAGGCCCGGTACGGTGACACAGTTTTGCATGTCAACATGCATAATTAGCATAAACGTTACAAACAAAATATTGACTCTTTGACTGACTAACACACTAACTGGTTGGCTGACTGGCTGACTAACATTCGCAGTTAAGAGCTGTGCACATCATTATCCTTGCACACACGCACATTCACAGTCACAAAGCGACAGACAATGAAGAGCAAAGGATACAATGACACAGGCAGGCAGTAGGCCAAAAGGAAAGTAGGAGGAGTAAGGCAAAAGGGGAAAACAGCCAAGAGGGAGCAGGGAAAGTGGCGCAACAATTGGTAGGGATCTAAAGGCCGCAAAACTATGATTGGGACAATAATTCGTGGCATATATTATCTCTCTGAATGTAGTGAGTGCATGTGGCAAAGCCCCAAAAAGTTGCCACAAAATGACAAAAGAAAACTTTCGTTGCGAAAATAGTTGGCAAATTAGTCGAGCAGCTTGGAAGCCAAGACGGGAGAGATAATTGGTGGAGGAGAGTGGAGAGAGCGTTGAAAAAATTCTAATTTTCCATATGAAAACATACAAAAAAGCATAAATAAAGTTAAATATGCAAAGAAGCGACTCCGGAAAATGTTCCAAATGGCCAACGACAACTTGGCAACATTTAGCAAGCAAATTACAACAAAATTAACATGATAATGAAGTGGCACAACACAAAGCCTGGCAAGGGGCAAGACCAAAGTGATAAAGAAGGTGAGGCAGAGAGAGGAGAAGAGGTGGCGGTAAAGGGAGATGGCTGAAAACTGGCAGCTGTTTGCAGCTGACCAAATGACAATGACTTGCCAGAGAAAGAAAGGGAGGAAGAGAGAGAGAGAGAGGGACAGAGTGCATGCAACAAAAAAGTCAACGACAATGTTCTCTTAAAAAAAGGATATAAGTACATAGTATATAAAGCTATATACACACAGATACTGTGGCTTAATGTGCAGTAAACTCTGTCTCTCCCTCTCTCTCTCTATCTGTCTCTGTCTCACTTTGTGTGCATGAAATACTTTTATATTTTTAATGATACTTGGCCAAAGCGGTAGGAAGTGTTTTGGTCTGCTGCACACACTTCAACACACACATGCACACATGCTCGTCTCATTTTGCAAGCAACGAACTTCGACTTGAAGTGTCCCCTACTCCTCCCATGCACCCCTTAGCTATCTACTCCCCTCTCTGCCTATCGGCCATAGATGACTTTCAACTCTACCTACACATGATGTTGCAGCTTACTATCTTTTTTTGGTTTAGTCGCTGCTGCAACAGTCGGAAACGTTTTTACGGTTAACAGAGAATATTTCCATACACACACAGTGCACACACACTCACACACACACCGACTGCACACAGAGCGATAGAATAAGTGACATATATATGCGTCTATGCGCACATTAAATTTTATTATTGTCATTTTCCCAGAAATGTTCAAGTCAGAGAGTTGGGCCCTTGTTCCGCCCCCTGCTGGACTGCAGCTCCTTTGACCAACAAGTTCCAAGTGCTGGCTGTTTGAATAAGTACATGTGTGTGTGTGTGTGTGTGTGTGTGTTCTCTGCCAACATTCAGGCAGCCAAATTAGACTCAACTCAACTTTGTTTGGTCAGTTTTAATGTAAATAATGTCCAGCCCTTGTACTACCCCTCTGCCCTCTTTTCCTCTCACCCCTCCCCACTACCATTCTGTCTGCTTGCCGAGCAGTTCATGTGTCGAGTAACATATTCATAATTATGTGTCATTCTCATTTGCTGCAGTTGCAAATTTCAAACAATGATAACAGAAAATATGCAGAAAATTTGATAAGAATTCTATTGCAAATAATTTCGTTCTGAATACCAAATATCATTGAGAGAATATGCTAGTTTTGACGTCTAAAACAGCAGTAGCAGCTGAAACGTATCTGCTTTTATCTAATTTGTATGTCAATTTTTGTTTTCCCATCTCCATGTTAACTATTTGTATGATAAACTCTGCTGAATAAAGTCATATCGTTGAATATTCCTCTATATGTGAGTTTTTCCATGCTTTTAAAGCATTTTAAACATTTGCTGCTTGTATAGTGTTGCCACCCGGTGGATATGGCAACGCTAGGAACCAAACAAATGTGAAAATTAATAGAAATTAATAACTTCAACTAGTTATTCAGTCCTCACAACAAAGTAGTATAGATATTTCTGCTCAATGGCGTTGCCAAACTGTTTTTGGTGCCTGGAAAATCTTGGCCAATTAAACTTCATAAGTAGTTCCACGGAACTGCGCCCTAAACATTCTTAAAAAAACAATTAATTTTAATTAAAATATATTCAGTGGCAACTCGGTACTTAATTCCCCCTCCGTCCGCTTTGTCACCCGCGGTGGCAACGTCTTTGCTTGCCCCTTGGAATCGATGTATTTAGCTTTAATGGTGCACGGGGCACAGCGGCTGTCATACATCATGCTGCGGCCTTGGCGCGCTCTCTAAATAGCATTTCATTAGCCCAAACTGAGTCCCAGCGACATAAAAAGAAAAACATTTATTTTAAATTTAATACACTACACACCCGTACACACACACACACACACCCATACACACACAAGGCAACAAAGAAAAGGAACAGAGGCAAAAAATTGCAGGTCCTCTGCTTTAATTGGTTGATGGAGGGAGCGATTTCTGTTTTCTTTTCTCTGTGCTTTCTTTATTTTCTTTGCTCTGTTTTCTTTTTCATCACGTATTTTTTTTTTCGTCAGCTTCTTTTGGCACTGCTTCTGGCCTGGCTTTAACCCAGGGCTGCCAGTGGCCGCTGTAGATTGAAAAGCGCAAAGAAAATGCGCGAAACGGTAGCACGAAATATCAACACACAGCAGCCAAAAGTTGCCGCACATCAACCGGCAACACGCTCTAGCCCCTCCGCCCCCTCCACAGTACACAGACCCATCCCCAAGCTGTAACATGGCTGCCCACAAACCGAAATCAGCACAGATGCTGGCCTAGTTACCGCCTTTGTTTCTGACCGGATCCCGAGCAGGCTCTTAGTTGCACAATGAATGCCGCCGTCGACGCCAACACAGCTTTGTTTGAAATCAGCTCATTTTTAGGTGGTTTTGCTTAAAGGACGAAGGACATAGGGGAAGGAGAGAGGGTGTGTGGTAGTGTGGCGGGGTGGTGAGTAGGGAGCAATGTGGCAACTGGGGAGCTGGTTCGTTTGTGGCCTGGCCAGAGCCTTTGGCTCGGCTTGTGACCCGCTAACGCCAACAGGGGACAGCACGCACAGTTAGCAGAGTTGCGAGAGTTGCTTCACTTGGCCACGTTGTATGCCACTGAACCCCTCTCGCTTTCTTTGTTGTACTCTTTCTGCCGGTGGCTCCTGATGTTGCGCTTGCTCTCTGGAGAGTTTTATCATTTTTTATTACATTGCTCGAGAGCGCTATGTATGCAAATGAAGTCGAAAGTTTCGCTTTGTATAGTTGCCGTTAGTTCTGGCCAGCTGGGAGTACCCAATGAGGGTGTGAGTGTGGCCAAAAAGCAGCAGTTGGTAACAGGCATTGTTCGCCGTAACGCGCTCACTTTCTCCCAGTGTACAATGTTATGTCATACAATAGATTTCACTCAACTAAGAGTGAAGAAATTGAATTAAGAGTTGCAAAGAATCAAATTCAAAATTAGCTAAGAATTGAAACTATGTTGAAATAAATATATAATTTTTGAAGGGTATGCAAACTTCGTTTCGATTAAGTTTCACTTGGCGATCGTCCCTCTCTTCCCATTCGTTTATTTTTACTTTTTTATGCTTTATTTTTTGTTGAGCCTCTTTCGTTTTTTAATGAGCCATTGGTCCGATTTGCAGCATTCTCTTTTTTTGTTCAAGCTCTTTTTCATTTAGCTTGTTTTCTGACTTGTTATGGTCTGTGCGTGATTTCGCACGTCCGTTCGCATTGGATAGGCTAACGGGGCGGGCGAGGCACAGGGTGTGAGAGGTGGTGGGCACTACTCCATAGAGAAGAAGATATTTAATTTTGTTGCCTCCTTTTCAAGCGTCCTGCAACTTTACTCAATTTATTCAAAATCAAATGGGTTTTTCTCTCTTTATATTATTTTATTTTATTTGCCACGCCCTCTGCACTGGCTGTTGTGTGTGCCAGTGTGCGTGTGTGTGTTGTTTGCCCATTGAAAGCCATTTCAATGGCCGTCGCTTTTCTCGCCAATTTTCTTTATGTTGTAGTTGGGGTCAGTGCTTTGGGGGCAGCAATGGCAGTCAGCTCATTGAATGTTTTTATTACGCCAAATGAATGGAAACTGCGACTGGACCCTGGCTACAGTTGTTGTTGTTGTTATTGCTCTCTTATTTTCGCTGCGAGAAAGCTATAAAATTATATCACTTGTAAAGATTTTTCACAGCATTTTTCTTTGCTTTTCCTTTATTTTGCCTTGCTGAATTTCAGTTTGTAATTTTAATAACATTTTATAAGCAATCTTTTAATGTTGAGTTTTCAACATGTTTCCTTTTTTTGTTGCTGTTGTTGTTGTTGTTGTTAAATTCAACGATTTTCGTTCGAGTGCAAAATAAAAACATGTAAAAACGTAATAAACAAACAGAGCGCTGATGGCAAACGGCGACTTTCAATCAGCAAACAATTACAGTTTATTTCTTTCATATCAAATTATTTTTGGCAATCGAGCGTGAAGTCAAATAAGCAGGCTGAAGATCAAACACTCGACAGACAGACAGTCGATGCCAGGATGTCGCCTCGGGCAGAATGCCCCCCTTCCACTCCTCTTAACACCCTTCTCTTTCCATTCCCTCCCTGCGCTTCCCTTCCAGCCACCCTGCATTAACTTTCTTTAGCATGGGAACTGGCAAAAGGGAAAGTCATTGCAGGCGATTTAACAACTACGCTCGAGGATAAATATTTTATGAAATCGCATAAACAAATCAAAGACGAATCACAGACACAGCAACAGTGAGGTTTGCGGGGAAAATCAGGGAGAGGAGGAAAATCTGAAATCACTTTGCAAAAAGCAAATCAAACGAGAAAGCGGCCAGCACATAAAATATGTGTATAAAAAAAAAGAAAAATCAAACGCGCCGATCAAATATGACCACTCAACCGCGTTAAAGTACACACACACACACACATACGCACACTCTCAGAGTCATACGCACGTACACACACACTCATAAACATTAGCCCTTCGGGCTAAGCATTAAGTTGCCTTTTGCCAAAATATTTGCACAGCTGAGGAAAGGGAGGCAGCCAGGATCTAGGGGTTGGGGCAATAGGAAACATTAGGCAGGGGGGCATGTCCTGCCGCAGAGTGAGAAGAGGGTGAGCTAGTAATGTGTTTGTTATATGCTAAATCGCATAAAAAAATACAAGACAGACCGAAAGACAGCAATCCAGACAGATATGCGCTCATAACAATAACAAGCAAAGCAACTAAACAACAGATATTATAACAGAAGCGGAGTTGGGGTGCAGATTGGGGTAAGCTGGGCCGACTTCCCCTTGAGAGCAACATGTTATATAGTTACTCCGGATTCAATTCGCTGCTTAATGTTTTGCCAAAATAGCCAGTGAACCCTCGACTCTTGGGCTTACTTTTTTGCTCTTTCATCGAGGCTTGCTTTATTGAATTGTATTTAATAAAATATGCGAATATTGGCCGTGAGGGTGACTCCCTTATCGAGGGTTGATCGACAAACAACAAAGCGAAATTATATAAATAAATAATGGGACTGTTGTTATTTGTGATTCCGCTGCGATTTGTGGCAACTCAAGTGGCAAGAAGCGCATTCTTCTCGAGGTAAAAACCAAATGAAAGGCGAGTCTATTAACAGGTCTTCGAATATATCCAAAGTGGGAAGTGGGTAGAGATAGACATGCAATATATCACACAGCCAACTGACATAAATTGTGCACTCAAATGTCCGTTTGATCGACCAACATTGCGACGTCGCTTTTAACTGGGCTTAAAGCAACTACAACTATCGCCAATGCCATCCATCAATGCCAACACGTTTGCGACTGCGACAAGACATCATGCGAGAGCACATACCATATAACATACTACTCGTACTATAGTATATTTATAGTGTACATATTGTAAATTGAAATTATTACATATTGTAAACTGCAACGGACACATAGACAGACAAAGACGAAGAGTAGGAAAGCTTGCTTATTTATGGCCAACTGCACAGCACTAATCGATGAGCTCAATGGAGTCAAGCTCAATGCAACTATGTGACACTCGATATATTTTATGGTATGCTGCAATAACTTGGCCAAAATATTCAATTAAATGTTTGTCGCTTTTGCCAATTTATGTTTGCTGTCCATTCAATTGATGCTCTCACTAATGAGTTTTTGAGATAGCTTACGGCTCTCATTACAGTGCTCACAAGTACAACGACAAGTATATGCCATTATAATAGCAAATGATATAAACAAGGCTCATTTCTCACAACATTTTGATGGAGAATCCTGCAGTTGTAATCGTAATTACAACAGGTGCTGTACCATTAATTGGAAAGTCTTCTAGGACTATAAAAACAACAATTGTCTGCAAATGACTATATAGTCGAAATGGAAGCTTTTGAAGTTGAAATAAACTAATGAAACAGTAATTAATAAATTGAGTTGCAGATTTTACTATATTTCTACTATTAAATATAATCATTATAAAAGGTTTCATTCATGTGTCAGGTTTCTTTCATCTTTTGTATCTAACTATTTTGAGAGCACGCTGATTATCTATCTACAGTTTGCTACTACCCTTTAGCACCTATTCGATGGTTACCGCGTGTAATGACTCTAAACACACAGTGCTAAATTAGTTAATACGCGGAAAGCAATAACAACAAAACGACAACAACAACAACAATCAAATGACATTGACTGAAATGAACTATAATCAAAGGCATTTTGTGTGGGCGCTGATGAAAAACCGCAGGTGAAAACACACATTGACGGCGGGCTAATCCATCCGTCTGTCTGTCTGTGCATACATTAAGATAGATTACCGCACACACACCGAAACACACTCTCACACACACACGTACAGTAGCAAATCAAGTGCTTGCAATGACAGCCATGAATTTGTATTAGAAGCCAAAGCCGAAGCTTTGAGTGCTCTCCAACATTACAGGAACAACAACAATAAGTGAGTTACGCTCAGTTTGCCGTTAAATCCCCCAGAGCAGTATAGAGGGAGTGTATGGAGTGGGAGGAGGTGGTGTGTTGCTGAAATTGGCTTACATGGGGGAAATTAACAGGCCTAATGCGTTGTCTTTGGCATCACACCTTTAAGTGCGCATAAATTATAAACAGTCTTCATTATGATGCCAAATCTCAGAAACTTTTGGGCAACGCCTGAAACTATGCAACGGCTTTTGTGGCACTCAACACAGCGCGACATTAAGCCAAACAAGCTAAGAGCAATTGAAACCAGTTAAGAGCATGACTCAATGCTGTTGCCAGTGCCGCTGCTGTTGCCTGAGCTACTTCAGCTTTTGCTGCTGATGATGATTATAATAAATTTAACTAATAAAGCGCGTTAATGTCTTGGCATCAGTTAAAAGTGACAAAGGCAAAGGCAGCTCAGTCAACCCAAAGAGCTTAAAGCCTACTTCTAGTTATACTTATTCCGTAACGTGGGCGATGTAGTGGGCGGTTCTATAACTACACAACTTGGCTGACTGCGCCCCATTGAGTCGTGGAAAGCAGCCCCTAAACCACCCACCCCTACCCTCACCGCCCACTTAATGTTTTGGTCGCCTAATTGGCACTTGTGACAATTTAAAGTCTAAGAAACGCTTCCGTACCGAAACTAATCTTTGGAAAGTCAGCTTGGAAAATCCTATAATTCGATACAGTTTTCCCGTTTTCGTCTTTAATGATGACAATTAATTACAAGCGATTTAAAATGTGACACAAAAGGCGACTGTTAAATTGATGTGTGCGGTGAAATATGCTATAAAATATGCAAGAAGAGTCAGTGATAGTTAGCATATGTGATGAAGAGTGGAAAAGACAGCAGAAATGGAAAAAAGGAAGAGAGACAGCAAGTTGGCCGCAAGGAGTACATAAGTTTTTGCACATTAAACAATAAAAACTCATTAATAATGTGCGTTTAACTTTTAATTGAACTACTTAATAAGGGAGTGCAGGCCAGGGGGCTGTTGGGGAGTGTGTAGGCTTTAAAAAGACATGCTGCTGCTTCTTCATACACTACATGTTCGTGTTGTTGTTGTTGAAATGCCGCTGGGTCTTGTCAAGCGACGTGAAAGGAAATTGTTGTATGCTCTCATTATACATGGAAAATGGCCGCAAACAAATTACGCAATTGCATATTACGTGTGTGAGGGAGGCAGAGACAAGGAGAGAGAGAGAGAGTGTGTGAGAGAGATAAAGAGATGGAGTTCACATGTGTGTGCTGCTTTATTTTTTATGTGTCTAGCGAATGCAGTTTGAGTTTTTACTCAATTGAAATGATGTTGTTGCATAGAAAAGGTGCGTAATTAAAACGATGCTGCAGCTGCTTTTGTTGCTCATACAGACAATTAAACGCATGCCACATACAGTGTCGCACACACACACATGCCACATCGACAACAATGCCGAACAATGAGGCAACACGATAAAATGAGCGATGAATTTTGTGTTTAATTGCGACGACAGACAAAGTCTTTAAATTAATAGCACGTCGGTGGTGCGGGAGGTGATAAGGGGTACGAGGAGACACACGAGTTTTAATAGTCAAAAGAAACGTGGCAGAGTTGTCAAGTTGCCGGAAATTGAATTCTAAAATATTTATAGTGGCCTCACTCGCTCTCTTTGTGTGTGCGTGTGGGTGTGTGAGCGAGTGGGAGAGCTAAACAATTGAGTGTAGCATACTTTTTGGGGCAAGTGATTTATGCAGCGAGGGGCAAATGGAGCACAACCGAATACCAACTGAAAAACAGTATGAAATGCTACTTATACATGCATGTCGAAGTGTGGGTGTGTGGGTGTGTGTATGTGAGCCACTCTGTGTGTTAAAATATACAATATGTATATAAAATTTGTTTGCTGAACTGAACACAGGGCAATCAAATTGGCAGCTGTGCAAAAAAACTTATTAGTGTGCGTATACGTTTGCCCCTAACTGTGTGTGTGTGGATATTGCGCACATGTTACAGTATGTTTTGAGCCATAGATTTATTGGCAGCAATCAGCAGGATTTGCTGCCAGGATATGCGCCCAGAACACAACGTCGACGTTGACTATCGAAAGTCAATTTCGGGTGCGTGTCACATGCTCATTTGTCCAGTTTATGGCCCAACATCATTTGTTCGGTCATTTTTCGTCTATGAAGCAAGCCTAGGCAGAGGCTCGAGAGAGACACAGGGAGGTGAATTCAGGGAGGTGCCTTTTATGCCTTTCAATAAATTCACGCTTCCGGCCGCAGTGCCTAATACCTGTTTATTGTTGTTTGTGTTGTCATCGTTGTTGATATTTGTTGTTATTGCCGAACAAATGCAATTTTAAGCTGCACAACATTGCATGCATTATAAATGAGCTGAAACATCGTACAATAGAAAGTTTAATTCAGTGTCCTTTTGCACAGGATTCGAACAACAAGCCTGGGATTACTTTTCCACATGATGCGTAGTTAATCCATGGGATCAGAGGTAGAAACAAAGCCCTGTCTTGTTTCAAAGTGCGCAATAATGATATCTTGAAGATGAAGCTTTTACCAGTGGCATAAATTACACTTGAATCAAACGCCTACCAGTGTTGGTAAACGAAAGGAGGTATACTGTTCTCAATAGGTAACTTTAATAGAGCAGACCTTTTACCTGAATTAAATGAATGTATTTTATAAACTAAGAATTATATTTCTTTCGTTTCTCCAAGAATAACAACTGTGTTAGTTCTTCATATTCACCGCCATCAAAATGAACTCAACGTAAAACAATCAGAAGCCCAGAGAAAATATTTGATTATTGCTCAAAAAAGGGAATTAAATCAAAAATTCCAACAAGTTGCGCGTATGAAAATTCATAAGGTTCCAACCCGAAAAAAACTTTATTAACTGGAAAACATTTGACAGAAGCAACATAAAAATCGAGAAAAAAAGACAAAATGGAAAAGCATGAAAAACTTTTAGAAATATAATCAAATTGCAGTTTTCAGCTGTCAGTATCATGCGAATGCTCTGTACGAGTGCGAGTGCGAGGCCTTTGAAGACCCGACGTGCAGCGACGCGATGCGACGCGTTGGAAAAAAATCTGTTAGAAAATCCTATTTATATTTCGAAACAATAACCATTCAATTCGAGCTAACGACTGGGGTCCAGCATAACGAACCAATTGAGCTGGACACGGACAGGATTGGAGCGTGTGGGGAGGGGAAGAGGAATCCTTTTGGGGTGCGAGTGTTGTCGCATTTATTACCAGTGTTACTGCTCTTGCCAAATATGTGGAAAAACTGGCAATGGCTTTAAAGTGAAAGCATTTGGCATAGTCCTTGCTGCTTCTGGCCACAGGCGCGACGACACAAACAAAACGTGCGAGGCATACAAATAAACAAGGATCACAAACACACACACACACGTTCACATGTGAATGGCAGTGGGTGGTTGGGTGGTTGGAGGCTTGAGTGCTTGGTTGGTGCGCTGTGTGGTTTGCTGGTCAGCAACGGAATTGAAACAAATGCCACAGCACTGGGCGTGCCTATAAATTTTTTACAAAATACGTGGGCATAGGTGCAGCTGTAACGCTAGCTGCACCAGGCCATGGCCTGGCCACTGGGACAAACAAACAGCACACAACACACACATCACACACTCCCACACACACACACAGTAAAGGCTTCAAAAGGACAAAACTCGAGTATTGTTTAGGGCCAGTGTTTGGCTCGTAGACATCAAATGGCATTTAAATGCAGGCAGCATGTGCTACAAAACAAGCAGCAAGAATTCAGCAGAGAAGGCGATGGAGAGAGTGGAGGAGAGGCAGAGACACAGGTGAGAACTAGACTAAGAGCTATGTTTACAGGTGCGTGTCCACTTTAAAGCACTTTAATTGAAGTATTGCTTCAACTTAAGCTTCACTTTCGTCACTTACGTAACAAATGTGCATGAAGCACTGCATATTGTTGGCCTGATGCTCTAAATTCCCCGCTTCACAATCAGTTTTTTGGCTTCATTCGGTGCCTGTCAATGGCAATTACATAAAAGTCAAGTCCTTCACAAATCACAACGTGCTCGCTGAAGCCTGACGCTATCAGAGATTGCCAACTAGCTAGCTCCCTCTCTCTCTCTCTCTGTATCTCTCTCTGTCTCTGCCTTTCTCTATCTGTTTCCAACTGTTTGATGCATGTGCTTGCAATCTGTAAAGGTTCATGTACATCATTTGTCCTGGCGCTAATGGAAATCCCTCAGTTGATGCCACTTCAGTTCACTTAGATCGGGCGTATCTGCAGCTTCAGCTTGATGTGCATTTGTCAAATAGTTGTGCTGCTCCAGCGGCATGGGGCATGTCCAAAAGTTGCACACCTTCGCACGCTGTTTTGGCCAACTTCTTAGTCAGCTGCCAAGTCCCCGGATAACTGCACAAAAATTCGTACTGGCGTTCGATTAGTTGACGCGCAGTTGGCAAATACTTTGGCCAGAAAACGTCTCTCTTCAAACTCCGGTGGCTTCTTCAAAATGGTTGTCACTTGGCATGTGATGTGGCCACGGCTAACAGCAGCACAAGCAGCAGTACTAGCAGTTGCAGTTGCACGTTTTATGGCCACACTGCCAACTTTATCCGTAACCCAAAACGTCAACGTCTGTTTCGAGTCATCCTCATTCTCATCCCAACTCTCATTCCCTTGCTCATTCTTATACTGGTGACGTTTCTCACATGTTCGCTGCAATTCTGTTGCAATTTTTATGTGCTTTTATGCACTTGAGTCTGCTACTGTCTGCTGTCTCTCAGCCTGTACTCTCCCCCACCCAGCGCTGCAACCAACCTGCCTCACGCGTCAACACTTGCACCCAATGAACGAAAAGTGTTGCATCTTTTAGGCGTCTGCTCAGTGTCTGTTTTCTTGCATTCTTTTTTCTTGGTTTTTTTATGAACTTATAAATTTGTTATACAGCAAATTGAGCAAATTTTTAAGCATTTTGCCAAAGACGTGCAAGTTGTCTGTGGCTTTGAGCTCTTGATTGCAGTAATTCAGCAAATGAAAAGCACTTAGTTCGTTTATCAGCTATAAATTAAAGTTTAAACTGTCTTTAATTTGAACAAAAAGAAGTGTTTGATTCATTAAACTGATTATTTTTCAAAGCAAATGTGTTTGCATATTTTAAAGTAGTGACTGTTTCTTAAATTTAACTTAAATTAAGCTTTAAATCTGTTTTAAAGAGACGAGTTTCACGTGTGGTGCTCTAAATTTAATTTCAATCCAAAATACTGGCTAATCAGTTTGATTAGGCTTTGAAAAGTCGGCTCAATAAGCTTATGTGAAATCGTTCTACAAATATCTCATTAATTCGCTTTTTCAACTTTAGCGAAAGTGTTTGGTTCATTAGATGCTCTCAGCGAACTTTTGCAATGTCAGCAAAAAGTTGCAAAATTCAATTTTATATTTTCTTTTTCTCCTTTTTCATATATGATTATTTTTGCTATTTAACTTTTGCAAACTGACGCTGAGAACTCAACATGAAGCGTTCTAATCAACCATTTGACGCTGCAATATGCAAAGTTAAATGAGCTTGTGTGTGTGTGCGAGTATGCTGGGTGTGTGTGTTGTGTGTGTGTGTGCATAATCACTGCACATGAATTAAAAAGTTTTCGGTAAGCGAAAATATTTTGCAGTTTAAAGCAATTTGAAGTCATTTGTAGCCAATTTACAAATGTCTGCCTGCCTGAGTGTAGTCCGGTACGTGTGTGCTAGAGTCTTTGTGTGTGTAAGAGTGCTAGTGAAAGTGTCTATGTGTGTGTGTGTGTGTGTTTATAGTTGCAATGCAATTACGTCTGTACGCACACATATAAAAGCAAAGCACGGCTTTTATATGCCACTGCGCTCAGCCTTGCTGTCGTTTGGCGTCTATTTTAATACCCTGTAAGTGCGCTAAAGTGTTCAAAGTGTATGCCGAACTATCAACTGAGCATTGTACTCAAAAAAAGTAGTTTAATCAATTTCTTTATAATATTTCAAGCTCTTTTAGAAGCAGTTTTACACCAAAGAGTATCATTAGTCGCGCATACCCTTTACTCCAGCAGCTTTATTTTATTTTTTGCTTTTGCATTGACTTAAATGAGTCATGCTAATGGCAAACCATTAGCAAAAATTTCGCTAGCGCACACAGAGACACATGTGAGCTGATGTGTCTGTGTGTGCGATAATTAAGTTGCATTTGTTACTGCCATTTTGTGCTACTTGCATGTGTGTGTGTGTGTGTGTGTGTGTGTTTTCTGTGTGTGTTTGTTGACTGCGACTTTGTTAAATGAAAGAGAAAAGCGATTTTGAAGGCTGTTGTTAAATATTTAAATATATTCCACAGGCCAAGGCGTTGTAACTATTTCTGCTACCATGACTGTTGTTACCATTGTTGTCGTTGTTGTTGTTGTTATTTCTGTTATTTCCATTGTGGCTACAGTCGCTGATTACGCAGCGTTTACGTCAAAGCCTAATTGCGTACTGCGCTAAAAATAAAAATTGCTCAAATTGCACGAGAGCTGCTTTCAAGGCAATGCAACATCGGGTCATTAGGCAGCCTTGACAAACGCCACACATACCCTGTAATCATTAGCGAAAGCTTGGAGAGGCATAACTGAAGACGTACAAGGCTAAATGCCAGAAAAGGTTAAGACCTAGCTAAGAAAAGTGTCTCATTAATTTTTTACAAGGCATTCTTATAAAAAATATAGTGGCTTTACTGAAATACTTGCTTTACTTACCAAGTAATTTAATTTTAAAATACCCTGTATATTAGATAAGACATTAAGTTCGCATATTGAAGGGTATTCGCTAGGCTAATTGCACTTTTACTCCACAAATTGACAGTGGAATTGAAGGCTTTGCATTACAAAGGTCTCAACACTGAGCAAAAATAGTTAATGCACATTATAGAATTTTGTAACTAATAAATGTCAGCAAATTAACTTGTTGTTTTTGTTGTCCTTCTTATTATTATGGCCTTTAATGTGCACTTTTTTAGAGAGAGATAGCGAGTCGAAAGAAATGACAGGATGACAAAAACTTTGACATATTGATGCACTTAATAATTCACTTTAATTTACCTTTTAATTGGCCTAATCAACACGCTAATAGTCAGCGCTATTAACTTGGCTAGCAAAACAAACACACACCAGCTCACTCTCCTTCGCTGTTTTTGTTGCTGCCTACGGCTATTGTGGCCAACATATTTTATTGTTATGAGTTTTGCAATGGAGTCAAGAGCTGCGACATTAAATGCGGTGCTTCAAGGGCCGAGGGGGTGGTGGCAAAGGGCAGTGAATTCATGTGTTGAGTGGCTCGAATGCCGTTGGCCGCTTTCAAAATTGCACTTTAATGACTAATTTGGTTTTTGTACACGCCGCTGGCAGCCATTTCCCACTTCCCATTTCCCAGTGGGTAGTTGGCAGTTGGCAGCTGGTTCTTGGGTCGAGTCCAGTCCCTAGTTCAAGCGCTTGCAATTAACAAAGTGCTAGAGCGAGAGACAGTATGTTCACATGTATCTCAAAGTTTTTCTTCCTCTTGCTCTGCTTTTCTGCTAGAAACTGACGACAAGTGTCGACGGAAGCGAACACTTGAGCAATGACGATATGACATTTCCTTAATGAAGCCAACAAACACGCACACTATCTTGCTCCGTCTGTGTATTACTTTTCTGCCCCTCCCTCTCTCTCTCTCTCTCTCTCTCCCTCTCGCTGCCTTTCCGTACGCTGGCTAATTGTGTGCTTAGACAAAACCTACAAGACCTCGGGTCACACTGTGTGCGCTGTCATAAAACTTTATGCCAACCTGCCCCCTCCACAAAACTTTGCTGAGCTCAGCTCATTTGGCCCCGTTTGGCAAACATGGCGTATGTGTAATTAGAATAACTTGCAGAGGTTTTTGGCATCAGTTCATCAGTTCACTGCTGCATGTCATTTAGTCAGTTTAACTGTTTAGTTACCCCCCACTTCACACCTCCCACTCCCCACACTGTCATCTGAGAGCTGTCAAAGTTTACATTGTTGGAAACGCAACTCACCTGACACTAACAGCTCGCTGGTGCTGTTGACCAAATTGTCCATAATTGGCTGGAACGTGTAGAACGTCAGTGTTTCCAATTTGTTGGCCTGCACATTGATTGACAGCAACGCCGGTGTGCCACGCAGCAGCCCATTGTCAATTTTCTTTAGCAAATTATTGCGCAAATTCAAAGTCTTCAAATTGTTGAGTCCGTCCAGAGCACGTTCCGAAATACGCTGTAAAATTAAAGGAAATACGAATTAAAATAATCTGTGTACATGTTTAAAGTAAAATCTGTTTTTCAAATGGTAAATTCGTTTTTGATTGCTGTTTGCTTATAAGTTTTTCCTTGTAGCATTTAAATTTATTGGTTTAAATTCAAACTCATTCTGGTTTCCATCTAAAACTACGAAGTGCTTGCCATCTACATTGATTTCAATGTGGAATACTTTTCTAATTGCTTTGGTTTGACCCAAAACATTTCTAAACTTTGTATTTTTATTAGAAACTTTTCGAAAAACCATAGAAAACAACAGATAGAAAGATACTAACTGAATGAGAGCTCAAATGCATTTGCTCTAAAAATATATCATATTTAATTGTATTTATGCAACAAACTCGCACTCCCCCCCACCCCGTTTTCCCCTAAAACTGTCGTATATCTTGCTAACCTCACTTCTTTTTGCTGTGAGAGTTTTTACTGTTTTGCTTGGGCGACCGAGCAAACAAAAAAATATTTGCTGCCATTTTTCCGCATTTCTGCGTATTATTTTCACTGTTTTTCCAACAGTTTTCGCTGTTGATTTCGCGTATTTCGAGAGTTGTTATTGTTCTGCCCCCTCCCCACTCCACTCCCTGCTCCATATCAGTCTGCGTATTTATTTATGCATATGTATGTCCACATTTGTATATATTATATGTGTGCACACATATCTGCCATATGTAGATGCATGTTTTTTTAACTTGTATGTTCCAATTCGTTTGTCTTGAATTTTATTATTCGACGGCGGGTTTGGTGGGAGTTTCAAAAAAAAAAAAGTGTTTATTTTTCGTGTAGTGAAAGTTGAGAAAACGCTCGATTTACTTTCTCTTTTATATGGCAATGTTATGGCAACTTTGTCTTCCTGTTTGCCATTATTTAATATTCAATATGCTTTGTCTAGTGAAATGGAAAAATTATGCATATTAAATGCCAGCAATCCAAAGAGACATGTGCCGTTATTTATACTCCTCTTGTTCCCTTTCCTCTTCCTCTTCCCTTTCCTGCTGCTGCCAATTGTGAAGACATTGAAAAATACGCGTACGTGTGTCTTGGCCACAAAGTGAAAGGGCACACCAACAAATATGAATAGGGAATACCCCTACCATTTTTATATATTTTTTTTCTTTCTTCTGCCTTGTGATATCACATATCTCGGTAGTTTGTTTGTTTGCTTGTTTGCCACGCTGATTGACATAAAAAAATATATTTTATTGCGATATTTTGTTAGTTTGATGAGCGGCACTTGGCGTTTTTACGAGGCGCCACCAATTTATCGGCTCGAAAAAAAAAATTATTGTTGTTATTGTTGCTGTTATTTATGTGCGAGTTTTGTGGCAACAACGTAAACAAAAGTTATGATACAAAACAAGAAAGAATGCTATAGTCGCCTCGCGACTTTAGGATACCCGTTACTCAGTTTCAATTTGTTATTAACAATGGTGATGGATATAATAGCTTGGCAAACACAGAACATTTCCATAGAAATTCATGTTTAGAGCATATTTTCGACCGATCGGCCCTATGGGAGCTATACGATATAGTTGTCCGATTTGGATCAAACTTGGTCAGTACATGTACTTCCTAGATATGTACATTCCGTGTAAATTTGGTTCAGATAGCATAACTAACAAAAAAGTTTTCTGTACTAAAACATTCTACGTTTACCTGTACATTTACCTTTATATGCAAATAAAACGCCCTAAAGTGGGCGTGTCAAAAAACAAAAACAAACTTGTACTGCTTGGGTATTGTACCTTTCATTTGCGACCACTATCATTTTTCTAGCTATTATAGTCTCTGAGATCCTTTTGTTCATACAGACGGACGGACGGACGGACGGACGGACGGACGGACGGACAGACGGACAGACGGACAGACGGACATGGCTATATCGACTCGGCTATTGATGCTGATCAAGAATATATATACTTTATGGGGTCTGCCACGCCTCCTTCTGCCTGTTACATACATTCCAACGATTACAATATACCCTTTTACTCTACGAGTAACGGGTATAAAAATTGGTAAACATGTAGAGACACTTTATTTAATCAGAGCACCAAGGAAAAAAAGGGGAAGGAATATTAAGCAAACACAATTAATTAATATAACTACAATAAATTGATTAACTTGGGACATATGCAGCTTTCGTCATGAAATGTGTTTCAGTTTGAAAGGAAAATTTATTAAAAATTAAAGCTGAAATTAAGTTAATGCACTCGCCGGACTGTTTAGCTGTTTAACACTGAAAATGCTCGCACCTTCTAAGTATTTAATGCTGTGTTGGAAGCCCGAACAGCTAAACCTTTTAACAGCAAATGATTTATGAAGTACGCAGAAAAAAGAATACAAAAAAATAAGGGAAAAGCAGAAGGAGCTGGGAAAGAACTGAAATGGATAACCCAAGGAAAACATGCAACGCAATTTGCTTTTATTGAAAATGACAAGAAAGCTGCGAAAGAGGCCAAAGGAATTTTCGGTGGCAAAGCAAAGTCAAGCCAAAAACATATGCGAGAAGAGTATAGGGGGGAACAGGGGAAGAGGAGTTCCGTACCCTTGGAGCGAAACAATGCGACACTGAGGCGATAACAAGCCCAATCATTATGGCTATGACTATGACAGAAAAAGAAGCCACAGTTGGAGGAGATTGTCAGCATCAGGGAAGTAGATGCTGGCCAAAAACACTTGAGCAGCACTTGAGCGCCTCTGTGTGTGTGTCGGAGTGTGTGTGTGTGTGTGTGTGTGTGTGTGCTCTACTAGCCTGACACATATGCGAACTGTCTGGGTGTGACATGATATGCGAGCACTTTGTAAAATGGAAAAATGAAACACGCAGCAAAATGAAAAGCAAAGACGTTGGACGCTCGTCCTAACAATGTTGGCCAGGATACGCAGGATATGCAGGATTTGCGCTTATCGTTGTTAGCCCACGCTTCTACAGCTGCCAAACACACACACGCACACACATGGACACACTCTGTTAAGAGACATTTTTTATTTACACTGGCCGAGGCCATTTTTATGGCACACACACACACTCGCACACACACATGGCAGAAGGGTCCTTGCATATCAGATGGCCAAAAGGAGTGCCATAAATCCATTATTCCATGATTTGTTATTCAATATTTTGTAAGTAGATTAACTTGCAAAGGCGCACATTTGTTTGCCACCACAGGCGCTGAAAGGATAATGCCACAGCAGGACAACGAAGTAGCTGTATCTGTATCTGTGTATCTCTGGGTGGGTATTAAGCTGTCTCTGTCTTCGAGCTGGCCTCTTGCACACTCTGTCTCTCTCTGTGTCTCCTTGTGACCCCAAAACATAATTTACCAATCTATTTATCATATTAGCGCCTACTCGACAAACAGCGGGTGGCAAGTGGCAAGTGGCAGGACCGTAACTTGAAGCCAGAAGCCTCAAGTCCCAAAACCAAACTAAACTGAACTGGACTCAACTCTGCTGAGTGACCACTTAAATCACCACAAAAATGGGCATTCGAATTGAATTTATGACACCCAAATAAGTTGTCTGTCTGTCCGTGTGTCTGTGTGTCTGTTTCTGTGTGTGTTATGGTGTGCTGTTGTGTGTGTTGCCCCCAAGGATATGCTATTTATGAGTGTGCCCTCTCTCTCCCACCACCAGCTCTGTTTCTTATGACCAGTTGGCAATTTATAGCCACTTAAGTGAGCCATGAGATAAACTTGGCCAAAACTCCGACTTGAAAAACATTCACAAATAAAATCCATATATATAGTTATATATTCATCTATACGAACTCACCTCAATGCGATTGTCATCAAGTTCGAGCTCACTCAGACTCCATAGCTCGGCAAAAACAGTGTCCCCAATAAAGTTAAGGTTATTCCGTGTCAATTTCAATAGGTTAAGATTGCCCAATCCACGAAAGATTTCGCTGGTAAGCACATTGATCTGATTGTGAGCCAAATTCAGATACGTTAGACGTGTCATGTCCACAAAGAGTCCTTCGTGCAGTGTGCTAATGTTGTTGTTGTTCAGATAGAGACGCTCACAGTGCGGCAGATTACGGAACGCATAGCGATCCATTTCAAAGATCTGATTGTGCTCCAAATTGAGTTCCCGGAGTCGTATGTGATTGGCAAAGGCATCCTGATCGAGTGCCATAATGTGATTATTGTTCAAGATGATGCGCTCCAGATAGGGCAGATTGGCAAACGCATAGCTCTTGACGATCTCCACCTGGGAGTACTCGATGACAATGCTGCTCAGGTTCTTCAGGGGCTCTATGATCATGCTGGGTATATACTCGAGCCGTGCATTGTTCTGTATGACAAACTTGAGTTCCCGCAAACTCTTCTGCTGATAGAAACGTGTCCAGGTCGTGTCGTTTTGCAGCAATCCCTCCGAGAATACCCAGCACTCGGCCTTCTGCACGGGAATATGATTCTCATCCGGCGTACAGTAGCACATCAGTTTCATGTCACGTCGTCGCGTACAGAAGCCAGTGCTGTCGATGGGTCCGCTATAGCTGGTGCTGCCTGTCGATGAGCTGCCATAGCCCGTTGAGCTGCGGTAGTAGCCATTGTTGTTGCTGTTGCCATTGCTGGTTACCGCTGAGGTGGCTACGGAGGCGCCTGTATTGCTGCCACGTCCACGCGTGCGACGCTCCTCCTTGTCCCTGGAGCGAGCCTCGGTCGGCGCAATGAGGCAACAGCTCAGCAGCGCGATGCCAATGGCAATGATGGCCAGAAGCGACGCCATTTTATGGCGCTGATGATGCGGCAACATTTAAGCTATGTGCCACACGTTGCGCCTGTAACGATGAAGAAAACCAGTGAATGACTCAGTCAATAAAATTTGTTTATCTGCCGCAAAAGGAAAACCAAAGGCAGCTGCTAAAGCCAAAGCTAAGGTCATAAAATCCAAGCAAAGATGAAATGAGTACAGCAAATTTCGCCCGCCGGAAATGATTGAAAATTTTGTAGCTACAAGTACGTTTCCCCACTCCCATCTCCAAGTTCATCTCCCTCCACATACCCTTCCCCAACCCCTCAAAGCCTCTTATCTCTTGCCTTTGATATTATTATTTTCTTATACCCAGAAAAGAAAGTTAGGAACTGTTTTTCACCAACTCAAATTGCTCACATCAAAATTTGTATTGCCGCATTAAAAGCGAAGAGCCGAAATTCGAGGAAAACACCTCGTCAATTTCCACGGTTCTTCCCATTCATTATATTAGCCCGAAATGAAAATACGTCTTTCAATTGTGGCAAATAAAAAATCAAAAGGGAAAGGGAAAGGGGAAAAAGGAAAACCCGTTTGCCAAGCCTGCTTCAAAAGTTAAAACGTTCCATAAAAATGCTAATTAATGTTGTTAACTTTTTACTTTTCGCTCATATTTCATTTGTTTCGCTCTCTCTTGTTCTCTCTGCTCCACGCTACTCGATCTATCTGTCACTCTCACTCCGCCCTGTTGGGCTTTTCTCATTTTCCGGTTTATTCAATGAAAAGTTCATGACATTGCTGTTTTCTGTTGCTGCCGTTGCTGTTGTGCCTCCTGCTGACTTTTTGCTGCTTTCATTTGACGCTCTGCTGACTTCCTGTGGCGTCGGTTCTCTGCTGACTCCTGAATTCCGTCTCCCTATCCCTCGTGTCCCTACTTAGACTTGAACTTGTTCTACCCCCCATAAACAAATTTATTGCGCTCATAAATAACTGCAACACTGTCGCTGATTGTTCGCTCAATGGCAACGGCTTTATAAAGTAGCCCTCCCCCTGTCCCTCCCCCTTTCCCTAGTCCTTCCCCTCAGCCGTTCGCGCTGCCTTCTGTTGTCTCGCTCTCGATTGCATTTCAAGTGTCATTTGGCAAAGTGCTCTCTAATTATGCTCGTATTTTTAATAAATTAATAAGTCACATCTGACATTGGGCATATTTTTCGGGTTGGCACGCCTACCACCGCTTCCCACCCCAAACCCATCCCAACTCCCTTATCTATCATACCCCCTGCTCTTCCGGCGAGATAATGAAGTGTAAATAAGTTATTGGCAGTTGTCAAGTGAGTCATCGTTATCGCAGTCAGGCAGTGATTTGCATAAAATATTGTTGTCAGGCTTAAAAATGGGGGGCAAGTGAAACTCAGCTGAAGGGATGGCAAGAAGGGGCTTAAGGGGTGCAGACGGGGAGGGGTGAGAGGCAAATCCCGAAGTCATTTGAGTTATTGACTTTGGCATGCTTCATTACATTGATTTTCGTTATAAATTTTAAATAAAACGATGATAAGTATTTTGATTGTTGTTGCGTTGATGCTTAACGTTTGGCTTAGCAACAACATCCTGTCGTATCCTGTCTCAGCCTGTCGTTGCCTGTCGTCATGCCAAGCACAAAGTTCAAGGCTCGAAGACTCAAGAGTTGGTTTGGCTCACACCGCAGGATTAACTACTCAAAACACTTACAGCAGCAACAGAAGCAGCAGCAAGGACTTGATGACTTCAATTTAAATATCAAAGCAAAGTCAAAACTAAAATGCCAGCTCAACACATTCACCCACACACCCACACACACACACACACTTTAGAGTGGGAAATATAGTATATTTATATACACCTACATAACCACAAGAGCCGCAGCTGTGAAATGTAGCAGGATATAGGAATTTTCTTAGGTGCCACACTTTGAAGATATCCTTGGCATTTTTAAGTGTCCTGTCAAGCAGCAAATCAAAAAATACACACAACCATACCTATATCACACGATTGTCTAAGTGTGTGTAATTAGATTTTCAAGTGAGATACGCCCACACACACGCACACACACTCATTCAGTGGCACATGTGCAGCAAGCGTCGCTGACAGCCACAGCCAATTACTCAACTGTATGGCGAGAGCGAGGGGTGGCAATAAAGTTGCAAGCAAATGAAAAATCAATTTGTTGATTATGCATAAATCATAAGATTTATGCGACTTTTCACAGTATTCATAAGTCATTTATCAATGGCAAAAACTTTTGCCAGACAACAAAATGCGACCAAGCGCGACAAAAGACATTCACTCGCACACATACATACTACCGCATACACTGATTGGATACACTTTACAAGCAATAAATAGGTTAATAAACTGCCAGCGAAATCGAATCGAAAATTATATAAAGATTTACTCCTATAAAGCTTGTGAAATTTACTGCAAAAGGACAATTTTATCGTAATTAAAGAGGAAAACGAAGGTTAGACTTTCTTACAGAAAATTTTAACTTAATTGAGCTAAAGGACTAACTCCGAAATGTATGCTACAAAAACTATTCTATGTTTCATTTGTTCGTCACACAATTTGGCACAGTATAAGTCATGTTGAAAGCATGTTTCTTATAGTATTCAGAATAAAATTCAATTTCAACTACTTTAAACCCATTTTAAACTTTAAAAAGTATTTAAAGAAATTAAAATTTGTAGATACAAATGGAAAGTTGGGATGCAGAAAGCAAGCAAGTATGTGATAGTTAATATTATTGTTAGATTATGGAAATACTCTGGCAATATCATTCCAAATGCAGCGCAATCAACTAAGGTAAACAGCACACAAGCGTAGCAACAACTTCTATAAGAAACAAAGAACAACAGCAACAATCAGACACAACCTTGACAACATGGAAAATTATCTTGCAGGCGTAAAAGCAAAAAACTGACACGATATTGTTGCTGCTTCTTCTTGTAGCACAAGTTCTGGCTGCTCTCTTGTCTTCCCCTGCTCCCCTCGTTTCCCCCCCATTTCCTCCCTAGCTCAAGTGTGCAAAATTGCAACAAAAAGCCATTTGTCTTGCTGTTTATAATTTCGATTAAACTTTCAAAGTGCGAAACGCATATGTTTAAAGTGCGTGTGTGTGTGTGTGTGTGTATGGTGGTGTGCGTGTGTGTGTAAACAATGCTGGGGTGTCTGCTGCAAAAATGTGTGACAGAACTTGTCGACGTCGACCCACTAGGAAATTGGAGCAAAGCCGCAGCTAAGCTGTCAGCCCTGACAGCGACCACACGAGCTTCCCCAAAGGGAGCAGCGGGAAGTGGGGGGGTTCTAAGCGTTGGCAACGGGGCACAGAGGAGTGTGTATTGCACATAAATTGTTGCCAATGCTTAAATGGAAATTTTCTTTAGCTTTAAGACATGCTCTGCTGTTGTCCTGGCTCGAACCAGGCATCGTCCTGGTGCTCGTTATGGCCCTGTTTGCTGTTTGCCTGTTTGCCAGGCGGGAAAAAGGAAAAGTTTGCTTATCAGGCCGCATTGAATATAAACATAACGACGAGAGAGACACAGGGAGAGAGAGGGGGATGACTTTAGGCGGGGTAGGGAAGGTGTGGCACAACAAATAGGCAACACAGAGTAGATGAGTGTGAAATGAAGTTGTGCAAGACGTTGCCTGCCTGAATGAAGACAATGGCAAACAGTCAAGCTAAAAATCTGTGATCACGTTGCTCTTCTGGCGGCTCCTATCTCCCAGCCTCCCTAGTTCCCTGCTACCACCCTCACTCTCCACCTGCTGCCCTCCTGTTGCTGCTGCTGTCTGCGTGTGGAAATTGTTTTCAATTTTCGTTATTTGACAAATGGTGACACTTCCGCTGTGGCAGAGCCTCGGGCACCAGCAGGACTTTAACAATATGTCTGCCAGTTGGGGGCGCCTCCAGTTGTGTCCCAGTGTATGAGAGAGTGTGTGTCCCAGTCTGTGTGTGTGTCTTGAGGTTTTGTCAACAATAAGTTTATACGTCAGACGACGACTCGTTGTTGTTTATGACATGCCCGTGCGCTCATCATCATTGCCATGCCATCGCCCATTATGAGAGACACAGTCATAGACAGAGAAGAGAGAGAGAGAGAGAGAGGGAGAGGTAGAGTGAGAGTGAGAGCAAATGCGATGTGAATAACTTTAAGCTGTGACATGGCACACATGGCCAAAAGCGGACGTGCTTGACTTTGACTGACTGGTCGACTGGTCAGACCGTACAGTAACTATTCGCTGACAACTCACTATCCCTCTCCGTCTCTCTCCCTCTCTCTCTCTCTCTCTCTGTGCTTCTCTTAGTTTATTTGGCTGTAAATAAAATGGTACAAAACAGTTGGCGGCATTCCTTTTGCCCTTTTGGCCAAAGTGCAGTCATGTCTCGATTTGAGTCCGACTTTCAGTCTTGACAAATGGCTTACAAGACTGCCGGCCATCAATCAAGCGAGTTATGACATTCGCACGTTCTTTTGTATCTCAGTTCTGCTTTGTTTTCTTAGCTATTTATTTCATTTTTATTGAAATGTATAAATTTGATTTCTTTTTGTTGAAGACGCTTGATTTGCCTGCGTCACTGCAAATGGAAATGGATTACGATTGCCACTTGGCATTGTCACATTTCAGCAGCAGAAGCAGCCACTTGCTGCTCCTCAGATAATCAAGAGTGGAAGACAAGTGAGCTAGACCCAGCTCCATGGAGATCACGCAAGTGTTCTTCATCAAATGGAAGAGGTGGTTAATCAGGTAAGCAAGCAGATTCCAGTACAAAACTATAGTGTAAGTTTAGGAAGCAAAGTTGCAGTGCTTCAAGTAGTTTATATGAAGTATTCAAGTTAGTTCTGTGGATTACTTAAAGTGCTCAGCAGTTAGATAACTTATGGAGCTTATTCCTTTGAACATTTCTACTGCAGAAATTTAACTTTTCACAATATGCACAACATTCGTTTCTACTAAATTGATGAGACATCAGTTTTGCCAACTGTTACGTCATATTATTGGTGATTATGTTTATTGTCAGGGTTGTCGCACTCTATAAATATTTTACAAATTGCTTGCCATTTACATGTGACAAACGCTCCAAGTTTCTTCGACTGTCATTTCTTAACCCTTTTGCTGTTGTTATTACTATCATGCGAAGAAGTCATTGCCAGCTGTCACAGCATTTGATTCCCCCTGTCCCCTACTGTCTCCTCCCCCTCCCCTCTATAAACTTTATTTCTTTCGGAAAAGCGAAGCTTTGCCAAATCTACACTCTATATATGAGTTTTTATTGTTGTTGCTTCTACTCTTGCGTACTTTTGACTACTTTCCAGTTAGGAAGCTTCACTGCCCTCAGCCTCCTCTCTCCTCAACTCCCCACTCCACTTCCTACCCCTTGTTTTCTGTGCTTTTAGCATACCTGTCAGCAAAATAAAATGAAAAGTAGTTTCAGTGCAAACTTTCGCTCATCGTCGTCTGCTGCCATATTGTTGACACATATTTTTCGTACCTACCAAAAAAAAAAAAAAATTTTATATGCTAACGCCAACCACGCCCCCAGCCAACTGCACTTGAGTCACCTACATGCCCCTCCCGCCCATTACTTTGGAGCTGTCATTTTGCTACTTTTCTTTTTTCACTTAGATTTCGTGGCTCGGCTTTTTTTTGCCATTTTTTGCTGGTTTTGCGCTCAAGTGTAGAGCTTTAACTTTTGATGCACAATTTTTTTGCCAGTCTGTTGGAGCCTTACCCCCCCCAACCCCTCACCACACAACCATTCGCTGCCATTTGAGCTTGGCAGCTGTTTAATGCTGAAATTGGCAGCACCTGAGTAAAGTGTTGGCGGCAGACTCGACTGTCCTGGCAGATAAGTAGTCCTTGGGCTGGCTGCTTTGTCAACTTCCTACCATACAGTTCCCGTTTTTTTTTCTCTTCTCCTTTCTTAGCTGTTTTGTTGTTGTCGCTTTCACCTTTCATTGGAATGGAGCGCTGGGTGAGGGGCGATTGGGGGAGCGGGCGCACTGGGAAATTATTATTTTCGTCGTCGAGTGCAAGTTTGTTGCAACTTTTTTGACGCAAAGTGAAAATTTGTCATGCTCGTTGAGCAGCTTTGCTAAGTATGCTCTGGCTTCTGTTCTTGCCTGATATAATAAATTCTTTCAGTTTAGCAGAAATGCTCACGAATGCGAATACAAACACAAACACAAACATAAACATAAACATAAACACAAACACAAACATAAACACTACAAACACAAATACAGACTAAACATTTTCGACTGTGTGGGGGGGAGAAATTTTGGAGAAAATGAGTCGTCCTCTCATCGTCTGGGGAAACTTTTAACTCAACTGTCAAATATTTTAACAATTTTGCATAAAACATTATGAAGATGCTTAGCAAAAGCTGCTGCCAAATTCTCTTTCTCTCTCTCTGTCCCCACCGCCTTACTCTCTCTCACTTTCTCTTTCGCTTTCTCTGTCTAATTTCAGCTTAACATTTGTTGTCTTAATCTGTCTTATAGCCCATATATCTCAGCTGGTGATTTTGAAAGTGAATTTGAAATCTACAACGTTTCAGCTTCGTTTGCTTGGCTCCCTCTTTTCCTCCATCCTGCTCTCTCTTGTTCTCTTTTAGCCACTACTTTCCCTTGCCATGTTCGATTCTCCTGCTCTATTTCTATGCCCACTTAATTAGTTAAGTTCTCTAGTTTGCTTATGTTCCAGACAAATGTATGTGTACCTTTACTTTATTTGACTCACCTTTTGATTAAGTGTACAAAAAGGACCGCGTCACGTGCGGGCCTCTGGAAAACTTTAGATTTTTCCGCTGACTAATAGGATGAGCTGCAAGAAAATGAAAGAAAAGCGAAGAGAAACATAAATAAATATGATAAAATCAGCAGAGGTAGCTATAAATTTAGAAGTACTTTCGTTAAGGCCTAAATTAATATCTATTTATGCATAACAGTTTTAGTATACCCTTAGCCAAGAGGGTAGTATATTTGTGTGGTAGAGTATGTACTTAAACAAGTTTAAGAAGTGTGCGGTTCCTTTACTTAACTTAAAAAAAAGAAATAAATAAATAATTGAGTCAAGAAGAAAATATTTCTTTTAGGGCATCTAATCTTATCGTGTGATACTCGCAATAATGTTATTACCCGTCAGTTTTTTCAGGTATGAGTATTGGGGCGTGGCAAGGTAGGAAAATATGCGCAGCTGAAATGTAATTGCGTTAATTTCTAGGTAATTGTAGCACTGCTGAGCTGTTAGAAGACCAAATGAGGCCCAGGACATGCGACTACGTAAAAACTATTAACACGCAGAGTATGGAGAGGGATGGAGTCCGACGGACAGCAGCTGAACCGCAACCACACATGTGCTTTATGTGGATAAGGACAACCGCCCTGTCCAGCGACAAAGTCTAGGCGTTCACAGGGGCGTGGAAGTGGGAGTGGGAGTGGGTGTAGGCGTGGGCTGTTGCGCGTTATTCAAATAGTTTTATTTTCCACACGCGCCTCATAATTTTCTGCGTGTCCACTGTCCATGTGGGCAACCACAATGCTGCTACTGCTGCTGACGACGACGACGATGATGACGTTGACGATGACGGCAACCCGAAGCAATTCCCTTGCTTGAACTTAAATGTCACGGGACAGTCACTTACACAAATACACACATAAAATACACACCATATGAAGGGTCTTTTGTTATCGGGGCATGAAACGTAATAATTGCACTTGCTGCGCCTACAAAAAACGCAGCTGGAAAAGTGTATTCGACTTGAGATACCCGTCAAACAATTTACTACTGAATGTAGAGCTTTTGCTTTAATTAAGTAAGCGAGTGGCTGAGTATACCCTCGTTCGACTCGTGTGCCGGGTATAATACCACGGAACACAACCCACATGTTTTCCCCAACCCTTGGCCAATGGCGCTACTTTCTACAGCGGGAGGCGGGCATACTCAATTAAGCTCCTAACCCCTCTCCCATCCCGCTCCTGATACCCTCACCACTTGCCGTTATAATCACAGTACAAACACAATTTACATATGTCGTTTCATAGTGTTCTTTTTTATACTTTCTGCAAGAGTATATTGAGTTTGTGCAATAGTATGTAATAGTATGAGACTAATTATATCAAACTGTCCTGAAAGTTGCATAAAAATCGCACTAAATGCGTTAATTTTGTGAATTAAGCTTAGATTTTATTGTTGTTTCAAGGTGTGCTAATTTTTAAATTATTTGCTGTTTTACTATTGCTTTTATTATTGCACACGAACAAAAACACCGTTTATTTATAGTTTCAAGCTTTTCGATCGCCAGCTGTCCAAAAGCTCCACTCCTCCAAGCTCAGATCGATACTAAAAGCTCTAAGAGTGAATAATGTCAGCATCGATACCCGCTAATCGTTAATCGATTAGTTCCTTTTGCTCATCGTTTTTTTTCTGCACGCCTCAATACGAGCACCGCGTTACGCGCTTCAAACAATTATACATTTCGGTCTGATCGGCTTGAATTATGTGTCAAAAGAAAGAGCAGTGTCGTGTGCACAAGATGAATAAAAAAAATGTTTGAGTTATAAAGGATTATCTACTATAATTAACATTGAAAATTTTTCATTCAGCGGAGTCTCTGGTTGCGCGCATTCCGCCATGTTTTTTTCACTCTCTCAGACTCCCACTCCAATGCATAACTCTTTTGTGCGCCAACGTCTTTGCTTTTTTCGTCGCCGTCGGTGTTGTTGTAAAATCTTACGCTCTCGCTCTTACGTTAGCATCAGAATGCATGCGCAGCTTCGTCGTGCTCGTTTAGTTGCGTTCGCTCGCTCGCTCGCTTTTCAGCGCTTAGAAAATGTAAAGTGCGTGTCTCTGCTAAGCTGGGTTCACCCGCTCTTCGGTGCTTAGAAAATGTAAAGTGCGTGTCTCTGCTAAGCAGAGTGTATTTTTTTTGTGTTGATGCAGAAAGTGAATTGAAAAAGTGTAAAGTGAATGTGCATATTTTTGCTGATTAATCCCACATCCTGAAAGTATGCAGTGCAATTGTGTTTTCTTCATAATAATCCATTTATGCCGTCAACCAAAAAAGTGCAGTGAATTGCAATGAAAATTGGTTAAGTGCAGGGAAAAAATTCTTATATTATCAGCTAATATTATTTTTAATATGTTCTCCAATAATGATCAGCAGATTGCCTGTGAAAAGCAAAAAATATGGAAGCCAGCGCATAAAGTGCAGTGAAATAGGGAAATGCAATGAAAAAGTGATGTGAAAAAGTGCAGTGAAAAAAGTGAAGTGTAGCCTAAATATGTATAAAGTGATGTGTAAAGTGAAGAAAATATTTGTTTTGTAGAGAAGTGAACAGGCGGCCAATATATGTTCACTACAAAATGTAATATGATCCCTGATATAATTTTTTTTTTTTTTTAAACGCTCTCCAATAATGATCAGCAGAGTTCAAAGCCAAAGTAATAATGTGGAATGCAGCGCAAAAAGTGTAGTGTAGTTGAAAGTGCAGCCAAAATTAAAGTGAAATTGCAACCAAAAGCGAAGTGAAAAAGTGCAGTGAAAAGTTTGCAGTGGAAAAGTGCAGTGAAAAGTGAGGTGCCGTGCTAAAAGTATTAGGCTTAGCTGATCTGAAATTTATTTATTTATTTTTTTTTTAATGCTTTCCATTATTGATCAGCAGAGTCCAAGTCGAAAGCAAAGTGCAGTGATACAAGTGAAGTGTAGTGTCCAGTGCTGTATCCAATAATGTGCAACAGAGTCAGCCTCTGCCAGTGGATATTCGTAGTCGAATATCATTTAATGTGTTGCTGCCCTGTTAGTCTTATCAAGTAAAGGAGAAATATGTAAAGTTTATTCAAATGTCTAAATTGGAAAATGTTAAGATGTGAGTAATTTATCAACTATGTTAAGAGTCTAAACAATAAGTAAATTTAATTTACTTTATTTCCCTTTAATAATACAAAATATGTGTGATTGACTATATTGACAAAAAAAAAATTTTTTTTCTGAATATTTTCCAGTTTTTGATTGCTATTTTTGAAGCCAGCGAATGGTATTGTCTCTCTAAAAAAATTGATCGGTAAGTAAATCTAAACTTTAATTAACATTAAGCACCCTAAACACAAATTATAAAACATTTATTATATGAACGTGTAGTAAAACAATTAGTATCCATTGTACTACCTGGATACCGATTTAAATAACCGGGAATAAAATGCAGAGAGTATTGTACAGTCGGGCGTTCTCGACTGTACTTTTATTTCTTGTTTCTAATATGCAGTTATAATCGTTTTGATATCTATTCCCATCGCTGACCAATTTTTTACTCATTGCTGTTAATTATGCCCGCATTATTTGGATAATGACTTTGCTTGATGTGATCGCCATCACAGTACTCATTCGAATTAAAGTCTAGGAATTTAATAAGCTTTATGCGCTAGTCGAGACATATAATCATGTGTTGCAAGTCGCCACTGCTGACTCAAGTAACCGTTAAACTTCACTTGCTGTAGTCATATCATTATAGTGGCATCTAACTGATTGCCGTGACGAATGTCAAACAAGTTCAACCCTATGGCGGCTGCCCGGGGCAACCAACAAATTGAAAGCAAAGCTGTAGATACAAATACATGTCTATTTATTATAAAGTGGGTGTACATATAATAAACTTGTAGCAGCTTTACCCCCACCCAAAAATATCTGAATGTGTGCACAACTCTTTTGGGGAGTGAATTTCAACCCAAGGGAGGCTACTGATGGAAATGTGCTGTAGGTGTAAGTGTTTTATGTCTGTATCCGATTAGCCCTAAGCGATGTCATTATTTCAATTTCCAAGATTTATGACAAATATTAAACGAGGCCTTTAACGGCGAATAATTTGAGGTAATCAATGAAAAGACTTAAGCTAACTTGATATTAATTGAAAATGCTGTTTAAAATATTAACCTTCTATAGGCTAGTTAGTTTACAAACTCCCCTCTCTCCGACTGGCTGGTAAAGTGCTAAACTTAATCGTCGAAGGAAGCGAAAGTTTCTCAAAACTGCAGCAACGCTTCCATTTCATGTGAGGCAATAAAAATTTAATATAATTACGCACAATTTCCAGTTGAACTTTATGACAGAGTTGTTTACACTCACACACACACACACTCGTACACCTAAGCACACTCGTGTGTGCGGAGGAGTCTCGGTGACTTTTGACAGCGTTTGGGTTCCTCGATGCTCACTTTGCAGAGAGTTTATGAGTCGCCGCCAAGACAAACATAAACACTTGTGAGACGACCGAGAAGGGGATGGCGTTTTAGGAGTCTGAAAGGGGCGGTGGTATGCAGCTGATTTCATAAAGTGTAACAAGCCAAAGCTTTGAGCTCAAACTGCTGCGACAAATAAGCTGAGACCCTGAAGCAGCCTGCAATTCAACAATAAAGCGTTGCGGAAAAGTTTACAAGTTTCCCGAAGGGGGTGGGAAATTGACGAGGGTAGCCCTGAGTGGAAAGAGAAGGTGCCACTGCCAAGTGTTGTGGCAGCTCCACATACACACACACACACACTCGCAGAGAGTTAAATATTTGTTTCTGTTACACTTGTTTACATTGAAGACCCCAAAGCGGAGTCGACAGCAAAATGGAAAACTGAGCTAAAGTTGAAGCTTGTACCATATCTGTCGCCCAGAAACGTGTGCATTTTCCACATTGCCACATTTGCCGCCAGCTATGTTGTTATTTCTTAATATTGGTTACTACCCCTGTCGCAGTCGCTACCTCTGCTGCTGGGGATAAGCCAGGGGCAAGCGTATGTCAGACGACTTAACCTTTGACAGGCGCCGCGGACGCTTGGGGCACGGCCCATATATATATATATCCCACTGGCTGCCCCAAAGCATCCACATTGAGTTTCTGCCGCCGCTTTGGCCATAAATTGTGTGGCGTTTTTGTCTGCTGCCAAAGTAATCAGATAATTTTGGTGCGCTTCAACAAGTGAGTGAGACTTTTATTTGGTTTGAAATGAAAAAATCTTTGGATGACGCTCAAAACTTACAACAACAACGACAATAACATAAGCAATAAAGTTCGTCTCGCATTCGATTCGACAATTTGCAATCGAACGATCGTTTTCTTTGTATTTATGTACTTGGTATTATTTGACTGAGTCGGCGCAATACGCGGCAGATTGCTGCGTGGAGTACACCTCACCTTATTGCTTATCGGCACCTCTTTGACAGTAAGATATCCAAAATACTAAAAAAAAGGAGTAATACCAATGGTATAAATGTTCAATCACGTCCCCATCCTTTCTCCCCCAACCCTCACCCCCTCTCTCAACACACTCTCGTCGCTCTTCTAACTTTATTTTACTGCGCTTGCCGAATGTGTCAATTGGCGTTAATGTAATTATGTAATAAACTTGTGTTATATTTTCGGAGGGGTGCAGTTTAGGCAGTTGCCCACTACCAGCTCCGAATAGCAGGCAACAGCCACTAATATTAATTAGCCCAAGAAAGCTGGTAGAAAGAGCAGCAGCAGCAACAGCAGAAACAAGAACAATATGCTGGTCAAATTTTTGTTTACATTTTCGGCGTTTTAATTTTTGCTCGTGTCCTCAGCTGCTGGCCATTAACAGTGCTATGCTAAATGGCCATAACAACTTCCGGCTGCACACTCCTATGAGTGGTTTAAACATATACACACGAAAACATACACACATACATAAATTAAGAGTAGCCCTGCCCAACTAGGTTCTCATTTACAACAATAAACAGCAGCATAAAAGCCATGAAACTGATTTTTCACGCCATTTTCGTTTACATTATGTTTTTCTTGTTGTTGTTCCTGTTGTTTGCTTTCGCCTTGGCCCAGCCAGGCTTGCCAACGCATGTGTAATTAAAATATAATAATTTTGCCTAACAAAGCAACAGCAAAAAAGCAAAAAAAATAAAAACTGAAAAAAATATAGAAGCTCGAAAAACGCTGCCTCTTCGTATTTATAATGAAAGTTTCAAGTGAGGTGGGAGTAGGGATAAGGTGTGTGGAGGGGTGTGGGGTATGGGTGTGTAGATGTTGGCGGTGGGGCAGCGTGTTCCAAGGTAATGATGATCATAATGATGGCTACTCTGCACGCACCTGCCACAGGACTTCATCGTCCTTTATGTGTATGTGTGTGTGTGTGTGTGTGTGTGTATGCCTGTCTGTTCTGTCCTTCACCTTCATTTTTATTTTGCTTCTGCTTTCGTTTGCTTGCTGTTTATGCTGCTGTCGCTCCGATATTTTTCTTTCCGCACATTTGTTACGCACCATAAATGAAAATACTCATATAAATATTTCATATTTTAACACACAAAAACCACCCAAAAAATGACAACAAGTCGTTGTAAGTGTAGCATCTTGGGCCACACCATTCCTCAGCTCACCCCAGCACCCAGTGCAGACCCCATACCCACCGCTTTTCCACCTCACCTCACCACACTACAATTCACTTTTCAGTCGAGAAATTTCCGCCCATTAAATTGACATACGCGCATTTGCCATTCGCATTCATTTCCTCTTCCCATTAGGTGTTTGTGCCTGTGTGTGCGTGTATTTTGTTTTTGTTGTTTTGTATTCCTTTCTGCTATTTCTTGTTCTTTTTTGTTGTTGTTTTTTATTGCTCTTCCTTTGCTTGTTTGCACAAGTTTTGTAATATTTCGGGTTTATGTTTACAGTTGGCAAACGCATTAAAATCACAGATTTACATTTTTTCTTTCTTTCTTGGCCTGCTGAATTATTTAGTGTTGTCGCCTGTCGCGCTTGAACCCCGCCCACCACCAAGTTCATCCCATCCTGTAACTGAAGCGTTGCCCAACTGTGCAAAGTATTCGTATTATTGAATTTGAATTTGTAGAGTGGCGACAGCTTCGAGGCTTATTGTTTCAAATGTCCTCATCGCAATCTCGAGAATGTAAACTGTTGATAGCCCGAGCTCACACACACAAACACACACGCACACTCATACTTAAGAAGGGGCTTAGGCTGTGTGTGTGTGAGTGTGCCAAGTTGAGCATGGAAATTATTTTTTAATAAACACAAAGCACTCTCACAAAGGGGAACTCAGACGCATTCGCATTCATATCCGCATTCGGATTCGCATTTGCTTGAACTGCTGCAGGAGGCATGGATGGTTAGGAAGAGAAGAAGGAGCTGGAGGAGGTGGAACGGGGCAGTGGAGGACAGGAATCGCTTGTTTTGTTGCTGCTTCTGATCCGAGTGGCAAGAGCGTCGAGCGCAAAATAAATAAACCCACTTTAATATGCGCTCGTTATATTATTTTCTTTTCATTTTCTTGATTTTTTTCTTCTTCTTTTGCATGTTTTTTTTTTCATTTTCATTTTCCTTTTCTTTTATTTTTTGTTAACATTCCCTTTGCTTTAGCACTCACTGTCGGCTTCTTTCTCCCTCTCTGCCATTCTCCCTTTATTCACTGCTCCTGCTGTTATCATGTTTTTCTTTCAGTATTTTTTTTTAAATATTTTTTGACGTGTTGTTTTCCCACCCCCACCCCTGCTTCCCACTCACCCAACCCCCCAACCCAAACATCGACCCGTCGGTTTCGCTTGTTTGAAGTGCCACGCTCTATTTAAACGCAAATTGTCTGTAGTCCTTTTTACAAATATTGTGTTTCTTTCTTTTGCATATTTATCCGCTGCAGTCGACCACCTCTGATCCAACCCGTGCCCTGTTTAGCCCTCCTTCTTATTGTGGCTCAGCCAAAAGACAAACTCGCTGCGAGCTCCAGCTTCGCGTCTAGACATTGTAGAATTAGGTAAAACAAACTGGGCAAATAGCTCTGTCTAAAAATGCATAACCCCGCGAAGTGGTAATGGACGAACTGGAGACCTGGCGTGGCAGAGAGTGATGAGGGTGGGGACTTTAAGCAGAGGGACAGCTGGAGAACTGGACGCTTGAATTAGCATCTGAAGCAAGTGCGCTGACCTGTAGAGCAGCTGCAACAGCCCTCTGTACTATGCGGGTCAAGTCACTAGGGATAGCTTTAGAGTGCTTCATATTTGAAGTGGATATTATTAGGGGATTGCATTACGCTTTTTACCAAATGCTTAATTGCCCAAGCCAAGTGCTTGCTTTCAACTGGAACTTCGCTTTGAGCCAGCAACTATTCTTGTTTAGTGTTTAGATCGAGAACTTTAACTTCAAGAAATTATTGTTAAAATAAATATTTTATTTTTATTCTGTCTTCAGAACTGGAAAATGAATATATTCCATTTGATCCGATCTTCGAATAGTTTGCCTAGTTGAGTTTTTAGCACTATTTCAAAACCTAATGTAGCTTCCTCAGACCTAATTTAAGTACCCATTTGATTGAAAAAACGTCTCCGTTTACAACTTACGTTATATGGTAACCCTAATCGTTATATCTCCGCTCAGTTCAGTGGCCCATGCGTTGGATATGAATCCCAGCGGCAAGAGACGTACGCAGATCCATAAGGGCGCCTAGTTTCAATTACACACGCACTTGGCAAATGTTGGGTCGTGTGTCCTGAGGAGGGGGCCTTGGAGCAGTGGAGCCTGAGGTGGTGTTACGCATAAAGTACAGTACAGCCCGTAATAAATCCGCCTCCGTTCACCAGGCATTCCCTCTGCAATTGTTGCGCCTTTTATTTGTTTGCTTTTTGTTGTTATTGTTCTACTTTTTGTTGTTGTTGTCGTCTTTGTCGTTTCGTGTCATTGCCTTTGTTTGCTTTTGCAGCCTTTGCCATCCCTACAATACCCACACCACCCCTTGGTTCCCTTTCAACTTGTCCCTATCGCTCTCTCTGGCAGTCCCGTGTTTATTTTCTTTTTTATATTTCGAGCATGGCGCGCATTACATTTACACAAAAGCGAAAGCAGAGCAAAGAGCACGGACACGCTGTGGCACGCATGTTGCCTGACTCCCACCAACACCCACCCCTCGCCTCCTGTCTTCAGCCCTGTGCGTCCTGAGTCGGTCAACCCACCTCCTGCAACCCCCGCGCGGCCATCTCACCCCTTTTGCTGCAGACAGAGCTCGACACTCGTTAAAGGTAAAAATTTATTGTGTCTTATTATTATTTTTTTATTGACAATACGTGACGCGTACGCCAAAAAGGACAATCGCTTTTCTGCGTAAATGTGTGTGTGTGTGTGTGTGCGTCTCGGTCTGAGGATCTTCCTCGATATGGTGCATACATAAAAAGATTTTGTCCAATCGATTTCAAGCGCCTTTTGTTATTTTATAATTTTCGATTGTTTTGTTTTGCTTTCATTGTTGCTGTTGTTGTAGTTGCTGTTGCTTGTCGCTTATTTGTTTTGCTGTAGACTTTCGTTGTTATTACGTTTATAATGCCGCTCCTTTAGCTGCTGACAACGCGCTTTTGTTTGCTTCCCTTTCTCTTTTCATTTCTATGCTTATCTTTCTTTTCCGCTGTCACTTCCCATCCACTCTCAATTCTCCCTTTCTCTAAACCAGAACGTGCTGGTCAATGCCATTAAAATGCGCTTAGACCTTCAACTGGCGCCGTTAATCATTATTTACTGTGTGGCAAGGGCGCAACTATGTGTATGTGGCAAGCACCTTATGAGAAAGGGGTCGGAGTGGGAGTGGGCGATAGGGGGGTATCGGCTGTATCGCCAGTACCGTTACCTAAAGTGCCGCAAATCGAAGATTACGGCAAACAATTAAGTTAATCACATCTGCTTTGCTTTATTTAGCCGAACTTCAATGAAGACATTGCGCATACGCCCCGTTAGCGTCCTTTTATTCTACGCACTGCAAACTTATACAACAATTTGCTGCTACCTTTCAACCCACACACACACACACCCATGGGGAAATTGGCAAAGAGAGAGGGATAGCAAAAGTGCGAACAAGCGAGACAGTCTGTTCGGCAGACGAGTCCTCGACGACAAGCGTTTATCTATGGCAGCAAAAAGTTTTCTCCAAACTGGTTTTGGTTTTTGTTCTGTGCCCGAGGTTAAGTTTTTCGTTTGCTTCAATTAATTTTCATTTGTTTACTAATCTAACAAATTAAACTAACGGTAAAGGTTTTCTGCCGTTTCACGTTTCGCGTCGAGCGGAAATTGAAAGGATTTCATTGCCCTGTGGGCATTATTTTCAGACTTTGTCTTTCTTTGACTTTGGAGGGCTGCCCTTGACACAAAACCCAACATAAAAATGAACTTCGTTTAATTTTCTCAACTTTCTTTCACTCGCATTTTCATCATAATTAAACTGACTTTTGTCAAAAATAATGATTTGACGCGTTTACATAGCTAAATGAGGTTTTCCGATACGAATTCGAATTTACATTTCGAATTTGTAATGCAAAACTAAAATAACTGATGTACTGAATATATCTGGATTATTTTGGTTCCATTTCGTTTCTTTTCGCTTCGTTGTTAGCTAAATATGCATTCAGTTTTTGGACATTTCATTCGATTTAGCAGATATCCTATCAATTTATTCATTTCACATTTCCTGACCCTTTGACCCTATTGCTTATCTTTCAGCTATCAGTTTTCCATTTCCTTTCGCTTTCCACTTTCCTACTCCTATTTGCAGTTGTTAAACAAAACCAATTTCGATCTTTCCTCCTCTTCTCTCTTCATTCTTTCACTTCCTTCCCCTTCAATATATGTGTGTTCTATGCTAATTAATTTTGAAACGTTCATTTAAACTGGGCCTAGACACGCTCCCACAGATACATACATACACTGGGCCCCAAGGCATTCGTTGGCTAGCCAGTAAATATTTTTGTTTGTCTTCCAAAAATAATTCAATCTCACTCTCATTGCCCGCAGTTCAGAGCACTTCTCTGATGTTAACTGGAATTTCGCTTTGATGTGGCCAACAGTAGAGTGGGACATATCAGCCAATTGACCAAGTTTTCCAGCAGTTGAATAACCACTTGAACTTTAGAGTCAAGAGTTAAGCATATGCAACAAATTTGATGCTATACATTTTAAATTTGATGTGCGAAATCCTTTACATTAAATTTAAGAGATGCCAAATTAATTGCGGCTGAAAAATTATTTCTCACACTTTTCTCTATTTCTTTTCTCGCTCTCTCGGTTTCTCCTTCACCTTTTTTAAATATTGTATGCAAAAATTCTTGACATTTCAGCTCGAAGGCTCGTTTTGTTGCTTGTGGTTCGCTCTTGGGTCGCTTGACTGCCTGTCGCGTCAAATGTCGCGCCGAAAATTATAGCTCTGAAAGGCAAAAATGGCAAATAGCAGTGTACAAGTCCCATATCCTGCACTTGGCAGTTCCAGGACCCTCTGATCCTACTCACATCACCTTCTCAGTGGCAGTGTTGATGCTTTAGCTAGTTCTTAGCTAGATTTGCTAGCTACTTTCCTAAATGAAAGTTTCCAAAGGAAAACAATTTAAAAATATGAAAATAAAAATGTTTAATTATTTTTGCCGTTAAACCCATTTTCCATAATAGTCTTTAGCTGCTTCCGGCAACCATATTTTTCATATTAAATATTAAACTAGCTTTTTTTTGGCCAATAAATTGCTGGCAACACTGCGCAGCTGTCCATTGTGTGTGTGGCCAACCAAACAACTTGGGCATTTTTCCGGCTTTTCTTTTCGGCTGACGTTGACGTGGCGAATGTTGTTGTTGTTCTTGTTGTTGTTGTTTTTATGCGGCCACGCCCACCACATTGCTGGCATGAGGGCGCGGAGGAGAGTGACTGTTGCCTCGTTTTTATGTATTCAGTCTCAGTGCGCTCACTTGACTTTAATTCTTTTTTCACACGCCCACTTCGCGGCTGCAAATGGGCGCTTGGCTGGCTGCGTGGTGCAAGTGCAATTCTCTAACAGCTCTTAGCCTGCAACAACAACAACGAATCGGTGTGGCAAGCAGCACAAGGACCACAATATGGCTTGCATTCGCATTCAGATGAGCATGTCAGTTAAAAGGTGCGCCAAGTTTCTCCTCTAAATCTCCTACCACACATCCATTCCATGGCTCTCCACTTCTCTTCCCCAACCGTCTGGCATTGAGCTGTAATTGCTGAACATGCCACGTTTTCTGAAATTTTATGTAGATTTAATAGCTTCCTGGCCGCTCCTCAGCCAAACACTTTGGAATTTTCTCATTTCTTTTGCGTTTTCCATTTTTCGATTACATTTTTATTTTGTACTTGTCTCACATTTGCTCGCGTGACATTTCATTTGTGTGGCACTCAGATTTTAGATAATACTGCCATATCCCATACTTGATACTTCTCACCTTTTGTCCCACACAAAGTAGTTTAATTGGCCTGTGCCAACATTTTTGCCCAATCTAAAATATGGCCAACTTAATTGATTCAAGTTGTCGGAAAAACGGCGGCCAGCAACATTTCAGCAGCCATCGCGTGAGGGGAAAGAACTTTTTGCCAGCTGCAGTTGCCGGAAAAGCATTCGCAAGCACGACCAATAACTTCCGGCACTCGACTTTGGCGGCAAATTACAATCGACTGACATGTTAATTGGTCTCTCCACCCGGGGCTAACCTTCGTCACTAGCTGCCCACTTCACCCCATTTCAATCAGCCACCTTTACTACCTCGATTGATTGGCAATTCGTTTGTCCCCTTTTGTTAAAACTCACAAGCCGCAAGCTGTCAAAAGTTTATGCAACAATTGAATTAACTTTCGTTTAGCAGCAAACAATAAATTGCAAAATTTTCAAGCGTTTTGTCGCAACAAACATGCCACAAAATGTGTCGCAACTATTTTAATTAAACTTGTTGCAGCTATGTGTCTGAGATGTACGTATGTTTGTGCATATATGTAAGTAAGTGAAATATTCATTTCATTTATTTAAATGTATTTCAATTAATTTGTATTTGCATTTTATTTTTGAAACTTTTTGCTAAATATTTTATATTTTCATTTCTGTTTGATTAACGTTTCCAATCACTTTTAAGACATTCCAGTAAATGCATTTCTTTGTTCAAATTTATTGATTGCTTTTTAGTTTTTTACTTAACAAGTTTTTATCTCTTCAGAGTTTTTAGAATATTTCTTCAAATATTTAACTAAATAAGAAAAAATCTTTTATTTCAAAACCACAACAAAATCCACCATTTTTTTCAAATCATTTTAAATTAAGTAAATTCTAACATAGTTTGCGAGAATTTAAGAAGTAAATAATGATTTTCCGCACTAACCGACTTAGCAAAGATAAAATAAATTTCAATATTTTCAAAAAAGATTTTTTCGGTTTTATCGCTTAGTATTTATGTATAGAAAATGTGTTTTCCCTACGCTGCTTTTCTAATCTTGGCCGAGTGCACACAATTTCAGCAAATTGGCAACATGAATATTGGCGTTTTAGTCATATCAAAACGTCTTCAGCTGCAGTTGCTGCCATTAAGTATCTGTCAGATACTTTGGCACACATTTTGCATTTCACTTGTAATTGCAAGCAATTCAATGCAGCCGTGGCAGCACCAGAAGTTGCACAGCTGAAGTAGTAAATGTAGCAAAATTGCCAGTGGGGGATGAGGGTGCAAGAAAAGATGGGAAGGATGATACTGGTAGTGGAGTGGGAGTGGCTGCTAAAGCAAATACGCGTAAGAGTGTGAGAAGCACAAACAACTGCGAAATGTGCTGCATGAAGCATCTCTGTGTGGCTGTAAGTGGAGAACGCTAAAAGCTGTTTGCGCCCAAGAATTGTCGCGACTTGGATGATGAGAGACCCTTTTAAAGGGGCGTGGCACATTTTGCTATCGCTTGGTTTGCCCAGCAATTGACGTTGCGGTTGCATTTTAGCATTTGAGCATTTAGCATTTCTCTTATGCAATTTGTCTTTACTGCGCTTTCGCTTTCACCAAAGTTCGCAAAAGTATATATGAGCTTGTGTATGTGCTATGTGCTTGTGTGTGTTTGTAGAATAGGAGACAAAGACAGAGTGTGAGGGAGATAGAGAGAAGCATGGTCTGCTTCTGTTTGTTTCTGCGGTTGTAAATGCATTTTTCAAACAAATTGCAAATCATTGCCTAACAATAGATTCCCAGCTTGGACTGTGATTCACTCTAACTCTTTTACTCACATTTGTTCTCTCTACACTTCTCTCTGTCTCTCTGTCTGTGGCTTGTGAATCTCTGACCACAATGACAGTGATTTAGTTTTTGGCTCGAAGCATTTCACATACGCAGTCTATTATATTGGGGTTTACTGGGTTTTCTGAGTTTCTGGGTTGTCTGTATTTTATATTCTGTATTCCGTTTTCTACTTTTGTTTACGGATTAATTTTTGAGCTTAATGTACAGTTTTAAAAACGGAATTTGTGTAATTTGTCTGTAAATGGAACTCTGGGAGTCACATTAAATTACATTTATGCCGTGTCGAGTGTCGTGTTCTGTGTTCAGTGTTTTTTTCTTTTTAGCTTTTCTTTTTGATTTGGTAAATTGAATTTATCCAAAGTTAATTTGCTGAGAGAACTTTGTCGAGTACCAACGTAAAAGAAAATGCTGCCGAATTCTGTTTTCATTTCATTTTCTAGGAATTGTGCCCCAATAAGTACTTTTCAAGAGATCTGTTTGCCGCGTTTTCATTTCAGTTTGTCTGATTGTTTGTTGCTTTGTTTGTTTTATTCGAGCCAAATTGTTGGCTATTTAGGGCCGTTATAATAGTATCTAGAGACTTTCGAGCTGCTTTTTTCATTTTAACATTTTTCGCGCACTTGCCACATTGTTATTTGCATGCGCTGCCTGCCTACCGTCCATTGACCCAGAAAGCGTTACATGGCCATAATGCGCCAAAAAACAGGCTGCACAAATATTAAACTTCTCTCTTTTCTTGCCTTTTATTTAACTTTCGCATAAAGAACTTACTTGATGATGAAGATACTTGAGTTGCTATTCTGGCTCTGTAAGTATTTAACACTTTTCACTTTTCTTGTCGAAACAATTAATCCGACTGAAATGCTTTTGGGTCACTTCTGTAGGGTCTTCGTTGTTGTTGTTTTAATAGCAATAGCAATAGCTCACTTTAAAGTTGTTAACTTGTTGCACAAATTGATGAGACTTTCTCACAAAACGCCTTGTGACAGGCAACACTTTGTTCAACTTGCGTATCTGTATCTTTGCACATAAATTTTAACTCAAACTGTGTTGCTATTTATATTAAAGATTAACGAGACGCACGCACAAGATACTCACAGCTCGCAACGAGGATAACAAATTTGTGTATTTTTGTGGAGCAACACGTTGTTGACACAAAGACCGCCTAACGAAGACTAATGACAGCGTTTGTTGCACGTCTCTACGTTTTGGGGCAAGCGACGCAACTGAAGCTGAAAGTGCCACCGGTGCATGCACGACGAATGTTAAATACGAACTGATTGTTTGACCGCCTGCTAAGTATCTATCAGATACTCGAACAACTCGATGTCACACGAACTATCAGCGTCTGTCTTCGGCTCGACTCGGCGATGCGAAGCAACCACCAGAGAGTGGGAGTTACAGCAAGAGAAAGAGAGAAAGGGTGCAAGCAGAGAGTTATGTGTGCCCAGGAACAGAGTGGAACAGCAACGACTGCCGTTAGACGAAGCAGAAACCAAAGAGCGCAAGCAAAGAGAACGCAGCGCAGTAGGAACAAAATGACATGGTCTGCCCCACCCCCGCAGCACAATTGAGATGTTAAATGTTTCGTTTCAATGCGTTTCATTTGCCTTTCGACGTGCTCTCTTAACTGTTGCTTGCCTTGCTGTGTTTCGCTTTCAGTTGCCGCTTGTGCTTGCCTGTTCCACATTCAGTTCCAGTATTGCGCCTGCGCAGCGCAACACAACCGAGGACGCTCTCTCCTCGCTTCTTTGCTGCTCTCTTTGTTGCTTGCTCTTGATTGCATATTGAATGACTTCTTTCAATTCAATTGAATTCAAAATGCTCTTTGTTGCTTTTTTATGGCCCGGGACAATGTTTCGTTTCTGTTTGTTTCACAATTGTTGCTGTCGGCGCTTTAAAGCGTTCGTTTGCCAGGCTTAAACTTTTCATTTTGGCCTCTTGCTGTTGTTGTTGCTGCGGTTGTTGCTTGTTTCGTGTTGTGGCGCGCAACAGGTTCAGATACAGATTGCAACCGCTTTTAGCTTTCAGTTTGTTGCCTTTGATGCAGCCTTTGATTGGCGTTTCGTGGCGCTCTGTTTGTACGGCAACACTTTTCGCTAGGGTTGTCGTCTTGTTCGTGTATTTATTTATTTATTTGCAGTTTGTTCATTTTTATGTTTTTTTTTTGTTTTTATTTTATTTTCTTGCTTGTTTTTTATGCAAATCGTTTTCTGCACGCTTTGACTTTGCCTTGACTCAGAGGTGTGTGTGTGGGTAGGTGTGTATTTGGTTGTGTTTGCGTGCGTTTGTTGTGTGTATGTGAAGTCGTGTATAAATGAATTTGCATATAATTGTTTGCATGTTGAGTGCCTTTTAATTGATTTTATTGGTTTGCACAGAAACAACAGCAACAACAAAAACATTTCTCATTTTATCGCGTTAACTATCTCCATGGTCAGTTTATTTACTTGTAAGCACTTTTTGGCCCAACGATTGAGTTTGTACGAATTTACAATTTGTGCCTCTTATTTATGTTTGCGTTTGCTACACCCTGTAAACATGAAATGTACACAGCGTGTATGACCAACTACAGATTTGCTCATAGTTGACTAAAAAGTGTTTTTTTGTTGCAAATTCTACGTTTTTCTACTAGTTACAGGGTAGCTCTAAGTTCAGCACACCCATTCAAAACACAGTGGCAACGCAAACTACCTTAAACACACATAAATATGTTTAAATTATGCATTTTATAAGCTGCATTGTTTTATGTAGGTCGTAAATTGTGAACTCAATTGACGTAGATGAAAATAATGATAATGATAATAATAATGATGATACATAATAATAATTTACGCATTTGAATGAAAATCGATAGTTGAGATTACGATAAAAATCTGAGCAATTAAATTTGAGTACGGCTCGATTTAACCGTAGATTAAAGAGATTATAAGAAAAGTGCACAGAGCGTGACTGTGGAATAAGTTGCAAGACTAATTGATGGATTAAATGCTGATTGCACTGCAGGCAGAAAGAGAGTGAGAGACAGAGAGAACGAGAGAAAGAGGTGGAGGGAGAGAGTGCTGCAGTTGATAAAAAATTGTTATTAAATTACTTGCAAACAAGGCGTTAATTAGTTAACTAAAGTGAAGTTGGAGTAAACGTGTTTTGTTGACCGCGAGTTTTCGCAAAAATTGTGAAATGTAATCAGGAAAATTGCAAGGATATTCGGCAGGCGGCGTAAAACTAATTTAAAACAGCTACCAACTGTAATTAGGCGCTAATGAGTTATGCCCCCAAAAGTGGCTAGAAAGAGCGAGAGAGCATCAGTGGGTTGCCAAAGCAACCACCAGAGCGACACAGGGAATAAAGGAAGAGTGGAAGTAGGCACCCGGAGAGGGGTAGTAATCTGCCTGCATTTGCTTTGCTGCTAATCAAAAACTGCGATTCATTTGGCTGCCATTTGAATGTTGCCACAAAAAGCTGCACTCTTGGCAAGTGGCATCGACGGTCGGTTCTCCCCCTCTGCATCGACCACCTCTTCGGCGAGAGCTGTCACAGACAGTCGGATTTTGTGTAGGCGTGGCACTAAGCAAAATGCTGGTGTCAATGACTGCAGCGACTGTTTGGCAAAAGGTGATAATAATCAGACAGGCAGTTTTAACAAGAAACCAGCACACGCCTCTTTCCCACAACAGCCACGCCCACTAAGTAGGCCGTCAGGCAAGGGCAGAGGCAGGAGTAGACGAGGAGGAAGTGATGCCATGGTAATCCATCTTCCATCTTGACAATGGTTGCTCTGGACAGCAGCGGCATAAAACTCTCTCTTCTCTCTCCTCTCGCTTTCCCTTCCGCTCTCTCTTTTTCTTCATCTCTTTCCCTCTCTAGCTGCGAGGCGTGCTCAACACTAAATCCAGAAAGAAATCAGATACAAATATCTTTGGCTCTCACTGTGACTGCTAACTGTAAGCACCCACTGTGCGTCTGTGTGGGTGTGTGTGTGTGTTTTGGTGTAATTATGGTGGCATCGCAGAACATGTCGTTGACAAGCTCAAGTTGGAACATTCACTCACTCGGTCATATCAAGTGAACTGTATCCACACAACTAGATACTAACACACACACATATGCAGAACTACCATTAAAGCCAGGCCAACGATTGTGCCTGTGGGTGGCCCATAAAACAGGTCCGCATGTGTCCAAGTTCGTAAAGTTGATTCATTCATTGCAGAAAATTTATATAGCTATGGCGCGTGTGTCTGTATGTATCTAAAACACAACTATAAAACCAAGAAATACCCTCTGTGCAGCCAGAAAATACCCTAGCAATTAGTACCCTTTGATATTTGACTAAGTACTAAAGTACTAATTTTTACAAATAGTATGAAGTGTGTTGCTAGATTGTAAAGTATAAAACATTCAAACTGAGTAGTAAGACGATCACTAAAAGCTGCTAAGAGATCTTTCCATCGAGAATCTGTCTTGTCATAAGCTATAATTCCTCACTTTGGTTCTTTACAGTTTTAGCAGGGTATAAAAATGAATAAAGATATAGCAAGAACTAAAAGTAACTATCAGAATCGGACTAGGAATGAGCAAAGAGGATGAACAAAGGAAGAAACTGGTGCTGATGATGCCGCTGACAATGACAATGACAATGACGATGACGATGGCAATGACGATGGAGCTAATGTCAGGGGGACGCTATGCCACGCCCCTCCCAAAATGCGCCTACTGCCTCCAGCTGTGCGCCGCAGGCAACCGTTTTGAGGCAAATGATTTATCTCACAGCTGGCGGAAAAGAGGAAGAGATGAAGGCGCCAACACAACTGTTACTGGAGGCATCACTTCTTGCCCGCCTTATTCGCCTGTTTGCTCGTGCTGCCAATTAGTCGGTCATATGTCAGCAGCATAGAGCCCTCGATTATTTGCCTTAAAGTCGTTAAAAATCAGCTTAGGAAAATCAAAAGAAACCAAGTCACCCAACTAAACCGAAATCTGAATTCGAAATGTTTATTATCTAACGCTGCATAGCTTTCTTCTTGCGTCTTGCGATTTTGGCCAATTCCTGATCTGAAGGCCGATGATCGCTATAACGATTAACCCAAGCATCAGCTGTACTATAGAATTTCTTGCGATCGTTCTGAAATTGACTGGCAATATCAAGGATAAACGCATTCTCGGGCTGTGGATCATTGATGGTTGCAAGGAGGACTTGTAAAACAGTATCGATACGTGATGTGGGTATCCAGTGTTCGATTTCCAGTATGGGCAGACAGACCTGACCACGTTCGTTCACGTTCGGATGATAAATCTTGGTGTTGATATGTAGACGCGGTGGCTTGAAGGGATAATCTTTGGGAAAATCAATTTCCAGCTTGAAGGCACCCTTATCATAGGGCGGTGTATTGGGCATTAACAGGGCCGTCCACTTGAAGATATTATCCTTTTCTGGTTCCAGTAATTGCAGCTGCTTTAGCTCTTTGTAATCTGACATTAACTTTAGTTCATTTTGCATCCGTTTGGGCCCCTTCAGCATAGGTTCCTCCTTCGCCATGGTTCCTCATTAAAGTTTACTATAAATTTTGTTTTTTATTTTATTTTTCTATTTCTTTTTTTTACTTTAATTTTGTTTAACGTTTTTCGCTCAGTGTGCTAGGACAGGACTAGAAGTAGACATAATGCATGCGAGTAGCAAAAAAAAATCCTTTCACATTGACATTAATCCCCGAAATAGCCGCTAAAAGAGAAGAAGACACTGGTAGTTCTCGCTGACGTAGACAGACACTGACAGCCAGCACATTAGGATCAAGCTTGGAATACTCGGAAAACTGGGAAAGCTGGCCAACAGCAAAGGCGGACATTGAAAAGGCTGAAAGCATTGGCCACTGACCAATACAATTCCGTCTAAAGCCGTTGATCAAAAACCTTCAAAAAATGGGAGGATAACAGCACAAGAGTTGTTAGCCATAACTTCAGCAGTTCATCCGCTTCCTAGACGTGTGTCCCGAGTCCTTTGTGTCCCGTGAAATATGCATTATGGAGTGTCCTTTTCGCGTTTCGCTTCTCCAAATAGCATTGATTGACATGTTCTATCAAAGACTGCACACTTTTGATATGATTGCCATTGACATAATAGTTTTCAATTAGCTGAACATGTTGCAACATGTGAGCTCTGGCAGCAACATCAACATGGGAAACTGTGGAGATTTCCCGCACCGCAATTCCAGCAAATTTCCGTGCTCATAAATATGTAAAGATTGCCAAAAAAGAGAAAAGAAAGAAGAAGAAAGCATAATAAAGCCCAGTCAAAAGGAAAGCAAAGGCAATGACAGATGAGACGACCTTTCATTTCCTCACACACACACACACACATAGCCACACACGCAAACACACATTCTACACTCTTCTCAGGTCTCTTTTCTTCTGCTTCCTTCGCTCTTCTCATATTAGTTGCTTTAACTTGGCTCTGATGCGAAGGCTGATAACAAAAACATGAAAATTAAATATCAAAAATATGCGACACAAACACAACAACAACGCCCATGTGTGTGTGTGTGTGTCTTTGTGTGTGCGTAATTATTTATGTTGTTTGTCATCATGATGTAAATGAAACCAAGACGAGACGCTTTCTCCTTGGTCCATGGCAAAATCTTGGCCGGAAACGCAGCATGACGTGACGTGTCTTGTCGTGTCGTGTCGAGTCTTGCCGGGGAGCTCGAGCATAATTAGGATATACTTACGAATACAAGTATATAGCTCTACATGTGTGTGTAGGTTTAGCACTGGGTGTGTGGGTGTACAAGGGAAGTTTGGTATTATGTGTGTTCCAATTGTAGTCGCTTGTGGAATAACCTGTACCTTACTTCGTTATGCAACACTATTAATACTAACTATGTTTGCGTAAAAACTAACAATTACTAAATTTATCTTGAGAGGAATACGACATCTATTTTCTCTAAAAAGTTTAAGCTTCGATAATATAGCGGTAAACCGATTTTATCAATGTTACCTCGAAACACGAACTGTTTAGTAATTAAAGATAATAAATTCGATTAATCGGAATTACCGATAGCACGTCAGTTAACTAAAATGCTCCTTCACATGCCTGCGTTGCCTGCAACAAAAATATAAATGCCTAGTCCAAAAAAGCAGCAGCAACAATGGCTAGAAGAAGCAGAGAAAGGCAAAAAAAGTGGCTAAAGAAGGCGTCTGACAGCGCTGCGGGATGCAGAAGGCCGAGATGGGTCGCCCTTGGGGAGGTATGGTGAGGGAGAAGGACAAGTGGAGTGGGAGTGTCAGGGGAAGGGGAAGGAGAACAGGCTGTTGTGTTGTCGCTGGTGCCTTCAACATTGCCGCCATACTTTTAGCATAAACAGCCGGAAGCGGAAATGTTGATGACGCTCTGCCGCTCATAGATCTCTCTCTCTCTCTCCCTCTCTGAGTGGGTGTGTGTGTGTGAGGTTGTCTGGTGGCAGCATCATCCGCGTCTACTGTCAGTGCCACTCCCAATCTAAAATCCAATCCCCCTGCCCAGTTCCCTCTGCGACTTCTCAAACGCGTCTGTCATTTGTTTAGCTGTCATTGCCGGCGTATTGCCGCTGACAGCTCTCGTTTTGTGGCTGAGGAGAGCAGGCAGTGGTAGTGGAGGATTGAAAGAGGGGAAGATAGGAGATAGGCGATGGCAGATTGTGAGACTTTGGTCTGTTGTTGTGGCGCCAGGGCTGCCAAGGCGCACACAAAACTTTCCTATTCCAGTGAAAAATCAGGCGAAAAATTAGCCGTCGCCGCATTAAATCTAATCTGATCCGATTTTCTATTACCAATTGGCTGCTTTGAGTGAGGCTCAAACATACACACATGCTGTGCTGCGCTGTGTGTGTTAGTATCTCCTTGTCTGCCATTCCCTTCTCTTCGTTTTCGCCTCTCCTTTTGTCTGCATGTGTGCATTTTAATCTTTTTATCGCACTCTAACACTTGCGCCTCAGTTTCGTTTGTTTGGCTTTCACGCCTTTTGTTCCACGTAGGCAGTTCTTCATTAGCCACGCCCAGAGAGTCACCCACCAGCTCGTTCTCGCCTTTGGATCTGCCGGCGCCTTTTTCCTAATAAAGGACGGCGCGAAAAACGTCGCGTGCGGCTTTTAGCCTTTTCTCGCTGTTCTCACTTCCACGTTTTCTCCACTTTTTTCCATTTCCATTTCCGGCTTGTCATCGACCCTTTTAGCCGGCCACCGTTTTAGCCTTTATTTTCGGGTGTCGCTTTCGGCCTGTTGAAGCCCTGATATATGAAGCGATTAACATTAAAGGTGCCTAATTGATTTGGGCCAACTTCATTGTGTGCGAGTTTTGACCGCTTCCCTCCCTTTAGCGCCCTCTCTTCATTTCACTCCCCTCCTTCCACGCTCACCGTCCGAAAATTGCAAATTTCAAAAGCATTTAAAGTAAATTTTCATTAAGAAATTATCGCTCGTGTTGCTTAAATTTAAATTAATTATATATGGTTTATCATAAAGTAAATGGCGGCATGCAACCACAACAACATCACTTGCCGAAGGCAAGGCACCCCAACCCCTACACAGGCACACGCAGACACCCACACATGCAACAGATTATTTATGCCTTTAGTGAATGAAACTCTTCGACGACAACGTTAACGATACTGTTAGTGTAAGGGGAGGAGTAGCAGGAGGAGGGAGTGCTGGCGAAAGGGGCTTTGGAGGGGGTTTGACTGGTGTGCAACCAGCGTCTCGTATAATATTAAGTTGCATGCAGTGAGTACATGCACACAACTACGCACTGAGCGCACCCTGCGCCTATGACAGTGCCTGCTAAAATATTGTGCATGTCTGCATTTCAGCTCAAAATGGAACCACTCGCCAAATGAGCTCTAATTGTGAGCTGTAAAAGGATCATAATCAATTAACTGTCTAAGAACTTTATTAAAATAAAAATTCAACAACAACGCATAGCTACGTAGCTGTTCTGGAACTGGTTCCTGGAGCATGAACTAGTTGCAAACCAGTTTCAAGTCTGCAAGTGACTTTCAGAGCGATGCCTTGCCTATAAAGTGAGGATTAATCAGGGCTCACTTTGTCATAAATAATGCAAACTGAGTGTCGCACACACACACAGAACTGGAGGACACCTCCAACACCCACACACATGCAAGCTGTGAGGCATTGCTCAATATGCAGTTAGCTGAGCTCAAAACGTGGTGCAATTACTGCAAACTGCGGCTTTCGTTCAGGTCCTGAGCTCCAATCGTTTGGCTGCCACGATGTCTTGCTGCCTTGCCACACATGCCACATGCCCCTTGTTGCCTGCTGCCTACGCTTTCCCGGCTTTCTGGCAGTCTGGCAACGTCATTTGTACTTAATGACTTTTCAACGTCGTGTGCGTGCAGCTCCAACCAGTTTTCAGCTTCTTGAGCCCTTTTCCCATTTCTTGAACTCCTTTTTGGGCCGCTTTCGCTTATTGCATTAAAACATAAATAAAGCATGCAACGCGTTGCGCTCAAAAGTAGGCAACACGATGCGAGTGTGTATGGCTGAGTGTGTGTGAGGCTGGCACAACCTGTTGCTGCCACATTTAATTGTGAATCGAGTGGGCTGTATAATGCAGCCAAGCTTGATGACAATTTAAGTGCGGCAATCGAAGGTGGCTAAATGGCGAAATTGTGGCTCACTTTGGTCCACTGCTTCAATGGTCTTCTGGTTAATGTGTTATCACTCTGACCCACATCAGAGCTTATGGCGGCTTAACTGCCCTGGCCGCTAAGTAACTAAGTGCTCTTTCTCCTGCTACTGTTACTGCTCATCTTTCAGCTTCAATTCCCGCTCCTTATCCCAAGCAAGCTCATATTTCCTACGGTAGCCAGTGGCAACTTCAAAGCCATCTTCAAAGGCAAAACTTACCCAAACAAAAAAAATTTATGTATAAATTGGGAGCTAGGAAAAACACATAAAACGTAAATCGCTGAAACATCCGAATCCAAATCCAAATCCAAATCAATGGGCAGCCACACGGCAAAACAACAACAAATGCCCGTGTATGTGTGTGTGTTGTTGTGTATGTTTGTCTGCTTATCATAAAATGTTTAATAAAACACATCTGGCAGGCACTGTAAAAGTCCTCACTCACTGCTGTTATTATTATTATATATGAGCCACAGCGGGATTTGCCTGAATTGTGAAACGATCCTAAAACGATGCCGAGTGAAAATGATTTAAAATATTTCTTTTGACAGCGGTGCAAAATGTTTTTCTTTGTGTCTTCCCCGTTAGCCTTTTTTCTGTTGGTTGTTCTGGCCACTAGGCTTCAAAAGCGCCAGCAAAACTGTTGGCCAAGTGTGAGGCTATTAATAATAAAGCCAAGTCTAAAGCGAAATTCAATAAGCGTGATTTCGAACAGGAAAACGTTGCCTTCAATTCGACCCAATGGCTGTGCAAGCGGTCAACAAACAACCCCCACCCTCATTTCCCCTTCCCTTTATTTTTCCTACTGTTTCCCGCCACTCCTCCATCATTTAGTTTCGCTTGGACGTCGGCGGGTTTTAGAAAATATTTAAGGCGGTTGGCCTAAGGATGCCAATAAATCAAAGTGGAAAAAAGGTTGCCATAGAATGTACGGCATGTGTAGAATTTGCTTTTGGACCACACACACACGGACTTTCGCACACACACCCTCAGAGGCAGCCACAGTCTCAAAGAGTTGTCTGCTCTTAGAAGTGTAAAAATTATTGAGTTTGAGAGACTTAAACTGTCTTTAAGTGGCATTTACCAAACAACAAAATAATTTATTTGTCAATTTACTGAAATAAACAATTAATTTGACAGCCAATTTGGTAGAACTCAATACACTTTTTATGCACAGAAATAGATTGAGATACAATTTACTTAGAAAAGAAAGAAATCAGTTAATTTCTGAAAATCAGTAAAACCCAAGCAGAGCACAACTATATAAGCCATTTTAAATTATAATGCACACAGAGGTCAATAAAATTCAAGCAAACTACTTGACTCAATTACTACTTTATTAACATTATTTATTTTTAATTAAATGCAATCGAGCATAGCAAATAAAAATAGTTAACAAGAAAAGAGATTTAAATTACAGAAAAAATGTAAATTTAATTTTTTACATTCATCAAATGGAATTGATTTAAAATGGAATTAATATTTAAATTTAATTTATACAATTTTAAAAATGGTCTGCATTTAAAATGAGGCTGAAAATGTTTGCAAGCTATGGATTGTTGTAAATTCTTTTAGCCTTTAAATAGCTAAATTTTGAGCTTTAAACTCAGTGTTTGAAATCCATAAGCAAGTATTTGACCAGCGTGCAGAGATGCATGCCACAAGCTGCAAAGAACTCACACAGAGTGCTAAGGACAGCAATGCGATGGTTAAGAGGTGGCTGGAAGAAATGGGCGTTGAGTGGGTATTGGAGGCGTGGCGCGTGCTAAGAGCGCAAAGCTTGTAAGCGGCTTAAAGTTGTACAAAGTTTTTCAAGCGCATTCGCCAGTCACCAAAGGCGGCAACGACGGCGACGTTAGGAAAAAGTTATGAGTGCCTCTGTGTGGATCATACACACACGCACACACACGCACACACTCACGCGAAAACACTCTCAGAGAGACACAGACAAAGGCATATGTAAGCTGGTCGCGACTCCCCTGCACGTCCAAAAAAGAAGAAGCAGATAAAAAGGGAATGAAGAAGCTTCGAAGCCTCCACCAATTCAACGGCGTCGAGTGGTAAAGTTGGGCGTGCACCGTTGGAGCATGTAAAAGGATTAAGCTCGCTTAATATCATTGATGAACGTCGTCGCTTCTTCTTCTTCTACTTCCTCCTCCTTTTCCTAGTGCTTCTTTTTCCCTTCTTGCTTTGCTCTTGGCCAAGTGTCTGTAATGCGGCCGTTCTATGTAGACTTTTGTTCAAAGAGCTCAGATTTGAGCAAAGCAGAGCCAAGCCGAGCTGAGCTGAGCTGCTGAGTCAATAGTTGTTGAACTGAAAGCAGCTGCTGCATTCCCAGATCGCAACATGCAACGTGCCGCTTGCCACATGCCGAATTGCCAGAAGGCAGGATTGGTAGCATTTCAACAACTTTCAATGCCATGCCCCCAAGGTCATTTGTGTGCCTAATTAAAAATGCAACAGCCGCCGCTTTCAAAAGGCAACAAACAATGCTAAACAAATAATGTTATGAGCACTTTCGCCAAGTTAACTTTTTGGGAGTAACTTTATGCAAATATATCTTCAAAGTGTGTAGAGTCCATGCAGAGGAAGTGCTGAGAAATAAACAGAGAAAATGCTGATAAAAAGAACACAAAAACGAAAGAAAAAACAAACAAACAAAACAATACACAAATGTAATGAATATTTACGAATCTGCAAGAACAACGCCAAAGTGCAAAACATGTGCGAAATCTCGAAAATATTCTCACGCATAGCAAAAAACGTGACAGGGAGACAGAGAGAGAAAGAGAGATAGGATAATGGAAGAGTGAGAAGAGATAAAGTTGGACTGGGAGCGGAGATTGCCTTTCGTATTTACGCTCGAAAAATTACAGAAAATTTTCATTTAATTATGAAAAGACTTGGCCCTAACAAGACGCTTTATTCCGGCTACCCTCCTCCCATCTTGTAATCCCCTTTGCCCCTGCCATGTGCTAATTAAAAGTAAAAGTTGTAAGCATTCGGCTAAGGTGTGGAACAGCCCTCGATAAGCAATTTCCAGCTAAGGGAAGGCACAACTCTATCTTCTCACTAGAGACTTACCCTTTTGCCACACACACCCACACACACATGTACTCTTGGGTGTCGTTAGAGCTGCAATGAAAAACATTGATGTACTCCAATTAGTTTTTTATAGTTGGTAGAGTATTGTGCATTCTAGGGCAATACGAATCGTTAACAGAGCTGGAAACTCATTTGGAATTTAATTTAAATTTCTTCTAAATTTATTATAATTTTCTTGCATTTGATTTTATTAATTAAAAAAGCTTCCCAAATTTCCATTCATGTTGTTAATTGCTTTTGAGAAAGAGTATTCACATAGCCGTAAGCTGTACAAATTTCACAATAATCATAGTTGTTGTTGTGCAGACAAACATGAAATCATTGGACAGTAATTTCAGCGTCATCGTCAAAGTCTTGTCATCGTCAAGTCAACATCAATGGAGAATCCCATTACTATACTTTACTTCTCTTAACTTCCCTTCCGTTAATTTCCCTTGACTTCCCATCTTTTAGCTTGATTTCTCATTGCCTGAGCTGGCAATCTGTGAAGTAAGCTGCTCATATTTACAAAATGTCTAATGAAAATATTTTCTTCTTGCCATATACACCAAGATACAGCTACAGATTCCAGCTATAGCTTCTGATTCGACTCCATTTCTACCTCCATCTCTGACTCTGTCTCCGACTCCGATTGCAAGCGGCAACTTGGCTCAAGAGGGAAAAAATCAAATTAGCTGCATGAATGACGCTGGCAAATGCGCTTGCCGGATTAACAGGGAGGCAACAGATAGAGGATATATACGAGGGGGCGTGGCAACTGCTACATCAATGGCAGTTTTTGTATGTTTGCTGTTGTGCTGAGCCTTGGCCAAAGGACGCTGCAGTTGCTGCTTTGTATTTTTGATGCAACTTCATGTTTGTGAGCTAATTGCTGGCTTAAATGAAGACAGATAGAGGGGGAGGGAAACAGAGATAGATGGAGAGTGAGACAGAAAAAGGGGGGAAGCAGGTTCATCTCTTATCGCATTATTGCGTTATGCTATTCAGTTGCTTACAATTTTATGGTCATAATTATTTTACTAATGGCTAGCAGAACCTTTTGAGTTAGATGCAACGCAAGAGTGGGAAGAAAGATAGAGAGAGAGACAAGTAGAGAGCTCTGTTAATACGTGCATCCTTGATGTCATTTATGCATGTGCATTAGTGTTATGCCCCCCATCGACACAGAGGAAATCTGAAAATCTGAAAATCTCAACTTTTAACTCTTTTCTCAATGCTTTTGAATGCTGCATGAGCCGAACAAAAAATCAGATAGCGCATTTAAAATAAGTAGAGAGCACAAAGCGCACGACTGAGTAGATGAGTACAAAAAAAAGTATCAGCAACAACAACAACATCAATGGCAGAAAAACACTGAAGAGGGCGACATAGAGGAAAAAAAAACACGAGCAAAAGGCAAAAGAAACAAGCTAAAACGCAAGGGAAGAGGTAACAGGAGAGTGAAGGGGGGGACCTTGGTGGAAAACTGAAAAACTGTATCAAGTAACTGAGCCGCACCAGAGCTGCATAGTAAAAATGCAACTGTGCGGAAAACTGTGCGAACATTTTCATTTTCAATGCAACTCTTGGCACACAAACAGCAACAGAAACACACACCAAGCACACACACATTGGTAACAGAAACAGACAACAGTAACAACAACAACTGGCAAATAGACAAGTTTAAGTACAAAACGCGGCACACACACACGTGCATAACTGTGCCAGAAATAGAGGAAAACTTACGGCGAATCGCTGGAAATCGCTTAGAAAGTATGAGGCAAAAAAAAAGAAGGAAAATTTGTAGATGCAGCGGACAAAAGCATATGGGCGTTGAAGGAGGCGGCCCCAAGTGCAACGCGGGCACCTCTGACTTCAGACGAGAACTGAGAACAGAGAACTGAGGAGCTATGGACTGAGGAACTGAGTACTGCGCCGAGTGTCGAGTGCCGGGTTTTTCTTTCAATTTGCAACATTTGGCGTTGCACGTTGCCCAAAAATAACTTCCGACAACGCTGACTGATTCTTTTTTGCTTTCCCCATTGGGAAATTGCAGGAAACGGTTCTATTTAAAGTTTTCCAGAAAGTCCACCAAAAATGCTATTCGCTAATGGCAACGAGCATAAACATATCCGTGTGACTCGACAGAAGTCGGTCAAGGTTACAGCAGTTGTATCCATTAGATACTTTATTGAATTCTATCAATTTAATACTAAAGAAAAACGGTTAGTGGGTTACCCAACTCTGCGGTTTTTTGTCCTTCTGTTTATACATACAGTGTATAATTTACAAAAAATTCAATTAGCCACGCTGCCACAAACAGAAGCCCCAAACATGGCCAATAGTTGCACCATCCCTAAACGTTAACAAAATAAACTTTTTCAGCTGCCAATCAGCCGGACTACGACCAACGGACTATTGAAAGCTACTCCTTTGAGCACAATGAATGAGGGAGATAGACAGTCTGTTAGAGAGAGATAGAGGTAGAGTGCTAGTCTGACGGGGGAAGCCTTTAATAAACCCACATAAAACTTGGCAAACATTACAACAATGGTTACACACAGTTTACCCAATTGGCACAGTGGAGCCTCTTTAAGTCCCACAACATAAGTTTTAATTTCTGAACTAGTTAAACCAATTTGGATAATTGGCAAACGCATTAAGAGCATAACTTTAAAAGCTTTAACTAAGTTGGAAAGATGGAAAATAACTATGAATTATTGAATGCCACATACTATATCATCAGGAAACTGGGTCAATGATTTAAGATATTAAATCTCATTAGTTACTTAATTAAATGTTAGTTAAATTTATTTTACTTTTTTTCGCAGTTAAACCTAAAGATTTCCAACTGCTTTAAATGTAAACAAAACTCAGATACTTTTATGGTTAGAATATCAAAAACAAAACTCATTTCATTATTAAGATTTGGCTACACTTTATTTCCCCCATTTGCCTCAAGTGGCAGATTACCATAAGAGTACCACTGTGCGCATGAACCATTAGTAAAACTTTGTTAAAAAATAAAAATAAAAAAATCACAAGCTGCGCTTCAATGTTAAATGAATTGTTGTCTTAACTACTAGACAAGTCGAGTGAGGACTCAAGGGAGGGGGATCGGGAGTCGGCTCTGTGTGTGTTAATAAAAACGTGTGGGTGGGGGGAAGCAGAGCCAAAAAAGTTAGCAAAATTCATTTTTGGAAAAGTGCAAAATAAGGTAGAGAAATACAACATAAAAAAAGGAGCACAGAAAAAATTGTGGCGGTTAAAAAAAAAGTTTAAATAACTTTGGCAACTAAATTTAAGTTGAAAGTGGGTGGGTTAAAAAGAGAGGGAAGTAGAGCAAGAGGGAGAGAGAGTGTATGATAAAATCAACGGGGTGCAGTAGAGAAAGAGACCAACAGAGAGCGAGAGGGGGAGAGAGATAGAGAAAGTCTGGCCAACAGTCGTGACAAAGTTGGGGGACAGTTTTTGCTGTTGTTGTTGTAGATTTTCTAGCTGTTGTTTTTGCTCACTGATAAAAACTGCAGCAGACGCAAAACTAATTTGCGTGGTTATGTAAATTAGAGTTGGAGTTGCAGTTGAGTTGAGACTGCGATAAACTTGTTGAGGGTGAAGAGCGTTCAAAATAAAAAACAAAAAAACTTGTATCTTGCACAATGCGTAAACCGACTGGGGGCAAGGTGCGCTGGGTTGTGGCGGGCACGAGGGGGCGGCCTTTGGTACACCTTGTTTGACCCGAACGTAGGCCAACCGGCAAAATGCAGCAAAAACTACGCCCATGGGCGTGGCCAAAAGGCATTCAACTCACCTACCTTGTTGTGTGTGCTGCTGTTTGTGTTTGTTTGTTTGTTACTGTAGCCTTAATCCGAGACCACAGCACAGATAACAGAATCGTTGCACAGACAAAGATGCCACAACTGCCCTGAATCTCTCTTCCTCCCCTTCGTGCCCACTATAACAGGCTAACAACTAAATAATGTGCACAAAATTTAGTGTCGAATCGTGCGGTGGAGTAGAAAGAGAGCAGGGGGGAAGCGGGAAGAGATACCAGACAACAGATACACCTGGCAAACAGGCCTGGATACCAGCTGAGATAATTTTTTGTCGAGTAGCAAACACCCACACACACAGACACATGAAGTAAGTTATTTAAAAGCGTTAAGGTGGCAGCAACATGTATGAGGTAGGCATAATTTGGCCAAAAGCTGGCAGAGACATGAGCCCAATTGTGAGTCTCGAAGCGAAGAGAGAATGCAACCAACAGCTTTACTACATACACTGAACAAAATTTGTATTTTAATTGAAGTTCATCATTTAAATTTGTAATAACTAAAACAAAAGAAAGTAAATTATAAATAGATAATTTTTAAAAAGAAAACTTTATTAAGAATTTCTCACAAAGTTCATACACTTTTCCCAGACTAAAGATTGCATACAATCAGTTTTTTTCTGTGTACATACATTTAGGACCAACTACAGCATGTTTGGTTGTCTTGGCAACGGTGGGTGGTAAAAGGAAGTTTACAAAACCCAGCAAGAACAGCAGGAGTCGCGCCTGAACTCGGCACCTAAAGTCATATTAATAATTTTGTTGGGATTTGAACTTGCCTCTGCCTCCTAAAAGAGCCGCAACAACTTGCAGTTGCAACTGCAGCAGCTGCAACACCATGCAACTACGTATGAGTAGATATGTGAGTGAGCGTGTGTGTGAATGAGTATATGGATACTTCAGTGTATGAGTACTTACTGACTTGTCTCTGGGGCTGAATGCCATACTTCTCCATCTCGGCTCTGTTTACATTTGCAATGCAAACGAAAAACTGGCAGCAAATGCACAAAAATTCCAATCCTTGCACCTGTTGTGTGAGTGTGTATACGTGTGTGTGTGTGTGGGTGTTGATAGTGGGGCGTGGCAAGAGGACTGTTATTGAATCAACTTTGATTTTTTCGTGAAAATTTCACGTACTTCTCTCTAGGCAAATTTCAGTCTCATGATTGAGCTAAATGCAGTGTTAGATTATGATTATGTACAGATTCCCCATGCAGTTTTAAAATTGTTTTAAAGAGCTTAAACTTCAGCTTTTCAAGTGAATTCGGAAACTGTTATTGAGTCCGGGTTTTTGATAATTTGAATTTAAAAGGAGATTACATTTTACAAACTTTATACATTTTCCCCATTTTTAAAGTAATTTGTTATACTCTCGGCAAATAATAAAAAAAATGTACAAAATAAATTATATATGGCTACACATGAAAGAGAGAAAAACTTTCAAGATTTTCATGGGAAAATAATCAAAAGGAAGTCAATGAAAATTGAGTTCACACATTTGTCTTGCCGCCGTTTATGAGGCATGCAAATATCTTTGGAGTTTCCCACAGATACACGAGCCTATTGAAATGAATATTGTGAATAGATATGAGTGCACTCATTGGAGTCACAGATACTAATTAGCTTGTCACCCCAAAACCGTCGAACGATATGTGATATTTTTAGTGGTGGCTTGTTTACACTGCCGCTGTGCCAGAGAGCAGTAGTGCAACCACCACCGCACCACACGTGGCACAGAGGGAAACTCTGGTATTTTTTTTTATTTTTAGCAGAAGGCAGTTGGTATGTGATTCGTGGCTCGTGATTCGATTCGATTCGATTGGGATGCGATGCGATTTCATTTGACTGCTGCCTGTTAATGACATGCAAATCAACTTTGGTGGTCCTATGACCCGACCCGGGGAATAAAACAGAGCCAAACCGAGCTCAATCTGAAGCGACCCTCTCTGTTTATGTTTTTTTTTTCTCTTCGGCAGTTGATTGTTTTATTGAAATGCATGGACGTCGTTCTGTGTGTGAGCCGTAGGTGTCAGACCAGATGTTAAGTGTAAATATTTACTATTTACTATTTACTTTGCGGCGTTGTGAGAAAATCATTAAATCAGGCGATAGAGCTGAACCGTTGAAAAAGCAGAAGAGAAAAGGCGTGCGGAAAATTCGTTTATCTTTTCCATGTCTGCGGCCAGCAACCACGCCCACAACCAATGAACCGCAGGTCTAAATAAAAAATGAACACATAAAGTAATTAGAATTTTTTATTATTAAATCAAATGATATCAAATAAGAGCAAAAGCAATACAAAATTAAAATTGAGCCAGCTAAATTGAAATTTTGACATAGACGAACCCAATACCGATTGAAAAAAAAACGAACTCGCGAAATGGAAATGGAATCAAATAAATCTGTGAACAAATGGAAAATCTCTGGCTAAGTTTTTCACACACAAAAATCACAAAAATGCTGCTACAACAACAATCGGATGGAAACTAATGGCCAAAATGTAAAAAGGTATTTAAAATGTTTGCCAAATGCGGTTGCAGTGGTCAAAATGTGGGAACAAAGTAAATGAAAATATTTTCACGCATCACAAACATATCGCATTTTTTCCGCAAAGCCCAAAAAAATAACTGACAAAAAATGTTAGCAAATAAATTATTTATTTAAATAAGACATAACAGTGAATGTGTCAAATATATCATCGGAAACTCACATAAATGATTAAATCTTTAAATAATTCATTTAATATTTTAATAGACAGTAATGCGTTATAAAAATAAATAACAAAATGAAAAGAATAATAGACAAACGTTTTAAATTTTTAACGTGTTGCAAGCAGTGTAACAAAATTAATATACCCTGCCAAAGCGTATAGAAATGACTGTGTTGTTGCGCCAGACAATGATATAATAAAGGTAGATCTCTGATTTTAATTAAAGTTGACTAGACAATTGTATAAAATAATAAGTAAAACAAATGAAACAGCAACAAAACAAATTGTGGTTAAAGTTTTTCATTTTTCTTTTCTTTTTTTTTTTGTTTCTTTGTTTTTTTGCTTTTATGTTTCACTTGAATTTGCAGCAATCTGTGGAAATGCGCATAAAAGACTTTTGCAATCTCAGTTTTGTGTGTGTTTAAAGCCATCGTTTTGTTGGCTGTTCACAGTTGGCAGTTTCAATGAGCGACGAGCTTTATTCTTGATATTTAACGAGCGCTACGGGGCGCTTATCTATTTGTTAGATGGCCGCGAGTTAATGAGAAAAATGCATACGCATAAAAAGCATAAAAACGACGTCTAGTTCCGACACATAAACCTGACATGACTAAACAGGAGTGCAGGGAGAGGGGCGAACGAGGGGGGGAAGAGGGGAAGACTCCAAAGAGCTTCAACAATTTGCCATGGAGCACTTGACTTGAATTTTACGAGCATGTCGTTCGTCCCTGTTTCTGGTTCTAGTGCTGATTCTATAGCTGGTTCTGGTTCTATATCTGGTTCACTCTCGATGCCCAGACAGACACATAAAGCAGACTCGATCTCAAGCGTAATAAAATCGTAAAAAACACAAGTCCACAAATGCCAGACGAAACCACCCATTGTGTGGGCGTCTGTGTGTGGGAGGTGTGTGTGTGTGTGTTTGGCTAGAAATTGTACACAAATTACAAAATTTTTAATTTCGACTTTAATTATGGACACACAAAACCGTGAGAGAGACAATTTATGACACTTGGCGCCAATATCTTTTGTACGGCATTTATTGGCCTAATAAGGCACTGGCTATTTATGGCCAGAATCTGTGTAAACCAGGCCAAAATGAGGGAGCGTTATTGGGTGTAGAGTAACCGCTGCAGTTTGCCATCAAATCCGTTAAATTATTTTGGTTTCTGGCTGTGATTTGGCCATCGAGGCAACGTCCGTTATAAATTTAGCTGTGTGTGGACAGTTTATACCCTGTAACCGTGGAAAATGTGCTAGAGAGGGCTGATAATGGACTGAGCCTAAGACTGATACTTTAAAGGGAATTATGGGATATAAAACTCCATTGTTTTGTGAAGTGTCTTAACTTTGTTGATCAAACTTCTTTCGGCTTTGGATCACAGTAAACTTTACAGAGTATTTCATAGTCCAATTCACTCTGCTGCCACATCCGGACTTGTGTTTAACCGATTTGGACAGTAGCACAGTCAGCATAAGGGGGCGTGGCGCTTGCGGTTCTGGCTCCATGCAGCACAACTGCAAGTTGCAAATAAATTTAACCAGAAGCCGACAACGATTTAATATGCGGTTTTTTCATCACAAAACGACGCGCTCAGAAAATTGATGAAAACTTATTTGTGGCATTTGCTGCAAATGTTGTTGCAGTTGTTCATCTTCATTATGTTACTGTTGTTGTTGTTTCTGTTTTTATTAGAGAACAAATTGAAATGGAAATTGTTATTGAAAACTGTGCAAACAATCGAACAATTTATTTAAAAGTTGTTGACTTGCTCATCACCTATTCATCATTGGCTTTTGGCCAGGCTAAAAGACACTGCATTGCTTTGCTTATCCTGTTGATGGACAACAAATAGCTCTTGTTTAACTTGACATAACGTGCCTCAAATTCATCAGGCTTGCCACATTTTGACGACTGATTGAACATGCGCTGCAAGCGCGCCCAAAACTTTGCCAACATAGTTGGTAATCTGATTAAGTCCTGAAGATTGGCATCGTTATTGTTCATTAGAATGCTGCACATTTGTTGCACAAATGCAACATGTACCTGTTGCAACTGTGGCAAGCTCAAAGCCAGCTGCAACTCTGCGTCGCATTCATCTGCGGCTTTTTGCAGTTGCTTCGCTTTCAGATGTCGCTCCAGTGTCAACTCGAGTTTCTGTTTAAACTCCAGCAGAGTTGCAACTGGCGCAGATTCATGAGGTAGTTTCGGCAGTTGCTGCAACTTGCGAATGATAACATGAAGCTGCAACATGCGACGAAAGGCAATATTGTAGAGCTTCAACTGTGACTCAGTTATGATGCTGTTTAGTCCCGGCTCGCAGTTGTAGTGAAGTGAAATCTCATCGAGACGTGTGCTGACAAGAGCCACACGAATAGGATTTCCTTGGCGGGGATTTTGACTGTTGAAAATACCCTGTAATTGCCTAATGGCTGCAGGCAATAAATCCAACTGCAGTTGCTTCAGGGCAAGGGCAAACTGTTCTTCCCAGAGTCGGAAATTTAGGAGCAGAAACACCGAACGCAGATGCATCAACACCTTGTCCAGCTGCAGCTCCACCCGCAATAGGTGCACCACGAATGTGTTGACCAGTAGCACTCTGGGCTCCAAAGCCCGTTCAAAGCACTGGCAAATGAGGTCGTTGAAAGGTGTGTAGCTGACACAAGCTTGGCACTGCTTCAGCAGCTCATCTATGCCACAAACCATGGGCTGCTTGAAGTTCATAAGCGATTCCTTGTAGTAAGCATAGTAGAGGGAACGCCTCTCCGAGTTCTCCGTGGACTTGAGCTGCTTGAAGATGTCAGGTGCAGTGAAAACTTTCCTTACGGGCCTCAGCTGATAGGGTTTCAGTTGCTGCACCACGGACTTGACCAGAGCATGGTGCAACGATTTTTTCAATAGTGAGTGATGAATCTCCACAAAGTCCCCCAAGTGCTTGGAGTCGTAGAGCACGGCGAGTGACAGTCCGGCGGACTTGATGTGCTGCTCGATTATCAACTGTAGGCGACAACCCTTCTCAGTGCTTTCTCCCGGCTGCAACTCACGCAGGACATACTCTGAACTCTCCTTACCTTCTATACGCTTTGCTGCAAACTCATCGTGCCAGTCTTGGAATTCGCCCAGCTGCCACCAGCTGTCCAGGAACTGACAATATACTTGCAACACATGCAACAGCAAAGCGGCTGCACTGCTTCTGAGCGCATCCGTCTCGGGATCAACCGATTTTTCCGTCAACTTTAGTAATTTACAAATTATCTGATGGCTGCGGAAATGAGCAGCAACTCGCCTTTTGGGATGCAACACGTAGCAGGAAACGGCCAAGTTCCAGAGCAGCTGCAGCCGCTGAAAGCTGTACTTTGTGGCACGCAGCAGAGAACGGAGTGTAGCTTGCCCCTTACCAAATGCCATATATTGCTCATAGTACGTTAGCGACTCTACAACTGGCTTGAGTAGTCGACGAAAGGCCGATGTGAGGCTAGAAAAAATTCCCAAATGATTTTCGTGGCAGTAAATAAAGAGCTGCAACAGTTGCATTTGCTGCAAGGGTCTGAGGAAGTGTTGCAACAATTGATTGGCCGTAGGACGCAATTGTATTAGTTGATTAACCACCTCAAAGTAACGACAATTGCTGGGATGAAAGAACATTCTTAGCAGTTCTCGCAGCAGGAATCCATCCTCGCCAAACTGCAGCAGAGCTTGCTTCACATCCTGCAGAGGGTGATGCAGGTGCTGGGCAAAGGATACGGCGAACGGGCTCAAAGTGCACGGATCCAACACATTATCATTTCCCGTTTGCTCCTGTTTCAGTTGGTTCAGTGAAAGCGAAAAGCACCGCCTGATCTCCTGATCTTTCTGATCGTCCAATCCATCCAAGAGCAGCGATTCACCGTCCCCACTTAGTTGCTGCTCTGCTGTGGAGCTCATAGTGTCATTGAAGGAATCAAGCGATGAAGCGAACGAGAGACTTAGCGACTCGGACTGTGAGCTGTCACTGCTGACATCGTAGTCCAAGTCAAGGACTCGTCTTACCGAGGTCGGCTTGTAGGCCCTTACTGTTCTGTTTTGGACCTCCTCCCGTTGCTTGTAAGCCGTGGCCAAAGACTCCAGTAATTTACTGCGTCTCAGCATAATCTCCCTCGAGTTCACGTGTGCCGTGTGAAATGCTTTATAGTTAACGGAGAGCATAAATTCGAGTACAGAATATTTGAGATCCTCTGGACATTGTTGATCATCGACAACCACTTGGCCCAGCATCTTAATAGTTTCGCCCAGCTCCTTGAGTTGCTCCAAGTGAAATCGCTCAACAAAGTCAGCCATGTGACGCAGGACACCATCGTGGCTGCTCATCGGTCTTTTGTAGTTTGCCAGCATGTAAATACCGTATTTCAGGCATTTATCGTATTCGACATGGTGTACTTGTTCCTGTTTCTGTTCTCCTTCTCCTTCTGTGGAATCCAGCACAAGATGCACCAGCTGCGCCACATTACGAGCTATGATTTGCTGGTAGTTCTCTTGTTTCTTCATCTTTAGGAGAAAATATATATATATTTATATGTATAAAGAGTATGTTTGCATATATCAATGGCAGCTCAGCAACTGAGAATTGAAAACTGAGATTCGTTGCCTGCTTCGATGCGAATACGTTAAGAATATATGTGCAGCTTACGTCTACTTTAAATAGCCAAGTCCTAGAGTCTGTAGTTGCCAGTCAATAGGCAATGGCTTATGGCTGCTTAAGGAAAATTCGAACATGCAAATTCCTGTGGCTACTGCAACGGTATGCAGTGAACTCAGTTCCAGATCCAGAGATGCCAACACCAGCATCGACATCGACACCGACACCAGAAAAAGAACTTTGACATCGCTGACCTATTTCTAAACTAGGATTGGATGCCACCACATCTGTGAGTGTTTCTCTGTGTGACTGTGTTTATCTGTGTGTGTATTTGTTCATGTCCAAAAGCCCTTGTAGAATGTGCGTACTTTGCTTTATTTTATTGTCTGACAAGATAAATACCGAAATATTGAATATGCACAGACAGACAACGGGAGAAACTAGAGCAACGAAGAAATTGTGCAGTCAAAGGAGAATCCCTTGGCTCCCCAAGCGTCCAGCATCCGGACACTCTTAGTGTGTGGCAAGTGTGGAACCTGTCAGTAGTGCCACCAACAATAACTCAAATGCAATCGAGCATATTTGTTGCAGAGAACAAATAAACCCCGGTTACCGGCATCGACGACAAAAAACAACAACAGACTAAATGGAACCAAGTCTCGCACAGTGGTCAAAGGTCAATGAAACTGCACAGACATTTGCATACTTCAATTTTAGATATTTGCTTTTGGGTTTCAGTTTTGTGTTCTGAATAATACTACTAATGTAATAATCAGTAATAACAATTTATATAAATAATTTTCATTTAACATAATTTGGTATAAACAAGTTGCTAATAACTGATTCAGCTACACTGTGCTGTGTGGCACATATTTGAGAGCATTTTATTTGATTCTTTCTCTTTCTCTTTTTTTGCTGCAGAAACTCAAAACAACAAATTTGCTGAGGACTCTTTTGGGCAAAAAGAAAGTTTCTAGTGATGCGACTGGGATTCAGTCTGTCTGTCTGATTGTGCAAAGAGAGAGAGGGGGGAATGATGGGAGAGTTGCCAAAACAGCAAGTGAAATCTTAACCAGAAAACAAAAGCCGAAATGTAGAAAAACAAGAGAAAATTGTTTGAAGGGAAAAGTTGTGAGGGTAAACTTTTTGTCGCACTCGGCGAAAAGTAAGCGAAAACTTAATAAAGATCGCAGTTGACGTCGAAGCCGATGTAAGCAGAGACACACACAGACAGACACACACACATACAGTCGGTGGCAACGTTGACAGCCATTTTGGGCAGTTGCAATGACCACAGACTGTCGAAATGAAAGCAAACTGAATTTGCACTTAGACTTTGCTGAGTCCTGTGAGTCCTGCGTGTCCTGCGAGTCCTCGTGTAACTTCTGAAACTGCTGCTTGAGTGTTATCTGCGTGAGGCTGTCGAAATTGTCACTTTCGCAATTTGCTCGGTGGGTGCAGCGTCGGCATTGGGCGAACAATGAACAATGGCTTGCAACTTGCCGCATGGCGTGCGTCAAGGAGCGCGTAAGTGACATTTATGCGCCTGGGCGCCAGCTGTGGCATGCGGCATGCGGCAAGTGACAAACTTTGCCCACCAATCCAGATGCAAAAGCACTGAAGCGAGAGAGAGTGAGTGAGAGAGACAGAAAGAGAGTGAATCAAGTTTGTTTTAATAAACACTTTCATTGTGTATGCAGCACTGGCATCACCTGTCCCACTCTCCTATCGTCTCTCCCTCCCCCTTTCGCTCTCTGTGACTGCTCTTGATGTTGATGAAAAGTTTCCCCAAGAATTTGCTCCGCTCATCGACATTCCTTTTGGAACTTGGAGCACAATAGATGCAACCACGGGGACACAATCAACATCAACAGCCGCAGCCGGCAAATGCAAAAATTACTCAATTTTTCTTTATGTTTTCCATTGTTTTCCACACTCCAAACTATATTTATATATATAACGATAGATTTTCCTCTTTGCTCTGAACTCTGGCATTTGAGATGTGCCAATTAAAGAAAAGTTCATAAGTTTCTCGACTCGAGTGCAAAACAAAAACAAAACAGAGAAAATATTAAAATTAAGACACCGCATCTGGAAAAATGACTCTTTGTTCTGTTCGGTATTAGCTGCGGGGTAAAAGAAAAGAACAAAATTGTTGCAAAAAAGGACACAAATAATTTTTGAAATACCCAAAACATTTTCGTTTGGGTCGCCCTCGAGGCGTCTGTCTGGTTTCAAAACGAGGGTACACTTTGAGTATCTATACGGAGTATTTGTTTATATATTTATATTTGTATTTATTTATGCCTGTGAGCAAATGTTTGCTTTGACATTGGGGATTATGTTAAAGAATTTATGCGACTGCCTTTGACCTGTGTTCAGTTCTGTGGCACATGCAACACCTTTTCTGCCCCCTCTTTCTGCCCCCCACACCTTTTGCTGTTCGTTCAGCCTCATTTGGCCATAAACTATACATTAGCCACCGGAAGCGTCTTCGGTGGAAAAGTTGACTATTTATAAATACACGTGCAGCATGCAACAACGCAACACATCTGGCTGACAGTAGCAGCAACATTTCTACTGCCTGCCCCATCACCAATTTTTTGGAATTCTCTTTTCATTCTTTTTTTTTTGGGAGCCGTAGGCAAAGTTAATTAGTTGTGATTTTTCAAAGAACATTCAAATCGAAGGCAGACTCAAAAACACACAAACAAATCAACTAAACTCAAAACTCAACTCAGCTCGGGGCAAGAGAGCAGGGGGTGGGGCGAATTAGGGGAAATGCAACGAGGCAGGCATATGTTGAGTGTATAAAATTTTGATGAATGTTTTGTTTGCGGCAGCTTTATACAGCAACGTCAGTGGCAATGCTGACAAGGGGTTGTATGCCACATTGCACACTCCACAACTGCCCCTGCAGCCCCTCGGGGTTGGACCAAATGTACTGCGCTCTACTGTTGTGGGTGCGTACATGGACATGGACACGGACATGTTCTGCTTGTGACTGCGTGTGAGTGCAAGTCCATCAGCTTGATGCCTGGGATGCAGCACACATGTGGCATGCCCCAAGGCAGCAGCCACAAGTTGCCAGGCAGCAATTGAATGTGAATTATACCCGAATTGAACACACACATCAAGCGCCAGGACAAGCACATCAGGAGAGAGTGAGAGGAACAGAGTCTGGTCAGGGCCATGTTGCATGCTGCAGTGAACTGTGGCAACAGATGGAGTGAGAGAACCACATAAATTACACAGCATAAACAGAGTGCAACTAATTAACACGAAAATCTGTTCAAAATGAATGCAAAACATGAGTAACTTTAATATTTTAAGCATCGATGGGGGAACTGAACTAGTACGGAGGGGGAGGCAGAAAGACAGGGGAATTTATACAATGCTTAAGGCCGGCATTTACTTAATTTCCCAATCAAATTCACTCTGTCTATGGCGTATAATAATTTAAATATTTTACCCGCCGGACTTTTGCCTGAAAGAGGACAACAACAGGAAATGCCATTTCAGCTGCGGCATGCTAACAAGCCACGACAACAACAACAATGTGATCAACAACAACAACAACGAAATCAACAACAATGGCTGGTAAATGCGTGCCATTACGAAACTGCAAGAAAACCCAAAAGACAATAACAACAACAATAACAATTGCGGAGGAAAAACTTAACTGCCGCGAGCTACACACGAAAAACACACACAAAATGGCAGAAAAAAGGCAAGAAATTAGTTTCTCTGGCGAGCGTTGTTCTAGTTGTTGTTGGTTGTTGTTGATTGTAGTAGTTGTTGTTTGTTGTTGTTGCGGGTGCAAAGCTGCCAAAGGAGGACAAATGCAAAACACACACCCAAACACACACTAACGCAAGCAAACAAGCACAACAATGCGAGCAGGAGTGAACAGAGAAGAAGGGCAAAAACGTTGTGCATTAGGCTCCGGAAAATGCCTTTGCGAGCAGGAAAACTTCTATGGGCATGGGTATGCCTCTGTATGTAAGTGAGTGTGTTTGTGTGTGTGTGGGAAAAATGGTAAAGTCGTATAGTTAGACGTAAAAGGCGAAATATGCAGGCCACAAACATTCGCAGACAACGTAAACCTCAAGATAGAGAGATAGAAGCATAGCGCAAAAAAATGGAGAATGAAAGAAAATATAGTCCCACAAAACACAAAAACCCATATAAACAAAGGAATTGGACCTGGCTATAATTGAAGCGGATGAATAGCGGAAGGAGGGGACGATGAACTGAGGGAGGGGATGACTGTGGGAATAAGCTGATGGCGGGTTAATAAGCTGCCCCCAAGAAATGTATTTTAAATGCAAATAAAATGTGCGGGCGGCTCAAATCCAAGAGATTAAATATTTTTCTTTCGCCGTAGGAAATATTAACGAATAATTTATTATTTAAAATGTTTATAACGCATTAAATATGGAATATATATAATAAGATGATAATAAAGATGGAGCAATACCATATAGGTATTGGTATATGTATTATTTTTAACTAATTAATTATTCGTAGTTATGTAATGTTTACCCAAATAATCGGCTTCACCCGAAGCTACATTTACCAGACATTTATCCCCATCAAAAACATCTTGTCTCTCATGCTCAAACATTCTTTAACTGCTGCTTCCTTTGCACCATCAGTGTCCTGCCATCAGTGTCCTGTATCCAACTGCCTTGAAGCGAATTGTAATCTTCTGCTGGGCATATATGTAAATTTTGCGGTAACATAAAGTTGCCAAGTGCCAACAGTCATTGATACTCTTACATACATTATTCGGACCTAAAACTGAATGGCCGAGGGCGCAAATGAATATGCCATAGACACAGGTAAATACGCAGGTAAATGCGTATCCTCCCCCTGCCAATTTGAGCACAGACAAAAAATGTAAAACATGATGAAATTCTTGAGATGCCTAAGGCATACATTTCGTTTTTTATGCTATATTTTTTTTGAGAGCTTCATGGCCAGTGCCTAACTTCATTGAAAAGTTTTGCACCCACTTCCGTTACTGAGGCTTCGGCACGTGTTACGATCACCAGGTAACTGTACCTGCCCCACCATGCCGCTTTCAAAAGGTGGCAAGCGGCAGGCAGCAGGTGTCGCCAATATAGCAGAAAATTCAATAGAGCTGCGAAAGTTTCATTGACTTGACAACTGAATGGTTGGTCGGGGAGGGAATAGAGAATGTTGCTCCAAGGGAAGCGACACAATAACTTGGCCCAAGTGTAATTGTTACCGTTTAAATTTCCATTAAACGCGGCGCATAGGCAAATGGGTCTCACGTGAGGCCCGCGGCGGGTTTTTGGCCAAGAGCTGCTTCACAAAATATGTCACAACATTTAAGCTGCGTTTTAGACAACAACGAACAAAACAGCACAACAACAGCAACAGCTTGAAGAAGACCAAGATGTAAGGTAAAGATAGGAGGCGGGTGGGGGCTGAAATGGAACCGGAAACAATGGCGATGGTTACAACAAAGGCCGAGCGTTTTGAAAAGGCCGCCTGCTATTAACAAACCATAAAGTAATTTCTTGCTTTCCTGCACGGAAATTAGACATTTTGTCAAGGGAACACTCATCTTGGACGTCGACGCTAGCTGCGACTGCGACTGCGACGCCAGCAGCAACCAGCAACAGGAATAACAATAACACGAACAATAATAAGAAGCAGAGCAATGACTGCAGAGGAGTCAAGGTTCGTAGGGGGCAGAGGGACCATGGCAGAACTGAGCTGAACAGAGCACAGCAGAGCAAAACACTTGCTGCCAAGTTAAAAGTGAAAATATTATAATGAAGTATGTTGTTAGCTGTTTCGAGATTTTCCAAATGTATCCAGAGCAAAAGATATGGCTAAGAGGTATGATTCAAGGCTCGAGGGTGTAGACGTTTGGGATGGGAGGTGTAGGGGTTGGGACAAGCAGGGGTTTGGGGGTTGTAAAAACATTTTATAAGTAAACAAGCAGCGGCAACAAAAGTTTGTCTATTTAAAAAGTTTTGCGCTTCATGCGCAAAAGTTATAAAACATGAAAATATTTCTTAATTATTTTTATAAACAACGGCAGCTCCGTCTTTGGGTCGCTCACTCGATCTCGCCGCCCTCTCACGCCCCCTTAGCCCACTTGGGTTGGTCGAACCCCTTGCCTGTAGCTTGGGCCTAGTCTGAGGTTTTTTACAGCAAGTACGTGGGTCGATTTGTGTCTTGAAAGTTGTCCTTCTTTTTGTTGTTGTTGTTGTTGTTGTTGTTGTTGCTGGTCTCCATTTGTTGTTTGTCTTGCTGATTTTTGTAACACATTTTGCCTGAGGTCAGGATTCTGTTTGATTAGCATAAATACGACTACAAACTCAAAAAAAAAAGGGAAATTTTCAATTTTTCTCTTATTCCTTTCTTCCGAATGTTTGAAAAATTAATTAGTTAGGACGAAATACCAAACTCACGCATGACCTTAAACGATTCCGGTGAAGAACTCATTGTACGCACCTGAAATGAAAAGAAAAGAAAAAGATAATTGTATAAGAGATTCAAATATTTTGGTAATTAATTACTCAATTATTTCTCAAAAATATTTCCCTCTTCCCCCGCTATATTTCCAGCTCTTTAGTAAACTCGATTGCCGTTATCTGCATTTTATGATGATTTCTCTCACCGCATATGACATTGGTATATGATATACGACAGTCGGTTTTGGGTTTGTCATTGGCATTAAATGTGACAAATGGCAGACCGGATACCCATTCAATGTTGTTTTTCTGCTTTCCGTTTTTACCAGTAACAGCCCGTTTTTAAATATTTTAAATGAGTATTAAACTATGGACAGAATTTATAAAGAAAATCCGTATAAAAATCAGTTAAGTTTTTGACCTCGTTTTCCAGCTTTAATGTTTTTAAAAAAGGAGTTCTTATCCAGATACGGTGCGACCTCTATTTATATCCCACATGATCGTTGACAAAGGAGTCCAATCAAAATTGATAAGTCTTTTGCGGTGTTTAACCAACAGTTGAAGTTGCTCCATATTCGGTGGCAATATCAACACGCTGGCAACGTAACATTTCAATTTGCTGCAACAAATGCTCATAATTTATAAATTTTAAATCTATTTTTCGGCGAGCGACCTGCGCGAGCTTCGTTTTTCGGCATGCCGCACAGACAGCCGAGACGCGGTGTGGCGGGTGAAAGCGGTTGGGAAATTGGGGGTATGCTTTGTTGTTGATTTATTGAAGTTGCTGCTGTTATTGTAGTTGTAGCTGTTGCTGCTGTTGTGGTTATTGTTGCTGTTGCTGTAGTTGCGTTTGCCATTGTCTGCATTTTTGGCACTGTTAAACCGATTTTCCACTTTTCATGCGGCAACATGAATAGCTGTGCGGCATGCATGATGATCATGTTTACGTTGCAACCCCGCAAAAGTTCCACACCGCCAGTGCCACGCCCTCAAACTATGGTAGATGTCACTAATGGGGCGCACGTTCAAGTCGAGTCACGTCACCTTCTGTCTTGACTTGGTCTGAATGCCAGCCAAGGCAGTGGGAAATGGCATTGGGAAAACGCAAAACGCATTGGGAAACGAGATCACGTAATGCACCACGAGATTTTTGCAATTTCATGTGCCTTGCTATCGGAAAACTATCTTTCAATTAAATTCCATTTCTAGCAGAGCTTCTTCTCGCTTCAATTCAATCAGATTCATATATTCGACAGCCCAATCCGAAATAGACAAACAGCCAGGAAGGGGTGGAAGTTGTTGATAACAAGTGAAAATCATAACATTATCGCAGCTGTTGCAGCTTGGAAACACTTTGTTAACATTTGCAGCATTAATTTGATTATGAAATTGCAGTGAAAACATTTTCATTGCATTTTTTTGGGTTAACCGCGTATCAATTTAAACTATTTTCCATACATTTTCCGGCAATAAACAAATATTTTTGGGTCATGAGCCAATAATGAAATTTATCACGATAAACAGCGTTGGTGGAGTGGGTGAAACAGGGGTGGAGCGGGGATTCGTTGGCAGTTTTCAACTTCATTTAATTTAATTTATTTTTCAGCAGTGACAAAATTTATGTAACAACTTTGGCCTTGTCGTTGTCCTAGTTGTTGTTGTTATTATTTGAAACCAATTTGCATAAAATGAGCGTCGAGTGCTATTTGGTTACCTGAAACATAAAAGCCGTGCACACAAACATAGATACACAAGCACAAACACACAGACACACTAACACACACATATGTCCTGTTGGCCCTGAAGCGGTCAAGTCGCAATAAATTGCCTCCTGATGACTCCTTTAAAAGCGGACCAAAAGCAGCGTCTGCAATTCGATTTCGTTTTTATAGCGCATAAATTATTCAGAGTTTGTCTATAGTCTATAAAATGTTGAGGGTCGTTAAGTCAGTTCGAAACTCGAACTTCTCTTCTCCCGACTTCTCTTCTCTTTGTGTCTTGTGTTTTGCTTGATACCCAAAGGACGTGCGATGACCTTGTATCCCTTTTCTAAATAGACAATTCTCCCCTGCCTCACGCACTATTCCTTTTGTGCTGTCCCAGTGTCCAGTTGTCCTGTTGTCTTAGCATAAAAATCAGTTTAAGCCTGCGCCACAGCGCCTGGATTTATGCTACAGTTATTCCTATTGTTTGTCTTCTATTTATTTTTGTTTTTGTGTGTGTCTTTTTTTGTGTGTCAACAATTTTACGAGGAAATTGAGAGCCACAATCGTTACGGCAAATCACTTTCAGCTTAGAGACTATCCAACTGCAATAAGAACGCAAAAACTCTTTCGCAACAATTTCGCCTTTCGAAATTCTGCTTTTTATGGCTGCGACAAATGTTTAACTCTATTAGTATTTATAGAATAAAACTTATGTGCAGCACTACTTGATAGTATTCTATAAAAATAGATCACGCTCACGTTTTTAATATCTAGTGTATAGTGTTTTTGGAATATCGTTGAGAGTGTGCTGTGCAGGTTATCAATATTAAATCAGGACTCTCCCTGTCTCTCGGTCTTCAGTGTTGACTCTGTCTGTTCAACTGGGCATTTGGGGTAAAGTGCAGCATCATTGTTTGTTTGTACACTCGCAATGTCTTGAAGGACAATGCTAAGGGCCAAACAAATACGCATGAAGTTGCGCTTTTTGCCATATCGCACAACAATTTGCTATTTACTTTGAGCCAAGTCAATGCAAACAAAACAAAACAAAACGAAACCAAGCGAATCGAAACGAGAGAAGAGGAGACAAACGGAAACTCTGTGCTCTGACCCAATTAGTTTAAGAGCTCTGTCATATAATCAATATTATTTCAAGAGAATTACTTATTGGTATCCTTGGCAAATTGTTTATAATCCTCAGCATTTATATTTTATTTTATTTTTATTTATTTTTTTTTTTTTTTGTTTTACATTAATTTTGTGTGTCTAATTCGTAGCAATTTCTTCTATTTTATTCTGTTTATGTGGACTGTGACACGCTTGATTTGTAAATTGCCCAAACAGATGCATTAATAAAATAAAATAATGTATGAATAAATAAAATTTAATTTTTCGTAAAAACTGACAAACAGTCCCCAGACTCAGACTCAAACTTGGACTCAGACCAACGAGCAACCCATTGCAACAACAACACTGACAATGACAATGGCAACTTGTCAGGCAACAACATTTTTATTTTGTTTGTTTTTGTTTGCTCTGAATTGTTGTTGTGGCATATTTGAGTGTATTTGAGGAAAATACGTGAAATTACGCGAAAAGTTGGGTTGCCTCTGCCCCACTGTTTCCCTGTCTGTCTGGTAACTGTTTACATCAAGACGACGCCAAAGGCAACGGGCTCCATTGGCCAAAGGGCCATTGGGAATGAAAGGGAGCTAAGTGAATGGGGAATGTATATTCTAACTCACTGTCGGTATGTCTGACTGTCTAACTGACTGACTTGATGGTTTTTGGTAGCTTTTGCTTGTTAGTTGGCTCCGGTCTGAAACAAATGCCATTTAATTTTGATGGCAAGCGGTTGTGCCACCGCTGGGACTCTGCTTCTTCTACTTCTTCTTCTGCTTTGTATGAGTGTGGGCTGCGGGGCGTATGCGCAATGCTGCCATCTAAGTAGTTGGCATAGCATTTATTGTTAGCCTTAACATGTGGTTAGCATTTCAAAGTAGATAACTATATGTATAGCTCTAACGATAACTCAGATCTCTTAACTGTTATGAGGCAATCCTTTCGCATCAATTTTTAATGCACTTTAATAAAAACTTGTACCGACTGTGTACCTAGAGTTATTTCAATTTCAGTGTTAAACGAGCGTATTTCACTTTATGCTTGAAATTATTAATGAGCTGCTTGCTTGGCGTACAAGTTAATAATCCGAGCTGAAAGAACTATGTTACGTTTGTGCAACACTCGGTGGCAGCAACTTTTGCCGGGCAAATGCTTTACAGCGGAAATCTCATTTGTCATTCAGCTGGCCATTTATCAGTTGGCATTTAAAAAGCCATTAAAACCGAATCCGACAAACGCAACAAATATAAAAAAATTAAATTGAAAATGAAAACGAAAATGTGAAAAAAAAAATCGCTGAAATAATTTCAACGCTTTTGCAACTTTTGTACAGGAAGCAGCCGCAAAGGAATCGACGAACCTGGCCCAGGCCAAGTTCCCGCTACCAATTCATTTCATAATTTAAAAGCCAGAGCCGATTGCGTTTGCCCGTCCCCCCCTCAGTAACCAGTACCCATTACCCTGTGCCCACTGTAGTCAGCGTGGCACGTTCAACGAGTCACAGCAATAAATTAATATAAAAATTCCTCACGCTCAGCCAATAAGAGAGAACATTGAAGCATTTTATCGCCATGACCAGACGACAGAGGCCCACGCAGTTGTGACTTTCAGCTGCCTTTTTCTGTTAACTCCCTTTCGAAGATGTCTAAGATGCCAGCACACGCGACCAGTTTGCTTTTGGCCTTCAGTCTGGCCATTTCCCTCTGCCCAGCGGAGGACAGAACCGACATTTGCGGTATGCGCGAATAGAACATTGAGTATTAAAAACTATTCAACATTTATGGCATACTTGAGAATTCCCGGAGACTGAGAAACTGTCCTTTCCAATACTCACAGTACAATTGACACTCAATTGGTTCTCAATCAAGCTGTAAGACGAACTTTGTGTGTAACTAGATAAGTTTTTCTTTAACACAAAAGTGGAAAAGCGAATAAACTGCATAGTACCTTCAATTTTTATCCAAAGCTAATTGCAGTCGACGTTTAAATCGTTGCGTCCATCGATTTATTTGTAAAAGTTCCTTGAAGCAAATTGCAAGGCTGCAGGCGCCCTTAGAACACACGACCCAAGACTTGAGAGTATCAGTTTCAGTTACACTTGCATCTTGCAACTTGCAGCAGAGCGTCTGCTGCTGAGATCTGTGGACCCCATAAAAGAGGGCAAAGTTTTGCATGTGACCTCGTTAGGAGGCGAGTCTATCTAGACTGCTTGACTGGCTGCCAATGTTGTGGGGCAACTTTGTTAATGGTTTTGTCATAAATTTTAATTCGATTGCACACTCTTCACGTGGAGATTGCCATTCAGAAAGGCGGAAGGCGTATGAAAAATGCATTAGAGAACCCTGCAGTCAGCCAGAAACTTGGTCCATGTATGTGCCATATAAGCGGGTTACAAGTTTTTGATAGTGCGGCTGGCCGCAGAGACAGCCACAGGCTTTAAGCACTAGACTAGAGTGCAAGCTGCAGACTGCGGACGGCGGACTCCGGACTGCAGACGACCGATTCCAGACTTCTGGAGTCCAGAGACCATACTACAGACAAAAGCAGACAGTCTGGTGCTGCTTGAGTACTCAATTAATTTATGCAGCGTGAAGTCAACTTCAACTTATTGCAACCAGCCTGAATATCAAATTAAATGAAAGCCCAAAAAAGCAGAGCTGCAATTTTTCATTTGTGAAAGAAATTACGGACAAAAGGTGGCAAATTTTCGAAATACGTATACCTGGAAAATGCGCTCAATTAATGAATTTTAAATGCATTGTCATTGTCACTTCCATTTTCGGGATGAAAGTCACCAGGCGACGGCTCACGCAGCGTATGCGTAACGCGCTATTTGCAAGTCAACCGCCGAGTCGAAACAAACCAAACCAAAGGATGAGTCAAAGTCAGAGTGAGAGCCAGAGCCAGAGGCAAAAGCAAAGGCAGAAAGAAGCAAAAGCAAAGGGACAAAAGACATTACTTATCTTTGTGTGTGGTTGCCCAGCAGACAGCATATCAAGCAGCATGCCACAGTGGTGCAAAAACTATTTAAAGACCAAAAGTGAATAATAAATTTATTGGGAAAATTAAGCATTTAAGTTGGACTACTCCTAAGTGTATATTTATGATTTTAATAGGAATTTGTTAATACATTTTCCGCAATTTGGTGCCACTGTACGCTGCGTGCGTTGCCTGCGAAAAAGGCTTGCGAACTGATGCTACGGTCGACTCGCATTAACTACAAGGATAATTCCGTCCGTGCGCCTGCCATGAAAAAATAACAAGAAAATGCCTGGCATCGTTCATTACCTGCCTCAGCCCCCGGCTTCGATGTGGCTGTGGTTCGTTCAACAGTTCCAACTTCAACTACAGCGCCAGCTTACACCAAGACGAGCGACAAGACATCCGTAATGTTTTATTGTTGTAACTGTCGCCTGGTGCCATAATATATAGTCTGTGGCATATCCTGGCGCTCTCGACTCTGCTGACACAAATCACATGCAACCTTTTCTTCAGCCGACTGGAAGGATAGAGGGCTGACAAATGGCTGAAGCTGGAGTAGGAGCTCAAGCTGAAGCTATAGCTGAAACAGGTAGGTCCGCTCGCATTTTTGGTGCTCGTATGTACGTGCCCGCATTGGACAGGTGTGCGGGCCATGGCCCTTGGGTCCAAGGTTGTTGAAGGTACAAAATTATGTAAGCTTAAAAGCGGAATTAGTGAACATCTCATACAGTTCACCTATCTCTCTCTCGCTCTCACTCTCACTCTTTGCCATTCCCAGAACTTTTCGCTCTCTGTTTTGGTTTGTGCTTTTGTCTGCGTTTGTCGTCTTCCGTTTTAACAAATGTTTTGTTAGCGCGACGCTCTCAAGTCTTCCGTTTGCAAAAATTATGCGGAAACGGAAGCGACAAAAGGAAAACCACAATTGAGTGGATGTGTGCGAAGGTATGTGCACTTGCAGAGTGCGTGAGTGTGTGCGGGTGTAGGTGGGTGTGTTTGGGTGTTGGTGTGTATGTGGGTTTGTCCATATGCCCCGACACGTGTCTTCCACATATGCCGACTAGCGACTAGTTCACCTGCTATCGCTCCTCGTGCTACTGTAGTGCTTGTCAACGCTCTGAATTAGGACTATTCAATTTTCATTATTGAATAATGCCTGGGAATTGATAAAAGCAATACAACAACTATTACAACGAAAGCTGATGAGGCAGTGCCGCACGTGCCGCCTGATAAAATGAAATGCACGTACGTTTAGAGCCATTTTGGGAGTCCAAATGACAAATAGTGCGTGTCCTCAAGCCGAACCGGATGCGTGAGTCTATGGCACAAATTGTAATTAAATTTAGCCAAAATAAACCGTGCACTTCCTGCTTAGTCTGGCAAACATGACATCAAAAATAACCCCCCGCCCACAAATTCCCCCTTGTTTCCATGAAAGCCTCAAACCAAAGTACGGTCCGAGCAACGCCATCGATAAATCATAACAGATTCACATAATTTTTATCGTTTTGCACAATTTTGCATATGCCGCACTCGCACTGCTAACCTGTGTTTATGTGTGGGTGTGCGTGTGTGTTTGTGTGGTTGGGAGTGGGTCTCGTTTGGGCTTTCAAGTTAAACGTTTCAATAAAGTCGAGCACCTGTCAATAAATCGAAATTGCCTCTCGTATTATTTTTATCGTCAACGTTTCGTTTACATTGCACAAGCTCAAGCTGCCGCATGTCAGATTGCCAGCGGCCACGCCTATACCTTTTACAATGCCACAACTCATACACACACGCACACCCACACACATACTTTTGAAACTTCAGCGACGACCTTAGATATCTTCACATCGCCATCTTGTTCCACTTGAGCGCTTCTGCGGGTTTTAGACTCCAGTCTCTCGTTCTGTCTCTCCGTCCGTCTCTCTGCCTGTCTGTCTGCCTGCTTTTCTGGCAATCTCTCTTTTGTGGTTTCACATTTTCCATTTGAGTCGTATTTCGGTTAACGCTCTTCGTTGTTCTTTTGTCTTAGCCACGTTTTAATTCACTTTTGGCAATCGAAATTTCGGCCAGCTTCAGCTGCAATTAAAGCCGCGTTTGAAGTTGTTTCTTTCTGCCCACTTTGCTGCCACTCCCCCCTTGACTACACCTGTGTCTGCGCTTTAATTTTAATCCACTTCCGCTTAAGCAGTACCAAATGAGATCCTCGTGCGGCATCCTTATGAAAATTTAATAAGCAGCAAACCATTATCCGAGCTCAATGCGAATGGTTGATCCTCCCACTCCGTCAAGTGCTTTCCCAATGATGATGAGACTGTCAGTGGAACCAAGGCACATGTTTTGGCATTCACAGCCACAACAACAACAACAGCTCCGTCCACGGAACTCACATGTGTCATGTAAAAAGATTCTTAAACAAGAACCAAGAAAGATGGCAAAAAAAAAACTTCAAAATGAAATGCGTTTCTTGGTTTTGAGTGTCAGGTGTATGGAGAGAGGGCACTGTGTGTTATGTACAGTGGGCAAAATACTTTAAATACTAGAATTATTTAAATTTCCAAACAAAATTGCCGTTATATGTCTTTGAGTTATGCTAAATTAAGTTGAAACTAATGCAATGCGTAGGGCTGCAAACCATAACTAACAGTAATCCAAGAGAGTGTAATTTTTTATGCTTTTGACTCCACTGTGAGCTGCTTCAAGCTTTGCTGTCCTTGTGAAAGTCGTTGCTCTCGAAGCAACGCAACAAACAAGCGAAATATTATTTACGAGCTGTCAAATCCCAGTTAACATGCTTTATGCACAGACTGAGAACGAGTCATAGTGTGTGTGTGTGAGAATGTGTGGGAGTGTGTGTGTGTTTGTAGCTGTGGTCGCATAGTTGGCTAAGAGACAACCTCTGATACAGTTACAGATACGGCTACAGTTACAGCTGTAGATACAGATACAAAGCTGCAGATACGGTTGATGTTGCTGTTGCTGCTGCTGAAAGTGTGCCGTCTTGACGCACGGCCTCAAAAATGTCGAGCTGCATGACGTGACTAAGGAAGGGGGGAGGGGGCGTTGGAGTCGACACAAGGAGCACAAGGATCAACGACGGGCAACAGGCATAATAAAATAAAAGCATAAATAAGAAAAAAAATATATATCAGAACTCAGGCGGCCAAATGAAACCACGAAAAAATAATTTAAATTTATGTACTTCTGTACATTTATTTGTGCGTCGCATTTCTTGCCACGACTGTGTCTTGCCTCTTGCAACATCGCGACGTTTTCTCCACAAGACATTAAATTTAATTTGCATGTGAATGTGTGTGTGTGTGTGTGCGAGTGTGTGTGGGAGCGTGTGTGGGAGCGTGTGTGCCCGCCTGCCACTCAGCGTCAGTTACAGTTCCCGGAATCGAAGGAAAAGTGGGTCGACTGCAAGGACTTTTACTGGCAATGGCGACCTGTTGTGTTGTTTAAGGAATTACTTAAAATGTTAAATGAGTGCATATATGTATGAGTGCGTATGCGTGTAAGTGTGTGTGTGCGCGCATTAAGCTTGCACGAGTGTGAGTAAAAGAAATTCGACGTTTCTTCTAGCAAAAATATGCGAAAATACTCGTATTAATGAACTTTTTATTTCCAAATGAATTTAACATATTAAAATTGCAAAGTTTTTGGATAAAGGTGAAGTATAAATTTGTGTTCGAACACACACAAGCAGTGTGAAGGAAGCAGTAATTACAGGGTATTGCTGTTGTGCATACCTTACGCGTATGATTGCCTGTTTAAACAGGATTCGTTGGTTCGCGTTATATTTATGCGTTGCCCTTGCTCATATGAAATATTGTGAGTGCATGGGTGTGTAAGTGTGGGGGTGGGGATGTGGGTGTGGGAGAGTGTGCTTGACAATGCGTGCGTCAGCTCGACAAGTTGCCTCAAAAAACGAGACAAGTGGAAATCCGTTAAAGAAATACGTGAAACAGATAAAGGAGCTGCCATTGTTGGCACACAGCAGCAACTGCTCTATGTGCCTGTGTGTGTGTATGCTATGAAGTATGTGTGTATAACTGTTGTGTATGTGTGTGAGTGCACAAAGATATGTCGTCAGCAGCAAATAAAAATTAATTGAAAAATGTTTATCAAGGACTTTATGATTAAAATGCAGAAACAAGCGTAAAGCAGACAGCAAATGAGAGAGAGAGAGGTAGAACGAGGAAGAAAGAGACGGAGATTAATAGATGAGCATTGCTGGAAAACTGTATATTAACAAAAAATGCACATTACTTATGCGAATTCTGGCCATCAGCAAATGAACGGATCATTCACGGATTATCCAAGTGAAGTTGCCACACTAAACTATAAATTGCCACGTGGCATGAGCACAGCTCGTTGCACTTAACATATGCAGCACACACACAGACTCACACATTTGCAATTCTGACAGCAACAACAATAAAACGTTGGCGCAAATATGTATTAAAATATTTTGTGGCAAATAAGCGCGCAAAACTAAAAATTATGCAACGCATTAAAAATTTAACAAGCGCTTATCCGCTTAGTGCAACGCCTGGCAAGCTGAGTGGTAAGGGGCGGAGGGAGTTGGACAAGCTAGCAGATTGGTTTGTGGCCTGTGTAGAGGGGACAGCAAAATGGGTGTGGCAAGAGCAGAATGAATTGTTGAGCTAGAGCTCGTGTTCGTTGCCTGTTGCCTGCCACTTTTAATATTTTAATTTTGACATTCACTGCGCGTTGCCCAGAAGCAGTAGAGGGATAAATATAGAGATAGCGATAGAGAGGGAGAGAGTCAGCAGATCATTGCTGCTGCATAATGCCGACGAAATGTTGCATCAACGCAAATTGGGCAGAAGTAATATGCAAACATTAACACAAAAATCAGCATCCAACCTAATTGGCAGCAGTCACAACTTTTGTCAGCTTTGCCAGCGAGTTCGCAATTATAAATTCTCACTGCCAAATTATATATGTACACAGGCAGGCAGAATCTATGACTATATATATGTACGTATATTCGAGTCTAGTGATATGTTTGCTCTTAACTAACAAGTGATTGGAAAGAGCTAAAAACTCTCTGATTAAATAAGAGCGTATTTACAGCATTTGCCAAGCGTATCAAATATTTAATTAAAAGGAGCAAATATTTTTCCATATTATGAGATTGTTCAATATTTTGAAATACGTCAGTGCAAATAATTTAGAATAAATTAATATAAAACTTTAATTTGATTTTTCTGCGTATTTATTTAAACAAAATAATTACATTGCAGATTATTTGGAATAAATCTAAACAAACATTGAATGAAATACAACCGAATAATCCATCAGAAATAGTAAATAAAATATCAGCAACGTTAATAATAGTTATATTACAAGTTTGATAGTAAATATTGGATTAGATGTAATTAAAATTATGTTTGGAAACTAGATAAATGTTTGTCATGAAATAATTCACAATTCTGCGAACTGAAACAACAAAAATACTTAATTAAAAATGAATATAAATGTACCATCATAAATTCATTTTTTTCATTTTCTTTTTTCCTGTCTTGCCCATTCTTCATTCAAGAAATTTTTAGCTCTCTGAATGTCTAATGCTTAAGCTGGAACAATTGACTGAGCGATTTGTAGCTGTTGCCATGCTGAGGGCGTAACGGCCACGCCCATGCCATTAGACAAGTCTTGTCTTGTGCTTAAGCCATCTACTGAAATTAATATTTAGTTGAATTTTCGCAGTGCATTTAACTTTATCTGCAGTTTGTGAAATCCAACAAGGCGAACTTACCGAGGTTGCGGTTTGCCCTAAGAGTTTACAAAGAGTCTATGCGAAGGGAAGGGAAAGGGAGAGGGAGAGTGGATGAGAGAGCGAAAGAGATGCGAAATGCGTATGTGTATTTTAAAATGCAACAGATGCGCCAAATTAATGCTACCATTAAATTGTATTAGCGTGTGCAAAATGTAAAGCGCATTTCCCGCTCCAAACTCAAACAGAAGCTGATTCCCGTATAGAGTTGTCACAAGGGCGGTGTGGTAGGGGAGTGGCAAAAGCAGCTTGTCAATGTGAGTGTGTGTGTGTGTGTGTGTGTATGTGTGTGCATTTCACTGCAAATGTATCCGGATGCGCTTTGGTATCGCCGGCAGTTAGTGTGCGTTGCATTTGCAGCAAATTTGTGTGTGAATAAACATGAGAGTCGTTGCATTAATGCGCATACAAAAGTACACCCCCTCCACCCACTCTTGATCGGTGCTACAAACTGTTGGCTTGCCACCCACAACATCGACATGGATTTAAATATCGCAGTGAGCAGACAAATGCATCCGCTCAATGCTTAAATATCAGCAGTAGAAGCAGCAGCAGCGCCAAGTTTATGTGGCATGCCACAAACTGCAACCACACACACACATACACACACACACACACACACATATAGTCATATACATATGAGTGTATTCTTATTAGTGCAGCTCCAACGCCAACAACACCGCATCAGCAACAAGAGAATTTAATATCTAGATGAACGTATATTGTGCGAATTCTCGTAGATTCTGTGCAGCTCGGCATTTGATACCGAGTACTTCAATGGAATTTCAGATTAAATAATTAATTATCCCATATCCTTTTGGCAGACCAAACTCGCGGGCCTCGCGCGGGGATTGTGCTCTCTAAAAACGGCGTTAATTGGGTGCGGCTGGCTGTATGTGTGAGTGTTGAGGGTGTATAAGTGTGTGTGGAGATATTTATTCATTAGTAGGCGGCATAATAATTTGTTGCCACGCTTTGGGGCAAGGCAAGCGAAATTGCTGTTGCAATTACAAAACAAGCAACAGCTAAAAACAACAACTAAAATAACTCAGTGGAGTGGGTGGCTACAAAAGAGCGAACTAATAGGCTTCTAATTGGACATTGGCGCCGATTTTTCCATACAATGCGTTTTCGTTAGCCCATTTTCCATGCGCGCCCCTCCCCACTCCATTCTACTATGCGCTTTGAATGTGTATTCCAATTAAAGCGCATCTGTTACCGCAGGCAACTAATTTTACACATATTCAATGCAGATAGTGGCAAGCAGCAGAAAGCATATGTGTAGTAGGTAGTATGTGGCATGTGGCGCGTTGCAGCTGCCTCGAAGCTGCAGAGCTGAGCCCTATTAGTATACCGATCGAAGCAGGCAGACAATACTCCTTCTCTAACCGTATCCATATCCAAAACGCGCTTCAGGCATAAGCTCACTCCATCTGCAACTTGGCAGCTCTGCACACCATCTTCCCACCTGCCCCTTGTTGCTGCAGCAGTTGCATTGTTAACTTGCCAAATATCTATTACTAATTGTTGGCAATAGCTACGGCTATGGCTACGGCTACGGCTACGTCTACGGACACATCGTTAATTAAAGCGCGACTGCATTGCAGGGGGAAAGCTGCCACCTGCCAACTGCCAGCTGTTACATGCTATCTACAACATGCAACTGATGATGTTGCAACAACTGAATGATATTCTAAACCTGCAGAATTGAGTGATTGATTTGTGCTCAAAACTGGCTTATAGACAACAAAAAAGTTAATGCAGACATAAAGCCAAACATTAAAGTCTGATTAACTGGGCTAAATCAAAACGATCTAATAAATATGAATTAAGTCTGAGTGCAAGCAGAGCCCGCAGCAGCAATAATTATATTAATGAACAAAGGTACTTACACACTCACACACACACACAGAGTAACACACATGGTCTAAGGGGTGTGAGGGGAGAAGGATTTAACAATGCATACCGCATATATTTGCATAGGAATATTAATGCCATAATTATTTGCCACATGGACACAATGCAGAAATGTGTGCAATATTTAGCATGTCTGTTCCATGAATTGTCTGCACATGCATTGTTGTAAGTGTACGTATGTGTGAGAGTGTGAGTGCGTGTGTTTCTATGTTTGTAACTCTGCCGTTGCTACTGGCGATATTGTATTATTGCATTTGGGTATTTTGAGGCTGTGAAATATTTTGGTTTCACTTAAGAACTGGGTGTAGTTATTGTTATTGTTGTTGCTGTTGCAGTCATTACTGCTACTCGGGTTTTGTGGGTTAAACACACACACATGTATCAGATAATGCAACTTAATTAATTTGCCATGCCCAATTGTTGGGACGAGACAGAGGACAGAGGAAGAAACTGAAGTCAAATCAGACACACACAAACACTCATTTAAACTCACACACAGTTTGTTCAATCTGACAGTGTGTAAATCAGTCAATCTGTCTTTTCATTGACTGCTTTTAAAATTTATGGCAGTTGACGTGAATGCATTCTTAATACAGAGCCAACAACTAATACTAAATCTGATTCATATATTAGCAAATTAATTAGAAATTAAATCTATTTTAATGCAATTAGCTGTTATAAATAATAAGTATATTATTGTAATTGAATAGTGTTGGGATGTCTGACAGACCGACTGTCTGGCTGGCTGTCTGTCTGTCTGCTGCATGCCACAAGCAATAAGCCACGCCATGTGGCAATGAAATCGACTTAAAACACACGCAGCGCTCGCTTCTCGCATATTGAATGAATGCACATGGCTTTTATTGTTGTTGTTGTTGCAGACATCTGTGCGGCAGCTTGGGCTAAGTGCGGATTAAAGGTGAAATAACGCAGTGCAAAGCAACCACCCACTGAACAGCCCCTCATCACCCGCCATACACTTCCCTCGACCCGCTATCCAACAAAGCCAAATACCACTCAAGCCGATCCGCAGTTTGAAATAATTCTCTTGCATTAGCGTGCAATTTGCTCATTTGCAGGCAGCCAGTTTTACGACGCAATGAAGCAATCGACCTCTACTAGCAAACCACCCACTCAGCCAACCACCAGCTGAGTGTGAGCCACCAACATGCACGCGTACTTAGCATTAATCCAGCTCTTTTGCCAATGCTGCCTGCATTGCATTTATTTATCAAACAATTTCAATATGCTTATGCTGCATAATCTTCAGCAGCTATCTATCTTGCTCGCTCTCTTTCCCTTTCTCTCCCTTTCTCTCTGTCTCTTTCTATTGAACTCTATGCTATCTATTGTTTTATTGCATAATGCCTCAAGTATCTGTTGTGTGTGTGGGAAGTGCGTGCTTCTGTTTGTTTAGGATTAGAGAGTTGTGTCGTCCAAGTTTAACTCGCATGTTTGCCTTTGGTTTGGTTTTTGCAACCCCTGTTATCGAGGGGGAGGGGGTGCTAAACCAGGCAAGTTTTTTTTTGGTTTTCTTCCTTGATGGTTTGGTGGTTGCTCGTTTCTGCTGGCATTCTGGGCGACCCTTGACCCTGAGCTCTAATTTGAGTTTGACATTTATGTCAATATTTGGTCAGTCATTGTTCGCACTCGCACATGCACTTGGCCATCCCCCTTCCACCTTTCCCCTCCCGTCGTGTGTCCCCCTCCACAGACATCAGCTTTATTATATTGTTACGCTTGGTGTCCTCATTTCGAGCCTGTTTGCTCTCACCCTCCGTCTCACACTCTTTCCCCTTTTGACACCCCCTTGTTCTTCCCTTGCTATTTCTTTATACTCGTTTGCCTGCGGTTTGCCTGCGTGCCACATGCGGGTCCTCGGACCTGCGGCTGGGCAATCGGGCAATCGGGCAGTTGGTGACACCAACACTAATAGAAATTTATTGAACATACTAAAATACAATTAAATAAATTATGAGATTTACTCCAGACCCCGTACGCATCTCTTATAATTTTTTTGAATAAGCCCCAACGGATGCGACCCGCTTTACTGTGCTTTTCCATTCAAAAGCCGTCCCACCTCTCGGGTAATTTAGGTATATAGTCCAGCAAACTGTACCCTGAGAGATAATCGGAGTGCGTGGCCGTGGCTGTGGCGGTGGCTGTGGCAGTGGCGTTCAGGTGAGCAAAACTGTGCAAAGGATTTCTATTAAAAGCCGCAACAAAGTAGCGTAAAGTAAGACAAAGTAGAGATTCCCGGGACTCGTTTTGTATGCTACTAAAAGCGCAACATGTTGCCTCAAGTAGCACACAAACACACCCTTATACACACAGACACACGCAAAGTGGGTCTGAGAGAATGGCCAACAGAGCTCAGACATAGACATTGCCTACTTTGTCTGGCGCTCATCTACATGCCGCCCCGTAAATTATGGAGCCGTGCACGTCTGGTCATTAAGCCAAATAAAACCGGCGTAAGATTTATACACGCGCCACAGAGCCACAACCAGTCTCCGACTCAGAGCCATGGCCAAAAGGCGTTCGAAAGGGGGCGTGCGCACGGAAGTAGCTCCTGCTACAGGGTAACTTTCAAATGAACTACTCAACTGCGTGTAGTACAAAAGCAACTCAGCTGAGGTCCGATTGGGCTCAGTGGTTCGTTGTCTACATCTTCCCATGTATTTTTGAGGCAAGTCGCGTTAACTTTTTGATATAAATTCCGGCAACTTAATTTCCTTCCCGACTGTTTCACAGACACACTCGCACACGCACAAACTCGCACACACACGTCCAGTCCCTGAAAAAGGTGCAGCGTTTGCCGCGCAACAGTTAATCTTAGTTACGATTAGTCAGGCCAAATAAACTTATATTTAGGCCTCTCCACTTGCAGATTGCGTGCCTAGTTAATAAGATCACGTAATTTATTTCATTTGCGCTAAATGTTCCTCGTACTGTCGTTTTATTTTGGCTTCCTGCCTTAATGACAGCACATCTCTGTGTGTACATAATAATTTTATTATAATAATAACAGGAAAGGGTGAAGGTAGTTGTCATAATTACAATTGAGTCTGTTTTCGATGCACAAATAGACACGGAAACGTGCGTTGACCTTGTCTTCAAAGGTCTCTTTTTACAGACAAATTCTGAGAGCTGCCTGCCTTTGCCATACAATAGTTTCCCACAACTTGTTGTGTACAGAGAACTTGAGAAAACATAGTCAGTCTGGCAAGATGTTTTGCAGAGCAGCTGCTTGGGTTAAAATATGCTAAACTTCAAACAGTTTCCATGTAAAGGGAATAGTTTTAACATAATTTGTTGCTGTTTTAAATGTTGAACTACGAGTAGTTAGTGCAACTAAGTATAGAGAACAATCTCGGCATACACCAAATATATATCTCTGGTATATATATGTGTGTGAATGTGTGTGTGTGTGCTTGCCTGTGTGGAGGACAACTGTTAAGCACACATTTTGGACTGGCAAGTCAACAAAGTGGCGCTGAAACTTTATCCAACACTCGCTAGTTTTTGGGCCAAGATATTTAAGTACTCAGAATCGTGCAACTTTGAAGTGCACATTGCATTGCAGCTGCTAACATGCGTCACGCACTGTGGCAACCAAAGAATATAACTAGAATGAGTATACAGTCGGAACTAGTGAGTGGGAGAAGGAGAGAGGGAGAGTGGGACCACTTCGGCCATTGTTTTAAACGAACCCCAAAAATGGGCGGAGTGTCTTAAAAATTCAAGACAAGTGCAAACTTTTGGCCCAAACACTTTGCGCAGTCATAAAAAAAAAGTATATCGCAGGCATAGCATAAAATAAGCAACAACTGTAAAAACCTAAACCAAACTAACTGCAAAATGGTTTACCCTACTCGCAGTCCCACTGAAAGTCCTTGGTACCTCGGCTCCTCAGCTCCTCGGTGCCGGGGTTCCACGGATCTTTGGATCCTTAGTCCTTCTGTCCGCATGGACCATGGCCCAATGGCCCCAAATGCGCACTAAAAATTACTAAATTTTTGTACGCAACATTTGAGCCAGCCAAGCTTGAAAGTTGGCCCATGCTGTTGGCCAATAAATTGCCTGGCATTCAGAGTTGGCTTTAAGATTTCGCCAAGCTGTTGAAAACGGTCTTGGCTTGCTTTTTGGCTTCTCAGCGCTTAAACACACAAAGGCCAAACCAACGAAGCCAAGTTAACCAACCAACCAGCCAACCAACCAACTATCGATTGCGGAACCTTTTTGCCACTTTTGGGCGCGAGCGGCTGCGCCATTGTTTGCCATTCTCAGTGTGCATACCCTGCAATGACAGCCCGTGGGGTAGTTGAGTGGAAAACTTTTACTAAACTTTTAGAGTCGGCTTAAAAGTTGGCTCAAAAATATTGAAAGTGTTTTATAAGACACTGATTGAAACGCATACCTCTTGCAAAAATGAATCAATAGGGGGATTGGAAGATTGTCAACTAAGTGCGGGGTTTAAAGGGTATGCCAACTTCGTAGCTGGCTCTTCAAGACGTTTATCTTAGCCGTTTGGGTGCTCCGGCTCTTGCCGGGGTTTGTTATAGTTCTATTGTTTTATTTGCTTTTAATTTTGCAAAGTAAGTTTTTAAGTGCAGCATCGAGCGTCTGTTTAGCTTCGCAGACTTTGCCATTTGCAATTTGCAATTTGCCATGGGGCGCCATAATTATTTTGTTGCAATTAAAAGTCCTGACACTTTCGGCATTTGAATTTTTCGGCAAAAGGATCGTGTAACAGCTCAGTTCCTTCTGCCAGCGTTGCGAGTCATAAAATTGGCATTGGCATTCGAGCCAAAAACAGAAACTTACGACTCACTCTAGCCAAAAACTTCAACTGCAAGTGCAATTTTTGTGCAAACTTTTATGGATAGCAAACTTCATAATTATTTCCTGCATATGCAGAGGCAGTTCAAACAGACGTTGAAAGGAGCACACTTTGTTCCTTTCCTTTTATTGCGACAATATTTGAAGGAGAGCAGGAGTCTCGAATGCACCTTTGAATATTCGAAAGAAAAGGTGAACTGTCCTGTGACCTTTGACTTTTAGAGGCATTTGATTGATGGCCCCAAAGGTCGAACAATTCAAAAATCAAATGGCACCCTCAAGAATGCGGCATAAATGTTGCAAGTGAAATGTTGGCATTAAATTTCAATTTTAGCCTATTAATAACACACAATGCCAAACGCTTTTGTTGGCTAAATATAATAATTCAAGGTGCCAGCCATTGTTTCTACCCAAGAAGCAGGTGGATAACGGGGTCTAAGGGGGTCTAAGGGGGTCTAAGGGGTCTAACGGGGGTAGATGTGCCCCACCATTTTACATAGAGCGAAATTAATTTTAAATTATGCATGAACCAAGAGCTAGAGTGAAGCAATATGGAGTGCTGTGTGGTGGGTGATAGTGGGTTGGTCGACGGTGGTGCGCTTTACCAAACCACCTGGGATTTTGAAATTTTCACCTGCTAACATTAACCCAGAATGGTGCTTGAGTATCTGCAGTGTATTAAATTTGGTAGTAGAGAAATTTAAAGACAGCGCTAACGGCTGCTGCTTCCTCCCCTTTTCCACCCTACCGGTATTCCACCATTTTCCCCTTTCTTTCGGTGGATGGAAGTGCAGCAGGCAACGAATTTTACGAGTGGCGAGTTTTTTGCATTTATTGAGTAATAAAATCGTAAATTTTCCGTGCCATGTTACAAGTGAATGCGCTAGCATTTCTTCCTCTCTCACACACACTCTCTCACAAGCTTTCCGTCTCTTTCGGTGCTTACAAGCCGCAGGCATTGCAATTGTTGGCCATTCAACAAGCGTTCACCAAAATGCTGACTGTTCGGGCTCCTTTCGCCTGGTTTGTTGGGCTTTGTCTTGGCCATGGCTATTGCCACAGGTGCCTCTCTGTCTGTATACTTGTCCCCCCGGCCGCCGACCCCAGCCTGCCTGAGTGAGCGGAGCTGACTGGTTGCCACTTTCTAACGAGCCGTGGCCCGTACTGTTTCTCATGCTCATGGTCCTTCTAGCGCAAAAAGAGAACGCGATATTCCTTTGTGTGCCATTGTCGAAAATTGAATTTCAAATTATTTTCACAGCTCTCACTCGACTTGCTATTGGGGGCACGCCCCTCTTCGCCCCTTTGACTCACTTGACTGACACTGAGCCATGGAGGAACTGTTGCGAGTCTCTCGCTGTTTCTCTTCGTCTCTCCAAAGTCCGCTGTCTGTATAATCGCAGCTTTATTAATTTTTTATCGCCTACTTGTGCGGCTATTTTTTGCATTTTTATTGGAAATTAAAAATGCTAATGTCTCTAGCGTTCTCAGCCTCGTGACGGCTTTCACTTTTCACCAACTTCTGGCCCTGGACTTGGCCCTGTTTAGCTTCAGCTTTCTCTCTCTGTTTCTCTCAGTCGTTCTCTTTGCCAGTCCAGCGCATTTAACGCTATTTTAATTTGTACTCAAAAATGTATAAAAGTTAGTTACTTTTAACTTTGCCGTCTCCCATCTTTGACTCCAACTACGAGTCTGACTGTCTGGCTTAATAAAGTCGCTCATGGCCAGCTTTGATCTCATCTCAGTCCACTGGGATTCACTTTCCACACTTCACACCCACCACGCCCTATCTCCGCCTCCTCCTCTTGGGCTTTTCCATTGCTTTTTATGCACTGAGCTGTTAATGATGTGGCAAATTATTATAGCAACTGCCGATTGCCGACAGTTTGAGTCATACTCCAAAGTTCCTCATCGATATGCATTCAAGCTGAATGGACATTGGTTTTTCGAGACTTTTTGGCTTCTTGTTTTGGCCATTTGATTGGCTTACTTGGCTGCGTTTATTGTAAAGTTTCGTTTTTACTTTGGCCCTTTGGGGTGCACTTGTCGAGCACATAAATTCCAGGCCACATGTCGCGACCATAACATTTTGTTTTAGCCAAGCAATTTGCCAAATTACCCATGCCGTGCTCGTTTTTATTTCTTTCTTTGGCTTTTATATTAATCTAAAACAAATATAAATGTAATGGGAAAGTTTCATCGAATAGAAATTTCTCTCAAATTGAAATTTTCGTATATATTTTGTTCCATTTCCTAACAAATTTTCAGCTTTTTTCAGCCATCGTCTATGCCCTTAGATGAAAAGTTAGTGTGCACATTTCGTGCATTTTTGATTCGCGTGCCATGTTGGCGGTGACGGGCTTATAATTTCTTGACAAAGGTGCATATAATTTGCACAGCTTTTAGCTACGACTGAACGCTGCTAAGCGGGACCAGTCACGTGCCACTTGGGGCCTGTTTCACCCCAAATCTTCACTCCCCACTCCCTAGTACCAAATCCTGCTGAGGCCTTGAAACAGGCTCCTAGCTCTTGGCCTGTCAGAGCTATCCAAGTCAAGGTAAAAGCAGGCGCAAAACAAAAGTCAAATGTCATGTTTATGTCATGTTACCTTCTGTTGCTGCTTCATTCTCCTCTTCTTCTTCTTCTTCTTTATTTTGTATGCTTTATTTCACTTTGCCTTTTGTTTGCCTTCTTTTACTTCAATTTCTTTTTCGTGCGTTTGCGTTTCTTTTTATTATTTGTTTGGAAATATTTCACTTACGCTGACATTTCGCTTGCCGCTGATAAAGCTTGAGCAGCAGGACATACTCCTAAGGAAATCTCTCCTCAATCCCTATCCCCACCCTTAGCCCAACCCCTACCCCAGGCTCTTTGGAACATCCCTTTGCGTAGCCTCCCACACGTCGCTTTATGACATTTGCTTTTATGACAGGTATTTGTGTGCCCCTTTTCTTGTGCAAGCGTGAAAACCAACTGAAATATTAATTTGCTATTTTATTACGCATACGCCGCGTGTTGCGCTGCATGATTTATGACATTTGGCTGCACAAAGCGGCACAAATTTTACAAATGTTATTCAAAACAGATTGCATTGAATTTAATCAATCCAGGAATGCATTAATCATGAGAAAGAATCCTACATATTTCAAATGTTCAAATGAATATTCCACAAAATTTGAAAAGAATGGGAAACAAAAAGCTTAAGCTAAACGGCTCGCTGCTCATTTCTGTGCCGGAGATAAGCAGCAGCGCAGTAAAAGGAATTAATTCAGTTAAAAGTTTCACATTAAAAGCAAAAACAGCAACAACAAAATGTGAAACAACAATGGACACAGGAGAAACAACAAAAAAAAAGTAGCAAAGTTGAAAAAGAAAACTTTTTAAATATGCTCGTCTGCTCGTTGGCTTTGCCTTTAACTCCTTTGCCGCTACTGGTTTCCTTTTATTTCAGAACCATTTTTTGTACATTCTTTTTTTGGCAACTGCAGCAAAACAAATTGCAAATTAAGAACTAATTGGCTTACAGAACCTAAAGCAGCCATTAAAAGGCGAGGCTAAAGGTAAAGCAACTTAAAAGCCGCTTTCACTTTAAACTTTGCCGCAACTTGAGCGCCAGCTGGAGATCACAAATAAAATAAAATTAAATGTTCGCCAAAGAAATCAAAGGTGCAAGGTGTGACGAGCAAGGTGTGGAAAGCGTGTGGCAAGAACAGCAAACAATAAAAGCGCAAATGCATGAAGGGGCAGCGCAAACAACAAATACTTCATGGATCGTTCAGATGCTGTTACTTCAGTTGCTTTCCTCTGCTGTTGCTGTTGTATATAATTAAAAAAGAAACAACAAACTGAATTCCAAGGACTGTCAGCGCGACGTTCAAGACGTTTTAACTCTTGGTCTTAACTGGTTTGCCTGTCCAGTCGCTTTAACCTCGAGCTGTTGCTTGTCGGCTCTTGTTTGGTCCCTTTTTTTCCTACTCCGTATCCCTTTTCAATTATTTAGATATTTATTTGCACATTTACAAAAACATTTGCTGCAAAAAGGAGAAGTTTTGCATTTTATTTTTGAACTGTTAATTCGTTTCTCGCATCAGTAATCACCTGGCATTACATTACGTATACGCAGCGTGAGCGAAGGGTCACTTAAAACATTTTTTGTGGTGTACCATGGAGTGGGAGGTTGGAACTTTTTTACTTAATTTATTCAATTAATTTACACTTAAGCATATCACTGAGCTGAGTCCCTCTCTGACTGACTCTTTGACCTGTCATCACATTATGAACTCAAAATAAATAATAAAAGCCGTTCAATTGAAAGAGAGCAGCGCTGTCACAGAATTGAGCGTTGACAATCAATGCAAACAGGCTCGTAATCGCATTGACCAGGCCAACAGGCTGACAACAGTCAACAGTCAACACTTGGGGAATACTCGTATTGCTGCTGACAGCATCAGCATCAGCAGCAACCAGCAGAAGCAGCAGCAGCAATAACAACCACAATCACAATCAGCAACAACAATGATATAAATAAATACAATTAAACTTCTTATTGACTCTTGTGTTAACTGCTGCCCCGACATTTCAAGATGAGCTTGTGGTGACAGTCAACAAACAAATGGAAGAACTCACAGAAATATCGTCTCCACCTTGTGATTACCTCACATCGCCATGATCAATTATATGCCTGAAAGATTCACCAAATTGTTACAGTAAATAAAAATAAAAAGTTAAAATACAGTTGATTTATCGACAATGGCAAGGAATACTTTAAAGAAACCATAAAGTGTTGGAACTCCAACGAAGGAAATTGAATACTTGTCTGTCTATATGAAAGGTGGATTTCATACTGTATAAAAGAAAAACAGTAAAACTTTACTATTTAATACCATTCCGTTTTTTCTGTGAAATGGATCTCAAGTTCTCTTACTTTACCACTTAATTGATTCAGTCAATAAAAAAACCGTGCAGTTTTCAACTTTATTCCCACAGCAGACAGGTGTGTCAGTAATTTCAATTACAGCGATGGTTTTCATACTGGCATTAAGTTTGGAGCGAGCACAGTTAGCATATTAGATGCTGAACTACTGACCTCTCTAGAGGTGGCCCAATGCACCCACACATAGTGTAGCTAAGTAGCTGAGAAACGCATTAAAATTGTAACAGTTCATGTTGAGCTATTTTGTTGAATCTCAGGCAGGTCCGACCGGCTTCCCTATTCGCTGTATTTGGAGGCACAGCTCGGAGTTTTCTAGAATTTGCTGCGAGGGACGATAACAGGCAGAAGGCAGAAAGCAAAGTAATCACAGCAATGGCTTTTGTGTTATTTCATTTGCAGTGCAAAGTTGTACAGTTTACAGTTTGCAGTTTGGCTGTTGGGCAGTTTTTAAAAATTAACACACAACAAGAGTAACACACTCACACACATATGTGAATGTATAGAAATGCAGAGCAACAACATCATGTTGGCAATCACAGCGAACGCTTGCAGCACTTCCGGGCTGCCTTTTATTTATTTTTTCGTCTTTTTTGGAAAGCTGCAGCTGCCTCTTTTATTATTATTATTTTTCGCTTCTACTCTCAGCTTCTTTTATTTGCATTTTTTTGGCTGCTGGCTGGGCAAACATTTGAAAACTTTTCACATTTACATCCAGTGGTGCTGTTAGAGCGTTTTATTAAATTATTACACACACTAGCACCATACATACTCCAACTGAAACTGGCCTGAGGTTCGAGTTCCGAGTTCCGAGTTTTGACTTCCAAATGGACGCTATGAGTCCAGTCATAAACCGCCTCCAGTTTCATCATTTTTTTTTTTATATTTTTTACATTTTTGGGACTGCTGGGTCGCATAAATTTCATTGCTCCAGAGTCTCGACTGGAAATGAGCCGCACGAGTCACACTTTGGGGTCAGTACTGCGACACTGACCATTTACATTTACACATTTTTAAGCGACTCGTCGCTCAACTAAATATTTGCGACCCCTTCGCGACACGCATAACAATGCGAGCTTGAAGAGAGAATTCGGGGGGCTGAGGGCAGGGGACCAGAGAGGGCGAAGGACGCAGGACATCAGTCAAGCCGACTTGCTTAATTAATTATGTCGTCTTTCAGTTTAAAGGCGTTTAAGCAGGGTTGGTTCTTGAAAAATGCCATTGCCGCATGCCAACAATGAAAAACGCGACCGCAGTGCCAGCAGCAACAGCGGCAACAGCAGCAGCAGCAGCAACAAAAGCAACAAAAGCAACAATGCAGCTTACTGACTAACTGCCGCCAAGTGACCCAAATTATTCACGATGAGGCAAACTGCGGACTCCGAACTGCGAACTGCAGACTGCGGGCCATGGGAAGCTGACTGCCTGCTTGCTGAATAAGGGCCAAGGGGTTGACGATGATGGCTTGATGAGTTGTGAGATGGCAGCAACGTCAGCAGCGTTCACATTGTATGAATAATTTTTTACTCGTTTTTCTGATAGCCAGCAAAAGAAAATGAGAGAGACGAGGAACGTGGAAGAAGAAGCAACGAAGAAGTATGGCAAGCCAAGGACAAAAGATGATACTGTTAAACGTATGCAAGAAATCTTTTCTACGCCATCCCATTACGTCAAGTCATAAACTGCACCGCAAAGACATTGTTACCAAACTTTGTTAACTTTTCTAGCAGCAAGTTCATCAATAGAATAGTTAACTCATCATGATTTTACGCTGAATTCGTTTAGCATTAATAAAACTCAAATAAAACGCAACGTATACTTAATATGCGTATACCACCTTCCACATTTGTAAGTGTGTGCGTGTGTGTGTGTGTGTGGGGTTGTGTGTTGAATGCAACTTCAAACGTGGCACGCAAAGCATTTTTGATTAGGCTCCCGTTTCGTGTTTGACTTTGGGCACATGGCCCAGGCGGCGTATACGCAATGTGAACTTTGCCCTCAACATGGCTTATATAAGCGCTTGCCTGCCATCAATCCTTTGGCTGATGCTAGCTGGTTGCCAGCCCCGCTCCCCCTCCCACTTCTCAACCCTTCTTCCCTCCGCCCACCCCTTTCAAGGCTTTCTTTTACGCGCTTTGACATTTTAAAAGCATTTTTATGTTGTGTGAGCGACTTTTGAGGCTAGCATTTATATGACGGAATGGAAATGGCATTGCGAATACGACTGCGACTGCGAATGCGAATGTGAATGTAAATGGTGAATGGTTTGCCCTCTCAGAGTTCAGGCAGCTGCGTTTTTTTATTCCCTGCACAAACAATTCACTTTTTTATTCGCCAGCTTTTATACATTTTGCCTTTTCCCTAAACGTTTTTGCTTTATGCCGATTTTTGTTTGAACTATTTGCAGTTATTTAAACCATTTAATAGCTATTTATTCGCATGTTAATTACATAATTTTGGTCAGGTAAAAAAAAAATTTTAAAGTTGATGAAGGCAAGGTAAATTATCAGCTAATTTTAGTAATATATATTTTCACATAATTATTTATGTTATTCATATTTTCTGTGATCAGAATTAATTAATAAAAGGATAATAACACGCATTAATACTTTCAATATTATATAATTAAGAACTGTTTAGTTTTGTGGTTTCCACAGCCTACAAATTCATCAACAACAGAATCAACCGCAAAGTGGTGCAATTGTTGTGGTTGTAATGTAATACGAGCAATGGACTTGTGATAAAACCAATTTAAATTTTGATTTCTCTACATAGTATAATGTAATGCGATGAGTACTCTTTAGCTTTAAGTGGCAGCTTTAAATCTTTTAACTTGAATTGAAATTTTCAACAGATTCTCTTTGCCATTTTCTCCCAATTAAAAACCCAAAAATTAATTGATACAGAGCTATTAAGGCAAGCTTCAACGAATATGTTTGCAACTCGAGTTCGTCTTTTGCCCATTTTTTCCACAGTTCAGTTTCAATTTCTTGTGCACTCTCTGTGCACTCCTTTCCATCAAAATGCAAACAAATTTCATGCCTTCATGTTGAACTATCCTGAACTATGTTCGTCCAGCAATCGAAGGCAAGGCAATCAATGGGCCACACACTGATTCCATTTAATTTCGGCAGTTTTTCTTCTTTCATTTTTCTTTCTCCTCCCAGTTTTGCTGTCTGTCTTTGCGCCCAGTTTGGGAAAGCGTATGCCATTTATTAACCGACTGCTATCAGTTTTCCAGTTCTCGCCTGCAACGGTGCAAAATACTTTTCGAAACTTTTACTAAACTAAACCAAAATGACGGCGTTTCTCGCCCCTTTTCCCAGTCTGATTGGTTGGTTGGTCAGGGGTTTCGGGGTTGAAGTTCGGGGATCAAACTGGAGGTCAGTTGGCGTCTTGCGACTCGACTTTCGCTTGCATGCACTTTCCACACTTTTACACACTTTCCACTTCGCCGGCAGAGCGTGGACTTTGCCGAGTTTCAGCGTTTGTTTGACGGTCAAAAGTCAACTCGAAGTCGAGTTCACTTCAAGTTGAATTTGTTTGCCAGGGCCAAGTGAGGGGCACAGGATGTTGCCACAGTGGAAACTGTGCAAAATTCGCTGGCTGCCTCACAGGGTGATTCATTGCTTTGACGCTTTGACTTCTATGCGTTTAGTTGTTGTTTCTACTACTACTTGTTCTTGTTTTCTCTTTCTCTTTCAGTTGCTGTTGTTGTTGTTTATGTGTCCTGTGTGTCCTGCATGTTTGTGTCCCAGTTGCGTGTCAGTTTTTGCTTTCGTTTTCATTATTTGCTGCTGTTTTCGCTCATTAAACGAACACGTCACACTCAATTCTGGTTTAAAGTTGCATTTGCAACATTCCCCTCGGCCAAATTATGACTCAATTTCTTGGTATTTTTATGCTTGTTTCATGCTTCCAACGCTTCATTGTGAAAATATAGGCAACAACTACAAAAACAACAACAATGGGTAATGCCCGTCACGCACAACAAAAATCCGCAAAATATGTTTTAATATAAGTTTTTGGGTAACTCAAAATGCCATCAGGCAAAGCACAGACAACCGAACAAGCAGCTCCAGTTCCACTTCCAGAGCAGCTTCAGAGCAGCCCCAAAGTTTTTAGCAACTCTAATAATATTAAGCGTATAGCATAAATATTTAAATTTCATTGTCACTCGCACTACGGCGTACCGCATTTTTATGCAAATAACATTGCAATTTATTTGGTTTTGTCACGAATGGCGCTCAAAAGATACGGGGAAGAGTATAGAAAAAAATAACAAAAAGAAATCACAAGAAGAGAACTTGGAGTTGCAAAGAAAGGAAAGCCATGGGGAGCAGCCAACTCAGACCAACCGGAAATATTAGCAAACATAATAATATCTATGCTCTAGTGTCGCAAAGATACTATGATGTTCTTAAACTATCCTGAACGTTTTCAAAAAATATAATAAGTAAAAAAGTTATTAGGCTAATAGTTAACTTAGTAAAATAACATCCAATATAAATTAATTGTAGAAAAACCTCTGAAAGGACTGTTATTGGTACAACAAGAGTTACCATCTCATTTAACCTCCTATAGGGTCTTAAACTGTGCAGTTTATTAACTAATTCATCAAAGTAGAGCACTCACGCTTCGGTGTGCGTTCAGCTGCACCCTTCTTTTGGCAGCTATTTGGTAAAAACAAAAGGGTCCTGGCAATAGCAGTGGGGAGTCGGCTCGTTCAGCGACCACAAAGTTGATGGGGCCAACCAAATGAAAACATCAAATGGCTTGTTTGGCTTTAGCCTTCCCATTGCCAGTGCTTTTACTTTTGGCCACATTGCCCAATCCAATTTTTGGCCAGGTGGATCGCTGCTGTCGCCGCTGTCTGGTTGATAACTTGGCAACTTGTGTTTGACTGCGGGTTCTATTCAGTTTTTCTGTTTTGCTGTTCTCTTTTTTTATTTTTTCGCTTTTGGTTTTTTCTGTTTTTGGTGGTGCTCAAATTATGCCGAGTACGACGACCGCCAAATGGCAGGCAAGGCAAACACAACACATGAACGGCAAGAGCAAAAGATGAGAAGGTGAGTGTCAGGATGAGGGGGAAAACGAACACGGACATGGAGTTGGACATGAACATGGACATGGACACGGACAATTGCGGAACGTGAGCGGCGCGACATGCCAAAATCGAAAGTAGGCAACATCAACATCAATTGTGGGCGTGGCAGGCTGCACAATGTTGTGCGGCGCCAAATGGTGGCAAAAAGAAATGAACTGAAATAAATTGTACGTTTCCTGAGCAATTTCCATGTCCCACAAAACTGGCAACTGTATTTGGAAGTATTTCTACAGTTTGTTGAACGGCCGTTGTCCTTGTTGTCGCTGTTACAGCTGCTGTTGGCAGGGCATTAAATAAAACGTCAGCTCCAACAATGCTAAAAGTGCTAGCAATCAAATAAATTCAAACGTGACCAAAAATATCCACATATTATCCACTTTTGTTGGTTGCCCCAGCCAAGTGGTTAGGCCAGAAACAGAAACAGAAGCGGAATTCGAATTCGAATCCGAATCGGAATCAGAACCACAGTCAGAGTCAGAGTTGGAGTTGGAGTTGGAGTTTGTGGCTGAGAGCCACAACCCAAAAACCATCGCATTGTGCAATTACGAGTATTTTGAGCAGATTTGCGACGCGTCATAAATTTTGTGGACAGTGGCTGCAGCTCAGACATCAACATCGTAGTCATTATTATTATCAACATCATTTTCATCAATGGAGTCTAGACGCAGTAGGTAGCATAACAATTCATTGAGAACATAATCATAATAGAAATATGGCAATATGTTGAGTGCCATGGCAAATTATGGTTTAAGTCACCGAGAACCAAGAACTATGCAAATTCCTGACACAAGTCTGCTTCATCTCCAAATGCGAGTTATAATTGAGTCTGTGCCATAAAGTAACCTTAATTTATATATACACACACACAGATTCTCTGTCCAGGGTTGTTGGCATTGGTTCGTTTATTTTTTGGCAGTCACAAGTTGACTTTTTTTGGCACTGTCACACAATTGCATTAAATTAAGCGCATAAAAACGAGACAGCCTGACACATTTAATATATGCATAAACGAATTGCTGTATTAACAGCACAAACATCAGACATTGCCCCTCAAAAACACCGAGTGTGCAACAGCGCAACAGCTTCAGTTCAGATTTGCCAGTTAGGGCGATGCATGTGCAACGAGGCGAATACGTGACGCATCGCAAAGTATTTCGCATTTTAATTTGATAAAAATAATATTTACCATGCTAATGGCTTCATTTCGCGACAAAAACAACAACTTTTTATATAGAATACTTGAAATCGGATTTACTTATTTGTTAGTGACATGCCAACGTATCCTGCAGAGTGGCATTATCCTTAGGAACAATAGTGTATAATGCATCGGCAACCCTTTTTCTGTACCTACTGGGTATAAAACAGCCACTAAAACACTGACTCTGTGCCAAGCTGTGGTTGTTTTCTTTCCAGAGCACTGTTGTCCATTACCCTTAGGACCGTGACAAAAGGATTAAATGCTAAAAGCACGGATTTAAATCTCTACAAATGTCATTTTAGCAACAGTTGCAACCTAAAAGGTAGTTAAGTCCAAAAATCCAAAAGAAATACAGTTTTCATTAGTGGCTAAAGCACCGTAAGCTAAAGTAAGAAAAGAGAGAGCAGGTGGCAAGGACTATGGGCAACCTGACAATGGCAAAACGGTCTCACACCAGTTTCATGGGGGAAAATTACATTTTGTGGTGCTGATAAAAATCATTTAATGACAAGACGCGCGCCACACAATTAAGCCATTTAATTTAAATGAGATTAATCATAATTACTAAGCAGCAAGCGTTCAGAGAATTAAGAGCGGAGCGAGCAGACTAAGGAGAGTGTGGGTAAAAAATAGGAGATTTTACGATATTGTGCTTAGATTTTTGTGACAGTTTACCTTCACTGTAGTTATATTTAACTGTGGGAAGGTCAAACGATTGACAGTTTGTGTGCTGTGACCCATGTGTGTAGTGGTTGTGACTCCGTCACTTTGACCTCGCTTTCAGTGCAGTGCAGAGACTTAATTTAAGCACAAGCCAGAGTAAATTAGCCTAATGTCAGAACCCGGGGTTCTTGTTTCTGAATTAAAAACGAGAGCTAAAAGCAAATAGTGTACACAACAAATGTGATGTTAATGCCTTGGGAATAGAAACTAAACTAATAATAAATACTCTAACTAGACGCGTCTAAAAGATATAAGATATATACAAAAGTTATATAGAAGTTTACATAAACTTTATAGTAATAAACATTTATTAATTACTTATTGATTTAAAATTGTATCTTGTAAGAGACGAGATGTAAGTTATTAAGGCCTGTTAGACAATTTCAACGTATTCAAATTAATTCTAAGACAATGCTTTAATTGGGCATCTTAAAAAACTATTTCTCTCTTTGAAAAGAATTTAAGACATTCTTTAGAGTATATTGAATTCGTTGCAAAGTGTCTGCTGCTGCGGCTGTTGCTTGTGCTGCTGCAATGCAATTTATGAAAAATAATTTGAATATCAAAAGGCTTTCGTTTTAATTACGCGCAACACAAAAACAAAAGCAAATACAAAAGGCAGAAGGCAACAGCAACAGCAACATCAACAGCAAAGATACGCAGCAGCAGTCAAAAGCTGTGGCTTCACAACCAGACTCCCAAGTCAGAGTCAGATTCAGATGCAGAGTCACAGAGAGCGAGAGAGAGGGAGAGTGAGCAGCTGAATGCTAGAGTGCGAAAGAGATGCCAATTTGGAGGAGCTTGCTTGGCTTTTCAAAAAGAGGCGTAGACACTACTTTAATGCCATAGCAGCCATTTCCATGCCCGCTGCGTTTAAATAATTAATTAAGATTGATGCAGACTCATTTGTCTTGCTGCGCCAAGAAGCGGTAGGCGGCAGGCAGCAGGCAGCAGGCGGGGTCGAAAAAGTCGAGCAGGATGTGAACGCCATGGCAAGCGCGCACTTTGCATTTTGCTTTTCAATTTATTTTGTTGATGCTGCGCGTGTTGCCTTTTTGTTTTCCTTTATTGTTGTTGCTCCTGTTGTACTCGTTGTTTTCTATCGAAAGATTTTGCATTAGTTTGCATTAAAATTTCACTTTGTTGTTTGCCGCTTTAAAATCTCGCTCTACACCCGACCAATGCTCCCCGAAATGTTCGCCTACCCAGCAGCAGCGAGCACTTGTTGTCTGTCCGACTTTTAACCCCAACTGTTAGACCCACTGTGCTGACGCTACCCTTACTCCTGACCCACCAGGCACCACTTAGCGCCAATGAAGCTTGGCGCATTGTTGGCAATAATTCTCATACATTTTGCAGCGCACAAAGTTGCATTTGCTGTAATTACATTGTAATGCCAACAACCCCACACAACAACAAAAACAACAACCAGAAAAAAAGGAAGGAAACCACCCACAGATTGGGAGACTTTACGCTCAGTGGGCACGCATGAGGGCGCTTGCCAATTCGGCGGATTACAATGCAAAATGAGTTTATAAACAATGCGCGGAATTGGCAGACAATGCCAATTGCCAAAGAGATAAAAAATAATTGCAATTGACTGACCGAGCAGCAGCAGCAAAACAAAAAAAAAACTCCACAGTTTAAAAAGGTTCCATTAGCAATAAGCCGAAGTAAAGCTACCCTAAAAGTGTTACACTTTATTCTACATTAAACTTTGATTACAGACACATGTTATTAACAATTCATAAAAAATAAATGATAAATTGAATTACTTGCTGTGTCAAAAACGTTCAGTTAGTTGATATAGACCAAAATGTAGCGCCTTTTTTGTAAGCTGTTAATTGGGCGCAATGTGTTTTTGTGCGTTGCTAACTTCTTGATTTTCCACATGCATTTATTTATTTAAATAATCCCATTTGTTGACCGGCACATTGCATATCAAAATTTTAAATAATAATTAGTCGGGCGCGAAAATCGCTTTAAATGAAACAACGACGCGCAAATTGGCAAATAGCGTAAAAATAATGGCAAATGAAAGCATAAAATTAAAAACAAAAGCTTTTTCTCTCTATTTTCATTAAAGTCGTCGTCGTTGTTGTCGTCATTTTTATAGTTGTTGTTCGTGTTGTTGTTATTATTTTTGTTTTTGCTGCTGCTGCTGTTGCTAATGAAATCGAAATTAATTAATTTAAAACAACAATTGGCTGGCTTGACCCTCGCCGCGTGTGCGGACAGTAAGCGCCAGGGGCGTTCGTGGCGTATGCGCAATATCAATAGCTCTCCATTGCTGTTGTATGCTCGTATTACGCTGTAAACTCATACTCATCATATTTTTGTTCATACTCTCACGCTTCCTCATACATTCATAAGGTGTGTATTGGTTACGCCCACGCTTTGCTTTCGCCACTGGCTCTGGCTTTGACTGTCATGTCATGCATATGTAATTATTCCATGGCTAGCAAAAGCGATTCGCAAAGCAAATGTCGGCCAAATGTTTGCGACGTGTAAACAAGCTTTGAGTGCTGAGATTTCCACCTGCCTGCTACCGGTACTCATATTAAAAACTCTACCCCAAACTCAAACCCTAAGCGTAACCTAAAGCCAAAGCCTAACCCAAACCCGATCCCAAAACGTTTGCAAAGTTGGGCAAACAGCGGTGCGATGGCAAAAATTGTTGCATATTTTCTGTTTTCTTTTTGTTGTTTTTTTTATTTTCGTTTTTTGTTGGTATTTCAGAAAACGCACAACGTCACACTGATACAACGACAAAACGACGCTACGACAAAAGCACTGCGATGGCAGCTAAAAGACCAAAAAGGCCACGTACTTAGCCTGATTTACACGTTGCCATGGAAAGTCAGCACCCAACCTCGAGAGTCTCACAAATTTGCATCACAAATGTGTCTTTTTCAGGTTGCTTGACTTTGCATAACCCCTTTCAGCATGCAAACCCTCTCAAAGTAATAGGTCGAGCAAGTGCCAGAGTCAACATCCAACAGCCAAGTCTCAGTCTGAGTCAGTCTGGCCAGAATGGCTTTTTCTCCTTTTTATTTTTTATTTTTTAGAATGAGATAGCTTTATTTCATATTTTCTCTGGCAAAATTTGCGTATGATTTGCATTACAAAGCCAACGATGCGAGTTGTGCTTTTTATTGGCATACAAAATCTAATGCCACGCCCACTACTTTTACATTTAAAACATCTCCTTGGCACACTGTTAAGCTGCCTAATTAAGAACAGAGAAAAATCTGCGTCATTTCTTTTATGTTGCTCGACTAAAAGGGTTGGCAATATTTTAAAAGTATACTTCCATATTGTCGAGATACACTTTTTGGAAAGTTTTCATGTATGGCATGTAAATACGAGAAATATTTATTAAAAATCTTTTGATACCAATTTGCTGGTAGACTTGCAATTTTCTACACTGTTTGCTTTATTTGCCAAATGTATTTGCCATTTGTAAAATCAATTGCAGCTGCAGGCAGCCATCAGGCAAACAGCATAAAACAAGAGGCAAAAACCAGTTGCAGTTGGCAACGACTACTTCAATAAACTGCAAAAGGAGACAAGAAATTGTATAGTCTCTATGCAAATATGCATTAGCAAAAAGGCCTAGACTTCATTTTAGTGTGATTTATTGAATTGTTTATTCGAAAATATTTTTGGCAAATTACAGGCACAACAAAAAGGACAGAAGATAAAAAACAATTTTGAAAAAGTGACCAGATAAAAGTCTTTCAAATTGAAAAGAAACTCTGAAAATAATATTTTAGAAATAAATTCATAACTTATTTACCTGTTTTTATATTGGTTAGCAAATCTGAAAGTAGAAATAAAGAGTTTGATTAATGAAAATAGAAATGTTTAAGCTACGCTTTAATGAGCCTTAAAGTGATTAAATGCAAAGTATTTTTTCCATTAACTTTTTGCGCACAAAAGTGGGCAACGAAAATGAACAAACTTGCAGCGCTTCATTAGCACAAAGCGCGTTGATGTCCCCTGTTGATGTATTGGTGTCACTGTCCACACACACATGCGATGAGTGTTGTGTGTGTATGGTTGTATTGGTTAGTTGCCGTTCTCTGTGTACACTTGAGCTTAATTGTTAGTCAAATTATGCAAAGTATTTTACATACACATGTAGCAGCGTTTGTAGTTGTCAAGAGTCGCCTTTCACCCCACTGTCACCCCGTCTTTGTGTCAGTATGTATGTGTACACATCATTGGCACAGTAGCGCTTTTGACAGTGGGTGTGTATGTGTGTGTGTGTTGCAAACATACACACACATTTCCGCTGGCGCTGCATTTGTTTAGACGCTGTCCAATGGTCCATGAAAATATTCCAAAATGGCGTCGTGCGACTCGCTATAAGTTTGACTGAAAATCACTGGGGGCATAGAGGGTTCAACATGGGGGGGCAATCGACGACTGAAAACCCATTCATACACATGTTAGTGGATCAATACATGCGCTTATCGTGTGCATTACACAAATACTTTTGTATTTGTAAGTACATGGAATATTTACGGCATTTAAATGTCGTCTAGCGAATATACCCCACCCCACCCCTTACTGGACTCCTGAGGGTATGTATGCGTCTGAGTGTGTGTGTTTGTTTGACATTTAATTCCAATTGCTTTTACCTACAAATTGACATTTTGTGCTACACACAAAATGGCAGCTAATACACATAAAAGCATTCCGCGAAACGATATCAGCCACAATTCACCAAATTCTATTTAAAATCTAAACCAATTGAAATCTCTTGTGCACACTTTGACAAAGATATCGCATAAAGTCATTAGTTATTGAGGTGAAATTGATATTTGGAACTTCAGCGATTGTCATTTGACATTTCCAACTGTTTGTCTCTTTTTGTACTTATGATTCGTAGTATGAATATAAATATATATAGTATATGAAAAACAAAATAGAATCTTGTACACATGATGTGGTTGATTTTTATATTTTGTTGTTGCTCTTGCTGCTTTAGTAGACTTTACAATTTATGTATTGCCGTTTTTAATAGCTATAAAGCATTTTCATGTTGCTGAAAGCATGTCGAGCTCACACTACAGAAACTGTACTTGTTTCGCTCCCTCTGTCTCTCCTTATCCCTCGTTCTAGCTTTGTCTTCACATGGGTATGTTCTGTTTATGTTCCATAGACAGTTTTATGCATTTTAAACATGCAAACTTATGGACTATGGTTTTTTGCTTGGGATTGGAACCTAGTTCGGTATAGGGATTGAAATCGGGACTGGAGTTGGGGACTGGGATTGAGTATTGGCACAGTAATTAAATGTGTCTCTGGGGCGTCATTTGGTTTCATTTTGAGCCCATGTCCTTTGACTTAAAGCCATTCATTAGCGTGAGCGTTGCCGTAAATGTTATTAGCATAATTCAGGGTGCCATAAACACATGAATTAAGTAAAGTATTGATTGACTATGCGGCCCAATTTAACACGCTCAACAAACGCACAAACATGTCCTTTGTATTTGTATCTATAGATGTGGTTCTGTATCTGTTTGTGCCCGTATTTGTATCTGTTATTGTGACTGTATCTGTATCTGCGTAAATGGCTAACAATAAGTATAAATGTTTACAAGCAATAAAACTAGCAAAACAAATAGTACACACATAATCCACAGCAATCACACACACACACACACACACACACACACACACACATACACAAACACACGCACGCGTGCTCACTACTCAGAGTCATAATGATATATAGACCGCAAATGCTGCACACATTTACAAGCTGCACACGCAGACCATACACAAAAGCTTTAATTGTTATTTTAATGATAAAAATGGAGACAAATTACAGTTGGTAGCATGCCCCAAGAGCCTGCCACAGCCAGAGAACCGCAGCCATAAAAACTAATAACAAACAATAGCAACAGTTCATTGTTATTGTCTGCCGGTCTGCCTGTCCGACCGCCTGTCTGTCTGTCTGTCTGCCTTCGATATTAGGCCTAAATTGTGGATACTCCACTCGCATGTGGGAGACGAACCTACAAATCGACTCATTCGGCAAATTTATTGGTTTGCATTAGCGCAACGGAAATCAATAAAACCGTGTGGCACGATTAATGTGTGCAACGATTCGCACAAATTGAGCACACACCAAGCACCAAGCACTCGATCTCTGAATGAGTGTGTGCCTGCTTGAACCTCGCATCTTTAAGATACAAATGTATCCTTCTTTAAGCATACATTATTATTACGTATACGCAGTGTACGTGTGGCCATGTTAGCTGCTTAACGCTTTTCCCGGTCGCCAGAGGGCGCAATTGCATGTCAAGGGGCAATTTGACAAAATCAAAATACTTAGAATAATTTAACTTTTAATTGGTGCAGAGTTGAAAACTTGACGCTCGCCTGGCAAATATTTTCGTTGCCAGAGAGTTGCCAACAGTTGCCACCGGCCACGCCCATAATATGGAAAATGTGCCAACAAACTACAGTTAATGGGCGCTCCATAAATAATGCAAGCCAGATAATAAATTAAATCATTCAAAGTGTATGTAAAGTTTTTACAGGAAATTTTAACATAGATTAATATGCGAATTAAATATTGATTTTTCGGTCCTAAAATGTTTTTCTATCTGTTTTACCGCCCGCGACTTCATCTCTCTACATCTCTCGTTCTCTTACTATGATAACCTATTTTTGCTGACTTTAATCAAAATCCCTTTAAATATCGTTGGCACTAAATTCTTTCGACGCAACTGGGCCAAATTCCAAGTTCCTGACACTTACGAATTCATTTCACTACCGCACTTCATCACTAGAGTGAAAGAGAGGGAGAAATGGAGAGAGTCAGGAAGAATGAGAGGGGGAGAAAACATCTGAAAATTGAATAAAAATGCACTCAGCGTGCAGTGTTGCAATGTGCTGGATAAAATGTTGTTGTTGCCATAGTTACGTGTATTTCAAGTGCATATTTTGTTTGATAAATTGTTTGCCACGTACCAAGTCGAAACAAAAACTGGAGTCGGCCAGCGTACTCCCGTGTTCCCATTTCGCAATCCCAAGCCCAAACTCGTACCCAAAGTAAAGCAAAAGCTTTAACCCTTTTGCCGCTATTCCCGCTATCATTCCCATTCCCAAAATGGGCGCCCGGGGAGTCACAAATATGGCAGCGGCTTTGCCAGACGCTGCCAGACAAAATTTATAAATGCGCGGCAACTGCTGAATGGAACTATACATAAATACTTACACATGTAGGTACGTGTGTGTGTGTGAGTTTAGATAAAGTAAAAGTCTGCCCCTGCGGCGGTAAACAACCTGACGACGAAATAGGAAAGTGTTAAATGACCAAGAGAGTGGGAGAGACGATGAGTAGAGCTCTTAGCCCTTAGCCTTGTGACGTCTAACTGGTAACTGGTAACTGCTGTCTATTGCTGGCAAGGATGTGCTGCCTGTCATACACTTATGTGTTTTTTGCCTTATCCTGGAGCTCCTTTTGATATTCTGCTGACAGAATCGGGTCATTGCCTGCAGGCGATTAACATGCAAACCAGTCCAGGATATGGGTCTAGAATCGAGGCAACTATCGCCTGCTGCCTGCCGACTGCTCCCTGCTTTAATCTCGGCTAACTATCTTAACTAACTTTAACTGAATTATGAGAGCCCCAAAAAGAAGCAGAGCGTAGATTTCTATGCAACATATTTACATGCTCACAACTGAAAATATATATATCCTTGGTCCTAAATTAGTTGATAGTGCACGGCCCTCAATTACTATGTGGGCCAACCAAATATTTTTAGTCCCACTCCCAACCTTCCACTTTTTGACATACTGCGCAGCTGTAAAAATATTGTGGCTAAAATTCTACTGCCAATTTGTGCTGCTTTTTTGGTTTGTTGGTAACAGCTGCATATCAAAATATTTGCGAGGCGTGTGACAGTCGCCCACTTGGAGATTGGGACAAATTGTGAGTGTTGATGATGTTTTTACCGCAACATGAATATCATGCGACAAACTTTTTTAGGCGCTATCTACACTAACCCGCTGTCCACACCCCCTGTCTCTCACCACTCTAGAAACTGAATTAGGTCAGAAGTTGCCATCGACAGCAGTTGTGCGCAGTAACTTGGCTTGGAACTGGTCTGATCTGGGTTCGGAATGGTCTGGGGTGGTCTGGTCTGGGCTTCAGTTGGGGCTTTTAATGAGGCGCATTTCATAATCAACGCGTGCATTGCCTGCCATTGAAGTTGCTATCCTTGTCGTCGTCGGCGTTGTCGTTGGTAGTCGGCTCGCATTTCCGTGTTTGCCATAAATTCACATGCCAGTCCTACATGGCTTGCCACTTGAAGGCAACTGGAGCCGCAATCGCTTCACCGTTTCACATGCACCATGCCAGCGTATGACATTGCCAGCTCTCTAGGAAAACCGATGCCAATGTGTATGTAGTTGTAGTTGCTGATGTTGTTGTTGTTGTAACTGGTTTGGCTAAGAGGATAGTGGATAGTCGAGACCATGCAGTCACCTACGCTTCATATTAATAATGGGGTACAAAAAAAAAAACCAGAAAATAGAACACAAAAAACAACAACTTGGCAATCTCAGTTACAGTAGAGGGCTCCCTTAACGTAGTGGGCGTGGCTGAAAAACTTGCATAAAATGGCTGGCAAAACAAAAAGCCCAAAGGGAAAGAAAATCGACATGGATGTCGGTCTCCATTGCAGCTGACTTCATTTGTTACGATTGCTTTGACAATGTTGCTGCGTCATTTGATGCCCATTTGCAACATTGCCTGCTTGCCACAGGCAGTACAATAACAAAGATATCGCTTTCAGTGCGGAGAGTCCTCATTGATTAAAGAGCCTTTAAAGCAGGTCGTCACCGAGCATATTAACCGGAAATTAAAGTTAGAACAACTGGGTCACTTTGATTACAATAACATAATAGAGTAATTTAAATTTGTAAGTTTTTGAAAAAGCTAATACGATCATTTATAACTCAATTATCGGTGGGTTTATTATTTATGTCAGGCCTTTTATGACCCACTTTACTGATAGTTTTGTGGTGTTGTCGGCTACGCCCACAAATCGATAGCAATCAATTGTGTTAATCACATGCAATTACCTTTCAACGCACTGAATAACGAATAAAGAAATTGCTAGGCTTCGTCACTGTAATTTGTTCAAATTGAATATTACGCATACGCACCGTTAACTTCACTGGCGACACTTAAAGCGATTTCGGTGCCGCCTCGCACCGAAAATCAAATAGCAGCCTTCGATAAGCAGCGCTTAATCAGATGCTTGCCCATGAACCAAGCGCACACCCAAACCCACACACACACAAACACACACACTCACTGCTATATAGCAAACACTTTCAATGGGTTAGCTTTGCAATTGTGTTCGCCAATGGCATTCGAAGACTCAGTAGCGCCTCACATACCTGAGGCGTATTATCCACTCTATTAACACGATTAGTTACACAAATACAAAGGCGCAAAGCAGCACACCAAACACACACACACTCACAATGAGATACACGCACACGGCCGGAACTAGGAAATGGCAAAAGGAAACAAAACATTAGCCTGACGCGCCGCCTGTCAGGCAAACCCTGCAGTGAGAGTATCTGCCTTTCTGTCGCCCTGGATAGATGCCAGCCTTGAGGGCAAACTTACTTAGCAAATAAACATTGATTAATTTGTTGACAATACACACTGGGAAACACACACGCACACAAACCCTCTCACACACGTACGTATATCTATAGAAAAGCATTGAATGCGTCTATCAGTTGAAATGGCTGCTGCCTCTTTGACTATTGAATAATGGCAACGCGTTGCTCGTCGCATAACAAATAAAGCCACAGGATCTGGGACTGGACTTTGGGTGGACCAAAGTCCGGGTCACTCAATAAACTTCAATAAATGTTAAAAGGTTATGCACGCATCGTTCTACAGCTTTTGACTTAATGGATTTCGCATTGACGCCCATAAATCTTCGAGCGGCAAGTTTTCCCTTTTGTCATTTGTTGTTGTTATTGCCGTCGAATGACAGGTGTTATTTCAGTGCCTGTGACTAGGAAAATACCTGTGCCTGTGCCTTTGCCTTTCACTGCGCCTGTTGCTGACCCTTGTCCTATTGCTTATGCTGATCAACAGTTTGCCATTGACAATTATAGTTGATTGTGTGAGAGAAATAAAATTCCAATCAATGACTCTGATATGTTGGCTTTATTTGTTATGGCCTTCATTCAATGTTGCCATAACTTTGTGTGGTCATAATAATTTTCAAATGCCATTGAGCTGCGCACAGAAATGCTGCTCAATTGATTGATAGACTTGTATGTTGGGGATCTATGAAAACCGCCAAGACCTCAAGCTCATTTACTAATAGCATTCAATACACTTAATGTTTAAACTACAGAGAATTTGCAATGCCTTTTGTTCAATTGCGGGCACCGCAAAAGGGGCCCATTCAAAAGCAATTTAAATGCTCATTACGGCCTTAAACAGCAACGGAAATTAATTGAATTGCTGTTTTTTAACCGCACTCACACACACACATTCACACTCATACATATGCAGATTTACTCAAACCGTGGCATTGCAGCTAAGCCGCAGCCGCAACCGATACGACACTTGAACAAATACACAAACCGTCCATAATGTACAAAGAGCAGTTGATTTAAGGAGGGCGCAAAAAACCGTTGGTTAGAGATTGGAGATTGGAGGTGGGTTGTGGGCGGTGGGCGGTGGGCGTGACAAAGGAGGAGACAGTTCAAACAAAAGGCGGCAGAGAAAAGAGCTTAGTTTAATTTACAACAACAAGAGACGAACGAAATACAATCGATTGCTTTGCTTATTTCATTAAACAGAACTTTTGTGTGCAATGCAAATGAACAACAACAACCAGAACAACAATAAGAACAAAAACAAACGTTGAGTGCAAAAAACGCAATAGAATAGCATGAATATTCACTCGATACTCAAAGCACACTCGTGCATCTACTCACGAATTGATCCGCTTAGTGTTGATTGCTTGCATTTCACTAAAAAAACAGAAAACAAATGGAAAACAACAACAAATCCATTGATTTGGCTGGTGTTTTAGTTATTGTATTTGGTGTTGCTTGCTTTTGTTTAATGTGTCCGCCGTAGAATTTAAGCAAAAGCTTTTCAATTTATTGATTAAGGAATCTATGAAAATAAAATTATTTACATTTACAGCACAATAAATAAATCTGAGGGCTGTAAAAAAATTAAGCTCTTTATATTTGCACCTAATCTTTCAAACTAAAATTGCTTTGTCATAATTTTAATATGTAGTTCAAATTACTTTGTTTGTTTTCCAAACAAAGTTTTTTTTTAAGTCTTTAATCTGGATTTTTGTATATAAAGTCTTAAAACTTCTTTAGATATTCTCAATGTTTAACATTTAAAAGCATTTCTAGTAGATTGCAGTTGCATTTTTGTCTGGCGTTTGCTGAGTGTTAACTCCTTGCCACCGCACTAGTGGTTTGCACCACTCAATTACATGGTTACGTTTGTCATTTGCCTTGGCGCCACAGTCGGAGTCGTAGTCGTAGCTTAATTTATGTACACACTCAGATAGAGAAGGGGAGACAGGCGGGAAATGGAGGGAAAACATCGATATGCTTCACGCGACAACTACTATAAATTTAAATGCTCATATCCTGTCGTGCCAGGACCTCACGATAAGGGCGCAGGCATCCAATTCAGTTTCCTCTCTGGCCATCGGTTGCTGCCGCTGCTCCCGCCTCTCCCGCTGCCACTGCCTCTGGCGACGCCGCTACCTACGTCTTTGCCTAGGTTTCTGCCTCATGCATGACTAAAGATGCAAACGCCGCCATTTTGGTGGCTCAAAGTGGAAATTACTTTGCATTTTGCGCAAAACCACTTGAACCACTTGAAACGCTCGCTGCGTTTATTTAATGGCCTTCGTTTGCCATTTGCCGTTTGCAGTTTGCCATTGCCGTTTGCCGTTGACTTGACGTTGATCAGCTAACTGCTCAAAGTCACTGTCGATAGGCAAATATTTGGCAGCTGCAGTTGGCCAGGTTTATTTGCTTTGCCTTTGGTAGCCAATTAAAAGCGTTAACGCCAGTCACCGTTATCGTATTCTCTTCCCAGACTGTTCCGACTTCCCTTACACCTCTTCTCCTCTCCTATACTTCGCTTTACGCCTTTGATACCCTTTGACACTTACGGCTCGGTGGGCATGGTTGAGATTTATGTTAGGAGCCACGACACTAAACAGCTTCCGCCATTAAACATGAACGCATATTTTTCGTTGGCTCATAACTCAGGCACATATAAACAAGCCGCAGTTGTTGCTGTGGTTGTTGCTGATGTTGTTGTTGTTGGGTGCTCGCATGGCGACATACTAAACTTAACTTAAATATAAATTATGAGCATCTTAAAAAGCCACAGCGAAAGGATAATTTTCATAAATATTAGAGCACGTTGGCAATTGTGAAGGCGGGGAGAAGCTGAAGCAGAGCAGCTTAGTGCAAAAACCGAATGCTGCCAACTTCTGTATGGGTGAGTGTCTGTCTATGTGTTTGTATGCGGTGTGGATATCTTTCTGTGTATCTGAGGCTTGTTTGCTGCCAGCAGCGGCGGCAGCAGCTGAGTACAGACGTTGGGTTTTCGGTGAGTTCTCATAACCTTTTACGCTTCCCCACTTGGCGCCAACACACCCCCGCACATAAACACACAATTAAAAATAATATTTTCAACGTGGTGGCAATTAATTAGTCGCTCACACACAAACACACCCACACCCACACACAGACGCTCACACATAGATAGACACCGAAGAAGACAGCCGAAGCTTAGGAAATGAGAGACAAAAACTTGGAGCGAGCGACATGAATGCCAGCCAACACATGTGCGCTACTAACCAGCAAGAAATGAGGCTTTAAACTGGCAGACAGTAGGGGGCGTGAGGTGCGATTATTGTGGCCGTGCAACATGCGCTACAATTATAATACTTTTTTTTGGTATACCGTTTAAAGAGGGTTTTGTCTGGGTCTTTAAGATGCTTTCTGTAGCCAACTGCTGATTAAGCTGCAACTTGAGTTTAAACTAGTGCATTAAGTATAAGAACTGAGCAGAGAAAATGGAATTTAGAAGCAGATTTATGCTCTTGTACTTTATTCCTTCCATCTTTCTACTCGCTTGCTTTTGTTGATTTAAAGCGGTGTTTACTTCGTTTCTATCATATTTAGGTATTCACTAGACAAGTTTTCAACTACGACTAGTCTCTCATACATACAGACACACACACACACACAGATTTATATTAGTATTTACAGATGTATTTGTGTAGTAGCTCTCAGTTTTAGCCACTTCTATGTGGCCCATAAATCCAAAAGCGCGAATGGTAAGCAAAAAACTTACGAATAACTGAGTGTATTCACTGCTTCCCCCGGCCTCTCTCTCCCTCACTCTCCTGGTCTCCCACTCTAACAACTCCCACTCGCTCTGTGTTTAAATGTGGGCGTTTGGTTCTTATCGCGCTACGTCTGTTTGTCCGACTGTCTGTTTGTCTCTTTCATTCTCCCTCTCTATCTCTGTGTGTATGTGTGTGCCTCTGAGTGCTTAGCTGTGATATATCGTCCACTGTTACTGTTCTTGTTGTTATTGCTGTTGTTTTTGTTGTTGTTGTTGTTGTGTATTAAAAGTTCATTGCTTGCGCATAAAGCACATGAAATGCTCCGCACTCGCGCTGCTTTCTAAACAACCGCAGTTTGAGTTTTGTCGTTTGTCGTTGCAGCTATTAAATTCCCATCCCTATCCCCCAGCCAGAGACTGCTCCCTCTCCTCTCAAATGCGCGTCCATCTATCCGTGTAACTGTATGTGTATTATGCAAATTTAAATTTTGTTGTTCTGTCGCGTTACTCGTAAAAACTTTGCGCCGTCCGCACATTTTTCGGTTGGTTGCCGCTTTCTGTTTGCCACTGATCGAAATTTTTGGCGGAATTTTCTGTCAATGCATTAAGCGTTTAAATAATGGCAAATGGATCTAGTTAAATTGCAGACAATTTCAAATTAAAATGCTTTGTTTGTGTTCTTATTGTGGCTGATTTACTGATTCGATTTAACTTTCTTGACAATACTTGGCTCCAAAATATAATTAACAAATCTCATTGTACCAGCTAATGACTTTGCAACAACAACAACAATGACAGTACCAAAAAAATACGCAAATGTGTAAGCCATAAATGATAACAAGCAACCACATAAACCGCTTTGCTTGGCAACCAGCACCACCGACACCCTTCCCCACTTCCCATTGCCATTCAAAAGGTGAACGAGTTGGAAGCCAACCACCAGCCGTAGTAGCCACAACCCACAGTCACGTGGGCACACGCACACACACACACACACACACACACACACACACACACACACACACACACACACACACAGACACATACATACACGCACATATCACTATGCTATAAAACGTACTTTCCCTTCCTTACCTTTAAACCCCGTCCGCAAATTGTCCAAAGCCGCTTATAAAGGTAAACGCTGGCCGAAACACTTTTTGGGCCAAAACTAACACACAAAGTGGCGCAGCCTGAAAAAAAATAACCCACAAGTTGTGCACCAAAGTGAAAAAGTAGCACACGAAATTCATAAATACATAAAAAAAAGAAGAACAAAAACTGAGGGGAAAGTAGAAAAACAGTTGGGTCACGCCTTCAACCTGGCTAAAGGATATACTCATAGAAAAAGTAAAAGTAGAGACTGCTGCTTCATTTCAATTATCATAATGATGACAATATTAAAATGTTCACCCCCAGGAAAACTTTTACCTAAAACACACTCAAACGACAGCTAATTAAAAGACCCAAAATCCTAGCTGCTTTACAAATACTCCTGCTTTACACACACAAAGGCCGAAAGTCCAAAGTCATGGTCAGAGAATAGCAGACTGGCAGACTGGCAAACTGGCAGAGCCCCAAAATCAAGTCTAGAGCTATGAACTGTGAGCTGTGAGCACTGCTCTGCTGTGCTGTGAGCCTGCCGTGTTGTTGATAACCCAAACAGGTCCTCGAGCACACAAATCACATAAATTCCAATTGAGTGCATGTACGAGGAGCAGGTCTACCGAAAATAAATGTAAATTTACTATGCAGTTGGCTGACTAACTGGCTGCTTTTCGGTTGTCCACAGTGCGTATGATTAATTTGCTTAATTTTGTGTGTGCAACTTATTGGACGAGATGAATGCCTATTTAAATACTACAAATTTGAGAAAAACACGTTAGACGGAATAAATGGAATAAAAGGGCCAACAAAAAAATAAATATAAAACACCTGAATTATAACTCACAACACTAAAAGGGATAAATGAGAACAAACATACACACTTACAATTTATAGATATTTAAGGAAATACACATCTAAATTGTTTTTAAAGAATAGATTACACTTTATTATACCCCACATTAAAGTAGGCTACGAACTTTTGCAGTTACACATACTTCAACAATAAGAACAACAACAACAAGTTATAACAGCATCATCATATGCTGAGCAGCAGGAACGTTAGTTATCGAGTGTTTCTCACAATTTGGTTGCTGTTGCTTTGCCAACTTCGAGGTTCGAGTGTATCCTTTGTCTTTAAGTGGCATTTAACTTCAAGTGCCTCACGCTCGCAAAACTTTTGCCAGTCAAATTTGTGAAATTAATGCGATTTGGCCTTGTGCTTTGCCATCCATTATACTGTTCAAGTTATATGCATTGTCCCATGGATGATAGACTCGTGTATTCCTCGTTGTCGTCCCTCAGAAGAAGCAAGTATATTGACTGTTGGCGGTGTTGCGGTTGCCCCTTAAGTAACTGAAAGTTTTGCAGATTTGCAGTTAGGCTGCTTCAGCAGCATTGTCATGGGCTCTGGGCCAGAATCAATGCCAAGCACACACAGAAACACATACACAAACTCACACACTGATACACAGTAAGCTTGTGTGTCAGCCAACAAAAGCGCAGCTCATCCATTTTGGGTCGTTTATGCAGAACAAACTTATGTCATGCATGCATAAATATACAAGTATTTATAGTTAGATATTTATGCCGAGCAGAAAAATGTGCCAGGAGCACAATAGAGGGAAGAAAGAAAGGGGGTTGATAGGTCACCCACAAGCGCTTACAACTGCGACCCTAAAGATTTATTGTGGTGATTTATTTGCCCTCTCTATTACTTATTTTCCCTGTAGATACGTATAGTACATTGGTGTTCTGTGCGTGTCGGTTCGTCGCTTTCTCCAACTGCCCAACTGTCCGACGGTCGGTCCATCAGTTTGCCATGCTCACAGCTTATTTATTTATTCATTTTCTAATTTATTGATGTTTGTCTGACCCAACAGACAGCTGAAACTGAAAGCGCTTTGCCCAATCGCCAGATGCTACGCTGATTAGCCCCAGAGAAAACACAGAAACCAAGAAAAATAGAACCGAAAGAGAGAGAGAGGAAGAGAGAGGAGGAGAGCAAGCGCTCATAAAAAGCAACTTAAGTAATCGAAGATGTTCCACAAATCACTTTTTGCTCATTCACAACAATTTTCGCATTTAACAGAATTTATATATAAATATATTTTCTCTCTACATTCTTCACATTCTATTTCATTTGATTTTCTTGACTTTTGCTTATGATGTATTTAGCTTAATGCACTTTGATGAACTTTTTCAGGCGATTGAGTTTTCTGAACTTTCTTTGGCATCGACTATAGCTTTGGCTTTTGCTTTTGGCTTTGCTTTGCTTTGCTCGTTTGTGGCTCGGCAGTGAAGCGCGAAATTTGAAAAAGAAAAAGACGCGCAAAGCGCTAAAAAATTTGCTTTTACTTTGGTCGCTCACGGCCAAGATCTCTCGTACTCCTCCACCATTCTCGCTCTATCTTCCACTTGCGGCTTGTTTAACTAAAAAGAAATTGACGCTGAACAAAAGCTAATTACGTGCTCACACCTCGGCTTTAGAAGCTGGTTGTCAAAGCCGACATTGCCAGAAGCACCATTAACAACAACAGCATTAGCAGCAGGCACCAGGCAGCTATTTCGATAATTAGCAAACATGGCGTATACGCAATTTTTTGTATTTATAGCCCTAGGCTGCTAGGCTTTACTTTAATGCTGTCAAAACCAAAAATTTAAACAGATTTCTAAACAGTAGTTCTGTGAATAAGTGAAATGTTTGCTGCCATTCAACGTAGACACAACTCACTCAGACGCACATCTCTCTGCATCTTCTTCTGCTGCTTTTTTGAGCCGAGATGCTCTATTTCGCTGGAAGTTGGTTTGGGTTTTTGTTTTTCAACGCCATCGCGTTTTTTCGCCTCATTTTTTGTGCAAAGGAGTGTGTGTTACGTATATTTTTTATGCATTTGCATAAAGCAAAGTGTATTTCCAGGCTGCTGACGTTGAATCTACTGGTTTTTATTGCACAATTCCTTTGGCCATAGCCGCACACAGTTGCATTTTAATGAACGAACCAGCCAGCAACCAGCAACCAGTCACCATCCACCATCAAGTTGGAGAGCCAGAGACACAGAGAGTTGGACACCTGACACGTGTGCAGACTTCTTTCAATCAGTGTCTGCCTGTCTGAGTGTCCAAGTCTGCGCTGCTTGTTTGTCTGTTTATCTATTTGTCTGTTTGTCTGCTTGTTGTGCCAGCGATTTGTTTGTTTATTTGTTGACTTTCTACGCCCGATTTCCCGTCATTATAATATATCCTGGTCGGGCACTTGTTGCCCTCTTTTCCAGACTCTGTCCCATGGCTTGTCACTTAATTAAAACGTTGAAAAATCAACACAAGCCGCGCCCTTAGTGCAATAGAACTTGAAGTTGAAGCGCCTCTTTATGGCTTCGACCAACAACTTTGCGAGGGCGTGCTAAATAAATGCGGGTAAAATGGGAAATGGGAAATGGAAAATGTAGAGGAGTCTACAGTGTTTGGCATCGTTTTTTAGGACTTTTGCTGCTGCGCGTCTCGAGATTTTATCGCCAGCCTTTGGCTGATTGTGCCAATTATGGAGCGAAATGCGCGAATCGCCCTCGAGTGCTTTATGCACTTTCAAATCATAATAATAAATCCTAAAAGCGCTCTCGGCAATGGGCCACCAAACTACAACAAAAACAACAACAATGGGTCTAAGGGTACAACAAAGCGATGAGAGAGCGCGCGAAAATCCAAGTGCCATTTGGTTTTGCATGAGCGAAATCATTTAAATTTATTGTGCGCTGCATTTCACGCTCTGCACTTTTAATCAGCCAGCACAATTTTTGGCATTATCCGTTAAGGAAAGCGTTGCATACTTCTCTGCGCCATGGCCAAAAACTTTTCCCGTTGATGGAATATTGAATTTCAATATTCAGACCCACTTAACCGACTAAAAATTTTGACGCGAGCTAAGTGAGAAAGGAGTGTTTCCCTGTTAAATCAGATTATGTGGGTTCGGGTGGAGGGTACGAGATTTCTCGCTGTTGTTTCAACTAGTAGCAGACTTTAAATTATGTAATCTCTACTATGCGACAAAACATACTTTAAATTTCCGTATTTATTTTTCGATTTTAATCTTGTTTATTTGCACAGCAAAGCTGATTCATTCTTTAAATATTTAAAATTTTGCATTGTAATTACATTTAATCATAATTTATTAAGCTGATTTTGTAAAAATGTTTGAGCTTAATTATTGCAGATTAAACAGTAATTTAATTTGCAATAATATTATTTGCATATCCGCAACCATATTTCTATGATGGATTCGCTATCAGTAAAAGGTGATAACTATTGTATTCAGTTGATTTTCAACGCATTTGAGGCTGTCACACAGATGGCGTGATTGATTGATTGATTGATGGTGTCACTTAAATCGGCGTGTGGCATACTCTTCAAATAACAACATTAAGCCTGAGTTTGCCACTCACACACACGTACACAAGCATAAATAAATAAATCAAATAAAAAAATTATTGTATCAACAACGTAAAATAATTAAATCAACATGAATGATTTAACGCTACAAATGCAATACACAAAACTTTCATAACTCCCAGTCAGAACACATTTCTTCACACACTCACACACATGTGCAGACACAACACCACAGTCGCTACGGGGCAACATTCGGTGTTGACAAGTGTTGACAGCCAAAACAAAATGTATAAAAATATGAATGAAATAATATAAAAATGTAGCGCAAAGTAAAATGTAATTAAATGAAACATGTACGCAGAAGTGTAGGCGTGTTCGACAAGCAGAACCTCTTTGTTAAGACATAATTATGTTAAAATAGAAAACATTTACTAAACGCTACTTAATTAACTTATTTTACCCACAGCTGCTAAGACATTTTGGTTCTTATAGCACTAAAAGCAAATTAACATCAAATTTAATGCAAGAACAACTTCCAATATCATAAATTTTAGCCTTAAAAATCAGAGAAATATGGGATTGTATTCAGTAATGTATTTTCTAACAATTCATTTTAATCAATTTTCTATAACTAAACATTTATAATAAATTAATTTAATTCCTCAATTACGAGCTCGGCTTTCATGTCCAGTCAAGCCTAACTGCAAAGCTAATTTACCCAACCTGCAAAAAATATGCAAATATGAATTGAAACTCGCAAAACCAAAAATAAATAAGAATGCTCGCTAAATAAATATATTTTTTCATTAGAAACATCCATGGATGCGATTGTTTTTGTTACTCTAACCTAAAATTTCAGCAATTGAATTGAATAACAGAAAACTGTCTGTAAATGCTATTTTTTTTCTTTCTTTCGATTTATTTACTTTGTTGTTAGTTTTGTACATTTGGTTATTGTTGTTGTTATATTTGGCTGGTTTTTGTGTTTTCAATAAATAACTGGGAATTGTCAAAAACAACGCAACGGATATTCGGTAGCCAACAAAAATGCATTTAACCGGTCAGTGGGACAATAAAAGCGATGAAAACTGCCCAGTTTGGTGTGGAAAATGTGGCAGCGTATATTGCGTATACGCCACACGGCCCAAGTGCAGGAAATGGGTAAATTCAAACAGAAAATAAAAAAAAATGGAGAAAGCCGCTACAAAAGGCAGCAACTTTAATCAATATTGAAGCAGTTTTTGAGGCCAATAAATCATTTCATAATCAATTTTGTCGCTGACATGTACCTCCTTACTTCCAATACGAAGAGTGCGAGAGTGTGCGTGTGTCTGTGTGTGTGTGTGTGTGATGGAAAAGGTTCTGAGAATAAAAGAAGTGAGCGCGGCACATGGACAAACACAAAAACTTTGGCCACCTTGTGTCATGTGCGCTGTATATGAGTGCAATAAACAAACCACACATATACATAGACACCAACATACACACATATATATGCAACGTGGTAGCTGTGTGCAACAAAGTGAAGTGCAAAAAACAAGCAACGCCAAAATAATCAACAGATGTTGCAAACAACAACAAGAAGCGCCAGACTACAACGAAAAACTGCCTATCTCGCTCTGTTACTGTATGCGTGCGTGTGTATGTGTGTGCGTACGAGTGTGTGCAAATGAAAAGCGGAAGTTTAAAGTTCAGCAAGACTGACAGCGTCAGGCCAGAGCGAGGTCGCCAGCGTCAACAATGACAGCAACAATGGCGGCCCCAAAAAGTATGCTACGTTTGCTTACGCTACTGCTGCTGGCTGCTGTTGTTGTTGTTTTGCTGCTGCTGCTACTACTGCTGTTGTTTTTGTTGCTGCACTGTACGAACTTCGAGCGGAAATTAAGTGTGACCTCTTCGCGTGGTTGTGAGCAGCGCGAGAAAACAACGAAAAAGTTGGCAATCCAACGTGCATATCAATGCTGCGACGGACATTCGCACACATTTGCCAAGTGCTGCTCCGACACTCCATTTGCAGTTGCAGCCGGCAAACAACAACAACATCCTCCATGCTTCACTTGTTCTCCTCGATAGACCCTAGACCCATTGGTGATTGTGTTTGCGTGTTGTGATGCGTTCAAAATTGTATTTGCCTAGTATTGTGGCTCTTAGAGCCATGGCGGAAAGAATGGGAGTGTGCGTTCAATGGGTGTGGCAATATGGAAGTGAGTGTAGGTGCGGGTGTGGGCATGGTCTGTGAACTGGTCAACGGATGCAACGCCAATTGGCCTTTGGGGCACTTTGATTTTTTCATTGGATTTGATGAGTGCGTTGCGTAGCGAAACGTTTTTAGTTTTCAAACATTTCCAGTTGGCTAAAAGCCACAGTATATTGCATATTGGGGTTCTATGTAATAAAGGCGCTCAATCGTAGCCAATCTAATCCAATTTCGGCACTCCATCTAAAATATGGCAACTGTTGGCAAAGCTTTTGGAGCAACGAAATTGTTTTTAATTCGCTGCTTAAAACAGCTACAGAATATGATCACACTTTTATACCTCTCCGCTCGACTGTCAACAGGAATTGTAATGCATGTCTTTCTTTGCTTGCCACATAAGCAGCTTTTCCACTCCCTTCCCTGCCCTTTCCCACCCTTGCCCGCGCGTCCTGACTGTCCGTCTGTTTGCCCGTCTCGCGCTGTGGTTGCTTCATATTTCCAGCATTAAGGACAGTCATCTATCTGGCAAGCAAACTTAAGCTCGGGATTAAAACATTTCACAAACAGCAGCCGCAGCGCAGTCACAGCAATAAAATTATCCGTTTTTTTTGTTTGCTTACTGCCCTGGGCAAAGGTCACGCACACTTTGCTTTTTTTGCCCGTTTCTGACTCTGTCCCCGTGAAAGTTGCAGGTGAAACTTGCCATTTACACTTGTGAAAATAAAATACGGAAAATGCTATTACTGAACACAAAGTGCAATGATTAATCAGATTTATTTGTCAGTTTTATTTCGTGCTAAAAGTGTCAAAGAGAATATTTATAAAAGTTTATTAACACTAAGTACTTGGGCACACGCATATACGCATACACACAGCACTGAACTGTACAGCACAGCACATCAGAAATGACCACAAAATACAAACAAAACAGTTGCCAAGAATAAGGGCAAGAACAAGAACAAGACACAGAGCAAGTTGAATGTCCTGAAGCAATCCCAGAAGCAAACTTCAAGTGCGGCAACAACTAAAACAACAAAAACAATCATAGCAGTAGCAGTTCGCTGTGTGGGAGTACGTAAGAGAGAGGGATGCTGGGGGGGGAAAGAGGGAAAAAAACTGGCACATCGCAAAGTGCACAAAACGTACTTAGAACCGTCTTTAAGTTCAACATAAAAAACATTGGCGCTCACAAACTTGGCGAAACATAAATCCCATCAACACAAACAAACGGTAAGTAACCCACACACACACACACACGCACACATGGGCATAGCAACAGCTAGCAGAGCATATTAAGACTGATTTTGGCCTTAGGCAGTCATCGCTGGGCAGCGGGCCAGCATATTTAGGCCAATATTTATGGCCAAATGCGGAGACAGCTCTCTCTCGGAGAGTGTGTATGCCTGTCTGTGGGTAAGTATGTATGTGTGGGCGAAGACAACAAACAAGCACAAACATGAGCAGCTTTCAAACTTGCCAACTGTCTGCTGTTTATTGACGGCACAATAACAACAACATAACACAATACCAACAAGAACAACAACAACAACAGTCTAACAAACCAAACAAACCGACAAAAATGACACTGAGCGACCCAAAATGCCAGCCAAGCCTGTGACTGCCAAATAGGATCTACTTACAGCAGGATACGACCCCAACTGGACACGACAAGTGGCAGTGGCAGTGGCAGTGGAACTGGCGGTGGCAGTGGCAAGTGGCAAGCTCACATGTTATATAAGTGTGCCGCCACACAGTGGAACAAAAATATAAAAAACACAGACACACTCACCCACACACACAAACACTGCCATATTTTAGGTTGTAGCACAACTGATTCCATGGGAATTGACAAAAATTTAATGGAGCTGAATGACAAATTGTAACAAAAGCAATTTGAAATAGGATTATTAAATTGATATATCAATAAAGCGGACAGACAGACAGACAGACAGTTGGAACAGACAGAAAAAAGACAAGTTGTGACATTGTTTTAAAAGTTTTTTTAAGCCAACAGCCACAAGAAATTCATTATTTGACAACGCAAATTATTTGAAACAAAATTAGCTGGAATATCTAAGAGTTTTACCAACTTTGCTCATAAATGGAGAAATTGGAACCAATGTATTCCTAACCTTATAAAGGCGCCTGTTCCTGTCAGCCACTGAAGTTTTTTCGTTTCATTTCATTTCGTTTTGGTTTTCATTTTGGGCTCTGTGTCATTTTGACAAACGAAAACAACATTTGATATGCCAAACACATGTGGAGACGCCTGGGACCGCGTGGAGCCCGGTCCCTACCTCCGCTGCGCTTTCCTCTCCCATCCTCTCCTATTTGCTTTCCTCTTTTTACTGCTATTGTCACTTGTTTGCGGCTGCAGTGGGACGACAACATGGCGTATGAGTAACTTAATAAATTTAACAACAATGCCGCACAAAGGCAAACAAATGCATCTGGCAGCCGCCAGAGTTGTCACCGTTTTCGAACACTGCAACTGCCGTTATTGCCGTTGTCATGCAGGCCATTGTTGTAGTTGTTGCTGCTGCAGTCGCTGCTGTTGCTGCAGTTGCTGCTGTGCATTTTCAATTTGTTTTTGTGGCGCGGCCTGTAAACAAAATCCGGCGGAAAATACTCGGACGCGTCGCTTACGAGATGCCAAATAGCCAAAAGAGTCAAAAGGAAATGCCATTTAGTCGCAACACGCACCAATTCCTCGTGCTCCTCGTTCGCTTTCCACTGGTGTCACTTGGCCAACGTTGACAAGCGTGTTAAGACCACCATTACCCCCTCCACTACCCGCACAGTTAGCCCCCTTTCCATGGCCCATAGTCCCCCATCCATGGCCATTTTATTACTGTGTTTACAAATTGCTCAATGTTTATTCAGTTGTTTGTCTGCTGGCGTGTTGCTTGTTGCTTGTTGCTTATTTGGAGGCATCTCGTTTTTGTGTTTTATTATAGACACTTTTTAATAAATATGCAGAGCTGAACACAAAACGCACTTTGGCTTATTGCTGTTTTAGCTGTTGCCCAATGTAAATTTACCCCCTGGAACAAGCGAAACTAGTCAAGTGGTTTACTAAAAATATAAACACAAAATTGCAATGCAATGTGCATTTTTCGGTTGCTAAACTCATTTTTATGCCAGAAAAATGATATAAAAACAGTTTTTCATGAATTCAACTGGGACTACGGTAAGTTATAACAATGGAAGCTGTAATATTGTTTTATAAATATTTGTTTTAACTACTGTGTGTATTTAAAGCTATTTCTATGGCAAATTTTCCTGATAATTTGCCATTGTTCAGCTTAATTCTGCATTGTTCTTCCAATTAATCCAATTAGATGTGCCATGAGCACCACCAATCTGTAATTTAAACTGATTGCAATGTATTCCACAATAAGTTATATACTAAATACCAGAAATATTAGGATTGTGACTTAGTTGATATTCGTCGAATTTTCTTTTACAGTTTTGGTCGAATCGTTGATTTGCATTCGCTGCTGCTGGATAAAATTACAACTGTGAAAAGCAGCTTAACATAAATTTTCATAGCTGCACAAACTGGCTGCCAAGTGTAAGTATACAGCTACAGTTCTAACTGTGTGTGGATGTGTGTGTGTGTGTGTGTGTGTCCATGAGTGTATAACTAAACATTTACATTTCATTAAAACTAAAAACAACACACAAAAGCAGTGAGCACGACACGAAAACGAATGCAAAAATGAAAACTAACCAAATACAGAGACAGACAGACAGACAGACAGACAGAGATATAGCGAAAGAGAGGAAGAGGAAGATAGTGGGGGTGAGACAGGTAGAGCGTTGTGTGCAGCTCGTAGTGGCATGTTAGCATCATACTTTTGGGGCTAGGTAAAATGCACACCTTGCTTTTCGCTCCCCCCACGCTTGACACTACAAGTTGTCGTCCTGTTGTCCGGGTCTCAGCTCGCGTCCTGCTGCAAGGTGAGTGCCACTCGAGAAACTGCTGCCAGCTCTGAGCTGTGAACTCTCTATCTCTGTGAGAGTGTGTAGCTATGTATGTATGTATCTGTGTGTTTGTGTTTTTGGCTGTGTGTGTGTGCACATCATATCGCTTTTTAAAACACATATACTTAACTCAACGTTTTGCACTCAACGAGCTTTTACGTAGCGGCAACAAAATGTATAAGTGCAACAACAACAATGCCATAGCTGCCTCTCATCTCTGTCTCTGTATAAGTGTGTGTGTGTGTGGTGGTGTGTGTTTCGTGTTTTATTTTCATACGCAAAAAGTTGGCCAGCTTGGAATGTGGTTCATTTGGGCCACTCTATGCCTTCTATGCGGCGCGAGAGCTGTGCTGTGAGTAGCGAAATAAATAGTATATTTTGCCCAAGTGCCACTCATGGAAATTGCACAAAAAACAACAACAGCAACAACTACAAGAACTCAGACACGGACGCGGACATGGACACGGACACCGACATGAACCCAGACACGGACCCGGACTCAGACGACCCGGACTTCTGCGGATTCGCTACTGTGCCTATGCCGAGTGCCAGTCAAATATGAATTGGACGTTGCCAGCTCATGGGGCACTTACAGCATAATAACAAGAAGTAACTGTGCCCATTTGCATGCAACTGCAACAACACTAACTGGCTGACCCAATTGGTGCCTTTGTTTTGCACCAACACACACACAGACACTTACACATACATATTTATATAAATATATATACATATACCTAGGTAGCTGCACAAAATGTTGCCTAATTATGGCGCATGTTTAGCAGCTCTATTCAATTAGATGAAACGCTGCACGTACGAAGCCATAACTTAAATCTCGGCAATCAGTGCTGCAAAATGTTGCCAACAATTCATACTGAGCAACGTGCCACACACATTTGTTACCTGCCTCACAGTTTAATTAAAAAACAAAAGCAGCTGCAACAACTACAACGACAACAAGAATTGCTGCAGCTTTTAGTGTTTACACTTTCCGCTTTTCTAGTTTACATTTAGCACTTTTCAATTTCCAATTGTGCAGCATAAACGCAATTTGTATTTTTCCAACATTTATCACGTTTTTCACGTTTTCTTTTGTATTTATAGGAGGCGCACTGCAGTTGTTAGAGCTTTTACCAACTGTCAGCAGTTTTCTCTAACAAGGCAAGTGAACCAAAAAAAAAACAAACAACGAATTTTTCATACGCTTTGTGAGTTAAATTTCGATGATTAGTATTTATTTATGATTTAAAATACTTAGAATTAGTAAACTTAATTTACTACAATTCAATGAATATTCATGAACAAATGTTGATCAATTCATACGACAAATTGAGTTAACAAATTGAGTTAATTTTTTTAAATTTCTATAATATATTCTTGCTTTATTAATGAATTAATTAGATATTTTTTCTGTCTATCTTCCAGTTAGCTCATCGACTGTCCAAGCTGATGATGCTCTGCTAATGATTCCACACTGTAAAGCGAGGTAAGTGAAAAGTTTCAAGATGCTGCCACTTAGCAGCCAATAAATTGTAATTCGACACTTGCAAAAGCAGCTCAGCTAGGACACATATACGCACACACACACACACACACACACACGCACATACTATTTCCTTTACTTGTAAAATGGAAAATTAATTTTCAAACGATTTCGTTTGGCGCTTTTGCTGTCGCTGCAGCTGCAGCTGCTCCAGCAGCAAAATTGTCGCCGCCTTGAAGCTGTTTCTTAGCTCGATGCCTGTTAAGTGTCACATTGCTCTGCTTCCGTTCGTTTTCCTCAATCCCCTTGCCAAGGAATCGAGTCAAACAACACTCTCAGTTTCTGGCACTGCACAATTTTTATATTAGTTTCATTCATTTTGCCTTATTCCCATCCCACAAAACGGAGCTGTACGTTATTATCACACGCCCACGTTGCCAGCATACAAGTGGCAAATAAATTCATTAGTGGCACAAATTAGTTGCATGCAACGGCAGCCGAGACCAGCATCGAGCTAGCAACGGAACAACCAACCAACTTACTGGCCAAACCCAACTCAACTCAAGCCAAGGCTGCGACTGAGACTGAGAGCGAGACTAAAACAGAGGCAGGGACAGAGGCAGAGACAGAAACGGCGGCAAAGGACACTAAAGTGCTTTCAATTTCAATTAAATTTGCTACTCGCTGCAGTTGCTTTGGCCTGCACTTTGCGACGTCTCTGTTTGCCCCACCCACGCCCAGACTTTCTCTCTTTCTCCACTCCCCTGTCTCGCTTTCTCTCTTTAGAGTGCGTGCTGACTCAGGGGCACACTTAAAGCTCGTTTAAACGCTCGTTTCGTTTCATCTGCACATGGCAATCCTAAACTAGCATCAGCTAGCAACGGCCAACCCGTTTAGCCCCAGCGTGCTGATTATGTAATCAAAGTATTTGCCAGCTAATTTATCGCCTCGAGTCTTTGACCGGGAAACGCTGCGTATGCGCAACATTTCAGACAGCAGACAGACAACACGCAGACAGAGAGCAAGTCGGAAGACTGATGGATTGAGGCAATGTATAAAATCGATGGGCAAAACATATGCATTGCGAATTGTTGGCAAGATAAAGCTGAATATTTAGCTTAACCCAAACGCAGTCGTTACTCATTTGTGGCAAGCATAAAGGCAAACTGCGTCACGCGAGCTAAGAACTGAGAACTCCGAACTGGGAAGCATGTGTAGCGCGACGCGACGCGGCAAGAAAATTACGGAACATTTGTCGCACACAAGCCGCATTTCTGGGATGCTCTTAAGCTCAAGTTTTTACCCCAAAGTCATCTATCAGGCGAACAGACAACCACGCAGCACCTACAACGATGAGAGACAAGCAACAACAGCAGAGACAACAACAACAACAACAAGAACAATTACAACAACAGCGGGGAATGACAACCCAAAACAGGCAACAATCAACAAGAAAATTACAAACATGTGTACACATTCATATGAGTATTTCTATGCCTTCCATTTGCCTCCCTGAGCCCAGAGCAGTGAGCTCTCAACTCTCGACTCTCCCTGCTCATTTGTCAATACACACGTTGAGTCTTCTTCTTCTTGCTACTTCCTGTTTCATGTTATCCCTCAGCGAGAAGCATTTTCTCTGTGATCCCCTGGCAAAAGCCCGCAAATACCTCGCATTTGTAGCCACATCCAAGAGATGTTGCCTCACGCCCCCTCCCACTGGCCTTGAAGCCAAAACAGGCTGTAGGCTGGAGGCTGGAGGATGTGAGCCAATGTGACGATGTAAGGCTGCAGGTTGGCGCTTTTAAGTGTACTTTAAATATCACTTAACGTATTTAGCGTTGATTTCCAAGCCATGACATTTTATCTCCTTATGCCATATTTGTTTTGCATATTTATTGGGTATTCCTTCACAGGCACGCTGGTCTTACAAATAGGGCAATACGTTCTGAGACTGCTGCTTTGAAGATACAACAACAACAGCTGAGATTGCGTGGGTGTGTGTGCCATTAGTTAACTGATATTAAATTCAATTCAATTTTCCAACACACAAACATTTTGTGTCATCATCATATGGATGCAAAGAAATTTAATTTCGCATTTTAATGAGCCATCAAAAAAGCGAAAATATATAAAATATAAATAAACATAAATGGAACCCGCACAGGAAGTGCCTAAGCATAAAACAGACAAGCAGCTTGACTCCTAAATACCCTATAATCAGCAGCACATTTTAAATAAGCGTTAAGCATCAATTTTAAATGTATTTAAGTCTTCTCCTTCTTTAATTTAAAGTAGTTGAAATAACTGTAAAGCATATACACCCACGCTGCCTAGAGGGTATAAGAAGAGATTGAAAAGCAAAGCTAACAAAGCCCCAAATGCTTAAAGTTAATTTAAATTTAATTAGGATTTTTTCAACATTGTTCAACAAGCGAATGAAAGAGATGGAGAATGAAAGCATTTCCCAGTGGACTAACTGTAAATGAAAATTGACGCAACGCAAGTTTATTAAAATACGATTTGCATAAGGATGTGGCACAGAAGCCGTCGACTGCCACAAAAGTCAAATGTAAGGCAACATCAGAGCACTGAGCGCAGAGCCAATGAATTTTAAATATTTTCACAGCTCACAGACAACGGCCCCAAATGAGGGACACAATCAGAGTGTATTTCCCAGTCGCACACAAACACACCCACACACACAACCACTACATTCGACACGGACTCACAAATAAAGAACAAAAAAAAATAACAAAAGTCGAAAAAGTCAACCGAGCGCATTAATTTTCGCTTTTTCGCCTTTCACACGCATTTGATTTGCGTTCAAAACTCAATTAAAAGTAGCCAAGGTCCTGCCCCGAGACTTACCCTCTGGCTCTGGTTCTGGGCATGGCTCTGGCCTGACAGTTCTTTATTTCTCACAATTGGTGAATATATAAAACTGTTTACCTGGTCATTAAGTGGATAATAGAGTCAATAGACAGAGAAGGCTAATGAAAAAAGTTCCCTGCAAAATGGAAATGAAAACACCAGCCATGAACGTAACTCAATGCTTTCATTTGTATTTGATAGAAAACCGAATAAAGTGTGGCAATATTTAAATGCAAATCTTAGCTTTGCTTAGTCTTTATTTCATTTAGAATCACTTAAAATGGCCAACTTGATGTGAGAGAGTCGGCTCTCAACTGACAATGAGTTGTTAAACAAAAGCAAATTTATCTTTCTTCCTTTCATTCATTTACCTTCTGCTTTTTACCTGCAGCTCAGATCATTTTAATTGAAAATTCAACGAATTTTTGCAGACAGCCACAAATTGCATTGCGACTAACTGATAAACGACGTTTGTATACTCTGCACAATTACATTTAAGAAATTACTCATACGTACTGTTGGCCTACGTTTAAATCAAAGAAAACTTTTTAGATTTATTCCGGTCAACAAACTGTTGTGGAAACATTGAGTTCCTTACATTTTAAGCACTTTACCTGTACAGTGATTACATCCATTCCCAGCCAAGCTCAGACGAAATGAAATTGTGATAAAAATGGAAGCCACTCGATGGCGTTAGCAATCAATGCAACGCGTTGTGCCACTTTTAATTGCATTGCATAGTTATAGATTGATATATGTACTTGAAGGTTTAACCTTATTGCACACGCTTCATATCCGCATTCGCATCCGCATCCGCAGTTGCAGTCGCAGTCAGCGTCGCATTTAGTGGGCAACGTTACTGCAACAATTGAACCCATTGGCCGTCAGTTTCCTGCCACAACAATGATGTGGCTGTTTCTTCATCTCTTTTTTTCCCTCACGCTCCCCCACCTTCTCTTCTACGCCCACTCTGTCACCATTTCTGATGGCTTCTTGCCCCAAGCAGCTCTTGAATGGCACAACGGAAACTGTGCTTCAATGGTGCAATAAAAACAGAATTCACCAGGAAGACAGCTCAAATTGAAGTTGACCGACTGACATTAGAGCCATGCAAGCAATTGTCTGGTAATACACACAAACACACACTCGCCTAAAGCTATAGTGCTGGTGTGTATGCATTGAGCACTTTTAATAAATAAAATAAAACTTAAATTGAAAATTGTTGTCATCGTAAATTGATAATAATTAATTTTAATTGCATGCAATGCACTCGTATTGTTTTTATTGTTGTAGTTGTTGTTGTTGCTACTGCTGGTATTATAGCAATGCAAATTGCATGTGAAAGGCGTGCTACTGGCTATAAAGAAGTCCCCCGCATCACGCATACGCCACATACGCCAGCTCACATAAAAAAGCCATTAAGCAAACAACATAAAAATTAACTTAAATATTGTATATAAATAGCTGAAAAGCAAAATGCATTTGGCATATTTGCTTAATCGCATTTTCCCGCTATTCCCTTTTCGTTTTTTAATTTCCATTTTGAATATCAGTTTTGTAATTGCCCAAAAATGATTCGACATATAATAATAATATCAATACTGCCACATTTGGGAATGGGCAAATTAATTACAATTTGAATTAATTTTCAATGTTGCCATTTTTTCCACAAACACAGACTCGAATTAAACACACTCACACACACCCAAACACACCCACATACACTCATGTGTATTGTTTATTTATCTTGATTCTAGTTTAGATAAATATTTGCTAATGTGCAAAATTAATTGGAATTGTTTGTTGTTTGTTGTTGCAATGCGAATTTTGGTATTTGATTACCCAAAAGCAAATTACGCAATGTGCGGTAATTGAAAGCGGAAAAGTTTGAGATCAAATGTCCAATCAAAGGTGATTAATGTGGTAATAAAACGATTCCCCTTGCGACAGATAACAGCAGTCTTAGCTGGTTTGAAAGTAAAGATTTAAAAACATTGCTGCTTTACATTAAATTTTAAATGGAATTGCTGAAGCCTTTTGATGTACACCTTCAGTATTTATCTTTCAATCTTTCTGCTTGGCAAATTGCTTTGTTTGCAACCCGTAATTATGCATGCTGTGTGCATCTTAGAGATACTTTTGTATCTGTCATTCCAACGCTTCGTTTGTCCGTTCAAAGGTAAACTCGTCATTTGCATTAATAATTCAATTGAAAGTGTTTCAAATTCTGTTATTTACCTTCGACCAGTAATTAATTATAGCATTCGAAAGACTCGCCAAGTTTCAAATAATTACAAATGTATTGCTGGTCATCATCATTTGTTTATTCGTAGCAATTTGTTAGAATTTGTTGGTTCAGAATTAAGCAAATATTTGATAAATTTGCCTAAAAACATTTTCGTTTGCACATCAATTGGCAGCAACAATGGCAACAGGATTACACATCTATTAGTATTTATATTTCTCATAAGAGAGTTCTCATCTCTCCCTGTCACTCTCTGTTTCTACTTGGCAATTTAGTGTGCCTTTTATTTCATGTTGGAATCTTGTGCATAAATACAAAAATAGAAGCATTTAATTCAATAACAGTAAATAATAAATACCTTATGAAACAATAATCGAAAGCAAATTCTTGGCAGCAATGCCAAGTTTTATTTTATGACCAACTAAATCACGTATGGTATTTTGCCTTTATCAATAACTCTCATACACTACACTCGACTCGAGTCTATTCTCTATACCACTCAAGTTTGTAGAACTTTTGCTCGGTCACTTACCTGTAACGAAAGTTTTTAGGCCACAAAAGTGTGCTGGCAGTTCACGTAGGACTTCGCTTCGAATTAGTTTTTCTCACTTATGCTCTTGTTGTTGTTGCAAAAGTCTTTTGGCCGGGCTCAATAAATTAGCAGTGGCGTCAGGCCCAAATCCAGTGACAATGACTTTTAGTTCTCTCTCACACACAGTCACAGCACTGTACACACACACACGTACCCGAGACCAGAAACGGAAACGTGGAAGCGTATTAAAAACTCATTAAGCGACCAGAGTCAGTGTGTGGTTTATTTTTTGTTTTTTTCAGGCTACTTTTTTTCTATTTTTAATTTATGCAAATATCGACCGAACCACATAGGAGTTTCAGAAGATGCCAAAAAGTATGCTATGCTTTTTGCTCCCCAAACGAAAGTAAATCGAATGTCAACCGCACACACACACACACACACACACGCTCGCACACATGCAGAGTGTGTCGTGAGAAGCGTGAATCTTGTGTCGTGCAATACGTGACCTACGCCAAGCAGAAGCAGCAAACTTGCTTTGAAGATGCCAAACAAATTCCACTGTCTAGCGTTTCCAGAGTAAGCGATTCCGATTACGTATACGTACTCACATACAGTACGGTAAAGTCACTCACACAAGTACACAGACAAACACACACACATATACACACACTCACGTGTCGACCAAATCCGCTTAAGACAAACTGACGACTGATTCTGTGTGCCACGCAGCGCGATGCCGCAAGTTGGGGCAACTTGGCCCCAAATTGGCGTCGACGTCAGCTTCACCGTCGTCGTTGCCATCGTCATCGTCGTCGTCAGTAGTCAGTAGTCAACGTCAGCTTCAGCTTTAGCTTCGGCAATAGGAATAGGAAGCAGCATGAGGAGACCCGGACCTGCGACACTGTTAAAGAGCGTGAGTTAGCTTAAGAGAAGCACGACAGCACTAAGAGAGTCTGTGTTCCAATGCCAAAGCGTTTCAGCTTGCCATGTGGCATGTGGCGTGTAGCGCAACTGGTTAGTCAGCCGCATGGAAACCAAAATGTGTGGCATTGGAAGTTGCCGCAACTCTCACGGCCTCCCTTCCCTGCTCATCTCACCACTCCCGCCCGCTTCCCGTGGCGAGAGTGCATGCCGGCGTCTGTTTTGTTTGTCCAATTAAATGCCACATATGTCATGGACTGCCGAGACTCCCGGGATGCCTCACCAGTCCCAGTACCTCCCTCTTCACCTTCCCCTAGTGCTCCCTCGACTAAGTATGCAGTTTTTTAATTAATCATTAATAGGAGCCACGCTCCGCTGGCAAGCAAAGCAACCAAGAAGCAAAAGCCAAAGCCGCAGCCAAAGCAGATAAGAGCTGCCCCCAAATGTTGCAGCTGCATCATCCGCAGAGCTACTACTGCTGCTGTCTCTCAACAGAATGCCAAATTACTCCGTCGTGCCTTTGATATGTCCCCCACGTTTCTCTAGTTCCCGCACGTCCCTCAACTCCATCTCTCACTCCCACTCTCACTACAGCCGCAATTAGCGAGCGGCAGCATTGCAACTGTTGCGTCGTTGCAAAATCCCCAAGCACGTTCCCGGCACTGCAACTGAGCCTACTGCTCACTGCGTATGATTGTCTGTCTATGTGTGTGTGTGTCTGTGTGTGTGCGACACATGAAACCATACAGAAAAATAAAGAGGAAAGTTTACGACTAGCAGCTACCCGTTAGTATATTTGTTTTTAGCTAAATGGAAACTATTTTTAAATCACAAACAGTTTTTCTTCGAAGGGAAATCAAATGGGCGTGGCTGATTATAAATTATCGTATACACTACAAAGAAGTAAAGGCAAGAAACTGATTTTACTTTCAACAAAAGCAGCGAACACTTGCGATACTCTATATATATATTCTTTATCTTGATCACTTGTACCTCGATGTGCCACTACAAAGGAGAGCAACGACTGTTTGCTGCCTTAAGTCAACAATTGACCCGCAGGTCGCGTCTCCCGCTCCAGCTCCAACTGCCAGTTTGACTCCATCGACTCGATTCGCATTCACTGAGCTGTGTGTTGCCGTTCCCCAGCTGCGGCATGTTGGAAGCCTCTGATGGCTGTAAATACAATTTGCTGCACTCGGTCGAACACACATATTCCGGATTTCGCATAATTTTATTGGCTCGCAATGTGTCGCGCTGACTTCAACAGAATCAACAGTTTCCACGAGCAGAGCATGCTCCCCAATGCATTTTTGTAGGCGCTGACAGCGAGGCCATATGTCAGAGTCACAGGCAGAAGCCAGAGTGCGCGTCGTAGTCGGAGCCGTGGTCGGCGTTGCAGTTAGAGTTGGAGTCGGAATCAGAATCGAAGCCCTTTACCAAGAGCACTTATGTTTTGCATACGCAATCGTGCACATAATCAGCCAGTGGCATGAGAATTGTAGCGTTGCGTTCCCTACGGAGGCGACTCCCTTGGCAAAAATGCTAATTAGGCGTAATTCGCATAAAATTCACAAACATTTGCCCGTCAGTCGCAGTCGCAGTCGCAGTCACAGTCACAGTGGCAATCGCTGTCGCAGTGCCACTCGCAGTGCGAGAATCAGCTGGAGAATTACTGCAGCTGAGAGACTTCTGCTTCTGCTTTTTCGGTCACAGCTTTTTGTTGTTGTTGTCCGTTTTTTTTTTTGTTTTTGCTGCTTTTGGTGGCAATGGGCATTTGATTTACGAGCAATGCCGTCTATCAGCGGCACATCAACAGCAGCCAATCGTCAGCTCATCCGTCATCGAAGACCACACCCAGAGTTGAAAGCTTATGTCGAGTATATCCTCTATTGCCACTGCCAACCCACAGCACTGCCTGCCCCTTTGCTGGTAAGCATCCTGCGGCTAGGAGCCTAATAAATTATTAAATGTATGTGTAAGCTGACGTGATTCTGATACTTTGGCGGATTTGTTTTGCTAGCTGTGATTACATGTGGCACACACACAAACACACGCACACATAATAAGCTCATCTGTGTTGACATGTGTATTTGTCCAGAAGATGTGATGGAACCGCATTTAAAGCAGTAGCAACTGAAGGAGGCTCCTTGTATTTTGAGGAAAAAGACTTGAATGAAATGGATGGAGATGGAGAGACACAAGGAAAGCTGAGAAAAATATGGAAAATTAGTTGGAAAAGGAAGGATCTTTATAAATAAAAAATATAAAAATCTTTTTGATTGCAATTTATAATTTAAGCCTCTTTCATACAGTTAGAATGTCAGACTCTTGTATTAAATTAGTTTGGCATTTTTAAGCTCAGCTCCTCTGCTTGTAACATGTGGGTTTTTACCCCAAAGCGGAAACAGCTCCACAAATTTAAAGACTCAGCCTTGACCTTGTAAAAGATAGACTTAAATTAGGTAAAGGTAAATGGTGAAGCTATAGACGAAGAGGTAATGCAAGAGACAGAAGTGAAAGCGGCATTGAAAGTTCTGGCAACAGAGCAACTTGTTATGTTAATTAAATAGTTGGCATGACGATGACGATGGCGATGATGACGATCAGAGTGTTGCCAGCAGCTGTAGAAGCATTACTCAATTGAGTTTTGCATAGTTTGTGGCAGCAGTTGTAACTAACGACGCGTAGCAGATCCAAGCCAAATACCAATGGAATGAGGCAACAACATTCACTTTAGACGAGTACTTAGCCCAGCAACGATTGCTGTGAGCTAAACAGGGGAAGGAGGTTTTAGCAACTATTGTCAACAAGCGCGTACTTTTGTGCTTGGTCGTCCAGGCCAAAAATGCTGCCATTGTCATTTCCTGTGCGCCATCCACTCGCTGAAAGGATTTCAATGTCACACGGCGGCTGTTTGGCTATTTTGGCTCTTTACTCTTGCCAGCTTCAGGGTCCTTGTTGTCCACTCCTTGCTTCTGGCTTTGTAGGCTGCTCGACTCGGTTGGTCCATTACATTAACCCACGAGCGCATCAAGTTTCAGCGACCACAAAAACGTCACAATGAAAATTCATGAAAATTTCGCCAGTTGCTTTCGCTATATCTGGCTCTCTTTCTCTCTTACTCCATCTCTCTCCCTCTTTGTCTCTTTATTGTTATCTCTGTCTTTGTTGGCTGCTTCTTACTGGCTCTTAGCCACTTTTGTGGTCAATTAACGAGCCGCTTTTTGCAGTCCTCAGAGTTTGCTTTTGTGTAATGAATTTAAATGACCCACTGCGTCGCATCCTTCCCATGCCACTGCCCCTCAAGAGGCATAAAGTGTTTTTGCTTGCCTCAACCGGCAACACCTTAAGCTTAAGCAACTGTATGCCCATTTCCCATTTCCCCATTTCCCATTTTACCGTTTTCCAGCTCTCAGCACACATTGTGACAACACCTGTCGCCGAAAAATTTTCAACAATTTAGCTAATGACTTTCGGAGAAACACAGGACACTGGCAATCGGGAGGGTAGGCGCTGGCATAGGGTATACTAGACGTGGCTAGCCAAGTCAGCCGCTCTGTAAATACCAAATTAATTATATTCCATGCAGTGAAATTAATCAAGTGTAGCGCCCGCTTCGCCACCGCCACTGCCATCGCCGCTGCCATCAAAACCAACCAAAATCAACTATATACACTTTCGACCTGAACTCTATTTAACCCCGAAACAAGCCAGAGAAACCTGTCATACACCCACAGCCGGGAAAATAGCCCCACACCCCCTATTCTCCACCTTCGTTAGCCAGCTTGGGCCCATTTCATTAATCACACTCAACACTTAGAAACGGGCTTGAAAACAAGCAAAACACGGAGACGGATTTTCGGGAAAGGAGGCGGCGTTAAGTCCTCTTGTGGCCAATGTCAAATGGTTGCCGGTTCTAGCTGCGATTATTTATTGTTATTTAGTTTTACAGGTGGGCGGCGGAGGATTGGGAAGAAGGTATAAAGCTGTAGCAGCTGCATGCTGCACTCAGTCAAGGCTATTGACTTTATTGGTAACAGACTTGCTTTTAGCCAAGAAATTAGCAGCTGTATATGCATGGCTGAGTGTTTCTATTTCAGCAGCTTTATAGCTAATAGTTCGTCTTGAATATAGAAGCAGTTTTCTGCGAAAAGAATTCCTCAATCAGAAGCAATATTTTTGTCGAACTCCATATCTGAAGTTCGATTAATTTAAAAATAACGTACTTTTATTATTATTAAACTGCTTTTAAAAATAGTTCTTACTTTATTTAGCAAATTTATGGCCAGAAATTCTGGCAGCCTTAGTGGTATTATAGTAGATTTCATTATATTTCATGTTACTTTCGAATACTGATTATATTTGCGTAGCATACTTTCAGGCAGATATAATAAAGCTCTTTAGCACATACAGCAACCACAATCGCTATAAACGAAACTTGGCAAATTGTTTATAGCAAACTTATAAACCAAGTGCCATTGCCACAGCCATAAACATTTGAGCCCTAAAAGTATTCCATGAACTCTACACTAAGGAAATATTGCAACTGCAGAAAAGTATGCAATAAATTAATTTATAACTACTAAGTTCTCTTGATTGCCGCTAGGGGGCACTCAGTAATTTACCTGTTGATGTTTTATCGTTTTAACGTTTCAGTCGCGCGATCGTTCGCATACGAAACAGGTGTATGAGCTAAACTGCATGCGACTCTCGCGTTCTGATAAGAGAAAAACTACAAAACAATACGGTAATTTCCACAACAATTGTCAGTCAAACGTTTTATCTAAGCAGTAAAACTTGTAAAACAAATGGAGAAAACAGTCAGTGCAAATTAAATGACATAAAGGCAATAAATGAAGAAGTTTAATTAAGCAATGCGCTAACAAATTACCTCTGTATATACATAAATGAATAAATGTATTGTGTGCGTGTGTGTTTGTGTGATAAGATAGCCCAGAAACGCGACGCTTTTGATAAGAGTTTGGGTAAAAGACAAGCGAACAAAACAGTGTAAAACTTAAAACCAACGCATTAGTCACTAAGTAAAGTTGTCAATAAAAACAATTATATGTTATTCTAGGTAAAAATAATGATTGAAACAGATAGTATATTATGTAGTTAACTGAATCGGAGATATGCTTATATGAGCAGCTTCCGCTCTGGACTCAGCGTTTAGACAGCAGTGGCTGTGGAAAAAATTATATAAATTAGGTTACTGCTTGTTGTTGTTGTTGTCATACTATATATCATATATAAAATATGTATGTGTAGCTGTTGTTGGGGTTCGATGCGGCCAACGGTGCAAAGAAATAACATAATAAAAAATAAGCATTTGATTTGCGGAATCGAAGCGCAGCGGCAACAACAACTAAAACACCAACAACCACATCAAATTACATACCAAATATTTCGAATCCAAATCGGAAATAATTAAGTTTCTGTGTGTTTTGTGCCTATGATTAACTCTGACTGCATAAACTGGACTCTCCTGTGGAAAACTATAAATTTTAATACTCAAAATATGGAGCATATCAAATTCATATTTAATGCCCAAGACTGCCTAGTGGAGGTCTGTACCTAGGCACATACCTTGTCGCGCTCTTGACGCTTTGTTTGTGCCAGTTCCCAGTTCAGTTGCCGGTTTTCTGTTCACAAAAAGAAATTGCCTAAGAAATAGCTCGTAAATAAAGCGTTACACAATCTGAAGTCACATCAGAGAAGTCTTCTATGAATATAGCTTAAACTTAACTCAAAACCAAAAAAACAACAACTGCCTGCAATTAGTCGACAATTGCTGGCCAGGTCGTTGGCCATTAAATGCGACTGCCCTTAGCCAAGTTTAGACGTGTGACGTCATATCGCGGCCATACGAAGTACATTTGTTATTCGTTACAGTTTTGATTTTAATTTGATCTGTTTTTTTGGTCATTAACTTGAACACATGCAACAACGTGCATTGTTGTTGCTCACTTGTTGTTGCAGCTGCTGTTGCTGTTGTTGTTGTTTTGGCTACCTCCCGCTATCAACAGCGTACCTTTCACAGCTCACGGAAGTATTAATAATGCATTTTTAATAAATAACAACAACATGAGCAAAGACAACAATGGATCTCTTTCAAGTGCAGAGCAACCGAAAAATGTAAACTTTCAGATAGATTTTTGTTAGATCGAAATATATATACCCTATGAATCTTCGTTTATTTTAACAGTATAATGCTTTCAAGCCCTTTACAACGAAAAGATTAAATATGTATAACTACGCTGTCATTTCAAATTGTTTATATTTATATAAGCTAAGACTTCAGTGGCAATTTGTGTTTACATGTGATTAAAAACTCAAGAATTTAGATACAAATTAAGAGCACGTAAAAAGTTATATTACCTTTTTTAAGCCCTTGACTAACTTGCAACTACTTGAGAATCATTAAACGACCATAAAATGAGTGTATAAACTAATGCTCTGAGCGTAGCTCTTCAGTTGTCGCATTTGTCAAGCTCAGTTGGAGAGATACAATCAGAAAGAGAGAAACAGTAAGCGCAACAAATAGTAAGAGAATGCGAGAGAGAGAAACAGATCGGGGAGAGCGAGAGACAGCGCAGTCAGTACGCAATGGGCTCGGCCAGTGGTGTCTCCACACCCACACCTACACACACCGAGACACCTTTGACTTTGTTGCTACCTGGTGGGTGACGTTAGTCGCATTCAGTTGCCGGCGAGAAGAGCAACAACAACGCAGAGAACAGCGATTAGAGAACTGATAAAAAAAAGTAACTTAAAACAAAACAAGCAACTGTGCAAATTGAAGCATGTAAAAAGCCCAAAAAGATAACCAATGGGACTAAGAAGAGTATGGTAAACAAATTGAAGGGAATAGTAGGAGGAGGGGAATGGGAAGAAGTAGACACAATAGAAGAGTCTAATCAATGTTGGTAAATAGTCAAATAACAAAACTCTTTTTTAATTGCAGCTGAAACAGTGGCGAATGCAAAGTGCACACTGAAGCAACAAAATGGCCTCCAGCACCACGAACACCACCGCCAGCAACAACAACAACAGCGATTTGGACAGTCAAGTGAATGTAGAGGATTTGCCCATAACCTTCAAGGTGAGCTTAAATGCCTGAACCGCAAACAGACCGCATCATTTCACACCAAAACCGAAACAGAAACAGACACAAAAAAAAAAGATAAATAAGCAAAATAGATATATTTAAATTACTGCGAGTGTGCTTCAGTGCGTTTAGCTGTTTAACCCTGTGCCACACGGCAACTCCTCTCTCCCCACCCCATACCCCTCACCCCTCCAGCCCTGATACCCTTCCTGGCTATCAAAACATGACCAGACACGCACTCGTCGCGCTTCGCTGACCGAAGAGTTTCAAGTCACATGAGTATTTTGACTGCTGCTGACATCCGGTTCGCATCGGATGCAAATGAAGCCGCTGTCCACAATCGTTGACTAACGGGCAAATATACAAATTGTGGGGCATGTGGCATGCGGCATGCGGCATGCGGCATGGGCACGAATCACGCATATCCGGAAGTTACCTTCAATAGCAAATATTATAAATCCGTTAATTTTTTGCAGGTCAAATACATCGGCTCAGAGGCCTCGCGCGGCCTTTGGGGCATCAAATACACACGCCGACCTGTTGATATTATGGTGGGCGTGGCCAAGAATTTACCTCCCAACAAAGTGCTACCGAACTGCGATCTCAAGGTGTCCACGACGGGAGTTCAGCTGGAGATCATCTCGCCCAAGGCAAGCATCAACAACTGGAGTTATCCCATCGACACGATCTCCTATGGTGTCCAGGACTTGGTCTACACACGTGTCTTTGCCATGATCGTAGTCAAGGATGACACAAGTCCACATCCCTTTGAGGTGCATGCCTTTGTCTGTGACAGTCGTGCCATGGCACGCAAACTGACCTTCGCCCTGTCCGCCGCCTTCCAGGACTACTCGCGCGTCGTGAAGGAATCGTCAGGCGAGGATCAGGTTGATGATAATGGAACCACGCCCAACGATATTATAACGCCTACGAGGCAAAAGTTTGCTATCGATCTGCGGACACCCGAGGAGATCCAGGCCGGAGAACTGGAGCAGGAAACAGAGGCGTAGAACAGCTCTAATTGAACCTCCTTCAACTATTAGTCTATCTGTGTATATGTGTGTGTTTGTCCAAACTTTATATTATCTCTAAAAGTTGTGTCTGTTGTGATTGTCAGAGTTACTTATTGTACAGTACAGTAGTTATTATATATAGTTCCCTCCCAGTACCATTGCTATCTGTATCTCTTACTCTCACCTGGTAGTAGCCTCATACAGCTAATTACCCAAAGCATAAGCATTAAACAACTGTAAACAGCAATTAATCTTTGTACGTAAACAATAAAATTATTATAAAATAAAAAAGATTCTTGTATTGACTGACTTAATATTTAGCCGATTGAGACTAAGTTCAAATTTGTAGCTCGGACAGACGGACATGGCTATATCGACTCGGCTTGTGATGCTAATCAAGAATATGTATGGCTACGCCTCCTTCTGCCTGTTACATAATTTTGCACAAACCAATTATACTCTTGCAGAGAGTATAAAAAGTGTTTAGACTGCCTAAGAGCTAAAACTACAACACAAACAAAGGCCCCAATATCAGTAGCGAGAGATCAGCAGTGGGGATAGTTTACCCATTTTAAAGCTATTTTAGCTTTTTTAGATTGACTAATAGCTTTGCGCTACGAGTTAGTAAAAATATTATAATTTTTTCTTAACATAAAGCTTGGAAGAAAGCTTTGTTGTTCAGTGTAAAGTCTAAGAGTCAAAACTACGCAACTTTGATATTGAATATTTTGGGACTCAGACGACAGATTTTTGATTGGTATGACTTTTTGGACTCGGGAGGACCAGGACTATCGATTGCCATCATAAAATCGCAATCTTAAATTTTGTCGATTTTTGACAAAAATGCAAAGGGGTAACACTGCAAAATTTGTCAAAATGGGGTCGAAATTAAAAATTTGAATTTTGGCATGGAATCGAAGCTACTAGTTGTCTAGAGTCTAAAAAGGCAACGCTTTTCAAAATATCACTTCATTTGGCTGAGAAATTATCATTCAAAGTTTAAAATATAAATTGATTGAGATTCCAATTTTCAATACTTGAGGCTTAAATATTTTGCAGCATACTTTCGGGCGGCACATGAAAATTATGTGCGTGATACGAAACGCTTATCAGTAGCATACTTTCAGGCGGCGTATGAAAATTATATGCGCGGGCAGACAACGCTCATCAGTAGCATACTTTCGGGCAGCGAATGAAAATTATATGCGGTGGTCGACAACGCTTATCTGTTGCGACGCAACTTTGATATTGAATATTTTGGGACTCAGACGTCAGATTTTTGATTGGTATGACTTTTTGGACTCGGGAGGACCAGGACTATTGATTGCCATCATAAAATCGCAATCTTAAATTTGATCGATTTTTGACAAAAATGCAAAGGGGTAACACTGCAAAATTTGTCAAAATGGGGTCGAAATTAAAAATTTGAATTTTGGCATGGAATCGAAGCTACTAGTTGTCTAGAATCTAAAAAGGCATCGCGTTTTAAAATATCACTTCATTTGGCTGAGAAATGATCATTCAAATATTTTGACGATTGAATATTTTGGGACTCAGACGTCAGATTTTTGATTGGTATGACTTTTTGGACTCGGGAGGAGCAGGACTATCGATTGCCATCATAAAATCGCAATCTTAAATTTTGTCGATTTTTGACAAAAATGCAAAGGGGTAACACTGCAAAATTTGTCAAAATGGGGTCGAAATTAAAAATTTGAATTTTGGCATGGAATCGAAGCTACTAGTTGTCTAGAGTCTAAAAAGGCAACGCATTTCAAAATATCACTTCATTTGGCTGAGAATTGATCATTCAAAGTTTAAAATATAAATTGATTGAGATTCCAATTTTCAATACTTGAGTCTTAAATATTTTGCAGCATACTTTCGAGCGGCGCATGAAAATTATGTGCGTGATACGAAACGCTTGTCAGTAGCATACTTTCAGGCGGCGTGTGAAAATTATATGCGGTGGTCGACACGCTTATCTGTTGCGAGAGAGCAGCAGTGTGGATAGTTTACCCATTTCAAAGCTATTTTAGCTTCTTTAGCTTGACAGATTGCTTGGCGCTTTACTAAGAATATTATAATGCTTTCTTAACATAAAGCTTGGAAGAAACCTTTGTTGTTCAGTGTAAAGTCTAAGAGTCAAAACTACGCAACTTTGATATTGAATATTTTGGGACTCAGACGTCCGATTTTCGATTGGTATGACTTTTTGGACTCGGGAGGACCAGGACTATCGATTGCTATAAAAAAATCGCAATCTTAAATTTTATCGATTTTTGACAAAAATGCAAAGGGGTAACACTGCAAAATTTGTCAAAATGGGGTCGAAATTAAAAATTTGAATTTTGGCATGGAATCGAAGCTTCTAGTTGTCAAGAGTCCAAAAAGGCAGCGCTTTTCAAAATATCACTTCATTTGTCTGAGAAATGATCATTCAAATATTTTGAATATTGAATAATTTGAATATTTCGGGACTCAGACGTCCGATTTTCGATTAGTATGACTTTTTGGACTCGGGAGGACCAGGACTATCGATTGGCATCAAAAAATCGCAATCTTAAATTTTGACGATTTTTGACAAAAATGCAAAGGGGTAACACTGCAAAATTTGTCAAAATGGGGTCGAAATTAATAATTTGAGTTTTGGCAAGGAATCGAAGCTATTATTTGTCTAGAGTCCAAAAAGGCAACGCTTTTCAAAATATCACTTCATTTGGCTGAGAAATGAGCATTCAAAGTTGAAAATATGAACTTATTGAGATCCCAATTTGTTTTACTTTTTAGCTACTTTAATTTAAGTTTTAGCCATTTTTTTTATCAAACTAGCTTTTTTAATCAGTGTAATTCAACACTAATAATTATTTGTTTGATCAAATTATTATTATAGCTCGATCGTTTCTCTTATTGATCTCTAACTGATCCTATTACAACCGATTATTTTCATTATTCTATTAGTTTAGGACGCTTTTCAGTTGGCCATCTCTACCGTTCAGAGGCTGAATGCCATTAGGCAAACTCAAACACTCAAACCTTTGCACGATGGAGCTGGCTAACCTGTTATTTGTTTGTATCCCAGCATTGAAATTTTACACCTGTTGATAGTTTGTTTTTTTTTTTAAAGATTTTTATTCAAAGTTTTTTCAATTTTTTTCTTTTTCATTTGTTTGTTTGTTTAACTCAAAAAGGATACAACAATGCTAAACTTAAATTTCAACTCCCGTGTGCACTTCTTTGACGAAGCGCAGAAATGGCCATAAAACTAGAAAATGAAAAAATAGTCATTACAGTTGCCTAGGTGCAAATGAGTGGGACAGCGTCGGATTGCCAGGACTCGGAGGGTTTGCAGGGCTGCAGGACTCCGACTGGACTTCGGCTAAATGGATGCTTGATTGTGGGCGGGTGTTTTTGCTTCGAGAAGCACTCGACAGGATAATCCTCTAACTGGCATCAGCGCGGAACAGAAAACGACGTTTGCGTGCATCCATTCTTGACTGAGATTTGGGCTCACGAATCTCAGGCATAGCGGGAACTGATTCTTCTGGCTGTGTGTCGGCCTCAACTTTGCTGACAGTCACTGGCGAGGTTTGCACCTTGGTCATGGCTGGTTCCCCTGGAGAAATACGCTTATAAATTGGCAGAATTACTTCCTCCTGCTCGGATTCCAGTGCGGAACTGGATGTAGACTCGGCTGCAGGTTCAGCTGCAGGCTCAGCTGCTGGCTCAACTGCTGGCTCAACTGCTGGCTCTGAGGCGGGTCTTGGCATGGACTCCAAGGCCGGTTCACCGGCAGTCTCCACCTCAGGCGCTGTTTCCGCCTCCGACTTGACATTATTGCTTTGTATCAAAGTCATGGGAGCTGCAGCGCCAGGTGTAAGTACCAGCTCCATGGGCGTGGGCTGTTCGTTCTTTGGATTCTGATCGAGACGCTCCTTGACCAGTTCCACAATATCATCAATACTGATGGGTGGCATATAAGCAGCTGTGGCCAGACTTGCCTCTTCAACGGGTTTGACCTCTGTCTCAGCAGCAGTCTCCTTCAGTAAAACTGGCTCTGATTCCACCTCCGGTTCCTTTACCTTCTCTGGCATGGGCTCTGGCTCCGGAGCTGCGATCACTCGCACAGGAATCTGATAATCAGCTGGCAAATGATTCAACTGCATAATGTTGATGATGGGTGAATCTTGATTTAGTTTCAGTTGCGATTGCTTCTCTGAGTCCGCCTCAGTCTCTAGAACTTGCTCCTCGACAGAATTGTTCTTGTCTGTGATTTCAGGCTCTGGCAGTTTGGCCTCCTCAATAGAAACATTATTGGACTCCTGCTCAGTCTCAGCTTTCAATGGTGTGGATTCGCTTTCGTGGATTTGTGGCTGCTGCTCAATGGTCTCAGCCATGTCCAGGTCAGTCTCAGGTTTCTCCTCGTGTTTGCGTAGCGTGTTCAGGAACTCCGTGATCAACTGCTCCGCCTCTGCAGCTATGACGGGATCAACGGGCTTAAAGCCACCAATTGATTCCTGCATTTGATTATTGCTGTCGCCAGTCTCCTGTGTGTCCTTTACAATAGGATTGGATTCTACGATTTGTGGTGTGGCCAACAGGCTGATGGGTTCTTCCGCGGGTTTGGCTGGCTCAATATCGTTTAATGCTTCTTCGGGCTCTACAATGGCGGGCTCAATGTGAGCCGTTTCGATCCTTTGCTCTTCGGGGTGCTCCGACAGTTCTTGTGGCTGCTCAATCTTCTGTGGCATCTGCTCCAAGATCTCCTCAACTACTGCGGAAATTTCCTCAAAGGCTTCAACTGGTTTTGTTTCCTCTACTTCTACTTTAAGTGGAGCTGTCTCTTCGCTCTTGGTTGCCTCTGTCTCTACAATAGCTTCGGGTTCAGGTTGTGCAATGGCCACAATAGGCGCTGAAGCCTCAGCCGCTGGTTCCTCCTCCGCAGTCACAGCGGGCATAGCAGGAGCTGCATCCACAAACATTGTCTGAAGTTTCAGGGTGGGCTGTGGCTCACTCAGTTCGGCTTGGACTGGAACTGAATCGGTTGGTGTAGGCTCGCTATCCTGCACAGGTTTGTTGGTGCTGCTGCTCTGCTTATTGAACATTGTCGGACGTTTGCGTATGGTATTAAACAGCTCATTGCGAATGGGCATGGCAGGGGCAGGGGTAGGCACAATGGGTTTTACAGCCTGAGGCTTCTCCTTGTTGGGCCTTGGACTGAAACGCTGTGGCTTCATGGGCTTGGAGACAACTTGACTAACAGCAACCGCCTCAGGCTCAGCTTCCTCCACTGGCTCAGGAACAGGAGCTGCGACAGCAGGAACTGGAATTGGAGCTTTCCTTTGGGGTTTGTTGTATGTGACAGCAGGTTTACGGCGATTAGGCTTTGGCTTGGGCTTCACAACCTTCACGGGCTTGGCTGGTTCCGGTGCTGGCTCAGGAGCAGCTACTGCAGCGGCATCCGTAGGCTCAGACAGCTCGCTCTCCTGGGGTTGTGGTTGCTGCTGATCCACCTGCTCACTCTCGGCAGCTGCTGGCTGCTTCTCTTCCTCCATGGGCACGCCAAAGTTGCCATTCAGCTCGTAGTATCGGTAGCTATCCTCACACTCGATGGTCATGTCCTCACGACGCATACAGGTGAAGGATTCCTGCAATGGAAATAATTGTCAAATCAATTGTTAGGTGAAGTGAGTTAAACTTACCTGACTGAAGATGGTTTCCTCGGGGCAAATGAAGCTCCAGCGGAAAGTGTTCTCCTTGCCATCGGCGTAGGTAACTGGCAGACACACATGGAAGATTTGGCAGTCGTTCTCCACGTCGGCATAGTAGCCATAGGATTTGTTGGCACACGAAAAGTTGTCCGTGATGTCCGCCCTTATGGAGGTGGCATTGCTGGGCAGTGTCAGTGTGCCGACGAGAGGAGCAGCCACCGTTTCCGCTGACTGTACTTCCTTTTCCGCTTCGGATTCCTGTGCAGCCATTACACTATCCTCGCGTTCCATTATGGGCATATTCTTTCTCTGCCAAAGAGTGGGAAAGGTATTATGATTAGCCAGTGACCATTTAGCTAACGCTTTACGTGCGACGCATGCGCAACACGAAGCGAATCACAGCACGTGACGTGATCGAGGGTCTATAAAGTAGCTCTGCCTATTGTTCGAACTTAAGGGGACAACCGAAAACAAATTTCACTTGTGTTCTAGTTTTTGGCGTTAAGTGAAAACTGAATTACCCAACGTGTCCCCACCTCCCTTCCTCCCACCCTTTCTGCTTTGTTTTTCTGTGCACTTCGCACCTGGCACCTGGATAACCTTTTTGGTCAACGCTGCAATTGAATATGACTTTCGAATGAATGGTTGAATGGTTGAATGGTTTGCCCGAATGTTATCACATCATATTTTTAACCATATCGATATGTTATTTATATACTTCAGCTATGCATTTTAATTAGTTAACATTGCTTTTTCGTCGGCTTTCAGTCACGCAGGAACATGTTTTCTTTTTGTAGGTTTGCAAGGGAACCTGGAAAGTTTCTGAAAACTTTGAGATACTTATACTTGGAGTTATAAAGTTTAGAATTAAGCTCTGCTTCTTTAAATTTAAGTTCTGAATAAATTTTTTAAGTTTCGCGCTCTTTTTGCTACCTTTTCTGTGTAACATATTTCATGTCTGATATTCTAGCTATAATTTCTGTTATTCCGCCAGATATTTACATAAGATTTTGATGTCTTAATGTGCGTTCTTCCTTTTGGCATTCGCTTGCCAATCTTGGAGTCTGCTTCCACCCAAAACCGGCTAAATAGTTTGTTAGCAATAAAATGTAGAAGGAAACCTGCAGCTGTCTATAAATACCTTGGCTTTGACTCCTCAGCTGCAGTTAGCCGCTAAAAGGCTAAACGTTTGGCATACCAACTAAGCAAACGGAGTTAAGACAACAGACTTATGCAAATGCCACCAGAAGAACTCAAAGAAGACGACACAGACTTCAGACTTTGAGCTATGTGGAATGACTAACGCAACCCGACGCGGTGGTGACATTAAAATTTCAGACTATGCCTCGACAAGGCAAACATTTCATTAACAGTTTTCCGTTGACCGTTTCGATTTCCGTTAGCAAACGGAAGTTGTCTGCAATTGCATTGTCCAATCGAATCGAGTGGAATCGAAATCCATAACCCACCTGTTGTTTGACTGGTCCCGCATTGCAGCAGGCAATCAAGAAGATCACGGCACAGGTAGACTTCCACATGATGACGTTGCTACTTAGCTCGCACAGATTGTTCAGTTATATATATAGTTATATATATTTCTTTATCACTTGTATATCACGGGAATTATTTCAATTTATTATTCACACACTTTTAATTAGTTTCTTATGCACATATTAATCCTTTTCTTAGCCGGTTTATGCGTATGTGAGTGTGTGTATTGGTGTGTGCGTGTGTTAATCCAATAGTTATCCAGGCGTATATGTTTCTTGATCTCAAGATCTGTCTATAGTCACCAAAGCTTGCACTCGCACACCTGTGAGGCACCGTTGGCTTCCAAATACGAACTGCGACCGACGAACCACTGTGACGCCCAATTTATATATTCTTCACTTTGATTTATTAAGAATGCAAAAGGTAGAGAAAACCCAACAAACGAAACCACAAACACACGCAAACGAGCACACTTACATGCACACTAACACGCGTACAGACATTGTCACTTACAGGTGCGTGCGGCAAAGAAATGTAGGCGACAACAACAACGATCACAATTACAATGGCAAATGCTCACGTTGTTGTTGTTGCGGCTTCTTCTGCTTCAACTTCTGCCGCGCAAACGTGACGTGGAATACAGTGGAACGCTGTGGATCGCATTTTGTGGGACTTAAGCGAGCAAGCTGAGCGCCAAAAGAAAGCAGTGCACAAAGCAGTGCAGTTGATCCTCTGCCAAGAGCAGTCAAAGCAACTAAAGATAATAAATAAATTATGCAAAATTAAGAACATAATAAATAGACAATTAAATAATATCTTGAAAATTTATTAATTTATTAACTAAATAAACCTACTTCATAGCCAGACTCTAGCTACAAGGTTAAGTAAACTTATCTGAGTTCAGTTACAGCTGCCGTCTGCTTATTATGCCAGACGCCTTTTAAGATCTTAAATCTTGCTCAGCCACAAGATGAATTTCTCAGTTTGAAGTGACTTTGTAGCGCCGACAGCAATGGGAGCGATATATAAGTATAACAAGCGCCAGTCGTCCATATATTAAAACTCTAATAAAAACTCCATAAGTAATTAATAAGAAATATAAAATGATTACTAACTCGTAGATTTTAATGGCAACTTGCTACTTCCGAAGCCATTGGCCTCTGTTAGCTTTCGCTTTTTGCTGTGTGCGCACTGTACGTGATTTCAATAGAACGGAGCGAAGGGCTCGAAGGGGGGAGGTGGAGGGGAACGATATTAAATAAACTCGTTAAATTAGAAATTCATAATTGACGCGTAATACCCGGTACGTGTAGCCAAAGGCACAACTCGACCTATGCGAAATGGTAGCAAACCATTCTAAATTATTAATGCGCCTTAATAAGCGTCGCTTGTTTTGGACTTTGTGTGAAAGCCACAACATGATGATATTTCGTTTGTTGCATAATCCTTTTCCTCCTCTGCTCTGCCCTCTCCTCCTCTACTCTCTCACTCGCTGTCTAAGCCAATGAACCCTAACGAAGAATCTTTTACAATGTATTTTTGAACAAACTCAGCTGAGTTTTGTGGTGCTATAAGTTCTGCTAAAGCTCCACTTGGTACACATAAAACTGCAATATCACGTCTTGGGCAATCTTTCGAGTGTAATCTTTAGGAAAGAGTGAGGGAATCAGTGAGAGAGGAGACTTCTTTATGGATAAACAATTTTCTTAGAAATCAGACTGTCAACTAAACGTACACGTAATGAGAATGAAGTTACTTGGAAGTTTTCAAGGCCTAAATTAAGAGGAATGACACCTTGAAAACCTGTGTGGTTTGGCGAAACACAGTTTATAATCCTAGGATTATCCTTAGCAGTAAGACACTAGGTTTATACACCCACAGGCTTTTCTTTGAATCTATTGCTTACTTCCTTTGCCAAATGCCTGTCACATAAAGACAACTGCAGGTAGAAAATGTTATTCAAATTCTTATTATTGTATGCCTGCAGTTACGCAGTAGAGTTATAATCTTAAGCTATCTGCCAATAATGGTATATGAGCAGTTAAGTAGTTAAATGAGTGTTCATCAAAATGCCTACATGAATTTTTGCGCACTTAGCAACAAAGTAATTTAAGCTGCACTTTGGGCTGAGGCACACCAAGAACCGAGACAGACAAGCAGATGGGCAGGGAGACAGTCAGAATACGTGCAGAGATACAGAGATTGACAAGAGGGCGACGTGTTAAACAGAAATTCTATACGAATTGAATTGAGTTTTGCTGGCAAAAACATGACTAGAATTATGATAAAGAAATTATGAATGGCATAAATGGTAAGAAAGATGTCGATGTAGGAGGAAGGCTCTCTTTTGTACTCGACATGGTCATTACTTCAATAATTCGTAGACATTGCAGACTTAATTTTAGACTTTGACTTTTTCTTTTCATTTTATTTATATTATTTTTTTTTTGTGGATTTTCTTATTGTATTTTAATGCAATGGGAAACACGTGTAACTTTCTAAAATGCAAATCAAAGTGCAATGGAAATATCATGAGCACTTTTCAAATTTTAAAATGTCCCATTCACTGGACACGTGGGCGTAGATCACTCCCCCCACTAACTGAAAGGGAGGGAGGGAGCCCGGAGAATGTATCGTGCAGTGCGTATACGTGATGCAGTGACACTTTCTAGTGCAGTAGTTAAATTAATTAAATGTGGATATCATTGCTTTTGTTGCTGATGTTTGTCGTGTGGCGATCACTTCAAATGTCTCCACCACTGACAACCGCACGTCGCCGACTGTCATTTAGTGGAGCAAAAAGCAATAAACTGACTTAGAAATTATTTGTATTCTTTTTCTATGATTTGCACACACATAAACTGCGTACGTGGCTCAAGGCAAGCACTTCCTTTGTGTTCTGTTTGAATATCAGTTCTGTATTTCATTATTTTTTGGCAAACCATGCACGTTGACCCGCTCAGTTAACCGTTATTTCACCGACATCCACAGGGAGATTCGCCAAACAAATTTCGCTCAAAGAATTTCAATTTGACTGTGTGTCCCAGGATTGTAAAAAGAACATATCGAAGATGGTATCTGCATGATATATGGCCAATAAACACACCCACCCATAACAAAGGTACTGTCACCACCAGTGATATCACCGCCCACCATTGAGTTTAGAAAGTGCTGAAATATATAAAACACAAAAAAAAATAAACTAAACTATTTCTCCCTCCGATGATCATCAATTACATATGTGGCACACGTTTGCAGACACCTCCGAGTGCGAGTCTCCCACGCAGTACACAACGGCTCAGGGCAATCGAATTTTTATGGCCAATTTCATTGATTTTAATTTTGCTAATGATAAGCATTTCTTTGCACGAACCCCAGAAGCAGAAGCAGAAACAGAAACCGAAGCAGAAACAGACACAGACACAGAGCTTTGATTACTGCCTCTTGATAAGAGGCATGTTGCGGCATGTCAATTCGCTTTTCTTTCGCTTACTGCCCCCACTTGTTGCATGTTAATGGGCCGAGCTTTTCTTTCAATTAGTGCACTCACTCTATGTGTGCTTTAAACAAGGTCAATATCAATACAAGTGGCAACGAAACGTGTCAGAATGCATGTGAAGAGTTTGAACCATTCGAAGCCAACACCAACTGGACCTTTGTTCACTTTCTTTTTGCCACTTGCCACTTGACACCGGGGGTCGACATCCATCAACTTTTGGCAACATCACAAGCGCAAATCAATCAATTGGTGTCGACAATTTATTAGCCATAAATTGGTAGTACTCCTAATTGTTTTGACGTTTGTCAAACACAAGATATAATTGCTTATTACAATTATTGGCAACAAACAATTTACCAACCGTCCGAAATATAACCAAAAACCAAATTTGTATGCTCATTATTCACATCACGATTTACGCATGCGCAAATTGTCGGGACATCGAGACAGAGACGGAGAATGAGAATGAGAGGGAGCGAGAGAGAGGCACAGCGAAACACGCTGGGACTCTGCAGACACCCATCCGCGCTTTGTCTAGCCCATTTATGGCAGCACGTCGCACCTATTTGGTATTACGGAGCAACTCCATTGTTCAGAATTGGGCCACAAATTAGAATCAAACGCACGGCCGCACAGGTGAAATTTCGAAATTCCTCAAAGAATTGACCGCATTTTGGAATTATTCGCTGTGACCCCATTTTTTCGCCAGTTATGACTATATACTTCGACCAGGTTATACAGGAAATGGAAGTGATATAGAAAAATGCCCCAAGAAAACCAACCAAAATTGTGTACAGTTCTTGCAGAATTTAATATATAACATACGAGCACAATAAATAATTCAAATAAATAACTTAAGGCTATATTTCATTTGTTTTATTTCTTTTCAGCTTCTAGGAGCTTTAAATATTCCGCGATTCGAACTTAGGTATAGGTTTAATTAATATGTTGGTTGAAACATTGTACTAAAGTCAAGTAAATTTCTACTAAGTCGGGGTTACAGCTAAGATTTTATTCAACTGGCATTTTGCGCTAAAATTAATTTCGAATAACTAGGACTATATGGGGGGATTATTTAATAATCAGCGTCATAATACAAAGTCAAATAAATAATAAAAATACGATATAAATTACGATATTAAATAGATTTTGGGCACATTTACTGCCACTGGTATTGATTGCGATAGGCCAAATAATGGGCATCTTGGGGCTGTTGTTGCTGTTGATGTGGCTGAGTCCTCAGCTGATAACTGTCCGTAGAAGAGTCAGTGTCCTCGATGGAAGGATCGGTTTGGAGTGAACGCTTCCAGTAGCTACCCTGTTCGCCCCAATCCTCGCCATGGTCCTCATAGTGGTGCTGATGATGAGCATGTTCGACATAGACAACCTAGTTAGAAATGATTCAAATACGGTGTGAAGTGAGAAACACCACAGGAAATACCATAGAGCCCAGAGTGTAAGAGCTGTGTGAGGATGGGAATCTGTTGTTTTTTTTTGTTTCTTGGGCTGGACGAGTATGAGTTGTTTTTTATGGGTAAGTGTAATTGTGAGAAAGGGACATTGATTTGCCTTTCATATCTCAACATTCAGGGGAACGGGGGGAAGGGGTAGTCGGCCCGAGGCGGATGGCGTTACTATCTGCCACGCCCATACTTACACATTGTGGGGAACATTTTGGATACGCTACGTTTTGTATATCTACTGATTTTTATGGGATTGACAATTGGTTATTCTTTTGAATTTTTGGTTTACTGTTAATTGTTGTAGCTGTCCAAAATTGTTACCATATCTGAAACCAAAGAGGTCTGAATATGTTAGCATACGGAACATTTTTGAGGTCTTTAATTTGTGGAACTGTTGTGGAGAAATTTATAAAACGGAAACCGCAGCTTGGAGTGAAACAATTAGAGCTTCTGTAACAATGTACGAATACGAGTATTATATAAAAATATATATTTATATACATTTAGATAGAAAGGGAGAGATAGAGAGAAGAAAAAGAGAGAAAGAACGGGAGTAAGATGGCAAAATAAAACTTGCCAAAAAAACGTTTGCTGTACTTAAGATTAGTAACAAAATTTCGTTTAACTGTAAAGGGTGCAGTAGATCCATTTAGAACAAGAAACATTGGTCTCATAACCGGAACAAGTTGTTCGTGTGTGTTCCAGAACAAAAACAAAAAACACATTAGCTAAAAACATGAACAGTGACGCCCATTGGGTGCCCCTCAACTTACCTTGGACGGTGTACCGCCCCGTTTAACATCGATCCAGAAACGAGCAATGTTAATGAGCAATCCGATCAGAGCTATGGCAAAGAACTTGATCTGCAGATGGGCGCCCAGTATTTTCAACAGCAACTCGATCTTGGCCTTTAACACGGTTCCAATCAGAGCAAGCTTTGCGATTGCCTTCTTCTTCTTCTTCTTCTTGCCGCGTGTAACTGTGAAGCAAGTTGAAACGATTAGATTATATTCGACAGACACTTATACTTACAACTAAGCAAACGTAACGCATGAAAATAATATAAAGTAAATCAATTTTGATCAACGAGATTTATCGTCTGGGAGGGTGGTGTTTGTTAGTATGAACTGCAGTGCGCGTAAGTGCGTTAACGGTAACGTAACGATAACGATAACACAACAAGCATTCGAGGCAATCAAGCAGGCAATGTATGTACAAGACTTATAAATAAATATTTAAATTTGTATGCGTATAAATTATTTGTAACTTACAAAAATAACGATTGAAATGTTTGAACTGCATGCTAACTGCTTACCGACACCAAAGTACACTGCTTGCACAAGCAGTGCAGGCAGTTGTGCACGCTACGTAGCTGGCTGCTACGACACGCACAAGTGGCAAAAGGCCAAACGAGTTTCATACCAAATTTACTTACACTTGCAGAGCATTTTAAGAACTTTAAATAGATTAAGTAGGCAGTAATAACATTTAAATTCAAGTATACGTTTCGTAATTTAGTAAATTAAATGTCTGCAAGTGTTTTCATTTTCGGCATGCCGAAATACATTCAATTTATACAACTTAACACTAAAGATAGACAGGCACTAAGTTGTGCTTAGGAAATGGTGCGATAAAGTCATTTAAAACCACACGCAGCAAACAACACACACCTCCGTTACTTCTACCATAATTTGTTGGGATCTTATGCTTGCGCTTTCCTCCTCCGAATCCATCGCTAACCAGCTCGTCCAGCAGCTCGAGACCCAAATGACTTGACTCGTCTTCCTGCACCAGCACCGACGACTGTTGACCCTTCTTCTTGCGCCTGCCACGCTTCTGCTTCCGCTTGAAAGGCTTACCGCCTCCATGTCCACCACCGCCGCCGTGGCCGTGGGTTGACCCACTTTCGTGTCCAGAATCCACTTCGTGATGCTCTGGCGCTGCCTGCACGACCACCAATGTGGCTGGCTGTTGTTGTTGCCCCTTCTTCTTGCGTTTGTTCTTGTTCTTCTTGCGCTTTCCACCGCCGCCGGGTTTCTTGACAGCCCCAGCTGCATCCTCGTTGCCCTCCTCGAGCTCTATGAACTCCACGGCACTTGTGTTGTCAGTGTCGCTGCTAAACACTGAACTCTTCACATCTTCGGGCGTTGTTTCTACGTGGGCGGGATCTGCAATTGCCACACTTTCATTCTCGGGCTCATCCTCCGTATCATCCTCCTCAGCATCGCTATTTTCCTGATCACCGCTAGTCGATGCATCTGTCTCCTCAACCTCACCAGTATCTGAGCTATCGGCACCATTTGTTTCACCCTCCGTGTCCGTCTCCCCCTCAGTTTCTGTATCCCCCTCCGTCTCAGCCTCATCATCATAGTCGGCATTTTCACTATCATCGGACGCCGCTTTCGTTGGCTGCAAATACTCATACTCGCGGCCAAGGAAACTGCAGAATAAACGAGACAGAAACAGATATGGAAAGAGATAAAAAACCTGATCTGACTGCCAAATGCATTCAAGTGGTTGGCCATTTACCCGTCCATCGTTTCGGCCAAATACTCCTTCATGTATTTCGTGCCAATCTCGATTTTCTTCAGCAACGTCGACGGCTTCTCCCCCATGGGCAGCTCCGAGGTGCTGTAGCCGCGTCTTTCGATCGTAGCGTTCAACTGTCGATCCGCTTCGACTGTGCCGAAAAAAATAGAAAAAGAAACGAAATTAATAATTTAACTGCTTTTCAATGAGTTAAGTTTTAAGTAACCATGAAAATGAAGAAAACTTAAATATAACTAAAAGAAATTTGAAATATTAATTATATAGCTAAAGTCAATTGTTTTTGTTTTTGCAGTTCTTTAGGCAAAACCTATACTTTCTGTATAATTGCACTCATTTTCTTGAAGTCGCGAGTGACATGTAATTTGCAAATTTCACTGACTTTGATTTTCACCTGAGTGCATAAATCTCAGGTAAGTGTGAGTGTAAGTGTGAGTGTATGACAAGCTTTTGTCTTGCTAATTAAGAGTTGACAGTCAGTTGTTCACTCAGGCCCAATTAACACCTCTTTCACTTGACTCGTGTGTGGAGTCTAAGCTAAAAAGACTGATTTCCAATGCACTTACCCTTCAACTTCTGCCATTGCACCGAGAGTTCCGCATCCCAGACATCTAATATTCTCGCCGATCGCTGGCGGGCACAGGTCCAGGGCTCAGCACGGATCGGACATAATGCCAGATCTAAATATGGCGAGATTTCTGCAAATAAAAATGAAATGCTTGAGTTAATGAGCGGTGCAGCCAAATGACAGCTGTTTGCCACAAAAGGCAGCAGATTCGTTTACGCACAGCGGAATTTGGTCTAATTTTTGGCGGCAGTCGCAGCTTTTCCAACTGTAAATATTTGAGTGAAAGTACGCACATAAGCTAACCACTGACCACCGAACAGCACCACAAATATTAACAATAAACAAGACAACAAAACATAACAACAACATTGATAACACCTTGTGTGGCAGCCACGAGCAGCTTAAGTTGCCACTTGTGGCACATGCCGTGGCCAAGACTTGGTTTCTAATGGCGTTGGTTGTTAGCTGTGTTTGCGGTGCGACCAAAACAATCAAGTGAAAATCTGCACAAACTAACAATTAATCAAAGTCTAGTTAATTGCAACGACTTGTTAACTGTTTTAGTTAAGTTTAATGTTTATTCAATTATTTAAGCATCCCAGTGACCGACTGTTGTTAACCACAACATTTTGTGGCATTCCATCACTTTCGCAGTTGATTTTGATTAATTATTAAGATTACTGTTTACCACACTGACTTTTAATTGCCAGAGTCATACTACATGTGTTGCACGTAGCATGTTGCAGCTGCATACAACTCTGTTAGTCGTCGTGTAGTTGTGTGTTTTTGTTTATGTTGTGAAAATTTTACTTTCAATGCGGAGCCTTGTACTTTGACCCAATACGGCAGCCAATAGTGTCATTCTGTGCCGCATTCAATGCCAAGTGAAAGCTGCTTGTGGCATGCATCGTGCAACTAGGATGCTACATTCGGCATTTTTTGGGCCTGTGAAAAATTGCCTGTTTGGATTTGTCGTGGTGACATTTAACAGATAAAAATCCTTGTCTACAAAGCCCACGCTAGCTTGCAACCTGGTGGCAAGCAACAAGCTGCTGGCAGCAACTACCATTTGACATTTGTTTGGAGTCTTTATTTTTTGCTTCTTCTGTGGCTGCTTGTGTCTGGCGACTGCCTGTGGATCTTTTCACTTTCCAGGGCGTGCGATCAATGCTAATGCAGCCCAGTTGGCCGCCTCTTTGCCTCCCCCTTCTACCCTGGCCCTTTACCCATTTCCTCGCCCTTGCCCTGACTGGTCTCGAGCTACTTAATTTCATTTACAATTTGAACTTTCACTGCAATTGAAATTTATGCGTTGCCCCATCGTTATTATAAAGCCATTGTTGAGACTCGGCCGGCGTTTAGTGGGCAGAAGGGGTAAGGAGCGTGAGCATTGGGGGAGTGGTCAATGTGAACTGAACTTGATGATGGGTGACGCGTTTATTTGCATGCCTCCGAAAAGAATGGCTCATTGACTGCATGTAGTAACCGTAAAACGCTGCTGCGGCTATTGGCCATTTGGGGCAACTGGCCAACTGGCCAAGTGGCCAATTGGCCAGACAACATAACTGTCCAACTGTTTGCCATAAATCTCAATCTCATTTACCTATAGCCAATGGCTAACCATAACAGTAGCTCATAAAATATTAGCATAATCACACGAGACTCTCGCAGAACTCACAGATGAAGCCATCAGCATAAAGTTGCAAGGTTATTTGAAAGTAAAATATGAGTTGACTTAAATTAAACACTATGATTACTCCCGAGATCAATGCATTTAGTTAGCCTGCTTAGGGTTTTCTAAAGTTTTCCTTTCCTATTGAATTATTCATGTTCAAGTTTTCACTCCATTCAATTCAAATCTAAGCTTCACTGTTTAGCTATTCTTTTTATTCAATTTCCAGTTTTTAGAACACAACTGTAAGAAAAGAATTTATCAACTTTGTTGAAATAGAAACTTGTCCCCCCAGAAACATGCTTCATCGTACCGTTAACTCCGTGAATGTGTGACCGAAAAGAAGCAATAAAAAACAAGCTCGATAAACTTTCACTGGTTTCGATCAACAGACAACAACTCCACCAGCTCCACCAGCAACAACAACTAACGGGGGAAGATCTACGCAAATCGTTGTCTTCTTGAGGTCTGGAAATGCTCCACAAACGCAGCCACAGTCAATGTCACTTAATCCACAAACAGCCTACACGCAAATCAACTGGCTGACAGTAGTGCTGAGGAGCAGAGAGGGAGGGCAAGAGTAGGCTACTCGGAGCAATTTTACCAAAGAAGGCAGTCTGTATGCGAAACATGCTTTGGTGGCAATTAAAAAATGAAATTTGATTTCATTTCGTGGAAAAACGTGGACTACACTTTTAGTTTTTCCATTTATCCATTTTGAAAATTGTCGCTTGGCAATCGGACATCAGCGCAATTTTGTTTTCAGCTTCCACAGGTATTTCAAAAAGTGTAACAAACCAGACCAAGTTTATTCAAACACACACATTAACACACCCATGTGTGTGCTCACACACTCGGTTATAACCCAATTGTGAGCATTATTCAGGTTGTTTTTGGTGTCGTCTCCAACAAACTGCTCCACTGGCTCCACTTTAAAGTGGACAAGCGAATCTGACACCATATCATGACTTGACTAAGATATCAAAACTGTGGTCATTTTGTTTACTTTACTTCAGTTTACTTGTCTGCTGCTGGTTGTGCCATTGTTATGCCCTCAAGAAGGTTGGGTATAGACCTTGGTTGACTTGAGATCTTTTTGGAATAAAGTTTAAAATATTTCTACAAACAAAAATGTGTTTTATAGCTCGAATAAAAATAGATAATATGCTAAAACATTAGTACAAAAGTTGTCAATTTTATTCTAGCGGTATTATTTTATCTAATTTTAATCATTCACATCAAAATCACTCCACACTTCGCATTACAAGCCTATCCCCTACTAAGCTCAAAATCTATGTTAGTGGGTTATAAACCCCTCATTATATTCTTTTATTAACAAGCTTATTTATTTAATCTTTTGAAAAGCCTGTAATTAAATTATTAATAATTATTCAATCTCTCATTCATGCAAAATCTGTTAACAAAGCTTTATTCATATTCTTTGTTATTTTTAATTAATAATAGATAAATCCAAGATACAAAGTTTCATATTCTTAATCACTTTCATTGTTCGAATTCTTTTAAATAAATAAATAATTTCTTTAAATTCTCAACGGTTTTGTTTAGGCCCAAACAATGGAAATGCCTTTAAACTATAACGGTTAGCTCGACACAATATTCGTAAACTTAATTCTAATTTGTCAAGCTGTTAATTAAGTCAAGACCTTTGACTGTGCCACTAAAAAGAGATGAGGAAAATAACCAATATACAGCTGGCTTAAAAGCGTATCTTGAGTTCGTTCTATTAAACACTTTTTAGTTCATATGTTTTTTTTGTCTTTTATGTGTTGTCTTTTAACTGCCTTCTGTCTCTTCCTTAATGACTCGACATTACGGACAGTCCCCTCTCTCTGTCCACTGCAGAGTGTGTGTGTGCGTGTGTTTAACGCTCAACAAGTTCTAGTTTAGTTATGAGCAGTCATATCTACTCATTTAGTTGACCCATATTACCTGTGTGTGTTTGGGGCTGCTCTCGCACCTTCGCAACAAGTGCAGGCGAGCGGCTAATTGCTCGACTTGCACATCAGAACAGAACAGAACAGAGCAAAACTTTAACAAAGACAATATGGAAAAGTGTTGCAGGTTTTTCTTAATTCTTTTTTCGCCATGTTCGCATAACGTAAGAGAGCATGTCACCTGCTCTAAAAAAAGGCTGAACCCTCTTAGCCATAAACTTGTATTAACCATGTTCTTGTTCTGCTGCGTTAACTAAGCAAGTCAGCGTTAATTAGCGCTATTTAGATGTGTTTTTAAATTTGTGTCGCCCGACAGCTGTCAATTGGCACATTAACTGATATCAGCTCAAAGTACCCACCGTAAAAAGGTGGTGCGAATAGAAAGAGGAGAAAGAGAGAGAAATAGCGAAGGAGAGTGGCTGGTCGACAAATGATATAATGGCTAATAAATTTCAATGCGCTCTCACATTCAACTTAATGAGCAGAAATTTCACTGCTATAAAATGCAAGCGTTTTTGATTATGTTCAGTACATATATATAAAATATATATATATATATATATATATATATATATATATATATATATAGTTTTAACTGTCTGTCTTTGTTTACGCATTACATGAAATGCCGAAAAAAAGAAATTGTATAATGAGACGCTGACTCATTGAAAACTTGCCCCAAAACACACACATAACTTCGATCTGCATAAATTTTTGCTCTGCAGCTGCATGACTTGACTTTAACGGAGAACTTACGATTTAGTTGTCGGCCAATTTGTGGTGTTGCCGGCTTTGCTGCCACAACTGGCGACCAGGCAGCCGGGGCGGCGGGTGTGGCAGGTGTGGCCGCCAGGCTCCAGGCATGCGTCAGTGTGAATGACATGAGCAAACAGAGGAGCAGTTGCCCAGCTGCTGCTGAGGAACGCTGCCAGTCCATATTTAGTTAGTTGAACTAACTAACGCACAGATACCAAAGATGTCAAGATTCCGAGATGGATGAAGATGCCGTTAAATGTTACAGAACGGTTACAGCAATAAGTCTCTGCACAAAACACACTCAGTTCTTTAAACACTTATCGACACGCAAAAGAAACAACGGATCTTTGTTCCATTTTACTCAACACTCTATTGTTTGTATCCAAAAAAGAAGTCACAGCCACAACAAACGTTCAATTAACGCACATATAAATATTCAAATCTTTCGGTCCCGACGCGATAACTTCAAGTATAAAAGACACACAGCTGCAGCTAACTAATGTCTGTTACTGCGATCTTAACACGACCAAGTTCAAGGTAAGATTGAGCCATGACGCGCATACGTAAGAAGTTTTATACCAAACCAAAGCGCACAGCGATCCAGCTGACTCCCAAAGAGCGCAATGTGAAAGCTGCTGTCGTCGTGCTCTTCTGTGGAAAGTGAGCAACATGTGGCAAAAGAGCCAAAAGAGCAACCACAACAACACACACACACACGCAAGCAACACTCATGCACACACACACACTCTTGCGGTGTTCGTTGTAGGCGCTAGCTTCTTCACTATTTGAATATTTGGTTTTGGGACCGAAACACCGCAATAGCTCAATTAAACTGTCCAATAAAGAGCCATCGAGTGTCACATTAAGTGATATAAGCGGAATTTGCAGAACTTGTACCCTAAACTGTGAGACTTACGATGCAAGGACAAACTTAATTTAAGTTCACTAAGCAGACAATGTTTTATAATTAATATAGTTTAAAAATATATTTAAAGCTGCCATATTTAAACAATCTATCTGTGACTAACTAACATGTTCACTCAAACTAAAATACTCGCACCTTCACCACCACAGACCTTTCATTTCTCACCCATTTCACTCACGCATTGCGTCAACTATTTGTTAATGAAATTAACAACGCGTTTACGCAATTTGAATAGTTGCATCACTTACAGATTCTACAATAGATTCGTGAATTGCACTTTTATTTTCACTAGCGACTAGCAATGAAAGAAATGAAAGTTTTCTAAATTGTTTGCCCAAATGAATTGCAGCCGGGTCCAAAGTATTTTTTGTGGTGTTCTTTTATTGACCCTGTCAATTAACAAGTTAATGCTGTTTATGTGTAGGCCCAGCCCAATTCACGGCTAGTTAGCCACAAACACACCAAATCTGCTGGGCATAGATCTTTATTTCTTGTTTAACAATTTCTACGCCTGTCAGTGCAGGTGACAAAATGAAAGTTTTGCAAAAAAATAAATTAATAATAATTATAGTATAGCGGGAATTGATGAAATTGGGTGTGTGGTTGACGGAAGAGTGACCAAAAAATCAAATACCAAAATAAACGAATGCCGAAAATCACTCAACGGCGATCGCATTTTGATTTTGAATTACGAAATTCCAGAAATTAACAGGCCAAGCACGTGTAGCAGTCGACAATAAGTTGTGCTTGTTGTTTGGGCTCGTGGGTAGCGAGTCTATCAATTTCACTTTCTTTCTGGCCAAGATGCGACGACTGTCAATTAAAAAGGAATAGGGCAAAAGCAGACAGTTTTGTCAAAGGTAAACGCAGCTAGTTGTGTGCCGGCTGACATCCTCTTATGTCCATGCTCATGTCCAATTATCATGTTAGCCAGAGAGTGAGAGCAGACAGCGGGTCTCCAATGATTGGCCCAGTCCCAATGTCACCATTGCCATCATCGTCACCCTGTCAGCTGCAATTATCCACATTTTGCAGCAACAAAAGACTAAAGCTGCCGATGCCGATGCCGATGCCGATGCCAATGCCAATGTCGGTAGATGGCTGCTGCCTGCTGGCTGTGCCATTGTCGACGCCAAATGATTTGTAGCCATACAAACGGCTAGCAAGTGGCTAAAAAGAAAAACCTTTCTGATGTATTTCAATAATCGCATTGGCAATGCGTTAGAAAGCAGTGAAATTTATGTGATCAGCTAAAGCGACTCTTGAATTTGGCTGGAACAAGTTGTAATATATAGCCACGCATTTTACAAATTTAAAAATGGAAGGAATAGGAAAATCAATTTTAGCTATACAACCACACACCCTGTAAACAACAATCAAGCGTATCGTTTCAAGTGACGTCAATCCTAGTATCTTTAATCTACACATTGAGATGTTGCTGTTTATGGATAAAGTACATCATAAACATGCTAATGCTCACAATTCTTTGCTTGAAAGTATTCTGCTGTGTTTACCAACACCCCCGCTGCTCTGCCATCTCCAGGGTATTAATATGATTGGCGGCATTTTGTTTTTGTCGGTGCTACTAATTAATTGGCGCGTTTACCAGCTCTCAAAAAGGCTCGACTGTTTTGCTTTTTCCGTTTTTAATTAAACGCATTGGACAAAGACATCAGTCATCTGACCATAGACAACAACAATCAGCCATTAGCAGTGGCCAACATTCAATCTTGACCAGCTGAATGTCAACAACTTGCACTCGTTGACAAGGACAACTCCAACTGGCAGCATGTAGCTCGTCAACGCATCTACTTGCTGCTACTAACTTGCAAACGTCTGGCATTTTTGTTGGCGTTGGCGGCTCTGACAGCTCTGATATCTAACTCTCAGATCAGTGGTACTCGTCTCGTTGGGGCTTGTCCCATTACATGCCCGACTTCCAGACAGTCCGATAGTCTTAATTGTGCGCGTAACTGAAGACGATAAATATTTATCGAGCTAAAACGAGTCATTAATTTGTTACACTTGTCAGTTGAGTTTTTATAGCTTCGTTATGTTTCTGGTTTGACTGCACATTAATTTTGCTTTCTATGGGCGGCGCATGCCAAAAGCTAAGAAATGTTAATTATATTTAATAAGATTCGCATAATTAATTACTTACAACTTACAATTGGCCAGCCATTCCATACGCCCTGCCGCAGGGAAAAACAGTCACCGCTGGCAGTTGAAAAACGAATGACTAAAGACACGAACTTGTGCAAAATGTAGGGAGTTTTGGAATAAAACTGTTGCATACTTTTGGGCTGTTCTGTAGTGTGATTATTTGTTAGGCAGCTGCAAAAGTGTAGCATACTTTTATGTGCTCAAGAAAAAGTTTTAGCAGCACTGGAAACTGTAAATGTTATTAAAATAGTCGTAAAATCTGTACACAACATAAAAAGTTTATTTTTCTGTGAAAAGTAACATCTAAAAACCGCTAAAAATAACTGTTTAACTTTGTACTGTAATTCAAACACGTCAAAACAAGAAAATCATTTAGGTAAACTTCAAACTGGGCATAGTAAATTAAATAACTCATGCTGTCAAAAGAAATTGTTAAACACAGGCCTTAAAATTCATCAATCAACTAAAACAGCTACCGATTAGATCGAGTTCACACCCCAATTAACTAAATAAGCTCTGATTTATTATTCAACAGTCGCTCTGGTTTCAATTGATTGATCTAATGGCAAATGATCTTTCACTTTGTGCAAATATTTTGAATATTAATGAAACTGAAAACTGAAATTGTGCCAACCATTGGCCCCACAAATGTTGATCGTTTAGCTAAACCCGCAGAGGCGTCGCTAATGAATTGTTGGCCCGCACAAAAGAAGCCGACGTATTTCGACGTCATTGTCTGTTGTCCAAATTGGTAGTGTTTCTCTCTGCTGTCGATCCCCCTTTGGCCTTTTCTATGTACCCAGAGTTACTACCGTAGAAACCACAAGACGATATCCAGTGCCATGACTTGGACTTCCATTTCAATGTTGGCGATAATGTCGATGATTAGATGGCAAAACGTGAAGCAAGCACACGCCCATTGTTGAGCTGGGTAGCAAAGAAATCGCTGCGGTGGCAGTTGTCAAAAGCCCAATTAATCACATGCTTCAAACTTGATTCCAAAACTGAGCGAGAAGACTTTCTTCCACACATCCAACAACAAAGCTGTTAGGGAATGTTGCTAATTATTTCAGTATTTTCGTGTTCTTTGTATTTTATGTCTTTATTAAAAATAAATAAGTTAAGTTAAATAAGCAATCATCTTAAGACTATTTACAGCGAAAATAATTTAATTAACTTGTAAATCCTATCAAAACTTTCAACTAGTTGATTTATTTTCGGTAATTACGTAAAGCTGCGCCCCCAGGAAAAGTCGCTGACTAAAATGTTACTCGGTGGTCGTTAGACGCAGTTCAAAGCCGCTCAGCGAATCAGATTTCTCGCCGGATACTTTGTGGGCAGCAGCGCAATGGGATCCGTATTGTTGGGCACCTCCGACGTGCGCTGCTCCTGGTACTGTCCGCTGGGCAAATAGGCGCCATAGGGATCTGAGCGACTGTTCCAACCACCGGTTGATTCATAGCTATAACCCTGACCGGCCAGCTGTGCTTGAGTCTGTGCGTTGCCGTGTATATGCAAATGGATCTCCTTGCTAGGTGGATGAGCACCCGATGGTGGAGAGGCTCCACTGAAACCAGTTGGTGTCCACGACTCCTTGGCCTGTGTATTCCAGCCGGGATAACTGAAGCTAGGTGCAGCATGCTCATACGATCCAAAGAGACTCGTCTTGAGTGTCAAAAACTTGCCCAGAATAGCCAATGCGTTCATCACGACCAGCACCTTGAGCAGGAACAAGGATTTCATTCCAATGGCCACCAGGAATGCCACCATGGCAGAGAGAACTCCAAACTTAAAGATGATGGGAATCAAAGCCATTTGCAGCCGACGAATCTTGCCAAAAGTACGACCCTCTGCAAAAAGTAAAGAAGAAAGAGTGAAAAGTTAAAAAGCGAATAACTTTACGCTTAAACAAAGTTCGTTGCCTCAGTCTTTTGTTTTTGCTTGTTTTCTTAAGCGATGAAAAGCACAGAGAGTTAAAAAAGTTACTCATTGAATTGGCATCGCTGTCCAATTAAGATTCGCTTTTATTTATCTGCTGACGATAATAATTTTAATAACAATTGCATCAGCAAACAGACCTGAACACGAAAGTCCATAAAAAAATAAGCAAAAATAAATAAAACCATAAATATTTTCTCAGCATTGAAAAATGCGTCGCTGTTAGTTTTTTTCTTATTTTTGTTTTTATAAGTAATCATTTACGCGAGTCTAGAAAAAATGCGGAAAGTGAAATTACAACGAGGTGTTGTGGCCATGAGAAATTATGAAAAAAATCAGACTCGTACATCAACTCAGCTGAAGAGAGCCAGCTCTCAGCTCTCAGTTGAAGGTATAAATTGACTGTATACTCAGGAGTTAACACCTCTTAATCATCTTGCGGTGGCTTGTTTGTTCATGTTTTCAGATCTCTTTTTTTCTGTCTGTTTCTAGCCGTTGTCAGGTTTCATTGAAAACGAAAGTGATGAGAAAATTAAAGTTGATTAGAGACATCGCTAATCAGTGACAATCGGATTGCGTAAATGCAATCAACGGCCTTTACTAATTGCTGAGATTTATAATTTAGAGCGGTTGCAACTGTTGTTTACTCACCCACAGCAGCAGTGCTTGCGGTTGCTGGTTTTTCATCGTCATCGTCGCCAAAGAGACTTTCACTTAGATCACTGCGCAGCCAACTCCAGAGCGAGCGGACCATGCCCCAAACACTGAGATCTGTGGGATCCACAGCCGGCTTCACTTCGTTCTTGTTTTTGGTGGCTGTGGCAGCTACCTCAGAGTCCTTTTTCGCTGGCTTCTTTTTCATTGGCTTCTTAACCTCCTCGTCCACCTCCACCTCTTCCTCCTTCTCCTCCTCATCATCTTCATCATCGTCATCGTCGTCGTCATCATCATCGTTGTCATTCTCATCATCGCTGTCCTTGTTTTCATTGGCTGCTTCGGCTGCCTCGGCTGCCTCAGCTGCTTCTGCTGCTGCCTCTAATTCGGCTTTGTCTTCATTGTTATCGGCTTTGGCTGGAGGCTCTTCGACCTTTTTAGTGATTTTAGCGCCCAATGCGCAGCTCAAAAAGCAAACAGACAGCAGTAAGGCGAGCAAAGAGCGACGCGCACTTGAACTTTTTGTGAGAAACTGAAAGTACAAATGGGAGAAATTGTTGAGAGACGTGTTTTAGCTGCATTGTTCAGATATGACATCAAAAAGCCGCTTCAGACGCATTTCATCATACACGCACACGGAAATTGCGTAAACGAAAGACTTAGGAAACGAACCTGCTAACAGACCTTAGACCAAAAGACCACTCCACTTGTCATTGTCACATAACCGTCAGCACTTTTCAGAATGTAGTAAAAAGTAACACAAACAAAACTGCGGCTTCAACATGCTCATAAAACATTTTATCACCCATATTTTACTTGCAACAATTTACATTTTGCCGCCTCTTTCAATATAAACCGCAACTTAAACGGCATTTATGTAACTCCCAAAGTCTTGCCACAAAGTCAACTAGTTCGACCGACAAAATGCAGAAAAAAATCACACAAAATCAACAAAAACAAACACAGAGTGTCAACATACCTTAAGTTATTAAGTTTTGGCATTTTGTCGTTGAGTTTTTGCTATTTTGTGGGCAGCAGTTCATATGTAAATATTTGCAGTATGTAAATGAGCAACCTGCTCTATAAATCATCAAGCATTTCGCGATATTAATTAAACTGGATATTACGAAAAGCTATTACAAAAGTGAAACTTTAATAGCTACTCATTTAATGAAACAGAACTTGAGGAAGCAAAGGAAATGTTACTAACTCTAAGATACAGAACATCATTTCATTTCATGTTTCCTATAAATTAATCAGCCCTAGGCAATTTTTTCTAGCCCAAACCCCAGCCAGAAGCACTTGTACCCACACAATAATCTTTTAATTACTCAAACTAACTATTTGCCCAATTTTCTCCCACAGAACTCAACTCAAAATTGAAAGTCATCTTTAAAGAAGCTTTCCATTTTCAATTTTCAGAACTATTTGGAAACAAAAGTGAAGTCACCGCACCTGCTGTACACAAAACTAAAACTATTTGTGATTTCTAATTGTGTTGACCCAAAAAACAAAAGCATAAGATTTCCCTGGAGCGATGCCAAGTGATGTTTCAATTTTACGAATGACCGTTTTGGCCAAACAAAACTTCTCAACGAATCGCGTAAATTATGTGGAACTAACGGTTGGCATCGTTTCATGTAAACAAAAGGCCTCAGCGTTCAGTTCAGAAAATTAATCAAAACTGAATGCTGAGACAGTTTAATTAGCGAACAAAGAATTCACTGGTCAAGCAGAATCCGTTGGCTTGACATAATTTGTGACCGCTTTTGCATTATCTAATTCAAAATTTATTTAAAATATTTCATTTTTCTTTAGGCATTGTGTGAAATTGTTTATTTATTCGCTGTCAAAACTATTGTTATTTCTTAGCCAAATTTGTGCCAAATTTCTTTGTTGTTTATTTATTTGTCCAATTTGTTGTAACTGTAAACGGAAACTGCAGTTTGGCCTTGATTAAGTATAATTTACAGGCCTTTCAATTCATTTAAATAACTGCAACTGCAGTCAAAGCAAAGCGAATTAAAAACAAAAGATCAAATGAAAGGGGAATGGGGAGTGGGGAGTGGGGGAAAAAGAAAGGCTTTTACTGTGATGCAACAGGCGTAGAAATTCGATCGTAGCAAAACGAATCTGCCTTTTATTTGTCCATAAAAACAAGTGATAATAAACAATATGAGAAAAGGCGTTCAGTTGATAGGGAAAATTAACATATTTCCCGTATGAACTGTCTGATTGATAGAAACCGATTGATAGAAGGCAGTTTTTCCAGCTTAGTTTCACTTTGAGTCTGTTTCCAACTGCATTCGAATTAATGACTTCAGCATAATTTAATTTACATCTTTAACTTTTAATTTCGTCAGACGATGTAACAAATATTTAAATGTGTGCCCTTTTTTTTCCACTTTTGGTGAAATTTCGATTTTGTTTTATTTTTCATTTCGAATAAATATTTAAAGAGCAACACACAACAAAATTTCGCCGGGCACATTTCAACGAATTGGTGTTAAATACTTTAATGCCAAATTTACCTTTTGGGTTGGGTTAACATTTGTTTAAATCTTTAGCACTCATCACAATCAGCTGATGACTCAAATTAGGTTTACGGGTAAAATGGAAAGTGTTTAACAAAAAACCTCTTCTGTTATCAAACTATTCTCATTGTAATCGACAGTAATTTGCGTGGCTTTAAATAATTTAACTATGTGAATTGTCTTGATTTTAATATGAATAATAATTGTTCACAATTGTTGTGAATCATTGTTGTTCTGCGCTGTTGGGATATAAACAAATTAAGCTAATGAAATGATGATTATATAAATTAAATTCGTTAAGCTTTTTTATAGAGCAGACGCTGTAAATGTTGTGTACTAAAATTGGACAAGGTTGAAAAGAGATGAAATGAAATATATGGAAAATATTTGGAATTTTATCAATAAAATGTTCCATACACTCCTTAAAAAACTGGTGTGTAGGAAGCCTAATAAAGTGTAACAGCTGGTGTTAAAATTTATGGGATTTTACAACGACACCACGCCCACAGGCTACACATAAAACTATAAACCAGCCACTCTTTGCCCTCCGCCCATAGTTAAAGACAATTTGAAGTCATTGTGTAAGTGGTCATAAAACTATAACCATAATCATAAAACTAATAAAAACAATCTTCAAATATGATGTGTGTGTGTGCAATTAGGGCACGTGTTGGACAGGTAAACGGAAGACAGATAAATGTAATTACAATCTGCAATGTGAGCATTATCTAATGGCAGTTAAAGTCACAGTTCATGACACAAAATTGAAATGGGAAAAGCATTAAGACACCGCTAATAATGGAGTACTTAAAGCAGCTCTTTGGCTTGCAATTGAATACCGACTTAAAAGAAAGTTGTGAGTATTTTGGCAAGATGACAAATAACAATGTAAACATGGCCAGAATTGTCCACACAACAAAGCCAATTGACAATTGAGTATTGTGTTGGCCCTAATATCGTGTGCACTCCTTTGTATCGACTGCGAATTGAGGTAAGTCGGTCGTGCAACGCGTGCCAGGTATTATAATGCGAATTGGGGGATACATATTTACCAATTTGTGTGTATTTGACTTACCAACATAATGATAGCTTAACTGTAGCAACTGCAGTTGTTTGATGTAGAGATTTGGTTTTGATTTCACTTGATTTCCAGCTGTCTTTGTCTTTGTCGTTGTAACGTATCCTTAATTATTTCATTGAACTCTTGCCGCAGCAGAAATTAACTAACCAACAACTTATTGAAATGCTCGAACGACTTTCACGCAACCACCGAAAAACAACAACAATCAATCTATGTAGCGCCAAGTATACACGCAAATTGGCCGTTTGCCTTATACGCCAAATAAAGAGCAGTAGCTAAGGAGATTTACTCAGAGAGATCCAAATCGTCTTTGGACGCGATTGCGACTGCTGCGCTTGAGATGTTCACGTTGACTGTTTGTTCGCTACGGTCTTGGCCAACTGGTAAGGTCTTAAAGTCTTTTGGTCTTGCCTGCGATTCGAGCGCGAATCTTTGCTCTCTGTCTCTGTCTCGGACCAGTCTTTTTTGACCAGAGCTTCTGCTTTAACGTGTTTGCTTTTCTGCTCACACTCGCAGTCGCAGTCGCTCTCTCAGTTACAATTTCGTTTTCAACACTTTCTTCACAATTTTCCCCCTAAACGGCAGCAGACGATCTCATCGCCGTAGACGCAAAATCCCGCACCAAAAGTGCCGACTCCCTGTCGTTGCGCTCCCCAGCCCCCTTTTCCTTCCACCTTCATCTTGTCGCTCTTCTTCTGTTGACTTTATTACGAATAGTCGTGCAATGGACCAGAGCACAAAAATGTGTGTTTTAGCGAACGTGACAAACACGCCGTCTGACGTCACATAATCAAGCTCCGTAGCGCACTCGAGGCGTACTTAACCCAGAGCCCCAAACCAACCCAATACCAATCCACTCCCAGCCCAACTCGACTTGCATTACCTGCTTTTCTAAATAGTTTTAACTCTAATAAATCAAGTGTTTACAGTGCAACAAGCGGCACCTGCAGACGGTAGGGTATTAGTATAGCTATGGTTAGTTTAGGCATAGAGTTTTGATAGTTTGAGATAAGACAACTTTAGTTTATATTCTTATCTTTCTTTCTTATCTTTCTTTAGCATGACTTTGCTATTTTGCTACTAGTTTTAAACCTTAAATTTACTACGTTTACTCTTGCTTTTAAGCTAGGTTTCTCTGTTTTCTGTAGCGTATTTGCAATTCGTCTTGACTCATTTGCATTTCTTGATTTTCTGTCTGTGTAATACAATCGTTTATTTTTTTGCCGGCTGCCTTTTACCCGCTCTTTTATGATTGTTTTTTGACCCATTTGCAGCTACAGCAGACTCAGCCTCTCTCTCTATTTCTCTCTGTGTCTCTACCCCTCTCCCTCTCTTACGATGCCCATGTGCTGTCCATTCACCAAGTTCTCTCAAGCAGCTGCTTTGCATAATAAAAGAGTGCGTATTATGTCCGACACTGATAAGCATATTTATAGAATATTTGATATGATGCAAAGACTTTCGACTTGTATGCCATCAATCCGCATTGATCAGTTACATACAGTTATTTGGGATAGTTTGGGCGTAGCTTAAATGCCTTGCCATTGATGGCCGTGATGGACAAATGTGGGTCATAAGTCAACCAACTGATAATGATGATGAAGTGCAGCAGAGTTTCAAGTTCATTACTCTGCGCTTCAAGCCCAAACACATTTGGCATTACATAATGGCAAGTAGCTTGGTAACAAACTAGCAGCCAGGTGTGAAGTCCGTTAAGTACATCGAGTGTGAGTGTCTGTGTGTGTGTGTGGTAATCACTGCGCATTTTTAGGCCTAACTTGTGACTGGATTTGGCTTTAAAAAGGTTCTTAAGGCGGTATCTTCTTTCGGTTTCTTTATTTATATGGTTGTGACTGCTCGAAATGTGTCAAAGGTGTCATAAATGCTTATGAGTTCTCGAATGCTTGTATTCCCTAACGGTTTCCATGCCTATGACATGCGGTGTCCCGCTGCTTATCAAAATGACATCATTATGGATTATATCATTTGCATTTTTATGTTGTACTTTGGTAACTGTAACCCCAAACAAAGTTTCCCACTTAAAGTTCTCGTTGGCTTTCTTAAACATACTTATAACATTTTTTATTGCAACAACATTGAAATGAACAAAATATATATACAAATTTGTAGACAGAACTACTTTTTACCATAGTTATTTTGATAGGCATTTTGATAGTAAGTCTGCCAGTTTGGTGTGCTCAAGGAGGCGTAGGGATTGTTGCTGTTGTTGTTGTAGTACGAAGGATACAAATACTGTCCGATGACATAGGGCCAGATGCGTATCTTTGGATCATTGTAGTACGGAGTGGCAGTTGGATAGTAGGTGTAGTACGGATATGGCGTGCTGTAGTAGTAGTTGTTCAGACTGGAGAACGTCGGACTGGGCGTATTATATGGATTATATGGCGTGTAGTACTGGGCAGCAGCGAACTATAAAAAAGTTTAGAATAGTCACTTATTTTTTAGTTTAAATTTAATTTAGATATTGCAAACTCACCGCTGATAAGGAAATCAGCAGCAGCACACAGTAGAATTTCTGATATTTCATCGTGTTGTTATCCAAAGGGTTGTAGTTGGTTGTAGCTTTAGTGTTAGACTGTTTGAGTGGCATCACATTGTGTTCCATTTTATAAACTGTGCAGTCAGGAAGTTGCAATTTCACGCACTGACTCCGCTTCCACTTTTTTTTCTAGAGCAATTTTCTCAGGTGTTATGTCCGCCGTTGTTTTTTCCGATAGCCTTTCCGTTTCGTCATTGAACTTGACTCATCGGGGTTGTTTACCCAGTCGGTGACTCCCAACCAGTGCAAAAAACTTAGAGTACGAGCAATTTCATCAATTTGTTAATGGACATTTTGTCACATCAACGGAATTCTCCGAAAGGTATTAAATAGCTGTTGAAATGATTTCGTATAGATGTAAATACAATCCATGGTTTCGATTTATTTTGTTCATGTTGCTTACAAACAAAGAAATTATTTGTAAATTATACAGTAATCTAACGGCCTTGAATTGTTGTAGTTGTTGTTGTTGTTCTTGCTGTTGTTGTTGTTGTTGTTGTTACCAATGTTGTTTGTAGTTGGTGGCCTTCTATTTACATTATTTACACGACTCTCATTCAATACAGTACACAAAAATTAGACTACATATAATTGTACAAAAACGAAACTCAACAAAAATTGTCAACAAATTTCTTAAATTAGTTAACATTTTCATGGAAATTTACTCTCCACTTAGGGTATTTAAATCATTCATTTTGTTCAGTTTTGCTGCATTTAATTTAACTTGTTTTTGCTCCTCAAAGACAATAAATATTTTAGTTGATTGCATTCAGTATTCCTCGTCGTCTTCGTCTGGCGGATCTGTGGCATACGTCAGCTCATTCAGATAGAACCATTTCTAGTGGAAGAAAGAAAGGAATTTGGTATAAATGTGGTTTGAAGCGTGTTATAGAACTTACTGGCGATTCTGTGCAGTTAAAATTATAATCCCAATCACATATTCTGTACTCCTGATTAAAGCTCGTTTCGTTGGCGCACAAATGTGGTATTCGATTGCCCTCCTCATCGCACATGTGGAATATCTAAACAAAAGTGTATTATTTAGTGCATACTTTCAGGCTGAGTCGTAAAAGTAAGCAAGCAGTTCACGGCGTAATGAACTGCTTAACTTCACTGCGTGCACTGCTTACCTGGCAATTGTACTCCATGTCCGCATAGAAACCCACCGAACGCCGCTTGCAATCGAATGAGAATGTGATATTATCTAAATTCGTCCATTCCTTCGTCTTGTGATTTTGAAATACTGGACTGGCTGGCTCCTGCGCCGTTATCGCAACCAGCAAAAGCGGAGCTGCAATTGGTTTTAATTTTGTTAAACAACAATAGGACATAGGAAATGGAAATGGAAACTTTATGGTCTTTGTTTTGCAGTTAAAATGTTGGAATTTTTATGGTTCGGTTGCCAACTTTTGGTTGTTTTTATGTGGCTCACGCCAACGATTTGGCCTCAAAGTAAATCGTCTAATCGACGCACTTGGCATTTAATTTATGTGTCAACTTGTCTCGCTTTGCTTCGTGTCGTATCGCTTCGTCTGGTCTGGTCTTAATATTGGGGCCACAACTTACCTAGTAAAACGCCGGAAAGCCATAAAATTCTATAACTGTAAACCATTTTTGTGGAGCTGCACATTTTGGCCTCTGTTTTGGTTGATCGCGCTCACGCTGTATGTTTGTGTCTTCTGTGCTTCGCTACTCGCTCTCTTGATGTCCAAAAACTGCACTGCTGCTGTCCCTCTCTCTCTCTCTCTCACACACGCTCTCGCTCTGTCTGGGAGTTTGCCGCGTGCTACGCGTCCATTTAGCTGACACTTTTCAATTAGGAAGCGTGATTTTGTTTATGGCAGCAGGCACATGGCTTAAAGTGGACAGAAAAAATAAACAAAATATCAAAAATAAAAGTTAACATTAAATTGTTGTGGCAACTGCAAGACATCAGTTAATTACCCACCAATTTTGGTTGGAGCAAACACAGAAATTCATTAACTAATATTACAAAATCATCAACAAGAGCAATAACAGCCTCCATTTAAGTAGAGTCGTCTTTATTTACATAGAGATGCCAAACCCGTTGAGATTTCTGGTTGTTATTGGCCTGAGTCATGCAACGGATGCCGCTAATGAAAAATATTTCCCACTCTCAACTGCTGACGTCATCAAACGCACCCGCATCCGCAGCAGGATCAATGTCTAGACGCTAACTTGACCCAGTTTTAAGCCACAAAAAAGAGGTAAGAAAAAAAACTATGTCTATCAATTCTTAGCTATGCGCTGACTAATCGTCATTTAAATATGAATTTGCATTCATATTTCATAACAATCATTTCACATCAATCATCAGACATCGACTGCCAAATTAACACACACGCATACACTCAGTCCAACGCACACGCACAACAATGGAGTAGGAAGAAATATGGAATGTCTGAAATGCCATTAAAAGACAATAAGTCAATGGCAGATCCAATCAGCAATAGAATTTGTTTATGCAAACTGCTCGGAATTTATTTCATTCTCTTTTTCTTTAGCTTTTAGCTTTTTTATATTTTTCAGAGGGTTTTTTTTTTTTTGTTAATCTTGCGGACAATCGCTGAGAAAAAAGAAAGAAACCACTTTTTAAATGACCTTGCCCACGATTGTTGTTTTTCGTTGTTGTCTTCAGAGTTGTTGTTGCTGTTGTCGGTGGCTGACTCCAATTAAAGTGTCAACCAGGTCGAACTGGAACCACGGCCTCTAGACCCGGTACCAAGCCGATTGAGCGATTAGCGAACAGTCTGCTGATTGCATTTTATTGTGCCACGATCTTTCTCTTGGCTAAATCCTTGACATTTTTCACTGCCTCTGATATTTATGGCCGCCTCTTGCGTAGACAACTGCAACGATTAACATTGGGCTTAAAGTTCGCATGCAGACAAATAATCGTAAATTGTTTTTACGCCTCCCCCGCATTTCCAACTAAAAAAACTGGGAACAAGAGACGCCGAGTTCCAGACTCAGAGCCACATAATGAATGATATGCAGATTTTTCTTTTGCTGTCGCTTGCTAAAGTGAAGGCAACGTTAAAGGTCATCAGCAGGCCAAGCAGCCAGAGCCACAGAGTCAGCCAACCAGTGAGGAGTGCAGAGGGGTCAGCGGGGACTGTGGACTGTTGGTAGCAGCTGGGATTATACCAAAAACTCATCTTCATGCAGCTGAACAAAGCGGCGCCTGGAACATGACACAGCAGCCACTGTTGTCCATCATTTTTACTTATTATTTTTTTTGTTTTTCTTTCACCTTTCGGTTGACCATGGCGCCTGCCGCAATTTACCCCTAGTCCCCGCCTCCGACCCGCCCCCATGGCCAAAACACCTCTCCCACAGCTGTGGCTATTGTCAGAGATAAAGCTTTTAAGCGTGAATCAAAAATTTCCGCGAAGAAACCACGCAGCTTGTAAGAGTTAATAAGCGTAGGGTATTTGAGAGGGCCTAATCCATATTTAAAGCAGTTTGTTGGTAATGGTAAAGCAATAGTTAACAAATCGGATAATGTTAATATATGGTAGCTTAGAGTTGGGGTTACCACTGACTGCTAAGCGCCTACTTATGACTGTCTAGCTGGCTGCTAAGCCACGCACATGCTCCGTCTCGCTCTAATGCCTGTTGCCAATTGGCCAAGTTTTGGTTTTTGAGGCGATCTTTATATAATTTACAGCATTGCTTTGCATAACTATTCATTCACTAGTTACAAGTTTAATTAAAAGAGTTTTTAATCGCAGATACCAGTGTGCAAATATTTTGTTTGTAATTTGTGGGCAAAGGGGCGTGGTAGCATAGGCAAACAGTCTGTATACCAGATTTACAGTCTCTGAGATTTTTAAGCTGCTATGAAAAGACAGAAGAAACTGACTATTTTTATTTTATTTTTAATTTTAATCAGAAATAAATAAAGTGACTTCTTCTGACTATAACACACTCAAGTTAAAAGCGAGCTTTGTTCATAAAAAATAAAAAATATTATCAAATAAAAAGGTACTAATAAAAACCCACTCTTATTCAAAAGAGCATACACTCTTCGTTGCATTCTAAGCCGCTTTTCTTGTGTATTTGCTGTCGTCTTTAATGTGCAGCAAAGTCACTTTTGACATTTGCTGACAAGCGTGAGAAGCGACCACAACTCCAGCTGAATCTCTGAGGTCTCGGAGGGATCCATCCATGACGGAGCCATCAATTTGCTTAGCGGTTCTCAACTTACATAACCGGCGAGTAAATTCCAAAAACATAAAAGCCCAAAACATGAGAGACACACACTCTTGGCCATTTGTTTGTTGTAATCATGTTTACAATACCACTGCTGTTGTTGTTGTTTTTTGGATTCCGTGCGCATGCGCGACATTTTATGTGCTTCATTTTGGAAAGTAGTATATTTTGAATATGTTTGATGATTCGGAAGTTTGTCGGCGTCGTTTTGCGAAACATCGCACTAATTTGTTAATTTTTGACGCGTAACCGAAGGCGCAATGTTTGATGGCTTTTTTAGTTTTTTAGCTTTTTAGCTTTTGAGGTCTTAGTAATTTATGCAAATTGCAAATTATTTAATTTGTTGTAACACAACACCAGCCACAACTGAAACACACATAAACAACAATTTTTATTTAATTTGAAATTTGAAATTTGGAATTTCGTTAGTTCGCTTGGCGTTCAAGAAAATGCAACGCTGAAAGGCGAATTAAATGACAACAATCGAGTGAAGGAAAAAAAAAAGACAAAATAAGAGGAAAAGCTGAGAAAATTTTTGGTGTATGTTGCTGCAGCGGAAGCGTCGCTAATTGGCGGAACTGTTTGCCAGCCAACAATACGAGTAGAAAGGGGCGAAGAAGTCGAAGAAGCCGAGGAGGCCGAGGAGGCCGAAGAAGCAAAGAAAAATGTTGAAACGCCAGATGACGACACTTGAGACGACTTATGGCCGCCGCCCCGTTATCGGATACCACACTTACATAAGTGCAAACATGGCTTAATCATCTCACCAAAAGCGTTAAAGCCTCCCAAGCAGCAGCGGCGGCAGGTGAATTGATTAGGCCAGGTTGCAAGTGAAGCTGCTGTTTGTGGCGCCTCGCAGACTGACACTAGGACTCTTACGCACACAAACACAGTCGTATGTTATACAGCTATTAAAACAGCGCCAACAACAATAACTTCCACAATGACAGCAACAAAAACAACTGCTAAATTTTATTTAATTGATCAACAGCCAGAAAACTTGTTAGCTGACCAGATTGACCAGACATCAACCCCCCAAACTCCACACCCCTTAGCCACCCCGCGACTGTTGGCCTTGAAAAAAAACGGTACGCAGAAATGCGCTTAATACGAAAAATCAATATCGAAAAACACACACACACACACACTGGCAAAAAAAAAAAGTTGATCGTCGATTAAAAAAAGTATGAAGAAAAAACCTGCTCGCGGCGACAGTTAAACTTTTTTTATTTAAACGAAACAGCTACACGAAAGCGCGCTAATAAAACATAAATTTCAAATATATATACACAAATAAATATATACCACTAAATGTGCATGTGCCAAAAGCTTAAACAAATAAATATTGCAGATTGTACGAACTAAACAAAAATAGAAATAAAAACAAAAACAAAACCGACAAAAAAAAAATCCCCATTGAAAGTCTTGGCTGATTTTTAGCTGACACATCGATTGGCTGGAAATAAATTTAGAAATATCGATTTGAGTTTAGTTGTTTCTTCTAAATGCCGCCATTAATAAAAATTAAATGTGCTAATTGCCAAAAATTGCTGAAATCAATTTGTGATTAATTCAAATGTTTGCCAGCAAAACGAAAGCGAAAGCAATTCAAATTCGATTTCAGTGATAAAAGCCATAAAAGCTAAGCTTGAACTTAGACAAATGGTGGTGTTAAAATGTTAATAGAAACACATGATATAAAACTAAAACAATCAAATCATAAATCAATACTAAAAATCAATTAAAGTGCGCTTGAGTCGTTAAAAGCTGACTTAATAAAAAAGTGATATTCTTTAGTTTGTAAAGCAATCAAATAAACATCGATCAACGCCCACAAAAGAACACTTAACACTTCCGCTGAGTTTTATACACATTTTTTCACCTTTGGGTGAACAAAAGAAATGAAAAATACACAAAAAAAAAAAAAATGTTAACATTTGGAGCTTGTCAGCTGCAAAAGGCCGTTGAAAAACTAATAATTAATTAAGATTCCATTAAACGTAGCCGCATCAATCGATCCAATCGCATCGCATCACATCAGATCGAATGGAACGATTGATGGTCTTAAATGCCAACAGTTCAGCGGACAACAACTCAGCTGACAGGCAGCAACAACAACAACAGCTGAAAACACGGCTAACAACTGCAAATCGGTTAGCCAAAGTGCCGCTGACCAGCAGCTTCTCCAGCTTCTTCGACAATTCGACATTAACATATCAGCGTTGTAGTCTTTTTTGGTTTTTTTGGTTTTATCGAATACGTATACGAATATTCGTTACAAGGGCAACAAACAGCTCGCTGCAGAAGTTCAGTTATCTGTGCAGATACCCATCTAAATCGGCAGACCCAGCCATAGCTATAGCTATACTTAAACTTATATTTAGCTTTGATTACCATTACCTTGCACAATTTGTTTTTTTGCCATTGAAGTTACTGATTTGATTGATCGCCTTGATCCATGTCTAAGCCCAAATTGGCGCTCCTCATCAAAAACGTTCCAAGCTGAAAGAGTTTAAAACTCATTTCGGGTGCAAACGCTTTTGGCCAACGGCTATCAAGTTGACCAAGTGCTACTGAAGTGTCGATTAGGCTGGCCAAAACAGCATTTATCACATTTGTGTGGAGTTTAATACCCGGTAATTGATAAGTACAGGGGATTTTTTTGGGTTTGAGGCATAACGAACGGTATGAAAGACTTTTTAAAATACAAATTGAGTTAATTCTGCATCTACAGCTACAGTGGTGTCTGTATTAACATGTCCGTCTGTTTAAGTAGCTGGATCTTGGCGACTGTTACAGCTAGAGATCCCAAACTTGGTATGTTTGTTTCTCAACTATTTAGGTAGCTAATTTAATTTTTTGCAGAATTTTGCCAAGCCTACTTTAATGATTAAAGTCGTGTATGTAAGAACCTTTATGTGCTAGTAATTTTTGCTAAGAATTCTCCTGATCAAAGACAAAACTTCAGTGTTTCCTAAAGACATTTTCATGTCTCAGTATTTTTTACTACTCCAAACATAACTACAGAGTCTTTCTACATAGAGCACGCTCAGCTGTAACTTTATTTGGCATAATAAACTTTTTTGATTTGCAGCAAGTATTTCTGCATTAATTAATTTAATATATTTTAAATGAATGCGTGCATTTTGTAACCGGTTTACTTCATCCCCCTAAGAGTGTGTGTGTGTGCTTGTGTGTGTGTTTAGCAAATGCTAGCCGAGTTCAAGGCTCGCCACGTGGCGTATACGTGATGTGCCGGCTCTGTTTGGCCAAATGGCTGAGCACGTTGCAGTCAGCGAGCAAAACGCTTTTCGCACAATTAAGCAGCAGCAGCATTAACTAACTGCTTTGTAATGTGGCAGCAATAAATTTTATGTAAATCGTTTTTGCTTAAAGCCATTTTGTAGCCGTAGATGTTGTTGTTGTTGCTGTTGTTGTTGTTGTTGTTGCGGCCAAAGAAGAAAACGGTGCAGAGTTAAACAATGCAAATGAATTACATACCACATTGTAAAAAGCGCAACGCCAGCGGGCCAAATGATGTGCAAGCAATCGCAACCGCAGCAGCAAACACACACACACAAGCAGCGTACACACACAGGCAAAACACACACACACAAACACACACACTCAAAGCTCAAAGATTTTCCAAGAATGCGCTGCCAGCTTCAGTCGCTTGCAGCGGGTGGACGCCAGTCAAGTGTCTATTCACACACACACACAGCTACACCACACACACTCACACACACACAGTCCCCGCTAAGCTGCTCAAACAACAACAACCACAACAAGTTTTTATGTTGTCGAACTTATCGATTGCATTGGCAAATCTTTAATCTCCACTCAATGTATTTTATTTATATTTTTTATTCTTTTGCCAGCAATAATTTATAATAAATTTAACAGCTTTAAGTACTTCCCAGAACACAGAAAAGTCCCCGCTCGTCGTGTCTTGAATGGCAAAGTTTAAAATGTGCAGTGAGTAGCAGCAACAGTTGCTCATTTAGACGCTTGGACGCCAGCAATTGGTCAAGAAATTAAGGCCAATGCTTTCGCTGGCCTTTTTTTTCCGATTAAAAACTAAAAAACGTTAACGCTTTTGGCCTCGTCAACTGCCATTTGTGATTAGGCATTGCATATGTTAATGGCAACACGCTGGCGATATCGATGCCAGCAACGACAACAACAACAACAATTGCATAACGCGTCAGAAATGCCATCAAAAGTGGAGCAACATGTGCTGGTGTTGCATGCCACAGAGGACGCCTTATTGCCTCTAACTTACCCGAGTGTTGGCCCAAAGGAAAGCTGTTAACTGCTGCTGCTGTTGCTCCTACTGCTGCTATCCACACTCAGTTGAGTTGTAATTGTTGTGACTGAATAATCTGCAAAGCACTTGAAGCATTTGCATTTAACACAATTTTTATTATGATTTGTAGTATTTTATATAATGAGCATTTGCTTTTTGCACTGGAAAAACTATCTCGCTGTTGCTGTTGCTGTTGTGATTACTGCTGCTGTTGTTTCATCGACAATTGTTGTTGGCGTTATTTCGTTATTTCGCCACCAACAACAACACTTATTTTTATATATATTTATTTCTTCGCTGTGCTGTTGGTGTGTTTTTTTTTTATAAATATTGCTCTTTCTTCACACGCACACGCATACACCAGCACCAAGCACACACACACACTCGCGCGTATCCGTCAGATACAAAAGACAAAGCAACAACCGTTCGCTGGCGCGCACGTCGAACGAATAAAACGGCAAAACGAAGCCAAACCAAAGTAAAAACACTTGACGGCAAATTTTTCTTAACTTTGGCTGCAAAGCAAACGCAAAATGCAAAACACAAAACGCAAAACGCAAAACCACAAAAACAAAACCAAACACAAAATCAGTTAAAAAGCAAACACAACGCAAAAATGTTTAACAATTTGGTCTTAAAGTTTTGTTAGCTGTTTTTGCTTTGCTTTTGTTTTGTGGCCTGTAACGAACTTTTGGCCAACTGCATTTGGCTCTTGGGCGATCGCGTATGTGTTTTATTTTTGTTAATTTTTTCTTAAGATGGAAACGTTTGCAAAGGCAGCGCTCAACTGGTTCGCCAACCGCCGCTCAAATTGGTTTTATACGCAACACACTCAACACACAGCACACACAGCACACACAGCACACTCCACACTCGACACTCCACAAATCCACACTCAAGACTCCGCACTCAAAACTCATTCGGACTCGAATCCGATTCAGCTTCCAGCTCCCAGCCAACTTCGGGTTTGTCTTCGTCTTTGGCTGCGTCTTCGGCATCTCTCAAAAAATGTTTAATAAAAATAAAAAGAGTCCAAAATTTTCTATGGAAATTGAGGTAGGTTGAGCACCAAGCGGTGCTGCCAACTCCTCCCGATTTGCTTGTATTCAATGCACAATTTGGCAGCTAATATAATTTGGTAGTGTGCAGATTTATGGCCCGAACCTTTGGCTAAAAGTATATAAACTAGTTAGCGCACAATGGGCCATAATTATATGCAGTCAACATTTCCGGAACCAGCAGTCCACTTAGCTACAGTTTAGACTACACTTATTTATTTATATCGGTATATATATATACCTTATTATTTATTTAGTTAGTTGGTTGTATTGTCTGACAGCTTTGGGCTAAGCTCTTGACTTATTCTCTGTCTATAAATTTGGTGTAGTTGCTAAAATATTTATAGTTTTTTGTTGCTAATCGGCGACAAAATGTTGAAATACATTTATTAATACCCTATAAATGTGCTGGAATTTATGATAGTTTAAGCAGTTTTGTAGAATTAACATATAGCTAGAAGTTAAGTTAGTTTTTGGAATATTTATGAGTTGCTCAGAACTGTTTAGCAGCAGGATACCAAGTGGGATTTTTCAGAAGTTCCTTAAACCGCTTGAATAATTTTTAGTAAAGAAATGAATTAAATTATATTCTTAGTGGCTTTATTTCTAATATTTTTATAAGCGACTCAATTTTTCCAGGGTATATGCTATTTTACAAGCCAAGTCTTAGCCTTATTCTGCCAGTTTTTTGTGTGGCTTAGCAGCTGACCAGTTCTGAGCTACTCTTGTCGCTGGTTTAATTAACATAATTAAAAATAAATGCGAGCAAAACCGCAAAAACGTCAGCAAATTCATAAAAAAGTGAAAAAAACCAAAACTAAACTTAAGAAATTTACATAAGAACAACTTTTGGTTTTAACAAACAAAATAAAAATATATAAATATATAACAAATAAAGTTGCTGTTCAAATAATTTTTTCGCTTGTTGATTGCCGTTAAATCGGCATCAAGTTCATCATCAAACACGTCTGAGTGTTGTGCCGAGTGTGTGCGTGTGTGTGATCTGAGTATCGGTCTGGGCCTGGCCCGAACGCCCGCTCAACTGGTTGGACATGGCTCTGCTCATCTCAGCTCAGATCTGGTCATTTGAATGCCAAAGGCATCGCTTTGCTCTTTTCACATTTGGCGTTAGCCGTTTTTTTTTTTTTCTTTCGCTTTATTTTTGCTTGTTTTCTGGCTTCTTTGGCTGCTTGTTGTTGTTGCTGCTGCTTTTGGCACTAAAAGGCAATTTATGATGAGCGACGTCAGTGCCAGAAATGAACAAATTTATGACCGTAGATGACGGGCGAAGAAGTCCAAAGCCGAGCAGCAGCAGCAGCAGTAACCACGACAGCAACATCGGTAGTCAACGGCCCAGCAGCAGCAGCAGCAGCAGCAGCAAAATGCGAAACTTAAATGTCAAACTAATTTAAACAAGACGCTCCATAAAAACTGGATTAATTAAGGTGGCTATGGACTTGTTTTTTTTTCCTTCTCTCTGATTTGATTTGATTTGATTTGCAGCCCACGATTGATAAATTTGATATTCGAAAGACAAGTTCGTGGACAATGGTGCAGCTAATGAAGGGAACCGATTGATAGCTTATATATATAGATATAGACATAGCTTTACACATGTATTGTAAGCAGATATGATGGATGACCGATTGATAAATTGACTGATTGCCTGTTTGTTTAATTGACTGCAGTCAATTAACATTTTGTCAGACACGGATACTTGACGTGTACACTGTGCAATTGTATACCCTGTAGTGAAGGGCGCGAAGAAATGGGGCATATGAAGCACAAAAGAGCTGAGTCAATAAAGTAGTGTAGGGTATAAGCGGCTTCGTTAAATATTAAACTCTATGATTTAACTGCCCAAAACACTTCTTTTAGCCTTTAAGCGCTATAATCTGACCAATTTGGTCATAAGATACTTTTCTATCTTTTATAGCGCAGCCATAAAGAGCTAATTGCATACATAACTTTGAGATTTATAGTTGTCTATGCTTAATTTAGCAATCAATATCGAAATCGATATGAATATTTGAAAAGTAAGATAATAAAACAGGGTATGCTGCTAGTCTAGCAGTCCCCAAACGACCAACTCTAGCGATTTGCTTACCGACTGTATGTGCGACATTTGCTTATATAATTAATTCCAAATATTTTAATTAACAAGTGCTTGAAACTAACGTATGTATAACGGGGCGTATGCGCAATCTCTTGTCTTGTTATTACACTTATTCAATTAACTCAAGTGTCTGCGTCTTTGTCTCAGTCTCTGTCGCAGTCTCAGTAGACGCCTATTTTTTTGCGCTTGGCAAAAGGAAAGGTGTTGACCTTGCGCGACACGCACCGACACGCACGCACACACACACACACACACTGGCACACACACGTGACTGTTACTTGGGCGTTTTTACTGGTTCACCTTCCGAAATTTCCAATGCATATGCATTTGGCCATTAAGCGAAGAGCCCTTCACAAGAATTGACTTGGCTTAAACAAACACACAGCCACAAGGGGGAAAAAAGTGAAAGCTTGAAACTGGTATGGAGCTGCCTGGCATATAACTCCAAAACAGATTCCTTGCCAAAAACTCAAGTTCAAGGCCATACAATGGTCATTGGTATTTTTGGGCCATTTACTTTTCACACAATACACATGTATCTTATTAATTGTTGTTGTTGTTGTTGCAGCTGTTGTTGTTGCAACACTTGTGCACACAAATTGTGTCCATAATTACGCGGCTGTTAATCGATTTTTAAGTTGTTGGCCGAGCTCTGAGTTATACAACAAAATCTTTAACACCTTGCGCACAGTGGAAATGCCATTTGTTGTTGTTGTTGTACCTGTTGTTGTTGCTGTTGTTACCATTGTTTTTGTTGTTGTCTTTATAACTGTCGCTATTGTGTTATTGCTATTATTGTTTATAGCGTTGGCATTTTGGGGCGCGCACTCGTAACTTGAACCAATTTCAAGCCAACAAAAAAAAATCAAATTATTATATACTCAACTCGCGAGTCGATCGGAAAGTCAATAAAATATCAAGTTTTATATATGCAACACAAGTATTTGAATCCGTTCAAAAGCCGCACACAGACACACACACACACACACTCGGGCACACTGTAAGTGCACGTTAGTATCTAGAGCATGAAATTCAACTGTCGATTTGGCTGGACTTCGACTGGACTTGGTTAAAAGCGTTGCTTAGTTGATTGGCTTAGCGAATTATTGTGCCTAAAACCAATTGGCTAAGCCGAATTCACATTTAGCCACGCTGCAAGCAGTGCAGCAGCGATGCAACGAGCTGCTAGACGAGCAGATACCCTGTAAGTGTTGCTAAACGCTAATAAAGCTCAGTTGTCCAAGTGTTTAGCTCACGGAAAGTTTTCCAAACTCTGTTATACATTTCGCAGTCTGGCCTACCCTGCACCGTTACTTGTTACAGGGTGTAGCAAGCGCAGCTAATACATATTTTAAACAAAAGCTGAAAAAAACCTAAGTATGTTTTTAAGTGGGTGAATTTGCTGAATGTGCTTTACGTAAACACATTGATTAATGACAGCACTAACAACAATCCCAACAATTTAAACTTTTACAAAATACACAGCAAATTCCACACAACTATTTATAAAAATATTTAAAAAATCTATATATTTAAAGACAAGTCTTTTACACTATTTAAGCAACGCCCAAATTTATATCGTTATCGTTACCGTTATCGATATATGTATCGATTTGCTAACAAGCCGCTAATTATCGTTAATCAGCATTTCTTTGCCTTGGGCTGAGATTTCTACAAAAACAAATCGCTTTGTATGCCTTTCAAATTCTATCAGTTCTGCCAACTTGCTGTTGTTGTTGTTGTTGTTGTTTTGGCTGTGCTTGTTACCAACACTCAAAACAAGGCAAATTCATTTGATTTGAGCTGGAAAGGCCGAAGAGGCCAATTACTCAATTCGCATGCAGCAAAACAATTGCAGTTTAAAGTTGAAGTTGAAATCGCATTGGTAAAGTGATTGGTGCTGCCACCGCCCGACTGTGGTGACTGCCAGCACCACTGGCCCACTTGCCACACCCCCGGCTGCAGCCCACCTGGCAACCGCCTTAACCACCTTAACCACTCAACACACACTCTCCTTGGCTTCTGCGCGCCACTCAAATTACCAGCCAAGACTAATTTTGATTGTGTATGCACACACACACACACACTCGCACACACTTGCACACCACATGCAGCTCACGTGCAGACATGCAGTAGTGCTGCTTGTTTAAGGGTAAAGCAGTGCTGCAAGGGGGGACAGTCAGGCAGCCAGGCAAGCAGTGCAAGCAGGCGCTGTCGTCGCGTTCGTTTCTTAAGTCATTCGTTTTGCCTGACACTAAACTGTTGCACTAAAGTGTTTGTGTCGTTGCTGCCGCTGCTGCTGCTGTTGCTGCTGCTGCTACTTTGGCGTTGTTTGTTGTTGTTTGGCGCTTGTCGATTTCCAGCCGAGTTTGTTTTGCTTTTTTCTCTTTTTTTTTATTTTTATTTTGTATATTGGGTTTTGGGTTTTGCGTTACTAGTTGGGTCAGGTTGCAGATTCGAAAGTGGGTCAATTTATTACTGCAATGCATTTTTGAACAGCCGCTGCCGTCAGTGCTGCTGCTGGTTAACTGTAAAGCGCTTTGTAGGCCACTTTTTTATGAGGCGGAGATTGGTGTGGGAGCGGGGGGCGGGTGTTGCCTAAAAATTAATTAACTTTGGGTTGATTTTGTTGTTCAGGTGGGCGTTTTGTTGTTGTTGCGTTGTCTGTTAGGCGCAGCCGTCAATTTGCCTACAAATTTAATCACATTTTGTTCGTTTTCTGGTGCTGCTGGCTGGCGAAGGTCATTGATGGACCAGGAACTGCCTCCAAAAGCAAAATGTGGGTTAAATGTTAGATGCTGATGATGAGCTGCACAACAAATTGCATAAGCCGCATGTGTGTGTGTGTGTGTATTGGTGTGTGTAACAACAGCCGGCGGGCAGCATCAAATGCAGCTGGATAATGTACATGGGTAAAAAGGTAAAATGTTAGTGTTAGAGTGCAGGCCATAAATACAAACAACCTGGCCAAGTGCCTGACTGAGCCATGCGCAAGCCATTAGAGAAGGCATGTCTGCATGGCGCTGTGCAATCTGTTTTTGGCTAATGTTTTCGATTTTGAGATTTTATGTGTGAGAAAACTCACAACGCATTGGCCATTGAGCGTTTTTTATGGCTTTTGGTCGCAAATAAACCAATGCACTGCCATCTGAGAACTGCCATTGTGGGAGTTGCTTCAGTCGCTCTGCGCAATTTGTATGACTCGCTTTGGCTCATCCATCTTCCGATCGGGCTATAAAGCTACCGTGAAATTAAGCAAAAACCGAAGAAACAAAAGCAATACTATTGCCAAAGCCACAAGTACAAAAAAACAGAGGCAGAAATATAAACTGCTTGCAAGTAAACACTTTGGAAAAGCAGTGCAGCGATCGCTGCCATAGCAGTCAGCAATTGAACAGCAGACAAGCGGTCTTTTAGTTTTCCTTAAGTTGGCAGCTCTGCCAAGTCACGAATATACTGCTTTGTACTGCTTGTCGCCTGACAAAATGCTCCCTGTCACAACACTAAGCGTTGCTTTATTTAAAACTGCGCGCAATTGAATTAATATTCATTCTCTATGCCTGGAATCATTTTTAATCATTGCGCACTTTTGATAAACAAGATTGTAATCTAAAAATCGGTTTTAAGTAGTTTATGCTTATGTTTGTCAGCCAGTTAATTAAAAATAAACCAGTTAATCTGGAACAAGTACAAAAACCCGCAAGTCTTTCGGCATTTAAAACAATTTCGCTACTTGCAACGTCAGCAAACGTTTATTGAACACACAGTATACACTAGAATACATATATGTACATATGTATGTATTTTCACAATTTCTATTCGTATTTGATAATTTATAGATCGTGCCTTAATCCAGCTTTTATCGCTTGACTGGCGACAATTATCTGGTAATCCGATGCTTTTACCGAGAACTGTATGAAGCCGAGCCATGGGTGTTCCATCAAAATTCTCGCAAAATATATATAAATCTATTTTTTTTTTTCAAATGCTTAAACAATAAAAATAGCATAATCATCACATATTGAAAATAGCTTTTATTGAAAGATAGTTTTATAAACAAATAGCAAATTATTTTGATCTATGTGTGTGTAAACAACAAGAACTACAACATTTACGATAAGCACAAGCATCAGCAGCGGCTCCAGCAGAAGTGTTCCAAATTTTGACAGTTGGCTGTGAAAAAAAATAAAATAAAAGACAAGATTATAGCAATCGCCATGTTTGATATATACGTATACGTATATACATATAACTTTTTTCATTTTATTCTTTATCAATATGTACATACGAGCATGCTTATCCACATTTCTCCCGTTTCTCTCCATATTCTCTTTGTTCTGTGCTGGGCGAGTGCCGTTATTGCGGTAATCGACAGTTCATTTGACGCTGATTTATCTCCTTGGTACACCTAACCTCTCATAGGCTATGTCTGACTACATTGCAAATTCACAGACAAAGCCTAGTAGAGGCTAGATTTATAAGGAAATTATATGTTTTATTCAATCAATTCCATGCGCATATGTTTAAGAAAATTCGACGGGGGCGAAGCTGACTGCGCAACAACATTTTATTAGTGCGCCGCTTTCTTCTCATTTCATTTGCGTTAACGTTTGGCTTTTGCGTTTACTTTTGCGATTTATCATGTTATTGCTGTTGTTTGTTTCGTGCTTTGCGTACGCATCGGTTCATGTTTTATTTTTATATCGAAAATAATGACATGAGCCAACGAGCTCTTTTCACTCTTTGCAAATAGCAACTTTCACTTTTCTCGACATTTATTTTTCGCGTTTTCGTCAAACAACTAAATTAATTGAAATCGCAAATACCAGAAATTTTATAACAGTAAAAAATACATGCGTTCCAACCGACGGCCGATACGCGAATGACCAAACGAGAAGAAGGAGAGCAATGGAAGAGCGCTAAAGTCGCGCCCATCGTCAACTAGAACAACAATAAATTTATATGAGCGCCAGCACCAACAGCAGCGACAGCGCCAGCATACGCAAAAACATACAATCATACTGTTAAACATACATACACACACATATATATAAAGTTATGCAGCCTGTTGCTGTGTGTGAGTGCATTTTAAAGTTCAAGTTCAAAGCTACGGTCGCTGCTTTTGCTCTTGCTCCCGCTGATTGCGTCGCATTAGAATTCCTACTTTTGCTCTTACGTTTGCTCTCCAAATGTTGGGCCCACACAAAAACACGCACATATACTTATGTTTGCGCACACCCACACAATCGCCCTGCCAAAGTGCACGTACACGCGAATCGATCGTTCGTGGTCGCGGTCGTGGTCGTAGTTGGCGCCGTCGTGCTAGTCTTGTCGCTTTCTATTTTGAAGCTCGCCGGGCACGAAGTTGTCGCTTCGCTCTCTCGTTTGGCGCTCTCGCTTACGCTCACCTTGTTGCCCGTCTATGTACCTGCATACGCACGTCATAGACAAAACTAACGCTAGTTTCTCTCTGCTGCTGCCAGCGCTGCTGTTGTTGTTTTTTGTTTGGGGCAGAAGTAATCCATGTCAGTAGAGCACGAGCACTTTCGATTTTTTTTTCTATTTGACGTTGGCGCGCGTCGCGTGGCGTCTGTGGAGCGTGCGCCAACTATTTATATAAATGTTTTCTCTTTTTTTTGTACTTTTCATTGCGCTTGTTGTTGTTATCAGTAGTTTTTTTTAAATTAAAATACTATTTATTATTCTGTTATTTATCACTTGATATTTTTGGGGCGTCGCCTTTTTTTTTATCACAAGAATTAAGTTGTGCACTTTATTTATTTTTATTAACTTTCGACTCCCATCGATCTTGACACTCGCACAGTTTTGGTTTTAATAAACTTGAGTATGAAGCGAGTTTTAGCTTTTATACTCTCCAGCGACGTCGACGTCCAATGGCGGCGCACGCAGCGTTGCAGAAAAAAAGCTGAATTCTGCATATGTATGTTTGTATGCATGTGTGCGTAAGTTACTGTGTGAGTTTCTGCTTGTGTATGTGTGATCGCTGCTTTCGTATGCTTCATTTTATTATTTTGTTGACTTTTTATATTCGAATTCTTGGCCAGCGAAATATGTACATACAGAATTGAAACGACGACGGAATGAACATTTTGCATCTTTCGATCGTCGTTTATATTGGCAATGGCGATGGCGATGGCTCTGCCGACATCGCTGCCCCAACTGTCGCCGCTGCTGCTGCTGCTTCTGCTGCACACACGCACACATGAATATGAGTTTCTTGAGCATCATTTTGTTTTGTGTTTCGGTTGCCGTTTTTTCGCTTCGCCTTTATTCGGTCAATTGCTTTGCTTCTTTTTTAGGCGATTTCACACACAAACACACTCACACACATGTATGTTTGTACATATATACATACATATCTGTTCTTTCTGCAGCCTGCACCGCCCACTCTGCTAGCCGTAGGACCCGATTGCCAGACGTGTCGTTGTCGCTTCTGCTGCTGCTGCTCTCTTTCTCTCTCCTTCTCTTTCTATCTTACTGTTTTAAGCCGCGTCTTGGTATGCTGTGTTGATTTTGTTTTTGTTATTTTTTTTTTCATTCGTTCTTGCTCCCTTTGCATGGGTGTTGTCTGCTTTTTTCTGAGGGCGCAAATTAAGTTCGAGTCATTAAACCGGTCAAGCTAAAGTAACGCAGCATCTGAAACTTAAGTGAAAAGCTGTTCATCAAGGAATAAACAAAATTGTTGCTCGTTTTTGTTTTGTTCTCGTTGCTGTTGTTGTTTGTGTTTGTGGTTACTTAAGCGTTTTGCAACTGTCTCAAAGGTATTGACCGACTTTGCTGTAACCTGAGCATATACAATGAAACTTAATGCTCTTTTGGACATTCAAACAGAGGCGCCAGGTGACTGACGAGCTTTTGTCTGTAAGCTGGACTCTATAACTGTTTATGCTGGAGCTGGAGCTGATACCAGCACTGAGACTGAACCATAATTAATCAAATTTATTGATATATAATTTATTAACCAATAGTATCTACATATAATATAAACGCAAATGACCGAAATAATAATACACTAAAAAATCAACTGGAACTCTACATTATTCACAGAATCGCACGCACGCATTCGTGTGTTCTGCTTTTGATTATTGTTATGGGTGCATGTGTGTTCGCTCTACGTTCCTTCTTTATATGCGTTTGAATGCAATGAACTCAGTAACGACTTTGCGCTTGTTTGTTTAAAAATAAAAATAAAAAACAAATTTACAAAAATAACATTAAATAAAAACGAATCAACAAACAAAAGGAATTCTTTGTTTATGGCTCGTCCAACCTGTGTGAGAGTGTTCTCTACACACACACTCTACACTCTCTCTCGCTCTCTCTGTCTCCTCTCCATTACCGTCTGTTGTTGTTGACGCTTCAATTGGGGCGCAAATTGTAAAACCACAAAAGGAAAAGTAAAAAAAAAACAAAATCAACAAAATTGCAGCACCAAAACCAGAGAACATCAAATTTTTGGGTGAAGAGTTTTGAGTACGTTACTACGTATATTGAGTTCAATGGCTCCATGTAGAATTTATTTATCAGTTGAAATATTTTGCTAACAAATTGCAGTCAATGACATTTCTCACACACACACATACAGAGAAACAAACATGCACACAGGAATTTAGCAGCACTGCAGCGGATGTGCTGCGTCAGTGTGCGTGGGCAGAGAGAGAGCGTTGTAGGAAGAGCAAAGAGAGCAGAGAGCCCACAACAGGTCACGCAAGCGTGCTAAAGTTTATTCATCTCGGCCCAAAATGCGCAGCAGCTTCAAAAATGTATCGACGCAAAGTCTGAATTTGAAGCGAAATCAATGAAGGATGAAGTGATGGGATAGACTGGGTGATCGAGTGAGATAGAACGCCAGAACTTGTGACTCCAGCTTCGACTGCACACTTGTGCAAAGCTTAAAGCAACAACAACAAGAGCAGCGAAGCTTTTTGGGTTGGCAAACGTGGGAAGAGAGAGAGCTAACGAAGCAGGAGGCAGGAGGAAACGGCGAACGCTGTTCTGTCTACGACAGCAGCAACAACAACTGGCTGCAAAAATTGTTTAATTATAAATTGTAGAAAAGAAAAAAGACAAAAAAAAAACAGTCAAGCAAAAAGCAAAACAAGCTAGCCAGTGTGAGTGAGAGCGAGATGGATAATAGTGTGGAGAGTGCGAGATGGAGATAAGTTTTTGTTGAAGGACACACACGGTCTTTAAGAGTGAGTAATGCACTGGAGGTTGTTGACTCTGTCTCTGGCGGTTGTTGTTGTTGTTGTGCCTGGCTTTTTTTTGTGTTGTGCTTTTGCACTGCCCACTGTTGTTGTTGCTGCTGTATATAAACACACATGCATGTGAGTTTGTGTGTGTGGAATCTTTTGTTATGCGTTTTTATTTTTTGGCATTGTCGTTGTTTGATTTCTGCCTCGTCTTTCTCAATCGCTCTCTCTTGCTCGCTCTCTCTGCCACTCTTCTTGTAGGTGAACGTATTAGTGTGTGTGTGTGTGCGTGCGCAGAGTCAAAGTGATTAAACTTTATGCGCAATTTATTTAGCATTCACAACAACAATTGGCAAGAAATAAAAAATAAATAACAAAAGCAGCAAAAATTATTGTTTAATGTTAATTCAACAAGAACAGTGACAAAAATAGCTGTAACAGGTTCGGGCATCGGGCTCACGACACGTATACGTAATTTTATGAGCCAAAATAGCTTAAAGGCCAATTGCATTTGACATTTCGACCGCAATTTAAAAGATCTTCTTCAATCTACACAATTCTACGAGCTATACTATAAATATACTCGAAAGTTAATGAAATTGCTGGCAATGTCTGAAATGGGAGGGTCACAGTCACACTCAGAAGCAGTGGCTGTGGCAGAGGCGCAGTTCCAGACTCTGGCACAGACTAAAGCCCGAGGAATTCGCTGGGCTTCATCCGGTTTGGGTTGCCACAAGTTGCATGCCGCACGAGACAGCAACATGTGCCACAAAATGCGGGTGTTAAATGCTGCAAGCATTTCCCAGACTGACTCAGAGTCAGACTCAGTCACAGTCTCTCAGACTCCGAGCGATATATACTGCCATATAGGAGTATATATACTTTGTATAGGAACAGATGCGCACAATATGGTGCATTAATTTGCAGCTCCTGACGGACGACTCACACAACCAGGGACACAGTTCTTGTTGCTGTGTTTGCTGTTGTTGTTAATCGTCTTGACAGGCCACAAACCGCATCGTGCGTGCTGCTGCCAAGGCCAGTGCAATATTTTACACTGTAACATCGCATTCGTCGTCGGTCGGCAACTTCCGTCAGCGTCTCCTGCTGTCCCCAGCACCCTCTACTCCTGAGTCTTGGAGGAGTGGGGAGGGAACACACAACATGGTGATTGGGAATAAAAACGTATTTTTGCTTGGCGCTGGCGTTTCATTTTTCGCCTTGACGATCGCATTCATTTATAAAATTTATATATATGTATTTATATATATGTATATGCGTTTTATGCCATTGTCATTGTCCCCACACCACAACACACGCCCACACACACTGTAAGAAGCGGGGGAATTAAAAGCTAGAGAGGTTGATGCAGGCACACCAAAGATTTGATACACTCAAATCATTTTTTTTTAAGATATAGTAAACTAATCTGGGCGATATAAAACTATAAGCTGTTTGCAATAAAAAACAATCCTTTATAGTGTTTTATTGGGAAACTCTTTAACAGATTAGCTTACAAACTTGGCTACATCCACTGGATTTTATGCCTGATCAAGAACATATAGCATTATTCAGTACCACACACCTCATTAAAATCGTTACAAACTGCATCACAAATTCATAATACTCATTAACAGACACTAAATGACTCCTGAGATATCGAAACTCACTTCTTTATAAGTATAAGTTTGTAATTATGGATCTGATCGTATCACACTGATTCATTCTTTGTTTCAGTTCCATTGCAAGGACTGAAACTTGAGTATTGTATTCGATTCACAAACAACAAGTTTCAATTACCGTAAAAACAAAAGCGCTTAATAACATTTAGATTGATTATACGTTCATATATCACCTGAGCTATAAACAGAGTTTCCGTATCGATTACTTTGTTTCCCTAACCTCAAAGCTAACGATCACAGGGTTGCCTTGCTCACAGTGTCGAATAATTGTAGTGCTCTCTGTTTTGTTGTGCAAATGGATAAGGAAAGCTCTCCGATAAAGGAGTAAGTAAAGTAGTGCACTAAACTCCAAGTTTTAACAGAGACTTTTGCTAGCTTTTTTACCGCGTCTGCGCTGATAATGATCATTGCCATGATGATCATAAGGTTTTCGATATTTCGTAAAAAGTTTCAGCTACAAATGAGTCGATTATATAAAATGGCGATTAATTATACGCCGATTCGTTATTGTGGGGATGATTTGTCACACATCTCGGAGCGTCGACTGAATATTGTGGCCCGCAAGACTTTAGTCTTGGACATGGATGAGACCCTGGTACAATCTTATATAGAATATCATACAAGAAGACCTCCAAATGTATCGATTAGGAAGAAACCGCTCATCGACTGCGATTTTTCATTCGGTCTCCAATCGGGAAATGTCACCGTTTTTGTCTATAAGCGTCCCCATGTCGACTTTTTTCTGGATCGGGTCTCCAAATGGTATAACCTAAAAGTGTTCACTGCTGCTACTGAGAACTATGCCTCGAGGATCCTGGACTATTTGGACAGGGGTAGAAATATTTTAAATTGTCGATTTTATCGAAATCGTTGCATCGATATTTATGGAATTAGAGCCAAGTTTATAACAGTGTGCCATAAAAATATGGCCAATGTAGTTTTACTAGACGACTGTCGCATAGCGAATAGTTTTAACGAGGGTAATGCCGTATGGATTAAGCCCTACGAGATGGCTACTAAGGATATCGAACTACTTTGTATGTTGCCCTTTTTGGACGCCCTGCGTTTTACGCGGGATGTACGCTCTGTTTTGGGTAGAAGGGACAAATTCGGTTTTCTTACTAGGGATTTGCTCAGTCAATATAAATATTATACCTGAGTGGGGTATACAAGGCATAAATCATGGGACTTTACTAACTTAATTCACATTATCAATCTTCATTAGGGTATATCCGATTGTCTATTTTCCGAGTGAAACTTATTTTCAACATTCCCAGATCTTAATAATTACTTTGTAAACAATTTAAACAATGTTTCTTTATCTTTATCACAATATAAATGTATTCCTATATTTTCCATGCTCTACTTTGTATATCTACACGATATTCCACTTCCAACATTCCATTACTTTCCATGAATATTTATAGCTTTTTGTAATCCGCAAGAGTCACAACTTTGTTTTCCAATATAGTTTCAGCCAAAGTGAAGTTTAGTCATCGCAGACCTTGCTGAGTCACTTGGCTCGACAAGTGAATCACTAGCGACACTCACTTCCAGTCAGCTTCCAATGACTTCCAGTGCCAGGGCCTAGAAACTGCTCCACTTTATCGCACGACATTGAGAAATGGTAAAATTTTATAGATATTTAGACTACTACAGTGATCGCTCGCTAAAACTGAAACCGAAACCGGCTGACTGGCCAAAATGTGTATTTCTTGCTAATCTTCTTGGGCAGGCAATTCTTGGGTGCGGCAATTAAGTCACCACAAACAACAGCAATGGGGCATGGATGGGTGAGGGAAGTGGTGGGGAGGTGCAACCTCTGCGCGTTTCCAGTGAAGATCATTATTGTCTCGCCGCGGATGCTGACGGCGGCCCCAAAAATACAAAAAAATACTGAGCGCGAAGCAAACAAGTTAATGAACCCGTTGCCTGCGTCGCAATCCTTGAACTCGTCTCAAATCGATTCCAGTCGAGTTGTCCAACTAGTTTGGCCTCTGCGACTGTTCGTCCCAAAGTCTTCGTGTCCCATGCCCGACGGCTGCTGCAACCAGAACCAACAACAAAATCTGTGGCATGAATTCTCTGGAAATGATCGAAATTTCATTTCATTGCGACGCGACTAAAGAAAAAAACAACAAAATTGAGTTCAACAGCATTCCGGGTGGGGAAGTTATAAGTTTTTGCAGTGTCTTCTTCTTCGACCAGCCCCCACTGTCTGTCTGGCAGCGTTTCTATGCTTAGAAATGGCGACTCTTGAGCTACCGCTGTCTTCCTCTCTCACTCTCTTTTAACTTTCCATTATCCTTGAGGCTCAAGTCAATGCCCTCGTCTCGCATTACACAATTGCAGCGGGAGGCAGCTTCAGCAATAACAACAACAACAACAGCAGCAGCAGGAACTGTGCATCTCGAATTCGCCTCTGGCCCCTTTGCCGCTCTCTTAAGTTACACAGAACTCCAGTGGCCTACTTCCACTTGAATGGAACAAATGGAAATGGGAATGAGAATGGTACATGGAGTGTAGGGGGTGGGGTGAGGGGGGATAAGTAAATCGCCCGTTTGGAACAAAAGCTTTTGTGCCAATGAAGAGCAGGAGAGCAGTTTAGCAGCAGGCAGCAATCAACAGCGATCCTGTGGCCAGCACAAAAGACAAAGAAACTCATTTTGTCGCATGCAAAAATTAATACAAAACAAATGCGAATGAGAGCTCACACACACATGCACACTCACACATATACAAACACACACATTTGTATGTATAATTTTTATTTTTATAACTGACCTCGAACTTTTGTGCAATGTGATTGAACTGCTGCCACTGCTGCGATATCTGTGAGCTTGAGCGCTGCCGCTGTTCCCCCTCCGCCCGTGCCATCCCATCCCATCTCGTTCCATTGCCTTTCCCACCGCCTTTCCAGCTCCGTCCACATTTGCATGCAGACTGCGTACAAAGAGTCGACTCGGAAAGTGGCAGCGATAATGTCGCCGTTGAGCTTGGGATCAGAATCGGAATCGAAATCGGGATCTGGATGCGTTGTGTCCGTTCGTTCGTTCACAAACAATATGGAAATTTAACGCGCGCAAAAGCTGCAAAACAGAAGGGGGTGAGGCAAACGTTGATGATGGTTAGTAAGTGAGTGCAATGGCAGTGGAAAGGGGAGAGGAAGTGGAGAGAATTTTATGTAGTTGTAGTTGCAATCGACGACAACGTTAAATGCATAATAAATGCGCTTTCAAGTGATTTGGTAAAATAAAAATGCGTGCTGCGACTGAATTGCACTTTCAATGAGTTAAAACAAAAAAAAATATGTAAAAAAAATTAAAACAGAACGGACAGAGTGACAGCGCGGCAAAAGCGATAAGAGCGCAGCAGCAGAGCGAAAGGGAGCGGGCGAACGATAGTGAGAGCAGAGAATGAGAATGATGAAAGGGGCAGACGCACAAACTGTGGGAAGTCCATTGCGTTACGTTAAGATAGCTATTCATTCGAAGGCAATATCCGACCACGCCCATCTCATACAACAAACTAATTTCATTGACTTTTGTAACGCTGACGTTGATAAAACCGTGCACGAAAGAGAGACACGTAGAGAGGGAGAGAAAGAGAAAGCATGTGTTCGTTTATAATTCTTTATCAGGAATATTTTGCTGGCTTTCTGGAGTCTTTGCTGCTGTGCAAATATTTAATTTTTTTAGCAGAAAATCAAAAAATAAAAAAGAAAGACAAAACAGACTTAGAGCTAAAAAAAATAGCAGTGGCGCAGATAGCAACTGAAGGGAATTTTTGTGTAGCTCCCCTGACAATACGTGACGTGCGCCACTGACCAGCAGCAACATCAGCGACGTCGGCAGCGCCGGCGACAGCGACAGCGACTGCGGAGCACGAGAAATGTTTAGCTGACGTCATTTGTCCTTGAATTCGTGTATTTGCGGCAAAACAAAATTCACAAAATTCATTGCACTTGCGAGCTTCGGCAGCAGCGCCAAAAAAAAACCTAAAACAAAAAAAAAGTAAAGCAAAAAGCGAAGCAGAGAAACATCAAACAACAAAATAAGATAAAGTGCTGGAGCGAGAGAGCCGCTAGGAGAGTGAAAGCTGCGAGCTCAGCTGAAACAGAAGCTAACTAAGCACACAAATACAATGAGAAACAATTCTAAGAAAAGTAATTGCCCAGCAATTACAAGTTATGATAATTTTTAGACATATATACATACATACATATATATTAGCAACAATGTAGATTATTAACTTGGTGTTATGTGGTCTTAACACTTGATCCCGCCCAAACTGACTTTAAACTTAACGGTTGGCCATAAAACTCAATGAAGTCTATTGTTGAAAGCTCACTGCTATGAGACGTGGTAAATCAAACATCGCGTACAGCGAAAGTATCGATAAAAGCTTTGCAAATTGAAAGCTTGCATGTGCACTTGTATCGATAACGATAGGCGTAATTATTAAACATTTTGTATAAAAGCCTTAATTTAAGCAAAACAGCAACTGCAACGAAGCAAAAGAACACGTGCCGCCTGCTGACCACACCGAAAAGCCAATTAAACGTCGCCAGTTAAACCAAAACAAAGTAACAGAGAGAAAAAACAACGCAGCTGCAACTGTGTTTTCTTGTATCACAAGGGGAACAAAATACACACGTTCAGCAGAGCGAGCTAAAATAGTTATTAATGTATTGCGAAGTAGCGTTAGCGCCAACGCCAACAGCAGGTAGGCTTAGCACAACCACTTTACAGATATTAAATTTATTGTACTAAACATTTTTCTCTATTTAGCTAAGTGTTTGTAGATTGTTTCTAGCCCAAAATGTGTGTCATCTAATTACAGAGCTTGGTGCAATTTTAATTTACTCACATACAGTACAACGGTTTGTGTGTGTAGGTGTGTGTGTGTGTGCACTTTTTGTATATAAAATTATTTTGCCTTAAAGTTGCTTATCAGCTTTTATCTGGTTTTCGGCCGCGCTCTTTGCCCTTTGTCATTGCCTTTCCCACTTTTATAAATTCATAATCGCAACAGTTGCAAGCGAGTGACACATAAATTTAAATATACCTATATGTACATATATAAGTACATATATAGTATTTATATACTGGAGTGAAATACGGTTTAAGTGCCAAAATTAAAATCAGAGTCAAGAGTAACTGTAATCTAGAGTTTTTGTTTGCTTTTAGGCTTATGCGGGTCATATCACTAATTTGATATAATAATCTCAGTGCACACACACACACGCACACCAATACACGTGCAGCGGTTTATCTACAGACATACAGACAAACATATAGTATCAGTTTCGTAATTAACAATCTACTCAACTCTGCTTTTTTTATTCCCTTAGCAGATAAAGATATACTCTACGTTAATTGATAAGCCACGAAAAGAAGCACAAGAAGAAGCACAAACAGTTAGCCACTTTCGAGATGGGACAAACACTCTCTGAGCCGGTGACAGCCAAGGAGTCATCCTATTGCCAGAATCAACAGTACAGCGTCGGCAGCAGCTGCATGCAAGGATGGCGCATCAACATGGAGGATTCACACACACACATACTCTCGCTGCCGGATGATCCGAAGGCGGCATTCTTTGCCGTCTACGATGGACACGGCGGCGCCACAGTGGCCCAATACGCGGGCAAGCATTTACACAAATTTGTGCTAAAACAGCCGGAATACCATACCAACAACATACCCAAGGCCCTCAAGCAGGTGAGTAATTTACGCCCACTACGACTATTACTCATGTCTAAGTTAAATCATCATTTCATCATTGTGGTTTTGCAGGCATTCCTCGATATCGATGTGGAGATGCTGAACAAGGAACTGCTCAGCATACAAATGGCCGGCTCAACGGCTGTGGTTGTCTTGGTCAAGGATCAAATGCTTTATTGCGCCAATGCCGGCGATTCGCGGGCCATTGCCAGTGTTAATGGCCAATTGGAGACACTTTCCGTGGACCACAAGCCAAATAATGAAACAGAATCGAAGCGTATTATCGAAGGCGGTGGCTATGTGGAGTTCAATCGTGTCAATGGTAATCTTGCCCTTTCCCGTGCTCTCGGTGATTTCGCCTTCAAACGTCCGAACAAAAATCCGGAAGAACAAATAGTCACAGGTAAGCGAGAGAAAAAAAACAAAGAATAAATTAAACAAATTATTGTTTTCAACACTTTTGTGTGTTCTTTTGTGATCGTTAGCCTACCCGGATGTGGAGACGCGTCAGGTGCAGGAGGATTGGGAATTCATTGTGCTTGCCTGCGATGGCATTTGGGATGTCATGAGCAATGAGGAAGTTCTGCAATTCTGTCGCACACGCATCGGTCTTGGCATGCAGCCCGAGGAGATCTGTGAAGAGCTGATGAATCATTGTTTAGCACCCGATTGCCAAATGGGCGGTTTGGGTGGTGACAACATGACCGTTGTCTTGGTCTGCCTACTCCACGATAAGCCCTACAGTGAGCTGGTGCAGCGTTGCGCCAACGCATCAGCCACAGCCACAACCACATCATCACAATCACACGCCCAGGAAGCAGATACAGCAGCTGCAACAACAGAAGCAGCAACAACAACAGCTCCCGCTTCCGCTGCCGCTGCATCAACAACGGAAACAAATGCAAGTGAAGAAGTCACGCCTGTCACCACGGAACTCTAAGCCAATTGCACTAAATCGTTAACCCGTTAAGAAAACCCGGCAAAACACAATTCGCTGCTGGCAGCACATAAAATTTAAAACTTTCTTTTAACCCTTTAATTTCGATATTTCTAAATTCTAAGCCAGAAATTGTAAACCGATTTCCTAAAAAGTTGTGTACTTAACGCGTCTGGTTTTTGGTTAAGTTTATAAACAATTTATACTCGTACAATCCTTACCCGCTCCACAAAAATCCCCCCAAAAATGTGTATTAACTGTTTAGTATTTATATGTTGTACCTATACTTTTTTGACCTAATGAAAGTTTCTTTTTGGGATTGGTCTTTTAAAAATGTTAGCAAATAAAAATTGAGTTGAATGAGCCAGAGAGAGTTGAGCTAAGCGTAATTGTAATAATAATAATTAAATACATTAATATTAATAAAGTAAAAGTGTTTTTGTAGTGCCCGAAACGAAATCGTTGCGAATTCCATTTAAGATGTATACGGTTTAACTACGGGTCCTCGATCCCTAAAAAGAAAATTGTAGTAGTCATGCTAGAGGCCTTTTTACATTGCAATAATATTTAAAATACTTGAATGAGATTTCAAACACACACAGTACACCCACACACTCACACACACACACTGAAACAAGAGCAAAACCAAATATATATAAAAACTTACATAACAAATTTATTGGGTTTGCATTTGGTTGGGGTTGGGGTTGTGGCTTGGGAGGAGCCGAGAGAGTTATTGGTTGACTTTGTACAGGTGACACCCCCACTTTTTCTAGAAGCAAGTTTCGGGATTTTTGTGTACAGCATTTTGCTGGTTAAATCTTTTTTTTTTTTTGTTTCTTTTATTGGTTGACATCGTTATCAGCATAATCAAATTTCGATTCCGTTCTTCTTCTTTCCATCTTTTCTTCAGCTAACTACATTTAATCTACATTTGCGTAATTTGTTTTCAGTTTTTTTGTTTTTCTCTTTTTATTTGATTCTCGTTTTTTTTTAGTTTTTCTTTTTTTTTATTTTATATGATACATACAATAAAATAAAATATGCATTTATGATGTTTTTGTTTTGTCCCCTTTGTTTTGTTTTGTTTTTTTTTTCATATTTTTAGCTCGTTTTTAGTATAAATTCACTGTACTAAGAACGAGCACAAAGATTTCACTCTTAACTATACAGAAAAGAAATCAAAATGGTTTGCGGCTTTTGTTGTTGTTTTCTTGTTTGTTGTTTGCTATTTGTTTATTTATAATTTATTTATACTTTTTGTTTTTTCTTTTTTCTATCTTTTGTTTGCGGCATAGGGATATTGTTTAGTTAGAGTTCGATTTATTTTCTCGTAGTTTATGCAATTTTATAAACCTTTTGTTTTTTTACTTTACAATTATCAATTTTGGTACAATTAATATGTGTTTATTAATCATATATTCTTGATATATAGTATTATTACATTGTTTTGTTGCTTTCGCTTTAACAGACATTCTTGTTTTGTTTTGTTTTCTTTTCTTTTGTTTCAATTCATTTTTTCTTTCTTCTTTTAGTGATAACAATGTGCGTAAGCATTTCTATGCAATTGATTTAAACAGAAAAACCAAATAAAAAATAAATAAAAATTCAAGAAAAAAATCATGTATACAATATATATGTTTAAAGTTTAAACACATCCACAACTTCATCGAGAACAATCAAAGTTAACGATAAATAAAAACAATAATAGAACTCAAGAATATCAGTATCGAAAAATATCGCCTATTTAAAACTAAAAAATTGTTAATATTGAAATATTAATGGCAGTGCCAAATGAATGAAGAGAGGAAAGTTTATAGACATATATAAATATGTACATTTATATCGGGGGTAGTGCTACCCACGTTCAGTAACCGATATAAATGTATATATTTATATAGATATAGACAGAAGTCGGTGGCAGTGCCAAATGAAGTAATAGTTGAGGCATTTTCTCTGCCGCCTTAAAAACTTTCAATAATAATAATTATAAATAAAATCAAATAATATATCATAATTTATACATAATAATAATAATGTCTTGAAAGCTATTTTGAAATGACTCTGCACGACAAATATGATATATTTCAAATATATATATATCGATCTATATATATGTAAAACAAACAGGAAATTTCTTTAGTTCTGGATGGTTTTTATCATTTGTTTTTTGAAAGTGTTGTTTATGGGTGGGTGTGTTGGTGTGTGTGGATAGTTTTAGCTGTGTCTGTGTGTGTTATTATCATTATTGTAGTTGCTTTTATATAGTACATTTAACAAGGTTTCACACGTGTCATTCTTCAGTGTCATATGCGCTGCTTAAACATACAAAATAAATAACTTAAAAACTGAGACTTTACAATATAACAATTTAATTAATTAATTTAATTATTTCATTCATTTGTGTTGGTTTTTCATTTGTTTTGTTTGTTTTATTATTTACCTTAAAATTATTCAACATCAACAATGTTTCACGTTTTTTTCCATCTCTGCTTTCACATTATTTTTAGATTCTTCCCTCATTATCATTATCATTATTCATTTATCATTAATCATTTCAATTTCGTTTCTTTTCGTTTTGCTAACTTTTTTATACCCTCTACAAAACGTCCGGGGATTCCTGGTGTGCCTACAGTGCGTACTAGTAGTAGTCCATCAACTGACAATCAATATTCCAACTTTTCGCTTTTGCAATTGTCGGAAAAGTTTCGTTTTTCCCATCACAATTGCTTTAATATCACACATCAAAAAAAAAGATTGCTGAATCTTTGATTGCCAGAGCTCCAAAATATAAACTTTTCCCCTCCCCAGGGCTTTACTTTCCTAAATAATTCACTTAAAGCAGTCGCAAGTCGGCCGCGCTAACGTGGTTCAACTGTACAGTGGATGAGCACAAAACAAAATCAAAATCATATAATAACCATTTGAGAGTGTTTTTGTTTAAACTGAAATCTATGGATGATGTGAGAAGTGTGCGTAGAGGGGATGAGGCAGAAGCTATGTGTTTTGAATGGGGGTGGTTGGGTGTGTTGTGGGTGTACACACCACTGAGCAAAGGCTGGGAAACAGAGCATTCTAGCTGTAGAAGGATTGAGCACACTTCCAGGAGAAGCTAGCGTTAACTCTGGTACCCGCCACTGGCGTTACGAACAATAGACTAACAAATAATTAATAATATTATAGTGTAGTTGTAGTAGTATATAGTATATATCTATAAATGGTATTACGGTATACAATTGTGGTATGTGGTAGGGTCTAAAGGGGCAGCGGTTAGGAGCTAACACCAAAATCAAGGACCTTGGCTCAGTGGAGCGAACTGTACAGTAGTTTTCAATATAAATATATAGTATATATATACACATACTATATATACTATATACATATATAGTCTATATATATACATGTATTTAGTATAGGCACTTAGCATATTCGATTGTTTTCATAGAAACAAAATATATATATTTTTACTTTTAAATAAATATACATATATATATATAGTATATAATATATAGAGAAGTGTGTAGAAAGTCTAGCTTAGGGAGCAATACATAACAGAAGAGTCGGTGAGAAAGTGTTTAAAGAAGAATCTGAAAATTCACTGCATTTTGGTTCACTATATTAAAACAGTTGCTTGACTCTAGTCTGCCTAAATTGCTTAAAAATTAATGTATATAAACAAATTTAATGAGAAATTTTAATTGTTTTCTTTGCTCGGTTGATTGGTTTCTTGATTGGAAGTGAAGAGGGCGGAGACGTAAGTTCATTTCTTCTGACGGTTGAGACAAAAACATAAAATCTGTTTTGCGAAGTGTGAATTTATCTCTCGCCTATAGTTTGGTAGTACTCTATATATATAGTTTATGTATACGGGTATATGGATAGTCCTAAACATATCACTTAACTCTAGCATAGCTATAGCTTTAGCATTATAAGTATAGTTTATGTATATCGTATGCTCTTAGTCTATGTTCATTTATATATATTTATATTTATATAGATTGATTTATATCTTCTTCTACTCTTTTACTGCCAATTTGTTTTATAATGCCTTAAGTTTAATTTACATGCTTTACACTTGAACTTCCAACGAAACCAAAAGTTGTGCGTACAAAATCAAAATGTAAATTAATCCAAACACAAGAAAATAAACCGAAAATTGACAAGCAGAGAGAAGAGTTATTTAAAACGAAATAATAATTAAATACACAATATTGTTTGTTTTTTTTTCATTCTGTTTATAGGACAACCAAAGAGAGAAATCAAAATTTAATTTTATAATGTTGATGGAGAGATTATATATGTGTCATATATATAATATAATTTTAAATGCCTATTTGTGTTGTCCTAAACCTCAAAGAACTTCAGTGTGTCAGTGTCTGTGTGTGTATTTAGTTTATGGCACCTTTTGTTGTGTGTGTGTGTGTATGAGTGTGTCGTTGTCGTTTATACAGCTATACATATATTTATGTATACTTGTAAATTGTTTGTTTAACATTAGTTAGTTAGTTGCTTGTCTACGCGTTATAAAGTTTTAGTTTTAGTTATAGCAATGCAATTAATTTTCTTGTTTTTTTGTTGCTGTTTTTTGTTGTTGTAGTAGTAGTAGTAGTAATAGTTGTTTGTTTGTTGTTAAAATATGTGAAACCATCAAACTGAGAAAATTGCCTTGTTTTTTTGGTTTTATATATGTGGAAGAAATGCAATTTGAAAATTTATGCAAATTTGTTCCATATACATATTTAAAAAAAAGTGTGTGTGTTGTCTGAGGTGTGCCAGTCTGTCTGCTTGTGTTTGTGTGTGTTAAGGATTCCTTATGACGTGAACTAAGTACAAGAATCCAACTTCAAGCCAAAAAAAAAAAAAATAAATAAAAAAAGGCTTGGAAACTCAACTTAAAGGAAAGACGTCAATGTTTGCCTACTATCAAATGTTGTTAAACAATATAAATGTGTGGGACTAGCGTATATAGTTAACATATTTATATCGAAAACTATATATATTCTCTGTGTGTATTTTGGCTGCTTATTTTTTTTTTTAGATTTCTGTGTCAGCAACTGAAAATTAATGAAATGTCGTCATGAGGTTCATATTTCATTATAGACATTTACCAATGAGTAATAAGTAATGAGTAATGCTATTGTTGATCAATTTGTTATTGTTGTTGTTAGGCCAACAACAATTGCAATTGATTGCAACTTGGCTAACGTCAATCAAACAGTTTAAAGATTAGATTAATTGTAAATCGTTAACTTAACTTGGGCATATCATTTCCTTTCTTCTCTCAAATGTTGCACTAAACTATATATGTGTTCGTGTGTGTGATTGTGTTCGTTTTGTTGTGTGTCAGTGAGCGTGTGTGTAGATTAACCGATTATACAGCTATATAAACATAGATATATATGCTTGTATAGTTGTAGTTGTGTATTAATGTTATGCACCATTTTTCCTTTGCCTACTAATTATAATATATATATATATTTTTTTATATATATATGATAACTGGTCCAAGCTGCTTCGCCTCTCCAATTGCTGCAGTGCGACGTCAACTGCAAAGAAGAGATCGAGTTAGATATCGTATACTGACTAAATACTTTAGATTACTCACCTTATATATATGCCTCCTTGGTTAGTTTGTAAATATCTATATAGCGCTTATAGACATATAACAAAAATCGGCTTTTTGTTGTATTTACATATGGAATTTATGTACAGTGGTAGTGGTGGGCGGGAGGTGTGTCTGAAGAATGTTTTGGATGTGTGGTTTTACTTCATCAAATTCTCTTTGTAGTTCTGGTATTGGTGGCTGTGGATGATGTACACGACACACTGTGTGTATGAGTGTGTATTTCGTGTGTGTGCGCATCCCTTGCACAAAATCTGTTTCACATTTGTCGCACATTTGGCGACCTGGTTTGCTTTTAAGAGTTATTTGCTCTCGATTTGCGACCACCGCCTCCAGAACCTTGATTATTATTGGCGTTCGTATTGTGATCAGCGTTTGATCCATAATGCTGCTGCTGAGATGGCTTCTCCTTGCTCTGCTGACGCATGGTGCCCGCAATCATGGCAGCATTTGGACGCGATTCACGCTGACCAACGTCTGCAAAACAAGAATTGAGTATAAGTCGTTCATAGAATAAAGTATGTTAGCCGTAAAGGTTTTATACAACTGTTTTCGTTGCATAATAAAATTCCTAGCTTATAGTTGACAATACATACCCTTATCTTTGGCGCTGGCAGCTTGATTACCGCCTGATTGATTGGCGTTCATTGAATGTGTGCCGCTGGCAGCTTTGCCGCCCAGCGTTGCAGTCGAATTTGTTGTACCCGCCGACAGACGCTTATCAGTTGTGACCGTTGGTGCAACTTTATCGGCTGCTGGTGACGCCGACGTATCGCCAAAGACTAGCTCCAGTTTGTGGCTGCTAGTTGGCGAGAGAGTGCCATCTTTGCTATCGGCGGAGGTTTTATGATGCTGTGCCACCTGGGCATAGCTCAGTTTGCTGGCCGTAGCGGCGGCAATGTTCTCCGTTGACACTGAATTCGAGGTGGTGTTGGTGCTTGCGGATGTAACGGTCGCGGCGGAGACAGTGGATGTGGATGTGGCGACGCTTTTGTGTTTGCTCACATCCTTGCCACTGGCGTTGTTCAGATCCTTTTTGGCATGTTGCATGCCAACCATAGACGGCTTCTTGTGCTGACCATGATTTTGACTTTGGTTCAGGCTCAGCTCGTTGAGACCGGTGGTTAGCGTTGTGGTGCTGGTGGTGTTGGTGCTTGCCATGTTGCAGGCGCCAGCGCCCGAGTTTGGCAAATGCCCGGAAACGGGCAGTGCACCAGTGGAGGAGGAGGTGGCGGCGGCCACGCCCATACCGCCACGTCCATAGTCGTTTGTCATCTGCTGCTGGTGCTGCTGGACATATCCCTGCTGCTGCTGCTTATTGCCACCACCGTGCATTGGATGCATTTCATCCTCAGTCTTGTTTGATTTATCCAGCTGCTGGGCAGCACCGCCAACAGTTGCTGCTGAATCATCGCCAGCTGTTCCAGCTGCTCCAGACGACGTTGTTGCATTATTGTTGCTGCTCAACTTGTTGCTGGCATTGATATTTGGTGTTACACACTTTATCACATGGATCGGGTTATTACTAGAGCTCTGCTTAGTAAAGTTTTTAGTATTGTTGCCCAACGGACGTGGCGTATCCTCGGCGGATACCATAACCACCATTGCTGGCGTGGGACTAATAGCCAGATTTCGCTGTTGTTGTTGCTGCTGTTGCTGATAATGCTGCTGCTGTTGCTGATGATGCCTGTTGTGTGATGCAGCAGCATTGGCATCTTTATTGCGTGCTTTTCCTTTGCCACCAGTGCGCACCACATCCGACAGACGATTCTCTGCCCAATTGCCGCCAGTTGCACCAGCTGTGGATGTGTTGGTGTTGGCGTTGTTGATGTTAGCGGAGGAGGAACTGTGCGCATTGCCATCGGCATGCTGATGATTGCTTGAACGCGACTCCTCACCAGCTGCAACACTACTGGTCTCCACGACAGCAGCAGCGGAGGAGCCAGTGGTGTGGCTGTGACCCTGATGATGAGCCTGAGTTTGATTTGACGACTGTTGCTGCTTGTGACTCACACCGGTTGCCGTCGATGAGGAGTTGGAGCCATGAATGGAAGCATTGCTGGGATGATGTGGTGCATGTGCCGGTGCCGATGTAGCTGGCAATGGTGGAAAGGCAGATGCCTCTAAATCGAATTGCGGTGGCTGTGCCGGAGCCGCTGGTTGTTGCTGCTGCTGCAACTGTTGCTGGTGTGTATTGTGACCCTGATAGCCCATGCCACCGTGATGCAAGTTGCGTTCATTGCTGTTATTGCCACCACCGCTGCCGCCTCCTCCACCACCACCGCTGTTGCTGCCAATGCTGCTGGACATATTGTTACTGCTGTTGCTGCTACCACCACCACCACCAGAGGTATTGTTGCTGCCACTGACACCTAGACCACCGCTGTTGCCCACATTGCTGCCAATGGAGTTGTGATGGTGATGATGATGATGATACGGATGTCCCGAGCTCTGCTGACCAGCTGGCATATGATGCTGTTGTTGTTGCTGCTGCTGCTGTTGCTGCTGATTTTGCAGCGAGTTGTGGTTGTGATTATTATTGTGGTGATGATGATGCATAGACTGAGCATGTTGCTGGGCATGATAATTGGGATTATAGTTGTTGCCCTTGTAATTGCCACGATGCTGAGGCGGCGCTGGTGCTGACGAGCCATCGTGACTGCTATAATGATTCTCGCGATGCGCTGAGCCACCGCCAGCAGATTGAACATTGCTAGTGGACGATGCGGACGACGAGGAGAGCAGCTGTTGAGAGCCACCATAGATCTGCAAGCAGAAGATTATAAAATATTAGTAAATTGATTATTTTCCAGTTGATCAGCACTTACATTTACACGTCCACCAGGTGAGTAATTAATGCCGCCATCTTCATCACGTCGGCGGCGACGTGGACGTGCCTGCCAATGCATTGGCTGTGCTTCCTTGCCAATAGAAGTGGCCAGTGAGGATGAGGAGCTGGCCGACATGTTACTGCGACTTGGTTGCATGTTGTGTGAGCTGCCAGCATGCTCCACATTTACATTATCCCCACCGGCTGCTGCTGCCTCCTGTAGTTCAACGGGCTGAGGTGCATGCACAACCATGTGATGATGCTGCTGCTGTTGTGGCTGCTGCTGCTGTGTTGGCTGCGGTGCCAGAGTCAATGTGGTGGTGTTTGCCTGCTGACTGCTGCTGGCATAGGTAGCGTGTGTTGTGCTCGCTGCACTGGAGGAAGGCAATTGATAGTGTGTCTGTTGTTGCTGCTGCTGCTGATGGTGCAGGCCTTGCACCTGAGTGCTGTAATGATGATGAGTACCATAGCTCTTGTCTAGATTCTTCTGCATGCCACCTTTCCAGTTACTCTTGATGGCATAGCGTGCAGAATTACCAGACGAACTACCAGTTGCCATTTGTGGTGGCTGCTGTTGTGGTGGTTGCTGCTGCTGCGGTTGTTGTTGCTGCTGCTGCTGCACCTGTTGAGTTGAGCTTGCTGGCTGCTGTGGCTGCAACTGTTGATGCTGCTGCTGCACTTGAACCTGCTGTTGTTGCTGTTGCTGCAGGGGATCCACAATGGCTGCTGGTACAACACAACGCAGATTGGTAGTCATGATTATGTTGCCACCTTGCATATGTGATGGCGTCTGTTGTTGCTGCTGTGGCTGCGCATTGCGAGGCGGTTTATTGCGCGGCTCACCACGTGGCCCAGTTGTCCCCAGATTATTGGGATTGCCGCGATGATTGCTATTGTAGCGGCTACCGCCCTGCGGCTTGTTGGTCACAATTTGTGCGGTGGTTGGTGGTGGTGCAGTTGTAAAATTGGCAGCCACAGCCTGCGGGGCCAAACCATTGGCAGCAAATATGTTGCCAATCTCATAGAAAGGCCCTCCATGTGCGCCAGTAGCTACAGGAGCTGTCTGCCACGGTGCAGCCATCAAACTTGCGTAGTACTGCTGCTGGTGAAACGGCTGCAAAGAAAAGGAAAATGTCAGGAGTTTGGTTAAGAAAACAAAACTTGTATTAGCAGGTGTACTTACTATAACCATTTGTCCGCCATAGGGAACTGGTGGTGCAGCTATGGTGGCACCATTGCCGGCATAGACAAAGCGCGGCTGCGTCGGACTGTAATTGACAGCAGCAGCTGTTGCCGCAGCACCAGCTGCAACAGCATTTGCAGCAGGATCATAAACTGTGGCAGTTGGTGGCGAATTGAGACGATAACCGTTTTTAATATTTGGTACTGGTGCTATTCTATTGATAAACGATTTGGGCTTAATGCGGGCCATAATGGGTTTACCCTGAAACTCTTTAACCTCCTCGCGTAAATACTTGAAAGCTTTTTGCGCATCCTCATCGGACTCAAAGGTGATGTACCACGAGTTGTTGGCTGCAAACTCGCATGAAATGGGACGCGGACAATTATCACTGCTGAACAGAGCCTGCAAAAGAGAGAAATATTGTAAATATTTGTAGGTGATATATAAGCTTATTCATATGCATCCAATAAAACCATTGGTCGAGATACAATTTTAAAGTATTACTAAGCAAAACCGACTTTAATAACTGCCAAGTATAAATATTGAACGTGATCGTCATTTTAATAATTATGAAAGCTAATTGAGTTTAGTAATTTTTTTGTTGATTGTGGCACTCATTTCGCATTGGTGTTTATTCTGGATGAGCTCATTACCTTGACGTCATTTAGTGGCGTGTTGCCGGATATTTCCCGTAATATTATGATGCAACGTTTATGGTTTGGGCGCACGCGCAATCCCTCGTCATCGACTTGAACGTTGGGCGATTCGCGCAGCACCTCAGTTATTAAATTGATGTCCTTGGTTAGTTTCTTAACAAGATTAAAATTGGCCACTGTATTTATGAGCACATATTGATCGCTGTCCATTTGGGACACCAGATAAGTATCGGTTGCCAGATTCTCTCTGTAAACAGCAAGACAAATTAAAATCAGTCTAAAAATTTAGGATATTTCTTTTATAAATTCCATTTACCTGCAAAAGTAATAATCAAGTTGGGTGGCGAGCATTTGCTTTAGCTTATCCAATGGCATGCCACATTCATCGGCAGCGAGCTGCTGTTGTTGTTGCTGCTGCTGCTGAGCCACAAGCTCTGGTGGCAACGGCGGCTGTTGCTCGAGTGCAACTAAATTCGTAGTGTTAACACCAGGTACAAGTGCCTCTGTAGTGTAGCAAACGAGATTGCCATCCTGAGTCTGAGCAATGGCTCCATTCATGATGGCGTATTCGGTAGTGTCAATTGCGTTCGACTGAATGTTATCGCCAGTGGAGGAGGACGGCAGCGGCAACGACAGCGGCAGTGGCGGCGGCAACGGCTGTTGAGCCGGATGACCGTACTGCAAATGCGGTTGTGCCGGATGTGGATGCGCCTGCAGATGCACTTGGCCCGTTGCCGGCGTTACCGCCTGCACCGTTTGGATGGTCTGTGTTGCTTGCTGCTGTTGCTGTTGTTGCTGTGCGGCGGCAACTGCCACAGCGTGAGCGTGCGAAGCGTGCGTATGAGTGATGAGCTGTTGTTGCTGCTGCTGTTGCTGATGTGGATGCTGCTGTTGTTGCTGCTGCTGTGGATGCTGTTGCTGTTGTGGATGCTGTGCGGGTTGTGCTGATGGGGGCGCTGCGGCTACTGCTGCTTGTGTTGTTGTTGCTCCACCTGCTGCGGCGGCTGCTGCTGCGGCAGCTGTGATTAACGGTATATGAGTGTGAGCTGCGGTCGGAGCTGCAATTTGTGTCGGTGTGCCAAACAAATTGGTGGCTAACATTGCCGATTCAACAGGAACATTCGTATAAACAGGCGGTTGAATCTTAACTGCATCTCCATTCATATAGACGAAACCTCCTGCAACAAACAAAGAAAATTATATTTAATTTACGAGACAAGACTCAATCGGGACAAATAACAACATCCCATTGGATAACTTTAATGCGAACGGTATTCCCCTTTTTCAATTTTTGTAATTGGAGACAAAAGCTTCAATCGGACACTAATAAAATCTATCGGAATTATATTGCTGGCGAGACGTTGCGTGGATTTCCAATGGATTTCAAATTAATATATTGCACAAACAAATGAACAGTCGCCGCCAGCTAATTTGATCCTAAACATAACCACAAACGGTTCACGGTGCGCGGGGAGGCAGAAGTGGCGAGCTGAGGCTGCTGCTGTTGCAAAAAAAAAAGAAAAAAGAAAAACTTTGCGTTTTGGCCTCACCTTAAAGTAATGCAGGCAGCATGCGCTATGTATGAGTATGTATGTATGTGGTGTGTGTTCTTATATACTTGCATATATATATTTGTATGTGCATGTGTACGTATATGCATTTGAAACATATGTATGTATGCGTAAGTGCGGGGGCATTGTTTTGCATATGTATTTGTAAATTGGTATGTATGTATATATATATTTATGTGCCCCGCATATTTTTGTTTGATTTACAAATTGAGAATTTCTACTAACCTAGGTGGTAATATTCCATGGTAACGTATGTTGCGGAATTGTCAAGAATCCCGTAAACACACACACACTCACACACACACAGTTAAAGACACAACTCGGCTCTTCTTTTTTCTACTCCTCTTTCAAAACGAACACCCGACAGCTCCCAAAAACTTGCACAAACGACCCACACACACAGCGCACACAACACACACACGAGCTTGCACTCGCTCACTCACACACTTACGCACGCACGCACACACACACACACTTGCGCTGCCTTGTTGCGGCGGCGGCTGCTGCTGCTGCCACCCAGTTGAGACTTTTAATTGGAAATTTTGATTTTCACTTGATATTATATTCAGATTGCATGAAACTTGATTGCAATGCGAGTAGCACACTAATCTGAGCACCACTGCTCCCTTTTGCTTGAATTATTTATTTATTTATATTGGTGCTCTGCTACTGCTGTCACTATTCACTGTCACTGTTTCTGCCTCTTCTGATTCTCATCTCGGCTCGTGCCTCATTTTCTTCTAACTTCGACCGTTGTCGTTTATTTTTCCGTGTCTGTGGCTTCAATGACTTAATTTTTGTTCTCATTTAGTTTTCTTTTCCGTGGCTATTTTCGCTTTTTCTTCTTCGCCTCCTTTTCTTTCTCTTTTTGCACACAAATGTACGCAGAATAAAATTGAAATTGGCCCGAGCAGCCCGAACCAGCAATTGATTTTTTTTTTGTTTTTTTCACGACCAACTTGCACTGCCGCACACACCGAAGTTGTTCAGACGAAATACTTGATCGTTGTGAATGTTTTAAACAATATTTATAAGTTGTTTTCGACAACGAAGTCGCCACACGAAAAATTTTTTACAAAGCCAAAAATTTGACGTCTCATCGTTATAGAAAAACTTTCGCCCGTTCCTTTTGTCAAACGTTTCGATACACCATCGCTTGCATGGTTGCATGCGGCGCAAAACACGCAAAAATCAACTGACAAAAGAAGCAAAAGCCAAAAACAATGCAAGAACACGCGCACGCTTTTTGAATATTGAATGGCAATGGTCACTACTCTTCTTAATTAATAACTATTTTGAATACTGTTACTATTGCAAAGCCCACGTAATTTCGTGGCGCTTCGCTGGAACGTTGGAAACGAAACCTGAGAACCTAATATTTTCTGCTAATTAAACAAAAATGCACTTGGTTCGCGTTTGAATGTCAACATAAACAGAGGGCACCAAAGGAAACGTATACTGATGTAATGATATGTACTTACCACTTTGAAAATAATTTTCTTTTTCAATAAATCGTCAGCAATTATTTTTGGTTGTAGCACTTTTCGTACACCGTCGACATGAATTGAAAACCACTTGTTATGTATTTTCTGGGCCAGGGCACTCGCAGCGATTGCGATTGTTGAACGAAGAAACACCAAACGTTCCGCGTGATACACGTATTATGAGTTTAATGCTTTTTAACGAACTTATAAATTACACAACCTAGTTTGTGCACCTAATGATTGATATAAATTTAATTGTGATTTATGATTTGCTATTTTACTGCTGTCGTCAAAATCACAATGTGTGATTGTGGTGGATGGGTGATAGACGATAGAATTGTATTGTTCAGAACGTGTTCATTTGAATTACTCACTTTGGTGAACGAACGACCATATAGTTCAATTGCTTAGTTCGTTAATTTTAGGTTCGACGCCGGTATTTAGGATTTTAGAGAACACACGAATTAACAATGATAAAAACGAGAGCCCATTAAAACTATGTTGTTCTTTGAATTATTTAATACTCACCGGTCTTAAAACAAGACAAATTTCAAGCAACTTTAACTGAAGTACGATGTCAAATAAACGGCCAGAACAATCGCACGACCTTACAACACCTATTTTATAACGTTTTATAACACTTACGGAGCTGTTCAAATTCGGGTGTTCATTGAAATTGTTTGGTTTTTAAAAATTGATTCGTTAACGGCAGGACACATATGATGAAGATGTATATTAGACAACTGAAGTAAAGGCTGTCGCCCATAATAAGAACTCGATTTAATAAAATGCTTAGGGATGGGCTGCCAAGATAATATTGGAAAGCGAGTTTTCTTGAAATCGATAGTATCGATAATGTCGAGTCCCAAATCCCGCTATTTTCACGGCCATCGCTCTTGCTATTGTTCCTTTCAACCCGCTCATTGGAACTTGTTCTGAGTGCAACAACTCGATTAATTTATACACATGTCATTAGTGCCTTTTAATTTAAAATTAATAAATTAATGACAGTTGTTAATGTATAAAAATATTTAAGATATGGGCAAAGTAATATTATACTCATGGGTACTTAATTAAAATGAACATTTAATTTTATTTAACTTGTATGATTAACATTGTTCACTGTTAATGGTCTATTGCTTTTGTCTTTATATAAATGTGTTTGTTTTTATCAAGAAAGGAGTTTGTAGTTAATCGGAACAAATAACTTTAGCAAGTTTGGTATATATTTGTGTTTATGTTTGTATATATGTAAGACTTGTATGAAAATCCACACATTTGTTTGTTCCTTGGCATCAGTTTAGAAGCCGTGAACTTTTAATTGATCAGGCTTCGCTAGTCCCACCTTGGTCAACCATTGGCAGATGTTTTCACGTTGATCGCCCTGGAGTTGAAGAACTTCACCATACTCTGGATGCTCAATTACAGTCCCATTGCAAGCAAATTCCTAAAGCGAAAGCGATCAATAATTGTGGCATACATTCGTTAAATCCACATACAAACGCGTGTTTGTTTGACCATGTAAATACGTACCTTTTTACAGGAGCGGACTATTTTCTTCAAGTCATATTCTGCGGATAAGCCCTGAACAGTGGTCAATGTCTTTCGACCGTTCCTCTGTTGGATTCTTATGTGCACGAGTCCGTCTTGAATATCATCATCATTGCCCTTGATTGCATCAGCAAAGGGGTCTGTAATATATAAACAAAAATACTAAATGCATGAACATCTACAATCACACCCCTTCTGCATGTACATGTCATCACATACATCTATTTACATATGTAAGTATGTTTGTACGTATGTAAGTGACACAATGATGACTAGACTAGCCCCAACAAGCAGCCATTTTATATACATACATAAGTACGTACATACATACATACGTACGATTGTACATGTGTAACTTACGACGTGCAAGTGTATTGAATGGAAATAAAAAGCATGCTTGCTTACCACGAGTGTTTAAATTCTGGATGGACATACGACGATAAAAAGAAACCACAGCCTAAAACAAAAACTTTCTGAAACGTTTTAATACAATTACGTACTTTAATTTAACTGTAATTTAACTTTTTTGCGAATAGACTTCGGAAATGTGTCTGACAAAATAGGGATGGCTCTAAATATCGATACCTAAAATACAACAGTGCGCCTGCAAAGCATCGATAGTGTGATGAAGCAACACTGCTTGCTTAATCGCAGCCAACTTTGCGTTTCTTTGCGTCTGCCATATTTCTTTCCTGCTTGTCTTTCAACGAGAAAAGGTGGGCATTTTGCATTTTGTCTTTAATTGGTTAAGTTATAGCGTACTGAGTGCAGTGAACGTTACAGAAAGATACCTCTTTAACTAACTGACACATGTGCATAAAGGTCTTTATGCTATCATGGCCGTAAATGTGAAATATATTGGAGGTAAAATATGTGTGTCCACCGCACGTGCACGTTGGCTGCCTCAGTTGCTGAGCCATACCACAATGATGATTGAATTTGGCGGAAGAGATCTTGAAGACTATATTCATCACCCAAGACTGATGAAATCAATATCAATAGTCTCAGTGTGATTTATTTATTGTACTCTATAACTAACTTTGTTTAATATTCTATTTCATGTGTTGCGTTTGTCCTGCGCTGCCCCCTGGTGTGGCTGCTTCTGCATGAAGGTGAGCACATGTGTAATTTTATGAATTGGTAACGCTGCCTTTTGTGATGAACGAATTAACAGAAGAGTTCTTGAAGACTATATTCATCACCCAAGACTGATACCATTCAAAAAATTATATTTTTATATCTAACCATGATAGAAACTAACAATTGATTTTAATCTTTATTTCATGTCATGGTTTTTGCTGGGTTTCTTCACATTATGAAGGTAAGCAATAGTCAAATTTGTGAGGCATTTAAACCGCGGCAAATATGATGAATGATTTTGGCAGAAGAGTTCTTGAAGACTATATTCATCACCCAAGACTGAATACAGCTTTCAATAGAAAAATGTGTCTGTTATGTTGAATCAATTCTAATGAAATGTTTTCCTTTTTGTGATTACAGACGTACGATGGCAACCTCTTCGCACCTCAATTGGTTGATCATTCGCAACAACAACGCTTTCTTGTTGAAGAAGCGTGATGTTAAGAAACCCTTCAGCACAGTAAGTTTCATCCAAATACTCTTTCAACTCCAAACTTTACAGTTGTTCAATGATGTTTCCAACATATAAACTTTCACAATGATATTTGAATACAACATGATAGTAACTATAATCTGATAACATTGAACAAAGTATTGAGTGGTTAAAAGATAAAGCAAATTTATTAATAGAATGTTTTTTGATTTATTGCTTGTAGGAGCCCAACAATCTGACCAATGTCAGCTCTTACCGCTACAGCGGAGTTGTGCACAAGAAGACCGTTGGTATTGTGCCCGCTGCCGATAAGAAGGGATTCACCGCTGTTCTGAAGAAGGGCAAATATGCCCAGCGTCCCGCTAAGAACACCGTGCGTGTCAACTTCAAGGCTGGTCCCCGTCGCTCCCTGAAGAAACTGAAGAACCTGCTTATTGGCTCCAAGTACCGCAAGGATCTGACACAGGTAAAACACAAATCGATTTTCAGTTCAATTGCTTTCCATTTATTATGATGATATCATTTTTAACTACTACACCAAGATCGCAGAATGTTCGTGTTGATAAAATCCTCTGATTGCACTTAATAATTTATTTATATGCTAAACCACCACAAACACTTATTAATCTATAAATGTTCTTTTTTTTGCAGGTAAACAATCTTTCTTTGAAAACTAATTTGATGGCAATGATGATATATATATTTTAAACTACCAAGATCTCTGAATGGTCCTGAAGAACTCTTAAACTGAGACTGATTTACTATATTTGAGTGTATAATGTTAGTGGTTAGGTATTAATCAATTATTTCATTTGTTTATAGGCTGCTCTCCGTCGCGCCTCTGCCGTTCTGCGCTCCCAATAAGATGGGTATTAGAGAACTTCTGTTTTACACGAGAATAAAAAACCGTTAAAATCTAACAAAAAAACAAATTGAAAAAAGTGCCAATTATTTGGGTTTTTGTTTATAATGGGTTTTCAAAATAGTAAAACAAACAATAAATTTAATATTTGTATTAACAATCCATTTAATGTTATGTGCAAAATTACTGCCAATTTGTAATTTGGTATTGTTCTTATATTTGTTATTTTGATTGTGTGCGCTACTGTTTGCCAATTATGTTTTCGATTGTGAATAGCGTTGTTGTCTTTGATTTATTGCTTGCAGCAGGCACAGTGGGCGTGTCGCCGCCCATTAATTCCTGCAATCCTTTGAATGCATCTAGTGGCGCTAACTCCCGTCGTGGCGGTGGCGGTGTGAAGGCGCTCGGGGAATGTAAATCTTCGTGCAGGGAGAGGGGCACAATGCTATCCGTGGCACTCTGAGCCGTTTGACTGGAGCACGGACTGTCCGCTGAGTTGGGTGCTGTCGGTGCATCACTGGCACTGGACAAACGTTGTGTGGAGCTGCGTGGTTCGCTGTTGAACAGATTGTTGAAGCCAAAGGACACGGAGAGATACTGTCGATGCAGTTCTGTGATGCGATCCGAGTAGTTGGGCCTGCTGGCTGCTCCACTCTCTGTGCAGAATATATCAAAGTCGGGAAGGGAATCGTTTGTGGCTCTCAGTTCACCATCGTTGCTCCCATTTGCTTCCTGTATACAATTTTAAACTGTTTACACACTTGTTTATTTAATGATTGAGTCACCAGCACACTTACCCGAGAGGAGCCCACGTCGCGTTCGTAACGACTGGCGTTGACGCAGTGCCTCCGTCGGGTGCGTCGCCGTCGGTAGTTGCCCTGCTCGAACATGTCCGTGGCGGAGGCATCCAGCATCCAGTAGCTGCCCTTACCGGCACTATCGTTGTCATCAATGGTATTCTTGTCCCTCGCTACCTTCACAAAGCAATCGTTAAGGGACAAATTGTGTCTGATGGAATTCTGCCAGCCCTGTTTGTTCTCCCGATAATATGGAAATCTGCAAACAAGAATTTTAGGAGTTTTATAACACTTTTATTAGTATTTCCAATCTCTTTGAAAGTTCATTTATCCACACTTGACTGGAACTGTGCCAAATTCATTCGCCTAAAGTCGAAATACTTTCCGACATTTATAATCATTAAATATGTGTGGGATTTTCATTTGTTTTTATAAAATATTATTGCATTTTGTGTGTTCCTTAATGGCAAGTTAAATATATGAGTTAACATTACTTGCAATGGTTTATGACCTGTTGTCAGCACCAATAAACAATATTAAAGCGTGTATTTATAGCCCATCTCATGTGCACCAAGTAATACGTGCTTTAAGAATCATCAACCTATTTTAATTATTTCGAGTGTGTTTAACTATTTGGGTAGCAGAAGAAGTAGTTTTGTTTTAACTTTGCTCTGCACTCGCTAAGTAATTACATTTTTTATTGTTTAGTTGAGATGCGGTGAGAAAACGAGGAGAAATAACTTAGAATTTAGTGTTTTCTGTAGTTAAAATTTAGATGAATTTTTAGTTGGAAATACTGCATTTAATTTGTACTGGAATTGTCTTTAATCTTGCATCAGTAATTGCTTTAAATATTAATTAAGATTACAGATTCAAATTCTTGATATAGGCAAATTTAGTCCGCAGATTTTGAATATGCGGTTATAAATGTGATTCAGGATTTTTTCCCATTTAATCCTTTCCCTCTCAAATCAAGTATAGACCTTTTTGAATGAAAGCTTAAAGTATTTCATATATTTTTAAAGATTCAAAGTTAATAAGTAATAGTAGGATAAGTTTTTTCCTAAGTAGAAAATGATATAAGGGTTATAAAAAGAGTTTTAATGTTATAATCCATTGATGATCTTGTTTCTTTGAGATATTAAGTATATTAAAAATAACAATTATTAACAAAACCCTTACAAAAACCCTCCACTTAACTATCTACCACTTACTTGTCCATTATGAACTTGTAAATTCCACTCAGCGTAAGCCTTTGACTCGGAGCACTGCTTATAGCCATGGCGATCAAGGCTATGTAGGAGAAGGGCGGCTTCTCCGGTCTATGAGTGTTGTGCAAGAATGAAATGGGTAAATTCCAGATATTATTGTGCAGCGAGAGAAAGTTATCCATGCCCTGGTAGTAGAAGGCCGATGGAAAGCCATTGCAAGCCAATCCATCCATGCTCATGGCACCGACGGCAGCTGCGCCTAGCGGATTACTGGAACGCAGGTATTCCGGACAGGCCAAAAGGCTGTTGACCAGTTGCTCATTATCAGTTAATGCCGTGGCACCCGTATAACAAGAAGCTGGTAGCATTTTTAACGGTATTTTGATTATGTCACTTTTTCGAAACTTTTTATATAGAAACTTTAGCTTTAAGTTCCAGATTTTGTAGGCACTTTTAACACTAAACTTAAACTGGGTACAGTTATGGGTATCCCGAATTTTGTTAAGAAGTTGATGAGTTTGGTAGGAGCTAGCCGTATTGTCGTATCCAGTAGATCTACTGCTCCGCACGCCGCGATTTGTTGCGTCTTCGAAGAGATCCGATCGACAAATAAATGGATATGGGATTTGTGGGTTGGCTGTGATCGAGGCTCTTGCAAGTGGCATACCACAAGAGTATAAGTGTGTGAGTGTGTGTGGGGAGAGCGTAATGTACTATAAATACACACCAATGCACAGCACACTCCCACACACACACACACTCACACACTCTTAAGTGCTTCAATGAGAGCATGTAAATTTTGTAACGGTATACAAATTAATTTTAAAATAGGATTTACTAAAAGTTAGAAATTTTTAGTAGTTAATATTACTAACTTAGTCTATTGTCTGCCATTTTTATATACTTTTTTGCTTTCAAAGTTCTTTAGTTCCGCGATCGTTCTAGGGTTAATGCAGCTTTCTCATTGGTTTAAACACTTCCAGCTGTGGGCGTCTCTCTCACTCACACACCCAAGCGCTCTCTCACACACACTCTCAGGCAGCACTTGTGCTCTCTGTGTGCTCTACTGCTCGTGTCTTCGTTTGAAGGCGGAGTCTCGCCTTATCGTGTGGGTGTATTCAAAGTATTCGAATATTCATAAAAACGATTTTCCACAAATGAAAATTGAGTAAATTTCTATATATATGAATTTGGTATGCTAAACAGTAAAATAGACATATAAAAAGAACTGATCTATTGATCTTTAAACATTGTAATTTATATTGTTTATTTAAGTTTTAGTTAGAGTTAGTTGCAGATTAGTAGGAAATTGTTTTAAATATAATGCAATAGAAATTAGAAAAGTTGAAATATTTAAAATGTGTTGTAAGATCTAAATAAAAACTCTATGGAATTTAACTTAAGGTGTAAGTGGAAAATCTGTTGCTCTGAAAAATAAAGTACAACTATTCATAAAAGGTTTTCCAGGAAATGAAGACAGTCTTAAAATTTCTCAGACAGATCCCAAGTTGAACTTGAAATTTAATAATATTTAAAGATGCTCTGTAAACATGAATTAAGTGTAAAAATATCTGAGAGCTGTTTTATCTCCATTGAACTATGTCGTTTTGACTATCTGTAACATAATCAAATTTCCTTTAGGTTTTCGATTTTTACGACTTTTCACAATTACAATAGATCTATGATCTCTGCTGTTGTTCAGAGTCAAGTGCGCCATTTTTGCTGGGAGAAATGAAAGTCTTTGGCGATATGGTGGAAGGTCGTAAAATAATGTTGTATACATTTAAAACACAGGACTAGAATGATGAGCTGTTTTACGATCCGATCGCTGGTCTCAAGTAGAAAGCAGAGTCTCATTTGAAAGAAATAAAAACAATAAATACAAAGCAATTGAAGTTTTTTTTGTTGAGCACATGCAATCCACATATGTCGGGAGTCGGGAGAAACTAAACTCAACTGATCTATGAACTTGCAATGATACAAAGGATTTTTCACGCTCTCACTAAATGGTTGCCTCTCCCTCACATTAACTCGGACTACAACTCCCTCTCTCTTTACCTCTACTCGATCATTGAGAAGATTTTTACGATCGTTTTACCGCGGCCAAAAATGGGTCATAAAACAATGGGTTATCCTAGACATAGAGCTCAGTCCAAAAGGGCCCAGACAATGAAAGTCTATGGCACTGTTAACAGGGAGGATTATACTACTAGATCTATATAGTACCGATACGTGCCACAATGTTGCATGTGTCGTCGTCTGGTTGTTTTGATTTTTGCTTATTTTTAGAACTATGCGGTGAATAGTATTGGAAACAAATAGATTTTCAGTTTTATTGCACAAGGTCTGAAACAACAATGTATTCAACTTATTTAGTTTTGACTGATCGCCTCACAACGCTCACACTGCTCGATCCTAAGCCATAAAACGCCTCTTCCATTGTTTGTTTAGTTCCCAGCGACCGCAAGTTAATCAAAAACTAAGAAGAAACTAGAAAAACCCCCTGAAAAAAATACATCTAACAATTGCAGTTATAGTTTATAGTGCGTGACATCTTGTCGATCGATGTTTAGAGCTGATTTATGTCGGACGAATTGAGGGAGATTCAGGGATCAACTTCATGTAGTTCTTACCATCAACACGTTGTCAAAAATTTGATTTGCTCACTCAACTTGTGGTTGATTCTTAAATCACTAACAACAAATCATCGATCATCGTTGTTGTTACGAGATTTTGTGGGGTGATTTGTCAAAACTCCTCCACTCTGCAGGCACATTAACATCTAGTTGTTGCCTATTTATAGAGCAGCTCCCATTGCCGTTAAATGCAGGCCAGCTCAGAGAGCTATTAGCTGCGTGCCGTGTTGTTTGACAACAAATACAAGGAGCCAGCACCTCCAGCTCCTCGAACTCTGTCTCCTCTATCATCATCATTATTATGGCCGTCGTCATCATCATTATCATCAACAATGTTGTTGTTGTTGTTGCTGTTGTCGGCGGCGTTACACATCATTGACAGCAAATTATCCACATTACCTGAATTGTCAGAGCCGAGCGGCTCCATTTAGCCATTATGTTGGTGTGAACGTGACCTTTGGTGGCCATTAAATGGCACACTTTGAGTCGTCAACGCATTTGTATGTTGCCCGGAATCGGAAATTTATGCGATTCTTGACACTAGTTGCGTAGCACCTCCATGTCTTCCATAGCTCGTCTCCTGCATTCCCTCATACCTCCTTCCACTGTCTACATTTCTTCCCCCTTAGGTTATCAGTCTCGGAGGATTTTGACCTCAAAAAAAAACATCTTAAAAAAAGCAGGTGCTATGAAAAGAATAATATAAATGGAAGTAATGCAAGTGATAGTTTATTAAATGATGATATAAATATGATGTTGGCATAGCTATAGGAGACAGTTTGTGCTAAGATCCTAGTCCTTTTGTAAGTCAATATTTTTATTGACTTTATTAGACATTATGCACTTAAAAGAATTACAATTCCCAGGAGTATCTCCGAAAGATCGTCAATAAAAGGTTTTCTTAGGAAACGGGAAATAGGAGAGTTTCATTTCCCAATTTTCTCAGCTTAGATAGCACTTAATTTTAGAAACTAAAAGATATTTTGTTATAAGCAAATCATGGATTTCGTTTAAACAGTCTAGACTTCAATAGCACATAGATTTTTACTTCCTTTTCTAGTTTCCAACTCTCTGCTCTGTTTAAAATCGATATTCGAAAATAAAAAACTGTTCAAACTAGCAGGTATCTAAATAATATTCATACAAAATTACATTTTGAAACTGAGAGTGGAATTTCCATGAAATATTATACCCCCTGGAGCAGACCTATTAGTAGTTTAATGACTAATTAATAAGGAATAATTAACAGTTGCTGATACCACCAGGTGTGGCTGTGCGGAGGGGGGCAATCACACGTTGAGGGATCGAACAGAATGAAAAACACAAACGGAAGAATCATTCAGCATTGGTTTTGTTGCACAGAATGAATGTGAATACTGTGGATACAATGGTGAATGGAAATTGGCACGTTTCGAGTGGCAAATTAACGGATACTCAAAACAGAAACTCAAAAGAAATATCAAATAGTTTTTCGCTCAGGTTTAAAAACAATAAACTTTCAACAACAACAACAACAACAACAACAGTCGGTCAAAGAGGGTATCTGTTGTGCCAAGTATTTGTGAGTGTGTTTGTTTATTTGTTTAAATTTAGAATATCGACCACATTAAAATAGCAACAGCTTCAAAAGCTTCTCAAGTGGACGGAAGAGCCATTAAACAGATTTCTTCCAAAGATGTATTATGACCCAGCGAGCATTGTTAACAACAACAGTCAGCACAGTACCGCCCCCTTTTGCGCCCACAAAATGGGGAAAAAAAAGAAAGTATCTCCAATGCCTGGTTGACCCCGCGGGTAATTTGCACTTCAAAGAGTCCCAAGCAGCGCATGTTTATGCCATCAAGTGGGCCAGCTGGTGGGCCCAAAAGATCTATGGCATTTATGAGGGGACCCAGGGAAGGGCAGGGAATGGAGGGAGTGAGGGGTTTGTGGTTCGGGGGACTTGTGCTAATGAGCTTCGCTTACCGATACACAAATACAGTTGAACTTCTTGGCTAATTATCGGGCAATAATCTAACAATGCTGCCAAGTGCTATGCAAAAAAAGTCAACAACTCAAGTGGAAGTTGATGTCTGTCTTTCTTACTCTGTTTCATCCACTCCCTCGTCCCCTCTCTCTCTCTCTTTCTTTCTCTGTCTAGCGCTGTCTCTGTCTCGTTACGCACCTGACGACATGCCATCATCGATCCTTGTCGTGAGCTACAAAGCAGCTGTCAAATCTCCAGTTGACAGCCACTTTCATTTCGATGCATTATTAAAATACGGCAACATCCTGACACATCCTTAGCTAGACTTCAATACCGCCTGCTGTCCCTGTTTCCCCTGCGTCTTCTCTCCTCCTGCCCCCTTCAACCCATCTACTCCAGGTGCGACAGCCCAGACATCTTGGCGACTAACGTAGTCAGCTCGTGTTTATTTTCATGGGAAAAAGTCAGCAACTGCAGGCCAAGGGGGTAGTGGGCGTTGTGGCATAGTGCTGTGGTAGGGGAGTGGCAGGGGAGGGGCTGAGAGTGACTGCTGCTGTTGCTGCACTTGGCAATCGGTTGCCTGTTTATGTGTCTTGTGTGTTTGTGTGTAAATACGAGCACGCAAAACTTCATGCAGTGCTCCATGTACAGCGCAGAGCGGAGGGGGTAGTGTCTAGTGGGGGTAGAGTGGGGTTAAGGGCAAGGGGCAGGGGGGGGGCAGGGGTTTCACGGAGCAAGTGCTATGGAACACACGCATCGCGTCAGCGGCGCAACAAAGGCACGTGTAAACAACTCGAACTAGTTGCCCCCGATCCAGCTCCCAGATGCATCAGCTCCCCACAATTGACGATATAACAACATTGGGCTCCGTTTATCTGGCCAAGCCGAAGTCTTAATACTCTTGAAATAGCTAAGTAAGCCAGTTTTTAATAGAATATACTAATTTTACATTTTAGCAATTTTTTCGTGCTTCTTTGAAGAACCTCTTTAGGAGACAGCTAAGAGAACTGCAGATCTTGTAAGTCAGACTCATACACTTTGATCCTCTTTCTAGTTACAGCTTGATCCTCCAACCTAGTTAAGGATACCCAAGATCTTCTATTATAACCTCTTCTACCAAAGATTCCTTTACTAAGACTAACCCTATCTAGCCTCTTATGTGTTTTTTTAATACCTCCTACATTTTCATTGCTCTATTTAAGCTAAGCTTTATAGTGTATAATACACACTATACATACACTATACATATACACTGTATATGTTATTTTTGATTTTATGATACTCTTTTAAAATATGCGACATTCATTTGCTCTCTGATTCCCTTTCCCTTCATTACTTTCTCTCTCTTTATCTATCTTTCTAACCCTCTCTGTTTCTTCCCACTTTCAAACCCGTTGCTTTTTGAGCTATGGCTTAGCTGCTCTCTAAAAGATAAATAGCACTTTGTCCAACCGCTTAATCAACCCTCGCTACCCCTTTTGTTAGGGTATTGGAACACAAAAAAAAGGGCATCTATGAATTGTTGTTACATATGAATGCAGGCCGCCAAGGCGTGGCGCGGCAGACAGAGTGGCGTCAAAAGTTTGGGTCGACTTGTGGCCCTGAGCATGGGCAGGCAGCCTGTAGGGTAACCAGAGGGTATTTGCAGGCGGTGGTGAGGTGGTTAGGTGTTGGGTAATGGGTATGCCACGGTGGTGCTGTTATGAAAACAAGAGGCAGCCAAAACCACTTGGCAAGGTCCGCACCTCGTTGTACGTAAGGCCAGAGCACCACCAAAAATGGTAAATGGTCGACAGTTTGATATGCGGTTTGGCATCGCCAGCAAAATATCTGTTTGCCATTTGCAGCGGGAGCAACTTCATAGGGAGTAGTAGGATCGGGTGGATGAGGAGGAGCTGGAACAACAGCAGCAACAGAAGCTGCCGCCAGTTGCTGCTGATTTAATTTCGGTAACCAGGCCCAAAAACATGTACGAAACGGTACAAACGGTTTCACTTTGGGTGGCTTTATTTTTACTATATGGTTTATTTTCTTTTCGCCTCCTTTTTTTGAGAAAAGAACTCGTCAAATGTTTACAAGCAAATACGCCACATCATCAAGCAACAGCGAAGCGTCAGCAGAAGTCAGTTGGCCATAGGGAGTGGGTTAATGTGGGAGGAACTACTAAAAATGAGCAAGGCAGAGGCAGAGACAAGAAGGCAGTTTAACAGCGAGGCCAATAATAGTTCTAGGGATTAGGATTGCTTTAGGCCTTTAGCAGAATTCTAGGTCTGGGTCTAGGGCGAAAGAAGCACGAAGTTGCAAAGATCAGTGGAAGAGAAGGGAGTTCATGAAAGGTACTTAGGAGGCTGAAGGGTTATAGGTAGGAGGTAGGCTAAAATAGGAAGAACTGGTAAAGAGGATGTCTCTAAAACAGGCGGCAGTCTTCTAAGTTTAAGGGTTTGGGAGACAAGTTAATACGCGAGTTGAGTCTTGGGGTTAGGCACTGAAACCTAGCTGAAAATTACCCTAGACCTTAGACTACTGTCAGTTCCAAGCAGAAAGCAGCTGAGGAAATACAGCGAGGTACTAGCCGTTCTGGCCAGAACTAGAGATTTATGAAGCATATTTGTGGCACATCTCGTTAAGCAGCAGCAACTGTAGCCACAGCCACTGCTGTAGAATGGGCGTGCGTGTTTGCTGTAGGGATTACGCGGGATGGTCTAGGAGGGGGTAGGTAGGCGGGGTCGGACACGAGCGGGGACAATAAGTTGGAATTGGAATTTGCTTTGATCTTTTCGCACTTTTAAATGTTTGGGAAATCTGTGTAAAAGGCATCGGAATCGGTTTTCGGAGAACCAATAAAAAATTAATGGCAGCATTGTTGTTGCTACTGCTGCTGTTGCTGGTGTTGGTGTTGCTGCCATTGTTGCTGTTGTGGCTGAGGCTGTTATTTGTTTTTTAAATTTTCTGTTTGATAAAGCGCGCCACAAACAAAATGGGTGGCAAAAATAAATGCCCAATAAACGGCATTGACGATGTGCAACTAGTTCGTGGCAACTTGCTGCCCCCAATGCCACCAACAGGGGCAACTTTCAGCCACTGCCGCAGTGGTTGCTGCTGCTGCTGCCGCTGATTTACATTTGATTCGATTTCAAGCGGAAATCTTTGGCAATTGCAGATTAATGCCCTGACAGCTGCCTGGCTGGTAAGTTGTTGCTAAAGCTGAAACGGATGCTGCCAGAGCTGCTTCCATGCCAGGAGCTAAGAGCCAACTTGCCACCGCTGGAGGCATCTCAGGTGTCAGGATACTTTACGCTGATTAGATAAGCATTTGGGGAAATGTGTTAAGCTTTGTTTGGCTTTTGTTTTGCTACCTTTAAAGCCAACTTTTCTGCGGGCCAACTGCAAGTCGGCGTTGGTCTGAGCGAGACGCCGTTTGAGATGTGCGAGCGAGATAGCGATAGAGCGCAAATGGCATTTTTATTGAGCCATTAAAATTTTTCGGCCTCAGCTCAAGTGTCTGGCGATTGCGGTTACGGATATACTATATACGTAAAATACACGAAATATGGTTACGGATACGTATACGGATACGGATTGGGGTCCTTACATTTTGATTAACGTTCTCCGATGCTGATGCTGATGTTACTTGTTCTTTATATATTTTTTTTCAGCCGCTTGCTTTTGGCCACAAAATGCCACCTAAGGGGATAAACTTGTGAAATATTTTGGGATTTGTGCGGCTTATGTAGCTGCCTGCGTTACTGCCCCACACTCCGCCTCCTATCCTGTCACGCCTCTAGTTTTTTTTCCTTTGCCAAATTGGCGCTGTAGGTGATTAGGCAGCAATCCATATTTTTGCTAGCTGGACCTAGATCTTGGCCATAACAACAATGTGGCTAAAGATTTATGTACATATTTGTCGCTGTTGTTGTTTTAGGCTCATTAGCTGCATTTCAAAATCCTGTCGCAATGTCCTGGCCATGTCCCGAAGGCGCACCTGTGCGTGTCTTGGCCTTATCACACGAATATCATTACGCACCTGTACCAGCCAGCCAGCACTTCTCTCTCTTTCTCTTTCTTTGATGTTATCACCCAAGTCGTATTTGCTGCTAGTCCTTGGCTCCCCTGCACCCCTGCTCCACCGCATACAGTCTTAACCCAAAATGTGCGAATGCGTACGCGAATGTGAATGCGAATGTGAATACGTGAGTTCTGCAAGTTATGTGCGCGTAAGTGAATGAAATTACCGTAAGGCATTTAAGCAATGCAAGAAGCAGGCGCTTCGAATAGATACATAAATGACAATGCCAGACAGGCGACACTCCTCCCCGCCGACCCCCACTCCCCTTGTCTTTTAGCCACAAAACGTTTAAAGACGCAGCTCAGCACTTGGCATAAAAATCCTGTCAGATCCTGACTGGCTGTCTGCCTGGCTGATGCTGTTGCTGCTACTCCGGTTTCTGCTGCTACCGTTGCTGCTGTGCCACCCTTGCACCCCTACTCCCAACCCCAACCTCAATCCTACTCCCGCTTTGGGCCGTAAGGCGCGCTTATCGTTTTGACAGGAATATCTGCGCTTTCTAAATGCCAACGCCGTCGTTTATGATGCTGCCGCTGCGCTTACGATTGAGTTCTGCCAGCCAACTACCCCTGCTGCCCCTCTCCGCCCCCTGTACCTTTGGTGGAGCGCAAAGACTCAATGCCATGCCGTAAAAACGTGCTGTGCCTGGTTGTTACTTTAATGGCTTTTACTCCCCACGAATCCAGAGTCGTCAAGCGAATTATGGAAGCTGCCTCGGCAGCGTCGCGTCGCATCGTCATCTTAGGTTTTTCTTCAAACCACTCACACCTCTCCCCAGCAGCCGCCCCCTTTGTTTCCACCCCCTTCTGTTTAGGGCTTTGTTTTTCAGCACTTTTGCGTGCCTGCGTGTGTATTTAATAGTCTGTGGTTTGACATTGACTGCCTGGTTATACTACCTATATATATAGTAGGTATATATAGTATATATCTTTTATATAGCGCATTATGCGCCTACTGTTTGTAATCTGTTAAAAGGGCTCGGTGGCTTGGCTTACACCTGCCGTGCCCCCTTCCACTCACACCACCACCGCCACCCCCCATCCTACTTGACTCCCACTCCGCGTTGTCCTTCGATTATCGTGTCAAATTTTAATTACTCAAATTACAACTCGGCTTTTAATGCCACCGTCTTACTTTTTGTGCCAAGTTGTCAACATTGTCAAAGCTCCTGGTCATTAAACAAGCTCCCAACAACTCCCCGCCAAGTCGCGTCTCAAAAAAAAACACAGGCCGTGAATTTAAAGCTCCTCTTAAATAAGATAAACAATTGACCCAGTGCTAGGTACAAAGGGGGGCGTGCGTAGGGCCGGAGTTTAGCGGCGAAGTCCTGGCAAGACTTTGGCCATTTCCAAGTCTGCGGGGCACTTTTAATTGCAAAATAATAAACAAAGTTCTGAGGTTAAGTGTATTGGACTTGAATTAAGTTAAAGCAGGTGTCTGATTGTTTGCTTTGCTTAGCATTATGTCTCTTGATTTTTGATAAATAATTGCAATCTGTTAGCTGTAGCTTTGCTTAGGATTTTAACCACTAAAATTTAGCTACTTAATTTTATTTTCAGTGGTGTTTATGATATAAAACTCGCTCTATTCGCTGGCTAATCATCGTGTACTGGTATGCATTTTATGATTTATAAAATCTACATAAATTTCTAAATATAAATGTATAATTAAATATAAAATCCAAGAATTACATAAATCAATTTATACTTCATAATTTAAAAATGCAGGTTCAATTATTTGAAAATTTATAGCCTTTAAAAATTCCTTCATAGTCCAATTAATGCATTTTTGCATACATTGATTATTAATCCTGTCAATATAACCTATATAAAATTTATAAATTACTTACTTAACATTTCAAATAATTTACTTTTACCTAAAGTTAGTTAAAGCTTTAAGTTCAGAGGATCTTTATTTTAAAGCCTTGTCAAAAATTTGTTTTTACCACTTTGAATATTTTAACGTTTTCCCCGTTTGATTTATGAGACTTTTTCCAGTTATAAAACAAATCAAAAAAAAAACTAAACCCTTTCTATTTCGATTATAAATTTATTTGCTATCGATTTTGTAATGTCGAGCTTATCTGCTTAGCTGCCAACGCAGAGCTTAAAAATTATCAATAAAAATTGCTAAGCTAGGCAGGAGGCTGTGTGGCAAGGCGTAGGGAGGGGGCGTGGCGTACTGGGTTTTTCGGCTAAGATGCGTTAGTCTCTCTTAATATGCCTAGATTGACGTCGATTATGCACGCACTATTTATAACGCGCCTTTTGCTTATATCCTTGCCATGACGTCTGTATCCTAATGAACGGCTGCTCTTTTATTTTTTGTTTGTTGCCTTTTTGTTGCCAGCATACGCTTTGCAGAGCGTCGCCACGCTTCAAGTTACGTACAACCGACCGACCGCCCGCCCGCCACGCCTCCTCCGCTCCCTTGAGTTGTGTGTGGCAAGCCCAAGTTGCCGCTTGCCACCCATTTCGAATTTTGCGCTGACATTGATTGATTATAAATCGGCATACATTGCAAATCTAAAGCGCACACAATAACAAAACGGCTGTAGCTATTATTGTTGTATTTGTATTTGTTGTTGCTATTGTTGTAGTTGTTGTTGTTGCTCATCCTTTGTGAATTGTTGGCGCTGCGGTTGCCTTTGTTTGGCCTGTGACAGCTTTTAATCTAGCCGAGCACGAGGCACTGCAACAACAGCAACGGCAACTAAAGTGCCCGCCTCCCAAGCAGACAGACAGAGCGACATACAGACAGACAGACAGACTGTCTGACAGACGTACATATTTGAAAATCACTTTAGTTCATATTCGGACAGTGCCTGAGACTTTAGCCAGTTGTCATTCACTGTTGTAGTCGCCTAATGGAGCTGCGGTCCAGGGCGCTAATGATGTGGTTTACTCAGCGTTCCGTGTTGACCTCAGCTTAGTGAATGTCCCCCACTTCCAGCTACAACCCAACGGACAGCCCTTCAGCAGTGTGAGCCGAACAACGCTGCGTATACGCAATGTCCGATCAAAAGATGTGCAAAAATGAACGTTGATGGCACGTTTTTTGATTTCAATTGCTGCCGCAAAGTGTGAGGAAGAGAGAGAGGGGGCGATTGTGGAGTAAAAGAGATAGCGCGAGTTAGACATCGGCTTTATGTGCTCTGCTGTCTGGCCTATATAGGTTGCTTGGCGCCATTTTACGTAGCAAAACAAAAGTTATGGCCCAATTTTGTAGCCAACCGCCAACTGCCAACCGCCTTTGACTCCCCCTAAAAACAGAAGTGCTAGGCAGCGCCAGGAGGGGGAAAGTACCGGGTATCGGGTACCGGGTTCTTGTAACAAGTGGGACATTTGCCAGTTGCTGTTGCTTGCCACAGTTGTTGTTGTTGCTGTTGCTGTTCTTTGCTGCTGGCAGCAATAAAAACAAGAAAAAATGTTTACTTCGCAAGGCGCCATCCTTTTTTTCTGCTTTCCTTCTTTTTTTCTGCTTTCCTTCTTTTTTTCTGCTGCTGCTTTTCATTTTGTTGGACTTGTTGTTGTTATTTCTACAGCTTCTCTTTTTTTTTCGTTGTTGTTTGTGCCTTTTTGCCTTTGGCTTGGACTTTTGCCTTTTGCTCTCCGTGTCCAAGTTTTATGCGTAAATCGGCAATAAGTATATGTGTACATAATGCGATACATAGTAGTTGCTGTAGGTAGTTGCATAGTAGTAGTTGCTGACCCAACTGTTCTATGATAATTTTAAGCAACAGCAACAATGTGTACAAGGCACAAACAAGGACAACAACAGCAACAAGGACAAGAACATCAGCCAAAGTCAATTACGTGGCGCTTTCACAAATCTTTGCCACAACAATCGTGTGCGTAGGCATTTTCTAGGGCGGCATGGGCGTGGCAGCCATTGCAAATTAATAGAGAACACACACACGCTCCAACACACACTCCTAGTCTCTGCGTATGCCTCGCATAAAATGTAATGTCATAAGTGCTGAACCTAAAACACTCCGCTTAACATTTACCACTCATATCGTTTGCTTCGTACTCCTCGTAATAGAAAAGTGCCCCCCTTTTCCCCCACTACCCCTACTCCACCTAATTCCTCTTCCACTTTAGTTGCTGCCTCTTCTGCTCGTGTGCGTGTGTGTGTGTCTTTTGGAGGGAGTAAGAAATGCGGATTAGTTATGCTTTTGGTTCCGCCTTACTCCCACTTTGGGGGGTGGCTTTCAAGGGGGTGTGGCCCTTTGTGCCAGCAGCCTTTAGTATGTTTAATTCCCTGGTTATGCATGTATTGTAGTTTCCTTTCTATTTAACAGCCTGCATTCATGAACGCACAAATTGTCAGACAACGTTGAAGGATTTGCAGTCATCCTAACTGTTGCGTCGCAGTAAACAGTTTGCCAAGGGGCGGCAGGACGGCAGGGCGGCAAGGGGGACTGACAGTGGCAGTGGAGTAAAAGAATTTTCTTATTTGTTTGCGCCAAGTCAGCAACATCAACACAACAGCTGCTCCGCAACATGCTGTAGTGTGTCTTCAGTTAATAAGTCGCATTTGTATAGTCGACAAACCCCTTTTTATGATATCACACACACTATTCCTCACTAGTTGTCTGTGTGTGTGCGTTTGTGGAGCAACTGAAGCATCTAATTGTGCATCGTCAGGTTAAACCACAAGAGCCAAAGCGATATCCAGCTGGCCTAAACCAAGCAGTCAGTCAGTTAGCCTAAAACTCAATTTGGCAATGGTTTCCGCTCTTGTTGCTTGTTTAGAAGATCCCCGGCAATGAATAGCCAGCTTAGTTGCAGTCCCACTGCCACGCCCAGGACTTGTGTTTAAAAATCTCAAATTAGGGGTGTTTCCTTTTAGCCTCCATTTCGCATTAGTGTGTGAGTGTGTCTGTGTGTGTATGCCCTTCTTACGCGCCATAAAATTTAAAAGGCGAGCAAAAGCATTTTAGCTCTGGTGCAATTTATTAGGCCAGCTCATCGCGACGCGTAACAATTGCCTTCATCTGTTGATAAATCCTTGGCATGGCACCAAGTAAATTGAAAATATATATTCGGCTGTACTGTGTGTGTGTGTGCATGGGTGTGTGTACTGTGGGTGTCTCTGTGTGCGTTGCGAAGGTGGACCAGCATTTGGCAATGAGAATGTGCAGCCAACTGTGTCGCAGTTCTAATTATCCACGCACATGTCTCGCTGGTAAACGTTTTTCCAAATGTTTAACTGAAGCAGACTTTTGTAGCTTCGTTGGCTTTAAGTTAGCCTTAAGAAGATTTCAGGGAGAACTACCATATATATATATTTTGGCGACAATGTCTGCTTGCTGCTGAGGTATTGAGCGCGCTTCCGTTTCTGTCTTTTATGCAACTGCATTGGCCACCCGCTGCTAACGGCATTCAAAACAGGCAGCCAAAGAGACACACAGACAGCTGGAGCGACCGACAGACAGACCAAGAGACAGTAGCCAGAGTTTCCATTCCCAGTCAGCCAGCTCACCAGCTGTGCAGCTGCCTTCGCATCCAAAGTGGCATGAAAGTTATGAATTTTAAACATTTTGTGCCAGCAAAAAGTAAAAAATATAAAAAAAAACAGAAAAACGCCCCTGCAGCCATATCCATGTATATATTCCTTATAGTGCAGATTTATAGCATACGAAGAATCTACAAGCTCTGGTTTGGGCACTTTTACACACAAAAAAAAGGTGCAAAAATATTGAAAACTTTATTATTAAATTGAACGTGTGCTTAAAAACTCACACAAAATTTTAGTTCTTTCCATCTGTCTGAACGATTGTCTTTTAAATTTGATTGCTGAATGTCTATTAATTGGCAGTGCTTGAGGTGCGCCAGATGTCCACATCCGTTTGCAAGCACTTTCGATACCTGTAGTTGGTCAGACCAATGGAATACATCGGATTAGAGGCTTTATAAAAGTGCAAACCACGTCCGATTTTGATAATGTAACCGTTGCTTAAGCTATAAATAAACAAGAGCAAATAATGCATGCAGTGATAAGATAATCATTAACTTGGAGTCGAACAAGCAATCAGTCTTTATCGCCTCGCTTCTGTACTTTTTGTTTTCTACTTACAAAATTTTACGATCATGTAGAGAATCCTCGTACTTGACGTAGAAGGAAATGTGCCTGCGTTCCAGATCCGCTTTGATCTGTCCCAAGTTTGTCCTTTGCTGTTCAACGTTGATGGTATCCTTTTTGGTTATCAACCGGAAGTACTTGAAGTGCTCGCAGTTCGTCACAGCCAGCTCCAGAAATCTGATGAGATTTTGATACTGCCAGAAAGTTTTGTGGAATTACATGCAGGTCGAAGCAGGGTGAAAATAGATACCCACCTGATAGTTTTGGGTCATATAGGGCTCCTCCAGCAGTATTTCAACTGTTTTGTTTGTCATATATTTACCAAATATCTCCACATAATCATAACCCGTATCGTTTTCCTCGATGGAAATGTGCGTTACGACCTCGCCGAGCATTAGTTTACCATTGACTCTGGCCTTGATGGCATCTGCTCGATCCATATACTCCTTGATACGTGTAAGAAATGATTTTCGCTTCTGCTCATCTGGTTCGCTGCTGACAAACGACATAAGCTTGGCGATGCCATCTTGATAAAGTGTTTGCGCCTCCAAAATTCTACCACTCTGATCGCATTCGACGGCGCGTATCAGCAGTTCCTTGGCTTGTAATGCGGCGCTCATGATGATCAGCTGATCTATGCGTTAATGCATTCCGTTCACACTAAACTTTTTAATTTGTAATTTAAGTTAATTGTTTCATCAATAGAAAGATGTAAACAAAGCGATTTAGGTCACAAATATATCAACTTGTTGTGATGACATAGACGCTACGGCTTCGAGTGCAATCAGCTGCTCGGTGTGACCGTATGCGTGAAGATGCAAAATGCAGAAATACCAACAAAATTAAAATACTTAACAGATTTTCGTTAAGTGTCAAGTGTAATTCAAATTGTGTATAATTTTAACCAGAAAGTTAAGTACTATTTAATGGTGGAAACATGAAAAACTATATATGTAAAATACCAACATGGAAACTTACATTTAAATACCGGAAACGGTCACGAGTTGCTTGTTGTGCATGCGATAAACCGACCGTTGGCATTCGAATTCGAATTAGAGTGCGGACTGTGAGCTTAGCCATTAAAGTTAGCATTCCGAATGTCATAAATATTCACTTTTCGTTTTATGTTTATGCCACTTACAAGCAATTACCTGAAAACGAAAGCGTTTTATCGCCACCAAACAGTCGCCCTGCCCGAGAGCTATCTATCCTGGTGGTCGCCATCTCCCCAGAGCTCTGACGCTCCCGGTCACTTGGATACTCGTAAAGAAATTGAATTTCACTAAGCCAAATATTAATTTATTTGTGTTTTCATTTCTTGCGCATTGGCAGGTGATTGACCACTAGTGTGGGTTGTGGCAGGGGTTGGAGTGGGACAGGAGAGGGGACTGTGCTATGAGCCATGCTGTGTGGCTGTGGCTTTGCGCATCCAATCGAAATCGAACTGGCCCTGAAAACATTTCCTGCTCTTGCTGCGCGTGTTATTTTTCTCCGTTTGTGTTTTTTTTTTTTCTTTTTGGGTGACTGCCGTTCAGTATTTTTATTTATGTCATAAATTTTAAGCCATTTGGGAGCTGTGAACGTGAACGCGAGGGCGAATTTTAAATGTTTTCATAGCCAGCTCCCAGTTCCTCAAAAAAAAAGTCAAATATATATGTATCTATATATTGGTAAAACGACAAATGTACCAAAAGTATTGGGAGCAGCAGGAATCTATGCATAGTTAACTAGACATCCAAACTGCCATAACTTTGTCAAAATTTGATCGATTTCCGCATGGAACGTCTCTTTGATCTGGATTTGCACTAGTCTATGATTTATTTCATTTGTTCGAAAAATCCTTGTTTGAAATTGAAATCTCTTGCTCACTGTCAAAAGCTCACTGATGATCTGCAGCAGAGTATTGCATACTTTTGGGCTGGCCGAATTAAAACGCTTCCAGCAATAAAGCAGTAAAAATTGTTGCTGAAATTTTATTTTCTTTTTGTATTTTTTCTGCTTTCCTGTTTTGTTGTTTATTTTCGGCATAAAGAGCTACTCAATTGTCACGCTGGACTAACTTTTGTTTGGAATTAGCTGAATTGTATCTTGTAAAACACAAATTCAAGAGGGCTAAAGCCAAAGCCGTTCAAGCTTCAAGCCTAGAGCTCTTCCACATGTCACCCAATAATGCCCTGTGATGTGCGAAGCCACTTGCCCAGGGATGAAGGTGGGGAAGGGGAAGGGACAGGGTCTGGGGTGGGGTGGGGTAGGACAGTGCGGAGGGTTGGGGAACTGGGACTGCTAACGTCTCGGTTGGGCCGGGGGCAGCGGTTAGCTCATATTACGGGTATCTTGGCGCCAGCTTTTTATCGACGATTATTTTCCTTATATTGGTGAATGAGTGTGTGTGCCTGTGTGTGAATGTTGTTGTTATTGTTGTGTGTTCAATATTTGCTTGCTACTGCTACAATTCTCTCATTCTGACTCGACTGCTTCCTTTTTTTCCGCCACTTTTGCAGCCTTTCTCGTTGATTTTTATTTGTTTCTCTTTCAATTTATTTTGCCATTTCGTTTTCCTTTCTGCTGTCATTGTTGTTGTTGCCATTTTCATCGCTTTTATTACAAATACAAGCAAAACACACAAACACAAACGCACACATACGCATCTAAAATATATATGTTTGTATGTATTTATATAAATGTATATGTAGATATGTGTGTACACTGACACATGTGGGAAGCTCTAACATAGTGTGTCCTTCACAGCCGCTGTGCGTGTCGCTCTTTCTCTCTCCCTCACTCTCTCTCTCTCTCTTCCTGTTTCTTCAACGCGCTCTGTGTGTGCGTTTGTGTGTTAGTCTGTTTGTTTGCTGCTAAATGTGCGCTCAGTCCGCCACTCATTTATGTCGTCGATGTGCCAACGCCCCCCTCTCTCCTACCAACTTCAACCCAACCCAAATCTTCCCCTTCCCCTTTCGCAAGGCTTCAATCACATGCTTCACCCCCGCTGCGACTGCGACCCTCCCTTCCCCTGCTTCTGTCCCCACCCCCTGTGTCACAAGCTGCTTTAGCTTGTTCGTTAACGTTCAGTTTTTCCACTTGATGCTATTTATGTTTGCTTCCATTTTTCAAGAAGGATCAAAATTTATATTGGCTAAAAAGTCCCTCGAGAGCTTTCAGCTTTCCTCACACATTTACAGATGTAACAAATTGTAACACAATCGTAACTGTTTACTCTAAGGGCTGGCACAAAAATCATAACCTTCATGAACTTTTCGCACCCCATTCCATGCCCCTCGAATAGCAAAGCAAACCCAGTCAAGTAAGTTTTGCCCAGCGAGAAGAAACCGTTCAAGGTATGACATTTGGCCTGTTATAGGTCCTTTGGTCTTATGGTTCTATGGTCCTTGGTCCTTTTGGTCGTTGGTCCTTCTCATGCTCAGGTTCTTTGCCAAGCAATTGAATTGAGCTGCAATTGTTTTGATTTTTGGCCCCGGGGCCTTCGTTTAATCCACACACACTCACACACACACACTTGTAGAAAACGAGATAGATTCGCTGTTTATATCCTTCACATATCCTTCCAGGGCACTTTTGTATTTATCGCCGTTTGCTCGTCAAGTGTGCAAAATGTAATAAACAATTGACGCTGCTTTATGGCAGCAGCAGCATCTCAATTTATGTGTGTGTTAGAGTGTGTGTGTGTGTGGGTATGGACTGCTTTAAAGGTGATGTTTTGGCCTGGTCCTGCACTGGCTTGCGTCTTGGCCTTTGTCTCCCTTTTGTTGCGCGTCAGTTTCCAAATTAAGCACACAAATTGATGATGTTAACAATGACGATACGAAAATTGACTTGCTGCATGACTGGCAAACAAGTTTTTGGCGGCCAAGCGAAACGCACAGAGAGATGGCTGCGGGCATTGTGGCCAACACAGAAACGCTGGCCCCAAAATGAAAATGGAAATGGAAATGGCAATTTGGGTGAAGGGGAGCGCAAGTGGTGAGCTGGGAGTGGGGACAGCAGCAGGAGCAGGAGAAATGCCAAGAGTTGGAGCTCGTAGAACTATCGCAGCCATATTTCATATTTCGACCAAAATGGCTTTAATGTTTTCACATTTGCTTTGTGTTGGCTTTGATGGACGCTCAACCTATATGACTCTAACTCCCATTCCCTACCCTCCCCTCACCCTACCCCCTTTTCCACTCCAGCTGCCGAGCTGGCCGCAGCCAGTGGCTCGACAAATCAATTGAAAACTGACAGTTGTGACTAAACGGCGCATATTTCCTTGACATCTGTGTGGGAGTCTGTGTCTGTCACACACACACACACACTCTCACACATGCATGCTTCATGCATATTTCTGTATTAGATTTCAGTCCATTACGTTCAGAGTTTTTCGATAGGAATTGGATATTGGCTTTTTATAGATGTGGATATGGCCAGGGCCTGTTGCCTGTTTCATATCAGGCGAACAACTATTTCTATTCTTTTCTGTTTGTGTTGTGCGTGGTGTGTGTGTGTGTGTGTGTATGTGTGTGCGCTGTGCATTAACGAAATTCACGCACGCTATAGAGGTTTAGGCTAAGAAAATGTCAGAGAGGCTTGATTTATCCTGTCCAACACTGCGTGTTTGGCCACAATCAATCGATTTGCCGACCGGCTGTTTGTAACTGTCGTTCAGGGCGTGCCTATAGGCTCAGGACGAACTGCCTGCACCCAGAAACACCAACAGCAACAGCAACAGAGAAAAAGAACTAAAGCGAAACAACAGCAACAATTACGAGGCATAGAAAATACGTTAACCGGGCCTAGAGCAGCCAGACCAAAAGGCAACAGCTGAGCGCACAGTGCGATAATTAAAATCCGTTACGCGCCCTGTAATTATTTGCATAGTCTAAAACACAATTCCACGACCACTCACCAGAGTGAATTCGAACTCGTAACATTTCAGTTCCATTTCCGGCTGTCTCGAGGCTATAGTCCCCAGTCTATAGTCTGTAGTCTTGTTGCTATAGGCCATCTATTTTTATAGACATGTGCGTAAAGCGATCCGTGCGAAAAATGGGCGCTACGCGGCAATTACCTTCAATCCGAAACAGCTCGAAAAGATTCATCAGTCGTGATAAGCTTTAGTCAGGGCCCCAAGTCAAGTTTTTTATAGTTGCGTCTAAAGTTACCGCCTACGCACCTTTTCGCGTCATGCAAATCAGTTTAAGCCTGGCCAAGGACCTTACCCGTACTTTCATTCCACTGTCTCTCTTGCTGTCCTCTTTCTCTCCCACTTCTTTCGAACCACAAACACACACCCACACACACACACACACACACACGTGCGTAAGAACTGCTAAATAATGTGATTTAAACTGACCAGACCAGACAAACACCCGCCCAACTTTGGGTGTAGCTGCGAGGGCAGTTTGAGCATTAAAGCGAGGACTTTTGTGTGTTGGTTGGAAGTCGGTTTAATTTTAAATCTGTTTAAATCTGCGGGAATTTACAGAAAAACTACCCTATCATTAACTACATCTAAAGCTTAGACTCTGAAGGATTTTTCTTAAATATTTTTAATTTTTAAAGTTTATTAAACAGAAACTTGAAATTCCGATTGATCTTTTGTTACCTTTAGTACCCACCTCGCTGCTAGAGATTCGCTAGCCAGTCTAGAGTCTAGAAGCAGCCGGAACTGGCCAAGTTTATCACTGCGTTGCAAAATGTGAATCGGAACATCCGCTTCTAAATGCCAGGCATTTGCCGTTGCCCGCAGTTCACAGTTCACAGTCCACTGGACACTGGTCGCTGGGCTCTGTCCACTGACCAGTTTCCAGTGGTTGGCCAATAGAAGTTGGTAGCTGGTTATTGGTTACGTATGCATTGGGGTTACGCTCGTCCAAATCGTCATATAGCGTAGGGCTGCGTCTAAATTGAAATTGAAATTGACCAAGAAATCCAAACTCCCCCCTACCGTATCCACTCCCACTAAGTATACCTCCCATTATCAATCGGCAAGCCAATTCCCACTCCGATATTCAGTGTCCTTCCGCAGCTTATGTAACGCTTATATAATTTTGCCGCCACTTTCGAGATTTATAAAATTTCGTTGGCTGCTTTTGTATTTTTTTCTCCGCATTTTGTTTGTTATTTTTTCCATTCTTCTTCACTTTTTTTTGGCTACTGTTAAAGAGCGTTTGTATTAAGCCAGCTGGACGACGTTTCATTATCAGCGCCGCGAAGTGAGAGACGGAAGGAGGCGATGTAGGAGGTGGAGGAAGAGGCAGAAGAAGCGTTCGCTTAGAAGTGTGCAATGTAAATAAATGGATAGGAAGAAATCAACGTTAAAATAAATGACACTAAAACTGGAGACAGTGTTTTTGTTTTTGCTACATTCTTTTTTTGGCGCTACTTTTTTGTTGTTCTTGTTGTTGTTGTTGCTAATGTAGTTGCCATTGCCGTTGCTACTGTTGTTGTTGTTGTTTCTCTTTGCGCTGGCTTGCTCTTCAATTGGCTATTAAGCAAATTGATTCAGTTAAATTTATCTTAATGCAATCTCCGCTCGTCCAAGCGTCCCACCACTGTTGTCCCTTCACTGCCCTCCCCATCTGCCCCACAGTTCCCTGCTTGATAGTGCATAATTTGAAGGGCATAGTAAACAAGGCAACAATTCACGCGCAACAAAGGCAAAAGATACACGTACTTGTAGATACATTCACGTCGGCTCACAGTCCAACACATGAAGACAATACCGAAACCGAAACCAGAACTCACAGCCCAGAACCCAGAACCGAGAACCCAAAAAAAAACAAGAAAGAAAAGTACAGTCGAGCACGCCCGACCGTATAATACTCTCTGCATTTTTTTCCCGGTTAAATTATTAAAATCGGTATCAAGATATTACAATATCTAGTACTTGCATTAAAACACATTGAAACAAAAACAATCTAAGCATAATCACACATACATCTGTTTGTTTGTATGTGAATACACATACGTTTGACATTATATGTGTTCATAACTGTATGTATGTGTGTATTCGGCGCGGCCAGCGACTGGGGAGACGTTTCTGTCTCGCTTGCACTCATTAGTGATATTGCGTTCAATTATCAATCTTGCAATGCTTCTAGTTTTTTTGTTTATAGTCCGATTTTAATGCACCTTTCAGGAATAGTTAGGTATAGTCAGCCTCCACTCGAATTATACAATTACAATGCTGTACTACATGAACAAATGCGTAAAAAATGCAGAATTATTTGTATGTATTGTGGGAAAAAGGGGCGTGGCAGTCCAAAATTTCAAATGCCAATGCATTTGCGCTGTCGCTAGGAACCTCCATACCAGAATTGGTGATCCTAGGTGCCATGGTTACTGAGATATTCGCCGAAAACACTGATTTTTTCCGAGGTGTGTCATCGACAAAAAAAAAGATTCTTGTATTGACTGACTAAATATGTGATCGATTGACACCAAGCTCGAACTTGTAGCTCTTACCATCTCTGAAATCTGTTTGTTCATACGGACAGACGGACAGACGGTCAGACGGACAGACGGACAGACGGACATGGCTATATCGACTCGGTTTGTGATGCTGATCAATAATATATATACTTTATGGGGTCTGCCACGCCTCCTTCTGGCTGTTACATACTTTTGCACAAACCCAATATACTCTTGCAGAGAGTATAAAAAAGAAAACCCAGTCACAGTCATAGACACAGCCACAAAACAAAGTCCCAATGCCAATAGCAATCCCAGGACCTCAATTGAGCCTACCATTTCTAGCCGCGGGGATGGCAACAACAACAGCCAACGACGTCAACTGAGACAGCAACGGAGACGGAGCTGGAGATGGAAACGGAGACGGAGACGTAGACGACCATAAAGCGCTCGAAGCGTGAAAAACAAGGGTGAAATGTGGAAAGTTACAGAAAAAAAGCATTAGAAAATATATATCTGGCATGGCTTAAAAACGCGCGCTGTTGATTGTTTTGCTGGATAACGGGCAACAGCCAAACAGGCCAAACCCTGTTGCCCATGTACCCCATTCAACCCCCCATTCACCCCGTCCGCCCGTCAAGCCCTACCCAATCCATTTCACAACAACAACAACAATAGGAATGACAACAAAAAGGAAAGTCCCAAAAATGCTAGTGACTTGGTTGTCGCCATTCAATGATGCCACCGCCCCAAGGGTTGCTCATTCTTCTTCATCTCCCACCCACGCACACCGCCCGCACCCGCACCCGCCTCCCGTACGCGCCAAGGCCTAAACTATATTGTATATCTGATGAGTGCGAGTATGTGTGCCACTGGGCAATCTACAGAAATTGAGTAGCCCAGCTAGCCGGGCTAAATAAGCCATCGTGTCTGTGCGACAATCTAACAACAAGCATCGTCCCCTCGTGCCATTGATCGGGGCCATAAACAGCATTTTTGGCCATTGCGATTGCCTCACATAGGCAAATCATATAAATTATGCTCAATTTTTTCCCTTCATCTTCTTTCTTTTGCCTTTTAATAAGCATAAAAACTTATGATATGTGAAAATATGCGCAACAAACAAACAAACAACAACAACGAAAACAGCGAATAACAACAACAAGTTTGACAACAACTGAAAGCCGTAGATTTTCACGACTTCAACAGATTCAACTGTGATCTGTAATTCAATTTCATGCACAGAATATAATAAAAATATATTGTAAAATATAAAAACATTAATAAAACTGTTGTTATAAAGTTTGCCCCAAAAAGTAGACTATTAAATTTTATGCACAACTTAAAGCGCTCAAGTTTTCGCACAATTGAAACGGATATAAAAATTTGCTAGAAATAGCTTCAAATTAATTTGAAATAGCCAATAAATTTGCATCTTTATTAAGAACTTTAAGACTGAAAAAATGTCGTATTGCATGAAACGATAGAAAATAAAAAACGTGATAAAAAGATTTCCCAAAAAATTACTTACTTCACCATCAGTTTACAAGGTCCGATGAAGGAAAGAATTTAAATAAATCTGAGTCTTAAGCTAAATTCTGTTTAGAAAAGCTGCTGTACAATAGCAACAGGTAACAAGGTTTAAACACATCCAAGCCAACCATTTATGCCAATTTAGGTAAGAATTTATTAACCACTTCAACACACAAAAGTTATAAACTAAACTTAAAAATCAGTTGGCATACTCTTTACTTACTTTCAGATGTACTTGACACTTTAATGTTGGTTCATCGCTGAAATTTGTCTTTAAAAATGTATAAAAAATTGAGTCAAGTATAGATTTGCACTTACTGACAGCTGTGCTGGGAATTTTATCTGCAGCATCGCAAATGATAGCTGTTCTCATCGCTTTGGGTTTGTTTTTTTCTGCTTTTACTTTCCTTTCTTTTAATAATTTTTATTGATTTCTCTTTGGCAGTTGAATTGCTTTCGAGCAATTTGAAATGGCTTGACGTTCACATTGACAGCTCTACTTATTGAAGTAATCTATTGGCAAAGCCCAACTGCAAATCGCCCCATTATCCCCGGCAGCTTTTACCATTTGCTGAGTTCCGTTTACTTTATTTTTTCTCGTTTGTTGTAAGCTTAAATGAAACGCACTTTGTCAGTTATTTTTTTCAGATTTTTATTTTTTATTTACTATGTTTTGTTTGTTGTTGTTTTGGTTTTCTTTAATTCTTTTTTTTATTTTTATTTTTTTCATTTACTACGCAAGTTGTTTTTGCATTCGTCGCATTTTCAATTTCACTTTTCATGTATAAATTTGTCATGTGTTATGAAAATATAATATAATATACTTATGTACGTTAATGTTTTACAGAATGCTTGGCTTTTCACTTCTTTTTCTTTTTCATCTTCAGCTTCGTCTTTATGTATTTTATTCATCATTCTAGTTGTTCTTTAAGTAGTTAGTAACTATGCATTTAAATGTTTGCCATTGCTTTTTATGTATTTGTATGTTTTGTGTTCTTTTCGTTTTCGTTTTCTTGGGATTAATAACTATGTGCATATATGTATGTATATATTGAATCTATAATGCTGTATTATAATTATACAAATCAATGCGGTTAAAGCACAAAATATATATGTATATTGCTGTACTTTAACCCAAATGGAAACCACGCAACGAACTGAAGACATTTTCGTATTCTTTTTTCTCACCTTTTTCATTTTCATTTTCATGTTTGTTTTCGTTTCATTAAATTCATGTTTAATTAGCGGCACAATTTTAACAACTTAGCGTTAAATACAGAAACGATTTTATTTATTTTAATTGAAATTGACCATTTTGCAAATTGACTTTTGAAGGCCGACGTCAGGGATCACGAACAAAAAGTATGGCTTCCGGCCGTCTACCATGTTTTTCTCTCAATTGTGTAGCATACTTTTAAGCGCTGCCTTTTATTGCCATTTACCATCACGCTTAAAAGTATGCTTTACAGTTTGTTTGTGAATTTTGTGTCAGGCCAATTGAATATTTGTAACTCTTTGATTTCTTTGAATTAGCTGACGTGCCTATTCAGGTGATTGACAGCCTGTGCCTGGAGTTGTGTGTACTCGTGTGTGTGTGTTTGTGTGTTTATTATGTATGTACATGAATGTCATATACATAATGCCATGGTTTATGTATATGTGTATAATGTCGCATAATAAACGTATTTCACTTCGTGTATATCAGTAATAATAATAATAGTTTTGTTGTTGTAATCAATACTATGTTTGTATGCGTGTGTTTTTTTTGTATTTGTTGTTCTCTTCCATTTGCTTATCGTTTCGTTTTTTGTTTTATTTGTTTGTTTGTTTGTTTGTTTGTTGTAGTTCTAGGTACAGAATTCTTTGCTGGCTCACTAAGGTGCTGTTAGTCGTACTTTAATTGTAAGCTTAAATTTAAACGCAATCGCACTCTGTGTTTATTTTTTTGTGTATTCTTTGTCTTGTTGTTGTTTTTACTTTTGTTCTTGTTGTTAATAATAATAATTAATTGCAACGCTACTTTTCTACAATGCTACATTACGTTGTGTGCTCTAAATACAAGTTAAAATGATTTATTTACTACTCAGTAACTTCATCAACTATGTCTTATATGTGTTGTGTGTGTGTTTATGTCTCTGTGTGTAGTTCAAAATAGGTATTGCTTTTCTTGTTTGTAAATCTATCGCAACAATATGCACCTATGCAAAAACATAAGATGAGTTTTCTTCAATTCTCAATTCATTATTTGGTATTTTTAATTTTTTGTCCCTCTATGTTAATGTTTAAATCTTTATTTTCGTTGTATAAAGTACATCAATTGGTCTCGTCAAAAGCAGCACAAAAGTTGCGATAACAATATGCCAAAAAACAACTCTACCGTTATATGTACTATGTATGTATATATCGATAACTAATAATCGTTTAATCAATTCATTATGCAGCTAAATCCAAAAAGTTGCTACGGCTTAATTCATTTGGTTTTGCGTTCTTTGTTGCTGGTAAACTAAAAGCTAAATTTGTATTCATATATTTATATATGTATGTATATATATATATGTATATCTATATATGTATAATATATGTATATATAGGTATTTATTATGCTATACTGTGTGTATATAGTGCCATAAATATTTTGGTTTCGCTTACTTATCGCAATAGTTTAACGATTTCCAAATATTTACCCATAGATACATGCGCTATAATACTTTTTTGGTTACCTTAAGACATAATGCTCTATTGCTCTCATTGCTATCATTGCTTTCATTGCTTTCATTGTTTACTATTTCGTTGCTGTTATTATTGCTTGTTTGCTTTTACTGTTGCTCTTCGTTGTTGTTTTGTTGCTTTTAATTATGTTTACAAGTACTCGTATCATTATACATTATATCATATACAATAGATGTAAATAAGTTGATTTTGTTTTTGTTTTTTGTTACTTTTCCATAATAATATTCAAAGTGTTAAGTCTTTTATTTTGGTTGTTGTTGTTGTTACTGTACTTCATCATCTTGTTGTTGTATTTATAGATGTTTTCTTTATTAGTTAATTTTTTTAAATTTTAAATTTAGTTTTTTTTTCTTTCGATTTTTGTTTATATTTGTGTTAACGTGCTAAGTCTTTCATTTTGGTTTAATCATTGCTGTTGCTCATTATTTATACATTATTTGCATTATCATTATCATTTTCACTACGCGTTTTGCTTGCTGTGTAAATACTGCGGTGTATTCATATATTGAAGTCCCAACCGATTTCCAATTTCCTCTAAAAATATTTAAAGCATACTTAATGGCGCAATTTACCAGCATTAATTCAAAACAATGTTTAAAATGCTTCTATTTGCGTAATTGTGGCAAAACTGGAATTTGGTTGGAACCCGCTAAATAAAACATAAATCATAATGCTAATAATACTTCTAATAAAAATATGCTATGTACAGACCCAATGCAAATTAAATTGTTAAGAATTTAATATTGCCACTTTTTGGTCTTGGACAAAGGGTTGGGTTTCTTTGGAGGATGAGGAATGGGGAATGAAGGATGGAGTAGGGAATGAGACACGCGCTGACGCAGTTGGTGTTTCACTTTATTTCTCTTTTCTATTCGTTTCGTTTCGTTTCGTTTTTTTTTCACTTTTTGTATATTCTTTATTACATTTCCCTTTGTTTGGGTGTTCCTAACGAGCGCTCGTTAAAATGCATTGACACAAAAAGGACAACATTGTCAGAGCGTAATGCGTATCGCCATGAAGGGGGAGTTGGGCAGAGGGGAGCTTGGGATAGCAACAGATAATGGAAACAATGGATCATGAACCTAATGCTACCAAATACTGAATTCAACAATTGTATTTAAAGTTGCGCTGGTTCCGATGATATACAACTATGTCGTTAATATGCTATGCTACAAATTTATCAACTTTAACAATTTTTATTTGTTTTTCGTTTTCTTTTCATACTTTTTCCTTTTCGTTCTAACAATAATGCCATGATCCTTTTTATGCTTGGACGAACCTATAACATGTGTGCGTGGCTGTGACGAAACCTACCAAAAAACTTAATTGAAAACCATAAAACGGGCACTTTTTGAAAACAAAAATGTAACCGCCAATTCTTGTTATCGTTGGAGTAAAGCTTTTCCAAATATAATATATTCTTAAATTTATGTATATATATATATATTGTATGTATATATAATTCAATAGTATAGATGTTCTGCTTTGCTTATATGCAATTTATTTACTTCGTGACCTTAGGTTATTTAAAAATCTCAAAATTTTAAAATATTTCCTTTTGCTGCACTATACTCGAAAAGTATATCTCAAATTTATATATTTGTTTTAGGATTACAACTACGATTTATTGCTTTTCGATACACGTTATGCTATTTATAGTTTCTGGAGCTCATTTTAATAAAAGTTTCAATATATTTTCTTCTTTTTAGTTATCAGTTGAGCAAAATGAATAAATTATGAATAATCATGGTAAGTTTTAATAATTGTGTGGGAATATCACAATATACGAATTGCTTTGGGTTCTTTTGTTCTATTGACCTGGTTCGATTATTAACTCTTTAAAATATCAATAAATTCTCCATATATTAAAATTATAATCAAAGTAATTCCAATTCTGCCTAATTCAACCCAAGGGATATACTATTAAGCAAATCAAAGATAATCCCATTCCAAATTGCACTTCAAAAACCAATTCTCAGTAATTGTAGCATACTTTTTGGGGTTCGTTCGTTGTACTTTTCTAATTGCTGTGAATTTGGTACGTCAGTGTAACTCAGAACAGGGCTAAAAATAAAACGTTATTGAAAAAATAAAAAACGGTTGGTTTGTGTTGTATTGTGTAAGTATTTATGTATATGTATTGTATATTTAATAACTTTATAATTGTTTCATGTAATTATTTTTGTTTTGTTTTTGGTTTTTCGTTTGTTTAAATACAAGTGTGCTGTAATTACTAATTTTAAATAGTTTCAACCTTAGATTACTTAGTTTCTAATAAATTGATTAACCGTTATGTTATTGCTTTCATTCACATAATTAATTATGCATTTTCTTTTTGTTTTTTGTTTTTTTTTTGTTTACATTGTTATACAAAATTGAATATTATTGCCGGGCTTTAATCAAACGTATTTCATAATTTCTTTTGTAAATTTTAAATGAACTCTCATCGACAACTACAAAAAACAAACAAATTGAAGTAATTCAAATTTAAGTATTTTCTCCGCGAATTTAATACAAATAATAATAATAATAAGTTTGGTAACTATGACTATAAGTAGCTTTTATTTGCTTTCCGTTTCCGTTACCTTTTTTTGTTTTTCTGTTTTGTTTATTTAAAGTTATAATTGAATATTTGTTCGCATTGTTTGCTTTGTTGTTTTTGCTGTTCATTTGAGTATTGCTTTGGTACTTTAGCCGATTTCGATGTCGATACTTCGATATCGATTCGATTATTCCATAATAATTTTGCGTCAGCCATTGTTTTAGGGTTGCCACCCGCAACGAACTTCTCTCGCGCCTACGCCTTTTCAACAGTATAAAAATAATTTTGTCGTGATTATACTTACTAGTTTAACTTAGGAGTATATGTAGACTAATATCTAATTAATATATATATATATGGTATATATATTGTAAATATTACGCAGCTACATACGTATTCTAAATGTTATATATATATGTATGTATATATAGATTCCTCTTCGCTTGCTTAGACATACTACCAACAACTTTCGACTGGGTTTTATTTATATTTTTTGATCTAAACATTGCTACTCTTTAGGCTAAGTTCTCTATGACTATGGCCACAAAAGTTCGTTGCACTTTATGTTTATTAAATATATATATAATTATATATATTTTGAGATCCGTCGCTGAAGCTGATTTTCAGTGTGAGTGAAAACTACGAGTATTTGTGTGTGTGTGTGTGTGAGTGTGTTTCGAATTAAATACTAAGTATTTACATCGTTTAACTGGTTTGTTTGTGCAGCATACTCGTTAGTAAGTATATTATGTGTGGGTGTAATTGCGAATAAATGAACATATGAGCTACATAATATAAGTTAGGATTAAGGTAATATCGTACTAGGGTCGATACAATTAAGTTCTTAAGAAAGTGCAAAAGTATTTTCGTTATCATTTTACTGTTCTATTACGCATGGACGAAGTGTACTGTTAAATGCTTGAGACTAGATCACACTCGATAATATTCTTGTTGTTATTCATATTAATTTTCGTTTCTTTGAGGGGCACGATTAATGCGTTCGAATACAGATCTGACTTGGTATCAAATCATTATTGGTCTTTATTTCTTGTCGCTAAAATTGATGTACTCGTAAATGGGCCACAACAGAATGCAATGCTCTAAAACTAGTATTCGTACTGTTACTGTAACTGTAATTAGATATATAACTGGGTTCTGGTGTCTCTCATTACAGACAAAAATAAACTCTGTCTGATTTCGTTTAAAATTAAAATGTTGCTGTTAGACAGCGACTAGATTTGTATTAATAAATAATTTTGCCTTCATTTGGCAGTTGCCTGGAATGCTAATTGACTATATATTATAAAACTGGGACGTGAATGAAATGCCCGAATAAGTTATTTCTTTTGCAGATTTCCCCTCCTTTTCCAATGTTTCTCTAGCCATCAAAAAGTAACAAAATTTTGTTTAAAATTCTACCAAAACATAAGAAGCTTAATGCTGTTGATGATCTCTAAAAAATGGTATTGCTTTTCCAAATTGCTTGTCTTTAATTAGGGACTTTAAAGGGACTTTTTTTGAATTTGGGGGATTTACGATTTTCGAGTGCTTTTTTTTTGTATTTAAAAATGTTTTTTTAGTTGGTGCGTTTTTTTGTTGTTCAGCTATGTGTATGACTTATTTTAAAAATGTTGTGAAAAATTCGCAGCTAAATTCGCTGCTCTGTGGCGCTACTATATACTGCTTATAGATAGTCTGCCCTTAAGACCTAATTCGTTGTTTGAGAAACATTGCATTTGCTTTTGTATTCGTTGCATTAATTTTAATCACTTCGTCTACGTCTTCGTCAACGTTGTTTCTTTTAATCTGGATTAAAGAGAATGTTTAATTTTCGTATTTATCATTTTGGTTTTTTTGGTTTTAGCTTAGATAGAGTTAGAGGAGGAGGAGCTAAAGATTAAAAGTGTTTTACTTAGAATTTCTTTTTTTTTTGTTTTTTGATAGGCTACAGGTTATAGTACATCATTATATAGTATGTAATGCATATCGTAAGATAGATAGATTATAGATAGTGCTATTTCTAGCGTAGAATTGCTCAAGTTCAGGTTTTGGTTTGCATTCGGTTTTACACCTACTTGCAAAAGGCTTTCTCTGTGGTGTGCATATATACTTGTGTGTGTGTGGGTTTGGGTGTGTGTGTACTGGGTATATAGTGTGTATTATTTATGGAATGCTTATGTTGGGTCTAGGAATGTTCAACTCGCTTATATGACTAAAAGAAGAACGAGATTAGGTTTACTAACTGTATTTTTCTTCTCCATTTTCATTTCGTTTTCTTGTTGTTTTTTTTGTGTTTTTTTTATGGTTTTATTTTGGTTTTTTATTGCTGCCTAATGTGTCTAATGCGAATTTCTACAGTCTCTGTGTTACTCTACTACACTTGCTTTTTGGACGTATTGTGATGTCAAGTATGTAATCGTATTTTTTAGTATATATAAAAACTGTTAGCGGTTTTGATGTCGCTATCGATAACGCGCTATCGGTAACGATAACTTTTTGTTTAACATTTGTAACGGTAAATTAACTAGTTAATTGCTTTTTGTTTCTGTTCTCTCTTCTTCTTCATTGCTTTTTTGTTTTTCTTGGCATTGCCAGCATTTCTTGCATTGCACACTTACTCAACAGTTTACATGGCGTAGGTGAGACCGCCTCCTCCGCCTCCTCCGCCTCCTGCTCCGCCAGCCGTTGCTAGACCACTCCCCGACGACTCCACCTTGACACGGTCAAGGAACTCATGCGGTGGCGATGCCAAACTCGCACCGCTCTCGCTGTTGCTGTCCGTATGTCCGTGCAGCGACATTGCCATCATTAGCTCCTCCTCGTCCTTGAGACAGGCCGATTCCAGATGCTTGTTTAGGTACGACTTGAGCGCGAACGTCTTGTGGCATCGCTTGCATTCAAAATTCTTGTCCACCGAATGCGTCTGCATGTGAGCCCTAAGATTCGAGCGATCTGCGAACGCTTTGCCGCAGTGCGCACAGCCGTAGGGCTTCTCGCCAGTATGCGAACGCAGGTGACCCTGCAGCAGCCAGGGACGCGAGAACAACTTGCCACAGACGCCGCAGCTGTGCGAAAGCTTGTGCGTCAGCACGTGCATTGCCAGCGCTGGCATCGAGACGTAGGCCTTGCCACAGGTGTGACACTTCTTGGCTGACTGCGAGTCGAGGGAGCGATGCGTTTGCTTGTGACGCGACAGATTGCTGGAGGTGGCGTATTGCTTGCCGCACTCGGAGCACGTGTATTTGGTCTTCTGTTGATCCTGGACAACAACTGCAGCTGGATCGGCTACGTGCTTCCGCTTGGAGCGGCCGTCGCTCACGAAGAAGGCCTCGTAGGTGTAGGCAACCGTTTTAGCCGGCTGTCCATTGCCATCGCTATCGCCATCAATATCGCAGTCCTGGCCAAGACTCAGGCCCAAACCCAGGCCAAGACCAAGGCCGGAGCGGAGTTGATTTGTGTTTGTGGTATTGCTGTTCTCGTTCTGCACATTGCTGCTGCTGCTGTGGTTGCTGTTGCTGCTGATGTTGCTGCTGGCGCTGCTCGCGGGGCTGCTGGGTGGCAGGTGGCTGCTGCTGGCGCTGCTGGAGGCATTGCTCAAGGGGCGTTGTTCATTTACCGCGCTTGCTGCTGCAGCCAGTTCGGCAATCGATGATGTGCTACGCACATGCGCATGCGCCTCCAAAAGCGGCGCGGTATGGGCGTGGGCGTGGGCATGTGTGAGTGGGTGTGCGTGTGTTAGATTGTGACTGTGACTATGCATGTGCTCCGTCTGTTGCTGCTGCTGTTGTTGTTCTTGTTGCTGTTGTTGCTGCTGCAGTGGCAACTGATGCTGGTGTTGCTGCAATTGATGTGGTTGCGTGGGCGGGTGAAATGCTGTCGATGCGCTGAGATCTAGTATAGCGTGTGCCGCATGCAAATCCTCCTCAGCGGGCACACGTCTGCGATATTCAGGCGTTGGCTTGTCGTCCAACGAATACGGCCTGTAGATGTCCTTCTTCTTTGGCGGCAGCGATAATGTGGCACCCGTACTGCTAAAGCACTTACGCTCACTGGACGTCTGTCCCGACTCCATTTTGATGTGCACACTGGGACTAAAGCGATCGCTGTGGCCGCCACCGCTGGGCGAACACGACGGCGACGATGTGGTGGACGAAGGCGGTGTCTGATAAGCGGCCAAATGCTGTTCGCCAGGTCCACTGTTGGCTGCTGCAGCGACCAGCGCTGTGGCTGCCGCTCGAATTACTGTTATTTCGCTCTCCATTCTAGGCAGGTACGCGGTGTAGTGCAGCGGTGACAGCTCACGTGTATAACCTACAACGGATACAAAGGGAGGAAGGGGATTCGAATTAGAATGGAGCGAACTAGTTTCTAAAATAAACTTAGACTGACTAAGTAAACTTTACAAGTCACTAAATAGCACTATTAACACAATTGCTTTAAATGAATAATAAATACAATTGACTGCCTAAAAGTATGCAACAGTTATTTACCCTAACTTGGATAGTTCTATACAAAATGGATTCTTTTCTGACTGGCGCTTAAAATTATGCAACAAATTTGTACCTTTTACTTTAAATATAATTTTGTCAATGAAAGTTGCTCCAAATATAGTTTCATTAAAAACTTTGGATTGTCTTAACCTTTGCACGTATACTAAATATTTAATTCATTCATTCAATCGTTCATTCACTAATTTATTCATTCATTAGCTACGTGTACTACTCACCGTTGTAGACATTGTTTGCCACTCGCGTCGCTGCCTCTGGCGAATGCGGCGGCGGACTCGGCGCTGTGGTTCCCGCCGTTGGTGAGCTGGGACCCCAACACTTTGCCGTTGTTGTTGTTGTTGCTGCTGCTGTTGTTGTCGCTGTTGTTGTTGTGCTATCGTTTGTTGCTTCTGCTGTGGCGGCTGCTGTTGCTGTTGTGCGTTGCTTTTCCGACTTGGTCAGTAGCTTATCGCCAACAACATCGATCTCCTCATCGTCATCGAGTGTGGAGCGACGTGATTTGAGATTTGGTAAGGGCGACAGTTCCTCATCCCTGGAAGTTGTCGTTGTGACTGTGTTTGTGTTTGCATTTGTGTGCTGTGCATTATCCTCGGAACGATCCAGCCAAGGATATGCCTTCCATTTCTTGGCAATCAGGCAGCGCGGCATATTGTTTAAAGTGATTAAGTTGACTTTAAGATTGTTAAGTGATTGAGTGGAGTTGAGCGTTTTTAGCGGTTAAGCGGTTTAGCGGTTGTCAGTGGTCAGTAGGCAATTAGTTGAGTTTTAAGTGCTGAAGCGAGTGGTTTCTTTCGAACGAGCAAAGACCGTCTTGAGGGTATCGTTTTGTGGCAAAGCGGAAAGGAAATGTTGCAGTTCTTATCTCGCAATATTTGACGCATGTGAAAAATAGATTTGGCTCGCCGAAATATAGTATAGTTTTAGATTTTTCTTATAGAGTTTTTATTGCTTGGCATTCGCATTGTTGCGCTTCTCTTTCTTTCTCCCTCTCACTCTCTTTCTCTCTGTCTCTTTAGTTCTATCTGTTGCTTAAGAAGTTGTTAATATTATTTGATCATTATTCAAAATTTGATTTCAAATAACATTTTATTGTTTTATATGATGATAAATTGGTTTCTGCGGTTTTTGCGGGGTTTACGGTTATACGGTTTTTGGTTTTTGGTTTTCAGTTGTTGGTTTTTGGTTAGGATACTTCAAATTTCACAGCCACTTTACACATTTCTGCTCCGACCGCTGCTTCAGTCTAGGAGTTCCAGTTGTTGTTGTTGTTGTTGTAATAGTTGTTGTCGTTTCGCACTGGGGCCAACTTTAGTGTGTTTTTGGTCAACTTTGGTCCGTACTTTGGTTTTGGTTTTCGGTTCTGACTTTTGGGGTTATTCGTTTCGTTTTTTTTTTTTTTTTTGTATTTTTTGGGGCTCGCTTTTTGTGTTTTTGGACTCTGGACAGGGACACGTTTTGCTGCGTTTGCGTTGGCTGCGTGTGGTTTATCGATTTTTACATTTGCGTTTACGTTTACGTTTTGTTTTTACACAACGGGGCTTAAAACATAACGGCTCGCTCAACTGGGAGGGGGGTACATTTGGTAATTGTATTGCTCCATATATATCCTTTGGCTACTCACGCTCCACAGTAAGCGTTAGTTTGTGTTATTGTAGTTTATTTGTTATTGCTTAAATTTGGATAAATTTAATTTATATTTTCGTTGTTGTAAACAATTTAAAACAAAATAATTTTTATTGTTGTTTAGTTGTTGTTGTTGATGTTGACGAGTTAAATTAGTTTTGGTTTCTTGTTTGTTGTTGTTGTTCTTGTTATTGTGATTTTTATTTATAAAACAGAAAGTATAGACCTTAGAGTTGTAAAAGTTAAGTTAGTTGACGCGAGTTTGTTGAAAAGTTGAGTTAAGTTTGAATTATTGTTGTTGTTGTTGGTAGTGAAAAAATTGATTTAGGAGAAAATATAATATTATATAAGATAGAGAAGAAATGCGAACGAACCGAACGTAAGCAACTCTTGAATGCTTATGAGAACCCAACTGAACGAAACGTCGCTTATAAGGGTGGCCGAACGAAATGGAAAGGAAGAGCGAGCCGACGGAACGAAACGGCATGTGCGGAACAAAACAATGGAACAGCATGGAACACATCCCCTAAACAACCCCCAAAAGAAAATAACAGCGTAGCTGTTGCGTGTCTTTGGGCCAGCTGCACACGTCGCAAACCCGCTACCGTTAATAATATCCAAATTCAACTATTTAATTTACTATTTCCATAAATTAATACTAATTACAGCGGAGTTTTCAATTGACTAATTACACAAACTATGTTTAATTTTAAACTTTGCTGTGATTTTGGCAAATCTGATAGTGTATAGCTGGCCAAGGGAGCCAGCGATTCAGGAAGTGTTCCATTGCCAGTCGTCTCAGATTCGCAATGTGCCGTTTTTCCTCCAATTGTTGCGTCCCTCTCTCCGCCTCTCGTCCTCTCCTACCTGAATTGGCTCATGGCTCATGGCTCCTTTTTGTTATTGAACAGTTTTTGGGGTGGATTTTTGCAACAGCGTCGCCGTTGTCGTCGTCGTCGTCGTCGTCGTTGCCTTCGCCTTCGCCGACTCCGTCGAATGTGGCAGTTGTGCCGAGTTAATTGCTCTTGCTGTTGCATTGCATTTGTTGCTGAACTTTGATTTTGAACAAATTGCCAAAAATGACGGGCCAAAAGGGGGAAGAACACATCCAAAGAGGGACGGGGGAGGATTCGTGGGGATGGGTATGGCAAACAGAGAGCAACAGTCGTTGGATTGTGGCATTGTTGATTGCTACTAGCTGGTCATGCTGTGCTATGAATAGAGCGGGGGAGCAACACGAGGTGTACGACCGGAGCAGGGGAGAGCACGGCAGAAACAGTCTACCAATAGATTAAAGCCTTTTGCCGGAGCATAGGTTTTCATATATCAAAGGTCAGGACATGTTGGCAATTTACGATTACAGCACATATACATTTGTATGTACCTAGTATATCTCTGCTAGGAAATTCAATTAAGAATTGAAACTGAACTGTATAAGGACTAACGACTGTAAGGTGATAGGCATAATAGATTTAGTACGAAATGGCTCTAAAATGCACAGATTGATTAACAAATACTATATGCTCTTTTACCATTGATTTCGAATAGTAACAGCTAATAACGTATTAAAGCTACTTCGGTTTAGCTATGATTGCTAAACCAATTCGCAGTCTCCTCTGCTTCCACAAACTCTTTGCTAATTATGTTCGACATAAATTGCCCCAAAAATAAAGGGAAACAAAACTTTGATGCTATATTCTTGGACCAACTGTCAAGTTGTATTATGTATAAGCCAAAAGTTTGTGGAAGCCAAAATATGATTTGTTTGATTATCGCTAACAATTATATATACTTATTTGTATTTGACTTGCAGTTCCACTGAAAGATATTAATTTCGTTTTGACTGATGAAAGCGGGAATACGCGTATAACGCAGTTTGTTTGACAGTTTTTGAAGGAAATGAAACCCCTTTTATATGGCCTCTTGAATTTCATTCTTTTGGGGTACTTAACGTATGTTTGTTTATTGTGAATAAGTAGGAGAATGCTAAGAAATGCCATTCACTTAATGTACAATCCATCCAACTGTCAGACCTTAAGGACCTCTCAGCTTATTCCATCGAAAATGTAACGTACAGACCATCTGTGGAATTCAACTGCACTAATTACAATTGGGCTTCTGCCTGCAGCACCTATGGAAATGGAAATGGGAGTGGAAAGGGGAGTGGGAAGTAGAAGTTGAAATGGAAATGGAAGCCCTAAATATGCGACAGGGTATATATATATATGGGACTGGGCCAAGTCCTTAAAGTTCTGGGCAATGAAACCACACATGGTACAAGGTACTTTACCGTCTTTCCCACTCTACTTCCCTCTGTGTGGTAAATGGTAATCTGCTTTTCCAGCTAAAAGCAAACTTGTCGCGACCCTTTTGTGTACGGCCCCCAAATAGCGTTGAAATTGTTGCGCTTCGTTAGCCGCCCTTAGGGGCGGGTGGTGCCCATGGCAAGGAAGAAAAGAAAATAAATATACTTATATATGGAGTATATGGTATGATCGCGATCATCGTTGTGAGGCACGCGCAGGCGCAGATGCATTGAGCCGCATATTTTCATGGACCATATGGTCCTGCCAAGAGCATAATGTAAGGGGTTGGAGTAGGGGTAGACAGTTAGGAGTAGGAGCCACGCGTCACGACAGGAAACCAAATTATGCAGCCGCGGCAAATGCAAGATTCGCTCACCTGGAACAAGAACAGGACAATATGGTAAAAGGCAGCATTGCCGCTTTTCCTGTGCTCAGCATTATTAGCGCTAGTTTAAGGGTAAAAACCAAGAAAGGTGCACTACCGTACCACAGCAACACCACAGCACCGCCACAGTAGTACCGCAGCACCCATTTGCCAGGGATCCAGTTGAGCGCGTTTGCGAGCGTGCAAAAACAGGAAATGCTCTACAAGTGCAGCTGCCTTGGCCGAAAACGGAGTTGGCCCAAACACCACAGCCCACAGCCACAGCCATGTCCAGCTGGAGGTGCGGGCAAATGGGCTGGGTGGTTGCCAAAACGCTTTTGGCGTTGCCTAGCGAAATACAGTAAACGCCCGTTGGGCCCCACACCAAAAACATATAGTATATATTGTATATACATATATATTTTGTACATACGAGTGAGTATCGAGCGAAGTGTGACGCTCGCGTGGCACGGGCCAGGAAGTGGCAGCTGTAACAGCGGCAGCAGTAACAGCAACAGCAGCAACAGCTACAGTGAGCACTAAAAGCAACCCAAAAACTGTTGATCCTGCCCCGTGCAGCACCCAATCAGCCTTTTCAGGCAACGCAAACCCGAAACGAAAAACGAACCAGGTGTCTGGCATGCTCTTTCTGTTTTTCCTTTTCAAATGATGTATTAAAGTGGAAACAAGCACGAGTTGTACTCGTTGTCTGTCTGTCCTTTAGTCTCCTCTGTTGCTGTTGCTGTGTCTGTGTCTGTGCTCTGACTCTCTGGACGCTCGCTGTCGAGTTTTTCCCAAATGCTATTTGTTCCTGTGTTCAGCTATAATTTCATTGTTACTCCTTTTGAAACGGCTTTGCAACCACCCCATCATCATCATCATCATCAACAACGGCAACAGCTACAGCAACAGCTACAGCAGCAACAACATCATCATCAACGCCATCAGCAACACCACCATCACCACCACCACCATCAACACCACCAACAGCACCACCACCCCGTGAACAACCCCCTCGAGCCGCTTGCCATTTGGCGTCTACATAGAAACAGCAAACAGGTAAAACAACAACAACAACAACAATGGCAACAGCAACAGCATTTCGTGCGCCTCTTTCATTAGCAATAAAAGCAACAACTACATATAAAAAAAATAGAAAAATAAAAAACCAAATAAAAGCAAGAAAAAAGAGGAAAAAACCAAAACGAAGTCAGTTTACGTCATCGCCAAATTGCGCTTTACTCTTGGCTTGCTTTCGTTTTGGGCCATGTTAGTGGGTGCCTGGGGTTGAGCGGAGGGGGTGCGTTCAAAAACTGACTTATTAGCATGTCCTGCAACAGGATACAAAAGTTTTGCACACTTGTGCGGATTCTTTTTCTGTTGCTGCTGCTGCTGCCAACTGGACACACGTTCAGTTTTCATTCCGTTAATTTGAAACATTTAACCAACTGCATTTTTAATTACATTTGTTTCGGCGTATTCGCAAAAGGAATCTCACTGGCTCGACCTCGACTGTGTCTCTCTCTCTCCGCCTCTCTTCCCCTTACTTTCTCTGTGCTGCTTTGCTCGCAATTTGAATCCTCAGCAGGAGGCAGCTGTTGCCGCAGGATGAATATCATCCATAGCTGTGCTAGACTCGAGTTCAAAGACCTTATCGATGTGCAAGGGGACAGCGAGGACGTTGGCAGGACGGTAAATCCAGGTAGGAAAATGAGTGCTGTGTGGCTCGCCCTACGATCCTGTCGACGGGACATCATTTGACGATCTACATACAAACAACAACAACAATAAGAACAACTGGTTTGTTGCCATTGATGATTGCTGATTGTGGATGCTTCGACTGTGTTAAAAAATACGGAAAATGGAAAAAGGGCGCTGAGACAAGACAGAGGAGAGGAGAGAGGAGAATCGAGACTCGCATCGTATGCGCGCGCGGCTTTTCATTCGCTTTTCAGCAATTTTCCGACAGCTGTCCACGTTTGCATTAAATGCAGCAGCTGATTCCCTGACCCTGGTTACTGGTCCTTAATTTCGGGTTCGGCAGCGGCATTGGCTTCAGGTTCAAATTCGAGTCCTGCGGACGATGCGACGGCTGCACCCAGAGTTCTTGTATTTCATTTCAAGCCAGGTCTTAGGTTAGTGCCCTCTGGCATTTGTTGTGCCAGTATATATATGTGTGAGTGTTGGTGTGTGTGTTTTGTATTTTGAATTCATCAACTAATGGCTGCTATGTGAAGAGTCAGAGTCAGAGCCTTAATTTGAATATGGCTCCTGAGCTGCATTCACAATTCATTGATCACTCAAGCAGTTGATTCCATTAAATTTATAGAACCTTTTCTTTCCTGTGGTTGCACTTAAGGCAAACTGACTTGGGTACGACATTTTGAAAAGGATCATCTTATGGCTTCTCTAAGCACTAAATTGAATTATTTTGTTGGTTTTCATAATTGAAGAGAAATGTTTAGGGAGGGAACAATAAGGATTTAGAATAGTTTAGTTAAGCTAAACCTATTTTGGTTTAAATAGAAAAGTTATTTAGTTTTAAGACAAAAGTTTTAGAATAATGAAAAAAAAAACTTAACAAGTTATAGTGTTTAAGTAACAAAAATGCAAGCGTCCTACTTAATTAAAACTACTTTCGAATTGATAAAGAAAATTATAATTTATGAGTCCTGTTTTATGGTAAAATGTCTTTAAATTAAGTACACTTTATCTAAATTAACTTATTCTTAAGCCGCTTTCCGCTGTCTCCATTAAGCGCAGGACATAATTGATTATAGCTAAAAAATAGAATTAATTGCAAGACTTTTCCCCAACGCCCTGTACAGGCGTTCCCAGTTGGGTATTTACTCAACTCTTTAAGATATATGCAAAGCCCATTAAATTATGATATGTGAGTGGCTACGAGTATGTGCAAGTATATATTTTATATATGTATATAGACGTCTGAATATTGAAGCACTAATACTAATTACTTGTTACATTTTAGAGACTACACACACACACACAGCGACAGAGGATGCCTCTCGATGGCAGCATGCAACAAGAGCACTTAGTAATATCCTGACAGCCTGCTGCACACACACACACACACACACACACATACTGTGATACACACACATACTGTAGAAGGACTTACATATGCATAGTGTAGTTTCCGATGTCCTTTAGTGCTTGGCTACCTCCTTTTTTCGGCTCTTGTTGTTGTTGTTTGGCCGCTGCTGCTGCCGCAGCGCAGTCGCTCATCTGCCACAACTGCCTCTCATCTGCCTCATCTGCCACAACGGCCTCATCTGTTGGCTGCATTGTAAAGGAAGAGTGCGAAAGAGAGAGAGGACTACGAGAGTTTGAAAGTCTCAGTTCTCTTTATTCTTTGGGTCTCTTATTGAAATAAATTCTCAATGAACGCGCCCATTCGATGGGCCTTTTATTTTCATGCGTGCCATTTGCAGCAGCTGGCGGGGTTCCCCTTCCCTCCCCTTGCCCTTCCTCACTGCCCTTACAATCCCGTCTCATCTGTAACAATTTTGCCATGTTGCAGCTTGTTGCTGCCGCAGTGTTGTGTTGTAAATATGAAACGTTTGCAAATCTCTGTTGTATACATAAAATACACATTCTCGTCTATCATATTTGGGCCGCGCATTAGACAAGGCAAGGCTAAGCACATATATCGCACACATGCACACACATAACACACACACACGTTCATACTCTCGGAGACACATGCATGATAGATAAGTACTTACACTGCTACAAAAACATGTGCGTTTTGGTCTTACAGCTATGCAACTCGATCTTAAAACGATTTCTTTATAAATATAATGTTTTAGTTACCAATTTCCACCATTTGGTAGTTACATAAAGAACTAAGGGCCCTTTAAAAGAGAGTTCTTAAACTAAAAATTGTATACTTGAATGCACTGTTTCCCTTTCTAAATTTTCGTCAACGTTCTTCTATTTCAGTGCAGATATGCGAATACATATGAGTACTCGTAAACTGGCATGTTTGAATATACATACTCATGCATGCTGCTGCTGCGGCATCTGAATGTGACTGACTGGCAAACCCATTCGAAGATGGCAACATGAAGTGGGAGGAAAGTGGGTGGCTGGGTGCTTGGGTGGCTGGGTGTCTGGGTGGTTGACAGGAAGGCTGGTGGGAGGGGCAGGCAAGACGACGTCCTTGTGCTTCACTCGACAAATATTCAACACGTATTCATTTCCTGCGGACGCACCGTTGCCAACTGGCAACATTCTGCAACGAGATGCTGCACAAGTGCACTCTGCTCACAACTGTGACTGCGACGTCGACGGCGAAGCCAACTGCAACGCTGACAGCGACATGATACTTGCACTTGATGCCGCTCGCTGATGAAGTAGCGACAATGCGGCAATGCGTCGCAAAACTCACTTCAAGTGCTACTTGGCAGCAACAGCAGTAGTAGCGTGACGACGACAGCGTCCCCAAAATGTTGATCCTTTGACGATTGTGCCATCACTTCGTGCCTACGCTGCCTTCACACTACCCCGACCCCCACTACCCCTTCTCAGCTCACTCCACTCACCCCAAAGGGGGTTGAGCTCCAAGGTAGCGCACTCGGCGCGTCAAGTGAAACTCTCGATGGCGCTGGGCCAGAAGGAAGCTGTGAACGCTTTAACGCCATACCCCCCTGCTCCTGATACAGCTCCTGCTCCCGCTGCTACTGCTACTGCTTCCATTCCCAGTCGCATTGCCAGACTTGGTTCCCGGTTTGCATTCAGTTCGCATTCCCCACTGAGAGCTACACGTTTTCATGAAATCATTTTTCACCACTTAGTCACGTCGCTTTGACAGGTCGATGGGTTAGACTGTGGAGGCCAAAAGGAGAAGAAGAAGGTGGAGGTGATAGAGGAGGAGCAGCTGCAGAAGCTATAGCTGGGAATTGTGGCAATGTGGCAATGTGGGAATGTGGGAAATGGAAACGACAGCATCCTCTGTAGCGTTATCTGCGGTTAGTTGCTTATAATTGGCAGACATGTGAGTTGTGAGCCATGAGCTTTCCCTTAACCGGATGCCAGTATGCCTGTCCTGGCCGAGCAACCTGACGGCAGCAGGACGAAGGTTCAGAGTACTAAGTATTTAGTAATTATAGCTGCGGCCAAGTGGCATTGCCTCGACACTTTTTCCACTTTCCCATAGAGCACGAAAAAGTGTTCCCACACAGCTCAACAAATACAGGACACGTTGCGTGCTTGCTTTATTAGTGCTACTGTGTGTGAGCTGGTGTGTGTGCTGGTGTGTGTGTTGGTGTGTGTACTCTGCAATTACAAAATACTCAATTGTTTTTATTGTCGATCGTAGGAACTTTTGCTTTGCTAGGGGTTTTCTGGGCTGGGACATATGGCATCAATCATGTGGAAACCACGAAGTACACCTACTACAATATTCTATCTACCAATTTTTTGTTGTGCCTCTTGTTGTTGTACTAACTGTGTAATGCAGTAAACGTGGCTAACAAATACGTATGTACGTTACCAACAGTTACCAGTTAGTTAGTCAGCAACTGCGAATTGCAGCTGCAAATCTGTAGACACACCCCAAAGGGCCCCCTCTACCACCCCACTTACCACCTCACCACCTCTGGATATACTAGCAAGTGCTCTCCTTTTGGTACGTGTTATCCTGCTATTTGGTTACCTTGTATGGTTGCACTTCCTATCCTTTTGTTGCCGCTGCCGCTGCTGTTGCTGTTGCTGTTACTGTTGCCACTGTGGCACGAATCAAAGTATTGAATTTCTATATCCGTTTTTTTTTTCTCTCGTCTTTTTGTATTGTGTGTTCTGTTGGTTTTGCGCCTTGTTCAGTTGCAAGGTGTAAGCGAGTGAGTGAAAGGAATGCGAAGGAGAGCGCAAGATGTTTATATAAGCAGCATAACACAGCACAGGCACTGAGTGCACTGAGAGAAACGGGCATAGGGAGTCTTTGTAGAAATACATAATATTATTAAAACTTTGCTTTATCTAAGAAATATAAATATTATGAATATTATTTATATAAACTTTATAAATTAAAAATTTTATTTTAATTATCAACCAACTATTAAAGTAAGTAAACGAGTATTAATTATTAAAATTAACATATTCTTAACCACAAAACTTAGTTTCACATCTTTTACTCCTCAACATTGATATGTTCATGCTGTTTTTGTGCAGTGTATGAGCAGTGCCAACAGGAGTAAAAGTACATGCCAAATGAGTGCACAGGAAGTTTTGTATTTGCTGTTGTCGTTGCTGTTATTGTTGTTAATGTTTGTTGTTGTTCTTGTTGTTGTTGTTACATTGCTTACCTTGAATGGAATTGAGTTTTGGCTACATAAGAACGAGTATAACGAGTGCGGGGCAATTAGGCGGCTGTGCTCTGAAACGGAAACTGTCGCAAGTGATCGGCGTGTTGATAAGTTCAACAACGAGAACAACAACAGCAGGAAGAACAACAAGGATAACAACAACAGGAACTACTACAAGCTAGCGAACCAAAAAAAAAAAAAAGAAATAATGGAAAACTGTAGAACGCATTCGAAAATGCGACAGCCAAAAGTTTTCCAATGCCGTGTAAGTGGAGAAGGTGGAGAAAAAAAATAAAATACCATTTGTTTTTATATATTTTGCTCGCTTAAATGTGGGCGTAGATTGGGAAGTTGGGGGCGTATCAGTCAGTACAGCCCACCGCCCACCGCCCCCTTTCCCACTGAAACAAAGTGCTATAAAAGTCACGCCCGAGGGCCTGAAATGAGTTTCCAGTTTTGGTTTCATGCCCATTCCCTCTCCACAGTTGTTTTTCTTTTTAGCCAGCATCAGGTAACCTTTTGTGCCGCCCATTAGAAACATGCACGCAGTCGGCTTACTTAAGCATACAAATTGTGAGTAGAGGGGGTGGCAGTGGGTGTGGGAGTGAGTGTGAGTGACTAACATGTACATGCAAATGTGAATGTGAATTCAGAAATGTTGAAATGTGGAAACGTGCGGGGATTTGACACGGCTCCGGTGTAGTTGTATGTGTGTGTGTTTTGTAGCAAAGGAAAACTTCGCCATGCGTGCCGCCATTTGACTTGCAAGATTGACACGCTGCTAAAACGCTTCCAGCCACAGGATGAGAGTTCAAGGGAGGGGGGAAATGGAAAGAACGTGCATGAGCACACGGCGAGGAAGTGTCGAGGAAAACAAAAGCCGCTTGGCCACAACGCAGACACAGGGAACAAAAAAACAACGCAGATGTGTCCAATTTAGTGGAACTGACGCCACAAGCGACGACCAAGACCACGGCCAGTCCCTGGCCCTGGCCCTGGCCCGTTCACAATCCCAATCCTCTAAACCCAAGCTGAGCCGTGCTGAGTTATGGCTTTCCAGGTACTTATGTCCTGCAATTGTTAAGATTACTGCAGACTTTTCTCATTTTCTTTATGCCCTTTGCTTTGTGTGTGTGTGAAATTAATATAATAATTGCTTAAAGTGATTGTTTTGCTTCAATCTACCCGCTTTATCCTACACCCTGCGATCTCCCCTCTTTAGCTTATTAAAGCCAACTCTGCGGTCAATTGTAGGTCAGCTAACGGGCCATAAATATTGGCATATTGATGCTACCTGAAACCAATCTACAGATTCCAGCTAAAACTATCTATCTTGGTCTCAACAGTTGTATCTGTATCTGTGTCAATAGCAGCCTATGCAAAATTCCAAGTGGCCAAGTTAACGGCTACAGCAACTGGCCGTCCTCCACCCCCTGTCTGTGGTGTGGCCTCGCCCTTTTGGAGAATCTCAGGGGCACAAATATGCGGTTGGCATACAGCACACTCCGCACACACCACACTCAACACACACTTCTCCCCAGACTCTCTCCACTTCTCCCTCAACTGCTGGAATTTGTCGTGACAATAATCAGCAGCGTCTCTGCGTGGTGTCAAAACTCTGCTCCCTGCCACACCCCCAACAGTCCACCCGCTGGGCACTCTTGCTCCTTGCTCTCTACTGCTCGCTGCTGTCGAGTCAAGCCACAAATATGAGCATTGGGTTTTTTTTTCTGACTGGCGACTAACCAGCGAAATAAATTAGGCAACAAAAAATTGACATTATTGAGCGAGCAGGGGTGTAGGAAGGGGCCAGGGTTGGGTATGGGGTGTGTGTTTTGCTGGTGTCATTAAAGCCAAGCCATTGGCAGCGAGGACAGCCACTGATTAGAACAATATGCGTAAATATGTAAGGACATTCTATATTGTATTTATATATCGCATTTGTTTTGTGTCCTGAATGTTCTCGTGTCCTGGCCAAAAAAGGATGTGCTCAAAATAAATATGCGTGCGTGTTGCTTCCTCACACTAGACACTGTGTATGTATTGGTGTGTGTATGTGTGTGTGCCTGTTGTGTGTGTGTGTCTTTGCCTTTCGTTGACACTTTCACAATTTATGGCAAATGCTGTCTTTCACCCTGGCACAGGAAAGGCGCCAACGTCGCACCCCAAAAACTGACTTTGACTGTAATTTTTCTCCCACCCAAAGCGACCAACCGAAAAAAAAGCACCCAAAAACAGAAACAGAAACGAAAAAGACGTCGAAAAAGAAGAAAGAAAAAACGAAACCAAACGAAATGGAGGAAAATATAATACAAACAACAACATACTGTTTACCAGTTCCGCAGTTCCGCAATTCCGTAGTCGCAGTGGAAAGTGGCTAGAGGGAGGGGCTAGAGGGGAGTCACAGTAGTCCCAGTTGTACACAGACTCATTTGAAATAAATATTTTTGTGTTTTTACTTCGCAGCGACAATAACGCAAAACATGAACAGCAGCAGTACAACAAGACAAATGTCTGTATGTGTCAGTGTCTCTCAAAGAGTGTGTGTTAGTCTGTGTGTGCGCGTGTTAGTGTATGTGTGTGCTGTAGGCAAACCACGCGCGGCGGCGCTGCGGCGTCAAAGTCGAATTACTCATACGCCACGTTCGCCCAGCACCAACGCCATCGCCACCGCCAGCGACGTCGTCCTCGTGGCTGACACAATCCGTGCCTACTATGCGGCGTTGACGTTAAAAGCTACAGAGCAATTAATCATTAGCTTTTACAGGATTTATTGCAAATACTTTTATCGGATATATTAAATGAACTCCACTCCACATGCGACAGGCAACATGCGGAGGCAAAACTGGCAAACTGGCAGTCGTTGTGGCAACAGTGGAATTATGGCAGCATTAATCCACTGTAGACTATCTGCTCACAAGCATCTTAGTGCCTTTAAGATTTGCGTCATCCAAAAAAGCCATCCCAACCATCTAAACCACCCTAGAAGTGGGTCAAAATTCAACTGTAGCTGAAAACTGTCGCTGTCATTTCACATGTGATGATGACGATGTCAGGTGGAGAATTGCTTCCGCTATGCGAAGTGCAGATGATTGTCAATGTTCTGTTTATTTTTTTTTTGGAGGGCTTAGCAACAGTTTACAGCTTTGCTCTTGTTGTTGTTGTTAATTTGGGTGTGACAAAATGAGTTACAGGTTTCATTCATTGGCTCAAATCTCCAGACCGAAATGCAGCTTGATAAATTGTCGCGCATTAATTACGCAACGTTTCCAAAAAAGGCCAGAGCAAAAGTGTGTAGGAAAAATTGGGCACTAAGAACTCGACACTCGGCTGACATCTTGCCACCCCATACACAGTGCGAAAAAATCAAGTGATTTGTGCTCAAAGACACTTTTAAAACTTGATTTTTTACAAGACTTGAATATTTTAAAGTCGTTGAATTTATGTTGGTTTGCATGAATGGTTCTTTAAGTGGACTATAAATTGGGTTAGGAGTTTGAGTGTGTTTTTATATTAATTCTAGACACTAGTTTTAGTTAAGCTGTTCACTGTGTATGTCCTTTCTCTTTCCCTGTCTTTCTAGCTGTTCTACTCGCCCTTCCCCGCTAAAGTGCTCGCTGTGTTTCATGTGCCATTAACTAGCAAGCCGTTGCGATTGATCTTGCTTGGGCTTGGCTCTGGTTTTATTTAATGGTCCATGCTGAAATGCCCCTGCCACATCCTTCTCCACATCCAGTTTCACATCCACTCCGCAGCCACTTCCGACATCCGGTTATATTCGATATATGGGAGAGGAAGGCTATTGCAAATGCACATGCAAATTTATAACAATTTTACGTTCTCACATGCGTTGCCTCGTAAATCGTCTATGGCGGCAAAAGGTGCGAACTCTCGACTTGCCACACGAGGGCAAAGGAGGGGGAGAGGAAGCCAGAGCGAAGTGGCAAGTGGCAAGCAGCGTCTTCGACTTCGCCATTGCTATCGCTTTTGCCTTCGACTTGCCACCTTGTGCGGCAAGTGCCTGTGCATAAAAAATCGTTTATGGCTTTGCAGCGCTCAAATAGAACAAAGCATAAATCCTAATTTACTTACCGTATAACCCGGTGTGTTGCCACTGGAGGCATGTCTACTTACCACCTTCTGGCACCCTGGCACCCTGCCACTGTGTGGGTGTGCGACACAACATATATCAACAACATCTTAAACACATGACGGCAAATAAATACAAATGTTGAAAATTGTGAAAATGTGGCTCTAAATTGCTAGGGGGATGATATAAAAATGAAACCAAAGGCAGCAAAAATAAAACACAAAAATGGGAATATAATAAAAAGGATAAAGCGTTTCTGATACCAAAGGCAAACGATAATAAAATGTTGCAAACACCAGGACAATACGGTGGCGACACTAACAAAATTGTATGCCACAACAACAAGTTGCAAACTGAATTGTGTGTATTGTGGCACATATAGAAAAGTATCTTCCGGAAACTAGCAAGTAAAACGATTTACGATTCGTTTAAAAACTTCTGATTAGATAACTTGGCTATCCAAAAAGAGAGCAAAGAAGAAAAACTAGCAGATAGGTACTCCTCTGTTGTATTCTAAAGTTGATAAACTTCAAAACAGCTTGTTCCACTCACAGCTAGGACAATAGAAAGTACTTCCCTTTTGTTGCAGCTGAAGCACTTAAGACTATTGTAAAAATATGTGCCAGTTTCTTTGGTACTATACACATTCTAATGATACTATACACATAATGCATGAGTTTGGTTGCAATAGCTTAAATAACACGCATGTCTTCATAAAAATGTTATATTTTTTACCGATATGTCTTATGGGAGCTATAGGCTATAGTTGTCCGATCCGGATCAAAATTGGTAAGGATAGTTAACATACACGTACAGTGTGAATTTTTCCATTTGACTCAGTAACAATTTTAAGTTAAGTTTAGTTTGAGTTTTGAATTTGAGATCTACTGAAAGTTCTGTTCGCTTGGTATTACAGCTGGAATATCCAAATTCCCAGTTGAATTCTAAGGCGAAAAGAAATCCACAGTAAAATACTACAAGAGCCAGTTTAAGCAAAATAATGTTGCGCATATTCTGTTTTTCATCCGCCGCCCGAAAATATGCTACAAAATGTTTAATTCAAAAGTATTAAAAATTGGAATCTTAATCAATTTATATTTTGAACTTTGAATGATCATTTCTCAGCCAAATGAAGTGATATTTTAAAACGCGTTGCCTTTTAGACTCTAGACAACTAGTAGCTTCGATTCCATGCCAAAATTCAAATTTTTAATTTCGACCCCATTTTGACAAATTTTGCAGTGTTACCCCTTTGCATTTTTGTCAAAAATCGATAAAATTTAAGATTGCGATTTTTTGATGGTAATCGATAGTCCTGGTCCTCGCGAGTCCAAAAAGTCATACCATTCGAAAATCTGACGTCTGAGTCCCAAAATATTCAATATCAAAGTTACGTAGTTTTGACTCTTAGACTTTGCACTGAACAACAAAGCTTTCTTCCAAGCTTTATGTTAAGAAAGCATTATAATATTATTATTAAAATGCCAAGCAATCAGTCAAGCTAAAATAGCTTTGAAATGGGTAAACTATCCACACTGCTGCTCTCTCGCAACAGATAAGCGTTGTTGACCACCGCATATAATTTTCATACGCCGCCCGAAAGTATGCTACTGACAAGCGTTGTCTGCCCGTGCATATAATTTTCACACGCCGCCTGAAAGTATGCTACTGATAAGCGTTTCGTATCACGCACATAATTTTCATGTGCCGCCCGAAAGTATGCTGCAAAATACTTAAGCCTCAAGTATTGAAAATTGGAATCACAATCAATTTATATTTTAAACTTTGAATGATAATTTCTCAGCCAAATAAAGTGATATTTTGAAACGCGTTGCCTTTTTAGACTCTAGACAACTAGTAGCTTCGATTCCATGCCAAAATTCAAATTTTTAATTTCGACCCCATTTTGACAAATTTTGCAGTGTTACCCCTTTGCATTTTTGTCAAAAATCGATAAAATTTAAGACTGCGATCTGCGACTGGTCCTGCCGAGTCCAAAAAGTCATACCAATCAAAAATCTGACGTCTGAGTCCCAAAATATTCAATATCAAAATTGCGAAGTTTTGACTCATAGACTTTACACTGAACAATAAAGCTTTCTTCCCTGCCTTATGTTAATATAGCGAAAAACATCAGCGATCAGCTAAAAGTGAAGATTTTTCTAGCGATTCACCAGGCGAACAGAATCAGCAGAAAGCGAAATTAATGTTAATGTACTGTTAACGAACTGTTAACGTACTGTTAACGAACTGTTAACGTACTGTTAACGAACTGTTAACGTACTGTTAACTTACTGTTAACGTACTGTTAACGCACTGTTAACGTACTGTTAACGCACTGTTAACGTAATGTAACTTAATGTTAACGTAATGTTACGTAATGTTAACGTAATGTTAACGTAATGTTAACGTACTGTTAACGAACTGTTAACTTACTGTTAACGTACTGTTAACGTACTGTTAACGTAATGTTACGTAATGTTAACGTACTGTTGACGTACTGTTAACGTACTGTTAACGTACTGTTAACGTAATGTTAACGTAATGTTAACGTGCTGTTAACGTATTGTTAACGTAATGTTAACGTACTGTTAACGTAATGTTAACGTAATGTTAACGTACTGTTAACGTAATGTTAACGTACTGTTAACGTAATGTAAACGTACTGTTAACGTAATGTTAACGTACTGTTAATGTACTGTTAACACAATGTTAATGTTAAATAATTTTAGCATTGCGACCTGCTGATATTTCTGTTGGCCTGGTATTTCAGCATGAATTACTAACGATTTTGGGCTCTGCAGTGCAGCGATCAAGCGAAAAAAAATCAGCGAAAGGCCAAAATCGAAGATTTCTTTGTGTGAAACACCAGGCGAACAGAATAAGCAGCAAACGACAGACTGTAATTTAAATTCAATTACAGAGAGAAGAGTGCGGGAGCATACGTAAACAGTAAACAGAGAGTGCTCCATGTTAGCGTCATAGATGACAGCGAACAAGCACACAAACAGCGGCAGAGATCTCTGAGCGCAATTAGCGCAGAGAGTGGGAGCCTGCTTAAGCTGTTAATGTTAATGTTAAATCATTTTAGCATTGCTAAGAATATAATAATACTTTCTTAACATAATGCTTGGAACAAATCTTTATTGTTTAGTGTAAAGTCTAAGAGTCAAAACTACGCAACTTTGATATTGAATATTTTGGGACTCAGACGACAGATTTTCGATTGGTATGACTTTTTGGACTCGGGAGGACCAGGACTATCGATTGCTATCAAAAAATCGCAATCTTAATTTTATCGAATTGACAAAAATGCAAAGGGGTAACACTGCAAAATTTGTCAAAATGGGGTCGAAATTAAAAATTTGAATTTTGGCATGGAATCGAAGCTTCTAGTTGTCAAGAGTCCAAAAAGGCAGCGCTTTTCAAAATATCACTTCATTTGGCTGAGAAATGATCATTCAAATTTTAAAATATAAATTGATTGAGATTCCAATTTTCAATACTTGAGGCTTAAATATTTTGCAGCATACTTTCGGGCGGCACATGAAAATTATGTGCGTGATACGAAACGCTTATCAGTAGCATACTTTCAGGCGGCGCATGAAAATTATATGCGCGGGCAGACAACGCTCATCAGTAGCATACTTTCGGGCAGCGAATGAAAATTATATGCGGTGGTCGACAACGCTTATCTGTTGCGACGCAACTTTGATATTGAATATTTTGGGACTCAGACGACAGATTTTCGATTGGTATGACTTTTTGGACTCGGGAGGACCAGGACTATTGATTGCCATCATAAAATCGCAATCTTAAATTTTATCGAATTGACAAAAATGCAAAGGGGTAACACTGCAAAATTTGTCAAAATGGGGTCGAAATTAAAAATTTGAATTTTGGCATGGAATCGAAGCTTCTAGTTGTCAAGAGTCCAAAAAGGCAGCGCTTTTCAAAATATCACTTCATTTGGCTGAGAAATGATCATTCAAATATTTTGAATATTGAATAATTTGAATATTTTGGGACTCATACGTCAGATTTTCGATTGGTATGACTTTTTGGACTCGGGAGGACCAGGACTATCGATTGCCATCAAAAAATCGCAATCTTAAATTTTGACGATTTTTGACAAAAATGCAAAGGGGTAACACTGCAAAATTTGTGAAAATGGGGTCGAAATTAAAAATTTGAACTTTGGCATGGAATCGAAGCTACTAGTTGTCTAGAGTCCAAGAAGGCAACGCGTTTCAAAATATCACTCCATTTGGCTGAGAAATGATCATTCAAAGTTGAAAGTATGAATTTATTGGAATTATAATTTTCAATACTTGAGGGGTTAAACAAAAATTTGCTTGAAATTTGAGTGGATACAAAAGATGAAGTTTCTATTCTTTTTTCCGACACTGTACGTAAACAGTAAACACTCTATAAGACATGAAGTCTTCGGAAATAACCAAAGTAATAAATTTGAACCAGCTATAATAGCTTTAAATTTATTCAAACTTTAATCCTTTTGATTAAATTTTCTCTTCAATAAAGTTCTAAAAATACCACCAACAATTTATTTCTATATTTATAATCACTCCACTCTTATTCCTTAGGTTTCGCAAACCTTTCACACAACAAGTTTCAACAAGTTTGAACATCTTGAAAGTTCTCTAGAACAACTTAAGAAGTGACTTAAAGTATCCTTAGCGTATTTTCACCTTAATGCTTATAATAATAATTTATTCTTTCAGCAAAGTTCTTACAAACAAAATCTACATTAAAACACCTTCAATCAAAAGAGTGTAAGTAAATAAAATATATGTGCGTTTGTTCGCTTGTTCTTGTTGTTTTGTTGGTGACAAAAGTCCGAGCGAAGTGATTGTCAACTCTTTATCATAATCACAACTTTAATTTGTTTGAAATGTTTATAGAGTTAAGTAGATTTAAGAGCAGCTGTTGTTAAAAGGCCGCTTAATGAGTTGGAATTAGTTTTGGTGGAGCAAAAGCTGAAACCGTAGAACAGAAGAACCGCACAAAAACCAGATACCCAAACCACATCAAGTGGTTCGCCTACGGACTCCTTTATGTTTAACAGGACTACGGGAAAAAAGCAAAGTGGAAAAACACGCAGAAGAAGTAGAGGAAGCACCAGCGGCAGAAGAATGTGAAAAAGGTGGAAAAACTAGAGTTGTTACTTGTTACATTGTTATAATTTATGGAACGCAGTTACAAGTTCAAAACAAATAGAATTACAAATACAAATGCATAGGACATTAGCAATGTCGGGACTTGGAATTAACACGGTGCCACAACCTCAGATGAATTCCTAGCATATTGTTTGTGTCCAAGTGTGTGTGTGTGTGTGTGTGTGTGTGTGTATGTGGTAAGCTGCTTGACTTTGCAATCCGAATGCCAACAGCTTCCACACAAAAGTAGAAAACAAAAAAATAGTAGCAGCATGTTAAGTAAACTTTATGGCCAACAGTTCTTCTGGGCCAGGAAGAAGCGAAAGAAAATTGCGGCGTGCAAATAAAACCAGCGCAAAAGTGAGGCATCAAAAAGCAACAACAACAACAATAACAACGTGAACAACACGAGCAACAACTATAAAAACCTGCAACGATAGTAAAATGCAAATTGGGTGAACGGTTGGGTGGCATGTTGTTGGCGTGTGGAGGGCAAAGGGGGGAGTAAGGGGGAGAAAGGGGGACAGGGATGAGATGATGTTGCTGTTGCCGGCTGACAGGCAGCAATCCCTCGGTTTGCTTTGGGTCCTCCCTGGGTCCGGCTCAGCAGCAATAGCAGCAACAGCAACTTGCAAAAGAAGCAGAGAAACATCGCATTCGCACTCGTAAAATAAAAGTAAAGTGCAACAGCAATTTGTTTGCACAATTGCTGAATGCGGCTATTGCTGTAGTTGCTGCTGTTGTTGCTGCTGCTGCTGTTGCTGCCGCTGTTTGTGTTGCTGTTGGCACTCGTCGCATTGTTTGCTTTGTAGCCAGTTGTTGTACATTTTTATGACAGCTCAAATTGGCCCCCGTCGCCGTTGTAGACGCGATTTGCCCGCCAGCAACACTGTCAGCATATGGCAATAAATGCGATGGACTCTCGCCAGGACAACTAGAGTGAGATGGCTAGCAAAAAAGCGAGACAGAGAGTGCAAAATTGGTAGAGGGAGATGGAGGCCAGACAGATGACTGACGGCGATTGGCGTCTGATTTGTGTTTGTCAGCGCTAAGTTCATTTGATGCCAACAATACCCATTCTGCCACCCCTTCCCTCTCCTTTCTTTCCATGCCCTGGTCCATTTAATTTTCTATTTGCCACTCTGAAATTAAAATACAAAATCCTGCGCCGCTTTTTGACAACTTTTTAAGCTCCATTAGTGTTGACGCAAGAAAGCAGAGCGCACAAAACAAGGAAGTTCAAAACCGAAAAAGGGTCAATGTAACCGCGATTTCAAACCGCAACGCGGCAGGACGTCCCCAAACCTCTCGCTGACTCCCGTTTCCCCTTCTCTTTCTTTAGCTTCAGCCTGTTAACCTTGAGGGGTGCCTCCCCGCTCTGTGGTGTTGTTGCTTGCACTTCCGCAGAAGCAAAGAAAAGAACGCAAAAAGAAGAAGAAATGAAACAACATTTAACTATTTGGCTGTTTGGCATTCATTGCGAATTTAAAGGGCGGCTTAGTGACAGGAATAATAAGGAAGCCCGCGACGGAAGCGTTGATGACAACGCCGGTCAGAGCAGCGGTCGGCAGAGGGGTAGAGGGGTAGTGCTGCGTCCCAAATAAACCACAAGGGACATTGGACTTGCGATTCGGCCCAAAGCAATAACAACAGCAACAACTATGGGCCACAGGGCCACGGGCCATGATGTCCTTGTTGCTGTTGCTGTTGCTTTTGCTGTGGCTCTGCCGTTTTCATTCTCGTCCTGGTTATTGTGTCTCTGCCCCTCACCAATTTTTGATTTGGTTTGCGCTGTGCAAACAGAACCAAAAAACCAAATGAAACCAAACCAAACGAAACGTAACGTAACGAAATAAAGCCCAAAACCTCAAAATGTTAAAAAGGACAACAGGCAGTCGCAGGAGTAGGTTGAAAGGTGGGAAGGGGGCAAGTGTGGTACGGGTAAGCGGAACTGTCTTCTAACCAAACTTGTGTGCCAGCTTTTGGTCAACGAAAACTATGCGACAATTGTTCGCATCCAAATGCAAAAGAGTCGTAATCAAATTAAACGCTTTACACAAACTTCAGTGTTTGGACTTTACTTCAAATCTGGCCATAATTCAGCTTAAGCTAACACCTCTCCGTCTCCCTCCCATTGTTAGCCCTCTCGCTGTTGGGTTATTTTTGAACCTGGCCATCCATCTAACCATCTAGCCATCTCGACGGGCAGTCAGGTCGGCAGGCAGGCAGGCAGCCAAGTGGCAGACATCAAAACACAACCCCTTTCGAAGTTCGTAGCAACCCTCGCCACAGCTCACCCCACTAATACCCCCTGCCTCCCTCTACTACCTACTAACTACCTCCTGCCACTGCTGTTGCTGTTGCATAATTTTTCGGCAATCCACAAGTGTGTGTGCTTGCCTCCTGTGCTCTGCTTGCGCCTGTATGTGTGTGCCTCTCGTTACATTTGTGGCAAACACACGAAACATTTTTGCAGAGCGATTGCGTCGGCGCATTCGTTGTTGATTTGTTTTTTGGGGGTTGTTGCTGCTGCTGCTGTTGCTGTCGCTGTTGCTGCTGTTGCTGTTGCTACTGCTGCCTGGCTACTTGTTGTGTCTTTGTGTTGGTTTGCCCAAAAACGAAATCCAACAAAAACAAAAAGAATACAACAAAAATAAAACCATAAAAAAAGTAATATGAAAACGCGGCTTATCGATCTCAAGTTAATCGCAGCGCTTAGTAAATTAATTATAGCTTGGGCTTAGCACGAGCAACCCTTCTCAGCTAATGCGCTCTGAAATTTGCTATGGTTTGGCATTAATCGACACCACCAATTGTACTACCAACACCACCACCACTACCATCTCCACCACCAACAGCAACAACAGCAACATGGAAACGTTGAGTTGTTGGATTTCGCTGCTGACCCGAAATCACGCACACTCGCTGTAAATTACACACACACAAACACACCGACACATACACTTGTGTGTGTATCACAGTCACGACGGCAACTGTGACGTGACGGTAACGGCAACGGCAACGGCAACAGCAACGGCAAACTGCGAAAACGAAGCGCAGAGTAGAAGAAGGGAGTGGTACGTCAATAACTGACGCACAGCGGCAGCAAAAGTCCATATTTTAAATAACAATAAAAAAACCATTTACAACAAACTAACTAACTGTATTTAAAATTAAAAGAAAAATTGAACAAGTGCAAAGAGAAACGACGAAGAGAATGAGTGAAGCATATATTCAATAAACCCAAGTGCAGCAAAACAACAGGAGCAGCCGAGGAATAAGGTGTGCAATTTTCAACAGGCTATAACATCGCATAAGTACTACATGAAATCAGAGCGAGTGAAAGGCGCTGTGAAAATGTTCAGCGATGGTGGATATTCAAAATGCTCGTATTTTTGGCATTTTCATTTCCGTGTCATAAAAGAATAACAATCAAATTGTTTGCTTGTGTTTAAACTAGAAGAAAACTCAATTTATGCATGGCTTGATTTTTCCGCTGCTGCGGCAATGTTGGACTGTAAACTTTTGATACATGTGACGTATGCAACAAAGTGCCGTATCTATGTGTGTACAACATAATAGTGCATGTACGTGTGTGTTAGTGTGTTTGTGTCTGTCGAATACCGCAGCAACGACAACGACAGCGACAACGACGACGAAGACACTAACGACCACTCGCTGCAGAAGCGAGCGCTGCAAAGTATGCAATAAATTCTCGCATTGTTTATGTGCAACGCGCATGTAGAAACAAGGAAGAGGAAGAGGCATAGGCAACACAGCAGCGAATAGCGGATGGAAGGAGACAACAAGCGGCAGTCGGCGGACAGAGTGTGTGGGTGGGTGGGTGGCTGAGCTACAGTGAGGTAGGCTAAGGCAACCAACAGTTGACTATTTGTTGCATGTATGCCGCACTCGTTACTCGCCACTCGTTGCTCTCTCACTCTCTCTCTGGTCTGCACGCTACACGCCTGCTCTCTCTCGCGTGCGTTCGCTCTCTCGCGGTCTCTTTCTGCGTGTGTGTTCGCGTTTCAATTCACAAAACATTCGACAAGTGCAGAGTGAAACAAGTTGTTGTTGCTGAAACACAGCGAACAACGAAGAAAATTTTCCACACACAATTTTTCGCCTCGATTTGAAACGAATTTCGGCCAAAAAAAATTTGATTTAAAGTGCGTGATAAATGTAAATCAATAAGAACTAACTATAACTTAATACAGTGAGTGTGTTTTATTTTTTTTAAGCGTTTCAATTTGTTGCGGAAACAACAACAACAAATGTCAATTGCAATCGAAAGTCTGCATTTCCTAAACAAAGCCAACGAGTTCACGAGCCATGCGCCATTTTAAAAAGTGGGATAGGGATAGATAGTTTCGTGTGCGTGCGTGCGCGCCTTCCATTGGAAGAGTACCGTTACCTCTACACCCAACGACACCCACACACACACACACGCTCCCATTAAGCACTCCTCTGTACTACTCTCCTTCTCTCCCACTTCGTCTTCCACTTTTCGTATAATAAATAAACTGATTTCAAATGCTACAAGAAATGTGCACAAAATTATGAAGAATAACTATTTTTATAACGAAGCAATTTCCACAAAGTGCTTTTAGTTGTGTTTCCACTAACGATTTTTATTGGAAAATCTCGCAACGCTCTATTTATTATGTGAACAGCATCTGCGTTTTAAAAACGGGAGCGTGAGCGAGAAGGAAAACGAACCAGTGCGTGCACGAACTTGTTTACAGTTCTAAACCAAAAGACAGCCTCTAAATTATGCAATTTGAGAGACAACCATCAAATTGTTTCAGTTAACGACAATTTTATATACTATAAACCACGTATAAAATGAATCGTTTTAGAAACTAGTGCATGATTGAGAATTTAACGAGTTTTTCAAAGAACTTTTATTATTTTACCGAATGCGCCTAAAAGACGGCAACGAAATCTGAATATAGTTTATACTCAAAATCAAGCAATGACTTTAAACTATTATTATCTATCTCTATCCAAATATATAAATAAAATCAAAAATAGACATAAGAAAACTACATTTTAGTAACTAAATTGAAATTTATATTAATTGATTAACATCCCCATTTATACAATTTTCAACTCTGGCTAATCTGTGCATAAATCTCTCTTTCTATATCTGTAAAGAACTTTGATAAATGCACGGGAACGGCAAACGCAACAACGAAAGCAATACCTTAAACAGTTTCAAAGTGATTTTGGCAAACGTCGCGACGTTAGAAAAGTGATATAAATCAAAAGACAAGAAACCCAACAAGAAGCTGCAGATGTAATTGAAAGACAGAAACGAAGGCAACGGAAGGCTGAGTTAAGTTTTGGGAGGTGCCAGTTGGCAGTGGCAGTGGCAGCAGGGCCAGTGCGGGAGCCTGCGCCAGAGACAGAAACAGAAACAGAAAAGAGTCCAAAATCAGAGACAGCATTCGTAGTGCCAGACTCGGAATCAAGATCAAGGATGCCCGCTAGCCGCAGTAGCCGGCACAGGAATGGGCACAAAACCGCAGTTGTAGTTACAAACGAGCTAGAGTTAGTGTTGGAGAAATCTATAGAGATTGAGAGAGAAGTAGTATTGGTGGTAGAAAGGCAAGAAGAAGAAGAATCTGCGGAAGTAGCGCTACTCACAAGGCAGCTCATGTCAATGTCGAAGTCAAAGTTGGAGTCAAAGTGAAAGCATTTTACTGCAGACGACACTGGAGTCGATGTGAAAGAAGGTTGTGCTATATCTAAATAGTAAATAAAGTAAATAAATAATAAACAAATACGAAAATAACAAAAATAAACATAAGCAACAGAAGCATAAATACAAATACAAAATACAAACAAAGAGCAAAAAAAGCCCAAAGGGTATAATATATAAATAAATATATATACAGTATACATAAAATATATATGTGTGTATATGCACGATATAATAAGCTCTCTGGCATACACTCATAAGTAGTTTATAACAATTTTATCGAACGGTCCAAAACTGGCAAGTGGCAGGAGACGACACAATGTCTGTGGACTTTATACTGCCCAATCGCAACAAGATACAAACGATTGCCTATGCGAGCAAGAAGTATGCGGCATCTGCCACAGAGCTCCAAAGCTGGCGACGTCCCAAGTCAAAGCCAAGGGCGAAGCCAAGAGGCGGACAGCAGCAGCAAACTCTACCACATCGTGAGCATCATCATCAGCAGCAGACTACGGCGACGACAACGTTGGCGATGACGACGACGACGACAGTGCGCAAACTGAGGACAGCACTGAATTGCAATCCCAATGCGAATACCAGTCCCATTGAGGACAAGTCCTCAGTGCTGCGGAATGCCAATAACAATAACAGTTATAGTAACAATGGCCCAGGAAAGATGACGCTCAAGTCTAGCCTCAAGCAAAAGGAGACCAAGCGAAACGGAAGAGCTGCTGCGCTCAAGCGTGAGATAATCGAGCTGGACTACGACGACAACGACGACAACAACAACATCAACAACAGTGATGATGATGCTGATAATGATTTAGATGATGATGATGCTACTGCTGAAGATGATGTGGGGACACCACCTGATGAGCAGTTGGAATGGTCCGCAGCACAATCGCTGGTGCAAATGAACTCCAAACAGGAGAAACAGCGACGTCTGGGAGCAGTAATAACAGCAAGAGGAACAGAAGCAACAGGAGCAGGAACAGGTATAGCAGCAGGAGCTGAAGCAACAACCACGACAGTATCAGCAGCCGCAGGTAGGTGCAACAGTTAACCACATTTCCGCTTTCCGTTTTGGGTTTCCCAATGGTTTACAGTCTCCCCTCTACGACCCCACGATTGCCCCTCTATATGGCTACCCATTTCCCCCCCGTAGAAGTTGCGTCACAACATTGTGAACAGGTGGCTGCGACAATTTGTGTACTCGTGTACTCGTATTTATTTTTAGTAGCCATTGCCCCAATGTAACGCCCACCTTTTATGGCCCGCCCACTGCGGCTCCGCAACGGCTATGGCAACGCCAACAACAACAACGGCCATTGGACGCCATTGCTCGTCCTTCGGTTTTCCAGCTCCGTGCGCGTGTTTGACATTGTCGCCGTTAGCTAATCTTTTTAGCGTATGTTGGCATTTTTCATGTTTGCCTTCTTGTCGATGTCGCTGTCGTTGTTGTAGTTGTTGTTGTTGTTGCTGTCGCTGCTTGTTGCTCTTGACAAAAGGCAGAGAAGCAAATGCAAACACGAAAACCAACACGCGTCATTGTCATGGGGTCGTTGCTTGTAGGGTCAGGGAGAGGGAGAGAGAGCGCAGTGGGGGGGCCACTAAAGGCTCTTGTGCCGAAGAGGGGGGTCTCCGAACGGGGTTTGGGTTTCGGGCTGTAGTCTCACAAGTCTTATCGATTGAGAAGGCGAAATGTAACAGGTCAGCTCTATGCCAGAAATAATGGCGTCAGTGAACAACATAAAAAAGCAGCAGCAACAACAACAACAACAACAACTACCAAACTATAGCTACCTAAAATAAAAGCTAAAAAAAAACGAGCTGATTTATATAATCGGTGGGGTGGCACTGGTTATGCACCGCCAATCGTGGTCACACTCAAAAGCATTCAAATCGCATTTCTATGTATAGCTAAGATAGCTAATTCTATGGTTAATCGGATAAAAGTTCGATAAGTCAACTGATTTTGTGTAAGATAAAAAAAACGCGGAATTTAAGCAGAAAGAAAAGTTCAAAAAAGGTTTACCTTCCCAGCTTTAAATTTGAATATTTTGGGACTTAGGCGACCACTCTTTGACTGGTATACCTTTTTGAGCTTGGCAGGAACAGGCCTATTTATTTGCATTAAAATTTGGAATACTAAAAATTTTCAAAATGTTGACAAATTGTGTAAGGGGTAACATCATGAAAATTTGGCAAAATGGGGTCGATTCTAAAAAAAAGAAATTTAGACTACGATCGACTCTACTAGTTGTGTAGGTTATAAAAAGGCATGACTTTTTAAGATAGCACATCATTTGGCTAAGATACGATTTTTTAAAAGTTGACGAAAATAAGAATTTTGCATAAACACGACCCTGTGTTTAATTTTAAGAAATCTTCATTTAATTAATATTTCACTGTTTTCCAAACATAATCACTATTTTAAGTATTTAAATAAAGTAACGAGTGACTTCATTGATCACAATCCACCTGATAGATTTCTCGATGACTGTCAGCTGATTTTGATAAAGCAAACCCACAAGTAGTTTGCAACACTGTCAAGTGTCATCAACCATTGAATAAGCTCATTGAAGTCATAACCACCCTGTAATTGAGTTAACAGACAACAAATATTTGACAACATCGTGAATTGTCTGCAAGATTTTGTATTAACTTGTGCTTAATCAACGAATTTTTGCAATTATGGAGTTTGCCACGAAAACAGCAGATAATGCAGCAGACTGCTATATATTACCACTCGACTGTCAGTGTATAATTTTACTCTTCTTTTTGCCTTCCCTTTTTTTTGCACTGATTTTTATTCAACACAATTTTTGCAGTATCAATGCGCCGTCCAGTGGCCTTCGGTCGCGCCCCAGCCGAGGATGGCAAAGTGATCTTCTATGCGCCGCCAGCGAGTGCCAATGGAGCCGCCCGTCAACCACAGCCGATAGCCATAAAGCGCGAACGAGAACGCGAAAGGGAACGAGAAAGGGAACGCGAGAGGGAAAGGGAGCAACAAGTGGTTGCCGCTGCTATTTACAGAGGACGCAGCGTGGAGGAGACGGAGGCGGCACATGATCTGTTGTCACTGTCGCAGAGCTTGCCACCGCTAATACCGCCGTGTGTAGTGACCATTATGAAGCAGGAGGTGGCACACAAACCGCAGCAGGAGCATCTGCCGATTATGCAAGAAATCTCGAATACTTCCAATAAATCTCCGCAGTCGCCACTGGCACTACCGATGCAGTATCAGAGTAGCAGCAGCGGCAGCAGCACCAGCAGTGGCAGCAGCAGCAGCGGTGGCAGCTCGAACATACGCTTTATTGGCAGTAGCTCATACGACATGTTGCACAGCACACCGGAGGCATCGAACAATTGCTCGCCATTGACGCCGCCCAATTCAGATCACAGCTCAGATGTGGACATCGATATGTCCTCATCCTCCGAATCCGGCCAAATGCACTGGAACAAACAGCCGCCACAGCAGCAGCAACATCAACAACGTGCCTCTGCGTTGAAAATGTGTCTCAACATGCTCGATGGTCGCACCAAGGCCAGCAAGGCGGCCAGCAAGGATAAGGAACATCAGCAGCGACCCAAGAGCATCAGCAGCAATAGCAGCAGCACTGCAGTCAGCGAGTCGTCGAACAGCGGTGTTGCCTCTGCCACAGCCGCTGCAGCAACAACTGCTGGCGGTGCCGCTGCAGGCGGTGGTGGTGCAAGCAACGCTGGCAACGGTGAAAACTATGCGAAACGCAAGCGAGGTTGCTACAAGTGCACCGAGTGCGGCAAACAATACGCCACCTCCAGCAATCTGTCGCGCCACAAGCAGACGCATCGTTCCCTCGACTCGCAGTCGGCCAAGAAGTGCAACACTTGCGGCAAGGCCTATGTCTCGATGCCCGCTCTGGCGATGCATCTCTTAACGCACAAACTTTCGCACAGCTGCGACATATGTGGCAAGCTCTTCTCACGTCCCTGGCTGTTGCAGGGACATCTGCGCTCGCATACCGGCGAGAAGCCATACGCCTGTGTCCACTGTGGCAAGGCGTTCGCAGATCGCTCGAATCTCCGTGCTCACATGCAAACACATTCCGGGGACAAGAACTTCAAGTGTCATCGCTGCAATAAAACCTTTGCGCTCAAATCGTATCTGAACAAGCATCTGGAGTCGGCTTGTCTGCGGGATGCTGGTGCCATATCGATGGGCAAGAGTATCGATGGAGATCACGATGATCAGGATGATGAGGATGAGCTAATGAAGCACGATAACGAACAGGAGCACGACGAGCTGGAGGGAGATGAGTTGGACAGTGATGAGAACAGTCAGGATATTGTGGTAGCTTAAGCAATCTATTAACTAATATCCACATTAATCTATTACCTAATCTTAAAAAAACTTAAAGTAAAAATAGAAAAAGCAACACCAAAACTTTATACCGAAATTCCTAGAAGCAATACTCGAGCACCCTTATTGTCGAATCGAATTAAGAATGTTTAAGAAACCAAAACTAAATCAACGCAAATCAAGTCTAGTCAACTAGCAGCTTTTATCGAGTAGTTTTGAGAGCAGGAATGATGAATCCTTTAGGACGGAATGATGCCATGAATCTCAAGTCAATAGCATATTTTCATCAATATGATACTCTTACCCTATTACTAACTCAATTATTATTATTATATATTTATGATTATACTAAATCAATTTCCGGTTTGGGTACAATAGTCGAATGAGCAATACTTTTCCAAGTTAGGCATTTTTATTGAATGAAACAAAGAACAAAAGATAAAAAACAAAAGGTTTATAATGAAATCCAAAATGTAACTTATAGTAAAAATCTGACACAACGAATATTATGGAACATAAGTAGAAATTCTATATATATACAAATCACAGATCAAATAAGAAGCATATATACAAGACAGCAATGCAAATTATATATACAAGTACATATTTAGTATAAACTAATCTATATGAATAATATTGAGTACATAGCGAGCAGAACCAATTTGCATGTTTTTTGGGTAAACAAAACAAACAAACAAAAAAGATATATACTTACTTTAAGGCATCGTTTTTAGGGCTCTAGAGATTTATATAGGTACAGGGTGACTACATATACATTCAACTTACACATTACCTAGCTAAAACCTAGATAGAGTACGGCGAGTATTAAGATCCCAAGTTTTTGAGGACAGAAGACACAAGTACTCGTAGAAGACAGCGTCTTAAATAGTAACAAAATATAATGAAAGAAAAGCTCATTTCGAATCTTAGCAAACTAATCAACTAGTGGACTTTTTAGCACTTCCTGTAACTCTCTCTCGCTCTTAGACTTTTGAATATATTTACTTAATAAAACCAAAAAAAAAAGCAAATATAACACTTATAAGGCATCAAGTTCGGTAGGCCAAACAGCAAACAGATTAGCAATTGAAATTGAATTTGATATTGAAATCGAATAATACTCACAATTCTCTAAAAAAAAAAACATAAAAACAAAAAAAGGAATAAAGAAAACAGCAATGCAACTTTACATTCTTACCCTATTTACGATGAATAACTTCCATAATATGCTCTAAACTCGATAAACAAAAAACTACTTCAATTACTTAGAAATGATTAAAATTAATGAGAATACAATTTAGAAACATATCACAAGGACAATACTTAAACATAAATACATTCAAATTAAAATATAAAATAATGAAATCAATTAAAAACATTGAACACACATTCTCATACAAAACCAAAAAGAAAATGAAAAAACAATTGCAATATAGTTATTTTATTACTAGTCTTAACTTATGTACATAGCATAATCCAGATTATATATAATAATTTTATACAAAACAAAAACAAATTCATAAGCATAAAAACAACTTTGGCAAACGTCAAAGTTTCACAATCCGCGCAAATGTCCGATGAGAAAAATATCCATTTGCGCGGAACTGGACCCAGAAATGGGTGAGGCATCTGGAGGTTCCATTGATGCGAAGAAAGAGATTGGAGGAGAAAGGAGGAGGAAAAGTAGATGAAGCACTTGTAAAACAAAATGATAACTAAAAGCAATTCCAAAAGTAAGTGACATAGTTTTAAAAATTGTAACTCTATATTATTAAATCGAAAGAATAGTATATATAATATATATACAACAAACATGTATTTATTTTACGCGTAGTTTTTATTCTGCAACCATAAGCAAGAAGATGAAGATAAAACAAATCTAAGCAAACAATTTAATTAAATTGTCAATTAAAAATTATTTCATAATTTAAGAATTGAAAAGCTGACGCTGATAGAGGTTATTTTTTAATGCATATATAAATAATAATTATATATAGAAGTATATATATTTAAAGTAAAAGAAAACAAAGAGGCAGTTTTATATCAAAATTAAGCATAGTGAATGAAGGAAGATGAAAAACGGAAACAAAAAACAAACACAAACAAAAACATTGAAAACAATTCGAACTTAATTATACAACGAGAAAAGAAAAACAAACAACCAGAAAAAAAACAGATTAAATATATATTAATTATTAACTTCGGAGGTACATGGACAGGCACACATAGACACACACACACACACACACACACAGGCAGACAACAATACACAAAATTTTATAGCAATAAAAGGAAAAAAGGAATTCTTATATATGGTATATACATACATAATAGATACACATAAATACATTTGCCATATGCCGTATTAAATAGTAAACAAGTCAAATAAAAAAATGAGATTAGAATTTAGACCACAGTGCTATGTGCAATTGTTTATAGGGCCATAGTTCGAAATCGTGTTTATGCATGGCTTTATTGATGATTATTGATAGCGTTTTAAATAGCATTAAATGCCTATATATACATACATACATATATATACATAAATAAATAAATAAATTCCATTGAACAGTAGTGGTAACAATTATGTGATTTGCAATTTTACATTCAAAATATATATACATACATACATATATATACATACATATATATAAACAAAAGAAAATGATGATGGCGACAAACCAATTACGAACAAAACAAACAAAAATATATTGTATATTGAGGCAAGCGTTTAATTGATTCATTTACAAGTTAGATTTATTTATACATATTATAAAAGAAAAGCAACAAAAAAATCCAAAAAAAAAAAACAAAAACATTAAAAAAATGCAAACAAAATATTTTTACACAGAAGCTTTGTTTAAGACATACGTACGTCAAGTTAATACCACCCCCCAGCCCCCATATAACTACCCCCTTAGAGTCCCAATTCGACCAGCAAAACTCTGAGAAGTGTGCACTTAACCCTAGAAATCCCCAAATCCCCGCAAGCAAAAGAATCATTGGAAATCCATGCAGAAAGAGAACAAGTTCAATGACACCAATTAACTTTTAATTATTATACAAAATGAGATATTTTATAATGGATAAAAAAAAGAAAACAAAAAGTAAAAACCAATGCATAAAAGGCATTAAAAAGTGAAGGTATATAACGTAAAGATATTAATTTATATATTCATATATTAGAGATGCAAAAAGACTTGAACAGTTATATATACATTTAAATTGCAATATATTGTAAACTTCATTAAAGAATATAAACACACACACACAGACACACATACACCAACACACTGAAACTCTCACACATTTACCCTATGAAGTGTATGATTATTTATACAGTTTACAGCTTACAGTTGATATATCGTATATATTGGTATATATCTTACACGAAACACTTACATAACTAGCAATTACCAATTAACTAAAGTCAACTAGTCAAATCTTTTCAATGAAAACGACCGACAGACAGCTGGCAACCCTATCCAGTTATCGCAACTACAATATTGTAGTAACGTACTGTACTAGTACTATATTATGAATACCTATGTAGATCCACAGCGAGTTTTTTAAGGAATGCAATGCATTTTTCTCTTACTTACATACACAACATACTAACTTACTTAGCATTTGTTCTTGTTCGATTTAAACGACTTTTAGTTAGATAATGTTTTTCCTCTACAATGTGGGAATGTGCAAGCAATTAAATAGTTTCAGCTTTTTGTAGGAATTTGAATGAAACATGAATTAAATATATACTACATACTTATAATAATGTATAAAAAAAAAACTTAAAAAAAAATACTTAACAAAAAAAATCTTACCATAATAATCAACACACACGCAAACAAAAATGTATCTAGATGACTCGAAATTAGCAATTGCCCAAAATACTCTACCAGTCTACTACTACATATAAACAAGACAAACACAAACACTTGAACCAAACGGATCGTACATACTCGTATACATACATAACAGCGATACATACATACATAAATTCATGCATTTACATACTACAATTTTTATGGCAAATATGTAGAGTATACTCGTATTACCTATTATACTCCCAAAAAAATGCTTATCCATTCTTAAATTTAATCGAAAAAAACCAAAAAATACAAAGAGAAAATTCACAGCATCCATAATGGTACATATAATAGTATAAACATACTACAAACATTGCATAACATTACATTACCAATATACATACATACATACATACGAGTATATAACAGAAGGAAAAGCGGAAATGAAAATGAAGCAAAAGACAACACTAGTCAAATCCAAAATGATAATATTAATTAGATATAGTTACTTATTATAGCTACACCTCCACATTAGTGCAGCCATGTAACTATTTTTAGAGCCTCGGTAATAAAAAACATACATACATAAAATACATAAACATATTAAATAAACGACAGAGAACAACAAAACTCAAAGTCTTTTAATGGCAGTAAAATTTCAGCAGGAATAACTGATAAATCAGTGATAAAAGAGGTGAGTAAATAATTTAAATATATATACACATTTTTGTTAAATCAAAGCTGAATATATTCGACAAATTAAAGCTGAAATTTAAATATATATATTTTATTAAAGTAATTAATCATTTTAGCAATATTAAGTATACGCAAAGAACAATGCGAGCGCAGACTTAAGCCGTGATTTTTGCTGTTTATGCTAAGAAATACTTTCGTATTTCATAAAAGTATCTAAACAGTGCTCAGCTAACTTAAAATTAGAATGAAGAAATTTATATTTTTTAGTAAAAATCTACTGCATCTCTAGTGTACACCAAAACTGCCAGCAACCAATTAAGCGACCCACGTAAGTAACAAGTTTCGCGTTAAAGCCAAACAAAAATTTAAGTACCGTTTTGTGGCTAATTTCAGCACATATTAAAAACTATACAGAAATTTCCGGTTCAGGTCGTCGAAATGGACAATTGGCAAAGCGTAGACATGAGAGCTGAGAGTCAACAATTCGATGTCAGCATTTATACATATTTATCTGACATAATCGAAAATTTATATGACACTGCAGTGTCTCTAAGCATGAGTGACAGCTGAAGCTGACAGCGGAGAAAGGGGGCGGGGGCGGGGGCGTAGGCGGGGTGTTGAGTGTGTTTAAATGAAATTGCTTGATTCGGCATAAACATATTTACTCTGTTGAATATTTGCTCAACAATTTGATTTGAAATCTTGCGCCCTTACATGCCACTTGTACTTGTAACGTCTAAATGGAATTGTACCAAGGACGCGCTCAACGGAACAATCGAAGTAGGCAAACAAGAGCAATAAAACATCACCCAAGCCCGCTCTTCCTGCTCCCCACCCTACCATCCCCAGTTGGCAATCCGCAATACTCAATCCTCAATCCCAATCCCTGGGCCTTATAGTGAATAGTCAGTGTGTCGGCGGGTATTCAATGTACTCGTAACAGCTCTACAGATGTCAGCAATTCTCTCGATTTGAATACACTCAACAAAAACGAAAGTGGGCAAACAATTCAACAGAGAGCACAAGCAAAATGTAAAGAAAGAATAAAAAAAAAAAACAAGATAGAAAATGGGAATAAAAAAAAGAAAGAAAAAAGAAACGAGCCCGCGCAAATGGCTTCTCTAACGACCCAATTAATTTGAAACAAAAAAAAACAAAGTACAAAAAGTTGAATAAAAATGAAAAAAAAAAGCAAAAAAAGAATAAAGAACGCAATGAGCGTTTGAATTCGAAGAAGCGGCAATGGCAACTGCTTTATGGCCACAGACTGGGTAACGCCACAGGACACTAAATGCCGTCTCCCGACACCCGACTCACGACACTCATCTCCGGCTCCCTCCACAAACATATATAGCTTCATCTACAGCTTCGACTTCCTCTTTAGCTGCAGCTTCAGCTTCAGCTACTTTGGCTAAGGCAATTGTGCGAGTAGTAAAGTTGCCTCAGCTTCAAGCAGCAGTTGATGAGAAGTGTTTGTTATAAACCCCTCTCCCCTTCCTACTCTACCCATCTTGTCTCCCACAAGCCCCTTGGCTCCACTGCGGCAAATGCTAGAAAAGTTCGCCAATGCCGACAGCTTCATTACAGCCATCATCATCATCATCTACCCATGAGTAATTTGCCCCCAAACAAAAGTTTATTTGTTGCTGCCAAAGCACAGCTCAAGCTGTTGATGATGCTGGAGCTGGAGCTGGAGCAGGAGAGCAAAACAGCGAAGAGAGAGCACAGTGAGAAGAGTTAGAACAAGCTGCGATATATATATGGTTTTAAGCACAGATGCTGTACGATCTCAGCTCAGTCAGCGAGCTTCAGTCTTCAGTCTCCCGTCAGGTTGTGCGCTAAAAATCCAAAAATTTCTTTTCGCAAAACGATCGAAACTATTCCCAATTCGACCATGTTTAAGCCAAGTTTAAGCCTGATATTCGCTCTGATTATGTTGAGTTTATGCATTTTGACAACAGGTAAGTGAGTGTGCATTAATTTCTCTATAGTTTATGGTCTGCCATAAATATGCAAAATTATTTTAATTGCATACAACTGTTCAGATAGTTTCTATTGTCAATTGTGCGATGAGTTCGCTTGTGTTGAGTTGAACTGAAATGTTGTGTTGAAACAGGTTTTAATTTCTATAAAACCATCTGTGTGCAGGGGCGTAGTTTGTACAGGGGGCGACAGCTCTACGAGCACTCTGTCTCTCTTCCACTGTCTCTCGGTCTGTCTGTCTCACTTGGAGTGCTCTCTCAGCTCGTTAGTCATAATTACGCTGTCGCTTGGAGTCGTGATTCAAGGTTTCCGGTTGTATGTCATAGAAGATTACCAGGCTGATAAGGAAAGAGCTGCGAAAGGCAATGATTTAATGGCTTGTAATTAAATTTTTCTTAGCTGCGCCCTATCAGGAGCTGGAGCCGCGCAAAGGTCATGTGCCAGTCTATATACGCCATGGGGATGAGGCACTAAGCCAGATACATCCCGGTCTTGCCGAGGCCTTCAAGGAGGGCAGCTCACAAACACTGCAGGCCGAGGTAAGCGTAACTTCAACAACTTGAAACTTAACTCAAGTTAAACATTTCTTTGGCAAATCCCATTTACAGAATCTTGTTATGGAAGTCCATACCACGAATCAATCAGCGACGGAGGATGAGTCAACAAAGTCAAATCTACAAAGCTCAACGGAATCGGATATAGCAAGTTTTGATGCCATCAAATCTAAGGACGAATAATGAATGCAATTCAATAAATACGAGTAATTCGAATGTGTGTATCTGTGTATCTATGAGATACTTTCTTAGTTGAATTAATACCATGAAATATTTGCTGGGTTGTTGCTCGTTAACTGTTCCAAGCAACCAAAGTCTCCAACTCGTTGGCCAGAGAATCGCCTTAGAGCTTTGCGTGTGATTTACTTGTTGTGGCCCCATTAGTGAGACAGCAACTGCCTCCCACTCTACCCATCTCTTTCTCTATCTCTCTCACTCTCGCTTGCACTGGCATGCGGCGTCGCAAACGTTTTGTAATTAATATAATGGCGACGGCTGTGCTCTGGCAATGGGAAATTGCGATGGCGATGATGATGGCGATGGCGATGGCGATGGTGATGGCGATTCCAAAATGGCCTACACACACTGCGGTTCCTTTGGGTTTGAGGCGTAGCCACAAATTGTTGTTTCATTGTCCTTGTCTGGTGCTGCTGTTGCTGTTGTTGCTGCTGCTGCTGTCTAACGAGCAATAAAACTAAATACATACACATAAAGTTAATTATAAAAGGGCAAACGGAAATTGAAGCTACCATCAGACTATTGAGCTGTCGATGCAAGTGACGGATTAAGCTAAAATAGTCAGTTAGATAGAGTAGGAGATAGAGTGGGAGAGGAAAAGGGCAAGGGGTTTTGGCCAAAAACGAAATCAGCTAAATGGAGAGCGAGAACTTTGCCAAGAGATGTCTGCAATCAAGAGGGCATTAAAAAAACGAAAAAACAACAGACAAAAAACAAGCGAGACAGCTGCAAACAAGTGGGCACAACTGCCAGATACCCTTTACAGCGGACATGATTAAAGTTGGCAGAAAGTATCACCATTTAGCATACCTGCTACGCACTTTTGACGAGCACAGGGTATGCAAAGGGAATGCAAGAAAAACTACGCGTAGTAAAAGAGATTTTTATGTTGCCTGCCGTTTAAGAACTTCTCTTGAATTTAAATTTGCTTGCGTTTACGAGCATATTCGAAAGCCAAAAGAAGCACTGTAGAGAAAGGAGAAGGGGAGGGGAGTGGAGAGATGAGAGACGAGCGGCAGTTGAGTAAGCTCATGTTCTCCAGCGTTTGTATCTCTGTGTGCGTTCGAGCGCATTCAACCTCAAAATGAATAATTGCATATGCTTCAATGATTTGCGACTTTGTTCGAATGCGCTACAAGTTCGCCTAGCTTTAAGGATATCCCGAGCAGCTACCGCCCACTGCCACACCAGTCAACCCACCTCCACCCGTGTGGCTGCTGCTGACCAGCGTGGTCGTGTTAAAGTGGAATTGTGAGCAAAGTATCTGTATAAATTGCAGGGCTAATTTGAAAATTGCTCACTTAATTGCATTTGCTGATGGCCAAAACGAGCGCTTAAACAATAATTGTGTTAACTGTTATGTGCTGCGATTATCGAGCATTGCCAATAAAAGCGAGAAATCGCATGTTAGCTACCGCTATGGCTATCACTACCGCCTCATATCATATTATTTTTATTATTATTATTTTCATTGGCTGACCATTAGCACCACCCAGAAACGATTCCTGCCCCAATGAGATTCGTTTTACTTAGCTTTTTATTGCTTTAATGTGCATATTTGCCTTACTGCTACTCTTTTTAGTTTTTATTCGATTTTAGTCAGGTTATTTGCCAAGCAAGCCACCCAGTATACCACCAGCACCACCACCTGCCGAAGTGCCACCGCCAGACATGCCGGGTATGCTCACAAGATTTCCCAGCAAATTGTTGCCATTCAGGTTCAGTAGACAGCTGTCAAAGTGTGAGTGGTTAAAGTGAAAACTAGCTATGAAGGGGGGAGAGGAGAGAGAGGCAGGGGAGGGAAGTCACTTACCGCAGATCCAGACGTATGACTTGCTGGCACGCCCATTCCTGCAGGCACTGTAATGCATTTGTCAAAATACTTATACATGTTTCACACAGATATTTCCGGTTATGCTGCACTTACTCTTATGCTCTCCGGTGATGGACGTGGACAGGACTCCAAGCTGGGTCTTTTATGAGAGCTACCACCACCAACAACAACCACATTACCACCATGTCCACCGCCACCATGTCCGCCACCGCCATGTCCCCCATATCCGCCAAAACCATCCACTCCCACATGTCGCTTGGGCTTATGTCTTATAGGCTGATCATGTGGCTGTAGCATGGACAAAACTTGAAACAGCTTTCAAAACCCCAATCAGAGAATACTTACGCCATGACAGCACACCTGAAACCAAGCAAAATCAATCATTAAAAGCTCTTTCTTTCAAGTTATAATCCAACCTACCAACACCAATAACTCCAGTGCTACTACAAGTAGTAAAAGTTTCCGCATTTCGCCAAAGTTTCCGGTTGAATCTGTTGACGCTTATCCCAGCAGTGGACGTTTTTATAGCCACAGTCAACAAAAAGTGCAGCTGTTTTATTATAGCCGCCGATATAGGACATGAAACAAAAACGTTTCTCGAAAATAGGTTATAATGCTACTAGAACATAGTGATTAATTTTTGATTTGTTTTTGTTTTTGGTTTTTTCCTTTTTGATAATCATAAATATTTTTATTTATCATGCAAACCGTTTTACATTTTACACTTTACACTTACAGAAATAAGTAGGTAGGTTCATTTTCATTACGAGTACGTTTTGATTCAAGTGTGTTTAATTTTTGGCAACTATATAGTAAGTATATATACGATATATATAAGATCTAATTGTACAATAATTCAATTCATCTAATAATACAATTGTTTATCGACGATATAAGTATATGCATTGGTATTATATTATTTAGTTTGTGTTCATATTCATTAGCTATTCGATTAACCGATTATTTGTAATTGGCATTCAAAAGAACGGGACTAAAGTTAGTTAATGGGGCACATTCATACGATTAATAAGCATTTAATTCAGTTGTACAGTTTAGGTGATTCTAGTAATGCTAGTCTTTCTATTACGTTTTGAACTTGAATTTTGTAATCGTTATCGCTATCGTTATCGAAATCGCTACCGCTATCGTAATCGTAATCGTTATCGAACTAGAACTTGTACTTGACTGACATGGGAGCTATCGTTCGATCGACTGATCGGGGAATTAGACAAAATCGAACAATATGAAAGGTACGGCTAAAGCCGTCTACAACAACTACTGCAATGGTTATGGTTACAGTTACAGTTATGTCTGTGGCCATCCTCAGGCGCACTGCATCTTCTTGCAGTTGCACAGCCACTTGATAATTCTTGCATTCCGCTCCACAATCGATGGCGGCTCCGATGGTCGATAGGGCTGTGTGGTCTGTGGCTGCGTCTCGGTGCTGTCCGGCAATCTCATCGAGTCCACGGTACTGACATCCGAGAAGAACACGGTGCTGGAATCATCGGAATCCGTTTCGGGATTGTGCCGACGCCGCGGATGACTGTAGATCTCATGGAATGCCTCATCATTTAGGCCCAGACGATCGAAGAACTTCTCCAGCTCCGAAATGCTGGCATTGAGTGCTTCTCGCTCCAAATCCAAGCCATGGGATTGCGACATGGCATAGCCATCCGCTGAGAAACCTTTGGGAAAGAACACATTCTCGTGCTCCATGTTGCGTTTGTAGCCGGCAGAACCACCGCCCACTGACACACCCACTCCACCTCCTCCACCGCTGTGACACTCCACGGCGGTGTTGATGGGAGAGGTACGCGGCTGCACCGGCAAACGGTTGCGATTCTTAAAGCGTATGCAGCGCTGACGTTTGAACTGAATCGGAGGCGGACTAATATCGTCCACAGAGGGCGCCGAGCCGGGGCTCTGCACCAGGGAGCTCTGTGAGTGGTTGATGCTCGTGTAGCCCTGGGAGCTCGTGTGCAGCTGCTGGCTGGAGGAGCTCGAGTAGCGCGGCGTTTGTGTCTTCAGGCGCGGCGATGGCGGTGTCGGCGTATAGTCATCCTGGAATGCCTCTGGCACCTCCGGAGTGGGTGTAAAATTGAGCAAGTAATCGGCAGCTGCATTATCGTAGCCAGACAAGGTAGTTCCTCCTGTCACCGGACCACCGCCCGTGTCCTGCTTGCAGCGGCAGTCAATGCAGTCCGTGTTGCGTCCATGCAACGGCGGGTAATCCCCGCCAGCTGGCGTCACATAGCCACAATATGAGTTGGCGCTGTGCTGCGTGGAGGAGCCGCTGTCCCGGCGTGTGGCAGCCACCAAATTACAACAGTTCTTGATGGTGCCACTCGCAGTGCCTGGATTCGTGTCCCTCTGCCGCTTGTAGCACGGCTCGCTGCGGTGCGTGTAGTGACCTGAGCTGCCGCCAGAGTCCCGATTAATGGATGACTCACCGGCGGATTTAATGGAGCGATTGCCACGGCTGCAACAGCTTAGGATCTCGCTGTGCGGCGAGTGCCGACTGATCTGTGTGTGCAGATCCGGCAGAGATTTGTGGCTATTGATGTTGTACTCGCCGGCAGTATACGGAGCACGCTCCTCCGGATTGGCCACCTCATGCGAATGCGAATAGGAGCGTTGATAGTTGTACCTTTGGGTGGAAGAGTCTTTTATAACTGACCTAGTAGTGTTTACTTGGATTTTACTTACCTGTAGCGCTCGTTGTGCGCCTGACTTGACTTTGCCGCATACTCCGCAGGCGGACTAATTGGCCTGTAGTTCTCGGTGAGTACCAGCGGCTCCTCGCCACCGCTGACAGGCTCGCTGGGATAACCTGTGTAATTGGAGGTGTCCCTGCCAAATGCGTGCGCTGGCAGATATAGCGGCGGTGGAATCCTCAACGCGCTGCTTTCCTCATCCCCGTACTCAGTTGGCAGCAATTCGTTGGCGTCCTCGTGACGCCGCAAGGTGCCACCAACGCTGCGATCCTTGCCAGCCTCGGAGCCAATGAGCATGCGTAGTTTGTGTTGCAATAGATTGTTATTAACCGCTGATCCGGAGCGCTCCCTGGGCAGACCATGTGTCTGTGCCTGACCCGGATTATGCCTGTGATGATGGTGCTGATGCTGATGATGATTGTGCATACTGTACTGCTGTTGCACCTGTGCCTGCTGCTGTCTCGTCAGGCTCATGTAGCGTCTGTCCTCCACATCATCGTAGGCGGAGGGGCCACTGTAATGTCCCTCCTCCGGACGACGTCCGCGCTTAACTGCCGATCCAGCGCCATTGACACCAGCTGCGCCCGTAGTGCGATAGCCCGACTGCTGCAGTCGCTCAAAGACCGCATCCGATTTAATGTAGAAAGGCTTCGATTCGGCCAACAATTCCACGGCGGACTTACGCTTGTTGTAGTTGTAGTGCCTGTAGAACGAACTGTGCCCCGCCCCGTGACCTTGACTCCAGTAGTTGCGACAGCCGGCAGCCGTTTCGGGCAAAGCCGAGGCCGACAGTGGTCGCTGAGACATGGTGCCACCACCGGACATGTACAGACCACCGCCATGTCCATTGTACTGATTCTCTACGCTAGGCATACCTCCAGAGGTAGCACCACCGCCGCTGAACACCTGCTGACTGGTGGCGTACAAGGTCTGGCTGGCAGCACGTGAATACTTGGGCATGGTCGTGTACATGGCGGGCGTGGAGCCGTGGTGGCCGCCAGGTGAGCTGCTGCCGTTACACGAACGCTGCCGTGGACTGCTACAGCCATGTGCCACTGTGGCCATGTCGCCAAAGCCAAAGTTAAAGCCACAGTAAAAACAGTTGCTACCAAAAATAGCCTTGAATTGCACACAAGACGTCGCTGCTGCTGTCGCTGTCGCCGTCGCAGTCACCTGCTGCTGCCGCTGCCGCTACTGCTGCTGCTGCTGCGTCTCGGCCTCGACTACTTGGGGGATTGGGGGCTGGGGCATGCGCAGTTGTAGGCGTGCTGCGTATACTGAAATTACAATACAAATAATTTTTCAGCTGCGCATTGCATACAATTTTAATCAATTTGTTTAATAGGCATTCACACACATACACCTGTATTAATTGATTTATTAATCAATTGGGGGGTTAACTAAGGTAACTGCCCTTATAACTTGAGAGCACTGTAGCTACAGGATATTTATAGACTGCTTGTGAACTGCACATATTTAACTTTTAAAACGTATTTAAAATTTATTTTCTATTTGATTTTTAGTGAGATTTCAGCACTTTTCAGCTATTAAGAGCGGGATTAAAGCTAATTTAAACTTACCAGCTTAGATTTATTTGTAAATTCCTTTAGTGTGCGTTTTCCAGCCAATGTGCTGGCATGTGACGGTTTGTGGGCAAGGACTACGACTACTACATTGTGCCACTTTGAATAACAGATGTTGTTCCATTACCACAACGTTCCAGCTGCTAAAGCTTTGCACATGCGCCGACTAACGGCCAAAAACGAAGCTTTCCATACTACATAAATTCAAGAAAACAAATTAAAGAACATAAGTATGTAATTAAAAAATAATAAATTTAATTTAATTTATTATTACTTGCCTGTTGAAGCGGCTGCGGCAGTCAGCGACAGCCTAAAGTAGTCGAAGCTTTTTAGAACATTTCCCAAAAGCTTTCGCTGGGCACGTATAAAAGCTGTGCGAGTGTAAGTGATAAGCAACAGTTGAAACGCAGCTGCGAGAGAATCTGCAACATGTCGGCATCGAAAGCTCCCTACGTCAAGCACAATAACGGCACCCAAATCCAGACAATTGGACTGGGCACATACACGGTAAGCGCTGGCCAACAGATTTCTGATCACTTTCCATGATGCAGCCGATGGAGGAGCTTATCAGCTTAAAGCTTGACGATGTGGAGAATGATTTATCGATAATAACGACTTATTTATGACATTCAATTAACGTCTACAGTCGCTGGGCGGAGACTGCGAGCGGGCAACTTTGCATGCCATTGACGTGGGCTACCGACACATAGACACCGCCTACTTCTATGAGAACGAGGGCGAGGTGGGTGCGGCGGTGCAGAAGAAAATTGCCGAGGGTGTCATAAAGCGCGAGGACATCTTTATAACCACCAAGGTGAGTGTTTATATTGACCACTAGCCAGTTGGAACACTAATCGAATTGTGTACATTCTGATATAGCTGTGGTGTCACTTCCATGAGCCGGAAAGGGTTGAGGCTGCCTGCCGCAAGACACTGCAAAACTTTGGACTGGATTATGTGGATCTCTATCTCATGCACTGGCCCTACTCCTATGTCCATCGTGGTGATAACGAAATGATGCCCACCAATGCCCAGGGCGAGGTGGAGCTCAGCGATGTGGACTATGTGGACACTTGGCGTGCCATGGAAAAGCTCGTCGAATTGGGCTTGACCAAGAACATTGGCGTCTCCAATTTCAATTCGGAACAACTCACCCGTCTGTTGGCCAACTGCAAAATCAAGCCAATACATAATCAGGTAACATCTGTTGTGGTTTATATACTGAATTCTATCTAAAATTCCACACTTTGATAGATCGAATGTCATCCAGCTCTGAATCAGAAGAAATTGATTGCCTTGTGTAAACAGCACGATATTGTCGTTACCGCCTATTGTCCTCTGGGTCGGCCAGATCCCGCCAAGAAGCAGCCCAGTTTCATCTACGACGATAAAGTTCAGGCCATTGCCGATAAGTACAAGAAGTCGACGGCACAAGTGGTGCTACGTTATCTGGTAAGTGCTTATCACATTATCTCCAGACGTTTAACCCCTTTGACCTTCAATTCAGATCGAAATTGGTACTGTGCCATTGCCCAAGTCATCCAATCCCAAGCGGATCGAGGAGAATTTCAACATCTTTGACTACAAACTGGATGCTGCTGATCATGCTGTGCTGGACACTTATAACACTGGGGAACGGCTAATTAAAATGGAGCATGCGATTAAGAGCAAGAATTATCCATTCCATCTGGAATTTTAAAAGAATTTCACACGTGTACTAACACAACTATATAATTACACAACTAAAATTGGAATAAACAGCTATTAACCTTTACCGGCACCGCAATTACGAGCACCCACACATATGTACTTATTTGTATATGCAAGTTGGACTTGGGAGAGAGAGAGCGTCGAAGCTTTTTAAATGAAAATAAACTAGACGTTATCACCATACTCACATACCAACGCACGCAAACTGATCTTGCATAGTGCACAGCTACTGAGAGAGAGCAGGAGAAAGAGAGAGAGCGCGAAAGACGGCAAGCTTTGCTGCTTTGACTATACTTGTACGTTAACCAGTGCAAAATATATTATTATGCAGCTGGACAAATGCAACTATCTTTTATAAAATCAATTACAGTTATCCAATTTATACGCTCGTCGCCGTCTTTAGTTGTTTCTAATTTATATCAAATTGTAGCGCAATTGCAGTTGTTACACATCCTAGGGTGACCAGATTACAAGAATAGTTGCCAGCTGTAATAAGCAAACAATGTTCCTATTCTAACAGTCTGGCAACACCCTTTACATACAGCTGTGCAGCACACTTCACGTCGTTGTGACGAAGAATCAAAACATTCTGTGGGGGGAATTTTAGACCCAATTATGCCGCTTGTTGTTGCTGGAAACGAACGATTCAACGTAATGGTTTACGTGTACTTGCAACCCCCAAGAAGTCACCAACACCACACTGCTGCTGCATTGCAGTTGTTGTCGTTACATGCGGCAAATATACGCTAAACACGTGAGTGACAAAATTAAAGAATACAATTCACAAATTTTTCCAAGTTCACATTGTTATTGTTTCACTTGCAATTGACTTTTGACCTCTAATATAACTACAAATTCTTAGTACTCGATTGTGCAATATGTGTACATTTCGCTACCTGAAAAACTAACAAGAAGCTAAGCTACGCCGTCTGCCGTCCACAGTAAATATTAAACAAAAGTCAAGGAGCACAGTTCTTTGGGTAATTGGAGCTGCAATCGATGCCACACTGCCACACAATGGTCTATATGCGCATAGTGCTTACAACGCTAGTGACAATAACGTGTCTATTGGGTGACAATTTCGTGGAGTTGACACAGCACCCACTGCTGAAAGCACTCGCCGATAATGCAACGCATGCCGCAATTGGCGCTTTGACGGGAATCGCATTTGCCATGCAATTCTATGAGCGCACGAGCCAATTGTTTGGCTGGATATTGATTTTTAGCTGCTTTGTGGTGTCCTCGTTCATCGACTTGGATCACTTTGTAGAGGCGCGTTCACTCTATCTAGAGGTGAATTAAACCATGTCAATTCAATCTATTTTCCTTGGTTTAATGTGTTTCCTTTTCAGGATGCCACCAATTTGTCGCGTCGTCCATTTCTGCATTGTTCCAGCATTGTGTTGGCCATGTTGCTGTTATACATTTGCACCGCTTGCCTGAACTACTTTCGCAGCAGCCTGTTATTAGGCGCCCTGCTCTGTGCCTTCATCACCCATCACACCAGGGATGCGGTGAGACGCGGCTACTGGTTATGGCCATTCTACGATCACACAGAGCGCTTGCCACAAGTGGCCTATATAGTGTTAACGGTACTGACACCATATCTATTGGGTTCGCTTCATAACATGTGTCGAAGCAGTCTTGTGCTCAACTTTTTGGGTCAATATGTTAAGCTAAGTGAATGTAATAACTATCGCAATGGACCGGGAGGTGGTTCAGGTCATTCCAGTGCCAGTTATCGTTATTTGCAGGTGTAAGTTTGTGATACTAACTTATTGTTTAATTAATGCAACTACAATTAATGGAACTACTAAAGAAATGCTTATTTAGGCTTCAAGCTCAATTAGATTAGCTTTAAGCAAGAGGAAACTTAAATACTTCCACATTACAGGACACAATTTTATTACAATTACGATAAATATGAATTAGTATCTATGGTAGACGATATACGAGTACCTTTAGAATGTTTTTTGCGATATTAACTAGCGTAGTTTTTTACTAGACTTTCAAATCGAAACACATAATATCCGGATATTGTGATATGGTAGCATAAGCATCTTAGTAGTTAGAAAATCAGAGAAACTGAAAAGCATAGCGCACAAATCTAATCGATTTTCCACTTCCAATTAAAAACATTTTTATTGTAGGCAACTAAACAAACTAATTGTTAATTACGTAATTAATCAAACAATCAATAATGTGCTAATAAAATTTGCCTTGTAAAACGAACAAAACGAAAACATGATCGTAATTCCTATTAATTTCTTGTGTTGTGTTCTAATTAAAGCCAAGTTAGTGCTGTGATTTAGCCTGTTTCCAAGTATTTGAACGAAATAAACTAGTCTACTCGAGACATATTTTAAATTCGCTTGAATTGTTTCAGAAAGAAAACCGCAAATATTTTGCTGGAAATTTTCGCAATAAATAAGTGATTTGAATGATATTTGAATGTGGGAGATGAGAAAACAAAAACATCATAATAAATAGATGCTGATCATAAAAGAGAAAACTGTTTAAAAACGAGACAAAACACACCTTTGTGCACACACGCCCACCACAAACACACACAAACTAACACACTCATAGCCAGTTGATTTTGAAGGCAGACAGAACGACGAGCGCCACCTTCGACCGCGCTGCTTCCACGCTGCCTCCCCCGCGTCCACTGCCTGCCCCGAGTGCCACGCCTAACCCTCCACCGCAAAAGCAGAGCAAAGATTCGGCGGTTGACAATCGTATATGAATGTTTTGATCATTTGCGTTTGGTCTGTGTTGCCGTTTGGATGATCCGCTGTCTGCGCGTTTCTTAATTTCAAAACTGAACCTACGATTGCCTCAATTACAAACAAAAGTCAGTCAAAAAACTGTCGCGGGGTTTTTTAAAAACTGTGTGTGTATTTTTGTGTGTGTGCGTGAGTGATTTGAAAGTGTGAATACCCTAGAATCAAAAGTGGCGGAACAGGAGGATAACTTTGTGAATCCGTTTGCCGTAAGTGCTGTTACAAAACGGAACCGCACTTTAAAATAAAGTAGTTTTGTAGTTTTTTCCTAATTGTGTTTAGTTTATTTCTTTTGTTATTGTTATTTGCACTTTAACCTTGAAACGTTTACACGCTTCGTTTGCCAAACAATTAGTTAAATTAGCTAACTGATGTCGCTGATGATTTCATTCAACTCGACTGGACAGTATATATGCATTTATATGTGACAATCTCACATATAGCCATCACTTTCGGTTTTTTGTACGTATTTTTGTTGCTTTTTTATTCAAGTTACTTTTGCTAAATGTTTCCCAAGCTCATTTAAGCGGCATCAATTTACGCGCTGTTAATTCATATTAACAACTTCCTCAGACAAGTGCCATAACGAAGCTCATATCAGCAGCTATATAGCACATTATACTACGCTCAGTTTCATAATATTTATCTAACATGATCTTTAGACATATATGCTCGCACTTTTATATATATACTTGTACTAAAACATATTTACGAACTGCCTTCGATTTGTAAAATGTTCAAAAATAAACTCTGTAAATATTTACATTGGAAGATTATGATCGAAATCCGCCGGTTTTGTGCAAAATAAATCAACAGCAATGGACAGCTAAGTGCGAAGTGAGACAGAATGCTAGAAGTGGCAGATATCCTGTAGAAAAATGAATGAATGTTTCTTCAATAAATTCTCTAAACTATCGTTCGATTAGTAACAGTTGTTTAACATTACTAATAAGTCAAATTATTCGCTGACAAATTTAACTAAAAATCAAAACATAAATTCGAAAACTCCCGTATCCCCACCAAGCCCCTTAGCTTTAACACCTTACAGGGTATAGCCATAAATTGTATGGCAATCGAGCGTTGCTTTACCATGCATAATATATTATTCTTAATTTGTCTTAAATGCATATGCAATAAGTTCCTTTTTGGCACACATTCAGCACCTACACAAAATATTCATTTGCCAATTTCACAGTCGACTATATTTTTCGGAAAAAAACATGTTTCGTATTTGTTTGATCTTAACTTGCTGATAATGATGATAATGATCGTTAACGGTCGCCCACCCACACTGCGAGAAACCCAAAAATCTCAGATAATGGCAAATATTTGCAGTCATCCAACAAACTGAAAACAGTTTGAACTTTTCACCAGGCACTTGAGTCAGTTTCAAGTGTGGAGTGTCTAGTTCTGAGCCACAAAAGTAAACACAGTCGGGTTCAAAGCACTTCTGTCTCAACACTTGATTCAACACGTGCAACACGCGGCGTATGATGAATGTGAACAAATGAAAGCACAAATAATTCATAGCAAATGCAGAATTTCTGTCATTCGCAAATGTGCTTTACAAATCTAAAGATCTTCCGCTCTGTTTCGTTTCGTTGTGTGTCGTGCAGCATTACGTATACGCCGCGTGGTGCGACAGCTAAAGACAGCTGCCTAATTAAATAGATCGTTGCCTCTTTGTCCGTGTATGTTTTAGTGTACGCAGTGTTTTTTTTACTCACTCGACTTCCATGCGTTCAGTGCCTTCTGTGCGTTGTGCCAAGTTTTTATTTCGACATCGACCCTAAATATAACTCATACGCAATGTGTGCTGCACTTAATATGCAGTTTGTGTCAATCATGCACGCAGGTTGAATGACTTCCCACCACACTTTATATAATCTACAGTAGCTACTGGCTAAAAATAAACTACCGCCCGCTTGTTTGCTGTTTTCTTTTATACGATTATGACTTTGGATGATTTCAATAAATCGCGCTAATAAACAATTCACAAATCATCTGCATGGGCACAAGTTTTGGACACGTTGTTTTCGCTCTTTGATTTCGTGATATAGTGTAGATAATTCACAGCTACGTGTTTCTATTAGATACATAAAATGTGTGCCATTTGGCCTAATCCGCGCTGTCATAGAAACAACATATTCGTACCGAATCAGTTGAATCAGTTTGCTTGTTGACAAGAACAGAACAGCAACATAAATGAGTAAATAAAAAAATTGACTAAAATAAAATAGAAATTCAAGCAAATTGCGAGAGCAATAACAGCAACAAAAGATTTGAAATTTCGTTGAAATTTATGGAAAAGCCAACAACAAATTGTCTGGCACGGCAGCTGCCGGTTTTCTTTTATTTCCCTTTTTTGCTCTCTTTTCTTCGAGCTGTTTTTGTTTTCATTTCGCTTTCTTTTTTCGGTTTTCGATATTCTGTATTTTGAATACTGTTTCGTTGTATTATTTTGTTGGCTAGTCTCGCTACGTCTCCCACTTTTGTGTATATTTTAGTTGTTGTTTCGCCAACATTTTCGGCTGCCATCACAGATCGCAGTCAGCTCACGAAATGTTCAATATTGTTTGGGATTCCGTTGCGAGACGATCGTCCAGAACAACGCGCGCGACTTGCAAATAAAATTCAAAAAAACTTAAGAAATTTCAAAAACAATAAATAAACTATAACAAAATTGGTGTGTGACAACTCTGCAGTGCAGTTATAAGCGTCAAATATTTATGATAAATTCTTAATTATTTATAGAACTATTTTTTGTCGGTTCTTTTGTGCCTTTCACTTTTTGTGATTTCTTTTTGCGTATGCTTGCGAGCGATTTAATGGTCGATTTGCTAATTGATTGCACGCGGCGCATTTAACAAATTAAATTGTACAAACAATACCAAAAGTGCTTAAAATACAAAAATAGAAAAATAAATACAAAATAATTAACGAAACAATTTTTGAAAATTCGCAAAGGATTTAAACAAAACGTTAGTGATACTGTTTATAGTTCGATCAGCAGCGAAATCAACACCTTAAATAACTAGGGCAAAAATATATATAAATATTACACATACGCCACCGCACAGCACCGCCTGCTCTCTCTGTCTCTCTGTCTTCCTCTTACCCGCACAAAACAAGCTCACAGCACTCTCCGTCTCTGTTCAAACTTGCACTACCATCCATTTTGAATGAGCCCCATGAGTGGACTACGTCAGCAGCTGAAGGTGAGTAGAACTAAAACCCATTTATCCATAGCCATTAACTGAACTGCATTGAACCCACAACAAAACCGACGTAAAAGACCCAGCAATTGTGTAAATATTTAAATAAGTTCGTCTCAAAAACACAAATTATTTATACGACTTGTTTAGCTTTCAGTGATGAGTACACAACTTATTTCAATATTTCATAAATGTTTTAATCTCACTTTCGAAATATGGATGGCGACAATTTGCTAATCAGCTATAATTAGCAATTATTACTGGCGGCGACAGTCACAAGTACTATTTAAATAATGCTTTTTAGTTAAATTTGTAATTAGTTTCGACTGTCAACAATGGACCTTGACTATTGCTGTAATTTTCTTCATTTTGTTAGACTATTTTTGTGTAATGTTTATTATTCATTAATTTGTTTATTTCACGTCACGCTGGCTGTCATTAAAACTGGATTTTAAAAACATTTTGTGGTTGAAAGGCTTTCGAATATGTATTAAATTGTTGTCGTTAAGATGAACTCGAAAACAGCTAAAAACAGTAGTTTATGTTTTCAAAGATTAGCTATTTACTATGCCACCTGTGGCTATAAATAAATATTAATTCTAAGAAGGTAATTGGTTAGAAGTAAACATGATGCAGTTAGAAAATGGTTTTGTTTTGAATATACTACAGTTAAATAGAGTCATAGTTTTTTATTATATTATACCATACTTCAAAAAGCAACAACTGACAATTGTGGGAAATAATTGAAAAATGAAAATCTGAATTTTGGGTCAGCGTTTCGCTTCGACAATTACAACTTTATGGACAACAACAATGTAGACAACAAGAAACAAATTGAAATTGCAATTTTTATATGCAAGTATATTATAAGTATATATATGTATATATACATTTTAACAACTTTCCATATAGTATAATGTCTATAATGGCATCTTAATGTGATCTTTGGATGCCAGTTTGAAATTTTAGTATCGTGAGACGTCGTCAGTCGGCGGCTGCTCAGTGTTTTCTATGGCATTAAAAAAAAATCAATTGTTTACACAAATTGTGTGGAATATGAAAGAGAAAAAGAAGAGAGTACAATATACGCAGCGCATATAAACAAAAACGATTATTAGCTTTTGTTTCTAGCCAACCAATTCTGTTTTGAGCTATAGAACGTTTTGGAATATATGATGTGCCAGGCAGCTCACAAAATATTGCATGACTTTTGTAAATTATTAATACATTTTTTCATTATAAACAAAAGCTTTTTAATCAGGTTTAATGCCAAAATAAATGACTAGATAAATTTGTTATTAATGCGATTAGCATAAACTTCTGCGAGCTGATTATTAAATAAAAACTAGTTGTGCTATACTCGACTACGAGTTACTCAGTGCTTAGGATAATCTACCCAAAGGGTATTTAATCTTCCACCTCTTAAATCTAACCACATTTTGCTGCCTTCAAAGTCAATGCACTCTTAAATTTTTAGCTAAGCATCCTTGTCTCAGTTTAACGATTTCAAAATTTATAAAGTTGACTAAATTCTCGCACATAAAAAGTCAAATTTATGTTGTCGATGTGAGAAATGTTTACAAAGTGCCATAAAATGTGACTGTAAGTAGACGAGAAAAAAAACAACTCTGCGAGCTGAAATGCAATTAAATGATTATTATTAAAACATTACATAAATTTATAAAATTACTTTTGTTATTCATTTCTTGCTGGTTTTATTGTTGTTTTTCCAAGACGTGTGAAAGACTAGAAATTGACGTGGCATAATAAATTTCATGTTTACGTCAACTAACTTGGTCCAAGGCTTCACAAATGGGAGGGTGTGGCAGGTACTGTGTCTTGTGCATACTGATGAGCCGATATGTTTGTAAATTTAAAGGTCAACTCATAAGCAAATTCTGCGATAAAATGAGCATTACAAAAACAAGAAATCAAAATAAACAACAATTTGGTGGGTTTTCTTAATTGAATTACGCCAGGTTGTAAATTGTCAATTGATTGGCCAAAGCAATTTGTTCTAGTTTTCTTAGCTATTTGTGTTTGTGTAACAATAACAAATGCCAAATATTCTAAGCACACAAAAAAACACAAAAAAATTAAAATAGCATTTACAACACACAAAAAAATCACAGCGTAATAAAAATGACAGAAATAAACAAATGGGGAACTACAGTGAACGCTCGCCAAGTGAATACCCTTTCGAGACAGACACTGAGACAAATTTAATAACATTTAGTATAATTTTTAAGTATTTTCATTTCTTTGTTGTTTCACACACTTTGCTGCGGTCTGTTGGCGGTTCTTTTTTGCCTGCGCTTAAAAGTATGCAGCGAAACTTTTAACAAAGCTGGACAAGCTGTACGAACATTTCCCCTCGGGGGTATGCATTGTGTGCGTGTTTTCTTAAAAGAAAACAATTATGTTTCTCGTTTATTTATAGAACAGCGTCGAATTAAAATTTATATATGGCTGTTTATACAAATAAAAATGTATATATATATTTAATTTAATTTATTTTGATGTATTTTGTATTTTGGATTTATTTCACAGATGCTGGGAACAGCGCTCCTGGGCAAACGTGCCACAAAGGTAAATAAACTATACGATACAAACATAGCAATTGCAATTTTATGAAGTTCACAAAAGCATAAAACAAAGGCACACACATTTTTCAATTAGATTTTCCTTTTTCTTCTCATTTCTTGACTTGACTTTTAACATTAATTCACTTTATTTGTATTTTCATTTGCGGTCATGTTCATGCCGACAATACAAACAACCAAATCAACAACAACAACAAGCAGTCTGTTAAAAAGAAACCATTTACAGATGTGGAAATAACAGGTAATTCAAAAATTTAACTTTAAGTCTGTTGTCAGCGTTTGCATAAATATTAAGAAATTTTATTAATAAACATACAAATTTTAAAGGGAAATTAAAAGGTTGTATGTCAAAAATCGAATCTATTCATGTTTGTTCCTTAGTGTAAACTGTTTGCTAAACAATTTCGCACATTTCTTTATTTTTGTATGCTATTATTGAATATTAATTTGACTGCGCAACAACGTGGCGTATACGCATTCTGCAATTTAGCGATTTATAGTTTATTTTTGGTACTCGTGCACTTTTGCACTAAATGCAGCGTCTAATTTTAGCAATTTGTCTGCCTTTTCTGCATGTCGCCGCAAAATGTCTAAAATTAATTTCGTTCTGCCATCAAAAATACGTTAAAGAGATCATTTATTTTTGGCAGCCAGAAACAGGCATAAAAACGACAGGTGCACTGACACCTGAGTTATGCGATTTCGATGGCTCTGAGTCTCATAAAGAAGGTCGCTTATTGGCAGGTATTTCTCGGTGTGTGTCTTTAATCTAATCAAGACAGAACGCAATCGCAAATCTAATTTAATTAATTTGCCGCACTCCCTTAACTGATAAACCAGAAAAATAAAAAACAAATCATTCGGCACACGGCAAAGAGCGAGCACAACCGAATCACGTGACAAATCTTTGCCCAATTATTATCTATATAATATAGTATATATATTTTTATTTGGTATAATAACAACTCTCTGACTTGCACAAATAAAAGCCGAGTGGGATAAGCTCTTAATCCCCAAACAAAGCGCTTCAAATCTAGGTTGACAAAACACCTGACAGGATGTTAAAGCTAACAATGGAAATAGAAAGCAAAATATTGTCATAAAATCATTTTAATCTCAGCAAAGTTTGCTCTGTTTTTTCTGTTTTCTTGTTTTGGGAAAAACCTGACATCATTTTCTGCTGCCAAGGCAATTGATCGTCAGTCGTGTCTCGCTGTTGATCAAATATTTGTCAACCTCATCATGATAATGATGATTCATTTATGGGCTTAATATATTTTATAAGGCGTGTACACTGTACACTACTCATATAGTATGATATCTTCAGATAAAGCTATATTTTATATAAGTATTGCTGCCTTCAGCTCGCTCGGTTATCAAGACCTTAAAATCAGAGCATTGTCAACTCAATTAAAAAAGTCTCAAGTGAAAACAAGCATTTCGACATGTATTATTATTAATAAATTTAGTTTTAAGTGTTTCACAGTTGTTACTAGTTTGGTTGGGACTCAAGAATTCCCTGGAAAATGTGGCTTATGGGTGAAAACAGAGTATTTGCTAGTAAGGGTAGTAAAGTTTACTGTTGACTTATTATTTTTTAAACTAGATGAATTATTTTATTTCCTTATTTATCTTCTACATCTTAAATTCTTAATCACTCAAATTTTACTGAAAACTTTCCGTTTAATTTATTAAACTCTCGACAACAACTAATTAAACCGATTCAGTATAAGATTAACCTACCGAAGTGTATGGAATGCAATAACTGAATCCACTTGCTGTTTTTTGTGGAGTATCTTTTAATCTGTTATACGAAAAATAAAAACAAATAACTTGGCCATAAAAACAGAATGATATTACGACATTTAATCATGAATATAGCCGAGTGTTACGGGTATCTCTCTCAGAGTTACCTACAGCACATTCATAAAGTGGTATATTTAATGAAATCAGAGGGCGGGCCCACTACTATCCCTCTCCTCTTCGTCTTTCCCTTCCCCGGTCTCTCGATCAGAGGGAGGGAAACTGATAAAAACAAAAGCACTTCGTTCTCGTAATACTCGAACTATTGCAGTTATCTCAGCTGTCAACGAAAGGTGCTCCGCGTTGTGTTGTCGGCTATCACCAAAATGAAATATAATACAATATACCAAATACACACACACACACACTCACACACATATCTCTCTGCCCTACTATATAGTGGAAGTCGAGAATCGAGTGGAACGCTCTGTTTGGCCAAAAGCAAAAGTTAGTCATTATCTTGGAGTTTTCGTAGATAAATCGAGCGGTTCAAACGGTTCCCCATATTTTGGCCAGTTACAGTTATTAAACCAGACGCAAAGCTATCACAATACGGCTATATTCCGGCTAAATGTTTGCGGTCTACAAGAAGAAAAACAAACGAAATAGTCAATGAATTTGGTGCAACTAAATCGCGTGTGTTCGTAACAAACTTGTTTTAATTGACCGTTGGATAGATTGTCGTTTAATGTGGTCGTCAATCACACGTTGCTGATTAAAACAATAACAATCATAACTAGAATTATTGCCAATATGAGCAAAGATGATAAGTGTGAGTACGAACTGTGTGTGTAAACATATTTCCCGCTGAACTTTAGCACCGCAAGCGATCGCAACACGCGTGTGTACATTTGTATGTGTGTGAGGATGTAGTGTGGGTGTGCGTGTGCATGTGCGTGTGTGTTCTATGCTTGTCAATGTTAACTTGTAAAACTCATTAAACACACCCTGCACGCAATTTAGACGCATTGATAGTGTTTCCCACCCACTCGCAATTGCCACTTAATTTTGAGCCTCTTCAAAACTGACATGATATATGTATGTCTCTCCCTCCCTCTGTCTATTTTCCTCTCTCTCTCTCTCTCCTTTTCTGCCTGCACTTTTGATGAATGGTTACGCAACATTTCAGCTATGTGCAAGAATTTGTGGCACTCATTTGCTGGCTTTAATTTTTTGGCAGTCAACTTGAGTTGAGTTACGACTTTCAGCTCGAATTGCCGGCGACGATAATTAAAGAAACACAAGTCCCACGACAAGATGAAAATGAAAAATGTGACAGTTTTCTTGCTACCCATTTTCTCCCATTTTTTCTTGCATCTTTAAGTGTCACTGCAGGAGCAGTAAACTGGCTGACAAACGAGACGATTTCAGTTTAAACTCTTGTTAAGCTAAAAACAAGGGGCTAGGAAATTGACTAATAAAATGGCTGAAGTTATTAAAAAATTATATGGCATATATGTATGTGTTGAGATAATTGAAATTTCTTTTTTAAAACGTGTGTTTTCGGCATATTTCAGTTATAAAATTCACTTTGAAATTTTTATTTTTTGAAGTCTGTTTTTGGAAGCAAATATTTAATAAAATCAAAAAATGTTTATGATTCTTTGTATCTGCTGCTGAGGCTTTGTCTGGAGAGGGCTCTAAATGTAAATCTTTAACTGAATTTAAAAAACCATTGCCGACTTTTGGGCGTTCAACTCTTTACGACCCTTTTTACAGTGCACTGCAGTGTTGATAAAATTTATAAGCCAACAAAGCTAGACTGATAGGGAAAGTCGCTAGAAATAGCTTAAATTTAACTGGAAGAGCCAGAAAAAAATGCTTATAGTCGCCACATGTTTAAAATTACTCTAAAATGGCAGCACTGCCTTTTTAAGCTCTTTGGCCTGTCTATGGAGAGCTCTGCATTTAAGTGCACGTTCTGAACATTAAAGATTTTGATATGCTGGCCATTGTCGATTGATTTTTCATTTTTTTGTTCGCACTGGTTAACCCTGGAACCCTTGTGATGGCCATCAAAGTGAGCAAAAAGAGTTAACAGCCAGGGCAACGCATCATAAAGCAATATTTATGCATTGATGGTCAGCTGCAGACACACAAAAAGTGATTTAGCAGGCTAAAAACAAAAGAGAAGCAGCAGTAGCAGTAGCAATAGCAGCAGCAGCAGCAGTAAATGGCATTTAAATGGGAAATGGCTATCAACAAGGATTCTCAGTTGGCCAAAAGCAAATAAACAAGACGACAGCATGCCACAGAATTCGAAATCAAGGCGCGTTAACGAATCGAAATAGATGTCCTCCATATACTAGTGAACCATATACTATGTATATGCATAAAGTGGTATATGTAGTGCGTGAGTGGCGCCCTCTGGCGTTTTGGCGACGTGACTTCATTTGGTCTTCACGCTGCGTGACTAACGGTATTGGCCTCATCAAATCAGTGTAGCTGTTTTAGCTATTTTATGGACGCTGTCCTATTAAATACAAAAACCTGATTATTAAGGAACAGATTTAGCTATAAATCTAGCTTTATTTCAATGAATTCTTATATAGAAATTCACAGTTGCTTTATAAGACGACAAGAAAAATATTTGATATTGAAATAGAGACTGATCTATAGTCACTCAAAGTTATAAAGATGATGGATTTTTCTAGCTGAGAGTTGGACGTCTGAAACTAGCTATTTTGGCTGTGATATTCCAGCAGCACTGCATAGAGTTTCAAACTGATTTAACTTTTTCGTTTTGCCACAAGTATCATCAAGCATCTTTTCGCTATTCAGTGAGTTCGTTGCGCCTCAAAGTAAGCTAAGAATGCAATGAACTGTGCCTTAAATTATTGCAACATACATCAAGGCGTATTCGTGTGGAACTTTTCTTGTTTTACCCTAAATTAAGATTAATTAAAAAGTTTTCGCATCGCCCCCAAAAAGTTCAACAACCTCCAACTGCGTTAAATCAGCGAAGGCATCAGCTTTGAAAAAGTATATAAAAGGAATTAGGGTTGACTTCATATTTCCAATTTTATGAGGCAGTTTTATTTTTAACCATCTGCAGCTTTGGCTCCATTTACAGCTTCGTTTTAATTGTGCATTATATAAAATGCAGCCAAATTGTTGCATAAACCGTTACGTGCCAGTTTCCCCAACCACAAATTTAGCTATGCCCCATATTTTTCGTCACTTTGTTTTGTTCCTCCCATTCGTTGGTTCAAACACATGGCAGTCAGCGTCACTGAGAGAGCAGAGCGAAGAAATGTCAGCTGAGAGCGCCGCAAAAGAAGAGAGCGCTTAAGCTTTCCCCTGCAAAAGCGCACCAACCAACATTGTGTGTGCGTCGGAGCGGGACAGAGCGATATGGTGCTTTTATTTGCATTTCATACTAAGTGCATTGTTTTTGTTGCTGTTTCGCGATAGCCGCTCACAAGGTTATTGGAAGGCATCTCCTTGCAAGTGCTTGCCTAAGGGGCTTATATAGCGCATACAGGGTGCCTCATTAGTGAAAGCTGACAACGAATTAGATTAGGTCGCATCGCTTCAATGAAGAGTTTCAGAAAAATTACTAGTATAACCTTTTAAAAAACCCTTCACAGAAATTAAATAAATCATCAAACAATACTGTTTCCGTCTTATCACATATTTTCAAATGTATATTAAGTGTTATTATAGATTAAAGACACTTTGATAAAAACTCTTTTGGCAAGAAGCAATTAAACAGACCATCAAAGACCATTTAAGAAAGCATTATAGTGTATTACGCGGCTTCATTTGCAGACAGCGGAACAAACTTATCAAGTTTCAAGCACAAAAGACAAAAAGTCCTTCACAATCAGCATGAACAAAAAAAATACAACAAAATTTAAAATATAATATAAAAACGCAAATAACAAAAAGAATTTATCACGTGAACGCGCAGTCAAAAACAGTTTTCCAAATCATTTCTCCGCCGCAGAGCACATAAACAAGCAACGAATACAGGGGTAGCCCCAAGAGCGTAAGAATGAGAGCGGGAGAGCGCGCAATTTTAAAGAAGAACGTTATAAAAACAAAAGCAGCAACAAAAACAGAAAGCAAACCATTGATAAGGGGGAAATGGCGTCGCTTGGGAACTTTGGCTGAGGAGAGAGGGGATGTGTAGCTGCTGGTGAATGAATGAAATAAGCCGAAGCTATGACAACGCACTTCGTGAACCGATGAGGAATATCGTTCAACCCGAAGCTGCTGCCAATGGCGCCGACATGACCAACGGCATAAGCAGCAGCACCAGCAACGTTAGCGTCAGCAGCGACTGCGACAGCGACAGAGGCAGCATACATTGTGTTTGGGTTTGAATTCCGTTCAGTTTGAAAAGTCGACGCGCTTGTGAACAACATTGAACGGAGGAGTCCGGAGTCCCTAGCACGCCCCTAACTAACTAACTAACTAACTAAGCAAACAAACTCATTTTGCTAACAACAACTAACTCTTTTGTCGTGTGCTATCTTTCCATCTAACTTTTAAACGGTTTATCGGCTTAACGGTCTATCAGTTTGACTAGTAACTTAATCCCGGTGCAATAAACTTGAAATTCACGATTAAAAGTGTTTTGCGATTTCTTGGCAAATCATAGCGCAGCGATTATCCCACACAATTTTCGATTTTCTTTTAATGGTAAACAACTTGCATGTACTAAATTCAGTTGATTGAAATATTGGGGTTAATTTGAAATGCATTAGATGGAGTCGCTAACTCAATCAATTTGTTAGACGGTGTGAACTGAGCACGCCTGGCAATTGGCCCAGTGACTCAAAAGTCTTTCCCGTCGCGCCTTTTTGAATACTTTGAACTCAAGCTGAATGAAAAACAACAAGAAGGTGTCCTTGGCCAGGCATACATACAGACACACTAACTTAGACACTCCTACATACCCAACTGCAACCTGGATGCGAATGGGATGTGGTTGATTGCATGTCACTCCGGCGTACTTCTTGGCTGTTATGTCACTCGGGTCTGTGCCATGAACCGTAAACTGATGACAGACATAAGATTGTCGATTCCGTTACACTTGTGCTAAATTAACTGATAATGATATCATCATTGAATACAGGCCATTCTGGCAGTTCAATTGAAATCAATTAGTGTGAAGCAGCTTCATAACTATGAGCCAAGAAGTTGTTGATGTGCAAATGAAAAACAGTTGTGTGTGTCCAGCCAAAGACCTTGAGCCAGAGGCCAAAAAACCGCTACTCTTGAATGCCACATGCTGCACACACATGCTGCACACATCGAACCATTGACAGCATGTTAATGCAGCTGACTCCAGCCCCTTTCCGACCACTTCAACCGCCCCGCCGCTTTGACCTCTTTGTGACTGGCACTCTGACCTCATTGAGAACTGATTTGTGTAATTAATTGCAATTTAAATGCGTAAAACAGCACGCAAGACCTTCGTATTTTGGCCTAAATGAAAAGCGCGAAAGTTCAGCAAAAATCCATGCATAATTGAGTTGATTTAGTTTATGATGCAAGTTCATATCTCTGTGTATAAGTTTTAATATTGCTCTCGTCAAAGTTAGCTGCCTCTGTTCTGCCAATATAATAAACGCAATTTGCTTTTTTCCCCCTTCGATTCGCTGCTATTTTTAATACAAAGCGCGTGTAAAAGGCAAACGCTGCATTACTCATACGCCTAGTTGGACAAGAAGAAAAAAATAAAGACAAAGTAATAATAAACATAAAAAAAATTAAACAAGTACAAGAAGAGCTAAGAAACTGAGGGTGTTTGTGTGCGTTTATTTTCTATAAATACTTGTACTACTTCGAGCAAAGTATCTGCAAAAAATATAACGAAGGCATCAGAAATGGATCACAAAGCAATCGCAAGTCAAGTGCGAGGTGAGCTAAGTATGGACAATTATTAGTTTTTTCTTTCTTAGATGTTAGTTTATAACTTTGCTTGGATATTTTTAAAATATTGTTGTCAAGTGGTGATAGTTGATCTATATACATATATTTATACCTATGTTTACATGCATTTCAAAAAGTACACGATAAAAAGTACACAATTTCAAGTAGTCAGACTCGCACCTGTACTCCCACTCGTATCTAATCGTATGTGAGTTATCACTAAACGAGTGTATGAACAGTTACCACTGTTATGGCGCCAAAGCTTAAGAATAATGCAAATATCACATGCTATATCATATGCGTTCATTTGTGTACACAGCAAAGAGAAATTCATTAATTGTCGGCCAAAAAAATGTTTAGCGTTTTGTTTATATATGATCACCATTATGGCATGACAAATTAGACAGAGTGGGGGAATGAAAGGTGAGTCAAGTGTTCACACCTAGCCAAACAAATAAATAACAATGATTAGCGTTTAAAGGCATTTCCAATCTAATCGACACGAGCATTCCTCCAAGTTTATGACTGTCCACGAGGGGCTCAGTTGGAATTACCATAAAAATAATATAAATAACAGCCAAACAAGTACCCGACTACTGTTTATAATAACTTTTACTTTTATCTTTGCTACTAGTTATTTAGTCGAAGCTGCTTCTATTAATAATTTTATTTGGTGCTTTAGCTGACACCGAACTTTTGCTCGAGTTGTTTATTATTGGAATTGATTCCATTATGATTTCCTGGTTTTTTTCGTAGATTAGTCAGTGAATTTTAGTTGGAAAATCTTGATGATTTAATATATTTTTAACAAACTGTGTTTTAGATTAAGATTTGTGGCAAAAAATTAACACTAAATTAATTTTTTCGCTAGAATTTACTAACAGAAATATCATTTCACATGTGGTTTCGCTTTCAAATATTCTTTGAATAAAACAACTTTATCCATACTATAAAACTTACATTGGAGTACGATAAATAGCTTGTTCAGAAACTATTCCCATTGTCATCAAAGGAAAAATAGCATTGTGTGACAATTGTAGCGAAAGCAACCGAAATATCTGCATTAACTATCAGCTTTGTGACAACATGTCGAGACATGCACACCAATACACCCACACAGACTCTCAAACTCACACACAACCACACACGTGCACTGCATGACACACAAGCAAATACAAGTTGTCATGGCAGCAACTCGTTTCCGCTTCCGTTTCAATTTTAAGCACTTTAGAATTTACGCACACTTGAACATGACACGTCGCGAGTGTTGCGAAACGTCAGACAATGTCAGCAAGAGAAACATGCAATTTGTATAGTGTAAGCAAAAAGGAAAACTACCAATTGAACTTCAACTTCAGTTCAATAATAACATATTAGATTGTCTACACACAAAAGACTTTCATTAGCCGTGCGTAGGAGGAAAGTCTGGGAAAAGCGTTTTGTTTGACAACTTTTAAGCGTTATTTACGGCAAGTGCAATTCATTTACGGCTGACTGACGGCAATTTGCAAGTTTCTGCAACTCGATTATGGGTCCTGCAGGCAGCTGACTGAGAACTGCTGACTGCGAACTGTGAACTGCTCACCTAATGGCACCCTGGGGGAATGCCTTTAAGCCAAAACGCTGTCATGCAATTATCAACTTTGATGGCAGCAATAACAACAGACAACAAAGCATCAAACAGGCGAACAAGCAAACAAACAAACAAGTGCGAAAGCCCAGCAGACAAAACAAAGTGTTAAGAAAAGCAAACAACAAATGTTTATGCGAAAAACTTTGACCCTTCAGCACAGAGGGAAATTTACTCAAATTACGGGAGTGCGTAGGGAGGGAGTAAGGAGTGGAGGGATAGGGAAACCATAAGTATGTGAGCAAAAGGAGTAAAGGTCAACCTCAAGAGTCGGTGCAATTAGTCGGTGCGACATTTACAGATTGCCAACTTTCTGCTTGGCTGCATTTTAACTTGGCCAGCAGCAGCAGGAAGCCTCAAAAGGGAGCAAACAAAGACAGAGAAGGAGAATGAAAGAGAAAGTGAGTAAGCAGTTTGTCTTTTGTTCGGATTTAATTTTGCAATTAAAAACTTTATCATAATTGCAAAACGTCAACACTTTACACCGTTGGTTAAGGCCAACAACATGAATAACCAAAACACCAACAAGTTGACAGACAACGATAAGAACAAACAGCAGCGAACTGGATAGCAGCAAACAGGATAACAGCTCCTCTCAGGTGAAGGACACTGCACGTTTTCCACGCGACAGTTGACAGTTGAGAGATTGACGCTTGAACGATTGACAGCGCCACTAATTAGCAAACATTTACAAGCCTCTCTCCCCCATTACTTCCCTCCTTTTAGCAATTTGTCAAATTGTCCATCAGTCAAATAACTTACAACTCTTCATAGTCTCTTGGTCTCATTTTAAGCTGCTGCCCAAAAACTAAGTTAATCAGCTAATAAACATTTCGCAAAACTAAATGCAAAACTCAAATGTCGTTAACGTTAACTCGATTAGCTGGAAAATGAGGCTGTTTAATAAGGTCAAAGTTCAACTGTCTGCTAGAAATTTGAAGTTTCAGTAGTCGCTTTCGAATTAAGAAGTCAACGGAGGACTTGGTAGTGAGTTGAATGCTTTTAAAATATTAAGTATACGTTTGATTTAATAAAACTATCAGTGAAAGTAATAAAACAATTTGAGGTAACGGAATTTTGATAATAATAATTAATAGAACATTTTAAACTGCACAAAATTAACCAGTAGTCTAATTCTAGAACTTGCTTCGGGGAATTATATAGTAACATAAGTTAGAAACTTAAAAAACATTAAGTGTTCGACTTTAGTACCGCTTTTAAAGACACAATTTAAAACTGTCTATGCAGCAGTTTTTAAAATATTCCCATAGCAGCCTTTAGTTGACAGACAAACACTGCTGCCTACGAACCAACTTACCTTAATGCAAAACGAGTCTTAAAAAGTTATCCAACTAAGTTATCTTTATATAGTCAAATGTTTGCTGCCATTCAGAGCAAAGTCAAACTTTAACTACAAGTAGTCAGAGTTCATGTGGCTTACAACCTCTCCGGGATTATAGAATGTAGATTACTTACGTCTGGGTTAACAACATAGTTAAGCCAGCAAAAGGATGATAGATAAGCTACCAGATTCCTGAAGTTTTCATTTTTAGCTTTTTTCTTGGCTCATAAAAAGCAATTGGCTGACAGTCAACCTCTCTGTGTCTGCCTGTCTGACGGAAAATTTGCAACAGAAACGATGCAAAAATGCTGAAATGTTTTGTGGCAAGTGTTAACCTCAATATGTTTCGTGTATCGGCTTGAAATATTGGTGTCAATGTGTCAATATGTGAAGTATTTACACGTTTTGCAATTACAAGCCATACAAAACAAGCATATGAGGTGCTCGGAAGTGTGTGCTTCAGAGCGTTAGAGTGTGTGGCAGAGTGTATGAGTATGTGTGTGTGTGTGGGTTAAACAAAGCTAAAACGGAAGTTGTGCACCCTCACACACACAGACACACACTAAACCACACATTGGAGAAGTGGCACACCCATTGAAACATCGTTTGCTGCAATTTACATGCAATTTTCACACACACAACGCACACGCCGCTTACTTGTTCACACACACACACAAGCACACTCTCACTAAATCCGTTTGAATTGTGTTGTTTGTAATTTCGTATAATTTCCGTTGTTCTTTGCCCGTTTTTATGTTCGCTTTATTGCAAAACTTTTGTTTGTTTGCCAAAGCTGAAAATTTTAGCTTTTACTTTTCAATAATTATGGCCAAAATCTTTTGGTTATGGAACTAAGTCGATTGCAAGTTTGATCGATTCGGCATTGAGTTCACGTTGCAGGCAAGACAAAGACCTGCCCCGCCCACTTTTTCACCCCTACACACACGCACACACATTTAGAATCGGGTCTTGTCTTGACGTGCTGCATATGATGAGTGCACGCCGAAGGTCGCTGTCGCCGTCTCAAGGCCATCAATTCTGCTATAATTACTTGCCAAGGCTCAAACATACACGATCTAAGAAGCAATAGCCCCTTATTAAAGCCCTTAGACATCCAAAATTCGGCTTAATTTAAAGCAATTACCACAAAACTCGTGTATCAGTGATTTCTGCTTTGATTTACATACTCAAGAATTACAATAACAACAACAACAGAAACATAAATAACAACAAGGTTAAAGCGATGAATTTCGTCATACTTCGGGTTTTTCTTGCTAGCCTCCTTTTTTTGGCAACGCTTTTCCGTTTTTCTTGTGCTGCTTTTGCGTTGTAAGTGAAATTTCCATTCAAAATGACGCACTTTCGGGTGAATTGCCTTTGATTTTTATGACAGTATTTCGGTTTTATGCTAGTCAGTAACGTTGTATTTGTTTTTGTTTTTGTTACGGCCAAGTTGAGCGTATGGGGGCGTGGCTTGACTGTAGTTAAGACGTTATTGTAGTGCGTATAAGTTGTAAGCGCGCATAAAGTTGTGCGTTGGCGTATACGTAATATTTTAGTTGTTACTATGAGAATTTATTAATGGCAGGGGTGTGTGTGTGTGTGAGTTTATGAATGAATAGAAAATGTCTACTTGAGATACTACATAAATTATGCACAGGCAAAAACAAATGAAAAATCGACTTGATTTATGTTCTATTTTTTTCTTAAGTTTAACATTTAAGTAAAGCTTTAAGTTATCCTTAAATATATTTTTAAATTTTATTAAATTTCTCTTTTTTCCTCTTTCAGATCTACGCACAGCATTCGATCTATTGGATAGAAATCGCGATGGACGTGTGACAGCAAATGAGCTGCAGTTTATGCTCAAGAATCTGGGCATAAATGTGCGTGATGAAATCATACATGATCTCATACGGGAGGCAAGCCATTCAGGTAAGTGCCACACTTGCAAACGCTCACAACAATCAGCACAAGTGCAACAGCATTAAACGAGCCACTTAAGCTTGAGTTTTCTGCCCCCCCCCAAGAAATGCAAAGGAAAATGCAACAGTTTTCCAACTGTAGTTGGAAGGAATGAGTGTGTGTGTGCGTGTGTTAGCTTGTACCGTATGTTTTCTTAATAAACTTAAAGCACTCAAATCTTGACCAGCAGAGAACTATAACTTAATTAAGCTCAGACAACAAAGCATATTAAACATTACGTATACGCAGCGTTGGCAACTATTTTGAGCATAATTAAACGATATAATGAGTTTAAAGTCTAGGTAATACAGCTTTGTTTAATCACAGCACCGACACCTTGACTAAGGCCGTTATATAAACGGCTAAAATCGCTGCAACAAACTGTCCAACTGCTGTCAATCCGCATTAAGCCAATTTGTAAAGTTTTCTTCTCTTTTTTTTTTTTGTTCATTTAATTTACTCGTTAGCTAATGCAATTTTTATTATAGAAATTCCCCAAGCGTGGCATCTTGGCCACATTCCGCTGCTTAAAGCGCATTTTATTTGTATTTTCTCTTCTTTTTTTCTTGTTATTTGCTGCCCCAGTTAGCCGAGTTCCGGCCCTAAGCTAGCCAAAGCTGGGTGGATGGATGGACAGAGCTTTGCACTGACTGCCTCCAGTCCTCTAGTGCTACAGCTTAGTCCTTCGTCCTGTCGCTGTCGTGTTCATGTTTTGTCGTCATTTGCCTTGTGGCCGCACATTGTTGATTTAATTTATATGATATTATTTTGATAGGTATTTTATGTTCCTCATTTTCATTTTCCATTTTACGCCCCACTGACAATAACATAATTCAAGTGAAATTAAATAATTGCAGCCTTATAGCCAAATTGAATTTAACCACAAATGCAATTGCAATTTTCATACTCACTAATTATGTTTAATTTCTACAAAATTGTTTGAATTCCTTCATTAATTATATTATCATTTGTCTCATTGTTTATCGAGTGCATTAAAAGCTTATCAATTGAAGGCCAAAAAGCTGTGCTTTGGCCTGCAACAAAGCTGCAAATTGAAATCACAGTCACGCACAGTATCCATTTGACATAGTACCTAACACACACACCACACATACACACACTCGTACACATGAGGTACATACATCGTATTGTATAACGAGTGGCAACTGTTGCTGACACAACTCGAGACTTGCTTTTGATGCCTGTCATTCTCATAAGCCGCTGGGTCCGCCATATAGCCATAATACATATGTTTATACACACATATGTATTAGATATATATACTTTTATTTGTACAAGTCTGCCCTATATAGGACTTGAACAAACACTGCCAACAGCCAGCGACACGTGAGCAACAAACAGACAACTGACGACAACAATAAAAATCGCTGAAATTTTGCGCAAATTTAATAAATTTTATTTCGTAGAATTAAATTTCGCATAAACAGCTATTGTTCTGTATTGAATTTGCACATCAGTTATTTAGAAATATGCGATACTCTTGCTGCACAAAAGAAACAAACTGAATTGATAAAGTTTCAATCACTTTGTTGATATGTAAAAGTTCTTCAATGGCTAACTGAATATATGAGTAGCAATAAGAATGAATTTATTTTCAAATAAAGAAACTTTGCTTGCTTTATTTTTTATAATTTAAACTACGCTTTAAACATTTACTTGCTTAAAGCAGAAACTCAACTCACTTAAGTGTAGTTTGCTCGTCCATATTTGACTTCATTAAACTTTTCTTTAAAAACTCTTCCAACTTGTTCAAAACTAAACCACTTTCATAAGCATATCAAATCATTTGATGGCTGCTTATTATAAACAGACTTTTTGGCTAAAACAGCTCCATCCATTTATGCTAAGCAGCTCATTCGCTGTCACTAGAAAAAATATTTTGTAGAAGTGCCAATTTTGTACAAAGCACCAAAAAGTGGCAAAATTTAAATACTAAATTATAGCATTATTGGCACAATTGTTTTTGTTTTGCTCTTTTTTATGCTGTTCCCCACGTAGTGTCAATATTGAAGCAACAAATCTTGAAGCTTTTGTTGTCTGCGATTTGCCATTTGCTGCTCATTTTCTTCTTCCTTTTTTTTTTGCTTTTTGCTTACTGTGCAAACACAAATTTCTTTATCAAAAGGAAAAAAACTGTTGAATGCTGCGTAAAGCGCGCACTTTATGGCTTCATTTACATTCCTTAGGTTTCACGACACTCCCCGTTGGCTTGAGCCCCAACCCAAAGCTGGTCAACGTCTTTATGTGACCACTGGGCACAAGTTTGGAGCACGCAAAGGCGCAAAAAATGTTGCCGTGTTCAGGAGCTGTGAGGTCAATTGTCGCATAAGCAGCGACACTTACCAAATTAAATTGGTCAACTGACATTTGCTGCTGCTATTTTGTGTGGGCTTTTAATATTTTAGCCCGCAATTAATGGAGGCTTGAAATGTGCAAAGAAAATTGAACTAAAAGCACTGAAAATGCCCTTTAAATGCATTAAAATTATTTAAATGGCTTGCTGTGAACTACACGCAGAGATTGCCGTGCCGCACACACACGCTGATATATACAACACCCACAACAGGCAGAAAACACACACTTTGATTCAAACTGTGTTAGCCAAGCCATAAAATTGCTATTGCGTGTTTGCGACTTGTTAAGTGCCAAAAAGCCAAACAGGCAACATTTAGCCTCATGTGTCGCTTCGCGTGGGTGTAGGTGTATTTGAGTAAGTGTGTGAGTGTGTGTGTTTGTGGTTGTGTTGTATGCCTTTTGAAATTAGTTTGCACTGTTGAACATGTATGCAACCACATGTCAAAGACACGACTGTCCACACGCATTATAACCAAAGCCGCCAACAGGTTCAAGCTCCGCTACAGCTATCAGTCGGCACCCTAGCCCCTTCACTTCAACACCCACTCAGCTACACCCTTGGTCCCCACAGACTGTACAAATTGAAATTGCCTTTGTGCATTCAGTAAACTTTGAAGTCACCATCTAATCGAATCAGCATGAAAATGCCAACCGAACTACAAGCCTCAAACCAAAACCAAAACCGAAGCCACACCCACACCCAAATCCGATGACCCTTTGTACCGCCACGCCCTCTGCAATTGAACTGCGGTTTGCGAATTTGCATAACAAATGGACGCCCGTGGTCTGCAGGCAACGCGGGGTGTCCACATCAAATGGCCTAAATTAAATACAGCTTAAGATGCCGAGCAAATTCTGATCAAAGCGCTCAACACAAAACAACAAAAAATGCAAATACTTGAGCAGCAAAAAGGCGCAGGCAAAGGGGCCTGGGAGGGGCACACCTACAAATGGAATTGGCATGCAACAGCAAAAAAACACAGCAGAGAAGAGCGCAAACTGTGTTGGCCTAGAAAGCGAAACAGGCTAACTGGCAAAATAAACTGAAAATACGTTAACTGAAAACAGAAAAAATCAATCGAAGTTAAAGCAAAGTCAAAGACTTGGCCTAATGCGATTTAAAGGCATTGAATTGGAGAAAAATATACAAGATTTATAGACAACTTTGATTATGGGCTGTAGATTTAAAAAGCTTAATTTAATTCAGAACTAAAAACTAGGGTTAAGGAATTTCTTTCCGATGATTGAAATAACTTTAACAGAATATTTATTGTATATTCAAAGATCAACGTCCGTGTCTATATAAAGAAATGTATTATTGGTCTAAGTCATGTGCTTGATAGGAAAACTTGCAACCACTTAATTTCGTTTTGAGATTCCAATTAAATTCAGTATGTTCAGCATTTATTCTATTTATGAATTTCTCAGAAAATTTTCTTGAGCTTTGAATTTTTAAAAGCTTTTAAGTGAAAGCCTATTTAAATATGCGAGCATTAAAATTATGCAAGCAATTCTGTTGCAACCAAATTCAACTTTAATTGCATTTAAGTTTGACGTATTAACCAATTGCATTACGCATACGCAACGTTGCACAATGATTTCGGTTTGGCTTTTTTAATACAAAAAGCATTACAACAAAAGCTCTTCGACATTTAATTAATGGTCAGCTGTCGTCTGTGTGAGTTTGTATATGTGCGTGTGTTAATTTATGTCACAGAAAAATACAGACAATCACCACACACACACAGTTGCGCTTGTTGTTGTGAGTACACCCATTTGGTATAGCCAAAGACAGCGCTGAATGTTTATTGCATGTTTTACAAGCAAAATGTACTGACATTATACAAAGCAGGTGAAAGTGAAGCGAGAAAAGGGTAGAGAAATGGCAGAGAGGCAAAGTCATCGACAGCTGCAGCTAAGGGGCAACAATCAAGCAACTCAAACACACACACACACACACACACCATATACACACACACTCCTACACGCGGCATGAGCTTCCGTTTCCGTTTGCTGGTTGCAAGTAGCACGTTGCACGTTGAGGTCACCAACTGCAGCAACAGCAGGTGCATTTGCCAATAATTGATTGCATTTTGGCATGAAGCTGTTGCCATTGACTGCATTGAAAGTGGACATTTGCCATTTGTTATTGGCCAAACAAAAGGATGTGGTTCGTGCTGCTCCTTGTTTGCCTTCAGCGTGCGGTCTGACTTGGCTTATAAGCACTTAATTTGGCCAAGTGCTTGTCAGCAAATAACTACAGCAACCGAAATGATTACTCAACAGCAAGTGGTTGAAGGGGAGATGGTAAAACTTAATGCTTCTATGCAATTGCTGTTATTTAGTTATGGGCCAGCAAAGCTTATCGATCACAGAGCACAACATCAAGTTTGTTATCAAATGCGGCTTAGCCTTTGGCGAAGAGTACGACAGGGATGGCGAGAGATAATAAGAGAACGAGAGCGAAGGACGCCCGAAATGTCCTTTGGTGACAATGGCACAGGCACAACAATAGCGCCGCACATTTTCATTATCCTTGGACTTGGCAAGCAGGCAAACATTTAGTTTAATATCTCGTTTTTTTCTGCTTTATGTATTTAAAAGAAAATGAAATGACAACAAATGCCGGAAAATCCACGACACAAACAGCCTTTTGGCCAAGTCCAATTCCGCAGTCAGACAAGTGGAAATGTCAGTTGCACAAGACTAGGATAAGCAAACAGAATACACCACCCACAAGCACACAAAAACACTCACACACACACACTCAGTACTCGTGCGATGACATAACATTTACTCAGCAATAAGTCAACACTAAAAGATTTCGTTGTAACTTGTCTAATTGATTCGAATGGGCATCAAGTTTTATGACTTTTGATGCATTTTTAATGCCAACGGCAGCAACAACAAAGCAGGCAGTTAAGTACACACAGACACAAACACACAAACGACCACACATACATGTGTAAGCTATGCTCACATGAGGCCAAAAACATCGTAAACTTTTCTAGCACTTTATCAAGGTCGATGGCTCATGCAGACTGTGGCAGAGGAGAGGGGCGTGAGTTGAGGGTAGAACGCGGCGACTTTGCCTAGTAATTACCAAACATTTTTGCAGATTTTTATGTAGCATGCTTCGACGTCAAAATGTCGCATTTACTAGTGTCTTTATGTGTTGCTGGGCTAAAAACCTTGGCATTGGCAATGGATTTTGCGTGGGACAACAAAAACTAGCCAAAAAAATAGCAGCAATAAGCAGAAAACAGCTGAAACAGCGACAGTGTCAACTGGAAACTTGGCAACTTTACAATTTATGGAAATTACCTGACTCGAAGTTTTTGATTTTGCTTTTCTCTTTTTTTTCCGAGTCGTTTCCTTTCCATTTTTGGGCTACAATTTTCAGCAAGTTTGCGACTTTATAGTTGTCATAAAGATTGCGAAACCTTGGCCTTGGGAAATTTGGTATTGAATGCATATCGTGGGATCCATAAAGTTGAGCAAAACAAAGTTGTTAAATCAACAAAACTGAAACAACAGTGGGCGAAAATAACTGCGCCTAAAAGTAGACTTTACTTTTCTTCTTAGCTTAATTTCGTAGCTCTTTTTGTCCTTTCTCATTATTTTTATTTTGCTTTACTTCCACTTCATTTTAATTCATTAATGATACTTTTTTGTGCGCTTTTTTTTGCTCATTATTGTTGCCATGAAACAAATTAGCAATTCATATTTCAAGCCAAACAAATTGCAATTAAAAATATATTCACTGTTTATCCACAAAGTTGGTTTACAAAAAATAGAAAGAAAAAGTTATGCAATTAAATAATTTGGTGGCTGGCCCTTTTTGTGTGTGCCTGTGTGCGTGTGAGTGTCTGTTGGTTGAGCCACAAAATTTATGCCGAGCAAGATTATCTTTGATTTTCACTTACATAGCCAACGCGCCTGCATTTGTATACCCTGTTGCGGCTCCAAAATGGATCCGATAACGTTGTAAACAGCACTTCAAACTTGTTTTGTGGGTGAAAAAGTATTTTGGCTGTTTAGGATATTCCAAAGTCCAGTGCATTTGTTCAAGTTTAGCTCTGGTATGTTGAAGGTCAAGGTTGTGGGTTTTCTTGTTGCCGACGCCATTTCCGGAAGTCGGCAAACAGCAAAGCGCTAAATGTTTTTACTGGGTTTTATCTTTGCACTTAATTATAAAAGTTTTGGCGACGCAAGCAGCGTGCAAAGATAGAAGGATTAACAGGCGTGGCCACACAGTGCAGTACGGCATGTATTACCAAAAAAAAATGGAATTAAAATGAGAAAATAGAAAATGAAAATGAAAATTCGTTGGTGTGTGTAAGCGGCAAAAATGGATTTGACAACGGCCACCTGAGCGCACAAAAGTAGGCAACGTTTTGTTGCATTTGCCACTCTCGCTTTAGATGTGCGTGCTTGGGTGTGTCTGTGTTCCTCTGTGTGTCTGAGTGTGTGTATGCCATGGCAAACAACAATGACCGTTTTTTTCTGCTTCTCGATGTTGTCCTCGTTGCTGCCGCTTGAAGCGTGTAAACATTTCTCAACCAGCGAATGCAACAACAAAAGCAATGCTTTCAATTACAAGCTCTTCATCTCCCTTACACACTCATTCCGCGTCTCTATGCCACTTGCAAACAGAAGTGATGGTATGTTATGTTGTTGCATTTTCATTCAGCTAAGCTTTTACTGCTAAACCGTGCACTTACCACGCACACACACATACAGACACACTTGTGCTAAATCTTAAGTTTCAATTACAGGAAACGGTTTAATCAACGAGGCTGAGTTCCTGCAATGGGTTGCCAGAATCCAGGCACTGCGAGACGACCAGCAGCCACATGATGACAGCGCCAGTACAGCCAGCAAGCCAGTGGATGAGGCCGATGATGTCACCGAAGACTTAATAGCAGCATTTAGGTAACCAAACCCACAAAACATACGTACATTAACCCAAATACCTAAATCTAAACTTAAACTACTCGCAGAGTATTCGATCGTGATGGCAATGGGTTCATAACGCGAGACGAGCTGCAAACCGCAATGGAAATGATTGGGGAGCCATTGAATGAGGCGCAACTGGAGCAGCTGCTGGTAATTGCCGATTTGGATCAGGATGGGCGCATTAATTACGAGGGTAAGTTACCATATGGCAAGGACACTTTCTCAATACTCAAGGTTTGTGGATCCATAAAAGTGGAACCACAAAACAGCGTTTACTTTTTAGCGTTTACTGTCTGCGCGTTAATCATGCTGCAGCATAAAACACACACACACCCCCTACACACACAAGCACACGCAAACACTTAGGTGTATAACCTTGTGCCAATATTTGCGAAAGCCTCTGGAGAGCGCCTCACTCATAAATCAGCTAGACAAATACTCAAATACACGAATACAAATACAACTGCACATATACAACAATCGAGTGACGAAGTTGAACAACCTGTGTGCAAAGATACAAGTACGTTGCCACGCCTCCTTCCCGTCATGTCAGCAGAGCAGTGTTGCCAGAATTTTTTGAGGTTCGAGGTTTAAGTTAAAATAGCTAAGAAATTCGTTAACTTTACTAAATCTAAGTTTACTGGCAGACAGAACCCACAGCTGAACTGAGCAATCATAACTCCATCTAAAACGATGCTATGGAAAAGCTTTAGCTTCTCAGGTTCTAGGCAGCTACAAGATTCAGCATTTCCCAGTTTTGCTAGCAATAGCTAAAATGGCAACACTGCACAGCACACTTTTTATATGGCCGCATTGTTTGTTTACCCTCAACGATATTTTTTTAGTGTTTGCAAAGCGCAACAGGGGACAATCCACAGCCCATTGGGCCATAAACATAAGATTGCCTGGCATTCAGTTTTTGTGAACATCGCAAAATCGGTATAAACTTTGCCGAATACAAGTTTATTTTTAAAGCGGTGCTTAAAAGTATGCAATCAAATATTTTCTCCTACCGCCGCAAAGAATGCAATATTTGTCTACCACTCTTTATTAAAAATGTCTCTCAAAAGTATGCAACGCAATATTTTACGCTGTAAGCAATCCTTCTAGAGAGATGTGTTCTCTGTTTACATCTATCTATCTAGAACATTGCTGGCAGCAACACAAAATAAAAACAGTTGTCTCTGAACGTGCTTTGTGTGTCTGTCCCTTGTGAGGCATTAAATTGATTTACTAAACACAAACTAATACACACACTCACACACGTAGGCAAAGATGTCCCTTTCAAGCTCGAGTATCTGTTGGCCATGTCTACAAGCACATATTTGCCTTTGTGCGAGGCTCTGAGTGTATGTGTGTGAGTGAGTGTGTGTACATTGGCTGGGGTTTATCATTAGGTTCATATGCCGTCGCTTTGCTAGTTGATACTTTGACCTTGTAACGCATGCCTCTTTGCTGGCAAAACCCCCCTTTGGCCCCTTGCCATTTGTTTATTTGCTGGCATCTGCAATTTATTTATTTTACTTTATTTACTTTACACCGGCATTAACGAAGGCCAGCAAAACTTTGTGCTGGTATACCCTATAAAAAATTATAAAGTATCTAACGATTTTCAAAGCCCACAAAATAAATTACAATAAAATTTAGATAAAATGGAAGCTTAAATTTTAAAATTGTTTAAACAAATTTTTGCATCTACTCACAATTTGTACAATGGGTATCTTCTAGTTGTGTTGGTTTGATTAGCTTCCTCTTTTCGCTGACATTGCATGTTGTTCGTAGGCGTTTAGTGGGCGTGCCATCGATGATTCGCTACGCAACACGTTGAACGAGTGTCCCCCGAGGGTCTCCTTTAGGCCAAATGCCTTTCATCATTTTGCCGCTCATAAAAGTCCACTTTGGTGACAGAAAGACAGGCGGGCCGAGGGGCATGTTAGGCTGGTGCGTTTTACCAAATGATCGCTGTGCCAATTACTTGCCAGAAGGCGAAGTTTTATTTTTATGGAACTTGCTTTAAGACTACCGATTTAACTAATAATTTTCTTGGATTTTTCTTCAATTTACAGAATTTACGAGACTTTTGCTCTAAGAAGTCCAGCAATGAGTGCAATTACAGCTAAACAAAATGGATGGCAAATGTTTAACACAAATTTAACTTAATTAATAAGCGATTACTAACATACTCAGACAACAAAAGAATTCAATGAATGTTTTATACAAAAGAAAAAGATAAAAAAAAAAAACAAAATAATTGAAATGATAAACATAAAAATATATATTATGATAATTATATTAAGAACTTGAAAGGAAATTAGAAGGACATGCACACATACACAAACACTTTCATTAGTCTCAATTTGAGTTGACCCTGGTCACATACACTCACACACATGCACACACATTAGTTTCTAAATCACTTGTAAAAATACGATATTTTTGAAATTAATTTTGAATTTTTGAGTTAGGTTAATATTTGGAGAAACATCTAAATTAATTCATTAATTATAAATTATATAAAAATCATAACACATGCATACGTACACACATACATATAAATATATTTATATATATGCATATTCGGATAAGTCTGAGAGCGTGAGTGATATTGTGTTTAGGAAGCTGCAAAAACAACAAAAACAGTGCATGTTAAAAATTAAATTAATGCATATATATGTAAAATGATCGTCAATGATTTATAATCAAATATGATTGTGTGTTAAACAACAACAAAAGGCCATAACATGTTTCAATCTTGCTAGCTTAAGTATACAGCATAAATGTTTACCATTTAAATAAGAATAAAAAGTATAAAATTAAAAACAAATATTTAATTTCGATTTGGAAATTATAAGAAATACCTACAAACACCTACACACCTACGCAGATATACATCAAGATGAACCCAGAATGCATAAAAGTTATGATTGTTAAACTATTTAAATATATATATACTATTACTATATAAATGCGTAATAAATATCAAAACTATTTATTGGAAAATCAAAACAATTATCAAAATGCAATGCAATTGCAAAGAAAACCATGCGAAAATCTCCAATACCAATAAATTATAAACGAATTATGGAATTTTCAATACAATAAATAAATATATATTTTATAAATAAATTTTGATTCAAGGCAAAAATGGAAAAGAAAAGAAACTATTAAATCCTAAATTATATTACTGTGTACTCTCTAGTCATATTAACTTTCTTGCAATATTTTTGCTTCCTTTGAGTTTAATTCATAATAGCAAGAAATACTAAATATTCAAGTCCATTGCATCGCCGTCCCGGTACCGTTAGTAAAAATTGTATTGTGGTTTCGAAAAAGATTTGCTAATCAAAATATAAAAACAAAAGTGATCTGCATGAAACTTCATTATAAATCAACATGAAAAAGAATACAGAATTTTAGAGAAATCTAAAAATACTATAAATGCGCATTAACTTCATCAGGTCAATGGTACAAATAATAAAATTTGAAATAAAATGAAAGCTTAACAAAACACAATTTTTAGATGGTGTTTACAAAACTGGAAAATATATAGCAGAGTTTTCGACAGAATTTCAGGATACGTCTATTAAAATACCAAAATACCGTTAATACCCAAATGTACTTAAATGAAGTAGATTTTTATGACATCTAATTGTGCTTGGAGTTAAGAATATGCAAATCTATTTACCATCTATATGCTTAATCCTTAAACAAACAAAAAAAAATACTGTTACTTTTTGTTACAATTAATACTATTAAAAAGGAATTTAAACGAAGCTATTTATAATTACTTCTTAATGGGTGACCTACGCAAACACTCACACACACACATACACAAAATTAAGACACTATATATATGCGTACACATACTTACATAATAGATACTTTGTTTAAGATTTAATGATTTCTTAACTTTTAATTGTGACAGCAACAACAACAACAACAAAAAATCCAAACTGATATAATAAAAAAAAAATAAACAAACGCTCAACGCAATAATTTGTTTTAATTTCATGTTCAACTTGTAACTCTAAAATAGGAGGCAGTGTGTTTTCGTTTCAGCTTACAACGTAGAAAATTTCAGTCGAACTTTCAACAGTAATAAGAAAACATTTAATAAGAAAACTATTGTCGTTCAACTTTGCCGGACGTTTCTAAATTTTATTCTGTGCATAGCGTGTGTATATTTTATATATTGAGTAAAACTTGTGAGTTTATTCAGCAGCGTTAGGAACATGAGCGAAATGGATGAGAAGGTAAATATAAAACGTTTTAAATGCCTATTTATTTAAAATAATCGAGTACTTCGAACAATTGACTCTCGTCCGATTGAAATCGAATTCAGTAGTTCACAAAACAAGTTCAAATGAACTTGGTCGTCACAAAGCAACTCTGTTTTGAAATATCAGTATTATATTGGATAATTTTTATCTTGTATCGCGCCACTAATATTTCGGAAGTCAGAAGAAAAAAAAATTAATTACAAATGGCACTATGCTTTACTTAAATATAGTGAAAACCTTACTAAAAGATTAGATTCGAAATTTGTGGGACTATATTTTTCAACTTAAATCGATTCAAAAAATGGCTTACTGATGCATCGATATAATGTATCGATATATCGTTTCTGGAATCGATTCTAGATCCAGCTCTAGAGCACACTTAAAATCAATTTTTTTTTATACAACGAAAAAAACGAAAGAAAACTTCAATTAAACGACAGTGCAAACTGAATTAATTGTTCATTGTTATTCGTTAACGTTTTCGTGTTGTAAGCGCGATACATTTTAAAAGGGTTCGAATACCCAGAGAATTTGCGAAACGAGTTTAAATATAAAGCCGCAAAAGTGGATACCGATACCGTAAAAGTTGAGGATTTGATGGACTCTGATCCTGACATTGAGTTCATTGAAAAGGATAGCGGGATGTCTTCATTAGGTGGCAGCAAAGACGAGACGCCAGAGCGCCGTACAGTGGCAGTTGTAAGTTAAAAAAGCCGTGAAAAAGTCTGTGACATTGTACATGCCTAATCGTGCTCACGTAATTGAAGCACCCATCAGCCATCTTATCATCATATGTATATTGATTATTACAACGTGCATTGTGTTCTTTCTCTTTGCAGCCTGCGAACGAGGAGCCACAGTCGGAGACCGAGAACTACGATGATGTAAGTGCTACAAGTCGCATGTTTTTCTTTATGTATGTTTGTAAACATATCGTATTCTAACCTCAAAACTTGGTCACTATAGGAGCCCGATGAATCGTTTGGCGAGCGCATGCTTGGATTGACTGAAATGTTTCCGGATTCGGTACGCAATGTTGCCAGTGCCGTGTCCAATGCGACAGTGAAGAGCTGTCGCAGTCTATATCAGTTCTCGTGCAATGCATCATGGATATTCTTTACAAGTTCCGTCATACTGTTTGCTCCCGTCATCTTTGAAACTGAGCGTGCCCAAATGGAGGAGCTGCATAAGTCGCAGCAAAAGCAAGTGCTGCTTGGCCCTGGCAGTGCCATGGCCGCAACTGGACCATCGCCCAGTTTACCATTGATTCGTTAATTAACAAATTTGATAACATATACATACATAATACAATACGTTAGTTCTATTAACCAAGCGGGACTCCAGATCAATATGGAATAATGCCACTTTGCTAGATTTTAAGCCCAATCAGTTAGTCCAAGTAGTCCCTGCCAGTGAGATAATAACACCAATAATAAGCAAAACCAAAAAATGCAATAGAAATTCCAATAATCAATTAGAACATCAACACAATGTAACAACACAGCATTTAAGCTGCCATTAAGAGAATTCATTAATATCCATCTTAAGAACTAAAGGAGTTGGCAGAACTTCAGCTATAGGGGTACGAGTATTTGTAGTTGGCCAACACGGACACAAACACACTCACACACGTGTACACACACCAAGAAAAACAATTACTGTTTAAACAAATTAATAAAATACGTTTATTAAGAGTTTATTGATTGCTCATTACTTAGAAGTAGGGAAATAAGAGGTGACGTATCTTTAAATCAGTTAGAATAGACTTGTAACTAGTAGTTGAACATACTTTTGCTTTATTTTAGCCCACAGTTATCTATGGTCCACCCAAATACTCCCGTGGTATGGGATGATCCATGAAGTAGCGTCTGAACTCCCCCGCATATTTATTACGCAGTCCCCGCTCTCCAAACTCATTAAACCTCTGGGCCAGGAACACATACACATCTAGCACCTTGGCATGAGCAGAGAGTTGCTTAAACGACTGCGCCGAGCGCTCCAATATATCTAGAGATTTCAGCAGCTGAGCCTTGCGTCCGTCCAAGTCTGTGATGGCCAGCAGACAGCGTACAAATACGAAATCCGTTTTGGCTCGCTCATAGAGACCCCCATTGATGTGAATGTCATCCATGCTGCGTTTGATGGCCTGGTATGCCTTTTGGGGCATGCCCAGGAGCAGCAACACCTGGGCCAACAGCATGTCCACTAGCGCCAGCTCATAGTCCATTTGCGAGTCGGACATGTCTTCGGCTACCCGCAGTAGCAGCGTTACCGCCTCGCTTGAGAAGCGTCCCTCGGCCAGGCTACAGTAGGCCAGCAGCACTTGGACACGCATACGCAGAAGGAATGGCAGCTCTTGCTTTGCGGCTAACTTGTCCAGCAGTCGCCGAGCATTGTAGAACTCCCGCTTGGCTACATAAATTGCCGCACGCTGTTGCATGGAACCCGAGGGATCAAGCAGATGCAGTTGATCACATGCTTTGAGTGCGTCGTGCCAACGACAGCGATAAATTCCCGACTGTATTATCACATGGCACTGACTGATCATCCAGCACTCAGCGCTGGGCATGCGTGGCAGCTGTTCCCGTGCCCGATGTAGCAGCACATGGGCCAAACGTATCTCGCCCTGCAGCTGCAGCCACAGCGCAAAGCTGGCCAAGGCACTGCCCATGCCAGCGGATCCATTGCTATTAAAGCGATCACGTACCGAAAGAAGCAGCTGAGCATACAAAGCCGAGAGCTCGTGTCTGCCATAAGCGCACCAGACGGCGCTGCGTAGAGCCAACGCCTCGGAGGCATGATTAGCCAGATTGTTGCGATTGGTCAGATGATCGCTGTGCTGCAGTAGATCGAACAGACGCAAAGGCTGATAGCCTGCCACGGTCCCCAGTTTGACGGCAAAGTGCAGGGCCAGCGTGTAGTTCTGCAGTAGATTGCCATCCGCATCGCTGATGTCGGCCACACTACGCTGCACATACGACAGAGGCAGTTCGTCCCGCAGCAGACAGTACCAAGTGTTGGCCAAATTGAGACTACGCTTGTCGCCATGCTCTTGAGCCAGCATAATGCTTTCGCGCAGGGCGGCAAGTGCCTCTTCGCGATGCCCGAATGTGGCATGCAGCACGGCCAGATTAAGGCAAAAGTATTGATAGCCCTTCTCCTGGCTCATCAAACGCACTGGCGAACGGTCCAGCGCGCGATGTAAAGCCGACAGCGCATTGTTATAGTCTCTCACACGGAGCTGATTCATGTAACCCAGAAAATACGATGTGGTATTCAGGGGTAAATCCTGTATGATCTCTTGAACCTTACGTTCCAGTTCCTTTGGCGGCAGTGCGTTGCTCTCATCGTGATCCAGGAGATCCGACTGCTTGTTTATGAAGAACTTAGCTTGTTTAGGTGCCCATTTGCTGAGAGGATTACGTTCCAAGCCAGTCTCCGTGTCAGCTTTCTTTGCTTGAAGCGAGGCTTCACTTGTTGTCGCCACAGCGGGCGGCGGTGAATGAGATCTACGTAGTATGCCTCCAGCTATAGGTTTGCGTGGACCAATCGCCAGTGCTTGTATGCCACGTTCATAATAGGCGCAGATGTTTTTATACATGCACATCATCTCAGCAAAGGTGAAACGCTGCAGGACAACCGCAATACGTCGCACGTAGACTCCAACCATGCTGAACTGGCTAACACCGAGATCTGCATGGTGCAGTGTATCTATGTTTTGCATTTCGGCAAAATCAAACAGCGCCTCAATGCTGGCCGTGCCACAGAACTCCGACATGGCCTTCTCGAAGGACTCGAGCATCATAGTCTCCAGTTTGTATGGACGTGTGGTGAGCAAATTGTGCAGTTCATTGTAGGACATGTCCGCTTCCTGCACCAGCTTGAACATTAGCATACAAAACATGCGACGTGCCTGTGGACGCATCGCAATGCCAGTGTCCAGCGAATTGCTTTTGTCCTGTAAATTACAAATTGTTCTTAAGTGGAAGCGGAACTTTTGAAGCCCAAGACTTACCTTCACATACTGCTTGAGCAATATCAGTACGGCAATTTTGTGCGGCGTAGGTGTCTCAATACGCGGCGGCACCACTTTAGAGCTGGGATCCAATGTGTCCAGCTCTTCGAAGAGATTCATTTTTCATTTATGCCTAATTTGTTTGCCCGGCATAAAAGCAACAACTACGAATTTAACGATAGCAGCCAACTTCACGTTGTTTTTATCGGCGAAGAGCTGCCAACCTGATGGTATTTACCAGTTTTGCAGCCCTGATTAGCGCGTAGTTCAAAATTTAGATATTTATCATGAAAAATAACAAACCTAATCGATGAGGTCAAAGTCCCTGTAAAATCAGCATGTTCAGCTTATTACCCAATAATTAAGTCTGTTTGTTTATTGTTTTGCAAGCGCAAAGTTCGAAAGTCTTCTACCCATTTATATTTTAAGCAAATAAAATTATATCTAGTTAATGAATTTGGAATATGTATGTATGTACAGCGTCTAAAGCTGTAAATCTTGAAATTTGTTCAAATATCCACTTTAAAGGATGAATGGGAAGATGGCACGACGTCCCTTGGGATAGTCCTTGAATTCCTTCCTATAATTGCGGTGCTTGCCAAGACCCCACAGAGTCATCTGGAATGCGCCGGCGAAAGCAAATAGATATGCTGGCAAGCAAGAGGTCATCGCCGAGAAGCATAACCAGGCGCCAATCTCATATGTATAATTAGGGCAAGACACAAAGCTGTAACAACAAATAAATAATTAATATGAATATATAGAAGAGCGGGAATCTTACTTGAAGAGTTTTGTCAAGGGATTGGAATCGGCCACAGGAATCTTGCGCACCTTGGTGCCAGGTGGACGCAGATTGCGGAGAGCAATGTGCACCGAAAAATTGCCCAATTCGCAGAGCTGTAAATAAAATACATAAGCTTTCTACACATTAAAACATTTCTTCGGTTAGCTTACGGCAAAGGCGGCCAGGAAAGCCCAAACGGTGCACATGCAAGGTGAGGTGTACAAGGGATGATTAACGTGATAAGACACGTATGCAGTGAATCCCCAGTAGTAGCTGCAATTCTTGAAGAGATTGCGCAAGGGCATCGTATTGTGCGAAAAGCGATGCACAAAGATCGTCTCCAGCAAACGCTTAACATAATGAACCGTGTAGCAACCAGCAGCAATACTATGAAACACAAATACAAAACTTGTTAATAATTATTCAACCAGGTAAAAGCTATGCGATCCCAAGCGCTGACCGCTGGTCTAAAGCTAAAGCTTTGCATAAGCGCAAATTAGTTGCCATTGGGTCAAGCGGGTCGCTATCACCATTGTTGTTGCTGCGTTTTTGTGGTTGTTGTTGTCTCGCTGTCGTTGTATGCCTAGTAAAATCGAACGATGTGCGGCGAAAGTCGTCACACGCACACACACCGAAAAACACACACGCACGCACACATATTAAACATTTATGCATACACTTACTGAGTGGTCAGTGAGATTGCATTGCCAGCTGCCTTGCCGTAGACAATCTCTGGCCGGAAATAGAAGAGCAGGTAGACAATCAAAGGACCTGCATATTCAGCCAGGAAAACGGTCTTCCAACCAATTTGTGGACCCAAGTCCTTAATGAACACCTTATCACCATTGCCCAAGTTCAATGATTTCACTGTATCCGTATCTTTCAAACTCTTTCCACGCTGCTCCAGGCGACTACGTTAAGATTTAAAAATGTTTTTTATTGGTTACAGTGGGTTTCATTCAATATGTATGTACACATGTATGAAAGTCTGTGCACTCACAGCGATATGCGGTCCGCATGCGGCGTTTGCTTCAATGACTTATGAATCACAACCCGCAGGTCACTGATTGTAGTTGAAGATGAGGATACCTGTACCTTGCCGTAGGGCTTGGCAGATTTAGCGTCAAGTACTTCCAGCTCCATGATTTTTTACGAAAGATTTCGTTTCACACAACTCTTTCCGCCTAGTTAGTCTTACTAAGTTGACTTTCGTTCGATGGAGAGAGAGACCATGAACATATCGTATGTTAACTCAAATTGGAACTGTAAATAAAATGTAAAATCATATGACGTCACAAGTAAGTGCTATCTATACTGTTAAACTGAAATTGGCGGTAACTGTTGCTGCTACGTTTACATTACGTTGGAGAAGCAATAAATTATTTTTCGTTTTTTTTTTTTAAGCACAATAGCTTTGCTTATAATGTCTCATTTATAGGTGTTAAATAATATTACAATTTCACTAGGCCAGTCGACTCAGCACGTAAAACAGGTCTGGTCTTGAATTTGTAAAAGTACATTTTTATTTTTATTGTGTGGTGAGTGTTTAAATTTTTAAAAATAATCTATATAAAATTAAGTAAGCCTTGAAAACGTAAAGCGTTGACGACTATTTCGAATTGCTCATTTTGCTTTTGTCTACCCAAGTGAACATCTCAAAAAGAAAAGAGAATAAATAATAAAATATACAAAACGTTGTTGCAAGCAAACTTTTTTTGAAAAAGTGGGTGAGTAAATTAAAATATAAAGCATTTTTTCGTTGGCGCTAAATTTTAGGGAAATATTTTTAGCCCGTATGGCAACGCTGTTCAGTAAAAGCGAGACAAATGTATATCAGTTAGCAGCTGCAGTTGCATTGGCAATTTCATTTGATATAAAATGCAACATACGGACTTAAATAATTGTTCTGTCTTCATTTTATAACTAAAATTGGAAGTCAATTATTGATTTGGGATATGTATCAAAACATTTAAATCTAAATTAAGATCGAAATCGTATAACTTGCTCTCGTTATATATGTGTTTGAGCAAGACAGTCATATAAATGTTAAAATTTCCCAATTCAATTTCCCACAATTCCCCTGCAATTTCAGAGGCTATATAAGAGCGAGTAAAGAGTCATCAGGCAAATAAACGTAAAGTGACAGCGCAGTGAAAAGGTTAAACAATAGCACAGCTACAAATAATATATAAAGCATTTATAAAAGTTGTTTTTGGGTGCGACAGATATAAAAAGTGAATAAAATAATATCTTGTGTTTAAAAAAAGTGAGTAAAACTATTTAATTAGAGTTAAAAAACAATTTGCTAGGTCAATTGTTAAATAAGTTTATTTGGCGTATTGTGTTTTTGTGTGTATGTACGCAGCTGGGGCAGCCATTTTTTTTTCTTTGTTTGATTTGCTGCGTAGTATTGATTTTGTTTTTCTGCCAACTTAATTACGTTAGTTTTTATATATTTACATATATATAGCTACGTCCTTGCAAAAATATATTTGCAGATCAGCGTACATATATAAAATGCGTATTAAGCACTTTATCAGTTTATTGTGAAATTTGCTTGTGACGTCATTGAAAATTTCGAGAAGACGTACATACAAAATATTTGTATGCAATAACATACTAGATCTTTCCATACGTAAGCAATATAGGCAAACATTTTTTTTTTAAATAATATATTCATTAATTTGTTCCTCTAATTGTATTAGTCATATTAAGCCATGACAGTGCAATGTCCGGTGGCATAGCGAGACTGAGGTTATTGTCTCTCTTTGTCCAATTTTTTTTTTTCATGGGGAGGAAACCTATACAAGAATAATTTGGTATACACACACATTAACACATACATACAAAGTTCAATAACAAAGCAGTCTGGGAGAAATGCCCTCTCACTTTTTGTTTCCTTGAGTCGTAATTCTCATTTAATTTTTTGTCGGGGTTCTTGAAGTTCAGCTGCTAACAAATTTTCTGATTTTTATTTCCAGAATAATTCATAATGCAGATCTTTGTTAAGACATTGACTGGCAAGACCATCACCTTGGAGGTGGAACCTTCCGATACCATTGAGAATGTAAAGGCCAAGATTCAAGACAAGGAAGGAATTCCCCCAGATCAGCAGCGTCTGATCTTCGCCGGCAAGCAGCTGGAGGATGGCCGCACTCTTTCAGACTACAACATTCAGAAGGAGTCTACCCTCCACTTGGTCCTGCGTCTCCGTGGAGGAATGCAGATCTTTGTGAAGACCCTGACAGGAAAGACCATCACCTTGGAGGTGGAACCTTCTGATACCATTGAGAATGTAAAGGCCAAGATTCAAGACAAGGAAGGAATTCCCCCAGATCAGCAGCGTCTGATCTTCGCCGGCAAGCAGCTGGAGGATGGCCGCACTCTTTCAGACTACAACATTCAGAAGGAGTCTACCCTCCACTTGGTCCTGCGTCTCCGTGGAGGAATGCAGATCTTTGTGAAGACCCTGACAGGAAAGACCATCACCTTGGAGGTGGAACCTTCCGATACCATTGAGAATGTAAAGGCCAAGATTCAAGACAAGGAAGGAATTCCCCCAGATCAGCAGCGTCTGATCTTCGCCGGCAAGCAGCTGGAGGATGGCCGCACTCTTTCTGATTATAACATCCAGAAGGAGTCTACTCTCCACTTGGTCTTGCGTCTCCGTGGTGGTATGCAAATCTTTGTGAAGACCCTGACCGGAAAGACTATTACTCTAGAGGTTGAACCCAGCGATACCATTGAGAATGTCAAGGCTAAGATCCAGGACAAGGAAGGAATCCCTCCAGATCAGCAGCGTTTGATCTTCGCCGGCAAGCAGCTGGAGGATGGCCGCACTCTCTCTGATTATAACATCCAGAAGGAGTCGACCTTGCATTTGGTCTTGCGTCTCCGCGGTGGTATGCAAATATTTGTGAAGACCCTGACCGGAAAGACTATTACTCTGGAGGTTGAACCCAGCGATACCATTGAGAATGTCAAGGCTAAGATCCAAGACAAGGAAGGAATTCCCCCAGATCAGCAGCGTCTTATCTTCGCCGGCAAGCAGCTGGAGGATGGCCGCACTCTCTCTGATTATAACATCCAGAAGGAGTCGACCTTGCATTTGGTCTTGCGTCTCCGTGGTGGAATGCAGATCTTTGTGAAGACCCTGACCGGAAAGACTATTACTTTGGAGGTTGAACCCAGCGACACCATTGAGAATGTGAAGGCTAAGATCCAGGATAAGGAAGGAATCCCTCCAGATCAGCAGCGTCTGATCTTCGCCGGCAAGCAGCTGGAGGATGGCCGCACTCTTTCCGATTATAACATCCAGAAGGAGTCTACTCTCCACTTGGTCTTGCGTCTCCGTGGTGGTATGCAAATCTTTGTGAAGACCCTGACCGGAAAGACTATTACTCTAGAGGTTGAACCCAGCGATACCATTGAGAATGTCAAGGCTAAGATCCAAGACAAGGAAGGAATCCCTCCAGATCAGCAGCGTCTGATCTTCGCCGGCAAGCAGTTGGAGGATGGCCGCACTCTTTCTGATTATAACATCCAGAAGGAGTCTACTCTCCACTTGGTCTTGCGTCTCCGTGGTGGTATGCAAATCTTTGTGAAGACCCTGACCGGAAAGACTATTACTCTGGAGGTTGAACCCAGCGATACCATTGAGAATGTCAAGGCTAAGATCCAAGACAAGGAAGGAATTCCCCCAGATCAGCAGCGTCTTATCTTCGCCGGCAAGCAGCTGGAGGATGGCCGCACTCTCTCTGATTATAACATCCAGAAGGAGTCGACCTTGCATTTGGTCTTGCGTCTCCGCGGTGGTATGCAAATATTTGTGAAGACCCTGACCGGAAAGACTATTACTCTGGAGGTTGAACCCAGCGATACCATTGAGAATGTCAAGGCTAAGATCCAAGACAAGGAAGGAATTCCCCCCAGATCAGCAGCGTCTTATCTTCGCCGGCAAGCAGCTGGAGGATGGCCGCACTCTCTCTGATTATAACATCCAGAAGGAGTCGACCTTGCATTTGGTCTTGCGTCTCCGTGGTGGAATGCAGATCTTTGTGAAGACCCTGACCGGAAAGACTATTACTCTGGAGGTTGAACCCAGCGACACCATTGAGAATGTCAAGGCTAAGATCCAAGACAAGGAAGGAATTCCCCCAGATCAGCAGCGTCTTATCTTCGCCGGCAAGCAGCTGGAGGATGGCCGCACTCTCTCTGATTATAACATCCAGAAGGAGTCGACCTTGCATTTGGTCTTGCGTCTCCGTGGTGGAATGCAGATCTTTGTGAAGACCCTGACCGGAAAGACTATTACTCTGGAGGTTGAACCCAGCGACACCATTGAGAATGTGAAGGCTAAGATCCAGGATAAGGAAGGAATCCCTCCAGATCAGCAGCGTCTGATCTTCGCCGGCAAGCAGCTGGAGGATGGCCGCACTCTCTCTGATTATAACATCCAGAAGGAGTCGACCTTGCATTTGGTCTTGCGTCTCCGTGGTGGAATGCAGATCTTTGTGAAGACCCTGACCGGAAAGACTATTACTCTGGAGGTTGAACCCAGCGACACCATTGAGAATGTCAAGGCTAAGATCCAAGACAAGGAAGGAATTCCCCCAGATCAGCAGCGTCTTATCTTCGCCGGCAAGCAGCTGGAGGATGGCCGCACTCTCTCTGATTATAACATCCAGAAGGAGTCGACCTTGCATTTGGTCTTGCGTCTCCGTGGTGGAATGCAGATCTTTGTGAAGACCTTGACTGGCAAGACCATCACCTTGGAGGTGGAACCTTCGGATACCATTGAGAATGTTAAGGCTAAGATCCAGGATAAGGAAGGAATCCCTCCAGATCAGCAGCGTCTGATCTTCGCCGGCAAGCAGTTGGAGGATGGCCGCACTCTTTCCGATTATAACATCCAGAAGGAGTCTACTCTCCACTTGGTCCTGCGTCTCCGTGGTGGTATGCAAATCTTTGTGAAGACCCTGACCGGAAAGACTATTACTCTAGAGGTTGAACCCAGCGATACCATTGAGAATGTCAAGGCTAAGATCCAAGACAAGGAAGGAATCCCTCCAGATCAGCAGCGTCTGATCTTCGCCGGCAAGCAGTTGGAGGATGGCCGCACTCTTTCTGATTATAACATCCAGAAGGAGTCTACTCTCCACTTGGTCTTGCGTCTCCGTGGTGGTATGCAAATCTTTGTGAAGACCCTGACCGGAAAGACTATTACTCTGGAGGTTGAACCCAGCGATACCATTGAGAATGTCAAGGCTAAGATCCAAGACAAGGAAGGAATTCCCCCAGATCAGCAGCGTCTTATCTTCGCCGGCAAGCAGCTGGAGGATGGCCGCACTCTCTCTGATTATAACATCCAGAAGGAGTCGACCTTGCATTTGGTCTTGCGTCTCCGCGGTGGTATGCAAATATTTGTGAAGACCCTGACCGGAAAGACTATTACTCTGGAGGTTGAACCCAGCGATACCATTGAGAATGTCAAGGCTAAGATCCAAGACAAGGAAGGAATTCCCCCCAGATCAGCAGCGTCTTATCTTCGCCGGCAAGCAGCTGGAGGATGGCCGCACTCTCTCTGATTATAACATCCAGAAGGAGTCGACCTTGCATTTGGTCTTGCGTCTCCGTGGTGGAATGCAGATCTTTGTGAAGACCCTGACCGGAAAGACTATTACTCTGGAGGTTGAACCCAGCGACACCATTGAGAATGTCAAGGCTAAGATCCAAGACAAGGAAGGAATTCCCCCCAGATCAGCAGCGTCTTATCTTCGCCGGCAAGCAGCTGGAGGATGGCCGCACTCTCTCTGATTATAACATCCAGAAGGAGTCGACCTTGCATTTGGTCTTGCGTCTCCGTGGTGGAATGCAGATCTTTGTGAAGACCCTGACCGGAAAGACTATTACTCTGGAGGTTGAACCCAGCGACACCATTGAGAATGTGAAGGCTAAGATCCAGGATAAGGAAGGAATCCCTCCAGATCAGCAGCGTCTGATCTTCGCCGGCAAGCAGCTGGAGGATGGCCGCACTCTCTCTGATTATAACATCCAGAAGGAGTCGACCTTGCATTTGGTCTTGCGTCTCCGTGGTGGAATGCAGATCTTTGTGAAGACCCTGACCGGAAAGACTATTACTCTGGAGGTTGAACCCAGCGACACCATTGAGAATGTCAAGGCTAAGATCCAAGACAAGGAAGGAATTCCCCCAGATCAGCAGCGTCTTATCTTCGCCGGCAAGCAGCTGGAGGATGGCCGCACTCTCTCTGATTATAACATCCAGAAGGAGTCGACCTTGCATTTGGTCTTGCGTCTCCGTGGTGGAATGCAGATCTTTGTGAAGACCTTGACTGGCAAGACCATCACCTTGGAGGTGGAACCTTCGGATACCATTGAGAATGTTAAGGCTAAGATCCAGGATAAGGAAGGAATCCCTCCAGATCAGCAGCGTCTGATCTTCGCCGGCAAGCAGTTGGAGGATGGCCGCACTCTTTCTGATTATAACATCCAGAAGGAGTCTACTCTCCACTTGGTCCTGCGTCTGCGTGGTGGATGCCAAGATTAATTTAAGTTTCCAAACGAAAATAAATGCAAGATTTGAATCAACTTAATCAAGTATCACACTTCCAATTAATTGCACCATTCCGCTTTTCTGCAAAATTACACTTAAACCGCAAAAGAAATTCCAAATTACAAGTTCAAGCATTAAGCTGAATAAATAAAATCTGACTGCTGTTTCTTCTGGCTTAAAAATATTTGGCTTGCTTTAAATACGAAATGCAATCGCAAATTTAAATAAATTAACTAATTACTGAATCTTATTTGTATTAATGGGATTGTGTGGGTTGTTGTCTTTGCTTTGTGCATTAGTTTTCTGTGCTTTGATTTCAAAGACCTTAAAGAACAACGGTTGAATCACTCGCCGATTTAGAGTTGCCACTTGGCTACAAATGCACTTCGTCGTTCTCGGGGTGAATATTGTTTTCTTTATGCGTGTCCGCGTCTCGTGGTGACTGGCATAAAGAGAAGTGCACGACAACTGGAATTTATAAAAGTAAAAAGTGAATGCTGCCCGTTTATATACGACGAGGACAACCTGCTGCTCAACCAGATAGTAAAATGTCGAAAATATTACAGCGTGTAGAAATTACGCTACGTAGTTTCTACATATTCAGTTCCAGTTATTGCCAAAAGGAGGGAGAGGTGAGTCCAATCAACGCCCCTAGGAAACTATAATAATCTGCATTGCAATCTCCAGGAGCATAAAAAAGTGCTGTTTTACCATCCACAAGACATTGAACTGAACACAAAAATTAAGGATGTGGGACTAAGTGAAGCCATCATCGCATTCACAGGGTAAGTAAAAGACAGGCAATCGTTTGGAATGAAATAACAAAATAAAATGGTTTCCATGAAATCCCAGAACCTTCACCGATGAGAATGATTGCAAGGCGTTGCACACGCAGAAGACCACTCAGTTGTTCTATCAGCCAGAGCCGGGCTACTGGCTGGTAATGGTTCTTAATGTGCCCAAGGAGGTGAGGCTGAAGGATGGCATCGAAGTGGCCGACTATCGAGGTGGAGACGTCTCGGATCGAATTTATCACTCTGTCTTAAGACAATGCTATCAAATGTATCGCTTCCATAATGGTCCACTTCAGGCTAAAGTGACCGCCAATCCAGTGTCAGATGCTGCAGAGGATCAACGTCAACAACTGGTGGCTAATCTGCAGGAGTTTTATGATCGTTATTTGGTCAGCTTCAAAGAGCTCATGCACTGTGATATTATGGACATGCTGCACTCAATCCAGTTTCTGGCACTGGACAAGGCTCTCTTCCTGCGTGCCCACAACTTTAGTATGCTGTGCGACACCTTTCCGGCTATCAAGGAGTGCATCATGCTTTACAATGATCAGGTCGTCTGCGGTGGCAAACTTAACGCCAGCGATTTATATAGCTTGCATGCCCACATACTGTCGTCGTCAGCCGCTGAGGGAAGTGCTGACAGATATCGAACTGGAGCATTTGTGCGGGAAGACAACGCAGAGCAGGAGCAGTCGTCGCCAAGGAAAATATACTTGGACTTGGACAAGAAAATCCAGCCATTCTATTTGCTGGTCTATCGTGCGCTGAATGTGACGCTTTGTCTATTTATCGAGGGTAATTTAACTTATAAAGTATTTCGGAACTCTGATCCTATAAAAATTTATTACGACCAACAGCTAAAGAGATTCCCAAACCTGAATTTTATGAGGAACTACATGCCTACATGGGACCCCAGCTTACAGGCTTAGCTCGCGACATAGCCACAGAAGCCGCAAAGCTGAGCGTAGCCGCAAGTTCCTCAGCTGCATCTGACGATAGTTCACCCAAATATCTGTTTATAAACGAACAGAGTCTGAAGCATCATACGAACATCTATCGAAATGGCAAAACTACACAAAAGAGTATACCACGTAATGTGATGAGCATCATTGCCGACTTGGCCAATCCCATCGATGATAGCAATGCTGCTGCCGCCGCTGCAGCCACCGAGGAGGTGCAGGTGAAGACCACCAATGACTTTTGGGTTGTTAAGCGACGTTGCAATTGGCGGCAGTACTATGTGATTCTATGCAAGGATAAGCCACTGCTAGATGTGACGCAGGAAGCGAAGCGTATATTTGAACAAGAGCTCACAGATGATGTATTCTTTGACAAATAAAAAGCAGTATCAAATAAATAAAGGGTGTTTTCCAATTGTAATGCCTGTTGTCTCTAGCTTCTGTCGTCATGTGTCGCTGCCAACAAAAACGACAACAGGCGCTGTGCTGCGTCTGCTCTTTTCAAGCCAACACTGTGCTGCTACTCGCACTGACGGTATTGGTGTTGTTTCCCTCGGTGACATCATTATACACGCTAGTCGAGGATGATGAACTGGTTGTGGCTCCGTTGTGATTTTTGCTCAGTTTTACAATATAAACACGTCGATTGGACATGCATATTATATAGCTGTGGTGCTCATAATCAATCGTTATGCGTTCACAGCTGCTGTTTGGCATAAAATTCTCATCAATGCTGCAATCAGAAATAAAAAACAACAGTAACCAGATTATGGATCTGATAAATTGCAATTGGGCTCTTACCTTTCGGTTAGATTGAGCAAACCCATTATCACATTGGCGCTCCGTTCATCGTTTTTTAGATCACCACCGGATTCAAGCACTGCTCCATCATCTTTTAGTATCAAGTATCCAATCTGGTTGGGCACAATCATCTTATCTTTGTCCATTTTTCCGAAGACTGCTTTAATCACCACTCCCACAAACAACTGTTTTTTTCTTGTTATTGTTTTTCAGCTGCAATTTTTGTCAATCACAGAAAAGCGCGAACATAATCGATAAATGGGTGCCGTATATATTTAACTTAACTCGATTGTTAAAATTGTAATCGGTCTATCGCAAAAACGATAGAACATCGATTTCACGGCATCGATTTTAGTTCAGAAGAAGAAGAGTCTGTAAAGTGCTTGTCCCCCGTGCGTTCGTGGAAATTGAAAGCGCTGCGTGAAAAAAGGAAAAAACGTTGAAAATCAATTGTTTAATATATAAAAACTAATAAATTTATTGTAAAACATTTTAGCAAGCACCAAAGTGTAAGTTGCATATAGATTTTTACCTAAAACACTCGAATTTATTGCCTTAAATTAAATTTAAAAATCGGCTTGTATGTGTGCGTGTGTGAGTGAAAATTTTCAATTTTCGGGTCAGCACCACACCCTCGCATGAATACACACAGAAAATCCAATTAAACATTTGAGTTGTGCAAATTGACTAATTAAAATAGTTTAGACAATAAAATAAGTGCTGTTTGTTAGTTAATTATTGTCTGAAAAGTGTGTAATGAGTGCTAAAGTCTGTACCCTAAGCTGCATGTGAAAAAAAGTATCTAGTAGCTCCATTTTTATAAGCACGTACATGTGTGTAAGTGTGCGTGCGATGTGTACGTCATCGGGTTGTGCGGCAACTTCAGTCGAGAGAAAGCGACAGAAAGAGAGGGAGAGAGAGAGAGTAAGAAACGCAGCAGGCTCGAGTACAAAATAGAGCGGATGTATTTTCAATGTTTACCACAGCGGTTGCACCACCACAACATTTTTGGATTGAGTTCAATTTGCAAACCTGTTATGGCAAAAATGTCCTTGACTTTGGCACCGAAGTGTTTACACTTAGGATAATCATAGCGCAATAAAAAATTGCCGGTGTTAATTAAAAAATTATTTTCACATTTAAAAATAAACTGCACAATTGGCAGTGGTTTATTAATTGGCTAGTATTCAAAATTTTCATGTTGGACAGACTATTCCTCATAATTCCAAGTTGCGGAGCATTACGTCATCCAGCTATTTCTGATAGACACTTCAATTAATGTATGTAGCTGCTACATATATGCGAGGTGTGTGCCTATGTCTGTATTAGTATTAATAAAGAGAGTACGCTCGCTCTTTTCACATTCCAAACAAAATTTACTCCAAGCAATCGCTCTCTCTCTCTCTGTCTCTCTACACTGGTTCTGTCGATTTAGCGCTGTAGCTGTGGGCTGTCTCTACCACCGTCAGTTATTTGTTGTTGTTTTTGTTTGTACGCGATAAACAGTTAAATTGCCTTCAATAGCTTGGTGTGAGCATGAATGTATGTGTGTGTGTTTGTTTGTGTGACTGGGGCGGTGTATTGTTTTTGTATGGCTGCTTTGAATACAAAAAAATACCACTGTAACCCAAACATAAACCTGGGCCTAGGCTATGTTTTTCAATTTCCTGCGATGAATTTAGGGTGATACTTGCGTGACTAAATTATATTTAGATGCATATGTGTATTTGTTTCTGTGCATGTAGAGTGTGAAAGTGTGTATGTGTGTATGCTTGTATTTCTTCCCTCCCTTTTTCTGAGATTTTCCATACGCGATGATGTCATGACCAAGTGGAGTCAATTGAAGTCACCTCTTTAGAACGCTTCTCTCTTTTCTGATTGAGCAATTCATTAATGTAATCCATATTTCATTCTCAATTAATGTATAATTCATTGAGTTTCTTATCAGAAACTGAAGTGTATTTGTGGTAAATCTAAAATGGTGCCTATTTTTAAATGATTTATTTGTGGTGATGCTATTAATACTTATAAATGTTTAAATTTACAACTTTTCCTAACAAACTTTAAGAGAAGAGTGAGTATTCTTTCTTTACCTTTCTGTAGCTCTATTTTCCAGCATTTTGTGAAGTAGTGTGCATGGTGATGAAAACAGAAAAAATATCTATACTCGAGTACTGTCTATAATACTATATATTTTAAATCTATTATCTATTATATGTAAAAATTTGTTTACCCAATTTGAATTTAATTTTTCCTTTCAACAAAAAAGTTCCCCTAATGTTTTTTGTGTGCGTGTGTGAAAGTGCTGTCTAAGAAGATAAATCCAAAGAAAAGTATCCAAATCAACTATTAAAAAAATTAAAAAAAAAAAAAAAAATAGAAAAATAAACAACAAGTCGAGCGTACAAGCAAAAATTTCTCTTCTCTCATCTTCCGTTGCAGGAAACGGTGCCTGGGATGAGAGAGAAAAATGTTATGAAAACCAGAACTCAAAAATATAAACAAAACTCAGATAAAAATAACTCCAGCAAACATAAATCAAAAACAATATGCTGCAACAAGCAGATGAACCCGAGCAACAGTTGCAACAGCTACTGCAACAATTGGAGGCATATCCAACGGATCAGTTACCTCACAAGTTGAAGGCACAATTTCAAGAAAAAAGTCGCTGCAGTTTGGAGAATTTCGCTATTTACTTTTTGGCTGCTCTGCGACAACAAACGGATCCGCATTTCCGGGCAAGTCACAGCAATGAATCCGATACGCCCAAAAACCAGACACCTGTGCGAAAGGTGAAGCCATCGCCAGCGGAACCTCTGGAGCTCAACGAGTCTCAGCTGAGCAATATCAGCATAAGTAATGTCTGCTCAACACCACAACAGCAGCCGTTAGTGCAGCATGGACGTCGTTCCGCAAACAGTCAGTACTGTAGCACGCCACAGAGTAGCGAGCGTTCCGGAAATCGGAGCGGCGGAGCCGGAGCTGTTTCTGGTAGCAGTTTTTGTCTAGGGGATTTTCTGCTAAACGCCACGCCCAATCAGAGTCATCAGCGTTCCAAAAAGAAAGTAACACCACAGGCAGCAAACACAACACCGCAGCAGGACAAATCCCAGAAGCCCCGACGTCGGGTCCTACCCATGACCATAAGCAAGAACGTCTCCGCAAGCAGCTCCTTTGGCGACACCAGTTCCTTTAGTAACGAAAACAATTTGTTAAGACTTTCCCAAAGCTGTGAATTGGATCGCAGTCAGGTTGCTGCATTAGAACAGGAAGCACGTAAAACTCTGTTGCTTAAGAAGCAGGAAATTAAAACTGAGGCAGCTGTGGCTAGTGTGGAACAACCGGAGAGGGAACAGGATATCGAACCCAATGTTCATATTAGTCTGGAGCAAGTGGGCAATGCCCACCAACTGCAGCTACTGGCTGCCATCTATGGACACTTAATTGATCTGAACCTGGTGCCAAATGTTCTGAGTGAACTTAGCTATGCTATGCAGTTGCTCAACATACGCGCTACGGAAGTGGAAAGTCCCGAGGCGGAAACAATTTCAGCGCTCTCCTTGCTTAGGCGGCACAAGGAGTGTGTTTACTTTGCCGTGCAGGTTTTGGAACAACAAAGGGAACTCCTGTTGCAATTAGATAGAAAATCGTTGACAGTGTTGCTGCAACACGAGCGTATAACGCTGCTGTCGAAGCAGCTCCAAGAGCAACTGGAATCCACCTGTCAGCGGAAACAGCAGCAGAGCAAACGGGATTCAATCGCTGTGGAACAGCAACAGAATGTTTACTACCAGCACGATAAGGACTCACGTGATAATTTTCCTACTCAACATGAATTTTGCTGCTTTAAGACCCAGCGGGATCTCTTCTACAAGGCACTGAAGCAGTGGGAAGCGTCCCATCTGAATCGCATGTTTAATTTTAGCACGGAGCTGGGTCCACGGGTGCGAGAGATCTTTAAGCAGTCGGAGCATGCTGTCAACATGTCTCACTTTGCCAAGTTATTTGTGAGCCAACTTTTAATGTCTAGCGGTGAGACACATGAATCTCCAGAGGAGTTGGGCCTTAAGCTGGATCAGCAGCGTCTCAACAGATTGGCTCAGCGTTTGGTTACCAGCAATTCCAGCGCAGAGGACCAGTTTCCCCGCAGTCAGGCATTCTTTCGCGATTTCATCAGTGGCTGCGGATCTGTGGCGTTTCTTGTGCAGCTCCAGCTAGCCCTCTATGTCCAATTGTTGCGCCATAATGATTCCAGCTTCGAGTTGCTGCAACTGCAGGCTGATGAAGAGGACGCAGGTGTGGAACAACAGGTCGCTGCTCCCTATGTGGTGCGTCCACAGGCCATGGCCGAGCTACTTATGTTAGCTAAGTTCCTGGGCTATGTGTATGCCCTGCCCTACAATCGTTCACCTGCCCCCTTCGCTTGTCCACAGCAGTTGCAGCTGCGACGTCAGTTTCAGCCGCCGTTCGAGATGCGAACGAATCTGGAGCGTGCGATGCGGCAGGGAAAGGTGCTTATTACGCTGCCTTGGGTGGTGCAGTATCTCACTATGTTGGATCTGGTCAGCCTACAGCTGCCTGCCAGTGTATCCACATTGGAGTTGCTGTTTGATCTTTACATCGAGCTGGCATTGCCACAACAGACGCTGCATCCGAGTGCTCTGTTTATCATACGAAGCTGCCTCGGTTGGTTACTGGAATCCCAGCCAGCTTTAAGCAGTGGCTACTACGCCCAGAGATCAGCGGGTAAACGTAGTGAAAGCACTGCTGTCTTGGTGCACGATTGCCTGCATAGTTTGTGCTTTACGGACAAGGGCATAGCGGCCACTATGTTGGAAGAGCTGCTTCCGGTAGCGTGTCCCTTTTTGCACGAATTTCGGGTTTCCATAACGCCCTCTCAGCGTCAGGCTCAACGGAGTGGAAGATATCGTTACATAACCACGCGTCTGGAGCAGCTAAGCAGCGGTGCTGGAGAAGCTGCCACTAGTCCCACTACCGCCAAGAGCCAAGCCCCTTTGTTGGACGGAGGGCAGACTCCGGAGCAGCAGCAGCGCAAACTGACGGAAGCCTTTTTGCACTCACAGAATGCCTCGATGCGACGACTGCTGGAGTTCGTCACAGAGCGCAGTTACAAATGTGTGGTCAAGGATGCCCAACAGCAGATACTGCTACCCGCAAAATCCTCTGCCGATGCAGTGGTCAATGGGATTACGTCCACACAGCAGCAGGAGGTTCTGCGAGAACTGCAGCGCATATATCAGCAGGCATGGACAAAAGCCTGTCAACAGTGGAGGGATCAAGTACCAGCAATGCTGGACAAGAGGATTGAGCAATCATTACGTGCTTTATTGCCAGAGAACACCAACGAAGTGGTGCGTTCCACGTACGCACACTTGATACGACAACAGGCGCAAACTCAGCTTCAGCAATGGCTCCAAACTAACGTGCTTCTGTCCACCTTCTATCATGGTGATCTTCAGGAAGTGGCTATCAAGGTGTGTCGATCAAATAAAAACCAGGCCCAGATTGCCAGCTCAGCTTCAATCACCAATGAAATGTGTCTAACGTTTGCCGCAGCCGAAATGGATCTCTCCGACTTACTACACGAGCTGCAGCAGTGGGTGCACTGCCTCAGTCTGCGGCCCGAACAACTGCGGAATATATGCGATCTGCAGCAGCTGGTCAAGAGGACACGTAAGGCTGCTTTGTTGCCACAGCTGCCTACGTATTTCTACGAACTGCTCGGCTCAGGATTAGTGCGCCTGATGCAATTACTCATCTGCCGGCAACCACAATTACTTAATCCTTCCCTGATCGGTGACTGCTGTGAGGTATGGCGTTCGCCGCATTTGCATCCAACTGAATCCGCTCCTGATTTCCTTGAATCACTGCTCACCGTTGGCTTTGTCCATGAACTAAGCATGAATCTGGCCAGCTTTCAGCTATTGCAGCAACTACTCCATTGTATGCTGGATTCTCGTGTCTTCACCATGGATGAACTGAATCAATTATTTATGCCACTCTTTAAGGAGGATTGGTCACCGCCCATTTGGAACGCGCTCTCCCAGTTGCTACAACAAGTCTCGAAGAATCGTGGGGATGGCGACTCGAATCTCGAGGACGATACCAAATCGCATTTGTTTATGGAAATGCTTGCTGATCTCTCACGAGATCTCGATAGTTTTTAAGCCCAAAAGTTCTGCATTTTATCGTTTATTACAAAATATACACATAGTACATATTCTTGCTGTGAATAAACTTCTATTTTTGCACTATAAAATAACATTCCAACATTTTTTTATGCTTGTCGATAAGATAACAAGAGCGCGTTATCGATAATTGAAATTGCTCGATTGCGTCACTTGACAAATTTGCCGCTCTCTTGTGAAACGGGACGAGGTTGACGATGCGCTCATCGGGCAGTGGCACAAGCATATTCAACATTTGACGAAATAGTAACAAATGCGAGCAGTTTCAATTGGCATCTTCGTTAAGTCGAGCTGAACCACAGTGCAAAGTGCGTGATGTAATTGTATTTTTGTGTGAGTGTTTGTGAGCGTTTGACAAAAGCTGCGGTTTATCTGCTGTGTGTGCCAGCGAGTATGCTTGTGTGTGTGACTGACTGTGTGTTTGTGTGCATGTGTCATTGTGCTGATTCTATGAATGACGAGTGAGGGTTATGCAATATTCCACACAAAAAAAAATTAACCGTTGGTTGCTTTAAGCTAATTGAAACTAATTTCACTCTCTCTTTCTCCCTCTATCTTGCAGTTGGGCACGGGCAAACTTTGGCAGTGGATTTTGATGAGCAACTAAAGTAAAACAAAAAGCAGCAGTATTAAATTTAATTAACTACTTTACAAATCCAAAAAATTAAATTATAACGAACGAAGATACAACTAAACGAAACTGAAACAAAATGGAGAATTTCACACCGAAAGAGGTGAAAATCCTGGAGACTGTTGAGGACATTCAGGAGCGTCGTGAGCAGGTTCTGTCACGCTACAATGAGTTCAAAATCGAGACACGTCAGAAGCGTGAGAAACTCGAGGATTCGCGTCGTTTCCAATACTTCAAACGTGACGCCGATGAGCTCGAATCCTGGATCCATGAGAAACTTCAAGCTGCCAGCGAGGAGAGCTATCGCGATCCTACCAATCTGCAGGCCAAGATCCAAAAGCATCAGGCCTTCGAGGCTGAGGTCTCGGCCCATAGCAATGCCATTGTCTCATTGGACAACACCGGTCAGGAGATGATCAATCAGCAGCACTTTGCCTCAGAAACCATACAGCGTCGTCTTGATGAACTGCATCAGTTGTGGGAGCTGCTGCTTAGCCGTCTGGCCGAGAAGGGACTGAAATTGCAGCAGGCTCTTGTCTTGGTTCAGTTCTTGCGTCAATGCGAGGAGGTCATGTTCTGGATCAAGGACAAGGAGACCTTTGTGACGGCTGATGAGTTCGGACAGGATCTGGAGCATGTTGAGGTGTTGCAGCGTAAATTCGATGAGTTCCAAAAGGACATGGCGTCGCAGGAGTACCGTGTGACTGAGGTCAATCAGCTGGCCGATAAACTGATCCAGGATGGTCATCCAGAACGCGATACCATTACCAAGCGCAAGGAGGAACTCAACGAGGCCTGGCAGCGTCTGAAGCAGCTGGCCATCGTGCGCCAGGAGAAGCTCTTTGGTGCCCATGAGATTCAGCGTTTCAATCGCGATGCCGATGAGACTGTCGCCTGGATTGCCGAGAAGGATGTGGTCCTCTCCTCTGATGACTATGGCCGTGACTTGGCTAGCGTGCAGGCTCTGCAGCGTAAGCATGAGGGCGTTGAACGCGATCTCGCTGCCTTGGAGGATAAGGTTTCCACTCTGGGCGCAGAGGCACAACGTCTGTGCTCCATCCATGCCGATCATAGCGATCAGATTCGCGACAAGCAGTCGGAGATTGCCAACTACTGGCAGAGTCTGACTGCTAAGGCACGCGAGCGTAAGCAGAAACTGGACGAATCCTACTACCTACACCGCTTCCTCGCCGATTTCCGTGATCTGGTCTCCTGGATCAATGGCATGAAGGCTATAATTTCCGCCGATGAGCTGGCCAAGGATGTCGCTGGTGCCGAGGCACTGCTGGAACGCCATCAGGAGCACAAGGGTGAGATCGATGCACGTGAGGATAGCTTCAAGCTGACCACTGAATCTGGTCAGAAGCTGCTGGAGCGTGAACACTATGCTGCCGCTGAAATCCAGGAGAAACTTGCCGCTCTGGAGAATGACAAGAGCTCTCTGCTGTCGCTGTGGGAGGATCGTCGCATCCTGTACGAGCAGTGCATGGATCTGCAGCTGTTCTACCGCGATACTGAGCAGGCTGACACCTGGATGGCCAAGCAGGAGGCATTCCTGGCCAATGAGGATCTAGGGGACTCGCTCGATTCCGTCGAGGCTCTGATCAAGAAGCACGAGGACTTTGAGAAGAGTCTGGCCGCCCAAGAGGAGAAGATCAAGGCCTTGGATATCTTTGCCACCAAGCTCATCGATGGCCAGCACTATGCTGCCGATGATGTGGCCCAGCGTCGCCAGATGTTGCTCGCCCGTCGTGCCGCTCTGCAGGAGAAGTCCGCTAAGCGCCGTCAATTGCTGGAGGATTCGAACCGTTATCAGCAATTCGAACGTGATTGCGATGAGACCAAGGGCTGGATCAGTGAGAAACTGAAGTTTGCCACCGACGATAGCTACTTGGATCCCACAAATCTTAATGGTAAAATGCAGAAGCATCAGAACTTTGAGCATGAGCTGAATGCGAACAAGTCGCGCATTGAGGACATCACCAATGTGGGCACCGAACTGATCGAGAAGAAGCATTATGCCGCTGATCAGATCAATACACGCATGCAGGAGATCGTGGTGCTCTGGGAGACACTTGTCCAGGCGTCGGACAAGAAGGGCTGCAAGCTGAATGAGGCGTGTCAACAGCAGCAATTTAATCGCACCATCGAAGATGTGGAGCTGTGGCTAAGCGAGATCGAGGGTCAGCTGCTGTCCGAGGATCATGGCAAGGATTTGACTTCAGTGCAGAATCTGCAGAAGAAGCATGCCCTGTTGGAGGCCGATGTGATGGCTCATCAGGATCGCATTGAGAGCATTAATGTGGCTGCAAATAAGTTCATCGAATCGGGACACTTTGATGCCGATAACATCAGGAACAAGGAGGGCAATCTGTCCGCTCGCTATGCCGCCCTGGCAGCGCCCATGGGCGAGCGTAAGCAGCATTTGTTGGACTCGCTGCAGGTGCAGCAACTGTTCCGCGACCTCGAGGACGAGGCCGCCTGGATACGCGAAAAGGAGCCCATCGCAGCATCAACGAATCGTGGACGCGATCTCATTGGTGTTCAGAATCTGATCAAGAAACATCAAGCAGTGCTAGCCGAAATTAACAATCATGAGGCTCGTCTTTTGAATGTCATTAGCTCTGGTGAGAATATGCTCAAGGATCAGCCATTTGCTAGTGACGATATTCGTCAGCGCTTGGAAGCTCTGCAGGAGCAATGGAATACACTGAAGGATCGCTCTAATCAGCGCAAACAGGATCTGGATGATTCTCTGCAGGCCCATCAATACTTTGCCGATGCCAACGAGGCTGAGTCCTGGATGCGTGAGAAGGAACCTATTGCCACTGGCAGTGACTACGGCAAGGATGAGGATTCATCGGAGGCTCTGCTCAAGAAGCATGAGGCTCTTGTCTCCGATTTGGAGGCCTTCGGCAACACCATTCAAGCTTTGCAGGAGCAGGCCAAAAACTGCCGTCAGCAGGAGACTCCCGTGGTTGATATCACCGGCAAGGAGTGCGTCGTTGCTCTCTACGATTACACCGAGAAGTCACCACGTGAGGTGTCCATGAAGAAGGGCGATGTGCTCACCCTGCTCAACTCGAACAACAAGGATTGGTGGAAGGTGGAGGTCAATGATCGTCAGGGTTTCGTCCCAGCCGCCTACATCAAGAAGATCGAGGCTGGATTGAGTGCATCCCAGCAGAATCTGGTTGACAACCATTCCATTGCCAAGCGACAGAATCAAATCAACTCGCAGTACGATAATCTTCTGGCTCTGGCTCGTGAGCGTCAGAACAAGCTCAATGAGACCGTCAAGGCTTATGTGCTGGTACGTGAGGCAGCCGATTTGGCCCAATGGATTCGTGACAAGGAGAATCATGCCCAGATCGCTGATGTTGTCGGCGAGGATCTCGAGGAAGTCGAGGTTCTGCAGAAGAAATTCGATGACTTCAACGACGACCTCAAGGCCAACGAGGTACGTCTCGCTAACATGAACGAGATTGCCGTCCAGCTGACGTCTTTGGGACAAACGGAGGCCGCTCTGAAGATCCAGACCCAAATGCAGGATCTTAACGAGAAGTGGAACAATCTGCAGACCTTGACAGCTGAGAAGGCCAGTCAATTGGGTTCGGCCCATGAGGTGCAGCGTTTCCATCGTGACATCGACGAGACCAAAGATTGGATTGCCGAGAAGGCAAATGCCCTCAACAACGATGATCTCGGCAAGGATTTGCGTAGTGTCCAGACACTGCAGCGCAAGCACGAAGGTGTCGAGCGTGATTTGGCCGCTTTGCGTGACAAGATTCGTCAGCTAGACGAGACTGCCAACCGTCTGATGCAATCCCATCCAGATACTGCCGAACAGACCTATGCCAAGCAGAAGGAAATCAATGAGATGTGGGATCAAATCATTACCAAGTCCACGGCACGCAAGGAGAAGTTGCTTGACTCGTATGATCTGCAACGCTTCCTCAGCGACTACCGCGATTTGTTGGCCTGGATCAACTCGATGATGAGTCTGGTTACCTCCGATGAGTTGGCCAATGATGTCACCGGTGCCGAAGCTCTTATTGAACGTCACCAGGTAAGATCAACTAGGTGCCCTTCCCACAGGTTATCTCCCAAAGGAATTCTAATAGCTATTCTATAACTATTATAATTATCCCAGTTTTATCCTTCAGTTTTTATATCTTATATATAATTTTGTCTTTCTCCTTTTGCGTTCTCTTGTTTTTGGGGTGAACTACCCCCAACTCAATCCTCCTACCCATGTCCACAACAACAAACGACAACTACAACAACAACAATATCGGTTCATGGTTCATGACAACATATATACGTATATATATAATCATATATCTACTTATATATCCATGGTTTTGTTTCTCATCTTTAAACACAGGCACATCGTGCTGAAATTGAGTTCACGCTCGGAAGCAGTGCATCACCATCCAACGACGAGGTAGTTCAACTCGTATATCATCCCATATCGAATCACATCATCCACTATAAACAACATTATCATCTTGTGTTTTTGTGTATTGTTTGTTACTTCGTTCTCCTCTTAAACTACCCACAAAAACAGCTTTTCATCTAGGCACTCGGCTAATTCTACTGATTATTCACAAAAAAGTTTGAACAAATTGTGAATAGTCTGAGCTTTTCGGCAGCTATTAAAAAACAAAAAGAAAACCCGTTTGGATTCTCATGTTGTACGATTTCAGTCTCTTAAATTGTACTTATATACACAATGTTATCTAATAACGCTTAATACTTTGTTCATAAAACACACTTGTCATTTCAGCAATCACTTAAATCCCATTATTCATTTATGTGTTATAGAAGTTCGCTTTCAGGTAGCATCAAACACAGACCCAAATTTGGAACTGAGACAACCTTTTAAGGGATGATTGTCTTCCCCTTCAGGGTTAGTCACTAAAATCGACATCAAAATTTTGTTTATTTCAAAGTTGTAAAGTGTTTTGAAACCTTTTGACCCTGGACACAGATACTCCTAACAATTAACTACAGACTCCAGCCCTTTCGCTTTCTGGACCTTACAGCACTTTCAACTCTGTACAGATCATCATCATTTCATCATCAACTCAATGTTTTGTTCGACGTTCTTGATTCTTGTGTTTTTTTATGACTAAAACTTAAAGTGTATTCCAAGCTGCAATGAATACCACAACAGCTGTTAATTCAACTCGTTTCTTGTTGTTCTCTAACCCTGGCGTCTTAATTCGATCCTGTAAAGCCACTACTATAATGCTCATGAAACTAATCCATTTTCTTTATCATGTCTACGATAGGAACATCGCACGGAGATCGATGCTCGTGCTGGCACCTTTGGCGCCTTTGAGCAGTTCGGCAATGAGCTCTTGCAGGCTAATCATTATGCCTCGCCCGATATTAAGGAGAAGATTGAGGATTTGGCAAAGGCACGTGAGGATTTGGAGAAGGCCTGGACCGAGCGTCGTCTCCAGCTGGAGCAGAACTTGGATCTGCAGCTGTACATGCGTGATTGCGAGCTCGCCGAGTCTTGGATGTCGGCTCGCGAGGCATTCCTGAATGCGGATGATGATGCCAATGCTGGCGGCAATGTGGAGGCTTTGATCAAGAAACACGAGGACTTTGACAAGGCCATTAATGGTCATGAACAGAAGATTGCAGCACTGCAAACTGTGGCCGATCAGCTGATTGCCCAGAATCATTATGCCTCCAATTTGGTAGATGACAAGCGCAAGCAGGTTTTGGAGCGCTGGCGTCACCTCAAGGAGGGCTTGATCGAGAAGCGTTCTCGTCTGGGCGATGAACAGACCCTGCAGCAGTTCTCCCGCGATGCGGATGAGATTGAGAACTGGATTGCTGAGAAGCTTCAACTCGCTACCGAGGAGAGCTACAAGGATCCGGCTAACATTCAGTCGAAACACCAAAAACATCAAGCCTTTGAGGCTGAGTTGGCTGCGAATGCGGATCGTATTCAGAGCGTGCTGGCGATGGGCGGTAATTTGATTGATAAGAAGCAGTGCAGCGGCTCGGAGGATGCGGTGCAGAAGCGTTTGACACAAATCGCTGATCAGTGGGAATATTTGACCCATAAGACGACTGAAAAGTCATTGAAATTGAAGGAGGCCAACAAGCAGAGGACATATATCGCCGCTGTCAAGGATTTGGACTTCTGGTTGGGCGAGGTCGAGAGTTTGTTGACCACTGAGGATTCTGGTAAGGATTTGGCTTCAGTCCAAAACCTAATGAAGAAACATCAGTTGGTCGAAGCGGATATCGTTGCGCACGAAGACCGCATCAAGGACATGAACAACCAGGCCGATTCCTTGGTCGAGAGCGGTCAATTTGATACTGCTGGCATCCAGGAGAAGCGTCAAAGCATCAACGAGCGTTACGAGCGCATCTGCAATCTGGCCGCCCACCGTCAGGCCCGTCTCAATGAGGCTCTCACCCTCCATCAATTCTTCCGCGATATTGCCGATGAGGAGAGTTGGATCAAGGAGAAGAAATTGCTCGTGGGATCTGATGATTATGGACGCGATTTAACTGGCGTTCAGAATCTGAAGAAGAAGCACAAGCGTCTCGAAGCAGAGCTTGCTTCCCACGAGCCTGCCATTCAGGCTGTCCAAGAGGCTGGCGAGAAGCTCATGGATGTTTCCAACTTGGGTGTACCCGAAATTGAGCAGCGCCTGAAGGCACTCAAGCAGGCCTGGTCGGAGCTCAAGAATTTGGCAGCTACACGTGGTCAGAAGTTGGATGAATCGCTGACCTATCAGCAGTTCTTGGCCCAGGTGGAGGAAGAGGAAGCCTGGATCACCGAGAAGCAGCAGCTGTTGTCCGTAGAGGACTACGGGGACTCGATGGCTGCCGTTCAGGGTCTACTGAAGAAGCACGATGCCTTCGAGACGGACTTTGCGGCCCACAAGGATCGCTGCTCATTGATCTGTGAACAGGGCAGTGATCTGGTCGAGGCTAAGAATCACCATGGTGATTCCATTGCCCAGCGTTGCCAGCAGCTGCGCAACAAGCTGGAGAACCTCAATGCCCTGGCTGCTCGTCGCAAGGGTTCTTTGCTCGATAATTCGGCTTATTTGCAGTTCATGTGGAAGGCCGATGTCGTTGAGAGCTGGATCGATGATAAGGAGAACTATGTGCGCTCCGATGAGTACGGACGTGATTTGTCCACTGTCCAAACGCTCTTGACCAAGCAGGAGACATTCGATGCAGGTGAGCTACAGAAATATTTTACTATTTAATTAATTATTTATTAAACCTTTTGTTTGTTGCAGGTCTCAATGCCTTTGAACAGGAGGGCATTCACAATATTAGCGCTCTGAAGGATCAGCTTATCAACGCCAATCATGCACAGTCGCCGGCAATATTGAAGCGTCACGGTGATGTCATCGCTCGTTGGCAGAAACTGCGGGATGCATCAGATACGCGTAAACAACGTTTGCTGGCCATGCAGGAGCAATTCCGCCAAATCGAGGAACTCTACTTGACATTTGCCAAGAAAGCTTCGGCCTTCAATTCTTGGTTCGAAAATGCCGAAGAGGATCTCACAGATCCTGTTCGCTGCAATTCGATCGAAGAAATACGCGCGTTGCGTGACGCCCACGCACAATTCCAAGCGTCTCTGTCATCGGCCGAAGCTGACTTTAAGGCATTGGCAGCACTCGACCAGAAGATCAAGAGCTTTAATGTTGGACCGAACCCATACACATGGTTCACCATGGAAGCTCTTGAGGAGACCTGGCGTAATCTGCAAAAGATCATAGAGGAACGCGATGGCGAACTTGCCAAGGAGGCCAAGCGACAGGAGGAGAACGACAAGTTGCGCAAGGAGTTCGCCAAGCACGCCAATCTCTTCCACCAATGGCTAACCGAAACGAGGTCAGTACACACAGTTTTTATATCTTTCATATATATCGATCTCTCAGTTGTGTTTTGGTGTGTGTTGATTTTGGTATAATGAAACCAGTCCTTCCACCAAACTCTATCCTATCTCTCTCAAAATACACTCAATTCTCAAATCCATAAATCAACAAAAGAATAAAAAACAACTCTTGTGGTCTCCCTCCAAATATCTCTTGATCTCTTCCCCCCACGTTCCTCCCCCTCTACCACAAAAAGTGAAAAAGCGTAACTGATACGTTAAAATTCTATTCTTCTAGATATTATATGCTGGGTTATAATCGTCAAGGGTAATTAAGTGAAGTGGTGCGATCCGAATTAACGATTGCTGGGTTTCCCCCACTTATCATTTCCGTTTCTCTTATTGTTTCCGTTTCGTGTTTCTGTTTCCGTTGTTGTTTGCCATGGCAAATAAAAAAAACAAGCTAAAAGCTAAAAACTTTAACTGCTGCGTTGCTCACGCATTCACACTAACAGCAAACAATGAAAAATACATTATCAATTTATAATTAAAAGGAGTTTTTATATTTTTTTAACTTAACTCCTTTATGCTTTGTAAATATATATTCAAATTTAGATAAGCAGCCATAACGATAACGATAACAGTTCTAGTTTTAGTGCGTAATCAATTTAGCTGCATTTAGCACACCGATTAGCATCGATAAATCGATGAATTCCTTAACTATCGATCGGTCAGCGTTCAAAATTCTCAGTTACTTTTACTTAATACATTTGATAAATTCAATTCAATTAAACTTTTAGCATGTAAACCAAAATGTAGATTAAAGAAAGTAATCAAAAGTAGTAATTGCAAAAATCTGCAATCATTTTTTTTATATATAAATTCAAATCAGCGTGTTTTTTACTACATTTGCCGTTTATGTTTTATTTTAATCTCTGCTCCTTAATTCGTTTACAATTTTAGCTCGCTTTATAGTGAAATTTTGTAAAGTCTTTATTAGTTGCCGAAATCTAAATTCTAAAATTAATCTCCTAAACTACACTAAACCAACGCCTATTCATTCAAATCAGTTTCAATGCAATGACACGAGCCGCTTGCTAAGCCAAGCAGGCAGTCAATGTCATTGCACAATACAAGTCACTCTATATAAATCAAATAAACACCTGTATATATGAACATTTAAGGAAAACAAATTAGTTGTACGCCCTAAAATAAAACAGTACAATAAACTATAATCTATACCGCCCTTAACCACAGACCTCTAACAAGATTTGCTTTTCTTATGCATTATATCCATTATAACTTAAAGATTTTTAAACCTAATCCTTGTGTCGTACTCTGTCGTGCCTTACTAATAAATCGTTTGTCTACTTTTGAACACGAAACTTACACCCGAAAATTCTTTCGAAAACTATATAGAACTTCGATGATGGAGGGCTCTGGTTCCTTGGAGCAGCAGTTGGAGGCATTGCGGGTAAAGGCCACGGAGGTGCGTGCCCGTCGTGTGGATCTAAAGAAAATAGAGGAACTTGGTGCTTTGCTTGAAGAACATTTAATTTTGGATAATCGCTATACGGAACACTCGACTGTTGGATTGGCACAGCAATGGGATCAATTGGATCAGCTATCTATGCGTATGCAGCATAATTTGGAACAACAGATACAGGCACGTAATCATTCCGGTGTCTCGGAGGATTCCCTCAAGGAGTTCTCAATGATGTTCAAGCACTTCGACAAGGACAAGAGTGGCAAACTCAATCACCAGGAATTCAAATCTTGTCTGCGCGCTCTTGGCTACGATCTGCCCATGGTTGAGGAGGGACAACCTGACCCAGAGTTTGAGGCTATACTCGATGTGGTCGATCCCAACCGCGATGGCTACGTATCACTGCAGGAGTATATTGCATTCATGATTTCCAAGGAAACCGAGAACGTACAATCCTACGAAGAAATCGAGAATGCCTTCCGCGCTATCACTGCCGCCGACCGTCCCTATGTCACCAAGGAGGAGCTCTATTGCGTAAGTTTAACCAGCAGTTTACTATATAGAACATGCAGTTAATTTTCAATCGTTTTTTCTACTTGCAGAACCTTACCAAGGACATGGCGGACTATTGTGTGCAGCGCATGAAACCGTTTTCGGAACCGCGCTCCGGCCAGCCCATCAAGGATGCTCTAGATTACATAGATTTCACACGAACGCTGTTCCAGAACTAAATCGCGATTTTCTTCTTCAATGGCGCCTGAGAAAATGTCTTACAATCTATTTCTAAAAAATATTAAAAAAAAATATATATATCTATATTTACACGATTATTTTCGATAATTTTTAGTATTTAAGTCAAAACAGTTTTATGCTTATTTAAGAATTTATGCCACAATGAATCCAAAACAAATTGAAAACAACAAAAAACAATATCAGCACTTTCAATACAAATATTTATCAGCAAATCATATACAGTTTTATTTTTGCGTTCAATTCTCTATTCCCTGAAGTATGGTATCTTAAATTTTGACACGATTGAAATAAATTAATCAAAGCTAAATACTCAAAATTATATGAGATACTTATATATGCCTATTAGTCAGATCAATACGCCAGATAAATACTATAAACAGCTTGGCTTCAAAGCTTAAACAAATAAGAAACAAAATGCATTTTTCTACGCCTCTCGTAATTGTTCAATGTTTGTAATTGATGTACGATGATCAAGTTTAAGATACTTCATACCAGTAATAACCGGAATTCTTCAGTTTTTATCCAGTTTGTACGAAATGCAAGTAGTAAAATATGCAAAACAAATGCAAATACAAAAAAAAAATTACAAATTTTATAAATGAAACGAATAGAAAAAATATATAAACATTTGCCTCTGTATGTGTTTACACTTCAACAAATATAATGCTGCATGTCTTCAAAATGTTATAAACAAATGAGTTTTTCTTTGTGTAAAACAAATATTTATCTTTTATTTAACTATGAAAAGTGACGTAACAGAAATACAAATAGTTTATAACAAGAACTTCTTGATGCTATCGGCGTAGGCGGCGTTTTTAAGCTTCTGACCGAGTGCCTCCTTGGGCAGCCACTCGTGTTGCACAGCCGAAGTGTCCTGTGGTCCTTGCACATTGCCGGCTCGCAGTGAGGCGCGGAAAAAGAACACCTTGGCACCTACACTATCGGCACGCTGAGCGCTTGGATACTTATACTTGTGGAAGCCAACGGGTGCATTGCCATAGAAGAGCACTTGCAGTTCCTGGCCACACTGTTCGAGTAGCACGCGCTCCGCTGTCTGTCGCATGGTTTCACCCTCCTGTCGCTGTCCCTGGGGCAGCAGCAAGTGCTGCTGTTGTCCCAGCTTCTGCTGCACCAGCAAATAGAGCGTGTCCTCCAGGCAGCGATCCGTCGAAGTAGTTTTGTTGGCAGCATCATCGGCTGTGGTGCGTGAAGCTGCCTCAAATTTCTTCAGCTCCTCGGAGTAAGCATCTTTCAGATCTTGTGCAGTCTGCTTGGCCACACTTTCGTCCAAATCCACCTGCACTTTGCCCTGCTTAATCAGCTCCATTTGCACCAAATCGCGCTCATGCTTCAGCTCGTGATCCGATTTCAGACTGTTCTCATACTCAACGTGCGACAACATGTCCTGAAACTCCCGCTCCAAAGGATTCAGTGTTTTGGACACAACCGGCAGACGTTCGACCAGTACGCCAGCATACAAGTCCCATTTCTCCTTGGCGCCGGCTGCAGCATTGGACTGTGTGCGTCTCAGATGCTGGACAGTGTTCTGTGCGATCCGGCGTAACATTTTTAAGTCTTAAATTTGATTTTTAAAAGCAAAAACGAGGAGTAGCCTCTACTTCGATTACATGAGCAGTAGCTGAACAGCTGTTTTATTGGCCGATAAGTTTTATAACTTATCGATACTTTTTCGATATGCAAACGTTTATTTTTCTATCTCCTCTCCATTTGGACATCGCGATTTGCGCTTGTTTGTTTTCAATTGAAATAAATAAATTTTAGAAGCTGGTAACATGTCCGGCTTGGAGTCCTACATCAACCACACAGTGTCCATTATCACAGCAGATGGACGCAACTTCATAGGCACACTTAAAGGCTTCGACCAGACAATCAATATCATCATTGACGAATGCCATGAACGCGTCTTCTCCACAACGGCGGGCATAGAACAAATTGTGCTCGGCCTGCACATTATTCGCGGCGACAACATTGCAGTGATTGGACTGATAGATGACACCATAGACTCGCGCCTGGACTTGGCCAATATACGTGGCGAACCGCTGGGCCCCGTCGTGCATTGATTGCAACCCACACATAGCCTTAGTTCAAATAAACTCGTGAAATTTATAAATATATATGAAAAGTATGCTTTTATTTTAAGTGTGGAAAAACGCGTGACTATTCAGATTCCACGCTAAACTTTATTTCGCGACAGTCGAGCGTTTCCAGATCGACGAGGGCCACACTCTGCGTCTTGCTGAAGCTGGGCACGCACACCAGACGCGTCCGCTTGTCGCCGGAGCCAACGTGCAGCTCTGTTTCAAAGGACTCACAGTTTCCGGCGAAATACACATGGGGACATTCCTTCATGATAAAGGGATCGCTTTCGATGTAAGGATAACAGGCCAATGTGTCGGGTGCAGTGGGTGCAATGTGGCCCCAGGTCAGCGTACAACGCAGCGCTTGCAGAGATGAGTCCAACGTAGTACTGCGCAGCAGATCCCCTGTATTCTGGCCAGATGTGCCAACGACCAGGGCACTATTTAACCTACAGGTGTAGGGATTCGATACAGCTTGGAAGGAGGAGAGTCGCGAGGCCAGTGGGAACATACATTTGTGAAATGGCTGCTGTGGTAGCATAAAATTAGCCGGGTCATAGGCTCCGGGCATAACATCAACGTGAAGGGCCTGCGCCCAGGCTGCAAACCAGCTATCCAGTTGAGTGACCGCCTGAACGGTGTCGTTAGCATTGGCCTGACTGCGTGCCACCTGCAACGTGGGTACGCTGGCCACAGCTGTGCTGCGCACCGAGTTTCCGGCCACAATTAGACGCACTGTAGATTTGGCCTCTGTTGTGTTGCCAAAACTGCCGCTCATCCAATACTGGAACATGTTTAAGGCATCAACATAGTTGTGAGCCTGCAGCTGATCCAGGCCAGAAACCAATACTAGTTTGGTATTGGATGTGCGCACGGCAAGTGGTTTTTGTGGTCCGCTTTCGTAGAAGAGCACTTCATCAACATTGAAGAATCCCTCAGAGTCGGTGCCACCTTTAACAGCACAAACGATGCCGGTCGCCAGCTTGCGTCCCTCAATTGGCTCACCCTGCAAGCGCACTCGTTGTAACTCATCCTCTAGTATGACTTTGTCGGCGGGCTCAGAGTAATTCTGTCGCTGCGGTTGAGGTGCCAGTTGATTCTCCTCGGAGATGTCACGCAATATGCTGGGCTTGTGTGCCTGATGCTTATAAATGGTGCCTATAATAATGCAGCGAATGTCCTGCTCACCGCGCAGCTCACATAATTTCATAATGGGCAACTCCTTGCCCCATTTCGTTAGCGCCAGCGGCTTTAACAAACGCGTCATTTCGGCCAAACGATGTGCGTACAGATGGCAGAATTGCTTCTGATAGTCGGTCGACTGGAGCATGAAGGAGCTGCTCAGGTTCTCGTAGGGGCACTCCAAGCGTTTAGCCATGATGCGATTATATTTAATTCAATTTTTATCAAACAAAATGTTTTCAGAGGATTTCACCAACTTTTACGCGCCAACGATAGACAACAATGTATGTTTTGCACCAGGGCTGGCGAACCTAATTTCTTTTCGATTACAGCTATATCGATTATCGATTGGTACCAGCTGATTATAGAGCTTACTGGTTTACAATTTGCAGCGTAGAAAAAGTTTTAAGTGTTTTGCAATAAAACGCTTGTTAAAATGCATTTAAACAATGAAATTTCTGCATAAAAACGCACAAAATATGTTAAATTACAAATTCCTTAAATTAATGCCGTGCGCGTTTAGTGGCAAGTGCTGAATTGTGCAAATGTGTGAAAGCTCCTCGTATCTGTATTGATTTTTACGTTGCCTCTGCGTTGCGCTGCCATCTACGCATTGTTTATTGTTATTGTTTTCTGCAGATAAATAAAAAGGAGCCACAACGAACGCAAACAAAAAAACTGCGTTGCAAACATGCCGATGAATCCATCGCACTGGTATTATTTTTAGGTGATCCACCCAAATTCATACCGTTCCCACCTTCATCCACATCGATAACGCAATCGTTGCTGTTGGAGGACACAAGGAGGTGAAGGATATAATTGAAGCGCCATGGGTGGTTCGGTAAGCCAAGTTTTTCGATCGGGCTCGGCACTGCTCTCCCATCGCGATGGCCACAAAGTGTCCAAGTCGACGGAGGAGAAAATTCAAACGCTCTTTGAAATTTTACGTGCCAATCCGAAAGTCTCATTACAAACACTAGAAAGTCTGTTGATTCAGATACCCAAAAATGAGAATATTCTGGTCATACACGACGATTGTGGATATAACATACTGCAGCGCAGCGTTGGACTCAATCACATCGATCTCACTAAATGGCTTTTGCATCGCCATCGTCCCGATGTCAATCGTGCTCCCTGCTCCTTACCCTTGCACATAGCTACCCTGCGTGGCTACGAGGAGTGTGTGGAGCTGCTACTGCGGCATGGCGCACGCATCGACGCGGACACGCGCATGTGTTTCCCAGGTGCCCATTCCCACAACTGTGAGGAGAGTGGCAAGTGGCACAGCAACGTCGACGATGTTAGCGAACGCTTGAATACAAAGCTTCAGAACGCGCTCTGCTACGCCATTGATGGTAAATTCATGATGGTTTGAATACCTTTCTCAAATAACCAATGTTTTGCTACTTCTAGGTGATCAATATAATGTGCTGAGCATGATGACGCAGAAGATGGAGGAGCCTTGGATACCATTTAGGGCCAAGAAACCGCTGCTGCATTTGGCCTGTGAGCGAGGCGCTTGGAACTGTGTACAACAGTTGGTTGTGACACGTTCCGAGGAAATTAATCTCATTATGGACGAATATTATCCCATGCATCATGCCGTGCTGCACGATGGACGCTTTTTGGAACTGCTTATACAGCATGGTGCCATTACCACAGTGCGTACATGCACACAACAGATGACGCTGCTGCATGTGGGTAAGTTACGAAAGAAAATCTTTAATTTCCAAGGATTTGCCTTTAATTAAATACTTATTTGCTAGTTATCTTTGCTGCGCGCAAATCAGCTGAGGATACACAGGCCACATTGCGTATTCTACTCGATCGGGGCTGCAAGGAGCTCATCAATGCACCTGATTCACTTGGAAACACGCCGTTGCATGCGCTGATTGTACGCTATGCACTGGAGGAGGCGCGCTACGGCTACGACAAGTGGAGTAAGTGGGATGTGCTGCATTTAGTGCGATTCCTGCTGCAGAATGGAGCCAAGCCATCCATAAACCAAACTGGGAACAGTGCCATCGCCTGCGTATTTCGACATCTGCGTGACTGGGAAGTCTGCTATGAGTTGCTCAACATGCTCATTAGGGAGGATGGTCGGTATTCTGTTAAGAAAGGAATGGTGTTAAAATAAAAATAATTTTTTTTTTTTGCAGGTGATCCCAACATTGTGGGCCGTGATGGTTCAGTGCCCATAATGGTGCTGCTGGTGCCGCTGATTAACAAGGATCACCTGCATCACTTCACGCATTCAATGAAGGTAGATAGCTTAGCTTTAATGATAAATAACCGATTTAACGGATTTGTTTTTTCTCAGGTTTGCTATCTGAATTGCATACGCATATTGCTGCAGCATGGCGCAAATCCCAATTGTTCGTATCGGGCGAACTTAAAGCCATTACACGTGCTGGTCTTTACGGTCAGTGAGAATTTTACGCTTAACTGTGATGCACAGAAACGCACAAATTTTGATTTTATTAAAAATATTCTGCTGCTGCTGCTGCAGCATGGCCTGGACTGCAATAAGACATATCAGCACATTCTGCAGGCCGTTATGGATATGGTGCAGAACGTGCGCACTTGTCACGACATGGAATGCATCTATGAGTTGACTCTAACGCTCATACAGTATGGCGCTGATCCCAATATTGTGCTGAGCAGCAAGACAACGCCGGGCATTGCCATCTTCTCCAGCGAAATTGCCAGCTATGGCGAGGCTTTAGGCAGTGGAGCTGCTGCAGGCGGTGCCGCAGGTGGAGCACCAGCGGTTGGTGGTGGTGGTGGTGGCGGAGGAGGAGGTGGTGGCGGCGCCGTTGCTGGTCCTGGAGGAGCTGCCGCATTGGGCGACAATACGTTTCGCAATTCGTTTCGCACAAACTCACGATATCTGCTTTTTTACTATATTATACTGATAACGAAAAAGGAATTTATACTCAACGATCCGCAATTAACATTCACACGCATCATCCATCTATTCTATCTGACCATGGAGCACGAACCGCTCTATAATTGCCTAAAATCTCTGCACAATTTCTATGTGGCCCAAGTGCCGAGCAAGAAGACGGAACAATTGATTGCATTGATCTCGACGCTATATCGCAGACCCCGAAGCCTCAAACAATTGGCTCGAATGGCCATCTACGAATCGATGAACCGCAAATTGGCCCAAAATGTCAATCGCTTGAATTTACCAGGTCCACTCAAGGATTACGTACTGCAATTTGAGAGATAACAAGTATAAGAATGGCCAGATTGGAAAGGAGAAATCGTTATGGATTAGGCGTCGTCAATGTTAACCATTTTTTTAACGACCAATGACTAGATACAAACTACCACTAACTAGAATCAATCATAACTGCAATTGTTGTTAAGCTACTTATTAAAATATTTGGCATGCAAAACACGCGCACACTTATACATAATTGTATATGAATTTACAGTATAGTTATACTACTAAACACACACAGACACGCATTAAATATATACATATATATATGTAATTATAGTGAATACGATATGAAAACGCTTAAACGTACCTAAAAACAAAACAAAACGGAGAAAACATCGTCTAAAATCAAACATGTGCAATTTCTTTTATACGAATCTATATTGTTAACAAATCGCTCATTACTAATTGTATAAATGTGTATCTATCAAATTGTATAACTTTTACAATGCCCCGCCCCCACCCTGCCGCTTACAGGCACACACCCACACCCATGCCTATAAACAACCAAATACACATACACACAAACACACACACTCCACACTTTCGACATCTCTGCATAAACTTAAGGCTGTTTTTTGATGAACAATTCGGGGTTCTCTTTTTTTAGAATATTGTATATTTGAAGGCAATTTAACAAGCGTTATACATACTATATAAATATATATATAATTATTATTGTAATTATTGTTGCTTAAAAAAAGAAAACAAAACAAAGAGTTGTTAATCTGATCTGTAATGTCATTTTCAAGCGAATTGTTACCGAACGATAACTGCTATCGTTATCGGTAAATAAATAAAAACAAATACATACACATAAACAGCTGGCAGTAAACTGTTTCAAAATGGCGTAAGAGGCTTCTTAACGAAATAGAGCGAGAGGCAGACTGATCTTCGTTGAGATTTTTAAACTAAAACAAAGAGCATACAAAATGGCGTATAAGGTTCACAGTAAACAAATTAAACGTCGACCTCATGCTCTCCGTCCGAAAACGCCGCCTGGTGATAGTTGGTTTACAAAACAAAAATGAAAAACAAAACAAAGTATACAAACAAATTAAAGTATCCCTAGTAACGACTAACAGGAAATTTGTAGGAATCAACTGAAAGGTCGTTGCTTACTTTGGCACCGATGCAAGTAATCTGTGTGGCAGACACTATATATTTTGCACATGCACAGGAACACAACGAGGAGCAGCACGAAGTGAAGCCGGCACAATGTTTAGCCGCAAACTGGAGCGTATGCATCGACCGTCATCGGACATAACCAAATATGACAATGAGCCGTACATGAAAAATCCACTTTTAACCTTTCGCATATCCGAGGTACACGAGCGACGACACTTTACGTTCCTCAAGCAACGTGCCGCTGATATAAAGGTAAAAATCGCCAAGAAACAATGGTCCCCGGATCCGGAAATACGCCCGCTTCCGCAGTCCCACTACGTGGACAATTTGCGGCGGGAGGTGCGCAAAATAATCGTACCACGCATGCTGGTGAAGACGGAGGCGAAAATACTTAGTTTTGCCTCAGATCGTCTAAAGAACAAGTACCCAGAACTGGTGGATGCCTACATGAAGGAGGTGCACGAGGAGTACGATCGCTTGATGAAGATCTACAGCATGAAGAATATACTACTGCATCCGGAGTTTTCCGATGAGGATCCCTCAAAGTTTGACCTACCCCGAGCTGATTTCCATTTCAAACTGCCCGGCCGTTCGCCCAACTACAAGAACTATCTGGAGAATCGCCGTAAAATCGCACAGAAGCTGCTGATCCTGCAGCTACCACTGCGTGTAGTCCTCAATATTTCGGTACTAGAACTGCCGGAGTTTGCCTGCAATTTCAGCTATGTGAGTAGCATGGGAGCGCAGCAGCAGCAGCTGGGTCTTTGTGGCAGGGAAGCACTCTCCTACAAGTTCTATCGCAAGTACATACAGAACCAACTGGACAAGGTGAACACGTTTCTCCGCTGGACATGGTACACTCGACTTGTGCTAGTACTGAAGCGTATGCTGCGCAAGCGCGTGATGCCCATCAATCTATGGAAACGGGCGTGGAACGGGTTGGAGGGGCTGATGAATCGGGAGGTGAACAACATGAAGATGCGTACCTTTGATGAGCTCTGTCGGATTTGCAGTTCCCCTCGCACTATGCCCGTCTTTCGGCTGTCTCTTTGCTGGAGCGATGTGGACGATGGCCTAGATATGCGCCCAAATATCTTTAATATACAGGCTGCCTTTGGGGAGATTGTCACTGAAATATCCATGGTCGGTTATCGCATGGAGGCACTGCAGCCGCAGGTGGACACTTTGACCACCTATACGCAGGTTAATGATTATCTCAAGATCGAAATGAATGAGAATCATATCAAAGATGTCATCCATCGACTGCAGGACATCATTATCCGCACCTACACCCAATTGACGGATTATATCAACGGCTATCGGGATAAATACTTTGCGCTCTACTCATCGGAGGAGCGAGACGAGTTGAGCTTTTTCCTTGAAGAACCACATGAGTTTGAGGAATACTTTGCACGAATTAACAAATACTACGAGTTTATCAATATGCTGTGCAGTGAACCAGCCACGGATTACTTTGAGATGGCCGTCATAGACAACGAACCTGCCATTGCTGGACTAAGGACTCTGGCGGAGAGCCTGATTGCCGATATCACGGCAATTATTATTAGTGAGCATATAAAAGCTGAGGAGGAGATATGCTCAGAATTTGAAAAGATCAAGGATAAAGCCTTGTTGATACCAAAGTCGACGGAGGAGTTGCTTGAAAGTGCCGAATATATGATCTATGTGAAGAAGGATAAGTTAGCCGAACTTACGGATCGTATTCAGTACTGTCTACAGGTTGGCACGAATATTGTCGAGCTAACTCAAATGTCCAAATATCACTTTGACTTAACCATCAAGACAATCAACTGGATCAAGGACATTAACGATATCTGCGACTATAATGCATCCCAGCAGGAGTACTACAAGTTCCTCTTTGAAGAACATCTGCAGGAGGTTGTTAAGAAGCTCAATATGGATATCCAAGAGATGCTGCCCAAACTGGGTGTCATCGATGACATGAGTAGACCAGAAAAGTTTCGGGAATGCTATATTACATTACAGAATTTCATTGATCAACTGAAGACCTTTGATGACTATGTGGCCTGGATCAACAAGGAGGAGAAACTGTTTAAGGTTAATCAAACTGAATATCCCACGCTGCAGATTATCAAAGGATTCGTCTATCCCTTTGCCGAACTGATGAAGTAAGTTCAAATAACTGAGAATAGTCAATAAACTTGTATCCTTTATCCTCCAAACTTTCAGACTCTGCATAGAATGGCAGCGTTATTTAAGCGTTTGGACCGATGGACCCTTTGAGTATTTGGAGCCAAAGTTTGTTGAGACCACCACAGATGATTACCTAAAGGAGTTTATGAAGAATCAGAAATATTATCGCATTAAAATCAAACAGGACATGGTTGAGGATCCGGTCTGTAAGTTTAAGGTGAGGCGACGTTAAGGTTTCTTTATCTTCCTACTATTTATCTCTGCTTTATGATTTTCCTAGGGCCAAACTGAGGATCCTGATCCGGAGAAGCATCCCGTGCCTTTACGCTTGTGCGCCTCGATGATCAGATCGATCAAGGACTTTACCATCGGAGTATTCATTGTGAACACCTTGTGTAATCCTGCGTTGCGTAAACGTCACTGGAAAGAGATGTCTGAAATTGCTGGATTTGATATAACGCCGGATGCGGGCACCACACTCCGAAAGATCCTCAATTCTGGACTTGATAACATACTCGATCAGTTTGAGATCATCAGTATTAGTGCGAATAAGGAGCTGCAATTGTGGAATAATTTACAGATCATGATCAAGGAATGGGAGAACAAGGTTTTCCCCACCGGACCCTATAAGGAGACGGGCGTTACTATACTCTCCAGCTTGGATGACATACAGGCACTACTCGATGATCACATACTCAAAACGCTGGCCATGCGAGGATCTGCTTTCATGAAACCCTGTGAGGAGGAGGTACGTGCCTGGTACGAGAAGATTATGAGGGTGAACGATACTTTGGATCAGTGGGGAAAGGTGCAGGTCAATTATCTCTATTTGCTGCCCATCTTCTCCTCAAAGGATATTGTCGCCCAGATGCCCGAGGAGGGACGACTCTTTACCATCGTTGAACAGACATACACAAGAAACATGGGCTTAGTGCTACGTAATCCTCTAGTTATGGAAACAGCACCAGTGTCTGGACTTCTCGAGGCACTGCAGAAGGCCAATGAGTTACTCGAAGACATTTCCACCGGTGTGAGTAATTACCTGGAGAAGAAACGTCTTTATTTTCCACGCTTCTTCTTCCTGGCTAACGATGAAATGCTGGAGATTCTTTCCGAGACCAAAGATCCACTGCGTGTGCAACCACATTTGAGTAAATGCTTTGAGGGTATCAATGTACTCGAGTTTGATGCTGGAAAGAATGTGCTGGCAATGATCAGCAGCGAGAAGGAGCACATTAAGTTCATCGAGCAGATCTCCACGGTGGCAGCCGGCGGAAGTGTGGAAAAGTGGTTGGTTGGCGTCGAGGAGGAGATGCTCAAGGCGGTGAGGAACGAGAATGAGCTCTCCTACAATCACTTTCCGACGGTGAAGCGTAACGAATGGGTACTGGAGTGGCCTCAAATGGTTGTACTCGCCGTGTCCCAGGTCTATTGGGCCGCCAAGATGCACAGCTGCCTGCGCCGCAGTTATGGTGGTAATCAGACCGTGATGAATCACTTCTTTGGTGAACTGACCAAGGAACTTAACGATATTGTAACTTTGGTGCGATCTCCAGTAATCAGTAATCTCAATCGCATCACCATTAAGTCACTGATTGTCATCGATGTGCATGCTAAAGATGTTACCGAGGAGCTGATTCGTCTTAAGATCAGCAGTGAATTCGATTTCCAGTGGCTGGCACAAATGAGATACTACTGGGAGGACTCCACCATGCTGGTGAGAATCATTAACGCAACCGTTCCATTTGCCAACGAATATCTTGGGAATTCGGATCGTCTGGTGATTACTCCACTCACAGATCGTTGCTATCGCACGTTGGTTGGAGCCTATCAGTTGCATCTCAATGGTGCACCTGAAGGTCCAGCGGGTACGGGCAAAACAGAGACCACCAAGGATCTGGCCAAAGCCCTGGCCGTGCAGTGCAAAGTGTTCAATTGCTCCGATGGTCTGGATTACAAGGCCATGGGCAAGTTCTTCAAGGGATTGGCCTCCTGCGGTGCTTGGGCCTGCTTCGATGAGTTCAATCGTATTGAGCTGGAGGTGCTCTCTGTGGTGGCACAACAGATCTTGCTTATCATTCAAGCCGTGCGTGGCCATGTGTCCAAGTTCATGTTCGAGGGCACAGAGTTGACCCTTAATCCCGCTTGCTATGTTTGCATCACCATGAATCCAGGCTATGCAGGACGGTCTGAGTTGCCCGACAATTTAAAAGTGCTCTTCCGTTCGGTGGCCATGATGGTACCGGACTATGCCATGATTGGTGAGATCTCCTTGTACTCCTACGGCTTCGTTGATGCTCGAAAGCTGGCTGTGAAGATTGTGACCACATATCGCCTCTGCTCGGAGCAGTTGTCCATGCAGAATCACTACGATTATGGTATGCGAGCTGTAAAGACTGTGCTCTCCGCTTGTGGTAACATAAAGAAACAATTTCCGGATGAAGTTGAGGACATTCTGCTCTTGCGCAGCTTAATCGATGTGAATCTACCCAAGTTCCTGTCCTTCGATGTGCCACTCTTTGAGGGCATCATCTCGGACATCTTTCCTGGCATTAAACTGCCCCACATTGACTACACCTTGATGGAGCAGGAGTTCAAACGCGTCTGCAAAGATGAAATCTTGGAACCTGCACCAAGTTTCCTCGTCAAAGTCATACAGACTTATGAAATGATCATTGTGCGTCATGGTTTTATGCTGGTGGGAGAACCGCTGTCGGGAAAGTCGAAGACGTTGCAGGTGCTCGCCAAGATACTCTCTGCGCTGAAGATTAAAGCGCCCTCGAAGAGCCCCTATTTCCAGCACGTTCAGATGGGCATCATGAATCCCAAGTCCATTACGATGAACCAACTTTATGGCTCCTTTGATCCTATTTCCTATGAGTGGACAGACGGTTTGGTGGCCCGTATCTTTCGTGAGTTTGCCATGACGCCAACTCCGGACAGAAAATGGGTAAGTTACTTAAGCTACAAAGACAGCACTTTACAATGTTACTCCTTTCGGTGCTTAGGTAATCTTTGATGGTCCTGTGGATGCGGTTTGGATTGAGAACATGAACACCGTTCTGGATGATAATAAGAAACTTTGTCTGACCAGCGGTGAGGTTATTACCATGTCCAACGAGATGTCCATGGTGTTTGAGGTCATGGATCTGGCACAGGCTTCTCCAGCTACCGTTTCCCGTTGTGGCATGATTTACATGGAGCCAGCCACATTGGGTTGGCGTTCGTTTGCTAATACTTGGCTCAAAAAGGCCGATCCTCGCTGGGCAGATGCAGACAATGTTAAATACATGCTTACTATGCTGCAATGGCTGCTTGTGCCGGTAAGTGGACAACTAGGACTCCCTTATATATGGGCTAAGACCTTACCCAACTCCTCGCTCCTCCTTTTCAGTGCCAAACCTTTGTTCGGCGTTATTGCAGTCAGTTTATTCGCCCGGGAGAGTTTAACTGCATGATGACCACCTTTGATCTGATTGACATGCTGCTGGACGAGGCCATTGAGGAGAATCCCGAGGACTATGACAAGTATCTTATTGGTCACATGCAGGCAGCTGTGCTCTTCGCTCTAGTCTGGGGTGTGGGCGGCGTGCTTAACACAGAATCCCGCGATAAGTTTGACGTATTTCTGAAAAACGTAAGTAATCAATTTTGAATCCTCCAAATACTATTGACTACATTGTCTCCTTGCTCCCTCAGTTGTACGAAAATGAGGCACAAGCTCCGTCGTCGCTAGGTAAGATGGAGGTGACACCTCCCATTGAGGGACAGCTCGTGGACTATATGTTTGTCTTCAAGCAACGTGGCAATTGGCGCTATTGGCCCGAACTGGCCAAGCGCATGGATGTGGAGGAAACGAAGACGGGTGTTATTGTGCCCACAGTGGATACAGCACGCTATATTCATCTGCTCCAGATGCATGTGAAGCACAAGAAGCGTATGCTTTTGGTGGGACCCACCGGCACCGGCAAAAGTGTCTACATACAAAACTATTTGATGAACAAACTGAATCCGGACGAGTACGAAACGGGATTCATCACATTCACGGTGATGATATCGGCTAACAATACCCAGGAGCAGGTTATTGCCAAGCTGCAGAAGTGGAAGCGTGGTATCTATGGGCCACCAAAGGGCATGCAGAGCATACTCTTCGTGGACGACATGAATATGCCCGTGAAGGAAGTGTACGGAGCTCAGCCTCCATTGGAGCTGCTACGTCAGTTCTTTGACTACGGCCATGTGTATGATCTAAGGGATAGCTCCAAGATCTGGATAAACAATGTGCTGATTATGTGCGCCTGTGGTCTTCCCGGTGGCAGTCGTCAGGATGTCTATGCTCGCTTCCTGAATCATTTCCATGTCTACTCGATAAACACTTTCAGCGATGATACCATGTACCGCATCTTCCTCAATGTATCATTGAATGGCTTCCGACGTTCGGGTCATGGACAGGATGTATTTGTGGTTACCAATCAAATTGTGGCCGCCACACAGAGCATTTACAAGAGTGTCCAGTCTGAGATTCGTGCGACGCCCGCCAAATCCCATTACATTTTCAATCTGCGCGACATGGCCAGAGTTGTCACGGGTTGCACACTGGTCCGGAAGGAGTCGGTGACCGATAAGAAGATGCTGGTCCGTGTTTGGTATCACGAGGCCATGCGGGTCTTCTATGATCGCCTAGTGGACGACATTGACCGCAAGTGGATGTTCGACAAGTTGAATGAATGCCTCAAAGCTAACTTCAAGGACAAAGTGGAGAGTGTCTTTGAGAAATACTGTTCGGTAAGCCATACTTTTTAGTCCCGGTATTCTGTTATCCAACTATATTCATAATCCTTTTTAGCCCGATGATCCAATCTTCACCATGGAAGCCGCCAACAGCATATTCTTTGGCATGTACTTCGATGAGGATAGCGAACCGGATGATCGGCGTTACGAGGAGGTGCCCAACATGGAGACCTTCCACAAGCTGGCCGAAGCCAGTCTAGAGGATTACAACTCGACGCGACGCTCCAAAATGGACATAACCCTTTTTACCTTCGCGCTGCACCATTTGAACCGCATTTGTCGCATCATTTCCATTCAAGGAGCAAGTGCCTTGCTGATTGGCTTGGGTGGGTCCGGCAGACAATCTTTGACGAAACTGGCCACCAACATGGTGCAGACCTCGTTCTTCCAACCAGAGATAACCAAGAACTATGGCGCAAATGAATGGCATGACGATATCAAAGCTATACTAAAAGAAGCGGGCGGAATGAATAAACACACGACCTTCCTGATCACCGAGAACCAGATCAAAATGGAGCTGTTCCTGCAGGACATTGATTGTCTGCTGAATCAGGGCGAAGTGCCCAACATTTTCCCCATCGATGAGAAGCAGGAGGTGCTTGAAATGGTACGCCTCGCGGCTCAGGGAGGTAATCGTAACATAGACGTCTCTCCGCTCCAAGTCTTCTCGTTCTTCGTGAACCGCTGCAAGCAGAAGTTGCACATTGTGCTAAGTTTCTCTCCTATCGGTGATGCACTCCGGACGCGAGTGAGATTGTATCCTTCGCTGGTTAATTGCTGCACCATCGATTGGTATGACAGCTGGCCAGAGGAGGCGCTGCAAAATATTGCCAAGATGTCGCTGGTGGATGTGAATGTGCCCTCCGAGGAGATCAAAATGGCCATCATGGACACTTGCCAGTATTTCCATACCACCGCGGCACGTGTCACCCGCGCCTTTTGCCAAATGTCCGGCAGATATATATATCAGACCAATGCGTCCTTCATTGAGCTCATTCGATCCTTTCAAACGCTCATTGAACGCAAACAGAAGGAAACAATGCAGGCCAAGATGAGGTACATTGGTGGTCTGGACACGCTAGCCGCTGCAGCTGCTGCGATTTCCATTATGCAAAAGGATTTGAATGCTTTGCAGCCCAAGCTTGTGGCTCTGGCGGAGGCATCTCGTAAAATGATGCTGGAGATCAGCAAGGAGACGTTGGCAGCCAATGCCGCTGCGGAACAGGTGAAACGGGACGAGGAGGTGGCCTCCGTGCAGGCAGAGGCTGCACAGGTGCTCAAGGGTGAGTGCGAGAAGGATCTTGCCAAGGCTATACCCGTTCTGGAGGATGCTTTAGCTGCCTTGAACACTCTAAAGCCAGCGGATATCACATTGGTCAAGTCCATGAAGAATCCGCCGCCTGTGATCAAGCTGGTCATGGCTGCGGTGTGTGTGATGAAGGGTTTGCCCGCCGAGCGTATTCCCGATCCTGCCTCAGGCAAGATGGTCAACGATTTCTGGGGTCCCAGTAAGCGCATTCTGGGCGACATGAATTTCCTGCCATCGTTGCGGGAGTTCGACAAGGATAACATTCCCGTGGAGACCATAAAACGTATACGCAAGGAGTTCATACCCAATAAGGACTTTGATCCCAAGGTGGTGGCAAAGGCGTCCAGTGCCGCAAAAGGTCTCTGCCAGTGGATCATAGCCATGGACATGTACGATGATGTGGCCAAGGTAGTGGCTCCCAAAAAGGCCAAGCTGGCCGCAGCGGAGAAGGAATACGCCGACACTATGGCATTCTTGGCTGAGAAGCGAGCCATGGCCGCCGCGCTGGAGGAGAAGGTAGCTCTGCTCAACATCGAGCTGGACAAGGCCAACGAGGAGATGAAGCGCACAGAGGAGCACGCGGAGAGTTGTCGGAATAAGTTGCTCCGCGCCGAGGCACTGATCGGTGGCCTTGGTGGTGAGAAATCCAGATGGAACAAGGCGGCCGAGGATCTACAAGATCTCTATGATCATCTGCCTGGCGATGTGCTTATCTCCTGTGGCGTCATTGCTTACCTCTCTGCCGTTAATCTGCAGTACCGGGCCAGCTGCGTCCATGATTGGTTTAAAAAGTGCAACGAACTGCAGATTCCCTGCTCCAAAAAGTACTCAATCACGGCTGTCTTAGGCCTAGATGTCACTATACAGAACTGGCAGTTGGATGGTCTACCCAATGATGAGTTCTCCAGTGAGAATGCCATCGTGTCGGCCAACTCAAGTCGTTATAGCCTGTTCATCGATCCACAGGGTCAGGCCAACAACTGGCTCAAGAACATGGAACGAAAAAATCGTCTCAATTGCGTCAAATTTAATCAGGGTAACTACATGAAGATTATTGCGGATGCTTTGGAGTACGGGTCGCCGGTGATCATCGAGAACGTACAGGAGGAGCTGGAAGTGCCACTTGATCCCATCCTGATGAAACAGACCTTTATGCAAGGGGGCATCAAGCACATCAGTCTGGGTGAGAATGTAGTTCCAGTGTCACCCAATTTCCGACTCTACATGACCTGTAATCTGCGTAACCCTCACTTTTTGCCCGAGACCTTCAACAAGGTCACTGTGATTAACTTTGCCCTCACCCAGAATGCCTTGATGGATCAACTGCTGAGCATTGTGGTGGCCAAGGAACGACCAGATCTTCAGGAATTACGCATCATGTTGACCTCCGAGGCGGCTGCCAATAAAGGAGCACTTCTCGATGCCGAGAACATGATATTAAAGACCCTGACCTCGAGCGAGGGTGACATTCTGGAGAACGAGGCAGCTATTCTTATATTGGCGGACTCCAAGACCCTCTCCAAGGACATTACAGAAAAGCAGGAGGCTGCCAAGGAGACATCGGCTAAAATAGAAGCCTTCCGTTTGAACTACAAGCCCGTGGCGGTACATTCCTCCATATTGTACTACTCCATAACTGATCTGCCCAACATAGATCCTATGTATCAGTTCTCCTTGAACTGGTACATCAATCTCTACATGTACTCAATTGAGACGGCCAACAAGTCGAAGGATTTGCCGCGACGCATCAAGTTTTTGGTTGATGGATTCACCAGGAATCTTTACAACAACGTTTGTCGCTCCATTTTTGAGAAAGATAAGCTGCTCTTCTCCTTCATCCTAACGGCTCGCATCCTCTTGGGAACTGGTCAGGTGGAGATGCGTCATTTGTCCCACTTGCTTACGAATGCCAAGGAATCGAGTAATTTACCGCCTAATCCCGATCCCAGTTGGATCACCGACATTGTTTGGTTGAATGTCCTCCGTCTGGATGAACTCAAGGAGCTCAATGGCATTGTCAACTCCTTCCGCAGTGATTTGCGCGCCTGGCAGGCCATCTACGATCATGCCGCTCCCCATCTACAGCCCTTGCCGGCTCCGTGGCAGGACAAGACAACCGCTTTCGAGAAGATCATTGTACTAAAAGCACTGCGTCCGGATTCCGTGTTTCTGGGTGTGCGCAACTTTATAGCAAATACAATTGGGGAGCAGTACGTGTCTCCTCCAGAATTCGATATATCCAAGTCGTATGCCGATTCCACAGCCTTAACTCCGCTTGTGTTTATACTCTCGCCTGGCGCTGATCCGCTGGGGTCTTTGCTGGTGTTTGCCGAGAAAATGGGCCAGGAAGAATCATTCCAGAGCATCTCGCTGGGTCAGGGCCAAGGACCAATTGCCACCGCTTTGATTAAGAATGCCCAGGAGATGGGCTACTGGGTGTGCCTGCAGAATTGCCATTTAGCCGCCTCCTGGATGACCACGCTGGAGTATCTGTGGGAGAATATGGACACGTTCAACACACAAGGTGAGTACAGGAAAACGCTTGTGGAATTCTTAATAATTTAAGTCCAATTTATAGCCAATTTCCGCATTTGGCTAACTGCGTATCCAACGCCGCAGTTTCCAGTGACTATCCTCCAGAACGGCGTCAAAATGACTAATGAACCACCCACGGGCTTAAGAGAAAATCTAATGAGATCCTACAATTCGGAACCGATCAATGAACCTGAGTTTTATTTGGGCTGCGCCAAGCAAGATCGGGCCTTCACACGGCTGCTCTTCGGCATCTGCTTCTTCCACGCCGTTGTACAGGAACGACGTAAATACGGTCCGTTGGGCTGGAATATACCCTACGGATTCAACGAGTCTGACCTACAAATCTCCGTGCTGCAGTTGAGCGTAAGTAGTTTTATTAAATGTAAGTTGGAATATCTTCAAATATTCAAATATTTCCCCTCCTTTAGATGCTGTTAAATCAATATGAACATGTGCCCTATGATGCCATTTCCTATCTGACCAGTGAGTGTAATTACGGCGGACGTGTTACGGATAATTGGGACAGACGTGCCATTGTCACAATTTTGGCGGACTTTTGTAATGCCCAAGTTGTTTCCGATCTTCGCTATCGTTTCGCCAACGATGATCGCTATATTTTGCCGCGCAAGACTGAGCATAGGGAGATTCTACGTTATCTTGACGAAAGTATGCCTTCCTTGGCTCCACCAGAGGTATACGGATTACATGCAAATTCAGGCATCACACGTGATTTGCAGACAACCAAAACGTTGTTGGATTCCATGATCCTGCTTTTGGGCAGCGAAGCAGCCGGCACAGCCGGAGCTGGTGTGAGTCCGGAGCAAATGATATTGGATGCCATTAAACAGATTGAAACTGAAATGCCACCAGATATGGACATTGAGGGAGCTGCAGAGAAATATCCAGTGGATTATAATGAATCCATGAACACGGTTGTCGTTCAGGAAATGGAACGTTTTCTCAAACTACAAAAGGAGATTCGTGTATCTTGTCGTGACCTGGCTATGGCCATTAAGGGCATCCTTGTCATGACTCCCGATCTGGAGAACGTAATGATTGCCATGAAGTACAATCGCATACCGCAAAAATGGATGGGCAAATCGTATCCATGCCTGAAGCCACTGGGCTCCTATGTTCAAGATCTGTACAAGCGCCTAAATTGGTTGCATCAGTGGCACCGAGTTGGAAAACCACCGACCTTCTGGCTCTCTGGATTCTTTTTCACCCAGGCTTTCCTTACCGGGGCAATGCAGAACTATGCCCGAAAATTCAAGATACCCATTGATACGCTCACTTTTGACTATGATGTGCTCAAGGTGGAGACCAAGAATACGCCACCCGATGATGGTGTCTACTGCAATGGTCTGTTCCTTGAGGGAGCACGCTGGAATTGGGAACAGAACATGTTAGCTGAGCAGTTACCAAAGATCCTTATGTACGCCATGCCTGTGATCTACTTCCGACCCGTTACCATATTTGAACTAACAGAGGGCGCACGCTATCGCTGCCCACTGTACAAGACTGCAGAGCGCAGAGGAACACTCTCCACGACTGGACACTCCACCAATTATGTGGTGCCGCTGCTGCTCAATACACAGGCGAAGGCTTCTCACTGGGTAAAGCGTAGTGTGGCCCTCATCTGTCAGACCAACGACTAAGTAGAAAAAAACAAACAGTATTAGGAGAGAGAGAGGAAATGAGAAAGGGACATACGACTTATCTGTTTCTTTGCTGCGTGTCTGTGTGTTAAGACACTCTTCAAAATTAGAATACAAGCACGCTTATTTATATGTTTACAGCTTCTGGAGACGCTTTGCAATTCAAAAGACACGAAGCTAACACATGAGTTGAGCTTGCAGCACATTCAAACTTTTAAATGTAACAATATTAAAATTCAGCAGCGCTTTTTCTTTTAGCTAATTTATATTTTATCGCTTTGATTTACACATCTGAAGAACAGGGAAAGCCCATCTCCTGCAACGGCTCAAAATCCGATGACTGCTTGCAGTTTAAATAATACCGATTATCTCAAGTGCTTACGCGTTGATACTGTGTTTGCATGCAACGGCCAACCTAATCGGACAGGGCTGCATACAATTTAAACGGTAGCGATAATTAATTTTTAAACAGTATCGAAAAGCCCGCTACTTTTATCTACATTAAATCTCACCCTGGTTCGTTCGCCCGCGCCTTTCGTAAGTACCAAAAACAAAATTGTATCCGCTACACAAGTGTCCTTAATACATGTGTTTATTAGACATTCTTCACTAGACTAAGAGCGTGCTTATTTGTATATTCACAGATTTGGAAACGCTTTGGAATTAAAGACGTCAAGGCTGGCCAACTTGATGCTCGCAGCAACACAACTACGCACACCCACACACAACAAAACAGCAGAGTAAACATGAATGAAGATCTGAAGGCTTTGTAAGCCCAGACCAACCAAAACAATACAAATCATAATAAAAAACAAAAAAAAAAGAAAATAAATTTTGATGTGTGTTTGCAAAAACGATTTCTGAGGAACCTATTGCGTGCGACAGTCAAGAGGATCAGTGTTGCCCTCATCCGAGCTGCTTGCACCCCGTTCTCGCTCAAGCGCACGTTCCCTCTCACGCTCCCGTTCACGATCCCGTTGACGACGTTCTGCCACTGTAATAGATGATGGAAGCGGCGGAGTGTAGCTACTGTGGCTGCTTCCATTACTGCTGCTGCTGCTGCTACTGCTACTGCTACTGCTGCTGCTGTTGTTAAATATAAAGCGATTTCGATCCGCTGTGCCCTGACTAGAGCCACCTGTGTTTCCCACGATCTGTCGTATAAAATATTGTATTTGACTTATATCAAAGTCTCCCACATCCAGAATATTGCGTCTAAAGTTATTGTGCAATGTTTCCTTCAAGGCATCGCTGCTTGGCTCATCCTAATAATATAAAAAGGTAAGTCCAGTTCATTGGAAATCTTTGTAAACTTACGGCTTCGGGCAGTCCCGTGGGTGTCCAGATCTTGACATTGTCTTCCAGCCCAGAAGTGGCAAGGACAGGCATCCAAGGATGCGGCTCTAAGCAATTGACAACACCCGAGTCATCACCTTTCATAAAATTGATCACCGACTCGGTGTTTTTATCCCAAAAGAAGATGTTTCCACAGTCGCTGCCGCTGACAATGTACTCCGAGTGTGGTCCAAAGAAATTGACACCTTTAATGGTCCGAGTATTGCTGTAATTAGAAGACAATTAAACTAAGACCACTATCTATGCGAGTGTGACCTACACGTGGCCTTCGTAGGAGTGCAGAAATTCGCCCTCCTTATAGTTACGGGTGTCATAGAGATAGATGCCCGCATCGCTGTAAGAAGCTAGAATCTCGCTGCCGCTGTGATTGTAGACGGCACACGTAATCTGTGACACCTTCGTCTATGTGTTGACCATAAGAATAAGAAAGAAAGTTGTGAGTTATAAATGATTAAGAGAATTGATTTGGGTCTTAGACTTACATCCTTTATTTCTTTGGGCGTCATTTGGTGCACGGGTTTGTCCAGCTTGCGTTTATCGTAGACGCGCAGATTATCATCAGATCCGCTAATGCAAAACTCTGGCGCATACGGATGATGGGAAATGCTGAAGAGGCGGACGCGACGTTTCTCGCCAACGCAACGCAGCATCGTTGTCGCCTTGTTTTCTCGTAAATCAAAGTGTTTAACGAACGCATCCTCGCCAGCGCTCATGATCTCATGACGGGTCTGTGGTACCACAACAATCTTATGCACCGCATCGTTGTGATTGTAAAGGCGCATTGGTTTGGAGCTGCAACTGCCCGAGGGCGGTATGACCGTTCGTCGCACCTGGCCATCACGACTGGAGGACACAATGTCCAGACAGCCAGCACTATCAATGAATTTAGTTTGGAATATGTTCATCGAGTGGCCCGATTTTACGCAGTGACGTGGCTTGCCATTTGCCCAGTCCCATACAACGATAAGCAGATCATCGGAACCTGAACAAACCAGATCGCCCGAACGATTGAAATTCAAGGAGTTGACACATCCGCAATGAAGGCCCAAGACATTCGATAGCTTCATGCGCTCGATCACCTGCCGCGAACCATAGTAGCCCTGTCCGAAGCTCAGAGCAGATGTGTGTCCTCCACGCCAACCAATTCGATTATATAAATTATGCTCGCGATGCATCAGTTCTTGGACACAGTTCCAGGTGTAGGACGGCTTTGATTTGCACATGATCTTGTTCACAGCAATCTCCACTTTCTCCTTATCAGCAGTATCTGTCCTATTTTCCAAATCGTCCTGCAAAAAACAAATGTGTTAATAATACTATAAATATGTAAATATAACTTACAGCTGAAGGCATTTCTAGTATTTGTTTTATGTTATGTAGTTAAATTTTCTTATAGCAAAATCAAATATAATTTGCCATAAAAGCAAAAGATTAATATATATTTATATTTCAGTGACTTACGGAATCAATTTCTTCGTTGCTGGAGCTGTTGTATCGATTCATGAATATATCACTAGAGTCGGAACTGATGTCCTCTGGAAAAGGTCCAACTGGTGAATGTGATTCATAATCGACGATAGGGTTGGCCTCGGCTGATTCATTAGTACCATCTCCAACGACCTCAGTATCGTTTGTATCACTGTCGACGGTATGATCAATGATGATGCTGTTACTGTTGCTGCTGGTCAGAGACTCCGTCGGTGCTGAGCGATAGGAGCGAGTACGCTGCGCACCCGGGCGTATGAAAATGGGATACATATCAACACTGTCATCAGTAGTATCACCAGCGTTGAGCTGAAAGACACCAATACCGGCTTCTGCTAGCAAAGGACTAGTGCTTGGAGTATTTGACACTGTGTGGATGTCTATTTGTATATCATCGCCATTTTCAGCTGGTGAGTTTGGTAACCCAGGTGGTGTTAATGCATCTTCTGCTGTCTCTGGGACTGCGTTTGCGACTGCATCGACAGCGCACTGTGCATCAGTGTCTGTGTTATCGTCTTTGACACTGTTGTTGTTATTGTGGCTATTTTCCTCCATTCTGTTTTCCCCTGGCAAACTGCAAATCGCAAAAAAATCATATATATGACATACTCACACATACATGCATGTTTTGCACTTACCAAACACTTAATATATCGGTAGCATTTGCATTAGGTATTTCAGGTGCGGCAGTTTCCGCGACCGCTGCAGTGCCTGCTGCTTCATTTGACGCTCCTGCTTTGCTGTCATCTGCGTTGCAACTTTCATTGGCAGAGTCGTTGCGCTTCTGTCGCTTGCATGCTGTTGCCGCATCTGGTGCACCATCCTCATCTATATCCATTTTGCAAAATCAATCAATTTTACAGAAAACCTAAGACCGTTTTCAATTTTTCTCCTGTATACGCAGCAGAAATGTCCACGATTGTTTATGTTCAACAGCAGTGACAGTAAAAACGATTGCGACAGCGATAACGATTGCGGCAGGTATCGGTAACGTATAGATTGTGCAGAACAAAATTTTACACATCGATAAAAACGTCGCGATATATATTTTTCTATTTTGAAAAAATAGATTGGTTACGATCTGCCTTATGGCTTTGCAGGTTGTGTTTATTCCTGTTTATGTTAAATTAAAAAACTTTAATGTTGACACAAAATTCCCAATATGATTACAAATTTTTGTTTGATGCAATAAATCACTGGAGTCTGCTTGCTCTCTATGTTTGAGCTTGCAGTTTTCCCGCTCTTTGGCTTATATCGTTGGCTAACGAACGTTCACTTCAAGTTTTGCTGGTTCTCTTAGGGGACCAGTTACAGTTGCCAAGCAGTTTGCGTGTCTCTCTTCAGCAAGTTTACAGTTCGCAAGCAGTTGACATTCAACTCTTAAGCAAGTTCAGACTCGGGCTCTGCGTTCGGGTTCGGCTTGACTGACTCTACATACTTGTGTATCAATTCGCAGTGTGTCCATGGCAGCAGCTCCATGAAGTTTAGTTATTGGTAGCAGCGCGTCGGCAACGGTACCGTAATATCGCGTCAGTGCACATACACATAGTCGTCTACACAGGCAAACAACAAAATAAAGCACAACAACAACAACTGAAGTACGTGCAAACACTAACAAGCATAATAATTATGAGGTTTTTTAAGTTTAACGCATTTCTGGAGGTGAAGTTTTTAAAGTTGGTGGTAGCGCTAATTGGCTTTCTATTCCAAACACAATGCGCAGGCGTGGCACAAGCGTTAACTTGGCCAATTGAGGGGGTTACTGTTGAGCAAACTTCAGCTGAGTTCTTGACATAAAAGCGATCTGGTTTTTGATTTTTACCCCTCTCAATTATTTTTTGTTTTCGTTTCGTTTTCGTTGCGTCTTCAAAACTCAATTTCGCATGTCTTTTGTCTGTGCCTCGTGATGTGAAGCCAATTCCGGTTTCCTTAATACACGCACACAATCAACAAAAATGTAATAAAACTAAAGTTTAAGACGAAAATAACAAAAAAAAATTTATGCACGCTAAGAAAACGCGAGGAAAACAAATAAACAAAAAAAACTACAACTTAAAAACTCTCGAAACCGGAAAGTGAAATTTTTGCTGTTTGTGTGTTTTCTGCAGCATTCTGCGTTGTATTTTCCAAAGAAAACAAATTTTCATTGATTTGAGTGGCTATTGATGCTTTATTTTCTTATCAGCGACACAAATTGTTGTTGTTTGATCAATAGCGTGACTGATAAGTGTGAACGAAGCTCTAAACTCGCTTTTGAACCACTGTGTCAAGAGTCATAAGAGTACGAGTATGATTCATACTCGTTGGTCAATTTGAATATAGAGTGCACTTGGTGCCGGTTACCATCGCAAGAATCGAAAGTTGAGAATCAGGTTTCACAGCCCACACCGCTTAGCATTTTAATGTCAGTTTGTGTTAGGGTATCGGCCAGTTGGGCATGCCTATAACGGGACCTCATGAAACAAAGAGTCTTCTTTGTTGTGACTTTTGTTTCATGATGAAACCGAAAGATATATACAAGTACATCGATGATTCAGAGTGGAATCTGTTAGAATTACTTGATTCTTTTGCCTTTCACTTTTCAGTCTAGCTTTTCTTCCGATTTTCCCGTCCACTCCACTCCGCTCGGCTATGATAGAAGCGCTTTAATTAAAGCCTTTAATTGAGCTTGATTGAATGTATCTCGTTCTGGTGACGACAGTAAAATGTAGTCATACTCTGAGATACATTGTTTGTGCCGAGACACGCAGTTCACTTAAGGCGGCGCCTTCACATTTCCGCATTCTCTAAAGTTTTCCTCTCTCTCTTCTCCTTTTTCAGGGCTTTCCTTCAGCATGGTTCGCTTGACGCTCCTCGTACTCCTGCTGGGCATATTTTTGGCTTCGGTTTCCGCCCGAACAGGTATGATTATTGCGGTTAAAATTGGGGTTGAAATAATGAAATATCTTCTACATTTTCAGGACCTGCACATGATAAGGTGGTGGTTTGCTACATCTCCACATGGGCTGTGTACCGACCCAAGCCAGGTGCCTACTCCATTGAGCATTTCGATCCCAGTCTTTGCACCCATGCGGTCTACGCCTTTGCCGGCTTGGATATTACACAGTCTTCCATCAAATCATTAGGTGAGTCCACAGTGAATCGCTTTATATGCAAATTAGGGTATTAATATCTACCACATGTGACAGATCCCTGGCAGGACCTGAAGGAGGAATACGGCAAGGGTGGTTATGAGCGTCTCACAGCCTTAAAACGCAATCACCCGCATTTGAAGGTCACCTTGGCCATCGGTGGTTGGAACGAGGGTTCCAAGAACTATTCCACCCTCGTCTCCAATGTACTGCAGCGTGGACAATTTGTCAAGCAAGTGTCCAGCTTTGTGCGTAAATATGACTTTGATGGCTTGGATCTGGACTGGGAATATCCCACCCAGCGTGGCGGCAGTCCCAGAGATCGAGAGAATTTCGTTACCTTCACCAAGGAGCTGCGAGAAGAGTTTGATAACCATGGACTGCTGCTGACATCGGCCATTGGTGCTTCCAAAACCGTCATCGATCAGGCCTACGATGTGCGACAGATCTCACGTTATCTGGACTTTCTGCACATCATGTGCTACGATTACCACGGCAGCTGGGATCAGAAAATCGGCTACAATTCTCCACTGATGGCAAACGCTGTGGATCCATTGAGTGTGGTGGGTACTTAGAATTCCAAAATTTAATACAACTTTCTAATCAAATTATTTACAGCAATTCACCATCGATTATCTGCTTAAGATGGGTGCTCCTCCGTCAAAGCTGGTCTTGGGATTACCTTTTTACGGACGTACCTTTAAGACCTCTGCACTGGGAAATCTGAATGACGCCAGTGATGGTGCCGGTTTCCAGGGACCTTTCACACGTGAAGACGGCTTCCTGGGCTACAACGAGATCTGCATCATGTTGAGCAACAAGACATCGGGCTGGTCCGAGCAGTGGGATCCAGAAACGAGCCAAATGTTGGCCCGTTCCGAGCGTAATGTCTTCACCCAGAATGTGAATGTGGTGACATTTGACAGTTCGCGTTCCATTGCTAACAAGGTGAAGTTTGCGATGAAGAAGCGTTTGGCTGGCGTCATGGTCTGGTCTGTGGACACCGATGACTTCCTTGGAGACTGCAATCTTGATGAAGATACCTTTGCCGATTTCCGACTGGTCACCACTGCTCCGCGGCGTCTCAATAACAATTACCCACTGTTGCGCACCATCAATGAGGCAACGACGTTGGCTCTGGAGGAGATCGCTGCTGACGAGATCGTCGTGCCTGACGATTCAGAGAATGAAATTCCACATGGCAGCATTGCCGATCGCAAGAATGCCGCCGCCTCAGTTATTAGTTTAAGTTTGACCGTCAGTTTTGTTTATATGCTGTTGCACAGTTTGGCACATTAAGCGCGTCCAAACGTAGTGCCATAGTTTTTACTGTATTTTATGTTTTGTTCAAAAAGTCGTGCGTAATAAATGTCCAGAAGTAATTTTAAAAATAACAGCTGTTTTGCTCTGCTTGCAAGCAGTGTCGTTATCCAGCTGCTGAGTCTATAGCCCCAGGAGTCGACAAGTGTTTAATCGACAGCCGCCACAATTTTACTGTACATGTGCTCCCAGCCCTGGCGGCCATTTAAATAGAAAAAAGTTTGCGTCAAATTGTGTTAAAATGATTTAATAAAGTTAACTTGCAATCTAACATTTAACTAACTATATATATACTGTATATGTAAGTTTGTTAGTATGTGGTGTGTGTTGTATATGTAAATACAGCAGGTAAGTTTAACATAATTTGTATATCGTATATAATATTTAAAGATTATCATCGTTGCTACAATTTCAACATTAAATTCAATACTACAATATGATTTATGTTTTTATATGCTAAGTAATTTTGTGTAATGGCATAAAATAGTTAAAGCAAATGGGAGATTAAGATTACATAGATAAAGAGAGCAACTAACTAGATTTCAGTTTGGATGGCAAACATTACAAATGCGACGATCTTTTTTCATATAAATTATAGGGAAGACAGTACACAAAGTGTGTGTGTGTGTGTGTGTAGGAGTAATTGTATGTGTGTGTTAATGAAACCTAGACGAAAAGTTCGATTTCGTCTCACAAGCGTTTACTGCTGCCTCTTAAAGCAGCGCAAGGGCTGCCATCAGACCAAGCTGAGCGCTCGGTACCCGCACCGCTTCCTGCTCCATAAATATCCAGCTGCTCCCTGGAACGTGACTTGGATTTGGACTTGTGTTTACTGCTACCACCGCCGCCGACGGAACGTTGTAACTGATAACGCTCCCGATCACGATCATTAATGATCTCATAGTGTGATTGAGAGTCGCTGCCTCCACCACCTCCTCCTCCTGCACTTGCTAGCAACAACTCGTGTATGTTCTTCGTGGAGCGTCGATGCGCTTCGAGGCATTGCGACTCCGAGGAGTACGGAAAGGATGCCACGAAATTGGTTTGCGTTGCCGGCGGATCGCTTGCAAAGTTTGCTGGAGGCGGCGGCAGAGGCAGTGGCATGCCACCTCCACACGGCGTCGATGGCGACAGATCTGTGAACTCAGTCTTTGCCTCCGATTCCACCGAGCACATGCTCTGGCGCGAGATGTCTTTCTGCAGCTGCTGTTGCTGCTGCTCCAAGGCGGCACTTTTCAGTGTTGGCATGTTCAAATTGGAGCTCTCGTAGTCATCTTCCAGACGTGTCTGTGGAATGGGCAGACGACTTCGTATGGAGTGCTCACGACGTCCAAAGCGTTGTGCCAGATAATCCTCATTGCTGTTGCTGCTGTTGTTGTTGTTGGTGTTGCTGCTGTGATTGCTGCTGCTGTGACTGCAATTGCTGTGCTGATGTTGATGTTGGTGCTGATGATGCACCTGATGACGCTGCGCATTGTCGTAGTAATTGTCGTTGCAGCAGCTGCTCACGTCGGCAAAATAAACCTCGGATTCCGCTGCCTCCAGACATTCACCAGCGGTAGCATTAGCTACGACAGCAACTGTTGCCGGCGCCGCTTGCCCCTTGGCAATGGCACCATTCGAATCCTGATAACCATTGTTTTCAATACCAATCACCGCTTGTGGTGCAACCAACTGTTGCTGGAGTTGTTCCGACTGCTGCTGTTGTTGCTGCTGCTTTGCTGCCACTTCGCAGGCAAACAATTGCTGTACATTTGGGCGCTGCTGTTGGCCATTGTTCTGAGGCCCAATGCTCTTGGCTCCCGCCTCGATCCGCTTCTTCAGCTTGCGTGTTGGCAACGTGTTCGAGCAACGATCCCGATCCCAGCCATTGCCGCCATCGCTGTCTGAGTGTGTGTTCTCGTACTCCCCATTGCTCACCGCTTTCGCCTTGTAGGCGGCGCTGCGTGCCGCTGCTGTGGACGCACTACCTCCGTCCATCCGCTCCAGCGTGGCAGACTGTCCCTGATGCTGGATGCAGAGACGTGTTTGTTGTGGCTGCATTTGCTGCTGAAGCTGCAGTTGCTCCTGTTGCTGCTGTGGCATAAGCGATGTAGCCGCAGGATTCACCGCCAGGCAGGCACCCGCCTGCAGATACTGATAGTAGCCACGTCGCGCTGGACTGTTGGGATCGCTGTAAGGCGGTGGTGGACCCCATACGCCGTAGGGCAAGGCATTGGGGGGCGGCAGCGTATTGTAGGCGCCTCCTCCATTCACTGAGGGCTCCTCAATCAGCATCTGGTTGCCATCGGCGGCAGCAGCAGCGGCGGCCACAGCTGTTGCCGAACTGAATCCATATTGGGAATCCGGACTGGCAGCAGCTTGGCGAAATCGGCGCGTTGCATCCGGCGTAGTACGTTGCCAGGGCATTCTGGGCCAGCTCCAGCCACTGCCGCCGCCGGAGCGTGCTCCTCGTTCACTACCGCCCCGACAGCCGCTGAGCATCTCCTCACCGCCGGGATTCGGGGAATAGAAGTTACCCGGCGGCTGAGTGGCCCAGAAACGCTGCTCCGCGCCACCTCCGCCGGCGGCGACTGCTGCAGCTGCTGCCGCCGCTGCACTGGCCTCATCCCATGGATAAGCCGTGGCTTGTAGAGGCAGCGTTAGCTGTCGATGGGCGTGACACTGCTCACAGCAACGACAATTGAGCATGCGACCCGGAGCAGCGAGCGGAGGCGGCGCTTGGCTGGCATAAAGAGAGCGACACCGCAACTCCAGCTGCTCCCAGTACATCTTTTTGCGCTCGTGGCTAAGCAGCTGGTAGACTAACATGCAGCTGAAGACGGCAATGAGCACACCGGCCACGGAGAGTCCGAAGATGGCCCGCAGGCAGGAGTAAAGGGAGCCATGGACGACTCCACAATCTGAGAGAGAGTCGAAGACCAGGCGCACGCCTTCTGAAAGCGTTGGCCGGAATTTAGTTTGGGAGCAATATTACATTTAAGCCATTTACAACTCACCTTTGTCCACGCGATCCACCTGGGATTCGATCAGATCCGAGTAGCAGGTGCAGGTGCGTGTTTTCTGGGCGTACTCACACTCCCGCAGCGCCTGGAGACGGCTCATGTGGAGCACGGTTGTAGTCACGGTGACTAGGGCACAGGTTAAAGCTGAGACCAAACCACAGGCGCCAGAAAGCTTGATCTGCGAAGGATAGGAATGAGTAATGAACACGAAGGCAGCGAAAATAAGTACTTACCAGATAGCTATAACGATTACGACGTCGCGCCAGGCTCATGATGCAAACGCCCGTGAGGATTAGCTATGAATTAGGCAAAAGTTTTGACCGGAGCATGACATGGATGGGCATTGATTACTCACCAGTGTGGCTGGCACAAATGTGGGCACCGTTTCAAAATTGCCCACGGTGATGGTATAGGAATGTAGTAGAAAGTAAACGCCCAGAAAGAGCACGCCCAGCAGGCAGCTAAATCCTCCACAGATAAGACACCAGACCACGTATTTCTTAATACCCGCGCCATGGCGATGAGCTGCAAGCAGAAGGTCAACAGATTAGCAAAAGGAATGGAACTGGATTGGGAGAAATGTGAAAACGAGCGTCTCTAACCCATCGAGCCTCGATGATGTGCCTCCGCTGTCGAGTTGGGCGGAGGAGCGGGCACCCAGGAGCAGGGCGGCGGCATGCTGTATTGCACGAACTGCATCACCGGATAACCGTGCATCTTAACAGATTATTTACTGGCTCGGGACAATCACAACAAACGAAGTTGAACTCTTTGAATCACTTTTGGGATTTACACAAACATCTCGTTATCAACTGAATTCGATTTTCGTATTGATAAATATTGGAAATATTTTTTTTCTTTTTTTCCCTGTGCACTTTACGAAAAATATCTATACACAAGTCGCTGGAGATGCCTCTCGACTGGCAGCTGCGCGGACTGGGAGATTTGGTAGTTGCTGCGAGAGCTGGGGTGAAGCAGGAGGCGGAGACGGGGGCGGATACGGACACGGAAGCTCAGCTATTTTTTATGGTGGGGAGTAGTGCGTTGCAATTGCGGAACGGTGTCAACGCAAAATCCTGACTGACATTAACACAGTTCCCAAACCACCCCAAAGAGTGCGCTTTGCAATCACGGGAACATCCCGAGAGAGCAGCAAGACGGTGAGAGAGGAAGAATGAGCGAGCGCAGGCGCTAAAACAGCTAAGAGAGCTTTGCCCACACAAAACGGATGCTGTGCCATCACTAGCAAATTACGTGACTATCACGGGGAATAGTGACTGAGGAGCGGATGTTTAAGATTTCATCTCCAAAGTTCCGTACTCACCTATTGAACCAGTGATGTTGCTGCGTGGTCTGGGCGGTGGGCGAGGCGGCAAAGGAGGACGATTGTCATCCAGTCCTTGGGATTTGGAACCGCTTACCCCAGCAGCTGCTGCAGCTGCCAGAGTGCTCACAACCTCCAGTTCCGTGTCATGGTAGATGTCATTGCAGCTATCACTCGGGTGAGATTTCGAAGGCAGCTGTCCCGCCGTATTACCAGTATTGGAGCGTTGTTTCTTCTTCTTGATCATGGTGCTATTGTTGTCGGATTCACTGACCGTTATCTCATCAGCCCCGAGCATGGCATCCACCAGTAGCGAACGCTTGTGTTGCTGGGTAACGGAGGAGGAAACGACATTGGCGGGACAAGTGCATTCGAGATCACAATCACAGCTGGCGGAGCCCAACGAGGTGTCGAGTGGCAGGTTCAGACGCTCCCGCTCTCGTTCCCTTTGATGTGGAGGTTGCTGCTGCTGCAGTTGCTCCTCGTCGTGCAGCGCTTGGTAGGAATGATTGAGCAGCGACTGTGCGGATTGTGTTTTAAGTGAGGATTGTGGCACTGGTGTGGATGTCTGCTGATGCACAAGCACAGCCACCGCCATGGATGCATTTTGTTGCTGTGGTTGCTGCTGCTGGAGCTGCTGCATTGGGGCACGTCCGCAGGAGCAGGGACACTGGCATTGCTGCGGTGCAACAGGCAGCGACAAACTCGGTTGTTGCTGCTGCAGCTGTTGTTGTTGTAGATAATGTGCTGGATACTGTATATAATGATAGTGATGCGTTGGTGCAGCCTGTGCGAGACTGGCTTGAGAGGCGACACGTTGCAAGGATTCCGCTGCTGTGGTTGTTGCTGTTGTTGTTGTGGCTGCGGCGCTTCCCGTGGCCTCCATGACTAACTGGCCAGAATGCCAGTGGGAACTGGGAACTGACAACTGGCGCTGACTAAACCGGTTTAACCCTTTCAACTTCAAATGCTTATTAATGCTTCACACACACTCGCACATGCTCACACACACGCGTTCAGCATACATGTTGAAGGAACTTTGCCTTCTCACGCTTCCAATTTCACGTTCAATTCGATCAAATTTATTGCCCATGCGGCAATAATATTCGCCAGTAATAAATTGCTAACACAAACGAATTAACATAAACAAAAGGCACAGCAACAATCCAACACAAACAAAAAGAAACCGAAACAACAAAAACAAGAACAAACCGAAGCTTTACTAATTAAAATCGATGCGACCACGAAGTGAACGCAACTGAAGTTGAGCGGCGACTGAGGCTTTGGCATCTCTTCGAAACGTTTCCGAGGATCGATTTTGGTTGCGCTCAAAAAGAGTCAGAGAGCGAGTGTGTGCGCTCTCAACTGCAACTCCAGAGTGTGAAGTTTGGACTCCCACACGCACACATGTAAACGCTAGGCTGGCACACACACACACCAAGCAGACTGAATGAAGAGCGTAAAAGCGAACGTTCTCTCTCAGCTGCAACTCCACACTCCCACACACACAAACGCACACAGAGACGTTTGCATAGAGCGCAGCGGCAAACGGTGCGCGGCAGAAACTTCAAATGAATTCCGGTTCTTGACCGTCTTTGCTCTGTTTGATGTTCTTGTAACAGCTCTCACTGTTTTTGTTGTTCTTGTAACTCCTCTCTTTCTCTCTCTCTCTCGCTGTGTGAGCTTGATGTTGTTGTTGTAGCTGCTGCACTGATTCAGTAAAAATTCTAAAGGTGTAGACCGGGCTCAGAGCACAGTGAAAATCAATTTCTTTGTTGATCATTCATTTTATTGTTGTTGTTGTTGTATTGGCTCTTGTTACCTGCGCGCTACCTGAGTGAAGCCTAAGCAACCTGTAGTTGTTGTTGTTGCTGATAATAATGCGAGCGTGTGAGTACCTCTTATGCGTGTCTGTGTAGTTTGTAGGGCAATCTGTAGAACCCATTTAAATGAGCACCGGCTACGGTCACAACCGCCTATAAAATATAGCCAAAAAGAGGATTTAGAGCATAGTGAATACATTTAAAAGTTAGTTTAAAAACTACAGAAAACGCCACTTCACAGACAGGTTGAGTAGTGTTATATTATGATCTATAAAAATTATTTCGATTAGAAATAGTATGTCCATAAAGAACTCCACATGTGTTTAATCCATTCCGTTGTACAATATTTACAAATTACTAAACTTCGACCCAGATTAGATCATCTATATAGCCTGTTAACCCATTGTACATATCTCGAAATAGTTGTTAAACAGTGTCACACCTTGAAAAAGTTATCAAAACGGCATTACCCGATACTATATGCACAATACACACACACTGTGACGCCCACAAGTCGATTAATCAGTTGATTATTTGAGTTATTTTGACATTTCCGTTTGCTGATAATAACGACTGAAATTCAAACAATATCAAGATATGTTTTACGTCAAGCATTACAGTAAAAAACACATGATATAGAACTATCGTATCCTTTAGTTACTAACAAAATAGTTTATTGAATAATTTTCGTTGAGGAATAACTCTTAAATGTCTTTAATAGCATATCATTACTGCGATTTAAAGCAGGTATAAAGCTACTTATTTCGATCTGTGAATCATCGCTGCTTAGTCAGTAGATAAGTAAACAATTTGCTTGCGTTACCACAGATACTTATAGATTATACAGTATTTACAAAGTATTTGCTGGATAAATTCAACACAAAACGACAAGTTCCTGACTATAAATTAAGTACGTGACTCACAATTGAATTTTAACTACGTAAATTTAAGAGCTGGGGAGAAAGAACAAGTCATCCCAGACTTTTCCTTATCCTCTTCAACTATTTACAAATTTTGGAAAGGGCGGGGAAATCACTAGAAAGTAAATCATTATCACAACCGAAATGAATCGATGCACTCGTCATGGAAAGCGGGTGGGGAAAAGATCGGGCAGTGTGGATGCTCTAAGGTGACCAGGCAGACATCCTACTGGTTGGCATTAGAATGCACCAACATGGCAAAGCTGCTCATGAGGAAGATGCTGGCGGGCAGCGAGGATAACATTTTGTGATAGAACGCCGTATGAGCCTTGGTCTTCTTCTGCTTGATTACCCAACCGAGACAGCGTTCCACGGCACGTTTCCATTTGCCATACCGCTCCTCGCGCTCTGCCTCCGTCGTTGTGGGCAGAAATGTGTCGTAGTGCACGTTCTCGTAGTACCGCTTATCCGGCTCAAATTTGCACAGATTTATGCCCTCCGCTTGGGCGGCACACATGGCCGCTCCAAAGGCCGTCGAGTCCATTAGCTGGGAACGGAAGATGGGCAGTCCAGCGGTGTCCGCCTGCAGTTGCATCAGCAGACTATTCGTGGTTAATTTGCCATCGGCATGAATCTTATTGATCTCATAGCCGCACTCCTGGTGCATGATCTCGAGTATGTCCCGTGTCTGGAAGCAGATAGCCTCCAGTGCCGCTCGCACAATGTGGTTCTTGCGGGTGAACTGCGTAAGACCAATTATGATACCACGGGCATTCTGACTCCAGTAGGGAGCATAGAGTCCGGTAAAGGCGGGCACAAAGTACACATCCCCAGCCGTAGGCACGGCCTCCGCATACTTTTCCGCTTCCTTGGAGTCCGGCAGTAAGCGCACCTTCTGCTGAAGCCATGAGAGCGCATGTCCAGCAACCGATACAGATCCCTCCAGTGCATATGTCGTCGGTGCATTTGGTCCCAGTTTGTAGGCAACGGTTGTGAGCAGGCCGTGGCTAGAGAAGACCGGCGTATTGCCCGTATTGCACAGCAGAAAGCAACCAGAACGATAGGTATTCTTTGTCTGACCGGGCTTCACACACATCTGACCCAGCAGCGATGCCTGCTGGTTGCCCAAAATACCACTGAGGGTCATGCCTCGCAAGGCACTGCGATCGGAGGTGATCTTTCCGTAGATTTCCGAGCAGCTGCGTATACTAGGCAGCATTTCCTCCTTAATGTCAAAGGTTTTGAGCAGCACAGGATCCCAGTTCTGTGTCTCCAGGTTCATGAGCAGCGTGCGTGACGCATTTGTCACGTCCGTAATATGCAGTGCACCTGGTAAAGTAGACAAATTTTAGTTGAGGAAATTCAGTGCAGATCAGAGCAAAAATGTATGAAATAATATCCTTGATCAACCTAGACTGGGACTTCTTCAATACTTCCGTTTAAATCGGGGTCTAAAATTCTTCTATAAACGGGTTTTTTATATAATCTTGTACTTGCGTCTTGTATAAACATTAGTTTCGATCCAGTAGACTTTTTATATCTCCCGTAGTTATTATTCATAACAATTCGCTATTTTGTTCTGCAATAAAGTGCATTCTTTCGCCAAAAGGTAACTAGATTAGAAAATAAAGTTTTTGAAGATTTTTTATACCGAGGTTTTAAAAAAACGGATAAAAATGGTCAGAAGCTTTTTGTGAGGTCTGCAAACAACGGATTCATCAAGAATTTACTGCGTGAAGTTACTGTATTACTCACCATTGGTCAGATTCCACACGATCCAGCTGTCCACGGTGCCGACCTTGCAGCGATTCTTGTTCATGGCCTGCCTCACCTCCCGCACATTGTCGTGGAGCCAACGAATCTTCAAGGCAGAGAAGTACGTGGAAATGGGCAGACCAGTACGTTCCTTGAAATGATTTGGGTCCTGCACCTTTGCCACAATCTTTTCGACTGTGGTGCTCGTGCGTATGTCCTTCCAAACGATGGCATTGTAGAGAGGCTTGCCTGTAACCGCATCCCAAACGATGGTCGTCTCCCGTTGATTGGTGATGCCAATGGTGGCAATGTCAGTGGCACAGTAACCCAATTCGGGCAGCTGTTTAAGAGTCTCTTCGGCGCATTTGTTGATCGAGGACATCATCTCGAGGGGATCCTGCTCATACCAGCCATCCTGTGGCGTTATCACACTCAGTTCCACACTGTGCGAGGCAATCTCCTTGAAATCGGGTATTGTGTATATAGAGAATCCGATTGTCTTTGTGCCCTCATCGATGACGCCCACCAGGGACCAGGGGGCGGCAAAGGATTGCTTTCGCTGCTCATTGCTACGGAATGGCACCTCGGCACTGGAAGTTGGTACATTCTTGCCCTCCGTCATGTTAACTGGCAGATAAAGTTTAAAGATCAAGACTAATTAGTCGGCGATTACACCAAAAATAGTTTGCATTTTATTGCGGAAATCGAGAATAACTGTTTCTGCGCTTATCACCTGCCGGCGATAAGAGAAGCAGACATAACGCCGGACTGCGAGTGGAATTGGTATGAAAACAGAAACAACAACAACAACTTGCGCCACTAAAAGTCGGTTCTGTTTACTCCCCCTCTCTTCGTATTTCAACGATACGATCTTAACTTTTTGCTAATTAATTTGCAGAACACATTTTGCAGCTGTTTGCCTTCCTCCTCTTAAAAAAATATAAAGACGAATACCCTGCACTATGTAATAAAAGTGGTTGTTAAGCTGCGCATACTAAGAGTGTTTTAAAACAAGTTTTTTAGGGTTTTTAAAGCTTAGTTTTAGAAAGACTGAAAACTAAACCTACTTAGATCTTACTTAATCGGTTAAATAATATTATGGTACGCGGTCTTTTACAGCCGACTCAAACAACTACGGCCTTTGCTAATAATTATACTATTTAAAATGTTATAAAGATAAGTTATTGATTACTGAAGTTATGCAATAAATTATAATGCCGTAGATAAGTGTTAAATATGTAGAAAATGTCTTAAATACGGGTTAATAAGACTATCTTGTATAAAGTTTTAATAATCAAGATAAGCTTGGTATTTATAACCGCTCTAAATATATAGCAGAAAGTTCATTTAAAGCATAGTTAATGTTTCTAGCTAAATTGCAGTTTCTATAGGGTGTTAGCTTGTCGAGCGCACTCTTTTGTTTGCACTTGACTTTGAACTGTTCGACGAGTAACCAAACCCCAAAGCTTTGTCGGTCTTTCGGTCGAGCCCTCTTAACACACACACTAGCGCACACTCACACACACACACACACTTGGTAGCATTGCCAAATATTTGTTATCGCGATATTTTTAAACATTTTTTCGGTTTTTTTGCGAGAATTTAGATTAGACGCAAATGATGGAGTGTTGTCAATTATTTACAGTGGCACATTGCAGCCGCTAAAGTAATAAATGAAGTATATTAAAAATTAATGGACTTAATAAAAAATATTTTATGATTTTCACTGTACTTGGAAATGCGTCACAGTCACTAGTATAAGTATAAGTACACTTCAGTTGAGTTCAGTTCATCATGGCCGCGTCAAAGTCTAGTTGAAAGTCAACTAATCAGACTTTGTTTTAGTTTTAGAACGCATTAATCAGTTGCTCAACATTAATCTTGCTCATATCAGCTACAATTAATCAATCACATTGAACATAAACTAATTTTTTTAGGCGGAATCGTTTTTTAAAACTCTTTTTATAGTTGTTATGTGTTAAATTTGCGGCATTTTATGAATTAACTTTTAAGTTTACGTACATGCTGTTGTCGTCGTCGGCGTTGTTGTTTTTGTTTCTTTTGATAACACTGATAACAGCTACAATGCTAACACTTGTATCAATACCCAATAAATGGATAACAGAAAGAGAGAGAGAGTCAAAGAGAAAGAGAGAGAGCGTGCACGATCGAGAGAGTAAGAGAGAGCACTAACAAGTTGTATTCGACACGTTTCGATATTTTATTTTATTTGTTGGCTTTGAAAATAAAAAATGCCCCGCGACATCCGTTCAAGGCAAGAGCCAAAAAGTATCTGAAAGTCTCGGAAAGGGAGCAATTGACTGCTGCCTCAAAGCGTTGGCTATCAAACGAAGGCGTGGCAGTTTGCTCGCCAATACACACACACATACACACAGTCTATAGAGAAATCGCTTTTAGAGTGCATTGAAAACAAATACAAACAAAGCGATTATTGTCACAACACACACAGACTCGCGCACACTGGTAAAAAGTACAACTGATAAGAGAAGCCGGGTTGGGTTAGGGTTAGACGTGATTTTGGAATGTCGGGTATACGGCGTAAGAGGCATTCACTGTCTCGCCTTGTGGGCGTTGACCTTGACATTTAAATGAGACTTGCACACGTTCACACTGCCTGCCGTAAATAAGACAACACTTGTATCAGTACAAGCTAAAAACTTATTTCAGGTCAAATTTATTTGGCAATAACTTTAAATATATATTTTCCTCGACACAATTACAGAACAATTATAGAACACACTGTGCATCATAAACTCTGCAAAATAATTACAATTGCGACAATTTAAGTGTAAAAATTCCCACATAATTATTTCGAAAATTTCGTCATTTCATTCAGCGACAATTCTATTTCTGGGTGTAAAAAGTGCGTGAAGAGCTTGTTCGGGGCCACAAAGACTCGAAGAGCGCTATAAATATCAGAAATATATTTCAGGCAAAATGCGACAAATGGAAATTTTCGAATAAAAATCGAATTCGCTTTATGCAACGACGAAGACTTCATTAATATTAAAATCAAGTTAAAAATGACAAATAAACATAAACAAAGCAAAAAACCAATAAAAATGGACAGCAAAAAGATGCAAAAGCAAAGGCGCTTAATTTGGCAATAGCTTGAGGGGTTTCACTTGCACAGGGTATGTACCGGTCGATCATTTGCTACTTTGTTTTGTCAACATAAATCAATCGGAATTGCATTCATTTTATGGGGCAATCGAATGCAGAACAAAGTCAACAAAAAGCTTGTTTTGTTGTCACATATCGGGGTGAGCAAATATATATGTTTACCTCTGTACATATACCTTTACCGTTAGGTCAATAAACTGTTTACGTTCTACCTGTAAATTGCATTGTAAGCACTTGTGTTTGATCAAAGGTCATTTATTTATATACTGTGACCATATCGTGTGCGTATCATATGACAAACTCATTCGATTCCTACAACAATTAACATTTTTGTTGTTGTGATTATTGTTGACATAAACATATGCTGATTAGCTGATAAGCCGATTGATAGCGACGAATGGGGATGGGGGCTGTGAGGTAATTACTCTGTTAGTTTGATTCGAAAACGTATATAACGGTTAAGGTCAAAGGTTACTACACGCTGTAAGCTGGCGCCATTCGATTTTAAAGCAACACGTCGTTTAAATATTTGTATTTGTTATTTTTGTTGAAGTTTTCTTTGCTTTGACCCACTGTTGCAAATCGTGTGCGGTTGTCATTATATGCACATGGCGAGTACTTGAAACACACAAACTCACACACCCATTTGAGCGACGGAGACACAACAGCTAATGGCTATAAGTTACGTAAATTAAATTTTAAATATAATTATAGGCAGTTGCACGGCAGAAAAAAATGCACATTAAATAATTAACTTCCGCGTTGTGTTGTGACTGCTCGCGCTGTTGGCGACAAACTGAACTGAAATCCATTGATGACTGGGGGCATAAGTGGGAGACGGCTGATCTCTGTGAGAGCAGCAGAGATAGGTAGTGAGCGATGAAGAGAGAGTGTGTGGGAAAGTGAGAGGAGTAGTGAAAGCAGCATGTGTGGGCGAGCAGCAGCACGTGATAAAACTTGACGAAAATAATCGATTGTTGCACATATATACAAACACACATACATATTTATGCACAGACAAGCCCCTTAAAAGCTGCATGCGGATTGGTCGTTTTGTTGGCACTAATGACGTCACAACGACAAGCATCAAGAACAAATACAAAACAAATATTTATGTTTATTGCATAATTATGACACAAGTTCATCTTACATCTTGCTATGTTTGCCATGTTGTTCGTGTTTGTATTTATTGCGCCGGTATAAACAAAATCCAAGCACGTGTGTGCCCGGCACACTCACACACACAATCACACACCGGAGAGCACAAACTAATACACTTTTTGCAGCGTTTTTCACTAGTATTCCACTGTGTGTGCATTGGTGGACCACCAGTGTGTTTTATTGTCCCTCGGAATCATGAGTAATCCGATTTTAGGTAAATATTTCTTCTACGTCTGTTTATCATCAATTCAACTCGACTGACGAGCCCTTTTTTCTCTCAAAGCGTTTGCGAAGCCAGGGCTGCAATATAATCGAAGCGCTTGCGTTCACGCTTTAGGAACTGTTGAGTCACAGCTACTTGACTTACGCGGTCAATTTGAAAACGTTCCAATTAGAACTACCGAAAACTTTTGATATCATTATCAGTGACTCCATAATGATAGTGTGCTGGGGCAAATTTGTTAGTTGCTGGACTTATCAATCGTTAACGCAGTGCCCATAGATTAGTAGGCCGTTGTTATCAATATCAATACATTTTTTTCGTGAACAAATATTGAGTTTGCGCCATGTCAGTGGCAGTATCCAGGCAATCGCCATGGCCAGCGAACGACTTAGACTGTGGGAATTTGAGACCACGCAAACTCATTTTGATAAGCGGGTATTGGAGTCGATCGAACGGGGTTTCACGGCATTATTGGTAATACTGACCACATTCTCGGGCATTGTTTTGGCGCGCCTTGCAACCCATCGGCTATGCACTCGATATAGTCCAACTGTATGCTATCTGGTGGAGTTTGCGCTGATCGTGCTGCCTGGCGTGCTTTTTGTCACAGTGACTCATCGCTATAGTGGACTCTTTGTGGGCATCTTGGGCATAACCTTTCTACTGCTCATTCTGTTAACGGGCTCTCTGAAACGGGCTCGTAGTCGCTCGCACTTCGATTTGGGCAAGCGTCCTACAATGCTTACCGTTGTAAGAGCATTAACCCAGTTAATTACCGCCGTTTGTATACTCGCCATAGATTTTGAGAGTTTCCACAGGCCCTATCGGAAGAGTCGCCTTTTTGGTGCTCAGCTCATGGACACGGGCATTGGCCTGTTTGTAGTTACCATGGGACTAGTGTCTCGGCGTCCTCGAAACTGTGTCGATCTGCGTAGAACTCTGGTGCGTTCAGCTTTACCACTTATCCTGCTGGGGTTTGCACGCACGCTGGCTTTGGAAATCGTTAGCTATGGTCAGGATGCGCATGAGTATGGCAAGCATCTGAATGCCTTTTTCACGTTGGGATTCACAAAGCTCTTTGGCAATCTGGTCAGCTTTCTACCGCGCAGTGACTTCCAGCTGTTACCTTTGGCACTGGGTAAGTTCCCAAGAAGGAAATTAAAGATACACTTAGTAATCGTTTTCTCCCCTTAGTCTTGTTGGTAACCCATCAGTTGGGTTTGTCTTTTGGCGGCATCTCGGCCTACGTAATGGATGAGGATCGGCCGCGATCCTCGTTTCTCAGCGCCAATCGGGAGGGCCTGTTCTCCATGCCGGGATTCGTTTGCATCTACTTGTTGGCCATTTACCTGAGCCGTTGGCTGGTCTCCAAGAAACTGCTAAGCTATGCGGAAATGATACGAAAGCTTAAACATCTGGGACTGTTGGCTGTATTCTGTTGGCTGCTTATGGTATTAGCAGCGAATGCTGTGGGCATCTCCCGAGTTACCTGCAACATGGGCTATGTTTTCTGGATGATGGCCATAACCAGCACAATGGTGTGGCTAACCATGTTCATCTTCGACTTTATCATCAGCAGTGTCATGCCCCTGGACACGTCGATTGCTGTAGCTGAAAATCTGGAAAAGGGTTCGACGAGTTCAACAAGTCTTCTACCCTCTTCTCCGGAGCGAAGTGGAGTATTCCTCATCTGTGAATCGTTGAACATGAATGGACTAACTTTCTTTCTGCTGGCCAATATTTTAACTGGCGGCGTTAATATTTTCCTTTCACCAGAGGATCGTTCAGACTTTACTTCGGTCCTTATACTATTGGCCTACATGCTTTTGGCCTCGTTTGTGGTGTTCCAAATGTATTTGCGGCGTATACGAATTGCCTAAAAGTTTTCCAATTCCCATTTGCCTGTTTGTGCTGTGATAACACTCTAGAATTTCTAAAAATATTGTACAGGTCATTCGTAAGGTTCTCATATTTGTTTATCGCTTTTATTTGATGATTTAGTTTCTAGATAATGTCTTAAATCTATTTTGTAATAACTTAAGCTTGATAATAAAAGTGACGTAGTCAACAACGCTATCAATTATACCAAAACATTGCAATTGATTTCTGATAAACGAAAATTGAAGTGTGCTTTCATGTGGTGTAAGCAGTTTACTGCTTTCAAGCACTGCTTATATCCGGTAAGCAGTCCTGGTTTGCACATTTGCTAACCATGCTTAGCTAATACAAAAACATTTAACAGCAAGCAGTGTACTTAACGAACATTTTTAATAAGTGGTTTGTGTACTGGTTGTGGTAAGTGGTGCCAACTCAGAAAGTATTCAAGCAGTGTATTTGGGTGACGTTTCTTGCTATTATTTATGTTCGCCTGGTGTTTTGTCCAATTGTTTTACCTCTAAGCCGCTGCAATTTCGATCAGCGAAGAATGTATGTATGTTTGTATTACTGTGTGTATGTATATATGTATGTGCAAATGTATGTATGTATGTCTGTATATATGTTTGTGTGATTGTAAGGACGGCGTGATATCAAGAAAATGGTTGAAATTTCAGCACAGCTGCCAGGCGATCAGAATTAGCAGATGGAGTTGCTCTTTATACCTTTTTGTTGTTGTGCTTCAAGTTTCTGTGAGAGAGATCAAACGATGCGATTGGCTAACGCACGTAGGGGAAATGATAAAACTCAACAACAATGTTTCATATGCAATTTCTTATCTTATTTCTATGATCTTTTCACCGTTATATCCTTCATGTGCGACAATGCGATTGGCTAGCACAGGTAGGGGAAGTGACAGAACACAACAACTATGATCTTTTCACCGTTATATCCTTCATGTGTATTTGTTGTTGCTTCGTTTTCAACCTGCACTTGCAAAAAAAAGTGTTAGTCTTAATATTCCTTTGAAATGATTAGCAATTTGAACGATTTTGAAGATCTGATTTTTTTACAGTGCAGCGAATTTTTCGATAATGTTTTGGAAGCAGCTTCTTGTTATTATTTCTGTTGGCCTGGTGCCTCTTGTCCATGTCACTAACCGCTGCAATTTCGATCAGTGAAGTAAGTAAGTAAATGAAATATTAAAATATAATCAAATAATATAACAAACAGTTCAATAACATTTTCGTATTAATATTTATTGAATAAAACTATAATATATAATATGAATTAATAAAACACAAATACTAAAATAGGCAAAAATAAAACTAGATTAAAATCGAATTTCGAATAAACGAAAACAATAAAAATTAACGAGAGTTCGATGGTTCTTACTTGTTTCACTATTTTTTGGTGCCTTGTAGAAATTCAACAAATGCAAATTTTGTTAAAATCAATTAAAAAAAAAAATAAAGAGTTAAGTCATAAAATTGGGGGCTTAATATTATGTACAGATCTAAATCGAAGAACTCTCAGAACGGATTATCGAATGAAGCGAATTGAATTTGCGTTTATTGCATAGTTCAGTGCAGTCGCAATATATAAATATATGTATACATAGGTGTAAAAAGGATATATATCGTTATATATATATGTATATGTATGTGTGTATAAAAGATGAGTTTGGTGTAGAGTTAGTAGAGAGATAGAGTAAAGAGTATATAAGGATATGCGCACGTATTGTGTCCTAGTTGAAATACATTAAGTTCTCGTTAAGATTGTAAATGTGCATACAAAAGTTTTCTTTGTTTTAAGTTTTGTGATTGTGTTCAAGTCTATATGGTTGCATTCTTAGTAGATCCCTTGTCTAGAAGAGCCCTCGCTCCTTCTTCAGCTTTGTCTGCTTCCACACGGGCAGCTGCTCGAACTCCTCCCGACTCACGCCCAGAGCACTCTTGAAATCATCCTGATTCAGATAGAGCTCTAGTCTTGTGGGCTCCACACCTTCGGGCAGTGGACGTGCCTTGAGCACCTCCAAGGGATACTCGGTTTGTGTCATTTGTGCCAGCATCTCGCTTATGGGCGTGGCCACCTCAGTGCGTCCATCCTGCAAAAGATAAGTCACCGTTAATCCGAATTCTTGTACAAGCTCTTGCTGAACTCACCTCTAGGTTGATTTCACGCACATCCTCGCGCTGTGTCCAGTCGGGGAAGAGCGCCTGGAAGGCCAGGGGTTCGAGGCCCGCCCAGACCACGTGACCCCTAATCCCATGGAAAGAGGAGGCTTCGTTGTCCCCGTGCTTGGCACGCCAATAGTCGACGGCCGTCTCGAGGGCAGCACGTCTCTCTGAGATCCAGCGATTGACACCAGCACGATTGTCATTTGTGGGACTGCTGCGCTCCTCGGAGTTGACTACAAAGGACAGCATTGATTAGTACCCTTTTAACTAAGCTTAAGCCTAGGCTACTTACTCTTGATGTCCTCGAGGGGCCACCAGCCCATCCAGAGCCACAGCTCATTGCCATCATCCAGCAAGAAGATGGTCGGCTGTCGCGCATTATACAGTTGGGACTGGGCGAAGGGATAGGGACTATGGCGATCCTGGCAACGCAGAGGATCTATCAATTCCAGTGCCTTGAAGACGCCCTGAGTACTCGAGAAGTTGAACATTCTCAGTGTGTAGTCATAGAGCCTGGTGGCCTCCAGTAGACTGCCGTAGCTACGCTGCTTCAGCTCCAAGCCCAGGGCCTGCTGGCAGACATCGCTTTCGGTTCCTTCCTGCTGCTCCAGCAATGTGGCGCTTTTGCAGCTGAACAAATCCTGAGGCAGCTGCTCGATTAGCTTCTCGGCGGCGGCTAGAGCCACAGCTCTGGTGTGTTCTGCACTCTTGCAGCCATGCCAGAGGAGCACTTGACCCTCGGCACCGTGGACAAGAAGCATGGAGCTGCGGGAACGCAGCTGGCGTGCCTCACAGCTGACTTCCTTGAGGAGCGTCTCCTCGGGCACATTTCCCTGCACCTGGTAGAGACGCCACTGATCGCGTCTGGCCAGGCACTGCTCTTTGCGTCCCTGGTGCTGCCACATCTGGCGGAAGAGTCGCAGGAAGGCGGTGGACTCGTCTCCTTGGGCCACACGCATTTGGGCACCCTTCTCCTTGTCCAGCTCCACGGTGAGCAGAGCTGCCGCTCCTTTCTCGTTGGCACTGGAGTCTTGACCCTGCCAGGTGAAGTAGACACAACGATCGCGTCCCACTGTGCTGCGGTTGGACACCTTGCCACTCAGTTCGCGCACTGTGACCGATATCTGATAGATCCAGCGCACAATATAGCTCTCGGCGGAGTAGAAGTGACCGTAATCCTCTCGAGCTTCGGCCGAGTCAAAGTTGAACTCGTGAATCTGCCACTTGTCGGTGGACTTGGTGATGACATCAAAGTGTCGCATCGTATCATTGTCATAGTAGAAGTTGCCACGCCCCAGATTCGATTGTTCCAGCACGAGATTGGGCTCCTGATACGGCTCGCCCTTGTGAATAGCTGCGCCATTGAGGGCACGCACCACATGCACACCATTTGCCAGGTAATCCTTCTCCAGATCCTCCCGCTCCAGTTCTGGCCAATCGCTGAACTTCTCCTTGAAGAGCACCGTCTCCATGTTCTGGGTAATCTTGCCCAGCACACACCACTCCGGACGCACCGTGGAACGCTTGGCATATTTGGTAGACTCCCGTCTGCCCACAATAGCCGCATAGTTCAAGGGATTCAGATAGCACTGAGCGTAGTCAGCGGCATCTGTGGCTCCAAAGTGCTCCTGGGCGAGACGCAGGGCCGCCCGCTTGTCATCCGAGGGAGCATTCTTGCCGTTCCACACGTACAGCTCGCTGCCAAAGTCAAAGACCAGCACCTTGCGGGTGTCCAGCATCTCCACCTTGGGTATGCAGCCCCAGTACTTTTCCAGGGGCACCAGGGCCTCGTCCTGGTACTCGTAGATCTTGTTCGTCTCGATGAGGCTGCTCTCAAAAACATCATCTTCATCCGCATGTCCACAGTCTGCCATCTCCGGCTGATCCTGCTCGGTTTGTCCCAGCAGCGACCAGAACTGACGCCACTGTCGTTCGTTGACATACTTGCCATCGGTGAGGATGACTTCCTGTCCGGCTGTGCAGCCCAAATCCTTGTTCTCCACAATCGCAGCACAGATCTTCTTGCTGCGCGAGATCTCGATCACATTCGCAAAGGATCCAACATAACGGAAGAGCTGTGAGCCCGCAATCAGAATGAAGCAATCGCCACGATTCAGGGACACCTGCTCGGGAGCCACAAGACGCGTCTGGACATGAGTGCGTCCCTTGACATGGAGCAGCATCAGCGGCTTGTGAGGCAGCCACATTTGTTGCAGCGGCAGCGACGACGACTTAAGGGCCACCGCCTTGAAGTCCTCGATGGAGGCGAGTCCTGCAATGGCTTCAGCTGCTAAATTACCACGTTGTCCATCTGGAAAAGGAAGCAGAGATGCTTTAGTTATAGGAAACCAAATGATTAAAAGGTTTCCCGACTCACATGACTCCAGTTTGAGGCGACGCAGCTCTCGCTCTGCAATTCCCGTCTTGAGTTCCGTGTACTCCGAGCTGATGTCGCTGCGCTGGGCCAAACTCTTGAGCGGATTACGCGCAGCTCGACGACCCTTGGGTCCCTGAATGTTACGCTTGCTGACCAGGCTAGAAGTGGAGTAGTGGTTAAGTATGTGGAACTGTTTTCATCTCAACTCGTACATACCGCTCTGTGGGCTTAATGTCATCAAAGGCGCTAATCTCCAGCTGTGAATCCCCGCCAGATTCGCTTGTCTGCTTTGATTGTGTGACAAAGAAGTTCTCAAACGTTTCCTCATCGTCCAGACGGGGCACTTGTATTCTTGCACCCACGTTGGTGGCAGCTGCTGCACTCTTGTTATTGGCCAACTCCTTGTCGAGTTTGGCATTCCGCGGGGAACTTCTCTCCGCATCCGAATCGGAGCTGCTGCTGTTGCTACGACTCAGCTGAGTCTCCTCCTCGGCCTTGACACTCAAACTACGCTGCACGGCAATCTTCGCGCTGTTCGTGACTCCGACCATCATGGAGGGACTCTTGGCCAGTCCCAACTGTGGCTGGTTGGCACTGCGCACCTCCAGCATCGGGCACTTCTTGGCGGCATCGTTAGGAGCACGCTGGAATTGCAGTTCCACAGGAGACTGTGACTTCTTCTTCAAACGTTCAGCGACTGTAAACTTGTTGGCATCTTTTTGCTCTGTGGAAAGGTGAAGAAAAGGTTAGACAATCTTTAACGGAGGGTTCTTTGGGTAGTAGTCTTACCTATGCGCTGCTTCCAGCTCTCAGAGTTGATCTTGAGTTTTCCCAAGCGATCGGACACTTTTCCTCCCTCGAGACTGCTCACGATCAGCGGCGAAGGCGGCAAGGGCTTGTCGGAGAGCGAGTGCGCCAAAGAGAGTGATTCCTGTGGGAGAAGGCAGAAGGAGAGCAATTATTAGTAGGAGTGGAAACGGAGTGTATAAGCTTTAGATACTAAGAGTAATCCCAGCTAAAGTAGAACTCATGACTCGATGAATACAGCTATAAATTAATCAGTTTATTTTAAGTAGATTGCCACAGTGGTGACGAAAGTCGGCTACAAATTCACCTTATCCCAAGTTAAGGTCAAACTCTGCACATTTGGGCCCAGTTAGTACAACTTTTGGCACTTTTTGGCAGTTGCAGACCTTGAGCTAGCCCCACAGGGGCGGAGGCAGCGGCGTTACGCCCACAACGGCGTTAAAAAAGCGAAATGCAAATAAAGAAATTTCAAATCTTGAAAATTAATAAGAAAATAAAATCGCAAAATGATTTCGAATATGGTCATCAATCAAGCCAAATTTGGACTTGGCCCAAACATGTTTTCTAGTTGTTGTTGTCGTGAATGTTGTTAATGTTTTTTATTGGCATAGAGCAGTCCAGTCCATAAAATGGCTTTATTCCCGAGCTCTTCCCAAAACACACAGTGACTCACAAGCATTTACTATGAGCTAAAATTAGTTAGTCGCTTAGTTTAGCTAACTAGTCAGTAGAGGGCTTTGTCAACAGCAATTAATTGAGTTGGGCTAACAAATTGTTTATTTTTACCAGTTTTATTTTTTGCATTTTGTGCGCATTTCAGTTAAAAACACACACACACACACACTCGGAGGCGGCACACCTTTTAGCCAAGTGCGCATATAATAGCAATGATCAAAAGCCAAAGTAAACGTAACTTTTGGCCAGAGCTTTAAACTTGGCTAATTGAAATTAGACACTTTGATGCGCAAATCAAGCTCGGAAGTTGTGAACTACGCGAAACGGAATCATCAACTGAGCGGCGGTAATTGATTGAGTTTGGGCCAACTGCAAATTGCAGGCAAAGGGGAAAATCCCCTACAGTTAAAAGAGTGAGAAGGAGAGCGGGAAAGAGCCACGAGGCGAGTGAACGAAAGAGACAGAAACACGCGCTATTTGCAAGCAAAGATAAGATAAGACTATATCGCTAGACGATAAATGGGTAGTAAAGAAAGTAAGGGAGAGAGAGGGAAGAGAGAGAGAGAGAGCGCTGCTTTGTTTACCTACGTTTAGTTTTAAGTTAAAGCCGCAAATTAAGTGCAAATATAAACAGCTTAAAGATAAGTCATCGGGAGAGACAGAGGAAGAGCAAGAGATGGAGAGAAGTGTCTCCCTCTCTCAAGCAGACCCGTTCTATCAGCTGTTTGCATAGCAGGTAGCATTTACTATAAGCTAATAGACCATAACTCACTTCGAAAATGTCAATGAGCAACTGATAATGACACACCTTAAACCATAGACACAGACAGTGAAACAACGCTAAGACGCACACAATTTAAAAAAATTTATGAGCAGATGCATAACTAAATGAAACTAAAGTTTGAATAAAACACAAGTTTGGCAAAATTATTAACAAATTTAAGAAAACTTCATAAATACTTAAGTTTTTTATATAGGTAATAACTGCTGTAGTTGCAAACACGTGAAGAATTTATATAAAACAAAACTGTTTGTATCTATAGAAGAAAAATTTGTATGCAGAATATAGAACTTAATAGTAATTAAGTTTAATCAATATTGGTTTTAGGAATGTATTCACTTTAACCCAGGTCAGACTGTAGCTACAATAAAACTACAAAATTCAATAATTCTGCCCTTCCCCCTTATTAAAGTTTCACTGTTTTCATATCTTTTATGTTAAATCTACTTGAGTTCCTTCCTTGAAGTTTATCTTGATTCCATACATACCTTAGATATGTTTTCCGCTCTCTCTCTCTCTCTTTCACCCCTCTCTGTCACTCCTGCACTAACATTGCCTGCACATTGTTATTGCATAAACAACAAGTAAATAGTTTAATTTATTTGCTTCTTATCAGTTTGTGGCACAGTTGCACACACACATGATTGGCAATCATTTGGCGCAGCTTTTGTGATTACAGTCAAGATTTGTGTTATGAACTGAATCGACTCACGACGCATTCGCAACTAACAGTGAGCCCTCGACTACGGTGCACACTCGCATGCACGACCTTGGCGATTCTTTGACGTCGATATCAAAGCGCTCAAATTCTCCAGAATTTGATTGTGTGTGTCATCACATTGGAGCTGCTGTCCACTCCACTTCCTCCCTAGTCACTCCACACACTTCATTGAGCAGCGACGTGTCGATGAATCATCGGCGTTAAGTTTGATAAACATTATAAATAAATACGGGTAAAAGCTCAATAGACACACAAAAAAAAAGACAATCGAAAAAATGTTGAATTCGTTGTTGAGGCAGCTGCTAACAATAACAACAACAACAATAACAACAACAACAACAACAGCTACAACAACAGCACAAACACATGTTGTTTTGGCCAACTCTTGCTTTTGGTTTTACCAATTTTGCATGCGCAAATCCAGCGAAAATGCCAATTTAGCATATTTCATCAATCGATTATTTTAATGAATTTTTTTACTTAACTTATTATAATTTTTTTTTATTCATTTATTTCCATTTGGCTTTGGTTTCCATAGAGGCCAATTCAAAATAGTTTTAGTTTGCACTAGGAACTTAATTGTTATCTATAGAACACAATCAGAACTCAATTGAAAAGTTTCCATTTGCATTTCCATTTCAATTTCTATATATTTCTATATTTCCATGTCCACATTTATTTGCTTGTTTGCCATTTTAGTGGAGCAAGTGACTAGTATCTGAGTGTGTTCACTCGATGAATTAATTCATTTGATTGTGCAACTAAAAGAGGCAGCATTGATAAGCAAACATCTGCTCTGCTCCACTACTGGTTATTGTTGTTCTTCTTCCTGTTGATGCCACTCTGTGGCAAGTTCATTGACATTTTGCACTCCATAAAACAACTTAATACTCTGTAATCTATCTTTTACCAGCAGATACAACATTTTCCTTTGTTCAACTCATCACCCAATGAAAATCAATTTAAAAACTTTAAACATTTGATTTACAACAATAATAAAATTTATAGTTTTCTGTTATAAAAGTCTCCCGCTCTCACAGTTTATAATTAATGAATAAATAGTGAGCAAAAAATACTTTGATTTGCGTCAATTTGTTTTGCAGACACGCTTCGACTACACAGATAAAAGGGCTATGAAAAGGGGGTACACGACTAGGCAATACCCTAGCTGAAGGTGCGTAGATTTTTAGTATATGAATTCGTTGTAGAAGTTATTTGAAATACAATTTAGTTTACCAAATCATACCAAAGATACTTTTAAAAGATACAGATACACAGTTTGTATACTTTGCTTGATCGTTGTGTACTGCACATAAGTTGTACTATACCCCACATCAGCTGCAATTCATAAATTGTTTAAACAATTGGCTAGCACAGCTGCCAGAGTCACAAAGCCAAAGCACAGAACGTGGCTGAAAGGCATTCAGTGCTATTATTAACCCTACAATCAATTAATTATTGCAAAAGACTATAAATTTAAGAAAATATCTCAGTTGTAAGCAATTTATTAAGGTGTAGATATATTTATGATTAATAGGTGTATGTGTATATATATTTATATATAGTAGTTATTGCTGTTTACAGTTCAACTAAGTAATACTAATAGAAATTCATTGTGAAATCGCTTTTTTCTTATTAAAATAATTGATTAATTTGCATTTATTTATGTTCTTTGCGTATTTACAGTTCTCGTGACGTCACTTGAGATTTTAGTTGATATACTTGTGTTTGGCATTGTTTTACAATATTACGTATAAATTATTTATTAAGCATAAGTACAGTAAAAAATAAAATATTTAATTTATTGTCTGATTTTATGCGATTTCGATTCGTTTAAGTTTTCATCAATTAAACAAACAAAATGCAAATGAGGAAATGGAAATCGTAATAAAAATATTAACAACAACAATTGTTGTTTAGTGGGAGGGGTAAGTGGGACACAAGGGGGGCAGAGGGGGCGTGGCGTATGAACCAACAAAATGTGAATGCATTGATTGCATTCGTTCATTCGCAGCGCGAGTGTTTTCCATTCAATCTCTGAGTCACTGCAAACAAAGGGGAACGGGAGACAGCGAGACAGAGAGCAAGGCGGACGGGAGGCAGGAAGTCTTTCGATGGCACGACTAACTGAACTGACCAAGTGACTAACTAACTAAACACGATCGATCCGTCGATCGATCCTCAACTTGTGGCCAGCGGTTGAAGCGTCGTCTCGTTCACAAAGAACGATTCCTGCTCCTCGTTGAGCAGATCCGTTATGGAGTAGGCGGAGAGCGGCCGCGAGAACCTGCGCTGGGAGAGTATATCATCGATGCTGGTCACGGGTGCGAGACTGTTCCCGCTGTCCACAGGTTCCTCCGCACTGCGTGCAATTGCCTGGAAGATATCCTCCATGCTGTGCTTGAGGCACAACGCGGGGGGTTGGCGCAGAAGCACAGGTGAGGTTGGCTCGGGTGAACTGGACAACGGGGAGGCTGTCGACGGCGTGGCCGAGGTACCTCTAGTGCGTCTTATGGCGGGCAGAGGCACCGCGATGGGCTCCCAGTCGCTGAGCTTGGAAGGATTTTGTTGTTGCTGTTGTTGCTCCTCCTCCAGTTCCTGCCACAGCTGCATGGCATGTTCGATGTGCTGCATCTGCTCCGAGAGCTGTGTGGCAATGCTGCCCTTACGGGAGGCACAAGGCGTGCTCTCGTTGGACTCCTCACTTGCCCCAAACATACGAATCATAGGCATCGTTACGGTTCTCGTTACTCCGTTTACCTGGCGCCTGGTACTGCCCGACTCGAACATCCGTGCGATCTTGGTCACATTGCTACGCTTCACTGGAGGTGCCACAATGGGCTCCTCCTTTGGCTCCTTGACCTGAGGCTGCTGACGCTTGGGATAAACGCGTGTCACGGGTTTGCGTTGCTTCTGCTTTAAAGGTGCAGCCTCCTGGCCCTTGGCGAGGGCGTGGCAACACAGTTCAGGGCCATAGCAGCGATGGAATCTGTGACGATTTGCCTCGTAATCCGCATCCGCAAAACGCTTCACTCTCCTCAGAGATTTTGGGAGGAGTGTCAGCAGGACATAGGTGATTACCAGGTAGGGAACATAGCTCATCCATTCCCAGGCTGTTTCCAGATATAATTGATAGTCGGACATCATGATTTTCCCGATTTTCCTTAGTCTGATTTTGTTATCACAATTTGCAATTTGACTTTCGTTTTTTGCGAGTATTTATTGACTTTTTCCGCTGGCTTATTTATTGTTGTATTCTTTATTTGTTGTTATCGTTTTCAGTCTTTGATAAGCGACACAATTACCATGACATCACGATACACTGTGCAAAGGATTGTAAAAAGTATTCGATAAGTAATTTCTTTATTTCTCCAACTTTTGCGTAACCAAAAAGTATTGCAAAATTATTATTTATGTGAATATTTTTTATTTTAAATTTGAATTTGCAATATTTCTCGGTTACGGCAAGGCATGTCCTTTCTCACTCTCGCTCACTCACAAACATACACAGACACACTCACACACCTTTCGTTAAGTGCTGTCAGTTTGGTTTTGCAATCTGCCGCACAGATTGTTTAATATTTATATACAACGAAACATATTCCAACAGTTTGCGTATTTTTATCTCCGACTGTCATCTGATATCCCCACAAAACAGCAGCGTTTTATTTATTTTACAATTCTTTAATCGTTTGTTTTTGCTTTGTTTTGTTTTGATTTTAAATTCTGCTGTTTTCGTTTTTTTTTTGTATTTTTTCAGGCGCGTTTTATATTCCGACGCACCCAGCGGTCGTTCTCTTCGGCTGCTCGTCTTAAACTTAACTAACCGACGACGCGCGCAGCTTTAGTCAGCCTACGAATTGCGCGCTCTCTCTTTTGATTCAATTTTGTTGCTGTTTGGCTGCTCTCCTGCACTGCCCAGTTGGGCACTCTCTTGTGCTCTCGCGTAATCTTGTGCTTTATGATGCGCACGTTCGTTCAGTTTTCAGAGACAACAACTACAACGTTGTCGGCTACACTTGCGCAGAATTTAGCTCTTGGTGTTGTTGTTTTTGTTTCGTTTTTGTGCAAGTAGTTGCAGCCTGAGGTCAACTGGGCATGTTCCCTTATTGGCACTTTGATAAGCCGCTGTGCGGGAGGAAAAGAGAGGCAGTATGCGTAGAGTAGATTTCCAGCACATTCCATTGGAGTGCAAGCTTTCTTTCTGTTGTGTAGTTCCAGTGCAAATTTATCAGCTGAGTGTGTGTGTGTGTGAATGTTCTGACATGCTCATCGCATAAGTATGTATGTTTATAAATAGAATAGCTATGCAATGTGGAGCACGCACAATAAAAACAAATGTGCGCTACTGATTTACTCCAATTTCTTGATTATTGTTGACGTTTCTTAGTCGATTTATGTCATCTTTCCATGTCCAACATTATGTATATTTGCCTTAATGTTTGATTTTATTCGAGAACATTTCACGCTGCATGAATTTAGATTTATTTTTAACACTTTAACGTGGGGTGACGATGTGTAATGCCCACAGATTGCGGTCAGACGAGAATTAGCGACATAAGAAAGTTCTTACGAATGTGTGTTTGTGTGTGTACGTGAGTGGAATAGCCAGCCTTGAAATACATTTTTATTTTGCCAAAATATCTAATTATTTGTCACTTTTTTTGCTTGCACTTTTCACTGATGCAAATGTTTGAAAATGCATTTTTATTATTTAAGTCAATTATAGTTGTTATTGCTTGCACTTCCTGCTGCACCGCATTTGACAGTTACAGTTTATGCAACTTTTTGCCAGTCAGGAAATAACTTCACATTACTTTTTATGCAATCGGAGCGAATTGAGCGTGTCAGGCACAAGAAAAGACTGCGACGGCCTGAGAGAGAGAGGGAATGAGAGAGCGCGATTGACACGCGTGTCTATTTTGATTTGCGGCTTATCAAATTGAATGTCAATGAATACCGGCAGCAACAAATAATGCATGACAAACAATAGCGAAACAGTTGCAAAAAAGAAATGAAGCGAAAATCAAAGCGATCGCTTTGGAGTCGCGAATCGTACTGAGACATGAACATTCCGAAATCAAATTGGAGAGCGACAAAGTGAGAGGGCAGACGGAGAGAGAGCGACTGCGACGATGACAACGCTACGTCAAGTCTTGTTTTTGTTGACGGCGAAAGGAGAGGATTAAATTGAAACAAACGCAATAAACGAGAGCACTCTTAACAAAGCGAGAGTGCATGAGAGAGGTAGGGAGAGCACGATTAAAGGGCTTACTGCTGCTGCGTTTAAATTTGGGTAAATGATGAATGTGACGCGCATGATGATCATTGGGGAATCTGATGATGATTCACTCACACAATGTCTGCGAAGGAACTAAAAGTGAACCAAGGCAATGCAAAGGCAAAGAGAAACGCAAGACAAATGATGCAATTATCTAAAAATTCAATATGTAAAGAAAAGACAAGAAAAACTAAAAGTAAACTGCTAATAAATACAAGAAAAAAACACAAAGAAAACAAAAATAAATGGCTACCTTATCGCACTGTTCCACAACTGACAGCAATGAAATGCTCAAGAAGAAAATAATGAATCACATAGAGGCAATAAAAATAATCAGCAATAAGCAGCAGCCGTTGGCATTTTTGCAGCTTGTAAAGATACAGATACAAGCGGCCAGATACAGATACACGCGACAAGTAAACGAGAAGTGAAAAGGGAGATCGAGTGGGGCGCGGGGTAGAAGGGGGGTAATATACAGTTTTGCCAAGGCGGCAGTTAGAACTCTGTTTTTTATATGAGCCATAAGAACAGCAACAATAATAGGAGCTGGCTACTGTCATTGCGATGCTGCTGCGGCTGCTTCTTGCTGTGGCATGGACTAATGAACAAGTACAGCAGAGCAACAGCAGCAGCAACAACAACAACACGAACAATACGCGAACCATAATGAAGTACACACAGAAAAGGAGGCTACAAGCAGAGTGGGTGGGGAGGGGCAGGAGAGGACATAGACAGACTGCAAGTATATCAAATTCACAAAACAATTTACAACAGCAGCACGAGCGAGCAGAGGGTGGGAGAGAAAGAGGCGGGCAGTGGGGCTGGCTGGCAGATGAGCACGTTCAAGATCAAGCCAGAGATCAAATGCAGCCACAGCTGGACAACAACTACAACTTAAGAGAGCACTGCGCAGCGCCTAGAAGAGAGAGGAGCGGCAACCGAAGATAAAGTGGAAGCCGTGCAAAGAGCCGAGCCCAAACACAAGACCCAAACCCAGCCCAGCCCAACCTAGCCCAAAAGCAACCCAAGCCAAAAGGCAGCCTTAAGTTTCCCACTTTTTTCATTTGGTAATTGTTGTTGTTGCTGTAGTGGTTGATGCTGCCCACAAGGCAGGTTTGGGAAAAAAAAGCAGATGAAGAAAATTATGGCTAAATGGAAGTTGGCAGGCAGCTGCTGCCACAACCAGAAGAGCCCTGTCTATATATAACTACAGCAACAACAACAACAACAGCAACTGCTGTTAACGTAACTGGCAGAACAACAACAATAACAATTCTTCTCGTAGTCGATCTTCTGCTCAAGATTTGCCTGACTTCCATTTTGAGATACTATATACTTATACTCGACCTTCCTCCTTTTTTAAGGCCTCATTTTGCCCCAAACTAATTGCACTTGGGCCACAAAATGAGATACATATATATTTATACATGTTTAAGATTTTGGGACGTTGCCAAACAGCGCATGAATTTTCACTCAACTGTGTCATAAAATTCAACTTAATTAAAATTAGAATAAACATCAAGAATCAACTAAAGTAAACTATTAAGTAGTGCACTGAATCAGGCACAGTGTGACACATGCCTTTATTCTCGTGTATAACTAGATTTAAAGATTTAAATGAAGTTAAGTCTTGGCTGATTCACTAAATGAGCCATAAAAAACCCAAAACAACTACAATTTCTTCACCTTTCTATTGACCTTGCTCCACTGTGGGCAGCTGCGACGCAGGCGTCAAGTGCTTCAACATCTTTTCGGGTATCTGTATCTGCATCTTGAGACAACCCGAAATAAACGTAGGCAACGACGACAGAAATAACAACAACAACGTTAACAAATTCAAATAGCGTGTAATTCGCCGAACGACAACAACAATTCAAAACTCATTTGACTCGCGAGCGTTTTGTGTGGGTCTTGCCCCACCCCCTCCAACCTTACCCCTTTCTGGCCCCTTTTCAGATCGTTAGATCTCTGTTTGACATGATTTCCTCACAAAATTTCACCCAAAGGCCGCCACCGCGAAAAAAAGAGTCAAACAGCAGCAATAACAACAACAACAGCTGCTGCGGATGATGCCCCAAAAGTGGGCGTGTACATTGTAATTAAATGTGATTACTTGTACATTAAGCTCAAGAAACTCAGAAGTGACTGATGTAGACGGGCAGGGGGCAAATGGTGAGTACTTGGCCATATATTATGAATATTGTAGACTCAGCCATACCCGCATAATTATGGGCTCTTAATAAGGCAAACAGAGAAAGAAGGCAAGAGAGAGAAAAGTCGAGAGGGAGAGAGCTAATATGTGCAGCGAAATAGAGAGAAAAGTTCACTAAACTTCACTGATTGCCGGCAGCTCTAAAATTGTCGTTGTCTCATGTTATTGTTGTTGTTGATTGAATTTTTGCAAGTGCCTTTTTGTTGTTTTGGGAGAAATGTCACCTGTCCATAAAAGCAAGGTAAGTTAATTGATATTTTGCGCATGGGCAGCTGTCAGCAAAATGAAAGTAAAACCACAAATTGGTAGAGTTGATTTTGAGGTTGCTGCATAGAATTATGCTAAGCAGTCATTAAATAAAAAGAAATTAAAATTTAATTATAGCAATTAAAAGTATTATTAACCCATAATACAATTGCTAATCTAAAGTCTGTGTACTGTATTTTTATAATAAATAAATACAGATACAGAACTAGTGTCGTAATAAACCCACAGTAAAGCTAATAAAAATCAGTGCATACTTTTAGGCTGGCTTGCAAATCTATCGCGCCATCTATCGCTTTGTGGCACAACTAGCACTGAACAAATGCCATTTGAAACAGTTTGAAATGTACTTTAGTTGCTCTGAAACTTTTTGGATTTATTTTAAAGAAATTTTTGCGTAAATGCTTGTAACTTAATTAATCACTAGTGTTGAAAAAATGCTATGTAGTTTTTGTGCTACTTGTCATGTTAGGTGATCTCATAACGCTTTGAAGTGTATTCATTTATTTTTATCACTTGCACTTTTTTTTGCACGCTTTTGCGCTTATGTCATTTATGCCGGCAGATTTAACGCTCCGCTGGCGACTGCAGCAAAGCCAAAAGCGAAGCGAGAAATGAATAAAATGGAAAACCGAAAGAAAAAATGGAAATGTAAGAAAATCTGCAGCGTTACGAGTAATCACAAAATGATATCCACCACCGATCAACAATAAGGAAACAATTTTCACGCAATTTTCATTGCGAATGGAGTCGGAGTTGGAATCGGTTTTCAGAGTTGCGAATCGAAATCATTTACCACTTGTGGTTTTTATCGGCACGTGAGTAAAATTATATGAAAGAATCTACTTACATTCACAAAGTTTTCACGTTTTATATCATCGACCTCATCACGCTTCGAGATGCGTTTCTTCCAGTCGTCCTCCCCGCTCTTCTGCAGGGCCGCCATGCGCTCCGCAATGGAGCCGGTCTTGGCAATTGTGCGTTGATCGGGACCCATGATCTATAGCGATCAGAAAGTGGAAGTGGAAATTAATTCAATTGGAAATGAGTCAGCAATGACTTCGAAATGCAGATCGAGGTCAAGTGCTTACCTCAGTTGTGTCTGCTTCTTCTACTTCTGCTTCTGCTGCTGCTTCTTCTGGCTGCTTATCAGCTGGGCTTGATTGTGATTGTGATGATGTGCTCGGCTTGTCGTCAGCTACATGACGCAACTTGACAAAACCACCGACACCGAGTGGAGGCAACACCTGGGGGCCAATGCCAATGGGTGCTACGCTGGCTCCGCTTCCTCCGATTCCCCCGAGTGCTATGCCCGAGTGACTTTTGCTTTTCGCAATGAGATTGCTGCTGCAAAGAAAGAAGAAGAAAACAAGACAATAGATAAAAGATAAAGCCGTTAAAAGTGTGCATAAAGTGTGGCAATTAAAGCGCGTATCCAACAGTTACACACATGCATGCAGCATACAGCAAGCTGCATGCCACAGTCAACAGGTAACGTGCAACAGGCAACAGGTATGCTGCAGTGCCTGCAACATGCGTTTCTTTCTTCCCTCAATGGGGAGCTGTTTCCTGCCCTCCCCCTCCTCCTCCGTTTCCTTGCTTGCACCTTCGAGTCATTCTCCATTAATAGCAGAATCGTGACGCAGCATTTGTTGTGCCACTAATGAGCAGAGCGAGAGAGAGAGAGACAGAGGAGGCAGAGATAGATCTGCCTTATTGGTCTTCTCAATTCTCAGGCAGAGCCACAATCGAAGTCGTAGGAAAAAAGCCTTTTTGCTGTAAGATTTCCCAAGACAACTTTCTCCTTTAATAGGAGGTCCATGACCAAGTCTTAACGCTGGGCCACCAATTTTAGCCAGGCCAACAGACAGACCGACAGGACTGGACAGAAGAGGACAGAAAAAAATGACTTATTGTTATGGCCAAGAATTTAATTTGATTGGCTTTGTTAACAGAAAACTTGAAGAGACCTTAAGCAACTGATTAAATGAAAGTTTTCGCTGCTCTGTATTAAAATTGGAATTAAAATTAAGATAAATCTTAAAGCAAACAGTTAAGACAGAAGTTTCAAGTTCCAAACCCTTCTTTAACTCTCAAATGAAGTTAAGAAAACTTAAAGCATACAGTCAAAAATTTCATCCAAAGACTGAAAACTTTTCTATTACAAATTCTACTTTTTATACTCAGAGAAAGAATTTATTTGAGTAGCGGATCAAGGCAAAAACTTAGACAAAGTCTTCTTAATCCCTCACTTTGAAATAATGCTAGTAATCTGTTATCTGTCATTATCATTTCCACAGTTATTTCGGCTAATCAGCTACTACTGATGCTGTTACGGCAAATAAATCTTCATTTATCAGTTTACTACTTTATACACGACTGAATCTGAAACATTCGGTGAAAAATTACAGGTCATCAAATGAGACTTTTGTTTACAGCGCAAACTACACAGAATAAAATAATATTGATTGTGTTATTAAACCGGAACACAAAAGATAAGAACCACAATAACAACAACAACAAAAATCGCCTTTGTTACAGCACCGTTATAAAGTATCTGAGTTATTAGTCACACAGCGAGAAGTGTTCCCAGCTTTTGACTCACAAGATCGTTTTCAGTTATCAGTTTTCTGAATTTCGTAATCACAAATTCAGTTTCAGAAAACGAATCACACACAACAAAAAACAAAAGTTTACTGCTTTTAAACTTGTTTTGATTTTGACAACGAATTTGTTCCTGTCACTTACAGAATGTTTGACAAGCACTTGACACAGTTAGACAGCCACTGAGCGGCGCTTTGGCAGTCACTGTTAGGCAGACGAGCAGCACGAGATACAATTTAAAAGATACGAGATACGAGACTTTTCGAACTGCACACGACGAGGCCTGATAAACGAATGAGCTGCAGCTTTGCAAGAAATCAAAATTTGAAATTCAAGCCAACTTGAGCCTCGACTTGAGCACAAGTAAACTAAGGTAAATACACACACGCACACAGGTAAAAACCAAGACTAACGCTGCTGACAGTTAAATTGCATATTAATTTGTTAAATTTGACGAGCTGCTGACAGGCACTCAAAATGGTCAAGCGAACAGGTCAACACATCAGCACAATGGACAGACAGCTGGACAGCCGGAGAGGCCTGTGACCAGGTGCAAAAACGATCACAGGTAATCTTGATGAATTGTCACACATTTCGCTGATCCTGTTGTAAAACTTGTTTAGAGATAGGCCAAGGCTGGTGAGAGGGAGGAGGATGCTGCCAGGTTTATGCTGTTTTTTTTGGTAGCTGTTAACGCTTGAGCACCTTCCCCCACCCCTTTAGCTCTAGTATTTCCAACTAAAAAAGAAAAACAGCTGAAAATGAAAATCAGGTCGCAAAACAAACGCGTTCCAGACCGCAGCATTTGAATGAATTTGAGTGTACACAAATGTAGCTAGATACATATGTATCTATACACATGTAGAAAAGTGGCAATCATTAAAGCGTCTCAAATTCAATTAACATGCATAATTACACGGAAAATGCATTACGATTTTCCCAATTTTCAGCCAGCTGTGCAGAGTTCGGAGTTCAATGAAAGGCAATCGAAAATTTGCGTTCACCTGTGTTTTTAGTTGCAACATATTGGGGCGTAAAGAATTAAGGTTTTATCCGACATTAGTTTAAATACTTGGAAGACTCTCAATACATCATAAAATAGTATTAGAATAAATTGAATACGTTTAAAGGCTTTTTTTTGCTTAAAGTTTTAAATTTATCAAACTCTGCAATGTTCTATATAAAATCATGCAGATCTCTGCTTTACTTCCCTTTCAATCGGGTTCCAATTTCTCTCAGTGTAATCGAAAATGAATCAAGGTAAAAGCGCAGCTAATATACCAAATTGCAGACAGACAAAGCACCTGGGCGAAAGGCAAACGCTCTAAATGTATTTATTTATTATGGCAAGATAGTGAATCAAAGGTCAAAGCGTAAAACGCGCAGGTCTCGAGGAACTAAGGGACGGGGTCTTGAGAAGAGATAGGCGAAAGGGGAGTACTACTCCTGCTGCGTGTGTCCTTCCTTTTGTTGATACTCTTAATGCACAAATTGTTATTTGAAAACAGTTTAGCGTTCAATTAATTTGAGTGGTTGGGCTGAAGGTGTGGTCCCCACAACGATGATGATGGTGATGAACCCCTGACATTTTCCCCCACTCCCCTACGCTTCCCTTCCGTCTTCTGCACGCCAACTAACTTGTTTTTCAATGCCCTTTTATTGGCCCTGTCGATTGGCAAACAAAAAGCGTTGGAAAAACTGTTAAAGCTGACGGCAAAAACTAAACGCGATAAATTGCATCATTTGCTTCCCCTCTCCACACCCCTTGGCAAGCGGGAGGGGAGGGTAGGGGCCAATCTTTGGTATTTTGTAATTGAATTATGCACATTTTGCGATGTAATTAAAAGTTTTCACTGCACACGCGATCAGTTTTTGCTTAGCTTGAAAAATATGCGGCAGCACTTAGCTATTTTTTTTTTTAATGATATAACAAAATGGGAATTGTTGCTAGTTATTAACCAAGTTATAAACTATTTGGCGCGGCATAAATAATTACATGCAATAGAGACATCTAAAGAGGTGTGAATAAAATAAACCGATTGAAATTGCAAGTACTCGAAATGGCTTTAAAACGACCCTGACAACTGTACTAACTAGAAGGTCGAGCTAAAGTGCAGCGTGCTAAGGCTAAATGAATAAAAGCAATCGGTAATCACTTGCGATTACAATATCTAAAACCACAAAGAAAAAAGCTAGAAACCAAGAAACTGATCAGATGACAACTTAGACTCAGGTAGATTGACAGGAATATAATACATTAATGATCATTATAGCGATCATATCATCAACTACATAATGCGAACTGACACTTGTGTGCAATTTAATGCCAAAAATGTGGCAAAACAGAAAATGCTATGCAAATAAAAAAAACCTGAAGTGCAATCAAAACAGAGTACTTTAAATTTCGCATTGTTTTGGAACTGCCCAAATGACACTCGAGTCAACGCTGAAGTGACAATTACTCACGAGGAAGGCAGAAGACTAAAGATTTGCAAACTGACGGTAGATTGAAGACTGGCGAAGAAGCTGTCTGAAGAGCGCTGAAGTCTCCAAAGACAATGGCAGGCATGAAACAATAACTAAGTAAAACTAAAAGATCCAACAGATAACAGCTATATGAAACTGAGAGCGTTTCAAGTTGAAGATCTCTTAACTACAATTTCCCACGCTACATTTTATTTTGTGAAAATCCATTACCTGCCCCTCCCTCTTTTCCCTGGCCCTTAAGCCCCCTCAGTAACCCTTCATCAGCCCACCTTAGGCTAGCAAACGCTTTTCTCGTAATCATGCAAAATTACAACGTCAACGCGATCTTTAACCAAGTCTCTCAAGTCTTTATGCTCTACTCTCCTCTCCTCCTACTCCCCCCTCTCTCTCTCTGTTTCTTAGCTTTTCCTTTGTTTTTGCTCAAATTGTCTGCGCATTCAACATTTCATTAGACTGACCTTCCCCGTAATACTCACTCAGCTACCAAGTTTTTAACTTTTGCTTTGCTCTTTTTTTCAACAATTCAGTTTTTAAGTTTTTTGCTTTACTCACGTTTTACCTTTTCAGTTTATTAACAATTTTTTTTTTGGCTCAAACTGTTATTTAATTGTACGCGCAGTCATACCAAGTTCAAGGTTTAACTGTAACAGTGTGTAAGGGTGTGCATGTGTATAAGTGTGTGTGAGAGAGTGTGTGGAAGGTAATTAGTTGTCCAATCTGATGATGTAAGCATGCAACTGGAGATATTATTCAATATAGATAGAGTTAGCAAAAAGCATTTTAAAATTTATTGGTTGAAAATTAAAAAAAGGCGCTGTTGCCAAACTTCTGATTAAAACTTGAACTGTTGATATTTTAAAATGTTTAAGATTGTATTTAATAGGAATCATTTAACAAAAATTATATGCAGTTGTATAAAATAGTACGTTTTCTAAGCCAAGAGCAATAATTTCAGTCAACAAAGCTTAGCAACATTGTTGGCTTATCGGCCTTGGCAACATGGAAACAGCTGTTTTTGGCATTGTTGCCGCGGACAGGCGCAGTGTTGACAGCACGTGCTGCACTTAATAAGCAGCAGCAACCCCAGACGTAGACGACCCCCTCTGCACCCACCCACACCCACACACGCACACACACAGACTCGCACACCCACTGCCCTGCCAGACGCTCTGCTCTTTAGCCCAGACGTGTTTTTGCTACCGTTTTGCCGGTTACCAAAGTAACCAAAAAAACAAGAAAAGCAAACGCAAAGCGTCAAAACAAACTTTGGTCTTTGTTGTCGATGGCAGTAGACGAAAGATAGAAAGAGAGAGAAAGAGAGAGAGAGAGTGAGCTGTAGATAGCTTGTGGGGGCAACAACAGATGACTCTTCCACCCACTGTGCGACTCATTCGGAAGCAGGAAACACGCGTTTTTATTTTTTGGCCAAACTTTGGCTTAACTTGGAACAGACGCGGATCAGACCAGAGGGGAAAGCAGCGGGTAGAAAATGGTTGAGAGGAAAATGAAGCAAGGGAAGCAACTGAAGTCTCAGTTGGTTGAATGCAGCATTTATGCTGCAGCTACCCAAAAACCGAATGCAAATTTGATTTTCAGCAGGATTTTCTCTCCACAGTTCGTTTGTTTCCTGGCTTCGATTTTGGGTTTGAGTTGTGGTTTCAGTTGCTGATGGATACGTGCCTGGCGTGTTATTCCAATATCGACTCACTGCTCCCCCTTTGCCACTCTTTCCCTAAAAGTGGGTGTGGCATTGTGTTTATTGATTATTAACCGCTTCCCAGTGTCTGCCTGTGGAGAGCCCGCATAATTAACCATGATATGCTAGATCCCAAAAAAAAAAACAGAAAAATAACCGAAACCACGAAAGACGTACAAATCTTCCGCTTTTGATTTTTTTGCTCTTCGTTTTTTGTTTGAACACTTGTGGGAAAATCATGAGTCAACGTATTTTATTAACGTATTTCCCTCATCTACTCGTATGACGTTGCCGTTTACCGTTTTGTCATCCAATTCAGCTGTTCTGGCGCACCGAAAAAAGTGCTCGACTTTTTGGACAATTTGATAACTTGTTTGCTGCTGGCCACATTTGTACTGCTTGTTGTTGTTTTTGTTGTTCGTCTAGCAACTTAATTGACCGCCAAATGAGTGTGTACTCATGAGTGTGCCCCTTTGCCCCTCTCTCTCCCCTAGAACTGAAACTACAGCTCCAATTGCGACTCCCAATGAACTCTACTCCAAGTTCAACGAGGTAACAACAACAATGGGAGTGACAACTACAGTGACAACAGCAACAACAACAACAACAACTGTTGACTTGAACATTTCCGTCGTCTACACCTTTGTCTCTCTCCCTCTACCTCTTCCTCTCTCGTTCTGTGTCTCTCTGTCTTAGTTTATTCAACTATGGCCTCTGCATTCGCTACATTTGTCACAGCTGTTTCGCTGTCTGTTGTCTCTTTCCCGCACACTCTTCTTACAGTCTCTAGCCTTCTCTGTTTGGTTCTGCTGTCGTCAAGTGTTGCATGTTGCAACTGCTGCTTGAATCAATGTTTGCCTTGTGTTAAGATGTGCCACCGTTTCCTGTTTGCACTACCAACTGTCTCTGTCTCTGTCCCTCTTTCCCTTACTCCCTCGGGATCTGCATAGAAGGGTTTGAAGTGGGATTACGTCTGCCTCTTTGAATCCACACACACACATGCTCTTAATTGTTGTCTTTGTGATCTTGAACTTGAACTGAGTCCAAGCACTAAGAACTGACAAAGAAGCAGCTTAAACTGTCAGTTGCATAAGAGCAAGACATGACTAAACAAGAGCTCTTGGCTCTGTCAAAGGATCTTCTAGACTTGAGAAGCTAAAAATATATATAGGGATATAATACATATACGCATATAATTTCATTGCTTCCAACAGAGTTAAGCTACCAAAGAAAGTCAAAGCAAGAATCAAATCAGCTGTCTAATGCTCTGTACTTAACTCCATTCTCCTATGATTTGTTGACAATTACAAGACCATAAAAACTGTATGTGCTTGTTTATAATAGACGCCTCTACTACTTTTAGTACGAGCCAAAATAATACCCCCAAAATTGCAGCATGAAACGCTGATTTGCCCCACTGTTACTATAATTTCATTACAATAAGCTCAAGAACTATATGTATTATCTAAAACTAATTACAATTCTGTAAGCTAAAAGCTCTACTCAGTGTGTAGATGCAATTAGCGAATTGAAATTGGTTCAAGATCGAATTATATATAGTATATAACGAAACTTACAGTAGAGTCTAATAAAACGACACGCCTCGTCACTTTTGAAATCACTGTTTGGCAAGCAACTCAAACTGAGCGGCATAATAATCATTGAATTTTATTTAAATATAGTATAGAAAGATACGATTGTACTCGTACTCACACTCATGCTAAAATTCACAGCACTCATGAGTGCTCGCTGTTAATCGGACGACAATTAAAGCGACATTTTAACTCAAAGTTGCAGTGCTCAAAAAATCCACTAACAATGGATGTAGTAACAACAACTACAGGCAGCTAAAAACCAGTTTTGGATTATATTCATTCTAAATATTAAACAACTACAACAGCTACAATAAAAACAGAAACTGAATATTAACTTGCGTCCGATTGGAGGCCTCTCGTCGAGCTCTGATAGCGCAGTTCAACAACGCACGCAGAGGCATCGACAACAACGCGATCCACAACTATTTCGACTAGTAATCCCCGAGATCGAGCTCTAAAAAGCGGGATCAACATGTGGCTGACCTTGTTAGCTGCTGCTCTCATATCTCTTGTGTTCTGGGACTTTATACGCAAGCGTCACAGCCATGAGGCACTGAAGAGATCGGGAATTACGGGTCCTAGGTCGCTGCCAGTGCTCGGCTGTGGCCTTGAGGCTTTGCACTTGGGAGCAGAGAGTCAGTTTCTAAACGAATTCATTTAAACTTTACTCATTTAACTTTTCTATCCACAGATATCATTGATTACGTGGGCGCTTGTTTTCAGAAATATGGCAAAACCTTTCGTATGTGGATCCTAAATGAATCCTTAATTTTCACCATTGATCTGCAACACTTTGAGGCTATACTGAGCAGCACTACGGTGCTGGATAAGGGACAGCTCTATGAGTTTCTGCGTCACTTTCTTAATGATGGTTTGCTTCTGAGCGTGGGCAGGAAGTGGCATTCTCGTCGCAAGATTTTCACAAATGCCTTTCACTTCAAGATCCTGGAACACTTTATGGATATTATGGATAAACAGAGCGCTGTTTTGGTGGAGCAACTAAAGCCGCATGCGAATGGGGTGGAAGTGATCGATATGCTCAAGTATGTGTCACTAGCAGCACTGGACATAATCACAGGTGAGCTGGTGGTTGGTCTGCTAGAAATCTTTAACTAAAGTTGATTCATTTTAGAAACTGCCATGGGAGTACAGGTGAATGCACAAAGTGATCCCGAGTTTCCCTACATCAAAGCCCTCAAGAGGTGAGTGCAAAGAACAAGAGATTTAGGACTATAATGGGCTAATCGTAGGTCTATTCAAACCCAATACTTTATAAAGGTAACAATTCCTAAAACAAGTCGAGTCTATTTACAGGCAAATCAAAGGTTTCAGACTTCAAGTCTATAAAATTTACATGATAGTCAGATCTTGTGTGCATCTATGCATAAACATGTTACCTTAATTAGGTCTAAGGTCTAACTGGTCTAGTTTAAAGCTCTGTAACAGCTGAGTGCACTCGACACTGGGCAAAAAATAGTAGTAGTTAACAGAAAACAGGAAATTCTTTGAACTTTGTTGAGATACATTTGTTACATGACTGTTATACTATGTAATTGTTGCTTGCTTCGAGTCAAGTGCTGTTTTCCTTCACTTTCTGCTCACTTTACTCTCGTGCAGTGTTGTCTACATTCAACCGGATCGTATGCTGAAATTCTCGCAGCGCTACGAGTGGCTTTTTCGACTCACTGCACCGCTGTTGCACCAGAAGCTAGTGAAAGATATTCGCATTATGCATGACTTCACCGACAAGGTCATTCGAGAGCGCAGAACGGCTGTCGAGCGTGCCATAAAGGACGGCACCTACCAACCACTGAGTAAGCTGAGCTACTTTAGGAAATGGCTAACCAACTAAGAAAACTCTATTTATTCACAGGTCTCGGGGATGCAGATATTGGCAGCAAGTCGCAGATGGCACTGCTGGATATCTTGTTGCAATCCTCGATACAGGGTGTCCCGCTGAGCGATGCGGACATACGTGAGGAGGTGGATACATTCATGTTCGAGGGCGATGATACCACAAGCAGCGGTGTCTCTCATGCCCTCTACTCCATCGCCCGACATCCCGCAGTGCAGGCAAAGCTCTATGAGGAGCTGCAGCAGGTGCTGGGCACAGATCGCACAGCGCCCGTGAACCAAGCGAAGTTGCAGCAACTCAAGTATCTGGAGTGTGTCATCAAGGAGACGATGCGATTGTATCCTCCAGTACCATCGATAGGCAGATATACTAAGAAAGATCTGCAGATTGGTAATCAGACCATACCAGCCAATACCAGCATCTATATGGTGCTCTACTTTGCCCATCGTGATCCCAAATACTTCCCCGATCCACTCAGTTTCAAGCCCGAGCGCTTCCTGGACGACAGTGTGGAGCGACAGACCTTTACCTACTTGCCCTTCAGTGCAGGACCCAAGAACTGCATTGGCCAAAAGTTTGCCATGCTCGAGATGAAGACATTGATCAGCAAGATCTTAAGGTACTACGAACTGTTGCCTAAGGGACCCGAGGTCAAGCCCATGATGAACTTCATTCTACGCTCCACGACGGGCATGTGTGTGGCACTCAAGCCAAGACCGACGTAGGAATTAGGAGTGAAGTGAAATTCTATCTATGGTTAAAGGGTTAAGGACCATAGGCTAAACTGTTTTCAAAACAGGAAAGGCGACAAATTTAACATAAGAGGGATTACGGGCGATTTATTGTGATATATGCAAGAACTAAAAATAGTTTGTAAGACAAATACAAAATATAATAAAACTTAATAAAATTTACTGTTTAAATGTTTGTGTTGTGTTCGGAAAGGTGTGTAATTTTAACACGTCAGTATTTGCATAGTTGTGAATAAACTAGAGATACGTCCAGGTATCATACGGAGGCTTCTTTACAGTTAAAGACTCTAGCTCCTATAGACTCTGGCAGAATAAGCTAGATATGATCAGCGTGTTACACACTTAACAACATATCAAATATACCCGCTTTTATATGACTTCTTATGACTAAGTCCAATAAATCAAAGGTGCAACTAAAGCAGCTTATTTATGTTCTTACAGGGATTCACAATTAAATGTCACTTTCGTTGCATTTGCTTGTGATTAGTCTAAGCAACTACGCAAATTAAATGCAGGCATCTTTAAATAGATCAAACTGAGTCAGACTAACTAAATATTTGCCAAGATTGGGCGTCATAAACTTGGTAGAGCTTCTAACTGGGTCTATATAAGTCTATCTATCTCGCTCTATCTGTTGGATGTATTTATTTATTTGTTTGACAAAGCAGCGCAGCGATCATAAACTAAAAGTTAATCTTTTGTGCAAATATTGAAATAATGCTCTATGAATTTGCAGCCGTGCGTTGAGGGACGGACACCGCACGGGACGGGAAATGGAGTAAGGAGGAGGAACTTCCTACCACTGCAGTAAAGCACTAATAAATTCACAATTAAGGTATTTCCTGTAGATATCATATTTATTATAGTTATATGTCTGCTGTTATTTAGCACATTTCTGCACGTCTTCATCCTCTGACGTCGTGGGAGTAAATAAACAAGTGAACGAACCAAACAACGAACGAACGCATGAAAAGCTATTTATCTTAATATAAAAATTTGCAAAGTTGATAAGCCCCAAGATCATACAGTATCTCCTGGCTTATCAGCTACATTTTCACAGCATATAAATGCTGGCCAAGACAGACGCACTGCGCCAAAAGCAATTCATCAGCTGAACCAACCAAATCCAACCTGCCCCAGTCTCGTCTCTCTGAAGAAATGTCGCAACGATCGGTGAATCTACTAGCTTCCCTAGCTCTACTTCTGCTGGTGTGCTCCACAGAGGCTGCGTACGGCAGACTACCCCCAGATGTGGGTCTACCCACCCAGGATGGCCTCACACGGCTCTTCTTCAGCTCGAGACTGACTCAACGTGATCCGCAGACTTCGATGGCCTGTTTCGCTGGCTACATTGGAGAATCGAATCTGATTGCTCAGGAGTACAGTGATGCCTACAGCGGTTGCATAACCGTGGCCAAGAACCAACGACAGGGCCTTGACAAGGAGTTCGCGGAGAGACGTCAAAGGATCGAGAGAACCGCTGTGAATGTCTGCCAAACACTGCAAGCCTGTGACGGCAACAAAGACACTCTCGCCTCCTTCAACTGCCATGCGGCAGTGGTAAGTAGACACGGCCACACCTAATAAGCACTTCCAATTCAAGCTATTACTGTTTCTACAGGGTTCAAACAACACCAGGGCCACCTACAGCATCTCTGGCAATGCCTCAGAGTCTGCCACATTGTTGCAGGAGCGTTACCATGTCATCGATCTGGCACACGACAAGTGTAACAATCACGCCGAGCAGCGTTACGTGTCCTCCACTGCCAACAACTACAACTACCTGCACGACTGTCTGGATGGACGCATCAAGCCCAAGCCAGCACCCACGACCACCACATCCACCAGCACAACTACAACGACAACCACGACGACAACGGAGGCGCCTCCCACTACATTGCCACCCACAACCGATGGGGACTACGAGAATCAGTTCAAGGAGCTTTTAAACTTGCTAAACTAAAACAACAGGCAATGAACTTCTTTGCCAAGTTGTTGAAATTAGTCAGCTGAAATCGAAACCAAATTTTATTCAAAAAGTCAAGTGCAACCCTAAAAATCAGAAATGTGTGTAAACAAAGAATTTCAGATGAAATCAACCCCAATAGACAGTTTAACCCCCATTTCAAATCCTCAAGTTTATTTTCACAGTAATTAAACTTCACTTTTTGCTTTAAACTTTTCTTAATTATTGCACTGCATTTGAGTGGAATCTTCAGTTTGATTAATGAGTTGTCGAGAGTTGAGGAAAAACAAATGCCAAGAGGCCCAAATTAAATGTGGCCTAAAGGTGTTTCCGCTTTTTACCTGAAGGCTAGTGATTAATGATCGTTAAGCGTATTAAGAAATTATCGAGTTAATAATGAAACATTGACAATTAAAGCACCTTCAGAGTGAGATCTTTGTGATCTTAAAGATGGAAAACTATGCTGCCATGTGCCATGTTTGGTATGATGTGAACAAAAACCACAAACAAGATCAATACCCAAAGAACCGTCAAGTAACCAAGTTGGCAACTTGTTTTGGCCTTTTACAGAATCGCGTATGGTGTGTTTGCCTTTTGTGTGCGACTGCCAAGGCGGCTTCTCTGTCTTGCTGAGTTCTTAAAGGGTTAACCAGATCTATATATATATACAGGAAAATACAGGGAGTGGGGAGACACGGCAGTCACCTGTTGGCCCAAAGCAAGTGGCTCGTTTATTAGCACAATTGCCAACTGGCCACAACTTTTATGGCAGCCACATTTATGTGGAACTCTGTGGCATAAATTCTTGGTATGTGAATTGCGTCAATTTCTATGCCTATTTTATTGGCCTAAACGGCAATTCCAGACTCCGTTCAGCTTTAAAGGCGTGGCATTTGCCCATTTAATTAGAGTTTGAAAACCAGAAAACGTATTGAAATGCAAGTTGCAAGCTGCAAGGTGTTTACGACGTGTCTACACAACTCGAGGTAAAGCCAATTAAATGTTGTAGCCATAGAAACCCAAGAGGTTTGGCTTTGGATTGGTAGCTACAGATTGCGCAGGTAAGTAATAATCGCGTGCTGATGATAAGCCGGAAAGCGAGTGTGCAATTCACTGAAAATGCACTTTTGATTCATCAAATTACTTAAGGGGGCGAGAGACCAAACATTTTATATAAGAACGCAAGATAAAACCACTTGAAAGTAATTGTAAATTTTGTAAATTACTTTGAGTAAATGTATCTCAAGTTCTTGGTCAAATGCGTATGACGATCCTACTGGCGATACTATAGTTGTAGTAGCTTTTACTATCGATACCCTAGAGTTGCTGACTTACAAAAAGTATTCATTCAGCTAGAATAAGTCAGTAGTTATCAGATAGTTACTATCTCTACTCTAAGATACTTTCACTTGCCAATCTAGAAGCATGAGTAAGACCTCTTAAGCTGTATTTCTTAGCTCTCTTTGGCTTAAACGACTTAAAGAACAGAAATTTCATGTTACTTTCACTAAAATTAATTCTTAACTCGTTTGTGGGATGAACACATGCTTTAAGACACTTTCAAGGTTGCACATTTAATTGACGCTCGTTCTTAAATCATTTTGCAGCTCATTTAAAATTAATGGCCGTGAGTGAGCTACACACACACACACACACAGACGTGTACACACTTTTATGACGGCATTACTCAACACTGCATCACAATCGCATAGAGGAATTCTTAACGCTAATTTCAAGCAGCATTTCTAGCTGTTTTGTGGCTGCTGTTGAAATTCGAGTCTTAGATAGAGAACCCCGCCCCCTTTTCCCCTCCTGCTGTTGCACAATTTACGCGCTTCATTGAACGCCATGCCACATGCCCCAAATGCCACATATTTCTGTGGAATCCTGCACAAAGTGGAGGCCAAAACAAGTTTCCACACGAAAAAACTTTTCATTTTTAATGCCAAAAACAAAAATGTCTTAATAAGACGAGGGCGACAAAGACAACAGCAACAACTATTCCAGTTTGAAGTCAGTTAACTGCTTTGCATAAATAAATTAAACTTATGACGGTGTGTGTGAGTGTGTGTGTGTGACATGTGTGTGTAGATTGGGGCAACTGCAAGTGCAACCAAATGTTGAAACGTTGTTGACGTCGATGTCCCCAAAAAAGACAAAAACAAAAGCTGAAACTGTACGTAAAACTAGTTTGTCAGCCACAACAACAACAAGAGCTACAAAAACAACAACAACAACAACAATAAACAACTTCAAAAACAGTAACAACAACAAGAGGCAAATGCGCAGAAAAGGAAATCGTCGGCGTTGTTTGCCTTTTAAGGCATTTGCGCATGCGCCTCGTGCTATCAGTTACAGTGCGTGTGTGTGTGTGTGTGTGGTGCGGTGTGTGTGTGTTGCTGTCTGCTTATGTGTGTGCCCTGTCTGTGTATTCAGGTCATTCGCATTTTCACATTTTAAGGCGTGTGTTTGCATGTTGATTTTTCATTTCTTTTCTTTTTTTTTTAATTTTTACTTTTCGAATAACTCTTGCCTGACACTTGCAACACAGTCTTGTGGCAGCAAGGCTTGCAACTTTTACTCGCTGCTTGCCTCCGGGACATGTGGCCGAGTAGAAAGGGGAGCAAACCCGTTGCAAGCGTGTGATAAAGCGATTTGAGCTTTTGTTTTGTTACTTAATTGCGACAAAGTCGTTAATAATCGATTAAACATAAGAGTCAAGACAAGTTTTCTTATGGCCAAAAAGGAGTGGAGTGGGCAGGGGGTGGGGGAAGGGAGCTGCTGTTGAGGCGTTGAAAATTACCAAAGGAAGTTGCAGCAGTGTTGGCATCAGCCAATTACGTTAACACAAACGAGTCTCTCAGACCAACTTGTAGCACCAATGTATCCAATCTTATAATTTCCCACTCGCCACTCGTCACCTGCCCCTCCCTCACCCCCTGCCAGCAATTAGTGTTTCCTGTGTAATTCTCATGTCCATGCTCAACTCTCTTGGGTGGCATCCGAGTCATAGACAATCTCTGGAATCGTAGCAAATCAACAGTGAATCTGTTTAATAGCCAACTGACAAGTTTACGCTACAGTTAGAACTGTGTAGGAAATGCTGGAAAGTATCTGGAGTGTATAAAAGTATCTTCAGTGGCACACTATAAGGAAGTACAGTATGATTAGAATATCAGTATGTGCGTGAAGGAAATTTAGCTGTCTTTCTTCCAATTCTAGCCCAACTCAAGCTGTCCCCATTGTGGCCGGTTCTATCAGCCGATCACTTATCTATAAGTACAGCTTACACGCTTCAAAGCTATGCAAATTCTATGTTCTCCAACTTCAGCTCAAGTCTATCAAAGTTTCAAGTTGCAGTTTAGCTGTTTGGCCATAAAAAGCTAATTCTGTTGTTGCTGCTGTTACCTGAGCATGCACAAAAAACAGCAGCAGGTGTCTAATTGATTGAATGACAAGTGACAGCAGCTAACATGCGATAGCTTGACTAGAGACACAGATACAGATGGAAATGGAGATGCAGCTAAAGTTGGAGCTGCCAAGGAATCGAAGGCGATTCAATACATCAGCTAAAGCATTTATTGTTTGTCACTCGGACTGTCAGTTACGCCCAGAAAGAAGACAAGAGGGAGGTAGGAAGAGCTAGAGACAGAGCACAGTGGCATTGTCGATGAAGATGATGATGATAAGCAGTTGCCACACAAGGAAGCTGCATGCCACACAGCCCAACGGCCTGAATATATCAAGTGCCAGCGACAGCACAAAGGAAATTCAATAGCGCAGCAAAACTCTGTAGAGACCCTGTAAAAGGGGAGTACCAAGGAGCAGACAGAGAGACAAAAAGACAGTGCCTGCAATAATAAATGCCCAATGATGATATCTATGACGGAGTCCGGAGTCGAGACAAAGCGAAAGAGCCACAAAGAGAAAGAACTTTGGAATATTCAATGCTTCGAGGGATTGAAGAAGTAAGAGAAGTTACAACTGAAGCTGATTTGCCTCCGACTCCTCTAGACTTGGCTGCAGATTTATGAGCCGTTGTCAGCTGAGACTGTAACTCTCGTTCTCGTAGTTGGCCAGGCTCAGACTGCCGACTGCTGACTGCCGACGGGGCCAACAACATTTTTAGTCCGAAAAGTTCATTGTACCAGCGTGGTACATGGAAGCTGTCCTGATACTCCCCCTCTCTCTTATGCCACTCCCTTGGCTGCTCCTCTTTCTGTTAGCCTAATGAGTTGTCAACATTTTGACTGACTTTTATTTGCCAGTCGGAAAAAACTGCAGACTCTGCTCCAAATTAGCATTATCCTGTGGCGCGAGTTTGTTGACACAACGCAACTTGCAACACGTCTGTCTAGTGGCCAATGTCAGTGTCAACTTTGGTAACAACTTCCGCTTATTAGCCTGGCTAGCTGCCCGGCTGATGACTCAAAATGTTGGCCACAAAATGGCTGGCCATAAATGTCTAGCAACTAAATTACGGCCAAGGCATTAAAGGATGTGAGCAATGCAGTGACTCACAAAGTGTCTACAGTGCATTTCTAAGCTTACATGCGCTTCGAAGTGCTACTCAAACTGTATCACCAGTGCTATTGAAACTGCCCTCTACAATTTCAGCTATTTGGCAATGCTTTTAAAACAGTTTCCCATGTAATTAGCTCACCCAAAACCCCAACTGTTTGCAATTAATTCTCATTTAAAAGTAATTAAATGCGCGTTACCGATAAACTAATTTGATATTTCAACAACATTTCCTGCACATGTTGGCAGTTCACTTGAATTGTTTAGACTCGCAGCTTAGTTATTAGTAACTAGAGCTCGCAAAAACAATAAACAAATGACAGCTTAGAAAATTGAATTGAATTTAAAAACAGTTTTTTGCTTTTCTAATGGAGTAAAAGTTTGGAGGGCCATAAATAAGTTTGTTAATTGTTTTCGAAGGGGAATGAGCTTGAAATTGTGATTGCAACATGGTAGAATCAGCTCAGTTCCAGCTTTAACACAGACAAGCCTTCAAACCTCGCAACAGCTGTGCAAATCGTGAACAGGTAGACAAAAGAAGAGGAAAAATACACAGTCAGATACATTTGTATCTTTGTTTACCACTTACCAACAAGAAACACAAAAAGAGTCAACGTACTACGCTTAAGATTGTGTAATATTTCGGACAAGTTAATAGAGCTGCAGTCGTTTTTGGGAATGGGAAATGGGAAATGAAAAACACAGAGCAGAACCCATCGAAATACAAACAACTTCATTTGTTTCTACGACTAGACAATAGTATTTCCCAATAAAAGTATTTATAGCTAGTCCGAATCAGAAACAGAAACAGACAAACATACAGAGAACTTTCTGCCCCAATGCATTCGACTTGAGTTCGGTTGGGAGCGGAGTGGAGTGGTGGGTGGGAGGGGAAAAGGGGGAAGAAGCATAATTTATGGATCGCTAGCTTTAAAATTGTTCACGTTTATCTTCCGCTCTGCCTCCCTCTCTATATCTCCGTCTCTTTCCCACTCTCTTTGCAGTCCGAGTGTGTGCATCTGGAATCGGGCCTTTAATGGAATTGTTCATCTCACAGAGCATGAAACACAAATGAGATGCCGCTCTAAAAGCGTTGATAATTCATCATCGCATCACATTCAGATCTGAGAGAAGCTTCTTTGTGGAGCGATCTGTCTGTATGTCAGTCGGTCTGACAGTCGCACAGTCGGCACCATAAGTCAGCGTCAGAAAGTCGATCTCCCGGTCGGGGCAATTCAATTACGAGACAAGCGGGGTCACTGATGCCAATCCATTACACATTGGGGCTCCAGTGTGTGGATATAACGAAGATCTGAATGCCCTTACTTGAGTTTTACCTACTTTAACTTCTTGTTTAAATGAACATAAAACCAACTCTTAACTAATGTGTGGTTTTGTGGTCTTTATTTCTCCGATATTACAAATGGAGTATATAATTTCTTTCTTCCAACATATATTAATAATTCTACCCGAAATACTATATACTGTAGGTTGGGAGTATTATCTGTAGTGTACCCCTTTTAAAGACGATAGCTACTGGGTGTGTCGCAGTACAAATTCAGATCCCTCGAGTATAATCAAATACTGTGGATTATACACTACTCACATTAGGTGATTAACCCGTAGAACATTTTACTATTTTTATAATCTTTTTTGTTTGGTTTGAATGTGTTTCGGGTTTTTTAGTTTTTTTTTTTTTTTTGTTGTTTTCTCTCATTAGCGTTGAAGCTCACGTTTTCCCCATAGACGTGAGCAGACATGTCGCCTTATAAAGGGCACCCTGATATGGGATATATGACTGTGTGGGTGTGTTAGTGAGCTAGAGTGTCTGTGTGGGTGTTTGAATGCATCTGAATAACACTTTACAGCACAATTTTAAATTACCAGCTGCAATTGCTGCTTCAATGCATGTTTGAAATTGTTTTTTTCTGTTATCGCGGGATTTTACTCAGAGATAAGACTTATATTTATTGTCTATTTATGGACAATCGATTCGGTCTTTAAATCAATGTATTATCTAATATTCCCTATAAGTGGCACTCTGCCCATAATTCAGTATAATTTCTTTCTTTCTTTCTTTGCTGTCTCTACATTTTTTGTTCGACTAATTTACCTTCGTGTCTTGCCAATAAGAAATTCCAGATCCAAGAGTTCCGACAGATCAAAAAATACAACAACAACAACAATTACAAATTATGCAAATTCATTGAAAACGAAAGGCATTTTTTGTGGTTTATTTGTTATGTGTTGATTCGTTTTGCTTTTGTTTATTCATTAGCCACGCACATGAAACTTTGAATTATTCGCAATCTCAGGTAGAGAGTATTACGAAAGAGACAATTAATGATAGTTTCAGCTGAGGGAAGTACGCGGTTAAGACTGAAATCCGATCATAAACCATTGAAGTGATTGTAGTTAATAAAACCAATTGAGGTACAAAAAAGCGAATATAATGAAAATTTTGAGTGATTGATTGATTGGTGGATTGCTTGGTGGCAACTCTGGCAAATTTGTTGTTAAACAAACAAGATGATCGTCTATCATAAACCTATGCAAATGATGGCCCACTTTCCAAGTGCGAGCAGACCTTGAGCTCAAAACTTAAAGAGGGGGCCAAGAGGGGCCTTGGGCACCTCTTAATTAAGCAGGTGAACAAATAGAGTTGCCAGCAATGGTAAAGATTGAAACAGCAGCACTTAACATACAAATTAAAAGGAAAACTTTTATACACATATGCGATGTCATTATCACACAGCTGTCAAAATGCAGAGCCATGCAACAGCTGCAGAACTGACTACAAGATACCCTTGAAAGACCTATGATTTCACTTAAACCATTCGTTAATTGATCTATTGTTCAACATAATGGGAAGTTGATTTAACTGATAAATAAAATTAAGACGCTGAGTTTTAATGGTTATAGGAAACGGAAAGTGTTTATAAAATTGTTTAAATTTTAGCGCTAAGTAAATAAAATCTTAAACTACCCCTTTTTTCGCAGAACTCTGCAGGGTGTTTCTTTATGACAAAGGCAGATCAAAAGACAACAACAACACTAATAATTACAGCAACAACGGTAAGTTATGCGAACGGGCGAAGCAATAGACGACAAATGTCCAAGTGCAAATAAACAATAAACACGAAACGAAACATAAAGAGCAAAAAGTAACAACAAAGTAAAACAAGAATATCGAAAGCAACAACAAAACAAATCTGTGTCGCTGCTGCTGCGACGGCTGCTGCTGCTGCTGCTGCTGCGCTGCTGAATCAGCGAATTTTTCAATGAAGGCAAAGCAAGACAAACGATTTACAGTTTTCGGTTATTTTGTTTTTGTCGTTGTTGTTGTTGGCTCGTTGCAGCAGGTAATCAAGAAGAAGAAGCATAAGTGAAGGAAGGGATGAGGCGACAAACACACACACACACACACACACACACACTCACAAGCTGTGCAAAACTGGTCAGCTTTATTCAGTTGTTGCTGTTGTTGTTGTCGCTGTCTGTCTCATAAGAAATATTCAAAAAAAATAATAATAAAACTACCCATAACGTCGAGTTCAGTGGTACAAACCTTTGTTAATTGCTATTTGCAATTTGCAGCCTGCGCGTTCCTCTCACGATTTCTTGAGAGCTTGCTTTTTGTTTGGTTTGTTTTGTTAGTTTTCTGAGCGTCTCGTTGCCATTTTTCACTTGCACTTTCAATTTAAGGCAATCAATGGATGCAATCTAATTGCGAGTCGATCACACAATGCTGAAAATGACGCTTAATGGTCGCTTGTTATAGCTGCAATTCTTTCTGATCACGCACGGCACAAACAGTCAATGGAAAAACACACAAACAATCACACACTATCTTAAATTTGCATAGTTCAATTGCATTTTGCGACCGGCACAAAATGCGCGCGAATTAAAAACAAAGCGCGAGTAGATGAACCGTCACCCGACGTGAACCAACCGCACAACTCAAAGGCAAAAGCAATACTAAACTCTGTTATGCGAAATGTTACGCCCACCACTGTTAACATAAGAAGCGTTGCCACGCTGTTGATATAGTAATGTTAAACTCAAATGGGCATGTTGCAGTCCACCAGTATTTAAAGTACCACTATATTAAGAGTTACCAGTATTAAATTTCCCTGTGTTATAAATGGCCCGAACCTGTTGGGATTTTTGGGTATAGCCAATACAACAACCCGCGCCGTAGAAAGAGGCGCCAATTTTGAATGTAAATAAGCATGCAGTAAATTAGTTTATTTCGAAAAGGCCCAGTTTAAACTAAAGCAAAGCTGCTGCATGCGTTATGTTGTTAGTATAACAGAACACGGTTAGTGTTAGGCAAACAAAAAACTGCAATTAGATAGGATTTTCATCAACTTTATTATTGAAATTAATTAATTTAATTTGTTTTCGGTTTTGGTTTTGTGTCACGTAAAAATATATGTGGCATAATTGTTTTGTTTTTCAAACAAGTTTTCAATAAAATATATATTTTTTAAATGTGTATATATTCAAATATGTATATATCAGTTATTTGTAGTTTTTAGTAAGCAATGCAAATTGAACTTATGGCTTAGTTGATATCAATTCTATCAATTTATCGCATTTGTTTTTGTTGAACAAAATTTGGTAGTTTTAGTTGTTGTTGTTGCTGTAGATGCTGCTGCTGCGGTCGCTGCTGTTGTTGTGGTTGCCAAAGCGGTTGCTGTGGTTGCAGCTGCAACGGTTGTTGTCGTTGTTGTTGTGGTTGCTGTTGCTGCGGCGGTTTCACTGGACGCCAGTAATAGCTTCTAACAACTGGTTGCACTTTGACTAGGAAACTTTTCTTGCTTCTATTTCGATTTGTTTTATGTGTATTGTTTTTATAAATTGTTTTTTAGAGTGCATTGAAATATTTTTAAATCGATTAGGAAAACATTTATTCATCAACATTTAAAAAACTGATGTCGAATTGTGATAAAACATAAATAAAAGTTGTCAAAAATCGAGTCCTAATTGATTTTCATTCTTTTTACTTCGTTTCTTTGCTTACTTTTATTATTAGTTATTAATTATTAAACATTAATTATTACACACACATATTGTGGAACCAGTCTTGAGTCTGTCTATATATATGTACATATATATGATGATAATGATGCTGTTGATGATGATAATGCCTGGATCTGGGCTCGATCAGGGGGGAGTATTATCAACTTACGAAACTTTCGGTTGTTAGTAGCTAACGGTTAGAATACGAGCAGGGCGCACAGCACATGGGATTGCAGTTGGAGGAGATGCCACTTGCGGTGAACTTTGACTCACCCATCAGGCTGATGTTGCTGCTGCTGTTGCTGCTGCTGCTGGCGACGTCGCCTTGCTACGGCGCTGTTCTTAATGATGGCTTCAATCTCACGACCTCCAGAACTCTCTCCTTCGGAAGCAGAGGCACAATTGTTGCCACCTGCCGCTGAATCCTCCACGGCGCGTGTGGCACCAAGTGAGGCTAGATTGCGCACTAGACTCACTGCATCGTCGTGCTGTGCAGGGGCTGTGGACGTTGTAGGCGTAGCATTCTCCTTGGACACATTGCGCAAGATCTGCGCTAGATTACGCTGCGGATTCGCAGCACTGTTGTCCGTCTCATCGCGTGTGGCATTCGCGGTGGTTGCCGACTTGCGGAGATTGGAGACAGTGGCGTGCGTGGAACGTTGCAGGCGATTCTTGAGCTCGGCATTCAGATCGATGGGCATCAGGCTACGCCCCATGCCGGGCAGCGGTTTGCCGCACTTCAGAATACCCTTGGGTTTGCCTGCAGGAAGGAAAACAGAAGTTGAGCAAGCAGTAGGAAAATGGGAAAACTCCCAAGTGAAAATTATATAAAAATTATTTAAAAAGCGCAGGCAAAAACTAGAAATTCTTAAAAACGTGCTTTAAATTTTCAAAACATGCTCAAGACAGGTGCATGAGAAGCGCATAGAAAGGCGTGTACTTACTCGCTTTAAGCCAAGGTTAGAATTAAGAATTCCCTCAACGATTTAGCACAAATCTTGATTTATTCTTTTATGTTTAACAATTTGCATAATTAATTATTATAATAATCAATATATGGTAATTAAACGTATGCTTTATAAGTAGTAATAATAATAATAATGGTAATGATAATGATAATGATAATAATGCCGTTTAAGGTACAATTCGTTCAGCTTTAATAATAGTTAAAAAAAGACATAAATAAGCACGAAATGTAGTTGCACAATAATTCATAATTTCATAAACATAATGATTAATAACTGTTAACTGGTTATCATATACGGTATATATAGTAGGTATATAGTTATTAGGGGCTGAAATAAAATCGGCTAGGATTAATTACAGTGATTAAGCCATTACTCTTATCAAAATTGTCGTTTCGTTCTTGTTTTGGAATTCATTTATTTCTTAAGTTTTTTATGTTTTTTTAAATCGTTTCGTTTCTGTTTTTTACTTTGTTATAGTTGGGGACAGAAGGGAGGAAGGGTGGAAGGGGGTGTGGCGCTCTCTCGCGCTCGCTCCGCTATCACACTAATCACATTGAGCGCACACAGTGCCAGGTGAGAGCGCAACAATTCGTATCTACACGCTACATGCTAAATCCAAGTTATGATATATCTATATATGTATATAGGAGACTGGAGAGAGAGATAGAGAGACAGAGAACAGTTTATATATATAGTTATATGGTATTGTCTTTTGTGGATTCGTTTTTCGAAAAATTTGTGAAATTTTTAAATAGTTATGCCAAAAAATTTACAATTTTTCATTAGCTCATGTGCCCAAAATTTCACCACACAAACGCCTGAACTCCTGGCCCGCTGCATGCAACTCATCGGCGGTAATCACAATGTCCTCAAAGCTGGCCACACTCTTGCACTTGCCACTCCGACTTGCCCCCACCGGTGAGTGCGCCCGCTTCAAACTGGGCGTGACCGATATCTCCATCGACATGGCTCGCGTTCTCTTCAGCAACTCGCGACGCTTCTGCACCAGTGTCACGCTGCTGGCACTGCCATTGACGAGTGGCAGACGCACGTGCTCGTTGCGTGCCTCTTGGGGCGCCACCACCTCCGCAGTCGACTGCGTCTTCATGAGCGTTGTGGTCGAGGGGTAACTCTCGTTGAGGCCAAAGTATTTGGCAAAACGCTCATCGACTTGCGCCGAGCGATTTGCGGCACGCGAGTTGTTGCCACAGGTGACAGTTGAGGCACTGCCCCCCAGCTCTGTGGTGTGACGCCGATTCACAGTTGTTGCCGATCCAGTTACAGTTGCTTGTGACACCTTTGGTTGCACGGAAATTTGCGTAAAGTACGACAACTTGCGTCGCAGCTCCGGCAACTGTTGCTGCGACTCTAGTGGCAACTGTTGTGGTTGCTGTTGTTGCTGTTGCTTCTGCTGATTGGCAGCGCAGTTTTCTTTGCCAGAATCGGAGCTTTGTGCATCATCGCTGCTGTCGTTGTGGTGGTGGTTGTTGCTGCTGCTGCTGTTGGTGTTGCTGGTGTGCGTGTTGCTGTGTGACGTCGATTTAAAGTCCATTTTGTGTGACTTGTTGTCCGTGGGTGTGGCCTGCTTCAGCTGCTGCTCCTTCTGCTGCTGCTGCTCAATGAAAGGCGACTTGATCTTGCCAATCGTTCGCACTCCCATCGAGATGTGTATGTCCTCCACTGTCTGCATGCGGGCAATGCAACTGTTGCGATTGTTGTTGTTACGATCGCCTAGAAAAGTGTCAGGCAACACGAGTCGTCCCACTGTGCGTAGCTTCAGGCGTCGAGGACCCACTGAGCTGCTTTCCACCAGCGGTGCAGCCATCGGTTTACTTTCCACAGTCACTGTTGCTGCGGGCGGTGCAGTTGCCGAGCGACTCAGCTGTATGAATTGCTGTTGTTGCTGTGGTTGCTCCTCTGGTTGCTGCTGCTCCTCCTGTGGCAGACTGGGCGTGCACTCCATGGGTGTGGGCGTAACATTGTTGCTGCTGCTGTAGTTGCTGCTGTTACAGTTGCTGCCAAAGGGCGTGCGTTCCATGGAATTGTAGGGGGGACTGCGTGAGGAGGCGCAGCTGCTGGCACGACTCGAAAAGCGACCGCCAGATGGCGCTATCGATGATGTTGGCGTTGTGTTGCCACCGCCCTCGCACAGACTGCTGAAGAACGCGAGACGTTCGGCCAGCGACAACGATGAAGGTTCTAAAAGCGGAAGAGTTGGAGGAGTTGGTAAAGGGGAAAGAGGGAAAGGGGCGATTAGTCACTGTCTGTAGAGTGTCTACTGTGGCAAACACACTTACGCATCCTTTGTAACTCTCTCTTAATCACTCTATTAACTACAAGTACCAAGTACCGAGTACTTAATGTTGTTGTTCAGTTGTTGCTGCTGTCGTTGCTGCTGCTGCTGCTGCTTCAACAAGTGTCAAGTGGCAACTGCGCAACGCGTTTTTATCAACAAATTTGTTTAGCGCGTTGTGCTCTTATTTATCAACCGTTTAAGACTAAACACAACTCTTTTAATATTTCTATATCGCTGCTTTCTACACAGTTGCTGCTGTCGTCGCTGCTAATGTTGCTGTTGCAGCTGCTTCATAGAAAGTTTAACGACGCATTTGTTAGGGCAAATTTTTACAAATAATATAAATTTATCTATAATTTTTTCTTTATTGTCATTCACACACAGACAGTCACACACACACAGCTGATTCTTTTATTCGTTCTCTTTTGTGCACTCCTCTGCTCAGAGCTCAGCAGCTGGTTTTCATTTTCATTCAAAGCTTTCGATTTTCTTTGCGCTCTATTCACAACATCAACTTCTTTCTTCTCCAACCCTTTGTTAACTAAACTAAACTGAAGACTTGGACAGTCTACGGTTCAGAGAGAGCACTGTACTGTGGACTGTGTTGGAAACCACAGCATGAGTCGTTGAGTTGCGGGAGAAATACTTTGACTGATTGCCGATTAGAGTTGATTGGTATGAGTACTATAAGGAATGAGTATTTTAAGTAGCGAATACCCTAGAAGGACAGATGAATCAGCGTTTGATGAATAGACTGCCATTTAGGGTCGATTCCTTACACGTCAGGAATACTTATATAGTTTTCTTGATTGATTCAAAATTATATACTTAAATATTCTATAGGTTAATGGACTGTTTGAGGCACAGGATAATTTAGGAAAGCTCTGCTTAGCTCTAGTTCATCATACCCCATATCATAGTCATTACTCACAAATCAATTGTTGCTTGTGGCTTTTCGCAATCGTAGACCAAATTAACAATAAATTACTTTATTTTAATCATAATTTAGAGTGCTTTCCTTCACATTTATTTCAGAAATAATTTAGTGCGTTTTAAAAGTTCAGGGAACTACGTAATTCTTTGCTACAGTCTAAACTTATAAAATCATATCACAACATATTAATTTATCAGTAAACTACAACTGATGACTAATTTCATAACTATAAAAAATCGACTTTGATGTGTAACTAAACCCGTTCTCTATGCTCAGCACGATAAAGTACAGACCTTATCATGTGAGGGCGGGGAAACGCCCGCACAAAGTACCGTTATAACACATTTTTGGAGAATGATGGGCAAAAATAAAAAACAAGAGGAAGTTTGAATTTAAAACCGACTTAAAATTAAGGCCAAATTGTAAACGTTTTAAAAGTCAGCTAAGTGGAAATGTGTGGAAAATTCAATGGAAATGAAAAATTAACTCAAATAACTCACGTGTGGCGGCTAAATTACATAAAAAACATGTGTAAAAAGCCAAATTCATTTAATTTGTTGTTCATGCGGCACAATAACAACAAAGAGTTAATTATTTGTTAGAAAGAAAAAAGCGTAAATAACTGAACCAAGTGCATGCCATGAAAAGTATTAGAAAAATGCTTTAGTATTTATTATGATATTTTCTTTTTTTCCACAATTATTGCGCAATTTTGCGTGCTTGCATTTTTTCTTATTTTTTGTTTATAAATATTTATAGTTTTTTGGTTTGTTTTTGCCAATTGTTTAATTGAACGTGGCAATAATTTTGATCGATTACATGATGCAAATTTGCAATTAGTCAAAGAGCAGCGCAACTGAAGAGCAACAACAACAACGCAAGAAATCGAAATCATATCGTAAAGTTCACATTGAAGACAGACACAACAACAACAACAACAACAATAAGAACAACAACATTCGGTTATTATTATTATTAATAATATTAAGTTTCTTTTAGCTATGTTTCGCATGCCAATTTGTGCATATCGTGCAATGCATTCGCGCAAAATCAAAAGAGAGAAACAAACGATACGTAAATGTTGAACGAAAGAGAGCAGCAAGTAAGAGAAGCATGCGTATGAGCTTTGGCTCTCTTTTGCTTGCACTCCCTCACACTCTCTTTCTTAGTGTGTCAGCTGTTGTACTCACCAAAGTCCGCATCGGTTGTGTCCTGCGTTGTATTCGGTGTGCTCGGCTCGTCGTTTAACGGTGAACCTTGCGTTGCGGTTACACTGCTGCTGGGGGCCGATGGAGGCGGCGAGTGGCGAGAAGTTGCTGCATAAGAGAAGAGTAAAAGAAAGAGGTAAGTAAGGGAAAGTAATAAGAGTAGCAGAAATAAACGTAGATCGAATTGATGTTATTTAAAGTTTACAAGAGCGAAGTGTGATCTATGCACACACTGACTGACAGCAAAAAGGTGTTGCGCATGCTTGTATCTATTAATATCTGACTAGATTCTTCGCTACTTACGCTTAATAACTTCAAGATTCATTATAATCTCAAATACTATTTCAGACGGTGAATTTTCATTTTGAATAGTAAGTGTGCTCTCAACTTGATCCATTGCAAGCTGTTGATTGTTGTTGTTGTTAGGTGAAAAACTTAAATATTACTGATACATTTTGACATAACTCTTGTAGCTCTAATGTTTGACATACTAATAACAATGCCTACTTAATCTTATCTCAAGTAACTAATACACTAACTCCACTACCCTCTCCTCTCTTTGCCATTAAAAAAAGCTCTTGAATCTTCGCTACCCTTCACTCTTTACGCACCACTGCAAATGTTACCCAACAGAAACCTCAATTAGTTGCTGATTGCCCGACTGCGGGCATTGCGACGAAAGGAGGTGTGTGCGAGTGTGTGTGTGTGTTAGGCAAGTGACACACATTTTACAGCTTATTAACTTGGACAACAAGCATGCCGGGCCATAATGGCACCAGCCCCACAACAACAACAGCAACAAGTTGGCAAAATAAGTTAAAAAGTGTCGTCCACTGGGCGTTCATTGACGCTGCTGCTTCGTGCTGACCAGACCGAAACCCATGGAGTACTCTTCATTCTGACACTTCAAACTGGGTACTTTGGTTCCACGGCACTGAACTAGTTCCAGACACTGGAGTTTGTCTTCAAGAAGGAAATTGTACTTTGCTAAGACTTATTCCTGTTCTGCTTTGTTTTATGCATAATGAACTAGTTCAAATTATCAATTAAAAAGTATTAAAATTAAATAAATCTCTTTAGCGTGTTTAGAATACTAATCTGTTTAAAAGAATAACTGTTAGGCTGTTAGTTTATAAAATGTTTAACTAATTTAAATGCCATTTGGGCCAAAGAACCGGCTCCCTGAAATAGTTGGAACTAAATTATAGCAACAACTCCAACTAGTTCGTTGTTGTTGTTACGCATCGCTGCTCTACTGGCGAATATAGTTCGCAGTTCTCTGCGGTCCTCTCTCTCTCTCTACTCCTCCTCTCTGTCTTCTATAATTTATTATTTTCATGCTAATTTCTATCATATTGTTATCGTTTTTTTAGGGTTGTTGTTGCCTCTGCCCGCCCAGAAGTTAGCTTTCTACTCACCTTGTCGGCTGGCAAATGAACGCGACTGCGACGGCAACGTCTCTCCACCTGTCGTCTCCCTGCGGCTGCGCGACTGCTCCTGCAGTTGCTGGAACATGTTGGCACGTGCTCTCACACTGCTGCTGCGTGACAAACCCACACCGGTACCAGCACCTACACCTGCGCCTCCGCCAACGGCTACCCCACTGGACTGAGTGGCTGTTGTGCTGCCAGACGCTGGATCCTCGCCCAGCGACTGTATGGCAGAGTCATCATCCAAGCCGGACATCTCAAAGATGCGTTCGGTGTCGTTGCCCACCGACAGAGTCAGTTGTTCGCTGAGATTGAGGCTGAGGTTCACACTGTCGCTGTTGATCGATTGCTGGCGTGTCAGCGAATTGTTGTTGCTGTTCGTTATCGAGGATGGGGGCGTGCCACCACCTCCTTGAGCGGCCAGATGCACGACGCGCGGCGACTGCAGCGGCTGCGTGGAACTACGCGCCAAACGGAACGAGGGGCCGGCGCCGGAATTCGTGGACGAGGAGAGCAAAAGCGGAGCGGGAACGTGGCTCAGCGGTTGTCCGGTGATGGGAGAGATTAACGGTTGTTGTAGTAGTTGTTGATGCTGTTGCGGACCGTTGCGAATATCCAACGGTTTGGTGGGCTTAAAGGCCGACGTGGCCGAGATGTCAAAGGGCGTGGAGTTGGCTTTAAAGCTGCAGACGAAGGGAAATTATGTTAGCTTGTTTTTGTCTGTTTTGTTTTATAAGCTACAGTTCTCTCCCTCTCTCTCTCACTCATTAGCCCTCTGCTTCCCTTTTGGTTTGCTAAACAATGCGCAGTTAGCGGCAATCATAATTATAGGCAAAATCTTTTTTATTTTTTCCTTAATTACACATAGATATTTTACAGGTGAAATTTTTTACGCTGCATCTATTTGATTGACAATCTTTCCCCCCTCAAGGTAAAAGTTGAGAGCTGAGACCCGAGAGCAATCATCAATCCATAGATTAGCTGCAAATGAGTTTTTGCTTCGCAGTGAAATCTGTAAGTCATCACTTTTATTTAAAATATTCAACAAACAAACTAACACTAATATTTTGTAATACTTTCAGCCGCAAGTAAACTAATTTCGATTCGATTCGGATTCGGATTCAGATTCGTATTTGGTATTTCCTATAATTTGCCTCCTCTGTTTGTTTATCAACCAAACAAAACATTAACCGCATTTCTGTAATGTAGTGCAAAGAACAGACTAAAAATAAAACCACAACAAAAAAAGAATGAATATGAACTATAAAGGCATAAAAAAGGCAGCTAATTGGATTCTAAAAAGTGAAAGATCTATTTTTGAAATAGCCGCAAAGAGCGCCAAAAATGGGAAAGGAAAAATTGGTAGAACTGTGTTCTTGGGAGTATAGAAGGTTTTAACACTCTTTAAAGTAGTTTATTTTGATCTGCAACAACTCCTTCACTCAATTAGTTACACAGAAGGACAATTTCACTTGAAATTCCTATAAAATATATTCTGTTTCTCACGATAGAAGTCTTGTAATACCCTCGTAGTATCCTCCACTTGGTCAGAGCAACAAATGTCGCAATGGTAGCACATAAAAAATTGTGTGTGATTAAAAACAAACAGTTGGGGCCCAAAACTTTGTTGTACTACGACAATCGTGTGTATATATAGAGCACACTGTATATAGCTTTTTTTCTAGACACATTCTCATAGGTTTTTTGTTGTTACACTTTTTTGTGTTTATATACACTGCGCGAATATTTTCACAGTTTATGACACTAAATTATAATATATTTTTAGCACTTTTTATGGTTTTGTGACGCTCACATTTGGGCTATATATATGTGTGTATGTATTGGGATTATAAATATATAAATATTTGTGCGAATTTTGCACAATTGGCACTTAAAAATACGTTAACAATTGTACGAATTTCCATTTGAGTGCACATTTTCCATGCATTTATTTTTAGCTGCATTACGAAATGGCCTCACATTGGTATGTGTATATATATAATTAACCATAGATTTTTCATTTTGTGGTTTTCCATTTTATTATTGTTGAATTTTCCGCTACCTTTTGGTCACTAGACTCTCACTTCCTCCCTCTCCACACTCCACTCTCACACTCTCTGTCTATTTAGTAAATAGAACTGCCCGATAACCGGCTTGAAAGGCAACTGACGGCAAAACGAGTATCTTTTAGAACGTGGCTCGTCGTCGATATTTGCTCTTCTTCTTGCTGTAGTTTTTTACCTTTATTTCTTTATCTCTTATCAGTTGCCAAGAGGCAGGCGGCAATAGATTTGATATATATACATATATATTTCTGTTACTTTTCGATTTCTTTTTTGGGTTCTATCAACTTTTGACTATTTATTCTCGCTCTCTTCTTGTTGATAGTGACGACAACACCAAACACAAGACACACAAAATCAGATTGAAACTTTTTCAAAATAGAATTTTCCGATTTCGAAAATGTATAAAATAAAACCGAAATTTGTTTGAAAAATTCGCCCCGTCTGCGTACGTGAAAATTGAAAAGGCGATCGCGAGCAACTGAGCGCAAAATTTGTACAAACAACAAAAAAAGCGAGCGGCAAGTGGAGCCGACGATCAGCGCTGGCGTCGCAGTCGACGCTGGCGTTGGCGTCACTCTGCTAGCGTCGCTGCCGTTGCCGGCCAGAGCAAAATTTAAATTATTTTCAGCTTTGTTTTCTTTTTATTGCCCATGCTTTGCACACATAGCGCGAGAAAGAGAGCGAGAGGAAGTGAGAGAATCCCAGAGAGAGATGGAGAGACGGAGATATGTGTGTGTGTGTGTGTGTGTGTGTGTTGTGTGTATATTTATTTTCGGTACGCTATTTTTTGCCTCTATCTGTATTACCACAGTTTTTCAAAATGTCGTTTTCATTTTCCGTTTTCCATTTTGCGGCTTTTCTTTCTCTTCTTACGCCAACAAGCGCGAAAAACAAAGAGAAGCGGAAATGCATAAAAAGAGTTTTTCGCCAGTTGAGAGAGTCAATGGGTCACTGCAGTTTGAACGTGCTGATTATGCAGAGTTCTTGATAGGACTCTCAGCTGAAGTGGATTATATGGTAAGCCTGAGATACTTTACTATATAAATACCGAAAACTCATTCAAGTGGCATGGAAACTTACGCTACTAAAGTCAACTAACTAATCTAACTATCTAGCATAACGGGTTTCTTATACAACTCATGGTAGCAACCATGATTTATTACCAAAATAATCTTATCAACATCTAGCATAGACCCAGTTTTCAATTGATTAACTGCTACTAGTTGTTGGGTAAGCGTTAATCCTTTAAAATCCACTTCATATACCCGAAACTTCATTAAAAGTTCATGTCCTAACGGCTATTAAACTCTGTAGGGTTGTCTTTACACACACAAGTGTTGAAAACTGCCGCAAATGAAAGATTGTCGCACATGATTTGATTTGACACAAAGAACACATGTAGAACCCAATCAGACCAAGTCAACTATCTAATCTCTGCATTCCTTCGTACTTCGTACAGTCGTAGTACCGCCAGATCGTATAGATTATGGCCTATATGTATCTACCATTTATACTTGTGTTTCGGTTTGGTGACAACCCTTGACTGTTGACGTTATCTGGCCAAATATTGGCTATTAAAATTGCAGCTCATCGTCGTGTAAACCGTTCAATGACGCACATATCGACTATTTTTGGTAGCAGATGAATTTTTATGGCTTTTTCACCCATTTCCATTTACCGTTTTCTGATATACGCTTCAAACATTTTCTCGCTGTACCGTCGCTGGAACAACATGTAAAACTATGAAAGAGCTCTTAACCCTTGACAACCAACCGACTAAAGAGACAGACAGGCAGACAGACAACAATTGAAATGACGAACAACCGAACTCAATTCAAATGTATCTCTGGACGCGTTCGAATGCGGCAAAGAACTGAATGCAGCGTTGAATTCAACACGTTCACCATTCAAACCGAAAAATAAACCCCTCCCGGGGCAGCCCCACCACCCTCAACTGCCGCTTTGGAGGAGGTACTGCCACTATGGAAAGCATAAATTACGCGCCACAATGGCAAACGTACAAAGAAAACAACAATCTTATTGACAATACACCGAATCGGTGCATGCAAATGTGGGAGAGTGCGAAAAATGTATGAAAAAGCAGGTAAGCATGCAAGTCATCAGCATAAACGACTTTTAGATACCCTGTAGGCAGTTGTAAATTACTAAGTACACGGTTTAAAAGACATAAACTATAAAATTTATTTATTTTTGGTTCCAAACTAGTCATAAACTTGAGTTATCTTTTTGAAACTGGCAGCACACATGGCTTAGTAACTTAGCTAAAGGTTTAGTTAGCTACCCATTACTGAAACGCATAAGCCTTTTTGGGTATATTCATTTTTACAGGGTATTCATAATACTCGTAGAAATAACCAGAACGAACCTTTGTTTTCTCAACGGGGAGTGGCAAAACGAAACAAAACGCATCGAGAAATATAAAAAAAAAACTAAAAGCAAAAAGCCGAATAGCACATAAAATGCTGACATGAAAACCCCGTTAAGAGTACTCACCACCTCGTTCTCGCTCTGGCAACAGGAAGGAAGGTGTCGGGTCTAGACTCAAGACTAGAGTTGTCCCAAAAATAGATACCAAGTACAAACTACATTTAGCTGGAAACTGGGTTTACGAGCGTGCCTGTCTAAAATTCGCAGAAATGATCGAGTGAGCAGGTTCAAAGCACCAACAACAGACAACGAAAACGACTACGACTAGAAGAGGGCGTGGTGAGAGTTGGGCGTGTACAAACTAATTGCCAAAATGATAGCAACAACCAGGTCAAGTTCTTGAGACAAAACTAACACAAATTTCAAGCAACGATAACATGGGAAACAAATAGAAAATTACGAGCGATGGAAAAGTTTTTGCTTAAAATCAACCTAAAGGGTATTTCCCATTTGAATAGAGAATTTGACAATCTGAGTGGTTCAAGGAAACCACTGTCAACCCACTGAAAAGGGGCTCGAAACGCACGACCTTCGTCTGTTATTTGCAGGCATTACTAAGAGTCTTGTTGTTGTTGTTGCTGTTGGTTTTGTTGGCCTCAATAGTCAGTCAGGTAATTAGGTAAGAAATAAGCGGCTTAAAGTGACAACGGCAACAGCAATGAAGGCTAATAAAAACCAAAAACAAATAGTCAAAGAAAAGTGAAATACAATTTATGACAGGCCAATTGAATGAGCTTTGCACTTGACTTTATAAGGCTTTCAGATAGGACTCAAAACACACCCAATCATTGACATTATGTAGAATCTCTTTCGGGTACAACTTTTTAAAACTATAATCTATTTTAATAATATTTTAAAACATTTGTAAAGCCAACGAAATTTGTTAAGTGCTCAGCGAAGTGCGACCGATGCTGTCACTGAGAAGAAATGTTGATGATGATGATGATAATGATGGGGAAATGACCCTGAACTGGACAGCGAAACACTAATTTCATATGCCACATGTGAGTGTGTGAGGGAGGTAGGCAGAGGGCGTGTGTTTTTGGGGCTTCTGGTAATGTGGCAAAAATAATCCATGAATAAATCTGCACAGCAAATTCAGTTGCCAGCGAAGCGTATGAATAAAGCTCGGGAGAATCTGACAGCATGACAGCCGGACAGCAGAGGGTAGCAAAGAGTGGAGGGAAAGGTCAGTGAGCGACATAAACACAAACAGTAAGAGAAAAACAGTTAGAGAGGAATATTTTATTGCTCGAAAAAAATACGCTTTGAGGTAGCAAAAAGGTAGGGAGAGGGAGTGAAAAGGTCTTTGACAGAGGAGAGACAGATTTCAGCAGCAGAATTCATTTGGGTAAATAAAAGAGTAAACAGTTAAGCGTAGAGAGGGGCAGCGAGAAAAAGAAGTGTAAAGAGGGATGGAGAGAGTTGAAGGAAGGGAGAAGTAGAGGAAAAGTCGATGAGGAAAAAAGAGGTTTTCTGATCCTCATTCGGAACCTCTAGTCTGAGCAAATTGAGAGAGCGAGAGAACTGTTGTAAATTTTATTGGACTACTTACAAGCTCTTCTCCTCGTTGGTCACCGGCTGCGTCTTGTAGCGATCCCTGTACAGATCACGCCGTAGCACACTCGGTTTGAGCAGCTTTGGCACAGCCTTCGAGTCCTGCTGCAGCGGCGACTCCCAGCTGCTGTTGATGCCACCAGCTGTGCGAGAAGTGGGCGTCGATAGCATCTCCATTTGCTTAATACGCTCCGCGACGGAAATATTCGATGCGGTGGTCACAAAGTCCACAGGTGTGGCAGGTGCCTGTGAGTTAGTTATGGCATCCAAGGCGGCAGCCAGATCAATCACAGGCGTCACGTCCTGGCGCTCCAAGGAGCGAGTGCGTCGCTTCAACAAACTGCTGGAGCTCTCCTCGCCCAAGCGCTGAGTGTTGCCCAGCGAGCGTCGTTTGGAGGGCGAGTCTGTCTTCAAGATGGGACGCATGGCATCGTTGGCCACAGTTTCATTGGCATCCTGACTTAATCCCGTTAGATCAAACTCCTCGCGACTGCTCTTGCGACTGCTTTTGAGTATGGGACGAATCTCGTGCTCATCTGCCTCGCCAAAGGATTTCTTCTTGAGTATGGGCTTCGGGGGACGTGCTGCCTCCTCGCTGGAGGTGCTCTCCTGCTTGAGTATGGGTCTGATGCCCTCGTGCTCCTCGCAGTCCTCGATGCCAGCGATACCGTCATGGGCTGCCAACTCAGCGGCTGCCAAGGTGACCGCCTGTGAGATGGAAACATGCTTGGAGACGTGACCACCGCCATCTGAAGGTGTTGACAGCGAATCCTTCTTCTTGAGGATACTGTGCGGTTGACTCTCAGTGGCCGAGGGGCAACCATCGCTCTTGTTGCTGTCATAGCTGCTCTGCTTCAAGATGCCATGTGACTGGCCAGGACTAAGAGAGCAACCCGCTTCCTCCAGCGAGTTACGACGAGCGGACTTGATAAGTATGCTCCGTTCATCCGGTGAATGAGAGCGTGAGTAGTAACGACTCTCATCCAGGCTGGAACGCTTCTTGAGTATGCCCTGACGCTTGCTCCGACCGCCGGCAAGTGGTGTGTCCAGCACATTGGCGGAGAAGGTCACAGGCGAAGCATTGCTGGACGCACTCGAGTTGCATTCCCCGAAAGCGTGTTCCTTCTTCTTCAGTATGGACACGATTTGATTGGGTGCAGGCGGTGAGTTTTGTGTGCCAGCTGCAGCCACATCATCCGTGCTCTTGCGTCGCAGAATCGGTGACATTTTCAGTTCCGCCGCCTGATCGTTGTCCACTGCTTGAGCCTGTTCGGCAATCTTCTTGATCTCGGCCAGTTCCGTTTTGGTGCGTTCATTAAACTTCTGATTGATACCACGCACCTGACGCAGTGACTCCGACTTGGAGGTGGATTCGCTGCAGGAACTCTTCTGCGGTGATTGTAGCAAATCCCGCAACGCTTCGTCATCTCCTGGCATCAAGGGACGTGCCATTCCCAGTTCGCGACGTCGGCGACGACGTGTTGAGGCTGCCTCATCTGCAAGAGAAAGAAGCACACTGAATTAGACTGTCGAGGATTGGTGGAAACTTGACGGTGGTCAACAAAGATTGGGACGTGGAACATGCATGACAGTGGGAGTGGCACAGCTTGCAGCTTAACATATTGTACACAGCTTGTTTGGATGCGAGTAATGTGAAGGAAGCGTTCGTTTGATAACACAAAGTGATGCAGATGCAAGTGATGATGCTGCTGTTGCAACGTTGCGTGCCACATGACACTCATGGCTCGGCCTCAGCTGCCACACTGCCACCAAAATGTTTGTCGCCAAACGGTTGCGACCCAGAGAGCCAATCAAGCTTGACAGCTCCCACAATTGGCTTTGCCGCTCCTCACTGTCTTCCACATAAGATGCATCTCCGAATTCCAATTGTGGTTCTTGTTGTGCACCACTTACCGCCATCCTTGGTGGCTTCCTCGTTGTAGGAACGATTCAAATTCGATTTACGTTTTGCCGATTTATCGCGATCACCGGCGCGTCGTGGTAAGGGTGAGGCTTCCGGCTGTGTGGCATGAAAAATGTAACCAGAGTTTAGTTATGTTATCGTTAAAGAAGGCATTCAAAGAGCTTTAATTACTGGCAATTACTCAAGTAATTATGATGTTAATTGTGATGAAGATGAATAGTTTTTAAAACTTTTCATAGTAAAACGGATTGGTATCAGTTTTCTATGCAAAAACAAAAAAGAATTAAGTAATTTGATAAGTAATTGCCAAGTAATTACAGCTCTTAATACCATAAATTTCAATTAACCTCAACTACTTACAGTTCTCTTATGCTTCTGCACGGGACTCAGCTGCAAATTGGTTAGATTATCACGTGCTTTACCCGCTGTACCATTTCGTAAGCCATTTTCTGTGTCAGCACAAAGCGTGGAGCTTCTCGGACGCATGTGCAGCGTACACTCGACCTTGGGCGAACTGAGTATACCGCCACTGAAGTGCAACTCACTGAGATTCTGCTTCATCGAAACGTTATTGGCGTTGGCCAACAGCAATGGACGATGCTCCCGATCCGCCGGCTGTGAGGCAGAGCGTGTAGTTGCCGGACGCTGCTGTAGCGTGGTGTTGCTGCAACCACTTGGCTCCGAGTTGTTGCCGCTGCCACCGCTGCACTTGGGCGATAACTCCGTGCTGCTCAGTCGTCGTGCCGGCGGTGTGGAACTAGTTCGCAGCGCACTGGGTGAACTAAAGCGCTGACGCTGTTGCTGATGCTCCTCCTCCTTTTTGCGATCTGATTTCAGGTGTTCGGTGTGGCAATGAGAATTTATTTTGTAGGGAAGACAGCATGAAATGAACGTTAGTTGGAGTTATCAGCGCAAGGTTAAAGGTCAAGGATTACAACAACAGAAAACAAGGAGCAACTACACATTTAAAAGGAAACCATAACCAGGAGTAAGTAGAGAAATGAAAGAGAGATAGGAGCAGATGATGGATTTCATGTGTGTTACAGTAGTGTGTGTGTGTGTGTGTGAGAGAGTGTGTGCGTGTGTGTGGTGCAGGGAAATGACTTTGACTCACCGAGCGCTGCAGCACGCAGTCGACTGGCTTTGGTGGTGCGCACCGCTGGCGATGTTTGGGGCGAGGATGAGGAACTGCTCGGCACTGGACTCGCCTGCGGAGGCGTGCCAGTAGGCGTATAACAAGCACCAACACCTACACCTACACCGCCACCAATGCGCAGCGGTGAGAGCAAATTTTTGCGACGTTTTGATGGCGACGACGTCGCTGCAGGCGTCGCTGCTGCTGCTGACGCGGCTGTGGCAGTTGCTGCTGCTGTTGTTGTTCCTGGTTTGAGCACAATTAATGCCGCTTTGCTGTTAGCGGTAGCAAGGGGCGGCATGGGCGTGGCGTGTCTGTTGTTGTTACTGCGACTGAAGCGGCAAAAGCGTGTGTTGTTGTTGTTGTAGCCGCTCGTGCTGCTGCTGCTGTTGGCGTTGTTGTTATTGCTGTTGTTGTAAGCGCAGTTAATGTTGCATTTGTTGACGCTGCCAGCGGCAAGTTTAATGTGGTTCGCTGTGTATCAAGAGTTTGTTTTTGTTGGGTGGCAAGGGGTATGAAAACGCATGAATTTTAGAAGACATAAAATTTGTTTTAGTTGCTGTTGCATGTGTGTGCGTGTGTGTGTGTGTGTGAAAGGTGTTAAAAAATTGCATAAGATGCAATTAAGGTAGCAGCTGGGCGTGTCACACAGTCAACGATTGATTGATTGATGCGTTGCAGTGACAAAAATTGAGGAACTATCTTCACCAATAAACCAAAAAATGTTAAAAATCACACAAAAAGTCCCAACTTTGTTGTAAGATTTCATAAAAAGCGAAAGTTGTCAAGTCTGTCGGAAGATGGATTGATTATCCGGTTGCTGTTCATAGGAATAGCTTAACAGGATATTGTCTGTGATGTATCTGTGAGATACGCGGTGAGCTTAATGTACTTTTTAAAGATATTTTGTTAGAGAAAATGTTTTGAACAAGTAGAAGGACAGTAGTTCCTTATTTGGAGAACTGTCCCTGTGAAAACCATATTTAAAAATAGTTGGTTAATCTTTTTTAAACTTTTGTTTTAAGCTGGCCAAACAAGATGTTTTCAAGATTGATCTGCCACAAAATGTTATTAATGATCTTGTTGGTTTCATTGACAAATATGTATAAGATTATCAGTTGGCCTCAGTGTGTTCATGTTCAAGTTTTTGCATATTATTCCTACATTTATTATACCCTGTCCCTTGTCTTATGTAATTCGCCTAAATGATTTCATAATCCCCACAAAGATTTTTGACTCTTAAGCGGAATCCACTGACACATCTGCCAAAGAAGACATAAAGAAAGAAAGCTAGAAAGAGGGGAATGGGTGAAGCAAGAGATAGACATGATGAGATGATGAACAGACTCCGTTCATTGCCTCGTCTTTTGGGGCTGTCCGTCAGTCAAAGATCACTAAACTTTCTGGCTCGAACGTTGCCCTAGACACGATTCCCGAAAGTAAGAAAAATAATAATCATAATAAAAAAAAAACACACATGAGGCAACAATAACAAACAAATGGAATTAATTCCGCATAAACCTAAACAATAAAATTGAAATGAACAAAAGCCGGTGAAGTGAGACAAAAATTGCAAAATCAATACAAAAACCCAACTATAAAAAAACAATTGGCATAAGAAATGTAAATTAATAAGTTTTCAATATAAACTATAGTTTTTTATTTTTAAACTCGCTTGCAACAAATCGATCTTGATCAAAACTGTTGAGTCGTGTTGATGTGGCAAATTGAAAACTGTTTGGATTTTGATTGAGCGTGTGACACATCATATGATTTGCTATGATATGGAACTCATTTGCCTATCGATGCTATGCAAATGTATGTGTGAGTGTGAGTGTCGCCACTAACGATCCTCAGTCGAATCGACTTGAGTTAACTTTCTCGAGGCAGCGCCGTTATGAGAGCTTGTCAAAATCTATGTATGTTTTTTATGAAACCTTTTTCTGTTTTTTTCTGATTTTTTTTTTGTAAATTGATAATAAAAGCGCCGTCAGTTGAATGAATGAAATGTTTGTAGGTTCGAATTGATAAATACAAAAAAAAAGCCAGCTACAAAAAATTGGGCACAGCTTGTTATATCTTCTTCTCTTTATTTTTTCCTAATTTTAATATATAGCTATTAGCAATTTTATGACATCTTTCATTTGCCTAAGTTGCGTGAAGTCGGCTCGCAATATCTTATATGTTATATGGTGGCTAACCCATTTCCCCCCGCTGTAATCTCCACTCCTCTCTTCCGTTCTCTGCGTCAACAGCGTGTGACTTCCATTGATGTCTTTAATGACAAGCAAATCTATTCAGAAATTTCGCAAAAATTGATCTATAGATCTTAATAGATTATATTAATAGATTATACTTATTATGACAGCGCGGCTCTTGAGCAAAAATCGCTTTAATCATAATATTTGAAATGTTGCGATTGCTTTGAAATTTGTGCAAATTATTTTATATAATTTTCGGACATTAACTTTGCTGTAGATTGCAGGTGTAGAGATCTAGATCTATAAATTAAGCCGTGGAGTTGTTTCTGTTTTTTGTTGTTTTATTGAAGGTCTTTTAGATTCGCTTTTTTTCTCGCTTGATTGGCAAACCGTACAAAATCCAATTTAGTCCAAATTACTTTTAAGTGTTTTGCAAAACAGAAACAAAAACAAAAACTAAAAAAACTTCAAATAGAAACGTGGCAAACATTTTCAACTGATTTTCTGCAACTCCGCGAGAGTTGCGCCCCTTTAGGACAGACTCTTGACTCTACAAACTAATTATGGTCTTTATGGTTAGCTATTATTTTCTAGTTTTGGTGGGAAAGCTTTGGTCGACAGAACTAATGAATGCGTTAAGCTGATAGCTTAAGTTTGGCAAAGGTACAAGGGCAGGGGGAAGACGAGAGCAAAACTTGGTAAAAAAGTTGTGAATTTGTTGATTGAAGAAGGAGAAAGCAAGTGAAAATAAGTGCAGCTTACAGATTGAACTTATCAGAGTATGGAAACTTCAAGACAACTTAAATTAAGGGATGGAAAGCAAAGCAAGAAGTTTGTAATGACCGTAAGGAATATGTTTGGAAAAGCTGAAAAACTGACTGCAGGGACTTGGAGATATAATTTAAGATACAATTTATACTAGACAGAACTGATTGAAAGCTAGTGTAGTGAATGACAGACTTGAAAAATGTAAATTAATAAAGTTCAGAGATAGACAAAGTAGAAGAACTTAAGAGCATAGTTTGGGAAACTGACACTATAAACTAAAGAGTGACAGCATTTGTCAGCCAGAAAGAAAAGCAAAGAAAACTTGTTTAAGGAAATTACAGAGTTATGGCAGTTTAAGGACAACAGAGTTTGAAACTTGGCATAAACAAGAAAAGGATAACAAAACACACTAAAAAGCACTTCAAAAGCGACGGCAGACAACAAAAGACTTTTGCACAGACACAGATACAGTTACAGATACAAGACACACACAGATACAAAGGAAGGGGGAGACTGCAGGCAAAGTGGAGGTGGGGGCAGGTAACTCACCTGTGTTGTTGGCTGTAGGGCGTGTGATAACGTTGGACGTTGCGTTTGTCTGAGACGTTTTAGGAACTTCAACTTCTTCTGTGTGTAATTGAGAATGTGTATCTGCTGGATGCAGTTGCAGTTGCTGTTGCAGTTGCTGTTGGGGTTGCTCTGTTGCCGGTGTGGCATGTGTCATCACAGTTGTGACAGCCGTTTCGTAAGCAGAACTATTTCCATTTGTTGATGATTGTGGATCTGCAGCACCGCTGCTGCCAGTTGCTGTTGTTGCTCCTTGCTGCTGCTGTTGCTGCTGATGTTGCCGGCGTGTTGGCGATGGTGAACTGCAGGAGGAATCACTGTGATAGCCGGCACCTAACGCTGGCGGTGGCGGGGATGAGTGACCCGCACTTTGACGGCTGCCGGAGCGCGGAGTGCGCGTTATGAATCTGCAAAAACACAAATAGTAATTTGCAAATTTAGTAACAATTTATGAAAATTGTAGTTTAATTAAGTTTTGTATTTACATTTAAGCGCAAAATGTATCTGTCAGATAGCAAGCAGAGTTATCGCAACACACAAACACACGCACACATGGAAAAAATCAAAACAATTTCGGTTTGTTATTTTTTGTTGGTTGTTTTTGGTTGCTTTTGGGTTTCCGCTAGATGCGGCGCTGCTGCCTCGACGCCTTCAAACACGCTCAACAACTGCCGACGGGCAGACCGAAAGTAGTGCTGGTAACCCAAGCTCGACCAGCTACGACGATCGACCCGACAACAACACACAGGCACACACACACACACACACTCACACAACAAACAAGCAAAGCAGCAAGCGAAGCTAATAACAAGAGGTTTTTTTTTTGGGTTTTTGCCGCCGCTTGTTTGTATATCTTGCAGAAACACACACAAGCACACACACACTCACTCTCAAACACACACTCACATACCAAAACTGACTCAAAAGTAGCCAAAAACAAAACACAGAAAAAAGCACTCAAAGAGCGAAAATTCGCACATATGTTTTGTGGCTCAGGTAAAGAGCTGTAGATACATTTACCGCGCGTATCTATCAGATACAAACACAATTCGTGCTGTTGCTCATGTTGTTGCCGCCACTTTTATCTGCAACAGATCAAGAACAAAGCGCAACAAGTTTGTTTTATTGCTGTTGTCGCTGCAGTTGTTGCTGTTGCAGTTGCTGTTGTTGTTGCCGTTGCGCCTGCGCAGGTAGCCCAAATGTATCTCAATGTCGTTTGCTTTTGGCCTGTCTCATTGTCTGTCCATGTAAATGATATCCACAGACTGTCGAGTCTACAGATTTGGTTCAATTTGTTTCCTTTTTGTGCTTCTTCTTCTTGCAGCTGTTGATTGCAGTTCACAGTTTACAGTTGTTCATTCAGACAGTCTGTCAGTCATTCAGTCGATCACTGTGTCTCTCTGTCTCACTGTCGTCTGTCAATCTGTCCATTCGTCAGTTTGGCCAGACATTTTAAATGTCGCGTCGTCTGTTTACTTTATGACGCGACTGTGTAATAAATTTTGTGTATTTTCTTGGTTTGTTGTGCCCTTGTAAAGGCATTGGGCATGATAATTTGATCATGAAGTGGGTAATTCACAAAATCCGACTGACAGACAGACCCAAGAAGTTAAGAGATACTTTTTTCTACTCTTCTGATCTGACAGCAGTGCTACAGCATACAAAACTGATTGACAAAGGCTTGAAAACCCTGAAGAACTTCAAGATACTTTGACAAAATGCACAATTATAGTATTAAAAGTGTACTAAAATTATAGAGAAATAAGAGATACAAACTCTTAGAAAGAAAACAAACAGAAGTATCTGAAACTCCCAAACTACGGTGATAATTATAGGGTATAAGAAATACAAATAATCCTTTTTTGGGTTTAGTTTCAACGATTAGTCTTTTTGAATTCCCTAACCCAAAACTTTAGAATCAATCTATCATTTAGGCTAGTGATTAAAGTAATAAGCATTTCCGGCATCTCTTAAAACCTACTATCTACTAATAGAAATAAGCAAATCTAGATCTCGTTCTTCTCAAGATGCCATCGTATCGACCTCGAGCTCACCTGAGCGACTCTAAACGCCCGACAAACTATCATTACATTTTCAAGGGTATTTCGTAGATTGATGCGGATAATCATTAGCGTTTCGCGTTCGCTTTTAAAGACATCTGTCAAAATGGAAAATTCCATTATATCCACAAAATGATAGACAGCTGTTTTTGGGTGGATTTCCAAAAAGAACTTTCCAACGTGTTGGCCAAGTCAAGGAAAAGCTTTTGTGAGGTGACAACAACAACAACAACGGCGGCGGAAAAACGAAAAAGAAGAAAGGAAAAGTGTTGCAGGAACCGGTTGGTTGTGCACAGCTGCAACCACAGTCTAGAAAGCGAAATCAGGACTATGCAGAAGAAAAACCACCAGACGACGAGACGACGAGACGTCCAGACGCGATCTGGGCCAGGCCGAAGAAGAGGCCTCGACGTTGGTCATAAAATTAATAGTCTAGAGTCTAGAGTTGGCTCCCAGCAGGTGTCTGGGGCGAGGTAGGTGAGTGGTGAGAGCGGGGGAGCGGGGATATAGCGTTGACATCGGAACGGGCGTCATAAATACCAAACTTAATTGAACGCATTCAAATTTTGGTACAAATTCTACGTTGAATGCATTTTTTCAAAGACAATTTTCTAGTCTTTTTTTGTTTCCACTTTTCACATTTCTTTCTTTCTGTCATTTTTCGTTTTCTTTTGGATTTTGTTGTCGCTTTTATGAGGCATTTTTGTAGCGAAAGCCGAAAGCAAAAGGCCTATGGAAAACTTGTCGCGCAGTTTTCGGGTTTTCGGTTTCGGTTTCAGTTTTCGGATTTTGGGTGTACAACAGGTGCTTTCTATATATGTGCATATACACAAAAAAATATATATAAGAGTTGCAGGTTCCGGGGTTGGGTTAACTTTTGGGTTGGGGGTCAACAGCGTCAGCGTCAATATGCCATTCGATTTTGATATATCTCATTATAATTGATGGAAACATCGAATTGCACTGTGGCAACGAAACGAAGACAATGGAAAGCAACAGCAACAACAACAACACAAACATAACAGCACATTAATACCAACAAATTGAACAATAAACAGATTTGGTTTGTTAACAACAGCAGAAACAACAACAAAGGCGATTTGCTTTGGGGGCCCGGCTTAAAGCCGATTGTGTAACAATCTCCATAAAGATTTGTGAGGAGAGCTAAAACACCAACAACAACAACAACAGCAACTTAAACCACAACAATTGTGTGCAATTTGTTTCGTTATTGTCGTTTTTATTGTGTTTACAGGATTTGGGAGAAAACACTTGCAACTCTCCCAACTTTTGGCTTTTCTGCTTTGATAACTCACTTAACTTAGGGGCTCTTCTTCTTTTCAGTTTTGAGGCAGCAGCGACTCAAACAAATGCCAAAGATTAATTATAATTAATTAACTGTTTAAATAGTTTCACTTTCATTCGTTAACACGCTTGTAATGTGAGCGGTTTCAATTCATTTGTCTTGTTTGTGTATTTATAATTAAATATTTGTTTTAAGCAGTCAACAAATGGGAGTATTTTATAGTAATTAATTGAAACTAAAAGCAGAAGGCATTGAATAATATTTTCGAGTCTATAATTAAGGCTTAATACGTCAGGGATTATAATTAAAACCAAGTTAATTTATAGACAAGATTTTTCTCTGACTAATTTATCTGTTCTCCCTTCTAAAATCATCTCGTATTTAATCAACTAATAAGTGCTTAAAAAACTCCTAACTGTTGTTAGTTCTACACGTATTCCACTGCTTGGCTACTAAATTTAGTACCCCAATTAAATGCTGAACAAAACCAGCGCAAAATCCTTGGAACACACGCACTCGATTTCACGCTCAATTGCCAATAAAATACCAATACTCATCTAATATATATATAAATACTAGATATTAATTGGTCTGGTTGGGGGGAGTCCACAGTGGAGCCACGTGACTCTGCTGGTAATCATGACAGCCAACTCAACTAATGGCCAACAAAAATAACAGGGAAACGAAAAAAAATAGATGAAAAAAGAAATGCTAATTATGCACGTAATTGCGACTAAAGAGACAGAGATACAGATACGTTTGGTGTTAGATAGTGATGGAGATACAGCGAATAGATACCAAAGTGGGTTGATGGGTGGTTGAGTGGTTTCATTGAGTGTCACTTACCTGCGTGCATTGGTAGCCTGATGTTGTTGATGATGATAATTGGATTGATCATGATGAGCTTCTACTGCACTGGGAGATACTTCATGATGTAGATGTTTCTGATGATAATGATGATGTGGTTGCGCATGATATTCAAGCTCAGGTTCATAATGTTCGTCGTCTGGATGAGGATGTTCATGACCATTAGCACCATTTAAAAGCAGCCGCGATTGATCAATTTGGGAGCTCAGCTCCTGTTGCCAACGCGCCAAAGTATCTATCACTTCACCCTGATCATAATTCAATTCCTGCGATTCCATGTTCTTGTCCTCCACATCCCTCTGCTTGACCAGACAGCACTTGAGTTCCGGCAACGAAAGCTTTGGCGGCTCCACAAACAGATGCTCCGTCTTGACGGGTTCCCTTTTGCCCAGAGGCTCCAGACTTTTGGCCATGCGAGTGTGGTTTTGCTGCTCGGTTTCTACAGGAGCAGGGAGAGACTCTTCCGAAGCCATCTGCTGCTTGAGGTAGTCTGTGGGTGGCAGCGAATTGGCTTTGCCAGGACTCAAATTGGTGACCTTTTGACTAGAGTGCAGGGCGTAGGGTGAGCCATTAGTGGCATCATCATCCTCATCAGTGGAGAAGTCAGCAGCGTTATCATTATGATGCTGCTGCTGTTGTTGTTTAGTGCTGTGAAACTTTTGAATGCGCTTCTGTTTACTCAGTTGCTGCTGACGCTGTGATTGCTTATCCAACTGCTGATCTGAGGATTGCTGTTGCTTGGCACCACTCATTGAGGCTCTGTGGTATTGGTGGTGCAAAGGCCAAAAGGTCGCCAGCGTGTTGCTTTTTTGTTGCTGTTGTTGTTGTTGTTGGTCGTTTGGCTTTGATTGCTGCCCCTTGTCTGCGTCGTCGTCGTCGTGGCTGCTGTTGTTGTTGCTGCTGTTGTGACTGCTCGATGTGGTGTCTCCGACGTCGAGACCCTTCTCCTTGCATATTATGTCATACAGTGCGCTTATCGGCCGCGATTCACTGCGTACACGAACTGCCCGCTTGGAGCGCTGCTGAAAACGTTGCGCGTGACGACTATTGCGACCGCTGGTGGCGCCACTAGCACCACTGGCACCACTACCAACAACAACGGGTAGGGAGGCAACAACTATGGAACTAGCTACGGGTGATCTAGTACTACTACTACTATTACAGGGTGTATTGCAGTCGTTATGCTTGCTGTTGCTGCTCTGCTGCTGTCTCTGCTGTGTCTCTTCACCTTTTCTTGTAGGGCTCACAGACGGTGGCAAGGATTTGGCACAACGCTCCTTGCTGCTTCTTCGCTGACGCCTTGAATTGTTGTTGTCCTTGGCAGCACAATCGCCGCCAAGTCGAAAAAATGATGAACGTTGCTGTTGCTGCTGTTGTTTTTGTCCCGCTATTGGCGGTGGTGCAACTGTTGCTGTGCTGCTCTTGGGAAAACAGCGCTGCTCCACCAACTGTGTGCTCGGTGTGCTATAGACACTCTGGTAATTCTCATTCAATGCACCAACATCGGATGCACTTGGCGTATGAATGCGTAGCTGCAGATCCGTATAATAGGCCGGTGTTGTATGATGATGGAAATGCGGATGTTGTCCACGATACGAGACTTTGGAGTGCTCTTCGGAGCCAACAGATTCGTCAGTTGGTTGCTGTTGTTGCTGTGGTTGCTGGCAGCTAGTTTTGGCAGTGGCAGATGCTGTGGATAAGTCACTTGAGGCCGCAATGGTTTCTGTAAAGAAAAGTAAATGGAAAAATTCATTTAACAACCACAAACTCAAAGTAAATGCAATAAAAAACGTTCTTCATTAAGCTAAAATGCATTTTATAACTAAGAGAAACACTCACGTGTGTGTGTGTGTGTTTGTTTCTCCCCTCCCCCCACTACTTATCTCCCCAGTTAAGGTTAAGCAAATCTTGGCAGCAATTAAAATTGCACCTGAGCACTTGTATTAATATCGCACACACACCGTCCCCAAAACCAAACCAAAGACCCAACCGTGTCAAGGTGAGGTGAGGGTTGCATGCTTTTTATAGCCACACATACAAGACTTGCATACATTATTTAAATATATATATATTTATTTCTGCCTAGCTGAATTCTTTTAGAATTCGTATTTGCTTGAGCCACATTTTATTAGCCATGTTAGAGGCGATTAGTTGTGATCTTTTTGTATGCGGAAGCATCAAATCTGTTTCACCTGTAATTCTGTATAATTAGCCAAGAAATTGCGCTAATTAGGCAAAGGAAATTAACAGGTGCAAGTGTCATGGTGAAACACATAAAAGTAATTTTATAAAAATGATTTAAGTCTGTTTACTGCATTCTGTAGCTATAGAAATGATATAAAACATGTGCTTGTGCTTTGGTGACAAGTTCTTGGATTTGTTTTATAATTTTTCTTAAAAAAAAACTAAATTAATTAAAATGTTGTGCTTAAATTGTGTGGGTAGCAAAAAAGATGAGTCGAAGCAAGCCTCTTAAACCAATCTATAACTGATGATAACTTAATAAATTTTTAATAATATTTCTGCCCTTTCAAAGCAATTAACTTTTGCCTGAAAGGTTGAAGAATGTTTTCCCTTATCAAACTATATTCAATCTTTGATTCTTTGCCATTTAAATTCTAACGGTAACTGCGTTTGACATTTATACAACAATTGAAATAAGAAAAGGTTAAGAGTTGATTTGCATGCTCCAAACACAATGCTTTTCATATTCTATGCAATCAATCTACAATATTCAATAACTGCATTTGCTGCCACATGCCATGTGCAGTGTGCAGTGTGCAGTGTGCCATGTGCCACATGCCCCACATGCCCCACTTGCCCCACATGACATTTACCATTCCTTGCGGAGCTTGAAGCACGTGCTCAGCCCACGTACACTGTATGTATCTTTTATAGTATCTATGTTTGTATCTATGCAGCTACATATTCATGTTCTATTGCCAATTGTTAATGCACACACATCATGATTAAGTTAAACTGCTGCAGTTTTCATTGAAAACAATTAATTCACTTGTGCAGGGCCAACTCATTAGAACAAAGCCCAAAAGAAGAACAGAAAACAGACAACAAAACGGAATCCAAATTGCCAAAAGTCAATTCAATCAATTAAACATAAGACCACTAAACAAAAAAACAAACAAAAAGTGGAGAAAGAGAGAGAGAGAAACAAACAGCAGACAGCTCTCGAAATGTGGTGGGCGTTAAAGACTTGCTGTGGGCGTGGCAGGCAGCAAGGCTGGCGCTTGGCAACGCTCTTTTAATGTTTTAATTGTACAATTTTTTCGGTTTTCTGGTTTTCTGGTTTTTTGAGCCGTCTGCGTTGTGTTTGGTTGTGTGGGCGGCAGACCAAGTGAAGGGGGCGTTGGGAAGCTGGTAAAGGGGGGCGTAGGAGAGACATACCCTTTGGAGCGTTGATTGGAATTAATCAAGGGATGGGGGCATGCGTGTCTGCTGTTTATAAAATTGAAACTATGACAAATACTCGCCCACATGCGCCAACCTGTTTTTGCCCCTCCATTCTGCCTTCCCTACACCCTTTGGCTCCTCCATTGTTGCCAGTTTTCCAGGCGTAATTGAATTAAAATCAGTCTGCAGTTGGTATACCCTGTTTTGGCAGCAGTAAGGGGTAGTCTAGACAAGTTATGGCTCTTTAAAATTCATATCAACCCCGTTTAAAGTTTTAACTTTAAGTTAACACAACAACTACACCCTCTACCTTTACAGGGTATCTCCCAATCGCGCTTTTACCTTACTTGTGCTAGCTAAATTCTTCATTTACTTGTCGACATGTAAGTGGCCCAATCGCGTAATTTGATTACTCGGTAGCCTCAGTCCCTACAACAGCTCGACTCCTTTGTCTATCTCTTTCACGCTCACTCTCCCTTTCTCCCTCTTTCGCTCGCTGTCTCTTTCTTTATAATTAGTGCGCTTGTCATGCTGCAAAGTGCAATTTCAATCGATTCCCCGTTTTCAGTTATAAAACTGCAATTCGATAAGATATTCGAGGGTCGCCCCAACTGTTTAAATATTTAAACATTGTTCTCTATAAATATCTGTTCTTGAGATACAATTTCGTGTTTGTTTGTGAATTGTTTTCAACATTTCCCAGCGTTAATTATACTGCAAATCCTATAATTCTCTGGCTAGCTGATCTCTTCCATTTGTCCGTCAAAAGCTATAGAAATTTGCCCACGTTTCTCATATTTGTGTGCACATTCCACAAATTCTTTGATTTTCTTAGCCAAATCTGTCGGTAATTGTTACAAGTGCGCAGCTGTGAGTCAACTGATAAGCACAAGAGATAAGAACTGACTTAACTTAAATCAATTTAATTCTATGCTTAATCTTAAGTCTGTTTATGATTTTATTTATTAGTCATAAAGCGAATTATACAGCAATTTATTAGAGGCATAAAAAATCCAAAGGAATTTTTCACATTTGCTCGATTATATTTTATGTGTGTTGAATGTGAGCATACACAAAAGTTGTTGGCTCGCCAGCAAAATGGGGAAAATATTAGCACTCCCCAGACCACCCCTCTGCCCCCTACCAAACCCCACCCATACACTCAATCAAATGATGAATGGTGGGCACTCTGCCCCTCCCAGCGTCCCCTACCTACACGTTTTCCCACAGGAGAAAAATAATTGAAAATAAATATTTGTTCAGCGTAAAATTAAAAAAAAAATATATATGAAAAGTAAAAGAAAATGCGACTTTATTTTAGCCGGCGAAACCTTTATTAACAGCGTGTAAGCAGGAGTAGGCTAGACTGACCCATACCCAGTGAGTCATAGCTTATTTCACAACCAAGTGTGTTATTTTTAACCAAGTTAAGCAACCACTTGTATTGCTTTGTTTACAGGGCAGCGCATTTAAAGCTGACATTAAATTTGAGCGATACATTTTGTGATTTTTAACACACACAACAAATTGTTTAAAATTGTATAATAAAATGCATTTACGCAATTGCTAAATTTGTCAAAGTTTTTATACACAAATTTGGTGAAAATCCGACCAAAAGCAGGCAAATTGCCAGCACGCGGAATTCTCCACTGCCAAAAACCCAAAAAGAGAAAGAGATGTGTTATGGGGTATGCCGCACAAACAATACCCTATAGCATGACTTGCGGTTAAAGTAAAAGTTAAGAAGAGTCGTTCTGCTTGCTTTTGGCAGTGAAGCGACCCTATAGAGTGCTTTGGGAAGGGTGTTCCAAAACTAATAAATAAACTAAGCCACACGAAATGCATTTGCAGCATTTCTTGGCAGTTTGCCTTTTGGGTTTTTAATAAACAAACGAATTTCTTGTGTTGCATGTGAGCGATTTGTTGTTGATCTATTTGTTGTTGTTGTTAGTGTTGTTGTGCGGAAAAGTCGGCTAACTAATTATTGGCAGGAAAAACTGAGAGTTGACTTCGTGTAGCTAAACCGCTTATACTGAAACAACAACAACAACTGTTGCTACAAAACGACTGTGCAACATTTTTGTGGCTTCAACTGCGTATTACCAAATGATGTTGCTGCTGTGTGTGTGGCAAGCTGATTGATCGATTGCTTTGCTTTGGCCACGGGTTGCATAATTAATATGGAAAGTGGAGAAACAAAAACAACAGCAGCTGAAACAGAAGCTGAAACCGAAACTGCTTAACTTGCCACATGTGGCTGCCACACACACACACACACACAAGCACACCAAATTGTCAAAGGCAGCGCCAGCGCCAGTGGTTGTGAAGAGAAAACTTGACTCGCACATTTTGTGGCACAGCAAAAAAGCTGAATCAATATTAAAAATACAAGAAAAATAAAAAACAGGCAGTTGCCGCCGCCGTCGCTGTTGTTGTTGTTGTGGTAGCAATTGTTGTTGCTGCTGCTGCAATTGTTGCTGTTGCTGCAATCGACATTGCCGTCTCGATATTGTCGCTGTTTACAGTTGCAAGTCTTATTTTTAAACGCAAGGGCAAACTGCCCACATCGACATCAAGTGGCAGACAAACTGTGCCTCCAACGTTCTCTGCCTACCCCCCTCTGTGCCCCTACCCCTCATACGCCCCTTTGTTACCCCACCTTAACAGTCTGCTATCTCTTAGTCTGCCTCTAAAAATAACATTTCGAGTTTTTTATGCCGCTGCCTGGCAATGCAATGAACAAATTTAATTATCAGCAACAACAGCAATAAGAGTAGGCCATCATCATCATCATCATGATCATTATAATCGACAAACACACATACACACACACACACACACATTGATCTCAACTTGGTCTTTACTGTGGGCAACCTCTTGAGAACTGGGCTATATCTTTTCTGGCACTTTTCTTTTCTTGTTCTTGTTCTTGTTCTTATGCCGAGTGCAACAGCAAAATGTGAAATTGTTGGCAATAAAAATCGTTTAAGAACTGTCAAGTTATTGTTGATCTATGTGTGGGTATACTTTTAGTGCTTGGTGTAGCATAAAATTTGGAAACATTAAAGTTGGACTTGTGAAAAGAAAATGGAGTTGGAGAAAAGGGAAAATAAATTTAAAAAGGAACTCGAGAAATGAAATTGTACATTTTAAAAGGCTAACAGTACAGATGATATATAGCAAATATATGATATAAACTAAAATTAGCTTTGAAAAATGTTTAATATAAAATCCCATAAATTTTAAAAAAATTGCTAGAAAATGGACGTAATAACAAACAGACAGTTATTGTTTGTCATTGCTTTTAATAAGCACTCTCGAGTCCAGAACAAGTTGTTAAATAATTGTTCAACACCTACAACTATATAGTATTACTATATCTAAGATTTGGCTAAACTAATGACTAGACTCAATCATTAGGTTAGGAATGATAAATGAGCTAATCGTCATTAATTTGTCGCTCGATGATAAACAAAGTTCAATGTCAGCTTAAAGTTCTTTTGTCTTAGAATTTTGGGCATCTATTTTACATGCTTAAAGAATTTCGAGCTCTTTTTACCTGAAGATACGTGAAAAAGAAGAGTTGAAAAGTTTTAACAAATGGTCGCTGATTGGTACAACTTTATAAGCCAATGGAAAAACTTGTATTTGGTTTGATTGTTTGGTCGTTTTAGGCTCTTTAGCACTTAAGCCCTTAACAACAAAATAAAACGGTCATACATCAAGGCTTACACGCACACACACACGCACACAGACAACATGAAATATGTAAAAACAATCAAAATCGAATAAAGGCAGCAGACAAATGACACAATCTTTGGGTCGGATTGGATACCCCAAAAAAAAGCCGGCTTCGGGTTAACTTTTGCCCCTTTTTTATCACCGGCTAAAATAACAAAAAAATAAAACAAAACAATGAATTGGGCAAGTGGAAGGAAGGGGAAGGGGCCTACAACCACTTGCTGCTAAACAATAGCAATACAAATCATTAACAGTTATTAAACAATAACAAGTCAAAGAATTTATAGTCGAGGAAATTGCTGAAATAGTTTTATTTTTCTGTTTTTTGGGGCTCAACAGTGGACAACGACGACGCCAGCGTCTAAAAATACGCCATGAAATGATCGATACAAGTGTGAGTCACAAAGCAGCGACTGTCAAATACCCTGTAATAAACTGCTTGACGTTAATAACTTGTTACATAAAGCAATTAAGTTTTAGTTACCTTTCGGCATGCACTTGTCTGGTTTACAAGATTGTATTGCAATCGATATCGACCTTAAGTATTATCCCCCCCTTTGTGCATGATTAATAACAATAACAAAGAACCTTAAACACAGATTAAAGAGTAAAATCAATATTTCTTTATACATAGTATTCAATTTATACTGTAATATCAGATTACAATGTGTAACGCCATATTATACTTCTGATTGGGACTGTTGCAACCGATTTCTTTGAAAGCTTTATACACCTGTGCACCTGTACACCTGTTCACACAGTGAATCTTATCACAATGGCAATACTATCAAAGAACTGTCTAGATATATAGTATACATATGATAGAAAGATATCGGAGATATATATAGTAGAGCCGTAGATAGATACTAACTGCGATAGCGTGGCATATCCATGTTGCCGCTACTTTTGCTCGACTGCAGTTGAAAGTGTCGCTGATTGGACAAATGGTGGGGGAGTGGAAGTTGACGGGGACCATCCAGATTGAGGACACCCTCGCGTATAAGACACTCCTTGATGGCCAACATATTGTACACTCAGACACTCATACACTGCACTACAAAACTGTGACTAAAATTGGCCACAAAACTCTTTTTGTACACACATATATTTCTTTTTTTATTTTTCTTGACTTTTTTGTTTTATTTAGAAAGTAAGAAACACACGCGTCAAGTGTTTTTATTTATATATACTTGAAAATATATGTAAATATATCTTTTATTTCTCGGCTGTATCTTTCGGATCTTTGGTGGTGCTTCTTCTAGGTAGGATTTTCGCAACGAACTGACTTGGACTGAGGAGGCTGGGACTGCACTTGAGGCGAAAAATAGAAAAGCGCTTTTCACTCGCGTCAACTTTACAAGACACTCAAGACGAGCGACCAACGTGTGCCTTCGTTGTTGTTGTTTTGTTGTTGTTCTTGTCGTTGTTATTTTCGTAGTCGTCGTTGTTGTTGTTGCAGCTGTAATTTTCCCCCAAGCTAAGCAACAACAGTTCGTGTTGTCGTCGTCCGTCTCGGCGCTAAACGTTTTTGCGACTGAACGCTAGACGAAAGTATCTAGAACTCGGCAGCTCTGAGTTGAGTTGAGTTCAGTTCAGTTCTGTTTAGTTCTTTTCTGTTCTGTTCAGTGTTCATTTCTGTACCGTTTTCGTTGTATTGTACGATTTCATTCTTTATCTTTGGACTCTACGAAGCAAAAGAATTAAAACAAAAACTGAACAAGCGGCAGCTCTTTTACGCTCTCTCTCTTCCTCTCTCACTCTCAGTATATTTCTACATGCACTTGTGTGTGTGTGCGACTATCTGTGTGAGTAAGCGCTAAGCATGTGTTTTCTGTCTGCGAGTCTACGTATGTGTGTGCATGTGTGAGTGTGAACGTTTGACTAGAAGCAGCAAAATCAAAACAAAACGAAAAACGTGCAACGGTAACAGCTACAAGAGACATATGAAAACCCCCACACAAAGTGCGCCAGAGCGAGACAGACAACAGCAGAGAGCGAGAGAGGGAGCAAAGGAGAGTCAGGTTGATAGACAGCAAAGTGGGGAATAGAGGAGTGGGAAGAGAAGAGGGATGCTCAGCTGTTAGGATGCGTGTTCTTTGTGTCTGCACCACAGATCGATAGTTGAGTAGAGAAGCTACTGTACAGTGGTGTCTGCCAATATTAGGCTGATAATTAAATGGAGTAAGAGTATGCATTTAATATCTACAACGTTAATACACTATTTTTACTGAGTTAAGCTGCTTTTCTATATTTTAAAATGAAACTAGTTTATTTTCCTTTTTAGCTTATGTAGCCCACTGTGCAAACTGTGTGCGCCATACAAGTTGTAGCGTTTTGCAGCTTGATAAAACATGTCAACAGCCATGGTCAACGCATCAAATCAACTTGGCCATCATCAGTGGCATTAGCTCCACATCGTGTGCTCCACATGCAGTGCAAAAAGCCAACAACAAAAGGAAACAAAACTCATTAAACGCCACAACTAAGAGAGCTGCGCGGTCGCTCTCTCCCTCTCCCTCTATCTCTGCTCGCTCTCTTTTTGACTGCCTGCAGTGTTGGTGTTATCTGGTTTATGAGGTTATCCAACGGTAAATGCAGTGGGGAAAGGGGAGCTGCGGTAGAGGGGATGGCGGGTACAATCTCAGCTACGCACACAACACGTCTAATGAGTGCGTTGGCCATAATTGAGTTGGCTTAAAGGATGCATTACGCAGCAACTTGAAGCTAGTAAAGTGAATGCTGCCTGCCACAAAATGTGGCACGCTTTACAGCAGCAACTTTTGCATGTACCCTCGATCAAGTGGAGTGTGCGTGTGTGTGTGTGTGTGTGGGAGTGTCTCTGCGGCAGTGCATTTTAAATATTTATAAAGCCTGCAAAACTAACTGACCTGACAGCTGACGGTGCTGACTGCCGCGACACTCAGCTTCATATGTTAAATGTCAAAGGTGAACTTATGCTCGTTACTCTCTCTCACTCTCTAGCACTCCCACACTCACTTTCCCTCTCTCAGCCACTCGCTTTCAAGAGCTGCTGTATGCGATTTTTTAAACGATATCAATTTTGTTTGCGGCACGTGTTGGATTCAAAACTTGTCGTAATGCCCCCGCACAAGCTGAAGGTCACAGCCTTTGCTTGTGGGTGTGGGTGTGGCAGCGGGGGCAGGGAAGTCAAAGGGGTCATGCAACATATCCGAGTTCAAGCTAATTGAGTTTCATTTCATTTCTTCTCCAACAATTTCCGCTGTGGGCGTCAATTTGCATGATGGATGGTTGAATGAATGGATGGATAGATGGATGGATGGCTGGATAAATGGATGACTGACTCGATGTTTGCATGGATAAATTGTTGCTTGCTTGTAATTGAAACCACTAAGCGCCACCTAGCGTCAGTTTAAACTGCATCAAAGCGACGCTGATTTATGATTTCAAATTCAATTGCGTCGCTCAAAATTTGTATCTTAGCGTGTGTATCTTTTTTGGGAAACCACACCCCTCCCGCATCCACTGCGGATACGGAGATACGGAGATGCCCACGCGATCTGTCGTTATTAATTATTAATATTCTTTTTATTTACAAGTTTTTTAAGACTCATTTCCGTAATAAGTAGTTGTTGTTGTTGTTGTTGTTGTTTTTAGACACCCGCTACAATTTAATTATTGAAATCACAGTCATGGCCAAATGTGGCAAGTTGTTTTGCTTTGCATACCCTGTATTTTTCTTAATAAAGTTAATTAATTATCTATAAAAATTTGTTAGGGTAACTGTTAGTCGTGCTTTTGTAAGCCAGACACTTTGACTTATTTTTTTGCTGTCTTCTTATCTTTTGTTCTCTCAGTTGCTGCGTCAATTTGTTGTGAAAATATTAACAATAATGATGTAAACACAAGAAAACACTGTGAGGGAGTAAGCAGGGAAGTAGGGAAGGGGGGAGTCTGGAGCAGACAACTACATAAATATCTTATTTGTTATTTGCACGGGCATTTTATTGGACAGTCTCTGAATTCATTATAATTATTAATTAATGTGCAGCTGTGTTGCTTTGTCCACTCGGGAGGAGGGAGAGCAAAGAGGAGAGCAGAGACAAGTGGAGAGAAACGGAGACGAGCTTCGGCTGCGACGCTGATTTATGTCATAATTATTTTCATTAATATTCAGGATATGCGGCGTATGATTGATGCGTATTTATTGTTCCTGTCCAGATCATATTGCGCATACGCCAGGTAATGCATTATTAATGCGCACTTTATGGCCCTGAGAACCGAATAACATGGCCAGAAATAAAGAAATAAAGAAAAAGCAATGAGAAGCAGCAAAATAAGGAGAAAGACAAGGAGAAAGAGAAGAAAATACCTTATTTGTGCACTTTGCAAATGACATGAATAAATAAGAAAACAAATTGCAAAAGTGCTCACAGAACACGCTCAAAACAACGACAGCAACAACAACAACAACAACGGTAAATAGAAAATGGAATACAAGTACAAGCCATAAAAGTGTTTTTGGCTTTTATGAGCGAGCGTCCTTCACTTCTTTGGCCAAAATGTTGTAGATGGCCAAGCTTATAATACGATCAATGAAAGTGGATTAAACACACACACACACACATGCACACGCCTGCAGCGCACCTGCAACACGCCTCGCACATGCAACCTACTTTCGTTGCAACAACTGGATGACACGCTCGAAACCATGTCAATATTAGTAACGCCCATTTAACCAGTTTAAAAGGCGTGGCACACAACAGCAGCAGCATCAAATATGTGCGCGGAGGCAGGCAAACTTGTGGCAGGATGCGAAACTTTTGTTGCAAGGCTGCGGCATGTGTTCGAGTTCGAGAGCGAATTCGAAAAAGCTTCATAAATTTGAAGCGCATTGTTAACACTCATCGCAGTGTTGTTGGCCAACAGCTGGGCCAAAACGAACATAAGAACGGAAATTCTAAGCCAGTTTTGTAATTGAAGCGAACTAAACCGCAGCTAAAAGGTCAAGGGAACAACAGTTAACAGGATACGCGTGGGAGAAAAGCGAAGAGGAAAATGGCTATAAATGCAACCAGTTGATATGCCAAACTTGGCTAAAAGCAAACGGAAAATGTTGTCAGTCTTGTTGCTGTATTGTTTACACTATGCGTCGCAATTAGCGCTGACAATTAAAGCAGAGTCAGAACAAGCTAAAAGGCAGGGTGGAGGGAGGGGTGGAAAGAGGGGTAGGAGGGGAGAACGCGTTGCACTTAAGCTGACACAAAATGGCAATGAAAATGACGATGACGACGACGACGAAGCAGACGTTGAAGTCGACGCATGCCATGACAAGCAACTGCAAAAGTAAATTAGCAGTAGCGACAAGACAGAGACGGAGACAGAGTGAAAGAGGGAGACAGTGACTGCAAGTTGTAGCACAACTCTGAGTTGAGCAAAGAAATAACTTGATCAACATTTCTGCTGGCAGCATAATTGCACAGCGCCATTTAATCACAATTATATTATATTATATTTAATTTGTGGCGCATGGCTGAATCAGCAGTACAACAGTGCAGCAGTGCAACAGTGGCACGCTCACGTTGCAAGGATACAACTCTTGCAACAGCCACTCAACTTAGTCCACTACCCACGCCAGTGAAAAACTTGTACAGTTTTTCAACTGAAAATTCTTGCAGAGAATTCGCCTTAATTTAATCAGGCAACTGCAACAGTTGTGATATAATCAGCGAAATAACATTTAAAGGTATAAAAATATGCAAATTGGTCTAGAATCCAAAAGCTGCTGTTAAAACATAATGTAAAGAGCGTTGATTGTGAGCTTAACTTGCTGAGAATCGCCGGGAGAGGCGCTGTAAACAGCTGACAACTAGAAGTGTCGTCTGTTAAAAGCTTATTTCTTGGCTATTTATTGGGAATTTGTGCGAGCTTAAGTTTTAAGCTGATTAAAACAGTTTTCCTAGAAGTAGTCTTTTGTTTAAATAATTAGAACTTAAATTCACTACTACGATTTTTATAAGCTGTTTGGCTTTCAACACAAAACTCAACAAATAAATATTTTAAAGCTTGAATCAGCAAACAGAAACCTCTAACAGCCCCTTATCAAACTAGTTCAACTGAATTTAAATTATATGCATATTAATCAATGATTTTAACACTCACTCACATCACGTGCAAAACGCGCAACAATTTAGCACGCTGTGAAAATCCAAATGTTGCGATAAGAGTGCTGAATACGGAATTCTGAGTAACTGATAACAGCTGAATTCCATGCTAAATATTCACGTTGACGCTGACCACAAAAGTATAAAAATAGCAAAAAAAAAAGCAGACAACAAAAATCACTTAACAAAAGGCGACAGTTGTGGGGAATTTGCGCCAGTAAATAATTGAGCCATAAACTAATGCGAAATCTAAATCAAAATCAACAATTCAATAAGTTTGTGATTTTTTTTTTCAGTTTTTTGTGGGCGTTGCATGTCAAGCGGAAGCCAATTTTGATTTTTTTTTTTGTTTTCAAATTGAAACTGAAGGAAACACAAAGGCAAGAGTGTGGGCGGCAAGTAATTTGCATAATCCAAAGTGTAGAATAACAAATTACTTAAGCGCTAAATAAACAACAATAACAATGACTAAAGCTGACCATATTTGTGGCATCACAGTCTCAGGATCTTTCCAAAGAAAAGTAACTAAAAACAGGAACTCAAGAGCTTGGAATAAATAACAAAATGAAGTCATTATGGGTTGAAAATTACGTACTCTAGTTTAAAATTGAGCAACTCAATATTTAAATTGTGGGAATTGAGTGTTGAAGCTTAAAGTTTGTTAGGCATAAATATATGCACAAAGTATTAAATAAAGTCATTATTTGTGTGTTTGTTTGTCCAACAAATTGGCCACTCGAGTGCTAAACGAGAAGAAGAAGAAGAAGACGAAACGGCACTTAAGAGCCTTATCTAACCCGCTTGTTTTCAAGCCCCTTTCTTGCTGTTGTTGTTGGCTCACTTTTTATCGAAATCATTCCCCTTTTCAGGCAAACTTGGCGTCGTATTAGGGTCAAGTTGACTCACACACACACACACAGCAAATCGGTATTTTGTTTTTGTTTATATTGGCATTTTCTTTCTTTGCTTTTTGCATTCATTTTTTTCTATGCGCATTTTTTTGTTGTATTTTTGTTGGATTCAATTTAAAATTCAACGTTCAATGCACGTTGCAAATTACGTGGCCCTTGAAGGTGACAGCGTCGAGAGACAAGAGAATTGCATTTTATGATGACTTGGCATTGTATGACAACATCGTTAGATGTCTCTCCAGAGAGACAGCGAGCGACAGGAGAGAGAGGGGCACTACGGGGGTGGGGTCACTCCAGGGGAGTTTGGGAATTGTCTTTCCTCTGCTCTCCCTCTCTCTTTCTCCACTTGCATTTTGACAAGTCAATGCAGAGCAGCTGATGAATGATTCATGTGATTCATGATGCAATTTGAATAATTTGCATGCTCAAATTAACACAAGTATGTGAAAACTATGAATAATAGAATTACCTTTTCAGACACGAGTGAAAATGCATTATTTAATCGACTATTCGGGTGCATATGAACTAGTTCTTCATAGAAAACTAAGTACTCATAAATATTTAGCTATTAATAGAACTTAGTTCAAGTTATTTCTGCAGTTTAATTCAACATTTATTCATTTTAACTGGTTCGTCGCACTGTTTGTTTGTTTTATTCAGTTTTCACACATTTTCCCATGAACCTGCATCGATTAATGATCGAATTGCCTGACCAAGACCAAACATATGCACATATGTATGAATAATTTATTGATTGATGGCCATTAAAAACAGTTTATATGCAAATAACATCAATTACGAAGCGTTAAAAACATAGACGTCGCTTCAATAGCAAATCGAAATCGAAATCAAAATCAAAATCAAATATCTTGTCACTTATGACGCAAGAGGCAAAAGATGCCGAGATCAAAAGTCAAGAGAAACAATGAAAAATATGTAAATAATTCGTTGCAACTTCAACTTGATGACGTTTGTGAATTAATTGTGATGCAAATGCAAATGCGAATGAAATGCATAATGTAACATGAAAGAGACAAAAACAAACCAAAGCAAACAAAATGATGAAAATAATAATGAGCAACAAGACAAGGCATCTTTATAAATTAATTAACAAGGCGTGACATAATAATCAAGCCGGTAATATTTGCATAATTAGCCTCGGGCTGACTCCTCCCCGGGCAATGCCAATAACAATAATGTAAGTGACACACAAAAAAGCCTGCTTAATGATTGGCTTAAAGCGAGAGGGGCAAGAAATCGCATTAGCATTAGTGTAAGTGGTACATTAAAAATACCCTGTAAGAGAAAACTGTAGCCGGGAAGACGCTTAGGAAAAAGTAATGCCCAGTAAGCAGTTTCACTACACCTCAAGTCAATTTCTAGTTAAACTCGTACAGGGTAACTGCGCGTCTAGCACACTCTAGCCTACCTGGTGTTTTTCTATTGTAATTACGCTGATGGCCAACAATTTGCCAGTTGGATTTATGTTACTTATGTTGGAAAAACTTGGATACTCGGTCATTCGTTAAATTGCAGTGCAGGTGTGGAAAACGTGTGTGTGTGTGACTGTGTGTGTGTGCGTGAGTGTTTATGGAAAATGCGGGCAAATCAGAGAATAAGAGAGGGGGTGAAAAAAACTAGGCAAATGGTTTTGTGGCGATTTTTCCGATTTGCGCTAAATGTAAAACGGAAATCGCTTTAAGAGTTGCCAATGCAATTGTTGTACTTGTTGTTGTTGTTGTCGTTGATGGCCATGTGGCAGGTAGTGTTGCTGTTGTTGTTAGCACTAGCGACAGTTTTTGGGCCGCGTGGGTTGTTTGATAAGTTGAAAGTTAGCCAAGTGCCAAAGGGCACAGTCCACATGAAAGTTATGTCAGCAAAAACACTTAGAACTCAGAGATAGCATAAAGCGAGGGATGAAAGGGGGTGAGGGGGGAGACTACTGCCCACTTGGGGGCAAGTCAAATGTAGTGCAGCTGTTGTGGCAGCGCAAAATATGTGCAAAATGCCAGTTTGGAATTCAATTATTGAAAGAGCTTCACTCCCAACTCAGCCCAGTTGAGGGCTTCAAAAAAACTACAAAAATTCGACGCAAAAAAATCAAAAGAGTTGAGAGATTTTTTCTATATTTTGTTAGCGACTGTAACTTGTTGCAAGTGGAGCTTAAAAATAAAAATACAGCACTTAAAAAAGTTTATGAAAACTTTATTAAAAGAGCGTGTTTTGTAAGCGTGTTGAACTTTGACCTTATTGCGTATTACTTTGCTATAATTACACAAACATACACTACCCCCTACCTCCCTTCCTTTGCTTAACTCACATAATCAATTTGTAATTTAATATCCGCTGTAGGACAGTTCATTCAGTCGCTTGTCAACAGCAGCTCATTAACAATCCTTGGCCTGCAATAACCAATTTTACTTTGTTTTCCCTGCTCCCACTCACCCCCTTCACACGCCTTAATAATGCAAAAATCCAATAATACATGACTCCATTTACGAAAGCTGTCAAAATTGTCTGTCGGCTTCACAATGGAGCGATGAGGCCACAGAAACCAAACCAAACCAAGCAGAAAAGTATCTCAATACACAATATTACAATGTGGAAACGACAAAGCTACAGCAGCTACAGCTACAGCAACGACATGGCTGAGTGCACCCGCATCAATGAGACTAAATCTCCAACTCCCTGTCACCCCCCTAGCCCCCTACCCCACTCCCCTCCCACCTCTTGACTCACTGAATCATCGGGTCAACAACAAAGCGCAGCTTGAGAGGCTCAGCTCGACAGCTGTCACTGTGTGTGAATTTTCCTGTACTTTTTTTGGGTTGCTCATGCCCTGCCAAAGGGGTATATACAGTTTGTGTAAGGTAGGCGACAGGGGCAAAAAGGCGTGGCAGTATCTAGCCTACAAATATTTTAAATCAGCTACAAATTTCTTCTTTATTTTTTGACCTTTTTTAGTGGGTAACTCGCAGTCGTGTTGTTTTGCTTTTCTTTTAGGTTTTCTTCAGTCTTGGCAAATGTTCGCGAAGTGCTGTAAAGTGGTGCGAGTGGTGGCACCACCTGACGACGCGTCAGTTTTGCCTGCTCCATCAATTCTCAATGGGCTTAAAGTGCTTATGGCACAGTTTTGGGCGTTCAAACGACACGTTGTTGCTTTGTTTGCTTGTTTGCCTGTTTGTTGATTTAATAGACATGATGCTTGAGCTTTTTTACTGTCTTTTCAATTGTAGTTGTTGTTGTTATTGACAGTTAACGGCAGGAACAACAGCAAGGACGACAAACACAAGAAGCTATTGACGCATAGCTGACATTTTGTGACAATACGCGTGGGTTCAGGCCACGTCAGAGTCCCTCCCCCCTTCCCTAACACATGCAGGCTTTGTCATTCAATTGACAAGACACAAATACCAATACAAGCGACACACGACGGAAGCAAACGGCGGAAGGAAGGAAACAAAACCAACACTCAACTAACTGACGCGACATTTTTGCTATGCAGCCCGGGGAGGGGCAAAGGGGAGGGGCCAAGTGGGGAAGGTACTGCCAAGCGACTTTGATAGACGTCAAAAAGTCTCATGCTATTTTCGGATTTATCGATTGAATAAATACTTAAGCAAAATGATATAAAAAGCGCAATTTAATTATAGATAAGTGCGCTTCAATGAAGGCATAAAAAATAACTAGTAATTAGTTGGTATAAAAGACACTTTTCAGTCCATCAAATATACATTGGCCAAGAGGGCCAAGACAGCAAAAGATTCACAAAGTAAACCAAAGTAAATCACGCATACGCACCGTTCTCAAATCAGTAATGCAAGGAATTTATGGCAATTATGAATCATTTTCAGGGAAAATCCATTCAAAGCAAGTTGTCAACGTGCAGCGAATGAAAAAAATCGTTGTAAATAAAATGAAAACTGTGTAAAAGAGACACGAGGAATTACAGCCAAAGGCAAAAAGCGAAAGAAGGAATCATGAAATAAAATTTGAAGGAGAAAGAGATTTATTAAGCGTAAGCAAAAGAAAAGCATAAATTCAGTTTCGCGTAGTCTCTTTCTCTGTCTCCCTTTATCTCTCTGTCTCTTTCGCTTGGCAGAGCAGAGTGGTAGGAAGCTGAGCTTGGTTTCATTCAAGGCCAGTTGCCTTGGCAATGGACTATAACCAAGATAAATTTGCTAAGTTGGTGGGTGACGCTTCATTTGAAGGTTTTGTGCTCCCTCAGAGGAAAACAGAGGGTAAGAAAGTGGGTGGAGAGCGCAGGAGAGAGCGGGGAAGGAACAGATAAAGTCAAGAACGTTTCACGTTTGGGATGTCGCCTCGGAAATTGACTTTGGAAGTGAAATGACCTTTGGAACTCAACTCTAGCAACTCAGTTGTTGGCCCTGGACTGCATGGCAGTGAAAGCAGACTGTGAATCAAGTTCAAAGGTCACATATATCGCTTAACAAAAGCCGTTGTTGACTAATGTTGTTTACACAAAAGTCTCGCGATGAAACAACTTCAACTCTACATTTTCCAATCATCAAACTGTAACAATTGAAATGAAACTTTTAAAAATCGACAAAACTATAATTAACATTAATGTTAATTATTGTAAAATGTATTATGGTTAATTATGGACTCTGCTGTTTTGTTGGCTTAATTAACTAACGCAGTGCGGCGTTTCCAATCGAGAAACGTAATAATATTTTTTTATACCTTACATAAAATTTTATAAACTTATTTTTATTGTATGCACACCTCAGTGAACCACAATTTCCAGTAAATTCAAGTGAAATGCCAGCCAAAAATTTCAATTCTAATGAAGTATTATTAAAAATCGTTCACGAATTAATATGCAAATTTCCATTGAAACAATTTGTGATGTGGGAAATGCAAATAGTTGAGCACACACAATAGTTGCAAATGAACATGAAAAATATTTGCGTTTAAAACGAATTAATTTGAAAACTGTAGTGTAAACATTTTTTTCATTATTATCATAATGTTCTTAACTGTTAAATAAACAACAATTAGCACTAATGGGATTTTAAGACGACTAAATACTAGAATTGCCAATTAAATGTCATGAAATTTGTAATTCTCTTAAAACAAATTGTACTAAATGTAGCTTACAGTGGAAAGTTGGCATTGTCATAGCAACAACAACAACAATAACAGAAGCCACGACAGCGACAGCAGCAGAAACAGAAACAGAACAAAAGCAAAGGGCGTGCAAACAAAATGCATGGCTGACTGAACCAACCAACAACTACAATAACAATAACAGCAATAACAAGCACAAAGAAGAGACAGAACAACAGTAACAACAGCGGCAGAAGCAACAGCATCGGAGCAGCAGCAGGTGACTCTCTTTTACACACTCTCTCTCAGTAACTGTTCTTGACTCTCTCACATACAAAATAAAAGCTCCACTGATGCTGTGCAAGTTCAAGTAACAGCAACAGCAGCAACAACAACACATTGAGCAGACTGCGCGTCGCTGTCACGTCGAGCCATTGAATTAAATTAAGGCAAACTCGCGCAATAAATGTAAAACTGACAAGAAATTATTTAAAGCAGTTGCTAAAAATAAACACTTTTGATAAGCCGACTGCGACGCTAGACATATCGCAGCGACGACGATGGCGTCAACGCAGTTAGCTAAAAATAACAACAGACCTGCGTATGCCAAGAGAGTCTAAGTAAGAGAGCGACTGAGCGAGAGAGAGACCGAAGTAGGTGGGGAGCTTTGTGGCTGCTGGACAGCACTTGTCCGCCAGCCGAAAATGACACAAACAACAACTACAAACACACGCAAACGCACACATGAAAAGTAGAGCGCGCAAGTATTTACCGTTGTAGTGAAATGCTCAAAGCAGTTGACATGACATGTTGGAAATTAAGACTCCTCTTAGCGACTGCAGCGTCATTTGCTTTTATTAGCTTTTCACACAGAAATTAACACCAAAACAGAGACAGCGACAGAAAAGTCCCTTAACTCATTTACAGACTGTATTATCAGTTGAACAAATTGTTGGTCATTTTGTTTGAGTGTGATTCATTTGTTTAATTTCAATACTTACAGACAAGTGCGGTTTCAATTGTTTTGCAATGATTTATAAACTTTTGGCAATCACAACATTCACTCACAGTCGTCGGTCGCACTGTCGATTAAATCGAGCGTGACAATAAACGAAATAATATGTGGAACCGGCGCAATGGCAGATTTGAAACGCATTGGTAAACTTGTTTAAAGCATACACATAAATTGTATATACACATGCACACACACTTGCAAACACATACACGCGCACGCACAGTAACAATAACAAAACACAGCGGAAGCGCAAATGCAAGTCGAAAACAAAAGCTCAGCTTAATACACTGCTAACTGAGACGCGACGCAGCAGCCAGAACTTTTTGATTGCCCAACATGAACCGATGTCGAGCAGCGCAGACAAAAGACTGAGCTGAAGTTGCGCCAAAGCATTGCCAATGCCGAAGCCGAAGCTGCTGCAAGAAGAGAGAAACGATAGCTTAGTTGAGTGTGTTCGTGTTCGTGCTGGTGACCGAACCAGTGACGCTGGCGCAGTACTCACTTTTATGTGGGCGTGTGCTGCTGTTGTTGTTGTTAGTGCAACCAAAAGAGAGCAATAGCAGCTGGGAGAAGTGGGAGTATATGTAATTGTTGAAAAGGGAAAGGATCAACGACTGTCGAAAAAGTAAAACAAAACTTCAACACGAACATGTCAATGTCATGAGAGGCAAAAAAGAACTAAAGAGAGCAATTGAGAGAGTATTGAAACCATATAGTAGCATGTACTACGACTACTAAGTATGTAATCGCTCTCTTAGTCTCGCTATCTCTGTCTACTCAATTGAGTTATACATTAAAATTGATAGGTTTGGATTTAATAGACATGACAGACTGGCTGCTATTGCTAATAAGGCAGTTGGCAATGCAGGTGCCGTTAGGCGCAATTTCAATGACCATTGCATGGATGATGGAAAAGCGCGCGGAAATGTGAAATGCCATAGAAAATTGCTTAATGAACCGTTTGCATTTGTGCGCGTTTCACGTTTGCTCCAAATGGCAGTGGTTCTACCAACCAGTCACCAGTCCATAGATCAGTCAGCAAGTTCAATGCCATTAGGCAGACTACAACAGCATTTACTACCATTACTGCTACTACTATTTCTGCTACCATTTGGATTGCAAGTCAATTCTGCAAATAACACTATAAAAGCAGATAAATATAAATAAGGTGTGTGGCAGCAGAGCACACGCTAACGTTCGAACACACACACACACTCACTCACTCTTTGCAACACCTCACAGAGAGTAGACAACTATTTATTGTGTAGGATATAAAAACTGCATTTTCATAGATTATTTGCGCAGGCGAAACAAGCAAAAACAGCGACTGCAACAGCAACATCGACAGCGACGCTGGCAGCGCAGCATTCGCAGCAGCTTTCAATGTTTTGCGCAGTTTTGCATGCTGAGATGGATTTGATGTGGATTGAATTGGACGCAAAAAAAAAAGAGAAAAAGTAGAGAGGGCAAGAGTGTGCAAGTGTGTGTGCACAGTGTGAGGTGTGCTAGAACTTCAAAATGAGATTGCTGCATAAAGCGTGGAAAGAGAAAAGGCAAAAGAAATGCAATCCGACTTGGATTACATTAATCAACAGGGAGTAAACCTAAGAGTGATAGAAGAGTATGGAAAAGCTTATATTAAGAGCGTTAAACGTTGATGAGTGTTTTTTGTTTTTGTATTACAGCTGATGCAAATTGCGTTTGTTCGATACCAAATTATGGGTCTTCAAAAAGTACAATTGGATTTTTTATTCGCAATTATATGATCCCAATTGCAGTTTCCCGACATAAAAAGTTTATACGACTTACGATTTTTCCACACACACATGTGAATATTTTCAATAAAGTTTATGATTGCAAACCCATAAAGATGAACTTCAGAAAAAGCTTATGACTCACCTGCAAAGAAAAGGAAAAAAGTATAAGTCAGTAGAGTAAACTTTTAGCGTAAGTAAATATAAATCAAGTGTTAACACAAAATGCCACTTAAAAAGGGGCGTCGCGACAAACAAATCAAATTTAAGCCTTTAATGAAGTCATTGCCGTGTCGAGAATGCCACACGTGCTCTTTGCATAAGATAAACAAAATTAGCTAATTAATTGGAGCAGCAGTAGAAGCAAAGCAGCAAAGCAAACTAAAGAGACTAAAAACCACTCATTTGGCTGCAGCAAAAACTTTTGGCAAAATGAAACCAACTCAAACACTCGGCACGTCACTCAAAAGAGAGTAGAAAAAAGAATATGGGACGGCAAGCACTACGAAGCTGTGGGAAAGGGAAAGGGGTAAGGGATGCGTTGCGTGCTTTTTGTTCCCTCGTGTAGGTGGGCGCTCTTTGAGTGTCTCTTTTGCTGCCTTTTGAGTTATGAGACGTTGGTCAGCTTTGTTTTTGTCATAATTTATGTAGCGCCAGAGTCGGCGCCAGTGCCAGTGCTAGCGGCAGCGCCCAACGTCGACGCAGGCCATTTTGTTACTGTTTGCTGTTGACAAAAAGCTTTTTATATGCGCGATTTCCTGCCAGTTTTGAAACGGCTATAACTTTGGCCTAACTGAGGCGATTTGTATGCGGAAAACTGTATTTAGTTTGATAATACCATAACAATGTCATAGTAGTTTTATTTACCAAAATTTTATAGATTTTTCTATGTTAAATTCTAGTTTTTACTGCACATTTTAAACATATTGCTCTATATATATTTTCCAGCGTATTTTGTGCTCTTTTTAGCTGGTTTTTGCCATGGCTTTGACTTTTTAATTAATGAAAAGATTTTTATGGCCATGCCTGTATGGCTGTAACCAAAAAGGCAGTCACGTGTGTCGACTTTGGCTCCATAAAATCATGTTTGCCCAACAAAGTAGACCAGGCAGCCAGGACGAGGGAACGGGGGCAGGGAGCGTTGTGGGAAACTCGGAAAAGTGGCGCCAAAAACGTTTGACGAATGACGTAGGAATGTTGGTTGGAGTAGAATTTATGAGGCAAGCTTTCGTAACGATTTAAGCACTTTAAGTACTGCATTAAAGCTGAACATGTTATCGATAACAGCAGATATGTTATCGATAAAGCGTTAGGAGCATAAAACCGACATTTTCAAGTGGTACTAACTTCAGTTGCTGTTGGCTGTTTTAAAGCTAATAATTCAAGTTGTTGGTTAGCGCTTTTAAAGCCAACAACTTTGGCTATTTCTAGCTTTTCACCTCGCTGGCCTGTCAACAATGTCAGCCACAAGGACGACAGCTTTAAGGACCGTCTCGCACATATCACTTCAACGGTACTTTAGGGTTTTTCATGTCACTTGTCCAATAAAAAACATGCAAATTAGCCAGAAAATGTCGTTGCCAACTTTGGTAGCTATTGTTGTTGTTGTTTTAGTGCCATTTAAGCACGCGTCGAAAAGTTTTTCCCACAGGTGGGTGGGGGGTAAAAACCGCCAGAATTGAATTATGCAGATTTCTGGCTAAGGGAGCTACGTAATTAGCTTGAATAACGGCAATTCTGCGTGCTTACCTCAGCCAAAGACTCTCTTCCTCTGCTTCTAGCTTCTTTTTGGTCACAAAACTTGAATTCAACTTTTTTTTTTGTTTTGGGATACAAATTTTCTATTTATTTAAAATAAGTCGATTTTATTGACTGCTTGTCTCTCTCTCTGTGTGTGTGTGGGTGTGACTGAATGTGTGTGTGTGTACTCGCGGCAGGACAACAAAAAATGTGCAACAATTGTCTGTCAAAGGGAAATTTGTTAAAAGAGAGAAAATTGTGTATTCTACTTTCAGTTCATTTTGAAACTCAAATCCAAAGCCAACTCAATTCCAATCCGATCTGGTCGGATCAGGTCAGCATTAGCTTCTATCCACACTTTGACTGCCACTAGCACTTTGCAGGAGACATCGACAGGTGCTTTATTGCGCCAATCAAGCGATTTTCCTTTTTCGTTTTTCACCATTTTCCATTTATTGCTGCCCTGTTTTTTGCCCGACTTCAGGGGGTGTCAGTAGGGGAAGTAGAGGGCAGAGTAGCGGGGTAGTCTAACAAGCCTTCGAGCAACAACAAACGCAAAAAAAAACAGGCGGCTGCGCTAGCATCATTTGCAGCGAAGCCGACGCCAACGCCAACAGCGACGCCAACGCTAACAGCGACGCTAGCTGCGGCCTACGTGCTGCAGTCAAAGAACGTAAACGAAATGAGTGGAAACTGAACGAATGTGACATACCCTTTGAGTAGTCGTTGGACTACTTAAAGTGTATACTAAGCTGATGAAACTAAGCATACCCTGTAATTGCCTATAGATTCGTTTAGAATTAGTAGCTCAAAATTGATGGACTACTTAGACATACCCTGTAAACATACTCTAGCTGAGCTAAAAATAAACCATTTTGCTGCAAAATGCACTGCCCAACTACGTTCAGAACAAGTGTATGACTGCAACATATCCTGTACTTCAGTCAAACTGTCAGCTTTTGATGCTTTTTTGATCACAAATGCTCGACATTTGTATTTAAAGATCAAATCACGTCTTCCAAATACTCTATTTACAAAGTACAGGGTATAAATGGCTTCATTTCATCGCTAAGCTAAGCTAAACGCATGTAAGTCAAAGAGTCAGAGAGTTATAAAGTCAAAATAAACAATATTTTTCAAATACAGGGTATAAAATCCACACAAAATACCCTACAAAATTAAATTTGAGCAGTTATTTGCTTTGTTTCAAATTATCACTGACTAATTTGTGTAAGTTTACAATATACCCCACCCCATAAACTTAATTTACAGGGTATTCAAAAGCTCACAGGGTTTACAAATTGTGCCTGTTGTACCGTTGTTGTTTTTGTTGCTTCAGTTTCGGTTGTCGTTGTCAGTTGTCTCTTGCTGTCAGTCAGTCAGTCACATTTGCCAGCTCCCTCTCTCTCTCTGTCTCTGTCTCCCTCTTGCGCTCCCTTGTCAGCTTAATGATGCAGGCGTTGAGAGAGAGAAGAAGAAAGAGAGGCAAAAGACAAACCACCAAACAATCAGTTGGCAATTTTCTTTTATATTCGAATGAATGTTGAAATACTTTAACTGTTATTTCGTGCATACGTGCATATAACCGTTATAATACGGTTAAACGCAAGGTAGGTGGGAGCAGTGGCCACCAAAAAGGGAGAGGAGGGGACAGGGGGAAGCTGTCTGTAACTGCAGCTCAAACTGCTCAAGCATAATTATGTTGAATCACTCACGTATCTGAAGGATACCCGAAAAATATACAAAAAGATACAAGAAATCTGCACAGCGCTAAAGCCAAAGTCAAAGCTGTGCGTGTGTGTGTGTGTGTGTTTGTGGGTGTTGTGTTTGTGTTGTGGAGTTGGCAGGTAGCCAGGTAGACAAGGCAGACATGTGTCGCTTGAAGTGTAGATCAACTTTGAATCTGTTTTTCGAAAGTATCTTTAGTACAAGTATCTTTGATCCCAGAAGAATCTGTTACATAAGTAGACAGCGGTATTTGGCATAAAAAGGTGAGTAAAAGGTAGAGTCAAACCTAGAACAAAATATAGAATGAATGGCAGATAGTTCTAACGATATTAAAGCAGGTAAATCTAAGGATATGAAAGTATCTTATAGACACTGTCGGGTGTATAAGTCAGTCAATTTTAAAGTAGTATATTCTATAAATTCAGCATAGTTTAAAGAAGTCTATGCAGTCCCATCATATTTCTTTAAGCCACCCAATAACGATGCTTTTCATGTTTTCCTACTACTTTTAGTAGTTTCCAAACTCCTCTACTTAAACTTTAAAACTTTTTTTATGAAAACTTTTTCAATTTGCAAACATAATGAAGCCAATGGGAAACTACTAAAACTGCTACCTGCTACCTGTTCATAATGCTCAGTGGCCGATGCTGTTCACTAATTTTCCATAACCAAGCAATTTTCATTCATTTTTCTCGAGTTGATGGTGGAAATGTATTCCCAGAATAGCTCTAAAGAAGCGCGTATTTGTGCTTGGATAATCAGGAGCAGAGTAAACGAGTGTTTGGCTTTGAGTACACTCACCCACACACACACACACACACACTTGGTTTATTTTGCATTAAGGAGAAGAATAAGAATTTGTTGTAGCTTTCAATGCAATCAAGAGACATCAAAATTTCACTTGTCATAGCGAAGGAGGAAACTGTAGGGCACATTAAACTCTAGCAGAACAACTGAGCCAGGAGAGAGGAGGGGGGAAGTAGGGAGAGGCAGGGGGAGAGACAGAGAAATCCACACAATGACTTGGAACTACCGAAAAACCTCTAGAAATTCAAGTATAAATGTAAATAGAAGAGTAGCAAGTGGGCGTTGGGAGGAGGCGGTGCACACAAAGAGCAGAAGAATACAAAACAAAAAGTGTAGGGTATGTCTAGGCAGGAGATGCCAGCACTCAAAAAAAGCAAGCTCCCAACTGGAAGGATAAGAACTAAAGTTGAATGCGTTGCAAGCAGTTGGGAGCTTGCCTCTCGTGTTTTGGTGCGTTGAACTTGGCGCTGGCAACTCACAACAGTCGCGCCCTCTTTGTGGGCGTGGCACTGGGACCACACTAGCGCCATACAACACACAAAATGCCACTTAAGTGAAATGAATTGCAAAAAAACAATTGAAGCTATTAACAAATAAGAAAATGTTGTTCAGCCTCCTTCGCTTTTCCTTCTTCCCCCTTGGGCCATTTGTGAAAAAGGACCTGAGAATCGCCGAGAGCGGCACATGTCGCCCTTTCGAGCAACTTGGCAGCTCTAGTCTTCAATATTTGCACTGTTTCAAGCACAATTGTAGACTTTTCCTACGCGTTTCCTACACTTTTCCTTTGCTTTTCTCACTTTTCTTTCTTTCGTTCCTCCCTCTTTTCCGCGCCTGTTTATTGCCTTTGTCTGCAAACTATTTGAACCCTTTTTTTTCGCATTTTGAGGAGTGCGTTTTAGACATTCCGGAAAATTTCTTTTAATTGCAGTTAACTTGGCTTAAACATACAATCACACACTCAACACACAACACACACTACACACACTTGAACGCACCTTTCTAGCCTTGTCGCTTATTTTTTTGAATTTTTCTTAAGTTTTCTTAAATTACTTTAAACTTCTTTTTGCTGCTTTATTTTTTCAGTTTTATTTTTAAATTGTTTACTCTTTTTGGCGACTTTTGTAGCTGTTGAAAGTACGTAAATTTGTCTAGTTTTTGTTGTTGCCACTTGTTTGTTTCTTGCCGAATGCGCAACGTGTTGCGAGCTGCTGGAAAACTCTGCGCGTACTGAACGCTCCCGAAAGTCGTCTCGAGCTGTGAGACCTGCTGTGGGGCCAAAAGCAAACACACGCACACACACACACACACTGCCTGTGCAACAAACTGAGGCAGGTTACAAGTCCTGTTGTTGTTTTTACTGTTGTTGCTTGGAGGCAACCAAAACAGCTGATTTCGTAGCCGGTTTTTCTATTTTTCATGTTTTCAGCGTAAAATCAGCGGCGAATTCGCAACAGTTTCTCTCACGCCTTCTCTCTCTCTCTCTTTCTCTTCACGCTATCGCTATCTTTCTCTCTCCTGCGCTGTCTTGGCTACACTGAGCGCAAATCGTCAGTGTGTCTGTATTTAACAAGGCATTTAAAGACATAAAGTTATTATCTCTCTCACTGATTGCTCAGCTCTCTCTCTCACTCTCTCTCCTTATCTTACCCTCCCTTTTCTTTATTTCCTTCCCTCTCTCTCTCCTGCTCTCTTACTCTCTCTTTCTCTCCATCCCTGCGAATTCGCCGCTACCACAGTCCTTTGTCTTGTTTCCCTAACGCATTTTTGTTTGTACCTGCGCAGTGGAGAAGCTTCACTGCCCCACTCCCCTCCCCCGCGCCTTTCCCCTACTTGCCACTGCTAGAATTTTCCGCAGAGCGTTAAATTTTATGTGTTTCGTAGCCAACAGCGACCGCAAATGCATCGAACGGCACCAAATATGTCGCGGCATGCCCCCAATTGCAGTTGAAGTTGCATGCAATCTAAGGGGGCGTGTGCAGAGGGGAGGGCGTGTAGCATACCACAGTAGCCCACACTTGACCGCTTCAATACACCAGTAACAACAACAACAAAACTTCAAACCGCAAACAGTTCACATCAAAATTGGTAGTGCGTGTGTCGCTGTGTGTGTAACATGCGGCGTATGAGTGTTGTTAGAGTTTCGCCTGCAGGCAACTCTAAAGTGCAGAGTTGTTCGCGTTGCTGCTGATAATAATTATCACTCGCTTGACAGACACTGAAAGGATTTTCGCAGCGCATAATTAGGCACAGTCTACGAAACGCCCACTTAGACACGCCCACAAAACTATGCGGCAACAGCTGTAAATAAGACTTAGGACAGCGGGCGGGCAGCTCAAGCAGTTTGGCTTTAAAATAAAGAAGTTTTTCATAGCTGAACTAAAATTTAGTACACTGTCTAAGGAAACTTGAAGTTTTAATTGATTTAATTTTGATCAAATAAAAATATATAAAAAATATTTTATATTATTGAAATATGTAGAAAATAGTTAAATATTTTGTGTTTTTAGTTTGCTGGCAATATATTAAATAACAAAAAAGTTTTTCATACTAGAACTAAATTTTAGATCATAGTCGCTTTTTTAAAAGGAAAGGCTGTCAAAAGAAGTTTCAGTACTTTACAAACCAACCTCGTTGGCAAATTCTTTGGGTATTCTGTCTAGGAGAGTATATATAACATTAAATTGGGTTAAGTAAGTTATGATTATTTCATAGGTGGGCGTGGGCAGAGAATTTCGGAAGGGGTCGGTAAAGCCGCCCTCCACACACACACTAGTGGGTATAAGTGTATGTGTGTGGCTGTTGTTCTAGGCTCCCGAGAAGCTCTTGCTTTATTTATGACAGGCTGGCGAATTGTGGTTATGTCTGAAGTCAAAGGCTGCAAAAGGCTACCCTAACTACGGTAGAGGGGTTGAAGTGGGGGCAGATCTCAACTAGGGTAGCCCACATACAGATATGGGATAGCAGGCAATTTGTGGAGAGTGACGAAAAAAAAAAACAAATTAGAGCTGTGACATTTTTATTGCTATTTAGTTCTCTAGGCTTAACTCGGTTTGACATTTTGAGGTTATGTTATGTGACCTCCTCCATGGGCAGGTGAATGAACTGCCCTTAAGTTTCGTGCAAAATTTAGCACATTTCTTCAAAGCAAATATTGATTTCTGTAAATAAACACACAATTAGATTAAAGTCACTTTTAGCCAGGCTGCCAATCCACTGGGAAAACACCATAAATCTCTGCCGTGTCTCCGAAAAAGGAAACGCAATGAATCGAAACATTGAGATAAAGCGACAGCTGGGAAATGCCAAAAACTCAATTTACACATAAATCGCATGAATTTTCAAATCAGACAGATTTTAGAGACTTGAACTGCGGGTGTTAATTTGAGGTCTCATTGGCAATAATTAGGTAAACTCAGATAAGATCCTTAAAGATGTCTAGCAGCAAAGAAAAGGTCACAGGACCTGCAGTTAAATGTCCTTTTTATGCCAAACAACAGACGTCAATAACAACAAGAATTGGTAACAGAGTTTGGGTAGAAACAGACTTTCGCTTTTATTTTTTTTGCTTGCCTGCCGTCTAGGGCCACTTTCGGGACAGTGGGGCAGTGGGGGCGGCTGAAAAGGGGATGTAAACACAAACAAGCGTAATGAGTACAATCCCAAAACATCTTGAGTTTCTATTGACTGAGAGGCGCATTGAACTTGTGACTTGTTACACAGTCCCAGTGTCACATACGTCTTGGGGTCCTTAAAGTTTGCCATTCAGGTCTAGACTTTATTGAGTTATAACTTTTACTCATCAAAATAAGTTAAATTTAAAACTTATAGGAATTAAATTTACCCTTTAGAAATTTGACAAATCAAAAACCTAACATAAACTGTTAAGCTCAACTGCCACAGACAGCTTTAACGCCAGAGGGCGCCAATATTTTGAATAACATATAACAATAAAGGCAGCTTAGCCAAGTTACACACCCAGCACAACAAACAGCTGCTAACAAAGCTTTTTGTTGCTGGCTAGCTTTAGCAAATGCACAAACCCAAGTCGACGGCTGTTAAGCGCTTACATTTTGCTGTTAATGTTTTAAAAAATATATGTTAAGTTATGTATAGCGGGCAATAAATATGTTTTTAGCAACAACAACAACAACAATATAAAACGAACACGATTGTTAATTAAACTCTGATTTTCCTTTGTGTTTTTTGTATTTTATTTCATTAGTAATACTTTGTTTTTTGGCTGTAAAACTGTAAAAAGGAGCACAATTAGCTTTTAAATAGCTCAATTAAAAGCACATAAAATGGCCAACATAAACACTAATTAATCAAATCAAGTTTAGAAAACTATAAACAAAAGCGATTTAGGCAAAATATCAAGCGAACAATTAAAACAAAAACAATGGACAATAAATTTGCACATTTTCTATTTTGTATATTTTGTTTGTTTGTTTTTTCAATAACATTTTTATTATTAATAAGATTTATGCGTATGCATCGTCGGTATATTGTTTAAATAATAACATTTATAGAAAAATTATAGCAAACGAATTCTACGTAAATAAATGTAAGGAAAATCGTTATAAATGGTTTGTTTCATGACTTAAACTAGTAAATTTTGAGCTGAAAATATACAAAGAGATTTTAGAAATAGTTTATGATTAGTAAATATATATATTTATATATAATATCGATTTTTTTACGGTTTTTTTCATTTGATCGTTGCATTTTTCGTGGGCTTAAACATTAAAGAGGGTTACAAATTATATTCATAAGTATTAATTAATTAATAGAACATAGTGTGTAATTAATTAAGTAAATATTAAAAATCATTGGCACAAGTTGCAGTCAAATTAACAATAAAAGTTATTAATTAAGAAACATTAATATTGCAAACAAAAGTTATAGTTAAAGTATATAAATTAGTTGGGTTAGTCGATCGATTTGAATGTATTTGAAATGCTATTGCACAGTGAAGCAAAAGCAATTGATGGTAATTGAAGAAATGAGAATACTTTCGGTCTATATATGTAGAAATAAAATTAAATGCTTAATAACTTATTAATAATTATAAAAAGATAATCGTGTTGGGTAAACAATTTATGTTTCTGTCGCCAACAATTTGCTCATAATTACAACGATAATAACAAGAAATCAACATGAACAACAACAAGTTGCAAGTGCCACAGCAACAGCAACTGCAACTACAACAGTCTAGTGGAAGCGCTCGCTCAGGTGAGCGCAATTGCAACAATGATAATCACAGCAATTACGATCAAGCACAGTGTGAGCAAATCGTTTGGTGTAATCAGGCCCACGGTGCAGGCGACAAGTACGTGCTCCAGTGTTGTCAAACCGCCTCGCATTGCGCCCCCCGCGCCCTCTATCGCCCCCGCTGCTGGTGCTGCCTGCAGCGTGCGCACCTCACCAAACACAGAGAGCGCTTTAGTGTGACTCGCTCTAGCCATTGCACTCGCACTGGTCGTCGGCTGCTCGTCGGCTCCCGCTGCCGGAAGTCCTTTGCGTAAGCGCGTCTCAGTTTCATCGCTTGGTGCCCGCTCCACTGCACTCTCATTACGTGCTGAAGTATCGTTAATTGGCATATCATTGCTGCCGGCTTTTTTATCGCTCTCCTTGTTGTTGTCTTCGTCATTCTCTTCGCCGCTCTCTTCGCTGCCTGCTTTGTTGGCTTCGTCAAGTGTCGCCTCTTGCTCCACTTTCGTTTCATAATTGAGTTTCAATTCCGAAATGCTCAAATTAATTTGCGGTGTCTCGTACACGATACATTTACTTGTTGTTGCCGCATCGCATTCGTCCAGTTCGTTGAGCAATTGTTCGTCCAATGCTTCGTCAAGTGCTAGGTCAACTAGCCTGTCAAAGTCTAGTTCATCTTCGTCAAGTTCGTTGTCGCCTTCGTTTAGTTCTGTGAGCAGCAGTTCAGTGCTCACATCATAGACTGCCTCGCTAAGTGTCTGTGTTTCGTCAAGTTTCAAACCTACGCTCTCAATTTCGTCCTCCTCACTCACTGATTTTGTCTCTGTTTCGTCAAGTGCTGCCTCCTCTCTTAGACTGTCTAACAACTCCTCTTCGGTGGGCAAACGTGGAAAGTCCTGTTCCCTTTCCTCCGCCCTAACGCTAACAGTTTCGTTTTCTGTCTCGTCCTCGCTGGTACTTATGGATACCTCCGATACGTAATGCTCCCTAACCTCAAAGCGACTATTGTAAACAGTTTGCAGTTCAATTGAGGCATTTGCCTGACTGGCGAGCGGAAAGTCAGCCAGACTGGCATTTCCAGAGTCCGGATTGGATGACGTTTCCTCAAGCGAACTCAACGAATCAAACTGTGTCATGGCGGCTTCAATTGCCGGCGTTGCCAGAGTTGCAACCTCTGGTTTGTCCATCACAATGTTGACTTTACTCGCATAGATGCGATTAAAATTGGGTGAAAGCTTTAAACAAGGTTCGGTCTCCGTCTCCGCCTCTGCCTCCAGCTCCGTCTCCATTTCCAGCTCCATCTCCGGTATGGTGGCTAGCTTACAACTATGACTACTACAATTACTAGAGCTACGGGCACTGTCATTAGTGGGTATGTGGGTTTGTATGGTGGTTGAGATGCTTGAGGTGGTTGTGGTGGTGGTGGTGATGCCGCTGTTGCTAGTAGTAACATCAAGTTCAAGTTCAACATTCATAACTGGATTAGTAGCGATAGCTTGGACGGCACAGCGGGGATTAGTAGCGTCATCAGCGCTGGCTTGGAAGGCTTTGGCTTGCTCGGGAGCGGGTGCAGCACCTTTACCTGTTGTGGTTGTAGTTAGTGGTTGCTTGCGTCGCAGCTGCTTGGGCTGCTCCTCGATGCCAAAGATGGCGGCTAACTCCTCGCTAGAATTGTACTGCGATGGCGATGAGGAGCGTCCACGACCCTCACTCACCGGCGTCAGTTGCAGCGGTGGCGTTGACGCAGGTGTCGCAACACTGGCGGTTTGATTGTCACTCGTTGTGGTGGTGTTGGTGGTGCTATTGCTGCTTAGAGTGCTCTGTGTGTTCGTGCTAATTGTGGTGTTGTTTGGCGTCGATTGCACATCGTAGGATGTGGTGCTGAATGTCTTGATGGGATCGGTGCTAGGTGCATGATAATCGCTGCTCTGTGACTTGATGTAATCACTCGATGAGTACGGATTAAATGAGGTAATGCTCGAGGACAGCGGTCGGCTGGCATTCGATGGGCTCGATGAGGATTTGGCCAAACAATCGCTGCTGGAGCTAAAGGAGCTTACAGTGGTTGCATTGCCACTGCCGCTGCTCATGCTGGGCGCGGTGGTGCGTTGATCATCGGTGCTCGAGTTGGTGGTGGTGCGTGTGGTGCTGGAGATGGCAGTAATGCTGCGACTGCTACCCGTTTCACGTGCCTGCCGTTCACACTCCTGCATGATCCTATCAATGTCCTCGAGGGCCTGCGACTTGGCCTGTGCTCGGGTCTTGCTCAACGGCTTTGTCTTGTCCTCTGCAATGGGACAAATGAGAGTGGCATCAGCATGGACAGCTCCACCTCCCTCTCCCCCAGCTGCAGTGCTCATATTACATCCGGAGAGATTGTCGTAGTCCGGCTGCGACTCCGCCAATTCACTCAGCTGTCGCATGCAACGCTTCGCAATTGCCTCAATCTTGTCCGATTGTATGGGATCCAGTTTCTTGATGAGATGCGGCATCACAAGCTGATCGCTGGTCTGCTGTGTCTGCTGCTTTACCTGCAGCGCCTCGTGCACCACCACAGGTGGTTCCGTGGTCACAATATCCTTCAGTATCTTGTCGCACACGGCATTTGCTGCCTCGGACACTTCATCGATGGCTCGTATCAGTTTGCCCTCCTTGTGCAGCTTGCGCGGATTGGGCTGCTGCTGCGCCTGCTGTAGATCCTGCCCCGCATCAGCGTCGGGCAACGTGTCCAGCAGCAGTTGACCACATCGCTTGGCTGCCTCGGATACGGCTTCGATCTGCTGCAGTTCCTCTTCCAGCTTTTGTTGCTCCGCATTCAGTTTTGGCCTAGCGGCTGTGATTAGCGCCTCCTTGCGCAGTTCCTGCAGCTCCTGGGACAACTTGATGCTGCTCGCCTGCGCATCCTGAGCGATCTTGTTCAAGGCATCTTCCAGTAGCGGTTCCGGTGTAAGGCTCTTGCGTGGCGCAGGCACTGGAGCCAGCTTGGGTGCCTCCTCGTGACCCAAACGCTCTGGCAGCTGAGCAATGGCACCGCCCTGACTGGGATGCCGGAAAGGTATATGCGGTTTGCGGTTCAACTCCTCGTCCTGGGCCTTCAGCTTACGCAGCAGATCCAATGTGGCGGGTACATCGCTAGTGTCGCTTGTCTCCGTACCGGCCAGGTTGGACATGGAGCCGGCTCGTTCAATGTTCCGCGTAAGTTCCATGTAACTGCTCAAATCTCCACCGGAAGGTTTGGCTGCATCACGCTGGATGAGATTGTAAATGTTGGCGGACTGGGTGCGTGTGGCACGTTGCTTCTTCTGCATGGGATACACGAAGCTGGACTTAGGACCAGGAGGATCTTTGCGCAGTGCACGCACGGCCAGATCATCCTTGACAATGTCCGGTGAGCCGCTCTTCTTCTTCGGCAGACGCACTGGCTCCACGTGCAGGTAATCGCTCTGTGGAGCCGGGACAATGGGTCCTACGGGTATGCCAAACGGTGGCTGCTTCTCTGCCGCACGGTGCTGCAAGTTACTCAACTGTAGATTACGATAGGCGACATCATCACGCACGGGATCAGGCTCTCCAGCCGGTGAATCCTCGTCGTCGTACTCATCGGCATGCGCCAAAGCAAATTTCTCAAAGTCACTGGGTGTGGGCACTCGTGGTTTAGGCTCCTGCTTCGTCTTCGCCTCTGGCTTGGCCTCAGGAGGCTCAGTAAGCCCCAGTGATTTGTAGATGGCCTCCAGCTCATTGATGGCCTCCTCCAGATTGGCGGGTTTCTTGCGCGGAAAGTAGACGGGCATAATGGCCGGAGCACTGGCCTTGCGCTCCGGATAAACTGGCGCCGGCGCCTGTTGATGTTGTTCCCGTTTCTCCGCCACATACTCCTCATACTTGTTGGGCAAATCCTCGCCAGAGCGACGCTGATAGTGATGCGGCATCGAATTGGTCTTGTGCACATCCCGATGACGGATTTCTACATAGTTTTGGCTTGAATGCTCGCTGGGTTTGATGTGCAGACTACCGCAGACGATCTGCTGCGGATCCGTTGGCTCCGGAGCAGCTGCTTTCGGCGGAGCTGCCGGAGGAGCTGACCGCTTGGGCTTCAGCACCTCCGAGTACATGGGCATGGGATACGTGCGCAGTTCACTCAAGCGTGAGCTCGAAATGGAGCGCGGCTTGGTCAAGGGCTGTTGAGGACGCTGTGGAGGCTGTGGCTGTGGTTGGGACTGTGGCTGTGGTACCCAGCAGTCGTTGGAGGTGGGCAAACCACTCCTGGAGGTGCGCAGCACACCACTAGACGCGGGCGGACCACTCGTCTCCAGCATGTGGATGGGCTTCCTCGAACGCGGCGTCGCGTCTGCCACATAGTGGAAGTCAATGCCATTGGGCAGCGATTTCTTGCCGGGAAGCGCATTACGCTCAGCTCTTGTAATGAAGCGACGTCCATGCTGCACGGGAGGAGCACTGGCAATGGAGCCGTTGGGCTGGGAGTTCAGCGAGTGCACGGATTGGTAATGCGGTGGTTGCCAGATGCGATCGTCGGACACACAGCGTCCGTTTTGATCAAAGGCATAGGAAACGGGACGCAAGTCACCCGAACTGGAGCCCATCACATGCACACGACGCAGTGGATCTCTGGGCGGTGGCGGTGGAGGCAGTGGCTTACTCTGCATGCGACCAGCTGCATTCTGCATGTGAATGTGACTGTCATAGCTGATGCTTCGCTTTCCATCGCTCTGCATGGAGTTCTGCAGTGGACGCGACTGTGGTTGCCACTGCACGTAGCCCGAGGTGGAAGTGGGTGCGTTGGGTACAGCTGGAGCTTGGTATATGGACAGCGGCAGCGGTTGCGTCTTGTAGCGCTGCTGACTGGCATGTGGGGGCTGCTGCAGTTGGGCAGGCACACCGCCGTGACTCACCTCCCCATCACGGGACAATCGCTTGTAGTAGCGTTCGTTGCGAGCGGCACGACTGCGTCGACTTTGTCCCGGTGCCCCGAGGAGCGCCTGACCGCCGCTGTGTATGCTCTCGTCGCTGCGGTACTTGGAGAACGTCGAGGAGTTCAGCGAGATGAGCTCCTCCTCGCTGGAGTGCCCAGGCTGCTGTCCTGGTTGCAGCATTGCTTTGCCACGCTGTGCGGAACGCGATTTGTGTGGTGCAGCAGCTGGTGGTGCACCCGCCACGTACAGTCTGCGATCCAAGGAGTTGCTGCCACGCGGATGGTAGTAACCCGGTTGGTTCTGATAGTACGGCTCTGGCGGCACCATTTCCACGGGCAAAAAGAACTCATTGTCTATGTGTGCCGCTGGTGGTACCGGTGGTGCTGGTGCTGGCGGTGCCATCACTATGTGATCGAAGCCCAAAGATTTGTTGCTGCCGCGTGATTTCCCAGGATGCTTTGATTTGGGTTTCGATGAGCTCTGACGCTGGGCGGGCACAAAACCCGCCTTGCGATCCTCCTCACTGGAACTGGCACTGCCAACGCCCGCCCCCGTTCCCGCCTCCTCATCCTCCTTCTTCTTGCGAAAGAGACGGCCAAAAGACCATTTCTGTTTGTTCGTCAGCTGCTGCGCGGAGCCGCCCATGCTCTGATGGTGCTGGTTATTACGCAGACGCTCCATGTCCTCTATGTGGTTGATGTTGTTGTTGCTTCCTGCAAAGGTTGTGGTAGTTGTGTTGATGTGATTGTTGTTGGCTTTCGTGTCGTCGTCGGCGCTGTGACGTTCATCGGTTAATTGCAGCTCCTTGGGCAGCGGCAACTGCGGACGCCAACTTGTTTGAACAGTCTAAAGAGAGACAGATAGAGAGAGAGAAAGAGAGGGATATAAATTAGTTGTATTCTCAATAGGCGGCAAAATCAAGATAAGTTTTGTTTAAACATTTGTTTTATTTGCACTTAATCGTTAAGGTCGTTGCCCATTGCTGCTGTTGTTGTTCTTCGGGCTAACGATAAGATTTCATTGTATTAACTTGGCTCAAAGAGACCACAAGATAAGCTCTCTACACAACAGAAGACAACCAAAATCAACTGACTAAAACGCGCTTTGACAAAACCATCTATGGCTGGGCATTTGAGCCAAGTAATACCCTGTCAATGGATCAAAGGGGTATGCTACCTGTGATACACTCAAATGTCCGTAAATTGGAGTCGAATTTAACTGTGTAAAACCGTTTATAGAAGACTTAATTTATATCTTTTTCATTCAAGTGTAGTTCAAGCTAATCAATAAAAAGTTTAACTGTCCAAACCGAATTTTAAAGGGTATTCCAGCTGCAAACCACTCTTAAAGGTATTGTCTTTTATTTTCTTGTTTTATTTTTAATGGCCTCACGTCGTTTACATGACAACTACACAGATATATGTAGACTTGTACCAGGGTCGTTGGCATCTACCGCTCTGAGGTTTTCTACAGGTTGAGAGCTGACTCTCAACACGAGATTTGCTCTGTACTTGGCGCACTTTTCTTCTATTATTTTATAAGTTTTTTTGTTGCTCTGCAATTCTTTATCAATCAAGAGAAATTTACATAGAGCTCCCACGACAAAATGCTGCTCTGTTTTTTTTTGGGTTTACTAGAGTGAACTCAGTTTAGCGTGGCGGAAACTGCTCATTATCATACAATTTAGATACTTAGCATAATACTAATTGCTTCGTAGAATCATGAATATCTGAACCAAAGAATCTGAAAGCAAAACACATTGTAACTGAAGATACACAGACAACAACAAGAAAATCTTATCACACAACGTGATGTGAAGTTGAGCAAACAATTAGATAAGTCAAACGCTTGCGATGATAAATTTCACGCAAAAATAAACGCAAAAAAAAGTAAACATAATAAATAGTAATTGATCTAACTGTGAGCAAAGTGCGGAAACTATTTAATCTTATCTTCAGTTCAAGTTTTGCCAAATAAAGAACTAATTAAATTCACATATTTTCCATTTCAGTTTCAATTTCAATTTCAATTCAATTATACAAAAATAAACGAAATTGTGTGTGAAATTCAATTTCTTGCATTTTGCGGCCTGTTTTTCAGTTTTCCTTTCCCAGTTTTTGCTTCGAATTTTTGTTTATAGATCAGAGCAGCAAAAAAAAGCTCTAAAATTGGGCGTGGGATTCATATAGATGGGATGAGTTAAGATGAGGCATCATTTCCGCTGCTGACGCCATTGAAAAAAGACTCAGATTGTGGCATATACAAGAACCATATGCTACAAAAAGGGTTACACTTGTCTTATTAAATAAAACTTGCGACTGCGATGGATGGGCTTATTAAGGCAAATAAACAAGCGATAAGCATAAACATGATATGGCAACACAATGAGGGATTATGATGCGAATCGAATGACATTTGATATGCTCAAAGCAGAGACTGGAGGCTGGAGACCCGAGAGGGAGAGACAAATTGAAGTGCTTAATTGAGGATCATTAAACAACGAATAGATAAACGGAAACTGAAGCAGAACTCATTTGAAGAGATCATGATCAGTTCTAGAAGTTCAACAAAAGCTGCTCATATTTCAAAGTAATCTCCGCCAAAGTCGCAAAAGACCACCGAGGATTAACCTTCATCAAACACCCTTCTGTTCCACACTCCCTTCTATAAAAATCGATGAGCAAAGAGTTACATATATTTTTATTATAAGGCCAAGAATTCCCACACACTTTTTTCCATAATTTTTCAAAACGATCGCATTGGGAAAACTACATGAACACCGTTTTCTAGAAAACATTTCAACAGAGTTTCAACACGTGTCTTGTGGTCACAGTTTACAGCAGTTTGTCCAGAATGATTTATAGATTGCAATCTGAAAAGCAACTTGATGCTGCAGACTGGACGGAACGACACACAGACAGACGGACATAATAAAGTCAAAAACTTTTACGTGACTCAGTTTAAAGGCAAATTAAAAAGTTTTCAAATGTAATATTTGTTTTGAATTTCTATGTAAATTACAAAGGGAATTCAAAAATTTATGGCGTCGCAGACAGCTGCGTAATGTCGGGCAGTCTGCCAAGGCACAAATCACTCATACGCACTGTGTAACGCGTGTCTATGGCGTAAGCAAAAGAAAACACAATAGAAAACACACACACAACGCACACTCTTTCACACACACACACACACAGTCGGCGAGTGTGTGAGGTAACTAAAAATAAGCACACACAGCTCCAGTCTGTGGATAGAAACTGTTTTTGGTTCTAAATTTCTTTTAATTTTGACCGAAAAAAGCGCTACGTTTCTTGCCTTCGAAATGGCAAATCTCAATTGTGGCTAAGAATTGCAGAAAATGTATGTGAATATTTATAAATAAATAAGCTTCAAGTGGAATAGAAAATTTTACGCGCTATATAGGCAAAAATATAGAGAAAACTTGTTTCTGCCACGATTCCGATCCGATGCGATACGAAAGCGTTCCGGGCCGAACAGTCGCCTCGACTCAACTGATACGACAGGGAAAATTGTGCGCGATCGAAATGTGTTTCCCTCCCTTCTCACAATGAAACCAAAAAAGCTCTACGCATAAGCTCTTAAAGCGCTCTCCTAAGAGCAGCGACAGCACCTAAGAGAGTGCACTGAGTGGACGGGGACAGCCCTGAGCGATGTAATTAAGTAAATAGTAACAGAATCAAAATGATTTTCCATTTAGTTTTTAGAGCCCTTAGCTAGAGATCATTAAAATTGGATTAGCCGTTGAGTCAACGAACCCAAACCGAAAGTGTTCTTCGATTCCCCCGTGAGACGATTTCAATCAAGGAAAAAGCAAAAGAATTAATCGAACTGGGGCAGAAATACAATTCAATTAAGTTCAGATACTTTATGATACGAAATCTTTTCTCAGGTGGGAAATTCGTTTTTCCAAGTGTCACCCACTCGAAAATAAATAAAATGAAAAATATGTGTCACTTTTGTTTTGGCTGTCGCTCAAATTAACAGTATCATTAATGTCAAGAGTCTTACATGACAAAGAGACAAAGACTGTGACATCCACGAAATGGGAATATTTGGAGAATGTGTTTGAAAATAGAACCGAACTTCTTAGTCAACCCATTTACTAATGATGTAGAAATTCACAAATTATGCTCGACTTTTTTAAGCAAATCTCAAGAGAACTTTTGAGAAACTTGTGTGTAATGCGGAAGTCGAAAAGTAAAAGTAATTTTGCACTAAAGTGGGTGAGTGTATCTTGCTGCGTTTGTGCTATCTATATATAAACAGATATTTGGTTAAATATAGCACTCGATTAGCATGTGGGTCAGTGGGCATTTTGGCAGCCAGTCAAGAGGGGGAAACAGGTGAGCGGGCCAAGAAATGCATTTAAGTTTACAAATGTTTGGTTTCAACAGTAAATCATGTATTATTTCTGTACTTAAAAATGATGCATAAAAGCATTTGATTTTATGAAACTTGTTCTAAATTTCACCGACATTTATTTGGCTTAACTTCGTTCAAGGTTTAAATTTTAATTTGTTCAGATTTGATCAGCCAAAAAAGAACACAAAAATTCAATTTGTATCTTAATTAAAATGGGCCAACGATTTGCAGCTGTTCAATGCAAAGTTAATGAACTGAAACTCACCGATTTCAATTGCCATATATTACAATTTATGTATTGAATAAATATGTATATGCATGAGTAAAAATAAGTTTAATGACTTTTATATTCATTTTGACATTCTTACTGCGTAGGACTTCAAAGCAAATTGACTGCAATTTATTTCAACCACAAATTTATCAAGTTGATTTGAAATCAAAGCTAATTAAATAATTTTATATTTTAAAATTTCCAGAATATGAAGAATGAGGAATTCCAGCTAAAAATCTAGAGGTCAGCAGAAATGGCATAACATCAACCTAGTTTAACATTATGCAAAGCAACTAAAAGAGAAGGGTTAGTAGGGCATAGTAGACAAAGAAATACCCTGTATGTAAGCGCATAGCTAACCTAATTTAGATTGAATAGTCTAAGAAGTAGATAAGCCTCAACTAGCTGTCTTTTCAAATGGTTCTACAGCCCATCAACTTACTGATACCCCTCATGATTTACTAAAACTTTACAGCATATAGTAATTATGAGATTATTAACCAAATGTCTTTATCAATTATCAACATATCAACGACAGAGTCAAGCGGTTGAGCTCAGATTGATAGAACAGCGACCCAGATACAATGTGAAAGTTTGCTTTTGAGCATTTGCAGAGTTCATAGGAAAATTATATAATAGCCCTCTTTATGGCGTTTCTATCAAAATTTATGTAAATTGACGAAGCGTTCGGCAGACAACAACAAGTGGTTTCGGGTGCTGCTGTTGTTGTTGTTGTTTCTGTTTCCGAAGCGATGTCTGGCTATGATTCCACTTAGCAGACGAGGCGTCGAGTTGGACACGCCGACACTGCTAATTCATTAGGGATGCCGTCAGAAAGTTTCACAACAGCATTGAGACGAGTTCGGGACAAGTTCTTGCCCCGTGCATAATCTTAACTAATTTCATAGACCTAAAACTATTGTTGTTTGGGGTCAATGACAGACCCTAAATTGTGGCAACAACAACAACATGGGGTAAAGTGACCGCTGTCCAGTGAGTTGTTCAACTGGAAAATAAAGGAATCGAAATGGAAAACTTTGTGGAAAAACTGAAAAACAATTTTATTTATGCCTAGCACGTGTTGCATGCATTCTAGCGGGAAAACAACAACGCTGCAACTTGTGGCAACAAATACAATTTGTTTAGACGGCGCAGTTGATGTGGTTGTTGTTGTTGTTGTTGTGGCATTGCGTGAGTGCACCGCAGGAGGTGGGGCAAGTGTTGGCATCAGGAAGTTTAGAGCTGCATATTAGATTTCTGTTTTCGAGGCGTTTATAATTATAAAATATTTCCTACATGTTTGAAAATTATTTAAAATGGGTTGGCAGGGCGTGAAAACCTGAGGTTAATGACGTTTTTAGGGGAAGGCTAAACAAACAAGTATTAGCTAAATGAATACCAGAAGTTTTGGTATCTCTTAGTCAAACACTACACGTGCTTAAGCTTATGCTTTATATAAACCAACCCAACAAAAAAACCGCTAGCGTATTGCCAATTAAAAAAGCGTTGGACAACATAAAAGATTTAACTTCATAGGGCAGCGTAGAAACCCAACTATTTTGCATATATATAACTATCTTCATAAAGCTGAATGAAATCAAAAACTCATCGCTTTCATTTTTCAAATTTGTATCTCGAGCCAATGAACTTTACGCGACAGAGACGCTAAAAAAACTGCCCGAAAAAAGTCAAATGTTTGACACGCAGAAAGATTTGGGAAGAGATTGAAGAGGGGAGTGTATAATGGAGGTCGGGTATTTGAGGGGTATTTGTGCGTAAAGTTATATAGTTTTTTTCAACTTTCACTGGACATCATTAATTTTCACTCAATTCGGTCACCAGAGGGCGCCATATAAATCGATTTTTAATTGTCCCCTCACAGTTTTGAATCTTCTTTTTCCTCCAGTTTCATAAGCAGTTGCCACCTGTTTTGTCTGATTTGAATAACATATGGAAATTGCTGAGACTGTTGTTAGTGAAGACACTAATTTGTACCATTTATTTATTTATATTATTAAAAACAATCCCAACAAAAATTTCCATAATTACGCAAATGTGTGGAAAAGTTTTGTACAAATCTTATGATATTTGATACGAGTGTAAATACGTGGGAAACTCATGACGACTCATGAATGAAATGGAGCGACAGGTGAATAAATGTTAAGCACTGTGAGAGCTCATTTCGGGGCACAATTAACGCCTTGACAGATTTTCATTAGTATACTCGATCTCCTACTCTGACTCCAACTGCAGCTGCCGCCTACGCTCCTGCGAACAATAACAGTTCTTTCAGTGTAAACTTGTAAGATATTCTTTATGACTTTGGTTGGTTTTGCTTACGTTTACATTTTGCGCAATTAAAACATCAAACCGTGTAATTTTTATGGTCTTAGGCATACGCCTTGGGATTCATCGGGAAGCTGAACAAACACGCTGAAAGAATACACAACAAAGAACAGACAAACACCCCGGGGGAGCTGTATATGCATATCTATAAGATACAGAAACAAGTGAAGTTCAGTCTGAAGATACTCTCTGCTTACTTTACATTTTTCTGAAACTTGAGAAACCTAATACTATATTTACTCCCTAACACACCCATTTCGCTACAGGGTATAACTTCTACCTATATGCTCATAAGCACACGAGTCGGTATTTCTTATCATCTTATATAAACATCGCTCTGTACTCTGTTAAAGCTCATAAAGCGGAACATTTTAAGTAACAATGCATTTTTTGCACGCTTTTTAGCTTTTATTTTCTAGTACTACTTTTTTTCGCTGTTTTTCTGACAGTTTAACAAGCCATTAACACGTTGTGGCCGAGACCGAGACTCTGACTGTGACTCTGACTCTGGAGAGACCTTGACCCAGCGTTCGAAGTGCTTCAAAAACTCAATGCTAAATGGGCGTTTCACTGGCTTTACTCAGACTTCTACTTGCGGTAATTGTTATACCCGAAATATAATACACAAATAAGCATAGCAAACAGAAAATTAAATTATTTAACCATTATACCTTAAAAATGGGCATACAAATTGTTTAGATTGTGGGAAACGTGCGCCGATCTTTAGTTATTTCCGTAATAATATCTACAAGTTTTGGTACTCATCGTGGCCCCAAAAATATTCGCATGCGCTTGTTTGGATTGCACAAACGCAAATTACGTAGCTTATTTTGGCATGAGAAAATACTCGAGTTTTTGCAAGTAAATTTAAATTGAGTTGAGATTAAATGAGCCACGAAAAGATGGATGTAAAAACATTTATAGGACCATTTACTCTCTGTAATCTTTATGTGTTTATTGGAAAACTTTCAGAGCATTAAGCTACGAACAAAATTTAGTTGGCTTTAAGTTTTAAATGGTTTACTATAAATATTTATTACAGGTATACAAGCACTTCTTGTCAAGGTTAACATTGGTAAACCAAAGTTTATTTTACTTTTTAATTAATATGTAGAGCAGTCCAAGGCAGTAAACTAAATCAATAGTAAATCACAATTTATTGGCAGTTTTTCAATACATTTTCATTTTCACTGTTTAGTTTGGTTTTTCATTAATGTTTATTTTCTCAAATTTGCAGCTTTCGTCAAGATATTTTTCTTTCAGTTTTCCTCATTTAATTTGTTTAATTTTTCCGACAGCGGTCTTGGCAGCCAAGCACAACGAACTTAAGATGAGCAAATTTTGATATAATCTACGCAAAAACTATATAGTATTTTTGTATATGTATGTATATAGTATTTAGTATACTTGTAGTTAATGTCGGTCCATTTAGAAATGAATATATACACCTGTGAGTTTTTGGCAGTCAAAAAAGTGTAAGTAAAATGTTTGTGGAATGAATCATGTTAAAATTCACACACACTCGTCACTTGATCAATTTTTGTATATATTTTATTTGCATAATTTTTAGCAAACATTTCTGGTCTATTTTCAGTACATAATTTGTGATTGAATTGAGTGCGGCAAGGCCAAGTGGCATGTGGCATGTGGCATGTGATGTCGGTAAATCAAAACAAAATGGTAAAAAGTCGACAGAGGAAACATTCAATTTGTATGCGCCTCAGTTCAGTTAACAGAGCTACGCAACCGTTTAGAATTGCCGCCATAAGCCATAAAAATTAATATCAACCATGACCACGGCTGGCATCCTTTTGGGGCAACTCGCATGTTGGCCGGAAGCAAACGCTTTGCATTTCCGCTGAACAACAACAGAGACGCATGTGCAGCTGCGGGCCAAGTAATTACAATGGGTTAATTGAATGGCCGCAAGGCATCACCTGTAATCACGGCAGACTAGAGGTAGTAAGCATGTAGTATATGTAAATAATATACTAGATGATCAGTTCAACAGTTGACCAGTTGACCAATTGGTTCAGTTGAACATACAACGGAGACGTGTGGAATTTGTGCCAAATTTTACTTCCCCTTTTCCGCTCTCCTGCCTCAGTCAATCCAACTGTCTGTTAGTCCATCTCTCTCTGTGTTTTCTGACAGGTGTTCTACTTTTTTTGGGCTTGTGCTTTTAGAACTGCTGTCGGCGGCTTTTATGGCCCAAGGTTCGACCCTCGCAACGCATTAGCTGCAATTATTGTGGCCTCTTGACATTCTTCTTTATATGCTGCTCTCTATATATTGCCCACTGTTTCCCTCTCGGGTTACCCCCTTTACTTACGCACTATCGATTTTGGCTTTAGACTCGACTCAAAATGGACCTACACCCACTTAAAGTGTCATCGCTGCAAATGCACTTAAAACAATTTTATAGTTTTAGCTAACATCATTAGAATTTCAAATCGTTGCGTGAACTTGTCCTCCTTTCCCGCTAAGGGGCTTCAATTAAACTGCTTTAATCAAAGTGCACTTAATGCCCCCTTTCAATTTTACCCCCATCTAATTGTTAATGAAACTAATTGGATTCGAAAAATTGCTGTTACGCACTTTGGTAGAGAAAAATCTCAAACTGTTTTCTCTCTTTACTCTGTTTACTTTTAGATAGAAATAAAGATACAAAAAAAAATAATTGTATTTATCATAAATTTTTATGGTTTGCCAGCGCGTGGTGTGTGGCATGGAAAATGCAATAAAAAGCCAACAACTAAATCAGAGATTGCGTACGAGGCAAGAGATTCGAAATTAAAATGACTGGGAAATCATTTCATTGCAACTACAGTGAGTACAGACTAAAGACAACACGAGGCAATGCTAAAACATTCTTAACAACTGCTGCAGTACGCTATAGACAGTCTTCACTGTACCATAATAATTGTCTTGCTGTAATTTTCCATTATATACTTTTTTTCATCTGCTTTTTATGAGCTTTTGTTGCTCGCAACAACATCACGTAATAAAATTCATTATGAACACAGAAAAAATGTAATCCAATCGACGTGAAAATCGTACAAGAAAAAGCTTTAAAAAAAAACTATTTCAATGAGGGAAATTGGACATACTTAACAAACAAATTATTCAAGTAGTTTCCAGTTTTCAATTTAAATTGATAAGAAATTAATTACCAATCGATTAGCAGATACTTTTCTCGCAATTGTTGCCACATCTGTTTGGCTTTCAACTCGCACAACTCATTCGCAATGCCAGTCAAAAAACTGTCTACTCTAAAAGCCATACAATAATTACACAATAAGCTGTTGCTTGCCACAAAAAATGAAAAAAACTCAAATATAAGTTAACATTTCTGCCAATAAAAAGCCCGTTTCATCAATGTCAGCCTTAAAAGTAACCAATAAACATGTTGCATACTACAGCTGGGAACCCACATCACCGCATTTTTTTGTTGGCTTTTTAGCCTTTGGACACACGTGCGGCAATTATGCTGTGGCATGAACATTTTGCTTAATAATGCACCAAAGCAAACAACTGAAAAAAAAAAACCCAAAAACTAATAACAACAATGATTGAAAGAGGTGGATAGATGTGTGGAGGTCTAATCGAAACGATTGCGGTCATTAGGCAAACGAAAAACATGAGAAAACTAAAAGATATTTGGCTCTAACGAAGTTGAGATACACTAGACTTTAGTTTTACTTAAAGAAACGTTACAAACTCTACGACAAAACGTGTATACCCTCTTCAAAACGGTTAGGCACCAACAGAGCCACAAAATCAACAAGACAACAACATGAAATTAACGTCTTTTCTCTGTACACACGGCGAAGGTCGTCATCAAAATGTGGTCAAAGAAATGTTTCTGTTATGTGTTTTAAGTTAATTCAGTTAGTTACTTAGCACTATCGATTAGATTTATGTTTATTGAGCATTGGAATCAATTAGATGTGTGTGTAGTGTATACTATATATAAATACATACAGTTCCATGATATGAGGCCTTGCCTTGACTGATTTCATGTCTAACTGTCGCTCGGTTTTAGCCTTAGTCATGCCAAGTTTATCATGAAACAAGTTTCCGAATCGAAAACTTATCGAATTACATTTGTTGTGTGCGTCACAAAGTTCCGCCTATTGAAAGCGATTCTAAAGTTACACTCTAGTAGAATAATAATACTAATATTAATAGGAATAATTATAGAAGAAGCCGTGAACTAATCTACTGCCTTTGACTAATTGAAATTTGTCTTAGAAACGCCCTAAAAACTGTCAGAGGGTTGCGTTACGAGTCGTTGCATTTGGCCATGCCCCGAAACGGCAATGAACTTGAAGCCCCCTTTATTTCTAGGTATTATTTTGTTGTAATATATTCAAATTCAGGCCGTTAAAAAGGTTTTAACAATCGTCCAATCCCCAAAAACGATATTGATAAGGCATGAAATGAGAATGTCAAAGATAAATCATACAAAATGCAGACAAAAGAAACACATTTAGCCAAGTAATGCCCAAAGGGAGAAAAGATCTGACTCGTAACGTTCCTCAACAGGTAGCAAGAAGGAAAGAAAATTATGTAAAAAGATTTTTGTTTTCATCTTCTTCGTTTTTTTTTTTTGTTTTCCTCTTCTTAAGGAATTACAGAATCCTGTCAGGGAGCCAGAGTCAGGTCAGGTAGTCATTTCTGTATTGAGGTGTGTTTTGTTGTCAGCTCATAAAATGTACTCAAAGGGGTTCAAAGACATTCGATTCTTGGCCGGGTATTCGAACTTTAATTGCGTGTGCTGGGATCATGTGAATCCACATGAAAAGGACTTAGAGGTAATTAAAATGATACATTTTTTATTGTTACCACGCCCAAGGAAATCCAAATGCCTCACCCAAACCGGCCAAAAAATGTCTAATCTTCTAGCCTGATATCTGAGTTAATTACTTTGAGAATGGCCAGACTTTGGATCGCATTGCACCGCACTCAGTGCTTGGTAACAACACTGTACTGAATACGACCCAGCCCAAAACCAAAACCAAACTAAACCACAGACGATACATGAGCTCAGTGAAATGCAAAAGATCGAACCAGTCCGAGACGAGTCGACTCAAATCTCGACGAGTTGAGGATCGTTCGAGTGTAAATGTGGAGCAAATGAATATCAATATCAATGTTAGAGATGCCACGACTCATATTTCAGCTCTGGGAAGTTGTTGACCCAACACATAACGGATAAGATCAAGGCCCAATTGCCACAATTGCACAGTCTACCTAACCAATCACAACTTGCCTCTCTATATATAAATTCCAATAATTCCTATATTCCTATATTTACTTTAGAGTTAATGTCGCCTCTGTTGTTGTGCCTCCCATTGCGGCAAACTGTCAACCGTTGCCCATTTGATGTATGGCATTCATAAGACTCCAAGTCCCCCGTCTCGAATTGGACCTTATCGTCGGACGTTGTGACCAGAGATCATTTGTCAATGTGTCACTGCTTCTCCTCCCTCTTTTTGTTTATAGTTTTGGTGTGGCATCTTCGTTTATTATTTTTCATTTCGATGCCTTTTTTTAAATTTTATTATTTGTTTTTTGCCGTCGAAATCTGAGCAATGTTATTGTCTGAAAATTGAGTAATATGCTCCGATTTTGTGGTATGCGGGCGAGATGGGTTAGCTCAGATTAGCATTCACCCGACTCGCCATGATATGGCAAGAACCGTTTCTTGGTATGTGCAACAAAACAAAGTGAGCATAATGTGGCAGTCAGCAAAAGCAAACATAACTAAAAGGATTGTCCAGGTTTTTTATTTCAGATTAGGCTGGGAATGGGGATTCAGTAAGGCCGGTAGCGCTGCACAGGAATGCGTTTGAAAGATCAAAAAGATAATGCAGATATATGCGCTCTTCAAAAAGGGTATGCGTAAAGATGAGATCACTAAAAAGGAGACGCTTGTCGCTGTTAACATGCTGTTATTAACATACTCATGTTAAGTAGGAATGTAAGCATAGCAAACCTACTAAAAACCCTGCTGTTATGCCTCTAACAGTGTGCTGTTATCTTTCTAAGAATTAAAAAGAAATTTCTGCTTTTCTGATTTATTTTACGTCATGTCCAACCCTAACAATAAACCTTACAACATCATTATTCCCTCGAAATTTGCCGTCTTGCTTGAATGATTCACGTCCTACAGCAAATGCCTGATGACCAAAAAGCAATAATAATAATAATTGAGCAATGGCCAAGCCAACAACAATAGCTATTGCCTTCTATGGTGTTCCAACGAATTTCGCATTCCACTGAGAGACCAGACACTTGACACTTGAAGTGTCATCTCCATTCCATGGCTTTCACAACAATAACAATAACAAAAGTTGTTTGCGTGCTGCAGCAAATCGATTATACAATTAACTAATAGTGCCCAATCAGTTTACCTGTTGAACAAAAATGAGTTTTTTGCCATTGACCGAGCCAAAAACACACACAAAAAAATGTATTGCAATTTTGATGGGACGACAAGTTTCCAGCTGCGATTTAGCGGCCCACGTCTAATTGCAGGTGGCCCACAAAATGTTGTCAAGCTTTGACTCCGGCGTTGGCGTTGGCCAAATACCCAAAGAGCCAAGTACCTAGTCTAGTCGAAGAGCCCAAAGAAATGGCTCTCGTATTGATTTGATTTATGTTCAAGTTGTATTTTGACAGCAATCGCAAGACTTTCAAATGCCTGTCGCGCTCCGATTTTTGCAAACTCACAATTGAAAATGAGGTTAATTGTGTTTTTTTCATTTATTTCCTAACCGTTAAAGGGCCAGAATTTGAGTATTGTGTAGGCCGTGAATACAGCAATCCGTATAAGGAATGTGGGAGAGTGCGATCACAAAACAAACCTTGAAAATGTAGCAGTTAAAGCAATTGTCGTATCTGCATATGGATATGAATAGAAAGCGCGGGAATAAACAATAATGTGATTAGATTAGAGATCAATAACTATATAATTGAATGAATTCAATAAGAAAGTTGGCAAAAACTGATAACTGTTGATGAATTGTGTAACATGAATTTCTTTTTGTATTTTGTTAGCGTTGCAAAATTTGAACACAATGCTTCATAAATCAGGAAAATAGGTTGCATAGATTAAACGCTAAAGTGAGCACACAAATTTGCATGCCAAATATCAAAAGTATGATAAAATCTTCACAGCTCGTTTACAGCTAAGAAATATGAATAAAATCACCCATTTCACACATTTACAGGGTATACAACTTGTTATTTAGAATAAAGAATGTTTCTGGCATACAATATCTTTAAGTTTTTCATTCAATTAATTTCTATTGACGAACATTTCTTTGTGCCAAAGTTGTTGAACATTTTCCCTGATGCGATGCGATGTGAGAAATGTACAGTCTAACTACCGTTAAATTGTTTTTGGCATTCTTTTCTATAGAGCTTTTTGGGTTTGATTAAATGCATTGATCATTAAGAGTTCTAACCAAAATGGAAAACTAGTTTAGACAAAAGGCCGTAAAGCTACGTTAGAGCGTACGTTTCCTTCTGTCCATTAGACACCGTAACGTTGCGGGTTCTTTCTGAAGGTAAGCAACATTTTCGACACCGAAACCGAAACCCAATACACAAACACACTCACATAGACAAAGAGACACCTGCTCAGGCCGTTAGCCAAGTTACAAGACAATGGACCAGCAGCTAACGCGCTAGTTGGTCTTCCAAGCCAAAGCCAAAGCCAAGTCAAGACAGTGGCTAAAACTCGGAGCTTTGGTATGCGCTTTATAATTGCATAGAGCTGCAACGAACTGCGAAAACTGACCCACTTAGTGTGGCACCACAGCACCAGCAAGCTTGCAACGAAAACCATCAAGTTGCATGCCACATTTTTTGGTAACACACCCACAGTAAACCATGCTAATTGAACCTGTTGTTATTGTTACGGTAGCTTGGCTCAAAGGTAACCAAATAGGCCTAAATAAAAGGCTGATGAGGGCGCTTAAAAGCCCGCATTGGTCTTCAAAAGCGGCTAAGCTGACGTCGAAGATGAATTGAAAATGCATTTCAGATGGAGAGTGGGTAGCGTTTTGGTCCCCTACCGCTAATACCCTATAATTTATGTAGACGTCCACAAGTCTTTGAACTTTTAATGCGTTTCGAAAGTTCTTTTGTATTGCACAACAGAACTGAGATTTACTACATAAAAAATATGTCTGAAAGTAGAAAATGAAAACTTCTACACACACGCCTTTTAAATCATTGAAGTAACAGCCAAAAATTTACATTTTTTCGATATTTTTGTTCAAAAATAAACAATAAAATAGTATTTGTGTTATCAGCGGATTAGGATTTTAGATAATGGAAACTTTGCGGAAAACATTCACGACACTGTTCGGTCGGAACACTGCGATCACCGATGACAATGAGGAACCGAATCCCCAGGAGATGCTGGAACTAATGCAACAGCAGCAACATCGACAGGATAATGACGATCAGAATCAAAGTGGTAACAGTGGCAGTTCATCGAAATTTAATCTTACCACGGCGGAGCCACCAGCGGATACGGGTTCAATGTCAATGTCCGCTAATGCCGTGTATATTGGCGAAACGGGACCCTCGGTAAATTATCATGTGGAGTTTCTCAATTTCATCGATCGCAATGCACCGCAAGGTTTCTCGCAAAAATTCCAAAGTCTCTTACCTTATCTGGCTCTGGGCATGGTCAGCTGGCCAAGTTACTGGCTCTATCGTGGCTATCAGTGGCAGACAAGACGTCGCACCGAACGCATTGGCTTATACATTCAGCGTGTTAGTTTGAAAACTTTCGTAACCCACTGTTGTCGCTCACTTAATATAATCACTTCTCTTTGTAGACCTTTCAGCATGCCAAATTAATGCAGTTGACCATCTTGGCGGTAGGCTTTTTTATGGCTACTATGGCAAGACCTTCAAATAGCGGTTATGAGATCCATGAAGTCAATTATAATTCGAATCAAGAGTCGGCGGATGATGATGAAGATTAACAAACTAAGCAGGCTCCGATGCTGTGCCAAATCAAAAATGTATGTGTGTTTTTCTTTTTGATCAACTAACATTATCTAGTTTTTGTCAGAACTGTTGAAACAACATCAAACATTTTATAGCAAAATTTTCAGGTATTCCAAAATTCAATATAATGGGCGTTACGAACTTCATTGAAAGCATTAAACGATGGACTGTGGGTCAATTAGATCCTGCAGACAAAGTGGAAGATCTTAAGGAAACCAAACGATTTCCAAATTTGGGCGAAGATATACAGTTGGTTGTGCGGACGCCGGAGTTTGAGAATGTTATGAACACCACGTCTCCATTTTTGCTGGCCAGTCTGGGCGCTTGGCCCGGCTACTGGCTATATCGAGGCTTTGATTATCATTCTCATAGAGCTCATGTTCCTCTGCCGGTTTACATAAGACAGGCAAGTTCACTATAACTATAACTATCTTTTATTTGCTCCCAATGTCCGACTGTCTTCTCTCAGACTTTTTACCAGGCCAAGATGCTGCAGTTTGTCATTATAGTGGCTGGCATTATATACATGGCCAAACATCAGACTGGTGAAAACATATTTCCAGTGGAGAAGGATGATTAATAACTCGATCAGGCAACTGTCCTGTTAAGAATTGAAGTTCGTATTGCATTTTTAAGTTTAGTAGCCACTCATTATGCCCAGAGAGATAGAAGAGAAATCCCATAAATTTTTCATTAAATTGTTTAATAAATTTTCAACCACAACGAAGCCTGCAAATCATTTAATTTTTGCTACTCAGATTCTGAATTTTGGCTTCTTTCTGAAAAGTTTTGATCATTTTGGCCAAGCCCCGTGGAGTGACACCAGCTTTCAGCAATTCCGTACAGATTTTGATTGCCTCTGGATTGAGACCGGCATTAACAACCTCCGACATGCCATAGATTACAGCGTGCAGTTCCTCTTCAGTACATTTTTCAGGTTCGTGTTGTGACATTTTGAAGAATTTCAAATTTCGTTGAGCAAAAGAAAGAAATGTGGAAGTTTTGGATGCTATTTAAAAGTTTGTGATTAAATTCCTGGCTTGCTTAAAACTACCAGCTATTAATCATGTCAATGAAGACTAGATCTATTGTGTATAAGGTCAAATCAAAAGGAGGATCAACTATGAATTGAATTTGAAGTTACCGCTTTAAAATTGTTTGGTGTATATGGTTTTTTTGGTTTTGTTGTTCAAGTTCAAAGTTCAGTCGCCAGACTAATGAGCCACCTGATCCAAAACAGTAAGCCCTCATATATACACAACAAACAGCAACCTAATGTTTTGCCCTCCAGCCGAGTAGAAAGATAAATTAGCTACAAATTAAATAAATTACTTTTGGATACTGTTAAATTGCAGCACGCACAGCCCGAGTAGAGAAAGATAAGGGGTATATAGACAATAGATCAGTCTAAAAACAATTAACAAGTAGAAGAAGTTCACAAGAAATGACGACAGCTGACATACCCTGTGTCTGTAAAAATAGTAACAATTTAAATGCTTGAAAACAATAACGGATCACAGCTAATATGCCCCACCTTAAACGCAGATAATTTGAAGCTAGTGCAATTGTTGTTGTTTGAAGCATGTGATAAGTAAAAGCAAACACTCAATTAGATCTGCTGTTGCTGTTGCTGCTGTGATCTATGCGATCTACTGTACAAGTAGTTATATCTGTAATTGTTGTTGTAGCGGTTTTCTCACCTGTATGAGATACATTCTGATGCCGTTGTTGTTATTCTTGCAGTTGCTCCGAGCGTTTTAAGCACACACTGAGATACACATACACTCAGACGGATTGAGATACACTTGCATACAATGCTAATTATGCTGCAGTTCCTCAAACTGCATTTACGACTGCCGTTTTGGTAGAGGGTTGGGCCACAGAGACAGGTATCTTTGTATCCGTATCTTTCTATCTTGGTATCTCAACACTCACACACACACTGCGGTTACTCTTTACTTTTTTGTTCGTTGTTGTTTTTGTTATGGCTTTGCTCTACTTAGAATGCAGTTTCAGTTTGTGTTTTACGATGCTGCCCAGTCTATTTACTTTCGAGTTTAGAGCAATTGTTTCAATTAAATGGAAATTTGTTAACTTTCTCACTTAATGAAAATAAATTGAACACAATTCCGACAAACAAAATAAATATACGAAAAACAAAAGTTTTTTTTCGGCTTGGTAAATGTTCAAACTTCGTTACAGAAACAACGAAGCGATTTCCAGCACAGAGGAAAGAGTTAAATAAAATAGTTTGTTTTATAGGGAGAGAGTATAGGCGTGTTGGCTGCGTCTTATTGTACAGTTCTATATAGACTGGCTATATAAAGGCAAAAAGTCGACAGCTCAAAAAAGAACTAAACGGATAATTATAACAAGGTGCAATATGTTTCTTGTTTCACTTGTGGTCACTTTTATGGGGTTGATTGTCTTTAATGTAGTGCAGCTGTTTATATTTCTTATTTTCTTTATTTTGTTTCTTTTTTATCGTTTTCCACTTTTTGCAGAATATATTATTTTTGGTTTGGCTCGTGTTTCTCTTTTATTTGGCCTGCGTCACTGGACATTAGCTTGTCGTTGGTGTTAGTGTCTAGAATTATACCACACTTCACTATGGCAATTTGTTGTTTTGGTTCCGAATGCCTTTACAAACAGAGTTCCTTCGATTCCCATTCGAATCGATCAAACAATTTCTTTAAAACGCGTACGCGAGCGAGCTCAATGTATTGGAACTTGAGCAATGTAGGAATTTTATTTGTCGTCCTATAAAATTAACACACTTGGCAAATTTGTTTAAATTTCTTAGTAATTATTATTTACAGTTCGTTGTTTTTGCGGTTATTTGTGAGGTGTTTTAGTGCATTGTTATGTTAGAAATCGGTTTTATTTAGTTTTTATTATTTTATTTGCAACCGTTGCAAACGCGTCGCAGGTGCGTTCTATGTGCGAGTTGAGCGCGAACTGATTGTAACAGTTTGAAAAGTTCAGGTGGCCAGCTTAACAGGCGGCTTGCCTATGTTATGCTCAAAATGGCACTGCTAACGCTCAAAACAGCACTGTTAGCGCGCGTTCAACTGCCGCTGCTTGTGGTTCGTATGTTGTGGATGCCAAATAACGTATACCACATAGAAACATCATCATGAGGTTCGACTGGACCTATGAGAATCATGAATTCTCATTTGTCGTACGAGTCGTGAGTCTTTTTAGAAGTCGCATTCGATTTAGTTGCGTCGCACTTGAAATTTGTGGCATATTTCTTTGTGGTGTGGCAGCATTGGAATGTTTATTATTTGGGGGTGCAAACAAAACTAGGAATTTAGTTCATTAGTTAAGTAATTTGTATTATGCGGGGAATTGGCTTAATTGATATTAAATGAATGAAAACAGTAGTAGACCAAAAGGAATATCATGTTGTTTTTGAATTAGCTTAGCTGGATAGCAGCTAAGATGATAATTCAAATAGTTAGCTAAGGATGAAGCGAATATCTGATCTGATCTGAACCTCTTTGATACTTCATATCAACAGGAAGTCGATAATAAAATAATTTAAGTCTCAATAGAAGTTGATTAATTTAAAGAACTAACGATCATTTATTTTATCAGAGAAATTGGCAGACGCCCTTAAACAAGTTTCTAATCAACTTTGCAATTGAAAAACTTTACTCACTAAAGCATTTCCTACTCTCAAAACCTTTTATGAAACCGAAAGCCAACAACTGCAAAAAAAAAATAGTTGCTCAACAAGCCAAAAACCTATAAAAAAATTCAGAAATCTCCCGCCTCACACCTTGGAATAATTCGCATATTTTGTGCACCGTGGAACGCGTTGCAACAGGTTCGTTGGCTTTGGGGCATAAACATAAAAAAAATAAATAGCAAAAAGAAAAAAAGAAAAGGAAAATAAAAGCATAAGAGCATAATAATTAATACTGACCAAAAGACCAAGAGACCGACCACAAAGTGCGTAACCATTGGCAAAATAAAGAAAAACAGGAAATTTTTTGTTCATACCAAAAAAAAAAATAAATAAAAACTTGTAAAACATTTCATAACTTGACATAAATCGCAGAAATATGACATAGGAAAGAAGCTAAGACGAAGAGAAGATAACAGATAAAAAGATAAAGAGAAACAACAATTCAATACAAATTGGCGCCTTTTTATAAACTGGGCAAGGCTTGTGGGCGTGGCCAAAGAGCTGACAACAAAGTGTAGCAAATGAAGTGACGGGCAGAAATGAGCTCCGGATCTACAGATCTGCAGATCTCCGACTGGCCAGACACCCTTCAACAGCAACTACAGCAACAGAGTCTGCAAAACAACCCAACGGCAATTAAATGAAACTGAAACTCTTACTCTCTGTGTTGACGTGAATTTGTGGCAGCATCTTATGGCTCGAATGTGTGGCAGCGTGATAAATGCGGTTATAAAAACCTGCAATCAAGCAAACTCGCCAAACGAAAGTGAAACAAAAGCGCCGACGAAGACAAACCAAACCAAGCCAACTCCAAAGCCGAAGACGACGAAGCCAACGCCAAAGCCAAACCGATTCCAAAAGCAACCAAGAGCAAGGCGATCCGAACTTAAACCGAAGCCGAATCCCAGCGCGATGGCAAGCGAAAAACTTGCAATTTCCATTTTAATACGCAACAACTTTCGGCTAGAGGCAGGCTAAGGAGTCGCTACAAAAAAATGCACAAAAAAAACACAATCACAATTCCAAAAAGCATGTGGTGGCATGTGGCATGGCAAAACGTGAAGTGGCCGCCACAACTTGCAGCTGCCACACGCTCAATGGCATACCGATGCTCTGAGACGCCCCTGAGATTTCAACGGGGCACAGACAAAAACAACCACAACTACAATAATATCCCAGACAATCCACCTCTATCCCCCACCATCTCCTTGCTGCTCCATTTCTATCTACTGACTTTGTCTGGCGGATCGCGTCTGGAGCTTGATTGGCGCTGCCAAAGGAGTATACGAAGCGCTCTGATCAGTCGGAGCTACAACAGCGGGCGGAACTCTGTTGGGGTATGTCATCAGCATAAATTTTACTTCGCATTCATCATAATTTTCATGCATTTAATTTGTGTTATAAATTGCCGAGCTGCTCTATGAAAAGGCCTGGCCAAAAGGGCGGACTTAAAATCACAGACGCTTCGCTTGAAAATACCCTGTAAAATGGTCGGAGAGGTATATGAAAAATGCCTTATTGGGATCTCAAATAGTCAAGAAAAAGAGTTCTAAAACTCTTAATAATCAAAATTATATAAGTTAACTTAAAAGACTTGACGATTAGACTATTTTCTGGACCTGTTAACTGATCTGCTCAGTGTTAATCATAAATCTAAAAGTTCTAAGCATAAAGGGTACCAAGAAGTCACCTAAATGATCATCATCAAGCTTCAAGCAGACGCAGAACCCTCGCAAAGCTTATGAGCAACATTGCTTCTCTACGTAGATTGCAAATCCCAAAGCTACAGCTAAAAATTACAAGATCTCTGTTGAAAAATGCTAAATAAGAGCTTGGAAAACCTTTGTGTGCATTGAATCAAAGAGAGCGACCCACAGTAGAATCAGAATCCTCTTCCAATCAGTTGGCATTGTTGTTATGTCCTAATGGATGATTCGCCCATTGATCAGTCATTAGGACAAAGTCTAGAGCCGACTAATCAGCAGATACAGCCCACTCGGTTGCACTTTTCACTTTCACTCGCAGGCGATGTTGCAAAGACCACAAGGTTAAATGCAACCATGCAACAAGATAAATTCAGTTGCAACAGCAACAAAAGAAAACAACGCTGATTACCCAGGTGATTAACAAATGAGCTGAAGGCATGGAGTTGGGCGCAGGTTGTAGCATGAAAATGCATTCGCAAGATAGCAAAACAAACTGAAAGATACAAGATACAGCAACAACGATGCGTGGTTATGCTATACAACAACAATCAGTAACAACAACAAAAAGGCAGACAGACAGTCAGACAGACACACATTGGCTGATCGTCTGACCGTCTAAGGTTAAAGATCGTTAGGCGCGACAAGAGATCAGGTAGAGAAGGTGGGGGTTCAAGCAAGCGGTTGTTGTTGCATCTCATGGATTCATAAGTGCTTTTCATGTATTTTCATATTCGCAATCAACGGAGCCGCCTGCACAAATGAGCCATTCATTTGATGGCCATGCAACAGGCTGCAAATGAACGCGATAATTTACGAGGATCGACTGGAAAATTCAATCGCTTTTTTTAGGACTCACATGCTAATGGACTTTATAGTAGTCTACAGGTAAAAGATACTCGTATCTGTTCACTTCCAGCGTTCACTTCCTAACAGGAACTGCCCTGCTTACATAACCCTCGAGTCAAAAGTCACAAATGCCAAGTCCTAAGCAAATAGGCAACTGATTTTTTATTGACTTACGCAACGATTTCCTTGATATTTTCTTTACGAAGGGGAACAACTTACCTGCAAATAGAAAGATAGAAAGAGAGTTGTCAGTTTACGAGTTTATTAGTCATCAAAGCAAAAGGAAAAACGCATTTTCACAAGGCGATATGATTACAGGCAGACAGAGTCATGGCGAAAAATACGCATGGAAATGATTAAGCAATTTCCGTTGACATGCAATTTCCCATCCCCCTCCTCCCCTTGACTTCAGCAGAAATGGAGGCTTAGCTAAACATAAATCAAGTTTTCCCATTGCATTTTCTGTGATTTGCTTTGTAGTTTTCAATTTTTCTTTGGCTTTTTTGCGGTAGCCGTGTTGCAACTGGCCAAAAGGTGATGGACGAGGTTCAACTTAAGGTTGCCTAATGAGACTCAATGGACACTAAAGAAGAAAGTTATTGAATATTAACTTATCATGTTGAGTACATGTGGGAAGTATAAAATTTAAAAGGAATTGATTGATTAGCAGTTGGTATAAGGTAGAAATACTCCATTACTACCTATTATCTGATCCTAACTTACGCAGATATCTCAGTTTCCAAATCGCCTTCTCTCCGACTTCTTTTCCTTGCCCAAAATACTGATATCGTTGTTAAAAAAAAGGTCTGCCACCTTATCCAAGATCAGCTAGACAATGCATTTTCCTATATTGTTTCGAATCGTAAACCCAAATCTCATAATTTACGCCCCCCACAAAAACAAAGTATGAAGCTGTTCGACACCTGCTTGAACTGTTAGTGCGTTTGATGGATGAGACAGTCAGTCAGGCAGTCAATCAATACAATGAAGACGGCAGAGTAGCTAACACAGAGACAGAGAGAGAGAGCGAAAGAGAGGGAGCGCTTACTCGACCAATCCAGCAAAATGCCAACATATTGGTGTGAAATTATTTGTCTTGCAAACTGAAAGATCTCACTTTGAGTTGGATGCTGAGAGAGATATACGTACGTACGTAAAGTTCAGTGAACGAGGCATAAGCACACACAAGTCTCATACAAAAGGGTCTTTTATTTCTTCATTTTTATGGACAGTTAAACAATTATATTTGGTATTTACAACCAGTTGACTGGACCGAACCAGGCGAAATATGAGCTCTGCACATGCTCAATTCGACAGAGACAGCGACAGAGATAGACAGATGATGCAACAGTCAGGGATTGAGAGATGCAGAGGGTGAAGGAATGGTGAGAAGGGAACGGAGGAATGGAGTTTAGCTAGGGAAACTGCAATGGCAGGAGAAGCCTGAGTCGTTTCCACAGTTTCCACTTGGCACTTTCGTTTTTAGTATTTCTACCTCTTTCTACAACTTTCGCAACTCTCTCAAGACTGGAGTTCACTTTTTAACTAGCTGCAGTTTAAGTTGTTGTAGCTGTTGTTGTTGTAGTTGTTGTTGCTGCCGTTTGGTCACGTAATGTTCGACCGTTCGAACTGACCATTAAGAAATTCTCTGGACTGCACCCACTCAAAGCACTTTATAGTTATAAATATGAGGACTGGTCGGCATAAATCACAGGCAAGTGAAAACATTGCAAGCAAACAATCTTTATTAAATACCATAAGAAAATTTTCCCTTAAGCGTCGTGCATAAACTTAATCAGCGTTTTTATATCTGCCATTGGCCATAGCTTATAGCCACAATATGCAGACATACTCCATAGTTCGACACCTAAATATAGACCCTCTTCGATTTGGCCAGATTATATCTAAACTGCCGACACGCATCGACAGCTTAGTGCGCATCAGCTAAAATCCTCAGTCAAGCCAAAAGCTGCATAGACTTCAACTATACCCTATAATTAAAAGAAATCTGGAGGGGCTTATTGGCTTTGTAATGGGAGTTAAGCACTGCTGAAAGTGTAAAGAAATCGTATTAACTAACAATCATAGAAGGATAAAGATTGATTATCTTATTGAATATATCCCGCAAACAGTTAAATAAATCGACCTATTTTTAATAGGTACTATGATCTACTAACTGTTAAAAGTAAAAAAATATATCTAAATTTCTAATAGATATAATCTTATATAGATAAATTCATCTCCAACTGAGGTTCCCTAAGAAATCTATCTTATACTGCTCTCTTTCTGCTTTTTGATGTACACATTTTTCAAACTAATATTCAAGTGCATTCCAAAGTCAGCTATACCCTGTATGCACAGTTTACACGTAGAACACATGCGATAGGGAAAAGATAGCGACAGCTAATTTCAAAAGTACGCCGGAATATGTGTTTCGAAAATACTTTTGCGCCTTTAAAGTTGTTTTTGTTTTTTCTTGTTAATCTTTTTCTTTTTTGGTTTTTATTTTCATTTTTTTATAGTTTCTTCTACCTCACATAGTTGAGTGTTTTTTTATGAAATCTTTGGCTAGGTGTAACGTGTGCTGTGTTGTTGTTGTTGTTATTGTTTTTAGCTGCTTCTGCTTATGATGGTGCTCAAATCATTTGTAAACTGCTCACGCATCGCGTTTGTCGCAGCCATCGAAGCAAATGCCACAGAAAGAGGCACGTATCGAGGCTGTAGTTGAAATTTGTTGTTGTTGAGATTTAGAAATTATTTGTATGGGCATTTATGTTAATTTCTTTGACCAGTTGGAAAAACTCTATCCGTGAGTACTCAAGTAATACCAACTAACTCTAGGTAGTTGGCCAAACTCTCAGCTACGTAGTCAAGACTTGGCCAATCCTTGACAGCTTTGACAACTTCTTGAGACAGGCATTACTAGAAGGTGTGTCATGTTATTGTTATTACTGAATTGTTGTTGCAATTTAATTGCCAACTTATATGCAAATTCTGTAATAAGCATTTTGCAACAGCCTGCATGGAAATGATATGGCTCAAAGAAAACAATGTCGGTACCTCTCTCATGACTCCAACTCCGACTACGACTACGACTTCGACTCCGACATGTAAATCTTTGGGTTTTTTTAAGGCGCGAAACAATTTTCCAACCCACGCACAACAACAATTACAATTGAGTACTGTAAGTGAGGCTAAAATTAAAAAATAAAACGTATTTGCATTGTGAACTTGAATGAAATGCCGGACTGGAATTGGGTTACAGACAATCCTACCCTGTAATTATGCCAAATTAATCATAATGATTAAATGCTTTGACTCTATCAACTGTGGGCAGTCTATATTTGAAATAGAGACTTTAATGTATCACGGCCTTCCACAAGAAAATTAAATATTTAATATAATTTAATAGGTTTTTAAACTACTTTTTAGCCATGTTTCTATAACTTCCTCCGTTAAACAAACGTTCCAGTACTGTCAAATTCTGAAGTCAATCTGATTTGTATCACTTTGAGTTCAGTATCATTAACAGAATTGTGTATCTAAACCAGTTTGAAACTCATCAAGAGAAACTCGACTTTGAAAATCAATTGAGCAAACAACGAAAGCCTAAGCCAAGCTCATTAATCTTAATTATATTTATTACTTTAAAACTAGACACACTTCTGTTAATTTGCGCTCCATTAAACTGTCTGCGTTCTGAAGGAAACATCGAACTATATTAGCTAAGAGTTTACTGTATTTCCAACACTTTTATAATCAAATTTAATACGGCTTTTGTTAATAAGTTTTAATTTGAACGTTGAAAGTGGTCAGGCACAGCGAAGAAATCAATCAAGCCGCCAACAGAGTCGTAATTCGTTCGATCTACCACAAAAGCCACCCAAATTGAGATATCCAATCATTTGAGATGGACAACATGGAGAAAAACAATCAACGTTATCGCAAAAAAAAAAAAAAAAAGAAAATAAAATTAAATAAAAATGTGAGCCAAAGTAAAGATTAATGAACAGAAAATTGAACATTGTTGTTTTGGGGGGGCAGTGCGGGGCATATGCGAAAAATAGACTTTCACTTTCGCCGGCAATAGGTGAAAACGTTTTGCCATTAGACCGCACAGACCCTAAACCGAAGTCTTTATCTTTAAGCAGTAAACAGTGCTCTTTTCCTCTCTACTGAGATCGCTGTTTTCCTCTTTTCCTTCCCTAAATAGACGTAAGAAAGATGACAACTGCTACTTTTTGGAAGATTGACCCAGGGTATATTTAAGTCCCTCGTGCAAATTAGAACAAATTTGTGTCCCTGGCAATTGCTTTAATTGGATTGTTTATCGTTGTTGATGCGGGGTTAAAGAAAGCTAAGGGGGGTTGCCATGCCAGCGGCCTATCTTTACATTTATTGACCTCAATGCCTGCCAAACTGACTCAAAGCACATGCCCCTTTTTATTGACCCAGTTCAACGGGTATCCCATAAACAGATATAAACCAGACAGATATATATGTTATGCTACTACTTCTTACGTACTACGCACACGCACCATATATCCAAGTTTAGGTAGGTAAACATGGTTCGAGTTGAGTTAGATTAACTTGTTAGCTGTTTGTTTTCAGGGTCATGTGAAAATCGCAAAAATAAAACAAAGATACACAAGATACATTTGAATATTTGCGTAAACTATTTCCAAAAGCCAAAAGATACAAACGAATTCAACGGATTTTATTTTTAAATAATAAATTGATGTCGTCAGTGCGCCATGTTATTTTGGTATACATATTGTTGTTTAAATTATTTCACTGTTTTTTAGTCTGTCCAACGAAAAATTAGTGTCTAGCTGGGAAATTTTTGAATTACTGTAGACAATTTTTAAGAAAAATATTGTGAAAATAGCTTGGGATATTCGCATAAGGTTAATGTATTTAAAATGTAGGAAAAGTTTACTAGATCACTGAAAAATTCCTTAAATTTGTTTTCTCATGTGTAAAGTATTTGGAGTAGAATTTCAGTCTGTACGATAAAAAGTAATAAGTAGACCTAAGAGACACTAAATTTTACATATGAAAGTTTATATATTTCTCATATATCCTTCATGTTACCCAAAAGTATCTTCATCTTTTTCATTCCAAAATCGCGCATAGCTGCGTTTTTTCGCCAAAATATATGGCACATGGCGTGCTTAAGCCTTTAGCTCTTTTTTTGAGACACATTTATCAAAATTTAACGAGCTATAATTACGCCACAAAAATTGCCCGAGGATCGTAAGACGACCCTGATTTTGTATATATTTGTGTATATGTATACGAGTATATAGCTAGTACCAGATCCCCAATAATAATATGTCACATTATTTTGGCACTTGCTGCCTGTCTTTAGACTCGATGACGATGTCGTTGCTCTGTCGTGGGAACATTAAAGACAATATTTAAATACAATTTTCAACATTTTCCACGAAAATGCATGTATTTTGGTGACGGAAGTGCCCCGACAACGCGACGCGTGTTTGCCAGAGGAAAAGGCCATTTACAATATTCAATTTAGCATTTTAGGTGACTTTTCATTTGCCGCTTGTTAAACAAGTCATAAAACAACCAAAGCAAACAATATACAAATAAAATATTTAAATTTTCTGGTATTTAGAGAGCAAACAGTGTCTCATATTGAACCCTCATTTGATATTTTAACTACGAAGTCGCGGACTCGCGCTTTTTGCCAATGTTTTTTATACTTTTATACTTTAAGTATTGATGCCAAATTGTGAGCTGCATATCAATTATAAGACACAATTAATTTCCTTATACGTAGTCGGCAGATACTTACTGTATATAAGCATATATCTACTGTACAGATATCTGGCCTGGCATGTAGATATACGAGCAATGCCCTGAGCTGCATAAACAATTTGACGTCAATGCCTTTGACTATTAGAATCGAATGTAATCGAATGGAGTCGAATAGTCTATTTTTTTTGGGATGTTTTGGGCGCTTTTCCGAGTGAATAGCGCTAATGTTTTTCATTTGGCATATGAAAATCTGCGTCGAAAATAAATCAAAAACCAAAAAAATAAAGATAAGTATAAAAACTAAAAGAGTTTAGGGTCTGTAGTCCACTAGCAGATACCCTTTAATGTTTGGCTCATTTAATAAACAGCTTGGTCTATTTAATAACAAAACTTAAATTATTAGGATTACCTTTAAAAAAGATGTTTAAGTTTAACTAACAAAAGGTCACTTTTAGCCGCTATAACTCTACTATTTATCGCCGAAGACCTCTTCCACCCACTAAAAACTCTCATTATGCCCTTCCTTGTCTACAGGGTATTAAAAGAACATCAAAAAACGTTTAGCAGGCGCCTTGAACACTACGCAAACGTTAGGAAAGATTTTTGGCAAAGACTAGACGGCAACATCTGTGTCTGTGTGTGTGCGAGTGTTTGTGTGTGAGTGTAAATTTATGGCCTTTAGCATCTTTTGCTTTATAGTTTACAGTTTACATAGAAAAATGCAAAACTAAAATGCAGTCAACACTTTTCAACCCCTGCAAACTTGGCCAAGAGAAATGACTCAACCAACCACTAAACAAAAAGCGTCAAAGGGCGTCCACACAAAGGCAAAAAAATGTACATAATGTTGGCCAACAAAACGCAACATTGAAAACTTAAACTGAAACTACGGAGAATGCAAAGAAATAATAAATAAAAGCAAATATAGACATTTTTAGCCGGTGACCCTTAAAAAGCAATATTTGACATTTGTGCTCAAAAGATACATTTTAAGAGCACACACACACACATGAGTGCCGCGTTTTCTGCAAAGAGAATACTTATGTCGTGGACTGTAGAAACTATTTCAAAGGGGAATTAAGTAAGCTCTTGAGAGATCAATAATTCTAATAAATAAATAAATAATAGATTATTTGCTATGCTGTCAAACTTTTAATGTCAATTTAAGACCAGAAAATTATATCGTAAAGTTGGCGGTTAAAAATGAGTCAAATATAGAGCAGCATTTAAGAAACTTCTAACTAATTGGCCATTAGCAAAAGTCACATTTTTAGACGATTATGATGATTAAATGTAGCATTTAATGCAAATTAGGCACAGAATTCGACTGCAGATGAGCAGTTTTTTTAGCCGAATTACTGCTAGTTTTAATTGCCGAGGCATAGATCCATTTTTAGACAGCCACAAAACTGAATGGGAACTGCCAGAGTGCTAGATTCACTTTGTACAAAACAAATTGTGGCTATAAGTTGAAAATCTTTCGCCAGGCGATAGAAAAAAGTGTGAATCAAACCAAATGAATAGATATGTGTGGATATGTAGATAGATAGATACAAATAGAGAATCAGTTCAACTGATGAGTCTGCTGTTGTAACAAATACAAAACTTTTTGTGTTTTTTGTAGGCGGATATGTGGAGCAATATGTTTATAAACAAAACATGGCCGGAATGAGCCGTCAAGTGGTCTAAAAGGTGTAGAGGTAACAATACTCACACTTAAGGCGCGTACTGTACGGCATTTAAATTGTGGCGCGACTTCCAAAGTAACCGAAAGTTACTGAAAACTATGTTAGAAATGCCGTCAGTGAATCGTTGCTGTGGTTTTGTTGGCTTACTTTCGTATCGTTTCGTTTAGTTTTGTTTCTCTACGTCTCTGATTAGTTTTTTGTTGTTGGCTGTTCACGTTGTCACAGAAACACACACGAAACGCACAGGCACGATATACCCGTTCCACAGCCACAACGAGTACATATTGTTATAAAAGTAAACGCGCGAAAACAAAACAAAACATGTGAAAAGTCAACTATTGATTACTATGCAACACCGGGGCGAAGTTATGCGGAGTCGTCTACGGCCAATGCTGTTGTGGTTGTCTTTGTTGTGACAGGCCGTAGGGCTAAATTGTTGACAATCCAATTAGCAGTCGGTCGTTCAGTCGAATTGTCTGAAGAAGCCGACGATAACTTGACAGCTTGGTTAACTGGCTAACTGGGTGTATACGCGTTTTCCAAGATATTACAGTTTCACACACTTGAAATTAGTTCGTAGCAACGCGGAAATTAATTGAAATATTTGGTCCGTTTTTCCGTTGAAAGCAAAAGAAAGTTCGTTTTGGGGTAGCAGCAGTGACCACGGCACGGAAAACTTATGGGAAGTGACGGAAAATCAAACGGACAAAAGAAAACCGCAGACGCGACGCGACGCGCACGAGAACACAACTAACGTAGAACTGAATGGGTTAGTGGAAAAGCGAACCGGCCCCATCTGCAAAGCACCCAGTACCGAGTACTTGCGCTCCTCTCGCACACTCGGTAAATTGAAAAAGCCACGGAAAATGCTATTTTAGCAGCAGAGCAGAGAGTACAACAAAAACGACTCAATGAGCTAAAGAAAAGTGAGCGCGTTTGTTATGAAAAACATACCCACTAAGGCAGGGATCTTTGGATAGACAAACTAGGGGGTTTGGCAGACGCTCTCGGACTAACGCTACGCCGGCGTGCCGCTATTAGAAGTAATGAGTAATGATTTCCGCTATTTTGCAAGACTCAAGCGAATTCCACTAAGAAAACACAGAACGAGAGAGCAATAGACAGCGAGAGAGAGAGAGAGAGCAAACGTGCTAGAACGAGCTGAGCATGCATGCTGCATAAAGTTGTATAATCTGTGTGAACTTACCTTGGCAATGCAGCAATTCCGTAAACAGCTGTTCATTCAGGTGTTGCACGCAACCTTCCACCGCCCTTCAGCCTCCAACCTCCAGCATCCAGCCACCCAGCAGCCCTTGCGATGCATCCTCTGCGTCCTTGACCGTATTGTAAACGCAAACACACTCACACTCACACTTATTCACTGCACTTTTCTTAATTTCACTTCAACTTTCGTAACGCGATTACAAACTAAACAAACATTTTGGCGCCAGTTGAAGCCCGCGCCTTTTGTTGTCGTTGTTGTTGTTGCTAAAATGCCGCTTGCCGACTGTGTACAATTTAACTATTCTATCATCACTTACCTGTTATTTGTATTGCTATGTTAAGCTACATATCAAACACCTAATTAAGCACTATTTAACACACTAATCACTGCAAATATTGATGTGAAATTCGCGCCGCACACAAAAATAAATTAGAACAAAACGTAAACAGCTGAGAACCGTAAGCTTGCAAACTTCTTGTGTTGAGGGAACTTCGGGGTGGAAAACCGTACACCGTGTGGGATTTCAGCGGCGCCGGAGGCACTAAAGAACGCAAACGGATTATACTTTATTTAGAACGCGTCGCGAACGCGCATACTTATCATTTTTTGATTTAAATAGTTTTTAATAAATTAAATCAACAAACTTGTGTGGAGTTCTATCCAGCGAGTTGGCAGCAACGCGGGTACTAAACAGTGCTGTAAACTGCGGCACTAACCACCAGTGTTAAATAATGTGCATCGTGTGAGTAAATTCCGTTAAAGAGCATTAGTACGCTTTGTTAACAATAGATGGCGATACACTTAACAGATCGCAGACCTGTTATTAATAGAGGACTCACATTCTGTTAAACAGCTGTTCTGTTGTCTGCAGTTCTGTAAGTTTAAAATGCGCGCCAAATAATTTATTTTATCCACTTTTGTGTTTATTTCAATTAATTTATACTGCCACCGCAATTGGGCTGTGGCACAGTGGGCAAGTACGATGCCGTGTGATCTCCATCGGTGAGGCACAGTGGTGGCAAGTGGAACATATCCAAATATTGCTTGTGGGCTGAGTTATGGGCTTGCCCGAGGAAATACAACCAGGAAAACGGGCACCACACTCCATACAAGATGGTAAACTAAGAAAAAATTGTTAATTTAAGTACATAAAAGTCTTTACAATGTCCACTTACTTATCAGGCACATTTTCTGCGCAGCCGTAGCAGATAACCGTATCCACTTTATGATCCTCGGGTTCGTTTTTTGAGAATATGTTGACAGCTAGTTCCTCGTACTCCTGCTGCGTCTTTTCGGGCAAAAAGTCCAGGGATTCCAGTTTCATAAAGGCCTTGGAGCAGGTGTCAAACGATCGATCCGCACAGCTTGCCAACGCTAACAGACTGTAAATATCCTCCACTGGCAGCACATCATCATAGTCCCTTAACCGCAGTGATGTCACCACAGCACTGTGCATAATACCAAATCGGAGCTGTCTCTGGGCAAGTAACATGTAATGATAGGCTTCGGCACAGTGCCAAATACGCTCAATGCATGCGGCATCCTCTAGACTAATAGAATCTAGCAGAGTATTCCGATCGATGGCATAGTCCAGCTGCGGTGTGGCCACCGATTTCAGATGATCCTCGGCAAGCAGAGCAGCCAGTATATAAATCTTCTTAATTCTCAGTATTGGGGCACGTCGTTCCACTTCCTGCTCGGCCAGCTTGCAGAGCAAACGAGCCGCATCCAGAAATCGACCCGCTTTACGTTGCAACTCAATAGACTCCGGCAAGCGTCCCTCATTCAGGAGCTGTGCCGCATGTTTGCTGAGCAAGGCGTTGACCTCTGGCATCTGATACTTCTGGGCAAGCTCCACTGCTTGGCCCCACTGCCGCAGATTAACGCAGGCATTTACGGCGGCCTTGGGATCGCCAAACTTGAGATACGCTTGGACAGCTTCTGAGCACATGCCTGCAGGAATTAACAAAGAGATAGTTTGATGGTTTTAACAGATAACAAAATGATTAGCCTACCCACTGAGACTAGCATTTCCGCTAGTTTGGTCAGCAGTGGACTCTTATCCGGCAGCTTGTCCACACACTGTTCCAGCTCATCAAACTGTTCCATGTGATAGAGTGACTCCATGAAGCCCTCCAGATAGTGGGACTTCTCATAGTATTCCTTGGCACTCTCCCAGGCCTTGAGATTGGCAAAATGATGTCCAATCTCACGCCAGGCCTTTTCCATTTGCTGATCCGAAACACCAGCGCCGCCCATGCGATAGAGTTGCACCACGCGAAACCAATCGCAGAGTGTCATCCGCAGATCAATAGCCAGATCCCTTAAGAAAAAGTAATTTAATAATGATCACAGTAATCCTTAAGCTTTACACACCTGCGATCGGCATCCATATAGAGTTTCTCGGCCTCATCGAACTCCCCATAGAAGGCAGCAATCTCTGCACGCTGCAGCACCTGTGAGCTAATGTTCCTAAGTCTCTTGATCAACTTTATGCCCGGATAATTTGCACAACGCACAAAAGCATTCTCCGCCGTATCGAGTTCCAGTTTTTTCAGGGCGGACTCCGCCAGCAGTCGCCACAGCCGTGGATGTGGATTGTCTTCTATGAACTGCTTGGCATCCTCGAGACCCACATGCTCCAGCAGATCATCAGTGTCTCGCAGTGACTTCACACGCAGCTGTATAAGATGCGATGAGTTCTGCAGCTCACCAATGCTGATAATGTCATCAAGCAGCACGCTTGTTATCTCCAGATCCTCAAATGTGCAGATGTAGCCAGAGCAGGAGATGGGCTCCTCGGGATCATTGCCACGGAATATGTACATGCGAGTCTTCTCCATCAGCGCCAACAGCAGCGGATTGTCCTTGGCCCAACTAACAGCCCAAACATCCTTACGCTCCACTCGACTAAAGTTCAGCTGCGTTTCCCGGTTGTCATCCAATTCCAGCAGCGTCATGACGCCCACATGATCGATAATTGCCGCACGACTGAAAGAACAAACGAATTGTCAGCTTGAGTCTTGTAAATCGAAGGACATTTAACACCTACGTGGAGTTGCAGTTAATAGCGATCTTGTGGACCTTGGAGTGCAGAGTGTGACGGTTTCTCAGTGCCACATTGGCCACACTGTACTCATTGATGACGCCGGACTCGCGTGCCACCAGCAGTAGCTTCTCGGATAGGGCCAGCGCACAGATGGGATCATTAGCACGACGCAGTTGTCCCTGTAGATCCTTTGCCAAGTCCACGCCAGTGGGTGTGTCATCAATGTGGAAGCGCTTCTCCTTGCGGGCTTTAACGCCATGCAGATTAGAGGAGCTCTGTGTAAATAAAAGTAGGTGTATAAGTATAAGAATGAATTTAAGCATAAGTTTAAATCTACGTATAAGTATAATTATATTTATAGATACAATTATAAGTAAAAGGATAAGAATGAGATGCACGCTTCTTCCTTATGAACAGTACTCAAAGTTCACATATTAAAACGCGAGCTATGCTCCTCGCTGGTGACGAAAGTGGATCCCATCAGTAAGTACACATTGATTTTTAACAGCCGATTTTACTCTTATCAGCATTTTGGGTTTGTTTTCTAAACATTCGATAGACAATAATGGAGTTGAGGAACATATAAAGCACTAGGATGGCAATTGAAACAGGAGTGGATCGTGTGTCTGGCGCCAGATACATATTCACCAGTCCCGTGAACGCGTTCGCTACGAGAAAGTATGTGAGTCCATTGGCATTCACGGATTCACAGATAACATAAGTAACACTAGTTGATTTAACATCACAGAGAGTTTCCTTCCTTTCGGCACAAGTCTCCTTGTAGTCGATGGAAGTGTCCTTAGCCTCACTAGGAGGATCTCTTACTACACCGAAAGGTTCGCTGGGACATGTGAGTGTAACTTCCACGGGTAAAACGCTGTTGATATTGAACTCAAAGACAAACATGACGAGGAAAGTCATCGTGGTAAAAAGGGAACACATCCAGGAGACATAACCCACATTACTGGTCACCCGACAAATGCCTGACGTGTAGGTGCACAAAGCGGTTAAGCACCAGCAGATCAGCGACAGCAGACCGAGTTCTCTCAGCTTTTGCACCATTTCCTTATAGTCCAGCACCGGCTTGGACCGTAACCAATTGCTGTAGTGTATGGCAAGCAGATACATGCCCACAAAGCCAGGCACGGATGCTAGTCCCTGACGATTAGCCTCCAGCAGAGATTGGGGTTCCGCTTTGTTGGTCTGCACGTAATCGGAGAAACCACGGTTGAGAAACTCTTGATGAAAGAGCACAATACCTGGAAAGCAAAATAGTTTAGTAAAGGAACTCCAGAAGAGCGCTGCAAACTTACCCACCCCCATCGGCAGCAACTTGTCATCGCTGCTGAGCAGATAACCCACTAGGCTGCCAAAGAGTTTCGCCAATCCCAAGATAAAGAAGGCGTTCAGATGACGACCATACTCGTGCTCAGCCAGATGATATTTCAGCACCACCACGAGCATAGTGCGTACGACACCCAGCAGGATAATGGGTACAGCAGTGCCAAAGACACTACGTTGCAGCTGGGCACGATTGTGGGGTCGTTTCGAAACGATGCCCATGGAGAATACAAATAGTCCGATGCCCGTGTCCATCAACTGTGATCCAAAGAATTCACTCTTGCGATAGGGTCTGTAGAAGCTAGCAAAGTCCACAGCGAGTATGCAAACTGATGTGATCAAATGGATCAATGATCTCAATATGGTGAACACAATAGGACGACTGCCTATATAAAATTTGGAGCGTTCTTTTGCTCGCGATAACGAACGAGTTTTGCGGACAAACCAAATGGACAGCAGGATCATTAGACTCACGAAGAGAGCACTGTAATTACTTGGGGCCATAACACTGAGCACACAGGGCAGCACAATCAACGGGAATTCCACCATATAGCAAACTGTGGGTTTCTTCTGTGGACACAAGTGATGTGTGCAGATACGTGCCAGGATAATCCCACTAAAAGTGGTCAGCATGAGTATGAACGAGCCAAGACCGTCGTAAACTGGTGTCTCAATTTCAAATTGCTTGTCTCCTCCCATGATGTTTAACACAGATTATCGAATTTGGTACCGTTAGACAATTTTACAATCAATTCCCAATGAAGATTTGAACAGTCTCTTGACTTAATTTACTTTTGGTGTTGTTGTGCTAGTGTCTGACTTACAAACGATTGAAATCGGAGTAAAAGTTTGATTACAAAATGAGTGTAAAGCTTCTAAGGGGAAAAATCAATCAGGGAACAACTCAACAGGAAAACGCAACGAGATTTAGAAGCTACCGATAGTTTCACTTTGGGGAAACCCCCATAAATGCACCTTACACGTAAATAGTTACCAATTTTCTACACTTCTTAAACTTAGAAACTGATTAACTTACCTTGGGAGTATGGTAGTGCCAGATAAGTATTTCATCGTAAGAAGCTATCGCCACATAGCCCGAGTTGATGCCCACGAAGCGTGGCTTAATGTCCGTGTACTTGGCTAAAATGGTAAAAAGCTCATGTAAATATCATATCCAGTTAGAAGATAGACTTGTCTTACAGTCCACAGTGGTGCCAATAGAATTGCAGAGCAACAGCTGATAGACTCGATCATCCGGTGAGGAGTTAGTGCGTCCCTCCAGTGTGCTCAGTGCAATCTCCTTGATGTTGCTGCTCACACACTCGACGCCCAGAACACAGTGTTCATTGCTAGCAGCCAGGCAAAGTGTGGGCTCGACTTCCTTGAGGAAACTCTGATTAGAGACGGTGTTCCAGAAGGTAATCACATTCATGGGCGAGACAGTGGAGCTGCTGGTGGTGCTACTGCCACTGTAGTTGTTGTTGTTAAGAAACACAACTGTCTTCTCGAAGTAACACCAAATGTAATCGGGTCGAATGTTCGCAAAGTAAATGAACGAATCCACGGCCATGGCAATGCGCAAAGATTTGCCCTCCCAGCTGAGAGAGGTGATGTCACTGCCGGGCACTTTGAGCGTCCGATAGAGTCTACCCAGTGGAGAGTAGAAACACACCTGATTGGTGTCTCGCAACGGTGAGGCAGCCTCTAGTGATGTGCCACAAATTGCAAGCACGCTGCCATCGTGATTCCATTTGGCGTCCACATTTCGCATGCACGTATCAAAAATAGCAGGAGCTGAAAGATTTGGAGTTAGTAACAGATTTCATCAGGTCTCTTGCTCTTACCATCATCGTTCTCGTTGCGCATGATTTGCACCTTGCCCACTTCATAGCAAATGGCCAAAACGGGACGATTGCGATTGTTGGCTGGACGTCCACTGAACCAACTAATGCTGGCAATGCGCTGCACGCGTCCCGTGGAGCTACCCAGCGTCAGGCACTTGATGCCCAGCTTCATCTGTAGACAGCAGAAGATTAGCGAGTATTACAGAGTATTTCTAGGGTATGACTCACAGCAAAGTTGCCCTGATTATCGTACAGATGACACTCGCCATTGGCCAACGCAAAGAGTATGAGACGATTGTCGGGACTCCACTGTACGCCACTGAGATGTGTATTCTTCAATTCCTTGCCAAATATGCGATTGCCATCGACGGAGCCAACTATAATGGCTCCATCCTCATAGACAATACAAATCTTGGCCCCATCCGATGTCCAACTCATGCCAGCCACTGTGGACTTCTTGCGATCGTTGGTCATCTCCTCATACCACGCACTCTTGTAGAGCATCCAAACCATGATAACGCCATCTGTGTCCGACGACGTCAGCTTCTGCTGGGCATCGTTCCAGGTCACAACCTTCACCGAATCCTTGTGGCCGTCGAGTGTTTGGTTCATCGACAGATTGGAAACGGCTGCGAGGCCACCTTTGTTCTGCCCATTGTTGCCAGCTGCGATACAGTAAATGAAATAACTGTTTTTTTTATCTTCCTTTCTTTGGCTTCTTTCTCACCCTGATCCAATTTGAGCACCTTGAGCAAACCTTCGGTGCCGGCGACTGCAATGTAACCTTCCTCCTTATTCCAAGCAATGCAATTCAACTTCACATTGTTTGGTATTGCAATCTGTCAACATTAATCATAAACAAAAGCAAATTTCATAAGAAAATTTAATAAAACTCACTTTTTTACTCAGGTAGACAAACATGTTGGTCAAGTTTGTTTTTCCCGCTATTTTAATCGCGTCCACTCTTGTTGTGCACCTTTATTGCCATGGCAACCAATTTGTTTTGTTTATACTTGCAACTATGACATTTCTTTAATATTTAACACACAATTTCGTTGCACGTAAAGAAAACTTTCGTTTCTCTTTGCCAGCAATTAAACGAAGAGCGCGAGAGAGAGCGAGAGATAGCAAGCAGTTGAATCGAACCTGTCGTAATGTAACTTGCCTCTCGCTCTAGCCACTTGTTGTTACTGTGACAACGACGATCCAACATAACAAATTCCCAGTTTTTCTATTCCTTTCTTCCCCATGATATTGGGTTTTTGGAGCAGAGTTGCAATGATTAAGGTTTTACGCGCCAGTTGCTTGACTTTAGCATGGCAATGTTAACGTTAACAGTGTACGCTTACGCACGCGTAACATTTAGTTAACACAATGTGAGCAACAGTTTTCCAGCATTTTAGGGGAGCGAATAGAACGATGCAATTACTGTCCAAAGCGGAGTCGTACCTGCTTAAGATTACTTGATTGTTCACTATATTGTTGGTGCACAACTATAAATAAAATCTGCATCCTTCATTTGTATTCACTAAAACATTTATTGTTATTCCTTAAATTAAATAATTTCTATGAATTAGCTTATACGGTAAATTTAAAAACGAAATCTAGTTTTTGATCTATGGTAGTTGTGTTTTTTAAATCGAACACCCGAGTAAAATTTCGCATTTAGGCCAGCACGTGTCCAAGTGATTTAGGAGCCTCTCTGGATTTCGCCAATGAGGCGTGCGACAAGTTCGCAACAGGCATTCTGTCGGTTCTTGGCCACGGCCATGACCTCACTGTGAGTGGCCTCTTCGTCCTTGTTGTCGCTGTATTCGGTGGAGCATTTGTTGGTGATCAGACTGAAGGCGAACACCTTCATGTCGCAGTGACGGGCTGTGATAACCTCGTGAACGGTGGACATGCCCACAGCATCAACGCCCATCATGCGCAGAGCCCTCAGCTCGGCAATGGTCTCGTAGGTGGGTCCACCAAGGCAGGAATAGACGCCCACATGCATATTCGACTCGATACCCATTACTTTGCCAATCTCTATTGCTTTGTTGATCAGATCCCTGTTGTAGGAGTTCACCAGGGCTGGGAAACGTGGTCCAAAGCGAGGATCATTGGGTCCCATGAGTGGAGAGTTGCCAGCAAATCCAAGCATATTCACATGGTCGTGCATCAACATAATGTCACCCACATTGAACTTGGGATTGATGCCACCAGCGGCATTCGTGGCAAACAGATACTCAACGCCACAAAGCTTCATCACGCGCACAGGCATGGAGCACTTGGCCAACGGGTAGCCCTCATAGAAATGGAAGCGTCCCTGCATGGCCATCACATTCGCTCCTTCGAGAGTGCCCACAACCAGTTTGCCAGCATGTCCCTCCACTGTGGACACCGGGAAGTTGGGAATCTTCTCGTACTCAAAGACCTTAGCATCCTGAATTATATCGGCCAGTGAACCCAATCCAGAGCCACAGATAATGCCAATCCTGGGACGCATGCCAGCGCCCTTCGTGATGAAATCGGCAATCTCCTGAATCACCTCATAGGGATACCTGTGAAGACCAAAGACGTTGTTAGTTAAAAGTGCCAGCGAATGGGGGTTAGAAGGACGGTACATGTTTGTGGAATAAGGAAAACAAAAATCCGACGAACTGTTCATTGCAACGTAGTACAAAGAACTAAAAGATACTACACTTCAGACAAGTTTTTACATTCAAAGAAACAGATACAAATGATAATTGGTATGATAAACAGACGTGGAAGGAGGTACAATTTACAAGAACGCAGCACCACATTTAAGTGGTGCAAAAGACGTAATCACAAAGAGAAGACATCGATAAATAATTATTATCTGTTTACGAACGTGTCTTCATTCAAAACGCGCAGAGCTCGCACCTCCTCAGGTGATAGAAGGCACTGAATGCGGTTGTTCTTGTCGCTGGAATTGTCAGAAAATTTAATAGTGTAAATTTGGAAAAAGTTGAAGGGCTGCAAAGAAGTTTTATTTTATTGAAATGGCCAAAAAGATGAATAGGTTGTGAGAGGACTGAAGAAAGAAAATATATGTATCTTAAGAATGTGTGGAAAAGGTATATTTGTTTGGTATCAAAGACAAGAAAAGTCAGCACATTTTGAGCTATGATTCACAATAATTCTAAATATCCAATTACCTTAGTGAAGATTCTAATCACCTCTCACATATATTTAATCCAATTTCAAATAAATAAAATCATAATTTTTATAACTCACAGTAAACTTGCTTATCGTAAAACTAAACTTGTTTGTTACCAAGTCATTTCAATTCTCTTCCGAATTAAATTTTTGAGGGTGAGTCTCATTATTCTTCGAAGTAGTATAAGCATTTAACTGTGTTTAATTTAAAATCTTATTTATATGACAGATTGTCTGATGCAAAGCCCCAGACAGCAAAACTGGATGAAGAATGTGGTTTCTAGACCAGCAACAGGTTAAGAACGTATCTTAAAACTACAAAATTTAATTGAGGACTTTTGCGTATTTTGAAAGCAGGCAACTTGAATAAAAATTGATTAATAAAACGTAGCTCGTAATAGTTATTTAATTTGTTTTGATTGACAACAGATTCCCTGTAATCCCCCCAACCATCGCACACGTGCATAAACATTCCTTAGCTGATAATCTGTAATCATTAAAAATGTTTAACAGAGAAATTAAAAACAAAAATTAGAATACTTAATTTGTCGCACTATCAGCAAAGATTGACGCAATCGAAAAAATTAAAAAATAATAAAAACAAAAGAAGAAAAAAAGGAAAACCGGCTATGCAAAAGAGGTCGAAACTTCAGTTGGGATGAAACAGAAACACCCAGCTAAATTCTTAAAGTTTTGAAATGCCCAGAATTTAGATGAACTGGACTAGAACACGAGACGCAAAAACGAATGGTTTAAAAATTAAGTATAAAATAAAATAGAAATTTCAAACTGGTAACCAGTTTAGCAAGTGAATCAACGGAATTGGCTAGAAACTAACGAGACATGGCCAAAGCAAACACTTGTTCTCGTTATCAGCCGTCTTGCCAATTGCCAAGATAATGTTTAGTGTACACTGTTTACTGTTTATACTGCCAACTGAATCATATGTCTCAAAAGTTGCAAAGGCCTATGTCAAGATCACGACACACGCCCATTTCGGTCGGCCAATCAGCGACGACTGCGCTAACCTGGCTAACTGGGGCAAAACGTGTTGCATAAGCCAAACGGCCGATAGCAGACTTCCAACTGCCAACTGTTGTCCGGCTTTGTCCGTATGCCAATTCAGGGGGCATTAGCATTTGTAGGCGCTATCGCTCGACGTCGTAGTAATCTCATATGCAGATTGTATTTTTAATGGGAAACAACGTTTAAATTTAAATGAACCAGCGGGGGCCATGCAAATTGATAAGCTTCTTCAGTAGCTAAATGATTTTGTTCATCTATATTTTAGTATAATTTCGAAAGAAAAACAATAACAAATTGTGTCTTAATTTATGATTGTCTGACGTCAACGCCTGCTGCCTGATAGGCGCGGCAAGATCAAGGACAAACAGCTGACTCTGAAAGGCACTACACACACACACACACGCACAACAAACTTACAGCAGACTCTGCGGCGTGGGCACCACCAGATCAGCGTCCTTCTTGACACCGCCACCTCGCTTCTCGAGGCAGGCATTGCCGGCCCTGTTGTTGGCCCCTCCTTGGCTCGTGCAACAATCTCGGGAGCACATTGCACTGTTCGCTGTAGGATTGTAACTAACCAATGTATGGGTCAGACGTAAACGTGTTAAAATTACTCGCATACGAAGCAGAAAATTTGGAATTTTGTCACCGAAACCGAAAATTTGTATGCTAAGAAATAAAACAGCATCTGGGCATAAACGTACAGCTGGGATCAGGCAAAGCCTACCAAGCATAGCAGCTGTGTCAAGGCCTGTGTTGGTGTGAGTGTGTGTGTATGTGTGTGTGGGGGGCAAAGCAGTGTTGTAAAGCGTAGAAAAAGCACAACTTAAAAATAACAACATTTAAAGCTAAGACCGCTAGAAAGTCCAAGTTTTTCCAAGTGTGCCAAGGAGGTGGGGAAAAGCGTTTGTGTGGAAGGATAATAGATTCAGCCTTGGCTAGCAGCACGCAAAGGCAGCAAACTCGCTTCTATTTAGAACTATCAACTATCAATTATAATTGATTGAAAGTTTAACTAGTTGTTGGCGTGCCCCAACCCCCTAGGCCCCCCTCAAACCCCTCGCTAACGCACGCCCCTTTTGGGGTTGAACTTACGTGTGATTCTCCTGAGCGGTGTATTCGGCTTTATTGTCGTTGCTGTTGTTGTTGTTGTTGTTGCCATTGCTGGTGGACACGTCACCTTTGGAATTATAGCCAGTCATTATAACGTTGCACTTGATATCTGGTCTGGTTATCGCCGAGTTATATAATCTGTATCTTTCGCTTTAACTTGCACAAATTTAATTCTCAAATTCTTGTCGTTTTTTTTTCCGGCTTCAAATTGAATTTCTTTGGCTTTTGTTATCTCGTTTCGCTATTTACGCGTGATTCTCCTTTATTGTGATTACTCGTTTCGCGCTTTGCAATTCCTTCTGCTTCGCAGCTTCTCTTCTCGGACGACACTTGTTGCCTGCTCGAACACACTTTGATAATTGAGCGACGCAGTCGTTGATGCCTTTGCTTTTAAGTCGCAGCATTCGCCGACGCTGACACCGGCAGCGACACCGACACCGACACCGACGTTAACGCCGACGCTAGCGCTTGCGTCGCTGTTAACGCTGGCGCAGTGGCCGCCGCTGTGGCTGTCGTAGTCGCAGTAGCCGTTGTCTCTGCCGCCGCTGTCGTCGTCGTTTGTTGTTCAATATTCAATTTAGGATCTGAATAGTTTTTTTTTTCTTTTCCTTCCCCTTCTGCTTCTTCTCCTTTTTCTGCTGCTGCTGGCGACGTTACAGCGAGTAAACCGGAATTGTTTTGTTCAATTGAGTGAAATTTAACTAATTTCTAAATGAAAATAAATACAAGTAAATAAAGTTAAAGAACAAAAATTATTCTTAAATAGAATAGTGTAAAAGAAAAGATAAACAACAAATTCTTGCAGTTGATAAGCAACAATAATAATTCGAGTTTTATAAACGCAATTATTGGTCAAAGCCAATAAACCTCATTTTCGATAAGATATTTTAAGGTTACAATAAAAGATTTAGCAATGAGTAAAGTTTGCTTGGAATTACCGTCACCAATGTTATGAGAAGTAAATATATTTCTAGTTGTATTTAAATATAGTTTTAATGTTTTGTTTTGCTTTTATTTTTTAAATATTTATTTTCGCGCGCTTATCAGTGAGTAAAGCTTCACAAAAACAATTGCGAAAAGCTGACTGAATATTTAAATCATTCGATTTGCTGATAAGGTCGCCAAAGGTCTGACTGAGAAAGTGCATGTTGTAATCAAAGCCACTAATTAATCACCTGGCAACCAATTACAGCTACTTCTTACAACCACGTGTAGTACTACCAAAAGGCCAGTAAAGCCCGGATGGTGTATCCAATTAAACGCTTATAAAGACATCTGATAGTAGCTGCAATAGCTTCCTAGAAATGGGTTCTTATCAGTTAACACCCAGTGGGGTGAATGGAAAAGGGGTGGGGGCACTAACGTCACTGAGATTACATATATTTTTAATGATCCCCCACGACGAGATTTGCATGGTAGAAGTAAACAACTTAATGGCTCTTTGTGTGCAATAAAATAGAAAATAAAATGTGTTTTTATGGGCCAAACCAGCACATAGTTATGGAAAACCGTTTCGAATCGAAGCGAATAGAAATCACCCAAAATTACAGCCACCTGTTTTTGTGTCACCAAACATAAAACTGGCCGCTGGTCGGCATGGAAAATTTCCAGCTGATAAGCCAAAAATTTCCACCGACCTTTCGGTATCTGCATCTGTAATAGAATTCATCTCGTGTTGCATCTGTGTAGTGTCGTGTGTGCAACCAACGAGATCTGTTTACACGCGACATACCACACACACACACACAGACGCAGAGACAAATGCAGATACAGATACAGCATGCGAGATAGAGATACGCCTGGAGACAGCGGTAACTGATAAGGCAACGAAATCAGTTCTCTGCCTGCAGCGACGCCAGCAGCTGTAACTAACAACAAATAAATAAAAAAATAAACGTCGAATGCATTTGAAATTTTATTTAATTTGTTATTTTATTTTATTATACTGTTTTTCTTGTGTTTAGAGTGTTTCGAGTACTAATTACCGCAATGGCGAGACAAGTATTATTAATGAATTATGCATTGTTTTTATTTGAATGATTTGTAGATTTTGGTTTTTGTGTCTGATTTTGTGTTATAATTTGACGATTACCTTTTTCGTTTGATATTAACTATTTAAACTATTAAACTAGCCAAGTTAATTGCATTGCCATCAAGATTTGTTATCGAAAGTTCGAGAAACTCAAAGATGTAAAAAGCAGAAGCTTGAAAAAGTTGTGATGCTGATCAAGAATATATATACTTTATGGGGTCTGCCACGCCTCCTTCTGCCTGTTACATACTTTGCACAAACCCAATATACTCTTGCAGAGAGTATAAAAACATTGGGAAACCGTTTCAAAATCATTTATGTTTAATCCAAAATCAAAACACATTCACACAAAGCACTCACACAAAGAAAGATAAAACAAAAGGCTTTATAAATTGAAAAAATATTTTAAAATTACGTATTAGTTTTGAAAAAATAAATTAGTGGATTTTAGCTCATCAACTGTACAGTACAGTTGCCTACAAAAGCAGCCAAGGACTTTGTTTTGCACTTACAAAAGAGAGACGTTAATAAATGTTTCAAAAACTACAAGCAAAATACGAATTAAAAATGCAATAAGTTAAACATCTAATGGGTAATATAATTTTCTTGTTTAAGGCATATTTGTGGGATATTTTTTTAAAATGTTTCAACATATTCGGACACCGAGATCGGGTGCTGGGAAACCAAGTACGCGGACAGTTTCCAAAGCAAACACCTTCACTCATTTTTCTCACTTTTCCTTTTTTGATTTTACGTTTTTCTCATTTTGTTTTTGTTTTTTAGTGTTTGGTTGTGGGACGGTTTTTCACAATGGAAAAAGGCACGAATGTGTTTTTGTTTTAACATTTTCGTTTTGTTTTTATAAGGCCGGGCGACTCGGCAGACTCTGCTCTATGAGTACGTCGAGCCAAACAGCCCAAAAATACATGTTATGATTTAATTTGATTTTAAATTTTACGAACTTTAAACTGGTTTTTGATTAAATTTTCAATTTGTTTTTGTTTGTGTAAAAAACGCGTACAAACAATTACCCAAAAATAAAGTGAAACTCAAAAATAACAATATACGAGATAATTATGTGGCGTTTCATCTCAAATCCTTTTGTTGCAAATCGCTGCCGGAAGTTTTTGATTGAGCAGCGATAAGCAACAGCTGGGAATTTGTGTGAAAACGCGCTAAATTTTGTATAATTCATTTCGTATTGATTAATTTACTTGAGTAATGTTCACAAAAGTCGCAAATCTGATACAAAAGTGCATTAACTTGAATGGTTTGAAAACAGTTTAAAGAAACAAGTGAAATTTCAGGAGAATTTAAAAAGCTAACGCCCTTAGGCAGACTCACGACTTCTGGGAACATTAACAAATTTAGTATTCTTCGTATTTTTTGGTATTTTTTGTTCGTAAGTTTTAACGGTTGTTGTGGCACTGTTTAGAGGCGAGCTTTTCAAAAGCTATTTTAAGGACTTGCGACGAGACGAGTGACTAATGCACATGCGGTGAATATGCGCTGCCGATCGCTGGCAATCCTTGGGGTCCGTGTAGCACCCTCGTTGGGCCGCGATCGGGGTCTTAAAAGTCAAATAGAGAAGACAGAAGAAAATTACTGAGAGATACAGAGACAGAGATAGTTTTGAAGAAAGATAGAGTAATCGTATATATGTATGTTTGGTTAGATTTTTATATGCTAATTGTTAATAATCAAAGGAAATTAAAAATATCTAGTTGCTAAATTTTGGTTTCTTTCCATTTAAATACAAAGTCCGTTTTGGCTTTTGTGGCAGTTGAGCACATCTCGATGGGTTTTGTGATAAAAATTATAAAGTTTTATTGCAACATAAAAGTTTAAACAAAGAAATTAAATACAAGACTACGACTAAGATAAACGCAATACAATCACTAAATCAATACACATATTAAACTACATAGTATTTATACAAAAGTAAATAGATAAGAAAAAACAGTCACACCCTAGAAAAAAAAACTCATACGCACTCACATACAAACATATAGATAAAAAGTATTATATAGAACTGATCCAAGATCTTTCGATCGATTTCAGCTGATTACTTAAGTACTTAAATGACTCTGCAGACATTGCATATATGCGATAAATATATAGCTTTTGTTTATATAGCAAATATTAGGACCTTGAATAAGTTCTCGCTGTTTTTTTTTTTTTTTTTAAAATTTATTTAAAATACAAGGCTTACAATTACATTACTCGAAGTATTGTCCATCATGAGAGACCACTTTCTCCAATTCTTCCAATTCTTTGTCTTCAAATTTTGTCGGTGCTCCAGAACGCTCTTTGTCTTCAAGGTCAAAATCATTACTTTTGAAGCGCCTAAACCAGTCTCTGCACGTTGTATTCGACAAAGCATTGTCACCATATGTCTCAACGAGAATTCTGTGTGCTTCTGCTGCAGATTTTTTCTGAATAAAGCAGTGTAATAAAATTCCCCGCAAAAACACTTTATTTGGCACAAAAGTACTCATTTTCACAGAGGGCAAATAAATATGTAGTTGAAACTGTCGTAAACTATACTCTACTTAAATTTGAGGTTACATATAGTACTACGTTGGTGATTCGTTACCGTACGAAATTCCGTGCACAGAGTGCCGCAACGCCATCTTTTTAAAAACAGCGAGAACTTATTCAAGGTCCTAATATATGAATACTTTAGCAATATTGAGGCGAGTAGCATACAATATCTTGGCAAATACAGTTATGTTTATATATATACGTGTGTATATATAAATATATAGAGGCTAGATTGAATACATACATAGTCATATCGTATTATGCGCTAATCTTTAAATTGCACAATCAAATAATTATTGAAATTATCAAAGAAACACATTGACAAATGCGCTCTTGCGATTCACTTAAATGATATTACAAATATATTAGATATATATATATATTAATATTATTATTATTAGGTTTATAGATTGTGTTAATTTATGATTTAGTTGAAGCTGCTTTTCGTGGCATGCTTCAAGTCTGTTCAGCGAATTCCTTAAGTGTGCTACTCGTTTAGAGTTTTCCTACTCTTCGATTCAATTCATGGGTTTTGGTTCAAAGTTTTCTCCTCTTTCCTTTTCGTTTTCATCTCTCTACTCGTTTTGTTTTTTATTCATCTTCTAATAATTAATCATAAAAATCAGTCAGTCCAAAGCGTTCTCTTGTTTAGTTTTAGCTTCTTGTTCAAGTGTGTGTATTGGGTGTGTGGAGTGTGTGTAGATCGGCTGTGTGTTGGGATCTTGGTCAGATAGATTTCTGGTAGCTGCAACTATCATAACCCTCTTTAAATCTTTTTCCTTCATCTCCTACTACTTTTGTTCAGCTTTCTGGTATTATTTATTAGAATAATTCATAGTTAAGTCTAGGTTCCATTAATTTCAATAAGTTAAAATTTAGTACGTATTATAATAGATGTTTTTGTGTGTGTAAGTTTGTGTGTTGTACAAATAAATTATGATTTCTCTTTTCGTATGCATTATGCTAAACTTGTAATTATATATAACTGTTATACTGTTATACAACTGTTATATAATCGTATATTTAGATTTATATATATATATATTTATGTTATATATGTATGCTGCGCGGCTTGCATAGAACTACTACTTAGGAGTGCTACGATTTATATGCATTTTATATGGTTTTGCTTTTTGGCTACTTTGTTGCTTAAGAACTAGAATTCAACTACTATTTCTTTTTGGCCGCCTTCTTTTCGGCCTTGCGTATGGCCTTCTCACGCTCACGGCGCTCCCGCTCCATGTCCTTGCGCTCCTTCTCGATGCTCGCCTTGAGGTCCTTCAAGCGTTTCTTCAACCGATGCTTATCGTCACCGCCAACGCCCAGCGTTTTGAAGTCCTTCGAGTCGAGTGTCAGTAGAGCGCCTCCCTCGACATTGTGCTCCTTGAAGATGGGTATATAGCGCTCCAGTTCGATGCCCATCAGCCAGTGTCCCACCTGTCAAATACCACGCATTAAATCCAGTCTTTATGTTAGGTTTTCCATCAGTATTTTACCTGCTCCTTAGTCCATTCGTGTACGGGGCCTCCTTTGTAGTTATAGCAGGCCGCAGCGGCTTTACGATCCGAGAAGCTTGAGCTGGAACCGGACAAGTCCAGCGTACGACTGGGCGAATAGCCGGGCGATGAGCAGCCCGAGGACATGCTGGTGGGCGAGGGAGGACCGGTGGCATGAGCAGACTGCGAGTGCTGCAGTTGCTGTTGTTGCTGCTGTTGCTGGTGATGCTGCTGTTGCCAGGGCACTGTGCCGGGCGGGGAGAGCGATTGTGGAACAACTTGTTTAACTTTTTGACGATTTACAATTCATACATGTTGTTAGTGGCGGTAGCAAAGAGAGTGGGAGACAGAGAGAGCGAGATAGTGGAAGAAAGGTTGAAAGAGAAAGCAAAATATTGTTAGTTTTAATATCGATGTTATATCATTTAAGCACCGTATGAATGTTAAGAAAGAGATGAAGAAAAGAGAGAGAGAGAGACAGTTATGAGTTATATGAATGGTTATAACAGTACGTATTACAGTTATTATTAATGAACGCTCAGGATATCGTATAATGTTTGGTACACGCATTAACGTTCAATAAACAGTAGTATAACAATTGATTATAACAGTTTTGTGGCAATCGGTTTGGTTAGTATAACAGTATATGTTTATATGTCTTTATGTACACATGAAATGATGATAGATATTTGTGTGTCTACGAGTTGGTGGGAAGGTAAAAGAATATCGGGTTAGTCTGCTATTTCGACCATCTACGAGTAATAATTTATAGTTTTTAACCGGTTTGCAGGAGTCGTTCATTTAGTTCATTTGTTTGTGCTGTAAATAGTTCACCTTTTGGCTGTGCTTCGTTGACCGCCTGGCGGATCTCGTTGATTAGCGTCTTGCAGTTGATAGCAGCGGCGCTTTGGCTTTTGTTGATCTCCGTGTAATCATCGCTCGAGTGGCGTGAGGAGCCGTCGCCCAGACGTCTGTAAAATTTGTAAAACGTATAACACTATGTATAACAGTCCGTATAACAGTTTGTATAACAGTTGGTATTACAGTTTGTATAACAGTGTGTACTAGTCTGTTGCTACAATCTGAACTGTCTGTAATATAATCTGTATAACAGTTTGTATTGAGTGTATTTGAACCCACCTCTCCCTATCGGACAGCGCTTGGCTGAGCTGCTCCGTGAAACTGGAGCCCGGCAACTTGCTGCCATTTGGAGCGACTCGACGTCGACTTGGATACATCCAATTCTCGGCCTGATCGTTCTCCGATAACTTATCGTTTGAGCCCAAAATGGAGTCGTATGAGCTGTTGAGATCACGATTGCTGGCACTGCTGCTGGCGGGACCAGTGCCAAAGGTTGTCATGCTGCCGCGATGGAAATCATTCAATCCTCCACCATTATCCGCAGGCGAACCCAGCGAATTCTTGAACAAACTGGACGATGTTGATTGCAGTGACTGTTGTTGCTGCTGCTGTTGTTGTAGCTGCTGCTGTTGTTGCTGCTGATGCTGCTGCTTGCTGGGATCCTTGTGAACCTGTGCATAAAGCTGATTGATCTGTGCCTCACGTGCCGTCGACTGATTCGATGAACTCGACGATGCCGATGACGTGGAATTGAGCAGTATGGCAGTTGTGGTGCCCAGATGACCATTGGAGGGAGGCAGAATGCCACTGCCAATGACAGCATTCGAGGCAGGCGGATGATGCTGCAACAGATTGTTGACATTCGCCAGCAGATGTGAGTTGCCGTTGGACAGACTGATGCTCTCGTGTCCCCCACCCATGGACATGGGATTCAATGGCGAATGCTCCAGTTCCACCTCCTCGTCGCCATCGTCATCGCTGTCGTCCAGTGTGCAGTCGGAACTACGACTGTTGCTTCTGCTCCGTTTGCTCAGATTGCCGTTGGAGAGGAGTTCGCTGCTGCCGTTGAAATTGCTGCTGCCATTCGATGTTGCTGTTGCCGCGAGCGTTGCAGTTGCAGCCGCTGTTGCCGTCGAGGGCAGCTGACGATGGGCTAGACCACCACGGGAGGCTTTGGTTTAGATATCAATGCGATTCAATGCGTTGCGAATTCGTTTGCATAATTGATTTCGATTTGGTTTAAGAGTGTAGGTAGTGTGGGGGTGTGTGGGGTGTAAATGGGTGTATATAGGTATGGGTGTGTGTGTGGGTGAAGGAGGCGTGGCAATCACAAATCAAACAAACAAACGAACCAACGAACGAACATTTACACCAAAACACGCAGAAGTTGATTATAAAGAAGACACAGAAAATCAAAGCGAACGAACGGCAGCAACAAAGCGAACACACACACACACGCACACACAAAGAGAAAGAGAATGAAAAGAAGAATGATAAGAAAAATAACATTTAGCACAAGTACAAAGCGCATTAATCAACAATTCAAAAAGAAACTTAACTTAATCGAAAATTAACCGTAATTCAAATTAAAGTAATTTCGATGATGTGCGAGAAAAGCTTAAGTTGAGTTTTCCATGGGTAAATGGTATGTTGGGTTACTACTCACCCAGCTCGATCTTGGTCTTGTTCACAGAATTGTCGAGCAGCTCGTGCTGTGGCACAGCTGCATCCAGTTCATCCTTGACTGGTACCTTACGCTCCACGGTCGCCGTTTTGACGCCATCGCCATCGGGTGAGAGATCTGAGATTTCCGTATCGGAAAGTTCCGTTTCCAGTTTGTGGAAAAGCGGTTTTGGTGGCGTCTTGCGCATCATTTGTGGCGTCAACTTCAGTGTGGCACTGTCGTAGGGTAAACCCACTGGGAAACCAGCTTTACGTTGTGTCTCCTGCAGCTCATGCTCCAGATTAATAACACGATCCTTGAGCTTCTTCACCAGCGCATTGTACTCGGTGTCCTTCTCCTGCAAGAGCTGCTGATAGAACTCCTCCCGATGGCACATGTCCAGCTCACGCTGCTGATACTCTCGCACCAGTCGCTTGGCCTTGTTGTACTTCTTGTCCAGTGCCATGTACTGTGCCTGGGATTGCTGCAGCATATTCTGCAGATTAGCCGCCTCTTTCCTGATGTTGCCCAGCTCACGTTCACTTTGACGCAGTCGCTCGCTGAGCAATTCATTCTCATTTCCCGTCGTCTCAAGCTTCACCAGCTGCGAAGTGTGGAAAATTTATATAGATTAGTTATGGTTTTGTCTGGGGAAATCGATAAAAACTATGTGCAATGCATGAGATTAGATGACATGAGATGGGCGTAATGATAAATCATAAAAATAAAAGTGTATAAACAAACCTTTCGTTTCAGATTATGTATAATTTCTTCCTTTACCAGGCAACCCATTTCGCTCTGGGGGAAAACACAAACAAATAAATAAGTAAATGATAAAGTAAATTAAGAAATGAAAAACAAATAGAAAGAGAAAAGTTTTGAGAACGGAAAAGTCGAACTAAACTAAGCAGGAAAAACTTGGCGAAATGTGCTCTACATATAAATTTGTAAATGTCTTTTGTAGACTTTGAATTAATTTAATTATTTATATTTAATTTTTCATAAGTTTTCTTTTCTTATAACCAATTACCGCTTTATGCTGCGTTTCAATATCCGCGTAGGTAAAAAACAAATTTTGAAATTCAGCAAAAGGAGAGAAAGAGAACACGATTTTAGCACAGCTGTCAAAATTCAGTAGTTTTCTAAGTTAAGTCCTTCTATAGGTCACATACCTCCTGGAGAAGTCGCTTGAGCGACTCAACCTCCTGCGAGTGTGTGGCTTCCACCTCCATGGGATGTTCGACCTGTACGGGACTTGAGGGTCCCTCGCAGACACTTGAATTGGCCGACACGGGCTGTGTGGAGTCCTCGGAGTAGTCGAGCGTGCGACGCAGATACTCCTCTTGTTGGCTGTGGAGAGTAGAGCAGTGTATGAGGGAGTAGGCCTAATAAAGTAGGATCAACCTACTTACCGCTTAATGCGCTCTTCTTTCTCACGATCCGCCTGCAAACTCAGTCGTATGAGCTGTGCTACCTCGGAGTTTTCCGGATCGCGTTCGCGTCCGATTTGGAATTTGACTAGACCGGAAGTATTGCGCAGCACTGAAGCTGCATAGGCTTGTGTAACACCCACAAGACTCTTGCCGTCCACCTCAATGATTTGATCGTTGACCTGCGGTATAGAAATGAAAGATATATACTTCTATATACTTCATGCCCTCTTTGTACTCACTTGTATGCGTCCGTCGCGTGCTGCGGCGCCGTTATCTGTGATCGTCTTGACGAATATACCCAATTTCTCTAGACCTGCATCGGCGCCAACGCCCATGCCAATTATGCTGAGACCTAAACCTTCAGGACCTTTCATTAGTTCAACGGGGAAGACATGCATCTTCTCCACACGTTTCTCCAGCTCATACTCCGCCGAAGCGGCAACCGGATCAACATCTTCATTGCGACGATCGTAATCGGTTACAGAGAATGTGGAATAGACGTGTATGGGTCCAGAACTGAAGCGTACCTTGGGATTTTTACGTACTGTGATCGGCGGATAGGAGCAATCGTCGTCATCAAAGTCTAGCAGACCTTTGAGAAAGTTTTTAGAGCAACGTCTTAAATAAAGCGGTGCCGAGAGCCACCATTTGGACCACCTACCTGGCACTTCCATCCAAAAGTTGCCATCCTCAAAGTAATGGACACCAGCCTCGACGAGCACCTCCTTGCTGCGAACTGGGGGATATTCGGGTATATAATACTGGCTATCGTCTAGCTCAGTTACACCAGTGCTGAGGACTGTGGAGCTTGTTGGCTGCTCAACATCCGCTAGAGAATATGTGGAATTATGTTTGCTCGATATGATGCTGTCATCGATGGTCGTTGTCTGATTGAATGTGGCATCCGATTGGGTTGATTCCACCGAGACAATTGATTCATGCAACGATTCACCGCCCGTCACATATGTTTGATTCAAATCGCAATGGGAATGTTTCACCGTCTCAATGGATTCATAGCCGTTCTCAAGTTCAGCACGATGTGAGGACGATGGGGCTGCTTGATTGTTGTTATTGTTGTTGATTAGCAGATTCTCTAGACTACGTTTGGGTGCCTCGAGTACGTCACGTAACCATTCGGGCTCGTCGTCGTCGTGTCTTGTGGTTGTTGCTGTTGCTGTCGACGGTGTTGTTGTAGTTGTGGTTGTTGTTGTCTCTGTCTCAGTGCTGTCCGCCTTGACGAAGGTCGCATTAAGTGGTGGTGCATGCCCAATGCCCACAATGTCGACAGCCTCAACGTCATCCGAGTCAAAGTCCTCCTCAAGCTGTGGCCGCCCTTGCTCCTGCGCTTCTAGTTCCAACTCCTGCACCTGCTCCTGTTCGTCCTCTTCTACTTCCTCTTGAATGACCGCAGGGACAGCTGCAATTTGTATATCCTGCTGTGCGGGGATTATTGCCGCCTCCTTGTCGTTGAGATTCTTGATGCTGGTCGGCGATGTTGCAGTCGCAGTTGCAACAACGGCAGCAACAGCCACGCCCACATTCGGTGAGGCGTTGAGTATCTGCTCAACCTCCTTGGCCTGCTCGTCGGACAGCAGCGACTGTTGCCTGTCAATTGATAACAAATATCAAATATTAGCATTATTATTATCATATATAACCCCCCTCACAAATGCCAGAGTCACAAATAAGGCAAAATTTATGCACATTTCGATGCACACACACACTACGAACCTGATTTTGTTCTCCAAAATGCTACGGCACAAACACAAAACGACACAGGACACAACGTTTACAGTATGTAGGACAGTGTACAGAGTAGCAGAGTAGCAACAATAACAGGCAATTACGATAAAATACAATACATACGAGTACACATAAAAGAAACAGAAACAGTCAATACAATCAAAAGTTCAATAAATAAAAACATGCAATTTAAATACTTATAAAATACAATTAAAATTCATTTCATTTCAAGCAGCAATAATTAAGTTAACTTCATTACAGTACAATTACATTAAGGCTACAACAAAAAGGCATTAAAATTAATACTACAAATAAATGCGGAATAAATAAAGTATAAAAGCAATAAACTAAGATTAGTTCTTAAAAGCTTTTGCTTAGCAGCAATTAAGCTAAGAGCTCTGTGTGTTCTAAATAAATAATTAAGCAGCATAAAATAAAAATCATTTGATTAATGTCTACTAATCAATTTCAATTAATAAATAATAATAACCACTGTAATCAACGCCTAGCTTCAATCGAGCAGCTTAAGTGCTTTGCCACAGATTGCATTTGATGCACTTTATGGCTTTAAATGCACCACTTGTACCACATTTGCCACTTGCCACCAACCACTGCACACCACATCCAGGCAGGTGGCATAAAAGCCACCAACAAGTTGTGAACTTTATCGCTGGCAGTTAACATTAAATGAAATGGCAAATGTAATAAAATAAACTCGTCTCACTTGCAGCCCCTCTCACTCTTTCACTTGCCATCTCTGTCTTGCTCTCTATATGTGGCATAAGAAATTAAAATGCATTTCCCATTTGGCAAGCGCCGCAAAGTATGCAATGCCAAATTAAACATGCACGCTTACGCGAGCACGTCGCAACGAGTGGGTGTGTGTGTCTGTGGGGGAGGAGAGGGGAGTGGCACTGCATTGAGAGTGAGTGAAATTATGGCGCATACGCTGCGTTGCACACGCAATGACACCTGAGCCAGCAGAGCGAGTAAGAGAGAGAGAGAGAGGAGAGTAGTGGAACAGAGAAGAGAGAAACTTTAGTTGTTGGGTGCATTTAACGCTTAAGTGTTTCGTCACTCTCACTTGTGCGTGACGTCACGTGTAAGCAGCCCAATGTGTGTGTGTGTGTGAACCCTTTTCTTTTACCCTCCTCCCTCTCTCTCTCTCTTCACGCCTGCTGTCTGTGTGTTTGTTAATTACTGCCAACAATTGGCAAAAGCGGCTGCCTCTACTAGTCTGCTCTTCTTGCTAATCAGCTAAGACACACACACCCACACACACTGGCACACACAACAAACACTTGTGTTTGCTGTTGTTGCCAGTTTCAAGTGCTTGATTATGTTGTTGATAATGAGCAAAGCTGTCGTAGAAAACAACACACGTATGTGGAATGAGCACTGTCAATGTGACAGCTCATATAGTTGTTGTCCCTGCTGCCTCTCTTAATATGCCCTTAGAAACTACTCAATGGGGTAACATAGTTTATATTAATGTAACTACTTTCGCCTACAGGGTATCTCTTAGTCCTTGCCCTTCCTCCTGCTGTTTGCAATGCATTTAAATGAGTTTTAGAGGCAACTTCTATTCTATAATTGCCAACCGTAATTAGCATTTTGTGGATGCAACTGATTTCGAGTTTAGTTCTGTTGTTGTTAAGGGTGTGTATACAGGTGTGTGTTTAGGCGTGCATTGGTGTGGGTGTGTCTGTGTAAACGCAATTCCAAATAACAATTAAAATGCGAAAAATATTTGGGGAAAACCACAGAAGCACACGAAATTTTTTGGTAGTTTTGAAAGCCGCTTAGCAGTCAATGAAATGCAGTTTAAGCGCAAGTAGGGCATGCTAGACTGCAAGTTACTTTATAGAAGAAAACTTCGCTGCTTTAAAGTTGATAAAACTCAACTTAATGCAACTCAATTCTGCCTAAAAGTGTTGTCATATTCCCAGTACTCTTTCATGCATTTTTTATAGCTACAGGGTATAATTACAATGCAGTTTTCAGCTGTCCAAACTTCTCATTTCGAGTGGGGATACAATCCAACAGCGACTACAATAAAGTTTTTGAAAATGCGCTAAACAGTTTAGAAGCGCGAATGCGAGGGGTTAAAAGTTGTTTTGGGAAAAACTCTAATCGGCTTATGCTTAACTGTAGATTGCCACTCCCTAAGCTGGGGGAGAGCGCGAGAGTACTAGTTTAAGAACCTCCAAATTAGCATAGAACGATAGTTTTATAATTAAAATAAAAATAACACGAGAGCTTTTAATTGCATTGAAATGTGTGTCACACACAAACAAACAAACACACAGCTGCCTGAGGGCGTAACAACACACCTCACCTCACTTTAATCCCCTGCTCCCCATTGCAGCGCTCACACGCCACATAACGTTATGAAATATTACGCATACGACGCGTGCGACGCTGACAAAGTTTCCGTTTTTTTTTTTTGTTGTTTTTATTCTGGCAAAACGAAAAAAATAATTATGAGAAATAATCGAGTTGCCTGAACCACAACCAGCACAACAACAACTATAACGATATTTAAATATGTGTAACACACACGTCACAAAAAGCGAAGAGAGCGAAAAAAACAAGGAAAATACTGTTTACATTAAACTACATAAGGACACAACGGCTGGCTGATACCCTAACATATTAATAAAGTTAAGTCTTTGAGGGTTTTATTTTATGTTTTGATTAAGACAATAATAAAGGCAGATCACACAAAAATCTGTCATTCTTTGAATTGCTCACTTTTCTATGGATAAGTAACAAACTAACTCCACCAGCTAATATACCCCATTCCTAAAAAGGCACAGCACGTAAGCAGACAAAAGCAAATGCGTTAAATATTCTGACGCACACACAACAACAACAACAACAGCGACTGCGAACATAAATGTGAAAGACAAATGCAATTATGACAGAAGAGAGCAGAGATATGCAGAGAGTGAGTGGGAAAGAGAGACAGCAGAGGGGTCGTTTGTAACTGTTAACCCGCAAGTTAACAGAGGGCACAATTCTGTTTGTTGTTGTGCAAACAAAGCGCGCGAAAAGCAGAAGAGAAAAAATGCGACAAACCTTTTCATTTTCATTGTTGTAGTTGTAGTTTTTCTTTATGCCTTTGTTGTTGCCTACTTATTGGGGCAACAGGGGCCAACGAGCAATGCTCATTAGGAAAAGCCACAAAAGCGCAAGGGGAAGATGGAAAATGAGGCAGTCTTGTTGCCTTTCAACATATGGACACGCCATAAAGTCAAGCAAACAAACAAACAGTTTGATACGAGTGTATGAGCGAGCGTGGGCGTGTGTGTGGGTGTGTGTGTGTGTGCTGGAAAAACAAGGTCAACGCTTATTGTTTTGTCATACACTTTTAATTAATTTAAACAACAACACGAAACTAAAAGGAAATACAGCAACACACAACAAACGTCACTGTGAAAATGGAAAAGCCTTGCCCCACAAAATGAGCAGCCAAAAACAGCTGGAAGCGCTCTCTTTCACTCGCTCTCCCTCACTCTCTCTCTCTCACTGACTCTCTTTTGAGTGAGTTTATTGTTTGAGTGCAATTGGCAAGGTTGTTGCTGCTGCTGCCACACAGCGATGACGTCATTGAGAAAACGGCACACTCGTGTCCCTTGTGTGATAAATATATAACATAATTTATGTTTAGTCATTCGTGAGTATTCACTGTGCATCCAGAGAAGGAGGCGTGTCAGGGGGCGGGTTGTAGCTTTATTTTATTAATAGCTGTCAGTTAAATTAAAAGAGCTGTCTGGACTTTTCAAAGTCACTTTGTGGCCAAGAGTTTTCCCCAAACTGTGGCATGCAAACGGCAAATATGCTGTGAAAAAGCAAGTCAAGGTAATTGCTGACGCTGTTGTGGCCAAATAAAGTACGACTCTTTGAGTATTTGTATTCACATTCGCATACCCATTCGCATTCAGACTGTGAATGCTAATTTTGTAGTTGTTGCATTTAAATCATTTTGGCAATTTTCGTACATAATTTCACATTCAGTTGCAGTTGCGACAACTACGAAAATTGTTCTCTGCTTTCACTGTTGACAACGACAACGAGATAAATTGAAAATACAATTTTATCATGGCAAACACGTACGCACACAGCAGCAACAACAATCAGCCTGCGCCCCAAAGTATGCAGCAAGAAAATCATAAAGGCCATCGCATGTGGTAAGTGGAAGGCTGGCAACAAAAAGCAGAAGAGATACAAAAGTGAGAGCAGAAAGTTGCCCCTTCCCCTGCTTGTTGAGTGAACAGTAACTGAGGAAGTGCAACAGAGCAGTTGTCAGTGTTGAAAATGACAAGTTGGCAACAATTATAATTGAGCATCTGTTTTATTATACCCAGTGTATTACCTGCATCGAAAGGGTATGCTAAAGTTGGGTATATTAGCTTATGTATGATCAATTACATAAGCTAAAGTAACAATTAGCTCATGTCATTACCATAAATGCCGCTAAAATTACTCAAGTAATTACTTAGTAATTAGCTAAAGTTTGCTTCCATTAAGCAGATTAAAACGATACATATACAGGGTATTGAACGTTGCCTGCTGATTTATACACACTGCGTGTGGGTGTGTGTGTCACTTATTGCGCTCGATTGCACAGAGCATATGAGCGAGAGAAAAAAGACAGACAAATAAACGACAATGTCAACAGCAGCTGGAAAATGTGCTAGGAAAAGCTGAAGTAGTCACAACTCAATCGGAATGGGAGAGGGATGGGGAAGAGGGAGTGCCAGCGTAATGCAAAATGGCAATCGGCAGCAAAGCATAACCAGAAGGAGGAGCAAAAGAAGAAGACGCTGCAGAAACTGTGGCAATAAACAACGCATAACTGTTGACAGTCAGCGGAGGAAGGGAGACAGTTATACGGGAGGACGAGAAAGAGAGCGAGGACAAAGGGTAGGCTCATAATTCAGTTGAATATTTGCCAGTTGCCGAGTGAATTACTGCCTTCAAAATGTTGCAATAACAGGAACTGTAGCTGCAGCAACATTCAGCAGTTGCCAGTTGTCTTTAATCAGCTGCACACACACACACACACAACATTGTAGTAAGATACATATTAATAAAATTATAGGACAGTCAAGTGTTGTGCATACACAAAATACAGTTAAATATAAATTTTGGGCATAAGTTTAAGTATCTTTTCCCCCTCACACACTTAAAACTGCAACAAGAGAAATAAAAATTCCATAACTTGCAACTGAAATGCAAAGTTTCAAAGTGCTTTGCCCCATCAAGTGGGCGCTGCATTAAGAAAAGCCGAGCAGTGAAGTAGGAGAGGGGTAGGGGGAGTGGAGTAAGCGGTGGGGAAAACACTTTCACATGCAGCAGTTGGGGGCAGTAGCAGCAGCTGCCATCAAGTTGAAGGCAATCAACATGCGCTCCAAGCTCACACAGCAGGCAGTTCTCAAATAGACAGGAAGTAGAAGCGAAAGAGTAGAAGAAGAGAAGGGGAAGGGGAAAGAGAAACACAAACTGCTGTTGGGCAGAGCCTGTTTATCTTTTATCTTTGCCTGGCAGTGTGCACTTCAATTAGTAAATCGTCATTTCCATCTACTGAATGCAACCTCAGTTCTCAGCTCTCTTTAGTTGTACTCCCCCCTTACTCCTCCCTTTATCTTCAGCGATTTATCTTAACTTGGCCTCATGCTTATTCCACACTACACACACACACACTATACAATACGCCATGGCAAAGAAATAAATTTTGGTTATTTGCTTGAGACTGCAACTTACGCGCAAAGTTGGTAAACACCAAGCTTAACATGGCCGATAACAGGGCCAACACTCGTAGCAGCAACAACAAATAAAACTTGTAAAGGTACGCTTGACGATAAAGTCACAGAAACAAACATTTAGTGGCCATACAAAGCATAAAGCAGAGGGAGCAAAAGAAGCATTAGCGAGCGCGAAAGTGCAAGCAAGTAAACAAAGAAAATGGGTGGAAAAACAGCGGGAAAACGAAGCAGAAGATACCCTACCTCATACATTTCCAAATTCAAATAGAAAACTGCTAACAACAATTGATTAAAGTCATTTAATTACCATGTAATTACTGGCGATTACTTAGGTATTTAACTAGTAATTACGCAAAGAACCTTAATGTATTTCGAACCAGTTCCAATAACAATAACTTCTACTAAAGCCCTAGATAATTGAATTATCCAAATGATTATTTTAAATTCATTTTATGGGCAGTTTTTAGCGTAAACTGAAAACTTTTTCACTTTAGAACGTTACAAAGTCCATTAAAACTCGCACAATTCCCACTCGTTGAGTGTAGAGCATCTCGAGCACCATTCAAATAAATACTCGTACCAACAAATGGCTGAGTGTGTGTGCGCTCCATTTCCAAAGTTAACTTTACAAAAAATAGAAAAACAGCAAACTTTTCTTAGTGCACTTGCCGCAGTTTTTTTCTGCAGCGATTGTTGTTGTTGTTGCTGGCGGTGATGATGGTGTTGGTGTTGCTTTTGTTGCAATTGAGCGTGCGATAAGCAGAGCAAAGCAAAAAATGAGATTACAGCGCGAAAGCCAACAAAAATCAACAGAAATAAAAAGATACAATATTATTCGCGTCTAAATCCTCGAGGCCAAAAAAAAACTAAAGAGTTTTCTCTGCTGCTAAACGCAGTCAAACGCAAAAGTTCAAAACTGCAGAACAGAAAAAACTAATGAAAAATAAAAGCAAAAGTCGAAACCTTAAAAAAAGGGGAGCACAAAAAAGACAATGGAGCACTGCAAGTGAAGTCAAAGTGGTCAACGTGCAGCTTGGCCAAAAATAGAAAAACCCCAAAAGCGCCAGCTGTTAATAGAATGAATTTTGCCAGTTCCGCCCACTGGCACACGCCCCTCGCAGAGTTACATGCATTTGGCCGTGGAAAAGTGTCCACAATTGAGCAGCAAATTGCCACAAAAATGCCTGCGATGCAAATGGCAAAGAAGGCCAGCAACAATTTGGCCAAAACGACGCGTATCAAGGACAAACGCACTCACTCCTTTCCACTCTGATCCTGGCAGTTGGCCCAATCCAAAAAACGAGCAAAGTTTTACTTTCCTTTCATCTGTTATTCCTTCTCTCTTTCAGTCTGCCCAAAAGATAAATGAACCAGAAGCTGGAGGCAATTTTTGGGGCGACTTTTGGCCAAGGACATCATCAACACATGGTCGAAAGGCAGCGCGACGGCAATTTATGTAAATTGCAGGGCTAGTTGCAACTTGCAAATGGTGAGTGCAAGTTGCAAGTTGAGTTGAGCTCAGGGGGCATTAAGCAGTTGCCGTAAATTGCAGTAGCAAACGGCAAACGCGGCGTATGTGTAATCTTTGTACTCGCCCCCGTTAAGAGCTGAAAATGAATTTCAATTTCAGGGCGGTGTTGTGGCATGTGGCAAGTGCCAACTAGCAGGCAAACTGAAGTTTTTCAATTAAGCCACAGAAAATGCGCAAATTTTGAAGTTGTAAAAAATGTTTTAAATAAATACATTTATAATGCAAGTGCTGCCTTTTTGGGCGATTCATTTACTCATTTGTGGCAAGTTACTAAAAGCTTTATGCTGCCAGCTCTATAGTTTACTTAACTAATACTGTTTTAACAGCTTTTCTGTCTAGCTGTTTATTTAGCATTCTTTCGTCTACTCCTATTTGTCAAAGCCAATCGGAAACTGTTCAGTTTAGCACTTAAAACTGTAACAGAAATACATGCCACTTCGGCTTTGAGCCTTGCCACCGCAGCAGTTGAAATCAAATCAGCTTAAAAAGCGCAATTGCTAAAAGCAACTTGACACTGTCTCTGTCTCCCTCCCTCTCCCTCTTTCTCCCCTCTGTTACTTTTAAATGCATTTCGCGTGCTAAGAGTGACAGTTGCCCCTAAGGGGCAGCAGGCAACACTGCGCCACTTAGAGCGGGAGCTAGCAGCCTCAAGTGTTGGCATATTGAATGCCAAATGAGCGATTAGCACTTGTCGCCTCCATCTTGTGTTGCACGTTGTTGTTGCGCTCCTTTTTTCGTGGCAAACTTGGCTTAAATTATACTTAACAGACATTAATTTGAATAAACTAATGGAAATTCATAGCGTATTTTCGTTTGCCGCAAGCTGTGACAGCTGCAGTGAAAATGATTTTATGCAATCAAAAAGTTATTAGCCAAGTCGGAAAAAACTGCTGGAAAAGGAAATAGAAAAAGGAGGGAAAAAAGCAACTGCAATCCATTAAATTTGACTAACTGATTATCCGTTTGCACACCACTTTAAAAAGTTCAAGTCATGCTATGCCGCACTTAAAACCACAAATAAATTAAGAGCAGCAACTAAACTAGGCTTTGAGTAAACTAATTTAGTTTGGGCATTGACAGAAACGGAGAATTTTTGCTGAATCCCGAACCGTGTGTAGCACTAACGACTTGAATCAACTCGCATCGACACGATAGACGTCTAATTAAAAGCTAACGAGGCCCACAAACTGCAGTTAATGTGTGGCCAGAGAGTCATTGGACATTGGACTCAGCAGCAATCGTGACATCAGCACACAAGCAGCAGGAGCAGCAACAGCAACCCCAAACTACTTGGCCATTAAGAAGTGTCAATTGGCATGACCAAAAACCATGACAGCGTCATGAAACCGCAAAAACCGTCGTTATCATTATCGACTACATTACCATTAATAGCTTTAAGTATGGCACCTACCAGCAAATGAATTTTCCACTGTCCTTTGTCTTAAACAGTAATAAGCTGCTGCAATGCCATCACACGCGGCGTATACGCAATATTTTAATTAAAACTTATTTCCGTCGCGCACAACACCGAATGCCGTTATTTTCTTACACCTTTTCCCACATTTTCGTTTATTTTATTTTTTTGGTTTTTTAATATTTTTCGCAGAGGCACAAAATGTTAATTAAAAGGACGAATTTTCAAGAGCGCTACGCAACTGGCAACGCGACAGGCGAACGAATGGCGTCCATGTGATTTTTTGGCATCTATGTGTTGCAACGACAGCCGAGGCATGCCACAAACTGCACAAGCAGCACTCGAAAAACTGCAGGCGGCAAGGCAAAGGCGAAACGAGGCAACGCGCCAACGAGTTGTCAGTTGCCAGAGCGAAAGAGAGTCGAGAGTGCCACACACAAAGAGAGCAGCAGGATAACAGGCAAAACTCACTCACTCACTTGCTCTCTCACTCTCACTCTACTGCGCTCTCTCTTGAGTGGAATGCGTCGTTTGAGTTGTTTGGCACTTCACACGAAACATGCACATAAATATAGACCTAACAAACAAAGCAAAAAATTGCCTCAAATGACTGACTAATTGACGCAAGCCGCAAAGTATGCAACACACATATTGGCATACGTGCTGAACCCTTAAAAGGCAAATATGCTCGGCTATGATGATACCCTGTACATATTTAAAACTTTAGGGAACATAAAGAATTTTAAATAGAATAAAGTTTAGCATAGAATGAAAAGTATAACAGTTCACCACTTTCTAAGCTAGGCTTTCTGTAGACTTGTTAAATATTATTTTAATCTCTACAGACCCCACTTCATGAACCCACACAAACATTACTTTAAGCTCCCTCTACTCAGGGCAGCCAACTAAGTATTTCTACAATTTGTGTACACATTTCTTACCCACTTCTTTTTGCATAAATTTCCTTAAAATATTTGCAATTTTTATGAACGCTAAACTCCCATTCATTGGCAACTTCAAAAGAAAACTACCGGAAATTACAAACAATTTTTTCCAGCTATTTTTCGTATTTCTTTTTTCTTTTTTGTTTTTTTTTTTTTTTGTGTCCAAAATTGGTTATTTGCGTGCTAGGCAGCAAAATAACTGTGCCCCAAGGCACACCTTACACACTACAGCTCCCAGTAGTCCCCCCATTTCGGTAGTACGTTTATAGGGTAGCCCCCTTAACAATTGTGCATGATAAATAGCCAAACAAAAGTCGAGACTTCGCAGCTGAAGAAGAACTAGGAACTATAAAAGCTTCAAGCGTTGAAAATTGCATTTTAATACTTTTAGAAAGAGTTTTGCCTTTCACACACATAAATCAATGGCAAGTCAATGCAGCGTAAGAGTTTGGTAGAAAAGGTGCAGTGGGCAGGGGTCAAAGGGGGCTAGAAGTCGAAATAAACGACTGCGAAAATCTACTTAGGGGCAAGCCGCAACCAGCAGGTGTCCAGATAGATAGTACAGATAGTGCACACAGATGCCACACACACACCTGAGCAGGTGTGCCCATGTGCTGCGTGTGTGTGTGCGAGCCACCAAACTACATAAAACTAAGAACTGAGAACTGAGAAATCGACTCGAGTGTGGGCAACAAAGCAGAGTGCATTTTGTGGTGCGTAGACCGAACGACGTCATTACACAAATTGATGCATGACTCAAGCAGTGGGCAAGGGAGGGGGTGTGGGGTGAGGGGTGAGGGGGGATAGGGGCAAAGGGGTTACTCAGTCAATGGGTTAAAGTTCAGGACAGTTCAAAGTTTTGGCAATGGCTTAAAGTGTAGCGAGTGTAGCAAAGCTTAAAAAGTGACTACAAAATGCGTGGACAAGTTGCAATAAGAGTTACCGGAAGGAACTTGCAACTAACTAAGTAGCAAGAACTAAAGAACTGACAACTGAGAGCTGAGAACCTTGCAACTTTGGGTTGCAGTGCGACAAACGACAGATTAGCTTACAATTACAACAATGCTGCTGCTACTGCTGCTGATGATGATGATGATGGAGTGCAGACTGAAGGTGGACGTTGTGGCAAGCATGATGAATAGTTGCACCGTGAGGCGCAGACCAAGGACACACAAAAGCCAGGCCAAGACGACAGTTGGGTAGGGCAGATGAAAGTAAATATTTATACAGCTTGTAAGTTGGCAAGTGAATAAAGGAAGCAGGAAGCCAAGGATAACATCAACTAAAAGCCAACAGAAGATCAAGACAGACAAGAGAGATTTCGTCTAGAGACCCGAACAAACTGCTTGGACTTGGCCACTTAATAGAAACAAATGCTTAAAACTAACTAAAAATAGCAAGAGACACTAAGAACTACAAAATAATCGGAGTTAGGGTTGGAAATTGTGTTTATAACATAAACTAAGTTAAATTTGGAATTTAATCTGCCAAAGAACACACAGAGCACTGCTTAAAGATACGAATACATAGTAACTAGTAACTACTAACTAGTGACGAAAGCAGTAAGCTAAGCATGCATTTAATAAGCACAAGTCCAACACTCACCTTGAACTCAACAATCGCTCCGCTTCGGCTGCAGTCATTGCATCCGGCAAGCTGTCATCTCGGGGCATTCCAGCAGCAGCAGGAGCAGGAGCGGCAGCAGGAGTGGCAGCGGGCGCAGGAACGGGAGCAGCAGCAACAGGAGCGGAAGTTATTGCTGTGGCCGTCACGCTGGTCACATGCACCTTGATGACCTCATCGGCATCAACATCATCGATTAGCTCCACATCCAATTCACTGCACTTCAAGTGCTGCAGTATATCCTCCTCATCCTCGCCGGCACTGGTGTCCGCATACTCCAGATCCTGCAGCTCGAGTGCACCTTGAGCTGGCGCACGACGCTCAGGTAAAACAGGTGCCACCTCCTCCTCCTCCTCTTCCTCCTCTTCCTCCTCAGCGAGTACATCCACATATTCCACGGCCAAATGTTCGTCCTCCTCCTCGTGCTGCTCCAACTCAAGCTCCTCCTCTTCGTGCGCATCTATGGAGGCTATGGGAGCAATTCCCTTGACGAGTGCCACACGAGATGGTGACATTGGGGGCGTGGATTTGTTGCTGCAGTTTCCGCTGTTGCCGCCATTTTGTTCGCTGCTATTGCGACGCCTAATGGGCGAGACCACGCCCACTGGCGGTGAGCTGTAGACGCCGCGATGCAGCGGCGATCCATCCGCACTAGATGTGGGTGACTGCAGCAGACCACGCGGTGGAGTCGCTGGCTGTGATTCCTGCACTTCCGGTTTGATAATGGCATAAACTGTGCTCGATTCCTGGACGAATCCATTGGCGCCATGGAATTTCCGCTGCATGTCGCTCACCTTGGCCGTGTCATAGAGCTCCGCCTCGGAGCCGTACACTTCACGGGACTCACTGCCATCGGGATTGAGGCGATAGCCCACATCCACATAGTTCAAGCTGTGCGGCTGCTCCTCGGTCTGCAACTTGGCCTTCAGCTCAGGTGTGCTCTCATTGAAGCCACCCTCGTCCTGACTGGCCGTCGATATAATGCTAGGCGGACGTTGACCCAATCCAGCAGCTGGCATGTTGACCGTTATGCTGCTACGCTTGTTGGCCACACGCTGTGGGGAACCGTTGACGGAAACGTTGCTGGAATGTTGCTGCTGCTGCGGCGTTGATTCATCCACAGATTTGCGACCTACAACGGGAAAGGAGAAAGGAGAATTGTTGAAAATGTTTAATGAACCGGTTCTAAAATAAAACAAGTTTGTAATTAGATGGCTAGACAAAGTAAATCTAGGGAGGACTTTAAAGGGTTATCTATCAAAATCTATGATAAAATTGTATCGTTTTAACAATTAAACTCCAGGTTTAAGCTATGTATAAAGCATAAAAATATTCCAATTTATTTGGCAGTCCTTAAAAATTAAAATTTAAAATCCAACTGCCCCTATACACCTTGTAAACCCCTTAACCCCCTAACGGTTTATGGTTTTCATCAAATCGTTTTGCATATTGAGCAGCATGTGGACGCGATCATCGGCTGTATCCACAGCAGCAGCCACCGCCTTAAAGTCCGCATCGTTAGCACGATATTGAGCATAGAACTCCCGATAATACTTCAGTTCTATTTCCAGATATTTATCTGGTTCCGGCAGCTGTTCACCGCGTAGTTCCCGCTTGATGATCGTCAGCAAGTAGTTCATGTCACTGCGCGTCTGCTCATCCAAGCTGGACACGCAATTTAGATGCTTTGCAGCTTCAGTTCTTGAGCTGCTGGAAGTCCAGTAGTCTTTATGACCACCATCCGAGGAGGTCAAAGGCGGCGTAGCGCTCGACGAGCTCGGCGTGAACGTAGAAGGTTTTGGCACCAATTTGGGTCGTGATTTGTAGGCGAGTTTGTGGGTGGTTGAATGTAGATACTTGGAGCCACCGGCTTGTCGAGTACTCGATGGTGATTGTGCCACTTTGACCGATTGATTGCAGCAACTGCCCTGATGCTGCAACATGCTTGCCATGGCCAACCAGGCAGTCTCGTTGCCCAACGGCATGCAGCCGGCATTCGCATCGATGACGTCACTGAAATCAACCCGCATCAGTCTCTCGGGTGGATCCTGCTGAAAGACGCCACGCAATTGCCTCTGATTGAGGCAGACACTGAAGTAACTCGCGTACTGTTGCCGCAAAATCAATTCGTCCATGGACCTGCACTGCCAGTTGGCCAATTTGTTGTGCCACAACGTGGCACGTGTGTAATCTCCCGACTTGGGACAAAAGGCTTCATCCGGACTCGGCGACACGGCAAGCATCAATTTAAAGTCCTCGTTGTACATGCCATTGATGAGCTCAATTTCAGCATTACGCAAACCAAAACGACTACGAGATCTTGGTGTGGCCTGACTGCTGCGCTCCGCGCGACTGGAGTAGCTGCGTCCACTGCGATCCTTGGAGCTGCTCAAGTCTTCGCTGCGAATTTCATCACGTTCGTTGCGTTTCTTCCGCTGCCTCGACTCGCTGCCCGATTGATCGTACATGGAGGGTTCGTAGCCATATCCAGTGGTCATGTTGTGCCCCAAATCCCTCAGAAAAATATGTGTCAATTTATTTATTTAATTTTGAGCATAAATTTCGAAAAATTTCGTCAAGCGTTTCACAATCTCGAATGAAAGTAAGCGAAAAGAGGCAGTGAGTGGGGAGAAAAGTTGTTGTGAGTCAGCTAAATATTTGTTGTGACACTTTAAATGAATTGTTAAATTAATTCCCATTTATTTTTTGCAATTTAAATGTTTAAATGTTTAGAAAAATGTTTTTTTTTTTAACAGTCTACCATAATCCATTATGAGCTTGTGCTATTAATATGTGTAGATTCAGATTTTCCACATTTTTCCCATAAATTTCAGCGCATGGAAAGGGAAGTGGGCGTTGCCAGACAGCCGCAAAATATTTAAAATAGACTGGCCATCTTGGAGGCAGGTAAAGCTGGCAGCTCATAAATCTGTTTGAAGTGTCTTCTTGACGTCGACGCCCCAATTTCAAATCCAATTATATTTTTTAAAAATACTTCTTAATTCAAGACTCCAATTCGATTGCGTTTGGCTTTTGTCCAGCGATAGTTTAACTGCTCCACCACAAAACCCACACAGCTGAGCAGAATTCCAATGAGCCACAGATAGAAGGCGCCTTGTAGAATGTCCATGGTGAGCACAACTCTCTTCTTGCTACGCTCCTGCGAGTCTCCAGAAATCTCATCATCCGAAGGCAAATCACTTTCATCCCCCAGATCCGCAAAGAATTCGTCCGACTGCGTGGAACGTCGACGTCTCAAAACATCCAGCTGAGTCCAGTAATCAACGAGTCCGTGCTCCAGAAAGGCACTGACTAGCATCTGGAATTTGTAGAGATAGGGGGATCCTTTGGGCAGTATGTAAGTGCTCGGCATGGACCTCAGATATTGCTTGACAATGTGATAAGAGGAGCGTTCCTCCTGCGCGTTGTAGGTGATGGCCAGAAACTCTTTGGCCTTGTCGTCACGCATTATAAAAGCGGCCTTTTTGTACCGTCGACTCAGAGGAAGTTCATAGAATCCCTCCGAGTCCCTTAGGGGATGTATGTAGCGATGTGCTGTTACGGCATTGTAATGACGAGTGGACAGAGATGAGGAAATGGCATCAAACATATTGTTAACACCATGAACACGTAGTTTTAGCGCGGACAAACCGTCGAGCGAGTTCAGTGGCTCCTCAAAACTCGGCTGGACAAAGCTGCTCTCCAGTTTGCCAAAATAAATGGAAGTCAGCACATAGCTGAACATAATCCAAGCCATGAGAAAGGCGCGTAGTGAACTTTTGCGCGAGAAATGCTCTACGGGTTGACCCAAATGTGTCTTGAATAACATTTCAAAGACCTCGATCCAACGTTCGCCCACTTCACCCGTAATCCACCTCAAAAGCCACTGGAAAAGCACGAAAATCACAAAGGCAATCAGAAAGTTAGCCACGAGCAGATGCCAAACGGATTTACGAAAGGCATCCACAAAAATGCGATATTCCGGATGCATTTCCGCTGCAGGAACTACCAAGCAGATGGTGAGGCGTCTGTATGGATACAAGGTCTCCACGTGGGGCCGAAAACAGTCCAAAACAAAGCGCAGATTAAGCGCTACATCCGTAACTCCCTCGAGCAGATCGGCCACAGATCCCGTGAAGGTGCCATTGGGAAAACAGCGACCATAATTTTCGCCATTTGCTGGAATCACATATCGTGCTGTAGCGTTGAGTTTCTTAGCTATAAGACGTGCTGTGGCACCATCGATAGCTTCATATCCCTCTGTTTCCACAGGGTACAAGGGCAGAGCTCGCAACGGTTGGGTAAACATCGAGTAGCGCAGCTCGAAGCCTCGTAGATTGCGTAATTTATCAACATACTTTCCACTCGCTGACATTTTCAGCTCCAATCCTTGCTCCCCAAATGGATCAAAGTCATAGATCTGCTGTGGTGCAGTTATGGCCAAGCCAAAGAGCAGTTTCTTTAGCCAACAACCCTCAAACAATGCCCTCAAGTGCTGCTCACTGGCTGCTGGCCAAACGAAGAGATACTTGTGGAAATGTCGTCGCTGCTGTCGAGGATTCAACATGTCCAGTATACGACGCACCAAAGGTTCTCCCGCCTCTCCTGCTGGTATAAGAAAGATGTTCATGCTATCCGTTTGACGTACTGGCTCCAGTTCATACATCTCCAAGCTCCGCATTGCAGCTGGCAGTCTCGAAGCCACACAATGATGTACTGCATCCTCCAGCGCAGTGTCCGCATCGGGACAACTAACACAACGATAAATGTAGTTGATTTGAGCCAATGGTGTTGCTGCAATTTGACAACTCCTTTCGGCGAGCTTCAAGGTGTTTAAGCCGCTCTCACTGCTGTTGGCCAGCGCAGCAAAAAGACCAAGTAACGACCACATTTTCCAAGTTTCAACTGATGCCAGACACTTTGGTGCACTCTGGCGTATGCTTAATGTCAATAACACTTGCGTGCGGTTTCAATTAAAGGCAGCATAAGCACTTGAAAGCCCAAAGGGAGCAATTAATGCAAATTAGACAACAAGTTGTACAAATATTTGGCTATAACAATGAATTGACTTTTGGCTTAAAGAGGCTTTCAATTAAACTAGAGAAATTGGGCTTTAAATTTAAATTTAGTGCCTACTAACCTCGACAAGCTTGACACAGTTTCCGCAGACTTAGACACATTTTCACGTACACTTTTCACACAGTTCACAGTTCACGACAGCATCAAAAGTCTGTCACAATGTTTAAAGACATTTTCCAAGCACTAAATAAAGTATTTTACCCGATATTAAATAACACACATGTGATCGCCGTTTATAGATACTTTTTAAATCAGTTTAAAACACCCAAAAATCTCTAAAAACACGCCTCAATTAGATAAATTTCAACTAGACCGCAGTTGGGTGCACCCTGGCGTATGCTTAATGCCAATTAGGCTTGTGTCGAGCTACGCTCGTTGCCTGCCTGAATATTTAAAGCCAACGAGTGGTAGGTGAATTGCTTGCGGTAGGAGGAGCGAGGGGAGCGTAGATTAATATCCGTGAACAGATGGCCGAATGTTTAAATTGAATGCATAACGTTGTGGAGGCCAATGCGGCGTATGGGTAATATTGTTTCGGTTCAAGTAAATAAACTTGATGAAAATTTATAAATGAAAAGCGAAGGTCAGCGCAGCGCATAAAAAAAGAGCGCAATAGACGGAGAGAGAGAGAGAGAGAATGAGAGAGAGAGTGGGAGCGGGTAGAGACAACCTCCAATTAAATCGATGATGAAAAATCGAAATAAAATGAGAAAATTCGGCATTGTTGTTGGCTTTTTGTTTGGCTTTTAATGAGCTGCAAATATGTGCAGAAAGCAACAATAACAACAAATCATTGATGAAAAGCGGGAAATTTGAGCATTGCCAAAAATAAATAGAAGCCAAAGCCAAAAAACAAAAGAGAGAAAATACATAAAAAGAGCACAAAAAAAGAACGAAACGCGTTTCCAATGAAAAATGCTTTAAATTCAAAATAAACCAAAGTTTTACAGTTGCTTTAAATGACCCAAATTCAATAACAAATTGTCAGTAATTAATGAACACTCCCACACACCCACACACACTTTGCTGCCATTTTGCAACTAATGAATCAAACGAATTCAAACAAAATTTTAATAAACAAAAGCAAAACTCTCAACTAAATTGATGAAGCAAGAAAGCAAAAGAAAAGCAAAGTGTGCGAAAGTGCAAAACACAAGGAAAATTGATAAATGAAAAGTGCTAGCGCAGAAAAGTCGCACAGTTCAAGTGCCTTGCACTTGCTCTTTGCACTCGCCAGAAAACAAACATTTTTTTATTTATTTTTTGCTGACCGGAAAATGGCGAAAAGAAAAGCACGGCCAAGCAGCAGCAGGCAGGCGGACAGGGCAAATTGTTGTTGTCGTTCACATGAAAATGCAAAAATAATTGTTTGAGTAACCGCAACAAAGCGACAACAAATTAGAGAAGAGAACATGCAAAATAGACAAAGGCCATAGGGAGAGTGGAGCAGGGAGAGATAGAGAGGAGAGAAGGGGAGATAGGGAGAGAGAGAGAGAGAATTGAAGCGAATTAAGAGCAGAAATTGCAATGTATGTACGACATTCGTGACGTGATATCAAGACAAAGCACTGAAGTTGCTAAGTACAGCTGAGATATGAAAGATAAGATACTCTAGAAGCTGTCAAAGGAAACGGAAGTTTGTGGGCAGTAAAGATAGATTAACAGACAGAAAGATAGATGAAAAGATACTTCATAGAGAAAAAGAATTATAAATGTGTAAGCGGATACATAAATGATAGATTGTAGCACATAAAAAGTGGATTTAAATAAAGAAACACAGATGAAAAGTAGCAAATTTATGGCTTAAATGGAAATCAGTCAACAGTTTGCAAGCTTAGAGATACTTTTTTATGTACAAAGCCAAAAATGTTGTGTAGAATCACTACCAAAGCGAACCAAAAGCTCGCCTTACCCTACTGTCCCACACTTACAGGGTATAAGCCAAACGGAAGTTGCTGTCAAAACGACAAACTGCTAAATGTCAAGGCAAGACTAAAGAAAGCAGCAGCAACAGGGGGCAGTAGGAGGAGCAGCAGAGACTTTAGGCAGAACATTTGTTTAGGCCACGTTGCAGCTTGGCAGAGACAATGCAAATGCCAGATAATGAATGAATCAAAAACAAAAGCAGCTAGCTTTAAATCTTGTGGTCAACCAGAGCAGCTAAAAAAGCAGACTTGGCTTAAATTCTGGCCAAGAAAGGGTGACAAAACAAGGCTGACAAAAAGCTCAAATTAAAAAGACATTCAAGTCCATTCAAGTTGGACAAAATGGCCAAGGGGTGGGGTGTTTCCAACTGGATTTTCTTCATTAGTTGCACTTTTGTCAAGATGCTGAAAATTGCAACGTGGAAAGCCGCAAGTTTCAATTTCCCATGACGCCAGAGGGTCACATGGCTTAACTCGCAGGCAGTCAAACGTGCAAAACTTGCTCAAAAGTTTTCCTTACGAGGATTGCAAGTGGAGTGGTGTGAGAGGGAGGGGGAGGGGAAGACATTCAATGAAAACTTCAGCAACAAAATTTGCGTCATCTTCAATGGGAAAACAAATATTTGGACACATTGTTGTATTGTCGACAAAACAGCAACAGGCAATGAAATAAGAGGTAACTCAAAATGACCAAACACACAAAAGATTTGACAACAAAATGCCAGAAGGAGACAGCGAGAAGGAGAGACAGAGAGAGGGAGAGAGATGGAGGCAGAAAGTGCAAGCACATGACAATGGCAAGTTGTTTGCTGTTGCTTCTGCTGTTGACCAAACTATTTTCTCTGCTCTTCTTCACTCATTTCTTTTTTCAATTTTCAAAATAAACTGCGAGTTCTGCTAACAGTGGGGAGAAGGAGACAGAGACAGAGACAGAGAGAGAGAGAGGGGGGAGTCGAAGAAATTTTTAAATGTGTTTCTAAAAATTGTAAGCGGCTGCGATTGTGTTCACATTGTTGTTTGCCTGCTGCTTGTTGCCATGTTGCAATATGGTCAACACAGCCACAAATGTGCTGAGCGCTAATACACACTCAACACACACACGCACACTCAACACACACATGCACAGCTTAACGCATTTTTGAAATATTTTTATCGCACTGTCTGTCGCTTTTCGCAGTTCGCCGAACCTTCGCTCATTTTGTATCCAGACGACCAAAAATTATTTTAAAACGCACAAAAACAGATGACACTAAGAGATGCCCTAGAAGCAAATAAGATTTTCCATGTAGGTATTGAGCTGTGCATACCCCTTTGCTCTTTGTCTTACAGGGTGCTTTGTATGATCAAAGCAATTGTTCGTACGAATCTTTGCGCTTTTTCTCCAGAGACCATAATAATCATATCTGTTCCCCTATGTCCAGTTTCCCTTTATCCCTTTCCCTCCTCTACTCCCTGTTCCATCACTCTTTCCTTTGCATATCATTAACTCTGCTTCATTAATTTGCTCTGGACAAATTAGGGTCACTCGGGCGATGAGTTTTTAAATCAATTATACAATGAGCATGGGCACAACTAAAAAAAGTTCTTATCAATTTTGTCTGCCAGAAACTAACAAATTTTCACTTGAAATTTTTTGAATTGTTGCCAGTTGTAACCAACTGGGCAGCTTATCAGTATTTGGTAATTAAACCCGAAAACGGAAATCGACTAAAGATGATTTTTTTTAATAAAAGTATTTAAGTCACGCATCGATCACATGTGAATTTAATTGGAAAGATAATGTTTTGATTAATTGTTTAATTAATTCAGGTTTTTGTGATGTTTTGTTTCATTCAGATATTTGACAAATTTTAGCAATTAACTAAATGTTTTTCATATTAAGTATTTTATTTGTTTTTATTTTTGCACCGTTATAAATCTTGTTTTTACTTGTGTTTTATATATAATTTTAATTTGTTTAACTTGGCAGCGCGTTAGTTAAATTTATTATTCTGCAAATTGAAAATCACACGCGTTTTCTTTTCCAAAACGATTAAAAAAGAAGCCGAAAAATGATTCTTGAGGCTTTATCAATGGAATCGCCAACGAAACGCGACATCAACTGAAAGATCAAGCGCAAAATTTTGTGAGTTGAATTGAAAAGAAATTGCTGAAAAAACAAAAACAACAGCAACAACAACAACAACAAAGAGCACAAGATCTCTACGCTCTCACACGTTTACTCTCTGCTGTGTACTCTCGCTCTCCCTCAGTGTCGTTGTCGCTCTCGCACTTGCTGGCAAATTGCCCGGCAGACATGCAGCAGCCAAAGTTCCGTTACACAGGCTATGCAAACATACACACGTGTGACGATCTCGCTCGCTCTCCCACACAAATCAGTTCGCTCTCTCGTTCTCTCGCGTCTGTTACTAAACCCCAAGGGCTGCCACTTGTCAAGCTGCCAGATTGCACAATCATTGTGTGTTGGGTAAGGCCAGAAATTTGCCAAGGGGTTGTCGATGGGGACAAGTGAGAAAGGGGAGCGAAAGCTATATGTATACAAAGATATTTGCTGCTATATATATCAGAGTAGCTAAAAATACAACCAACTCAACGAAACGCGACTAAACTTTGTGGTTAGCAGCAAGAGTTACGCTTAATTAAAGAAAATTCAAATATTTATTTTAATATTTTCTTCGCTTTTTAGTTAGTTGTGGATCTTACGACACACACAAAGCGAAACCATCAACATTGACATGACAATTTTTCTTTGCAGTTCAGTTTTGTTTTGCGCAACGGCGGACGTCATCTCACAGACGAATGAAAAGAAAAACTAGCCAGTGAGTCTCCCCCACCCCTTTCCCTTTCGGCCCCCTTTTTCCCCCACTCAGGCCATTTAAAATTAGACACAGACGGACGTTGCGATGCCACGCCTGCTTGGGTGGCCATCTAAATGGGAAAAAACTATGTAAAGGGGGGGAAAGCGAAAGAGCAGCTGCGACAAGTGGCTGTCAAAAACCCACACAGTGTTGGGCCAATGAACTTTCGTTGACTTTGTAGCAGCAAAAAGAAAAACAAAAACAAACGCGTACGTTAGGAATTTCAAAAATGTCGTAGTGGCGCCATCTAGCGGAAGTTTGTGGCAATTACAGCAAGCTTTCGTGCGCTAGCGCAAATGGTTGTGGCATTGACTAAGGGAATTTTTCCGTAGAGATGGCCTCAGCATGTTTTACCACCGCTGGTTGAAACATCTCTTTCAATTTTAGTTTCAATCAAAGCGCTTTTTATATGCAAAACGAGCTTTTAATTATTTGTTTACAAACAGTGAATAATTTAAAGTTTATTACTTTCGAAATAAACAGAGTTCTATTTGCTGCATTCTAATAAACTTTCTACCATTTCTGATTGTGCGATAATTGTTGAATTCTGTCTACGTTTTATTTACTTTGCTGCTATCGCTAACAAATTGTCAATATTTGAGCTCGTTCTAATTGTGATAAATAATATCTTCCGTTTTGGATTAACTACATAAATGTGTGCGTGTGTGTGTGTGCGTGTGTGTGTGTGCGTGTGTGGTACTGTGTGTTGTGCTGTCAATTCTTTGTCTATTTGATTATACTACATACAAATTGTGTCTCTTTCCTTTTGTCGTGGATAGATATAGATACATGTGTATATAAATATATAAACTGAGCATAAAGTGGAGCAGTGCCGTCAACCGTTTTGGCAGGCATAATTTATATTGAAATAAACGCATACTGTGAAGCAGGGAGGGGGAATGGGAGACATAGACACACAAATACCTCGTACTAGTAGTGCTCGAGTAGTGCTTTCCCATTTTATTTATAAACTCACTCGTGTGTCTTTGACAGACAGCCAAGTCCCATTCAAAATGTGCCAGACAGACATACAGTCGAACTGCCTGCCTAGGAGTGTCCCCTTCTAGTTCTAGTAGTGGTATTCCCCTCGTCTGCTGCCTGCCACCCATAAAAACCTGGTCGAATGACGAATTGACGTGACGCTGTGTCAGCACATTGAAAGGGCTATAAAAACGTCGTGTTTTGATACCCTGTAAATTATGCAATTTGTATGCGTGATATGTAGCATTATAAAGTTGCTTTGCCTACTTTCCGCTGATTGACAAAGTTGTAATTGGTTTAGTGGAAAGGAATTTGAGTAGAAATTTCATAGCTAGAAGTAACTCCCATTGAACTCTCATTAAACTCTACACTTAACCAAGTTTTCAACCCTATTCCTAGATTTACTTATTATGATACATAACATCATGTTTACACTCATCTACGAATCATTGAACTCGCTATGAACTGAGTGTTCTATCAATCTGCCAAAGATTGGGACAAATTGTTCTAGGTAATCGTTAAAATGCCTGCCAAGTGCTCAAGACAAAGGCTATAATGCCCTCGCCGTGATAATCTGCGTTGGTTGCGTTGCCCTCGAAATGCAACAACAATAAGATCAATAAATCAAGGTAGAGCCACGCCCACCCAGCACTCGCAACACTTATGAATTAAAAAAGTTATAGGCTACGCAAGTAGACATAACTCCCCGTGCCAACCACCCCTCTAGGCCCCCACTCCACTGCCTGATCTGTTGCGGTTGGAGGCGCTGGCGACTGGAATGGCAGGCGGAAGCGCAGCGTGCAAATTCCAATTTTGTAATCAGCAAAAGCAGTAGAAAAAGGCACAGAATGGGGTGCATAAAACGATGGAGGGGGTAGGGAGCGTAGGTAGGGGAGGTACGAAGAAGGCAACGCATCATTGAATTCTTAATCTGGCATTAATACAATTTTATGTATGAAGTCGTAGACGGGAAGAATCAAGAGAATCCCAACAAAATCCGCAACGGAGCAATGGAGATGGAGATGGTCGACGACAGATTGCGAGCGTGAAGGAGTGGAGAGAAGAGAGGGGAGGAGAGTAAGCTGCAGCAGTAGAAGATTGGGTTTTAGGAATGTTGTTGCGGCTGTTGAGCAGTGGACAGTGGGGATTGCTGGGAGATTTGATATGCCTGCTGTGTTTGACCCATATTGGAATTTGCCTTCAAGAGTCAAGCGAAAAGCAACTTGCCACAAACTGAGGCAGCAGCGGCAGTAGGAGTTGCAGTCACGACTTGTGTGCAGCTTAGAAAGAATAGCAAAACAAAACTACCAGAATAAAGAGCTTGTAATGAATGGGTTGGTGGAATGCCTGGATCGTTGGCCAAGACGAGCGGACAAAGGGACAAAGGGCAACATAACTGGCGACCAATGTGCCGCACAAAACATGCCACACAGTCGGAGCAGCGCTAGGTTCGAGCTCTGGGTCTCGTCCAAGTCTAGGCCTCAGGGAGTTCAAAGCACACACAAAGAGCGGGAGAGAGAGTGGGAGAGAGAGAGAGAGAGAGAGCGAGAACTAAGGTGTTTGAACTCTGGTACACAAAGTTCACAAGTTTTACAAGTAGAAGGCACTGAGCACGATGTGTGCAACTGCAACTAAGTATTATTTAGTTCAACATTCAATTTGGGATTCACATTGTTGCAAATGGAGCAGGCTGTGGCGCCCTCTATGGTTTGACAGCAGTGTTACAAATGTTCCAGCAACGGAAATCATTTATTTAGAGCCTTGTTCCTTTTGTTGTCCTTAAACACGGATTGGCTTTAAACACTGGCTTAGTTTTGATCAAGTTCTGATGAAATTGAGTTAGGGAAACTTTTAGAAAATAAGAGTTGCCAAAGGACTAAGGCCTTAAAGGACTGAGGCTTAAAATAAAGGTTCTTTAACCTCAACCTATTTGATCTTAATGACTCACCTTCATTCTCGCTGCGTCGCCTGCGTGGCACACTATTGTAGTTGTTGTTGTGATACTGTTCCACCAACTCGGACTTCTCTGTGGACTCGTTCTCCTGCTTCTCATCCTCGGTGTGCACCGGTGAGGACGGACCCGACGAAGCGCTGGCCACGGGAGATGCCGACGTAGCTGAATTGGTGCTGCCGGAGAGGCCGTTTGCATGAGCCATGTAGGGTTGACCTTGAGCAGCGGCATCTATGGATCCCCGCTTGGTTGGCTGCGTCATGTGTACGCTGTGTGTGCTCATGGAGCTGGTGGGCGAGGCGCAGGAAGAGGGCGTGGAGCAGGTGGTGGGCGCTGTATCCTCAATGAGATCAATGGACTTTTTGCGCGGCTTCTCGGGCGGCACTGGTGCCACTAACTGTTGCTGCTGCTGCTGCTGCTCCTGTTGCAACAATGCCGAGCGTTGCATGGCCGCTGTGACAGCTGCAGATTTGGCTGGTGGTGGCGGTGGCGCCACCTCCGCTGATTTAGTGGGTGAACGCACGCGCTCCGGATTGAATTTGACAGGGCTAACATTCTTTGGCTTGGCCGCTGGAATGGGCGGCAATGGCGGCGACTTGACGGGGCTGCCAATCTTGCCACTGCGTGGCTTAATCTCCGGCGGAATGGCGGTAGGCGGCACTGTGGGGCTGTTACGCAGCGGTGGCTCGGGCGTAGCTGTCGCCGGCAACGCCTTTGGCAGCTTCTCGCTGTCCATGATGAGACCCGTGCCTGGTACCGTGCGTATGATGTCACAACGATTGAGATCGCTGTGAGTGCGTGTGGTCTTTGTCTTGGTGAAGTGCGATGTCCACTTCTTTTGCTTCTCGATCAGCTCTCGGGAATTGAATTTACGCTCTGGTTTCTCTGGCTTCTCCGCAGCGGCAAACAAAGCGCTCACGGAGCCACCCGTGGGCGGTGGTGCGGCTCCAACTGCTGTGGCTGCTGCCACCACCTGCGCAGGTGCTGTGGCCACTTCCTCCGACTTCAAACGCGATAAGTTGTGTTGTGGAAACTTGTGAGCAGTCGTGGGTTCCACGATAAATTTACTGTTGCTGAGACGCTCTCCACCGTTGAGCGGTACGGCCGCAGCGTTGTTGTTGTTCTGTATGAGTGAGGCGCCCGAGGGGAAGGGCATGCGACGCTTGGGCGGCGACTGTGAGCGATCCGAGGAACGCGACGAGGAACGATCCGAGCCGTCACAAAGATTATCCTCCCGAGAACCACTGCGCAGCATACGACAGCTCACATTCGAATTGGACTCGACGCCAAGCTTCTCGAACAAAGCGCGAGCGTTGTTGAATCTCGCCGAATGGGACTCTGTGCGTGCGGCAGGATTTGCGGCAGCTGCAGCAGCGGCAGCGGCGTGGGCGGCTGCAACGGCGCTCAGCTGTTCCACCGGCTGGATTTCGATCGGTTTGCGTTGGAAGATGTTGGCTATTTGGGAGACTTTACCCACGGCTGTGGGCGCGGAAGCGGGAGCTGGAGCATGTTGCATGGGCTTCTCCATTTTGTGGCTGTGCGGGGTACAGAAAGAAACGAAATTAGATAACGTGCTTAGTTAATATCAATACCATTTATGACTAACTAATTGATAGCGACACCTCGCCCTAAAAATACAGAAAAACAAGTAACCAAATCGATTATAGTTTCCGCTTTTTTTGCCTATTCTCTTGTTTTACCTTCGCCATTTTTTAGACTTGTATCGATTTTGTTTTTGACTTTCGCAAAACACTTTTCACTTTTTGCAGTTCGAATATATAACACTCGGCAATAATATAACACTTTATTATGTGTTTGTTTTTATGATCAATGGCGGTACGTGGGGTCAGAGCACCGTGTGAAAGTCAAGTCTTCAACGACGCGACGTTCAACGCCAAAATAAACCCGCATAATCGAAAAGAGCCGAAGAAGGCACTCAAGCTGCTTCTTTCTTCAGTCAGCGGCATGAGAAAGAGAGCGATTAAGCAGCCCACACACCAAGAGAGACAGAGAGAAAAATAGAGAGAGCGTCGTAGGGCGAATTTGAGCGAATGCAAGAATGTCGCTGGAACGCGACATTGAAAGCCGTTTGCCTTTTTTTGCTTTCCACTGATAGGGTAATGGTTACTCTTATCGGTATTGATTTATGGTTAGGCCTAGGGGAACTTTAGAGTGCGCTACCAGCGGCTTTTGGAAAATTTATGCTATCGATAAGTAGTCTAATGTGTAACAGATTTATTTTAGGCATGACAATATCAAATCTGCACATAATTATGTCAAACTATGAGTATAACACTTTGTATAACAGCTAAGACTAAAAAAAAAACACCCTACACAACTACAATAACTCAAATTAATTGCAATTTCCAAACGCAAAACTGTTATATACACACAAGCACAATGAAAATAGTTGCCCAGATAAGTATAACACTTTGTATACCCGGTAAAAACAACACCCTACACAACTACAATAGCTCAAATTAATTGCAATTTCCAAGTAATCTTAAAAACACAAACGCAAAACTGTTATACACACACCAGCACAATGAAAATAGTTGGCGAGATAAGTATAACACTTTGTATAACAGTTAAGACTACAAAAATAATACCCTCTACAACTCAATTTAATTGCAATTTCCAAGCAATCTGAAAAATACAAACGCAAAACTGTTATACACACACCAGCACAATGAAAATAGTTGCCCAGATATCACAAAAGGAAACAGTAATAGACAGTTATATGTTTGCGGGAGTGTTTGCTGGTGTGTGTGTGTATTTTGCTTATGACAAAAATTATCACAAAGTCAATAGAGTACAACAAATAGCAGAGAGTAAGCAAACAAATGCCACAGATAATGAACTATACACACAACTATGCAATTTATAGAGCGGCAGACAAACAGAAACGGAGAGGGGCGAAAACTAGACAAAGGTTGTTACGGAACTGAAAAGGCCCCCAACGAAAAGAGTAGGACAGTTTACAAAGTTCAAATAGATGCGAGGCAGCGTCTGAATTTACGACACACAAATAAAAGAGCACCCGACACGAGATACAAGTAGAGCGGCATTAATCTAATCTCAACCGAAATTCTATTATGCATTGTGCTGCGTTGAAATTGAGATAAACTGTACAGTGTTGGGGATAAAAATAAAGTGTGATCTGGTAGATTTACTATTGTTGATGCGATAAGCTCTTGAGATAAAATGTGTATTGCGGTAACTGCACATTAACTACCAAATATCACGTATACGCAGCATATGACCCAAGAGAAATGCTGCAATTTCGTTGGGTTGCATCGCCACTTGAATATTTAAACACCGCTGGGACTTTAGTATTCGGTTATGCCACTGCGAGCTGATATTGATTTAATGACACGTTCGCAATGCTCTAACGAAAGCATCGTACACATTTTTTCCCTCTTCAAGTTCTTCATTATAAATGAATGATGCACAAAGTGGCCAAATGCATTGGCCAGCGTCAGGGGACCACAGGGGTAAATTGACATAAACGAGCACGGTCAGCTGCAACAACAACAGCCATACTTATACACATGCAGGAAAGGGGGCATCAGCAAGTGGATGTGTTAGTGGAAGAAGCGCTTGAATCAGAGAGACATGTCAGTTATTTATAACAAAGTGGACAGCAAAATGGCTGCGCTTGTCCTTGCACTGCACAAACCCAATTGGGCACTCAAGGACGCTTGTATTGAGGCTTAATACGAAAAAAAATGCAAAATCAGCACGTATAACAGTTTGTATAACAGTTGTATAAAAGAATTTTATACCATTCTGCAGAACACTGCTAAATAAGCACGTATAACAGTTTATATAACAGCTGTATAACAGTTGTATAACAGCATTATTTACCATTTCTACTCAATTCTGCAGGATTTAGCTAGAAATAAGCTATATAAACCCAAAATTAACACATTATAACAGTTGTAATTGTTTAAATCAAAGCATTTAGCCATATAAACGCGCTAAGTATAACAGTTGGCAATTATAATCATCGAGTGTCACACTTTGCACTATTGCTAATGGACACTTGATCCATAAAATAACAGTAATTTACACTAATGCGGATAATGTTGACAATTTGACGCCCTGACAGAGAGACAAACAAGTTTATTTAAATGTTTGTTGTTGGTTTTGCCCCAACTAAAGTCTAATTTTTGCATAAATGTTAATTGTTGACGGTAAAATGTTAAATTGTGCTCGTTAAACGCGACGTCGACGATGTCAGGGATGCAGAGCAAATAGTGGATGCCAGCCAGGGTAGGAGGGGGCCACAGGTGAGCACGGGGACGCTACATTTGTGACAGCAGCAACAACAACAACAGCAGCGATGACGATAATAACAACAAAGCCATGTGTTATAATTGCGTCAACGCTGAGACTCATAGCGTGAACAAGAAAACAATGTCAACAATGAAACGATGGTCCCCATTGTGTGGTTGGGGCAGCCAGCGAGTGGCGGCAGGGGAGGGGAGAGCGGAGGTGCAGTGCGGGGAGATGCCACTGTTAGTTGAAGCATTAGATTGCCATTGACAGAAGACTCAAGTGAAGGTTGCTTGGCCACAGAAGAATTGGTAGCAATTAGTGAGCTGGCTAAAAGTTAAACTGCCAGCTGAACAAGTTCCCTCTCCCTCCCCCTTCCGTTCTTGCCACATAACACCTCGTTTGTAGCAGCCAGAACTAGGCTGTAATGGGCATGTGGTTCCCATGAAAAACTAACTGGCGCCAACGAATAATGTTTTCTAATTATGTTATAATAATGGTAATAGCTTGACTTGATGAGATGACATAACTGGCTGTGAGAAGCATCTTGTTAGAGGTGAGAAGAGTGCGCAAAAAGAGGCATAACTTGATTGATAATGGAGGAAAATATTATTAAGGATGTGTGTGGATTAAGCGGAGTTTAAAGACCAGTGGGAAAATTGAGGCTAACTCAGACAGCTTACGAAATAAGGCAATAGGTTTTAAATAAAAGGTTTAATTAGTTTAAAGATATATAATGAGGTCACAGCAGCTAAATTATTATAGCCAAAAGCCAAGAAATACCGCCAAAAATCTAGATTAGAGTTATGGCTTACAAGCCACAAAATTTTAGAACTATTCAAACCATTTAATTAAAATTCCTGATCTTAACTTCATTGCGCTGTAACAATTATAGGCGAAAGGTTTACCAAAAACCTTGGATTTCGGTCGTTAAACTTGCGCTGCCAATAGTTGTAATACCAATTGGACTGCAGTGAACCGGCTTCTGGGCACTACACATACGTATGTATATAAATTTATATGTAACGCTCATGGCACCTTTCCGCGTAGGCTAGACACCGAGCACAACAAAAACAACAACAGCAATAGAGAACACTGAGAACAACAACATTTACTCTACTCGAGATGTTTTGATAGGCGGCACAACAAGCACCACAACAACACACACACACTCTACACACACACAACGGCGTTGTCGTTGTTTGTTGTCTGGTCGCCGCTTGGTTCTGCTGCTGGGTTGTTGCGTTGTTCTTGTTAGACAAATTATGCCAATTAAACGGTGGGAAAACAAGTTGGCAACTCTGCACGCGTGTCGCTGCCGCGAGACGTGGGTTTCTTCATTCTTTTATTGTATTCCACCACTCTGCAGCGAGTGGGGAGACTGGATGTCAAATGCGGTTTGGCCAACTTGCAAATTGAAGTCATTAATCTCGTATGGCTGCGATGACTTGGCAACCCTGAACAAGTCTTCTCTCATAAATTTATGTGTAGAATAAAAACACATTTGCAATTGAATGTTCTCTATGGCAGCATCAAAGGATGCGACCAACTAATTGATATAAACGAAGGCAGCTGTAGGCGTAACACTCCAAAGAGATTGCCAGATAGCGCGTATCTGGTTTTCTGGATCAAGAGAGTGACAAGTGGCAACTCCCAGAGGCAGTAGAGTAAGCTAGACAGGGAAAGGAACACAGTTAGGCTAGGGTTGCCTGCTCTAACCTATTACACAAACCTACACAAACCCATAACACCCTGCTACCCAGCATATTTACTCCATTCAACTGGGTAAAGTATCTCTCCAAACTGAAACCCAATTTCAAATCCCCTAAAACCACTTTTGTTAGGCAAACACAGACACACACTCGAGCCTTGGCGTAATGAGTTAAATCGAGGGCTGCTTGTAAAGTTAACGACTACTTTTAACTACTAAACACAATAAACTTAACAATTTCATAAATAAACATTAAAAACATTTCCCAGGCAATAATAGATGCTCAATCCCTTGCCATCGCCCACAAAACTAATCTTATTGCTCAGCCTATTGAAGGCCACGTCCCACAGATGCTTGTTGCTGCCACAGGTGAACGAGAGTGTTTTCTTGGTGGTCCTCGAGTCCCAAACCTGTATGGTACCATCGCACGAACCACTCACGAACCTCTGACCATCGGGTGACACAGCCACTGACATAACTATCGAGTCATGCGCCTTGAGGCTCTGACGCAACTGTCCACTGGGTAAGTCAAACACCTTAATGGTCTTGTCATCGCAAGCAGCCAAGGCATAACGCATATTCGGATCAAATACCAATTTCCTCAACGGAAGCTGAAAGTTACCACGACGCATCAGTTTGCCGGTGGCGCCATCTATCAGCGTAACATTCCCGCCACAATCGGTGGCTCCCAAAATTCGCTGATCTGCGGTGACGGCCAATCCAAGAATATTCCCACAACGCTCCGTATCGTAGCTATGCAGCAGTCTACCCAAGGTAGTGTCGTATTTAAAGATCTCCCCATTGCCGGAACCAGCGTAGACACAACCACTATGAGCGCCAAAAGTCGTTGACCAAAAGTTACTGACCAGCCGATGACCGACATTGGGCAACCGTACACCGTCCTTGACATCAAGTAGTGTTAGATTCCCATCCACAGCAATAGCCGCTATCGTTTTGTTATCTGGACTGACTTCCACGCAGTGCACACCCATGCCCGGCATTTTCAGGGTATATTCATAGGGATAAACATGTGCATCAGTGGGTGAAATGTGCACAATCTTCAGCTGGGGTTCGGCTCCACCGCAAACCACAAATTCCTTGGGCTTTGATCGTATTGTCACCATAAAGGAGGAGGAGGAACGAGGCTGCTCGTCCTCAATTGTCTCGGGCTTCACCAGACCCCAGGCACAGCACATAATTCTCTTCTCTGGATCGATATCGCTGCTTTTTTCAATTAGTTCCATATTTCCAAATATTAGCTTTCCATTAAAATATATATTTTTTTTTATTTTGTTCAAGTTGAATTTTACTATACGTTATCTGGCTCCAATCTCTGACATGTCTACACTAAATTTGAAGTTGTGTTTGTTTGATATAGTCAAAATAAACCAGTTTGGCTAGAGCTACTTGGATGCCGCATTGCTAACGAACTAACAAACTCTTGTTACCACCCACCTAGCTGAATATGCTAATTTTTTAGCCATAATCGCAGCTGCGCCAGACCATGTGGAAGGATTGAGCTCAAGTCACAGGTTTGTGCTTGTCTAGGCACAAATGACAAAAATCTCTAAAGTTGGCCAAGAGGATTTTGCCCAAAGTCTGCTAAAAATAACGCAATTTCAGCAGAGCCCAAGGGGGGCGGGGAGAGAGAAGGGGTAACGAAATGACTTTTGCAGACTCGTGGCGCCAGGTGAGTCAGTCATGTGTTAACCTGAGCCACTTTTCCTCAAGTGCAGCTGTCTCCTGCTCCTGCCAGTCATTTGTCAGGCTTATAAAAGTCAATCAGATTGAACTTTAATGCATAAATATTGGCAAACATATCAATCTGATCAAGTGCAGGATTAATTTGAAATGAAATCAAAGTTTAGTTTTTAAGCTGCTGACAAAACCAATTAATGTGCAAAGCTGGAAGAGTTGAGACAAGTAAAGAACAAATCAAGAAATCTTAAGAAAATTACAATGATTTTATAGGAATTAGAGGAAAAACACTAGAGACAAATTCCTCAGCTTGTACTTGCTTTAAAAATCAAACTCTTTTATAATTTTAATAGTGGGAAAAAGTTAGGATTTATCAGAGACTAACTGAAGCAGTTCACTAAAAGATTCAAGACAAACTCTTAAGTTTCTAATTGCTCACAACATTTTATGCCAATCCAAACTCAATCGTTTAGCTCTAAAATGAAACCAGAAATTCCATTTAAGTGCTAAATTTAAAAACAAATTAAAAATGCAATTTTCTAAACTAAAATCGAAACAGTTTTGCGCTAGATAATCAAGCCAAAAACGATGTTAAACAAAAAGGCACAAACGTGTCAAGTATATACATATATATCCACCTACATCTAGCTACATTTTGAATATATATGAAGTGATAAACTGAAAAGGTTGCCAAACTGTTTCCTGGGACAGCGGCATTTGATAGTCATGAAAGTTTTAGTTGAACTGTGACCAGGTGTACTCGGCATAAACAGACTCGTTAAATATGCACATTCTCACCTGTATGTTTTGCTTGCTTTTCCTGTTTTTCACTTCTTCTTTCTCCCTCCTTTGCTAGTGTTTTTGGCTATAAAATTGCGCTATACTTTGTTTGTTTTTGGGCAGGACCAACGCCTAAAAGCAGACTCCACTCGTAAATTTGGCCATTGTGGTGTTCGTTGAGCTTGGCTTGTTTTCCCAGTTGACCCAGGTGGTTGGTTGGTGGTTTGTAGTGCCACCTACTCGTCTCAGCTGCTGCTTTTTCAGCACTCAACCGTGTCGTCGTTGTCTTCTTCTGCTTCTTACTCTTTTTGCTTGTTGTTCGCCAATCAAGCCAGCGCCAGTCTCAGCATTTTCTGTGCTCTTTTTTTTTTGGCAAGATGAAAATGCAAATTTCTGCAAATATAAAAAGAAAACCAAGAAAATACTGTAAAAAATTTGGAATTTGAATTTATTTTGTTGTATTTTGTGCTTGCAGTTGTAACAAAACGTTGGCCTAGGCGGTAGGTTCATTGAACCGCAGAAAATCCACTAAAGAATTGCCACATTTTTATGGCCAGAGCAGAAAAAGGCAAACGAAATTAGTTTCTCAACTTCGATTTGGCTTGAAATTGAAGGTGAAATGTGGCAAACGGAAGCAATTAGTTTCATTTGTGCGATCGTGTAGCAACAGAGCACCGCCGCACCACCGTACCACCGAACCACCGCACCTCTGAGCAGCGCAATACTCTGCCACTGGAGGTGAAAGTGCTGCCGTAAATTGTTATACAAAACGCGTTGACGCCTCTCCCAGCTGACTATCAATAAGCCATAATAACAACAACTTGGAATGACCATCAAAACACAGTAAATTAAAAGAAAAAACAATAAACGCAAAGCAAACAACAAATTTGTCACGTCAAAACAACGAAAAAGAGTCAACAAAAGTAGAGATCCATAAACTGGCTACTACTTTAAGGCCTCACTGTGTGAGAGCGCCATAAACTTGTTGGCCACAAGCTATTGGGATCATTAATTGTCTCATAATTAATAGCATGGCATAACAATTTCATTTTGAGGCCTTCAAGACACCAAAGTTTGAATTTCCCAGTGAAATCTTTCAGTTGTCGGTAAGTCAACATCAAATGTTGATAAACTAATCCCACAGTCACATAGATTTCTATCGTTGATGGTCTTAACAACTGTCTGGATATGGTCAAACAGCAGAGTATGAGGAGGCTAAAACTTTGTTACATTACATTGGTTTCTAGTCTGGTTTCTGGTCTGAGTTTCATCTGCCGTTTGAGTTGTACAAATCACCATAAAAGGTCATGACAGAAACTTGCTCACTTTTGCGCCTGATGATGCCATAAAAAGATAGTCAGCTCATCATCAGCATGGTGATAATGATGTTGATGATGGCCAACAACTAGAACAGCAAAGAGCCGTGTTGAGTTAAAGCCACACACCTTGCGAGGGCCATAAAAACACTGAAAAATAAAGTAGCAAAGCTAAAAAAAAAACTTAAAAAACATGACATGAAACCTTCAATGTAATTTACAAGATTCAGTTTACACAATCCAACCTCCGCAGGGAGTTATGTACTCTGTCTGTTGTCAAAACAAACCAAAAACCGAAGACTGAGGAAGCTAAACACAAAACCATGTAGGAAAAAGAAAAAGTCAAGAAAACTTGTACAAATCTTAAACTGATTGAATTTGTTGGCCTTGCTCTGAGCAGCACTCAGCGAAGATCTCGTAATTCACAAAACTATTCACAAGTTCACTTTTGCATCCACTCACCTCATTAATGAATGAATGCCGAATTTTGGCATTTCTATAACTTCAACTTATGACATCTGGCAATCAACACATTTGCTATTTGTTACTCTTTCTTTCTTTACTTCGTATCACAAAAATTAAAGGGGTAATCAAAAAGCGGAACCGTTATGATGAGAGCCTGTGGTCAAAGTCTTGGTTAAAACCACATATTTGTGATTATGATTATGACTCGACTCCAAGCTGACCGCTTGATCTCTTTAATGGCCAAATAGCCCGACATTAACTTGGCCAACTTATAATTATGCTTTCATGATACGCGACTAGAAATCTTTGATTGATTGTAATTGCCTCGTTCGACGCTGTTCTACGCGGCGTATGCTTGATTCTAATGCCAAAGTTATTAGCACTTTTTCACATACAGCAATTTACAACTCGTGAGTCTCTATCTGTTTCATGTCCGGGTCGAGAAACTATTGCATAAAATCAGCACACGAGCATACAAATCAAAAGCAAACACTGGGAAAAGTCAATCGAATTGAATTGATTAGAATTTAATTGTCTAACGGTTAGACTTGATCTCATTTTAATCTCTGTTTGTGCAATTTAAATCTTTTAATATAAACTAGGTTTACTTTTCTTCATTGACATAAAACTATAATTATTCCAATATTATTTGCTATTGCTATTTAATTTAATCACTTGCGACATTTTTAGTTTGCTTTATAATAAACTTTTGATTTATTTTATAGTTTTATATTATTTTTAACATCTTTTTCCATCCCATTCATTAATTTGTAAGTTGCATAATTACTGCATTCAAATAGCAATCAAAAAAACATTCACTAGTCCCATGATTCATAATGATTAAGAAATCTAAATTGTTTCTCCATCTCTCTCTACCTCTCCATCTCCCTCTCTCTTTCTTTACACCCCAGCGACTGCACGAATAATTCCATCCATCTGCAGAAATTAGACATTTATTGCAACGTAAAGACGGCAAAATAGTTTAACCAATGTGCTTGCACAGTGGTACGAGCACGTTGCGAACGCGTTGTAGCGTGTAAATGTTTTACTAAATGCTGGCAATGGTAACAATGCAATTTTAATTACCTGTAAACAGGTTAAAAACAAAGTTTATTACGTAATGCAAATTGGTTTTTCGATCAAGAAGAAGTTAAACAAAAGCAAAGCAAAGAAAACGGAGAAAAGCAAAGGAAACTAAGAAAAATAACAATAAGTTTGAAACGCAAGAATTTCCAATTGCAATTTTTAGCAATTAAAATAATTGAATTGAATTGAAAACGAACAGAGCGACCTATAGATACCCATTGAACATACATCGGACTTCTTCTGTGTTGTATATACAATTTGAGTTAGCCTGGTTAAGGAGCACAGCTACCAAACCAGCTATTGAAGTATTTATAGCCTGGCCCTGACTACAACAAAATAAAAGGCTTCAAACAACTTTCACAACAGCGTCCCCTTCACTTCCCTTGCTACTCCTCTTCCTTCCTCCTTTCCCAGTTGATGCCTCCTCCAATTTCAAGCTAACAATTTATTGTCATTGTGGAAAATTGCTTTTCCAAGGTCTCTAACGGCATGTGTGCAGCTTCTTGACAGCCCTCTCTCCTCTCTCTTCCCTCTTTCTATGCAAAAATAAAAACTTTTAAATAAATGGCAAACTGTTTTGGGTTTGCAGCATGTTGCATGTGGCATGTCGCTTTTAATTGCATGTTTGAAGCTGTCAAATTGAATTTATTTAATGGCTTGCCGCATCTTTCACTTGCCACAGCCACAACATTGATAAATCGTGAACACGTGGCGTATGCGCAATATAAGATAAGATAATAAAAATGACATTAAAGTCTGTTAAAGTTTTCAGTTTGTTTTTTGGTGTTTTTTTTTTGGCAAACATTTTATTGATGAATCACGCGCACATCTTATCTGCTTGATAAGTTCAAACACGCAGCGCGCACAGTGGGACAAAACCAGAGACAAGTTGACAGCGAGACAGACGGGTAGACAGGCAGACAGGTAGAGAGACACACAGAAATTGTTGCAATTTTAGTGCAGATCCGCTTAAAGCACGCACCAGTTTTACCAGCAGACAAATCGAGCAGAAATAAAATGCAAACAGGTCTTGACTGTGGGCTTAGAGGTGGTAACGTGAGTCGTGAGTGGAGTAAAAGTCGTGACAAGTGCATAAAATGTGTCTTATTTAAGTCTCTGTTTTGGTCGTGTCACGCTGCCATCGCTAATTGTCGTTAACAGCTGGCAAACGCATATAACTCGTACAATTAATGGAATGTTACGACTGCCCGCAATTATTATTGGCAATCTTTAAGCAATTTTGCCTAATAAATTATTGTGCTGGTCAAGAGCTTCTGCTGCTCTCTTTCTCTGCCCCCTTTGATACATTGTGGCACTGAACTTGACACTAATAGGGCTTCCTGCCCGCTCTCCACTTGGCCAAAGCTGCAAACTTGTCACGAGGGGCTTAAAGCAGACAACGAGCGACAAGTCAATCGACTGGCAGATCTTGGCACTGCGTATAAGCCAAGTTTAAATGCGGATGCGCACAGAGGCACAAACAAGGCCATGGCCTTAGAAGGATTTCATTAGAAACTTAGCCGAGTTTAATAAGGAATTTCTGCAATCCAGAGAATATTTTGCTGCATTCACAGCATAAAAACTTCAACTAATAATTTGTGACCTCGGAGAAAGATAAAATAAATAAAGCGATGAAACCAGAAGTTGATACAAGTGTTTTCTCACTCAACTCTTTGCTTTCATTGTTTATATTTTTGTGTTTTTTATGCTGCCACAAAAGTTCAGCGCATGACAAATTTAAAAATCAACAAAATACGAAAAATTAAATTAAAGTCTCAGCAACAAAAGCGGAGTGGAGAAAAGAAAGAGAGAAAAATGAATTATTTATGCGGCATGACCAAAAAAAGTCGCGCACTTACACCTCGTACACCTCTAACCCGCTGCCCACTCGCCCCCAACTCCCGCTTGGCTTGACAAATGACCCTGCAGCGCGCCACGCCTCTTTCAGTAGTGTAATACACGGCACAGTGGGCAAACGAAAGCGAAAAGCTCAACAATTACAAATTGATAAATAAAACACTTTAAAGCGTATCAACAACAATTAACAATAACAACAAACAATTAGTTATAGTTATCAGTCAACAAAAATTAAAAGAAAAATCCCTCAAAAAAACAATTTAAATTCTGGCATAAAAATCTGCTTGTTAAATGTGACAAATTGCTTTGTGTTAAGCAAAAGAAGCTTTTAAAAAACATTACAAACAACAATTAAATAATTGACGTAGGCACGTAAGTGCATGTAAATACTGAAATTTGGTGTTGTAAAATGCATGCGGAAATTGTAACCAAAACTACACAAAGAACCAACAAATCATTTTAAAATAAATACCAAGTTCTTGTGTCGGAATTGATAAGCTAAAGACAAAGAAAGATAAGTTAAGAGTTAGCTAAAGATTTAGATAGTAACTTTATATAAAATTTCCGTTAGTTCAGTTATTTACTTTCAGTTCCTAAATCGTTTCTTTGCACCTTTTCAAGCAGCTCAATTTTCAAAGGGAAAAGCAATTTTTCCTCTGCTTTTCCTGCACTTTTCTAGTCACTTCTCCTTGAGCAAATCCCTTTTGCGTATCTGTTTACAAAATTTCATTGGGCAAACTTTTAAGGTTTTGCTGACATTCATGGCCATAACTCGATTTCAAGTTCTTTTCATATTTACATTTGGATTTTCTTACACTTGCAGCGACACTAGGGATTTGCCCCTCTAAAGCCGCTTAACTTTCCTGCTCTCTGTTAGCCCTTTTTTCTAGCCATCTTTATCTGCTGGCGAGTCAAGTGTCGTTTAAGTTTGTCACACTGTGCTCCACTTTGTCTATGATTGATTCTATCGGCCGTCTGTCTTGCTAATCTTATCAGCTGTGATTAGCTAGTTAACACATGAATTCAAATCAATTTTAGTGTAATTGGCCTGTCATTAGCTTATCTCTATAGTTTCAATTTATGCTCTTTTTTGATTCATTAATGGCTTAATGAACTTTACACTCGATGCCTCAGTTCATCAACAATTGAATTGCATTTAGTATATATAGTCGTATTCACACTGATATTTCAGTTTTCTGCTGTTTCTTTGGGGTCACTTAATTGCATCGTCATATGACAATGTCCGTCCGTCCGTCTGTCTTTTGTCTCGCTTGGTTTGTCAATGAATTTGATTTATTTTCATCATTTACTGTCGAGAGTGTCCATTAAAATTGTCGACGCTTTTGTTTATTTTTTAATTGGATTTCTGTGACTATTCAACTTTTTATTCCACTTTTTTTTCATGTTCAAAAATTGTTAAAAACTTTTCACGTGTCAAGTGTCTGGTTTCGGGCTATAGATTGCAATCTGTTTATTATGTCATAAGTCTTGTTGGCTTTCAAAACCTAAATCTCTGGAGATTTCCGTGACTTATTCAATTCAGCTTGTGTCACATCTATCATAGTGCCCAGGATGCGACTGTCCGCCCTTTTTTCGCACTGTAGAATCACAGTGGAGCACAGAATACAGAATCTCGAGGAACCCAAAGCAAATTATTGATTTATGGGAACACGTCTGCTGTCATTGTCAAGATAAAGTGGCTGCGACTTGTGAGTTGCGTTCTGGACGCGTTCAGCGTACAGCTGGCGAGGCGTGACAACTACAAAAGCCAGACAACGCCACAGCAGGTGGGCGCAAAGGGGGGCAAGAGGACTGCAGAAGGTGCAGCAGCGCTTGGTGTTGCAGTTGAAGTATAGAGTGCAAAGTTGAGTCAACCTTAAGCACACACACACACACACACACACACACACACACAGGTCTCTTACACACACACAGTTTACTTTACTTTACTTTACTTTGCAGAAGCTGCACTAAACTTTAAGTGCAAAACGCAGCGCAAGAAAAAATAACAACAACAAGAGCAAAAAGCAGCTGCGAACAACCCTTAGAAATGCAGCAAACATAAAGAAGAAGAAAAGCAAGAAGAGGAAGCATAGGAGGAGCAAAGAGAAGTCCCAAGGATACAAAAGCAGGGAAATCGAATAAGCAAGCGACGGAAATAAAAACAAAAGCAAAACACAGAGACCGCCGCTCTTTCTCTCTCTTCCTCCCACTCTCTGTGGCTTCGCTTAATACCCTACCAACCCCACCCCCTCCCCCTACCCCCTTTGGACAGTGGAATGCCAGCAGCCACTTTTTTTTTTGTCATTATGTAAGCGTCGACGCTTCAGCAAACTTTGCACCAACAGTTATCTCTGTCCCTGTCTACCAGCAGCCGCCCACTGCTCTCCCTCTCCCTCCCCCTGTGGACATGCCTGCAGTTGTCAAAAATAGCAAAAATTCAATAAAGTAAAAGCTGTCTGCCAACTTCCCAAAGCACACACTCTCCACAAATATTAACACAAACCAATTCCCACTCCATTCACACTCCCCCTCTTCATGCTGTTCTTCCTCTTTCTACTGCCAGTCACACACATGAATGCATTTTCCCATCTTCTGTCGGTTGCCCTACCAAATGTAGCTAATGTATGAAAAACCACCTGAAACAGGGCTCAAATTGACAGGCCGTCTGTATTTAATGCGGCCAATTTAGAAAATTATGTCTAATTTGTGGTCATGTGCCCCGGCCACTTCACCAGCTGTCCCAGAAATGGGGTCAAAGGGAGCGACCTGGGCAGGGCTGTGGTTTGCTCCAAATTAGCTTAGACACTCGAATTAATTAGGCTAAAAATAGTTAAATCACCTGCGTGTTTACTAACCAGAGTCCTGCAAAGCACATTATCAGCCTTAAAAGCGGGTTAACTGCAGTAAGGTCAACAAACAAAGTTTTGTTTAATAAATTTCAACATTTAAACCAAAATAAATAAAAGTGTTTTAACTTTTGGCATCATTTTTTGCAGCTTTGAGACAATCTCTTGTGTGGTTTTTCAAGGGTATCTTAGCTTCGTCTAGCATGCTTGTACAAAGTATCTTTGTATCCACGTATCTATCTATCTTGTCTTGCATATTATTTCTTTAGTCAGTTGGCCAAGGTAGTTTTTTGTTTTTGCGAGAACAACTTTAGATTTTGCATTATGCAATTGCCTCGCATTGTTGTCTGCTGTTTGTCATGTGGAATGGGAGGGGGCGTGGCAGGCAATGCAGCAGTCATGCACATAAGCTGGAAATTGGCATCTCATTCTGTGGCAAGTTGCTTATTATTACTTCATTCAATTCAATGCAAGTTAATTGCAATTACACAACAAAAACAACGACAAACGGCTACAAAGGGTTAAACACGTTCACTCGCTACTCGTTACTCGCCACTCGCTACTCGTTACTTGCTACTAAGTAGCTCACCCTCGCTGTTCAAACAAATGTATGCAAATGTCGATGCTGTCGCCCCTTGTTTCTAAGCAAGGGGGACTGGCCCTGGGCAGTGGGAGGCTAAGAGCTGTCTAAGTGGGGGACACCAAAGTGGCTCTGGCATGCTTAGACCCAGCCCACAATCCAGTGAGTGGCGGGGCAAATGTTGTTCTATGTTTTTTTATCGTTTACATTGAAAGCTTTCGTGTTGTTTTCCTCGCGTTGTTTGTTGCGGAAGAACAAACATTTGGAAACAATTGAAAGTGATCAAAGTCTATTTAAGGAAGGTGCTTCACGCGAAATCATATCAAAAACGGCAGGGAAATCATTAGGAGAATATGAAAATTTACTTTAAACTCAAGTTTGAGTAAGAACAGGCCCAAAACATGAGATTAGGCAGCCAAATCAATTGAAGAGAGTTTTAAATTTTCCAAATTTTTTAGTTAATTTGCCAATTATTGAAGAAAATCAATGGAAACGTAAAAGCCTTTTAAATTCTCCTGTTTTTTTTAAAGAAAAATCTAAAACAAAAGATCCTAAATAATTAATCTAACGTCATTATCTCAGATATAATTATTATAGGGCATTTAAAAGTTATTTAACATGTGTAATTAAAACAAACACTGCACGAATTTCCTAAGCAATTACAAGTACACAACAAAAATCAGTTAACTCTAATTATACAAAAGTTTACTACTGAATTGAACGTGTGTGTAATTTGTGAGTGTAATTAAGTTTAAGATCAGTGAACCCAATAGAAATGTTAATGTGGGCACACATAAAAACTGATTGATCAATGGCAAGACGAAAACGTAATTTGGCTCAGTGTAAGCCAGTGCCACATATGGCAACCACGACAACAATGATCATCAAAATAGACATGGACCATAAAAAGTCAGCAGAGTTTGGCGACGACGACGGCGACGACCCCAAACGACAACTGTTGCCAGTTGTTGTTGTAGTTGTTTATGATTCCATTCAAAGATCAACCGACATCGTGTGCTAAACTTGCACCAAATCAAGAGGCCAATAAAGTGCCTAGGGGTGGGCAGTGGATGGAAGTGTGAAGGGGGCCCCATAACGTTATTGAAACTTGATTTTGCCCAGCTGCGCGTGGGCAACAACTTCAGTCGCCCCTTCGTCCCCCTCCCTACTCTACTCCACCCCCCAGCAAAATAGCTGAACAGCATTTTCTGCAATAAATGTAGCAAAAATTGCAAAACAAAAAGTTTTTCATGTGCCAAATTTGGCAGCCAGACGAAACGTTTAAAATTAAAACAATAAATTTCAAGCAAAAGTTCAAATACAACAACAACAACAATTGGAAACGTTCGAAATTAACATAAAATAAACATTTGCATGGAAATTATCACATTAAACGTTAATTTGTAATTTTATGCATAGGCAATTGCTTTTGGAAAACCAAATTCGAATTAAAAAATCTCAAAAATCTACATAAATATTTGTCTTTCGACATTTTTGGACGGTGGGGGAACTGACATTAATTAAGAATAATTTGCTTATAATTTTGCTTTGCGCTTTAGCGACTAATTAATGTGAGTTTTGCGTAGGCGAAAGTTTTACATTTCTATCGTTAAATTTTATTTTTAACGTTTTATGTTTAATGACAATTTTATGGGTTTTAAAGTCGGCGACAAATTAAGAATGCAGCGGAAGAAGGAAGGAAAGAGATACATGGAGTGGAATGGAAACGTTTTAATGTGCAGCTAAAAGATGAGAAACTAAAAATAAACAATAATCAACAAATACAATAGGCAGACAATCCACTATTCGTCCCCATCTCATTCCCCCTTTCTATCTCCATGTCCCCAGAAGGAAGCAAATCCCCAGAATGAAAATCCCCAACAATAAAAACAGAACAACGCAGCACAGCAGCCGCTGTCGCAGTCGCTCTCGACGTCCCCATCGCCATCGTCGTTGACGCTGTCAAGCGCAACTGTTTCTGCAAGACAAAGAAGACAACAACTGCGCGAACTGTAAAGAGATAGCAAGAGAGCAAGAGCGAGAATGGAAGTGGAAGGGGGTGGGGGGAGGCAGTGAAATTAAATATGGTTTGTAACCAGAATTCCGCACTAAAAATAAACAAAGAAGAAGAACTCTATGCAAGTAGCACGCGACGCGAAGGGTGTAACTGAACTACGTGCATTCAAACGTACACATGTACACGCACACACACACACACACACACATAGCACTTATGTATAAGCAAAGAACAAACAGCAAGTTTATACAAATTAACAACAATGTGGCCTCCACACACACGCTCTACAACAAACACACTAATAAAGACACAATTTGTATTGCGGAAATATGCAATTGCAATTGGAGTCTTTTGCATATTTGCATAAATCGGCCGCGGCCATTGCAAAACAATTAAACAGCTAAAACAAAATCAAATAACAAATAAAAAAAAACGATAAATGAGCAAAAACAAAAGACGATAACAAATCACTTCGTAAAGCAAAATGCTCAAGAACCTAAGACAACAACAAAAGCGGCAGCAGCAAAACCGACAGCAGATAAAGTAAAACGAAAATAAGAAGAAAAATAAAAACAACAACACAAAGTTGTTTGACTCTTGTTTTGATTTTGTTTTCGCAATGTTGTTGGCGTCTCTCTGGCTAACGTTCTCTCTCCCGCTCTCACTCCTGCAATTTCTGTATATTGATCAGCGGTTGCTTGCTCTGACACAAGGGCAAAAGCCTTTGCCTTTGGAGCATTTACTGTTGTTGTTCACTTCGACCAAATTCTACACAAGGCAGACAGAAAAAACCAGTTATTTCGAAAAAGGAGCAATGCCGTTCATATAACTGTTAATGCAAGTGATCAGCTTTTGGCCAGGTGTCCCCAACGGTTAGCCAGCAGCTGTTTGATCACGATGTATGTATGAAAATTACATCGATGCCTGCACCCCTCCGCCCGTGGACATTGGTCGAATCGCTTCTGCGCAGTGTGACCAGGCCGCGGAGGGAGTGAGAATGAGAGAGACGTAAAACAAGCGTTTAAAATGCCGCTATTTCAACATTATTTGTTGATGTATTTACTTATAATTTAATGCACTTTACGCACCTGTCAAAAGAACGACAAAAACAACAACATGTATAGCTGGCCGCTCTATGCGAAGCTTTGCAGAAATTTGCCGCTGCAAATAAACACACAGTTACACACCAACACGCACACACAGTTACACACACGCCCTCTGCTTGGTTGTTTGTATGTATGCATATGTGCGAAGTTCAACTTCGGCGCAGCTCTCGCTTACTTTCCTTCTCACTCTCGCGCACAGGCGATGCTACCTTTTTACATTTAATTTCTTTTTGCGCAAAAGGAGTGGCGTCCACCGTTCAGGCTTTTGCTTCTGTTTTGCATACACACACATACACATACATGAACAACACAATGTACATGATTATTTTGCGGCACTTTTCCTTTTCTCATGTTCCTTTTGCGCAAATATTCAACTCTGATTCTTTTTGCATATTCCTTTTGCGCGCTGCTTTTCAATTCGATAAGTTCATGAAATTTTCAAAGCAATTGCATGGTTATGATTACTAAAATAAACTAATGATGATTCGCAGTGGACTTCTACTGTAAATCGGCATCACTTTAATTCATTCCCTGTTTTATTTTTCTTATTTGTATCTGTCGGAACGCGTCGTAGGTGCGTCGTCTGGACGAATATTTTCGCCTGCTATGTTGCGCAGCTCACTGCGTGTCTTGGGACAGGGGAAAGGAATTAAGTTTTCTTATATTCCTTTAATTTTTGTTACAATTGCACAAACACAAAATGGGAATTTGTTATCATACTTTTCACGCACTTTTTAAACAAACAATTTTGCAATAATTCTGCTTACGCGCGCCCGCTAAATACACGTTCCGTTTGCGGTGAAATGAATTTTTAGCATTTAACAAAGGGAATCAATTTGCTCACTGTTAAACAGTCCGTTAGCATCCGTACGCGTCGCCGTTTCGTTCACAACTAAACGATAGAGCGCGCTGCAAAAAAGAAGCAGTACAAGAGAAAGAGAGAAGGCAAATTAACAGTGGTTTAACAGCAGCCGCCAGTAACGGAGAGAACCCGGTTAGCAGATGTAAATAATAAATAGCAAACTAATATAAATAAACTGAAACGTACATTTCTGTGTCAATAATTTAATTTGGGTTTACTAACTTTCAATAGCTTGTACTAAATGACATAAAATCAACGCTTGCGATAAATTCACAAAACTTTTAAAACAACCCTCTTACACATATGCACTGTTCAGCTATTAAACTCAAAATGGCACTGCTAACAGGGGACTTAGAGTGACCATACAGTCACTTCTAAACAAAGAGTATAAAGTGAATTACACAGTTTTGAAATACGCCTGCATAATGCGAAACTTGTTGCTAATAATTGTTCTAAGTGCCATAATACAAACAGGATTTTGCTCAAAGTGCAAAGTGCTGTTAAACGAACTGGCCGACACACAAAGTAGATTCGTAATGTGCACCACACGCCATGCGATTCCCGACCAAGACAACAGATTCTGTGGCAGCTGCAAAATTGATAACGATAACATGACAGCCAGATACGACCAGTTGATGAAAGATGTGAACTGTTCCAGTTTATACAAGGATGCAGATCGCATGAATATCGTAATTACAACACAGAAGCTACTCCAGGGCCTCTGGGACAGGGCGTACTGCAGCAGTGAGTCTGCCGATGACTAATGCAACAGTATTTTAAAATAAAACAATCGCAATAATTATATTTTCAGATTGCTTCAAAGATGACGGTCAAGTTCTGAATAATTTCACACTGTTGAGTGATGAGTTTCAAGGATGCATCAATACAGCAAGCAACAAGAACGATCTGTGCCAGTTTTGCAAAAAAGATTATATCTATATGAACGATTTCTATATAGATCTGGACAAGACCAACAACGGGCATATCTGCTTCGACATACAGGACATCGTAGGTGCCACTGCTTTGTGTTTTAATAAATTATTATATATTTTCCCACTTCAAGATGAATCGCACGCGTGGTAAGTGGTCTAAGGAGCTCAAATGCTGTCAGCGTGAGGAGAAAATGGGCGTGTTCCTGACGAGCGTCGCAGTTGTTGCTGTGCTGCCCCTCATACTTTTCTACAGTGTCGCCATTGGGCTGACCAAGCGACGGGAGGCGCAGCATGGTCTCCTTAATGAACAGGAGCCCGCACTGGATGCACCAACAACAACTCAAGTCATTACCGCCGCCATTTTGTCAACGCCAGCGCCAGTGATGTCAGAAGCGCCAGCTGTTCTGCTCTCGAGAGCAGAGAAACCTGCACAGCTTCTGAGGAGCCGGCTATAAAGCCAAAAACTAATTAATTATATATTTTTTGTGGTCAAAGTGTTGCCAACTGTTTTAAAATTAAGTTATAAAGTCGGAGGAAACTTGTGCTGCGTTCACACTACTCAAGTTTGTAGTGTCACGAAGTGTGCACCCAGCAAAGCTTTTGTTATTTAAGCTAGGTCCACACTGTTTTATATATTTAGCACCTTTGCTTTGATTACTAATATTTAAAAACTCAAAAATTTTACAGTTTTTTGAAGCACTGTGCGAAAGAAGTACACAACAATTCGAAATTGGTCTTAAAAAGCAGATATTTTAAATGACAAGCTTAAAATTCAAACGTTTGTCTACGAAAACTTTGATAAATTACTAAATTCCTAAGGAAAAATTAACTTTCTTAGAAACACTATGCTATAATAAAAGTTTTTAAACCTAAATCGAATAAGCTCAAAACTTTAAAGTAATAATAACACCATTTTATAAGTAGTAGTTCCCTAAGCCTACATTTGTGAGTTATGCCCCTTATTTGAGGGGATTTCCCTTGTTCCTAAATTGTATTACACCAAAATTTGTACACACCGCTCTGAACTTTATATGCTTTATACTTTAATCTCAAGATTTGTTGATATGTTTGACATACACGATTAAACATTTGGTTAGTTTGTAACATTTTGGTAAAATTATTGAGAATCTCATCAATTTGTGAATGTGAATAATGAATACAAATATATATAGTTTATATACAGACTGAACTTAAGCCTAAAACAGGTATGCAATGATTGGTTTTGAAATGTTAAACGAGTGTGCCCAGATGTTCTATATCCAGATTGTTTGTATATAGCTTTTCAGGGTTGTCAACTGCGCCAAAAAGCTGCTTCTTGAGCATTTTGCTCTCCGTTAGTTGTCGCACATTGCAGTTCTTTTCCAGGTACTGCTGATCCTCCTTTTGAATTGTATCGCGTAGTTGTTGCATGTCTTTCTTGTGGTTGCCACAGGTAGTGCCTCCGTCTGGTGGCTCAAGCGGCAACACTTCAAACTCACGTCCCAGACATTCCAAGACGCCCAATTTGGCCTTCAGTTGCTCGTTGGCCATCAGCAGTTGTCGTTCTACCCTGTAAATATCCGTCACCTGGACAGATAGCTCCGAGTCGAGTCTGTCGATCTGTTGCAACACCTCGCCCTTTGTGTGGTAAGCGTAGCGCACCTGTTGCTTCCTCACCTTGGCATGCAGACGCAGCAGTTGTTCCTCTTCCCGTTGCAGTTGCTTGTTGAGGGCATAAACCTTTTCTAGCCAATAGATTTGCATTTCATCCGAAAGCGTTGGCTCTACGGTTTGGGAATAGGTGAAACATAACCTCACTTTTGTTATAGTTTTGACTGAATACTTACCGTTGGCAAATTGTGGTACTCGCAGCCTTTGTTCCTCTGCGATGTCGGCTGGTTTGTCGATTGTTTTGAGATAGGCGTCTAGTAGGTAATTCTTGCCCAATTCCCGTTCTCTGACGCGATGTTTCTCATGCTCGATCTGTAGGATTTGCTGCTCCTTTTCACTAGAAAGGGGTTTCAAGGGTATTAACAGACTATGTATGACTTCTTTCCCTTAACTAACTCACTTTAACAAGTACATTTGCCTATTGATTGTCTCGTCTTGTGCCAATATTATATTCATGAGTCGCTCGTTTGGATTAAACGCCTCTTTCTCCTCCCTTTGTGCTTCCGATTTATTGCGCTTTGGTTGCTGTTGTTGCTGCTGTTGTTGTTGTTGTGCCACCGCTGTTGTGGCAACTGTTCCCCTTTGCTTGCCCCGAAAGCGACGGCGAAAGCGTTCACTGCGGGAACTGCCTACGGGACTGCCCATACCACTGTCCTTATCGGTGGACATGGAGAGCATGGAGAACATCTGGTTATGGTTGTGGTTCTGGTTATGGCCACGCGCTGACGTCAGAGCAGGTGTGCTTCGCGATAGATTCCTCAGCTGAAGTTCGCACTGCAAAGAGACCAAAAAAGAGGGAAAGATACTAAAGATTATAAAGAGTTTTTGGGGGAGGAAAAAAGCGCGAAAAGTCTAAATGTCCATAAAAGAAATTTATAGTTTCCTGAACAACTTACATATAAAAAGGGACAGAAGCGCTTAAAATTCTAGAATGAAAACCTTCTAAAAACTCACCAGTTTTCTGCCAAAATTATCCCTTAGAGGCACTACGTCCAGCAGACGCGTGCTACCATCCAAATATTCCTCGAATTGGCAGTTTCTCAATTGCTTAACAATCACATATTCGTGTGAATTCTTCAGACTCTTGCTATAGGTCGGCGCTTCTTCCTCCTCTTTGGTTTGTATGGTAATTTGGTTAGATTTGCCAATGGATTTAGCACTAGAAGTTCCCTGTTTCTCTTCCAGATTCTGATAGTGCAGCAGTGCGCAAATGAGATCCGCGCAGGTTGTAGACGCGTCTACACCCGACACCCAATGCTTCTCACCATCGATGGTTATGGACACCGTATCGGAGAGAGTCTCCATTGAGCCATACGAATCGCAATCTTCATCTGGTTGGCATTTTGTAGAATTCTTCAGTAGGGATGTGGAGGCAACAGCTGTGATTGAGGTATTCTTCAGGGATGCACTGTCATCCTCCAGCATCATTGTCGTTGGCACTACGAAGAAACGAAGAGAGCGAAAAAGCATTAAAAAGAGACACAGCTGCTGGGAATTCTTCTTTTCTTCTTCTCTTTTTTAAATCTTTAACATGGAAACGACCCAATTCACGTTGATTCATCGCAGGAACAACACTTGGGCGTCTTGCATGCTTATACATGTTGCTGCTTGCTTATACATGTTCATTAATGACGTCAGCTTAAGCAAAGCGATAATCACTGAGGTATGCCTTGAAAAACAAAGCAAGAAAAAAACCAACAAAAGGAAATAAATAAAGGGTTAAATCGTTTGGCTTCTTCTGCTACTTCTTCTTCTGGGTGGAATGAAAGAAACAAACATAAAATACATTTAATACCATTTAGTATCCTGATCAAATTGCTTCCGTATTGTCTGTTGTTTTGATTAATTGTCTGAGATATCAATTTCCTTTCCGTTCCACAAGCAAAAGAGAAAGCTAAGTACACTAAACTCAATTCTAGCAGGCCTTTCAGTCTTTAAGCTAGAATTACTAACTTAAACAGTATCGAATTGAGCACTAGCTGGGGAAACTCTCTTGAAATTGGCTGTTTTACGACTTTTCAAACTGTTATACAGCTTGTAATCAGTTTAAGAAATACTTTATATACAAATTAATACAAAGTAAGTAGAGTAATCGCCTTTTAAGCGTGTATAACAGCTGTTATACAAACATACAACTGTTATACAGCCAGTAATAAAGTCTTAAAACGTCTGAAAACACACATAAATTAAGTGTATATGGCCATTATTTGCACGCTAGACTATTTTTGCCTACGTGAAACTGTTATACTCTCGGAATTCAATTAATGTAATGCACAACTAACAGATCATAGCTCTTTAAAATTCAAAAATAAATCACTAGCGGACAAAAACTGGATATTGTTAACTCTTAAAAGCCTGTGCAGAATTACAAATTCCAGACACATTGGCATTTTGCTCATTTGGATCGCTGTGGTTGTTGTTATTGTTGTTGTTGTTGGTAGGCAGACAGTTGTGTCTTAAGACATCGGCCATCAGGTTTAAGCATAATACCACACCCAGATTTCAGTTTTGTTTTGGCATTTAAAATGAAAGCAATAAATACAAGTACTTAAAACATAGCACCAACACTAAGTCACCTACTAACTAGCTTAGTACGCGCTTAGTTCAAGCTTAGTACAAAGCATGGTGTGAAGACTTTTCCCAATGCCGTACAAAAAAGAAACTTTCAAAATAACTTAAAGCGTAGCGTAGATGAATGAATCTCAACTGTAACGCATTATTATGCCCTGTACGTGTGTAAACGCCGCTGTGGGGTATATTAACTATAAAGAGTTAGTTGTAACAAGTTAAAGGGAATTTAAACTCTTAAAAGAGATTAAGCCAACTATCATAACTTTATGTTACTCTTTTACAGGGTATCAAATTGTCTTCTTCGCTCTGTTAATGGTTTATCTTGAGTTTTTTGCGTCGACTTCCATTTATAATGGTTAATTGTGTTGGTTTGCTTGGGTGGCATGCGAGAGGGGCATGGAGCCAGGGGCGGCAGGGGGAGACCGGCAAAGGGGGAATTTGGTTTTGATTTTGGCTCCGGTTAAGGCAGCCGCCCATAGAAAGTTACAGTGCATCAAATAATTGTACGTACGCGTCGGCTTGGAAATTGTTAAATGACTTTAAAAGGCAGCAAGCAACAACAACAACAGCAACAGCAACAATAAATTATATATGCAACACATATTTAGCACAAAGTCATTAGCATTTTGGCCAAGTTTAAAGCGTGGACCGTTAATACATAATCACACACAGCGAGTTCAAAATCATTTACATAATATGCGAAAATAAAAGAAGGCGATTTTAACGGCTTTATTTACAGATGTCATAAGCCCAATCGCTTAACTTTATAGTTATTGTTATAGTTGCTATTGTTTTTATGGCACAGTTTCATAAACTTTCTATAAACATTGTTATGATTATCATAAGTATTTGCACAATAAATTGCACCATAAATGGCGCCTGCAATTGCGGCTTAATTGTGATTGTAATTCGCTTCACTTTGTTACACTTTTTATGTAAATGCAGCTGCATGAGTGTGTGTGTGCGTGTGAGTTTCTGTACGAGTGTGTGTGTATGTACTTTTGAACTTTCCCGTTTTGTTACACCTGTCGACAGACCGCCGATAAGCTCGACCAACACATTTGGCGTCGTCACGACAACTGATCCAAGAATCATCATAAGCAACAACAAACCACTCTCAACTATGTCTTGAGACCGAAGAGAAACTTAACAGAGAGCGCGACCATAAGCCAGCCAGGCGGGAAAGAGAGCGACAGCATGCAAGCATAGAGAGCAAGCGAAACAGCGGCTTTGCAGTCTGTTGTTATTGCCACTCTCCCACACTTGCGCTCTCTCAGCAACTCACGCATACTAATGCACAGAACACATGCAGATAACCGAAAATGTTCCCTGAGAGTGCGCTCTTACGGTAACTTCATGGTTTAGTTTTGTAACTTGACTAACATAATTGCTCCAGTCTCAGCTGCCACCCCTCTCCGCCTCCTCCTTCCCGTGTAGCTGCCAATTGTTTGTCTGTTTGCACAACAAATTCTCAGCTACAAACTGAAGATCTTATGAAACAGTCAGGAGATTTCTGATAAACAAATTATGGGAACTGTCAATCTTACCGAAATTAAAAATTTAATTATTTTTAATTAACTATTTCGAAATTTTATAAATTGTTTCACTCTTTTTTTTTGGAATTAAACATTAGCATAAACATTATTCAGTTACTCAACAAGTTGCCGCCGATCTCGATCGAATCCAGTTTTTGTTTGTGGTTTTATAACTTTTTGTTGTTTTTTTGCTTTTCTTTGGTCCGTTTGAAAGATCGTGACGCCGTCGGTTGCACTTGCAACAAGTTACGTTTTTTTCGGTTGTTTTTTTTTATGGTAGACTGTTTGGCCTTTCATTTTCATGTGGCGCAGTTATTGCAGCCGTTTATGCCCTGCACGCGGAGTACTCTGACTTGATGAACTCTTTTGCCATTAAAGTTTGTATAACTGGCTGTTGGTCTTATTTTTTTTAGTGTATTTTATATTCGTCGTGCCCCATTTAAGTGTTTTCCGTCTAAAGCTCTTAAGCTTCCCAGCATAAACATGCGCCAAACCGGTTTAAATTGTTGTGTGAACCTTAGAAGTAGCCCCAAAAAAAAATATAATATAATTATGCTCATGCTGACCTCTGTTCTTTCCATGAAAGACTCTAGCTTCTAAGGCCAAAAGCTCAAGTTGTGCCAATTAAAAGCCACATTGTAGCTCATAACTTTTGCCAAAAATATCAGCTAAAACAATTTTTATTTAATAAATTTTTTCTCTAAAATTTTGACTCACCTAACAATTCTAGTCTTAAGTCCAGCTTTAGCCTTGCTCTGACCTCTAGTTCAATTATACTTTCAATAAAATACGTTCAATTCTTTTTTAACTTGGCTATAATTAAGTTGTCTACTTTCAAGCGAACTTGCAGTAAAAGTATGCTATAAAAAATTGTTTTCGATTTTATAAATTAATGAAGTTATTCGTAAAATGTGTTGACAACCTTGAATTTTAATATGCATTTATTATATAATGAATAATTAAGTGTTGATTGCATATTTGTGTGAATATGTTAATGATATTTTGAAGGCAGAACTTTGGCAATATAATCAAAAGCCGATATTCACCACACTTAAAGGTATCGACAGAGACAGAGACAGAGAGAGGCAGAGACCGAGAGAGAATTCCTAGAGAGACAGCCATACTCACCACCGTTATGAGTAAGCTCAAGCGTGCTCCAAACCTGTATTTTGAACACAGCTTAATAGCTACACACAAACAAAACTAGAGTCAAGTCACTTAGAGGTGAGCAAAGATCGCTTACGATAGTCACGACTTAGACACGAGCAACATGGGCTGAGTTATAAAGCGGGTTTTACAGCGTTAATAGCTTGAGTTTATGAGTAAATAATAGAGCACATAGAGCTATAGCAATTTCTTAATTATTGATATTAAATATATATATAAAAAAGGTTTCATGTTCTCACTTATAGATTGATAGACTTACCGATCATTTTGGAATCCCGACTATGAAGCTGATTTTATATAATACCAAGTTTAAACGGTTTTCCCTTAGTTCCAGTTAGCGAGTACTCACTGTAAATAGAATAAAATGAAAAATATGCATTTATAAACAATAATTATTATACAAAATATATAAAATTTAATCACAACTAGTAATTACGATACTAGACATAAAATAAACGCTCTTGATCAAAGTTTTTCTCTAAAAACCAACTCGTCACGCCGTGGAGCACAAGAGCTCAAGGTTCTGGCCACATGAGAAGACACGCTGTAGGCGCATCTCTATGAGCTGGGATGGGGACAAATCAACTTGGCCAAGAGGCGTTAACCGAGTTTAGTTGCCAAACAAACGTCAGCGCGCGCGGTTAACTCTCAACGTGGAGGCACCGATAAAACGCGAGAGCTGCAAAAAAAAAAGTAAAACGAAAAAACAACAGAAAATCGGTAGAAAAAAGGAAAAAAAAAAAGACAACGAGAAAAACGATAGGAAAACGTATAAAAATAAAACAATAAACCAGAAACTGAAAACTAAAAACTACAAAAACTGAAAAGACACTCGACGTATGGGGCTGGGTCGATAGTTAGACAAACAAACAAATGAATAGCTGCGAGTGTGTGTGACTGGGTGTGTGTGAGTGTGTTCAAAACTTAAACTCAAACAAGTATTTTGTCGTTGCACCCACGTTGGATACATCTAAAAAGATATATAAATATATATATAGAAAAAAGCTCTTCCCTCTGCGGATTTGTCAAACGTTTGTGGAACTCGGAATTGGAATTGGAATCGGATTTGTATGTAGATTTCTGTCAAGCTCAACGCACTTTATCTTTTTTTTTTAACCTTGCAATTATATACATACATGTGTAGCTGTGTTCGTGTGTATCTGTGTGTGCGTGTGTATACCTGTAGCTCGTAGCTTGTGCAAAATTCCTCAATACATTTTCGGTTAATTCAAGTGACTGTCAACTAAATATCACATTGTATCTCTGCTGATTTTAAGCATCAATTAAAAAGTGAAAAGCGCGACTAACGTCACTTTTTTCTCTGTTTTGTTTTTGGCATCAGTTAATGGCAATTACGACATTACGGTAGACCAGGTTTCACTCTTTTGTTGCCAAAATGCGCAAAACTCATTGAACTGTACCCAAATCAAAAAAGAAATATAAAAAAACTGCTACAACTTTGAGTTATGCATGTTTTCAAGCCATAAATATAGGAGTCGTATATAGTATAGTCGATTTATGGTCAAAGATGCGTGGGTTGATTGAACGACTTGCATGTTAAGTGATCATAGCAGATGGGATGCGTTGCAAGGCGCGTTTTTAGGTGCACATTTAAGTTAAGCTGAGGTTTAGCAAGCAGCGCTGCCACTTTTGTAAAGAGCGCTGCCAACTTACGACGAATTAGCGAGGAGTTTTTAGAGGTTTTGCAGGAGTAGAATTAAAAGTGAAACATTATAAAATGATCAAATTCTATAGAAAGGCTATAAAGCTGTTTTCAACACAGCACTGCCAATTTTACCAAGAGGCCTGTCCACTCTTTTCTCTATTTTTCTACCAGTTAAAAGTATTATTTATATAAAATTAAAGCAAATGTTTTAAGAACTAGAGAAAAATCTACATACACATTTAATTTCCACTACAATCTAAGCAAACAGCGCTGCCACTTTTACCTAAGCGCTGTCCACTTGTTAAAACTTCTCCATTTCTAATAAAAAACCATTTTCAGCTTTTTTTAGCTTTTCCCTATTAAAGACTGCACAAGAATGCCGCGAAAATTGCTAAAATTCCTCATCATCTTCGACAACACGTCACTGCTGTACTTCCCTGGTCAATTTCTGTCGGGCCGTGTGCTCATCGAGCTGCAGGATGAGACACCCGCCCTAGGACTACACTTTCATGTGGTGGGCGAGGGCGTGGTGCGCGCAGGAGGTAGACAGGAACGCACCTACGACAAGGAGAACTATATAGATTTTCGCATGCGTTTGCTGGGAGATGTGGACCAGGGACCCGCCATCTTATCACCAGGCATACATAGTTTCCCCTTCAAACTGGGACTGCCACTGGGACTACCCTCCACCTTTCTGGGCAGCTTCGGTTGGATACAGTATTTCTGCACGGCAGCTCTAAGGGAACCCAAGGGTCTGACCCATAAGAATCATCAGGTCTTTATTGTGATGAACCCCATCGATCTGAACATGGAGAAACCCATACTTGCGGTGAGTTTCAAGTGGCTTAAATGCAGCAGCTAAGATTCTAAAGTACTACTTGCTCTTTAGCAACCCTTTACTTGTGAGGTGGAGCATAAGCTGGGCGTGGTTGCCTGTGTGGGCGGTGGACAGATCAAGTGTCGTGTGATTTTGGATCGCGGAGGTTACGTGCCCGGCGAGAACATACTGGTAACTGCCTTCATCTCCAATGCTAGCAATGTGACCATCAAACGCACCAAGGCATCCCTGACAGAGGTAACTAACCACACTCCCAAATAGGTATAGTAGCAGTGATATATAACTTACCTCTTCCAGACCATTGAGTACTTGGCTCGCGGCAAGACTGTGCAGACAGAGAAACGCGCTTTGGCTGTGTTGGTGCGCGGCAAGATACGTCCGGGTGGCAAGGACGAGTGGCATAACGATAGCCTCTATGTGCCACCATTACCACCGACAAATCTGCAGGGTTGTCATCTGATCAAGATCACCTACGACGTCTTCTTTGTCATCGAACCCAAGTCGATGGAGAAGGAAGTGAAACTACAACTGCCCATTGTCTTGGCCACATATCCGTTCCGAAATAATGCCAACGACGTATCCAATACGTGGCCCGAATCGGTACTAAAGCCAGATACACATTATCCATCGACACTGCCCATATTCCGTCCTTGGCTGCACGAGAAACCAGAGGCATAACATCCAATCATAAATATCACTACACTCTTGGTACGGAAAGATGCGTTCTATTGTTAAATTAATCTTTGCGCCATAATTTAATTTATAACTTATTTAACTTGTAATCAATTTTGTAATGTTTTGTGACACAACTAAAAAACAAAAAAGAAATAGTTAAAGTTGATTTGTTTTTAATTTGGGGATGACAGGGATTACTTAACTTTCCTCCCATTAAAACCGCTTCACAAACAAAGCTTCAAACTCCTTACTTTCCTCTTATCGATAACAAATCGATTATTAAATCGCCGCGATAACTTCAATTGGGTCGTTGAATGAACCGTTTATTCCATCATTTGCTTAGCTGCAAATTTGCACAATATAAATAATTTACATGTACTATTGTATTGTTGCTATCATACAAATTCTACAGATATTTCTAAATATATATATATTTATATATCTTCATACGCTTGTTATATACTTTGTACATACATATGTATCAAAACAAATGCATGTGTGTATCTGTGTGTGTTTATTTACATCTCTTTTAAGCTGTACATAGTCAAACACTACTTAGTTTTAGTTAAATTGTTAATTAAATTTGCTTCAAATGTTTAAATTGTTATTTTGAATAAACTAAAAACAGTGGGTAAAATTAGTTATGAACTTTTCATATTCATATTTTGTTTTCTCTTCTATATATGACTGATCCGACTATAACTAAACGCACTTAGCTTAACTTCAGTTAGTTGTATATATAAATATGTTTTATATATATAAATATTTACAAGACAGTTAGATATTGGAGCTGCTTTAATCTAATCCTATTGCAATATGTGGTTGCACTAAAATTATTTAGTTTATTTTTACTATATATAAAAATTAAAATGTTCCATCGTTTCTTCATCTCCTTTTCTTATTATTGTTGTTTTTGTGTGTTTGTGTTTATGTTTATTGTTGTTGTTGTTGTTTAAATCCAGCTTAATCCAAATGTACCAACAATGGAAGGTTCCTCGTTCTGGCCTCTATCAATTGCGCTGGCCAAAGACTTGCTCCCGAAAGTTCTTGATCTTCTGGACAAAGAACGATTCGAGTGCTTCGGCGCATTTGTAGAAGGACGACTCCTTGGGGTTATAATAGCGGCAGTTATCAAAGATCTTCGTCATATCACCAATAAATTCAGCGAGCTTTGTGTAGGTGTTCGATTCGAGCTTAGATTCCATCTTTTTGAGATCTGTAAACAATTGTTAGTATTAAGAGTTTTGATAGTTAGTTTTAACAGTGCAATTTACTTACCCATGGGCTCCTTAATCACTTTGTAATAGTCGGGTGCCTCTTTCGGATCAACCGGTTCCATAAATGGCCAGGCACTCTTGTGCGACTGTTTTAGAAAAAAGTGTATACTTCAGTATAAACTTTAATCAATTATATAGTCTTCTAACTCACCTGTATTTGCTTGATTAAGCTTTTGAGTTCAACAATTTCATTTGGCGCCAGACTCTTCATATTTGCCGTATTTGCATCCGAGTTGCGTTGACATTCTGGGCAGACATACTCGTCTATGTACTCTGCCTCGCTTTGGACAATTCCAACGCAACGGCCATGGAACCAGTCCTGGCATTTATCACAGCAAATATAAAATTGCGATTCATCGTAGGGCTGCTTGCAGCTGCAATAAAGTTGTTGCGTTTCACGCGCCTTCTGGCAATCGGTGCAAATGAATTCCGAGAGCTTCTTCGATGCCTCCTCGGTAATTTTAACACAATCGCCATGGAACCAGTTGCTACACAAGTCACAGCCAACATAGAACCTGAAAAAGAAAAGTTTTAATTAATAAATTTTATTTAGTTATGTATTAAAGAGTTTATTTACTTGGTATCATCGTAGGGCTTGCGGCATATGCAATAAAGCTTCTCCTTCTTTTTGTTCAGCTTCTTGGGCCGACCCACGCTCTGTCTGCTATGCAGCGATGGTGGCTCTGCGCCCAAACTGCGTCCCATTGGAGGTTTGGTGGGCCTGTGAAACAAACTTAGATATTAACAAACTGAAACACTTTCAACTGCTTGCAGTAGTTACCTCTTGTGCTCATTGTTCTGATCCATCAGACGTTCGGTGAACACAGAGTTGCGCTCATTTTCCGTCTTCTTTTCCGGTGGTGTTGTTGTGCTCATTGCACGCGCATGTCGCTTTACCTTGACCTCGACTTCCTCACGTATCTCATTCTGCAAATTGCGCTCCAACAGCGAACGTTTGCGTAGAATGCTCTTCTTCAGCAAATCCTTGTGACGCTCTAGTTGAGATTGCTTGGTTTCACTTAGGTTTGCAGTAGCATCCTCCAATGGTAGCTGCTTGCGATTGCTGCGAATTGTGCTGAAATTACCCGCACCACTGGAAATGTTTGTTTGTCGCTTCGTTGGCGTTCGCAGTTTCCATTCATCATCGTCATTGTTGTTGTTATGACGTGACGATGCAGTGCGTCGACGTGAGGAAGTGGTAGCAGCTTCCGCCACCGAATTCGAACGATTCGCTGTCGGTGTCCATTCACCCAAGTTGTGGGAATTTTGCTGCTCCTGCTTCTTGCGCATGTTCACCAGTTTCTCCTCAAGCTCCGGACTCAAATTGCCCTGCTTCAAAGCATTCGTGATGGCTATAAAGGGTAGAAATAAGTTTAAGTTGGTTGTACTCAGTTTTATAGGATCTTGTTACTTACATTCTTGTATGTAGCCGCTAGTGACGACAAAATTCTCGGTTTGCTCCGTATCGATGCCCTGCACCGTCAGCCCGGTTGTGCCCAGCTCTGTGGCATACTCTACGTTCTCCAGTGTGGCACCTGGTGTTGCACCTGCTGCCGCATTGTTGTGGTAGCTGTCGATGTGATTGCTGTTTGCCGTGTTAGACTTATCAATTTGGGCATTGGCTGCATGGAGGAGCTCATGGGATTCCGTGGCATTTGTGCCGCTGTTGGGGCAGCAATCGTTCTGGACGCTGTCCTCGACAAGAGCTGAAGGCGTGGCGGCGTCGATGTTCTCATTAATGATGTTGTTGCTGTGGTTGTTGTTGATAGTGGTGGTGGTTGTGCTGCTGCTGCTGCTATTGGTGTTGCTGGTGTTGGAGTTAGTCTGCAATATATATCGATTGACGGCTTTAGCACTATCAAAATCGTTTAATGTTTGCGCTTGATCATGATTAGAATTTTCATTAACTACATCTAGCTCTTGAACTTGCTCTTCACTTCGTACTTCATCATCAGCTTTGGTTTCTTGAAACTTAAAACTATTATCGTGGTCATTATCGCTGTTGGGGCATGCAACATCGTTGGGCTTTGGATTATCATCATGCGGTTGCACGATTTTCTCTGGTGTTGGAACTTTTCGTGTTGGTGGCGATGGTGTTGCGTTCAAGAATCGTTTCTTACGCGGTGGACTGCAGACAACAATAATTTCTTCATCATCATCTTGATTGAGATCTTGAGGGTCGTTATCGGGTATGCTATTATCGTTTATGGTCTCGTCAATGGGCTTAGCTGCGACTTCGGTTTCAGTTTCTGGCAAAACATAATTTGTGCTTTCAACATAAACAGTCGAGATGCCACCAGCCTACGTACGTGTTTTTAATTTAAATATTATTTACAGGTTTCAACAGAAAATGAAACGGATTAATCAAATTAAAACAAGAAAGCTTTAGAGATGTGGCATAGATAACGCTTAAAATTGTATAGAATGATCGGCACCTACCTGGCTTTAATCAGAGATCAGTTGTAGTATTTATTCCAGGCAACCTTTTTATTATTTAACGTATGTGGTTTTTTTTTTAATTGTTATTTTTTGTGGAGTTTTTGTAGTTGTTGTTGTGGTTGTTGTTGTAGTTTTGGCGAAGAGATTAACACGTGATTTGGTTGGAGTTGTAGTTGTTGACACGCGGATTTTAAAGGCAATGCGTTTTTGGATTACGTTTCGGGTTTCGGATTATGTAAGCAGTGGCAGCATGGATTTCATTTTTTAAAGGGTATTCGAAATTCATTTTTTTAATATAACAAAGTTAGTTCTTCTCTCTCACTCCCTTTTATTTAACAAAAAAAAAAGCTTGCTTTAAATAAGTTATAATGAAAATTGCGGCAAAATGTCTTTTGTGATTGATTGATTGTGTGTGTTAGAGTGTGTGTGTGTGGTGTGGTGTGTGTGTGTAACTCTTGTGTTCTTTTTTTGCTTTTCTTTTTGAACAAGTGTAAAAAATTCATTTCGATTTAGATGAGATGATTACAAATATGGTTAAGCCTTTGTGTTATATAGAAAATTTTCTTTTTCTTTACTTTTTTCTTTTTTTATATGAAAACTATCTCTCACATGCGCTTCACGCCTTTGTACGGACTGGAGGGGTACACGAAGGGGGGAAAAAATGTAATCGTCGTTTAGTTTGCCATTTTCAGCAGCAGATGTCTCCGATCTATACGTATACATACATATATATATCTCAAGTTTATATATATACATATATATACATAAGTATCACAAGTCAGCCAACTAAAACTCTGTGTGCGGGTTAATCTCTTCAGCAATAACTTTTCTTTTATACATTTGTATTTTCTTTTTCATTAGCAATTTGAATTTTGGCCATATTAAAAGGAGCACAAAAAAAATACAACAAATTTTTGTCTTTTTTCTTCTGATTGGTTTTGGTTTGGTACTCAAATTCAAATTCAAATTTAAAATTCAACTGATTTCTGATTAAAGTCGATAGCTTGTACATAAATTGTAGTTTGTTTAGTTTTAAAATATTTCATTTCGCTTACATGGCGAGTTTTAATACAAAGTTTTCATTTTCATATATTGTTATACGCAGTATATATACATATATGTATCTGATCTGTATATCATAGGCATAGATATGTATATATATCGTGTATATATAGTAGGAAGCGAGCGCTTTTTGTCAACACAAAGGCCAATTTGCAAATAATCATCCAACTAACTCAGAAACAAAAATTTTACACACAACTTTCTCAAATATATAATCAATGTGTGCATAAGTAGGTAATATATATATATATATTATAAAGATATAATTATATATATACGTGTGTTATAAAATAACTAAAAGTAGCGTGGGGGTGTAATGGTGGGTTACAGGATATATTGTATATATATACATCATACGTCGAAAGTTTTTGATTAATTCATTTCTCTCACATTTCTCTCAACTCTCAGAGTGTCAAAGAGCAGAGCGAGATGTGGGAGAGTGGGGAAAAGTGTATATAGGTCTTTTTAACTAACCCCATTTTGGATAAGCACAATTCTGCTGCAATTTTAACATTAAAAATTTTTTAAAAATATATACAGTAAAGCACTGTACATATTTTTATAGTTTCTTATTTATTTTTAATTGTTTAGAGAGTTTTCTTTGTTGTTGTCATCTATCGATTTATAAAGTGAGAACTAATTATGTATCTTGAGTTTATTGTATGAAAAGAAACAGGATTGGTCATCGTTATTTTGTATTATTAATCAATACATGTATATTTTTATTGCAAAAAGCGCTTTACATAGATTACAAGTAACATAGGATAGTAATAAAGATACTACTATATAGTTTTCAGTATTTCTAGAAGCCAAAAATGAAACTAGGCAAGAAAAATTCTATTCAACGCATTCAAATAATTAGCGTCTTTTTCTAATACTTTTGCCCTGGTCGCTACAATTACGTCACAGTCTGTTATTTTTTATTATGCTTTTTATCTTGTGTAATTATGTATATTGCTCACTAAATTAATAATAATTAAATAAGTTGTTTTGTTGCTTAATCTTAACGATAAGTAGTTATTAAATAAATTGCATTAAATTAAAATTACTTAACTAAATATAAACATAGTAAAATTACGAACTGAAGCCAATAACTAAATAAATACGTATTAAATTTATTGTAAATGTAGGTATGTTTTGGAATATATATAGTCTATCTCGTCTCGGGAGAATTAGCTACCTGCAAACTAAGCATTTATGATAATGAGTCTTGAGTTTATGGAGGTGCTTATGTGTGTATGCGTGTGTGTTTGGTTTGGTTGAGTGTTGATAAATAATTATATTGCAAAATTAAGCCTTTTGTGGTTGATTGTGAATTATATTGCTGGGGAAAACTCGCTCGAATCACACTCGTTCGACATGCCATAAAAAGGAATGCATTTTTGAGATATTTATGTAAATTTCATTTGTTTTTCTTTTGCAGTGAGTGAGTGTGTGAGTGAGTGTGTGTGTGTATGTGTTGTGTGTATGCCAAAAACATATATAAAATAAAACAGGTTTAACAAATATAAATTATAAATACCAAACAAAACTCGTGTAAATTAAATAAAATAAAATGATTAATTAAACAAAATCATAGCAGCAACATGCTTTTCTCAATTTCATTTCTTTTTTGTTTCTCAGCTAAAATTTAATATGTAAATTACATGTTTGTAAAGTATATTTATTTAAATAATAGTAATAATAATGTTAATGGAATCAAAAGCACTCTCAACGGATTGTTTGATTGATGTAAGCGCTGCCTAACAATTTCTTTCAAAATGTGCTTTTATTCTCTCTTTTTCTGTCTGTTACTATCCAAACTGTTTTTATTTTTCATCTCTCTAATTAGCTCACCCTTTAATCTACTCATTTGTTTTCTTTTTGTTCATTTAGAAGCTACTCACTTGTTGATGTGTTGCCGATTGATGCACGGGGGTTAATGGAGGCGGCTGTGATGATTGAGCCGCAGTTTCTGGCTGCACAGCTAAATAGATTTTGGTTGGACCTAAAACACCGAGTTTACCATTGGATTCTTGGGCTGTAAGCAATTAATTTACAACTTTAGTATTTGATTGCATTCAGTTAGCGTCTCTTTTACTCACCTTTCATGAGCTGCTGCTTGACCTGCGTCTGCACCAGTTGCAACTGCTGAGCGGTGAAGTCATTGCCCACCAGACCTTGCAACACAATGCGTGGTCCGTGCTCCGTTTGCAACACTTGTGCAGTGACGCATTTGATCACCGTGCCAGGCGGTTGATTTTGTAGCAGACTCTCCTCTACGCTTAGCGGTTGTTGCTGCTGCTGTGGTGCTGGTTGTGGCGCTGCTGCAGCTGGTTGTGCTTGCTGCACCACCTGCTGTACAATGTGTTGCTGCTGTTGTACCTGCTGCACTTGCTGCTGCTGCACCATCACTTGCTGTGGATTCTGTTGCACGACAGTTTGCTGTTGTTGTTGTGTTGGCAGTTTGACGGGTGAGGCTTGTGGACTTGGTTGTGTTACTGCTGGTGTGGCATTATTGGTCACAATGTGGGCATTGCCATCGCCCTGATGCTTAATGTGTGCCACGATTTGTGCCTGATTGTTACCCAAGGGCTTGACAATCACCTGCTGGCCATTGATTGTTGCCACCTGCAGTTTCCCCTGAGCCAATTGTTGGGCAAGCGTTGAGTTCGGCACAAGAACTTGTTGTGTGGTTGTCTCGGTTGTTTCGTTACTACTTTGTGGCTTCTCCTCAATGATTTGCTGCTGTTGTTGTTGTTGCTGTGGTTGCTGCTGTTGCACCACAATCTGCTTGACCAGCTTCGTTTGAGTTGCTGGCGTTGATTGCACAGTCTGATTGGCTTGCACAACAAATTGTTGCTGCGGTTGTACAATGTGCTGCTGTTGTTGTTGCTGCTGCTGCTGTTGATGCTGCTGTGTTTGTATCTGTTGCTGCACCATTTGCAGCGCCTGACTCTGTGGGACATTGCGTTGTGTAACTATTGTTTGTCCCGGACTTAAAATAATGCGCTGTCCACCAACGACAATCTGTTGCTGTACATTGCTAGTGTTGACAATCTGTTGTATCACCTTTTGTGTTGGCTGGCTGCTCACCTGTTGATTAACAACAATCTGCTGTTGTTGTTGCTGCTGCTGCTGTGGCACTTGCTGTTGCTGGATGTGTTGTATTGCTTGTGTATGCACAATTTGCTGCTGTTGCACTGTACCCTGTTGTTGCTGCTGCTGCTGCTGCTGTTGTTGTTGTTGCTGTGGCTGTGCAGATATGATTACCTTCTGACCCTGTGAGCCCTGAGCCACCAACAACTTGGAGCCAGGTTGCACAAACACCTGCTGTGATCCAGGCGTGCCAGTAGTCACCACTTTCTGCACCAATTTCTGTACAGTTGGAGATGCTACTTGTTGGTGCTGTTGTTGTTGCTGCTGCTGTTGTTGCTGTTGGGCCAATAACAATTTATTCTTGACCTGAGCCAGTGGAAGTGTAACACGTTGTGACGTTGCAAGTGTCTGTGTGGCCGGAGATTTCGCAACATGTTTCACAGCAATTTGCTTAATAACTGGAGATGCTGCTGCAGCGGAAGCTGATGTAGTTGTTGCCACCGACTGTACTGCCTGTCCTGTACCCAGAGTTTTAATTGGCAATTTCCCTTTTACTGTTGGATAGAAAAATGTGATTAAATTGAGTGCTAAATTGATTTAAAAAGGAGGAGGAAACACTCACCTGGCGTTGCAACATTTGAAGTGGTTGTCGTCGTTAGCACATGCAGTTTACCATCGGGCATTTGGACCAACTGTTGGCCAGGATTCAGGCCACGTACACTGACTTTACCATCGGGACCACGTATGATTTGTACTTTATGCGGTGTTGGCGACGGTGCTGCCGATGCGGAATTCGCCTGTGTGGCATTTGTTGCGGAGGAGGCGGGACTTGATGCAGCAGCTGCTGTTGTCGTTGTCGCTGTACGTGGCACTTGCGTCACGGCCTGTTGAATGATGCGCGTTGTGCCATCGGGATTCTTGACTATCACACGTCTGCTGCCAATCACTTGTCCCTTAACTGTAAATTGAATTAGTTGATTAAATTTGCTGGCTTTCAAAGGAATTGAATGATCATTTACCTGGTGTTGATGAGCGCGTCACTTCGCCAGTGTTAAGTATCTTACGCTGTTGATGTGCTGCTCTCTGCAACTTGAGCTGTTGTTCCATTTTATCCTTGACATCCTCACCTGGTTTGGATGCAAGTATAATTCGTCCACCACCTGGACTGCCATTGATGGCAGCATTGGGACCGGAACCATTGCTTGCTTCCAGTTGTCGCGATGCCACCGAACGTGTCACAGTCGCCAGACGCGCTTTCTCCTGTTTCTCGCCAATGAACTTGATCTCCCACAACTCCAGCTTGTCCTCATCCACCCACTCCTCGCTGATTTGCGGCTCTGTGGGTTGCGGCGACTCAGCACGCTTTCGCTTACGTAATCCCGAGCGTATCGATTGGACCTCTGTGTAGAGAAATGTTTATGATTAATTGAAATAATTAGCTAAAATTATGGAGCACACCATAACAAGTTTATCTCTGTGTATATTTTTTGTTTAGACTTCGACTTACCCCTTATGGTTTTTGGCATCTCTAAGGGAATGACGACCTTGCGCCGTAGATAGCTCGTTCTCTCGCCATAGCGTCCAGCATGACGCAACTTGAGTAACTCCAGTGTGACAATCTCATTCTCAGTGGTCACCTGATGTTTGCCATCTGTGGACGGTGGCTTGGCAATCATATCATCCCAGCGTAGACATGACCACAATATACGCAACTGCAGTGCAATGGAGGACAGTGTGGTGGCATTGGAGGTGCGATATGACCAGCATGTGCGGAACAAAGGCCTTGAGCATTGATACTGCCAAATGCAATTGTTTTTGGCCCCATGATGGAAGCCACTGCTCGGCGCTTTACCAGCTAAACGAGCCAACTTGAGGAGCTCATAACGTGGCAAAACCAGGAGACTTCGCTTCTGTTTGTGCGTTAGGAAATTCGAGATGAGTGGATAGCGGGCATATGTCGCCTTCTTCACCACTGTGGTCTTATCCTCAGCCTTGACACTCTGCTCATACAACTTGGCAGCATCACGGATTAGATAGACACGTCCTCGTGTGGATGTGGCTGAGTAAACACGCTCGTTGCCATTCTCGAAGTATTCACGCTCGTACTTGGTGACATCCTCCCGTTTCACTGGACGTGGTGTAATGGGGAACCGACGATTCTGTTTGTTGAGCGGTATATCCTTGTCCAATGTCTGATCGAGAACATCTTTGGTGCCGATATATGCCTTCCTAACCTTCTGTGTGCGTTTCTTGCGTGCGCTCGCAAACATGTCCACATCGTCGGCATTGGCTGTGGAACTGGCCGCACTTGCTGCCGCTGCCAATGAGTCCTCAGTGCTCTCAATCTCCACATTACTACACACATCCATGCTCTCGATGTAGTCCATTTTATCCGAATCCTGTGTATTTGTATCGGGATTTGAATCTTCCTCCTTAACGGTGACTTTTTCTGCTGTTTTCGTGTCCTTAGCTTCCATCTGCAGGCAATCCGTGAGGAGTTGCTCACTGAAGGCCACGGCATGGGCCCGTGCCTGTTCCCAGTCTTGCAATAAATCGAGTGGCGCCTCGGATTCAGCTTGCTTATGATCATCCGACTCATCCAGAGACAATTGAACCAATTCCTTTTTGCCCTCCGTTAGTTTCTGCTCAAGTATGGACGGTTTCTTGACAGCACCGAGTATAGCTGCCACAGTCTCCTTGGAACCATTGCCGGCAGTATGTGCCTTGCGTAGCAACAGCAGCAATTCCTTCTTGGCTCGCGCCTTCTGCAGACAGAGCGGGGAGTAGCAAGTGTTCTGGGTGATCTGGGAGACGGCATTTGAGTTTGTATTGCACTCCTTGGTGTAACAACGGAAGGTCTTGGCAAATCGATTCAACTGGCTGAACTGCATGCGAACCGTTTGAATTTGTTTGGCCAACGAGTTGACGAGATCTAAGTTAACATTGGATGGCAAACCTTTGCCCCCTGCTGTTTCGGTTAGACGCAGCAGACGCTTCTCCAGATACGTCTGCTTGGCGTTACCTGCTCCCGTCGCAGTGATTAGAAGCGGTTTAACATCGGTATCGGCATCCGCTTTGATTGCAATTTGCTGTTCCACCTCCGACAACTTGGTACGTCGCTCCAGTAGATCATCCAGTCGACATTTACGCGCCACCTTTGGATAGTAGTGCCGACCGGGTGCATTTAAGGCTTTGCACACATCAATGTGCCCTTCGGCTCGCTCACCCACATCATCGTAGACCCGCACATGCGAATACTGTTCGGGCAAATAATGGCACACCTGTCCGGACGAATGAATCGACTCGCACTGCTGCATAAAGCGTTGTGTGCGAGGATCAACCAATATGCTTTCATTCACAGTCGGCTCCTCGCCTAACGAGTAATGCACATAGACGCGTGTATGGGTTAGCGGCTGAGCACGAGTACGCCGGACGCGAACGCCACAGCGGCGACTGCTCGATAACCAGAGCCAACCCCATTGGCCGTGTACACGATACTCTTCGCCCTTTTGCTTCCACACCTGATGCTTCAGTCCCAGTGAGTATTTAATGTAATTGAAGGCCAAACGATTGCGTTCCTCTTCATCATCCCGTTCACGTTTCTCGCGTTTCTCTTGCTTCTTGCGATCCTCACGCTCCGCGCTGGTGATGCGACGCAGGTGCATGTGTCCCAGCTGTTCGTGCCACACATTGGCAAAGACAACGCTCTTGAGAGACGACTGAAACAGCAACATGACGGCTGCAAAATCTGTGGCACGTTTCGAATTCATTACCGCAGTGTTCCACATCTTTTTGTTGTTCAACCAGTTGGGATTCATAAAGGACGCCGCAATATTCGATTCAAAATTGATTAAAGTTTGACGCAGTGTTGTGATTATGTTCTCACACGAGCCCATCGTGATGCCAATCCATTTGAAATCGGAGGCGGTTGTCAATGAGAACTTGTGGGAGAGATGTCGTCGCTTATCACGCTCCTCATTACGCTGTGGTTTGTTCAGGGCAATGGGATTTGTGGCATACTGATTGACATAGTTCTTAAAGCCCTGCTCCATGCCCAGTTTGAAGTAGAGTGTGCCATTGTTCATTTGATTTGTCTTTTGGCGTGTCACCATCTTGTTATCCTCATCCTTTTTAACAACATCCCCCTCAGCTGCCTCCTCGTTTGTCTCCTTGTCGAGCAGTTCTTGTGTAGCCTCTTGCTCGAGATCAATTAAGGTGCGTTTGTTATGCTTGTGCTCGTTGGTTAACGTTTCTGTTAGCTTCATTTGACGCTCAATCTCCTCCAGACGATCAGTTAACTGGGCATGAAGTCGGGTCTCCAGCTCAGCAGCATCCATGCGCTTTACCAGCAATTCGAGCTTGGCCTGTGTGCTGTAATACCAACATGTGCCATCTATTTGGTCCTCCACAAAGATGCGTCGTGCAATAAACCAATATTTGCGACCATGACGATCCACACCGAGACTGTCGTGACGTATGAGTACACCTTGTTTCTCCTGCGGCAGCACACAGTCCACAACGCCAGATACTTTGTGGGAACGACAGAGACCACATTGCCAATCCTCGGTGGGCACATCGTTCATGGGTGGATCAACGCACTCCAAGTGATAGACAGCGGGACATGTTTCGCAGCACAACAGATCACCCAAACGATGACAGACCCGACAATGATCATCATAGTGTATGGGACCCTCCTGGACCATCACATCCCGCACCGAATTCGCAGTCAGAAATTGATCGCCCAAAAACTGTAGAACGATGAGACGATGCTCGACACCCGTATACGGATATTCACCGTTGCTGAGTATTTGAAAGACATTACGATCAAATTCCTTGTCACTTTCCACATAGCTTCGCAAGACTTCTGGCCATGTGATGGCATCAATCAGATATAAACTGATATTAACCGTGTCCTTTTGATCTAGTGGACCAAAATGTGTGCCCTGTACATCCTCCTCGCGTAGTATCGCCTTCAGCAGCATTATGTGTATGTCCGTGAGCAAAGCACTCTGCTCCTCACACACCAGGGCAGCACAAAAGTCTTCAAAGCGAAAGGGCGATAGTCGCACCAGGTGACGAAAGCGTCTCAATACTTCATAAATACTTAGAGCTCGCAGCACATGCTCATTGCCTATAAATAGATCCTCCGATGATTCCGGTAGCTCCAGCGGCGGATATTCTCGGCCCTCTTGTAGCCAAATTGGTTCTGGACTTGGAGGACGCGGTGGTCGTCCAACTCCATTCTGTGTAAAACTGCAGACAGAAAACTCCGACTCACTCTCGTTGGCAGCATCCAGACTCTCGTCGTCGCTGGGCGTGAGTAGCATATCATCTTCATTATCTGTCTTCTCCTCATCCGAATCTCCAAAATCGGACCCATAATGATACTCCGATTCGTAACCTATTCGATATCGATACAAATAACAAAACGAAACAGAAAAACAAAAGGGATTTCAATTAAAATTGTATAAACATATATAGAAGTTGTGTGTATATCGTGGCCTATATGTTTAACATTTACCTTTTAAACGACCAGACTTTGTAATTTTCATTCTAATCCCCTGTTTTGCGACTAACCGACTTTAAAGTGTTTTAAGTGTTTTTCTTCTTTTTGCACTTTCTTCTATTTCCGCTGTCTTTGGGCCTTCTTTTTACTGGTCTTTAGATTGCGTTGCAATTAATAGCAAATTTCTTTAAATCGTTTCTTTAAACTGGACGTAGACACTAGCACATTACTTTACTTGTCAATTGTTTCGGACGAGTATAATAAAAGGTTTAATATAGCTCAACTGACACTTAAATCAAAGCCAACTAAGGCTAGAATTTTATAGCAGTATTTTTACTACAGACTAAAGGGAGTTTTAAACTGATTATAAAGGAAGTAATACATTAAACTATACTGTTCTGCAAATTTAATTAAATAAAATAATATATTTAATTTCACCGCAATCTGTACCGAAACTAATGTCTACTCTATCCCACTTTCTTTCTATCTCGTTCTCTCATTTTATAGTGTTACTTAAAAGATTTTGTTTACCTTTTCTGCCTGAATAGCTGGTATTGGTGCTGGTGTTGGCCTGAACATTTGATTTGCGTCCGCGTCCTCGTTTGGCAGCGCTGCCGCGGCTGCTGCGATTGTTGTGACTGCTGCGGCTGCATTCGTCGCTTTGCGGGGAGATGCAGCGGGACGCTGATGGCGTGCTTGTTTGTGATTTGCCTTCGCTGAGATATTTCGGCTTTTTGAGCAGTTGATAATTGAAGCGTCCCGTGGAGCGCTCATTTGGCGTCTTTGGCGGACGTCCACGCTTTCGGCTGCCGCGACCGCTCATTTTTGCTTTGCGTTGTTGTTGTTATTGCGCTTGTTGTTGTTGTTATCCTCGTTGTCTGAAGAGCCACCCACTTTTTGCTTAAAACTATCGTACGTGCGAGGCGCTTGATTGTGCGTGAGCTTGTAATGGGGTTTTGTTTGTTTGTGTGTGTATGTAATGTGTACCTCAAATACGACTTAGTTTTCTTCTAGTTGTTCTTGTCAAAACGCACATTATCTAAAAACAAAATAAAGTTTGTTTCAATAAAAACAATAACAATAACAATTATTTTGCTGGTGGCAACTGTAATAGCAACTGTAACTAGCACTCTCTTTCGCACACACATTCGCGCATATGCCTATGTATGCTGCATTTGTATCGCATGTACATGTGCGAGAAAAAATCGATAAAATTCACAAAAACTTTTAAAATGCCATTTTGTTTACAATTTACATATTGAAAAACATTACTAATTGCATCTATGGCGCCAAAAAACACGCACTCACACACATACACATATACACAAACATCATTCGGTTAAGGATGCTTTGCTCAGAGCCAGGTTTGGCAAATTATACATTCTCAATTTTTAATGTAGTGCTGGGGGTACTCGACGACACGCACAATTGTTCGTGTGCTAATGCTTGTGTGTGTTTGTGTGAGCCCAAATACGAGTGTATGTGTGCATGTATGGAAACTGAAGCCAACGCACATTGTCCGCCATTTATAAAACCGAGAAAATTTTGTGCAAATTACCACAGAAACGTTTAATTAACACAATTGACATTTATTTCAAATACAGCATTTACTCAAAGCACTTGGCAACACATTGCGATCGCGTTGGTGTTTTTTATTTGATATTATTTAACTATTTTAAAGCAAACTGTTAGAGCGACTTTTACCTTACATTTTAGTTCTGCACTTATAGCCCGAATAGCGTACAGTCAGCCAATCACAGCGCGTCTTTCATTTGCTAATGCCGCAAGCGACATCTGGCATTCGTTTTCCGTACTAAACTACACATGGTTGCATGCGCGTCATGAGCAGTGTTGCTGTCGCACTTGGTATCGATATATGAAGTAAATTTTTAAATATGCAATGACTTAATAATATCGATTCTTGTGCAACACTTGCGGAAACAAAATCGATTTTAAATCGAATACTTATAAAAGCGAATCAAAGCAACTCTGTACACAAAGACCATTATTTTAACCGCGACCCTTATAAATTTTCCCAATAATAAACTTGGCACCCTTATTTCGGCTCAATGCCATCGGTACTTAGGAACTCGGCGAAAAAAGGAACAAAATAATGGTCGAAACAGGGATATTAGTTTGTTCGATCGTAGATAAGCCGGATACCCTGGAGCAGAACCCAAGAGTTCGTTATTTTTAACGGACAGTTCGGGTTTTTAAATTGCACTTGAATTATTAATGTTTGAAAAGCAGTTCAAATCGATCAGTGCTCCGTAGCCCTGCGCATATTACACACTTATCTTATCAGCAACAAAAAACAAAATGCGTCTGGCTTGCTGCTAATTTCGCTAGTATTACTTCATTCTGCGCGCCCGTCGGATGCACTTTATAAATATGAGCGCAAAAAAGTTAAGCACGTTGTAACATAACGTTTATTTATGCTATCAATTAGCATTCTGTGAGAGATCGTAATCGTAACTGTGTGCTTGAGATATATTTTTACAAACATAAGTTTAATTCTAAACACAACGTTTCAGTTTATCGGCATGTGAGTAAATAAACTACATATTTTGAGATAAAGATACGTTACCAATACAAACACACACCTGTCGTCATATTAAAATTATTATCACTTGGTATGTGTATTATTTTGTTTAGTTACGACAGACAGTGGGCACTGTGCAGTGTGCATTTGTATATAAAGTAAATAACTTGTAATTTATGATACCAAACAATTGCCCTTTAACACCTTTATCTACCTGTGGAGCTGAGGAGCGTGCTTTTTGCATGTGTTCTTATCATTTCTACCATATTTTTATTTGAAATGGTTTTGTCACTGATTTCTATCGAATTTTTTATGGACTCACATTGGCATTCAGGGAATAACGTCGCCAATGGTCGTAACGTTGTACAATAATTTTAAAAGAATTTCCTAACTGCAGACAAGCAAACACACACACACGCACACAGAGACAGTCATGTCTTGCTTATGACGTCATGGTGCTTTTATAATTGGAGTAGCCAGCGAAAGATAATTAACGTATGTATTTCTTGTTGATGGGTTCATGTGCTTTCTGCGAGTCAGCGTGTGTGTGTGTGAGTGTGTGTGTAAGTAGGTTTGTACATTGATAGACGCTAACTAGATATCAGACTTGTCTTTAATTATACTTATCACTGGAGGAAACTGTTTGGTACCATAAAAACCTATGTAGTCAGTCATTAAGAACTAACGTTATTAATCCCCGTGTATTGAATTTCATAAAATTAAACGGAATGTCCGTTAAAATGATTTATTTATTTCCGATCACATTCATTTCAGCTTCAAAACAGTCTACAAAATGAGAATTCACAGTTGGAAAAGCGGTTTCTATTTCATAGCCATGTATCATCTGATACTAACAAAAGCCGAAGATCTTACCACAGTCTTTATGCTAAACGAAAGGTATTTACTTTGGCATTAATCATTGGGAGTTACTAAAACTTATAGCCCGACCTTAATACAGCAGTCAAAGCCTGACCTCGGAAGCTTTGGCTGATGCCAACTACAGCACAGTCTCGACGACTCCCATGTCGGAATTGAGCACACCGCCAACACCAACGAATTCAACACTCTCCGTTGCTAATAGCACAAGCACGCGTCCACCGGAGAGCGGCGAACAGAGCGTAGAGAGCGCCGTGGTGCCGCTACAGAGCGCTCCGCCGCGACCTACGGACTGTTCGCAGCGAGAGAAGTCGAGAAATCAACCGATTTACTCTTCTAGCGCACGTCTACGCAAGTGCTGTCCTCTCGGCGAGAATCTGGACTTTTATCGGGAGAATCAGAGCAATTCCATGTGTGATAATGCCGTGCTCAAGTTTCAACCAACAATCGTGAGTGCTGTGCTCTTTGACAACTGCATCGAAGATCTGGAGGAACAAGTTGATCTGAGCTATGAAATTGGTAATCCATGTAATAGGTGAGCTGAAGTGTTCATTGGTAGAAGTGGTAGCAAGGGCTATAGTGGAGCGAGCTGTCTGTTAAAGACCCTGTACTTAAGAGAGCTTATAGGCAACCGTTTTCCATATATCGAGAGACTTTATCTATGGTAGCTATATCATGTAATCTTCCGATTCTAAAACAAATAACTTCAAAGACACAAATTAAGAGTTTTCTTAAAGTAGCTTGAAAGTTAAACAAGTTTTCTATACTAAATCTTGAACTTAGACTAATCGTTCCTATGTTAGCTATATAATATAGTCTTCTGCTTGTACCCAAACTTGTTAGGCTTATAGAAAGCACTACCATTTATACGATTAGTGAAATATTTTAGGAACTTCGCAAGCCTTTCCCAGAACCAAACCTGACCTGCGTGCCAATATAGATATTATTCCTATGTAAGCTATATACGAAATTCTTTTGACCGAATCGATAATGTACATAAGTATTTTATGGTATTTGCCACACCTTCCTCTGACTGATAGCCGCATATATTTATTTACAAGCCCCATAAAACCCTGCGGGTCTAAAAACACAATGGATTCTATTTTAAGTGCCCTGGAACTCATTATATTTATTGCAGTGTTAACTTTTTCAGCTCATTCCAATACGACGACACGGAAGATAACTTTTTTATCATGCAAAATGGAGCACTGCTGATGATCGACAAGAATGGCAATGACTCCTATTCGGTGGAGGAGAACTATTGCCTGGATCAGGACAAGTCCGGTAAAATGCTGGCCTTTGTGTGTATTACACAGCCCGAGGAGGTGTCCAAGGCCAAGGTCTTGATAGTAGCGGTGCTGATGCTTGTGAGCATACCCTGCCTGCTGCTGGTCACCTATCTGCATCTAACCCTGAAGCTGTTGAGGAACATACATGGTTGGTCACTGGCTGTGATGTCGCTGTGCCTGGCCTGCGGTTACTTTGTCTACTCGGTGGTGCACATCTATGAAATCCCCTCCGGTGGTTTCATCGGCTACGTCATACAGTTCTTCATCCTAAGCTTCTTCTTCTGGTACCTCTGCATATGCTGTAATGTGCTGCTGAACATCTGGTACAAGCTGCCCTGCTATGTGCAGCTGAGCAACACTTGGAACATAGTTAACTTCACCGGATATCTATTTATTGCAACCACTGGACCCGCGATATTGGTCTCCCTAACCGTGCAGAAGGGTCTGCCCGGCATGCCATCGTATTTCATGCAGGGACTCACGGAATCCATACGCGAATCCCAGCGCTACTTTATACCCCCGGTCTCCACTGTGCTGGGTCTCAGTTTTCTGGTAAGTCTATCAAAAGGGGAGTTATTATCAGAGTGTTCTGCTGATTAAGCATGTCACTAAAATTAAACTGAAAGATGATATCTTTAAACATTAACTAAGTTAAACTAGCAGCAAATTGAGTCAGAGTTGCGTAAAACCCCTTGAAAATTGTACCCTCTGGTACTGCTATCTTTCGGTTTAAATGACGCACTTGGTGCATTTGTCATTGCAGGTCATGGTTATAGCATTCTTTGGTTTTCAACGCATCAAAACCGATGGATATTTGCGTGCCCATGACGACGAGAAGGAAGCCACGACGCCCATACTTCAGTTCGACATACAGAAGTACGAGGATGTCAAAAAGGAGTAAGTTTAGTCTTAAACTATGTAGTACTTAAAACTAACTATAAATTCGTATTTTTAGTGCCAAATGTGTGGCATTGCTGGGCATTATCATTATACTAGCCTGGCTATTCGAAATAGTCACATTCTATTCACCTGGCAACGAAGGTAGGTCCATACTGCTCCACTTTCCAAACTGTTGCTAATTAGTTGTCCTCTTAGTGTATCTGCTGCTCTGCGATATGATCAATGGACTGCAGGGACTGTGGATAATGCTGATATTCCTGGTGGTGAGGAGACGTCGCACTATAATCTTGCGCTGGTGGTATGATCGCGGTTCGCATACCATCACTGAGGGCGGCACAGAATTGCAACCAGTGAATAAACCTGCGAATCCTATATAAGAATTTAGTCACGTCACACACACACACACACACACACACACACACTACTCGCACACACACACACACAGATGATTTATATATATATAAATTGTTTATTGCATTTTACATAGAAATGTTTTTTATTATTATTATTAATTAATTCTTTTCTCTTTCTATCTCTCACTTGTATACATAAAGTGTCATTGAGTTGAAATGTCCGTTTGTGTTTAATTATTCTTATTTTTGGGATAGTTTGGGATGTTTTGTGTGTACGGGTGTGAGAGAGAGTCGTATCAACTATGTTGTAAGTAATTGGTAAAATATTATATGGTAAATGGTAAATGTTTTGTGAAAAGGAAAGCAGTAAATACTCGTAGTTTTTCTTCTTTTAGTTGTTCTACGTTTCTGGGTTTTTGTTTTTTTGTCTTTGCGATAAATCTAAATCATGCAAATCTAAATGTTTCTCTAAATGTGATTACAAGGAAATTCTTCTCTGTATGATGAATGAATAAATAATTTGCGTATCTTCGTATCTTTCTTTTTTGTGTGTGTGTTTCTGCATACGTATTTGGAAATGCGCAGCAATTAGCGCTATAATACTATTTACATATTGTATGCTACATATATGGGATCCAATTGATCGGCCAGAAAGCCGTCCCTTAAATGCATACGTTGCTTCTCGCCGCGACTGTTGATGGGCACGACACCTGTAAGGAAAATGGAAAGATTAGTAAGAAAAGAGGCTAAGAAAAGACTTCCTAACTTACCGGGATCAACAACCACAACAACGCCCACAATTAGCTGATGCTCTTCCAGCACTGTGTTTGTGACCAAGGGCACCAAATCCAAAGCTTCCGACTCGTTGCCATCCAGCTCCACAACAACCACCAGCAGATTAGTCCAAGTGAACACGGCGCTGCAAAGGAAACGTTAAAATGTAGCTACTTTAAACCTTTAAAGAAAAAAACCTCCAACACTTACCACTCGGCGATTTTCTTGTGACAACGCAGCACCGAGTTTTCTATATCTATGGGATGATAGTTCATGCCACGCAATGAGATCACCTCATCCAGTGCACCGACCACGTACACTGCATCGTGTAGTTCCTGATCGTTGGCATTGATGGCGCCACCGACGAGACTGTGCTCGGAATTGCCACCGAGTGAAGCATTTGAGAAGTTCAATTGCAATTGGCTCATGGAATTTAAGGACTCTGTATCACTGTCACGACTTGCCACACTTGGTGTGGTCTCATCCAATATGGATGCGGCCTGAGAGCATTCGGTGCGTCGCAAGAAACCCAAGTAACCGGTGCGCGCATACATCTCCGAGGTGGCACCAGTGACCAACTTGGCATTGAAATGATCATTGTAGTCCGTCTCATCGCCGTAGATGGTAAAGTAGCCATTGGCATTGTGTGGAGCTTGCACCTAGTGGAAGAGCAAAAGTTATCCAAGAGTTTATTGAAGTAAGTTTTCATTACTTACCCAAATTTCACCTAAATGCGAGTCACCGCAGTGTCCCTTGGTCTCGGGATTGGCTATGATAACCTTAACACCTGGCAGCAGTTTACCCGATTCGATTAAACACAGCGAATTGGGTGCTCCACGCTCCACGAGAGCCACACGATTGTTGCGCAACGCTCGCAGATCCACATAGACTTGGGCACTCTCAGCGGAACTGGCGCCCTGGACACAGATGGCTGGATTCACGCGACAACCAAAGGATGTGGACACACAGCGTGTGTTGAGACCAAGTCCTTGGAATAGTTTGCAAAACTGTTGGGTGAGCGTCACCCGAGGACGTTCCTCGCCCACGACAACACAGGTGCGCACACATCTCAAATCCACATTGCGTTGCTTAAGCGATGGCACCGAGTTGCTCAGCGCCTTGGTGCACAGCTCGATGACGCCATATGAACAGAAGGTATCACGCACACGATGCTGCGATAGCGTTGATAGCCACAGACTGGGATTGGCCTCCACCTCGTAGGGGGCAATGAGTATGGAATGGTGACCACTGTAGACACCAATCAGTGTCCACATGACAAAGCCAAGGCCACAGTATGGATCCAAACAGAGGGCCACATGACGCGATGGATACAATTCACAGGCCAGTTTTAAACTGGCGCACAGACTAGACAGAGATCTGTTCAAGGAGTATACAAAAGCAGTCAGTTTTGGGTATTAATTAACAACTGGAAGATCACCCACCGATGCGTTATATTGACACCACTTAGACGTCCACAGGTTGAGACACTAAAGTCCAAATAGGCGCTGGAATCCAATGAAACGCTGGCTATGCCCGCAAGCTTACGCTTTGGATTATCATCGATATCCAGTATGGGTGGCCACGTCTTGGGATCCACAGAGGAGGCTGCTTCCCTCGACTTCAGTAGCTTAATAATTGGCTGTATGGAGAGCACAATGCCGCTCTTGGACACATCGACAATCATGCGAACAGTGGGCAATGTTGTGATTAAGTTCTGTGGATGCGGTGGCCTAATAGTGATAGGTATAGCACCCAAATACAAACAGCCGTAGAAAGCACAAAGCAAGTCCAAGCCGGGTGGAAAGATTAAAGCTGAAACAAAGCATTAAGAAGTTTAGTTATTGGCAGGAAAGTGGGCAAAGAGCAGTTACTTACCAACATGATCTCCCGGCTCGATTTTGCCACGTTCCTGCAGCAAGGCGGCTATCTTCTCCGCACGTTTATGCAGCTCCGAGCAGGTGAGTGTCTTGGCAATGGCGCCTGCAGGTATAACAAAGTTTAGTTTAGTTTATAGTAGTAAATTCCACACAACGCCCAACTCACCCTTCGAGTTCAGCAGCGTGAAGATTATATGATCCGGCGAAGTGTTGGCACGCCAGCGCAAAACGCCCGTTATCAGTTGAGGCTGTGGGGGATGGAAAGCCAAGATTAGCTGGAGTACTAAGAGTGAGTTTAAGGAATTTAGATTACTCACCTTACGTTCACCGTCCTCGGCCATGCCCACATCGCGTCCATGGGCAACAGCCAAGCGATTGCCCTGCACTAAATTGCCAACCATGACGGAGGCGGGTCCCACACCTGTGTCTGTAATACCACAGCCAGATGATGAGCTTAATTTTGCAGTTGTTTGCACAGCTTTTGGTATTGATTATTTTAAATTCGTTTTTGGTTTTTTGGTTGGTTGTTTGGTTGGGATTCAGTTTGGTTAGTATCGAAATGATTTGTTGTTGTTTTTGTACAAGGATTGATTTGGTTTTGTTCGGATTTGCCATGAATTATGATATATATAGTATGATATTTGATATATGATATGATATATGGAGTTAATTGCAAACAATTATGATGAGGAGAAAGTTTTAGTTTAGTTTTTGTTGTTGTTGAAAGCAATGCAATTAGTTGTTGTTGTTGTTGTGGTTGACATAATTTTAGTTGTTGTTTGTTATAATACAGTGTTTGTTGTTGTTGTTGTTGCGGTGAGTGTGTTTAATTGTTGTTGTTTTTATTAGTGTGATTGGTGCGTTGTTATTGTTGTTGTTTGTTGTTGTGGGTAGAAAGCAACGCGCAGCATTTGTCATTATTAATTATTATTATTATTATTTTAGTTTAAGTTTTAATTTTATTTTGGTTGTAGTAGTTGTTGTTGTTTGTTGGTGATTAAATAAAAGAAGGAAAACAATATTGGTATTTTCATCAGAGACGTATGTAAAGAAAAGCATATAGAGAGACACCAAGAGACACAAAAGCCAATTATTAATAACAAGACGAGTAACAATATAAATATATATATATCAGGTGGGTACTAGACTACGCCTACGCCATCACCACACACTCCAAACTCACCTTGATGCATCTCCCGTGGCTTGGGCAAGTTGGTAACACACGTGTGTGGACACATCAGCACGTTGGCGGGGTGCAGTGAGCCCTCCAGAAAGCGACGTCTGGCCTCGCACAGATGTATGCCACCGAGAGGCGTTTTGGGCAAATGATTGGGCGGCACCAGGGCCAGACAATAGATGCCCACTTGATGTATGGAATCGACCGCTTGCAGCACACGTGACATCCACTGGAAACTCTCCTCCTCGGAGCAATCGGGACGCTGTTCGGCAATCACACACACCCGCTCATCCCGCAACACTTTGATGCTAAACACCGCTATGCGCCCGCGGTAGATGAAACGCATGGGCTCCACGGCCAGCACGGTGGCAATGATGTCATCCGCATTGTGCTTGCGTCCCGTCACCGTCATCAGGCCATCGCGAGAGCCACAGACAAAGACCAGTCCGCCGGGTCCCAGGAATCCCAAGAGACCAGACCTCACATAGAACTCCTCGCTTATCGGTTTGGGTGTGCCGACAATGGTGCCACCGCCCTCTTTGGGCTGCTCGGGATCCTCTAGCAGTGGCTGCACTTTAAATGTGGAATTTGTCATGCCATCGAGGCCAAAGTAACTGGCACCAGTCGAGCCACTCGTCACACAGATCTCCCCCACCTGATCCGTTTTGCAGAGCACTGGAGCACCCTCGGAACGCACCACGACCATTTGGGCTGCTGGCATCACTTGTCCACAATCCTGTAGAGTCAGCGAAGTTAAAGAATCTTCGCTATCCACACGCACTACGCCGTGGGACAGAGCTGCCATGGAGAGTACACCACGTCCAGTGGCTGATTGACTGAAGCCAGTGGATGAGGAGCGTCCGGGACGACGCAGTGAGACAGTAAAAACCTCCGAGCTGCTGGCACACGGACAAATGGCATCCGAACGCAAACCCTTCGCTTGGAATACATTCAAGAACTGATCGCAGGACGACAATGACCAGGGATTGGCACCGTCGGCAACGAGCAGCATGCGCAGCGATGACAATGAGATATCCTTGTGGTCCTTGGTAGCCAACAAACCCCAATGAAGATCACGACTCTTCACCAGACAGCATGAAGCACGATGTTTGGTTATCAACTGCATCCAAGACGAAGGTCGCAGTTTCATCAACGCATAGGGAATGAACACCACATGCATGCCATTTAAAATGGATGTCAAAACGGCATGCCACAGTCCAACCTCCCGCTTGAAGTCCAGCACACACACTATGGTCTCTCCCTCGGTGTAATGGCAGGCCATTGTGAGCGCACGACAGTGATTGATCATGGCAGCGCGACTGACAGTGATGCCTGTAAGGGAAGAGAAGTGAATTAGTAGAGTATATAATCTGGAATAGAACATAAAAGGAGCAACGACTTACCCATGACACTACCCTCCTTATCGGTAGTGTACTCAATATATGCTGCCGCTGTTTCCTCAATGCGCAAGTTGCCCACGTTGAAATCTTTGGGTGGCTTGGGCAAATGCTCCGTGACGAACCATTGTAGACGTGGCCAGCCCTTTAGTTTGGCTATCTCGCCAGTTGCCGACTTGGGCAGACCCTTTAGGCATGCCTCCGAGGTGAGGGCCACCGTAATGCCGCACGAGCTGAGCAGAAAGCCCACTTGCTGTGGCGGTGTATCCGAACTGGACAACGGCAGCTCAATGGGCAGCGGTACCAAGCCACGAAACATGCAGCCATACCAGGCAGTAATAAAACTAAAAGCGAGTAAAGATTAGTTGGGAATAACGTAAGATAAGCTAGCTACGACCTTACCTCAAGGGATCATTGTTGGGGTAGACCAAGGCCACACGATCACCTGGTTTGAGGGTGACCTGTTCGGGGCCCTTGCTGAATATCTTTGTGGACAATGCGTAGGCGATCTTTTGGGCACGCGAGAGTAGCTTGCCATAGGTTAAGGTTGTGGTTATTTTACCATTAGGATCCAATACCGTTGCCATGGAGCTCTTAAACGAATTCGTGCCATAACGCTGCAGGGCGCACTCCAAGGTGCGCGGCAAACCAGCTGGTATCGACAGTTGTTCACCCTGCACCGGTGTCATTGTGCTGCCCTCTGGCTTTGGGGCATTGGGATCCTTGGGATTGGCTGCGATCTCCAGCTCGATGTCGTTATCCTCATAAAACTCCGGTAATGGACGTCGTTTGGGCCTCTTCAGAGTGTTCAACAATTGCTGTATCTTAGCCGATACTTTCCACTTTCCATTCGCATCCGTTTCATTCAGATCCGTCTGCGAGACATTCACATAACGTGTGACACGGTCTGCAATACGATGCGCATTGTTGAACTGCGTAATGTCGGGCGCGTTGTCTGCGAGGAACAACAAAAGAGCGAAAAGAGAGAAGAGAAATAAAGATGACGCATAAATGAATAATTGGTGTCAATTAATAACAATAATAATATAATTTTGTTCAAGAAAGTACACAAGTTTTGTTCAACCAATTAGCGTTAAACAATTTGAACGTTTACTCACAATGTTTCTGCTTATAGGCCTTATCAGAAAATTCATTATCTCGCTTATATGCAATTGGCGGCGATTCGGTGCTCGACGTATCCGATGTGGGCTGCAAAATATATAGAAAAAACCAAGTAAATATTATTAAATGCTAGTTTATTGTTAATTACATTGCAGCGCAAGCCCTTTTGGCTATTATTAGTATCGAGAGCTCACTGTGATGATATCATGGGGGAAAAGAAAGCTCAGTCTTAATTAGTTATAGATTCATGAATATGAATGAATTGTTGAAACTTCGACACTAACTAACCGAACCGAACAACAGCGATGTGATGCATACAGAAATAAACTAATACAATGCACAAATCGGAGAGCGAAACGTTGATAACAATACGAGTAATAATTCTAGATACTGGGTGAACTAGTGCTGGGGCAGAAATCGATACATCGAGAAAAGAATCGAAGCCATAGATAGCAATATTTATACCCTTAGAACAGCTCATTTAAATGTTTTAGTCTAAGACATTTTAATATTAAACATAATCATCAAACTAGTTGAGCTCATATTGCTCATAATGAGAGTTTTTTAATAATCGAAAATATCGATTTAAATTGTTGATCGATCGATTTTACACTGCTAACTGTTTATTTCCTCTACCAATAATCGATATATCGACAGCACTAAATGCTTTGCAATCTCTAGTTTCAGGGGTCTTCGTGAACTCACCAGCGGCGGCAAATTCTGCGGTGGTCGCCGCTCGGCTGCGCTGCCCGACGATGGATACTTTTGCTGCTGTTGTTGTTGCTGCTGATGAATTGCTGCTTGTTGAGATTGTTTCACATCGTGTTGTCGTAAATGCTGCTGTTGTTGTTGCTGGTGTTGTTGTTGTTGTGCCATGGATGACTCACGTATTGGTGGCTTTATAATTGGTTCTGGCGGCAACATGCTATTACTAATATGATCACGCGGATAATTGTATTCCTTGTCAGGTGATATTAATTCCTCTGGTATGGACTCATCGTCAGTGGATGAGTCCAATTCGTCGTTGCAGCCGGGACTGCGATTGAGTACAGAACTACGTTTCGAGGGCATCGGTAAACTTGGTTTGGGACGACTCTTAAGTGCGGCGAGAGCTTGTTGCACCGCCTCTGTGCGTACCTCTGTAAAATGTGGATGAGTCAGTAAATGATTTGCATAATCCCCTAGAGGCCAATAGCTGTAGTACTAACTTACCGGAATGATATCGCTTCTCGTTGTGCGTCACCTTGCGTTGTGTGCGTCGCTGACGGTGTTGACTGCTATTTGAGGATTGATGATGGGAAGAATGGTTCTGAAATGCGCTGGGTTCGCGTGTATTCTGATAGCCAGGATCTCCCACAGCACCGCCCTGAGGTCGCATATTTTCATAGCCAGGTGCACCACCCCCACCTCCACCTCCACCACCGCTACCACCTCCACTCTGAGGTGTTGATGTGGGCTGCTGAAAGTCTGACTTTTTGGAATGCCTTTGCTGGGATGATGGCAGTGATGGTACCTCAGTCACATAGCTATATCCCTCGCTGGATACGATGACGCCATCGTTATTCACATTGCTGCTGCTGTTGTTGCTATTGTTGCTATCTTTTATATTATAGTATGGCGGTGGCGGCAAATTCTTTGCCTTCTCCACATCGTTCACTGTATGCATAAAAAGAGAATGAAAAAATCATCAACTTATTTCCGCTTTTTTCTACACCTGACCAAATCAAAGCCATACATATTTTTGGGCTAAACTTACATTCATGTTTCTTCAAAAAGGGTTGCAATAATTTCGCCCGTTTCTTTTCGTATCCCTTTTGTGTTATGTCACCTAAAAAATAAACATCAGAAAAAAATGTGTAATTTAAGCGGAAATGAAACATGAAACCGCAACCGGTTAGATATTGAAACGGTCAAGTGGGCATAAATAATGCGGGCATATTTATTTATATATTGATGTGCAAAGAAAACAAAAACAACAATATTTATTAGTAACTTTAATCGAAACCCCGGTAAACAAAGCTAAATTGCTGTTAACCGCTAAGTGTTAACCGCAATGGGTAATGAAACGGTTATTGCAATCACTTCCAGATAATGAGTAAACAAATGACTTGTGGCTGCATAAAACACATTTCCTTGTTTTTATAGCACAACAAAAATACTACATCTCTGCTATCTTAATAAACTACATGTTTATCTCTTTCAGCTAAAAACGTAAACAAAGCTCGCTTGTGCTTGCTGTTAACCGATAAGTGTTAATGAAACGGTTATTGCAATCATTTGCAGATAAAGCATAAACAAATTGTGTGAAACACATTTCCTTGTATTCATACATAGGTAAATAAATAGTACATAAACGTACTGTATTTATTTAGATAGGGCCCGTTATCTCTGAGCTGTCGCAGTGTTTGGTAAGCATAGCCTATTTAGGCATTGGCCAAGCCTAAAAAATATGCTGCTACGTGATTTAGGTAAAAACAGCAAACAATTCGTAATCAGTAAACATTATTAGCTTGGACAGAGTCGCACTCTCTCACTCTTTCTCTCTCTCTCTCTTCCCCCTATCGCTCTTTTGCTCTCTTGCGACGAACTTAAATTGATTTTGATAAGTAAATAAGTATGTACACACTATTAGGTTAATCTGGCCACTATAAAGTATTTGAGCGACTTCTTCCCCTACCCTGGCCTCCACTTTTCCCATTTGCTACAAGTACTCGGTCGCATTGTATCACAAGCATACAGATCCAAATATGAATTCGTATTGGTAGACTCCATGTGCAGTCTGTAAACATACATACACACTCACGCATTTACATACAAAAGTATGTGTGTGTATGTAAAGTAGGTATGTTGCGCATACATGTAAATACATGTACAGAGGCAGACAGTCACACATGTCGTTTAACCGACAAAACCGCACACAGACGCTTCATATCAATAGCAGTTAAAGGGGTGGAGAGGAGGAAAGGGGCAGCCGCAGTGACAAAAAAAAACCCTCGCTCTCCTCCCCTCTTTTACTGCCCTGCCCTGCACCAGTGTCTGTGCTCTGTGAAGTTCCAAGTGGAAATGCAGCTGTGACCCGTGGCCGGCGGCGTTGGCGTTGTTCTAATTGCACAACAATATATTAATAATGGCTATAGCTGACAGGGGGTACTAAAGCATTGGGGGAAATCAACAGCAGTCGCAGCATATATAGAGCGAAAGAGTTTCTATTAATTAACGGCTGTCTATTTGGGGTAGCAAAGACCTAGCAAATATTTCATGCATAAAATTCTGTATGGGGAATATACTTATACTTATATGTGGGGAATACCTTCTGAAAGCTCCAAATCCAATTCGGCCAGCTTTTCACGTACATCAGCGGGCAGCGTTGAGAGATGCTCCATCCCCAAAAAATTTGCAGTCGTCGCAGACATTTTTGCTGTGTTTGGTTGCTTGTTGTTTTTCTTACTTGCTTTGGAGTTTTCTATTAGTACATAAGCATGTACATACACATGTATTTTACTCTACATACACACACGCACTTACACAAACATACACGCACACACACGCCCGCTAGTTTGCAACTTCGTTGTCAAAAAATCGATCGATTTTCAATACAAGACATTTAATATTAGTTGCCGTCTATTTTAAGCACAATGCTTAGTGCAATTATTTGTTCACTAATAGCTTTAATTTTTGCATTATGTTTGCACAAATTTAAAAAACGTCTAGCTCCAAATGGCCCCAACAATAACCGCACCGACAAACGCGTATATATAAGTAAACAAAGAAAAAGTAGCAGCCACGATACTTAGAAACTCAGGTAGGCATAGAAGTGCGAAACTTTCATTCTCTCTGCGCATGACGTCACAGTTTCACTGTGTGCGCGCAGAACAATGTTTATCGTTTCTCACAGTTTTATGCTTAATCCACTAGATTTCAGAATAAATAATTCTAATGTAAACTGAATGTTAAATATCACACATATATAGCATGAATTTCACTTAAAATAAAGTCTTGTGACGTCATGTTGTCACACTTTCACACGCCGCACGATGGACCTGCGCAATAAGCAACCTTTTTTCGATCAGTAAGCTGTGAACAGCAGCCGTAATAGCGATGACAACAAATTGGCATTCCTGAGGAGAATCGATATGAAATATGTACTCGAGTATCGATACTTATTTTTGTTAAATTGCAATTTATGTTGAATGATAAACGATATTTTAAATTTACAAATTTACAAAGTTTCTACTGTTATTTATATAAACAAACGGTGTCTCTTGTCTGAAGCAGAGTTCTGTAGAGAGTTCTGTTAGCCAAATCGAAACGAGTTGGCAACTCCGTTCGTTGGCCACCTCTGCTTCTTTAAAATGGGTGCGCGTCTCATTTATTTTGATCTCAGTTTAAATTCAATATTAATAATAATACTTGATTTGTTTTTACAGACAAGTTAAAGCTGCAAGAGGAGATTACAGGATTAAAAAATTATGGAGAACATTTGGAAAGTCAGCTGAAACTGCTGAATATTGATATATGCGTGATGCCAGATGATTTGTTATTATTGCTGGACAAATGCGCGGAAATTCAGGCACAATCCCATCTGCATGAAGTCGATTTGATATGTTTACGTGAATTCTACTACATGCACAAGCGGGAACACATTGAGAACAGGCTAATATCTTCAGAACAAGAAGCCGAAGTGAAGAAACTAAAGCATTCCATAGACGAAATCGAGAAGGATATAAGCACATTGGACAAGTGAGTCCACGTCGAAGGATTCTTCTGTGTTAATCGTTAACTAATACAGCTTTTCCTTAGTTTCATTAAAAAAAACAAGAAAGTGATTGAGGATGCCGCCGAGCAGCGTAAGGCTGCTGGCATTGAGGGCAAGCACAAGGCGCTGTTGGACAGACAGGCGAAGCTAAAGGTTCCGGGTGAATTCAACATAGAGGCAATGATCGACAAACTCGATATTCTGGAGCGGCACAAGAAAAGCGAGACGAAATAGTTTAACTGTTTTTCTTTTGTTGTTGTATAAAAATGATTTTAATTATCTTTTCTTTTATTTAATCAAGTTAAATTCAAAAAACATTTTTTTAACTCAAAATCGGCGAATCTTTAAAAAAGCTAAAAAAAATAATTAAGAAATATAGTATTTATAATTGAGTTTTGCTGTTTTTTTTGACTTACAAATAGAGAAAATTTATTTATTATTAATTTTATGCGGCAGGCATGCAAACAAAATGTGAGTTTTAACTTTGATTCTATTTTTATTGGAAGTTTTAACCGTTTACACAAAAAATGGTCAATTGCTGCTAGTTTTTATTATGTTGTATATTTGTTTAAAGAATTATTGTTTAAAAAAACTGCCAGTTTTGCTTAAAGCATACAAATGTTCCAGGTTCCTTTCCTCCATGCTATTCTCATTGTTTATTCGTTTTTTTCTATAGTATTATTAGCTCAAATTGTATCCAAATGTGATTATATGCATTATATATATATTCTCATATTTATATATATATATATTAAATTTTATTGGTGTGTATGTAAGTGTGTGTATTTTTTGCTTGTATAGAATTAGTAATTTCATAAACATTAATTGTTGCTTTCATTCTTTAATCATCTTCTAAATGTTGTTGTTGCTGTTGTTTCATCATCATCTTGTTGTTGCTGTTGTTGTTGTAATATATAAAGGGCGGGTATGTGGCAGACAAACGTTTCAGCCAGCGACGCGAATCTCCTCCTGCTACTTGCACACGCCGCGCCGCCTGCCTACTGCACGCTTTGAGGCCTCGCGGTCTCTTAGCGGAATTCGGGCGCATCGTCCTGCGTAATGTCACCGTATTTCCAGATGGCCAAATGCGCCGCCAAAGCAGCCTCCTGTGCAGCCCGATATTGCTCCACCAACTCCTTCAGACGACGCTCTCGCCTCTTCTCCACTAGGACAAGACCATCGGCAACCAATTGTTTGCCAAAGTCCGTCTTCGATGTTGGATCGTGGAGTGTGGCTAGATTAGGACCACTTGCAACCTTCAGTTCCACATTGAGCTGCACCTTGTGATTCATGACGTCGTGGGAGAAGGCACGGAGTGCCTCTTCCTTATCCTCATTATCGGCTGGCAGTACGATTAAGGCAAGTGCGTACTCGGTAGCATGCGGCTTCTCGCTGCTGAACGCAGGTGGCAAGGCAGCCAATCGGCTCACGGGCAGAGTCTACAAAGGGCAAAGAACACACAATTAGATAAAGAAATTTTAAGAGAATTTGGTGGTTTTGTCGCACACCGTACGACAGACGCTGTGCCATGTCTTGGATGCCCCCAACAACGTGCTTACCAGCAGCCAGTAACACACAGTACTACTGTCACAGCTCAACGATTGGGCCAAAAAATATGACCCAATCGCGTGGAGCATTTGTGGGCGCAACACCATTGTGTCTTGAGCTGCAGTTCACACATGTTGTTGTTGTAGGGTTTGGAATACATCGCTTCATGGAAACAACTGGCGTCGGATACGGAATTGTGCATTGTTTATCTGGCAAACTTATGACTCATGCGTTTCGCTTTGAGACGGAAACGGATCTAAGGAGCTTGCGAAGATCGTGAGAGGGGATTTCATTACTCACCTCCTTGTTGCCGTAGTCAATGTAGAGCACACTGGCGTTGTTGCCCTGGACACGCTCAACCTTGGCGCGATACCATTGATTGTCATCAGTGAACTGCGCAGCGACCAGATCACCACGCTTGGGCGTATAAGATCCGGCAATTGGAGGATTGGCCTGGAAGTCAGCATGCAGTTTGCTCATCAGTGTCTCCAGCTTGGGACCATTGTCAACAGATTGAGCAAAGAAGGTAAGATTCTCCGTGATCTCGGTGACAATGACATTCTCATAGTTCACTTTACGCTCGACGGGGACCTTCTCGTCCTTCTCCTCTTCGATGACAACCTTCTCTTCAGGCACTTGTTCCACATAGTTGGCCCAGATGTTCTTCTTGGCAGCCTTGGCACGATCTTCGGCACTCTTCAGCAGACGATAGTATTCCGATTTCTCGGCACTAAAGTGCACTTCGGCGAGACCTTCCTCGACAAGGGCAACCGACAGATTGACATTCTGATCGGTCCACAACCAGCCAATGATGGAGGAACCAGCCTTATCGGTGGTATCGATGTGCACGGAAACATCACGCTGAAGGACACGCTCGCGGGTGAATGTCAACGCCTCATCGCCGAAGGGTTCACCCTCCTGGGCGGGAACACCATTGAGAGCGGGACGTGACGAGCGAGGACAGGAGATGCCTGCTAGCAGGAATGTGACCAGACAACTATCCTTAGGCACATAGAGACGCAGACGAGAGCCGCTGGCAACAAACTCAACGATGGCCTCGGTGCGCAGAGCACGCTGCCAAGATGGCAGATATTGCTGCTTGATGCGGGAATGATCCACAGTGAGATCGTTGACACGCAACGTCACATTATCCTTCTTGGCATGCATACCCTTCAGTCCCTTGATCGCCTGTTGCTCGGCAGCAATCAGTTGATCGTAGGCAGATGACCTCTGGTCATCATCCTGGCGGTAACGCACACAGGTCGCCAGACCCTTGGCTACCATGGCTTCGGCCACATTCTGTCCACCGATCAGCACAGTATAACAATGCTTCTCCGGGAAGTTATCGCGCACAGGCGAGATGTAGTCCAGATTGCATTGAACCTTCTTGTTAATCAGCTTCTTGCGCAAAAATTCACGGGCATCGAACATATGCGGGATCTCATACAGTGGACGGTAGTTCTTGCCACGTGGCGGCGCCTTAACGATTTCCTCACCTTCGGTGCCAACGCGCTGATCACGTGGTGGCCTAATGGAGGAGAAGAAGACCTTCTTCACCTGACCGTTGGCTAGGCGAACATTGATGGCATCGCCGTTGAAGACCTCAACAACGGTGCCCGTGAAATCCTTCTCCTTGGAGTTAAAGGCGGGTGTCTTCACTTGGTAATCCTGCCATTGACGCATACGCTTCTCCTTGGCAATACGCTCAGCTGCTCTCAGCTTGTCAGCTCCTATAATGAAAACAAGAAGTTAGTAATGATAATTGGAAACCATTTAGAGGAGTGAGTGTTAATGTGGACGGGGTGAAATGAACGCAAAGACTAGAGATCAGAGTCATGGCATTCTTGGAGTCCGTCGCTTTGATCTGGCAATCAGCAATTGACACTACACAGCACAGCACAAGGCTTGAGCCAAAGAGGTGCTGCGTGGGTCAAGCTAATTGCTGGGTAGGATTACTGCAACTAGTTAGCTCACCTGTCTTCATGACGGCCATGGACCAATCCACACACTTGGCTAAACCTTCGCGCAGCAGGGATTCGGCAATGTTGCCCTTGGGATACAGAATAGTGCCGATGAAATTGGAATTGTTCACCGACTCCAGACGGATTTCCACATCACGCTGCAGCAGACGAGTCTCGACATAGTAACGTGCCTCATCAGCGAATGGAACCTTCACGGTCAGATCGGGTTTGCCATCGGCATCGAGTTTCACACCTGGACAGCGGATACCCGAGATCATGAGCGTCACGTAGTGGAAGTCGGGTAAGAGGAAGGCACGCACAGTGGAGCCATCGCGCACATGCTCGATGATTGCCTTGACGGGTTTGCCACCATAGACATCCACAATATGGGCGGGATTCTCATGCGACCACTTGATGTTGCGCACCTTATCGGCAGCATTCACATTGTGCGACCATTTGCCACGGAAAGCGGCACGTGCCTGATCCTCCAGTTCAATAAGCGTTTGCTGCTCGGGCGTTGGACGACCCTCACGACGGACAGTCACTAAACCTTCGCGGACAATCGATTCGACGACATTCTCGCCTGATTCCTTGTCCTTTCCGAGCCACACAAAACCGTATTCACGGTTGGAATTCGCGGGTTTGTCAAAGGTGAAAGTCACCTCGGCGCCAATCAACTTCTTACGCAGAAATTCACGCGATTCCCATGCCCAGGGCTCGTCCTTCGTTTCATCACCGCCGGCACCGGGTCTGCGGGCCAATTTTGGTGCGAGGACATGCGAGAAGGTGATTTGTTTCTCCGGTGGTGGCGCACCTTTCGTGGCGCGTATAACAACCGTATCGCCGGAGAGCACCTGCAAGAAGACACGCACGTCGCGCGAGCAATGAGGTTAAAATGAAATTCATAAAATTTCTTCGTCGGATAATAACTAAAACACGTGCAACTGCCCTAGAGCCAATAGGGGGCGCCACTTTCTATATTACAGGGTTGCAACAAATAAGTATGACCGTTTGACAAATACTCTAGAAATTCAATTGCAACTTTTAAAAATTATCTAGTATTTAAATTTGATATATATCGGTTTTCTATTTATATTTATTTGAAACAAATATCTTTGCATAATTAGAAATTTTTGTTTCTGTGTCAGGATAATCTTGCATTTAAAACAAGTTGTGTGAATTTAATTAAATGTTTTTCAGCTTTTCCGGAGTTCAATGACTTGTGCTATCTACTTAACGGTGCAGTATAAAATGTACTTATCTAAAGTGTATACAAATGCAGGCAGGTAGGAAAAAACATTTCATTAAAAAAATTGTGTGAATCACTTAGCTAACGAAAAGTAAACATTATCATAATAATCCTTAAATATTACTACGATTAAAGAAAGAGTTACATTGTCGGCAACTAGGGGGCGGTAATTGTATAGCGTACTCGCTTCCACACATCAAATGGGCAATAAACAGGTGTTGGTGGTAGTGGTATGCAACGGCATTGCGGCGTTTTCAAAATCAACAGGTTTTTTTCACGTAAAGAAAAAAATCTGTAACATGGAATGCTGACGCGGCATTTGGGACGGGCCATAAGATATTGTTGCCAAGACGTGTGCGTGCCAACGTCATCAGTTGAGAAGGCATATTCGTTTCTATTGCAATTGATAATGTTTGATAATCGTTATCAATGGCTGATGCTTTGGGCGTGCATTTGAAACATTGTATACACGTACACAATGTATGTACTCAGGTCCATACATACAGCTATACAATCGTGCGTGTGTGTGCTTGTGTGCGTGTTGAAGGGTCAAACTGCGAAAAGCAATTGGAGAAGGGAGCTGCCAACTTTAAACACAGGCAAATATGCTTGGACCACAAAGGTAAAAATCGAAAGTAATGTACTTTGTACGATGCCGCATATGTGTACATTTCAACATACACATGTACAAATATGTGTTTTGAGCCTGTGCATGTATCTTTCTAGGTTAGAAACGAATAGTTTTTGCATTAACCGCAGCGAACTCGTGCCTATGTATGTAAATGTATGAGTGTGTGTTTGCATGTGTGTTTATCAGATATAAACGCATGTTTCAAAACGCCGGTAAACCGTTGCCGTTGATTGATGACGTTGGCAAACGTTAAACACAACAGAAGACACACTAGTACACGCCCAACACACATATGCTTACAATTTATGTAAATGTTTCGTATGCTTCATACATTTTTTGGGGCACCTCTCAAGAAGAAAATCTGCCAGGTTGGCACCTTCGATAACTTTCATTTCTTTACGCTATGCTATTCAGCCATCGTATGAGTGTATAAGCGTGTTTGACGTGTCACACTCACGCAACGCGCCTATATACACGTCTCATTCGCACTTGCTAGAGTTCAAACTTGCCGCATTTGCCACGCTGATGATAATCACACAAATATATTTTATATTTATTCACAGATGTAAAAGGCCATTTGAGTATACGTTTGGCTAACGCATTCATTTAATATCCACTACAACAAAGGACTTACTTGTTTCACTACGCCGGATAAAGTCTTCGCAGGCGCTGCCGCTGCAACTGCAGGCGCACCGCCTTCTTTCGCTGCTCCAGCTGTCGTGTTAGCTGCTGTTGCCATTTTTTCGGGTGCGGTTTTTACCGGCGGGCCGTTATACGTGGCTGTTTTAGTAAGCGGGTTGAAATCCTCACGTTGGTTTAAAGTGCGTCTAACACTATTTTTTGTTTAACTTAATTAAGTTAATTGAGTATGAACACACCACACACAATACAATCACCTCAGAATTTTCACTGCTCACTGCGCTGTGTGACCAGCTTGATTAATATCAAAATTACTGCTCTTATCATTAAAAGCGAAAATTCGATAAGGCAAAATACCAAAAGTATTGTTTCTCAAAAAAGGCAGTGTGCATATACCGACTAAATATAATAACTAGAATTGTATAGTGAATTGTAAATAAATTGCTACTTAGTTATGTTGAAGTTTCGTTTACAAAGTTATAAACATTTAATAAAAGTGTGACCAATTGAATTTCATATTTGTTACAACAGCTGACCGTGACTGAAATTAGGCGGGAAGAAATGTTTATAGTTGTGTAAAAACAAAGATGAGCAGCTCAATTAAAATGTTTGGCGATAAGGCCTTCGATTTATTGAAGGATCTACAACGCTCAGCCCAGACAATTCCCGCCTTTGACGATGATGGCGTACGACAAGTCCTGGAGGAGATTAAGGCCATTTTCGAGGAGAATGTGGCACAGGCGTCCACATACAACAGTTCCGGCGATCGTAGCTTATGGCCACTACTAAACTATAGACATGCAGCATTGCAACGAAATAAAAGGTGTTTGCTAGCCTATCTGTATGAACGCATGCAACGCATCAAAGCACTGCGATGGGAATTTGGACCTATTATACCCGCGGACATCAAGCAGACACTGTGTGAGCCAGAAGTTCAATTCTTCAATAACTATTCTAAATCTCTGGCGGCATACATGCGGTCCGTTGGCGATGGGCAAGGCATTGATCTGACGGGTAACTTACGGCCACCAAAGTCTCTCTACATCGAAGTTCGATGCGTTGAGGATTACGGAAAGTTCGAGTTGGACGACGGCGAAGTTGTGCATTTAAAAAAGAACAGTCAACACTACCTTCCACGGGCTCAGGTTGAAACATTAGTGCGGCAGGGCATATTGCAGCACATTGCATAAAGTGTACATAATTTAAAATATTAAAATAAATCAGAAGTAATATAAACAAATTGAACAGTTTCGTTTTTTTGCGCCTAAAAACTAGTTGCCTACCAGGGCTGCAGTTAATCGATAGCAACGTTATCGATATGTGGAAAAACTTCCATCTCTTTTAAACAGCTGTGCGGCCGGCTGGTCATTACGTGAACTCAGATTTGATTTTAGAAAACAATTAAAGTTTGCATTAAAAATGAATCAAGCCGATGTCAGCAAGCTTATTTCACAGTTGCGCATCGCAGTGCGACCAAATAAACGTAATTTAAGGAATCCAGATGGTCCGGAAGGTCGTCTACTGAAGCTGCGCAAAACGGTAACAGCGCTGGTAAAACACGAGCGCATTGAATTGTTATACAATCGAGCGGACGAGGCGCGTGGTTATGCAGAGCTGGTAAGCAATTGGATGCATTGAACCACTAGTTGTACAACTTTAGTTAACTATCGATTTTCTAGCTGATTTCAAATGCCATACGCCATGGAGACAGACACAAAGCGACCATGGAGCTGGCGGACTATTGGCTGCTGGAGAAGCAGCTGGTGCACAAGCTCTTCAAGGTTCTGGTGCCCCGCTATGAGAACTACAACGTTTCCTACACACGCATGTTCAAAGCACCTCGAGATTATCCCGGCATTTACTACAAAAAGTCCGTGCTGGAGCTGAGAGGTAATCCATATCCAGTGCTGACGCAGGATCAAAGCCAAAATCGCAATCTGTTGCACAATGTGCTGCTCGATGAGGCACGCAAGGAGTTCCGACGTGAGAAGCTCGCGACTTTGGCCAATAAACTTGCCGCCGAGACGGATGAGGTTGCCAAGACAGCAACAACAACAGCAACACAATCACTTGATGCTGAAAAGAAAGCTGAAAAGGCGACGGAAGTGTAATTGTTTATTGTTAATTAAATTGAAAGTAATACAGTTTTCTAAGTTAAATGATGAATTGAGCAGATATTTTATAGCCCGGCTGTAAGCAGAGATTTAACGGTAAGTGCCGCAAAAGTTATAAAAAACGAAGGGGAAGTGAGAGAAAAGCTTAAGAAAGCTTTAATTTGGCTTATTAAGGGTTTGTCCCTGTTTAAATAATAATGCGGAAAGCATTTCACAAAATGCATGTTTTTGTATATGTATCAAAGTGTGACATGTGTGTATGTGTGTGTGTGTGTGCTGCGACAACGCTGATAAAACACGTATAAACGTATTGTTAGCTTTTATAATTTATCACGACCTCAACTAAGCAGCGCTCTCTGGTGAGAAACCTGTCAGAATTTTGTAAGCGTCATTATTCACGTCAACTCGCTGGCGTCTGGGACGCCACCCTCGCTCTGCCTCTTACCCACTCCCTGCCTCGCTCTCCCTCTATCCCTGTTCCGCTCCAACTCGCTTTCTTTCGCTCCTTTAGCTCCCTGCATCCCCCTTTCCCCACACTCGCAGCAAGACAGAATTAAAAGACAGCTAACAATGAAATTTACGATGGCTTTTTAAACTGAAGCTCAACTTATGCGACATGTTAATTAACGCTGCTTAAATGCAGATAAAACAAAAAAGTTTCAAAACAATAATAATAACAACAAGCAACTCTTAATGGAATTGTTGATAACAAGCTAAGGGAAGCTGAGAGACGCACAGTTTTGCGTCTTTCTGTGCGTCTGCCATAAAAAGCTAGCAAATTGAAACTGAATTTGAAATTGTAATCAATTTGGCAATTAGTTAATTAGTTTTTTTTTGTTACTCGCTGTGCGGGCAGCCAAAAAAATTGGTGACACCTGTAAACGACAATTAAATTGGAAATATCAATTGTTGCAAACACCAAGAAAATTTGACCCACCACCCAGCAAAAAGGTCAACAAAATTGGCTCTTACGGTAGCTGCACTGACCAAAAATTTAGCGTTAGAACTTAAGTTGACAGAGCTTGATTTAAGCTGGATTTTTGGGTTTAAGAACGTAATGGGTTAAAAATGTTTATAGATTTTTGTCAGGCTAAAATTTAGTAAATTTCTGACAGTTTCGCCTTGTACTCGCACCTTTTTTCTCCCAGTGTAACAACTTGAGCTTTCTTTCATTGAATGTGCTGCACAGTTTTCCACTAATTGGCTGTGTTTTCAATTATTTTGGCCCAAATTCATTAGTTGGTCTATTTGTGCATGTTTCTGCATGCTCAATTGCGCGACAAACAGTTCAATATTTAATTATGTGCTACAGTTTTACCTCCACTTGCTCCTTCTCCTCCTCCTTTTCCCCTCTGAAGCACTTAATTAGGTTTGCTTAAATGAAGCCACAATGTGTACTTTATTTCTGAAAAGAAGTTCCCATTTCCCAGTTGAATTACGTAGTATACTTTTCATACAATTTATGCACATCAAGTATGACTCCTAAATAGAGCTGTGGAAATAAGCTCTTTGAGCTCAAGTTTCCACCCAATGCAATGCCTGTCAAAGAAATGTGTGAGTGTATGTTCCAAGTACTTGAGGAACAGCCCTCGTTGGCTGTGGCAAGCTAAATCAAACAAAATCATCAGCAGCAGATTAAACAGTTGAGAATGAAATGCTCTTGAAATGCTTTTAACTGGAACGTCGGCGTTTCAGGACCTTCAAGCAAAACTCTTCAATTAAAGACACTTTACACAAGAGTAAATAATTTACAAGCTTTTTTTACAAGTTTCAAATAATTGTTCAGTTAGCTTTAGTATAGAAAAAGAGAATTTAAAGAACTGAAATTTTATATATGCCTCATTTCCTGCATAAGTGAGGTTACGTTTACTTTTCTGAAGTTGAAATTATTTTAAATTTTTTAATACTATACCCTTTTTATACTCCCTACTCCTTCATAATAGAACAACGTTTTAATATACTCAAAATAGTGAGGTTACAATAATTTATTGCAAATAAGTGAGGTTATGTTTTCCAAAACTTTTATAAATTGACTTCAAAATATCTGAAAATTGAATTAATTATGATTTTTACTCTTTCATAATAAACATGTCTTAAAGAAAACTAAATATATGACTTTTACAGAGATTTATTGAAAACAAGTGAGGTTATGTTGCTGTCAAAAGCACATAAATCTCTCAGATATCCTATACTCGAGTTATACGTTTCGAATTTCCAACGTACCGTAATCAAATATTGCCTTTGACCATTTACAGTCTTTAATTAAACGTCAAGCATCGAGTGTCCTTTAATAAGCTTTCGGAGCATTGAAGCTACATTTTGGGTTGCTTCTTCTTCTTCTTTTTCTTCATTTTTATAATTAATGTCATCAGCTCAACTTATGTACATGTGCAAGTACTTACAAGTACTCACACACACACATACAGAGTACAGTGAAGTGTACATATATGAAATCTTCACGTTTAATGAGGCAATGTCATTGGGAAGGCGCTTAACGCCGCCTCGGAAGTCCGTATACTAGTATATATATATGAGTATATATGTTGGTATATATTTATAAGTACGTATACGGCTTTCATCTCCGTGAATAGAACTTTTGTAGCCGTAAATTGGCTTCTTATGTTGCTCATTATAAGGCCCAAAAAATAAATATATATGGAGTCCTGTTCTGACTTCTTGTTGTCATAATTATGTGTACGGGAAGAGTACAGATTAAAGCTCTACGCCCGGACAGCAAATTAATCAAAGTGCTCTCTATATATATGAGACAGGGTATATATATTTAAAATCTGAGATTGCAGTCGGTTTTAAATCAATTATGTCTGCGGTTAAGTGGTTCCGTTACTTTAAGCGCACGTATACATCACACGGATACGGATATGGCCACGGGTATGGATAGACTACGGTTACGAGCACGGACATTGTGTCTGCCTACCCATACACTCGCACAGTTACTTGCACAGATACTTAAATGCTAATTTATATGTAAATTCAAGTAGGCGTTGTCCATTAAAATTACGCATTTTGCGACTTTAATGAGTTTGAAATAAGACGTGACGAAGTTATTGATAGATAAATGAAAGTGCTTCAAAGACTTCTTTGGGAAAGTTTTTTATTTAACATACTTAAGAAACAATACGCTCTACAACTTGCATCAGATCTATATGGTATATACTCGTATCAGTCTTGTGAATTGGATATGTTGGTTCAAACTAATTTCTTAGCTATATTTTAAGTAGATAAGTCATTATAACTTGCTGATATTGCAGTGACTGAGATGATCCGTGCGCCAATCTGTAAAGTAGGGAATTTTATAACAAGAATTTTAGATAGACTCCAGACGAGTAGTACAACAAATTTTATACCCAACAAACCAAGAGCGGTACTACTTCGTATAGTTATAGTATAGCATATAGCTCACCTTTTCCCGTTAGACAGATCTCCCGCAACATATCGCAGTGACTGTAGAAGAATTGGTGCTCATTGGTGTGCGCTGCACAGACGGGCAGAAAGGGATCACAGTCGTCGATCTCTTTGCAGGCATTCGATACCGACTCAAAGACGGGCAGAGAGAGCACACAGATCACCGATGCCACCGAGAGTAACAGTAAAAGTAATGAAATCTTCGTGGCAATCCCAAACGAAAGCATTCTCAATGCCAGCCAAAAGTAAACTGTTTAGCAGTTATAATTCAAGATTTGCACTTGTTAGATAAAGTATTTATGATCTTTTGTGGGCTGTTGTGGTGTGTGTGTGTGCACAGGTGTGATAAATGTTACCTACTTGACTTTTGGATCACTCTAATACTGGCGAATGAGTAATAGATACAACGAAGCTGCGTGGAGACAAGCGCGACAAGCGAACAACTGATAACAACTGGACAGCTTCAAAAACAAACCCAAACTCAAATCGAATTCTCCGCTCTTCGCTTGCTCGTTCTCCCGTTTGGCATATGAGCTTTGCAGTGCCCACTCACCGCTTGCTTCCCCAAGCACAACCCCCACTCTACCACTCTCCCTCCCTCTTGCTCTCTCGTTCGTTCCCCCTTCGATTGTCATGGCAACCGTCGATTGTGGCAGAGACAATGATAAACATTGAGACTCCACCACAGTTTGCGTTTTTTTTATTTTTCGCGGTGCGCTATTGTTTATGCCGTCGCTAGCTGAGCCTCTGCTTCAGTCGCTGTCGCTGTCGCTGCCTCTGTCGCTGTCTCTGCTACCGGCTTATTCAATGAATGCCGATGCCGTTGCTCATCTAACTGGAACGCCGTTTACAGCCGGATCGGAAGCGTTGCTCAGCGGAAGCGTAGCGTGCAGGTGCATTGCGGTATTCAGTGCGGAGACTAGAATACCCTGTAGACATAAAAAACTTAGTCTAAGTGGGCATATTAGACAACGCGAAGTTTTGAAGGGGAGTGTACAGCTTAAAGCTACCTGTTATCTGACTGACAGCTGAGTCACACACATGAGTGTTATCTAAGACAAAGCCAGAGATCAGAAGTGACTCATCCAAACATGTGTGATTTTAATTATTAATCAGCAATCTTTAAATGCATAAATACGAGTATATAAAGACTACGCCTTTTAGAAACTGATGGCTTGGAAAGATCATCATATGTGCTGGAGATTTCAATGAGCTTTACAGGGCTTTAAATACCCTAACTGCAATAAAGTATTTACATATTTGTGCATAAATAAACGTGAGCTTTTAAAAGCTGTCTCAGCTGAGGTCTTGCGAGAAACTCGTATTTGTTTCATTAAAATACCCTGTAAAAACCACTTTTGCGCAGAGTGGTAGGCTTGCATGATTAAGCCAGTCATGAAAATATATGTTAAATGCAAAATAAAACTTGTTTAATTGAATTTATTCAACAAAATAACTTTTAAATTCTCACAGGGTGTTTACCAGTCTCCCACGTTTCGCTTTCCACGTAACAGCTTGAAAAAATTCCCATTACTGGGCATAACCAAGTTGGTACAACACAATGAAGCGGTATTTTTGATGAGTTCATTTACCTGTATTTCTATTTACTTTTAATCAAGGGTATTTCCTAGTCGAGGTGTGCTCCTCGGTCTCTCTTTAATTTGTTTTCTCAATGAGTCACGAACTTTTAGGCCGAAGTGAACTGAACGCTTATTGTTACTAACTAACCTTTAACCAAGCTGACCTATAAACAACTTGCAGCTACTTACACTGAGTGGAGTCCATAAACATGGCATGTAGTATGTGTATACATATAGTATATACCATATAATATCCAGTAACTGGATATGAGAGCACCAATTTGTGGCAAGCGTAGCAATTAAAAGCCTTTCGCCCTCGATATACGATACAGGCAGCAAGGCAAAGAGGCGCACCCGCAGCTGTAGCTGCGAAAGAAACACATTTCGTCAAGCGTCATAGATACACACAGATACTTAGATAAAAAGATACAAGCGAACACATTCAGATAGTTTAATGGGGTGTCGGCTTAAAGCGAAAGGGAGCGGGGAAGAGGGAGTGGAATTGCTTTAAATGTGAGTGTGGTTGTGTGCCACAAGTAGCAGCACTTTGTCGACTCATCAACACACACACAGGCACACGCACACACAGGCAGAAGACCAAGATGGCTGCATTTCCTGCTGGTGTTGATGCTGTTGCTTTCCGGTTCTGTGGTTCCCTACGCCGGCATCCACAGCATGGAACTTCCGTAAGTTCAGCGAACATATGCAAAACAATGGCGACATCGACGCAAATAATTTAGCGAGTAAGGAAACTTAAGCACATTTGAATATACATACAACACAGATACACACACACACACACACACACACACACACTGAGCTGTAAGCACATAGTGCAGCACAGTAAAAGTATATAGCACAATGTGCAAAGCACATTAAGCATATGCTGAATACTTACGGTTAACAGTTTATACCCATTGAAGTGGGTTTTATAGGCTGGTGGCTACAAAAGTATCTGTAAGTGTTGTGTTGCTTGTGCAGCGTATCTTTTAGTCGAGCATACTCAATTAAAGCACTCAAAGTGTCGTCTGACTGCTTCTATGCTATTTCTCAATTGAACAAAGCGCAAATACGCACATTAAAATATATAGCTTTTATACCCTGTAGTCTTTAAAAATGGCTATAAACGAGTATGACATTTTAGGCAAAAGACTTGTGGGATTCTAAGCTTATATACCCTGTTTTTGTGAATAAAGTACTTTTGTCCTAATACTTTTATGCATCAACTGTTAATTTATCTATAAATACGCACCTTTAATACCCTGTAATTTAAACAAACTCTTTAAGTCAGTTTTATACAGATATGTTCTTAGATTTCCGCTTGCAATCCAATTAAAAATCATCTATTTTATCACAGGGTATCTGCCAGTTAGCCCAGCTGTACCTAACTTGCTTTAATTTAATGCTTTTGATGCGCTGACAAAGGCAAAAGTAAATACAGGCGGATGATATGCAGGCTAACTACCCTGTAACCACAGCAAAGCGGGTGTTTGGTTGATCTAAGCGCTGCCTGGCCCATAGAGGAACTTTAAGTGGTATCTTGCCGCCTTATACCCTCTCATGTTCCCTCTCGATGTCCCCAATTCCTTGATGTCAGATTGATTTAGCATTTCAATTTAATTTATTTGCAAATATTTAAATGTTCCTTTTTATTCTTTTTTCGTCTAGAATTCTTTTTGTTGTTCTTGTTTTGTTTTGAAACTTTTTCTTTTTAGCAATTTGCACTTTATTCTTCTTTTTTTTATGCTTTTCTCTTGCTTGTTTCTTATTTCGTTTCCGTTTTGTGCCTTGTGCTCACCGCAGCTTTTGTTTATTTTGTCGCGTTTGAGAAAATTCAATGGAAAAAGGGGCAAAAAGCGGAATGAAAATGAGGGAAAGTACAAAACAAACTTAAATATGCAAACAAGATTTTCAGGTCTTTGGGGTGGGTGTAACTTTCAGTGCAAACATGGCTAAAAGGATTGCAGCCAAGTGTTTAACGTTGAATTCATAATAATTAATTGTATCAGCTAATGGATTTCTACTTATCAGTAGCCTTATTTTCTGCCCTGTGGGGCATATGTACGGCAAAATCAGTAAGAAAAGCGATCTGGAAAAAAGGTTTCGAAATTATTACGGTGAGTTTTAACACCACCATAACTATAACCATTGTCAGGCAAAAGGTCAAAGGTAAACGGATGTAAAATTCAGCTATTTTCAAGTCAGATTTTGTGCTCGCAAAAAGCCATAACCCGTAACGAGACCTTGGCATACAACTAAACTGAATACAAATTTGGCTTAAAGCGGGGGAAATGCGCCAAGGAAGAAGCAGCAGAAGAAGGAGCAGCAGAAGCGACCACAATAAAGAGCAATTCACAAGGTCCACTGATAAGCTTTGTACAAATCCAAAGCACCGGAAACCTGTTCGTGTGTCCTACAGCCTCCGCTTCACCTCTACCCTCTACCTACCACCCAAAAATAAAACCGGATACTATAGTGTAATAGTGCAGAGTCTATTCAGTGGCATTGACTCGGGAAGTTTAAGTTTTGTTGAGCTTAAAGCTTAAAGAAATGACGGAATGGAAGTAAGAAGTGGCATTTAAAATAGATAAATATATTTAGGCTACAATAGTTCTAGTCTTAAATAAAGATACTTTAAAAATTAAATAGATTTCGTCTGATAACTAACACTATACCATATTCTTCTATATATTCTCAACGACTCTTGAGTTAAGTCAAATCTATTTATACTTTTACTTGACATTGACTTTACCAGATACTTTTCCAGCTTTCTTCGCCTAGTCCAAACATTTTTTAAGAACTTTCTAATTGATGTTTACGGAACTCAAAAGCGTCTTCAATTTGGTCCGAGTACATGACATTTGTGAGAGCACGTTTTGCGCTCTACATTAGGACTTTTAATTATTATTGATTTCTATAATTGAACAGCTGAGGCGTGCTAGGCAGGCCTCACTGTAATTGCACTCTATTAAGCTAAACTGTCTAAACGTTCGTAGGCTTCAGAGCACATTCAACACAATCCCTTTGAGCAGGACTCAAAGTCAACAATTAGCTGCCTTTTTGGCGAGTAGTAGGAGAAGTTGTTGTTGTAGTGGTAGTGGTAGTTGTTGTTGTTGTTGTTGTGAAACGTAGCGTGAATTATTTCCAATTAATGGCTATGGCAATGCAAGCGTAAAAAGTTTTACGGCCATCCAAAATGGAAACTATGAGTAGAGTTATGCGAATGCTACCTATACAAGTATAAATATATATATATATATATTTGTATAAGTGTGTGTGTGTGTGTGGAGCGGGCCGACCTACATAAATGGCAGGCTGAATAAGGCAAGCATCGAGTGGATAATCGTCTGGAGCTCATTCGCTGTTTCGCATTTTGTATGAGTTTTCATTTAGATTGAAATGCCCTCAGCAGCAATAAACTGGCAAAATCCACAACGGTCGCTCTCTCTATCTGTATCTGAATCTGTATCGGTATCTATATATTGGTAAGTGTGTGCGTGTTGGTATGCGTGTGTAAATGGGTCGGTCGATTGGTTATACGATACGATATAAGTAATAGAGAACGATCTATCCATGACCTGCCAATGTGGTTCAACCATTCAGTCAGCAATATGAAAATATTGCTCCAAGCGCATGTAGTAACAACAACAGCAACATGAGTAGCAACAACAACAACAGCAGCAGGAGCTACAACAACCACACTCGCAATAGGCATCAAAAAACAAAAGCCACGCACGACGGACAGGATGAACAATGTTGAATACGCGTACATGAGTACACGAGTACGTTCACACACTCACACACACACACATACATACACAGGCAGAACACTCACATTCACACTCACACTCATATGCACATTGGCCATTACCATTACCATTTGCCCATAGAACTCTTTCCAGAACTTTTCGCTTTCAGCATCCCGAGCATGAAAAACTCGCAGCGGTTTTTATTATTGGAAAATTGCTCAAACACATACACAAACACACACACACGCCCGTATACACACAGGCACACTCAATATCGACTGTTTAAAGTGCACGGCAGCAGACACGGCGTATGTGTAATATTGGCAACAGTCAAAAAAAAAGGTCAACAAAGCAAGCAATAAACAGAAATTTGTAATTATACCCGCAGGATTGACGTCCAGTGTTCCTATCTGTTTGCATATATTTTAGTGTGTTTACCGTTGTGCATTTCGTAGTTAGCATAACTAAGCAGTTAGTTTGAGGTGCGTAACTAATTGTTGTTTCAATTAATTTGTATTAATTTGGCAAAAAGGGGTTGCTTTAGACAGTTGAGTTGCAGGCGCTTAGTTACATTTAGCAGCACACGTAACTAGTGACACAAGTTTAGATTAAAATAAATGTCAACCCTTTTGGTTTGTGACATGTCATGTTTTTTGACGTCAAACCCCTCAAATCCCATTTTCGATGCAGGAGCTGCGGATGCCGGAGATGCGAGTACGTAAACTTTGTGACTGGTTGCTAAACTAGATTTGGACAGTTTTGACAAGACATGTCGAGGCACACACACACAGGAGAGAGGCAGACAGTGACACTGGCAGCATACATTAAAATATTGTAGCTTACAAATATTTAAAGATACTTTTGTTTAACATTTTAGAGACGCATTAAGATAGATTTCTAGATTGCGTAGGTTGAACTGAGTTGATTGAGCTACTTAAGCTACCCCTGACTTTAGATACTTTTCAGTCTATGTAAAATGTGGTTGAATTGTGCTGAAAGATACTTTGGTTAAGCATAAAATAAGTGAGACACTTGAATAGAAGTATTCACTGCATTTGAAACGCACTTAATTAAGCTACTTTAGAGGCTGGCTGCTTAAGATACTTTTGTATCTTTTGCATGTACAAGTAAAGCAAAGATATATTTAAAGATACTTTTGTAGCTAAAGTGAAACAGAAGCCTCTGCATTTCATTTGCTGTAGCGAAATAGTATTTCATCTCTTTACACATGTAACTAAAACTAGTTTAGCACTTTCACAGTCAACACCAGTATCTCGGCAAGTTTTTTGACTGTTAATTGAAAGCTGTTAAATTGACTAAAGTTAAGAACACTTTGGTAGTAGCTGTAAAATTTGAATTGTCCGAAGTGAAACGAAATGGATGAAGAGCCATTTGGACTTTTGGCCCAAATGTGCAGCGAAGTGTACATAGTTTGGTTTGGTTATACCCGTACTAGTCATACAATTAGGAAAAGCGCACATGCTCTATCTCTTTCACTCTCTCTCGCTCTCGCTCTCCCTCGCACTGGTAGGCATTAAATTACAAATGAATTCGAGGCACGTGATCTTTTGCTTGACTGCATCTTTTGGCCAGAGTGCATTCAGTATTGGCCAGAACATGAGTTGGCTTGCAGCATCTTTATGCCCAGAGTACAACTCAATTACGGAATCGTTAGAGGGTGCAACATTTTATGGTCAGTATAAAGAGCTGAATATGTGGATACTTATCTTGGCTTGCTTTTTAGGCTGATTGTATAACATTTAATCGAATGCTTTATATAAAAAACTTTATATTATTTTTATTATTATTATTATTATCAGTCGACTACACGCACCACTGCACTACCAAAGCGACAAAAGTTTTATTTCTTCATTTTTCTCTCTTTGGTTTCCTTTGCTTTGCGCCAACTTCAATTGCTGACTGCAAAAAAAAAAAACTAGAAAAATTGAATTCTTTTTATTTCAGTCACGCAACGTGGTTCAAAAGGCAGCAACTGAAAGCCAAAGAGTTCTTGGCCGTCGGAGACTTCGTCAAGAGTTCTTTGCCTTGTTTTTGCACTTTGGTTAAGTCCGACGCCGTTGGCTGGATTTTCAGCTAACGGTCACAAGTTTTCTCCCCTCTCCCCTCCTCTCCACTCTTTTTCTTAGTTTTTTTATTGCCAGCTAGCATTTTGTATATTAAAGTATTTTCAGGTTTCAACAAGCATCTCGGCAATGATACTTGTCCAACGCCTTTCACGACAGTTCAAAAAATGCCAAAAAAAAGGAGAGGAGAATAAAATAAGAAGGATGGAAAAAGGTCTTGAAATGGTATTACATTTCTCGCAGCAGCCAGCAAAGCAGTTGACATTTTTTGGGGGATATGGGTCAAGTGGACATCAAACCCAAGCAAAACTGTCATAAAAATATGTTTAACTTGTCATTCGACTGAATTATGTCCTGTATGTACAATATATTTGTGTTTGGGTTTGAAAGTTTTTGAATCGCAGCTAAACCTCTTTAGAAATGCTTAGATCAAATTTAAAGATTATTGCTTTGCATTTCATTTTCGTGGTTTGTTATTGCTTAACGTGATGAAGGAATTGTTTTGAGTAAGGAAAAAAAGGTATAAGTATTTCTAAATAGCTGTCTTGGGAATGAGGTTTAGTGAACCCATATTCTCCAAACTTTTCCACTACAGGGTATGCCAAAATGTACGCTGCAATTACCATCGAATTCGTATTCAAATTACAATTGAAATTCATAGCCAATGGCCATTTAGCAGCTCTTCAGGCATCACATAAACGTGAAATTTAAATAATTCTACAAACTCCTAACAACATCGTGCATAATAATTATGTAATATGCATATTTAGACAGATTACACTGTACTCTACTCTATTTATTTTTTTGTTTACGTGGTTGGCTGGTTGCATTTGTTGCAACTAATTAATAATAGACACAGAAGTGCAAAAGCACAAACGCTTTTTGCAACAGGATATTGGATTGGGTTGATGGCGCTGATAGGTAAGGGCATCAACGTCAAAACAGACAGGTCAGGTAATGCAATCAGTGATGAAACGAGTGGGCTAGAGGGGGACAGCGATAGACAGTGAGTGAGTGAGTGAGTGAGAGCGTGTCGCTGTGTGTATTTCCTGTTGGACGTTACACAGTTGAGGTTAGGCCGAGAATGAAAGCTTGGACCGACCCTTGATTCGGTGTGAATTGCGACCTATGTTTCGACTGACCATGTGACTTAATTACATTTGCATTATTAAATTTTATGACAGCTGCTGGTCTCAATAACGACGCCTGCACGCATACACACACACACACTCACACGGACACGCACGCACACAGTATCCGCAGTGCAATTATAACGAGTAACGATGCCCAATCCACCTCCCACGAGGTGTGAACTCTACAGTGCAGCAGTCAAAAAAGAATTGTGCTTAAAAAAATACTTTTTTAACTGTATTACTCAAAATGACACTAATAATTGGTGTATTTTAAGTATTACTTTATAAGATTTAAAATTGCTTAAGTTTTGACAATGTTCTGAAGCTTCTAAGTAGAAAACAAAATATTCATAGCATACTTTCGGGAGCAATATTAAATGGCACTGCTTTTAAATGTACTAAGCCAAAATAAGATCAAATAAATATGATGTTATACCGAAGAAGTCTAAGAAAAGGGTTGTAAGTAAAAGTTAAGTTAATTATTGAGGTAATTAAAAATTTTTGGAATTTCTTGAACTTTGATTGATCATAACTCAGCCAAATGATGAGCTAATTTGAAAAGTCATGGCTTTTCAGACTCTAGACAGTTGCGTTAATCGATTGCCATTCAAATAAAAAAATGGTAAAATTTAACCCATTTTGCTAAATTTTCATGATGTTACCACTTGTCATTTTTTTCTTCAAAAATCGAAAAAATGTAATATTTTTATTTTTACATTTATTTTGATAGTGATAGACCTCCCGAGTCTATAACGGTATACAACTCCATTATAGCACGCTAAACGCCTAAAATATTTAATATTAAAGTTTCAAAGAGGGTATGAGAATTTCGTTACCTAAGAAGAAACTACAGCAATCATTCATAAAGAAAGGCATCGCTGTAAAAAGGCTAAAACTGCGCTTACTTTTCTTATGCTTTTTCAGTTGTACTTCTAGCGTATTTATTGCTGTCATACTGGCAACCACATCGCTTGTTGCTATCAGATTACCCACTGCCACAAAGTATTTGTAAACGATTTATCATCTGATTTTTAATTTCTTTTCCGAACATTTTGCTGTCAATGGAAATGACGCAACCAAAAGGCTGTCATCAACCATCTGAGGCGAAAAAATTCAATCAAAAGTGAGCAAACGGCTACACGAAATAAAGAAAGGAAAATAAAGAACGGTATTACATACAGATTTACGAGTAGCAAGTCAAAGGTAAAGGTAACGGTAAATAGAATGCTGCTGTCGTGCTTAAATAAAGAAAAAAGGAAAAGGTATCCTTGGATACTGCTGTTAGGGTAAAAGTTTCTATTACATTTTTAATATGCTCCGAGCACAGACTTTGGAACAGACGAACATAATTAGTGCATAAAATTTAATTTAACCGCTTGAAAATGATAATGTAGACATGTAAATCTCAGTCATTTAGCTGTAGAAACGATGTTCAACGTTAATATATATTATTTTTTTCTTCTCACTCCATACATATATATTTTAAACTTGGCACACACGGAAAAATTAACTAGCAGAAAATACCCAGTGGCATGGGAGGGGAAGAAAGTTAGAGGAAGAGCGACTGTGGATGGGGGACAGGTTGGGTCGGATATTGCTTTTGATGAGCTGGCATTATGAATATAACCACAGCAGTAGCATCATGCACGATAAAGGATAACAGAAACACACATAGAAAGTGGGAGTGGGAGAGGGAGAGGGAAGACTCAGTGCCATAGCAAGTGCAGAATCTGAGTCCTTAGTTCATTACGATGCCTAAAGGTTGCAACCGTCTAGTGATTATACACGTACACGAAACGCGACCAGAAAAAATCCATCGTCGTCGTTGGCGTCGTACTCGTTGTCGAGTTAACCGCATACATAGAGTGTAAGCTACAGAAAGGATAACGAGCTACAGGCTACGAGGCAACGAGCATACAACTAAAGCTAAAGCAGACCCAAAGGGCAATGGCAATGCCAGGCAATGCGGCGTATACGTAATATTCCAAGCCAACTACTATATTCTGAGCTATATTTAATGGTAACTGCTTGGGGGAATATTCGAAATTTTATAAAATTCAAAGTGTTGCTTATAATCCTGAGTTTTAGGGGGTATACCCTGTAAGCTACTAGCTTGGAGTACAAGTAAAGCAATTACTATGCTGATTTTACAGGGTATGTCATTTATTTATTTAAGTATACTTATAATAAAGATAACATTTGAGTTTCAAAGTCTGTGCATTTAATTTTTAATTACAATTTCAGAAATTGAAATTACTTTAATTAACTTTCACCAGCTTTCTGGTCTTTCTGGCATGCCCAGTGTCTCCTAGTTAACTTTACAGGGTATTCGCTGTACGATTAACCTGCCAAAATTAAAAATATATAATCTATTTTTGAGCGTCTTGCGTCTACTGACAAAACTTTTGCTGCAGAAATATAAAAGAGAATTGTTTATTTTTCTTTTAACTTGGTATATTTTTGCCCAATGTTTGTGTGTTGTTGTTTTTTGTTATTTGGTTGAATAAAAAGTCATTAAATTTGACTCGCAACTTGCAACAATGCGTGCAGTACGAAAACAGGAAGCACAAACAGGAGCAGAGCCGAGCCGAGCACAATTTGTGGTGGCAAGGATAAAAATAAAATCACAAGCGTTTATTTTTGGAACATGCGCAGCTCATTGATAAAAAGTCCTGGGTGCGCTGGCTCTCAGAGCAGAGCACAGTGTCAAAGGATGTGCAAATAGAGAGAAGCTAACAATGTAAGAGAATGAGAGACAGAGAGTGTGAGCGTGAGAGAGCGAGTGTGAGAGTGAAGAACTTGAGCTGAGAGCAAAACATCCTTCAGGATACGTTACGGCTGCCTTTTTGCAGCTTTTCGCATATTTTGCCAGTCAGTTTGAAAGAGACGCGCAACGAGAACAGTTCTGAAAAATCCGCTAAAGACAAATTCTAGCTTCAGTTACAGTTGTGAGTCTCAGCTTCAGTCGCAGTCTCTGTCGCAGTCGCAGTCACAGCCTGAGCCAATTGACTTTCTTAGTGTGCGTGGCAGTGGAGCATTTTCAGTGTGTATAACGGTTAGTTTAAGATTCCACGGAGTAACTGTGTATGTGTGTGTGTGCCTGTGTGCTTGTGTGTGTCTGCTGCGTAGTTTGACATTTTGAACAGCAGCCTCAGCATCAGCCAAACATCATCAAATCATTTTAAATAATTGAAATAATATTCACAAAAAAATCAAATAAAGCAGCGTACTTATTTTTTATTTGCATTACTTTGTGTTTCTCCCACCGTTGCCTGTGTCTAGGCCAACAATAACTACGCTTATCGCCAGGACATTGCGTCACTCTACCACTAAACTCTGGTAGAGCGCATACACTTCTAAGGACGCTTCTTTTTCCACACTTTGTTTGCCAAGCAGCGTAAGTACGCAGCGTTTTTTTTTCATTTTTTCTTTTTTAATTAAATTTGCATTTTTCCCCCGGGGTCAGAAGTGCTGTGGCAGCAGCTGGCTGGCAACTTTATGGATTCCTTTTATATTTGCGCCCCTGAAGCAGCATATTTCATTTTTACGATATCCGCCCCCCCAAAAAACACTGAACTAGAATCAATTAATATGTCTTATTGATATTCAATGGGGAGTTTCCCCCTAATCGCAATTACTTGAAGCGCAGTATTATATTAAATATTTCTGAGAGCTTCTGAAGCATCCTACACTGTGGAAAAATATAGGCTGGATTTGGGAATATGTTGATACTTTATTTAAGTTTACTTTAAAGAAAAGAATTGGTAGAATGTTAAGTATTTTTATAGAAATTAAATGGAAGTTAATTTGACTATATCATTTTTACCGAATGGAATAAAATACCTATATACAAATTTTATCAAATTATGGTAAACTTTCTTCAATAATTTTAAAAGAAAATAAAATATTTTATTTGTCAGAAACCTTGATTTTTTCATCGATTAAAAATCAAGCTATTTAAAAATGTTTGCCAGAAAAGAACATATTTTTAATACAACAAAATGTGGTGTTTTTAAAAATAATGGGAAGATTAAACATTCTTTGTTTAGTTAGCATTAAAAATTCTTTCTGAATTATCAAAAAACAAACTCCCATAAATGCTGGCTTGTAAACAGCCGCAGCTGCAGTTAAACAAACCCAAAGATAAGGATACTTTCCTGTGTTGGCTCAAAGGCTTAAAATGTCGCGTCATATATCAACAGTTAAATTACACAATATACCTATTCATTCATTTATTTGTCGGATATATGTATGCTTGAAATTTATTTTATTTGCCCCACGAGTGTCGTAATTGCAGAGTTGCTGCTGTTCCGGCTGTTTCCTGCAGCTCTTTTCCGCTGTCACACGCGGCGTATGAGTGATATCAGACATTAAGACTCATTAGAGCCCATAAAGCGTCAGCGTATGCAACGTTCATAAACTTTCTTAATTAAATTAAATTATCTCAACACATAATTAGTTGGTAAAAATGTTCAAAAATGTTGTTGTTTCAACTACATTTAATTTATTTACTTGCGTTTTATTTGCAGGCAATCGACACATACACAATGAGACATAATTACAATGGGCTTTTGCTGGCAACGCTTGTCACATGGACGGTGGTGGCATGCAACATAGTTAGCGGCACCACAGAGGGGCAGGAGACGCCATTGGCATTGCCGGTGGCAGAGCTGACACAACCCACAACTAGCATACAGGGTGAGGTCTGGGAGGAGGATGATCACGAGGTTTTAATACGCAACGAGCGCGGCACAAAGAGCGATGGTTAGCTAATTACATTAATAATTAATGCATTTAATTTAACTTTGTTGTGATTTTTGGTTGTTGTTAACTTTTGCAGGTCTCTCGTGTCGTTATGGCAAGAATCCGTGGTCCGAATGTGATACCAAGACCAACACACGTTCGCGAACTTTGACATTGAAGAAGGGCGATCCAGCCTGCGATCCCACACGCACCATACAAAAGAAGTGCAAAAAGGGTGAGTTTCATCAGCTTTCCCTCACCAAATATTATAAATAATTATATGTATTTGAATGTCTATTTATTAAATGTAACTTTCTTAACTTGAACTATTTGCAGCGTGCCGCTATGAGAAGGGCACTTGGTCCGAGTGTGTCACAGGACAAATGACCCGATCTGATAAGCTAAAGGCGACCAGCGATCCTTCCTGCGAAGCACCACGCGTCATGAAGAAGAACTGCAAGCCCGGCAAGTCCAAGGATAAGAGCGCCAAGGAACAGCGCAAGAACAAGGACAAAGGTAAGCTTCAAAAGCCTTCAAGGCAAACTATTCCCCAGGAGATATCACAAAGTTACCCCCATTAAAACACTATATATTTTCCATTTCGATTTCCTAACTTTAGCTGCTCGCAAAGGACGCGTCTAAATATTTTCGAGTAGCAAACTTACTGATTTTTTAAGTGTCAAACGTTAGTTTTTATCCCTGATACTCGTTTTACAATGGCAACATTTCAAAACCAAAATAAGAATATTAAAAAAAATACAAAATAAAAGTAAACCCATATAGACATTAATTACCATGTATAACCGTAAAAACAAAACATTCTATTTGAATACATTTATTATGAAAATTGTAGTTTTATTTGCAAACAATCGATAAATGCTAACAGAGTAAATTTCAATCTACCAAAACTAAAACTAAAAGTATGCAAAACTCCCTTTAAAACGAATGATAAATATTTACCATAGAAATACCAAATAATTTTCTTTTAAGCAGCCGTTACTCCATTGTATTTAGATACCGTACTGAATACGATTGAGTATACGGATTTCGCCAGACTCATAACCAGTTGGACTTCAATACCCTGGAATTTGTGAAACACTTGTAACTGGAATACTTTCTCATAGATCATTAGCCGTGTTGTTCTTTAAATTAACTTACAAATAAATGAACATAAAAAATAACAAAAAAAAAAAGAAATGAAAAAAAAAAAAAAAAAATCGAAACCTTCCCATAAAATAAACAAAAGTTATTTCAACATAATTATTGTAAAATGTTTGTCAGAAAAAAAATATATCAGCTTCTGTATTTGATCTCAAATAAAAGCCAGAGAACAGAAACAGTGGAAACACAAGACCGAATAAAACTGAATTAAAGAAATACAAGTGAAAGATTGATATAAGTAATGCATAAAAAAAAAATAAAACATAAATTTTAGACATACAGCAAATGCAACATTTAAAGAGGAAAATAAAAACACTTAGTGTAAATATTGTAAAAAGTAATACAATAGTATTGCAATGTATTCGTAGTAAACAGACGAGAGGTCGAAGCAAAGCGGAGAGGAAAGAAGAAGAGGAGAAGGTGCAGGAAGTGGAGGAGCAGCCATGTCTAGGCAATACGCTGAATGCGATTTGGCATTTTAAAACAAACATATACAATACTCCCGTCATCAAACTTATTTGGATATGATTAATAGTAATAATACGTACTCAAAAACACAAAGAGACACACAGATACACACACACACAGGCACACAGTTACACTCACCTCATAGATACATTCATGTTTTATTGAACCGAAGCGAAAATACAGCAAATGTTATGGAAAATGACATAACTTGAAGAAAACCTTTTATGCCGTTGTTGTAGCTGATCAAAAGCAGCACAATAATTATAATTATAATTAAAATAGTATTGATATTGATATTGATAATTGAACTTTAAGACCCCGGTTCGTCATTTTAATAAAAACCCAAAGAAGATTGCAAATTTAGAGCGTTGTTTATGACTTAATGTACTTAAAACATAAACATAATTCTATACCGATAGTAAATCATATATATATATACCGATAGTATGATCGATTAGCCCTCACTCAAGTGCAGTTCCAATGCATTGACTCTGTGTATGTGTTGGGTATACCGTATACAAATACATACAAACATTCCATATACATAAATATTTCATGTCGAAAAAGATAAAAGAAAACGTAACTTTAACTGAAATTATTATTTCTATTCCATCAGGAAACCTTCAAACAACAACAAGAACAACAAAAATATAGTCATTTGCATACATACATATTTACATACATAAAATAAGAATAACAAGCAAGGCAAAATGAAGAAAGCAGCAGAAGAATGAAGTAAACAAAGAAAGAAAAACCAAAAAAACCCAAAAAGGAAAAAAAAAAAAAACAAAAAAAGTAACTGAACTTACATAAAAATATTATGAATAAAAACTTGACATGAAAATTTCAATAAAAACAAAAGCCAAATGAGTTTTTTCCATAGCTAACCTGTTGTTTTTCTGTAGGTTGGAGAGAGTGCAGAATCCAGAAGGAATTTGCTGTATCTAAGGCTAACTGAGCTAACAGTGGCGCACATAAAGATACGTACATGTCTCAAAAATATGCGCTTTGGCCGTTTGCCAGAATGGCGTGAAAAAAGTCATTTATCATCATGCAAATTAGCTTAAAGTCTGGCCACACTTTGCCTGCAGCATAAAGCAGTGAGTGGGTAAGGGTGAGTGGTAAAGCGGTTGGGGTTGCGGGTTGGAGGGTAATGTATGCAACTCTGCCAAGTTATCAGAGCGAACAACAATGAAAACAATTCCGTATAAGGATTCTCCTCCACCGAGTGTCCTGTACGCCATTGCTGCAATTTTCAGCAGGCAATTACAAAAAAGAAAAAGTGTTTTTTTCACAAACAAAAAAAAAAATGGAACGGAACGGAACGGCAACAACAAGAATTTAAAAAAAACACTCACACCCAGTGAAAAAACCGTAGGAAAATAGTTGAATAGAGCGACACTATTTCGGTTTCAATGCAAATTGTTGGCAGGCCCGCCAAACAATGGAGTTTTTGCCTGAAAACCTACGGAAGCCGCCATGTTTATTTATGTTCAACACCCAGTAGGAACACATGTACATGCCTGCCTGTGTGTGCGTATCAGTGTAGAGCAGGAAGTAGCCCCCCAAAACAAGAGCAGCTAAAACTACACTCGCTTCGAGTGCCAGACAATATTGTGATAGTTTTTGCCATTATTTACATTAAGTCTGTCGTTAGCATAACAAGAAAGCATAGGTTTTTGCTCGTATGTATTTTTTGGCATGGTCAGGATTAAAGATAAATTTTGCTAAGCTAGCCAAAGCTGCCAAATGTGGGCAGAGCTACATTTGAATTTAATTTCGAAATTGCCAAACTAAAAGTTTTTTTTTTTCGCTTTTCTGGTTTTGACACACAGGTTTTTAAACGCTGAAATTCTAGCAACTTTTATGAGCATAGCTGCAGGCAGAATCAACGTGGAACATGCCAATAAATCCTTCTCAATCAATGTCGTCCACGTCCTGTGACTGCAACAAAGTTACAAAACACTCAACTTAACATTATCATTATATCTCATTAATTTCAACTGTTGAGCGTCTACTTGAAATATTTCTCTTTATCTTTCTTCTCTCTCGCTTATTTTTCGTTGAAAATTGACTTCAAATTTGCATTGCCTCGGGGGCGAAAAGAGGGAACGAAAAATGGGAACGAAAAATGAAAATAAAAAAAAAAATGATTGAAGGAAAGCGTTAAAATTGGCGAACATTATTGCCAGCGTATTCCCAAGATGTATATCAAAAAATTGTTTATTTTTACTTCGGCATTCAATCATTTATTCAGGACACTGTAAACTTTTGGATGAGTACGAGTATAATAATAATTGCTGGGATATAAAGTTTCGCTTCAATGGATATTGAATTGTGAGACGGCAAAAAAAAAATCGCTGAGCATGACAATGAGCTGAGAGGGGTGTGAGACAAGGAGAGGTGATGGAAGCAAGACGGATAATCAGTGGATTATCACTATGATAGAGATATTTGAGGCGATTGTTGGACGTGTAAACAAGTTGATGGAACAGTTGGATTGACTGTAAATAGATTGTATTCGCTGTATTTGCTGTAAGCCAAATTAACCTTTTTGGGCAATTGCATTTCGTTATAAGCAAGTCAGAAAGTTTACCAAGTTAGGGGATGTGGCATTTTGGTAACATTATTCATGCAATAAATCACAAAGGATTCAGACAAAACAGACACCGGGATCTAGCAGGACTACAACGACTACAAGTACAAAAATAACAGTTGAAAAATACGAGCAATACGAGTGAGTATGTAAAAGAAAGAAAAATAAGAGAAAAACACAACTCGGTTTATGTGGAAATGTGCAATAGAAGCGGAAAATCTAGCAACTGGCGGAAGTAACAGACGGAATGGGTTCCAGCTGTGCCCAACCCAACCAGCCACCCACTGCTCCTACTGGGGTGCTGGCGGGAGAAAGGGCCGCTCATGTACGTGTGTGTACTTGATTGCGGTTGTCTACGAGCTAAGTACGAGTATACTGTACAGTGAAGCCTTTTGCTACGCTAGTCATTACTATGGCACATTGTTGTGGTCGAAATCATGCTGTGCTATCTCATTCCACCCCTGTCTCTGTCTCTGTCTCGCTCTCCGTCCCTAAATGTTAACTAAAGTGCATAATGGCTAATTCGGTTGACTGTTGCACATGGCTTGGAATTCAAGGTCCGGTTACAACTCGTTAAACTATCATAAAGGTGTGTCCTTAGGGCTTCCAATTGACAGTCTCCGAATGCCGTAAAATAGTACCGACTATAAACAATGTGATAAATTCCTTGTTACGGCACTACATATACTACACGAATGTATCTGTTTGGCAGCACTGGCTAAATTAGTAACAACAGAGATTACTTGTGTGCTGATTATGTAGTAGCTCTGTGAAGTATGGCGTTTTAAAATTTCGTTTTAAGTCGTTACAACTTGAGGTAGTGTTAAGCGATAATGCTGAAATTTTTAATAAAGTTACAACTAAGTGTAAGCTACTTAAAATAGTTAAACTTAACGATTATAGCTAGTTTTTGTGGCTTTTTTGGGGACATCTAAGAAGTACACTCGTCAGATTCGCACAAAAATCCATTACATTTATAGGTTTAGAGCTGGATTTAAGTGGTTTTGAAGCGCTTCCCGCTGTTGTCGGTGTAATATAAACGATATATCATATAGACATGTTGAATAACGAGCCAAATAAGTAAGTTAAATTTCATAAGGCTTTGCTTAGGCCGAGTTTGAAGGACTAAGGGCCAAGGACTAAGCCATTGGGATAAACACTTACCTAGTCCGAAAAAAAAGGAGATGAAGGAAATACGCAGCGCAGCCAAAAGGAAAGCTTAGCCGGATATGTTGGTCAGAAAAATCCAATTACTTATAATTTCATACATGCGGGAAAATAAGTGTGTGCGAGTGTGTGTGAGTGTGTGCGTGTGTGTATTTAGGTGCGTGCACAACGACTAAGGGTTGCATATGCCATACAGGAAAACTCAAGTGAGTGTGTGTTTCGCTGTGCGTGTGTGTGCGTGCGTGGGTGTATCTGTGTGCCGCCTCGAAAAGGTAAAGCATGATGGCAGCAAATTAAAGCGCCGTAAACCCTTGCACACAGGTCTTGACAAACTGTTGGGCCATATGTGCGAAACCGGCGGCTTTCCGAGTGGATAAAAAACAAAAAACACAAAAAACAGAAAAGCAGAAAAAAACCCCCTCTATAGCTGAAAAGCTGTGGCATGGAATTTTCGGTGGAAGTTTACGGGTTAAAAACATGGGGGCGTAAGCAAATTCAACTTAATCATAATTAAATTAACACGTTACAACGTTTGCTTGACAAAATGCTACGCAGCGAAAAAATGATAATGGAAAGCAGAAAACTGGGTGTGAAAAAGTCTGCACTAATTTGAAATTAATAGAATGACATAACTGAGGGAGGAGCTACATTTGATATAGATGTCATCGAACATCAGCAGGTCCCAAGACACGACATCGCAACCTTAAGCAAAGTGAGAGCTAAAAAGTCAACGCTTAAACCGTTTGGGAATTACAAGCAGACACACACAGAGCTACACACATGGCTGGCACGTATGCAAAGTAATCCAAAAGAACTGACAATTTGATGCTTGACATTTGTTGCTGCCGGAACTGTTATTGGTATTTGGTAGTGGGTCCATCTTTGGGCCAAAACTTGGCAGCACAAAAAGAGAAATGGAATGCAAAGGAATGGAAAGGAAAGAAATGCGATGAGGAAAAAAGTGTAATCATTTCACTTGGCGTGTCGTGTATCATGTTGCAATTGAATTTGATTGTGAGTCTGCGAAAATTTATGTGCCGCATCGTGTCTTGTGTGCGACATTTGGGGGCAAACATGGGCGGTTCGGCGAGGGGGACCTGCCTTGTTGGTGTCGCATATCAGCAGCGTCATCTCAGACATGACGCTACAGTCACTGTCATAAGTTATTGCATCTGCTGCCAGCTGCCATTACAGCGCATAAGTAAATTATTATTGAATCGAGTGACTTAACGCTAAAAACCAAGCATGGTTGGCCATAAATAATAGCGCGTATGGAGCCAAGTTTAGATAAATTATTTAAGAGTTGGTGGTCAATGCACTGTTTTTGAAGCGCTATCAATAACTACCAGAAAATCCCCGTGAAAATCAGCAAACAGCACAACAACAACAACAAGCAGAAGAAAAGCGTTAGCACATAGCAACACAAATTAAAGGGGAAAATTTGAGAAAAACTGAGATACAATTTCCCAGCAAGTGAGCAAAACAAGACAAAGTGTGGAGAGAGAAAACGAGAGAGAGAGCGGGAGAGAGCGCGCCGGCGCAGAGAGACAAGAATGTGGTCCAGAACGCGCTGAGGCTGATAAAAAAGTGGAAGATGAATGTGAATTTAGCTCATGCGCAGCAAAAGCCCAGCATAAAAAACAAAATAGAGAAAAAGCAAAAAAAAAAAGAAATAAATAAAAAACCAGCAAAGTGTATGAGAATATGAGAATTGTGTTTAAAGCCAGAAGAAGAAGAAGAAGAGGTAGGCCGAGGAGGGGAGAGGAGAGCAGCAGAAGCAGGAGGCAAGTTGTTTACTGTCTTTGCTAAGGCAACGCGAACTCTGCACATAAACAAACAAATCTTGTCGGGTTGTCTGTAGACCTCTGCCTGCTGCTCCGCCAGCCAACAGGCTGGACAGGCACGCACACACACACACACTAACACACACACGCGTACTGAAAGAAAAAACTGAAAAATAAACAGAGAAGCAAAAAGAAAACCTAGCCGAGTTCAGTATATATACACATAGAAATCTACATATATATATTTATGCGAGACCTCAGTCTTAACCTGACACCACACTGTCACACAATCTGTAATTACGCATATACCCCACTGTGCAGGGTATGACCACCTTATAGAGCATGCAAGCATGTGCAACGTCAACGATATTTTTCTGTTTCTTCTCTCTTTTTTTTCCACTTGGCCTGCCTGACTTCGCTTGTCCGTCCATCCGTCTTTCCGTCTTCTCTTCTTCTTTTTCTTTCCAAAAGCAATGTCCAGCGTGTGTGTGTGTGTGTGTGTTTGTCCGGCTCTGCCTGAAAACTGACTTGATTCTGACCCACTCAACTCGCCTTCAAGATTTTCACTCAAAACTCGTTTCCCAATCTCTGCCCAAACGACTGTAGAACGCACTCCTAATGGATCTGATTTTGAGTGAGTTCGCATACACTCCGCAGACCCTGTCTGCCTGCCTGCCTGGCTGCCGGGCTGTACTCAACGGTTACACAATTTGTGCTCTTTGTTTACATTGAAACTTTCTTGACCGCTCATAAGTCACTTGGCTTATCGCGCACTACACGAGAAATTCATTCAGCGACGCGTCGCTTCGAATTTCTTTATGTGTAGGGCTTTTAAAATTATATTACGGCTACTATCTTAAAAGTCTCGGAAAAATTACGACTTTTTTAAATATGGCTACGGCAAAAGTAGCACTTAAATTTGTTAAGTTGAACATTTTTAATTTGCACATTTAGCGTAATTATTGGGATCGCTCAATAACATTTGTTAGCCGTGCTGTTAATAACATAGTGAGAGCAAGCTGTTGAAGTAGCGCTGTTATTAACAGTAGGGGTGGCCTTGGGAGCCTTGGTATTAATGGTGTTAACGATTAAACAGCAGTAATAACTCTTGATGGGTGTGACTTAAACCTCTAAAAACTCTGTAAAACGGCTGTTAATAACAGAGCTTTAAATCCTACCGAGGTGAGCTGTTACGTACAGCTGTTGGTGCTGCTGTTATAAGTAAGATGTACAGAACTGCTGTCAGATCCCATTCATTTTCATCTCTTAGCCCAACAGCTGCCATTAGCCCTTAATGCATGTAGATTGGTAATTCAATTACGGCTCGTCTGCTATCACGTGCTTAAATCTCAAGTTTTTACAGTTCTTAATATAGAAATGTAAATAAACTCTTGTTGCTTTCGCCCGATTATGTTGTACACACTCAAGACTATATACAAACACATATACACAAATAAATATATATAAATTGGAGAGTATAAGTAGAAGCTTGTATAAACTGGTGTTTATATTGCTTTTGGTCTTATCTGAAATGACATGCATTCAGCTGCCATCAATCATGTATATATAGTGATATAATGTGAAGGGGGAGTAGGGGAAGGGACACCGACGACGACAACTACTGATTCTTGTGGCGCTTGCCACAACAGCTGCCCCAGAATAACAGAAACTGTCAGTACGCTCAATGATAAGACCAAATGTCGTATATTATGCTCGTCGTTCCACTAAAGACAAATATATAAATACAGATAGATACAATGAGATATCAGCAACTCAAACTGTAACTCAATTGGCATTTCGCTCAGTGTACCGAGTGTGTATTCGCCTGAGTGTATGTATGTGTGTGTGTGTTTGCCACAAGCTGAGTTATTTTCTTGCCTCTCGTATTTCAAGTGTTGCTTGTTGCTTGCTGCCGATGCCGCTGTTGCCGCCGCTGCTGCCGCTGCTGTTGCTGGTGGCGCAGCAGCAGCAACTACACTCAGTTCTCGCAGAGCTCTGGACAGTGTCGATCGGCAGCGCCAGCGGGTTAAACGCGTATTCAACTGCAAATTCGATTTCACAAATCTATCAACAATTGAGTTTCGGGATTCAGATTTGAAGCTTCTGGTGTAGCCCTCTCGCTCACACTCCCTGTCTCGCTCTCCCTCTCACTCTCCCGTGTGTGTTGTTTCAGTGTGTTCAATGTTTGCAGGCAGTGCGCGCGCAGCATAAAAAAATTATAAAAAGAAAATTTCCTTTTCTCAAAGAAATAAACCCAAAATAAAAGTCCTTAAAAGTCCAACGCTGACTGAGAATTTGATTTGAGTATTTGAGTGCCCGAGTGCCGAGTTTGAGTGCAAATTCCAGCTAATACCGCAACGACTGAAATCAAGTTGATTACCCTCGACGGGACAGACAGTCAACACGGTCTGGAGACCAACAGAACAAGGTAACTTTCAAAGATATGTGAGTTGCATTTTTCTCCAGTTTTTTTTTCATCGTTTTGGAATTCTGGACGTACAGCAAAAACGAGCAAGATTTTAAGAGTTGAATAGGCTATGTGAACTGGCCAATTACTAAGGTCAGATTTTAGTGGAGTTGTTGGGAAAATATTTCAAGATTTCTATCATATAGAACTGAGTAGTTTAAGGTACACAATAGTTAGAACAGATTAGATTGCTATTTAGGATTCTAAACTTAATTACCTTAAGAATAAATTCCCAAGCAAGTAATTTAATGGAAAATCTGTATTCACTACAATAATGATTTATTTCTTTAATCTAATTAAAAAATGGTTTAAAAAAAACATAGTTCATAAAGCTAATTATCCAATTTCTTGCCTTTAATCTTGAATATTTTCCTAAATTTATAACTATTTATTTTTATAACTAAATAATAATTCTGATAGTTGAATCACTGTATTAGTTTCTTCAGCTGACCCGGAACAAATATGCTTTTTATAAACTGATAAGTGCCTTTTAATACGTCAACTTAAACTGCGTTTAACGCAGAGTAAAATTAGCATGTATTTACTTAAGATAAGTCACCATGTTTAGCTGTTATCTACAGAAAAGAACTATAAATAAATCAGAGCACAAATACTGCGTTTCTGATGCTAAGTAGTTCAAGTACTTTAACTACCGAAGCTACTGAGAGTGAGAGATTTGGCAACGTGTTTGTCAATTTGTCAATGCGGCAATTTGGCAATCACAGCAACGCCTCTTTAACAGGCTGTCAAGAGACGAGGTTGCTGTTGGTTTGTTCGTTTGTTGGGTTGTTTTGGCTGTCAGGTTGTTTTGGCTGTCACGAGCAAAGATTTCGGCTTTATGTGAAAGTCTGTTAAAAGTGCACAAAGATTGCAACAGAAATACCCGTAAAACTTCAGATGTGTGGGAAAGTTGCAACCCGCTGACAACTGCAACTGCAATTGCAGTTAAGACAACGACAACTGCAACGACAACAGCAGCAACCACAGCAACTAAAACAACCGCAACACATTTCAACTGCTTTTGAATATGTTTATCTGATGCTGCAGCTTAATTAACATGTTTGTTGCCACAATCACAGTGCTCGCAAATAATTTCATCTCTTGCAAATGTTGCAATCATTTGATTGTCAACGTTTCGTTTCGTAACTGGTTTTCAATTGTTTTTTGTTTTGGGTTTATTTACGTTTTAATCTTTTTATAGAATCATGTTTTTCTTTCTTTCCTTCCTTTGCTTTCGATGACTTTGCATTTTCGTTTGATTCAAACAATTTGTATTTTGTGCACTTTCATTCAATTGAAACTTAAGCTTCAGCTTCAGCTTCAACTTCAGCTTTTGTATAAAGCATATGATCACGTTGGCTCACATTCCGCATTATTTGTATAATTCAAAAGTTATATAAAGTTATGAGCAGTGCAAAGAAACCGTGCCTTTGTCTTGCCACCAAAGGAGGCGCTGGCTCAAATGCCCCCCTCGAGAGAGGGCTAGTGGGTGGGGTGCTGGGGAGTCGGTTGCTCTTTGTATGTCAAGCAAGGACAAGTAGGCTATTGTATGGCTTCCCAAATTTCTTGTGCCTGAAACACGAGTGGCACAAAACAAAAGAATCGCATACAGGGTGCCAGGTACAACCTTGCCCATTACCCATATACAAGGTGCCACTTGTGCCACTAAGCAAATTATGTCGCTCTACGTATATGGCATAAAGAACCTTTGTGAACTGAAACGCTGCTCTTAATGGGGTCACACTGAGAGAAACAGTCGAGTAATAATTCTTCAGAAATACTATACTAACTTAATAACTACCTATCAAGACTTTACTTCATTTAGGAGCACGATTTTTAAGTACTGAGTAGCCAGTTCCCCTTTCTTTCTCTCAGTGTACTCACTTTACTCATTTCGCACACGGTTAAATGCGTTGTTTACACTCGAATGCACTGGATCTGCCTAAAAACCACGCCTCCAAATCATTCAGACTGTATATATATATTTATTCACGCGGAATCTTTAAACGCTTAGACGTGAATTTAATATCCGGTTAGCTTAAGTCTTTCTCGCAATGGCCAAAAGCATATATCACTTTTTTATGGCTATGAAATGCGGTAAGGAATACGTTTCTGGTACAGAAATAATGTTGGCCAAAAAGCACAATAAAAAGCAAAAGCTGGCTAAGCCAATTGGTAATATGAGTGGTTCAGGACCTGGCACAATACTTGTATGCGCCAGTGTGTGTGTCGCCAAAAGAATGTACATAGCCAGGATATTGGCAAAACAGAAGCGTTCTTTTTGCCTATCCTTTGTGCATTTTCAATTGTTCTGTGACCACAAATAGTTTCGCCAAAAAAGAAGACGAGCTGCGGGCAGGACGAGTAAACAATGGCACTACAAAACTTGGTTGAAAGTAGGTGTGGACTGGAGGGGGCTTAGCGGGTTAAAGGGCGGTGGCACGCCCTCAAGCCAGCAGTTTTCTCCGAGTGTTATTCTAGGCCAACGAAATGTATGCAAAGACTGCTTTTATATTTATTAAGTATTTGTCTTTATCATAATTTAAGGTTCAAGTATTTTAAAGAAAATTTCCTGTTTTCCTCGGTATTTTTTTGTGGAGGGGATTCCCGTTTGTTTGCTTTGTGCCAAGTCGTGTTTATTGAACCCAACACAACTGTACACAAAAATCACAGAGCGTAAATAAGTTGATGGGGTTGTTCAATGCAATATACAAAAAAAAAAAAATAAAGCTTAAGCACAGTCAGAAAAATCAATCAATCAATCAGCTAGTAGCTCAAGGTAAATAAATATATTTAAAATGCAAAAGTTAAACAAATTTTCAATCGCTCGCTTGTCAGCAAAATAAATCACACAAAATATTATAAACATACCTACTACATACATATGTATGTATATAAAAAGTAATTCAATCTTTTGTCAAATGAACTCGAAAATTAACTCGGCTTCTGGCAAAGTTTATCGAACTTGAGGCCTCCAAGAGGGAGAGAGAGGGAGGCAAAGAAAAGGCATCTGAAAAGAAATTCAACCGCAATTTAAATGTAAATTCCATTTGCATTTATTTTGCTCAATTAAAGTGTCAAATTTTTTGTGGAAATGAAAATTCACTTATTTTATTTTCTTATGCAGGGTTATGCTAGTTATTTGTGTGCCTCCTGTTATGCCCTGTAAGACAGAGGTGGGTGGGGTATATTAACTTTTAAATATATTTTTTAAGGGTCTAAGTGTGTTTTACTATATCATTTCCTACCATACAAATTAGTTTTATAAGAAGTACATAAAATTTTTTCTTTTATTTTGTTTACTAGGTATCGCCAAGTTGTTCATACTCTAGCTTTAAGCCCTCCCACTAAACTGCAGCTCATGTGCAACGTGTTACATTCAAAATTCACACTCGAATGATAAAAACCAATAAATAACTCTGCATATTCGGTATGTGCGAGTACTATATTTCATATATATGAACAATATACCACTTGTTTCGACCAAATTTCCCAACGTGTGGGTCAAATAGTCAAATACTCATAGTTTGCAGCTCGATTTCGTGTCTGAATTCTTTGTCGAGTCGGAATCAAAGCAAAATATTTTTGTACAATTTGTGCAAGCAAAGCTACTACGTGATGCTGTCTGGGGGCAAATACGTGATGCTCTGCGTCCTCCAGGTGCAGTCGTACAACGGTGAGTTTTGGGAGTTTGGGAGCTGGGAGCTGGCAAACTGGAAAAAACTTTAGTATTCCCCATGTTTACTCAATTATTTATTGTATTATAAGCTGTTATTGTTTTGATGCCTTCATTTTGTTATACTTTGCCTTAAATCCTATTCAGGCGTCAATTACTTAAGTGAAGCACACACAATTGCAAATGAAAGATATATCCGTTACAGACCCCAGACCGAGACCGAGACCGAGACCGAGACCCAAACCCTCAGACCTCAATTGCATTCACACATGTCTCGAAAAACTTCACAAAAAGAGAAGAGAAATATATATGCACTAGTTTTTGAATAATTTATTCAGTGGAATTGGAATTGGCGTTACAAACTGCCAACACTTGCAGTTCTTTTGATCAGGGAGTTCTTATGCGCTTATATATGCTCATTCCATCGCAATTTTACAGCATTCAACTTGCCCATAAATTATCTCAATTATTGCCTCTGAAATACGCTTGAAGTTTCACATGCTCGCCAGATGTGCAACGTGCGGCATGAAAATGTCAGATACTGGATGATTTCTCGGATTTAAAATGTTTCCCGAGGGCCGATACCCTAGCAGTGGGTATTATAATTGTAGTGCATCAGACAGACAGTCCAAGTGAATTAAATTTCCTACTTTTTTGAAACTTGAAGTTTGAGCTAAGACTATACTTCTGCCGAATTGGGTAGTTTGGAGTATCAGACAGTCTATGTGAACTGAGCTTCTAGGGTAGCTACTATGCTGAAAATTGGTACAGTTAGTCTTTACAGTCTTAGCTATAAGATAAGTAAGAATCCTAGGCATTACTTATTTACTTAATAGCCTGAAAGGAGGATTTAAATATAGGCTAAGCGTAAAAAGATGTAAAACCGCTAAAACTTTACACGAAAAATTTTTTTTCTATTTCTATAATTTTGTACTTAAGCTGATTAAATCTAATAAGAATTGTCTACCAAAAAACTGATTTTTTTATAGCAAACCCAAATTAAGCAAGTCGTAAAATTGCCAGCAGTTTTATGTGGACTTCCGTTAGAGTATTCAGGGTGCTGCATGTGTATTTTAATTGAAAATTTTCTTTTTTATTTGGTCTCTGGTTTTTTTCGAACGGTCTCAATTTTGTTTTTGAATTGTTCAAATTAATGCGCACACATGGCGTGGATTTTACACGTGTGTGTGTCTCTTTGTGGGTGTGGGTATGAGTGTGTGTGTGTGTTTAATGTTTGTTGATTTAAATATGCATTCAACGTTCAGCGTTTGTACAATTGAAATTATTATAGAATTGTATACCCAAATTGTATTCATTAGCCAACATTGATGCCCAGACACGGCGATAAAAACCCCATAAAATTGGCTTTAAACTTACATATATGTTTATATGTGTATTTTAGTAATTAGCTAATATGTGTTATTATTTGTTTTTAATATTTTAAAGTTAAATCCAAAGTGAGTTTAATATTTATTCAATTTCTGTTATTCCATTTCGTGCAGCTAATTGAGTTTTTTTCTTTTGATTTTCAATTGGATTGAATGACGGAACTGGACGCGAGTAACAATTACAATTAACATCAGTTGTGATGGCTATATGGGTGGATTGGGTAGTATTGGGTGGTTTGGGTGTTTGGAGTGGTTCATTTGGATAGTTGGGATGCTTTACTCGTTTGCTGACTGACTTTATTTATTGTGTGATTGTGTGTGGACACTGGCAAAGTTGTTTTTCTGTTGGGTATTTTAATTGAAATTGCGTATCAAGCATTAATTTCATTTAACATTTCATGGCAGAGCCGTCACGATTTAAGCCGAGTTCAACGTTTTTACAGTGGACCGAAAGAAGGGATCTGACAAGCGCCTGTTAGTATGCAACAGTTTTTGTAATACAAACTGGACAGCTGAAAGAGTGACAGGCAACAGAACGGAGATGGAGGGTATGCTCGACGTATTTATGTCCTATGTATAAATTAGATTATAGATTAAGGATTATAACCGGTACTTAAAGCATCTCAAATACTGTTTTAAATACGATTTTGTATTAAAATAAATAATAATTAATATTTATACTCGGATTGATAAATGTTTTTGGTAGTAAATTTCGTAGTAGTAGTAAAGTAATTAGATAAAGTTTTTCCTCCTGTGTCAAATCACCCCTCACATTCAGCATACCCCACAAACGCCACACGACAGCTACCAGGTATTTAAATAATATTTTTATAAAGTTAATTAAGCTTTACATGCTTACGCTTTTATTTGAATAAATTTTTAAAATTTATTAATGACAATTAACGCTGCTGTTAATCTGCGAATAGATCAACAGAAATTTCTCATGGCTTAGTTTGAAATAAAGAACTGGATTCAGAGTGATTTTACTCGAGTTGGTTTGGGCTTAAACACTTTGGGCCAAGGTAATAAATATTTGAATAGTCAACATCAACAACAAGATGATGCTTAACATTTGAGAAGTTTAAAGCTTGTTTATTAAAAACTCTTCTCATCTCTCAGGTAGCAGCCGCTTTGGGCTTGTACTGCCTTTTATTTTTGGCGTTGTTTTTGGTCGTCTTTTTTTTTTGGTGGGTTCTAAGCAAAAGTTTTCCACTTAAAGGTGAAATGGCTGCTGCTAGTTTTGGGCTTGTTTGGAGTTGGCTTGGTTAGTTGCTTGTCCGTGTTATAGTTGTAGTTGTTGCTGTTGTTGTTGCTGGCTTGTTGCAAGTACTCGTACTACATATTGTTGAAATGTTTTGTGGCTCTTGTGCCTTGGCTCTTGTCGGTTAGTTTTTCTTGCCTTTTTTGTGCATTATTTTTTGTAGTTTGTTTTAAGTAAGTTTGTGCCTTTATTTCTCTTCACATTGTACTTCATTTATGCCCCTGCGTTGCGGCATTTTCCCCACTCCCCGTTAACTTGTAGCTACATAAATAGCCAAATTGCTTTTGTTTATTAGTGCGCCTCACTAAGCCTTTGAGCTAAGTAATCTTTAGTCAATTTGATTGAATTTAGAGCATCTAAGAAAATATTATAATAAATGCAAATGAAATTCTTTGTAGTGTATTGAACAAAAAAAAAAAGTAAAAGAGAAAAGAAGAGAAGTCATAAAGGCAGAGCAGAAAACTTGACTTGAATTGATGTTTGTTTGTTTATGGAGGGGAATTCTACGGGGTAAACTCAAATACTGCGAAAGACTTGCTTTGATGGAGTGCCTGGGTGGTTAGGTGGTTGGGTAGTTGGGTGGTTCCGTCTGGGCGACTGAGCGAGGCGTTGTTGTCGTAACCCAGATAACGATAACGTCACAAACAGCAAACAGGAACCAAGAGAGCAGACGACTTGCACGTGAATTAGCAGAGACAATAGCCCAAAGCAATGCAAAAACCAATTAAATGTGAGTGTAGCCTGCCAGTAACAGCACGCACAAACACACACACACGCACACCCACTCACACACAAGTCGGAGCATTGCTAGGACTCACTGTAGGTGTCACATATGTGGACATACTACAATTCATGGGCTTTGGTTCTGGGCCAAGTTATCTGCCGCATCAAACAAAAGCCATACGAAAAGCAATCAAACAATAAAAGTAGTTGTTGCTCAAACAAACTGCCACGCCTCCTCTAGCCGCCCACTTTTACTACTGTCTCGCTCACTCCTCCTTTCTGACTCGGCCTGCCAAATGCCACACAATGGCAATGACAAATTTATGCGCCGCACGTTGTTCAACGTATCCTGCCACATGCATTCCCATTGCAGCCCACACACACACTCACACACACACACACTCGCACACACACCCATTGTGCTTGCAATTAAAGCGTGTGGCAGACACAGAGTCACCGCTGTTGCAGAAGACCCTGCTCCAGTTTGTTTTCCTTTTTTGGGTAGCCTATCAAAGTTACAGGCACTTGAAATGAAGTGCAGCTGAAACTGTAGCGAAATGTTATAATTCATGGAATTGTTCCGTTTAGATTTCCTGCTAGATTTACGACTCGATTTAATTGAAATTTCCACAGTAAAAACTATGGAACAAATTTTTAAACTTAAGCACGGCAAGTGGTTTTTGGTTTAGAAAACCAATTTACTGACTTGATCCGAAACTATTTACAAATCCAGCAATTTTCTGCACAAAACTACAAATTGCATAACTAACAAAGTGCCAGCTGCCAACACGTATCAGCCATAATGGACAATGGCCAAGGAGACAAGGGAGTCAAGGGAGTCAAGGGGGAGAGAGAGGAGTTTTGGGATGAATGAAGAAGCTTGGAAACTTCAACATTGCTCCCTGGAGAGAGGCTCAGCCGGGAAGCAACTCATGACAATTAAATGCAAGAAATTGCAATAGCCAACCAGCTGGAAGGACAGAGACAGACAGTCAGATAGAAGGAGAGAGCGAGAGACAGAGAGCGGGATAGCAAGTGCACTTGTAGCAAGAATAATGATTTGAAGTAGTTGTGGAAAATGCAGTTGAGCAGAGCCAGAAACAATTTGATACAATTAGATTTTACAATTTTCATTTCGACGGCATTACAACACGTTTCTTGGCATTACACTGGCCAACAAAAACTATGGTACAGCAACATCAGCTGCGGTAGTAAACTTGCCATCTAAATGGACGGGCTTACAAAGTTTTTGTTTTTGTTGTTGTTGTTGCCATTTGAAGTAACTGCTCGGTTGACTTTTAATTTCACAAAGTTGCAAATAAAGCAAAGCAATTAGTCCAAATTGAATGTGCAGTTGGCAACAAGCACATTAACTTATAAAAGTATGCTTCACTTTATGCCAAGCATATCTTTATTTATGATGTTTTCTTACTATGTCTCCTACTGACCATCGCGGAGTACAAAGGAAAAGAGGTAGAAGGCTTAAATCTGTTCATATTGTAGCTCTTAAAATGGGGCTAGAATTCATAGCTTTAAAAATATCTTCTAGGATAGAAACATCTATTATACCAAATAATTTTTAACTAAAAATTAATGGGTATGCCTTAGCACAGCATTGTTATCTGTAACTCAGCACTGCCTGCACTCCAAATATTGACAAACTTGATTAATATTTAGCTATTTATGCAAAAGATTAGGCAAATGACCAGGTACAAACTAGTTGGCTATTTTTGGTGTGGTATTTGCTAAATTTGTTTACCTGTAAGCCAACATTGGCAAACAGTACGAGCACAGCAGTTGTTTACAGGGTATTCTGGGCTGCTAATGTTAAGCAAAGCTTGTTAAGCTCAGCTGCTTTAGGGTCAAGTGTGCTAGCGATAAAGTCACAAAAGTAACCCAATAAAACAGGGTATCTACTAAGAGATTTTGGGCACTGCCTGCATAATTTTAGAAATATTTGGTCCCTGCCTTTAAACATTATTCATTATTTGCTTGGCAAACTTGGCCGCAGCTTGACAAAGTTAAGCGTGCTCTAATGTAAGCTTAAACATTGGATTTAAGAATCACTTAAAATTGTTTACTCACCGCTTTGGAAATCCATTTAAGCGACACTTTAAAGCCAAATCGTTGCTCTCCCGCCTCAAGTGTTGGGTAACAAAGTGAGCTCGCTTCAGTTACCGTCGTCTCATTATCTTTCATTGTCATTTTTTTCATTTTCAGATTTTTCGTTGTGATTTCTGAGCAGGCAAACAGGCAAACAGGCGAACAGGCAGAGGCACGTTTGCCGGACAGCAGCTGAAATGAATCTCTTAATAACATCCGTATCCGCTGGCCCACCCGCACGATGGGCGCTGTTCCATTTCATGCTGGTCACATTGGCGCTGATGCCAGCGTTGATTTATGGCCATGGTCATCATGGCAGTGGTAAAAAGCATGCCATCGCTCTCGCTGAACTCGCCCACGGTGCCCATTTGGTTATGGAAACCCATTCGGGCGATATCCATGTCCGTCCGGCACGCGAGGCCCAGCCCGAGGGTGTGGCCATGTCGGCAGCTGCACCATCGCTGCAACCAGCGGCAGCAACGTCATCTGGTAGTCCCACTTCCACTGGCCTGATCGGCGGCAACAAGCGTGTGAAGAACAACAATAAGAAATCAAATAAAGCACAGAATCAGATGCAGAACTTTGGCAACACTGGTCGTAGAAATGGCTTTAAGAAGTCTTCTGTGCATGCTGCAAACGGAGAGGAGAAATCGCAGCAGCAGCAGCAACAGGGACATCACAACAACAACAAACAGCAGCGACAACTATCGAAGCACTCACAACAGGAGCATCCACATCGCACTGGCAAGCGATCAGGTGCCAAGAAGGCAACCGAGAAGGGTAAGTCCAACTGAAACTGTTGCATACTTTTACGGGCAGGGTAAGACACTCTTACGGCACTGCTTTTAAGCTCATATGCAGGCAATCTGTGGAAGAAAGAGTAACATACTGTATTAGAGATATATAAACTTTGCTAAACCATATTCTCCACATCTGAGTCTATTAGTAGAGTAGCTCTAAGCAATCGCATAACAAACAACTTACAATTCTGCTAGCAATAAAACTGTAGCCTACTTTGAGGAGCAGTCTATTATCTATAGCCCTTAATTTATTAAGTTATAGAAAACGTTAGTCAACAGCTGTTTTAATATGCAGAAAGTATCATCCAATGCTATACCATTAGCTTAATGTTACTAAATCATAACGCAAAATGGGCTAATAAACAACTGCGCCAACATTTGAAATGAAGAATGAAGATTTATAAGTTATAATTAAGGCAAAGACGGCGACTGAGTAACTGAGCGAAGTACCCTACTCAAAATTGGGCCAAATATCTAAACTGCTTTGGCATTTAAATTCATGCTTTTAATATAAAATACACATGTACAGCAGTGGGAAAAGGGAGCAAGCGAGGGGGACAAGGAGTGAGCGAGTTAAACAGGATACAGAGGAACATGTGTGCATATTCTTGGCTTATATGCTGGAATACGGTGAATGGTCCTTATTATTTCCGGCTACAAATCCTTAAAAGGTAGTTGGCGCCCAAGGCAAGTGACGCATACAAACGACTAACTTAACAGAGGTTTTACATTAACACAGACACACGCACATACTGGTACACAAACAAACTGGCACACACACTCGTGCATAGTGCGGTCGCATACTAAATTAGGCATCTTTGTTGGGCACAGGCTGTCGGCTGTCGACTGTCGGTCTGGTCTTGTAGATATTGCGAAATTGGGCATTATGCAAAAGGAAATGGCCAGACAATGAGATGTAGGACATCAAGCAGATATCCAACAAATAGCTAAAACAATTTTCTTACATTTTCAAAAAAAAAGGTTTACCGTTATCCTGCTACAGCTTCACCTACTCTTACTTTATCGTTAGCCCTTTTTTTTTGCGGTTGCCCTCTTCGATGCTCGTTTATACATATTTATTTTGAATAAAATATTATAACTACATACTTGTATGTGCATCTCATTCACAGGTCCGACCTGTCGCTACACAAAGAGCTCGTGGACAGAGTGTGATACCAAGACCAATATGCGCACACGTACATTATCCTTGAAAAAGGGCGAATCCAACTGTCTGCCCACTCGAACTATGCAAAAGGCGTGTAAGAAGGGTAAGTTTGTGATTCGGAAAGGTCAAGAAACTGTCACAATTACGTTTGCTTTAAGACATTTATATCAAGTTTGAAGTTGGCGCTAGACAGAGCGTTAACAGTGCTAATAACATAGGTGGTTTATCGCACCTTTGTTTAAAACATTAATTATTTATTAGCTGTTGACAATTAACTACTTTGATTACTCAAACAGTCCCTTATTTCATCAATTTTCTTAACAGTGCGCTGTTAAGTTTTTAGCAGTGCTGTTAACAGAGGTTTAACAACATAGCTTTAACATTTCCATGAAGTTTTAGTTTTAACAATAAATAATTTTAATTTTCCCTTCTCACAGCTTGCCGTTACGAGAAGGGACCCTGGTCGGAGTGCATCAATGGACAGATTACACGTGAGGACAAACTGAAGCCAGCGGAAGACGGCAGTGCACAATCGACCTGCAACCCCGTGCGTCTTATGAACAAGAAGTGCAAATCTGGCGCTGGCTCTCCTGGTGGCGCACGCTCCACCAAAGAGCGCAAGCACAAGGAGAAAGGTAACAATAGTCAAAGGAATCATATACTCCACACTAATGCCACATTTGCTTTGCAGGCACACGTCGCACATCGCCTCAGGCTTAAGACGGTCGATGTAAAACAATCAGAGTAGTTAGTAACAGCACAATAACATTTGTAGCAATAATTTTACACAAAACTTTTGACTGGCCGCGAGGTCAGTTCAAGCAACAACCACAAACAAACAAATCAATAATAAAAACATAATTCTATTTTTGTAAACAGTTTAAAAACAATGAGTTTTTGTTCTTCATTTTGCTTTTCATTTCGATCATTATAAAAATGTTAATTTTATTTATATATGTAATATCATGTAAAGACTTTGAACTGCATTCAACTGCAGTCATAATAAATATGAAATGGGCAATGAATGAGTTGACAACAAATGATGTGAATCTAAATCAAAATTTCAATGCAAATAATAATTGATTAATGGATTAAACTACACAATTAATGCAACTGGCGTACGGTATTCGAGTATCTATCGCCGTGAGTAACCTAACTGATTGAAACTACCCGACGAAGCACCGCCCATTCCTCTGCCCATGGAATTTGGGCCAGCGAATGCAGATGAGCCGGAATAACTGATGTTTGTATTTGTGGAATTACTGTTGTGATGATTAAATCTGCTCGAGGAGCCATTGTTCATGTAGCCTCCGCCACCACCTCCTCCACCACCTCCGTAACCTCCGCCGCTGTAATTTCTACCACGACCGCCACCACCACCACCGCGATTGCGTACACTGCCGCCACCAGATTCCCGAGCAATGTACTCCAGTTCGGGGTTCACATTCTGATTGGCCTCTCGCAGTATCTCAATCAGAGCACGAGCACATTTGGCATTTTTGCGTGTGAAGAATGCATATGAGGTTCCCGTCGAATGTTTGCGTCCCGTGCGCCCAATGCGGTGTATATAATCCTCCGAAGATTGTGGAAAATCGAAATTAATCACATACTTAATGCCGTCCACATCCAGGCCACGTGCAGCCACATCGGTGGCCACCAAAATATTGGCACGTCCACTGCGAAAATCATTGAGCACATTGTCGCGATCCATTTGGGATTTGTCGCCATGAATGGAGCCGACACCAACGCCAAAAGCGTTGATGAAACGTGCCAACTCGTCCACCTTCTTTTTGGTGGCCACAAATATGATGATCTTGCCTGGCGCACTGGCCTGGTCATAGATGTGCGACAGCAGATCCTTCAATTTGGCCCCTTTCTCGTGCTCTCCACAAACATCCACATATTGTCGTATGTTATGATTGGCTGATAGCTCCAAGGAGCCAATGTTGATCTGTATATAGTTGCCGAGAAAGTCCTCGGCCAGTTGGCGTACTTCTTTGGGCCAAGTGGCGCTCCACATGAGTATCTGACGGTCAGGTCGAATTTGGCCAAGTATTTTACGTATCTGCGGCTCAAAGCCCATATCCAGCATACGATCCGCTTCGTCAAGTACCAGATAAGTGCAACGTCGCAGGTTTGTGACACCGCCCTGTAGAAAATCAAGCAGTCGACCTGGTGTAGCAATCACAATTTCCACGCCACGTTCCAAATCATTGGCCTGCTTGGAACGCGGTGCACCGCCAAAGATACATGTGTTGCGCACATAGGCATTGGAGCCAAAGTCCTTGGCCACCGACTGAATCTGTTGGGCCAACTCACGAGTAGGCGCGAGCACTAAGGCAATGGGTCCATCGCCACGTTTCAAGGGCTCCTGACCGTTGATATGCACAATGGCAGGCAGTATGAAGGCGAGCGTCTTTCCCGAACCGGTTTTGGCAATGCCAACAAGATTATTGCCTGACATTACTATTGGCCACGACTGAGACTGTATGGGAGTGGGCTCCGTGTATCGTTGGCGTTGAATTTCATTCATGCAATAGTCGGGAAAACAGGCCTCATCAAAGCCCTGCATGGGATTTGGAGCAGGGCCACGTACAGTGATCTGATGCTGTCCCCGATAGCGTTCTACCTCCTGCGGCGGACGATTGCGAGTCTTTGGATTCTCCTGATAAAAGTTACGCTGAAACGGCTGCAGACGCATATCCGACCAGTTAACAGTGTTCAGACCTAGACCAGACACAGATGAGCTATAAACCAACCAATAACAGTTGCTACTTACTGCCAAAATCGTCGTTGACAGCGCCAGCGCCGCGGTTCAAACCGCCGGTGCGACGTGGACGGCTCTCAACACGTCCAGAGCGCACTACAAACATTGAATATATTAAATATTCATAGAGCTACTCATATTCACTTACCTCCACCGCTGCCGGCGCCAAAGCCACCACCGTAGCCACCACCGTGGCCACCATAGCCAGTGCGTCCTGTATTAATTAATTAAGGTCAAAAAGAGAATTTGCATTTCGCATAATTTTTTAATACTCACCACCACCGAAACCACCGCCACCTAATCCTCCTCCTCCTCCTCCTCCTCCTCCACCACCACCACCACCAAAACCACTGTGTCGAGGTGGCGACATAATAAACTCTCTATGCAGCGCGGCAAAAGAAACACAACACAAAAAAAAAAAACTTTTAACAATTGTTTTGCCCCGTCCACAGCCTCTTGGATTTTAATGAAAACTGAACCGACTGAAAATTATGCTCGTTAGCAATTTTAACAATTTCAATGCTCTCGACATGAAAGTTTCCAACTCAAATTGATGCTTGCTTAGGTAAAGGCAGTTTTGAAGTAAGAAATTTGCAAACTTATGTGTGCTTGGATGTATTTGTATAGTATTTTTCATTTAATCTTTGTGCAGCTTCTTCTCAGTTTGCCATTTTACGGGCACGCACTCTTTTTTGCACATGTGGCAGCACTTGCTCGACTTTGCAAAAGTGGCAACGTGAGCTTAAAAGTTTTCGCCACAGTCTGGCAGCTTTAAAGCGCGCCAATATTTAAAACAGCCGTTAGCGGCCTGTACTTGTGCAAAAAACTTAAATTGTTTAAAAAATTGAGTTTGTTGCTTCTAGCAATCAATATTTACTTGTCAACGTGTGACTAAAGCAAAAGCAACAAAATATTAAAAAAATACCCTCGGCTGATTTATACAAAAATGTCAAATTTATTAGTGACCATTTCGTAAGTTGAAAAATCGGAAAAATACTCTATTTATTTGAATCTGCAGACAAACGTTGCAATTTGACTTTTGCAAATGACACCAATAGCAATAGGGCGTATGCTATACGGAAGCACACGCATCAGCCGCAGGCTAATTAATACATCCCGGACGCTAACATCTGGATTATGGCACACCATGATCAATACTGTTATGTTTAAAACACAGGCGGGCATCAAGTGCACAGAGAGAAGAGGGACGTCAAATATAGTACCCTATTGCAGTTTTTATACCAGTTACTTTGATCGCCCAAATCGGGTGTATTTCATTTATCGTCGTTACTCGACATGCGAGAAAACCTCAACTCAAATACTTTCAAAACTCTTTCCGCAAACATCCATAGAGATGGATGATGAGGAGAGTAAAGAACGCCGCAAGCGAGAGGAGGAGGAAGAACTTAAAGAAATGGAGCGCGCCTGGAAGCGTATGAAAATTGGGTTCGCCTTTTTTGGCATTGGAGGCGTACTCCTTTCATTTTGGGCTATCTACTTCTTTGGCAAGCCGTCGCTCGATGAACACGGCAACGAGTTAACAGACGAGTTCAGTGCGTTACCAACGATTCAACAGTATATAGCTAGAACATTTAAATCGCTCAATCACTTCCAGCGATTCATACAGGAACCGTCGAGCCAGAAGTTATTGCCAGATCCGCTCCAGGCGCCATACATACAACCGCCATATACATTGGTACTCGAGGTTAAGGACCTGTTAATACATCCAGATTGGACATATCAAACGGGTTGGAGATTCAAAAAACGTCCCGGTGTCGATGTCTTTTTGCGAGAATGCTCGAAACATTTTGAGATTGTTGTATATACCGCCGAGCAGGGTATGACCGTATTTCCGCTACTCGATGCACTTGATCCGAATGGTTATATTATGTACCGCCTTGTGCGAGATTCCACACACTTTGTGGGGGGCCACCACGTCAAGAATCTCGATAATCTCAATCGTGATCTTAAGCGCGTGGTAGTCGTCGACTGGGATAAGAACTCAACGAAAATGCATCCAGGTAACACATTCTCAGTATCACGCTGGTCGGGCAATGATGATGATACGACCCTATTCGATCTAATATCATTCCTGAGCGTGCTCGGCAGCAGCGAGGTGGACGATGTGCGTGAGGTCCTACAGTATTACAATCAGTACGAAGAGCCGATTGTTCAGTTTAGAGAGAATCAACGCAAGTTATCCGAGCAAATGCAGGCGGATGAGATCGAGAAACAAAACAAACCCAAGCCGATGGTTAAGAACTGGTCGCGTGGCTTTATCAAGCACTGATAAATAACCGAAAAAGTAATCCTTTCCCCAAGGATTTTCAATGTTCACATTTACGTTCCTTTTGCATTGTTGTGATTTAACAAAAAATTTCTGAAAAGCCAAAAAAAAAAAAAAAAAGATTCTGTCGTCTGTAACACAAAGAACTTTTAATTTCACTTTTATTGAGCAGCCAATTTTGACTCAAGAACAAACTCGAGTTTCGTCAGCTGTGCATTGATCTGAAACTGCAGAAACTGCAGGTCCTGTAGTTCCAATTCCACAGGTTCTAGATCATCCGATTGCACCATGCTCGAGTGCATCAGATCTCTGACCATGTAGAACGTTACTTGCTCCCTCTTCAGATTCTTGCGAGTCTCGTACTGCAATTTTTTTACGTTGACTATGTGACGATTGCGTCTGAAGAAATCCCACTGCCTTTTACAGGTGTACAGAAAGAGTCCCAACCAGACGCTGAAGACAAGCACAAAATCATAGGGTATCTGGAGTGCAAGCCAACGTTCATTCAGCGTGTCCATGTCAGAAATGTAAGTTTATTCAACTGAAATCATGTCAAATAACTGACACGAAAAACTTGCAAGAAAACTCAAAATTTTGGAATTTTTTTCAGCTTGCTAAAATCAGGAATTTATCAAAGTTCTGGGAATAGATAAACGTGCTACAGTTTTGCATGTTCTTTAATGATTTGAGCAGAGTTTTTTTTATGCTTAAATTTTCGCTTGTCCTAGATAAATATTTGTGGAAATTCAATCATCGAGGGCGTGTACATACAACCAGAAATATTTCACATTTAGCAAAGCCAGTTGAAAAACAATAAGCCGCTTGATCGGAATGGCAGCTTCTCCTGGGGGCAACTGACTTAGAATCTACTCTCCGAGTGGCGTACTCCTCCACAAACATAAACATTTCACTCTTCATTGTCTCCCTCTCTGTACGTATATATAAGTACTTATTTATTATTTTTACCAGCGCTGGTGTGCTGAAAGGCAATGCACAGCGGCTACAGCTGCTCTGTCCTTTCCCCTGTCCGCCTTGGCTGTCATCAATCCATCCATCCATCCATCTATTCAATTAAACTCAAACCGTACCCGATTCCTGGCATAAATTTCGTTATTTATCCCTTCACAGAGCTGACCTCACATGCCGTTTATGTTCTTCGTTCGATTCCAGTGCGCGGCAACGAGGCAAACAGAACAAAACAAACTTTAACAACACCAACAATGCTAAAGAACATACTACACATGAGGTGGGTACGACTGGGAGATACCCTGTGAACTCATGTACCTAATTGTTAAGCCGTAACCTTTGCGTTAGATCAGATTTATGTGCTTAAATTCATTTTAACTTATGTTTAAGTCTCTAGAAAAATTCCAAACTGCCATAGCTTTAAGCTTATGACATTTATAGATGAAAATTCTTCCTGATATGCCTCTCATTGACCCACTTCTCAATTACAGGGTATACACACAACAAGAAGAACAAAAGTTCTTTTGCAAAAATTCATTCTATTATGTTATTAAGCTGCTTTTTGGTTTGATAGAGCTCTGCCAGAATGTCCACAATGTTGCTGTGAGCATGTATGTATATTTGTGTGTGTGTGTGTTAAAGTAATTGCGGGTGTGTGTGTATGTCAGTTATTTTTATCTTGGTCATAGGTCAATGTATACCCTAGACGATATGAGGCAGGCAGCGCTACCAAATTGAATTTCGTTTATGACAAAGCAAAAAAGGTTTAAACGTTGGCCTTTAATTTTGGCATTTTTAGAGGCAACCACAAATACACAACACAATGCAACATGTAGCAGCTGAAATCAAAATCAAGAAAACCCAGAAAACAGTAACGAAAACGAAAACCCAACAGCCACAAGGCTTACAATTGCCACCAAGGACATGGCAGGACCGAGCGGGACAAACCACAGTCACAAGCTATATAATAAACATAATCAGCGTCAGATGAAGCGTGATGTATACAAATATATCTGGCTATATGTATCTGTTTAAGTAAAAATATATATGTATATAAACATATACAGTTGTAGGTGCTAATATGCAAAACAAAGCAAATTACACACACACATACACACGCGCGTTTAAGCGCACGCAGTTACAAACACACACACACACATACCGAAGGGCTCTCACACGTGGCCAATTTGGAGCTACGCCCACGCAAACTCAGCAACATGTTGCCGGCATGGCGGTGGTACGAGTGTGTGTGTGTGTGCGTGTGTGTAGCTCACCACGTGCCAAAACAAACGGGATTTCAACAATCAACAACAATGTTTAGCTACAAGCCATGCGCAGCTTTCTGTTGGCCAAACTGGGGAAATTTACTGGGCAGCAACATGTGGCTAACAGCATAAGGCTTAAGGATATGACGGATAATTGAAGCAAGTGATGAAAGTAATGCACTCAAGTTGTGTGCAACGCAATGAGCGCCAAACTAAAGCTTAAAATAATTTAAAATATATACAGCTTTACTTATTTAAACTATTATTCAATAAGTAATTTAATTTTGGCTAATTTTTGGCCATTTTCTAAGTTACTTCCGCCTGGCCCTCAACAAGTAAACAGAGTTCAAGTTAAGGGCTGCAGCTACAACGCTGCGTATGAGTAATGTGTGTGAGTCTGTCGTGTGTCTTGACTTTAGTGCGTTGCTACTCGCACACGGAAACGTCAAAAGCAGGCAGTTGCTCAACGCATGCGTCGAGTTGCCAATTTCTTTTTCAGCCGAGCTCACAAGCTCGTGTCGTGTTTGGCTGCCTCACTTTCACTATGCAAACGTCAAAAACGAGAAGCCCGAGAGTCGCATTGTGGGAATCTGGCACAGCATTAAGAGCCAGCCTCCTTTTTGGCCAAAAAGCTTCGTTCGCATCCGTGCTTGCCATTTTTGCGCTGTCTTCGACAACAACAACAGCCAAATATTAGCAAAAAACAACAACAATTTTTGTGCTCTTTCGTCGTGTCTCTGTGTGTTGTGTCTTGAAAAGCTTTTGGCAACGCCGCAACGCAAATTTGTTTCAGTTTGGACGGAACGTACGTCGCGTTTGTGTGTCGTGTCGCAAATTTTGTTGGGCCAGCGAAGTAGAAAAAAAAAGGATTGTTCGTATCTCGAAATGGAATGCCATTGAGAGAAGCACAAAAGTGCTTACAACTTAGTAAAGTCTCTCGGTGCGAGTGTGTGTGTGTGTACGTGTGTGTCTCAAACTGTAACTGTGTTTGTGCAGCATAACAATAAAGCAGCGAAGTGAGAAAAAAAAACAAGTAACAAACAAATTGGCGAAAATTAAAAGCCGCTCCCCGTTCGGAAGCTGCTACATGATTCTGTGCGTATTTCCCTCAACAAAAATATTTAAAATGTACAAGAAAAATACAAAAGAATTTTACACTTTTTTCTTCGTTTGAGTTTGTCGTTTAAATTGTAGCTTTGTGCACAATATGCCGAGTTGCAAATACATATTTATTTACTGTTTGACACCCTCCTAATGAGGCACCTTTCGCACAGCTGCGAGGCCTAAACAAACGCCTATTCCGTCGGCCCTGAAAAGTATGCTATGGAATTTTGCGAGCCTCCGTTAGGTCTGGCTGAATTTCCGCAGAAAAATACTTAAAGCTGGTCTCGCTTTGCTTAAACGTTGGGGAAGCGTAAACAAATGACAGCCATAAATATAAAATAAATAGGAAAATAATAAATGTGTATATGTGAAGTGAAAGCCAAACAAGCAGCTGCACAGCTGTGTGTGCGTGTGTGTGTGTGTGTTTGTACGGCAAAGTGAAAAGTCAAGTGTCATTCTGTTCTTAATCGTTATGTGTCGTTAGCTGCATATAGAGCCGATTCCATAATATTTGCTAATGTGCACAGACAAACAGGCAGACAGACAGTCACTCGGACAGTCAAACAAGCTTCTCATGCTTGCCACAGCCACACCCTAAACACATTCGTTTTGTACTACAACCAGGCTGAATGTGTGCGCAACACACACACTCTCACACACACACATACCGCTTGCGGCATAAACACTGCAACAACAACAACAACAATAACGAAAACTCCATGGATTAGTTATAAAAACAGAATTGCAAATTATAAGCACGAAAACTTTAGCACATAATCGTTAAGTACAGCTATAAATAATAATAAATCTCATTATTATCGATTATAATCAGCTTATCTGAGCACTAGGAATACCTACAATGCCACTTAAAAGCTCATAAATGGCCAAAATACCTAACAAAACCATCAATCTTTGATATATTTTGAGTTTTTCCACGAAAGATTTGTTTGATTTATGTCTGGAAATTGTTATAAACGTTTTGGAGGAGATTACAATCGGCTTTAGATAAATAAGAGGTGTATTCATTCTACGAAATAGCCAAAAAGCCTGTAGCTAGAAAAGTGGTAGATTTGATTTGAACTTAAAATATCCTAAGCTGTTTATTGAAAGTTGTTTAACTCTGTATAAAGTATATGATGGTTTCTAAGCCAGAATTATGATTGATTTGTAGCTACAAGTAAGAAAAAATTCATCTTATTTAAAATAAAAGTTGAATTTATTTTTCAAAAAATGTTTTTAGCTGGAAAAATGTCTAGAGATGTATCTAGCTGCTTTTTTGATGTTGTTTACATTTTTTAAGTACCTGTCTTCCACCTGACATCAAAGCATTTTCCAGCGTTGTTTGTCTGCGCCCCAATGTGGCAAATGAAGAGATGAATTTATGCATATATGCAAATTACTGGCACACTGAGTGTCAAGTTGTTGGCGACGTTGTTGTCGTTGTTGTGCGTGGAAATTGCTAAAAGTTGTTGTACAACATTCAACATTCAAGGTCAATTTATCTGTGTATTTGTGGAAATGCTTTAATATTTCTGCTTATCATATTGAAAGTTAATTTAATTATTTTGCTGTGTTGAGCTGCCCTCGAGACAACAAATTGGATTGATTTCTGTCACTCGCGTGTCATTGCGGCTGCTTGTTGATGTGGCAAGTTGGAAAGGTGGCAAGGTGGCACGTGGAAAAGGTAGCCAGTTGGATGTTTGGCCTGTGGATGAGGTGGTAAAATCATTTGTGACTGTCATTCACTGTCAGCAGGCACTCTGAGTGAAATATAGAGCTACCTTTATTTTTACCAAAAAGCAGCTTAATTTCGACATGCGGACAAATCTCACTCCCAGTTCTCTGCTCTTGTTGATTTTTTCGAAATGGAATTGAAAACCGCAAAAGAAAAAGATATAAGAATAACAGACCTTGTGCTAGCTAAAAATGTAGGTTCGATATAAATAAAATTACAACAAATTGACAGACCGAAAGAGGAATCTCAGCATCAATTTGGCCATGGCATGGCAATCGAATAGAAAAGCATTTACTTTAAGCCCCCATAGAGAGGACAGGGCCAAAAGCCGTAAATATAATGAACTCTCATTATCTAGGCTTTGATGGGTGGAAAACTGCCTGGGTTTACCTAAAAATAAGTTGACATTTATAATAAATTGCAAAGGTAAATTTTAAAACAAAAACTCAACTTTTATTTGGCCACAAAAACTAAATGACTTCAAACTGCTGAAGGTCGAGGGCATACCAGGTGCTGATTATAATAAATAGCAGACAGGAAATGAGAACTTAATCATGACGAAGATTAAATACCCTTCAGACCTTCAGATGAAAGCATAAGACCGTAAAAAAGGTCATTCAAATGGTAAACACACACATTTCATAAAATAATTATGCCAACCTTTTTGCGCAAAGGGTATACAAAATAATACAAGACGACAAACCGAAAATGAAGAAGACAACATGAAAAGGAAATGCGATAAACCCAAAGAAATACATCAACAAAGAGAATGTAAATATATAAAGGGTGTGCATTCGGTCCGTTTGCTACCATCTGAGATAAGGAACGCAAACATTATCGACCGTCAGATACATTATGACATGCGAGTATTCAGGATACATAAAGTAGCAGCCGAAAGAGTAGTGGAAAAAGAGAAGTAGTAGTAGTAGTAGTAGCTGGAGTTGGAGTTGGTGTAGTTCCTCATACGCGTGCTTCCACATCGTTATCTTGTGTATTCGAAGAGCGCAAAACTCAATTTCATTATGCGTAACACAATGAATAAACAGAGAGGACTCGACAAATACTCATGCAGAGCACAGACGACCCTCGCAGGACAAATTTCAGCTTTGACTTAGTGGGTTCTTTTCTTTTGTATGCTCTTATGAAGGGTGTTATGAATCTGTCATGCAGTTTGCAAGCTATTTAAACTTTGAAGATATCTTTATACTGCTAATTGGAGGCGTGTGTTATAAGGATTTAATAGGATCAAAGTGGAAAACCTATCTTTTAATATGTTAATCTCAGTAATTCCTCAAGTTATGTCAACCAAATGAATAAGACATGTATTTTTTTGTCTTTTATGTGTTCAAACTGAAAATGGTCCAAATCGAATTACTATATCTTATAGCTGTCATAGAAAGAAAGAAAAAACTGGGACTTTGTATACAAAAATCAATCAAACTCCTATATCAAGCGGTTGGTTACTTTATATGCTTTTAAAACAAGTTTCAAGCAGATCGAACTACTATATCAGATAGCTGCAGGTAAATGTCAAACTTTGGCATCATTAAAGTCTCCAAATTTGTCATTTTATTTAGCAAATATAATACTTAATATTGGTATACTACATCTTATGGCTGTTATATTAATAATATGCTTAAAAACTCGGTTAAGTTGTTTACAAGGGTATAAATCTTTGGTGGGCCAAGGAAACACTTTTTTGTGGCCTTTTTGTTTGCAGTTTGATGAACTGTCTTAAGTCCGGAGTGCTGTGTCCTGTGTGCTACGTTCTCAGTCCTTAGTAGGATAAACAACAGGCACTCACGTACTTATTGCTTTATGTATGTATGTTTAAGTGTGCCAACGGTACACTGCACATACTAATTTTCTCACCATGAATGGCAAATGGTTAACTTACGTGGCTGGCACACCACCACCTGCACCACCAGCACCACCTCCACCAAAATGTCCAACTTGTTTGGGATGGCACATTCAAGGCCGTTTTAAGTGTCTCCTTGGGACACTTTTGTATATTTCTTTTAATTTCTTTGGGCTCAACTCACATGTCTGCTTGCCTTTCATTTTTTTCTCTCACTTTTTCTTGCTTTGTATTTTCTCTACCAACAACTTGAACTCGGGCTGGCTGCTAAAGGCCCAGTTAATGGGCCAGAACATTGTATATTGTGTTGCTTTTGTCTAGCACGTGCTCTCACCTTGTTTACTCGCTCGCAACTTAATTCTTAATTTGTTGACTTTACCAACGGCGAAAGTTAACATCAAACGATAAATAGACTTCAACTCGTTCCTATACCAATTGTGATTAGTGCTTAAAAGCCAAAACAATAAAAAAAGTACAAATTCGTACTTACTTATCTTGTCTTTTCTCATTGTTTGCTAGAAAAGTAACTGATTGAGCTTTGTGAGCACACAATTTGCTTAATTAACGTCATTTTGTTTGATTTCCTTTAATTTTTCTGTAGACTAGACTTTGAGTTTTAATTATGGCAACGGAAACATTTCTGGACCTGACCTACGAGCGGGCCAAATCAGCGAAACGTCCCATGAGGCCCAAGCTACTCAAGCTCACGGATGTGGCCACGCCCCATCGCAGCCGCAAGAAAACGAAAGTTAAGGCAAGTCTGCAAAGTTTAGGAATTGAATTACTAGTCTAAGTATTGAATGTAATTCTTTAATTTGCAGTCAAAGGACCGTTCGACAACTGTACGGGATCGTATCTATGATGATCCCGCTTACACCGAGGACATTAGTCACCTGGCGAATCCATTGCGGCGCAGCAGCATATCCGGCAAATCATCGGGGGATTACAAGCTCAGCGCTGAGCCGATGCCCACAAGCAGCTCGTTGGGTAAACGCAGTCAGTTGACCAAGGATTTTCTCAAATATGCCGTTAGCCGACCCCTAAAGGCCAATAACAACAGCAACAGCAATGCCAACAACAACAGCAATACTATCGACTATGATTTCGAGTCAAGCAGTTCGGATAATGAGCCACTAGAGCCCATGAAAGATGGCAGCATCAGCAGACGTGTGCTCAGCCTCGAACGTAGTCTGGCAGCTGCATCCGAGAAGAACGAGAAGAAAACATCGGCACAGAAGCGCAGCTCGAAACAGAAACGCAATCTGAGTCTGGATAACAGCCGGAAGGGGGCACAGCGGGAGAGCAGCGAGTCCCGGCTGAATCGCAAGGAGCGCAACAATCGCAAACAAACGCAATATCTGGAGCCGGATAGTGCACAGGATGATATGTATTCTGTGCGCAGTTCGGCACAGAATTCAGCGGCAACAATGCCCGTGGAATCAGCAGCAAAGCTGCCAATTGGCAGACGATTTCTACGTGGTGAAATTGGTATTAAAAGCTTTAATTATTATCTGCTTAAAGAGGGCCTAAAGAGCACCAAAAAGCTGGATAAGCAACGCAGTGCAGGCGATGCAAACGTCGTCGGCAGCAGCAACAACAGCAAGGCTAAGAAATTGCAGACACGCAGCGAGGAGAATATTTATGAGGAGATATTCTTCAAGGAGTTGCCAGCCAAGCAGGAGAATAATCTGACAGCAGCAGGAGCTATAGTGGGAGCAACACCTACAGTTGCTGCCGTGCAATCCGATGAAGATATACAAAGCCAACAACAATGTCTGCCGGATGCGGCTGTCTATGCGGACTGTGAACTGTGCATGCAACAATGCAGCAACGAGAATTGCAAGTATTGTCTGGTCCAAGAAGATGCACAACACCAACACCAACAGCAGCAGCAGCAGCAACTGAACAACGAACAACAGCAAGCAGCAGCAGCAGCCGCAGTGGCAGCAACAACAGCAAGTGGTTTACCCACCGCACACATACTCGAGTTTCAGTCCTACAATCCAAATAATCCGGGTGTATATAAAATTGAGACAACACCCGTGGCCATAACCGGTGAATACAATCCGATACTGCAGTTCCAGCAGTCGTCGGCCACCACGTCCACTTCAGCGACAACAACTCCCAGCGAGCAGCAGCAGCAGCAGTTGCACCACCACCAACAACAACAGCAACAACAACAGCAGCAACTCTATGGTGGCTACTATCAGGCACACAAGGCTTACCAGCCACACAATGTGGCAAGTCATCCGCTAACGAATCATTATGCCGTGGGCGGAAGCCTGTTGCTGGCGCAGGTGACGCCACGACGACCACAGCAGCAGCAGCAACAGCAGCAGCAGCAGGGCTACATAGTTAGCTACCAAAATGGAGCTGGGGGTGGTGGTTCGGCTGGTGCTGCTTCAGTGCATCGCATGAATACAAAATCATCATCCTCGAGCGATTCGCTGCCGTATCATAAATATAATACAATGGCGCGTCTGGAGGCAAATGCATTGTATGCGGCACCAGCAACAGGCGACATTTATTATGCCATTGGTAGCGCATCGGGTGGTTTGAGTGGTCAGCCATTGCACCCACTGATGTATGCAGCCAGTCGTCCCATTGGTGGCTCCCAAATACTTGTCGATCAGTTCGATGCACCGCAAATGTACAAAAGCGACTCACGTGCATCGATTTTGAGTGAGTTCTCACTGCGTAGCAGCGATAATTCCCAGCGCTTTTCCCATCGTTATCCACATCGTTCGAGTCTGTTCTCCTCCCACTCGAATGCACAGCATCAGCGTCGTTACTTTGGCAGCACGGAAAGCTGTCGTATTCCCTACGATTGTCGGCGCTGCAGCCTGGATGGTGCTGGTATGGGTATGGGTATGGGTGGTGGGGGTGGTGGTGGTGGCGGTGGTGCTACACCAGCGGATAAGTGCAGCTACTCGGACAACTGTCGCTACGAGTGTCGCAATTGTGACTGCTCCTCTAGCTATTTTAGCTCCGATTTCGATGACATCTACGGCTCGATGGCACGCGGTGGCAGCAGCGGCATACCACGCAAAACAGCAGCTGGCACCTTGCCGTCCAGTGGTTCAGCAGAGCCGGCTGACTATGAGCTGCCAGCACAGCAGCAAGCAGCACCTCAAATGGATCTCAAGCAGAACAAATACGCCATGGACTTTTTCAAGCACGTGAACGACGTCAAACGCAGCATTTATCAATCCGAAATGCAGCGCAACAACAGCTTGGAGTCCACACGGCGAATTCACCGCAGTAGCAACAGCCACAACAGTCACAGCAACAACAGCAGCAGCAACAATCCCAAAGCAAGTCCCAAGCGTGCTGCCTCGCAGCCCTCCGAGGCGGCGCTGGTTATCACTACTTTGCCACTGAGCAAGGGACGCAGTACGTCCGCCGCAAAGCCCACTCCAGCGCCGCGCACAAGTCTGCAAAATCCGTCACAGCAACAGCCAGCAGAGGAGGCCATGCCCACGGCTACAGCTACGCCCACGCCCAGCAAGCGCAAGCCACAGCCCACGGAGAGACGCGAGTATCCCTCGCTGGATCGACTGGTGGCCTCCACTACGGGTGCCATACCCAAGCGACAGAGTCGCGCAGGCGAGGAGGAGTCCAAGGCTGGTAAAAGCAAGTCCAAGCACAAGGAGACAGAGCCACGAGAGCGTCGAGATCGCAGTGCACCCGCTGCGGCAGCAACAGCAGCAGTGGGAGCTGGAGCAGGAGCAACAGCAGCAACCGCAGAAGCAACAAGCGGCGGATCTGGCAAGCGTCATCATCGCTCCAATAGCGGCAAATCGCATCCTGGATCAGCGAATCCAGTGCCAATAGTGCGACGCAAAGACATTCCCGCACCGCCACCTCCATCACCGGCGACCTACTCAGATCTGCAGGAGCTAAAAGCCAACATGGAGGGATTGCAGGATGACACCAAGTCGCGTTCGCTGGAGAGTGAATCGTGTGAGACGCCCACTAACAAAATGCAGGCAACACTGGCCGCCCACTCAGCCCAGCCACTGTCAAAGCTTGCCACGGAAAGTGCACAAATAGCTTTAGTCGCGCCACCGGAAGTCAGCGTCAAGTGCAGCGCAGCAGCAGCAGCAGCAGCTACAGCAGCCACGGCTACAGTTACAACAACAACAATGGCGTCCAAAAGTGCAGCGGAAGCGGAAGACGATGATGTGTTCTACGATGCGAGAAGTGAGGATTCAGCCGGCGGTCAAAGTGTCCTGTCCACAACAGCAGTCGCTTCAGTAGTGGATGGAGTCGCCATTAGTCAAGCAGCAAAGAGCAAGGTATGTCTGACAGCCTAATTAGCCAAGCCCGCACAAGATTTGACCTTTTCTGGGCAAAAAATGCCAGCACTTTGCAAATTATTTTAGCCCAAAAATTGTGTGCCTTTTTCCTTGAAATCTCCATCTTCTATCCAAACAGATAAATTCATGCCTAAATATGCAATCGTTCATCATTTGATTATCCTTTGCTGCTCATTCATTCCTCAAGCAGCCCTAATAATTTCTAGCTCATTTGCAAGAAATGTTGCATACTCCATTCATTATTCAGACACAAGCACACACAGGCAGATACTTGGATACATATCCAAATAGATGAAAAATACGAGTAAGGGCTAGAGTCGAAAGGGGCGACAGTAAAAGACTCTGTACTGCACCAGTGTTTAGCTATCGTTACTACTTTAGGGGCTTAAATTACAAACCTAAATCCTCTGCCTAAAATCCCCTGCACTTTTACAAATACAGGGTCTTAAAACGAAGACAAATGAAGATAAACACAAGTTTAATTTTATCAATTATTTTTACAGGACATGTGTATGTCAGAGACGAAGCGTGAATTGTCCGGCGTATTGACACAAGCAGTGGCAGCAGCAGCTACAGCAACAACAGCAGCAGCAGTAACGACCCTGACAAAGGATAACAGCGAGCAACAGCAGCAGCTGCCCAAGGACATTGTGGCAAGCGCAATGCCAACGGATGCCGCCTCCCAACTTGCAGCAAATGTGGCTGCTACAGGGAGTCAAGAGTCGACAAAAGATAAACAAGTTGAGAGGGCCAAAAATGAAGCAACAACTACGGCAGCAGCAGCAGCAAAAGTGCCACCAACATCAACGACAGCAACAAAAGCTGCAGCAACAAATGTTGCAGCAACAATTGCTGCTAGCAGCATAAAAACTGACGACACATGTTGCGCAAGCGAGGCGGGAGAGTGCGTACAGCCAGACGAAGCAACAGTCAAAACAAACGGCGAATTGGCGAGCAAAACAAAACGCAAGAATGTAGCTGCCAGTGGAAATGTTGACGCAACATGTGCGGAGGGGCAAGCGACCAGTTTGTTGTCAACAAATGTTGCGCACACCAGCAACAGCAGCAGCGCCAGCAACAACAACAACAACAGCAACGTCAACAGCAACGACAACGACAACGACTCAACAACCATTGGAGCAACATTGGAGCTCGAGTTCAGTTGCAAGTCGGAACACACGGACAGCGCAACGCTGGCGAACAGGTACGCGTATCCGTGAGATACTTTACTACTGCCGCTAAACAGTAACTATGTAGATACAACTGTTGGTTGTACGTGTGTTTTAGTATGTGTAATATCACAGCGAGTAGTCAAATACTTTGATTTGTCTGCCATCTGAGCTGAAAACACTTGTTGTTGATTTTAAGCGCGTTAATACGCCGTTAATACATCGTGAGATACAAATGTATCTTTCAAGTACCACAAACGAATTTAACCGCGAACTCGTGTGTGCTTTCATTAAACGTGCATTAAATTTGAAGTTAAAGTTGAAGTTTATTGCAAACTTGAGCTCTGCAAATTCGTGTCGTGTCTCACAGTGCAACTAAAAGTTATTGTACAATCAATGAGTTAAATTATGCATAATCGAAAGTGAAACTATTTCATTTAAATACATTTGTATTTATGTAGGTATGTGCAATTGCCGCTTGACAAAAGATACTTGATTAAAAACTGGGTTCAGCCCACGACATTACAGCAATTTACTCTGGGGAGGCATGCTACACTCAGCGAAATAGTTTGGCCAGTAGAACTTTTAAAATATTCCGTAAATTCCTTTGCTTGCAATTTGCATAATTTTGCAATTGTTTTGGTAGTTTTAATTAATTTTGTGGCTTGTTCTGTGGATTAGAAGTTGTACACTAAGGGAAATAAAACAGAAGTGCTTAAAATAACAATTTTTTGTAGTGTATCTCCGAGGTAACAATTGTGCTCATAACAAGAAAACTCTGTGTAGTTCTTAGACTAGAAAAAAGCTATAAAACTCTTGTAAATCACATGATAAATTGAGCTTACATAAACTTTTTTCTCACCGTGTATTTGTAAGGTGCAAACTTGTTCGCCTCTTGTGAATTTGTGCAAATCACGTGTCCATTGTAGCTGCCATTTCAAGTGCAACCCCAAACGCAACAACTTGGCTATTCTTGGCCCATTGCCATGCCCCCAAAACACCGAAAAAAAAAACCTAAGCCAAACAAAACCCACAGACGCCCTTGCAGCTTCCACATGCAACTCGTGGAAACTTGTGGCAAGCGAGTAAAAAGTGATACGTGTAATTAACACTTTGTTAACCCCAAAAAAAAGAGAGAGAGACAAGCATAAAGGTCAGCTAAATATAAAGCGAATAAACCTATTGACCCCACCGTTGTACTTATGTGTGCTAGAAGCCTAATCAAATCGTGCTGCACTTGGCCAAACACATGTTGGCCAACCAAGTGGCGTTAACGGCAAATGCCACGTTTATAAATAAATTTTATTCTGGTCACATGAATAATAATAAATGGCAGCGAATTGCAGAGGCTTCTCTCTCCACTCTTCTCCAGCTAAACAGTACGTTAACAAACAAATGTTTATTTTAGGCCACTCAAATTGCCTTTTTGGCCATAATTTAACGGCCATTTCACAGCCTGTCCAAATAGAAGAGTTGTTGTTAAATTTGGTGTGTTGAAACCGCAGACCATAATTAATATGAGAGGCAGCTGTTCGTTCGAAGCTGCTAATAATTTATTTAGTGGAATTCTTTTAGCCATAAATTCAATTAAATTCATATTTCGCTAGAGCCAGGCCTATTCATATGGCTTAGAAAAAGTCTATGAATTTTACCTCGTCTTTTGATAGACCACTTTAGATAAGAATGAAAAATGATGCGGCTAAAGAAAGTAGAAGTAGAAATTGGGGTTCTGTGTGGGGAGCACTCGACTAAAAGTTGCCCTGTAAGTTATTAAATATTAAAACTGTTGCTTTTCGTTGCATAATTTACATCAGTTCACTATTAATTACATCTATTACCACTGCTTAACTAATTAATCGGTTTAAATGTTTAGAAAGTTTTGTTGAATTCTAAGGAACAGAATCACCGCAATGGCACAGACATTCTGTTAGACAGTTCCTCGAATTGATTAATAATACATCTTGTACTGTCTGTCGTTAACAATTTGTGGCTCATACTCGTACCCAAAAGGTCTCAAATGTGCAGAGCATAAAAACTTGTCAGCATCCCAGATATGGGTCATCGATTGAATACCCATTAGCGTCAGGCATATGCAAAAGAAAACAAAGAAAATAAATCGGAAAAAAGAAGAGCAGTGAAACCCGTGCTTGAGGAAAAAAGCAAAGAAAATCACATAAAAGCACGCACGAGACATGTGTTGGCAGTGCTGAATTTGTGGCAGAGTTGCACGCTAAACCGCCCGAAAGTATGCTGCGAAAAGCGCAAAATCATTGGTCTGCCAATAATAATGGAGGCTACGTCGCATCGTAGTACGTACACACAGCATACCTATCAAGCATGTTAGCCACAATTTGTGGCTGATATGTGTGTGGTCTGGCCTAAACAGGAAAATGGCAAAAGTGAGATGCTTTAACAAGACACTTTGCGGAGAGTGTCGTTCCCATTTTGATGGAGAAGTGGCAGACAGAATGACGAACTCAAGCACTGCCGAGCTGCCAAGCTGCCGAGCTGCTCATTAAGTGGTGCTGCTGGTGGTGCACAGTGGCTCTGAGTGCTGCCGATATGCGGTGGTGGCGGTTAGCTGGTGATGCTGCTGATGCCTGAGCTCAGTGATTAATCGTTTGAACAGCGTGACCTGTCATTGCCACTCTGAATAATCTGTATACATTGCCTCGCAGGAGGCATTATAATTATACTGCCGCAATAATTGAAAGCAAAGAAATACAAAAAATCTTGTCAACGATTTCAAGTTGCATTAGAATCAATTGGAAGCTGGGCCGTTCGATTTTTAAGGTATACCACACCATACATCATTTGGTGTAAATTAATGACTTCCGCTGCGAAATTTGTTTATTTTTGAATCTCCTCCTCGTCATGCTTTTTGGCTTATACTACTCCACAAAAACAGCAGGCAAATACTTTGCTTAAATCTAGCTTTAAAGCTGCTTAAGTGACAGCACTTCCTGTTCCAAGTGCTGCCCCAAAAAGTATGCTACTGTTTGTAGCACTCTGATTATAACACCTAAATCCATTCGAGTCCCATCTGTTGACACTAACTTACTGAGATTTCTTTAATAAAATAAATGTGTGCTCTGGCTGTGCATTAAAGTCAGCTCCTACTGTATTTAAGCCTGTTCGTTGTAGAAAATATTTGAAATTAAATGTCCTGGATTAAGGCTGCAGTTCAAAAAGAAAAAGCAAATACAAACATAATGGCAGTCTTTAAATACAAAATAAATATAAAGATAGAAAGCAGAGCTTAGTCAATAGTTAATGTATAGTATATATATGTATATATATATAGTACAATATATATGGCTTACATTTGTATATACATAAGTAAAGCAGAATCATCAGCTTTGCGTACCTGACTGTCTGTCACGTGCATTATAATACGAGTATAAGCGAAAAATGTGCTGAGAAGCACGTTTGTAGTCAGGGCAAAAGGAAATAAAAATAAAAATTAGGATTGTGGATGCTGGGAAAACGCTGGCAACAACAACAACAGCATTTAGAACAAAATACACAGCGCGCAAAGCACGCAATTATAATTAAAGCATGCAAATAACATTAAATAAGCTGTCGCAAAACCGTATTTCGGTGGGTCAAAACCCAACTCACCCACCCAACCAGTTGTGGGTGCTTTCCGAGAGAGAGAGAGAGAGAGAACACTCACTGGCTCTCACACTTAATGATCTCTGTGCAACACGCACACAAGGCCACTTGCGGTGAATTTCCAAGTCAAGTTCTTTTTATTTTATTTCATTTCGGAGGGCGTTAAGGATTATAATCGTTAGGCACGAATAACGAAACGTTTTTAATGACTAGCCAAATCCTTAGGGAGTCCCTATGCTTTCATCGAGCCTATCAAACAAATTCTTTTCAGTTGTTGTTGTTTCGAAATCTGCGGAGCATTTGTTACTTCGATTCGTCTTGAAGTTCCCAGAAGCTGTCGCTTTTAATAAGAAGTATTTATAATGTTAAAGGTGTTTTTAGCCCCCCAGGGCTTGAAATGTTTTTATGCAGAAGTGGGCTATATTTATTTCTGACAGTTGACTTTCTATAGAAAACTTTAAGAACACTGTTTAAGTGACGTTAACAGCGCTATGTTAAATGCTGTACACTTAACAGCAGGCAGAGCTGTTAACTTCTAATATCGTACTTAGTAAAAATCAATCTTTCTCCTTCTAAAAATTTTCCTTTCTTTCCTTAAAGTTCTTCAGTCCTTTTATCTGGCAACACACTGTATTTTACCATCAATTGGTTGAACGCTTTCCCCAATTAACATAAGTGTAGTGCACGTTCAGTTCTCCGTAATCGATTGAAGCAATTCCCATAAATATACAACATATCATTTAATTTGTGGGCAGATAAATGTACGCATTGAGTTCGAGCATCAGGTGCCAGTCAGTCAGTTCGACAATGGAATTGTATTCCTGATTCCTGTGTCCTGTGTGTCCTGTGTGCCAAAATGATAGATATATTTATCCATATGTAAATCATTTCACGTACATTTCATTACATTTCATTTATTGTTGTTTTATTGTTGCAACAAATTTCACTCGATTGCTGCTACGATTGGAATTTTTCATAAGAAGTCGATGTGCGTTTTTAATATAATTTTGGTAATCAATAATTTGCGGAAAATGTTTTTCCACAACTCAATACAAAGAGTGTGAAGGCGGAGAGAGCGGGGAAGTGCCAGCGGGAGAGCGAAAAAAGGAGAGCGAGAATTATGCAATAGTATGAGTTTCGCTTCAATGTAAATCAATTTTTGGTGCTTTTTGTTGGAAGCTCTCTGTGTTGTTGTATTCTATTTGCATTTCGGTTGAAGCACTCACAACTTGCAACATATAAATACACACACAAATACACAGAGACGTATGCAAATAGCTGGGAATATGTAAGCACTTATCCAGAACTTTCATAGCTTGGAAAAATCGGTGAAAACAAAATAGTAACGAGTTTTGTTTTTGTTTTCCACTCTGTTGTTGTTATGATTGCGCTTTTCATTGTTTTTATGTATTTTGCGGTTTTCCCCCATTGTAACTGCCAAACTCTTGTTAAATGTTCAGCAAAGCACAAAAGAAACAAAAAGAATCCTAAATAAATTCTACCTTTTTGCAAGTTCATCCATACCAAATCCAAATCCAAATCCTATTCATAACACTTATGTATATACAAGTTGTACATATGTATGAATGTTTTCTATAGTGTATTCATATGGCTGTTAAATAGTTTTACATACATTTATGCTAAAGTTTCAATTTAAGACAATAACAATTGCCCCAAAGTTGAACAAAGTTGTGAATTGCACGTGTTGGTGACACAAACACTGAACATGGAAACAAGTTTATGGCAGGAAACCAATGAAAGTTCATCACTTGCTCTCGGAATTTTGGTAAATTGTTGTTCGCAAGTTAGTTAAAAAATTAAACAAGGATCGTTATTTGTAATCGGTGTTAAAGTTTGGGTTAAAAACCGAGTTTTGTTGTGAAACTTTTGAAACTTCTGTGGTGATTGAGCTACATTTGATTTGTAGATACTTTACGCAAAGAATATCTATGATTATAAATGTTCTATCGACTTTTAAAGTATAACATTTTTTAATATTTATCCTCTGTGAGAGATCAAAGTGTGGCAAGCTTTATCACCGAATCATAATACCCACTTGAAGCACATAATCTGACTTTCATGTAGAATTTTGCATAATGAAATAGAATTTATAAGTGGAATAAAATTACTCTCGGCATTCCTGAAGCGCACTCGTGTTTGTGGGCGTCGTTTAAAGCCAGTTTTAGCTCATCATAAATATGTCTTTAAGGCAATATAAATAACACAGCATTTGGCCAAAAACAAATTTTGTGACATAAAGCAGAGGGAAGGAAATATTTCTTGCCAACAACTCTTGGTTTAATTGAAAACAAGTTCAACAAAAAGTTATAAAGTTTCGATAAGAAATACACGTAATTACAGCCAAATTTGTAATGCCAAAAAGTAAAAAAAAACGAAATCAGGGCCAAAAGCAAAAGCTACCAAGCTAAGTAAATTTTTTGTTGGTTTAAACATGGTCGGAATTGCGTCAATTGTGGCTTTAACAAAAGCGTAAAATCGAAATAAAGAAGTAATATTGAGCGGCTAATTGAAATCAAGTCGACAAAAGATTGCGCACAACCTTGAGATGCAGCAACAGCGCAGTGGATTGAGGAACAAAAATTGGCCAAGTTTTCAGTAGTTTTAATGTTTTTGGCCAATTACCTTTTGCCTATTGGTTTGGTGGTGCAAAAATTTCCGAGGTTTATACATGTAAGTTGTGATTTGAAGAGGTGAAACTTGTTTTCTATGGCCGCAACTTAATTTGGTCTTGGTCATTGGCTTTCTGGCGGCAACGCGTTCAGTGCCGTTTTGGCCACTTGCAGTTGCAACATCGTGCGACAGGGATGCCAAGACTAAGAGAGAGACAGAGGTAGCGATGCTGGTGAGCTCGTAAAGTGACTCGGCCTCAGCTGGAAAGTGCAAGTTGAAAAATGCAGGCAAATGCAATCGATTTGGCCAAAACCCCCCGCAGACTTTGTCCGCTCCGCCGCTGCTGCCCGCTCTCTTGAAGACGTCGACAAGTGCAGCAAAAATACACAGAAGAAGCAGAGAAATATTATTATTGAAAACCAGTTTCATGTGTGTAGTGTGTGTTGTATTTGCTGTGTATGTTGCACTGTTGCGCATTGCTTTGTGGATGCCACACAACTCCCGCTGTCTCTCTCCCGCTCTGTCGCATCTGCGGGCCCCTTATAAGCATGTTTTTTTGTGTGTGCTCGCATATTAGCGATTTTCATTTGAAGATATGTGGGAATAATGCACTTTTAAATGGAAAGTTTAATGCATTTTTACTGTAGCATGTTGCCTAAGAGGCAACATCAATACCAGCCACAACCATTGTTGTACACACACACCGCAAACTACGACAACAGCAAACAAAATAAACTCTTTTGAGTATACATTTTGATTATGATGCAGATTGCTCACCTGTTCAATAACAATAATCTGCTTAAAGTTGAAATATGTAAATGCAATTTGTAAAAGATGCAACATCAAATTTTCATTTTGTAATCTATTCATATTTTCTAGCCATCTTTCTTACCACTTTCTTCCTCTTACAATAACTGAGTTAAGACCTTTTTATTAGTTTTCGTTTTACTTCACCTTTTTTAGCGCTCATTAACAAAGAGTTCGAATTACATAATTAAATGGGTTATACAAAATTCCAAGAATAGCAGAAAAAAAACTGCTCAAATAACAATTTGCTAATGAGCTGCAATATGTATGTATTATATACGTTAAGTGCCTATCGAATAGACGGGAAAAACATTTACAAAATTCTACCATAATCCGGGGATTACTTGGCACGATAAGCATTTAATCACACTAAAAGCAAAACGCGTATTCCTTGAAGAAGAACACTTTGAAAGTATTGTACTGTGGTACAGTGTGTCCGCGATAAACATAAAGAATGGACACTGAGACTGATGGACAGCAAGACAGAGATAAACAAGTCAACTAGCAAAAATAGACAACAACAACAAGAAAAGGAAGGAAGGGAAGACAGACGAGCTGCATTCCTTGGGCTATTTGGAATGCATTTGCAATGAACTTGCTCTGCTCAAAAGATTTTAGTCAGAGAAGGAGGGGTACACACCGAGCAAGAGTGTGAGAGAGGGAACAGCGTAAGAGACTTGAAAAGATACATAAAAATAAAGCTTAACCTGAGTATTGGCTGAATTATTAATGCGTTGCCAAGCTCATGAAATGTTGATAAACTTTTTAATTACTTGATTAATTACATTACAGACAACGTAATGACTACTTAAAGAGAATATGTGCATATCTCTGCATGTATTTGTATGTACTATATACTCTATATAATTGGTCTTTAAAGCGCGTAACTTGTCTTAAAACGCGTTGAGTTGCAAGCCCAAATAATTAACACACGACACACGCAGCGTAATCCCAATGCACACACACTGGCACACACACACACACTCTTTGTGTTTGTGCTTTTTATACTCATATTGCATTCAGTGTCAGGCATTTCCTGCTTAAGACCAGACTATCTGCACTTTCGCATAGTTTTTCCGCAATTTTCATCCTTTCACTTAGAAATAATTACTTTGGCACAAGTGAATCTGCAAATTGTTATACACACTCATACGCACACATACACAGATATACACGTTTATTCATGTTAGGCTCAATGAGTAGCTCAATGAATGGCAATTTTTTAACAATTATTTGTCATTACGCTAAACGATTGGTTGGCAATCTCATGACTTTATTGACACTGAAAGGCAAACAGTCGTTGACCAAGGCATAGACACTAACAAGGGTAATTACACTAAGCAGCTAATGACAGTGTTGTAAAGCGCATAAATCAATACAACAGACAATTAAACTAATTTACTTATAGTTTAATATAGTTTAAATGGTTTATAAACAAGTAAGTGTCTTCTAAGCATTTCCTAGTTGAGTAGAAAAGCAGTAACGACAACATTTAGTGTTGGAAAACGTAAAAATATAGTTTCAATAAATAAATTATACTAAAACAGCTTGTACTAAAGCGGCATGCAACAAATGTTGGGAAGTCCCCTCCAACATTTCTCAGCCCAACACAGAGACACTTTGCTGACAGCTAACAAGCACAACAAGTGACTGCTACAGAGTAGAGTGAACAGTGTACTGTGTACAGTGCACACCCAAATACAGAGACACAAAAATACTGGGCAACCATTATTCGCATAGACTTGACAGCCATAAATCATGAACAGAAACAACAACAAAACGCCACTGCAAGAGTTGTTATCAATGAGTTAACGGGGACATCGGGAAAACTGGGAAACAGAGTTGGGAAAAGTGTTTAAAGTCTGTCGAAATTGGTAAAGTTAGCAGAGAGATAAACCGTAGTTAGATTTATCAAGTCAACATTGGTGTGGTCTAATTGAAAAAATGCTTCAATCAACAGAACGATACGTCTATGGGGCTCCAAAAATAGCTGTAGAGAAGTGAATGGAACTGAAGATGGAAATGACTACAAATTTGGAGAAAGAACAGAGCGAGAGATAGAATGAGATGAGAATGAAAATGATGGATCGATTTGTGTACTTTGTGTAGATGTTCTTGTTTAGCTGCCTTGTTCCGATGCCCATCCATAACGATGGACAGAAGTTGTGGCAGCAAAGACAATGCCACACACACGTGTGTGTACTTGCCACATGTTGAAACTTTTGTAAAACAACCATCAGTCCTGGACATGTAAAAATAAATCAAACAAAAAGAAGAGAAAACTCATTCAAGCGCATTTATTTACTTTAAACAAAATTACATTTATATTATACCAAAACCCCGAGCTAAAAACATCACAAAGAAAGTGAGAAAAGACCACAAAAAACACATCATAAAAAACTCTCGTTAAAAAGAACATTTACAATTTGAAATTTAAGCTTGAGCTGCATTTAATCAGTTTGGGAGCAACCAATTTAATATGACGACATAATCGGATTAAATCCCAAACTGCAGTTGCCTGCAAATGATGTGAAAATCAAACCCCGATATTAATTAAAACACTTTGTAATTACACATCATTATGCATGGTACGATAAATGATTATAAATTCAAGCGGCCTTTCAAATCAATGATGAGCTGTGCTGAAATTAAACCAAAACGAATATGTCTTATGAAAGTCAGCACTATAAATGGAAACTAGAAGCGGCAAAGAATTTTCACCACAGTCTCAACTTGGTGGTAGAAACAAGCTACCCTATTTGGCAATAAACAGCAAGTCAACTTATGATTCTTCAGACAACTTTAAGCATACAAAAAAATAAATACAACAACCAATTAGTTTACCGTAGGTGTTATATACAATCATAATCTGTGGCCCGATGAAGTTGTATGTGCATAAAGTATTTCGAAACCCACACACTCATACACACACTTGGCATTACATTATTATCATTGTCAACTGCTGACCATCAACGTAACCAGTTTGCGCCCACATTAACAGCCATTAACTTTTGGCATGCACTGTTTGACACTGCTCTCAATAAACCAAAATTTAATATGATGATTTCCTTAAACCATAGTGGGCATTTTATTTTGGTTTGACATACCAGAGAGCCAAACCGAGGAGCACTACTGCTCGTTTGAAGTACTTCTGCTGATTGCCTGCACTCAGCGAGTGTATAAAAACCACTTGATCCATCTACTGCTACATACATTTATTAAGAAGACATCAAAACAAAGTTTTTGGACCGCAAATAAGAAAAAAGCAGAAAAACAAAAAACGCGCACGACTGGAACAATAAAATTTCTATGCGTCTTTCTTTTTCTTAGCTGGCATCAAACTAAGTTCGAGTCGCGGCTCGCGAGCTGAAAAGGAATTAAAATGCGAGGCAACAGGCCAACAGCCTAACTTCAGTTTTCCATTTCCCCCTTTTCCGACCCACCACAGTACCACCTCCAACCTGCTTTTCCTGCTGGCTTACACTTCAGCGACTCAAGCGCATAAGGAGCCAGCGAGGGGCGGTTTGTATATGGTGGGTGTGGCATATCTGCAAGTCTTACTTCTATGGAATAACTGCTGCCAGCCGGCAAAATGTTGTCTGCTTTATGTTACCTAACTTGCCACGCCCCCGCCGTTGCCCCGCCACTCTCTTGCTTGTGTTGACTGCTCTTTTCTTGTTTTTGTTTTTGCTTTTTTTCGTTTTTTTGTTTCCTAACTGAAAATGGCAAAAGCAGCGTGCGGTGTACAGTGCGTGTCAAAAAAGTTGGCACACACCGCAGTAGAGTCTTGAATTGTCTCGATAAAGTTTTGCCACAAACATAAGTTGGGTTTTTCTTGGGTAGGACGGGTATTTTGTAGGGGAATGAATTTTAATATTATAATTGATTTGTAGTAAGAGTTTTATACATTTTTAATGTTTAAAAATATTAAAAAACCGATCAGACGGTGAGCCAAAGATTTACAAGAGTTTTGAAGTGCTTTTTCTTAGAGTTAGGGCCTAAATTATATATATTTTTTATATCTTTCCTCTAAAATTCGCTTAACTGGCTGACAAATTGTATGCCTAAAATTTAGCATTCTCTTTTAAATTTGATTAAAACATTAGGCTGTTGGTTAAATCCACTGACTGTGCACTTATTTTTATGCTCATTACTGTGCTCACTGCGTTGAAGTGGTTCAGATGCTCTCTCTATCTCAACACACACACTCACGCATAAAAAAATACACACACGTGTATGTCTGATTGTGGGTTGTGACAATGTCAATGACATTTGAGAGCAAACTTGGTTTTTCAACCGAAATTAATCGTAGTATTTTTTTGTTGCTTTTCTTGCTGCGGCTGCTGTTGTTGTTGTTGTTGTTGCTGTTGATGCTGTGACAACATTGCTTGCATATTCAAAATATGTTTTTCTTTACAACATATTATTTGCCACAAGTCACAATGAAACAATGTTGTAAGCAGAAAGAGCATCATCATCGGACACCCACATACTAAAAACCAAAGTGAGAGAGTGGGAAATATGTTTCTGAATTATTTAGCACCTGACAACTTGCAAAGTGCTTGGATGCCTGATGGTTAAATGTTAAATGACTTGAATTCTTCTGTTTTAGTCACCAACTTAAAGCCGAATGCGTCTTCAATGGTCTGAATTCGGGGTTGTGACTCTTTAGCATACTCTACTTAAAGTTACGACTATTCTATGGACTTCAAAAACTAGTTAACCGATGGCTTTGTCAGCATGTTAATATAAGGCTTTTTATGCGTGGGGGTGTGCGGGGGTGGCAGTGTGTGGGTGTGTGTCTTTTTTGTGCTATGTGTTAAAAATTGTTGGCTGCAGCTGCCTTCGCTGAGCATAAAAGGTATTAAATGCTCAACAAATAGGCTTAAAAAGTTACAGGCATTGCGCATACGCCAGATTGTACATGATGTGTGTGCAACACTATGAAAAATAGTTTTGACAGCACCGCCAAATACCCTCTAAGCTAAAAAGTTGTGTAAAGCTTAGCAAACAATAGCCAATTTAATAAATTAATAATAGTAAGTTATAGTTTGCTTATATAAAAATATTTCAAGGGGTAACTGCTAGTCGTGGCTGCCTCGCTGTATTAGCTGCGCTTTTTGAATAACCATTTGGGCTGCATTGTCTATCCTGTGATGTGCAGCTACCCCTAGTTTGCTGCTACCACCTCCCGCTCCCCCCGTTGCCGCTGTATCCGCCCCGCAGGCGCTAAAGTTGCTGCTCGAAGGGGTTTTCGCACTTGAAGCCAATTCCCTGTCAAGCACTCGGCAACAAACATAGCTTCACACTTTGCAACTAGACAGGCGAATGTTGCATGGTTTATTATTTCAACAGGGGAGCGGGCGAGGGTAGAAAGTAGGCGTGGTGGTAGGGGCAAGTGCAGAACTATGTTAGCGGCCATTGAACCGTTGTTGCACACAAATTGCTCAACTCCATTTCGTAGTTTAAATATTTAAGTTGCACGTAATTATGCAGATACAATTACACTGATAGAAAACAAGAGTTTCGAAACTGAGAATTAGCTGGAGATTTGTGTGAGTTCGGTGTACAATTAATTTATATAATATAGCAATAAATTTAAGACATATTGAATTGTTAAAACTGTTTTCAACCCAATAATTTAGTCCCTACTTTAAGCTGAGTGTATTTAATGTTTGCTATTTTCAGTGAGCCTGCAACAGCATTGACAGCAACACAAACAACAACAGCAACGACTACTGCGACCGTGTTACCGCGTACGGACTACACCTGCCTCGACTCAAGTGAGGCACAATCGGACGATAGTCACTTGACCCGCGATTCAGTGACACGTGAATCGCAGAACGACGAACTCTCGTCATCGACACTCGACAAGCTTGATCTGAGCACGTTGCCATTGCCCGCATTGCCACCAAAGCGACGACGCACACGCTCCCGTGCCAGTCCCTCAAAGCACCATCACCAGCAGCAACATCAGCACCAGCAACAACAACAACAACAGCAGCAGCAACAACAAACACATAGTGAACATGCTGATGGAGCAGATAAATCCGCTGCAGCCACAGCTCAAGCATATCGCAAGCAAAAGCGTGACTCTCAGCAGGATACACACAAAGTAGAGCTGCTAGGCGACAACCAACAGCAGTCACAGCAACTACCACAACAGCAACAACAACAGCAGCAGCACCAGCAACAACAACAACAGCAACAACATCTCTCAGCATTCCAGCAATACGTTGCCAAGCGACGCGAAAGTCTTGAGGCATCGACGCGTAACTTCAACGAGAAGCTGGAGGCGCGTAGGATGCTCTACCACATGGGTGGTAATGGTGGCTCAGGTGGTGGTGCGCCAGCGTCTGCGGATGGCGCTGTGCCCACCTATCTGTTTGGCGAGCACTTCTATGGTGTGCCCAGTGCCATGCGTAAATCCACATCACCGGCGGGTAACAACAAGGAGGAGATCTTCCTGAACAAATCCGGCTGGGTACAAGTCAGCACCAAGTTGCACTCCAACAGCGAGAACAAGAGTCGTCGTCTCAATTATGCCCATCAAAATGGCGACGCTTCCGCTGCGGGAGTCGCACACGGTCGCAATGCCATACGTGTCGTGCAAATGGATCAGATGCGTCGTCCGGAAATGAGACAATCCTTTGTACATCAGCCGGCGAGCATGTGTGAGCGAGAACCCAAATTTGTGGGCTCCAAGGTGGAGGAGCTAATCCAACGCAATGAGGCACGGCTGAGTGGCATGTCCTCGCGTGATCCCGCACTGCGTCCCGGCTACAGAATCCTAGATCCACAGCTGGCTAGCATACTGAATGAGCGTCCCGGTTTTCTGCCTGTTAAGAGTCCCAACGATCTAGAATCACCGCCCCCCATAACGCCCATACTGTCGCCTCCACCCGCTTTCCAGGACAACAGCAGCAACAGCAGTCGTCCGCCACGACATCCGGAGCGTCGCAAGGTGACACGACAGCCACATTCAGTTCAGCAGCAGCCGAGAGCACTGCAGCCACCTGCAGCACAGCTAACCGCACAGCAGCTGCAGCATCAGCAACAGGTCAATCCCAAGGGCATGGTCTTCTCGCGCAGCTTTGAGTACGACACACGACGTCCTGCACCCACCAATAGCTACGTGGAAACCTTCTCCCGCAGCTTCGATGGCAATCTATCGGAACGCCCAACGCCCATGCCAACACTGGCCGTGCAGCGGGAACGTTCGCTCAACTTCAGCACACTCACCGGCAACTCACCCAACTACCTGACCAAACGGGAGGGCAGCAGCGGCAACATAGGCGGTGGTGGAGGAGGTGGAAGTGGAGTGATTAGTGGCGCTCCTGTTGGCAGCAGTCGTTCGTTGCGCAGTCGCGACAATTCACCCAAGTATCTGCAGCCGCAGACGACCGCGTATCTGAATGCATCGGTGAAGGAGGCGCCACCCGCCTACAGTGTGGCCAGCAGCAATTTGGGCAAGTACTCGCCACGTTCGCGGCACGATCGCACCTTCGAGCGATCCAAGAGTCACAATGTAATTGGACGTTCGCGGAAATCACAATTCAGCCGCATGGGCAACAGTGGACCAGCTGCACCACCGCCGCTTGCTCTGGGTATGTCGCGTTTCCGCAGTCTCGATACGACCATCAACAATCGGCTCAACTCGTGCGACAGCGGTGCTCGTTCAGGTGAGTTCACCAAGAAATTTTATGTCTCTAGGTGTCTCTAGCAGCTGCTGTTGCTTCGTAGCTATCCAGTTGGGGGCAGGAGGCGGAAAGCAAGGCGGGAATACATTTGAAGTAATCGTTTCAATCGCTTCGTTTCACTTTTACAACGAATTGCGTTGTCAAAATTCATTGAATCAGTTACAGAAGCTGAGCATTCAAGGGACACGCACACACACACACAGGCACACTCACACACACACACCATTACACACACAAACACACTGAACGCATAGTCATTGATCCACATCCGTGCCATCCTGGCGTTTGTTTCAACGTCCTTGTCATTGTCATAGTTGACTGACTGTGGATGAAAGGAAATTTTGTAATTCAGCCTGACGGACTGCTCGATTTTCCAGCGCTGCACAGACTTGTTTGTACATGTCTGCGTGTGTCTGTGCCTGTTTGTTAGCGTGGCCAGTTTGCCAGCTTCTGATAAAATTTGTGAAGAAATTTCATAAGTTAAGCTTCAAAACTGAAGTCAATTCACATGTTCTACAAAATATTCGATTTATGAACAAGGAAATCTACTTATGGGGCTTCAGTATCTACTGACAGGGGACACTCCATAAAAAGGGTAACAATAGAGCTTAACAAATTTCATTGACACCCCAGCATTAGTTATTTGAATACATAGGAAAATGAACGGAATTGTTTAGAAAATGAGTAGTGTGGGATAATTTGAGTGGGGTTTGGGGAGTAGACTGAAAGGATTTTAAATAAATTACTGTTTCCGTAGGTTGTATTTAAATACTAGAAAAATAAGGCAAGAACTAACTTAAGAAATTCTAAGCAAAATATGAGCAGCGACACCAAAAAAGCTTAAAAACTCAATTAAATTAAGAAATAGCTTAAGAAAATACTTGACTTTGGCTTAGATAATCCAGAAATACCAACAAATACTAACAAAATACTAGAAAAATACTTCGTTTTTACAAGTTTTGTGCATTTCCCAGCACATAATAAAATATTACTACTAAATCTAGCTGTAAAATATCAAATATCAATACTCACTTTGCACATATATTGCTGAACACCCATTAAGATCTCTCCAATGACGAACTGGACAACGAGGACGGCAGCTCCACTGAGTTTTTATCCGCGACAAACTATCAGTTCCCCAATGTCTCGGCGGGAAGCGTGAGCATTTCGCCCTTTAAGAGCCAACGCCAACGCTCACTGACACCCGATCGCAATGATTCGCACAGCTCCTCGAGCAGCTTGAGAAAACAGCGTTCGCTGACGCCCGAGTCACGCTCTTTGACGCCGGAGGAGCGACGCAAGAAGGGATCACAGGCATCGCTAATGAGTTCGCGGCAGAATTCGAGTTCGCGCAGCAATACGTTGGAGCGACGACAGCGACACGAGGACAAGACACCGCCAACCATATCGAGGAGTTCATCCAGTTCAAGCTACAGTGGTGGCGACTCACATGAGCCTCTCAACGGCAGTCCTAGCACAGCTGTCACAACAGTTGGCAGCGCATCCAGTGCGAGTAATTATCGTCGTGCCGTGGGACGCAGTGCAGCTAAACAGCAGCAGCAGCAGCAACAGCAGGCGGAGCAGGAGCATCTCATACGGCGGTCCAGGTAAGTGTATACATATAACTCATAGGTGCTAATTAAGCCATGTGCATCATAGCAGATCCCTTCAACTCAGCGAGCGCTCACCGAACCGTGGCCACAAATCTGTGGTCTGCGTGGGCGGCGTGTCCCCGCAGCAACAGCAGCCCACGCATCATTACCAACAGTCGAATGCCGCCATTTTTCCCAGCTCAATGCGTGCCAACAAAATGTTGCCCAGTTCAAATAACAGCAGTAGCAACTCCACGCGTCTGCGTCAAAGCGATGTGGATAAGGCGTGCTCCTTTGATTTTGACTACAACAACTACAATCGTGGCGGCGGTGGGGGCGGTGTCAGCAATGCCAGCAAACCAACACGTTCTGCCCACACCAGCGGCAGCGGCGGCGATAGTGGCAGCAATCAGAATCTGCGACTGGATTTCGATAAAAGTCGCTCCTTTGATGACGATTATCGTGAAGCTTTGCTGAACAACAATGGCGGCGGTGCTGGCAGCAGCGGCGGCTCGAGTTTACGTTTTCTGCAGCCAGGTGGCGACACAGTCGCCGTTGTGTCTAGTTCGTCCGGGCGCATGCGACAGTCCAACTCGCCGGTTGGTGCTACTGGCCACGAGCGTAACACAACGCGCTCCCCGCAGTCCTCGGGCTCGTCATCCAACAATCTGCATCTGCCTTCGCGACGCACTAGCAGTCCGCAGAGCTATGGCACTCGTTTGTGCGACCACGAGCTGACGTACGATATGCTGAGAAAATCACCAATTATGAACTTTAGACGCGGCGATAGCGATTACGAGTTGCCCATGCAGTTACGAAATCGGGAGACTATTAATTCCGGCGGAAACAGCGAGTTGAATTTCATGAGCAACGAGACGCGTATTTACGAGCATCCAACGACCGTGATGAAACCGCAACGTTCGAGTTCGCGTGAGGATCACTTGTATAGGCAAACAACAGCGCCACCTCGCGGCAACAGCAGGTACTGAACTACGCACAACTAACAGCGATGCTTCGATAGCGCCAATCGATATCGATAAACAGCCAAACTCTGTACTAACTCTGTAAACTTTTAAAATTTAACATTTAACCAAACAAACGCACCAAGGCCTCGACTGAAGGTCGCCTCTATCGACTAACTAAATTCTAAAGCTAAGTTTAAATGCGACTTAACCCGACCAGAGCAAGCTCCCAGGGTGTTTTTTATTTATCTGAAAAAAGAAAAACCAAAGACTGCTTATAACTCATAGATACACACTTACTTATTGTATATGTTATAAAACTACTAACAAGGATTACTGCTAAGCCTCCAACTAAATTAAACCAAAAGCACACAACGCACAAATGCACCTGGTACATTGGGTAAAATAAAATCCCCCAACGCACACAACTCCAGGGCACATTTCTCACCGAGTTTCACTTTTGCAGTCCTGTGCCCAGAACGAGCACCAATAAGAAATGTCGAAAGAGTCTTAACTCTTGTGACTATTGGCCCCGTTGCGATGCTTGCAACAACAACAGCCTGCAGCATTCGGCATCCACACCGGCTGTGCAACAAAGTTTCTACGCCATTAACAGACAAAATTCCCTGCCTGCAGTTATGCAGGAGGCGCCAGCGGCAGGGCCAGCGCCAGCGACTCACATCTCCACAGTGGCCGTAAATGTGAATGTCATTAAATTGGACACGTCCGAGGCAGTTCCTTCCGTCGCTCACTCTGTAGCTCCTCCCACAACTCCATGCCCCTCCCAGTGGACATTACTGTGCAGCGGTGGCGTCGCTGCAGCACCAGCTGATGCCGTGCCACACAAAACTCCGCCGCAGCTGGTCACAGCTACTGCCAAGGACCGTCGCCAGCCCACGGCAGTTATACGACCCCGTGTGAAACCTTCGCACGTAATGCTGCCAGATGACAATCGGTCGGAAATTGCGACCAGGTAGGTTTTGACATCTTATGATAGGCCACAATATAAACACTTCTCTAGGAGTACCACTATTTATACCATAAATATATGCATTTTATTTCGTTCCTTTCTTTGCCAGCAAAAGTAAGCCAAAAACAGCAAATGCTAGCGAGTCAGCAACAAATCTACAGAGCCAACAGCCGGCGGCAAACGTTGGCAATAAACGGTACCAAGTCGCCATATTGACAGAGGCAAACAGCAATGGCGACAAACGGAAGCGACAGCGCCGCCATTCCCTGCCCGAAAGAAGTCCGACAGCAACTGAACAGCTGCTAACGACCCACAACATTTGGGGGTAAGTGTAGCCTCCCTTTGTGCTCCCAAAAAAGAAAAAAACAGAGTTAAGGCAAAAGTTCTTAAAGTTGAAGTATCAACAGTCCCAGAACTGACTTTAAGGCATATGCAAAAGTTGAGTCAACAAAGTTTGTACTTTCCTTGGGTGTAGTGGGGCCGTTGTGGGGGTAGTGCATTAAAAGATTTATGTAGACTATAAGATAGAGTCGTTAAATGTTGCTTAAAGTGTCGCAATGACGGATTATTAAGTAAAAAATGTATGAAACAATGCACACGGCAAAATTCCAACATTTTGCTCCTTTTTTACCCATCATTTGACATGCTCCCAATCCGTACGTCTTGGCCCGGTCAATGCAATTTCATTTGAGCCGTCTGTCTGATGGTCTTAAAGGCTAAAGTGTCAATATGTACAGGCTGTAAAAAAAATCAGGTCCTGTGCCCGGAACTGAACCTGAACTCGAACCTGGTCACAACTGTTGGCCGTGTAGGCTTGCAAATGCCAGCACCCTTGTCAAACGGCATTGAGGCATTTAAAATGACTGTCACTTAATCGTTAGCCACCCGTGGAGTATTGTAATATTATGGAGAACCTGTCGATGGACAGTGCGCTCAGCTGGCGTTCGACATTAGTGTCACTGTACTGTGACGTATAATCAATAAAATCCATTGAACATCCACCGCGCACTTGACCCAAACCGAATGGTCATTAAAAGGAAGAAAATAAAATAACACAACATCAAGCAGAAACTCTTGAGTAGGCCTAAAGCGCTGCCAATCCTACGTTTAAGATGTTCAAATTAAAGGTCAAAAGACGTTCACATCATCACCTTCTCAGACTTGGCTGGGGTTCAGTGACCCACTGCTCCAACTGCACTTTAAACACACATACAGACATATTTTCAAAAAAAGGTACAACTTTATGCCTTTGGCGTTAACCCATTCATTCTATTCAGTTCTTCAGACAGACTGAAAGAGACAGTCCTAAATAAGTTATGACCCTCTTTGTTCTTACGTCAGTAGTACTAAAAAAAAAACGACCATATAAAGCGGAAACTGCTTCCATCAGAACATATTATTTACTGGGTTAGTCAAACATTATGTTTGTGTACGTGCCTCTGGTTTTGTGGCAGTCGAACAATTACCAGCAAATTTAGTTTTTATTTACACGTAAATTCAAAAATAAATATTCTAAATCAATATACAGGCATATTTATCCGTAGTTTCCCTCAATTTCGACATAGTATTGGGCGTAAGTACACCCCCAATTCGTTCTCTATTGACCCCCTCAAACACAAATTTGCCCACCCACCTCTGCGCAAATACTTTCAATTGTTTTCGAACTGCCCTTGCACAAAATATGTACAAAATTCGTAGCATACTTTTATGCTGCGCCCAAAATGCACACCGTCGCGCATTATAAGCACTGCGCATGACCCAATTGCAATACCAGCTCAACAAATCAACAGCAGTCTACCCAAATCTTATTTTAAGCTTATTTTATTATACAATCTTTTTGTTAGTTCCTATCTGACATATTTTGCAATAAGATTTGAATCAACAACTGTCATTTATTGCAATATTTCGATAACATGCCTCTGCTGCATGACCGATAACATTGGCACGCGTTAACAGCACGTTAGCATGACCATTTTGAGTATAGCATTGCCATTTTGAGTATGATTGTTGCTAGTTTAAAGTATATCGCACGCCGATAAGTCGTAATTAACATTTGTTGTTGTTTTGTCGACGAAGAACAAGCGTCGCGTCGGTTTGCGCGTGAATTAAAAAAAACTTGTCAATTTAAAAAAAAGAATGTGCCTGTATATTAAAAATCTCTGTGAATATCGAAAACTTTTACGAACGCAGTTTATATACACGTGTATATATTGAGACTAGGTTTTACATACTAAACTAAAAAAGCCCATATGTACAGGCAGAAATTCCTTTATTAAGGAAAAACAAAGCAGCAAAGTTTGCAACGCGGAATCTGTGTCAATTAATCTTATTTAAATCAAGTGCAGTCTTGCCGGGTCAAGCCAAATAAATTTTGCTGCCCTCTCACATATACCTGTTTGTGTGGGTGTATTCCTCTGGGAGTGCGTATGTGTGTGTGAGTGTTAAGTGTGTGGGTGTTGGTGTTGGTTTCGCGGCATTTTGCCAAAAAAATGTACAGATGTGTGTTATAAACAAAGCGAGAAAAGCGCAATTAAAAGAATTTCACAAAGCATTAATCGAAAATCAATAACAACCAACAAGCGAGAAAAAGTACACAAAAACAATACATTTTATATTTTTGCACCCAAAAACCTGAAAACCGAACAAAAATGTCTACAACAACAATAAGTGTGCCGCAGTCAACGGCAGCCGATGAATTCCACGTCGTGTGCATTTTGGGCGTGAAGGATAAGGATAACAGTACAAGTACGAGCACGACTACGAATACCAACGAGGGGGCCATTGTGGCCATCGGCGGCACAGATAGTGGGCGGGCCTCGGCTAACGAATTTGATAGTGTAACGTGCAGCGAGGATGCTGCCAGCGGCGCAGTGCAATTAAGGCCAAAGAACGCAGAAATAGCAGCACTAGAAGAAGGACAACAGATGACGCCAACTCGCGGCAGTGGAACCAAAGAGATTGTCTCACAGACCAAATGGTATTTGAATCCCAGCGAAGAAAATGTTACAACAATAAGCACAACTACTACAACCACATTGTGTACCGACAGCAATGTAACGGTGACAATGACTGCTGCAGCAGCAGCCGCGGCAGCAACAACAATAGCAGCAGCAGTAGCAACAACACCAACAACAGCAGTAGAAACTGCAGAGACAACAACAACAGAAACAGCGACAACTGCAGCGCCATCTGCACAGATGTAAGTTAACATATGTTCGACAAACAAATAAAAGCTCTGGAGAGAGGGAGAGAGAGGGAGAAACTTTCGAAATGCTTAGATAACAGTTAACTATAAATCAAATTTATTGATTAAACAATTTACATAAATAATATGCACAGTTAGCGCAAAGTAATTGCTTTCAAAAAGGGAAATAGGAACATAATTTTGAGTCTCTCTTTAATTTCCCTCCCCAAACATTTCGCACAGCTGCACCTGTTAAACTTTTAGCATTTCTACATGCTCTGCCCTCTCTGCCTTCTGGTGCGGTCCACTTGGCCACAAATGTTACCAATTTTACACACCATTGATAATCTACCCATCTTCGAGCATTTAAACACTCCCCTCAGTCAGTCCCAGTCCCTTTGTTCTCTATTTTGCCGAGTTCTGGGCAATACCCAAAACAAAACTTTTGGCATTCGATTTCTGGTGGACTTCGGTTCGAACTGCTGTTGCTGCTATTTTCCTATATCCTCAGTCCTTGGTCCTTTGTTTGTTTATCGATTTAATCGACCGTGAATAATTACGCGCTGACTTTGTGACCTCGTCAACAGGTTCTTTATTTGATGTGCTGTCCCTGTCTCTGCCCATCTGAAGGGCTGTTTAATGTGCCTTGACCGCGTTTATATATTACGCCCACGTTTTGCTCCCACTCCTGAACCTACTGCTGCTGTTGTCCTTCATTTGTGTGTCTCTCATTTATTATTGTCGATTTTTTGTTTGCCATTTGAGACGAGACATTGATTTGTTGCCCTTCAAAAAATAAAACAAAGCTCATTCACCGACTCCAACTCCCTGCTCCTGTTGTCAGTTCCAGGCAATGTCGTAAATCAGCCCCAAAACTCGTATGTGGGTTTTATTAAAATTCGCTCATTTATTTTATTCGCTCCGACTGAGACTCAGTTTCGCTTGAGAATTCTGCAAGGTTTTCAAGTGTGTACAGTATACACCCTGTACTGTGTACAAACACACACGATTCGCTGTATTTACTTATTTATATATATTTTTAGATATGCAGGCGACATTCTCCCTGTTTTATTTTCGTCATTTCGGGCTACGTCGTCGTAGTCGACGACATTTGAAATGTTTCTTATATTGTAGATTTATGTTTAGCGCCAGCTGTGAATCGTCACATAACTTTACGGAATTCCAACAGATTTTTCTTTCGAGCTCTGTGTTTTTCAAATGAAATTATGAGAAATTAGTTAAGATTTCCGTTTAATAATGCAGAATAAACGTTAGTAGTTTTTATGACTTTGTTTTTTAGATTAATGACGTGTGTATCTTTTGATTGATTGCTGCATCTGCTTGTGTAACTTTGAACAGTTAGGGACCTTGGTATGTCAAGATAACAAGAAAAAAGTTCGAATTTTAAGCAACTGCAGACAACATAGTTTCCATTTATGGCCAATGACTGTCAACTGCAAATCAGTGGCAAGTCCAACAGTTGAGATTGGACTTAAAATTGTCGTAGTTGGCGACACTGCAGCATCTTGTCAACCTTTTTTTTATGTTGCATCTTTTTGCTGCGACTTCTTGTGCGGCGCGACGACTTTTTGCCTGAATGTAATTAGTTGCAGGCGCTATCAAAACTTTTACTTTCAAGCAAAACTTACGCAATAGCGTAGGACTTAAATGGCAATCGTAACGACATTCCTGCATATATATAAATAGCTTAACTTGAGCAAAGAAAAAACTACGGCTAGGCAAGGCAAAGGGGTTGCACCGACTGTAAATGACTCTGTGCCTTAATGGCCATAGCTTAATTTGTACAGGGTCTTTTAATGTTTTAATGCGAACTTAGTGGACTGAAACTTGTCTTTGTCGGACCAAAACTTCTACAATTTTTCACAGCACACAACGTTGATTAATTTGTAAATTAAACCTGTATACTAGCAGCGAGCGTAATCAGGCCAACTGAGGTATTTCTTCAGTCACATACAGAATGTTTCATTATTTCTGACCCCCTTTACTCATATTCCAAAGAAAACGATGACGATGATGACGACGAAGACCCTTTCTGGTGCTGGACTTATCAATTTTCGATTATATACGACAATTTTTTTGTTGTGACTGCTTTTTTGTCAGGCAACGTGACTTGGTAGTTTTTACAGTTGCTTTTTGTGTATGTATCTGTAAGATACTTCTTCATATTTTTTGTTGGTTGGCCACAAAAGACAACAAATATGATATTGTGCGTTGGTTACGAAATCAAAATTCCATAACGTTATCTACACACACACAGGCACACACACACACTCAAGAATTTCTAATTGGTTTTTGTGCGTGATAAGGGCGCAGTCAGCGTAAAGGGTTTACCTTAGAGAGGAAGAGAGAGAGAGCGAGAGGAGACGTGTTTTGCTGCTGCCCTATTTTGCGGCACGAAATTTGTCACTTTCTTTGCAAATATGCAAATGAAACAGAAAAGTGCATAATTTTAACCCAAACACACACACACACACAGACATTTCTTCAGTAAATTACTCTCTTTTGAAGTCTATGAGTTGTTACGTAGTCTGCATGTGTGTGAGAGTGTGTGATCCCCTAATCAGTGTTTCCTGTTGTCAGCATCTGATGATGAAAGTACCCTAGACCACATTGTATATATACTTAATGCGTGTGTCATATATAATTTTCTTGTTACTCGCAATGATATTATATGGCAATGGCGTGCTGTTACCACATGTATAATCGGGAGAAACCTGCTAACAAGCCAACAGTCAACTCCCCGCACTTTTCCTCTCTCCATCTCTCTCTCGGTTGGCCAAATCGTAGACAGACTCTGCTTAATTGCAGTTATTGCACTTATTGCTAAATTAGCTGATGGCCCAAGTATTTTTTTATAACACGACAGTGCCATAGTTGTAAGACTGCTAGGCATGGCATACCCTGTAAATACCTCTGCGAAGAGTTGAAGACTGCGGCATACTTGCCTTACCTTTGGTATTTACTAGTCGCTGCTACCCCCAGCTATTAGCCAACTAGTCTGTTGGCATTGTTGCAGGTGCTTGCAGTGCTTTGCTTCAATGGTCTGAGAATGTCTGCTTTTCTTACCAATCAAATCGATTTTTCTTTTTATAATTTTTTTCCAATGCGTTTTTCGCATCGCATCGCTAACGCTTTCTTTGTAATGGCCGAGCGTGGCTAGGAAAAGTTTCTGGAAACTGTGTCATATGGAAAGGTTAAACAGTTGTGTGCTTTTATTAAGCAACTTCACAAACAACAACACAAATAACAAGCAGAAGAAGAAGTAAAACGATTTGGATTAAACATAATTTCCGCTGCTTTTTTTTTTTGTATTTTAAAGACGAAGAAAAAACGGGGCAAAAAACAGGGAAAGTTGTAAAGTAATCGCCACACATATGTTGGCCATGCGTTGCTTGAGTTATGTTTTCATTTCGATTTCCATTTCGTTTTCCAAACAAATTTAATTCGAGTGCAGTTGCATTGCAGCCGACTCGACTGAAGTTCAAAGTTCGAAAGTTCTGATGTGTCTAAAAATATGAAAAATGCAAATGCCTTCAACCAAGGGAGGCAGGAAAAGAGGCAACTTCCAAAAAAGTTTATGACTCGCTCCGTTGATTGCCACTCGGGAAAACTTGTCACAATTGAGCATTTCTTATGGATGGTGGGCAAAAGGAAAGTTCCACTTCCACTACCAGAGTCGTTTTTTTTTTGTTGGACTAAAACTCTGAACGAGCTTTAAACTGACAGCTGTCAGGGTTGTCGAGTGTGCAGCAGCAGCAGTGACTTCTGTGTGGCATGCAACTCACAAAGTTCTACTTTGACGTCTTGATGCATTCCTAATGAGTGTGAATGGGCATAAGGTATAAGCATGGGATAAAGTACCATAGTACTTCAAAATATTTGGGTTAATGGCGCTGGAACACACAGCCAGAGAGAGAGAGAGAGTGGGGAAGCTGTGTGAGAAAAAGAGATAAGATGCAAGGTAGTGTGTCTGCTGTTAATTACCTACCTGCCGGCAAAATCTTTCACTGTCATTAATCTTCGAACCGAACGTGTTGACAATATTTGCTCATTATAACTTTATGTCAACTGATTATTATTATTATTAGAGCGCCCACCTACACACACACACACACACCCGAAAGCCATCAATTTGAGTCGAATACCGAGCAACATCTGCAAAACCTGAAACTTTGTATGTTTTCGCAGACCTAATTAGTTTTCGTTGTTTTTGGTAAATTAAAACGGAAATGAAAATTCAACAAACCAAAACTCGTAATAGACACAAAATGATTATATTTACTGGGACACAAAAGTCAAACAAAAGACAACTAAACAATGAATAAATACCCAAACTTTAAGTAGTTTTGTTTTTGTCTGGTAAATACATTTAATTATATAATTATTTGTAGCTTGGCAAATAATTCTCACACAAAACTCAATAACAGATTTAATGGCTTAATCAGCACAAGTTTTTTCTTGGCTTTCTTGGGAAATGTGGCATGCAACTGGTTTTAAAGATCAATTATTGTTTAAGGCATTAAATTTCTTGTTTATACCACATCTTCTGCATATTTCTCTCCTCATTTTGTTTTGACTGTAATTCGAATCTGCTGATTGACTTGATCTTTCTTTTCCGTATTCTGCATACACTTAAAAGCAATTTGCTTAAATATCTATTATGGACATGATTAACAACTTTTCAGCTGTCAATTCTGATTCTTTTGCTTTAAACTAAACTTGTCTGATTTGTTCGCTTTCCTCTCGATTTTGTATAAGTCATTGCATCTGTGCACATACTACACTACTACACCACATATGCCAAGTGCTATTAAGTAATTAAGTCAGACATCGTGAGTTTGTCCGATTCCTGTTCCATAAATAATGATCGATTTGTCATGTCTTTGTGTCTCTACATAAGAAAACCAGAAGTCTCTCTGGCCACTAGCCACAACTATTTACAGATCTTTAATTTTTAGAGCAAAAACGGCGTTTTCTTTGAATCCCCACTAATCAGCTGTTTTTTCTTCGTCTTCTTTTTTTCATAGCTAATTAACACAACCACGAATATGCCCCCGGGCACTTTCGCTTTCAAAGCGCGCGACTGCATTTATTGCATTTTAGCTTTTTTCTTCTTTACGCCTTTGAAATTTCCGTGTTTCTTTCTTTGGTTTGTTCAGCTGATGAGCCATAAGCAGAAGCCAAAGTCGTTCCAAAGACGAGGCCAAAAGTGTTGACCATATTTCGTATGGGGAAATCGTTTTTGTCTCAGTCAATCATTTTGTGACTTTAGTTAATCTTCCCTTGGCTACTAAAATGTGCATGTGGGAGGAAGTTTTTATATTCATATTCATAAGCTAAGCTGAAACGGTTATTTGTAAACCGGTTCAATTCACTTTCATATTTAACGGATTTTAGTTTAATCTTGATAAGTTTTCTATAATATTTATACGTTTATTCAAATATTTCTAGCTATTTTTAACAACAGAGATTTAAAACAACCAGTTTACAATTAAAATACTGCTTTTAAACCTTTTCCACTACCAAATTAAAACATTTTTAATATAATTAAAATTCTTTGTTCAATCAGCTATATTTATTTTTTAGCCAAAACGTTTAAAAAATCATTTCATATTCCAAGTCAGTAGTTAAACAATTATACAAGACTTGTAGTTTAGCTTTGATTTATGATTTGTATACAAATTCTTAACTAATTGTTACTTCTATCTTTAAAACAATTAAGATTTGAGTTCCGACTAGAGCAAACCGGTTAACATTCCGCTTGGGGCACACAATAAATCAGTCTGCCGCTTTTGGTGGCAATGTCAAAGCGAAATCTCACACATCTTTGGCTGCATCTCAGACTCTGATCTGTTGTGGAGGTAAACAAATGTGATTCATGTAAATGTCGCGTGTAGTTGGCTCTGCTTCATCTGCTTCTGCCTCTGGAATGAATGCCAGATGCACAAACTATAAGCTTACGTTCAAATTTGTGGAGAAAGGCAAGATGTTTCCTGAGTGAGACATCGTTTGACTCAATAAACAAATCGGTTGCAGTTCTTCGACTGTTCTTCATGTGCATTGCCCAAAAACAAAAACATGTTGCTCAACACTACTGCTACACTACACTACAGAACACAACAGAACAGAACACGGGCCGCAACTGTTTGCCTGTCTATAGAAGTTTATTTATCATGGGAACACAAAGTCATCTACTTGGGACTAGACACGTCTGTCTGTCTTTTTCTACTTTTTGTTTGTCTTATCTACAAATTTGTATCTTTGACTTGTTGAGCGCGGCAGAGTGCGGTGTGTGGCGGGGCGGGGGCACATACGGGCGTATAGTTTCCTCTAACGCATGCGTAATATATTATCCAAAAAAAAAAAAAGTTGTCGGCTCAGTTCATTACTCTTGAGTTTCGTAAGCCAACTTTGTGTTGGCCCAAAGGAAATTGTGCTTTAGGCAGGTGAATGCACTTGATGGCCATAACTACGCATAGAATAAAGTATTATATTATGCTATATATTGTATATAAAATATAATATTCATGTAAGTAAATTTATGTGGCTACAATTTCCTTATCGCTCAGCTCTAACGTGACCTTAACATTCGCAATCAGCTTAGTTTAGAGAGTTGAACTAGCTGCTGTGTTTATTTTTTTTTCTTTCCTCCCCTGGTAATTAAATGGGAAATACATGTGTGTGCGTGTGTGTGTTCACTGTACGGTCAAACCACTTTTTGAATGCCCTGGACTCTACTTATCTCTTTGTGTGCGTGTATGTGTGTGTCTATGTCAATCAAATGCTCCCAGCGAGACTGAAAAACCAAAAACTCGATTCTGTTTCTCTGTGTGTCTTGTTACAAACTAGTTTCGGTTTAATTAAAAGTTTAATTCATTTAATGGTTGGTCAAACTTTTATAGCTCTTTACGTACTATACTTTATATGTAGTTTGTGGTACTTTATTGTCCAATCTTTTGTGTCTTTTATTAGCCTCACTTTTGTCTTGATTGCATAATTTATGAAGTGCAAAAACCAAAGAGTGTTGAAGGAAATTGTTAGACAATTTCCATGTGCGTATGTGCCATACTTGCTTGTGGGCTCGTAATCCAATACAATTTCACTCAATTTCATTAGGCAACGCATTAAAATGTCTTAATTATTATGTAATCCTCACTTCCATGTGCTTAAATTACCTCAACAACAACAATGACAAGCTATGAATATGTGAATATGAATGCAATTCAATATTGATATGGTATGCAAACACACAAACACTCACCAAACACTCACAAAACATCCATTCAACACTCACCATACACTCATACTTCCGTATTAGTCACACACTCTCTTTAATAGGCCAGACCTCAAAGCTGGCTGGAAAATAAGCGTTAATGGGCTTAAAAATGCAATTGGCTAAAGTGAAATGCAATTAACAAAACAATTCATGTCAACAGCCTGTAAAAAAATCATTTATGAAAAATGTGGTATTTAAATTGGACATTAAATAAATGTTCGAATACCTTAAAAATGTGAGAACTTTAAACCGCACAATATAATTTAAAGTTAGTTAAATCGTAAACGAGTTTTTATGCATCCATAAAGTTTGGAAACTCAATAAACCCAAAAAGTAACAGAAACTGGCAATAGATTTAAATGCAAATGAAACCTGAAACATAGGAGAGTTAATGAACTATATTGCTTAATAAACTCAACTAAATTCTACTTAAGAATTATATATTTATATTATATATAAAATGATGAATCAAACACTACGCTACACTGCAAACATTCCATTACAAACTTCAATGGAATTTTTCATAAAAACAAAATACTAAAACGTAACATAACTACGAAAATTCCAATAATATTTGCTTACGATAGCATAAAAATTTAAATCCCAAAACGCTAAAATGCCAACAATAAACAATTTCATATCTTTTAAGCTTTTTAAACACTAGACGAAACTTATCGAGTTCTGAAATTCGCACAACCATTCATAAAATATGGTTTATAGATAAGAATTTAGTTAAAATTGTTGGTGACTGTGACTTTTAATGGAATTTGGACTGCGTTACAAAAATGGATTGTTATTTGTGACATCCATTAGTGTCAGCACTCCTTTTGTGCCTCTTTAACAGTGGATAAGTGTGTAAGTGTAATTCGAGTATCCTGCTGGGGTAGCCACTGCCGCTTCCATTGTTGTTGTTGTTGTCCATCTGTGGGTTCAACACACTCATCGGGTTTTTCATAAATTTTGTTCGTATTAAGATTTCCCGGAACACACAGAGAGCGATTGCATTTAATTACAATTGGAAGAGGAAAGAAATGTGAGGAAGAAAAGACAAATGAAAAGAAAAGAAACGAAACGAAACGAAACGAAGAAAAGACAAGACGAAAAGTGAGAGAAAACTATGCCATGCCCCTTCGGGGCTAAAGTAATTTCTTTGTCTTTTATTGTATTTTATGTTCATGTTCGTCTTGTTGTTGCTGTTGTGTTGTTCCACTGTGCGGTGCGTGTAGAGCCGTCTATGGATTCGGTGGTATCTCATTCATGTCTTGCATGTCTCTTTCTCTAGCTGCACTCGCATTCAATTAATTATGAATTCGTGAAGTGCCTTTGACTATCTGTCTCTCCTGCTGTCTGTCCGCCTTGTCTGACTGCGACCCGCCTACAAGTTGAATGATTATGCATTCAGAATACGTTACCAAAACTCTCTGCTCATCATCGTCATCATTGTGATTGTGGCATGTTCTAAGCTTGCAACAGATACTACTATTTGCTGGCCCTGATACCACACCAACAAATGGCGCCTGTGGGCGTACTTGGCCTCTTTGTTGTTACCGACAAGCGACAAGTTAACAGCATCAACAGCAGCGGCAAGCACTACACCGAAAAAAAGTAAGGGATTCACAAAGTTTGGCGCAGCAAGTGATATCATAAGTAGAAAATTTAGCCATATTTCAAGCTCATTCCAAGTTATTTTTCTCAGTGCATCTTTGATGTTATTTATAGTTGAAAACGCATCATTCTTGCTGCAATTGACGTTACAACTGCGGTGGCATCAACAGCTGCAGCAAACATGTGGGCGCAGACACAACCCAGCAACCAACACACTACAGTACAACAACAATAAGAAGTGCAGTAAGCAGATCCACTGATTGTTGCAGTTGCAGATACGTCAGCAATGTTCCAAACTGAGTTGAGTTGTTGCTGGCGACTGACTCCTCCATTCAACCACAAAAGCACATTCATTTCCCGCTCAATTCATTCATTAAATTCGCTTTATTTCAACATGTGTGTGCAGATGTAATGCCACACACACACGCACACCCTCTTCTCTGTAAGTCTTACGGCATTGGTCCTTTTGACTTATGAATATGCAGCCAAATGCATATTGAAACCAAGATATGAATACATGCATTTTGCATTCATAACTCATTTAACATGATTCTACTGATAATGCCAGAAGTTGCAAAATCCCCCGCTTTCATCCAACTCTCCCCAACGCATCCCCTTTTTGTCCATTTTGCATAATTTCGAGTCGTCAAGAGTTGTTTGCCGACTTCTCTTTGTTTCTCCCGAATGCCCCGTTTTGCATTCAATTAATCAATGCCAATTAGGCTTACAATGTGCCTCGAGTACTCATCCAGAGTTCAGAGTTCCTGCTGTTTCCTCTCGCACATTCCCTTTTCCCTACTTTTTTTCCGGCTAAATTGTCCTGGGTTCTTCGGGGACCTGACGAATGGAAAATGTCTGTCAAATGTCAATTTGTGTAGTCGTAGCTTAAATGGTTTTAAATCCCCTACCACACAGTAGGGCAGCCACACACATGTGTAGTACTTCGAGGTACCTAAGTACTGAGTACCTACAAAAATTGTAAGCGAAAAAAGAATTAAATTTAAATTTAGCATACAATTTACTACAGAAAGTGCCACAAGTAATATTTATAATCAAAGCAAATAATTTTCTCTCAGTGCAGCACGCAGTCAGACTGTCTATCACATTTGTTTATAATTATTTTATTACATTTTGCATTCCCTATATACTACATAAAATTGTTTTCTAAATCAAAGTTTTATTGCGCGTTACACTTTTAGCTGAACTGTCATATTTGTGTGCATTTTGCACTGATAATTCGGTTGACAACGTCAACTAATTTCATTACGTGCACTTTGAGCACTTTTTCAAGACAATGATTGAGTTTTGTTTTAGAAAATCAATGAACGTACGTATAAATTGGATACCAGAAAGCCCTAAAAGCGGCACTGACACATGTCAGACCTTGTGAATGAATGTTATAGATATATTAGGGGAATATGAGTTTGAGGTGCCTGAAAAACAGCAACAAATTGTTTAAAAAAAACAGCATAGGATTCATTGAACTCATTTAGAATTCAATAATTTCTTAAAAAAACAAATACTACGCTAATTACTGACTAGCCCAGCTGATTATTATGTCTATATTAGCTGTGTGTGTTTATACAGATGTTTTATATCTGTATGATTCACTTTCTTAAAACAAAATTTTATATTTGATGCACCCTACTTAAGGTGATGACTGTTTATTTTGATCGTTCTCGTGCCCGACATAAATGACTTCAATTTAAGATAATTCGTGGGAATAAATTGCCAATTTCCTTCCATAGATATTTTCGCACTCTTATTCATATAACAGATGATTTTTCTTTCTCCTTTGTGGGTAATATTTAATTACCGCTGTACATAATCCCCATGGATAATTTTTGCTTTATAACTTGGCTACTTAGTGTCGTGTAATCAACAGAAATGCGGTGCATTCAACTGGCTAGACCAGACATAACTATGTACGTGTAGCTGCTAACCATTTGTTCAGTGGCTCATAACAGGGTCATTCCGTTACATTGCGCAGATTTGCGTGTGAATCGCCATTTCTCCAAACGATTTGCTCCAATGGGCTTAAAGATGCCTCAACTCAACTCCAGTCTAGTCTAGTTTCGTTTTGGCTCACTAATGTTTCTATTAGACACTTATTTCTTTAAAAAATGAGTAATCCTCTTTTGAGTGAACTGTGAGAACTTGGCATGGTCATTTCTCAGTTTGCTAAACAATAATTTAACACGGCTAAAACACTTTCTGTTAATCAGTGTGCCCCCGGGGTGCTCAGGTATTCCCTCCTCTTTCTGCTCACTTTCTTTAGTTCTCTTTTTGTCACATTTCTTGAGGATTAGTAGACTTTAGTCACGCTCTACACGCTGCTATATGTGACTATATCTAAAAAGTGACAGTGGCACACCCTGTGGTCTTATCCTAGCCAGGCTTACGGCCTATGGTAGAGATGAAGCAGACTAAGGCAGACAGGTAGGAAACTGCTAACCAGTCGCAATTTTAAAGGTCCAGGTCTACCTGTCTGTCGGCAGCTTTAAACAATTTGTGTACGCACAGCGCAAACCAGTTCGAATTCCAGAGGTTGCACATTTTTGCAGTTTTCTCTGTTTCTCATCGTTTCTCTGCTCTTTGCAATTTCAAGGGCTTTTTAAAAAACTGCAAGTACTGCGATCACTCCATTCCTTATCAGCGCTGCCTTGGCCAAGCTGGTAGTGGGCCCCAACCTTGAGCTAATTGCCTAAGCCCGTCCCTGAATTGTTTGTGGCATTGTTTATGCTTCAATTTATGCAGATGTCGTCGCATGTAAATAATCCCAGCAATTTCCAAGAGTATTTTCCATAAACAAATCTATGACTTAAGTGTTGCTCAACGGACTAAGTCGTCGTTGTCTTTGCTTCGGTCTTTTTTATTTACTTTACTTTGAAAGGACCGACAAAAATAGAAGCACGTTTAGGTCAGATATATGTCTGTGTACTGGTGTGTGTGGGTTAAGTGCACATCCTAACTTCCGTTTATATTATGGGGATGTTGTCAGTCGGCGACGTCTTCAGCCTCGTCTTCTTTACAGGGTTGTCGCCTATTCCATTTGCAGGTGCTTATCAAATTTCAGCGTCAAATGCATTTCCTTACTTCCTGGAGTGTCTGTTACCGCTTAAGCCAAAAGGAAAAACTTGTGATCAGACATTTCCTTTCAGCACTATGCGTTATACTCCTATGTATGCCTTGCTGCAAAGTGGATGTAAACATTATTCTTTTGTTGTATTTACACAAGTAAAAAGCAATTCGGGGTCTGCTCTGAATTTTCGCACACCTTTCGAATAGAGTGAAAAAAACGACGCAATTTAGCTTGGACTGCGTAGAAATGGCTGATAACAAGTAGTTCAAGAAACGAAGTGGGAATGAAACAGATATTTATATAAAAAGAGTCATACATTTTAATTTATAAGTTAGATTTGTGGTTTATTTAGGGTGGGCTGTGAGTAATAGCAACTCAAAAAAGTAACAAAATGTCAAAGGTTCACAAGGTCGAAATTTGCTACATGTGGAACTAAACATTCCTAAAAACAAGTTGCATAAATAAAACGCTTGGTAATCGTACATTAAGTGAATGAAATGAAGCAAACGCTTGATCTGAGAGCACTCAGCTGACACAACTCTTTATTTTCGAGACACTTATCAAGCCAATCGCAAGACGGAACATTACTTGTTTGCACAGGACACTGACAAAGTATCCGTTTTGGTTTCATTCCGTTGGTTTCATGCCCTTCGAAGAGCACACGTGTTTTACGGCATTACGCAGCAAATGGTTTTGATTTAACGACAGAATAAAGTACGACAACGAGTTGTAGTACCAGTCTGAGATATGCTTTATGAATATTGCACAGTGCCACACGCTAAGGCACAGAGAGAGAGGTAGAAAGAGGGAAGGAACACAACTGAACTGAAGCACCACCATTGCCAATGCCATTGCCATTGAGCTGAGGAACAAACTGGTTTTTGTGTGTGGCATGCCCCGTCATTGCCGTCTGCACCGGCAGATGTTCCTGCCGCGCACAATTTGTGTGCAGTTTTCCCATCGCCATTGTTATCCTTGTTGCAATTGAGCCAAAAAACAGTTTTTGAGTCAAATTGAAGCAGCTGCATTTTGTTACTGTTGTACTTTGAGCTGGATCTGAACCTGTCGCGCTTTAACAGCTGTCGGGAGAGGTTTCCTATTAAAAATGCAGACAAGTCGTACGACTGTCTAAATCATCAAGGACATGGATTTATAACAAAAACCAGCTGTCGCGAAATTAAAAAAACAAGAAGATTGAAAAAACAACAATTCATTCAAATCAAACGAGTTCAAAGCAGATGTCACGTGTTTTGAGCTGTTCCCCAATCCTCGAATGTTCCAAATCTCGCCCCTATTTGCCTGAGTGTTACTACCCCTCAGAAACTCAACCTCAAATCATTTGCTCAAAGACGTATTGCACTCAAAGTGCCAGGCCTACTCCGCTCTCCCTCTCTCACTCTTTCTTAAGCCCTTGCTCCAGCTGCCTTCCTCTCTAATGCCTCTGTTCAGTCCCTTGCCTTGAGATTGAGCGCGACTCAAAGTGAATAGTCCTATACGACATGTGCGGGTAGATTGCTTTCTGGGGTTTTTTCGGTTTTTGGTCTCTCCGGAAACCGGGTCGATCAGTCTGCCGCTGTACAACATCGTGAGCACTTCGTGTCGACTTCTTTTCGGTTCTCAAATGGAGTTTACGCGCTACGCTATAAACTAGATGATGTTCTTATTCTTTTTTCCCTTGAAATTTCCCCTTTACGAGTTTCCAAAGTGATTGTAAAGTTCTTTGTGTGTGTGTGTGTGCTACGTTTTTGTGTATAGTTAATCAATTAACGATGAAGAAACATCGTAACATTTATAGAACGGATGTTAAAACGGAAAGGTGTAAATCGATAACCGTTTCGCTGCAAACGACAGCGAATAACCGTTTGGTGATTGGTGGAAAATTAAATCGACGCTTTAATACCCGTACTTTACAGCGGTAAGGTCGAAAAGTTTTTCGATGATTGTGCACAAAAAAAAAATTTAATTTCTATGGAAAATGGTTGAGCAATTGCAGCTGCCCAGAAACCAGATACAAGATACATTTTCATTATATGCTTCATTTGACGTTAACAAGCAGACGGACAGATGGAACCCCAAGCTAAGATTTTCCTCCCTCTCTCTATCTCTATCCAAGTATCTGTCTCTCCTTATCTCTATCGGCCTTTCTCCATCTGTGTTTTCAAGTCAAGAACAGAATCCATTTGGTAATTACGTGGCATTTGAATGGCAGCGGTAGATATCAATCACCTGTACCTGAAATAAGGACCATATGCTCGTGTCTTGCCGCAAACTGCATCCTGCCAAGACGGACGACACGACAAGAGGGAGAAACACGGAGAGGGAGAGGGAGAGGGAGAGGGAGGTTAACTGCATTCCTTCACGCACCCATAGATTTAATCCGTTTTTTGTTATGAGCTCACAATTCAGAGCTCCTTAGTCCTTGCTGGACCACATCTTGAGCCAGCCTCAAAAGGAAATCTATGCAAAGGAAAATGAAAAAGAAAAACCAACGGCTGGCAAAAGGAAAAACTCTGTGTGTCCTTTGAATGCCTTCGTTCTATTTGTTTGCATTGAAAATTCGGAGAATTTTGCAGTGTTTGCTTACAATAAGCAAACGGCAAATGATATTCTATTGGTATTTTTGGCCAACTTTGATTGAAACTGAGCTGCTCTAAAGGTTTAACGCTTTTCCATTTCCGGTGAAAATGTCTGCAAATATTTCCCTCTACCTGTAGACCAAGTTTCGAACACTTTCCCCTGGTCTTGCCGCATTTTCACACGCAAAATCGCAGTCGAGAGGGAGAAAAACTCTTTTTTTTTTTGTGTAGCTCAAATTTTACAACTCAGAATTGTATTTGTTTTATTAGTGTTTCCGGGAGACTCCTGCAATTTTCATGTCGCTCTTTGTTAAGGTTTATGGTCGAAACATAAATGTTTATGACGGGGTTTGGGTGCAGGGTCAGCACTGGACGGTAATAAATCACGCAATGTCTGGTAATCAACCCGAAAGCAGCAGAAACTGAGAAACAAGCTTCTTAAGCCGGCGCTTAAAGTTTAACCAATTGGCCGAGAACAGAGGGAAAAGGGACTAAAGGGAAAATGGACAAAAGGGAAACTAAAATGAAAACTGGCTACTGACTGCTGACTGCTAATTGTTCGCAGAATATTTTCAATTCAATTGCCAAGTATTTGCAAACTGTTCACAGCATTTAACCAATTTTCTGTTTTCTGTTTTATTGCAGTTTGCCGAAAGGCGGCAAGGATGACGTCAACGTAATTGGCATCAGGTGTAACGGCTACGGCGAGTGTCTGGTAAGCATTATGAATACAGTATATATTTTGAATAAATCGAATAGTTTGGAACATTTAGTTTTTGGCGATTAATCAGGCATAAGGAATGCGCTGCACAGTTGAGCGAACAGCTGTCAATGGCTAGCAACTTGGTTGACTTGAACTTGGCTAACTTTTAGTTTTTAGGATTGCAGCTGGCATTTCTCATAGTATCGCATTACACAGAATTGAAGCCATTTTCTCACTTTACAGCTGGGGAGAGCAACGATTGAATGAGTGCAACAGCTGCCACACGAAGGGCACCAAACTGATTAGTTTTTGTCATACGATTTGAAGTGCTTGGGGACTAGAAAATAGGAAATTATAGATTTATATTTAAGCATGCTCGAAAAGGCCAAGGGCATTAAAAACTAGACAGCAACACTTAAGCTATTTTCTGATCATGATAAAGTAGACATCAAATCGGATTAAGTTAAGGCTCCGCAACTAACTTAATTACTAATTAACAGAGTTCGTTACGCCGCTTCTGTTATGTCTGTTTGCGTCTGGTTAAATTGATATTTATATAACAATTGCGATTGTCTGTTGTGTATTCTATTACACACATAATGATCAATGCCACCACAAAATTAACTTTGTCTGCTTGTCGTTTATTTAGTTACTTTCTTGGGAGCGACCCTCAAACCCTCAACCCTCATAATGAATGAAATTTCATTGCCTGTTTAGTTCATGCCGATTCAATACTAACCACGGCAACCACAGCAATTGAGAGTCATGTATAGTATCTCTTTTGGTTTCAGTTTGGTTGTTTTTCCTACTCCCTGCCAAGGAAGCCCTATTCCCTCGTTATGCAGTGAATGAACCTGAAATGCGATGCTATTCGCCGTCACTCCAACCGTCCAATCAAATAGATTTGCCACTTTATTTTTTGCCACAATTTGTGGCTTCTGCAGAGTGTCCAGTCTGCATGCTGATAACCCTAAGTGCTACCACTTTTAGTAGTTAAAAAGCAACTATAGTTTTTTGTATAAAATATGTTTCAGAGTTGATTCTAGATTTGTCTGCATATTATATACAGACAGTGGTTTCTAACCAGCTTCACTACACATTTAAGAACTCTACGGGGTTTTCAATCAGTTAAAAACTTAACGAGTTTTCGTAGCACTTTTTATGGCCTCTGTCAAAATTTAAGTGTTTCTTGTGCTGCATAGCAATTAGATCATGTCTATATCTTTAACTTTTAATTGTATCTAACGTTCTGTTGATTTAGTAAATTGACTTTTTATGGAAAAATTGTCAGATTTTGCATAGATAACACTTGAAATGTTTTTGAAAACTGTGAACTTGAGGAACTCTTTCAAAACTTAAACGAATTGTGTATAAATACATAGACTACCTCTAAGTTGTTAGTTTCTAAAACTGAATACTAAAAGTTTTTTTCTGGAAATTCCGAATGCATTTAAAGCTTTTATTAGCTTCGCTCTGGCAATTGAAAAACAGTTTTAGATACACAAATTCGTAGGTCCTGTGGCGCAAATGCATTTGCTGTCATTTCAAGGCTGCTTCAGTTTTTTGTTTACGCTCCGTAGTCTTGGCCAAGTTCATTGTGCTCATAAACGTCACTTTACACCTAAAGCAGAGGGCGGTGTGTGTGTGTGTGCGTGTGTGTAATCGTTTTAGATTAAAAGTGATTAACACTGTCTAACATGGGGTTTGGCCCAGTTCGATAAGACTTGGAAGGTAACTGTGATAAGGTGAATTTAACTAAAAAGACGCCGACTAATTGTGATTAAAAGCCAAACAATTAACGCAATTTCCACATTAAAAAATAATTTACAGCGGTTATGAGAGGCAGCCAAATGTATCTGCAAGATGTTGTGTATATATATATATGTAGGTCTGCTGAACGGCATTCGATAAGAACATGTCGGAACATGGAACAAGGCAGTGAAAATGCAAGTTGTGCGTGAAAATTAATGGTTTTTGGGGCACTTTTTACAGCTTGAAAGCATTTCGAAATAGATTTTATGGCGCAGCGCTGTAAACATTAATCAACGAGGGAGGAGCGGAGGGGGGAGTAACAGTTAGGTTGACTTAAATTAATAGACTATATTTTGTTGTTGTAATTCAGATGCGATAACTGAAGCTGAGGTAAAAAATAAAAAGCTAATCAAGCAAAACAATGCAAGCCTACCGAGGTCAACATGTAATGTCAAGAGTCAAAGTCAGAGCCAAGAGGAAGACAAAGAGAGTAGGGGGTGAGGAAGAGGGAGTGAGAGTGGGAGGCAGCTTTGTATTGTATTGCCAATGATTGCATTGTGAACAACGGCTCGTGCGCATCAATGCAATTCCTGTCGCTAATCTAATCAAGAGACACTTGACTCTAGATTCACACCCCTACACCCCCACTCCAACCCCTCTGCTGCTCCCCTTTTGCAGCTGAAGTTCGCTGAGTGTGTGCAGCACAGCCTCAAGCACCATAGACTCGAACCTAGCGCAGACAATAACCAATAGAGCAATCACAATGGCTTATCAAAGCAATGTCCCTCACACCTACACACACCTACACCCACAAACAAAAGGGCAAACACAACAATACACGCATAAGCACTTGACGGCGACGCTGACGTCGACAGAGACGACGACGGCGACATTGCGACAACAATCGAAACATTTTGCAAATTCTCGACTCGACTCGCGTCGACTTGCAGTTCAGTTATTATTTATCACGTCGACCGTTGACACCTGCCACAGCGGTAACAGCGGCTCTCTGAGCCAACACCATTCCCGCTAGCCATGAAGAAACTGATAATACCCACATTGATGGATACCTATGGACTGATTAAGTTCTGGGACTTTGATGCCGGTGCTCCTGACAGTTCCACTGCCCATTCCGGGCATCCGAAACGTTCTAATTTTGATTACTTACCCAGTGATTCCATGCCCAGCGAAAGGGGCTACAAGTGGCGTGCTCGTCTGCTCCAGGTAACCACTGACCCAACTGTCAACGCGTGGCTTCAGAATTTACCTGTTCTGACTATGACTCAACTGAAATCGGTCAAAGGTGTCGCGTTGTTTTGTATTTGTTTTCGTTTTTTGGCAAGTGCTCTAATCATGCTGATAAGTGAACAATAGAAATGTTTAAAATATGCCAAATGTCGTATAAGCAAGCATGACAAGTGTTGACAGCACTCGAAACACCCTGTAAACAAGGAAAGTGCGTAAGATTTGCTTAAATAAAGGTGTAGCGGTGTGGTGATCTATAACAAACTGTTTGAACTGGGCTGAAGTTGTGTAAATATGCATATAGACCAGCAAATACCCTGTAAAGTTTTAATTTGCTAAAGAAATCCAAGTAATTTAATGGCAAATCTGCAGCGGAGCTGCTTAAAGACTGCTTATAAGTCTAACAATGCCAGTCACTGCATTTACAGGGTATCTACAAGGCTTTAAATCAATTTAACTGTCAAATTAGGAAAACAAACTCGATAAGAATTCGATAAAAACACAAAACACAAACAAAACAAACTCAGGAGAAGGGGGTGCAAAAAGTAATTACAGTCAGTGGTCAATGTTGGATTTTAGCCAAGTTTAAAGGGAAAAGAAAAAATTCAACGGTTGCAAATCGCCTGCAGATAACATTCGATAATTATACAATTACAAAAAATTCTTGTGAATTTAAAAGCGGAACGACTGAAGTGGAGATTTACAGGGTATACAGTAGAGAATTGTTGTGAGTACTGCCTTTACTGTTGTTGTTGTAAGTAACACTTGACATGATAAGATATTTGTGGTTTCGCGTGAGAAGGAATCAACTGAGGCCACTGGAGGCACAACACTACGTAAGCGAATGCCAAAACAAAACAAAACAGTAGCCGGAAAAAACTCAAATGATCTGTGTGATCTATAAAATAAATAGTGTAATCTGTAATCTGTTATCTAATCTCGATTTCTTCTCTTTCCCTCTACTTTTTGCAGTCACAGCAGATGCGTGCGATATCGAGTCCCACGCTGAGCGAGACGCCTGCCAAGCCTCAGGCGGAGATCAAGTCAACAGCTGAAGCAGATGTTTTGGCTCTTGGCGGTGGTACGGCCACCGCTAGCAGTGGCAGCAGCAGCTTGGGTGTCTTGCAGAAATTCAAACGCACATTGCACAATCTAAACAATCGCAATCAGTTGCAAATTACTCCACTGTCAGCAGCAGCAGCCGCATCCACAGTCCAAGTGGATGGCAAGTTATCGCCAACGGCGCCCACTGTGTCCATCACAGCACCAGCCCCAGCAGGAGCCACAGCAGCTGCCACAAATGACCTGGACACTGGCGTTGATGGCAGCTCGGGAAGGTATCGATTTGGTCAACTCATTTGGCGTTCGTCAAAGGAACGTCGCAAAACGAAATTCAATCGACGCGACAAATGCAATTCCGGCGATTCTGGCATTCAAATCGAACTCGAACAGGATGAGCAATATGTGCGTGCATTGTCCGGTGCTGCTGGAGGAGCTGCAGCAGGTGCAGGTGGCGCGCATGCCACTGGCAACTTGCCCAGAACCAGCACCCCCAACAGCGGCGAGGCCAAGGCTCGCACCATACGACGCACACACTCGGCCAAGGCAGCGAGCATACTGGAGCAGGTCACCAGCAAGCCACCGATACACAGGCAACTGGATTTGGGCAGTGCCTGTAGCATCGAGCGAGAGGCACCCGAGTCCTTGCCAACACGTTCGCTGAGCCAGCCAAATGGCCTGGAGACGTATGGCATCAGGCGCAATGATGTCGAGGATAGCGACAGTGACAGCGTCGCCTCGCACGAGGAAGGTGAGTCTACACGAGGTCAAGGAAAAATACTCAGGGTTAGCCAATTAAAGCAGCACTTGAAAATGTGATTATAGGATCATAGTGTATCGAGTATCACTTCAAAGAAAGTTATCTACACTGCAAGAAATGACTGAGGTCAGTTCACTTAACGATTCATTCTTAGAATGAGCCAGATTTGGCTCTAACTTCCTTTTAATCATACGCAATCTTAGCTACACTCAAAAAAATAATTTAGAGATTTTTCTAGAAAACAAATATTTTTTACACCAAATTTCTTAGTTTTTTCTAGCTGCCAAAATTTGTTTATACTTTGTTAAATGTCAAATTGTTTGTGTATTAAAAAAAAAAGAAAACTTAATAATGTTATAGAAGTTGAAGAAGATTTCGCCAAGTGTACGCACAATCGCTTCAATTGACTTCAATTGGTTGTCGAGACGAGAGCGTTACTAATGTATTCCAACTTATGTTTACCCCACAGCCAATAGCTACTATCCCATTTATGCGGAAGTGCTGTACCACTTCACAGCGGCTGGACCGCAAGAGCTGGGCTTGGAGCGTGGCACGCTGATTGAGATATTGCGCAAGGAAGTGGGTCCCTGGTGGTTTGGACGCATCAAGAAGGAGGATGTCAGTCTGGTAGAAGAGATCTTGGATCCGGAACTGGGCTGGTTTCCCAAGGATTTTGTGCGCATTATACACAGTCCCGAGACCGATGCATTCTACAATCTGCAAAAGTCTCCAATGCGTCAGGAAGAAGAGGAGGAGGAACCGATATCCCACTCTGCAGCAGTCGATGTCGTTGTGGACATGGAAATGCCGGTACCCGTGGCCGATCTGAACAGCAGCAGCGAGGAGGCCAACAACACCATGACCATGGATCAGAGTAACATCACAACCATTGTGATTGAATCACCGCCAGCGAATAACATACTGACACCGTCGGCCAGGATCACTGTGCCGCTGGACAACTGCGATATTCTGCGGAAAAGTGCGGTGCGTGAACTGCTCGAAACGGAAGTCAACTATGTCAAGCTACTGGCGGCCATATGCGATGGGTAAGCGTTGGAAATATAGCAAACTTAACTACATACTAACTAGCTACTCTTTATTGACAGTTACTTGCCTGCCATGAGCAAACGCATCGATATATTCTCCCCGAACAGCATCAGATTGATCTTCTCCAACATCACAGCCATCTACAAGTTCCAGCGCAAGTTTCTGGAGGCGCTGCGCAAGGGTATTGAACAGAATCAACTGTCCAAGGTCTTTCTCAAAATGGTAAGACCTCTGCTACTTACTCTAAACTTCCTCTTTTAATCACTTAATCTATTTTAGCACAAGGGATTCCTCTGCTACTCCACGTACTGCAATGCTTATCCACGTGCACTCATCGAACTCGAATCTTACGATCGCATCAAGGATGCGCGCACCATTTTAGAGAAGTAAGTTGGCTATATAAAATACTTACACCTCAACATACTAACTCTAAACTTCCTTTGCAGTTGTCGAGAATCCGAGAATCTGGCGGAGCTGCCGCTGTCGGCTCACCTGTTGGCGCCCGTGCAACGCATCTGTCGCTATCCTCTGCATCTTAACGAGATCATTAAGACTGCTTTGAGCAGTAATAGCAGCTCGAACACCGACGAAGTCGATGGTCAAACCGAACCCATGGACTACGAACAGCATGATGTCTTTCAACTGGATGTGCCAGACACTCATGACATTGTCAATCTGGCGCTGGAGAAGATGCGCGGCATCACTGAGGCAGTTAACGAGGGGAAACGACATAGCGAGACTATAGCCAGGCATCAGAGCAGTTTCCAGAACTTCAAGGGACCGCCACTGCATTTGCATAGCACACGCTTCTTTCTTCAAGTGGATGCGACGCGACAGAAGCAGAATCTATGGAACACCAGTTGCACGCTGTTTCTATTTGATAACCAGTTGATCTACTGCAAGCGGGATATCATTAAGCGCAGTCATTTCATCTACAAGGGACGCATCTTCTTGGATCGCTGTCGTGTCGTGAATGTGCGAGATGGCAAAATGTTTGGACACACTATCAAGAACTCGCTGCGAATCTATTGTGAATCTAGGGACAAGTGGTACGACTTTAGCTTCCGCTCGGCGAATCGCAAGCATCGTTTCCTCAACACACTCGCGCTGGAGCGACAGTTTGGTGGCAAGGCACTGTATGTCTCCGAGATGGCTGGCTTTGAGTACAACTACGATGAACGGCCTGGGGACTACTCCGATCAGTCGGACTACGAGCTGCCAGACTGTGAGCAAGCCCATGGTGGCACCTCGGCGAGTGGAGACAGCTCTGTGCCGGACTCACCGGCCAAATCACCGTATCGTTCATGCGATACGCTGCCCAAGAAATCCCAATCACGCGATGGCATTGCCAACGCCAGCAATGGATCAGCCCAGGGTTCGACCGGTTCGCTGGGTCGTCGTCGCATTGGCAATTGGTTCCGGAAACCAAAGAGCACCAACTGCACGCCAAGTCAGTCGCCTACGCACAAGCCGGGCTTCGATGCGGATGTAACGCTAACGGCGGCTCGTGTGGCAGCCATTGAATTGGTGGAGGCAGCTGCCGCACAGCAGGAAGTGGACTCATCATTTGCTTAGTCATATACAACGTACATACATACATAACATACTACTATTTATACATAATTATTTTATTTGAAAAACAAGGGAAAATAGAAATCGCAATAACCAATTATACGCATACGATACGTAGAAAAAACAGTCGCATGGCAAAAATTGCTAAGAGTTTGAAGTAATGCATGCTAAAAAAACAAACCAATACATATATAAAATATTTGTTATAATTCTAATTATATAATATTTGAAAGTGCATTTAGCAATTGCGACAGGTAAGCAAGCTAATCATATCGTTTAATTATTTTTAATTTAGTTTTTAGTGTCTCACTTTAACTGCGTTTTCAATTTGTTTTCCCCGTTTCCGTTTCCTTCTTTAATCACAAATTCAATAACCAAAATCGACAAGTCTGTTATCTGTATATAATTAATTTTGATTCTTGTCATAAGTTTAAAATAAATGTGTTTATTTTGTTTCTAATCTTTGTATTTTTTTTTATCGCATTTTGGGTATCGTTTGCACCTGTTAATCATTTTTGGAGCTCCAAGCGAGGGAATTAAACACCTGTTGAAACTGTTTTATCCAAGAAACTGTCCAAGATCTTAACTGGATATTAATGAAACGATATTAAATATTTGTATAACATATACAACACATATATTATCTAGCCATAATTTATAACAAAGAAAACAAAAGTAGTTTCAATGAGTTAAAAATAGAGAAAACTAAAAATATTAAGCAAGCATTATTCAATTAAATTGTTCCTTGTGAATTTGGTCGGATAAAAGATGTAAAAAAACAAAAAAAAATATATATATTACATAAAATGTTAACAAAAAAGAAAAAACAAAACAATTTTCAAAAACAAATGAGCGAATTTAATTTTTCTTAAGAAAAAACACACTCGTATATGCCAAAATTAGTTTAAAAACAAAAGTGCATAAGACCAGCTTAGTTTCAAGTGAATTTTTGAAAAACAAATAAATTCTGAAAGCAATTTACTATTTAATAGACTTTGTAAGAACATTTGAAGAGATTTAGAATTTTAATTGAATTTTGAAAATTGTTATATGTGTGCCAGTTCTTTAGCAGCAACGTTTATTGAATTCCCCAATTTAAAGTTAAAAAAAAATGGAATTCAAAACTAATCGAAATCAACAAGTTGAACGCACGTTAACCGTTAAACTATAAAATAGCGGACGGACATGTTCTAATGTTTTAAAATGCAAGAATATGATAATAAATAATTGCAAAAGTTAATACATAAATAACAAAAAACATACGTATATGTAGATGTATACACATACAATATTGAATGCGTTAAATGTGGTTAATACTACTTAGTTATGACTGATTGTGAGCAATTTATTCGATGTAGAAATGCCAGAAAAGTTTGGAATATCAACCAAATAAACATGACACACATCCATATTATGTACATTTACGAATGGAAACAAGTAAAACAAAAGTATATACAACAATAAGTGTACCATTAATGCCAAATAAATAAATATATACATATATATTTATCCAAAAAGTGAAACAAATGTTGTTTTCTTTGAACCATGGAGGAAAAGAGTTTTTTAAACATAACGGCAGAAATTAACAGTGCTGTTAACGTACTCCACTGGTTCACTCACTTTAACAGACTCTTTTTGGGAGTTGTTCGCATGTAACCAGTTCATTGGAACTCTGCTAATTAGTTAACATTTATTATGTTAGCTCCTAGAACACCTTAACAGACTGTTAAGTTCAATGTTCTTGTCAACAGCTGTTATTTCTTAGGAATAGTTAAAAATACTGTGTATTAATTTTCGACTCATAAATAATAATGCCGAAAATTGGAATTTTAATAATGGAACGCAATTTGTGAAAAGTAGCTCGCTTTATTTATTATTAATTCATAACGAATCACAACTCTTTTAAGGAATATCCACACTGTTAAAGTGGGACGCCAGAGTTATCGATACTAGCGCGTTATCGATATAGTATCAACAAATGAGTGATCGCATTGTCCCACTCTCGCGAATACACAGATGATCATTGTAAAGTTACAGATTTTGTTGTGCTTTTTTTTACCCACCCGAATATTTACAAACAGTTATGTTATTTGAGCGTATACACGACTAAGCGACTGCTTCTGACAGAGTTTACCTGCTAAAATGCACAGCGCTGTTGGAGCCACAGGGAACAGCAAAGTTGTGGCCACATTGCGTGCCGATGGCAGTGTGGCAATGGAGGCGCAATCCCTCAACCAGCAGCTCTCCAATTTATTAAATTATGAAATTGTAAGTGATTAAAACAAGTGGTGCCGCATCCAACAGCTAAAAGCTATAATAAACCGTCATTTGTTGGCATTTGCAGCGCACAGAGAACGAGCTGCTGCTGAAAAAGGGCAATGCGACTGGACCCACGACGGTCGTTGATTTGGGCAAACAGTTGCTGCAGTGCGCCCGGGACAGTGATGTGACTGGTGTAAAAACTGCGCTAGCACACGGAGCACCCTTTTCCTCCGATTGGGTAAGTTTTTTAGCAGCACCACACAGAAAAGTAACTAAAGTCACGGGTTTCTTGCTTTTAGCTGGGCATGTCGGCGCTCCACTTTGCGGCCATGAACAATCAACTGGAAATCTGCGAGATTCTGCTGCAGGGCGGCATCAACATGGACGCCAAAACCAAAGTGGATCGCACACCTTTGCATTTAGCTTGCTATTACGGCCACGAGCGAATCGTCAACTTACTGTTGGCGCTCAAGTGTGGCGTAAATGCACGTGATATGGTCAGTAATCCCTAGTCCACTTTAAGGGTCATTTAATAATCGTATTTTCAATGCTGTATAGCTACGCATGACACCACTGCACTGGGCGGTGGAGAAGAGACACAAGAGTATTGTACGCATGCTGCTTAAATGCCAAGCGGATGTGACACTGATATCCAAGTTTGGCAAGACGCCTATCGCCTTGGCCGTGTTAACAGAGCAGGCTGATGTTCTGGCTGAGCTGGAGGCAGCGCGGCAATCTCAGGCCAATCGCAAGTTCAACGAGGAATCGGAGGTAAGTGAGAGCAAGGCATTGCAACGCTTTCAAATCTTTCCCTGGAGCTTTAAATCACAATTCTGTATTTCATTCTGCTCTCATTAATCCTTTAATGCAAACCACAGCGACAAAAGCACAACATTAAAGTATGTAAATTCCTAAGCTGCCTTAAACTAACTTTTTATAAACCAAATCTTATTGGACATGTATTTTTAACTCCCTTTCTGTTTGGTTTTGTAGAAGGAAACCAGTGAAGCAGTTAATTCAATTATGGACGATCCCAAGTCAACGAGAAGTGTGGAGGATGCAGACATGTCCGTAGAGGATAAAATGGATGTTCTCGAAAATCTACGCGGACGTAAGCTAGAGTCGCTTTTAAACTTTTCCCCACATTTAATGCTTTTCTTGTAGACCCCAATGTGCTGGGAAACTCCGCGCTGAATATGCTCAAAACCCACGGCATTGCAGACATGATGCAGGACAATCAAATAGGTAGAGTTTTGCTCTGAAAATTAAGCTTTAATATGACTATACATCCCAACTATCTACAGACGATGAAGCATCCAAAAAGATGCTGAACACAGCGCTTAGAAACGGCAGACAATTGGTGCTCTCTGAGGGTGGACGAATGCTTTTGCATGAAACGAATCGTGGATCAAATGTGAAACAAAGTACAAATGGAACTATCATCAATAATAATTTAAGAAAGAATACAATCGGCTTGCAAGCCAGCAACAACAGCCACAACAACCACAGCAATCAATCAATCAATCAAACTGCCCACAATCTATCACCTCAAAAGATACGCATGAATGTCATCAAGCAAAAGGAGACACCTTCAGCCAGTCCAGGAGGAGTCACTAAAAATAAGGTGGGTATTCTAGTCTTAAAGTGGAGCTCATCTTTAAACTGCTCTCCTTCTTTCAGAACATAAGAATTATCTCGTTGACCGACTTTAAGAAGCTGTGCGATCAACCCAAATCCTTGCAGAAAATACCCGCTACCCTAGCCAGGTAAATATAGCAACTTATGCCTGATTAAAGTTGGTTACATAAGCTCTAATCTCTTGTAGCTCTGGAGTGGTGCGACAACTCGCGGATGGCACCAAACTGGTTAATATGCGACAACTGCAGACACGTCAGGTTAGTGTCAAGTTTTTCCTTTGGAAAACTCCTTTTAAAGCTCTGTTCTTTGCTTAGCTCAAGCTGCCAGCGGTGTCCAGAACTTCGGAGGGCTCTAACCTAGACGACGATGTCACCGTTAATCCTGCAACGCCGAGCACGCTGCGTGGTCAAGTGGGCACCGTGCAGACCATACAACTGCGTCCATCGCCAGCCGCGGGCACACCTGCGGGCATCTCTAGCAATAATGGAACTGGCGGGAAGACGCCCAACCCCTCACCAATGCGACGTGGAGCAGCTGGCGCTGGCGGAATGGGTGAAGGGAATCAGAGCTCGAAGGGTCCGAATGTGATGCCATTGCTGACATCGTATGAGGTGTGTCGGCAGCTGCAGGACCTGAGGAGGCACAACGATGAGCTGCGACGACGTATGGAGGTGGTGCAGAAGGAGAAGGAGGATATGCTGCAGCGGATCGAGCGTTTGGAGCAGTTGTTGCTGGTCCGTGAATCGGATGCAGAAATGGATTATGTGGAAATATAGCGAAGGTTTTAGTTTATTCGTTACTATGTAAATATTCATTAGTGTGAAGTGCTTAAAGTAGTTAACTAACTATTTACCATTAACACACACACCCTTACACCCACATACCCCCACCCACACACATTTAGACCATAAGTTTTAGTTTAAGAATTAAGAATTATTTTTTAGTTGCTGTACTGACTGCTTCCGCACGAGTTGGCCTACATTTTGCTTATAGCAACATAATTATGAATTAATTTACAGTACATCTAAATAAATTAAGCTAGTCTGTAGTAAGGAAAATCTTTAATATGTTCAAGTTTAAATGTTACATATATATAAACTAAAAAAAATAAGAGAAAAACAAATTAACAAATTTTGTAAGAGATCCCCGAGATACGAAACGATTTTACAATATGTATATGTATATTTTTTACATTTAATAAAGTCTTGTAACTTCATTTTGTTGTCTGATTGGACGGGGAAAACTTGGGCTTACCAGGCATGACGTCACAGTTGGTGGTTTCCTGTCCGCTCTTTGGTACACAGTGGTTGTGACGTCAGCACGCCGCTCTCTAGTGTTATCTCTTTTTAACAGCGCCCTGGCACTGTTAACACCGATATTTAGACCTTGTCTATCGATAGTTCGATAATTCGTTGTGTATGTACGGTAACACTTGTGGCGCCTGCACGTGTAAATTTGTTGCCAGTTGATTTTAGTGAAATTCTACAGAAATGGTGTGTAAATAATTATTATTTCCTATGTAAATGTGTATTTAAACCGTTCTACATCTGCAGCGTAAGAAGCAGGGTGATGAAATACCCGGCTTCCCGTCGCTGGAGCAAAGCGCCTCCAGCAGCAGCCGCGGCGATGATATTCTTAAAAGCAAACCCAAATCGAAGAAAAGCGGCGGCTTTCAGTCCATGGGATTGGGCTTCGACCTCATCAAAGGCATTACCAAACGTGGCTATAAAGTACCCACGCCCATTCAGCGCAAGACTATACCACTGATTCTAGAGGGACGCGATGTTGTGGCCATGGCCAAGACAGGATCGGGTAAAACCGCTTGTTTTCTGATTCCGCTCTTTGAGAAGCTGCAGCGCCGTGAGCCCACAAAGGGTGCACGTGCACTGATCTTGTCACCTACCCGTGAGTTGGCTGTGCAAACGTATAAGTTTATTAAGGAGCTGGGTCGCTTCATGGAGCTCAAGACGATTCTGGTGCTGGGCGGTGATTCCATAGATTCACAGTTCTCTGCAATACACACGTGCCCAGATGTTATAGTAGCCACACCGGGTCGTTTTCTGCATTTGTGCGTGGAAATGGATCTAAAACTGAACTCAATTGGTGAGTGACATGATTTCCAGTCGTCCATTCAGTTTTTAAAGAGTGCTCTTGAATTTACAGAGTATGTGGTGTTCGATGAGGCTGATCGTCTGTTTGAAATGGGTTTTGGCGAGCAATTGAATGAGACACTGCATCGTCTGCCTTCGTCCCGTCAAATGGTCATGTTCTCGGCCACATTGCCAAAGCAACTGGTGGAATTCGCACGTGCTGGACTCAGTGATCCTGTGCTCATACGTCTGGATGTTGAATCAAAGCTGCCAGACGCACTGGCTCTAAAGTTTCTCTACTGTCGTCCCGACGATCGCTACACAGCGCTGGTGGTGCTGCTCAAGTATGTGATACCCAAGGAATCCCAGACTGTCGTCTTTGCAGGCACACAACATCATGTGGAACTGATATCATTTGTGAGTGACAAGAACTAATGTTTGTAGTGGAATCAATTGCTAATCTTCCTGCCCTTTCAGATACTTACAACTGCAGGCATCTCCAACACATCCGTATACTCTAGTTTGGATCCCTCAGCACGTAAAATCAACACGGCCAAGTTCGCCAGCAAAAAGGTTTCAGTCTTGATTGTCACGGACGTGGCTGCTCGTGGTATTGACATACCCAGTCTGGATTATGTGATCAATCTACACTTTCCAGGCATACCAAAGCTGTTCGTGCATCGTGTGGGTCGTTGTGCTCGTGCTGGACGCACTGGTACCGCCTACTCCATATTCTCCACAGACGACACAGCTCATTTGCTGGACTTGCATCTGTTTCTGAATCGTCCGTTTAATATCAATGATAGTTCTTCCATTGGCACAATACCACAAGATCTGCTGGAGGAGGAGCATCTGAGTGTGAACGAGATCAAGAAGAGTCATCACATTGTAAGCTATAATGATCTAAGGATTATTCTTGCCTCTAACTAATCTCTATTCGTTTTACAGGCCGGAGTTTTGCGCACCAGCGAGAACGCCTACAAGAAGTACCTCTCGTCTCGTCCAGTGGCCTCCACAGACGCCAATGCGCGTGTCAAGAAGATTAAGTTCTTTGCCCTAAAGTCACTGGAGGATTTCTTCGATGCCTCACCTGTTTTGGAGCAAGCTGCTCAAATTAGTGGCCAGAAACTCGATGCTGAGTCAAAGGAAAACGTCGCTGAAGCTGAGCGCAAACTGGAGGAGGAGAAACACGACATATTGGTCAAGATGCGCAACTTTAGGCCACCAGGAGTAAGTGGAATCAAAGCATTTATAACTAGACTTATTTAGTAATTAATTTAACTACATTTTAGACCATTTTTGAGCTGAACACCACACAAAAGTCCACGCCATTTGTGGTGATGAAGGAGAAACGCTCACAGCACTCGGAGGTGATTGAAAAATTCCGTCTACAACGCGCCAAGGAGGATGTGGATGAGGCGCAAAAGGAGGAGGAGGCACAGAAGCTGCCCACGAGCACCAACGTTGATGATGACACCCTTAAGAATGCCTTCAAAAAAGTAGTGGCACCCAAGAAGCGACAGAATATGGATTCCCTGTACAAAGACAAATCCAAGAAAAAGAAACGCAAACTGCAGGTCAAGGACGAGGAGAACTACATACCCTATCAGTCAGCGGATAAACACACAGAGGATGGTCTGGCCATCAATTCCTTCGAGCGCCAGGCACGCAACGCCGAGTTCTCTGTCGTCGATCGTAGCCGAACGCAGGAAACACAGCACAAGCCGGGTCTGAAGAAATGGGATCGCATAAAGAAGAAGATGGTGTCGGTACAGGATCCACGCTCCAATAAAATACGCACAGAGTCGGGTGCTTGGATTCCTGCTTCCTTCAAGACTGGGCGCTACAACGAGTGGAAGGAGAAGTCCAAGATTGAAGAGCAACTGCAGCGTGAGAACGCCGACAGCGACGACGACAACTTCAAGCCACTGTCCCATTCGCAGCGCTATCCTGTGGGTCGCCATGCTCGTTACAATGCAAAACTGGAGCTGAAGAAGCGCATCAGTGGCAACGACAAGGAGATGCGTAAACCAGAGCAGATAGTCAAGTCTCGCATGCGCTTGGACTTCATCAAGCGGCGCAACGAGGAGAATGCTACCAAGAAGACAGAGAATCGCAAACGCAGCATGAGAAAGAACCAACGACCCAAGGCGGCAGCGCCTCAGAAGAAGGCAGGAGGAGCCAAGAGACGCAAGTAGAAGACCGGAATTAAAAACTAGTTATACTATATAGAAATATATGATTATATACCCTGTAAAATACACTGCTTGACCTTAGACAAGGTTCAATGAGTAAGCAAACTACTCTGGAGTATTCCAATCGCGAGATTTCAACCACATCCGGCGGAAACTCAAGTGCTGATCCTTTGTCTGTCAGTGTAAACTATAAGCAGTTAACGACGGATAAATGTGGAATGTGTGAACAAATATTTTGGATGAACTGATTGCATTTGCAGCTCAAGAGGTTGCACGTGCGTCGACGCAGGAATTTGTTTAACAAAATCCAGGAAATGTGCCGAAATGGGATAAACCGTAACGAGTGCCCAAAGCATTCCATACCCACACTACTGCCCATTCCCTGAGCTACTGTAAAGCCCGTTAGCATGCTCCTGATAGACTGGGTAAGTTCATTATGCACGTACCGCTGGAAAGGAATGTCTTTCTTGCTTTTTTTGGTAATCTGGTTGACACGAATCGGCAGAAAAAGGTAACAAACGTGAGGTTAAATAAGCGACACGCCCACGATGTGGTTGTTAGCGGAACATGACCTAAATAAGCACTCAGACAATGGGGTGTGTGCAGAAAGTACACACAGAGAGACACCGAGGAACTAGAAGCGTGACAGAAAAGTCCTGAAGTCCTGGCCACACCTAGGCGCAGGAACACGCACGTGGACTAGGACAAATACAGACATTTGCACCCCGTGGAGCGGGAAGGGAGTGGAGAGAGGGAGAGGGAGAGGTAGTGGAGTGGGAGCGTAATTAATTTTTTGATGCAGCAAACCGCTGTCAAAGTGATCTTCCAGTTTAGCCAGTGGATCATTCATCTTGTGCCCGCATAACAAGCACCAGATGTTCCAGAGGCGTTGGTGTTAAAGTCACGCAGAGTCTAAGCCCATAATGAGTGTTTAAAAATCAACTCGACTGTGTTGCACTGTAGCCATACCCACCCCGTCCCGTCCCGTTGGCGTGCACTGCAGGCAGGCATGACTGTACCATATGTACTCGCAGCTCCCTTTTCAAAGGGTGTTTGCTTTAGCCCAGCGTCATGACAGATATTTGACAGACGACAGGGTCACGTGGCACAACATACATACACATCTTTTCTATATATTATATAGAGTGGCGTAGTCCTGAACAATAGCAACCCTCTGGCACAATTCCGTTTCTGCCCGACACACTCTTCACTCTGCTCGTATTTTATTCGCTGTTGATTCCACTTCATGCGCCGGCGGGCTTGAAATTTCCACTTCCATTTTCAGTGGCAAAGTGGCGAATGGCCCAGAAGAAACACTCTCTCCATCCAGAAAGATCTCTCACACTGTTTGCCCTGCTGTTTACAGCTCACGCTCGGTCTAATGGAAATTTTAATAATTATTGCCAGCGAAATTTGTAAATGTTTTTATTAAAGTTCGATGGGATATTAAAAGATTCTAAAGGCAGGCATAAAAGTAGTAGTGGCAGTTGGGAGTGTAAATAAAAGGGAGTTGAAAGAGTAGCAGAGGAGGGGCGGGAATTGAAAGTGTCAAAAATCGAACAGTTGGGATAGGAAATATTTTAGTTGAATTAGTGGTAGTGGGAGTAGTGAAAAAATAGTAGTATTAGTGTAGTAGTAAAAGAAGTAGTAGCTGTACTGTACAAGTTTTAGCCGAATCAAGAGAACTAGCAGTATTATTATAAAAGAAGTAAGGATTCAGGGAGAAGATACAGAAAAAGTTTACCTTAAGTAGTAAAAAGTTGTAGTAGCAACAGTAGTATCAGAAAATATTGTAGTAGTAAGAGATAGTAGTAGTATAGAGGTGTAGTAGAAGTCAAAAATAGTTATAGCTATAGTAGTTGTAGTGTTTGTTATAGGAGTAGTAGTACAAGCAATCTACGTCGGTGTCAAAGGTAAATAGAAGTAGGAGCAGTAGTTGAACAAGGTTACTTAGTTGCTGTAAAAATAGTAGTTTTAGTAGTAAAAGCAGTAGAAGCATGTGTTGTAGTCGTAGTAGTACTCTAGGTAGATTTATAAATCTTTTCATCTGATACCAAACGCACTCAAAGAATCCCAAAACTATTTCCCAAATAAAGTCTGATATAATTGAGATTTTCCTACGAAATTCGTCACACTTCCCGATCAATTCGGACACATTGAGATATATAGAATGTGGGCTGAGTGTAAACATGTGGATCACTAGAAGTCAAGGAGTCTCTGGGAATAACAGCTCGTAAGTAGTTCAGGCACAAGCAACGAGAACCACTTGAGGCGCCTTGAAAATAAATAGAATTGCAATTTTTAGAGAAGAATGCGATTTACATCTGCGATATATCAGCAGTGGGAGTGGGAGAGGGGGAAGGAGATAGAGAGAGGGAAAGAGGAGTAAATTGAAATGAAATGGAATACAATCAGTTTGATTGTTTGGCTAATTGGTCTTAGATCTATCTTTTGGCTCACTTGGAGCAAATCTCGAATATTTGCCTAATTAATTAATGTCTGAGGGGCGTGGCATGGCGCCAGCAGAGGAGTGGGCGGGGAGAGGGGGCGGGGCAGATAACAACAACAGTTGGGCAGCTTCTGATATTTTGATTACGAAAGTCCCGAGTTTTCAGTTGTTTATTTAGAGGCCTGAGGCCGAGGGCTGCTCAAGCAGTTTCCACCTCCGAGGTCAGCTGCCAATTAATTGTGGACTTGTCACGAAGCAATAACAAAGCTTTTTCTAATTGAAAATGCCAGTTTGGTTGGAAAGAGCATTAAATATTATATATAGACGACCGATCCCCTATGGAGGGCACATATGTGCGTGTCTTATAGGATCGCAGCTTCCCGGATTTATTTTTAGCAACCCCAACAAATTTGCGAGCTGTTCCCGCACGGCAGTGACAAATGTGTGGCATACACTCCCCCACACCCAACTCCACCCTCCCCCCACCACAATTGTGGGCAGAGTTCGTTATTTTTGGGGTAAGTACAAAGACGTTCATAAAATAAAAATCGCTTTCTGTGCTCCACTCTTCCCTCTCTGATCCTGCTTTCCTGCTGGGGTGCTGCACTTGTGCACAGCAGGAATTTCATGCCTTATAAAAGTCGCTTTTCCTCACATTTCCACAGTTTTCCCCCCAAGTGTGTTATTTTTGTATTTTTGGGCTCGGCAAAGTCCCCCAATTTAAATGTTGCAGATGCTTCTGAATTGAACTTATTATCACGAAAGAGGGGACGACAATTTGTGGAGGAAACCTACAGCTCCTCCTCCTCCAACTCCTCCCGCTCTTATTCTTTTCTTCCTCTTTGTATTGAACTTCTTTGTGCTCCAGTTTGAAAATGCTGAAAAATATGTTTATGGAATTTTTAACGCCGCGATTTATGCTTTTTCAGCGTAGTCGTAGGGAGGGAGGGGCTGTACAGCGTGTGAGAAAGAGACAGCAGACAATTCCCCATTTATTTCACACATTTCGCCAGGTATTTATAACAAAACACTTTACGAAATCATCATCATCGACTCACCAGGGTGCGTCCAAAGGCCCCCCAAAAACACACACACCCATACACACATACACTCCCTGAGCAGCCCCTTACAGCTGCCACCTTGTTATTGAAGCAATATTTTGAATAGCTAGGGAATTAATCGTTTCTTATGGCCACTCAATGAACTAGTTTTCCCCACTGTCCCGTTGGTTCTAATGGCTTTGTGGCTTACCTGCTGCGAGCTCTTGCAAAATTCTGGAATTCCCAAACTTAAAAGCATCGTCAGTTCTGTTAAAATCTTAAATATTTCTGTGAAACTGCGTGGACAGCTAGAAAGGGCTCTAAACTATAGCTGTACCAAATTTCTAGGCTGTAGAAATTTTATATCTGTAAAAACTAGATACTTAAAAAAAGAGTTTTTGCTTTGAAAAGTTCTAGAAATGTAATGAAACTTCACACACAGTTTTTTTAGTCTTTAAATTACTTAGAGGCCAGATTTTCGACTGCTAAGCTCTGGAAAACCTCTAGAAAATACAGTTCGTAAAAGCAGTTTCCAGTTCTTGTCCTCAAACACTTCCAAGTATTTACACAAAACAATCTTAATTACTGCCATAAATTGTGTATTTTTCGGAACTATATTGTTTTGTTTTTCCTATCTATAACCGCTAATTAGAGGGTAAATTGAATTAACGCAGTTTCTCTCTTTTCTTTCGGAAAGTTACGGTTTTTTCCTACTGGGTAACATTCAGGCCCGCAGGCCCGAATTGAAAGCTATAAAAAAAGAAACAAACAAAATAAGACACAATAAAAAATTAATTTCCTTTTGTGTGCTATCATTTTCGTAGCTGAAAATTGACTGTCCCTGCTCCAGGGTAAATTCAGCTCGTATCGCTTTTCCCAGCAATCACTCAGTGTGTGTGAGTGTGCGTGTGTGTGATAATACTTCTTCTGGCAATTCATAATTGATTTGATTAAATTTCATTTCATTTCGGACTCAAAAACTGAGATTTCTTTTTGGGTGTATGCGGGCAGAGACTGCAAATTCAATTGTAGCTGAAAATTCGACTGATTCTACGCCTCCTGCGTGCCACGCCCCTACAGTTTGCAGCTCTTGAATTTTAATGCCCCAATTTCAGTGTCAGTTGCAGAATTTTTCATGCCTCTCTGCCCACAAATCGATATGCTAAACTCTGGCGAATATTATTCCAAATTTACCCCCAAAAAGAGGCACTGAATTTGCTCCCCTCGAGTTGATGCCAAAATTTAATGTATGCTGTGTAAGCAAACAGATTGGGGCTCAGTGTGGAGCTGGTGGCGACGCCTACGCGTCTCCATTTTTTTGATTCCTTAAACGATTTAAACTAGTTGTGGAATTTCTTACAATGTTTTCTCCCTATTTACAGATTGTTGAACTGTCGTTGGACGAGGAGGCAGCTGTACAGAGCTGTACCCACTTGACGGCTCTCTAATCTGCGCCTCAAGATCTTATCTGGCGTGTCTGTGCGTGTGTGTGTGCGTGTGTGTGCTTGTTCGTTTTGTGTGTTAGTGCTTGTAATGCTTCCGAAACACTCGGAGTTGGCTGTCTAATTTGTAGAGCCGCAGTCGAGGTCCATTGCCGGTCTGTCCGTCCGTCTGTCCGCCTGAGCGTCCCGAATCCCGCATGCTTGCGACGAGGCACTTTAACAATTGCACAATTTAGTGAAGAATGCGTCTAAGCGTCACTTAAAAACGCATTATTCAATTTATGGCATTCGTCTGCCAACTCTAAGAAGAATCATAAACCGAGTGCATCTCGAGTCGAGTCTTGAAGAACTGAAATTATTTTATTTCCACATCGAATACTCGCTCAGCTCATAAAAACTGAAAATTGCATGCGAAATACGCATTAAAAATAAAGTGCAGCAGATTTTTTTTTTGGCATTTTACTACTTCCGTCGTTCGAGTGATAAACAACAGAAAAAAGGTCATCAATTCCGGCTAATACAGCACACAGTCAATCGGGCCATCAATCAGTCAATCAGCTGGAAAGTGTTGCTTCTTCTTGTATGAGTCATACGAGCTCTTTTCGGGGGTTACTTAGTTGTAGTTGCAGAAATAAATGTGCCACAAATCCGTTGTCAGCCGTTTTCCCTCCAAAAGGGAGCTTGAGGGGGAGTCCCCTTTTGGCACGTGTATTTACTGGGGTTGCTAGCTGCACCCCAAAGCAGTTTGCACACTATAATACCAAGGAAGCGTTTAGAATTGATGACCACAGTGTTTATCCAAGGACTCAATCACTTTCGGCCACTTAGCGATGCCGTTTTTCCCATTAATATGAAATTTGATACTATTTTCCTACCAGCAGTTGTTTATACTTTCCATGGCTCGCACACGTTTCCGGCCTCAAATACGCAAAACTACCAACGAAAATTCAATTAATTTGCCCAACATTTGCATATTTAAATTAATAAACAAACATGTTTTGAATCAATAATTTATTTATTTATTTCAAAAGCTATCGAATGTGCGCCGCCAGCGTTGAGTTATCGATAGCAGGCACGATAGTGCGCACTGCACACCACTAGCTGAGCGTGCAGGAGTAAGCAATTCAGTTTCGATAGTACCAGTAACAGTTCAACTAATTCAAATTTCACTTAAATAAATTTCCAAATTAATTATTTAACTCTTCATTTCCCTATTTTAGAAACCTACCAATTTATTGGGCTGTTAGAAAGTACATTTGAACACCCCCCATTTGAACAGTTCAGTTCGTGCTGAATAGCGACAAAAGCAGTGTTGTAAAAGATTCCGACTTTTCTGCGTGTGTGTGTGTGTTTGCTCTTGTTAGTCTAACAGAGTTGTTGAACGAGTCGGACGTGTGCGTCGGTAGTTCGCTGTGTTTCTTCGCATAATTCGTTCGTAGAGTGTGTGTTGTGTATGTAGAAAAACAAAGCAACAGCAAAAATACAAGTTTTTTATCGCACTGCTAAACAATAATATCCGCTATGTTAAATATAGCATATTGTTAATATACGCAAATCATAAATACGTTGCGTGCGCGTCGCTTTTTGATTAAAATACGAGTATGTATGTTGTGCATATACATGAATATATATGTATTTAGGTGTGCCTTGCCTTACCTTGCCGTCTGCATAGAATAGCAAAAAAAAAAAAGTGCGCGCGAGTATTTGAGCAAATAAATTAAAGCAATCATAATAAAGCATTGATTAATAAATAATCAAGATATTTCAAATATTGAATCAAGTGTTTGGTCTGCTGTCGTCAAATTGCCGTTTTTCAAGAAACAGGCATACACACACACACACATGCACATAAATGCCAAAGTACGTGCTGAACAACGCACACATATACACGTTTCGCACACAGCCGTATATATGAATGCTTGTGTAGATTTTTAGCGCGCTGCCTACACACACACTCACGCACACAACGAAAGCCGTAACGAGATTTTTTTTTTTGCAAAGCCGCATTTTGTGTCTTTGTGTGCGTGCGTAGCGGATTGTATACACTACATTTTGTGCAGTTGTGGTTGTTGTTATTGTTGCTTGTACTTGTTGTGCAACAAAAACAATAATAACAACAAAAAGTAAGCAATATTATATTGCACTGAATAAGCTCTGCTACGCATTTGGCACTTTTCATAAACAAAATATTTTTGTGTGACCGCATAATTTTCACCTGCAGTTTTGTTTTCGTTTCGTTGTGTTTTGTGGGTGAGTGTGTGTGCATATGTGCATGTGTGAGTGCTTTTGTGTAGGAGAGCGAAACATAATAATTGAAATATTTTCGCCTCGTTTGTGATTTCTAATAGCAATATCCACCAACAACAAGTGAAAGTGTAAAAGTAACAACATAAATAGTTGTATTAACAACAACTACAACAAAGTATCAACAACAACAACTGTACATATTGCACAAACTGTGGATTACGCCGCCCAAGCAGGAATTAATACTCGTTACTTGCAACTGTTGCAAATAAAAAGGTAAACACATAAACATGCAAACAGACTTACACTTACACACACACACAAATGCAGTTTCTTCTTCTTACACCTGCTGTTCTTTTTTGCCTGCTGCCAACTTAGATTTCGCCAGAAAAGGGCAAAGTAAAAAAGAGAAAAGTGTAGGAAGAGAGGTAGAGAGAGAGAGAGAGGCACATTTAATGCAGCCGCGCGTTGCCCTTTTTTGTGTGTGTTTTGCTTTTGATGTTCGTTCTCGATCGTACTCACTGTAGATGTATTCGTGTGCTGCGTGGCTGTACACTGTAAATTGTTGTCCTTTTTTGTGGCTTTGACGTGGTCACCCTAGTTTCAGATACCCTATCTTGCCACTCAAAGAAAGATAACAAAACAAATTTGAAACTAGACTTTCTTGTAGTTTTATTTGTATTGTGCTCAGATCCCGATAAGATATTCGTTGCTTGCCCATAAGAAATAAATCAAATTATGTTTGTAGCGCAGTGTCATTTTTCTTGTTGTTGTTGCACCTTCAGTTTACTTCACCTCTCGTTGTTTGAGTCCATTGACATGGCCCTGAAACGCTTTTGCTTTTGGCCAAAGAATTTAATTAGCATGCCAAATTGTCGCCTTGACTTGCTGTGACTTCAGTCAGTGACTTTTTAAGCCAAGACTTAACTTTACCGTTTGACATTTGCCGTCGCCTTTATTTATTGCCCTTTTCCGCTGTATAGTAAAGGGCAACTATTTGCTCTTGATTGCCGTCAATCAATGGGGGCAGGGGTACATGCATACCTAGACACGTGCCACGAACATACACGCACACGTTGACACAATGTGACATTTAAGTGTTGTGCTTGTCGTGGAATGCGTGAACGAGTTGCACGTTTCCTGGTTTAATTGCTGGCCATTGGCCGCTTATCGAAGTGCCGCCTGTGCCCCAGTGGCAGCTGCAATTTACCCCGCTCTCTGTGTCTTCTCCCTTTTGCGCCTGCTAACAGCGCGATAAGCGTGCATTGACATTTAATTCCGTTCGCTGTATCAAAACTAATGCAGGCTCAACTCTCCTGCTCACTCTATCTGTTTCCCCTTTTCCAATGCACTTTGCTTAAGTGAATCTTTGTTTTGTTGGTGTCTTAGGTGCAAAGTCCATTGACTTTGACAAGTGCAATCGTAATGCAAAATTTACAGCGACAGCCTTAAAAGCAGCCAAAAAGAGAGCGAACATGTCGTTGAACTTTTTCAAGCACAACAATAACAGTAACAACGATAACAATAACAACAACATTAACCATAACAAAGTGCGAGTACGAATAAACTAACAAGGTGCAAAGACGAAAAACGAAAAAAATAAACGAAAAGAGAAGAGCAGAGCAGTGCAGAGGACAGCAGCAATGGGCACAAAAACAACATAAACCACACAACACTCACACACATAAAAATACACATACAGACAAATCGTTACCGTTGTCTCTTCTCTATTTCTCCCTCGACATTTGTGAGCTTCGCTTCAAAGCTGACTGCGCCATTAACCAAAGCTCGACTTCCATATGCTCTGTCGTTGTCTTTATTGTTGTTGTTTTTGTTATTGCAAAAGTTCCGCTTCTTTGGCTTTGCGTTCTGTTTCTGTTTCTGGTGTGCTTGTTGTTGTTTTTAGTTGCGGTTGCTCTTTGGACGCCTTATTTTGGTTTCAACTGTAATTTCGTTTTCATTTCGATTCTGCTTTATTCTTCTCCATTTTTGTTATTTCTTTTGTTGTGCTCGAAAAGTTTGCCTAATGATGTTATTTTGGAATTTGGCACTTTGTATTCATGCTCTTCCTCCATCTCCTTCTTCCACTTATTTCTTAAGTATGATAATTCCATGCTACAAAAGAGTATTTGTTATTTTGCCATTTTAGTTGGAGGAAGTTTGCAAAAGTTTAGCGGAAAATCAATCATGCATACAGTGCACGTTCGATATGGTGAATGATTGAGATATTCATGTGACATAAGAGATAATACTAGGTCCACCTGCTAGTTAAAATTGTGCTACGCTTGCAAAACTTTTCAAACAAATTGTTGTTCAACTGGTGAGACCTGACGCGACGCATCCAAAGCAGGAAAATTTCGCTTGTTGCTCAAAAAACGCACAAGTCTAAAAGTAGCCACAAAAGCGAACCAGTTTGGAATTTCAACTAATCATTTCCGACATTAGAGACATCGTTGAGTTGCGTTGAGTATTTGTAACCTGTCGCTCTCCTCTCGAACTCAATTCCAATTCGAGTTTGTTCATTTGGCTGGCTCCATTTTCAAAAGATGAAGCAAAACTACAAAAAACGTTAACTGGCTGCCAATTTTGGCATTCACTTTGTGTATTGTTTCTTTAGTGTAGCGGAAATTAAGATTGATAAATAATTTATTGACAAAGTGAGCTGGAAATAAAACGTATTAAATAGTTGCCACAGATGAAAGAAGCCGCCTGAGTATCCCCCACCCCACGCCACTGTCCATCAACAACACACAAAGCTTTCGTGATGCTGCAATAAAACACCGTAGGAAAGTGTGAGCTGTGAGCTTTAAATAGCGCTATCAATTAGCAAACATAAGTTAGCATCACAATATGGTCACTCTAACTATAATGTAAATAGTTGCAGCTTTACCTATTCTAATGGCACGCACTGTGGCCCATTTGCTGTTGTTGTGACCCACTGTGTTGCTTCATTTGCACTTCTGCTGCAACGCACTCCCATTCCCTGCAGTCGTCCATCTCCCCCACACGCTGCACGCCTCACCCCCTGCATTCCTGCTTGACTACGCATCCGCTGCATTTATTATTTTATTGTTGTTGTTGCTGTTGGTGTTGGTGTTACTCATTGTGCTCAAAAGCAGTCAGTGAGACAGAGTGAGGGACAGAGAGAAAAGATTGTTTATGAGGCGATAAAAATGAGCTGAGAGTCTCAGAGGTTGGGGTTCAAATTCCTTTCCTATAGAGAACATGCATATGTTTGTCTGCTGCCCGCAGCCACAGTACAAACGATAGCCATTGTCTTGTCCCAAAAAATCAAAACGAATTCCTCACAAATCAAAGTCGCAGACACAGAAACAAATGTATCTACAGTTGGGCAACTAATTATTTTCAGTAAGAATGTTATTGTTTAAACGAATCTTAATGTAAGTAACACAGAAATACTTGCTCAATGTAATTTCTGTTTTTTTTTTATTGCGTACGTAAAATTATTTTAGCAACTGTAAGCTTGAATCGAAATGTAAATTAAATGTAAAACAAACTCGAGTGACATCCGACAAAACGGAAGTGTTTCTTCTTCTTAGTGTACACTCCCACTTTCCTCTCTCTTTCTCTTTCGCTTCCTCTTCTGAGCTGTGCAAATGGTCCACAACGCAACGCATCAAGCGTGCAAAAGTGAAAGTCTTCGCAAGGTGTTTACATATCACCTCTTGGCCGTACTTATTTATATATATTCGCATTCATATCGGCGGCTCTTCTGTTCCGCCTTACGCAGCTGTCAGTCAGCTGGAACGAATCCTCCTCCATTCCCAGTCAACACTTCTTATGTAACACAAACTGATCAGAACCCGGAGAATGTTGTTTGGGTCGTTACTTTAACCTCAGTCACAGTCCCAGTCTCAGTCACACTTTACACGCTATTATACCATGCTAATTACTTTTAATACCTGTTACTGGGTCACTTCAACTAACGGGCAACTCACAACTCGAATATGACAGCAAAAATATCACTCAACATGTCATAAGGTTTCTTCTTGTACACTGTTGCCAAGAAGTTCTTACAGTAAAGTGTTAACAGAGTTGTGTTAAGCTTAAGCTTATTTTTATTATATAATCAGTATAACGCACCCTCGTGATTCTATCGAGGCTTTTTGGAACGCAAGCCTACCCGTTTTCGCGTACTGTAAATGGGTCTACGAACTGGTCGGCCCCTTTGCAGAGTTCTGCGTATCTTGATCTTTAGTATACGACAGCGTTGAGCAGCTGAGCAACGTGCACTTCTGGCCAAAATGCGCTGAAGCATAAAATTGAGTACAAGTTTAAGCTTTTCTTTTCATAGACTCACCTTTTTCTGAAAGAGATTCTTCTGTCCCGTGGTCAGGGCATCCCAGTAGGGCAGGGCTTCCTGCAGCAGACGAATTGTACCATATCTGGGATGTTTTCGCTTAAAGTAGCGCAGAAAGTTGAGATATGGCAGAGGCGCTACCAAATGCGGAAAGTCAACAATTTCCGAGGCGCGTGGTAGTTCCATTATCAGAGCCACTAAATGAGTTGACCCTTGGGAGAATTACAGAAAATGTGTAGACAAAAATACAAACACAATTTTGTGTTTTGTTAGGCTTTCGAGAAAAGGGGTTTTATTAATAACATTTCCAGCTTGCTGCGATATTATTCTGATGGAATTTGAATACTAAAACACATACTCGTACATGTATGAATATGAGATGAAAGCGCCGAGTGCAACCCAAATACATAAGGTCGGAAATATTTATGTAAATAGAAGCAGCAGCAGCAGAAGCAAAAGTCGCACAAACTATCTACATATTTGTTGACTTTGTCATCAAAATTCCTTTTCGTATCAACGCTAAATTCTTTTGCATACACCCAGCAAACAAAGCCCGTAGACAGTGAATAAGACAGAGGCAGAGAGAGAGGCAGTGCTCGAGGCGGGGTGTGAGACAGAGAAGGCGTGAGACTAGGAGCAAGATAGAGAGGGAGACGGAGGCAGCATCATCATTAATTTTTCAAGCTTTGCTTCTTATTTATATGTACATTTACGTATTTGCATATATAAATTTATACTTATATATATGGATTTTTATATACAACGCCTACAAATTGATACGCCAAAAGCTTCTTGACTTATTTATAAATGAAAATAAAAAATACTCGAGTGAAGCGATTACTTATGCATATTTTTATTTGTATTTGTTGTAGTTTTTATTATTATTTTTTCTTGACTTTTCGCTGAGTCTGTGAATTTATTTGTGTTTGTCTGAGCTGCAAGTATCTCTGAGCTACTGATAAGGCAGCTGTACTTCGTCCCAAGACGCACTCAATTGTATCTATAGCCGTCGCTGTCGTTTATCGTGTGCATCCTCAGGCTGTATTTCATGTTGACTATACTCTATATATTATATGTAGCAAGAACAGTTGATAAATTTTCTCGAGTTTGTTGTTGCCCCTTCTTCCGTATTGCATGAGACAGCACCAACAGCTGCCACATTATGGCGACAGTTCCATGAAAATGCAATTTCCGTCCGGCTTACAAAAAAATACATCCACTCAGACCAACACACACACACACACACAGTTTGATATGGGGCGTACATTAATTCGCTTATTTATGGACATTATTTCATTATTATTATTATTACTCTGCTTATTGTGGCTGTGACTCTGTGACGTCATGTCGTTCACTCATTGAATATATTTATACTCGTGTGTGTGCGGTCAGTCTAATTTGTATTAGCATTTTCATTTAATAAACTCACTTAAATTGTGCGTTTCTTTTGTAAGCCTAAATCAGATTTTCATTGAATTGAAATTAAAATAGTTAAGCTATAAATAAAAAAATAGAATAGGATACAAAATAGGCACTACGATAACATGTTGTAACTTAACAGTGATGACACTGTAAGTAAAAGCGGCACCACTGTTAAAGACAGTTCTTTTACTCTGTTAACACAGCAGTGCCTTAACATTTAAGCACTTAATGCCTACAGAACTCTACCATTAACTCTGTAAGCACTTCCATTTCCGCTCAACTTGTATGTTCCATTAGTTTCCCATCAAACTGATTATTCTACGCTAAATTATGAAATATGAGTATAAATGAAAACTCTGCAGACTTCATTGATTACAGTCGGTTACAGTTACGCATGAGCATTTTGTGTATGTTTATACGGCTAATAAAACTTGAAAATGTTTATTTTTATTGCGTAGTCACGCTTTTCCCACAATCAGTTTTACATGAGCATTTCATTAACCTCTCTCTAACGCTTTTCTCTTGCTTTTCTTTCGACTTGAGGTTTGCTTTTTGTTTTATTTTCTGCGCCAATGCTTACAACTCATTTTTTGTTGGTGAAATAAATTGAAAAGACTTGACTTTCGTTTGGCAAACTCTGGTTTGTGGTACAGAATTTCTGTTTAACTTGGAATATTCACCTCCTACGAGTATTTGTGTTGTTTGCGTCCAATGAATGCATTTCAAATTAAAACCAAAAAGTTACGTGAAGCACAAAATGTGCGCAATTAAGATAAATATTTGTGCAAGAGATTGAAATTGTAACTCATTTCTGAGCACAAAAATGGTTGTATAACCATACTTAACTTTCGCCCAAAACTAAGTGAAGGAAAACCAAAGCAAACAAAAATGAAAATAAAATGAAACTTACAAAAAAATGAAAAATATGAAAGAAGTCAACAACGCAGGGCTTATGTACTTAGTATCTGTAGCTGGTAGCTGAGTGTATCTGTAGCTGTATCTTTGCCGGTGTTTGTCACTCATCTGTCACTAATTGAGGGTTTCACAATTTATGTTATTGTTTGTCAACAGTTGCAGTTAATAATGGATTTGTTCATTGTATCTGCACTTTAAACTAGTCGTGGGAAAAACATTAATAGATCTGCTTATGTCAGTCATTAGTTAGGGTCTCTCTCCAGTTTTATGTTGGCCACAAATCGTATCAATTCGGTTGCAACACACCCACAAAACAATGCCATTGACCTTTTAGTTTTCCCCTCCACTTTTACTCTTGCATCCAGAATAAACGACTCGCTTAAATTTTTAAATTGTTTGTGCACATTTCCCATCCCATTCCATTGCATATCTACCACAGTGGCATCCTCGCCCACAGATACAAATACAATTGTCTGCCTCGCAGCCAAACCGAGCTGGAGGGATGGGAAACGCAGGGGAAATGCGTAACTCAATGCAATCAGCAAGACAAGCCAAGCCAAGCCCAAAAGTACAACTTGGATATACGAGTATCTACTGAAGTATCTGTACGTATAGCTGGCATTCATCCAGCGCACTAAAGGAAGCCGTCTGGAGGCTCTACTTAAAGTTTAAGCAGCCAGTTCACAGTTTAAGCATTCCAGCTGCAGTGAACTGAATAATTGAATGTCGGCAGCCATAACATGTATCTTGTTTTTATTGAAATATGTTGGACAAACATACATACTTATCGCTTGTATCTTTGAAATGCCAGCTAGTTGTATCTTTGACAAGTCTGAGCCGCAGGAGTCTGGCAGACTTATATGAATGCCAGTAATTAGTGTATCTATAGCTTGAATCAAATGTTTTCTTTGGTAGGAAACTGTTTAAAATGCCAACTAGCCATAAAAACAGATTACATTGACGAAAGACTTAATCTTTCGCTACATTTGATGGCAAAATTGAATGTCGAGGGTCAAAAAAAATATATCTTTCACTTGTAGCAAGTTTTCGCAGTATAAATAGCCTCAAGAGCTTATAAAATACTTAATCAAACCAATAGATGGATAAAAAGATACTTTACGTACGTTTTGGCACAAGTATCTCCAGCTTAGATGGAGTGATTTAATTACTTATATGTATCGAGTCTTTTATGACTTTGAAGTAGATATCTTGATCTATGAGCCGTCCAAAATGAACGCATTTTGGCTATAAGTAATTGTTGCTCACCTTGCAGCCAATTGGAGCTATGAACTGGTCAGAAATCACAATGCACTTGCACAGTTGTATCTGTAACTGGCATCGTTAAAAGTATCTCAAGCAGCTAAAATGCAAAATATACATATACTTGGCCATTATATAGCGAATATATAACGATAAGATTGCCAGGTGCATCTGTCATTGGCTTGCCGTAATTGCGATATTAGTTATCTACTTAGCAACGTTTAGATACGCTACACACAGGTGTATTACCAACAGTTTAGTTCAATTATGCCAGAGTGAGACGGCGCGATGGTTTGATAACGGTAATGTTAATGCTAATGGTAATATAAAGATTAATTTTAAGCATGCCAATTAGCACACAATGTTATAGAAATTCCCAAGTGTTGAATCCAATCACTTGACTGCCCATTTCAAGCCATTCAAGCGAGATACATTGGTCGGCCCTTGTTTCGATTTTTCTTTACTTTTTGCTATTGAAAAGTTATTCAACTTGATTTCTACGAGTACCAGTTCTCCACTCTCTCTCCCTGCTTCTCTCTCTCTATCTCTCTCTGGTTTGCTCTCCGCTGCCATATCGTGTCTCTAGTTGACCTTCATATTATACAACCTCAGCGACGTGTTACGTAGAATTTCGCATCGCATCTTTTGAGTTTCGCGAATGTATCTCTAACGGCGTATCTTTTGCGCCCGATAACTTTTCAGCTTTTTTTCATTCCCTTTTTTTCTTGCGGTTTATTAACCGCAACACACAATCCATAAAAAGATACAAAAGCTACGACGAAATTGTTTAAGCTCCTGTGCAAATTAATCAAATGTCTCCGTAAGATAGTCTTTTTATGGTAATCAGATATCTACGGATTGCATTGGCTCACACCTACAGATACATCTGATGATTCTATGAGATGAGAAACTGCGCAGTCTAAAGTTTTTCCACTCGCAAATTTGCTGGCAATTTTCACCTGCTGCATTTTTCTTTGCCAGTCGCCCGTTCAGGTGATAAAAGTTTCAAATTCGAAACCAGATTTGTTCGTAGTTGGCAAACGTGTAAGTTGCAGCTTTGCCACGAGTTAAATGTATTCGAATAGTTTTCCATTTTCGTCGTTTTGGTCGATGGCGAAAGCCAATTGAAAGAGAATTGCGGATGCTGTGGAAGTCTCTGTCTTCTCTACGAGTCTGTCTGTCTCCTTCTCTCTCTCTCTCTGGTGCCACTCTGGTGCAGTTTGAATGCATTTGAAAGCCGGTTGCAAGTCGGGACTCTGGTGACTTCATATCCGCTGTGAATGGCATTTTGCGTGTGGAATTGTTGTGTAAATTTTTGCTTCTTTGGCTGTGGCATTCATTTGCTCAGTTATTCATTCATTTGTTCACTCACCAAATTTGCATATTCGAAAACTGTATCAGCCGTAAGCAGTTTTGTTGTGTGACCTAACACACACGCACACACTGTGATACATCCACACACGCACTCGGTGTGAAAGTGTTGAAAATATTTGTGCCTCTGGGTCGAATATTTCACATTGTTGTTGCTGATATACAGTTATTCAATATTAAACACAAATCGTTTGTTGTTTTTAGCCAACAAATTCAGCTGTCTGCTAATTAGCCCCATTACCAAGTTGGCTAACACCAGAAAAGTCGAGAAAACACAAAACATAAACTTTTAATCCCCATGGCTCCTTTGGGTCAATGTTGCTCTCAGTACAGTAAAGCCAAGCTATAAAGGCTGTCGACCAATTGAAAGAGGGAGCGAGAGTGAGAGAAATGGGGAGAGTTTGGGGGAGAGAGAGAGAGGGGGAGAGGTGAGAAGTATCTGTTTGCTTTTGTATTTTTGCATTTTATGGCACACTTTATATATCAACTTCACACTCCCCATTAATTTAAGCTGCTTTTCAGAATTGTTTCACATTTTCTGCCATTTATATTTGTCTGTCCCTGTGTGTGTGTGTGTGTGTTTGGGCCACGCCCAGCTCTGCGCGCACTGGGCAAAATGGGGCGCTGCGCATCGCATCTTCTATCTTTGAGCTCCAGTCCAGATACGCCTTTTAACGAATGCGAATTTATTAATTTAGATGAAGTTTTATTTGTGTGTGTGTGTGTCTCTTTCCATTGCTATCTACAGTGAGATATATGAACGTATATATGTATCTTCATCTGCAGCTGTAGCTGTGACTGTATCTGTATCTGCAGTACGAACGTGAGACTGCGTGTAGCTTTCAATTATTTAAATTAATCGCTTGCATATGAGTTTTTTTTTTTGTATTTCTTTTGCAATTGTTTTGTTTGCTCTTCTTTTGATGTATGTGGAAACATTTGTGGTTTGTTGCTCCCTCTCTCACTCTCTCTCTGTATCTCTTTTAGGCTCCCTAGTCCCTATTTACGGCTGAGTGACAGCCAAGCATACATGTATTTAAAGTATTTGTACGCAAATTAAATATTTAGTATCAAATTTAGCTGTCAGAATGCTAAACGAGTCTCAAAACACAAACAAAGCTTTGTTAACAGCGTTCTGTTAACGTCACTTTAACATGTTTGCATATTTAATGTGCTGAGAACTCCGATAAATGGAATTTTTATGAACTAAAAGCTATTAAAAATATGGTTAACATCGCCGGGTTTAACGTAGTTTGACGTATTTGCATGAAAGAGTCTAAATTTAGCTATTATTTTTTGCCTGGTAACCATTTAATGCGCTTAGGTAACTTTTATTTAGACAACATGATGCGATTAATAGTTAAACTTCATATAAAAATGTTAACAGCGTTGTTTAGCAGAGCCTTTTACGGAAAATCGTTAACAGCGTCACATTAACATGTTATGCAATGCTCTGTAAACTTGCTGGTTTACAAGCTGCCCCGTTTTGAAGACGCTGCTTGCATTGAAAAGGCCAAGTAAACATTCCATTGGAGGCAGACACAATTTGTTTGTATGCTCAACTCAACTAAAGTATAAAGTATTTAAGAACAATCAAAAGCAATTTAGCATTCAACTGTTGCCTGCCACTTGCCTCCATAAAAGGCGCAACAACAGCAGCAGCAGAGGCAACTGCTGATGATGATGGTGATGATGACAAACCAAAAGTGCAACCCACGCTGTGTGGGTTTTAAAATGGCAGCAAAACTCTAGTCTAGTAATAATATATAGTATATGTGAGTGACCAATTAGAGTCAGAAGCCAGCGAAGAATGAGTTAAGTTGGGGAGAAAGGGAAGCAAAGAACTTTAGCTCTCTGCCATGTCCCAGTTAATGGCATAAATTTCATAAAGTGGGTGCACACTGTGGGGAAATGAAAATGAGATGGCAGCAAGTAGTAGTCGTAGTTTTGTAAGAAGAAAAGTCTCTGAAACCCTAGAAGAACTTGTGCCAGATAAATATGAGAGCATGCATGTAGGCATACTACATATGCATATGCATATGCCAATGATAATCACGATGATGACGTTGTTGCAGCTCCAACATATGTGGGATTATGGAACAAGATGCGGAGTGCATTTATAACTTATCATCATCATCGTGGACAGATCCGCGGCAGCAAAAGAAAAAAAACCACAAGTCTGTTGTAGTTTTTTTCAAGTCGAACTTATGTAGAACATGAAATAATAATTTCAATTGCATGTGAGTGTGTGTGTGCGTGTGTGTGGACTTGCAACAGCGTGTGGCATGTGCAAATGCTGCAGAGCATAAAATTATTGTACTGCCTTCTAATCATTATCGTTGTTATTATCCTCATCATCATCATTAAACATCATCAGCTTTAGCGTCGTCAGCAGGCTCCAAGAATTTTCTAATTTATTGCAGCGTGGAGTTTTTTACTAGTACTCGTTGTTGTTGTTGTTGTTGTTGGCATGGCAAAAGAAAATTTCAGAAAATTAGTGCAGCATCTGCAACTCGCACTGCAGCAGTGCCGCCGCTGCTTCAGTTGTTTCTCCCATTTGAATACCCTGTAAAAATTGTAGCAGGCAAAAGAAGCTGTGAAGCGGATTTCTTTTTAAAATGTATCTCAAAGTGTAGCTGTATTTTAAATGCACAGACACAGCTAAAGATACAGTTTGTTTGCTTAAGTTTGTGCATTCACAACAAGTAGTTTTGTTTACAGAGTAGCTTTCAGTCTATCATTAGCATACACGTTACTTATTTGTTGTTAGACTGCAACCACTAGAAGAACTATGCTGAGAATGCGGCCGTTCTGGCCTTGTCCCAATCGCTGGCGTCTCTCAGCTCTCTGCTCTCGGGTGCTCGTTTCTCTCTGCACTCGGCACTCATAACACTCAGCGTGATTAGTGATTATACTATGCAGCTGCAGCTGCAATTGAAAATTTACAGTTCATTAGTTGCATACAAATTAATTTTCGTACTCGAAGTCAAAGTCGCAGTTCAAGCAAAAAAATTCAGTTTAGTGTAGTTCTCGTTGCTGCTGCTGCTGTTGTTGTTGGGTTCATTGGCACTGGGCTTGGAGCTTAAAGCAGGCGGTGGATGCATGCTTTTGTCAGGCAGTTGGCCCGTGTTTGCACTGAAGCTGATAACATGACCTGCCTGTGATTTTGCTGCTGCTATTTCTGCTGATTGCGTAGTAGAGCACAATTTTGGCGTGCCAGAATGTTGAATGCATACCCTGTAAGCAAACAAAGGGTTGAAAGGGGTATGCCTGTTTTGCACTTAAAGAAAATCAAACAAATAAAGTAGAATGTTTATTTAAATAGTTTATAGAGTAGTCTCAAACAAAGCTGACTAGTTTTATACCCTAAAATTACAGGGTAACTACCGGCAAACCTTCGCCAGCGTCTCTTACTTACTGAGATGCTTAAGCATGACAAACAGCGCAGATAACGAGCACTTCCCAAGCCCCAAAAACGATAGGAAAATCCAAGAAAATAAATATCACACAGCTGTGTTGTGTGCCACCAAAAGTTGCGCAAAAATCGCAGCTGTAGCCAAGTGCTGGGAACAAAGCGAGTTGGCCTAGCTGGTGCATGCAACGGCAACTACAGCAGCAGCAGCAGCAGTTGCAGATAATAAAGGTGTGGCACACCTGGGCAACACGATACCAAAAATAAAAGCACACTGCAAATAATTTAATTGAGGCTACAGATAACTCAAAACAGACGGAGAGACACAGAGACCGAGAGACAAAACAGACAATCGGCTATGATGTAGTGCGGTTTTTGCTAACGGTTACAGGGTTTTCCATTTAATAATAACTTTCCAAATTAATAGATTTTTCCCTGGGCTTTCACCATCAATAATAATAAGCTGTATTTAAACATTGTTGTCTGGCACATTTGCTGGCTTTCTAGATTCCAAATCTTGCCCAGCATAACTTCCTGTTGCAGCTGCATTCAGTTTTTTGGTCATTTATTATAATGTGGATGCAACACCCCCTCCCACTCCCCCCTGACATCAACACCATTTGGCAGAGTGCCCAAAGTGCCCCGTGTGGCACGTCCAGACATAAAATTACAGGCATCGGTGCGCTCAGCTGAATTCATTGCCCACCGAGGGAGTAGCACCAGGCAAGGGGTTTACCTTTGTGTGTGTTTTGTGCCAACAACGACTGGGACAAGCTGTTATTGTTTGCACTCTCTTTGGGGGCCAAAAAGGAACCACTCCAATTCTGATTCTGTATCTGACTCTCTTCTCATGCTTATCTTAAAGCTACCAAGTAAATATTTTCTATATATTTTCAGTCACCAATTTACAGCGTTCTTTTGTTATGTACGCCGCATACTTCCCAGCCCGCTTCCTACTCCCTCCCAGCTACAGGAAGTTGCCAGCTTTGTCTATGTCTCACATACAGGTTCCGGCGCTTTCATTTGCATAAGCAAAAAGAAAAGAATAGAAAAAATAACTTGTGATAAAATATTTACTTAATAAATGTTGATTTTTGTTGCACAAAAGCTTATATGGTAACTCCCCAGGGGTTGTTTCTACCCCTGCCTCTAACTACCCCACTCCCGTCATTTTTTATGGCCCAAAAGTTGTTGGCCCAAGTTTTAAGTTGTCTTTGCCAACGGCGTGGCACTGAGATCTTTTCTACTTCTTGCCTCATTGGGTTCAATATAGAAATTTACAGTACACTCTAGAAACTAGCGGAAATTGAAATACGGCCAAGAGGGGCGTAGGAAAAAAGATGCCGCTAGTCAGTCGGAATAAAACTAAAAGTCCAATCAACAGTTGTAGTTATTTCAGACTCGCAAACCTGTCAAATCATTCAGGTAACTAAACTGAAACTTTTGCCTTGATAAACCGCAACAACAACAAGTACAGAACAATTGAGTGAATACAACAAACAAAAAAAAAAAGGCAGCAAGAAAATAACAAAGCGAATCATGACTTGAATAACTAAACAGAAGGAAGCTCTCGGACAGGTCGAAGTCTCAGTCTCTCAGCAGTCCATCACAGCACAGCACATCACAACTGATGCCATCAGCGTACGTAGAACGGGAAGCTTCCTATGCTACAGATACAGATACAGATAATGCTACAACAGCAAATTCAACACGAGTCCGTCGTCACCACACAGTGACTACAATAAGTCGACAGCCAGTCGACAGACGCTTGTTGCCACCAACAGGAAGTTCGTACAGCATAATCATGTTGTAATAATACTCATTTGCTTCACTGCGTTTCAGTTCTGTTGGGGTAGTTACAAGGAGTTAGTTGGTTGGGAGAATTTTGAAAGGCATCCATCCTCGACTCCATGTAGTTGGCCAACTTCCGTTGCTTGAAATTGAAATTAAAATAACATGCATAAAAGAAATTGCCAAGCAAATGAATTCTTACAGTTTTCTCATATAAATTTGTACATGGATTCGTTTCGTTCTTTTCAGATTTCAATTTTATTTATTTGTGTGTGCGGCTTTGCCACGCAGCGATGCATGCAACCACGCTGCATGTTGTAAGGTCAACTGCAGAGACTAGCCATAAACTGAGTTCTCGCTGACTGCCTGCCTTTTTGGCCAACAGGCATGCAGGCTGCTGGCCCAAAACGAATTGTTTTTGTTGGCAGCCCCAAAGTCCGAGGCTGAAAAAAAAATCCCAAAACAGAAAAAAAAAAAAAACTTGTTTTTGTCGTTGTTTTTCGGCTTTCGGTGGCTTTTGATTGATTGCTGGCTACGCCTGACAAGCTACATGTTTAGATTTCCATTTGGGAATGTCCCAGGCTGTCGTTTTTTCTGTGTTCTCCGTGAGTCAACTTTTTCTTTTTCGGTCTCCCCTCGGCTTTTGCTGGACATTTGTTATGGCTAGTAAACTAAATTTTGGGACAGAGTTCGCTGACTTTTAGACTTGAAATACCTATCATAAATTTGGCAACAAATTCGGACTTGTTTTCTACTTCATTGTTTGCTGGCGATCTAGAATTTAGATAGACTCGACTTGACAGCATCTAATTAGAATTTAATTGAATTTCCCAACGTGACAACTAAAAGTATTTAGTTTGCTTTTGTTATTGAACTTTGTTGACTCTTATTTGGCTCAAGTTCATTCGAAAGAGAAATCTATACAAAACGATATACGCTATATAGTATTACTATTTAAATTATTTTAAAGCACAGCGCACATCGGGCATACACATCTTGAATGTTTGTCTGTCATCGCACTTGTGTTGTTGCTCAACCAAATTAAACAACAACAACTACAACTACAAAAGTAACAATTTGACATGGCCTTGGGCTAGGTTAGTCAACAGCTCCACGCTCGACCAAGACAACTTAATGAACATGTTGTAATTACAAGACAATACGAGGGAAGCAGACAGTCGGAAAAAAGCTAAACAAAACACAAGAAAAAGGCCAAAAGATTGCGTCTTGAGGAAATCCAAAAATTATATATAAATTTTGGACAGACTTGAGAACAATTTGTGATTAAAATTGATGCGTTTAACACTAAGTGAAGCAGCAATACTTTAATTGTTTGTGTGAAATGCTTAAAATACTCAACTAATCAGAAGAGTACTTGGTTTGACTGCTGCTCAAGGCACTTGTGATGCAATGAATGCAACTAAAAGTCAAGTATTTTACTGCGGAGTAGTAAGCTGATCCTCGAAGGACACGCTTATCCAGCGAAATTCGAGACGAAAAGGGAAAGATAGGAGAGTCGAGGAGTCAAGTTGTTTGTGCACCCGATCGGATTACACACCGAAGTCGTAAATACCATAAGTACAGTATACACTCATGTGTGTGTATGTCTGTAGGTTTTTTTTTGTGAGTAAACTTCCCACGCCCAAGCCATGAAATCGCCACAAAAACCTCAAGTGAGTCAGAAATGATGAAAAATCCATTAACAGATTCTGATAAGGCTTGGCACCGAAAGGCGATTAGAAGATATCGCATATTTGAAACACGTATTATTATCAAATCAAGTAGGGGAAATTTTCCAAAAGAAAGTAGCCAAGAAAAGTGCGTGAAAAAGACGTGAGAAGAAAAACGAGCATAAAATTTATAATAATTTTCCGTGCTGATTAGGGATGAATTATGATTGTGTGGAAAGCCAAAGGAAATCCAAGCTGTTGTATAAATTTTCATTTTCATTATGGTTTATTATCGCACAGGAGTCAAAGTCTTGCGATTATTATCGTACATTGGCCCTACACGAGTTTATAGAATGAATGATATATGTTTCTGTTTGTTGCCGGCATTTGGCTTCGTTTACGGTTCACAAACCGGAATGTGAATTTGTTTGGCGTGCCAAAAAGTCAAGGAGTGGCCCAACAGCACGGACGTATCGGATGTATCTCGACTCTCGCACGTGGTGGCGATTAATACGGTCAGTTTCGCTGTCGACTGACGCATACACTCAGTCCGGGCCGGACATTACACATACCCACCTTGCAGGGGTCAACGGTTCTTTTCGAGGGGGTTCGAACAGGGGGGAGGAGACGCTTTTAATAGTTTTTTGGTTGTTTTGTTGTTGTTTGCAACTATTTTCAAGGCCCGCCCCGAGAAACGTGCGCCCAACGTAGGCCAGAGCATGCCATGTGCTTGTTATTTTGGGAAATGAAAAATTTTGCACTTAAATTAATTGAAGGCAGCTGCTTTGACCCCTCTGGAATGCTATTCGCATTGTTGTTGTTGTTGTCGCTGGAGTCTACAAACACACCGCCTGCCTCCCAGTCTATCGGTGCCAATGTTAATTCCATTTTGATGTGCTATTTTTAACAATAGAGAGAGAGAAGAGACTTCTTTCTTTTTTATGATAATAGCAGTGCTGCCTTTATCTATGGGTTGGCAACAACAACAATTTGGCTTTCTTTGATTAGGTCATTGAGTTGGCAAGTGTATATGGTGTAGATATAGTGTAACTAGTTGGGGATTATTTAATTAGCCATGGCATGTGTGAGCGCAACACGTTTAATTACTAATCTGATTAGGCGCTGTCCCTCACTCTCTCTCTCTTTCTCTTTTTCACTCTATGTAGTGCATAAAGTATAAACAGACTTATCTGCTTATATGGTTTTAATAAGTGTTTGACGTGCGCGGATGAGGATGATCGAATCAACATCATTATGCCAAAGTTAATCAGCTTTTCAAGCATTTCTGATGCGTCTACTTTCTGTTTGATGAACTCATCATTTGATTAATATCAAATTATAGACAGATTTTCTTCTTCTTTGCCTTTCTTTTATTTAAAGTGCTTTTTTTGCAGACGCTTAAAATTAAAGATTGGATTTCACTTAATGGCCCGAGTTTCGATTTCTAAATGATTTCAAGCACAAAGGAATGTTTTACTTCATTTGTATGCGCAAAAACTGATTTCAATTCTAATCATAACAAAAAACAAGTTGAGATAAATATTTATTTGTTGTTTTGGAGTTTAAACCGGTCTACAACCTTTCATTTTTGTGTCTTGACCTTCAAAATTAAAGCCAAGTCGATTGAGTTTGGCAAACAGACATAAACGCTTTTTCGGCAAACTTTTTGTATTGAGTGTGTCATAGATAAATTTGGCTGTACTAGAAGAAATTCTGAATCATCTCAATCGTGTGCATTTTCATTAAATTAACTTTTAATTTAAACTATTTTTAAACGTTGAATTAAGCACGCTGCTCATGGGTTTAATAGAGTATGTGATGCACACCAACAATGTCACTTGTTGGTTCAACAACAATAACAAAACGCCCACTTTTTAGCACCCGTGTAGAAGAGGGGACAGAGGCGAGGAGGTGAGGCTGGAAGGGGGTGTTATTTGGCACATGCAGATTGTGCTTAGATTGAGGCTGTGAGATTGCAACGAATGAATGTCACGGGGGTGGTAAAAAACACAAACAAAAAACAGACAAAACCAGACCCAAAGGGGCAGAGTACATGCATAATTGGGGTCAACCCAGCAGGTCATAAATACTGAACGAGAGACAGAAAACGGGAACAAGGTGCGCCTTCTGTTAACCCAAAGAGAGACGACGGGAGAATGGCAGGTGGAGGAGAGCGAGAGAGAGAGCACGAACTGAGGATGTTTGGACATTTAATAGACAAATTTTACGACTGTTGAGCTTCTCTAACCCAAACTAATCGCTAGTTGGCGACTTTCTTACGTTTTTTTGTTTTCTTTTCGTTCGTTGACACAAATCGATAGTTAAAAGTGGAAAATGACCGACAAACTAAACCAAAAATTGGGTCAAGGCTGTGCCGAGTTCCCATGCCTTTTGACTATACCGCCCCAACGGCCCTACCAGGTGCTCGTAATACCCATCATAGTGCATTGGCCCTGTGTGCCTTGAAAATATTTGATCTTTGTTCGAGAGTTCGACGTGTTGACAGTGCGATTTGCAAAACAAGCGAAAATTCTGCTTAAAACGATGACGAATTTTTGCACCGAGTGGGATAAGTCGTTAGCTAAGTAAATATGCCTGCTAAGTACAGTGGGTACACAGAGTGGTGTACGCAAATTGGTTAGTTGAAGCAAGTGAAGCTTCGTGACTGAATAAGCCAATTGTTTGATGTTGTAATTAAGATACCGTTTTAGCTATTAATCAATTTCAAGCTAAATCGTTTTTTTAAGGCTAAGTTAAAACGTGTTAAGTCGCTAAGAACTGTGTTTAAACTTCGAGACTTTAATTATTTAGATATTAAACTGAAATTCATGATTTTTCCTAGCATTCCAATCGATTTGTAAGCTTTCAGCTACAGTTGGTAACAAAAACAGTTTCCTTATATAGAAAGCTTACTGTACTTGTGTATATAGGTTGTTAGACAACTGTATATATATATGAATATGTCCCACACAGAGAAATACAAACACATGGACTACGTCTTAATATCTTTTCATGGCCACTTGACCGTCTAAATTTCGTAGGAACAAGATTTATTTATATAAATTTGCCGTCATTGATTTGCATTTGGTAATGTGCCAAAGATTTTTGCTCATAAAACTAAATAAATAAATAGAAAAGCAAAGAAAATATAATAGAGAAAAACATAGAGAGGGAGAGTAGGAGACTGGCTGGGAATTGAGCAATGTTCCCCTACTTGTTAATAGAGGTGGCTTCTGCAGAGAAGGGAGCTGGTTCCTATTTGAAGCCATGTACGCAGTTTGTTGTTTTCAAGGACGCTTCAGTTGTCAGCCAGTTTTTATGAGCCACAGGCGCCAGGCAAACAGGCCTACTTACTCCCTAATGAGGGGACGTTAAGAAGAGGGCGTGGAAATTGAAGACAAACAAGGCTAGATGACTCAGGGGTGGATTTGAGACTGTGGGAGTAGAAGTCAAATGAAAACAGCTCAATTTCAAAGTCAAACTCGCAGTCAAGTTGTTTGTACGCCCAAATACTCGAACCTAAAACATTTTTTAACCCACAATTGATTATAAATTACTAATTGACACCAATTTCTCCTTGTCTATTTGCAGTGAACCTGAAACATGCCTCGCCGTCTCGACTGAATGACTCAAATGTAGAGCAAAAGAGTATTCATAATCACATTCATATTCATATTCATAAGGCAAAATGAGTCAATTTGCGGCACAGCAACAAGCACAGCAGCAGCTGCAAAAGTCAAGCAGTGCAAAGCTCTAAAAAAAAAGGAAGCTCCCAAAGGATTCCAGTCCAATCTACCGGACTCTTCTCTCTCTAGAAGAAGACGCTACTCATTCATTTCACTCAACTCAATTCAAGTGCATCAAAATGAACTCTGTCATCTCCGCCTTCAAGGCCAAAAAGAGCAACAGCACGAACAGCAGCTCAGCTGTCACAACAACAGCAGGAACAGGAGGATCAATAGGATCAGCAGCCAATGTGGTTGCCACCAACGTAATTACCACCGGTTGCAATGAAGTGAAGCAGAATGGTGGCAGCATTGTTGGCCTAAGTATTGCCAGCGTTGGGGGTGTTACACGCAAGAAGCCCGTGGCACAGGATAATGGCTATGAGTATCTGCGGCAGATACGAGAAATCGAGACGGCCAATAAGTTGCTCTTACCTGTGGTGGCTGTCACAGCCGATGATCTGCATGTGCTGAGCAAAACGCTGTTGGATAGCGACTACCGTCCAGCTGCTGTGGATGCCTCAGATGCGGGCTCCGATATGGTCGATCATTGCCATGCGCCTGCCATGGTGCGATTATCCTGCACGGATTCCCATTCCGACTACAACATGAATGGCAAACTGAATAGCAATCTGAGCAATGGAAAACTGTCGATTGTGGAGAATGGAAATGGAATTGGTAATGGAAATGGCAATGGAAATGTGGACATCTGTGCACTTCCTTGTGGCAGACACAGTCCTGTGCCGCCGGATGATGACGACAACTCGGAGCACTCCACGGCCGCCTGCAATAGCACGAGCAGCTCCAGTGAGCACAGTAATAGCACTGTGGTGCACAGTCCCACAGTGGTTGCTGCACCGCCACAACCCAGTTCCAGCTCCAACTGCACTACGGAGCAGCAGCAACCGCTTGTCGTCTGCACCACGAATGGCGAGAGTGGCCAACAGACGCCACTTGCATCGCCCGTGATGACCCAGGGACATGAGGATTATGTGCCAGCCTTTCTCAAGGCACCGCCGGTTACCTTGCCCCTCAACACGGCTTCCACGCCCGCCATCAGCTCAGCGGCCAGCACGCCCAAGCACACGCGCTACTCCAAGCCTCGCCTAAGTCTGAGTCGTGGTTTCAATCACTCCATGCCCTCGGTGCATGGCAGACCCACGCTCAGTGTGGCGCCAGCAACGACAGCGGGACAAACAGGTGTGCAGGCGAATGGTCAGCCGCCCAAGAGGATTTCCACGCATCAAAGGAACTTGAGTTTAGATTTTAGGTGAGTCAAAAAGAACTTTTAAATGCCTTAACAGACACTAACAGTAAGCTTAGTGTTAACAGTAGCTCTTAAATCACTTGTATAACAGCTGTAAAGACTGCCTAACAGAACTAATTAACAGCTGTTGCTGTTAGCTTTACTTTTTATTTTATTAAATAACTTAATAAACTGCTAGTCACAGCTTTTGGTGTCCACTTTGACCTACATATTATTATACATTATCATGTTAACGTATTTTTCATTCAACCTACTAACAAGGCTCGTTATTATGTAAGGTCTCGGTTAACTATCTACGCTATAATTAGACACAGCGAGTAAACAAAATAAATGTAACTGGACCATAAACAACAGGCCTAAAATGTTAATGCCTTCGTTACTTAACAGCAGCTATTTTAACTTAACATAAAACGCAAATGTTAATAGTGTTGTTACTTAACAGCTGTAAATAATAGAATGTAGAGCAAACAGCTAACAGCTTTTCAAATGTTAAATGCCAAACACAAACCCCAAAATGTTATGAACTCTCTTTTTTTATTGACTCGAAAGCGTGGGAAACCCCCAGAAAAGCACACAAACAAATACAGTTTTAGCCTTTTAGCGATTACAGTGCTTGTTTATTGTTATTAACTGTATCGACCATTCCGCGGAAATGTTTCATGACCACATGCAACCTGTCAGAGTTCGGCATAACGAGGTAAACAATGGGTTAAAGCCTTTTTTAGTGGCTAAATACGTATCCTAGCCTTGGCAAACGAACTGACCATTTGCTCTAGTATAAATTGCAGCTATAATTTATCCTCGAACTTGGAAATCAAAACTAAGCGACACTTGGTTCTTTGCTTTATTTGTTTTTCTTGTTTTGGGGTAAGGTCAAGTTGCCTAATGACCTTTTTGTTTGCTTGGAATTTTAAGGCATTCTCTTTGCATAAATGAAACATTTCACACCTGGCCGTTGTTTTCCCTTTCCCAGAATGACTCAGTCACGAATTGATGGAGTACAGCACACGGTAATTAATGGGCGGGGTCAAATGGGGAGGCAGCTTTAAAAAAAAACAAGAGGCTTTTAACGCTATTGAATAATTGACAGCGTCAATCAGTGGCTGCTACTCCGACTCGCTAGACTTCTCCTGGGACGACAATTGGAATCGTCTTTAGGGAGTAGGTGCGGCACTGCGATGAGACTTAATGGCAATCATAAACAGAAAGCAATGTAGCAACAACCACAACAACAAGTCTCATTAGTCTCCTTGCCACGTTTGCTTGCCACAGCAGCACCTAGCGGTGTATATAGCGTATGTATCTGTTCGTTTTGACCATATTTCCTTACTGGCCATTGACCAAAACCGGAAAACTGACGCCGCTCAGCCGTGCACGCAAGGCAACTGCCTTACCTTGTCCAGCCACGCCCCTCTCTCTTTGCTGTTTCAGCCCTAAATTGCAGCCTGGCGTCTGTATATCCCTCTCTCTCCCCCTGTCACTACCCCTCTTTCTACAGTTGCAAATATTCAAGTTTCCCCACTTCAATTTGTTGTCGCTTTTCCCTGCAGAAATTACCACAATGGCGTCAAAACTTTCAGCCTGTCGCGCCACACGTCACGTCATTCTGCTAGGCACGCCATGCCCCATTGACTGCAGTCAGTGCTGCAATTCTAGCTTATTTATAGCTAAAAAGTGTGCGGTATTTAGTTTAGTGCGCTATAAATCTCTATATAACTCTAGCTTAAAGGGAGTTTTATTTCCTTTTGTTGTTTAGCACTTTTGAATTTAATTTTAGCCAATTTTTCATTGCTTGCACAGTCGTGTCGCCACTCCCCTCTCTACCCAACTGAATGCGACACGCAGGCGCGACAGAGTTCCTCTTTAGCCGCTAAAATTGTTTATTGAAAACGATTTCTGCATTTCGCCCCCTTTTTGTCGTTGGTTCCACTTGCTCCTGCCTCCTTTGCCATGTGGCAATGGCCCTCAGTTTGGCTTACACATGTAAGCTATTAATGTGCTCGTATGCACGGTATGTCTATCATTGAATTCAACTAGACATTCTACTGTCTCCATTGCCAAACCGAAAAGTTTGGTAAACTTTTTGCACTCAAGTTTCATGAAACCATTTGATTTGTCAGCTTGATTACAGTATTGATTTGTGTCTGCCAACTGAATTTCCTTTAGCAAATGGAAATTATATCTCCATAAAGCTCTTTATATATCTATAAATTCATTTTATATATTTCTACATTTTATATTTTTCTAAAATTCAAACTGTATTGGCGTTTCCCTCCACTTTTACTTAATATTCTTGATTGCATTTCATGCTGAGATCATATTTTCACACATTTTCCGGTGCATTCCACAATTAGGCGCAATTTATTGAGTTTATTTTCACTAAAATACATGAACACATCTGCATGTAGTCTATAAGTATCTCAAGATATTAAATATTGCAAGTGTCGGCAAAATGTGCACTCGATTCCAAGTTCTTAACATGAAGAAGCGCAGCAGGAAAGATGAGGAGAATGTCGGATATTTTATGGACTATATTGCAAGCATATGTTTTGGGAATTCTTTTGAAAATATATATAATTTTAGATATATATGCTTGGACTCTAGAACTGAATGGAATCGGTCGCTGGCCGTTGCAAGTTACAGCTGTGGCAAGTTTTGAAATAACGACAACTGGACTCAATTGGTAATTCAATTGAAATGCGTCTGAAACTAGTATTTATGGGTTTCCATTACAGTTGATTGTCCAGAAAATTCAACTCAGCTGTGACTACCAAAATGTCGTCTGATTGAATCTATACTTATATGGCATATAAAACTGATGTATCAAGAAGTCTTGGCTGATAAATTCCTTAAAAAGTGAAATTTCTGATTTGCTAAAGCAAAAATGCCTCACGGCAAACTGTTTTGTGTGTAGCTAAGTGTGTATCTGTATCCTGGTTGTGTGTGTTTGTTGTTGCCACACCCTGCGCAGCGTTAGTTGCGTGTGCCGCGCATGCTTGCAACAGGGGGCAAGGGAGGGCAGCTTGGCGGTTTGCGGCTGCCGCATGTCGTCACACCTTGACATAGGTACAACAAATACAACAAAAATCAGGTAAATGTAGGTGCAGAGACAGGACTTGGACTGTCGGCGACAGCAACAGGGCTTAGGCCATTCAAAACTGTCACCAAAAATGATTGCAGGAAAATCCAAAATGAAATGCGGCGATGAATAATTGAAATAAATAACTGAAAGGCAAAAGGAAATGGAAAAAACACAGAGAGTAATTGAAGCAACTAGAATCTTAACGATTTCTAAATTTATTCACAACTTTGAGTGTTGTTGTGGTATTTGTATCTTTGTATCTTCTTCAATCATTTCGCCCACAAGCGGCAGCAATTCACGGGTCTCTGCGCACTCAGCAAAGTTCAATGGCATTTAACACAACAGGGAAATGCAAATGTGCGGTTGAGAAATAGATAGAGAAATACACAAACATATAACTAGAGACAGGGGAGAAAAGTAGAGACACCGAGAGAGCGGAGAGCTATGAAATTGAATTTCGCTCTTGGCATTTTCATTGTCATTGCCATTGTTGTCGTTGCCGTTGCAGTTGCAGTTGCAAACAGTGCTGTTAACAGAGAATTTCACATCTATCAAAGGGATTTAAACCCCATTCCATAAGTCACTCAACTCGCCTCAACTTTCCTGCAAGTCCAACTCCCTGGAGCGATTAGTTTTTCTCTCTATTTTGCCATCCAAAAAGTTATGAGTTTTCCCATTCGGTGAAGTATTCACATCAATATTGCGCGAGTGATGAATGGACAGATTAGCCAGTTGGTTCATTCACAGCCGCAAACATGCGGAAGTTGGCCAACAAACTTACAAACGTTGTAAAATATTCATGTAATACTCGCTCTACGTCCTCTGCATGTGTCCCAACCCAAAAGATGCAACGTCATGTGTCGCTGAACTCGCCACATTTGTTTATTTGTTGTTGCATTTGAAGATACAAAAAGAGTACATGAAAAGCCAGTGAAAGCGAACATAAAATAAACAAATAAATAAATACGTAAATATGGTCACAAAAGTTGTTTAATAACCTGATCAAACTGAACCCTTGTTGTGCCACAAAAAAAGCTTAAATTATGATTGATTATGTTGGAGAAGAAAGCCAAGTCTCTTAGCGCTAATGAGCCATGGCGCCCAACAGCAGATACAAATTTATGTCTTTGTGATTACAACAACTACTCATAATTGTGAGGTAAACTTTGGTACATAGATCTGTTTGTAAGACTCTGTGCACCCCCTGCTAGGCACAGATCATCTTAGATAGGCTCTTGTGGCGCCCAACGATGCAAGAAATGCTCGTTAAAATTTATTTATTGTAATTATGACTGCTACTTATTCTGGGAAGAGAAATTCAAGTGCTGAGTTCCATTTGTAATCTTTGCTCTAATCACAGCTAGACACTCAAGTGTCTTTGATAAGCTCTTGTGGCGCCCAACGCGTGTGAGCGCAAGCACCTGCTTTGGTAGCTCCTCTCAATTACTTTTTTCTGGTAAATCAGCGACCTTCAAGTGCGAGCAGACCCGAAAATTGCCCAACTTGACGGCTTTTTGGGCGCCCAATTACGTAAAACACAGCGACGTGACTCGTATATCGGTCGGGTGCAGTCCCCGCTGCAAATGAATGCAAATGTCTATATAATTTAACAACTAATGTCGTTTGCTTTTGGCATTCGTGGAATGTGTCGGTTATTTACATATTTACTGAATCCCAAAACAGCGACAGCCACAGCTACAGATACAGATACAAATTATTAGCAATGCGCACACCGCATGCCAAATGAGATGCCGTCCATATCCAATGCACAGTGTTGGAGCTACTAAAAATATACTACATAGGCACTCCGAGTGTCCCATGGAATTAAACTACAATAGGAACAGCTTTAGATGTTATTATGGGATTTGGCCTTTTTGTTTCATAGAAAAAATTGATTGGAATGCAAACAGAAAACCAAATGCTGCAAGATGAGACCAATAACCCAAAGTTCCCATCAAGATTACACCCTTTTTGAACTCCCACACACTTTGGTAGTACGTAAAGTGGAGTGGAGTGCGGATACGGGTGGGGGTATACCGGCTTAACGGTATTTCCTACGGTTTCATTTACACTTGCACTTTCCACAATATTTTCCTTGTTTTCTTTTTCCTTTTTATTTTTCACTTCTTCGTTTTTCTCCTTCACTTTGTTGCCACATTGTTCACGGCCAATCAACTCGTGCACAAAAGAGCACGTAAAGGCTACCACAAGGAACAGAGTGAGAGGAAGAAGAAGCAGCGGAAGGAAACAAAGAAAATGAGTAGCAACACATGAAAACATCGTGCATGTGTTTCCCTTTGTGTGTGTGTGTACGTGTTTGGTTAAACGCTTGACTGGCAAATTGCCAGCAGACAACAAGGCCGAGATCTTGGCCAGAAATGCCAAAAGGGATGAGTCTGTGCCGTACTGTGATTCCTTTGTTAGTTTCTAAATACAATTTATCCTGTCTTAAGTGCACTTTTAAAACCAAAAACTCTCCACAGCTGTCGCCTTATCGAACGCAGTTCAACCGGAAGTTTCAAGATAAATGCAGTACTTCCTTCCAGGACTTAGATTCACTTAGAAGCAACTACTACAAGTGAAAGATAGTTAAGTTTTATCGGTGTGTGTTTAATATCGCCCGACCAACGGGGCGTATGCGTGTTATTTGTTTATCTGTTCAAAGCGCTACCACAAATTGTATGCAAATCCCAGAAATTACTCAATCTACCACCTGTAGCGCCCTTTGTTTTGGTGAAAGGCATTTCTGATCAACTCTCCACCCCAAGGTCGCCCTGAACTCTGCCGTAACCGCGTCAAAGCTATCTATCTATTTATAGATATACGGACAGACTGATAAGTAGTGGCTCGTGAATCGATTACCGAACTCTGTTATCATGCAAAATTGTCATAAATTGCCATTGATAACATTGATACGTTCAGATTGAATGAGTGTTTCATTCGACGGTTCGAAGTTTGTATTTATTTCTTGCGTTTTTCTTCTGATGACACACTGCTAATTGTCTTTTATTGTTTTTTATTTGCCTTACACAAACTAACAACGCAATGACATAGGAATGGTGGGAAAGAGAGCGGTAGAACGACGTCATGTCTGTTGGGGAAAAGCTTTTTGAAAGCTGCCAAATTAAAGTGCCATTTTGAGTATTAACACGACTGTTAGCTTAACATGAATTGTCTTGCTGTTAACTGCTGCGGCTAAACAGTCTGCCTTAGCTCTGGCAGTGAGCGCCACTGTCGTCGCGCTCTTTCTCTCTCGGTTTGTGCACACGTGTGCGTGTACGTGTGTATGTGTGCAAGCGTGTGAGTTGGCGTGTGTTTCTTCTTTTTTGTTGTTTCACACGGTGAAGCATTGTTTTTTGTGCTTTGTTGCGATAGTTCCTTCTGCTTCTGCTGTTTACCTTCTAAATGTTGCTAATTTAATTTAAAAGCCATTGTTTGCATGCGTGTGTGTTGCTCTGTGTTCGAAACGGATGCAATAAATCGACGAGACAGTAGTGGAAAGTAATTAATTTAAAATGCCCTACTATCTATTTGATTGGTGAGTCTGTGTATGCGTGCGTGTGTTCTCATCAATATGTTTGCTTACTTGTGTTTGTGTTTGTTGTATTTTTTCTTCGTTTGCAAACAACGTAGTACTTTTTGTTTATCTATAGTTTATTACTGGCTCACATGCTGACGACACTTCATTGATTTAAATTAAATTACTAATTTTCCTTTTTGTTTTGGGATTTCTTTCAGATCTATGGGTATCCTGCTGCCACCTGTGTCGCAGGTTACAAACACACGCATCAATCACACGCAACATCATCGCAATCGGAGTCTTGACAGCGCCCTGCAACGTATACCCGAGGTGAGTAATAGTTCTACCTTGTCCCTTAATTATTTTGGCAATTGTCACCACCCACACTCCACAACCTTGCAAGCGCTGGTCACACCTGAACTTGCCAAGTTTTACAAGTATTCAAATGTATATGTAAGTGCACATGTGTGGGGGTGTGCGTGTGTACTCAATATAATCTGTTAAATTATATTTTTATCGCTGTTCGCATTGTTATTCACATTTTTCATTATTTTGCACTTTTTATTTGTGTACACTTCTGGTTATCAAGTGCGACAACAAAAGCAACAATAATAAACAATAACAACAACTAAAATGAGCACGAATAGCATAACAGAATAGCACGAGAACTAGTTATCTCGCTCACACCTACATATTCAGGTGACAGTACAGAGAGCGAGAGATGAGAGCTTTGCATGCCGTAACATTCCAGTTCAATTGAGCTTTTCACATGATTGCAAACAATCGAGAGAGCGCCAGAAAGAGCGAGACTGAGAGAGGGAGAAACTTTTGTTGTTGTTATCGTTTTTTATTTTGTACTTGTCCTCTTTCTTTGCACTTGACTTTTTTACGTAGTTGTCGAAAAAACTACATATGTAATTAGTCGCTGGAAATATTTGTAATTGTGAATTTGATTTGTGTCGTTTTGTTCAGGTGGAAATCTCGTCACCCAATGCAGAAAACGAGACGACATTTTGCTCACCATCATCGATACTCAGCACGAATATGTGCTCGAAGATTGCCACAACAGCGGCCAGTGTAACGGCTGCGCTCACCCCACAATCCCCCCCGCCAATGCCAGCCGTCACATCTGTGGCAGGCTGCAGTAGCAGCAGCAACAGCACAGCGACGTCTCCCCAAACAGTTGCCACAATCTTGAAAGTGGCCACAGAGACGCCAGCAATCAACGTGCACGTACACGCAGCCAATGGATCAGTGGGTAAGTGCCTGCAGTTTATACACTGTAATTTTTGGAGTTGTCTCTAAAAAATATTTCTTGACGTTTTCAGTTGACTCCTGTCCCACGTTACGCATGCGTCCCAAGTCGAGCGAATCGATGTCGACGCGGCCACAGGATATTGTAGGCGTGGTCATTGGAGGCGGTGGTGGCAGCAACGGTGGAGGTTGCAGTAGCAGCAGCAACAGTTGCAGCAGTGCTGGCAGCAGCAAAAAGCGCGAGGATTTGACAAGTCTTGGATCCGATGACTCTGGTAAGTCGGAAATAAAATTGTATTCTAGTTATCCCCTGGCAACTGCTGTCAGTTGTCTGTGGTTGTGTGTGTTATTTGTGTTATGTGAGCATAATTTATACACCCCTTTCACCCTTTGTTTCGGCAGGCATCATCTGTGGATCGGAGTCGGATCAAATCTCATTGAATCGCATATGTCACTCACATGAATCGCTTGATTCGGGTGAAATGGATGCAGATGCCGATCCTGATGCGGACGCCGAGGAGGAATGCATCGATATAATAGAGACCACGTCCATGGATGAAGACTACAATCTAATGCAATCGGATCTCTGCTTCTTTCCGCCACATGCCGCCAACGATTTCGACTGTCGCACGCTGCGTCCATCGCGCAAGCAGAAGCAACAGAAGCTGGAGCAAGCCAAGATGATGGCACAACAGCAACAACTACAACAGAAGCAACAGCAGCTGCAGCAGGAACAAATGCTGCATGAACAGGAGGAACACGATGTACATCACGACGATCGTGTGCGTTATCGTGTGATGAACATGTCGCAGGCTGCCATCAACATGGAGCTCGGCTCAGCGCCCAATGAGATTGAACCCGTGCTGGACGAGGATGAAAACGAGCTGGATGAGGAGCAAGTGGAGGCAGAGGAGCGAGAACAGGAGCTGGATGAGGAGAAACTTCCCACGTTACAGAGCACGTCTGCGCTCGTTGCCACGACGCCCACAACAACAACGACTACAACACCAGTTGCAACGCCCACACCCATTGCCACGCCCACGGAGAGCACAAAGAACGATCAGGTGCTGTTTAAGAACTTCTTCGGAGCCACCAAGAATGCCATCTTCCGCACGGCGCAAAGCATCATCGAGAATCACGAGAAGAAGAACGCAGCCAAGCAAAAGACTGGTGACTCCCAGGACAGTGCAGCAGCAGGTGGCACAGTTGGCAGTACCACGGCCAGCAGTACGCCAACAACGCCACAGGATCAGGTCAAGTCACCCACGGATATATCCAAGAAGAAGGAGTTCTTCAGTCTGCTCACCTCTAACTCGAGTAAAAAGGCCGCTGCAGCAGCGGCAGCAGCAGCTGCTAGCACACCAACGCCTACAACAGCTGCTGCCACGCCCACAGGGGAGACAAACGAAGGCAACAAAGCAGCGTCAAGCTGCGACACCTCCACCACGGACATAAAGATCAAGGAGCGCACGTTGAATCTCCGTTTGCCTGGAGCTGAATGCGAAGTGAATCCCGATGTCATCCTGCCCAAGAGCTCATCGATCAGTTCGCTGCACAAGCTGAAGGTGCCTGTGCCTGGTGTGGTCAAGTACTTCATCAGCGAGCGTGCTCCTACGGCTAGCTCCCAGCAGAGTGCGGAGCGTGGTCCCAGCGGTCTCTTGAGATTCTTTGAATCACCCGTGTTCAACATTCACTTTGCTGTCCACTACTTGTTCTACTCAAAGGAGCCGGGAGTGCTCAGCTTTATTGGCAACAAGATCTTTAGTTTCCCGGATCAGGAGGTCGATCTCTATATACCGCAACTGATTGTCATGTATATACAAATGGATGAACTGGCCGAGGTGTTGGATCCCTATTTGACCATTAGGTGTCGCAAGTCTGTGGACTTTTCGCTCAAGTGTCTGTGGCTCCTAGAGGCCTACAACTATCAGATGGATTCGCTGGGGAACAACAGCAGCAGTCGGAAATCCAAGCTCGCACTGATGAAAGAGATCTTCTCGAAGAGGGAACAGAAACAGCAAACGAAATCGGAGTCATCACATGGTCCACCCATTGCTCTGATGAAGAAGACCCATCATCGCTCCCAATCGGATGCGACAGTGCTGCTCACCGACTCCCGCAGTCCACACATGCTTAGCATCAGCCATCGGATGTACCAGCAGCCTCCGTACACGACCCAAACATTGCCCACAACTCCTGCCAAATTGTGTCTGGGTGATCTGACCTCGGGTCGTGCCTTCGACAATGGCTGCACCTGCTTCGAGACGGTTCGTGGACAGGTAAATGGTCTGCTCGGACAGCGTACGCTCTGCAATTGTGGTGCACCAAAGACGGCGCCACAGAAGGAGTTCATGAAGGCTCTGATGAATGTGGGCAAGAATCTAACTGCTCTGCCCTCGAAGGCGGAGAAGACATCGGCGCTGAGAATGTCCCTCAACCTGATCAATAAGAATTTGCCTGCACGCGTGTGGTTGCCACTTTACTCGGACATTCCACATCATGTGGTGCGCATCACAGAGGAGAAGACTGCCGTGCTCAACTCCAAGGATAAAACGCCCTACATCATCTATGTGGAGGTCGTTGAGGTCTCCGATATTTATACCTCCCCGCTGATACCCAAGATGATGCCTTCACTGCGGCACACGAAGAGCGAGGAGCATCTGGAGGGCGCCTGCCTGAATACACATCAGAGCTGTAGTCGCACCTCCAGCTGTAGCAGTAGTCATCATGGTTCTAGTTGTCGCCGCAAGAAGCCAACGGAAACGCTGGCCGAGAATGGTTGTGGTGAGCCCGCAACGCACAACACTTGTGGGAATCTGCTCTCGGTGGGCGGACTCCAGCTGCAGGAGGATGATGTGTGGTCACAGGAAGACGATGAGATCACAGCGCAGTATTTACATATGCGCAAGAACAGCGAACGGGATGCCATTTCACAGATGTCCATGGACTCGTGCGACTCCAGAGATCAAGGTGAGTTGTCAGACCACTTAAGCAAAGGAATCGTTACTAATAACTCGTTGCTAGCAGGTCCACCAGTTGTCTTCAACATTGGCGATGTGCGTACGCGACATTGCAACAATCTGAACTGCGAGAACACAAAGTCGTTTAGCAATGATCCCGAGGATCCCTCTGCAGCAGCTCTTAAGGTAAGTGAAATCTTTAGATTTACCCCTCGGAAACATTTAAACTTACTCACATTTCATGCTACTACAGGAACCCTGGGATGAGAAGGAGAAACTGATACGAGAATCCTCGCCATACGGTCATCTCTCCAGCTGGCGTCTGCTCTCGGCTATTGTCAAGTGTGGCGATGACTTGCGCCAGGAACTGATGGCCACCCAGCTCTTGCAGGTAAATAATCTTAGCTCTTTGCTATTAGGTAAAGCCTCTAAAGCATTTCCTCGATCTTTTACAGATGTTCAAAATCATTTGGCTGGAGGAGCAGGTGGATCTGTGGGTGCGACCATATAAGATCATCTGTCTGTCGAACGACAGTGGTTTGATTGAGCCCATTTTGAACACCGTTTCATTGCATCAAATCAAAAAGAACTCCAACAAATCTCTGCGTGATTACTTCATCGATGAGTATGGCACGCCAACGGGTGAAAGTTTTCGTCGTGCCCAAAAGAATTTCGTGCAGAGCTGTGCTGCATATTGCCTGATATCGTATCTGCTGCAGGTGAAGGACAGGTGAGTAAAGACTTAAGTACATAAAGGGCTAGGCAACTAACTTTTGTTCAACTCAGGCATAATGGTAACATACTCTTCCATTCGGATGGCCATATAATTCACATTGATTTTGGTTTCATTCTGAGCATATCTCCAAAGAATTTGGGTAAGTTGTGAGACACAAGTCACAAGTTTAAAAAAGGTTCTAATTTCAATTGGTTTCCGCAGGTTTTGAGCAGTCTCCGTTTAAGCTCACACACGAGTTTGTTGATGTCATGGGCGGTACGAGTTCCGAGCACTGGCGGGAGTTCAATCGCCTGCTGCTCGTCGGCATGATGTCGGCTCGCAAGCATATGGATCGTATTATAAACTTTGTGGAAATTATGCGTAGCAGTAAGTTTGCTTAACCTAAACTAAAATCTTTCATGATTATTAATGTGTTGTCAATCTTTGTAGATGCTCATTTGCCGTGCTTTAAGAATGGCTGCTCCGGCACCGTACAGAATCTCCGTAAACGTTTTCATATGAATCTAACTGAACAGGAAATGGAGCGCAAAGTTGAGCAACTTGTCCAGGACTCGCTCAAGAGTCTATCAACCAAACTGTACGATGGTTATCAATATTATACGAATGGCATATTGTGAGAACGGTTTTTCATGAAAATCTAAGCGAAAATGGCATGAAAAACCGCGACATCGTCGATCAGAGCCGATCTGATAAAAGTAGAAGAAGAAAAAACCAAAACTATGGACTGACTTTTTGTTTAAAAGAAAATTTATTATATATACATGCAAGCAGATATATATACACATATATACACACACACCCACATATATATAAAAAACAATAACTATATTGTGAAATGTAGTAAAGGAAAATGAAATGAAAAGAAAAAGGATAAGAAAGAAATGCAAGAGAAAGTGAAAAAAAAGGGAAATAGATGATTGTGTGCATCAAACAACAACTGTTATTGTAGCCAAAATCGTTGATTGTGCGTATATTGGCATTGTTATTATTATTATTATATATATTATATTTAGGCTAAAGTGTATGTTGTCTAACTTTTAAGTAAACCGATAAAAAGATTGTAAATGTAATTTTTTGACTGTATTTCGTCTGTCTGTCAGTCTGTTCCGTATAAGTAAACCTGTAATCGGTCCTTGCATTGCATTTAGCAATAATCGTATTCAATAATCAGCGACTTGTATATATTTAAGGTCATAACATAAAAACACACATTCAAACGATCCCTCGATCCTTATACATACAAAAACAAACGAAAGAAGAAAAAAAAAACACTTTAATATAAAAATATTTGTAATTATTATAGTTATTTGAAAATCTTGGCACCGTTTTTTAAGATCTAATCTAATGTAATCTAAATCTAATCAAATCAAATCAAACTGCACCCAGCTTTCCATTCATGCAACTAATTTGTAAATACAAATGAAATTTATGAAATTCCACAATATATCGGGTTTTATCGTAACGAAATGAACTTAAATACGATTATGCGTACGCTATCCAACAATATAGGCATTATTTATAAACTAAAAGCTATAAATAAAATATTAAATAAACAAATATCATATGGATCAGATTGTGGCGCAAATTAAAGGGAATTATTCATTGTAAAATCCGTTTGTCGCATATTATGTATATATTATCTATGCCTGTAGCTATAACTTTACCCCCCATTGCTAAATCTTTATCTCTACGACTATTTCTAAATACTACATAATAAACGGAACATTTTTTCTAACTTTATAAGCTCTACCATAAACCATTAAATAAAGGGATAAATCAAATTATACGCAAATGTACTAAAATTTAATAGTTAGGCACTAAAAGTGTAAATTTTGAAGCTTGTTTATGTGGAAAGAAAAAAAAATATACATACACATATAAATGATAATAAACATACACGCATATGTAATAAACATTAAATATTAATATTAATTACATATTAATAATAATAAAAAAAAAAAAACAAATAAAACATGCAAAATTTAGCTACAAGTATTTGAAAAATGTAGTTCGCATTTTTCTACAATTTATTTAATAAACTCGATTCAAAACAACAACAACAAATACTTACAATTAATACAAATACAACAACACAATTGAAATTCCGATATTACATACATACATAAATAATAATAATAAAGATGAAAATACCCAACAATTTAGACAAAACTTGTTTTATTTAAGTAAGTATTAGCTTTTATATAAATATATATATAAAAAAAAAGAGTAGGCTCGCACTCTCTGCGCTAATTGCGCTCAGAGATCTCTGCCGCTGTGTGTTTGAATGTTCACTGTCACCTGTGGCGCTAACAAGAAGCACTCTCTGTTTACGTATGCTCCCGCACTCTACTCTCTGTAATTGAATTTAAATTAGTCTGTCGCTTGCTGCTGATTCTGATCGCTTGGTGTTTCACACAAAGAAATCTTCGATTTTGGCCTTTCGCCGATTTTGTTTTGCTTGACCGCTGCGATCTGCAGCGCCAAAAATCGTTAATAATTCTTGCTGAAATACCAGGCCAACAGAAAGATCAGCAGGTCGCAATGCAAAAATTATTTTACATTTACATTGACTTAACAGTGGCTTAACATTAACATTGACTTAACAGTGGCTTAACATTAACATTGACTTAACAGTAACTTAACATTAACATTGACTTAACAGTGGCTTAACATTAACATTGACTTAACAGTAACTTAACATTAACATTGACTTAACAGTGGCTTAACATTAACAATGACTTAACAGTGGCTTAACATTAACATTGACTTAACAGTGGCTTAACATTAACAGTGCACTAACATTTACTTAACATTAACATTGCTTTAACATAGACTTAACATTAACATTGACTTAACAGTGGCTTAACATTAACATTGACTTAACAGTGGCTTAACATTAACATTGACTTAACAGTGGCTTAACATTAACATTGACTTAACAGTGGCTTAACATTAACAGTGCACTAACATTTACTTAACATTAACATTGAATTAACATAGACTTAACATAACATTGAATTAACATAGGCTTAACATTGACTTGGCATTAACATTGACTTGACATAAACATTGATTTAACATTGGCTTGACATTAACATTGAATTAACATCTAATCTAGGGAGCTCACAAGCTGCACATATTTAAACAGAAAACCAAGCAAACAGAATTAACAGCTTCTCGCTAAGCACAAAATTATTTTTCTTAAACTGGGCTCTTATATAGTAAATTCTGTTGTATCTTACTGTGGATTTCTATTCGCTTGAGAATTCAACTGGGTATTTGCATATTCCAGCTGTAATACCAAGCGAACAGAACTTTCAGTAGATCACAAATCCAAAATTCAAACTAAACTAACTAAACGGGGTCTTTGACAGTCGGCTCGCTCGACTGTAGCCTTCCTTACTTGTTTTAATGTTGCTTAGTAACAGTTTCCCGGAAAAACAATTGGGAATTTAGTCGAATTTAATGTTACTAGTAAAACACTTCTTAAGCACTCAAAATGGATCCAGCGAAACTAATCGGAAAAGTGTAAGTTTTAGCTATATAAACTGTATATATTTTTAAAAACTATAACATTTCTTTAAATAGCAAAGAAATGGTGCAAATGGAGCACAAATCCCGCCGCAATTATCCGCTTGTTTGGACCAACATTGCTGGCGCTGAAACCAACAAGTTTTATCATCAGGATGAGATAGACAAGCAGCTTAAAGAGAAACTGACGCTACAGGGTAAGCAGACCTTTAGTGGTACCCCTTTAAAAGCTTAGAAAACCCATGACTTACAGAGTTGTGCCCCTTTGAGCACGATGGCAAGGGTGACGCTCACTTTATCTCACCGGAAATGCACAAGAATCTTGTAGAGATTTGTCGTTGTGGTCGTCCCAGACGTGGCCTGCACATGGGCAAATGTCTGCAGAAGGCAATCAATCCCCACTTGATGGAAAAACCCGGAGAGCCGAAGCTTGACATAACTGTGCCACGCACATCGAACGGTGAGCTGTAGATAATTAAGTTTCGTTTGTGTTTTTATGATTTGTTTCTCTTTTACAGCTAATATAGGCTTTCGCAGTGCTGCCTATGCCAAGCTAGAGCAGTCCATGCAGTACGTATCCCCCACCAACTCCATGCCAGGACCACGCATCACTGCAACGCCATATAATACTATTATAATAGGTTAAAATTAGTTTTAGTACATTTTGAATAAACTAAGCTGTTAAATAGCTGAAACGACAACACTGTCTCGAAAGTTGCCACTGATAACAGCAGTGATAACAGCTCTGACGTTCTTACTACCTAAGCACAAAGTCTTTGTACCCAGTTTTACTGCTGTTGACTTTCAAATTAAATTGTTATTCGTTTAATTTAGTTGTGTCACCAAAGTTGTTGGGGCACTAAAAGATTAGCTTAATTTTTAATTCCACACAACTGGAGATTTTCCAGCGCTTAAATTTGAACTATTTACAAACGGTTGCAGCTTTTGGGGATGTCCCGCTCTATGTCTCTATGGGTTATGGCAATCGATTGAGATTCGCCGCACACAAAACACAAATCGGAACTGGAATTACCAGAAATTCATCGCTAAAAAACCAGTCCTACGGAATAATTCGCTCACCCATAAAGCTCGATATGTATAAACATATATGCATCTGTCTTTGTGTTGTATTAAATTAACTTATTTACTATTCACTAACCTGGTCAACTTGGACTTAGTGTGAGCTTAAACTTCGTACGCTTCAGTTAAACAGCATCCAGTAGCTAATTAATAGCTAACTAACTAATTAGTAGAATGCAAACTTATTTAAAATCTTTGCTTTTAACAACCTGTGCACTGATCACAAGTGCCCAGGTGCCTGGTAGGGATTTCCTCATCTTTGCCACTACAGAAGGTTCGCCGTCAGCCCAAACCACAAGGCCAACACCGCGTTCCACCGGCGATTTCGTGCTGGTCAACAATCAGGCTGTGGTGGGCACCATGGCGAGCTTTGTGCCCACGGTAGCGCCTCCAAGTGCTCAGTTCCTGGAGTGCTATGGACGCTGTCCCACCACCTCCGAATACAATCCCATCTGTGGCAGCGATCGTCAGCTGTATCGCAACGAACAGAAGTTTAATTGTGCGCGTTTCTGTGGCGCAGGTGAGTGTGTGGGCAAAACAGCTGAGATATTCCAACATGACTCAATTCTTGATTACAGATGTGCGAATCGTGCGGCGAGGCAGCTGTGAAGGCTTATTTCCCATGCAACGCGGCTGAAACTAAACAAATGTGAATTGTTATACGTATTTATTATCAGGTGTAAAAATAAAAACAGAAAAAATAGTGCGACATTTGTTTTACTTACCAAAACTGTTTTTCAACCACTGTGCACAGTATCTGCTGGTGACTGATAAGAACGGCTCTCAGTACCCTTCGTGGACCAATGCGGTAGTCACTCGCCTTCAGTTCCCATTCGTAGTCTAACGAGTTCGCACATCGCAGACGGCTAAAATATTGCTCTTCCCAAGATGTTCCAGTTCCAGTCTTATCAGCTGGCTATCGCCCTAGGTTAGCTTACGTTTATCACTGTTTACTGTACTTCCCAAACACATATTTCATCATCTCACACGTCTATCGTAGGTATAGTGTGGGTTTGCCTTTACACCACCGAGGCCGCCGTTGGCTTGCATGTGCCCGCTCGGAACTACCACCCGAGCTTTAACCACAGCAGACCAGCCTATCAGGCGAGCTATAACCACAGCAGACCAGCCATAGTCCACCAACCCAACACAGGTTACCACAACAACAATTATTATCCCAATCAACCCCAACCCAACATCGGCTTCGGTTACAATCCCAATACCGTCTTTGGCTCCAACGGCTATCGTCCAGCTAATCAGACGGCTGTGCAAGGGGGCTATCGTCCCCATAACAGCACCTCCATATTCCACCGCCTGTTCAAGTTCTGGTAGAACCAACCACAGCTATATGTACCCAACTATATAATGCAGACAGTTCTCAATTAAAACCGTTGTGAATTCCCACGAAGTAAAAAGTCAAAGTTGATTTCATTTTTTCTCAAATCAGTGTTTATTCAGCAGATAATCCGTAGAAGTTTCAGCAGATTATCTGGATCATCGTTATGAAATTGTTTGCTTTCCGGTATTCCAGGAACCATTCATATAGTATAGTATAGTATATATATTTTGATATAGTAGATAGATTAAATGCAGATATGATGATTTGGCTCCAGTTATGGAATTGTTAAGTCAGGGGTGCGATGGAGAATTGTCAAATGTTAATCAAATTTATAGACTGGGACGACAAGTACGGATCTCAGATCTCTACACACTCGGCTGCCAGCAATACACGGCATATTTATAATGTAGGAGATGGTGGTATATCAGCTTTGAACAAATGAATATATTTGACTTTGCCGTCATATGACGCACGGGAATACCGACGATGATCAAAGAAATAAACCAAACCCGAAGAGGCTCCCGCGCCGCCGTCATGGAATCCCACGCCGCTGTCAAGAAAGTCCCACGCCGCCGTCCGCAATGATCCCACGCCGCTGTCCAGGAGTTAGTCCCACGCCGCTGTCACGTAATCCCACGCTGCCGTCCAACAAGTTTCTCCCTCGCCGCCGTTAGATGCATTCCCACGCCGCAGTCCGCATAAGTTCCCACGCAGCCGTCAATCAAAAAATTCCCTCGCCGCCGTCGTACGTGGTTATCCCTCGTCGCTCCTCCGGTCCGCGTTGGACTTGCTCCCACGCCGCCGTCCAATGAAATCCCTCGAAGACCGACCGACTTTCCGCATGCGATGCCTATTAAGAAGAAGCGTTGTCCCTAGCGCCCTCGCCTAACCGAAGCCCTAACAAATCCCTCGTTGAAAAATCTGTGAATCCCACGCTGAACCCTGCCAATCCCTCGTTGATGTCCCAAGACATAATATCCCTCGCCGCCGTCACAGGGTTAAAATCCCACGCCGCCGTCCTTTCGAGGTATTTCCCTCGCTGCCGTCCAAACTTGTGGAATCCCCCGCTGCCGTCCAAATTTGTGGTATCCCACGCAGCCGTCAATGCATTGAAGTGGTTATGATGCCCAAGAATATGGTACGAAATTCAAAAACAATTGCGATCCTTTAAGAAAACCTCTAAGCGCCTCTCAGAGAAAACGTTGGAAAACCAAACACGAACTGATTCGAGGAGATATCCTATCCTATTATATCCTATCCAAGCGCAGGAGAATGCGAAGATTCGGGATTGCGCTCTGCAGTTGTCCACAACTTCATCAAAGTATCCAGAATCTCAAAAAACCAGAACGAAAAAACTATCCAATATCACGTATACGTCATATGTCCAATAAGCCACCGTACGAAGAGCGGAACAAGTGGTGGAGGTGGTTGTGGTAGTGCTGTGCGTGCGTGTCGATGAAAATGATGGTCATATTTTTTTTTTTTGTCTTTTTTGGTTTTCTTGAATATGTTAATTGTGGAGTTTGTAGAGTAGAAGCTGTGCCCTGGATCGGTTGATCCGCAGCTCTCGAATTTGAAGCAGATGAAGAGACGTATACGTTTCTAGGGTGATGACGATACTAAAACAAGCGAAGTTCTTCCAGATCGGTGATTGCTTCGTTTGACAAGAAGCGTTGAAACCTTTAACCTTAAGACCTTAAGGGATGCGATGATGAGATCTCTGACTGCAAACTCCAAGCCATCTTATAGTTTAGTGGAGTGGGGACCATTGAATATCGGTAGAGTTTCAAGTGCTGCGACATCAGTTGAAGTCGAAGAACACCCAAGGCTCGAGAGATTCATGGAATGCCCCCATGAAGCCCCATCTATCTATGGCATGGCTGGACAGATTTGAAGAGGCGTTCACAGTGATATGAAGCTACTTCTGTTTGGCCCATTTTTTGAAATAGATGCACGTCATTTACTGCTGCCTGAAGACCAGAGTTCTAGGAGGAGTCGAAAACGCCCAGGGAAGAGTTAAGATGATATCGGGACACACAGATTGCCCGCCTTTCACAAGCCTTTGGAGAAGAAGCAGTAGTAGTAGTGATTTCCCTCGCACATGCTCTCGCTTTCGCTCTCATTCAGCCTGCCTTCTTCTTTCACACGAAATGGGGATGAACCTCATCCAAAAACAGGGGACGGGTTAAGCAGCCAGCTGTCGGATTTCTTAGCCATACGAATTGGAATACATGTCACAGTTTAACAATAACTAAATAACAATAACAATCGATTGTTTTACAATAGTAGTAGTAGTACAAAGATGGGGGAATGTTTGGGAAACTGGCTCAGAATTTTACATTTACAATGTTTCGAGTTTAAAGGAACAACATCGCGTTGTCCGTACATTTAGAGTGGGCGTAGTTCCCAGAAAAGTCTACGTGCCTCGAGCCAGACTAATTACATACATACTTATAGGGTATGTTTGCTGAAAATACATAGTTTTTACAGAGAACAAAAAATAGAAAGTAAAGAAAGAAAAAAAAAAAAAAAAAAATAATAGAAAGAACATAGATCAGGAAGATATGTAGAATGTAGCGCGTGTCTCTTGGATTCCCTTTGAGAACAACTTGGGCGTCGGGTGCTTTGGAGTGGGGACAGACCGACCGACCGACCGACAACTGTCCTAGAGTGTGTCTGCATCTTTCTAGTGCTGCAGGGGGGATTACTGTTTGGTTTTACCTGAAAAAAGCGTACATACACCAACAACAACAACGTGGATAACGACGAGGACGTAGATGACGTCGATAGCAACTTGTTATGGCTTTGGTTTCCCTGCCTGCCACCTGCCGCCTGCCTGCTGTCAGCTGCTGCCACTGCTGCTGCTTCTGCTGTATATCGTATTGGGTTCCCTTTACGATTTATGGATTACATTTAACTTGGACGCCACCAGGAGCAACTGAATGGAATTAGGCTCAACTGGCACTGGAACTGGCTGTGCCGCTTGGCTGCTGATCTCACTTGCTCTCTCTTTCTCACTGTTGGGTGTGTGTCTTGTGTGTGCGCTGCTGCAGTACCACCTCGCAATTGTTTCCCTATTGCGGTATGTTGAACGTTGCACCAGGAGTCAAAGCGCTCAACTGGCAAATGCGAAGCGTAGCGTAGCGCAGCACCATCGTCTGTCTAGCTAGCCTCATTTTGGTCATCGAACACTAATCGCATTTGATTCCCTTTGCGATGGATTTTGATGAGTTAACCGCTTAAATGTCTCTCTCGCACTCTCTCTAGTAAGTAATTCACTCTGTGCTAGGCTAAGAAGGGAGTGGGATGAATGGATATATAATTTACATATTGGAAATTACAACCCGTTGCTTAAGTCACCACCAACGCTGTTCCCATCGCTAACCTTTCTCCTCTTCTCACTGTCCCTCTCAGATGCTGATGCTCATCTCTGGGCCTCTGCTTGGCTGCTCTTCTTCTGGTTGGATGTTTGAACACTAATCGCATTTGATTCCCTTTTGCGATAAACGACGGAGGCACAAGCTGTATAGGATCATAGCTGGTATGCTAACGCCATATACTACACACTAAGAGTATATATAGAAATACAGGCAGGGCAAAGTATATACATACAAATACAAACACACACACATACGCAGACACAAGCGCATGGGGACTATCTGTAGTAGCAGTTGAGTAGTTGCTTTTCATTTGGGCTGTTTCTCTCCTTACGCTGACGGATCGATCACTCACTCGTTGAGGATGAGGACGTGGACGAAGACGCTTGGATGCCCGTAGCGTACTTGCAGGCAGCTGCCCGGTACCAAGGACAACACATCAGCTCGCTCCCATCATAAAGGTTAACGAATGCTGGTGCTTGTGTGGTGTGGCGGGTCTCGGTCCAAACGCATTTGTTTCCCTTTAGCGCGGACCGAGCGCATATTTCTATGCGGTGCAATGCATTACGTGCTGGCTTAGCTTGACTTGATTCTTGATAGCTTTGGAATAGCTGTATTGACTTGGCTTGGATCGGATCGGCTTGACTGTAGAGCCTCTGTCCTGGCCATGAAGAGAGCCCTTGGCGGGGGCGTATTGGCGGTTTTTGCTGCTATCGAGGAGAATGGCAGTCTCGACTCGGATTGGAGCTCGACTCGACTCGATTCGATTGGAAGCAGTTAACGTTTTTTCTGTAAGTGTAAAAACGTTAAGTGTGTGTTGCACTGTTACGAGCGGATCTACTTGGGATCTTGCAACTCGTGCAGCTTCTCTCGAAGTAGTTGTTGCCGTTGTTTTAGTTGTTGTTGTTGTGGTGTTGATTTGCATTTGCATTTGCCTAAACTGGATGGATGGACTTGATGTATCGTTCTTGATTCCCTTCAACGATTTTTCTTTTTCTTTTTGGCTGAGTGGACGACAAGGCTACAAATTATGTGTGTGTGGAGCAGTAGTAGTAGTAGTAGAAGGATACAAGTGCCTGCCAGTAGTAGGATCCAAACTTCAGGATCATGCCACCAACAATGCTGCAAAAAGGTGCAAGTGCAAAGCGAAAGTTATGAGGGCTAACAAATGTCTCACGCTGCATTATATCGAGAGTTTAATCCGGAGGTTGTGTCCTCGTGCTAAACCTTGCATACGCTGAGCGAGATCGTTTGCCGTCACCTTTGTGGAACTTGGTACTCGTGCGTGTCGTCTCTGTAAAAACAGGTTTAAGCAATTCAAATGGAATACATTGCCTGACCTTGACAAGTTTTGACCAAAATTGCAATTTGTTCACGAGAGTGTTGTTGTTGGTTGTTGTGTTGTTTTTATATAAGATATATATTGCTTTCAAGTTGGCATTTGATTCCCATTGCCTCAAGAAATTTTGCTACATGTACACGGGGTTGGTTGGTTTTAATGTGTGTGTTGCGACCCATCCTGCACTGCAAGAAATTCAGTGGAATTAAGCTAGGAAAGAGGGGAAGGTTAGCAGAAAAGAAGACTGAAGAACATCCATTCCCTTTCGCTTCCACGATCTCTCGTCGTTTTGAAAACTACTTGCAGATTATCACGCAGGCACATTCAACTGCGATCTGATTGATATTTGGCTACAAGACACGAAGAAAGAAAGAAACACACAAAACGATTCTTTGCTCCACAAAAACGTTAAAATGCATAACTTTACATGAGAAAATCGGGACCCTTTCAGTTGGCGCATCCTTTCTTGCTGCCGCCCTATATACACATTATATCATCGGGGATTTCTCATTACATCCAATATGCGCAGGCACCGTTCAACTGCGTCATATTGCTATAAAATACGTGGAGAAAAAAAAAGAGCAAAATTTTGTTGTTTGGCAAAGCGAATAAGTTACGCTGATTTTGGATCATCCATTGAAAATAATGCCCATTTGAAATTGGAAGATGCAGCTCGCACCGCTTAAGTATCTGTTAATCTTTTTATCTACAAGATAAGAATATCCAAATTGAGGGGTACAAGTTGTATATAAAATTTACGTTATCCGGTTTTATCTGAATAGTGTGGCTCATAGTCTCATGGTAACAGCCCATTATTGAGTCTTGTTCGGCTATCAGTTATCGTACATTGACATTGTAGCGCTAGCAACGTGCTAAAAGAGAATATGAAACAAAAGCGACATTTTGTTCAAGTTAAGAGTATGAGAAAACGATTTACGCTTTTGTCTGTCTCTCGTCCCCTTTTCATTCTGACATGGGTAGAGCTCTAAGATCGGTTCGCTCACGTCTCATCATACACTTTCTCTCTTTCTTGCAGATGCACACAGGCACAGGTTCAACTGCGTCGCATCGCTAAAAAATATATAAACGGAAAATTGTCTTTGTCCTAAGCTACAGGTGGGAAGTTTAGGTGTGAGCACAGTTAACGTTATTTGGATTAGCATAACCTCTCTTTCTTTCTGGTTGATCCACCTTTCCGAGATTGATTTCACATATTTTGCTGCCTCTCCCTCTCTCTCTCTCTCTCTGCCTTCCAAGACGCTCACAGGCACTGTTCAACTGTGACGCATCGCTACAAAAAGATTGATGCCCTCATATTTAGGCTGTTCGTAACGGAAATGGAATAAAGACAATAATTTCAAAACTTCTTCCTTGCTCAATCAGCGATTGAGCCATTTCCACCAAGTAGTACATTGCCTAAGGCCTCTTCGCCTCTGTCTCTCTGAATTATCCACACTGAATTCCGTCAGTCGACTTGCTAGTTTAGATATGTGCAGGAACAGTTCAACTGCAATCATATCGCTAAAAGATATAGGTTGGTTTGATAGAGAACAAAAAGAAACGGCGCAGGAAAAGATGCCGAGAAAGTCCATTGGTCGATAGAAAATTGTTGCTGCAATTCAAGTGTATAATTAACGAGGAAAATCCCAAACGGCTTACGTGCCACCAATTATGTCAAATTTGAGTTGAAGCAAAGTGAAGAGGAGGGGCCGACGAAACTGATGACCAACAAAGTAGTGATGATGTTGACGACGACGATGACGAATTACGACTAAAGATGGCTGCGTAGTTGCAGGTGCATATATATCCGTTGCGTCACAGGCACATTCAACTGTGACGTTAGTTGCTGTTGCTGCTGCTGTAAATCTATTTGAAAAAGCAATTTGTTGTTGCGTTCGCAGCTGATATACGAATACCGTGTGTATGCAGAGATTTATCTGTGTGGATGGGTGGTGGGTGGCGTCAGCAACTGCTAAGCGCGCTGTATGTAGAGTAGGTGGTGAATATTGTGGTGGTGGTGGTGGTAGTTGGTTGATTTTGATTGTGGTGTGGTGGGTAGCAAGCCATCACACCGAGACCAGTAGTAGTAGTAGTAGTAGAGTAGGCAAATAAAGCACGAAACACACACACTCACACGCGCACACACACGATTGCTGTTGAGCTGAAGCTGCTGCTGCTGCTGCCGCGCGCAATTCCGCCTTGTCCCCAAAATTTTATTTTGTCAGCTGCATCTGGCATATATATTATTATTGGGCAATGGAGACTCGGTGGTGTTTGCTGCTGCTGCTGCCGCTGCTAAGCTGCTGCTTCGGCGAACTGTGTAGGATCGGCTGGCGCACAACAACTCGCTGTGTAGTTAGGTAGAAGACGGACAGACGTGAAGACTCACTCAGTAGTAGTAGTGTATTTTATAACAAATATCTTGAAGCCAATCGATTACCAATCGATTCTTGTATCATTATCATTGCGTATCAAATTTCGATTCTGTTTCTGTTTCGATGTTGAGATGATGGTTGCTTGCTTGCTCTTGTGTGGTTATTTGTCAAGTGTTCCGTTCCTCCTCATCGTTGCCATTAACGTTTCGAGGAGCAGGAAAACTGTAAAACAAAATCAGTTATAGACGAATATGTATACGACAAAGCAAATGGGAGATATGAGTTTGTTTTGCTTATAGACAAGTACGAGTAAATAATAAAGGCAACACTGATTGATTTTAAAATTACATACAGTTTACATTTTATTTATGTTATATACATATAGTTATTATCAGTTCTGTTCGATTTTTGTTTCTAGATTTACACAAACATTGTTCGCGTTGTGTGCGATTCTACAATTTAATATAGTGTGGAAGAAGCTACGTCTTCTTGTTCTTCCTATTTTTCTAAATTGTCTTTCGATTCAATATGAATCATCAAAAATTTTGTTTTTCTATTTTTCTTGTTCACGTTTCACTAGCAAAGTATCTCATACAAACGGACGCATACAGACGAAAATAGAAATAGCGGACCAGTTTATCCAAGGTTCACGTATACGAAAATACGAAAGCAATGAAAACAAAGGCACGAATGCATACACACTGAAGCGTGCATGTGTGTGCGATTCTGTCTGTTGCTCAGAGCAACAACTCTTGTGAGTATACACAAAAACAGCAGGCAGACACTCACACGCATTCACAGAAACGAGCATGCATATATACATAACAAGATGGCGTCGTTGATGTACGTGCCTTTGTTGCACTGCGCTTACCTACCCTCGTTTGCATGCTATTATGAAATTTTTCTTCTTTGTATGAAATATTCGACTACTTTAGACAAAGAAAAGCTAACTAATAGTGTTAAAAATAATTAATAAGATAAATTTACAAACCGAGTGTGAATCCCGGACCAAAGGCTTCATTTTGATGAGCGTTGATAGACCAGCAGTCGCCAATGACTCATACTGCTCGCTTCGTTCACGAAGGCCATTTGCTCGTCCTCATCATCTTCACACTCTTCACAGCCTTCACATTTTTCATTACTTTCTATGTATAACAGGTTTGCACACGTTTTGCAACTGCAAATGAGAAATGTTTTCGTAATAAAACTAATTTAACAAAGAGAACGTCATAGAAAAAATAGGAAACAAATTATACAGCTTGGCAGTTGAAGTTCGAACACATTCTACGTTCATCTCGTTTTTTCGTAAACGTTTAAAACGTGCCACATCTAGTTGTCTTTGTCTAACTAACTGTGTACTGCGATAGCGCAGTTGTGTTGATTGTTGTTGTAATTGCTGCTGCCATTGTTGGATAAATTATTATTGTTGCTGTTGTTGTTATTGCTGCTGCTTAAACTGTTCAAAAAACTGTCGAGGCCACTGAGTTCGCTGTTCCATAGATTATTTTCAATACTCCGTCGCTCAAATTCGGCAGTCTCCGATTCCAAAGTTGCGTCGCAATTTCGTTGATATTTCTCATTGGCATCGCTGGCACAATGCGTTCTGCCATGTGGAACAAATTTAGTTTGGATGTCGAGCCATCGACTGAATCGCTCTTGTTGTTTCCTGCGCAGCTCGTGCTCTGCGTGGAGCAATGCCGTTGACAAAATGGCGTTCACCCGAAGGCTGCCCGAGCCTCGCATTTTGCGACGCATTTGCACACGTTTCATGCGAAAATTTCGCACCCAATACGTTAACGTCTTGGGCTGTTCAACTCCGTCAAACTCATCATAAAAAGCAACCATATTTACACGTTGCTTTGTAAAAATAACTTTCTGTTTAAAAAGATACACACACACACACCTCTGCTGCTGCTTAAGTGTTGGCCAGCGTGCTGCGACTCGTTTTTCACTATCTGGTTATATAACCTCCCAGAAACTATGAACTTTAGACTGTTAACACGTCTTTACTGCACGACTTTTCAAATACAAATGTGGAACGAACGAGAATGGCACTGCTTTTATAGCTGCGCATGCAGCTGGCACACGAATGCTACGCGACGCTGCCAGTTTTTACCTAGGTTTGTCTGGATTTTTTGACAGCTGCAGCCGTTGGGGGTTGCAATTACCAGTTTTATAAGTACAAGAATTTAGGTAAGAAGCCCCTAAGCGAAGGAAATATATGTTGTTACCTGTTTCAGACGTGAATAATCTTGAGAAAATTACACCCCGTAAATTTTTCTAGAAAAACAATGGCTGCTTCGAATACCTGCCAACTTGTTTAACAAACAAATGAAATGGAACAGAAATAAGTGGTGGCTTGCCGATGAAATGTTCAACATGTTTAATCCAAAATATGTAAATGCATTTTAAAATATATTTTAAGACCCGTAATTTACAACACTTAATAAAATACCTTCTTGTTAACGACAGAAGCAAGTTTTAATTTTAATTGCTGTGACCACTAAATCGTAGCTGACAACTTGATTTACAATGTTTTGTGATGTTAGAGTTGCCAACAGTCTGCCAGAAATGTACAATCGTTATCGATATCAATTTTGCGATAAGTAATAATAATAAGCGCTGCATTCAAAATGTAAAACTACTTAATATACCAATAATTGATCAAAATACAGTAATTTAGTGGCTTAGAGGCCATAAAAGTAATGTGCAAAGCGACATATGTAAGAGACTATTCAATAAAAACTTGCAAAGTGTATAGATGCAAAGTCTTCAGATGTATTTAATTATCATTGCAATGTTGCTAAATTTTCAAATTATAATGATCTCTAGCACTCATATACGTATATGTATGATTATTTCTATATAAGTATTTTGGGAGCAACATTTCGCCGTGCAGTTTAGCCCGATGGATCCCAGCGATCAGTACATGTTGGCACCTCGTCGGCTGCGGAACGCGAATAACGGTTAAAGTGTGATTGCGTCAAAGTGAAGAAAGTGACGTCGCAAACGGGGGCGGGGGTAAAGATTTGCACGTACAGCGGTTTGAAAAACAATTCAATACTTTTGGAGATTTTCAAATAAACAAAGCGCCACACACACAGCCGTTGGTTGAAGTGCTACAATTTACAAAAGGCGAAAGAAAAACAAAACCAAAAAAAAAACATTGTGGCCGAGAACAGCGTGCGCCATTGACAGCAACGGGGCGGGGACAGTGGCGTCCAGAGGGGACTCTGATCAAATGTGGAAGCACAACATCTGCACAGATCAAAAGATTGATTGCTGGCCATTAAACTAGAGTGGTGGAAAAATCAAATTCACTTTCCATTCGAGAGATTCCAGCGTACATTTTGTAGGCCAACAGCGGAATTGTAAACAAATACAAACAATAATAATAATAATATTAATAATAACAAGACCTGACACAACTGGAAGCTGGCAAATATGGAGAATGTGCGCTTTTCCATCATTGTAAGTGATGAAAACCACACTACAAACCGCAACAGCCCCCAGTCCCGTCTCTCCTAGACTCTAGATCCGCACACTCCCTTTGTCTCCCCCTCTTGCACACTGTTTGTTTGGCTTTCGATAATTGGTTTGTTTGTTTTGGCAGGAAAACGATCTGAAATGGCAGTCGGAGAGCGAGGCAGCAGATATGGATCTGCTCTTTGATAAGCGCAGCATATCCAGCGAGGCCAACAGCGATGCCGTTTTCAGCAACGAAGCTCATGAGATATTCGCCAGGCAACAGAAGAATCAGGTGCTCTGGGAATCCCAGGAGATCGATGAATCCCTGGCCACCCTCCCCAATGCGCTGCACATCCTGGAAATGGTCAAATCCTCTTGCTCGCTGGGTGAGTTGGCAGCTTTAACTTTCAATTCATATATATTCTACTTCATTTAATTTCTTTCAGAATTTTTGATCGAACCCAGCGATTGCAATTTGGCGCTGATCTGCTGTGCACTCTATGGCTCCGTGGAGAATGTCATTTACCTGCTGACTCACTACAATGCGGACCCAAATGCCACCGACGGTCGTGGCCGTACGCCCCTGCATTTTGCCTGTTGTCGCGCCAATGCGCCGATTGCCAAGGTACTTCTTGATCGAGGATCCGATCCAAATCGCTGGGATGGCAAGAAGGAAGTGACGCCGCTCCACTGCGCAGCCAGGTGAGAGCGCAAAGTCAAACAGTTTAAGCGATAGATGGAAAGGGAAAGAGGGAGAGAGAGTTCCATTTATAATTCTCTCAATTCACAGTTCCAAGAGCGTGGAGTGTATTCTGCTGCTGCTGCGTCGCAAGGCGAACATCAACATTGGCATCGAGAGACGATCTGCACTGCACTACGCAATCGATGGGAACGCCGTGGATTGCGTGGAAATATTGTTAAAGTATGGCGCCGATCCCAACACTCCACAGGTGTACACGGAGACCCCACTGCACACCGCCTCCGCCTCGGGGTTTACCAAGTGCGTGGAACTGCTGCTGAATCACAATGCCGATGTGCGCTCTCAGTTCGGTGAGGGCAAAGTGACGGCACTACATTTGGGTGGGCATGAATCTTAAGTACTCCAAATGACGCATACTAAACACACTCACACACACACTTAAACTCATTTGCAGCTGCGGAAAATGATTACGCCGAGTGTGTGAAAATGCTGCTGGATAATCGTGCCGATGTCAACTGCCGGAATGCCAGCCAGCAGACGCCGCTGCATCTTGCCTGCCTCTCCCAGTCCATAGGCACCGTGGAAATGCTGCTCAAATATGGCGCCAATGTGAATGCCGTCTATCGGGATGGACGCACCGCGCTCCACGCCGCCATTGTGAAGCAATCCCGCTGTCTGGACTGCTGCAACGCTCTGCTGAAGGCAGGCGCCGATGTCAACAAGGCGGACGACTACGGGTACACTCCCCTGCACATAGCCGCCCTCAACGAGTTCAGCAGTTGTGTGTACACCTTCATAGGTAAGCGATATACATGTATACCTAACCAATCTCTAAACTCCCTGACTCCTCTTACAGAACACGGCGCAGATATAACCGCTCGCACTGATGGCCACACCTCAGCACTGACGTTCATAGTACGTCGCTGTCCGGAGGTCATACCGAAGCTAATGCATAAACTGGACGCCTCCATTAAGGCGAATGATCATGAGATTGGGGATGTCGATTGCCAGATCAAATTGGACTTTCGGCTGCTTGTTCCTAGCTCCTCGGTGGAAAAGGGTGAAACGGAGCTAATGCTGACCCTCATTGAGGTGGGACAGAAGCGCATACTGATGCATCCACTGTGCGAGACATTTCTGTTTCTCAAATGGCGACGTATACGCAAATTCTTTCTGCTCAGCTTGGCATATCACACCTGTTTCGTGCTGCTCTTTACTTTCTTTGTGATCGGTGTCTACACGCGTAACTGCAAAGAGGGCGTGGCCAGCTGTGAGGCTCCTGGATATGTGCGTACCATAGGCTACTTTGTAATTGTGCTGAATTTACTGCTGCTGGGCAAGGAGCTCTTTCAAATGGCCCACGGACTGCATGGCTATGCCAAGTACTGGGAGAACTGGCTACAGTGGACCATTGTCTTTGGCGTCATGTTGTGTGTGGTAGGTGTGGTAGGACCCCAAACTAGAGCTAGGTACTAGTCTCTAATCGTTTCAGACTCCAGAAATACTGTGGACTGGCGATCTGCTGGCGGTGCCAATGTGGCAGCATCATGTGGCTGCTGTGGTTATACTTCTGGTCTGGCTGGAGCTTATGATGCTGGTGGGACGCTTTCCCATCTTTGGGGTCTATGTGCAAATGTTTACCAAGGGTAAAGCAGAGGCTATAAGACTTTTATCCACCAAGAAAAAGAATCTTACTAACTTTTACCTCTTTTCAGTTGCTGTTAACTTTGGCAAGTTCCTGCTGGCCTACATCTGTCTGCTGATTGCCTTTGGACTCAGCTTTGCTGTGCTCTTCAATGACTATCCGGCGTTTGAGAACATTACGTGGTCGTTTATGAAATCCTTTACCATGATGTCGGGTGAACTGGAATTTGAGGACATTTTCTATGGCGACTATGCTGTCAAGTTTCCCGTGACCTCGCACATCATATTCCTGGCCTTTGTGCTGCTCGTGACGGTGATATTGACCAATCTAATGCTGGGTCTGGCTGTCAGTGATATTCAGGGACTGCAGGTGTCCGCCAGCTTGGATCGTCTGGTGCGTCAGGCGGAATTGGTCTCACGCCTCGAGAGTTTCTTCTTCTCGCGGCTGCTGCGAAACGCGCCGCTCGTGCACTACTGCAAGCGAAAGGCGCTGCTGCGCACATCACGCGACAAGCTACAGTTTACGGTGCGTCCGAATGATCCACGGGATCGATCGCAGCTGCCGGAAGACATCAAGCTGAACATTTACAAACTGGTAGCGGAGCGCAGGGATCGCAATATGAGCATACGACGGCGTCAATTCGAGACCAACTATCACATGTTTAGTCGCAGTCTGCAACGGCCGAAGGAGCAGACGGACAAGAAATCCCAGCAGCATCTGAACCAAGAGCAGGGAGCACAGCCAGAAGCAAGGTATCCGAATCAAACACAAATGTTCCAGATGAACGAGCTGCTGCGGCCACGATCAGCTACAAATGTGCCACAGCAGCTGCGGCGGGAGCAGGAGCAGGACACAATTGTGAAGCTCAAGAATCAGGCCAACGACTGGCGTCTGGAGATGCAGACACTCAAGGAGCAAGTAGCTCAGCTGACGACCAAATTCGATCGTTTCGCTGAAAATGCCATGCGAAAGCTGAACTACAGTGCCGATGAGCTGTGCCGCATGAAGCAGCAGCAGCAGTCAACAACGGAGACAGTGCGTCATCAACGGCATCATCATCGCTGAATTGAGCTCTATATATGCTATGTGACATATACTATATATAAATAACTCAAATTATAAAATGTATACTATATATTGCGTGTAATTACAGTTAATCAAGTTGATTAATTTTAAGCGCCTGGCGAATTGGTTAACCACTTGTCATTGCTCTGATTCCAGACCAAGGTATCCTCATCTGGCGGCGGATTGTGATCCGAGAGCTTTGTCCATGTCTGCGACTCAGGATTGTAGGCAAAGCTCTTGGAGTTAAACGGTGGCGGTGGAGGCGTGGCAATTATCACTGGTGGCCGAGTGATGGGCACTAAAAGTGGTTTTGGTGTACCACCTGGCTGCACACTAATGTACTCCACCTGCGACTTGGGATTGGAGTAATCCCCGGCCAGCACCAGCGGCAGCAACAATACAACTACAGGAAACACGTCAGAGTGAGCTCTGTGATTTAGTGTGTGAAAAGTTACGAACTCACGGCATATGGAAACTGCTCTCAGCATCTCTGGAATCTAGTTTTAATCTAGCTCACTGTACGTTTCAACGATTCAGCTGCGACTGGAACACACAAAGCAGCGACTGCGTCGAGATCTCAGCTTAATAATCTCTTTGTTTTGTTTTTTATTTTTAATTTTTATTAAGCTTTGTTGAGGTCATTGGTGTGAACGTTGAACCGGCGATTGTCAGAGATACGGCTATCTGAGGCTCAAACGTAGAGCCGCTGAGGTCCATTGCTGTGCCTGGCAGAGTTGAGCATTATAAAAGAGACATTAGGAACTTGTTTTAGGGAAGATTTGAAGCAACGATTAGCCCCGAAAGCTTAGAGCAAACTTTGGCTGGGAAAAAGAGAAACTTTAACTGTGTACAACCCAGATTTGTAGACTCCATAGAGCATGCCCAACTGTAGATTACTCTAAACATAAAAAAGTAAAGGTTCAGTGGAACTTATTTAATTTAAATTATTTTGATTATTTAGAGTTGCAAAACTTCTTATCAAATTATAGTACCCATTCAGTTTTTAGAATCTTTTTTCAAAAATAATTCCGTTGCTGATTTAGATTTGGAAAATTTCCAAAACAGACAAAAGCTTAAACCGTTTAGATATGTATATCCATAAATGTTTTGGAAATCCTCTTCAAACTACTAATGAATTTAGCTGATTTCATATTTACACTATATAAAATGCCACAAAACTCTATCGAAACCAGCGGAAATTTCTAATTTATAATTGTTTTCACCATAATAAAAGGACAACCAGATATTTTGCGTCTTATTTACGAGTATTTAAACATTTATAAAGCGATTGTACTTTGTTCATTATGTTGATTAATCCAGACTTTAAGACTGCGCAGGGGTGCAGATGCCCATGTGTAGACGGCGCACATCTATAAAGAATTCAAATTATTAGTTGTCTTCATACGAAATTGAAAAAATTAAACTTACTTTGCCCACAACGCACGGCACAGTCGAAGCGTCCAGCGTTGTAATAGTTGACATTGTCGCTGCCACAGATGGGATTGTATTCACTGGTAGCTGGACAGGCTTGGATGCACGACAGATAACGGGGAGATGGTGTTGTGGGCGCTGCTGTTGTCGACGACACGCGGTTCTCGATGGGACGACCACTGATGAAGGTGTTCCTCAAGTCCTCATCCCAACGCTGAGGCGGAAATTGTGGAGCAGCATGCGATCCAACAACGATCAGCAGCAAAGCTTTAGAAGATTAAGCGCTACGTTTAGCAAACAAATTGTTTATGCTTGTAGTTAATAAAATTACTCACCGAATATGTGAAAGCATTCCATTCTTGATCTGTGTGTGTTTTCGTGTCTGTCTGTCTGCTCTCGAAACTGGTCCGTTCCACTGTGAAGCTGAAACGCGTCTGAGTTCGTCAAATCTCCCGTCACGCGTTTATAACCGAAGGTCAGCTCGAAAAATCTTTTTTTTTTTAAAGTAGTATTAAGTATTGATTGCTTATTTTGTTTTTTATTTCACATGCAAACAGACACTACAACGTCATTGGTCTTGCTCACGCTTGATTCTTTGGGGAATGCCCCTTAAATCTCAGCACAAGATACGAAACCGTTTTAACCCATCAGATACATGCATAAATTCTGTGTGAGTCACACGCAGTGGGAAGGGAGTGCACTTAAAAAGGTCTAAAAATAGCCTGAAATAGTTTATAAACCTGTAGGAAAGTCGACAGTCGAATGCTGCTCGCATTTCCTATGAAACAACAGTGAATCTTGCCTATAAAGTATGGCTTTAGGTGTTGAGATTGAACGTTTTTTATTCAAAATAACATAACTTAAGTTTAAGTAACAAAAAAGAAATTAACTGAGTATTCAAAAACTACTTCATTAAATTAAATTAACTTCATCAACACATTCAATGTCTTAGGTATTTAAGTTACATAGTTTTTACTGGGTAATTCCCAGTTGGGCACACTCGAAAGCCTAATAAACTAGGCTGCAAACAAGTTAAGTGTTAAAAAAATCAAAATGATCATTCAAAAACTTCTTCATTAAATTAAATTAACGCCAGCAAAGCATTCAATGTCTTAGGTATTTAAGTTACATAGTTTCAGCAGGGTAATCGCCAGTTGGGCACACTCGAAAGCCTCACAAGCTAGGCTGTAAACAAGTTCTCGTTCCGTTTTAAGTAAAACATATGTTATTCGCCTTATAACTAAACGTATTTTTTTATTTTAATCATTTTTATCGCATTGTTTCATTTCAAGTTGCAATTTCAAAAAAATTAAAATTTTTTTTTCCACTTAACTTAATACATAATCTACCTGTGTGCGCTACACAATTTAGTTAAAGAATATAAAATATATATATATATAGGTATATATAATGAAATGAAAGGAATACAGAGAAAACAGAGGTAAATCAATTTGTTGTTGTACAAATACGTGTGGTGTTAATTGTTATAAACGGAACAAAGCTTCAGCGCTATTTTTTGAGTCCCAGATGAGTATGGAGAATTTTCTTAATGGTTAGAAGTTTAATTATCATCTGCGATGCATTGGCTATATAGGTGTGGATGTCGCTACCTATACACACTGTACTAGCTACAGTGAACTCACGTACCTAGATACTCGTATTGTCATACAACTACAATTTGTTGTCGTTTTTGTTTTCTATTCTCTTTTCTTTCTTTTCTTATCTTTTTTTGTTGACTTCATTTCTTAATTTTTGTTATTTTTTAGTTTTTTTGATTCTTTTTTTTGTGATTTTTGGTGAGAAAGCATCACAGAATTTAATTTTTGGCGGGCCTAAAAAATACAAAACGGCATTGCATCAGATCCATGCGCGAAATTCGATAGAATTCAATAATTTGGACAGGGAGAGAGAAAAATGAACATACGAAATTTGGGGTTGAAACGTCCGCTTGTCAATGAAATCTTGTTTTTGGGCGAAATCTTGTCTATTTTTTCATTTCTTATTGTTGTTGTTGGAGGTGTATTCTGCTGCTTGATGTTTTTTTTTTGCTTATCGTGAGTGGAGCTTAAGAACTGTTCTTGCGCAAGGCAAAGACTCGTTGTTGTTGTTGTTGCTGCTGCTGTTGTCTACGCTGTTGTTCCTGCTGATGATGCTGTGCATTGCGAATGTTTACATTTTTGGCAGCTTTGCTGTGATGTGCAGTCTGCTGTTGCTGCTGTTGTTGCTTCCTGCTGTTGTCCTTGCGCGTGGAGACACTGGGTTGCTCCATGCTTGGTCCCTTTTGACGCTGATCTGCTGTGAGCAGAAATCCCGTCAGCTTGCCATCCCAAATAATCAGTCGAATTGGCACAACCGATAGCAGTTGCAACTTGTATGGCGATTGCTTTAAATTACGTTCGGCAATAAGTATAGAATTGGGCGCATTATGCGTATCGACGATGACACGTTGCATTTTATAATTAATGGTTATCACATGACCGGACTCCAGTGTCACCACATTCATCATATGCTGAAAGATCTCAATCACAACAGCACGCATATAAACCGCTTGGCGATTGCTCACATATCGCTTAAAGAACAGATTGCTGGAATCATCGCCAGCCTGTTTGGCATCAAATTTGCGTTTATTGGCAATCTTTGTTAGCTCATGCAGCTCCTCACTGCTGCGTCCTGGTGCGGGGCAATAGTTCAGAGCAGCCGCCAAAAGACTAAACAAGAGAAGAGAGTAGAGTAACAAATAGTGAGCACAATTTATGGCTATGATAGAGACTCACCGATGTACCATTACGTCCGGATAGCGTCGTATGGGACTGGTGAAGTGGGTGTATATGGGTATAGACAGAGCATAATGCCAGAGATCAGCTGGTTCCGTTTTACCCTCGCTGCAGAAGTAACTACAGATGGAAGCAAACACTTTGTTGTTTTATCAAGTACACAGTCAATAATTTCTCATACTCACTTGGCTCTGGCCATGGGCTTCATGAGCAGCTGACTGAGGCATGCACACATGGCAATGGGATCGGCAGCTTCGTTGCACAAACGATGCATGCTCTCCTGCAATGCCTTCGACGAACTGTAGTCCAAGTCCAGGCCTTGCGTTAATAGCTTCTCTCGCAGTGATTTCAATGATTTAGTCAATGGCGGCGGATGATTACGCAGCACAGCAATATTGGGAAATGCATCATGTATGAAACGTGCCACGGCCTGATTGGCCATCAGCATATACTCCTCGATCATGTGGTTCGCTTCGCGTTGTTTCTCCACCTCAAAGCCCATGGGTTCACCGCTCAGCGGATCCAATGTGAAGCGAACCTTGGCATTATTGATGGTCAGGGCGCCGTTATCAAAGCGCTTGGTGCGCATATTGCTAGCAATGCCATTTAGCCAGGTGACACGCTTAACGATGTCGTTTACGCTGAAACCATTGAGTATGGTTGGAAAGTCATCCTCGGTAAACTTCTCACGGGGATTGTCAATAATCTTCTGGGCATGCTCGTAGGCAAACTGCGAGCATGAATTGATCACAGAGCGTGTAAAATATGGCTTTGTTAGCTGTTTGCCTTTGCCGTCCAAGCGCCAAAAGACCGAGAACGAGAACTTGTCCTCGCCGGGCAGCAGAGAGCAACGGAAGCATAGCGTCTGTGGCAGCATGTGTATCACTTCGTTGGCCAAATAGATTGAGGTAGAACGATCCTTCACAATGTTATCCAACTCACTGTTCTCCTGCAGATAATGGGCCACATCCGAAATGTGCACGCCCACCTCGTATTCATTGTCGCTCAACTGCTCGATGGAGAGTGCATCATCCAGATCACGTGCAGTCAATGGATCAATTGTAAAAACGCAACTTTTGCGCATATCACGACGATTGATTAGATCTTCTGGTGTAATTGCTGGAGCTGCCTGTGCGTACATATCATTAAAACGCTCCTCGAAAGGCACAATGTCGCGCAGACTGTTGTGTATGAGTATGGCCTTCAGTTCATCATTTAGATTACCAACACGACCAACGGGCTGCAGCAGTTCGGCAATGCAATGGCCATTACTATCAGTTTCGAGTATGTGGGCCAAGTAGAGCAGACCGCAGACCTCGTCCGGCTGCTTGGTGCCAATGTGGACGGCGCAGCTGGCCTGGGATATGTACGCCATCGGCATGCGCAGATCAAAGGGTCGAAATTTATAAAAGAGCTCCTCATCGCAGAGCTTGGTGGGATTGGTGAACGAAATGTTGCCCACTATTTGACGCAATTCCGTTTGCCGAACGATCGCAATGACAAAAGCCTTGGGACAATTGTCCGATGATATAACAGCGACGTTCTCATCATCTGTATCCTGGGATTCCGTCTCATCCGACAGCTCCTCGTCCTCAGCTAAAAGTGTAAACAGTTTTAAACCAATTAAAGTTGTAGATAAACCCTTTAGACTTACCGAGCGAAAGGGAAGCCTTGCCGCCTGTGATGCTAACGGTGGCACCATCACTTGGCTTTGTTACCGAAGCACCGGCATTCATCACAAAGGCGCGCACTGTGTCGCCCTCAAAGGCATAGCGCCGGGCAACGGGCAGCAGCACAATACCATCACGATCAAGGGCCTCACGATCCGTGGACAGGGATATAAAGGCCTGACGATTGTTCTTGCGATTCACGCGTATCTCCTCCTCCACAATGCGGCCATAGCCGGCGGCAACCAGACGACGGGCATGAGATTCCAAATCACCAAATTCACCCTTAAAGATCAGTTCCTGCGGCAAATGCTGCTCGGTGCCCACGTATTGCTGCACAATCTTGTTAATATAGGAGCGCATGGCCTCCAGTTCAGTTTTCGATGAACGTGGAGCGTTCTTATCGTTGCGCTTCTTGCGGTTGCGATTACGCTTGCGTGGCGATTGCGCCGATGAGGTTCCATCGGATTGCTGCATACCTGGCGTGGCACTGCTGCTGCTGGTGCTCGACATTTCGGATTCGTGACGTGGACGCGTCAGTTCACCAATACGCTGTTGAGGATGTGGTTGTGGATATGCATAAACTATTTGTCGTTGTGTATGAAATACGCCTGGTGGTGGCTGTCGACCAGATAAATCCATGCCACCATCAATGCGACGTACCTGCTGTAATGGCATACCAGGCACTGGCATAGAGACTTGGACTTGGACAGGGGCAGGAACAGGGACGGGAAGATTATAATAGCCAGACCTACCAGGATCACCCACACTCTGCCACTCGAGTTGGGAGAGCACCTCATTCTGATTGATTAATTGCTTGGCATAGGCATTAACTTCGGGATTAATATGCATTAACTTTAGTACCAACTCCTGTAGGACACCAATCTCACCATTAAGTACTTGACGCGATTTACGTTTCTTTCGCAGCTCTTGCTGCACGTTGCAATTCAAATTGGCATTCGGTCCATTCATTTGCATGGGCAGGCCCGCACGTGGCGGTATATACCAGGCGAATTTATCCACTGGCATGGGCATTCCATGTGCTACAGGTCCATTATTGTTTTGCATATGTATTAATAGTTGACGTTGCTGGTGTTGCTGTTGCTGATGATATTGTTGTTGTAGTTGGTTATATTGCGAATTTGGAACAGCTGATGGATGAGGAGCAGCAGCAGATAACATGGGCATTGAGCGCTGCAGTGGCAGTGATTGTTGCTGTTGAAGTTGGTGCTGCTGCTGTTGCTGCTGCACATGCGACTGCGGAACAAAGGAGCGCATAAACTGATTGGCCCTTTGTTCAATGAGCGTATAGTCCGCTGTGGCAGCGAACTGGCCAGTCATATCCATCTGCTTCTGCTGCAGACGTGTGGCAAGTCGTTGCGTGCGTTGGCGCAATAACTCAATGGACACAAACGGATTGGGATAATCGCCTTCATTTCCTTGTTGTTGCATTTTTCGAATCGTTGGTTTCAGCGGACCCGTTACAGCACTTTCTAAGCTCCCTATGCTCGACGTTTCTGACATGTTTAAAACAGTTATTATTGCTTTTTATATAAACGGCTTTGTAACAAAAAAAATAAAGTTCGTTTATCTTGCAGCGTATTTCACATACTGTGACAACAAACACTCTCAGTTGATTCAAGTAGCGCACAAACTATTTCGCTCTCTGTGCGCATTACGTCAGAGCTTTCAGGAATTCAAACGTATTCGAAGAATTGTAAAACCGATAAATTTTCAGCTGAATTACATTTTTCTGAGTTACAATAAATTCTTAACAGTTTATTTTTCTCAGCTTTGTGCTCTAAAGTTCATAATTAACTTACTCTAAATGTGTGCCATACACAGATTTCCATATAATGCACTTGTGACGTCAAACGATCACTGTTCTCTTCTCTCTTTCTCTCTTCGACTAACTTTCATTGCGATCATCATGTCGAATTTCACAATGATATTGCCAATTTGTGCCGACAAAGCCAATCGAATATGAGAGAGTGTATATCGATAAACAATTGTTGTGCAGCCCTGCAAAATAGTGTTGTAAGACCTTCGCGCCATTTTTCCCGTATCTTTCACTACTTGCATTTTCAGTACAATCTTGTGTTTTCTCTCGACTTTCGAAATGTTTTCAAATCTGTGCATTTAATGTGCATAACAGTGGGACTAGTTAACGCCTCATCGAAGTATAATCGTGTTGCAATGCTTGTATGAGAGCGTGCTTTGTTTGTGTACATATGTATGTGTGTGCGTGTGCCAGTTAATAAGAAAAACGCTACCGAGGTACACAAGTTTTATTGTTTATTTATGTATGTAGCTTGCTTTAGCAGTTGTTTGTTGCAATTTTTATAAGTTTGGCTTTGTATTTATCTGCTTGCAAACTGAACACACACATACACTGACACACAACACTCAAACATACCCATACATACACTGACACATACCCCCCGACACGCAAAGACAAAAACTATGTACGAATGTAAACGAGAGGCGCTAGAAAAATGACTGATGTAAATTGTTTTACAAGTGAGCATACAACAACAACAACTACACCATCAGAAGCAGCAGAGCTAACAACACCCACTAAAAATGTGGTGCATCAGCTAACGTCACCGACATCGCCGTTCGTATTGAGAGCACCGCCTAGCGCCAAATCCAAGTTGATATTGCAAAACATGGAAGAGGTGCTCAACTCGGTGAAACAAAAGCATCGTGAGAAGCACAAGAGAAAGCGTGAAGAAAAACGGCGTGCAGCATTGCTAGCCGAAGCAGAAGCGGAACAGGCCCAACAACAAGTGACAGCAACGAGCAACGGCGAGAAACACGTGCCCGCTGAGAAACCAAAGCCGCTGCGTGAGAAGACTGCCCGGGAGAATGGCATTGGTGGTCATGGAAAGCGTAAATCAAATGCAAGTCCAGTGAAAACTGGCACGGATAACCAAACGTCCATTATGAAGCACTTTACAAAGACTGAGCCAGCTGCGGCAGCAGGACCAGGTGCTGCGGTCAAAGCGAAAACTGCCACAAATGTCTTTGAGCTGATGATGAATGCCCGCAATCGTTCCATAGGCAGCAATGCCAATGGCAGCCAGCAGTCACCAGAGCAGACGGAATCTCTGGCCACCTCAACGCCGCACTCGAGGCGCAAGCAAATGCTGCAAGATTGGAATGAACGCAAGGGTGGAACCAAACGGCGATTGGCGGATGAGGCACGCGGCGACTACATAGACCACCAGATGGAACAACGAGCCAAGCGGTAAGTCTCTCTAATCCCCTTCAGAAAAGTGCCCCAATACTCACTGCTTCACTCCATTTACAGCTTGAAGAAAATGTTAACGCAGCCAGAGCTGGCGAGCAGCAAAAAGGCGGACACACTCAACTCCTCAGCGCCAGTTAAACGTCCACGTGGTCGTCCGCGTACGCGTCGTGCCAGTGCGGATGTGGTTGCCGTTGAGCCGGATAACAGTAGTGTAACAGCGGATGTGGAAGCCGTCGAATTCCTGTCCAAATTGTCTTCACCCACCAAGAAACGGGATAGCTTATTGGGCTACTTTCCCAAGGTGGAGTCGCCCAAGAATGCAAATGAATCGACGGAAACGCCGGCACCACCAACGATAGATACACCCAAACGTCGTCCACGCAGCGCTAAAACCGTGGTCAGTACACCAGTGCCCGAAGAGGAAGTCACAGCGACTCCATCTGGACGTCCACGGCGCTCGTGTGCATCGAAGGCGCGCTACGACTACGATTTGGAGCCCAGTCCAACGAAAGCAAAGCCAGCGGCACCGACACCAGCGGATGCAGATTCAGATTCCATTGAAATCATTGAACTGGACAACAGTAATTCTACCGTGACACCCAAGAAACTGGCGCCACTCTTCATGCGACAACTGCCAAAACCTTCGCCGGATCCAACTGCTTTGCGGGCACGAAGGGAATTCCTGCACTCTGGTGTGCCCGAGAGGATTAGGCAGGAGCAGAGTCGCCAGCGCAGCACTGAACAATACTACGAGGAGAACTATGAGCTCTTTCCACGCATTGCGCATGTGGCGAGTGCAACGAGTCTGGTGGCAGACTCCAAACTGCCCCTTAAGCTGCCCTACGCACTAAGAGCGGAGGAGACGGAGTCATTGAAGGAAGTTGCACCCCGCAAGTCCAGCATAGGCAGCATAACAAACTGTAAAGCCGCGGACTTTGTGGCGGGCAAGATGCGCTGCATTAGCTGGACACCGCTGCCACAGCTGGACAACAAGCGAGCACTGGTGAAGAACTGGAAGAGCGTCTTTGATCGCTTTCCCACCTTCAAGTGCTACAATCAGATGCGTGAAAAGTACCGACACTTTAGTGCTATCGATGCCGCACAGGATACACAGCCAATGGGTGAATCCTTTGTGGTCACACGACGCACACGTCGCTCCATGGAAGCCAAGCAGCCGGAGGAGGACGCCAAGCCGCCAGCGACAGCTCCCAATGGTGAGCTGCTCTTCACGGAGAAGTATAAACCTTTGCTGTTCGAGCAGGTGCTGGTGAATCTGACGCCTGTGCAGGAATTGCGAGAGTTTCTGTCCAATTGGAACGGTGCTGGCAATCGCAATTCCCAAACTCTAGATGACTCAATGGACTTTGCCAACGATTCCAATTCGATGGGTGCCGCCTGCAATACAATGGTGCTGCTGGGACCGTGTTCCAGTGGGAAGACCAATGCGGTCTTTGCCCTGGCCAACGACATGAACTTCAATGTGCTGGAGGTTAATGCGGGCATGCGTCGAACGGGCAAGAAGCTGATACAGGAGCTGCAGGAGGCCACACAGTCGCATCAGATACGCAAAGAGGCCAAAGCTGGTGCAGCACCAGCCCAACAGCTGCTCCAAAAGCTGCAGCTCAACAGCTTGAAGGCCAAGCGGCAACAGGGTGTCGAGGAGGAAGTACGCAAATCCCTGATACTCATCGAGGATGCCGACATTCTCTTTGAAAACACAGATGCGGGATTTACAGACGCCATCTATACGCTGGCTGCCAGCTCCAAGCGGCCCGTAATCATTGTGGCCACGGATCCAAACTGTGCGCATCTGCAGCGTCTGATGCAACAGAATACGATACACTTTCAGGCACCGAATGCATTGAACATCTCACGCTTTCTGGCCGTGCTGGCCCTCATGGAGAACTGTCCCATTGAGCTGGACGAACTGATCTCCCTTTACTTGTACAATAATCAAAATCTGCGCAAAACCCTCATGGAGTTGCAGTTCTTCATACAGAGCGGAGGCGATGAACCCAGCACAAGACATCAACTGCCAGTAGCTAGTAAATCCCCCAGCAGATCACCGGGTAAATCTGTGCGCTTGGAGAGCTTGGATGGCGTTCACATACATCGGCGTCTGTTTGAGTACTATACGTCGGCCCAGAATGTACAGCATTATATACCATTTCCAGTTAACTTTCGACTCTTGCGCTTGAACATGAATGAGCTGATGCGTCATTCAGTGCTGCTCCAGGAGCAGCAGACGCCAGTGGCACGCACAGCGGGCAAGCGTAAGAGTCGTTCACCAAAGAAGACGTGGCTAAGCACAGCCACCAATCACCAAGACTCACTGCAAACGTTGGCCAACTTCTATGAGCAGCTGTCGACGGCAACGCTGTTGGACGCGCACATGGAGCAGGAGCCTAGCGATGGACTGCAGCCACAGCTGACCGAGCAGCTGGCTCACTCGCTGGTGGAACGCGCGGTCACCACTTGCCTGGCGTCCAAGCAGTATGCTTACAATCTGTTCGACAAGACAGAGGAGCGGTAGGTGGTCTCAAGATGCCCTAGTAAGGCAGAAGTAACTGATGCGCTTTCTTTACAGCTTCCAGCTCACAGATCAGCTGGGCAGCTACTGCATGCGTAGCTCTGCTGCCCGCTCCTTGGACTATGAGCCAGCTTTGCGGGCCATCTGTCGCAGCGAGAAGGAGCGTGCTGGTCTTGAGCGTCGTTCCAGTCGTTTCTATCATTATCTACGCAACTCGATGGTCAACAATCTGACCACGTTCTCAACCGAAGCGTACGATGTGGCATGCGGCATACTGCAGGAGCAAGCGGAGGCGACACCAGCGGCTGAAGCTTCAGCCTCCGCCAACTGCTGACCCACAAAATTTAGTCGAATAATAGTGCAAACAAGGAGTAAGGGAGAAGGAGAAGGGGAGAAAGGAGCTTAGAGAATGGAAGCAGGCAGAGAAAGAAAGAGAGAGAGAGAGAGAGCGGAATCCTTATTGAACATATTTTTTATTCACATTGCGATACGCAAAAGTTGATCTTATTTCTATTCGTATTAGTTAAATGACTATGATGATTATGTGCGCGTTAACTACTACTACTGCTAAACATAATTAATTAACTACTAAAACGACCTGATTAACTATTTGTTAATAAAACACAATAATTATTTCAGTTTGTCAAATCTAACGGGTTTCCTTCCTTCAGCAGCAGCACAGGAAACTGGAGGACGATGGCTTCATGGGCTCCTTTGGCGGCAGCTTCTCGGGTTTAGCCGGAGTCGTCGTCGCTGGCTGTGCCGTCGGCTGTGAATTGATTGCTACTTCGCCTATTTTGTACTTTTTGAGATCGTTGACCGCATCCGATGAATGGCCGGCACCGTTGAAGGCTTTCGTGGCATCCTTGCCGGCCACATCGAGTATCAGACCAGCGCCTCCGGGATGCTCCTTCACAAACTCTGTTACGTCGTAGACGTTGCCCTTGTAGATCAGCCAAACGGGTTTACCCCTCTTGCCATTGTTCTCGGTCACTTGGGACAGTTGGTAGATCTGTGACATGGCACGCGTAACTCACAACTATTTTTGGTAACGGAAATGGAGTAGACCTGCGTCTACGATAAGATTTGTATTTATGGTGTACAAACGTAATTGTTTAATTGCTTTTATGTGTACTACTATGCTGAGTTGTTCGATGATGGACTGACAAGTGTGCACTATGCATACGACTATGTTTTCTATACTATTTGAACCAACTTTAGGAAATCGGCAAACGTTTAACCGACGTCTATTTCTGCGTAATCGCGTAAGCGATAACGTTTACAAACGATCGCTTTAGGCATTTTCAGTTCTGTCGACTCATCAGCGCTACGATAACAAACTACGTGAGCGCGTAGTCGTCGACCAAGCTAATTCTGAAGAGCTCTACGTAATACATGGACTTGGAGCACTACGTTTAATTGATTCTGATTGATCGCTTAAAGCGAAGCGACTAGAAAAGTTGCGATCTTGGCATGGTGTTTAGTGTGTGGCTACTACTGCTTGGGAATTCTAAGTTGGTAGAAGAAGTTGGTATAAATAAGCTCAGAGTGTTCTTCATTTACCACTTGTAGCTGATATCGTCACCTGCGTAAAATACAGTGCTCAGTTTAAGTTTTATTTGCTGCCCATTTCAAATTTAACGGAAAAGAAGCTGTCATCTTAAAATTGCGCTGCTTGCACTGCTTTTCTATGCTGCTTGACTGCTGACTGCTTGACTGTTCTAAAAGTGCTGACTGCACTTTAGACTGTTCTCAGTGTGCTGCCTGACTGTTCACTGCTTGACTGTTCTAAGAGTGATGACTGCATTTAGACTGCTCTCTGTGAATCGTCAGCACTGACTGACTGTTCCCAGCTTGTGCACTGCTTGGCTGTTCTAAAAGAGCTGACTGCCCTTTAGACTGTTCTCAGTGAGCTGCCTGCACTGCCCAACTGTACCCAGCTCGTGCACTGCTTACCTCTGCTGTCTGTGCACTGCTTGAGCAAATAGTAACACTCACATTATCACATACTCTTGCCCCACTGTGCTCTGCTTTGCCAAAGATACGAAAAATTGAGTTATTTGGTTTGATTTCAAATGTTATATTCATGAGACAACAACAATAATGAGTAATAATTTTAATATAGTTATGTATTTTGCTTCTGTTTGGTTTTTTCTTTTCTTTTTTGATTTGTATATATACTATGCATGTATTTTCGCTTTATCTCTTCTTTCGTTTGCTTTGTGTCCTTCTTATCTTTGCTTTGCTTTGTTTTGTTTAGTTTTTTGTGTTTATTTTTGCTTGTTTTTGTTAAAATTTCGCTAGTATTTAGTTCAACTCTTACGGTACTTTGGGCTGACCGTTATTTTGCTGATCACATGACTCAAAAACGTTTATAACCTCAAAGTTGAACCGGTTTGTTTCGTATTCTGCTGCTTTTATTTGTTTATTTTTCGTGGAGAGAGTTTGGAATCGCTTAAAAACTGTATAGCTAGATAGATCTGCCCTGAACCAAGTCTATATCTTTTTTTTTTAATTTATATACATTATAAATATCAGTCAATATCGAGTAGATGCTACTAAAAATGGCTCGTAGGACTTTTCGCTTAGTTAGTTATCGTAATTAACTAGTTAATAACTCGCTTCATGGATCGTATGCATGGAAACCATTCAATTTTTTACTCCCCTCACTTATCGCTGGAAATTGATATTAAAACTATATAGATATATGTGTATATGTATTGGTATAGGTATGTAAGTGGTATATTAGTAGTACTATATTGCAGTTGTATATACTAGTTAGATAATGCCACTAAGTTCGAGTGCTTTGATTGGAATTGGATGTGTTATTGCAACTAGATTGAATTTATCTGTACTCCCCGATAGATAATGCTACTATATATACGCTATACATACCCACAAATTGTTCGTCTAGGACCAAAGGCAAAAATATACATACTACATGTAGTACTAAGGGGACTATTCCATCTGGAATCCCTCGATCAGTACGTTACTCTACTTTTCTTTGGAATACATTATTTAAATGAATAAATTTTACATTCAGACAAAAGGACGCCAAAATCTAAGCTTTAGCTTTTCTATATAATTTTCTTCTTGTTTTTTAATAATAAATAAATAAAATTGTTAATGTTTTTTTTTTGCTTTTTAAACGGTCTTTTATATTTCTGCAATCGATTGCAATTTTGAGATTTGTGCTTAGAATTTACATTGCTGTGTACAATCATATAATATATATAGTATATATATATTTGTATGATATTATTATAATTATTACAGTATTATTAACTTATGTATGTATGTGTTTATCTCTTGTTTATCTTTATATACATAGCATAGCGTTAATTTTATTATCAATTTATTTGCGCTATTTCGGCTAAACTAAATCATAAAAAATGTACACCAACCACATGCATAACACCCCCGCTCCCCGCTCCCCGCTGCCCAACTGGCCCTAAACAATACACGTCTCGTGGGGGTGACTCAGGACCTACGTAGGGGTAGGCATTGTAAAATGCTTGAACACATAATACGGCTAATTGGGAGTGGAATCAAAGTCATAATCAAAATCGAAATCAAATCAAAAATTCTAATTCACAAATTTCTCTAACATTTTCATTCGTTTCGCTTTTAGTTAATAATATTTACAACTTTTATAATTGATATAATTCCCTTTTAAAATACAGGTATATATATATTTAAAGATATAATTAATTGAACTAAAAGAATTTCGGTGTTCCAGCCATTTCAATATAATAATAATAAACTAAATAAAAATTAAAGTTCTTCTCATTTTCAAGGGGTTTGTCTCGTTTCTTGATTGTTTGCTTGACTGATTTGATTGATTGATTGGTTGGTTGCTTGTTTGCTTTTGTTTCTTGGGTGGTGGGCATAAAAGTAGTTATAGCTGTTTGTCGTTAAAACTATAGTAATATATTCAAACTATAAAATACATAATGTACCGTACTGTACTCTCCTCTTCCTCTCTCTCTCTCTCTCTTTCACTAATGCTCCCTCTCTGTCTCTATGTATAATTATTATATAATTCTTGTTGCTTGTGTTCTGAGAGACAATGGAAATGAACTCCTTCCTGGGCGAGTACAAAACTAAAGTGGGTGTGTGTGTGTGTGAGTTATAGTAGCGGCATTCCTCCTTCTTGCTCTCCTCTCTCTCCCCTCTTTATCATTGTTTTCGTTTACATATTAAATTCTGACTAATAAACAGTCTTTTCGTGCCAGCGCGGAATCTGTTAACGCTCCTCATGCTCCTTCTCCTCCTCTTGCTACAGCTGGAATTATTGCGTCTCCTCCTGCTCCTGTTCCTGGGCCAGACTTGTTGCTGCTGCTGCCGCTGCTGTGGTGCTGCCAAAACTGCAGGCGGTGCTTTTAAGTGTCGCTGCATTGGAGATGGGCAATGCGGTTAGTGGCGCCGCTGCCAGCGAGGAGGCCGACGAGGAGGCTGAGACACAGGCGGGCATACCCGCCGAGGAGGCCAACGATGATGCCGACGAGGACATTGAGGCAGATGAGGCTAGTGATGAGCCAGCAGTAGCAGCACCAGCACCAGCACTACCTGGCATAACTCCAATTGCTGCTGCTCCCGAACCAGAACCCGAACCCGTCGCCAGCGACGTGGGCGACTTGGGTGAACTGATGCGTGAGAAGAACTTGGTTATGGCATTCGGTTTGGATTTGGTTGAGGCTGCTGCTGCAGCAGCTGCTGCCGCTGTCGCTGCCGTGGCAGCCTGTCCATGCGTTATGGCCAGAGCATAGCTGGAAGAGGAGGCAACACCAGCGGCCAAATTGGCGCAAGTATTTGCCGTGCTCAGGCGATAATTGCTGCTGGCCACGGCAATCTGTTCGGGCACATCACGTACGGTCTTGTTGGGCGGCGGCTTTGTGTAGGAGCGTGTGATTTCCGATTGCTGTAAAGAGTGGGCCAAGTTAGTGGATGATACTAGGAAGAAAACGAAGTTGAAACTCACCTGATAGCTGCTGCGTATTTGTAGATGACGGTCCTGTCCGTACTCGCTGTCCGGCAGTGGTACATGATGTGGGCAACGTGGCGTCTGCTGTTGCTGCAGCTGATATTGGTAATGTTGATGGTGATCATTGCTGTGGCTGTTCAATGAGCTGCACGACGACAACGACGATGTGCACGACGAGTTGCTCAATTCACCTTTGTAGCTCCCGCTGCCGGTGTTGCCGTACTTCAATGTGGTCGCCTCAATGCCGCCACGTGCGGCAATATTGCTGCCACTGAAATTGTTAATACTATGTGTGTTGCTGTGGTTGCTGTTGCTACTATTGTTGTTGTTTATGTTGCTGCTGGTGCTGCCAAGTGGCAGACTTGTATTATGCGGGGGCGGAGTTGTCATGCGGTGTTGTTGTTGCTGCTGCTGCTGCTGCTGCTGATACAGATAATGTTGCTGCTGCTGCTGTTGATGGTGGGAATGTTGTTGCTTATTGTTGTGATGTTGCTGCTGTTGTTGCTGCTGATTGTTAATGCTGCTGCTGCTGCTACTACTGCTGCTGCTGCTACGAATCACAGTCTCGCTACGTACGGCCAAAAGCTCACGTGCTTGGAGCGCATCAACGCGCATTCTACATCTAAATTGATCCCTGTCGAGCAAGAAGTTAAAGATTAGCAACTGACTTGGTTGTAGGAGGTACAGAAGTGCCAGACTTACCTATCATCGGGTGGTGTGCTCAACGATGTGCGGGTCGGAACGCCAAGCCGCTCCATTCCCGCGCAGCCGGCCGTCTGTACCGATAGCATCTGTAACGAGAAATGGAATAAAGACTAAAATTAGTTAAATAATTAACAAAGGAACATAATTATAACTAACTATAGTTCTAGGTTAGTTAAGTTCATTTAGTAAGTGCCTGTCCTGGCAGTCCTGCACCTCCTGCACGCTCTGGAAACGCGACAACATGAGCCAACGCTTCTGCACACGTAGATTGCATTCCTCATGCAGCACAATCTCAATCTTCATCTCGTTGAGATTTAGTTGGCTTAGTTGTGTGGTGTCCTGCAGTGGCTTGAAGATCAGTTGTCCCACATAGCTGCGTTTGGGACGCACTAGAAAGGGTTGCTCCACAAAGAGCAGCGTTTGTAGCCACAGCGAACTGAGTTGACTTCCCAGCCAGGGATTACAGCTGAGCTTCTGCGGCTGATGCGCACGACTGAATGCCACATCGAAGTAGAGCACAAAGCACTCGAGATAACCCGCCTGCTGGGCTTGCAGTCTTATGCCTCGATCAATCTGCAGATCTTTAGGCGTAGCCCGTCTCAGATCAAGGTTCATAACTTTGTGGGCGAGTGTCAGCAGTTGGTCGCCTTGAATTCGAGCATAACGTGGCTCCGCCAGCGCGTAGCTTCGCATGGCATTCATCTTGAAGCCATAGACATTGAGCCACCAATTGCAACGTTCATTATTGAGCACCTGCCCTGATCCGCCCATCATATAGAGCGCTCCCAGATCGGGCAGTATAAAACCATTGGGTTTCAGCCAACGATCGCGTGCCTGGAGCAACTGCACAAGCTCCGATTCATAAAGCAGACAGTGTCCCATCCAATTGCAGACGATGCCATCCACTTGCAGTTCCTGCTGCAGCTTTATGTCTCCCACTCGACCATGCAACACACGAATCACATGCTCATAGTGATTCTCTTTGACCACAAGCCGTGCGTAGTCCGTGACATTGGAGTAATCCATGGCGTAGACACGTGCAGCACCGGCACGTGCCACCATTAAAGCCAATGTTCCTGGGCCACAGCAGAGAACCAGAATACAACGTCCCACAAACAGATGCTTATTGTCCTCAATTGTGGACTGAAAGTACTGCATGTGCTGCTGATCCTTTTGATGCACTCGCATGTTCTCCAAATGTGCACGAAAATCATGGCGAAAGTCAGCGGACGTCATGCTGTCCACGGACATGAGCTCGCGAGGCACACAGCGTGGTGGTTTTGGCAGACGTGGACACGATCGGACGCGACCACCGCGTCCACGCCCACTGCACCTGAAGGACTCTACTGAAGAGTGTTCAGTGCCATTGGTTAGCCCATTGCTATTGCGACACTTTGCTAGTAGCGTCTGGTGGCCATTGGTGAGTGTTTCTCCCGGCTTCTCAACGCCGTTGTCTGCTTGCAGCTTTTTAGCTGTCTTTGGCGACTTCTTCGCTTTCTCCAGACAGAAATTTGCATACACGTTTTCCGCATCTTTAGAGAACTCTTTACGGAATTCGTCGAGGGAAGAAGTAGCTGTGTGTGTCTTGCGTCTATAGTGTCTATTATCGTGGACGCCGAAATTTGTTGAGCCCTTCCTATTATTGCCCATCATGTTATAAACTAATTATAAACTATTTAAAACACACAATGATAAAACAAAAGATAAGTGCATGCCAAGTGCAGCCGAAACTTATCGTTTATCGAATCAAAGCAACTCTGTATAAAAGCCCAGTATAAACACGGTCACCCCTACTTATTATCCCTGTAATAAAACGGACTCCCACTGTTTTTGTATGGGGCCAACGGTTCTTAAGGAGAAAAGGAACAAAAAAGAACCTGCGTATACATTTCCCCAGGGACATTTTTATGTTGATCGTCGATTAAGTGCAGTCGGTTGCGCATAAAGATGGCGGTGTGTAATTTTCGTCGTGGATCACGTATAAATTAACAAATAGTTGTGGCCTAGTAAAGATTTAAAAAAACAAAACGCGTAATTTCAATAAATTTCATAATTATTGCAGACTGCACGTCGAACGTGTTGTGTGCCGTGCGTCGCGTCGCGTCGCGTCTTTGTCAAAGCTGATGACACGATTCTGCATGGCCCACATTATTTCGTGCAGACCCGCGTACACCCGCATACACCTGACGATTGATGTGTTCAAGTGAGCGTGACAAATGACAAATCTAGCAAATAATTCGTTTTTCTCAGACTTTGTTGCCTTACACACACGCACACACCTTCCCGCCCATTTAAATTATGTGTATGAAATATGCAAACATATTTGCGATTTGTCGCATTTCTTTGTTTGTTTTTGTATCACTGTAATCAACGCGATGTTAAACGGTAAAACGAAAAAATTTAAATGTAAGGCAAAATGGCGGCTGCTTAAATTGTATTTTACATAAAATATGAAATAAAATTAATGCGCGGCGCGTGTGTTTTTTGTTTGAGTGAGTGTGTGTGTGTATGAAGCTAATTATTTTATTCGCCTCTGCGCCTGGGTCGGTGCGTGCAACACATAACGGTAATAATAAAATCTCCTGACTGCCGTCGTGGCGTCTGTTTGTGAGTGAGTGAGCGAGAGGGTAAGTAAAAGAGAGATGGAGAGGTAGACAGTGAGACGCACACATTTAATAATCAAATTGAATTATTCATTGGCTAACGGCGGCAAATAAAATTCGATTAAAACACAACGCTGCCACTGTCGACAACAGCAGCGACGTTGGAGTCGGCGTCGTTGTCGACGTCTGCGAAAGTCTGTGGCAAACGCCTTGGGTTATTAGCGGCAATTGTGTTTCTTATTGCGTTGGCTGCTGCCGGCTGACAGTTACGACACCCACGCTTACCTCTCTCTCTCTCTCATTCTCTTTCTGTTCTAAATGCTAAGTCACGCATGCATATGTATGTGTGCGTGTGTGTGGTTCTGTTAAAGAGGAGAGAGAGTGCGAGAGAGCGTTGATTGGCGTTGAGCAGTAAAAACAACAGAAAATCGTATTAAAACATTTTCTACGACTTTGTGTGAGCTTTTGTGTGTGTGTGAGTGTGTGTGTTTCAACGTTATTTCCCATACTAACACACACTCAGTATTTATGTAGGTTTGCAATGAATAATGAACTATGTTTGAGTTGTCAGCACGGCGAGCAACAATTTGTCAAAAGTCTTCCACTCTCCAACTCCGTAACAGTGTTGCTGTCTCTCTCTCTCTCTCTATGTCTTCACCTTCGTCTGCTTCGGCTTCCTCTACGTCTTCAGCTTGAGTTGCGGCTTTTGGTCGTCGGCTTTGCTTTGGTCTTTTGCTGTGATTGTTGCAGTCAAAGCTGCGATGCAGTTTTTAGTTCAATCTTCAAGGTTTTCCCCTTATTTAATGACTTGGCTAACGTAATGAAACCAAATCGAAATCGTTTAGCTGCTAAAAAGGTGTGTGCAGGTGCAGTTGGCAATGTCGTCTTATATTGAAGAGCGGTTTAAGCCAAATTCAATTTACTGTCAATTCAATAAAGACATAACATAACAATTTTGCTGAATTCGGCCAGTGAGCAAAATTGAATGGCAAAGAGGCAAGCAAACACACACAAACACACGCACACACGCACACACACACACACACAGCGAGACACAGATACTTCTCAAGTTTTGTACTCAGACGTGCTGTGCATCCGGCAGATATTTTGCACAATGGGCAGACGAGGCACGTCCCACGTTGTCTCGACATTGCATAACATGATAAAAAGGAACGTGGAACAGCAAAAGGCACGACAAAAAAGAAAGAAGCAGAGCGAAATCAGCTGAATAAGCAACGGCAACGGCAGTGGTAGGAGGCGCAGGGGGATACGGGGGGAGAACTGGCAAGCAGACGGAACAGGACACAAAATTCCCAACAGTTTGTTATATAAGCACAATCGAGAATGTGTCTCTGCTGTTACTGCTGCCGTCGCGGGCTTGCGAGCTGTTGCTTCAAGGACTTTTGCCACCACATTCACCCAACAGCTCGTAAATGACTTACTGACTGTCTCCCTTGCTCGCACACACTTTCGCCTCTTCCCCCTACTCCCTCTGCTCCACCGTCTCGCCGTCTGTCTGTCTGTCTGTGCTGCGGGTTTGGCCCAAAACGAAATGGCATAAAAGCAGAGAAAGCAAAGTTAGAGCAAAACTTTTGACACGTGTCGTCGTTTGCCTTCGTCTGTTATTCCTTTTATACACCCACATACACACACAGACAGTAAAACACACACACAGACACATATGCACTGGAAAAAAAGAACTGTGTGCCTAAATTTAAGAACAAACCTCTTGAGACAGGCTCAGGAAACATGCTCAATGTTTAAGACCTGGACTCTTTTTAGACCCAAATGGAAAGCTCTGTAACTAGAACCCGTTTTTTTTAGCAGTGTACATGCCACCCAGAGAGTTTTTGATTTTTTATTTGCTTCTTTTTGGTAGCTACTTACGGGTACAGAATGTTCCGGCTCGGTTGACAAAAGTGTTGTTGTTGTTGCTGCTGCTGTCACTGACGCTGTTGCTGCTGCTGCTGCTGGCGTTGTTGCTGCCTGATCCGCTTGTGCTGCTGCTGTCTGGGTTAGTGGTAGGGCCAGAGCAAAGGCAGTTTCGTTGCCCACTGTAGCACCAGCACAGCCACAGCCACTTCTCTCACTGGTACTCACACTCCCACTGCCACTCCCACTGCCAATCCTAGCACTATTGTTGTTGTTCTTGCCGCTGCGTCGTCGCTGCGACGAGCTCTGCTGTTGCTTGTGGCGTATGCTGCGTGTTGTGGTTGCAGCTGACGCTGCCGCTGCTGCTGCTTCCGCTGCCGTTGAGCGTCGTAGTTTAATCACAGTCACCAACACGCTGCCACAGACCAGACACACGGCAACACCAATGGCAATCAACAACACGTGACCTAAAAAAAAAAAATTCAAACAAAAACATAAATAAATAATGAGTTTCAGTTGAAGCTTTTGTTTATTATAAAATAAGTTCAATTACAATAATTAAATGCAATTTTAATTGCTCCAGAGTCTAGACTTTAGATTGAGGGTTTTTTCCTTGCGTACAACGTGTCGTATGAGTAATACTCACTTATACTCTAACCCTGCATACAATTATAATTTATAATTAGCTTTGCTTTTAAATTAAACTGTCTAAAGAACTTGACCAATTCCGCTTAAACAAGCAAAGAAAACATTTCAAATACTTGAAAATATTTCGATCAGTACATCAAAGTACCGTTAGGTTATTTGAAATATTAACAACTTAGGAATGTTACAAATGGCACAAAAGCAAAGAAGGCGACGCCCACACGCGCCCCTCTCGAGAGGGGGAGGGAACGGGAGCGAAGAGAAATATAAACAAACAGACCGTTACGAAATGTTTTCAAAATTAAAGGTCCGAAAATACACACAACAAGCAGTGGAAGAAAAGAAACAGAAAATAGAAAATAGAAAACAGAAGACAGACAACAGAAAAAGGCAAAAGAAATGCTAAAAATACTGTTGAGAAAAATACTATTCGCAAACAGTGGCACAAAGTGAAACAATGAAAGAGCTCAACATTCACATATCCACGACCAGACGCAATGCGTTCCGTAATATCAAGCTATAGATACGTCTATTGGGTCCACACACAGATACACACACACAAACACACATACTTACAGGGTATAAATGCGTATGCGTCTAGACTAGATAGCAGACGACTTAAGCGATATCAAACACACATGCGCAATCGTCTGGCATTCGCTATATGCACACACACACACAGTTACTCACTGTGTTTCAGTGCGTGTGTGTGTGGGCGGACGGGCGGAGACCGCCGATAAACAAAGCAACAACAGGCACCGCAATCAGACATGTTATACTTATGCTAGCCAAGCTATTTAGCCATGATGTAGTTTCTACACACACTCAAACACACACACACCACACACACACTTGCTTACACGTGCTTGTAAATTAGTCTGACATAGAGCAGACATAGCTATAGCTCTGAGGGTACTAAAGTCTAGCAGGCAAATCTCTGTTAAGCCATCTGAAAAGTAACAAATATTAAACACAAAAGTCCCCGAAAAATGTTATTAAAAAACTTATTTAAGTTCTGAGGAAAAAAGTATTAATTTTTAACGGAAATTTCTTTATAAATATCAATAAATTCGTTTAGGTTTTTTTAGTGGCATTCAAAACTTAAACTGCTTACAAAAAATAAACTTTTGTACAGAAATTATTGCTTTGCTTTTTGTTGTTGTGACTCCCAACTATCATTTAAAAATAATTTAAATAAATGTTATTAAATATTTATATTAATTTTCCGTAAGTACAGCTAAACTCCACTGTATTTAAAGTGCAATTAAAGCCCTGTTAATTACAAGCCAGACTGCTAAGTGATAAATCAATATTTTGAAGCACAGTTTCAAATAATACAACCAACTAAATTGTTAGTTAAACATTTTACATATCAGTTACTATGAAACTGTTAGTCATACTTTATTTGTAGAATGACAGAGATAAGTGGCTGGTATCGAGTATACAAAGGTGTTGAAATGTATAATTGATCATATAGAGAAAGCACAACAAAACTTTTCAATTTTATATGAATTGTTAGTCATTAAACTAAATGCTGTAACTAAGGGAAACTTTAGCGAGACTTCTCAGAAGTATTATCTGGCTGATATAGCTTCCTTTTGATCAGCAAACAGAGCTTCAAAGCGCAGTTAATCACGTAAAGGTCTGCCGCCAGATCTGCCCCTACCTCTCCGCTCCTCTCTCTCCCTCTCTCTTTGATGTACAGTTACAATGAAACTAACAGGCAGACGGAGGCCAAACAAAATGAGTAAATAGCGTGTGTGACGCAGACCAAGTCGGCTGAGATTATGTGATTTTGGAGTGACTATGAGCTTAGGGTGGGGCTAACGGGGTAGGGGTGGCGGTAGGTGATCAAACAGTTTAGTGGTCAGGTGGTTAGCTGGCGATCAACTCAATGAAATGTTTACGAACTGAACAATTTACAAATTGCAAATGCCAAAATGACAGGTAAATTTCTCAAACAGCAAGAGAGCGGGAGAGGGAAAGAAGAGGGGCAGGTAGGGGTAGAGTGAGACAAAGATAAAATAAATTGCAACAAGAAAAATGAAGTTAATCAACTAAAATTAAAATGTACAGCGAACATGTCAACACTCTGTGTGTGTGTGTGTGGAGTGTGTGTGTGAGCTGGTGTGTGTGCGCGTGTTTATGCTTGCTGTCTGGCTTCAACTTTACAGCGCAACAACATCAGTAACAGCAACAAAAACTACAACAACAAGTGGCACTTTAGACTTTTGCGCATTCCCAGCCGCTGTCGCAGCAGCAACAACAACAACAACAGCAGCAAAGGTAGCAGACAGGTGACTCAACCGGCTCTACGTCTTTGTCTTTGCTGTAGTTGTTGTTGTTGCTTTTATTGCTGTCGCTTGCTTGTGCTGCTTTTTTTCTTTAAACAATTTGTTGTTGTTGTTTAATTGTACACTTCATTGTTGCTGTAATTTTTATTGCAGGTGACTGATTGAGCGCGTCTGCAGCGCAGTCATATCTGTACACACACGTGCAGTGCGCAGGACGATACCCTACAGCGCACTCAATAGGGTCAATCACTTGGCACAAGTTGTTTGACCTGAATGAACAGTGCAACGCAAAAGGAAAGCTTTAAGAAGCTTTGTAAGCTGTAGCAGTGTTGGAAAGCTGCTTAATTTAGTGTTGGGTAAGTGAAAAGTAGCTTAAGTAAGTTGGAGAACAAATTATTTAAGCCTTGTTGTGCTTTTATAAGCGTTGTAAGCTGTTTTAAATTTCTATCTTTGCTTTACAGTGTTGTTAAACAGCTAAACACAGTGTTGTTTAATTAAAAATAACTTAGATTTAGTTAATAGCTGCTTTAAGTAGCTTTGACGTTTGAATCACTGAATTTTTCCTAACTTTCAGTCGCCTCAAAAGCCGCGCAATCATTTTACCGCTGATGACTCAAATTGGTGGCCTGTTTTCACTTTTCAGCCTAATGAATGATAGCGACACTTTAAGCTAATGTCATTAGGGTATTAGAATTAATATTTATTCAATATGCAGACAGCTGTTTAGATTTTTAAAGCCACGGGGGCATTTGGACAGTTTGTGGTCTGCCTTCGATTTATGCGACTTAAATGGATTTTTTTTTTTTTTGTACGTATCGTGTCGTGTTGTGGCTATTTTTAGCACTCTGTGGTCCGCTGATCTCTGAGTGGGCACAATCACCACCAGGTTTGACTGCGACTGCGACTGGGACGGGATGGTTGCCTGCTGTGGGCAGTCGGTGCGAGTGTGGAAACTTGTTTTCATCAATGCACAATCTTTTACCCCAATCTCCGAATGCTTTTTTATAATTTTTGTTGAATGCTTGGCAGGTTCCTTGACCGTAGCGAATCGAGCAGATAAAAAGTATATATATGTTGTATATTATATTGTATATATACAATGAACTGGGGACTGTTCAAAATGATAATCGGGCAATTTCGAGGCTGACAATTCAATTGATTCAAGTGAAAGGAGGCGCCCCGAGGTGTTTTATCTGCTGCTATACTATATTGTGTATACTATATATAGTTGTATTTTGTATCTGGCAGATTTTGTATCTCTTTGAATGCGCAGCAGAGTCGAAATTCTTCAAGTTATTAATTCAATGATTATGATGGCAACGCTAATGACAGTCAAGTGCATTTGTTGACTGCCTCTGAGTACCCCCACGATCACCCCCACACACTCACACACATGTAGAACTGATATTTGGACAGTTCAGTTGGATTTGTCGGATCATTGACACGTTAATTGATGTCAAGGTTAGAGAGTGTCGGTAACTAAGGCAAATGTCGCGACACAAACTGAACCGAAATCAACTCAAATCGTCGCATTAGCATGATAATACAAATATTCATATCTCTATATACTATATACCATAAAGAGCACATAGCATGACATTGAACTTGAAAGAATTAACTTTTAGAGCGCTTTATACGCTGAGAACTGATCGAAGTCTAGTCTTTAATGTGATGCAATTTTAAATACATAATAATCATATGCAAATCTTCTGTGCAAAGAGTTTAAAGGGGTGTGAAGATTTAGTATCTAAAGTCTAAAGGCAGCTGTAAAGCGTCACGTATCGCATACTCGTGTATCTGTATCTATATCTCTATCTATCTTTATCTATGTGTACATTTGGCATTGAGCGGGACGTGGCGGTGTCTGATAAACAAACACAAAATGGGACTGACTGAAAAATTCAGCAACTGACGTCAGTCAAGTGCCAGACATCCGACTGCGCTGCAAAAAAAAAAAATAATGAAGAAGAAAACCATCGAAATGCCTTTCTGTGTGTTTATGAATGCGAATAAATAGTGCAAACATTCAAAAAGATCTTCATTTGCGTCCGTAGACGTCAAACACTCAAAGTTCTATTGCATTTCAGCAGCCCAGCTGGACTTTGGAGCAGGAAAAACCTACAGAAAATTAGAGTGAAATATAGTAGAGCAAAGCAATGTTTGGTTTACTAAGTAGAGGCATAAATGTGAAGAAAAAGGGTTTCATTACTAGTCTTTGTCTTTACTGAATGTCTGACTCACATGCTGATCATAGAGACTTATAAACTAGAGGAGCTGCCTTGCTAAAACCATCCACTCAGTTCACTTAAAAATTAGGAATTTTAACTTCAATTTTCCACTCTTATCCAAACTTACTGCCTGCCACAAACTGTGAAACTGCTGCCTATAAAACCCGCCTCTAAGGTCTGCCCAAAAGTTATGTTTAGCTGTTGGCAACAGCCTCTGGCTTTGGCCATTTGGCAAAGGCTGCAGACGAGACACAAATTTTGGCAATTCAACATTAAAAACAGGCAAGATTTTCAATATCAACGAGCAAGAAAAAAATATAAGCGAAAGAAGAAAAAAATGCAATGAAATGCAAGCAACAAAGTTGTCTCGCTGCTGCTGTTGCTGCCGACGCTTCCGTTTCCGCCACCGTGTGCAGAGACAGAGGGAGAGAGAAGAGGGACAGTGTGAGAGGGCTTGAGAGCCAACCCTTTTGATGCAGACGCAGACAGAGCAAAATGTTCGCTGGCAAACATGCAAATGAATGGCAATGCAAAAAAGCTAAAAAAAAAATATATAAAAATATATATAGAGGTGTATATAAAGCAAAAGCTAAACCGCAGACGACGACGGCGTTGACACGACTAGGAGAAGCAGGAAGAGCTGGGTGTGGGGCTGCGGCGACCTCGCCCAGTCTCAGGCAGCGCGTCTGGTATGATGAGCTCGTGCTTTTTGCCGCCTGACGTTACGACCTTTAGCGACTGCATGTGTGCATTCAAGTAACAACAAAAACAAGCAAAAAATGTTGAGATTTTCTAAACACATGTATAAAGTACACATACATATATTTCTAACTTTATACATATATTTTTTGCCTATTTGCTAATCGCATGCAACGTCATCAAGCACGCTGAATTGATTAATGGAAATGCTGCGGCAGAAGTAAGCGCACGCGGCGTATGCGCAATGTGCGCGCCACTGAGGACATTGCGTATACGCGATGTATTCACTGCTTTTTATGATAGAGGCAGGGGGAGTGTAAGGTAGGGAGGGAGCGGGAGTTGCGAAGGGAGACAAGTGCTGGCTTTTGTTGTCATAATTAAGTTCACAGGGTCTGCAAGTCTAGACACGAATTTGCTTAAAACTCCCGTCGTTGTTGTTTCAACTGCTCATAATGAAGTTCCCCATGATGATGATGATGGAAACCCATCAACGTTAAGTCGCAGCTCTATGGCCAGGCCCGGCATCCGCATAGCCCTCCCTCTCACTCTCCCTCCCTCCCTCTTCTTGCTCTGCTTCGTCTGCCATTCGTTGTGCAACATTGTGTCATACTTTGTTGATTTTAGCGCTGCTGTTTGTTTGGCGCTTCTGTACTACTCTTGGACTCGACTCGATGCGATTGGGTAGTGGCTGGAGGGGTCTGTCTTTTGTTTGTTTGGAGCTTGCCTCGTCGTAGCTGCATGCAAATATTGACAGAGGCTTCGAAATATTACGAAAAATTGCCTCAGTTATTTGCTATATTTATATTTATGTACATTATGTGTGTGTAGACGAGTGTGTGTGTATCTATGGATGTCGTCAAGGGTTTTTTCGCCGTTCTGGCTAAACGCTTTGTAACCTGCTACGGCCAATGACTCATTGACCTCATTGCTGCCGCCACTCCCCCCTTCAACGCCCTTCCCGCCCCACACAGTTAATGCCACCGCTTTGTAGGATACTTTGAGTGGCGCCACAGTCGCAATATTCGCTCATATGTGGGTCAGTGGGCGTGGTGACTGTCTAAACTAGTTTAACAGAGCATAGCGCAAATCCCGCCTAGCTGCAAACAATGCGAATCCTTGCGAAGTCTCACGCTCCTCCTCAGCACTCTTCGACTTAGAAGCTAAAAGCTGAAAGCATGTCACAGCTGCTTGTTGGCCTGATTTTGAGCGCGTGCTTAACGCCTGACTGCCAGCAAGTCATCGCCGCGTATACGTAATATACATGCACACACATTACTCATACGCAGCGTAACCCAACGAAGGAAACAACAATTGAAAATTGCGTTTTAATTTCAATTGCACTCAGCTTCACTTATCAATGGATTGTTTTTTGTGCGCTGCTCGACGCTCGCGTATCTTTTGCTCAAAATTCTGTGATAACAACAAACAAAAGCCGAAAATTTGAAATACAATAAAATATAAATTAAAGACGCATTATAAAAAATAATGTGTCTAAATAAAAATATATTTTATTTCGCAATTCGCACTTTCTTTGCACTCGGCTGCCTTTTAGCAGAGTATCTGTTTAAGCTTCGGGGGAGGGGAGTAGGTGCCAAACGCAGCGCGTGTGTCTAATTTGTTTCCCATGTAGCAAATACCGGGAACAGCTTAGTTTCGGTTCTGTCCAGCAGAGAAAAAAACTGGCATTTTTTGGGCCAAACAAAATGATTAGTGAAAAGCTATTAATGGCTTAATTAATACATATTAATTGATTATGTTCGTTTTTAAACTTGGCTGCGGCTGCGCTTTGCAGTTACGTTTGATTTCGTTCAACAAAATGGCCAAAAAGTGTACAAACTGGTTCAATAAATGGCCATAAATGCGGCTGGGTTTCACCTCAATGAAAAACCCGATCGAAAGAGCTATCGAAAATCGATAAATTGTGAAGGCAGCAGTCGAAAAGTATTTAAGTAGTTGGTTTATGACAGTCAAAAGCATTTTTAATAATTATTGATAAACTTTTGAAAGCCAACTTTCCCACAAATGTTTGTAGACCAAATTTAAAGCCACGTTTATAAACAAAAGTCTTTTTGCCGAATTGCGACACCACTGTACGCTAATCGATGACTATAAATCAGAACTTACAATCTATCGATAACTGAAATGCAGCAATTTATCGCCACTTAGGCGATTTATGTTGTTTTTTCTCAACTTGTTCGCTTTAATGAGTTCACACTGTAACTGCGCCTGCAGAAAACAAGCTGACAACAAATGGAAAAGTGCCGAGCATGAAAATTGATGTGTCCGAGCATCAGGGTGCACGGCCGTGCCATATAAAATACGAGTACATTTTTCGTTTAGTTGTTTCTTTTTTTTGGCATCCGTCTAAGGTACATGCAGACAGTTTAGACATTTCATTTGATTTGCCAGACATCCATCGGGGGAAGACAATAAATTTTGATTGCAATTTGCAACACTGTTGTTTCGCTAGCTCGCTCGCTCCCACTCTCACTCCTTTTGTCTCTCTCTCGCTCGCTGTCTCGCTGTGACAGACGGCGGTTAAATATAAAATAAATGCCGAATAAAGCGCAGACAAAGTAAACGAAGACAAAAGCCAAAAACAAAACAACAAGAAAAAAGTTTACCAGACGCCGACTATGCAATTTTTTTTTTGTAGTGCACAAATCACAACAACAATAACTACAACAACAGCTGTCTGTTTTTGTTGTTGCTTTTGTGCAGTAGTTCGCTTAGTTGTTGTTTCTATTCTATCGTTTTCTGCTCTCTGTTTTTTTTTGCGTTTTTCTCGTGCTGCTTTTGCATGACGCGACAATTTGTCTATCTATTTTTAACTATCGCTATCCCGCTTCCACTCCCACTCCCGCTGTCGTCTCATCAGCCGCCAAAAACTACAAAAAATTACCCATTCCATTTTGTCTCGCTGCCATCTCATGCCAACCCATTCCATTCCACTTTGTTCCCATGCCGTATCATCCCGTCATGCATTGTGCAAACATAAAAATTTATTTTCGAGGCCTATGCGTGACTCGCTCTCGCTCTCCCGCTCTGCCTCTCTGTTCGCGCTCTCTTCTCTGCCTCCCCCGCTGCTCGTCTAGTTTTTGCAGACATTCAGTGGTCAGGAATTTTATTTTGATAGCTACAGAGACGTGTGTGTGTGAGTGTTTGTGTGTGTGTTGTTCTGTTAGTTTCATTCGCAGACAATTTGAATTTTAAATTTTTTCTATCCGTTTTTTTTTTTTTTTTGGCCAATGACCGTCAAAAATGTAGCTAAATTAATGCGAACTCATTTGGCCAGCCTTTGATCCACTCTGCGCCCCCTTTCATAGCCGAAAACCATTCTCAATTCCTCTTTTCTCCCCCATTCTTCTCAGTCTCATTTCCAATTCCATTCTGATTTCGATTCCATTTTTTTGTTGTATTTTGTATTTTACTGTTGTCAAGAAGCTTCGGCCTTTAATCAGCAACAAAACGACAATCGACGGCGATTTCGAGACAAACGTTCCCACCCCCCTCCATACACGACATGACTGGACTTGATTGACTGTGTGTATACGCCGTATATACACTCGTGTATACAATTCACCGATATCGTAACGACTTTTGGCCTCGATTTTGAGCGGTGGGTCGGGCACGTTTGTGGAATTTCCATAGCACGATGTCTGGGTGACTCTCGCTCTCTCTCTCTCTGTCTCTCCCTCTTCCTCGCTCTCACTCACTCCCTTTCTCTTTCTAATGATATCTCCATGTCATTAGCTGTAGCTCAGCGCTTTCTGATGCAATCGAAACTGTCTGCGTCTAACGGACTCACTGCCTGACTGACAGACATAATGATTGACGTCGCAACTTGCTTCAATCAATGAAAAAATGTTCAAGGCGTTGCCAAATTTGAAGTTTGAGGGGCTAAAAAAAAGGCGGCTAAAAAGTGCGACTCAAAAGAAATGAAATACACGAAAAAGAATTACGCAATCAAGAAATTCTATTGACCTACATTTCGTTTTATTTTCTTCGTCTCTTTTTTTTTTTTGGCAATCAAGGATGTCTGCCACACACACACAAACACACATACAAACAGTTACGAAGCAGCGGAGGTAGCCAAACGAGGCGAGAATGAGGCAACAACGCAAAGGCCAAAAGCCATAAAAGCAGGAAGTTGCGCATTTTGTGTGCCAAGCCCAAAGGACGTTAGCTGTGAGAAGGGAAAGAGGGGGGAGAGGTGCAGACAGAGAGACAGACATGCATATATTATACACACATACACAGGCACACACTCACACACTTGCATATATTATGTATTTTGTGCGCAACACGCGAAATGCGAATAAATCATTGATGGGGCTGCCCCGACGCCTCCGACTCTGACTGTGTTTGAGACAAGCAGAGGAGCAGGAGCTGCCTGTGTGTGTGTGTGTGTGTATTGCCAAATGTAGGCCACAGGCGCGTCGCTGTTGGCGGCTTTTGCCTTGTTGAAGAGCGACGAGGTCTGCTTACAGTCGAGACAAATTTCCGAGAAGCAGCAGGAGTAGACAGAAAAAAAGCATTTGAAGCTACACTGCTAAAATTAGCAGGAGCAACGCTGGCTACGACTGATCTGCGAGCAGCCTAAGCGGCAAGACTAACGCCTATTTATTTATTTTACTGCCAAAGACAGCACTTTTTTAAGCTCATTGTGCTTACTTAGTTTAAATAAAATAAATAGTTTATAACAAAAAAAATTCTTGGAAACGTTTTCATATTAAATGCAGGTGAAGGTTTATTTTAATAAATTAGCTGGAATTTTTTGACGAGTGTAAACTTTGCAAGTGATTTATGCATTTTGCCTACTCGTCCCACTCTCTGTCTCTGCTGCCTGGTCCATTATCAAGCGATAACTCGTTTCCGTTTGCTATTTCTCTCAATTCTCCGCAAATGCCTTCTTATCAGCCAGCGACGGCAACAGAGACAGAGACAAACTTGAAGCTATAGCGTCTGTCTGGGGCCACACACGATGTCGATTGCTAAGAATGACGTAGCCAGACAGTCAGAGAGAGGGAGATAAAAGGGCCAGAGAGAGGGCTGTAGAAAAAACCCCAGCGATCTGCTGACAACAGAAAATATCTTTGCTTGTCCATTAATTGCAAGATTTGAGCTTAGCGCAGCTCAGCTGAGACTTAGCGCAGAGAAAGTGAGAAACAGCGAGACAGTGAGAGAGGAATTGAGTGAAAGAGACAGGGTTAGTTACATAATATACGTCAAACAGACCTTAGTACCTACTAAAGGTCTTTATCAACTGCTGTCTGCGGCGAGGCTAATACGAAATGTCAAAAAAAAAAAAAAATATAAACCGATTTTGTCTGCTCAAGTTTTGCTAATCATCGCGACGCCCACACACACACACACACACACACACATATATTTAGGAAGATTTTTGATTTACATGCGACCTTAGTTTTTATTACATAATCAACAGCAGACTTAATTTATTGTTGTTATTGTTTTTATTGGCGTCTAGCATTCAATTTTTGCCGTCTATAATTGTATTTTATCAATGAACGTTCTCTCTCTCTCTCAGTCCCTCTCTTTCGCTCTGTCTATCACACATACATCCATCAAGATTACCGTCTGGCTTTGATGTGTTTCGTTTTTTTTTTGGCCATTTTTATATTTTGTTTTTGTTTTGCTTTGCTACGTTTTTTTTCGCGTCTAAATCGCATTTCACTTTGGTCTTAGGTCATTCGGCTGACTAATGCTATAGCACTGGGGCTGTCTAGCGAGTGTTTACTGTGCCTGGGAACGTCACACAATGCAAAATCACACAAAGGCCGCATGCCAACTCAATCAGTTGGCAATTAAAGTCCACATGTCTAGTCTAGTCTGTGATTATAGTTATGGGCGAGTGTTGCAAACGGCATGGAATTTCAGCAAGAAAAATGTTTTAAAACAAAAGTGAATAAGCAAAAAATAATCATAGTTATAATACTTGATTGGTTTTTGAACAATTTCACCACAAGGCATGAGAAAGCAGCGGTATTTTATGCTAGAAAAATATAGAAAAGGCAAAACTGGCTTGTTTTCATTTTACAGCACTTGCCAGCCAAATCTAGCTTTATTTGGCCAATAATAAGCCAAGCTGCCAGCAGCAGCTGTAACTCTATTGATTTCTAAGCAAACTTCCATAGTTTAAACTTTGGCATTCCCATAAATTAGCGTCTTTTAGTGTGAAAAGGATTTGCTGTTTTGATATTGCGTATACGCAATGTTTGCATTAAAGACTCAAAAACAGCCGGTTAAAACAAGATCAGCGAAGCCAAATAAAGCGCACAAACAGCAGAGACAAGTTAACAACACAACACACACACAAACACACACACAATGGGCAATGCCAGTTGGTTAAATATAATAACAAAAAAAAAAAAGCGAAATGGAATCAAATAAATATATAAAATTCAGACTTTGACCCACAGACATCAGGCCGAGATTATCGTGCGATGTGTGTGTTGAGTGTGTGTGGGTGTGCGAGTGTGTTGAGTGTCTGTGTCGGAGTGTGTGTGTGTGTTGAGTGTGATATTCATTGTGACTTTTGTCTTGCGCTTCGGAATTTCTATTGCGTTTCTATTTGCACTTTTTTGTTGCTGTTTTTTTTTGCTTGACAACACTTGGCACTCTTCTTTCTTTGTGATATGTTGGCAACCCTAGCCGTTGATCAGCATAACCATAAAAAATTTGCATTGTTTTCTTTCTGTTTGTTCATCTCTTGCCTGTTGTCATGTGGGCGTCAAATCCGTAGTGTCAGCTGCTCCAACTCCTCCCCACTTCACCCCCTCTTCCTACCTCTCTGAGCCAGGTGCTGCTATTGTGATATCTGTTGACTCTAACAGTATCTATGTGTGTGCTCGTCTGTGTGCATTCGTATTTGGGTTTATTTTGAACTCAATTCCATTACGCTCCATTGATAAGCCCGGTCAGAAGCAGCCAGAAGTGACTAGACCCTTGATAAGAGGCAAATAAATGAAAGAGAACGAACCATTGAGACCTTGGCTAGTTGTTGTTTGTTGTTGTTGCTGCTCTTGTGTCTCCTTTTACGTGTCGCGTCAGCTGCTTAATTAGCTTTCGATTAATTTATTATTGCAATTGCGTTTTTACTCATTTATTTCTTTACATATTTGCGTTAATTTTTATGACTGCGTTGCCCATTTCCTCTTTGGCTTTAAATTTAATGGTCAAGTTAATGACTTGACTCAAATTGTTTGTTTACATTTGAACATGCCTTAAATGCTGGCTAGTAAGCGGAAAACTTTGTGGCAAATTTGAACTAGAAAAAGTTTAAAAACTTAAAAATTTATCTAGTGTTGTGTAACTAACAAAAAAAGTGTCTGAAGAGCCGCTTGAAAGCCGGCTTTAAAGCTCAAAACTAATAAATTAATGTATAAACTTGGCTAAGAATATAACTCAAATAATATTTCTTTTGGTAGAAAAGTATATTCTTGATTTAAGCGTTGATTAAGGTGTTAAGAAATTAATATTTAATGATATTCCAAATATTTTTATAACAAATTCACACCAAATTCTCTTAGCTGTATTTGTCCAGGCCATAAAAACCGCTTGAAGCTCAAGCCATAACATTTTTAATGCAACTAAACATAAAGTCAGCTCCAATGACGTCAAATCAACAGGAAATTGCAATTGTTTTTCAAATATTTCAACTGAATTTTGGCTGCTTTTGAGAATACAAAATATGTAAAGAAGAAAAGAAGAGGAACTAAAGTTCAACTGGGCAAAAGTAGAAGAAGAACGCAAAGAGGAGAAAGATAGCAGATAGAAGATAGATGCTAGCTGGTTTCGCTGGTTCCACGGATTGCTACACAACAAAAACAACAACACTCAACACACTCCACGCACAACAAACACCTGGCAAACACCTCCAGCCACATTGAGGGCTACGCTGTCTAGCTTCATGTGTGTGTGTGTGTGAGTGTGTGCAAAAAAAAGAGTGTGCGAATGTGTGTGCACATGTGAAAGGCAGTCAAGACGTTGTAGCATAAAATGCTCATAGCCATAGGCAAAAGCTAGAGACACAGAGGGAAAAAAAAGAGTGTGAGCGAGAGAGAGAGAGAGTGTGAGAGAGGGAGAGCGAAATAGAACCACGGGCACACACAGCTGGCTTACGCATGGGTTCATTGAACGGAAGTGATTTGCCTACTGCTGCTGCTGCTTCTTCTTCTTTTACTGCTACTTCTTAAAAGAGCGAGAGCGCGAGAGGAAGAGAGTGAGTGAGTGCACGTGTGTGTGTGTGTCTGTGTGTGACAGTGTTAGAGAGCAGAGTGGGAGCTGTGACTTGGGCTTTCGTTTAGGTCGGACTCTGCCCCCACCCCTCCTACCGCTGTCTTCTTCTTCTTGCTCCCTCTTTATCTATGTATTCGCTTTTGATTTATGCTCGAGAACATTGCGGAAATTCAAAATGCGGCATTGTTTTTTTGCCTAATGGAATCAGAAATGACAACAATGAATGAGTTGAGTTGACAACTCTAGTAGGGTTGTGTAAGCCACTCAAACTATCAAAGCAGCGTGCTTTAGTTTTTCACAGTGTATACAGCTAATAACTACAACAACAAGTGGCTAATAGACACGAGTATGTGTGTGTGGAAGTCTGTGTGTGGACACACACCTCCCATGCCATATTTATAGGCTGGTATGCTGTTTAGAACACATATTCCAATTTTCTATATTTCATTGTTGTCATAATTTGTGCGAACACGTAACGCCCCCACAACGTGGCACGCCCAAATTAGCTAAGTATAAAAAAAAACAACAAAAAGCTAAAAAAAAACTAGCCCCAAGGCATAATTTTCCGCTTGAATTTTCGATTCCGAATATTTCGGTTTTTGTTATTTATTGCTACATTTTTTATGACAGCCACAAAAATATCTGAAGGGTTTTAAGAGCTTGAAACAAATGTAGTATAAACACATATCTTTTCTATGGTACACATATGAAATCTGAAATCTATATCTATATATATCGAAACGGTATATATCGAAATATTATAGAAATATTTTGTATCTTAATATCTAAGTTGTGTATATTTATCTATGGTTTGTCGAAAATGTGGCGTTGATTTCAAAATTTATTGCATTTATGTGGACAGTGGACATTCTGAATTTTTTTTTTAAACTTTTCTTTCACCCCGCTGGACGTTGAGTGTGTGTCTGTGTGTGTGTGTGTTGACAGGAAGTCGCCGGAATGCGTTTTGAATAGTATAACTCATATACTTATGTAGTACATATTATAATTAGGTAGTTGCCTGCCTTCTTTTTTCTCTGTTGCCAATTTTCTACACTGCTGGCCAGAATAGTGTGCACGCTTCACATAAACATAAACAAAAAATAATGTAGAAAAGTCGCAAATTGCTCACCTTTTTCTTTTGGTTTGTTAATTATGCTTGTTATTAATTTGTTGTTGTTTTGTTGCTGCTTCTGGTGTTTTGTTTCTACTTTATATTTATAATAGTTAAAATTTGTTTAGGAATTGTGTTAGGTATTTATTTATTTATTCTGATTTTATGCTATAATTTATATATTTATATATATTTTTGTATATTTGACACAATTTACACACAAAACAATTTGATTACATTTAATTGGTATTTTTTTCTTTTTGATTCTATGCGAATTTATCTAACCACACACTTTACATATGTTATTTACTATGCATGTAGCTGTGTATGTTTGTATGTATGTACATTAACAGGGCTGTTATTGTTGCTGCTGCTGCTCTGCTTTTGCTTCTGCTTCTGCTGCGTTGCGCTGCTGACGTTGTTGAGGTTCTTCTACTTGCAATTTGCAATGCTGCTGCCGCTGTTGCTGCTTCTGCTGCTATTTTGTTTTTGTTTTTATTGTAGGAATGATTTGAGTACAGGAACGCTAGATACATATACATTTATGTACGTGTATGCATGTATGTGTATTATGTTTATATTCAGTTTATGTTTATATATTTAAATTACTTATTTAGACATTTATTTTGTTTTCGCTGCTACTGTTGTTGTTATTATTATTGTTATTGCGTTTGCTGTTTGTTTTTATTTCGCGTCGTCTACGTTTCTTTCTGCCTTTGTTAATATTGTTGAAAGTTTAAACAATAGGAAACTTAGACGCAGAATAATAATTATTACTACAGATCTAAGTTGTAGATTGTATTGTATATGTGTTTGTATGAGTTTTGTTGCTGTTGTTGCTGCTGCTTTATTGTAATGCGACGAATTGCGCGCGGACAACGGCGACAACGAAACGAACTGAAACGCACGCAAAGTTACACTGCGGCGACTTGAACGTTTCACATGAAAGGTATGGCAATGCTTTGAACATTCGACTCTGTTACTACACTGGTATTAGTATCGGTGTGTACGAGTGGCTCTCTCGTTTCGAGACGAACGCGGGCTCTTTCGTTCATTCGCTCTCTGTCTGTCTGTTGTCGACGCTGTGTGTGCGCGCGCTGTAAATCAGACAACAATTGTTTTGCGCTTTTCGCCACAACAACAACGATGCAATGATGGCGACAGAAGCGACGGCGGCAGCAGCAACGACGACGACGGCAACAAAAACAACAACCACGATAATTATTAAAATAAAACGAAATAGTCAGTCGTTCGGTCGGTCGGACTGTCGGCTGTGGTAGACGAGAGACAGACAAAACAACAGCGCAGCCGCGGTCGGTAACTGAAAAGCTTTACCATTGCCGCCGTTCCATTGCCAATGTGTTCCCAGTCTCTTGCTCTCGCTCTCTCGCAGTTTAAACATGCCCGAAGAGGACACACACAGATACAGCATACTATGAACAGTTCAAGTATGCGCCATGCCACGGCAGCAATAACAACAACAGAAATGAGCAGAACGAACAACAGCAAACAGCAGCAGCAATAACAACAACAACAACAGCAACAATGTGCAGCCGGTTCTCGATTGTAGTTTGAAAATGCAAAGTGGTTATTATAAGGGCAATGTGTGAACTTACTACATTTTAATATGCAGTTTATTGTTTAATGTAAGCAGCAGCAACTCGGGCTACTTTCATTTTCTCAGTCTGTAATTATTAGCTATTTTGTTTGTTTCTTTTTATTGTTTTTATCTAAGCCCGAGCGCTTCTACAAAACCCTCTCACGACCAAGTATAAGCATTAACTAAATGCCTCTGTTATTATACTCTCTGCAAGAGTATATTGGGTTTGTGCAAAAGTATGTAACAGGCAGAAGGAGGCGTGGCAGACCCCATAAAGTATATATATTCTTGATCAGCATCACAAGCCGAGTCGATATAGCCATGTCCGTCTGTCCGTCTGTCCGTCTGTCCGTCTGTCTGTCCGTCTGTCCGTATGAACAAACAGATTTCAGAGATGGTAAGAGCTACAAGTTCGAGCTTGGTGTCAATCGATCACATATTTAGTCAGTCAATACAAGAATCTTTTTTTTTTTCGATGCCACGCCCCATTCGCCCACAATGAGCAAAAAACTAGACACACCTCGGAAAAAATCGGTGTTTTCGGCGAATATCTCAGTAACCATGGCACCTAGGATCACCAATTCTGGTATGGAGGTTCCTAGCGACAGCGCAAATGCATTGGCATTTGAAATTTTGGACTGCCACGCCCCTTTTTCCCACAATTCATACAAATAATTCTGAATTTTTTACGCATTTGTTCATGTAGTACAGCATTGTAATTGTATAATTCGAGTAGAGGCTAACTATATAAAACTATTCCTGAAAGGTGCATTAAAATCGGACTACAAACAAGAAAACTAGAAGCGTTACAATATTGATAATTGAACGCAATATCACTAATGAGTGCAAGCGAGACAGAAACGTTTTCGCTGCTTGTGTGGCGACATCTCTGGCCGCAGTCGCTGGCCACGCCGAATACACACATACATACATATATGCATCATATATTCTTAAACGTATGTGTATTCGCATACATACAAACAGATGTATGTGTGATAATGTTTAGATTGTTTTTGTTATACTCTTTTCAATGTGTTTTAATGCAAGTACTAGATATTGTAATATCTTGATACCGATTTTAATAATAATATCGGGATTAAAATGCAGAGAGTATTATACGGTCGGGCGTGCTCGACTGTACTGTTCTTTCTTGTTTTTTTTGTGATCTCTTTGAGCACCTCTCAAACGTTTGGCGGAATCAAAGCGAGACAGCATGCTCTACTCGTTTCTGTTGTAAAAAAATACGCTCTCACTCTCTTGTATTTTTCGTTCTCACAAGCGGGCTTTACTCTCGCATGCTGTTAATCGTATAGATGCATCGCTAACAGCGCTGTAAGCTCTAACAGTGGCAAGTGTCTATGGATTTATCTGTTCACGTTCCATTCCAATTCTGCCTACTTTACAGTGACTTTTATTCTAAAAAGCTTGGACAACAACAGACAGATAAATAAACAACATTTATATTTGCATACTTATTAATTCCACAGCTAACAGTTGTGGGCATGTGCATGAGTCTGTGAGTGTGTGTGCGTTTTTGTGATTATTTGTTTCACCCAGACGCTTGTCTAAATACAATAAATGCATGCAGGTGTCGTTGTTGTTGTTGCTGCTGCTGCTTCTGCTAGCGAAATGAGTTTCACTGTCACTCGTTTCTGCCATCGCAGCAGTCGCTGTCGACGTCGGGCTGTTGTCTTGAGCCGCCGTGCAAAGTCCAAGAAATTAAAGTGTCTGACAGCGGCAGTCAGCAGACGGATGAAGGGCGTCGAAGGGGGTGGACAACCGCACGTTAATTAAGTTTATTTATGCAGCTTTTTTTGTTGTTGTTTTTTCCTTTTGCTGTTATACTTTTTGTTTTATTTAGCTGCTGCCGCTTTTTGTATTTTTTTTGTTTGTGTGGTTTATTTATACTTTTAATGATATGAATCACATGTGACATTCTTTTTTTTGTTGTCTGTTGTTTTTTTTGTGTTTTTTGTATTTCATTATTATTGCAAACTCACCCGGTTCGATCAGTGGGTCGAACTGTCTGACGTTTCTGGGGTCCGTCTGGTAAGTCCAATATTCTGTTGTCTGTCTTTTTTTGCTGCCTTTTGTTTTCCGTTTGTTTATTTATAAATAACCGCAAGCGGCTGCTAAAATGTATTAGCAAGTCTAAAAATTGTTGCTGAACGGCACAGTGTGCATACCCTGTAAACCGCAAGGAGGTGGGTGTATAAAGAACTGTAACTTTTGTAACTGAAATTATTTTGGTTTTTCGTTTAAATTTGTTTATTTTGTAAACTTAGGGTATCTGCTAGTCTATCAATTTTTTATGACTTTCGGCCTAATTACTCTGTTTTTTTTTTTTTTTTTATCGTAATTTTTGGTGATATCGCCAAAGTTCTGAGAAGCCCTCGACCCGATACTTTTAATGCCACAAATTGTCACAGTTTTGGTAATTTTTATACTCTCTGCAAGAGTATATTGGGTTTGTGCAAAAGTATGTAACAGGCAGAAGGAGGCGTGGCAGACCCCATAAAGTATATATATTCTTGATCAGCATCACAAGCCGAGTCGATATAGCCATGTCCGTCTGTCCGTCTGTCCGTCTGTCCGTCTGTCTGTCCGTCTGTCCGTATGAACAAACAGATTTCAGAGATGGTAAGAGCTACAAGTTCGAGCTTGGTGTCAATCGATCACATATTTAGTCAGTCAATACAAGAATCTTTTTTTTTTTCGATGCCACGCCCCATTCGCCCACAATGAGCAAAAAACTAGACACACCTCGGAAAAAATCGGTGTTTTCGGCGAATATCTCAGTAACCATGGCACCTAGGATCACCAATTCTGGTATGGAGGTTCCTAGCGACAGCGCAAATGCATTGGCATTTGAAATTTTGGACTGCCACGCCCCTTTTTCCCACAATTCATACAAATAATTCTGAATTTTTTACGCATTTGTTCATGTAGTACAGCATTGTAATTGTATAATTCGAGTAGAGGCTAACTATATAAAACTATTCCTGAAAGGTGCATTAAAATCGGACTACAAACAAGAAAACTAGAAGCGTTACAATATTGATAATTGAACGCAATATCACTAATGAGTGCAAGCGAGACAGAAACGTTTTCGCTGCTTGTGTGGCGACATCTCTGGCCGCAGTCGCTGGCCACGCCGAATACACACATACATACATATATGCATCATATATTCTTAAACGTATGTGTATTCGCATACATACAAACAGATGTATGTGTGATAATGTTTAGATTGTTTTTGTTATACTCTTTTCAATGTGTTTTAATGCAAGTACTAGATATTGTAATATCTTGATACCGATTTTAATAATAATATCGGGATTAAAATGCAGAGAGTATTATACGGTCGGGCGTGCTCGACTGTACTGTTCTTTCTTGTTTTCATTTGTTGTCGTTTTTGTTGTTGCTTTTGGCCAGTGACAACACCGACAATTGAGACAACTTATCATGAAGTGCTAATTAACATTGTCTGGTCTGGTCGGGTCTGGTTGGGCCCGGTCTCGCCATATGTGTATGTGTTTATACACACATGTAGAGCACCTGTCTGGCGACCTACCTGCGGTTACCAAGCTCAATCTATCGCCTTCCCCTTGGTAGTAGTAGCACCACCAGCACCACTACTACTACTACACCGCCACCCTCAACCACATGGAGCAGAGACGCTGTCGTCAGACGTCTGTCCCAAAAAAACTGGCACTTTGGTAGCGTCGACGTCTGTGTTTGCTTTGGCGCACAAAGCAAGTGAGCCAAAAACACCAAAATAAAATAAAAAAAACTAAAAAAAAAAATACAAAACATACAAGTTTGCCAAAAAAAAAAGTAGTAGACAAGTACGTACACTGCGAAAAAAGTAAGTAGCTTAGCAAGAAGTTTAGGAGTGCTTAGAAAACTAAATTTTCTAGGGTTTTCATTATTTTTCATTCTCTTTATATAATTTCTAGACTTTAAACTACGCACACACCTTTTAGGTAGTTCATTTTGCGCAGTGTAGACTGCACAGTGTATTTTGAAATGCGGCCACATGCGGCGAGACATTTGTTTATGTTGATAATTTAATAAGCGCAGCGACTGGAGGCAACTGGGAGCCAAGTGGGAGATATAGACAGGTAGATGAAGAGGGAGAGAGACAGGGGACGGGGGACAGGTGTAATATGACTTGATGTATAGCTGCATGCATCTACTGCTAAATCTTTATAAACATTTAGTTATGCAGTGGCGCACGTGACGTATGCGCAACGTTTGCTTGCAGCGTTTGGCGTTGCACGTTAATTTGTGAACACACAGAACACATGCCAAGGTCAATATTGTGACGGTGTTTCAGTTGTTGTGGTTTCTTGTCTGTCTGCTTTATAAATAAATTCGCAGTGTGGCAAATAAATAATTAAATAGATATGCATACATTGTCGAGCGATCGGTTGTAATTAAAGGCGCGCATGTCGTATACGTAATTACGTGCATAGACCCCCACTGCCTCCCCCCGCGGGCCACAACCCCAAGCAGACAACGAGGCAACGATCCTCGGCCAAAGCACTGCTAAAAAAATAAATATATATAAATAAATATGTATAAAAAACAACAACAACAACGAGCACTACAACAAGAACAACATGAGGCGCAGTGAACGTTGTTGACACTTTGTTGTTAGTCATTATTTATTGTTGTTGTTGTTGTGTGATAAGCAGACTGTGTCGAGACAACAAAAGACGCAGACGATTGCCACTTATGTATTAAGTAAGTGTGTGTGCGAGTGTGTGTGTTTGTGTGCGAGTGTGTTTGTCTTGCTTATTGCTGCCTTTACACACATATTTTTAGCCTGCACTGTCACAGCTTCTTCTTGAGGCAGCTGCAGCAGTCGCTGCTGTTGTTGCACTGACACCAAAATAACAACAACAACAGCAACAATCAGACAAATGCCACAACAATTGCAACGGAATCACAATTCGCAGTTTGCAGTTCGCAGAACACAACACAAATCGCAATCACACGCAAATCGCATGTTCCGTTGTGTGTTTGGAGGCAAGCAGACAATGAGTCTAGTCAGTCAGTCAGTCAGTCAATCGCTGCACTCACTTTTATTTAACTGCAGTCTACCTAGCTGCCTCTCACTCTCCCCTTACTTCCTCCCTGCCTCTCTACCCCTCTGCCTTGCTCAGTCACTCGTGTGATTCACATGATGAATGACTTATTTTGCATTGATTAGAGCTTCATTTGTTGTGCTCAAAGACTCCAAAAATCACTCGGCGCAGAAAATAAAGCAGACAATGCGGAGCAAGATTGAGAGAGAGAAGAAGAAGAGAGAGGAGTGAGCGGGAGTGAAGGAGAAAAGCAACAACTTTAGCAATCAATCATTAAATGTGGCACAGCCTTTTGTTAGCACTACGTGCAACTGCAACAGGTTTTGGGCGTAAGTACTGTGGGCAATTTGGGTGTATTTTTGGCTACACATTTTAAAGTGGGACAAAGGAAATTTTCAGTAAGGTAAAGCAAAGAAAGCTGAAGCTAAAGAAAATATATGAAGTAGGCACACCAAATTCAGTTATCTTTGGGATATCGAATAGATAAGAAGGTTTTCCATATAATTTATATGATATGTCTAATAGAGGAAAGGTATTGAGTACGGTAAAGTACTGCAGTAAAGGCGAAAGTACTGAAGACGCCTTTCTGGTAAAATTGGAATGATTTCAAAGTTCTTGACATATCGTAAACTGAGCCGGCTCTTCAAATATTGCTCTAACTTTACTCAATATCAAATGTGGTTTGGATCTACATTTAAATGATTTATTGAACATAAATTAATCATTTAATTTAGTGAAATTCCTCGTTGTTGATTAATGCGTTTATAAAAAGATGAAGTGACTAAAGACTCTTTGTAAAGCAATGCATAATTAGCACAATCTCTTAACCTCGTTGCCACTCCAACTCATCTTATCCCCTAGTTATCTGCTCGTAATCCCCCAATTAAATTGCATCCTCTATCTATAAAACTCCCCTGGGGCTTTTCCCTATATGCCCATAAATTTCTGGGGCTCTTTTGTTGCCTTGTTTGCCTGCAATACTTTGAATTAATTACCTTACTTGCAGCTAACTTCTTTTTGTGTGCTAATCAACCCTTAGTACGCGGAGTTTTCACTTTGATCTTTAAGTCAAATATTTGTTGAGAAAGTTGAGAGATTATGCAATTTGTATCCATGGTGCAGTGTGGCACAATGGAGCTATTGGCTGTGAGCTGTTGGCTGTGGGCTGTTGGCTGTGAACGCTAATGAATTTCCAATGTGAACTCAATGGAGCTCATTAAAGCGATGAAAGGACTTGAACCCAAACAATGGCCCACAACAGTCATTGACAGTCACTCCCACTCCCACTCCTTCTCCTTCGCCTTCTGGCCAAAAAGAAGACGCCGTTGCAGTCTGAATGCTGAATCATAACTCATTGAACTCAACAATTGCAGCTAACCACAACATAAAAAGTTGTACAAAAGAGGAGCGACAAGAAAAAAAGAGGGAAAATGTCAATCAGCGGCATCGAGTAGCAGCCACGCCCTCTGCGCGCCCCCCCTCTCGTCTGGGGACTGAGTGCGAGAGTACGCACATTAGAAGCGACGCCAAGTGTTGTCAGCAGACGGCAAAGTCGTAAATGTGGCAGTAATAACGGTCGCTATGGGGCACATACGGGGGCTGTTGAAAGCCAAGACATAAATGTCGAAACATATGTTTAAGATATGTAGAGGATAGTGCTCTGTCCAGTGGACAGCTCTATTACCAATTGCAAACACTATTGGCCGCACTTAAGGCCCTCTGAGTGGTGCAGTCTTTAAGCAGCTTTGTTTAAGTAATTTTGAAAGACTTTTTGTGTAGAAATTAGTAGAGCTTTGTTTAGAAACTGTTTTGCATTCAAAAGTTGTGTGTTGTATAACAACACTGCTTTTTAAAACGGCTAACCTTTTGCCAGACACAACTCTTTTATTTAAAAATTGTTTTTTTGGTGTCAAAGTATTCATTTAATACCGATTAATCATTATAAACCATATCGGTTGTATATTCGCTGAGTTTTGGCTTTTTGAAGAGTTCGCGCGCCTAAAAGTATGCTACACTTTTGCAAAAACTCCTCTTTACAGATAACTTTTCGAACTTTCTTTTCACTTGCTTAATTTAATACATTTTGTATTGATTAAATTAATCACTTAAAGCTTCTTGGCCATAATACGCAGATGTGTGTGAGGTGCAGCCGGTTTGAACACTACTTCCCCCTTGGCGTCCTTGTAGTCCGCATAAGCCTGGGAGTAAACACACTCAAAGCCCAGCGCCTCCTTCTGCCGCCCCGAGTAGAAACTCTCACAGGAGGCGGAAACAACGGGAATTCCCTTGGTTCTTCCCAGCTCTATTAGGGTGTTCGCTAGTCGTGCTCCAATGCCTCTGCCGCGCATGGAATCATTCACATTGGTTATTTGCGAGTAGAGCATCGTGGAGACTCCAAACAACTCGAAGACATTGCACTCTTTCTCCACTTCGGCAATAAAGGAGACGATTTTTTTAAGAGTGCACTCATCCATGGGAGCCACTATGGCCGCAGACTTGTCCAGATCGCTGGGGTCCTTACAAGTTCCCAGCACGTGGCCCACAATCTTTCCTCCATCGTTCTCATCGATGGCCACCAAACTGAAGCCCTGTTCAATCATAGGTACGTGATAGTTGTAGAAGTTTTCAGCTCCAAACTGTTCGATATAGTTCTTGGTGGTCTCCCCGAACGAAGATAGCAGCGGTGTGTCATCGTAGAGTTTTTCTTGGACTTGTTTAAAGTCCTCTAGGGTCATACTACGTATGAGTATGCCGTCTTTCGATCCGAAATTCGTGGACATGTTGCGATCACGGTGTTTGCACTTTGAATGTACATTTGGACGATTTAAAGTTCAGTTTTCTATTGTAATCAGTGGGCGCCGTATCAGTTTTAGTAGAAATAAGATTACACTTTATCAATAGAACTTGGAAGGTGTTTACAGGTAGTTCTCCTTATCCAGCAAATAGTTCGCCACTTTGTCCGATAGCCAAGCATAATTTATAAGCAGAATACTTTTTAAAAACAACTATAATCAACTATTGTCCTAGTCGGTAAAGATAAGGCAAAGTATCGGGCAAATCTTTAAAACCATTTCAAACAGAAATTGTATGTTGCCAAGACCCTAAAATATCTTTTACTATTTGAGTATTTTATAGAAAGTTGCAAGGTCACTTTAGGTGAAGAATTGTGCGGTGAGAGAAATTCTATTCATTAACTGTAGACAAATGAATAAGGAGTCAAGACGAGCAGCAGATTGCCAAGAAGCCAAGAAGACGAGATGACAAGGTAAAGGGTAACCAAGATGAGTTGCAGACAGACAGAGAGATAGAGAAAGAGGGAGAAAGGAAGACTGACAATAAGGTGCTGAAAGTCAAAGACTTGTGCTAAAACCATAATAGACATCGTGTGCTCATTATACAAATTGCACTGAGCCAGTTTCAGACGTAGACCAAACAAAACGCAAGGAAAGGTAGCAGATTGAGGATGAAATGCTCAACCAAACTGAGGCAAAACTGAACCCCTTTTTGAAGAAATTGCAACAGGCCAAGAGGTCTGACTGTCTGTCTGTGTGTCTGTATGAAAGCGTTGACGAAATGACTGAATACTAAAGTGAAACCTCTGACGAAACGAATGACAAACCTTATGAATTCAAATTCAAATGAAGCTGAAGCAAAAGAATCTATTAAGATATTATCAGATACGAAAGGGACGGGGAGAACCTTGGGTAGGGTAGGGTAAGGGGTGCGCAATAGTAGCGGAGACTTGGGAGGAAAAGGAGAGAGCACAAGAGAGGAAAAGGAACAAAGTCATAGGAGGCAGAGAAGAGGAGACTAAGGAGGAAATACGTAGGATCAGGAGAGGGTAGGTTAAAGGGTGGGCAATATGAGCGGAGTCTGAGGAGAAACAGGAGAAGAGACTAGGAAGCAGAGTCGAAGGATCACAGACGTAGGAGAGAAGATGTAGGTCCAAAGACATAGGAGCACAAAATGCGATGTAGGAGAAATAGGAGATGCAGAATCAGTGCAATTGTTGACGACGTCGATATGGGTCGGGGCAACAGACAGGCACACACATACACACACACGCCTTGCTAGCCACAATTGCGGCCATTAGTAAGTTGAGGAGGCTGTGCAAAAGGGGTGTGCAAGAGGGCTAAGGGGTGAGTGGTGAGTGGGGTTCAAAGGGGTGACGACGAATCAACCCTTTTTTTTTGTAGACATTTTTCGTATGACAACGACAAATATTTGCCGGATAATATGAATAACAAAGCAGACGTAGACATAGACGGGAACAGCAAATGGGTTAGCGGGGAAAGGGGACAAGAGAAGCGAGAGAGAAAGAGTGAGGAAAGGGGAGAAGAGCGGAAAATGGGCGACTGCAGCCTGCTGCTAAGTTCCTGACTCGGCAGTCAGCCAACCTACTTAGGACAAGAACAGAATCCGGCAGCAGGCACAGAACCAGGCCCAAAACCAGCCATAGACCAGGCCCAGACCCAGACGTTGGCTATAACTTAAACTAAAAGGCCGCTTGGGCAACGATATCGTCGTCGTCGTCATCATCGTTGTTGTTGTTTTTGTACGGTGTCTGAGACGCAGACAACTTCAAAATGGAGCTGCAAATGCTTATTGAAAGAGCGACAGAATAAGGGAGAGAAAGAGAGATAGGTGGGAGGCGGGGTGAAGCGATGTGTGGGGAGAAAAACGCAGACGTAGACGAATTGCTGACTGACACAAAAGTGCTTTTGTTGCAAGGTTTAATAAAGCAGGGAGCAAAGCTAAAGAGCAGGAGAAGCAAGACAAGATACAGAACAAGAGAGAGATAGAGACAGAGAGAAGAAGCGGAGAGAGAGTGAAAGAAGTGCACATTAGGGTGAGCAGAGAAAAGGACGTTAAAAGTAGACACTAAAAAAAGGCTAAATTTGCTAACATTTAATTCAGCTTTTAGCCAGCTAAGCTGACTGCTGTGACACTGCAGCTCTAGCTGCGCAAAGCTCAGCTGACTTACAGTAAGCTGGTTGCTAGGACACTTGCAGGCATCGCTTAACTGCCTGCTACAGGGCATGTCAAAGTCCATAACCCCCGAAAATGCATAAATGCTGAAACCCCAGCAAATGCAGCACACCCAGACACACACACACATACATGAACTGCATGCTGAGTCTCGTCTCGTCTCGTTGCTGCTCCCCGCTTACCGCTGCCCTCTGAAAACTGCCCTTCCATCGCAGCATGTTTTTCAGTTTTTGCCCTGCTGTTGCTGCTGCTGCTGCTGCACTTCAGACGCTGCTTTGTTGCAGCCAAGAGCAGCGACGCCAACAATTGACGCACACAGACAGAAACGTGCAACGGGTGCGGCAGGCAGCAGTCAGCGGGAGGAGCGTGTTGCACAGACTCAGACCCAGACCAGACCAGGCCAGACCGTGGCAGACAAAACAATATGTTTGTTTGGATTATACAGCGTACTAACTGCACTCAGAAAAAAGGGGTTACTTTAAATAGTTTAAGTAAAAATTTCAATTTATTTTCATGGCAAAAAATATTTATTTAAAGTTCTTAAATATAAAATGCTAAGTTTAAGGTTCGACTTTTAGTGGGATTTTTTTTTTAAGTGTACATATAAGCAAACGTTGCGATGCGATGCGACATGGACGCGACGCGACGCTTCTTTGTATGCGCAAACAATTGGAGCAGGCGGAAGTTGGACTGACGACGGTTGTCCCGGGCAACCAGCCAGTGGAAAGGGAAGGGAGGGAGGTAGAGAGAGAAAGCGAGACAGAGAGCGAGAGAGCTACAGATGCACACGCAGCCAGAGCTTGCAAGTTCTTCTGCGTTGCCAAGAGTCGAGAGTCACGATTGCAGCCACACACACTACACACACACACACACACACACACACTACACATACACACACACACCCCAAAAGGAAGCAGCACCTTGAAAAAGTTTTCATTGCGCCTTGATTAACTGTCAGTGGCTGAAAAGTGATTTAATCAAGGAATTGCAGCAAACGAAGCAAGCGATTCAGCCTGCAACATGTGGACCATATGGCCAACTGGCTAGAAGGCTATAGACGACTATACGACCACATCAATCAACTTGAGACTCAAGTGTGCACACTGCGCCCGCGACGTTTGCTCTCCAAGCCCAAAGGATGCCTTCAAGATGCGCCCCAGACCCCAAAGTTGCAGCTCAAGTGGACGCTAGAGCAGGAGGGATGGAAAGAAAGAGAGAGAGGGAAAGAGCTGCAGCTGGCAGCTGGCCACCTTACCTCAACATGTTGCGCGCACTTTTTGGCGTCTGATCTCCACTCCCCTGCCATCAGTCTCCCTCTCTCCCCCTCTCCCTGCTCTCCCCACTCAAAAAAGCCATTCAACATCTGCACACAGCCTATCAACTTTTGACAAGACAATCTCAGCTCCCAGTCGCAGAGCGAAGGCAAAAAAAAGAAAACCAAAAAAATGCAGTCAACAATTGGCCAGAGCTCTTCCTGGACGAGCAGTGTGACCAGTCTAGACTGTAGTGCTTGGAAAGGAGCACACCACTTGAATTGGGCACTGTATTTGGTTTATACTGTAGAATATTGGAGTCAATTTACTTGTGCAGTTAGCAAATTTCATTGGAATAAGGCAAGAAAAGTAGTTTTTAGACCTCAAAACTTTACAGTACCCTATTTCATTTCAGGATGACATCCTGTTAAAAATCATTAGGTAAAAAGTTATTTTATAAAAGGTTTTTAGAATCCGCAAAGGAGGTTAAACCCGTCTTTAAGCATAGGAAATTTTGTAGGAACTCTTAAAAAAGCAGTTTATCTTTGACAAAACCTATTACAGACCTTACAAACCTATTCAAATATATGCTTAACCTATGAGAACCCAAATTTGAATGGATTACCTTGAGTAACTAGGAAATCTGTGTTGTTAGCTGTCCTACTAGGCCAGAAAAACAGACTGATTGTTGTTGCGGCCACACCAAGGACTCTGTTTGGCTTTGTCAACTGAGCTTTTGGTAGGTACCTAACATAAGCCTATTTACTTATTATCCTATTAAATAAGCTGACGAAAAAAGGAAGAAGAAGACGAACGACATGGACGAGGGAAAGCGACAGAGTCGAAGCTACAGCTTATGGGAAGGACTCTTGTACCTGGCCTAAAGGATACACAAGTGTCTCATTAAAAGAAATAAAGACAAGTCCTTAAAGTCAGTCGACAAGAGCGAGGAGAGCGCAACGTGAGCGACTTCAAGGACAACTACAAAATAGCAACAACAACTGCTAAAAGAGTGCCAAAAGAGTGCGTTACACCCTGATCCGATCCGCCTCCGATGCAGCTCCGATTTACAAATGCACATAAATTTTAATGTAATCACATTCGCAGTCCACAAAGTGAGGGATGGAGAGGGGTAAGTGGGGCAGAGACAGCTTGACCAACGTTGCTCTCTGCATCTGCCACGAATTGTGACTCGGACTCCGATTCTCTGATTCAGACTCGGAACTGAGACTGCATTGCATTCAGGGATTTTGCAACATTTCATTCAATTTAATTCGAGTTGAATGCCGTCGTCGTCGTCGTTGTTGTTGTTTGTTGCCATCGTTCGATTGTTGGTCGCCGTTTTGATTTGGCTGCCTGTCTCCGTCTCCGTCTGCAATGTTGCAAGTCTCGTGGTTTGCGGGTTGCGGACTGCGGGCTGCAGGTAAAATCTGCTGTCTCTAGACTCAGACTCGGATTCAGATTCAGTGCCAGAGATCTGGGGCCTGTCAGTTGCTCTGTCTGCGCTTGGTGGCTGGTATACACTTTAATTTATGGGGCATATTGATTTGACTAAGAACTTTGAGGCTTAAAAGTGATTTAGTGCCTTTTAGTTAAAAGCTTTTCCTTTGGTATCTACACTGTGGAAAATTGTAGGTTTAAAAATGTCATAACCTTTGTATCTCTCAGTGTATTGTAAAGTCGATTTGGTAGAAAGTTCAGTTGCCTGTTCCCTGTTTTTGCTTTGCATTTGCAGTGACAGCCAAGCGAAAAAATCAGGGAACTTCATTTGCCCTTGCTGCGTCCTGTGGAATCAACTGCAGCAAATGCTCCGTTTCTACTACTCCCCTACGCCTCCGCCGACCCCCTGCTTGCCGTCCGCCTCTGGCCACTCCCTCTAGTCACATAATTAAGTATCTTTGCTGGTTGCTGCCACCAGCTCAATGGCTGCTTTTTTCCTTCTCTCCTTTCATTTTGGCCAAAAACTGTTGCCAAAGTTGATGTGTGGAAAGGCGAGGCAAACTTTTGTGCCAACTCACTTTGGCCAGAAGTTGGCAGACAAGTTGGCCGAAAGTAGCGACACTTCTAGGACATTTTCATTGGTCACCCGAAGTTTCAGCGAGGCGCCTAAAAGTAGGCAGCTTTGTGTGACTATGTGTCACCACCTAAGCTCCTTCCCTGGCCACCCAATGGCTACTTGGTAACACTTGTGAGTGCCTTTATTTATGCACTTTGCCACTTTACCACATGCCAGTTGCCACTTGCGACTAGCCACTTGCCAAGCTGAGCATAATCCTGCTGACCACGTTCAGGCGCAAAAGGCACACAAATTTCATTGGAAAACTTTTCGGTCAGCAGCAAGAACAACACAGTTGAAGGGTAGTTGCAAAGGGGTGGCTTGGGTAGAGAATTACCCTGTAGAGGTAAGTGAATCAGGTGTTGAACCTGATCGAGAGGTATCTAGAGTTATTTCTCTCCGACCTTTGGACCTTAGGTTAGAGCTCCTTCTCTCGTAGCTGAGATTTGGTAGATCTCAGGAGTATCTTTAAAATATATAGGAGTAGTTCACTCTACAGTTTCAAACTCGTCTATTGAAACTACCCCATCAAGTTTGCGGCCTTTCCCAGGGTATTCCACTGGACATTTTCCACTTTTATCCAACCTCCTTCCAACTCTGCCACTTCCAACTCTTTACAACTCTCAGCACAGCCATTTTTGGCCATTTTGGCTTTTGAAAATTCGCTGTAGGAAATGTGCGTGTGGGTGTCAGTCAGTCAGTCTGTCCAGCCGTCGCTCCATCAGCTCAGTCATCCATCTTTCCAACTGTGTGTGTCTGTTAGTTGTCTGTTTCAGCTGCTTCTTGACTGATTTTTTTCTGCTGTTTCCCATCCAAAAATGTCTGCGGCAACAAATTAATCAAGATATTAACAACCCTCCGAGTGACCAATGTAGTGGGCAATCCGAAAAAGGGTTTTCTGGCCAAGGTCAGCCAAATTGAGTTATGAAAAGTAGTTTTTAGACCTCAAAACTTTACAGTACCCTATTTCATTTCAGGATGACATCCTGTTAAAAATCATTAGGTAAAAAGTTATTTTATAAAAGGTTTTTAGAATCCGCAAAGGAGGTTAAACCCGTCTTTAAGCATAGGAAATTTTGTAGGAACTCTTAAAAAAGCAGTTTATCTTTGACAAAACCTATTACAGACCTTACAAACCTATTCAAATATATGCTTAACCTATGAGAACCCAAATTTGAATGGATTACCTTGAGTAACTAGGAAATCTGTGTTGTTAGCTGTCCTACTAGGCCAGAAAAACAGACTGATTGTTGTTGCGGCCACACCAAGGACTCTGTTTGGCTTTGTCAACTGAGCTTTTGGTAGGTACCTAACATAAGCCTATTTACTTATTATCCTATTAAATAAGCTGACGAAAAAAGGAAGAAGAAGACGAACGACATGGACGAGGGAAAGCGACAGAGTCGAAGCTACAGCTTATGGGAAGGACTCTTGTACCTGGCCTAAAGGATACACAAGTGTCTCATTAAAAGAAATAAAGACAAGTCCTTAAAGTCAGTCGACAAGAGCGAGGAGAGCGCAACGTGAGCGACTTCAAGGACAACTACAAAATAGCAACAACAACTGCTAAAAGAGTGCCAAAAAATCAACAAAAATGCGCTGTTAAGGCAATTTTATGGGATCCCCAGACTTGGCTCATACTTCGCTTGGCTGTTAACCCCTCCACCGTCAACACTCCACCGGCCTCATTACAGCGTCTTTGGCGCAGACAGGGACAGGCAAAGTGGCTCAATGTCAGACACAAACACAGACACAAACAGAGACACTGACGCGTCAAAATGATTCAAATGCTTACACACACAGGCACACAAACACACGCACTCTCTTTCTTTCCCTTCCTCCGCTCTCACATCGATGCAGCTCAAATGCAGGCATACAAAAAAAAGCTCTCTGCCTAAGCGCTGCTGCTAAAAGGGATAGCCTCAGTCGTTAGCTCAGCTCTCTCATTCTCTCTGCTTGGCTCACTGCCTGACTGCGTTTGTCTGTGCTTTTGTATGCTTGCGTGTGTGTGTGTGTGTGTGTCTGTGTGAGTGTGTGCAGCAGACGCAATGAAACAAAATACCGAAATTCTATGCGTGACCTTGAAAAGTATTCCTTGGTTGCTGTTGTTGTTGCCGGTCTGCGTCGGTGGTTGTTTGTGTAGCTGTTGCGGCGCTGCCTTTGCCTCTCTCTCTTCGTCTTGGTCTGCGTCTCTGCCAAAGGCTGTGCTGCTGTCTGGTGTTTGTCGACGTCGCCGTTGATTTTGTTGTTGCTGTCTGCATTTTCCTTGTTGTCTGCGTACAATTTGAGTTGCTGCTGTCGTTTTATATTGTCGTTGTTGTTGCTGTTGTTGCTGCTGTGTTTTAACGTTTTTTTTCGTATGTTTGAAGTTGGCTTTTTTTATTGAACGCGCCACAAAAATTGTAAAGGCAAATGCGACTTTGACGTCGACTGCGCGCCATCCGCCGCCTCTCACGACTCGACACTGTGTATGTGTGTGTGCTTGAATGTGTTTGTGTTTGAGTATGTTGGCTGCATTTTGACGTCAGACGCCTAGGGACCTATAGCAGAGGCAGCAACAACGACAGTGGCTGCAGCGCCGACTGAGGCAGCGCAGCCAGACATGCAAAACGAAACAGATGAAATTGAAGAAAAAGGGATGTGAACAACGTTTCGTTTTCATTTTTTTTTGCATTTTGCTTTTTTGTGGGTTCCTTCGTTTCAAGGTGCATTAAAGCAAAAACGTATTTTAGTATTTAGTTAAAAATCCAATTGTAAAATGAAATGAAGGCAGGACAGGCAGAGCGAGAGAGAGGAACAGTCGGAATGGGACAGAGTGGTTGGGAGTGAAGAGCAAGTGAAGAGCTTTGATCTTCAATAGAGAGTGGGTGAGTGGAAGAGAGGGAGAGCCAATGCAGATCGATAACTGGCATTTAATTGAAGTCTATTTTCAGTTCTACTCGCCACTTGTATCGATAACTGATTGTAGTAATTCATTTTAATCGCTCTTCTAGATTTCTATGCTTTTTCTTGCAGCTTATCGATTACGTGCACTTAATCGATACACAATAAATAGCTCTGCAGCCGTCTGCAACTGTCGATAACTGATATCGATCAATCATGCATGTATTTGCTTGTAATTGCCTGCAATTGCAATTGATAAGTGCTGGCTCTTTAATCATATTCTTGATATACAATCATTATGTTTAATAAATGCCAAAAGGTAGTTATTACTGTTGGCCAGCCAACCATCCAGGTATTCCCAACCCAATTTACCGTCTAGAGCTGCATTTATTCTAATTGGCGATCATTAAGTAAGAACAGCCAAGGAAATCGCTCGCTGGGGAATTATGAAAGGGTGCACTGGGAGAAAAAAAGGGGATAGAAAAGGCATAAAGAACTAATTCTTCGAATTTGTACTTAATTTTTCAATTTTACCTCTGGGTAAATGACTTTTCCTCTCAAAGACCTTTTTTTCGACTCCTGATTTAATCAAATAGTTGAGTATACAAGTATTTTTTCGCAGTGCATGGCGGCATAACCAGTTTAGCGGGCCGCGAAGTCCTTGTAATGACTTCTCATCTAAATATGGATGTGGCAAGACTCCGAAACGCGGCGCGCATGCCCAGTAGCCGCCTAAGAGGGGCACAAGGGAAGGGTTGGGACTGGGACTGGACCTGGGTCACAGGGCTGGGATCGATTCGAATCGAAGATCGGTTAAAGACGGCAGCAACAGCCGCGTTGTTGTTGTTGCAGTTGTTGGCTACTGCGCTGCTTGTTTATAATTAGCATTTTGCGATTGCCAGTCGCTTGATAAGCCATTGTGTGAGACAAAATGCAAGATTTATAGCGACAGGATATTGAGAGATTCTTCTGCGGCTACTACTACTATAGGGTGCGCCCCTCTCCCTCCCGTGGTCCAGCGCAGCTTGGCTCTTGGTCCGAGACAGATGCAACATCCTGTCCATAACTTTAGTTGGCTGTCGTTGAAATTGCATTGGCATTGGCAACATGTCTGGCGGGCCCCTGTTGGGGCGTCACTGTTTGCTCCACATGTTGCACGTCCACGTCTGGACGTTGCTCCCGCTAACCTGCTCCTACTGCCCTCCCTCCTCGCCTCCTTTCAGCTGATCCAGCTGCTCCATTGGCCCCGCCCGTGCGTTACACCCTGATCCGATCCGCCTCCGATGCAGCTCCGATTTACAAATGCACATAAATTTTAATGTAATCACATTCGCAGTCCACAAAGTGAGGGATGGAGAGGGGTAAGTGGGGCAGAGACAGCTTGACCAACGTTGCTCTCTGCATCTGCCACGAATTGTGACTCGGACTCCGATTCTCTGATTCAGACTCGGAACTGAGACTGCATTGCATTCAGGGATTTTGCAACATTTCATTCAATTTAATTCGAGTTGAATGCCGTCGTCGTCGTCGTTGTTGTTGTTTGTTGCCATCGTTCGATTGTTGGTCGCCGTTTTGATTTGGCTGCCTGTCTCCGTCTCCGTCTGCAATGTTGCAAGTCTCGTGGTTTGCGGGTTGCGGACTGCGGGCTGCAGGTAAAATCTGCTGTCTCTAGACTCAGACTCGGATTCAGATTCAGTGCCAGAGATCTGGGGCCTGTCAGTTGCTCTGTCTGCGCTTGGTGGCTGGTATACACTTTAATTTATGGGGCATATTGATTTGACTAAGAACTTTGAGGCTTAAAAGTGATTTAGTGCCTTTTAGTTAAAAGCTTTTCCTTTGGTATCTACACTGTGGAAAATTGTAGGTTTAAAAATGTCATAACCTTTGTATCTCTCAGTGTATTGTAAAGTCGATTTGGTAGAAAGTTCAGTTGCCTGTTCCCTGTTTTTGCTTTGCATTTGCAGTGACAGCCAAGCGAAAAAATCAGGGAACTTCATTTGCCCTTGCTGCGTCCTGTGGAATCAACTGCAGCAAATGCTCCGTTTCTACTACTCCCCTACGCCTCCGCCGACCCCCTGCTTGCCGTCCGCCTCTGGCCACTCCCTCTAGTCACATAATTAAGTATCTTTGCTGGTTGCTGCCACCAGCTCAATGGCTGCTTTTTTCCTTCTCTCCTTTCATTTTGGCCAAAAACTGTTGCCAAAGTTGATGTGTGGAAAGGCGAGGCAAACTTTTGTGCCAACTCACTTTGGCCAGAAGTTGGCAGACAAGTTGGCCGAAAGTAGCGACACTTCTAGGACATTTTCATTGGTCACCCGAAGTTTCAGCGAGGCGCCTAAAAGTAGGCAGCTTTGTGTGACTATGTGTCACCACCTAAGCTCCTTCCCTGGCCACCCAATGGCTACTTGGTAACACTTGTGAGTGCCTTTATTTATGCACTTTGCCACTTTACCACATGCCAGTTGCCACTTGCGACTAGCCACTTGCCAAGCTGAGCATAATCCTGCTGACCACGTTCAGGCGCAAAAGGCACACAAATTTCATTGGAAAACTTTTCGGTCAGCAGCAAGAACAACACAGTTGAAGGGTAGTTGCAAAGGGGTGGCTTGGGTAGAGAATTACCCTGTAGAGGTAAGTGAATCAGGTGTTGAACCTGATCGAGAGGTATCTAGAGTTATTTCTCTCCGACCTTTGGACCTTAGGTTAGAGCTCCTTCTCTCGTAGCTGAGATTTGGTAGATCTCAGGAGTATCTTTAAAATATATAGGAGTAGTTCACTCTACAGTTTCAAACTCGTCTATTGAAACTACCCCATCAAGTTTGCGGCCTTTCCCAGGGTATTCCACTGGACATTTTCCACTTTTATCCAACCTCCTTCCAACTCTGCCACTTCCAACTCTTTACAACTCTCAGCACAGCCATTTTTGGCCATTTTGGCTTTTGAAAATTCGCTGTAGGAAATGTGCGTGTGGGTGTCAGTCAGTCAGTCTGTCCAGCCGTCGCTCCATCAGCTCAGTCATCCATCTTTCCAACTGTGTGTGTCTGTTAGTTGTCTGTTTCAGCTGCTTCTTGACTGATTTTTTTCTGCTGTTTCCCATCCAAAAATGTCTGCGGCAACAAATTAATCAAGATATTAACAACCCTCCGAGTGACCAATGTAGTGGGCAATCCGAAAAAGGGTTTTCTGGCCAAGGTCAGCCAAATTGAGTTATGAATTATTGAATAAGTTTGACGCGTGGAATTTAAATATGAATTTGCCACTGAACAGCGAGGGGTAGGGGTAGACAGGGGTAGGAGCGTGGGTTGGGGAGGAAAAACGGCTAGACAACCTGTTGAGGCAATGGAGAGCACTTTCGAGATGCGGTTCATTAAAGGACTTCAGCCAGTTTCTGATTACTGATTGGTTTGCCAGTTACTACACAGACAGACACACACACACACAGAGACTCCCACACAAAGCACACCCACACACACACAGCTGTATAGGGAGCATTTTTGCACACAATCAATGCTGTGTTGATTATGCAATAATACAAAAAGCAAAATGCAGACAGAATCTGCTTACACAGTCAGACAAAACTTCAAACTCGTTCACTGGCTACCCTCCTGCCGCCTACGCCACTGCTCAACTCCTACCCCTGCCGCCTACACCCCTGCCTAAATGCAGGCGAAACTGTTTGTGATTTTGTGTCTCGACAAAACGCATGAAACATTCGCCCACTCAAGGGTCGCAGACACGTGAGACGGGGCAGGGGGCGGCGGCTGTGGTAGGGGCAGCCCGTCGCATGTGCATCAGACAAAAGAGTTTGAGAAGTCTCAATCTGCTGCTCTCTCTCTATTGCTCTCCCGCTCTCTTTGTGTCTCTGGGTTCCTGCTCCTTTGTGCAGGCTACAGAAAATAAAGTTTATGACTTTGACTGCCGACGGCGACGTCGCCGCCGTTGTTATTGCTGCTGCTGCCGCTGCTGCTGCGGCTGCCTCCGACGTCGTCAAATGTCTGCACCGGTGACGACGTCGGAGTCGGCGGCGGCGTCTATTATTGTCGATTTTGCATTGTTGCTGTTACTTGAGGCTGGGCACAGTGGGACAAATCTCGTTGAAGGAAAACCTAAATAAATGTCATTTTAAAAACTTAAATTAATTTTTACTGAAATTAAATGAAGTCTAAATCCATTAAATGTAGATGCAGCTATGATTAGTTGGATAGAACATGGAATTATCTATACAAACAGGTAGAAGTATCGGATTATATCTCTTTCTTAGTATATTTACTGATAAATCAATTAATTCAAAAGAAAAGTTTCTTGCAAATTGTTTGAAAACTGAATTATCCTTTAAGCATAATCCTAAATAGATTTATTTTTCTAGGAAACTTATGTAATCTTCTGCTACTACCGCTAGTGCGCACCGTGGTTCATGCGAACTAGTTTTGCTCTCAATTTCGTTCACTTTATTTGAGCACTTCATAGTAAACTCCAGCCAATGCTTTGGCCAAATTCTAACTAGTCCTTGAGCCTAATCTTGTCTTTTTACCTATACTAACAGTAAACTAGCACTAACACAAGCGCACTTTAACGGCAACATGGGCAAACACACACATACAACGAAATGGGCCGAAGGGCACTCGAAATACACACGACACGAGACGACAAACAAAGCCAAAAGGCGTTGCGAAACTTTAGCGCGTCATTCATCCTCAACCAGTCCAAATATTGCACCCTCGAGCAAATGCACATAGAGGAGGCAGACAGACAGTGATACAGAGACAGAGAGAAGGAGAGCGCAATAGCAACAGAGTTGGGGAGCGAGACGCTGTGAGTGTGAGAGAGCGAGGCACATTTATAGCACGAAAATTAAGTGAAGCGTAAGCTGAAATGCACTCCCACTCGTCAGCCACCGAACTCAAACCCGATTGCAAATTTCAAACCCGAGCGTTTGGTCGGTCCGACAAATGTCTTCGTCTGCCCACCGAGCGCCCGACGCACTCCGTCTGGCTCAGCGTCTGGCACTTGGCATTTGTTTCGCTCTCCCTCTCTCGCTCTCTTTCGGCGTGTGTTTGTGTGCGTTGCTGCGCTGCGCTGCTTAACCTTGAAAAACGAACAAGTCCAGTCGCAGTCGCAGTCGCAGTCGTCGGCTGCTTCGCCAACGCAGTGGCCGCCCTCTGCCACCCGACGGCGACTGCGACGTCGACGGCGACGCCAAAGCGAAGCCGGCAATGATTTTCGTCCTCGTCGTAAAATGAAATTTACGAAATATTTGCTGCTTTTTGCTGTTGTTTTTGTTGCTTTTACACTCGCTGCATTAGTAGTAGTTGTTGTTGTTGTTGCTGCTGTTGTAGGCTGAAATTTGTAAAGTAGAAGAAGCAGCAGCTTGAATTGAATAACTTTTAATGGGAGAGGGGCAGACACTTGTCAGTGGTCTGACTTTTGCATAAGTGCTACCCCAGCTACAACAGGGACTGGGACGGGGACAGAGTTGTCTGCCAGACAGCTGTAGAAAGGGTTGCCCACATTATTATTACAGCAAATAGAGAAGAGACAGGACGAGAGGTGTTGAGACGCGACTCGAGACATGCCAAAAAGGTCCTGTCAGAAGTCCACTGAGTTAAAATGAATTACAAACACGATTTGCTGTTGTTGTCCTTGAAACGCTTTTGGGAGTCCTGTCATAATGCTGTGCAAATGTCACAGGTAGGCCAAGCAGGAAATTGTGAAAGGCTGAAAGGCAGAAACGCTGAAAGACTGAAGGAAGCGGCAACAGCGACGACTACAATGACAACAGTGTTGTAAAAGGTGCACGCGTTTTATTTATGAGTTTGTCTTGCCACTGACAGCGCAGCTGCCCCACAAGACACCACAAGCAACTCAGACAAACTCTGGCAGCTCTCAATGAGCTTTCAGTTGCTGCTATCTCCACGTTCACTTGCACACACACACACACACAGCCATGTCTACGTTTCGTGCCCACGTCAAAAGTTGTCTGGCTGTCGCTGTTGCTTGGCGAATGCATCAATAATGCTCCAAAGCGCATCAACTTTTGTCTTCTTTTGCTTTCAGCTTCATCATCTTCATTTGCTCCTTTGGTGTCGTCTTCTGCTTCTTCTTCTTCTTGACTGCAATTGTCTGTCTGCGTCCATCTGTGCCGCTTCATTTGCTCGTCCTCGGTCGTCATTGTCGTCGTCGTTGTCGTTGCCGCCGCTCAAATTAATGAAAACTAATGCGACACTGAGAAATTGATGATTGCCGCCGCCGCCAACGTCTGTGCAACTGCTGACCCCCCCTGCGCTGCCGCCGCCCCTGGCACTCTGCACTTCCCCCTACCCCTTCCCCCTCTCTGGTTTGATGGGCGGCTATGGACATTAAAAATGACTGCGTCTGCTCGCCATGCACTTTGGTGTCGTTTCGGGCTGCAATCAACGACAACATCCACGATGACGACGACGACGACGTCGCTGATGTTCCAGACTGATTGATGCCGCCAATAAAAATTAGCTGAGGATGGTTTTACCCCCTTTCAATTTCATGCCATTTCGTCTCGTCATTTGAATGACAAAAAAAGAAACGAAACGAAACAAAGCGAGAAGAAACTTTGAAGAATTCTGCGATCATATGTCACTTCACTTGCTATAAAACTTCTTTTGATGACTTAACAAACAAACAAACAAAAAGCAACAAAAAAGAACCAAAGGCATCTGGTGTCAGTTGTTCCATCAACAAATCAGTCAATTTCCTGTTTACGTCACTAGCGTAGTTTTTTGGCTTGTATATTTTAGGCTTATTTAAGGACTTTTTAGGCGGTTAACAAAGCTAAACTGTGGGCAGCTTTCGTCACTGGTTAGTGGAATGTTTGGGAAACTTATTGTCTTACTCTCTTTGCTGAAGCTTACTTTCGTCACTAGCTATGAATATCTTAAAAAAACTAGCCAATTGGTTTATAAACTTATTGAGATATTTTTTGGACGACTTACCTCCGTCCCTATCCAGTGGTCCCTATCCTATCCAATTTCCTAGCAGCTTTTCCGTTCCACTTTGACTTAATTCCACATCAATTTTATATAGAATTTATTTATATATTTTCTTTTATCTTACTGTATAATTTCTTGTTTCAACTTATGATTTTCTGGCTGCAGCTGACAGTTTGACGTCACTAGCGTGGGCTTTGCCGCGTCTAACAGTTACAGCCACTGTGCTTTTTAGCCGGAGTTGAAACTTTTCAACTGTGTCTGTCTGTCTGTTAAACTGGCTAACAGTTTGACTGTCTCTCCGCCCTACTGTCTGTCTGTCCGTCTCATTGTCTGGTTGGTTTACTGTCTAGGTGCTTATCTAGCCCACAATTATCTGCCGTAGCTAAACGAGGGCCTATTCACTGGAATTCTGGTTTCGACACCGCACTGCACTTTTTGTTTGACTTATGACGAGACTTTTTTTTCGCATTTTCCGTTCTCTTTTTTTTGCAATTTTTATTTTTTGTTTTGTTTTGTTCACCCGTTGCCGTCGCCGTTGCCGCTTGTCGCTTAACTTTTTCATTGCCAGACGGAGCGCAAACATTTGCGAGTATTAATTAACGCTTTGTTGAAGTTTGCGCTTCGATGTCGCCGACATGGCCGACACGGTTGGATATCTCCACTCGACATTGTCAAACGTTATGCGGCTCAAATATTACGTAGCCGCAGCGTTTGCATTGCATGCAGTCTGAATACAATTGAGAATTCTCGAGGCAAAATAGACAGAAACCGAAAGAGGAAGACAGAGAGAGAGAGAGAGAGAAAGAGAGAGCGGTAAATATTGCCGTCACTCAATTATTCAGGCATAATAAGCAAATTGTTTTAATATGCATAAATATCTTGTACGCCATTTGGCAAACAAGTCAAAAACTGCCAGACAAGCTGGCAGGCGAGACAATCGAGACATTGCAGACCGGGCAAGTGTTTCCCCATCTCCACAACCCATGCCAAGCACCCCTCTGCCCACTGCTTCTTAGTGACCCCTCCAGAAAGGGGTGGCAACAAGGTGTGCTTACATATATTTAACCTTCAAGATCCGCAGACTAAATATGCCAACGGCAACAAACATTCCTCGCTCTCGCACTTGCACACAGAGGCGACTCAATTAATACCCTACACCAGATCGGCAAGGAGTGTAGCTATGAGGCTTTAGCAGGTAGCGTAGTGTGGTCTACAAAATGGCAGACGACAGTAGTGTGAGTGGGTGTGTGTGTGTGTGTGCTGGAGTGTTTGTGTGTGGCAGCTACAATAATGGCATCAAATAAAAGCTTAGGCCACAAAACAACGCAGACAACTAACTACGCATAAGCAGGGACGTGGGGTATGCTTTTCGGCCGAAAACTGACAAGGATGTGGCTTGGATAGATTAGAAGCTTTTAGGCACGAGTACATGGATAGGGGAGTTTTTGTATAGACCTATAGTTATGCTACAGAAACTATAGAATCGAGAGTTCTATGTCTGGAAAAAAAACAAATATTTAAGCAGTTAAAACATGTCAAAGAAAGCCAAAGTTTCTAATGTAAATCTGATATTTGATTAAAGAATTAAATAAGCTATATAGTCCGGTAATTTTAAAACTATGCCTCTGTGCGTTTCGTTTCCGCGTTGATCAGTGTGTGAAGTTGTACAGTTTACAAGCTTTGAAAGCTAAGAAATGAGACTTGAAGCGTATCTATAAATTTACACAAACCTTTAATAGTTTCCAGAGCAAGCTTATACACCCTATAGACCTTTTGCAGGGTATACCGTCGTTTCAGTCGTTAAAGCTGGAACAACGCAGATTCACAGAACGGAAGAGGCTCTTGGGTAAACTTAGTTGCGTAGAAGCTGAAGAGCTCAGAGGAGGACACCAAGGGGCGTAGAGGACACAGCGGGGACAATGGGGACAGCTTGTAGGCTCTTATATACGCACATTAAAGCAAACACACACACACACACTCACACAAATACACACAGACGCATACATAATAAGCGACGTAATGCTGGCTCAAGGACACCGGCAATATATAAGTATTAAAAAAAGCGAGAAAAGAGAAGAAGAAAGAACGGAAAATAAAGGAAAGCAAAAGCAAAAAAAAAAGCGAGCGAATATTTTGCTGCCTACGCATATTTACGCATACATAAGCAATGCGTGTGGTATGCGGCGTATACGCAATGCCGGCAAAATAAAGCATACGCCGTGTAAGCGGCGGAAGTAGACGGCCGAAAGGAAGTAGACAGACGGAAAGACGACGGGACACAAAGACAGACACAACATTTTTTGCGCGCCTCGCTTTATGCTATGCAAATACACTGGGTGTGTGCGGGTGTGTGTGTGTGTGTCTGTCGGTGTGTGCTTGCGTAGGTGTGTTGGATTTCTATTTATTTAATACACACAAAATATGATTGTAAATGTATGTGATGACAGCTTAGACATTTATGCGCAGTTAAGCTGATTGAAGATTGTGCGATTTCATTTAAAGACCTGGCTAATATATACATTAGCTGATTTGGCAATAAAACGTTCTTGTTGGCCTTGAATTAAATGCTTAACCGCCTCAACGTGTATGCAAATCACAATTTCATAATAATTGAACACGATAATATTGAAATACAAAATTCGCTTGAATTTATACGCCCATTTTCTCGGCTTTATTTCTTGGAAAGTCGGTTACTGGCTTGTGATTTTAGCCAGTGTTTTATTTAAGCCCACTGTAATGGGCCTGCAGGGTTAGTTTATTTTATGATTAAAAGATATTTGAATTTACTTATGGGTTGAAGAGAATTTTTTTATACTTTAGTAGCTTAAGTTAATGCCAGCAATATTTAATTTTATTTAATTTAATTTTCTAATATTTTATAAATATTTTTAAAGCCTATTACTATATAAAGCTAGCTCTATAGCTGATAAATCGCCAGTGTTATGCTGCTAAACGTGTTTAGGCATGCGAATGAAAAGCGTTTAAAGTAATTTCTTTATATTGACTGTGACAAATACGGAGCGTATGCGTAATATGTATTAATGTTGTGCAAATAAACCCAACCAACATATAGACACATAGATAAACAAGTCGACACAGAGAGAGGGAGGACAAGAGACCGAGACAGACTGGAACGCAGTCAGGCATTCAGAGATTGGGGATTGTGTTCGCATGTCATGAACAATTGCAATTTGTATTTTATTTTATTGGTTTATTATTCATTATCAATGGCAGCAGTTTGTGTGGCTGTTACGCTGGTACTTTGACTGCTATGCTGATGCCATCGTACGGGTCGAATGGGTCTATTGAAAGTGAGTTAAATCAACTGTCGCGACATGCTTAAGCCTGGCAATCAATGGCTCGAGTGTCGCTTGCCCCAAATGGCGACGCCGCAATTAGCTTGGGCTAATCAACACGAGTGTAGCCGCTGCCCAGTCCCCTCCGTCCCCCACACCCTCAGTCAGTCAGTCAGTCGGTCTGGCAGTCTGTCATTGAGCAAGTTACTCAATCGATTGCTTGGCCGTTGAACTGCGCCGGTTCCAATGGCTTCTGATTGCAGTTTTTTATGTGAGCACGTGTCTCATTCATCAATGCACTTTAGTATGACTTGCATGGCCAAAGAGGGGCGTGGCTTGGTGGGCGTAGAGGGGCGATATGCGGTGCACTGCCTGACTGCTCGTGTCGGCGCGTGTCTTGCCCCATTTTGTTGGTTTGTTTGCTTCTTTGCCTCTTTGCTCCAATGTCAGCGAACTTACACTTTGCATAACTTTCAACTGCGCAACAATTTCGTACTTTTGTGCTGCTTCTTCCACCAGCACCGCTCTCTTATCACCATCGATCGTTGCCCCAAAAAAAAAACTGATCGACTGACTGCGTTCATTGAACGCACTTTTCTGTTTCTGCCTCTGCTCCCCGCTGAGTATTATAATTTTGTCACGAAATGTGTAACGCATTGAATGGACGCAATCGCGAATACATAAAATTCATTTACACTTCTATATATAAGTTTATATATATACGTGTATGTAACTGATCAGTGCCTTGCACTGTGCTGATAAAGTCAGGCTTGTGACTGAGTTTAAAAAGTGAACTAAAGCTGAATATGGGCTAGTGTAATGTTTTGTGTGTTTTGGTAGTGTGTAGTGACTGCTTTCGTCACTAGTGCCTACTACAGCTCAGTGTTGGTAACAGCAGAGCTTGAGGTTTTGACTAGCTACTAGAGCATAGTTATAGTAGGGTCAGTTGGAGTATGAGTAGTACTGCTAACTAGTTAATATAGTGTAGTAGTAGCAGCAGTAGTATTGTATAATATAGTGTAGCTTATGTACTATGTAGTAACTAGCATAGCATAGTAAGAGAAGGAAGAGTAGCTAGTAGTTAGAGTAGTACTTGTTGGTACGACTGCTGCTACTTAGTTCAATAAATTGAGAGATTGTGGGAAATTTCCCCCGTAGCTGCACCTAAAAGTCTACAGTAAATAGACAGATTTTTTTTTAAATTTAATCTCTTTAATATGTTTTATTTTATTTAATTTTATTTATATATTTTAATAGTAACTTCCCCAAAACAGTTTCTTTTGTCTGTTTTTAAGCACCATACTAATTTTGGAGCATGCATTAAAGGCTTACATACGTGTGTATATATAGTACATACATATATACAAAGTCTGGCAACTTCAAGCGACTTTCAGCAGGCAATGACCGAGCAACGCGAGGCGACGCGACATGACGCTGCAGCAGCGATCAATGCACCTTTGCCAAAAGGTGCAACGCCTCGCGAGACGCGACCAAACTTGACTGGAGTGTGTTTGAGTGTGTGAGAATGTGTGTGTGCGTGCGTCTGGGCATGCAATGACGCACAAAACGCGATCAGAGCTGAGAGTCAGCAAACGTGGCTTACATTGTATGGCAAGGAGAGTAGGGGGCAGATGGAGGGAGATGGGCGGGGCTGAAGAAGACTTGAAGTCTTGTGCATGTGTGTCTGTGTGTGTGTGTGTGTGTGTCGACCAAGAAAACTTGACCAACATGAGGCCATGGTTATTTTTAGATCAGCTGCAACCACCTTTGCCAATTGGCCCAGACAAAGTTGTGGCTGCTGTTGTTGTTCTTTTTGCTGCCAAACCACCGAAATGTTGTTGGCCAAAAGTTCGTTAGCTTGGCCAACGCGAAATTTGTACGTGATCAGATTTATGCGTGAGGGCCAAAGAAGCAAACCGTCTACAAAACAAGCTCAAAGCTTCGAGGTCGAGACAAGAAAAGGGTGGACAACATTGTGGTGCAGGTGGCGCAGGTGACTCGATGTAACATGCCAGCTAAATACCACTTTTTGCACACACCCACACACAGACAGGCAGTTTTGAGATCACTTTAGGCACCAGTGTGGTTCAGTTTTGGTTTCAGCTTCGGCTGCGGAAGCGTGGCACATCAACAGAGTTCTCCTTCCTCTTGCTTATTATTATTGTGATTTTTTGGTGTCGTCTTTTTGTTGTTATCTTTTTTTTTTTATTTTTTGTGTCTCGCAGACAAATTTATGAGCGTTAAGTGAAGGCCAATAAAATGCTTTCTGTCTGGCCTGGACTCGTTTTAGGGGGCTTACAAAATTCTGTTTGTTTTTTTCGGATTTTTGCTTTTCATTCTCACGTTTTGATTTCACGTCGTCATTTTCAGTCTTTACAAGGACCATTAACTTTTGTGCCCCTAACTTCCCTACAGTGGGGAGCTGGAAATGTTTTTTAAATCTACCCAGTCTTGAATTTAAAAGCAATTTATCAATTCGTTTTACATTAAAACTCCAAACGATGAACTTGTTTATTGTTTACAACATTTATATTGATTAATATTTTTATTCGCAGAGAATTTTATACTCCAGAACTCCTTTAGAACCTCTTACTGTCAATCGAACTTTCATCCTTGCTTATTCTCATTTTATTTTCTTTACGTAGATATCAACTGTGACGGCTTTTTGTTTAAATACATAAAAAGTAGTACCAATCATATAATCCCCATTAAGTATGGGTAAATATTTTTTAAAACTTTCGTCCAGATTTCCGGTCCAAAACTTGTCAACAATTACATCATGCTGTTGGATTGATTAAACCTTTATAAAAATCACTTTGAGCTGGCAATTAAACTTACATCGTAGGGACAAGTGTGATTCAAGTTGGAGCTATTCCTGAATGTCTCATAGACCAGATTGGCAAAGAGATTTTTATTTTGATTCCTCAGAAATTTGCAAGCATCGATGGTTACGTCAACGAAAAACGGTTTGTAGCCATGGTCATATCGCAGTATTTTTAAGTTGATCTAGTAAAACATTCAAAAGTGAGCTCAATCAAGTTTAATACATAAGATAATACGAACCGTTATATTATCGACGGGTTTCGAGAGTTTCACGTAGATATTAACGTATTTGTGGGTGCGGTTAACCGCCCTAATGCGACACTCTTTGAACTCCCCATAGCTTTCATTAAAGACAGTACACTTGAGATTCGTAAACGTCACAGCTGCCATGCACTATAAGGGATAGAACTTTGGAAAACCCTCCAAATTTGTTTGTATCTGCTTACCACTAGAAATCCCATGGAATAACAGAACAGTACCACTCGCAGCAATATCATCTTTGGAACAGGACACATACTATACACGTTTGGGAGAATTAACTGCTAAGCGATCAATAAAAGCCATTTACAATTCAGGTAATTTCACGGAAATTAAACACGTTAACTAGGCAACAATTATAAACTAATAGCTTGGATTATTAAAAGTTCTTGGTACTTGAAGCGCAAACACAATTCCATAATTTATAGTCTAAAATTGCTTTATTTATTAATTGGTTTTTTTGAAATAGACTGATACTACGGAATATTCCAGATTGTTTGCATAAAAAGTCAAGGAGAAAATGTAATCTCCATTTATTATAGGTATAAATTGGGCAATATCCGCATCTTGGTTGCCAGTCCACAATTTGTCCACAATAATATCGTGCTAAATGTGAATTTTATATACGAGGTATATAATATATATAATTTATAAGACTTACATCGTAAGGACAAGTGTGGTTTATATTGGAGTACTTTTTAAAAGTGTTGTAAAACATATTGATGAGCTGACTATTTGGATTCTTTACATATTTGCAGGCATCGATGGTTATGTTAATGAAAAATGGTTTATATCCATAGCCATGATCGTTGCGCAATACTTTACCGTTTACCTAAGAAAATGGCTCACTAATAATATTAAAATGCATTTAAAATTCTCAATACACACCGTAACATTATCAACTGGTTTCATTCTCATATTTCCGTAGATCGAAATGTATTTGTGGGTGCGGTTAACCGCCCTAATCCGACACTCTTTGTAGACCCCGTAGCTTTCCTTCGCATAGGTACATTTCAGATTGGTGAATGTAATACGAGCAAAGCACTAGAAGATATATTGATTTAATATATAAACGATCGATAGTCGATATTTATTTTTCACCATTAGGAATCCGACGGAACAGAGTAATAATAGCTTTAACATTGTTGTAGGTTCTAAATAAAAGTATTTCTGTATAGCTCTCTCTTCATTATATAACTGTTTCTGGTTCATTATGCAGCTCTTTTACCGTAGCCAGTTCAATCATTATAATAACAAAATTCTATAGCTGTAATTACCTTCAATTGGATTTGAATTGCTTACCAGTTAAATTTTTTAAATCGGTAAACATTCAGCTTCGAAGTGATGAAGTCGTTACTACTCTGTTCTGTGGGATTTGTAATGGTAAACGTTAAATATCAGTTCTTACTCGGAGCTATTGACATGGCCTAAATATCAGTGCTATATATTATTAAATCGAAATATATCTTTTAGTGCTTTGCCCGTATTACATTCACCAATCTGAAGTGCGCCTACGCGAAGGAGAACTATGGTTGCTACAAAGAGTGTCGAATTAGGGCGGTTAACCGCACCCACAAATACATATCGATCTATGGAAATCTTAAAATGAAACCAATTGATAATATTACGGTGTGTATTGTAAATTTTAAATCCCTTTAAATGTTATTAATTATTTGCTTAGGTAAACTTTAAAGTATTACGCAATGATAACGCCTATGGATATAAACCATTTTTCATTGACGTAACCATCGATGCCTGCAAATATCTAAAGAATCCCAATAGTCCGCTCATCAATGCGTTTTACAACACTTTTAAAAAGTACTCCAACATGAACCACACTTGTCCTTACGATGTAAGTCTTATAAACTATATAAACTATATATCTTATATATCAAATTCGCATTTAGCACGATATTATTGTGGACAAATTGTGGACTGGCAATCAAGACGCGGATTTTGCCCAATTTATACCTATAATGAACGGAGATTATATAATTACCATGACGATTTTTGTTCACAAAGTGGAACTAACCAGAGTTTCAGTTTATTTCAGTAAAACAAGTTAATCTATAAAACAATTTTGTACTAAATATGACCAAATAATTTCAATTTAAGTGGTAATAATAAAAGCCAAGCTGCATTTCCGTCAATTTGTAATTGTTGCCTAGTTAACGTGTTAAATTCCCGTGAAACTACCCCAATTTGAGATGGGCTTCATTGATCGCTAAGTAGTTATTTATCCCAAGCGTTTATTTTCTTTGACCTGTTCCAAAGATGATACTGTTGCGAGTGGTACTGTTCTGTTATTCCATGGGATTTCTAGCGGTAAGCAGATACGCAAAAATTTTGAGGTATTTCAAATTTCTATCCCTTATAGTGTATGGCAGCTGTGACGTTTACGAATCTCAAGTGTACTGTCTTTAATGATAGCTATGGGGATTTCACAGAGTGTCGCATTAGGGCGGTTAACCGCACCCACAAATACATTGACATTTACGCGAAAATTTTGAAACCAATCGATAACTTTACGGTTCGTATTATCTTATATTTTAAACTTGATTGAGCTCACTTTTGAATGTTTTACTAGATCAACTTTAAATTACTGCGATATGACCATGGCTATAAACCTTATTTCCTGGATGCAACTGTAGATGCTTGCAAGTTTCTAAAGACTTAAAATAACCTCTTTTTCAAATTAATTTATGACATTTATAAGGATCACTCCAATTTGAATCACAGTTGTCCCATTGATGTAAGTTTATTTGGGATGCCAAAATGTTTTCTTTTCAAATTTAATCTATTTAACAGCATGATTTAATTGTTGACAAGTTGTGGACCGGAAATCTAGACGACAAGTTTGCTAAATATTTACCTTTACCAAATGGAGATTATATGGTCTCTTTGACCTATTATATGTTTAAAGTAAAGATTGGGAAGCTGGAGATCTATGTAAAGAAAACAGGTTAGAATAAGTTGAATTGATTAGGATATATCCCTAAAGAGTTCAGGGGGTTAATATCCTCTGATAAATAAATAATAAATAATAATACATACGTTAATCCCAACCATATTTGGTGGGTAAACACGCAGCATGAAATAAATCTGCTGTACTCTGCCCACCGGGTATACAACCTGTTTAGACTAAAACTTAAATCAATTTAAAGTTTTCTATCATTTACAAACAAACAATTAAAAAATGATTAAGTAATAATTGATTTTTAAGTGATTAACTGGAATTCTATCAAAGTAACTTTTATAAAAATGATTTGTTCACATTTACGAGGACTTTCCTATAGATCAGTATGCAGAGAGCGGTGTTTTTCTGGTATTTCGCGGGATTCCTAGCGGTAAGCAGTACCGACCTTAAGACCTTTTGTGAAGAGTCTTTCTTCTTAGTGCTCTGCTCACGTGACATTTACGAATCTGAAGTGCAGTTCACCTAAAGAAAGTCATATAAAGTTCCAAGAGTGTCGCATCAAGGCTGTGAATCGCACCCACAAATACATATTCATCTATGCAAAAAATGACAAAATATTTGCTGAAAACATAACGGTAAGTTTGGCACAACTTTAAGAATTTTTTTAGGTTTCTTTTTGTGTTCAAACCGTTGTTAGGCAAACGCAAAGCTACTTCGCTATGATCATGGCTATAAGCCATATTTCTTTGATCTAACCATCGACGTTTGCAAGTTTCTGAAGAATCCAAATAACATAGTTGCCAATCTATTCTACAACACATTTAAACGATACTCCAATTTGAATCATACGTGTCCCTATAATGTAAGTGTTGATTTGAAGCTGTGTGTTTAAATTTTATTATAAGGTTTTTCCTTCCTAGCATGATTTCATTGTGGACAAGTTGTGGACTGGCGACCATGAAGCAGGTTTTGGTAAATACATCTTTGTACCCAATGGGGATTACATAACTTCCATAACCTTTTTTTCCTACAACATTGAGTTGTGCAGTGTGGCTGTTTATGCCAGAAAAAGTTAAATTGGTCAACAAAAATATATGTTTATATATTATAATTGTCAACTGGTCCGCAAATAAATATCGAATGCAATTAGTTGAGTGATTAACTCGTTCAAACTCCATTAAATTGTTGAATAAAAGCAAAAACCTTTATAAGAATCAAAGGTTTAACATTTTGTGGCGCGTTTTCTTGTTCATTATGTTCAAAGGGACTATGTTCTGTTATTCCCTAGGATGTCTAGCGGTCAGCAGTGCCAGTCCATAACCTATAGTCCATGGCTACACAAAGTACTCAGAGTGTCTTATGAGGGCAGTGAACCGCACTCACAAATACACTATGATCCAATGGGAAGCTAAAGATTCCACTCACAAGTAAACTAGCTCTGGCGGCATAGCCATAGCTATTAGCCGTACTTTATTAAGGTTAGCATCGATGTTTGTCATTTTCTAATGAACCCCAATAATGTTCTGCTCAACTTGTTGTTAGTTAAGAAATAAGTGCTGACTACTTTTTTATTTACTTTAATTGATTTAGATGGACTAGATTTTTTCCAACCAATTAGAGTTTTTTTGCGACTATACAAAATAAGAATCGATATCGGTAGCTATAATTATTACGTTTAATAACCGTATAGCTTGATTTGAAATGATATACTTTTTCACCAAAATAAACCTTCAGTTGAAAACACAAAGCGAACATGCAAAAGTCACTAATATTCTGGTGCTTTCTGTGTATACTAGGGGTAAGTGGAACTTTGTACTCTATTTATCACTCAGTGATTCGCAAATTGCCAAAATTGCAGTGCTCGTGTCGTGTGACATTCACGAACCTGAAGTGCGCCTTCAAAAAGCCGAGCTACGGAGTGTACGAAAAGTGTCTGATCAAGGCCGTGAATCGCACACACAAATATATAGATATATATGCTAGATTTTTTAAGAAACCAGTGGACAATATTACAGTGAGTAGCATAATTATTTATAAAAATCATGCCACTAATTTGCTGCAGGCCAACTTAAAGGTAATGCGCAACGATCAGGGCCTTAAGCCCTTCTTTGTGGACATAAGCTTCGATGCCTGCAGGTATATGAAAAACCGTCAAAATTACTTGCTCAATATGTTTTTAAACACCTTTCAAAATGCTACCAACATGAACCACTCCTGTCCCTACAATGTAAGTTAAGTTGCACACAGTTTAATTAGGATAATTAGTATATGTATTAATTTATCAACAGCACGATGTTATTGTGGATAAGTTATATACTGGAGATCACGATAGTGCATTCTTAAAATATGTTCCCGCACTCAATGGCGATTATGCATTTATTCTGACCTTCTTCAGGGAGAAACTGGAGTTTACCAGGACAACGGTTTACTTTCAAGTAACTAATTAAACGATAACTTAAACTAAAGCACAAGTAAAATGTATAGTACAGAGCAGTTGAGTTGACTGTCAGCTCATTAATAATACATAAAGATATCTGGTTTATTTTTTGGTTGACTTCATTCGCGTTGCTGTCCCCCAATGACCTAGAATTTGAAATTCTGTGTCTTGTATACCTTCTAACCCATAAGCATTTAGAGTGAATCCCTTGAGTGTGTCTGCCAAGTCATCCAAAGTCAAATGGCAACTGAGACGGAAGCTAATCGTTTGGGTAAATAGGATACTCTGGACAGCAGCTACCTCTAAGCTCCATTCGACTGTCGGTTGAGTAGGACACAGAAGACAGTAGGAGACAGGGGGGAGACAGGGGAGAGTGCTGCACACTGGAGACACAACTTGGTTGCTGGACTTTGTGGCTTTGTCGCTTAGTCTGTCGGATTATAATGATATGACAGGTGTGGTAAACAGAAAATTGCTCTGTTTGGCCACGTTTAATGATAGAATTTGTCATTTGTTTTCGAGCAGGCTTTAGTGCTGCCAAAGACAAAGTAATAGGTTTTAACGTAGATGGAATATACAATTATTTCTGCTTCAAGGCTTGCGCTACAGCTCATTTCAAGTCCTACTGGGCTGTAAGCCTGGCTTAAAGAGGAAATTCGTAATTGGAAAATGTGCAGAAAGTTACAGAAAAAGATTTTCTGCTTAAATTTGTAATATTTCTAACCAAAAGACTTAAAGCTACAGCAAACTAGAATAGCATAAAGACAGTTCCTTTTAGCCATAACTGAATCTGATCATTTCAAAGTTTGAGTTCTAGATCGATTGGAAGTTTAATCCCAACTAGTTTAACGAAACAATTCCTTTATGTTATAAATAAACTATCTGCTACTTGCGCATAATCCCCAAGGCAGCGAATCAGTTATTATTAAGCACTGTCGCTTTCAATAATTAAGACAATCAATTGGAGAATTTGAAGAGCACGTCGTTGAATGGATTAAATGAAGCGCAAGGAGATTGCAATGTCGAGTCGGTGGCTATAAGGACATTCCTGCTGACATGTTGTAACCATATTGCTGGCATGTCCAAGCCCTTTTGCTTACTACCAACTGCCAGCGGCTCGTTAGACTTGGCCAACAGGAGGAGGCAGAAAAAAGTGCAAGCGGCAACTACAAAGAAGACAACGTACGAAAGACGACAACGACAAAGTCGAAGAACGCCAAGATGGAGAAGGGTAGGAGAGGGTTCAGTGGGAGGGCAAGGGGAGACGGCAGCGTCGTCGTATCTGGTACACTGATAGCAGGGGCGGCAAACCTCACAGAGCTGGCCTACAGTGGCAGCAGCGGTGGTGCTGTGGTACTGCGGTGCTGCGGTGGTGCATACAGTGTTGCATAGTGGGTTGAAATCGACACTGACACACGCACACACTCAGATGTGTCGCAACGCTTTGAAGTCTGCCTCAAGTTTGAGTTGCGCTCCTTTTTATTTTGGTGCCGCCGCGTTTCGAATTGCAATCGCGAGACGCAGAGAGGCAAATGAGCAGCGAAGCGTTCCCTATGTCCCTAACCCCCAGCCCTAACCCCTACGCTTACCTGTACGTGTGTGTGTGTTAATTGCATTAAAATGTTTGTAATTGCAATGCGGCTACAAACTGCCGCTTGCAACCTTATCGTTCACTCCAAATCTGTGCACATTCAAAAAATACCATAGATGCCGCCTCCTCATGAAAGCCGCATTTCGTTTCGTGTCGCAACTGTAATTGCCATAATAACATAATATCAGAGCAGTTGCAGCAGCGCATACCAGACGACAGTTTCCCTACCACTCTTGCATCCTAGATAGCCTTCCTCCAGACCTCTCTTATGCCATCCCATCGCAAAGTATTCTGTTCATAGCCCAGCACAAAGCGAAGGTGTCGTTTATTGTCGCTTCAAAGTCGGCTATAAATGCACTGGTGGTTACACTTGAACAAATTTTATGACTCAATCAAAAGTGAGTAGTTAAAAGTAGGGGGTATCTTTGGTGGCGATTAAATGCTGTCATCGGTATAGATATCTTTGTACAATTCACTGCAGTTGGTGAGGATTGAATGGAAGTCGGAAGATACGAGAAATGTAGCAAGCTTCGTCTGTTATTTCTCCCAGTGTAGGCCTTGAAATTGACACTACCCACTACCAAAGCTTAGTAGTTTTAGTAGCTTCCAAATTTTTTAAAACTTCCTACTTAGTTTCTTTGAGTGTACAAAACCTATTGCTATTCCTGAGCATTGCTGCCAAAGACGGTCAACGCAGCGGCGACGTCAACATCGTTGAGAGATAAATGCGATGCGTCAGCGACAGAGACAGCGACAGGGACAGAGACTTAGGCAGCTTGAGGTGCCATTTTTCTCATGATCAACGAAGCAAGGAAGCAACTTGGACCACAAAAAAGGAAAGCAGAGTGTGGAGTAGAGAGAGAGAGGGAGAGCGGAGTGAAGTAACTGCGAGATTGCAGCTTGGTAACTGATGACAGAAGCCAGTGTTGCTCTGGCCGCGAGGAGAAAGAGAAAGGCAAGAGGTTTCTTTGGCTGGTTGACTTTTCCGCATGTTTGGACTGTCTGCTCGACTGTCTGGAGATGGAGACTCGGTCTGTCAGTCGCTCCGTCTCGTTGTCTCTCTGTTTGTTCGTTTATTTCATTTCATTTGGAGTCTGTTTCGTTCACTAGTTATCTACCTCTCGTTGTCTCTCGCTCTGTCTTGTCTTTGCTCTCTATTTGGTGCTGTTGTCTGGCCTTTTTTCAGCACTCACCTCTCCACAACTCACCTCAAGTTACCTCACAGTCACTGCGCGTCCCGTCACGCCCCGTCCCGGCCCGTCCCTCTGGCCCGTCTGTCTTGTTTGTCAAAGAGAAACAGTTAAATGCCAGTTTACCAGTTAAATCGGAATCAAAGCGAAAACAATGACACACTGGCAAACCACGCCCCGTCTTTCCCTCTGCCCCAGCCGCCTCCCAAGAGCGTGAGCTGAACTCGACGGCAAGTGAAGTAACAACAACAACAACAACACTAGCAGCAGCAGCAACAACAACAATAAAAAAATCGTCTAGACACAGACTAGACTCCATAAAAATAATTATTATCGGTTGCAATTTCTGTGCCTGTGCCTCTGCTCCCCTTTCCGCTCCTCAGCCCACTCGGGCACCCCTCGAGTCTACGCCCCACTTGCCCACTTGCCCACTTTATGCCACTGGATGTGATTCGTTTTGGGTTTACCCACTGAGGGAATCGCTGAACGTCATCGCATCGCATCGCTTGATTTTCATCTGCTTCGCATTACGATTGCACTTTTTATGGCTCTCTACTCTCTACAATCTTCTCAATTGCAGTTCTATACCTTGCTCTACACTCCCCCTGCTCTCTCTTTATTTGGCTTGCGGTTGGGGTGAGCGTGTGCTTGATGGACTACAAGTTACCCTGCATTTTGTTGCCTTTCTTAAATTTCTTGGACTTCAAAAGACTTAGAAATTTTTTCAGCTATAAATTTTAATCACAAAATGTTAAGAGCTTAAAATGAAATCTTGAATGCAAGTACTTAATCCTAGACTGTCTTTATTTTCGTAGTCATGCCAAAGATCTAGTCCGAACACAACTAAAAATTTACTTTTTATACCCATATTAGTAACTTTCTTTTTAAAACTTATTAAATCTTTAAATTGTTCCCATCCAAAAGCTTTTCATTTATTGACAGCTATTAAGCGAACAGTAGGCTTATAATATCAGCCATAGAGTAGCTATCTGAGCTGGGCAATCAGGGAATCCACCTGAACCACCGAACCACCAAAAGCACAAATATCGAGTGTGGGGTGTGGGATTCGTGTGGGTTTTCTAAGTGCATTTTGAATACAATTCGAAAACGTAATTACATTTATTGCCATATAAAAGAAGAGCGACAACAGCCGACGGACAGGAGGTAATAGTTTGGAGAGTGGACAGTGGACACTGGACAGCGGGCAGACAGAACAGTGGAACTGGGAGGACAGGGAGACAGACAGGCGGATGGATATGTTTGATATGCTGTCGACACGCATCGTTGAGCATGCAACGCGAGGCAGCTCTGACAGCAGCAACAACAACAACAACAAGAGGCAAATATGCGACACAGCTAGTGGCAGAGTGGCACAAGGTAATTGCCACAATTTGCTCGTTGCGTGAATGAACGGAAAGCGACACAGACGCTGAAAGGGGTGAACCAAAAGGACGACAACTTCCGATGTCGTGGCAGTGGCAGTGGCATTGGCAGTGCCACAAACAGAGGGCAGGGGGCAGGGGTTGGGGTACAAAAGGCAGTTGCAAGAATCATTTTTTTAGCTTTTTATTTTTTACGGGTAGTACAAGCATTTGAGCCGCCTTCTGTCATATTTGAGGTGCGCATAAAGGCACTCAACGCCACCATAAATCAACTGGCAACTGGCAACTGCAGTCTGATCTAAGGCTGTCAACCGCTGAACCGCTGAACCACCGCACCACCATAACTTTTAAGCAGACAACGAAAATACATAAAGACGCATACATGTGTAGATATGTCAATGTGCGTTGTTTCACCTGAGCTTGTGTTGCAACCGCTACTCCCCTCCATCTCAGCTCTCATCTCCACCCCTTTCGCTGCCTACCCAAAGCAGCTACACTGTGCGAAAAGAGCAGAATCTGGTGTGGAGAAGAGGAGACTGATAAAGTGCTTGAAGGCTTTCTACTTAAACAAGAAAGATTACCAAACCTAGCTCTTTTAGATCTTTCTAAGCAAACTGTCTTTCAACACCCATTTCCTCTCAGTGTAGCTGTTCTCCTTTGCCACTTTATAACGATTCACCCTTCACCCGATTGTCTTACTCTTATGTCTAGACGACAGACGTTGTCTGCCTTGGCAGCCAGAGCCAAAAGCAACAGGAAACAACACGACAACACGACAAGCAGACAACTGTGACAGCTCGTTGCAGAGCAGAGAGCTAAGCAACTGCAGCAACGGGAGAAACACAACAACAACAACAACAACAACAGCAGAAGGAACAACAACAGCAACAATGTCTACAACAATGTCTTCTACCTGTGTCCAGCGTGTTCAAATGAGCCAACAATTCTCAGCTGTCAATAATGTCTGTCGTTGTTCAGACTTTGCCTCTTTACCTCTTTGCGCCCTCTTCAGCTCCTACGCTAGGCTTCTTCAAGTTCCTTAACTCTTTGCCTTGTCTGGCTGCCTCTGCTTCTTCTTCTCGTACTGCTCCTTACTCTTCTTCTTGTGCTTATTGCAAGTCTGCAACTTAAGCTTTTGCTGCAATACATTCTGAACTCATCTATATACTCTACTGGTATACGACTATAAGTTTTAATTTATTGTTTATCCTCTGCGTTTTCCTTGCAACTTTTTCATCCTTAACTTTTTTTATAACAGCCTTTAACTAGTATTCAGTTAACTAGTTATTCAGCTCCAATCAGGACTTGTATTATATCGAATTCTGTTTTTTATGGCTATATTTCCCCTCAGTCCTTGCTAATAATTTATTTTAAATCTATTTCATTTCCTGTCTAAAAATTGTCTTTTCTTTAATCTCACCCCTATATTTTCATATATGTAGGTACTTTATGTGCTTCTATATAATACTGAACAATTTAGTCTATATCTTCTTAACACTGTCTAATTAATAATTTTGAAATTCTTCTTCCTTTTAGCCTCATAAATTAATCTTCCTTATCCCAAAATTTCCTGGTTTAGCTCGTTTTTCATTTAATTCTTTTGTTTATCTGTCCTTTGCTTTCCTTCCCCTTCCTCCCCTTTACACGCTGCCTTTTGTTTTCCCTTGTCATTAAGCTGTTTTCAAAATTTCATTACTAAATTTAGCAAAATGCAAGCAACTGCCAAGTTAAGCCCTTAAAGCCGCTTAATCCTTTTGGAAATTGAGTTGCCAAAATGGCAATTTTGTTGTCCATTGCGGACTGAAGAGATTTGCGTCCTTGCAATGTCCCAATTGCACATGATAGGGTCTTAAAAAGTCGCCAAGCTCCCTACGCTCACAAAGCTGTTAGGGGCAGGAGCTTAAGGGGCTGAGAAAGAGGGAGGATTAGGGGGGTAGGACAGGCATTTGGCGTCCCGCTTAATTATTCAAAACCATGTCATGTCTCTGTATAATTTTATGCATTGGGCAATGCGAGCGCCAGCGCTGATGATAATAATGATGACGACAATGATGATGATGATGATGACGCCTACACAGCCAGACGGGGGCAGACTGTCAGCGAGTGTGGAAGGCAGGGGGGTGAGGGGCAGCGAGACAGGGCAGACATTGCAGAGACATATCTGAAAAAGCTACAACTGCAAACAAACTCACACTAATACACTGAGAGAGTGGGCAATCGGCAGCGTCAGCGTCAGCAGGAGCCACATGTGGCAATCACGAAACTGTAGTGCCGTTACCCACACTCGCACACATACTGCCACACACACATATGCCACACACTGTGGCAGAGTGAGAGCGTGGCATACCAGACAGTCTGACGCTGTTGGAGCCCACGTAGAGCGCAGCCACTCAGTGAGTCGTCGCTCAGACTGAGACTTGTAGTTGTTGTTGTGGTTGTTGTTGTTACTGCAGTTGTTGTTGTAGCAGTAGTTGTTGTTGTTAGCCAGGTCTTACTCTGTCTGGACGACAGCAACAACAACGACAACAACAACTACGCCACAGTCTGTGGCAGACCGAGACTATCGAAAACTCGAAATTTATTCGCTGGAAAAAGTTGATTTCAGTCTCTCTTTTTTTCTTTTTGGTTTTTGTTTTTGTCCGTCTGTCTGTTGTCTTTTTTTTTCTCTTTATTTTTTATTTTAATTTCTCGTCGCTGTGTATTTTTATGCAGTCGAAAAATGAGTTGCAAAAATGCCCACGAAAATTATGTTAACCAGCGGCAGCTGTGTTCAAAATCCCACATTATACATCTTTATAGCAGTGACTGTGCCCGACCACCACCCTCCCCGCAATCCTGCAGCTCCTACTGCCTTTTGTACACCTCTCCACACCTTTGCTGCTCCAGTTTTGAGCACAGTTTGCATGGGGTGTTTTGGAGCATAAGCTCTGTCATGATTTTTGGTCAAGCGATTTGATTTGACAACAAGTTAGATGAGTTGGCATTGCTGGATTTGCTATCAGGAAGTTAATGATGTGCAATTTGATGTAAAATGTGATTAAATTTTATCTTAATGAAATCTGAACCATCTTCGTGAAAAATTTTGAGGATTACTTGAATTTGTATTAACTTTAAGCCATACTCATTAAGTTAAACTATTGCTTTACTTTAAAAATATTGCTTAAAAGGTCTACTTTTATGTTAAACTTTTCATTAGACCTGATCTGTCTGTTATGTCATCAAATATGCTCTGCTTAAACTGTTAGCATTCCCTTAACAGTTAGCATAGACAATCGTTAACATAAATCTGTTACAGCTTTAGAAGCTTAACAGCAGCTTAGCTTGCTCTGCAGCTCTGTTAAACCTTAACATTAGCAGCTCACAGCGTAAGCCCTTACAGCTTTGCAGTTAGCTTTACATTCCTCTGTTAAAACTGCTGCACTCTAACAGCTGTTAAGCTGCTTACCAAGCGCTGTTACGTAGAGCTTCACGCTTGAGACTCTCTGAGTACATTTTTTATAAAAAATATTATTTAAACTGAAATTTAATAGACTTTATAGCAATATTTAGTAAATTATTACCTACTCACCGTATTTCTGCCAAAAATTGCGACTGGGCGTTAAAATGAGTTTGGGCTTTGAATCCGATACGAGATTCGTATCGAATTGTGAATTCTCCTCGTAAATTTCTGTGTAGAGTATGAATTCGATGCGAGTTGTTGTTGTTGTTGTAGTGGCGACTGTTGTTGGTTGTTGTTGTTGCGGTGTCAAAGGTGATGCGGTGGTCGCTGTTCGGACAGTATCACGATTATAAATTCGATGTGCTGCATGCAGAGTGTTGACTGTAGTTCCAGTTGTTGTTGCCGTTGCTCTTGGCACATGAGGCAATGCTGTTGTTGTTGTCGTTGTTGCTGTGTTCGTTGCTTGCAACAATGTAGCACGTTGATTAATTTGATATGGCAGAAACATGGACGCGGCGGGCGATGCAATTGCTGTTGGCAGCAGCGATGGAGGCGGTCGGGAGGCAACGGCTACAGCGACGGCAACGGGGACGCCACTGTCAGCCGAGTGAGACGCGGCGCGACGACAAAAACAACGACGATGACGATGACGACGATGCGACAACGATTGCGATGCTGTGCGGCGACGCGATCGAGGGCAGAGGCCGCGGCGATGGCGATGGCGATGGCGATGGCGGTGACGTGGGGCTACGCGACGTTCTTCTCCGCCGGGAAGAGTTGGCTTTAAGTGGCGATCCGCACTCGATGTTGGTAATTTATTAAGCAAATTTGTGGCTGGCAGCGAGTGATGTTTAGACGACACTTTGCTGCGATTTATAATTAAATTTAACTTATTATTTGCACTATTTACACTGTGAGAAACACTTGGCGAGTTTGTCGCACTATTTACACTTTCATCGACGTCGGCGATGTTTCCAGTTAACTTTCGATATATCGGCGATATTTCGATGTTGCTGCCGTTGCATGTCCGACAGTATTTGCTGTAGTTGTTGCGGTTGCTCCTCTGCTCTGACTCCGGCTTTAGCGCCCAAATGTATGCAATGCTTTGCTTTTGGCTGTTGCTGTTGCTGCTGCTGTTGTTGTACCTGTGCATGGGCACCGCGAGGGCTTGTGCCGACCACAAAATGAGTGTTGCCAGAAGAAGCGTTAGTTGGAACGCCACCAATGTGTTTGTACAGCGGGCCCCCGCGGCGCCACTGGCTGAATGCGTGGGGGCCACAGCGTCAACTGTATGCGAATTGATAGTTCACTGCACTTGAGGACCACAGTGCAGCATGCATAAGTGCCACTATCAAGCTGAGCTTACCCTCAGCCGCTGCAGAGAGCAAAGAAAGTAGAAAGGATGAGAAGTTTTAGCTTGTATTTATAGGGAAAAGAGTTAAGGGCGTCATCCATATAGCAAATGTATTGGGAAATATGTTTATTGGGTATCTAGAGGTTCTAAAGTCTTTTAGTTAATTACTATCTATTGCTTATTTCTTGCAGTGTACATTCGCTGTGTGGTCGCCCACTTTTTGTGTGTTGTTTATCTTGTGGCTGCCTCTGCTTTTGTTTTCGTACTGCTCAGCGTTGTCTGTCCTTGTTACACTGTTTCAGACGCAACATAATTTTTAGCAGCGCGCACAAACCCCTTGCCCCAAAATAGGCTCGAGGCAGGCGGCAGTAGAGGCATAAATAACGTGTGTGTGCGAGTGTGTGTGTGTGTCGGCACTCTTTGCCAATTGCAGAAAGACAAAACAAACAAACGAATGAACGAACAAACGAGAATAACAACAACAACACACAGTAGTGCGGGACAAAGCAGCAGCACACGGCGCACTGTGCGTATGTGTAATATGTTGCACAAATTTATGTTGCACTTCTTTGGACTTCATTTTTATTATCATGAACGTTGCCGTCGTTGTCGTTCTCTAGTTTGTCGTAGACGCTGCTTACGAAACCAATTTTCTAAATATATATTATGCACAACAACCGCACACACACACACACGCACACACTTGCGGAAAAAGACACCCCTTTAGTCTGTTGTTTTCGCTGTAGTTGTTGTTGTTATATGACGAAAGATTACAAGCGACGACGATGCAAAAATAGGCTAAAATTAAAGTAGCTAAATTAATGGCATAGTTGCAGTCTCCCCCTTCTCCATCTCCCCCTACTCACCCCCTAGCCCCGCTCTACCCCTACAACTGCAGACAAAGGTGGAATGACTTTTTGCATAAGTTTTTGGCTGCCTTCAGCTGCATTTCTACACGTTTCAGATATAGACAACAACTGAAACTCGTCTGCCCCCCCGACGCTCTACGGAGCTGCCTGCTATGCTCACTAATTGTCTATTTTCCTTCTTGGAGAACTTCAAATGCTTCAACTTGTGGCAGTTTTGAGTAAGTTGCCTGCTTCGTTTAATATGTGGCATGATCTCTTGGCGTTGTTTGATAAACCAAATCACAAAGTTGCACCCAGAAAGTGTCAGAGACAAATTAGGGAGAAGGAGAAGTGATGGAGGGGGAGGGGCACTCTGGCAGCAGTAGTTTTAATAAAACCCTGCCTTGATCGGCACTAAAATGCATCTTTCAGACACAAGACTTCGCTTAAGTCCTCTGCCCCTGCCCCAGCACCTCTTGTGCTCCTCTTTGGCTGCTCTTCAGACTTATTTTTTGTTTTCTTATTGAAATTCCTGCCGCACTTAAACTAAACCGCATCATCATCGCCATCGCCATCATCATGAACATGAATCATGATCATCTGGCAAATGTTATTGTCTCCTGTTGCAGCCCCTACCGCTTGTCCCTACCCCTGCCCCTACTGCCGTACCCACAATTAGCCAGAGCCAGACATCGGCTACTGTTTCATTGTTGATCTGTTTGTGTTTCGTCTTGTTGCAATTTATTTGATTGCCTCTTCATTTATGCTCTTGAGCTCTGTCTTTATGTTTGGCTCTTCTCTTCCTTTTTTTTCACGTCACGGTCTCCCTCCATTACTTGCTGGGGATCAACGTTAACTCACAATTTATGTTGATCATAAAAACTCACTCAGACCCATAATTAATAAAAGTACCAGGCACAAAATAAAGGAATGAAAATAAAAACGCAGCTATAAAGTGCTGATAAGTGCCAAGAAGCTGAAACTTTGAATACCAAAGTGAGTCATGCGGCTGAACAGATTGGTAATGGAAGCAACGGGTTTAAATCTGAGACAGGTAAAGGTAAAGCTACCTTAGAGGAAAGGGGACTTAGATATCAGACTGAATTCGGCAGGAATTCTAATGAAGATTCCTTTCTAAGGAACGGAAGTCGTAGTAAAACATCCCAAAAGGGTATACTACTCACTACCCCATTAGTTTTTACCCCCTGAACTTTTCTAATACATTTTTTTATCCACCTCTACTCAACCTAAAATTCGAGACAAACTAAAGCCCTCTTTATGATCGCAACTAATCCAATTGACCGGAAATACCATAATTTCTTACGAAAAACATTATAAAGAATATTTAAGCAAAATGAAGGCAATGCGAATATAAACAACAACAAAAGGCATTTTTGGCTATAGGCGCTTTTTTTCAGCTAATTCAAACACATTCCAGTTTATTTTTAAACAAGTCGCTAAATTCTTTCATTTATTTTTGTAGCAAACCGAAGCGGCAACAACAAAATACACACAGGAATTTGCAGCATAGCAAACAAAAGGGTGTGTGGCGAGGCCAACAAAATGTGCAACGTGCTGCAGCGATAACAATTGTTATCGATAACACCATTTCTGTGGCATTTGATAGAAGAGTAGTAGGGTAAGTGATAAATGAATTCTTGTTATAAAAGGTGAGGGAAACAGGGAGAACGGGTATGCTGACATTGTCAGCGTGTTTGCAGTGCGTGCATAGATATCTATTCGATAAATACGCCAGCTAATTGTGAGGTTATGTTGCTGAAAAAAGGGGTTAAGGCTTGAAAAGGGTTTGAGGGAGTTTTGAAACAAAAATTACAAAATTTGTAATATTTTAAAAGGTAATTTCTACAAATTGGAAACATTTTTTTAACTTTCTAGCTTTCTTAGAGTATTCGAAATTCGGTAAATGGGGGATTTGATTTCTAGTGTCTGTGCACATACCAAAGTCGAACGCCAATTTGACATTGAGCAAACGTAAATTCAGTAAATTCCTGCGTAAATCGATGGAAGACCACGAGACCGTAAAATTAACCGGCAAAAGGCGGCGCATGCGGTTAACCGTTTCGACCGTATAACCGTTAAGCCGTTTACACAAAACCGACACGAACTACAACATAAAATTTCACACCTGACAGCGAAGAATGTGAGCAGACACTACACACACCGCATACACACACGCTGTGGCACACACACACACTCTTTGCGGTAACAGTAAGTGGAAAAACCGTTGCACAGTTTGTTGTTTGATTCAAAGCCAAAAAAATAAAAAGAAAAATTAAATAAATATTATTTTTGATAGCTCTTAGAGTCTGTATAAAGCTGTGTGTGTGTTTGTTAAATATTTTGAATAGACGCGTACGCGTAGAGTCGATACCGTTAGAATGCGTATCCCTAATTGCAGTCTGCAGTTACAAATGCGCTGCGATCTTTTCGCAAACCTGCGCCGTACTGAACTCGATTCTCGTCGATTCTCGATTCCAACGCAGCTAACATAAAAAGTTCCCCGTTTGTCTCCAATAATTCACACGACGACAGCATTATATATTTATATATATACTATACGATCGTCTAACATAGGAAGGGCGGCAGAGGGGCTGGGGGAAGTACCTCGGGGGGCAGCTAGAAAACGACGACAACAACGACGACGACGTCGACGTCGACGACGGGCGTGTGTCGGGCCTTTATTTTTACCGCTCAGTTTATGTTCTTGCTCTTCTTCTTGTTGTTGCTTTTGTCGCACAAAATTATTTTCGTACTTAAAAATAAATTGAAAAGCATTTTCTTCATCTGTTTTCTGTTTTTCTCTATCTTCGGTCTCGCCGCACGAGCTAAACAACAACAGTCGCATGAAAATCAAGCGTGAAGCGTGCTACATGCACCTCCACTCCTTTTAGCCCCGCTGCTACGCTCTCCACTACCCCCGAGCATAGTTCTGGGTCCCAGTCACAGCCCTAACGGCGTCTGTCTCGCGACTTCTTGGCCAAAATCGGAGAGTGGCCAAAATGGGGAGTGGAGAATTCGTTGTTGTTGCTGCTCATTAGGAGCATGGCATTATCAGAGCCTCAGACTTATTTAGTAGTAGTAGTGGTAGTAGTCAGCACTACGCACAGTCCAAAAATACTCCCGAAAACACAAACAGAAAAGTGTACTGGGCAGGAGGGGAAGAGAACATAATTTTGTTGAAATTTGCAGGGATCAGGAATGCCAGATATTAAAATGGGGAAAGAGAAGAAAGAGGTAAGGGTAGAAGAAAAGGAGGAGAGAGAAGATGGTGGAGATAGGAGAGGGAGGGAGAAAGGAGATGGAGGGAGAGACGAGAGGGAGCTGGGAAGCGAGGAAGCGAGGAAGAAATAGGAAAACCGATAGGAAACTGAGGTATCGAATCAATTGAGAGATAAAAAGCAAAGAAAGACAATGAGAGAGGAAAACAATATAATCTTAATGGAAAACCAAACAAGAAAAAAAAAGGAAAAGAAGGCAGAAAAGGCAAAAAGTAAAGAGTCAAAGCCAGAGGAAAAAGCGGAAAAAAAGGAAAACAGAAATCAAACTAACTAAGAGAAAGTCAATTTCGAAGCGAAAATAAAGTTCTACCGCCGGTTATGCCCATGTCTATGGAAAACCAGAATAACGGCTTAAAGAAGTCATGTGAAAATTGCATGCGAAATTGCATGAATTAAGTAGAAAAGTGCAGGGTAAAATCCACTCAGACGAAAGTCCTTAGACATTGCTTTTCGGCAAAATAACACACATAAACAAGCAGTTGCAGTCGGACACAGAGAGACTGAGGCGGCGCCCGACAGAGTAAGGAAGGGGAAGGAGACAGAGACGGAGTTGTAGTTGTTGGGAGCTTGCCTAAGCCAAAATCCGGAAGTTGCCACTGCAAAACTGACGCCGGAAGGAGACAGAGACGCGCCACACGGCGGCAAACGATGGCGATGACGATGGAAGAGACGGGGAAGGGGTGGGGGTAGGGGACGGGGCTAAGAACAATGCCCTAGCCAGAGAATGAGCGCAAATCATAACGATGTTGATGAAGATGATGATCATGATCACAATGATGATGATGATGATGAGAAAGTGCAATAATTGCAATAAGAAAGACTGCACTTTATGCAGCAGCAGGAGCAGCAAACAAGGAGAAATGCAATCAGCAAAGTCTAAAGCGGAACAACTTTGAATGCAACTGCTGACAGCGCTTGAACGACCTCAAGTTACCCTATAAAAAACTAAAATGTTGTAGTCTTTCAAGCAGACTGAAGAGATTTGTTATGGAATGGTTTGGAGACTTCTGTCTTAATAGATACCCTATAAAAGAACTGATTAGGAAGTACAATTCAACAACATCGCTAGAGGGTAACTCCAAGTCGAGCTCAAGCTAGAAAAAGCTGTTGTTTTCGTCGCTAAATTTTAGAGTGAACCTTGGGGGCAACCAATTAAAGTGGACCTTATTCGTGCACATGGACAATTCCGGCTGCAAAGTACAGGTGACAAAATAATTTAGCACTTAATGCAATTGGTTCGGTGGGCGTTGACCGACAGGCACATCCTTCCGACAAACCGGAGGAACTTTCACGGACAAGGACGAAGAGAGGGGACAGCATGAAAGGGGCTGGAGTAGGGGCCATGGTATATGGCTTCCGTCGGCAGAGTGAGCAATTTGTGTTTAGCCAAAAGAGAGGGTAGACAAAGGAGAAGTAGGAGAAAGAGAAGAGGAAAGTAGGAAAGAGGCTGAGAAGCAGAAGTAGGGGAAGACATAGTTGCAAACAGAAGAGGAGAATGAAATGCAGAGGGAGAACAAGACCTAGAAACTGTAGAAAGATAAAGAGTAGAGAGGGGGAAAAAGGAGAAGAAAGAGACTTGGAAGCAGATAGAGGATACAAGGAGGATGAGAAATAGGAGCGGGAGACGTAGGAACTAACACGTTGTTGTTTTCTACATCATTAGATGCAAGAGGCATGCAATGGACACACACAAACACACACACACACACACACACACACACACACACACACACACTCAGAGCTAGACTTGGCGCCAGACAACTTCCTTTTTGGCTCCACTGGCTGCTGTTAGTGCTGCAGCTGTTGGTGCACGTCATATTGATTGAAATTTAAAATGCAAATCACTTAAAGCGTTTAATTTAATCAAATTATTACAAAAACAAGGTAAGCAGAGAGGAGGGTGGGTAGGGGACAAGAGGGAGCGCAACAATTGGCAGGCAACTGGCTAACAGGTCCACGTTGCAGCAGCAGCAGCGACAACAGAAAGTGGAGGCCACAACATGAGGCAACAATGGAGCATAACGTTGACGACAACAAGTCATTTTCCACATTTCTGTTTGCGGTCAGTGGCTGACTACACGCCCCCTTTGTCCCCTGCCCCCACTTGCTTCCTTTGGCTCCTTTCCCTGAGCCACTCGCCGCTCTAACAGCAACGGCTACTCAGCCAGACGGGGCATGCAACAAGCATAGTCTATCAGCTTTTTGTTGCCACATAGTGTGGCTGAATGATGTTGACTGGACACACACACACACTCACACACTTGCAGTGCTTCCGCCTGTGGCGCCTCCATCGTCTCGTTCTCGTTATCATGTCGGTTTTGTTGGCTTAATTAAATTGCGGTTGCAACTTGCAAACGAAGCGCGTTCACAAAATCACACAACAAATGCAACAATGTGTGGCACGTGAGAAGGAAAGGCAGGGAAGGAGGGTAGGAAGGTAGGCAGAGTAAGCGGAGTTAAAAGAGGGCGGTGTGTGGTTAACAACAACATCGCATTGATAACCACAATTATGCACGCACCTGTTCGGAAGACTAGACTAACAATTTAAGGGGGAATCAGAGTAAGCTTCAGGTAGAGCCGTCATTCAACTTAAGGGGCTCTACTAAACCCCTCTGAAGCGTTATGGAAAGTTGTAAAGCTCTGCTGAAATCTAGCTTAGTTTAGCTCAAAAATATTTGCATTTTCGCTCAGTGTAGCCTGCAATAAAAGTGCAACGAACGTCTCGAATTTTAGCAGGACTTCTTGTCACTCTTTCGGTCTACTCACAGCTTATTCCGTACGTTCTTTTCTTAGTTCTCTAGAAAGCGCATTTTATTGTGTATTTGTCCTTTGGCAAGCAGAAGGACGAACATTCAATGCGCATCTTCAGCTATATTTGCTGACGCTGTCAATGTGTTCTAAACTCTCCATGAATCGCTGCAGTAAAGTCAACTCAAATTACCGTGAATGGGGAGTGTTGAAAGGTGGGGAAGACTAAAATTTCGCCACGTTTTAGTTGTGCTTGGAAACTGTGCCCGAATGACCTTTCAGTGTCCGACGCGTATGAACAAAGTGCAGCCGCTTTGCACTGCTGCTTAATTTGCGGTGAGGAGGAGAGGGGGAGAGAGGAGAGGTGAGAGCTCGGGATTTTGCAGCTATCACGTTGCAGTTTTAACTTGATTTGCTTTTTTTTTGTGGAGCATAAAATTCAATCAGCTTTAGCTGCATTCAAAAGTTACGACGCAGCCCCGGAGCCCCCCGCCCTACTTTCACCCCTCCATCACTTCTCCCTTGTCCTAGCCAGGCAGCCACGTTTGTCCTTACATTGTCCTCTGGCAGCAGTAACAGCAGCAGCATTCCTTGTCTCGCTGTCTAGACCGCTGCAGGGGTCGTTGCAGAGAGTGCAGTGTCATGACAACCGCATGCGATTTATGCTCCCTCCTGGGACATCTTCACCACCCTCCCCCTCCAGTCCTGCCACTACGAGCTCTCGACACTTTTACGTGCCACAAAAACGACGCGTTAATATTATTAAATGCAAATTAAGCTTTATCTCATTTCGTTCATTAGCGGCCAATTTGCGCATTTTGAAAACTGCAGTTACGGCTTGGCAGAGCCAAGGGTTGATTAGCCTGTTTAACACTCCAGACGCAGGCAGTGCATCATTTTGGTGCACCGCATTCCAATGCCAAAAGCTCTAGGCTGTAGAGTGCAGACTGTAGCCTAGAGGCTGGATTCTGGAGTCTGGCATCTGGAGGCGTGCTCACTTCCTGACGTTGGCTAATTTGCAAACCAATTAAATGTCAATTTGAGGCATTGTTCTCGTCGTCTGCCGACACAATGTCTGCCGTGTCAGCGCGTAAAACTTTGCCCCAGACGCCAGACGTTAGTGCAACATTGTGTGGCAACATTGTTGTTGCGTCCTCGTTGTTTCTTCTACATTTTGTTGCTGTGTAGCCAGGAAAACTTTTGTGCCACCGCCAAAGTTTTCACTCGCTGTCTAGACGCGACTAAACTCAACTCAACTCAACTCCGACTTCAGTTGTGTTTGGTCGCGTAGTTTGCATAAGTTTCAACTGCCTTTAACCCCTTTTCCCCTGCCCCCCAGCTGCCTATACCCACCTGCTTGTCTTGAGCTGTTGCTAAGTGCATTTTAATGCCTCTACATTGGACAAAAGGCGTGATTCAATTAACTGCACGCCCTGCATTCGTGCTGTTCCAATTTCTTACAAGGGGCGTATGCGTAATGTTCCTTAAGCACTTTATATGGTACCTCAGCAGTACTTTAAATTAGATTTAAATTTATGAATGGGTTAGAGGAATTAATTCTGGGATAAATTGTGTTGGGTAAAAAATTCACAGATAAATTAAAGGGTGAGCTCAGGTATGAAGGGTTTTTGGATTTTAGCAGTGAATTCAGCGGTGAGTTCAGGAATGATTTTCGGAATGTGTTCAGTCAGAGGTAATTCTATGAGTGCTACCTTGGAAATTATGAAACCAATGGCATCTACTATAAAAGCTGAATCATTTCATCACTGATTACTTGTGTCCATTTGTTGTTCTTTATGTAAATGCGACCAACAACGAAATGCCCAAAAGGCACGCCCACACAACCGCAGCAGGAAAACGGATTTAATGCTACCAACAATTTTTATGCAAATACGAACAGACCGAAAAGGCAACCAACGGGATGAAAAAAAAGGAATACAACCGTTCTTGCAACCGAATATGGATGCAGGATACTTTCATGCCACAGACACAGGTCAGAGCGGAGTTTGGCGTGCGTGGGAGTGAAGGGGTGGACAGGGCGAGCTGGGCAATGAGTTTTTGAGCTAAAAGTTGAATTGTGCATCGACAATTTCTCTGTCTCTCATAGAAGTGTATGTGTGTGTGTGCGTGTGTGTGGTGTTCGTTTTCGACTGTCTGTGTGGTATGCACTTGTCTAGACGTTGGCTAGACAGTGTAAAACCGAACAGCAGCAACAACAACGACGACGAGAGAGTTGCAAAAAAATAAAAAAGGAAAGAGAATAAAAGCCGAAAACGAAATAGTACAAGCCAACAACAATTACAGCCAAAAATGCCAGCGACAAAACGAAACGAATTGCAGGCAACATTGGCCACACACACGTCGGCGACTGCTCCAGACTCTTAGCTCCCCCGACTCCCAACTTGACACTGTTCTCATTAGATCTCGTCGCTTGACAGAGACAAATTTTGACAAATTTGAGTTGGGTTTAGTTTTAAACAATTGTTGAATTTACAAAGTACTTGGATATAAGCAACTTAGTTATATAACTTAGATATATAAAGCTCAATTTCTCTGTTGTGCGTGTCATCTTAGGCATCGCCGTACTTCTTGCGTACGTATGGCGGTGGCAGCGGTGCTATCAGATTCTTGTTCTGAATGCTGACGGTCACGAGCTCCTTGTCCCCCATGCGACAGACATCAACCATGTGCTAGGGGAAAAATCAAAGGTTGATTAGCATTGTAATTGATCATTTTAAGATCTTTCAACTCACCTTTCGTACGAATCGAGCTGATGTATAATAATAGTTCGATGTCGATTTTTTGTTTACGCTCATGCGTTTCATCTTGTTATTGGGTGACTTGAGGGATTTATTAGTTCGCATCTTAGTCTTTAGCACATAAAATACACGTTCATTGTATACGATGACAACTTGGGGATTGTTGGCATCCAAGAGCAGTCCTTTTATGGCGTAATGGTTGTTTTCCACGATTTGTTTGCGTGTTTCACAGAAAAAGCAACGTTTCACGAAGTCATAATCCACAAGGCGTCCGTCGGCATAGGCAGCTACTAGACGTGGACTGTTCTCGTGCATGGCCAGCGCCGTTGTGGCGGCTTTATAACGTGGCAAATTGAGCAAATGATAGGAATCGTTGCCCTTCAGTTTCCAAACGCCAATCAGATGATCCAATGTGGCTACAGCCAAGTATCTACCATTTGGCGATAGCTCCACATGGCTAATGGGTGAATTTGTTTTGGTAACCAGGTTAACACTGTAAAGGAATTCCACTTGGTTCTCTGTCAGATTGAAGCAGCGCAATTGTCGGCTCTCTGCATGCACCAGAAACAGTTGATTCGTCTTGGAGAAGATGATATGACTGGCTGCCTCGAGTTGCTCTGGTAGATTCTCTGTCAAACGTTCCGTGCCGAGTGGCTCAAGCTGCAGGCGACTCAGTCGTAGCTCGTCCAAGGTGGAGTAACAGATCCAGGAGCCGTCTGTAGAAATGGCAGCAGCTTGTATAAATTTCTGTGCACCTACATTCAGTTGGATTAGTTTACTGGGTGTCTGGGCCAGTTGCATTTCCAAAGCGCTACAGTTTTTTTTTCCTTCTGGCCGTGCCTTACCCAAGCGCCAAAGATGCAGACTTTGGGGATACCGCAAGAGCATTAAATTGTTGCTGGGAGCAACGCTGGCCACTGGACCCTGCAGGAACGGTCCGTAATTGAAGATGGTAGATTGGGTTTTCGATATGGATGTAATACAGAGAATACCATCCTCACCGCCAGAAATTATGTTATCGTCGACAACGATCAGCGACTTGACATAATGGTTGTGAGCTTCACGCTGCATAAACTTGATCCAACGCTCATAGACCGCATCCTCACGCTTAATCTGTGTCTTGCTCAGCACACGTAGCAATGGTGGCTCCTTGCCACTGCACACAAGACGATTTTCCTTTTCATTGATGGCCATGGCAAACACATTGCGATCAAGCACTTGATTGCTTTCCACTTGTGTAGCGTTTTGTCCATTCCAAACGGTCACAAAGCCAGCGGAGTCACCAGCAATAATTGTATTGTTGTTGAGCACCAACAACGAATGGACAATGACGTCTTTTCCTGACAGCGTCATTATATGCTGCACTGTGCCCCTGGCAACACTCCAAATGCGCACAGCACCCATGGAGCCGGTGATCAATCTTTTGCCCGATTTGTCGAACTTACAGCAGAGCACACGTCCCATTTGCTTGTTGAACAACGTTTTGTAGTTTATCTCATTGTTTTCAATGCTCATAATATTAATGTGACCCTCCTCGGAGCCAACGGCTAACTCCGTTTCATCCTCATTAATATCCAAGCACCAGAGTGCATTGCCCGTGGGCGATTGCTCAAAACGTGGCTGAAGAGTGTTCACATCCCATTCGATAAGTTTCCCAGATAGGTCCACCGAAAAGAGACGCTTGCTCGCCCAGGCTAATCCCTCGACAACGGTCTCAGATGATAATTGAATCACACGATCCAGATACGGTGCAAAGTTCATATCCCACAATTCAATGGAGCCATCCTCGCTAAGAATTAAGATTTATTCAAAAACTCTGCAGTTGGCCTTCATAATCATTTCGACTTACCGGCTGAGTGCCAGAAACTTGAGCACGTTACTGTATGCCATGCTGGCAATTGCGCGAGGCTTAATTGTGTAGAATCGCACATTGTGCACGGTTGCCAGTCCAGCGTTCTTGTCTAACATTCTGAAATCCTTAATGTCAGCTTAAAAATGTAATTTTAATATTCAAACACATCCGCACGTGTGTCGAGCGCGTTGTGATATTTTCTGCTGATGGTGTTGCCACATCGCGCCAACAGCGATGTAAACAATGCCATTCACAGGAAGTGCAAACGATATAAATTGTTATCGATATGTGCACAGAGATTTTATTGATAGTGATTCATCGAACTGGACAACGGGATATGGGGGTGGTTTGGTGTTTTAAGAAAAAAGATTCATTTTGCTAATTGAATTAATAATTATTTATGACGAAATAAGTAAACAACGTGAACATTCGCAAAGTATGCAATAGCAGTCCCAATTGACTAAACACACAATGCAGTGCAGCAATATGCCACAATCAATCTGGAGCTGGAGTTTCCTTCTGCTGTTTCTGCTAGTGCTCGGAACACCTGCAATATCCTCGAGAGTTTTGGAGTTGAGTGATCGCTTTATTGATGTACGCCATGAAGGCCAGTGGCTGGTCATGTTCTATGCACCCTGGTGTGGCTACTGCAAGAAAACGGAACCAATTTTTGCACTCGTCGCGCAGGCATTGCACGCCACCAATGTGAGAGTGGGGCGCTTGGACTGCACCAAGTACCCAGCAGCAGCGAGGGAGTTTAAGGTGCGTGGCTATCCCACCATTATGTTCATCAAGGGCAACATGGAGTACACCTACAACGGGGATCGCGGTAAGGATGAACTGGTAGACTACGCCCTCCGCATGTCAGGTCCACCCGTACAGTTGGTGACACGCACGGACAGTGTGGACATGCTCAAGGGATCCCATACAATCTTCTTCATGTTTGTGGGCGAACAGCAGGGTGTTGTCTGGGATACATACTATGCAGCTGCTGAGGGTTACCAGGAACACGGCTTCTTCTATGCCACCAGCGAGGATATTGCTGCCCAACACTTTGACTTTGAGAAGCTGCCTGCGGTGATTGTCTACAAGGAGGAACAACACCATTTCTATCCACACGGCCATGTGGCTGACGAGATGGATCCCAATGATGTCAACGAAACCATTTTCCAGTGGGTGAATGTCGAACGTTTCACGCTCTTCCCAAAGGTCACGCGCTTCAACATCCATCAGTTGCTCAAGACCAAGAAGTACCTGGTGCTCGCAGTGGTGCAGGAGGATAAGCTCAGTCAGATTGCCACACATGAGCTGGAGTTCAGGGATATGGTTGAAGGTGTCATACGCAAGCATCGACCACGCTATCACGATAAATTCCAGTTTGGTTGGGTGAGTAACGCTTCTTATTAATCTTTTTCTCAGTTTTAATTCCTACTAATCCTCCATTCTTTGTTGTAGATTGGTGAGCCATCCATAGCACATTCCATAATCCTCGACCAGCTGCCAACACCTCATCTGATAGCGATAAACTCGACCACACAGCATCACTATATACCTGACGATGACCCTATTCAGATGACACCACAGGCACTCCATTTGTTTCTGGAATCCATCAATAATGAGAGCGCCACTGTCTACGGTGGAGACACATACTTTGTGCGTGTGAATCGTGCTCTCTTCGAGGTGAAGAGATCTCTGCGTGAGATGTGGAAGGGTAATCCAGTTTTGACCACTGTCATATTTGGACTTCCACTTGGTTTTCTATCGCTGATCATGTATTCCATATTCTGTGGCGATTGTCTGGTCACCGAGGAGGAGCAGGAGGAGGATCACGAAAAGAGGGAGTAAAGTGACAACATCTTTGAAAAGGAAGCAAATATTCATCTCATTGTTAGTGCAATTTTTCACAGTGTACTTGCATTAAGCCAAATCTAGTCTTAGTTTAAACTTGAAACACATTTAAGAAAATTCTCGCTTATAGAAGGAACTCATCCTGAATTCGAATCTATTTCTTGGCTGTTACCATCATTTTTGTAAGAATTCTATAACCATATATAGAGAGAGGATTTGTGAGCTCGAAGTGTTTTTAATTTAATAAACATAGTTGGTAATTAACCATGATCTAATGCACATGTGTTTCTGAGTGTATATTTTTGTTGTTTTGTGTTTTTGTTTGGGGAAAACTTAAGATAGAATTTAACTTATTGATCGGCAACGAAAATCAGCAACCATAATCCTCATCGTCATCGCTATCAATGGCTGCACGGCGTCTGTCGTACTTCACGGTGGATTTACTCTGTGGCATTTGTGCATTCACGCTCTCCAGGATGCTCACGAACTGGGCATCGTCCAGTTTGCCACGCACTTGACCCATTTGGGCCATGCGTATGACCATGTTCTCAAACATCTGAGCCTTCTCCGGCTTGCTCACTTTCAGAGTGTTCACTGTAACGATCAGTACATGTTAAGTAAGTCTATACGACCTTAACTTAGATCGGGTTTTTCTTACGGCGGGCGCGTGCTTGTTGGTCCAGTACTTGCGATAGGATTGAGTGCTTCATTTCCTCCTGGGCGCGCATCTGCTCCTGTTGAGCCTGTTGTTTCTCGGCATCACTGCCACCGCCGCCACCCTGTGTGTGCAAAGGAAGGGTATATTAGTCAGGATACACCCTTTCTCCTACAGGTGCACCACAGTCAGCAATAACAATAAACAGCATGAGTCATGCGGCACTGCCAAAGCCTTTTAGCTGACCGATTGGCATTTAAGCAAAGGCTTCTGGTTTATTCTGCTGTCTTTCAGCAGCGATGCAATATTTTGGTGTGGAAATTGTGTCTATTTTTGGAATTTGGCGAACACACGAGTCCAGCAGCATCTGAGCCATTTGGAGTTCATACATATAATACTTACAAATTGTGACTGCATTTGTGCCATGCGCTGTGCACGCAATGCGTCCAGATCTCCGTCCGACATATTTTAGGCGGTTTTAGATTTATTTTATTTAACTTGTGTTATAAAAAATAACCTTGCACTTCCAATTCTCCGGCTGGCAGTGTAATCGGTAAAGCCGACAGTGTCTCACAAACTTATCGGATATCGAATTGCTAAGAATTCGTATCGATGATGATACAATATATTGTATCATGGTATCGACTGTGAAAATATAAATTAATATCGATACGCAATGAGTATCGATATTTCAGAGTATTATATCGCAATAGTGGAGTATCGATACTAATTCGCTGTTATTGGCGGGAATAGAAGAAGAAGAGTTCATAAACCATCAAACAGCTGTGCTTGCAAGCAGCTCTCAAAGAAAAAAATAAATTGTTTATAATAATTGAAAAAAACGTAAAATAATTGGTGAAAATGACCTCTCCATTGGAAAACCTAGAAACTCAGCTGGAAATGTTTATTGAGACCGTGCGCCAGATACGTATTATCGTCAGCGACTTCCAGCCGCAGGGTCAAAACGTACTCAACCAGAAAATGTAAGCAGTTTGTTGTTGGTTTACTTGTTTAAGCGTCTAACAATTCTTTGTGGTATATGCAGCAACAGTTTGGTAAGCGGACTTCAGGAAATTGATAAATTGCGCCCTCAAGTTCAGGATGTGTATGTGCCGTTTGAGGTGTTCTTTGATTATATCGACCAGGACAAGAATCCCCAGCTGTACACAAAGGATTGCGTGGAGAAGGCGCTGGCAAAGAATGAAGAAGTGAAAGGAAAAATTGAAAGCTTGAAAAAGTTCAAGTCAAATCTGCTCTTGGAACTGTATAAAACATTTCCCACAGAAATGAACAACTACAGAGCTTACAGAAAAGATTCGATCTAAGCAGCAACACATCGTAGATCATGAATAACGGTAGTTTCCTAAGCCTCTAATAAAATTGTTTAAGTAAAAATATATTCAACTGCGTACTTAGATAATTCAGCGGCTTAGAGTCCTTGTTAGGAGCAGGTCTACAAAAATTATAAATATCTCGCATGTATTAACTCATATTTTGTTGCGTACATCCTGGATATCTAAGCCTGTGTTGGAGAGAGGGTAGCGGTGAGGCCGGAAGTGTACTGTAATTTTAAATCGTCCATTTGGCAAAAAAATTTCCGAAGGCTCCAGTGGCGCAATTGGTTAGCGCACGGTACTTATAATCAGTAACTGTGTATGAGCAATGCCGGGGTTGTGAGTTCGAGCCTCACCTGGAGCAACAACTGCGATTGTGCGTTGATAACTTTTTTTATTTTACATATTTAATTATATCGAAATTTGTAAAATTCCAACGTGCAAGTTTGAGCTGAAAAATGCATAAATACGCCGGTTTGCAATAAAATTTAACAAAGCGTCTGCTAGAAGTTTTAGTAAGCTTGAGCGTTGCCACACTGTCAGAGTTATGTAGTCGGCCAGCTGTTTTTTGTTTTGTCAGCTTGTATAATTGATAAGAGCTTTTCACGAAATATTAGTTAAAAAATGCGGCGTGTGTTAAGTGTTTCTAAAACTGGTTTTAGCAGTTTCACATGTCCACCAACAATTCGATGGAATAACCGGCACTACAGATTACAGCAAACACGTCATGTGTCGTCATTTCTGTCGACAGGTGCGATTTGCTGGAACTGCCAAAAGCCTGCGAAGCAAATGATTTGCGTGGACTGTGGCAGTCTGCAGGATGTGGATTATAGCATTGCAAGTAACTAATTTGTAGTACAAATACTTTATATTTAACGTTTTAAACCACTTCCCACAGAACTACTTCGATATGATGAACTTTCCCACCAAATTCTCGGTGGAGTCTCAGGCCCTAACGCAGCGATTTCGTCAGCTTCAAACTCATGTGCATCCGGACAAGTACAGCAACAAGTGGGTAATAATATAAGCAGACTATAATCGCAAATGCTAAATGCCTTCAATAAACAGAACTTCGCGGGAGCAGACCAATTCGGCGGATTGGAGTTCACTGATCAACAAGGCGTACAAGACCTTAGCAGCGCCCGTGGAGCGCGGTCAGTACATGTTGCAGCTGGAGGGTGAGGAGATGCCCCAAGACAATAGTGCACTGAACTCCACATTTCTCATGGCCATGATGGAGCGCAACGAGGAGGTGGAGGAGGCCGAAGACAGCGCTGCCTTGGAGCAGTTAAGCACGGGTATTTCCAAGGATTTGGATGGAATGGCAAAAAAACTGACGACACAATTCGAGGCAAAGGATTTGGCGGGTGTTAAGTCGACACTTGTGGAAATGAAATATCTGCACAGCATACAGAACAGCATCAAGAAGAAGCAACAACTTTTAATGGCTTTCTAAAGATAACCGCAAATCGATTAATTGACCGGTCATCGATAGATTTCAGCAACGTTAAGTAGGCTGCATACCAGCTGGACTAGCGGCTGCAAAGTGTTTTCGGTGATAACAGGTTAAACAAAAAATGTGATTACTGGTGTTATTCACCTGTAGAGTGTAGGTGATTTAATTATTGTTGTAATTGATCGTAGTCGTAAAATGCAAGCGACAAACTTAATGCGCAAACGAGCAAACTAGTTATACTGCTGTTGTAATTGTTATTGTTTTTGTAATTCACAAATAACGCTATGATCGGCCCCAAAAAAAGGTAAAACCTCCCCGTTGTGTGCACCCTGCACCCTGCATTAGTTAAAGTGACAAATTATCGACTGGTGATATTATAATCAGTGCGCTGTCGAACGCATACATATGCAGGCACCAGTGACGCACACACCTGCAGGCCCCTATGACAACAGTGCACTCAAATATTATATTCACCCACAAGAATTCTTAGTTTTCTTTACTGCAGTTTACTAAATTCAACTCAGTAATAATTCTACATTTTGTTACGGTCATGCATTACTTTTTGCATTAGCTGCATGTGTGTGCTTACTTTTTAGTTTCACTGTACACACACACATGCCGGCGACAATAGTGTGGCATTTTTGCCAGATATTCGTAGGTCGAATTGAATTTAAATTGAAGCCGCTTCTTGTTTCACAATGCCAGTGTTACTCTGGCTTCCGCAGGCAGTTGATCGGACTGAGAAATGTCGCTCCACAAGAGGATACTTTGTTTATGGGCATTCCTAGGCGTGCTATGTCTAGCAGCGCCTGTCATCGCCGAAGTCAACGGCACTGTGTCTCCGATCATCGGTGTGCTGGCTCAGGAAGTGTATCCCGATACTTTGATAGCCAAGACATATAATGCAACCAGTTATATTGCTGCGTCATATGTGAAATTCGTGGAGGGTGCTGGGGGCAGAGTGGTGCCAATTTGGTAAGTGTTACGTTTTCAGATTGCGATTGCGATCGAGACACAGCTGATAGTCACGGGCACCTTATCAAATTTGGCCTTAAGTTAACGTAAAGCTACTTTGGCCAAGATTTTACCTAATTTATTACTATCTGTGTTTAAGTTGCAATCGCGACAAGTTGTGAGTGAATTGTGCTAATCGTAATAAACAATGTTTTCGTCTGTCACTTAGGATCGGTCGTAAAAAGAGCTACTATGAGAGTCTGCTGCAAAAAATCAATGGGTATGTATTGAAATGCAATTAAATTTTATTTTTAACGACTAAATTTGTTTTGTAGTGTGCTGTTACCGGGCGGTGGCACATTTTTCAATGAGACCAATGGCTATGGCGATGCGGGGGAGCATTTGATTCGGATTGCAAAGCAAATCAACGACAATGGCACCTTCTTCCCGGTGTGGGGCACTTGTCTTGGCATGGAGTTGCTGGTACTGAAAATGTCCGACAACCACGAGACGCGTATCGATTGTCAATCTCAGGGACAAGTGCTGCCTTTGGAATTCAAAACAGGTAAGTCATACAACATGTAAAATTAGAATTTGCTTATCAATAATCGTTTATTCGTAGACTACAAGCAGAGTCGATTGTTTGCCGATGCTAGTGCCGATATTATAACGAAACTGTCGTCGGAGAATATCACCTACAACTATCATCGTTATTGCTACACAGAGAAGAGTTTTGACAATCCTCCGCTGAATAATTCTTGGCGCATCATGTCACTGAATCATGATCTACAAGGAACTGAGTTTGTGTCCAGTCTTGAGCATATCAAGTATCCATTTTATGGCGTGCAATTCCATCCGGAGAAAGCACTCTATGAGTTTGTTAGTGCCAAAGTTCCACACAGCAACTCGGCGGTGCATGTTTCACAGTATTTTGCCGATTTCTTCATGAGTGAAGCGCGTCGGAATCCCAACACATTCAAAAATGTCACAGAACAGATGAGATCGTTGATCTACAACTATGATCCAAAGTATACAGCGCTCAGCGGCTCCGGCTTCACACAGCAGTATCTGTTTAATTTGAATGTCGATACTGACTTCGAAGGCGATGATGATCCCTTTCCTATTATAATTCCTCCACGTGGAGGTGGCGCTGTATCCCATACACTGGGACTTGCGACAGTTGTGGTGTGTGCCTTCAGTGCTTTATTTGCCGTTAGGCGTATTTGAAAGTGAGAAATCACAGTTTATTCCTATAAAATCTTTTTTTTTTTTTTTTTTGTATTGATAAATAACTAAATATAAATAAAACATCTGCTTATCGACTAATTATGGGTGAAGTCTGTGGAGTTATCTTATCTTAGCTTTTGTCTGTTAAATATAAGTTGGGAGAACCTGAACCTAATCATGTTGTTTAAGAAAGCAATTTATTTATGATAATTGCAAGTCACATAACTTAATTTATTGCTGCGAGATTAATGATTTATGATTAGTTTTAAAACAAAATATCTTCGAAGTAAAATCAGTGTCACACAACTTTGGTGTCTGATTAAGATTTTTTGATTTTTATTTTTTAAGCTATATTTTTTTTTTAAATTTTGTTTAACTAGTTTTTGTTATTTACTTAAACTTTTAAGTGTGTTGAGTCCAATTCTGTTAACATTTAAGTGACCTCCTAAAAGTATGCACTGATTTTTTTTCGTAGTTTCTGCAAAGCGTTTCTCACTGTTCAGAGCTGCATACTATATACGATTGTTTGTGTGTTTTTCTGTATGGAGAGGAGCTTGTGGTGCAGTTCGCATTCTCATTGAAATTTTGTGCAGCCAGAGGCAGTTGTACGGCATTTGTCTCAATGACAGCACGCGCGGAATCCGATAAATCGATCCGTACACCCATTGTGGGTGTGCTCTGCATCGACCTGGCCCGTAAACTGTTAGAGATTTGTGAAGATCAAAACAGTTATTCCTACATTCCTGCCTCCTATGTCAAATATCTGCAAGCGGCTGGCGCACTTGTAGTGCCAATTTGGTAAGTCTTTTAGTCTTTTACTTAATTAGAAATTTAAAAATTTTTGCGATATTTGTAGTTAGTTTTGTACATGCTAAATATATTTATAAGAAATATGCTTTTGTTGTTCAAGGCCACTTGGGGCAATGCATTTATGTGGCAACTCGTATGCAGCTGGGTATGTAGCAGTTCATCAGCGAATTTTATTTGCGAAGCTTTCACTTTTAGTCTCAGTGATACGTCCCTACTAAGATATATCTATAATATAGTACGCTCGTAAATATATTATTACTTTATCTTTGACTCGTCCAAAGAAAAACAAGTGAGCTACCTAGTAAACATAATACGTTACTGAACAAACGTCAAAAAAAAAAATATATTTAAAAATACATAAATGCTATTGTTGCTGCCCAAATTTAGTTGTATAAATTCCAAGTCACGTATTTGATCACTGAATGTGAGCAGTTTTGATTAATTGTTGTAGCGGGGGAAATGGAAGGGGTGCAGCAAAGGGATGTAAAAATTCCGCACATTGGCGTCATGTGCATCGATATTGCGAAATCATTGGAAAACCATTTGGGCACTGGATTTGGGCATAGTTATCTGCCGGTCTCGTACGTAAAACAGTTGGAATCGGTGGGTGCTGTCGTCATACCCATTTGGTGAGTGACTGAATGCACGGCAATATCATCAGCACCTTGAAAGATTTTGCTAGGGGAAATTCTCTTGCAGTTGGCGAAAAGCCAAAAATCAACGGGGCGTTGAAAATATTTTAATTGTTTGTTTATTGTTTTGGTTTGTAGGATCGGGCGAGAACGTAGCTACTATGAGGCGATAATGAGTAATTTAAACGGTGTACTGCTGCCCGGCGGAGCGGTCTTTCTGGACGAAGAGGAAGCCAAGCAGCAACCAAAACTAATCAATGATTGTGTGGCCTCAGCTCGGCATATCTACGAACTGACCATGGAGAAGAATGCGGCAGGCGAATACTTCCCCCTCTGGGGCACCTGTCTGGGCTTTCAGCTGATCTTGATCAATGCGGCCAACACAAAGGAAGTGCGCACCAAATGCACTGCTTCCAAGTTTGAAGCATTGCCTCTGCATTTGAGTCAGGACTATGTAAATTCGGCTCTGTTCAAGAATCTGCCTGAGAAATTGGCCGAGGAGATGCGTAGCCAGCCATTTGCCTGCCATCAGCACAGCTTTTGCATTACGGAGAGCGAACTGCGTCGCTTTAAGCTGCACGAAGATTGGCACGTCTTGGCTACACATCAAGATGGTCAAGACGAGAGCTTCATTACCCTAATCGAACATCGAAAGTATCCCGTTTTTGGTGCACAGTTTCATCCGGAGCGTGCCGCCTACGAGCAGCTGTTCACCTGCAAGGACACCTGCGGTCCAGCTCACACCTCCATCTGCATCAAATTGGCTCAGTACTTTGCCGACACCTTCGTCGATGCCTGTCGTCGGAATGGCAACAACTTTGACAGTGCTGAGCTGAAGGCTCGGCATATGATCTCCAACTGGCAGCCAGTTTTTAGCGGCAAATATCCGCAATCCCACTGGCTGGAGTGCTACATATTCGACAAGCAGGTGGACTATCCCGCGGAGCCCGAAGCTGTTGAGGCAACTAAAACAACTGCAACTACATAAAGTCTGATATAGTTTAAAGCGGCCAAGTTAAAACATTCTCATACTAAAGTGTATCTAAATCTGATGTTGTTAATAAGTGTTAAATAAAAAACAAGGGTTTGTGACTATGAATTCTATAAGTGATCTCGGGAGTTTTCGATTTCTTTGCTCAACAAACTCACACCGTTAATTTCTTGTTTATTGGAATTTTCCGAAGTAAAGAAACTGAAATTCGATGAATGCCAAATGCCTGCTTCAAAATTTTCCATGCCTGTAATTTTCCGCTATTCCTCTTTCCACATATGCAAATATTGTTGTAGCTTTTGCCTCCTGCAGGAGGCTCGTCATACGCTATGTGTGTGTGTATGAGTTGGTGTGTGTCTCTGTGTGTAATTAGCCCTCGTTACTAGTGCGCACTTGTCTGGCGCGTGTTATTGTGGAGCACAACACACACACGCACTCACACTCACACACCCACTTGCACACCTATTAATGCTTTAAGAAATAACACGAGTAATTGTCTGCCATGTGTGTTTGGTGTGTTCTTGTTTTGCTTATTGCTCCTTTACCTGGCTACGTTTTATTGTTGTTCTTACTTTGACTTGGCCATTATTGTTTTGGTCAGGTCGAGACAGCATTGTTGGCAGTAGACACGTATGTGATGTGGCGCTTTATGTAATTCCTTATCTACGTGAAGACAAGTACTATGGGAATTATGACGGTTTACCGCTGATAGCGTCGTCTGGCGTTGGGGACCCAGCCAAAATATCACTCATACGACGCGTGCACCCTAAAGCAAACGTGGCATTTGACGCTTCATTTGCCAGTGGACCCCAAGTGTGTGTGTAGGGGTATGTGTGTATTAGGCACTGCTCATTTAACCCGTCTACTTATAGTCAGCAAAAGTTGCCGGCCTTTACTGCCCTTGTGCCCATTTTACACACACTCGCACACACACACCCATTTGCTGAGCACTAAAGTAAATTTCACATATGTGAGCATATATTTTAAAACACACTCCAAGTAAGCCGTTGTCGCTGTGTGTGGCATGCAACACTTACCACAATACACACACTCGCACACCAACACACACACGCCCTCCTTTTTAATGACGTCATAGGCGCTCGCTGCAAAAATCGAGCACATTCTGAATGCCGAAACCGAAGCCGAAACCGAAACTGAGTCTGTGTGTCGCTTTCAGCTTGGGCCTGCCTCTGCACCTCCCTCCTCAACCCTTTGGCTGTCCAAACAGCTCTTAACCTAGTTGGCGTGCATTGAACTAGTCTCTCTCTCATTCTTACTCTCTCACTGTCGTACTCTTGCGCAGCTGCGACTCTCGGGCTGCAGCTGCAGTTGGAACCTCGCTGCGTTCAATGAACTGCCTGCAAGGACATTGCAGTCACTTACACACACACACACACACATACGCCGGCACACACTTTGCTTGACACTTTTGCCCGGTTATGAAACAACAATAAAAATTTCCGCCACTCCCCACAGCCCGCCGCCTCCGTTCCCGCCGCTGCTGCAGTCTAAAGTGCAGACGAACAATTTGCGCCGGTTTGGCATTTAACTACAGTTGAAGGATGTGCCCCAGTGTGACGACAGTGGCGGAAGGATAACCCGAAAGGACTATCTCTCTCTCCCTCCCTCTGTCTCACACACTTGCTCAAGGCAACGAACCGTAAATTGGCAGCACCCGAACGAGTGGACATGCCCAGCGGCCACTTGCCAGCTGCCACTTGCCACATTAATACTTTCGCGAACCTTCGCCCAATTTCCGCTTCATTTTCTATTGCCTACTTTTAAGGGCGTTCAGGGGAATCGGCTGAAAGAGTTTATAATTAAACTGACATTTAGTGGCAATATGTCGACATATATCTTAGTGTATGTGTGTGTGAGTGACGTCACCAGCATAGCAGCTCGAAGGTCAGCGAACAAAGGCAACCTTATTTGCAACAAAACAGCAGGCAGCGCTTAACGGCACCACTAAGAGCACTAACAGCAGTAACACCACTCGCACCACTCACACCACTGGCTACCACTCACAAGGCTCGCACCTATCGTATCTACATCTACATAAATATTTAGGTTAAGCCCATCTCAGTGAGATACAGATGTAGGCTAAGCTTTAGTTGCCTATAGCCTGTACCCATGTCCTTAATGGTCCATATCCTGCACATTAATCAGCGTCGCGCTGGAAATGAGTTTTGGGTCAAGTGTGTCTCATGTGGCCTGAGTTCGACGCATCTGACCTTTGCCAGAGATGAAACCAAACCAAATTCAAATCCAAACCCAAACCTAACCCAACCCGAACTAAGCGAGGCGTTGAGGATCCATGCGGCAAGCGGCATGTGAAATGTGGCACGTTGTCGCATCCTTTTGGCCTTCCTTTTGTTGGCTTCTCAAAATTGTTTGCAATTGTTAGCGCGCTTTTATGTGCGCTCACAAGGTTGCCCCGCCGATGCTCGCATTCAAATTAGTTGCATGCACTATTTATAGACACCACAAAGCGGGGGTCAAGGGTTAAGGTGTAGGGTGTACTATGCTGGGGATTGGGACGAGATAGTTAGCCATTTGATACATTATGCAAGCCACGCGATGGCCGCGAAAGCGACTCAGCGTCGCCTTTGTTTCGCTTTTTATTAATAAAGCGTCCACTGTAAAGCGGTTTCAGCTAATGCAAGTATAAATAAACCATTCACCGCTTTGCCATTCACCGCGCTGCGTCACATGTCCCTGCACACACACAGCTAAATATATATCAACATATAACATTTTATGACGTATACGCAGCGTGTGACAAGTTGCATACTGATGTCCAATTAATGTCGTTTGTGGTTTTACTTTAAGTTAACTGTTTAAATTGATGTCGGTTTCTCTTCCTACACTGCCACTCCCCCTCCGCCTAGGACACCGCACTGTGACGCTGCAATTGCTTCGAAGTAGGATGCACAAGGATGCGTTGCAGTAGAAGAAACGTCAACGCTTGCCGACCTACGAAGCTGACAGCCCTGACCCAGTTAGCGCAATTCGTGTGCTTCCGCCGCACACACACACACAGCCAAACATTCACACACCCAAACACCCACACACAAACACTCACATGCATGCAGTCAGATAACGACGTCACAGCTGAACCTTCACCGCTTTATCGTGTGGTCAACACCAAAAAATACCTGTCTGTGGTTAACGATTTCCCGAGCCGCCTTTTTACGCCCCTTCCGTCTCTCTGCTGGTTTCTCACTGCGTATACGCAATAAACTTATTATGGCGCTGGCAAATGTATTGGAAATCGCAATCGAATGGCTGCCGACAGATGTGTCATTTCGATCACATTGCCGAGCACATATCCTTGCACTCAAGCTAATTGAAGGCGTGCGTCATCGTACGACTCCTTAAGGAAGTTGGCAACTCAAATGAAATACTTAATTTATTTATTTCTTCATTCAAAGTCTTGTCTTTATTACTTAATAATTGCAATCCGAAGGACACGACTGCTTTAGCTGATTTGTGACAGTTTTCTAATTACAAATAGTCCTTGACTGTCCTATGCTGAGCTGAAGGAAGTAGCCCGGTGTGAATCCCCTCGATGATGACCAGTTGACAGCATGTGTGTTGTCCTTGCTGTACCAGCCGTGAGAGTAACGAAAATCTAGTTAGTTGAATCTTTTGCGGTTTCCCGTGGGTTCTATGGCAACGCCAACGAGGTCGAGGTCGTTGTGGGTGGCTTCCGGCCAATTATGAATGAAATCCTTTAAGGACAACGACGCCAGAATCAGGAGCAGCGACACAATTATGGGATGAGTGCGTTAAGTGGGTGAATTTAGCGGCGTTGTCCGGTGCGTTGAAGGCCAGACAAGGAATACGCGCCGTGCTCGTCTGACGCATGACCCGATCAAGGATGCTGCAATGGCAACTAACCCGACAATTGGGTACGTCATCGACAAGACGCAGCGTTGTCCTCCAGTGAAAGCGTTAACCTTCGCCCGGCTGCATTTTGTGAATGAATGTGGACCTGCGCTGGCTCCTGGAAGAGTTGAGGGTTAACTGCTTACTCCTGTCTCTCTCTCTCTTTCTTTCTCTCTTGTTTATTTAACCAACTCTATCTGCTAAAGTCTGCTGCTAATGCTACTAAAAGGGACACAATTAATTAGGGACGGACCTTGTTCTGTCCCTAATCGTGTAATTGTTGCTTATGTGACTCCATCTCTCTAGATTTTTTTTCTACTCCAGTCTCCCATTCTGGCTCCCTTGCCTTTTCCTTGGCTGAGTGCAAATTAGTGTTGTCACTTAACATTTTTTGTAGCCTACTTTTATGCGTTGACCTCTCGTCATGTCCATGTCACGTAGAGCGTCTGCTAATGCGGCCGCAATGCGCACGGTGTTTGGGACCCATCGAGATGCGGAATACTGCTCTGTCATGCATTTGAAATAAGCATCATGTCAAAAGGTCAATAAAGCAGTTTACGATACCCTGTAAGCCAGAAGTCTTTGCATAGAATCGACTGAACTTTAAGGGACTAAAACTTTCTGAAATATATTTAAATTCGGTGAATTAACTTCTACATTAAATAGCTCGAGTTAGAACAACTAATGTCCTGTATATTGCCCAGATTTTTTATAATAATCGTTCAACTAAAAGTCCTCCATTTGTCCATTATTTCAGCGCAATGTTCAATCTATTTTTACTCTTTCAAATAATCATATATAAATATAATTTCACTATCATAACTTCAATTTCTGAAAAACTTCTTGTTTGTCTTGAATTTATTTATGTTTTATAAGCCAATTCCAATTCGTTTGCTCACTCTCAGCTCCCAGCGTTCACCCCTCTCAGTTTAGCCAATTCCCTCAAGCGATTCCAATTCCTATTTTGTGTATTTTCGCTTTTCTTAGTCCCGTTTTGGCTGCACTGTCAATATTGGGTCTAAATGTGGACATTTTGTTTTGGGTATTGACTTCAATTACCGACACATCTTGCATATTTTATGAGTATGCTCAGAGGGGGAACAGGCGTGGCCAAGCGGGCAGGGGGAAGAGGGGGAAAGCAACACTGGCATAATTTATTATTTACTTAGTTCATGTCATTTGCTTGAGTTGGATTTGTGAGCAGGTCCTTTAGACACGTTTATCAAGTGTGGTTACAAACACACACTCGCTCACACTCTCGCACACACTCTCGCATACGCAGACACACTCGCATTCCAACGAGATGTTCTTTGTCTCGTATTTGGGTCAAAGTAGGAATTAGCATGCAAGTTGGGTGATATGTTCGTTTAACGTGACGTATACGTAACATTGCTTACAGATATACTTAGGACTCGGCGCATTGTGTCGCGTGTGCCGTGAAGTGGCTTCAATTTGAGGCAATAAGCAAAGATTTGATATTCGCGTGGCAGCTAAAAATAGCAAAAGGTTGAACAACAAACACTTGAAATATTTATTAAACGCTTTGTTTTCTCTCTATCTCTCTCTCTTCTCTCTCTTCTTTCTCTTTCTTGAGCCAAAGAAAATAAGATTCATACTTTGTCAGTCGGTGCTGTAATATTTTTAAAATGAAATTACAACCGAGTGCCATTAAAAGTGACGGAAAGAGCCGTAAAGATAACAAGTATGAGAAGACATAATAAAAAAATACCTCAAAGAAGTGAAGAGAAAGCGAGACAGGGACCAAGGAGCGGTGGCATGATAAAGGTAAACAATGTTCTGGCAAAATATTGGCATAATCATAAAGGCAAGGTGCGGAAAAGCAAACTTATAAACACATGAGCATATCAGTCATTCGTGCAACCGGAAATATTCCATTCGTTCACTGGCACAAGTCATCGGAGAAGGCATCGACTTTTCCTCTCCTGTTTTTCATATTTTTTCTGCTTTGGTTATGGGCAGAAGAAGATTAATTATTGTGCTGTGTGATACTCTCCTCCATTTTGTGCACTTTTTGCCTTTTTCGCTGCCTCGGCGCGTGAAACAAATTAACGCGGCTTGCAAACATAAAAATGCCTTTCGACGAGTGTCGAGTGCTTTATGTTTTGGTGTTTTTTGTTTGCAGCGCCTTTTGGGCATCCCATTAGCTGAAAATATACCCCTCGGCATCATTTCGAATGTGCGCTAAAATAATGTTTGCCCAGCCAAAATTTGTCGTTTATTAATAACCCAAAGTTACATACGTATGTGGGCTATGGAAGTTGCTCTGTAGAAAATATGTTAAGCGACACACGAAGTATAAATATAAATAGACAGATTGCCAAAAATAGCTGGGAAAAAGGGAGAAAACGAAGCGTAATGAGGAGAAGCAAACTTAATTAAATGTTGCGCCAGTTAAACAAAACAAACGGATAAAGTAACGGGATAGGAGGAAGAGTAGAGACAGGGAAAGAGAGGGAGAAAAGAGGCTGGTAAAGTGAAAGCAAACTTGTCTCGGGGCGAAAAGTGACTACGTGACTGCGGTCGCCTCTGGAAATGTTATACACAATTGTTATTTTCCATTTCAGTGATTTGCCAACAAGCTCGAAGCCCGAAGCCATCGGGTCGTATGTGCAACAGTGGCTACAAAGGGCTATAAAAATCACACATACGACTAGTTGCCGGGCAACATTCGACATTCGTATGCCTACATTTGTCTACATTCGTTCGTCTGTCAACTGAGGTTCATAAACTGTCAACGGGAATTAGGTCAATGATAAGTATTTTTAGTCCTATTCCTCCGATCGAACCGACCTCTCCACGCCCACCACTCAAGCGACACGCCCACAGGCGTATCTAAGCCAACAAATTGGCACTTTTGATGTCTCCCAATCGACTTGTGACTTTTTGGCTTAGTGCTGACGTATTTCATCAACTATTTGCTGTTAACACACATGTGTATGTGTGTGTCCCTTTGTCTCCTGCTTGATAGGGCTATTAGGGCATTTGATTGGCCGTCTGACTGGCTAATTTGTGCGGCTTAAAGGAGGATTAACAACGGATACGTATACGCAATGTGATTGAGTTAATTGTTGTGTGTTCGCTGTGTTGTGTCGGATGTTGCCCGAAGACATTAAATTCACTGTTTTCGCTATACTATTTATGAGGTAATTATTTCCATATCAATACGTCTGGCCATTCAGTTGGAATAATGTTAATCAAATCAGAGCCCCAGACGACGACGACACCAACAACTGTTTATGTCTACGTCAGGCTTTTCGACTCGTTATAAATTCAATGCAAGCATCTCTCAAATTTCATAAATTTCCATATAAATTTTATGGCATTTGCTTGGCAACAAGCGATATCCATCGGCAACGTATATATATTTATATTTATACATACATATATACAATACTCGCACAACAAAATTAATGGTTTTTCAATCGCTGACCTACTTTTTGATGCCTCGGCTGCTACCCTCCCCCCCTTCCCATCTGTTACACGCCTCGGATAAGCAACAAATAATCAGTCATTGATTGAGCATTGGGTTTGTAGCGCAGTGCGTATACGCCATGTAATAAAATGCGTATACGCAATGTGATACAAGGAATATTATGGCTATTGAATGGGCATAATTAGCCTTGATTCATTCTAATTGCCATTCGTATTGCTATTTTTGGGCAACTTTTCCAAGTGGGTCAGTCATCATTAGGCGCATAATAAGTTCTTCAGATGAAAATAGATTTTCATGTGGAAAGTTTCACTAAAGGGGAATAAAGATAGCGATAACAACGATTTCTGGTGTAAATTATTTCATTTATTGAACTTGGCTTCTGTGTGAGAAATTTCACGTAAATCTTCAGTTAATCTGAACAATATTACGCGTATATATATATGTATATATTTGGTAAATAGTTAACTTACGATTAAGTATATATATGGTATATGTTACGGTATATGTATGTTGTATATAAGTATGTTAAACTGCTGTGTATAATCAATTGTATTGCTTATTTGCCATTATTTGTATGGTATGCACGATATAGATGCTTGATTTGTAAACGAGACTATTTGTATATATCTTTATATATGTTATATAGTTATAGTTAATATAATCAGTTTTGGAATTTCATTATTTGGTTATCTCAACATTGTTCATATCTATCATTTGAAGCCCTACGACTCGAGTGCTGTGCGAATTAAGTGAATTAAAAAAGTAAATCTTAATTGAAAATATTTTAAACTTAGTGAGAGACTTAAGACTTGAACTAACTATATACTTAATGTAGAACTAACTGCCTGACTAATTTTGATCCCATTACAGCAAATGAATTAAGTACGTATGAAGTTGGAACGAGTGTTCCTAAGTAACTTTATAATTATTCAAGTTTAAATTTATATAAATTTTCATTTTCTTTTGGGGTTTTTCTGGGCGAATTTTGATTAATTCATTTGGGATAAAGGCACGAATGTACATACAATAATAATTATATTATAATATTTATACTTAAGTTAAAAGCTAAGAATTGAATACAAAAATCTGTGTGTCTGCTTTATAGTATATATATGTTGTCTATATACTTTTCAAACTCCCATTGACAGTCTTTTGTTATGGATGCTGAACCGAGAACGCGTCGAATGGAATACTATATACGATTACTTATATATCATTTAACTCTAGGTGCTTGAAGTCTTTGCCAACTTTTACTACATGCTCGAAATGGAATTTTCCTTTGTTTTCTTTTGTCGCGCGGATATGAAAAGATTATTGTATCACAGATTTCGAAATGAATACGATATTGTGATGGGTTTTAACTCTGAGGGGCCAGGCAAAAGCTACTTGTTCTATAACTAGTTATTAGCTGAACTATCGAACGTGGCTAAATGGGCTAAGAATGAGCTACTCAAAGCGTCCTAACGTCTGGCGTATTGGCAGCAAACGGAGCTGCGTGGCACCCGCTGGGTTGGCAGACCAGACATACCCTTTAGGTATGTATAGGAGACGGGTTGACGCAGTATGCGCTGTGGTGGTGGCTTGGACTTGCTCTTTGTTGTCGATTGGGTGGTGGTGCAGGTCGATGTGGATGAGTTCGAGCAGGCGCTGGAGCTGCTGGTTGATTTGGAGGCCACTCGGTGCTGATGTTGCCGCTGATGCAGCTCAACAGACGATGCCGATTTCAAAGCCGATTTCAGTGGCAGTGTTGGTGCTGCAGCAGCTGCCCCTCCCTCTCCCACTCCCCCTGTAGTTGATGCTGCTGCTGTTGCAGTTGGTGGTGGCGAAGGGCCACTGCATGAGAGCGAACGCGATGTGAGCGAGAGACTCTCGAAGGCGCGTCGCAGCGAGGATGTCGACCTGCGATGCAGTCGTGAGAAGCTCGTGCGGCTCAACGATTTGCGTTTGGCCAGCGATTTCTGTTGCTGTTTCTCTAGCTGCTCCACTTGCTGCTCCTCGATGTCGATGGTGCTACTGGTTTCACTCGATGCACACGACATTTGCTCCAGACGTGCTGCTGCCAAGCCACGTCCCATTGTCATTGCTGTCATTGAGGATGAATACGAATCGGTCGATGAACTATTCGCATCCTCTTCCTGCTGGGCTGTTGTGCAATTGGTGCTGGCTGCGTCATCGCTGCCGCCATGAACTAGGTCATCGTTTGACCTCAGACCAAAGCGTCGGCTCAACTGCTGAAAGAATCCCATGTTGCGTTCATAACGAGGCGTTGGCGAGATGCTCAAACTGCTGCTGCTGCACGGGGAGTGGCCGCCGCCCCCTCCAACTCCGCCACTCCCATTGGGCTCCAGATCAAGTAGCCATTTCTTGGTGCAACTGCCAGTGGCATTGTTGTTGTGCTCCTGCGCCTGATCCTGCTGCAGTTCGTCCGCAAAGCAGACGTGTGGAGTAGTAACCATTTTGATTTCCGGTTTCACGCACTTCCTGTCTGTCTGTCTGTCAGCTCAATGCAGTTCCGCCTTTGTTGTTACCGGTCTTTGTCTATTACACGCACACGTACACACCTCTACGCACACTCGTATACACTCAGTTTTAGATTGTCGGCTTTTTTGTCGAGCGCTTCGTGTGTGTACACAAACGTTGTCCTTTCGCGTTTGAGTCGGCAAATCGAAAGCCGCTTCCTTTTATAGACTCGCCCGGCTGCAGAGCTCGCCGGCTGCAAAGCGACAGCTCCAACGCTCTCTCTCTCTTTCTCTGTCTTTCGGTACTACAGAGTGAGAGAGAGTTACACTGAGCGAGAGAGGGGGCAGACTGAGGTGTGAGTGAACAAAGACAGGCGGCACATCCTTTCCTTTGTTGCTGAATTTTTGGCGCTGTTCCAATAACAAAACAGGATATGATATTGTGTTTACCTGTTTCATTTATAGTTTGCTATGCTCTGTTGACACTTCTGACCGCCAGGTGGTGTGCCAGTGCGTTGCCGTTATCAATATTTGCACAGCCCGCTGTGGGTGTGTGTTTAGATGTGTGTGAGTGTGTGTGTGTGTAGTTTAATTGCTTTCAACCACAATTGCAAATCGATTGCAATTCAATTTGTTTTCATTTCCTCGCATCCTTATTACATTTTGTGCTCTAAAAATAAACTTTCTTCTTACTCAAAATCCTTTTTTCTTTTTCTAGCTCTTCAATGGCTGCTCTAAGACGCAGTTTTCCGTCCTTTGGCTGTGGAAATGTGGCCAGGAAAATTTTATAAGCCGCAATTAAGACTGTCAAAAATAGATGTCGCTTATTGTTTTTCGGTCTTGTTTTGTTGTTTTCTCCTTGTTGGTGACTTTTTATTTAATTACGCACAAAATTGATTTTAATGCGCTATAAATAAACTGACTGCCAATTTTATGCCTCGCTGATGGGTAACTTAGTAGTTTGCCAGTGAGAGGAGAGGCAGCAGGCAGAGGGAGGAGAACTTTTAATGCCCCAATCTTGGGCGATTTAATGAAGTCTGTTGTCTGCTTAATGCCACGCTCAGATTGAGAGGCAGAGAGGTGGGGTGTGAGAGGGGAAGGGAGATTGCTCCTGTCGTCTTGTTTATCCACTAATTAAAGGCGTAATTGTCAACTCCTGACGTCAGGCCATTAACAGCTTTGTCAATTAACAAAACAGAGCTCTAAATTCCTTTGAATGACTGACAAACAGCGCTAATAGTTCCTAACTAAAAGTTACGCGTCCACTAATGTCCACAGTCCGTTGATTAAAAGTTAGTGGCAGAGGTAGTGGCGTAGGTGGATGGAACAATAAGGATTCCTGGGCAGAACATTTCCTATTGTTCTCTTATATTTTTGATTATATCAGTCTGTTGTCAAAAAGACCTTCAAACCACCAAGTAAAAACTACAAATTTAAAAAAAAAAATCAAAAGTTTATGACTTGTTTATGGGCTAACTAAGTTTACAGCTTAGCATTCGCAACTGAAATCAGAGTCGAACTGATGCCTTTAGACTTCTTAGTAATACTTCAACTTCTGCTAATTGGCTTTAATTATTTCATAAGAATTTTTGAATCTGAGTAACTACTAAGGGTTTGAATGACAGCCACTCCAATTCCACAAGCGCATAAGTTTATCATACTAAAAGATAATAAATTTAGCTTAAGCTCTATAAATTTCATAAGAAACTCCCAGTGAAAACTTGCTGGGATTTATATTTATTTCATTGTGAATTTTGTATTTATTTTGCGTTGAGAATTTTGCTACTAAGCTGTAAGTCTAATTCTCAAATATATAAATTATACATATGTATAAGCCATAATAAAGCTACGCTACAAATGCTGTGCTGTGAGCCAAGCTAAGATTTATCCAAAAAGTGCTTGAAAAGTTTTCTTATCTAATCTACCTCTTTCTAAGCAGTCAACCACACTCCGAGGTTTCTCAACTCCTATAATAATGAGTTGCATTTCCATTAAGCTTCTACTGTGGCAAGCGGTTAGTTTCATGCGACATGTGGCAAGTGGCATTTGGTATGTGGCATATGCAGCAAACAGCGGTGGCGATTAACGTCATCGTCGTCGTTCTTAGCACCGAATAGGAGAATTCGTAATGCAGACATGATATCGTATGTCAAAACTATAAGGTCGAGTCCTTCAGCAACTTGAAATTGAGGACTTTACCTACATCATCAGTGGCACAGTAGCCATAACTGTTCCCTGGTTACAGTTAAAGGTGCCACTTGTGGCAAGGCGCAGGCGCATGCTCCAAAACACTCCAAAGCTCCACTGTGTGTGCTCTTGGCAGCAAAGCTTTTGCGACGCCATAAAGCTCAGCAAACCGTTAAAAGATAAAATTGAATAAAAATTCAAGTTTGGAAATTGTTTTTCTTTGGATTTTGTATTTATTTGTATTGACAGCTAGACTTAGACTTAGGGTTATATGCTCTAAAAATATATGTACTATATGTATAGGGTATTTATTTACTTAAACTCTAAACATTTGCTGTTAAATATGCTTTGCTTATCTTGTCTTTTTTGTCATAGATAAAAAAGTGTTGTGTTTTTTGGTTTTGGTTTGATTTTGGTTTCGGTTTCTCTGTTTTTGTTCTTTTGAAATGGAAATAAGCAAACTTTTTTTGTTGGCGACTAAAGATTTGGATTATTAAGTATAATTGAATATTATATTCGTATTTATTTTGTTTTTTGTTTTGTACAATTTTGATTATTTTCTTTTTGCGAGTAAATTCGTAATTTTGTCTAGTCAAGTGCCCGTTGAAATAAGTGCAAAGTATATTTTAAAAACTGGCAAATATTTCGAAATGTTTTTCCATAAGTTTATATATATTTTTAAGGTATTTTTTATATTTTTTCACGAGCCTAGCTCCAAAAATTGAGTCAAATATTTTAATAACTACTTGTGGGGAGATATGTGGAAGTTAAAGTAGGAAAGGGCTAAACGTAGTTGAACTAAACTTTAGCATTTAACAACTAAAAGTCACACGACATAAAGCTAGATATATTTTGGTTTTCTTTATATAGACACGATGTTCGGGGAGTATTTAATTCAGCTAACATTGACACATTTATAAAATATGTGATGTTCTCAAAACTCAACTCAAACTCGAAGTCGAAATCGAATTCTCTAGGTCTAGTTCAAAACTTTTCTCGCTTTCTCTTCCTAACTCTCTATATAATTTCTTCATTTTTTTAGGCACTACATCACTGTTCACTATAAACTACCCGCCCCTCGTCCCGCCGCTGTGGCCTTCACCCCTTTCACCGCCTTCCCTGTCGCGTCGTCTGCTGCACTGTCCTTGTTACACATCGTCTGCCCCACTAATACATATGGTGCACCGTGTAGGGGCAACAGACCGCATAGCTCGGCACCCGCGAGTACAGACCGGACATGCCCTTCATGTAAACATATTGGACTGGAGGTCGCAGTATGCTCTGCTGCTTCTTATCCTTTTTGGCTGACTTCGATGAGCGACTGCTGCTATTGCTGCTGCTGTTACTGTTACTGCTGCTGTTGCTGTTACTGTTGTGGTTGCTGTTACAGCAACTGCTGCCGCTGTGACTGCTGTTGCTGTTGTTGTGGGCCATCAATGACTTTTTCGTCATCGTTGTCGAGGACACTTCGCGCTGCGTCCTTAGTTGCCTCAATGGTGTACTGCTGCAGGATAAGGAGCGCAGCGAGGCTGTTGCTGTTGTTGCCGCCGATGTGGAGAAATGCTGCAGCATGCGGCTCACCGACGACGAGATGGAGATGCGACTCAAGTGTAGCCCTCCTTTGGAGTTACCTGTGGCCGAGGCAGCGGATGCAGAACGTGGCTGTGGTTCGTTGTGTGGCTTCAAGTTCTCATTCTCATTTTCATTCTCATCCACTTGCTCCTCCTCATCGACTCCACTGCTGCTGCTGCTGCTGCTGTCGTCGTAATGCGGATGCAGTTGCTCCATGGCGCTGCCCGGACGATACACGGTCTCCACATAGATGTGTGTGTTGTTCTCGTAGAAATCCAGACCCGGTGAATACGAGGCCGACGAGGTACGTGATGTGTTCTCCAAATCCAAACTGGATCCGCCGTGCATTACCTCTTCCAAGCACTCGTTGCGGGATCCACGCTCGTAGCTGAGACTGAAGGAGTCCGTCGAGGAGCTGCGTATGTCGTCCTGGCTGCTGTAGACCGTGTCGTTCTGATGATGATGATGCTGGAAGTGTCTGCCCAGATGCTTGCTGAGCAACTGCAGCAAACTGCGTGATCTCGAGAGTTTTTGGCCTCGTTGGCGCTGTTTCGTTGACTGTTTTGTTGGCTTTTCGCCTAGATCCATGGAGGAACTGGTCGCGGAGCTGCCGCTGGAGCTCGACTTGGAGCAATTGTTGGGTGACAACGTATCCATCTCACGGAAAATTGTTCTTAACTCTGGTAAACTCTGGTAATGTCTTTGAGTTTTAAAGTTTTACTTTATTTTCTGGTTTTTAAATTGTCACTTTAAAAGTTCAGTTAGTTTTTTAAGCACTTGCAACGTTTTGTGGCACGCGTGTCGCGATGTCTTGGCACTGACTGCTGGGGCAGGCGTCCGTGCTCCGTCTTTTATAGTTGCACTCAATGTCGGCAGCTTCGCGTTTAACCTTCGTGTGTGCGCCAGACCACATCGTCCTTTTGCTCAGCGTCCCTCGACCCGCACACCCGTTGAACCGCTGAGTCTGTGTACGACGAGGACACTTCGTGCGACACGGCTGCCATCGGTTTGCCGAGTCGTGCGAGTCGAGGCGACAGTGCCACAGCAGCCGTCGTGGCAGCCACAACGTGAGCAGCAAGCTCACGCTGGTGCCACATTTGATTACTTCTCCTTCACTCTGGATTTTTACGTGCTTCAGGACAACCTGTTGCCCCTTTTTGGTGTTGGTGTTGCTTGAGTGTTTCGTTTTTATTTTCCTACACTTTCCCATTTTCCATTTCCTTTGCCGGTGCGTCCGAATCGTCAACGTGACTTTTGCTTCCTTGTGTTGTTTGCCCCAGGCAGCTGCTACCTGCCACCTGCACCTGCCACCAACAACTACGCATCCAAACGGTATAGAAGCACTTTTTAGTTTTTACCATTTGATTGGAAACGTGTCCCGCTCACGTCATTCCCAAGACCTTTCCTACAGCGCCTAAGTTTAGCCTTTGGCCTCAACTCTTGCACTCCCCCTCCTCTTGCACTTTTGCTGCTGCTGCCTTGGCTCACGTGAAATGCCTTCGACGCAGTGCCAGCTACTTGGTACTGGCTACGACTGCAGTTTAGTTTCTTAGCCTTGACAAATTAATTGCCTGCTTCGCTTATTAACTGCAATTGTTCGCGGCTGATGGCCACGTTAGTGCACCATAAATGATGAGCTTCCATAATTAATGACTGTTTCGGCTGTGTTGGAATTTCAGCCACAGAATAAACTTATAATGAATCCATTAGACACCCCAAAGGAGCTTAGCTAATGGAAAAGTTCGTATCATCGTTTTTTCGAATCAGGGAATTCTTCTTAATGGGGAGTTTCTCGTATTAAATGTTTGTTTTTGTCTGACTGTTAAGCTGTTTGATGTCTCTGCTTCACCTAGCAGTAAAAACAGTTTTTTCCTTTAGTAATGACTGCTTAATCATTGCCTAATTAAGTTTGTCAGAAGCGAAATGTGCGTAACAGGCAGAAGGAGACGATGCCGACCCCATAAAGTATATTTATTCTTGATCAGCATCAAACGCGTCGATATAGCGATATCCGTCTGTTTTGTTAAGCAATAAATTTGACGTTATAACAAGTGTACTTAATTCATTATGTGTTGGCTGTGTTTCGTTTGAATTTTGGATTTATGATCTACTGAAAGTTCTGTTCGCTTGGTATTACAGCTGGAATATTCAAATTCCCAGCTGAATTCTCAAGCGAAAAGAAATCCACAGTAAGATACAACAGAATCTACAAGGGCTCAGTTAATGTTAATTCAATGATAATTTTAATTTAATGTTAATGTTAAGTCAATGTTAATGTTAAGTCAATGTTAATGTTAAGTCAATGTTAAGCCTATGTTAATGTTAAGTCGATGTTAATGTTAAGTCAATGTTAAGCCTATGTTAATGTTAAGTCAATGTTAAGCCTATGTTAATGTTAAGTCAATGTTAATGTTAAGTCACTGTTAAGCCAATGTAAATGTTAAGTCACTGTTAAGTCAATGTTAATGTTAAGTCACTGTTAAGCCTATGTTAATGTTAAGTCAATGTTAATGTTAAGTCAATGTTAATGTTAAGTCAATGTTAATGTTAAGTCAATGTTAATGTTAAGTCACTGTTAAGCCAATGTTTATGTTAAGTCACTGCTAAGTCAATGTTAATGTAAAGTCACTGTTAAGCCAATGTTAATGTTAAGTCACTGCTAAGTCAATGTTAATATTTAGTCACTGTTATGTCAATGTTAATGTTAAAAAAATTTTGCATTGCGACCTGCTGATATTTCTGTTGGCCTGGTATTTCAGCAAGAATTATTAACGATTTTGTGCACTTCAGATCGGAGCGGTCAAAAAAAATACCGCGAAAGGCCAAAATGCGGGAGCACTTAAACATTTTATAGCATACTTTCGGGCGGCGGATGAAAATTAGATGAAAATGAAAATGACAACGCTTATCAGTAGCGCGAGATCAGCAGAGTGGCTAGTTTAGCCGTTTTAAAGCTGTTTTAGTGTTTTTTAGCTTGACTGATTGCTTTGCGCTACGAGTTACTAAGAATACTAAAATGTTTTCTTAACATAATGCTTGGAAGAAAGCTTTGTTGTTCAGTGTAAAGTCTAAAAGTAAAAAATTATGCAACTTTAATATTGAATATTTTGGGACTCAGATGTCAGATTTTCGATTGGTATGACTTTTTGGACTCGGGAGGACCAGGACTATCGATTGGCATCAAAAAATCGCCATCTAAAATTTTGACGATTTTTGACAAAAATGCAAAGGGGTAACACTGCAAAATTTGTCAAAATGGGGTCGAAATTAAAAATTTGAATTTTGTCATGGAATCGATTCTACTAGTTGTCTAGAGTCTAAAAAGGTAACGCTTTTCAAAATAGCAGTTCATTTGGCTGAGAAATGATCATTCGAAGTTGAAAATATGAACTTATTGTGATTCCAATTTTCATTACTTTTTAGCTAATTTAAGTTAATTTTTAGCCATTTTTAGTCAAACTAGCTATACTATTCAGTGTAATTCAACACTGGAGTGTAGTCCGAGCACGCAAACAGCGGCAGAGATCTCTGAGCGCAATTAGCGCAGAGAGTAGGAGCCAGCTGTTAATGTTCATGTTACTTACTTTTTGCATTGAGACCTTCTGATCTCTCTCTTTGCTTGGTATTTCAGCAGGAGATCTCTAAGCGCAATTAGCGCAGAGAGTGGGAGCCTGCTTAATCTGTTAATGTTAATGCTTTCTTAACATAATGCTTGGAAGAAAGCTTTGTTGTTCAGTGTAAAGTCTAAAAGTAAAAAATTATGCAACTTTAATATTGAATTTTGAATTTTGGCATGGAATCGATGCTACTAGTTGTGTAGAGTCCAAAAAGGCAGCGCTTTTCAAAATATCACTTCATTTGGCTGAGAAATGAGCATTCAAAGTTGAAAATATGAATTATTGGGATTCCAATTACTTTTTTATCATTACTTTTTAGCTACTTTAAGTTAATTTTTAGCCATTTTTAGTCAAACTAGCTATTTTAATCAGTGTAATTTAACACTGTAGTGTAGCCCGAGCATGCAAACAGCGGCAGAGATCTCTGAGCGCAATTAGCGCAGAGAGTGGGAGACTGCTTGAGCTAGTTAATTCCTTTTTATTGGGTCCCATAATTTCTTTTTACGGCTTATGGATAAATGACGACATTCGATGTTTAAAAACCCCCTACTTTTCTCTGTTGTTCCCCAATAAAACAAACTTTACATTACATCTATAATTAGTTAGTTAATGGTCCCAATGAAATCCTCTTTTCTTACCAAGTGTTGTACAAACTAGAGCATCCAAAGTGTACCTATGTTTGCTTACTTTTAGCGACCTTCGAATGGGTATCTTCGCAGTGTCTTGTGTGTGTTTAATAAGTGGCTCAGTGGTTCAGTGGTTCACCCAAGGTCACAAGCTGAAACTCGGAAATGTGTTGCAATGTCACGTAGCTGCGATTTGGTCACCTGTTGTACACCTCTGTGTATGTGTTTCTGCCACATTCTGTGGAGCTTAGCACTCACTGTGTTTTTATGCCCGGTGTGGCAAGTTCTCAAGCTGAGACGCTGAGACAAATGAAAGTAAAACTCACAAGAGAAAAACTTATTTGTTGAGTTTATTAGTTGATTCTGTTCTCGCATTCGCAGTTTTTACGTTTTCTCAGTTCGCTTGATGGATTTCCCTCCTGCTGTGACCATCAAAGCAGAAACGGGTTTAACGACAACGCACCGATCCCAAAGTCGAGGGTTCCTCCATAGTGAGTCTCTGCTGGGTAGTACGGAGCCGGGTAGTAGGGAGAGGAGTAGTATGGGTAATTTGTGGGATATCTGCCATAATACCCATAGTAATTGCTGTAGTAGGGGTCGGTGTAGGGTGCTGGATAGGGTCTCGAAGTCTGGACTCCTAGGCCAAAGGAGACAAGTGGTTTGGCCTTGATGCTGCCGAGATTAAGACAGCAGGCTACAAAAATCAACCACTGCAGGTGGTTAGCTAAATATTAGCAAATGAATAACAAACAATTGTGTCTTAGAATTTCCTTACCCAGCAATAATTGCGCATTTTCCTGTAAAATCGTCTAGTTTCTTGCAAGTCACTTAAGAGTTATACTCAATTCCTCTGTTGGTTTCTGTGCTTCCTCCGACTGCTCCTGTGATTTAAACTCGCATCTGCATTCCACTGTCCCTTTTATACCTTCTGTGAGACATTCCTTGGTCCGGTTTTGGATACTTCTAGAACAGGCTTTGTCATATGTGGAGCCCTTTTGGTTCTATACTTACATATGTGGTGTGCTCTTCTAGCTCTGCCACGCCCATTTCAAGCTAAAACTTGTTTAGGGAACTGAAACCTACAACTGATACCTACACCTGGGACATGTCCATTTTATCTGCACAATCTATTCCATTTATGATTCTTATTAACCATTTATAATTATTTTGCATAAGGTTTCGTTTAAGTCAACGTGAGCGGAGGCATTTTATGAGCAGTATGGACTAAGAGATACCCTTTGAATCTGAATTTGTTACGGTTAGCTAAACATTTTTAGGGTACTTACCTCATCACCTATTTAGAAGAACTTCTTAGAGTTTACCATGAATTTTTCTTACTACACCTCTGCGGCTCTTTCTCCTGGCCTAACCTTCTACCATTGAGTTCATTTGACTCACCTAGGGTGCCTTTTGCAGGGTATAAAAGCAATTAACTCTTAATTAATTTATGTGGTTGTATTAGCATTTATTCCGTGGGCATTTGCGTACGTATTTGTAATTGAGCATCATCCTAGTGCTTCCTCCTCCGAGCTTCTCGTTCGGAATCCATGTGACTACCGACAGGTCACGTTTTTCGACGTGCTGAGTCAAAGAAGCAAAGCGCAAAACGCAAAAGTTTCCATTGAGTTGGAAAAGTGCAGTGGAAACTGTTTGGTTTCCATGTGCAATGTTGGTAGCTCTGACGCGTAGCATGCCCCTTGTTCTTGCCCCTTTGAACCCCTTTCAACCGTGGCTATAGTTTAATTGACGATTTATTACAAATAAAGATTGAAGGTGCAAGGCCCGTGATACTTGATACGGTTACTATTTGATCCAGCTTCGTTTGTTGACGCTTGTGACGAGGTTAATAACTGAACACGGGGTTCAAAAGACCCCAAAACGATTAGAGGAAGGGAAATTGTTTTGAGCTATACCAGTTAACACAAAAGGATAATGGAGGCTGATAAACTTTATTCAGATTTCACATATAAATTGATTTCCTTTAATGAACCGATACTTTAGTAAAGATACTCGTAGGTCAAGGGTTGGTAGTCGCTGCGATATTGTTGCTGGAATGAGCTGGGAGTCTGAACGCTGTGATAAAGATGCGATTGGGTGCCTGGTGACAGTAGACGGGCATAGGCCAAAGGCACCACTGACCCACCATAGGTCAAGCCATGTGCGGCATAATAGCCATAAGCGGGTGTGTAAGCCAAGTCATGGCCAAGCACAAGGCTCAAAAGGCAAGTGAGTGCGATGAACTAGAGGAGGAAGGAGTTCCAAATAGTTAAAAGTTTGTTAAGAATTTCTCAGTCTAACTTACCAGCTTCATAGTCGATTTGAACTTCAGTTAACAATGTCTGCACACAAACTGAATCCCAGTTGGAGTCAGACTTGGGTTTTTATAGCTCCAAACACAGCCTGGCTGACAAGGTCAAAGGCATTGCGGCACAACTGAAAGAAGCCCTTAACTCACTTTGAATGCAATTGCATTTCGATTGACTGGAAGGAGAATCAGCAGAAGGAGGAGTTGCAAATGGAATTGGAGTTGGATTTAAGCTGCAGAATGAGAACCTGTCCTTTGTGTCTATTCCCAGTTGATTTTTGTGGCAGGCAGACAAGATAAGCTTGCCACAATGAGTGTGGCAACACATTGCGGCACATTCAATGGGCACTTCATCAAGAGCTTCAATTCCTTCCTGCCTCCTTTCTTTTTCCCCCCTCCTGCACTCGTTGCTTACACATTTTTGTGTTTGTTTTGGTTACGTTTCTGTTGAAATCAACAATTAAATGAGCTTTCGGCACTTCCGGTATTTCTTTGTTCACAATACTTTCAAGGTCAGTCCCAAAAAAAATAGAAAAACTTGTGCTGTGGGCGTATTTGCTTGTCCCTGCCCTTGAACTGAGCCAATATTATTTTTGCGAAGTTTTTCAAGTGCGCAACGCCTTTGTTTTCCGCATTGGGAAAAGCGGGTGTGATTTTCCGGGTCCAGTAAACAAAATCCTACGCATACGGCAATTAAGAAATTTGCGCCTAATGTAAATATTATGCTATTTTGTGTTCTGAGTTCTTGTGTGTTTGTGTCTTCGCATTCAGTGCGAAGTGCGTCGCATTTGTTGTGTTGACCAGTTGCTGGTTCTGGCCAATTGCGCAGCTGTTTTGGGTTACTCGAGTGGTGGAATGAAACCACAGTTAAGACAGCGTTGCGACCCACTAGCCCAAGTTTTGTTCTTGTTTCTGCGGCCGCTGTGAAATTTAAGACAAAATCTTCAAGTCATTCACTTTGGTAACACGAGCTGGGCTAAGAAGTGCAGCAAGGTCAGTTGCCACAAACATTTTGGTTATATAAATGCCACACGACAATGCAGCTAATCAGCGAGTCTTGTTGCAAGCAACAACGCATTGACTTCGAGTCCAAATCAACGCCCTCAAAATGTTCAAACTGGTGGGTTAATAGCCTGGCCAACTGACTGGTCCTTGGCTGTCATCTTAGTTCATTCTTTGATGTGATTTCTATTTCTCTTCATTTATTTGCCAGTTCTTCTTGCTGGTCGTGTGTGCCGCCTTCGCCTACGCGGCTCCCAGTCTGACGGGCCTGTCTGGTCATGGTTCCACATCGTACCGCATTTGGCCACATGCTGTCCATGTGGTGCGTCCCATTTGGACACCACATACTATTGTGCGGCCCATCATTCACAGCCATCGGGGCCATAATGGGTACGGTTATGGCCATGGTTGGCTATAAAATGCCTTTAACTGGCTATGAGAGGCGGCAACTTTAGACACAGCCACGCCCCTTACAATTGTATGGCCTGAAATAAAGCGTTCAAACTGATTGAAATGCCAGAATACCTTTTTTTGTACTTACTTACCGGGTGGTATAAAAGTCCATGCTCTTGGCCAACTCAGCTGCAGTTGGCTAAAGGATGTGTTGCACAATGTGGCCAATTTATTGCTGCCTAACACTGGCCTTATCTTTGCATTTAGCGTCGTCCATCTATACCCAGCCAGTTCGAGTCTATCTAGTCTCACCATCAATGGAAACTGGTCTGGAGCTGCGCGATGAGTTTGGCAGGGAAATTGAATCAAGGGATTTCCTACGATATCTGCAGCAACTGGTTTTAAGCATTTATCAACTGATTCCACCGGCAAATACTATGACGTCAGCCAGATCCAAAAAGCACAAGAAGCCAGTAAAATCACCGCATTTTAAGGTGTTTCTAAATCAGCTTGGCCTTGGGAACTTCTCGCTTGCACTCGGATTTACGTTCAACTTTGAACTGAGCAATAACCGACAACTGACTCGTCCCGGTTCGAAGCCCGTCGCCATTCTAAGGGTTAATTCCATTTAAGACTGTTGCATACGTTCAGGCGGTATCTAAGTTTGCTAGCTACGAACTCGAATTGACTTGTTTAATTAAATTCTGTATTGTTTAAGATTTAAATTATATAAAATAAATGATATTTTAGTATGTTTTGGTCAACTGTTGTTAAATTTTGGCAGGCAGAATTATTTTGTTAATTTCCATTCTGTTTGCTTGGTTTATCCAAAGTGTAGCATACTTTTAGGATGCCATAAATTTCTCTTCGAATGGCTTTAAATTATAAAGTAAACAAATGCATTTTTGTTGTCATTTTGTGAGTTGTCAACTGTTCATTTTATTTTCAAGCTTCATTTTGAGGTGTTTTCGGAGTCCATCATCTACTTCCTGAGCAGCACTGGGGAGGTGTAGGCAGCGGCGTATGGCGATGCAACGTAGGGAGAGGCAACATAGGGGGAAGCCACATAGGGAGACGCCACATAGGGAGATGCCACATAGGGTGAGGCAAAGTTGCCGTGGTATTCGGTGCTGTAGACGGCAGCGGATGGTGCAGCCACCAGTGGTGCTGAGTAGGCCAGTGGTGCAACCACTCCTGGCTTGGCGGCAACGCAGGCAATCAGAGCGAGGACAACGGCGGCAATGAACTTGAACATTTTTGGTTGTTGGTTGTTGTTTGGCTTGACTTGTCGATGGAACAAATGAAACTGATGTCTTAACTAGCGACAAGCCGTTGCTTATATACCTACCCAGAAAAAGCAGTTAACGAAATTGGTAAGACCTTGCAAGGCCAGCCCAACGGAATTCTGCTCGCACTTGACAGACCGAGCACGTACGTTAAGACAATTTGGGCATAATATAATATAATCGCAGCGAACGCACTTGTAAACTTTAAAGCAATTTCTTTAACTTGGCTTAGCGATTAACATTTGTGGTTTATCCAAGGTACTACCTAGTAATGGGTTGGGTATAAAAGGGCACTGCGTTAAGCCAAAGTTATCAGTTCAGTTTCTACGAAGCAAGCAACAAACACCTAATCCTACCAAGATGTTCAAGTTTATCGTCCTCGCCGTTCTCGCTCTGGTTGCTTGCGTTGCTGCCAAGCCCGGAATTGTGGCACCACTGGCCTACTCTGCACCCTATGTGGCATCTCCTTACGTGGCATCCCCGTATGTGGCATCACCTTACGTGGCATCTCCCTATGTGTCGTCTTCGTATGTGGCATCTCCCTATGTGGCATCCCCCTATGTGGCATCTCCCTACACCGCCGCCTACAGCGCTGCTCCCCTGCTCCTGAGGAAGTAGATAAACCACCAAAACAAGCAACCACCCGGAAAGATTGTCTCGCTGAATGTATAAACTAATAAAGAAGAAATGCAAAAACTGAAAAAAATCGAAATCATTTTGTTTTGTTTTGTTTTTGTTGCAATTTTTATCGCCTTTGCTTTTCAGTTGGGTTCGATTCAAGGTCTTTGCCTCTGCAGCTTATCGAAGCTGCAAGCAGGAAACGTCTCCGAGTATTCGTTTCTATCTCTTGAGTGGCTACAAAGCTCAAAGATTTCCGGAATTCCAATTGGGTTTACTGCGCCTGAAAATGTTGTTATTCAATTTAGATAATCCCTTTCCTTTGTCCTTATTTCCCTCGAATTTGCAATCATATTTCCGATTAAAATTTTTTATTTTATGTAGGAAATTTACTTAGTTTCAAATACAGCTAAATCTAGATACTCTTTCTCTTTCATTCTCTCTTCTTCCTTCCTCCTCTATCCAACTCACAGCGTTAGATTCGCCTCCATTGTGGCATTCGATTGGAAGACGATACTCCTACGATCATAGCGACCGGATCTCTTTTGCTTATGATATTTCAATGCCACAATTGCCACAATCGCTATGAGAATTATTCCGCCCAAGGCATAGAAAAAGACCTTGACAAAGGTCATGTGCATTTCCAGCGCCTGTGAGTGCATTCTCAATAGCTCCAGCTGCTTGCGTAGCGTCAGCAAGGAACCGTCCACAGGAGCCGCTGCCTCCGCAGTTGCATTTCCACCAGGACTGAGGGATAAAGTGACACAGGAGACATCCCTTATGTGCGGCGTCTCCTCGATGCTGTAATCGGGTTCGATGTGCAGCGTAACCGTGTCCGTCAGGAAGGGTGGAATCAGCAGATGATGTAGATAGGAGCAATTAAAGCGATTGCGAGAGATTCCCAGTTTTTGGAGCAGTGGAAACGCCTGCGAGAAGCTGCGATTGCCATGAATTTCGTTAAGTTCATTGGCGTCCACAAAAAACTGTTTGATGTTCGTCAAATAAGGCACAAAGATATCCAAATTGAGATGGGTTAAATTGTTAAACGACAAGTCCAGAATTTCCAGATACTTTTGCTTGGAGAACATGCCAAACTCCAGTTTGTGAATGCCATTTTGTCGTAGGTAGAGGTTCCTCAGTCGCTTCAGCTGATCGAAAGTGCTGACATTCAGGGGTCCAATGGGATTGTAGGATAAATCCAGATGGAGCAGAGAACTCAAGCCAGTTATGTTGGCGATGTTGGTCAATTTATTGCCACGCAGCTCAAGCGTCTCCTGGAGCAATGTCTGTTGCAAGTAAACCTCGCTGATGTTATTGAAATTGGCGTGCACAAAGCGGGTGGAATTGATGGTCAGATTGGTCAGATGGTTGTAGTCGAGATGCAGCTGTAGACTAACACTCTTGTCGGTCAAACGGAAGGAACTCAGATTATTCCTCGTCAGCATCAGACTCTCCAAACCGGCTGCCTCCGTGAACGTGTCCGGATGAAGCCGAAACAGTTTGTTGTTGTTCAGATTCACGTCCTTTATGCGACGCAAACGATTGAAGACTTCGGGTTCAATGTAGAACAGGGAATTGGATTCCAGGGATACTGATTCCAGATATTCGTTGTCCTTGAAGATATCCTTGTGTATTTCAGTCAATCGATTGCCATTCAACTGCAGTTTGTTCAGTATTTGTAGTCCACAAAAGGCGTTCTCACTTAGCACCGAAATCCGATTATACGACAGGTCCAGTCTCATTAAGGAATTGGCTCCAATAAACACCGAAGTCTGCAGCGAAGTCAGATTGTTGTAGCTCAGATTAATGCTCGTCAAATTGCTGGCTGCACTGAAAGTGTTCCGAGTGAGCTCCAAAATACTCGTGTAGGACACGTCCAGGGTCTTGAGATGAGTGTACGTCTCGAACAGATGGAAGGGCACATAGAGCAGCGTCGAATCGTAGAATTTCATAAACTTGACCATATTTCCCGGTACAAAGTTCTTAATCACAACATTCTGACTGTGTGTGACAATGAAACCGGTGACGGTGCAGAAGGCATCGCTGGCATCCAGGTACAGGCGCTGCTCGAACTCATCGCAGCTCATGTAGACATCTCCGGCAATTGCGCAATGACCGCATAAAAGGATCAAAAGTATTTGACTGCAAATATTACGTATACGCATCGTGTGAACCGCTGCGAGTGAAGGCTTTTCGCAAACTGCAAGAGCATTTCCATACTGTAACTGTTTGATCTTACAGAACTGCCTGACGAATGGAAATTTATCAATGAAATGGGTATATATATGGCATATATGTATGTAGTTTTATACACTACACCAAAGGGTATTGCTCATTTCATTAACTGCTGGAAATAAATATTATATTTATAAATAAAGCCGCTTGTTGCTTATCAAACGGCGGCCTGAAAATGTATAATATTCTCGGTTTTCTAAAAATAACTAAGCTTCCTTGATTTACACCCCGTTTGTTGTTGTTGCTGTAGGCATTATGCGATAAGAAATGTCGGTCTGCGTTCTGTTTTCTTGACTGCTTTCATGCTCCGATAGCCGACAATGGGCCGATGGGCTCTGTAGACCACTTTTGGCTGGTTTTTACTGCGGTTTATTGACCCATGCAATCATCACACGCGTAATCTCTTGTTGCATCCACAACACGGATTACATTTGCAGCATAACCGATAAAAAAACAGTTGGCTTTGTGCACTCTTTGATTGCCGCACAAGTTGCGTAAATAAATTGCCTATGGACACTGATGACCTTGATGCTGTTGGATAAATGTCGCAATTGTCAAATACCAAGAAAATAAAAGTGCATTTTAGAAGGGAACTCAGCGGCGGTGCAAGGGCAGGTCAGTTAGCCAAATTAGCTGCATAATCACATCAAAATCGTTTCAATCGAAAATAAAAACACTTCTGCTACCGAATTCACTTTTGGGGCTACCTTCAAACGCACGGCGACAATTTTATGGGCTCACATTTTTTGTTTGTATTTTGGAGACGTGCTCGACATACACAAGCGACGACCTCAACAGTTTCAAGTGTCTGTCTGCGTATCGGTATCGATATGAATGGCTCTTGGTGGTCATTTTAACTGGGCACGTAGCCAGAGCATTCCTCCTTGCCTTCTAATTTGTCGCAGTGTAGAACAATGCGACCAAAGAGACGGACTATAAAAGTGCAGGCGTTTCAGCTCCAAATACATAGTCTACTCAGTTAGCTTCAATCAAACCAAACCAAATCCATTCAAGATGTTCAAGCTGGTAAGTGACATAATCGAAGGATGCCTTTTGGCTTATTTGACTTACCGTTTCTTAACTTTCTCACCTTAGTCCGCTGCCCTCTTCGTCCTGAGCGCCGTCCTCGCCTGCAGTCTGGTAGATGCCAAGCCCGCTGTGATCGTTGATGCCGCTCCAGCTGTCGTCACTGCCACTAGCTCTCAGTATGTTGCACGCAACTTCAATGGCGTTGCAGCTGCTCCAATTGTTGCACCAGTTGCTGCTGCTTACACTGCTCCCGTAGCCGCTGCCTACACCGCCCCCGTTGCTGCTGCCTACACCGCTCCCGTTGCCGCTGCCTACACCGCTCCAGTAGCCGCTGCTTACACCGCTCCAGTTGCGTCCGCCTACACTGCCTACCCCTACAGCGCCTACCCCTACACCGCTGGCTACACCACATACTTGTAAACTGAACACTTCATTCACTTGATCTGACTATAGCTCAAAAATAAATCAATTACTCAACTGAAACTATATGATTTTTAATTTGAAATGGAATAGGGAAAAATAGCAAAGAATCTTTTGGTAATGCTAATTTAATAGTTTCTATTATTGTGATTAAAATGGATATTGTTTACTTATTAACTGCTCATCTGCAATGATTGTTTTTCAAGTAGTTTAAATAAATAAGTTGACTCGATAAGCTACTGCGTTTTAAAGGCCTAGACATCAGTTGGGCTTGTCAGGCATATTTTTAAGTAGAACCTTGAAATTAGCTTGTCAGGAGAAGAATCTGGAAAATATAATTAAAATTGGAAATATTTATAATCCATATTAAACCAAACTCAAGTTGTATCTTAAACTAAAAATACTAGCTTTATGTATGATAAAAATCTTAATTATTGTAAAAAACCAAATAAATACGAAGCTTAAGTTATCAGCTTAAACTCCAATTAGATTCCCAACAAAAAAATACACAATTCTTTACTTATTAACTTATATATTTGGTAACAACAGAAATATAATACAAAGCTTAATTCTAACAACAGGAAGAACAACAGTTTGTGCTGGCGATGAGGTGCAGTCTGCTTGTTCCTAACGGTTTATTAGCAGGTAACCAGCTGCAGGAAGATCTGCAACATTTGTGGCTGGAGTGCAGCACAAAGCTCGACTGCAGTGCACGAATGGCACCCACGCAGCTGGGCAGGGCCAGAGAGGCGGTGCAGAGTGGACACAGTGCCTGCTGGCAGTTTGCATCTCGACAGCAATTACAGTTGTGTTCTTCCCGAACAGGAATCTCTTTGTAGTTAGTCACATCTTTGGCAGAGATCTCATCTCTAGATCGCTTTTTAAAGCCCAGAAATTTCTTGTACATTGTGTTCTAATCGCTTTCCGGTTAACAAATGAAACCACATGTGGGGCACTCGCTTAGCTTTATAAATTCGAACTGGGAGTACAGCTGAGTGGTTGAGTGGGTCAGCAAACCCCGAGTACAAGTTCCAGCTCAATAATCGTGTGTGGTATGCTAAGCACGTGGTGTTCGCTGCTTCGATTTGTTGATTCGCTTATTTCTGTTCGTCACGCGTTTAAAAATACTCATTGCGTTGGATTTCTGACCCTCCACTCAGTTCCCTACCAATCCCTCCATCAACTGCTACCAAATGAAACTAAAAGTAAAGTGCAAATTTTGTTTTTTGTTTTCAATTTTTGTTTTTTGTTTTCAATTTTTGTTTTTTTGGCAAGCCAAGATTCTCCTTGGCGTCAATTGATATTGATACGACAGTCGCTTCTACCCGCACAAAGTCTGGCGGTGCATAGTAATCGTTCCCAGTTAGTTCCAACGTTACCTTCAGTCTGCTTTTAGGGTTCCATTAGTTTCGTATATAAGTTGGCCGTTTTCTGGGCAAAGGCATCAGTCAAGTTCTTCAGAACAAACAGCTAACAGCTCAACAAAAAACAAACAACTCCTTTCAAAATGTTCAAATTCGTAAGTATTGAGTGGAATACCCTGTAATCCTGTAATTAACAAGTGATTCTGTTCTTTATACAGTTCGCTTTGTGCCTTTTCGCCATCGTGGCCTGCGTTGCTGCCAAGCCCGCAGTGATTGCTTCCCCGTTGGCCTACAGCGCCTACACCGCAGCACCACTGGCCTACAGTGCTCCCTACACGGCTGCCTACACCGCCGCCGCTGCCTACCCCTACTCCGCCTACCCCTACGCCGCTGCCTACTCCGCTTATCCCTATGCCGCCTACTACCGTTAAGGAGCCAACGACCCTCTGATGATCTGCACTACAACTGGACCTAAACGTATTCCCATTCTCGGATTTACCACGAGCACTTCGTTTTTCACGCTCCTCACACGGCTTTTTGTTTCAACCGCTTTTAGTTTTTGGTTTCTAGTATTATTCACTGTTTCGGGTACTTCTGCTGAACGAATATCTAATTGTTTATAAATAAATGCACATTGCGTAAAACGTAAAACTGCGAAGAGTTTGTTATTGGAATTATAAATAGTAATACCCTAGGATTATCAAGGACTCTGCCTCCCTTCAGTTATTGCCCTTTTAGCCTTCACCTTGGTGGTCCAAGTGAATGACTAACTACTCCCCCTCCTCCCCCTTCTTTCAGATGATTATCTATTTTTATTTCAGCATCACAATTAAAATGCATAGACAGACTTGTGTGGTTGCAACCACTTGGGTCCGGTTGACATGGGCGGCACGTAGCGTCAACAGTGACTGCTAAATCTGTGGACGATTGCGAACTGTTAAATTATGCTAATCAAAATTCGCAGAAGGCAAAGATGATGACGCCAATGCTGCTCTACAAGGCGGAAATGTCTAAGGAATTCAATATATGGCTGGAATGTTCGTCATTTTTTTTGATTTGTTTGTTTTTGTTTATCAACAAACAATTTAAAACAATTTGAATTTCAATAGGATTTGTTAACCTTCAGTCGATCGTTTGTAGCTTAACCCTGATGTGTGCGTGCTTAGTGCCATTAATTGCGGGCCGTTTAGTAGGCTCTGGTCTGTAGTCTGTTTAATGCTTAGCCTATTTGATGAGTCTAATTAAAACAATCCAGTCCAGAAGTTGCCTAACAAATGCAGTGCACGCGTGCCACAGTGTCACACAAATAACATCCTACACTCAACCTCAGGTCTTAGAGTTACGACCCTCAGTCCGCACTCGGCCCACAACTGGACACAGTTCATTCGCCTCGTCGTTGACATTGAAACATCACACAATCTTCTGTCTTGGTTCATGTTGTTATTTCTACTTTTCTCTAGTAATGTATGGGTTTTTAGGATATTAGCAGAGAAAGGGTATGCCAAGTCATGGTAGAAAGAATTTGAGATCTATAAATTGATTTAATTGGCAGACAGTTCAGATAGTTAAGATACAAAACTACGTGCTAAAAATTATGAATAGAGATTTATGTATATTTTAGCAATTAATTTAATAACTTTCAAGTATAGACACCTTATATAAATATGATCTGTTGCGTAGATCGGTTGGATGAAATAGTTGAGCAAAGAATTTGTAATAGTTTGTGGGGTACAAACGAAAATTCTCTGACTTCTGCACCCAAAAGATATTAATTACTATCTCTCTCCGTTGTAAATAACAATTATATAACTTTACCTTTATTAAATTTTAACACATTTTATCCATTAACTTCAAATATTTCAATTTACCTAATGTTTTTCATTTAAATAGCTGCCAACTTGAAGCTACTCCACTTAGCTTAAATTACTGGGTATCTGCTCTTAGCTTAGTGCACTCTGAATTTATTTTTAATTGAAATGTGGCGTATTTGTTGCGTGTGGCTGCCGCAGCTGCGTGCCAGCATTAAAACAGCTTGCCACATGCCTCTTGCTGTTCTATTTGCCACTCGCCACTAGCCACTTGCCACTTGCCACTTGCCGCTTGTTGTTTTTCTTTCCACGTTTCTCGTTTCGCTTTTCTTGTTATTGCACTTGCAGTGCATTTAATTAAAAGGCGTCACTCGAACACAGTCTTTTTGCTAATCTCAACAATCAATAACTCAATAGCACCCCCTCCTACCAACTCCCACTTCTAATCCTACTCAGTGTACGTGGCAAGCCCCTTTTCTGTACCCCCATCAAGTGCATTATTCATACGCCGCGTGGTACAAAGCATCGACTAAGATCAGAAGATTTAACTATTTGAAATGTTAATGTCAAACTTGCTTTAGCAAATTAAATCAAAAGCTGATTGTTGCTTTGGAAGTTCTCAACTTTGCACGTTGCATGCAGCACGTTGCAAGCTGCACGTTGCACGTTGTAGGTTGCTAGTTGCTGGTTGCTTGTTGTCTTGTTCGCTGCCCCCAAACGCCCTTAGCTGCTGAAGCCATTGGAATTAAAGTCGCTTCAGCTAATTTAAGTTTTCTGGCTGCTTTGCTTTGTGTGTGCCACGCCCCATTCAACGCCTTTATAATTGCCAGCGTTCAAACGCGGCTTTCGAGTTTCCCAGGCAACTCGTTTATTATAATTCGATTGCACGTTTTAATCAGTTTCCCGCGTTGATTTAAATACTAATACACTCACTGAGGGTACAGCTAATTTGTGTAGAAGTTGGTAATTAAAAGTTAAAGAAAAACTAAAGCGGTTAGCTGTGACTTTAGAAATATTAAATCGATGTAAGAGCAATGAGTTATTATTTTACCTTTATTTAATAATCAAAACCTACTTTTTATAAAAAATGTTTGTCTGTTAATAAGTAAAATAACTAAAGTTAAGTACCTAATAGTTTTTCCTACAAAATTCAGTTTCCAACTTGTTAAGATTTTAGTTCAAAATTGTCAGAAACTACGTATCGCATTTATTACACTTAGTACCACTATAAATTTAATAGGCCTGCGTGCAGACAGTGCCGGCTGTCAGTTAACGGTTACACTGCCCAGAATTGGACAGTTACCGAGAAAACTGGCAAATTCAATTTGTAAAAACATCCATAAAGGTCAATCTTAAGACCCAATAAATTTCCAGCCGATTTTAATCGTTTGCAAGACCGAAATGACAAAACTTTAATTGAGTTTAATTTTTTACACTGTAACACAAGCGTGTAAACCGGATTTGGCCAGCGTGTGATCTATAGTTTAGGCCACAAAACCAAAATGGCACCACTTGGAGTCACTTGGAAACCACTTGGTGGCCAGTGGATCGCCCACTTGCCTCGATTTCAGTTGCGAATTTGTATGCAAATATTTCTGGTCGTTGGGCGTAACTTACGCATAATCAGAGCTTGCAATTAACTGATTCAGCCCTGGTCTAGGCCTGCCTCTCCATTGTCACCTCTCCATGCACACCTTTCCAATCACCCCGAGGTGGGGAAGGTGTTTGTCGCACTCACAAGATTTACGCAGTCAATTTAAAGCTGCTCCGCAGGGCACTACAATCGGAGCTACAGTCAGGTGGTTTGGGTCTGAGGTTTATCAGACTTACGTAAGGTCTAACACACTGAGTTATGCGTGGAGCGCTCGTTGGTGCACTCTGGTGAGGCTGTGGGGACGGCTGTGGCAATTAACTGACAACAGTCTCTCTTAGAATTATGACAACAGAATTTGCATTGTGCTCGTTACAGCACTTGTCTGATAGCTTTGAATTTATGATTGCATTTAAATATATATATGTTAAATATGTGTATGACACACAGTGGCATGCCCCAAGGGGGTGCCCCAGAGCCCCCTTTTGTTGGCGTTGACCTTGCCACGCCACTGCACCATTGAACCACTGCTCCGCTGAGCTGTCAGCCTCTAGGCTCAACTTATCGACAGTTGACTGTCCTAGATACCGTCCAGACAGAGTGGAGTGCAACCACTGATAGCTACACTGAGCGAAAAAGCACGACTCCAGCCCTAAAATAGTGCTATGAAGAACTATATAAGAGTAGTGCCGCAATTTCCAGTAAATCTTAGTTCTTTTGCAGCTTAAACCATTTGTCTCTACAGTTTTCGCACTGCTGATTTCTCTCAGTGCATGTTAAATTGCGCCCAGCATTCTACAGCATAATTATGACATAATCTTTAAATCCTAAATGCTTAAATTACGCACCGAACATGATAATTGTGCAGCCTATGAAATGCTCAATGCACCACCCCACCACCGCAGTACTGCACCACCACACTGACCAGTTCTTAAATGTTTTCGGAAACTAGTTCAATTTGAGTTTATTTATTTTATTTTCTCACACTGCGAATCAAAACATCCGCATTGGCCAAAATGCGTGCCGTGCTGCAGTTTGGGCGGGTCTCCGCCAAAGTACCAGCAGCACCACCGTCAACTCCACACCACCGCCGTCACCACCAGTTCAGCCACCACCGTCGGCAACTCTTAAACTTTGCATGCACACGATCACAGCCTCCAACAAAAGTAAAAGTACAGTTTGCCGTTTGCAGTTGGCAGTTTGCCGTTTGGGCCTAGATGCATTTTGGGCCTGGCTCGATTTGGCTATAAAAGCATTTGAGCCCAGTTCACAGGCATTATTAAACGTTGTGTTCTCAACTCGCGCATATCAGAAACATGTTCAAATACGTAAGTTTTCCTATTAATAATCCACAACCAGTTGAAGTAATCTTTTGGCCAACTCTATTCGCAGTTGGTTTTAGCCGTTTTCTGCTTGGCCAGCGCTGCTGCCGCTCCTGGCTATTTGGGTGGCTTGGCCGCTGCTCCAGCACTGCCGCTGCACGCTGCTCCGGCCATCTCCTATGGCCACGCCCTGGCCGCCCCATCGATTTCCTCCTATGGCCTGGCTCACGGCTATGCCGCTCCTGCTTTGGCTCATACCTCGTTGGCTCACACCTCTCTGGCTCATGCCTCTCTGGCTGCTCCCGCTTATGGGCACTATGGACTGGCTCCTAGGATCAGTTATGCTGCTCCAGCTATTGCCCATGCTGCTCCACTGGGACTGGCCCATGCTCCGCTCGGTCTTGGCTACAGATCCTATGCTGCTCCAGCTCTCAGCCTGGGACATGGCTGGTAAACTGTGAATTCAGTTCATTCCAATTCGGATTCTTCAATTCTTCTTTTTAATTGCATTTCGTTTCGTGCGAAGAATTTGAAATATACTTGAAAACAGCAGAATTTTAAACGGTCTTTGTGTACTGAGATAAGCTCAACGATTGATTGATTGACAGGCTGATTGATTGCTTAGTTACGGACTATATTTGGCTAAACTTAACATTTTTAGCCAAGAAAGTCATTTTATCTTTTGGCTGTATTTATTGCTCGCCCAATCAGCAAATCTAGTTGTTTGATTGATTTGCTTTAGTGTAGGTTTGTCACAGCTTAGTCGTTCAGCTCGAGTCTATAAACTAAGTTTAATTATCAAGACTATTAATTTTTTTGGCTCAATTGCTCTACATGTTTGATTGATTGATTGACGGCTTAATTTATGTAAAATATAAAAAGCTTTCCAAATTTTGCTGGCTTCAAATCTCATACAGAGCTCAAAAACTCAGTTTGCCAACTTTTAGTACTCGATCAACCCACAAAATGCACCACTGATATATAGATTGATTGATTGATTAGTTAGGCCTTAAGGAGTTCAATTGGCAGTTTGATTTATAGACAACCGTTTTTCGCTCTCTATTTATTCAAAATACTTGAACTAAATTTGAAAACATGTAAAATTGTTTAATTTTTAACGATTTTTTGCTGAACTTTTAAACTAATTGACTAAGATTAGTGCTAGTTAAAATATGGAATTAAAATGTTAAGCAATGACTGATTTTGAACACTCTCACACGTGCCTCATGCGCTCTGTAGACTCTACCAGCCGCCGTAGCCGTAGCCATAGCCGTGTCCATAGCCATGTCCGTAACCCAGGCCCAGACCTAAGCCCAGTCCCAGGCCGTGTCCATAGAGGCCATGTCCATAGCCTCCGAGGTAGCCGTGTCCTAAACCATAGCCGCCCAGGTAGCTCTTGCCAATGATGGTCTTCGAGACGATGGGCGCGTGATAGCCCAGACCCAGGCCGAGTCCGTAGCCGCCGTAGTGACCACCGATGTGGTGTCCAATGCCCAAACCGAGGCCTAAACCGCCATAGCCATAGCCATGTCCCAGACCCAGGCCAATGCTAGGCGCTGGAGCAGGAGCAGGAGCCGGAGCGGGAGCTGGAGCTGGTTCGGGTGCAGGAGCGGCGAGACTGCTCGTCACGCAGAGAGCCGCCAGGAGTAGAAGCTTTTGGTATAGAAATTACGCTGTTTAATATGCTGTTGGTCTACTGTAGTTCCCTATGTACTCACTGCTTTGTACATGATTGATTGGCTCCTTTCCGTCGAAACTTTTGTGCGTTTCTGCCGTTGCAAGCTGACGGCGCGTGTGTCTTTTATACGTGTGGCAGTAGGAACCAAAGATTTAGTTGGCCAATATGGTCAGTCGATGATCTAATGTTTACTCCTTTTAGGCCAATTCATTTGGCCCGCTTCAGTTAATCTACTTTCCGTGTATTTGGGCAAAGACATTTCACTCGTCTCACATTGCGCATACGCAATGTGGTGCGAAACTCGGTTTGGTTTTAATTGGCAAAGTGTTGGATTTACAACAAGCCTCGAAATTGTATCTATTTTGAACCTGTCTCCAAGCTCAACTCCCATTCAGTGGCGAGTTTTGGGGCGGGGCTGGACAGCTTTTAGGCGTCATTGTATAAACAGTTTAGCCAGTTTTATAGCCCCAACTTGTTAACAAAATGTTTCTAACTGTTGCGGGCGTAGTGTCTAGAATCGATTAGTCATTAAATAACAGTTTAGGATTTAAGACTGCCACTTAAATAAGGTCAATGAGCTCGCCAAGCTAATTTAGCCCGACAAATGCTGAGACAACATTTAAATCATGTGACGCAATAATTTATGTATAAAGAGCAACAGATCAGCGCTGCTCATCTCGTGATTCGTCTTGTAATCAAATATCTACAGCTAAAGTGTGGCTCATAAACCGATTGGGCAATCATTAACTATTTTAGACAATGCGCTTAAACAATGGGCAACTAAGCGAAGCAAACAATTCCCATCAAAATAAATGTGAAAGAAATACGGGTATCATAAAATAACTAATAGTTTTTGTGTGGTAGGGCATGCTAGACTAGCCAATGCTCAGTAAGTGAAGAGAAGTCTTTGGAAGCTCTATGGATTTTGGACTTGCATTTCAGCACAATTTCTATAGTGTTTCTTGATTTTTACCAATGAGCCCTTGACTTCATTTAATGGCAAAGGGTCTAATACTAAATTAATGCATTCGAAGATACCCTGTAGCTACCATTAAATACATAAATGGGTTAGTAATATGCTCAAACTCCAAATAATAAAATTATAACTCCCACACACCTTAAGCTCACAACAAACACGCCCACAATGCAAACACACTCCATTTGGGCAAGTGCAGGGTATGCAAGTCATAAAAATACATTCATAAGCTCCACAAAAGAGTCACTGACACTTTGACAAACTTCAGACGCTAAGACGACAACAACAACAACAAAATTGAGTTAAACTTGAACTTGAAAACGAGTTTTGGAAACGTCGACATCAAAACGAAGTAGCCAAGCTTCACTGTGGCACTGTGGAAACGAGGTACAGTGAAACTGTATGACTGTGTGTGTTGCAACAGGTTCCCAAAACTGAATCTGGGAATTGCTCAACTGCAGCCGTAAACCGGTTTAGCTTCTAACGGTACCCAAACAGGCCCCAAAAAGAGGAAAATGAAAGAAAATTTTGGAGAACGAAACTCAGTTGCAGTTGGGAAATTGAGCGGATCAGAATGTGTGGAAAGCTCTTAGTTCTGGTGCTGCTGTGGTGCAGCTTCTACTGCCAAACGGAGGCAGCCACCTTTGTCTACAGACCGCATCCAGCGGTGCCTGTGGTGCCTGTGGTGCCCTTGGCGGTGGTGGAGCAACCACACCCGGGATACACCATTGTAGCGCCTTTAACGAAGATCGCACACGTCACCTACGACTCGGAGCCCGTTTCCCATACACCCTACGAGCACGTACCGCTCTTCCAGCGGATTGGGCATGTAAAAAGCATCAGGATTTGAATAAAGTGAATTAATATACATTTATTTGCCAAGCATTTTGCTTTCTAGTTGAGATTTGTTGCTAGGACGGAGGGGATTAAGTCTAACTCTGGTAGTTTCCTAGAAGAAGTAGGGCGCTGGTGCGAACTTGTGGGCCACGGCCAGAGGGGCGGGCACGGGGGCAGCGAAGGGAGCGGCGAAGGGAGCTGCAGCTGGAACACCGAATCTTGCGGGCGCACCGAAAGCCAGAGGAGCGGGAGCAGCGTAACCGAGGTGGGCATGCAGAGGAGCAGCCAGAGGAGCGGCGAAAGGAGCAGCCACAGGAGTAGCCAGTGGTGCAGCCACTGGAGCTGGCACAGGAGCAGCGAAAGCTGGAACTGGAGCTGGAGCCAAGGCGGGAGCGGCAAAGGCTACCTTTGGTGGTGCAGCAAAGGCCACTGGAGCGGGAACTGGAGCAGCGAAAGCGACGGGAGCAACTGGGGCAACTGGTGGTGCCACTGGGAAGGCCACTGCATGGTTAATCCTGTGCGCGTTGAAGCTGGATGCATAGGGAGCAACCACGCCAGCGGCAGCAATGGGTGCAGGCGCCGCAAAAGGCAGCAGACCGGCCTGAGCACCACCAACAACGCAGAGAGCAACGAGCTGTCGAAGAAGCAAAGAAATCTTTCCTTTCAAATCCTTTTCTTAAGGCAACGCTAACTTACCATCAACTTGGCAAACATTTTGATTTGGTTTGGGTTTTTGGTGGTGGGTTTTGGGTGGTTTGTTTGAGTGCTAACTAAGCTTTGATGTCTGAGTGTCCAGTGGGCTGCGTATTTATAATTCTTGCAGCCATTGTAATCGCCTGTGTTGAGCATACAAAACTATCTCGCAAGACTTTCTATATAAGCCCATCAACGAGTGCTGCGAAGGGCGTTAGTCGCATTTCAAAATCAATGGACACCTCGTGTTATTACGTGGTATTTATGGTCAACCACTTTCATAATTGCACGCAGTCGATGTAACCCGTGCACACGCCGTTATGGCCCCTTGGGTAGCGTGGCCCACTGGCCGACATATACGCATGTGCTGGGTGGTTGCTGGTGGTGCAAGTTTTCGTTACGTTTTGATTATAAATTTTCAGTGGCAACGTTTAATCGTTTACAAATGAGACACACTTATCGTACGTGACTTCTGCCTCTGCCGGTCTCTCTTTCACTCTCTCGCCTTGTCTCCTTCGCTCTCTGTCTCTATCACTTCGTCTCTTCTACCCTTTCTCTCCGTCCCTTTACCCTTGTAATGTCTACTCATTTAATTTAATTCAATTAAATTTCAATACTGTTTCCTCTAATTCACCTCTATTACTCCTTCTTTCCTGCCTCTTTTCCACTACCTTTTTCATGTGTTTGACATGCCTTACCCCTGTCCGGCCTTTCCTATTCACTTGCCGAATTCAAACACATTTTGTCTACCCAATCGATGGGTTTATGGTTAGTTACCAGACAATACCTATATAATTAGTCTATTATTCAGCAGTCAGCTGGTTTAAGCCGGCTTTGCCCGTGACTTATTGCTTAGCTGATCTGTTAAGAGATAAAGTTTAGCACAGTTGACCTTGAGCCACTTTCTCAGCTATCCAATTTTAAAGTTTTGCTTGGAAACTGCACTCAAACTTAGCTTTCCACCAATTACCTTCTGTTCCCCTACCCTTTAGTACATTTGCAGTATTTTTGGTATTATTTAAATACTTTATTTAAATACATAATTTAAGTTATCCCTTTGTACATGACACATATTGTCTTTGGTTCGTTACAATGCAGCTAATGATTATGATTAAAGTAAATCCCGTCTCCCAGTTCATTTGCAGACTAGAACAACGTGTGGTGCAGGTGGTGTGCGTGGTGATGGTGGTGCGCCAGTTTCAGCGGCAATGCACGCAGATGGGCGTGTGGTGCAGCCACCAGCTTGGGGAACGCATAGCCAATCGAGACGCGGTGTGAGGTGGTTTTGGGGCCGGGAATTGCACGGTAACTGGAGGTGAAGTGCAGTGGTTCCACCAGCGGAGGCAACACTTGGGTGACAGTGGGGAGGTGCACCTCAGTAGTGGGCAGCACATGGGCATGTGGTGCCACAGCGGGTAGACAAGGAGCCACCGCAGGCAGCAGAGGTGCAGGAGCGGGCAACAGGTGGGTGTGAGCCGCTGGCAGCACTGGTGCAGGTAAAGGCAGTGGGGCAGGAGCTAGGACAGCGGGTGCAGGCCACAGTGGTGCAGGTGCAGGCGCTGGCAACAGTGGAGCAGGAGCTGACCAAACTGGAGCTGGCGCAGGAGCAGGCAACAGAGGTGCCGGAGGAGCTGCAGGCCACAATGGTGCGGCTTCAGGAGCAGGCAGCAGTGGTGCAGGAGCTGCTGCTGGGGGAGGTCCATAGGTCTCCTGCAGCTGCAACAAGGGTGCAGAGTAATCTACATGCTCAGGCAATGCCTCATAGTGATTGAAATGATCCAGGTGGTGGTCAAAGTGGTGGCCAAAGTGGTGCGAGGGCTTCGCTTGGCAGCCGAGCACCGCCAGGGCCACAAAGAAAGCCTGTCACGAGTGGAGGGATGCAAATGAAGGACAAAATTGAAGTAGTTGCTATTAATTAGTTACCAATTTCAGTTGCCACATCTTGCTTGCTGGTTGGATGGGTGGGTGGTTGGTGAGTGGTGCTGCTGCTTAGCTCAAAGACAAGTCTGTCAATGTTTTGACCAAGGCAAATGCAAATGAATTTATAGCTACAATTTGTGCAACCACAATTGGCCACCCGCCAAGTGGGACGTGCGCGTTCCTCACTTTCGTTGACACCACACCCAGCAACGGGGACTGCACTACCAGTGGACACTGTACCGTTTATGGTGTGTGTGGTAAGAGTCCGAAAACGTGACTGAATTGAAATGAAAACTACATTTGTTTACAAGTCAACGGTTTCGGTGGTTCAATAACTTCTGATTATATAACCACCTTTGACATTTGCCGTGGTTTGCAGTGGTTGCGTTTGGGCCACCGCTCGAAAATGGGTAACGCTTTATGACAGCCCATAAACTATTACTAAGTCTGATTTACGATTGAAGCTTAACGATTTCACAAACTGTAAACTTGATTTTTATTTGTACCACTCAAAAAGATTCAGATCTTAGGCCACAACTGGAGCTGGGGCAGCGAAGCTGTAAGGGGCGGCAAAGGGGGCGGCGTAGTGTGCACCAGCGTAGGTGTAGGGAGCAGCGTAGGGAGCAGCATAGGGAGCAGCGTAGGGAGCAGCGTAGGGAGCAGCCAGAGGAGCAGCATAGGAGGCAGCGACGGGAGCAGTCAGACGAGCAGCCAGTGGGGCAGCAAGTGGTGCAGCAGCATAGGGAGCTGCTGCATAGGCAGCAGGCACACCAGAGACATAACGGCTGGAGTAGGGTGCGGTCAGCTCAAAGGGGGCGGTGGTGTAGGAGGACTGAGTGCCATCGTAGTTGTTGCGCACATCCACCTGGCTGCTGCCACCGGCGGCATAAAGTGGAGCATTGGCATAGGCCAGCGGTGCAGCGGCCAGTGGTGCAGCAGCGAGTGGTGCAACGACGCCGGGAGCGGCAGAAGCGCAGGCAACAATGGCAGCCAAAAGAACCTAAGACAAACAGGATCAAAACTCAATTGGAGCTACAATGAATTTGTGGATTGAACTTACGAAACGGAACATTTTGAAGTGGTTGGTGGTGGTGGAGCAGTTGGAACTGTTAATGCCTTTGTAGAGCCACCGCAGTGCCTTATATAGCACTTGCAGTTGCTCGACTTTAGGTATGTTTTTTAGCCACTTCTTTGTGGGACGTGTTCGGCCTCTGGTATTTGGCCAAAAGTAAAATGTAGGAAATCAAAGTACCAAAAATTCGAATTTCGCAAAAATTCAAGCAGTTTCAATTTGTATGCAGACGAGCGAGCCACCGAGTGGGGCAATTGTTGGCGTTGCTGCTGCTGCTTCCTCTTCTTTTCTTTCGGCTTGTTTGTGGCCAATTTCAGGCTAAGTTGGCTATAAAATGCGTGTCGCATGGCTCAAATGTCGCATTAGTGACGCTTTTAATGCCTCGACCATAAAATCATTTCAATTGGTTTGCCTCGTAAATTGGCCTTCCTCGCAGTACCCCTGGCAACACCTCAACCTACGCTAGTAAAGCACATCCTGTGCTGACCTTGCCTACAGGACGTGTGTTTGAGTCAACAACTGTTTGGGCCATCAAGCGGTCTACTAATTGGCCAGAACGCAGCAGAGATCACTCCGCTCTCGGCTAAGAAGTAGCGCTAAAAAACCGGCTCTGAAATTTAATGAGCAGAAATTATTAAACTTTGTTTGCGTTCGGTTACGGTCACGTGCTGGCTACGTCATGTGCTGCTCGCCTCTCCTCTCTCTCCACTCCACTCTGCTTACCCCTTTGAGCTACAACTCAAGGCCTCTACCTCGTCTCACCCCACGCATGTAACTGTATCCGCATCGCTAGCACTTGACTGGGGGCAAACACCAAGAGCACCACAAGCACCACAATTAGTGTACCTCTCACTCGAAGCGCAGATCATCAGCGGATTCTTCCAGCAGGCTGATCTTTATACGGAAATCTGTAAATCGCCACTCACTTCCTAGACGCCTTCATGGCAGGCTGGCACACAGTCACGGCCACACAAATAGCGCAGCTTAAATATTTAATCGGTAAACAACATAAGCCGCATACTTTGCATGTATTAAGAAAAGTTTGTACAGCAAATTTGGCAAAGTTTTGATTAGCAAAACAAATGGATTATTTGTATGGCCTCTGCTGTAATGATATACGATTTATATATAGTTATATATAGCAGTTAATAGCCTTTAAATGCGCCGTGTACCGTTGTCTTTTCTTTATTGTTGTTCTCGATAATATTTATTTTAATTGCAGTTATTCCCGTTTCGAAAAGCGGTTTAAATATATATTAAGCTCGATCAGATTGTTCCGTTTATTGATTAATACACATCCGTTTTAAGTAGCTTTCGGTAATCAATTAGCATCCGGTTAATTGAAGAACTGGATTAGGGGAGGGGGTAACACTCCGGGGGGTGGTTAATAATTTATAAAGCTAAATCAATGTCAAGTTTAAGGCCATGGATATCAGCTGATGGAGCACTTCAAACGCTTCCTATGCAAATGAGGTGCTCATGGCTTGAAGTTTCCCCCCCTTTACTACCTTCCCCTCTGTAGAGTACACTGCCCTGTCTCTCCTCTCCTTGGAACAGTGCTCTTTTGATTGGAGGTGAAAGGTACCATCGTTTGTTGTATTGATCTTTGTGATGAAGACGTCTTTGTGGTACGCTCGTGACCTTCGGCTCGTAAGTCTTGTATATGCAAATGCAGCCCATGCGAACTCCGCCACTCAGACACACGATAATGATCATCAGCTTTAGCTTGGGCCTAATGATCACGTTCCTCTTTAAACGCCATAAAAAATACAGACGCAAATAAAAGAGATACAAAATGTTCAAGTTGTTTTTTCTACGATCGCTTCGTTTAGTTGGCAAGTCGCTTTTATTTTATTTACGAGTATTATTCGAATATATATATCAAGTATTCACTATTCACAATCACACACACACTCACACTCACTCACACACACTCTCACACTCAGTCAGACTTATGAAATAGACTTGCAACTATCGACGTTGCACATGCGCCGTGCCATATGAGGTAAGGCCGGTGGTGTGCGGCACGGAGGCGTAGGGTGCTCCTGCCTGCAGGGGCAGGTGTGCCACATTCAGTGGCATGACACCAAAGGGCACAGGCAGCTTAAGATTCAGCGAATTGGCATCCGCATGCACCGCTGGCGCCGCAATGCTGCGACCCACTGGCACCGCTGCGGTCAGTGGTGCAGCTGCACTTGCAGCCGCCGTGTGACCACCAAACACATAACCACGACTCGTCAGAGCTTGGGTGAATGCGGCATGCTCCAGTTCGGGTGCTGAGAACTCTCGTGCCACCTGATGTTGCTGTGGTTGCAGCTGCCGGTGCTGCTGTGTCCTTGGCGCTGGGTAGTGATAGTAGGCGACCTGTGGACTGGATCGCACGGAATAATCGAGATGGGAGACGTCCGCTTGCACCACCGCAATCACTTGCAGTGCGACGCCGATCAGCAGAATTTGAGCCATTGATTTCTAAAAGTAGAAACCGTTAGAGATCACAGAACACACACACAGCACACACACCACACAGACACTCACAGTGTAGTACATTTTGCAGTCGCTGCTTTGATTCACTTTAGTGACTCGCGAGTTTATATTTTCTATGTTTTTGAATTCGAATTCGATTCGAACCGCAGCGTTTTGCAGTTTTATTGTCGACGTGCGAAGCTTTTCGAGCTGATTAAAATTTGTGCGGCGGCTGAAGATGCTTTTTATACGAGTAACCCCAGCTGGCAACGACAGAGAGAGAGAGAAGCAGAGGGAGAAGCAGAGAGAGGAAGGTACAGCTACAGCGTCAGCGTTGGAAGAAGCAGCAGCAGCAGCGCCACAGCTGAGCCACCGCTCGGTTCTGTTAGTGGACAGACACTCAACCACTCAGCTCAGGCAACCAAACAGACGACGAGTCGACCTGTTGAGAGCGGCAGCCAACGCACGTGATTGCTCGACCTAGAAGCTACCCTGGAAATTAATTTCAAGCATTTATGCAAAGGCTTTTTAGTTGCACGCAATGGTGATATGTGCCAAGTTTAACATAGCGGTTATTCTGTATGAACAATATTCTCTAAGCTCAACTTATAAGCTACCCCGTAATCAACTAACTTGTCATAAACTTTTTGGCTAACTGTAAACTCAGCTGCTGCCTCGCCGCAGCTGCTGCAAGATAAGCAACCGTAAAGATGCACATGCCGTGCATTGCTTAACTTACAAGATACCCTGTAAATATTTGTAAAGAAATAGTTTTTGAAATACGCAAAAATTTTAAATATGTTTAACGGCTTGTAAAACTAGTAAAGCCTGTCTAACACTTACCCTATAAAAACAAGCTTTTGTTTGACTTTGGTATACCCTGTAAATCGTTTTATTTATTATATGGAGACTAGCTTTTATCTTCAAACACTCTTTTAAGCCTTTTCAAATCCTACACAGTCTTTACAGGGTATTAAACAGCTATCAAAAAGTGCGTTTTGTGCCAATGTTAGAGGCATTTCATTTTTGGCTTTCAACTCGGCTCGTTGTTGACTCTCTGACGACATGGCTGTTGGCCAAAAGCCTTAACTCAACTTAACTTATTCATTCTGCTTCTGTTTTTTAACCGTAGTTGTTGTTGTTGCTGTTGTCTCTCTTGGGTTTTTTCTTGTTTTTGGTTTTGTTATGTCGCTTTAATTTGATGCCGTCGTCGACTGCAGCTCTGGCATTTGTTATTGTTATTATTATTGTTGTTGTTGTTGCTATTGTTGTTATCTTGTGACTCTGTTTATTTATCTGTGCTAAGTTGTTGGCGTTTTTTATGAGCTGCTTTGCCATTTACTGCTGCTGTTGTTGTTGTTGCTGTTGTTGTAGCTGTTGAGCAGCGCCTATTGATAATACATATTTAGTTTGCCTTGCATATAAATCAATGTTGGTCACTCCGATTGGCATCCAAACTATGCACCACACGGCGGTCAAATAGTCAGTCAGGGTCGTCCTCAGACGGGGCTATTAGCTGCTTCTTTTACACTGCTGAGGCTTTAAAATATGTTTAATTTTTCAGCTTGTTTCTAAGGGGGCAGTATTTAAAACAAAAATATGGTCTTCTTAATTTAACAATCGTTAGTACAGCAGGAAAAGATTCTTAGCGCCTTAACTAAAAATAAACAGCTGACAAATTATTTATAAATAAATTTGATGAATTTGCTATAAAATGTTATTATTTATTTTAAACAAAACTAACATTTTTCAAGCTTTGCAGCAAATACAAATATTATTTATGTAAAGCTTAAGCTTAGATGATTATGCGAAAATCAATATGTACTTAATACTCCACCCAAAGAGGAATCTATGCACCCTCTGAAAGGTACGCAACTGATCAGTGTTAAACCACAACAAAATAACAACAAAAACAATAACAAACAAGAAGGAAAAGTACAGTTGAGCACGCCCAACCGTATAATACTCTCTGCTTTTTTTCCCGGTTAAATTATTTAAATCGGTATCAATATATTACAATGTATTGTACTTGCATTAAAACACGTTGAAACAAAAACAATCTAAGCAAAATCACACATACATCTGTTTGTTTGTGTGCGAATACGCACACGTTTGACATTATATGTGTTTATACATGTACATATGTTTGTGTGTATTCGGCCAGCGACTGCCGGCCGCGCTGTCGCCACACAAGCAGCGAAAACGTTTCTGTCTCGCTTGCACTCATTAGTGGTATTGCGTTCAATTATCAATATTGTAACGCTTCTAGTTTTCTTGTTTATAGTCCGATTTCAATGCGACTTTTTAGGATAGTTTGATATAGTTAGCCTCCACTCGAATTATACAATTACAATGCTGTACTATATGAACAAATGACTGTAGGCGTAAGGAGGTATTTTTAGGTATTGTGGGAAAAGGGGGCGTGGCAGTCCAAAATTTTAAATGCCAATGCATTTGCGCTGCCGCTAGGAACCTCCACACCAGAATTGGTGATCCTAGGTGCCATGGTTACTGAGATATTCGCCGAAAACACCGTTTTTTTTCGAGGTGTGTCTAGTTTTTTGCTCATTGTGGGCGAATGGGGCGTGGCATCGAAAAAAAAAAAAGATTCTTGTATTGACTGACTAAATATGTGATCGATTGACACCAAGCTCGAAATTGTAGCTCTTACCATCTCTGAAATCTGTTTGTTCATACGGACAGACAGACAGACAGACAGACAGACGGACAGACAGACGGACAGACGGACAGACGGACATGGCTATATCGACTCGGCTTGTAATGCTGATCAAGAATATATATACTTTATGGGGTCTGCCACGCCTCCTTCTGGCTGTTACATACTTTGCACAAACCCAATATACTCTTGCAGAGAGTATAATAATACAGCAATGTCGACACCTTGCAATCATTCACGAGCATTTGAGCATTTAAACATTAAAACATTTGAGCATTTGGAATTATTAAACACAAGTCGATTGTCATGTGACACCAGCGACGCCAGCAGTGGCGTCGACTGAGGCAGCGACAGCGCTGCGACTGCGACAGAGATAGAGATATAACTAGCCTTATCGCTGAAGAGCTCATTGACTGGCTAATAAGTTGGGTATTAATGTTGTTTAGGAACTTAATTGAGATGACTACCTGAAATGTTAGCCCGAAGAAGCCACAGCCCGAACCGAACCACAGTTGGAGTGGATGACCTCCGCGGTTCAAATATATTCAGTTATAATAATTTGTGGTAATAGAGTCGTCGTAGTCATCGTCGTCGTATGGTTTTGGGCTCTTAGTTTATGCACAAACTGAACTGCTGACCCATTTGATGGATTTGCCCAACACAAGCTTGACAGCATCAATAGATATCGCATTGAGGTTGGTCATCGATTGAATCGGATCGATTGATCTGCCATTTGGCTACAACTTTTGTATTAATTATGATTATTGTTTCTGTATTTTTATTAACGCTCCGTGGAGTATATATTTATTTATTAGCTTGCAGACACTTGGCGCTGTCTTCTTGCATAACTTAAAATGCCTTTTTGGTTCTTTATTATGCCGCGGAAGATGATCGTATCGAGATTTATAAACACGCACTTATCGTTCCTCTTAATTAATTGCTAATTCGCGCTTTGCTCCGTCGATTAACATTGAAATTAAACACATTAATGAGCAGCATAATGAGTAGAATGCCGATTACGATTATGATTATGCTAATTATCACCAGTTGGCGTCACAGGGCAGCGGCAGCTCAGCTGCAACGGGTGCTGCCACAGGTGCCGCATAGGTGGCAATAGCTGCAACTGCTGGTGGTGCTGCATGCACCGCAAACTTGCTATAAGCATGCTGTTGGTAGGGGTAGGGTTGTGGTGCTGCAAAGCGAGTCACAAACTGTGCTGGCGATGGTGGGCCGTAGTGCAGAGCAGGCGCTGGCGGTGCAGCATAGTGTACAGAGTGAGCTGGTGGTGCAGCGTAGTGCACAGCTGGTGGTGCTGGAGCAGCGTAATGCAGAGCAGGCGCTGGTGGCGTGGCGTAGTGTACTGCTGGTGGTGGTGGTGAAGCATAATGTACAGCTGCGGGTGGTGCTGCTGCAGCAGCAAATCCAGTATAGGTAGTGGTTGTGGTGGTTACAGGAGCACCCAGTGTATATTTGACAACAGGCGACGGTGCTGCATAGCTGATATGATGCGCCAGTGGTGCTGCGTACTTAACGTGAGCATGTGGTGCAGCATAAGCAACGGCATGTGGTGCAGCATAACCTACAGCGTGTGGTGCAGCATATCCCACTGCACTTGGTGCACTGTAAACAGCCTCAACAGCTACCGGAGCAGGTGGCGCTCCGTGCAAGAAGCCAGCCAGTGCGGTGGAGCAGCAGCTCAGCAAGAACAGTGCGAGCTAATAGTATAGAAACGCAAATTTTGCTATAAAGAACTCATTATTTCTTACACTTTAAGCACTTACGACTTTAAACATTGTGGAACTGGCGAAAGCAGACATTCACGTGGAATGAATTGATTTGCTTAAGTAATGCTCGTATTTATAGCGTATTTGAAGATTGTGGATTACGCATATGTAGAAAAGTAAAACTCCATTACACCACCAACCACGTTCAATCGACAAGCGAATCGTGCGGCAAATGCACGCGACAAGTTTCGCAACCGAACCACAAAAATAACATACTCAAGTTGAGTCCCTGAAGAGTCTCGACCGCCCACTGACACGTCCCGCTCCCTACCCCTCTCAGTCTGTGCAGCAGAAAGTGGCTTAGAAGTTGGTGCTGCCCCACTGCAACTGCCAGCACGTTTCATATGCCTGATTGATGGCTCATGTCCACAATAAATGTCAAAATATTAAGCGACGATTTGTGGCTACAGCCGCAAAGCAGACTACGATTTTACTGATTTAAAATCAGCGCTCGAAAGTAGGCAGTGGATATTTGTTTATGCTCTTTCGTTTTGTTTATTGCAACCAATTAAAGTGTGCCACAAATGCCTGCCACGTGCCACGCCTTAAAAGCAAATGTGTAGAATATCAACAAAACAGGGATAAGTCGATGTTGCAGGCAAATTAGCATAACAAAGTGGCATCAGAGCAAGAAATCGATATTAATATGTGTACGATAAGTATGCTCTCGAGTATAGCACATGCCGCAGTACTTGAAAGCGTACGTGGTAAGGGGAGTGGGACAGGCACAGGGGCGTGGCATGTTAAGAGCCGCCGGCAACAGAAGCTGCCAGCGCAGACAAGCTGAATTCGCGTAATGCGCTCCAAATTGGCGCACGTGTTTTGCAAGTTCAACAGGCAGCCCCAAAGCCCACCCCCTACCCCTCCTTCAAAGCTACTTACCCCTACTCCTGTTGCTGTTCATATGAGTTACGTTTCGGCCACATCTACCTGCCCCACACACTCGAGGCACGCGCAACAAGCACACACTGCTCAAAAATCTGTCACGCATTGTTACCTTTTGATGTTTGTTTGTGACTTTCTCCCCTCCACCCTCTCCCACTCTTTCACTCCCTCTGCTCATTCCACTCGCTCTCTTTTATTCCGCCTGCTCAGTTTGAGTAGGAATGCGTGTGGCAGCGACAGTTTATTATGCTGCAAGCAAAATGTTGCTCATACGCAACGTTGGCTGTCATTGAACCCGCATTTGCGGCGACAACAACCGCTTGACTTAAAATCAACAAGTCCCACGTAATAACAACAATTATTAAAAAGAATTGTGTGGCATACCACATTTAAGCAACTCATTAGAGTTGTTCAACTTTATGTATTTTCAGTGAACTTTTAACAAAGATTTTTCCGCTGAAAACTCTAAATTTAAATCAATTGGAAGTTCTTATTTTATGTTTCAACTAAACTTCGTTGATACCCCATTTTAACTACCCCTCAGAGTATCTCCAGCTAAAGTCATTGCACTCTAGCGAGGTCAATGCCAACTGTCACTAACACGTGTGAGTTTCGGTTGCCTGCAACGTGCATTTCCTGCGGCATGGATGAGCTTGCAACTGGTTGAGTGACCGACCCTGTACTATTGGACCTTAATTAAGCACTGAACTTGTTATGTCATGTGCTTGCTTTGAATGATTGTTGCTATTTTTGCAAAATCCACTGAATGCCCTTTTAATTGCAGCACCCAAGGCATCAGTACCGCAATCTCCCCCACCGGGTTCAACGGAAAATGTAATCAAGAGCAAAATCCTTGATGTTTGTTTTCGTTTTGGTGTTTTGTTGTCCGAAAGGTCCTTGCTCTGTGGTCAATGGCATGTTAATAATGCACGTCCAAGCTGCCTTAACAAATGTAAATTCTGTTACTTTCAAAGATAAACATAAATAATTAAATGCAATTTCCGTTGCATACTTTTAAGCTGCGCAACTTAACTCAAAGTTCAAGAGAAAACCACTCAACACATGGCAGTTGTGAGTGGTACCACAGCTGACCTGTAAGTGGGGGTAGTGTTGATCGAGTTTTTGGCCATAAAAAAGCTAGTTTGGCTAACAAAAATTGTGAAATGGCTTTGAAATGTATGAGCTTGTTTAAAACTCAGTTACATAAGTTTCTTCAAGACTTTCTTATAGAAAAGCAATTGTGTTTTGATCGAAGAAAAACAGCCGAAAAGGTTTACTCAGCTTTAAATCAGCTAAACTGCCAGCACTGCTTTTGAGTGGTTCAACAGCTGAGCTGTGACTCTGACTCTGACTCCAACTCGAACTCTAGTTAAGAGCAGGTGTTTCCATTACAGCCCGTGGCCTCACAGTGTGGGAAACTGTGCCATGAGAGCACAGTACAGTACAACACAGCACAACCATCCCTGCCACTCGCTCTTTGGTTACACCCCCTCGCTGCAGTCTGTGTACCCAGCTGAGTACTAAGTGCATTGTGGCAGAGACAATGTTTCTGCTTGAATGAATATTCAATGCGCAAATTGCAAGTAGGAAGCAACCGACAATTGTTTTCCCCGCCTCCGTCTCAGTCTCTGTCGCTACTTCTGCCCCCTCCATCACCAACAGGCACTACATCTGCAAGGTCGTTGCCAAATTGTGGTGCGGCCTTTGCTGAATGCTTCAGTGGCCAACTAATCCAAACAGATGGACAATCGACCATCGACGGGTGTCAACGTTGCTGGTAGTTTATAATAAAAATCCAACTTTAACTAATAATCATAATAGAGTTTACGATCGCACGAGGCATAATTTATGCCGATAATGCGCATTGTATCTTATATTTGGTATCTTGGCCATAATTGTTGTACATTTATTTGTTGGCTTGGCTAAGGTCGTTGCCACAATGCGGCATTGTTGTTGCCACCACTTACAATCACACGCAAAATCCTCGGTGTAATCGCATTCAGCTTTGTTTCTGGGCACTCTATAAATTTTAATAGCCCCACTTGACTAGCCAAGTTAGTTGGCCAAAAAAAAAGTAAATTAAGTGACACATTTGGCAATTGACAGACTCATGTACTGCCCCAATTTCTCAATTGCAAAAACGTATTAGACAAATATTCAGACGGAAAGACCAGAGAGAGACAGACTCCGACTTGCTTTAATAAATAATCATTTCAATTGCACCACTCGACGCACTTTCGTTGCAGGCACCTGTCAGCCAGGCACTCAGCCAACCGACCCCACCTCGTTTCACCACGCCCCGCAACGCCCCGCCCCAGCAAAAGCGCCCCATTAACATTTGTCAACAGGCAGTCACATAATTGCCAGGCGTTGGCATTTCAATTGAGTTTGTTCAAGGAAAATTTCAACACTTTGGCGGGATACACTGAGCAGAAAAAGTTTGACGACTTGTGCAGAAACTTGTTAAGTTTTTTCAAAATATAAACGAAATTTATAACAGCTCCAATTATCTTTAGAATTGCTTTAGAAATTGTATCAACCAAATAAATTAATTTAAATAAAACTTGTAACAGATAAATCATAAATCATCACAACTCAGAAAAATAAGCTTTATTTTTCCATGCTGAAAATTCGAAATCCATAAATTACTATGCTAAAAACTTGTACATTTCAGCATACTAATTTTTCCCACTGTAAGAATGTTGCATTGTTTTTAGTTGTATTTTTCAAATCGTTTATTTACTTAATTTCGAAACCACGAGCATTAGACAATAACAAAAAGTAATAATTAACAGCATTGACTTGAACTTTTGCTCTCTCCTTCTCTCTCTTTCTCTGTCGCTCTTACGCTAGTTGTATGTCAGCCAGTGTCTCTGTCTCTTTTGAACACGACTGTGAGTTCTACACTTTGACAGCGGCAAAAGTGTTGAACTTATTGTACTGAGAAATCTCACACAAACTCTCGGAAAATCTGAATCCGAGGGGATTATGCAGATGTTGTTGTAATGGAGGTGGTGCTGGTGGTGGTGCTTGTGGTGGTGTTCGTGTCCAGGATAATGCAGGATGGTCGTCAACGAAAATGCTGTAAGCTGCTTTCAGCCAACTGGACTTAATGCAGATAACCATGACCATAACCATGACCGTATCCATGGCCGTAACCAGCATAGCCCAAGCCGTAGCTACCGTAGCTGCCATAACCGCCATAAGCACCATGTCCATGGTAGGTGGAGGTGGTGTGCAGAGCAGGAGCAGCGACCACAGCGGGGGCATGGTAGATGGGAGCAGCATGGACCACGGGGTAGGCCTTGGTGGCAACCTTGTAGGTGTTGGCATAAGAAGTGGCCACGGGATGGGCAATGGTCTTCACAATGGGAGCGTGCACAATGGGGGTGGCGTAGCTCTTGATGATGGGTGCGTGCGAGATCACAGCGGGGGCGGTGTAGGCGGGAGCCAGAGCAGCGCCATATCCCAAGCCATAGCCATGGCTATAAGGAGAGATCACGCCAGCGTTGGCCACGGCGCACAGAGCGGACAGGATAGCGATCTATGGAGTTGAAGTGTTTGTAAGGTGTACATGTCCCATTTGGGTGGCAAGTTCGTTGCCTAAGTCTTTTGTTTGGCTTACCAGCTTGAACATTTTGATTGGATTTGGTTTTTTGTTGGCTACTTCTTGGCTGAAGAGTTGAGTGTGTTATGTTTGAATCAACGAAACGCTTGCCATATTTATACCAAATCAAAACACTGAGAAATATTCTACCGACAACAACAGAGCGACACGAGTGTGCGAGCAGTCGAGCGAGAGGCGTGTACGCCTTGCCCTGTCCACAACTTCGGTGGCGGCAAAAAGCAACAAAAAGCAGCAAAAAAAAGTGTTAGCCGACTTCAGCCTCAGCTTCAATTCATACTTCGGGTCTGCTGCGAAGTCAGCGTCGACAGAATATGGCATGCAGAGCTGTGTGCTGTGTGATACGATCTCGATCGATCTTGATGCAGTCACAGGCACAGAAATCAGTCACGCGCCCTCGTCTTGTAGCACGGCAAATTTTCCCAGGCCGTGTGGAAAAACAAGAAAATCGCGAAAACTCTTCGATCAATTCAATTAGTTGACTCTTTCGCACCCAGCTCGGACTGAGTTTAGTTGAATTTGTGCCGGAAATCAAAGGCTAAAGCCGTTGCATGACTTTTCCACTGCTCCATTGTTGCCGTTGTGTTGCATTCGTGTGGTTTAGTTTTGAATTTAGTTGTTGTTTTTCTTGTGCTCACTTAATTGTTCTTAGCGTACCAAAAAGTCTCCTCTCACTTCCCCCAACTCACTCAGTTGACTAACCAATTCCAATTGCATCTAAATAGACGCATGAGAAATCGAGCTGCTTAATAACTGACAACAAATTGAGAGTGGACGACGTGTGTCCAATTGAGCTCAGTGTCCAGTCCAGTCCAGTACAGTGTCCAGCTGTTGCCAGTGGTTTCAGGCTTGCCACTTTGTTGCTCGACGTTTTCACATTAATTTTTTGCTTTAACTGATTTCTTATCGTTGTGGCTTGGCGCAAGCGGCGTATGCGTAACTTGCAATTCATTGGAAAATCAATTGGCATCGCAAATGCAAATAAATTACAAAAATAAATAAATACGAATGTGTATGTTAAAGATAATGAGACTTGTAAATACCCTGTGATTAGGGTTAACAACTCAATAAGTATAATATTTTCAGACATTTAAAAATATGTAATTTAAAAATCTGTTGGTGCATTAGACACCCAAGTTGTTTTCAAACACCTGTTAAGCTGTCATTAGTTTAATAATTCTTAACTATTTAAATACATTGCTAAATTGACCTTCTTGGTAGCTTTGGCATGCCCTTCTGCTGCACTTCTTCACAGGGTATCAGGCGTAAAACGCACTCCGTGTTCGCGTCATATTTGAGCACTCGTTTTAATGGCCTGCCAGATTTCTTAATAGCCATTCTTAATTTAACGTTTCCCAAGCTCAACTCCTGCTCTCCTTTTTCCGCTTCTCCTCTCCCTGCCTCTCCTCTTTCCTCATGTACCACGCCTTATCACTATCGCTTGGCAATCTGCTTAAACAGCTGGGAAAAATAGCGCCAAGTTGGTAGCATAATCAATGCAACAAATAACACGACAACAACAATCAAAACAACAACAAATTGTTGTTGTTGCTTGTACGATACGATAAAAATACGATTATACAATCGGGCGTAGGCCTGATGCTGATTTTTGAGTGAGGCCTTGAGTGGCAGCTGCTTCAGCTCTGAGAGCTTTGATTCTGCACACACAAAGCGCGCTTAAACTTTATGGCGCATAAATCAAAAGACAACAACAACAACACGCACAGCATAAAGCTAGATTTAACCATAGTGGACAATTCTTTTTGGTGCTTTACAATTGTCGAAATCTGCATATTGACAAGGAACCCTTCACCGGACACCTTCGAGCAGCGATTTGCATGTGTTGCCGGCTTAATCGATATGCAAATGGCCAAGACACAGCAGAAAGCAAGCGTTTGATTGACAAAAAAGTAAATAGTAGAAAACAAGAAAGAAAAGTACAGTCGAGCACGCCCGACTGTATAATACTCTCTGCATTTTAATCCCGATTAAATTATTAAAATCGGTATCGAGATATTACAATGTGCAGTACTTCAATTAAAACACTTTGAAACAAAAACAATCTAAGCAAAATCAAACAGCTGTTTGTATGCGAATACACATACGTTTGACATTATATGTATGTATGTATGTGTGTATTCGGCGCAGCCAGCGTCTGCGGGCCGCGCTGCCGCCACACAAGCAGAGAAAACGTTCGATCACGCTTGTATGTTTCTGTCTCGCTTGCACTCAGTAGTGATATTGCGTTCAATTCTCAATATTGTAACGCTTCCAGTTTTCTTGTTTATAGTCCGATTTTAATGCACCTTTCAGGAATAGTTTGATATAGTTAGCCTCCACTCGAATTATACAATTACAATGCTGTACTATATGAACAAATGTCTAAAAACGGAACGAAAGTTGAGAATTATTGTTTTGTATTGTGGGAAAAAAAGGGGCGTAGTAGTCCAAAATTTTAAATGGCAATGCATTTATACTGTCGCTAGGAACCTCCATACCAGAATTGGTGATCGTAGGTGCCATGGTTACTGAAATATTCGCCGAAAACACCGATTTTTTCCGAGGTGTGTCTAGTTTTTTGCTCATTGTGGGCGAATGGGGCGTGGCATCGAAAAAAAAAAAAGATTCTTGTATTGACTGACTAAATATGTGATCGATTGACACCAAGCTCGAACTTGTAGCTCTTACCATCTCTGAAATCTGTTTGTTCATACGGACAGACGGACAGACAGACAGACGGACAGACGGACAGACGGACATGGCTATATCGACTCGGCTTGTGATGCTGATCAAGAATATATATACTTTATGGGGTCTGCCACGCCTCCTTCTGCCTGTTACATACTTTGCACAAACCCAATATACTCTTGCAGAGAGTATAAAAACAGGATACGAATTGCGTGACCCAAGCCACACCCACTCGCACAGCCCACAAGCCACTTGCAGCACCAAATGCCTGGTGCTGCCCAGACCAGACCAGATTTTGTGGCCCTCTTGTGGCCAGTCATTGTGGCTGTAATTGCATTTTAATGGCTTCACTGCTGTTGCATTGGGCAATGCCTTGCTGCATGCCACAAGTTGCTGCCGCTGCCGCTGCTGCAACACAAATCATTCAGACTTCAAATTAAAAACCATCAATTTCTGATACATTTCTGATCAAATTATTGGCGTACATATGATTTATGGTATTTCTGGGAACTTTGCAAGAGTTTTTCGCTGCACGAGAAATTTCTCAACGGAATTAGCTGCACAGAGTGTTGCAAAAACTTATTTAATTAAGTTATAATTTGTATTTGTTTTGCATAATTATATGGTGCGCAACGGTGACGCGGACAACGAGTGCGCCAATTAAGTATACCACATGTTGGACGCGGTCAAGGTCGCTCGAGCGCACTGCGGCAATGTCGTGCACATTACAGCGACAACAACAACCACAACTGTGATGACAACAACTAATAACAAACAACTACAGCCGCTGAAAACTGTAACAATGGCAAGACAATTGAATAAAAAATAATAAGAGAGACATAAAAATACTAGAATACCTTCAATTGAGTGCAAAATAAACCAAGCAACTGCGACGAGCACTTGCAAGACGAAAACTTTGTATAATAAAGATAACAATATCTAAATACTCTACTAAAAATTGTATAGCTGTGATTATACTAAACATTTTTACCTTTTAATAGCTAATTCCGCTATAGTTCGCTTCTCTGTGGTACAACTAAATTTCCCATATGTTTTTAGTGTCTTCATCTGTTATAAAGTAAATAGACATTCAATAGTAACTGTTTAGTTTTTTAGAAAATAATGTTTATAGTGTAACAAATCTGCTGGGAAAGCAGTCATACCCCTCTCAAAGGGCGTCTGTCATTAAACGTCTGTCGTTTTATTAATGTAATTAAAATTACCCCCTTGCTTCCTCCCTTTTCCACTCTTTCCAATTAGGCAGTGTGTACAGTCACCTTCGAAGTTGGTGGATTTTGTAGCTATTTGGTTTATCCCAAAAGTTTTGGTCAAACTCTGTTCTTTTCGACCAACTTGTAGAGGACATTGCGCAATTAAGCTGTAGCTAACTGACAATAAAAGCACGTACTACAACTACTTGTTGTTGTAGACGGCGGAGTTGCTGCTGTTGTTGTTCTTGTTGGCCATGCATGTTAACTTTTGAAGCAAAGATTATTTGACAGCTTCAATGAGCTGCGTTTCAATGCAAATTGCAGAATTGGCTTCATAATTAAGTAGTTTAGCAGCCGCCTGCTACAAAAAAAGCCAAAAACCAAATACACACGCATACACCAATTTGTGCAACAACACCACCGACCACAACAACAACTACAGCTACCACCGCAACTACCTTAACAACGCCCCTTACTTATGCTCGTAAATTAAAAATAGCAAACACCCCAACGGCAGATTGTTTTCCATACTCTAACAGTGTTTGGAGTAGCACAGTTTGGTGCAGGCAAATGTAACGTCAACAACTCCAAAACTGTTAGCTTAACTAATAGTATGTACAACTAGATTAAGCTGTGACTATTGGTTAAAGAAAACTGGATTTAAAAGAGTTTCATAAGCTTAAACATATATTTATTATATAACTACATATATTTTGTATTAAAAAATAAAACATTTATAATTTATGGTGTACAATATGCTTGTTTATTGAAGTACCAGAATTTGAGAACAGTTGAACATAGCCATAATGGTTAAACTTTCTGCTAACTGTTTACAAGCTTAACTCTTGTGAAATAGACCATTTATGTAGCATAAATGTCCATAAACATAAAAGTACATGGAATAAACGATTAAATTCCTCAGTGTATCTCAGGTAAGCCTAGGCTTAATTATAAAACTGTCAAATAAACCACTTAACTTTTACTTTAAAGACAATTGCAGTGTCATAAATTACAGACTTACTAATAGATTAAGTTCCGTCATTTCCACAGAAAGTGTATACTGCCTGCGACTCAGTCTAATTCTGCTCATTTTGACAATTTTATTTTGTAGCTTGTCTGTCACCAAATTGTATGCAAATTGTTTGAACGCATTTTTTGTGCACACACCACACATCAGCGTCAGGTGATTTATGTGCACCGCTAGTCCCACACGTCCAGAGCTGTTGATCGACTTGCAAGTTTAGTATTTAGTTTGACGATTATTGCCTTTTAATTGGAATTGTTCTATAAGCGAGGGGAGTTCTAAAAGTACTGCCCTCCTCCTTCATACACCTGATAACTCTGCTACTGAGCAATGACTACGAGACTTTCACTTTTTGTTGTTGGTTTGTGGGGTGTTCGGTGTTCTCTGTTCTCGGTTGTGTGTTCTAATTGAGATTGACTAATTCATGTGAAATATCGTTCAATGTGTAGATCGAATACCCGTGATTTGGGATTACTCACCCTGAACTTGGGTGTATTGTTTAATAGCGATCCACATGCTCATTATAAGATACTGCAAAACACCTGAGACGAAGAGACAGACCCAAGCACACAAATAGTACACAGCATTCAATTCGACACTGAGAGAAATAACCTGTTTACTTCCCATTTCATAAAGGCAAACTTATAACTAGTTTAATTGTGTGCTTGTTGCTCATTAGTTTTTTGCAGTGCAGCCTTTGTCACGTCCACCGGGCAAACAAATGAAATCAGAACAAAAAGTGGTTATAAAAAGTCAATTAGACTTAATGATAGCTTCGGCTAAACTATACATTAAATTCATGTAGTTCGTTGATTGAACTCAGCTCAGCTATGGAAATGGACGAATCCGGTTTTTGATTCCGTTTTGGTCTGCAAAACGACTAGAAACTGCTGTAATCAAGGAAGTTGCCAAGAAAAAATATTTTTTTTGAATAAAAAACATGGCCAAAACAGTTGTTATTTGGGCAAAAAAAAAATTGTAATGCTGCCATCAAAATTAATAAGACAATCGGCACTAAAAACCATTACAGAACTGACAAAAAAGCACTCCAAAACCCCATTTTCATTTACCACTAAAAGTGCTTATTAAATAAGCGTAAAATGCATGTCGTTCACGAGGCGTATGAGCGATATGTTGGCTAAATATAATGCATAATCGCATAATGCGTACCAATCTGACATCGACAACAGTTAAGCACAACTTGACCGAAAAAGTGAGCAAAAAACTGCAACTGAAATTGAAACTGCGATTTCTAACGCTAATTAAGCCGCATGTTGCAAATCCCCAAGCACCTCACCCTCCCGGCTCTACAAAGTCTCAGCGGACAACTGCTTGTTGCCAACTTCTATTAATTAAACTATTAACTGCACTTGTAGTCAACTGTCTATCCGTCAATACCAGTTGACTGAAGCCAATCAACCGCATTGTGAATTTCCCATTCTGCTTTTGGCCAGTAGCAAGATTTTAATGTGGATATAAAAAGGGTTATGCTAGTAGTGACTAATCATAAAAGAAGCTCATTATCACTATAACAACTTATTTTTTGTGTAAATAAAAAAGAAAACTTAATTGTTGTTAACTGTTTTTAATCCACTGCAGCTACTAAATCCAAACCCAACTAAACAGTTCTAAGAACTTAATCCATTTTAAGTCAACACCATAATAAATTTGGCCATTAGCGAAATTGTTAGCATATGACGTTAAGTAATTCCCCAAACACCTTTTGGTAATGCAAGTGATTCAGCTCTAGCCAACGACTATTTTTAGCCAAAACAATTTAATCAAGTGCGACTAGTTTCGCTGATATCTTGGGTCTTTGTGGGGTTAAGCTGAAGACAAAAGCTCAAGCGTGGCTACAAAAAGCTTTGAGAAATGCTTTATTTATGCAGCCGCCTGAAAGTATGCTACAGAAATCGTTTCTTTTATTTTTTATGAATGACGGCCAGATGACCTTAAAGCAGAGCATGCCCAAGCTGCAACTGGGTCAAGTGGCAAAACAGTTGTAAGCTTGGCCAATTACGCTATGGTAAGAGCCATAATTAACACCACATCAAATGAGTGCTACAATTGCAAGAGACCCCAAAGATTTTCACAGCTTAAACAATTAAAATGGGCGAAGAGTGGTGCTCAGTGGGGCAGTGTGGTGCTTGGTAGCCATTATGAGTCTCCACATTTGCCTGCTTTTAATTGAATTAGACCCAAAGGTCAGCAGAAGCTGGCCAAACACAAAGCAGACTAAAACTCACAAAAGTTGTCTCTCAATTTGTGTTGGCGGTGCGAGTAGGTGAGTGGTGCGGTGGTGAACAGCCAGGAAAAGTCAGTGTGGCGTGGAATATGCGAACTAACTCGTATGTCGCTGTTTATGCTAATGCCAAATTCAGCTGACTTTATTGTCTGGCTTACTGGTAACTGGAGCGCTGCAGTGGCCAACATCTTAGCCATTGTAACAAACTGCAGCGAAATGCAGCTGATTTATTATCCAAACTTGCTCCGACCCGGTGGGTGTGGCGTGCGTGGGTGGGTGTGGGTGTTTGGCGGGAAACAACAGCTACTAAAAACAAATATTTTCAGGCAAAATTTGCCTAAGGTTTTAACCAAGATTTAGCCAAGTTTTGGGGCATGTTTTGACTACCTTTTGACTGTTTTTGCCTTAAGTCTTGCCTTGGCTGCACCACTTAGTCGCTCAGTTACGCCCAAATGGGTCACTAATGAGGCGTCTTAGCTTGGGAAAACGACAAACAAAACAACAAAACAATGATCTTGATGGGTCGATTGTCTGTGCCAATTCTAACGTAAAGAAACTACCGCCACCGAGGGCTATAAAATTGTGGTGCTTCTTCAGCACTAACCACAGTTCCAAGTTGTTTCTACCAAAGCTCACTACAACAGCACCACCTCCAACACCACTGCGCAATATAAACATGTTTAAAATTGTGAGTTCTTCTAATGGATTACCTTATGGATATTACGAATTAGAAACCATCAAAATTTTTATTTTAGTTGCTCGTTTTGTGCGCCGCTTGCGCTGCTCTGACCGAGGCACGCCCCAGCTACTTGCCCAGCTACGAGACCATCGAATATGCACCCACTGTGCTCGGCTACGAGTCTCTGGCTTTGCCCGCGGCCGTGTCCCATCAGAGCTCCACGGTGGTGCACGAGAAGCGTCCCTACTGGCGTCCCATTGTGGAGCACGCCCATCACACGCCACTGCTGAAAACCTACAGCCCCGCCTCCTACGCCTACGCTAGTGCACCACTCAGCTATGGCAGTGAGTGGTACGAGCCCGGCTGGAACAGCCACCTTAGCTATCCCAGCATCTACCTCAAGTGAAGGAATGGAAAACATTTTCCAACGCATAAATCTCAAAAAAATACATCATAAAATTTAAATCAGGTTTTTGAAAGTTCATGCATTTGTACAAGTAAACTATTCAAATATATTAATCATGTAAAGGAGTTGAGAAAGAAATGTTTTGACTGAAACACTTATGGGATTGGAAAGAAAGGAATAATTTTTTATACAAGTCTAAAAACTTCTGTTCTAACTCTTCAATGCTTTCCAAGCACTTTCATTCCTAATCTTCCAAAAAAGCACCACAAATTCAATTTAAATTCGTTGATTTATTTATTTTATGTAGTTAGACACAAGTCAACAACGGGCGTTCAAAATCTTTCGTTCTCTTCTTTACCAGGCGCTGGCGGCATAGCTCAGTGGTGCGTGGTGCAGCACAGGTGCGGAGTAGGTAAGTGGTGCGGAGTAGGCAACGGCAGCGGGCACATGAGCAGCTGCGGCATAGGTGGAGTACGCAGGCACAGCAGAGTAGGTGGACACTGGGGCAACAGCGGAGTAGGTGGACACGGGAGCCACTGCGGAGTAGGTGGCAACGGCTGGAGCAGCTGCAGCATAGGTAGCAACCGCTGGAGCAGCAGCATGCAGTGTGGTCTTTACAACGGGAGCAACCACATCCTCAACGACTGGAGTGCTGTGCACCTGAGTCACGCTCTGGTGGGAGACAGCGGTGGGCACGCTCTTAACCACAGCACCAACCTTGGCCAAGGCGGGTTCCTGGACATAGGCGGTTTCTGCGCTGTACACCAGTGGAGCAGCGGCCAGATGACCTGGACGAGCGGCAGCGACGGCAACGAAGGCGGCGAGAACGAACTACAGTGGGAGTAATTTGATATATTCGCATCGAATTCAGTTCGATTTTCTGCTTACCAATTTGAACATTTTGAGGAGTTTTTTTGGTTCTTTGACTTGTGTGTGCAAGGGGAAGACTGTGCCTGTTGCCACAACTGTCGCTGTCTTTTATACTTGAACTTCACATTCAAGGCGCGCACACTGTCTCACACACACACACACGCATACATACTCACACACACTTGTATACAATAAGTACTCGTACGTGCCTGAACGGATTCTAGTCATTTCTTGTCTCTTGTGCAGACAATAAACCAGATTATTATTCGCGGCCAATTTCAGCTCAGTTACGCACCACCGCAACCACCGAAGTACGAGTACTTATTTCACCCGCTCACAGCTGCCCCTCCCTCTGATCTTTAAAGTGTTTTGGAGCCAAACCCACTCTTATTTTCATTTTGAAATTGCGGCTCATTAGTCGCACGTCAACCCGACTCGAATGTTTGGCCCCGTCACGAGGTTGCCTTTTGTCACTTGATTTTGCTATTGAAACAAAACTATAACTTCCGAGATAAGATTTTAGGCTACTGGGAAATTTTGTGCCTTGGTGGTTGTAAGCATTTTCCTTAATTAATTTTAAATATTTTAATGACTTAATAGACTTAATTCATCTAATAAATCTATTAAAGTATCATTTAATCAATGGCATGAGTGTGTCAATTTGAAAGTTGCACAATAATTAGGTTCTAACTGGTGCGACCAGTGACCAATGAAGTCGAACTCTCTAGTTATTTTTAATTACATTGCAATTCCGGAACTTAAGTACCTAAGCTGGCCAAATAAATTGAGCTAAAACAAGTAATTAACTCAAGATTTTTAGATAAAATCTGTGCTAAAATGCAAAAACCTTTCAATACGTTTGTTAAAAAGTGACTGAGTCATAAAGGGTGCTTTGTAGTCGTGCGCTCCCCACTACCCACTACAATCACATCCTGTTTGTTTTTCCTACATTTTCAGGTTCATCGGCCACTCGCCAATGCAATTCGCTTGCATTGCTGCCCTTGAACCTGCGCTGAGGCCAAGGACAGCAGTTGCTTCTTGTCATTGGTCATCGAACTAAGTCAAGCATATGCTGCGGATAAACTCTGAACTTAATAGATTCCAAACAGCTTGTAGCATTGTCATAGCACAATATTGTAACGCAGTTAAAATGATTAAATACTGTAATATATTTATGATAGAAGCTATTGCTATCTACTTAGATTCTATGCGCAAAATTGAGGTCCCACATTTCCCACTGGTAACATTAATGTATCTATAATTTATGCAGTAAAGGGTCATTTGCCGTAAAAAAATGTTTATTAGATTTAAAATTTTGCAGCTGAATCTCATTTATTAAAATTATCACAAAATTCCATAAAATCTAAGCAAACTATGATTACTCCAGTGTCTTGTACTAGAACAGGTATTTTCCAGCAGAGAATAACAAGCTACTGGCTTGTTTACAAAATAGTTAGCAGCCTGACACTCAGGTCAGCAGGAAGTAAGAGCCCAGTGGTAGTGTGTTCTCAAAGGAACTTGCAGTTGACTAAGGGCAGAACAACACTACTCAATCGATTTTCGTAAGCAAAAACATTTTATTTATTCAAAATTCGTATCACAAAATCCGTCCAACAATGCAAATCCCTTCGACATCCGTCGAGTCCTAGGCTGTCTTTACCACACTCCGGTAGCGGTGTAGGTCAGTGGGGAGGAGGCAGCAACATGAGCCACTGGAGCGGCAGCATAGACACTGTGCACAAGTGGAGCAGCGGCAGCATAGGTGCTGTGCACCACTGGGGCAGCGGCGTAGGTGCTGTGCACAACTGGAGCAGCGGAGTAGGTAACCACAGGTGTTGATTTCACCACAGGAGCAACAACATCCTCGACGACATGAGCGGAGCTATGCACCACCGATTGGCTCTGATGGGAGACGGAGGTGGGCACACTCTTCACCACAGCACCAACCTTGGCCAGCACGGGTTCCTGGACAATAGTGGTGGCTGGAGCGGCATAGACGACGGGTGACTCGTACAGATGACCGGGACGGGCAACGGCTACGGCAAGGAGAGCAGACAATACCACCAATTTGAACATTTTGATTTTGGTTTTGAAGTGTTAAGTTGGTCTGTATTGACTGTTGGCTTTGAGTTTCTAGCGAGAACTGTTTGTGGTTAGCCAGCTGCAATCGGTGTTTATATAGCGCAGCACCGAAATCAACGACCTTGACTTCGGATTGGGAATCATATCAGGTTCGATGCTCATAGACTACAAAGCGATCAATAAGCAATTAGTGTTGGTGGGCGGCTCAGTCGCCAGATACAAGATACAAATAGACAGAGATACAAAGATACAATTAAAGCCAAGCGCAATTGTTTGTTGACAAAGGCAGCAAACAACCAGTGTATTGACCAGCTCAGCTCGACTGCTCATTTTGACCATTAGACGCACCATTCCGTTACCAAAATTGACTGGCTTCGATGCCTTCCTGCCTCCAAACTGCATTACTTGCACTTTGAGTGCGTTGCTCAGTGCTTTGCCCAGGGTCAACACAAGGTTCGTGCGACGTACTCAACTCTATACCCTTTCCAATGGGGTACATGTGTTTGGCACTGAAAGTGGCACAACTTGAGGAATCATTAAGCTAATACCAACGCTGATACTTAACACCATTCTGACTGAATTGAGTCTCAAATTGTATCTACAATTGTCGGCAAGTGTATCAAGTTTTCGTTCATCTTTCTTAACGGTTTTGATTTCATTTTCGTGTTGGAGATTTTCCCAGTTTAATGTTTCCCTCGTAGCACTCAATTAAAACTTTTATGTGTCAGCTGCTTTCGGCCCAAAGAGACTTGTATATAAACGCAGGCTTCACTTTTGGCAATTATCAGTCAACTTCGTTCGCTAACGTCAGCAACAACACAGACCAAAAACATTAACAAATTCCCTCAACATGTTCAAATTGGTAAGACCGTTGAAGACCATCTCTGTTGCAGTGCATCATTGCTGATTTTCCTTTGCTTTTCATTTTCCAGGTGGTGTTGTCTGCTCTTCTCGCCGTAGCCGTTGCTCGTCCCGGTCATCTGTATGAATCTCCTCTGGTCTATGCCGCGCCAGCAACCACAATTGTGCAGGAACCCGTGCTGGCCAAGGTTGGTGCTGTGGTAAAGAGTGTGCCCTCCTCTGTCTCCCATCAGAGCCAGTCGGTGGTGCACAGCTCCGCTCACTATGTCCAGGATGTGGTTGCTCCCGTTGTCAAGTCCTATGCTGCTCCAGTCATCTCCAGCTACGTGGCCGCTCCTGCTCCCTATGTCAAGACTGTAGCCACCTATGCCGCCGCTCCAGTGCTGAAGACCTACGCCACGCCTCTGGTCTATAACGCAGGCTGGTAGAGCGTAGTCTATTGGAATAATCATCAGTTCGAGCAACTGGACTGCTTAACTACTGATCCCACTGCAAAATAGTATCAATTCTCTTGTATATATTTCATAATCTGTTTAATTGCGAGTAAAATGTGATTTTCAAAAAAGGAACTGATTTGTTTTGAAGATTTTTATGGGTTTGATGAGCAGAATAACGGGCTGAAAGATCTTACAGCTACTACTCCTTTGTAGATACGAGATGGGAGTCATTAGGTTACTTAACACTTTTATAAAGTGCTTTTAAACAGAAAGATAAAAAACATTTTACAAATATGAATTCATAGTTTATTTACTCATTTAAATGAATAGTGGTCAGTTCTTTAGCAGTCTTAATGCTGCCTAATTATGAACAACTTGAAGAAGCCTTTAAGTTTATTAAGCAATTTATGCAATCTAACATGACTTAAAAAGATTTTTTAAAAGCCAAAAATAAAGTAATAAAAATACTGTTTTATCAAAGATATTCGCGGTCATTTCTCACTGAGTAGCTGCTTACAGATCTCTAGTAACGATCATATTAAGCTCTGTACAGAAAGTTTGGAGTTCTGCCCTTTAACATTGGCTAACGGTCCGCACAACATCATAGCTAAAACTACCTTTGAATAGGCTATAATCACAGGCTACAATCAGCTGTAGTTCTTGAAATATGTCTGTCAAATATTCTAATATTTTTCCCTTAAGTAATACATAGTAACATAGTTTTCATAATGAACTCGAGGACTTTATTTACAACAGTCGAAATGGAATAAATGAAAATAAAATGCAGTTAAAGGCAACAAATTTGGCTACTTTTCTAGCCAAAAATGCGCACAAAGTCGTTGAGTTGTTCCAGGCTAAAAGGAGTGGGCGTAAATTCCCTACCAGGACGATTCCCAGCCATGGGAAGCCCAGGAAGGCGACAGCACCGATGTGTGCAGCACGGGAGCCGCATAAGTCTTGATGATGGGAGCAGCGTAGGTTTTGATAACGGGTGCTACAATCGGTTGCACAATGTGGGCAGAGCTGTGCACCTGGCTGATGCTCTGGTGGGAGACAGCGGTGGGTATACTCTTCACAATGTGACCCACTTTGGCCAGAGCCGGTTCGTGGATGATAGCGGGTGCGGTGTAGCTGTAATGCAGAGGACCTGCCTCCAAATATCCTGGACGTGCGGCGACCACAGCGAGCAGAGCAGACAACACCACCTGAGGGTACATTAGTAGGTAGTGGATGTGGTGGCTCAGTGGTTTAGTGGTGCACTTACCAACTTGTACATTTTGTTAATCCTTGCGTTACTGGGCGCTAGCTATTTGCAGAAATGAACTGGGTCTGTGTTGACGCGTTGCCGTTGTCTGTTGCTAGCTGCAAATCAGCGTCAGCTTTTATACACAAAAAGTGACCAAACACACACACACACAGCCACACACTCCCATTACAGCACTCACATCTATATAAACCAAATTCAAAAGTGCACAAAATACAATAATAATCATTTTTTGCACAGCATCGTTAAGAAAAGTCTGAAAAGCTAACGCCAACGGCGGGCGAAACCACCGCCAAGTCAGTCCAAGTGGTGCAGCTGAGCACCAGCAAACCACCGGCAGTTAAACAATGCTTTCGTTTGCAGTTGCAGACGCCCATGTTGGCCAGTGTTAGCCCATTAAAAAACCAGTCAAAATAAAGGCCCGTCGAGCCGACAGCAGTTGGCCAGTGGAACAGTGGGGCAGTCAGACCATTGGCCAGTTGTACTCTTGGCCAAATTGCTGTTTGCTGTCTGCTGCCACTTGCAACACTTTATTTTATGTGCTTGTTTTTTTCTGCTGTAATTTTTGACCGTGAATTTGTGGTGCGTGCACCACCAGCAACAGCAGCAGACACTACGCAATTGTCACTGCCAAACGCCAAAGTGGTTCAAGTTCAGTGCGTGACGTTGGTCACTGCCAAATTGATTTGGTCTCAAGATTTATGTTTTTTAACTGCTGCGGTTCATCTTGAATGCTTTGTGGCTGGTGGTTGAGTGTGGTTTTGTTTGCCAAACACGTAGCATCGCTGAAAACGAGTGCAGCGAAGAAAAGAAAAGGCTTATTGTAATTTCCTGTTATGCAAATAACAATTCCAAGCCCACATAGAACTCTGAACTCTGTGTCTCCCTCTGTCTGTCTCTCTCTTTCTTGTCTGCTGTCTCTTTCTCCGTCTCTGTCTTTATTCCCACTCCCTCTGTCTCAATGAGTTCCGCTTTTGTAATAAGCAAGACGCCAGTTATTGCCTCAGAGAACTCAGAGTTGTTTGCCGTTATGGCGATTTGTCAGCAATTTTTTGTTGTCGTTTCTTTTTTTATTTTTCTATAGCGTGATTAATGAACATTGCAAACTGGCGACAGATAATTCAGTTAGTACTGCCCTGCCCGCTCCTCTTTCCCGCCTCTACTCCCCCTCTGCCTTGCTGCTTGTGTTTGTTTACACCAAAATTCTTTGGTTATCCAAACTGCTTTTTAATAGATTTTTTTATTTTTTGGCTTTTTGGTTTTGTTGTAGATTTCTATTTTTGAGGCAGACAATTGTATCTTGGGTTTATTTTCAACAAAATTCCTTCAGCGATATCCGGGCAACGAGAGGGTAATGTACGCCTTATGGCCAACCCACACACACCATCTCGACTGGGAAACTGGCTACGGGACTGTCTTGTGACAGTTCTGTTTGGCTCAGTCGCTCAGCTGGCTTGCATAACAATACAATAAGGCAATACAATGTAGACCATATCGACAGATCGGCTAACCAGTTGTCCAGCAGCTAACAAGCAGCAGCGGCAGCAGCTAACTCGATTGCCTTATCGTCTAACTTAATATCGCATTTAATTAAAGTCATTTTACTTGGAATTAGTTAGAGCAATTACACTGTTTTAGTAAGAGTCGAGTACGTACAAGATCGTCTGCGTCACCTTACGTACATTTTGAAGTTAATTCAACTTGAAATTGAAATTGTCTCAGTTCTCTCTGTTTGCTACTGTTAATTGCCTCGAAGGTCGTTAGCAACAGCGCTGAGCTGAGCAAATGTGGCCGAAAGACAACATAGGAACACGGAAACGTAATCAGGAGACAGCAACAAAATAAGAATACGGAAACTGTGATTTGTAAAGAATTGGAAGTTAGTTTAGGTAAAGAGTTTTTGATGGATATTGTGGTTTAAGAAATTATTTTCAAATAAATTAGTTATAAATAAACATATGGACGTTTAAGTGTATATGGCAGCAGATAGATAGAGAAAGCCTCTAATCTTATATGAAAGGGATCATCTAAACTTTACTTGCTTAACTAAATATTTATCTAGTTATATCTAGTCCACTTTAATAATCTACCAGATGTATCTCATTATCTGTCTACCAATCCATGCAGCTACTTATCTCTCTATCATTCCATCTATCTTTCCCCGCCTTTAACTATCTTTCAAATCAAATTTATACACTTGATTAACTGTAATTTATTCACATTTATCTAAAAATTTAACTGCTTGTCATATGTACATATGTTTAACCCATTTTAGCCGCATGCAAATTGCAGCAATCAGTGCATTTATTAAGTTCAGGCCCAAACCGATTTGTTCGAACATAAAAACAGCCGCCGTGTACAATACAATTTCGGGCTGTCCACCCGCCGAACTGACATATTTCAGGCAGGTGCCATTCAGTCAGTCAGTCAGCGAGTCAGTTAGTTGGGCGCCGTTTTGGCCAACAGAGTTAGCCACACTTAGCCAAAAGGAGACTTGCCAAAGAGTTTGGAATTACGAAATGCAGTTAAAGAAAAAAATGTTTTGAATTCTGTTTAAATTTTGTACGCTTGCCGTGCAGCTGTGCATTTAATTTTGGGTGTCAGTGTGAGAGACAATGCATAAATGAAAAAAGAGTTGAATGAGTACGAGTGTAATAAATGCATTTCAAATGCTATTTCGCTCAAAAGCATTAATACGCAGACATCGCGTCGTATACTTAATACGCGCTTACTGCAAAACATAACGAACGACAATCGCAGGTGGCCAGTCCAATTGGCAGTAGCTGTTGTTGCCACTCTTTGCTCGCGGCTAAGGTCAGCCATGTCCATCAATTCGGTGGCATCGACACTTTTGTTGGCCAGCGGATGTGAGTTGAGACTGAAGTTTTGTGTCATTTAGCGAGTAACATTGAAATTGCAATTGGCTTAAGCGGCGTATGCTTAATGTTGGTTAATGCCGCTACAACTAACCCAGTGAACTGAATCGAAAGGCTTGCAACACACTCACTTGGCCAGTTTATTTCCCACTTTTTTCGCTCTCTTTTCGACTTAATTCAGAGATGCAGCGCTTCCTGGTCGAGATAAGCCCCGAACTGCATTTGTTATTATTTTACGGGTGTGTTACGGGTCAAGCCAATTGACCAGGGACTGTAGACACAAAGACCTGCAGCGAATTGTTGTGCAAATATATATTTTATGTATTTTATGCGCGAACTGATTAATCGAGTGTTTGCTGCTGACATTTCAAGTGGCTGCAACTCCAAAACTTGTGCACTTGTCGCCTGTCAATTGCGATGACATTCTAATGAGCATTCTAAGCAGTTCCCGTTCTCCCCCACTGCAATCCCCTTAAGCAACTGATCCACTTGGAAGCACCTTGAATGTCGCATTGCTGTTCATGAACTTTTCGCTTTGCATTTGCAGCTCCAGTTGGCTAAAAAAGCGGGCTTAAATATCAAATCCATATGTAGTCATAGTTTCAGTTGGAAACATGATAATTGTGGCATGCAACCAATGTGGCAAGTGTGGCAAGTGCACATATTTTCACACACTGCATTCTCAGCCGAATTTTGCATAATTGTTATTAAGATAACAAGACTGGCAAACTGATTTCCACGCCAAAATTAAATGAAACAAGAAAAAACAGAAAAACTCGAACCGAATCACAATTAAATTGGCGAGTGTGAATTTCCGCTGCACTGCCAAAAAAGCGAAGAAATAAAAGTCGTAAAACTGTAAAACCAACAATAAAAATAAACAAAAATAAAAACAACAATTTGGCTGGCTGGTCAAGGTCGTTGCAGGCAAATGTAACACTGGCATAAATTATGTTTGCAATGCAGCAGCAGCAATAACAACAACAGCAACTTTAGTCATGTGTTGCAAGTTAATACAAGTTGTTGCTGCTACCATTAGTAACGGTATACGATGAGCCAGAGGCACCAAATTGCGACGACAGCAGCAGAGGCAACTGCCAATGGCAATTACCAACAAATTACTGAAACAACAACAACCAAATCTGCAAAGAGACAATCACTGTGCCAAAAAAATAACAAAAAAAGCAACAAAAATTACCCAAATCTAAAGTAACGCTTCATTGAACACACTACAGTGCCTCTGCTTGTTTTGTCTCAAAGCACAGTGAGATAAAATACTTAGCCAAGGATTAAGATAAGCAAAGGTATTAAAAGTAGCGAGTTAAGCAGTCTCTGTTAACTGAGGTCAATAGTGCATGGATCAGTCTGAACGAGAACCGCTAAAACAAAAATCAAACAATGAAACAAAGTACACTAGACAACAAAATAGAAGACGTGGGTTAAAGGCAGCTAAAAGTGGGTTATATTGAGCTTAGAACTGGAAAATATGTAGAAAAATATTTAGGAATATATTAGAAACATTCATAAAACCTAAAAAGGGAATAAGAAAAGAAATATAAATAATAAGCAGAGTAAGAATAATTCAATAAAGTTTATATATTTTTTAAAATTCCTAACAAATGCTCCAATTTTAAAGAACTCTTTTAAAATCGTACCAAAATTAAAGTTCTCTTTTTTACTTTGTAGTAAAATCACACTTTTGTTAACTAGTTTAAAAACAATAATCAAAAGCGAAGCAATTATAGCGTCTGCTGCCACTGCAACTGCAACTGCGGATACAAGTGTTTCTATCTCTGTCTCTCCAACTCCCCCTCTGGCTCCCTCGCTCTCGCTTTCAACGCCAGCAGCGCGGATATGGCAGCATTGCTGTTGCCGGCAGCGCTGTTGATGCTACTGCCGGTGGCGGTGCTACTGCTGCTGCGGGTGGCAGTGGCTGCTGGCGGTGGTGCAAACAAAAAATAGAAAAACAAATCGTTGCATTGAAAAACGCGACAAACAATGAGAGCATCTCTGCAGCTGTTGCAGTGTCGAGTGGCAGCAGCAACAGCAGCAGCTGCCACTTGAGGCAACTGATGCAAGACGTTAAGTGTATAAAAGCCCAAGCGTGGTGTCACAGTGGCATCAGTTGCAAATCGCAAGTGGCAAGTCAACAGACCAGGATTACACCCATCACCACCACCAGCACCACTACCAACAAAATGCTCAAATTGGTAAGAGATTCAAGCCAACAAAAAGTGCACCACCAGCCAAATTAATCCCTTTTCTCCTGCAGTTGCTGTCGCTGCTTTTACTCGCTGCCTTGGCCAATGCACGTCCTGGCTACCTGCATGGCCACCACCACCACTATCCGGAGTATCCATTGCTCGCTGCACACCACCATGTCGAGCCACTACATGTGGCTAAAATAGTGCATGTGCCAGCGGCAGTCTCCCATCAGAGCTCCACAGTGGTGCACAGTGTGCCACATCACATCATCAAGCCGGTGGTGCTGCCTACTATAGTCAAAACTGTGGTGCATCCACCAATCATTAAGGCCTATCATCCTGCGCCCATTATCAAAGCTTATCATCCCTACGATCCTTATCATTTGCATCATCATCATGACTTCCATGACTATCATCATTATCACTAAACAAGAATCGCTTGCTTTTTCATCCCTCCCACCACTGTACCGCTGAAATTGCCTGCTGACTTGCTGTGTATGTATGTGTGTGTAAATTTGTTGTCCAGATGCTCGTAAAAAGTTTACTTTAGTTTTTCGCAAAAATTGTATAAAAATATTTAAATAATTTTAATAAAAGTGTAAAAAATTACAACGAAAAATATTTGTTTATTTAATAAATTTGTTGTTATTTTCGTTTCGTCTATAAATAAAAACAAATTATTGTGATTTTTGTGGTAAACGTCGCAGTTGATTGCGTATACGCCGCGTAATCGATATCTTAGCCATTGAAGTAATTCAGCTACAATGACGTCAAAACACAAGAGCATAACAAGCCTATCATGCACACACGTACTAGGCCATGCCCCCTATCTTTACCCGCCCCTGTTTACCAGTAAACCCCTTCCTTACGCTGGTTTATACAATGGCCTAGGAAACAATTGTTTTAGACGCAAAAAAGGCCTACAACTCATCTCAGACCGCCAAGAGGGCGAAGAGCGGATGGTCGAGAGCTGTGGCAAGGTGACATAATTAACAGGTAATCAGCCAAGTTAGCATACGACACCATTTGGTTGCCTCTTGCCACATTTCCAATGCTTATGAGAGCTTGTTGTTGGCGCCACCATGGAGACAGAGACACGTGAGTGTTTGTGCGCGTGTCTATGTGTGTGTGTGTGGCAACAAATGCAGTTTCTGTGTTATGCAAATGAGTGCATTAGCAAAACGAATACAATGAGTGCCACAAATGTAAGTCTAAAGATAGATAAATATTCGCATTGTAGGGCCAGAGGATACGCTTATAAAACCAACTTGGACATCCAACGCTGCTACCAACTGTAATTCAATGCTATGAATCTTTGAATCTATTACAATTTACACAACCAGTTTGCATAAGCGAATCGTTAGCCAATTATTCAGAGCACTCATGAATCAAATTGCCAATTGGACTGCGGACTGCCGACTGCGGACTGTGGGCTGTTTGTTGTCCGCCCCAAAAGTCGAGGCAAATCAACAGCGTTTAGCGAAATTGAGTCTAATTAGACAGCAAGCTTTTCTAGGCTTTAACAAGTGGGTGAAAAATAATACTGAAGTTTAGGCATTTAAATATTTAACTTCCCTCTTTGTATAATTAAAATCAAATCAAATTCAACAAGCTTGAAACTTAACCCTGAATTGTGTTGTTGGCCAAAAAAAAAAGATGTTTGTAGCAGTGGCACGTGTATTAGCTAGGCAGAGGCAGGGAGAGGCGAAGCTAATTGCCAAAATTGTTTGATGAACTGATGAAGTGGCAGATACCCTGTATAGAAAGTAATGTAAGGTTTACTCCATAAATTAGTCTACCCAATAATCAACAACTTATATTTATGACGTCTGTAAAACTCACTTAATTCGCCCCATAAAACCGACACGTGCTGCTCAAAGATTAAGATACTATTTCAAACTAGATCAAATACTCTGCTTCAGATTGAACAGAGTATTCAAGCAACAATGTTAGCTCACACACAAACGAATCGCATGATGTGCAACCGCTACAATATTGCACAAGAAAATCTATGACAATTGGCCGACAAAACTGGCCACATTAATCAAGTGTTGCCAACAAGCTATGGCTTAATTTATGCCAAGCCAAAAGTGCAAAGAGCAGACACCTCACCACCACCAAGACTTAATATTTAAACAAATACAAATAAAAATAATAAATAAATAAGATAAACTTGGTTGATTTGTTTGACTTGACGCTTAAGTGGACAGCGAGGCGGAGGCGGCGAGGTAGGCATGCAACAATATCAAGCATACGCCGCGTTGCACGATGTGATATCTAACAATATGGTTAGCTGCATATAGAACCAGTTAAATCATAACAAAACAAACAAAAACCTGGCCTGGGTAAGTTGAGAACCTGCCCCCGGAAGGGTTTACGAGCAAAGCTGAATGCATCAAGTGTCGCATGTGCCGTGAGTTCTAAGTATGCTGAGTATCTTGAGGTGGCGAGTGCAGAGGCGTTGACACACACACACACACAGCGACACCTGAACTGATGCACATGCAGTTGACCATTTAGAGCAAATTCCAGCACAATTGTTTTCCGTATAAATAGGCTAGTGATCAGTGCATTTCTATGTCAAATCGTTTCAAACCATCGACACTACAAAATGTTCAAGCTGGTAAGTAATAAACATTTGTAGGTGTTCCTGGCATATATAATAAACTGTATATTCTCCGCTTTGCAGTGCGTTTTTGTTGCTCTACTTAGCCTGGTGGCTGCTGCTCCCGCTCCGGCTCCTGTTCCTGCTCCCGCTCCTGTACCTGATCCCAGCCTGGTTGGTCCTGCCATCGTTGCCGGTCCCTGGGGTCCTTGGGGACACCCAGTGCTTGCTGGTCCCGTTGTAGCTGCTCCCCGCCTTGTAAGCGTTGTGCCTGCTCCTGTTTCCCACATTGCAATTAGCCAGGTGCATCCTGCTCCAGTTGTTGTCAAGCATCTGTGGTAATCTTCTCCAGCGGAATGAGAAAACTCACGCATACTAGCACAAACACACACACACCTGCCGAAACTCGTTGTCACCAGCTTCTCCTGTCCACACACACATACTCCTGTTACTTTATTGATATCCATCTAGAGTGCCCTGTTTATGGAACAACACCAACAAAAATCACAAAAAAAATGTCTTGAATTTACTATAATAGTATGCAATAAAGCGCCCTAACTGAATAATTCCTAAAGCTAGAGATTTTAATTGTCTTTTCAGTAAAGTTGGGTGCCAATTTAAAAAAGCAGCCCAAAAGTATGCAACGAGTTTTTACAGGTCGTATAAGCGTCCAGTATAAGACTACACAGTCTACTAACTTTGAGCAGCTCCTAGTTTTAAACAAACTAAATAATTATATAATGAAACGAAAAATGTATTTCAACAGAAAAATCAAAAGTTTCTTATCACAAACAAATGGCATTGTTCAAAATTGTTCTAATGGTGCAGGGAGTAGGCCAAAGGAGTGTGCACCACTGACTTGATCAGAGGAGCTGAGTGCACTACTGGAGCAGAGTGGACAGTGTGGACAACTGGGGCAGCGTGGACAGCATGAACCACTGGAGCGGCATGGACCACTGGAGCAGCGTGGACGGTGTGGACAACTGGAGCATGGTGGACGACAGCAGGAGCAGCATGGATGGTGGTCTTCAGAACTGGTGCAACGACTTCATGGACCACTGGCTTGCTGTGCACTTGGGTGATGCTCTGATGGGAGACAGCAGAGGGAGCGCTGTGCACCACATGACCAACCTTGGCCAGGACAGGCTGATGCACCACCTGGTGAGTCTCGATGAGCCCAGCGCTGGCAGAGGCAATAAGGAGAGCAACGACGGCAACCTGATGTTTAAGTACAGAATATATCAAGTCATGAAATACACAAATTATGCTCAATTTGAACTTACGAATTTGAACATATTGAGACGAGGAGATTTCAATTGAAACTGATGATGTTTAGTGGCTCTGCAACGAAGTTTATATAGAACCAGCGAAGGCAATTACCAAGCCAAAAGCCTAAGTATTTCTGACCTTCAATACGACACAGCATAACCCCAGCATAAAACCAAAAACCAAAGCCGAATTCAAAATCAAAGTCAAAGCCAAACCCAAAACAAAATCCATAAACAAAATACGAGCACGAATCCAACTAGTTTGTGTATGAGATCGTGTCTGTAATTATTTCCGATTGCTGCAACGATGTCTCATTATTGCTGCCGTCTTATCAAATGCGATTCAAGGTGGACGACCTGCCAGCAGCTGTTATCGTTGCCTCTTTGAGCCCTTAACCAGCTGACGGTGGTTCCTATAAATACATTAAGCGCAGAAGCCAAAAGCATCAGTACACACCGCTTCTTCTACGCAGTACAACCACCAAATTAAACTAAAACTCAAAATGTTCAAATTCGTAAGTTGAATCGATTCAAAAAGCTCTATCCAGCCGATCTTAATAAGCTTTTACTCTCCATAGGTCGCTATTGTTGCTCTGCTCATTGCCTCCGCCAGCGCTGGACTCATCCAAACCCACCAGGTGGTGCATGAGCCTGTCCTGGCCAAGGTTGGTCATGTGGTGCACAGCGCTCCCTCTGCTGTCTCCCATCAGAGCATCACCCAAGTGCACAGCAAGCCCGTGGTCCATGAAGTCGTTGCTCCTGTTCTGAAGACCACCATCCATGCTGCTCCTGCTGTTGTCCACCATGCTCCAGTTGTCCACACCGTCCACGCTGCTCCAGTTGTCCATGCCGCTCCAGTGGTTCATGCTGTCCACGCTGCCCCAGTTGTCCACACTGTCCACTCTGCTCCAGTCGTGCACTCTTCTCCTCTGATCAAGTCTGTGCTGCACACCGCTCCTTTGGCCTACTCTCTGCATCATTAAATCGAATTGATTGAAATCATTTTTTTATACATGAATTTAAATATAAATAAACAAAAGTATTATTGACACGTAATTTGAATGAAATTTTTAATTGAAGAGTTACAGTTAAAAACTTTACACAAAGGACATTAAATTTATATATATCAAATCAAATATTTTCGTTGAGCAAAAGCTATATAAAAACTTAAGGTTTGACATAGGGTATGGAAAATAAATAGTTGAACAACTTTCCATTTATTTATTGCTAGAAAAGTGGACTTAAAAGTATACATAAATCTCAAAGACCAATGAATTTAAATGCTTATTTACTAATAATTAAATAAGCTAAATAAATTTGTGTAGCTCTAAGTAAAAAGACAAATAATAATTCAATTTCATCACATTTTTTTATTAAAACAAATACAAACTTAACAACAATGCGGTTAAAAAAAAAAAGCTTTCAACTTGTGGCAGCAGCTAATGCGCCACAAATGTGGCTAACTTGGGACGTCAGCAGAGTTTGTGCTCTGTGGTTACCTAATGCAAAAGTAGACTGATTCGCTGGACAAACCACTGCATTAGCCAGAAGTGGCACACTTTACACAGAGTACGCTAAGCCCTCTGCAGTTGTTGCCAGTGCCACAAGGCAGAAGATAATCGCCAGAGAGTACAGCAGCTGTTCAAAGGGGGAAATGTGAGAAAAGTGGTAAAATTTATACCAAATGGCTTGCTTACCGCTCGTTGCATTGTGTTGACTGTTTGAATTGGATTTAGTCTTAGTTTGAATTGGCAATAACCGAACTCCAGTAAGAACTCATAACGTTTTGAGGCCTTACATAAGTTTATATACCCAAAAAAGAGGCGAATTTATGATAAATGATTTTATTGAACCAATTGTTGGGCAAACAAATTGTGGCAAATATCGAATTATTTAATGACAACTAATGACAACATTGCAATTCGTTGCGGCGGATTAACTGAAGGCCTACCGTTAACAAATGGGCTTATTTGGATGGTCATCTGGGTCAACTGGGTGAAAGGGTGCTACTGGATATTTCTAGATCTTGGAGTACTTAAACATAGTGTAGAAAATTAAAAAAAAATTATGCTTAACGTGTTTATAATAAATTAAACTTAAGCAGAGGTTTTTTTTGCAAAGTTCAAGCTGTTTAACTTGGCCAAAAGATAACGACTAACTGCAGTTGGTAGCCGCATTAAATTAGGATTTACGATGCTGCGTTTCATTGTTTTTCTGCGTATTTAATTTTTAAAAAAAGTTTTCAAAGATGTTTATCTTAAGTACGTGTAACTGTCATGCCCATAAAGCCCTTCCCCTGCGCCCCCTCTTCCCTCCACCAGCAATGAAAACATATATATATAAGATGTTGTCAAAAATTGTGGGTTAAGTACGCGTGGGGCTTGTCGTCCATGGTTTAACCTTGACATAGGGCCTGAGACAGAGTCGGAGTCGGAGTCAGCTTCAGATTCAGAGTTGGAGCCTCTTAAGTGGGCACTTAACGGCGGCAGCTGCACTTGGTATGAGTTTGTGGCTTGGAGTAGTGGCTTTTATGGCTCCATCCACGCATACGTACCTGGTCTGGACTGTTTGTCTGCTTGGCCATGAATCACACACAGCCAAAACAATAATAACAACGAATGTAACAACAACAACAATAATCATCAACTGGATCTGACCAAGTTAATGCTGTCTCGACTGACAACTGTCGATGTTGCAATTTCGCCTCAATTTGAATGCTGCAGTTACAATTGCAACAATGAGCATGTATAATTTATGTCTTATGGAAAAAACAAGTAAACAAAGTGCTGGAAAGGGAGCGGAAGTGTAGGCAGCGGGGGACTACTTTGTGGTCTGTTCTGAAATTATGTTAATTGGGTCAACAGCTGCTCAACTGGGTCAAGTTAAGGTTATGTTAAATACTCCTTAGATAACTAATTAATTTGGTTTATACTATAAGTTGTGCTTAAGCGGACTAGTCAGCAGAATGCTTTTAAGACTGTCACTTAAAGTTCTAAGCATTCAATGAAAAGTTCGATAAATTCTCATAAATTCTATTTAAATTGTATATTTAATTTATGACTATTTAAGGCGGAATATTTTACACTAAGTTATTTGAAACCTTTGTAAGCTTATCAAATTGTATGTCTTGGAATTTTATGATTAAATCACTTTGAAAAGCAAGTCAGCTACAGAAATCAATTGCAGTTGAAATTCGCTTAGAATTTCGTTTAAAAGCGCCATCTAGCGTTTTACGTAATAGATTACCAGACTCATTTAATGCTTATCTCATAATAAAATCACTCAAATTGATTAAGCGAAGCTAGAGCAATGCAATATGTCTTGTTATACAGCTGCCACATCATTCAATTGCTGATGTAAGACAGACGGGGAGAGCGTAGAGAGCTGCTAGCCAAACACACACACACACCGAAACACACACAGACAAGTTGTCAATTCAGAGCAGAAGAAAACTCAATTAGGTTCTAGCAGAGCTAGAAATGTCAGTGAAGATGACATTTCGCGGGCAGATAAAAGCAAATGCCAAACAGGCAATCGATTAAACTGCAGCGCAAATCTAGACATGTATATAGAAAGGATATGATAAGACAAGTAAAGGATAACGAAACCGCAACCCACACAGTCACATACTCAACTCACTGCTCACAATTGACGATTTGCGTAAGCACAAACCAATTACTGGAACAACTGAGGAGAGAGAGCAGACTGGAGAGTGCAGAGTACTTGACTGATTGCCTTTGCTGGTGGGTGCTGAAGTCACATTAACAATAAGTACAGTACTTAGCTTCCTATCACACACATAGACACACACACTCGCAGAGAATTAAAGTTACTTACAATGGCAGACCTAGGTCAGTTAATGAACTTCCCATTCGGGCTTTGATGGGAGCTTAGAAGCTGCCGTCAGTGCGACACACACAACAAAAAGCAAACCGGTTGTCGGCTCAAGTTCAAATCTCGAGTACTTAACAATAAACCAGAATTGAAAATAGCCAAAAAATAAATGGTATATAAGCGTTCAAGCCACGGTCCAAACATCAACAGTTGCAATCAACCCAAAAACCTCAAACATGTTCAAATTCGTAAGTTGCAACAGGACAATTAACTAATTAAAGTCATCTCTATAAATTATTTATAATTTTTAGGTTGCCTTCTTCGCCTGCATTGCCGTCGCGGCTGCTGCTCCTGGTCTCTTGGCCGAGACCCACACCATTGTCCAGCCCGCAGTGTTGGCCAAGACCGCCTACGTAGACACCAGCGCCTCCTCGGCCATCACCCACCAGAGCAACGTGAATCTGCTGCGTAAGGTGCCAGTTGTTCAGACCTATGCTGCCCCAGTTGTCCACGCCGCTCCCGTTGTTCATGCTGCTCCTGTTGTCCATGCTGCTCCTGTTGTCCACGCCGCCCCTGTGGTCAGCACCTACGCTGCTGCTCCAGTTGTGCACTCTGTGCCCGTCGTCCACTCTGCTCCTCTGGTCAAGACTGTGGTCAGCGCTCCAGTGGTGCACTCCGTACCCCTTGTTCACTCTGCTCCTCTGGTCAAGACCGTGGTCAGTGCTCCAGTTGCCTACACCGCCTACCACAAGTAAAAAAGGCCATAACCAAAGTCAAAGCTATCGAACCTCTTACCCATAAATGAGTCAATAAATAAATCGAAAATGTTATCAAGAAATCTTTAATTGCTATTCATTTGGACTAACCTAACTAGTTTGAGCTTGTTTAATCAAAGTTTGACTAATTAGAAATGACAAATCCTTAACTAAATCAGTGATAGGCAGAGTATTAATAGATTTAAGCCAGCAACAAATGCAGCTTCATATGCACCACACGCTGATGACGAAAGCTCACACCATAATTATAACTATGATATATCAGACTATTACCTGTTTGTGATTATTTCATTTGTTATCTTTGTTTTTCATGGAATTGCAGGTTTATGTAGAGTATACGTCAATTATGTGCAGCTCAAGGACAATGCATAAATTAACTAAGAATTCCTAGAATAACATAAACAATAGAGTGCACAACAATTGCACTGAATTAGCATTAAATTATGTGCATATATTAACTCTATTAGCTTTGAGCAACAGAATATCCACATAAATTTAAGAGTACTTTAAAGAGCATTTCAACATAAGACTCTAAGCTTGTTCAAACTAAAAAGAATCTTTTAAAGTATCTTTACTGAGAAGAAAATTCAATGCATGCAAAGCCGATACTTCCGAAAATGCTTATTAAAAATATCGATTTAAAATAATTAATCACAGCTTATAAAGTACTTAGCTCAGCTGCTGCACAACTTGTTAATACCTCTTAATGCCAGCTAATATCTAAGGGGTATTAAGTTAACAACAGTAAGTGTTAAATGTTTTAGCAAATCAACAGTTACAAAATATCAAATAACATTACTTCACAGCAATACCAAAAGATACCTATTGAAAGATCCCAAAGTGTACAGGGTAAACAGACAACTAAGTGATTAGATCAACATGCGTTCATTTATTCAAATAATCAACAATCAGTGAATAGTTTCCTAGTGATGGTAGACATGGGCAACGGGAGCAGCAAAGTGCTTCACCACTGGCACCACTGGGGTGGCAATGGTCTTGACCACAGGAGTCACCACGGGAGTGTAGACGGCCTTCTGGTGGATCTGTGTGTGGCTCTGGTGGGAGACAGCGTGGGGCACAGTCTTGACCACGGTTGCCACGGGAGCCACATAGGTCTGGTGGTGCACAGCGGGTGCAACGAAAGTCTTGACAACTGGCACCACTGGAGCCACATGCTTGACGACAGGCACGACGGGAGCTACATGGTGAACCACTGGAGCAATGGTCTTCACCACTGGCACAACGGGAGCAACATGGTGAACCACAGGCACCACTGGAGCGACGGTCTTTACAACAGGCACCACTGGAGCAACGGTCTTAACAACGGGTGTGATGACGGCCTGGTTGTGGAACTGCGTGAAGCTCTGGTGAGAAGTAGCCAGAGGAGCAGCGTGCACCACCTTGGAGACGACGGGAGCGGCAACCACATGATGTTCCTCCACAAAGCCAGGAGCAGCAGCAACCACCGTGGCCAGAACACAGAAAGCGAACTAAATGGAGGGAACAAATTGGAATAAATACCAGCGAATGATACCCAATCCTGTCAAGAAACTTACGTAACGGAACATGTTGATTTGGGATGTTTTTTTGGGTTTACTCGTAATGAAACTGAGCAGTTGACTGATGCTGTTAGAGCCGCAAGTTAGCGCTTTTATACAGCCAAAAAGTGTTTGGCCAAAAGGATGTCCTTCAAGCAAACACAACACACAAAAAGCTAACAAATTTAGCAAACTCGTTTTGCAAATTTTGTGCGTTTGTTTGCGGGGTCAGCATTGAACTTGAACCGACAGCAAACAATTGATAACCGAGGAGCCAGAAAGGCCTAACAAATACCGATATCCCAATCAGTCATCAATTGGGCCGAGTACAGCTTAAAACTTGGCTGACTCGCCGCTAGGGCTCAACAACTCAACCAAGGTCAGAATGGGGATTGTTGTGAAAACACAAGATGAAAATGCACATTTTATTTCAAACAAACAAAAAATGCACGCGAAAAAAGGCATAAAGTATTCAGTTATATCATATGGCATATATATAAAGCAGCGATCAGTTGCCGGCCAACTGTTTAGAGGCGACAGCGGTTGGCCAAATAAGACCCTCCTGCGATTTGAGAGAAGAAAAAAGAAATTTTAGTTTTCAACCTTAATTACATAGTACAGAAATTTTGTTAATGTGGTGTGAGTGCAGTCAATGGCACAACATTCTCAAAATCCGAAGCGATTTCGGGTAGAATTTCCAAAATGCCAGTTAAGGCGGCATTACCATTCTGCTGATTCTCCGAGTCCGTATCTCCATTTGTCGAGTACCGCGAAGACTTCTCAGTACTTCCGTACTTGCGTGACTGGAATTCATTGCCAATACTCGTGCAGGCCAATGTGGGATCCGTAAAATCAGCACGCCAGACCAGATTACTGTTCTCATAGTACTCCAGGGCGGACTCCTCCATGGCGTTCTCGGCGTATTCCAGCGATTTGAGCATCGCAGAACTTGTTAATTGTACTCTTGGTGGCAGCATCGTTGGCAATTAAACAAAATTTTAACTTTAGTTGGTTACTTTATTTTACTTTTTTTTTTTTTTTTTTTGCCAATTGAAATTGTTCTGTTAGTATTTATTTCGACAGAATGGGAAACAATAGAGCAGTTTACAATTTTCATTAGATTCAGCTGTCAAAGTGATAAGTGTCAGATTTTGACGTTGACTTTAGTAATCAGTGTGGCCTACTATGTGCAGTGAAGAATCGATTACTACATTTAATTAATTATGTGACCATTTGTATGATTTTGCGCTTTGCTTACGTAACTAGCGTGGACTGCAGTGCACAGTAAGTAGACACAGTACATAGAAAGTTACAAAACTTAATATATGTTTTACAGAAGTATATTTTGTGCATAAATATATTGTTATATAGATTATTAAGCAACTATTTATTCCATAGAAATTATGACTTGGATAATTAATTTATAATTTTTTTTTATTCAGTAATATTTTGTACATTAAATTGTAGTTTCACATATTTATTTTTAACAAAAGTTTCCAATTTCAACTGTCTGTTTTTACATTAGCCGATTACATAAACAATTAACGTCAGAATTCCCCATACACAGTTTACTTAAACCCTCTAACTACACCCTAATTAATACCAAATTCCAACCGCCTATTGATGCACATAGACCGGTCTGACCTGCAACAATTGATTCATTTCACTCGGTGTTGTGTGAAAAGTGCGATTCAGATTCGTAGGTTCTACATAGCCCAGAGCACGTCCCATTGGGGCTATAACAAAGCGTGTGTGAGTCTGGGAGGAGCCCTGGTAGGAGACCACCGAAGGAGCCGAATCGATGGCCAACTTTGCTGGCTCCTTTTCTGCTGGTTTGGCCAACGTCAGCGCAACTAGTGCCATAATGAACTGCAATGTGTGGAGATTTCATGTGAAAGGTACTTGCCACATCAAGTAATTTGTGGCACTTACCACCAAATGCCGCATTTTTTCAGCCGTCTGCCGTTGGGCTACAAAGTAGAAGTACGTGGGCGGTTTCAGCCTCTCCAGTAGAGTACACAAATCGTGGCGAGTGGCAAAGTCAAACTAAACTGCGGTGTGAATTGCTGTGCCATGAAATCACAGCAAAGCAATTGCTAACACCGCCAGTGGCTTAGGCACTCGTGGCCAAAGGGGAGCCAGTAAGGGAATAAATATTGGTACGACGCCTCTGACTTTTGGCTTACTTATGAGATCTTGCAATTGTGGGAGTGTCTCAACTTGGCCGTTTTACGTAAAGAAATAATAACGAAAAATGTATAAATAAATACGAACGAGTGCCGCAAATATTGTAGTAATAACAATAACAACAATAACTTTAACAGCAACAAATCTAAGCACAACAACAACGACAACAACAACTACAACTACAATGAGTAGTGCTGTGAGTGGATACAACAAGGGAGCATGCGCAACTCTCTGAAGGTTGGTCGCACCACCAAACGCAGCTCTAAATGAAATCTTTAACTTAGCTATACCCTGTAAGCATAGACTATAACTGTAAGGCGTGACCACGCGTGGTTAATTTGGGGTATATTGTACGCTTAACCTCAGCTTGTGCTCTACTAAAATGTTAACTGATATTATCTTGTAAAACCTAAACATAAAAAGTCAAAGCTGTAAAAGTTTAACTTTTTATTTAAGCAGAAATAAAGTTAAATTATATGTGCCCAATAAACATTTATTGCATTTATAATTTTAACTTTAAACTATCATATAAGTTACCAGCAAAATTTTCCAGGAAGCAGAAGACTACTTAGACTGTGTGAAAATTTAGTGTTTATATAAAGTTAATCATGTTAATTAATTTAAGCCTTTGTAACAGCCATATTTTGTTCAAAACTGTTGCCTATTTAGAATTCTTCATTTCTCTATTAGAACTTTTTTTATAAATTTATCTTCGTCCGTAAGTAATATTAGTGACTTAGTAAATTTAATAATGACTTTAATTGACAACTTAATATGTCTATTATTAATAAAAGCCTTTGTCAGAGCCACGACTGTCTACACACTTTACCTATTTAAAATACTTCACAGCAGTCAATCCAAACAACTCAAACTTCTCACTTTAAAGTAAATTCAAACAGTTTCCATGGTAACTCCTAGTCCATACAAGTGCACAAAGAGCACAGTCAGCGGCTGTGGCTGCGCTGTCGTTTTCGTTGTCGCTGTCTGCGCTGCCAACAGACATGACTCTCCCTCACTCTTCACTCTCTCGCAGCCGCACCTCTGCTGCTCTCCTCCCTCCCACCGTTGCTACGATCTCTTCTCTCTTTAACAATTAGCCGGAGGCGCGTAATTGAAGCTCTAAGTGCGTTGCGGTTCGCTGTGGTTCGATTGAATCACATTTATTGTACACTTGAGATTTGATTTTTTCTTTACTTCTTTTTTGGTAAGGCTACTTGATTAATTAATTAAGCATATATGCGCACAAGGGCTGGGTAATAAATCTTTTGGCTGCTTTGTCGACCTTTAGCTGCACTCTCCATTTGACTCTCGAGTGTCTGTCAATCCGATTAGCCACGTTTGGAGTATAAAAAGCGCCCGCGGTGCAAACTCAGTTGCGTTAATTAGTCGCAGCGCTAAACAAATTATAATGTGCAGCTCATTGGGTCCTTCACAGCAGCTGGTGGTGCTACTAGTGTTACTGGGAACACTTGAGCTCAGCTGGTCAGCTACCATACTGCATCACGGTGGTGTGGCACACACCGGCAGCGCCATCTCCCATCAGACTTTTGTGCGCTTGTCAACACCAACGCACGTTATACCTGCAATTAGCGTGGTGCAGCAAGCGGAGCCGGAACCGGAACTAAAACACTCAAGCGCCGTTACAAAGGAGCTGACACATACACCGGCACACCTGGCGTATGCCGCACAACCTGTGGTGCATCAAATGCTGCCACGGATTAAACCCGCTCCCACCATCAGCTACGCATCATTGAGAAGTTTGAGGCAAGGACGCACCCACACACATAGGCACATCAACACCAACACACAGACAGTTTACGTTTAGTTATTTTTATGACATTTTTACATAATTTGTTGTGTTTTGATTTTTTATAAATTAAGTAATCAATTTGAAAAACGTCTTTAAATTCAAGTGAGTTCAACTTATCGTACAACACAGAGTGATTAGCATATAATGCATTCGCCCAGCATACTAAGGCCGCTCTCCAATCACCTGATCTTTCGTGCTCTTCACTACACGTTTATTGCCATACAATTGAGGGAAGAATTGGCCAGGTCAACAGCTGGCAAAAGCCACCGCAATTACTTGCAATGTAATCCTCTTATGACCTGGTTGAATCATGTAATGCTTACCTACGCGGGTGACATTTTGGTTAACCTTCTGATGGGTTCATTGCCGCTAGAGCCGCTTAGTAATTTGCAGGACATTATGCTGTGTACGGCTTCATGGTATCTGATCTTCTACAGTCCCTTCGATTGTGCATACCCGTTGGCCAGTAATTTGGCTTGCCGGATATTGGCAACACCCATTACGGCCATCAGTCAGGTGGTGCACATCGATAGGGGCATTCAGATGGCAGGAAAGACGTATGGCAATAATGCAATTGTGCCCATACTTATAGTGGGCACTGTGGTGGGAAGCGGTGCGGAGTTTCTAAAGCCAATTGCTGCGCTATTGATCAATCGATGCCATATGACAAATGCTGCTTATGTGAAGCTAAGCACGTGAGTCTCCAGCACATGTTGGATGCTCATCTAATCCATTGACGAATTGACGATGATCTACAGAAACTCCAAAGTGTCTTTCTGCATCTCGGGACTCTACTTGCTGAAACTGAATCACAGTAAGCTGCTGCTCGGTCTCACTCGCCATCAAGTTCATATCTATGGTCTGATAACGCTTATCTGTTTCAAGTATCTGGCATTGAACTACCGAGTGGATCACCTTATGTGGAATGTGGAGAATCGTGTATGCTATGCCTTCTTTGGTGGACTCTATGCAGATTTAGCCAGGTTTTTCAAACGCAAACAAACGTTTCGAAAACTTTGACTGAATCTACATAGTAACAACCAACATTGCATAACCAACAAGTGGGAGATAAGAAAGACAAAGAGGTAGACAGGGAAAAAGAGGGAGGAAGATAAAGATACGGCTACTAAGCGGCTTAAATTGTTCCCTCCAGCCAGCCGAACAGAACAATAGAATGGAAATGCTCATTCACTTGGCAGAAGTTTCGCATGATTTGGTTTTACCAGCTCGCGACAGCTCCGATTACATAAGTTGCCACACGAGCCACGAGCTGCCAATTGCGAGCCGCGAGCTTCGAACTGCGAGCCACGAGCCGAATCAATCGTTAAGAGGCTTATGCCACAAGGAGTACAATTACTCCCGCATCCCAGAGGGCGCGGTGGCTGCAGTGGCAACTGTGGGCGCTGTGGGAGTGGTCGATGTGGTAACGCTTGTTAATTAATACTCCATGTGGTTCGTTGTGTCATTACAAGCGAGAATTGCGCATTTTAAAATGTGATAAAAGTCGAATAAAAAACATCATTAAAATTTCCCTGTAATATCTCAGAATTGTTTACCCAACATTGTAAATGAGACTTCAGCAGAAGTACCACTTGTCTGTAGGTTTTTCCGAGCTGAAGAGAAAGAGTCTGGTATTCTTGTCTAAATTACTCATTTTAGTTCTTTCCAAATTTCCATACTAATATTTTCTCCCCCTTAAAATCAAAGTAGTTTTGAATTTATGTACAATTTCCTTAACTTTCACAATGTCCGACACTAAGAAAAAGGGTCAGAGAAAAGTGCAGCAAGCACTGCCAGAAACCAAACCTGTTGATTGCGAGCCTAAGCAGAAGCCAGCAAAGTTATCAACCCCAAAGGATGAACCTCAATGTGAGCAGAGCAAAAGCTACAAATCGGCAGCGGAGCAGCGTCTTCATCTCGAGAAGGAAGTAATTCCAACTCTGATGCAAGGCATGTTGGAACTGGCACGTGAACAGCCCCGAGATCCCATTAGCTATTTGGAGAAGTTCTGGTTGAAGAAGCAGCACAAGTGTGACATACCAATGCCCGATGATCTGCTCTAGAACTGCATACACATTTCATGTATTTAAATTTCAAAATGACATCATTAAATAAATGTTTTCTGGTTCACATTCAATGATGCATTTCTTAGTGCAACGAGGCGCATCCGCTAGTTCAGTATAAAAGCCTGACTTAAATCCAGTTAGAGCATCAGTTGGTCAACAGCCTTCACCTTGTTATCCAAAGCAGGAACAAACCCAATCATGTTCAAGCTGGTAAGACAAGTGATTGATTAAATAATCATCATCGATTTCATATCACTCTTTTTCAGTGTGTAGTTGCCTTTGTGCTAGTCTCGCTGGGAGCAGCTAATGCTGGCACTTTGGAATGGCCCGCAAATCTTGTGGCTCTTAGCCAGGCCAAATCCTCCCTGCCGCTGCCTCTAAGCGAGGAATCCGCAGAGCTTTCCAGCGAGAGCAGTGCCAGCGCCAGCAATGGAGCAGCTGAAGCCGATGGAGAAGATGCTCTAAGCGAGGCTTCCAGTGCCAACGCCGATGCCCTCGATGCACGTCTAGTCTCTGCTGTGCCGGTCTCTGTGCCTCTGCCTCTGATTGTGGCATCTCGTCCCGGACTTCGCACCGTGTTGACCATTCAGGAGCCCGCATTGGCCAACGTGGGCAACATTGTGGAGCATGTGCCCACCGCCATCTCCCATCAAAGCCAAACAGTTGTCCACGACCATCGTCGCCTGGTAACACCCATTGTGGCACCCGCTGTGCGCACCACCCAACTGGTACGCCAACATCCTCCACTGGTGTGGACCGTCGCCAGCGATCCCCGTCTCGTCTTGGTCCGCGATTAGACAACAGCTGACGTCATCAATAACAAGAGCAACACAAGATACAACCAAAGAGAAATCAATTGCCAAATTAATTCTTATAGCTAACCGATCCTCTATAAACTTTTAAACCTTTTAAACTGTTCCTGCCATTTTTCTACTCTACTCTATTTCTATTCTTCTCTATTCTATTCTGTTCTTTTTTCTGGAATAAAGAATTCGCATTCGCAAATCGGTTGAGCACTTTCCTTACCTATGACTGCCCACAGCAAATCAACAAAGTAAACAGCAAACATCAAGTGCACAAGCGGCAGTAGAGTCTGCTCGACTGTAAGTTACCAGTAACACTAGGAAAAGCTAAGTCTTATGTATGAGTGTGGAATACCTTTCTTAAATCAAGAATTTACCAGTCTACTTTCATCCAACCTTTCGTAACAAGCTTGGCTCACCCATTCCCTCTTTAAATACCGGGCATAAATATCGCAATCAGCGGTCAAGATTCGCAGAAGATTAGATACAAGGAAATGCTTCTAAGCCCAAACAACAAACAACTAACTTGCCGCCTGTTCAAGGTAACGCCTATTAGAATGTTCCATCTGCCAAGTCAGCTATAAAAGCCTCTGCTGCTCTTCGAAGGGCAAACAGTTCAAGTTGAACGTCAGAAGATGCAGTTGCAACTGGTGAGTGAACTTGCCACAAAGTAACAAATTATTTAACTTCTCACACTTGTTCTTCTGCTTTTCCTACATTAGAATTTCCTTTTTGCCCTCTTGATGCTACTAAGCTTGAGCCACGCCCAGCCAACGCTGATTAAATGGGGAGATCTGGTGGAGCACATACCCACGGCGGTGTCTCATCAGAGCTCCACTGTGGTGCACAGCAGTGTGCCACAACGCACTCCACTACTGTCACCCGCGGTGCGAAGCTTTGTTCTCTCGTCTCTGAGTCCAGCGGCAACCTACGTTCATAACCACACCCCAATGGGCTGGAGCTACCTCTACACGGCTCCTTCCACCCTCAAGTTTTATGGACATTGAATTGCAGCTATGCAAACATAATAAATACACACAAATGGCCCACGTTCAAATTCCAATCCTTGCTTGTCTGCTTCTTTTTTCTGGGAAAGAATGGGAATTTCATGCTCGCCTGACTGCAGCTCGCAGCTGAAGGATTAGTTGTTGTTTCAAAGCACATTCGAAATGCCAATTAAATTTTGCGCTACATTTCACAGCTGATGGAGATGAATTTTGCTCAAGGGGAGCACAGGATTAGAAGCAGTCGCTGACGTCATCGATGCCAAGTTATGGTGTCAGCAAAAGCGAGTGAACCCTTGACTGGGATAAACAAACTTTGTTTGGTTAGCCAACAATGCAGTACCCTTTTTTTGGCAACAGTTAAAGGACAGCTTAAAGCAAGTGTTAAATAAAGTTATGTACAAATGCTTACAGAATTTAATCAGAATTTTGGAGTAAAATTTATGATGAGAAGACAATTTAAGTGCTTTAGAAAACTTATTGTAAGTTTAGTTTACCCACAAGTAAAATTCAAAGTTAAGCTCATAGTCCTCTAGTCAGAAGAGTACAGTACAGAAGATTTCTAACAACGCAGTCAAGGGCAAAATGCCTGTACCCTGTGCTAGGGGCTATACCCTATGTTCTTAGCAAACTGACCTCGCTCTGAATCGACCCGATCAGCCGACGACCTCTACCAGCCCCTTCATATGTGTACACGTCTCCTTTTAATCGAGTGACAACAAAGTCAAATCAATAGGCCGACACAATTGTCAACAGGTCGTTGTTTGGCAGTAGAAGCCCTGCCAATGCCAATGCCAGTGCCAGGTGGTTGCCCGTTAGCTGTTTTGGTTGCTTGGCTGGTTGGGCGGTTGTCTAGCTAATGGAGCAGTCAAGACACCAAAAAAGCAAGTGTCAAATGACAACAATGAAATTTATGAAATTGAAAACCTTGAACCTCAAACACACACTCACTCACACACAAACACACTCATGTATCGACTCGACCGCTGGGTGTCAACAGTAAACGGGCAAAGGTTAAGGCGAAATAACAGTTTTAAATACTGTTAACTGAGCTCTGGTCACAGCCATTTGATATGTCAAGTTATGCAATTTCTAAGCTCATAAAGTCGTCAAAAAAATCTTGTGTGTATGGGTGAGGGGATGTGTGTGCTTGGCGATGACAAGTGCAGTTTTCGGTGCAACAAATTGCCATTGTTGTTGTCTCAATTACGTAAAGCTCTAAGCGCTGCAGACGACAAAAACAATGCTCATAAAGGTCACAGCGTCAGGACGAGCTAGAATCTCCTCCATAAGCATTGGCAATAATTGGTGTTTATCGATTGGGTGACGCTATTGTCTACCTAACGTTCAACACACCTGCCCCGCCCCATCCCCTGCCTAATTGTGCCCACCTCCGCCAACCAATTGATTGTCCTTGCCTGTCATTTGCAGGCCGTGGTGCACTCAGGCCCAATGATGCAATCGCTCAGCACAATAGTATGCTGCAAATGCTGAAGCTCTGTTTACTTACCGCTAGATGGCGTCGCACAGTTCGACATTTTAAAGCAGCGCCTAAAAGGCTGCACCATAAAGTCGTAAAAGTTCATTGAATTTGTTGACAACTGCTGAGCTTGATTAAACGCAATTATCACAGCGGGTAGCTTGGGTAGTTTCGGTTTGGTTGTGCTTTTGGGTGCTCTTGGCTGCCTTTGTGTGCTCTTGGGTGCGATGTCAGCTTACCGCTGCGTAATCGGTTTGTTTGTTTATCAATAGAGCGGCAACTTGAATGCGTCGTTATGCTGTCATCCCAGTGACTATTTTACTATAAGAACTGTACTATAAGGATGCTCCGGCTCTGACTCTGGCCCTGACCATGGGCGGTCTATCCGACGTAGACAAAAGCCGACCTAACAAGTTAAGCAAAACAGGCAATAAGACTGAGGGACTGAGAGCCAGACAAATAGATTTAGGGACAGACAGAAAGAGAGAGAGAGAGAGAGAGTATTTCGCAAACAAAATATTGTCAGGGGCAATCAAAGGCAAACCACTTAGATAAAATGCTCAAAAGTTTTTCAAGTTTAACCAGAACTGAGCACAACAATAAAAAGGGTACAGAAAAGCGAGCAAATTAAATAATTTATGTAATCTAAACCGAATGGAACTGAACTGTAAAACAATTGTTAAACAAAGACGAGCATTTCAGCTGCCAGAAAAGATTAACAACTTGATGAACTTGCCTCATGGCTTTCACTGTCTCCGAGTATTACCTGACCATCTTCCCCACCAAGCCCCTGCCCACCCATTGGCTATATTTCTCAGGGCACCGGAAGCAGCATGTGGCGCAACACTCTCGACTCCAGGTTTGACTTTAGCTTTAGCATTGTTTCCTGCCACACTAATTGAGCTTGCAACTTTGGGATCTGCTCACAGTGAAAGGGCAAAAATAATAAACTTCGTGTTTATGCGGGAGTTACAATTGTTTAGCATTGCACAAGAGCGTCAAGCTGTAACCAAGCGACTTCGATGCGAATGAGTCACTTATTTTGGAGACCCAAAAGCCGCTTGCTTGACTGCCTGCTCAATCATGCCGGACACATAATGTGGGTGAATGACCTTGACGATTAACCAACTAATAAATACAATAATCGTAAAGCAATAACAACGTTTTGTTTAAACATTTATTACATGCAGTTTCGCAAAAGCAAAACAAACGCCGCAAAAACCCAAAGGTAAATACAAAAACAAAATTTAAAAAAAACAAAAAGCTAATGGAAAAAACAAAAAAAAACTCATTCAAATTCCCGCTGCGTGGACAAAGCTCAATTCCAAAATCAAAGGAAAGAAAAGAAAATAAACGCAGGCAAGCAAAACGAATCAAAATCAAAATTCAATCAATCCAGAAAAAAAATATGTATTGAAAAACTGAGGTATAGATACCCTAACTTTATAAAAAAATATTGAGCTTATATATTTCGGCGATTAACAAAGAACCATGTTGGAAGGATGGAATGGATTTCCTTCAATTTCAGTGCCTTAAATCTTAATTCCCAAAACAATTTTGTTGCCAGAAAAAAGTAATTTCTTTTATTGTACTGTTTCCTCTAAATTTGTGAAATTAAATTTTGTTAATTACAAATGTTATTTACGTTTCATTTTTAAAGCTTTGCTGACGCGCTTTTATTGCCACTACAAGCCACATAACCCTCCGTAAAATTTAATAATAGGGTATAATAAATCACAATGAATCACAGGCCCGAACAGTTTGCTCTACACGAATGCATTGAGTGCCACAGTCGGCTGCATTTGGGTTTTCGGATTATGTAAGCAAACAGAGAGAAACAAATACAAACACAGAGACTGAGACTGAGCCAGAGACTACAACTGAGAGATACATAGATACAAATTCGGAGCCCGGTAAACTGAGTGGCTTGCCACAAAAGCTTAGCTGGGGTTTCCCCAAGGCCTGATGTTGAACGACCGGCTTCAAGCTGAAAATTGGCTAGGCCAATTTAAGTAGTACTTGAGGTAGACGCTCTGTTGCATTGTCTTTTTGCGGGATTTTCCAGTGTTTGAAATTTGTGCTTTGGGTAAATCCGTGGCACAGTTGCAATAGCAGATACTGCAACTTTTGCATCTACCACAAAAATAGGCCTTAACCACCTTTTCCACACACATTTTGGCCAACTGGGAAGTTGTCTGAGCTGTGTGGGAGTCGCCGCAAGTTATTGAGCAATTGACACACAAACACGCGAGTGACAAAAGTGTGGCCTTCGTTGGAAGAGAGACAAACACAAGTTTAAACGATTTTGGACTTGAACTGATACAGTAAAGTAAATATCGTATTGTTAAATGTTGTTTAGCTACAAAGGTTGATAATTTGGGAAGAAATTTAGAGGAGGAAAAGGGGAAAAGCTAGGAAAAAACTCAACAAATTAAACTTCAGATGCAGAATCAACTTAGAGGACAAGAAGCAAACTAATTCAAATTTCTCAATTGGTAGTTTTTAAAACAGTTTAAAATGGATTTGCTTAAAGATTTTATGTATTACAATTTATATAAAAATAAATGTCATAAATGTATGTGGTATTTCATTGATTTCAAGCACACTTTTGGCCAAAAATTCACTTAAGCTTAAATCGATAAAATTGCAATTAAAAGATCAATTGAAACCTCGAACCCGAGATTACACTGTTCACCTCGATTAGCTGTCACTTGACTAACAACAACTCACACAGCTTAAGGTCAAGTTCAAACGCTGAATAAGAGGGAATTTACCTAACTAAAGACTTTACTGAGTTCACACTAATTTCTAAAATTAATTCGGAAGTGCCTCTTTTAAGCAAACACCAAAAAAACTTGTGTGAGTCAACAGCAAACAGCAAACGGCAAAGGAAAACCCGATGGTCAAACACATTGATTGATAAAACTTAAACGAACTGCTGAACTCAGTGAGACTGTTTGGCAAACAGTTAAAAAGAGAAGAGAAATGATTGGGTTAATTAGCATAATTATCGTGGATCGGCCTGTTTACACATATTATCAGCTTTCTTGGAATGGTTAACATAAAAATTGACTTTAAATGATTGTGTCGCCGTCTGGAAGGTCAATCACACACTCAGGCAAACGGGTAAGCAGCTTGTGAATAATAATCACAACATCACTGACCACACACAATATGAGTAACGATAAACCAAACGAATCATCAGCATTTGGCACGCGTATCTCGTATTTTCTACTTATATTTTGATTTATTTTTGGGAAGCTTGAGTATCTAATTTTTATGAACTTCGGGTAATTCCGCTTGAGATACAGTAAGCTCTCGAGTTGTAATTGAACAAAATGAATGACCGACTAAGGCTAGTACTGACACTGGGCCAAACATGGCTTTAAAGTGTGCCAGATCCGGTTTGTGGCGATGCCCTTTATGAGCCCATTTTTCTTTTGTTTTTGGCTTTTTTTCTCTCTGGGGCTTGTCTTGATTAGTCAGCGGCCCAGTTGCCCCTCTTTGGGTCATTGTGACCCAATTAATAATTGCAAATTTCATAATCTGTTGTTGTTTGAGCTGTTACACAAAAATCGTGCACCTTTTACGGGAACTAGAGATGATATGAACAATTTTTGGACATTTTCGACCCACATGAAGCGCTTCAAGCGCTAATTTGGACACAAGAGTTTTCAACATATTTTTTATGAGACATCTTTTATGTATACCTCCCCGAAAGGAGGGGAGAAAGAGATTGCAACAACTTATTTTTGACTAAGCGGTCATTAAGCTAAGGTTTCCGCTTAGACCTCATCTTAACCTTCGTGGATACGCAGAATGCAGCTCAAACTAAACCCAAAAAACCCAAAGAAATACCCAAAATTTGTTTTGACGTCATAGCAAGAAAAGGCAGCCCTCCGCGCCAAACTTGTTGCCAAACTGACGCTCTCTGCTTTGTTTTGTTTTGAGTTAACAATTCGCAAAAGAGCACCACTGCCAGCACCAGCAACCACAGCAGCTGCAGCCACTGCCGGCGTTGGCGTCGCGCATGCGCAACTTGCGTATAAAACGCCCAGATCGGTCGAAAGCGAAATCAGTGAACGAGTCGACAGCAAACGAATCAGACAACAGACAATAAGTGACAGTGGTGCAGTGAAAGGATATAGAGCAACCATTTACATAAGGATTACAACGAAACAACAATTCGATTTGGAATATTTATTCAACACAAAATAAAAGGTTAGTAAAGCGAGTGACAGTTTAAAGTGTAAACGACAAAAGCCAAAAAGACAAAGAAATTCAGGAGAAAATGTTCATGTGCAAAACTTAAAGTGTCCCAAACATTAAATCAATTACAGAGCAGTGCTTGATCTTCAACAGTAAACCCTTGGCTCAAGTCAACGAACCAAATCCCAAGTCCCCCTAAAAAAAAACATAATCAAACTTTCTCTGCAAATCCAGAGGCTCAAGACAAACCTCTCGTAAATTGCCTTTATTTTTCGACCAAGTTTGAGCAATTTGCAATGCAACGCTGCACACGACTTCCGTTTTGGGGGCGCAGCCTCAACAAAATTTCCACAAGGCGCTAACAAATTTCGCTTTATATAACTCGTTTAAGACGCCTTTAAGATCGACAGACAGGCAGACACCACCCACGCTTTAGAAAGAAAAACGCAATTAAAATCAAGCCTGGAAAATTGTAAGCCGGCAAGTCGAAGATTTTATACGCTCTCAAAGAAATAAAAATAAGTTAAATTTCAGTAAAAGAAAAGTTTATTTTTAAGCTAGTAACTTCCTAAAAAAAATCATATTTATTATGATAAAAATATCTTTTGAATAATTAAAGCATTTTCAATGAGCAACATTTTCATTTTATGCTATCAATAGTTGAAAGCTATAAAATTAAAATCCTTCTTATAATCAAGATAAATATACATCATTAGCCAGCTACTGACTTCATTAAAATGCCCGCACATAGAGTACAATAACGAAAATGATATAACATGCAGTAATGGCAATAAAAGAGTGGAAAATGTTAAGAAAAAGAGTTGGAAAGGGAGCGGAAACGGGAGCAGTAAGAGTTACGAAAATGCATTAAGCGTAAAGTCTGCCTTGACAGCCCCGGCACAGCACAGAGATCAAGTTGAGTGATCAGTTCGCTTGCAAAATCTCAACACAGGTAAAATTACCTCATAGAGGGGGCAGCGACTGTGAGAGATAGAGAGAGCGGCTTACACGGTCTGCGACCTCGAACGAAAGTAAAAGTCTTTTCATGTTGAAAGACGACGGAGACGACAATAACAATGAGTCAGTGTGAAGATTTCAAGACGTTGCCGCAAACCGGTTGCGATTGCTACAGAAAGAGGGAGAAAGAGAGATGGAAAGAAAGACAGTAAAAGAGTGAGTGAGAGAGAGGTGTAAATTGGCACAATGGCCAGCAGTTTTTTGGGGTAATGGTGTCAAAAGTGATTATGTAATAATCGAACCTTCCTATCTGCTTCTTTCTTCTTCACAGACACACACCCACACACACACACAATGAGATTGAGAATGGGTTGGTTATTAGTTTTGGCAGCCAGTGCAACATTGGTTGCCGCCGCCGATTCCGACTGGGGTAACGAATGGGCGCCCATGGAAGCGGACTCCATGTTGAGCCGTCGCTCCGCAGACCCAAATCCACCAGCTGAGGAGGCTCAGGGACGCAACTACGCTGTCCATGAGGCCATTCAGAGCAATGCTACCGAAATTGATGCCATGATCGATCAGATTATCAACTCCAGACGCGAGGGACGTAATCTGGGTGAATACGACGCCGTTTATGCCGATGGCAACATTGATCAGGCTCTGCAGCAGGGAAACGATCAGCAGGCACGTAATCTTATCCGTGACAAGCTGTGTGGCTTGGGACTGATGAGCTGCGATGTGGAGGAGAAGCGTCCCTTCTACTCGACCATCTATGCCCAAGGACCTCCACCAGCGTCGGGCTTTGGAGGTGGTCCCTATGGACCAGCTAAGCCAATGCCACCACCAAGCTACTTCAGCGGACGTCCACCCATGAACGGTCCACCACCCAGCTCCCTGAACTCCTTCGGGCCACCACGCAAGGTGGGCTACGAGAGCGGCTACAAGCCCATGAATAGTTTGTACAGACCAGGCGGTGGTCCTCAGTTCGGTGGTGCCTATTTGGAGCACCCACCACCATCTGCTATTGATGGTTCCGACGGTATTACCTACAGCAAGCCACCACCCGGTGCTCTGATCTACGACAGCAAACCACCTGGTCCCCTCTACTCTGGTCCTGGTAACAATGGTCCCGTCTACACTGGTGCTCCCAATGGTGTTCCTCCCTACAACTTCGAGAATCCCGACAAACTTCAGGGTGCCAGCTCCTCCGTCAACGGTTTCTACAGCCAACAATCGTCGTCCTCATCTTCTTCCGCTTCAACGGCTTCCAGCACTAAGGTGGTTGTCGGCGCACCCGTCGATGCTGGTCTCCAGCAGCATGTCCATCATCACTATCATCATGTGGAGGGCGGTGAGGGTGCTCATGTGCCCAGCGTAGCTGTTCCTATTGGAGGTGGACAAACCATCAACACAGACTTCAGTGCTTTGGCCCAATCATCTGCTACATACACTCCCCAGGCTCAGGCTTCCAGCTCCGGATTCACACAGTCTAATGCTTTCACAGCCGGTTTCAATGGTGCCTCCCAAGGTGGTCTGCTCTCGCAGGGCTACAATCCCGGCCAGAAACCAGGTGGTGATCCCTACAAGCCCACATCTGGTCTTGGCGGCTATGGCAGCAGCTCCGGCCTGTCTCAATCCGGCGGATTTGGACAAAATGGATTTAGCGGCTCACCCAGCGGCAGCTATCACAGCCAGAACCCCGACTACTACAAGAAGGAACTGAATACTGGCGCTTCCAGCAACTACAATGGTCTCTCCACCGGTTACGGAGGAGTTGGTCAGAGCCAAGGAGGTCTCTATCAAGGAGCTGGTGGCTATGACACTTCCCGTCAACAGATCGTCGACTGCCAGTGCGTGCCCGTCTCCCAATGCCCTGCCGCTGATCGTATTGGACGCAAAGACGATTTGATTCTAGCCATTGACCCTAGGAATCTCGGCAAGGAGATTGAAGCCCTGAGTGACGATGCTGTCAATGGAACCGCTAATGCTACCACCAAGGACGAGAAGAAGGAGGATAAGAAAGATGATGAAAAGAAGCGCACACGCCGTCAAACTGATGCGGAGAACAAGGAGGATGACACCGGAGATCTTTCATTGGATGCTCAAGGGGTAAGTCTAGTTGTTGTCTCATTTAAGTTTAGAATCCTTAGGTGATGTAACCGCCCAACTAATGCAAATCACACATAGTAATTGCTCCCTAGTTGAGTGACTAATCAAGCACACACACACCCACACAAAAACATACACAACATTACACCACCAAACCCAAATCAAACCAAACCACATTGATCAACGCTCCTCGCTCCTTGACCCTCGCTCAACTCAAACTCAAACCCTCCGCTCGATGTCGTCGTCTGGTTGGTTGCCACCGCAATGAGATCTGGTCACTAATCCAACAGCAACAGCAACTAAAACCAACCTAACCACGCACGGGGTCAAATGGTCGCGCACCGCCTACGTCCAGCTCGGCTAACATCGTGTCCTTCTTCCTGCAGCGTCAGTTGCCCATCGGCCAATCACCCCTGGCCCTGCCAGCGCTCCAAGCTCTTGAGCTGATACAGCGCAAAGTTCTGCCCACATATGGCGTTAGTTTTGGACTGCCCTATCCCACATCTGGGCATCCAGGCGGCTATCCATCCAATGTCCTAGGCGATTATTATCCAGCGCAAAATCCTCACTTTGGCGCCTTAGGACCGAATGGTCTCAATCTTGGTCTGGTCAATGTCAATCCGCTTGTCTCGCTGCAAGTGAGCAAAACGGATTACGGCGAGAAGGTAGTGAAGCCTCTGGTGAATCTGCATGTAACGCCCAATGAGAATATCATCCAGAAAGTGGGAGATTTCTTCAAGAAGCGACCCACCGAGGTCCACAACACGCATTACCATCACCACGACCACTTTAGAGGTTACGATGAGCATGAACATGCACCGCATTACCAACCACATCATTATAGCGAGCCACATGGCTACGAGAGCTTCGCACCCATTGAGCATTTCAATGTGGAAATGGTGCACAGCACGCCCATCTTTGAGTATCACAGTGGTCCCTCGCTACAGCCAGCAGTGCAACATTATCACCACGATGAGCACCACTCGAGTCATCACTCGAGTCACCACTTTGCGCACCACTCAGAGCCCTCCTTTGAGCACCACTCGGGACCCTTCTTTGAGCACCACTCAGAGCCGTCCTTCGATCACTCCCACAACTCGCTGTTTTCTGGCACTGCTCCCAGTGGCTTCGGCAGCTACGGAGATTACTCCCAGCACTACGAGCGCAGTGTCAATGTCAGTGAGCCGGAGTTTACTCCCAGTAGGCGTGGCAAGCAACTAACTTTGGGGCCACTTCATAATGTGCCCACTCCTGCGCCAGGTGCGGCAGAGGGTAGTGATTTCGTCACCTTCCCACACGATCGCCGTCGACGCAGCGTGGATCAAGAGTCTGAGTTTGAGTTGAGAGAGGAACAGGTAAAGGAGCCGGTGTGCTCACAGATAAATCGAAACAGGATGTGAACTGTGCTACTCTGCTAAAAAACTGCTTCTAATGTCTTATTCTATTTCCTCTTTGCTTCTTGCAGCGCGCTTATTATGGCAACCGTCCCGTGGAGAAGACTTGCCGCATTAACGAGGTTTGCTGCCGTCGTCCTCTGCGTCCCCAGCCTCCTGTGCAGCAGTTGGGACGTTGCGGTACACGTAATGCCGCTGGTATCACTGGACGCATCAAGAATCCCGTTTACGTTGATGGCGACAGTGAGTTCGGTGAATATCCCTGGCATGTGGCTATCTTGAAGAAGGATCCCAAGGAATCGATCTATGCCTGCGGTGGCACCCTCATCGATGCCCAGCACATTATCTCCGCTGCTCACTGCATCAAATCGTAAGTCACAACTCCTCCAGCTTGGCTAGGATTACCCAACTGATCGCCGATCATACTTTTTACAGACAAAATGGCTTCGATCTGCGTGTGCGCCTGGGCGAATGGGACGTTAACCATGATGTGGAATTTTTCCCTTACATTGAACGCGATGTCGTCTCCGTGCACATTCATCCCGAATACTATGCCGGTACTTTGGACAATGATTTGGCCATCTTGAAACTGGATCAGCCCGTGGACTTTACCAAGAACCCACACATCAGTCCCGCCTGTCTGCCCGATCAGTATTCCGACTTCACCAACGCTCGTTGCTGGACGACCGGCTGGGGCAAGGATGCCTTCGGAGAGCACGGCAAATACCAGAACATCCTCAAGGAAGTCGATGTGCCAATTCTATCCCATCATCAGTGTGAATCCCAATTGCGTAACACTCGTCTGGGTTACAGCTACAAGCTCAATCCCGGATTTATCTGTGCCGGCGGTGAGGAGGGCAAGGATGCCTGCAAGGGAGACGGTGGTGGCCCTCTGGTCTGCGAACGCAACGGTGTCTGGAATGTGGTCGGTGTTGTGTCCTGGGGCATCGGATGTGGTCAAGTGAATGTTCCCGGTGTCTACGTTAAGGTGGCTGCCTACTTGCCCTGGATCAAACAGATCACCCAGAGCTACAAATGATTAGGAGAGATCCAAACGCCCTACCATGCCCACACCGAGGAGATTCCAACGGTTGATGACGCCTCTGATGAATTTGTTTTTCACTTTTGAGTCAGCCATTTTCTTATATAACTGTCCCTGTCTCTTTTTTCGTTATCTTTATGTTTTCATCTTTTTTATTTTGTTTTTATTTTTAACTTTTTGTATTTATTCGAACATGTTTGTTAGCCCACTCGAATTACCGTTACCGCTTGTTACCATTACGTACTCGCCGGCTTTTTTAGGCCTTTATTTTCATATTACCTTGTTACCTTGTTATTACGCGTTATTGTTATGACCCACGCACACACACACACACTGGCGCACACTCACTTTTGTCACACTGTCGTTTATTAGATAAGACTCCGGTATGACCGGGAAAGTTCCGATAAGTGCCTTAAGTATTGCTGTCTATATGTTATCATTCATGTTCCGAAACAATCCGAATTGTATCGTGTAAAATAGTTGTGTTTATATTAATTAATTTATTATTTATACTTGTAATAAATTAAAAACTATTTAAATAAATTAATTTATGAGAAAAATTTAAAAACTTTGACTGTTTATTTACGTTGGGCGTAAGCGGGAAATAACAAAGACATACTAATAAGAACCTAAATAACAAATAATTATTTATTGATTAGGTATCGACTGCATTTAGTTAAGAATGTGCCAAATTAATACATTTTTCGTCTCCTCATAATCAAAATTTACTTTTCAAAACCAAAAGTTTCCCTTTAAAAATATCAATGAAGATTTTGTAATGAAAAAAAACCACCACTTTCATACAGAAACTACATATTTCTGTTTCTAAAACAGCTTTTTAAATTATTGAAGTAATCTTTGGAAAATAATGCACATACTAAATTTGTATACTGTACCTATAAGTATACCTCAGAGAATCATTTAAATTCCATACATTTCCGACAAAACCAATTAAGTTTCCTTATATTTCAATACCAAAAGTTGCATCCATCTTGGTGTTTATAACCTACATATTAAATACATTTTATAGCACTCATAATTATCTGATAACTCTGCCAATTTAATGAAAAATATGATTACAATTTCAAATCATATTACAGGTATCAAACTGTATCATTATAACCATTTTAGGATCAATTACAATTGGGCGCAACCCAAAAATATAAATGTAAATTAAATTTTTAAACATTAAACCACCACAGCTTGGCAGCTTTGCACCACCCATAACCACTTGGAAAAGCTAACAGCCGTGGTAACAAAACATTAATGGATCACATGGAAGCGTTTCCTCGAGTTAGTCCAAAGTATTTGTGGGATATTCAAATTGCCAAAAAGATGTATTATAATATTATAATCACATGTTGAACAGCCGTTAAACTCAAAAACCGCAACAGACTTTCCGCACTACTAAAAATTTATGCACCGCTGAAGTTTTGTCCAAACTTTGAGTATAAAATCCATGGAGCTCTTGAGATCGAAGACTAATGCAGTTTTAGCAGCTCTAGGGAGAAGATGTACAACAAGGAATTCAGATGCTTGCTCTGCCACTTGCTCATAGGTAAGGCAATCAAATATTGAAGGATTACGAATTTATGGAACATATTCTACAGCGCTGCTCTGCGCCGAGGCCTTGGGCAGACTGAACAAGCGGAATGGCGGCAGTGGCTTCTACTACAGGCAACAACCTCCACCACCTCCAGCACATGCACAACCGCCACAACTGCATCTGCATCAGCATGGCAGCTACTATGAGCCCACCTTTACAGGCTACGAGGAAACGGAGCCGGAACATCAGCCACATCAGCCACATCAACCACATCAGCCACATTCGTCACATCAGCAACATGGCAGCAGCAGCTCCAAGGGCCACTCGAGCGCAGCTGGAGGAGACTCCGGCAAGGCAGGTTATAGCATTGGCAGTGGATTACGTTCTATAGCACAGGGCTCAGCAGATCAGGCTTACACTGCGGTGGCCAATCAGCATGCAGCAGCCAAACAAGCCGCCTTCATAGCCAAGAACACATTGGCACAGGCGGCTTCACAGGCTGCAGCAACGGCACAGGCAGCTTTGGCTGGCAAGCAGGTGATACTGCAGGAATTGGAGCAACAGGCAGCGGAGGCACAACGTGCACTCTCGCGCGAACTGGAGCAACTGAAGGCAGCCAAGTTGTCGGCCAAGTTTGCACAGCAAACGGCTCAAGCGGCACATCATCACATCTCTGTGTTAACCGCTGCAGTTAACAACGCCAAATCAGTAGCCGAGCAGGCGGAACAAACCTCCTCTGAGGTATCCAATCAACTGGCATCCCAAGCCACGATGGTGGGACAGGCAAAAAATCGTGTGGAGCAAGTGGAGGAGCAGCTGCAACAAGCACGAGTGGACTTTGCGGCCACTAAGGAGTCGGCACTTAAGGCGTCATCCTCAGCAGCTGCGGCACAAGTGAATGCATCCAAGGCGGCAGCTCATGCCACAATTGGACTGCACGACAGTGCTAATCAGAAGGAGCATCTTCACGAGGAAGAACTTGAGTCCTATGACGAGCACATAGACACCAGTGGAACAGGACACTCGGAAAACGAGACTATCGAGGAACATGCACACAATGGCTAGTCTCCATTAAAATTGATATTTATATGTGTATATATTTTAATGTAAATTATAGAAATTTTAACGCCAAATACACAACTAAGCAAATATAAACGACTTAAACAACAACAGTAATAAAAGTAAATTAAACTCACCATTAAATATATATTATCCAAAGTTGTTCCATTTACTGATATTTCTTTTAACACACCACATTAATTATAATATAATACAGTTATTCTCGTCACAAATTCGCCTTTGAACTACGATCCGCGTTGCACACCAACAAAATCATATACAAACGCATATTTAGCGACTTGAACAGCAACAGCAACGAAAGTTAATTAAACTCTCTAGTAAATATATATTCTCTAAAGTTGTTCTATTTACTGATTTTTATTTTAACACAGCGCCCGTATTAATTATAATATAATACAGTTATTCTCGTCACCAATTCGCCTTTAAACCACGATCCGCGTTGAAAACCAACTAAAGCATATACAAACGCATATGTAGCTACACCAAACGCACCAGTAACCAAATTTAATTAATCTCACCAGTAAATATATATTCTCTATTTCCATTTTACACATTTTTACACATTTCTACACATTTTTACACATTTTTACACATTTTTACACATTTTTACACATTTTTACACATTTTACACACAGCGCGCACATTTTCATGTAATAAACTTATTCTCTTCACAAATTCGCCTTTAAAACCCGATCCGCGTTGCCAACCAACCAAAGCACTCCCGCCTTATACGAACACAAGATATGGCAACGCTGCACAAATACAGCTGTTCGAGTCACCAGTGAATAGCAGTTCTGTGTGAAGAAGCAGCACAACGGAATAAATTTATTATTTTCTTATTAGTAAATTAAAAAGAGTGTTAATTACGACAAAATGAGTCAAAAAGTAATCAAATACATAGGACGCACAACAGACTTTCGTGGCAACACGTTGTGGGAGCTTGTCGGCAATCTACCTGACTGGGGAGTCGGTCGCATGGTCATACGTAACATGTTCCAACGTTATCCCGAGCCCTGCTACATGCGTATACTGAAAGTGCAAGCTGTGGACGAGCGGGTAAAAACTTCCATATACAAAAGTTATAAATTATGTTAAATATTAAAATTTAATCATAGCCCAACGAAGAGCGTAAAGTGCGTGTGACTGTGGAGAAAACCTGGCGCGGTATAACCCAACCGAAGCCGGTCGAAATATACAGCACCAGCTACAAAGCCGACTACGAGCTGGTGCCAGTTGAGGAAGAGCAAAAGTTTCTCAACAACAAAAAGAAGGTGGAACCCGTTATAATCCCAACAAAAATCGAGTTCCCGCCACTGCTGCGCGAGTATATAAAAGATGAAACCGGCGAGGCGAATCCACAAATGAATGTCCACTTCAAGAAGACACACAACAAGCAGGCACGTCTAGCTCAACCGGGTGAGAATCCCACGCTTCAGGTGTCCATGAACCTGGGAAAACCAAAAACGGTGAGCGCCAAGCTCTATGAGGGATTGCTGTGAGCTACACTTGCTTTGTTTACACTGTTTGGGTTATTCAACTTTTAATGTACACATTTTACCTTAAGAACAATAAATTTGTTTAACTATATTTACAAGCGGTAGACTATGGAATGGATTAGTTTTTTGTGGCAATCTCAAATCATTTGTTTTGTTCGTAGTTGCGCAACTTGCGCATCAGGTTATCCACCTCCAGGCCAAGTACATCCAGATTCTCCTTGAGCGTTATATTCTTCAATAGCGTATCCTCCAATACTGTCTGCAGTTTCTTATTGATCTCCAGTGATAGATCCAGGGACATGCCCTTACTTTCAGGACCCTTGACGCCACCATAAATCGCAGCCATGACGCCGTTGCCGTACTTGACCAATTCACTCTTATTCTGGTCACTCTTCGTTGTGGTTAGTGCACCAGCCGTCTGATCGCGTAGCATGTAATGCTGTACGACCTTGGATTTCTTTTGTACCTCAGCCACCAAAGCAGCTGTATGATTCTCCAGAAACTCAATGCGTTCGGTCTGACGCGCTGTGGCCTGCTGCAGCCGTAGAATACGTTCCACCAGCACTTTCTTGGACGGCACCGCTTGCATGTCGGGCAGTGGTTGTGTAGGTGGCACAGCTGTAACGCTGCTGGCCACCGTTTCAGATTCGGATGACTCGCTGGCACGTCGACTACCATTATGAATGCTTCCATGGCTGCTTGTTCGACTATGAGTGCGCAGCGGTGGTTGTTGTACCTGCTGTTGTTGTTGTGATTGCTCCTGACTGCAACCATTCAGCGCCTGCTGACAGTTGCTACAATAACCAATGGGCTTGGTTTCCACAATTCCTCTTTTGTACTTTTGTAGTTCACGTTGCAGCTCCTTGACAAGCGTCGCTTGTTTATGCTGCGTTGCCTCGAAATCTCCCTGTACATTCTCCAGTTTCGCTTTGGTCATTTCGTAAAGCTTTGTCTTCTCCGACAGATGTTTGGCGAGCAATTGGCGTTCCTCCTGTTTCATGGAGGATTCAGCGCTTAGCTGATTCTCCAGTTCGTTGTACTTTATGTCGTAACCATGCTTTTCCTGCTTGAGCAATTTATTCTCAGCCTCAAGACCTTGTGCCTAAAATAGAAATAATGCTTGGTAATTGAAAAATTTATCCACATCAGAGTTGACGTGATTTCAAGGCCTCGGTGGCGCAGTAGGCAGCGCGTAAGTCTCATAATCTTAAGGTCGTGAGTTCGAGCCTCACCCGGGGCAGGTAATTTTTTGTACTTTTTTAATTTATAAAAATAAACTTACCTTTGATTCCGCTAGACAAATGTCGTTTTGCAATCGAACAATTAATTCACTCATCTCCTTATTAATGGTTAAAAGCTCTTGTTTCTTTTGCTGCGACTGCTGCAAGTCAGCTTCGTACTCCTTTACTGTGACCTGTAGTTTCTCCACTTGAAGTTGCTCCTCAGCCAGTTTCTCTTCGTTGCTAGGTAATATAATAAATAGTAATGGTAAATCTTCATTTACATTTAAAAGAAACTACATACATTGTGTTCTGCGTGCGAAGAAGCTGCAGCTCTGAGAGCTGACCGTGTAACTTGGCCGTTTTCAGCAGCTCATCACTGTAGGCCGCCTCCACAGTGCTGTGTTGCTCCTGTAGTTCCTTAAATTCGTCCGTTAACTGGCCATGCTGAAAAGCAAATAGGTCTTTTGAGTAAAACTATGTCTATAAATAGGTAGAGCTCTCTCTCTCATCTCTCACCGCTGCATTAAGCTCTTGTAGTTGCAGCATCAGCTCTCTGAAAGCATCAGTTTGCTTTTGGTGCTCCTTGGTGAGTTTGTCGAGTGCTTCAGTCCTGCCCGTAATCTCATGCTTCAAGAGTATTGTGTTGGCCTCAAACTCCACCTTTAGTTTCTCTGTATAAGAGTGATTAAATCTTGCTACGATTTAACTTTAACTCTTACTTACCATTGGCCTTTTCTTCTAGCTTATTGGGTGCATTGCGCTCCTCTTCCAACTTGCGCTCCAGCGTCTGGAGTAAAAACGAGTGTTATAGCTTTAAATAAAATTCAGTTTCGCAAGCGGAACTTACTGCTTTGGCCTCCACTTCTATGCTGAGCTTGTTGGCATGATATTTCAGCTTGGACTCCAAGTGACCCATTTCTGTCTTGAGTTTCTCGCACTCCCGTTGATACTTGCGGACTTCATTGCACTAAAAATGGTTTACAAAAGGATTATTTTGGATTCCAAACTCTTTAGCTGACTAACCTTTTCATCTACTATATAAGTAATACGTGACTTTTCTTCGGAGACGGCATGAAAACGTATGGATACATTTTTGATCTCCTTCTTGGCATCCGCCAGTTGCTTCTCCACAGCTTCCTTCTCCTTTTTGGCATCGATGAGCAGTTTTTCCTTCATGGCGAACTTAATTACTGTTGATTCCTTCTCCTTGTTGGCTAAATCCATTTCGTTGCGAAATGCGATTTTCTCCTTCTCCAGTATCGCATTCTCGCGCTGCAGAAGCGTCATCATATTATCCTTTTGGGCATTAGCAGTGCGCAGCTGTTCCAATTGGAGCTCATAGCTGCGGCGCTGCTCCTCCAGCTGCGCCAGACAGTGAACATGTGAAAGGATGTCGTTTTGTTTTGGCAGTGTATCCTTGCTAGGCCCATCCTCCTTCTCCTCACCCTCATCCTCCTTGTCAAGCGCTTTTAGAGCCGAAAAACTAATGGATGGTGAGGTCTCATTTGACTTTTGTTCGATAACGGCCGTCTTCATTTCGCTGAGTATAGCAATCTCATTTGTAACTTGTTTATTTTCTTGTTTATCTTCGAGTTCAGTTTCGTTTGGTGTTGGTATGGGTGAACATTCTTCGTCTTGTACTTGTTTCTCACATTCCAGCTGCTCTTTCTCCGTTGAAACTGAGATTGTCTCCACGTCGCTGTCGTTTATTTCTCTGTTAGCCGCCAAGTCAGTAAAATCACTAACATTTTCTGTACTTGGTGAAGAGGAGCAGTCCTCTTTCTTGGCTTCGGTCGGCGGTATCGCCGTTTCCATGTTTACGAATTTTAAGTACAAATAAAAATATGGCAAAAAACAACTGATTTGATTTCACTACATTCTTCTCCCCTATTAAAATTGCGCCATTCACACAAATGCGCCGACATATACTGGCGCCAGCAATTCGCAACATCTGTGTGTTATCGATAACTGACCGCTATCGACCAGCTGTGTTGCACTTGCAATTTCATAAATTAGAATATGGTTTGCGCGCTTGGAATCGAAGGTAGTGCCAATAAAATTGGTATTGGCATTATAAACGATGGTAAAGTTTTGGCAAATGTACGACGCACATATATAACACCGCCTGGTGAAGGTATCGTAAGCGAATACACTTTAGTCGCACTGCAATAACGTGTGTTTATACCGCAACAGGTTTTCTGCCGAAAGAAACAGCCAAACATCACCGCGAGGCAATATTACAACTGGTGCAGGACAGTCTAAAGGAGGCCCAGCTGCAACCCAGCGAATTGGATGTTATATGCTATACAAAGGGACCCGGCATGGCGCCACCTTTGCTAGTCGGTGCAATTGTTGCACGCACGCTCTCGCTGCTGTGGGAAAAGCCGCTGTTGGGTGTTAACCACTGTATTGGCCACATTGAAATGGGCAGGCATATAACGGGCGCACAGAATCCCATTGTGCTGTATGTGAGTGGTGGCAACACGCAAGTGATTGCCTATTCAAATAAACGCTATCGCATATTCGGAGAAACTATTGACATTGCTGTGGGCAACTGTTTGGACCGTTTTGCACGCATTATAAAGCTCTCCAACGATCCCAGTCCTGGCTATAACATTGAGCAGATGGCTAAACAGGGAAAAAAGTATATCAAACTACCCTATGTTGTAAAAGGCATGGATGTCAGCTTCTCCGGCCTGCTATCCCACATCGAGGAACTCGCCGATCCTAATAAGCGGCGCAATAAACGCAAGAAGCCACAGGATGAAGCAGAGCCAGAGTACAGTAAAGAGGATCTCTGCTATTCACTGCAGGAAACTATCTTTGCAATGCTAGTTGAGATTACAGAGCGTGCCATGGCGCACTGTGAATCCAATGAGGTCAGTAAGAGAGATTTACTATTAATTAGATAATAACAGAATGTTTTGCAGGTCCTCATTGTTGGCGGTGTCGGCTGTAACGAGAGACTGCAGGAGATGATGAGAATAATGTGTGAAGAGCGAGAAGGCAAACTCTTTGCCATTGACGAACGCTACTGCATCGATAACGGTCTGATGATAGCTCATGCTGGTGCGGAGATGTTTAAAGCCGGCACAACGATGCCACTGGAAGATGCATTCGTGACACAAAGATATCGCACGGACGAAGTGCTTGTCAACTGGCGAGATGACTAGTCCATGGAGCATACAGTATGATTGATTGTCCTTTTATTAAAGACTACCCTTGACTTTTGTTAACAGTGTATGCTGTATATATTCTACCCTATATTTGTTAGTTTCGGCTGCTGGTTTACAGTGCCGGCTCCTTGCCTGTCCAATGCGGCTTCATGTCTATGGGAATAATGCGTTTCCCCTCGATGACATAGACGGCGCCGTTCTTCTCCTTTTCCAGCACATTCAGAATGCAACGGGCAACATCTGTGGCACTCTGTTTGCTCAAGCGATCAAGGATCTTGTACGTCTCATCAGTAGTCTCGGGAAAGATGATTTTCTCCGTGAAGTTGGTAAACAAGTCGGTCATGGTGGCACCAGGACAAACCGTAGCAAACTTAATGCCGGAACGTTGATAAAACTTTTCATTCTGTTAAATAAGTGGGATTACGAGATGAATGCTTCACTAGATTACTGTTTCCACTTACGCCCAGACAACGGGTAAAGTTAATAATGCCAGCTTTGGTAGCTCCATAGACCGGAATAATGAACATGGGATCCAAACCCACAACGGAGCTCATGTTAACTATAATGCCACCATTGCCGCCGTGTTCCTTGCTCATAAACTGCAAAGCGCTCAAAGTGGAATTGATGATGCCACCCTTGAAAGAAAGAACAGCTTTAAAGGGCGACTCAACGGGGATCTTAATTTACTTACCAGATTGACTAGCAAAGTGCGTTGCACATCCTTGTCATTGAAGATGCCAGCCACATTCACCACAATGTCAATGCTGCCAAAGGTCTTCTTAATCTCCTCGTAGGTGGCTTCCACTCCCTTCTTGTTGGACACATCCATTTTGATGATCATGACGCTCTGCGTGGGATGTGCAGCCCGTAGCTTGACAAACTCCTCCAGATTATCCTGCACATCTAGGATGGCGATTTTCTACACCAAGATGCGGATTACTAAATAGCAGTATATATAGTTTATATGACAATTCTCTTACTCCGATGCCCGCCAAAAGCAGTTGCCTGGACACCTGCAGTCCAATGCCACCAGCACCACCCGTAACCACCGCATTCTTGCCTCGGAAAGTCATTTTTAATGCTGATCCTAGTTTATTCCTTGCGAAGATAATGATCTCCAAATATTTGTTTAATCTGTCGGGCTGATTTTACTGCACTGCTGGTTTGTGGTCTTCACCTGCCTTTTTTATAGGCAGTCGGTTAGTTTAAGGTAGTTATGCGATATGTGGTCTTAAATCCGATATGCGCTCAAGATCCATTGACTGGGTGCATCGGAACTGGATTTATTATGCAAAGACTTGAACGCTATCAATTTCGATTTCGCGGGCAGTGACTGCCACTGGGTTAGTCTAACGCTTGATCAGCTTCACACTGCTCTGGTTTTTTGCCCTGTCGGTTGCTTCTCCCTTCAGTGTTGTCATGCCCTCTTAAAAATACAAAAATCTATATAGTAGTCTTAAAGCCGCTGTTACTAGGCCCTAACTGTAGCGGTATCATGTTGCCATGACTTTTCAGACCGTTTAGTCTGAAAAAGGGGACTGGGGCCTGTTAGGAAGCGTTTCCGAAAAGTCGCTCCGTGTGAAAACCTGGTTCTCAGAAACTATATGAGCTAGAACCACCGATTTTTGAATGAAAGTCACATTATATCGCAAGCAGATCAGACCCCCTACCTCCTTCTTCAGTTTTCTTTCCAAATCAACTTTTTGCTTTCTATTTATATATTCTCCATTCAATAATAAAACAAGAATTTCTAACAATTCCAATCCAAAATAAATTAATTCTCACAGAAGTGAAATTTAAAAACAACTGCCAATTAAAGTCGTTTTGCGGTAGCAATATGGCCAATATTGGTTGCAAATTCAGGAATAGCAACCTACCAAATTCAAGATTAAACAATGCAGTCTTCATTCAGAGAGATAAATTAGATTAGAGCACATTATCAGGTGATATGACTAAACATAAAACAGAGATTAAGCGAACACACACGCCTGACTTGAACCTGCTGTGATCAATAATAACAAGAAACCGGTTTAAAGTTCATGAAATAGATGTGTATATAGTGTGGAGTACCGTAGTTATAGCGTTATTTCTTCCGATCGCTCTGCATTTCAAATCAGCTAGCGTTTTGGGGGCTCGCAACGGCATCGGAATCCAGTTTCAATCCAGTTGGAGACGAGCGCGTGGCACAATTTTCAATGCCCTGCCCCCACGAGGAGTGCTTACTAAAGGGTATGCCTAGTTTGTGCAAGGGTTTGAGATAAGTACTGTCCTCAAGCTTAGAGATTTATGATATAATTCATCTATTACATCTTTCATCATAAATGAACTAGAAACTCTAGGTTTGATGTAAGATTGTTGGAGATCTGATTTATATTTACAACTCATAACTATATAGTCTACAGGGTATTTTGTAGCTGCGACCTTTCGGCTGACGGTTTTTCGAAAAACTTGTAAAATTCATGAATATTCGACTCCCAAACCGGCAAAAATAATCCAAATCATTTTAAATTCCGCTTTAAATTTAAATACTGCAACTAAATTTTATAGAGCAAAAACCTAAGCAGATATCAAATGATATGGTATGCCCAGTTGCCAAGCTAAAAATACCAGTAATTACTTTATAAACAAATCCAAATGGCATAAATTAGTGGTAACAGGTAACGCCACCTGTTCTAGTAAACAAATTTTTGCAAATTTCTATTTAATTATGCGAATATCTAAAACAATAACAACACTATCAATCCGCTCTTGGAATATTAAAAAAACACGTAAACAAAATACTAGTTTGACATATATTTAAATGAGTCGATCTATCTAGAGGTACAGGATTTAGATTTGATGTGCTACTGGAGTGAGCAGTATATAAGCCATGATTTCAACCTGGCCCAGCCATAGTCTACCGACGAAGATCGTCTGAAGATCAACGGAATATTGAATATACGCGTGTGAGGAGAGTTTTGAATAAATTGAGTCTGAGTGATAATGGTAATGGAAATATTTGAACAAAGAAATAAAAAATTATCAAGTTTTTGTGTGAATGTGAACTAAAAAATTCAAAAGTGGCCGGAAAAATTGGTTTAATGATCAAACCCTTGAGTGTTATTTTGTTTTGTGAGGTTATGATGTATTTAAAAATAACATTGACTGAAACAGCAAACAGCTATAAAAATACGTTTTTAAAGCTTCCCACCTAGTATGTTCTGCTAAAGTTCATTAAATTGTTTAATAAGTGGCTTGGAATATGAAACTACTCTTAATTTGTAAGGTTATGTCATATTTTGAAGTATGTAAGTGAGGTTATGTTGGCTAATCGGCAGATTCTTTAGGGTTAATGATTTTAGAGAGCAGATAATGTTCGCATAACTGAGAAATCATCTGATTAGATACTCTAGACGTTCATTAAGTACAGACTTATCAAATTATTAAAGTAAAACTTTTGTCCTATTACTTTTCAGACAAGCTATACTGACAAAGGATCCAAAGTAAGTTTGATTACCTTAAACATTTTACAAATCCATATTTTAGACAAGTTTCTCCTCTACAGCCAGAAGCCGGCAAATTCTTAAGCTTTGATCATCTAACGTTTTACGTTGGCAACGCCAAGCAGGCGGCCAGTTATTATACCACTCGTTTGGGCTTCGAACCACTTGGCTATCAGGGATTGGAGACGGGAGAGAGACGCTACGCGAAGCATGCGGTGCGACAGAATAAGATCGTCTTTGTGTTCGTTTCGGCGTACACGACCGATGACGAGGAGCATGGCCTGCACCTGATGAAACACGGCGATGGTGTCAAGGATGTCGCCTTCGAAGTGGAGGATATGAATGCAATCTTTAAACTGGCTGTATCGCGTGGTGCCGATGTCGTGCGCGATATCTGGGAAGAAACCGATGAATATGGCATTGTCCGATTTGCCACCATTAAGACGGTAACTAAACTTAGTTTAATCTTAGTTATTTAAATTAATTTAAACTGCTTTTTAGTACGGTGATACCACACACACTTTTGTGGAGCGCAATGGCTATAGGGGTGATTTCCTGCCTGGCTTTCAGCGTGGTGTTCCCGATGTGCTGCTCAAGAGTTTGCCGCCAGCCAAGTTGAATTTTATTGATCATGTGGTGGGCAATCAGCCCGATTTGGAAATGGAAGGCGTGGCCGCTTGGTATGAGCGCATTCTGCAGTTCCATCGCTTCTGGTCTGTCGATGATTCGCAGATTCATACCGAGTACTCGGCTCTGCGCTCCATTGTAATGGCCAACTACGAGGAGACGGTCAAGATGCCCATCAATGAGCCAGCCAATGGCAAGAAGAAGTCACAGATTCAGGAATATGTGGACTACTATGGCGGTGCTGGTGTCCAGCATATTGCTCTCAATACTGATGACATTATTGGAGCTGTTAGCAATTTGCGTGCACGTGGCACCGAATTCCTGACCATTCCATCGTCGTACTACGATATACTGCAGGAACAGTTGTCGCATAGTCGCACCAAGATCAAGGAAGACATGGAAGTCCTCAAGAAACTGAACATTCTCGTGGACTTCGATGAGAACGGCTATTTGCTGCAGATCTTCACCAAGAACTGCCAGGACAGGCCAACGCTCTTCCTGGAGGTCATCCAGCGTTTCAACCACAATGTAAGCTTAATATTATCTACTGATTGTATACATAGTTTAATGTTCAAACTTATCTTTGCAGGGATTTGGCGCTGGTAACTTCAAGTCGCTTTTTACGGCCATCGAAATCGAGCAGGCCAAACGCGGCAATTTGTAGATTCAAATAAAATGTTGAGCTGAACATTAAATATCTTAGCATTCTTTATTTCTTACGCTGATTAACAAAGCGTCGATCTACGTGAACCTTGCTACGTGGATCGTCTGCGGAAAACGATACCAAATGAGGATTCCAGAATCCATCGGGCGTATTGTCAAATTCTCGATGATCGAAATGCCTGCAATTGCACAGATATTCGCGTATCTGTAAGTCGGTCATACTGGCTCCCATAAAGTCGATAAACTGCAAAGGAGAACTCATAAATTAATTACTTTATCACATTAAAGTGTAGCCAAGTCACCTTCTGACACTGATCGCAATCAATATTGTATTTCTGCTGGAGCGTAGTATTCGGTTCCTGTTTTATGGCAATGGGACGCGGAAAAGTTTCTTCATCCACTTCTTCCTCCTCGTCTTCATCGAGTTGAAAGTCCTCTGGCAGCTTAGTGGACTCATTACCTATGCCACTCGGCTGCTCTGTCAACTGTTCCTGCTTAATCTTTGTGGGAGCTTTGGGTTTTGGCTTTGCAGCAGCATTCTGCTGTTCTTTGATCAGTTTTGCTTCGTATTTCTGCAGTCTGCTTACAGACACCTTGTCGTCATTCTTGACTGCCTCCGCCATAAAGTCCATGGTGTTTAATACTTGATGCGTATCCTCAGTGCTATCATCGAGGAACACAATGTCCTGTGTGGCTGGTGTAAGCATCATAACACTAGAGGAGTTCGAAGCGCCGCTCAAAGAAGGCAACAGGCCAGTTGGTGACTTTGGTGTTGTTGGATCCGGGCATAGCACAAAGAATGAATCATCTTCGTCCAATTCGAATACGGGATGATTACTCATGTTGCTCTTCGTGGTAGTGTTTGCGTCTAAGGCGCTGCCTGTTTCGGATCTGCAAACTTGTCATAGGTTAATTAAACATTATTTAGAAGGCTTAAATCTCTACTTGTGTAACCACTGCTTACCTCTGTAACAGCGAGCGAGATTCCTTGGGTTGTTTGAGTGTGTTATGCAAATTGGGACTAGCTAGGATCACATCTTTATCACTTCCCTCATTGCCGCTCGTGTTGGCATCAAAATTAATGCGGCTTTGCTTGAGTTTGGGTGAATTGCCGCGCAGAGTTAGTGACATTTTAGTTTTGGACAAAGGCACGATTTCTTTGGGAACTTTTTGAAACCAGATATTCTGTTTATCTATCTTTATTGTGCTATCTGGACGCACATTCTCACAATTCGTTCTATTGAACTTGCGTCGCGCGGGCCATGGTTTATAGGGACTGACCGGCGGCTCCGTTTCGGTTATAGTTTCTTCTTCATCATCTGGTTGCAGAGCTATGTTCATGTTCAAGGAGCTCTGACTTTCGGGCACTTTTGGTGAATCTATCTGTGGTAAACTACTTGAAAGTTGTTGTTGTAGTAACTGCGACTTTTTGGGTGAACAGCGTCGACGCTTTGGGCTTGAAATCTGTTGCGGCTGCTGCTTATCCTGCAACAGGTCGATGGCTTTGTGCAGCTTGTCATTGCGTTTCTTCAACAAATTGATGAAATTTGCATTTTCAGTGCATATATTCTGCATCACTAAAAAAAAACAACAGCTTAACTATTGTGATCGCCCCTATTAGAACAATTAAAGCGGACTTACTTAGAAAATGGTCTTTTAAAGAGCTTAAGGCAGTGAGAAAACACTTAACTGTGTCCTCGGATTTGCCGTGGCACTTTGTGCAATTCATTTTTACTATATCATCAATAGTATTTCCCAAATAAATTTGTAATTCAACTATTTCCTTTCTTAAAAACTGTTTGCTTATCTGCTATAGAGTTATTCTGGCAACGCTAGCAGATATACCGATAGTTTAAGCGCCATTCATCGATAGCTTCAATTGTTACGTTTATTGTTGTTTATTATAAAAATATCGAAACAACTAGTTTTATTTTAGCATCTCTCATACGAATGGCCAGTGTTGATAAACGACTGCGGTTATCTATTATTGCTCGTGTTAATTTTTATTTTGGAAAACTTGAACTGTAATTAATAAAAGTGCAAATGGCACACCTGCGCGAGAGCTCCGACAAGGCCTTGAAGCTGCTGCGCACTTTGCCCCGCGTACAAATCGGTAACCTGCGCCCAAATCCCAACTCCAAACAAAACGTAAGTTTCGGACCGGTTAAATAACAACACGATGTGAATTTTCACTGGAAACTCTGTCCAAATTTTAGGATAAACGCGGACGAGCTCAACATGGTGGTGATAAACATGGTGCCGGCAACAAGGGCTCTGGCCAGCGTCAAAACTTTATGCGTTTGGGCTACGAAACGGGCAATCAGCCTTTCTACATGAGATTCCCCTACGAGCCCTACTACAAGGGACACCATGTACGCCGAGAATACCCGCCAATCTCACTGTTGCAGCTGCAGGTGCTCATCGACACCAATCGCATAGATATCAGTCAACCAGTGGACATCACGACGCTGTGCAATTCGGGTCTGTTGACATTAAAGCCGGCAGAGCTGCAGTATGGCTTCCAGTTGACCGATGATGGTTTGGATAATTTCAAGGCCAAGATTAACATTGAAGTGCAGCATGCAAGCGAGGCGGTCATCGCCGCTGTGGAGCGCAACGGTGGTGTCATACGCACCGCCTACTACGATCCCCGCAGCCTGCACATTGTGACCAATCCCAAAAAGTGGTTCGAGAAGGGCATGCCCATACCACAGCGCATGCTGCCGCCACAGGATGCTGTGGAGTACTACACAGATGCCAAGAACCGTGGCTATCTGGCCAATCCCGAAGAAATCAGCAAGGAGCGTCTGGTGCTGGCACAGAAATACGGCTACGAACTGCCCTGCATTGAGAAGGACGCCGACTATGAAATGCTATCAGCTGCCAAGGATGCGAGGCAGCTGTTCCATGGTCTAGAGCCAGGCTGGCTAGTCAATCTGGTCGATAAGACAATAGTTAAACTGAAGAAAACATAAATAACTGTTTTGTTACTACGCTTTGTTAAATAAAGAAATGTATTGTAAAAGAGCTATGATTACGCTGAATACTAGGACACTGATTAATTTGTTAAATTCATTGTCTTTCTTGGCTACCAATTTTATATAAACACCTGGTGGGCTGACAGGTTCTCCATGAAGGGCTTGACCACAGCGCTGGTGGCAAAGCAAAATATCAGGCCAAAGGTAATTGAGATAGGCAGAGCAGGCAAAGCTTTGCGCCAAATGGCCAAGAGCAGCAGTGTCAGGCAAAGGCCAATAAGTATGGCCACAAAGCAGGCAATCGTGGTGGTCCAGTCGCCATAGCTGGAGGCTTTACCCACCAGCACGGAGTAGAAGATGAAGTCACCCAGGCCCAGTTTAATGCCACCTAGGAGGGAGGAGGCGCTGTGAGTAACTAAAGAGTTTGAGGGATGCTGTTACTACTTACGCTCTTCCTGTGCCTCCATCTGTGGCTGATCGGGTGCCGTGACCGTGCGATATTCATTTGAGCGTCTTCCGTTGCCGCTTTGGTTGCTCTGCACCTCGATTTGACGACGTGCTACTCGCTCCCGACGGTTCACGAACCATTCCTCGGTGAAACCAGCGGCCTCTTCTAAAATTCAATACACAAATTTAGTGACTTACGTAAAAGTATTCAAGAAACAGTTTTCAAGCAGCGTCTTACACCAGGGAAACAGCTAACAAATACACATAGATAACACGTAGCACAGATAGAGAAGCGTTACAGGTATTACAATCAATTGTAAATCATAATGAATTAAATTAAATTAAAATATGTACCGTTTCCGTGCAAATTGCTTTTAAATGTCACAAGTGGCATACCTTCAGCAGCCGCCAGATGCTCCTGTCGCTGCTCATTGCTGACTGGATTACCTGTACGTGAACTGCTGCTGCTGCTGGCACCTGTTGTCGGATCAGGTGAGGCAAGCGAATTCTGCGTGGCACGTGTTGTGGTCGTGGAATTACTAGACGAAGGCGAGGATGTGGCGGTGGACTGTGGCTGCTGGGGCATATGTGTGCCCATGTATGTGTAAATAACCGTAGCTTTAAAATGTATACAAAGATTAGCCAGAAACACTCATTTAATGTGTCGCAAGTGGAGCTTACAGGAGTAGATCAAAGCGGGAAAGATTTGTTCGTTACGCTCCTGGGCAGTTTCTACCAATATACGCAGTGGTCCACGTGGCGACAGCACCGCAATGAGATCTGCAAAGGGAATACTATTAGCATAACTCAATGGAGTTAAAGATTTCCCCTCGTATTACCCCATATGGAGATAGCTGCCAGCACGGCCCAAGCTGTCCATTCCGGCAGATACTTGATGAACACCAGAGCCATCAGCGCTGCTACAAATATGAGATAGCCCTGCTGTAAACGCAGTGGTCCCATCCAGTGTATGGACATCATGCCGGCTACACCAAAGTTCCACATGATGAATATAGCGGTAGGATAATCCATGGGAATGTTATAAGCACGCAGCAGTTCCTCCAAGTACAAGTACGTGAAGATGAACAACAGCATGAAGGAGGAGAGTATAAGCCAGCCATGTATGATACGATAGCAACGCTTTTTGTACAGCACAATCAGCAGTATGGTCATCAACACCACCACGCTCATGAGAATCAATGAGTTGGCCAAAGCGTTCCACAACTTGACACTTGGCTCAGGAGAAAGCTCGTGGAAAGGCGTATAAAGGCTGCTCAAAGGAGGGAATATATTGTAATCTTTAAAAGATTTGGTGATGGAAACTTACAGATAGACATCCGTGCTGTTGTAGAAGCTAATCGAGTTAATGGTGGCCACCACGACGAGCATGCAAAGTGATACGGGCACAAAGAGCTTAATGACATGTTGTGCGCCGTACTTAAGGCCCTGCTCCTCTTCTATTTCACGCTGTGAGGGGCCAGGTTCCCCATCTCCACCTCCGCCGCCACCGCTCAGTCTTGAAGGTCGAGTGCTTGAGTCACGTATAACAACGCTGGGCACTGTTAGCACAGCCTAAAAGCCAAGAGTTTATAAGCTTAAGATAAAGTCTACGCTGCAACAGCTTACCCCATCTGCCTGGTCTGTCGGGTTGCTGTCCATTTGTCCGCTGGAACCGTAATTTGCGTGTTGTCGAAGCTGTTGCTGCTGCTGCCGCCTTGGAGGACGCTCCAAACGCTCTGCTGTGCCGCTCTGACGGTTTTCCTCATTACCGGCCAAGGCTACTGCCGGCGTCGCCGCCACTGTAGGCGACGGCGTTGAGGCATTGAAGGATACGTCCATGAGCGGTGTGCGTTCGCTAGCTGACGCCTCCTCAGCGTTTGATGACGCCCACTTCGATGCCGTAGTTGGGGTTAAGTTTACTTTAAAAGTTCGCAATGTTTAGACCGTGAGTTCATTTGATGTTTGTTGTAAATGGATTTAAATGTTCAGATGATGCACTACATACAATTACTGCAAATAAATAAATTGTTGTTTTTCTCGCCAACCAGCAGACACAAAAAAAAAGCAACTTTCTTTTGTTTTCGGTTCGCGAACGACTCATAAGCTTCTTAGAGATGTGCGCTGGCTACAGCAACAAATAAATATATATCGATAGACGTTTCATGGTGCCAATTGTAAGAAGGTAAAGTGCGCGCCAAATTGCTATCGCTGTTATCGATAACTAAAGTGTTCTTGTTGCGCAGCTGTTGAACAAGTTTACGTAGGTGCTTTCAATTATAACAAGAGTTATTCTTATTGCACAAATCGCGAGTGTTGATTTTATACGTTAATATTAAATGCTGTGAAGTGCGTATACGTTTTAAGGGCACAACAGCAAGTGGGTTGCACAATAACATGATAAGAACATAAAGTACAAACGTTGCATTTTCTACCGGCCTTTTGTCTCTCTTATTCTCCTGTTTCTTCTTGTTGCACTTTGTGGAGTTTTGTAACGTGTAACGAATTGTTTTTGCAAAAATTTAAAAAGTGTATAGAAGTAAAAGCAATAACAACAAGTACGCAGTAGAGTGTGGCAACCGCTTAAATGTACAGTTAGAGACGTGGAAAAATACAGTTTTCAGCTACGAAAATGATATGCAAATTCCTGTTGTTGTTGCTGTTGTCGTGGCTCTGTCTGCTGACGCCGGCAGAGGTAGCAGCAGAGACAGAGTCCAGTTCGCTCAGCAGCAATGGAACTGCCCATCTACGCATACGACGTGCCTCCTCCATCAACATGGACAGCAATAAACCCAGCGGCATTATTAATATGCCGGATTGCCAAGATCTACGCAAATATTGCACACACCAGAAGAGCAGCGACAATCTGTCCATGTTGGAGTGCGCGTTAAGCTTCAGCTCCAGCCAGCTGGAGGCACTGCCCGATGCCTGCCAGCATGCGTTGTGGCTACAGCAGCGACAACTGCAGCAAATCTCGTGGGTGGAGCACACACTCCTGCCCAGCTACTGTGCCGCCGAGCAGAATAAACTGCAGAGCTGCCTCAATTCGGTGGATCTGTGGGGCTGCCTGGAGGATCAGCGCCAGCAGTTGCCACAGAGCAACAGCTGCCAGCAGCAACTACGACGTGCACATGCTGCACTTGGTCCAGACTATGCCAACATTGGTGACTTCTACACGGCTTGCGGGGCGCTGGTGGAGCAGCAGAAATGTGGACGCATGAATGTCGAGCACTTGCCGGCTCTGCTCTCCCAGCTGGGCACGGTGCAGTGCCTCATGGCCAACGCCAATGCCAACGCGCCCATGGACATCAACTGCAAGGTGGCCGTCAATGCCATCGAACTGCAACGTGGCATGCTGGAACTGTTTCGCGTGTGTGCCGATGACTTGACCGCCCTCTGTCCACAGGTAAGAATCCTCTGATAAGTTTTCCATAAGTTCAGTATCTATAAGGTGTCCGTTTTAGGAGCGCCCTGGCACTCCAGCCGGCTACAAGTGTCTGGTGCGGCACAAGAACGATCCAGCGCTGAGAAGTCAGTGTGCTACACAAATCGCCCTACGAGATCAGCAGCTGGGACGCGACTATCGTGTTTCGCATGGCCTAGCCAAGGCCTGCAAGGATGACATCAAGCAGCACCACTGTCGCCGCGGTGTTTCCGAGGACAAACAGGTGCGCCTCGCCCAGATTCTGCTGTGCCTGGAGACGGTGTCGAAGAATGGCACCAAACTGGCACCCGAGTGCCTGGTGGAGCTAAGCGATCACCGTCGCATGCTCATGACCGACTATCACTTGTCGCCGGAGCTGCTCAGCGACTGTGCCGACGACATACCCAAGTTCTGTCCGGAGCAGCACAAGCTGCAGCTGGTCAATGGCTTCGGTGGCTCTGGCGGTGAGATCATCCACTGTCTGATGGAACATGTACGTGTTCGTCGTCCCCAACATCGCGTGACATCGCAGTGCCAACGTGGCCTGGAGACGCTTATCAAGGTGAGCGATGCTGGTGAGGATTGGCGTGTCGATCCCGTGCTGCGCCGTGCCTGCAAACCCGTCGTCGATGTCGCCTGCAAGGATGTGGAAGGCGGTGAAGCGCGTGTCATGAGCTGCCTCATGGAACGCATTGGTACACCTGTGATGCGGCCAGAATGCGAGCAAGCTCTGCTCATCATCGAGTACTTTGTGGCCCGTGACTTCAAATTGGATCCACAACTGTATAAACACTGCCGTGACGATGCTGTCAAATACTGTCGCGCCAAGCAGCAATGGGATGACGTGCAGGACGTGCAAATGGATCCCGAACGTGGTCCACTGATCCTGCCCTGTCTGCATCGCATGGCCTACAGCGAGGATGAGCATCAGACACTGCGCAAGGACTGCTTCCGTGAGGTGAAACGTGTGATGCGTCAACGTGCCATCTCCGTGGACCTAATGCCCGAAGTGGAGGACTTCTGTCTGTCCGATCTATCGCAGTACTGTGGTGAGCACACTGAGAAGGGATCCGAGATGGAGTGCCTGCAGAATAAGCTGGAGACGCTGCAGCCCGAGTGCAAAGAAGTTGTGACCAAGTACACCGAGGAGGAGGCAGCTAATGTGGAACTTAACCCGGTCATTATGGCCGTCTGCTCCGAGGCAATGCAACAGCATTGCTCAGACATACTCAAGACGGGCACAGACAATGGTAGGTGCTTTATAAACATTATGCCTCCCCTGGTTAATCCCCTTTTCCACTCGTAGGCAACATGATGGACTGCCTGATATCGCACAAGAACGATGCCGATCTTCGCAAGGATCTGAGATGCCGTGCAGCTATTGAACACTTTCAAATTATCTCGTTAAAGAACTATCACTTCACCACCAAATTCAAGGAGGCATGTCGTCCCTATGTCTCACGCCACTGTGCCTCCAGTGCCACCAAGAACGAGGTCGTCGCCTGCCTCAGTGAAGTCATGCGCAACGATACCATCAAGGCGCAGCGTCACCAGATACCCAAGGAATGCCGTCAGCAGGTCAAATCTCAGCTGTACCAGCAGCGTGAGAGTATTGCCCTAGATCCCAAGCTGGCCTATGCCTGTCGCACGGAGCTGAAGGAGTTATGTGAAGATCAAACTGGTCCCGGTCAGGTGAATAAAAATGCAAGTCATCCTGCTCATAATAATTTGCCTCCAAGTACACTTGACACAATCACACATGCGCAACACACCCCCAGAGAGCGAGTCGTTCATTAATTCTTGAAATCCTTGCAGCAATTGGAGTGTCTCATACGGAAGACTCCGGCTCTTGGCAAATCCTGTCATCATGCCATCTTTGTGATCAAGAAATCGGAGCTGGGCGACAGTGGCACCGACTACACCCTGATCAATACCTGCAGGGAAATGGTCTACAAGTTCTGTCCCAATGAGGATTCGGGGAAGCTCTTGGATTGCCTCAAGAAGTACAAGGATGATGCAAGCTTCGATCAACGCTGTCATTTGGTGGTCGTCAATCGCATGATTGAGCAGAACACGGACTTTAGGTTCAATCCCACGCTCCAGACTGCCTGTGGCAAGAACATTGATCGCTACTGCTCGAATATTGTGGCAAGTGCACAGCCGGAGGAGGAACTCAATGGAAGGGTGAGTAATCAAGTTAATTTATATCGGACTGGTTGAGTTTTCGGTTTTTGTGGCACGTAGCAGCTGCAACACCGTCGCCTGCTGCACGCAGATCAGCATTTTTTAAAATAGTCGAATGGAACTCACATTATCATCACAAATATCGCATGTAAGACCTAAGATCTGAGAACAGACTGAACTTGTTTGCTCAGAATCGAACTACTATAGCATATAGATGTATATAGGACTATATAGAAACAATCGCTTGAAAAATTGTCCATATTTTGGGTATCTAAAATTTATTTATTTTATTAATAAGGTAAAAAACTAGTTTATTTTTTCCCGAACTCCTCATTTATAGTTGTTACTGTACAGAGTCTATTACAGTCGAAACACCTACTTCAAAACACCTTTTAAGCTTAATTTATTTAGTTGAATACTTGTATTAAGTTAAGTCAAAAATTCACGTTCCGTCGCTGGAAACGTTCGTTGTCCGGATCATCAATCGTGGCCGTCAGAGTCTCCAGCAAATCCTGCGCTGCAGTCACCTGCAAACCCAAACGATTGTAAGGACCACTGGAGGAGGACAGCGGCGTGAGTGTCTTGGGTGCACCCGTAATGGCAAAGGAAGTCCACAAATCCACCATGTGCTGAGACATCAGAGTATCCTCGCCTCTCAGTGGGTGTGTGGCAAACAAATAAATGTTGTCGTTGGAATGATGCACGCCGCCGTTGAAGGGATAGTGGGAAGTATCGAATTCATAGCCAAAGCGGGTGTGCTCGCCCTCGTACTCAAAGCTGTAGACGTACACAGGAGTCTCGGGTTGACGTGACTGCAGCTGAGTGGCCAAAGTGATGACCGGGGACTTCATGTAGACCGCTGAAGTGAGCTGGAAAAGGAAAAAGTTTACTTGGAATTCGATTTGAAGAGTTAACTGCTTCCCACATCAAAGTAGGCGGGCAGCGCCTCGCTGTGGGCGTGGCTATCCAAGAGCTGTGGCGTGTAGAGTAGACGATAGAGCAGCTGCTGGGAGAGACCCGTTGTGTCATGGACTAACTCCATCATGCCCTGCGTAACCTGACGTACACTGAGCGCACTCACATTGGGCACTTGGGCCAACAGCATGTCATAAAAAGCTGCAGGAGAGCGGGGAAGGATTGAGACTTGTGCTGGCAGAGCTTAACTAGCGGACTACTTACTGGCCAGCAAAAAGGAGCCGTCGTGTTGCGTGAATCCCGTTAGCAGCGGCACAGCACGTTCATAGCTCTTGAGTAACTCATGCGGTTGAGCTGGTAAAATGCCCAGCACATCGCCTACCGTCGGAGAAAAGGTCTCGCTTTGTGTAGCACGTAGCAGCTGCAACACCGTCGCCTGCTGCACACAGCTCAGCAGTTTGGAGCGCTTCTCGCACTGCGTGCAACCCAATTGTGCGCAGATTCTTTGTGCCTGTCCAACTGGATCCTTGGTGATGGCCCAGCCGGCGAAGATGGAACCGGATTGCACAATCGCACGCTGAAAGTATGTCTCACTCGTGCGTGGACTCAGCAGCAGCGCACTGGTTACACCCGCGCCTGCGCTCTGTCCAAAGATGGTCACCTGGCTGGGGTCACCGCCAAAGCGTTCGATATGTCGCTGCACCCAGTTCAGGGCGAGTAAAATGTCCGCAATGGGCGCATTTCCAGGCAAGCCGTCACTCAGTGTGGTCAACCAGCCCAAAGCACCGATGCGGTAATGTGGCACTATTAGGACAACATCGCGTTCTAGGAGATAATTGGGCGGATGATCCTCGGAGGAGCCGTTGTAATAGCCCCCTCCATAGACATAGAACATCACGGGCTGACGGGCCGTGAGCTAGAGTCCCAGAAAAAGGAAAGGGGAAATCAATTAAGCACATTTCGAGTAGTGCAGTCATTTATCAATCAAATTATGATATCATAAATGTTTGAACAGGAATCAGTTCTGTTGACTCTCATTAATCTTTAAAGTATGCACTTTATAAAATGTTAATAACCCATTCAGAGGCCTGTTGGCGAAACAGCCGTACAATCTGATAACGAGCGAAATCGTAAAATGATTTTTTATAAGCAAAACAAACACACGATGTGACAGTAATGTGTCAATTATCTTAATGGGTTACATAAGTGCGAGATTAGGAGCTTATAAGACTTTGAAAACAACAGCGCTTAAAATGCCGGCTTAACGCTGACGCAGCCAACTTAACAAGCGGCTTTTAACGGCTCATTGTGAAGTGTGGCAACGCTGCAGTCAAGTTGGACTGGTAGTTAGTTAAATTTTAAAAGTAGTTTACATTAAAATTGTTTTAAAAAGATTTCCACTCACATTCTTCGAGTACACGCACAAGTTTAGGCAATCCTCGAGCTGATCGTCAGACAGCTGCGCATCCAAATTCGTTATCACCGGGCAGCGCTGTCCAAAGTCCAAAGCATCGAGTGTGCCAGTCCAGGGCAAACGTTCAACAGGTGCCTGATTGCCGTAGTGCGAAAGTCGCGTCATAAATCTCGATTAAACAACGCAAGCATGACAAGATGTTAGCTCACCTTAAAACGCAGCGAGTTAATCGGGGCCTCCGCGTAGGGAATTCCACGAAATTGCATAAACCACTGTGAAGTCCACGCCGTTTGGCCGTAATTACCACGTACGGCGCCCTGATCACCGTGGAGCTGTACGGTAACAGTATCAGACAATGCCGCAGCTGCTTCCACGCTGCCAGTCGTGGAGATGATCAACCAGCCGGCTAAAGAAGCGGCCAACAAGCCACAGAGAGTTAACATTGCGTATACGACACGTCTGCCCATCAGTCGAAATCAGACTGGACTGACTAAATATTTGGAGGCAGGCACTCGACTCCACTTAAGACTGAAAAGCGTCAAGTGCTTTCGTTATCGCTGCGAATAAATGTTTATATATACAAACAAATATAATAACAATTAAACGCTCATGACGAAAAGACACGTACAAATTATGCAAAAGTAGAATCAAGGCAATCCATTTAGATCTATTGGCAATGTAACAATTTTCAATTGATTAATTTCCATTTTCTTTTCATTCTCTGCTTAGGTGATCAAATGCCTGAAGGAAAAGTTCCGGCAATCGAAGCTGGACGAGACATGTGCCAAGGAAATGATTAAAATTCTGCAGGAACAGGCCTTAAATTACAAATTGAATCCTGTGCTGCAGCATTTCTGTAAATCGGAGATTCAGATGCTGTGCAAGGATCACATGAATGCCGATGAGCATGGCCAGGTGGAGGAATGCCTCAAGGCAGCGTTCCTCAAGAAACAACTGATCAATAAAGAGTGCCAAGTGGAGGTGGCGTCTCTAATTACGGAAGCCAAGGCGGACATACATGTGGATCCCATACTGGAGACGGCATGTACGGTGGACTTATTGCGGTATTGTGCCACGATCACCAGCGGCGATGGACGAAGTAAGTCACTCTCTTTACATAGCAATCCGACAGTTTACAAACTATATAATTATTGTCTTTTAGAGCTCAACTGTCTCCGCGTATTGCTGCAAAAGAAACCCAACTCCTTGGAGCAGGACTGCCGTGAGAAACTGCAGCGACGCATTGAAATGTTCCGCAATGCTGATGATACACTGGCTCAGCCGCCAGAGGATATGCAACAGTTGGTGCAACAAGTGGTTTCATCTCCGGGCCGCAAATTCATCCTTGTGATATTAATGAGCGCCACGGGCTTTGTCTTTTTGACCGGCATCTTCCTGGGACGCGCCACCAAACGTGCAATGGGCTTAAAGAATAAATAGAACAGACTGTAGTTGATATTAATTGTAATGGTAGCTGATCTGTAGTAGGTTGAATGTATGCGCTTCCTCTCCTGTTTAATCGTGCTTAATGTTTAACATATTTGAGCCCCTTTTCCACTGCAATCAGCATTTTTTTTAAAAGAGCAATTTGTGGCTTAATCGATTGTAAGACCAAAAATTAATTTCACAGAAAACACATAAGTAAATAAGTAATTTGTATGATTTAATTAATTTGTGTATCTAATGATTTCTATTGTAAAATAAAATGTATTTTTATAAATGAAAAAAAAAACTGCATTCAAAAGCCCGCGCATAGCACCTACTCGTTATCGATTATAATTTACAGGCTACCAACATGTGTTTATCGATATGCGTGCGTTGATCTTATCCGTCACTAAGTTTGTCACGGCGTTGCCATTTCGTTGCAGCCCACTCAACGAAAGGCTGAAAATTTTTGCTGCTGCTCGAAAGCTCATTTTAAATGGCTTTTCATATTTATAAACAGGCAGATTAAAGGTCAAAGTGTAAAGTGAGCATAACCAGTGCAAGTGTTAGTAGAAAAACAATGTTTTTAAAACATTCTTTAGGCCATTTACTTCAAGTGAAATAAGCAGCGCACGTACGCACACACACCATAAAAGTCACAGACTTCATATACGCACACACACGTACGCAACAAAAAACAAGTTCTAATAAGAAAGGCAAAGCAACACAAAGAAGCAACAGCTTGCAGTTGCCACTTGGACTCCATGATGGGCACAAGTAGCGGCATTAAATCTGAAGGTGAGGCACATTTCAAAACTTGTACCAGCTACCAAAGTGCTCTGCTAACGTCAATGTTGTTGTTTCGTTGTTGTTTTTATTTCTACAGAGCCCAGAGCAATGGGCTTGAATCACTCAAGCGGCAGCCAAAGTCAAAGCAGTGCCGCTGCCGTGGCAGCCGCTGTAGCGGCAGGAAATGCAGCTAGCTCCGCTGCTGCCGCCGCCGCTTCCCTGACATCCGTTGAACTTTGCCTTGTTTGCGGTGATCGCGCATCCGGTCGACACTATGGCGCCATCAGCTGCGAGGGCTGCAAAGGTTTCTTCAAGCGCTCCATACGCAAACAATTGGGCTACCAGTGCCGCGGGGCGATGAACTGTGAGGTGACCAAGCATCATCGCAACAGGTGTCAATTCTGTCGGCTACAAAAGTGTTTGGCCAGCGGCATGCGAAGTGATTGTAATTTTCGTTTAAGTCGTCGTCTCAAAAACCAACCAAAAAAAAAAACCACTGCACTCACACTCATCCATTTACCATTCACACAAGGCATACACGCACGCACAAACACACACACATGCACATTGAGGTGATTGGGATAATGCACTTGTTAGTTGGAGTGAGACAAAAGCTGTAAAAGGTTATGGCAGTGCTGCCACTAGATTACGCACTACTACGCGTTGCCACCTAGAAGTAAATATGCTTCTAGTTGGAATGTTCAATGTTTATGTGCCAAGTGTCATTACCCAATCACACACACATACATAAACTTGCACGCCTAATTAGAAGCCCGCTTACACACACATACACATTTGGGGTGAATGGGATAATGCACTTGTTGGCTGATGCGTAACAGCTGATCTAATTCGTAATTGTTCCAAATGGAATAATTGCAGTTGCTGATTGGTATTTGTGTTATGCACAGGCTGCCACCTGGTCTTTGCTAAACTGGCAAGTGTCATTACCTATTTACTAATCCATGCATGCACTCACACACTTGCACGCCTAATTACACACACATACACTATCATAACAAAAACCGTTATTGGTTGCAACGTTGGTTAATTTCTTTTTCTTTGTGTTTTCATAGCTGTGCAGCACGAACGCAAACCGATTGTGGATAGAAAAGATGGCATCGTCTCAAACTCTTCAAGTGGCGGCGTTGCTGGCTCCTCGAATGCGTCTGGTGCCTCAAGCACACAGTCGGCCACAAAGTCCAGTTATCAACAGGTGCGCGTGAAGCAGCAGCAACAACAGCAACATGCGTCAGCGGCGGCTGCGGCAGCGTCCGCTGCTAGTGCGGCGCTATTTCAGCACGCAGCCACGCCCCCAGTGACCAGTGCGGCAGCAACGCCCTTTGTAATTAACGAGAATCTGTTTCCAATGGGTTTAAACTTTGCGGAGCTCACACAGACACTGAGTAAGTATTGTATCCTATTAGACTCCAATTGGATGTTAACAGTGGTATTTTTCAGTGCTCGCCACGCAGCAGCAGCAGCAACAACAACAGCAGCAACAGGTGGCCAGCAACAATGGGCCACCGCTTTGCTACTCCCCGGACATGGCCAAGGCGGAGGTGGATGACGATGACGACGACTCCATGGACAACAGCAGCACCTTGTGCCTGCAGCTCTTGGCCAACAGTGCGAGCAACAACAACTCACAGCACTTGAACTTCAATGCAGCGGCTGTGGCAGCGGCAGCAACAGATGCCACCACACTGCCCACACCCGCCACAGTGGGTCTCATTCAGAGTTCGCTGGACAAGCGAGCCATCGAGAAGGCATTGCAGCTGCTGCAGCCGATCCAACAGCAGCTGGACAGGAGTGGACAGGGAGCACAGAGCACGGCGGCGGGATTGAGCATTAAACCGGAATGCGATTCAGATGCCGAGGACAGTGGCACTGAGGATGTGGACGCAGATCTGGTGGAGCACATGGATTTGGATTTCGACTACTGTAGTCGCGGTGATTTTGTGGCCAACGAGGCGATCTTTACCCAGGATCTGTTCGCCTCTGAGGCACAGTGTGCATTCCATGTCCAGCCGCCCACTTTGGTGCACTCGTATCTCAACATGCACTACGTGTGCGAGACGGGAGCCAGGATCATCTTTCTCACAGTACACACGTTGCGCAAGGTTCCCGCCTTCGAGCTCCTCGATGCACACACACAGATGAAACTGTTGCGCGGCTCCTGGCCCGCTCTGTTGGCCATTGCCTTGGCCCAGTGCCAGCGGCAATTGGCCGTTCCCACCATAATCGGGCAACTGGTGCAGAGTGTGAGACAATTGGCCGACATTGACAAGATTGAGCCACAAAAGATAGCCAAGTTGGCGCAAATAACACGGACCATACACGACTTTGTGCAGGAATTGCAGACGCAGGAATTAACGGACTTGGAATTCGGTTTGCTGCGTCTTGTGCTGCTCTTCAATCCGCTGCTGCTGCAGCAGAATCGACGCGAACGCTCCCTGCGCGCCTATGTGAAGCGTGTCCAGCTTTATGCACTCGCCACGTTGAGGCGGCAGAGTGGTGGCGAGGAGCGTGCTAACGGTTTATTTGCTAGTCTTTTGCCGCTGAGCGGACTGGAATCGGAGCTCACCGAGGAGCTGTTCTTTGCGAATCTGGTGGGACAAATGCAAATCGATTCGATGATACCCTTCATACTGATGATGTGCAACAGCAATGGACTGTAGTCCGAGGAGATGGACACAAAGCAAGACTGAAGGTGGGACGTGGGATCTGTGGCACCGGGGGGCCAAACTGCGCATAGTGCGGACAATACTTAGTTATAGTGAAAACAATACAAACTTTTATTATACATACATTTATTGCATTATATGCAGCATCAATGCTATGCAATTTTATAAATTATTTGCTTTATTTACTTCCACTGTAAGCTTTCAATGCCAATGCCCTTTACTTCAACTAAGTGGCAACGCCAGGAAAGGTTCGGCGTTAAGTTGGCCGCGCATGTCCCCAACTTCAATTAGACTCGATCATTTTCGTTGGCATGTCTCACAAAAAATGCTGTTTTTATTTACTAAACGCTTACAAACTTAATGAACTGCTGCTTTGCATTATTCCGCTGTTTCTGGCTGGCTGTGTGGCTTTTTGGTCGGTTTGTGTTTGTTGTGTACTTCGTCGTTGCAGCCTTCCCGGTTTCGCGCTATTTCAATGGCCAAAAACTGCACGCGAAATACGAAAATTGAGTTTTCCGGTGAGAATTCCTTGGTGGCATCGGCACGCATTAGTGTGCCATACGAGTAGTCATCCATTTTATTGAACTTTTCGGCAAACTGACGCCACTTAAGCTTTTCCGTGGCCGATTTGAGAACATCGTCGGTGAGTAGTTTCACCTGCAAATCTGGAAAGTCTTGGCGAAATGTGGCATAGATCTGATCGTCGTAGGGCGTTAATCGCAGCTGGGAGGGATGTACGCTGGTCAGCAGCTGTGAGAAATACATATAGTATACCGTTAATTGTCTAATATATTGTACTCACATTGAAGTGAACTTCGGCGTGATCCATGGCTTTGACCGCCCACATTTCCTCCACCAGAGAATCGTTGCCGAACTCATCCGCCGGTCTTGAGAGCATCGAAGCGCCATGCTACATTAGTTAATTAATTTATTATTTATTCGATATATATTTAATCCGCTTAAACGCACCATTAACTCCATTTCTAAGTGTGTTTATTAAAAACAATTTCAGCACGTTGCTGCGGCTGCCGTTCACAGTGCCACGGTAACATGCGCATATCGATATATCGATAGATCACGCTCTGTGCGATAAGTTATTTGAAAAAAGTTTGATCGTTATGGCTTTTGAAATTTACACTGTCATTTATATTTTAGTTCATTTGTAAACTGGTTTTTACCATTTTATTATTGTTCTTAAATGTTGACTTACTTGTTAAACACACGTAGATATTAAAATTTTAAGCGAAAAATATGTTTCAAAGCATAAGTTTCACTTTTTTGTGCGCCTTAGCATTCCTGTCCTGGACCGTTTTATGTTATTTTAACTTGGTTGAGGAAAAGAAGATATCGGAAGATTATAATATTGAAATTTACACTGGTAAGTGTGGAAGTAACTAAAGCAAACCCAATTTAAGCTATATATATTTGCAGAACGATCTCATTTCGGTGAGGCACCTCAGTTATGCACTGTGAAATCGACGCACACGATTTTCTTTAGTCGCATTTATGAATTGCTAGTCAGCTATGGGCTTGTACTGCTCACCACCGTGGTGTTGTCCAAGTCGTTGCAGTTTCTGGAGCGAGAGACCGTGTCCTATCTACAAAGGCAGTCTGCAAATCTTGCACTTGAAACACCCCGGCTCAGCATCGAGGAGGTGCAACATGAGACCAAGTCCTTGGGGTTAGCCAAGGAGTTGGAGCTGACGCCTCCGTATTTGCAGCACAATTGGGAGCTCAGAGAGCAATTGGATGATTTGCAGGCACGTTGTCAGGAACTGCTTCTTGAGCTTCGCGCCATCAACAGCAGCAGCACCGCTATTAGCAATGATAATGACAATGAACTGGACAGTACGTCCAAGAGTAGTTTCAGTGGCTCCGATTTATCCATTTCCAGCGATAGTGTCCATTGTGATGGTGAAAATTCCGGTATGATATTATGGAAACAACCTGCAGAGCTTAAACTTAGTGGACTTCCTGTATTCCAAACTCACGCCGAAATAGCTGCTGCTCCCTCGTTGCCACAGAACGTCTATGTCACCCATAGTCATATCCATATTAATTTCAACGGTTCGGTTAAACTTTCTCAGCAGAACATTAATATCGCATCGCTGCGTCTGAAGAATATGGCGAAGAGCAGCGAGTTTCGTCAGGTTTGGGGTAAATGCCTAAAAGGTCCCAATGAAATACCCATGCTAACAGGAATTCACAACATTTTAATGTAAATCACAGAAGCATGTAAACAATTAAAGCGCACAACTTAAAACGCGCAGGTTTTATTTAAATGACCGCGATAATGGTGTACCAAACATCGCCCACTCTGTCGACTATCGATATTCAATCAGCTGTTGCGCGCTGTTATTAACAGTTCAGCAAACTGTTAAGTTTTTAAATGGCAAATACCAAGAATTTAGCGGCACCAAAAATGTAACTGCCAGTTTAGTTTACTTCTTCTTTCTGTCGCCGTCGCTTGTACTCATTCGTGCGCCGGGATAATTTATCGTTATAGTTTGTTTTCAAAAACTTTCAAGTGTACAGTAAAACTAAAGAAAAATTGTAGAATTGCATTCAATAACTCTCGCACCGGTGGTATTTTAAACTAACTAAAAACTTTAAACATAAAGTGAATACAGTGTGAGTGTGTGAGTGTGGTGAGCGATCGCGAATTAAGAATGCATTATTGATAAATACATTTGTATGTACGTAGTAAATATATCAGAAAAGTGCTTGTTATGTGAAATACGTATATAATTTGCATTTGTTGCTTTTGCTTAGTATTATTGTTGTTTTTTTTGCATTGCGCCTTTTGCGTTTTGCATTTTCATTCTGTCATTGCCATCATTTTTGATAACTCAATGATTTGTGCATCTTCTTATTGTTATTATTGTACCTTCATTCATGCATGTGTGTGTGTGTGCATTTGTGTAAGTGTGTTAGTGTATGGGCACTTTCATAGAATGCGCAGCTTAGCTCAGTTTTATCTCGTTGACTGCGGCCAGTTACATTGTGCATTATCACTCCCATACACATAACCGCACATTCACACACACTTGCATACATGCGGACATTGTATGCAACTTGCATGCAAGAAACCTGCGGCATAATCATTCAGAACACCAACAATAACAGTTCTGCTTCTTTTTTTCTGTCTCTCATTTTCCGTGACAGCGTTGCCACACTGCAAACTGTTGCATTTGAATGCACTTTTAAGTTGATTTGTTTATTGTTTGGCTAAAGGAAAAGGAAAAGTTTACGATATATTTTGGCACATTTAAAAATGTACTTTATATTTTTGGTGCTTTGCTGCTTTGGGCTTGCGGTTGTCTATAAATAGTCGACTGCCGCTGATAAAGCGACAGATCACTCTCACTATCGGTGAGAGCATACATACGGCACTCTGCCGTTGCTGCTCTCTTTCTGTATGCCTCTCTCCGCTCTGGCGCTTTATCGTAGCGAGCGCGTGTGTGTGTGTGAGTAATTCTTGCGGCATTTTATTTCTTGTATGGGATTTATACGTGGAGTCAGACAAATCAGCTGGTCTGTCCTCTGCCCAGGAATTTGCTGGCGCTGCACTTCTCCCATTTCTATAGTTGTTATGCTTCTTGCTGCCGGACACTTTTTGTGATGCCTCACTGTGGCAGAGGGTTTACAGTTGAATCATCAACAAGTTGTTGTTATTGTTGTTCTTGCTCTTTCATTGCTGCTTCTTGCTATTGTTGTTTATGTTTTGCGTTATGCGCATAAATCACATTTGCTTTTGATATTTGTTTTTTTTTTTACCTATTGCAAATTCTTAGCGGAAATGTCAACAAATGGAAAACCTTATATGCTCGCACACAATCGTAAATGTGTGTGGTTCATGTACACATGTATATGGATGTGCATGTGTGTATGCAGCTTAACTGCTCTGCTTACGTCGCGCATAATAAAGATTAACGCATTTCTTATCAAGCGTTGATAGCAGCGCAGACGACATCCACAACACCAGCGGCAGCAGCAACAACAACAAGAACAACAAGAAGAGCAGTAACATCACAGCGAAAGAGCAGAGCGAACATTTGAGCTTCGCTTTTCGCTTGTTTCGCTCAAAGACACACACTTACACATACGCACACGCACATGCAATCACTTAGTAGGCACTGATATCTCACGCGTTGTCGTTGACTTCGCTGATTAGCATTAACTAAGCCACAGCAGCGACAACAACAACAACCGCGTCTAGTTTCGTTGTACTATTTATTTGTTTTCTGGTTTTTCTGCTACACACCCACACATACAATCACACACACAACACACGCACGCACACACTAGTAAATTGAGAGAGTGAATAAGAGCAAGAGCGGTACATTGAGAGGCTGTCGCAGCAGCCGCCGTCGGCGCTTTATTTTCGCGCTGCTGCTGATAAAATAAAGAACAATATTAATTTAAGTTTAAAAATAGAATTCTGCAGCAGATGCCTGTTGTCTGCATGTACGTACACATGTATGTAGTATCTACGTTTCTTTGTATGTATGTGTGCATGTGCATGCATTTGTATCAGTGAGCATTGAGGAGCAGGCAAAAACTTGCTCACGCATACAATAACAGAAACTGTGCTTGATCTGCTTGCTTGCCTGCCTGTCTGTGATTGCGCTCTAGCTCTCCGCTCTCTGAGAGAGCTAACGAAAGAGTGAGAGAAGCGTGTGAGAGTTATTGAGCGAGAGAGATGTTGGGGCCAACTCAGTGTTCGTATTGCTCCACGCTTTTCAGTATTATTCTATTCGCCTGCGTTTCAAGTTGATTTTCACGGACTGCAGTCTACGTGCACGCATACATACACAAAACGAGGTATATACATATACATATGTACGTACGCATGTATGTATGTTTATTATATATGTTTTTTGATTGGATTGGGGCAAAAGAGTGCGCCATCGTTCGGTGTGTTTCTTGTTTCTGGAATAATAATAACAACAATATGAAGCAAAATTAAAAACACATTTTAAAATATTTCTGCAACAAATTTTAAATGTTCGGCGGATCGTATGTGCAGCCTTGTGCGTGTGTATTGGTGTGTGAAATACTAATTCTAAATAATTATTGTAAAAAATGGAAAAAACAACAACAACACAGCAACAAAAACAAAATGTGTTAACAAGAATATTTGCAAATCCACAAATTTGTGTTAATTATTATTATTCAGAGTGTGTACTTTTTTTATTTCATTCTCTCTGCACGCTCTCCTCTCTGGTTCGATCTTTGCACGTTTGTTTCCCTGCGTGTGTATGTATGTGTGTGTGTGCATGTATGTGTAATCACAAAGCATGCGGAAAAACGTTTGGGAAAAAACAAAAATGCATAGCGCGAAATGAGAGATGTTAAGAGAGCGAAGAGAGTAGAAACTCTCGAGACGAAAATGCAAAGATAACAGAAAGTTGTGATAAGCTCTCTCCTTTATCTCGGCTATAAAATGTTGTTATTTCAATAAACAGGCAAAAATCAAATATATACTTTTTTATATTACTTTTTGTTTGGTCCCGGTCCCATAAGGGAATGTATAAAGATCAATACGGGGGTAGTTACATAAGTGCTGAAGAAGATACAGTTTTCCCACCCCTTCTACTTCTTTAAAAATTTAATCATTTTTGCATTCCTCAGTTAAAGTATTTCTTTTATCTAATTAGACTACAATTACAAATTTATTCTTATTTTGATGGATTAGCTTATTCCCTCTCTTCTTGTTATCCGAATATCCACTTACAGCACACTCTCACTCTCTTAAACATTTGCCACCTTAGCTGCAATTTACCGCTAAATGCATCATTAGCGCTGTCTCGCTCTGACTGCTCTCCGGTGTCACACAGTCAGTGTGTGAGAATGTATGTGTGTGCTTGCGTGTTTTTGAAATAATTCTCATTTATCATTAACCGTAATGATTTTCATTCAAGCAAAAAATATGAAATAAAAAAACCCAATCTAAAAATGTATGACAACAACAAAAACATCTGCGGCGCGATAATAACAAATAAAATCACAACAAAAAAGTGAACAAGTGTTAAACAATCAAAAGGCAAACAAATTAAAAGAAATGTACAACAAATGCACAGTGCGAATAAATACGAATGTAAATCACGTTAATAAAAAGAATATCAAGAAAGAGAATAATAAGTAAAAGCAGCAAGCAGCAACAACAAAGTTTATCTAACTGTAAAATAGCAACGTGGGAGGCGTCCCAGCGACCGACCAAACAAACGACCGAAAGACGGAGAGAGAGAGAGCGAGAGCGAAAGAAGAAGAGAGCACATAATATCGAGATCGTTCCAAGCAACAACAACAACAACAAGGGCAACACAAGGCCATTCAATAATGTGAGTAACCCATCCGCCTTTTTTTTTGCTTTTTTTTGTGTTCAATATAATCTTTAGTCTTTGTTTATTTTTTTGAGAAAATTGTGACAATTTACCGAGTAGAAGATGTGCAGTAACCTATCGATAACTTGTTATCAGTGCAAATTAAACAGAAATTTAATTGAAAGTAAAGAGAAATTCAGTAATGCATATACCGAAACTTAGACTTAATAAAAACGTAGTTCAACTAGAAATTTGTAATTCAAAATGCATCAAATGTTTGAACAGAAAAAAACAACAACCGCAAACGTAGGGAAATTCCAGACCCAAACAGCTGCCAAGGGAACCTGTAGGCGGAGAGCGGGTGTGGGTGTGGCTGGGAGGGTAGTAGTGTAGTTAGTGCGTTTGAGGTATTGCAATTCGCACACAGGAAACCCTGATAATGCTTTTTGTGCTGCGACTGGGTTGGATTCGCTCTAATTGCCCAAGCTTTCAACGTCTCCTACGTACGCTTTTTGGCCATTCCACATTGATTTTTCCCTTCTCATATGTGAAAATTGTTTACACTCTGCATGTAAAATCGAATATCAGTTTTTCATCCTCAAAGACTTCTGTGTGGGTGTGTATCGTATATAGCGCCAAATCTGCAGATGTTATTTTTGGCCACAGTCTGTCGAAATTTTTCATAAAAACTTTTGTATTTGGTATCAAAAATTTGCAGTTCAATAAAATAACTTGTTGGCCTTATTTATACACATTTATTTGCTGACAAATATTAAGTAATACATATGGCTAAAATACAACAAAATCCACAACAGAACAGAGCGAAAATAGTGAAATTAGTCAAGTTGAACAGGTGTTTTTTAGGGGCTACAGAAATTTGTTATTTCATAATAACTAAGTTTTAAATAAACAATTAAAGTGGGAACAACGAACTCAGTTGGCAAGGGAAGTACACAAGTACTCAAGTTCTAAACTAAGCGATCTTTTTGGGGGATAGTGAGTTTTATAAAGAAATTTTGTTCAAAATTTAATAGAGACTTTTGTGCTAGTTCTAGAAAATGTAATTACTTGACGTCCCTTGCAAACTAAAGCCACAAAAACTTTGTTTTTTAGCTGCTTGACCACAAGGTTCTGCAAGCCAAACAAACTAAAAGTTTGCAAATAATTTGCAATAAAAAAAGAGAAAAAAATGTCAATTTGTTAGCTAATTAAATGGTGTAAGTTATAATCAAAGTTATTTGTTGGCTTCATAAAAAAGAAAGAAATTCCGACGGCAACTGGCAAAAAGTGGCCAAAGTTGACAACTTTTGTGCACTGATGCGACTGCGACGGCGACTGCTGTAAATCAAAACGCGTTTTTGGCTGCCGGAGATATCAGAAGAAGAAGAAGATGCAGAAGCAGTGGAGAAAGAAGAAGAGCTACAGATACAAATTGGTGTGATTTTGAAACACTTTTGTTGCTGTTGTTGATTTGTTTTTTGTTTTCTGGGTGTAAACTCTATATATTGCTAAAATAAACTTGTTTTGTGGCTCGTGCACAAACATACTCGTTTGAATATATAGTATATTATACTACTACACACACACACACATACATATACACTAAAATAAATATATGTATATATAATTTTTAGTGTCTTTTTTTTTTGCGCGCGCTCTGAAACCGCAAATTCTGCGCGTTCGCTACGACAATCTTATCATCTAATATGCTAAAAATAGCTTTGGCCGCCCCTGAGTGCTTCCATATGTGTGTGCCTAAGTGTGTGTGTATCTCTGTCCGTACAAGCGTCTATCTGTCCAAACTCTGTCTGTCTGTCTGTCTGTCGGTCGGTCTTTCTATCCATGTGTCGCTGAAACTTCGCGCCCAACCTTATTTTGTTGCTCTCGTTGTTGTTGCTGTTGTCTATATCTATATCTCCATCTCAGTATCTACAGCTCTAACTGTATCTGTATCTGTATCTCTGTTCTTGCACAGCGCAATGTACTTGCGTGTATCTCCCTCTCTCTCTCTCTCGCTCTCTCTCTTGATTTTTTCCCCCGATTTCGCCCCAAAATTTTCGCTAACCAATTTTTGTTTTTTCTTCTATATATTTTCCTGTTGTTGTTGTTGTTAGAGGGATCGTGTGATCATTTAGCACTGTGCTAATTTAATTTGTCTGCGTCTTTTGTATAAATTTTTGTTTGGCAGCACATAAAGTATTGCAGTATTGGCAGTGCCAGTGTTGCAAAGTGCGGAAAGATGAAGTACAACTTGTTTTAAATATTCTCCGTTTATTCTTTATAGATAAAAGTGCCTAAAAAAGTCTAATTTCTGTTGTTTTTCTGGCTAGAAATTATTTCTTATTTTGTTTACTACTATTTTTATGCTCGTGCTCTGATAATAATAACAATTTAATTTAGCGCTGTTAAAAATAAATTCAATTCCACAAAACTGTCAACTATTTGCAAATTTATTACTTTTTTCTTGCTGAACAACAAATTTCACGCCTTCCATAATTAAATTAGTAGCTAAACACTAAATAGAACTAATAAAAAACTGCCATCTTCTGGGGCGACAGTCTGTCAAAAAATAGCAGCTACAAATCGATGGGAAGTGCTAAAGATATGGAAAGTACTTGACGCTGAAAATGGTCGAAAAAACATATTAGAAAGGGGGAAAAGAGATAAAGAAAAAACAGGATTATTAAGAACTAAAAACTAATTGTAAAGAAATTTATATTGGGTATATAAAATATTTAAAAATTCTTAACCACTCTAAAGCACTTCAAATTTCTCCAAGTGTAAGCTTCCAATTTTTCTACCAAACAGAAAGTCAATAAATTCCACTTGATTGGGGCACAGATAATTCATTTAACATATGTATTATTAAATTCTTGGCTCTAAAGAGTTAAATCTTCAAGTGCAACAGGCAGATGCTTGGGGGACTGAGGGGGAGAAGGCGGTAGGGGCACTCGGCACACACTGTCTAGAAAAATTGAGTAAAAATTTCCACTGATCGCTGATATTTGCGATTCTGTTGTTAAAGATGCATGTGTCTTAAACACACATAAATAATAATAATATAAATAATAAATAAAAGCAGCAGAACACTGCTCAAATACGAAATTATTTATTTATTATCTGGCTGCCTTCTTTTTCTTTCTTTTTGTTGCTGCATTCGATGATTTGCCTCTTTTTTTATGCCCAGTTTACACAATCAGTTAACATCAAACTGTGGATTTTTAATAACCCAATCGATGTCTTCTGGGTCGTATTTGTTGTGTGCTTAACAGTGTAGCGGCAGCTAAAGAAATACCCTGTAAAGCCACCGAAGTCTAAGTAGAAATAGCCCCCCTAGGGTATCTGTCAGTCGTGCTGACTGCCTGGCATTCCTTGACTTTGTCTTTGCCATCGAGATGTGTAGCAAAAATTCCACTATAAATAATTTCACACATGGAGGTCTCTGCCAATGGCATAAATTAGACAGAACATGGCAGACAGCAGATGACTTGGCTAAAATCCATCATTGACTATAGATTTTCAATTGTCATCTGGCCAAAATCAGCGTCTCCTTCCTCCCACTCCTCCCTTATCATCGTCTGCTTTCAAACGCAAATCGCCTGGCAGCTGAAAATGAGAAAATTTCAACAGATTCGAAATTTTCAAAGCAAGTTTGAGGCGCTTTGTGCTCTTTTTTGTTGAACAGATTTTCACTTGCTTCATTATCCGACATTTTCCAAGACGAGTTGATTACGGGCAGCAGACAAAGGACTTTAAACTGTGATTTTTTCAGTGCTTTGATGGGAAAATAGGTGGCCAAATGGAGTGGAAAATTATGTAGAGTTTTAAAGGTTTATTAAAAAGTGTATGGAACTCACTTTGAACATTTTTCTGTTGAATACAATCAGGTATATTTTGATAAAAATAAAGTATTATATAATGAATTAAAGTAGTTAAGAAATTTTACCATTTTTATGATAGAAATCATAGAAAAAAATTCTTAAAAAATACATAAATTCAATTAATGTTTTCTTTTTAATCTTTTACTTTAAATTTAAATAAATTTGTCTTCATACAAATGCCCCATTTTCGACCGATTTGTCCGATGGTATCTTTAGGTTACAGTTGTCCGATTTAGATCAAACCTAATGAGTATAGTGATAATGCTACCTTTTACATAATATGTCAGTTTGCTTTTGATAGCTCAACTAACACTACTCACAAATGTCTTAAATATTTTAATCTTAATTCTTTTGTAAATATTATATATTTATTTTAAATTCTTGGCCTTTAAATTCCAACCTATACTAAATCACAACCAACAATCGCCCACATTCCTAAGCCCCAAATAAAGTTTGGTAACACAACTCCACACACACACACACACACACAATTGTGGTATTATTTGGTTATTTTTGCTGTCTGAAAGATCGACTGACTGAATCCTGTTGCTAATCCAGTTATCCTGCGGCATTCACTATTGTTATCCCTGTGCTAGTGTTATAAATGTTTAAATGCGCTGCTGTTGTTGTTGTTGTTGTTGCTGTTGTTATTTTGTGGTTGAAATTCACACCGAAATTGTTTATTGCTTCGCATTTAATGAATGCACAAATAACAAATTGTGTTGGTCTTTTTTGTGCATTGTACGGGTAGTTTATGGAATTTTGTCATGTGGATTATTTTGATTGTGCTCTGATTTTGCGGTGAAAGTAATTTAACACGTGCTGTCAATTTGAATTGCATTTAAATTTAAATACATTTATTAGTTCAGATACATTAGTTGGTGGTTAAAATGCCATTCACTGCGTAAACCACAAAGATGGAGGACTTGAAAGTTCTCTACAGGGTATTCAGCAGCTGTGCATGCCCAAGCTTGCAGCTTGTAACGGTGTAAGCATCAGCTGACTTGACTTTTTGTTTTCCAACGTGGCCAATTAGCAATCTCGCACGATGCGTTCGCAAACAGTTTGGAAAATTTGATTTGACATGAAAATTATATTCTCACTCCCTCTCCCTCCCTCTCTCTTTCCTTCTTTCGCTCTCTTTTGCGCTATCTTTCGCTGCATTTGAAAAGCAAAGTGAGTGAATTAATGTGTGGGCGGAGAAAGGAAGCAAACGGACGGATGCACAGCTTGACTGACGGACGCTCCACACGCTATCAATGACAATGCCAAGGCGAACACACACACACACACCACACACCCCCTACCCACACACACACTCTGCCCACTTGCAAGAAGCAGAACTTGCTGCGGGCAGCACTTTTCGCATATGAAAAGTTTTTCGGCAAATGTCACTGCCACTGCCACTTCCCTCAGTGCATTTTCCCTACGAGTATTTTCACCCCCAAGGAATTTCCACAGCGCTTTGTTTTATGCACTCAAGTTGTGTCTTTTCAGTGTCTTTGCAGTGTCGTCAATTGAGTGGGAAAAAAGTTTTCCGTATTCAATTAACTTGTTGAGAAATAAAATATTAAATTGTGTGCAGTTCAAGAAATCAAGTGAACACAAGGGTTAAATAAAGCAAACCGTTTAATTGTTTAATTTAATTGCGAAATGTGTGATTCTTGCCACTGTGCACAGTGAGTGCCATAAATTCCATACTCGAAAATCAGTTTAAGCCAACTAAATTAGCTGATGGAGAATTTTCAATTGCCGTTTAACCGAGTGGAAAATGCGTCTCTTAACGCAAATTATCTCGCAAATAAATCTGGCCAGGATGGAACTTGGTCTAAACCGACGCAAGCAGCACAAAAATTAAACGGGAAAACAGGAAAAACTGTTGAATTTGCAGTTTTCTTGTGCGTTTCAAACTTTTCATGCAGTGGAAATTTAAGGCCGGAAATGAAAAAGTTCAAAAAAGTTTTAAAAACTCGCGAATTTGTTGATTAAAAATAGTTAAAATTGGTTTTATTTGGTAATTTAATAAGCTGTTTTGCTTAAATATTAAATTACTTTAATTATTATTAAATCAACAATTAAAATTTAATGTGTTCTAAGTGAAATAGTTGCTGTAATCACTAGAAATTAATTTGCTTTGTGTGTTTTAAGCCTGAAATTGATTGTTTTAAAGTTTTAATCAAATTGCATGCACCAAAAGCATTTCCTCAGTCTCCACCCCCCTTTCTCTACCCTCCTCTCTTTCCTCTGGCTTTGGCTCTACTTCCTCCACTTCCTCTGGCGCTTTTAGCATTTTCCTATAACAAAAACAAGCACAAACAAAGCCCATTTCTGTGTGGGTTGCAAGTCCATGAACGAGAGAGTTGCCTCTGGTAGGTTTGGAGTGATAAATGCCACAAAACAAAGGTCCGACAAAATACTCGCATCCTGGCCAAGCTTATTAGCTAGCCAGTCTCCGGGCTGAGTTCTCGTCCCCTCTTCCCGTCCCTACTCCTCCTGCTAGTCTTTGTGCTTCTACTCCTACTGCTCCTAGTCACTGCCAACGAATTGAATTATGTATAATTGCGGTTGTCCTCGTTGTTGTGGTTTTCCCTCTGTGTGTGTGTGTGTGTGTTGCTGTCCCAACACTCTGGCCCAACTTTTTGGTTAATATTTTTGTTTGCCACTGCATTCAAATGCAATCAAGCACAAGGAATTTCAGCTTAACCAAAAGCCCAGAGACGTTTAACATCTGGAACTGAACAGAACCGAACAGAGGAGAACAATTCGCTTTTGATCTCTGCTGCTATTCAGGGCATTTATTTCTATTTGATTGCCTCTGAATAGCAGCAGCGATAAAAGTGGCTTTATTTTAACACACAACAACACACACACAACAACACACACACAACACACACTTGTCCTTACATGTGGCTGAACTTTGTTTAGGGAAAAGCAGCGCTTAAATTGCTTTATTAAAACGATTTTTTTAGGGAATTTTTGTCATTTTATGGGGTACATAAATGGCTCATTTGTATAAAGGAGTTTCTATTGGCTAAAATGTTCAGTTAGTTAGAAGAAAGTTTTTTAAATAATAATTAAATATTTCTTACTTTCTATATCTTTATGCATTTATATTTCTTATCACTTGCTTTGCTATAAAAATTTAATCTGCCGACTAGACTTATTATATAACATAGTATTTCTATATACGCTTATGCAAATTAAGATTATTTAACACTGAAAAATTGTGTTTTGAGCAAAAGTTTTTCTTGTTTTCCCAAACTTTTCATGTCACATACGATAGGCTCCCCTTCCAGGCCTTTCTGCTACCCACTTCCTTTTCCTGTTGTGCCAAAAACTGTAATAAGATCAACTAAATAGATACTTGTCAACGTCAGTCTTTCAGCTAAAAAATGCATTGAATGATTTAAGCACTCCACAGCCAGCTCAAAAAGAGAGCAGGAGAGGGACAGAGAGCGAGAGAGAGAGAGGCAGCAGACAGAGACAACTAGCGCCCTTTGCATTTCTCAAGCTCTCTTATCTCTGCGCCTTTAAAAAGCATTTTTATGGACCACACTTTGCTGATAAGAAATTTCCATTCAAATTTATTTTTAGTTTTCAACTTTTTTGCCGCAGCCAAAAAAAGAATTAAGCGGAGGAAGAGATAGAGGAGTCAGCTGAACGAACATGAAACACAAACAAGAAAAAAAACAACGAGAAAAGTAATGAAAAAACTGCGTGCAATTTTGAGGCGTTTTTTCGTATTTTCCATAAAGCCTTCAGTTTATTCAACTTTTGACTCAAGTGCAGTCAACAAGTTGCTGAAGCACCCAAAAAGCAACAACAAACTGCATGTGCAGCAGAAGAAGAAGAAGGAGATGAAGAAGAAGAAGAACAACAACAACAGTATAAAATGTAATCATAAAGCAACAACAACAATAATAAAATCAAGGCCATTACAGTTCATTGCTCAAGTAACAAGTGTTTCATCTGTCTGCTCTCTTGCTCGGTCACTCGCTGTCTCTCGCTCACTCGCTCACTCTCTGTCGCTGTCTCCCTCTCTCGCTCACTCTTATACAATCGCTTATGTTGGCGCTCTGCTTCTTACGCTTGCACTTTTTTCGCCGAGTCGAAACTTTATGTAAAGTTCGATTTCTTTTTATGATTATGTAAGTTGCTTGTTTTTATTAAATAAACACAGTTTGTTGTATGATTTAAAAACTGCAAGCGTTTTAAATATTTTATTTAAAAAGTATTTAAATGAAAATAAACTCTACAAAGTCTAGTAAGAAAGTCAAAGGTAAATTCTGCCACTTTAGTCTATTTTTAGACTAGTTATTAACTAATAAAATATAACTGGCTTTAAAAATAGCTGTCAATAAAATGCTTTAAGTGACATTTAACAAGTTTTTACACACATTTTACTACAATTATTCATACACAAGTTAAACTCACTCAGAATTGTATAATCGTTTTTTTTTAAACAATTTATTGCTTACTACACTTTTTTGTTGCGATACTTGTAATTCTCTGAATATGCTAAACAAACACAAAACAGTTTTTTATAAATCTGTTTAGACTATTTTCGTTTGTTTTTTAGCGCAACAAAGTTGAAGTAGTTCCCCGACGAGCCGTTGAGTGAAATCCCCTTTTTAAAGAGTCTTTAACGCTTTATCGTTGTCTTAACTTGTTGTGATTGCGGTTGTTGTAGTTGCTGTTGCTGTTGCTATCATGGGCATTGTTTATGCTTGGGCCACGGGCCAGGCACTAAATTATGTTGTTTTAGCTTGGCATTAATGACTCTTTCCGACTCACAACAGGCAACAGGGTGTCACTGTCGATATGACCGGAAGCGCTTGCTTTTATGCCCCATCCTACCTGCCCCCCTTTCGCCCCCTATGCTCCACCCCCACTTCCAGGCCTTCTTTCCAAGCTGGCAGGGAAAATGTGGCAATGTTGCCACTGTCAACACCAAAACAACCGAAGCGAGTGTTCCATGCGCATAAATTAAGCTCCCAAAAAAACCGGAGAAGATTTCAACGCCCACGTAATTCCGTAACCCATAAAATTTTGTATTGTAAATTTTAAGCAAAGTTACGCAGATTAATCGGCGGCACATCTTTTAAGCTAACTTTAAAGATGTAGATAAAGCAGCTGTACCAGTTAATTTACAGTCTTTATTATTGTTTAATTCATTAGTTTTTCATTACTTGATGAGTACCTAATTTTATTTACTTCTGCTGGTTTTTTAGGCTCTTAAAATATAACTTATTATACAATTTTTATTTTATTAGGCTTTAATATTAATTTAGCTAATCATTTTTAATTTTTTTCATTAGTATTTTCATCATTTTAGTTAATACCTTCTGTCAAATATCTATAGCTTTTAAAAAGAAGGTTTCTCTGCAACCTAAAGTCTCTTTTATATTGAAAATCAGCGAACTTTGTATTTGAAACGATTTCTTGTAATCTTTCTCATGCTAAAATTATTAATATTGTCATTATATTTTTCATTAGACTGCTTATAGGCGAACTAATTGTTGAAACTCGACTAATTGCTGCTACCAAAAGTCTAATAGTTTCAAACCCAACATTAAGGCGTTTCAAGAAGTCTTAAATTGCATTAACTTTTTTGCTACATTAAATTTTTCATTACTCCGTGCATTACTTGCGTACTTTTAGAACACTACTCGCTGTTGTTCTATTTTATAAGTTTATTTTTGTGGACAACTTGGCTAATTCCAAGAACTTGGTCTATGCCGCTAGCGTCTGAACTTATAAAACAAATTTTTTCCACACAACAAATGTGGCGAAGGCGTAACGCCGCAATCATCATTATCATGAGCATTATCATTATCATTATTATCTAGCATCTGGTGTACACCATTCACCTGAAGGCATTTTTCTTTGCTTAAGCTGCTGCTGGGTGCTTCTTGGACCTGGGGACTACGTGGGCGTGTGCTGCGAACAATTTTAGTGTTTTTGTTTAATAAACAAATAAAGTCGATTGGCAGAACGACGCCAATAAGTCGCTGGAGTCCAAAAGGGTTTCTAGCCAAGTCATCTTTTGGGCGGGTCCTATTAGCATTAATCGTTCGCTACGCTGTGAGTGTGTGCATGTGTGTGTGGGTGTCTACCTTTAGATACTATATACACACACACACAAGAAATTTACGACTTTGGATTGGTTTTAACAACTGTTTGTTTTGCAATTTTGTGGTACGCAAAATTTATTAAACGCTTCTTTTACGACCCGTTTGTTTAGCATTTAAGTGGGCGTGGCCCAATGGCTGGCAATACACACATTTAACGCAAAAAGCGCTAGAAAAACGAAAGTTTTATGGTCAACCATTGTTATTGAATTAAGCGAGTTCGCTTTAATAAAATGAATGATAAAAATATGGTTAAATTTAGCTAAGAGTTGTTTAATTATAAAACTATGCATAAATAATTTTTATATTAATTTGTGTAGGCAAAACTTAACAATTTAGTGTTACAAACTAATTTAAATTAGTTTTAGCAAAGAAACTAGAATTTTTCTATTATTAACTCTGTGTTTCCTGTTAAATTTGCTGTATTATTGCAGCTTAGTTGCTTATTTTCTTGGAAACTAACTTTTTTAATAGCATTTAACGGGCTGCTCGGTTGCTTTAGTCACTTTTGTGCGCTGTCGTTTAACATGTTTTTTGTAGCATACTTTTCCGGGCGCTCACATTATGATGTGGCAATTAACTCGCTGTCTGCACTTGTAGTGTCGCCGGCTCTTTTTGCATGCCACACGACGCATGCCACTTACTATCTGCCACTTGCCACTTGCCACGCAATTGGCAGCTGTCGGTTCATCCTTTGAGAGTGCAACAAATTAGAAATTTGAACTTCCGCTGATGCCCCTCACACAGTCTCTGACAGGAATGGACGTGTTAAGGGAAATCCTAGAAAAGCACAACTCATCCAAACTTGATTTGTCATCGTTCAACAACAGAGCACTGGTAATCTGCTTTTGAAATGAGGCACTTGCCAGTTGCAAGTGAAATCTGATTGTTTTTGTTGTGGTGCTATAATTTCCTCAGAAACATGGAAGAATTCACATGAATTTTCCCAGAGTTTCTTGTGAGTAAGCTTAAAGTGTATTCAAAGGCGATAGGGGTAAGCAAGAAGAAGAGGCTTATATTTATGTATAGAAAGAGAGAGAGAGAGAGGGAGAGAGGGAGAGATAGTGCAAGAAATTGCTTTAGTAAAAAATGTTATTCATGTTGATTGACAGTTTGCAGCAACAGATGGATTTCATTGCTTGAGCTCGGTTGATTTAATACCAAGACACGCCCACGTGTGGCATCAGTCAAGGCCACTTGCTGCTGACCACCGTCCTACCCACTCCCCCCTGCACATGCCTTGATTTAGTATGAACTTCATACCTGTGTCAAGGCACTGAGTGGCGTTAGGAATGTTGCTCTACACGAAGAGAAAGGAATTTCTTCAAGTCTTAAGATGTAAAAGCAGAAATTTACTATTTAAAGTTATACAAATTTATATAAAATTTAAATGGAAATTATTCTCTTTATAAATTTGTTGTTTAATTATTAATGCACTTAACTTTTGCTCACTGTGCACGTGTTTACTTACACTGTCAACTGCAGTGAACCCTCTGTTAAGCAGGGTATTAGCTGCTGCACAATTGGGTATTCAGAGAGAATTCTTAGAGGTCTTCAGCAGAAATTTATATGTGACTTTTGCTTGCTTATCTCATATTTTTGCAGCTGTCTTGAACTGACTAATTGGCCAATTGCAGTCAACTGATTATGAGTAAACTGTGCAGGATTTGCGAGGGGGTTTCACTTAAACTTTGACGAATTTTATAATTGGGAAGCTTAAGGACTGCACTTACAAGGGGTAAAGGAATTATTTAAAGAGAAAACTTAAATCATTTGCTTCTGCATTAAAATGTAATTCACAAGTTTCACTGTCCTCAAAGGACATTGTTGACTTTTGTATTTAAAACGGTGGTCAAACAAACGTTTGTTGCCAGTTCTAAGCCAAGCAGAACAAGACGAAGACTAAATACTCTTTAAGGCACTGAAAGAGACTTCTTTTAAAGCAGACAGATTAAATCAATTAAAATAAAGCTTGAAATGGAGAACTGCTTCAAAAAGTAGAACAATCCCTGCTGTTAAAAATGTAAAAGAGAAGAGCACTTGGAGAGCAAGTGAGAAAGAGAGACGGGGCAAGTGATAGAGCGGTGAAAACGCTACGCAATTGACTGCAAATTATTTGCATTTATCCTTTAGAGCGGTTTAAAAATAAAATACATTTTTATGCCAGGCCAATATGGAACAAGTGGCACTAAAAGAGAGAGAGAAGATAGGGCCAGAGCTGACCAGCTAGAAAGAGAGGGAAGAGAGAAGAGTCTACTGCATCTGAATTTGATTTCTTGCAATTTGTTTGTGAATTTTAAAATTAATTCTGATATATTCCGCTAGCCATATTTGCTTTGTTTTATTTGTTGTTTCGCTTTAATCGACAAAAAAACATTTATTTTTTTACTTCCGATTGGGTTTATTTGTACTTCTGATATGCATTAATTGGGCATGAATAAATATAATTTGCCTTTTCCATACGATTGGTCATTAAACATGTACAAAAATGTTTTTTCAGTAGCACACAAAAAATACTTAAATAAATTTCACATTTTCCATTATGCAGAAGTGTGCAATTATTTAGTAGAATTAATGACAGGAATTTGACTTTTAGTGTCGCTCAAAATGCTTGAATGAAACTTTAAAAAAATGTTATTAAATAAAATATTCTCTTTTTTAATAGTTTGCAACATTTGTAATCATTTTGTGTGCATTGTAACTTTATTATTTAAATACACGCTGCGTATACGCAACAATTGTAACGTATACGTAAATTATTCCATTTCCGAACTGAAACGATTTATTTTTTTGCAGCTATGGATAATCTGCAGTCTAAATAACGGCAAATAGCAACAGCAGCGACTGCAGCTACATAAACTTTTAAAGCGTTAAATCAGCTACAGTAAAACAACAGTAAGAATAACAATCGCTCAAACGACAATAAAACTGAAATTCCGTTGCAAAAATTGAGAGAATTTTGAACGAGTGCAGCGAGTGCAGAGCTTTTTGCTGTTGTTTATGTAACAACAAACGCAACAACCGCAGCAGCAACAACAAACACACCGCAATAACAACAACAAAATACAAAAAATCATCGCGTGAGTCTGAACAATTTTCTTTAAAGCCCTTTTATTATGTATGTGTGTGTGTGTGACAGTTTTTTTTAATTTTTATAAATTAATTATTAATATTTACAGCAAGGGCAGGAAGGGGAAGGGTCACTCCATTTGTTAATAGCATAATTAATAGTATCGAGCACAAAGTCAATTTGTTTAACTGGACAAAGAGAAACTTTGAAGCAACTTAAAATGGCAATTTTAATTAAGGGAAATTCAGTGAAATTATGGAAAATTATTTAAAGAATTTTATCGTAGAGCTGTGCCATATCTTTGTTATCTTAAGATATAACTTATCAAACTGCAAGGCAATAACAAGGGAATTTCCCAAACTAAAGACACAAAAAACTCAAATCTTGTGAAATTCTGTTAGGCAGCATTTAACTTGGTAACAATTAAAGTAGTTGCTCGTATTTGTTGGAAACTACAGTAAAACAAACTATAGAGGAAAATAGCAACTAAATTCGCTGACTTTGCTAATTGCTTAAACACTCAATCGCAATTTAATGAACGACACGTGCAAAAAGCGCAGCGTACTCGCCTGCAGCGCTCAATTCCACACAAAACTAGCTATGTACTAAATACGTATCTAATAGATACGTTTGTGAGTCTTATTTAACTGCAGCTTATTCATTAAGCTCTTTGAATCAGCGCAGTTTGGAGTTCCGCTTTTGCTCTTTTTTTGGCGGAATTTCCACGAACCAAGCTGCACTTTGCATATCAAGCATACGCAGCGTTTGACAGCTGAAAACAGCGAGAAAAAGTTATAAGCAAATTCATCATTTCTCTGAATTAAAAATGTTGTGATGCCGGAAGTAGATAATGCGACTCACATGGCATTATCTTAAGTCTGTCGCTTGATCTTGGTGTTAATGAAAGATCAAGATCAGCGCTGCCCCCACAGAGACAAGCGAGAGAGCAACGAGAGTTGAGAACTGAGAGCTGAGAAAACCGAGTCTCAACTAATTCACACATTTCGCATTTAGCTCAACCTCACATAGATACATGTCTATATATATTACATATTTATAGTGACAACCACAACCGCAAGTTATATATACTCGTATGTGCCTATATATCTGTTGATGTTTATTATTATTATGCATGATAAATTAATGATAATTTCAAGATAACATTTGTAGAAACAATAAATTTGGTTGCGCCTTGCAACAATTTGTTGTTTTTGTTTTATAAATAAAACTACGAGTTACACAGTGTTGGGGTTAATAATAACTTTATTACATTTGACATGAATACCGAGAGTTTTATTATCTGAATCATAAAGGAAAAGATTGAGTGCAAAGTGTGGAAAAACTAAATGATTTTTAATAAACTTTGAAGCTAGAAGAAAGGGATTAAAAAATAGAATAAAAAGTACAAAACGAAGCTAAAAGAAATTGAAGGAAATTATAAAGAAATTAATCTGTTTTGAGATACATTTTAGAGCTCAAAGATACTCAAAGAAAAAAGTCAAAATTTAATTGCAAAATATCTTAATAAAGTCCAGTAACTCTTGCCTGATTAGAAGCGCTAAAAGTATCTAATGGAATACAAAACTAAGCTTAACATGAAATACATTTAAAAGCTCAAAGAAGATAGTTACCCAAGTCAACATATAACTGAAAAATAGCTAAATAAAGTCTAGTAACTCTAGCCTGATTAGAAGCTCTAAAAGTATCTACTACTGCTAAGCATAATGTGGCCGACACTCGACGTAAAGTATCTGTTACTTTCAGTCAATATAAGCTGACCTATAGGGCGTCTCTTAACTGCCTAAAAGTCAGTTAATAAACCAAAATTAGTGACCTCAAACTGATTTTTCTTGGCTACATAAAAACTCTCTGCTATTTAAATTTAGCCTAAAGCTTGAATAAAACTTTCATTGACTGATTAATGACCGCCCAGTGTATTAGGAATTAAAAATGTTTGAATATTCTTAGTTCCCAGTTCCAACTAGCCACAGTGTCGCCTTTGATTGATGAGCTGGCGCCAAGTTGTTCATCATATTTTGTTGTATTTGCGATTGTGTTTGTCTGAGTTTTAAGCTAATTAAAGCAATCGCCTTCTGCCTGCCTGTCTGTGTCTGCTGTACACAATTGAAAGTGCTATCAATTTCAAATGCCAACAAAAAAAAAGTATAAAAAAAAGTATAAAAATAAATATACGTAAAGAAACAAAAGCAATAACATGTGTGAAACACTTGATTACTCGACTCAAGATAACCAAATCGATTCATGTCGACAAACAATAACTTTTGAGTGTACAAGTGTGTGTGTACAAGTGTGCGTGTGTGTGAGTGTGTGCCTGTGTGTGTGCTTGTATAACATTTAACAATATAATCACTTGAAAATGCCAGTTATAAGAACTGGTAACGTTCTTAAAGCTCCTCAAGTGTTTGCCTTTTGACGTTTAATTGCTATTTAACAAATTTATATGCTTCACTATGTGTCGTGTTGTTTTTGTTTTTGTTTTTACTGTTGTTGCTTTACCTGTTTGATTTCTTCACTGTCATTGTCTAATAACGACAAAAGCGTCAAAATAACAATTCGATTTGGCTAATAAGCGCGGCTCAGACATTACCAAGCTTGGCTTCGTTTAAATGGCTTTTCAATCGTTCAATGGGCTGTGCCAGACTCGAGATACCCTGGGGGTAGTGCAAAAAAGCTTCCGCAATGACTCGTCTATTTAGTTTCAGTTTTGGGCTGTGGAATTGTTCAATGAAGTTTTGTGTTCTCAATGAATTCAGTTTTTTATAAGGAGAATTTGTGAATTGTTGAGTTGGTATTTGTTTAATGTACTTTATTGTTTAAGACTACTGTTAATTGAGTACTAATAGTTGAGAGATACGATGCCAGATACTGTAATTCAAACAGTTTGAGGCCAAGAGTAGCTAGAAATTTAGCTAAAAAGTGTTTAAGAAGGCCTTTTAAATAGACTAATCTTATGCTAAAATTTCTTAAAAGAATTTGTGATTATAATTAAATAAAATCTTTATCTTAAAGTTGCTTTTAAGTAACTAAAACTTTATTTAAAAACTGTGCTTCCTTTCATTTTGAGCTACTACTAATTGATCACACGACTCTCACCGCTACTTTTGGAACTACTGAATTCAGATTTAAGCTTTAACATAAACACTACTTAAACCAAACTGAGCAGCCTATGAGCCACGTTAGCCAATTAGTCATGGCCGAAATTGCCTATCGATAACACAGCTGCGTAGCCGCTGCGAAGCTGCTGAGATTAAAGCGATAACAGTCTGCAAATTATATGGAAATCAATCCAATTAAAAATTCTGTTTATTTCATGGCGTACCACTCAAAAGCCATCCACAGCGAGTAGTTTCCAATTAATTGATGATACTCCAGTGCCAGAGTGAGTCCCTCTCTCTATCTCTCCTCCACTCCCCCCCTCTCTTTCGCTCTCTGCTTTGTCTGTTGTTTTTTGGCAGGTGGAGGCTATCAATAAAACTAACAGCAACAAAAAAATCAAACAATTTATCAAACAATGTCACAGTTTTTGCTCTCTTTCTCGCTATCCCTCTCCCTCTCCCTCTCTCTCTCTCCCACTCTATTGCTCTCTCTTTCAGTTTTATTTCCCCGCGTTTTTGTGGTTTTTTAAGCTGACTTTGGAATTGTTATTTGAATTCGCATTGCGGCTTGTGAGTGTCGCCCCATTGGCTGTGCACGTTTAGACGCGTTTATACACGCTTCTACACGTCTCTGCACGTCTCTGCACGACTATACCCGTCTATTCACGTCTATAACTCATCTCTGGCTTTTCTTCTCGCTTCTTTTTACACACTATTTATTTTTTTTTATGAACAAAGCCGGTAAGTGCTTATGGTAATCGTTGAGGCCTTTTAATTAATGCCTTTTAGCTTTCCCAAAACAATAAACAAGAAGGAGAAGAAGCAGAAGAGGTAGAAGAAGCAGCAGCAGTTGAAGAAGTGGAGAATTTTCTGGGTTTTGTGTCGCGTGGCCAGACAATGACTAATACAATGTATCTTGTATCTTTTGTTGTTGTTTTTTGTTTCCCTTTCATACACGTTTTTATTTTATTCACTACGTGGGGGATTAATTAAGTTGATGCGTAGCGGGGGAAGCCCCCGCCTGAGCTGACTAAACAAATTGCACTAATTTGTGTCTTATTATTTAATAACAAAATAAATAGACTAAAGCCGACAAGTGCAGAGTGTGTAGAGTGTGTGTAGATGTGTGTGTTAGTGCTGTGTTTGTAGACCAATTAACCCGTTTTATTCCACACTTGTCGGCGCATTGTGCGCAATTATTTTATGGCCATGTTACGCTCCTTTTTGTTCTCTCGTTCAGTTCAACTCAGCGCAGATCCTTCAGTCGAACGGCATTTCCAATTAGGAACAATCAATGTCACCGCAAGACGACGTCGATGTCGACGTCGAAGGGCGCGACCGAAGGCATAAAGTTCAAACGGAGGGCAAAGCGCACCACACCTTGACCTTAGCTGGAGACAGCGGCATAGTTTATCATACGAATTTGGTTGAATCTTCAGTAAAGGAAAGGAAAGGAGATACCCCAACCTAAACTATTATTAACTATACTTTTATTTAAACAAAGTTTACTGCTTTAGCCAGAATAAGTCAACCAAATTCTAGCTAAAAGTGAAAGCCCCAAAACAGGTCTTGAAAGATTGATTAACTTGCCTCCAACTCAATAGTTTAGCGATTAATTCAATAGGCCAATAGCCAAGTTATTTATAGAAATAAAGTCAAAATTTATGTAAATTCCCCGTATTATATATTTTTAAATATTTTATATATATTTTAGACAAGTTTTCAACTGGTTTGTGCACGTTTATAGCCCAAAAGTAGAAACAAGAAATCGTTTAAGAGCCGTCACGATGACAGTACCCAATAGTACCGCCTTAATCTGTATCATTCTGACGTTTCATTATACACATGCCATCTCTTTCGCTCAGTGCAGCTATCTCTGTTGCTCGTGGGTTTTATCAGACAGGTGTATATAGTATTCCCGAGCAATACCATATTCATTACACCCTCTTTTTTTGTTGTGGTGTTATTATTATCGTTGTAGTTTAGTTGTTGTTCGATTTGGCATTGTTTAAGGCCAAGTTTTGGTGTCATTAAGCCATAAATTTATATTTATTACCCACAAAATTTGTTCTTGTTGTTGTTGGTGTGAAAGAGACAGCATTGAATCGAGTATCGACTGCATTTGTGATTATGTTTATGGCCCAAAATTGCAATCAGACGCCAGTTCTTTTTTAGTTTGCTTTATCGTGGAGTGAACTATTAATATGAATACATGAATATATTGTTTAAGGAGAAAGTAGTCTGATAACCGCTGATTTAATACCCTTTAGGAAATATAGCTTTTGAAAAAATGTATTTATAAAATAAAAGATTCTAATGAGTTTTGGCTAACCTTTGGAAAATCAGTTATAAAATGTACTTAAGAAAAATATATGTGATATAAATATATAATTTTATAGCTGTAGATTAAAAACTCTTGTGATAAAATAATTTATTGACATTGATGAATAAGTTTCTCATACATTAACTGGTGTATATCCTATGGGAAAAGTATTAATAAAAAATATATAACTAGTCAATTGAGGTTTAATTCCCTTTGGGTAACGATAATATTATTAAGCATGTGTAAGAATGAATACAATTACAAAAATAGAGACTTATTATACTTTTAGAAATGTCTTTTATCAAACTTTCATTTTATATTTAAAGTTTAAGCTCATTAATCTTATCATTTACAATCCACGATGATCAGTTATCCAATTTTATAGAAATCGATATTAATTCTACTTTAACCCGCAGCACTTATCATAACAATACAAAATCATTTGCTAGGGTATACAATTGAGAGAGAGGGAGAGGGATAAACAGGGAACAACAGAACCTTACGTACAGACAGAGTCTACTAACTTAACTAAACTGAAAACTGTTCCTATACAGAAATTCCTAATTTAACAAAATCCATTTCAGTTTCGATTTCAGTACCGAATTCAACCAAAAATTGAATTAATCGACGCGATCAAGAACAAGTTGACGTTGCTTTATACTGTTTTCTGCCTCTGCCTCTTCCCCTCCTCTTTCGTTGCGCTCCTCACTTTTGGCTTGTGGCTTTTTGCTCTTTCCTCTTTCCATATCGCTTTAACTTAATCGCTTGGCCCGTTTTATAATATTTTTAATTTCAACGCGTGGCTATTTTTAGCTGTACTTGTATGTATTTTTAAATGGCCTTGGGCCACTATGCCGCCTGTTTTAAATTTTTTTTATTTTTAAACTTTTTTTTTCTTATTTATTTGCACTTGCTGCCTGGAGAAGATCTTGAGTGCAAGTCGATCATACTAACTAGTTATTGATTGTACGGGCAGTTGTAGCTGCTTTAGGAGTGCTCAACTTGAATTTACGTATTTCATTTAGAATTCTCAACTAGTTTAAGTTGAAAAGTTTACAAAAACTTTGTCCTTTGTTTTGTAATACTGGAATTTCTTGAGTTGTTTAGTTAAATTTGTAGCTTTGCTTTGTACATTTTAATAGAAATGGACTAGGAATGTAATAACGTGGCTGGGTGGCAGTTATACACCCTGTAATTTATTTTGTTGAAGGAGATGTCTGTTATAGAAGTCTACAAACTATAGTTGCTTAGTTGTCAGCTGTTAAGAGAGCTTGGAATACCCTGTATATTTTTACTGGAATGCGGAAATGTTACTTTTTGGCAGACTTGAACTACCCTAGGCTCATTTGCCTGCAGGGTATAGAGACAGTTGCAACTGCAGCTCAAATATCAAATGCGCTGAGAATGCAGGAATTAGAAATGTTTTCTCTTTCAGCCAGACCAAGAAGGAGAAGGAGAGGAAGAGGGGCAGAGAGGGGATAGCAAGACAGATAGCCCGACTGTTAGCCCGTCCAAGATGCCAGGCAGCCAGAGTGTCGACTCTCCTGCTGTCTATTAAATGCGACTGCTTGTGGCACCAACTTGGCCAATTTGGTTTGAGACTGGGTGGCTCTGGTGGTTGCTCAGTCTCCCAGTCTCTCAGTCGCTTGGTCTGTGGATGATTTTTAACTAGTTCCCAGGCAGGTTGCAGGCAGCAGTCTCGTTGGCTGCCTCGTTGTCTGCCGCCGCTGCACGCAAAGTGGTTTAACTGGTATTATTATTAATATTAGTAATGCCAACTCGAGTGTCTAGCTATACACATGCATATAGATTCAGATACAGATACACTATATAGTAGATATATAGTCGTTATGTTCAAGTCAAGTTTATTCTGCCTGCGACCTGACAACGGCATTCCACACTGAAGCGAACTAATTTCAAAACGCGCGCAATGCGGCGTATACGTAATAAATAAGTCCGTTTGTGTTATTATCTGCCACAGTCTGTCTGTGTGTGTGTGTAGGTGTGTGGGTGTGTGTTAGTGCTAAATGTCATTATTACTATGTTTACCGTTATATGATTATGTAAAGTGACAGTTCTGGCTGTTTACACGTGGCCACAGCAACAACTGACAACAAATTAGCCAAATGCGAGAATCGTGTTACCAAACGAGATAATTATTAACTGCAAACTGTTCATAATTAAGAGCCAACTTTCTATCGTTTTAATTAACACAACCTGTTGGCAAATAAACGAATTACCAATTATGAATAATAAATGAAGTTTTAACTGAAATTATGAGGGTATTTTCAATTGTCCCTAAGAGCTTAGAGTTTGAACGCCTTTCTTGGCATTTTTTGGGGCTTTAAACATAAAGTTAGTTAAGCCTTTTTGCCGTTTTAAACTTGGTTAAAAAACTTATGGTTTCCATTTCTTATTAGTTTTATCGCTTGCGGTTTTGTTTAAACCCCGTAAGCTCTATAAAGAATTTCTTGCTAGAAACCCTAGCAAACTCTGTCTCTTTCCCTCTCCCTCTCTCTCCCTTTCTCTCTGTGCATTTCTGTGATAGTTCCAGCCAAAGCGGAAATTGTATTTCCTGTTTGTTGTGCTCTTTCAATGCGAACCCTTTTGTGGGTGCTGTAAGCATCCCTACAAAACTGATGGCAACTCTGGAAAGTGATGCCAATTGTAGCGATTGTAGAGAGGAAAGGAGGGGTAGAGTGGCAGAGGCAGAGCTACAGGGTCCAACTTGTCGCCCTGCTGCCTTTTGGCGGCCGTTTGTGTTGCACATGTGGCGCGCATACAAGTATTTCCCCAACCAGATCTATTTTTAGAAAATCCAGTTTTTTGGCACCAACAACAACAAGAAGAAGGAGGAGAAGAAGTGGAAGAAGGAGAAGTGGAAGCAGCAGAAGAAAAACGCCAGTGTTTTGCATGCTTTGAAATGGAGCGCAGTTTACACTTTAAAACTTTGCAGGCGCAGTACAAAGGGTGTTATAGACAGGGCTAAAAGCGAGACAAAGCGTGAGTTCCTAAGCGATGAGTGTTGTAGTAGTCAGCTTTCAGCCACTTGAGTCTCTACTATCACAGGGTATGTTCAAGTCTTGCGCACTTCTCTACACTTTTGATTTCTTGCTTTGATTCGCGCGGTTTTTGATCGAAAAATGCAACAAAGCTTTCAGCAGCGACCTTACAGTGCCTACAGTCAGTCAGTCAGTCAGGCAGTCAGTTAGTCGTTCAGTCGTTCAGTTCTTCATGCACTCACTCCTTCCTGCAGTCAGTTAGTCAAGCAGTCAGTCAGTCACTCAATCAGTTGACAGAGCCCTTCACTTTCACACACACAGTGCGACTGCTAACAGGGCTAACAGTCTGGTCTCGTCTGGTTGCCTGTTTTGGCCAGGCTCAAAGACTCGTTGACTGAATGAACTGAATGACTTGGCGCTTCTCCCCATGTCCAATTCCCCTCCCTCTTCCACCCCCTGGGGATGCCAAAACGTCGCATCGTTGTCATGTGTCTCCTTTTACGGGGCGCCAATCTCCCGCTCTGTTGATAATGATGATAATGACTCGGATGATAATGATTTAGATGATTATGTGCATGTTGCTGTTGCTGTTGATGATGATGACTGGTAGTTGAAGTTGCAACAGTTGTTGCCACGACTAAAGCACTGCGGCATGCCACAACGACGCCTTCTTCTTTATTGTTGTCGCTCGTTTGAAAGTGAAATTTTTGCTGGCTTGCAACACATGTGTGGCAACAAACACGCAACCCCCGCAGCACCCCCCTTGCCCCCAACTAATGCTGCCATCACTTACAGCCTTGGCATTGTAACAATTTCTGCACAAATTGTCGTTTGTCACTTGAACCAGAGTGAGAGGGGAGTCTCTCCTCAAGTGACGTCATCAGAAAAACTTAAAAATGTTAACCCAAGAAATTTAAATAAATAGAAAACGTACAGCAATTGAAATCCGCTACTCTCACACACACTTTATAAATATTTACGGTAACAACAAAAGTTTATAAATATTAACGGCAAAATTGTTTACAAAAAGGTCTAAAAATAAACTGGCCAAACAATTTTAGAAAATGCTCAAAAGTGCTCGAGAAAATGTTTCGAATATCTTGGCTTGTTTCTGTGAGGAAAAGTTAGCGTTGCTGTCTAGTGACGAAAGCAGATTTTCTGAATTTTTGTTTAAAGTTTTCGCACTTTAATTTTCATCAGCTGTGAGCTGTGTAAGTCAATAGCAGTTAGGTTGTGCTTCATTAGATTTTCTTTTCGGAAAATCGGAAAACTCTGTTAACAATATTCTAATCAACAGATTGTGCAAATGGAGAGCGGAGATTGGGCACGAAAGAAATCGAAGTAATTGAAATTGAGTGAGAAATGGAGAGGGTGGGGAGAGGAGTGGATACGAGGGGTCATGGGGTTATAGGGGAGTGAGTGGGCAAGGAAAAAATCGAGACAGTTTGCAACAGTTGAACGCGCAGTTCGTTTGCCTTGTAATTTGATTTGAATGTGTGTGGGAAAGGGGAAAAGAGGAGAAAGGAGGGAATAGGAAGGTTACGAGCGTTAAGAAGGAGAGGGGAGTATCTGAACGCGTGTCCAGGCATTGAGACATTATGCTAAATGTATCAAGAGAAAAACTTGCTCGTCTTTTGCTACTCCTCTTCACTTTTTCCTCGCTTACTCCCATTGACCTCCTTAGTTTCCTTCCATTTGTCAAACAAATCCTACACTATCAATAGCTTTGTGCAAATTCCTTGCGCTTAATTATATGCACAGATTGTGCTAACTATCCTTTAGTGGCCTGAAATCCCTTAGTCGTTTATTCCTCTTTGCTTTTAATCAACAAATCGGTGGCGAGAATCACGCTCTTGGGTCCTATAATGCCATTAAATGTCCACATGCCAAAACATTAACCAAATGAACTATGAACCCTTTCAGAATCCCTAGTGTAACTGTATCCATAAAGGTCTAAATATGGGCGTGTCGGTTGGTTTAAGGGGCGTATACTTGTTGATGATTGATAGCGTTTAGTGGCCGTGTCCTTTATCAACTCTTTCAGGCCAACAAATGCTGACAAAACCATGGAAAACACTGCAAAATTTCCCAATCACTTCACACACAGAATGGCTGGCTGTTTGTGTGTCATAAAGAATGATGAGTTTAGGAAAAGTTCAGTGAACTTTAACCTACTTTCCGTATAGTTTTCTTTACACTTTTCCCTCGAGCCTTAAACTATTTACTTGTACTTGACAGAGTTTTGTGCTTGTCGTCATTAAAATTAACTAGTCAGGCGCATATTTTTAAAGAAAATAAAGTTTTTAGTTAAAAATACCAATCAGTGCAATAAAAATTACACGGGTTACAGTCAAAAGCGGTTAGTTTTCTATGTGCAAGCAACTCTTTTAATTAAATTTGTGGTTTAGCTGCACAAATATAAACAAAATGTATCGGAATTGTAAGTGAAAAGTCATAAACGACTGCTGCATACCCTTTAAAAGCGTGTCAGCTTTTATTAATCGATAAAAGTATCGATAACCGATAATATGTTTGCTTAATTGTGCCAAGTTCAAAGGCGGAAGTGTTTTTTGCATGGTCAAAAGTTTAGCGCTGAGCTTAAGCTATTGTAGGGCTGTTAAGCAAACACAAACATACAAATTTAGTATTAAAAGAGTATGAGCATGTGTGTGTGTATGCATATTAATGGCAGATCGGACCGACAACCCGGCAGTCGACAGTTGAATTTGTCGCGTCGCGTCTCACGCAGCATTTGTATTTATTTATTTGTAGTTGTAGTTGTCGCTGTCGTTGTAGTTGTGTCCACCCGTTTGCCGCCCTCCCACTGTCCACTGCCCACTGCGCACCGCTGTTTGGTCTGTCCGCTTTGTCTGTGTGTGTTTTAACATGTTTGTTTGTAAAAATATGTAATGTCGTGTTAGTTTATCCAATGGCGTGCCGTCGTATCTATTTTTAGTGCACAAGCTTTATTTTTAGACGGCAACAACAACAACCACTACTTCAACTTTAACTGCACAAAGTACAAGCAAAGCAATAAAAACAAAAGACAAACGCCTCAATGCATTTGCAACTTGTTGCGTCGACTAAAGAGCAGCACACAAGATAAAGAGAGTGTTTGTGTGTATTTTTTGTCTGTGTGTGTTGAAGAGACGTTTGATTGTGCTTGGTGCAGGGGAGGAGCGCGAGAGAGAGAGAGAGTGTGGTCACTGCATGCACGTTGTGGCTACGTGATGTTTTTGTTGGTTAAGTTACACAACTTCCAGTCTCCTGCTCTGACTCTGACGCGCCGCACTAAGTTGCTCTCTTAATCGTTCGCTCTGCTCTCCGCTGTCATTCTCTCTGTATGCATTTGCATTTGTATTTGATTTCGTTAAACGTTTTATCACGTCGTCGTTGTCGCTGTCGTCTCTGTTGTCGTTAGGTTTAAAGTTTATTTTGTAGTTGTTTCGCTGCTACTTCGTCGTCTACGTCTGCCTCTCTGCTTCTTCTTTCGTCTTCTGTTTCTTGTTTTGCTCGATTTGTTTTTCTCTCATATTTTCTTTGAATTGTGAATTCTATTTTTAGATCCCATTGGTCTCTGTTTGGCGCATATTCCGCTCTCTGTTTACATTAAAAATATTCAAATTGTTGTCACGTACCAAGTTCTTAATAGGTTACGTTATGTGTTTATTTAACTCATTTTGATTAGCTTTTGAGCAAAGCACAACAAAAGACACGCTTACGAGTTGCTGTTGTTGTTGTAGTTGTTCTCGTTTGTCGGACAAGTATAATAAAATGCCGTTACAAACTACAGAAATGTTCGAATCCTTTCAGTCTTTGAGGAAAGAGTAAAATGTCAATTCTTAAGCGATTAATGAAACCAATTCATTTGGGATTTAAATTTTATTATATACGGAAATTTAAAATTTTGAAATGATTTAGTTTTTTAAAAACTAGTTTTATCACAATCTGTTACCAAAATAAAACTAATTTTGAATTTCTGCCTAGTTTCTAGTTTGATTATTTATTAGTTTTGGCCTTTGGAATTTTGGTAGTTAATTTTTTGCTTCGTGGCTCTCTCAACGTTCGAACTTTGTTTTACCCAATAATCTATTTTAAATTTTGTACCAAAAAACTCGTCGAGTGCTTGAGCAGTACCAGCAGATGAAGTGTGCCAGGATGGGCATGTTTTCCCCGTTTCCGTTTAATGCAACTTTTGTGATTTTTTGATCTCGTTTGCAACCTTCTTGATGGCCGGCGGTATCCTTTTGGCCACGCCCGGCTGTGAGCTAAGGAACGATATCTCAAAGAGGGACGGACGACTTGAGTAGACATTGTGGAGCATGCTGATGAACCAGAAAAGTAAATCATCCATATTCTGGATGGTACATTGGGCAAATACGGCGCCCGCATCGCGGCCATGTTGATGCGAATCGAATAGTGCCACAATCGAGGCACGAAAGTCAAAGGTCATCATAACGGTTCGACTATCGGCTATAATGGCGGCAAACAAATGCGATGCCATGTCCCTGCCACTGGTGGTGCCCGCCTGCTGAAAGACCTGCAATGTTATCTGAAAGATACGCGATAGCTGCATGGCCACATTTCGATTGTACATGGGATTACTGGGATCAGCCTCCATGTGGGTGTAGAACCACTCCTCCAGCCGAAAGTTCATCTTGTGCTGCGAACGTATTGCCGATATCGCATCTGGTATATTCAAATTGAGATTCCTTGCCAGCGGTGTGTGTGCTGTGATTACATTATGATACACACTGTTGCCATCGTTCATGGCATTTCCAAATAGCTCCCAGCCGCGTGATGGCAACTCTGCCACCCGATGATAGAATCTCTCCGCCTTTGATACCTTGTCGGCGAGTATTAGTGAGATTAGGGTACAGGAGTTGGTACCGCTCTGTTGGTATTCCCCGAAACGGGACTGACAAAAGTCCCGGGGAAACCACCAGATGTTCAGGTTGTCGATCTGCTCGTGTATGGCCATCCTGGGGAGCGAGGAGGTTGGTATTGGATGGTGGGGGTACTGCGCTCGAAACGGTCCCTAAACTCTGTACATTACAAGGAATTCAATACAGTTAAAGGACGTTATGATGTTTAATCAAGTGAGAGGGTTGAAGGACTCTCAGGATTACCGTGCGCTGTCCCTTTTCTGTATTCCGTACTGCTGCAGTCACATAATTCACGTAAAGTCACTTCTTTTGTATCTACACTGCACTGCAAGAGCGAGCCTCTGAGTTCCTTTCTACTTTGGCTAGCTAAACATTGAATTTTTGGGTGTCTTGTTGCCGGAGGAGTGTTGAAACAATGACGAAAAATTTTGATAAGAAAAACAACAAAATAAAAAAAAAGGATTTCTAACAAATAACAAACATGATGTGTGTGAGACTAGACAGTAAACTGAATGAATAACTGTAAAAATCTAAAACTCTTTTTAGTCTACACAAGTTTTCACAACATCTCCATAGATTTTCCACTCTATTTTCAGTCATTTCTGTTAAATGAAATGTTTAACATTTTGCTGTAAATATTTCAGTTATTTTGTACGCAGACTTATTTGAGTTATTCATGAACTTCTACGCTTCATTCATCATCGCCTGCTCTCGATGCTTTCCTCTGCTAACGCTTCACGGGGCGTATACGCAATTTGTATTGAGTCTACGCGAAATGGCGTCGTTAAGGCATTTTCGCATTTTGCCAAGTGTCAAATAGCTGAGCAAATATTTATTACAGATTGGCAAACGTAATGGCGCCCAAAAGTAGATTCTCCCATCATCAAATTCCCCTCTCCCCCGCCTTACCACCCTTTGGGCACTGCTCTCCTACTGTCCCTTCAGCTCGTCTCAGTGAAATCCATTGTGGCTGGTTCTAATTTTAAATTGCAACATTGGCAAAACAAATAATAGAATAACAAACGAATGTGAAACGTGAAGTGTGTCGGAAATGCTAATTTGTATCGTTGGGTGGGGTGATTAGAGCTAGAAAGAGAGGCAGAACATGAGTGGCAGAAAGGGAGAGAGAGAGGAAAATGTAGAGTAAGTGAAATAATGAAGAAAATAATATTGAAATGGGATTAGAAACATGTCAATTACAATGCAAGTTGCAGTAATTATTTCGATAATAAATTTTTAATCAATGAACAGAATTGTAGTATTAGTACTTATTAGTTTTAATTGATTTTTTAATCCAGATTAAATGTTAATTCCTATCAAAGAAGCACTAGTTAATTACACTAGTATCACAATTAGATAATAATTAAATAATTTATTAAGTTTTTAATGCTTTGATCCCTTCTGCATTTCCTGCCAGGACTCGCTTTCAACATGTTTAAATTACTTTTTGCAGTAAAATGTGTTTACATTTCGCTATTTGTTTCTTTTTTATTATTTTAGCATAATTACATTCCGCTCATTAATTCGTGTTTGTTTGTAATTAATAAATAAACTATGCACACGATTCATGCTGTAAACAAACAATGCAGCTAATTTTAAAAGCGTGTTTTTTATTAATATTTGCCTTGGCTGGAGCGTAAGCTAATTAATACAATCCAAACATGGCTAACAATTGACAGTGGCAACAACAAAAACAGTCAACAGCCAACAGCAACGACATATTCTCTCAAGAGGATAATGCCACAAACAAAATTACATAATGATATTAAGAACGGAGAGATGCGTGCATAATAAATACAAAAACAAACAATACACTCGCGTGCAAGAGAGCGTGAGTGCGAGCGAGAGAGTGCAGTGGAGAGTAGTTGAGTGTGGGAGTGGAGAAATATGCCACTTGGAATTGAGCTTAAGCGCTAAGCAAGACAATGCAGAACTGACCGTTAGGATATGCAAGCCCACACACCAGCACACGCACACACACACATGCATACACATGTGTTTGGCTGAGCAGCGCAGCGAAGAAAACAAAGCGTAAAGCTGAAGGATAGGACAGTAAAGGAATTTAAGTCGACGTCTGCTATAAGCATGCATGTGTGTGGTATGTGTGTGTGCGCGCGTGTGTCTGTGTCCAACTTTTAACATTTGCGAGTCAAATAGTTAAACAGACAAGCGAAGCGCATACGCTGACTACCAACGATCCGTTAGAATTTCATTTCATTCCATTTCTTGAGACTCTGTAGTGCTTAAGTGCAAAGGGTGCACGATTTTTGCCTGAAAAGAAATTTAGTATAGGCCATAAATTGTTATTAATAGAATAATGAATTAGTTATAGTTAAAGCTCGCTAGTTTTATCAGCAATATTGTTTTACATAATTAATAATAAAATACAGGGACTCTCATAGTCGATTTCCTACGACATCTATTTTCGTTCCCAAATGAATTTGATGCTGTTTCCTATGCATGTGTGTGTGAGAATGCGTGTGTTTAACTTTGTCAAACATGCAATTTCCTTTTCTTTCTTTCCTTCTCTTCTATTTGTATATAATGTATGCCAAATGTGTTCATTGGCACCTGCAATAGTAACAGAAAATTCTTTATTCGTCATGTTTAATGTTCTCTTTCCTTTTTCTTTTCTTCTCTTTTCTTTTGCAGCGTGTCAATCCGTTTGCACCCATAGGCGTCGCGCTGAACGGCCCCGGCCTAAGGGGCCATGACGCGTTGGCCCTTTAATTTACTATTATTGCTATCGGTGGCAGTACGCGACTGTAGCAATCATACCATCCTCACTGTTGGCTATCTGACGGCCCTCCATGGCCTCAATGAGCGCCAGGGTCTGGCCATATCCGGTGCGATGTCCATGGCATTAAATGAGGTAATTTTTATTCTAACGAATTTTCAACGTTTAATCGATCTAAGCGATAGCTAATTGGCTGCCGCTGCTATGTTATCGATAGTGCAGCAGCGCAGCCAACTTTGCTAATATTTGTAAAATATGCAGGAGTGGCAACACTCTTCTTTAAACGTTCGGATTGTAAAAATGTTTTCTCTCAAATGATTTTACGTAGATCAACAACGATCCAAATCTGCTGCCAAATGTAACGTTAGCGCTGCGCTGGAGTGATACCAAGGGTGATACGGTGCTGGCCACCAAGGCCATTACCGAGATGATATGCGACGGCGTTGTGACCATATTTGGCCCGGAAGGACCATGCTATGTGGAAGCAATTGTCGCGCAGAGTCGCAACATTCCAATGATTTCCTACGTAAGTGTTTACTAATAAATGTTTTAAATGCTTTAATAAGCCAACTCTCTTAATGTTCCCAAAAGAAATGCTCAGAGAATCATGCGTCCTCGATACCAACATTTGCACGCACCGAACCTCCCGATAAGCAGGTGAGTTACAGGGCATAAGATCATGGAGGCAACAATTTAATATATTTTATGCTTTATACAGGTAGTTAAATCGCTGATTGCTTTGCTACGTTATTATGCATGGAATAAGTTCTCCATACTCTATGAGGAGGTTTGGGGCACTGTTGCCGATCTGCTCAACGATCAGGCGGTCAAGAAGAACATGACTATCAATCACAAGCACTCGTTTATCGACGACTACGGTAAATGCTGTGAGCAGCACTTGTCCTGCTGTCGCTCCGGCTATTGGTATCAAGTAAGTATAAAACTTCCCCTCACATCGAAAGATTTTAACGAATTTCTGTTTCTATAGGTAGTTCAGAACACCATGAATCGCACACGTATTTACGTATTCCTCGGCTCAGCGAATAGTCTAACCGATTTCATGAGCTCCATGGAGACGGCGGGCTTATTTTCACGTGGCGAGTATATGGTCATCTACGTGGACATGATGGTCTATACGGAACGGTTAGTCAAGTGTTATATACCCTGTAAAATTAATTTATTTATTATTATTTATCACACAGTGAGGCACAAAAGTATTTGCGCAAAGTGGATCAAATCACTCGCATGACAAACTGCAAGAGCACCGAGAATTTTAATCAATTGGCCCGTAGTCTGCTCGTTGTGGCCTCCACGCCGCCCACTCGTGGCTATGAAAAGTTTACGGCTCAGGTGCGAAACTACACGGCGAGTCCACCCTTTAATTTCAAAGTGCCGCACTTGTTCTCGGAGTTCAATACGGTAAGAGACGACTATCGATACTTGTTTGATATAAAGTCTAATCGATTGTTATCGTCCTGCAGTTCATATCGATTTATGCAGCCTATCTGTACGACTCGGTGAAGCTATATGCATGGGCTTTAGACAAAATGCTGCGCATGGAGCAGCGTGTGCTAACGGATGAAGTCATCACTGAGGTGGCCAGCAATGGAACGCGTGTTATCGATACCATTATCAAAAATCGTACTTATATGAGTAAGTAAAAATTTCGATAACTTTCCAAGACTAAGCTCTAATGCCCAATCCCCTTAAAAGGCGTTACTGGGTCCACCATCAAGATCGATAAGTACGGCGACTCGGAGGGCAACTTCTCGGTGCTGGCCTACAAGCCGCACAAGTGGAACATAACCGAAAGTATCCGATGCAATTATCATATGGTCCCCGTGGCGTATTTCCATCAAGGCGAAGAACTTCCAGTGAGTGAGTCGTCTTCTCTTTTTTTGATTTTATTTAGTTTTGAATTTATTACAATTAATCACTTAGCGAAGACCAAAACTACAGCCTTAAAATTGTGCATCTTTGTAGGAATACAAACTTATTAATGGGTCGATAGACTGGCCATCCGGCGGAGAGAAGCCCACGGATGAGCCCATGTGCGGATTTGCCAATGAGCTGTGCAAAAAGGACGATACCCACTATACATCCACTGTGGCAGCGGTGGTGCTGGGTGTATTGCTCTTCTGCTCTGGTGTGGTCACCATGTCCATCTATCGCAAGTGGAAGATAGAGCTGGAAATCGAAGGTCTGCTCTGGAAGATTGACATATGCGAAATCAAGGGATATTCCGGCAATGAAATTGTCTCCTCACCCAGCAAAGTAGGATCAAATTATTGCCACTTGTTACGTACTCTCTTCTAATATGTTTGTCTTCCCGCAGGTCAGTCTGATGAGCGCTCAGAGCTATGGCTCCCGTTGGTCCCATCAGTTTGTTACATCTACGGCGCGTCTGCGTGGCGCCGTTGTGCGCATCAAGGAGCTAAAGTTCCCAAGGAAGCGGGACATCTCGCGGGAGATCATGAAGGAGATGCGTCTGCTGAGAGAGTTGCGTCATGATAACATCAATAGCTTCATTGGCGCCTGTGTGGAACCCACACGCATATTGCTAGTCACGGATTATTGTGCCAAAGGCAGTCTTTACGATATCATCGAGAACGAGGACATAAAGCTGGACGATCTGTTCATAGCCTCCCTCATCAATGACCTCATCAAGGTGTGTAGCTGCTCCTCAGTCTCAGACCTAGATTAACCTCCTTTTTGTTTGTTACAGGGCATGATTTACATACACAGTTCCCAGCTGATCTATCATGGCAATCTCAAATCCTCGAATTGTGTGGTCACCTCCCGCTGGATGCTGCAAGTCACAGACTTTGGTCTCCACGAGCTGCGCCAATGCGCCGAGAGTGAATCCATCGGCGAGCATCAACATTATAGAAGTAAATCCGAGCTACAGGGTCTTAAATAGTTGGTTATACTCACGTTTTCTTCCTAACTCTTAGATCAATTATGGCGTGCACCGGAACTGCTGCGGAATCATCATATGCACGGCAGCCAGAAGGGAGACATCTATGCGTTTGCCATCATCATGTACGAGATATTTAGTCGTAAGGGTCCATTTGGACAAACCAACTATGAACCAAAGCAAATCGTGGATTTGGTCAAGGAGCTGCCCAATGAGGGAGAGGAGCCATTTCGGCCCGAGGTCGAATCGATTATAGAGGCCGAATCCTGCCCAGATTACGTGCTCGCCTGCATCAAGGACTGCTGGGCCGAGAATCCCGAAGAGCGGCCCGAATTCGCTACCATACGGTAAGGAAACTTTGGAAAATTGGAAGAATTCAAGTCACTTTCATGTGTTGTCCTCCACAGCAATCGCCTGAAGAAGATGAGGGGCGGCAAGACCAAAAACATCATGGATCAAATGATGGAAATGATGGAGAAATATGCCAATAATCTGGAGGATATTGTCACAGAGCGCACGCGTCTCTTGTGCGAGGAGAAAATGAAGACGGAGGATTTGCTGCATCGTATGCTGCCCCAGTCGGTGGCAGAGAAGCTGACAATGGGGCAAGGTGTGGAGCCCGTATCCTATGATTTGGTAAGTGGCAAGGGGCAAGGTAATCCATTGGGTGTCTCTCTTAATCCCTTTCTCCAACTCTTTTTAGGTCACAATCTATTTCAGCGACATTGTGGGCTTCACGGCCATGTCGGCGGAGAGCACACCTCTGCAGGTGGTTAACTTTTTGAATGATCTCTACACGGTTTTTGATCGCATCATACGCGGCTATGATGTCTACAAGGTGGAGACCATAGGCGATGCCTACATGGTGGTGAGTAGCAAGTTCCCTCCTCCCTCCCCCTCTGAGTGACCCAAGACAACGACTAATCTTTGTTTCCTTCCCTTGACAGGTCTCGGGCTTGCCCATTAAGAACGGGGATCGGCATGCGGGCGAGATAGCCTCCATGGCCCTGGATTTGCTGCACGCTGTGAAGCAACACCGCATTGCCCATCGTCCCAATGAGACGCTAAAGCTGAGGATTGGCATGCACACAGGTCCAGTGGTTGCTGGCGTTGTGGGTCTCACCATGCCCAGATATTGCCTCTTTGGGGACACGGTGAACACGGCCTCGCGCATGGAGAGCAACGGGGAGGCTCTCAAAATTCACATATCCAACAAATGCAAGTTGGCGCTGGACAAACTGGGTGGTGGCTACATCACCGAGAATCGCGGCCTGGTCAGCCTGAAGGGCAAGGGCGAGGTGGTCACCTGGTGGCTAACGGGCGCCAACGAGAAGGCGATACAGAAGAAGCATGTGGACATGATGGACATGCCACCGCCGCTGTTCAGTCGACCGCGAAAGAGTCCCAAACTGAATCCGGACTCGAGGCAGCCCAGTTTGCTGGCCATGCACAACTGTGGCGCCGGTTCGCGACGCCAGAGCAGTGTGCCTCGTCCCACGGATGTGGAGTCCACGTACAGTCTGCAGGGATCTGTCTATCAGGTGGCACGTGAATCGCCGCGTTTGCCAGCCAAGAGGGAGCGAGAACGGGAGCGGGATCGACCATCGCTGAATGGTTTGGGCGGACATTTTGTGGGCAGTGCATTGCTGGAGTCCGCTCAAGCTTCGCTCAGCACGCTGAATCATTCCGATATAAATGAAACGAACTGTGATACTAACGATGTCGCCATGCTCGATGGCGAACCGGAGCTAAACGGTGGCATCTCCGCCAGCTCCCTGGCGGCTTCAGTGGCATCGGCAGCTGCTGCTGTTGCTGCTGCCTCTGCTGCTGCTACTGCTTCTGGCCTGGTCCGTCAGCCGAATGCTCTGCACAAACCACTAAAGACGGCACCACCTCAACACTTTATCAGCGCCGCCCAGCTGCTGCCCCAGGAGCCAGAGGCGTGCAGTGCAGGAACAGCAGCACACTATGTGGCTGCTGAGTTGCTGCTGCGTGAATCCCGCTCCATGGATCCCATGCCGTTGCAGCAGCTGCGCAAACGACATGAACGTGCCAAATTGCCGCCCTCGAAGCTCTCCAAGAATAACTCACGGTCCCTAGACACGGGTGTCTCGCTGATCAGTGGCAATCCCAACGGCGAGGCAGCCGGTTCGTCGTCAGTGGTGGAGGACACCGACGTAGACGAACTGGGCGCCAATCCTGTGGATGCCAATGATGGCTACGACGATGAGGTGGGTCTGCTCATGCGTCACGACAACGGTCAGTTGCCCACGCTCCGCTACTCGAGCAGCTTCGCCAATGCCCATCCCACCATTGTCCCTGCCGGAGTCAGTGGGAGCAGCACCAGCAGAAGACGCCCCAGCAATGTGTCCAGCAGCAGTTGTGCCAAGCATTTGAATAACAATTGCAATGGCGGCATGAATATAGAGGATGATATGCAATCTCCACTGCTGCAGCGACAGGCATCTCTGACCACACCACCAGAGGAGCTGCTGGCCCACTCCAAGCGTTGGCATTCGCTGGAGCACATGGAACCCGGCGTCACGGGACATGGCAACAGTGTGAGCTATGCCGCGGACATCGATGGAGGCCTGACAGGTGGCGGCGGGGGAGTTGGTGGTGCCTTGGACTCACGTGGAGGCATCAATCAGCGTGCAACGCGTGGCAGCAGTAAACTGGGCAACTGGGTGACCAATTTCTTCAAAGGCAACGGTGTGCGCAGTGGCAATGGCAATGGCAATGCCAGCGAATCCACCCTGCGACGTGTGGGAATCCTGCCGAGCAGCGTGCAAGCCGTGCGCACGGGATTCACCGATATGACAACAGCGACGGCGGCGCGTGATCGAGAGAGTATTGTGTAGTTGGAGGAGGAGCAGTAGGAACAGTAGAGGGAAGGAGAACGGCAGAAATGTTACTCAGGAACAGTGCGAGCTGGAAACGGAATGTCCAAGGATTCAACAGAAAAAAGGAAACAAGAAAAAATCAGAAATTTTAAATTGTTTTTTCATTCTTTTGGCTTATTTCATTGTTGTATGTTAATTGTCGATTTGTTGTGTGTCTGTGTTGGAACTCTCTATAAACTATATGCCCATATATCTGTATATAGATATAGATATATATATCTAGGTGTACGTATGTATATCTTATCATCTTAAACAATAACTAAACGCATATACATATTAGAGTAATATTAAATAACAAACAAATTGAGAAAACGAACCGTCTAGTCACAAGGTCTTCAGACTAGTTATTGTTTTATATAAAATAAAGAATTATATTAAATAATATACACTAAATACTATTAAAGCGTAGCACACACACACACACACATATATATATATATATATATGTTTATAGATATATATATTTAAATGCAGTATATAATCAAACGAAAATCAAATTTGCTTTTCCAACCGTTGCAGCTAAAATGAGAAAACGAAACTAGTTAAATTCTATTTTTGAAAAAGAAAATGTTTAAATCAAAAGAAAAGCGATTACTAAATTACTAACTAAATAGAAATGAAATGAAATGAAATCCATGTGTTTTGCTAGTACGTAAACTAAGTGCGTGTGATTGTACGTAATTTTTAAGTCTAAACTAAACAGAAACAGAAAAAACTATATATATATATCATACAATATAAAACCATATATATGTACTATATATGTATAACATAATCTGTATGTATATCTATGCATGTATGTGTATGTATAATTTTATTAGCTATTTTAAATGATAACGAAACAATGAACTATGTGAGCTGAATGTGCAGAAAGCAAGAGAGCGGGAGAGAGTGGGAGGGAGCGCAATTGAGCTGTTTTTTTAGCTGTATATCTATGTATATGTATGTATATTTTTAAAAAACTATGAAATTTGTTAAATTTGCCATATATAAATACAAACAAAACAAAAAACTTCCTTGTCCTTGATTGTCCTACCGTTGAAAATGATTGAAACAACGTTGGAATTTAGTTCACATCAATTTGTGTTCATGTATTTAAGTATTAAGTAGTGAGTCTAAATTCTAAGTTGCAGCAAAGTATGCAGGAATCCGTAGTTAATGGGATGGAACCCAATGCCAGTGCCGCACACGCCTCCTATGCCACGCTTATGGAGAGCTTAAAGCAGGCCGAGAGTCGAGCGCTCGTTTGGCCCAAGCACAAGCGGGTCATGGACCCGTCCACCAGTTTCATGACCACTGAATCAATTATGTCAAGTCCTGTGGTCAAGCGCTCGGCCATTTCGCTGCTACGAAAGCACTTTGATAAATCTAGAAAGGATTTGAGTGAAGTTAAATCAAAAGATTACTCTTTTCTGAGTCATAAACGTCCCACTTGGATTGGCAGAAAATGGCTAGGAGATGAAGACCAAGACAGACTGCTAGACATCACTCTACCCAGGGTACCCGAAGCTAAACCTCTTTCCGAATCACTTCAAGAACCGATGCCATACATAGCGTCACATTATCAGGTGCCGCCGAAGTCGTCCACTCGTCGTAGGTTTGGCAGGGAGATAGGCATAGAGCAAGCGATCTTCAAAATGCTAAACGAAATATCCATACGCAGAAAACCAAGAGATAAGCAGCACAGAGGGCGATCCTCCCCAGGCAAAAAAGGTAGATCAAAGCAGGCCGGAAGTAAACTAGGCTACAAATCCGAGATGGAAACTGAGAAGCTTGAAAAGCCCGGAGGATCAAAGCAGCAAGCTAAGGATAAAGCCCAAAAATATTCCAAGAAAACAAAGGAAATTAATGAAACGGAGGAACCAACTGAATCCTTACTAACTAAAACAAAAGCTAAGGAAAAAGAGGTGGTGCGATCCTCAAAGAAATCCTCTTTAGATAGTGCCCAACAAAATGCAAAACCGTCGTCCACTGAAGAGCGAAAACTTTCCAGTATTTCCAGGGAAATGCAAGAATTTATAACAAATGTTAAAAAGAAGGCTCAAGCACGCGAAAGTATCTCAAAGATGTCGCGTACTTCAACTGGAGTTACAAAGCCCGAGCCAAGAGCCAAATCAAAGGAACGCAAGAAGAAGAGAAGTCTATTATCCGAAGAATTTGATGCCGTTACTCAGAATATATTAATTATGTTAGATGATCCTTTGGTTATCGAGGCTTTCAAGAAGAACATTAAGATATTGTCCGCTAAGGATGCTAAACCATATCTTAGAAAGTTTCTTGAGAACGAAAAAATACCAAATCTAAGAGATCCATTTGATGTGCAGCGGTATTTAAATAACTTGGACAGAACGGTGAGGAAGGCCAGAATTTCCATAGAGAAACGCAAGAGAAGTTCCTATGAACCAGATGAGGACAGTATTTCGTTGGATTTAGAAAATATTGAGAGACAAGCATTCAGATCATCTGCGTTGCATAAATCTCGGGGAAGAAGATCCAAATCCAGGTCACAAGATGGAATATCCACAACGTCTTCGATAGGCAAGAGACAAGGAAGAACTGTCAGCAAAGAGGAGTCGAAAGAAACCGCAACCGGCACGCGTTCCGTCAATGTGCCCTATTACGGAGCCTCTGAGGAGGATAAAAAGCGATACCAGTTTGACGCAAAGGAATTCTATCAGTTTAACAAAGAACGAAAAGTCCCTATGCCTATGGAGCAGTATTATCTGATGAAAGAGAAAGAGCAAGCGCTCTCGCAGAAGACGCCAACGGCACAGGGGTCCGACGTAGCGGCCAAGTCCGACGTAGCGCCAGAAGCAGTTGCACAGATCGATAAGAAACTCGATGTAGAGACCGATTTGGCTGAAAATGAGTTCTATGCGCCTTGGGACGAGACCGCATACAATGAAGAAGTGAAAGGAGCACCTCAACACGAGCCCATGACCCATACAGTGCTAACCAGTTTGCCCGTCGATCAGCCCCAGAGACAGACAACAGACAGAGCTAAGGACGGTATGCAATTCAGAACATTACATCCCTTTAGAGCTTTTAGACATTACACTGGAACACAGACTAGGTACCTGACTACGGAGCAGGATCATTATATTAACAATTTTTTAATACCGCCCATAAGCGTACCCATAAGAAAAGAGGGCATCGAGTCCTCAAAAAGAATCAAATACGATCGTTCACAGCTCGAAACATTATTCAAGGATAAGAAAGAGGACTTGCCCTTCGTAGCGCCAGTTACCTACGAAGAATTGTCCAAACTTACGGCCGAGGAGTTTTTCAAATACTTTTCTGGTCTACGTCGTGATCCTAGATCCCTAGAGTATTTGAAATCCTCACTGGCCTTGCTCAAAAACAATCACTCCGTGACCTATAACTATCGCGTGGATCAAGTCAGGCGGTTTTTATACGACAGTGACGTCAATTTATCGGACATGGATAACATCAGCATTGATGATATCGATTTGAATACGTTTTTAAACTATCCGTACCCCGAGAAATACGTAGAAGAGCCGAGTGACCCGAGAGTGTCGGTTTCTGTGCCAGTCGAAAAGGTTCCCTCAAAAAAGAATCTGAAAACGGAGCGACCCAAGCGAAAGAAAACATTCAAACCATTTAAGTGTGAAAAGCAATCGAAGGATAAAATATCCGAGGATATAATCGAAAAGAAACTGCCAAAGTTTAAGCGTAGTAATATCCCAACACAGCACAGTTGTTGCATCTGTAAGTCTATAGGGAGGAATGGTTGCATGAGGGACGATCCTTTGATTGTCAAAATGAAGAACGAAATGAAGCGAAGGGAACTGAAGGCCTACATCAGGGAGAAGCAGCTCCTTAATAAAGGACTCGACGAAATCTTTACCACTAATCGTTTTAAGGGCAATCGACCTGTTCTTGTTCCATGTGAGAAACCTCGTGGTGGCAAATGTGTACTATAGAAATTGCCCTTAGCTGCACAGCTAAGAATTTCTATAGAATTGTACATTTGTCTCATTAAACGTGTATTTTAGTTAATAAACTTAATTGATTTTATTTGTCATTCAAATACATTGAATAAGATGTAGGAAATTCTACAGTCGAGCGAGCAGACAGACAAAGACCCCGTACTCATAGTGTTCCATACATCTGATATCAGTATGTTCAGTTTGATTTTTGGATTTGAGATCTACTGAAAGTTCTATTCGCTTGGTAGTACAGCTGGAATATTCAAATTCCCAGTTGAATTCTCATGCGAAAAGAAATCCACAGTAAGATACAACAGAATTTACAAGAGCTCAGATAATGTTAATTCAATGTTAATGTTAAGTTAATGTTAATGTTATGTCAATGTTAATTTAATGTTAATGTTAAGTCAATGTTAATTTAATGTTAATGTTAGGCCAATGTTAATGTTAAGTCAATGTTAAGTTAATGTTAAGTCAATGTTAAGTCAATGTTAAGTTAATGTTAAGTCAATGTTAAGTCAATGTTAAGTTAATGTTAAGTCAATGTTAAGTCAATGTTAAGTCAATGTTAAGTCAATGTTAAGTCAATGTTATGTTAAGTCAATGTTATGTTAAGTCAATGTTAATGTTAAGTCAATGTTATGTTAAGTCAATGTTATGTTAAGTCAATGTTATGTTAAGTCAATTTTATGCTAAGTCAATGTTAACGAAATGTTAATGTTAAATAATTTTTCATAGCGACCAGCTGAAGTTTCTGTTTGCCTGGTATTTCAGCAAGAATTACTAATGATTTTGGGCACTGCAGATCGAAGCAGTCAATAAAAAAAACCGCGAAAGGCCAAATTCGAAAATTTCTTTGTGAAAACACCAGGCGATAAGAATCAGCAGCAAGCGACAGACTGTAATTTAAATTCAATTGCAGAGAGTAGAATGCGGGAGCAATTCAAATTGTATAGCATAATTTCGGGCGGCATATGAAAATTATGTGTGTGGACCGAAAAGGCGTATCAGTAGCATACTTTCGGGCGGCGTATAAAAATTATATGAGGGGCCGACAACGCATATCAGTAGCATACTTTCGGGCGGCGTATGAAAATTATTTGAGTGGGCCGACAACGCTTAGAGAGCAGCAGTGTGGCTAGCTGAGCCATTTTAAAGCTATTTTAGTTTTTTTAGCTTGACTGATTGCTTTGCGCAACGAGTTAGTAAGAATATTATAATACTTTCTTAACAAAAAGCTTGGAAGAAAGCTTTATTGTTCAGTGTAAAGTCTGAGTCAAAACTATGCAATTTTGATATTGAATATTTTGGAACTCAGACGTCAGATTTTCGATTGGTATGACTTTTTGGACTCGGGAGAACCAGGACTATCGATTGGCATCAAAAAATCGTAATCTTAAATTTTGACGATTTTTGACAAAAATGCAAAGGGGTAACACTGCAAAATTTGTCAAAATGGGGTCAAAATTAAAAATTTGAATTTTGGCATGGAATCGAAGCTACTAGTTGTCTAGAGTCTAAAAAGGCAGCGCTTTTCAAAATATCACATCATTTGGCTGAGAAATGAGCATTCAAAGTTGAAAATATGAATTTATTGGGATTCCAATTTTCAATACTTGAGGCTTAAACAGCGATAGATCAGCAGAGTGGCTAGTTTAGCCATTTTAAAGCTGTTTTAGCTCTTTAAGCTTGACTGATTTCTTTGCGCAACGAGTTAGTAAGAATATTATAATACTTTCTTTACAAAAAGCTTGGAAGAAAGCTTTATTGTTCAGTGCAAAGTCTAAGAGTCAAAACTATGCAATTTTGATATTGAATATTTTGGGACTCAGAAGTCAGATTTTCGATTGGTATGACTTTTTGGACTCGGGAGGACTAGGACTATCGATTGGCATCAAAAAATCGCAATCTTAAATTTTGACGATTTTTGACAAAAATGCAAAGGGGTAACACTGCAAAATTTGTCAAAATGGGGTCAAAATTAAAAATTTGAATTTTGGGATGGAATCGATTCTACTAGTTGTCTAGAGTCTAAAAAGGCAACGCGTTTCAAAATATCACTTCATTTGGCTGAGAAATAAGCATTCAAAGTTGAAAAATTAATTTATTGGGATTCCAATTTTCATTACTTTTTAGCTATTTTTAGTTCATTTTTTGCCATTTTTTATCAAACTAGCTATTTTAATCAGTGTAATTCAACACTGGAGTGCAGTCCGAGCACGCAAACAGCAGCAGAGATCTCTGAGCGCAATTAGCGCAGAGAGTAGGAGCCAGCTGTTAATGTTCATGTTACTTACTTTTTGCACTGAGACCTTCTGATCTCTCTCTTTGCTTGGTATTTCAGCAGGAGATCTCTAAGCGCAATTAGCGCAGAGAGTGGGAGCCTGCTTAAGCTGTTAATGTTAATGCTTTCTTAACATAATGCTTGGAAGAAAGCTTTGTTGTTCAGTGTAAAGTTTAAAAGTCAAAAATTATGCAACTTTAATATTGAATATTTTGGGACTCAGACGTCAGATTTTCGATTGGTATGACTTTTTGCACTCGGGAGGACCGGGACTATCGATTGGCATCAAAAAATCGCCATCTAAAATTTTGACGATTTTTGACAAAAATGCAAAGGGGTAACACTGCAAAATTTGTCAAAATGGGGTCAAAATTAAAAATTTGAATTTTGACATGGAATCGATGCTTCTAGTTGTCTGGAGTCTAAAAAGGCAGCGCTTTTCAAAATATCACATCATTTGGCTGAGAAATGAGCATTCAAAGTTAAAAATATGAATTTATTGGGGTTCCAATTTTCATACATTTTAGCTACTTTAGGTTAATTTTTAGGCACTTTTTATCAAACTAGCTATTTTAATCAGTGTAATTCAACAGTGTAGTCCGAGCCCACAACGTTAATAAGGCAAATATTTGCAAACACCGGCAGAGATCTCTGAGCGCAATTAGCGCAAAGAGTGGAAGCCTGCTTAAGATGTTGATGCTGATCAAGAATATATAACCCTCTACTCTTTTTTGGAGTACGGGGTCTAAAAATATCTTAAAATGATAAATGTTTAAAATTTCGAAAGAAACGCACGAAATAATTCATATTCATTTTTATAGTTCAATATTAAATATATAAAATATATTTTAAAAACAAAAAAAAATTAAAAGTAATACAAATTGTATTGTTAACAAAATTGAACTTAAATATGCACAAATCCATGGGAATTGTGATTAATCCAAAGGCCTCCACTGGCGTTGGATCAATCGCAATGCTATTGAGCAATTTAAAGAGGGCTGACAGCAAGGCACTGGCTTGGCCAACACCCAAGCTGGTGAAACGACCCACATACAGTGGCACGAGAAAGGAGCACAGGCTGCCGGTTATCCCATTAACTGATCTAACAGTCATCCCCAAGTTTCGGCTGACCAAGGAAAGTGGAATATCACATAAGATTGAAGCTGATAAATCGAAATTTTACGATATACTCAAACACACAAAATACAACGAAATCAAAGATAGTCTGATAACGAAAAGATATCGAGGAAGTGTGCCCTCGATAAGTGGAAGTTTTGGCAGAAGGGGAAACCGAAGTTCGTGTAGTTTCAGACATAGATTGATACAAGAACGCTTTAGGTCAACCCTGACAAGAAATCATTACGAGGTGCCACAGCGACCTACGGCTCATAAAACAACTGGTCCTGCGAAGTCCTTAACGGACTCCATATACAATATGCTGAAAGGAATTTCCATTCGCAAGTCACCGGAACCGAAGAGTTCTAAACCAGAATCTTCCACCTCGGCTGCTATACTTGATATTTACGATAGAACGGGTGAACACAGGTCGAAGGGAGCACCCAGAAAGCGGAGAGTTATGGGCGTTACGAACTCGGATTTGATTCCACACGAAGAGGAAAAGAACAAAATATCATTGATCAAGAAAAAAAAACACAAAAGGAAACGTCATCGCAGGAACACAAGTCAAACTATAAAAAAAGAAACAGATCAGGAGGGGCTGCAAGAGATATATAAGATCACTTCTGGTACACCACCATCTCATGACAGTGTCTCGATTGGATCGCGTCGATCAAAAAGACGCTCCTCAGTCCAGTCTATCAAAAAAGCAAAGAAAAGTCGATTAATCTCTGACTACGATTTCGTAAATCGGGAAATTCTCAATACCTTAACCGATCCCGATAAGATACGAGAATTTCTGCGAAATATTAAGGAATTGGCAACTAAGGAATGCAGTTTGTTTCGCCAAAGGTTTGTAGAAAAAACAAAGCCACTAGATCTGAAGGATCCACAGGCGGTCGAGGAATACCTTGACAATTTGGATGTAACGGTTAAGTTAGCTGCTCGACTCCCGAGGAAAAGACCCAGTAAAGATGTTGCTGATTCGGAGGCAGATTCGATTTCGTTAGACCTCCAAAATATGGAGAAAATGAGATCTCAAGGAGATAGTAATATTAAAAAAATTGGAAAAAAGAAATCCGTAATACAGTTCGAGAATGTGTCCCAGAATTCTCTCGATGCATCATTTGCTACAAAAGTAGAGAGGCCCATAAATACGCCAAGAAAACTCAAAATCTCAAATCGTAGAGACACACCAAATGTGAAACTTTCTGAAATGGATTTATCAAAAAGTAAAGACAGACGAAATGTGAAACCCCAGCAGGCTGAGAGTTCGAAATCTTTGCGAGAAATGCCAGCGATTCGGAAACGAAACAAATACGCCGAACCAATTATAGTTAAATCTAGAGTTAAAATAGATCTATCTGCGTTTGAACCCAAAGTTGACGTAAATTTACCGTTTGTATCTCCCATTTCATACGACGAAATGACGAAACTTTCGCCCGAAGAATTTAATAAAATTTTTACCACTGTGGATCGTGTAAACAAATCCAGGAGTTTTCTGAAATCAAAAAAGTCCCAGGAATCCCATCTACCCTTGTCCTACCAATATCGTATGAATCAAGTGAGGAATTTTCTGTATGGCAGCAATGTGAGTTTAGCGGATTTGGAGAACATTAGCATAGATGACATCGACTTTAACAAGTTTTTGAACTATGCATATCCCGATAAGTACATGGAGCAAAGTTCTCCCTCGCGTACTTCCATTCGAGGGAGTCACAAAAAATCCAAATCTGACAAACGTAGTCATAAGTCAGTTCAAAAGTTTCCCGATTTGGGTAAAACTGAAGGGAGAGGATCGAAAGTGGAATCAGTTACACCTCCAGCTAAGCCAAAATGTTGTATTTGTCACTCCATTCAGAGAACTAAGCCCAAGAGAGACGATCCACTGATTGTTAAAATGAAGAACGAAATGAAGCGACAGGCTCTGAAGGCATACATCAAGGAGAAAAGGTTATATCCTGGATTCGATCAAATCTTTAACAATGATCACTTTACATTCGATAATCGACCTGTTCTTGTTCCATGTGAGAAACCTCGACGTGACTGTAATGTATTCTATAAGAACGCTTAGCTGCACAGTTAAGAGTTTCTATAGAATATATAACATTTGTCATTAAATTTAAACTATTAAACAAGTATTTTACCTATTAATCATTTAACTTAGTTGTTTTATTCTGTTTGTATATATAATTTAATAGGTAGGCTAAGAACTATAATCAAATAAGTTTAAAGAACCTCTAGACCAGGGAAGGTACAATCTTCCTGCTCTCCTTACAAAAGTATTAAAATCATAAATTCTTGGGGATCAACAAAACTTAAGCTGTAAGAATTTTGACTAGATTTTGATTAGTGTACAGTAAATAATCACAAAAGGCCGCATTAAAAAAGTTACCAAGTCTAAAGCATAAACTTAAATTAATGACTAGTTTGTTCATTAAATAAATTAGTTACTTAATTATTTACAGGTATGATTAATAATAAAATAATTGAAGCGTTACTTGAGCTCTACTTTGACTTGTGTATTAACTTTAAACCGTCTTGAATCTAACCTATTGGTGGTCTTATACGCGGTCTTATACTGCTGATATATATCGTATGAAACTACCCGTAACACAGAGTATCCCTAGTTCAACTATATGCTATATACAATCGTCGTGCTCTCTAAACTGCAGCCTCTTTCGACGTGGCTCTTCTGCCATTGTCTAACACGCGGTGCTTGAGATTTGCTGCCTCGTAGTCGCTGCCACTTTCATCGGCGAACTGTATGTCATCCAGAGCTAGGTACTCCTGCAGATCACTGGATCCCTTCTCCACCAGCGTTTCCTTCTCCACATACGAACCAGTCATGGATTGATTTGAGTCCAAACTGTCACTCATCTTGGCTAAGCTTTGATGCACTGCAGCTATCTCCGAGGTCTGCTTTGGACGCATTGTGCCCAATCCCGCCTCGGCGTTTAGCTTTAGCTGTTGCCTGGCTTGGCGTCGCTGCTTCCGGGACATATATGGCGTGGGCTGCTTGCTTGGAGCACTTTTCTGTTGCGTCTCACAGGGCGAGGTGGCCTTAGATTGCTGTTGACTGCTGGGCAGTGATCGCTCCTCGGAGCTGGGTGTGTTCTCAGCCGTTGTGCCCTTGCTGCCTGGACACAAGTAGTGTCCATACTTGGGCATTTGTATTTCCTCATACTGAGGATTTACTTCTTCAGGAAGCAACGTCGGTTCGGGTGTCTTGTCTTCGTCCTCCCGCTCGGGTGTTTCCTCGAAGGGCGGTATCCAAATGCAGTAGGCAGGATCCATGCCTAGGTAGGAGCCAGGAGCTGCACCCGCATTGATTACATTGTAATCATAGTAGTCCATCTCTAGCTCCTCTTGGTTACCCAGCGAAAACTCGGAGCCAGGACGCGTGAGCAGCTTTTTACGGTTCTGCAGATCCTTTGACTCCTTGGGATTGCTGGTCGTGCGTATGGTGGCCGTGCTCACCACACTCGCTGCCGGAGAATAGCAACCCTGAAAGTAGAAAGAAAGTCGCTTTATTGAAGCAGCTGTAGCAGCAGATGATTCCCAACTCACGTTGGTTAGGGAAGCGCTTACACTACGCGATCCCAGGCGGTCTAGGCACAGTGAGCCGGAGATGGAGCCAGAGTTCAGCGACTTGGCATCCCGTAGACTCTCGTCTAGGCGGGAACTGAGCAGTTTTAGAGTAACTGCATCATAACGATCTGAGTATTTGCTCATGCGTTTGCTATTTAGCGGAGGACTATTGCACAGGGAGCTCATGCCGGAGGAAATGATAGATTCCGAGTCCTTGGCGCTGTCCTTGCTGCTAAGAGGTTCAATGGCTGTCGGTGAATCCTCCAATTTGGTTGTCTCATCGATGCGTTGCAGTTCCAGCTCAGCATCTCCCGATGAAGGCGATCCTACCGGGCTGAGACTTTCCGCACCAGGCGACAGCGACGTCAGCGAGGCGTGTTCATTGCGCAGCGTCATTATGGATGTTGTGCTGCCGTATGGAGGAGCATCCTCGCTGTGGAAGCAGTTGGTTAATATAGTTTCGTAGGCGTAGGGTACACAAGACTTACCCCTTGACCATTTGCTCATGTGCCTCGGCATCTCCGAACTCCGTTTCATCATTCGCATGCTCCACATCGGCGCTCTCTCGCAGGATTGAGTGCCGCAACTGCCGCTTCGGTCGCATTTTCACCAGATAAATCACCTCGGAGAGTAGCGTGGTCGTCGATATAGCACGCGAGGGCGGTCCGTGCAGTGAGCTGAGCGATTCTCGCGGCGTGTGCAGGTGTGAACCTTCATCCTGGCGACGTGCCACGGCCAGGTGATACTTGCGATAACGTACCACGTACTGCGCACCTGTTGAATTGAGTTCAAAATCAGAAATAAGACTTTTCAAATGTAAACAAAACACTGCGCAGGTCCCTTGAGTAAGCTGGAATGACACTTACTAACAGTGTTGCCAGAAAATACTCAAATAGGCAGCACTTTAGAAAGTATCATTCTAGCATACGAACTGAGCACACTGAGAGCGCAACTTGTGACGTCACAAGCTCGCTTGCGCTCTCTTAGCATACTGTTAAGGAGGCTGTACAGCCCTGGCATGAGCTTGGCTGCCGCCATTTTTAGAAAGTTTAAACACTATAAAAAAGAGTTTTATGGCGTTACATACCCAAGAGTGCACTTATCAGAATTATAATAGTGGCAAATATCATGGCACTCAGATGCACCAAAGTGAAACGCATTTTGGAAAGCGGTTTCTTCTGCAGACTCGAGCGACTCTTCACCGACAGTCGCGTAGCCGCCAGAATTGTGTTGTTGTTGCTCATGTCCCGGGGGCCTTTTAAAGGAAATGTATAAAATTATAATAACTTGAACTTTTCTTAACTTGTATAAGACTTACCTAGTTGCTTTACATTGGCCACGAAACCACCCGTGCAGGATGCCGCATCGTAGCCTGCGCTTGACGTTGAATTTCCTGCCACTTCGCCGGAAAAGAATTCCACCAAAAGCTGTGCTCCCGTAGACTCGACAGTTATCGGAACTCCAATGTGACTGAAGTCCTCAGGACTAGGACGACGTATTCCGGTGCCTGTGGGGCCATCGCCACTCAACTCAACCAGCAATGTGGAGGACAAGGAAGGTCCGTCACGCACCTTAATGTACTGCGTGCCACAAGGCAAACGCAGAAAGCTGAGCTGCAGCGCAATCGTGTCCTCGCCATCAACCTGTCGGAAGAATGAAAGGATTAAAATGCTATCCTTAAATGCAAACAGTCAAAAATGTTACCTGTATGAGCCAAAAGGAGCGGCCAGGACAGCTGTGAGTTTCACCCGCTATAATCCGCTTGGGCTTCGAGGAGCCCAAGTGCACAATGCAGCCACAACGACAGCCAGGTCCGATTTCTTGGTTGACATCAGTTACATTGGACTTGCTCAACAAATGTCCGCTGGTCTCGTAAATACAGTCCCAGGTATCCACAATGCTCTTATTGCACTTCTCCGTTTGCACCGAAGGACCCTAAAAAGGATCAGAAATATATATGCTTTAAGTATAGTTTGAATGAAAAGTTTGTTTAAATTTAGTAGCCAGTATAGCCTTTATTTATATGTAACTCTTAACTAAGTATTGCCTTTAACTAGTAGAACAGATTTATCTCAAACTCATCCTCCTCGTCTATTTCCTCTAGCTCGCCGGCTAGTCCTGAGGTTGTAGTGCCCATTGTGGTTATACTCAAGGCAGACTTGGTGTCTATCACCTTGAGATTGTCCTCAGCTTTGGTCAGTGGCTCTAGACCTGGTGGGGGCATGCTGCCCTCGCTGCTCTCTTTCTTCACGGAGAGGGTACTGCTGGAGCCCTCGGCTTCCTCAAGCGGCTCTTCCTCAGCCTCCACGACGTCATCTTCGCGTGACGATGACACATACAGCGTAGTGCCCATTTCCACATCAACTATGTTCGCCTTTTCACCGAGTTTCTCAAAGTCACCGGTTTTAACTTGTCCCTTGAGCAGGCAGTCGGGTAGAGTCACCTGCAGATCGGGTAGTTTTTCCCGCACCTCAGTCTCGAAGAGATCACAGACACCAGGCCGGGGTTTGTGTGGCATAAAGCCCATTTTGCCCGGAGTATACAGATCGGAGGTTATGGACCCAATGGTCTCAACTGAGGGCGTTTTGGGCAACTCCGCCGAGTGGGAGCTCACGATGTTCATCAGCTGGGTGAGCAGATCAATGCGGGCTAGTTTGTTCATGGCAACTGCCTCCTCTCGCACATCTTGAATAGTTTGGGGGTCGTCGACGTTAAATTCCTCAAGTCTCTCCGGGATTACAGTGATATCCTGCTGCGTTATGATGGCATCCCTCACAGTGGCCTTGATCTGCTGTATGATGCCACGCAGACGCACAATCTCTCCCTCGTGCTGATCATGCACAGCTTCCAGATGCTTCTTCTCCAGTATTGTGTTCTCGAGACGTCGGCACAGAGAGCGCATCTTGCCGACCGCATCCTTGTTCTTCTCGTCCACGCCTTGCTCGGCTTCCTGCTGCTCCTCGTAGGCTCTACGGTACTGCAGCGCTTCCACATACTTGACCTTCAGGTTCTCATAGTTGTGGGTAAGACCCTCGATGATCTTGATCTTATTGATCGAATTACGAACCAGTTCGTTCTTAATCTGATCTAAGGCACTGTATTGTTCCATGATCTCCTTGTGCTTCTCCTTCTGGTTATTGTACTGTTGTTGTATCTTTATCTGGGACATGACCAACAAATCAATCTCCTTCTGTAGTGCAATGTTCTCACGGATCAGTCGACGGGTGTAGCCAGCATTTCGAATCTCACTAGAACGTGTAAAGTCCTCGGAGACCTGTAGTAGCTTCGCTTCCACCTCCTTTTTTAGAGCATCCTTTTCCACAACAGCTGCTTGTTCCATGTTGTAGAGTGCTTCCTTGTGGTACTTCTCCTTCTCCTTCATCTCCGATTCCTGATCATCAAATTTGGCCAGCAACACGTCCCGCTGTATGCGAAACTCGTCCAAAGAGTTCAACTTGCCATTGAGCAGCTTTATCTCCGATGTCAGCTGATCGTGCATCGCCTTATATTTCCCCTCCAAATCACCAATTTTCTCCTGTGCCGCACGATTCTCCTCATTGCGCACCTTCGATACTTCCACCAGTCGTTCCTCCAGCTCCGTTATGGAATTGTTGCGCTCGGCAAGCGTGCGTTCCAAATGGGCAGCGACATCGGTGCGATCATGGTCTATGTCCTGCAACTTGGCAGTCATCACCACATTGGCCTCATCGATGCTGGCCAAATGTGCTCGCAGGCGGGCCAACTTCTGATTGAGGTCTGTAATCTGCAGTTCATAGAAGGTTCGATCCACTTGACTGATTTTATTCGCCTCCTTATCCTTGGTCTTGCTCTTCGATGACTTCCTCTTCGGCGGCATTTTGTTGGCTTTTAAACTCTTAATTCGATGCTGTTACAAATTTTGTATACAAATAAAGTGAAGTGTAGTCTATAAACGATAGTTTTTCTCACAATGATTTCAAAAAACTTTGCCTAAACACAATTTAAACAAATGTTGTTACCAAGGCAATGAGCTTTGTGTTAAAGCTTAAACTTGTTGAAAGCTTTTAGGTTGAAGCAGTAAAGTTTTTCATATTTTAAAAGCCACTAATGGAAGTCCTAAAATTACACCTGCATTCTTACTTAGCAGTATTAATAGATAGTGCTTTACAAATTTCTAACTCAGACTAAAACAAAGCAAATTTAAGTGGAAAGCACTCCAACTAGTTTACACAATTGTTTCCACCGATAGTGCAACAAAAAAATGGAAAACAAAAGTTCCGCAATCGCTTAATTTTCCTGTCGGAAGTTTACCGATAATGAAGAGGAGCTTCCCCAACAATGGAGCACACACAAAGCTCGTCTGGGGAGTTCCATTGTCTTACTTACAACCAGGAAGTATAATTGCAGGTGCACGTGTAACAAATTTCCATACGAACTTATGCTGCTTTTTCATATCTTGGCAACAAAAAAACTTGTTGATGGCATGACGTGCAGTTAAATTTTTTGGCCAAGCCATAAAGATAAACTTTGTCAGAGCCAAATTGACATTTTCTTGCTGCTTTTATTCTTTTCTCCTTTAGTAACACAAAGGGAGTGTACTTAAAAATAACAGATTATTAAATTGTGTTTTAAATTAAAATCTTTAGTGGTCTTTTGCTCGTTTAAAATTACTTGCTAAATAAATACTCGTTTGTATTTAATTAAAACGGAGCTTAAATTTAACTTATTTTTGGGGTAAATTTGCACATTAAATTCGCTGAATCGTTAACTCATTTCATTGCATAGTTTCAGGCGCCAATCACAAAACATGGAAGTAACTGTAAATGTAAGTGTATAAAACTTGCAAAGGGTGGCAACATTGTAAATTTGCCACGCAATCTGGAGCAAGTGTCGCATTGTTGTTACAATCTGCCAGACACACGAGACAACCAACATGGCCGCCAGCAATAGCCTATGCCCCAGTCCCCCCTTCCCCTGTTCGGTCGTCAACTCTACCCATTCCATCTCTTTCTCACACACTACTATCAGCTGCCCGTACTCCAGCCCATATATTTTTGTTTTTGTTGTTTTTGTTTTTTTTTTTTCGTTTTTATTGTCGGCACAACAATGAGATATATGAGGATACGGAGTGCTCCTAGTTGTTGTTGATACGAATAGTGCACAAAGAGGAGAGGAAAGAGCAAAAGTAAAACATGAACTCAAACGTTAACCCGCCTAAGCTGCAAACACACACATGCACAGCCGACTGTCTGAGTGTGTGTTTGTGTGACTGTGTGTTCTCGTGTTGGTGTGAATAAGTTGTATGAACACAATTTATTGAGAGCGCGGAGTCGGAGAGGAGCAAGTCAAAAGTAAAAGTTGCCAGCGAAAGTTTAGCACGTTGCGAAAATTAGGATAGTACGTAAAATACTTATGTTGAAATTGACTAGGAAAACTTGCAGATTTATAGTAAACTAGTAGGAGAGGCTAAAAGTGAGCGTGACGACTGCAAAAGACCTCGTACTTGGTAGGGTGAAGTTATTGAACCTCAGCTATTTTAAGTCCCCTTCAAGCCCAGCAAAGTCCAGTAAATACACTCCAATCATATGAAAATGCATAGTTCTCATAAATGAGCAATTCACACTGTCCAATCCAGCACTAACCAACACTACCCTACACTTGATTGCCTGTTAAATAGAAGTACAAAAGTTGTTGCCTACTTCTAAGCGTCGTTTACACCTTCAAACACACTTAACTAACAAGTTATTTAATCGAACTTGAAGCAATTTAGTGGATTGATTGCTAATGATAGCAGGGCAGGGTTAATACCGTAAAGAGCACTCTATCTTAATAGCAGTGCGCGTGTCTGCCTACTTAAGCCTGTTACGCACATTACAACACATACAGTGTACCCTCGTACGGGGTATTAAGAGCTTGAAGCGTTATACATACCTCACAGAATTTGGCGCCGTAACGTGGAGGCGGGGAATCACAGAATCGATAGCGATTGCGCGTGCCACCCAAGCAATTGGTCGAGCACGGAGTCCACTCACTCCAGGCACCCCAACCGCCAGTGTCCGAGTCTGTGTAATGACGCAGAAGATTAATAGATGACCAGAGTAAGGCCTACGGTCAATACTTACCGCTGACTGGCAAGGTGGGCACGCAATCCATACGCACATCCGCAACGGCACCGGAAATGGCCTGACTCACGTAGACGAAGCAGTACTCGATGTACTTCTCCGAGAAGAGTTCACAGCTAAAGTACAGTGAGTGCTGGCTCTTGACGACCCGTTGCTCGGCAACATAATGCAGCGACGTCGGAGGCTTCAGCGAAGCAACATCCGCGCGCAACTTGGCATACAGACGCACTCGATCTCCCTGCTCCAAGATGCAGCCGGGATACTCGTAGAGCACACCCACACCCGAATGTGGATCACAGGGAAAAATGCTACGCGCATAGACATTAAACACAAACTCATCGCTCCAGTCCACGCTGATCAAGCGCCTTGTAATGGGCACATTCAGTGTCGTCACCATCGGACGCAGCTGCACGGCGTAGTTCCCAGCCAAACCGAATAGTTCGCAGCCCAAATGCAGCGTCTTGAGCTTGGGAAAGCCAATGATCTGCTCCGCAAAGAGCACACTCGACTTGGACACGTTGCTGAGAGTCTGACCACAACTGCGATCCTTGCCACAGTAGACCAACTCCAGCCAGAACTCGGGCAGCGAAGGCTGCTCCTCTCTGTGCATGGCACGCTCGCAGTTAACCTCGGGAAAGCGTAGCGTAACATTCACCGATGTCCTGGGATAAGTGCGTAGGGTCGTGGGACTCACAATCATTTCGGCACTGGGCCATCGCACGTCCAGTGTCTGCAGCAAACGCTCATCGTGTGACGGCATCAAAGTTGTGGTCGTCACAGTGCCACTCGCCTCCGAATCGTGTTTATTACTGCCCTTTGAATTGGTTTGTGTGGTCTTTAGATTGCGCACCACCTGCATCTCGTAGAGGCCGCCACGCACAAAGGTCTGACACGGCACAGTGACCTGTGTGACATTCTGTCGCGGATCCGGAAAGAGCGGAATATTCTGGACAATCTCTTTGCGTCGACGTTGCAGCACCACCTGGTGGCTGTTGGCTGTACTGTTGCTGCCCGTCGAGTCGTCATTAATGATTTTGCTAATGACTAAAGTGCTCATTATGGTGTTTAGCCCGCTCCCCTCGGTCGAAACCACGCCCACGCCTACGCCCGGACTGACAGTGCTCAAGTGGGCGTTGCCGAGACTCTGATTTTCAGGCAGCCGCTGTGTTGTTGTGGTTGTTGCACTGCCGTTACCCCGGGAAATTTGTGCATCGTCCTCACCGAACTGAATCTGCACATGCAGGTCCCCGCTGAGGGCTGTGAATGTGCTCGGGGACATGAGGCGACCTCTTCGAACCGCCAGCACGTGACCTTTTGTTGAAATTGAGCCAAGAGCAGCAAAGAACAGAACAGAACAGAACAAAACGAACAAATTAATCACCACATGTAAAGCAAAGAGATAAGAATTATGCACAAGCCTTTGTAATTTATTTCTTATTGTCTGACAGCGGGAGTAACGGTGTCACGCCCACGCCCAGTCCCACTCCCAAGCCCGCTCCCACTCCCATTCACGCCCTCTATGTTGTTCTTAAGTGCCTGCAGTGGGAAACGACAATACGATTGTCAAAACCAATGATGAATGTGCTAACACCGCAGAAGAAACGCCCCTTAAACGATTGTTTTCTAAGAGTGTCAGCTCAAGAAAAAGTGTCATCTCTAGCTGGCAGTTTGACGGATTGACAAATTGTTATTTACTTATGAGTAATGACAATTTAATAGTTAATAAATGTTTATTTCACTAGCGGTGTCATCTCTAGCATAAATGTCATCTCTAAATTGAGTGCCTCTATGATTGATGAACAATCTGATATTCGCGATAAAATTAATGACAATCTAATAGAAAAAGGTGTCGCTCTAATGGAGCTGACACGGCACAATCGATTAACTTTCAAAACTGTCAGCTCTGGAAAAATGATCATCACTAAGTAGCTGTGTAGTCTTATCTTAAAGATAAAAGATAAGTTTTTGGTTGAGTAACACATTAATTGAATTGACGCTTGATTGGGTTGCGCTTCGCTAGTGACGAAAGTAAAGCACAACAATCACCCACTTATTACTGAAAGTCACGATTATGTTGTAAGAGCTTAAATTAAAGCTGCTGCTTAAGATAACAACTCGAGGTACACACAAAAGTAATCTCCGAAATATTACTATATAAATCAGAACTTAGCTTGTTGGCTTAAATAAATAAAATAAAGGAAAGGAAAAGAATGGAAAAGTTCTTGCAATTGGCATAACTTGAGTTTATGATAGAATTAAGCAAAGGGAATCAGAGACGAACAAATTGGGGATTCCTGTGCGGAAAGGGGGTAATGGGTTGGGAGCGGGGACGATAACGGGGACTGTCACTCACTTGTGGAGCAGCATAGAAGGAACATTATTGATGATATCATAATCTTCCACTTGACTACTGATTTCAGGCCTGAGACTGATGCTGAGACTGACGCTGACGGTGACGTGCCAACTGTCTTCTTCCGCTTTCGATTCGTTGGCATTTTCCTTCTTGTACGCTTCCTTCGAGCCATTGTCGTCGTCGTTTTCATCCTCATCTCGATGGGCGTCACTGTCCTGATGATGTCGGGGGGCAAGACGAATTGAGCCGTTATTGTTGTGGCAAGTTGAGCGTCTTACCATACACCCAAAAAGTGGGTGTGGCAAGGGGTGTGCAGAGTTTGGGTCGCTCAACAGAGTAGCGTTTGCAATTCACAACTGTTATTTATTTGTATTGTGTTCTTGGCGGTCGGAACGGTTTCAGCTGCTCCATTAGAAATTAATGTCAATGCCTTTTGCCTCCGCATTTCTGCAAGGAAAAAGAATGGGAATGGAATATAAAATAAAAGTTAGAAATCGTTAAAACAAATTGAACAATAACTTTCGACCAAAAGTCGAGATGTTGCTCTAAGTTATGATCCGACAAAAGGTTATAAATTGTCTGATATTAATTCAATTTCTATGAAAATTCATAAAATACAAAGACCAGCGCCTGAATGGCTATTTGATATGCTTTAAGGACACATTAGACTACACTTTTGTTGCACAAACTCATAGATTCTGTTTAACGACCCAATTAGACATTCATTTGTCTTGCCAATTACTTAAATTATAACAGTCGCAGTCCTTTGGGAATTGATTTCAAAAACAACGCATTTAAAATAATGAAAGTATTTCAAATATTCAACAAAGTTTTCGAGGCACCATCCAATTTGAGGTCTATTGGTTTTTATAGGGAAATCCGACAGTCATTTAGCTCTGTCCGCTCATTAATTACTATTGCGTGTGTCTGTTCATTATGTCAGTGGATCTCACAGTTGGTCTAATTTGGTTTCGCTAACCACCTAATGGGAGTTGGTCCACGAAAACCACACGTGCCACAATGGGGTAATATTTCATTCACTTTCAGCATTTAAAGTGAAACAAGGGGATGATAATACACATTTTAAATGAGGAAAATGTGGAAAAACATTGAAAGCAGTTCAAATATTCTGTGTACCACAAAACAAGCAAAAACGCTCAACAAAAAGGCTAAAAATATTTCAACAATAAACTGAAATTGTGTGTAACATTCATATAAATGAATAAATTATCACTATTAATCGATTGAAATTATTTTTAAAGCTTTAAAACTGAGTGCTTATATCGATTACAGTGTTGGTAATCGAAACGAGGCACTGTTGCCAAACTTCAATTAAAAGCAGTTCGCTTACGCTCTATTTAAACCAATTAGAAGCCCTTGATGGCAAATGTGTTTGGTCACACTGAAAAGGGGGCCCAGAGGCTGCTAAATGACAAACTGATGCTGATAAATTTACAATCAATTGCACATTTTACACTACCAATCACACAATCTTTCCCCTTTGGTCCTCCTTTTTTCCTCTCTTTCTATCTGTGCATCATCATAAATATTGATGAAACATAGAGACAAGCCAGGGACCGATACGCACTGTAAATCTGCCTTTAATGTGCCACATGGGGGTCCCCCGAAAACTATTAACTGCAGCATGCGACGGGGTTTCCATGGGATCGAAGCCTTAGTCGTAGCTGCATTCTAATGCCAAATGGACAAGCACCGACTTGTCGCAGCGTGCAAAATCAAAGCAATTCCAATTGCTGCTCAGAAGGCTCGTGCCGTACTTGTGCCAGAGCACTGTTTGCGAGGGCAGTTCGATAGGCAAAATGTCAATGCCCCGTGGCATGACCGGTTGTCGTGTTTTGTGCCCTGGACTCGTATTTCCGCCCTTGTCCTTACTTGATTATACTTTGTGCCTCAACTTTTTCCAACCATGCACATTTCATAGACTTTGACTTTGTATGGGTGTGTGTGTGTTGCTGTGGGTGGGTGTTTGTGTGTCTGGGTGTCGTTGCGGGGGGTGGCAATTTCCACGAGTGCTGAAATGCGACGCAAAATAAAAAAAAAATAAATATAAAAACGAAAGAAAGGAAAAGAAAAATGCATACAAAATATACAAGGGAAATGTTCGTTTCAAAATACACGCATTCAAACATTTACACGCTCTGTTTAGCTCTAATCAGTAGATAAGCAGGAGAACGTTCACACAGTCACTGCAGAAATTCTATTAACAGGCCCACATGCGGTATCCCCTTTCATTATTCCGGCACAGAAAAGTAAATAACTTTCCAAAATGCTTGCAACCCTAATGGATTTTAAAGCGTTATTATGTCATCAATGGGCTTATGTGTGTTTATTATATAGTTAATTAATACATAACCTCAAAATTGCACACGCTTTGGGTAAACAGTGTTGAGCAACGCATGAAAGGGGATTTATTAAGCAAAGTATTCAGAAAGTTACACAAGAGCAAGGTTTAAACGTCACATTCATTATTTAAACTTGTTGACGGCGTGCATAACCTTAAAATTTACGTCAACGCATTAAAAATGATTTATTCAAAGGATATTAACATTTTTTATTAATACACAAAGTCTGTCTTATTTTTAGTGTGTGCATAAAGTTGAAATTTAATATATTGTGGCAGCTTCCTTATGATAAATTGTTTGAAAAAGATTTATTAAATTAAATGTTCAATAAAAAGTGCACTTAAAATGCAACCACAACAATTTAAACTTGAATTAAATTTATATTTCAATGTATTAAATGATAAACTGAGTTTACAGACTGTAAATCCTCTTGGAAGACACAAAACTGCTTAAGCCTGTGGACACTTCAGACTTGAGCATTTTCGAAAAGTTTATTATTTAACAATTAAAGCTGAGGTTTCAATTGTTTCCCAACACTTGGCTGCAAAACCGCATGCTTGGCTTAAACTTAAACATCAAAGGAAAGTAGAGCTTCATGTTTAAATGTTTCATTCTATTTCTGTTTGTTTTGTGCCACCTCAAACAACATTCATAAGTAGCAAGTAGAAGGAGGAGAGAGGAGAGAGGAGGGTAGAGCAAGAGATAGCGCCGACAATGATGGTGGTGAAACCAGGGCAAGTAGCACTTGACCCAAGCCCCAAAAATATCAAGCTAAACTAACAGAGGGTAAAGTACATTACGTATACGCGAGCCATAAAAACGTTTTTACTTTAAATGCAGATTGAATACAAGATAAGTTGAGGGATTGTCCATAGCCGTGACAATGAACCTATATGTAGTTTTTTATAGGGTTTTCCTCTTGGCAGACCAATTAATTAAAATTTCACAGTTGCTTTAAAATTGCAATTGACGTGCATCCATTCATGTTGCAACATGCAAGCGACGAGCAGCGAGCGACAAGCGAGTGCCACACAAATTATCGGCAAATTATGTGACAGACGTGCAGCGCTTTTCCACTGGATTTTCCACAACAGCAGACATGACAGTGAAGTCGAGGAACTGGCAGTGATGCAACAAGATAAAAAGAGAGTCAGTGGCAGCAAGAGAGTGGGAGAGAAGGAGAAAGAGAGGAGCGACAGAAGTGCTAAGCACTTCTGCTGCTTAGTTAAGGCAACTGAACACATGCACATAACTCCCTTATCAAAACTAAGTATAGTCTGAAGGAATATTAAAATAGCTGTCACGCCCACAACGCCTACAACACCCGCTAGTCCAGTGGTTGAGCTATTTTCCCAGTGCACTTCATTTTATGTAGCCGTCGTCATGCCACGGCGCCAGTTGAGTTACCTGTGAGACCCTTTGAAGCCCCCTCCTTTGGCTACCCCCAACAGAGGTCCATTTGAAACAACTCAGACAGGTGAAAGGGGGAAATTCCCACACACACTTGAGTATAAAATAAAAAAAAACACACACAACTCTTTTATGCACATATGTATCCGTATCCGTCGTCGTATTCGTATTCCTATTCGCAGCATAATATACAATATTCTGTATGCACATATGGCCAGACAGCCAGAGGCAAATGCTCCGATTGCATGCAAGCAACGAATGCTAAAAGGATCTCGACCCCCAAATTGTGTATGGGGTTGTGAGGTGCCTCAAGGGGGCTAGGGGGAAGGGGCGTGGCTGTGTTGGCTCCTTGAGCTAACTCTGGCTCAGGCTTTATGAGTTTTGCCGCTCGACTACTCAATATTTGACTAGCTTCAGCAGCTTGTAAGCAGCTATAACAATAAGCATAGTCCAGGGGCGTAGACCACAGGGGGTGATGGCCCACACATGCAAGCAAACTATTTAAAAGTTAGCAAGTTAAACTTTGGCCAAGTTCAAGTCGTTTACACTTACTTCGAGTACAGTTAACAAATGACTTTTCAACATGTATTTAATAAATTGGTTGGCATTTGATAAGGCATAAGCAAATAGTTCAGAAGTTTGCGGGAACTAACTTTTTAAATAACTTAGAAAAGTTGTCATAAAAAAAGTATTAAGTATTTTATTTGGGCAGCAGTTTTGTAGCCTAATTTGTTCAGTTTTGGGCACAGCAACATGAATTTTTAGTCAGTCACCTCAGAAAACTTGCTTAAGATAAATGTACTTCATAAATTTATTATCTTTTACAGAAAAGTATCTTTTACTACAGTATAAATTAACCCCTTTCTCAACCCCTTTTTCCTTTCTCCTACGCCACTGCTGCAATTTCAATTGACGAAGCTTCGAGGCGAACACTAGAACAAGTGACTGAGCCATAAACTAAGACAGCATAGACATCAACAATTTATCACATTACACGCACCCACAGCAGCACACCCGCATATGTGTGTATGACTGTGTGTTAACATGCTCATGCTATCATTGTTCTTGTTGTTGTAGCAATTTCTTGGCTTCTGCAATACTCGATGCTTGAATGTGCAGTGAAGTCGCTTTGCCTTGTTCTTGTCAATTGATATTGGATAGGATTCTGTGGCTCTAGAATTTCGTAATGATAGGGCTCTGGTCCGTTGCTGGGAATGCCTCAAAGGCTTTAGTCTTTACTCTTGTGAATTAATTAATTAAATGCTATGCAAACAATTTCATTCAGCCACTTGAAACTATTTGCTTATATTACTGCGCAAATTATGAATTATTTCCAAAATCATGCACAAACAATTCCTCCAACCATTTAATAAATTGCAATCGATTTTTGAAAAAACCGCAGACACAAAAAAATTGCGGATTTCGACTAGAATATTATTGAATTGTGTGTCGTTTGTGAAGGGATGAAACTACGCGCAAAAATATCTGGGCCAACACCAAAATCACGATATCAAAACCACAGCAACAACAACCAACAGAAAAAACCGACAACAACATAATCATAGATTCATATTTGTCTTAGGAACTGAAAGCCCTTGGGTCCCTGGTTGGTTTGAGTGGTGGTTTCGATGTGTGGAATGCGTGTTTGTGTTGCCACATCTCATTTAGTGATTGTTATGCTCGATTTGCTATACATATTCTTATTTAGATTTATGCAACGCTCTAGTCTCGGCTTCATTAGCTGCCATTGACGTCCAAAACAGCTGGAAGCATTCCCCACTTTCTACTTTCTTTCACGGTTTCTTTTTTTTCGCTGAATAATCTTTTATCCTATTTTTTGGGGACCGACTTTGTGGCGCCAGTGAATTGATTTCCATTAACCGGAGACGACGCCAACTTGACAGACAGACAACAGAAATAAACAATTTAAATTTATTTCACTGCATTATGTCGAAATTTTCATTTTAATTTGATGCTTAACTGACAGTTGACAGTTTCTTATACCCTGGGAAAGTAAAAGTATTAACAGGAATTGGTTGAATTGTCGATTTTTAGATAAATTCAATTTAATTGACTCTTAAATCCACTCGGCTCTAATAAGTATGCTATGAATTTAACATCAACTCTGTGCCAATAAGTATGCAACATATTTTGGGCTATTTCACGCTTTTTAAATCGCAAACTTTTGTACACGCGTTGGAGTAATGAAAATATAATATATACGAAAAGTACTTAAAGCATGTTTACAGTGCTCAACAGCAGTGCTTGCCCAAGTGTCCAATTAATTAAATGAGGCTGGTAAATGAGTTTCAATATCGCGTTTTTCATTTTCATAATTTGTGTAAACTCATGAATAAAATTATAAAAAAATATAAATATATATATATTTGGGACGCTAAAATGTAATCAGCAAAGGGATCATTAACTTTTTTTTTCTATTTTGTTGGGGACCAGGGTCCGAGTTTTAGGTATCAACGTACAACGTACTGTCGTCAGCTGGCCGTAAAATTTGGCTGTCGGATAAATCTAATTTGAATACGCGCAGTAATGTGCACCCTCGCTCCTCTTTCCCTAGTTGAGCAAAAGTGAATGCCAACAGACACATCATAGACGGCACCTCCTTATCGGTGCCACACTTTAGAGACACGGCATGCTTCGTCCTTTGCTCTTCGCCACACACCCTCACCGTGCGCAATGAGGCAACTCATAAATAAGACGAAGGTAAAGCGAAGAAAGGAAAAGGAAAAGAAACAGTGGAGTAAGATTGAGACTAAGGTGAACCAGGAAGCAACAAAACAACAAACCACTCAACACCTGGTATGAGGTACAAAAGGGGAGGCAGGTGCCAGCATATACAGTGCCTGCGATTTATGTGTGTACAGTGTGTGTGTGCTGTCGACTGGCACCAGAAGTAAATTAAATTTTTTTTTTTGGTATCTCGTGTAATGAAAAATTTTATTGAATTTTATTGCTGTCGAATTTATAGCACACATGTAAATTGGATTTTTAGCTGCAAAGAATTTCCCTGTAAACGGAAACGACACTTCAGCTTAATTTTATATGCTATTGTACTGGAAATTACAGAACATGATTTGCCCACAAGTGGGCACTCACTTTGGGAGCTTCCGTTTCCGGTAGGTGTTTTCCTGACTTCTGAGTTTCCATCTAGGAAAGGTTGCAGGTTTTCTAAGACTAAATCATTTCGTTTACAAGTTGAGCTTTTCAGATTACGCGGACAATTTCGTAGTTCAAAGGACTCGCGCTTTTGTTTATTAAAAAAGTAAAAACAATTGTCCGTAAAAGTAAAAAGTCTTAGGGATATCTTAAGAGCTTCCTACGTCTAGCACTTATCCACAATCTTAAGTCAATTTCCTGCATTTCCATGCCACATATAGATAAGTAGTTTGAGAACTTTCCCTTTGTTTAGAAAACAGTCATTCCAAAAGTAAATTTCATTGTTTTCCTTTTGGGTCAGAATGGTTCCGTTAAATTGTTATCCTGTAAATAAGAGAATCAGATTTGTTCTATTCACACAGGTAGTTATCTACATAACTGCCTTTTGCAGCTAGCAGTTATTCAACTCAATTTCTTTTGATAACTGTCTGGGGAAATAGACTTTTGGTTTAGTTTGTGTTTAGCCACAAAAATGCTAAATAAATGTCAAATGCTTTCAGCATAATGCTAAAAAACTTTTTACTTCAAACTGCGAATAAACTAAGAAACTTGTGCAATTAAGTACATTGCAAGTTTCTCAAGTGGAAAGTGGAAAAGTAGAAAAGCGCCTAGAAACGCATCAAGCAAAATTGAATGACTCTTGGCAAAGTGAGCAAAAAACGCAAGAAATTTATTTCAACTAAATGAGAAATTATTATATACATAGTGAAAGCTAGAGAATGCAAAACGACAACTAAGCGAGTCCAAGGATACCAAGGATTAAGATGTTGGTCCACCCAAAAGTGGACCTCAACCAAGAGCAAACAGTGCGTAAATTTAGCCATTAGTTTGAGTTTAAGTTTAAATTACAATTAAATGAAATGTACAGTGAAGCCTTCTAAGACAAACGTTCCGTTTCGTCCCTTGCCTGTAACTGTTATACGATACGTCTGACAAAATGAACTAGAGTTGGGGTATATGCAGTTCAAGGAGGGATGGCAAATTTACAGAAGCCCTGCGAGGCAATGTAAATTGTTGGCTAAACCAATTACTAATCCAGGCATACTTACTAAGCCAACTTTATGGGGTATATGCATTTGGAGCAAACAGAAAGTGAAGAGAAATGTACTTCAAACAAATGAAAAATAAACTAAAATGCAACTTATTCAATTCTCTTTCAAGGCTTTGTTATTCCCAAGAAATGACAGAAGAGTCGTCCATCAACTGGTATAGAAAGATATATAAACTCAAGTTTTTAAATTGTTGCATTTCTAACATTCCAACTTTAAACTCTACTTGGAACTCCTTTCTTAAACACACCGAGTAATCAAACAATAAATAACTTTAGCACTTAATGTGTCTACTGTTAAACTGATAATACCCTTAGTCAACACCGTAGATACTCATTAATTATAATCTTTTGTGGAAGTCTCACGTTTCTTATACCGACAGCAGCTAAGCTGAAATTTCCCTGGAATTTGCACTAAATGAAGACTTTAACAACTGCAACAAATCTGTTGTTAGCTTTCGTTCGTTTGGACGGCAACAAAAACTATTTTGCAAATTAAATTAAAGAAAAGCAAACTAAAACTTTTACACTTTTGTGTTATGCAAACTTTAGCCAGATGACAAGCGAAGGTTAAACTTTAAATACATTTTACATCCAGTTTGGCAAAGAAGGAGGAAAAATGAACAATTTTGTTTTAACCTCATTGGCAAAAGGATCTCCCGTTTCATCCATCTTGTCCTCCTCCCTGTGTCCTTTGCCTGCTTCACAACCTGAGCAAAGAATTTTCTGCGCTTTTTAATAGTTTTTCATTTGGAAAACCACTAAAAAGTTTTAAATACTTTCACCGTTCGTTGGGTCTTCATCGCCCATCATCATCGTCAAAAAAAAAGGGAGAACGTTGTAACATTTTATGTGTATTACAATGGGGAATATGCGTTCTTGCTGGAAACGTTTTAAATATGAACACATAATACCCATTACGCTTAGTACGAAGTACGCTCCTCACCCCAGACCTACCTTCAACACCCTTCCTCCTCCCACTCCCCGCTGCTGTCTATCGCATGTCAGTAATTCATTATTTTACCGCCTCACGATGTGTGTGCAGTTTGTGGATTTCTTTGCCGCTTTCAGACCACTTTTCGGCCAACCCCCACAAAGGTCAGCTGTGCACTTTCTGTGGAGGAAAACAGTGGAAAATGAAGGAAAACAAACCCGCCAACAGACCAAAATTGTATTTTTCCTGCTTTCTGAAATTATTCGCTTTTCCCTTTGTTCGTACTGACGATTACACTGTCTGGTCTCCAGTTCATTTCAGTAATTTGCAATATCATGTTGCTATAATTATCGTAAGTTATTGCCAAGCAGTGCAGGTTATTAAAGACTGCATGATAAGTTGTAATAACTGAATGGATTTTTGAAAAATATATACTTTCGTCACTTGATGGGTTTTCGAAAGTATATACTTTCGTCACTAGTATTGGAGTGCACAGCTTTCAGCAACTTACTTAAAGGGAGCTTTATTTTGGTACATTTGAATTGATTATCCCATACCTGTTCCTCAGTTAAAAAACACCCCAAATTGCATGTGATTTAAAGACACCACCAACAACACCAACAAAAACAACATAGAGTTGATACCTCTCTCTCCCTCTTGATGTCTCTCTTTGCCTCTCTTCCGCTCTGAAACACACCGTCTCAGACGTAGCTGGCATACCGTTAATCAAGATCACTCACCTCTCGAAAATCTGCATTTTAGGTGTCCGGAAATAGTTAGCGTAAAACACTTGAATGTCAATTGAAAGTATCATTTGTGGAAAGCACTTGAGTGTATAAAGACTTATTGTTGCACTGTTTATGAACGCAAAAAGACGCCATGACAATCAGAAGAGCCTTTGTTTGCATTTGGCATTTGCGATTTTGGCATTTTCTCAGTGATTTCAAACACACTCACGATTTTCACATATTTCGCACAAATTTTTCAAGTGATGCTTGAGCAGACAACACACCGAGGGGACAAACACTACAACGAGTTGCACAGATAAACAATATTTCCCGGCTTTTTTGTTAGGTGACTCACAAAGACCGACGGATACGTGTGTAACAACACGTTGTTCAAATACGACGTTCAACGGTAAATATCAATGTGTTTGTGTGTGCCAAAAATGTTCCGACTTCAAATGGACTTTCACCCACGTACAGCGGCAGACGCGTGCTAACTAAAATCCACGCGACATGAATAACGCAAGCGAAGCACAAACATGAGACGAACTGCAAACACGAGCGTTCGGCTTTTGCCGAGGATTCGCTTCCGAAAGTCCTCTGCTAGCGCCGACTAGCGCCGGTCAGCGTTGGAGTGATACAACAAAGAGCGAGCGAGAGAGCGAGAAAACAGAAGGTGGTTGTTTAACCAGCCACGTAGGTGGCGGCGGGCTATTACACCCCAGGAGGGGTGGTTTGGGTGGTTGCACTTACTTTGCACGCTATATGGCGACGGCGTCTGTTGTGAGTTTTAATTCAGGAATCAGGAGCAGAGAGGGTGGGTGGCGGGTGGCACAGCGTCAGCATAAACTAAAGGTGCACGCTTCTCGTGTCTGCAAATACGATTCATATCGTGTTGTCGTGATGTGCAAACATGTCAGACGACAGCACGAAGGACATCTGTGGTGCAGCAAAGGAAATAGTTGCAATGTAAACTACAGTTAGTAGGGGATTTTACAAAACATATAAAAAGAATTCCTTACCGCCATGCTTTTAAAATAGAAGCAATTCGCTTTGCTATACTTTTAAGCGGCATAATCAAAAAACTAATTAACATATGTTTACCAACTTATATGAGTTTTAATGTATCGGTGCAACTTTTTCAAAATTAATCGATGTCAACAACAATCGTAACAAGGAGATAGCCATCGATAGCATCTCAAGCTGATTAATCGCAATGTGTGGCGGTCGCCAAAGAATCGATACTAAAAGAGTATGATACCTTTTGAAACACGCGCCAAGCAGAAGAAACTTTAATTAAAAAACAAACTTCACACAGATTGTTGAAGTAGTGGAAACTATTATTAGATTTTGTCAAAAATATTAAAGCTCTACGGCTATTGTTGAAATAAATACAAAATCCACTCCTAATCTCAGATTTCTTATATTAACAACTTGCAAAAGCTTATCAAACGCGCCATATCTATAAGCGTATCAAGTCTACTATTATTAATCTCAATTATTTTGTATTACATACTTAAATTTAAAGCAGTAAACTTGATTTACGGTGAACAATGTGATATTTCTATTAATTCGCTCTTTTTCTTCAGATTGATAAGAGAGTTTTTGGCTAACAAGAGAGATAGATTACACCAAACAGATAAGTCGTTTAAGGCGTGGGATGGTACCAAGAGAAATGGAGAGAGACAGAGAGCGAAGCGAGCCATAGCCATAAAGCCGCTAAACTGATAACTAAAACCCCAGACCCATTGAAAAGCAAAGGAAAATATTGCCAAAATTGATAAGCCCTATCGTGATACAATAAAATTATTCATACTCGTACTCAGAAAGCAAGTGTTTCCGATTTCTGACCATTAGTCGCGCTCCAACTTCTCAACTAGCGGGATATACTAAGTCGAAGGCCCCAGAAGTCACAAGTCAATCAATAATTTGGAATATAATCTACGCATTGTGAAAATTTTAAGAAAATTTCGTGTAAAAGTTGCTGACTAATTGGCTTCGGGTCATAAATAGCAAAAAAGTGAAAGGCAAAAACAAATAGTAAGAACTGTAAAAAAGGCTGTAAACCTAAATGAAACGAAACATATTGCTGATAAGACTGGAAACCCGAACCGAATCGTGTACTTCAACTGCCAATTTGCAATCGATAATAACTTGAAAAGGACTACGAAATGTTTAATCTTGTGAAAATCGTTATAATTGTGTTGATTTCAAGTGAAATACATACAACTGAATTGAGTTCTGAGCAGAGTACAACTGTAGTTGAGGATGTACGGTCTTCTAATCTGGAGGCAGCTCCGGATGAACCCTTGGCTACCCCCGATCCTAATGAAAAACGTCGTGAACGTGCCTCTCGTTTCCGGGATAACTTAACAGCAGCTTTTTCTAGCCTATCACAGGACTATCAATATGAAGATGAAAGGGATAACGCGGATACGCTGGGAGACACAGACCTCAAGTCCCTCTTCGTTAAGTACGACACCGACGATGGCAATACTTGTCTTCTGGACACCATGAAACAGGATATACTCTGGTGGACTTTTCCCAATGGCACACTTCAAGTTAGCAGTAGTAATCGCTACTGTGAGTACACGACTTTCTCCCAAAAAAAAAAAACTCTTATCTTATCTGCTTATTTCAATCGCTGGCTAGCTGTGAGCAGGTTTTTGGATCTATCGTACGGCAATATATCGGAGGATTTGGATTTGCTATACAAAACGAAATTTGGCGGAAGATATGGCTTTCAAATAGTACACTCCTTCTCGGCAGCCTATAACAAGCTGAGCACAGCTCCTTATTGGACTCTATGCTCCATGAAGGGATCGTTAAAGTACTTATCCTTGCAGGGCAATATGTTTGCAGCTATACCATCTGACCCCGAGGGTAAGTCAATAAGTTTTTAGCTAGAGATTCTACCCAGATCGTAGTAGTAGTAGGACACAACTTTGCTAAATTTCAGCTATTGAGCGGATTCTGCAAAACACACAGAACACACCAAACAATGATATACAAATTTACTGCCAAGAGTTACTTGCAAATCGAACATATGATATATATGATCGGGACTGCTCAAACCTAGAACTCACACTCGTAAACACAAGCACACAAGACATCATTTATGAGGATTATGTTCAAAAACTTCAGATATTGCACAAATTATTCGGTCAATCAAGTAAGACACACAACAATTTGTTGTTAACTTTTTAGTTTTACTTAAATTTATAAACCTTCTTATCTATATAGAGGAGAGCATTGCCTGGGCACGATTTCCCCACCTACCGCACCTAGTGGAACTAGACATTAGCAACTGTAGCATTGAGTATGTCAACAGAGAGGCCTTTGTGAACATAACAAACCTCCGGAAACTCTTCATGTCCAACAATAAGATCATGACCTTGGAGGCAGATACCTTTTACCATGTGCAGGGCTTACAATACCTCGATCTATCCTTCACCAACGTACTGAACTATAACTACCAGTTCTCAATGCCCACCATAGAGGTTATTTTGAACCTAGTTTACGGCCTGAAGATCTACCAAACTGCATTTAAGCTGTTACCAGAACTGGTGTATCTCGATCTGTCCCACTCCAAAATGACACGGAATAGTGCCGTCGCCTTCACACACCTAGGCAATAAGTTGAAGTATCTGAGTTTGTGTTATACCTCGTTTCCCATGATGAGCAATGGTCTCTTCAAGAACACTGTACTCGAGGGATTGGACTTATCCGGTAATTCCTTTATATCCAATAATATGGTGGACGATGCCTTCGAAGGCCTTGGAGATACATTGAAGTGCCTGTACTTTGAGCACTCCAATCTGAAGGATTTGAGCTGGACAAAGTCGCTGAGCAATCTGCAGCTCTTGAGCGTGGCTGGCAATAATATCAATGCACTGTCTGTTGATGAATTTAAACCGTTGACCAGCTTAAAGATGCTTGATCTGAGCTCTAATCACATTGGCAATTGGTACAAGAGTGTCTTCCAGAACAACACGGAGTTAATAGTTCTCAACCTAAAGAGCAACAACATCAATATGCTGACCACCGAAATGCTGAAGGATTTCCAAACTCTGGAGTACCTTAGTTTGGGAGACAATAATTTTCTGTGCAACTGTATTTTGAGGAACGTCGTCGAAGTGGCTGTCACTAATAACAAAGAGGCCAATTGCTCCTATGAAGTACTGCAGCACATGGCTGAGGAGCTGCTCTTCTCAAATAGCACCAATTGGAGCCAATTGGGTACAAAATTTACTCAGTATATTCAACGAAAACTCTGGAATCGCCGCTTTATGCCACGTCTTATCGAGAGCTATCAGAACATCAAGGATTTTAAGCACATCAACAAGATTAAGAAGATTCATTTTGTGACCAAAGATCTGCGTTCCTCCGTGTGTCCACCATCGACATCAAGTAGATTAAATGATACCGCTCTGAAATTTCAGTTATTGGATTATGATGCCACTCACTATTGGTGCTTCAATGAAACCGAGCGACTGTTGGTGGATCAGTTGAACTGTCAGGGGCGATCTTGGGCAGACGTGGAGACACAAATCCAGAATACTATCATGATAGTCACTACCGTTTTGGGCAGCATTCTGGGTGCCTGCATTCTGGGTTTCATTATCTATATGAAGCGTTGGCACATCCATTACTACTATGCATCGCTCAGATCGGCTGCTTTATTGTCGAGAGCTTCCAAGGAGTCGCTCAACAAGTTTCAGCATCTCCACGAACAGGATCCCAATGTGATCTACGATATCTTCATCAGCTACTGCCAGAATGATCGTCAATGGGTGCTGGAAGAACTGCTGCCGAATGTGGAGAACTCCGGGGATATATCGATCTGTCTTCACGAACGCGACTTTCAGGTTTGCTTAGCTATAAGTAGCTATAATTTCATAGAGCTAATTTCAGTTTCTTGCAGATTGGCGTTACAATATTGGATAATATTATTTCATGCATGGATCGTTCGCGTTCCCTCATGTTGTTAATATCTTCAAAGTTTCTGCTCAGCCATTGGTGTCAGTTCGAAATGTATTTGGCACAACACCGGTAAGTTTCTATAAATATAAATTGCATTTCCATCTTCTAATCATTTTATTTGGACCTTCACAGCATCTTTGAAGTCAGCAAGGAACACCTGATACTAGTTTTCCTGGAGGACATACCACGAAGAAAGCGACCGAAAACATTACAGTATTTAATGGATATAAAAACCTACATAAAATGGCCGTGCAAAGGTAATAAACAGCCCTCCATGGAGGAACGCAAATTGTTCTGGAAGCGCTTGAGAAAATCTTTGGAGTTTATTGGCATTGGAACGAAAGATTCCAGGGCCTAACTGTGCTAAAGCCACAACAGAACTTCTCCCTAAATTTATGCAAAATAAACTAGTCAGTTTTTTAAGTACCTGATATATATGATATACAAATACAAATAAATGAAACAATTTTAAAATATTTAAAAGTATTTAAATAAACAATTATCAGATGTTTCGATATATAGGTGGCGCCAAAATAGCAAATCGATTTATCGTCTACTTACCCAAGCTAACTATCGCCGACAGCTCTATGAGGTTGTTATCGATATGCTTAACAGCTGACAGCTGTTCCACTTTAGTTTTGGCGCCAATACAGCAAGCAGATCACCAGCGAGCGTCTATTTTGTTTGTAAGAATGGATTTTAATTTAAAAAAGCGAGCACGACACGATGTCAAAGTGGAAGTGGTGAGCCTGGAAGCAAAGTATCCACACAATGTGATGCTCTATCACTTTCCGCCCACGGAGAACGTGCACATCGATGAGTTCGAAGATCTCGCCCTGGAGCGCCTGCGACTGCTGCGTGTTTTTGATCGCGCTACCACAAAAGGACTGCGATTGCTCTCGGATGATTGGAAGGAGTATGTGAATGCTGAAATGACGCGGGATGGACTGCGGGGATATTTGCGCATGTGTACCAGCAGCAGCAGTAAACAGGAATCGGATCTGCAAATGCGTCGTCGGGATTACCTGTCCCACTTCATACTACGCTTGGCCTATTGCCGGTCTGAGGATTTATTGCGTTGGTTTGTAGCGCGTGAAATGGAGTTCTTCAAGTACAAATTTTCAGCGCTGAGCACAAGTGAAATAAAACAATTCCTGGAGGAAAACAGTTTTCACATACAGCCGCTGACCGAGTCACAGAAGGATGAGGTCAAGGACGGACTCTATGAGAGCACTGTGGGCCAGAGTGTGTCCAAAATCGAATTGCTTGAGTTCTATAAGGTGCCCTTTACCCAGGTGTTGGATTTAGTGAGAACACGTCGATGCTATCTAAAAGCTGGCTTTGCCTATGTGAACACACACGACCTGGTGTCGATTGTGGGCGCCAGACAAATGGATGAGATCGAGCGTGGCATGCAGGCAGCCAAGTCCTTCATCAATGACGTAGAGGCAGACGAACGTATCTCTCGCATGCTCAAGTCACTGCACAACTCGTACACTGGCAAAGACTACACGGTCTGCAAGGATGCCTCTGTGCCGATTGAGTCACTCGATCAGCTCTCAAAGACATCCATGCCGCTGTGCATGCGCATGTGCCACGATCACATACGTAGCCAGCACCACATCAAGCACGGCGGTCGCATGCAGTACGGACTGTTCTTGAAGGGAATCGGCGTCAGTCTCGAGGATTCACTGCGTTTCTGGCGCGAGGAATTCACCAAGAAAATCGATGTGGATAAATTTGCACGCAGCTATGAGTACAACATACACCACAACTATGGCAAGAAGGGTTCCATGGTCAACTACACACCGTACTCGTGTCTGAAGATCATCAAGGAAATGGCTGCTCCAGGTGACTGCCACGGTTGTCCATACAAAACACTGGATCCTTCGGCTGTGAAAGCAAAGCTATCCTCTTACGGTCTGTCTCCTAGTGCCATCGAGGAGGTGATGTTCTTCGTATCACGAGGACACTATCAATTCGCCTGTGGCAAATACTTTATGCTCACGCACAACTCAACGGTGGAACCGACAATTAATCACCCTAACCATTACTTCGAGGAGAGCCAGATTCTAATGGGCAACAGGCAGAAATCCAATCGTGCGCCAGGTCCAGTCCAACAGCATCAGAAGTTGCGTTCTGCTATTCGAGGAGCCGCCAACAGATCCATGCTCACGGGAGATGACGACGATGAGCTGTGGAAAATAGCTGAATCCCAGGAGAAAGCGTATCTTAGTCAAAAGGGCATCGCTGAGGCCTTTGACGATGATCTGGATCTAACCGAAATTATAGATTAAGTAGCATTAACATAACTTACGATCGTCTATATTAAAATAGTTTTAATTTAACACATTTCAACACTTGTTCTTGGCACACTCAAAGTTATCTTGCACCACAACCTTGCCGAATGGACTCCAACGATTCACATCAACTATGTAGATACCACTCGCCTTTTTGTTGATTACATATCCCATAGTGGAAGTCGTACCCGCTCGGCAATTTCGCATTTTGAGCTGCGCCCACGAGCTGCACTTGTTGCCCAGAAAGCTCCTCTGATGCGCCGGGTAAACACTCTCCGCAAAGTACTCCACAGCTCGAGTGTGGGAGCAGCCAATGGTCAGGCAACCGGGTTTGATTGGATGTGCACCACCGGGATAGAAATCAATGTCTCCCAATGGCCTACGTTTGGCTAAAATACCCGTATTTGTGTGTATTACGTCCACGAGACTAGCATCGCCCTTCATGAGACCCGGTAGCGTCTTCTCGTCACGAAAGCAGGGCTTGGCGGGATCGAGGCCAGTAATTCTGCTGACCAAATTCCCAGAGAGCTTCTTAAAAGTGCGTCCTGCTGTACCCATGATATGAGCACCTAGCGAATGGCCTGATAATCAAATACGTTAAGCTTCTGATCAACCAAAATCAATCCTTAAGCTCACCTATCAGATGTATGTCCATCCAGGGCATCGCTTTGATCAAGAGATGCAATCCCTCGCCCAAATGCTCTCCTATAACATCTGTATTCAAAGCCGACCACTTGTACAGGGTATCTACGTAAGAGTTGGCATCCACAATCTGTAATTTGAAAATACTAAAATCGCTGTCTGCTCCAGGAAATATTTACTGTACTTACCACGAAGTTAACACCTGGTCGGCACATGAAGGCCTTCGAGATCATGGATATTGTGGTCGAATCGTTAACGGTATTGGCCCAGCCGGTGGCTAGTATAACCAATTTCCTATTCCTACGAAATTTCGGATGCTTCCACAGTTTTTCAGCCTCCAACAAAGGAACACTGTGGTTCAGACAGGGCGTCATATACTGAAAGTGCATCTTGGTCACATCGGGCGTTACTTGTGGTGGCACGGTTTTCAGAAACAAGGTGGAGGTGCCTATGCATGCGGCATATTTAGTATGGGTTTAATTTAAGTGACTAATTTTACTCACACAAGGTATCAATGGCATTGGCAGCCAGCTCCAGTGGCAAAGCGGTGAAGATATTCATCTTCATGGTCAAAATATCCATCAAGACACGGGGAATATTCTGCATCCAACTCAAAGTCGAGTTGTTTGCCTCTATGGGTGTCCATAGCAGGCATAAAACTATAATAATCTGAGCTCTAAGAGTAATACGCATTTTAATAATACCGTAGTCGGAGTTAAACTGTTTCCGGAAATTTGATTCGATTCCGCGCTCGCATTCACAAATTTAGCAAATAGGTCGCGTAGATTTTGAATACAGAAAAAACACTTGTTCGCCAAAAAACCGAAGAAAAACATATGTTTTTACTCGCGTAGTTTATTTTACCCAAATATAGTTAATGTCATTGTCACCAGATGTGACACTCCACGACAATCAATCTGTCCAAACATCGTAGAGTAAAAACTTAAGTATCTAATTTATTCTTACATTAATTAGCTTATTTTCTATGTATAAAACTGACTCACTGATCAGCGTGAGTACCAAATGTAAAGAGGTACGAACTTTAAAAACTATTATATTAAAATTTTAACTAATCTGGCAGTTACGTGCCATATAATTTACTTATATCCTCATACTGCACATTATCGACTATGCGTCCTTTGAGTGGACCGTGTAGTATCTCGATGCTCACACAGTACTTACGCTCATCCAGTTTTTTGAGCACTGCCTCCGAGCCACGATAGGCACCATTAACCACCAGTACTTCCTTGTCCAAGGCGGGTATTACAGTTTCCAGATGAGCCTGATAGATTGAAAGATTTAAGCATGGGGCTTACAATGCAAATCGCTGCCAAACTTACCTGATCAACTTTAAGCTTGTCTCCTGTATCCAAAAACTTGATCTTGGCGCGATATTTATCTATAACTTCCTGGACAACCGCTTTCTGTTTGTAGTACTTGTCACCCATAGAGCTGGAAATGAATTTGACCACTATATTGGGATGTAACCAGTAGTCCTTTCGATTCGCACGCTCCTTTTTCTTCTCCTCTTGCTTTATAATTTCATCGAGTGCTGATCTGCTGCTCTCTGCCGGCATTGGCTTGGGTTTTTTGAAGACCTTCTCGTCGGGATCGTTGCTAGAGCGTTTTGTGACCAGTGCGGATTTGCCTAGTATGGACTCGGGCTGGAATTTCTTCTCTAACCGTATGTCCAGCTTAAGAGGCTGTTCCTCCTCGCGCACTAGTTCTGTATATTTCTCCTGTGGATCAATATCGTCGCCGTCCTTGGCCTTGGCTTTCTTGATCTGCTTCTCGATGAAGTCCGTCATGCGTTCCTCATCATCTTTTTCCATCTTTTCCTTGCGTTCGGCCTTTTCCTGACGCTCCATTGCTTCGGGACTCCGGTCGATATAGGTGACAAACCAACCCTTTTCGGTTTCATCAGCAATCACTTGACCAGTCCTTCCCAGCCACTTAACATAGTCTGAGAGCGTTAGCCAACGTGTGGCATTCATATGTATGTGTTCCTTGTGGGCAATGTATTCCTGGTAAATCTTGTTGGCGTTCGTCCGCTTGGTGCCAAAGCGTCGACGTAGTAGCTCCATGTAACCATCGGAGAATTCCTTAGAAAAGTTGTGCAGAAATTTACCAGGTGAGTCTGCGAACAGCAAAAGCTGCCGCTGATGTGACTCGCTCATTGTGTGACACTTAAAGCCATTTTCATCTCGACATTGTTTCTCACACATCTGGCAGTACCAGCGCAACTTCTGCAGGCCCTTGGCCTTCATCTTGTTGGCTAGGTACTTGGGAGTACCGACTTCTGCTTTACCCATGGCTAAAGTTTATACTTTAAACGTTTTGTGCGAATATTTGTTAATTTCACGTTTTGTTTGCCTTGTGGATGAACAGCTGTCAGCTGTTGACTAGTTTCGATAACACGTACGAGCAGCATCGATAGCTCGTCATCGCAAGTAGTAGACGTATCGATAACTTAACACAACATGTATCGATTATGTTCTTTTCAACAACCATTTGTTTGATTAGAAATTCTTAACGGCTACAATTCAAAGCTGCGGTATTTTAATCCAAAACATTAATTAAAAAACTTTAATTCCGTCTATATTAAGTCAACTTGTTCCTGTTCAATTAGTTTCTGCTAAGTATAATGAATTTTCGCACAAGTTGTTAAAATGTAGACTTATCTACAAGTTTATACACTACAACTTAATAGTCCAATTAATCAAACCATGATAGCTTATCAAACTTTGCTTTTTTTTTAAATGTAAAGAAAATCCAGGTTATATAAGCAAGTGACGAAGCTTAGATTCGAATGGGACGCTCATTTGCATGGATGGAAGCAAATAGTCGTGATAGACACCAATTTGTTAGGGTGGACCAAACTATGCCCATTTCATAAAACCGAAAAGGTACATGAAAAAGATACACGAATTGGTAATAAGGTTCACCCTAAAAAGGTCTAGCATACTCGCACGAAGCGTGCGTAGACAGTAGACACAAACACAGGAGCGCAGCAAGGGAGTAAAAGGGCCCGCCTTTACAAATTCAACTATATCTTGGAAATAAAAGTCTCATTTAAGCCCAGTGAATTGTAATTTATAAATATATAGCAAATATAGCCCTGCGTATTTTTAAACTAGGCCCCCAAACATGCCTTGATGCGCTCCTGTACACACCGATCATAGTGTTTGCACACACGTACTATTCAATTACTTTTACAACTCTTAACGAACATTCATTAATCAACACCACGATCCACATCCACAGCAGGTTCCATACAGCGTTACGAGCAATCCATTTGGCATTTCTGATTGAACAGCTGGACGGGCTGGTTGTTGTGTGGGTCACAAATATCGTAAAAATGAATGGTGATACAAGCAGATCGATTGTCGATGATGTGCGCGAAGGTTTAATGGACGATTGGCGTATACTGGAGCATATCTTCAAGCTTGTGCAGCAGAAGAAAACCACTTGTGCCGATCCCGAGCTGTGGGGCAAGGAGAAAATTTGCGACTTTAAGCAGCCCAATGAACTGAAGGTGAGTGGCCTCCTTGTCTCGAACAAAGTCTAGACTTGGTACTCGTCAAATCATCTGTGACAGTTTCCGATAAGCAATCATGGGAAGAGTTTATTATAATGCAGCTTAATGAACATGATCGATCCGTTGCCGTAATCTCTAGACGAACGTAAAAAATTATTCTAGCATAGAATCTGTAATGCATTAACTTATAGTACCTCAACACAATGTCTATATGTTATCTCATACATATCTCTCCCTCCGGTTGATGCTTAGAAATTGATTGATCTGTCAATCAGCGAAAAGGAAACACACACACTGTCTGAGATTGAGCAGATATGCCAGCAGGTCATTCATTATTCCGTCAAGACATCGCATGGACGCTTTCATAATCAACTCTTTGGGCAAATGGATCCCTTTGGATTGGCTGGAGCATGGTTAACCGAAGCGTTAAACGGCAGCAGGTGAGCTAGCTCATAGGAACTGCTGGTTTAAATACTGTAATTGATTCTACTTCCAGTTACACCTTCGAAGTAGCGCCCGTCTTTAGTCTCATAGAGACCGAAATTATATCAACAATTTCTCGCTTGATTGGCTACACCAACGGTGATGGTATATTTGCACCCGGTGGCTCCTCCTCGAATATGTATGGCATAGTACTGGCCCGCTATAAGCGTGTCCCATCTGTGAAAACCACTGGCATGTTTGGACTGCGTCCCCTGGTCATGTTTACCTCCGAGGATGCGCATTACAGTCTAAAGAAGGCGGCCAACTGGTTGGGCATTGGCTATAACAACTGCATTGCCGTGCGTACCAACGAAAGGGGTCAAATGTCATTGGATGACTTAGAGGAAAAGATAATCGAAGCGAAGGCACGTGGCTGTGATCCGTTCTTCATAAATGCCACGGCGGGCACAACGGTAGTGGGCGCCTTTGATGACATCGCTGGACTGGCCGATGTTGCGGAACGCTATGGACTCTGGCTACATGTGGATGGCGCCTTGGGCGGCTCTGCCCTCTTTTCCCACAAGAATCGATCTCTCTTGGCGGGCTTGGAACGCGCTAATTCCTTTGCCTGGAATCCACATAAAACACTTGGTGTTCCACTGCAGTGCTCACTGTTTATCACCCGCGAATCTGAACTGTTGGCTCGCTGCAACAGTGTTGAGGTCGATTATCTCTTTCAGCAGGACAAGTTCTATGACGTCACCTACGACACGGGTAACAAGAGCATTCAGTGCGGCCGCAAAATCGACGCCTTCAAGTTTTGGTTGATGCTCAAGGCACGTGGCTATGGACAGTACGGACATTTGGTAGATCATGCCATTGATATGTCGCGTCTGCTAGAACAGAAGATACGTCAGCGTCCAGATCGCTTTCGGTTGGCAATGGATGAGCACGTGTATTCCAACGTCACCTTCTGGTACATACCAAAGTGCATGAGAGTCTCCAGCGATGCGGAGAACGAAGCCTGGTGGTCTCGTCTCTACACAGTAAGTTGGCGATTTACAGCAGTGGATGAAAAATGTTAACTTTTCACACCTTTACAGGTGGCACCCAAAGTTAAGGAACAAATGGCGTACAGTGGCTCCCTAATGGTTGGCTACACTCCGCTGAACAGTCGCAAACTGGGAAACTTCTTTCGCATGGTCTTGACGTGTTTTCCAGTGGTCGAAAGCCGCGAGTTGGATTTCATATTGGATGAGATTGAACGTCTGGGTGAACTTTGTGAATATTAACTAGAAATATTATAGATATTCCTCTTTAAATCCATATATTGTGTACAATAAAAAGTGATGAAGAACATTTAGTTTCACGTAAAACGGCTTCCTTTGTATATTTTGCTTTCACTTGATTTAACATTTTATAGTATTATCTTTTAGCTTGTTTTTTATTATGTATTATAATTATGGTGTTGTGTTTTGTATCTATTATTTGCAATTTTATTTTATTTTACTTCGCCAACAACGTTAAAATGGAAGAAGGATTGTGTGCTCTTTGCGGTTTTTTTTATCTTTTTGTTTTTTCCGATATTATTATATATTAAAATATTCTATTTTTTGCTCTCTTCGATTCTCTTGTTTCTTTAATGAATTAACAGTTTATCAATTTTGCGTTCGATGGTGATTACAGGTGCAAAAAAAAAATTATCTAGTAGTCAGATAAATCGAAGCAATCGTTGTCCAACTCATCAAGTTGCATACTCTGGAAATCCACCTTGTAGCGCAAGATTCCTAGGATAGAAATAAGGGAAACCAATTAATATACATTTTATACAATAACAAAATTAGAAAATAAACCAAATTTAAGCAAAAAGCATAAAATAAATAGCACAACACACAGGTGATTTTAGTATATAAAAAAGTGATTATAATGTTAAAATTGGTAGATATTACTGGAGTAGTAAAGACGTCTGCAGATCCTTCTATCTAAAATAAGTATTTCTAATTTGGATTTGTATATTGTTAATTCATTTTATTCAGGTTTTGTTTGTTCATCTATTATTATTACGCATTTTTTGTTTTAATTCTTTTTGTTTGTGTTTATTAGAAAGTTTCGCTTTTAATTTGTGTTTTATGTGTGATTTTGTGTGTGAAATGCAAACAAAGAAATTGCCTATGTAAATATGTCTTTTAAATGCCTGTCAGATACGAGTATATATATGTCTTTAAATATATCTATGTTGCCACAGTTAAATGTTCGGTTCTATCTTTTGTTATATCAACGAGAATCATAAAGGTCAGCAGATTAGAAGATTTTATATTTCTGTCGACTTAATTTATTGTAAATACATTTTTTAAAATTTCTTCCTTATTTGTTGCGCGAATTTAAATTTCAGTAATTATATATATAAATGTTTGTGTTGAAAAGCATTTCTGCTATACTCGTATTTATATACATAAGTATATTTAAACGTAATTATGACTTCGATTCTTGTACACGACTTATTCCAATTCCTTTAGAACCTAGATTGATTCCTGCTCAGAACTTTAGATCGATATCTGAACAACGTTTGTTAAGGATCGTTTCATATTTAATTTATTGAAATGTGTCTAAAATTATAAAATAATATTGAAATACGGGTTTCATACAATTGAAACCGAATGAACAAGTTCTAAAGTGCCTAAAGTATAATCTTTCCGAAGTAATCGAAATTCGCAACAATCCCTAAATTGTTAATGTTTTGTAAATATGAAACACGACGGAGTTGGAGTAGGACGAGAACGGGGAGAGATCTATTTCGTAATATATGCATAATAAACTGCTACGTTTGGAAATATATATATTTTTTTAAAAACTATGCGGCAAGTAAATTGGTTCCTATCAATTTTTTTTGAACAGTTTATGGCGTTTCACAAGAAATTAAAATACTAAATTACACAAAATTGAAATCAAAATACAAAAAATCAAAATGTAAACGAAAAACTAATTAATTGTGTATTGAGATCCGAAAATCTATGCAGTGCGAATGCTTTATCATCAAGTTTTTCATTTTTCTTTGTATTTTTTTTTTGGGTTTTTGTATTTTGTTTTGTTTAGTAATCATCGAGATCAACATCCTCCAGCGGTTCATCGGCTTGTAACGATTGAAAATCTACTTTATAGCGCAATATTCCTATATATACATATACGTAGAATTTAATAAAAATAAATATATATTTATAGACGATGTTTATACACAAAGAGCGACGTCAAAGTGGACCAAGTTACATTTAGAGTTTACGTTTATAAAAGCAGCATGAAGGAAGAGGAATGTAAACAGTAGATACGGAATTAATATTTCTGTAGCTTACACTCGCACTAATATATATACAATTTATATAAATATAGCAGATGATTAAATTTAGTTAACTTACCGCCAATGCCACCGAAACCTCGCACAAACTGACTGCCCTCCTGAGATTTGTCCGTAATGATCTCAAGGGTAGCGCCAAACATCTTGTAATTGTTCGCCAGCCATTCCAAAAGCGGTTGAGACTCGATAAGTTCCATTTCAACGCCGCTCTAGAAATAAATTAATTACATTAATTATTATAAATAACGTTTCCTTTGTGCTTTTCATACCTCCTTGTCCGTGAAGTGAGACTTATCTTTTTCCTGCTCCGGCGTCAAATGTAATACTGTCGTTGACGTCGAGTTGGCATGATTCTTCAGTACATAGCGTTGTATATCCAGATTTTCCCAGCAAATCAGTGTCTCCACGGAGCCCAATTCCAAGGCTCGCAAAGTGTCCTCCACGCCGAAACAATATTTGCCAGTGTCCTGCAATAAAATCAAATTATTATTAAGTTAATTTAAATAATATCTTAAACGTACCTGAGAAATTTCATCAAAGTAACGACCAATGAGTTTCTTTTCCTGTATAAACTTGACGTTCTGCAACGATTCAGCGGCTAATTCGATGGCCTGATTGAAACCGTTCTCTCCGCCATAAGATACATCCACCAGTTTGATTACTTTCGTTTGCAGACGCTGTAAATTAAAAGTAATGGTAGTTAAATAAGATATGGGCTCTCAGTAGTTCCTACTTACGGGATCAAACATATCAGATTGACTGAGCTCAGTTTTAAAGTCCGCACTACCAGCCAAAATGAGACCAGCAATGTTTGGCTTGTCGTTCGTAATGAAGAGCTGTGTGGCTACCTCAGCCACTTTACGGACATAATTGTGACGCTTCTCCATACGCAGACGAGCGAAACGCAGCGCAGACTGACCACCACGTCCGTGCTTCTTCGGCAGATCCACAGTGAATTTGTGCAGCACCTCGCGTGTATTACCCTGAAGGGTACCGAAAAGAGCGCCGTTACCATCCATCACAATAAAGCCGAACTTATTGTCGTCGGCCAGCAGGGCAGTGAGAGCCTCCGTATGGAACTTGTTGTCGCACAGATACAAAGAGGTATTAATTGGCTTGAATGGCTCAAAATCAATGTTCACTTTCTTCTCTTTGCCCTCCTCTGTGACAATCGTGCCGCAATAAATGACCAATCCATTGGGAGGCACTGTAAAACACACCCAAAATGTTAATAAATAATTCATACTTGGTTTTGAAGTGATAACAAACCTTTGGTGTATAACTTAAGTCTGTGCTGCACCGACGTGATTGCGCCCAGGACGGAAAGGCGATTCACACGCGACTTGATATTGGAGGCCGTACCAAATTCATCGGCCAACATTTTGCTGACGCGAGATATTTGATCTTTTGGCGGAATAATCAATGAAATCATGCTGGTGCCATTTCTGAAAACATAAAGAGACAAACGTAAATATTTGGTTTTATTAAACACAACATTCGATATATTTTTGTAAAACTATCGCTACTCAATAATGTAAACAACTCAACCGCCTCAGGTGGCTCTGAATCATTGTGAATGGCAAACTGCAGCACAGTGTGTAGCATTTGTTATGGTTCACACATACAAATTTGACCTTTTTACAGAACAGCATTGAGCAGCGTAGACAGAATGCTATGCAGGAGACGGGAGAGAGAATGAGCGAAAGTAGTCATTGAGAGAGAAAATATGCATGAACATTTGCACACACACATACTTAATCATGCCTAAGTACACACGTATGCAAATTTAACTGTATTTTATAATTGCCGTGGAAAGGAGTTCATTGTTAATGAGCTGCAACATTTGGCTGTGTGTTGCCAACAAAGCATTAGCATTGGCTTCAACACACGCATTACTCACTATTTGGTTGCGCTACTTCAGGCTACGTCTGGTTTGAACTGATAAAAACCTGACAAAAACGTGTTGCTCTCAAAGTATTTGAGCAAAAACTAACACAAAAAAGCCAGAGAGGGAGAGAGCGAGCGCACAGCTGAGAGTGAATGGCGTGTGTATATGTGGGTATGGGCATGTGAGTGGCAGCAGACTTTTTGTTTTGTTACCAACGACAGCCACGCACATGAATCGAAGTGGTTAATACGAAATCGTTGACACTTTTAACGAGTTCAAACAAGAGACATTGGGTTACGAATTAGCATGTAAACGCCGAAATCTTTGGCCCAAAGTAATGCATTTATGCAATGGCCCACTAACCAGCTTGGGGAATGGCAAACACGAAAAAAAAAAAAACACAGGGTGCAATATACTCAACAATCGGACACTCGACTCACACCACTCCACTATCAATCGTAGTACAGCGACGGCGCGCTGCTAAATCCCATCCCCATGCCCCCATAACACGAATTTTGTTTTGTGTGTACCCCCACAAACGAAAAAATTCCAACAAGGGAGGAAGACAGACAAAAAAAAAACAATTTTACGCTGAGTTGACAAAATTTGTATGCGTTATTATAATAAGATATAAGTTTACTTACCCACGTGCCATTTCCAGACTTTTGATGAGCTTCTTTATTTTCCATATTTCGACATTGCGATCGGCAGACGTTTCTTCTCCAGACATGTTTGCTTATTTATTGCTATTTATTTACGAACCCTTTGTGCAAATTTGGGATTAATTGGGACGACTGAGAGTGCAACCTTCACTTTTGCAGACGCTCGGTTCGTTCACATGCACTGACAGGAAATGGAAATGTATCAACGATTGTTATATTTATTTTTTTATATATATTTTTTTGTTGTTTGTTGCCTTATTGTATTCACATTCACGTTCTTCCTTTTAACGTGGTTGGCGATGAATACACTAAAAAATAATTACATACAAAACATAAATATGTATATGTAAATGTTGTGTACATACATATATGTAAGTAAAATAAAGAAAGCTGTGACGAAAAAGAAACAGCAACTAATAGAAAGTCGAAGCAGACGAGCGCAATGGATTATTATAAATTTTGAATACAAATTTCAGTTAGCACAAACAAAACACAACTATTTCAAATGTATTTATTCGAGCGAAGTTGTTATAAGATATTTAAAACTTGAGTTGAAAATCAAACTTATTATTTCACTTCACTTCAAGAGAGAATGAGAGCTAAAGAATGAACGCGAGAGTGTAAGATGAGCGGGAGCGGGGCTCCAAAGGTGACGTCGACACAAAAATCATTTCGCAAGCACTCGAAAATGGTTAAATTAGCCAGATTATTTTGTTATTTGATACAATGCAAGTATGAGTAGATTAGGGTGCACTATTTATCTATATTCTGATGAGTTTTGAACATTTAAAATCGATTTATAATTTTTTTTACGTACAACGTGCGCACAAAACCCACTCGGATCTAGTGTGACCGAATTTTAAAAAGACCGTTTTACCAACTTCCAACAATTTAGTTCATATGCAATTCGTTCCAAATCCACACCCGATAATACGAGGATAGAGTAAAAATAATAATTTTAATTTACAATTTAGGTAAAGTTTCTCAATAAATTAAGTTATAAATATTACACGTAGACATCTGTTGAACAATATAGAATAGATTGTCATTATTCATTGGCGCCAAATTAAAAATTTATCGAGCGATCGATTTATTTAGCCGATAACTAATGTCAAATACAATTTTGTGTGATTGGCATTTGTAGAAGAAGAAACCCAAACATGAATTTGGAATTGTTGGGTGAGTTTTGCGCATTTTCAATTAAAAGCTTATATTAATAGATATTTTAATTAGAGTCATTTGGCCAAAACTATCCTGAGGAGTTTGATGGCTCTCTGGATTGCATATCGCTTGCCGTTACCTGCGCCTTCAACAAATACGGCACATTGCTGGCTGTCGGCTGCAACGATGGACGAATTGTTATTTGGGATTTCCTGACTCGCGGCATTGCCAAAATAATATCTGCCCATGTCCACCCAGTGTGTAGCCTCAGCTGGACGAGAAATGGTCACAAGGTAAACTAAAAGAGCTTTTCAAGAATCTGTCTTATAATCCTCTATTCCTTCTAGCTGTTATCCGCTTCAACAGACAACAATGTTTGCATTTGGGACGTCCTAACTGGCGAATTGGAACACAAATATCGTTTCCCATCGCCTGTACTGAAAGTCCAGTTCGATCCACGTAACGACAGTCGACTGCTTGTATGTCCCATGCGTTATGCGGCTGTGCTGGTTAAAATTGCCGGCTCACATCGTTGTCTTCCCCTAGACTCGGATGTAAGCTCTCAAAGAAGTCGCAGTTCTTCCTTCATTTAAAATTTCGTCTCTTCCTCAGGGTGATTTAAATATAGTAGCGTCCTTTGATCGGCGTGGTAAGCACATTTACACAGGCAATGCCAAGGGAAAGATTCTAGTGCTGGATGTGGAAACATTCGAGGTCGTCGCCAGCTTTCGCATTATTGTGGGCACCTCAAGTGCCACAGCGGTCAAGAGCATTGAATTTGCACGCCGTGGCGAGTACGTAGAGCTAGGAAACCTTGGAATAATCAACATATCTCTAACATTTCCTTAACTTTTTCAGTGCCTTTCTTATAAACACATCTGATCGAGTTATACGCGTTTATGACTCAAAAGAGATCATAGCATTGGGCAAGGATGGCGAACCAGAGCCCATACAAAAGCTACAGGATCTGGTCAACAAGTAAGAGATCTATTTCTCCATTTATGCTATTTAATGTAATGAGTATTTCCTTGAATAGAACCACATGGAAAAAGTGCTGCTTCTCCGGTGATGGAGAATACATTTGTGCCGGCAGCGCACGTCAACATGCTCTGTATATTTGGGAGAAGTCAATTGGTAATCTCGTCAAGATTCTGCATGGTACAAAAGGTGAACTGCTGCTGGACGTTGTCTGGCATCCTGTGCGTCCCATTATAGCAAGTATTAGTTCGGGATTGGTTTCGATATGGGCACAAAATCAGGTGGAAAACTGGTCCGCATTTGCTCCCGACTTCAAAGAGCTGGACGAAAATGTGGAGTACGAGGAGCGTGAATCCGAGTTTGATATTGCGGATGAAGATAAATCTGTAGACTTGAATGCGGATGCACAGCAGGATGAAGAGATCGAGGTGGATGTACAAAAGGTGGAACCCGTAGCAGCTTTCTGTTCATCTGACGAGGAGGGCGAGGACGAGAACGCACTACAATTTCTCCCAATGGCACCCGAGGTGGAGGATCCAGAGGATGGCTGGACAGCACAAGATAATCTCGAGCCCAGCTCCAACCTTATGGGCACTGATTCCCGGGACTACGAAGACGACATCATGGCAACGAAACGAAGACGTATTCAACACTATGATGTCAGTTTACCTGATGCTCCCAGCGATGGTATGTAATGTCAGCACATAGAGAATTACTTACCTAATCATTCCCTTACTTTACTGTAGAAACACATCCACTGATATCCAGCAAAGCCAGCAAGGACAAACAGCAGCCAATTGGTGGCAAAAAGGCGACGGGACGAGCCAAAAAATAAGCTTACTCCCCATTTTAAGAACAATTTTATTTTAAGTTATTGACATTTAATAAACCAGAGCTTAAGTACTCCTTGGGTTTCTCACTTGACCAGCGAAGAGGAGCAGACTCGTCGACTTCTCCACGATCATGTACTGGAAGGGCCGATCCAACTGGAATTTCGGTGGTGTTGATTTATTGCTCAGCACAGCCGATGTCACCGCCGCTGCGGTGGTGCCCTTCTCATCCACTATAATCTTGGTGGCATGCACACAGTAGTTGGTATACAAACCTTCAGCCATGCGGCTGAGATTGGCTTTGTAATTATCAAAGATGTCTCGTATGCCCATCTGCAAAGAGTTAACATTGAAGGCTTTAAGCGGATTTGCTTTGAAGTTAACTCACCTGTTGAAGAATCTGCTTCAAGTTAAAGTCTGTCGTTGTGGTAAACTTGGGCAGCAGAACTTCCACCTCGTTGTCCTCGGGTGCCTCAAGCCTGAACTTAGCCAGTCGCTGAAGGATCGGCTGCAGTCCCAATTCCCTCAGATTGGCCGCGATATCGTTGAGCTTGAAACCACGCTTTGGCAGCACAATGATCATGGAGAGACGATCCTGTGTGCCATAGGGCAGCTCCAGCACATAACCATCTAATCCCTGAATGTTTGTGGCATAGGCAAAGTTACCCTCCTGCACCATCATAGGCACTTGGGTGACAACGGCGCCAGATTCATCGTGGAACGGCTCCGTACGCGTCAACGACACATTGAATGGATACTGTACAGTTACAACAAAAGATATTAAAGAATTCGCAAGTAGTCTTTGGTGAACTCTACCTTCCACTGGCCCTTGAAGAAGAGCGCGGACATCATGAACATCTTGGCCCCCACAATCTGTTGGGGCAACACCGTGTAGGGTATGAGACCACGTGTAGTGCGATTGGAGGCATCGTTGATGAGGGCCACCGTATCACGATTATAGAAATCCACTTCTACGGGAGTTACGGCATACGATTGTACCACATCGCGATAAGTGCGCTTCACGGGCGTTTTTATGTCAGAGTAGAGTGCCTGCACCGAAGCCACCTCAATTGTGCTGGTGTTCACACTGGAAAGTAAAACATTAGTCATTCATTACTCCACCCAGAACCAATCACTATAGATTTCTATTCAACTCACTTCAAGTACGAGCTCCAAACCCGATAAACCGAGCGCAATTCCTCGGCCTCGACATTGATGCGCAGCGCTTGACGTAATTGCTCATAGGTATTGCCTTCGGCAGCCTCATACATCAGCACCAGCAGTGACCACACCGAGAATGGTGATATCATAAAGTCTACATTGGCTTTGCCCACCTCCGTAGAGATGCGATTCAACAGATCCAAGCCAAATTCCTGTGCTCCTTGCGCAATTCTACGCAACGTGTCCTCATTGAAATTGGAACGCAGTGCATCCTTGGGGTCACTGCTAGGACGGAAAGCGGCCTGGGGAGTCAGTGCCTCCAGGGCACTACCAACGGAGAGCTGAGGAAACGGTTGTTGGGCTAAACAAGCCACCGCCAACAGGAACAGTCCAACAAAAAATTGCATAGCTCTATCTGAAATGTATTAGTTGTACATATAGTTAAGGAAATCATTCATCAAACTTTATTATATTCTAGTTTTTGAGGTTAGGTAGATAAATTTTAAGGTTAGTTGCTAACACATTTTGTTATCAACATTTTAAAGAATGAGCCCCTAATGGGACTTCAAAATAGTTAAGATTCATTTTTATAGTTCTGCTTGATAATTTGATAGAAAGTAGCATTTGAAGGTAATCTAGTTTCCCATGCTAAGTATGCTAAAGCTTATACTAATTTAATTTGAAATAAAAACCATGCTATGCCCAAAACTGGAACAAATCGGAGGACATAAACATAAAGAGCTATACCAATAATCGGTTGTAAAGTGTAATGAACACATAAAAAAGTATAGTAACCTCATTAAAGCTAAGGTAACTGCTTGGGTATTATCTTTTCTGAACACTTTACCTATGTTTAGAGTTCTAGGAAAACAGTTAAAAACCATTAGATGATAAATGTAACTGGGTTTTTTTTTCTTTTACTTACTTTTTATAAACATCTTGCGGCTTTTGTTCTCACTTCCGTTGTTGAGTAATATTCAAAGTAAATTCTAAAATAAAACAATTTTTTTAATAAATTTATCAGATGAGTACTAAAAAAAAAACAAAGAGAACGGAGTTCTTTAGTGGATTTTTCTTTCGATTGGGATTTTTGTGATGTTTTGAATTTTAAGTAGTCACTGACGTCACAAACACATATTGTTTTTGTTGTTGATTTTGTCGATTTGTTGATTAATCAGAAAACCGGAATGCAATGAAATTTACTCTGTATAGATATAATATACATATATATACTATATATATTATATGTAAGACAAAGTGAAGCACATTATGAGATTAAACACTGGATTTTCCGTAGGTTTATATAATATTGTTGATATGGATTACGTTTAATCATAAATATTATATATGTATGTATTGTAAATATTTAAGTGTGTGTGCGTGTTTATAGACCTTTTGCTGTTCGTTAGTCCGAGTCGTAGCTCAAGCCGTGCTTAACTCGAGGAGAACGACAGAGCGACTGGCAATGGCCTTAGACAAGCGTTGGAATATGCTGATAAATATTCACACAAACAAACACACACACTCAGGCAGACAGACAGACACTCAGGCCTGCTCACAGTTGTACGCATCTTCAAGCACATATGTATGTGTGTGTGAGTGTGTAAAGCGAAGAGAAAAGAGAGCAAGAGCGAGCGTGTTTGGGAGTGAGAGTGGGAGTAGGGAGTGTGAGAGCGCGCTTTTAAGAGAGCACACAAAGCTCCATTGAGTTAGTCGTTTCTAATTGCTTACTAACCAGTTGATAAGTGAAACTATGACGCTGCTGCTACCAATTCAATGCGATCAGATCTTGAATGAAATTATAAACACTTTTAAACAACAATAACAACAAGTGCATATCCTGATCGCTTAGTCACTTAAACGCTTTGTTGTTGTCGTATGAATGAAGTGCAGTGGAAGTTGAACGCACGCGACAGGGGAATACCCTGTACTCGACGTGCTTAAGAACTCTAGCGCTTTACTAACTGGCAACTGGTGGACACTAACTGGGTATAAAAATGTAAATATAAAAATGAATTAATCGTTTCCATTACTCAACAGCTTCAAGATTACAATTAATTCAATGATTTTGTATTACCATTTAAATTGTGGGAAATTCTAATAAAACTAGTACAAATTCTCCCACAATATTTAAAATACTTGGTTTACACACAAATAAACTTACCCATAAAAGTATAAAGAATTTTTTAAAGACTAAAAAATAATGCTCTTATCGTATTATCATATATTATCTTTATTAAGTGCTTATTATTAAAAACAAGTATGTATTTGCCATTATTTTCACATACATAGATGTTTTAAGCATTTTATATATATTTGGAAAATCTGGCAGGATCTGACCACGGTTTATTTTTATATATATTCATGTAGTAGTCAAGAAATAGGTTTAATTTTTGGTATGTTTCTCTTAAAAGCACTTTTACTGTTTAACATTGTGTAATATATATGTCTATATAGTGTATATGTCATGTTTCCAATTAAGTACTACTGCATTTTCCAACTATTTATTAATTTCAAATTCAAAAAACGATCTTTGAATCTCTACACACCGAAACTGTTTTATTTAATTCTTCATTTTTGGATTTACCAAATATTCATAATATTTTCTGAGATAGAATTTTCAACTGCGACCCTCAAATTATGCTAAGGAATTAACTTGATTATTAAATATTTTTATTCTTGCTTTTAATTTATAATATTCAATATACTTTTCACTAACAATCTTTCGTAATTTTTTATTTGTATTCTTGATTGGAATTGAAATTCAAAAAACTACATACGATTTGAATTTGTTTACTTTTTATTTAGTTTGTTTAATGTATATTTTATATTTGAAGATTTACATAATGTGTTTCATTAAATTTCCTTTGATTACGTGCAAAATCGTTGAACTTTTGTTTTATAGAAATTTCAGATCTCTAATCGCTGTCAATTGACAATTTGGCTAATTGTTTAATGATAATTAAACATAACAAAAAACAAATAATTGTCCTTTAAATAAGAAAACGATTATTGCATTTAAAATTATTTATGTATGTTTTCTAGAGAGTATAACATAGTTTAAACAAAATCATATAAACATCATAACAATTTTATAACAATTCCAATATTGCTAGTTTTCTGTTGCAGTTGCTTGTTGGAGGAGGGGGGAGAGAGTGGTAAATTTTGGATTAATTTTCGATTTTAGTTTCAAAACAGTGCTGAGCATATTGAATGTTTGTGTACTTTAAAAATAGTTTAGTATGTTGAATTAAAGTGCTCGTCACTTTCACTTTCGCATTGAGTTAAATGTGTTTTTTCCTTTTATATATATAGTACGTAGATATATTTAATTTTGTTTTAATTTTTATGGAACTGAAAGAAAAGCGTTTAATTAGTTTTATAGGTATGTATTTATATGCGTTATTAAGATTTCTGTTTTTATATTGTTTATCGCAAGTCTGGATCCTCATCGGCGGCCTTTTTAATTCGTAGCAAGATTGTTGTGTACCATTGATCCAAGCGTGAGATGCTATCATAATCCTTAACCGCCTCTGTGAATCCCTCGATGTTCTGCTCCTCAAGATGCTCGCACAAGACCTGGGAAATATTAGTATTGTAATAAAGGTGTAAAGCTCACAATTTAAGCTAAAGCCCTTACCTTGATTAGCTTGAACTCTCGGGAATCCTGGAATGCTGGGTACTGTTGCGCATACTTCTCAATCGCGTGCTGTGCATTCAACAAATCTACACTCAGATGACACAGAGCCGCACGGAAGAAGTACTCCTTGGCGCTGTACTTGAGCAGGGAACTCTCCAGAGAGGAGGCAGCCACTTGCTCGTAGATTGATATTGCTTTCTCGTAATCCTCCAGCTGGGCAGCATATTGAGCAACTTTAAGCATGCATTTATTGGCTGAACTAACGGACTCCTCGCCCTTGAAGTAGTCAGCTGCTCGCTCATAATGTTGTATAGATATGGCCTGTAGATTATGCCATTAGTAACATTTTTAACGTAGTTATAGCAGTGATTGCTTACCAAGGTGCTCGGCTCGCTCTCATACATTTCGGCAATGCTCTGATGATGCTTCGCTGCCATTGTAAAGCGTCCCATATCGGTGTAAATATCAATGGATTTCATCAAACAATTGACGGCATTATCAATGTCCACCTTTTTGTAGCAATTGGAGGCATCCACGTAGCAGGTGCCGGCGTCATGACGGCTTCCAGCTCGGGCATGCAGAGTAGCTGCCTCGCAGAAGCATTCGCCAGCTTTAGTCCAGTTCTTGGACATCTTAAACATGTTGCCAGCACGCTGATAACACTCGATGGCATCTTCGATCTTGTTGGAACCACTGCAAATAAAAGTTGTTCACACATATATTTAAATTAGTGATTAAGGTAATTAACACTTGTTTAAAAGTTCAAAGTTCGGGGCAGTCCAAAGAGCTACAACGTGTATAAATTCTGCCCTATAGCGCTTTCCACTCAGTTTGTACACCGATCAGTGAGTGAGCTAGTTTATAGGGATAGTTCACATGTATAGATACGCACACAGATAAGACAACCTGCCCATGCGTGTGTGTGTGTATGGGGGATGTTACAGCTTTCTCCTTAGACCACGTAAATAAAAGTAAGTACATACTTGATGCATACATAAATAAGTGCGTAATATATGAATTTATATGAATAATCGAATGTATACAAAGAAGCAACAGCTTTAGTGTTGCGTACACAAATGAGGAAAACAATATTATTGCAACTTGTACTATTACTCACCCAAAAAGAGAGCCGAGAAAACCTTTTTGTTGTGTCAGCTTCTTCTCCGCCTCAGCCATAAGCTGGAGGGCTTTTTGCTCATTGTCGCCCATATTTGCAATTGTGGCTTGTTTGTACACTAAATTGCATTTAGCTGCAAACTATCCAGACGTCTTTGAGTGACCCTTTAATGTGTATTCCTCAACTTTTGTCTTGGACTTTTCAGAAAATAAAATCAATACGAAAATGTGTAGCAGTGTGACCAGTTTTATACACAGTGTTTGACTAAATTACACCAAGTTTTAGCAATATATACTAAATTATTACTCGATTATTGTCCTTAAAATCTAGCAAGATAATCATCATTATGTATTATTACATCATGATAATGGTTTTATATATCAACAAAGAATGACAAAACAAAGAAATATTAAATCATCACCATTGGCAAACTGGTGTCAGCTGTGCTGAATTGCAATAAACCTTTTTCGATAACACACGCATGCCACGAGAAAATCCAAGAACATATCGACGTTCCGATTTTTATCGATAACAGACAGCTCAATTGGTCTTTAACAGTTTATTTATTTCAAACATAATTAACATAATACTAATTGCCGACAAAGTTTTCTATTAGTCTATTTTTATTGTTTTAAATTTTTTTGTTTAATAATTATGTAAAAACATTTAAACAGATAAATATATATATATAGTGGACATACAAGCTTTAGCGATTCCAATTTCAGCAACGGGTTTTGAATTAAACGAAAACAAAAAAGTAAACTTAAGAGGATAAATTTAAACAGCAACTAAAATTTTGGTAGATGTGCAAGCAAAGGTGAATTGATTGTAGCATTATTAGCAGATGCCTTCGCTGATTATAGAGGATCCTAAATTCGCTTAAACTAAGACATTAAAACTTAAAGGTAAAGAAGTCAGCCGGCTGCTGTGCAAAAAGTATTATAAGTTTGTGCCTCAAACAAACATTTTCTCAAGCATTTTTCTTAGCTTCTCATGAGCATAGCGTATCTTTTGGTATAGATCCTTGGAGACGCCGCTTTGTGCGATGGTAGAGAAACGATAAGTCCGGAAGTTCTTCTCATGATCCATATAGGTAATGGCGCTCATGCGTGGACACAATATGATCTTCATATGATCCGAAAAGTTAAGCTAAGAAAGACAAAAGAAATGTAGAATAATTTGTTGGCTAAAAGGATAGGTTTAATGATAAATACCTGTACGGAACCGTTGGTCAAATGCATGACAACCGCACACGTTGTACGGAACCAGGAATGTAAATGCGGCATACGCGAAATTTGATCGCTTTCGACGGTGACATTATTGGCGCCAGCCTTAACCAGATGCTCAGTCATGTAACGCTTGAAGTACGAGAGTAACTTCATCTTCTTATCCAGCGTCTTGCAATAATCCGTCGTAGTCATATAAGTCTCTTTGCCCTCCTTGTCGATAAAGTGCACATTGATTTGATTCGGCAGCAGTATGAGCTTTGTGGTATCATTAAACATGACGCCGATGCCCTCATCGCACAACTGATACCCAAAGCCATACTTGTCGCTGTAGTCGACCCATTTCGATATCCAAAATAGTGGCTGGGCAGCAGGATCGGTATTTTCATCGCCCAGATTGCCTTGCAACAAACGTGGCTATAAACAAATGAGAGGAAAACAAATACCATATTATAATAATCTTCAAGCTGAGCATGGATAAGACTGTATACCAACCTTGTTGTTAATAAGCGTGGTCAGCTGTTGATGCAAGCTCTCAATGTCGCTGCGATAATCCTCATTGTGGCGACACATTTGTGCAGATGCAGTAATGGCATCATGTAAGTTATTCTTGAGGAATGTCGACTCCAAACGTGTATCGTCCCGCAAGCCATTCACCTCTGTTAGTGGCTTACGTTGAGTGGGATCCTCGATAACATCATTGATGCCAATACGAGGAGCCATGGTAAGACACGAGCTGGGCAAGAACATCGGCACCTGCGACGCCTTAAGGAACTCAAAATTCAAGAGCTGACCAATTGTAGGTCGAGTCTCTGGATTCGGTTGCAACATGGCAATAACCATATCAGCAGCCGGTTTTCTCAAATAGCTTGGCACTCGATATTCGCACTTCTTGATCTTTGAGTACGTATCCTTCAAGGTTTTCGTTTCAAACGGTGGCTGACCCACAAGCAGCGTGTACATCACACAGCCAATGGACCAGATGTCCACCTCAAAGGAATGCCCCTTCTTGGTCAATATCTCTGGAGCAATATAATTGGGTGTGCCGCACAGTGTCTTCTTGCGTTCACCCTCGTACTCGATGCGAGTGGCCAGGCCGAAATCGCCGATCTTCACGTGCAGCATATCATTGAGAAAGAGATTGCCCAGCTTAAGATCACGATGAATGATGCGACTGTCGTGCAGATACTTGACACCCTGTATTATCTGGTAGATGTAGTACCGTGTCTCGAACTCCGTAATGCTCTTACGACGCTTGTGCAACTCCATCATCGACTACAGGTCGAAAGGATATTTTTCATGTGTGAATAGTAGAAAGAAAGAAATTTACCAGATATACTTACGCGTTTCTTGCACAACTCGAGCACAATGTAGATATTTTGCACATCCTCAAAATAGCTGTGAAATTTAACAATATTCGGATGGTTAAGGCTGCGATGTATGGTTATTTCCTGTGCTGTCTTCTCTTTTTGATTGTGCTTTATCATCAGCTTCTTGGACACAATCTTGCCGGCAAAGACATCGTCTGTCTCCACATCGATGATCTCGTAGCATTTTGCAAAGCCGCCCTACATAACGAATTTATTCAAAATTAAATTTATGTACATACATATGCATAAAGATATGTATGCACATGGTAACATGCATACATGGAGAGAATTGTGTTTAGTACGCGCCAAAAGAACCAACTGGTTGCTGTTGTGCCTTTGACAACACTGTTTATGCGATCGCTCTTTCTTTCCTTCACACACACACTCACACACACGCACATGTTAATTTCAAAGGCACTCACACACACAGCTGCATAGCGTGAAAACAACAACAGGAAGAAAATGCGCAAGGAAGTGACAAAGCAGCTGCAGAAATCTGCGCAGGCGGAGCATCGCTCACCAGCTTCTCTATGTAGAATTAACATACGGCACTCGGCCAACTCCTACCTTGCCAAAGAAGCGCATACGCTTGTAGGTTTTGCGATGATTGGAGTCAAACAGGCGGTCCGGAATATCCGTGCTCTTGTCGTCTGGTTTTGCGGCCATTTTTCTCGGCTTGACTTTCTTAGAAGTTTGGTGCACTATAAATTTTCTTTAATACTTTTTTTCTTCTATTACTTTGCACTTTGCTTCCTTTTTTGCTTTGTAAAATGAATACTGTGCACACTCCACCAAAATTAAACTATTAATACAATTTTATAACAAAAAACGATGCTCAAGAACGATACTGAACCAACTGCACAGAGACAGAACAGCACGAATTTCAGGCACAAAGCGGAGAACGCGCCGAAACAGTTTATTTTATTTGAATGCCAGTTTGAGTAGTTCGTCAGCGTCACTAACAGACAGACGATAAATACGTACTAAGCAACCCTGTTTGAACAGTGCTCTAAACGGGTTTAAAAAGTCGTTGAAAATTTGAATTTTATACCACACTAAAATTTTGATTTATAAATAAAATTCAGCTAAAGAATTAAATTTATATTCAGTTATGTAGCAACTTATTGAGCAGTACCGCTGACAATAATAATTTTGGAAAGCAAAACTTACATATAAAGCATTATTAGAAATAAAGTGCGGCCACACTTGGTCACTGATAATAATGAGTCTGGCAACGCCAGCAGCAACAGAATTGCACATTAATCGGAACCTGTTCTATTGTGAGTTTATATTTGAAGTTTTTGGCGCCAAGGCAAGCTAAGCAAATTTATTACTTTAACAAATAACACAAATTTAGTCTTATTTAATACATTTATTAAATAGTCTTTAGACTGTACGTTCCCCTTAGTTAATTTGTTGCCTGCTCAGACACTTAAACAAATTTTACTTTTCTTTTGCTAAATTTGTTTTGACTATGCAATTGATATACTCGAATTCGGTATGTTTTAATATAATTATTTGTTGTTTTCTTCTTTCAATTCGTTTCCTTTCTTGTATTTGTATCCTTTTTCGATTATTGCTTTGCTGCTGCCATCATTTGTTGTATCCTTAGGTTTGAAGACTTTTTTGTCGCCCATCTGCGGTTTCAGTGTATGCCTTAAAAGTAACACTTTATGTAGGTTTTTGTTTTGTTTTAAATGTTGTTTACAATTAAATTATTACATTAAATATATTTATATATATCAATAGTGTAGTTTTATAGTTGGTTTGCTTTTCCAGTTTTTTTTTGCGCAGTCTCAAGTGCCTTGTGTCGCTGTGTGAGTGTACGTATGTTTGTGTTTGTGTGGGGGAGTGTCTTTGTGGTGTGTGAGGTTAGCTTGTGTGTAGTGGGAGGGCTCTCAGTTTGTTGATGTATGTGTTTGGGTTCCGCTCTCTTTGAGTGTATGTATGTTTGGGTGTGGGTGTCTCACTCCCGCTGATCTCATCATTGGACACTACAGAATTTCTAAAGTTTAACTAGAAGTACACGTTCCAGGAACTCTCAGCTGGATCCCGAACTGACAATGACTAAGCCACGTTGTAAACGCAGCCACTCGACAAATTCATCCAACATAACGGGCCCTGTAAGATATAAAGTAGTTTATTATATATACATAGATTTAATGGTCTTTGGTCTTACATGCTCCATCAATATCGTAGTTTGATAAATCAATGCAAATGGTGCGCGAGAACTCGAGTATGTTGCACCACTGATCCTTGTTGATCACCTTGTACTTGGACTGCTCTAGGAATTGTGCAAATTGTGGATACAGTGGCCAATGCTTGCCCAGCAATAATTGCAGCATCGCCTTGGCCGTCGCTATGTCCATGCTCCGCTGATCCGAGTCCTATTAAAACAAAGCAAACAAACATCAGTAAAGGCTCTCTAGTTTATAGATTTCCCACTGTTACCTTGGCAAAATCATAGGCATAACGATATATACTCTTGAAGGAGTTGGGATCGTTGAGTATGCTACGCAGATAATCCAGTTTCACAACCATTTTCACAGTCGAATCACACTCGAGATCTGTGAGGCCCTTTAACCACTCCTGTTGACTGAAAAATCCCATCTGTGTAGCGCCCATTTTATAGGCAAGCACCAGCATCACAATATTCTCCGGCTCAACGCCAATATCCTCGCAAAACTTCTCCATGCCATCGGGCCCTGTAAACGAAAAAGACAACAATTAATACCATCTCTTAATATCATAAGCAATAACTTTGTGTATACCTAGCGTATCTGGCTCATCGGGTGTAGTATATTCGTGGAACCAGGCCAGACAGCGCTTCTGGCTGAAGCCATCTTCAGCTCTGATATGGCGTCTAAAAAGAAACATAAATAAATAAAGTTAAAGTTTGTTTTGTATTGTTATTTAATAGACTCTATTGTAGCTCACTTAGCCATGTTTGTATAAATAATATTAAGTATTTATTTGTGATTTGATTTGATGTGCTTTGATTTAACTACTTAGTTTTGGTTGCCTAAGCATTCGTCCCCTACTTGATGTATTTTTCAAATGTTTTTGTTTTGTTATTTTTGTATTTTCTATTTCCTCAGTTTTTCACCGATTTCCCATCAGCTATAAATAGCATATAGTAAACTTGTCGGTCGGTCAGGCCAATGCCAAGAGCACAGAACCAAAACAAACTAAGCAAAGAAATAACAATCGAATCGGAAGCAAAAGAAATTTCAAAACTATATAAATCATAAATAAGATAAATTATGTAAACATAATATTTATTTTGAAATAGATTAATAAAAGAAAAGTGCAGAAAAGTGAAAGGTGTTTCTCTCGGTTTCTCTTTGAGTGATTTCTATAATTACTTGATCTGTTCGCGACAGCTGATGAAAGAAGAAGTGAGGGACTAATAAATTTATAAAAATAATTCAAAAATTGTCATATTGTTATCGGTCGTTATTTAAATAAGTTTTCTTTAGATTATTTAAAATCCACTACAAATCAAAAGATATTCCATACTATTCGGTGGTAAAATATTTAAAGTTATTAAACTATTTATCAGTGACAAAGTTATATTTATAAGCTCAAATTTATTTAAATTTTAAGTGTGTACAAATAATAAAATATTTATAAAATTTATAGAGTTTAAAAAATGAACAGGTTTCAGCTATAGGTCAAAGTTTGCTGTTTGCCTTTAAAAAAATAAACCATAAAATTTGAATGCTTAATAAAAAATTTTAATTTAAATTTAGCAAACATTTTTAATGAGTCCAAGCGAATATGTTTTTGGTTACACCATGCATGAAAAACAAATGGAAAGAAAAGCGGACAATTTTTCGTAGAAGATTTCCGCGGCTGCGCAATGAGAACGGCAAGTGAAAGCGAGAGTAAAAACGATTGGGAAAGTCGTGACAAGTCGGAAAAGCGAGAGGTAAGGAGTGCAGACTATAGGAATTGGACGACAGGACACAGTTGTGCGCAGGACTTGAAGCGAGTAACACGTCGTTGTTGGTTAACTTTGAAGGCAAAAAAAGGTTTTTACTACTACGTAAAAACCACAATCAATTTAAACATTTAATTGTTTAACAAAAGAAAAGTTGAGAAAATGTTGAATTTGTTTTCAAAGAAGTTCGTCAATGGAATTGACTGCAACATTGTGTGTTGCATGTTACTCGCTCTGTGTGGTAAGTTTTCCTGAAGGCAGGCGAAAAATAACCCGAGGGAAATGGGCGCAGGGGGAGGGGCGGGCAGGAACGGGCTGGTGGGCTAGTGGGCAAAAATCAATAGTCTTTCTCCTGACACAGTGACTTGAAAATAGCAACTGAAACTGAAATTTTATGCAATTGTCTGTCTGTGTGTGCGTGTGTGTGTACTTTTCGCACGCACTTTTTACAGTGGGCACCGCTCAAGGACTGCAGCTGAGCGCGTTTACGACCAAAAGTCCAAGGGTCTCCAAATACACAACGAAATCGCCATCCGTAAGTGCTGACCTTTGACCCATGCAAAAGGAAATCTGTTGTTATGACACCTCCCCCTTTTCCTGCTCTTCTTCGCAGGCTTCGTCGCAGAATCACGATGCGATCACATCGCTTTACCGCCTGAATGCCACCAACGACATCACCTGTATTCTGATGCAAGTGGATGGCCTGATTAGTGTGCGGTATCGCAACACGCTGAACGAGGACGTCGAGGCAGATCTTTATATGCCAGACTATCCCAAACTTAGCGGTGAATGCGTCGAATCCAACTTAGAGATAATGACCATGGAATTCAAGGGTTTCACACTAACCATGACATTCAAAAAGGTACGTAAATTGAGGGCGAGGGTACAGTCTGGTATTGATTTCAAATAAGGTCAAAGTTTAAACTATACACACATATAAATATACCAACAGTCATCGGGCGGTGAGGGCTGGTACATCAATCTGTTTGAACTGACCTACTCGTCCTCGAATCCTGTCTTTGTGCATCCCGATCGACCAAATCTGAATGTGCGTCTCACCTCACCTGCCCACACGCCCATGTACTTTCCCACGCCCGTGGGCAAGTCCTATGTCTGCGACAAGGAGCAAACTGTCATTCTCTATGCACCCCATGATTCTGGTGATCAGTCTGGACACATTGCTCGCATATATTTGCGTGATCTGCACATGCAGAGCTTCATGTTCAAGGAGAGCGGCAAGTGGGGACCTTCGTTCCATTGTAGTGCCACTGGATCCTATCGCGATGAAACAGCTCCGCTTGCTGTGGGCACAGCGTTGGCCATTGCTGTGCTGCTAACTATTTCCGGCTACGGCGGCTGGCGGTAAGTAACCCAAACGCAGCCAACTTAACAAGGCCTTACTGGTGTTGCCAGATAGTTTAAACTGAATGTTTCCCTTTCTGTTTGCAGATATTTTAAAATCAAGAAGGTTCAATACGGTTCAATGGAGTAAAATGGAACCCAATTGCATTGAATTGGAAAGTATTATGCCGCATTTTCGTTCAACTAATTGAGTCATATCATTATTTGTTAAATATCAGTACTATCGTACAAAAACAAACTAAAAGCAAACAAATATTATTGTAATCATGTTTTGAAATCTAGACGAAAATTTTGTGAGGCATCGTCCAAACACAAAACAAATTATAAATGTTAAACATATTATCAATGAGAAAACGATACATATGAGAATTGCAAATGTCTTCCATATAGTTAATATTATTAAAATACTAACTAATATACATTAATATGTATGTAAACACATATACGACTATATACATATATATTTACACAATTAACCAACAAATTATTAAAAGGAAATCTCGTATTTATTGGAGGATATATCATATCTTTCTTTTCTACCTCCAATTAATGCAAATAGTTTTAATCCAAAAATGTTAGTCCTTAAGTTTCGAACAAAAATATATCTTCGATTACTAACTCAATTGAGCGCATACTATTCTACATTAATCATTTCAATTTGATCTGCACCTCTTTTTAATTTAAGTACACACAACTAACATTCAAGCCAAGTTAATAAAGAAATTCGAAATATGTAAAACTGAATTGCTATGATTGGTTGGGGGATTTATTCTTGAAGAGTTTTAATTGCAAATCGAAGCAAAGACTTTAGACTTTTATGGCCCAACAATTTGAAATTATAATGCTGACAAATGACGTCAGTTTTGTGTTGCTAAATGTGTTGAAATGGAAAAAACTAGATAATTACACGATTAGATGAAATACTTTACTGGGTAAGAGATAAACTCTGATGAAAGAGAGTAGGAATAATTAATGTTTTTACTTAAAAAAGACTTTAAGCTAAAGCAAGCTCGGTTGTAGCGGGGAGGTGAGTGGATTGTTACCATATTTCAATAGGCAATTACTTCTACAAGTATTTAAGACTAACAATCTGGTGCCTAAACTCTTCAAGCTAATATATTAATATCATAGAACTCTATAAATATGCAATAAAACGCGGAAAGTTACCGATAAACTTGTATTTAAAACATTTACAGCTTAAAATCCGCATAACAGCAAAGATCAGCTGTAGTTCTGTAATGTATAGTAAACAGAGCATACCTCCACAAGAATAGGGCTGGTAAGTCGGCATTCAAAGACCTGTATAAAAACTAGCAGCTCGTACTTAATTGACCCATGAATCATCAGCAAGTTAAGAGTTTTTAATTTATGCACAGCACAAGGTGAATCATTGATTGTGTAACTATCAGCTGGGCAGATACTTCTGATAGCTATATGTGGAGCTTTATGTAAAGACTGGTCTGGTTAGAGCCAGCGTTACTATACTATATACCCTGTATATACCCTATGCTTGATTTATTGAGCTCTCTCACCTGCTGCTTTGTTGTGTTGAAATGCTTGTGTAGCTGGTGCGTGCTCTTTTTGATTGGCCATCCATATTGTCACCGATTTCTGGAGCTCGACGTTTACCCCGTGGCATGACTTGTGTGTGATCTGGATAGCGATAGAGGTTTGGGCCTGTTTTTACCGTTGAACGTAAAAGCGGCTAAAATGCTTTGGCTTATTAATTATTTGTAAATATTTAGGTATTACACGTATTTGCAGCTGCAATTTAAAGAAAAACAAATTGTTATCGTTGTTTAGGCTTGTCATAAATTTATACACCTACCACTATTATTTCAGCGCAAGACAGTCATTGAAACATCGTCATCATCATCATAATATCACGAAAACATCCAGTTACTTATGAAGCTGCAACAATAAGATAATTTTAATACAGAGGATTTTGAAATTTGTTATTAATTTGGCAAGTTCGGCTAAGTAGTTATTTTAAATTGCAATTGTGATCATTATTAATGGCAGGGGTATAATTTCTCAGGATTCTGCTAAAAGCGCCACCTAACGACCGGCGGCACTTCCAGTTTCTCTTTCCTCTTTGAATGATTTTTCAACAGTTGAGAAATTACACGGGATGCACAGGACACACAAATACATACAAACATATAAATACTATATGTAAGCACTCACACGCACACACACGGAGTTTAATGCAAGTGTTGTGCAAATAATTAATACTACACATGTGTGTGAGTTAGTATGTGCATATTTAATAATTTGCAGTTATTTGGCACTTTACGCACTAATACGTATTAAATATATGTTTTATATTGAAAACACCGGCTTCAAATTGGGCAAGAATTGGGCTTGGATTTGGTATCGGTATCGTTGTACGCTTCCCCGTCACAACTTCTGCGAGCAGCAGCTGATACGACGAAAGTAGCAGACGGCAGCAGCCTGCGCGTGCTCGTTTTTTTACGTCGCCAAATGCAATAGTTGCGGCGTTTAGCGAACACTTAACACTCTTTATTAAATCTGCACCGTTTGCTTAGCACTTAACTCGAACAAACAATGCAAAACAATTAAATATTTACCATTTGTGTTACTAAAACAATTTGTAAATTCACAGGACAGGTCTTGGCATCAATGCTATCGATAGTTTGATGCCGATGCCGATGCGGCGATGTTTTCGATGTTGGTCATTTTAAATTTCTTATCGCACTAGAGTTGTTTAGTTTCGTTCAGAATAAGTTCAAATGACGGTTCAGCTCGTTGGGGAATATGACCGAATATACACTTTATTTGTGCATAGTTTAATAACCACTGATCGACTGACTTATTGGCTGAAACTAAACTATTGAGCTTAAAATCACTATTCTAAAAAATGTCGCCGTGCTCTTGAATTTCGTCCGCTGCTTCCCAAATTTTCTTATTGGTGCTCTGCAGAAAAATACCAACTGCAATGATAACGGTGGGGAAATAAATACTATTGGCCGGCTGCGACAATAGTGGGTTTTGCTCGTGACACTATCGATAAAAAGAAAACCGCAACACTGTGTATTAACAGTTTGATGTAAATGGTTCTCAACAACACTATATGTTATGTGTAGCTGTTAGTTACAGTTTACTGTTAACACACTTAACAACAATGTTAAAATAAATGCAATTTTATACTTTGCAAAATTATGTATTTACACTAATGGCTTAAATTTGTATCATACAATATGCGTATTGCACTAAAGGCACTTATAACACAAGGCGTGGGCTTATTTTTAACCGTTCAGAAACTGCTCTAGTGCATCCTTGGCCTCCACATCATTCTGTTCCAAAACAACTTCGTCTAGCGAAGTTTGGTGTTTAACTTTTGTTGGAATTTCTGGAAATTTGATGGTTAGCTTAGGGTTTTCAAGAAGGTAACAGGGACACGTACTTGTAAGTTGGCCACGCTGCTTGTACTCTTCGAGATCTCCACGAAATGCATCATCAAAGACCGCCTGACGCTCCTTTTGAAGCTGCCGCAGTTGTTGCTCGTGGGCGCGAATCTTTTGCTGATGCTCGGCGGCAACCTTTTGTCTATAGTGCTCCAGTTCGTTAAGCTTCTTTTGCTTGTGCTTGGACAGCTGAAATTGCTGCTCCAGCACAAATTCCTGCAGTTCACACTCCTCGCACAGATCCTCTAGTTTCTCCAGTTCGTCCTCCAACTTGGAGCCCATTTGCTCCAGGGACTCCAGGGTTTCAGCACTTGAGCGGAGTTTGGCAATTAGCGCGGGTAACCCAGCTAGGCAACTGTTGAGTTCATTGATGGTCGCATGCTGTCCACTGGCACGTTGTTGTACCTTTGCTATTTGTGTGGCCACTGCTGCAGCACGTCCAGCGTTCTCCTCATTCGAGGCATGTATTTGCTGCCAGTCATCCTCGTACTTGGACAACAAATTGCAGCCAGCTCCCACATTTAAATGCAGTGGCACTCCGTCTGTGAGGGAATGTGAGCTACTGCGACTGGAGGTGAAACTCTCGTTTAGTCCAAGAGGAGTTGTTGGTGTTGTTGCTGCACTTGTTTGACTGCTACTGCTGCTGCTGACACGTTGGCGATACTGTTGCTGGAGACTCTCGGAGATAACAATGCCCTCCTGTATTGCATTGCTTAGCTTCTTCTTCAGACTGCCAAACATTGCAAAGCTTTCGTATTCCCCTTTTAAATGCAATTAAAAACAGCAAATTGAAAACACAATTCGTTCAAGTGTTGCCGTGTTGTTGTAAATAGAAAATCAGCTGGTCGCACAGTGACAAGATAGCGCTATTTGACAGATCGCTGGTGAGAGCGAGAGAGAAACCTGTTGTCATTTATACACTCTCTGAGTATACCTTAACTTTGTGATGCCATTTGTCACCAACAATTTCAATTTATTAGTGTCAACAATATTTCGTATAAATATCTTTTTGTACTGTTCTTATATTACCATAAACTTTTAAGGATTTAACAAGTTTATAAATAATTTGTACAAATTACGGCCTCTGTTACAATTGTACTAACTAATAATTTCAATCTTCAGTCAAATCCACAGTAGTTGCCAGATCAGCAGCAGGTTGTTGTTTTTCCTCCAGTTCCACCGTTTCCTGCGGCAGTTCTATGTTTCTATCCCTTGGCTCAGATTCGATTATTTCTATATCACTGCCGCTGTTCGGCGCCAATTCATCATCATCTTCACTATCTTCTAAAGCTATACAGCTTACAGCTGCGCTACTGCTCTCAGAGTCTGTCTCACTATCACTGCTATCTGAAGATTGCTCCTCCTGTGAGCTGACATCAATTGTCAGTATTTCCTGTACTTCATCGCTTGACGAGGCAATAGATAGTGCATCAGACGGTGGTTTGGATTCCAATTCTTCATCCGACATAAGTTCATTGATAATATCACTAAGTGGTGATGCGGGAGGGTTTGGCACATTGTTAAGCGTTTTTTGGGCGGACATAGCTTGACTATAGGCCATGGCCACAGCCAGTGCCAAGTTATTTGAATGCACGAGGTACTCGGTACTAGGTGCTGTTATCGCTTCTCCTTTCACGCGCTCCTCTCTTTCGCTGCTGCTTCTTTCGTAACTGTTGCGCTCGCGCCGTTTTTTCTTCACTTTCTTTTCCTTCTTCTTTTTGCTTTTCTTTTTGTGCCTTCTGCTGCGACTGCGAGATTCGCGAACTGAATTTCTGCTGCTGCTTCGGCTCCTATAATGTTTGGATTTCTTTTTCGAGCGACTTTTACGTGGTCTTCTTTCGTCATAGTCCTCTCTGTAAAACTCATTTCTCTTTCGACGCTCGTAGCTATCGTCAAGCTCCTGTAGCTTTTGCATGCAGCTCGCCTGTGTGCGCTCAGTTTCTCTCTTGTTGTGTCTGAGTACGTTGTTGATGGTTCGACCAAGAAACCGTTTGTTTGGCTTGCCCAGTGGATTTATTTTGCGTTCTTGTGGTCTGAAGTATGCCAAGCCGCTCTGCCCCGGCATTTCACGCATTAGCTCAGCAATGGCCTGACTGTACGTAGAAAATAATTATAATTTGTATTGGATATAGATTTAATAAATAACTTTTAACTTTTTACCTCGTAAGTGCTGAGTCGTCCATTTTATGTTGTTTATGAACGGCTGATTGCTACCAGCGTTGCCAGTCTAGTTGATAAATGGCAGCACTCACCCTAAGACGATCTGGCAGCTGTTTAACATAGTGTTGCCAGATTTTTAAAAAGAAGAAAATTTCGCGGCAAAAGTAAAAGATTTATGGATTTACATTTAAAGTTAAAAGTTATTTTATTGACTTATAAAACGAATTATCACAGTTTTATCACACGTTGTTGTTGTTCACCAGCCTTTATTGGCTACCGTCTGCTTTTCATAACGTTCTGCATCCAGCTTACATATTTGCTGACGCGCGTGTAAATGCCCGGCAGTCCAGGACGAGCGCAGCCGATGCCCGTTGAGACCACTCCCAGCAAATGGTGCTCCTTGGACATCAAAGGGCCACCGGAATCAGCCTGGCAGTTGAAATTCAGAAAAAACTATAACTTGTGCTCTATGTAAATGCTGCATACTCACCCAACACGAGTCGATTTGACCATTTTCATAGCCCGCACACAACTGGGTGTCGCCAATGCTATTGGACTTTCCCTGAGCACGATAGGACTTCTCGCAGACCTCATTGTTCCATATTTTAACAGTTGCCTTGCGCAATATATCAGCGCGATCACCTTCTGCCTGATTCTCATGTGTCCAGCCCCAGCCGGAGACAGTACCATATTCTTGCTCTAGACTGCGATGCTCCTTCTCGGAGCTAACGCAGCTGGGCTGAATGTGGGCAGTGAAGCTAATTGGCTGCACAAGCTCTAGCAGCGCTGTGTGAGTAATTATCATGAATACAGAAATTTAACCAATTGGAATTCCTGTCAATTTACCAATATCATTTTGAACATTATTGCAGTCATACTGTGGATGCGGCACAATGCTCTTGAAATCAACACGCAGGGCATCTGGGCCATTGCCAATGCCATTTTGATACTCCTTAATGCTATGCAAACCGACAAGGCCTTGGATTTGTGCCGGTTTCATGAACTTCTGCAGTCCATTGCAGGTGCAGTGACCAGCGGTGAGAATCCAGCGCTCATGTATAATAGTGCCCCCACAAAAGTGTCCACCGCGCCGCATCAGACTCACCATGAAGGGCATCTCATGGCGCTCCGCCTCATTGCCGCCCACAATCTTTGGATTACGCACAGTGCACGGCTGATCGGTAACTACATTAACGATTTTATTTATTTTATTGTTTATGTATATTTTCCTCGGGCACTTACAAGCAATTTGCGCCTGCGCACATTTTATGATATAGAAAACAATAACAGCGTTTATAAATTTCAACATATTTGTTGTTAAACAAATTAACCGTTAAGCGTTTGCCGTTTCGAAACCATTCAACGAACTGTCACAAATATTCTGTGTGCCAATTAATTTATATATGGGTCGGAACCGACTGTTCCACTGACTTATTTGCTGCTGTTCTATGCGGATTAGCAAACGAGCTTTGTTTCATTTTTGTCTGTCGTTGTGTGATAACGAACGGAAGTCTCTCAAGCACCTGTTGCTCTTGCCGTTAAAGCTTTTTTCAAAGCTTTACGCTTAACGACTGCACCTTCGAGTCGCCCATGTGCTGCACCACACACACACACACACACACACACACGCACAAAACGCACACGTTTTGGCATTTCAATTGGTTCGTCTGTTTGCCAGTTCCCTCTCTTCGTCGCTACTCTCTCGCTCTCCCGCACACCCACTCTACCGTTGTCAGTGTGTACACAATTAAGGAGATGCCGAATACACCGAAAATGAAAACGAAACCGAAACTCGCAACGTAAACAAAAAGCAACAAAAACTTTTTGTGTTTTGCGTTTTATGACCCAATGAAGTTCATGACATTGAATGAGTGGGTGACAAATAGTTGTGTTAATATTTATACCAGTGTATTTATTTTATTTACTTTCGATTTGTACTACGAGTTGCAACAAGTTTATTGGCCCATTATCCTTATTGAATATTTTATTGCTGTACATCATTAATAACACGTACTTACCAGGTTTTGTTATGCAGCGCAGAGTGTGATATAAGACAGTGTGTACACACGGGTTTTTGTATTTTTATTAACAAGGCTTGAAAAGGGGGATTTTGAATGGGTGTTTAAATAAGTAAAACATTTATGAAACTTTTTATTATTATAAAAAAATGTTTTATTTTTAAGAGCTTAAGTTATTTTATATGAAAAAAAAAAAATAGTTAATATTAAGCAGTAATTAAGATTTTTATTTGAATGACTGATCATCGCACAGCCTAAACGAAAACAGTTGCAAACCGAAAGCTCCCAAGTCGCCATATAAAACAAAGCGGAAACGGAAGTATCCGCAGATTTTGTATCTTTTACTCGTGGATTCATGGATAGCACAAGATTTGTCCGTCTTAAAGCTTTGTAATGGATGTATGTAATAACCTTAAACGTCATAAATCGGACTTGGCCCAATCATCGCTATTATGCAAATTATGAAATGCCGTTGTGCATAATAATGAGACGACGCGACATTTCTACATAATAATAATTGAATTTCAATGTTGACACACTACAGCCTAACTGAAGCTATCAATGTAATGCTGGAAATGCTAATTATGCATTGCTTTGACATTAACATTGCCCTTAAAAATATAAATAAAACAGAAGCGGTAAAAAGTGCTCAATGACAGCGGAGGGGGAGAAGGAAAACAGTTAGAAAATGCAGGTGGAAGCGCATTGAATGCAATTTCATGGAATCAATTAGAATATATGAAATAACTAATGGAATGACACATTGAGAGGCAATCAGGAATTGAACTGTTATTGGTATTGAAGCAGGAACAGTTAACCAAAAATAAATCAGTTCAATAGATCACAAGCAAATCTTAATTGAATATTAATCGATTCATTTTGCTCAACTCGTTTGACAACCGAGACATGTGACGCTTATCTCGAAATTAGTTCAAATGAAACCGAAAACAAGAAAACCAGAAACGTATCGTCCATCCGACAATAGTTCATTGATCGCAGTCAGTCTTGTTTTCTGTTGGTTTCTCACCTATTGTGTGCAAAATTCTAATTCCCCGTAAGTTGCCGATAAAAACAAAAAAAAAAAACTTTGTCTGTTGACGACTTAACCAAAATAAATAATACATAATAGTTGGCTCAACATCGAGTGTTTTTTAGGTGCATTGACACCCGCCTCCAATATTCGCGTAGTCGCATTCAATGTGAAGGTCGTTTCGCTTTTCTGCCACAATTGTCGACTGTTTTGGCCCAAAAAGTTCAACGACAGTTTGGTTTTTGTCTTTACTTTTTGTTTTTGATGACTAATTGCATTAGAGGAAGTCTTTGAACGCGTTAACAGCAATGCGGGTGACTTGTGGGAATTGAAACTGGAAGTACTAAGAAATTAAAATTAAAAATAAACTAAAAACGGTCAGCTGTACTACTAATAAGTTATTAAATTAAGAAACTGTCATGTATTATTTTTAAAGAGAATATTTCATAAGCTTTTGTAAAAGATCAGTATTTATTTAGTATTAGTATTATTTAAAAAAAAATATTAATGCTAATAGAGAAACGAAATCGCTTTTTCATTGTTGTTCTATTAAATTTAATATTCAATAAGATAAAGTTTCAAAAGTATTAAAATAAATGAAAAACCTTTTTCATTGTTCTATTAAAATTAATATTCAACAAGGTAAAAGTAAAATAATTTAGCTAATTTTCTACAAAGTTCTATGGATACTTAAGGTATTATTTATATTTAGTTTAGAATTTTACTAAGAAGTTCTTTGACTATTAATTTGAAAAGTTTAATTTATAAAATACGTTAAGGATGCATTTTGAAGCGATAAAATCGACGAATTAAAATTTTGTAGAGACAAGACGATTCAGCCTAGCTAAGCTAATACTTTGTACTAATTTAGCTACAATTTTTTTAATATTAACGCTCAAACTTACCCCACAAAATTACTGAGCTCCACAATCGTTGTTGGGATCGTCTATTTGGTTTCGATTATTACTCGAAAGCCGAGTGTTAAATGACGGGCTTTCTGAGCAACAATCAAAATGATATAGACGTCTTACTCATGGCTAACTCAGAGTCATTTCCTGTTTGCAGCACTTGACTTACAATTTCTGTTGACTGTTTTTCCTTTGTCGGAGCAAAGACGTCTGCACGGTGTGAGTGCTGCACTTGAACTGCAATTGCGTTGTGAATGCTGTCACGTTGTATCCTTGTGATCCTTGTTGTGTGTGCGCGAGTGTGTGGTTGTGTGTCTGGGTGTGAGTTTGTTCGCTGTTACGACATTTCACGAGCTTCGCTTGCGTTACGAGGCGTCCTATGCGTCGTATACGTAATGCACGACACTGTAACCGACTGTCGGCAGTCTGCCCTCGGCTTTTACCGTTGTAATCAACGACCAATGAGCTGCGACCTTCGTTGTTGTTGTCGTCGCCTCGAATTGCGCAAGCGTAAATTATGCCACTCATGTGTTTTACCTGTAAAACTTATTAAATTGCCACTTTGTAACGCCCCCAAAAGTGTTAAAGGATTTGAGTAGTTTTAAGGGCCTAAAACATATATTAAATTTAATTTATGTGCCTTTTGAATAGACTAAATTAAGTGACTGGCATCAAATAATGTGATGTAATCGAGAATGAGACAGAGACTATTGAGAAAATGAATTAAGTATTATTCCTAGTTTTGTTATCTGAATTATAAGTCAATGGCTGCTCAGTTTCAAAATTTCTTTAGATGATTTTGATTGGCAGCGGGTAAGCATATTGATGTAGTATTGTTTAAAGCTAAGGAAGCAGAGTTTTAAGTAGTGAAACGTTAAGATTAGACGGCTCTTTAGATGTGTGAGATAAGCTTAAGCTCAAAAATGTCAATTGTATTCATTAAATGTCTTTTAAAAGACTGCTAAGTAGCACAAAACTCAGCTTCAATTTTGATGACTAAATTTAGTACTACTTAAAAGTTATTAGAGCCTTAAATAGATACAAGCTGGGCTGTAAATGAAGTGTTAACTTTAATTTATTTATTAGAGGTTTAGATAGACTGAAGCCATGGAACTGTTGACTTAGTTTAAGTCTGTTCCAGTAGGCTCAAGCTCTGTTAAATGTATGAAGTTAAGTGCTCTAGAGCTTATCCTTTGGTTAAAGTCTGTTTTTTATTTACTTCGATTTATAGAATTCTCCACTAGTCCAAAGGAAATCTAAAATAGTTCCCTTACCTTAACTAAGCCTTTAACTTGCCTGTTTTTTCGTGCCCCTTCACACGCTGCTCGTTAATTCCCCGAGCCGTCAATCAACACAACTACAACCACAATCAACACACTGACAAACTAAATATTTGAATGACATTTACATTTTATTTGCCAAATTGAGATTGACACGACTGTTGACACGCTTTTAAGAGGCAATCGCTCAACCCTTCAAAGATTAACTCGCATCTTAAGCTAAAAATGTGATAATTAAATATTTAACTGAACAAAAACTAAACAAGTTGCAGTTGTGCAGCTTGAAGTGCAGCTAAATTATTAATGGGCCACGGCAAACATTTCAATATGCTAATTACTTCTGCGTGGGAGGACAGGTGGGGGTGTGGGGATACAACTGCAGGCTGCCACCTAAGGCTAATGATGTTGCAGCCAAAATTCTGCCACTTTTGGTTGCAATTTCCCCAGCGAATTGCGAGTGACGTAACAAATGCCAAAATCTTTCGAAGGCGACATCTCCAAAAAGAAAACAGAAACAGAAACAAACAGCTCAAAATAGGCAAAAGGCAAGGAAAATGGTTGAAAATGCTGGGAAATGCTGGAAAATGTGTCTACTATTTGGATATGCTAGGCGGACTTGTCTACCAGTCGTAACAAGTCGAGAGCAAGAGCAGCCAATGTCTTAGCCAAACATATTCTTAACGGTTTATGCTTACCCTTATCCTACTCTGCTTAACCCGGCAAATGCTTTCGTTGTTTTTGCGTGACAATTGGCCCAATTTATTATTCATTAGGTTAAAAAGTCACAGCACAATACAACTGACAGCCAGTCAGTCAGCCCCCGATTACCTTTGCTTACCTCCCTCTCCCCTCTTTCTTCGTTTACCTTTCGCAGCCATTAGAACGTGTTTTCCTAGTCCCCTTACCTGGGTTCCCCCTCGAACTCTGCGGTTGCCACTCCAGTCTCCACGATTGTCTGGAGGTAAAACGCGTGAAAAACTTTGTGAATTTTTCTAATTGATTTTCTTACAACACAAGGCGGAAAAAAGTGTTGATTCTTTTTTTAAACCTTCTGTTTTTGTACAAAAGTTTGCTGACATTCGTAGACAACAGACAACGGAAGTTGGTAATTGAGTTGACTTTCTGGTAAGACGATTCTTGGGCAGTCAATGGAATCTGGCTTAAGTTGATCAAGGCTAAGAATTTATTGATACAGACGATATCTTAGTGGAAAGTTGTTAAAGAAAAGTAGTTTTTTAAGACACTTTTAGGAGTCTTTTAACCTTTTCTCACTAAAATAACTATAAATTTTAAAAATAAATTTAATTTGCTAGCCTTTTAAAGCTAAATATAGTTAAAACAGAAACTTTAATAAGTAACTCTTAAAAGGAAAGAAATTTATTAAATTTTTGACTTCTTTTAAGGATGGGTTTTGAACCCCACATGTGAAAATTCCTTTTGCTTTTCTACTTTCCTACCATTCGGCTCTCAATGTTATTTATTAAATTATAATTCTGAGCTGTCAATTTTCATTTATATGCTGAAAATCATAATATAAAATATAAATGCTGTTGCCCCTTCATTATACATATGATTGGGTAGCTGTATATAGTCACACCGACTGCTACTTATGGACGCAAATGGAAATTCTATTAGGGTAATACGTATTGCATACTTGGCTCACCGCAGTTGACATTCCGCCGTAGTTCTCAGCACTCAGCACTCAGCACTCAGTTCTCAGTTCTCAACTCGACTCGTCAATTAAACAGAAAAAAAGTATGACAGTCGGCAGTAAAGCCTATAAATGCCCCGATTTCATACTCTTCCTTCGCATATTGTCTTCTGCTGTTGACTTTTAACCTTTTTAGACCCTGTACTTGCAATTTTTGAGGGGTTTATTGAGCTAACTTGTGGATTTCGGGCACTTTAAGTACTATAGTCTAGATTGTCCTTTGAGGTACAGGGTCTTTTACAGACTACCCGCTAGTGGGTACTGAGCAGTATGCCTAGTATACGTAGGAGGAACTCTTTCAGCGTGCATGTGTGTGTGTGTGTTTGAGTGTGTGGCAAATCAGGTGTCACTTTCCGAGACTTGGTGGAGTTAAGGAAAAGGGGAAGGGCAAGGGAAGTTACCGGAAAACTGTCAACTGAGTTAATGTTTGTTGATACAAATATTTTCACACTCAAGCATAGACATACACACGCTGCCACAGGACAATTTGGTCATCCTCCTGTATGCCTACGCGTTAGTGTGTGTTTCTACCTGTATTTTACACTTTTTGCCTACTTTTCTGCATATTTAATACGCAATTAAGCAATTTGAATAGCAGCTAACATGGAAAATGCATTTCCACGCTTTCCAATTGATGCCGCATGGGGTTGTCATCAGCCAGCAAACATCAAAAAGTTCACGTTTTCGCCACTACCCAAACCGATTCCCCTCCATGCCTCTCCTTCCCTTCCAACTGGCTCACTGTCCATCTTCTGGGCTGAAAACATAGCTTTTAATTGCTAAAAATAACTGCCAAGCATTTATTCCTTTGTTGACCTGGGCTGCTTTGTATTCCCCGAAGTGCAGTCACTGTACTTTGGAGCAGTGAAATCAATTAAGAAATTTATTTAGAGAAATCAAAGTTACAAATTTCATTTGCCTACAAAGTCGCGAATTGAGTATTGGGAGCTCTTGAGTGAATACATTTCTATCTTTCAAAAAATATTTTTAAAATTCTGGTTTTATTAATCGTTATGCCTAATTGCTGGTAAGACTCATTATAGACCTGAATCTATCTTTTCAAACCAAAATTGTAGACAGAATACAAATTTTAGTATGAATTATTAGCCAAATTCTTGATTTTAGCTTAATAGGATGAGGATAATTCTACATTTGTATCTGAGGGATAAATGACAATAACTCGAGGCTTAAAGATAAAATAAAAGCTGAAATAATTGTTATAAGTAAGCATCTCTTATACTTGTACCGATAACATAAAGTTTGATTATTAAATTCCCTACTTAACTCAAATATTCGCTAAGATGATAAGGGGTTACCCTACTTCGATCTTTTATATTTGATGCTAATCAGTAATTCTATATATTTTCCTCCGTACAATTTAGCTCTGCATATTTTTACTACCTTTATTTATTTTCCAAAATCGTAGTTAAATGTCAATTGCAGTTCTGAATTTCTATGTATTTATTTTTGCACTTTAGCGAACACGTTTTAACTTTTGCCATTTTAGTCAGTTGTCATTGGTCACCGGTCACTGGTCAGTGGTCACTTCACTGACCAGCTCAAGGCCTGTCTAAATTAGCATCTGCTGCTTCCCTCCCTCACACTGCTCCTCCCTTAGTTCTTCCTACCTTACACTGCCTCTCTTTTCCTCTCTCTAGCCCTCTTCTTCCTTCACTCTCTCTCCCTCTCTGTCATGTTGTTATTGTTATATTTTTGCTTCACTTCGCTTGACCATTCGATTGTTTGGTAGTAAGGGTAGCCACTTTGGCTGTATTTCTTTTAGGGGTTGCATAGAGGTCGAGTCGCGTGTTCTTTCTCTCTCTCACCCTCTGCCTCTAGCGCTCTGTCTCTGTCTCTGGTATGGTCAGTCTCTGATCGAGTTACCAGCGAGGGGTTGTTCCAAGTTTCTGCTTAAAATGGCGTACATAAAACTCATATCATTTCACAAGTATTTGAAAAATTAATATAATCTATATATAAATGTACAACTTTTCAATCTGTTGTTGGTTTAGAAGCTGTTGCCTTGGGATTACGATTCAAATTTTGCTATGAAATTATTCTAAGTGAATTTTTTATTATAGTTTTCATCAAACCAAATGCAGTAATCTTTATATTAGTGTTGAATTTGAGGCACAAAATCACACCAACCTTCTTAATTTCACAGTCATTATAGTGTCAATTGATTGAAATTGTATATAGGCAGTTTTAAGTTGTGTTAGCTTAATGAGACCTATTAATTCAATGGCATTAATATTTCTTTGCTTAGTTAAATGCCAGATAATCCAGATAAATAGTTTTTAAGTAAGTAGAAAGTTTATTAAGATACTCAAAAACTATCTAGTTAAAATAATTAAGTTTTTAAAATATATTTTATGCGATTTTCCAACAAAGAAGTCCTGTTTTAAATCAAACTGGTTATATTGCTAAAAACACGTAGAAAATTTTAATAAAATCAGAAAACTAATAATATTATTGGATGTGTTTTAAAACCCTTTCTAATTTTAAGTAAAACATTTCTTACGTGTACTAATAGTGGAAATATTTAATTTGTTTTTAACTCTTTCACAAATAATATAAAAATGTAGGTTATATAAATTATTAACCACAAATTAAAAGTGTCCCTTAGTAAGTCCACGGTCTGTTCAATGCCTCAAGAATGCATTACGTAATGCTTACTTAATTTAACAAAGTTTTCCTCTATTCCAAAAGTTAATTTAGATAGTTTTGGCTTACAAAAAGTAGAAATATTTAAAATAAAATTGTTAAATTCTTAACTCCTCTACCAAATTTAGTTTATGTTTAAGCCAAATGTGTGTTTTTGGTGAAGTAAGCAACAGTGCGGAGGCAGGACATTTCCCTGTTGCTGTCTCACTTGTGCACGCACAGCGGCCATTTTTTAGCGCTCCAGCACACGCACACACAGAGACACACACACATGCAGGCATACACACGTGAAAATGTTGCGCATTAAAAAACAGAACTCGTCAATTGTTATAAACTTATTGCCAATGTTTTTGATTACTTTGAATTGATTTGCCGAAAAGCTTACCAAAAAAATGTTGAAATTTTGTTTGCTTTTAGCCAATTGTCAATTGTTTTTTAGTCATTTTTTATGGGTTTCTTGGTAAACTTTTGTTCAGTTTTTTGTGTTTGATTTCCATTTGCAAATTCTTAAGTTTTCAGCTTAAAAATTTGCTTTTAATTTAGTTGAATTTAGCTTGTTATTTGTTTAATAAAATTTTGGATTAACTTTTGCTCTGCAGTTGCGTTTTTTATGCGGTTATTTTGCTTTTTTGTCGGCATTTTACACTTTTTGCTCTCTCTCCTCATTCGCTTTCTCGCTTTTTTGCTCTCTTGCTTCGGTTTACACTTTAAAGTTTCAAATGCGCAAAATCCAAAAAAATGCGCAGAAAACACGTGCTTTAATTTTGGGTATTTTGGTATTTATGTTTCAGTTAATTTTTATTTAAATAATTTTTAAATTTATAAATTCTACACACACTTATTTATTTAAGTTTTTAGGTATTTAAATATTTTTAGGTTTGATTTTATTAGTGATTTTTTAAGCAGATTTCTTGGCTTCCTTTTGGCGCCCGTTGCTCGTCCTTTCACGCACTTTTCACGACTAAAATCGCTGATTGCGTTTTGAAAATTTTTTAAAAAAAATTCACTCGCGCTGCGGCGTCGAGCGCGCAAAAAGTTTGAGGCGATCATCATCATCGTCACTCGCCTTTATTTTATTTTATTTGGTTGTTGTTGTTGTTGTTGTTGCTCTTGCTGTTTTTTATGGTACAAAGGGGTGAAACGTAATTTGCGCGGCAAAAAGGGAACATCATCCCCCTGGGCCAACCCTAAAAAAACCCTAAAAAACGGGTTGCCAACAGCGCGACGAGGTTTTTGGTTTCGGGCTGCGTTGCCTATTATGTGAGCACACAGATACACTCTCTCACACACACACACTCGCAGCGTTCGTCATTATTGTGTAGGCAAAGTGATCATGAGGTTGTCCTTGCACAATATAATCCGTCAGACCGCGCCAAACTCAGTCCGAGCTGCTTTGTTGACACACCTTTTGAGGCACTTACACACACACACACACCTCACTCACACACACACACAGACTGGCACTCACAAAAGTATCTTGCAGATTGATCCGCTTCATCTTTTATTTTTGCCTGCTTGAGTCTTGATTTTTTATTTTTTACGTATTTGGCGCGCTTTTTGCAAGATTTCTTTTTACTTCCATGTTTTCTCCGTCAAAAAAGGACATTTGCCTGCCCTTTGACAGCGTTTTGTGAGCTCCTAAGTCATTTGCATATTTTGTGGAAATGTACCCCGAACTCAACATAGAGTTGGTTGTGTATCTGAATAATAGAAACTAATTAAAAAACAATAATTCCTAAGGTTTCTATGCAGAAGAGTTTAAAATATCAAGACTGTAAATAAATATAGGAAACTACTGGGAATAATGAATGAAAGTACTTGGGGAACTGCTTTAAGTTCTATAGGCTCAGAAGACCCATGAATAGCATTTCAAATCCCAATCACTAGCTTACATAATTATATGAACCTTAGCTACTTAGTTTAACAGATAATAAACACAGTAAGGGGTCTTTAAATGGTATTTTTAGAGTTCAACAAAATTTTGTTGAGGGTTTCTGAATTAGTTTACATCTTAGCTACATAATTTTAATATTTACAAGAGTATAAAATACACTATCAAATCTAAAATAATAAAAATAAATAATATCTAAAGATCTGCAATCAAAATAGAACCTCTAGAGCTGACTTATATATTTTTCCAGACCTTTTTTTACCTCTAACTACTGTCTAGAGTTCAAACTCTGCTGCTAGCTCTCTGCTGGGGTGATTGAACTGCATACAAATGATGAGAAACATGCAGCCAGGTAAAAATTCACAGCACAGGGGGAAAAGAAATTCTTAAGACGCTGCCTAAAAAAAGAAAGGACGAGGATTTTAGGCAGCAAACCTCCCCTCTGCCGTTGTCAACAAAAACAGGCAAGAAGGGACAAGAAAGGACATGACAAAACAGAGCAAAGATGCGCAACTAATTGCAGACAATCCGCAGTAAAAGCAGACATTGAACAGCTTCCAAAACTAGCTACTGATAGATAAAAATAGTTGCAAAAATGATCAAACAGTCAATCAAGCAATAAAAACACTGCCCGGAAAAAGATAAAAATGTAACTGAATAGAACTCGGAGAAAGTGCATTAAAAACTCTCCTGTTTCCTGTGTGCTCTGCCAAACATTTGCACAATCACGCTCCTCATCTAGCCCTTTGCACACTGAACCTGAAATTTTTTTAATTACAACAACGAGGGGTTATACCCCTCAATAGGGTTCTTTCGGTCGCGTTTTTTATACGCACTTTTTTTTGGGCAAAAACGTAAAATATTTGCACGCATATCCCAGCAATTACTTACGGTTTTGTGCACATTTCTACGGGATCGGCAAAGGGGAGGAACTGATGAATCTGTGTAGCTGTAAGTGTAGACTGTTAGTTTAGTTATTGACTCGCCCGCAGCCAAGCATTAATCAACCCAATCAACACCTACGCCAAAGTATTCCAACTTCTGAGTCGAGCATCTCCTGAGTATCTTTTGTCTACGTCATCGAGTAGCGATCAACTTACAAGATGGAATCACGTCACAGCGTAAAACCAAAGCAGCTGCGCTTAAAAAATTTTAGTAAAAGGCAGAGTCGACTAGGAGATACCCTGTAAAGAGTTAGGAAAGACAAAGACAATAAAAAGTGGAGGAAAATATATTTTCCTAATTTATACTATAGTAAAGTTAGTATAGTAAATTTTCTAATCAAATTATACTTTAAAATTGCTTTGGTTTTCAGGACTTAAGCTTTTAATTCTTGACTTTACATTACAATAATATTAAGAGTTGATATGAAAGCCCATATACCCGCTTAAAACTCATTGCTAGGGTACAGCGCAGACTGCAGGACGCTGCAAAATCCTCGCATTTGTACGAACGAGCGAAACAAAAACAAAGCGCGACGCGTCGCTGCTAAAAATTAAAGGGGGAAATTGAATGCCGTGAAAAGGGTAGACGGGAAAGAGCACGAGGAGAGGGGAGAGAACCGAGCTCGGCAGCGACTGATTGCATGGGCCGAATGAATGGAATGGCAATTGGAATGGGAAGCAGAATGTCTGCGAGCATCTGTGTGTGTGTGTGTGAATGGGCTGACTGAGTGACTGACTGCGCTGCTGCCTTTGAAGAGAGAGAGTTCGTTATCCTTCTTACCCAATCGACGGCAGAACAATGAGGCAGCCGCGCAGGCTGCTGCGCCGCTCTGCCCTCTGCACTCTGCTCTCTTGCATCATCATCATCTAACAGCGCAACTGCAGCGGTTTTTTATATGATTACTTTTTGTTCTAGTCATAGGGTTGTGTTCGGCGCTTTTGAGAGTTCTCCTTTAAAAATATTTATTAAAAAAAAAACTCACTGCAATGGGTGTTAACGGGGGAAGAGCGATGCTGCGTCAGCTCTTGATCCTGCCACAATCATGTTGATGCTGTTGATAATGATGATGATGATGATGACTTTGCAGTACGTTGATCCTGCTGCATTTATTTCCATACTTCCTTCCGCTCGACGCAACCGGAAATTAAATATTCAATTTGTTTTTTAGCATTGAAAACCAGTTTTTGAATAAGTTTCAGAACTGCGAGTGTATATGATAGTCATTTTAATAGATAACTTAATAATGATAAAGGGATTATGCACAATACTCGAAGGAAATGTATACACATTGTGTCAACTTTAATTAGATTTGTGTTAATTATTAGAAGATTAATGTTATTTAGTCAGTTTTCTACCATTTTGTTTTCATAGGTAGATAACATCAGTCTGAAATATTATGTTACACTTAATAATTGAAATTTTTTTAAGTTTTCAGTTTTCCTTTCATTATTTTTAGTCAAAATTTAACAGCTTTACGTTCATTCTATTTTATTTGTAAATCAGTACCCACTGAGCACCTTAGTAGCGTCATCAGTCGGCGCACATGTTAAGTCTAATGCACGCTCGACCCATAGATGGCGCCACTGCCAGACTAAGCGAAGACACAAACCAACAACAAACGTTGGTGAAAATATATTTGAAATCACCATATACTGTTGATCTGTTATGTAGAGTGATTTTTAAACAACACATAAGATAAATTAATATTTATTAAAGTTATAGACATTTCTAAATGTTATGAACATGCCTTCGTCAAGTAGCTTAATAACTACAGTCATAAAATTGGCAAATTGTCTTGTTTGAACATCAAATTAATAAACTTTCCATTAAGTAGAAGTTAATAGAATCGTTCAACTTGGTAGTCCAATTACGGTTATGTGTGCACAAGTGTTCAACACCTTTCATAAGCAGCCACTCGCATGACTGCTAAAAGTCTTGCACTGACGTCACTAAACAGCTTTAGTTATGCGTAGTTTTTATGAATGAGTTTTCACCATACCACGCGCTGGTAACATCACGTCAACAGAAAAAAGGTGAAGTGCAGTGAGGTGAAGTAAGAGGCACAGTCAAAGGGATAATTTAAGGTCAATGCTAGTTGTTGTTGTAGAAAAAGAAAAGGTCAGTGGCAGCGCTGTCAACGCGCCTACACTCACACACACACATACAGCGCACATTACACAGACGCATAGCCGAACGCCGAACAATACTCAATACTCGCACACTGTTACTGCCGCTGTCTCGCTCACACGCACGCAGTGTTGATATGAAACTTTTAAGCACTCTCTGCAAACACGCTTATCGGAGATTTGCCTTTGCCTTTTGACGTTGCCGTTGCTGTTGTTGTTGCCTTTTGACGACTCTAAGTTAAGTTGTATAAGATGGAGAATGTGTAAGAAATTGTGAGTGTGAGACGAGTCGCATTCGCAAATTTGTCATCGGACGTCGCAGAACATACAAATTCATAAAACAGTTGTCTAGAGTCTAGACCCCGCAGAATTGCTCTGTGGCCGTCGTCTTCGTAGTGCCGCAAATAGAAAGTGAACAAAAAAAAAACATTATGAAATAAATTCTGTGCGAAAAAAATATTCATAGAAAGGGAATTAGATAAAAAAAAGAAAACTAAAAGAAACAAGTATACAAAATATAAATAGCCATGGCTAAGGAAACTACCAAAATGGTAAGTGGCTAATTTACTAAAAACAATTATACACTCAAGACGATAAGTGGAAATTCATTTACTTAACCTAACTTACCTTGGCGACCTTGAAACTTTAACTCGTGTACTTGTGCTTGTGTGTGTGCGTAGGTGTGTTGCTGTGTGCTTCGTGTCTGTCGTTAGGCTATGACAAGCCCCTTGTGGCTAACTGATTTTGATGGCCAGAATTAGCGCTAAAATTAGTTACTTTGTCAAAATAAAGAGCAGAGTATTGATTGGAATCTTTTTGTGACTAAGATCCATTATTTAATACTCATACTGAGTAACCTACTTCTGTCGGAAACTCGTGCACTTTTTATCAACTTTAAAGCTTCGTTTCTCTCGAGTACTCTCAAGTTGTAGCACTTGTAGAAAACCCCACATTCGTCAGAATCAGAATTCTACGCTGTTTTATCTGCAATTTCATACTGGAAGCAATCGCTTTCAAAGTGCAGTAAAAGATTTCATCAGTGAATCCCATGACAACCTAACAGATCATATAATTTTATTATCTAATTGTAAAAGTCTTAACGCGAAATTTATCTAATGACGTCGTTTCTACCGTTTTTATCTCAAAGTCCAATTCAACGTAACTAGTTTGTTATCTACCACAAAGTATCTGTAGCTATGACTGTGTGTATCTTAACCGCAAAGCACCTGACTAAACTGAAAAATCGTAAAAGCGCATGATAAGCTCTGAGAAAATAGAATTTCCCCCAAAAGCAATATAATTACCATGCCAAGGCTGTTGTTGTTATTGTCGCTACTGATAAGAGGACTTAAAATTTTTGCGGAACGAGACGCGATAATTTGGTGTTCCTGTCCACAACTGGGGCGGACATTTGAAGTGTAAATATTTTCATTATAAAATCCGCAGATTCTGACTAATTTTTGTAATTTTTAGTAACGCCTAATCAGCGTCTAACACGAACTAGTATTATCTACGCCCACTCATTTAATCGGTACATCCAGGCGTTGTTTATATATACTTATATACTATATAGCAGATGTCAGTTACCCAAAAGAATAACAGTAATGAAAAATGTGTGTGCCTCAAGGTTATAGGGTTTATTTTGTACCCAACTGTTAATTGATATTAATGAAATTAAGCATGAAACTGATAAAATGATTAATGACATTAAAACACATGAACTCTAACGATAATTAGTTGCAAATTTTCATGAAAAATATATTAAGGGATTGCTACTATATAGTATCTTGAGTTTCATAATTTGTATCTTCTTACTTAATAGATTTAGCTTTTTTTTCTTTGGGTACAAATTCCAAACACCTGATGTACTATATAGACAGTATAGTCCAAAACAACAGCATTATAGCTCAGAGTACAACATGTAGCTATTTATATCGACTTCAAGCACTCGTTGTGTACATTTGTTCTATGTGGGGAAATGAGTTCTCCATCTGATCTGGTAGATACCCCCGACCCCAAACCCCAACCTCAACCTCTACCCCAACATCTCACGTGTTCGACGCAATGACGCACTTGTTCTATAGGGTATATGGCATAAGCATCCAAAACAATTGACGAAAGACCGAGAAATACTTATATACAACTAATATATATAAATATAGCTAACATTAATACGCAGGTCTTCTTATGAAACATTTGTTTGGTCTTTACTAAATATTTCTTTAAAAACTTTTATTGCTTTGTTTATTTATTGCCAAAAAAATACCTGCTAACTGGGTCAATAGTGTTAAGTTTGAGTTTGCTGTTGCTTTTGACCCAAACACAACTTAGATACAAGTTATACTTCAGTTGAGCTCATCTTAAGTTGTGATTTTTTAACTGGTTTCGCGAGCGGCTCAAAGAACTGCCATTAATGCCAAGTTGTTTGCTGTTGTTTTGCCTAAAAATAGCCAAAGACAAGCAGCTTTGTTACCAATTTAGCAAGTAGACGAAGGACCAGTTAACTGACAGGTACAAAAAAGACTACTTGATTTCAAGGTCTGGAGTCTGTCAATATAATTTTCATAAATTTATTTGAGATATATACACTATATATATTTTATATATACTACCTAAAACCGATCCATTGAAGCGCAGCCAGGGAAAATTTTCATCTCGTTTTGCGGCTATTTTTGATTCAATTAAAAATTGATTTGTGAAATTTAATACATGTGCGAACATCTTGAAATTACACTTGTCTCCCAGTTTATACTATATAAATATATATCTTTTATATAGTATTCCTATACAGTTGCTTTCTTTTATCGATTGATTGCATTAAATATTTGATATTTGTGCACAGTTTGTCCTTGTTTTTAATTGCTTGAACGAATGTTCTATTGATATATTACAGTGTATATAGTATATATATACTTGTACTATGAGTAAATTCAATGTGACATTGAATTAAACAAACTTTAAGTTTGTCTATGTGAAGTGAACAGATGCCACAGTCCACAGACTTTTCGTTTACACTGTACTAACTATATTTTAAAAATATATTGAAATCTAGATAACAAAGTTGTTAAAGATAAAATACTATATTTATACTACTTATAGCTTCCGTTTTCTTGATACCTGTTTTATCAGTAACTTTCCTGCTACTGAATCATATGACAGGTTTACACTTAAGTTCTGATATGCTTAAGTTAAGTCACATGCTAGTTAAGGGCATTGATTAATGAAAAGTAATTACACTAAGAATTCATTTAAGCTTGTGGTTTTATCTTTAAGATAGTTATGCAATTTTAAGATATGGAAAAGAAAGATAAAATAATTTTTGGGTGGAAAGAAATTTCCGTTTTGGTTGCAAACTTGTTGGTTCAACCTGTTGCACTTTCACTGTAATTGGGTCTCTCCTGCCTCGGCACGGAGCTGTAATCGTTGGTTGAAGTCGTTACACATGTTTACAGTTACGGCTGTGCTGACATCGCATATTTTGGATTACTGATAAGACATTGTTATTGCAATGGTCATGCATAATCTCTATGCAAGCGACTCCCTGTGTTCTCCACCCCTTTTACCCAACCCACCTCAGCTCCAATTGGATAGGTAACTGGTAGTGTGGTGAGTTCGGAGTGGCTGGTTGGGGTGGGGGGACTCGGCAATTTGTTACTGGATTTCCTGCCACACAACAAGTGTCTGCTGTTGACGGCGACTCTAGTAAATGCAGTTTGTCAACATTTTTGTTGTTGTTTATGTTGTTTTCCATTTCTGTTTGTCGTCTAATCGTTATTACTGGTATTTTCTGGTAACGTGTTACATTTATTGTGCTCGATCTGTCAGATCTTGCTCTTGGGCAACCTTTCTCCTCCTTTCTGCATCTCCTTCTAGCCTGTGTGTGTGCCTTTGTGTGCATGCGTGTCTGCTCTCACGTAGTCTCCACCTTTCTACTCTACCAACATTCGGCCAATGGAGTCGAAATGCCGTTGCATTCTCTGCTGCTTAGAGTTGTGCTTGTGAGTGCTGCAGCTTCCTTATCGATATATTCGCAACACTCCTTCACGTTATTAAAGCAATCAATAACATTTAATACCACAAATCGACTTCAATTATTCTATTAATAAATGCAATCTCTGTTTTATTAAATACAATTTACTTCGAGTTTTTCAGCAACACTACGTCTTGTATACTCATGACTTCCTTGAGCCATAATTAACTCAATTGGCATGCTCACGCTGTCATCGCTAATTAACAATCGAATTTCTCGTTCAGTCTCTCGCGCACATGGCAATCTCTTTTACATTGCATTTCCCACTATACTCAACTTGTTGCGTCGCACAGTGGTATCAATATATCGAACTGTCAATCAAATTAATAATTGATAGATTAAAGTTCTAATCGCTGATAACTTGACTTAAAATAAAAATAACTAGCTTCATTTTGTTTTAAAATTTAATATTTAAGTTTATTAAGAAGTTTCGCTACAGTTCTTCCAATAAGTATTAATTGGCTGTATGGCTCTCAAGATTTCCTGCTCAGTCCTCAGCACTTTCGACAACTGTGCGCTCATTCACGTACAAACACATACCAGTGCAGCGTCGTGTTATGCTTGTGTATTGTTGTTATGCCGGCCACAGCAGTCAGCGACTCACACACACACTCATAACAACTCAAAACAGAATTGGCCTGTGAGAGTCAGGCAGTCAGTCCCATCGAGCGATTTCTCGAGTGAGTTTCAGTCGCGCATTGTAACGTATGCGAAACGGGCGTGTTCTGGTCATCGCCTGGTCCTCCGTCTACCGTTCTTCGTTGTCGTCTCTTGGAAACCAACAAAACTGACCGCTGCTCTGACACGCTGCAAGTTCCGAAAAAGTAAATAAGAAAATTAAAAAAATATACAATTAAGTATATAAAGCGATAATAGAACGCACATGTGAATTTAATATGTACTCATATATTGTATTCATTTAGTAATTATACAAAAATTGTGTAGACGCATGTACAAATGTGTTCGTTTGTGTGAGTGCTTTGAGTGTGTGTGTATTGTAACGGCGATAAAAATACCGCGCTGTGTGTACATTTTCAATTTTTGGTTAGAATAAAAAGTGCCGCCACAAAATTGAAGAACTCCCAACGTTAGCATTTTTAAAGTGAGTGAAAGAATGAGTGGACGGAAAGAACCCATGGAAAGATCCACAATTTACTATTTATCCAGATAGTAGCCGATATCGTCTATAGACTTATAAAAGGCTTTTATACCATTCTGCAGTCTTTGTCTTTTGTATGGTAAACTTGTCAGAGTTTATTTTAGTGTTTTTCTGTTCTTTACTTTTGTTCTACGCCATGCATTCCCCCCTCCCACGAGAAAATACACATATACACTCACACACGTGCTCAACGCATTCCCTACTTTGTGTGTTTGTGCATGTGAGTGCGAGTGTGAGTGTGAGTGTCTTTCTTTCTTTCGTGCTTCCTATATCACTCGATTCCATCCACCAATTCTACTCAGTTGGAACCAGAACAAAAACAGCTGCATAGATTATTTGTTGACTTGACCGAGACCATTTGCCCTCACCCCATGTGAGTGAGTGTGTGCATGTGTGTGTTGTGAGTGTGTACAATAATCACAATTTGTTTGCATGTAAACAATTTATTTACATGTGCGAAACTTAACAGCAGCAGTTCGATTACTCATTGAATTAGCCAAATGTACCCAAAATTGCAAAGCGCATTTGTGATTAAAAGAGGTAGAATATCTATGCATTAGCCGAGCCTTTTCTCCAGTTGGAAATTCTATAAATAAATGAGTTTCCAATTAGCTTTTCCCCAGTGTCGATCAAATGATTTGCTGGAAATTAACTGATCTTTTTAATAAAAGTATTCAATTCAGTGTCTAATTTAATATTGATCAGATTTCATTATAAGCTATAGCTTTCCGGCCAGACATAAATATTTATACTTCTAGATTCCAGTAACGATTATTCCAGTGATCTTTGGAGTAAAGCAAAAAGCGCTCAATTTCCAGCTCAACGATTTCGATCACTATAATTAGAGATCTCAATTTTCGAACTGTTTAAAATACTTATTTTTTGGACAAACATTGTGATCACGCGATCATAAACTGTTCAGATTGCCAAACTTTGTCTAATCAGCAAAAAAGTATCTATGACTATGTCAACGATCGGCAAGTCAAACATAGAACTGTGTCTAGACACTAGACACTTTGTAGCATAGTGAGCTGCACACATGATCAGGTGATTTATTGTTTAAACAATTTTGTCACTTTACTTTAACTTTTAACACTTCCCTTTGACTGTTGTTTTTTGTATGTTTTTGCAGTTCACTTTATGTGCATTGCATCCAAAAACATCAATTAGCCAAAAAGCAAAACAAAATACAAGTAATTTCAAGTTGTGTGTTCGAGTTGAAGTCGTGTCATTGAACTTACCGATTTCAGATACTGTTCAAAGGGTCTTTTACCGGGGTTTTGTTATTGTTATTTTGGTTGTGCTTCGAACAATGATTTCAAAACCTGTCTATGCATTTCCCACACCTGAAATCCGATATCCAGAAACCCAAATCACGCTGTGACCCAACTCTTATGTAAGCGAGTTCAAAATTTTTGTTGATTCACACACACACACTAAGACTAAGCTAGACATGGTGTTATCTGAGAAGCGCGTAGAACAGCTGTCGAGCATAAGAACATTAGCCACTTGTTCGTGCTGCGTTGTCAACTGCATTCTCAAGGCCTCTTTCTGATAAGAATTCAGAAGACTTTATTTTATGATTAATAAGACTCGACTTGTGTGCAAACTGTTTTAAAATCAGCTTAAGAAATATGTTTAGTTGGCAATAAAATTGATTAAAATATTTAAAGCAGTTCAGGTAAACTTGTGTTATCCGAAAATAATGAATTCCCCACTTATTTTCTGAGTTGGGCTTTACATTTCCTAAATACATCTGTTAAAATTGTTTAAAGAAAAGTTGTAAATTTAATCAATTTAGCTGACTTACACTGCTTTCTTTAGTTACACACTTTTCTAGCCATTACAAGAAACTCTTTCATCGTGTAAATTGTTGTTTAAACACAGTTGTTTAAATACAACCCTTTTGTAGCCAGTTAACACGAGTTCCCAACTAATACAGCCGTGTTATGGTCCACTTAAATCAAGTAAATTTACAATACAGTTGCCATTGCATTGATTAACCTTTCTAAACCCTTTTCAAGTCTGCTCAAATAAACCAGACACTCTACAGACCCACATACATATATTAAATTCATGTATAACTTGCATATTTTGACACAAATTAAATTAACACCTTTGTTAGGTTGGGGTGGATAGATAACGTGATTTTGTTTGCCAATTGATTCACACCTAATGAGAGCGCTAATCAAAGCACACACACACACACAAGACACTCACACACACACCTCATTCATTGACGTATCTCGTATAAATTCTGGCTATACTACGACGATTACGATATGACTCGATACCAATTGTTGTGTGTGGTCATTGAACGCAGGGCGTTGTGTACCCCCAACTTCTGGGTACAATCCAGATATGCCAAAATTGTTATAAAGATTAGCGACAACTTAATCAGCACGGAAACTTTTGTGTTACCTTTTGTAGAACATATATTCCATAGAAGCTTCAGTTCAGGGAGTTTCCTCTTTTATTCAGATTTCTCCATTATTTTCCTAGTAAAAAATTAAAATCGACTATGCAAATTTCAAGTTCATTCACATGACATGTTAATTGACATAGTTACGTATTTTTGTTTTGTTTTATTCTATTAAAATCGGCATGCCTTTTATGGAAGCTTCAGTTTTCTGTGTATATATCTATATGGCTATGTGTCACAGGGTTAATTATAATTTTGTATTCTAGTCACTTGCTAGGGAAACGTTTATTGAAGGTGAAATTATGCGATGATCAAAATAATTTATAATGCAAATTAATCAATGCATATCGGAGGTTATCAGCGGTTAAATAACTACCAGTTGCTATAAATGGAAAACCTGGGAAAACTGTTTATAAATTTATGCATTTGAATTATTCTTAACAAAATTCAGTGAATTCCATAAACTTGGCCTCAAAGTGATTGAAATAATGTTTGTTGTTCTGAATGATTCATTTCTAGAAATGACAGAAATGTGCATGTGATAAGAATTATTAGCAGAGTTCTTAATAAGTGGACTGAGCGATAAATGTTTATGCAAATATTTAAAGACTAGAAAAAATTTGATAAAGTCGCTGGAAAATACGCTAATTTGGAATTCAATAAAATGAAAGTTAATAAAAACAAGATAATTTATGGAAACATATTAACTTAATAGATTAACTAAAATGTTATTTAAATTATAGATTATTTGGATTTCAATGAAGCTAAACTAACAATTATTTAATTTACAGTTTATCTAGATTAAAAATAATAGAAACTAGGCTATATTGAAAAGATACAAATTTTAGTTTATCTGGATTGAATTAAAAGCAATTTTATTGGCGCTAAATAGTTATCAAAATTATAGTTTATCTGGATTGAATTAAAAGCTATTTTATTGGGCTAAATAGTTATCAAAATTATAGTTTATCTGATTTGAAATAAAGGTGACTCTATTGGCACTAAATACTTAAAATTCATCTAGATAAAAAATCTAAATTTTTATTGCTCTAATAGGTTGTCAAATTAAAGTATATCTAGATTGAAAAAAATGTGTTTTTGTTCAGCTATATATTATTAAAATTATAGTGTAACTAGCCTTAAATTGTAACCATTCAAATTCGCCATGAAAAGCTGTTGTCAAGTGCCTTGGACATGTGAATGACCACAATTGCAATTTCCATATGAAATGTATGCGACTGGGGACTTGGGGCTGGGGGATTGTGAATTGTGGATTGTGGATTGACTTTTCAGTTCAAACTGACACCTGACTGTACGCTAATGAGCACACTTGACTTGATTTTTACCTGTTGCCTGTTCCAGCACAGGTACAGTCGACTGCATTCTCTGCGCTCTCTTTCGCTCTACGACATTTAATTTTAGCATTAGTTATTGTTCAATTTGGTGTACTTTGAGTTTATTAATCGATTTTTGTGGCCTCTTCAAAAAAGTAAAAAAAAACTGATTATGTGTGTTAAAAAAAAAGAGTCTAAAGTGCGAAACTTACTTGACTTTTTTATTGTAGATTCTAGTATACACTTGAGTGGATTTCGAAATGAAAACGCTTATCAATAGTTCTCAAAACTAACGAGATGTGGTCGCATATACCCTGTAAAAATTATATAAAGAGCTTTAACTACATGTGTTTTGAATACTTTGTTTGTTTATGTAAATTTCACGCTCATTTTCATTCCAATTGTTAATTATTTATGCCGTGCTTATCACTGATATATTGAGATGTTTCAGACTAAAAAGCTTTTTTGAGTAATTGCACAAGATTTACACGTATTTATTTATATGTATATATATTTTCCGGTTCATAATTTGAGTAGTATGCAAATGTAGGCTTTTATAAAATTATTAATTTCAATTTAAGCTGTTTAATAAATATTAAACGCGTGTAGCTCGTAAATTTGGCAAGTAATTAATGAAGTGAAAGTAATGAAACTAATTACAGGAAAAAGTCATTCTAATGATGAATATTCGTTAAACGGGTATGTAAATTAGAAAAAAAACGGTCACGTGATGGAATTATACATTTTTAAATCATTTTTTTATTGTAAAAGATATAAAAATGCAGTCTTAAACAGCAAGACTTTGAAGTTCCCTTTTTGAACTTTTTTTTTTTTTTACAAAAACTGTTATAATGGTCCCAGGAATTGCTTCTAAATTAGCCATATTTGGTAACTCTTTTGTCCAATACTTTGGCTTAAACTTTAGTTCCGACTTCAATCCCATTAGTAATCACATTATAACCGCAGATTCTGCTATCGGCCCGATCGGCTCGATCTGCTGACCAGTTTACACCTGTTAACGCGGCTTTGAAAAACTGAAATGTCGAAAACAATATGTGTACTAAATAATTGTACATTAATTATTTTGTATGTATATTTCGCTTGAGAACGTGATCGATTGAAGGCTGCAAATGTTTCACGACAGAGAACGAAGAAACCTCCACACAATTCTCTCCGATCTCCGCTCTGTGATCGGCGATCTCCGTTAACCTTGCCCCCAAACATTGTAACCGATTGTGTCTGTCTTGACTCCATTATATCAATTAAATTGTAAACACTTTACTTATCGAAACTTGGCGACATTTCTCGTACAACATCTCAACATTTCCAACTTTCATTAGCTAAAATTATTGTAAAATTAGTGAAGAAAAACAAAGGAAATAAATCAAATTTTCAACAATGCTTTTCAATTAAATTTCCTTTCTAATTGTTACAACCTCTAGAATTCTATAGTTTTGGAATTCAGTGTAATTATACGATTGTTATCTTGTTTATGACTAGTTTGCTTATTAGTTTCTTGTTAGGCAGCAAAAAAAAGTACAAATAAAAATTAAATTTTAGTAGCAATTAAAATTAAAGCGAGCTTGTAATTTAGTTAACTTGGAATAGTTTATGGGAGAGTGTTTTTTAGGGATTTTTTTCTTCGAATTTTGTAGTTTCCTGTTGTATTTTAAGCCCAGTTGAGTAATTACATTAAAAATGCAATTTTTTTGTGGTTACTTTATTTGAGTAATTTAATTAAATATAAACAATCCATAATTGTACACAACATAATATTTTATGAATTGTTTAAGCCCTTAACTTTTTTGTAAATATTGTAAATTGTGTATACCACGTGGAGATTGATGTCAATTATCTATAGACAATTGTACGCTTGGAATTTTGATTGATGTCCAGGGTACAATTTGACGTAGGCAAACAATTGCTACTAAATAACAGAACAGCTCAAATAACCTAGTCTATATGCTGTATTCCAGCTGACTTATCAATAAGTGAACTGCCATTCCAGTTCTCTTACTCTCTCTCCCGCTCTCTCCCGCTCTCTCCCTCTCTTTCTCTCTCCTCTCCCACTTGCTATAAATTTTTATAATCAATCAAGCACACCCTCAAGAGCATTAGAATGAACACATCTATTATGTCGTAATTGTTCATGTTTCTTTGCTTTTGTTTTAAATGTTACACAATGCGGTCATACTAAATTCCAAGTGTGACCGTTTTCTACTACGGCACGTGCTGGCATTTGTTTCCTTTCCTCTTATTTTTTGTCATTTTTTAATTACTAGTTGAAGCATTTTTAATTATAGCAAATGACTTCTGACACAGTTTGAACAGTTTGCACGCGCATGACAATACACCGATATGTCTATATAGTATATAGTGCACATTATGTGTAGAATAGTCATCAAATTCTACAAAATACCAGTGTTTAGTGTGCTGTATTGCTCACAGAGGGTGCAAGTCATAATCTCACGTCCCTTCGAGGAGTACTACGAAGGGAGAAGTTTAACTGACCTTCACAATAACTTTTTCAAACAGCTACAACTTTTATCTTTACCAAGTTTAGTACTTAAGGTTACCTATTTAAAAATCTTGAACCTTTTTCTGTACGACACCCTTAACCCCAAACGCCTTGCTCTCCAGTTTCTACAGGGTATCTACTATGCAAATAGTAGACTAAACATGCAATTATTATGATTACATTGGCTCTCGTGTCTCGTAGTGTGAAAATTAAATGTAAATTTGGTCGCCTGTAGATCGAGTTACGGTTCTCTGAGCACGGATAATCAACAAAAAACTGCAATTACAATGTAAACAATACGGAGAATACAATAAAAAGAAAAATAAAATAAAAATAGATTGAAAAAGTTATCATAAAAGTGGCGACATTAATGCACAATTAACAATTGTTCGACAGAAATTTGTGCTAAACTGAGCAATTTTCAGTCAATAAAGTTTAATTAAAAGAAAATTACAAAAAGTTGGAAATTGAGGGGGAATAAAGCTATAGATTGTTGTCTGAACTAAGCAGAATTATATGCAATAGATGCGATATTTTAAGTGGACTTTGAGAGCAAGTTGTGAAGCAACTATAGAAAAAAGTTTTGGCACTCAACTTTTAATTGAATAGGTTAAGTAACTATCTGCTGCCGATTGATTCATCAGTTAAACCAGAACACACTGTAGGGTGTTTTGAGACCTCTTTTAAACCTCAATCCCCCAACGTCAACGTCCTACGCGTTGCATGTGGTAAGTGGCATGTGGCACGCCATTGTTACAATTTCAACGCCTTTTCACTCTCCCTTTTAGTGTACAATACATATAGACTATATATACAGCTATATGCTAGTCTTTTATAGTATTGACATTGACATTGGCGCCTTTGGATTGTCTATAATTAGTGGGTGGCGTTTTGTATCCGTGCTAGACAGCGACTAAATACATACACTTTGGTATGTTGTAACTACACGTATCTACGAGTATAGTAAAAGCACAACCCTAATTTTGCTGTTTGTTAGTTATGACTGAACTTAACTTGGCTAAAACCCATTGATTGATTGTTTTTGTTAGGTGGAAATAGGCACTGGACGTGCCTCCCATGGAAACAAAGTTGGGGCTTAATACATACTACACACCTGACCCTATATACGGCGTGTAGCTGTATAGTACAGATAGATATAGACACATGTCTGTGGAGAACTCACACATTGATTATCTAACATATGTTGGTGACGTATGTGGAATGGAGGCCAACGACGTCGTCATGAATATGCGCTTATGAAATATTTATATACCCACACCGAACACGCCACTCCATGTAGAACTGTACGAAAGCGAACATTGACAGTTTTCTGGCACACACACACACACTCACGCACACACACACACTCATAGCCATACACTCACCCATTCACATATTCAAATCATATTTCAATTTCGTCTGCACAATTTTTTGCCAAAGGAATTATTAACATGCGCCTACAGACTGTTGCTTGCATACCCTGTAAAAGTGGAAACACATGTCTATTTATCATGTATTTAATGTCTTAGCTTTTGCTGAAAATGTTTTAAAAGTTTTTGGTGGGAAAGTTGGCTTTTTAAAGCTATTTTAGTACCAGTAAATTATGACTATTTGATAAGGATTGATAAAGCAGCAAAAAAAAGTTATAAATTAAGTATTTTTACTTTGTCTACAAGTCCAATAAGTTGCTAATTTATTCACCTAAACTCACTCAAACTTGGCTAATTTTGTATAATTAATGTAAAGCTACAAGTTCAGAAAATTTCCCTATAATATAATAACTTTGTTAGCTAAAAACTAAGGCTTCTTACTGCTAGGTGCTTAGGCAACTCGCTAAAAAGTGACCTTGTAGGAAGAAAGAGTTTGATGTACACAAAAGATACAAATTCCTCTATGTAAATCTTTTGAGTACCTCATTTTACAGGATATTTAGTAGTAGTCCATATTCCCCACACATATCTCCTTATGTTTATTAGTTTGCGTTGACGTGTAGTATAAAACAATTTGGGTGTCAATTCGCTTGATTTTCAATTGGTTTTGGACCCACATTCGCTATCTTCATATCCCCCTACCGATACCCATTGATAGATGGATTTTTAACGAACTATAAACGATGATAATAGAGCAATTTGCAACGAAATTTAGAACATGGCAACAAGCAATAAAAACCACAAGTGGAAAAGTTTTTATATTTTATTAATTAATTTTTGTGTTTTGTTTTTGTTTACTTGCAGATTTATCCAGACTTTAAGATGGAACTGTAAGTATTTGGCATACTTTAAGTATATAAAATAACTAAATAATAAACTTCTTTACTACCTTTAGTGAAGTTGGAGAACCCGAGGCACCGCGTGCGAGCTACGGCACGTTCTTAGCCAACCACTGGAAGGGTTTGGTTGTGCTCTTGATGCCAATCCTCAGTCTGCCCATTCTGTTTACGGAAAACACTCCGGTACGTAGTACCCTCTACCACTTGCAGCTATTTTTAGCTTATTGTTTATGTATCTGTCTATTTTTAGGCCTATCGCTGCATGTACATTCTGCTGATTATGGCCGTGTTTTGGGTCACCGAAGCATTGCCGCTCTATGTGACCTCCATGATACCCATTGTAGCCTTCCCAACGATGGGCATAATGGTAAGTGTAATACCCTTTAAAAGCATACCAGTTTCTTATATATTTCTGCTGCCTTCTAGGGCTCTGAGGAGACTTGCATGACGTACTTCAAGGATACGCTGGTGATGTTCATGGGCGGAATTATGGTCGCTCTGGCCGTCGAATACAGCGGTCTGCACAAGCGTCTTGCCCTGAGAGTCATCCAAATGGTGGGCTGCAGTCCCAGAAGGTAAAAGGAGACAACTTTTCACTGGAGCAGTGACAAAAATGTGTTTTTGTTTGTAGATTGCATTTTGGCTTGATTATGGTCACTATGTTCATCTCCATGTGGATCTCCAATGCTGCCTGCACGGCTATGATGTGTCCCATTATTCAGGCTGTGCTGGAGGAGCTGCAAGCGGTGGGTTTCTACAACAAGAAATCTCCAGAACAGTTTCTTTATCAACCTTTTCTCGCCCCTTTTAGCAAGGTGTCTGCAAGATCTACCACGAGCCCGAGTACCAAATGGTTGGCGGCAAGAACAAGAAGAAGAATGAGGATGAGTAAGCCACAGCAATCCATCTAAAAGTAGCTCAAACTAATTACAAAACTGTTTCACAGATTGCCATATCCCACAAAGGTCACACAGTGCTATTATCTGGGCATTGCGTACGCCTCATCCTTGGGCGGTTGTGGCACAATCATTGGCACTGCCACAAATCTAACATTCAAGGGTATCTACGATGTGGCCTTCCCCAATGCCACCGAGAAAATGGATTTCCCCACATTTATGTACTATTCGGTGCCATCGATGTTGGTCTACACACTGCTTACCTATGTGTTCCTGCAGTGGCACTTCATGGGACTGTGGCGACCAAAGAGCAAGGAAGCCCAAGAGGTGCAGCTGGGCAAGGACAATGCGCATGTGGCCAAAAAGGTTATTGATCAGCGCTACAAGGAGCTGGGACCCATGAAGATGCACGAGATACAAGTGATGATACTGTTCATCATCATGGTTGTCATGTACTTTACACGCAAACCGGGCATTTTCACCGGTTGGGCGGATCTGTTGCCCAACACGTAAGTCAACTAGTGATTTACCATGTTACTATTTATATTTATTCGCTTTACTTTACAGGGTTATTAAGAACTCCATGCCCACGATATTTGTGGTGATCATGTGCTTCATGCTGCCTGCCAACTATGCATTCCTGCGCTACTGCACACGCAAGGGACCAGTGCCCACGGCACCCACTCCTTCCCTGATCACCTGGAAATTCATACAGACTCGTGTGCCCTGGGGTCTGATCTTTTTGCTTGGCGGTGGCTTTGCGCTCGCCGCTGGCAGCCAAAAGAGTGGCATGGCTTCGTTGATTGGTCAATCAATGGTTGGCCTCAAAGTGTTGCCTCACTCCGCACTACTCTTTGTTGTCATTCTGGTAGCCGTGTTCATAACTGCATTCAGCTCTAATGTAGCCGTGGCCAACATTCTGATACCTGTACTCATCGAAATCGTAAGTTAAAAATGGGACTTTAAAATGGATAGAAATCGTTTATAACTCATATATTTTGTTTGCAGTCTGTGGCATTGGGCATCCATCCATTGTTCCTGGTTATTCCGGCTGGTTTGGCCTGCAGCATGGCCTTCCATCTACCGGTGAGCACACCACCAAATGCACTCGTCGCTGGTTACGCACACATACGTACTAAGGATATGGCCATTGCGGGCATTGGACCAACAATTATTACCATCATTGTGCTGTTTGTGTTCTGTCAGACCTGGGCCTTTGTCGTCTATCCAGAAATGAGCAGTTTCCCAGATTGGGCCAATAAGACATTAAAAGAGCTCGCTGCAAATGGAACAGCTAAAGATGTCGCTAATGTGGCCGTTAAGGTGGCCGCTGATGTGGCTACAAATGCATCACGTGTATTGGCCAACAACCCCGATGTATGGACAGATTTGGCTGCAAACAGCACGAATTTGTTGGGCAATTTGATAGCTAACAATACACAGCCGTTGGCCCAGTTGGCCGTTAATGCTACACGTCTGTTAAACTCAACAGCAGTCTAATTGCTTAGTTAGTTAGTCTAGTCGAAATGTGAACAACATGGAAAGCGGCGTGAGGGAAAAAAACTGTACAAAGAAATGAAGGAAACAAACAAACAAATAATGAACTAAAAAGTGCCTTTGCTGAAATGAATTGTTTATTAGGTCTACTACTAAAACACGTGACGATAGTTAATTGTAAAAGTTAAAGATTTTAACGAATTTACTTCAAGTTCAACAAACTTTTACCCCAAACGAGACGATGACTGCATTTCTGTGACACTTAGCGAGTGCCTACTGTAACAGTTGTACCTTTGTGAAGTGACTCGTGTATAGTTTATGTCAAAGTTAACACTAAGTAGGGACAGATTTGATTGGGGGCGTCCGTTTAGCAGCCTTTTGGAACGCATTTACTAACAGCTTTTAATTTTACACATAAAAAACGTCTTAGGAAATCAGTTTACTAAACAAAATATATACAAATGTGTTACTTAATTGTTGCATTTAGCATAAAAATCAAAAGTTATACACTTAAACTATATATATAAACTATATTTAATGTTGAATCAGGCATTGAAATGTATTTTCTATACTCCTTTTTTTTTACAACATCAACTAGACTGACAGAATGTGTTTGTTTTTTAAATAACTTTTTATTTTTGCATTTTGTTAAATGTTGCTAACGGTAAACACACTTGTAAAAAATCAAATGGAAAACATTACTCAATATTCGAAGGCGTCGCGAACGCGAGGAAAAACACACACAAATTGTAGCATTAGTTTTAAGCTTAAATGATAATGTGTAAATTTGCAGACAATTTATGTTTTATATAGTTGTAAACATCAAATAAAATAAAAAGCTCAAAATGTAAGAAACAAATCATGTGCGTTTTAGCTATTTCATTTTATTAGCTTTAAAGCCGTGGAGCTCTCAAGCAGCATGAATTCTAACCAGGCGAACAGAATTCATCAGTAGGCGTTAACATTAACATGCCGCTGTTACTGCTGCTGCTGTTACTGCCGCCTCCAGAGTACGCTAACAGCAGGCTCTCCAACTGCTAACGCATGTTAACATACTCTGTTAAATGCTCTTACGGAAACTCAGCTGCTGTTAATTTTCAAACAGCAGAACCCAAACTGATCTCTTTATGTTAATTACTCTCTAAGCAAACTCTGCCGCTGTGAGCTCTTAACTTACGAACATAGAGCACGCAAACAGCAAGCTCTCCCGCTCTCCAACTTCTTTTCCCAACATTCTTGAATGGCGCTATAATTAAAAATTTTAGCATTTTCAGTCTGATAAATTCTGGCAACGCTGGGCATAATTCAAACAGGTGGCAGCTCCGCGATAGCTGGCTTTGTATCGATAGGCGACAAGTGATCGATGTTTTCCCACTATTATCGCGGCCACCGGTATTTCTGTGGAGTCTCCGCTACTAAATTACAAATAAAAAACGCACAATTTTAGTCGTTTTTATATCAAAAGATGATTTATTACAAATGTTTAACATATATGTGTGTTTGTGTTTTTTATCATTACAGCTACAATTTAGCATTTGAAAACAAGGCACATGTCGCATATTTAGGAAAATAGCATTAAAGTACCACAGAGATATTGCCCGCAACCAAAAACAAAAATAATTGTAAGTAGTTTCAGTGGTAGGTGGAAATTAGGTGCAATACGCCGTACTCTTCACTCAGCATTGAATTTGATGTGAATCCCCATTTTAGAACTTGGAGGATTTGATCAAATTGAGGGCCTCGGTAAGCATGCGTCCGAAATCGGCATGGACCTGAGTAAAGTTCTTGACGGCACGTTCCTGCAAGAACTGACTGGCATTGCTCAAATTGTCGGCAATGTTCTGGACGAGACGCTTCTTGGCGCAATTGTCGAGCACATGGACCCAGAAATCGGTGACCTGGGCATAGTTGTCCTCCGTATCGCCGCTGCTATAGCGATAGACATCGCCAGTAACGGGACAACAGGTGGACAGGGCACGAGAGCGAGGGCACTCCTGTGGTCCATTGAAGGAATTGGGGAAATAGTTGGGAGCACCATCCTGATTGTCGGTGACATTCATGAAGCCATCACGTTGGAAGTTGTTGACCTTAACGCGATACGGGCAGTTGACCGGAATCTGCAAATAATTGGGTCCCAAACGATGACGATGCGTGTCCGAGTAGGAGAAGAGACGTCCCTGGAGCATCTTGTCGGGAGATGGCTCAATGCCGGGCACCAGATGAGCTGGACTGAAGGCGATCTGTTCGACCTCGGCGAAGTAGTTCTTGGGATTACGATCGAGCACCATTTTACCAACGGGAATCAAGGGGAACTCCTTGTGGGACCAGACCTTGGTCACATCGAACGGATTGAACTTGTGCTTCTTGGCCTCCTCGAAGGTCATGACCTGAATATTCAATGTCCAGCTAGGGAATTTGCAGTTCTTGATGCGATTGTACAGATCACGAATGCTATAATCGGGATCCGATGAAGCCAAGTCACCAGCGGTCTTCACATCCAAGTTCTTAATGCCCTGATCCGTCTTGAAGTGGAACTTGGCATAGATGGGCTCACCCTTGGCATTGACCAGCTTGAAGGTGTGCGAGCCATAGCCATTCATGTGCGTATAACCATCGGGAGTGCCACGATCACCGAACAGGAACGACACCTGGTGGGTTGACTCTGGACGCAGAGTCAAAAAGTCCCAGAACATGTCGGCGTCCTTCAAATGCGTCGTAGGATTACGCTTCTGGGTGTGAATGAAACTAGGGAACAGGATGGGATCACGAATGAAGAAGATGGGCGTGTTGTTGCCCACCAAATCCCAGACACCATCATCCGTGTAGAACTTGACAGCAAATCCACGTGGATCACGAGCCGTATCCGCAGAACCGCTCTCACCACCCACCGTGGAGAAGCGTACGGCCAATGGCGTGCGCTTGCCGACCTTCTCGAAGACCTTGGCGGCACAGTACTTGGTTATATCGTGGGTCACCTCAAAGTAACCAAAGGCACCAGCACCCTTGGCGTGCACCACACGCTCTGGAATACGCTCACGATCAAAATGGGCCATCTCATCCAAGAAGTTGACATCCTGCAAGAGCACAGGACCACGTGGTCCTACGGTTTGGGTGGCATCCTTGATGCCAATGGGAGCACCACTGCCGGTGGTGATGACGCCGGGAGACTCCTGGAAACAAAAGGTAAGAAAAGTGAGTTAAATATTTGTATAACTTTTAATAGTGTTAAGTTTTAACGAAATAAAATAATTTATTATTAAATAAACTGAAAAGGTTTTTGAATATTTAGCTACGTTTTGTGATATCACTTGAGTCTTCAAGGATTAAAGACTTATGCAAAGTCCACTTAAGACCAACTCTTAAGGCTAAAACTAACAAACAACATTGTAGCGTTATCGCAGTTGAAATTCGCCACATAATGTTCCTCAACTTGACCTTAACAAAGTCAAAACAAAGTAGAAAGTCATAAATTACTTGAGCTACATCTAAAAAAAGAATCGTCAATTATTTGGCAACATTTTAAGTTTAAAGTTTCCGGGCGAATTCAGTATTATATACAGCTGCAGTTGGTGGTATTATATAATCGGAGTACAAAGTATTATAGCGCTGGCTTAATAATCTAATCTAATCTTAGAAACTGTTTTTCAGTGCAAGTGAAAATAAAGATTGTTTGACTTTTTTGAAGGAACTTATCATGGTAAGCACGCGTAACACCTCTTCGCAGGGGATGTGGACACGATATCCGCATATATATAGATACATATATTTAATTACAGTGACAGCTTCTTGAATTTCATCACAGATGATGTAGATTTTATGAATCTGAACCTGGGTGCAGTGGCTTATCAGTTATTCCAAATGCGAAAATACATTGTAAACAAACTGAAAGATACACAAACTGACTAGTAATGAAAACTCACTCATTTATCGCATAAAGTGCTGTCTATATGTGTGTATATAATTATCTATATACTATGTACAGGTTATATTAACTTGTGTGTGTCTGGCATTATAACGAGAGAGAGCGAAATTTTTTAATGGAACTTTGTATTTTTTATATGGCAACTTTGTATGAGTTCTATATACTATATAGTATCTTCTGTTCTTTATTCATTTAGTGTTGTATTTGTTGCTATTCCCCACTTGCAATCTGAATTGTTTGCACTTTGCTACATTGTATGTTTGGTCTGGAGGGCAATTGGATAGATAATAGGAAACAAACAACGGTATATATATAGCTGTATATAGCTATATACCCACCCAAGTATAAAGAGCAAATTGATAAGAGCCACGTCAAATCAACGATCGATAGCACCCAAATGCAAATACTGTACCAAAAACCACAAAGTCAAATTTTAATTGCAACTTGTTTTTTATTGTTGCCAAGATCGTTAGTAGATGATACTGGAAATAGTTGGTAGTTTAGTCATGGTCGCTAACATGAAAGTGAAATGAAGTAGCTGCAAGCGTTTAATGAAAAAACTAATGGAAACTGTAATGAAACACAGATAAAAATGCTTGTAAGCGGTATAAAGTAGGTTTCTAATAGATAGAAATCATTAGTAGCATCTTTAACAAGTTTAATCAAAGCGCAATGCAGTTTTAATGAAAAAACTAATGGAAACTGTAATGAAACGCAGATAAAAATGCTTGTAATCGATATAAATAGCATAGAAAATAGGTTTCTTATAGATCGAAGTCATCAGTAGCATCATTAACAAGTTAAATCCAAGCGCAATGCAAATTTAATGAAAAAACTAATGCGATTTGTAATAAAACCCAAATGAATACCTTTAAATTCATTATTCTACTATAAACTTTTTAGAAAGTAAGCGTTTCATAAGTACTAAAGTATTAAACTGTTACTTAAAAGCAAAATCTACGCAACACAAGCTCTTAATGCAACTGCTAATGAGAAAATTAATGAACCGCATAAGAACACTACACAATTTTGGCTATCAGATCGCAGTTAACTTACAAATACTTAAAGAAAGTCGTTATATAACAGTTTAGCGGTAGCTTGAAAGTAAAATTGGATCACATTCAAGACTTTAATGAAACAGTTAATAATTTCCTTAATGAAACAGTTAACGGCAGCCAATTACTCAGCTGATAAACTCACACCTTTATAGTAAACAATAAAAGTGAAGAATTACAAACTGTGACTCGTTGCACTTTTATTGCGACAATAAATTAAAGCTTACAAAGTAGAGCATTTAAGGCAGCTTGTTTAATGAACTTTAATCACATTAAGTCAAATTGACGTATATAAAGTATCTTATAAATACAAACATTACGTACTTTTGTGCAAAACTGAAAATTATGACACAATCTTAAACAAAATAATGAAAATGATTCAGGAAATATAAAATTAATGCACAATAATTGTATCTAAATATAGAAACGGTGCTTGATTAACTGACTTTTGAACTCGAATTTCACAAGCTTTTAGTGTAGAAGTTTCTTAACTCTACCTTTCATCATCTGGATCAGTGCTTGAGTCATGCCCTCCAAAGCTTTTCAGATATTTCAGGTATTACCTATAGTATTTTCTACCTTTTTTGCTAAACTTTGCACGATTTTGGCAATTGTACGCTAATTTTGTCTTACTCGTAGACTTGTTTAATGTAGAGCAAACTTTTCGATTAGACTACCAATACTGCTATATATGTAAATGAATTTCGTTAATTTTGGGCATTCCGATGCACAATGAACTGGCTTAAACTATTGTGTCCGTCTAGGGGCGATCGTTTTGAGGGGCGGTGCTTTAGACCAAAATTAATGCCTGACAGAATGCAATTTTTGCCAGTGAGTTAGTTTCTAGTTGCTATAGAAGGTCATGCAACGGAACAACACGAACAAATTTTCTGGGTCACTTAAATAGCGGCGATTTCGAAACATATTCTCACATACAAGTATTGTTAATTATTTGGTTAGCGAGTTAGACAACAGATTGCATAACCGACAAATGTGCAACCAAAACTGACTGATCGTGCCACGCCGACAGCTACACTCTCCCCTCCCTACCCCCCTTACAGCGCTCTCTTTCTCCCTACACCTTTTCTAACTCTTATTGAACTTGTTTTGCGTCGAATGCGTGGCGGGTTCAACGACATTTATTGCCAACAGTGCTTGCAACCAGTTTGTGCCACATCAAAGTGCATTGACATCAAGTTAATAGCATGACAAAAAATTATTACAATACTTGTACTTAGGTAAATAAATACAAAATACGCCTCGCACTTGCAAACCGACTTCGTCACGTATTTGTTTATTATTGTTTAGCGTATAAACAATAATTACGAAGTAAATAATTCCGTGTGAAGTCAACTAGAAATACTATAATTTTTTGTTATTTCCTTTTATTGTTTTAATCACTTAAGTGCACTTTTCAAGGCTGTTAGACACTCAAGGTTTAGCGCCAAAGCCCATTAACTAGAATTTCTAAATAGTTGCAACAAATTGTGGCAAGATTAATATCAAGCAAAGTGTTTTAGTTCAATTGCGTTTCTAGATTGATTAACTGACAAGCTCAAGGACTAAAGGAAAACGATATAAACTAATTAATAAAAAATTTAATTTTTTAGCAAGCAAAAATTGCCACATAAAAATATTACTTTGCATAAAAGTGTCAATAAATTACTAAAATTTCCAATTTAAATTATTTGGGATTATATATGTGCCATGGTGCAGAATTAATTTATATGACATTCGTGATAAGCGTTATCACTAGCCTAACGATTAGATTAAGTTTGGGTATTAAGCCACAACAATGAAAGCAACGAGCGAGCGAGAGCGAAAGATAAAGTGCGTGTCTATGCGTGCCGAAGGAAAGTGCGACAGAGACCGCGTCATTGCGCCTGCCTTTCTCAACACGAAAACAACAACACACTCCAATCTCATTGAACTTTGATTCCTTCCTTCTCCAACGTTCATTCCACTCCATGTCTTTTTTTATCCGGCGACTGCACTGCTGCCATTTTTCGCAAGCCGCAAATTTTGTCATAACTTAACTTCTTTGTTGCTCTCACATTTGTATAAATACATTTTGTTGACGTTTTATGTTTGCATCTTTTATTTTTTGGCAATTGAAAATATATGCGTGCTTTATTTACTCACCTTTAGATTGTTCTTGTAGTCGATGAGTTGATTCGATGCGGCATCGCGTGAAGCCATTTTTATTGCCTTATTTGTTTGCTTTATATGATAACCAGAATTTTTGAAAAGTATGCTATTGCACTTGAATGTTGAACGCGAGTGTCTCTGTTTTTGCGGCTAATTTTGTTAACTAAAACACGGTCAACACAGTACACATTGCTTTTATAGGCGGCGCCAGTCGCAAGTCAGTGTGACCGCATGGCGTAGACTGCAAAATGTCTACAAATCAGTTTGAATATTGCTCAATGTAAGCTATTAATTTGTTTATTATAAACTGTTTAATGCCAGTCCGCGTCAAAGTTAAACATTACCTATCAAAATGCGTTTTTAAATGTAATGATTTCATTTGTTAAAATTTTTAAGTACTATCGATAGACTGTGTTTTCAGCGAGCGATATGCTGGTCATTTTTAGTTTATTGCCTTCGAACGAGTTGGCAGCTTGTATTAAAGCGACAGTTGGCAGTTCAGCGTATTTTTGTAGTCACTTTCTCAGTCATTCATTCTTCATACGTTCGTTCGTCTTCGTCTCTCTCGTTTTTTGAAGTAGTAGTGATTTCTTTTTATAACAAAATGAAATATATACATAATATATATAGCAAAAACGATTATATATACATACACATAATATAATGCAACATATATATAAATATATATACATAATTAAATAGTAACTAATTTAAGTGCAAGTGCAATCGAAATTCAATGGCAATTTCGTAAAAAGTTTCTTTTTTTACGTAAAAAAAGACACAAAAAACGGCGCGTGTGAAATTTTTTCAACAACGACGTAGCAGCCAGCAGAAGCAGTGTCTCAGTCTCTTCTCTGCGTCTCTTTGCTGCAAAAGGAGAAGCTGAGCAACAACAACTACAACAAAATTCCCCACACACAAAGTAGGCCAACAACAACAAGAAACAGCAAAAGCAAGCAACAGCAGCAGCAACAACAACAACAACTAGGCGTAGTGTGTGTAGTGAAGTGTATTATAATAATAATGTTTCTGTGTATGAGTATGTGTGTGTGTGTGTAAGATACAAAAAAAAGAAGTCTCAAAAAAAGTAGAAAACTCAGCGGCCGACAATTTTGTAATTGTGTCAGTCTATTTGTATGTGTGTGCTTATTTGCGTGTAAATGATTTAAATCAAATGTCTTTAAAAAAAACAAATTTGAATTTTGACATTCAAAAGCGCAGCATGTGTGTGTATGAGTGTATTGTGTCTGTGTAAAATATACATATATTTATTGTTGATGAGTGGCGGGGGGCACATTTTGCGAGACAAGTGAAATTTTCTTTGTTTCGTTTGCAAGACGCTGCTGCGGGGGCGCTTAAAGTATAGAAATGAAGTTCCCTTGAAACGAAACATCGTTGACCCCCCTCCCCACCTAGACAGTGACTGTGACGGAGACGTCGACGTCCACGACTACGGCGACAGCGAAGTCGACTTCGACGTCCCTACATAACGGCCTGAAGAGCAGCGTTGCCACAGTGTCTGTGTGTTTGCTGTCTCGTTGTCAGTGTGCCTGTTATGTATATATAAATGAGTGTACGTGTGTGTGTTTTGTGTGCGAATGTATCTGTGTATATGAGTGGCAATGAACGTTGCTTAAAACAACAACAGCAAAACAACATACTTTTTGGAATATTTGCGTCGTCGTTAATTATACTATACACACGCCTGCAGCTGATGATTATTATGATGATGTTGTTGTTGCTGCTGCTGCTGCTGTTCACGGGCTGGCTTATTGCCTGTTCTTATAAATATAAATTGCAAACTGAATTTTTGTGCAAAATAAATAAATTTCAATAAGTAACAAAGTGTTTCATATTCTCCCATATTCTTCTCAATAGCTGTGTGCATAAAGTGAAGCAAATGTGCAAGAAGAAGCATTCAGAGTCGCAGACGCCGCACGGCGACGTCAACGTCGCTGCCGACGCTGCAGGACAGGTTTATCAGGGCTAAAATTTCACAAAACAAAAAGAAAGAAAAATACTAAAACACAGCCTGAATTTTGCACAGTGCGTGTACAAGTGTGTGTGCGAGTGTGAGTGTAACAACAACTATGTGTGCAACAACAACAAAAGAAACAACGGCAACGAACATAGCAGCACGAGAAAGCAAAGTGAAATTTAATAAAACAACAACAAAAACAACGAGGAAAGCACGCAATACCAATTCAAAACCGTTATTCAACAATTTCTTGAAATAAGTGAAAGAAGAAGGCAAATACTGGTTTTTATAAACATACATACAAAACATATATATGTATGTGCATGCATATATATTCAATGTAGAAAGAAACACCAGCAACAACAACAAGAGAAGCAACAACTAAAAAGTTGCTGCGCGAGAAATTTTTACGTGTATCATCGGCGTGTGTGTGTGTGCGAGTGTTTGCCTCAATGTATTTGTGGTCGGTCTCTGCAAACTGTGTGTGAGAAAAAAAAAGTAAAGTGAAAAGCAATGCTAAAAGGAATTACAACAACACAGGCAGTAGCAAACCCCGGCAAAAGGTCTCTAAAAGCAGTTACACAAAACGTGAACGCAACGTGAAATAACAGTAAAAGTCTTGTCTGAAAAAAAATAGCTACAAAGGCAACACGCGTGGGTGTCAACGTCACACGCACACACGCGACAGCAGAGCAGCGCAACATCGCAGCAGCAGCGCAGCGCAGCTCTAACTAAAGGGGCAGCAGCAGCAGCAGGCAACGCCAGCGTCCGGCAAAGCAACAACAATTGAACATATTTTCAAGGGCTCTCCCCAAGCGGGCACGTTGCGTTTTATTATTTAAATTATTGGAGGTGAGTTTTTGTTGTTGCTGCTATTATTCTGTAGTTTTTTTTTTTTATTTTCTGTTGCATTTAATTTGCTTATAAATGAATTTTGAACACGTTTCACTTTAAATTATGCAAACATAAAAATGTTTTGTGCAAATCTAATGAGGGCGCGCTTTAATTAAAGCTCTCTCGCCTATTGTTGAGACAAGTGGCGCGCAACTGAGAGACAGACAGCAAGAGAGCGAAAGAGGGGAGAGCGCAACGTAATGGAATGAGCGCCAGTCTGCAACTGTGAGTGACTGTATGTGTGTGTGTGTGCGTATGCTGTATATGGCCACAGGTGGCTTTATTCACCGTTACTTGAGCTTAATTTTTTTTTCGGCTGCTCTTTTTCTGGAGCTTTAAATCAGACTACAAGAAGTGTAACAATGTCTTGACCACATGTTGCTGCAACGTTTTTGAAAGCCGTGAATTTGTTGCCTTGATAAAAGTTATAAGTAAATTAAGTTAAATTGAGTTTAAATTTATTAAAACTGTGTCATAAAGCTTAAAAGTGCTGCTATTTTACAGATTAAGGCATTTTAGTTAATTATTGCCGGAATTTTATGGAAAAAACAGAAGAAAAGTCTAAAAGTTGTGAAGCTTAGAAAATGAGTATTTAATTTATATATTGAACTTTAAATAACTAATTACAATCAGAAAAATGTGATAATTTTTAACGTTGAAAGGGATTTTTATTATCATTTATGTAATAGATAAATACTTGTTAGCTTTGACTAACTTAACTGGTTTATATAAAAGTATATTGTTGTAGCAATTAAAGCATTCCAAATTTAAATAACGTTTATATATTAACTATTTAATTTATACCAAGAATTTATTTATAACTCCAATTAGCTGCTAATAAGAGCACACTTTTTAATTCCAATCAGATCTTAAACGCTGCTTACGCCCCATAAAAAATGCTCCGCATTTGGAAGTTTTAATTCTGTTTTTTTAGTGAAGTTTCACAGCTTTTTTTTCTTTTTTATGCATAACATTCACATAAACACCTTTACGCTTTGTTGTTTTCCAATTTTCAAAAGAATTTAATGGCTTTCGGCTCTTAAATCAATAAAACGCGAGCAGATAAATGCAGTAAATCAATAGATTTTGTATAATTTAAGTGGTTTCCAATAAGGGCTTGATTTACTGTGCTTTGAACTTATACAAGACATTTCCTAATTATCTATTTATAATCAAGAAAGCCATTTCAAGTCTATAGTAGATACATGCATAAGAAAGTCATTTCATAGATACTGTATCTTTTAAGTATTATGCAGACTTAAAAACTAATTTCCTTAGCAAACTTTGCTGAAACACAAGACAACTAAACAATTAGCTAGATTTTTGTATTTATAAACCTAATATTGTTCATCAGAGAGTAAAATTAAGATACAGTACATTTTTAGACAAGTAACTTCATAGCTACAATGTCTTTTAAGTTTTATGCTCACTTCAAATAGAATTTCCTTTGTAAACTTTGCTAAAACAGTAGATAATTAAACAATTTGTTATAGTTTCGTATCTATAACCGCAAACTTGTTCATCATCATGCCCAATTAGGCAGGAATTCCACTGCTATATCTATGCATTTTATTGTTAAACATTTTTATTACTTATTTCTATATTGTAAAATATCACAGTCACGTTTTAGTTTCAAATTGCTTATCACATTTTCCACTTTTAATCGCTATTAAACAAATTACTCAATGCACACCGAGAGGGAACTAACTGTAAATAGAAAGAGGTGGGGAGAGAGAGGAAGTGGGGAGTGGGGGACTGTGTACGCTTCAACAAATAACAAATGTCACACTATTAGTTTTATTTTTGTTTTTAATCTGTAATTTCAAATCAGCCAACACTTTAAAGAGCTGATAACAGAAAGAATGAAGAAAAAAACTGCTGACAGTGTTTGCCCAAGTCGTGAGTGTGTGTCAGTGTGTGTGTGTGTGAGTGTGTTTAATTTGTTGTTTGTTTGCTGTCCACAAAAGTGAGAAGTGAGAACTTTCCGAATGGAGAATTGTTTTAGATTTGTTGTACAACTGTGCGCGATTCGTTGAGGTTGATAATTAGTGAGTTTTTTTCTCGCTCTCTCTACCACTCTCTCTCACTCACTCACTCTCTCTCTCTCTGCTTCTTCTTTTTTAGTTATACTTATACAAATGTATCTGTAACTGCGAGTGTGTGTATCTTTTAGCTGTATTTGTATCTGTATAGCTATTGTGTGCGCTTAAACGGTTTCTTTAGCATTGTTGTTGCCGTTCTGGTTGTTGTTGTTGTCGTTTTTGCCTTGTTAAAGCGCTCAAAAGCAACCGGTTTTTATTTCGAAACAAAATAGAACTGAAGAACTGTGTGTTTGCCTATATCATGAGTTGGCAACAAACTTTAACGCTCAGATATCAAAAGATATGCACGTGTGTGTGTGTTAGTGTTGCCAGCATTTCATGGCCTTAAGTAGCTGGAAAATAAGCTATGTAGTCAACAAGTAAATAAATTCACTTTTAAAGTAAGGAAATTTATAAGATACATAATATATTTGTATCTTTAAGGCTTAATACCAATCGGATTAGTTTGAGAAACAATTAGGCACTGTATATCAGAGTTCTAGTTACATACACTGCCCGACAACCGATTAGCACACTCGCTAGCTTTCTGTTTAGAGGCAAATATCTCCCTACTCTGAAAATGTTTCATGCTCATTCTTTTTTTCTCATATTCTTCATCATTTTCACTTATTTTAAGAATAACTGTAAGCTCTAGAAGTGTGTCGTTAGTTTGCTTTGCTATTTTCTGTAAAGTGCGACAAAAAAGCATGCATTTTTGTCGCGACAGCCGATTAGCACATTTTTGTTTTCGTGTAAATTTTTGCGTGTAAGCTGTCTTGTTTGGGTGCTTAAGTTTATTAATTAATTATTGGGATCAATTATCTATAAAATAAAGTAAGAATGGGAAATGGAAAACCGTTGAATGAGTCTGAAAAAGGCAAAATAAAGGCTTACAGGGAGTGCGGCCACTCGATTCTTCAAATATCGAAAAATATTCAACGCAGCCGTAAAGTTATTACCTCATATTTAAACAATGAGGACACTTATGGAAAAAACATGAAAGGTCGGCCCTCATCAGTGATAACAGCAGCTGATAAGCGAATCATATTAAGGCACGCATCTAATTCTCACGACTCTGCCACCAAAATGAAAGAAAAAACTGGTGTTAAAGCATGCGTTCGGACTGTGCAAAGAGTTATTTCGAATGCTAAACATATTAAGCGTCTAAAATTAAAAAAAACCACCTCTAAACCAACTTCGAAAGATGCAACGGCTCGATTTTAGTCGATCGAATATGACCTGGACCAAGGAGTGGGAGCGTGTAGTCTTTTCGGATGAGAAAAAGTTCAATTTGGAGGGTCCTGATGGCTATTCCTACTACTTTCATGATCTCAGAAAGGAAGAGCATACTTTAGATCGATTGCACAGCCGTGCGGGTGGTGTCATGGTGTGGGGAGCTATTACGTACTTTGGCACTATAGAACTGCAGTTTCTAACCAGCCGTATGAATGCCATTGCGTACAAAGGTGTACTAAATACGGCATTCCCGGCAATAAGGGATATTTTTGGACCCTTGAAATGGAAGTTCCAGCAGGACAACGCACCTATCCACACAGCCAGGGTTGTAAAGACCTGGATTGAGGCTCAAAATGTAGAATTGCTAACTTGGCCGCCATACTCGCCCGACCTAAACATTATAGAAAATGTTTGGGGATGTCTGGCACGAAAGGTGTACGAGTCCGGCAAGCAATATTCAACTGAAGCAGAACTCATTGAAGGAATAAAAAGGTCCTGGGAGGCTATTTCACTCAATTATATCAAAAAATTATATGACTCCTTACCTAAGCGGATGTACGAAGTCATACATAATCGTGGAGGCTCAACACATTATTAATTTGTTTACAAATAAGATCTAAAATATTGAAATTAGTTTTAAAAAATAATTTGAGTGAAGTTTGAACCCATTTTGTTTTGTTATTTTATTTTTTTCAAGCGACTGTGCTAATCAAGTGTCGCAAAAATAAAAGTGAATTTTGTATGTTAAGTTTGTTTAAAATAATTTGAAATGTTATTAATAAAGTTAATATCATATCTACCATTTATTTTCGTGTGAAATTTAATATTCTTTTAATAAAAAAAAAACTCATCCTTAATGTTTTATTCGTTTTCCTGATATTAAGCTCCTAAGTTCGGGAGCATAGGGTGTGCTAATCGGTTGTCGGGCAGTGTATGTTGTAAAAAAGCTAAAACTGCTTAGCCTTAAATACGATAGCAAGCCAACACTGCTGTGTCAACAACATATGCAGGTTAAGTTCAATTACAGCGCAACTTAGGGTTGAAATACCTGTTGAGAAAGACCCCAAACTGAATACATATATAATTATAAAGGGCTGTTGTATATTGTAACTTGGCACGAACTGTAGTTAAATTAAGAACTTTATATCAATTTGATTAAAGTAAATAATTTAAAGCAATTTGGACTAAGTCAAACTGTTTTTGGGTACAACTGGTAAATATATTTGGTAAAAACAAAAGTTTAAACTAATTTATAAAGTTTGCTAAGCTAGAAAACTCTTTCAACTACTTTATGACAGCCTTTTATTGATTAAATTTAACTTTGGTCTAGCGAAAGGTCACAACTTTAGCCCATAAATACTTAATATAGAAATCACTCAGAATCACTTAATATATATTTAACAGTTTGACCTTTAAGCCGACCTATAGTTAGCAGCTTAACAACAATTTTTTTCCATCGCTTGGCTATTTTTGCTACCTCATTTCAAACTGTAATTGACGGTTCATAAAAAAAGGTTTCCACACTGGCAACAACAATAATTTTAGATTTTACTTTTTAAGTAACCTTTTTTTTAGCCTTTTTGCAATTTGTATTTACCAACGTTTATTTATAGAGGCAGACACCCTTCAATACTTAACTCTGTTCGGTTTTGCTGACTTGACAAAATAACAACTTCAGTTTATAAAGTTTTCTTTATTTATTATAAACATTCCCAGTGAATCATTTGTGTCGTGTTTAAGCAGCATTGAAATTCAATTCCAAAGAGAAAATAAAGAAGTGTAGAGAAAAATAGGGAAAAACCATTTAAATTTGTCATCAAAAAAGTCAAAATCTTCAGACTCCTCGTAACACCTGTTAATACTGGGGGAACTTTAACCAAAACTTTCAGATCGCATGTTTTTGCTGTCTGAAATGGCAATGAACCTTTGGCATGAATTTGCAATTTGGCTAAAACGATTAATTAAAGTATTAGTAAGACTTGCTGTCAGTTAAAAAAATAAATGAAGTCTAATGCTAAGTTCTTAAATAAAAGATACAAAAAGTATCTGGAGTTGAGCTTTAAGTTTTATTTATGCCAAAATCTTTTTTTACTGTACATACTATATAAATATGAATTAATTTCCAATAAAAGTCTCTAGAGGAAAATCTTCCCATTGATTTCTACATTTTCTTTGCTTCCATACCACATTTCTGCCAACAATTTCACAATTAACCATGATTATAACCATAAATAAAACAGAACGGAAAAGCGTACGTTAATAACAGCGCGCGGAAAATACGGGAAAAACTAATGTGTGAGGAAAAAAATATGAAAATCGAGTGGGAAATGTTTAATGCCAATGGAATGTGTGTCACATCTGCATTGTTATTGTTGTTCGCTGGGTTTAATTATACTATGTAAATAAACATAATTCAGTTCACTTGTTCTCTTGTTCTCCTGTTTGCCAAGTGTGAAATGACAGGCGCTACAAAAGCGCACAAATTTATTGTTTATAGTAAAATATTTCATGGTCAATTTAGGTAGAAAAAATTGAGAACTTGTAGCTTTTTGTTTTAGTTAGATACATTAACTGATTTGAAGGTATTTCATACTATAACTCTTTTCTTATCGACTGCCTTTTGTGGCTCATTTAATGATCGTTAGTTGCTCCAAATTAAAGCTCAATTCCCATTTGATTTACTTGCCCAACTTTTACTTTAAGCCATAAATATTTAACCCATATTTTTAACAGCGTTTAATAGCTTTAACACGATTCCTTTTATCGATTCTTTTCTTTCGATTTCTAAAGCACAAAATGCAGTAAGATAAAGCACCGTTCTCTTACTTTCTCTTCTTTTGTTTCTTATTCTTTTGCTTCCTGTGCTTTCGCAGCTTATCTTTGCCTTCTTTTTTTTGCCAATTTTGTAAGCTTTACTCTTTTGTTAATTTTATAATCAGTTCACTTTTCTTTTATTGATTAGTTTCGCAATTTGTTTCTGCGTCTTTTGTTTGTCATCTCTTTGAGTTTTGTATCTTTTGCTTGTCATTCCTTTCACAACTCATAATTTGTGCAATTAAATTATTTGATGACAAATTACTCGCAAGCAACAACAGAAAAACTTTTCATGAAGCGGCGGCAATGAAAAGCCAACACCAACAACAACAGCAACAGCTAATAAATTGAAATAAAATAAAAAGAACAACAACAAAACGTACAAATTTGTGACTCTCCTGCCGCTCTCTTTTTTTTACTCTCCGCTTCCCACACTGTTCTCCTGTACTTATTGAAAGAAATCAAAACGTGTGTGCACGTTACGTTGCTGCCGCGGTCGCCGTCACTGCTTGCGTTGACGTCTCTGTCGCTTGCAGAATGCTGTGCCAGCTTCTGGGTACTGGGGAAGAGGGGCGTAACCGCGGGCGTCACAATAACAGTCGTTGACATTGTTATCTTAAATTGCCCCGTTCTGGTTGTTGTTTTTGTTGCTGCTATTTGATTTTGTCATCATCTTTACACGCTTAACGTGCCAGCAACAACAAGTAGAAGTGAAGCCACCGATTGAATACTCTTTCCGGACTAATCCAGTTGGATCATAAACTCAATTAAGCATGGCATTTAACTACTAGATTAAATCTTGTTGATTACAACGGTTCTTTCTGTTTGTTATCTGATAATTGCAGTTTTATGGCTAGCTTTATGAACGAATTGATTATAAAACTGTATTAATCAATATAATATTGGCTTCCGCTGCATAACATATTTAATTAGCTGTTCATTAAATATGTTTGTATTATGCAAATTGAAAGCAAATAAGAGTATTGAGACTGCTGTGAAGCTTTCAAGAAACTAATGAGACAAACGGAATAAAAGAGACTGAGAGCGAGACAGCACAAGAGCATTAAAAGTCTTCACTGCATCTCGCTCACACTCGACCGACAACATTGTGTATTACAACATTTTGCGCGCCTCAGCGACGACGTCGACGGCGACATAAATTCTACAGCTACTGCTGCTGCGATGTTAACGTCGACGTAGCCGCCAGCGTCGACAGAGCTAACGTTTCGCTGTGTTCCGTTCATATGCCGTTGGCCCCCAAAGGCGGCTGCGGGTAAGCAACAAAAACAAATGAAGCTTCGGGCTGCCGATCGCAATATGACTTCGCTTCTCTTCTTTTGCTCTCTTTGTGTCTCTTCGCCGTTTCTGCTGTGTCGTGTTCGGCATTACAAAAGTTCGCTGTTTGTTTTTGTTGCTGCTGTTCGCGCTTTAACAAAAACTGTTTTTTTTTATCAAACAATTTGCACGCATTTTCTTTTTGGAGGTCTATTTATAAATACAATGTGTTTACACATCGCTCTCTGACTATCTGTATGTGTGTGTGTGTTTGTGTTTGTATGTAAATTGGAATTATCCATTGTAATAAGCTTACTGATTGGACCAACTTAAGTAGTTTTAAACGTAACGATGATGTTTTTTATATATGACGTCATTAAATGTGAAATTTAAGCCTAACTAATTTACTTGTTACAATACAATTATCAATTTCTGTCACCAAAATAAAAAAAAAAGTTTTATCTCTTTGTTAATATTCAATTGTAGCGTCACTGAGTCGTTTATAGATAAGACCCATCCTTGATAGTTTTTTTCTTTATTTCTTTATCAATTTAAAAGTAAATAGTATTATCATTACTCACATGCTACTTGTGCAATGCTCCAGTTATGCAGCTCATGTGTGCGATAACGTATTGCCAATTTGTTAATAGCTTTCACTTTCAACGACCCTATCAATAGCACTACCATTAAAGATAATTTTAAAATCTATTTTACGACTTTTCTTCCTCTTATAAATTATTATTTTAAATTCAGTCGCGTTCATTCAACATTTGAACAAAGATAAAAATCGTTTTCTCTTGTGTTTCTTTCTTCTGGTTTGAATAAATGAATTATGGTCTGGAATTGTTTCCTGTTCATGAATAAGAGGATCAGGCAAATTTCATAAGAAATTGTATTTACGTGTTTTATTCATTGAAAGTCTTGTATGTTAATTTATATGCTTATAGCGCAGAGGATTTATAAATAAATATGCAGATAAGGCTAAGTAATAGCTCATAAATCTGATAATGAACGTGTTTTGTTATTAATTTTTTAGAAAAAAGTTCTGTTAGCCAAAATATGTAGACCTTATATCGATTAATCGATAACAACATAACATTTGTCACTTATCGTGAGAACAACTTTTGTTCTGATTGGATCTGCTTGCTTTAATTCGCTCAAGGTCAATGCAATTTCATTAGCACATTGCCTTTTTGGTTATGAGCAAGAAAATTTCACTTTTATACACTTTGTAAATTTAAATTTTATTCATTTTTGTTTGTTTGCTTTGGCGCTAAGCAAAACTGCATTAAACATGTGCATTCCAAATTCCAATTGGCCTTCGTGTTTTCCAGTTGGAGTTAATCGAATGGCAAAGGAAGAGCAAAGCAAAACAAAACGAAACAAAATGGCAACAAACAGATAGAGTTGGCAAAGTGATTGGCGTTTGCTAAAAATGATATTTTTATAGCGTGTATTTAGCATTTTAATTTAGCTACTGTTGTTGTTGTTGCTGCTTTTGTTTTATAATTTCACATTTCGCAAAAGTTCGTTGTGCTCTTACGTCGCAGCGCTGCTGCTTTGTGTTGTGCGGCTTCGCGTTCCGTTTCGTTTCGTTCCATTTCGTTTCGTTTGCATTGCACTTCGTCTCGTTCCCCCATAGCACTGAGTGCATTTGTGTGTGTGTGCGCACATATTTTAATATCATTTGCAATAACAAAATATAAATGCGTCACAATTTATTTGCACTTCTGCGTATCTCACACACACACGCAGAGAGTGAGAGAGAGAGAGAGAGAGAGCAGCACATGCATACGCACACACACACGCAGACGTGCACATAAATATATTTAGCCTTGACCTCTACAATCTACGACCCTCCACAACAGACGTCTGTCTTCTTCTGCCTCTCCTTCCACTCTGCTTCTGCTTCTTCTCTTTCTTGCTGCGCTTTGTGTAGTTTGTTTGCTTATTTTGGGGCCAACGAATTTTGTGCGCTTCTTCTTCTTTTAAGTTTACTTATTTTCTGTTTGATTATAAATCAAATAAATTTAAAAATTACTTGCAAGTCAATTGAAATTAACCAAACATGTTTCTATAAATTGGGTTTTTAACTAAATGAAAGAAAGAAACTTTAAAGCGCTTGAAATAAAAATAAAATAAACTTAGCTCATTAAAAGTATTATATAATGCCAGCAATTTGCATAGATTATTTTATAGATAAAGTTTAAATGTAGAAAGAAAAAAAACCGGTTGAAAAATAAAATTGAGACACAAGTAGAGTTTGAGCTTTAAAAAATATAAAAGTATAAATAATAAGTAATATAAAAAATAAAAATTTTATGCCTTAAGCTACAACTACCCCTCCTCAGTCACTTTATGTTTACAGGGTATGTATAGAACTGCGTCTATTTAGCAAATCAAACAACTTTATTTCAAAAAAACCTTCACAACATTAAAAGTTTCTCTCATTTCTTATGCTCATGTCTAATTAATATTGATGGATTGAAATAATAGATTAAAACGTCAATTTTTCAACTGGCAAATATAAACAAATGGCAATTAACAATGTCGAACACGCCCACACAAAACCAGCAACAGCAACAACAACAATAAAAGTTAAAAATAGTTGACATAAATAAAATGACAAATAACAACAATAAAATAGCAGAATTTTTGTGTAGAAAATCATGAAAAGTTTATAAACAAAATGGCAAATTGAGAATTTCTACGGAATACAAATAGTTTAAGTCATGCGTGTGTGTGTGCGTGTGTGTTTGTGTGTTTTTAATATGATTTTTTTACTGTATTTATTTTTGTTTATATTGCGAAATGATTGCGAGGCCGTGACTGTGTGTGTGTGTTTAATAATTTTTCAAGTTTTGTTTACATTTTTAATAGTTTTATCAGCGACACGTGAGTGCGCAGTGCTCAACGGGGAAAGTGGGGAAAATTGACTGATTCTCAGGTATTTCTGCTGCCCTAGAATTCCAAATCGTAGGCTTATCTCTGCTATATAGTTTGTAATCCCAAACCGAACACAATCGTTTGACATTTTCTGCTGGTTTCAATTGAAAACTCACTTAATCATAATTATGCAAGGTAACATTTTTGTACACTTTATAGGGGTTCCTCTAGTTGTTCTATATATAAACACAATTTGATTTCCATTTGCCTTTGACTTATTATTAAAACTAAATAATGTAGAAACTGTGTGAATCATGTGCTTATTCATAAGGAAAGTCTTTTCTAACTTAATGAACGTGCGCTGATTAGTTTATTATGCCTCAAATCTTCCCCCTCTCTCTCTCTCTCTCTCTCTCTCTCTCTCTCTCTCTCTCTCTGTACTCCCTTACTAATCACATTTTCCTCTTCTTTTCCAGGCAATATGGAACCAAATCGACATCACGAATATCAAACGCATCATCATCCACAAACGCACCACCAGCAACTGCAGCAACTACAACAACAACCACAGCATCATGCACTGGGACATGTGCATCCGCAACATGCTGTACATCACCACCTGCATCACCAGCAACCACCGTCAGCAGCAGCACCACCGCAACAAGTATCGGTAGCTGCACCACCACCACAACAACAGCAACAACACCACCTGCCACCGCACTTACAACATGCGCACCACCAGCAGCAGCAACAACACCACCACCTCCAGCACCACCAGCAACAGCAGCCGCAGCACCACCCACCCACGTTGGTCAGTAGCATTGGCACCACCAGCACCACCAGCAGCAGTTACCATCAATCCCATGCCGTTTATGCGCTGGGACCACGCGGTGGTGCAACCGCAGCAGCTGTAATGCCACCGACAGTTGCTGCGACTGGTGGTGCCGGTGGTGCTGGTGGTGGAGTCGATCCACATATGCAATATTACACCTCCAATCGTGAACTGGCTGTGGCCAAAAAGTCAAGTGAACCCTTGCCACATGCCACCTGGCAGTACAAAGCAACGCAACCACCAAGTGGTGCAACAAACGCAGCTTCCAGACATCACAGCAGCGCCATCTACAGCACATCCAGCTACTGGCAGCCTCAGGAGGACCTGCTGCAACAACAACAACAACAATCGCGTTACAGCTACAGCAAAGCAGCGGTGCCACCACCACGCAGCACTCTGAGTGGTGCAAACAGTCAGCGCTACTACGAGGACAACCTGAAGTACTCCAAAGTGCTGAGTTATGCGCCAGCTTCGGTGTCAACGGTGGCCAGTGGCACAGGTAGTGCCAGCACCCGCTATGAACCCATGGATCATGTGGTTAATCCGAGTAATGCGCTACTGGGCACCACCGAACAGCAGCCTAGTCCGAATTATGCACGCCAGTGTCCACAGCACTATGAGCCACCCATGGAGCAGCGTGGTGCAGCTGCAGCACCTCCGGCGGCACCGCCAGCAACAGCACCACCGCAACCACCGCAGCAACATCCGAATCTTTACGTGCCAATGCCGCAGTTTAGCACGGAGAACTTCCAGAACACGGTGCACAATGCCATTGAGAAGTATGTGCGGGAAACGGCGCCAGCGCCGAGCCTCGACTACCGACGCAGCGGTGGTGCAGTAGCTAGCAGCAGTGGCAGCACCACCAATCACTACTACAGCAAGGGAGCGACTTATGGCAAACTAGAGGCGGAGCCACCGAGTTTAACGCGTGCCTCGCTCTACCATAATCCCTATAACGCCAGCACAGCAGCACCACCGCCACCACAGCCCCTAGCTGACAAGGAAGTGGTGCAGCTGGCAGTCAATTCGCGTGATCCATCGCCTGTAGCACCACATGGTTACCCCACCAAGTATGGCAAACTGTTGCAGCAACATGCCACTACAGTGGTGGCACCACCACCACCACCAGCAGCACAGCAACAGCCTCGCACCACCGCCAGCTATGCACAGTACTATCATCATGGCACGCCCTCACCCGCCGCAGCTCAGGTGGCTTCACCCACGCCGTATAATCAAACGCCACCTCCTCCAAGTGGTGGTGGTGCCAGCAACAACCTCAGTTCCAACTACTCCACGCTGCAGGTGTATCCACATGGTCCGGACATTTGCTGTCAGCCGGTGGTGGTGGTAGGCAAAGCCACAATGCCACCGCAGTCGGTTAGCACCACCAGCAGCAGTAGCAGTAGCACCGCTAAGAAGGCCACGCCCACAGCCAAGCCCAACTACAGGGCGCTGATCAATGATCTGCTCAAGAGGAACACGACGAGTGAGGAGGAATTGAACTTGAAAATCATCAAAAAGACGCTGAACATGGAGACGGCGGTGCATCGTGTGGCTGTAGCTGCTCCACCAGCACCGCCAGCACCTGCGCCACTGCCAGCGTCGCTGCCACCCACAGGCAGCGCTGCACCACCTGCCGCTCACTCACCGCTGGACTTGTCCATGCGAACGGTGAAACAAACCGCCGACTCCACCGAGTACAAATACATGAGGAAAGTGGGTGAAAATAAGAGTTTAGTCAGCGCTCCCACTGGTCTAGGGTTGCCACGTTTTGATATAACGCCCAACTTTGCTAGGGGCGGTGGTGCAGGCGCTGGCAGTCCCGCTGCCTTGACGCCCGTCATCAGACAAGCACCGGCAGCAGCGCCACCACACGCCACAGCAATACCTTCCACAGCTGCACCACCCACGACAGCAGCACCACCGCTAGCCACGCCCCTGCTGATAAAGGCGGCGCAGCAGCAGCGACCGAGCGTGCTGGAAACGAATCCCTTTGCCAAGACACGCCCACAACTGCCGCCCGAGACGAGCATACGGCAAGTCACCACCAGCGTGAGCACTACCAGCAACAGCACCGCCACCAGCAGCACCACACACAACAGCAGCAATCCCAACTACTTGGGACGCAAGCGGCACTTGCAGGAGTACAATCAAGCCACCGCAGCAGCAGCGGCAGCAGAAGCAGCGGCGTCGGCAGCAGCTTCGGCGTCAGCAGCGAAAATGTCCCGCTTGGAGCCACCAACCACCGCACCACAAACTGTGCCCGTCATAGCCATCAACGAGCAAGCATTGGCTGCCAAATTGGGTGGTTCAAGTGGTGGCATCATCGTATGCCACAAAACGGAGCCGCTACTGGTGCCGAAAGTGGAGCCAAGAATTCGGACTAAAGCGGAGCTCAAGGGCTTTACCTTTGCACCACCCGTGTTGGCAGCAGCGAGCTCCACCACCAGCAGCACTACTCCAGCAGTTGCTAAAGAAGCGCAGGAGAGCTCAGCAGTCAAAAGCGTTACCAAAATTACTCCGAATTCGACTCCGAATAGGATTCCCAACTCAACTACTAGTTTTACTGCAAATCCGAATTCAACTACTAGCTTTACTCCTAATGCCGCTCCAAATTTTACTCCGAATTCAACTCCGAATTTTACTCCGAATCCTAATGCGACTCCGAATTTTACGCCCAATCCAAACTCAACTCCAAACTTTACACAGCTGCCAAATTCTACTCCGAATCCCATTTCAACTCCGAAACCGAATCCCGCGCAGCTCACCAACCACATACAAATCAAACTGGAACCTGCCAACACTCCGACAGACTCTCCGCACGAGGAACTGCACACCGCCAGCTCTCTGCTAGACTGGAGCAGCACCTGCAACAATCTGGTGGAGCAACTGCTGCACAAGGTGCTGCTGCCCGTGAGGTCAACCACACAAATAAAGTTGGAACTGAGCGAGGATGATTTGCCTGTGGCGCGCATACTCAAGCGACAACCGAATGCGGCAGATGTGGAGTCAAACCACAGCAACAACAACAACACAAATAACAACAACAACAATACCTGCACAACCACCACCACAAATGGCTTAAACGCGAGTGGTGCACAAAAGAAGCTGAGCAAAGTGGAGCGCGAGAAGAAGCGACTGATGCTGGAACAAAGAATTGCGGCCAGATTGGCGCCCAAGGCGGGTCAGAGCAGCAGCTCCGAAAGTGACACCACCGAGCTGCACAAGCGGAAAACGGAGCGACAAAAGAAACCGCTGATGATGAGGAAAAGCAAGAAGAGGAACGGAGCGGAGGAGAAGGGAAAAGCGCTGAAACAGCAGCCCAAAAGCGAGAGCAGCGATGAGGAGGAGCAGGAGGAGGCAGAGAAGCGGGAGGGGGACAGTGAGGAGAAGAAGGAGCAGGGCAGAGGCAAAGGCAAGAAAACGCTGAAAGGAAAGCGGAAAAATAAGCAGGAAAGTGACGAGAGTAGCGACGGCAAGGCAAAGGAGGAGCAGCAAGAGGAGGAGGATGAAGAGGAGGAGCAGGAAGAAGAAGAGGGGGAGGAGGAGGAAGAAGAAGAAGAAGACGAGGAGGACGAGGAGGAGGAACCGCAGGAAACAGAAGACCCCGCTAAACGCAAACCAAAAACCGCCAGTACCGCCAAGAAACCGCGCATAGCTCTCAACACCATGACACGATCGAAGCGGAAAAAGGAACTGGAAATGCAATTGGCCAACAGCAAAGTGTTGCGCAACGACAAAATCATACGCAACTCCACCACGAAAATCAAGCGAAAGTATGTGCGCAAAATGGTGCCCGACAACAAGAAGGAAATGATTATGACCAGGCTGAGAAACAAGCGCGCCGCTTTGGGTGGCGAACTGGGTCAACTCAACGGTCGCAAGCTGCAGGCCAAGGCAAAGGTGAACAACAGTACGGCCAACAACAAGGCGCATGCCACGCCCCAGCAGCAGCTGATCCTAGAGGAGTACCGTTATAAGCTCGCTTTAAAGATTCCCCAGCGCTTGATTTCCATCAACAAACTGAACAAGTTGCCTCAGGTGGCTGCCTCCTTGCCGGACTTGGAGCGTGGACGGCGTGATCGTGGCCAGGAGCTGACGGGCTTCAAGCCAACTGCACGTGGTCGCAAGCCGCGTGGCAAGCTGCAGCAGCAGCTGCTGAAACTGGAGCAGGAACGGGCGCAGCAGCAGCGACTCACACCCAAATCCTTTATAGACATGCTGCACTCGCGTGTGACCAGCAATGGTGGAGGTGCTGCAAGTACAGTGGGTACAGTGACGGCAGCTGCAGCTAAGACACCGCTAGCACCACAGCAGGGCAGCAATTGTGCCGCCAGTCTGCATACGTACAGTGAAACCTCGCAGACCTCCGCCTCCAACTCGCTCTACGAGCAGTCGCAGGAGGGAGGAAGGGAGGGCATAGCACCACCCACGGCTGGTTGTCCGTTGCTGGACGATGTCACGGGCAAGCGGCACTTTAGCATTTTCGACACGAAAGTGTTGCAGAGCAAAACACGCACCGAGTCCAAGTTGCAGCAACGTCGTGAGATTATACGTGAAATCTTTGTGGGCACGGAGCGACCTGCGTCGGCACCACCGGAGTGTGCACAGGGTGGTGCAGCACAGGGCGGTGAGGAGTCGGCAGCGCTGAGTTATCAGCAGTACGAGGAGTTCCTGGAGCAAATGAATCGCATTGTGAGTGATAACAATAAGCTGGCGCGGCACAGGCACCCGGAGGGTACCACCAACAGCACCAACGCAACAGCAGCAACCACAACCACTGGTACAACAACTGCTGGCAATCATTGTCCACACAAGCGCAAGTATCTACGGCGCAAAGGCAGCTCCGGTTTCGACTACATACGCAAGAAGAAGCGACCCACACCGCATCCACCGAACAACAACCACAACAACAGCAATGGCAACGCCAACCACCAAGACGTGCAGGTGGCAACACTGGCAGCAGCTGCGGCAGCCTCAGCGGATGAGCGTTTGGAGGATACGGATAGCACATTAGCGGGCAGCACTTGCCAGCTGTCACTCAAAGTCAAGTCGGAGCTGGACGTTTTGCGGGAGATCCAAAAGTGGGTGCTGAACAAGGGAGTGGGTCAGAGCACCATGCACAAGGCAGCACGACAGGGTCTAATCGATGTCGTTGTCTACTGCCTCGATCGCATGGGCATGAATCCCGATCAGAAGGATAATGCCGGCTATACGCCTCTGCACGAGGCCTGCACTCAGGGCTGGCTGGAGATTGCACGCATTTTGCTGCAGTTCGGCGCCAATCACTCGGAGGCAGCGCAGTCGGGCATACGACCGCTCCACGGCGCCATCGAGAACGATCACGAGGAGGTGGTGCGTCTACTGCTCTCCTATGGCGCCGATCCGTTGCTGGCAACGTATTCAGGTGAGGGTCAAGAACTATTATCTATCTGCAGTCTCTCTTTATATTTCCTCGCTTGCGAAATGACTCACTTCCATTTACTCTCCTTTGCTAATTAAGTCTCTCTTACTTTACCCGCTTCCTTATTTCACAAAATGTGTTCTCTTAACATTTACTAAGCATCATTTCATTTATTTCTAACATGCTTTTTAAGCTCTCCTATCTTTGGTCCAACTTGCTCTCTTTAACACCACCAACTCTGGCAAATAACTAATTCCATACAAATCGTGCTCTTTAATTAGTCAGTAATGCGCTCTCTTCTTGTTTCTAAGCTCTCTTCTAAGCGCTGTTACCTTTCCTTAACATCGCACTTACTCTCTCTTTAACATCACTCTAACTCTTCTATTGTCCACTGCCCCAAATGATCTCTTTACTTTACATTGTTACTAATGCCGTCTCTGTCGCTCTTCTATCCTGCAGGTCAAACGCCGCTCATGTTAGCTTCAAGCAAATTGATGTGCGGCATTTTGCGCTCTCACCTCAGCGATGCACAAAGTGCGGCCGCTGACATCAAACCGATGAGATTTCCAGGACCCTGGGAGTTATTTGGTAAGAAAACACCACACCTAATACCCATAGAAACCATTTTAATAAATTGTTTGATTTGCAGATGAAAAGGAAAATGGTTTTGATATATTCGATAATGTACCGAATACAGCATGTGATATGAGCAGAGCTCTACGTAGGGAAAAGAGAAGATGGCGTCAACGAAGTCATGGAAACAACGAGAGAAAGAAACCCAGCAGCAATAATAGTAACGGTTTGTTGGTGCAGGCAAAGAGAGAAGGAGAGAGCAAGGAGACGATTAAACAAAATGGGGAGACAAGTGCAAAGACTGCAGCAGCAACAACAACCGCTACGACAACAACAACAACAGCAACAACAACGATGTTAACCATGGTGAAATTGGAGCCTGGCACTGAGGATAGCAATAACAACAAAAATAGCAACAACAACGACGACGATAACAGTGTTGAGCAAAATGTAACAAGTGTTGTGAATGTCAAGAATGAGGTTAAACTAGAACCCCGCGACGATGAGGAGCAAATGAATACGAATACGAGTATGAATATTCATAATAATGTAATGAATGATGACAATGATAATACAAAAAATCATTATAAGCATTTTAATGCCCATAATGATAACGAACTGGATGAGGATGTCGATGATGATGATATTGATAGCGATAATGACGTAAGAGAGACGTTGACGGACGAATTGAATGGTGATATTTTTGAATTTGAAGAGGCCGATGTGCCCTTGCCACCACTGTACTTGCTCAAAGACGAGGGCAGTGATAAATGGGTACTCTTAAATGATTTGTGCAATTTACTTAAAGTCAAATCGAAGGATACGCTGCTAAATAAGGTAGGAACAGCTGTGATTATAGCGCTAAAGGTTGCCTTACTAATATATATTTCTATATACAGATCTGTCCCAATAGCAACACACTCGCCTGTAACCAGAAACAGTTGCTGAGGGAATTCAAAATCGATGACTTTCTGGAGCAGGCAACGTGTCTGCAATTATTGTGCGCCGGCGAAAAGCTAAACATGTTTAGCTCCTCAAAGGTTGTACTTATCAGATACAACGAGAGCGTACGGAATTTGTTGGGCGTTAAAACCATTTTAATGAAATTTTAGTAAAACCAGAGCAAAGAAACCAGACGAACGTCATGAATATAGTACTATATATATAGATATATTTCAAATAACTATAAATACTAAATAGTATATATTTTAGCTAGTAATTTTAGTGGTCAGAACATTGACGTCTTTGTCTTGCGAAGGCAAAGTCTTTTATATATACAATATTTAAAAATGATAAATGAAAAATCGAAAAACAATTAGAGCTAAGTGCAAAGTGATACAAAGGTGCTATACACACACACACACACACACATACACATACATAAATACACAAACACACACACTCAACAAAATTATAAATGTAATAATGGGAAAAGAGCAACGCGAATCGGTTAAGATCTAGTTTTGATAGCCAGAGAGCACCACTAGCAAAAAAAATATTGGAGGATTTAAGAGATAATCTATAAACATATAGATTTGTAGGCCTAATTGTAATCTATGGTTTTTAGCAAATAATAATAAATGTATGTGTAAGTAAAGCAACAAAGGCGTATTTATGTATTATGTATTTTTAAATGAAATTATTACACACATAAAGCAAATAAAAAAATATTTAAAATACATATAAATATATATATTTATATATATACATTATATATAGTATGCTTAGTAATACCATGTTTCTTATAATTAATATAAATCAATTTTGCATATAGGTTTGTAATTTTCGATGTAATATTATAAATATTAGCTAATTAAGGTTTTGTGCAACTAAAACAAATGAAAAGATAATTAAAATTACTTTTTGGCAATTTATATAAATATATATAAAATATGTATCGTATTGTACATGAGAAACAGCAAAGCGGCAACAACAAATGTTCAATGATTGTATGTAATTTGTAAACGTAAACGAAAGAAACCCAAACACGTAATTTGTAACAAAAATGAAATAAACGGAAATGCAAACTATTTTCTTAACAACACAAACAAAAATCATAAAATGGAATTCATGTTTTAAAGTCATTTATAAAACAGTAAATAAAACAAATTTTACAATTTTATTATAACGAAAATTTCTAGTTTTTATTTATTTACAGCAATCACTTATTTCGCTACGATTTAAATTTAACGGCTAAAGCTTTAAAGCTGTCACAATTTAGTACCATTTACTGCCGCTAGCTGGCGTTCCGCGTGTATTTTAAAGCTGCGCCACACAGTTGCTTCGGTGTGTTGGTGCTTTTAGCTAAAAGCTTTCGACGCTGCTTGCTTGCCATATGATTGCCGTCCTTGTTCTTCAAATGCGCGTTTAAAGGCCAAGAATAATTTTGACGCTGTCGCTGCTGCCTGCCTTTTACACGTCCTTGGCCCCGCGCCGTACTCGATCTGTCTATCTCTCTCCGCGCGTGTGTGTGTTTGTGTGTACTTCTCTCTGTGTGTGTGTATGCGTGTGTGCTTTCCTCTTCTTCTACCTACGCCAACAACTTTGCTACTCTTACTGTGTTCCCGTTCGTGTTGGCCTACAGACCTAATTTTTGCGTGTGTTGTGTGTCTGTCCCGTGTGCCGTGCATAGTTTTTCCCGAAAAAAAATGCGGAATAAACAAATAGGCTGAAAGTAAAAGCATTAGAACTAAATTCCAACATTTTAGCGTGTGTGCGGTGCACAAGGAAAGTGAAATTAAAACTAAAAGCGAAGCGCGCAATGCAACTTTCAGAGTCAAGAGCAACACCAACACCAACGGCAGCAACAACAACAAAAAGAGAAGCCTCTAAATACTTAAAGCAAAATGAAAATGTGTATTAATGTGCGTGAGCAGCAGCAGCAGCCACAACTAATGCCAGTGCTAATAACGGTAGTGCAATTTTTCTAAAAATTATCGCATATGTGTACTTATGTGCACACTTATGTACTATATGCATGTACATACAGTTCGTGTGTGTGAATGTGTATTGTTGTTGTGTCATAGAATTGGAGCAGAGCACCTAGAGAACAACAACACAAATTAGCAAGAGCGCCCCCTGCCAGCCACAGCCGCAAGAGCAACAAAACAGCAACTACAGCAACAACAACGACGAGTAAATGTTTTAAAGTGTTTGTGTGTATGCGTGAATATAAGTGCGCGCTGTTCTCATGTGTTGTTCTTATGTATGAGTTTATATGTGTGTGTAATAGGGAATTGCAATTGTTGTTTTTGTCGGAAGAGCTTTTCGCTTGTTGCGCGTGCTCGTCTTCCTCTTCGTCTTTGCTGTCTCGCTCGTCGTCGTTGTCGTTGTGCAAGAAGTTGTCGTCGTCTGGTTCGGCATAATTGCAATAAATTTGCTGTTTTTAATACATAAAAGGAAGCAACAAACGCCGACGCCACCGCCACCGTCACCGTCGTCGACATGCAAAAACAAATTCCATGCGCGAAACACAACACTAAAAGCGAATAGCGAATAGGCAAAGCGAAAAACGAAAACGAATAAAAAAAAAGAACGAAATAGCAAGAGAATTGGCGCAACGCAAATAATAAGAACATACACTAGCGAGAGCAACAACAATAACAGCGTGTGTATGAGTGTGTGAGAGCGCGCAAATGTGTGTGAGCAACGCAAAAAAAATATGCTGAAAAAGCTTTCGACAACAACGACGACGACGACGACGTCGCAGCTGCTGCTGGCGCAGGCGGAAACTGCATCAGTGTCGATCGTTGCGGGGCCGGGGCCGCAGAGGCAACATGAATCACGCAAGTTCTTCTGCTGTGTGCGAATAGCCGTGTGAAGTGTACAAACAAATAGAGAAGGCGAACGGGCCAACAAAAGCAGCAGCAAGAACAACAACAACAACAATAATAATAGCACTTTTGCTTTCGGTCCCAACTGGTTTTTTACATTTTTTTTCGTAAAGAACGACAAAGAGCAAAAGCAAAACCAAAGTAAACGGAGCGCCCCAAAAGCAGCAGCCACAACCGCGTCTTCTTCTTTGTCGTCGTCGTGATCGCTGTTGGGGTAGCGGCGCATGCGCTAAAGCATCGCAGTCGACGTCACAGCCAACCGCAGTAGCAGCAGCAGCTGCTATTGCTATTTAATTTATATATAATAATATATACAGCGTTTTTGTGTGCATAAAAGGTAAGTTTGTGTTTCACCTCTTCCCGTGTCACGCCCCTGTCAGCCCCGACCCGTTCGTAGCTATCCCAAAGTCTTTTGTCTAGTTGGGGTGAGCTTTTTTATTTTTATTTCGGCTGCGATTTGCGAAGCCGGCAGCGACTGCGACAGCGAACACAGTAGAATGGCAACGAGCAAAAGAAGTTGAATGAAGTTAATTAAGTCTCTGTAGAAGCTGTGGAAGTTATTGGAGGGCTTTCCAGTTGGTTTGGCAGCCATTGGAACTGCCAAGTAGCTGTCGTCTCGCTCTAGCACACGTAAACTTAAATTTAATTATGTAGTCGAGTCTAGTGGAGAATAAGGAACAGCAGAAAAGGGTCTAATTGGAAATGAACTGGAATGAAGCACTTTTAAAATGAGTTTTGTTAGGAGCCTGAAACTTGACCTATGACAACTTACAGCTATGTAATAAAATGTTGTGTAAGTCAATTTAATGATCCTTTTGTGCTTTGTAAAGTTCTATTATACAAAAAGCTTACAAGCTCTGATTTATAAAAGCTCCAACTAAAAGCTTACACTTGGAGTTTGTATAAAATGTGTAATTTGACCTTGACCTACATAGCAGCCACCTTCTCATTTGACTTTCATAGCAAAGCTTTTTATACGTTTGAGCTTCCGCTTTGCTGCCCTTTTTATGTGTTGTTGTTTGCTGAAGTTTTCTATGCCCAGCTAATTTATTGTTATTTTCTATTCTTTACGCAGTCTTAAATTAAAACAACTACAATCGTTACCTGTTCAAAAAACATCACCAATAACAACAACTACATCACAAAACGTACAAAGCAACAATGGATAACTTTAATGTACCTTTGCTGGCCGAAAGCAGCAGCAGCAACATAATCAGCTATGCCACTAGCAACAGTCATCACCACCACCAACAGCAGCAACACCTGCAACCGCAGCAACACCACCACCAGCAACAACAACAACCGCAACAATTGCTGCCACAACATCATCACAAGGATCAAATGCTTGCCGCTGGCAGCACACCTTTAATGCCGTTATTCAACTACACACAGCTGCAAAAGGATGCGCAGCAGAATTCAAATTCGAATCCGCCCGTGGAGAGTTTCAACACCTTGCAGGCCATCAATGATAGTCAATTGGATGGCGGCGTCTCGCTGAGTGGACTCTGTGAACGCATTTTTGCCAGTCCCAATCCCCACAGCAATAGCAACAACAACAACAATAACAACAACAGCAGCAATAACAACAACAACAATGTGGATGCCAAGCTAGCAGCGCCATCTAGCGGTAACAGTGGCGCTGTTGTCATCGAATCCGTCACAATGCCATCGTTTGCCAATTTGTTGTTCAACAACCGCAACAACAACAGCAGTCAGGCAACAACAATTAATGGTGTGGAGTCTCTGAGCAGCATTGATCCCGTTTTGTTGCAAAAACCAAATACTGTGGAATACCATCAGCTGAAGCCACTGGAAAGTGTGGCAAGTTCAGCGGTGTCAGCTGTGGTAAGCACCTCAAGTTTCCTAAACTCCACAACCGCACAGTTGTTGGACTTTGAGGTGGTCAACACAAAGGATGCTGATGTTGCAGACACCACAACAACGAGCATAACAACAGCTGCCGTGGCCACAACCTCAACGGCAGCAACAACAACCGCAACAACAAACACTGCCAACAATAATCGACGTTCGTTGCACAGCATTGAGGAGTTGGCTGCCAGTTCCTGTGCCACCAAAGCAACAACCGCAAGCAGCAACAACAACAACACTGCTAGTACAACACAACAACAACAACTGCTGCATCATCAGCAGCAGCAGCAACAGGCTGGCAACCTCAGCGGCTCGAATCTTAGCTCGGAGGATGATTCCGGTTCGGAGGATGAATTTGGTCTGGAGATCGACGATCAAGGAGGTAAGTGAATGCCCTAAAACCTTTTATTGATTGATTGTAGGAAAATGTTTAAAATGAAAGTTGGCAATATTCTGTTGTGGAAAACTAGGAAAACAGCGTAAAATAATTTAAATTTAATACTACGAAATGGTGCTAAAAAATCCTTTATATATAACAATAGAAATAACTATAAAAAATAATAATAATAAATAAATAAATAAAATATAATACAAAAAGTGTAAAATACTTAAACAAAAATTATTAAAAATTTAAAAATACCTTTAATTTGAAATAAATAACAAAATATCAAATGATATAATGATGACAATATATAATTTCAAAAAACATAAATAATTTAAAAATGGAATACAACCATAATAACAAAAATTAGTCAAGGATTATATAAAATAATAAATTCACATGGTAAAAGCTTAAAATTTAAAAGTTTAAATCAATTAAAACTATTTAAAGAGGTCTGGCAACGCCAAAATGCAGCATAGCTATCATAGGAATGAACTTTGAATGATTATTGAACTATTTAGAGCTTAAATATACCTTCCTAAACACAAAATAAATACGATTTTGGCTTAAAATGCGATAAATGATTCCAAAATGCTTCAAATAAGTTGATTTTAAGCCTGGTTGTGGGCTATATCAAAATATTATAGCCAATTTGAAGCCTTAAAACATGTTCGTTAAGCTGAAGTAACTTTTAAATATTAACCACTTTTGCAAGAATTACAAATCACTTTTAGTTTTACAAATTTTAATGAGTTTTTTATGTTCTTTATTAGCGTGGCCAAAGTTATAAATTTTTTTAGCTATGCATAAAATTGTTTAATTTGAAAATCAGTTGTTTTGTGCTCAATCAGTCTTAAGTTAGTGTCTTTATGAGCACTAAATACTTTATTTAACTGATTTCTGTAGAGACCGAGACGTACAGATTTGGTATCCTTGGCACTTGGTTTTGGTCAAAGTTTTAGATTTCTTGATTGCCATCAACTGTTTGCCAAGTGCAATGTTAAATTTGATAGCACAACACAAACACACACACACCAAGTAGTCCCCACTGTGCGATCATAAAACAAACTTTACACACACCCAACCAACACACACATGGCTGGAAAATCTAGTGTTGCATGCAGCGCAGTCATAAAAAGGCCATGGCAACTGCAACGGCAACGGCAACTAACACACTTTTATGGCACACGCTGCATGCAAATAAAAAGCCAAATCAAATAAGTCAAGAGCAAATACAAATATATACGACTAGCTAATGCTCTATTTATGTAGAATTTAAATTGGGTATGAGTAGCAAATTTATTTAAGTTTTGTTTTACTTTATTTGAATTCTTTTAAGAGCTGATTTACTAGAAATTAAATAAGAGTTAAGCTATTGATTAAAATACAAAAACATATTTTATGTATCGGTAATATTTTATCTTGTTGTATATTAATATATATTTTAATGGCAGATTTATGCAGCTTACCTTGGGCATATCAATTCTTCAATCAAAAGTATATAAATTTTATAGTTTATATAATAAATAAATTTCATATTATAAAATAGTGATGTCTTCTGTGGATTTAAAGGCTTTCCATAAATGCCCTAAAATTAAAGAAGAAAAATAAATACTAAGGTTAAGATTTATTAAAATTACGAAAATTCAAGCTTAAAGGATTCATAGATTTTTAGGAAAATAGTTTTCTTAATTTATTAGCATTATTTACTAATAAATTTGATAGCAATAACAGCTTTAAAAATGGTATCTATGTCAACCAGAACAACTTGAAGTATTTATTTAAATTTTACTCAAAAAACTTCTAAAAAAGTGTCAACTATCTCCGCTTTGCACTCTATGCATCACCCTATATTACAGGGTATGCCTGTAAGCACATGCAAATGCAGTGTCAGCATTCCATCAATTTGCATGCGTTTATCTAACAATGCGTAGAGCACGCAGAAAGAGAGAGAGAGACGCAGATGTCGCTAAGTAGACACTGTTGTTGTTGCTGCTGCTGCGTCACGCAGTTGCAACTAGTTGTAGTTGCATTAGTGGCTGACATTCAGCAATGTCAGTCGTCGCGTCGCCCACTTTGTTAACCTTCAACGCACTTTATGCAGTTGCACATAAGTAAGCACACACACATACATATACTAATATACATACATAATATAGCATGTAATCTATGTGTGTTGGAATACCCACAAGTGCAGGGGCGTCGCTATAATCCTTTAAATGGAGCAAGGTCGCTATGCATTAGAATTTGGGTCAAGCGCATGTCTCGCTTATTTTGTTTTTGTTTTCTCGTTTGTTTTCTAATATTGGAGATTGAGCACAAGGATGCACACACACATACACACACACGCAAATTGCATAGAAATTGAAGGTCACACTTGTGTGCGTGTTCGTCTGTCTGCCTTTGTATGTGTGTGTGTGTGCTTGTGTTTGCATCAGTCGCATCGCGTGTATGCGCTCTCCCGCTCTCTCTTTCCCACTCTGCTGCTCTCCATTGCGTTCTCTCCCCCCATCTCCTCGCTCTCTCCCTTATGGTCTGTCTGTGCTTTTCGCTCTTGGAGCTTTGGCTTGCGCTTATGTTCTGCCTCAGTTGATTTAACGCCGCGTCGCCGCCCACTGCAACGCCGGCTGACATTGACACAGATTATTGCAATGTTTGCGACGCTATGCGACGCCTCGCCGCTGCTAACGTTGACAGCGACTGCGACTGCGACGTTGCCGTCTATTGCATACCGCAAAGGATTTAAATGGGTCAAAGTCAGCCGCTTGTTGCTGCCGCTGTCGACGTCAACGCCGGCTGTTTGTTTGCTGCAGTTTGGAAATAGCTAACGAGGCCGCCGACGACGCAAATTGGGGCATGACATTGAAGGGGGCAGTGCATATTTGTTGTATCTGTTTCAGTTGTTGCTCTTGTTGTTGTTGTTTCTCCAATATGTTTGTAAAATGCATTACAAGGTTCTAATTTATGCCGAAGGTTGCGATTGCGCCGGCCACGTCGACGACGACGTCAACGTTGGCCAAGGACTGTGTTGCATGTCCTTGCTGCCAGGCGTGTGTGTTGCTTTGTGGCAAGGTCAGCAGTCAGTGTATGCAAATTGTGTCTGCCACGTTGTCTGCTTTAAGTTTTGAGCCAGCTTTAAATTTTCTTGTTGCAGCTTTGATTTGACTTTGAAAAAGGATTAACGTTAGCCTTGAAGGATGTTTTATGCTTTAAGCTTGTTTAAAATGGCGGTGCACTAATGGGGATGAGTGTTATATCGATTGGTTGTTATCGATAACAATTAAAAGGGGTTAGGAAGCTTTTAAAGTGAGTTAGGAAAATAAAAAATCTATAATAGTCATTTATAATCGAGTTTATCGATAGCATATTTAAGCCGTTTAATTTATTTTTCTTGCCGATACAAATTTCGATAAATTATAGACTGCTTATAAAACAATTAGTTTAACTATTAATTAATTATTCCTTAGCTAATTACTTAGCACTTGAGCAGTTCCCACAGTTTTCACACCCAAGTTATTCTTTTGATTAATCATCCAATTGTTAACAAGTTTATTAATTTATTTATGCCAAAGCAATTAGCTTATGTTAAATGATCCCTCAAGTATCGGTATATATCCTCCAGACTGGTCATTCACATTATGGGTTATTGTATCTTGTAACCTCAAAATGCTAAACCGCAAATTGGTAATTGAAATACAATTGGCGTTAAGTCAAGCGATCAGAAATCTTGTAAACGTTATCAAGGATGAAGCATTGAAGCTATAGAATTTATACCATATATAGCATGACTGAATGCTTAAATATATAAACTAAATTGTATTGTTTTTAAATGTATTATTCAGTATTTTACGCCCTCTAAACAAAACGCGTTCAAACGAAACAATTTAATGAAATTAACAATAATCAAATGCAATTAAAAGGGTTAGAAAAATGCATTAGTTTTACAGCTAAATGAGTTGGTCTGAGGGAAAGAATTTGCATTTTAGCAGTTTCTATAGTTTAAGAATTTGCTTAGTTTTTTTTTTAACAATTCAATCAGTTTTATCATAGAGAACACGTGTTGATTGCTTTGTTTTAATGCTTCTTTTGTCTTAATTTATTTATCCGAATTTTATTTAAATTAATCATGTACTTTTATCAGATTTCTATGGCAAATCCAGTTTGAATTTGAAAGTTTATGAAGCGGGTTTTTGTGTTTCAGAAGAGGTTTTATGTTATACTTAAACTTTATAGATCTTTCTCTGAGCTTTTCTTAATTTGTATGGCAAATATTAAAAAGAAAATAAAAATTCATTTTAATTTGATTTTTAATTTCAATTCACTTCATTTTGTTTGAGAATTGCACATCTGTGATTTATTAGATTTCCAGATACATAAGAAATTTTTTCTTTACCTCAGTCCTCCTTTTCCCCTATGCTCTTTATAGCCATAAGTAATACCATATGGAAATCTTTACTGCATGAAAATTTTCATCTGTTTTATTTTGGAATTTCCTTTATTGTTTGCTTAAAAATTTTGCACATTTTTTAAAGCTCTTTCCTGTCCCTTCCTTTCCCTTTGCTTTCTTTCCTTTTCCTTCCTTTGCTTCCTTCAATTGCCGTTTCTATGTCTGTCTGTGTGTTGTTGTTAATATTCTCGCATTGTTGTTGCTGTTGACCTTAACTCGAAACTGAAAAATTGCCATTGAGAGTTTTGGCTGAGTGGCTGCCGTCTCGAGAGGGTGTTGTTACTCCCCCTACGTTTGCCCATCCCCCTACGTCTACGTCTATGGAAAAGTGTGCTAATGGGTCGCCAGTTGACCCTGTGCTACATTTGGAAAGCAGCGACGGCGACAGAGACGTCGAAGTCAACATCAACTGCGCTGCCTGCACTAATATTTTTGCATTGCCAATTGCAATGTGTAGGCAAAGAAGACTCCAAAGAGAGGAAGAGTGGAGAGCACAAGGGTTGCAGCCAAGCGAGTGAGCGTGTGAGCGTGTGAGGTAGACAGATAAAAGCGAGACAAGATAAAGAAAGAGTGGAAGGAAGGGAGAGAGCGCAAGCGAGTGAGCTTTAATTGCATTGATTTTCCTTATTTGTTTTTGGTGTGTTCTACCTCATTTGCAGCGTGTGCTCTCTTTATTGTTCTCGCTTGCGCTCTCTCATGCACTCACTGTATGCATGTGTGCGTGTGTTTGTGTGTGAGGCCTGCACCCTGACCTAGTTACATTCTCATGCATTATATTTCTCGAATATTGTTTTAATATTATTTTGCACATTCCACAAAAATAAATGGCTAGAAACAATAGCAATGAACAAACGACCATAAAAATAAACAATAAATAAATATTTTTATGGTTAATATTGATTGCTTTGTAGCAGTAATAAAAAATATTGAACTCCAAGTAAAAGTTATAGACTCTGGCTTATTATACTGTTCTTAATTTAATTAAACTAAAACAAGTTGATAATTTTTTTAATTGCTCAATTTACTGGGTATGTCTGGAGTAGAAAACCCGGTTTGATTATTTTTTCTATTACTTTACTTTTTACTTTTGCCAGACAACGTCCAGTTCCAGACAATTTGAGCTGACGCCTTCCGGCATAGAAGACAGCAACTACCACATTCTCTTACCACTATATACTACACTATGTGGTACAGAAATGTGTTACATAAATAGCCAAGGTGTGTGTGTTTGTGTTTCTTAGTGCATTTTCTACCTGCGTTGTAGCACTTTTTTGCAGAGCACGATGCTCTGGTTTTGTTCTTATCTATTTTGGTTATCGCCTCGTATACGTAATGTAGAATTTATGATATGTTTACTGTGTCTACGTCATGTGTTTAATGATTACAGTGCACTGATAACTGCTGGCCAAAACAGTTAACAACACGGAAAATCACCTCGTAACGGTTTAAAAATGACGCAGCTGTAAATAGGTTGAAGAGTTTGATTTTATGGCAAATAAATTGTTTTTAAAATTAATTTATTAATAGATAAACTCAAAATAAATAATAAATAACCCACACGTAGCGCAGCTAACAATCGTCATAGCCTACTCTTATTTTGCCCCACAGTTCAGCGCAGCAGCAAAAATGTTTGTAGTTTTTTTTCTGTTTCATTTTTGTTTTTGCTTTTGTTGGTACGAAAAACAAAACGTTAAAATGCTTTGCAGGCGGTCCCCAAACAAGCACACACAACGATAACGTACAGCCACAGCCAAGACAAGCAGAGCTTTCGCTGAGCTTTTGCAGCTGCATGCGTATGCGTGCGTGCGTGTGAGCAAAGTGTGCGCGCGTTGAGTCTGTGTGTGCATAGTTGGGCGTCGCTGCAAAGCCAACAACAACAATGACAAACTATGCCGATCCTCTCTGACCGAAGCAGAAGAAGAGAACACAACGACGCAATCAACAGAGATAGCTAGCAATAATGATACAGATACAAAACAGCTTGAAAGCTATTTATACACACACTCACACACACCTATACATATATATAGTATAAATATAGTGAGTACATGCATGCACAGTGCAAACTACGCGAAGCAAACGCATGTGTGAGCTTTTCTGTGTGCTGAAAAAAGCTCTCGTGTACTAAACTTGCAGTTTAGGTAAAATGGGTCGGCAGCGACTGCGACGAGAACGACGGCGACGCTGACTGAGACGTCACGCTGGCGTCAACGCAATGCGCATTGATAAACCGCCAAGCAGTAAATGTAGTGGAAGAAGCTGCGGAGTGGAGTGGGGTGGGGACCAGTCTTATCATAAATTTTACTTATACATGCAAATTGGTTTATTGTTGTTACTTTTTTGCGCTTACTTAATCGCTGACAAATAATAAATTATATTTATTTTACACACTTCTCAAATTTTCGATCTCTGTTGAGGGCTAATTAAACGACCTTGCGGTTAGGGTAATATGATAAGCTGGCTAAAACTTACACGTTAGAAAAATGTCGTTGAAATAAAGTTAAGCTAAGCTCGTTATTGTTTTTTAGGGGGATTAACGCTGCTGTCCTTGTGTATTACCATATTACAGGGTATCTCCACTTCGTTAGCCTTTTGTTTGTAAAATTTGTTGCGGCAGGTCTTGTTATTTATTTATTTACCTTTTTTTTTTGTGTAATGTACCCACTTTCTTTCTCTTTTACACACTCTCCCTCTTGCTCTCTTTCTTTGTCTCCCTCTGCACTGTCAGCCCGTACATTGTTTATGCAGCAATTATGTTTATTTATGCCTTTTGTAGTTGTAAATTTTGAACCCTTTCAAATGTTGTAATAACTGTGTAGTTGTTTTTTAACGTTTCTTTTTTCTTTTGTCGCTGAACTGAAATTTTTCAATGGGCATGCAAAATTTGCCAATTGGTTATAAAGTGTGTTGTCTGCAAAGAGTTAAGAAATGAGCCAGGAAAATGAGGTACGAAGAATGTGTGGAGTGGGGAGGAGGGAGTAGGGAGTAGGGTGTATGGAGAGCATTACCTAACGGTTGTTAGTTGACTTCGTTTTTTACTTTTTGTTTGAGATACTTGAGGATTTTGTTTATAAGCCAAAAAGAGTCTACAATTTATGTGATAAAAATAAATCAATTTTTGATCCATAACTTTGGGTGGAAAGTTTAAGTTTTTCAATTAAATAAATTAAATTTTGCATAAATAAATCCAAAAATGAACTATTATGTCTGGTTTTTTATTATTTATTGAAAAAATATTTATTTTAGCATAAAATTAGCTTTTTAACTCATACATTATCTTTTGAAAGTAAATTTTATTAATAAAAATTGTTTCTGTAATCTTTTTTTATGAAAATTCCCAACCTCTGACTTGTCTCCGATCTGCTGAATTTCCAAAATCAAAATACCAATCGATTACTTCACAGCGAAATCCACTTCCGATTTCACAAGTCACGTGATTGCGATTTGATTTCTATATGTCTCTTACTTATTTAATCATTTGTTTCACTCGAAGAACTCGAGGTCGTTGGCGAGTTAATCATATATGAAATATTATGTGTCATTTGTTTAAATAAAATCATGTGCATATTTCATAATTAAATACACTTAAATGAGCTACTGAAAGACCTCAAAAATCAACTAAAATTATTACGACAAATAATAAAAAAAAACTACAAAAACAAAAAGCTCAAATATTTTATATATATTTGTGTATATTTATTTGTATTGTTGTGTGTGCACAATCATAATAATTTACACCATGTGCCACGCCCAGGCAACAGCGCCCAAAAATGCGTGAGTCGCCACCTCAGTGTGTTTGGCCGTCTGTCGGTTTGATTATCTGCGTTTGACTGTCAGCTATGATGTAACGTTGGACGGTAGGGTAGCTAGAGGGTAGCTTAGCTGTGTTGTACGGTACGCTAAACTATCTGTAGGAACCTGAGAAGTAGGAAATGTAACTAAAAAATAGTTTGCTTAAAAATTTATTTTAAATGGTAATTGTAAAAAAAATAAGTTATGATTTTATGTTACTGAATTTAGATAGAAGAGTTTATATGGTAGTTTATGTCTACTTTCGTCACTAGCAAGTCCAATAAAAAATAGGTAACTGTCCAAAGTCTGTTTGTTTATTTTATTTTTTTTAAGGGACTTAAAACAGTCAAGAGTCTATGATTAACAAGTAAATAAATATTTTTTTAAATGAAAGTTTAAAAATTGCATTAAAAATTAATGGATTAACTTAAGCAGACTATGAATTTAAAATATATTTAAAATATACCTCTAAATATTTCCTCTTAAAAAATAACTGTTGATTATATTAATTATAAATACTTGTTGATTTTCTTATACCAATAATTATGTCAAGTAATTGAAATTTAATAAATTTTATGAATTTTAATTTAATTAATTTTATATAAAAACATTTACTAATTATTATTTGCTTTTTTGTTAATCTTAATAATGAAAACTCCTTTGTCCGCCCAAGGGAGATGTTCGCCTAAGAGAACGAATTTGGTATGAAAATCATGATTTTAGCAAGGCTAAGGTAGCTGTCCGCCTATGGGAGATGTCCGCCAGTAGAGCTTTCACTGTACATTTATTCAAATAGAGTATTTATGCTTCGTTTTCATTTACCAGGTATTATTTATTTTTTTGTAAAGTAACTTTTTCACACTGTTGCTAGTTTTCTTTTTTTTTTGGCAGCATATTTAAATTATTTTTAGTGTATTTTTTTTTGTATTTATTTTTAAGTTTTTGCTTACAATGTTTTTTGTTGTTGCTCATTGCTGATATGACAACTGTTTGTTGTTGTTGTTGTTGTTTTTGTTGCTCAGCGACGGAATCGCTGATTGCCGAGCTGATGTTTCGTGTGCGTGTGTGTGTGTGTGTGTGTGTGTGTGTGTGTGTGTGTGTTGTGTCAGCCATTGCTGCTGATAGTCAGTCGTATTGAAATACGCGTGCGTAGTAGTTGATAGCTGACCCACTTTGCCATTTGCATGGCCTACTGCACTTGGCCAAGTTTTTGTCTCGCTCGCACGGCCCCAACGCACCAGCTGTGTGCGTGCGTGGGAGCGAGACAGTGGAGGTAATAAAAAAATAAAATGTATAAAACTATTTTTTTCGTCTTTTTTTATTTTTTTTGGTTTTTTTGTTTTATAATTTTTTTAAGACGCCGCGTTTTGTTACGTTTCGTATTCGTTTTGCGTTTTGCGTTTTGGGTTTTGCGTTTTTTCTATTTTTTTGTTTGATTTTCGTTTTGTTCGTTGATAAGCGAATGTCAAAAACAAAAACTACGTACTATGAAATTACTCATACGCAGCGTTGTGCTAGTGAGTTATTACTATAAAGAGTTTTATTTTGCACAATAATAAAGTAGTTAGTTGGGAAATTTAGATCATGGCAGCCATAAAAAAATAACAATAACAAAAATAATGTAATAATTGCACACACACACACATATAAATAGATAAATAAACAGAGATTTAGGAAAATCTTGTGAAATTGTCTCGAGTCTTCTGCTCTCTTCACTCCCTTCTTCCTGCTGCCTTTTCAGCTCTCCTGTTTCTCTGTTCTCCTTGTCCCGCTTCTCTTCTACTCCTCTACGCTTCTCTGCTCTTCTCACCTTCGCTCATGCTCTACCGTTCTCCTCTTCTCCACTCCTCTACCTTATCTTCTGCTCTTCTAGCTCTTTTGTTATTGTTATTGCCATTGTTGTTGCTTTTCACGTGCACTTGCATAATCATCGACTCACACACACACACACACACACTCTCACACGTACACACACAACCACTCGCACAAAATTGCGTAAATTTGTGTTTGTGTGCGTTTAATTTTGAAATGAAATAATAATGAATTTATTTCTTTTTTTTTCGGTTTTTTGGGGGCCTATTTGTAAATGTTTTTTTCTGGTTTTTTTGGCACTCGAATTTGTTTATTGTGCAAATGCGTTTGCTGTTGGATTGCGGCTAATTGATTGTCGAAATTCAATTGTATTTAAACATTGAGGCATTTATTTATTTGAGATCTTAGAAACATTAACAGAAATTTGTCATTTTAAATGTTTTGATTAAAGTTTTTAAAAGTTGAAATGGAAAAGGGTAGAACAGAAAGTGTAGAAAAAAAAAAACAGATAGTTAAAGTTACAAAAGTTGTTAACTGAATTATATAGGACCTGGTGAAAAACGCTGTTCTCAAATTAAAAATATGTATATAAAGTAATAAAGTTAAGTACAGTGAAAGCTCTGCTCGCGGACAGCTCCCTCAGGCGGTCAGCTTCATTAGCCGAACGAATTTTTTAGTTTCTTAGCATGATTTTCATACAAAATCTGTTCTCTTAGGCGGACATCTCCCTTTGGCGGACAAAAATACTGGAACCGTGGCTGTCCGGCCAAGAGAGCTTTCACTGTGTATAGAACAGTTCTTGTAACTTTTTCATATATTTTTGTAAACTAATTTTAAGAACTTTTAAACAAATGTAAAAAATGTGAAATAGAAAATTTTAAAAAATATTTTAGAATTTATTGATTAATGTTTCCAAGTTGTTTAACAGTTTAGATAGTTAAAATCATATTATTTTATATATTTATTATTAAACTTATTCTGCAAAGGAAACTAAAATTTAGCTAAAATCCTGTATTTATAGTGGTTGAAGCTTAAAACAATACAAAGCGCTTTAATTTTAAGAACTTGGTAGATAAAGTCCATATTTTTCTATAAATATTATTGCTAAGCAAATAGCTGCGGCTTAATTAAATCTTATATTTAATGCAGTCAAAGTTCAGACTCGAAAACTTATAGATTAAAAATCTTTAATTTAAAGTCTTTAATTTCTATAAATTCACAGTTAATTATCTTTCTTAAAAGTAGCCATAGTTTAAATTAAAGCTACACATTTTATATTGACAGTGTAGAATACTAAACTAGAGCTTATAATACATAAATACAGAGCATAAAGATACAAAGATACAAAGCTAACTCAACAGCAGTTTCGTTACTGCGCTCATCACTTGACTCGACTGAGTTTTGGCCTGACTCACGGCTTTTGGCCAACAGAGAGCGACAGACTGACTAACCGACTGACTGACTGACTGAGCGGCAGAGCGACCGACTGTCTGTGGTGTTTGGTAATCAAATCTAGGTGACCCAAATTGCATTGACCCAGTTAACAAGGCAGCAAGAGTCGAGTCAACCCCAGCGCACACAAACCCCTCTCAACTCACATTTCATGCCACAAAGTGCGTCCTTTGAGATCAAGTTTGCAACAGCAGCAACAAAAGGACCAAGGGGTTGTGGGAGGGGGGTGGGCAGTGACACACAAGTTACACTGTTTTACAGGGTATACGCTATTTGAAATTAGCCGCACGCGCAATTTATGCAAGCAACTCGAGACTTGTTTAATGGCTGTAAGTTTTTTTCGCTTTATTAAAACAAGCCAAGTCATAAAGCAACAACAACAACAACCACTCTTGATAAACAATTGAAGTGCTGTTGTTGTTGTTGTTGTTTTTAGTTGTACGTGGAATGTTTAAGTGAAGGACAATTGACTAAAAGCTGCAATGACAAATGCACTTCATACGACAAACAAAAAATACTTACTAACATTATTATTGTTGTTGTTGATGTCATGGGGACAAAATCTTCACTTTTGACTATGCAATTATGCTAACTAATTAAACAAAGACGCAGAAGGTTGTCACCAGTAAGAGTGAGAAGAGAATTTATATTAAACTAAGCATAAGTCTAACAAATTTACACATAGCATGTGCTAACTTTAGCATAAGACTTAGTACTAAACCTATTTCATATGCTGAAAATTTCAGCTACTTTAGGCAAGAACTTTCCGAGTTATCAAAGAACCTACAGCACTACTGACCCTTTTTTTTTGCATATTTTTCTCAAGCAACTCTCGCAAACTTTCCAAATTGAGGTCGCCACGACAGAATGAAATTTTTGCCGACCATATGGTAGACTGATTCACCCCATACACACACACACGCACACACACAGCTACCCTGTACTTTCCCTAAAAAGGAAACCAAGCAACAAAAGTCCAAAAAAATTGAAATTGTACTTAAAATTGATGAAATTGATTGGGAAAATGTACAAATTTAGTCAACGGCGCGACAGATGGAATAAAACAAAAGATAAAACAGCCAGAAAATATACAAAAGAAATAAATGTGTTTCAAAATGAGCAGAGAAAAGTAACAAGAACGACTACTAAATGCGCTACCTAGGAAAATCAACAAATTAAGCATTGAAATGACATGAAACCCATACGAGCTTTTACCCTACGCCTGCCCAAACAGATGTACTCTCAGCAAAGGGTAACTGCACAGCCGAAAAGAAAAAAAAAACTCAACAAACAAAAAAAAAACGAAAGTGCGTGCGATGAATGAGCAAAATTGCGCAAACGATCGTCGCCATACACATTGTTGTTTTTGTTATTGCTCTTTACGCATTAAAAGCTGCCAAAAATATCACGCACAATAAAGTTCCAAAGTCGGCAGAGCCAGCGAGAGCGAGAGCGAGAGCGAGAGCCACAGCGAAAAGGAGAGAAGAGAAGTGCGAACGCAGTAGGAGACAGAGGCCTAAATGTGCGTACGCTATGTGTGTGTGTATAACATTTAAAGCATTTTTTGTTGGGTTAGGTTCAATATTGAGAATGTATGTGTGTGGGCTTCACTGCTGGCTGCCCCATGTGTATGTGTGTGTGTGTTTGTGTGAGGTGCGTGCGAGGCGTGAATTTGTTATTGTTGCTTTTTATTTGTGTTTGCATTGTTTTTGACTATTGCGTGTGTTTGTGTCCGTATTTGTGTGCGTGAGTGTGTGTGTTCGCTGAAGCGTCGTCGTGTGGGAATCTCTCGTTTGTGGTTTATTCATTGCTCAAGGCAAAAACAAAGAAAAAAGCTTCATGTGCTCTTGTGCTCCCCCTCTCGCTCTCGCTCGCACTAATGCCTCAACCCACTCGGCACGCAGGGCGCTACGCAACTAACGCAGTGTGAGTGCAAGTGAGAAAGAGAGATAACTATAGTGAGACATTTGTAAGTCTCTTCTTTAGCGCTTTTTTTTCTCGTTTTCGTTTTCATTTTCATTATTTCGTGTTGATTTTTTGTTGTTGTTGTTGGTGCTGCTGTAGTTGTTTTTGTTTCTGTGTCGATTGCGTTGTTGAATATTTCCACTTTGTTTATATAATTTTAATCAAAAAAAAAAGAAGCAGTAAAGCATTTGTGTGTGAGTGTGTGTGTGTGTGTGTGTTTGTACGTAAAAAGCTTCAACGTTTTGAATAAAGTAGGTTAGTGGGTCACCATATCTAACAACGGGGCAGCAGCAGCAGCGTCGACTGCGACGTCAGCGTCACCGTCACCGTCAGCGTTGTCAGCAGCCAGACGAAGCAAATTTTATTTTATTTATTTCTTATTTCTTTTATATATTTTTTACAATTCTGCTGTTGTTGTTGCTGCTGTTGCTTCTTTTGAGATTTCAAGTTGTATCCATTTTGATTTCATTTTGTCTGCTCTCATTTTCCTCCACTCTTCGCTTCTCCTCTCTTCGTTCTTATTCCGTTTTACTTATAGTGCAAAAATTTTGTTTATAAATAGTTTTATTTTGGTTGTTCTGTTGCTTTTTGGCATTTTAATCGTTTATTTTTATTCTTTTTGGATGTAAAAATTGTGTTTGTTTACCGTTTGATAGATTTTGTGGCAATTCTGAAGCATTTTGTGGTTACTTTTTTGCCATTTGGCTAAATAAATATACAATCGACAAATATACAATACATAAATATTGTTTACACAATTATGTTTTAGGTTGTACAAATAATACAAACTACCATTTGTTTACATTTTATGCACTTTAATGTGCTTTGAAGTTGTAGTTTTATGGGGGCAACAATTGGGCTGCAAAGTTGAGATACAAATTTTGTACTTTGAGATACTTTTATGGGGCATTCAAACTGACAAAGTTGATGGTTATAGTTTAAATAAATAGTAAAAATAATCTACTTTTAATTTAAGAAAGAATAACTATAATTTTATAGCAAATTCTGGATTTAACATTTAGCTATTTAATCAAAATTTTCATTGATTATTTTCAGTGCATTTTCTGATTAGATAGATTCGCGTTGTTTAAAGATAAGATAAAAATCTAACATAAACTACAGAATGATTTTTTGATTTTTTAAAACATTATTTGTTAACTGAAAAAAAAACTTGTTTAAGACCCAAGTCCTACATCAGGTGTAAATGAATAACGAGTATTCAAACTCAGTGAACATGAATACAAATTCGAATACAGCAAACGAATACAAATACGACTACGAATATGCATAAACAATGTAGGAATACAAATTTATGTTTTGGCCAGTTGAATAGATGGAAAAATCTTTGTCATTTCTTATCTTTTAAACAATTTTTCTTACTTCCATTGTACATTGTATTCAGCAAATCTTTTTATATATTAATAATGTTGATAAAATTAACATTTTTAAAAGAGCCCAACACACACACACACACTAAGTGTGTGTATTATTTATATGCTGAATGCTAATTAATAATATAAAAAACTACAGAAAATGTGCCTAATTAGACTGACAAGCATTTTTGTTGTTGTTTTCTTGTTTCTGATTTTTTTTTTGGACTGCAGTTGCCTTGGGCCTTAAACAATAATTAAAGAAACACAACAATTTTGATGTTTTTTATGCAGATCTTGAAATTTGTTAATGTTTGAATTAGTTTTGAGTTAATTAGAAAGGGTATTATGAACTTAAGTTAAAAGGTGTGAGACTGAGAACTGGTTGAGTAAAATTTACTTAAGTATTTTATAACATTTTTTAAATTAAATTTCAGTTTTTTTTACAGTCAGTATTTTTTTTTTTTTTTTTTAAAGCGTATTTTTTATGTAAAGCGTATTAAGTCACCGCTTCAGTTTAATACAAAAAATATTAATTCATTCTTGTTTTTTCTTTGCGTTATTCGTTACTCATTTGTAGGTTTTTGGCACAGCTGCAAATTGTTCAAATTCCAATGAAAAGTCAGCAAAAGCGCACAAAAAAATAAATTCATTTCGTTATGTATTTTTCATAAAAAATTTATGAATTGAGTTGGCACAAATATGCCAAAAATCGATACAAAACATGAAAAAGAAATTAATTAAGTAAAATTTGCCGAAACTTAAATTATTTTATAATAGTATCTTGGTATTTAAAAAACAGTTTTAAACTCTTGACAGCTATAAAACGGCTAAACAATATTTTTAATTAAGGAAAGCGCAAATGCAGCTCATAATGTTTTTTTCTTCTACTCAACGCATCGCGGTAACCACTCAAACCAACCACCCACTCAAGCCACCCTGCAAAACGCGCACTGCAAAGCTTCCCCTCCCCACTCCTCCTCTCACCGCAGTCGCCAAGCCGCCAACGCTGCTGCCGCTGCTGCAATTGTTTTTGTGGCCTCGTGACCTAGTTTTGAGCTTCGTCAACTGCAACGACGTCGATGACGGGGCAGCGACGCGACTTCAGCGTCGACGTCTCTGTTGACGCGCGCGTGAGACGTTTAAATGAATTGCAGTGTGTGTGTGCGTGTATGTGTGTATTTTTATTATTATTTTTGCAAAGAAAAATAAATATTAAAATGCAAAGCCATAATAATAAAGTAGTATAAAATAAAGCAGGGACAATATTGGCACAGGAGAAGAAGAAAGAGCGTGAGTAGAGGGATGGCAAAAGAGAGAGAGAGAGAGAGAGTGAGAGAGGGAGTGAGAGCATGGAATGCGACTTTTATTACGATGCAGCGAATTAGTCATCAATTAGCATAACGAAGGAAAAATACAGAGATGGGAGATAAGTAAAGGCAGAATGAAGAAGAAAAGGGAAAAGGAATGGAGGAAAATATTGACATGACATGAATGTATTGTAAGTCAAGATCATGTGAAAGAGAAATGCAAGTTAATTATAAGAAATGAATGAAAAAACATTTTATGATAAGAAAGGAAACAAAGAGAGAAAGGAAAAACATAAGAAAGAAACAAAGAGTTTATTTTCATAAAAATAAATTATTAAATTCCCTAAAACAAATTTAATGGAACATAATGTTTTAAAATTTAAAGTTTTTAAAAATTATAATATTTTTTATTTTGAAATCAATAAGTTCCATAAAAGAAACTGCAGCTGCGCTTAAATATCGTCCCTAGAAACACGAAAAACAAGAAAAAGTTGAGAAATCAAAGAAAGAAGATAACGAAGAAGAAGAAAAAGAAGAGGCAACAGAAGCAGCACGCGACAATTAAAACTGCAAGCGTAGCACAAAAAGACGGAGGCCGCACCTGTTACGATTTCGATATTGACAACGACAGAGAGACGAACAGAAAGACAGACGGACGGCAGATAGACAGAGACAGACAGACGTATCGACATATCGAAAACGTCAGCGTCAGCGACAGCGACAGCGTCGACGCGTTGCTCGATCTACAAAAACAAATACTGAGTGATTTTTGTGTGGTCTGTGCCCATTTACAGAGCTTTTGTTGTTGTTGCTGTAGTTGTAGCTGACCTCAATTGCAATGAGTGCTAATAAATAAAGAAGCAAATTAAAATACATATAAATGTTTACAGTATGTGCAATTATATGTAAAATACATATTATAAATATTAAATATTGTATAAATTATATGCGTTAATTAATTTAATTAGCTACAATAAAATGCAAGCAAATGCGTGTAGTTGTGTCGCTTTTGTTGTTGTTGTGAGTCAAATGCAATTTATTGCGCATCGCTCAGAATTGCACTCCATATACATACACAAACACAAATACACACACTCACACACACGTTAAACTGACCTCCTCGCAACGACAGCGGCGATGACAGCGACGGCGACGGCGAATTGCGGTCGAAACCGTCCCTGGGCGAGTATCTCTCGCTGTATGTACATATGTTTATTTGTTTGTTTGTATGTATGTATGTGTGCGACGCGCGCACAAAAGTGTGTCAAGGTTTTTTGAATAATATTTTGTGCAGCGTTAACGTTTACGTACAGAAGCGACGCGACGCTAGCGTCGACAGCAGCAGCAGCGCAGCGTCAGGCCCCCATCACTCCCCTTTAGACATAGAGCAGCGAGCGCATTTCAAGCTTTTGATTTGTTGCTGCTGTAATCGTCGCCTCTGTTGGTTTGCTCTGCTGCGGCGCTCTCTTTTGCTGCCCGCTGTCGCTATGCTCTTTGTACTATTTGTACGCTGCTCTGTCGCTGTCGCTGCCTCAGCCGCGCTGCTGCTGCTCATTTTGCGTTGTCTCATCGCTTTATTTTATTTCATTTTATTTTGTTTCATTTTTACTTGTATATTTATTTTGATTTAATTGTGCATTGTAAGCTTATATTTATTTATTGTTGACTTTTGTGCTTTTGTGATGAATTTAATTGAATTCTTTTTCGCTTACATTAAAAAATGGGGTTTATATATAGCGACATTTGTCGATCGGGCAATTCTCAGCTGATAAACATAACTGGGTTAATGGGTTGCCAATGAAGCGAATCATCAGAACAAAGCAAAAGTTGTAATTAAGTGTGAGGTAGGTTCGAAATCTCACCATACGTTGGATTGATTTGGGAGTGGATTGCAAGAAGAAGGAAATTAATGAACGGAATTTATGCAAGTACAGTTGAGGGGGAAAAATAGTAGCACTCAATACACTAACAAATTTATTGATAACTTCCAATAGTGGAGTGGAATTTGGAATCATCTCCTTATAAATAGTTTAAATATTTTATAGCATACTTTCGAGCGCAGGTTTATTAATCGCAGATTTTGCAGGGTAAGCTCTAGTCCAGATTGCCTTTAGGCATAGTAACCCACAAATATGCATGTTTCTAGGCAACTGATGTGTGCTGTACGCACTTTAAAACAGATGTAGGCATGTTAACAGATACAACTATTCCCCAACCACACACCACCCAACACACCCCCAAATGACAGCGACACACGCGCCCCACTAAATTTCCCATTGACCTATTAACATTAAAAGCAAAGGCAAAGAAATAAGTAAAACCCAACAAACGTTGGCAGCCCATAAAAATAGAGTCAAAGTCTCGAACCTATCCTAAGGCATTTGTTGTTGGTGATGTGCTCGCCACAGTTGGAGTTCTCTCTTCGTTGTTGTTGTTGTCGTCAACCTACACCAACATGGCAACAGTTTTCCATTACAATGCACAGCATAGGCCTATGCCTCTGTCTCCCTATCCCTCTCGCTCTCACTCTAAAGCGAGCCCCCCACTCCGGCATCGCCCACAGCGGCCCACAGCGCTTTATTAGCACACACAGAAACAAGCACGCACATGCTCAGAGTGTGGCTCTCGCATAGGCATAGGCATAAAAACGAAAACGAAACGAAATAAAACGTAACGAAACGAAATCGAAATTAATCTCTCTAACATAGACCTGAATCTGTACAACGCAAAAGTAGGTCAGCAGAGGCAGCGAACGCCAGCAGCGACTGCGATGTCACTCATACATACACAGTCACACAAACGCCACACATACAGCGCCACACTTTCACTTATTACATTATTCAATGATGCCAACCCCACCAGTCGTCAGCGTCAAGCGTCAGGCCCCAAAAAGCGCACCCAAGCAGGCGGCAGCGCAGCAGCGTCGCAGTGGCTATGGCATCGAGAGAGGCAAAACAAGAGAGAGAGCGCGTTTGGTATGCTGGTGCCTCTCGCCGCGCTCCATTTCCGACAATGGGGCGACGACAAAGCATGTGGGCGAAAACTTGTTCGTGCGCTCTCGTTTTGTTTCGCTGCTGCGGTCGCAGCTGCTGTCGGCGTCGCTGTCGATTATTTCATATTGAAAGCAAAAGTGATCAGCGTGTTGAGAGAGCAATTTGGCGCTCTCTGCTGCTGCCTGCTTGTTCGTATAAGTAGTACATGTGTGTGTGAGTGTATTATGTTTGTATTTTTTTGCTGCCGCTTGCATTCGTTGTCGTTGCACACTTTAAACCTCTTCTCTGCCCTTCCGCTTCGATGCCGAACAGTGTGTGTTTGTTGTGTGTATGTGTGTGTGTGTAAACCGGCACGTCAATTAAGCCTGAGAAGCAGCGCAGCAGCGGCGTCGCCAAGCTGGGGAAAAATGTTACAAGGTTTCGTTTCAGGTTAAGACGAGTTTTTTTGGTTTTTTTTTTTAAATAATTTTTGTGTTTTTGGGTTTCTTGTTGCCATTTGTTGCTGGCTGCCTGCGAGTTGTTTTTGTTATATTTGTGGTTTGGTTTGAGTTTTGAGCACAAAGTGTTGGTACGTACATATGTATGCATATGCATATATACATATGTATGTATGTAAATAAGTGTGTACATTTTTCGTTTTCTAAATTTAGCTGCCGCTGTCAGTGTACGTGTGTATGAGTGTGTGTGTTTGTGTTTGTGCTTTTTGTTTTGCTTCGTTTCGCAGCGGCTACTTTAACAATGATAATGATGATGATGGCTGCTCATGATGATGATGATGATGACGTGCGTCCGTCGTCGTCGTCAAATAAGTGACCTGCCTCATTTGAAAATTGTTTGCGGGCGACGATAAACGGGATGCACTGGAAGCGCAAATGAAACAACTGGAATAAGAACAGTGCGAACAGGCAGAACGGTGGGAATGAAAGCTTTAATTAGTATAGGAAGAGTTGGGGCTGGAAACATGGAAATGATCGAGGGAAGAAAGTAAAGAAAGTGGGAGTAGTAATAGGTTTAGGCTGATAATACTGAAATAATGGGAACAGTTTGATTTTATTTTGAGAAAATGTGGATAATTTTGACATTTTCCAAGCTTTAATAATTTTAAATATTATAATTTGAGACTTATTTCTTAAGTTAATGAATATTACATTTGTTATAACCATTTTACCTAAAAAAAATTTTTTTTGAGCTCATTTCCAGCTAATTGCAGTTTTAGCGCATTAAATTTATAGCCACAAATCTTCGTAGAATATGTTTACAGTTTTACGCTTAATTTAACGCTACCACATGGCGACAGTTCCATAGAAAAAAACCCAACAATTGACCCAAAAACTCCACAACAACATTAGTAACTACCAAAAGCAACAAAAACAACAACAACAATAATAATGGTAATAATAATAAGAAACATATGCCCAAAACAAAAATTGTTGCTTACGAAATTTGTCGTTTTATTTTGTGTGTGTGTGTGTGTGTTTTGTACCTAAAAGTCCCGTAACATTTGGCAATCTACACATAAATTAAAATCAAGCACACTTTGTCTACCTCCGGTTTACCTGTGCCCCTTGTGCCCCTCCTCCCCTGCCCTCCCTCCAGTCCCGCCGCTAAACACCTACGAAAAGGCATTCAAAAAACAGTTTCCAGAATTAAAACGCCAAAAAAAGTCAAAAGCAACAACAACAAAGAGACAACAAAATTAACTGTTGATTGCGTAAAATGAACAACAACAACAACAACGAGAAGAAATCAAACGGCAACTGGCAAGCGAAATAAAACAAAATAAAAATAAAATTAAATAAATAAACAAAACCTTCGACGAAAAACCAAATGACCACAGCCCCAAAAAATTCGAAGTTAAAGCCAAAAATTGTACCAAAAAAAAAAAAAAAACAGCAACAACATGTGGCGGTGGAGTAGTGACGGATGGCAGGCGAAACGACTGCAAAATACCCTGTAGTGGGGATGTTTATATGAAAAGACTTTAAATTTTTGGGGTCTAAATTAAGACTCCTAAGGGACAATTGTGCCTAGAGCAGCTATAAACTATAGTTAGTCGATTTCGTGCAGATTTACTTGGTATATAGTCGAGTAGGATGGGAAATACATAATTTGTGCTGAAGAGTGACTCTATGAGCTTTTTGATCTCTTTCTAGCACAAAGTAGGTCAATTTGCTTGCTCTAGCTGTTAGTTTACATGTTTTTATACACTTTGCATATTTTTTACCTACTACAGGGTCCAAAAATGCAGTTGAAACTACAACCACAACTGCTCAGATTTTATAGACTTGAATTCTGCGCACGTTCCAAAGCAAATTTTATACGTTTAATGTTTTATTATGAAATTTAAGCGCAGGAAAAAACGAGGTACACAAAGAAATCAAAGCTGGCAGATTCGTCTTGTCAGTCCAACTGTCCCACTGTACGTCAGTTCCACTGTCTGTCTGTTCCACTGTCCATTCGTCAGCGTCCAAAGCTTGCGAGTGCAAAGCTTGGAGCTCGAAGTCCAAGTCAAAGTGGAAGTTAAAGTCGCAGGTCGCGTCATCGCTGCAACAAACGGACCCCAAAAAAGGCAGCAGCAACTACAAAAACAAAGCAACAACAACAAAAGCAACTCGAAACAACAACAAAATCAAAAATAATTGTTGCCTGTCCGTTTCATACCACACGACATTAACATTTGTGCCACCAGCGCCGACAAAACGCATGCCTAAAACGCCAAAAGCGCAGGGAAGAGGTCAGCCGAGGGGTTGGTAGGGGGGTAGGGGACAGAGAGGAGAGCGGAGTACGGGGGAGTCAGGCAAGCAGCGCTCATTTATTTAGCTACGTTTTGTTTTCTGGTGTCTTTTTGGCAGTCAACCAGCAAAAATGTCGAAATTGCTAACGGCAAAAAAAGTTAATTGCTTAAGCTGGGCAAAAGAAATGGGCTAAAAACTAAACAAAGTGAGTAAAAAAGCTAAGAGTTCAAAGCAAATATTGAAAAAGAAATGAATGAGCAATGCAGGATAAGAAAAATATGCAAATGGAAGTAGGAAAAGGAGGAAGCGAATGGAATAGGTTAACGAAAAAGACAAGTGGAAATAAAATAAGGAAAATTTATAGGGAATAAAACCACAAAAGTAGTAAAAAGTATGTAATGAACACAGACCATACTAATTAATGTAACTTACTATAGTAAACCTACAAAAAGAGGTTCAATTTTCTATAGACGAACTAAATTATTACTACGTATACTTGATTTTAAGCAGACATAACGTATACGTCAGAAGTAAATAACTAACTTATAGTTTATACACTCTTAAGTAGTCAAATTTCAACCAAAATGAATTTCATTATATGAAACCACACACTGACACTTTTGTCGCCTGTGCAGACAACAGGCTGGCGCTGCTGCCGCTGCTGTTGTTGTTCCTATTGTTGTTGTTGTTGCTAGCAACTCGCGATTGACAAACAACTGTCGAAAAAGTCATTGCGCATGCGCGCACAAGTCAAAGGCAACAGCCAAAAAAATAAACCCAAAAAACAGCTAAGAAAAAAAGCCAAAAAAAAAAAACAAAACTGAAACTGAAACTGAGACGGAAAACGAGAACAAGCAACGGATTCGAAGTTAACAGATCTTTAGCTAGTCGAGGGAGGTAAAAGGAGTGTGAGAGGAGGGGGAGTAGGAGGAGAGGGGGAGGGGTAGGGGCCGGCTTAGTCGCAGGTAAAGCTACAGCAGGCAACAGTTATACAGCCGCCATTTAAATGGAGTAGCGAAGTGGAAGCTGAAACTGAAACTGAAACAGAGACTGAAGTACAAGTAGGTCTCTCTCTGCCTCCCTCTCTCACTCACTCTCCCCCTCTCGCTCTGTCGCTTTTGGCAGCTTGTAGTTTGAGTATCTTGTAGTTAAACCTGTTTTAAAACATTTTTTTGGGCTATAACTTGGAAAAAATCCAAAAAAAACTGCAGAGAGTGAGAGTGAAATGTGCGTGTGTGTGAGAGTGTGCGTGTGTGATTGCCCCACACACACACACACTCTCGTGCACTTTGTGCTTTGTCATTTACCTGCCTTGGCCATATGGAAAAGAGACGACCCTAAAAGAGCCAACAGCAGCAGATAAAACAGATTCCCGAGTCTCTTGGTCACGAACAAATTTCGTTGCAAAGGAAATGAAAATGATCATTGTGTGTTGTTGTTGTTGTTGTAGCTGTTGTGCCCTTTGTTGTTGTTGTTGTGCGGTGCGTTGTTTGCAGTTTCGCAAGCCACAAAGCAGAGGAGACCAACAAAAAAAAATTGAAGTCAGAGGCGCCACAAAACTGTTGTAATCTAAAAAACGTGTTTACATTTGAGTTGAGCTACAAATTCACGTGCAGCGTGTCTTCTGCTGCCCCTCTTCACACTCTTCTTCTCCCCTCTTCCTCCTCCGCTTCTCTCCCTCGTCCTCCCCTCTTCCTACTCCTCTTCCCCTGCCTATCATTACCAGTTTTTTATACATTTTTGCTGTAGCTTTTCAATATTTCAACTGCATTTCGGGGTTTTTCCCCCAACTTCATCTGCTTGCGCCTCCTCTTGCTGCTCCTCTCCCTCTCCCTCCTCTTCCTCTCCCTCTCCCCCTCTCTGCTGTGTGGCAATATTTTGCGGTCTCTTTGCTTGTATTCAAGACGTTGCATTTTAATGGTTCGTCTTTTTAGTTCCGTTCGCTTAGTTAAGGAATTGAACATTTTTTATTTTCTCGAATTTTTGTTTCGTTTTTTTTCTGTCTGTTTTTTGTACAAAAACGAGTGAAAGTTTCGCTTGCTTTTTAATGCTCCTTTCAACGCAACTGAACTTATATAATTGTTGTTGTTGTTATCTGCTTGTTGCCGTTTTTATGGGCAGGGTGCATCCTTAATTTGTGCTGCAGGCCGCCAGTTACGTATACGCCACGTTAATGGGGTCAGAATGTGGCATATGCGCGTATGGGCCATAAAGTACGACAAGTTATGGACTGAAAGCTTAAAAACATGTTAACATGTGCTCGATTTTAATTTAAAAAAATAAAAACTATAAAAAAATAATAAATTTAGAAAAAAAATGTTTAAAAATTAAATAAACATTTTTAAATATTTTTAAAAAATACAAAAATTATGTAACTTAAATAAAACATTATATAAATCAGTTTAAATTAAATAAATTTAAAATATGCTCTAATTAACATTCAGTTTAACTACTGTTTCTTAATAGATTAAAAGCATTTTAAACTAAATCAACGCATTAATTTAATGTGTGTCACAAAAACTTAAACTTAAACAATCTATGAGATAAATAATATATGCCCAAAAGCAAAAATGTTACAAGTTTTAAAAGCAAATCAAGCATTAAACTTAAACTGAAACAAAGCAAAAGAAAAAACAAAACCTGCAAAGTGACCATAAAAAAAGGCTAAAATAGACAATAAGCTTAAATTGAGAGCCAAGCAAAAGCAAACACAAAACGAAGAAGAAGCAAAGAAAAAAAACAGCAACAATAGCAAATAGGAAACGAAAACACGCCACATGAAAACCGTGTCATGAACAAATGCAACAACAACAAAGACGACAACAGAAACCCACAACTAATTGAGACCAAAGAGACGCGCAAGCAACAAAAGCAACAACAACAACACAAAGTGAACCAACTTGGCAACAAGAAAAACTTCAAACTGATGAAAAATTCCCACTTTTGGTTAAATGAAGTAAAAAGTGAGTAACAAATTACAAAACCCCAACAACAACAACAAGAGCTTTAAAGTTAAAGCTTCGCTTAACGGTGCTATCCGTATAGAATGAGTCGTCATCGTTTGTGTTGTACCCTGTACAGTGGCTCAAAAGCTATGCCAAAAAAGTTTCACTTTCGCTTTCAGCGCAGTTTGAATTTCAATGCAGCAGTAATAACAGCAGCAGCAACATCAAAAGGGGGGCACTAAGTCAAGCCAAGCAGAGCCAAAAGTAAATCAAGAGAGCAGCTCACACAAACACAAAGAGAGCGAGAGCGCCCTCTGCACAAAATTGAGCTCGCGCATTGAAAGTGAAACTGGCTCCCACTCACACACAAACACACATATGGCAGACGCTCGCATACAAGCAAAGCGGCACATACATACGTAATATCGCAACGTTCGCGCTGCTTCACTGAGAGCGAGAGTAAAAACGCTGCTAGCGCTAGCAGTGCTGTCGACGTAGCTGCTGTCATCGACAACGCGTCGGCAGCGGCAGCAGCAGCAGCGCTTTAGTGTATGGCGGGTATCCTCGCCGTTTGCTTGGGTTTAGTCAATCGAGATACGTGGTTGATGTTGGTCGTGTTTTTCGCATAGCAAATTAATCTCCATATATAAATACAAAAATTACAAAACAAAAAAACAACAACAAAATTTAAATAAATTTATAATTCTACATACAATATTTATGACAACAACAACAGCAACACGATAAAAGTGCTTACCAACAAAAAGTGGTGTAAATGTGATTGTGTGTGTCATAGAAATCACAATATATAAAAATTACGCTCGCTTTTGGCCTAAATACCAAAAGATAACAAATCCAACCAAACAGTGTGAGTGGCAGTGCATCAATAATCATAATAATACAGCAAATAATTGCAATAGGAAAACGCAAACGAAAACGAAAAGGAATAGAAAGAGAAAAAGGAAAATAAAAACAAAAAATTGCATTCGCTACTTTCGACTTGTGTGTGTGTTCTCCGCCTTCCCCCCCACCACTCTGTCTGCCCAAAGCACACACACACACACACAGTTATAACGGCAATTTGCATCCACTGCAGGAACAGCCCCAGGATTATGTTCTCTCTGCTTTGGTGTCAATTCGTCGTCCGTTGTGTGAGCGTTAAGTGAGTGAGTGCGCGAGAGCGAGAAGCAAGCAATGCATTAGTTTTTTGATTTGTCTAAAGAAGAATAGAAGAAAATAGAAAAAAGTGCAATAACAACAAATAGCAGAAAGCAGCTAAATAACAGTGCGTGTGTGATTTGGTGTCAGTGTTGCAAAACACGCAACAAAATACTTGAAATACAAATACAAAAATACGAAAAATTCAAATCAATTACAATTGTTTCAACCGCACACAATCAAAGCTAAACAAAGTTCTATGTACACCTAAATATATCTATATAGAAATCAGTTAAAGCCCTACCTCCTAAAAAATCAGGCATATATAACTAAATATATGTATAAAAATCTATATAAAGCTAAAAATCGTATAACTTCTCTTCTCACTCACCTCGTCAAAGTACCTGCAAAAAACACATCAGAAAAAGTTTCCAACTTGGATTATTCCGTTAAAAAATAAATAAATAAATAAAATATATAACTTAACGAATTTCTTAAAATAATAACAACAAAAACTATAGCTTAAATACAGTTTCAAAAATTGTTAAAAAATAAAATAAAAAATCTTTAAATATTAAATAAATTTTCTAAAAATTCTAAACAGTTATCAAATGCTTATAAAGCATGCAAAATATTACAAATAAATACATTAACAAATAAAAACCATTTGTTAACTGAAAATAAACTTAATGTTTCATTGTTGCAACGAAAATGTTGCTTTTAAAAAACCAACAACAATTAAGTGCAAAAGCTAGACCACCGTATGTTAACAACAACAACAACAACAACAACAGCAACAAGTTTAAATAAAAACAAAGTTGCTAAGAAATAAACAAGAAAACAAACACATAAATCAGCAATAAATTGTTGCACTAAAAACCGTCCAAAATAAAAAACTTAAGCAAAAATTATAAGCAAAAAAGTTTAGTTTAAAAAAATTCCATGAAATGTTATTAGAAATGGATCAACAACAGGCGACTGTACAGTTTATATCGTCGCTGAATCTGTCGCCGTTTAGCATGCAGCTAGAGCAGCAGCAGCCAGCGAGTCCGGCGCACAGCAACACCAACAACAACAACAACAGCAACAACAACAACAGCGGCAACAACAGCAGCAGCAACAACAACAACAACGATAACGATACAAATGCATTGAGCAACTCTGATAACGATTACAGCGCCTACACGTTGCAATTGAGCAATCATCAGCAACAGCAGCAACAACAACAGCAACAGCAACAACATCACACGCATCACCAGCAACAACAGCAGCAGCAGCAACAACATTACCAACAACAACAACAGAATATTGCCAACAACAATGCAAACGCTGCGAATCAATTCAATGCCTCCTCCTACTCGTATATATACAATTTCGATTCACAGTATATATTCCCGACAGGCTATCAGGAGACCAACTCTTCGCACTCACAGCAGAGCGGCAATGGCGGTGGCAACACTGGCAACTCTGCTGCACAGCTTCTGAATGGCAGCACTGCGGGTGGCAACTCTGGCGGCAATGGCTACATGTTGTTGCCGCCTGGTGCCGGTGGCACTTCAGCCTCTGCCGCTGCTGCCCACATGTCCGGCCAAGTTGGCAACCCTGGCAATCCTGTTGGCGGTGCGGGCAGCGGTGCTGGCGGTGGCACAAGTGCTGGCGGTGGTCATCATGGCACCAGTGCGACCTCTGGCGGCGGGGAGGCCATCGATTTCAAGCATCTGTTCGAGGAGCTGTGTCCCGTGTGTGGTGACAAGGTGAGTGGCTATCACTACGGGCTGCTCACCTGCGAGTCCTGCAAGGGCTTCTTCAAGCGCACCGTGCAGAACAAGAAGGTCTACACCTGCGTCGCGGAGCGTTCGTGCCACATCGACAAGACGCAGCGCAAGCGTTGTCCCTACTGTCGGTTCCAAAAGTGCCTCGAGGTGGGCATGAAGCTGGAGGGTAAGTTCAATAAGAAATACATCTTTAAAATATATTTAATTAGAAGTAAAGCTGAGTGTTCAGTAGTGCCAAGATCAGCAGAGATGAACAGTGGTAATAGTGTTGGAAAATGCTTATTAAAGTTCCTGAAATGTTAATTTATGGAATAACAATAGCTTGGTTTTAGGTATAGGAAGGATTTGGAGAGTTTTTTGAGTTGACAGTGTTGGAAACGTTTTTAATATTGATTTCAGAGTTCCATTAACCTATATTTATCGATCTACCGGAGCTTTAAGAATCAAAAGTTTGACCCATTTCTTTGTATCTAGTGCATCAGAAAATCATAAATTGTTCCTATAGTTTACTTTTTAAATAGAGCAACAGATAGAGAAAGCTTGTTAGAAGTTTCAGTGTTGGAAAAAGCTATAAACACACCTAAATGAATAGTGACATTTTCTCTATTTCTTGCAATCTTTTAATAGTTTTCCATGATTTATTCTTTTATTTTAAGCACTTTATGCTTATTGATAGCGATATGCTATTATGTGGAAACTTCTACAGATTAAAGTTCCTAGAATTGATAATTAAAGGAAAATGCGTTATCTACCGAACTCAGTAAAATTAATTAGTAAGCTAAAAAGAATATATTCATGTGATTTTTGTATATATTTTCAAGTATATTACCTTCATCTCAGTTCTGTTAGCTCTTCTTTAAAGGTTTTTTAACTGTAGCTCCTTTCGCATATATCTTTTCCTCTTACTTCTCGCCACTTTACGCTGCACTCGCGCAGATCTAGTTTTCTAGACTTTTCTCACAGCACGCACTTGGCAGCAGTGTTAGCCTTGATGCACGTGCATCAACGTATTTCCCATTGACCCTCAGTTTGTTGACAAACAGTGCGTATGCGTGATATGTGTTGACCCTGTTGATAAAAAGGCTTTTTAATATGCAATGCGCAGCGTGACAATTGTTTATCGTTAGCTTAATCGAATTTTCCCACAAACACCTTACACACTTTACTGAATCACTTAATTAGTGAGTTGCTAAAAGTTACTTGTCATACAGTGCGTATAAGTAATATTTCGAATGAAATTTGATGGAATTTGTTACTCTTTTGTTAATTTCTTTGCTATTTTAACACTTTTTCCAATCTAATGCAACAAACAATGCATTGTTAATGCATTAAAAGACTAGAGTTCTTTGCAATTCCACTGATTTCGTGTCAATTTCACTTTCATTTCGCTGTCAGAAACTTGAAATGTTGCAGTTGCTGTAAAGGCAGCAGCATCTAGTATACAGTGAAGATATACTAACTAACAGATACGAGTACAGGGTGTGTGTGTGTATATATCTATAGGCAGAATGACAGGCAGCGAACGAAACGCGACCAACGAAATTAAATCGATATTCTTTATTATTTATAAATGCACAAAAGCAACAACAATGAAGTGAAAAGCGAGCAGAAAACTCAACTCAAATTCAACGCAAACTCACTGTTTTTGCTCTTTGGGGAAAATTGTTTTCCTTTCGTAATACGAAACTCAACTGAAACGAAAACTTTGAAACTTGGCCCCCAAGCGGCTGCTTATCAGAGAAAATATACTAAATAAAAATAAGTAAAAAAAATAAAAGGATTTCAGTAACAATTAAACACAAATTATGTAAATGTCTTCGTAAATAATTGAAAAGTCGACAACTTTCGTCGGTTCAATTTGCGACTCATTTCATCATGACACATAATCGGAATTATTTATAAATTGGTTTAAGCAGTACAGACGTACACGTATACACATCGTATTATCCAGGTATTATCCAGACCTATCCCAAGTTTCACTCAAAAATAAATACAAATATTTGCATACCCTGGGGATGAGTTCGAGTGAAAGGTATGTGCTTTTGGTGCTAGGGTAGGTAAGAGTTAAGCTGATAATTTTTTAATTTATAGAAAAAGATACAAATGTATCTTTTACAAAGTTTTGGTATATATGTTTTCTTTCATTCGATTTACAGGGTATTTTTTAGCCCTTCTGCTTGTTTTGTTGCTGTCTTGTTACCCACTTCTTTGTGAAATGATACAGAATTGTTGATTTTACGCTTGTTTTTAAACAGATTTTCATTCTTTTGTTGCTCGGATAAGTAAATATTATATATTATTGTTGTTTTTCAATACCTTGATGAACTGTTCCTCTGTTTGTAAGGTGGAACATGAACTGTTCCACTGTTTGTGAGGTGGAACGTAAGGTGAATAATCAAACGTAATTATAAATTTGGCATTACGCTACGATTTAAACAGGATTTGCTCGCTTCCTTCTCCCCACTGTGCTTGTTAAAACTCTTCAAAATACGTAAATACTTTCACACATTTCTGTTTTACTTAGTACTTTGCGCTTGTTAAACATTTTTTAGTACTTTTCTTGGGGCGAGAATCCCTTGGCAGCATACATGGCTTGAACACAGGGCCATACGCAGGCCAGTAAAAATAAAAACTTTTGCTTTCGCTGCACGCGCCCACAAAGACGCACACACTTACGTACGTGCCTATACATACAAATATTTATATGTGTAATATGCATACATGTATGTACCAGAGACCTGCAACGAGTATACTCGAGTACGTTCGAACTTTTCATCAAACGATCGGGTAACGAGTAATTCAACGGGCTGTCCGAAAAATGTTCGAATCACAACGATCAATTGCCCGTTTTCTGAATGATTCGAACCAGATCGTTTGATATCAAACAATTTGGTTGCGATCAGAACGATCAGCCCCATAGATCGTTTGCTGATCGTTCGAGTTGTCAAACGAGTATTCGAACGAGTATACGAACGCAACCTGCCCTGATCGTTTTATCAGTACAAACGTTCGAGTAACAAGCAAGTTCGTAGGTTCGCTTGCGTTGCGTGGCGTTCGAAGTGTTGTCATTTATTAAGATGAAAATATGCTAGTTCTAGCGGAAAAAAAGGCGAAATGGCTAAATTCCAATGAAAATTAATAAGAAAAATGTTTAAACATATATTTTTCTTCTTCTTTTATTATTAATAAATTTAAAAACCATAATGTGTAACATGAAAAATGAAATAATTGTAATATATGTGCATTGAATTTCCCATGTACACATAAGTAAAAGCTAGATCTGGCGGAAAACAATTTGGAGAGTAACACTGATGGCACGCGCAACAAGCCCGAGAGTTGTCTTTGTTTGTGTGTATTAGTGCGAGCAAGTATTGATATGTTTGGCATACCACGCATTTCGCTTATAGTTTTTTTTTTAAGAAATACTTTTATTTGAATATAAGAAAAGAGAAATATTTTATTCGTCTGTCAATGTATTTAAATTACATTCTTTAAAGCCGTTAAATCATTTAGTCTTGTACCACCGCTGAGAATATTTCATGCAAAATATTATAAGTTTCTGTTTGGCTTGCTTACAACATGCTGTATAACGGCAAAATACTCGAGTATATACTCGAGTAAAACGAGTATAAGCATGCCCGCGGAACGCACACAAACGATCGGGTATCAAATTTGTTCGAACAAAACGATCACGAGTAAGCGTTCGAGTATACTCGAAATTTTTATACTCGTTGCAGGTCTCTGGTATGTACTAAGCTATGTACATTTCTTACATTCAGTGCAGCATGCACCGGTGGCTTCGCTCTCTCTCTCTCCCGCGCTAGCCCTCAATCTCATTTACACATTTACTCGCTCGCTCGCTCACCCACAAGCCGCTTAAACCGCGCTCTAAAATAAGAAGAAACAAACAAAAAAAAAAATAAACCGTAACAGCAGCGAGACCGACAGCGGCAGCGCTGCATGCTGACGCCGCAGTCGCTGTAGCCGCAAAGCAAGCTTCAAAACAACATACAAAAGGGCCGCTTGCTGTGCCGAATTCAAGCTGCCTCTGCTGCCGTTAACGCTGCTGTTGCTCTTGCTCTGACTGAGCTGCTGCGTCTCTGCGCTGAGTGTTCACTTTGCTCAAGCTTTTCAAATGGCGCCGCGAGAGTATGAGTCTGACTCTGAGCGTAAGTCATTTGTATGAATGTGTGTGTCTGTTTGTGTGTACGTGCGCTTTTAACATTGTTTGAATTTTGTAATAATATTTTTTTTCTGTGTTTGTTCATATGCTGAGCGCAATTTTTTGTGCTTTATCATTTGCACGCTCACTTGCTCATGTTGTGCGGCCTAAATGGGCCATAAGACTAGCAGGCAGCATGGGCTGGAAAAGAGGTGGGGATGAGGGGCAAAAGGAAGGGGCATTGACAATAAACAGCCGTAAATTATTATGCAAAGTGCTGTTAATATCGAGTGTGTGGAAAAGTGTGAAAATTATATGCGGGTGAACGGGACTAATGTGCCATGGGAGTAAGAAGCATATGTGTGAATGCCTGCCTGTGTGTGTGTGACTGAATGTCTGTGACTGTTTGTGTGCGTGTTTGAGTCTTTGTAAGTGGAGTTGCTGAAATCTGAGTGGAGCACATTGAAAGATTTACGATAACAATCACATGTGTAATACTTATGTGGGTGAATACTGCTCGTGACTACTGTAAAGTGTTTAAAGAAAATGAGCTGTAGTATTTTAGTGTATATTGTGGTTTTTATAGTGTTTAATAACCCACATTAAATATATTATTTCGGTTATTTATAATTTGTAAATTTTTGTGAATTTTTGCAACACTTGTGCAGTAATGTCATGCGAAAATCAATTTTCTAATGCATATTACGTTCTGTTTCCGCCCAAAAGCAGCTCTTATTTTCGTAGCAAGATCCCCCCACCAGCAACCCACAGCTTCCCCCACCAGAAAACATAAAAAAAAGCAGTCAAAAATTGGTTTTGCCTTTGGTTTGATTTGGTTTGTTGGCTTAGCCTTTTGACTCTCTTGCCTCAGCTTGCGCTCTCCAAACGCAAAAAACACACACACAAACATGCACAGAGAGGCGGCAGGCGCGCTGCCTCTGTCTCCCTCTCTCGCAGTCGCTCTCCCAGTCTCTCGCATATTCGCACACACACACACACACACACACACACACACACACACACACACACACATACACGCACACAGGCAGATAAGTTTATTTGTAACGTACATATGTAGTTAGTCGTATTGCCATCTCATTTCCGCTTTTGGCGCACTTGGCCCATAGTGCCATCTCTTGCGCTCATGACCTAGATTCCGTAGCGTCAGTGTGTGCGTGCACGTGATGTATAAATACAAATGTGCGTCCGTATGTGTGCCAACGCGCGCGTTTGTATGTGTGTGTGTATATGTGTAATCAATGCAACATGTAGAGAGTGCTGCTTTTGTAGTTGTTGTTGTCGTTTGCTTTTATTTTTAATACTCTGTGAATTATTTCGAACGTTTTGCCATCGCATTGTCGCTCGTTCCGTCCTTCCGTTTTTGTTGCTGCTGCCGACGCCGCGTCGTCGTCGTCGCCGGCGCTGCGACTGCTGCTATGTCAGCTCTGTCGTAATCTCTTGACGCTTTCGTCAGCAGCATTGAAGCGCCTTCGTTTCGCTCTCTGCCAAGCGCAATGCTTTTATAATTGCGGACGCCTTTTTGCTGCTTAACAGCTTTGACTTTAACTTGAATGGCGGCGGCAGAGACTTGGGCAGCGGCAGCGTTTGCCTTTGTCAAATTCAAGCTTTGGAAATCAGCTGCTGAAATCGAATGGGAATGACTCACATATGTTGTTGTTGTTGTTGTTTGCATTTGTCTATCTCTTTCTATCGTTCTCTGTTTTGAATTTTGAGACTTGGATTTGGATTACGTGCTTTTTGAACAATGTGCAACGTGGAACAATTGGGATTTGAACAAAATGTTAAATTACGTTAAGCGTATTACAAATGAGATGACAGCCATGGCCGCGGGGGGATAGGGTTTGCGGAGCGGAAGAGGAAGCGGGCGGGGGAAGTGCACACGATATGTGTTGAAATATTTGTTAGCCATACAAACTGTGCATGTGTGTGTGTGTGTGTTCGAGTGTGTGCAAAGGGAGAAATGAGTCAGACTTTGATGCGGTATGCGATGACAGCGTAGATTACACAACTTTAGTTGCGACTTTTGGATACCCTGTATAAAGAAAACTTAACAATTTATTAGTAGAAAAAAAGAAGGATTATAGTAGCAATGAAATTGCTTACCAAAGAAGGATGTCCTAATAATATTATGTCCTTAAACTTAACTAGATTATATTTAAGTGCTTAAAGGTTACTAAAGGATTAATCAGATACTATACAGACTTCTAAGAGGAATTTCTCCACAATCCTGTGTTTTTCTATCCTGTCAATAACTACTCTATATTTAATATAACATAATTTATTGCTAATTTTTCTTAGTTTACAGTAAACATTTTTGTTTAAGAATTTGTATTCAAATTATGTGAATAATTTTCGATTTTCGTTTGCTTTGCTTTGAAACACACGACGTATACGCAACACTTAGCTGCAGCCTACTTAAAATCACTCATACGACAAGTAGTACCCTCAAATTGAATTGATTTTTCAGCTTTTGCCCAGCGACGACTATCAAATATCACTTTCATATGCTTTTTCCTTTCCAATTTTTCCCCTTCCTGTTTTACTTTTCATTTTGATGGGGACAACCAAATTGATTGTAAATTACATCAGTCGGTTATGCCACGCCCACACCCCAGTTGGCCCTTTTAATTAGGCAAACACTCGGATTGCGCGTTAAGCGTTAACAACACAAAGCCACAAGAAGGGAATGAAGTGGAAAAAGAAGCAGAAGCAGTAAAAGAAAATAAAAGTCTAAAATTACTCATACGCACCATTGACCTAAATTTAGTTTTTCCTTCTTTGTCGAAGCTTAAAAATAATAACAGTAGGCAAATAGCAACAAAAACAATAGAATTTATTGATTTCCCGGTCTGTGTGACAGCAGCGCGCACCAAAGAGAAATGGAAAATGGAAAATTCAACGACATTCACTGTCTTTGTCTATTTTCCCCACTTCTTGTATACAAATTGAAGCACTTTACATTTGTTTAAGAAGCAGAGTAAAAGAAAACGAAAATGTAAACAAATGTCACCTGAAATTATGTAAGCAGATGAGAAGGGAAGCAAAGAGTTTGAGTGGAACTGTGGGAAGCTTAAAAATAAAAACCAAGTTACCTTAAGCTCGGGTCCAACAGGCATTAGGCAGCGATTTATGCGCTAATAAAATGTCTATAAATATTATAAAAATTATAGTCCAACGCACACACAGACGGAGACGGGGGTTGAGATGGAGACAGAGATGAAGATAAAGATAGAGATACATGTGGTACCCGCATATGAACTCAACATAAATTCACTTGGCCTAAGTTTGTTTCGACCGGAAAACCGTTGTAAGCGCGCGCCCACAAACAAACAAACACACACACACACTCACTTAGACTCGCACTCAAAGAGATTGAGAGTGAGAGTGGAAGTGAGAGTAAGAGTTTTTATATTTCCACTTACAGCGAATGAGAGCAGCTCTCACTTCAAACGACGATGGCAACAACAACGCGCATGTTGTCCCAGTTTTCACAAACTGTCCTTGACCTACTCCACTCAACAAAGTTGTCTAATGCGGCGGCAGAGTCGTCCATGTGTCTCTGTGTGCGTGCTTCCCACTGTGTCTGTGTGTGAGTCGCTGTAAAAGAGTTGGCGAGCGAACGAAACGAAACGAAATGTCGTAATAGAAAGCTTTTCGAGTTGCCATGCCAGCAACAAAGCCAGAGCGCATAATGAGCCAAAGAGCAAACTCACTCTCACAAGCACTCTCTCTTTCTTGCGCTCTCTCTCTCCGTTTGTGTTGTCTGCGTTTGAGGCCATGTGACGTTGGGACGCTAACGCTGGCAGCGCTGCGACTCGACGCAGTGGCGCTTTGTCGTTTGAGAGCGTGAATTTGCCTACATAAACACACACACACATATACACACGCTTACTTACATAGTATGTACGTTTGTATGTATTTACATACTTATACACGCGCGTTGATTATTTGTAAACAATACGCTTGACCTAAATTACAGTTACTTGTTTCGTATAGAAACAAAAACGACTTTGCAATTTTTCGTGTGCATTTCAAATGCATATTTTATATGCACGAGTATGCGTGCGAGTGTGTGTGTGTCAGTAACAGCGCCACCTGCCGGCCAAACCCCGCATAGAACGTCTCTTGTGCACCAAATGCACGTTTATTGCGTCTTCTAATCAACTACAAAACGCGGCTGCTGCCTCTGTTCTCTGCCCTCTGCTCTGTCGTCGCTGCGACTGCATCATTCGCAATTGGTGCCGGTGTCTGTGTATTTATGTCGGCCTCTCTCTCTCCCACTCTCTCAGTGCTTGCGTGTGCTTGTTTCTGTGGCGCGCTTTTGGTTTAAGTCATAACAGCACCCGCACCACTGCAAGCAAAACCAACAACAAACATCGTTCTCCTGCTCTCCCTTTCCTCCACACTTCGCACTACCCACTCCATTCTCCTCTCTCCCACTACCACCCAACTGCCATTCGCACATTTCTGCTGTTGCCATAAGAATCGCATTTTTATTGCGTTTCAGTTTGTTACACACACACTCTCACACGCATGCACATGTGCGTTGCTTTTGTATGTGTGTGCGTGTGTGTAACAATTTTGTTTTGTATTTTGTGCAATTATTTTTTGTTTTGTTTTTAGTTTTCTTGTATTTTGTTTTTGCTGTTTTCCGTGCTTTGTTTTTGTCAAGCTGCGTTGTTGATGGGCGTGGCTAGTGGGAGGACTTCATCGCAGATATTCTTGTTAGATATAACCACAAATTGTTCCAACATTCACTGGAATTTATGTATAAGATTTCCTATAATCTACAATTCTGATTTTTAACTTTGCAATTTCTTTGTCATGGAACGACGCAAAAATATACAGTGATAACATTAGAAATTCATTGATTTCTAGAATTCTTATTTCAAAAGAAGTAGTAACTATAGACCAACTAGATCTCAATAGCTATGTCAAGAAAATATCGCTCATGGACTAAATTTAATAACAATTTAAGCTTTACTTTATTATTAACTTAATTTTCTATAAATATTAATCTTTATTTTCTGTTTATTTTTCCAGCGGTTCGAGCGGATCGCATGCGGGGTGGACGCAACAAGTTTGGACCGATGTACAAAAGAGATCGGGCGCGAAAACTTCAGGTGATGAGACAGCGACAATTGGCGCTTCAAGCGTTGCGCAGTTCAATGGGATCGGACATAAAGCCGACGCCATTATCCCCGGGCTATCAGCAAGCATATCCAAATATGAATATTAAGCAAGAAATACAAATACCTCAGGTAAGCCAAAAAACTAGTAAGGTGGAATAACTATGCTCTAGTGAATAGACTGCAAAAGACCATGTACGTGAGAAATTAGAAAGATTAAATGGGGATTTGGAAAGCATTCTTCCGAGAGGAGGTTTAAGATGAGTGTAACTGTCCGATTTTTGCAAATTTCTTTTGGTATGCCATTTCTTAGATAAAATACAGAATATGGGATGCGTAGACAGACAAATAGGGCTATATAGACCCCTTTGTTAATACAGATCAAGAAAATATCATTATAGAGTTCTCAAAATGCTCATAGATTGCTTTGAGGCTCTAAATTACTAACGTCACTCAACTCTCTCTCATCCATTCTCTATCTCCAACTCTTTCTGCAGGTATCCTCACTCACACAGTCGCCGGATTCGTCGCCTAGTCCCATTGCCATTGCATTGGGACAGGTGAATGCGAGCGGGGGCGGCGGTGTGATAGCCACGCCCATGAATGCCGGCAATGGCAATGGCAGCTCCTCAATGATCAGTGGTAACAACAGCAGCGGCAACAACAACAACAGCAACAACAACAGCAGCAACAACAACAGCAGCAGCAGCACAGGCAGCGGCGGCAGCGCAGGCGGTGGAGGTGGCAACAACGCTGGCGGTGGCAACAACAACAGCAACAACCCCGATGGCCTGCCACGCAATGGAGGAAACGGCGGTAACGGAGGCAATGGCGGCAACAGCAACAGCAGCTGCCATGAAACCGGAAATGGATCTCTGCAGAATACGGCGGAATCGAAATTGTGGTATTTACCCAGTACAAAGAACAGTGCTAACTACAGTGAAAACTCCCTCGAACTGAAACTGAACACAAACTTAATCCAAACCAAATTCAAACGAACCTTTTATGTACTTACGCAAAGAGTGTGTCTTTAAAATGGCAGCAAAGTGTGTATCGATAGTCGACTTAAAGCAAAACGATATTCATCGATAACAGTGGATTTGAAACTAAGTAGAACGGAGCGAGGTAAACGTTTTTATGTAAATTTGATAAGAGTTTTTGAGTTATCGGTATATTTTAACGATTATTATCGTTGCATGAGTTTTTCAAACAGTGAAAAGTTTCTATATTAAGGCAAAAGTAGAAAAATATAGTAATCGATTAGTAAATGAACACCTACCGATATGTATCGATAACAATCGTCATGCTGCAGTCAACTTTGCTAACTAGCCCCAGCGTCTACTCTTTTGTGTAGCAACAACAAAAATGCAGCATTTTACTATTCTCTCCCTCTTTCTCTCTCTTCCTTTCTGTTTGTTTCTTTTTTTCTCTTAAAGTTTCGATTCTGGCTCACATCCATCAAGCACAGCCGATACGCTCATCGAGCCACTGAGGTAAGTTGCGAAAGCTCCAGCTGAAGAGAGCGCAATTGTAACTGTTCTAATTTTTGTTGTTTCTCTTTTGTGTGCACTTCGCAGGGTATCGCCAATGATACGTGAATTTGTGCAATCGATCGACGATCGGGAATGGCAGACGCAGCTGTTTGCGCTGCTGCAGAAGCAGACGTACAATCAGGTTGAAGTGGATCTCTTTGAGTTAATGTGCAAAGTGCTCGATCAGAATTTGTTCTCGCAAGTCGATTGGGCAAGAAACACCGTCTTCTTTAAGGATTTGAAGGTATGCAACACCAAAAACCATAAACAAAAAACAGCAACATTTTTAAAAAACCCAAATTCATCTACAATACCAACACCAAAAATCATAAAACCACCAAATTGTACCACAACCAGTTTTAAAGCTAGGGGCCAAGTCTGCGACGTGTTATGTAAAAACCAAAACCCCAAAAAAAAAAAACAAAACGCAAAAAAAAACTATAAACCAACAACGCACACAGAGCAAAGCAACTAAACGCAGCGGTAGCAGCAACAGCAACAGCGAAAACGACAGCGGCAGCGCTGCGACTGAGACTGCGATGACGGCTACTTAAATCTGCATTGAATTTCGATTTCATTTGGCGTCTGACCTACTTAGCAAGCAAAGCTGAACCAGTCAGAGAGACCAAGCAGAGACGCGACGCGACACAACGCGGCGACTGCGATGTCGTCGGTGACGCAACTGAGCAACGACGCTCACACAAACGGAACGAATGAGAGCCAAAGACAGAGAGTGTGAGAGAGCGCGTAGCACAAATTGGAACGCAGACTGAATAAGAGCGAGTTTTGAAATCAAGCTAGGCTTTACCACACTTGTTACACAGAGCGCAAGCGAGAGAGGGAGAGCGAAAAACTGCAAAACAAATTTTAACTCTCATCCCATCAAATTCATATTTGTAAGCTAAAAATGACAGTGAGAAAAAGCGCCTACCAATTACAAATCAATTGCTGGCCGTATTATTAATGGCTTAGCTAACGACATTTTTCTCAGTGTAATGGCAAATCAGTTCCAATTGGAAACATTTAACTAATCGCTGTCTCTCTTCTACACACACTTACAGGTGGACGATCAGATGAAATTGCTGCAGCATTCGTGGTCGGACATGCTTGTGCTTGATCATCTGCATCATCGTATACATAACGGTCTGCCCGATGAGACGCAGCTGAATAACGGCCAGGTCTTTAATCTAATGAGCCTCGGCCTACTGGGCGTACCCCAACTGGGCGATTACTTCAATGAGTTGCAAAATAAACTGCAGGATCTGAAGTTCGATATGGGCGATTATGTGTGCATGAAATTCCTAATCCTATTAAATCCAGGTGAGTATCGAATCTGCAGAAAAAGTAACATGAATTTGTTGGAGGAACCCACTAAATTGTTTGCTTTTGTAATTTTCAGATGTGCGCGGTATTGTGAACAAGAAGACCGTCTTGGAGGGACACGAGAATGTTCAGGCAGCGCTACTGGATTACACGCTCACGTGTTATCCCTCAGTCAATGTGAGTAGCAGAAAAAGTTATGGAATAGGGAGGGGAAAAAGGAAGTTGGGAAGTAGTTGGGAGTTTGGAACGATTGGAAGTATGGAATGGAATGGATTGAAATGAAAAGATGGAAAGTTTAATGAGAGATAACGGGGCACTGTTAGTTCCAATTGGACAATATAACAGTTTATATACTGGTATCTGTTATACTATAATTTCTGTAGAATTCCTTCCCTTGAATCCCATTTATAATCAAACTTTATCTTTATTCCTCTAACAGCTTATTAACATTTCCCTTTTGAATTCCCTTGCAGGATAAGTTTAGGAGGCTATTGAACATACTACCGGAAATTCACGCCATGGCGGCGCGAGGCGAGGAGCATCTGTATTCGAAGCACTGCGCCGGAAGTGCGCCCACGCAGACGCTGCTAATGGAAATGCTGCATGCGAAGAGGAAGGTGTAAGGAAGCGCGGAGAAAGCAAAGGAAGGAAAGAGAAAGCGAAATCGAATTGAAAAAAGCCCAAGGGAAATACTTAAACAGTTTATGGAAAATTTGTAAATATCAAAAAATGGGAAAAGGATTAAAAGGAAGAAGGAAAAAGCAGAAGAAAAAGCAGAAACAGAAACAACTTATTTGCTATGCGAAGAATGTGAAGGAGAATATGAAAGATCATCACTACCACCAACAAAACCAACTACTACATAGACACACTCACACACACCAACACACACCTCCACACACACACACCAACACACAACCACACATTTGTTGATTCAATGTTAATTAATTATTATTATGTTAATGACTAGCTTTAGCCTATGTTTAACTAATTGATTAATTAATGCATTAATTATGTCTTAAATTAATTTCGTGTTAATTTTTAGTCGTGTCCTCTGATAAAGCAATTCAAAAAACAACAACAACAAGAAAAAACAACAAAAAAATGAAACTAAACTACCCAACAAAATTGTGGAAAGTGCAAAGAAAAAAAAACGAAACTTTCTTTAGAAAATAACAAAAAAGAGCATAACAAATTTTATTTTTATATAAATCTACTATACACACTTATATACATGTGTATATATAATTGTTATATATATATGTATATCTATTTTTACGTGAAGAAATTGGCGTAATTTTAAGCGTCCCCGCTCCCCAACTCCCACTACTCCCCCCACACACCCCCTACCCCACAGCACACTCCCCCTATTTTATAAACAATTCAATTGTAAGCAAAGTTTCAACAGATTTTGTTAATTATCTCTGTCATTTTATTCGCGGCAAGTGTCTTGCATAGTATTTGCGTCTACTCTAAAAGTAAATAACTATAAAAAATTATAAATAAACAAAGAGAATTTTAGGTGTTCATTAAAAATTAAAATAAATATACACACACCCACACACACACACATGATTATTATGTAAATGTATGTAAAAGAATTATTATTAATTTGGTTTAAGTCTAAAGTTTATAAAACAAATGCAAACAACTACCTACAACAACAAGAATTAAGAAAAATTAAGCAAATCAAGCAAGAAATTCTCTTAATAACAACAACAAAAGTGTTTAAATATTATTATAGCATAGTTATAATTATAAATGTATACACATAAATGTATATTTAATTAAATTGTAGCTGCAAAAGTTTCAAGTGTTTGTAATTTTATTGTTTAATGAATGTTTAAACTGTGTAAAGCTGCTTAATTGTCAAACAAAACAAAGTAAAACTAAACAAACTAAATGAAACATTTATAAAACATTCAACATTAAACATTTAAATATTTTATTTTTTAACTAAAAGCAAAGAAATCGCTTTCGGCTTACCGAATTTTAAAATTTACTTGCAGCTGATATTGTTAAATATTTTATATAAAATTAAATTACGTTATTCTATCAAATAGAGTAAAACATTTTAAATGTTTGGAGATCTTTAAGATCTGTTTTATTTTTTTTTAAATTATGCGCGCTGCAAGTTTATTTCCAATGTTAATAAATAATAAAAAAAATTAATTAAAGAAAGGAAAACAACTGGATGCAGGGCCAAAAACTGCAGGGCAGCAAAGGGACGCAATGAAAATTAGTTACAAAATTATAGTTTAATAGAATTTACTAAATTGCTTGTTGGTTTTTAGTACGAATATTTTTTCTGCCCACTGTATCACTGTATATAAATTAATTAGTTTCAAATTTTAAATTCAAAAACACAAAATTACTGCAACTCAACTGTTTTTGGCCCTGCATTGCGCTTAAACAAAATGTACCTTATAAAATTAATAACTAATTAACAAACACAGAAATTGCAGCAAAAAAAAACTTGTTAAAAATATATATACATATATATAAAAATAGAGTTGGAAATTCTAAAAAGCAAAATGAAATTTATGCATGTTATGGAAATTATTGTTAGACGCAAGAATTGCGGACAGCAGCGAGTAAGAGGAAGCAGCAAGATCGACTAGGAATATATATATATATATAGTACGTATATGTATTTAGATTTCTAGATGGGTATATAAACTTCTGTATGTATTGTAAAATATATGATAAAATTAACTAAAATCATTTCAAATGAATTAAATAATAAAAACGAAAAAAGGAAAAACAGAAAACAGAGCAAAGTTAGCTTTAGGCCAAGTTTAAAGATGTGCTGCACATACATGCAGTTAAATATATCAAACATAAAGCTAAAATATATATAGATGTGTGTATGTGCGGGTATACAACTGTAGCTATATCTTTAAAGAGAGTACGACGGGGTTCGGCAGGAAGTAAAAAATTGTGTAATGGGTCTTAGATGATATAGGCAAAAGGGCGTTAGGTACCGTATGTTTATTGTAAAATTGATTACGATGTGAACCTGTTATTGCAAATGAAAAGTGATTTTAACTATTAAGCAAATCTATATATACATACTATATAAAAACGAAAACGGAATAACAAGTAAATGCAAGAATATATATATATACATTAAAGTTTAATAAGTATAATGCAACACACACAACACACACACGTATGTACATGTGTATACACACCTGTTTTATGTTTGGAAATTGTTGAAGCAAAGCAGCGTTAAGAAAATCATTTACCTAGAAGAAAAACAAAACAAAAAAAAAAAGAAGAGAAAACTAAATGCATAATTATTATGTTTATTATTATTACACTTATGTTAACATATATAAATGTCATCTCAGAGATGTTTCAAAACAAGCAACCAACCAACCAACAAACAACAAACAAAACAAACAAAAATGTAATAAAAAGTAATTATAAAAAGAACTTAAAACGTGACTCAAATCCATTTTTTTTTTAGCCTGTCGTAGCTCAAGCTCTTTTATTTTTATTATAATTTCTAATTGTGTTTTATGATTAATGTTTTCATATTGCTGTGTTGGATTGTGGTGTGTGTACTCTTTTTGCATTGACTGTAGCTGCTTCGCTATGCTGCTCGTTTAGGACATGTTGAAATTCTGCGTAAAATCGTACTCAATTGTTGGTATTACGGTCTGCACAAACTTCAGAAAGATGATCAGATATAAATGCACTCCTAGCTGGCCACCGCCCTCCTCTACGGTTTGTATGATCTTCTTCATAATATCAGCATGACGGCATGGGTGCACCGATGCCATGTTGGGACCCGGCAAATGCGGATGCGATTCCATGGTGACAGTCTTTTTGGCATGATCCTGTGACACATCCTCGTACATCTGTTCCACAGTCAGCGGTTTGCGTTGCTCATCGTAGCCAACCACCCAAAGTCGCGGTGTCTGGTAGTATTTATCGTATGTGATGTGCAGATCGTAGGTGCGTGTGTGCAGCACAGAGTCGCCACCGGTGGCTGAGTCCCCAGCTGCTGCTCCAGCGGTTGCCTCTGTGGGGCTGCCCGACTGCGCCTCGGGTTCTAGTTTGCGCGTTGTGGTGGCCACAGCGGGATCTACTAGCTCCAGCATGCCGCTTTCCTCAAATGCATCCATGTCTATGGCCTCGTCGTCGTCTTCATCCTCCTCTGCGTTGGCTAACGCAGCTGCCGTTGAGGACTTGTCGCTGTCAGGAGTGTGCATTTCATCCTACAAAGAAGATTGGTTTAGTTTTAGTTAAAGTGGCATAACTCTAGCTAGTTAAGGTCATTAAACCTTGCTCTCGTCCAGCGTCAATTCGCATATTTTATCATCCAGTTGACTGGTGCCGTCATCGTTTAATTGATGTGTCTCCACCCAACCGCCATCGCCAGACTCCTCCTCCACGAGCGTCTCCTCGCCCACATACTCCATTTGCTTGCAGCGTCGATAGCATGGCACATTGCGTGTTATCAGAAATTGTTTATCTGCATTGTAATTAGCATTAAGTATGTCACAAATGTCAATTGAATGAATGTGTATTGTTTACCCTTTGGCAAGTATGGCTTTGTTTTGCTCTCATCACCTGCCGCCCACTGCCAGGTGGGACAGTGATGCACCAAATGATCACCAGCTGCCACAAACTCCTCTGGCGTCAGAACGCCCGTCTCACGAAATTTCGACTCCTAACAGGATACATAACAAAAATTGATTAGTCTCACTTTAATAGCTGTTAAGTCCCCGACAGTGAGACGCCACCAATCAGACGCCGCCCAGGCGACAGCGCCCCAACCAGTGATGAGCAGCACCTCAAACCAGAGTCACGTCACGAGTCACTGAATTTAAAACGAGCACGTAATACACACATGTCCATTAAGTTAGTACGTGTTCATATTTAACTACGTGGTAGCTAATTGTATAGTACAGCTGTAAAATTGTTAATAACAATTAACTACAGCAGATGTTGTACTGATATTGTTTATCAGCAACTCAGTCACTGTGACTTGAAGGCCGCCCATCTCCAGCCCACTTGGAAAGCAATACGAGCAACTTGCCTTTAGCACTGGCGTTAGATATTCGGCCACATTAAGCGCCGTGCCTTTAACTGTATTAAGCACACTTTGCATTGTTGCCGACTTGAGTATTTGCTTTGTTCTAATTCTACGTTAAAACGCGAAATGCGTTGTATCTATGACACTTTTTAGTTGAACTCGCCACTTTCTTTTGGGTTTCTATGCGTGAACGTTGTCCAACACTGCGCGCTGCGGGCGAACAGCTGACTTGCCTATTATCGATAGGCGACACTTAAAAGCGATGAGCAATAACATTGCGCTCACGGTCATTCATTTGTGTGATTAAAAATATTTAATGAAATCTTATATTTGTTTGTTTTGAGCTGCAGCTAATTAAACTGGGAATTCATTGTGGTAATCAACAGATTTAATGCCAGGTACCCAGTGTTATTCTATTAGATAGTTTGTGAAGTGTTTTCTTACCTTTTGTTATTGTTATTGAATTGCGACTATTTGCCCATCTCTAGGGCACATGTTGTCGCAGGTTTGAATCGCAATGGAGCCAAAATTTGTGTTGCCCTCGCCAAATTTTAATAAGAACAGCAAGGAGCAAAGCAAAACTAATTTGCACTACCTGACGCCATGTGGAATGACTCTACTACCACGCAGCAAACAGCCGCCGCCGATGTATGGAGCACGCGGCAGCACAGTGCCTGCAAAGTATCTCCAGACGGAACAACAAAAAGTAAGTTAGGCATTAACTTGCATTTAAGCAACAATTTAAGAACCACTGATTTTTTTTAGAAGAACAGCAACGACTTTAGCACATTTGTGTCAGACACACCGCCGATTTATGATCCACCGTCACGTTCCGAATATTGTGCCAACTGTGGCATGGAATTGGCCACGGAGCAGGACATGAAACGGCACGTGGAGCAGCATGAGCCGTGTCCCGCAGAAGACTGCGATTTTGCTGCCCTGGCCAACATATTGGAGCGCCACATTGAGGCACATCACATAACAGGCTTGTACAAAACCGTCAAGAAAGTTTGGACGCCGGAAGACATTGCTGCTTGGCGTGCGGAGCGACGCAAGAAGTGAGTTTTGCCATCAGTTCGGCGTTAGAGTTTATTCATGATTTATATTGCAGATTCCCAACTACTGCTAATGTGGAGCTGGCTAAGCGTGCCAAGGAGCAGCGTATGAAACGCGGTGAGCGTTTGGAGGCCTCCAAGGCGCGTTTTGGAAAGTCTGATGACCGTCGAAGAACACGCCCACAAACCAATGATAAAGAGCGCCCACAACAAAACAATCGTCAGAGAAATAACGTTAGCAAAAACGACAAGAAAACATCTAAAACTAAGCAGCAGACAAAGGAGCAAAAGCCAAAGGAAGAAGAAAGATCAAATCCAGAAGAAAATGACAGTGACTTTGACCCAAGAATGTTTCGTGGCACTAGCCTAATGAAAGACTACAAACATGTTAAGCCGAGGGTTAAAAAGGAAGTGAATGCTTTAAGCAACATGTTGGGCATGTATGGATCAGACACCGAGGACGAAGAAGATGAATCTAGCGAGGAAGAAGTGATTGATTCAAAGCCTGAAACTGAAGCAGAACCTGAGTCCCCTGTGGATGACCAAGCTAAACAGCAGACTGACAACCCAGCACCACAAGATCTGCAGCTAAGGGATGACAATGTGCAGTCCCCAGAGCCCCAAGATAGCTCTGATGATGAAGCACCTGACGAAGCTCCTATAGAACGCAAAACAGAAGCAACTCCAGAGGCGGAGCCTATGGAGAACAACAAAACAAAAGCAGTCACAGCCGAAACACAGCTCGAATTACCCAAAGCAGACTCCGCTGATCAGCCAAAAGTTGAAAGAAAATCGACAGCCAAACGTCCCTTAGTCAAGAAACGAGTTCTGGGCTTAAACTATAAGCGAGCGAGGATGATGACTAAGCAGAACACAATGCTGTCCAAGTTACTGGAGACAGACATAAGACACGAGAGAAATGTGCTTTTACAGTGTGTGAGATATGTGTGTGAGCAGAACTTCTTTGGCATTGGCAGTGGGAGTAGCTCCACTACCTCCACCGAGCCACAAAAGCAAGACACTGAATTAGATTTAAGTTAATTTTAATTAAAGCAACTTAAGCTACTTAAATTGTATTTATTAATTAGTTGGCATGCCACTGCTGGTTTCAGAGCCCATGCCGCTGCCTCCACCTGCACCGCCAGCGTTGCTGCCGCCACTGGTTGGCCCACCATCAGTCGATCCTGAGACGCTTCCCCCAGTGCCGGCAGCCTGTTGCTGTTGTTGTTGAGCCGCCGCTGCAGCTGCCTGTTGTTGCTGCTGCTGGGCAGCGGCGTGCTCCTGTTGACGTTTTTGTTGCTGCCTAGCTGCATGGCTGTGCTTTGCCTTAGTCTCCTCCAGCTCGCGGACGCGAGAGCGTGCGTGTTGTATGCGATGCCAGGCCATTTGTAGCACTTTGGCAGATGCATAGCCCGATCCCTCGTGCGGTTGGCCAGTAGAGACTTGTGTGAGGTAGTTAATTTGTTCAGACAGCTTGGATTCCACGCTGGACAAGCTTTTGAGGAACTGTTGCGACTGAGTCTCGGCGCTTTTCTGTGACGACTTCTCTTTGGCGAGCTCCTGCAGTGCTAAGCCTTTTAAAATTGTGAAAGTTTTGTTTTATTCTTTAACAATTAAGTTTGTTACTCTCACTTACCTGCACTCTGCATGCAGAGCAGTATATCCTTCTCAATTTCATCGAGTGCGTGTATTTTATCCAAGGGATTCATGTTGAGAGTTTTATAGCGGCGTTAAATTCGTTTCGGCGTTTTTGTTAAAATAATTGACCATTCACTAAAAACGCTGACAAGGGTATCGAAATTGTTATTAAGTTATCGATAGCTGTCACAATCATTTACCATTCACTAAAAACGCTCACAAGGGTATCGGTAACCGGTAGCAGAGCGACAACAGAATGTTATTTCGCCTAACAACTTAACAGCCGAGAGCCGTTGGCCGCCACAGTCTCGATTTAAGCTTAGTGCGGTGTGTTATTAGTTTTGGTTGGTTGTGTTTGTTTGTGTGCGTGTCCGTTGCCATGGCAACATTTGTTGTGGCCCAAACAAAAGGTAAATAAATAAAATAAAGTGATCTGCTATGCACCTGCAGTTAAATTAAATTAAAATGCGTGGTGTGCTTAAATGGTTGGAGCGCATTGAGTTCCCCAATGCCAAGGATGAAAACACTAGGTAAAGAAAGCATCTCTTCACGGCAAACCACTTGTTGCATTTCTTTTGGTTGTTTGTGTTTTTCCAGTGTACACTCCGTGTGCTATGCACCTGACGGCAGCCAATTGGTGGTGGCGGCAGGTGAACGCTTGCTCATCTACAATCCACTGGATGGATCGCTGCTGAACACTTTGAAGGCGCACAAGGATATAGTCAACGCTGTGGCCTATTCACGAGATGGCAAACGCTTTGCCAGTGGAGCAGCTGACAAAATGGTCATTGTGTGGTCTCCGCAGCTGGAGGGGCTGCTTAAGTACTCGTAAGTAGAAGTTACCCTCTTTGGAACCCCCGTAACTCATGGTTATCTTCGCGCCCTAGCCACGGTGACTCCATACAGTGCATGTGCTTCAATCCCGTCTCACATCACCTGGCCTCCTGCTCCACCTCGGACTTTGCCTTCTGGTCGGCGGATCAGAAGGCCGTGCAGAAGTACAAGATCGGCTCGCGTGTCAATGGCTGCTCATGGACGAACGATGGTCAATACCTGATCTTGGGCCTGGCCAATGGCACCATCTCTATACGCAATAAACTGGGTGAGGAGAAGAGTCGTATTGATCGTCCTGGAGGACCCAGTAGCTCCGTCTTTTGCGTGCAATGCTGTCCGGCTAATGGCGCTGGCTCCGTGGACACTATTGCCATAGCCGACTGGAGTCAGACGCTCTCCTTTCACACGCTCAGTGGACAAATGATTGGCAAGGAGCGAGCTCTGGGATTCGATCCGCTCTGCATGCAATACTTTCCCAATGGCGAGTTCTGTGTGGTTGGCGGCTGCACGGGAAACCTACAGTTCTTTACACGGGATGGAGTGCGTCTGGGAACACTCGGGGATGGCTTTGACTCGTGGATTTGGTCGGTGGCACTGCATCCCAATGGGCAGTCCTACACGATTGGGTGTCAGGACGGTACTCTAGCCTGTTTTAACATAGCATCCAGCACCGTGCATGCCTTGTACCGGGAACGCTACGCCTTTCGAGAGAACATGTGCGATGTGATCATACAACACCTGATGTCGGGCCAAAAGGTGCGCATCAAGTGCCGTGACCTTGTCCAGAAAATAGCCATCTACAGGAATCGTCTGGCCGTTCAGCTGCCTGAGCGTGTGGTGCTCTACGAGCTCAGCTCGACAGAGAATCAACCGATGCATTACAAGGTCAGGGAGAAGATTCAACAAAAGTTTGATTGCAGTTTGTTGGTTGTTTGTGGCATGAACATTGTGCTCTGCCAGGAGAAGCGACTGCAGTGCTTGGACTTCGAGGGCGTCTTGCAACGTGAATGGATCATGGACTCGTTTATACGCTACATTAAAGTCACTGGCGGTCCACCGGGTCGGGAGGGACTCATGGTGGGTCTGAAGAACGGTCAGGTCTTTCGCATATTCCTCAACAATTCCCTGCCCTTGCTTATCACGACGGCGGTGTCCGCAGTGCGTTGTCTGGACATTAATGCAAATCGCAGCAAGATTGCCGTTGTGGATGATGCAGGACGACTGATGGTCAGAGATTTGCTCAACGACAGCATACTGTATCAGGACGCGGGCGTGAATAGTGTCACCTGGAACACACACCTCGACACGATGCTGTGCTACACGCACACCAGCGGTGGACTGAGCGTACGTGTGGGCAATCTACCTCCCAGGGCACCGCAGAACATGCATGGCGTCGTAGTTGGTCTCTGTGGCGCCACTGCCTTCTGCTTGCGTGGCAACATCATGCACAACACGCCACTGGCTCTGGGTGCCACCATGTGGCAGTTCATTGAAGCAGGATTGTTTGAGTGAGTAGCGGTAATTAATGCTCTTTGTGACAGTACTAATCGGACTTCTATCGTTCGCAGCGAGGCCTTTCAGGTGGCCTGCCTCGGTGTCACCATCAGCGACTGGGAGGGATTGGCTCAGTCCGCGCTGGAGGCACTGCACATAAACATTGCTCGGGATGCTTACGTCAAAGTGCGTAATCTTCCCTGGCTGCAGGTGATCAGTGAGCTTCGTGAGCAGCAGCAGCGTTCCACCGTGCCCAAGGAGGTGCTACTGGGCGAAAGCAGCGCCTTTGCGGGTAAATTCAAAGAGGCAGCTCGTCTGTTTCTGAAATGCGGACAGTCGACGCGTGCGCTCGAAATGTACACGGATCTGCGCATGTTCGATCTGGCCCAGGAGTTTCTGAAAGATGGCAGCGAGCTGGAGAAACGTGAGCTGGTGCGCAAGCGTGCTGAGTGGGCGTACTCTGTCAAGGAACCAAGGGCGGCAGCCGAGTTGCTACTCTCCGCGGGGGAACACCAGAAGGCCATTGACATTGTCGCCGAGCAGGGCTGGGCGGACGTGTAAGTCTATGCTAGCTTTTCAGAGGATTATTTACTGACTTATCTTCCTACAGTCTCTACGATATTGGCCGACGTCTCAGTCTGAGTGAACGGGATGCTCTGCAGTCGGTGGCACAGAATCTTAAATCCCTTAAGGCTTTGCCATTGGCGGCTGAGATGTTCAAGAAGCTGGGCGATGAGGCGCAGGTGGTGCAGCTGCACGTGGAGGTGCAGGATTGGTCGGAAGCATTCCGTTTGGCCGAAGCATTACCCGAGCTGTTGCCCACGGTGCATTTCCAGCACGCCCAGTGGATGGCAGAAACGGATCAGTTTATAGAGGCACATCAGGGTTGGTTATATATTAAGTTAAACCATTGAACTAACTAATTCAAAGTATTTCTTTGTAGCTTATTTGAAAGCTGGGCGCACCAAGGACGCCAATCGTTTGCTGAAGCAGTTGAGCAACACGGCCATTACTGAGGAACGCTACCTGGATGCCAGCTACTTTTATTGGCTACTGGCCAAGCAGTATTTGGATATTTACTACGAGAAGGAGTAGGTATTTGGCCACAACTGTAACAAAAATTTAAAGTCTTTGTTTCTCCTTTGCCCAGGGAACAAAATGCAATTGATCATCATCTGAATGAGTACAAAAATCATTTACGGATTGCAAAGGTTTACTATGCCTACAGTGTGATCTACAACTACATGAAGGAGCCGTTCACCACCCACTCCCCCGTTAGCCTCTTCAATGTCAGTCGCTTCATCTTCAACGAAGTGGAGAACAAGGGCGCACCCAAGGGTGTCAGCATGTTGTAAGCACTTTAGTTATAAACTAATTCAATTAGCTTTAATTAATTGTGTTTTAATTACAGCTCGGTGCTTTTTACGTTGGCCAAACAAGCCAAATTGCTGCAGGCCAACAAACTTTGTCTGTTGGTCAATAAGCGACTACAATCACTCAAACCACCTGCTGGAGTACAAGAGCAAATCGATGTTGGTTTTCATTAAACAATTGCTTACTTATATTAGTTGTTAATTATTATTCTTTACATCGACAGCTTAACTTCCTTAACAGCAAGGCCTGCAAGAGCGGCTTCAATGATCCCGAGGAGCTGCTGCCCTTGTGCTACAAGTGCTCCAATTATAGTCAGCATTTGAACAACAACAACTGTCCCACCTGCAGACAGGATTACATATTCTCCTTTGTTTCATTTGGTAAGCTAAATGTGCACCTCATTAAGTTATGTTTAACTTTAAAACCTCTTTATTGTCTTGCAGAAATCTTGCCTTTAGTACAATTCTATCCTGAGGTGGACATTACGGACGCAGAAGCAGAACGTTTGCTTTTGGCTCCATCTAAAAATGCCGAGGATGCGGATCCCTTCAATGAGGATGTGGCAAGTGCCTTACCCTTAAGCTTGGATCGGAATGCGCTACGCGCCATAGACCCCAACCATGTGCTGATACTCAAGCGACAGGATAAACATGTGCGCAACGTTTACTATAGGAATATACTGCCCGATCTACAGGTTACCTACTGCTCCGAGTGCTTGCTGGTAGGTACACATTCATAATTAAATTATGTATAAGATTTTAACCAGTATATTCTTTTAGTTATTCTACGCGGAAGACTTTGAGCTGCAGGTGCTTCAGAAGGGTTACTGTCCTTTCTGTCGCACTTCGTCGGATAAATTGCTGGAAGACTTTTGAATAAATTTTGAAGGTACAATTTGTAGTGCTATAAGTGATGTATTTATAATGTCCGTCCAACAAATAGAAACTATAAACCCTAAAATTTGCTAACTAGTGACAAAAACTTTAATTTAAGACCACGTTTCCTCCTGATAGCGGCGCTGCTTAATCATTTGATCCAAGTAGTTCGCGTCGTTACCAAGTGCCCCGATAAATGCTTCCCTCACCGCTTTTGGCATGTTATTGGAGCTGCCTGCCACATAGACATATGCGTTGTGTTCCTTGATGAGTTTAGCCAGGTGGGCTGCATGTTTCTGGATCAGATGCTGCACATACACCTTGTTGTCCTGGTCACGTGAGAAGGCCACGTGCACTTCAACACTCTTGTTCTCTTGCCACGTCGTGAAGTCTTGTCCAAAGTGATAATCCTTGTCCTTGTTCCGACAGCCAAAGAAGACTACGAGTGGTCCAATGTCCACTCCACTTTGCTGCAGCTGCAGACGGTTCTGTATTATGCTACGAAAAGGAGCAATGCCAGTGCCAGGTCCAATCATGATTAATGGAGTGTTAGCTTCTTTGGGCCAAGTCATTGTGCCGGATTTGATGGCAGCGTGTAGCTCCACACCCGTCTGCAGGGACCTGAGCCAGTTGGAGCATAAACCCAAACGCGGTGTATGCATTATTGTCTTGTAGTTGACCACCGCCACGAGCAGATCGAGCGTGCCGGCTGAGACATCGGAGGCAATGGAAAAGCTACGCGGTTGTATCAGAGGCATCATTTCGAACAGCTGCGAGAGGGTTAACTTGGCCGTGGAATGTCTAAAATCCTGCAGCAGCTCCAGTATTGTACGACGTGGTCTATTTACGTAGGCTATCAAGTCCTCAAGACCTTCGGCTGTGCAGAATTCCAGAAGCTTTTCGCGCTCCATTTCATCCTCACAGTTTTGTGACAAGACCTCAAGGAAGCGTTGTCTTGGTTTGGCAGTAAGATCCCAAATGTATTTGGCTGCTTGGTGCAGGGTTATGGGTGCAGCATAGGCCAAGGGAAGTGGCAAGTCCTTGTGAGCGCTGCTCACTTCTACGACAGTATTTTCATTAAATCCGAGGTTGTGTTCCTTGATCAAATCAAAGAACTCTTTTATGCTTTCTGAGCTGTTGTGGGGCTGTACGTCAAGCACATCGCCAGGTTGCCAGGATATTGCATCACCATTAGTGAGCTGCAGCAGATGCACATCCTGGAAATGGTCTTCAGCTGTAGTGCGCTCATTTTTACTCAATTTAAAAACATTTGCTGTCTGTTTTTGTATCCATTGAAGACGTTTCTCATCCACAACTGTGTCCTGCTCCAACTCACGAACATTCCACATCTTCACGTCCACGGAGTCTGTTTGTTTCTTTAGGGGTAGGGAGCTGCTCAGCGTCTGCCACAATTCAGCTGTCCAGGACAGCGATGTACCCAGGTGTCCATAGTCATGCTGATCATCACAAAGGCCCAATGGACATACAGACTTGGCGCCCAGATTCAGCAAACGTTTATGTAATTTTTTAGCTGCATAGTTGAATTTCGAATAGCTTGAATCGCCAAGTCCAAGGCAGGCGAATTGCATGCCATCCAGGGAGTTGCTGGGCAGGCTGCGCTTCAAGAGAAATCGCCAGGCTTGTTTCATGTTGTCGGGCTCCATACCATCACCAGTGGTGGCCACTACAAAGACCACGAGGCGTTCCTCGATGAGCTGTTGAATGTTGTAGTCCTCCAGTGCGAGCACAGGGCCTTGGAAGCCCCATTGACGGGATTCTCGCCAAATTTGCTGCGCCACATCTTGGGCTGTTCCAGTTTGGCTGCCGTACAGTACCAATAAACGCATAATTTAGAAGCAAAAAGTAATTACGAGCTTTAACGTAAAGCGAATGTACACAAGGCCGGCATATCAGCTGACAGCTGTTGATTCCATGGACTCAACATTTCACAAGGTTATACTTATGTTGAACTGGGAGCTGATAGCCAGATTTACTCTTTATATAGTTTAACAATAAAACACAAATTTGTAATTTGTATATATTATGAATATATCCCAACATTAAAGCGCTCAGGGTGCTCCATTTTATCCATTTAAGATGTACTGCAATAACATTGAGAGCTGTGACGTCACAGTTTACTATAACCTTTTGAACTTCTCTACACCATGCGCGCGTAATTCACAATAATGTTATCGATAATTGTTTGGTATTCTTATCGACAAGTTTGCGTGGGATTAACAAATAAATTTCGCAAAATGATTTAATTTTATTTGGCTTAAAAACAGCAATGTACTAAGTTTAAAGAAGTGAGTAATAATTTTGTTGAATATTATGGCAAGACAACAATCTAAAACACAATTGAGCAAACAACTTTCCTGGCTACTACGTCATGGCGCGCAAAAAGAAGGATTAACAATACAACCAGATGGTTTCATATGCGTCTCGGAGATTTTAAAGCATCCCCGTTACGCCAACAATTTCAGCATAGAAAAACTGCAGGAAATTGTGTCAAGTGATGCGAAGCAACGGTATACTTTGCGTCGTAATCCTGAAACTGGCCAGTTTGAGATTCGCGCCAATCAAGGCCATTCACTGGCAGCTGTGGAGGCTGAGGCGTGTATGGAACGCATACACCAAGTGGCCGAGCTGCCTGCGGAGGGAGGTGTGGCACATGGTACTTACTACCACAACTGGGAGCGCATCAAGGTCGAAGGACTCAAGCGAATGACACGCAATCACGTGCATTTTGCACTGCTCCGCGAGAATAATCGTGCTGAATTAAGTGGATTTCGTAGCGATTGTCAGGTGCTGATTTACTTGAATGTGGCCAAGGTGCTGAAGGATAAGCTGGAGCTATTTCGGTCCAGCAATAATGTCATACTGTGTGCTGGCAACAATGGCTGTATTAACACTCAGTACTTTCAACGAGTCGTTGATAGACGCACTGGGAAGCCGTTGGAATTTTAAACAAATAAAAAATATATTTTAAATTGAGTCGACAGTGTTGAGCTATAGAATTTTATTTTGTGTGTCTTGTGAATAAAATGAACTCTGTGTGTTAATTTGTTGCTTTAAAAAAATTCGTTTTTACAGAAATGAGCGACTTGGAAACTCGCCCCAAGACCAAGCCCTCGCCACGGCCACCACAACAGCCATTGACCGATGACAATGCGGTAAACTGCAAGGTGTGTGATGCGCCATTCAAGACATTGCAGGATTGCCTGGCCCACGAACTGCTCAAGCACACTATCAAGCCACAGAAGAAGCTACGCAAATGCCTCGATGCCGTCACCAAAGTGTTTGCCAGCGAGCAAACCCAAAACGAGAGACGTGCGCTGAAGGGATTGCTAATCAGCGCACAACCGGGACAACAATTGCGAGCGGTTTTGGCATTCTATGCTGGCAACAGTGGCGCTCTCGCCGAATGCTTCTCCCAAGTGCGCAAGATAATTCAAAAGCAAGCGCAGGTTAAGGTCTATCCGTTTGGATCATTGGTCACGGGCTTGGCCTTGAAGGGTAAGTCTATCAATCAACTTCTGTTAATCTTGTATGATGCTATAGTGAACACTTGCAGACAGCGATATTGACTTATATCTGGAGCAGATGGATACCAGCTCCAATGGCATGACACACCGTCAGTTATTCAACAGAGTTCACAACTTCTTGCGTCGCTCCCATTGCTTCAACGAAATCTTTGCCATACGACACGCTCGTGTACCCATCATTAGATGCAAGCATGTGATGAGCAACCTCAGCCTGGACATCAGCATGTCCAGTCCGAATAGCACATACAATTCTCGATTTGTTGCCGAGCTGCTGAATCGGGATATGCGTCTACGTGAACTCTTTTTGTTCCTGAAGATTTGGGCCAAGAAACTCAAGATCATTGGCAGTGGCAGCATGACCAGCTATTGTCTGATCACACTTATCATCTATCAACTGCAACAGTTGGGTCACCTGCCATCAATTAAGCGACTGCAGTCCCGTTGCCCCGTACAGGATATCTTTGGCATCAACTATGCGTTCTGCATGCAAAATGTTCGACCCTTGCCGCCCAGCTTAAGCAGCTTTGACCTAGTCACCAGCTTTTTTGAGATGTACTCTCATATGGACTTTGAGAAGAAGGTGCTGTCACCCTATTTGGGCCGCGAGTTGGATGTGGAAACTGCCTTCTCCCCTGGCAACTTCCCGGAGTACGAATCTCAAATGGTGGCCATGGAAAGGGCCACTGGGGATCCACCGGAACACTTTCAAAGCCAACGTTGCGTCTGCGTGCAGGATCCTTTCGAACTGCAGCATAATGTGGGGCAATCCATATCACAGACAAATCTGTGCTATTTTAATAAATGCCTCGTCTTGGCTGCTAAGGCTTGCAAGAATGCAGAACTGAAATCAAATCCTGGTAAATTCTATGACTATCTGCTGTTTGGTCTAGCCGAAAATCTGTTGCAGGAACAACGACTGGAACACCTACAGCCTGCCAAGCTACGTAAACAGGTTAAAGAGACAATTGTTAAGCCCGCAGAATCTGTTCCAGCGTTACCCAAAGTTGTGGAGACAACGACATCGCAACCTGTAGTTCAATCGATACCCAAAGCAGCGGAACCCACTGAGGATACAGCGCCAATGAGCAGTCCTGTGGAGGGCGCCACACCTATGATGCATGTCCACGTTTTGACACCCACAAATAACGACCTGAAGAGTTTGCGTGCCGATTTCCTGAGCAAGAACCTCAAGGCAAAGAATAGCATTAATTATTATTGGGTCGAATGCTATGTGGATGCGATTAAGGATATTTTGACGAATATTTATGCCCTGACTATGAAACCAATCGAGGCGAGCGAGGAATCACAAGCACAGGCAGCTCAAACACTGCCACGTCAAATAAGCTGGCTAATAAGCACCTCGCTGGACACTTGGAGTGCACGAAACTTTCAGCGCAGCTCGAAGCAATCGTTCTTTGCCCAACAACTGCAGCAAACAATTGAGTTTAGCAAAACGCGCACACAAAATGCCACCTATGCGATCAATCTCAGTGGTCGTTTCACCCTAGTCATCAGTCCCGATTACAACCAGCTACGTCTCGAGCTGCAGCCGATGCCAGGCGATACACTAGGCCTACAGCGACAAAGTCCACTTACCAAGTTCTTCAAGTCCCTGAAGAATATGCTATGTAACTATAATTTCAGGGAGAAGGTGATCAGTATGCAGTATGAGCGCTAATTTCATCCCATAACTCTTGCTGCCAAAAGGAACACGTTTTAAACAAATCTAAATCTACATATATATACATTTAAAGATTTCAAATTTTAGGTTAATGACTTGATTTGTTCCATTTGCGATATCCCCTCATTAAATTCCTATTGATTAAATTTAAGTTTCATTTAAGTTTCAACTGAGTTATGTAAATATCTATGACTTTACAATCCTATTTTTTTGACTTTTATAGTTTAGATCTTTAAACTAAAATACTGAAAATTGAATGTTAATTTTTGATACATTTAAGTATTAATAAATGTGAGTATTTTCGAGCATTAAGAATTTGTCTGTGTTTTAAACTATAAATAACAATAGCGAGTTACTGGATCAGTTTTTAATATACATTTTATTGAAGAGTATTTTCTTTGCAACAAATAGGTATTAAGTAGTATAAGCTAATTAGTATTTGATACTAGTAAACTTAAGCATAACTTTAGATTTGAAATGTTGGCAATCGTTGTTGTATTTTTTGGGGTTTTATGTCTTACATAACAATACTTTTAAGGAATAGAATTGGAATAACACGTAGAGCTTAAGGATTGAATAAACTAATGATATAGTAGTAGCAATACTATAAGTATATACATAGGTATATGGTATATATAAGTAAATATTATCACGTTGGTTGCTCTGGACATATATCCGAGTCTGGTGTTAAAGCCCACACGGCACTACACAATTAACTAGCTACTGACTAAGTCTAATCGCTACTGCTAGGCCAAGTTAAAACTATGTACTACGATTATAACGGCACTTGGGGCAATCTCAATTTCGGATCATTAACATTAATACTAAGATACTATAACTAACTAACGCTTTTGACTAGAATTAGCCGCTTTTGTGGCGGCAAGAACAGTATTTCTTGATGGCGAAGTCATTCATGCAATCCGCTTCTCCGCTGTACAAATTCAGACGACTCACGGATCCGGTGACCTGCACATTCTCCTCACTGGGCAGCTCCTTGTTGTAGCGCACAGTGGCCTCGTACAGCGCATTATTGGGTGCCGTGAAGAAGGTGAGCCAGTAGACTTGACCATGGCTCTGATCCACATCCGAGACATTGGCCCTATAGACCGAACTGATGCCCTGCAGCTTGAGGGGCTGACAGAGATGGGCCAGACTGCCGTTACGAAAGGTGTTTACATAGTCGTTGAGATAATGGACGACACGTTCGCCTATATGCCGTACCTGCTTGGTGTTCTTGTAGACCAGAGTGTAGGACCAGCAGGTGCACCAGTGATCCTCGATGGCCACATCCTCGCAGCTGCGATTCTGTGGCACTGGCAACAGCAAACTCTGGCACTGCGGACAGTCCTTGGCGCCCTCCATTGACTCCAGGCTGCCACTGCGCCCGGAAAGCGCGAGTATGTGCTTCAGGGTCATGTGCAGATCATAAGGAGTTGTCAGACGATTGCGATTCAGATGCAGTGCCTCCACGAACTCGGGATGCTGGGCACGCAGGTATGGCGGCAACCAGATGAACAGAAAGGGCAGTCGCTCCTCCAGGTGACCTGACCAGGTAGAACGAGTGGGACCAAAGCGCAGACCGTGATCGCTAAAGAACACCACAACGCTCTGCTCCATGGTGCCCTGCGCCACGAGACGCAAGAGGTAATCCCTCAGGTACTCGTCCATGGAACTCGTCTGGGATATGTCCCCGTGACTGTGAGTGTTCGTCCAGAAGAAGCCAAAGTAGCTGTCGTTGCGATAGCGTCGCGCGAACTCTAGTGCATAGTTGTACACGTGCTCCGACTCGGTCTCGTAGCCCAGACAGTGTGGCAGTCCCAGCACGTTGTTCCCTTCGAGCAGCTTCTCCGCCGCCGACAGGTATGGCCGTAGATAGTAGTCCACCGGTGGGTCCTTGAAGCCTTTCTTGAGATAGTTGAAGGTATTAATCTTGACCGCATCTTCGGCGTAGGACGTCACGAAGCCGTGCTCCTTGTATAGCTTCCAAATGAAGTCGCATTTGTCCAGTGCGCCCGTGACATAGGGACTGCAGTACTTCATGGCATTGGACAGATTATAGCCCACCATGAGGGCCATGATGTTGGGAAATGTGTTGTCATCAATCTGGAGGGGATAAGAGGCATTAAAATGGGTACCACACTATACTCCACTCCGTTCCTTACCTTGTTGTAGCCCGCCATTTCGAACCAATCATTGTCGTACAAGTATTGAGCTGTCTTGGGCATCGCCCGTATGAGATTTACTCTGGAGATGCTGTCAATGCCAATCATGAGAACGCTGGGCACACGACGTGCCGGCTTCTCCAGACGTTTCCACTTCTTGAGTCGCTGTCGGATCTCCAGTCGCTCGGGTACAGTGGCATGTCCATTGATGTAGATCTGTCCATGTTCCGTGGAGCACTTGACAATGACACTGTCCGTCGTGTTCGCTATTTGTGCCTTGCTCTTGAAGTGCTGGCAGTGCGTATAACTGACATTCGTCTCATTGACCCGCTCCACGCCCATGTAGCAGCAGCTCAGCACATTCTTCACGTCGTAATCCTGCAAGGCTGTCGAATTTATGCTCAGCACGTAGTGCCGTGAACGGTCGTCGTACCGCATTTGGGTCAGGGGCCGGTGTTGCTTGCAGGGCTTGTACGGCACTCGCTTGAAGTGACGCATCACCTCGCGCTTGTAGGGATCCAGATCGACAATTCTACACTGATTGCTATAGACTAGATAACCTTTTTTTGGCAAGAGTATTATGGACTGATTAGCATACGGTTCGACGGTAGTTGTCGCATCTGAACACGATATATTTACGCAAAAATCACACAAAACATTTACGGAGGCAAGACAAAAGTTCATCACATGCAATGCAAATAAAAATGTGGAAAAGATTTAAGATAAAAAGGTAAATAAAGATTAAAATAAGCAGAGCTTAAGGTTAGGTGTTGAAAATAAATTATAACTACAAAGAAATCTACTTAATCCTATACAAATTATAAAGAAAAAGAATTTTCAAGTCGTATGTAGGCCAAAAGATTATAGAAAGTTAGAATATTATAGTTATTATAAATAATCACTTATCGCAGCACTAATAAAAAAGAAATTAATCAGTGATTTGTACACAATGCAGCACTTTAAATAATTCTTAAAGCTCAATTTTATGCCATAAAAATGCTATGAAATTTAAGTGTCTAGAAAAATAACTTAAATAAGACAATAAGTATTAAAAGTGGCATTGAAAATTTGTACTTAATTAAATAGCACTCCAACTAATTTCAAAAGCTAAATTCTTAGCCACAAAAAGCCAACAAAACTTGAATTTCTAAAAATAACTACATAAATCAAAAGTCTACGTCTCTAAGTAAACTAATCAATCAAACACTTAAATACCTTCCATGTCCAAAACATTCGACTGATGGTGCACCGGCACGATGTTGTCCATGCTGTCCAGATCGAGGACATCGGGGGGACCCAGCAGAAAGTAGGAGAAGATGAACACCACCAGCAGCCCCACGAAGAGCTTTCGGCGCAGCAACAATTGTCGGCCATACCAACACACCGAAGGAGTAGCATTTGTGGATTTGTATGTAATGCCCGCAGTTGTCCCAGCTGATTCCTGGCTGCGACCGTCCTCCAGCTCAGTGTCACTCGTGTCCAGCAATGGACGCTTGTCCGCCATGTTAACGAGAGCTCAACTCTTTGGCTTGAACGGGGAACTACTTTGGTTAGTTAGCTTTGCACTCAAGTCTATAAACGACAAAAACCATTTGAACACAACAATTAGTATAATTTAAAATGTTTAAAGTAGAAAACAAGTTTTGTTTGTTAATGGTTGAGCAAGTTTCAGTACGTAGACACATGTACATGTGTTAGCTTTGCACGCTGCCATTTGTCCAAATGAGTTGTACGATGTGAAGACAAGGAACTACACTAGTTCACACGCTTGTGTTTGTGCTTGTATGTGTTCATTTCAAACAAAAAATCCTAACAAATTAACTGAATGGCTTGATAGTAACATGTTCGATCGGCTTGCAGTCGAACGTGTTCGAGCGTCCATGCAAAGTCCCGTTCTGATAACTGTAGACTGGAGTTAGGTAGGAAAGTTGAATGCGGTTCGATCGCTGCGAGCGTCACACACACAGTAAAAGCTTTGTTTTTGTTTTGTTTGTGTGCGTGCCCTGGCATTTGTTTTGACTGAGTCGTGTGTAAACAAATCATACGAATAAAGCTGTTTTGTTCGTGTTATATTGCCGAATTACTACTATACGCTGTCTAGTAGACAGTGGTTCGCTGTTGCGTGCTTCTAAGCTTTGTTAAAAGCTTTAGCTTCAGCGTCAGTGTAAGTATCAACTTTCAGCTGTTTTCGGGTTTAGTGCCTTCTTGCAATTATTGTTTATTCGCTAATTCACACATTTATGTGTATCGGTTTAATTGATTTCAAATGTGCTGAACAAAATGTGAAATGTAAAACCTACGGCTGTGTTTATACAGTGCTGCATAGTAGTTATGTTACACTACAGTTTTTGTTGGTGCATTTGTTACTCATATTTCTAGCTAAAATGCAAAAACATTTTCAAAAGTGATTGCAAAGCCAAAAAATATTTTAATAAATTATTTTAGTCAAATGTAAAATGTTTTAGTTTTCCAATTTTGTAATGATAATTAATTATTTTTAACTTTTTTGCTGCCACTTAATTTATTTGAGAATTTCAAACTAACAAATTGATTCTTCAAAATTCATTTTAAATTATATATTTTTTAATTGGCTGTTCTTTTTATTAAATTCTATGTTTAGATTGGGACTGCGCTACAAAACACATTCACTGTCAAGTACGATACTAACACATATCCACAAATATATATTTTCTAGGGACTTAACACAAAAATACACGATTCGTGCTGCTAATGAACTACAGCACTATTTTTTATTTATACCTATTTTTTTTTTGAAAATTGAAAGCGACAACACACACAGAATTTTAGTTTAGTTGCATCTAGTACACATGTAAATTGTTTTGCGGGGAGAATTCGAGTGGATTAACAAATGAGTGACAGTTGCAGTATTCGCACGGTTTAAAATTTAGCCCAATAAACTACGAAATTTGCATAATTTGGCAATCGAAAGGGAAAGAGCTGCGCGCGCCTGCCGTACGCGTCGACCGATCAGTGAGCACTTAAAACAGATACAAAGATACAAAATCTTCATCGTGCTTGCGGACGGAAACGATGGTCTTCCTCTCTCTCTCCGGCTCTCTCTGTGTTGGCTAATCGACGAATCCATTCGGCTGCCAAAACGAAGCTCCGACAACACGACTTTACAATTATATACATGTTAGATAAATATATTTGTAGACTTGTGCATAGTGGCTGTGACTATCGATTTGCATTTGCATCATAGCGTAAACATTAATATTTTTTTTATGGTCATGCTAAGTATGCTCAGTACCGAAAAGGGGCGTCAAGTATTTTTTATCTTATATTCTATGTGCTGTAAGCTCTGCTAGCAAAATTGTGCATAATTTAAAGTTTTCCTTTGATTTTAACCCAGTCGGACTCTTAACTGAATTTCAGTCGATATAAAATTAAAGCATAAATTTATATGCAGGGTATTTAGAAGTCAAATAGCTTTAACCTTCTCGGGCCTAATTATTTTCTTTGTTTTGTATCTCCGCTGAGGCAACAAAGATAGATTATACAATTCCCAATGCTAGCTTATATAACGACTGCCAACTATGGAGTCATAGTTTGTTAATAACTATTGAAAAGTTATAAAAAATGTAATTACAAACACACAGATACGCAAATACACGAAGCTTACACTCTGAAGACTCTTGTTTTTCCTCTCAAGCAGATGAGCAATACTCTAATCAGCAATCAAAAATCATAAATTACCTGTATTATTTGTTTGCTTCTTTAAGGCCACAGAAAATGTAAGCCGCAGGCTTTGAGGTATAACTCCAAGGTGTGTTGTATTATTCTGAACATTAATACTAAAATACCAAGGTATAAAATAGGCTGATAACCATACACATACATTGGTTCATGTATTTATAAATAAACAATTTAGTTTTAAGTACTTTAAATATATTTCTTTTCTATTATTTTCGTTCTACTTTCGATAGATTTTCAGCAAAGATTATATTACAATTCCAATGAGTGAATTGATTGCATTTTCAAGGCCTGCCGTTTAACGGAATTTAACATTGTTTTATTATCAGTAGAGTTAAAAACAAATCATCAGATTTGTTGGTAACATATGTCAAAATGTATGAAAAGTAAAAGACAGATAAGATTGAATATTTTAGTGGTAAAATATTTAACATTTATTTTCAAAGTAGACAATCTATAATTCTATAGCATTAAGCTAACTTAAGCGCTTACCTACTAGTTTAGCACTGATTGCTTATCAGTTTAGAACAGAACATGGTATAGCATTTAATTGGAGGTATAGAGAGAAATATAGAGAGAGACAGAGAACAAGCAAGGTAGAGAGAAAGGTGGGACTATTTGCATGATTCAAAACAATTTACTTTCTGGGCACATGTCGATAGTATCTGTTAACTCATTACGATGTACATACAACAGTTGTGATGCATACTGTAGGTATGCAATTAAGCAACTGGGTTTAAAAAAGCAAACAAGTGTTCAAATAGAAATAAAAACACGTAAGAAAGGCTAAAGTCGAACGAGCCGACTGTTAAAGACCCCGTACTCCTAGCTTTTTCTCTGATATCAGTGTGTTCAGTTTGAATTTGAGATCTACTGAAAGTTCTGTTCGCTTGGTATTACAGCTGGAATATGCAAATCCCCAGTTGAATTCTCAAGCGAAAAGAAATCCACAGTAAGATACAACAGAATTTACAGTTTAAGCAAAATAATTTTGTGCATTGTTTACATTCATTCAATGTTAATGTTAATTCAATGTTAATGTTAAGTCAATGTTAATGTTTAGTCACTGTTAATGTCAAGTCAATGTTAATGTTAAGTTAATGTTAAGTCACTGTTAAGTCAATGTTAATGTTAAGTTAATGTTAAGTCACTGTTAATGTTAAGTCAATGTTAATGTTAAGTTAATGTTAAGTTAATGTTAAGTCAATGTTAAGTCACTGTTAATGTTAAGTCAATGTTAAGGTTAAATTAATGTTAAGTCCATGTTAATGTTAAGTCACTGTTAATGTTAAGTCAATGTTAATGTTAAGTCAATGTTAATGTTAAGTCAATGTTAATGTTAAGGCAATGTTATTGTTAATGTTAATGTTAAACAATTTTTCATTGCGACCTGCTGATCTTTCTGTTTGCCTGGTATTTCAGCAAGAATTAACAACGATTTTGGGCACTGCAGATCGCAGCGGTCAAGCAAAAATAAATCCGCTGCAGGCCAAAATCGAAGTTTTTTGTGTTAAACACCAGGCGATCAGAATCAGCAGCAAGCGACGGACTATAATTTAAAAAAAATATAGCATACTTTCGGGCGGCGTATGAAAATTATGTGCGTGGGCCAAAATCGGTTATCAGTAGCATACTTTCGGGCGGCGTTTGAAAATTATGTGCGTGGGCCAAAAACGGTTATCAGTAGCATACTTTCGGGCGGCGTTTGAAAATTATGTGCGTGGGCCAAAAACGGTTATCAGTAGCATACTTTCGGGCGGCGTTTGAAAATTATGTGCGTGGGCCAAAAACGGTTATCAGTAGCATACTTTCGGGCGGCGCATGAAAATAGTATGCTTGGGCCGACAACGCTTATCAATAGCGAGAGATCAGCAGTGTGGCTAGTTTAGCCACTTTAAAGCTATTTTAGCTTGACTGATTGCTTTGCGCCACAAATAACTAAGAAAATAATAATGTTTTCTTAACATAAAGCTTGGAAGAAAGCTATATTGTTCAGTGTAAAGTCTAAGAGTAAAAAATATGCAACTTTGATATTGAATATTTTGGGACTCAGACGTCAGATTTTCGATTGGTATGACTTTATGGACTCAGGAGGACCATGACTATCGATTGCCATCAAAAAATCGCAATCTTAAATTTTGACGATTTTTGAAAAAAATGCAAAGGGGTAACACTGCAAAATTTGTCAAAATGGGGTCGAAATTAAAAGTTTGAATTTTGGCATGGAATCGATGCTACTAGTTGTCTAGAGTACAAAAAGGCAGCGCTTTTCAAAATATCACTTCATTTGGCTGAGAAATGATCATTCAAAGTTGGGAATATTATTTTTTTTCGGTCCCGATTTTTAGGTACTTAAAGTTAATTTTTAGCCATTTTTGATCAAACTAGCTATTTTAACAGCGGCAGTGATCTCTGAGCGCAAATAGCGCGGAGAGTGGGAGCCTGTTTAAGCTGTTAATGTTAATGTTAATGCTTTCTTAACGTAATGCTAGTAAAAAAGCTTTATTGCTCAGTGCAAAGTCTAAGAGTCAAAACTTTGCACCTTTGATATTGAATTTTTGGGCCTCAGACGTCAGATTTTCGATTAGTATGACTTTTTGGACTCGGGAGGACCAGGACTATCGATTGGCATCAAAAAATCGCAATCTTAAATTTTGACGATTTTTGAAAAAAATGCAAAGGGGTAACACTGCAAAATTTGTCAAAATGGGGTCGAAATTAAAAGTTTGAATTTTGGCATGGAATCGATGCTACTAGTTGTCTAGAGTACAAAAAGGCAGCGCTTTTCAAAATATCACTTCATTTGGCTGAGAAATGATCATTCAAAGTTGGGAATATTATTTTTTTTCGGTCCCGATTTTTAGGTACTTAAAGTTAATTTTTAGCCATTTTTGATCAAACTAGCTATTTTAACAGCGGCAGTGATCTCTGAGCGCAAATAGCGCAGAGAGTGGGAGCCTGTTTAAGCTGTTAATGTTAATGTTAATGCTTTCTTAACGTAATGCTAGTAAAAAAGCTTTATTGCTCAGTGCAAAGTCTAAGAGTCAAAACTTTGCACCTTTGATATTGAATTTTTTGGGCCTCAGACGTCAGATTTTCGATTAGTATGACTTTTTGGACTCGGGAGGACCAGGACTATCGATTGGCATCAAAAAATCGCAATCTTAAATTTTGACGATTTTTGAAAAAAATGCAAAGGGGTAACACTGCAAAATTTGTCAAAATGGGGTCGAAATTAAAAGTTTGAATTTTGGCATGGAATCGATGCTACTAGTTGTCTAGAGTACAAAAAGGCAGCGCTTTTCAAAATATCACTTCATTTGGCTGAGAAATGATCATTCAAAGTTGGGAATATTATTTTTTTTCGGTCCCGATTTTTAGGTACTTAAAGTTAATTTTTAGCCATTTTTGATCAAACTAGCTATTTTAACAGCGGCAGTGATCTCTGAGCGCAAATAGCGCAGAGAGTGGGAGCCTGTTTAAGCTGTTAATGTTAATGTTAATGCTTTCTTAACGTAATGCTAGTAAAAAAGCTTTATTGCTCAGTGCAAAGTCTAAGAGTCAAAACTTTGCACCTTTGATATTGAATTTTTTGGGCCTCAGACGTCAGATTTTCGATTAGTATGACTTTTTGGACTCGGGAGGACCAGGACTATCGATTGGCATCAAAAAATCGCAATCTTAAATTTTGACGATTTTTGAAAAAAATGCAAAGGGGTAACACTGCAAAATTTGTCAAAATGGGGTCGAAATTAAAAGTTTGAATTTTGGCATGGAATCGATGCTACTAGTTGTCTAGAGTACAAAAAGGCAGCGCTTTTCAAAATATCACTTCATTTGGCTGAGAAATGATCATTCAAAGTTGGGAATATTATTTTTTTTCGGTCCCGATTTTTAGGTACTTAAAGTTAATTTTTAGCCATTTTTGATCAAACTAGCTATTTTAACAGCGGCAGTGATCTCTGAGCGCAAATAGCGCGGAGAGTGGGAGCCTGTTTAAGCTGTTAATGTTAATGTTAATGTTAATGTTAATGCTTTCTTAACGTAATGCTAGTAAAAAAGCTTTATTGCTCAGTGCAAAGTCTAAGAGTCAAAACTTTGCACCTTTGATATTGAATTTTTTGGGCCTCAGACGTCAGATTTTCGATTAGTATGACTTTTTGGACTCGGGAGGACCAGGACTATCGATTGGCATCAAAAAATCGCAATCTTAAATTTTGACGATTTTTGAAAAAAATGCAAAGGGGTAACACTGCAAAATTTGTCAAAATGGGGTCGAAATTAAAAGTTTGAATTTTGGCATGGAATCGATGCTACTAGTTGTCTAGAGTACAAAAAGGCAGCGCTTTTCAAAATATCACTTCATTTGGCTGAGAAATGATCATTCAAAGTTGGGAATATTATTTTTTTTCGGTCCCGATTTTTAGGTACTTAAAGTTAATTTTTAGCCATTTTTGATCAAACTAGCTATTTTAACAGCGGCAGTGATCTCTGAGCGCAAATAGCGCGGAGAGTGGGAGCCTGTTTAAGCTGTTAATGTTAATGTTAATGTTAATGTTAATGCTTTCTTAACGTAATGCTAGTAAAAAAGCTTTATTGCTCAGTGCAAAGTCTAAGAGTCAAAACTTTGCACCTTTGATATTGAATTTTTTGGGCCTCAGACGTCAGATTTTCGATTAGTATGACTTTTTGGACTCGGGAGGACCAGGACTATCGATTGGCATCAAAAAATCGCCATCTAAAATTTTGACGATTTTTGACAAAAATGCAATTTTGCACTGCAAAATTTGTCAAAATGGGGTCAAAATTAAAAATTTGAATTTTGGCATGGAATCGATTCTACTAGTTGTCAAGAGTCTAAAAAGGCAACGCGTTTCAAAATATCTATTCATTTGGCTGAGAAATGATTCATTCAAAGTTGAAAAAAAGCAGAGATCTCAGAGCGCAATTAGCGCAGAGAGTGGGATTCTGCTTAAGCTAGTTATTACCCTGTTAATTATTTTGTAGCAACGTTAACCATTACAAATTATAAATTCTATAAATGCTAAGCGCTTTAAAGTATCCAACAATTCCACGAAACACGCAGACAATTAACAGGGCTAAATAAAATTTCAAAACTTCTGTTCGAACAAAAAAAAAGATAGAAACAAAGACCACTCTACTTTACATAAAAAGTTTAAAAACATTTGGGGAGGGCGTGTTTTTAAAAATTACTTTATTTATGTACTTTACTTTTATGGCTTACAGGCTGATCTTAAGCTTATTTTATAATTTGCATAAAAAGTAAAGAAAACTCGGGGCATCCTCGTTTATTTGCATGTGCAAAGGCAACTCGAGGACGTAGTGACGTAGTAAAAATACGCACAGATACACACACACACACACACAGAGAACTATAAGCATGTCGTGCAAAGTGTTGTCAAGTTTCTCCCATTGAAACATTCTCAGTTGCAGCGTCAGCGTAAAAATTGCAAACATTTCGTGCCACACAATAGATACTAACAAGCTGCGCGTACACAGATACACAGACACAGATACAGATACAGATAAACACGTATACGCATACGCACACGCACACTCATACCAGTGTAGAGAACTTTATTTCTTTGCAAATGCCTTTTTTGGCAGCTGCAATTTATTGGCGTTAAGAAAAAGGACATTTTGCACTCACTCGAATTCATTTTGCGAACATTATTTCGCTGCCTTTTTATTGATTGCAACAATTTGTTTGTATATGTAGCAATATGTTTAGTCACACAAACACAAGCACACAGCACAACGCACACACACGCACACACACACACCTACACGACCCGTCGCGTGTCCTGCTGCAATGGCTGGTAAACGGATAATAATAACACAAAATATTTTGCACGCTGCCGACGCTACCGACGCTGCTGTGTACCGAAACGTGAGAGTAAGTGACGAGAGAGTGGGAGAGTGTTAGTGAGTGTGAGAGCTTTCACGAGTTTGCACTTGCCAGTGACGCGCATTGTGGACGCTTCAGCTATTTTATAGTAGTTCAAGCTATTTTTAACTTGAAGGGAATGCCATAAAATCTTCTTTTAATATGATTTTTCTATTTTTAGCACATTTTTTATTTCTAATAAATTTTATTTGTTTGAGACTAAAGCTGGAATGTATAGAAATCTCGTGTAAGATTTATCATATATATTCAAAGCTACAAAGGCAAGCTAAATTGGATAAGTGAGTAGATTAATCTAGGACTTGTTGGTAAAATAGCTAAAATGACAGCGCTGCCCTTCGGCAAGCATCGGCTGCATTTTAAGAGCGCCGCCTAAAAGTATGCACTGTTTATTTGCTTGCGGCTCACGGCGACTGCGCAGTTGACGCCAGCGTTTGTTGCTCGCTTCCTAAGCCACACAGCGTCCAAACCATCTGTTGAATGCCCCAAATATTTGCAAATTCGCAGCTCGGACGAATTATGTGAGAAACGTGTGTGTAAGTGTGGAATTTTCGGCACGTGCTCGGCCAAAATGACAAAAACAACAAAAATCGCGACGCGAGACAATGCGACACCGAAGCGGCACAAGGACATCAAGTCTAGCTAAAGAAAGGAATGGCTACTAGAATAAATAAAAACGCTGAGTGTATAATTTTTTGACATTTTTTTTATTTTAAAAATAAGTTTTTTTGTTATCGTTAATATTTAATTAATGCATTTTCGATGATGTTCGATTTATGTTGTTGCTTTTGTTCTTGACTTGTAGAAAGGATATACTACACTATATGCTGCGATGTAGTTAAAGGTCATAAAGGTTTAGATATTGATATATATCTTAGAGTTTGATTCATAGGCAATTTATCATGTACATCAATATATATTTTTGTTAACTTATTTACAAACAAATTAATAGATTAAAAATGCATCATTTGTGTATTTTATGTTTTGTGTTTCCTTTTTTTTTTGCTCTGTTTGCCTGGCCATAATTTAAATAAATTAGATAATTTCATAAAACTAAGCTAAGCGAATAAAGATTGTTTTTCCATTTTGTTGGTTTTTTGTGTGTGTTTTGAGTAGTGTGAAAATAAATAGTTGAATGGGCACATGAGTAGAATAAATAGAGTGTGTGTGTGAAATGCGATTGAGGTGATTCAAGGGGAAGTACAGGGTATAGTGGGGAGGGGTGAGTGCGCTTAGGACGCACAATTGTCAGCATCGCTGAGTCAAAGGATGCTTTGGCGGCATCCCTTGCTAGCAAGGTGGCAATTGGGCGTGATCGTGGCGCAGTTCAAAATAAAATAAAAATAATAAATAAATAAATAAATAGCGTTAAATCAACTTAAATGCTAAATCAAAAATTCAATATTTCAAAATGTTCAGTGTGGGTAAAGTGCACGAAATAGTGTTGCAAATGTAGATTTGTAGATCATGCCGCAGTGTTGAACAATTTACCACAGTGGCATGGGACGATGTCTGGCCAGAAAGTCGGGCAGGTTGGCAGCCTTGGGCGCAGGACAACCTACAAGGGAGAGAGGAGTAGTTAGTTGGACCTCTTGGATTTAGTATAGGATTAATCTGAACTTACGGCAGACGGCGCAGGTTTGTTCATCGGTGCCATCACCGCAGCCATCGCGACCGGAGCACACAATGGCCGTGGAACGGCAGAGACCGTTACTGCAGCGATGCGGACAATAGGCATCTGGTTCATGGCGACTGGCCAGAAGACCGCCCGCTTCGATTAGACGCATAAAGAGAGTGGGCATGGCACGGGAACCGCACAGATGTGGCGGCTCATCGCTGCCATCCTTGCAGGAGACAATCGCATTGCAGTACTCGTACTCCGGTAAACACTCTCCGCTCTTGCAGCGGAACGTGTGCGGTGGACAACTGTTTCCGCCCTTCTGCAGTCCACTGCAGCCGAGCTCATCCTCGCCATGGGGACACTGCTTGCGTCCATCGCACAGCGCTGCCCTTGAGATGCATCTACCGCTGCGTTCACAACGGAACGCTTCCGTAGGACACGTCTGATTCAGTCGCGCGTTGTGGGTGCATTCCTCATCCGAATCGTCGTTGCAGTCGGCGCGTCCATCGCAGACGAAGAACCAGGAGATGCACACTCCACTCGAGCGGCACTGCAAGAGTGGAAAATGTTAGACAAGTCTCACAAAAGTGGAGAGTTGGGAACTTACCTGGAATGTGCCTGGGCTGCAGCCAGTGCGCTCTGCACTGCATTGTCCCTGGACTCCCTGCGCTGAGGAGGCACAGTCGCAGACGCCTCGTGCATTGCACACCGTGTTGGGATCGGCAAGTTGACATTGTCTATCACTGGCACAGGCCAGACCTAGGGAGATGGCCTCCAGACCGAGATCAACACGCTTGCGCAGCTCTGAGCCTTGCTTGCCACTGAGCAGGGACAGGGTGGAAACTGGAGCGGGAATTTCAGCAACAGGTTGGGGTGTGGCCTCCTCCCAGCTCATGAGGGGCTTCAGGGTGGTCACTACAGGTGCTGCTGGCTCCATTAGGGTCACGCGGCTGGCCAATCCAAGCATTGTTTGTGTGGTGATCTCAACGATGTCGGCGGGATTGGGAGTGGCCTCCTCATGGGCATGGCTGGAAGCAGCTGGTGCTGGGGTTTCCTCCTCAATGTGATTGCTGGGGTCCAATGTAGTGGACTCCACAATCAAGCTGTCGGACTCGAGTTCCTGCAGCCTCACGGGACCAGAGTTGTCGCTCAAATCGAAGGGTAACTCCTCGGGGGACAAGGTGCGCTCTGGCTCGGCTTCTGTTTCAGGTTCAACGGTGTTTAGTTCTGGCTGGGATTCTAGCTTGACGTCTTGCTGCTCGGCTGTAATTGCTGGCGAGGATTCCTCTGCCTCGGGCACTTCGGGGTAGAAAGTGATTAACTTGTCATCCATTTCGTTGGCTGATGCTTCTGTGGGTATTGCTGAGTCCTCATACTGCTCCTGTGCCTTTTCTGGTTGGACTTCCTGCTGTTCGTTCATTTCAGCCGCCTCTGCCAGCAAATCGGTCAGTTCTTGCACCTGTTGCTGCTCCTGTGGCTGCTCTTGCTCATCCATCTGCTGCTCATTTTCTGCCTCTGCTTCCGTTTCCGAAATGGGCATAGTCTCCGCGGGTTGCTCGCCAAAGGGCACTGGAGGCACTGTGCTGTCGCCATCCAGCATCAGATCACTGAGTATATCGGCAATACTTTCACTCTCCTTGAAGTCATCCTTGACCTGTTCCCCGCTTACAATGGGCACCTCAGCGGCCAGCTCGGGCACTTGTGTCTCAGTCTCCAATTGTGGTTGAGCTTCGTCAGTCTGCTCCTCCTGGACTTCCTCGGGCTGTACCTTAAGCTGTTCCTCGGTTTGCTGTTGCTCTTCGGCAACTTCTGCTTCAGTTGGCATTGGTAGCACATCGAATTGTGTCTCTGCTACCGTTGCTGCTTCCTCCTGAGCTGACTCTGTTCCTGCCTCTGCTTCTGCCTCCACCTCTGGCACTGCCTCTAGCTCTGGCCTTGTCTCTGTTTCTGTCTCCGTCTCAGCCTCCTGCTCCGCCTCCGTTTCCTTCTCTGTCTCCACTTCAATGGCCTTGATTGGTTCGTGCTCTTGCTCCACATTTGGCTCCGCTCCTTCTATGATATTATCATTTTCATTTTTGTCCATTTCCGTTTCATGCAACTCTCCACTTTCACTGCGTTCGGTGACAGTTTCCGTTTGCTGGTCCACCTGCTCCACCTGCTCGAATTGCTCTGTGGCTGGTACTTCTTGGTTGTCGGTTTCCTTCAAAGCTTCGGTGGTTTCCTGCAGCTCTTCGTGGTTAATTGCCAGTGCTTCTGTGGCAGCTTCAAACTCTGTCCCTGCCTCAGCCTCTGTCACAGCGGCAGTTTCAGTGGCAAGTGCACCTTCATCATGATAGGTTTCTGGCTCTGTCTCCGCCTCAACTGCAGCCACATGCGACACCTCATCATTAGCCACGTTGTCTAACTGCTCTGGTTCAGTCTCAGTCTCTGTTTCTGTTTCTGTTTCTGTTTCCATCTCTGTCTCTGTCTCTGTTTCTTTCTCTGTCTCCGTCTCCGTCTCCGACTGCGACTCTGCAATTGTTTCCGACACTTCGGGCGTCTTAATTGCATTTGCATTTAGCTCATTCTTCTCCTCGGTTGGCAGCTGCGTCTCGATGATTTCTGGTTCAGCTGCCGTCAGTTGAGTCGTTGCCTCCAGTTCCTCCGTCTGCTGCATCTCCTCCTCCTCCTCCATCACCTCATCGGCTGCCTCTGTGGTCTGCTCTTCGTTGTGCTGCTGTGGCGCCAATTCATCATCATTTGTTGGGTAAGTCAATTCTTCGTGTTGTGCTTCGCTGATTGCCTCCACTTCAGCTGCAGTCTGTGACTCCGCTTCCAACTCCATCTCCGTCGGCGTCTCCTTCTCTGTTACCGTCTCCAGCTCAGTCTCCCGCTCGGTTTCTCCTACCGTCTCGTTGGCAACTTGTTCTACATTTTCCTCCTGTTTCTCCTCATCGATTTGCGGCTCTTGTTGTCTTTCGGTTGTTGCCAGTTCGACTTCATCGGCCTCGAGTATAGCTGGTTTCTCTGCCTCGATTTGCTCTTGATTTAATTGATTGGCTTCATTTAAATCATCTTCGCCACTTGTCGGCTTGACGTCGGCGCTTTGTTCTTCCTGATCGTTTTCAGTCTGCTGCTCCTTCTCCTGCTCCTGCTTCTGCTCCTCCTCCTGTTCAATATCCAGCTTTGTCTCAATTTCAACCGCATTCTCTGTTGTGGATTCCATTTCTGCGGCTTCTGCTGCTTCTGTTTCTGCCTGGGACTCAGCATCGACTTCGGGTTTCTCTGGCTGCTCCTGTTCTACTTCGGCCACATTTTCCTTCTCTGCTTCCTCCTCCACGACTGCTTCGGTTGTGCCTTGCTGCACCAATTCCTCTAATTCTTCCTCCTTTTCTGGCACTTTGTCATCAATTTGTTGTGGTTTCTCTGGACTCAACTCTAGCTCAGTCTCCATGCCATGATCACCCGACTGTTCCACCTCCTGTGCCATTTCTGACTGCGTCACACTTTCAGTTTCTGCCACCTGCACCACCTCATCGTTATGTACAGGTATCAAATCATCATCCACAACATTGTGGCTGCCTGACTCTGTTGGCACCTCCTTCTCCTCCTCCAGCTGTAGTGGCTCGTAGTTCTGTGTGCTCGTCTCTGCATCAGTCTCGCTGTCGTTCTCATTCTCCTCGTCTTTCTGTATGGGCACCGTGGCAGGTTGTGGCTCCAGCTCATCGTGTTGTGGCTGCTGTGGTTGTTGTTCCTCCTCATCGACAGCCGTTTCGTAATCGAATTTCATGGTATCGTCTGCGGTGGGCTTGGGTGCTATCTCTTGTGCACCTGAAGCCTCGAGCTCCTCTTCCTCCTCGTGCTCAGCTGCAGGCGAAGTGATCTCTGCCTCCGTTGGTGTCTCTTTTTCTACCTCCTTCTCCTCCTCCTTTTCCTCCTCCTTCTCTGCCTCTGCTTCTGGTCTGATCTCATGCTCCTCCGCATACTCCTCATCAATTTTATAGGGGTAATCATAGGCGGGTGCGGTCTCTGTCTCCTGTTCGACAGCTTCAATAGCTTCTGTAATCACATCGGCGGGCGTCAACAGCTGCTGGGCTCCCGTGGTGGCGCTTTGAGTGGAGCTCACTTGTTGCTCCTCTGTTGGCTCAGATTGCTCCACAGGCTTCTGCTGGGTCTCCTGTTGCTGCTGCTGCTGCGTGAGTTCAGTTTCCTCATGTGCCAAATCAATGGGTTCCAGCTTTTCGCCATTGTCCGTTTCGGTGATTTGTGGTCGCAACTTGGCGGCTTCACTGTCATCTTCTTCAAGGGTCTGCTCCTCCACGCTGGCAGGCAGTTCATCCTCAAAGATCGCAGGTGCTGCGGTGGTTCTGGCGGTGGTGGGTGCTGGAGTAGTTGTCGTTGTGGTCGTCGTAGTTGTGGTGGATGGAGTAGTGCGTCTGGTTGTGGGCGCAGCTGTAGTGGTGGTACTCGTAGTGGTGCTGGTGGTGGTGGAGGCCTTCTCGCTGAGCTGCTCCTCATCGGCTTGAGGTGCGACACACAAACCTCCAATCATTTTTGTGGGTGCCGTGCACTGACAACGTCCAAACAGATTGGGAATGAGGAAATCGCAGTGGGTGCGTGTATCAAACATTTGACAGTGGGCGTGGCTATAACAAACAGCGCCAGGATGAGCAGCTACAAAGAGAGAGGAGGGAGATGAGTGTGCGATTACGCATGAGTTACACAAGAGTTTCGCATGCTCCGCTTTCTGTTATTAAGTTAACCGTAAATTGTGCATCAGCCACCAAATGCATATTAAAATCCCATCATCATCATCAAGCAGCAGAACATCAATGTGAACAACAACAACGTCAACAACAATCTGCAAGGCATTAGACCGCCTTCGACATGCCTAATAACCGTCAATAGAGTCAACAGCAGCAACACAGGCAACAACTACCAACGCATTGCTGATGACGTCGCCTATTGCCAGTTTCCCGTTTCCCATTTTGCCGCCTGTCTTTCCCACTTTTCCTCCTTGGCTCTGCCCCCCCACACTCCCTCCTCTCCCTAACCTCCCTTGTCATGCATTTCAGCATTCCAAGAGCCTAAGCGCCCGCCCGTTTTGGTGCGACGGCTACTGCACATACAACATACAACAATATATGTATAACTGGCCACCTGAATCTCAGCTAGCTGCTTAGCGACTTCCCTCTCTCTATCTCTGTCTTGCTGTCTCTGTCGTCTCCAGCTGCAACGCCATCTATGTCTTGTGACCCACTTTCGGGGCATGCCGCCTGCTGCAGGCGCTCAACTTGTTTTCACTTGTTTCGTTTTGGCTTTTGGCGTGGCAAGCAGCGGCAGTGGCAGCAACTTGCAACTTGCCACAGCGACATGCCATTGCCATTACCAAGCCAAGCAGCTGCTGCACCTGAACTCTCTGCTGCCGCTTGCTGCACCACCTGCCCCACAGTTGCCCTTAGGGCTGCGTCTGGCTGCGCTTTGTCTGACAGAGGCTGCGAGAGCCAACAAGGCGCCCCAATTTATAACGACTGCAGTTCCCAGAGAGTAGTTTAAGACTAATCTAAGTAGTCTTGGAATAAACTGGGACTTTATTTAACTAATTTTTATTTAAGACTAAAATTCCTTAAACCACAAATTAATAAACTTTTAAATACAAATAATTATTTACTAGATTCCACAGCATTTTTTGCGTGAGAGTTGAAGAAAAGCGAAGGGAAAACTCAAGGGACAGTTTAGCGGGCAAAGAGTCAAGCGTTGTCGGCTTTTCCACAAAGGTGGATATGGCGTTTACTTGGCCTGACTTGACTGGGAACCGGTTGGCCTAGGCACTTAAACGGCGCATACACACGGCGTATACTTAACGAATGCGCCACTGACACTGACGTTAACCTGGCACTGACTCCCGACTCCCAACTCCAACTGCAACATCGATGCTGACTTTGACTTTGACTTTACTCTCTGTGACTCTGACTCTGACTATGACTCTGAGTTTGCTTTTGAGTTTTGGCTGCAGACAATGCGCCATTCCAAATGCGAGTAGCTGCAACGTGCAGTTTGACACCAATATGGAAACATGGAAACAGCTCAGAGTCATAGCGAGTTGGGTTGCCAAGGGCTGCTCTTCTTTCACTTTTGGCAGGGAGTGTGTAGCAGGGGAATGGGTCTAACTTTTATTGAACTATAACAGACATGAGTTTAAAATAAGCAAACATATCTTAAGTTTCGCTCTCTTGTCCCACACCAACCCCCCTTTACAGTCACTCGATCTGACGCCGCCTCTGTGCCATGATCAATAAGCTGGGGCAATGCCATGGCCACTTAACAGCGCCTTGCTCTACCTCCAGCCCCCAACACGCCTCCCCCTGTAGCTGCTGCTGCTGCCGCCTCCATTTGGCGCACCGGTGTGACAGGTTGCATGCGAATGCGGCACGACTGCATCTGGTAACCCACTTCGATTACGGCTGCAGCGGCAGCTGAGGCGCGTGTGAAAATGCTTCGAAAATAAAGCGAGTTGGAAACTCCCGCTACAATAAGTTTTTAAAACAAATTCAGCATGAAATTTTTATTTAAATATGGACAGAAACTGTGTCAAAAGCTGCCACATTCCAGGCAGTCAATTTGCGTTAATTTTGATTGCTAATATTCGTATTAATTTGAAGTTGAAAGCGGTTTGTCGGCTTGTTTTTCCGGCATTTTCCAGCATTTTCTTTTTCTAATTTTTCTAATTTTATTTATTATTGTTTGCGGAAGTGAACTGGAAACAGCCAAGCAGCAAGTGGCAAACACAAACTGGTCATGGCTCAGACGACGCTTTGATGCCAAAATCGTTCCACATAATTTGCATGCAATTTGGCTTCTGGCGCAATTTGGCTAAAATGGTCAACAGAAAACACACACAAATTTTCCCCCCAAAGCGCAAATTAACACAGCTGTAATTTTCATTTCTTTTCTCACTCACACACTCACACTCTATTCATATTTTTCCACTTCTCTTTTTTTTTTTTGGGTGACTTAAAAGCGGTCAAACGAAATGAAATGGAATTCTGCTGCTTTTTAGCCGTTTTTGTTGCTGTCTTTGGCATGGAAAGTGTTTTCAGTTTTGAGTTGACCAACTCAGAGAATGTGAGTGCTTAAATTAAAGATTAATAGTCACAATTTGAGACTAGAAAAGTGAGAGGAATGCCAAACTATGGAAATGGAAATGAGCATGCAAATGAGCATGATTAAGGCTGAGGGAAGACGTCGTCTATTGTCTTCAATTCTTTGCTGATCTGCAGATTGAGGCATTGAATTGATCTGTAGAAATCTGAAAGGTGTTTTAAATATGAATGAATGGCAAATATTTGCGTAGCATCCAAAAGTTGTTTACTTGATTACGTATACGTAATGTGAGAACTACTTTCTTTGCTGAATGAAACAAGATTTTTTATGAGTCACATTTTTAATGAAAAAGCTCTTAAATTAATTAACTGTTTGAATATAATTTAAGACGTTTATTTGTTAGGCAAATAATCAGTGTTTTTTTGGTCTAGATCTTAAGTCTTTGTTAACTTTCGGTACTGACTTGTACCATTCACCTATTTCTAAACTATTTATTAACCTTGCTAGTCTTAGCTCATTTCATTTAACTTCTTAATTATTTAGACTCTAGAGTTCATTGTCTGCTGTTGCTGCATCTATTTGCTGTGAGAAATGCAGCACAAGTGCCACTTAATCCAGCTGCGAGTGCATTTCATTAGCAACTGCAACTGCACATTGGCTACACTTTTGCCAACTCTGTATGCAAATCAACGAGTCTAACAAATCCAACAAACCCAAGTTACTCAAGCAACGCGCTAAAAGATCTCAATCTGCGAAAAGTTTCTCGGACTGTTCTTTTTTTGTGCATTTATCTGGCACTTTTTTCAACTTGTCGTCAGCTCAAACTTCAGCATCAACTTTAGTGTTGTCTGTTTGTTTGTTGTGTGTGTGTTGTGCTGCTGACTGACAATCTGTTTATTATATGTTTGGTCGTGTGTGTGGCATACTTTTCATGCAGTGCGACAGACATTGTCATATGTGCATAACTCATAAAGATCGCAGCAGGCAGGAGAGGGCTTAAAGGAGAAGAGAGCAGTTGGGAGTGCATGCATACACTGACCAAAAAGAGTAGCTACTAAGCTGCGTATAAAAGTGAAACTTTGGGATCCAAAACTGTTTGAAGACGATATCTGGTTTTTAAAATACAAGTATTTTTCTAAGTTCCTAATCAGAACAAAGTTCTGCTTCACAATTTTTGAGCAGTGTACACACAAAATGCCGAAATGGGCTTGGGCTTCAGCTTGAGCTAAAGTTTGAGTTTGACTTTGAGTTGGTTTAAGTTTAAATTTTAGTTTCAGTTCTAGCTTCAGCTTTGGGTTAAGGTGCATGGGAAACTGGAACAAGTGGCCTGGCGACAACCAACAGCGAAAGCCTGCACAAATCCAAAACTGGCACAGCACTTGCTCAACTTGACCCGACAGAGGGAAGGAGAGACGTGGGGGGACGGGCAGCAACGTCATGTGAACGTTGTCAACGTTTTTGGGCAAAACGGTAGCCAAAGAATGGCATTCTTTGTGGCCAAACTGGCGAGAGAGACAAAAGTTCTGTGGCAAACGCTAATTGGACTTTCTTTTGGCTTTCTTTTCACATAATCAGCGCAATTTAATTACGAAAATGCAGCTCAGGCAATTAGGCATGTAAAGCAGCCGCAGTTGCATCCAAGTGCATTTAGCAGATACAAATCGACAAAAGAGACATTTGTGTGGCTGTCACAGGACTTGGCCAGGTTGTTACCACTGCCAGGCTACCACTATTTTGGTAACTGCTGCAAGACGGTGAAAGGTTCTGCTCTGTGCTGCCGTGTTGGCTTTCTTTCTGCAGTTTTGGCTCTTGTTTTGGTGAAAGTATCTCATAAATGCATGCAACAGTTGCAACTGCAACTGCAACAACTTTTAGCTCGATGCGACCTGACCACATGTCATTAAAATTATTTTAATTAAATATTAAAGCATGGCAATGTCATGGCAGCCACAGCTGCTGTAGCTGCTGCTCTGCTCTGCTGCCACGCCCAGTGGGCGTAACAAACGTATTCAGTGCATTTAAATGCGCTATAATTATGTCGCCAGCAGCAGCAAGTGCAGCGCCGCAAGAATGCAAAAACAGGTGAATGGCAAAGACACGAACTAAAGCTGAAAATGGTAGCAGAGTCTTAGACTCAGTCCCAGTCTCAGTCCCAGCTTGAATCCCAGTCTCAAGCCCAGTCCCAATCGCAGCTCCCAATTCCCAGTTCCCGATTCCCTGTCGTGTCTGCTAAGCAGCAGGGCAAACAAATGTACCGCAAACTCAAGCAGCTGCTTGCTGCTCTTTTTTTTTACCAATTCTTCAATACTCACAGCGCACATTCTAATCAGATTAACAACAACCGAGGGGAATGCGACCCAAAACCATTGATCAAAATCGTTGCATGCAGTGAAAAAAAAAACCTTTTTCAATATGTATTTGTAGCATCTGTGGAAATCTAGCAGTTAGCTAATGAGTTGAGCATACGAGAAGAACGTTCTTTTCTCTAAAAATAGTTCTAAGCTTTCTCATTGATTGTTGATATAGTTTACTGTGTGCACGCTTATTGAAAACTATAAAGAAGCAGACTTTAAAAAAGATGTTTTGCTGAGAAAAACTTATTCTTTATACAACTCTAGAAAAATTTGTATTCTATAGTTGAAAAAAATTGTAATGAACGCTTAAAAGTATCTTGAATTTAGACAAACTAAAACTAGCTCCCTAACAGCTCCCAAACTCAAGATCCCAAGCACACAATGTTCAGAAAACTATACCATTTTGCAGCTTCAAGCTCTACCGATGAAAACTCATTTCTTGCTGGCCACAAATCAATGAGAACAGCAGTGGATACTTAAGATTTACATATATAAACGTAGAATATCAATTCAATTTCACAATTCCCATTTTCCATTATGTTTTTGAGCTTTTCAGTGCAAAGATTTCTACGACTTGGGCTCATTACTGATTCTTGGAAAATTAACCAATTATGCGTATAATTAGTGACACGATTGTCTTGTTAGAGCACAAGTAGCAATTGTTGTTGTTGTTATTGTTATTGTTGTTGTTATTGTTATGCCCATGTTAATTGTTTATGTCAAGTGGCGGCAAAAGAAAGGAAAATTGTTATAAAAGTGTTAACGAACGACAAACAATCAACGGAAATGAATGAGATGGCAGATGGTTAAACAGATTACCGACAGAGATGGCAAGAGAGTGAGAAAGAAGTGGTAGAAAAAGAGCATGATCAGGTTGCGTGTAATTCCAAATGATAAGCAATCAAAGTTCCATTCTTGTATTAAATTTTCAATTCTTTTCTGTTTTTTAAGATTTATCGTATTTTTTATTGCAATTTGCCAAACACCAAATAGAGTTGAATGAACGCCAAGTTTAATGATATAGTTATCGGACAGAGATAGTATTATGAGTAATGTTATAATTATATGAAATTCCAATGCAATTAGGGCCACAACTGTTGATCAATTGTTGTCTGATACTTACGTCCCAGACACGTGTGCTTGCGGAATTGCAAGAATCCCTCGACACAGCGACAGGCGCCGTCCAGGCAGCTGCTGTTGGCCACCTTCATCGAGCACTGCTCGCTCAGCTGGCAATCTCCACCCAAGAGTTGAGCTAGAGTAGGAGAAGAAAAAAGAGAGAGAGGAGGTTAGAGAGAGATGGGGTAAAGGTGTCTTGTGTGATTAACGGTGCTGCATATGATAAAAAGCCAAACAAGTCTCAAGTCCATTTGTTTGCTGTCTCCAAACATTTGAGAGATGCACGCGTGCTGTAGCTATCAGTCTTGTCACGCCCATCTCTCCACTTGCCATGTTTGCGCTTCTGGCCAAGAATTTATGCCTCCAAATGGAGGTTATGCAAAGCTTGACATTACCCAGTTACCAAAACCAAATAAAAAGCATCAAAAAACTTACATGACAAACACCGATTGGCATCCAATTGCACATAGTAGGGCGCACACTCGCAGTAACCCAGTGCCGAGCAGCTGCTGCCCTTGATGAAATCCGTGCAGTCCATGTCATGCTGACACTTATCCCCCAGCTCCAGTCCCTGACTTCTGTGCAGCACTGTGAACAGCACGAAGATCTGCAAGCAAAACAAAGAAGTGGCGAATTTAATTTTAGTTCCTAATCAAATAATTAAACATCAAGTTGTTAATTAGTGCTAAAATAGGGAAACTAGAGCACAGTTAGCAAAGAGTTGGACAGTTGAGTTTTATGGTCTAGCTGTAAAAAGCAGCTGATTTGGCTTGAATTTCATAAACCTGTCTCCAACTTTTATTATATTTTTTATGACTTATTTTCAAGCAAATCTAAAGCTTCTTTCGGTCTTCCCTAATTCAAGAATTTGTTAAAAGTCTAGCGGAATTTTAGCTGTTAATGAATTGGATAAAGTTCATACTAAGTTTTAGCATTTCATAGATTATATATAGTACTTTTAAAGAGACAAAAATCTTGCTGAAAAAAAAACTATCGATAAAAATTATGATTTCCTAAAGAAATTCGAGCTAGTAAAAATTTAATAAAATTATTTGATATATGCATTGATATTTGTGGTAGTAAAAGAATTATTTTTCTTTCATTTATTCAACATTAGAGGTACTCAACAGAACTGCTGAGCATTATTAATACTTACGACTATCTAACTGAAAGAAAATCGTCTTGGGATCTACAACTCTACCACTGAAGTTTGTAGTTAAAGCTTTCTTAATTTCCAGCAAAATATCATTTTAACTAGTTATAAACCAAGAACCAACAAATTAGATGCTTAAAACTTTTATTTTAATCCTACAAGCTAGTAGTATATAACTTAAAAATTGTTTTAAAAAACACCTAAAAACTGAACTCCCAAATCTATACACAATTTATTTAAAAACACAAACATTAACTGACACATTGGGAGCATAACTGATTAGATCAGCGTATTGAAGCTTATATAATCAGCCAGAGCCACAGCCACAGCCACAGCTTGTTGCATGTAAGGCAGATGATATAAGAAGCTGAAGAGAATTTACGTTGATCAACAAATTAAACGCCAGCTGAGCATAAAATTTCAGACAGCTAAAGCTCAGTTAAGGCCCAGGTAAAGCGTATAGAATTGCAACAAATGGTAGAAAGATTGGGAGATTGGTAGATTGTTAGATTGGTAGATTGTTGTTGGATTGGTGAGCTAATTGTTTGAGCACACGAAACAGCCGTTAGCCAAAAGGTAAAGTCTTGACCAAGCAAAGCAGCAACAAGTTCGCAATGGCAATAACGGCGTGATCATATAATTAATTTACTTGGACGAAAATCGCACAAGATACAAGATACAAAAAGGGGCAAAAACGACCTAAGCAGCTGCTGCTTTTATGAATGAAGAGTGTGTGTGCGTGTGTGTGTGTGTGTGTGTGTTGGGTTTGGTTTTCGGTTTGCAACTGACAGTTAGTAAGATAGACGAACACGTTATAGATGTTATAGCGATACGAGCCAAAGTTGTAAAACAAAATTAACAGTTGCCTGAACACAACACACAAAAACACACACACAACACACCAGTACACACACACACACAGCACACGCCCAACAACTTCCAACTTCATGGCAGACTGAGGCCAATGGGCTCTATAATTAAATATACTCGGTACGGAAACAAATGGCAAGGGTTCTTGGCTTGTTTTTTGGGTCTGCAGTTAGAACAAGTATCTGAGTATCTGTGTATCTGTAAGATACATTTGCTGCCAGAGTACAATGCACTCGTGTATCCATGGAGCAGCGCTAAGCGCCACACGCCATTAATTATGCCAAGTCTTCTTGGCGCTCTTCCCCTCCCTGCCTCTCCCACTCCAACTCCCGCTCTTGTTACCACAGCCAAAGTTACGTAATTGAATCCTATTTGCATACAGCTCGCAGTTGGTAAAACGGTACCGAACGTCACTAGATTTATGTAATTACTAATTACATGTATTTAATTTCCAGCTTGAAATTTCATTGGCGCATAAAATTCAATGACGACACTAAATTGAAATAGATATTTGTAGCCAGCGAGGGTTGCCAGCAGAATTGCACGCACTGTTTTGTGCGTGTTGTGGCAAGTCGAGTTCTTTAAATTAAACAACTACAGTTAGTAGTTGTTGTTGTTGTTGGAGTTGATTGGGCAGCAAAAGCAGTCGAACCTGTATGCAACAAGAGGCAAGTGGCCAGTTGCCTGCAGTTTTGTTTATGCCAATAAATTGTTGATAATGTTGATTGTTATGTTAATTATGCTAAAAATAGCATTCGCAGTTGGAACTTTGTTTTGAATTCGAAAGGAATTTAAATGAACAAGATTTTAAAAAGATTTTGAAGAAGTTTCAGCAATTAGAAATTAGTTGGAGAAAATTTTAAACTAAACTTTTCAGCTCAAAGAAATAGTTAGAAAAAATTTAAAAGCTGTAAGAATTTTTAAGATAATTATTAAGGGTTTAAAAGGTGCTAAAGTTTGTCTAGAAAAGCTTACTCAGCGGTTCAAGAATATCCACATTTTCATAACTCTATCTTGAATGTTTTGAATTAATTTGAATAACAATAAAAATTAAACTTTTATGTAAAGTTTCTTTGCACATTTCACTCCTTAACTGGTAAAAACTTTGAGCTTAAATTCTTTTATACAAATACTTTCCAATTCATAGTAAAAATTCACTTCCTGCCTACAAATTTCTGTAATTTTATTTAATTTAAAATTTGCCTAATCCAACCACAATTTTTTTGTGGTTTTTAGCTGCATCTAACTGAAGAAAGTAGTCAACTGGCTTTTGGTTATGTAATGCAAACTGGAGCTGTTGTTTTTGATATTGGCAGTACAGAGAACAGTTAGAATTTGGCCACCAATGCACTTTTCTGTTACACTCTCCACACAATCACAATCACAATCACTTAACAACCACAATTTCTACTTATTTTCAATTGGAATTTTGTTGCCTTTGTTGCTGTTGTTGCTGGTGCTTTTAGCCACAAGTCTAAACGTGGGCTCATAACAAAACATTCAGCAATCGTATAGAAAATGGGAATTGGAAAGAGGCAACAACTAAAGAATTGAAAGACACAAAGAGTCGCAGAGTAGCAAAGTCTTGGAGGCTTAGAGTCTTCTGGTCTTCTGGTCTTCAGTGGCGGCATCAATATAAAAAAGTCAATAAAAATTGTTTAATTATGCTTTCGAGTGGCTTTTAAGCACGAGCAGAGAATGTGATCATTGTTGTTGGCCCATTAGAGTGGCACCACATACAAGACTAGTTCTCTCTCTCCCGTTCTCTCTCCCGTTCACTCCTCTCTCTAACTGTTTTACACTCTGTGTGTGTGTGTGTAGCAAGTTGACCCATTAAGAAGTCAAGTTACTTTCATTGCCAGACACAACTTTCGAGTGTCTGCGGCCAGAAAACGCTGACTAAATATTCCAGAAACAAAAACAGAAAAGTTTATGAGTTATTTGCAAGCCGGCTGCTTAGGCAAATAACCAATGTTGCATGTCCACCCGTTGATTTGCAAGTGCCGACCTGTAATCTATCTTGGTACACACACAGGCACACTCACACACGCACACTCACACACGCACTCAGTTTGCTGCTCCTTTTGGCCGCCTAAACATCAGTCATTTGAGGAAGCGGCAAGTTTTATTTTACCCACAGGCAGTGGCTGCTGTCTCCCTCTCTCTCCCACTCTCCCCCTCTTCTGCGGTGATTTATTCTTTGTTTATGGCAACTTTGCAATTTTACAATGCCGTTGTGCTAATGAACAGCTTGGCCCCGTCCAGTCCGGTACTCGTAATTTGCTCGTACAATCGTAAAAGAACAGCAACAGGACGAACCATTAAAACACACACACACACACACACACACACACACACACACACACACACACACACACACACACACACACACACCTCGCTACAACTACAGCCAGAATTCTACAAAATATCAGCGGCTAAAAAAGAAGCAAATCATTTTTCGTGTTTTACAAATTACTTTTGTAGCATTTTTTTTAGTTTTTTGTTTTTTTTGCTGTTGTTTTTAATGATCGTTGGGCGCCAGACTGTCTGCTGACCTTTGGCACTGCAGCACACGGCACACTACTGTCCATGGCAGTGGGGCGTGGCATGGCTGGGCGTTGCACTGCTGCCAAAGGTCAGGCAGCAATGCAGCTGATGTGACTGGTAACTTGGCCAAGCGGCTAATAGATAAACCACACAAAAGATAGGTTGGTAGAAGAAATATTGATAATCTGGGAAATTTGAGGTGAAGGAAATTGGCTTGGTAAACTTTAAGAAAATTATTAGAAGATTCTAGTATTTGTAATTGAAATGAATTCAATTCAATTTTGGCTATAATGTTTTGTTAAAAAACAATAAAAGGCAGATAAAAGTCTATTCAAATTAATTTGCAATCTTTGTTTTCCTCTAAGAACATTTTAAAATAAGATATTGACATAAAGAAAAACTGCTAAACTTCCAGTTATTTATTTCCTTAATAAAAAGCTAAAAAATTCAAACCCAACCACTAACTAACGGAAACTCGCCATTAGTTCTGCCAGCTTTAAAGTATTTCACATGCCAAATAGTTCCTTAAACCTTCAAGCTTAGCCAAAGACTTAAGCGATATAAATCTTGGCTAAAATGCCAATTAATAAGCCAAGAAAGTCGTTAATGAATTTTTCAAACTTTTTTTTTATTAATTTTAAGCTTGAAGCCGAGCTTATCCAATTAAATGTAAAGTACGCAAAGATAAAGATTTGTTGGCACTGACACTGGCACTGATATCAAATGCATTTGTTTTAATGCACATTCCTGGCATGGAAAATAGAAAAATCCATTAACATTTATGTTTGTAATAATTCAAAGGTTTATGATCCATTCTGTTCCGTGCAAACCAAAACGACATAGACATAAAACTGCTCTACCATGAATCCCAGTTCCCAAGGTATAAAATCAAAGAGAGAGATGGAGAGAAGAGTCGGGTAGTGAGTGGGAAGTACCGACTCCCACCTTTTTATTATTAGATTAATTTGCCTACATTACTCAGCCGCTCAAGTGACGACTCCCTGCCAGGCAAACTAACAATAATAAAAATAACATTAACAATAACAATAAAAATAACAACAACAACAGCCAAGAGTTATAGAAGTAGTGGAAGAATACTAAGAAGAAGAAGAGGCAGCAGCAGAAGAAGAACATCATCATCATCGACGTTCATACATCTATCAGCAACAGTTTGACCCAATGGCCGACTTCACAGCTCACACACACACACAAACACACACAGTCGCTCAGGGAGTGCGAAGTAAAAACTTGGCCAACTTGGCCCACGATCCAAGCCAAAGTAAATGGCCCACAGCCCACGCCATAAACCGATAACTAGACGCTATATCTCTCTGAACAATGCACAATGTTGACAATGTTTCAAGTACCATTTTTTTTTTTGGAGTAATTCGCATTGGCAACGCCCCAAAAAAGAAGTTAAGTAAAGAAAAGTTGAAGAATTTTTTAAGCTGCTCGTTTGTTTCGATCAATGGGATTTGCAAATTGAGTTAGGAGCACTACCATACCTACATATAGCTACATAAAGGTTAGAAGTGTGTGTGTGTGAGTAACTTTGTTGTGCACACTTACCGCTAAAAGCCGCTTAACCGTAAAAGCGTCGCTGAGCATCGCGTTATTTGCAGGTTGCTTTCTCGTCGCAGTCGACGTCGCCGTCGGCGTCGCTGTCGCTGTCATTGTTGTTGTTGTTGCTCTCACAGAGCTCTCGCTTCCAAGAAGAATTTTCCAGTAATGTTTGGTTTTTTAAGTTGTTAAATGCGACTCGTTTTTGTTCTTTTCTCGTGGTTGTTGTTGTTGCTTATAGCTTTATAAATACAAATTGTTGTTGTTTTTTAGAGATATGTGTGTGTGTGTCACAACCTTTGAACCTGCTGGGTCAAAGCGGAAATGAAACGAAACGAAACCAAACGAAACATTTAATGGGTGCAAGAAAAAAGCTACACAAGCGAACAGCGAAATGTGCGCTCCAAAAAAGCCAAAAAAAAAGCCAAACAGAATAATAATAATAATAAAATGTGTGCTTTAGTGTGTGTGTGTGTGTGCGTGTTTGCCGGCCGGCTCACACGCCCCTCATTCGCATGCAATGGGCGCTGTCATTGCGCTCCACTTACAGAAACGAAAGACTTAGGCAACGAACTTGATATTAACACCTGGCTGCCTGTAATTGTTTTTACTTCCTACTTTACATTTCTTTGCTTCTATTTTTTTATCGCTATTTTCACTTGCTGTGACGACCTTTAAGTCTATTTTGTTGTTGGAATTTCGGTTCTACGTCTTCCACTTTTTTTTCTGTCGTCTGTTATAAAATCTCATTTCATTGCAATGGGAATTATTGTTGTTGTTGTTGCTGTTGCCAAGCTGGAGTCTCGCCCATAACCGTTATGCCAGACAACCATGTGTCGCTTGTGCTTTGAGCGTCCGTTCAATTTTTTTTGTTGTTCTTTTGTTTTTTGGCCGAATTCGGACTATTTTCTCAGCTATCTTGTGTGCATTTCGGTTGCTGTTACTCGTGCTCTAGCTATAGCTATAGCTTAAACTCTAGCTGTAGCTGTTGTTGTTGTATTTTTTATAACTTAATAATAAAAAAAGAGAGACTCAGAGGCGTTGCCCGGTTTCGAGTTCCGTTTAAAGTGGGCTGAAACAGCCGCAAGCTGTGCACATAAAAATTAGTGAGCTTCGGACGTTTCAAAGATGTTTGTGTGGCCCATTAAACTGCAGTCTATGCTAATGCCTTGAAGCAGGGCTAGCACACACACACACATAGGCACACATAACAAACACATACACACACAAGCACACAAACTCTGTAGAATGCTGTGAATACCGCGAAGCCATAACCTATTGACCAATAATGCTCTTGTAAATTACAGTGAAATACACTGAGAGGAAGCGGCGTGGAGCAGGTGAGAAAAATTGTTAAAATTAATAAATGAATTCAGTATTTTTAAGTAAATTAATATTCTACATGAAATGTATACGATATATGTATTTGTTAAAGAACAAATTTAAGTAGATAAAGTAGTAGTAGAAGAGCATAACGGAAATTAACTTTTAACAGTCGTTAGTCGTTAGACTAGTACTAAATATAATATATTTAATGAACCCATTGTATTTAAAATCCTCAGCTAAATTTAAAAACTACGAAAAATCTCGCATTAGTTTAGTTCAACTCCAAACACCCGAAGTTTTCTCTCAGTGCAGTCACGTAGGCAGCGCGTCTAGCGGTTGATTTTGCGCAAGTCCTGCAAAATGATGATTATTTGCATTGCGGTCAAAGTGCAAGCGGGGGCGTTAATCGCCTGTGGGCGTGCGCGGCCAGTGCTTGGCTTATTCAATCAGCCACAAAAGCCATAACGAGAAGAGTGCTATCTCCAAGGAGAATAACAGAGAGAGGAAAAGGAAGAAGATTGATGGTCTTTGGCTGACCCAGTGCCAGGATGCAACGAAAGGATGCAAAAGGGCAACACATGTGGCAGCTGCTGTGGCTGTGCCTGTGGCTGTGCCTGTGGTAGAATTTATGTGTCTGGCACGCACAATCGATCAGCATTTTGGGGGCTGAAAGTGTTAAGTGTTCTAGCAGCGACAGCGGTAACCGCAAAACTGCAAATGGAGTTGCACATGAATGCGAACTTGCAACTCGCAACTTCTTAGTCTTTCTTGCAGTTTCTTAAGCTCTTTTTTGTCTGCACATTCTTCCACTGGTGCTTCTTCTTTCTACTATATATATATTTTTTTATATTTATTTGCGGTTTTCGCTTGATCGCACTTTGGTCGTCGGTCTATCGGTCTATCGGTCGCTGTGTCGTCATCAATGCAGCAGCCAAAGACAGCATAAAAAGCAGCCCACAGACACATTCACACACACATGCACTCACACACAGACAGCGGGAGAGACAGAGAGACAAAGTCAGCTAAGCAAAAAAAAAACAAGAAAGAACAGTACAGTCCGGCACGCCCGACCGTATAATACTCTCTGCATTTTAATCCCAATATTATTATAAAAATCGGTATCAAGATATTACAATTTCTAGTACTTGCATTAAAACACATTGAAACAAAAACAATCTAAGCATTATCACACATACATATGCTTGTGTGTATGCGAATACACATCCGTTTAAAAATATATGATGCATATATGTATGTATGTGTGTATTCGGCGTGGCCAGCGACTGCGGCCAGAGCTGTCGCCACACAAGCAGCGAAAACGTTTCTGTCTCGCTTGCACTCATTAGTGATATTGCGTTCAATTATCAATATTGTAACGCTTCTAGTTTTCTTGTTTGTAGTCCGATTTTAATGCACCTTTCAGGAATAGTTTTATATAGTTAGCCTCCACTCGAATTATACAATTACAATGCTGTACTACATGAACAAATGCGTACAAAATTCAGAATTATTTGTATGAATTGTGGGAAAAAGGGGCGTGGCAGTCCAAAATTTCAAATGCCAATGCATTTGCGCTGTCGCTAGGGACCTCCATACCAGAATTGGTGATCCTAGGTGCCATGGTTACTGAGATATTCGCCGAAAACACCGATTTTTTCCGAGGTGTGTCTAGTTTTTTGCTCATTGTGGGCGAATGGGGCGTGGCATCGAAAAAAAAAAAGATTCTTGTATTGACTGACTAAATATGTGATCGATTGACACCAAGCTCGAACTTGTAGCTCTTACCATCTCTGAAATCTGTTTGTTCATACGGACAGACGGACAGACAGACGGACAGACGGACAGACGGACAGACGGACAGACGGACATGGCTATATCGACTCGGCTTGTGATGCTGATCAAGAATATATATACTTTATGGGGTCTGACACGCCTCCTTCTGCCTGTTACATACTTTTGCACAAACCCAATATACTCTTGCAGAGAGTATAATACAGCGCGATTTTTGCACCGTTATGCGCCCAATATGGCGACGCAACAAGTAGAAGCGCAAGCGAGAGGCAGCGCAAAGGAGTTGGACAGAAAGAGACAGTGGGTGGGGTAGGTAGGCAGAGCGAGAGCGCGTTAACATATGTGGCCTGTGCATCTGCATCTCCTCCCAAACTAGCCGTGGCAGGAGTGTCTTCATCTATGCTGCGCTCTCATCCGCTCTCTGCCTCTCTCTCCTGCGCTCTCTCTCTGTGCCGAACTGCTGCTGTCTTCACTTGACTGCGTTCCATGTTTGTTTGTTTGTTTGTTTGCTTTTTCGAGTGTCTATTTCTATGTGCATGTGAGTGTGTATGCATGTGTCTCTGCGTGTGTGTGTGTGTGTTTAGAATGCGCAAGACAGAAATTACATTCGTTGGCCGCGCCTTGGACATGGACAGCGCTGTACAACTGCACTGCCTCCCCTCCCCACAGAGGGGAAGTGAGAGAGAGAGAGAGAGAGCGGGAGGCTGCGCTGGACATGAACAAAATCAACGCCGCCACAGCCCCAAACAGCAAACACAGCGAACAAACCCATTGAAGATCGAGACTGGGATGAGACCATAAAAAATGGGCAACACAAGCCAAATTGTGGAGAAATTCTTCTTGGCCACTTTTCGATTGGTTTAAAATGTTAAGCGCTTCATTTGCAGGATCACCACACACATTATCCCTAATATGCTTATTAGTTTTATCAGATTTTGATTTATTTATTTTTTTCAGTTTTTCTTTTATTTTTTGCTTTTGATTTACGAATTTTTTGCACACGCGTCGCGCACTGATTCAATTTCAATTATTACCATAAGTTGTTGAAAATATTTTGTAATATTTGGCTTGTCTTTTTGCGTGATTGTTGTAGCCAAAAAATGAGCAACAATCAAGTGCAACTACTAAACGAACACTAAAACACGTTGTCGTCGCTGTCGCTGTCGATGCTTTGTGGCGAGAGCTTGGCACGTCCGCACGTTACGTTGGTCAGCAACGAACTGAAGAGGAGCACGCCAACAACGGACTTAAGAACTAAGACAGCAGCCGTTTGCAGACACGAAGAAGTTACCAACAGCGGCAGTGGCAGCGACAGCGACAGAGGCAGCGATGCCAGCTTAAAAGCTCCAAACAGCTTAGCAAAGCAAGAGGCCAAGGCAAAGTCAAAGTCAAGGCAGCAAAGTAACAGCAAACTGTGAAGCTTTGCCAAAGTCTTCGTTACAGCGACGCAGAGCAGCGCAGCTAGCGTTGAAGTCGACGCTGCGCAGACGCAGACACGACAAGTGCCGTGATCGTCGTCGTCTTCGTTACCATCGTCTTCGTGGTCGTTATCGTTACTGCTGCTGCGGCGGCTGTGGCTGTGGCTGCGACTACTCTGCTTGTTGTTGTTGTTGTTATTTTCTTGCACTATGTTAATGTGGTCGCTGCGACTGCGACTGTGGCTGCGTTGTGGCTGCTGCTGCTGTTGTTGTTTTCTGTTATGCTGTGTGCTTTATTTGTTTCTTTAATTATGAGTGTCAGTTGGGGACAGTTGTAAGCGCAGATTAAAGCAGATAAACATAACCTACACACACACCAGCACTGCACACACACACTCACGCACAACTAGGCGATTTTTCACTTTTCTCAACGAATTAAACGCTTTTCATTCGCTTCCGCAATGCGTTGAGCGTTGGGCAATCGCCTAAAAAACATGTTGCACACTAAGTTGCCTGCTCTCTCAGATTGAGTTCACTCTAACTGTTCCACGTAGAACAATTCTAAACCAAAATTTCAAAATAAATAAAAAAATAAACAAAGCGGCATCACTAATTGAATAATGTGCCTTTGGTGTCCACTGTCTTCAGTCTTCGTACTGCCGTCTTCAGTCTTCTCTGTTCAGTGTTCAGTGTTCTCTGTGCTCAGTTCAGAAGATTTAAAATTATAATTTAATGGCTTTAAATTGGTCGCTTGGGGTGTAATTTTCGCATTTGAGTTCATTTCGAGCACTCACCAGCGTCTCGACACAAGAAATTGGCGCAGAAAGAGTGATTTTGTCCGGCTTTGATTGTGGCTTATGGGTGGTAAGAAGAGTTCTCGAGTGGCAGCGGAAAACAAAAGTGTTTCAAGTTAAATAATTATAATTTGGCCGCAATGGGAGCATAAAAAGCAGTCTATTTTCTAATAAAATATTTAAAATAATGATATTAAACTAAGAACAAAATGATTACAGTTTTAACTTAAAGAGGAAAATTAAACTGAAATAATTTGTATTAAATAAAAAATACTAACCCATACCTAAATTTATTTTTATGAACTTTATTTATTTATTTATTACTAAATTTTTGTATGTGCCCCTTAGTTCATATTTATCAATAATTTTAAATAGTTCCCATTCATATTTCATACAGAATTATTTGAGATTTAATGCATAATTTTTCATCATAAATATTGTCATGATACCTAATTTTCTTTCTCGCCTTAACAAAAGTTATTTGTTCAACTTTTGGTAATTGATTCCAGTAAATATACTTTCTTAAATCAACCCACATTCGATGAACTTTTCACACTACCCACGCGCAAAGTGTCCAAGCCATCGCCTTCGCACAAAAGCATACAAATCTTAAAAAAAAAAAAATAATAAGATATATATAGTAGGTATAGTATGAGTATATTGTGGCAAGTGGGCACTTGAAAGCGTTGATCTTTTCTGATTTCGTTTTCTTTCTCTGATCATGCTCAAGAAATTGCTTCGATTTTTTCGGTGAGTTTTTCACAAACACAAACGAGACAGAACTTAATTCGAAGATTTATATCGAGTACCGGAAGGTAAAGACGTAAGACGAAACTTTTTGATTGTCTCGAAAATAAATATGTATATAAATTTGTATATATTTGGGGTATAAATCGATATAACATTTGGACACAGCATAATTGACGCTGATTGTGGAGGGAATGATCTTGAGTTTATTTCACTTATTATAGCCAGAGTTGAGGGAACTCTGCATATGAATGTATAATCTGAATCTTATGTGGTCTAGCAAACGATGAGAAATGATTTCTCAATACACGAAGGTCGTTGATTAAGCAATCTTTTCTTCCCTTTGCTTGGCAACAAAACTTGGACTTGGATTTGGCAAAATTTAAGTGCTCTTTATCTGGAACTGTTAGCATTTAATGGGTAGAGATTTAAGATCATGAAAGTTTGAGTTTTTAAGCTTAAACAAGTGTTTATTTAAAAGAGTTTCCTGTAGTAACTTCGCTTAACAGTGATGTTAACAGCACACTGTTGAATGTTAAAGCTAACATACTTTTACTGTCACTTTAACAGTGCGCCTCAAATGTTGTTGATTGAACCTAATTGCGTTAAATAAATAATTAATTAACGACAAATAGTTGAGTGAGCTACAGCTGATAGGCTGTCAGATACCCTGTAATAGGAGTGTAAAATTAGAGAAACGGATACCTTTTTCCATGTCTCTTCAGTTTAATTATTTTAAAATTAAAAATTAAATTATTTTTGAGATATTTCTCACTTAAATTACTTCAAAAAGATCAAGAACATTGAAGTAAAACTCTAAGTTAAACTTAGACCCATTATTTCCCGAATACCTTTACATTCTGCACTTCCCCTTACTACAGGGTATCTTAACACTTTGTTGAAATTTAAGTTACAATCACTTTGGAGCTTCTATCAAAAGATCTTCGTGTCTCTCTCTCCCTCTCGCTCTCTCTCTCTCACTCTCTCTCCATTCCTCTCTCTCTCTCTCTCTCTCTCTCTCTCTCTCTCCCTTCCTCTCCCTCTCTCTCTCTCTTTCTCTCTCTGCACAATTCTTTCAAGCCAACGCTAATGGGCTTCTCCAAATCAAATTGCGCTAAAAACCATAAAATTGTTATTAAAGCCTTAACAGCAATAACAAATAGACATACCACTAGCCCCACCGCCCCGCTCCACCCACCTCAGCCACACTTACAGTGAGAAAAACGTCATTATGAGGTTCATTATGATTATCATTGGCGGCACTATTAACAATGAAAAGCAAAAGTAAATCGAAATCAAAGTAGCCTGCAAAATGCAATGGAGAAATGGACTTCAAACAACAGCTACCAGCAGCAGCAACAACAGCAACAACTATAACTACAACAACAGCGACTACAACAACAACTACAAAAACTTTAGCTCCCCGAAGCAACAACTCGACTAAACAATTGAAAATTGTGTTTTTTTTTTGTATTTTTCTTTTCATTGGCGGCCAACACGTGCCGGGTCTCTAGACTAGATGCTGCTGGGGGCGTTTGTTGGCCGCGGAGGGGAGTGCAGGGGGCATGGTCAAGTGTGCCGGTGTGGCACTGCACCAACCTGTCGCTGCTGCTGCTGTGGCAGTGGCAGAGCCACCGTTAGCTCATATCAGTCAAGGCGCACACGTCTGCCCTGCCCCACAAACACATAACACACACACCACACACACACACACACACACACACTACTACTACTCTGTGGAGATCTTAAACTTTCATTTATACAATTGTTTTCAAACTGTGCTGCGATTGCCTCCAACTGTGCCTCACTTTTGTGCTGCTCCAAAATGAAAGTCGGAACAAAATGGATTTGCTTTTGGAATTTTTGTTCAAAACTAAAAAAAAATATACACAAAAAAAATACAAAAAGATACATTTGTGTAGTTGCTGGCAACTGCGCAGTCGACTGCGCGTTTATTCGTTATGGGCCACAAGCGTCAAAGCATTTGCTTTATTGCAGTTTTCATATGCTTCTGTGCCAAAGGAAAAGGCCACGAGACCACGCCGGACGCGACTCAAAGCGACGCGACTTGGGCCCAATATCTCATTAAATCTAAATGGACTTTTTTTTCGCTGTTGTCTTCTGTTCCTCGGCTGCCCCACACGCCCACTGCCGGCTCGCCATCGCCCTCGCCCTCTTTTTGGCTGCTTCTTTACAGTTTTTGGCCTCGAAAATGCCGAAAAACTTTCGCCGATAAGTTCACAGTTCCCTCTGTCCCTACTCCCACTCTCCACCTTCTACTCCTGCACAACTCCTACTCCTCCTGCTGCTTCTCCTCCGCTCCTGCTGACCTTGCTGCCTGTGTCTTGCCCCTCTTGACTCCTCCACGACTTGCTGCGTAATCCCCTCTCTGCCCCCAAAGCTTACCCAGCACTTTTCTGTTTTTGGGGCCCTTTTAAACTGCTGGGTCATTGGCCGTTCAGCTGCCCAAAACCCAAAAAAAAAGAATCCCAACTTTAAACTGGTTATTATAATTTTCGGTTTCGCAGAATTCACGCAGGCAAAAAAAAAAGTAAGAAAAGAAGGCAAAAGCAGCGCCATTAGTTGGCCTCATTCTTGGCCAGGAAATCTTCGCCACAGCCATAGACCGATCCATACAAATACGACTACTCATACTCAGACTCACACTCGTATTGCTATTCGTTTTCGCATTCGTTTAAACAGCAAACTGCATTCATGGTATTCGCTTCGTGACAAATATGAATATTTCGAGCTTATAGCCAACTGTGGACAGTTGGGGAGGTGATAGCGGCTGGCTTAGACCTCTGTGCCGCCCCTCGCTGCCACGCCCCGCTGTCCACACTCCTTTGGGAATGCAAGAACGCGGCTGCAACGCGGAAGTATTTAACGTGTTTGTTTGTCCATGCCAATTCTATGCCTGCTGTTGCAGAGGCCACAGCATCGCATACACTGCCAGAAATTGGGTAGCGCTTCTCAGAAACTTTAGTATAATATTAAGAACACTTTGAGCCTCTACAACTATATGATTTTATACCCAAGTTGAGCCTTATTTCTTGCAGTGCACAGCATCTACTTTGTGGCAGCTTGTAGACTCCGTCTTGGACCTCGTCGCAGCGATTCTGCTGGTGTGTGTGTGTGTGTGTTTCGTTTGGTGAAAAGTGTTTTGTATGCAAATCATTGAAATTACATATTATGGCCAGTTGGCAGTCGTAAGTAGCAGTTGGCCTGAAAGTCGCCTGACATGCACCAGAACCAAACCAAACCAAACTGAACCGAAGCCAGGAGAACCAAGCTAACAATAGCCAGAAGAATGTGAAGAAAGCACTGGCATGACTACAAGATGCCCTGTAATGCGCAACAATTACAAGTGCTGGAAGAAGTGGAGTGCTTAGTTTTCTCTCAGTGTAAGCAGTACTCAAAATACTCCTCAAACTATGCAATGTTTTCAACTAAAGGATTTATTCTTTCCTCCAGAAATCATACACAATATACCCCTCTCCAAACCTCCAGGGTATTGCAACAAAGCTGCATTCAAATGTTGCAAGCTCCGACTGGCCAAAGAAGAAGTCTTCATATGGTTAGCACTGGGTGGGTCTCCCATCTCCGGTTGCCTACCGATGCCTTCATTTTGCTACCCGTTTCCTTTGGTTTCGAGTTGGCTCCATTTGCCCAGCGGCGGCTACTGCTCAAAGCGCAGTCGAGTGATATCGCTGGGCACAGCGACAGCTCATAAATTCATTAGAGTTTGCAACCAAATGTAGCAGCTGCTATACGTTGAGAGCAAAAGCCCACGCATCACACACTGATCTGCACACAATTAGAACTGGGAACATTTCTATAGCTTTATTGTTTCCGACAGCCATTGAGTTTGTATTTAACTTAAGCTATCACTGGAAATTGAGGTTAGGTGTGGAGTGTTTGAGGTTATGTTGGAGTAGAAGTTAAAAGACTGCTGTTTATAAAGGTAATTGATTTGAATTAAGGATTGCATTAAGTGAATTGCTACTTAAGACTACTTTAGACAAGTCATTGTGGTTATGTTGAACCATTTTTGGGGTTATGTCTGAAACATTATGCGTTTAGTTGCTACTAGTTCTCAGAATTGTCGTTTTCTTTTATATTTTTGTATAAAGTATAAATTCATATGCCCCAGCAATGTATTTTTTGTTATGTTTACTAATGCACTTTGAGGTTATGTTAGAATTTTTTGAGGTTAAAATATTTCATATTTCTTCACTATTGCTTGTCGAAATCGGTTTTAGTCTATACAAAGCCTGTTCATTATCAGCTTACCTTGAAGTTCTTTAGTATTGTATGGGTTAACCTGATTTGATGCATCATTCTAGGGCTTACAATTACCTCTACGACAGGCTAAATTGTCGGCTGTTAATCTAAAGCTTATGTAGTCAGACAGTTTTAGACTACCTTCTATATATAGCACTTTACTAAACGAACAAGAAATGTTGCAATATTGGAAGTTAATAATTGAAATATTACAAAAATAGTGACAGTTAATACCCGCGCTATACAAACGACCTATTTGTTATTTTTATTTTCGAAATTCAGCTAGTTATTTTGATAAAGTTTCCCTGGCCAAGTTTCGGTGTCTTGAATCGAACGGATCGAATTGAAATTTCGCTAACTTCTTGTTGTTAGAGATTTGCAAAAAGAGCGGCAAAAGCGTGTATAAATAAAGAAGATGAAGGCAGGTGTCGAAAAAATCAGAAATTTCAGTTATTGTTATTGCAGAAAACTGAATTTTTATATATTTATATATGTAGAGACAGGCATGACAGGCGTGAAGTTTGGTAAACCCTTCACACCAGATGGAGGATGACTTTTAAGTTGCAGGGTGAAAATCAAAAGAAAAGAAATTTAATTATAGTTTAATGACAGCACGCAAATAGTCGACAAATGTGAGTATTACAGGTTCGCATTGGTTTCAGTCTCAGATCTCAGTCTCAGATCTCAGTCCCAGTCTCAGTCCCAGACCCGAACTCAGTCCCAGTCTGTCTCTTCCGCCTCTCAATTGTTTTTTCTTTATTTTTTTGGCTTTTTTTTTTTGGTCGTCGAAAGTAAAATTTCCAATTGATTTTTGTTGTGCTTTATGTTTTACACGCTTTTCGTTTTTATTATGCGCATTGCGGACACATTTAGCAACAAATACAAAAAAAAAAAGAGAGGCAAAGTAAATGCCAACATCATTTGACTATCATGGACACGGAGGGAGAAATGATGGCACAACCAAGCAACTATCCAGAAATCCAAGGCAGCACTTTCATCGCCGCTTACGCAGCATGAGATTCAGATCTGTTTGGCTCTGAAGTCGACTCCAAAGCTTGGCTACAAACTCAGCTCCAAACCGACTCCTAACTCGATTTCAAACTGCAGCCAAATTTAAATCGCAAAGAGACTTCTTTGCCAGCCATGGCTTCTTAGCTTCTTGGCCCATTGTTGTTGCCGGTTTCGTTTTTCATTTTTTTTTCTATTTTGAAAGCTCATCGTGCACGAGGTCAATGAAGAGCAGCATCAGCTTCAGTTTCAGCTTCAGTTTCAGCTACAACTGCATCTTCTTCAGCTTTGGCTGCAACTTCAACTCCAACTCAGTCTAGGATTTTTCATGCGATGCATCATAGATTTGCTTTCAACACAATTTTCTGCAAAATATTCGCAGAGAACACGCAGCTCAGCAGCACACTTAGCTCAATTATACCCTGTAAAAAAGTTAGTAATATAAGAGCGGGAAGTAGTGCCATAAATTTTGACTTGAAGTGTGCATTAAAGACTGTTAAATAAAATTAATACAGTCATAGCTTCTTTGGAGGGACATTCACGGTTCCACTTTTTTTGTCCGCCCAAGAGAATGAATTTAGTCTGGAAATCCTGCTAAAAAAGTATAAAATTCGCGCGGCTAAGGGAGCTGTTCGTTTGAGGGAGCTGTCCACGAGTAGAGCTTTCACTGCATTTGTTAATCTTTCCTAATAATATCTCTAGGTAAATCTGTTTTTCTATTATATTAGAATATTCGTTACTTCTATAACTCTTTAATTCTTATGATTTCTATAGCATAATATTTCGTTAATCATTAAATTTCCTTTGGGAATACCTCTAATTCATGGTTCATTCATTTATTCAGTAAGAAGCTGAAATATTTTGTGGAATTAATGTAAATTTATGTACTTTCAGTTGTTTTCTTGTTGTTGTTTCCTGTGATGCATTTGTTCAGAAGTTTTTACTCTAAGGAAAACTTAATTTTTTATCCTAAGGTAAAAAAATTCAGAAGTTTTTATCTTAAGGAAAACTCTATTTATTCATTATATTTTATAGAACACAAATTGTATTTACAAAATGTTTTTGAATATTTCATAACTAAGTATATGTCCCATGCTTGATTTGGCAGCTTACTAATCTTGCTTAATCAATGACTACAGCGCTAACAGCTCAGTTTGGTCAGCGACTTTTAAGCTTGGCTCTGGGGTGTCTAAGCTGGCTCTAGTCTTGGCTGCTAGAGCTCTACTCTACTCCACTCCACTCCACTCCTAATGATGTGCTAATGATCACTCTGTGCTGTGAATGCTTTTCCAGCTGCTGCTGCTCGGCAATTAATCTTTCAAATTTTTGTTCGCAGCGATTTCATTCATACAATTTGTTGTGTTTGGTCTTTGGTTTGTTTGGCAGTGTAGGTTTGTAGGCTAGTGTATGTGCGTTTTCTTAATTGATAGCAAAATTACACGAAATTGAATGTTTTAGGCACTTTCACTTGTTTGACTCTTGAATGATGCATAGTTACAAACTACACACTGAAAGAGCCGTTTAAATTGACAGATATTTGTTGTCTAATGACACTATTTTTTTCTGTACTGCGTGTGTGTGTGTGTGTGTGTGCTCCCCCCTTTTTAGTTTTCTGTTATTTCTGTTTTTTACTTCTCCACTTTTTTGCACAGCAGCCACACAACTGAAAGTGTCAGCTGAAATGATAATGATAAATGGTGCTTGAGCTCTGGAGAAGGTACGAGTTGAGTGGAGCTGGGAGATGACACCCGAACTCGTAGGCAGCTCGACTCCAAATGAGCTTAATGAAATAGAGAGTTGCCTTCTTTTTTTGTCAAACTAAAAATAGTGTGACTCTTTGTAAATTCTTGGAATTTTTAAAAGCAAAAATAATGAAGAGTTTAAATTGAGATGAATGGAAGCTGAAATAATAAACTTGCTTAAATAGCTAGCTAAATTTATATTTTAATAAATTTAGTTGGAAAAGTTTGTGATTTTTGTACTTAATTTTAATCAAAATTTAATGCGTTTTTTACAGATTTATTTATTGGATTGTAAGTACTTTAAAGTACACAAAACAATAACAAACTCAGTGAGTCTGCAGCTTATAGAATTCTGGGCTTTAAAAGTCATTTAATGTCTTGTCATGTTTCTTAGAAAACTCTGCTTAAATCCCTCCTTTACACCCTTCTCTCCCTAGCTTACTCAAAAATAAACTACTAGAAAAAGCACAAAAATAGTCTCTAACTTAAGTCCAAAGACTCTACTCTGTTCGATTAAATGCTTGTGCTTAGTGGCTTCAATTAGGTAAGTGCTAAATGGCTGTCCGCTTAGCTCATTGGCAGCTGGGCCTGAATAAACAAGTTTAAACAAGATTATGGCTATGAGCTACCGTTAGGTAACAAGCAACAATGTTGACAAAATCAGCATAACTTTTTCTTGGCATAACTTTTACTCATTTCGAAGGGAATCCAAAAGAAGACAAGACAAGAAGAAAAGAAGAGGGAAAGGAGAGGGGAAGCAGAAGGGCAAGCAACAGAAGACAATGCGTAATCCTTCTAAATGGTGCTAAATTAGCATAAGCTCTGATTTAACTAACTTATGTAAATGAACAAAACAAAGTCGTTTAAGCGTTTAATTAAAAGAAGACTGACCAAAAATTACGTATACGCAATTTGTATGCCAGATTTGTAGCTACTTTTTTAGCTTAACATTTCTATGAATGACTTTTTACATGTTTTCACTTTTAATGCACACACACGCACACACACACATACACCTCTGAAATGATAGTGAAACCAAACACACAACACAACAAAACGAAACCACATTCGAAACATTACAGTTTTAGTTTTGCCTCTGACTTTGCCTTTGCCATAATTTGGCTCTGACTCTGACTCTCTAACTGTTGGCATTTTTTGGCATTTAATGATCATTCGTACATTCACCGTGAGTGGGTCTAAAAGCCCCTCCTCCTCCTCCCCTCTCCCCCCACCGTTACACACACTCACACTTTACTCATCGTAGACGAGTATAAAAAGCCTTTCCATAGCCTGACGTTGGTTCTGCTTCATTTTGTTTAATGACAATGAAAGAAAGATACAGCACGAGTGAGAGGGAGATACAGTGAGTGAGAGAGAGAGGGCAACAGCTTGTGTGTCTTTACATTTTTGCTTTCGTTTATGAACTTTCACGTGTGGCGCTGTTAAATTGTAGAAAATTACACTGAAAGTGCCCCTGGCAATGATTTGTGGTCGGAAGTTGGACTCGAGAAGATTTCAACGCTTTTAAATGCTTTACGGAATTACCTAATTTCGGTTACGAAACAAATCAATTAATGCGTGTCCAAGAGAGACACACACAGGTGGAGACACAGCTCGTGGTCTCCCGTAATGAAACTCCAGTTGATTCTCAAAATTCTTGATGAAATTTCACCTCATATTCGGAAGCAATAAAAACACACAATTATATAGCCACACATGCTACGAAACGAACCATTAAGCGAGAGGATATTGGAAATTAAAAGCCGCATGACAGCAATTTCCAATTCTTCAATTGTGCCAAATAAAGTCATAAAAAAACCGGGTAGTAGAGGTAGTGATAGTGCTGGAAAAGAAAATAATAATAAATGCTAATACTCTCACATTTTCAATACTCTATACTTTGAAGCCAACATTCCGCATACGCCCCTTAAGCCCCATCAACTTGACTCGCATTCAAATGATGATGATTGCATGGGAAACTGAACTGAAGACTGAAAAGTTTCAGTTTTTTTTTATTTTTTGCGCACTTTTTGATTGCCAGTTTCCAATTCATTTACGAGCTTGTCTGTGAGACTAGAAATCGCATAGTTTCTGATTAAATTTATAGCAAATCAAAGCCTTGAGCCAAATGGCCACCACAGATAGAAGCCAAGCTTTAAAGTCAGTGATTATCACATATCCGGCTCAATTAAATTGTCACAATAGACTAAAAATATTGTCAATTCGTGGGGCTGTAAATATAGTTATCAATTTGGACATCAGCGTGTGAGATAAATTAGCACAAGCAGCAGTGGAGCAGCAGTGTTTTGAAGCTGACTTATTAATAAGTTTATCAGTTGAAAAAAGATTAGAAATAAATTTATTTAAATATTATAAAAAAAATAGCATTTCATAAAGTATCTAAAGCCAACAATTAAGGTTTTTAAATGTGCTTAAATGGGTTGAATAATTTATGTGGTAATAATTATTAAAGTCAATCAAAGTAAGTCAGTTAGCAGTGCATAGGCCATTTGATGGCCCTTAGATTTAGACTCTAACTGATTTACACGGACCAGTAAATCAGTTAGAGTCTAAATAAATTTATTTAATTTTTTAATTTTTTTTAATATCTGACTTATATTACTCCAACTATTTGTGGCATGTTTAATATCTCTAACTATTCAAATTATTAAATGCAGCAATTTAAACTAGATTTTATTTTAGTTGACTACTCCAGCAGTTTTCTCATATCACATAATGTTTATGGAATAAACTCAAATTTATATAAATATATTAAAGCTTGTGATTAATGAATTTCCATACTTTTCCGCATTTAATAAATTGTTTTAAATGATTGTCTTAATTTATTTAACTCCACTTATATAGTAGCTTTTAACTAAGCTCCCTAGAAACTTTTGCTGCAACTTTGCATCCATTTGAAAGTACCTACAACAGTTGCAAACCTGTTCTTCAACTTGCCACAAAATCCTTAGACAGCGTGCCATAAAATTAAGGCAACAATCTCCATTTGATTGCAACATTGTGGCACCTATGAACCTTTTTGGCGGCAGACTAAGTTAAAGAAGGGGCAACACTGAGCACAGTAAATTTTAGCTAGAAATAAAATTTAATTTACTAAATTTAATCATATTAAATAAATTAAAGCTTAATTTTAAATGAACATAAATAAGCTTAAATTCTTTAAAAGTTAGTTAGAAGTTTCAGCAGCTGTTTGTAGTTAAGTACTTGATTATTTCTGCCAGTGTAGCTGCAATCAACTGCTGCCTTGTAGCCTGTCAACTCCTCTGTCCCAACCTATTCCTTTCTGCCCTTCGCTAGCCTCTTTAGCCCTGTGCTGCATCCTGTGCGTTACATTGTCCTGCCGCCTTTCAATTGCCTTCTTTAAGCTTTAAGCCATGGCCAAGTTGTTAAACATTTCCGCACTGGCTGCACTAGAATTAGAATTACTTTTGAGCTTAGCGCTCGATGTCAAATCGAGAAATTTGCATATAAACAGATGTGGATGAAGGCAGGAATTAATATTTGGCTATTGGCCATATTTAGCTGACAAAACAATAGAGGCAGCAACTGGCTAACTGGCTGACTGGCTAGCTGGCTACCTGTTTGGCCAAAAGGTTCATGTGAAAGCCAACTAAACACTGAACATGGCCAGCAACAATTTGGCGATCGCATTAATGATTTTCAAGAGGAGGAGAGAGGGAGAGGGAGGGAGCGGAGCTGGATGCGTTTGGGCCAAGTTAACATAGCACGATACATTGACCCAGTAGACATTTGGTATGCAACAAAGTCTCTTGGCCAGCAACAATTATGGCCATGGCAATGGCTGCTGCTGCCACTGCTCTGCCACTGCTGCTGCTGCACTTCATTAGTAAAAACGAACGCAAATGTTGTTACTCTGTCTCTTAACTTGGCTTTCGTTTTTTTGCATACACTCTTGTTACTGCTGCTGCTGCTGTTGTTGTTGTTGCTTTTTGGAAAGCCATTGGCAGCAAGTTATTGGCAAGGTTTCCTTGACAACGCCTTTCACTGTATTTCACAGCTGTTTGCAGCCAAATGCCTCAAATGGTCTCAAATACTCAGATTAAAGACCTATCAATTGGGTGAATCGGTAGCCCTAACCCACATCTCAAATAAACACACACTCGCACACCCTAACACACACACACATGCTGGGAGAAGCTCTGTTTCCAGAGCTTAAGCTTAACATAAATTTGCATAAATACTAAAGACAACATAACTGTAAACATAATCAAATCGAACTTTGCCTTGGCCCTGTTGTTGTGTTGGTCGCAACAAGCGCTTAATAAATAACTTAAGCACACCAGTCAGAAACAGGGTGTGTCTAAGTTAGTCGACTGGCGAATACCCTAGGAAAGAAGCTAAAAAACTACAGAAATAAAGTCAGCTAAAGTTTTAAGAACTTTAATAGTTAAACTGTCTAAAACTTTGCTTAAAAGTGAGGTTTAAAAATGTTTATTTTAGTTATACAGTCTAATAAATATATTGGCTGTAATAAAGGGGCTTTGAAATAATATATTTAGAGAGTAATTGAAGTTTCTTATGTTGTTAATTTCTATATAGTTAAACGATACTCTTTAAGCTGCTTAATTAAATTAAACAAATTGTGACAATATAATTTAATGAATAGTATTTTATTTTATGGAAATGACTGCGTGTGAAAGTGTTTTAAGTAACAACTAAGTCGACTGGTAGATGCCCTGTAAAGTCAATTTTTTCATAAAGGACAGCATAACATAATTTTTGAACTTTATTACAAAAATTGACTAAGAAAAATTCATTTGTATGATTTTAGTGATTTTAGAATATTCATTTAGTGTAATATACATATGGCCAAAATAAATTGTATACACTATATATATAAATTATATTTAAAACTAATAAATATTTATGCTTTCTTAGCTTAGAAAAGTAATACTATACTTTAAAGTTGTAGATAGCATAAATTATGTAATTTATTTACCTATTGTCAGGCTACATGTTTTCGACATACAAAAAGATTTTAAGATAAAGCAACTAAGTCAAATTTCAGCAATTAATATATATTTACACACTAGTTACAAATTTAGCTGTAATAGATTTATTTATTTCATTATTTCTTTATTTCTAACAAAACCTAGCTGAGTTTATATTTTACATCATATGTGTCTACCAATCTGTTTAATAAATCGTAGTTATTTAGCTACCTTAGCCAAGCTAAGCTTTAATTTTCTAGGGTATGCGCATGCGTCAGCTTCTCACGCTGCCAAAACAACATTTGCATTCGAACAGATTTGGTGAAATGAAAGAAATGAAATGGAAGGAAGGAAAAAAAGAAATAAATATATAGATGTGTCTATACTCTTATGTATGTGTGCCACATGCCATATGATCAGCAATGCGATTAAAATATCAAGTGTAACCTGAGAGCAGCGCACAGAGTAAAGAAGAGCAGAGCAGAGCGGAGCAGAGCAGAGCAGAGCAGTCGCTGTCGACGTCAGCAGAGCGATCTTCAAAAGTCGCTTCAAAGAATGCGACGTTCCACAAAGATAAGCTGTGACTGCGACTGCGACTCGACTGCGATTGCTGTTGAAATGGAAACTGGGCAATAAGTGAGTGAGTAAATGACTGACTGACTGACTGAGTGACTGACTGACGTCGTCATCTTTAGAAATGGCGCACAAAAGCCACTGACGCCAGCCACTTTGACGAAATTGACTTTCTCCATTCAATATAATTAATAGTAATATTTTTGTTGCCTTAGCTGCACACGTCTTCAGAATTGTAACGACTGACAGTCTGTCCAGCACTCGGTCGGTCTGTCCGTCTGTCTGTCTGGCTGCTGGGGAATGTTGGCCAGGAAGTAATTTATTATTGCAGGCGTGCAGCAAAACAGGTGAAGAAAAGCATTTCAACATGCATAGATCAATATTCGACATGCAGAGCAAATGCCAAACCTAAATACTCCAAACCGAAGACTCAAAAAGCCAAGAGCTAAAACCGATCTACACAAAGGCTAACCAAATAATTCATTAGACGAAATTCGCAGCGCACCACGGGGCGTATGTGTAACAAGTGAAAAGTCAAAGTCAAAGTCTCGCGGTGTGTGGCAAACAAAGCAAGCAAATGACATGCACTGTGAGAAATAAAAAGTAACAAATAAATAAAATAAATCGAAATTTTTTTATTAAAATAATAAATTGTAAAGTAAGAGTTAAATTAAAAAATTTATAAAGTCAAAGTGAGATGAATTAAAGTAGAAAAATGTTTAAAAGAAAATAAAGTTTAAGATAAAATCTATGATTTTCAGTTAAGATAAATATTTTTTTACCAAGTGAAAATTAACCAACAAATAAATTTAATTAAATTAAAAGTATATTACTTAAGCAAGAAAAACTTCTATAATTTCTTTCAATTATGTTTGGATAAGAAACTATCAGCACTAACCATACAACACATAGATGCGTCAAACGCAAGATTTTTTGAAAGCAAACGCTAGCTTGCTAATGGACCCCCACAGAACTTCGGCAAAAAGCCGAACGCCTAGCGCCCCGGAGAGTCGATCGCGTCTCAGCAAATTCAAAGCAGACGAAAATAAATTTAGTCTGATTCAGTCAGCGAAACGACGAGCACGGCTGTGTCGATTTTGCTCTCGTTTCGTATGTATATGTTTGTCTCTTTCTGGCATGCCAGATACACACATTTTGCGAAGCAACCAGCTCGCTTCAAAAATCTAAAAAATAGCGATCGAGCTTGGGTGCCATAAATCATATTTAGGCATATGTATGGTTTTAAGCCGGCCGCTAGCAAACGTTCTCGTGGCGCAGGCGACTAGGTGCTTGACTGGCGAGCGGAGTGCGTGAGTTCAAACTCAAAGCAAATACGTAATAGAGCCCCAGAGAGCCGATCGCCTCTCAGCAAATTCGATGCTGGCGCGAGTTAGTGTTCCCGTGGCGCTGCTGATTAGAGGATCATGGTCGCAGAGCGGACTTACATGATTTTGAATCGCGGTCTTGCCCGTTGGGAATTGTGCATTTAAAGTTGCTTATTTAACAAGAAAAAAATTATTATACTCTAGATTTTCAATATTTTCATAATAGCTATTATCAATAAAAACTATTTTCAACAAATTTTAGCGCCATGGAAACAATTACTCTCGACCCGTTTAAAACCATACATATCGCTAAAAAAGACTTATGACTCCCAAGATCGATCGCTATTTTGTAGAAAACATACATTTTTGCAACTAGCTGATTGCGGAAGTGTGCTGACTTCGCAAATATGTGTATCTGGCATGCCAGAAAGAGACAAACATATACATACGAAACGAGAGCAAAATCGACACAGCCGTGCTCGTCGTTTCGCTGACTGAATCAGACTAAATTTATTTTCGTCTGCTTTGAATTTGCTGAGACGCGATCGACTCTCCGGGGCGCTAGGCGTTCGGCTTTTTGCCGAAGTTCTGTGGGGGTCCATTAGCAAGCTAGCGTTTGCTTTCAAAAAATCTTGCGTTTGACGCATCTATGTGTTGTATGGTTAGTGCTATCAGTCTCAATTTACACTCCACTTTTTCTCTCAGTGCTTCCAATTGTTGTTGCTGTTGCCAATTTATGCAAATGATTTTTTGGGGTTTGCAGCTTCTTCAGACTTTCAAAATGCCCCCCTCCAAAAAAAAGGCAAAAGCCGCGTTTATTTTTAGCCAATAGTTTAGCCAAGCTTCTGCAGCGGCTTTTACTTTTCTTTTAGCCAAAGCTGAACTGAAATTTAAATTAGTTTACAGTCGCTTCTGTTTTTTTAGTGTGTTTCCAAGGGTTTTCTTTAGCGCTTCTTTTTTTTACATAACAATCAAATTAAAAAATTGCTTAAAAACGATTAGAGACACAAGGCACGCACAACGTTCAGGTAAATACATATATATATAAATGTTTATATATGTATAACTAGTGCCAAACATTTCACGTTCATTGACATGGCTAATGAAGGCAGTTGTCGCTGCGACAGTTACTACACGCCTCTTAGCCACTTGGCCACTTAGCCACTTTTGCCCCACTGCTTTAGGCCTCATCCTCAGCGCTTGTCAAATTGTCGAAAGACAAAAAAAAAAAAAAAGTTTCGCTGGCACGCGCTCATTTAAGCCAAAAGTACAATAACTTGAATTTCTTATTTTATTTTTAGAGCCGAAAAAAGTTATTTAATGCAGTTCGTGTTTAAAGCCTTTTATAATTAGATTATATAACCTTTCGTTTTCTGTTCAACGATTATCTAATTGTACAAAAGAAAGCGACACATTTCGTCTGCTACCAATTAGACAACTTGGCTTTTATTTTATTGACAACAAATAAATAACAAACAACCAAATTTGTCGCCAGCTTTTGATGCCGCATGTTCACTGATCAGCGCAGCTCAGAAATGTCACGAATATGCTAATGAATATCTCGAGCATTAGCATAAGTCTAAATTATGATCAGAGAAATATATTCATGTTTGATAACATTATAGTTATTTTTTCTGTATTCTCTTTAAGCACATTTGTGACACTTCCCCAACGAACTTTCGCACATAAAAACATGTAATAAAAACACTTTAAGTTATCAGCCGCGTTACAATTTTTATTTGCATATCTATTTTTAGTTTTAAGCTGACATTTCACTTTTCCGACATCAAATCGATATAAAAAAAAACTATTTTTAAAGTTAATGACATTTTAAAAAGAAACTTTGTGTGCATAAAAGCAAAAGTTGAAAGAAATTGCGTCTCGAGTTGTGATAACTAAAATATTTATATCAATAAATAAAAATTAATAAATAAATTTATATTCAACGCTAATAAAAAAGAGCTAAAGAAAAGCCAAGATCTTTATCAACTTAATTGAAATAAAATTTATTGCGCTTAAAAATGCAAACTTACCTGCAAACACTAGCTTCAATCAACATTCAAATTTTGCCGCCTTTAGACAAGCACAACCACAAGCTGACTGCTACACAACTTATAGTCGAAGCTCTGCAACGAAAGCTGTCTGCGCAGAGTTGCCGTCGCACGAAAGCTTTCAATCATCTGAAACAGCTGTTGCCCAAACTTGTATTTATCTAGCGGCTTATCTGCATACACACGCGCGCACATCAGACCACTTCTTTCCCCCATTGTTTTCATTTCCAATCAGTTCTACGTTGTGTCTGATTGGGAGTGGTTCGCCATTTGCGGTCTGCAGTTAGAAATTCAGTGTTCGTTCTTTTTACTTTGCCGGCATTTTAATTAAAAATTCCACAAGGTGAGTAAAACATTAAAAACATTATAAAAAAATTTATAAAAATAACTATATTAAATGCTTAAATAGTCAGACAACTTTTGCCACTTTTAACTCATGATAAACGAGATTTCAAACACACTCATTGCGCTGACTTTCAACATTTGCAATCAAGTTTTAATTCAATTCATTAAGTACATAGTACAGAGAACGCACATATTTAGAAACACACTATGCAAATACGACACTCGAAATGGAGGTGTGTTTAAATGAATAATTTGCGATTACTTAAGCTTTGAATAACCTTTGTCTACCACTTGGTTTTTTAGTTCCCATTTTTCATACGTTTCTAGTTGAACTTTCCCCACTGGCAAACACACAAACACACGCAAGCATGCACACGCGTACATATATAGTATATATGCATAGGTAGACTGACACACAGACTCATTTTACATACATATATGCAATTTATGTGCTTGTTTTTGTTTTGTTGCCTTTCTCAGTCGCAGCCGGTTTAAGAGAAAGAAAGATAAAACGAAAGATAGAGAAAGAGTGAGAGCGAGAGCGAGGGAGAGAGAAATCAAGAGAACAGTTAGTTACACGTAGCTAATTTGATAGGCTGCCTAAACCCAACTTCAATATCGTTCAAAGTTTAATTAAAATAACATATACAACACAATATGCATTGTCATTTAGATTGTTCTAGTAATTTTGAATTTTGATTAATGGCATTGTAATACTTACTTGCCATTTGCACGTTCTGTGAAATCTTATCGTGGCTTTACTGATAGTGTACAGAGTCAAAAACTAAGCATACAAACTTAAGAGTTTGCTTGCTGTAAAAATTATTATTATTTGTGAAAAACTCAACAATTTAGACATCAATTGTCTTGTGCTCAACTTACTTGTTTTTTATTTGTTGTTGGATATGGCGTGATTTTCGAGCAGTCAGAATCACGCCATCTTGTTTCCAAATATGAAAAACTAATTATCATGTCGGACTTATTAGACTGTATCAGAGATGCATGCAAATTTCGCGGCAATTTCACAATTTCAGACTTTCCAACTGCCTTGTCAATTAATTCGATTGTTATGCAATCTGTGTGAATTCTGCACTTATCTGCAGTTGCATTAGACACATTGGCGCCACATTCGAAGCTCTGCTTGCTGCAGCACTGGGCATTGTCATTATACAACACTGTCATAAGTCAAAAAGTCAACTATCGTTATCGATATCGGCGTCGTGATTATCAACATTGCCACAGATGGGTGTGACCATGAACTTGCCATAAAGAGATAGTTGATTTTATGCTTGCGCAGTGGAAAAGTTTTTTTTAGACAGCGCCAACATAGTTTAATCGCAGCCATTAAAATACACTGTAAGTTTGTATGCGGAACGCGCAAAATAGTGAGAGTGAGAGAGCGTCAAAAAGAGAGACAGACCCGCTCGTAAAGTTGATTGACATATTCAGTCAGTGCGGGCCGGCAAAGTGCGATAACGATTAATAGTTAGACGGATTGTTGTGCTTTTCGCTCTGTCAAACGAGTTTCATTTGTGAGAAAAACTCTCAATCTTATTCTAGTTGTACAATAACGTGTATAGACACTAACAACGTATACAATCTTATCTGATAAGAACGGGTCCATATAAAGTCGAACTGATAACCGCGGTTGCGCAACATACGTTTAGCTGAAATTAGTGCATTATTACTGACAATCAGACCGGCGTGTAACGGTGCGCGCAGTTTACTGTTATCAGTTGCGGCGCAGCAGGCGCAGAGTTAAGAATACCAAAGAGAGCGCGTGTGATTTGTTTAATTTGTAGACAATTTTTTCGCCCACAATAAACACAAGTCATCGTGCATTCGTAAAAAAACGAAAGAATTGGCAAAATGTTTGCACTACGGCGTTCACTCAACATGGCCCAAAAGGCCCATGTACAATTAAAGCTGCGTAATGCTTTTCAAGCAAACTTCTCCGCCAGCAGCGCCCTGGTAGGTTTACAGTGGTGTCCAGCACAACTTTCTAGACGCGAGTGTAATTTAACATCTGATCAAAGTTCACTTTGATTTAGATTTAAACGCGATTGTATTAAAATCCTTTGTAGGTTTATTTCTTTAGAAGAAAGTGTGTTAAAACGTTGATCAACCATGAGCAGTAACATGAGCCAGGTGGTTTTGTTTACTTTAATAGCCTTAAGGACATTAATTGAAAAGTTTCCTTCTAATAGAGTTCACTTGTGCTTTGTGTACCCGAACAGATGGCTCAGAAGATCCGTGCTGGACCCGTCGTCGATGTGTTGGGTGATGAGATGACCCGCATCATCTGGCAATCGATCAAGGATAAGCTTATTCTGCCCTTCTTGGACATTGAATTGCACACATTCGATCTGGGTATTGAGTACCGTGACAAGACCGAGGATCAGGTGACCATCGATTGTGCTGAGGCCATCAAGAAGTACAATGTGGGCATCAAGTGTGCCACAATCACTCCCGATGAGAAGCGCGTTGAGGAATTCAAGCTGAAGAAGATGTGGAAGTCACCCAATGGCACCATTCGTAACATTCTCGGTGGCACCGTCTTCCGTGAGGCCATCATCTGCAAGAATGTGCCACGCTTGGTCTCCGGCTGGCAGAAACCCATTGTCATTGGTCGTCACGCACATGCCGATCAGTACAAGGCTGTGGACTATGTGGTGCCTGGAGCTGGCAAGCTGACTCTGACCTGGAGGGGAACCGACGGCAAGGTCATTGAGGAGGTCATCAATGACTTCAAGGGACCCGGTGTTGCCCTCGGCATGTTCAACACAGATGACTCCATTGTGGACTTTGCCCACGCTTCGTTCAAGTACGCTCTGGGTCGCAAGATGCCACTGTACATGAGCACCAAGAACACAATCCTCAAGAAGTACGATGGTCGCTTCAAGGACATCTTCGAGGATCTCTACGAGAAGAAGTACAAGAAGGATTACGAGGCTGCTGGCATCTGGTACGAGCACAGGTTGATCGACGACATGGTCGCCTACTGCATGAAATCCGAGGGTGGCTTCGTCTGGGCCTGCAAGAACTACGACGGTGATGTCCAGTCCGACTCCGTTGCCCAGGGTTATGGCTCTCTCGGTCTGATGACCTCCGTGCTGCTCTGCCCCGATGGCAAGACCGTTGAGGCTGAGGCTGCCCACGGCACAGTGACTCGTCACTTCCGTTTCTACCAGCAGGGCAAGGAGACATCCACCAACCCCATTGCCTCGATCTTCGCCTGGACTCGTGGTCTGTTGCACCGCGCCAAGCTGGACAACAATGAGCCACTGAAGAACTTTGCCGAGACCCTTGAGCAGGTGTGCATTGACACCATTGAGGGAGGTGCCATGACCAAGGATCTGGCCATCTGCATCAAGGGCAGCATGAGCGCTGTCGAACGCAAGGATTACCAGGAGACCTTCGAGTTCATGGAGACACTGGCCAAGAACTTGCAGACCGCTCTCGCCGGCAGCCAGAAGGCACAGGCTTCTAAGATTTAAGCACAGACTCAACTTCAATTCTCAGTCCTTTAATTGTCGTTTACCGTTGTACATAGTGCTTAGCGTGAATGTGCATGTCCTTCTTCTGTTTGTGGTTTCCCACGTACTCCATGTTCATTGTCTCTGCGAGACGACTTCAAGCATTCTTCATACCACTGTCCCAATCCCTCTTCACAGTGTGAAACGGAACAATTTTATAAATAAACGTATTTTTATACCAATAGATTTCTGTGTTCTGTTCTGTAGTCTTAACTGAGGTCTTTAACCTACTGCCCACCCAATGCAACCATCCCAAAACCTACCACCCGCCCACAAATGGTCGGCTCGCCTCATCTGTTATATAGGGGCCACTTGAGAGGCTTCGACATCGGACGTAGCTTATTGGATTTGTGAGCAGCTGCAGTCGCAACAGTCTTGGGTCTACGCTCGTAGACCACACAACTATTCCGTACTGCTTGTAATGCTAGCTAAGGTCTTGGGCTATGTCTACTCTCTGGCCTATGTCTTGAGCTTGTTTAGCTGGTCTGGACAGGCGTTTCCAGCCAACAGCTATCGGGATCTGGACATTTGTAATCACTGGAACGGTAGGCGGCACTTCTTGGAGCTGGGCGAACGTGGGGAATTGCACGCCAGAAATGTCAGCACCACAGCATTTCGAGTAAGTAGTTTCTCGTGAGGATTTGGCAGTCGTTTAACCTCTTTTCGCTCCTCTCAGAGCTCCAAGTTGGCCCTGCAGACGGATCTGTCCTCGGCGGATGTGTGGTACCAGTGCAATTTGGAGCTGGTCACCTGTGCGGAGTGCGTCCTTCGTGTGACCTTCACCCATGCCAATTTCTCCAAAAGCTGCAGCAACACGGGTGGCAAGTCAAACATGTGTCCCTGTGAGCACATACAGTTCTCGGAGCCACCCTATGACACCACCATTTCGGGCCAGGAGTTCTGTGGCGATGGAAAGGTTTTTAGGAGCAAAACGAGAACTTTACAGCTCAAATTCTTCTATAGAGCCACCAATGCCCATGTCTTCTCTCTGCAGTACTTCTCCGAGCGTAAGCAAACAACTCTTTCTATAGATAGTTACCTTTAAATCTCCTTCTACCCACAGGAAATGTCAAGATTGTAAGTGGTTCTCCCAGGCAATCCATCGCAGGCAGCGGGAACGCCAACTACGTACCGCAGGTCATATCAACGCCTTACTTTCCCATGGCTTATCCTAGGGATTATGGCATTGAGCACATTCTCACCTGTGAATCGGAGAATTGTCAGGTACGTCTGGACTTTACCGACTTTCAGCTGGGCTTAGCCTCCACGCTGGAGATCTTTGACTCCAACGGACAGATGCTGGACTCCTACACGGGTGAGCACTTCCGCCCACCCATCACTGTAAGCAGCGGCAAATCGTTGCTTCTACAATTCCGTGGAAATTCTGCGACCGGCATAGGCTTCCGTGCGGAGGTCAGCTTTGTCTCCGCCAAGCAGTTAAAGGACGAACGTCTGGTGCCGTACACGGGTAAGCAGTTTTTGGTGGTAAGAGGTTCAGGGATAACACAACACTTGAGGGTCTGCAATTGTCATATTGATTTTCGACAAGTGAGAAAACATCAGAAGAGGGAGCCTCGAGGGTGAGGGCCGGGGGAGGTTTAGCTGTTGTATAAATTTCAATGTCAATGCAAACAGACGATTGCGAACTGGGCGACACTTTGGCATAGTCTAGTTTGGTAACGCAATCGATATTGGTGGGGTAGGATTGGGATCTGTTAAGACAATAAGTGCCCAAAAGAGCTCTGTCTGCTGGGCTAAGAAAAGGCTCTTAGCCAACACTTTAGTTGGGGTAGTTCCGAGTTCACAGAGCACTAAAAGCACGTGGTAGATAGGTTGGGCTGGGGTAAGAGGCTAAGGCCTTAGGACTTAGGAATACATTGGGAAATAGCCGTGGAGATAGGTTGGGCTTAAGATGGGAAACTGGAAGGAAGTTGCCTAAAAGCTTGAAGGACTGAAGAAAATCCTAGACTTTTCTTCCACCAGTAATAATCCCCAGTCTTTTTCCTTCACAGACTGCGGTGGCATGGTAACCGGTCCCGGTGGAGCCATCACTATGATGAATATGATAGAGAATGCCACAGATGTGCGGCTGTTTGACTGCATATGGATTATAAAGCCGGGAAATAACTACATGATGATGAAGACACACATTTCCCTGCGTGTGGACGACTTCTATGGCATGGCAGCCCGTTCGGAACTGACGATTAAGCAGGGAACCACCTCAGATGCGCCGGAAATTGAGACCGTTATGTGGCCAAATAATGCTGTGGGTAAGGAGAGTCACATAGCGCCGATACTGACCGGATATTATATACGACTACGAGGAGTGTTTGGCATGTCCTCCAAGCTGGCCATAGTCTACAGCGTCTTCAACTACCTGAGTGGGTTAACAGCGAAGTAGTGCTACTTTTCCTTTAGTCTAAGTTTCCTTTCTCTCTACTGCAGATTGCTACATTGGTTCGGAGTTCCTCTGCGGGAACAATCACTGCATCTCCATACGCCTGCACTGCGATGGCTTCGATCACTGTGGCGATGGCAGCGATGAGCCGGATTCCTGTGAAGAGGATTGGGCGCATCTGCATCATGATCGACGCTGGTACTCCCACAAGCCCAATTACTATTTCCCCAAGATCGATCAGTATCCGGATTTGAAGACAGCCACCGGTATCTTTATCATCAGCACGTTGGGCATCTTTGCCGTGCTCTCCGGCTGGATGGTGATCCTCTATCGCATGGGAGTACGGGCACGACATCAACGTGAACTACAGAGTCATCTGCAGACCATAAGTGAGCTACTCGATCGGCAGGACGAAGATCGTACTCCAGACGAGCCGCCCAGCTACGAGGCACCGCCCGACTACGAGGAAGTCATCAAGGTGGGCATGCAGCAGGAGCTAAGGGAGCCACGACGCCAGCGTCGACGTCCACGTGCCCGGGAGCGTGCCTGCAGTCGTGCTCCGAGCAATTGTACAATGCAATCGGTGCTGCCACTGCATCGCAGCTGCAGTCTGGAGGATCAGGATCAGCCGAGCACCTCGGCGGCAGCCATGACCCGTGCCGTGGCCTCCACAGACACATCCCAGGATGCCAATCCTGCCCAGCAGCAACAGCAGCAGCTGAGTCAACGCATGCTGTTGGCAACTGCAATCTGTGGTAAGTAAAGTAGTTCCCCCACATATATAGCCGAATCCCCCCATGCAGTCGCTAATTTACCCACAGAATCCCATTTGCAGGCGCTGCAGGCACGTCTGAGTCGCCAGCAGCGCTCCCAGGCGCAGGCCCAGGGACGGGGACAGGGTTCAGTCAATCCCTGGGGATTTCAACGAGCCCGTCATCGCTTCCCATTGGGCGTGAATTATCCACAGCCGCTGGAGCGGCACAACCGACGACACCCAACAGCACGGCGGACGACTGCACCGACGCCTTTCGAGACAATTCACTCAATATATCACTCACTCTAGGGTTGCCAACCTCCACCACCAATGGCAGCGCCAACTCCAGCTGCGTCGTGACCTCCACGCCAGCCCCACTGCATCATCAGAGCCTGGCCAGCAATTGCACCGAACATACGTACTTGAAGCGTTCCTGGCTATTGGTACAGCAGCCTCCCATCCTAGGACAACGCTGTCGTGTGCAGCGTCTGCGTCACACTTTCTCCTCCCCCGAAGCCTTCAATGCCAACGAGCTAAATCTGCCGTATCCGGATTTCCTTAGCTACGGCACCAATTTGCCCCACGAACGCAGCAGCAGTAACTTTGGCTCTGAGCTATCCCGAGATCCCTCCAGCTACAGCTTCGGAAAGCGTGCTCGTCTAGCTGCAGCCGAACAAAGTGATGTGGATGACTACTCCGTGCAGACGCTGCAGTCGGAGATGTCAGAGAACCACAGTGACAGCGAAGCAGAGCAGCAGGTGTCCTGCTTTGGTGCCGTCACACAGCGTCCGAAGCGTCGACGTGTGCGCAGTCGATCGCTGAGCCATGCGCGGGGTGGCGGCAGTGGCGCCAGAAGATGCCTAAGGCAACGCAGCTCCTCCGCCGACTTGCTCATCTATGCGGCTATGCAGAGGGAGGAGAACGCAGCTGAGCAACGGCAAGGACAACGTTTGTTTTTCATCTAAGAGGGGAAAAGGGAAAGGGTGGGGATTGAAGTTGGAACGCTAGTATTATGCTTGGTGCAATGCTGTCCAGGATCTGACACTTAACTCATATAATCTATAGAAATGTTTAACTAAATAAATAATTAATTAATTGAGATTTCATTATGTGGTTTATTGTATATATGTATATATGTTTTAGCGTTTTACGGGGTATCATCATGCAGTGCATGCCCAACTGGAGCTGCATATTCAGTGCCACAGCTGGACAAGCTTAGGTGCGCAAAGTAACATCAAAAATATCATAAACTCAGAAATGCACATGTACATTATATACTTGAATGTGTGTATAAGTATAGCTATATATATGTATAGTATATATATACTTGTGTGTATATGTTTATAGACGATTACGATATATAATACCAAAGGCGTAGGTCTGCCTGCTAGCCAGATCGGCCTACATATGTTCTTGTTCTTGCCGACGATTTCCTCTACGGCTGCGACTGCAGCTGCTGCTTGAGATTCTCGGCTAGCAGCGACTTGCCCGTCTCCAGTGGCACCACTATGTTCCTCAAGCTGTCGATGCTGTTCCTCAATTTGGTGGCCTGAAATTTAGTCGGTAATTTTGGAGAGCCGCCAACGGAGGCAAATGCAAAGGTTTTGTACTCCTGAGAAGAAGAAAGTTTTGGTTATAGTTAAATCCAGTTGTTAATGGTACTATATGTAGGTTATATGCTATATGTTTTATTTGCAGCAGCAATAAATGGTCAATCAAAACAAAAACAATAAGAATTCAAAGCAGGTAAACAGCAGTTTAAGGTAAAGTGTATGAATAGTATTCGTATAAACTAAAAATATCTACATTTAGTATAAATTCTTCAAGTGAATTGTAGGTGTATGTGTGTGTGGGTGATGTGTTTACATGTGTATGAGTGTGTGGGTATGATTATAAATAAACAGTTGGAGTAGACTGGAAGATGGCATCGCAGTTGCTCAACATGGCTACAACATAATGTTCAAGTGATAAGGAAATAAACCAATAAAAATAATACTCCATTCGATAAGAACTTAGAACTAATAAAATTAAAAGTTTTACACGCTCCAGCGCTATGTCATGACATCTCTGGTCAGTAGGGAAGTTGGGCTCGGAATAGTACACGGCTCTACGCCTCAGTTTACCTGATTGGCGCTGGGTGAGCTCGCCTCGCTGACTGTTGCCGGCGGCTGTCCCATGTAGGACTGGAATGTGGCACCGTCGCCACGCTGTGAGCCACCTCCAGATCGTGTGGTGACCTTCTCCTGTAGCGAATTGAAAGTCTTGGCCAACCAAGGCTGCCAGCTATTACGATTGCTTTGCATCTCGCTAAATGTGTTGTTCAGCTGATGATTCAAGTCCTGATTCTTGCACTCGGCCTCCACCTGAGCCAGCTTGGCCTGGGCCAACTCCAGCTCCAGCTCGCGTATGCGCTGTGCAGCAGCATTTAGCGGATCGAGTGGACCCAGTGGCGCATCATTGGCATTGACCAGCTGTCCTGTTGTGGACTGCTGCTGCTTGGCATTGTCGTTGCCCACGTCGATCTGTTGCAAGCAGTGCGAGCACTTGGAAACCGTGTGCTGCAAGGCAGAGTTGGAAATTAAATTAAGTTTGTGAAGAAAATCAGTCTACTCACCATAACTTTGCCCAGCGTCTCATTGAGTGTGTTCATATCCTGCTCCTGCCGCTGTATGATCTGCTTGTATTCCTGTATGATGCCTGTGTGCTTCTTTTCCTTGTCCACTGCGCGCTCCTTGGCACTGCTCAACTGCTGCGTGAGTGCCTCAATCTCTGACTGCAGCTTGCGACGCTCCTCGCCAAAGCGACTCTCATAGATTTGCGCCTCCTTCTCCAGTCGCTCCTTGTGCTGTTTCTTAAGCAGAAATTCCTCCTCGTACTGCTTAAGTTTCTTAATCTTGCGCTCACAGGCTTGCTTCATGACTTTGCGTGCTTGGCTGGAACTGCGGCACTTCTTAGGCAGCGTCACTCGGAAATACTTGAGTATACCCTCGAAATCGAGTTGTCGTAAGTCGGCTTCACAGATTGACAGCAATGTCACAGCCACCTGGAATAGAACTGGCAAACCATCCAGCAGGAATACATCCAGCACATGGAATACAAAGCAGAGAGGGAAACGTGCCGTGTAGAGGGTTAGGAACCACTGGGAGGCATACATGTGCGTCTCAATGCCACAGGCCGTGAAATGTTCATGCAACTTGGGTAAGTGATCCTTGATGAGCCGCTCCAGCTGATAAAGCCGCAAGTAGAGCACCTCAAAGCCGGCCTTGTACAGATCACGCAGTCGGTAATCGTACATCAATGAAACCAACACACAGAAGGCATCCTCCTCAGGCATCTAAAAGAAAGTGTCGTTCGATTATAAATCATTCAGCTGCAGTTCTGTTATTTACATTTCCTAAGTAGAGCAACCATTCTCAGTTATGGCACTATTGTTATAAATTACAGCTGTTCAAACTGAACAATCGGTTGAGAATTGAAAAAGGGGAACTCACGTGCAACAGCAAGCTAGCTGCTATGAAGCTGAGGCCCTGGCAATAGCCAACCTCGCTGTCATGGACGGCATATGCTTTTGAGACCTTGAACAGAGCATCCTGACCAGAACCGCCGCTCTCCTTGAAACATTTGTGCGCCGGAAATGTGCGATGAATATCCCGTTGTATGACGGTCTCGCACTTGGTTTCCTATAAACAGTTCAATCGTTAAAAACAATATTTATAAACTGATGCCAGCAAGTAGCTACTCACTTTGGTAATGAGAATCTTGTACATGTCATTCATTTCCACCTTACGCTCCACATTGGCCAACTTTTGCCAGATCTTTTCGCGCAACGCCTCGGGCACACCGAGACGCACCAGTGCAGCGAGATTCTTGGGTCGCTTCTCGCTGTCCCATTCACGCAAAATGGGATCCCATTCATCGAGTGTGTCCTGAGAGCAATCCTTGGACACTTCGCCGGTACCACTGAGCAGAGGTTCATCACCATCGCTGCTGTAGTCTGTGGGACAATCATCCTCAATGGAGGCTATGGACGAGCTGCGCACAATGCGCGATAAGTTGTTCATGCCCATTTTGAGCAGGGAGGAGGAGCCTTGTTGTCCGCTCGCCTGTTCGGTAATCTCCTCCGAGGGATCAATGCTGTTCACTTTCCAGTTGAGTTCATCTGTGCGCTTCAGATGCAAATAGAAGCGCAGTGTCATGGGCCGCTTAGACATGAAATGATCCATGAAACGCATATCGCTAACCGAGTGTATGGTCACCGGAGTCTCGATGACAAAGCGGACCGGTTCTTGTATACCACGCATGACTATATCAACGGCCACTGTGAGATTGGTTTTGGACGTTTCCAGATTCAGTTGCTCGAATGCCTTCTCCTGTGCCTTCCATTCCGCCCGTATGGCATAAGCATTGAGACAGGTGCTCAAATTATCCGGTTCATTGCTTGCTACCTGTGACTGAACATAGCCCATGTTGAGCATATCAATGAGATGCATATCCTTTTGGACCACCAGTTTACCCGGTGCGACGAGTACACCAAAACAGCGCTCAATGTACAACGGTTGCAGCACATTTGATGCTGTTTGCTTAACGGTGATGCAGACTTCCTTGTCGGTGTTTGCGCGTAGCTTGAAACATCCACGTTCTCGTGGTACACTCGCATACGAGTTCTTGGCCACCTTTTCACGTATCTCGAGTGAAACTATAAACTCGTAGCCAGCGGTATTCAAGGGATTACCACTGACATCTGATGTCACAGAGTTGACCATATCCACAGCCGAAGTTAAGCTGCAACTCATGCTGGGTGCATACGTTTGGAATGCCTTCTGGAAACAGGCTGCAAAACAAAGAACAAAGATTAAAACCACAACAAGAAATAGTGCTCAGTCAGACTCACCGCTCACTTGATTCACCGCCTCGGGTATATGGCAACGGAATACATGGCACTGGAACAGCGCGTCTCCATGCAACCAAGTGAAGGCAAAGCAGCCATTCTCAACGGTATCCACGGGTCCTCGGTAGTAAAGGATAATGCTCGAGATCTCGTAGGTGGCTAATATGGTATTGCTCTCGGCATCGTGCAAGCTGTGAAGTCAAAACAATAAAATATTTAAATATAAATAGTTGTTTACTTGATAAGAAAACTATGGAAATGCAATAAAGACATTAAGCATTCAATTGATTGATGGGAAATTAAATTATAAATCGAAAAGAAAAGATAATTGAGGTCAGCTTAAAATTCTTTTGAAAGCATGCGCAGTTTTAAAATAAACTTCAAAGAAAGTTTGGAACAAAAGATATTTAAATGAAGATTACTATACACTGACTACAATAGCTAAAACTTTGCATACTTACACCACCAAGCCATCGGAACAATTGGGTATGCTGACAGTAATCTTGAGTCCCACTGTCTTGGAACCACTATTGAGTTCGCTCATGATGCGATAGACATCTGTTTCCGATTTTGGAGCATTTATGTTAGCCGCACCCAAGTAGGTGACGCCCGCAAAGATGGTGCAGCCCTGGTCGATCTCTGAAACTGTACAAGCAAGAAAGCTTATAATTTTATATTAGATATGGTTCGTCAGCATGACTAACCCTCCTCGTCTGTTGTGTCACACTTCTCGGGCTTCATGGCGTCCTGTTTCTCCTCAATGCAGGCTGGACTCGCATCGATGCAATCATAGAATACCGACTGTCCTACACGATTGTGTTCCGAGCTAGAAGCGTCCTCGGATTCATCACAGGTCTTCGGTGAGAATAGATTGTATTTGAATCTCATATCAGAATCTCCAGCTATTTCCGCTTGAGCTTTGCGTACTCCGGTCAGAGGCAACGTCAATGATTTCTGTTGTTGTTGATGCTGCTGTGATCGCGACTGTTGCTGTTGTAGTGGTTGTTGTTGCTGCTGCTGCTGCTCTTGCTGGTGACGCGTCTTATCGCCGACAGCTGCAAAATGTTAATTGGCATTTATAACAAAAGTATTCAGAAATGGAAATAGCTTTATGCACACATTACACACATATCAATATTGTGTTGCAATTGTAATATTTTCTCATGTTTATTTTTGTTTCTTTTCTCTTCTGTTCTTTGCTTTTCTTTTCTTTTTGTTTGTCATTTGTTGCCATGACAGCGATTGATATTCTGGGTTAGGCCTGCGGCTTGCCTTGATAAGATTGCGCACTAAGCTTACTCAAATGAGCGGAACGCTCGAGAGGGGGTGAAATAGTATTGGGGGCGGGGACTTAAAAAGGCGCGAACGCCCAATTCTAGAACGTCGCAACGTATGTGCACAGCTGGCGCGACAAGACCGACGGCTGTTGAGTAACTGAACGCTCACAAATTTATTTAATTATGTTCAGTTCTCTAGTTCTCCCTATTCGCTCTTACTCACCGCCAATATTCCGTTCCAACTCCAAGTCGCGCAGGGCATCGGTCATCTCGTGCTTAATATCGCTCATGTTGCGATTGTTCGCCATATCCAATGTGGGCGAACGATCTCCGCCAGCGCCCAGCGGTGAGAGCGAAAGTGCGCTCAGAGATTCGGTAACCTTAGTGGCAACAACGCCAGCGGCCGTTGACACAGTCGGCGGTGGCGGAACTTGCTCCAACGGTGTTGCCACATTGCTTTGGGTGACAATCTCGTATTCGCCACTGGTTGTTATCGAAGACTCCGAGGATTTAGTGCTTAGATTATCATCCATCGCTCCACGCAGTTTGGTTACCTGTCTCTCTGTGTGTGTGAGTGTTTTTATCTCAAGGTTGTCTTAGGTCCGTGTTTTGTTCAGCCACGGAATTCTTTTAGTTGTTTATTTTGTCTATTTGCCGTCTGCTTGCGAATTGCGCATTTTCTTGCAGTTAAACAATTGAGTTTCTATTTTTGTTTAATTTCAATTGATAGTGTTTTATTTAATTTTCATTGCACCTCCATTCCATTGTTTGGCTTTTGCCTTAAATCGATGACGAATCGGAACGTTTCTTTCTCTTTGGGGTACGACGTTGGGGGGCGTCGATTGCTGTGCATGTGTGCGAGTATGTGTGTCTGTGTTTGTTTGCTTGACACAATAACTACACTTTGCAGGGTGGCGCTAATGTCGTCGTTCTCGTCGTATTTGGGGTCAATAGTTGCCTACTTTCAGTACTATGTATAGATTTTTGTTTACATATTTCTGCCGTGTTGGTAAACGCTGCTCGAATTTGCAATTAACAAGTGTTAGTTTATGACGCAAGTTTTTTGCCCATTCTTACGTTCCACATCGTTAACAGGACCAAACTACAAAATTGCTCTCAATAAATCACTGCTCTTATGCTCTGTTAAATAAATACACAACACTAATGCAACACCGTTTGATTAAATTCGTTAAATGATTATTAGTTATATTGTAAAGTCTGGGTCACAGCAATGTATCGCGAGATAAATGTTATCCCTCAGTGTCACAGCATCCACAATCCACAGCAGCAACACTGTGATCGATTAATAAACAGGACTGTCAAAAACGATTATTACAGACTTGTTCAACACTTGAAACTATCGATAGCATCGATAGTATTATTACCGCGCTGCCTCACAAAAAAAACGTGCGCGTGCTGCCTTTGATTGTAATATATTTTAACTGTTTTACAAATTTCCGTTTACTGTCAGATTTTATTTAAATATTACCGAGATGTGGCCGCGTTTTGGCATCAAAATTGGAAATAGCACGCTATGCATCGCTTATGTAAGAGCCGATGGCAAGGCCGAAGTAATTGCGAACAAGCAAGGCGATCGCGTCTCACAAGCGTGCTTGCTGTGGAACGGCGATACGGAGATCGAATGCGGTCTGACGGCCAAACAAAAGATGGCCACGAGGCCCAAGCAAGCGGTAGCACATAGTTTCCAGCTGTTGCAACCCAAAGAGCACCTCAGTGAGGACAAATTAGCCAGCGCATTAAAGGAAGTGCCGTGTGACTACGACAGTGAGTCATTTGTGTTCCGAATGGAGCATACAATACCTGCAGATCGTGAGGATCAGGACGACAAGGTTGTGACGAAAGAACTAAGTGCTGTCCAGGTCACCGAGCAGCTGTTGCGTGCCGAACTGGAGCTAGCACGCCAGTATCATACTGATACAGAGCATGCGCCCATTGCGGTACTCTCTATTCCCAGCTATTACCCACCGCAGGCCGTCAAGCTGCTGTCGGACGCCGCCAAGGCAGCTGGCTTCAATGTGGCGCAAGTTATTGCCGAGCCAACGGCTGCTGTGCTGTGCTACAAAATAGGTGAGGATCAGCTAGAGAAGCCACAGGAGCGTCAGCATGTACTGACCATCAAGTGTGGTGGACTGTACAGCGATTTTGCTCTCTATGCCGTCCAAAACGGTTACTTCATTGAGCTGGCTACCTTTGGACCCTTCCCCATTGGCGGCCGACAGTTTACTGAGGCCCTGGTTCAGTTCATCTGCGAGGAGTTCAAGCGCAAGTACAAACTGGATCCCCATGAATCACGTCGTTCACTAGCCAAAATTCGCACTGCTGCCGCCAACTGCAAGCATATTCTAACGACGTTACCCTCCACGCAACTGTACATCGATTCCCTTATGGATGGCGTTGATTTCAATGCCCAAATGTCCCGTGCTCGGTTCGAGAGTCTTATACAGCCGGTAATCAATAATCTAATGCAGCAGCTGGGAGAGTGTGTGGAGCGTGCACAACAGGATCATCCTGAGCTGAAGCGTATCGATGATATTGTGCTGCTTGGTGCTACCATGCAAATACCAAAACTACAAGCGGCTGTGGCGGCACGCTATCCGGATGCCAAACTGCATACCAGCCACTCGGCTGATGAGGTGGTTGCCATCGGTTGTGCTCGTCAAGCGGTGTATCTATTGGATCCACAACAACCACAGCTGCAAAAGGCTGATGATTGCGTGCTAGTTGAGGATGATCTGTACATGTGGCACGGCAATGATGAATCGAATGCAAAACTGGTGCTCAACAAGGGCAGCATATTGCCAGCAAAGATCAAGGTATCGCTGCCACAGTCGGGCGAAGGTGATGCCATTGAGGCCATGGCTACGTTTAAGCTTCGCACCGGAGAGACCGAGATTCTGGCACATTTGCCAGACACAACGCCCACCACAACGGACGATGGCTTGTTTCAGCTGGAGCTGGAAGTGGATTGGGATGACAAGGATGGTAACATTGTGCCATTGGTGCGACTACATTGTATGTGAACTCAATCACTTAGTCTATTTATTTGTTGGTAGCCTAATACTTATCATAAACAGAGTATATAATAAATTCAAACGCTTCAATCAATTCTAAATCTAGTTTCTTTATTTATTTGAAAAACTTAAAACTCCATGGACTTGGTTTTGTAATTGCGCTCCATCTTGCGTAGAAACTCCTCGAAAACTACAACGCCCTTGAACATGCCGGTCTTCTTGTAATCCTTGATCCGACTCTTATCCTCTGGTGCTTCCATGTAGCTCTTGGTCTTGTCGTCATGCGCATTAATCTCCTGCAGCAGCTGGGAAATAGTGGGCACCGTGGTCGGATCGAATTTGGCCACTGCACTGGCACTGAAGGGCAGACACACCTTGCCTGTGCCGGGATGTATGCAGAACGGTGCCTTTAGCAAATGATTGAACCCTTTGGTTACATTTATATCCAGTCGTGGATAGAGCAGGCACAGCTGTACCTCCTGCACAATGTTCTTTAGCTTGCGACTCCACACGTTGGAAGTGCTGGTCCTCATGGAATTTGCGTAGCGCACAAAGCTATCCCAAATTAGCTTCGAGTGAGTACCGTCCTCGTGGGTCTTCTGCAGATAAGCCTCCAAGTCATTGCGAGCTCCCTCATCGCTGATCATCTGGAGTAGTTTATTCACGCCTTTGGGTGTGCCAAACAGATTCTGATCCTCCAACACAATCTCCTCAAACATGGGCTCTACAATCTTCAGAGCGCGCCGCAAACTATGATGTGTGCGATCATTAATCTGCACACGCGCCGTATTGTTTGTATAGGTAAGTATGTTCAGGTACTCGGCCACAGCAGCACGTGCACGGGCATCCAAGTGTCTAGCTGTGTGGTCACAGACCCAGCAATGGATACCACGACGACCCGAGAAAATCCACATCATGTTCTCAAAGTCAAAGTCCTCGCGGAGTGCGACATCCAGCACACGTACCGCCAGCACCATAAACTTCCAGCACTTGAGGCAGATTCCCGTGCCAGAGCAACAAGTACGGATCTCATCGTAGTCCGTGGCATCGATATCGAAAACTAATTCACGCTGTACGGGCGTCAAACCACCGGGTACAGTACGAAAATTCTTGGGCCGCGTGGACAAAACAGCGCCAATATCAATCTTGTAGGGATTACGCGCACAGATCTCCTTCTCTAGCTCGGCCTGTGTCTCAAAGCACAGGTAACGAATGTAGATGTCATCGTGTAGTGTAAAGGAAATCTCCCGATTTACAAAAATGTTATCCTCCGCTAGAACGTAAATAATTTTATAAATAAATATTTTAATCATTGGAGATGGAGGTTGGTACTTACAGTGACCATAGTTCAACCAGCGGTAGAAGTGCTCATGGGGAAAGAGACGCCTGTAATAGACGGGCAGCATGTCCGGTAAGATGCTGGCATCGTAGACAGCTGCTTTGGACTCTTGTGTCGCCGTCTGGGGCTGAGATTCCTGATCTGCACTGAGTTCTGGCATTGCGATACTAAAGGTAATAAACTTGTGGTAAAAACAAAACTGTTAAGTTAAGAAAATTAAGATTTCCGATAATCTAGCATAGAGTAAATCTGAAATATTTCTTAAATTAAAAGTTTATTTCATTCGTTTAAACTATTGTTACCCTAAAAACAGATCTAAAAAATGGTAATAATTCGTTGGTATTGAAATTAATCTAAGTTTGCTGTCCTCTTTTGAGTATTTAGCTTTAAAACATTTGGACCATATTCTATTATCAGCAAAGTAAAACGACTTTTAAATTTGGTTGTTTTTTTCGAAACCTTATTGCTATATTTATATATATTTTTTTGTTGGATTTTTGTTTGTTCTTTTTTAAAGAGAAATACACGTTTTGAGCTTAAAATATTTAGATTTTTTAACGACATGCAAAGTTAAAAGTACGTTGCTAATTAATTGTCAGTAATGAATCGAATCAGATCGTGATTTTTGGAATATATATGTATAAGAGAAAGTACCAGAAAATATAAAAAGAAAAAAAATAAATGAAATAATGGTCAGTGAGTCTGATAAATTTGCTTATACGCTAAGTATATAGAAATTCTATATATCTCTATGGTAGTATTATGTATATAATAATTATATATACTTGTAATGTAACTTCTAATCGTTAATGTCTAGGGTTAGATCATGGTTTCGTTACTTAAATCGTAAATACACATCATCAAGCGTCACAGAGCCCACAAATGACCACAAAACAGACACAATACATTCTCTTCACAATTTACAAATTTTCCGGATTTTTAGGCGACAGTCAGACGAATATCCTGCATTTTGTGCTGTTGCCAGGAGTGCGCAGGCTGTCGTGGCGGCGCCGTATTGTACAGCGTCACGGAAGCGATGTGATTGTTCGGCATCACCTCAAATATGAGATCCTGATAGCCATAGCAGAAGGTCGAACCAAAGGGATTCGCTGTGTTTGTCGAACTTGCACGATGCAACACCACTGGACGCTCTGAAGTGGCCAGTGAGCCACTGATCTCATCCCATTTGGTATAGGCAGTTATATTGACATGATCATGTTTGTTCTCCATTTCGCCAGCCTGATGATCGGTCTCTAGCTGAAATTGGAACTCACAGCGATGGTACATGTTGAAATTAAAGTGTCCCGGATAGTTTGTGTGCAGCATGAATTTCTTGCAGGTTTGTGTGCGAGCATCGAAGAGCACGTCGATGCCAAGTGTGAAATAATTAAAGAATATATCGCTACGTTTGCTCTGCGCCTGACGATTCACGCTCGAGCTGTGGATCTTCATTTTGTCCTCGCTCTTGAAGAAGATGCGATTCGGTGCACCCAAGTTGGTGGCCACGTCCTCACAGCTATCGCCAAAGAGCAGTTCACGTGTAAAGCACTGACGGCGTGGCTCCAATGCGCGTCCCGATCCCTCTGTGAAGAGCTTTAGCTTCAGGCCCTTGGTGTGGCCATAGGAGGTGCGCAGCACTGTCGCTGACTCCAGATACATTTGCCGGTGATAGCAGGCCAAAGGCAGTGATGGTGCACGATTCTCGGCCACATTGCTGCCCGCATAGAGAGACATTTTGCATACTACGGGCGAGGCGCCATTGAGAAACACAAGAGATCCCAATCCATGGGCGTAGCCCGAGTGCAGTTTGCTGTCGACAGGGAAATAGAAGCTGAGGCCACGGAAATGCAGAGCAAAGAGCTGCTTGGCCGCATCGTAGACACCCGGATGGGTGGCGCCAAACGAATGCTCGATCTGTTCAATGCTGGGCAGTACTTCGGGGGAGTTGAAGTAGACGCCACAGTATTTCAGTTTGACCAGTTTCATGTTGAACACTTCAATGGTTTTGAGACGCTGCACAACCGGGTCGAAAATTAAACGTAAGCCGTCCTGTGGTAGATTTATAATGATGTCCACGCCCAGTGGATTGGTGTCCGAGTACAGCACCTGTACGCCCTTTATGATGCCCACCTGGGATTGGATGATGGCTATGGCTTGCGAGAAATGCATACCCAGCACGAATTCCCAGGCATCGCAGCCCAGCGAGATTTCAGGCACAATTTCCAGGTCCAGCATTTTCTGTGACAGAACAACAACAAATCAAACAAACAAACAAACACACCCACTCACAGAAAATCTTAGACGCTGTTTTGTTTTATTTTTTAGCGTTATTTTCCTTTTTTTTTTGCCACCTTACTGACCTTGATATGTGAAATCAGCTGCGACCCACGAAAATATGCGCAATTTCGTACTGTTTTTTTTTTTTGTTATTGTTTTTGTGTGTTATTTGTTCAAGTCCGTTGTTTCTTTTCGCCTCTGCTTCTGCTTCTATCCCTGTCTCTGTTGTTGTTGTTGCTGCTGCTGAAGTTGCTGTTTATCTTTTATTCGTGATTTTATTATGCACGTTTAATTGTTTGATTGCGTAAACAAATAATTTTGGGCGTTTTGCAATAATTCGTGCTATTTAGCGTATTTTCTAAAGTCTATTATCGTTTTCTAATACACACTTCGAACAAAGGCAAAAAAAAGGCAAATGCGCAGCAGAAATACAAATGTAATGTAATAACAATGTTTGGGTGTTGCCAGATCAGCCAAACAGCTGTTCGCGTTTGTGACGAAATGTTCTAACCAGCTTTACAACTTAAAATTACGCGCTTATAAATAGTCTTATTTTATTTAACATACATAGAAGTATAGACAACCAGCAAACAACTAAAATTAATAACTATAATAAATTTGTTGTCAGCGGGTGGCAACACTCACTTAGAACTCAACAGCTGTGTGAGCAGCTGCCTACCAGTTTTGGCGCGCTTTTTTTGCGTGATGTGCTGTACTCACCTTTTATAAAGAATTGGAACGATAATGGGCTGCCAACAATTTACAGTCGTTTTTTACACTATAAACTTTACAGGAGTGCACTTTTTAACATTTAATTCGGATTAAAAATAAATAAATAAAGCACACAACAGTTGCAAGTCCACACACAGCGCCCACAATACTGAACAGAGTGACCAGCTTACAAAACTGCGAAAATAATTAGTTTTGTATGCGACAGTGTACGCGCCAAAAGAGAAAAAAATTTACAAAGTTGTGTGGTTCATTTTTTTTTATAAAATATAAAATGTTTCCTTACTTTATAACAAGTGTAGTGTATTACTATAATCAGACGCATTGTAAGCCCTTCTCAGGGCATATTGCGCCACACTTCGTACATCCAAAGTTCGCGTCGGTCAATAAATTTGCACTTAAACAGTAATAACAGTAAATATGCCCACAGCCCATATGATGAGGCAACGTTGGACGTTCTCCACAGTAACTGCAAGTTGTACTCGCCAACATCTTGGCAGCAACAGGTTCACGGCTGATGCTCTCACGTCGCCAGGCATTCTCTTCTCCAAAAAAGCTAGACTTCAGCAGTCTTTGGATCTTACGGAAGTTTATAATTGGCAGCAACTGACCCAGAATTTCCTGTAAAAATGAACCGTAAGTAATTGATTTGCTTGAGTTATAAAATGTGCCAAACTATACGTACCATAAAACCACCCCAGAGCAATTCACGTGTCAGGTACTTGTACCCAATGTCGCGTCTTTGGTTATTGCGTAAACTTATATAGTCGAGACCCAGCATATAGTCGATCAGGGTCGGTTTTCGTCCAGTCTTTAAAAATCGAAAATAGTTGAGCACATTTAAAACCAAAGAGCTGTTCTCCGCCCAAGAAATCGCCTGGCTGAACCACTCCACGCGATGGGTTAAACGTCTCTCCTCCCAGCTCTTGACATAACCCGGAAGCACTGTGAGTGCAAAATGTAATACCAATCTAGAAACTGTTAACTTCTCCGCATCGTACGCCAGAACCAACAGTTGTTGGCCAAATGTTGAGCATCGTTTGCCAACAGAACCAAACCAAATTGCTGACTGTATCAGTAGATCCAATTCTGGTTGTATTTTGATGAACAGCACAGGCTAAAAGTTCAGATTACGTATTGGCTCTTTAGTTTATCTAAATGGGTTACTTACTGATATGGCTTGCAGGTTTTCCAACAGATTATCCCGTATCATACGGGTTATATCTTTGTTGAGGTAAATGGCATCTACCTGCGAGCAATTAACTAATTTATAAAATGTTTTTTAGTTTTTTGTTAGCTATTTACCTGATTTACACGCGGCACGTATTTATTCTTGGCCAGCATTTTGTTTATATGCGGCCCTTTGGCCTGTTTATTGTACTCTGCCCTATCGATGACGTTATCGATTTTGTGACTCTTTCGGTATCGATATAACTACGCACTATCGTTATTGGCACAGCTGTAGCAAGTACGTCAAACAGGCAAAAGGTGGCGCTTTCAAACGGCGCAAAGACATTAAATAAATGTTTTTGGATTAAACATGAAGAAAGAGAAATATTAAATTAAAAGCTATTAAGTGTTGTACTGTAGTAAAAGTCGCATAACCAAAAAAGATTAAAGTTAATTCCCACAACGTTTTTTAAACCAACAAACAACTTATTTACGTTTCCATAGCCATAAATATTTAGCTAATTATTTATTGCAAATATAGACAACTATTTGGTGATTTTCTCAATCATTTAGGAAGCGAATTGAAAGTTATGCAATTTCAACGAAAATCAAAACATTCAACCTGTTCCAAGGCGGAAAATTTGTCTGCTGATTTCTTGTAATCACTTTTTATTGCTCATACGCCACATAAACCAGTTGGACATGTCAAAGATATAGACATAAAGCCATAAAAATAAAAAATAAATGGTAAATGGCATATGTTGTACAGCCAAGTTCAATGCTTGGCGATTTGTTAATGAATAGACAGATTTCTGATTTGATTTTATAAAAAGTACATAATTCACATGTTGTTTATTACACAATTTACAATTGATTCGTTTTGTTCTCTGTAACAAAATTGGTTTACATATTTATATGATAGTTATAGTAAATGGTAGATTGATAAATTCGTCTGAGTGAATGAACTAGCGTTAAGAGAGGATAATGACTAAGAAAACAGTTTGAAAGTGAGTTAAGAGATATAGAGTTGAAGTGGAAAGTATTTTGCTATCACAGAAATAAAATACGATATAAGAATGATATATGAGTATTATGAAGTATCGAATGCATTGCTATATATACATATATAATGCAAGATGTTGTCAGTGTCCTAATTACGAGATATGAAGCTGATTACATTACGTTAACAAGGATCGTTCGTAGTTTGTTCGATTGTTTGTTTGATTGATTGATGACATTGCTTTAGCAAATTTGGCTAACTCTAGTGCACAGTTTTAATCTTAGTTATGGTCTCTTTATCAGCGCTTGTGGTTTCTACAACTTAATAATGGTGCTCATGATGATCGTGATGATCGTGATGATCATGGATCTCCTCATGATGATGCACTGGCGCAGTCTTGTGGACAACGGCATTGAAACCATTGTGCTTATCAGCGGTATAGTCAACGGTACGAATGGAACCATCGGGCTCTACCAAAGAGTACTGTCCCTTGACGGTGTCACCATCACGAGTCTCGTGCTGGGACTTGACATCACCGGTGTGGAAATCATTGACGCCGTATTTGAAAGCATATTTGGGAGGGGCCTGAAAAGGAACATAAACTTAGAAAAAATACGTTAAAATGTAGTAAAAGCTCTACTCACATAGTAATCAACATGTTCGTCATGATGCTCATGATGATGATCCTCAACCTCGTAGTGTGGATGCTCATGACCATGCTCTTCGCCCAAAGAAATGCGCTCAATCTGATGCTGATGCTCGTGGCCATATTCATGTATGGGCTCAGCCTCATGATGGGTCAAATGCTCATAGCCACCGTGACTGTCCTCGTAGTAATGATGATCCACCGGATAGGCCATGCCCAGGCACAAAACCGACGCCAAAATCAGATACTGTAATTGCATAATTTAAAGTCACATTTTAGCTAATTGTTTGTTAACATGTCTTGGCTTGCACTACGCTAATTAGCGTAAGTTCAACAAGTGTGCGGAAAAACCGCTGTCAACTCTTTTTTCTTTGCCTTTTTCTTGTTGTTTTATTGAATTTTTTAATAAAGTGTTCGTTGTGGTTTTGTGGCTTAGTTTTTTTGTATCTACTGTCTTAATGCCTGGCTGTTAAATTGTGGCTGTGGTTAAGCCATTTGCAATAATATTATATGCTTAAGTTGATGTGGTGCTGATGTGTTTATTAAACCACATATTTGGCAATGTGTGCAATTATGCAAACTGTTTGATGTGGTCTAGTTAAGATATCATAAAGAAGTGGTATTAAAAAAATAATAGAATTGGTGTTAACTAGCCTGCCTATAATATTTATTGACTTTATATCCTAAATACTCAAGGCTATCAGATCTGAAATCTTCAAGCCTTTTAGATCTTCTACCGAAACTTGAATAAGTTGAAATAAATTTTATATCTGATCGATAAAAATGTGTTACTGTGATTAAACTTAATATATTCTTGAGCCAACTCTAAATATTTTACTATTATATTTTATCTAAGTTGAATCATGCACTGAACTTTTTGTTTATAAGAAAGTAATGAATGAAATAAATTGGTTGAAATTTTCACAGCACTTTTAGGACTTTTGAACTTTTATGTAGAAAACAAAAATCATATTTGAGCACTGTAAGCACACACTTTATCCTTATAGAATGCCTGAGGCCACACAAATCACATTTGAACACTTTGTTTGAAAATCCTTTGGTAAAACTGCATCCTTGTTTTGCTAAAGCTCACCTTAAAGGCCATTTTAAAGTGTGTTTTTTTTTTGTATTGTTCAATTTGGATATGACCAAAAATGGACGTTGATTATAAACTTTAGTTGGAGGATTGCTTGGTTAATTTTATCGACGTTCCACGAGCTGCACGCAACGGGATTCCACAACTGAATAATGTGGTTGCAACGAACGGCGGCCGCTTTTATATAGTTAGGAAGAAAGTCAATTGTCGCAGTCGACGTCGGCAGTCGGCGCTGGCAGTGAGCGGTAACAGAGGCAGCGACAGGGGCAGCGATAGCGGCAGTGCAGATCTGTAATAATGTAAAACAGTTCAGTTAGTAACTGTAGTTAATATGTGGACAGCATTGTTGTCGTTGTTGTTGTGTAGGTGATTGGTGACGCATTTTGTTGTTTGGTTTTGCAAAATTTGACAGCGGCTACGTTGACGTTGAAATGGTTAGTTAATACTTTTATGGCACTGCTACATAATCTAAGCAACTATATCTCTATTACCCTAGACTCCATCTCCTCCCTCTCCGTAGCATCGTTAAACGCAGTTTGACCCAAATTTTGCCTAACTTTGCCATGATTTTGATTTGCATTGTGAGTGACTTTATTTTTGGTTTATTTCTTCTCTTTCGTTAAGTTTGTTAATCTTCTATCGTTTAGTTTTAATGCTCAAATCGTAAACTGCTAAATTGTAAAATTGTAAATTGAACATGGTTTTCTTCTCTTTTGTTTGTACAACAATAAAAACTGAGACAACTTTTGTAATATTTAAGTGTTTTTCAGGCTGCGACTGGAGGCCTTTTTCTCGTTTTATTTTGGATGAATTTTTCATTAGCTGCACGTCGTTTAGATTGTACTTCAAATCAAAGTTAAGTGCAGCAACAACAGTAACAATAACAATAGACCACAGACAACATAACATCGACAGCGTTGAGAAATTGACCAATTATTTTGCGTCTATTTTCAATTGAACGGTTTTTCAGAGCACCCCGAAGGAGTTATTTCTAGTTGCTAATTAGGCAACGGAGCGTATACGTTACATTTTTCTTAAATCAGTTACAAATTGTTGTGGTACCCTAGAAGTACTTTGAGTGTTTTTTTTTTGGTATGTTACACAAATATCATTTTGTTTTTGGGTCTGCGCAACAATTGAAGGTCTTTAATGCATTTGGCAATTAAGTTAATAGCTTGGTAATAAGCTCCAAATGTGCTGTAATGGTAATAGCCTTGAATGTAGTTGAAACAAATTAAAGTTTGGAATGCGATCGAACAGGAAATTACAAATTTTGGGCTAAATGGGAGATAACAAGATAAGGAGTGTATTAAAACAAAGTAGCATAGGGAGAGAAAAGCGAGAAAATCTCATTGAGATCTTTTTTAAAATGTAACTTTATATTTTTTTTATAATTCTATATTTTATCAGCTAATTTAAACTTTGTTAGACAATGTTTTTGGTGAAAAAAGGTTTTAGAACAGCATTTTTATTTTTATTTAAATTACTTTTAATAAATTAAAGTGACTGATTTTGACTACCATTCCACACGCTTTCTAATGTTTTGTTTTATTGCCACTTTTTCTGACAACGTCATCGTTTTCCACTACGAGTCTCGCAGTTCTCAGGCTGCTCAAATCACAGCATTTTTCTGCGGGTTGATGCACGTTTAAATGCAGACACAATTTTTGTATCTTTTCATTTTTTATTTTTATTTAATTGCTATATTTAAAGTCGACAACATTTGACAACGCTGCAAGTCAACATGACAAGGCAGACAAACAAGCAAACAGAAAAATGAAAAACAAATGGCATGAAATAGGAAAAACAAAAAAAAAACCAAATAAATAAAAAGTATGAAAAGAAAAATAAGCATTTTTCATGATGATTACCAATCCGCAAAATCCCAAAATCAGAAACCATTTGCACGTACCAAAAGAAATATGGCGAATCAAATAAATGCTTAATTATGGTCTACCAGGGGACGTTTAATATGTTGTGTGTGGATCGGTGTGTGGATCGATGTGTGTGTGTTTGTGTTGGCGTTGCAGCAGGTGGAAAATATAATGCAAGTCAACATGCCAAGAGACTCGACTTTGTCTTCGACGTCGAGTTGAAGCTGGAACTCAAACTCAAGCTGAAGTAGCATACCAAGCAGGCAACGTCTCTTTATTTTTATTTTTTTTATTTTATTTGCTTTTTTTTTTAGACGTTTTGCAATTTGGCGAAGCGACGCAAATTGAACGCAATGTTGATACAATTTTCCAGTGTGGATTTTTATTTTCATTTTCATTTCGTGGCAAATGCAGCACTTTAAAAATGCTTTAAAGGAGTCGTATCGATGGGGGAAATACGCTGCACTAAATGTTAATTAAATAGAAAGACAGTAGAGCAAAATTTTCAAGTATAAAATAAAGTATTCAGAATATTTTATAGTTTATCTTTTAAGGTAGTTTCATAGCTTCATCTTTGCCTACAACATTTACAGGATTTAGCTTAGCTTTTCATAGCTTTTCTTGAGCTCAAATTTAGCTGCTAAAACTTTTGTGCTTTTCAGTTTTAATTTTGTATTAAAATTTCTATTAACTATAATTTTTTTTGGACAGAAAATCAACTTTTTCCTCCCTTTAACCCTTAGTTAATATACTTTTTAGTTACTTTTTCCTAGGCCACATAACAATAACAACAATTTTTGGTTGATTTTAGTGCAAGTTGCTTGGGTTGTTGTACGGGCTGAAAACAAAAAAAAAGCCAAAAAAAAGTTGTCGTCATCGCTGCAATTGCTGCTCAGAAATGTTTTCATTTTGTTTGCTCATTGAGGCATCGCTTGTTGTTGTTGTTGTTACTAGTTGTTGTTGCTGCCACAGCAGGTGTTAATTTTTAGTTCAATTTTTGTTGTTAGGCAGAAAATTGAGTTTAGTTGAACAGTTTTTGGTTGGCCAGCCACTCAATCAATTTCCAATCACCAAAAAGCACACGAAAAGTGAAAAGTCAAGCCAAAAAAAAAACTAAAATAATAAAATGAGTTGCAAGTTGCAACTGGGTGAATTGTGGGGCAAGTGGCACAGCTGCTGGTGCACCGGCAATTACCTACTAACTCATATTTACCGTTGGACATTTAGTACATGCATTAAGTGCGGCTGCTGTGCATGTTCAACAACTTTGCTGTGGCTGCTGTTGTTGTTGCAAGTTGCAAGTTGCAGTACTCGTAAGCTGGCTGCTTGTCTGGCATTTGACTAACAACGGCAGCAGCTTTTGTCTCATTGTTTCATATTTATTTTGGACTCTTTGGCCTCCTAACGAGCCCGGCCACAGACGCGTGCATCTTTCCAAAGTTGTCGTGGGAATCGCCGTCTGTTGTTGTTGTTGCTGCTGTTGTTGTAATGCTTATCCTTTTATGCAGTCTGCTTGCGCAACATCATCGGCAGCGGCAGCGGCAGCAACATTCAGTTGTTGCACGTAATTGAAAATTACATTTCGAGCGCTTAAGCGAAAGCCTTCGAGCCATGGCATAATTTTATTGCCTGCAATTCATATTCATTTATTTGAAGGCAACGCACATCAACAGTTTTTCTTTTTTTTTTGTGGCTTTCTTGTTTGCGGCTGTGCACGCATTGCTAATTAGCCTGCTTTGTCCCCCACTCCCCTCTTAACAGGCGCCACTTCCACTCCGCTCTGCGAGATGCAGCGCATTGAACTTAAACTACCGGCAACATCAACAATTTATCAACAAATGTTGGCATTTTAGATGTGTGAGTTGAAAGCAGGCGTAAGAAAATGCCAACAGGTGTGAACAGGGTTGGTAGTAATAGACTGGTAGGAAATAGATAATAGAAAACCAACGAGTCAAGTATTTATAGAATTAAAATTTCAACAAAATAAAGTCATGACTGCTTAATTTATAGTTTGTATCTTTCGTATCCTTAAAAACCAAACAGTTGTTTGTTTTTCAACAGTTTTATCAATGAATTAACTTTGGAAATTACTTTTTGATGGCTTTAATTTACGGTTCTTAACTACTGATATTTGCTTAGTTAGTGATTTATAGATATCGTTGCTAGTTTTATTTTTTACTACATTTCTTTTTAGTCTTTCGCTGTTTCTCACACTCTTTCGCTAGCTTTTTGTGTGTGTGACTGAATCGACTGAATGGCAATTAAACTAGCCACGTTCGTAACTCTTTTAATTAGGTTCACAATGGACGTTCAATTTCAATAGAGGCATACTCCGTATTCCACATTCCTAAGGACATACCAATTTAATCGATTTAAAGATTTTTCCAAATCAGAATCAAATTTGGTCCCTAAAAATACCTTTAACAGCTCGACTACAGAAAACTCTAATTACTCTTGCTGCTGGTACCAAATATTTGCCATTAAATACTTGAACATTTCTTCCGCATACAACGTTTATTTTAATTGAAATTCATATCTAAATAATCTCGCAGTTTTTGTAATTCGTAAGCCGAACAAAGCCTAATGTCTGCTTTGAATTGGATGCGGTAGAGCCAAAGGATTTGCAGAGCTTTAGTTTTTTGTAGAAACTGAAACTGAATTTCAGTTGCATTGCGCTCACAGGTTGTCAACGTTGTCCAATGTTGACATAATAAATAGTTTGCAGAAAATTAATTAAATGCAAATTGTTAAATCACATAATCATATCATATGGCAGCTATAAGTCTCGTTGCCTCGTTGCAAACGCCATGTGGCAATATGCGGAAAACTTGAACCAGTCGTCGCGTTGAATACAATTGGGCTGCATTAAACAAAGACAACCAAAAAAAAAAAAAATAATCTTTCACCTGGTTTTTGCAGGCGATTATTTTTCAAATTGAAATTAAGTCAGACGGGCTTAAGTTGTGGTCTAATTATCCGACTGCAAATCAAAATATTTACGATGCCAAAAATCGCTAAACATTTTAATTTGAGTGGCGAGTGGCGGAGTGGCGAGTGCATTTTCACACTTTTCCTCAATTTTCGGCACACGAGACTCGGTTTCATCTGGCGACTTCCTTGGACCAAGTTGCTTGACTTCTGCCGCTCTCAGGCTCATTAATTAGTCAGCAGGTGGGGAGTTGGCAGGAGGGGACTGCGATTAGACTTCCTACAACGAAACGCGCTTAAAAGTTTTTAAAGTTTTTTAAAAGTTGGGGACACAGATCGAAGTAGGTTAAATACTTTTACCTTATTTTTGCGGGAGCCGGCCTGCAGTCTTGGCTAATTGCTGTCACTTTTGGCAGCATCTATTTTGCCGACTCATGCCGCGTTTTTTTCATAAAAATATCTGTATACAATTTTTTTATTTTTTGTTAGTTTTTTCCTGTTTGTTGGCTGTCGGCAACCCCCAGCGTTAGACAATTAACAACTTTTCAAGCGCGCTTCAACCGGATGTTATGAAATTTACCAGTTTCGTCTCTCTATCTCTCTGACTCTGGCCCGTCCTGGCCATATCAAGATTTGTGCATTTTATGTGGTAAATTTATGCAACCGGAGCTAACCGAACGGGTTGCTGCCTCCTTTAATCAAGTTGTCAAGCATCGTCGACACATTTCTGGCCAAATAAATTTGGTTTTCCTTTTTTGCGTCAGTTTTGTTTGTTTATATTTATCGACTGCGTGCAGGGACAAAACCCGTTCAATGTTAAGTTGAAGTGCAGTGCAGTCCCACTGTGCGTATACGTAATTCGGCTTACGTTACGCTTTGGAGAAAAAGACTTTCACAGTGTCTGGTGTGGTCTGACGTGGTCTGGGCTTTGGTTTTGCAACTGTATCTAAAGTGGATTACCTCAGCGCACTGCCAGCAATTAGTTAATGACCAAATATGTATGCCAGCGTAGCAACAATTTAATTAACATACAATAAAACACTTGAATGCATATGAAAGTTGGCAACAATGCAACTGCCTCATGCCACATGCCGCTGCATCGCACTCCCCACATACCACACACCATACTGAGTATATACCCTCGATTGGAATTGGACGCCCATTGTGGCCATAATCAAAAGAGTTACGAACGTGGCTAGTTTAATTGCCATTCAGTCGATTCAGTCACACACACAAAAAGCCAGCGAAAGAGTGTGAGAAACAGCGAAAGACTGAAAAGAAATGTAGTAAAAAAATAAAACTAGCAACGATATCTATAAATCACTAGCTAAGCAAATATCAGTAGTTAAGGACCGTAAATTAAAGCCATCAAAAAGTCATTTCCAAAGTTAACTCATCGATAAAACTGTTAAAAAACAAACAACTGTTTGGTTTTAAAGGATTCGAAAGATAAAAACTATAAATTAAGCAGTCCCGACTTTATTTTATTGCATTTTTTAATTAATTGAGTGGGAGATAAAGGGTGGGAGTTGGAGATAAAGCTTAATCTAACTTATATAATTACAGTTATTTTATTTTGTATATATAATATTTTACGAGTTATTAGTTGCACATTCATCACTTGATAATCAATCTTTGGAGCAATTAGAAAACATTTCTCTGCCGCTGGAAGTGAACAATAAAAAGTGAATGGACGAGATACAAACAAATTGTGAGTGAAGTGAAAAACCCAAAACATCAAAATAAAGCCAAATGTATAAATATCAAATAAAAATTGTGAGCTCTTGTTGCACAAGCCGAAGACAAACCACAGATAAGAGGTACGAGCAGTAAGAAGGCAGAGGGGAGAGAGGCCAACGCGTGCGTGATACAAATTAAAGTTGCAATGGAATAATAAATCAGCTTAAATATGCATGAGGCAACTGCAACAATCAAAGAAATCAAAATGCAATACATTTCCTTCCGTTTAGCAAGAGTAAGAGCAGAGTGAGAGAAGAGAGAAAGGGAGAGGCGAGCTCTGTTAAGTCTTCCTCAAGAAATGAAAATTGATGTACAGGCACAAATTTTAGGGAAACCCCTACATCACCCACATATTTTTATATTTATTGACTAACGTTTAACCCACAAAATTGTTGTGCACACACTTCAAAGGCGGCAATTGTTGGATAATCACAAACAACAAAAACTAAAGCTAAAACCCAAGCCAAGTGCCTAACTATTAAGATTATGTGGCTGCTCCAATTTATGCAGCAACCCGGAAGATACATAAACTGTGCCACAAATGAAGCCATTTATTGATTGTTTTGTAGAGCCAGTAGTGGCATAAAGTACATGGCTTTTAGTAGTCTGATCTTAAGAAAAATGTGCGTAGAAGCAGAAGGAATAAGAGTATGTAAACCAAGGCTTTGGGAGCTATAAATTGGCTATAAAAAAGTTTAATATATAAAACTTATTGCTATTTGATTGCTTTAATAAAAAGTCACAGATTTTTATTCTCTTTTAATCCACAGAATAAGCACTGGGTCTTTTAGAGTCGACCTGCTTAACTTTGAAGTTATACTAGTACTAGTTTTTGTTTGAATTCTTGTTAAACTACTTAGACTTATGCAAATTGAAGTCATAAAAATTAACTCATGAGTCGACGACTTTTACCAAATGGTAGAGAGTGAAAAAAAGTGAAAGATCACCACTGTGGCTTACCTAATCAATTATAAAGACTTTAAAGGGGCGTGTCGGCACAGCTACTGTGTACAGTGGGGTACATTGGTTCTCTCTCTCTTACTCTATCTCTGGATGCATATAATTTTGAGTGCCGCCAAGCATAATTCAAACATTTACTTTATTCAAATTTGGTAAATGCTCAAGGAATTCACGACGATTTGCTTCAATGATTTGCTTGTACCAATTTGAGCTGTTGCTTGGATTGTTATTGACCAATGGCCTGGGCGGTGGTAGCGGTTTATTGAGGTCCACTTGAGGTGCCTTTTCATTATTATTGCTCTTGGCTTTGTCATACTTTGTGGCTGTTGCTGCCCCTTTTGTTGACTTGGTCAACTGTTCTTCGCGGGGCAATTCGAATGGCACAAGCGGCAAACTATCGGGTATTAAATTATGCAGCGTTTCAAAGGCCAAACTGCCATTGGGCTGCTGTTTAAGCGGTGTCTTGCCATTGACTATGTCGAGTACTCCTGGCTGCAGCACATCCTTGTTTACATCAAAGTTATTCAGATCTATGCCGAGCTCTTCTTTAAGCTCCTTGGCCACTTCAGTTTCCACATCGTCTACGCTGACATTCAAGTGATTTTTGGCATCCCAAGTCACATTGGTAGCTGGTTTCATTTTGTGTGTGTTTCTTAACAAATCTGGCAGTTTTGTTGGCCAAATAGTTTCTACTTGTTGCTCACCCGGTGCATAGCTTTGGGAATGAGCCAAATAACCTCCATTGGCATCGGCTTTATACTGTGTTACCTGTATACGCGCATCTGGCCTGACATAGCCATATCTGCCCTCTATGCTGCCATTGAGATAACGTCGCTCATCTCGAAACTGCACATTGCCTGTCTGCGCATCGTCCACCTCATAGCCAAAGGCATAGGTATTTGGACCTATTGGGAGTATAAATTTAATGTTAGGTATTTACTAAACCATTTCATGGCCTACCGTAGGGCTGATGCAGAAAATAGCTGCTCGATTTGCTTGATTCGCTCCGGTTTGTGGCTGCTGTCTTGGGGTATGTTGCACTTTCGGCTAGCAGTGGAGCGGATAACACGGCGGATACTTTTGTGATCATTAGCAGCAGCTGAAAAGGTGCACAGAAATCGTTGCTTACTTTTAGGGTAGCTAACAAGCGTTTAGCGAGTGCTTAGATGGGAGTTAAAAGTTATAAAAAGCTTATAAATTTATTGAGCTTAAAGCTTTATTGGTAAGTGGAGTTTAAGCTGAAAATCAAGCCAAAGCTTTGATATCATTAGATCCCGTGCTCTAAAAAAGAGTAGAGGGGTCTATTAAGTTTATTAAACTTCGGTGTACATATAAAAAACTTAGCTGAACAATAGTGTTTGGCTTATATTTGTTAACTAATCAAAGGCTGATGAAGATTTATCATAACTATGTTTGAGATAAATATTGTTAAACTTACTTAGTTATTTATCAGTTTTAAACTAAAGTGAATTTAGCAAGTTTTTCATTAGAGAAATTTCTTATCACAAAGCCCTTATTTTAGCCAATAGTCACTTCATATCTTTCTTTATATCTAAACTTAACAAAGCTTTAATAGAGCTCCTCTTCGTTAAAGATTTATGCACACTTCATTATAATATAACTGCTTTAAACTGATAGTTATTCAAAATACTTCTTCCCAGCAATAAATCATCGAACTTGTTTTTGACACACGATTCTACGCACTTACAAGTAACCACAGCCGAAATATGCGTTTGTTTGACAAAGTTTCCATGCTGAATTTCAATGAGTTGCCAATCACATTTGTTTTGCTATGATATGCTTAACTATAGTTTGGCAAAACCGGCGACTTCAGCTCACTTTCAGTAGCAAAATAGAACTGAAGAGTCAGCTGAGTTCCCCACGAAGAAACATAATTGAGAATTGCTGAGAAGTGCAATTAGAAAGACAGCGTTAGCATGCTAAATATTATTTCAGTTTGCTGTCTCTCAAATTTCGACAAGCTCATACAAATTAATTTGCGCTGAGAAATTCGTAATAAACAATTTATTTTGCGAGTTTGTTAATCAGTGCGACCTTTGCCAGTGCTGAGAAAGCAAAAGAAACAGATTTTTTTTTTTTTTTTCATATGAGTTTTATTTATTTTTTTGTATTTTTTTTTATTATTAATACATTTTTATAATTCGATAATAACATTGTTGTTATGCATTTCGTTTGCTGTTGTTGTTGTTGTTGGGGTTTTTGTCGTGTCACAAATGTTTATAAAGAATTTCTAAAAAAAATACTCAATGAACTTATGAGCGTGAGAGACATGTGAGAGTTTTCATTTTTTTGTTTTGTGTTCTACAGAGACAACATAGTACATAAACTTCTTTTTTTTGTGATTTTTTTTTTCATTTAACATTTATATATACATATATATTTTGATATTATAATTAAGCGGCATAATTGTTTATAAATATACAATACACACAAATTGTGAAGAATACTCTAAATGCAAAAAATGAAACTAGATACAAAAGTGTCAGACTGAGAGTGAGTTTGAGTTTCAGTTTCAGTTGAGGAGTGAAATAAAAACAGTTTGAAATATGATTTAAAGTTGAGACAGTTAAGTGCGAGAGAGAAAGAGAGATGGAGTGAGAGAGATAGTTGCAGTTAAGATGAGAAACAGTTGAGAGTGAATGAGAGTGGCTCTAACTGAAGTCGAATTCTTCTGCTCCACTTATTCCACAGTTTTGTAGCTATTGTTGCTGTCCACTGCTTGCCAAACTGCGCTGCAGCCGTAATGGCACAAAATGCTCCCTTTTTGCTTAAATATTAGGCAATGTGGAGCTGGCACGCCTTTTGCTGCAGTGTGGGCGTGGCAGTTCTTGGGCTGCAGCACAGTTCTGACATCGAGCTTTGAGAGAGTTGCATAAATATATTACAAAAGTTTGAGCAGAGCGTGTAGAAAGTGGAAATAGAATTTCCTTAGAGACTGTAGAGACAGTGGGTGAAATAACTCGTGGTTGTGGACTCAACAAACAGTTGGAATAAGTATAGTTAGATTATTACCTCTTCTTGTTTCAGTTAGAGCTCAACTTCCGCTTCATCATCATTCACATCATCAAACTATGATCAAGATCAAGTCATTGCCATTGAAATTAAACTTTTGTTTTGCCTATTGCGGTTTTTCCGTTTTCCTTTTCGTTATCGTATTCGTTTTCTTTTGTTTCTTGTTTGTTTTGTTCGTATTTCCTTCGTCCATGCCATGCCAGATCAGCCGGGTGCCGGGCACCCACTAATAGTGCCCGTTTCTACTAAAACTTCTTAGCTACAATTTTACTTACTTACAAAAAAATGTATCGATTTCTTTTTTCAATGGATCTGTATAATCTGCCTGTTATTCCTATACATATATATTGCTGTTGTGGTTGTTGTGATTCATGTTTGCTGTGGTTGTGGATGGTGTTGTTGTGGAGAGAGCACCTTTATGACTCGGCAGCTGTCTCGAAATCATTTAATAATGGTGCAGCAGTGGAGCATGTGCCAGCACGGGAGCGTGCACAACGGGAGCATGGGCAATGATCTTGGGCGCGGTCTTGTGGACGACGGCATTGAAGCCATGATGATCATCGGCGGTGTAGTCAACGGTGCGCACAGAGCCATCGGGCTCGACCAGCGAGTATTGGCCTAAGAAAAGGCAAAAGAAATTTTATTATTTATTCTGGGTTTAGATTGTTGTACAAAGAATTAAGGTATCTATAGAATTAGTCACTTGGTTGCAATATCGTAGTATTGTTATCTAATACTACTTTTATTCTTCAGGCCTTCAAGTTTGTTGCCTAAGTCTTTCGAGTTCGTGTCCGAAGTCTTTTTATTTAATAAAGTTTTCTGCTACAATCGTTGACTAAATATCAGATATTTTTTGCCAAACTCATCTCATTTACCTATTTGAGATTGCTTTAGTTACAATGTTTAAAATATTTACAATTTACAAATTTACAAATACTTCAACAAGTTCGTTGCCTAAGTCTTTTGATTGTAAGAGCTTAAAGTCTTTGGTTTACTATAAACACATGCTACTATTGTGATGTTTATAAACTCTCCAGCCACTGCCACGCCCCTTTTCATCCCAGAAACTTACCCTTTACAACATCACCATCACGCTCCTCAGCCTGAGACTTGATGTCACCGGTATGTGGGTCCTTAATGCCATAGTTGAAGGAGTACTTGGGATAGGCCACCGGTTCCGCATGCACAGCATGGGCCAAAACGGGCGCATGATGCACCTGCAACAGCGATGGGGCATAGTGGCCCAGCTCAATGGGCACGGCCTGCACAGCGGCGAACAGCAGAGCGATGGCAACAAAGTACTGTATGTAGGCAGAAGAAGAGGAAGAGGCAGAGAATGAGTCCTTGCAGTTGCGTTTCATAGGTTTTCATTTTATATTTGTTTTATTTAATTACTTTATTTCGTACCTTCATATTGAAAATTGAGCACAGTGATAACACACGACAACGACGCGAAATGGACGAAGGATTCGTTTGGTTTTTTAACAAAATTCAGTTGAACTGGCACAAGTGTGGAACACGGCAAACTGTGACGCTTTGGAGAACCGTTTAAAGCACGAAATCGTAAGCTGAACTGATGTCTGCAACGATGACCAAAAGTATTTATATACGCGCAGGCGATGCCAGCAGCAGCCGGAGCAGCAGCAGCAGCAAAGCGACAACGCAGCCGACGACGACGACGGCAACTCGTTGCAACTGCAGCGAGTAGAGAGGGGCAGGCGGAGCGGGAGTGGAGTGGAGTGTAGCTAGGTTGCGAAGCAGTAGACATCGACTCATAGAGACCACGCATGTGCCAGCTGAGCTGCCTGTTGTTGCTGGGTGCGGCATTTTTCTTGGTCTCGCGGAGTTAAGAAGGCGTTTGCTAAATCTTGAGACTTGGTTTTTCGGCGTTTGTATTTTTACTAAGGACAGCGATAACGCAGCAATTGAAAGTGACACTTTGCATGCCACTATAGTTAATCTTGTTGTTGTTGCTTTTTTATTGCTGCCGTTATAATCTGAGCTGTTTATTTATTGATCGGCTGAGGCAATTACGCGTGCAACCGCAACCAAAATATTAACATATCTGCGGCAGGCAACGGCAACGGCGTTATAATTACTGCAGGCAACAAACTTGACGCAATTTGCTGCACGACATATTTTTGTCACAGAACTTTTGTGTGTGCGTTTCTTGGGTTTGTGGAATTTTGATGTTGGCAAATTTACTTTTTGCAGTTATTATAATAATAGCTAAAGCTGTTGTTTATGTTGTGGTTGCTACGCATTTCAAACGCCGCTCGTTTTTCAATCAAAAGTTGACAGTTTTAACGGTAGGCACTGCGAACATTTACATTTCTTAAAGATTAAGAAACTTTTTTGGTTAAAAGTGTGTACTGTATTCAAAAAAGTATAGCCCTCATACCTAAAACACTTCTTTAAGAAGCCGTAAATAAGTCTTTGTTGCCGTCACATCAAGTGACTTTATTGCAGTTACTGTAGCTCACATTCAAGCACAAGTTCCTTCATCAATCATTAGCAGTCCCGACAAGCCAAACTCTTGCCCAATTTGTGGCCCACATGGGGCGTACAATTTTCTATGCCCAACATGTCAAATTTGGACACGTTAACGCTAAATTTCTGGCAACGCCCACGGAAACAACAAACAGCAAAATGTTCTTGCATGACATATCAGAAAATTATGATTATATCTTGTAGGCAAAAGAGCACACAAGTGGCCAAGGTGGACGAACAAACAGACTTACAGTAGGAGGGACTGAAGGAGGGACAGTGGAACACATGTGCAGCATCAGGTATTGAAAACGATGGGAACAAAACACTGTTTGTTTTTGTTGTCGAACCGCCAGCCAGCAAACAAACAAAAGGTGCAAAAGATACTTAAAGATCAGTTTGTTTGCCTGGGAAGGTCTGTGAAGCGAGAAACAGAAACAGAATCGACTTACATAAAATTGACTTTAAAGGCGACACATTTACACGACTCTTTGAAACAATTGTGGGCTAAGAAAATGCAAACATTTGCCAGAGCAGCAACAACAAACTGCAGGCTAGCAAACAAGTTGGCCACGTCACGATCGCGATCGCACTTTGGCCGATTTGACAGTGCAACAGCGACGAAGTTGCAGAGTTACAAACGGAGTTTAAGTTGTGCAGATTTGGCGGGGTGAGTCTTGAGAGTTTAGTTGGTTAGTTGGTCAGCAGCAGCGGTGGTGGTGGTGGAGCTGGTGTTGGCGGTGGTGCTGTGCGAAATGAGTGAAACACGCTTTGTCTTTGTCGAACACAACATTCGATGATTGCGCAATAAACTTTGAGACATATACATAAAAAGATACACTGCTAAAAAAGAACAGAGTGGGATAATTTTTGTCCTTTTTAAAAAGGGGGAATTCAGGAGTCAAGCATTGAAACTGCAGCCTAATTCGTAACACATTTTTTTCCAGTGTACCTGTGAGGGCGGCATCGCAGTGTGCGTTAATTGCTGCTGTTGCTGCTTTTCTCAAGGCACCTGTGCTGTCAACTGTCCACGCATGTCGCAAAAATGCAGCCACGCCATGCATCAAATCGCAAAACGCAAAACGAAAATCGAAATCGAAATTGAAATTGAAATCGTAAATCTGCAACTCGGCAACTGCCACAAAAAATAAGCGGCAAGTTGTTTGCTCGATAAGTAGAACAAAGTTTTTAATCTTGATTTATGCAACGCATGCAAATATTTGGACAATGGTTTTCATTCTCTGTCCCACAGTCCCTCCGTCTGTCAGTTAGTCTCTCGAGCTTTTTAACTGTCGGTTTCTTCTGAGCATTCGAACGCACTTTGCAATTGATTTTAATGACTTGTCATTTAGGCTTTGACATTGATAAATGCCTGCAAATGGACATTTTTAGAAAGGTCTCTCAGCCCACAGGCCAAAAGTGTAATTGAAGTCAAGACAAAAGCAATTTCAGTCGTCGCACTACGCTGCGTATGCGTAACTAGCCATTTCCTGCAGCGCTAACAAAAAGGTGTTTAGTTTTCGTACATCCGTTAGCTGAGCAGCAATTGAATTATGGGAAGTTTGTCTACATTTCATTTCCTAATTGTAATCTTAAACCCTACAAACAGCTTCCACATTACACATACGCAGTGGTGTCTCAGGTGTGTAAACTTTTGGGAAAGCTTGGGAAATAACACTCTATTTTAGTATGAGCTTTTGATGGCGTACTTTTTGTACTGCTTTAAAGCTAAGTAGATTCTAAGAAACGCTATAAATTTGCATTCTAATTATTTAATTACTTTAAAGAGTGCATAAACTGTGGCATGTTATTTACCTTGGGCAAAGAATTAAATTGATTAACTAGATTAACAAAATTTGCATTCATGTGTGTACATAAGCTTGATTGATTTAAGACTTTTTAGTGAGTCTATTTAGTTAATAGTTGTATAAATGCAATTATAATACAAATGTTAAAGAATCTGCATAGCAATAAATCAGTTGCCTACTCTGCTCAGCTACAAAACTCGCTGTACTCAGGTGTTATGGTCAGCTCATTATGCTCGAAACTGATTGCTTAACAGCATCAATAAAGTAATGAAAATATCAATAAAAAGTTATTTATTTCCTAACACTAGTATGTTTATTAGCTGCCTTGGACTCATCGTTTTTGGCATCCCGTAACTCTGACTAATTAAAACATTTTCGCCGCTGCATTCTTACACGTCTGCTGCGCAGCTAGCGACGCATGCTGTCCACTTTTGGAGCTGGTTGCTCATTCTAAGCGGCACGCCATAAATCTTTAACGCGACAGCATTGCAGCAATGCTGCAGTCCACTGCAGTCCAGTGCAAGCCACAGCAATCCACTCTTGGGATGCTATTAGTGAGATTTTTCGTAGCTGCATTTCTGTCAATTAGGCGAAACTAAAGCGAAACCAAACGATGCCCAACCAAAGAGCGCTGGCAACCCAATTGTGTCGCCAAGTCAATTGTGAGATTACTAACTAAATTTGGTCACGATATGGCACTATCTCTGTCTTTATCTATGCCTCACTTCTTACTCCTCGCGTCCTTCTGCAGTAGTGTTTTGTGGCGCCTCTGGTCTAGTTTTTAGTTGGTCTGATTACCGCATCGTCAGCGTTTGCTCCACTTTTCAGCTTTCCTCCTGCTTCTCTCTGATTTTCGCACATTTAATGCGATTTTGCGCATTTGCGCGTATGAATTAAGCGAGTGACGAAATGGACGTCAAGTTGCCGCATGTGGAGCAACTGAAACAGAAACACATTTTGCGAGTCTCGCAGTTTGCGACGCTGCAACAAAGTTGTGTTGTTGCCTGGCTGAGGCAATTGCCAATTGCTGCGCCTGATTGATTCCGATCGAACGCAACTGCGGCAACCACAACGCACACGCTCCAACGACGTCAATATCGACAACTTTAGTGGATTACGCAAAGCGCGAAACGCAAAACGCAAACGCAAAACTCAAACGCATTCCCAGCACCACAAAATCAAAAACAGCAGAAATATAATTCAATTAACTTTTGCTTGGCTTTAGATTTTCAGTTTCAGTTTCATTTTCATATATACATAGAGCAGTACATTAAAAATACCATAAAATACCAGAATTTATGTACCATTGGCTTCAAGGTACGAGTATTTGCTTTTTTTGTTGAGACATATCACAAAGATCACTTTCGTTAAGTGCAGTTTAGTGGTAGTAAATAATACTAAAAGTTAATGCAGTACTTTTACAGTATTTTTAAATTTTGTTAGTCCTACATTTTTAATACTCCTCGCTGCTTTCCTGCTCCTGCTGTGGCTTTGCGTCCTCATAGCCCTCTTCGCTGCTGCCCTCGTACTCCTCATGGTCACCGCCGCCCTCCTCCTTCTCCTCCCCCTCCTCGCCGTCTGCCTCTTCGCCTGCTGCCTCGTCATAGTCCTCATGCACCTTGTACTGCACTTTAGGTCTTTCTTCATACTCCTCGTCATCGTCGTCATCTGCTGCCTGATGACTCACCTCATTGTGCTCCACATGCTCATCCACTGCCGCACCGCCACCCGCGTCGTCATCGCTGCCATGGCCGTGTAAACGCGCAACGCCGTTGGTGATGACCTCGGCCTGGAAACCATTTGCATCGTCTGCCGTGTATTTGACCACACGCAGGGTGCCATCAGGATCGACTACGCTGCGTGTTTGTTTTTGGCGACGTTAATGAATGTGTTGACATGACAAGCCACCCCTCCCCTCCACCTACCTGTAAACACCGCGCACCTCGTCGCCATTACGCGTCTCTTTGCGATTCTGCAGCACACGCGTCTGCCCGTCTTCGATGCCATAGGCAAAGCTATATTCGGGTCGTGCCACATAATCGGAGTGCGTGCCACCGCCATAGGCATCGGGTACTGTAACCAACTGCTCTGGCCCCACCACCGGCCCCTCGAATCTTGAGTATGAATAGCCAACGTCCGTGCAGCAGCCAACGAATGCCGAGAAGATGATCAGCAGCAGACATAAACTGTTGATCGTAACGCGGAAGCACAAATAACAACTGGCAAATTGTCTTGTCGTCTTTGGTGTTCCATCTGCCGTGTGTTGTGCGTGTGTTATGCACTGTCGCTTCTTCATTGCGCTTGAGTTTTGATTTTTGATTACTGATTTATTTGATTGAATCTCTAGTATGTTTAACTAACTTGAATCCTCGTTTCTCACTCGCGTTTCTCACAGGTACTAAGCGTGAATTGTTGCACTTGTCTGGTATTTATAGGCAACCCCCTTCTGCCCTCTTCATATCAATTGGGGAAAAGGTTGCATTCACCGCAATAATTTTTGCATATTTCCGCAAATTATGCGCTTCAATGGTCACCGCATCCAACTGGAACTCTCCAAGTCTCTCATTGTTGGCTTCCTAAAACTCACAGGTCTCAGCAGTCTCAAACAGTGACGTCATGAATTAATTAAATATTTGCGTGAAATTCATTAAAGTTTTCTGCCACAGCTGTGAGCTAAGGATAAGTTGATTTTAATAGTGTTATGCGTGGTTATTTAACAGTTGGAGATTTAGCTAATAAAGTTTATGTAGTTGATAGGTGTGAAGAAAAAAGCAAGTTTATTGTCAAGTTTTATAGTAATAAAATATGGGTTAAACAGCACTATTTGCTATACCTTGATCTTAAATTTGTGTATATAATCAATAGTTTAGGTCTAAAATTGAAGCTTTAATTAAGCTATTAAGCGAAAAGTGCAATTTTCTTTGTGCTAGCGCCTTCTATTACCCAGTAGCCTAACTATTGCCTAAGTAAATACTTCTTTAATGCATTTTTATTCTACAAAAAATCAAAATTATTATTTCTCTCGTTATGCAAAGCCTATTGTAAGCCTATTGAAATCCCATTGACCAACTGACCAGCCAAAGACACACCTGTCTCGCCAATTTATGCTGCCTCGAAGTAAAACACAATAAAAAAATTTGCAAATGAAAATCGCTTTAAGTGCGTTCAGCTGATTAGCCACTGGCTCGAGGCGATGTTTATGATGGCTGCTCAGAGATCGAACAGCTGGCATCATGATAACCTGGCCAAAACCAAAACATAGTCAGTATGAAAAATAATATCCAGGGTATACAAAACTAAAATGCAGCTGCAATTTTTGAGGCAACTTTGACCTTTCTATAGTTGGTGTAGTTGTTGTTGTTGTGAGGGTTCCGCCAGAGAAATATGGCTATTATTTTGACTACTTCTAATTTATAAGCAAGGCGCATTGTAGTCGTGTTGTTGCTGTGGTTGTTGTAGCGAGTACAACTGTAGTTTTTGGCATGAAAAATGCATATATCACTGGCCTCTGGTACTTGCCGGCAGTTTGTTGTGGGCTTTAAAGCGCGCACAGTAGCTCCAGCCAGACACAGACGGACGGACGGGGAGGACAGACAGACAGACAGTCAGTCAGCCGGGCATCGTGGGAAAACTTGTTGTTTTGGCCATTGAGGCGCTTAATTACCCATTACACAAATGCAGCAAAGCCAGCATCACAAGAATCGCATATTGCGCGGCGATGTGCTGCGATTCGCAGTTTATGGATTTGGCTATTAACGCCATCGCTTTACGCGTAATTAAGACGCGAGGCTCACAGCTCACAGCTCGAAACGGCACACAAATGTCTTGAATAATATGCGCACACTCAGTTCGTTGCCCAAGTCTTTCGTTTTGCCCTTTAGCGGCACGCAACCAACCAATGAACAGCAACCAACAGTTTGAGCCCGAATTGTGCCATTGCATTATGACTTATGCCGTTTGTTTTTTGGCCATGTTGCTGCAGCACATGTTGCAATGCAAAAAAAAAATTAAATAAAATAAAATAAAACGTTGTCATTGTTGCTGTTGTTGTTGTTGCTGTTGCTGTTGTCTCTGGAATGAGGGACAACGCAGCAATCAAAGTCTATTAAAAGCAAAACTAAGCCACATGCCAAAAAATCATGTCGCTGACCAACATTTTGTAGACAGTCAACAAAAGCCTAAATAGTCAACACAGATCACAGATCAAGCAATCTGTGGAGGAGGAGTAGGAGCAGGAGCAGGAGGGAGCCTGGGATTGAGATAGGTGATCTGCTTTTTGTAGATTTCTTTCTTGAGATAAATTGCTCAGTTTCTATCGGCGATTATGTAAGCCAGACAAGCGTACCGAGCTCGAGAGCTTGAGAGCATGAGCCTCTTGGCAAGTTCCAGTTTCTGTTCCAGCTTCAATGCGCTCATTTCACTCTCCTGCTCTGGTTTGTCTTGCTTTTGATTTTGTTTTCATTTGCCTTGTCGGCTGTCTGGTCAGCTTTCGATTGCAACAGCTTCGTGCACAAAACCGCAAAACTCAGACACACAAAAGCACACACTCACATACACACACACACTCGCTTTTAATGAAAATGAAATTGAATTGCGTTGCTGCAAGTAAAAGCGGTTCCATTAACCGCTTGTTATGCGGCGTCTGCAAACTGTTCTTTGCTATGCGAAAAACTTTGCCTAATTACTGTAAATTACAGCAGGAAATTAAGACAGTTTGAAGATTATATTAAGAGTAATGATAATTTAGTTTGATAAGTAAAAATATAATTTAATATAGACATTGAATAGCTTAGCTAAACAGACTCTGTATAGCCCCTTAAATCATAAATCTAATCATATTTTTGTTAAACTAAAAAACCAACTGGTTTAAGCTCACACACTTCTCCCACAGACTCCATTCAATACTTAACAATTTATCTATTTTTACCACTTGTAAATAAAGCTATGGAGTCCACTACTTTTAACTTTTAAGTGGAGCAACTTTCAATTTCAAATTTACTGAAATTATTATCATTGGCCACCTCAGTAGCCATTAATCATTGTATTATATTTGAATTTGAAGCACATATCAAATAAATCAAACAAGTTTGAGCATAACTAATGTATCAGTTCTCAATCTGTGGTTGCTGCAACATGCGTAACTCATGTTGCCTGGCCATGCGTGACCAAGAAGTACAGTGAAACCCATATCGCATGCACCGGCTGTCCAACTGTCAATGGTTCAAGCCGTGTTACAATGTGCGAAAACACATATGCGTTTTGAATTTGACACATGAATTGACGCAATGCAATGCAAGTGCACCTACACTTGGTGTTGTGACCACTGTTTCGACTGCCACCAAAAAGTGTCAAAGAGTTGCCAATTAAAAGAGAACCAAAAATCTTGGCAAAATGGAACAGATCTCTTAACATTCTGTGCTTGTGTCGGCTTTGTGTTTTATGCACCTTTGACATGCAACCGAGTCCAGTAAAGTCGGCATAGTTTACACGAACCACAACAGCAACAGTCACAGCAGCAGCAACAACTGCAACCAAATATTTGTAGAGAGCAAGAAACAAAAAAATTACGAAATTTGTCGTCTGACAAAAAGTGCTGCAAACGTTATAAATTAAATTTACAATTTTGGTGTTCATTAAATGTTGAGCAGATCAACTTCAAATGTTGCTAGCCGCAATTGTTGTTGTTGTGGCTGTGGCTGTGACTGCTGTTGCCGTTGTAGTTGTTGCTGTTGGCCAAAATTAGAACATCGCTTTGGGAAATCGCCAAAATGCCTTTAATTGTTTCGATTTCGGGCTGGTTTTGTCTTTTGTACTTTGTTGCTGAATTTTCTCGCGATTGTCACAAATTGAATAATGTCTCAATTGAACAATAACAGCAACAACAACAACAACAACAGCAACAACAGTAACAACTTTAGCAACATTGTTTGCAGTTGTTTGCCCAGTTTACTCAGCTAATTATGTGTTAAAAGAAAAACTAAAAGACAACTAGGCTTTTATTTTATGTTTTTGGCAACGTCATTGTATAATCGTAGTTATATTTTTAGAGTTAGAGGTATGAAGCATGAGTATAAGTATGTGTATATCCTGCCAGCTGGCCAAAACAGACAGCAGAGCGGCTACAAAGTGAAAGGCAAACATGCAACGCCCACTTATCACAGCATATATGTGCATATAGTTCAATATAACAAGATTTTTATATAATTGTAACTTTTTTCTAGTATTTTTTTTTCGGTTTTTTCTTTTTGTGACTAATTTGCAATTGCTGGGCACAGAAAACGAATGACTCGAACAACGAACTTGCGGCAAATGCAAAAATTAGAGCAAACCAGAGACAGAGACAGAGACTAAACTAAGCGCAACCGGTAGCCATTTGCCAAGTGGCAGTCGGACAGTGAGACATACAGACAGACAGGCAGCCTGTGGCATATCTGGCAATCACACTACTGACCAACTTATGTGCCGTACAAACAACAGCAACCGGCTGGGAGCACAAAGATCGATACATAAATGGGTCAAAACACAGCGGTGCACGTAGACAGTCTGATAATCTAGACAACAAATGCAATTTTAATTGCCAATCATCAAAGGCTAAAGCGAAAGAGATAGAAAGACCGAGAAGATAGAGATAGTGAGATGTTATATAAGTTTGACTTGCATTTATTTATAGCAAATGCTTTAAATAAAGCTTTGCTTCAAAAGTAAAGTAAAATCATTTTTAAACTTTAAATAGGTTGTCTTCCTTTGTAGAGTATATAAAAAATCACTCAAATTTAAAATAAAATAAATAATTAAAAATATTACGTCTGAAAGTGACTGTTGACTTTGCCCCAGAAATGTCTTCCAATTATCTACAAAATCTGCATGCGCTGCACCCTCAATGGCAACGCCGCGTATGCGTAACAATCTCTCAAAGATTCAAAATCCACGATGTGAGACCCAACCCCGCATTTATTATCTCCCCACGTCAATTAATTGCATGTTCAATAACTTAATTAAGCGTAGATTGAGGTTAAATTTACATGCAAATTGCATTTGGTGTGCGGGGGCAGGAACAGGGGCAGGGGCAGGGGCAGGGTCAGATCGCCTCCTGTTTTGATTCAAAAACTCAACAAGATATCAAACCGTTTTCAATCAATTAAATTATTAAATGTTTGTTGGTGCAAAAAAAAACGCAAAGCAATCAAAGAAAAAAACGGCTAAATAAACAGGTAAACAGCCTATAATTAACAAGTTTACTTATATGTAAGTATTATATTGCTTTAACGAAGAACAAATAATTGCTGTTGATTAAACAACGCCAAAAGCCAAAGTTAATTGACATTTAAGGCAATTCATTACTTAACGCTAACAACAAACATATTCGAGTTAATAACGTCTGCGGGGGCTGTACGATTTTGGGCACAGCTGTCTCTAAATACCAACTGGAGGACAGCCAAAAGGCATTGCTAATTGCAAATTCAACTTCATACGAGTACGAGTACTCGTACTCGTTTTCTGGAAATGCAATTTTCAATTTTCACATGCTCGACTTACGTTTAACTCTTTTTTTTCCTTCACAAAAATTTACATACGTTTGTCTGTCCATCCGTACGTTCGTCTGTCTGCCTGTTTGCGGCGCCACAATTCTCAGGCTTCAATGGACATTGGAGCACTTGTTGTTGGTGGCAATTAATGTTACATGCGGACGGGCTGCATAAATCAGCCTAATTGCTATATTTAAATTCTAAATTTGGTGTTATTCTTCTATTTTTTCTTGGTTTTTGGCCAAGAGCACGAGCTTGTCGTGCATTACGGGCCTGTGACCCGACATGCTCAGCAGAAAAAACATTGTCTTTAGTGTGTTTTTCATTTAATATATGCACGGTTTTAAATGCGCTGCCAGCCAACAGGTGGTTTATCAACCATTTTAGGTTTTATTTGTATTTGTTTCCTTTTGCGACTTGCAGATAAACTTGTTGATAAACTTGTTGTGCAATTGCACACAAAACAATTTAAAATGCGCGCGCTGCGATATGTTGATGAGCAGCTATCGGTTCAGTGTTGTAAAGTGTTTTGTTACCGACCTCCACACTCGCGGTTTTTGTGTGTTAAAATCGATAAGTGTTATCGCTAACAGTGCAGAATGCCGGCATAAAATTTACCAAACAATTTTGTTTACCTCGCAACAAAATGTCGTTGTCGTTGATAGATATTAAAGTACCAATTGAAAAGGAAGTGGAGGAAGATACATCCGAGCAGAATAGCAAGGAAACGGCTGAAGTACAAATGGAAACAGATGAACAGGCGACGGAAACAAATTTGAAATCCGAGACGCACTACGACGCCGATTGTGAAATGAATGAATCCGCGGCCGAAGATATAGCCAAGAAGGAACCCGATATTGACGACGAAAAATCCACAGTGCTTGAAGTGCCAATTCGACCCGTGAACGATGCCAAATTCCGACAAAATTTGAAATGGAATTTGCGTGTAATAATCTCGAATCTTTATATGAACAGCGAGCAGCGTTTGCCAGGCGCTCGAGTACCAAAATGTCTGCACAACACAAGTCTTTGTGTAAGCAAACATCGATGCTCCATGCTCCCCGATGCACCGGACATTAGCATAGCACAGGAACTGCGCAACAATCTGTATAACAAGCACTACGAAACCTATTTGGATATGCTGGAGACAATGGCACTGCAGTCTGTCTATCCGGATGAAGCAGTCTTCGATCGGCTCTTTGATATGATTATGGTAAATCAACGTGAAGTACTTCAGTACCCCTAAATTAACTGCATTTATCCACTGTCAGATACTTACCAACAAAACCCTGAAGATTCCCGAACTGCGCAGCAGATATAATAATGTCATACGCATCTTCTATCTGCTCCTGGATGCATTCCCACCCTGTTGGACAGCATTACGTCCATACTACTTGGACTTTCTGGGCGTCAGCAGTGCGTCCGAGCAGAAGCCCCAAAAGCTGCAGATTTACTTGGACCTGCTCGAAGAGTGTCTGGAGAAATGCACTGAAACGGAGTTAAAAGAGTACACAAAATACTTTGAAAAATTTGAGCCCGATTACATGGCTGAGGACGCCGCCAATCTGTCGCAGGAGTCGATGTTCATGCGCCATGTACAGGACTATGATTGGCAAGCAGCCAAAGATTGGATGGAAGAGTTTAAGAAAATGTCCACATCGGTGCGTTTGGCGCGTGTCTTTGACGCCCTAGCCATGTTGTGCTGGGTGCTAGAGCGTGAATTTCTCTCCTGGCTGGATCACAATCGCATGCAGCAGGCAGAGCCAGATATTTTCCAGGATGAACTTAAGCCATTTGCGCTTATTGTCTTCGGCATGACACCCGATACGAGGCTAACGAAGATTACACGCCAATTGCTGCGTTTGTACAGCCGTTCAGCAGCCAAATCCTTGCACCCAGATCGGCTGGCTATACTACAGGTAAGCAACTCAACCTTTGGACATATGGGCCATGGCTTACTTTTGGTCTTTCAAGCGCTTCGTATCGCTCATCATGGAGGCCAGCAACACAGCGGAGCTGCATTATGCGGAGAGTTCACTGATTTATCCCAGTTTGGGTACACAAACCCGACGTCTCATCGTCGAGTACTTTAAGCTGTTCAAAACGGAGAATCCCACACATATAAGCACTTACATTAAGGTCATTCCACAACAGAATCAACGCTATGTGCGCTTCGAGTTCGCCAATCTCTTTCTGCAGCTATTCTACTGCTCTAATGAGCCATTTGGGTCAAAGAAAGTGTGTGAGGAATTAAAGGCTAAACAGTGGCTAAAGTACAAGCCACGTAGCGCCATAGACCAGGATGATGATGAGCAATTGGCGAGGGAGGATTATCTAAAGATCATGCTGAATGCGCTGCGGGATTATGGCCTCTGGCTGAATATACAACCATTTTGGGTATATATGAAAACCAAAGTGCCGGTTCAACCACTGCAGACTAGAACTACAAGTCCACTGGCGACTCCCGTAGGCGCTGTCACCGGCGAAGTGGGTAAAATCTTCATGCTCGACGAGATGCAGAAGGAGGCGCACACATGGAAGCAGCGCATTAACTCCAAAGTGATTGTGTCAAAGCCCAAAGTGAATCTACCCGTTGCTCGCATAAGTGTGAGTAAAATGGCTGAACTCTATGGTACGGAGATCAGACAGTTAAGGTATCTGCGTCGAGTGCTCCAGGAAGTGATGCGCTTTGTAGATGTCACCGAGTGGCTAGAGTATATGGAGGACTTACTGGGTGAGGATGAGCCTCCAGGTGTAGCTAGTGGCGAAAGCACCTCAGTGGAGAGCGATAAATGACAGTGTATCTAATCTCTTTTATTTCAAGTGAGTTACTTAAGTTTACAAATTTGTTTTGTTAATCTGCTCGTAGAACGAACAATACTTTAAATTACAAAATTCTACAGTATATGTATAAATATAGAAGTCTCGTTCTAAATAAAACTATAATTAAGACATAAAATGACTACATGAAGACCAAAGTTTATACGAATTTAAATTGAAATAAAAAGAAATCTTCGTTTATTATTTAAACCTACGCGAGATATGACTTTTTCAACGCATTAAAGCGCAGTATAACGTTAACGCAAAGTGAGCAACGTAAACGCAGTTTAAGCATACTTGCTCCTCCGCTTAACAGCCGACTCCACCGCTTAGCAGCAAACGCATGCAGTTAACAGACGAATATCTTTTAACATGAAACTTATTGCAGGATAATATCCTTGCTGCTAAAAAAAATACTTTTAGTTGATTTTAGCAGCACAACCCCGTCGCCAGCATCAGCAGAAGCAGCAAATGCTTACCGTCGCGACAAAGTACGCATTTTGATCAAATGCCATTAAGATAAACTAACAAATCAAGTGCAAAACCAATTGTACGTGAAATAACAACAAAAATAATCAAAAAATGTGCCGTGCAATATAGTGTAGTCAGAAACGTAGGCAACAACAACGACAACAACAAATCGTTGGGTGTGCACAGTGGTTAAGAAAAAGAAAAAATAAAAGAAACGACAAAAAGTTTACGTTGCAGCAGTATAATTAAGAAAGTGTAGTCAAAATGTCGACAATTGTGGAACAGGTGAGAGCAAAAAGAATAAAAGAAAGAAAAAGGGCGGTAAGAAGAAATAAATAAGGCGATGGCGGAGCAAGGATATGTTTAGGAAATTTATGTAATTTTTAGGCGAAGCTTATCAGACATTAAGCCAATGTTACGGTATTTTTATCGAGACATATCGCCGACAACTGCGTAACATTCAGTGTCAGTGTCTACCAGGCGGCTGACTGTCTGTCTGTCAGACGGTCTCTCTATGTGTGTGTGTGTGTAGGTGTAGCCATATTTCTTACTCTCTCTCGCTCACTCACTCTCTTTAGCGCTATTACACATACACGTACGGTGTGTGCCTGTGTGTGTATTGGCATGTGCTGACTGTTTTGCATTGCCATGCCAACGGCAAACGAGACGTCGCTGGCACTTCCTGTTGGGGCTGATATTGCTTCGATTTGACAGTAAAATTCGATTAATTTCTAATCTGTACATCAGAGTGACAAGTGGCAGACTCACAGCCAGACTGAGGCAAAGACTCGTCTACACTGACGGTAACGGTACAAATGCGGTGCAAACCTTCAGCGACAAATATAAATAGCTGCCATTTTGTTAGCGAATTGAAATTCACTCATACACACATCCTCATACGCACACATGCTTAAACACGCAACTGACGCGACATTGCATGCAAAATTTCGTTTGCATATCTGTCAAGTCAAGCGTGTGTGCGTGCCAAGTGTGACTGTGTGTGTGTAAGAATGTACCGTCTGTCTGTGTGTGTTTTTAGCAACTCCCTTTTGGGTTCACTTCACTTTGGTTTCAACTGAATTTTATTCTAATAACCAAAACTGCAAATAAACCACAGCAACTCAAATTATTTCTAATTGTATCTTAATTGTATGTAAATTATGCGTCATGTCGGCAGTGTATGTGTGTGCGTGGTGGTAGGGGAAAACTTGCTGCTTAATGCGGCATTTCCGCGTTTTCTTCGCCCGTCAAAGTCAGAAAACAGAAAAAAAGCGAACGCAAACTTTTTGTTGCATATTTCAAGGCGCGCATGTAGCGCAAGTCATTACGTTTTATAGACTTTATAAGAAGTTGGCTGATGCAGTTTGGTCAAAACTTTTGCACTGCGTTGCGTTGCGTTGCCAGGTGACTGCTGTGTATATACTATATAGATATGGTAAAGATATCTCGTGGAGCTGGCGATGGCGATGGCGCTGGTGTTTGCCAACTTTTAGCCAAGATTAAAGTTTGTGTTGAAAGAAAAACATTCAGCAACGTTTATTTCCACTCTCTGGATATAAGTATTATTGTGCTTGTACTTAATATGTTTTTCTACCAACTTTTCGCTTTGTTCATAACGCGTGCACGACAAGACAGAAATATAATTGTCAAAATGTGTTTCAATTTGCATTTTATTCAAATCGGTGTAAAAAATAATGCTACATTTGTTATTTTCGTTATGTTCGGCCATTAAATAATAGAAGCTGAATCGCTTTTTGTTTTTTCTTAGCTTCGAGTCATAAATTCATTATGCACATAATCAAAGTTAGTCATCTTTTTGTTTGACTTTGGTTTAAAATGGCAAATAATAGAGTTTTAGTTTGTGTGTGTCATGAGTTTTTTCCAGAAGTGATTTAAGTGTGATTTTGTGGTTCTATTGTTGAATAAAAAAAGATTCTAGTTATCTGTTTTAAATCGTTCTCGTTGAGGTTTAGATTGTTTCATAAAGTTTCTTAATTTAATTTTAATTCACTGCTGAAGCAGGAACTCTTTTGGCTGCTCCTTAAAGCTTCACATGTTTCACTTAATGTTACTCCATTTGATTTCCAATAAAAGTTTCTTAATTGTTTTGCCTTGACAGCCCGAGTTTTATTTATTTTTGTTTGCTTTAATTATGGAAATGAGTTAATTATTGGATTTGGAATGATTGATGCGCCTAATATATTATGTATAGCCATGAAGCTCGTCCGATTTGTAGCAGTGCATGGGCTAACTAAGGACAAACACACACTAGCATTCACACACACACACACACATTCAACAACACATTTGTTTAGCTGTCGTTGTTAGTTTTACGTGAAAGGTTTTCTGCCTTTTTCCCCACTTTCCTCGCTGTGCAGCGTTTTGCCTGAGCATAAATTACAACTTCACAGGATTCCGTTTCCCCTCCAACACGGAAACCTACATAAGTAGAGTTGAATTTGAATGTAGGTACGCTTTTTTTCTTCCTTTAGGGGTCGCTACTCCTAGTTCAGCCAAGTTCTGCTTGTTGTTGTGGTTGCTGCTGGCTCGCTGCTGCTGCTGTCACTGTCGCCGGTTGTTGCTTACATAATGTTAATGATGCTGCCTCCTGTGCCTTGTGCTGGGGCTCATTTCATGCTGTTTGCAAAAAACAAAAGTCAAACAACGTGTCGACAGAAAGGGGGAAAAGGGCAGGGAAGAGGGAAGGATACACGTGGCAACGCAACGGGGGCAATGGTGTGACCTCTGCATAAAATGGACGCACTGCATCCTGGGCTAAATTGTTTTGCCGTGTGATTGTCGCGCTTGTTGCTGTTGTTGTTGTTGTTCTCGTTGTTGTTCATGTTTTTATGCATATTATTTCAATTTGGCGGCATAATAAAGTGCTTCCGTTGTGAGTCGCAGTAGCGGCAACAGCAACAACAGCAACAGCTGCATCCCCAAGGATAATGTCCTGATATGACTTTGCTTCGTTATGCTTATAAGCTACGTTGCACATGCACACAGCCATAGAGACAGAGCAAGTGTGAGAGGAAGATGGGTAGGGACAGCGGGAGGGGCACGTTAGATAAAGGGACAATGCGCAATGCATAAGGTTGCCCCTGGGCATTAGCAGGCAGGGACACACAGTCAAACCTACGTGTTACATATGCGCATATTTACACTGAGAGAAAATTAGGGTGCTCAATGTGACTGTAGTTATAAAGTGAAGGACTAAGAGCTTGGAAAAACCTAGTTGAAAGAAGTTTACTCTTACGAAATTCTACATCTAAATTATTTAATCAATTAAAAATAGTCTTAATACTAGAGAGATAAGTTTTAAATGTATCATTCTTAAACTAAGCGCTGAATATCCAATACGATAGTAGAGTTAACTATATACAACTAACACAACGAAGTTTAACTAGCATCTTCTAGTTTCTTTCTGTCCGTGTACACGTACATAGCTCTACAAGGTTCATGGCCCCATTCCCCCTCTGCGTCCCTACCCTCTTCAGCTGCTCTGTGTGTAGTGACCGCCAAAGAGCATCATGCCCCATTTCGTGTCATTTGTGCTAAAGATATTTCGTTTCGGCGGCGCCTCCGAACTGCCCAAGGTCAAATTTAACTGTTTTGATTTAATTTATTGTTGCATACATTTGAGCGCTCATAAAACGCCATCAAGCGCCTAAGTCCACACACACGACAGGCACACACCAACACACACACACATACAGTTAAACTTTTATAGACACCTGCTCCTGCTGCTGTTGAATTTCTGGCTTCTTTCTTTGCCCCTTTTAGCGGCTAGCAAAGCCAATATTTTGTTTGTCTGCCTCTGTTTATCTTTTACTTTTCTCTTTGTCTTTGCTTCTCTCTAGCTTTCTCACTGTCTTCGCGTGTGTGTGTGTGTGTATTTTGATTGCTTTTTCCTCATCTCTGTCCCACACATTCAATGATACTGTGCTGCCTCCACGAGGTGACTCAATGTCTTGCTCATTTCCTTCGTATGGTCGAAACTACATATATATATATATATATATGTATATATGTATATGTATTCAGCATTGCCGCAGCTTTCTTAACGCCACTGTGCGCACAGTGGTGCGAGTGTGGTTAAATTGAGGGGGTTGACCACAGATTGGTAGAGATTCTTTTGGGAGGTTTTATTTTATTTCATTTTCTGCTTTTCTTTGTTTTGTGTGTATTCAACGTTAACTTTAAATGACTTTCGTCTCTCTCAATTTGCAAATGTATTTTTATTGCAAGTGTATGATACGAAAATTGATTTGAGTGAGTTGTGTAAGTATTTCAAATGCCAGCACATACATGTCTCAGCTCTGCAAATCCAATTAAAACAAAAGCTTCAAGTTTCTATAATTTAATAACTTAAAACTTGGTTTTTTGGTATTTTCTTTATAGCTTTATGGCCACTGTAAGGAGTTGGGAGTGTGTACAGTGTGCACCCATTAACTGTTATCTCGCTAACATTTTATTTGGCTTCAGCTCTGATTGTATTCCTCATTTCATTTGTCTGTTTCTGAAAGCTATATATTTAACATACCCTTTTGGAGGGTTCCCAAAGCTGTGACAAGCAGCATGCTACCAGTTTCCTCCGTTCAACCCAATAGATGTTACTCCCCTTCCACTTCCACGCCCTCCACTTTAATCTTAACATATTTGAATATTCATGCGCTTCGATTTATTCGCGAAATTCGTATATTAAAAAGCAGTTGAGCAAGGGTAATAAAATACTGGCGTGTTGTTTGAAGCTTTTCCGTTGAGTTTTCCGCACATACACTTTTCCTTTTGTTCTTGCCAGCATAAGAATCATATTGCGAAAAGTAAATGCGTGCAAGAGTGTGCATGAGAGTGCGAGTGCGAGTGTGTGTGTTAGGTGTGTGTGTGTGTATGACTGTGCATGTGGTTGCTTTTCTCATCTTCTTGATTTTATTACTTTTACTTTTTACGATTTATTTGCTGAAATTGCTTATTTCCTTTGCTTTTTGCACAGAAAGCCAAAAGGAAATTGGCGTATTGTTATTGTTTCTTGTTTTTTCCTGCTACTGTTCTCGTCTCTCCTTTGTCTCCTCTTTCTTCTATTTCGCTGCATTGTCTCCATTTCGTTGGCACTCTCAAAACGCGATTTCGTGGCAAATTCAATCAACATTTTGCTGTTAATCGATTCAGTTTAGTTTTGGAAATGTTTTTCACTTCTTTTTTTGCTTTTTCCCACTTTTATCAGATTGCTGTCAGTTAATTTTCTTACCGTTCGCTTTGTTGCTTGAGTGCACGAGCATGTATATATTTGTATATATACGTTTTACGTGTGTGTATGCGCAATTTTCATTAATCATACGCCATGTTGCACTCACATAGGTCGCAGTTACAGTTTGCTGCCGTTGCTGTTGCAATCACTGGCTTGCAACTGACATTGCACACGGATTTTCCAAGCTTCTGCACACGTAGCTACTCAGAAAGAATGACAAAAACAAGTCAAGAGGGGGAAGGTAGGGTGACGGGGAGAGCGGGAGATTTAGAGCGAGAGAGAGACAAACAGTGACTGCTCTTTTTATGCATATGCTATACAAAAATCGGCTTTATTCTCCAGCTTAAATGCCACACAATATTTATTTAAAATCGCTTATGCTCGCTGCCCCAAAATTGCCAACAAATTTGCCAAAAATCATTGATTGCTGTTCTGTGTCTATAGTATATTTTAGAAAATCCAAATATAAATGTTAAATATTCAGCTTTTAAGGCTGGCAAACCATTTATTAAGTTATTAGCTTAATATGTGCAGCACGTTTACATTTTCTGTGCTCTCTGCCTGAATTTTTGGGCAAATAATTTCGCAAATTGCATATTTTTCGCGGCTTGACTAAACAAAAGTGTAACGCTGCCTAAACAGGTTATCTAAATTGCAAATGTTGTGGCTGATGTAATTGAAAAAAATATATATATACATTAGGATGCTGTGGGAGGATATGATAGACTGGCATATACTCTAGGTATCGATTTTATGCTATGAATTGTAAATTATATTATGTTAAAAATATTTTCTGTTATTTTCAATCGATTTTGGGGTTATTTAACTACTTTAGTCTCTAAGAGTTATGACTTATATAGCGTGTTTATCGCCTATATTTATGATAACTATCTTTCACCTGTTACATAAACTTGCACATAGTTATTAACGCCCTCATAAGCTACGTGCACAGGGTATAAACACATAAACCGACACCAGCATCAACGTGTTACATCTCTCCCGCGCTCTCTCTCTCTCTCTCTCTCTCTCTCTCTCTCTCTCTCTGCTCTCTCTCATTTCCTCTACTTTTAAGCTAACTTTGGCCCACTCTCCCTCACTTCCTGCCTCACCACACCTCTCATCTTTCATCTCTTACGGCTACCGTTCGCCATTTTAGTTATGCCGCATGGGCAGCAAATTAAATGAAAATGCCGCTAAAAATAGCTAGCGAATGTGTCGCCTTTTCATCTCTTCCTCTCCCACTCTCTCTTACCTACATTCCTTCTGGCTCACACCCCCTGGCTCTGCCCTGTTAATGCAATTACAGTAGAGCTCTGTCAAAATGCCTCAATTTACTGCGAAATGGCTGTCATCGATTTCCGCTTATGTGTTATTCGATATTCCTATGTGTATGTACGTGTGAGTGTGCGTGTGTGTGTGGATTTGTGTGTGCTTTCGTGTGTGCGTGTGTTGATGAAATAATTTTGAATGCGGTTCGATTTACTCTTTCAATTCGATTCACATCTTTTTGCTTTCTTTTCTCAGTTCTTTTATGTATTTGACATTTTGTGTTTGTGTGCTCAAATTGTCATCAAAATATGCATAAATTTATGGGTATGACTGTGTGTGTGAGGGTGTGCGTGTGGATGTCCCTTCCGGACAACAATAACATTCGCTAACTGCCACATGTAGTACAATATTTGCCCTGCCGTTAAACCATAGACGCATTAACATAATGTGTGTGAGCACAGCATAGGAGGCTTCACTGTACGTTCTATGTATGTGTGTGTGTACAGTAAATCCTCGTATACATTTCTGACCGAGCACAAAGGCACAGTGTAACTTAATCTTTGTGTTTGCGATGAATTCAAAACTAGCTAAATATTGACAGGGATTTATTTTATGTACTGACTTATGGAGTAATGCGAAATTTGATTGATCTAATCGATATAAGTTTACAGAATTATCTACATATATGGTTATCTTATTTAATAAAGTATTTAGCTAATGAGTTCATCAGTACTGAGTATGACTTTAAAATTCTGCTCTCTATTCTTCCCAAAGCTGCCACCAAACAACGCTTTTTAATCAAATTAGCTAATTTTAAATGTAGATTTTCTAAGAATAGCACTTTTCTTTCAGCTTTCAGCTAATTATAGCATATTCATTAAAATCGGATTTCCATTTGTAAATGGTTTTTCCAAGCGCCCGAAAGCTTGCTTATTTATAATTTAATATTTTGGGCTAAATTTGCATAGCATTTGTCTACTAGAGACTTCGATTTTATGACGACAACTGTCAGTGGGAATTCAGTATCTGTTTTTACCGCTAAAATATTAGAAACGTCATCAGTTTTAACTTAAACTTGTGAGTTTTTGTGCCTGTCGCGGCTTTTATTAGTAGCCCAGTAGTCTTAGAGTAGAGTGAGCTTATAAGTAAGTGTTTAATAGTCCAGAAAAGAAGCCATTAGCTGTATAGTAGTAAAAGTACCCCAAAGCAAGCTGTACTTACTTTACTGGGCTTTAAACGGTCGAGCACCTCTGCCATAGCCTGCCAACTTGTCTTGAGTGTGTCCCCACACATACACACACACACACACTTGCACTTTGGTTACACATAGTGAAGATAGAGGCACGTCACGTATGTTTGTGCCCAAGCATTCGCATAAACATTCCGTCGCCATCACTCTGACTCTGACGTTACTCGCATCTTGTTGTGGCAGCTTCCAGCTACGAGTTCCCGACTCCTTCCCACTCCAGCACACTCTAGTCTCCTGTCTCCTTAGCATCATTATCATCATCATCATCAACATTTTCTTCTCCGCTGCGGCTGCTGCTCGCATCATCTCCATTTGCAGTGACAACACATTGGCATTGACAGGCGCGCGTCGTTTGCGTTAAATGTCAGCCAGGCTGGGTAGCCGGGGAAGGTAGGAAGAGCGGGGAGGGGAGCATAAGGAAAGCAAGAAAAGCGGTGAATTGCTGGGTAAGCAGCCCGCTTGAGCTTAGGGTCACACCAATTGACCTTCCATTCATCAGAGCCAAGCGCATATTGTTTACAAAGCCAGCGAGCTACACACGCTTCCCCTCTCTCCCTCCCCTCTTCCTCTGCCTCCACCTCCCCTTCTATTGATGTTTACAAAATTCATTTATTGATTACGACGAAAGTTTCTGTTACTAAAACAACACGAGCGCTAAACTCAAATGAGTTTTGGGTTTTTGGTTTGTTAAGGTTCCTCTGCTTTTGGGTCGCTGCACACTTCTTCTAATTATCCACTCAAATGAGGCTGAAAAACAGTTGAAGCAGAGTTGTATCTGCCACTGCCACTCCCCCTCAATCCCGCCTTTAAGATAATGATGAGTTTTCCATATGGCGACTTCCGTTTTCCACGTTTTCCAAGCCTTTTCTTTTGCTTTCCCACTTTTTTTTTTTGCTGTTGTGCGTTGAAAAATAATGTTAGCCAAATAACTGTAAATAAGCAGGTTGCCAAGGAATGCGACAGCTTCTTGCCACTCATTCCTGCCACTTTCACAGCATTGGGCGTCGTGGCAAATTTGGTTGACAGCAGACAAAAGGCAACAAATGAAAGACAAAAATATTTTGTAATGAAAGGACTTGAGAAATATAATAAATAATGACAAGTCTCCCAACGCAAAGTGAAATGCAGCCATGAGTAGGGCAGCCCTCTCTCTCTCCTTCAATCCTTTCCTTTCTCTCCATTCCTCCTTTTCCCCTCTTCTACCCACTCCCGCCTGTTGATGTGTCTTTAAAGCACGATGACAATTACAAAATAAAAGGGTTTTCCATCTTCTGTGTTTTCCTTTTCATTTTTTGCTCTGCTCATTTCGAAATTTGTTTTTTTGCCGCTCGGCGTGAAAAATGAGCTGCAGGGGAAAAGCCTTAACGGCAAAAAAGACACAAAAGTTGGCCAAAATCTTTAGAGTTGCATTTAAGCATACAAAGGATATAGACTTGCCTCTTAATTTTCTTTATGCTTTCACTAATTGATGCGGCATCTTTGCCACTTTCATTAAACTAATTGATGTTTTATATAAGTTTCCCCTACAGTGCTCCTTTGAAATTGATTAAAAGACGCTTAACAAATTACTAATTAAATATATCATTAACTTACGGAAACTGTACCGTATTACAGCTATTTTAGCTTTATTATGTTACCCTGATTTTAAGCTTTTTGGCCAACTTAAACAATAACATTGTAAGCCATATTATTAGGTGTTGCTTTGTTTTTTCTGGTTAGCCAAAAGTTGGCAATTAAAAATACATATGAAAATTAAAAAAAACTCTATAAATTTTAGTTTTAATGGAATTTTGCACTCACTTTGCTCTAGAGTTTCTGCTTTTTTTTTTGTGGGTACGCGCACTCAAAAAGCATTTAATAAATTATTAAAACATGAGCATAACTTGAACTAAAATAAAACCAAAACAAAGCAAATGCTGACAATGTGCAAAGACAACAGAAAATGTAAAACATGAAATTCATTTTATGATGAAAACCAAACAAAAACCCAACACAAGAGGTGTGTGCACAACGCGCAGATACTCATTATATTCTCTGCAAAATAACTGCCGATAATTGGATGAAAAGTTCAGCTATAAAATGGTCGAACTATTAAAAACTTTTAGCTGCCTTTAATTATGGTCTTGTTTTTTTTTTGCGTTCGAAATGTGAAAACTATTCTTATTAAATTGGCGAAGTTTTCACTTCAATCTTTATGCTGCTCAATCAGTATCCCGTTAATTGTTGGCATTTTGTCTGCTGAGACTAATTTAATTAATTGCTTTGTCTGTTCAAAACTATAAATTCAATTTTCCTATGCGTTTCCACACATAAATACTTATATGCGATAAAGAAAAAGGGGAAAATTTAAACGCTGGCTCGGCACAAGACATGAGAGTAACGCTCGGGAGACTCGGAAGAAGAATAGAAAGCTGAAGAAGAAGAAGAAGAAGCAGAAGGCCAAGTCAGCGAAGCCAAGCAACTTTTGCGAGCCCGAAAATCCTTTTTTAATTAAATTTTCTGTGCATTTTGCAGTTTTTAGGTTTGAGAGATACGACGACCTCATCGCCTTCATATATGACAAGCAAGTCCTTTGACTCCTTCGTTGCGTCTCTCTTACTCCCTCTCTCTCTCTCTCTCTCGCTTCTACTCTCTGCTGAGGCTTCTCGTTGTCTGTGACTGTAACCAAAGACAAAGTTTTTAGCTGGCAACGTTCTGGCTGCTCTTCTTGTTGTTCTCTGTCAACTTAATCCAATTACATACACACACACTTGCATAGTTTGCTGTAAGTTTGTATATATGTATGTAACATATGCACGTAGTTTGCACTTTGATTAGAGTCTCAAGTCTGCCGGCGGTTTGCCTTTTACAGCCACCCAGCTCAGAGTCAACCAAGACACGGTAATAATCAAACTCATATACAAATTTCGATTCGTTATCGAACTTGTCCCAAGCAATTAACTCTCTTGCTACTGAAATTAAATTGAACTCTCTGCGCTGTTATTAAAATATTAAACTCAATTCAATTTGTAACTGATCTGCTGTTTAAACAGCTATCTATAATGAGTAATTATGTAATGTTTTAATGTGCGGGTTTTATATTTAATTTACAGTTGCCTCTCTTTTGTTAATTTCCATTCGCTTTTAATCAGTTTATCATTGCATTATTTAAATGCTCGTAGCTTGATCTGGGTTTCAAGAGCTCTTGTTCTCTCCTCTCTTTAGCTGCTGCCTTGCTTATCAGTAGCTGACCTTCTATGCAAACTTTGTAGCTCATAGAAACGTTGATAATAGCAGAGAGTTAAGTTCTTATAGCTCTCAATAGACAGACATTTACTGGGACCTTTGGCTACCCTGTAAAGGAAAGTATGTGGTATTTTATTATTTATTTTAAAAACCATATTTATTTATTAGTTTTTGGTGTTTATTTGGGATGTGTATATTTTAATTTATTTGCATTTTTATTAAATTTATTCACCTTTGAGTTCTATTTATTAATTGGTTCCACTTTTAAGTTATGTTAAATTTTATAGCGTATCTCCTAGTCGCTTATTTGTGCAAATTCTTTATTTACTACTTTTAAATACTCTCTATCGCTTATCGCTGCTGTTTAGTAAAAACGAACAGCAGATGCTGCTGCAGCAGAGTTAAGTAAATCCACATCGCGTTATCAGCTCGCTCTTTACAGCAGCCTAACCAAACGCTTATCACCATGATCCGTTACTTTGCTGTCTCTGGCTCACTATCTCTTCCACTCTCTCTCTCTCTCTCACTCTCAGTCTGCCTATCTCTTTGGTCTCTGCATTTATGAGCATGACGTGCATTTATTACTAACTGAGCACTTGCCCTAAGCTTTTTCATTTACTTTTCTGACTTTGTTTTATAATTTTTCCAACGATCCGCCTGCTATATGGACTATGGCATGACTGGATGCTGTCTCTCTCTCCCTCTGCACTCTGCCTCTCTATCTCTGTGACCCCCGCTAACTGTCTGAAATTTTAGTAGCGTTTTTGCAGTCGAGAGAGTGCGACATTTGTGTCCGGTAAATGCGTTGCTGCCGGAGACGGAAGCAAAATTAATTACAAAAAATACACAAACACACACAAACACATACGCGTACTCAACACACACTTTTCAGCATAAATTGAATTTTATTTTTTTTATGTGTCATATTTACCGTGACATTCATTCAATTGCAGACGACCACCGATGCGCACACAGCGGGTGCCCTGACAACAGCAGCAGCAACAATTGCAGCAGTGACAGCAGAAATACCAGCAGCAACCACAGCAACAACAACAACAACAACTCCTTCCTCCACCTCCAGCACAGAAATCGAGCAACTGCAGCAAGCTCTGCTCGAGAGACAAACTCAATTGTACGCTCTGGAAACGGCTTGTCTGCGTGAAACGGAGCGTCAAGTTGAACTGGAGGACAGTGTTATAGCGTGGCAGGATAAATACGATCGTCTCTACGAGTCGCACAAACGTGTTCAGAAAGTTAATCAAAATCTCGAGGATAAAATGCTCAAACTCGTCGATCGCAATACAAATGAGCGGGCACAACTTACCAGCGATGTGGCAACGCTAAGCGTTCGCTTGGCCCAGGCGAACTTCAATATTGCCAAACTGCAGCGAGAAATCGTAAGTCAAAGTTTTTAGCCAAAGTTTCTATTTTTACGCTAATACCCATTGATTCCAACAAAGTTTCCAAGCAGGACTTAGTTAGCAACTAGCGTGAACTTAAATAATCTGTAGTCTTACTTAAGTTTAGAGGGGGGAAAAGGCAGAAAAACTATTTTAAGACCTTGAAACTTGGTTGCTAGTGATTGGCTGTCACCAAAACAAATGATTTTTAAAGTTTCTCAGCAATTTTAAGCTGTGTTAGGAGTGAGTTCTCTGAGTAAGTTCTTTCTCTGTTTTAGTTAGTTGTATGTTTTGTGTTTTTAAATTATTAAACTCGCCAAATTTATAAACAAATGAAAGCAGAGCTGCCTTTTTTGTGAGTAAAGGCTTCAAACATTTTTAATTTAGGCTCTGAGCTGAAATATTTTTAGCTTTACAGAAAACATTGAGTTAAAATGCATTTTTTGATCCCAAACACTTCCCAACAAATGGTTTGACTTACAGTCTAGTAATGTTTGTGCTTAACTACTTAAACTAATGCTCAGAATGACTTGCAACTATTGTTATCTAAACCAAGTCTAACGTGAGTGTTACATATTTTATCAGCTGTTTGTAGCTTGATAATGCGTACAAATAAAATAGTTTGAGATGCCTGAACATTTTTAAATTTAAAACAAAACAAACTACTTAGTAACTTTATGAATATTACATCTTCCTACCTATGTACATTCTTCTATGCTAAAATCAAGGTAATAAAATCTGCTTCCGATATGAATTTTCTCATAACTTAAACAAACTGTCAGCACAGTGCTTAAAAGACACAACATGTCATAGCTTAAATTACAAAACTATCCCCCAAATACGCTGCAACTTAAATAATTGCAAGTATTTCTTTTCTCTACACATTTTGCTGTATTTTGTTGAGAGTCATGTTTGCGTTTGCTCTTAACACATTCGCCTCGTTTTGGCCAAATGTGAGGCACTTGAACGAAACAATTCTCATGTTTTGTCAATTAGTTTTGCAGTGGAAAAAGCTGTCAGCAAAGCAACATGAAAATTGTAATGCGTTTTTCTCTAGCAAAGATGAACGAGTACGAGTCGTAGGTAGTTGAAAGGATCCAATTCAGTTTTCGGTGCAACTAATTGGCGAGTAACTTTTTGAAGCAGATCGGAGGGAAGTGGGGGGCTGTGGGGTGTGGGGCTGTATAAAGGGAGCTGTTTGAATTGTTAGTTGAAACTTTAAGCTGCTCAAAGTCGCACTGTAGTAGAGCTAAACAAATGCAAGGCGGCAAAGCGTTAAAAACTAGAAACTTTTCCAATTCACTTTTGTGTTTTTCTCCTTTTTTCCCCCCTTGCCCTTTTTCGTGTATATTTTTTTTTTGGAAAATATCTGCACAAAGTTTTCAATTAAGGCAAACAGTGAAACGCCAACGGGCTAAATGCACTTGCATCTAAACATGGGGGCAGGTAGGGCCAAAAGGGGGCGTGGTTGCTCGAGTGGAAGCCTTTTAACGCATTTAAAATGTTGAGGTGTTTGTGCCGTTCCCTTGCGTAGCCAACAATTAGTGACCCATTGGCCAGGCGTAGCATCAGCAAAGTTGGTTAATGCTGTTACCAACTTGTGGGTACAACGAACGTTTTGTTTGTGTGTGTGTGTGCACAACGTTGGCCATTTTATTAACTTGTTTTCATTCCTTGTGCTCAAGTGTTTGTTGCAAATTAATACTTGACTGGCATTTGCAGCTGCGGAGAAAACTTTTCCGAGCTTGACATTTTCCAGAGCACTGCTTTGTTTTTCCCCACCTGCAATTTGATTAAAGTGATATACGCTGTAAGTGCAGGACTTATGGGGTGGATTAGTTGACTGTGTTCAATGACTTTAAAAATATATTTAAAAATTATATTAAATTTATAGACTCTACTAAAATCCATTTTAATATATGAGTTAAATATTTTTAAATCTTTTTAAGTGACTTGCTTTATTTTGCTCAGTGCATAACTTTATTTTTCTTCCATAAAATCAATTTCACTCTTAACTATATATATTTAATAAATATTTTAAATTTATAGACTCCCATAAAATCAGTTTTAATATGAGTAAAATATTTTTAAAGCTTTTTAAGTGACTTGCTTTATTTTCTCAGTGCATAACTTTATTTTTCTGCCATAAAATCAATTTCCTTCTTAAGTAGCTGGCTTAAGGTATTATTTTTAAGAGCTCAACTCGTATGCAATGTGACTCGGATTTTCTTGGCAAGCGTATCTAGAAAATCATTCGCTGCTTGCAGTTTTTCCTCCGCACTTTTGCGTCTTTCTACTATTTATGATTTCTTTCTTTCCTCATTTTTTTTGGCTTTCTGTTGCTTCTCTCTTTTGTTGTCTGTCTGTCTGTGTGCTGCTCCTTGTTTGGCAGCTGGCGACAATGTCAATAACCTTTAGTCGTATCTCTGTGCGCTGCGCTGTTTTCCTTTACGGAGTACCCTTATTTGGGTCTGTTTTCTTTCAGTGTTTGCCACCTCGTCGCACTCTTAGTCGGATGAAAAATCAGCACTTGGTCATGGACTGTCGCTGCGTCACGTGCCATTCTCTCTCTCTCTCCCTTTCTCCACCTCTTGCTCCCTCTCTTTCGCTGATTCGTTATTCCTTACCAAACTTGCATCCTCTGTTATACCTTGGCATGCCTTGGCCATGGTTCGTTAATCTGCCGTTGGCTTTTTGCATGATAGCTCGGCATTTCCGTTGCAAAACACTTAGCCGTATGCCGTATGCTGTCTGCCGTATACACCGAGCACGCCGTGCTTCATCGTTTTTGCCGTGCCCTGCCGTGCTGTGCCACGTTGTCCATAGTCCTTGGTCCTGTAATCGCTTGCCATCCTTGAATATTGTTGTGCGCTGTTATTGTTTACTGAATGGCACAACGATCAAGTCGATAAAGGCTTACACTCAAATACCCTGTACTTAAATCCTGAGTAAGCACTTCAGAACAAGCAAGCATGTGCTTTAAGTCGAGACTTAAACTGGGCTGACAGTGACTTATGACTGTCTTATGGAAAGCAGAGCTTTAAGCTATAAAAGTTGTAATAATTCGAAAGTAAATTGATTGTTGTAAATGGGAAATAAATATGGAAAAATGATTTTGCTTAAAACTTAATAATTTTACTGTTGTTTTGGAGGTAAGAAACATTTTTCTTATATAGAAAATATAGATATCAGAAGTAGTTTTAAGGAGCAGCAAAAATTTTTAGAAAGTTCCAAACGAGTCTGACTGACTCCCGTTTGAAAGCTAAAGCACCTACTGGGTATTTGGATAGATGCATAATACGTTGCGCCCTCGTTATGCCATATTCACTGGCTTGTTCGAATATTTGAAAAGCTCAGGAGAGGGAAAGGCAACTCCTCCACTTCCTACCCTCCACTGCACCCTCTTGAGTGCAACCCTAAGCATTACCTATTTCACATTTAACATTTCACCAAACTCAAACCATTCTCATGCCATTCTCGTCCATTGTAATTCCCACTTGCATTAAATGCCGAGTAATTGTAAATATGCTGAAAGTGGAGCTGGTACAGGAACTGAAGCTCTTAGCGTTGGAGCCCTAGGCGCTGCAATTGGAGCAGATAAAATGCTGGTGGTGCACAGTTTACGTGGTAATCGCAATACTCATACCAGTAGCAGAACAATGACGTCTACTTCATGTGCTTCTGCAGCGCCTCTTTACATATTTTTGGGCGCCGAAGACTTCAGACTCCGGTTGCAGGTGTTTCCTGTTTTTCTGTAGAAAGTGTGTAATTAATGTTACGTAGCTTGCGGCGAGCTGTTTCTGTGTACTCCATATCTTGAGCGTTGCTCACTTTACTTGACTTTACCTTACCTTCCATTACGTTACGTTTCCCGGTGTTGTCAGTTCCATTTCAATGCGTACCGAACACAGAACACAGAACTTTTGGGACGACCTGTGCAACGGTGCGTATAAGTGATTGCATTGTAGACCTGTTTTCCTGGGTGTTTTTACCCGACGTTCTCAAGCAGTCAACCAGCTTGTTTTAAGAGGCCTGTGTGCTTAATTTCTTAAAAGTTATTTACATATTTGCCTCGTGTGGTTGCCCACTAAGCGAACGTTGGAACTCATGTGATTGTGGGTGTGGTTAGCTTACATTTCGTCCTTGTTGACTGATGGTCTTAGAGTCTTGACTGATGTGGGGTCGGATTTGGTGCAAGAACAAAGTCGAAAATACTCTTGGCGTTGACTTAAATCAATCCCTACGTCGAGTATAGTTACAAACAATTTGAGTATGCAACAAAATTATAGAGTTTTAGGTAGAAAAGGCTTTGGCCAACCAAGCGTATGATAGATATCTGATTTGGGTAGCTGGTAAAGACTGGGTTATAAATCAGATAAGCAGGTATATATAGTTAGAGCATTATAAGCCGATTTACTCCCTGAACTTTAAATTGTCTAGGTAAAAGCAGTGCTGTTCGACTGTTTAAAGCCCCGCCCGCTTTAATTTCCTTTATTAAGCGTTCCAATTAAACTGTCATTACGCGTCAATTCTTTAGTTCCGGCTTAGTTATGAAGCTCTCGTATAAATCCCATAATTCCTCGCTATCGCGTAAATCTTAGCAATTTTGCTGCTGCAATCGAAACCGAATGAACGCAAAACAAACAAAATAACAACATGCAACGCAATACAATGAGTGGCTCAACTAATCCCACCTTAAATCCACTTTGTTTTTAATTTCCCTGCACAAACAACGAAATTGTTCCGGTTGCATGTCAAATGAAGCAAAAATAAAAACAACAACAACAGCAACTACTCCGGCTACTATGGCCGGCAAATATGCGGCCAAATAGCACGCAGAACAGCACAAGAAAAACAAACGTAAACCATTGAAAAGTTGAAACAGTTGGTAGAGAAAGAATGCAGGGAAAACAGGGAGAAAAACAAGTAAAAAATTGTTTCATATTACAGCAATAACAGTGCGGAAAATCAGACCTGAGCTGATGTTTTTCAGCCATGATATGAATCGGTTTTGGTTTATACTTTTTTTTTGTATTTCGTTTTTTGTTTGTCTTTGGCAAAGGTACGGCACAAAAATTGTTAAGCGCTGGGCAGTGAAAAAAAAGTATTCAAAATTACCAAAATGAAAACACAAAAAGGCAATGAAAACAGCTGTGAGACAGGGGAGAGGAGAGAGAGAGACAGTGGGGGAGTGAGAGAGAAACAGTCCGAGTAAATAAAACCAAGGCAACCATGCAGGACACACAACCTGATGTAGATTCGACCAAACTTCTGGTCTATAAATGTCTACCTATACGCACACATTTGCATAACACAAACACTCTCACACGCACACATACGGGCGCATACACACACACATACGCAGAAAGACAGCGGCCATTGTTCTGTGGCTCCATTTTTTATGCTACTGTCTTAACTGGGCAATAACGACTATGTTATTTACTATGTAACACATAAAGGCAAATGTTTTTCATTCTACGCTGTCCCATCTTCCAGTTTATTTCGGTCTTAGTTCCACTTCCAATTGCCATTTTCATTTTTATTGCTATGCACTCTTCCTCTTCCTCTCTCGCTTTTTCTCTCACTCTTTTTCTATCTACCTGTCTCTTTGAAGTACGCTGTGAGCAGACATTAAGCCGAATTACTCCCGTGCGTACACTGTAATCGAAAAGGAGTTTAAGTGCAATCCAATCAGTTGCACAACTCCAATAAGAAAGTCATTGAAGCTAAATTGTAGAGAGGAGTTTTTTCAGGTAAAAATTAATAATTTGGGAGCAAGAGTATTTTTCATGTTTTCTACAACTAAATAAACTTAAAATTCAGAATTACTGGTATACTTTAGTATTAGAAATAATATTCATTGCCACCCTTAGCCCCATTAGAGCAACCACTATTCGTTGCTGCCCACTGCGGCCTGACTAACGACTTGTTATGCCCTTTTTCCTTTTAAGTGGCAGACTGTTGCTTTTTTGGCTCTTTTGTTGTGAGAAGGTATGGGGGTACGAGGGCAACCTGGACGGTATTTCATTTGTGCTTAACAAATCGATATTTTAAGCATTTTAATGTCTGCGCCAAGCGCAAAATGTTGGCGCCAGTTGGAGCACCAGGGTTGGAGTGTCGCTTTGCCATGTCCATGTCCATGCTCGTTTCCGTATCCGTATATTGTAGTACGTGCCCGTGTACGTGGTGGCGTTGCCAGTTTCCTGGATAGCACAAACACCAACACACACACACATACATACACCGACTTACACCCTTATGTTGGCACTTAATGGAACTTCAACCCTCGGAATTGAGTGAACTTCATGTGCAGCTCATATTTTTATTTTTGTATGCAATTAGCCCCGAGTCTAAGCAGTGTATCAATCAAGATAAAAAGTAGCTAAACTAAAATACTCCTTTACCAACTATTTTTAGAGGTTTACCCCGACCGTAAATTAGTCGGGCTTTGTGTGTGTATTTTTAGCCGGAAGTTGCAGAGATAGGCAAATACTAACAGACCATGTGGGGTTTAGTTTAAGAGCTATTTAAGTTGGCTACATGTGTGTGTCTGTGTGTGTGTGTGGTTGAGATTTTGATTGTTAAGTGGGTTCAAGTGTGGGTCGATTGTGTTTTGCCTGCCAAAAACACATGCCAGCTGTTGTACCCCAAAAGGCGGGGCACTAACTAATGGCCAACAGTGTAACAATTGAAGACAACTTCAGTCAAGAGTTGGCTGCAGTTTGTATCGATTAATTTGAAGTATACCTGATTAATTATTTATCTTAACATTCCTGAAAATCAAGTTTAAAGCGCATTTTTGCTGGAATCTGTGCAGGAATTTCATGTACAGCAACAGCGATAAGCTTACATACAGTTTTATTTTTAAATATTTTTGGAATTTCGAGCAGCTTTTTGTAGGCGATTGATTGCCCGATAGCTATGGCAAAAATGCATGCAAACTATTCAGAATTTTTGCGCTTGAGCCGTTGGGCAACTGTTGACAGCAAAATGCAATTGAGCTGAGCGTAGGCTGTTGTTGCTTGCACTGCATGCCACATGCCACTTGCCACATGCTGCAACATGCTACAACACGCACAACAACACCACATACACGTACTAGTCACAAAATACAAACATCAACAATTTTATGACACGTGTGCGAAGCAATTTTAGATTTTCGCTTCAAAAGCAGAAAACCAAACAAAATGCTCAAAATGAAAAATATACAAATATGTATCTATGGCAGCTGTGCGAGTGTGTGTACACGTGTGTGTGTGTGGCATTAGTGGTGTGTAGTTTTACAGCGCAGCCACATAAAACTTTAATATGACCAGCGAGTTGAGTAGAGTCGAGTCGAGTTCTGCACAGAGAATTGCAGACCCTCAAGTGCTGCAGAGAGTCTGAGTGCAATTCGCTCTTTCCTGCAGTTATGCAATTTTCATTTCGAAGTTTTCAGCTTCAGTGGTGGCTGTTATGGGAAACTAGGAGGGTAGAAGTGGGAACTGCACCACAGTTGAAATGAGTTTGGTTTGCACCATTAGTCGACAGCTTTTTAATTTGAAATGTGCGTAATATTTTGCATCAGTTGTAGTTGAAGTTGTTTACGCTTTGGCTTAAATCAAGTGTCAACACACAAGTTTTTTTTGTTTTTCCGAAGCCACGCCCCTTGCAGTCATTTGTCAAGCTTAACTCGGCGTATGCGTAATATTTTTGCATGCTACAAATATTCGATTCACAAGCTTGAAACTCTGTCTTGCTCGTATACTTGATGTATGCACATTAGATTGGCTTCAGCTCCAAGGCATCCAGGCAAACAGAAACCACGCAAATCAGCCATATATCATTTGGTCCTGCCTCCATCCAGTTTTCCATTTTTTTTTTTTGCCTCTTGTCTTAACTCTCACCGGATCACAGCTTAAGTGGCATGCAAAAATCCAACGTCAGTCTGAGTTTGAGTTGAGTTTAACTCCAGACTCGGTTTGCTGCAGTAGTTCTCCGGTTCTGGTTGTGTTTCTGGTCTTATCGCATTCTCTACAGCTTTTGTTTTGTCTTTTACTTACTTTTTTATTAGTTTACTTCGACTATGTTTCACGTTCTCTGCTTCACGTCCATGCCATTTATTATGTAACGCAAAGTGTGGCAAATCATTTACATAAATCAATCTAAAGCGCTACTCCAACATCGCCTTTTTACTTCCCAAGTTTGTTACGTTCGTCTTCACGTCTCCAACTCGCCTTTTACGTCCCAGTTCCAAGTTCCCAGTTCATGTCCATGTCCATGTTCGTATCCATGTTGAGTGGCCATATTCAAGTGTCCATGCTGAGTGTTGTTATCGTTCCTATTGCTATTTGCCATTCGGGTTAAGTGCCATTTGTAACGCAAAGTTCCAAAACACTTTCATCACTCACACCGTCATTTTCCAGCTCTTTTATTGTATATTTCTTGGCTTTCGAATCAAAACTCTTGCCATAAAAAGTTTACTTTGTTGGCAATATAAATTAAGGTCAAATTTTTATAAAGATTTTGATCTGAACTCAAGTGTAAGAAAAGTAATTAAAGTTGAGGCCTAATTACTTAAAGGAAAGTCGAAGAAAATCTATAAGGCAACTGATCTACCTTGTGCATTGACTGTCCTTATTGGTCTGTTGAATGTTGAATTTCCTTTCAGCCTGCTTTGCTGCTCTTACATAGGCGCTTTTACTTGCTTTCTCACTCACTCACCGTGTTAAATTGATCTCACACAAATGTAATACTAGAATCAAATTTTACTCCTGCCTGCTCAGCTGCTCTATCACACACACAGACGCATGCACTTGCTCATTCACTCACACTTGGACTTTGCTGCAGCTCGCTCCCCTCTCGCTTCTAATTGGTCGCAGTTTGCCCAGCAGCTCTGTGAAACGCATACAATCATAAATACAGGCTTAGGCTGCAGTGTGAGCAGTTGAACTTGGCTTCCAGTGCTGACTGCACAGACACACACAGACACATATACATATTCGCACAGCTCAGCTCAGCTGAATTACGATCCAATTAGCGAAGTTCTCACAGCTGCAGACACTCTCGCATGCAATCCAACTTTATTACTGTGGATTCTAATTGTTGCTCGCGCTTTGCTTTAATAACTTGTGTATTTTAATTTAACAGTTGGTTATTTACTTAAATAAATGCTATTTAAGCAACAGTTTGTGCATACATTTTAAAGTGTTTTTACATATTTTACTACAGAGTTTAATTTTAGCATAAAAATACTCCACTCAATCTGCTGCTTTTCCTTACCAAATCCCATTGAACTCTTTGCTTTTTCATACCTTTCGCATTAAAGTCTTTGCTGCCTGATAATAATAACTCTTTTAGCATATTTCCAGTTCTTTGCAATATTTCTGCAAAATCCATAACTTTTCGCACTTTACGAGTGCTTGGATCAGTTTTTCCCCCTTTTTTTATGGTTTTTTCATATATTTATATTTTGCATTTATTCCATCTTTTGCACTTAAACGTTATACAAATTTATTGGCCTGCTGGGACCACGACAGGAAGGGAAGGAGAGACAGAGAGTACATGACCTCAAATTGCGAGCATTCTCTTCATATATGTTGTTTCATGCCACACATTGTGCATACGCCGCGTTGCACGTGCGGATTGTGTAACATTTTGTAGCACGCACTTGATGGTTGTTGTTGCGACTCCTGTTGCTGTTGTTGCAGTCATAAAACTTCAGAGGGCTGCATTGCATTGCTGTTGCCTTAGTACCCCAGCTTAACTTTGTTGTTTAGTGTAAAAGCCTTACAGCTGATTTGTTGTTGCTCTTGCTGTTGCTGTTGCACCTTTGCATTTACTTTGTGCGCATTATCACTTTGACGAGCAGTTTTGCAGCATAACAAGCAGAAATAAACTTTGTTCGATCTTTTACCCACACACTAACACACACATAGATATGTATATTATTCTCGCACACTTTGGCACAACAAACGCTACACAAACTGCTTTTGTCTTGCAATTTAAGCACTTTAGCACAAACACACAGAAACACACACTGGCAACACCTTTAGTTGGCCTTTTGGCAAAAAAAACCATCCACCAACTTAGCAGCCCCTTTCACCTCTCCCTACCTTGCCCAGGCAGCAGCTGGCAACTCTGGCTTCCTAAAAATTCGTTTGCGGGTGTCAGCTTTCAACTTTCCTAAGACACCCCTAAAAAGTTGGCATTTCTCATCTTTTTCTGCTTTAGATTATTTTTTGTTTCCCCATTTTCCTTTTGCCTTTTGTTTTTGGCATTGAATGTTGTGGCACAAGTGTTTGCAGTTGTTGTTGTTGCCATAAGTAGTGTTTGTTGTTGTAGTTGTTCTGACGCCTTTTTGTGGTTGTTGCGCGCCGGCTTTGCGTTGCGCTCTAAATAAATAAAATTGAAATAAATATTAAATAAATGTAGCAAATAGGATTGTAGAAGGAGAAGCATAGTCTGGTAGAAAGCGCAGTAATGCTATAAAAATTGAGACTTTATTGAAAACTGTACATGATTTCTACTTGGTATAATGATGTAAGCTTTGGGCCGTAAAAAGTTATGGTCAAAATACAAAATAGTTGTTACACATGTCACAGATGTCCTGACATAGTTCTCAATAAGTAATAAACTTGGTAAGGAGTCAATAAATATAAGTTTGGATGTCTTTTTTAGGCACTTGCAGAGGTTATTATGTTTAGGTCAAGTAGTTTGACTTTAAAGCTAAATTTGCCGTCTAAAAGTCTTAGCCAATCAAGTAAGCAACTTCAATGTTTAGCCTGCTAAATTTCCCGTAATTTTTAAAGCCAAATCATTCCAAACTTCCTAATGAAAGCAGCTTTATTCGCTTATTCAAATAAATTTTAATTTAAAATGCTAAAATGTGTATCGAATGCGTAATTTTAATTTATAGCTGTTTAATTTTATTTGGGCAAACACTTAAATAAATCCTTAATGTAATTTGTGTGCTTGTTTGTGTTTTTAATCACAGCATAAAGTACTTAAAGTGTTTTGCATAAATAATTCATTAATTGTGTACATGCAACAATTTGCGGAACATTTTATTCGATTTATTGGTTACCTTTCAACCTCGTTTCGCTGTGCTTCCCTTCTTGTGTTGCTTTATCTCTTCGCTTCTCTTCTCTTCTCCTCTCTTCTCCTCTCTTCCATAAAGAGCATTTACATAAGTTATTAGCTTATTTCAGTCTCAAAAGCAGAAACACAAATCCCACGCACTAATTGCAGCTGCTTAGAACTCCTACACAGCGTAGCTTACTCAACCACTCTCTCCACCTTCACCTCTCTCTCTCTCTCTCTCTCTCACTCCCCCTTTTCTTCCCCTTCCTTTCCCCTTCCTTTTTATGCATCAGTTTCGTCTGCTTCTCTTTCTGCTGGTTTGGCATTTTATTGTTTCCATGCTTCGCATTTTAGCCTGACACGCAAATAAATTTATTTTTTCCCCACGCTCGAAATCTTTTTTTGGGGTAAGAATCAAATGTTGCTGCTACCAGTGCTTATATTTTTTTTCTGCTCCATCATTTTGGCCATGTTTTTTCTGCTTCTTCTTCGTCGTCTTTGTAACATTGCGTATACGCAGCGTTGTCGCTCCACTGCCGCCAATTCGTAATTACTGTACAAAGTAATCGCTTGAACTTCGTTACATGCCAGCACGTGAGTGTGTGACCCCTCCAGTCCACCCCCTTCCCTTTCGACCTCTGACCTCCGTGCTCTGATTTGCTCATTGCTGTTGTTGTTTTTGTTGTTGTAAATCATTTGCTGGCACGCTTGGATTGCATTGTTTTTGACATTTGGCGCCAACTGGCTGCATGATTCATCGTCAAAGGCATCGCCAGCCGTCATTGCCATTATGGCCATCATTGCCACAGTCCAGAATCCTGTTCACTCTTAACTACACTGGCAGAAAAAGAGGGTATTTGATTGTTAAGAGGTCTTGGCTAGAATACTGAACTAGCATCAAAGAAATGAATTTCGTTTCTGTTGTTAAACACTTCGTGAATCAATTTAAAGTTAAAGCTAAATTCGAATAGTATTTTTTATTATTTTTTCATCATATTTTATACAAAAATTCGTATATTTACCCCAATGTTTCCCAGTGCTTTAAATGTCGCACACGTTTCGCTTACGCAACGTGATTTTGCCGTCTTCCTTCTGTTTGATTGAAGCGCATTTTTATGAAAAAAAGAAAAGAAATCTCTGCTTTATTTTTTATCGATCCGTCAATTTAATTTTTGTGATTTTGCTTAACAACATACGGGCTGAAACACACACAGTGACACGTACACACATACAAAGTATTGTCCTGATTGCTCTTTGCTCCTGGGGCTGACTCTGTTGTCCTGCGCTGCCATATGACCTGATGTCAGCTGCGCTTTCATGCAAATATATTGTTCCCTTTTTAATTAAAACACAAGCCTTAAATTAGTGCGCACACAGACACAGTCACACACACACATACGTGTGTTCTCCTGTGTGTGTTTTTCCTTCTTTAAGGTATTTTCATGAAGTCATTTCTGCCACTAATGTTGTTACAATATTTACACTAAGATTGTCTCATCTGACATTTAAAAATTTGGTCTTGGCTTTAAAGCAATTTTTTTTGTTGCTCGACCCACATATTGTACACGTTTGTTGTACTTATTCAAGCCATAAATAAGTTGGCCAACTTCTCCCATTACCACCACACTCCCCTCCCCTTCCCCCGTCTCACTGTGAACATGTTTGATGTGTAATTTCTGCAGGTGCTCATTAAAAATAATTACATCTGCTTTGGGCCAAGAAAATGGCAATGGCAAAAAGGCAGCCAAGCTGACAGGTGAAGAAACTGTGAACTGCGTTTCCTTCTCATTTTCCCCCACCCCTCTCCCACCGCTTTTCCTCTTTTTCCTGTATGTGTATTTTCATTTATTTTTTCGCGATAAAATTTAGCTGGCTTGGCCCATTTATTTTCTATTTACAATTTGTAAACAGGCTCTGGGCTCTGATGCCAAACAATTAAATAACATCACAATATTGTGGCAAGTTCTTAGCATTCTTTAAAATGGCTTTAAGCAAAGCAATTTCTTTTGGCTTGCCAGCTGTTACCTTTGAGGTAAATGAAGTCTAACCACAGCAATCAGTTTATTAAATTACATTTTGCAATCATTTTTCTGTTTAATAATTTACAAAGTTTGTCTTGAAATGATTTCTAATTTGTGAAGTTTTAAAATAACTTGAAACTTTGTTTATGCAATGCAATTTTTAATGATTTGTTTGCTGTGCTTAATTGGAACAATTAGTAGCACAGGTGGGTAGCTAAAAATTCAGAATTCTTGTGCCAAAATTAAAGCTAAGGAGGTACATATTTTGATCACTGTTTTTTTTAGTACACATTTTTAAGAAACTAAATAATGTATTTTATAATAAAGTAAGGAAATTTTATAGAATTTTTTACTTTAAAAGAAGTTTAAGACAACTGAAACTTATGCTTAAGTTCGCAATTAAATTTTTATTAATTGTTATTTGATTGAAACTGGAAAATTCATAGGATTTAAATTTTAATTAATATTATGTTCTTTCTTTGTTAATATTCTCTTATTTTTTTTCTTTATATTTTAATATATCATATATTTTTTTATCCCCTGAAAATTGCATACGTTGCTCTTTAAAGACTTCTTTGAAGCTTCTTTCCCCTTGCTTCCCTTTTTTATATGATTTTTTACATGCCATCTCATGTGTGTGTTTATATGGACTGTTTGATGCTGCATTGATGTCTATTTTTAGCCTGTAATTGATTGTTCATACCATAAAAGACTGGCTTAAACGCTTGCTTGCCTTGTTTATACACCCTCGTTAAGGGTATTTCCTTTTATGTCCATAAAAGTTGCCTAAGAACTGCTGGCAAAAAAGGCAATGTCTATAAATACTGAGCATCTGCCAGTCGAGCATGCTTACTACGAGTTGTCCTACCTACAGTTGTTGTCATTTGGCATTGAACAATCGATTGTCTTGAGAACCTTGAAACAACAATTTGCACAGTCTATTTAAATTATTAAATGAAATGCAAAACGAATCAAAAAAGTTGAAAAGGTCACAGGCAAAAACAGCAATAGCAACAGCAATAACAATAACATTAAAGTTGTATTCTGAGCTTTTGAGCTTGACATTCTGTGACTAAACCTCTAAAATAAACATAAATAAATCAAGCACAACACAAACACACACACACACACTACACACGTAATTTGTGCTTTGGGGTGATTTTCAAAACGAGCAAAAGAATAAAGCAAGCAAGGCGGAATAAAAAACAGAGACACTGAGAGATAGAGAGAGAGAAAATGAGAAGCATCCGCTCTTTAGAGAAATGTGCAGATAGCCCCAAAAACCGGCACTTTGCAATGTCCTGAACTTTGATATCGAACTAAAAAAAAAAAAAAAAATTGAAAATAAAAAGCAGCCCCCATAAAGCCTGGGAAAATAAAAAGAAGAAAACAGAATAGCCATCATCAAGATATATACAAGTACAACTATATGTACACATGCATACATACATATGTATTTATGACCATTTTCATGATTGACCGAGCGACACAAGCACACACCCAGTCACACACACACACACATTTTCAATGGGCATCATATGAGGGATGGCTGTAATATATGGTTTCCTTGCTCCCCATCTCTCTCCCTTCTCTCTCTCTCTCCACTGCTTCTTTCATTCTGAATGTGTGTGATGAATAAATGATGCGGCTTGAAAGTTCCCAATGATTTGGCTTTAGCTCTGTTTATTCCACATACTGCACACACAATTTCGTTTACTTCAAGTTTATGGCTATATGCTGCTGACATAATCAACTAATTTATACACTAACAAATACACAAATATAATCATAACTTTTTCACAATTATCTGCCTAATATGATAAGATCAAATGGGGGAAGAAATCACTTCAATATGCATGAAGTTGACAGGTTTCGGTATTATAGCTGCTATATCATGGTAAACTATGAGGTTATTATTTGTAGTACAGACTGTTTCTTTAGTTAAGCTTAGTAAGTTATATTTGATTTGCTTAGTTAGTTGTTAGCTTGATAGTAAATGGAATTTAAATGTTTTAGGCAGGCAATTTGAATATCAGAAGTCCCAAAAATGAATAGTAAATAATTTAATTAAAATAAAAGAAGGTAATTAAAAAGTCAGAAAAATGTTTGTGTCATAATTTTAAAAATAATCAATTAAATAAAAATATTTTAAGCTTTAAAATGCATTCAGTTGATTTTAAATTCAGATTTAACTCATATATTTATCTAAAAAAACTTGTGCTTTTTAAGGACTTTAGTTTTTAAAGAACTTTTTTTGTAAATTTTTTTAAAATTACCACAAAATTATGTTGAAAGTGTGGTCAAAAGATTAACAGCTTTTTTTTATCAGGAATTGGGCTTTCATATTTTATTTCAACACCTTTTTCTTAAATTTTTTTGGCCGTGTAGTTTGTTAATCCCAATAAGCCTAAATAAAAGCTTGTTAGGCAATTAGGCGCTTTGTGAGCTTAAAAGTGAAATGCTTTGCGAACAACAGTTGGTTGCCCTTAAACAGCTACTTTTTGCTAATCCCATAAGTATTTTAAAGGGTATTTAATAGTTGCTAAGCTGCTGGTTTAACACGCTTCGTCAAGTTTCACTGACTTATAGCCTCAATTGCCATGTGTCGCATATTTGCTGCTGCTGCTGTTGCTGCTCTGCGAGAAATAAAAATGTAAATTTTAAAATTTTCTACGCACAAGCGAACATTAGCCCAGTTTATTTCTTGGTATCAAGTTTTTCAGTTGCTCGTTCCCAATGTTGTTGAACCCATCCACAAACAAACACACACACATCTGTTTGGACCATTTTTGTTTGCTTTTGGCTTTAGACAATGTCCTTTGCTGTCTCTTTTACCCACTCCCTCTCGCCCTCTTTGTCTCTATTTGCTTGAATACACAGTTAAGGCCATCTGTAAGTGCAGCCAAGCTCGTTCTAACAATTTACATTCATAGTTTCTGTCGATTTCGCATCCTTTTTGGGATTAACATAAACTAACTGTGTATTCATGCAGTGGCTGCTCGTGCTGTGCGTTCTACCGGCAAATATATGCGTCAATTTTGTGTATTTAATGCAGTGCCAACTGTTTAACTTGGCCCAAACACACACACGCATACACTCCCACACACACACACTCCCACACACACTCCAAATAGTTGTGGTCCAAACCCAAGGCACTCGTCAATGTTTACGCTTATGCTAATTTTGGGCTGATCTGAGTACCGCTTAGTGTATTGCCATGTTGGCATTCTCCTTGCTTCTTCCCACTCTCTGCCTTCTCTTCTGCTTCCTGCTCTTCTTCTTTCTCTTGTTTGTTGGCAATTTGACCGGCACAAGCAACAAATTTGATGTGTGGCACATGAGAGCCTTTGAATTGTGATTAAAGCTCCCAATTTCTCTCTGGCTATCTCTCTTTTGTGCTCTCTGTTTCTCCTTCCTCTCTCTCCCTCTCTCTATCTCTTCTCCTCCCTCTCCTTTCTCTTATCCCCTACTAAATCCAGATTAACTGCATAAATCAGCAAATCAAATGCTGCAGTTTAACAATAATACATTAAGCAGCCACTGCAGTCAGCCTCTCTTTCCTCTGACTCTCTCCTTATATCTTTCTCCAAGTGCTCCCAGTGCTACCAGCCTCCAGCTGCTCCCACAGCACTTAATGTCCAGGCATAAATGACATGCAGATTCACTTTACCAAGTTTCCAGCATGCTGCCACTGCCTCTGCTGCTGCTGCGTTGGCAAAAGCTTTTGAGTTACTAATTAGATTCAAAAACATTAGACCTTCTCCTACTTCAGCATCGACCACGCCCGCTGCTACCTGTGTGCGTTTTATGTCATTCTCTCAGCTTTTAGCTGTTTTTCTAGCTGTTTTTAGGCTCAAATTAATAACATAAGCTGCAGAAAATCGCTAGAAATAGGTTAACAACATTTTAAAATAAATAATTTTTAGCTTTTTAATCATTGTATATTTTATTTAAATTTTTTTAAGTTAAGTAAGAGAATTAAGAATTTTTTTAAATATTTTATAATATTTTAAACATGAATTTTGTATAGATTTTAAGTTCTTTTCGCTTTTAATGCCTCAAAAATGGCTAAACTTATACTTGTCCTATATCTGCCAAGCTGCCTAGCTCATGCAAAATCTAGCCATAAATATGCTAAACTGCCAACACTGCCAACAACTGCAGCATCCCTCGCTCAAGTATATAACTTAATTTACTATGCAATTCTGCTCGGTTTTGTTGTTGTCGTTGCAAAATTAATTTTCTCATGATTTAGTTGGCATTTGTGGTTTTGATTTTGCGGTTGAGTGGGCTTAAAAGGCTCTTATTCATCCCAAGTAAATGGACATCAGAAAACGTTAATTAGCGCACAATATTACGCATACGCAGCGTGCGCCCAGGGTAGAAAATCTATGAGAAATGCACACATGCAATTCCACGAATAAGTAATGCAAATATAGCACATTTATATGTGTGTTTGTTTATGGGTCATGTGACAGCAATTAAAAATCCAGCTGGCGTGTAATTTTAATGCGGTTTAATGCTCACAATTAAAGCTAAACTTTTAGCTCGTTTATGCGCTGACATATTCGCATTAGAAACAGCTTAAATCAATTAGTATTTAAGCTACTTTTAATGGAAAAATGTGCAGACAAACTGAAATATTTATTTATATTTTCAAGGCTTAGTCTGGTTTAAGCTGTGACTTGTCTAGTGTCTCATAAAATTTGACTTCAATTGAATATTTATTTAAATTTGATAACTTGAGCTTTTGTCTCGAAATATTCGGGCTATTATTTATTTATTGACTGCAAATAATAATTTATTTGTCTTCCTAATTCTTTGCTTGGCTCTCTTGCAATCAAACAGTTTTCAATTGCTTTATGTTTGTCTGACAGTTTTCTTCTCTTCTGCTTCTGCTTTGGCAGCTCTTTTCAATTTGCTTTTAATCTACGTTTTCGTTCACCTTTTTGCTGCCAATAGAAAACTTGATTTGTATGGATGATTCTCTGTGTGCTGTTGATAGCAAGTTGGCAGCTCTTTTTAGTGTTCAATTAAGTTTGATGAACATGTGTGAGGAGTGGATAACTTCATAACTCCAAACAATTACTGTTTTCTGCTGCTTTAATCAGCCAATTGAAATTGACAGCACTTTTCAAACAGTTTCTGAAATAGTTCAGTTAATTTAGCAGATTATTCATAGTTGTTTAAAAAATAAAACATTTTTTAAAGCACACAAATTTTAAATAAATCATTTTGTACTGTGTTTTTTAAGCTTCAACTTTTAGCTGTCAAAAATACGCTTCACAAACTCACAGCTCTCCATCAATCTCCCTCTCCATTCCTCTCTTTCTCTCTCTCTTTTCCCTTTCACTGCAAGCGCTCAATTAACGGTTTTATCGCTGCGCTTTGACGGTTCTCTCCGTGCTGTCAGTTGCAAGCATTTAGCACAAGTTGGCAGCTCTTTTAACTGTCAAATGACAGTAAATCAACGCATATCGTGATAAACTGAGTCTCCCGCATAAACTTCACCTTGCATGTCAGCGTTTGTAGCCCTCACACACACACACACAAAACGATCTGGGTGCCTAGCGCACCCTTTAACCCCTCCTTGCCTACTTGCACCCTTACCTCATTTCCTCTGTCTTTTTGCTTGTGGTCAGTTGGTCGCCGGTCAGCAAACAAGCGTGAAATTGCACAAAAACAGTGTCACACTGCGGGAGAAGAAGCAAAATGTGGTGGGAAATGCAAATGAAAATGTAGCAGAGGGGACGAGGAGAGTGGAGAAAGGGGTAGGAAAGCAGAGAACACGTTGAGGCAAACGGCACAAAAGGCAATCAAACTTGCGGCCTATGAATGTGGCGTCCAGAACACACACACACTTTTTACTCCTTCCACTCCTCCCCACACACACACACTTTTCCGGAAAACCATTTTTTGCATTTTGGCCACATGAATGCGGCATTTTTCTTGCCGGCCTCCTTTTTTGCCTGCTGGCAGTGGCAGTGCAATTAATGCTGCATTGATGATGTTTGATTAGGAAAAGTCTTTTAAATGCCAGCGATTGGTCAATTGTTTTGAATGCAAAGTGGAGCGGGGGAGGGAGAGACAGAGATGGAAAGTGAGTTAAGTTGGCTGCGGGGGATTTGAAATTTGAAATTAAATGCACACAACTCGCAACACGCGCTAATGATTCAATTATCCTTATTACTTTGTCATGCACAGCAAACACACACACACACACACAAGTACACACACACTCCTGCACACAAGCAAACAATGTGGAATATGCATATGTGTTGCCACTGTACAGTGTGTACTCTGTGCACACACAAACACCGCAGACATTGCATTGCACGCGTTTGGTTTAATTAAAACCAAACTGAACACTAAACTCAATCGATTGCCATTCGCTGTTGCACGTTTTAAATTTAGCACACTTGACCACGCCCCCACCTCCACCAACCCCCTTTGCAACCCTTTGTAGCCTGTGAGTGGCAGCCCCAATGGGAACTTCATTAAAGTGTGTAAAGTTGAACAATTTATTTGCATCATGCAGCAAGCGTTCCATGTTATTGAGTTTGAATGGTGATTGATGCCCTCCCTGGTTGGCCACGTAGGTACGTAGCCCTGGTCAATGCAGCAATGCCGTAAATTTTCACTACTCGCCCTTGGAAGGCTCTGCTGAAAACGTGTGCGACTTGAGAGGCCTCTGCAGCAGTACCTGTCTCCCGTTCCCCTTTCGCTTTTGGCCCGCCTTTAACGGCTCCATAATTTGTAGCTGTGCTTTTCCATTTTCCCGGCCATATCTTTACAGCTTTGTGTGCAAAGAGTTGACCTTTAACCGCCGCTGACGTTGTTAATATGGCTAGAAATAACCATATTTTAGTTACACTAAACTACATTAAATTATCAGCTTAATTTTTGTCTTGGTAATAGCATAATACCTGTGTGCTGGATATAGCTACAGTTACTTTAGTGGCTTGCTTAACCTATGCTAAATTGATAGCAGAATTTTTGTCTTCGTTCAAAAATGAGATTAAAATGCAGTAGTTTGTATATAAGTTTAATTTTCAAAGGAAAGTAAATATGTAAGTGATATATAGAGTTATTTTAAACCATTACAAAACCTTCAAATAAAAACTGCGGATAATACTTTACACATCATTAATGTAGCTTTTTTCTAACCATTTAAAAACTCTAACATATTACCAGCTTATGACACTTTTTTAAGCTTTTAATATAGGCTTTTCCAATCCAAATAAAAATCATTCAAATTATGACATTTTTTAAGCCCTTGAAATAACATTTTTTAGCATTAAATAATATCTGTTATTAAGACCTTTTAATCTCTTTAAAAAGTATTTTTTAATCATTTACACTTAAACAAGTCTTCGTAAAATATCGACTGATAAATGCTCTTTTCAAATTTTTAAAATAGTTTTTTAAATATCTTTATTTACATCTTTAAGCACGGCTAAAAACTTAATTTTTAAATTGCCTTTTTTTAGACCCCGTACTCTAAAAAAGAGTAGAGGGGTCTATTAGGTTTGTCAGAAGCGAAATGTGCGTAACAGGCAGAAGGAGGCGTGGCCGACCCTATAAAGTATATATATTCTTGATCAGCATCAACAGCCGAGTCGATATAGCAATGTCCGTCTGTCCGTCTGTCCGTCTGTCCGTCTGTCCGTCTGTCCGTCTGTCCGTCCGTCCGTCCGTATGAACACCTGGATCTTTTAAACTACAAAAGCTAGAGCCACCAAATTTATAATGAAAGTCCGTTATTGTCTTACGCAGGTTAAGTTTATTTAAAATTTTTGCCACGCCCCTTACCGCCCCCGCAATAAGCAAAAAACCAGACACACCTCGAAAAAAAATGTAGTTTTTGGCCAATAACTCAGTAACTATGGCACTTAGGAACACCATTTCTGGTTGCTAGAGTTGCTAGAGACAGCCTTAATGCAATGCCATTCAAAATTTTGGCCTGCCACGCCCCCTTTTCTCATAAAAGCTAAAAAACTTTCAAAATTTCAAGCTCAAAATTTGCAGGATTTAGGGCATTTAGTCAAATAGTACAGTGTTTATAATTAATTATTCGAAGAGAGGAATATCATATCAAACTATATTCCCAGCGGCGTTAAAATCCGTCAATTAACAAAAAAGTTATTAGGTTAGAAAGTTTATGTAATTTAGCTGCAATTTCGCCGCCTGTGTGACGTCAGCCCTGCTCGCAGACGCTGCGTCGCTGCTCGCAGACGCTGCGTCGCTGCGACGCCGCCGTGCCGACCAGTGCTAGGCACGCATACATACATATGTGCATACACATAATTTCTAACGAGTGTGTACTTGTATGTATAACATGTAAATGCGAATAAGCGGAACATGCTTGAAAGTAGCGCGTGGTGCGAATGGTAGAGTTACGGTGCGATGTGAAATCGTTGCCTGAGGGTCGTGGGTTCGAATGCTGGCAATAACAATTGCTAATTTAATTTTTTTTTAAATATCAATTTAAAATATACATATAAATTTTAATTTTTAAATTTCGTTATAAAATTTTAATTCAAATTAAATACAAATGCGCATTATTATGGGAGTACGGGGTCTTTTACAGTCGGCTCGATCGACTGTAGCCTTTCCTACTTGTTTTTAATGGTTTCTTTAAATATTTAACCCCCTTTCCAGCTGTCTAAAAACATGCTATTAGTTAACAAAATCAAAGTTTGGACTCCGCTAAATTGTTTTAATTTTTCCTTGGTAATTTCCGTTTTTCTCTCAGTCTGCTCATTAAATAAAGTTACTTTCTATCTCGTGTGCTGTCAATCAAGTTTCAATTACTGCAGCTAATTTAGCAGCTATTTAAGGCACACGCTAACCCAAATGCCACTTGCCAAGGCCCACCAAACTTATATATATACATATATATAGTACTTTATACCTATATATTTTAAGTAGGGAATGCAACTGGCATTGGGTCTGTGCTGGAGTTTATTTCATTTCCATTGCATGCCCTTTTTATGCAGCAATTCCTTCGCTTATTTTTTGTGCTATTACAAAAAATCGCTGGCAGGCAGCGTACAAAAAATAATAAAATGTCAGGATAAACGTACAGAAAAAGCAGTGCAAAAGGGAGTGAAAAAAGAGTGGAGTTGAAGAGAAAACAAAACGGGTCGAATAAAATGCAAGTGGCGGCATTTCCCCATTTTCCCCAGCGGAAAAATGTAGAGAAGAGCATAAAAAAAGAGAAGTAGATGTAACGGTGTGACGTAGCGTGTAAGTGTTGGTAAACGCGCTGCGAAATGCCTCAATGCTTTTTGTCTTTGCTGTTGTAATACATTTGTTGTCACTGTTGTAAGTATGTATGTAGGTCAGCAATGATACTGCTGTTTCTTTAAGACCCTGTAGTGAACAGCGAAGGGGTATTTGAGTAGGATGTAGTTTTGGTTAGAAAGAAAAGCTTAACAAACATAATTCCCGCTAGAAAAAAGCTGCTAGAGTTGAAAGAAAATGTTATTACCAAAATGTCGTTTATTTGAGCGCTTTTAATATCCATTTCTGTACAATGTGCCGAAAGTTTTGATAGAAAACAAATGCAGCTATGACAATGCGAGCTCTTTTTGTGACAGATTAAACTATTTTTGCTGGTGGTTTAAGTCCACAGAAGTGGCACTAAAAGTTCTATACTTGCCAGCACTTGAATGTGGTTGTTGTTTCGATTGTTGTTGCTGTTGTTGCATTCGTTGTTGTTTAACAAGTTCGAGTGCAGCGCATTTGTAAAATTTAAGAAGCATCCAAAGTTTTGTGTGCCACAAAACAGCTACAGAAAAAGGAGCAATGTGTGAAAGAGAAGAGTAAGGAGAAGGGGAGGGGGATAGGGGATGAGATATAGTGGGGTAAAGAACTTTGGAGGCTGTTGGTGACACCAAAAACACACAAAAGCAACAGCAAAAAGTTTGTTTAACAATGGGTAAAGATGCTGAGAAAATGGTTAGAGCGGAAAATGACTAAGCGAGGAAAAGTGTGTGCAGGAAGAGCGGATAATAGGGGGAGGAGGGAGGGGGCATACCCAAGTGTAAAGTAGTGGAATGCAGAGCGAGAAAAATGAAACCAAAAAGCAAACATATTTGACATTTGCATGTGAAAAGTGTCAAAAGGAGAAACGCACACACACACACACACACAGCATCCGTTACTTTCTTATCTCAGCGTATTGTTGTCTGCGACTCTTGCTCACCTTCTCCCCCTCTCTCTCTCTCTCTCTGTCCCTCTTGCAGGAACGCTACAAGGCCGACATTAGTCTTGCCATACAACTGCTGCAGTGCAAACCGGACAGTTTTGTGCCTCAAAAGGTGTCCTCGGTAAGTTATCCTCCGTACTCCATGCTCTAACCCTTATTTATCTGCTTCTGCTTTTACTTCTACTTCCACTTCTTACTCTGCTTAGCTGCCAATTGAACTGCAGTCAAAGGTGTCTGCCTACATGAGACTGGAGACCAACTCGCATTCGGATTCAGAGTGCAGTAATAGTGGTGTGGGCGTGGCAACCACAGCTTCCTATAAAGTGCTTCCGGTCTCGGATTCGCCACCGCCAGCGCCCTGCCCCTTTCCGCCCACCGCCATGGTGTACTCAATGCGGGGACTTGGTAAGTGTTAGTAGACCATGTTGATTTCGTTACTTTATCATTTTATTTCGTTATTTAAATGTAATTTTGCATTTTTTTTTATTCATTTCCTGGCCACAATTTGTAATGCCTTATTGGTAATTTAATTCAATCAATTGGTTGCAGGCAGTTCAAGTTTATTTATATACCCAGTAAATAGCTAAAAGCAGTGACTTGACTTTTGGTTGTCTAAAAAAACTTTTTTTTGGAAAGAAACTAATAAGACAGTTAACAAAAATAAAATTTTTTCTATTAAACTATTTATTTTTAAAGCGTAGCGTATCTTTTAGTCGTTCACTCCCGGCTTTAACCTATTTTGATTTTAATTGTAATTGCTTTCCGTGTTTTCATTCCATTTCATTTTAATTCTGTTTCATTTTATGTTTTTATTTTTTATTTTAGTTTCAATTACAGCTCAAAATTACTGTAAATAAGTAGCAACATTTTGTGTTTGGTTTGTATTAAATTAAGTCCGTCAATACATGAATTTGTTGAACAAATATTTACTGTTTTCATTTGGCAAAAGATTTCTGGCAATATTTGAACATTTGAGCAGCCAATAAAATGGTTTAATGAATTTAAATAAAAGTGAATTAATAGTGTCAATAAATTTATAACTAAATTGGCGCACTTTTTAGCTAATTTATTTATATTTCTAGTGGCTATTTATAAGCCATTTATAGCTCATTAGTTTACAAACAAATATGGCTGGAAATCTTACACAAATGAGTCCACAAAACACTTCCTTTTAGCCACATTTAATACCCTTTATTTTCTCCACTCACCCAACAGATGCCAACAGCACCAGCCAAGCGACAACAGCCAGCAATAACAACAACAGCAGCAGCACAAAGGACGCCATCAACAACAATAACAACAACAAACACAGCAACAACAACAACAATAACAACAGCAATAAATTCAGTTCGACTCAAACGCTCAATGGTCAAGCAAAGAACAACAACAACAACAACTCCGATCCGGATATGATATCACCCACGGTAATGGCCAAGTTTCTGGAGGTCGAGCTCAAAGTGAACGATGTGAAGCATTGCGATACGTGTCAGTGCAGTAAACAGGATCTAACGGTCTTGGCGGATGTTTCCCGCACGTATGCGGTGGCGACACAGACACCGCATAGTCTGGCCACTACAGGGTCTACGCTAAATGAGCCACTCAGTCAGCTGTGTTTGCGCTGTCACAGCAATCTGAATTCGCCATCGCGCACAAATAGTCCGTATCTCATGAAATTGGTCAAGTCCAGTGATTCCGTCATATCGGAAACAAAAAGTTCTGTATCCGATCTGAATGACATGGATAAACTGTTTACTCCTCCCAAGAAAGATGATTTAATGGTTAATCCCATATTGGGACATCATCGACTCTGCGAACGAACAGCGGGACAGGATTATGCAGCCAGTAAACTGACAGCGTCGACCATGATGTATCCCACCACTCATCTGGGTGCCTATGCGGCGGAGAAGTATCTGCTGGAGACGAGTAATCTTGGCCAACTACGACATGGCTATCAGCGGCGGTTCTTGGATGGCGGCGGCACAGCTCTACAGCTGCTGAATAAATGCGAAGCGACGCCAGCCACAGTGGAGTGCGATGATGACGTCAGCAAACCGCTGCTGGCGGGCATCTCGCAGGCCAATCTGCTGGAGGCCACAGAAACTGCGGCAGTGCCAGCAGTGAAGCCAGAGGATGTCTGTGAACCACAACCGACGAAAGCCACACCTGTGCCCAGCTCACAGCTTAAATCGAACACCTCGGGCAGTGTCCAGAGTCTGTGGAGCAACAAGACGAGCAGCTGCGAAGGCGCCAAAATGTTCGAGACATTCAACAGGAATCTCATCAAGACTATTAAGGTATGAACTTCAGTTGGGCTGTGCTTTGGGGGTAGTGAGAGAGGTTTTGGTCTAGGGAATGTCTAGTCAGAGCACAGAATATTTCTGGTTTACCTCCTTCAAATCTAACCTCTTCTCCCCTTCCCTTCCAGGCGGAGAATCCCAAGTACCGCGGTCCACGACTCTGCGCCATGCGCATACAGCAGAATGGACAGAGCAACATACTGCTAGATAATCTGGAATCCATTGAGACACATCTGCCAGTGATCTACAAGCGACGTGAGCGACTGTTGGACGAGGAGCTCAATGATGGCAAGGACATAATCACGTCCAAGGAGAGCAACGCCGCTGCAGCTGTGGACGCATGGCAAGCGTCGGCGGCGCCACACGAGACGGTGGCACTGCAGCCGGTGCTGGAGCCGCAAGTGGAGCTTAAAGAGACTGAAAAGCTGAACCAACTGGAAACGGCAGCTGTGGGAGTGGGAGTGGCAGCAGAGGCGAGCGCAGCAGCAGCAGCTGGAGCAGCAGAAATGGGAGCCGCTGCTGCTGCTGTTAACTCACCCAAACACTCGGCAAATTCCAGTTCACTGAGCGATGCCATTGACTATCAGGAGAGTGTGCTGCTGCGTCGCCAGCAGCTGAATCGAGTGGCCGAGTGGGTGCAGCACAACACGCAGCAGTTGGAGCAGCGCGCGCTGCAGCAACCGGCACTGCCAAGTGATTCCAATTCGGGCACTGAACGGCAATCTTCGTACTCGACACTGGATCACATGGACTCCATATCGATAGAGAAACTGAGCATGGATTCGGGCTACAAGACAACGCCACAGCAGTTGACCAACGGCTACGCCGATGCGGGCAAATCCACTGAGGATTCGCTGTCACCCAAAACGGATATCACCAGCAATTCATTGCCAGAGGCAATACCCACGCCAGCAGCCACCAAGAAAGCCGAACTCTGCACCACCTACTACAGGCGCACCACACGATCTGGGCTGCCAGTGGCCTATACCACCACCACCACAACCACAACGACCACATTGACAGCACCGGCAGTGGGTGCTGGCGGGGATTCGTGCTCCTCCTCGGGCTCGCCGTCGCTGCTGTGCCCCGAACAGCCAACGTGTGATATACTCAACTATAAATATTATCCCAATGATACGGATAAGACACGTTCCGTTCAAGCGGAATTGCATACGACTACGCAGCATGTGGACATTGCCCAAATGGAGTACAATGTCAAGCAGTTTCTGCTCAAGCAGAATGAATGGTCCATGCGTGCCGAGGCAGCCACTGGAGGCGCTGCAGGTGGAGGTGGAACAGGTGCAACTGGAGCCACTGCAGTTGGAGGGTCCCGACTCATGAGACATACACGTCTGCTGGGTCCGGGGGTGGGGGAGCGGGTGCGCATGGCCACACCTGGAGGCGCTGTGGCAGCCACGCCCAGTGTCCTGGCGCCGCACAGAACTGAAACGAATTTATAAGCGATGCAAAGGCCAGTGAATGATAAACCAAATTGTATTCTAGTTTAGCGCAAAAAGCAAAAGAAATTCAACCCAAAAGGTAAGCAAAGAAAGTAAGCACAGGTGGAGGTGGAAAAGCTTAAGATACTATAAAGAAAACTATATATACTAACTAGTAAATGTACGATATAATCTATATAAATCTATGTAATACTTAAAACTAACTTACAACTAAGCTTCAGCTGAGCAATCGCAGGCGTTGAGTAAAAGTTTTATTCAAATTTTCGAAATTCTTGCCACTCAATCAATCAATTTCTTAGGTCTTCCTGCTTCCTGTATAAACTGTACAAAAAACTCTTTCTCAACTTAAAGTCTTCCCTTTCGATTAAAATATCTCTTAATCCCTCTGAAAAAAAGCTTTTTGAAATCAACGCCAGATTGTTCAGTGGCATATTTAAAAGCATATGATTATTCCATATGATATATTCAAATTTCGCATTACCTTTTGGTGTCTGCATGTTAATCGCCCCCCCATTTAATACACTTATACTCTCAAAACGATACAACTTAAATATAACTATAATATGCTAAATGATCGATTGATAAGCGCATTATATTTTCTAGTTTCCAATTGTGCAATATTTGTTATTAGCGTAAAGCAAAATCCAACCAAAAAAATTAACAAGAAACCCAAAAAAAAATCGAGTTTTTATTTTTATAAAATGCGACCAAAAAAAAAGAGGAAAAAAATGAAACTTGCGAGAATTACGACACTTTCGAGAGTTCTACGTTAAGTTCGAAACAATGTAATACATTTCCGCAATGCACGGCTAAAACTCATAAGAAATTAACCGCCAAGAACCTGCCTAACGTTAGCTTCTATAATATAGCAGCCGCTCTATAACTAACCTATATACAAGTGTAACTGTACCTTCTTAGTAAAAGTTTGCAGCAACTGTACTCATTCCTGCCCATTAGATGACCTTTATAAGCAAAGAAATCATACCTACATACGCTCTATATCTATGTAACTGTATTCCTCTTACGCCACACACACACAAACACACGTATAGAACTACGGCTTAGTTTTCACTTTTCTATGGGCTTCAAATTTCACTGGGAAATAAAGTGTTGCATACTTTTGGGTGCCTCACATAATTCGCATGTGAAATTTAAGCCATTTAAGAGTTGAATTCAGATCTGTTAGGGAGATGTAAAAGCGTTGAATTTTCGGTAAGCCGAATTTTTAATACTCTTGCAGATTAACTAAAGTAACAAAGATTTTTGTGTAAAGAAAAACTTTTATAATCCGATCGTTTATATTGTTCATTAGGATATGCAAATTTTAAAAGATTTCTGGTAAAAACTCTTTAAAACTCTGTAATTTATATAAAAAAGTTTAAATTTTTTTAAATTTCCATTAAATAAAATTAATTTTCGCAAGAGTATTCAAATGAACGCTTACAAATCATAGCTACCACACATATATAAACGTATCTGAACAGACATATGATGTATTGCCCACTCACACGCACACACACACTCAGACAAATACCCACATACATATATATTTACATGTATACCGCATCACTTATATACAAAACATATTTATAGTCGTACATACCCAACATACATACATACAAAATGGCTTCAAATTATCTACCGAATCACACTCTCTCACACACATACTACCTATATCTCGAAATTAGTTTATCATGTATACACTGAGCGAAATGCTAAATGGAAATGCTTTAATACTGTTATGTTTGGCCTACTTATAAACGTTTACTTAGATAAAAATTCTCATAAAAAAGAAAAGCTATATAATCTTAAATAAATAAATTAAAAGCAGGCTCCAACTCACTCGGAATTTGGCCGAGTGTATGCACTGCACTTATCATTATAATAACTTCAACTATAAAAGTCGCAACAACAAATGAAATGAAATGAAAGACTTGAAAACGTTCTTCGAAAGAAACTCAAAACCAAACACAATCAAAATCGAGACATATTTCTATATAATTCAATCATCACTGAAGCTCATGACGAAATTATCTCAAAATCCCGTTAGGAAAACACACAAGTCGCAAACACACAAATATCTGAAAACTTGTTTCAACAGAACACTGCCCCGCCCCCTTTTTAAAGCTCCCCTCATTAAGCTTCAAACATTTAACTTTAAGTAGAATTATTTCAACAAATTTTCCCAAGCTCAACAGATTTTTTCGAGGGCAGCTTAAGCAGTTAAATGATTATTAGCAAGAAACACAAAAAAAAAAAAAAGAAAATTAAATTAATTGAAATGGAATTTCAAACAAAAAAATAAAAAAAATAATTAACAAAAGCAAATACAAATGAAATTTAGCGCAAATATTTGGGCATAAGTTTGTACTAAGTTTAGTCCCAGCTCCAACTCCAATTCCCTGTTCCCACGTTGCTTCATTAAGTGCGAGTAACTAGTTTTAAGCGTTCTACTAAGTTACCCCTTCCTTCCTACATCCCCTCCCTATTCTTAGGCTTATGTAAGTGTACATTTTTGCGCCTAGTTTGATTGTAACAATTTTTGAGCTATCGAACCACCTTAATGTGTAACTAAAATACTAAAAATGAAACCAAAAACAACATTAAATAAATATGAGATAATTTTTTGACAAAAAAGAAAAGTGATTTAACTTTTTTTTTTTAATTTAAAACTGCAAAATGTGCTTTAAATATATTTTAGCTGGTAAACCAGTGTGCAGATTGTAGATATTTTATAGCGATTTAGCCACAAAGGCTAGACAATTTTTTAAGTGTTTTAAGCTTAAAATCTAGCCACATTTGGATCCCCAGAGATTTATCTTCTCCCGCTAAAATAGACCTGCTTTGATTTGGCATATCTTTGGATTTAGTCGCCTGATTTTTGATTGCTATGCCGTTTTGGACTCGTCAGTATTAGAACTAACGATTGGCATCAAAATATTGAAAAATTAAAATTTTTAATTTTTTGACAAAAATGTTAAGGGGGTAACATCATAAAAAATTGTCAAAAATTTTGAAAATTTTTTTGTTTAATATTAAGTTCAGCTTTGATTATAAACCCCTTAGTAGGCCAGAATTCAATTAGGTATAACGTGATCTTTCAAAGTTTGATATATTATATAATAATTCGAATATATTTTTTTAAATTTTTACATATATTTAATACATTTTTGATCCTTTGACATCTTTAAATCATTTCTCGGCTCTGTGTTTTTATCAAAGGTTGGAATACTCAACAATCTCTTGTCATAATGTTATAATTGATTGTTTGAAGAGTTTTATCTTAACTTATCTAAGCTTGAATTTTGTTTTACCTATTTTTCTCAGTTGTCATATCCCTGTTCTAACATATCTTTATGTTTCTAGTACAATTTGGGTTTTCCAGGGAATTGGGTATTTTTTGGGTATTTTTTCGATACCTTAATTCATATTTTATCTATCTATTTGTCTTTGCCTTTTTTTTCTTTGCTCCTAGACAAACAATTTTATCTGTCGCTCTATTTGCAGATTTGTGATAAGGAAATATTTTTTCTTTTAAATTCAGAGCGCTGTCATAAAAGTTGTTTATCAGTAAAGAATCTGTTTGAAATTGAATTGTGTATAAACCCTACTACAGTTATCGTATAAAAAAAACTCATTTACTAAATTAAAATGAGTCACAAAAAGTTCTTACCAAAGTTCTGCTGACGTAAAAATCAGAAATAAATTGTCTGTCTACGAGAACTTGGTTAACTTCAGCTGAAATTCTACTGAATTCTTCCCAAGTCCCCTCTTTTCCCCTTTATAAAAATGAAATCATTCGATGCTTTTCTTTTAATTACGATGTAATTTTCTTATGTTTTTTTATTAAATATAAATTCCTGCGAAAATGAAATAAATAGTTTGTTGCATGCACTTAAACAACTAGGGAAAGTTTTTCTCTTGATTTTCCTTTCTCTTATCTTCGAGTTTTTAAGGCGATAGAAAAATGGCTATAAGATGGCTTCAGTCAATGCGAGTGCTCTGCCAGGGCGCAGAGTCCCTGGACAGCTGGAGATGCTGGAGATGATGGCGATGTCTGCGCTCAGAGAGCAGCGGCGTCGGCAGCGGCAGCGACAGGGGCAGGAGCAGCTGCAGCGGCGTCCTCAAAAGAGTCCACAGAATTGTTCTCACTAGCGGGAGCTTCGCCACGTATGTCGAGAGTGCTGGCATCATCGTTGACCACAATGACCTCATTGGAGGGCACAGCCTCCTCGAATGAATCATCAATGGCCTCGGCACTGGCGCGCACCTCGTTCTCGGCGACCGAGGGTTGCTCGGCAATATCCTGAGCGGTCTCAATCTTGTCATCGACATCGGGTGTCTTCTCGGGCAGAGCGGCGGCAGGAGCGTTGGCAGCTGGTGCATTTGTGGGTCGATTACCGCCCAGGAAATTGATGATACCCTGGAATGGACCCTGCTGCTGGGGCTGTGCGGCAGGTGTGGCATTGTTACCACCTCCGAAGACATTGCTCACAAACGACTGAATGGGGCCTGGAGGACGTGCGGTGGTGGGTACTTGAGCCTGACCCGTCAGACCGGAGAGTGTGTTCTGAAACTGTGTGCCCAGATTGTTGGCGAACTGCTGGATACCCTGGAATGCCTGAGTTGTGGTGTTCACCACATTCTGCACGGCATTCTGTGCGGTGGTCACTGCGGGCTGCAGGAAACCAGGTACAGTGGGCACTGCTGGTGCGGGCGCGGGTTGATCTGCTGCGACCTGTTGACCTGCCTGACCCTGCTGGGGCTGACCGTTGAACTGGCTAAGGAATTGGCCAATGGGTGAGTTCTGTATCAGTTGCTGCACAAAGTTCTGCTGCGTGGTGGTCTGTGTGGGCGTGGCCTGTGTGGCCTGACGCACATGTGGCTGCACTGCATCCTCAACGGGTTCCTGGTCCACAACAGCGACGACAACTGGAGCAACTACCTCGGGCACTACGGGTTCGGCTTCAACAGCGGGCAGGGACTTGAGATAGGGTACAGACGGTGTCTCTGGCTGTGGCTGTGTCTCGGGTTCCAGTTTGGTCTCAGTTTCCTGGACTGGCTCTGGCTGCGCTGCCTCGGGCTTGGGCTCCAGCTCAGCTTCCTTGCGTGCCTCGGGCTTCAGCTCTGGCTTAAGCTCCTCCTTCGGCTCTGGCTTGGGCTCCTCCTTCAGCTCTGGCTTGGGTTCCTCCTTAAGCTCCTCTTTCAGCTCCGGCTTGCTTTCCAGCTTAATTTCCTCCTTGATTTCAGGCTTAGTCTCAGGCTCATCTGGGAATCTGTGACCCTCTCTGGCCTCTGGTTTGGGCGTTTCCAGCAGCTTCTCCTCGCTCTTGACCAGTGGCAATGCCTGTGGCTCTGGTTCCTTAACAATCTCAACGGGTATATCGATGGCTTCCTTGGGCGCCGACAGCACACGTCCCTGGCAGGCCACCGTCAAACAAACTAACAGCAAAATGACTGGCTTCATTTTGTGGCTTTGCAACAACTTCTCTTACTGCCCACGATACCGATCAGATAACAAACTGAATGTACGCTTGCGCCTCACGGCCACAACTGTTTGAAATTTCTTTAGCCTCGCCGCATTTATAACCAAATCTGTTGACGTCGGCGTCACCAGCAGCTGCGTCGACTGCGACGGCGACAGCGACGGTGACAGCGACTGCGTGTTTAACAGACTGAAGATCTGAAGTTGTTGCAGACACAAAACGCACTCTTGGCCAATTCTCGATGCTCGATGTCATTGAACTGATGCAGTCCAAAGGGCCCAAAGAGGCCAAAGAAATCGCAGTGAGCATAATTGGCCAGCTCTTGTCAAGGGGTGGGGTGGGGTGGGGTTAGGGGCAGGGGCAGGGGCAGCAGAGTGCTGCTGTGCAGACAAGTTCGCTGCGTAGTTGAACTGATCAAGGTTATCCATTAGCAAATAGACAAAGTTCAGTTGGCAGTCACTTGGACGTTGGCTCAAAGGAGTAGGAACTTTCTGGATTGAATAAGGGAATAAGGGAATTTATCATTTATTATAATCTATAAATTAATTTTTTTGATAATTTATTAGTGTATATAAATCAGTTAACAAGTCAATAAGTTTATAAAGTAACTAAATTTTGAGACCTTTTTTTCAAACCTTTTTTTATTTGACTTCGCATATGAGCAAGTAAAATATTTAAGCTCTTAAAATTGTCAACAGCTTAAAGTTTTTAAAAGTAAACTTGTTTAAAAATATATATAATAAATTTGTTCAATTTTTAGTTCAGCAAATTAAAATGATTTTAAATCAAATAATGAGCTTTAAAGCTTTGGAAATTATACAAATCGTGAGACATAATTTCTGCTCTAAAACAATATCCGTTCGTAAATTTAGTTAGAATAAATTAATATATTGCATCCATTTTTCTTATTTAAATATAATTTTAAATTTAATTTTTTATTTATTTTTTTTATATATATTTATATATTTTTATTTATATAATTATTTTATATTTTATATTTTATATTTTATATTATTATATATTTTTTAGTTATAATTTATTTATATATTGCGTCCACTTTGCTTATTTAAATAAAATTTAAAATTTAATTTTTTATTTATTTTTTATAATTATTTACTTTGTTTTTTATTATTTATTTATTATTCATTTACATGTTGCATCCACTTTGCTTATTTATTTTACATTTAAATTTTTATATTTTTTTTTTTACGTCTCATATTTTTAACTAATATTTAGTTACTTACTTACTTAAGCTAGCGTATTAAAGCTTCGTTAAGTGTAATTTCTTGGTTTTTTTACTTAATGATCGACGATTAATTTTGTTGCCTGCCACAAGCACTTTGTCCCACTATGCAGCTGTTTGTTGTTATTTATATCGATCGAGAAATCGACTGCGACTACAGATCTTACATCTTACAAGTATTTTCCAGCAGCAACACCCGCACACCCCACTGCCCAGCCCCCTGGTCTGCAGTTCTGTAGGTTTTTCACTATCATGCCCCCAAGAAGAACGCAGAGCAGACACTGGGCGCGTCGTGTGTCTTGTGTCTCCCGTCTCCCGTCTCAAGTTGTGTCTTGTGTCTTTAACAAGAAAGTCTGCTTTGATCGTGGCTTAGTCGTGGTCTTAGTCGTGGTCGAGGTCTTGGTCTTTGGGCTCTTCTTGCGGCCAAGAAACAAGTTTGTGGCCAAAGAAAACCAGCTCGAAGTGTGGCTATTTTTAGAGCCAATTAAGTGGCGACTGAAGCTGCAAAAGGGTCCAAAGACAGACTCCAGAACTTTGGACAGTCCCATAAAAAGTGCATTAAAATGCATTTTCACCCATTCAAAGACGTTGCTTTTCTCTACTGTTGATAATTGATTAGAAATGCGTTAACCGAAAAGATACAAAGAAACAGAACAAAATGTGGATTATGCAAATGAGTTGACAACTTTGAAAATGTAGTTAAATGGGTCAACGATCGTCGGCCACGAGAGTTTCCCTTTTCCGACTCAACACAAAGTTTTTCCTGCCAGTTGGTGGAAAAACTAAGCAAATGGTGGAAAACTCATTTCACTTGAACTTGACATTGTTTGCCAGCAAATTGCAGTTAAATTTCAATGGAAATCAAGTTGGCAATACAACAGAGTCCCCTCGCCCCCCCTGCCTGCCACTGAAACAGGCTGAACTTGTTTGCTTTGGCGTCGTTCGTTTTGGCCCTTTAAAGCCAAAGCTGGTAAGAGCCAAGTTAATGCTGCAAAAGGACATTGACTTTGTCTTTTTTCGACTGCGACTGCGACTTCGACTTTGATTTTTTGTAGACTGTTAATTGATTTCCGCAACAAAGCAGAACAAGTTCGAGAGTCTCTCAATTGCTGCGTTTATTTACCCAACTCATTAAAGTTAAGGTTTTAATGTTTGTTTTTTAATTGCCAACTCAGCAAAAAAAAAAGCCAAAAAAAGCGAAAAAACTCTTTCAGTCGGCGACAAGAAATCGAACAATCATTATGTAATAGCAGCTTTTGTTATCAACACACACACACTCGCACACACACTCGCACGTCTCTGACGTATTAGCATACTAAAGTGTAACAACAACAATAAAAAAGTCAACTAAAATAATTGGCAATCGAAATTAACACCTTGCTCACATCCCACATCCCAAAACACGCACAACATGTGGGCTGTTTGTTTATTGGGGCGTGGCACAGCAGCAAAAACGGTGGCAACTTTCACTTGACAATCGTGCGGAATCGGAATAATAAACAACAACAAAATAAACTATGTACATATTTAACAACAACAACAACAACTACAACAATCAAATGTGGGTAACACGCAGAAGGCGTTGACAGAGATCTCGCCACAAATTACCGCACTTTAGTTTCAAATACACCGCAATATGTGTGTCATATTTTTTTCTCCATCTTTTTGAATATTTGTCAAGGTCATCGCAAATGTGGCACACAGAAATTGATATGTGCCAAAATATTTAGCACATTTCGTTTGTCAATGCTAAATTTAAATAATACCCCGTCAATTCTCCCACCTTCTGAGTAATGTTTGTTTTTATGCAACACAGTTGACAGTTTTTTCTGTTGACAAAATTCAAATTTAACGGACAGCTGAGCTGTATAACAGCGAGCTTTACAGCAGCAGCAGAGCTAACTGACAGAAGCTGTTAGCTGTAAGCAGGCGCATGCAAAGCGAAGCACAGCCAACTTCAAGTATAAAACTAGCAGCGTCCCACTATTTTTGCGGCACTGTTAATTTTCCCCCTAATTCGCGCGGTCAACAGTTTGCTGAACTTAAAACGTTTAACGAAATTAAACTACAGCCGCGAGAAACTAGTCAGATGTATGTTTTTTTTAGCGGTATGATATATGTACATTAATTAAAATTGGAGCGTGATTTAAACAAGTAATTTTAATATACGCACAATTAATATTAGCAGACGGCATTTCAACCGGTTTGTGTTTGTCTCCCAAGTTAAACAAAAATAAGGGTGGCCGTGGTATTATTTTGAAAATTAGGGTGAGCGAGTTAATACAGATTCTTTTCACAGAGTTGCTTTGACTCACTTTCCGTTCATTTGAACTACTCTACTGAACAACTGTAAATAACAGCGGCTGGCATTAACATTAACATAGCAGTCACGATGTTAATAGACAGCCAGTTGGCAATGTTCCGTCTCTAGTTAGAGGCTGCAGAAATATCGATAGGTATTTGCGCCGCGCGTTCGCGTTAATATTATTGTTAAATAAACAAATTGTTCGTAAAAACGTGTTAAAAGTGTAAAATAAAATGAGTACGAATGCCGCGTGCGTTGTACCAAACTACAATTGTGAATGCACGCTGCTAAAAGCAGCAGTAACAACAACAAAATTGTAGCGCTGCTAGCGCCCACACCACAGCAGCAGCAGAAGCAGTAACAACAACACCAACATAGGACAAGACCAATTCAAAGTAAGAGGAGGAGAGAAGAGAAGAGAGCAAAGCAACGCAACAGCAGCGAGCAGCATAAGCGAAGCAAAGCAAAGCAAGCAACAAAGTGCCAATAATAACAATGTTTAATTAGTCGCCGCGAATTCGTTTATAAAATAAATATAATTTCGGTATTTTAATCCTTATATCTTATTCCCTCCTGCACGGCACTGCATAGCAGCAGCAGCAACAACAACAACTACGACAACCGAAAATAACAAAAACAACGACTACACTAAAGTGTGCATGTGTCGCTGCTTGTGTGTGTGCGTGCGTGCTCGTGTGCGTGTGTGTTTATGTGCGCGTGTGTGCGTAACCAGCAACGGATCGGATCGTTAACGGGTGCAATGCTATAAAGTTGATGAAATAAAATATAAAATGAAATTCAAATACAAATAAAAATATTCAATTAAATGCATTGAGAGTATATAATCAAGAGTTTGGCCTAATTGAGGTGCGGGTTGATTTTTTTTCTTTCGGTTTCGTTTCGTTGTGTTTTCTGCTGCTACGAATGAACCATGAAAATAAAATAAAATTAAAGTAAAAGCAATAACAACAACAACAAGAAGAAGTAAAAGAAATTATTATCTGCTGCTGGCCCTGTTCCTCTTCTTCTGCCTTTGTTTGCGTTTGTTTTTCTCTTTTCTTGTCATCGCGTCCCGTGCATTTATTTCCTGCTCTGCTCGCACTTGCATGCACACATACGCGTATTGTTGTTTAGTTGTATATATGTGTGTGCGTGTGAGTGTGTCGCCGTCGTCAAACCGTTATTGTCAAGGCATATTCGCGACGATTTCTTATCAGCTACAACAACAACAATAGTGAGCGCCGCGGGTTCAAGTTCGTAGCTGGCAGCTACGAGAACAACTTCAGATTCGACAACAATCGCAACAATTAGAAACGTGACTAATGCACTGCTCGCGTAGCCTCTCAGCTGCTGCGGATACAACAACATTCTTCAGCGCAGCGACCGCAGCCTCATCCTCCTCTGTCAACACAACACCAACAATGGCCACAACAACAACAAGCAATGCTAAAGATGGTAAGTCACAAACACACACACACACACACTGGTACAACTCTAACGTATTTATAGCGTCTGACCCATAAAACTAAATTGAGCCCTTTAAGAAGAAAGAACTGCAAAAATAAAATAAAAATTAAATCAAGTCAAATGAAATTGTCGTCGTCGTCGTCTTTGCTGCAAAGTTCAAGGCGAGAGCCATAAAGTTTGGCAGGCTAGGGTGCAGGACAGTGGCTGTGAAACTGTAAAGCTAAGCTGGTTGGAATTACGGAGTATTTTTACTGCAGTTGTGCTCGTATTTTAACATGTCTTCATGGAAGTAGAATCTTCAGAAAATATATAACATAAGCCTTTATAAATGCTGCCACTGGATACCCTAGAAAATGTCTGTAAAAAAACATATTAATTAACACAATGATTTTATTTAACGAAAACGCAAATCTTACGTAACTTTTCGCCCCAAAGATGTTTATTAATTAAGCCAAACAACTGATACATTGTTAATAGCACAAAGAGAAAGAGTGTGAGAGACTGAGAACTAGAAAGAGAGGCAACCATTATTAATGCCGGCCGGGAATAAATACACATGTATCTTAAAGTTAAACAGAAATCCAATTCAATGCTAAAAAAGCCACGCCAAAAGTAGCAAAAAAATCCCCAAAAAAAAAAAGCAACAGTAATTAAGCATTTTTGGCGTGCAAAATACGCTAAGAAACACACACACTCAGGTTCACACACATACAGCTTTAATTGGCCGCAGTCTGCGAAACTAAGTTAAGAGTGTACTGGGGGCTGGGGGCGTGGCACAAGGTGTAGAAGGTCAGTAAAGTGCTCAACGGCGCTGATGAAGGTCAGAGGCATTTCGACGTTGTCGTCACCTCTGAACCCGCTCGAATTTTATTGATTTTACACGCAGAAAATACATATAAAAAACAGCAAAAAAAAAAAATTAAAAAAAAGAGAAGAAAGACAAATCTATACGTATTGCGCTTGTTTGCATTATACCCTGTAGGCCATTAAGGCAAAGGGGTGTTAATAGGCGAGGAGAAGGGGAGAAAAATAAACAAATGCCTACAAAGACTTTAAAGTTAATAAATAAAATATTTTTATAAATTAATTTCATAATAAAAATAGTGTCCAAAAATTTAATAATCTTTTTTTTAAATTTATTTAAATAATTAACTAGCTTAACTACAGCGAAACAAGGAGACTTTTAATGATATGAAATATTTATCAAACACTTTAAGGCCTCAAACTTTATTCTTTATATTTCTGCCCTAAAATACAGGGTGTCTTCTAGTCGATCATGCTATAAATTACACATTTCATACTATTATTTTTCATGTTCGGCCGTCAGAGCGACTTTTGTGCGGTTTGCCGGGCCATTCAAGCCGTTTTCTGGGCCGGCTTTGGCTTTGGCAACAGCAACAGCTTTTGCGTTGGCTTATGCCAAAGGCCAATTGGAAAACCTGCTTTATATATTTTTTCTCTTATTATTTTCGACACCATGAAACCCAGAAACGGCAGAAAAGCAGAAATCTCATTTGATGGTCAAAGAAATAATTTAATGAAACAGAGACAAAAATTAACAAAGTTTCACAAATTTAAGACTGCAAATTATGTAATGAATATCAAAGCGAACGTCTTGTGTTAATTACCCTAATTAGCTTGGCTAATTTACAGTTTTAGATACAGTGGCATTTCTAATTTGTTGTTGTGATTTTTCGTTAGCTTTTTAAATGCCACTTCATTAACACACATTCAACTAATTTGTCATGTCGATATTTTTCCAATTTTATGATAAGAACTTTTGATAAGACAAAGTTGCAGTGAATCAAATCAAGTGAATCATTTTAGTTTAGTTTTAGGTACTTGAACTTATTTCGTTAGTAATTATGAGCGGAAAAAGTAACAGTGCATGGGAAAAGTTTTTTTTTTTTATTTTTTAAACTTTTATTCTTAAGTTTTTTAGGCGTAGTATTGATATGATTTGAGTTTAAAGTCTGAATCGACTGTTCATATAAATTCCAATTAATTTTAGAGTACTAAAACAATTTTTAAATATTTTGTTTATATTCAAAACTTAATAAAGTACATTAAAAAAAATCATATAACTATTTTTCACCTAATTTTCAGAGATTTTTGATTGCTTTAAATTCTTATAGACTTAGAATCTTTTCAACTCTATTTATTGCTTAATTTTTAAACTAATACTAAGCCAATAATAATTGTTTCCAACTCTCACATCATGTATATTTAATTATTAATTCTTTTTACCTATCGTTCCCTGCTTTAAACCGCTTATCTCCACGCACTTAAATCTTTCTTCTTCTGGCATTATCTACAGATATATGAATATTTATTTTCCATTTGTATATATTCCCAGCATTTATCACAACTAATTGTGCGATTTCAAGCCGAGTGCTTTTTATCGACCATTAGCTGGCTATATCTGCCACATTCACATGTATTTACACTATATTATTGTATCTTTTGTTATCAGTTTTTGTGATTTCATGCTTATCAGCAAATGCAACTTTACCCAGAGCAAATACGAGCACACACTGACAGAATGAATTATTTATTCTTGTTGGTATTTTCAATTAGTGCACAACAGCAAAAAGTCAACAGAAAAAAAGAGGAGAAACAACAATTAAAGCAGAGAAAAGCAGCAATAAAAATAACAACAATAAGAAACACTTTATAATTTCATTTTAGCAATGGCAGCAGAATAAATAAACTTGATTCGCAGATAACTTTACACAATATTTAATGAACATAAAGTGAGTATGTGGTGGGGTAGGAGTTGGGAATGATAGACGAGTAGTTAGGCTGTAAGAAGGCAGGAAGTCAGCTAGACTCAATAAGATACTTTAAAGACAAAAAAAGATATTTTGTATATAAAATTTGTATGCTTAGAAAATCTATAAAAATTAAAAGTTGTTGTCAACTAACAACCCCATCACATACCCTGCTTAATGGGTATGCAAATGCCAGCAAATTCACATAATTCCTATGTGGAAGTCAGCTAGACTCGTGAAGATACTTTAAAGACAGAAAAATTATTTTATACATACAATTTTTAGGCTTATAAAATCTATAAAAATATAGAGTTTTATTCAACTAACAACCCCATCACATACCCTGTTATGTGGGTATGCAAATGCCAGCAAATTCACATAATTCCTATGTGAATTTCACTCGTTGTTGATTTTGTGATTACCAACAGAAAAAAATTAACAAAAACGTTAAAAATTTGCAATTAGTGCGCACTATAAAAAAGTAAAGAGAACATTACGTTAAAATTACATAAAATACTAATAATAACAATAAAGGTAATAACAGTAAAAAGGTGCACAAAAAACAGACTGTGAACTTTTTGCGAGGGTGGCACAAAGAGTTGAGTTTGCAGTTTGAGTTAAGTTGAGCTGTTACCACTTGGAAGGTAGTCCGTGTGTGTGTGGGTTTGTGTGTGTGTGTGTAGATTCTGTTTCCACTTCACGTGCTGAGCTCATTCGGCAAATGCATTTCACCGGCTGGGCATCATTTTTCATTTGCCATGCCATTTGCCTCGCAAGTGGCAGCAGTTTGTCATCTCCTCGCAGTCCTCACTGTACCATGCCTGTCCACTGTGCACTGTCCTCGATCCACTGTCCAACTGGTAGGCAGGTGCCTCGTTTTGGATTCTTCCTGTGCTCAGTCAGGGCTACAGCACTTTTGATTTGTGGCAAGTGCTGCAACAGTTCTTTTCTGCTCCTTTTTTTTACGCTTCCGAGTCTGTTGCACTTTCAAATTGCTTTATTACAAATTCTGTCGCTTAACGTACTCAGAAATAAAGCCAAATAAAAAACAGCTGCCACTTTGGCCAACACTTAATTGAATTTCAAATTTAAGCACAAAATGCCCAGGATTTTACACATTTGTCAAGGTGTTTAAGCGCTGCAGTGTGGCAGTAATTTAAAATTGGGTTTAAAGTGGTGAAAAGCTGAAAGTTTAGTAAATTTTCTTTGATTTGTAGACATGATTTTTATTAATTTAATTTGTTTATTTATATTTAATTTATTTAAATAGAAAACAGATTATTCCCTGCTTTTAAAGTAGTTTTTTAAATATGGAAAACTTAGTTTAAGTTGCTGCTCATACCGACTGCTATCTGCCTTATCTTCCTCCCGTTAACCCACTATTTCCGTCCTCTTTTCGCCCTCTTTTGATACTCGATCTTGCTGCTTCACGCATATTACAGGCTGACTCTTCACCCACTGCAGACTGTAAACTAATTTGTCTTACATTTCAACTGCACCTTGCTACACCTGTTCCCCCTTACACCCCCCATTTCCCCCCTCCCTTCCTGCTGTCTGTCTCGTTTTGCACTTTGGCGCTTCCGCGCTAATTTGTTTAGCGTAATTTGCATTCTGCAAACGCCATTTGAGGCGTGTGAACAAAAATTGTAACAACGCGAAAGTCAAGTTAATTTCCGTTTAGCTTTAAAACAATCAAGTTAACACTTTAAGCTGGAATTTCAGCGTTAACACATGAGTTTACGGTAGAAAAAAGTAGCCTTTAGTTGTTTTAAAAATCTATAAATAAAAATTGGAGAATTTTAAGCATTTCTGCTGATTAAGCAGTTAAATTCTTTACTCCGCTTTGTTTGTTAAGCTCTGCTAGCTGTTCTTCTCCTCCCTTTTTTGGCATTGATTCTGCTGCCTTTGTGACCCTTTCGACCTCAGTGGCCACTTGTCGTCTTTTGCCCCTTTTTGATAATTGCTGCTAATTACGCGCATAAACTGCTTTGACTTGGCTCCCGTTGCCACTTTGGCTCTGTAAATCCCTTTTGGGCACGCCCACTTCAATCCGGTTTCGCCTTTAATGTCCACTCTGGCGTTCTGTTTTATGTTGTGCGCTTCATTACAATTTTTATTGCTCAAAAGAAATGACTGAAAGTTGATTACAAAAATATGCATTTATGCCCAAGAAGCTGGCATAGACGTGGACGGTAGTATCGGTCTTTTGCATCTGAAAGACGACAACTCAACAGGAAGAGGAGGAGCACTATGGAGGGAGTTAGGGAAGTGGGCGTAGCAGGTCCAGTTGTGCCTCACCTGCCTGAATTTTCTCTTGGCATAAATCAAATGGTGCGTTGTCGCATCAAAACTCGTTCAGCGCCTTGAGGGATGTATCCCCTCTCCCCCCACTTCGTCTCTCCTCCGATAACACTTCGATTGCAGCTCGATAGACAGCTCTGAGCTCTTGGCTGCCTCTCATTAGTGCGCAATTTCCACGTGAATAACACTGAATGTTCTGTGACGTATCGCGGCGATTTAAGATTCATCGGCTGCCGATGCAATCACCAAACAATTTTTTCATTTTTTTCACTTTTTCTATTCAGTTTTTTCTATAGGCCAGCACTTGTTTTTTTTAATTGACGTTGCGCTCGTTTTGCTGTCATCAAAATTCTCGCAATCCTCAAATGGTCAGCACCAAAAAAAAAAAAAAATGTTGCGTCGGCTTTGTTTGAGTTTTCTACGTGTTTTTTGCTAACGTTTTTGCTTTGAGTGGCCGTTGCATCCCTCAGATACATAGATACACACCTACACAAACATCTATCTATAGAGAGTTTTGCATTTTGCATATTTGGCACCACGTTTTTAAGCCTCACGTCTGCCAAATGGGCTGGAATAAGTTGCAATTATATTAACGATTCCTACGCATCGATAGTTTCTAGAATTTCAACTGCAGATAGTAACCTCTTTCCACTGTTTCCTCTTGTCTTTCACTGACCAACTGTCCATTTGAGCTTACTTTAATCAATCCATGTCCATGACAACCACAAACAGTTTCCAATTGCCAAATTCAACGTCATTTTCCTGGCACATCTCAAACTAATTAAACTTGCATTTGAGTGCAAATTCCTGGCATGCTGCAATTTCACAGTAATTCAAGTGCCACCGTGGAGTGAGAAATTGAGCAAATTCTTGCTGAATAAATCAAATTAATTAAAATTTTAACTAGTCTGGCAAGAAATTCTATCGAAGTTATGAGTTATTGTTCTGTAGCTGCTTTTATTAGTGCACAGCGAGTTGAAAGTTTGTTTAGGGCTTGTTTTTAAGGCACTTAATAAATAAAACTACAAATAACTTAAGATATTTAAGAGAAGAAATAAATAAATATTTATTTAAGAAGCCTTTTTTAATAGTAGAACATTTTAGTTAGGAAAATGTCTACAATTTATTTACATAACACCAGCTAAAATAAGGCTTAAATGAGATATAATTCTAACCTGATTTATAAGTTTAACATTTATTTTTATATAAATTATTATTCACATTTAATTTAAATTTAAGAAAACAAGAAAATTAAACTAAATTAGCAAAGAAATATTATTAACTTTCCCTTAAAAATTACTTGCTGTCTTAACCATAAACCTTCGCTCTTTCTTTGACCTGCTTTATTAAACTTTGTGCCACTTTGCTCCACTGTGCACACAGTGTGAACTGTTCATTTTGCTACACAAGTGGCAACCGCAGCGGGAACACGCACCAAATCGGTACAAATTTGTACGCTGAGAGCCAAATTCACCGCAAAATGCAATCGACAATATGAGAGAGACAAAGAGAGACAGATGGATAAAGCGAGTGTGGGGGAATAGGGGGAGAGGGAGAGCAGCAGGTGAAGTGCGTTGAATAGATAGGCCATGGCTCGTTTCATTCACTCTGTGTGAGTAGGTTCATCCACTCAAATATGTGGCACAAACAATTGCAACTCGCCATGCGCCCCTCGCGGCTGCACTGCATTTAACGCTTCGTGTGGGAGTGCACTCCACCCCCCTCCAGCTGCCCTTAACCAACACTCGTGGTAATTTAATGCAATTTGTAAATATTTAATGTGCATTAATTAAATGCAAATGTGAATGGAAATGCGAATGGTTTGCTGGGCAGCACTTGCTCACTCACTCTTCCCCCCTCTCCCTCTCTTTCTCTCCGCCCAACTGTTGCCACTTCCTATTCCAAATATATATATATATTTTTATTTGTGTGCTTGGGTTTTTTCATTTGTGCAATTTTCATTTAATTTTACTGCCAGCGAGTGCAAAAATTGTAATACTTAAATTTGTCTTGGTATTTTTCTGTGTTGGGTAGGCTTTTTTGCCACAGCAGCTGAGAGCATTGCTGCTCTCATTGTTGTTGTCAGCCTCCTGCCACGCCCCTTTCATTCAAGCATTTTATGATTTTTTACCTTTTTTTTTGTGCTTTTTTTGTGTAGGGGCAGCTGTTTGTGCCATTTCACTTGTAGTTTTCATTTTATTCGCTTCTTTTTGCTGTGTGTGTGTAGTTGAAAAATTCGGAAAACTACGCTTGATTGCGCCGAGCTCTGCCACGCCCACCACCCCCCTTGACAGGCCTTAACAATGCTCCGCTGTTTGTTATTGTTGCTGCTTTGCCTGCGCTGCTCCCTCGTCCTCCTCCCCCTTTTCCCCCTTTCCCCACTGTGCGTATTTTTAGCATTCCAATGCAAACAATTCTTCGTATAACCAAATTTCTAAGCCTCTTTGCTATTGTTAGTCGTCGTTGTACCCTGTAATTTGGGGTGTGTCAGCAGAAGGTGCTTAAATGGCAGGAGACTGAATCAGGTTAACAATGTAATTTACAGTGCTTTAATGGCAAGATTTTCCACGTATAGACTTGGCCAAAACGAGCAGGTGTTGCTGCTAAATTATGGCAAAATTTAGAAATTTAATTTGAATTTTTGTGCAGCAAATAAGTATTTAAAACAGAATGTATAGACTGCTATTTCTAGTTTTAAATTCAACTATTTTTATAGCCTATTTCATAAATAGTTTTACGTGGTATTCATTAGTCGTCTTAGTTTAATTTGCTTGTTTTTATGTGCTCTGTTATAAGTTGGATAGACAAAGTGTTATTGTGTTTGGTTGTCATTGTTCTTGCTGTGTTTGTGAGTGTTTTTTGGTCTACAGCTGTCATTTTGGAGGCTGCCTGTCTGCGCTCCCTCTCATCCCTCTCTCCCCCCTCTTTCTCCCTCTTCTTCGCGTTCTCAATTCCCATTCATGGGCTGCTCTCGCTGCGTGGGCAAATCAACTTTTGCTTTCCATTTGTTTATCGGGGAGAATGAAGAACAAAAGCAAAAGTACGAGTACGAGTACAATATGTACTACACATCTTTCAGATACTTTTCATATTATTGGTATCTGCTGGCGCTATTTTTATACAAAATATTCCAAAAAAAGAATCTTTTGTTAAGCAAACAAAAACACAAGCGATAAAGACGAGCAGAAAGAGCCAGAAAAGCAGGAAAAGATGTTTAATTGCTGTACGCAGCTTATCAGCTGAAGTTGAAGTTGAAGTAGATAAAGTTTCAACTTTCTGGCAGTTTGAGGCTTTTAATTAGCCATCATTTGTTGTCAAAATTAGCTTTAATTTTTCAAGTTTTCTTTAAAAGTTTAAGTCTCTTGTTGCCCGCGGCAACTTTATTTGTGTTGTGAATGCGGTTTTTACTGGTAGAGGAAAACATTATGATGACCATTTGCTTATTGTCGTTTTTCTTGCGGTTTGTCAACGCAAAGATAGCGAAAATTACTCAACGCAAAAATGTTGCCAACCCAAAAGAGTTGGGCAAAAAAAAACTTTGTCACTTTGGTGACTAAAAAAAAGTTTCCGTTTTTGCTGCTGTCTCACAACTTTATAGAAAATAAAAAATATTTGTTGGCCAATTTCTTTGCCTCCTGCTGTCTCTGTCTCTATCTTTAGCTCTGCTGCTGCTGCTGCTCCCTCACTTGGCTCATTTATTTTCGTTGCTAATTTTGACATGACATTTTTCTTTGGACAGCACAAAATTTTTGTTGCCAATCAGAAAATACTTTTTAAGATTTTGGTTCTTAACAAATTTATTTCTTTTTATTTTGCGTATTTTGGCTTTTTATTAGCGTGTTTTTTATGGGCTGGACACGCGTTTGCTTAATATGAGCTATTTTATTTTATACTCGTAGTCGATTTGATTCGTTTCGATACTTGGCCACAAATTTGCTATGTGCCGCTAATTGGCAGTCTCATGAGTGCGCTCAATTAATTTCTACGTCAATTGACGCACATCTGTGGGCCGTGCAGGTGGCGTATACTTGATAATTGTTGACACTTGCCATGCCATTGGCAATTAAATTGAAATCATGGCTACAAAACAACCAAAGAAATCAAACAAAAAGTAACAAAGTGAAGGAAAATGGAATAAAACAAAACGTAACTTGTGTTTCAAGTGTTTGAGCCATCAAAAGAGTGTTGGGAAATTGGTCAATAGACGGAAATAAATCATTTGAAAGCAGACTTTAGAGCAGAGTGATTTAAAGCTGGCTTAAGTGGCTAATACTCAAAGTAGCGAATCTTTTTAATAAAACATTATATAACACAGAGCTTTCAGAACTTTTTGCATTTGTTTATGATTTTATCATTTAGAATTGTGTATCCGACATTCATTCACTTAGGAGTTGCCTTTATCTTTGACTACATATCCCTTCAGTTCGAGTTCGAGTTCCAGTTTCAGTTCCATTCATCTCGCTCTCTTTCGATTACATAACCCAGTTATTAATGGCTTCCCAGTTCTCGCTACCTGTCATGGATAAAACCCATTTCCATTGAAGAACGTGACGTTGCGACTTTGTGACATGCGAACTGGAGTGAAATGTGGAGCTCCACCTGGAGTGTGAGTGTGTGTGTGTGCGTGTGTGTTCACTACGGTTTATGTTTGCTTTTCCCACTTGATGTCCAAGTTCATTTACGTCATGGTCAGGTGGAACAGAAGTCTCTTTGGGGAGTAGAGCAGAACTGACAGTGCCAATTGCCACATAAATTGTCGAGTGTCATGTTCTTGTTTAGGCAATTTGTTAATGAGTTTTTCACAGCAATCTTTTGATGGCTTCTTTTTGTTGTTGTTTTTGGTGTTTGGGTACGCATGGCGTATGAGTAATGCTTCAACAGTTTGACATGCACTGATTGAGCGAGTTCATAAAGGTCATAGAACTTTGGCAGTCAGCCCAAAAGGCATTTCAGTGACCTGTGTCAGCACAATGCATTGACGCCGGCCTAAAAACCGTAGCTGCCAATGGCTCTAAAACTGTTTGGAGCACACGCACACAATGGCACACACACGCACACACTAATACACACACAATGCCGCACAATTGTGGGTTAGTTTTAAAGTCATACTTTGCCGCAAGTTTATGTGCAACGCTCTTTCAATGCAGTGCCCACAACAATTGCGGCGTAAAAGCGTGAAATGGCTTCAACAACAAAGGAGTGGGTCAGAGGGGGGCGGTGGGAGCGGGGGAAGGCAGTGGTTCCTGCCATAGAAATTGTCACAGAGTGGCAGAGTTCAGAGACTGCACAGGTTTGTTTTCAAACAGAAAAAGAAGTTGTGGAGTTTGAAACACTGTGCAAATTTAAATGATGTTTTTAGGGAAGAAGTTTTGGTAAAATAAGAGCAGTATTTTTTAATAAACAAGTAGGGAAAGTTTTGGTAGAATTAGAACGAATATTTTATAATAAACAAGTGCTGCAAATGTCTAGAAGTTTTAGAGCAGAAAAAAATAAGGAGAAAAGAATTTTGATTAAATAAAAGATAAAGACATAAGTGAATAGTTAAATATATAAATAGATACATGCATATAAAGACAGAAAGAAAGCTAGTCAGATAGATTGATAAATATATAGAAAGATAGATAGATAGAAACTTATGGTTAGAATTAACATTGAAATTTTCAAAAGTTTATTTAGGGATAGTTTAAAATTGAATAGCTAAACGATTGTTTATTAAGTCTGTAGCATATCTAAAGCTTTTAAAGCTTTATATTTATATGCTAGCTATTTACTAAGTAAGTTGCACTCAATTTTGCTGAGTGTACTAGCCAGTTTGCGTTTATGAAACGGATGTTGCCGCTTGCATTTAGTGCTCTTGAGCCTTGAGCGTCACTCGCTCCCTTCCCCTACTCTCCTCTCTTGCTTCTGACGCTCTCGTCCTGTCGCCTGGCAGTTTCCTGGCATTGTGACTTGGCCCACATGTGTCGGAGCTGGCGAATAGCTTCACGCGCTCTACGACGCGTGTGCTGTGTACAAAATGCTGCAACCGAGTAGAGCAGTGTCAGTGGCAGCAGTGTAGAGGAGTTCGAGGCAGAAGTGGAGTCAGAGGCAGTACCGTAGCTGAAGCTAAAGCTGTTCTACATTAGATTCCTTTTTGGGTTGCCCTCGTGCTTTTGTTTCGCTTGGAGAAGGGCAGTGAAAGGCGAGCAGGAAGTAAAAAGAGAGAGGGAAATTGTGAGTGCAAGGACCTGGTCTTTGCCTTTAGCTGCGCACCTCAACAAAGGGACAGTCTCAGCTCTACAGTATTCGCCCCTGCCTTTGTGCCTGTTCCTTGCCTTCTACTTCTACTTCTACTTCACCTTATCCTTAGTTGTGCTTTAGTTTCCTGTCGTTCCTGTAGCCAACTTGGCAATCAAAGGCTGCTCTTTGTGTGGCATTTTTATTGTGTTAATTGAATTAGTTGGCGCTGTGCAAAATATATGCAACAAATTTCATTTGAGTTCACTCTATTTTCTATTCCCCAAACTCTTTTGGCATTTCTATTTTAGTTTTATATGATTTAATTATTTTTCCTCTTGCTGTTATTCAAATTGAGTTTGTCAGGCAACTCACGTTGTTATTTTCCTATGATTGGATTTTGTTTTGTTTTTTTGCAAAAATTATGCAAACATTTTTTTTTGTGTTTTTCGGTTTCTGTTTTGATTTAGATTTAGATTTTTATTTTAATTTGTTTTTTCTTTGGTGAAAGGCAGAAACTTTTTGATAAGCAACAGAGGCGTGAATTTATGCATATCTTGAAACCATTCACATGAAGAGTCCACATTTTTTAGTAGGCAAAAATTATGCAATGATTTCTATAGTGGTTGGTCATTGAACTGTGTGAACATGAATGAGATGTGCTCTGGGATTACGATTTGTTGTTAAATATTTTAGACAATGCGCAGACTCGTCTATAAAATTGGCAAATAAATTAAGCTGTGCATAAATATTTAAAAGGTTTTTTCTAGTTTGTTTAAAACTGTTTAAAATTTGAAGCTACTTAAAAACATAAACCTTAAAACCTTTGGAAGCCTTTTAAAATTAATATTTAAATTTTATATTTTAGATACATATATTTGTGTTGAATTAAAAATGTAGCTAAAATGTTTGCACAAATTGCTGAATTTTTATTGAAATATTTTTATTTATTTTTAAATATTTTTAATTTTTTTTATTATTATTTTTTAAGTAATAAAGTTCATTGCTTAACTAAGTTTCATTGAAATATTAATCTTTCATTTCTCGATCTAGCTCAATTTCCCATTCAATTACTGAGTCCATTTTTATCTACTTTCAATCTCTGCTTTGATTGTAGATCAAATAAATTCAATGCATTCATTATCTGTTGCCATAATGTGTGCTCAAAATGCAATATGCAGCATTCTAGATAAAGTGAACCCCAAAAACGTATAAAAACAACCAAAACTCGAGACAGTCGCTGTTATAAATGAACAGACGCGACGAGACAAAAGTCACACACGGAGAGCGACGCATCTGCTTAGCATATCAATGTAAAATATTTGCATTTAAAGCCACTTCACAGACATTAGTAGACAAGCACAAACACGCACAGGCACACACACACTCTCACACACACTGGTAGCTGTGGCACACCCCGTTATTTTGGTGGGCATCAAAGTCTTAGGTGTTATTCTGTGTGTTATTTATGCGTCTGTTTGCACTAATTCCACAACTTGCCTCCAAGTTTTGCTATGGCTTTGTGTTTGCTTTATGTGGCAGCCACACACATAGCCCAGTGGTCAGACAGAGACAGGAAGAGGGAGGGGTAAGAGAGCAAAGAACAGAACTGCGACAGTTGTTTTGCCGATTGACGGACAGCGGCTTTAATGGGAGCTTATCAGAAATTCTAATTGTCGCCTGCCACAAGCCAAAAAAGCTAACGGAAAACAGTGACACACACACCCAACACACACACACACACTAGTGAGGTATAAATTGAATTACATATTTTATGCAAACAGCGCGGACAGGAAAACACGACACGTGTAGCCAACTCTGAGAAACTCCAACACTTTTCTCTGCACTTTCCTCCACTGCTCCCCCCTTTTCTCCACCTCTACTGCTTCCTCTTGCTGTTTGTCGCAATTTCCTCTTTGTTTTTTCGTCACTGGCAAAAGTTTTCCCTGTGTCCATCAGTGTCAACAAGGTGAAAACCCCCAACGATGTCCACATGCGACTTGCTACAAAATCGCTGCATTTTCGCCAGCGTGTCGCCAGCGGAAAACTCAAAGGGTTTTCCACACTCCCTCCCCCCTTTGGCTGTAGTGCCGGTTTTAGTGCTTGTCTTTTGTATATTTATTAAACAGTTACGTACAAATCCCCCATCAAGTGCTCGACGCCTTGTTATCCTTTGACTCCTGTCCCGCTGTCAAAGTGTCCCACTGTCCCTCAGTCCAGCTGTCCTGCTATATCAATTAGCAGCTAAAGCTAGTGCCATACATGACTTTTGAACAAATCCTTGTGTCTGCATCTGCTGCTGGGGATCAACAATGTGGTTAAAAGTACTAGAAACTAGAAACTTGCTTAAGCTAAAACTTTGTTTAGTTGCTAAATGGAAATTGTGGAATTTTGCTAAAGTTATTTGGCATAAAAAGTGCTTTTAATGGTACTCTTGGCACAAAATGGAGTAGAAATTGAATTTGTATGTGCACTTTGTGTTTATTTTACTGAGGTAAAGCAAGATATATTTCTATTAAATATATAAAAGTTGGTTAAAATGTTTTAAATTTAATAAATGTTCAAATAAAATATTAACTAACTTTTTTCTTAATTTAAAGTCAGTTTTTCTTCCCCCACTAAAACTTTTCCCCCTTAAATTTAGCCTGAGAAACTAGCCAAGTCAACAGTTTTGTACACTCCGAACTGACCTCTTTTTATGGCCCAGAAGTACAAGCTTTTTATATTGATGTTTTATGCCGTCGAGTCGCTTAATGTTTTACGCAATTGTTTATTAGGCAATGACAATCATGTCATAAAGTACTTGGCTGCTTGAAGACCTTTGAGTTTAACGACTTTAACTGAACTTGAAACTGGGTGACTTAATGCCTTGGCGACTTTGGCATTAAAACAAGTTACTTTAATGCTGTTTGAACTTGAGTTTTTTGCTCTTGAGCTACTGCTCTATAAATTGTAATTACACACGAAAAAAAACTGGATATTGTAATTGTTAATAATTGAAAGATAAGTTTCTACTTGCTTTTGTTTTTGCGCGCATTACTCATACGCCGCCTGTGTTGTGACGTCTCTGTCTGCCGGTCTGTCTGTCTTTTTGTACGACTTTCTGCCACTTGCTCACACGCAATCACAGCGTTTGATATTATTACTAGTATTCTGGCAGATATTTGCGCGGATTTCCCGCATTTTCATTTTCACACGAATAGAAAACTTTTCGTACATATAAAAGCGTATATATTTATCTATAGTGAGTTGAGTGTGTTTGGATATTCATATAGATAGTTAGATGTATCTCTGCTGGCTATATTTCTTGGATTTGGGCCAACGAGTGTGTGAAAATAGAAAATTTTGCTTAGCATTGGAATGTGCCATGTTCTTTTCAATGTGTCGCATTTGGTTGTTGTAATTGTTCTTGTTGTTGTTGTTTTTGTTTTATTTGGTTTGTTTGCTGGCATTTTGCACTTTGTATTTTTAAACATTTTGCCAAATGCTCCGAACCTAAAGTTTGATAGCTGCAATTTGTGGCATGCACTCGAAATAGCTAAAAGTAGTAGTAGTATGAGGCATGGAATGGGGAAGTGGCAGCTCCAAGCACAGTCAGTCGTTCCATAGGCACAGAGGAGGGGAACCTATTGGGGCGTGGCATTGTTGTTGCCAATCTAAAGTCAGTGTTTTTTTTTTGTTCGTGAAAGTTTCGCCATTCGCCGAGGCACTTGCAAAACTTTGGAAGCCAACATCTGATATGACCTATATATGTAGATATATGTATGTACTGGTCACACTTAGAGGCAGCTTGTGCACTCACAAATGTTTTTGCTCAATTGAATTTAATCGGATTAAAGCGACAGTGAGCTGCTTTTAATAGTCCACCGACCAATTGAATTAAATTGTGTTGCGTTTTTCGTTGGCCAGCGCAAAGTTTTGCAGTGGGTGGTGGGGGAGGGGGGGTAATAAATATTTTAAATTGTGCTAAATGAAAATCAATTGATAGACCATTAAATATGCTGTTGAGCCAGACGAATGCCAAAATAGAAATTGTACATTCATGGCTCATTGAGTTCTAAACGGAGTGGACTCTGTTTTCCAATATTTCGAATTTAGCATTTAGAATTTAGAATGATTGATTAAAAAAATTAAGAGGGATATGGCCATAACATATTAAGCTAGTGGGACTTTTATAGGATAAATTTGTATATTGTTTGCACCCATTCAAAAATATATTCCTTTTTTGTATTCCATTGTATCTATATTTATTTGGTATTATTTATCCTTTTAATTATTATCAAAAATTCAACTTATTTCCATGATTTTTCATGTTATTTCATTTAAACCATTAATTTTATTTTTAATCATTTTAACCCTATTTTAATTCTCAAACAATTGACATTTTTATTTTATAAGCTGACCAGATTATCAGTTAATTTAATTTTAATTACCTTTCCACTTAGAAATTTATACTTCCCTTTTCCTTATATTTTTTTTCATCTACCCTAAACACTTTCCTTTATTTACCTTTCTGTTCAAAGTAAATAAATACCCGTTTGGCCTTTTCCAACTTTCTGTTGCTTAAAATAAATTTGCATAAATTATTGAAAATATTCTAATTAAAGATTAGATTAATTTTCGGGCGGTTAATTATGTTTGCAGAGGCAAAAGTTAAGCGGAAGTTTAAAGTTCGTACATTCCGTAGTTTCAAGTTGGCCCAAAAGACATGCTTTGGGCCTAATCCTTATCGACATGATTACAAGTGCCCAGCACCTGTCCAGCCAACTGGTAACGAACCTATACCAACACAAGTATCCCTCGGGGCGTATCCTACACACACACAGATACATATACACACAGATACTGCCCACCCAAGGAGGAGCTGGCAATTATTAATTTTAATAAACTTGAATGGCACAGAATAGAGAAACAGAGCAGGACAGATGGGAGAGAGAGAGAGGAGAAAACACGCCTCTGCTGTTTGCCAACCCTGTCAGTAGTGCCCTCCCTACCTTCTTTCCCCCAACCTGCGCTTTTTAAGCTAATGATATAATTTTTCTCAGTTAACTAATTGAATACATTTGCACCAAGAAGAAGCTGCTGCCCACGAAATGGAATGGGACTGCCTGAAACACATGGCGCAGTGCTCACAAAAGCGCCAACAAAGATTGTTAATAATGGCAAACAAGCGAAACGAGCAAAAGAACAGAGAGAAAGGGAGTGATAAAGAGAGGAGGAGAGAGTGGGAGAGGAGTTTCCAACAACTCTTCGTCTTCGATGGCACTGGCACTTGACTGTGGAAACCATTGACAGGCAGCCAGAAGAACTGAAGAAAAAGGGCAGTTAATTGTGTAGGTAGAAGGGGATAAATAGGGCGAGGAGCAGGGGAGAGGTGTGTAGGGAAGACGAGCACACAAAACGACATTCCGCGGCAAAGAAGTTCGTCGATGGGTTTCAGCAACTCTGAGAGTTGTTTCAGGTTGGGAAGCGCAGAAAACGCATTACAAATTCCATTACTTTGGAGCCAAGCGAACATGACCTGATTTCTGTGTGTGTGAGGGGGAGGGTGGAGATGTGTGTGTGTTGAAGATGCCACTGAGAAGGAAATTAGGCAAAGACAGAACAGACAGCGAGAGAGGGAGAGAGGGAAGCTGTGACTGAGAGAATATGCCACTGACAGACATGCTGTGTGTGTGTGTTGGTGTGTGTGTGTGCGTGTGCGGGTATTGAGCCACGTATCGAGCTAAATGTTGTCCCTCTTGCAGACTCCCAACATACCCCTAACACCACACTCCTCCCACTTGTCGAGTCACGTAGCACAAAGTTTTAAGCATTGCCACTTGCGACGTGCAATGGTCGTCCTGGCTTCCGTTCCTTCCCACACACTCTGGCACCCCGCTAACTTGGCTATAAATTAACAGAAATGTATGGAGACAGCTTTTCACAGGGGAGGGAAGGGGGCAAGACAGCGCCTTTTTATGTGTCTTAAGTAAAGTAGGCCTCTCTAAGATGAGATCTTATTTAGTATAAGGGCTTCACTTTTCGGGGTTATAAAGTGCAGTGGGTTATTGGCGCACTTTTATGACCAAGTTAACACACACACCCCAACACAACGAAAGTGTGACAAGTTGTGCCAAAGAAACACACACAATGTTTAAAAGGGGAAATGGGCGGCCAAGGGGCGTGTCGGTTCAGAGTGCACTTTATTCAATTAAAATTGTGGACACTGGATAGAGAATCGGGTGTGAGAATGTCATGTAAACTGCTGTAAATGTAGCCCAAAAGGCAAATTTCTCTGTCAGCTGCAAAATTTCAACTAATTATGGCCAAGCAACATCAATTGTGGTTTGGGGGTGTAAAATGAACCCAGTTGTGCACAGGTTAATGTCAGAGGTTGTGTGGGTGACACAGAGAACAAGAACAACTGAAAGCTGAAACTGAACAAGTTTCACTTAAGGGTTGATTTTAAATTTGTGAGTATATATAGAGTATATATGGCGTGAATTTAATGCGATTTTCATGTCGAAATAAAAAAGTTATACACAGATTTAAAAACTTTGTTAACTTTAAGAGAACAAAGTGTGAAACTCTTAATTTAAATAATTTTAACTTACAGACTCCCTAGTCACGACTTGCTATCAAAATTTCGTCACAGACATTTGTCAGTTGCTTGTAATTAAACACATGCATCTGCCAGCCATCAAAATGGCAATTTAAACTGTATTTGTGTACCGTTGAGTAAACACAATCAACATTTGCACAGGTGCAACGAGTGTTACGAGTTATGAGCTGTAAGTTATGAGTGACAGCAGACGGCAATGAAAATCACTCGATCTATTACAGCAATTTGCAGTTATTAATCAAAGAGCAAATGTGCAACTTCATGTGTGTATTTTGCCTGCCCCAAAGTTGCACTCGCTTGTCCATCAAATATGCAACAAGAAGGGGGAAGTAGGGGGTAGTGGATGTAGCAACAGAGGTGCATTAAGTGTTGCAGATTTACGACCTACTTTCATATGCATGAGGGTCGGAGTAGCAACTACCAACTGACTAACTAACCAAGCACAAACAGGAAACCACTGAGGCGCAATCAACAGAGTCCCAAACTCCAGACTGGCAGACTCTCTGGACTACCAGTCTGTTGCTCAGATTCCGTTTCTTGTTCCTGCTTAGCCTTCAAAATCCTTGCCAGGAGCGAAAACAGCAACAACATTTGAGGTAAATTCACATGTTGGTGCCCAAATTGCGTGTCATAATAAAGTAAAGCCTCGTAGTAAAAGTTTCTGCTGCCATATGCCAGCTGACGACTGTGTGCACGGTGAGAAAACGTGTAGCTATAAAGCTAAAAAATGATGGGTAGCTCAATGAACTATTTAAAAATGGGAGCTTTAACTGAAATAGTAGTTTTTTATTAGGTCACTAGAATAAAGATTAATTCGATGTACGCATAATTTTTTAAGAAAATTTTGAGCTCGAAATTTGTCAAAAATTTTTAGAATTGAGATAACTTTCTTACTACTATACTACTACTATATTTTTATATATAAACTGGACCATATATTGTTGCAAGTTCCTGACAGGATATCTACTTCATTCTTATATATAAACCGGATCATATTTTGTTACAAGTTTGTGTACCAAATTTTTTCTCTGAGTGTAGAAAAGTCTGCGTAGCTGTAAGCTAAGAAATTAGCTTAGCTCTTTCATGTACTATTTTCAGCTAATTTAGAGCACTGTGGTTTTTCGCACAGTGCATAAATATTTAGCATTGCCTGCTCTTATTGTGCTCCAACTGTTTTGCATTACTCATTTGACACTTTGTCTATATATGAGACGTGGCAGAGCAGAGCAGACAGCACCTGCTGCTGATGCAGTGAAGCAAAGAACCTCAGACCAAAACCAAGACGAAGTTGCAGCTAAACTTGAAGACGTTGAAGAAGATGAAAGAGAAGGAGAAGGCCAAGAAGATGAAGCCGCAGACAAAACTGTGTGAAGAAGCCAAAGAGGGGGAAAAGGGGTGAAGGGAGAGGGGGAAGGGGGAAGATGGGTGCAACGCTGAGCAGACGTTGATGAACGACTGGGTAACTGTCTGGTATACAATTTAATCCTGCAGAGAGGCAGCAAGCTGTAAGATATGCAGCAGGGGGAAGGTAGGGGAAATGGTCGAGACGTGAGAAAAGGGGGTGAGACGGGGGAAGGGTGCATGCTCTACATATGCTTGATATAAATCTCAAGAGCTGGCTGCCAAGCACAACATGAAACCACTAATTGAAGTGAAAGAAAAGGCAGCTCCGAGACGTTAGATGAGCTTGCAGTTGCAAGCAACTTAAAGCTGCACTGATAAGCAAAGAATGCCACACGCTACACGTGTGTGTGTGTGTGTGTGTGTGTGTATCTGTTCATTCAGTTTTAATTAACATGTGGCATGCCAGAGAAAAAGAGTTGCACGTCGCATGCTGCACGTCGCCAGCCTCTTCGACACTCAATCAACGTGGCATTCCACACACACACCCAAAAAGAGGAAAAAAGTTGGCAACACACAAATGCATACTAATTGGGGTTAACAAGACATGGACACCAAACCTCATTCGATCCACAGCATGTCCAACTCAAAACTCGGACCTTGTACAGATCATACTAATTTTTGTGTAGCCCTGGTTTGTTTGCTTTAACTTTGCTAAGTGGACAAGTTGCATGTGCCCTCAAAATGCACGGAATTGTATGCCTAACAGCTATGAAACTTTTTCAGTTTAAGGTCTTTCCTAATTCTTTATGCACTTTGGCTTTAAAAATTCCAGACTTAACCCATTAGTTGTGCATTCTTAATGCGTTAAGCAGTTTAAATAGGTTTTAAAAATAATTTCAAAACATTTCTTATTTAGTTTTCAAAATAATTTCCCAAATTCAACACGACTGCTTTATTTAAAGTACTCAAATGTGTCGCCAGTAGGTTAAGACTAGCTTATAATGCCAGCTCAACTCAATTATAATCCATTTGGAATGCAACACAAATCCAAGTGGATGCCACAAAAGGCCTCCACAGGCTGCGACAGCTGAGTCAACCTTGACATTAGCCTTGCCGCAGGCCAAACAAAGGCCGTGGACAAAGAGGAGAGAGAGGTGGGGAGAGGGGATGCCCACTAAGCGGCTGACTCGATAACTGACTGACTGACTCTGCTCTGTGACTCACTGTGGCAAGAGACTGACTGTGTGCCACTGTCTGGTGGGGGCATGTAAATAAAATGCCAATGATAAAAGCGAAAAGGGGCGTGGCGAGTGCCGTCAACGTCAGACAACGAGCTGATTGAATGCGGCACACAAAGAGCAGCAGCGGAGACAGGCAGACAGAAAGAGATGGAGAGAGAGTGGGAAAGAGAGGGGCATAGAGCAGGATAGGCCAACAATTCACAATTATGATATGCAAATTTGCTGGCAAAATATTCATATAAATTGTGAGTCTCTGTGTGTGTGGCTGTGTGTGTTTGTTGTGCCGTTGTGTGTGTGCATCGCGGCTGCTGTGCAAAATTTATGATGAAACTCGGACTCAGATACGAAATGAAAAGCAAGATTCGAGATGTTCAGACGTGAAATGAAATACGTTTTCTTATTTATGTGTGTGCACACACACAACACACACACAGCACACTTGCATTCCTCTTGCAATTTATAGAACTAAATAAATTCGAATCATTTTCTTTTGCAATTGCAATTGCAGTTGCTCTCAACTGACACTAATTGCAGAGTAAAAACTTGTCGAATTTGCCAAGGACATGCACATTGATATCTTGTTATGCTTCTACTCACAGGATAACATATAATTGGATTCAATTTGATTCGAATTGAAGGCTCACTTACATAAACATGCATTTCAGTTACGTTAATAAAATCAGTTTTAGAGAATTGCATTGAAATGCGGCACAAATTGATGCAGGTAGGTTGCAAATAGGTTGAAAGGAATTTCAGGAGGTGATTCAGGTGTTACTGAAGAAAATTATTAGCTTTGATTTGTTGTAAATATGAGTAAGATGAGAGAACACTTTTGTGCTAAAAACAGAGGTTGAAGATTGAAAAAATGATAAGGAAAAATGTACACTAATTAACAGGGCTAAAATTATTCTAAATTTTTTAAGTTTGAAAGAATTTTTTACCTCAACTTTTAACTGCTTTAAATATATCGATAATATCTTGTTAGAAATTTCAATAAATTGCTAACTTATTAAAGTTTATTTAATCTATTTATATGTATATTCCTCTTAAGCTTTATTATAAAATTGTATTATAATTTATATGCCTCAAAACCTTTACTTACCAACACATTAGTTAACTCAAAACTCACTTAAATTGAAAAATTCCTTTAACAAACATATTTCATTGATTATTTTCTTTGCCTTTTCTCATTGCAGGTAAGTGACAGTTGGAAGCCAACCAAATACAGTGGACAATTTTAAATGAAAGCCGCAAATAACAGAATTCCCGGCAAAATCCCGCTGCCATAAATTCAGGCAGTTTGGCGTAATGGTGACAATTTCACAGCATTTTCAAGGACGTATGCATTCATCAACGTGACGTTGTTGTTGCGTTTGAGTGAAAAAACTGCTTCAAAAGAGCCATAAAACGTTGGTCCTTAACAAGCCATAACCAAAACCGAACGAAACCAAAACTGAACTGAGTCGTTACCGAAAACGACAGACAGATAGACAGAGGGACAAATAAATAGACAGAAAGACAGACAGATAGACAGACAGTTAGACAGGCAGAGCGACCAGTCAACAAACCCATTAAACACCATTTATAACGCTGCCCACGACAACGACTACGATGATCATGATGAGGAAAAGTCAGTGGAAAAGCAGACAAAGCAGGTGTGGGAGAGCTGTGGGAAAATGGTAGAAAATGTAGGAAAATAGCAGCAGCTCTTCAATGGCGGCGAAAACTTTCATTATGGCATTTTATTGTCCTGGCGAACATTTTTGGCCTGCATGTGCGGCAGGCGGACATTGTTGTTAGCCTTGTTGTGGGAGCCTGTAGAGGAAAGTAGAAGGGGTGTATAAAGCGTGTGAGCAACAAGCAGCAGAAAGTTTGGCTGCATCATAAGTAAAGTAAAGTACAGAGTCTCTTGCAGTCGAGTTGACTCCGTTATGGACTTGTGTTTATTGCTGGCATGGGATGCAAAATGGCTGCTTTGTTGGCCATTGGCGGCATCGGGCGTCGCAATGTCAAACGCGCATTTGCCGGTCGCTGTCAACATTGGCATCGCAAGCATGTGTGTGTGTGGGAGCTGCCAGATGCCAAAACTCACAACAGCTGTAGGCGAGCCCCATAACAACAACAATCAGAGGGAGTAAAGGAGAGCGGGAGAGAGTAGTCACTCAACAGCAGCCAAAACAAGGCGAAAACAATAACAGAATGGCAAAAGTTTTTTTTTCGTCCTCTTCAACCGTCGCTCAGACATAAATACAGTTAAAGTCACACGACACACACACTCACTCACTCTCACACACACACTTGTACGTGCTTCTCGCTCCCACTCCAATGTTTGCTTCTCCTTTTGACTTTCTGTCTATGTTTTGGTTTTGGTTTTGGTTTGCGCTCTCTGCTGCCTTGACAATGGCGTTGATAATTATTATTAGTTTTATTATGTAACTTTACAGCTTTCTGTGTTGTGTTCTCCTTCTCGTTCTTCTTGTTGTTGTTGCTTTGTGTGGCTTCTGTTTACATGCGCTTTGTGTCGCAATTCGGATAGTTACAGTTACGCGAGCGTAAGCTTTCGCTCAGGAGAGCAACTGAGAGTGGGTGACTGTGAGAGCAAGGGAGTGGGCAAGATCTGCCACGCTCTCCATCTCCCTTCCTCCCACTCTCGCTCTTTGTGCGCTTGCTTTGAGTGCAAATTATAAAGTTTATTGTTGGCAGATTTTGATATAACGAGCAAATGATTTGTGCACTAATTAGACATGTGCGCGTTGTTAGCGAATGAGTGGAGCAAAGCAAAAGCGAATAATGATAAGGAGAATGAAGTAAGCTGAGTAGAAAGAGTAGAAGCTGCGGTAATTATGTAATTGGAGTGGGGTTAAAACAGAGTTCAATTTAGAAGAGTTTGGAAAATAAACTTTGAAGTGGATAAATTTAAAATTAAAGCTATAAATAGATGAGGTAATATACATATAATTATTTTTTTATGGGATGCGATAGTACACGATATTTTTTCCTACTTTAAAACTGCTCCCTCTTTTTTTCTAGCTTTTTTGCTTAGCTAAAATGACAGTACATTTATTGCTATTTATTTTGCACTTTACTATCCTTATCTTTAGATTTTTAGAACAACTACATAGTGGCTTATAAATTTTAAATAGTATTCCTTAGCTTTTATCTGTTGTTCTCTCGTTTATTTGGCTTAATTTCCCAACTAAGTTTACTCAGACTCTATTTCCATTTATTTTCCAGTTCTCTAACAACACTTTGTCCATATTTTACTGCTGCTTGTGCTGGCTATATCTTAGCAGTAAAATAAATGTCTCCCTCTTTTCTTTATTTTCTCTCCGCTGCATTGGGCTAACCCTTTTGGCCAGTTCCAAACTCATTATTCTCCTTTCTCTGCTCCCCACACACTCACAAAGTTTTCTTTTTTTTAACCACATGATGTTGTAAATTGCGACAGCTCAATTATGTCAGAAATTTACTGGAGCTCAGACGTAGCCATAAATGGCTGGGAATCTTAACCAGGCCTGGGCAGCAGGCAGAAACAGGAGTAAATGGTTGGACGTTCGGGCGGTTGGTTTTGGCCTATTGGCTTCTGGCTTCATTCGAGCGACGGCAAGAAAATTAAAAGGCATTGCAATTGAGAGATGCACACAAAAGGGTTAAATGGCTTAAGCCATAAAGGGGGATTGGGAGCGGGAAAGGGAGGTGGCCAGTGAAGTATGGCAACGGGGCAGTGGGCGTGGCAAGTGGCCAATAAAAAACGTGAGTAATGTGGCGAGGGAGGAGACCCAAACGACGAGCGTTGAGCAATAAATTGATTGTGCAGGGAAAATGCGCGAAAAGCCAGAACTCCAACAATGCAACAGACTTGCAACATGCAACGTGCAACATGCAAAGGCCCGCAGTAGAAGTCAAGCAATAATTGAAAAAGCCAAGCAGAAACAACTCGTAGTAAACCTCAATCCAATTCGTGGTCTTAACCGAAATCTCGGTTGCATTGCGGCCCACGTGGCGTATGATTGACGCGAATTTATGTTTGCTGTCCGAGACTTGCAACTTGCCACACGTTCTAATCAGTGAATGCAGCAAGCAGCGAGTGTGTGTAGGGTGTGAGCTGGGTGTGAGTGTGTGTGGGGTGTGTGTGTGTAGGTTTAAGTGTGTGGTTAACTGGTTACAACCACATTGTTTACTGCTGAGCTGGAAAAGTGTGTGTGTTTGTGTGTGTGTATGTTGTGCAGTGTTGTCAGCAGCTTAAGCCAGAATAAAGCTAAATTTGTAAAGCAAATTTAGCGGGAAATACAAGTAAAAACTTAGCTGCAAGGCAGGCCGAAAAAAGCCTTTGAAACAACGCTTAGTTTCAGCGCTAAAAAGGCCAAACTAACAGCACTGCTAGCTGCTATAATTCCCCTCGCACCACCTCCCCACACTCCCAGCTCCACTGTAAGTTGTTCACCTTCAACGTCCTTTAAGCCGAGCTGGAAAGCCAAGCTAAGCACTCGAAGTAAATGCCACACAAAGCAAAAGAATGCATTGAAAATACGAGTGTAAGTGGGGTGTGTGTGTGTGTGCGTGTGTGGAGTTTAATGTGGTATAGAGGTGTGTGCGTGTGTGTGTGGTGGCAAACCAGTTGAGACTTCGACTTCAACTTGTATTCTCGCCTCCGTCTTCGTCTGCGTCTGCGTCGGCAATTACAATTCAATTAATGCGCTTACTGCAATTTTTTACAGTGTAGTAAACACGTGATAAGAAGCCGAAGAAGAAGAAGAAGAAGAGGAAGAGGAACAGAGCAATTGAAATGCAAGAGTCCAAGAGAAAAATATTTCTGCGTTTAATCGCCGACTCAAAAGTTAAACGACCGCGCAAGTTGCTCATAATGATGATAACAGCAATAATGACGATGATGTTGATGATGATAAGAGTGGCCATGTGAGGGGGTTGTTGGGGGGTGGGGGCAGCACCCTTGTAATCAGCTCATGTGTGTGCGAGTTAAGACGCCACGGCGTCGCTAAAGAAAATGGCAGCGTCGGACTCTTAACTTCCACTTCATATGCATCCTTATAGCTGCCGCTGCTGCTGTTGTGGCTTCTTCTTACTCTTCCACACACACACATGTCTTGGGTGTCGTTTTTCAGCTGTGTGAGTGCGCAGATAAACAATGTGTAGAAGGGTTAAGGTTGTGGCAGTGTAGGGTTAAGGCTGCGTACGGCCAAGTGGTAGTTACAGGTGTGGTAGATGTGGGAATACTTTATCTAACCACAAGCAGGAGAAGTTTGCAGTGTTAAAGACAAGAAACATGATTTGCTTAAGATTTTTAGCTCGAACCTCTCTAACCTTAACCTTTCTTAGGTACAAAACTTCTCTAAAGGTCGCTTCCCTAATAGAAACTTCTTCTCTTATTGAATTCTAGAAAAATTGTCTTTAAACGCATTTTTTCAATAGGTTCAATAGGTTTTTTTACGACTAATTCTCTAATTAGAACCTCTTTTGACCTCTTCTGACTTTAAAGCTCTTTTGACTGTTTCTAATAAAGGTAGGATAGCTCGAATAAAATAATATTCTTTTAGAACTTCTATCAGCCCTTTAACCTACCACTTCTCTAAGCAAAGTCGCCTAAACCTCGAACTTCTTTAAATAAATTTTAAATGTTTTAAACTCAAGCTTTTACTTTCGTTCTACTAAAAAGATTTCTAGCTATTTTCATAAAGAAACTTCTTTAAATCATTTTAAAGTTATTTTTGTATGTTCTTTATTTATTTACCATTTTTCCCATATTTCTCTCTACTAAGTTTCTTTGAAACTGCAACTGAATCCTTTAGAGTTGCCTGCATCTCACCTTTCCATCCAACTGAATGCTTTATTTGATGAGTTTATTGCAATGCTATTAGTAGTGATTCCCAGTGATTTTTTCTATGCAGATTTTCTGTTAAATTGGTCATGAATCGCAACGGATTCAACGCCCACACACAATTCGAATAACCGTTTAGAATCTGAGAAATACAAACTTCCGGTTCGGGTTACAGTTTCATTCAATTTGCTGCACTTTAAACAAATTGAAAAGGAGAAGAGAGCAAAGAGGAGAGAAGGAGAAGCAGAGAGAAGTGAGCACATAAAATGCAAAATTGCCCCACGACAGAGACTATAAACATATTTTTTTTTTGAGTCATCAAACGAGCGGACAGAGAACATCATGAGCATGAGAATCAATTCAAGCAAAATGAACTAAAATTGAGAGTAAAAAAAAAAAGGAAAACAAACAAACCAATAACACGCACAACTGTTTAATGGAATATGTCCCCGTTCAGGGGAAGTGGAGAAGAAACACATGTGTGTGGAGGGTGGAAAAATGCTCACAATTTGCATAAAATGAAACGGAAATCATTTGCATTTAAACGGGAACTAGAATTGGGCAACAGAACTGGGAATGGGAACTGGAACTGGAACTGGAACTGGAACTGGTAGTGGAACTTCCACTTCCGCTGTGTCTCAAGTATTTTAATTGCTAGTTTGGTTCTTCCTCAAAAGCAATTTGTCTAAAACTCATTTTGTAGCCCTAACTCGTTTGGCTCTTCCACGTAATTCAATATACCGAAAATTGTACAACTTTTGCCGCACTTCTTTCGGCACAATCTGAAAGCCACACAATTTTTGCATAATTAGACAATTAGCCAAAAACTCGAGCAGAAATTTTGAACTGTTGATAAACGAAGTTTGATGATTCTGTGCCTGTGTCCCTCCCAAAAAGGACTACACTTCACTGGAGTCTCCACAGCTTTCCTGCGCTTCTCCCCTTCCCTCCCTCTGACCCATTTCTATTTTCCTACATTTTCCGTTCACTATCAACTGCTTTGTTCGGTTGTTTATTTTACTCTTGGCTGCAACTTTGCAACTCATAAAAATGCAATCCCCTCTTTCTTCGCTTTTCCGACTCGCTTTTCATTCACCCCTCCCTCCCCCTGCACAACCACAAATCTTTTTGTGCATCTTGGTGTGCAACTGTTTCAGTGCTCGAGCTTGTAACTTTGGTTTTATCCTTATTTCTAAGGCCTCCTGTCGACGCTTAAATGCCCTGTAAGGAGTGGGGTGATAGGGGTATATAAATTATAATTAAAAACATTTAAAAATATAATATTTTTGGAAAAATAAAATTTTCTAAAATAAAAAACTATTATTTAAGGGCATAAAAAATACTTTTTATTGTTTAAATTTAACTTAAATTAAATTAAATAAATTTTAAAAATTATTTTGAACAGTTTAAGGATTTAAATATTTCAATTTACTTTAATTTATTGAAATTTTAGTGCTTAAAGCCGCTGCTAGTCTTTCCCACAGGGTATTTCGTAGCCTAGCACACTCTGCTACCCACACTAATTGCAATTCTTTTGTCTTTGGGCTTTTGTGGCGCTCTCTTAGGCAAACTGAACAGGGAAATAAATATCAGAGAGTTTCGAGTTATGAAATTTATTAGCTACAAATAGCAATTGTTGTTGTTGTTGTTTCAATTGTTATTGTTGTTTTAAATGTAGTTGTTGTGGTTGTTATTGTGGTTGTAGTTGTCTATGTGTTGGGTCACTCGCTCAGTTTTCTCAGTTCTTTAACGGGAAGTGTTGCATATTAAAATTTTATTGTATACATTCGAGAATTTCTGAGAATTTTGTTGCCTTTTGCCTTTTGAGTCGTTTGCTTGATTAATGAAGTTGTTATTGAAGTTCTCCACAGAGAGAGAGAGAGAGAGGGGGATATATACGAAGAGGAATTGGTAGGAAATGGGGGCATTTGAAATGCTGCTTTGATATAGATTTATTGGGTTTGATTTGCAAGCTTGTGAATGCTATAAAAAAGGCAATTTAAATTTGTATTTTGTAGAAGTTTGAGTTTAATAAAGCGATATGAACCCTATGGAAATAAGTACATTTAGTGAAAGGGAAAACGTTGTTTAAGCTACAGTGTGACAAAAACTTGTAGGCAAATAAAAATGACCAGGAAAAATCTGGAAAAAAAGAAAAAAAAAGTTTTCAATGTCAAATTTTGAATATTTCAGAATTTATTTAATATTTTTCAAAATATTTTTAATATATTAAAGATAATGAAATTAAATATATTAAATGCTGATAATCAATTTAATTTATGAACAGCTAATTAGCATTTTTTTGGGTACAAAATATAATTTTTTTTTTTTGAAAAAATTAAATAATTTGTGAATGAGTTTATTTTATTTGACATCTTTTCAAAGCATTTACTACCGATTTGTCACAACTTGATTGGATATAATAGTTTCTGCAAGTGTTTACTGCCAATTTCCGCTTTCTCTCTAAATTTAATTACATCAAAATGGCATTAAATCCACAATGACACGGACAAAGCCGCGTAATACCCGCGAGTGAGTTGCCCACTTAAAGCATAACGCATTTCATGCCCATATAATCTTTATTGTAGAACAAGTGAACCCGTAATTTCAATTAGAATGCACTCGTGTTATCCATTTCCATGAAAAGCGTGTAATTCGTTTAACCAGCTTTTCATTTCCAAGCGGAAAATCTCATTAGGTTTTCCCGCTGCTGCCCAAGCAAAAACACACCAAAAACTGCAGCAACAATTTTTGTAGTTGCCACAAAAACCGCAAAAACAAACACACACAACAAATACACACACATACACACATTCGCACACACAGGACACTCGAATTTGTCCGCAGTTAAACATGAATTAAGCGTATTGATTTAAGTGCCTGAATTATGACTGTGGTTAGGATTTGTAGGTTTGTTGGCGTTGCCATTGGCTTGTAAACTTTTGGACAGTCTGGCAACGCTGGGCAACTTTTAATGACAAGTTGAGCGCACTTAATGCTACATCATTAGCTAAAATCGAATGCAGTCAGGTGGGAAGTCTCCCTCGCTCTCTCTCTCTTTCTTTCTCTTACTCTCTCTCTGCTCCTCTCTGCTCCTCTCCCTCTCTCCCCTCTCTTTCTCCCACTCCACTGAGCACACAAGTTTTATTAGCGTAGCTTCGAGGCCTCTGGCATGCGACTCAATTATGCCGTTATTGCAGCAGCTTTTCTCCGCTCTCTTTCCCTTCCACTCCCTCCCTCTCTCTCCCACTATGCTCTATCTGTCTCGCTCTTTGCTCCAATTCCAGTTATTTGCAGTTATTTGGTCATATTGATTTTATGAGCAAACATTTTGTAAATGTTTTCATTATGCTCGCTTTGCAGGCAACTTTGATTACGACCCTCCAGCTTAATAAACTTTTTGCCACATTTATTATTTAAATGCTTTTATCTACATGTGTGTGGGAGTGTGTGGATGTGTGTGTCTGGGAATAGAGTCAAATTTGGGGCAACTTTCTGGACCAAAGTCATCACTTCAAAAGTCAATTAAGTTGGACAACTTGCATACAAATACGAGGGCGTAAAGTGTCAATATTGCTGGCTATATCGCAGTTTACTGACTCAACTCTGCCCCCTTTTCCTTAGCTGTAACCTACTTTTGTGCTCCTTTTCCCCTCTCTTCCCCCCTTCGCAGCAACTGCTGGAAGTTCGATTTCGTTTGCGTTTTCTAATCCATTTCGATTTGCAATAAATTCATTTTGTTTATTCACATTTCGTATGCTCAGCATTCAATATAGAAACTTTGAATATCCTATAATGTGGGATGTTTAGGGATATAAAGTGAGCTAGGGAGAGGAGCAAGTAGGAGACTAAAACGATTTCAAAATGCTCTTCTAAGGAGTAGGTAGTACTTAGGAGAATAGAAAGAAAGTAAGAGTATAGCTGCAAGGATAGAATGGATTAAGGGACTCAATTGTGTACATATATTTAGAGGCATAAAATGAGAAACGTTTACGAAAGCAGCATAAAAGAAAAACACAAAAATCGAGAAAGAATTGAAAGTAGCTTAAGGAATGAAAGGTATAGAGACAACTTAATAAACTAAGCTGCAAAGTACCAAAACGTTTGCGAATATAGCGCAAAGAGGAAACAGAAAACACTCCAGGGCCACCTACTTGGTGCCCCTCTTTCAATTAGTTGAAAAAGCAGGGTATCTGCCGAGCAGTCTGCTGGTGACCACAATTCCTGCTGCCTATTTGTTTTGGTTTCGGTTTTCGGGGGGCGTGCGTAGGCGTGGCAGGTGTGCATGTCGACACACGTCGTTTTCCATTAAATTTGCCTGCAGATAAACGAAAAATGTCGAGCAAAAGTTTTTTCTGTCTTACTCCGTGCTCCGTGCTCGACTTTTTTTGTTGTGCAGCCCAAAAACTCACATGAGATTTGCTTCCCAAGCTGCGACTTATCGTTTGTGGCAGGTGGGAGGCCACGGGGTTGAGCAGGCAACTCGCACTGCTATGCATATTTAAATAGACTTATACACACGCACGCACACACAGTCAGACAGAGCGAGTGGACGACGTGGCGTATGCGTAATGTGGCGTGTGCAAACCCAAAGGACTCGCAATATTTTCCTTTTTCGTGCTGTTGCACATTGAAAGATAAAAAGCAAAAGTTAAAACCAATTCGCACGCAATTTTTGCCCCACTGTTTGTACTTGTTGTTGTGGTCACCTGGGAGCTGCTTGAAGTCGAGTGCGTGTTTTCCACCTGAGTTTTCTGCTTTTTCCTACCCCAACTCTGCGCCCCACCTGAGCCTAAACAAATGCAACACTTTGTTTTAACAGGCAGGGCATGACTACAAATTTATTTGTTTACCCACTTCTCCACTACATTTGTACATTTATTTAGTACCCACTGTAGCTAGCTCACTTTGCGCAGGTGCGGACTCGCGGTTGCTTTCTAGCCTTGGGCCCGCGGGCGCTTAAAATGCAAAGTAGTTTACCCACAGCAACTCCAGCCCGTCCCCAGCCCCTACCCTACACTGATAAAAAAAGGTTGCATAATTGAAAGAAAACTTTTATGATACTCTCTGACTGTGATTAGGGTGCTGATAATGGTCTGGCAGTTCAGAGGGTCAAGGGTCGCATTGAGAATTGAGTTTGTGGTTGACGAAAAGATTAATGACTTTTGAATGCCATACAACAGAGTGCGCTCATGTGTGTGTGTGTGTGTGTGTGTGTGTGTTTTAGGCGCCTTAGGCACTTGTGTTCTTGTGGTTGGCTCGAATTTAGTGGCTTAACACTTGCTGGATTAAGTTCTCTTCATTGCGTTCACCGATTAATCTTTAATTAAGGTTTGATGGAGAAACATTCCAAATATGATTGTGGTTCAAATGAACCATTAATTACATAGGTAGACAGGCAAAATATAGAAGAAGAGCTAGCCGAGGAGTTACATGAATTTGGGTTATTTTTAACGAACTGAACTGTTTTTAAAGCATAGCAGTGGGTGGTATAAATATTTAAATGAACTTATTGTGGAACTAGTCTATCAAAAGAATCATAAATAAAACTTGTAGCGTTAAAAGTCAGACAGGTTTCTATTTAATTAAAGTTTATTTCATTGGTAATAGTGGATTAAACTGGAACTAGTTCTTGTGAACTAGTAAAAAAATATAAAATAGACACTACCTTATACCATACTTGAGCCAAACAGCTTCGAAACTTAGTTCAGTAAGGGTTCTCCTTAAAGAACTCACATTCATTTGAACTAGTTCACTCAAAGGACCCTAATTTCCACACAGCTCAGCAAATTGAGTTTTATTTATATTTATTTAGGCCTATTTCCCGTATTTGACAATTTTATGACTGCACTTACAGCGAGAGTCATAAAAGATGAACCAGAACATGAACTGCAACCCTAACCTAACCTACAAATATATTTATATGTTTTTAGACAGGTTCACCCACGGCTTACGGTACTTGGGGTCATATCATTTTATTGCCCAGCCACAATCAAATGCCGATTGGCCAGTGAAAAGCCAAATTCTCAGCCCAACAGGAGGTCGCCTAATCAAATTTGCGGAAAAGGCTTCCTGCAGGTTTTTACCTCCCACCTTTCGCTACTTTTCCAAACTCCATTTTCTGCTACAAATTCAGTTCCCTGTCGAGTCAAACACACACACAAACACACACACTCACACTGCCACCTGTGTACATTTGCTCTTTTTTTGTGCTTGTTGTTATTCCCAAGCTTTTAATAACTGAACAAGCCGCTCATTAATAATTTAAAATAGAGCAAAAATATGCGCGCTCTTATTTTTGGCAGCTCTCATGTTGTTGTTGTTGCTGCTGCTGCTCTGCCTCTGTCTCTGCTTTGTAGTCCCAACGGCTGCGTTGCCCCAGTGGCGCGTGTTTGTGGTGAGTTTCGTTGGCATTGTGGATGCCATTGCTAAGCGCCCACAAAAGCGAAGAGAGCAATTTGCGCTCTCTCACTCACTGCCATTGGCTCTCTTTTTGGCTTGCGCTCTTTTGGTCTTTGCATTGGCATTCGCAGCGCATTCCTACACCAACAAACACACATACACTCGCACGCATTGGATTCTGTTGTGGATGCCTTTGCAGATAGCTTCCTCCTGCATTCCCACCCTCGTCTCGTTCGCTCCCACGCACACTGCGCTCGACTGATGATTCATGCTTTCTGAACGCGATGCTGCCTGACGCCTGCTGCTCTGTCGCTGCTGTTGTTGTTGTTGTAATGCTTAAGCAATTTATTTTGCCGACACTTCCTCATAAGCAGCAGCAGCATAAGCATTTGTTTTGTTTTTGTTTATTGTTTTTGCTGTCTGTTAATTTTTTATTCGGTTTCTATTTGTTTACTTTTTGCTGCTCTCTGCTCGCTAACGACTGCGCTGCTGGCTGTGACGTAAGCGAGCAAAGCTGTGCAGCTGTTTAAATAGCACACAACAACAACAAGCATAGACGACTTTGCCGGCTGCGCTTACTGAATGAAATACTTTTATAGTACGCTCAAAACTCACCACAGCAGAGGTCGCGGTCGCAGCAGCGGCAGCGATAGCAGCAGCAACGTTGCTGACCAATGCATGGCATTGCTGACGTCGCAACGCGTCGCTGCAACTGTTGTTGACGTCGCTAAGTCGCGTCATTTGCGCTGCCGCAGCTGCCGTTGCTGCTGCTTTGACTGCGTTCAGCTTTAGTTCAGTTCACAATTGAACGCTCGCCGTGTCTGACGCGTCGTTCGCTCTCCAACAACGTGAGCCTCTCTGTCCCACACAAACGCCGTTTCCGTCTCTCTTACGCTCACTTGCTCACTCGACAAGTGACTCTCAAACCGCTTTGTACGTCACAATGTGTTTTCGTTACGTGCTTTCAAAACGCTTCCGTTGAGTTTTTGCCGCAGCATCATAAATCAACACTAAATAACAGAATAACATAAAGAAAGAGAAAAAGAAGAACTAAAATAATAACAGCAACGACAACAACAACAATGAAGAGCATCAACAATCATATTTATTAATTTTGTGTGCTGTTTAGTTTCGCTCTGCTTTTTTCGACTTCTACTTTTTAAATATTTGTTTTATTTATTTGCTATGTGCTCGCGTGTGCTCTCTTTACGTTACCATGTGTGTGTGCGTGTGTGTGTGTTTGTGTTTGTTGTGTGTGTTTGTTTATTTGTGCAGCCGGCAGTCAAGCATCAGTTCCAATTAGAAACAACGCCAAAACTTGTACTGTAAACCTAAGCTGCTCTTCACTGTGTCCCACTCTCCCCCTCCCTTTCATCACCCTTTTGTTGTGCTCTAGTCGAAATGCGTTCAAAAACAAATTTACGAATTTACTTCCCACTTGTTTCACTTTTCTGTCTCTCTGTCTCTATCTCTCCCATTCACAAGTTGAAGGCTGTTTCAAAGTTTCGTTGTTCTCAGCTTTATTTTTGGCGTTATCTTTACAGTTTTTTTTATTTTTATTTTCATTTTTGCTTCAATTTAAATAAGTTGAATGTGCGTTGAAATTATTTAAGGGGTTCAGAGACGAATATGACAATAATGACTGATTTTCAAGGTGACAAAATACTGAGCAGTTATGAATACAAAAGATTACTTAAGGAAAAAAGATTAGGAATAGAAAACAATTAAATAAAAATGCTTAGAAATATTTTAAAGTACAATGGAATACTTAGTAATGTAGAAACTTTAGAAATATATAAAATAATTTATAAATCTTTGTACAATAAAGAGGACAGTCATTTAATGCATTTAAAAATATATAAAAATATGAAAATTACTCACTTACTAATGAAAATACTAAAAAGTATAAATAAATATTTAAAAATATATAGAAATATAGAAAGTGACCAACAAATGATTAGAGCGCCGAGTGATTAAAAATGTGGTTTGAAAATATTTTAAAACATTTTAAAGTCTTCTTTGTTCCGCGAAAACTCTTAAATAATTAAAGCTAACTGGTTTTTATTGATTGTTTAAATAAACTCATGTGAGAAACTGACCAAAAATGATCTCATTTCCAAATTCTTTTAAGCGCCGTCTGCCCCAACAAAGTTCAAGATTTCTCAAAACTACCAACTAGTTATCATGGCCCAAAGCAGCTAAAATAATACAGTATAATTATTTTAATCTATGTTATTAGCAGCAAAGTTTAGATTCAGATACGCCAAGATCTTGAGTTATTTATTTTGTATATATTTGACCCACTTAAATTTGTAGACTCCACTTTGCTTTTATCTAAGTTTTTGGCGTTGGTTTTTTGTTGTCTCGCGCTCTTTGGCCAAAAACTTGTCAGCTGACTGGAAAAGTTGTCTCAATTGCAATTTGCATGCATCAGTTGATTGTGACGCAAATAGCAAGAGAGCAGTGAATGTAAAACTGTGGGCCAAAGATGCGATTTTAATAGCTTATCAATTGAGTTAAGTTCATAGAGGAAGGAGCAGAAGTGTTAGAAGAGGCCGCATAATAACAATTTAGGCAGCTGCCTGCGAATACACGACCTACTCACCTTTCATGTAATCAACATTGCGTATACGTAATAGAGTCAAAGCCGCCAAAAGACAACGCTACGCTTGCCCGGGCGCACCAAGCGAATGCCAGAGCAAGTCGGCATTAGCAGAAGGAAATTTAGAGGGAGAGGGAGAGGGAGAGAGAGAGAGAGCGCTGTGACGAGGTGGAACGTATGTGTACGCACGCCAAGCCGGCTTGTCTGCTGTGGAACCTGAGAGCGTGCGTTACGCTCTCCACAGCTATGCAGAGAGCGCTCTCCCACTGTGTTGCTCTCTCTCTAACTTCGTGTGTCTTTTTGCATGTGCAGAGGGCCCACCCACCCCCAAAGCAGGTGGCGCCCTTGCGCTACTTTCACGTCGCAACGTAGAACGTAACGTAACGTAGTAGTATTCTCGTTGACCTCATTTCGTGTGCGAAACTCAACGCGTCAGGTTGTGCAGCTCTCGACTAGCTCCGCCGGCTAACGGTTCTTTATTGACAACATTCGCGTAACCGTCGCCAAACATAAAATTCCTTTGTCTACGTCGTCAGCGATAACGACAGCAGCGACGTCAACGTCCACATCTCGTTTCATTTCAGTTTATAACGTTTTAAGTGTGTTTCAAGTTAAATGTCAAAGTGTTTGCTTCTCTTTCAAGTTGAACTCTTAACCTCGCTGTGTGTGTGTGTGTTGTGTGCTTGTGTGTGTTTGTGTTTTCTGTTCGTGTTTATTTTTAAAGAAAAATAATTTAATGAAAAACTGTGAAAAATTATTATTGTTGATCTATGACCAAGCAAATCGATTTGATGAGCTGCCAAAGCGAATCGAAAGATTATAACAGCAAAAACACCCCTCCAACAACAACAACAAACCACCCCATAAAAGCACAAAACAAAACAAAAAAAAAAAAGATTTTCTTTTCCCAACATTCGCTGAGTTTTCTTTTCATTTTCTTTTGGGGGTTGTCACTGTAGTTGTTGTTGTTGCTGTTGTTGCTCTTATTGTGTGTTGTCTGTGGTCGTAGCTCAATATTTATTTATTTGTTGTTGTTGCTGTTGCCGTTTTGTCGTCTGCAGATAAAATTTGACCTCGTTTGCGTATGCGAGACTTTTTTAGCCATTATCCCGGCCCAATACCCAAACAGATAACAAATACAGTAAACACGCGTTATAGTGGAAATCACAAAACAGTGCAAAACAATCAAACAAAAAGTGTCATATTCCCAAAATGTTTGCCATAAACAAAAGCTGTGCTAACCTTTAAAAAAATACACAAAAAATCTCATAAAACACTTGAAACAAAAGCAGTTTAATTATTTAAACTGCTGCGAGTAAAATAAATTAATTGTTTCCGAGTGGAGCTACGGCTAAAAACGGCCTCAAAATTGCCGAACTAATCAATCAACCCACAAAGTTGAACAACAACAATTTTGGTGGTGCGTATTCAACTAAATTTCAATTTTCAACAATTTAATTTAAGTAAGATTTTTAGTTGTTTATTTGCTTAATTATTTTAACGCCTAGGGGGGAAAAATAAATAAAAACGGAATGTTGTATGTAAACAATCATTAAATTGTTTAAACAAAGTATTAAATATATAATTTGATATATTTATACATTTTTCACAGCTTTATTGAATTCATCAACATTTTCACTGTTTCCTCTCTAAATTTGCCTTATTCTCCCTTTATTTTGTGCTAAATTTGTGCCTAGAATAAACACAAATTTGTGTTTATCTTGAGCATTTTGTAGTAAAGTGTTTAACTTAATGGAATTAGTAAAAAATTTGGCATTTAAAGGAAATGAAAATGGAATTTTGTGGAAATTTTGTCGTAGGAAAATGTGGGAAATTGTCTTAAATGGACAGAAAGTTTAGTTTATAAATTTTTTTATGAATAGAGTTAGACTTTAAAATATTCACTCTTTAAACTTTATTTATTTTTAGGCATATCAAAACTTTTAAAACTGTCTAAAACTGTTTCATTAATTAAAAAATTGACTATCAAACTAAATTTAATCCCTGCCCGACTAATCTTTATTTATTTGTATGACTTTTTTAATCCTCAGCTTCACTTGCTGCTTGATTTGTAATTAAAGCAATTTTGTGCAGTAAAAAAACATACAATTTAATTTATTTCAGTTATTAGTTTGGTTTAATAGTTTATATATATTTTAGTTTTTTAATTGTGTGCAGTTTTCAGACACTTTTCAGGTGCAGCAGAGCAAAAAATATGTTGAAAAAATAAAAGCAAGAAAGGAGAGAGAGAGAGAGAAAAAAACAACCACAAATTCATAAATAAATGCAGGCAGTCGAATAAATATTTTAAAATATGCGTAAAAGCCTATTTAAAATGCTGTTCAAATATGAAATTGCAGCAACCGAATGAGCAGGCAGATGAAAGCAGAGCAAATGAAATGAAGCGGAGAGAAAGAGAGAGGGGGAGACGGAGAGAGAGGTAGGGAGCGAGAGCGAGAACAGTGCATCAAAGCAAACTTTATTTAAATTAAGCGCAAATATTTTGACACGCCGACAGAGGAAATAAAATAAAAACACAATAAGAGAGCACAAGGTTGACAGTTGGAGCAAAGGCAAAGCGACTCAGAGATACCCTGTACAGACTATAAGCACTGTAAGCTGTGCACTACAAGGAGCACTTGGCCTAATTAACCCGAATTTTATATCAATTTAACGCTAAACCGCTTTTAACCATAAGTTTAGCTTTTACTACCACCAACTTACTGTTACTTGATTTACACAAACCTGTTATACCCTCTCTGCACTGGCCATGCAAATAATAAAACTTGCATTAAATGCGAAAAACTGTGCAACACTTGAAATACATATTTTATGGCCGAATTGGCAATATGCCTGCGGCAGTAACTGCCCTCTCTTCCCCTTCCTCCCCCTCTGCACAAATTGGAGCTATCGATTCTCGTTCTTCAATTTCAATTCTGCGCTGCTCATACCCCCAAATTGTGGCCATAAAACCGGCTTAAAGCAGCACGCGGAAAACTTCGATTCAACACTCAATTTTAATGGTTTGCTCTTATTGTTGTTTCCCTGTAGCTGCTGTTGTTCCTCTTGCTGTGCAATTGAAATTAATTCAAGTTGAATTGAACTTTTTATTAGAACATTGAACCCGAAACGCGAGCATCGCTTGCTGGCCCACGGGCAACAGCAGTGGGACAGAGATGGAGCATGAATATGAGACAGATAACTAGTGAGAGACGCCAGCTATGTTGTCTCTCAAGGTCTAATCAGCTGTTAAATCAGTTGTTTAATCAGCTTTATATGCGTATGATAAGCTAAACACACACGCACACAACACACACACTCAACACACACACAGCTAGTAAGCATAAAACCAAATACACTTCCGTTATCAGACAGACGGACGACAAACAACGCAATCAAAACTCATTACAATGCACAGAGTAGTTTACGGTGCCAGCTTCGTGTGCGAGGGTAGCTCAAGCAGTTTGCCGAAAGATGGCTCGGGAGTGTAGTAGAGGCTTAAAGCGAAGACAAGTATATTGAGCTGAGTTTTTAATAGGTTTAAACAGGCAATAAATTTAATTAAAAGTTTTATAAGCTGTTACATCTGAAATTGTATGAAAAAGAAGCTAACTATTGAAGTAAATCTGCTTTTATGCTTATTTACAGTGACTAAAATAAGTCACAAAGGCTTGAATAATTAGGCACTTAGTTAAAAAGTAAACTAATTTATTAACAATTAATTTAAAACATTTAAAATTTAAAAGTCGACTTGATAAAACGCATTTTCATTGTCTCTGACATTTAGGCCTTTTCACGCCTCAATTTTTATTTCATTTTATGATTAAATAAATTACTATAACTCCATATCTTTAACAATATTTGCGGTTGATAACATTTACTACTCTTGGCTGTTATTCATATATTTTTAACATATTTTCTTCAACGACTCTTTAATCAACTTATTCACATATTTCTCAAGCCTTTAATCGCATAAATTCCTTGACTTTTTTTCTGAAATTAATGAATCATTTATTTAATTTATTTTTATATGTTTGTGTATTTATGTGCATGTTTATTGATTTATTTATATATTTGTTTATCAATGTACTATGATTTCTTAATAATTCCTCAATTAAACTTCCCTTCCCTTAACTCAACTCCCACTAACTCTGCGTTCCACCCTCGCGGATGCGACTTGACTACAACTTGTATTAAGCTAATGCACAGGAACTTGTTTAGATTGACTCAAATTTAATTAGAGAATCAAATCGAATCGAATCGAGTTGCATCGACTTGTTGTAATTAGTGTAAACCGCCTGAGATAATGCCAACAGTAGTGCACAAAAGTTAACTGATTAGTTACAGCCTGGTTATGATTTGGGGGTTGTCTCTAACTTTGATGGCCAAGTCGATTAAGGCTTTAAGTAATTAGGGTTTGTTGTTGTTATAAATTTGGTGTAAATTTTAATTAAGTTTCGTTATTTTTTCGGCTTCATCAGGCGATTTGGTAACTTGATTAACGGCCAAAAGGCACGCCAAGTTGGCCAAAAAGCTGCTACAGTTGTTGCCGTGTACGACAGCCATTAAAACAGGTGGGCAGCATTAAAACCAGGGTTGGCTCTTGCCAGGGTTGGGAGTTGAGGATTAGCTCACATGCAACTTGTTGACTAATTTTTTACTTTTAGTTTCCTTTGCTTGGCTTATCGCACACGCCTCACGCCACGCCCACTTGGCAGCCCCTTTTAGTCGCTTTACGATAATTTGCGTTGCGATTTCTTGTCGGCGATAAAAAATAGTTCTATATGGTAATAAAATTTGTACTTGGCCAAAACCCAATGCGAGTGAATGTTTTTGCATAAAAATCATCAATGAGTTAAGGTAGGGAGAGGTAGGAGAGGGGAGGGGTAGTGAAAATAGGGGTAGTAGAGTGGGTGGAACTATTAATGCCGCTGTTTATCTACACGGTGTGAGACGTGTGTGTTTTACTGTAGTTTATTTTGGTATAATTTTATTTTGATGGTTTTTAAATTTTATGGCCAAGCTAATAAATGTTTTGTGTGTGTGAGAGTGTTGTGTGTTGATTGATGAGTTTGTGCTGTGGGGAATCAGCATAAAACAAACTTAGACACGCCCAATATGTAGTTGACATGCGATTTGTGAATGGCTAAAGTGAAAGGATTTCTTATTTAAAGAATATTTTTAGTTGTTTTTAAATCTATAATTAATTTGTATGTCTAAAACTGTAATTTATTAAATTTCCAAACCAACGCTAAATTTTACAACCGCAGCTGATTAAAAATTGTGGCTAAAAAAAGGCGTAAAATTGTTTGCTTTATTTATAATGCTTGAAAATGATATTTGCAATTGTCGCATAATTATGTATAAACTGCATTTTAATTAAAATTGCGCAACAGGCAAAGAGGGGGACAGAGAAGGGGGGATTGGCAGAGAAACAAGAGCTAATCTCTCTGTAGCTGTAACTGCGCCAGGATTATGTAAACTCCCACGCGGAATTGGTATTAAATTAAATTTTAAAGCGATTGTGTGTGTGTTGGAGGTAGTGTGTGTGCTGTTACGGCGCTTTTAGCCGGCTTACAAGCCACAGGCTTATCAATTATGGCCTTTATGTCCAGAGTTCTGTGTTTTGCACTCGAAACTGACACGTTGTCGTGTCAATGTTTCCCATTTTGATTCACGATCATTCAATGGCGCCACACGTGCCTCACAGCCAATACGTCAGAGGGAAAATTCCAACGTGTTGGCAAATTGTTCACGTCATTCATAAGGCATTTAATCATCGGTTCCGTCAGCTGTCTGTTAGTTTTGCTTGGGCCCCTGTACTTTAAACCTTTTAGCCAATTTGGCTATTTTTGGGCTAAAGAGAATGCTTTACACTCTCTCCAGTTTTTGCTCTTTGCTTAGCCGCAATTAGTCAGCTACTGTCGCCAAGTGTCAAAATATTTCGCATGCAAATGTTCTCGAGTGAAAATCTATTTTCTCATGCTTGGATTTCTCACATTTTGGCCATGCGCCCACAAATGTCAGACGCATCTCTGCCATTGTGAGATGGATCGAGGCGTTAAAGGAGTCCCAGTGGGAAGGGAGGAGTGTGGGGCAGGGGCGTGGCAGCTGCTGTTGCATGAGCAATGAGCCAGCGGTTGCATGGCGTGGCCAAAATGTCACGTATACGTCGTGTGGCACGGCAATGGCGACATCTTGTTCGCCATTTCGCATGTCACCAGTTGCGGCACTCTCCTCCCCCCTCTCTTCTGCTGCTCTCTCCCTCTCTATCTCTTCCTGGTAATTACGTCATTAACAAGAAATTTGAAAAGTGCTCATCATTTCATTTGTGTAAATACAATTTCCGTGTCATACGTAATGAGCTAAGCGGCTACACAATTATTTCCCTGACAATCTAAGCGCAAATCTTTAACAAATTTCAGTCTATAAATGACTAAAATTGTGCTCTACATTCGGTTAGTTACTCATGTGTTTTTTGGGGAATTTTTAGTGGGTCAGTTTTGGTTTTATTATCAAATTTGACTCATGACTTTGATGGAAATGAAAATATAATACAGCTAGTTTTATGCTTATCAAAAGTCGGTCAACTTATCTACTTCCTATCGTAAATCGTAGTGTTTAAAATTAATATTATTAAACTATTAAATGCTTGGACTTAAAATTCCTGAGCAAATATTTTAGATAGGCCTTTGATTAGTTTTGTGTAAATAGTAGAAAAGTTAACACTAATAAACTATTAATTATCGATTTATGCTACTTTAGTTAGGCGGACTGCATTTCATAGTGTATAAAGTTCGTCTTAATTCTATTTTTGGCACTTAAAAACTACAACTCACTGTCTAGACCTGCATGATTAATCAGTAAAGTGCAGTCGAGAGCTGCTACAGTAGGCACTCACTAAAGACAACGCTAAGAAAGCTTTTTTCTTAAGCTTAAAATGAAAAAAAAAAAAGATTTTTTGTTCATAAAATTTTAACTTTTCTATAATAAGTTTCCCAAGTACATGTACACTGTAGTCTAGCCCCACTGTACTTGTTAATATTTTGCACAAATTTCGCTTACAGTCGCACTGTAATTAAGCCCTGTTAATGCGCTGTTAATCATCACTACTTTTTTATTGCTGTTTCTGCTCCGTTTTTTTGTGCGCAACTTGTGGAAATTAACACAACATTTAATTATGTTCAATTGGCAGTTTTTTACTGAATTGTTAATTGGGTGTCAAAAGCAAGACGAATTATTCTGACGCAGACTGTGCGAGTGTGTGTGTGTGAGTGTTCATGGCACACGCCCACTTGGAGACTGCGAGAGGTTATTGAACTCACAGTCACCTGTCGCCAAGTGATTGATATCTGCGTCTGTCGCTGACATTGAGTTCAACTGTAAACTTAAAAAAAAACTAAAAAACTTTTCAATTTGATTGTGATTTTGTGCATCTCATTAATGCAACAAGCTGATGCTACAGTGCCTGCAAAAAGTTGTCTCCAGAGCGCCTTTTTGTCATCTTAATTAAATAAGTTTTTTGTGCAACTTCAGTGCAGTTGCAACTCATTTTGTCGTTGTCTTGTTTGCTCTGCCAGTTGCCAAAAAACTTTGCCAACAACTTTAATGGGCTTTCAAAAAAACAACAACAATACAACAACGACAACAACTTTAACAATTTTGTGTAATTTCATTTCTAATGTAATGCAATTTTTGCTATGCGTCGCCTTTAAAACAATTTGTCAGTTGCCAGCACTATTAACTTGGCGCCATTTTGCCAACACTGACTGCCATTTGTATGCTAACAGCGCATGCATTTAGTAGGCCATTAGCGTACCAGACGTACAGTGAACACTGGAATTATATCTACCGTTGAGTAGCAGTGCGTTTCTGTGTGCCATCAAGTGAGTTTGCAGTGAATGCAGTTTTAAATGGAAAGCACTTTGATTAAATAGTTAGTTATTAAGTGTGATTTGGTAAGGTAACAAAAATATTTGTAGAGATTTATGGTAAGCTTTAGTAAGTGGCATAAATCGAGTGCTGAATATGAATATGAATGAACAAAGAGGACTTAAAAACCTGTAGGGAATTTAGTAGTAAACAATGTAGAGATAAAAGTGAGTGTCTAACGTGTAAATTGTTTAGTTTGGGTAATAAAGTCTTACAGTAAAAATCTTTGTCTACCAAAACTTAAGCATAAAACCTTTTTTATCTACAGCAACACTCTGCTTCGATGAACCCAAACAATTAGACCAAAATTCACAACAAATCTACTGCAACTCATGCCTGATTCGTTTGCATTCAAATTAATTGATTCACACTGCACTTAATGCATTTGGTCTGACGACACAATTAACAGGGAAACCAGGATCATTATCAGTTTAAAGACAAGCTCAGTTCGGGTCGTTATAAGGCTAGTTAGTTGGCCATATGCAAGTCAACAACAGCAAGAGTATTAATAATAATAGTAGTAGTAATAATAGTAGTTATTATAGCCATCATAGTCAAATATGAGCTCAGAGTTTTCGAGAGTGGGCCTGTAATTGAGTTGAAGTGTTGGCTTTCAATATACATATGTGCATACATAATGTGTTATATATACATATACGTATCTATAGCTGTCTCTATATACACACCATAAATTGCTGTCTGCATTGTTGTTAAGCCAAATTGCTTTTGAAAACAACATGAACAACAACAACAAGCAGAGCAGTAATAATAGTCATAACGAGCTACTTGACAGAGCAAGAGAGTCGACAGATTGACAGAGTGAGACAGACTTATCAAATGATTTACTGCTGCAAAAAAAATATGTTCCTAAGTGTAAAAAATAAAATATTTTTGCAATTTTAATTGCTATTTTGGCTGGACAGTTCAGTGAGTCGAACGAGTGCACGAGCAAACGAGTGTTAAAATTGAGTTGTTATAGTTGAGTGGGCGTGGCTTTATGCACATCAGTGTCAGCTGCGTTCAGGCGCTGAAAATGCTGGAAAAATGACTACCAAAGTGGCGCCTTTCATGGCTAAAATTTGATTGGAAATTTATTGTGCAGTTTTAGAGCGTTAGAAATTTAATTTTAGTTTAAAGGAGTAATAAAATGGCACTTAAAAGGCGATAAATAATTTTATTAAATTTGTTAAAGGCTTTATAAAATTATAAATTTATTTTTAGCAGTTCATTAAACTTTTTTTAAATTCGTTTAAGGTTTTATAAAATTATAAATATTAATTAAAACCGTTTTTTATACTTTTATAAAGCAGTTTAGTTTAAATTATTAAAGTAAAAGTCAGAAAAACTGGTAAATAAATATTATATGTGTTAGCAACTGCTGTTTTGTTTATCTGTAACATAAGTATTGCATTTATTTAAGTTATTTTAAAGGAAGAAAACTTCAAACCACTTTTAAAAGATGATTAAATGAATATTCAAACATTCCTTTCAATTAAAACAACTGCTTAAACCACAAAACCTTATCAAAAGGCAGCTCGAAATATAAAAAAATATTTCTACAGACTTCAGTTAGAGATAGAAAAGCAACAGTCGTTTAGAAAGTCGGTTAAACATGCAGTTGATTGCACGTTTATTTGCACAGTGTACAGCAAGAAGGGAAGGAGGAGGAGGGAGAAGGAGTACCAATCAAAAAACAGCTGATACAACAAACTGAATTTACAAATACGTAAAATGTTTATAAAAATTTGCATGCCTCAATGAGCAGACAAATAAGTTGGTTAAATGTTATTGTTATACATGCGAGTAAATCAACAATAAAATGTGGGGAATTATACAACTCAATTACGAATACGTCGATTTGTAGAGTTTCCACAATGAGTACATATAAATGAGTGTGGAGGAAGAGGCAGAAGGAGGGGAAGGTAGTGGGGCAGACGCCCCTTCACACAATCGAATGCATTTTCTATTTTCGAGCCGTTTTTCATTTGAAATTTGACATTAGAAATTGACTGGGGGAGATGGGAAATGTGCGTGACTTTTGGAGCTATCTTCGGGAGCTATCCACAGCATTCTTCGCTCCCCTCGCTGATGGGTTACACACTCTAGTCTTCCCGCTACTCCCCCTCAGGGTCACAGTGCCTCTTTATTATTATGGCACACCACGCTTCACTGATTTATGTTAATTTGTAATGTCAACTTTCAGTCGTTGTTGTTGTTGGTTCCACTTTGAATTCACTTTGTGTTTTGTTTTATAATTATCGTCGTCGTTTCTTTCTGTTTGAGTGGGAGCATAATACATAATATTATATAATAAATACATAAAAACTACACACAAAGTCATCAATCTGCTTGTCCAGCATGGACATTAATTAAGCTAATTTATTTAACTATTTTCCCATTTAAATATTAACTTGTTTCACTTTGTTTTCCTGCTTTTTCAGGCGTCACAATGCGGGAGAAGAAAGGCGGAGCGCTGCAGAAGCTCAAAAAGAGGCTATCGCACAGCTTTGGCAGACTAAGTGAGTAACACCTATCGATAAGCGATAAACGATATACAATTTAAACAAATGCTCACCATAAATGGTCTAGGAAATATAAAAATAAATTTAAAAAAATATGAAGCTGACAACAGAAGCCAAAGTCTTAGTTGTGTGGGTGCAGTTTGTCGCTAGACAATAGATTTATGTATCTTATAGATACATATGCGCATATAACCAACAATGGACTTGTGGGAAAATGAAAATGTCGTGAATGATTCATTCCATTTGGCTATAAACTACAGCTTAGAGTTGAGCAACTGTAAAGTACTTGAGGAAATGTTTGTAATTAAGATGCAAATGGATTTGCTTCGAGGTTAAATGCTTTGCTGAACTGTGGGATTTGACATTGGCATTTGCTGAAAACTAGTTAAAGCCAATTGATTGCCGGAAAAAGATTAGAGGCGATTTGAAAAGTATTGAAAGCAGTTGAATTTTAGCTAAGATTTTGATTTACTGGTGGCATATTAGAGGTTTAAAATAGGTTTGAAAAAAGGTAGAAAAATATTTAGTGGAAAATATTTATTAAAATATAAAAAAAATCTAGTTTAGGAGTAAACCGAGTATAGTATTTTTATGGAATATTTTTTGAGGATAAAAAAGAAGAAGTATTAACTAAAAATATTTAGGCTACAGATTATATTCTTTTCTGTAGTAGAACACAGAGTTTCATATATTTATAAATAGAAATCTAAAAATATATAAATCAAATTCACGCTTGTAACTTGACCTTTGAAAAGTTGTTTGTAATTTTACACTTGTTCCACAGTTTCGATTATAAAATTAGTAACGTTAGCAAAATAAATTAGGTGCATGTCCTAGCAACGTGCTTTAAAGTTTCCTCAATTTGTCTGCTTTTTCTATTTTGGCAATTGAGAAAATGTGTAAGACTCGGCAGCAATTTTGAGCAAGTTTATTAGCCGCACCGAAAGTCATAAATTCAGAGTAAAAGTTCTGCCAAAGTTGCTGGCCGTATGAAATTTAAATCCAGTTGCTAAACTTATGCCAAGAGCACACAGAAAATAAACTAAAGTTTAGAGAAGACAAAAAAGGCAGAAGAGATGAAATTAGACACCTAAAGAGTTCACATGGAAAATCTGTATGAATTCGTTGAGCTGTCAAAACTGTCAAACGTTGCGTCAAAACAATTCAAATGCAGCGAGTACCTTTGAAAGCTGCTGGTCACACTGCACAAAAAATAAACTACACTACAGTGTTGAGTCATTTGATGGTCAAAAATACTGCAGAGCTTTTGCTGTGTGTGTGTGTCTTTGGGCCAAGTTGCCTGCCTGCCAGCTGTTCATGGTAATTGAATGCAGCAGCTGAAACTGACAATGACTGACAGTCAAATGGAGCGACAGACAGACAGACAGACAGTCAGACAGATCGACTGGCAGATGAAATAAATGAAAAATAATTCAAAATGTGCTTGCTAATACTCCCCCCCCACTTCCCCCCACTCACCCCCATTCCCACTGCCCTGCATTCACTGCTGCATATTTCGAATGCATTTTCCACTATGAATTCCACAGCTTTCAAATGGTTTTCGTGCTGGCGCGAGTCTGTCCATGTGTGTGTGTGCTTGTGTGTGTGTGTGCTTCATGCATCGCTCGCTAGAGGCGCCACATCGCATTGTTGACTCACCCGAAAAGCAGAAAAAAAAAATGACTGAAATAAGAGAGAACCCGTTTTTGGGTTGCGGCATGCGGCTAATTGTCTCTCAACGCCCACAATCGGTGCTTGTTTTTAGTGCCTCTCCGATATATTCGCGGTCTAAAACAAGTTTGGCTTTTGTCTAAAGAAAACCCGCTTTATGTGTGTGTGTGTGTTTGTATGTTAGCCACAAAACCACAGCAACCGCCAACAGCTGTTCTGCACAGCGCGCAAGAGAGACGTCTGACTTTAGTGTGACCATATTTGGTGTGATATTTGTGAATTTTAGCCTAAAAGTGTGCGAGTGTGTGTGTGTGTGCTTGGGTGAGGGACGCTCAGCCATGAACCAAATACAAGTTTCAATCAAGCTCTGAGACAATAACAAAGTAAACAATAATGATTATCGATAAGTTGTAATGAACACATGCCCTACCCTAGGCATACCCCTAATATGGTCTGTCTTTACAAGTCGCATTGAAGAATGTATAAAGATTACAATAAAAAGATAAAAGTTATATTACTTAAAAAAAAGATTTTATAAAGTTATAACTTAAATAATATTCTTTTTTTTAGCGAGAGAATTCTTTTCTGCACATATTTGCCTTGCCAAAAAGTGGCAACACCCAACTTACGCTCAATTGAGCGTTGCCACTTGGTTAAACTGCAAAATATTCAATCAATTTGGCACAGAATTGCGTCAAAATTATACTAAAAGTATAAAACAATTTCTGCAATCATTTAGAGTTGCATTCAAAGTGCCTGTTAGACTTGAAAATGTTTTTTAGACAGAAAAAAACGCACTAAACGACAGAAATTTGAAGTTTTCTTGTCATTTTAAAGAAAAGTTGGTAAAAATGAGTTTCAAACATGTTTCGCTCATCGTCTGTCAGTCCGTCATGCAGTCAGTCAAAATTAACAAACAAAAAAATAATTTTTTTTTTTTTTGACTGGAAGTAGGGTTGCCCGCCTGCTGCCCCTCTGAAGCGCACTCAATGCCTAATGCGTGACAACTCTGGCAGCAGAGTTTTTCTATGCATTTGGCAATTTTCATTGTTATTTTCCACACGATTTTGCCAGTGAATGTAGCTCATAAATTTTGCAATTGAGAAATAGTTTTTTTTCTCTCCCTCCGCTCTGCACTTTTTTATTTATTTATGTTTTTTTTTTTTAGCTTTTTATTTTGGCAGATGAAAACTGCAACGAAGTTGCCAAGTTGACTGCAACTTAAATGTTTTCATTGCATTATTGAGCAGTTGCAACAGCTGCTGATGTGGCTGCCACTTGCTGCAAGTAAAAGCGAAGCAAAGCAAAGCAAAGCAAAGAATGCGACACAAGTTGTTGCAACTTCCATTTGGCAACTTTGATGTTGTTCTCGGTGTCGTTGTCAAGGCTATTACAGAAGCCAGTGTTAACAGTAGTAGTGGTTGTTGTTGTTGTTGTCAGTGCTTAACTATCGTTAATTGCTGTTAGTTGTCGTTGTTCTCGTTGTTGTTGCTGCTTTAATTTCAACGGGTTTTCTTTCCAATTAACTACATGCTCGACCAGCTCAACTGCTTCATTCCTTGGCAATAAAAGTTATGAAGTAATAAGCAGACAACGCCAAGGGGGGCAGAGAGGGGTGTGGCACTGCGAGACATTAAGTAAATTGCATTTAACTGAGCTCCACTTGAGCTGGAGCTCATTGCCTGACCACGCCGTCCACTTGATGGGCGCATCAAGTGTCTATCACGATTCCACCAAGCAAAAAGACCCAGAACTTCTAAGAGTGCCCAGTAGAACTGGTGTCTGCATTCTCAGTTCTCTACATTCTGTGCTCGTTTCTCAATTCTCGCTGCTCGTGTCTGGTTCTTGACTTATGGCTCCACTGTAGCTTGTTTCCATTACATTCTGTGTTTTTATGCTTTTTTGTTAGCAGATTGCATTCTTTTAGCCTCATTCCTCAGCTAGCTGAGCTGGCGAAAGTGTTGTCATTAATAAATAGAGAAATTCCGAACGAAAAGATACAACAATTAAAAAATAATGCTATGAAAAGGAAGATGAAACTTTACGTAGAGTGCTTGCAAATCGTTGTCTTAACTTCCAAAAATTAATCTCATAGAGAACTCCATTTAATGCCATTGGAAACTACGCACTTGACTCAACTTTAAAGACAAATCCTTTTAAGCAGTCGCCGTTTCTGGAAATATTTATACATATTTAACTTCAGAGTGCCAACAATCTGACACTTATCCCAGTCTTTTACAATTCTTGAGATATCAACGTTGTCACAGTTGTTGTTGCTGTTGTTTTTTCTCTTTCTTTCTTTCATATTTTATAAGTTTTTCTCGCCATTTTGCCAGCTCTTTTCATAAGTTGTGTAAATATTTTATGGTATTCGCTACGTTCTTTATTTTTTCAGCTTTTTTTTTTGCTTTTTGTGAACTGTCAACGATATCGCTCTGATATCATTGTAGTTCACCTCTTTGTGACACAGATACACTTGGCTCTGTCGTTGATTTTTGCCCCTTCCCTCTCTGTATCTCTCACTTTTTCGTCTCTCGCTCTTCACGCTTTGGTGTCTGTGCGCTTGTCATAATCCTTTTTGATAACATTTTATGTCACAAGCCAAAGCCAAACACTCGACGTTGTCTATGACTTTAACCCTTGACAGCAGCAGCAGCAGCAGCAGCAGCATCAGGCACCACTTGATAACTTTACACTTGAGTCGAGCCTCTCAATGCTTTTTTGCTCTCTACCTCGAACTCCCCCCAAACTCTCTCCAACCACAGTCTCTGTCGCTTTGATACTCGTAGCGCGATAAGCAGCTAATGGCCTCCTACACTTCCCTGCTCTCCCCAGCTCCCTTTCTCTATCTTTTCTCAATGACTGCAAACAAACTGCCCGCATATATATATATGTATCTATACATACACTATATACTCTATCTGTCCAGTGTTCGCAGGTCCATTCAAGTATCTCTCTATGCCTCACTATCAACACACACAAACACACACACATTCTGCAGCAGCTCATGTGTTGACTCCATTGTATTTGCGCTCTGATTTGTGAAGAGAAAAAGCAGCCTCCTCCTCTCACCCCCCACCTCACCCTGCCACGCCCTAACGTCTATAGATATGGCAAAAATCCGCTTTGCTGGTCGTTTAATATGCCATGCCATTGATAGCAGGAAGCCTCTTCAGCAAAAGTTCTTTTATCTCACATTTACTGTCAGATCTTTGCGCTTGCCACACGGCGTATGAGTAATCACGCACATGACCTTTCGTGCTAGGCAAAAGAAAACCTTGTACATGAATATAATGGCTCGTATATCATTAAAAACCTAAATGTTTAGCACCAAAATCATTAAACAAATACTTTAGAGTTTTTTCTAGCTTTTTTGTGAGGTGCCAAGCGATGTTTTTATAACAAATTTGAGTAATTTATTGGGTGATCTTGAATCAAGTGCTGTAGTGAGCTGAAGTATATAGAAACAGATGTGTAGCAGAAATGTGGTAGACATTTAGAAGAGGTTAGCAAATGGTGTTTTGGCCAGCAATAAACTCGCAATTGTTTTTTGTTAAGATAAATAAACAAAAGTGAAGGCCAAGAGATTTTAGTTGGGATTTGAACTAGCGGTGGTTTAGTTACCAGGCTAGAAAGGTGCTTAAAAAATACTACAATTTATTAAAAAGAATGTTTAATATAAGAAATTTGAGTAGTTTTTAGAGGAGTAATTTTTAAGACAACTTTTGGTTTACATCGTAGACTCTTTCCTTGGCTAACTCCACACTAGTTCTCTGTTTGTTTTTCTTTTTTTACCACTGTCCCCTTGGTTTTTTCTTTAGCTTTTCAATTTTTCAATCTTTGTAGTTTCTCTAATTGACTATCTTTTTAGCTTTTTGGATTCTATTGAGACATCAATTGAAGTTATTTCTCTTAGGGCACAAACTTTGTTTGCCGATTTTCGATTTTTGATTCAATTTCCAGTTGTACACATGCATCGTTTTTTTATCGCTTGACTTCCCCTAGGGCATGTCAACAAATTTTCACTATAATTGACTGTTTATCTCTGTCTTGTCTTTTTCTCTCTCCCTTTCTCTTTGTTGTCTCTCTTTTTACTCGTCGTGGGCTTAGTTATTATTTCACTGGAAGTCATGTCAATGACAGTTTGTGGCGTCTTGTGCATGTTCGATAATTTGTTTTTAAACGGTAGCTGCATCCCATTGTTGTTGTTATTGTTATTGCTATTGTTCAACGGGTTACCACTACAGGTATAGAAGGTGTGTCTGGGTGTGTGTGTGAGAGTAAAAAGCAAAGTTTTCTTCAGCCTCGCGCCCATTTGGCAAGCGAAGCGTCAACGTTGCCTGGAACGTGCCTTGAATGCGAGCAGTCAACAGACCATCACACCACACACACAAACTACACACACACCACACTCACCACACACACACTCGCACACTCTTTTACTTTTTTTCTTTTTATGTATGGCATTTGCTGGCTGGCTGGCAGCTCACCATAATAAAAGCGTTTTAAGTGAAATTCACTGCCTCAACGTAAATCGTAAAATTCTGTTTTCAATGTTTTCAACTTTTGTTTTTATACCCAGCATGCATGTAATGTACTCATAGGGTATGCTAGCTTTGTTTAGATGGAAAGTAGCCTTGAAAAACTTATCGGAAATGCCATTAGCCCTTGGAATCCCTCTGGTAACCCAGGTTACTTATCTATGTAGATGATTATATATTTACTAGGTATCTGCTAGTTGTGCTCACTCCTCTTGCACTTGGTATATTCTGTTTGGTTTCAGATTTTTGTTGTTTTATGTTGGCTTTTACTGTTTGCTGTTTGGCTTTTCACTGCGCTCTTTGCGCCTCTTTCTCCTCACTTGCCTGTTGTCTCCGTCTCTCTTTCCCCTCTCGTTCGTTGTCTGTTGTGAGCGGCGATATTTCTTGTGTTTTATTGCAAACAAAACTACTTACAAATACATTTAAGCGCAAATCCGCAGCGGAACGCGTTCAGAATTGAATTAGTAGGCAGACATAGACACAGCCGCATCCCCCATCCCACGTCACTACATCCCACCACAACGCCCTTGTCCATGTTACAGTGGCTGTCAAAAGCCTCGTCCGCCTTCGCACAGTTTGAGAGCAATTTAACAATTAGCTGTGGATGGCCAGCAAAAAAAAAAAAAGCATTTAAAATATTTTCAGACGTCGCCAGTTTGTCTCGCATTTGCTTTTGGCATCACTCACTCACACACAGACACACACACCGAAACACACACCGAAACACATCATACACTTAGAGAGAACAGTCAGCACATGCCTACTGTTGCGTTCTCGCTTGCACGTTCAATGACTTTGTTCTGCCTCGCGTTTTAATGCCCACTTGGCGAGAGCGAATCTGCTGCATCCTCTGCACTGCTCTCTCTCCATTCTTCACTCTTACCTTTGCCTTCACTTCACTGTAGCATTCGCTTATGCAGTTTTCAATTGCTTGCCTCTGTTTATTTATTGTTTATCTATGTCTCTTTCCATTTGCATTGTTTATTTTCGGTGGCTTATGCGGCGTCGACGATCAAGCAGACAATTTGACTCCCTGCCTTCCCTCCCTCTCTGCCTCCTTTGTACTGTCGCTCTCGCTCTCTTTGGGGCTCTCCTGTTCGCTGCTGATTATTATGTTTTTTGCATGCAAAGTGCAGTGCCAACAGCAGCAGGGAACGATAAACAGCGTAACAGACAGACAGCGCATAAACAAGGCGCAAGCAACAACGAAGGGAGTAAGAAAGGAAGAGAGAGAGATGCCAAGGGAGTGGGGGGAAAAGCCAGCGCATGGGGAGACAACAAAGAGTGTAAACAGCGACAACCGCAAAAGGCTTTTCGCATTTTAATAGAAATGTGATTCGTCTTGTTGCCGCATCTCGCTCACACACTCACGCTGCTTACTACAGCTATTGTTATACTCTGTTATACTGAAGTAGGAGTATAACACAAGTGTGGATAGTTTTGTAACAGTGAGCTTGAAGAGCAAGGGAAATCTATGGAGATATAGGAGCATAGCTTTTACTAGAATTGTTGGATTCGACTGATTGTAGTGCAGCAGAAACTCCAACAGCTGCGAAGTTGAGAAATAAACTTTTTACGCTACTAAAATGCATTTAAAGGGTATCTATAGACTGCAATGTATCGCTTCCACTGACACTTTTCATCTTGTTTAGCATTTTCTTCAGACTTTTCTACCACACAATTTTTTGGTCTCGTATCTCCCACCATTGTCATCGATTGTCTATTTTCATTCTGAGTGTGTGTGGAAGCGCGTGACTTTGAAAATCGCTTTTCACACACTTACACACAACATTCGTACATAAATGGAAATGAATTTTTCTTCTCCTTCTGCCTCAATATCAGTGAATTTTCAGGCAATGTTTGTGTGACTTTTGGCCCGAAGCAAATAACAAAATATTATGCTACGTGATTTGCTGCAGCATTTGGCGCTTCAATGAATGCTGATTGCATTCTGAATTTGTGAGTGTTTTTGGTCGCATTGCTTTTTCTTCTACTTCTTCTTCTTCTTGGTAGTTTTATTTGTTATACCAATAGATTTTCTATGGATTTCAGCAGCTTTGACATTTATTGGGTGAGTGAGAGAGTGGGTTTTAGCCAAATTGGGCGGCCATTTGAAGTGGTGTGTGTGTTTTTTTGTCGCCCACTTGCTGGCATAAAAGGCGTAAACATTTAATTTCCACATGTGCCACATGAAGTGGCAGTGGCAGTGGCAGAGGCAGCAGAACAACAGCAAACAAATGCAAAATAAACCAAGTGTTAAATATTTGACATGGGCCAACACAAGCAGTCTACAAATTTCTTGACTTTGTGGCCCTTTGGGGCATCACTGCAGCGACTTGACTGCATTTCCTGACAGACGTCATAGGCCTCGGAGGCGTGGCTGTCGTTGCAGGCGTCTTCCGCTAATGACTTTTGCTTGCTTGCGCCTCCGTAAACTGCCTATGCGGTGTCTCTGCCACCCTGTGCTTGCCACCCTGTGGCACTTCATTATTTTGAGTTGCTGCCTTGTGATGAATACTTCTCGTGCCCACTGTCTGCCCAGTCTTCACAGTCTTCCCAGTCTGTCTGTCTCTGGCACTGCTCAAAATGGTTCAAGGTGTTGCTGTTGACTTTGTAGCGCAAAATGAGTGAGTTGCTTGCCAACGTCTTCATGTACAGGGCCACCTTGACACCGAGACACCTACTCTCCCTCTGCTTTGTTCACCTGTGCTGTCCTGTTAATGGCTTCCGTCCTCCTTGCTGCCATATGCTCGCTTATTGTCTGTCATGGCGTAAAATGATTTCCGTCAGGCATGCTCCCCCTCTCCCTCCCGCTCTCTCTTCACCCTCCTCCCTCTTTGAGACACCCACTCGCTCGTGTTTCGTGCGCCTCTTTAATTTTTTCATTCACATGTCTTTGCACTTGACACTCTTCACTCGGGTGGTCCGTCTTTTGCAGTTCTGCCTGTACAGTTTCAGCTGCACCGTTTTAATTACAGTTTTAGCCGCACTGGGCTGCTCTTGGCACCTTTTGTTGCGGTGGCTACTTTTTATTTGAATCTTTTCAACAATTTTCAGCCTGTGGCCATTGTCTCGCTTGTTACAGCCGGTCTAGCATTTCAATTGTACCCTGTAAAGGCAGACAGCAGGCATTGGGTATGACAAACTTATAGTGAAGCTAAGAAAACTAGAGAAGAAATGTGTTTCGTAAGCTGCCCAGTTGTTTACAGGGCAGCTGCTAGTCGCTTACACCCATCTCTCTGATGCCCTTCTATTGCAGCATGTTTTGTTGTATTGTTTCGTTTCCTGCACTGTTTGCTTGACTGTCCTGGCTTAAGAAGCGCAAATGCCACGCCCACATTTAAGTTACAACGGCCAGACAGTGTTTGGCAAATAGTAAACCACAAGAGTCTACAATTACCGTTGTCTATTTCGCTCTTTGCCTTAACAAAAACAAAAAAAGCAAGAAAACTCTTGTATTTCTTTCGGAAGCTTTTCCGACTTTTCCGACAGGCCCAAAAGATGAAGAAGAACTCTTTTCTGCTCTACCTGCAAATTGAAAATAATTTTCCATTTAGTTTTTATGGCAAAACACATTCGCAGGGTATGCGGGATACCTTTCCCCTACCCTGGCAAAAGGGTCTGCACAAATTATGAAAATGGTTGCAAATATATTTCAGGAAAGGCAGAAAAAAATAAGTAGGAAGTGGAAATAATGTATATAAGAATTTAGATTGGTCATTACTTTGAATGGTTTTTCTTACGGTTAAATTGTGCTTTAAAGGGTCTTTAAAAAGGTCTTTATAGAGGTATACAAATTAGTTAGGGGCTTAGTAGAGGATAACGGAGGGAGGACTGGGAAATAGAATATGGTGAATGGCAAATGGAATTATATTTGGGAATTATTTAAATAGTTTTTAAAGCAAGTTTAAGTTTCTTTCCTCGCGCTCTTTAGTTTCTCAATTCAGCTCAGTTCCCTGTGTGCCATTAACACATCTCTTTCAGGGGCTATATCTCCAGATCCGAGACCTGAGAGCCCTTGTTATTTATGCCTGCGTGGACTCTTGTCGCTTTCAGTTTATTTGCACGCGAATACACAAATGATTGAATGAATGTGCGAATGCAAATGAGTAACTCTGATTGTGACCAACTGATTGCAGTGACTCCAGTCCAGCCCTTTCCCCACTTCCCCACTTCTTCTCGCTGCTCTACCCATTTGTCTTCTCTGGAGTAATTCCCTTGTTGAAGTCACAACACAATTCTTTTTTGCCTCTACTTGTTATTTTGGGTACGAGATTGCTCTGCTGCATATCGATGAGGTTTTGTGTCAAGCCCAAGTCATCAGCCTGATGGACAGACCGGGACACAGATGGGGAAAGCGTAGGGAAGAGGGGAAAGGAGTTGGAGACAGACGATACGCTGGGCAAATATTGACAAAGACAACAAGGTGCAGAAACTATGCAAACCGCAAAGCACTTGACTGACTTTTGTTGCAAATTATTATGATTTTCATTATTATTATGACTATCGCTACTCCACACAATTTGCATAGTCAGGTGAGACGCGTTCCTAGGACACGGACACAGGCATTGCATTTCAATGACAGTATTTTCACGGCTATGGAGGAGAAAGCGGAGAGGGAGTAGGAGTAGGAGCCAGGGGGGGAGACTGAGCAGGAATCCACAGTCCATTGCTCCTCTTTACATTTCCGTTGCCGTTGCGATACCCAACCCGAATCCTCCTACAGCTTTGAGTTTAACTTTGGTTAGTTGCCTTTGCATTTGGCTGTCGGGTCGTTGTGATTTGATTTGATTACATTAGTTGGCAGCATCGTCTTTCCGTCTTTGGGTTTCCCTGCCCTTCGCTTCCTAGTGGGTGTATCCATTTTAAAGTTCATTTACTTACCACAACTACAGGCAGCACTCCACTGCGCCTCCCACTCCCATCACTTTGGCCGTAGTTACACTTCCGTCCGTATTATTTACTCAAGTGCGGGATTTCTAGTTCGTTTGTCAACAGCCGACTCTGACTCCGACTCCGTCTCAGTCTCCTTCTTAGGGGCTTCATTCCCGCCCCAGTCACCAGTGCTCCAACTTGATTTGTTTCTTCATTTTCTACTGACTGTTTCGACAAGTTGACTCCCAACTGTCGCTGGCTTGTATGTATCTGTGTATCTCGTCGCTGGTATCTTGTATCTTGTAGGTAGCTTTCGCGCATTTTGGCATTTACAGCACAGAATTTGCAAGTCATAAACAAGTTTTTGCTTTTTACTTTTTACCTTGGCTTATTCTCTAGTTTATTCTATCTTCTCTCCACTTCCCTCTCTCCTCTCTGCTCTCCTCCTCTCTTAAGTATCTTTATTTTATTTAACTTTCAAGAGTTTTTTTCTGTTTTTGTTGTTTTTTTTGTGGCTTTTGCGGCAAGTTGCATGATTTGTGTCTTTTTGTTTTGTTTTTTTGTTAACAAATTTCTGCAATGAAGTCATAAATTCTAAATTACTCAAACTGAAAAAGTTTCAGGAACTTTTGCCTTGTTTTTGTTTTATTTAGTTTTTGTTTTAGTTTTTTTTTTTCTTTTGCTTTTTCGATTTTATTTATATTCAAGTTGTGCGCTGCGAAATGAGCTCATTACAAGTGCGTTCTTATTTGGCTCGCAGCTTGAAGATCTGTGAGATTATCGAACTGTGGCGGATTAGCCGCATAAGGAAGTCTCAGAACACATGAAAAATCAACTCGAGTCGAGTGCAAAAAGGGGCAGAAAAGCAAAGGAGGAAGTCAAATCTTGAATAGTTGTGGAGTTTTAAAGAGTGAAGAGTTTGCTATTACTAGAAAAGGCTAGAAACTCAAGAAACAATAAATTGTCTAATCTACAAATTTTTTATAGGCCGCTTTATCATTAGCACAGACAAGTAAAAACACTGATTGTCACTTTGTGGCAGAGTTTTTAATGGGTGTAGCAAGTTTTGGGTGCTTGGAATGGGCCTGGCACCTACTATAAATAGGGGAATTTGTAACTCATTTGCCAGAGTGCTTTCCGTTGTTTTTCTTGTGAGTAATTTGGCAAAAAAAAGACAGCGTTGTCCTTGAACAAAACAGCGGCGTCACAACGCGAAAGTTGCCACAAAAAAAAAATAGACAAACAAATGGCAGAAATACACAAAACTGGGCAGCCATCAATCAAACTGCAGTTCGGTGGGGGAGCAAGGGGAGAGAGACCCAAGCAGACCGAGGGGCATTGTAGGGAAAGAGTACATCTTTTGACAGCTGCTGGCTGTCCTATTAGAAGCAGGCAACGTATTGTAACGTATTGTGATTCAATGCCAAAAAGCGGCTGAGAAATAAGTCAGGTGTGGTTGTCTGTCTCCTTGTGGTTTCACTGTACCTACGCTGTCTGTGTGTGTGTTGTGGTTAAATTAGCATATGACTCATGGCAGTCGTGTGCTGTGTCCTATGTCCCGTGTCCTTCGGCGTTTGCTTAGCCATTAATAATGAAAAGCATACAAAATGGCGCTTTGAAAAGCGAAAGAAAAAACTGGTGTATAGTCGACTTTTGGGCGCTATGGCAATGCCACTTAAAAATAGCTAAAAAGCAAACAAAAGCCAAAGAAATAGACTTTTTTTTGTGTTGCTGCCAATTAGTAGAGCGAGTGGGAGAAAGAGGGAGAGGGGGAAACAGTGACAACTGTTTGGATACCCGTAAATTGTCATTTGCCAACATTACACATACGCTCAGTTGAACTTTACAGTTTGTTGCATAGAAAGCAACTACTTCCATGTCTCTCTCTATCTCTCTGTCTCTAACTCTCACTCTGTCTACAACTAGTTGACAATTTGCATAAAAGGATGCAGTCAGTGTACACGCATGCATATATACATACATGTATGTGAGCATACTTGCAACTCCAACTGTGTTCGACTGATGATGATGCCTCGCCTCGATGATTGTGCAACATTAGTGCTCGTCTGTTGCATTGTTGTGCTGCAGAGAGTGTAAAATATGGGGTCTATTAGCTAGGTCTTTAAGTTTGCTGCTCTTTTAGCGGTTTCTAGCCAGAAAACAGTTACTTGTCCTTAAGAAAATGTAATTTTTAGTCTCTAGTTATCAAAAATATACAGGATTTACTTATATAAACTACTGATAGACTTAAAATTAAACCCTAACTGGAATTTATTTTCATAAAAGAGCATTTTCCCGTTCGTGTTCTGGCTTATTGCACATTCCTTTGCTCATTTTCATTGTTCAGTTATTTTGCAAATGCAAACAAACTTGTGTGCAGCTCATTTTTTGCAGTCGTTATGCAACAACTTGATTTGTTTCCAGCAGCCATCAAAAACTTCCCCCCCACACACCCTCTGATCCCAAAGGTATTTGCCTTTTGTCAGCAGTGACTTGGTGTGCCGGAGTGTATGTGGGTGTGTGTGTGTGTGTGTGTCACAGTTATGTCTTAAACCCAACAATGCCAGCAAGAACCTTTCGACATTTTCTAAAGGAATTTCTGCAGCTCTCTCGTTATCTTGGCTTGAAAAATGTTGCTTTCCTTGGCCTTGATTATGTAATATTATGTTTTATTATGCTTTCTCCACTCGTAGCTAATAAACTATGTGGACTCTACCCTTTACCACTCTACGCTTTGTACTATATATCTGTAGTGCAGTTGAGTGAAATGGCAGCGTGGGAATTTCAATTTGTTGTGCCACGTGGCACATGGCTTGTCTTCGGTCTGTAATTGACTTTGCATGTGAAGGTTACAGACATTTTACTTACTTTTTTTTATAGAAATGTAAAGAAATTCCATATCGATTGGCTCTCGGTATAATGGTATAGTAAAAAGTAAAACTTTTGCTTTGAATGCAGTTGCTTTCCCCCTCTTTGTGCAATCTTGTTGGCCATCTTGTGCAGCCCGCATGTTGAGCGAGAGACAACTGTCAACTCGAGTTAGGGGGCCAAGTTTTCAAAAAGGTTTTGGCCTTCAAAAGCTGCCAAGGAAATGCTGTTAACCTCTTGCAAATCCCGAACGCACCTTGCAAAACTTTTCCAAGCTTTCGACCTGTAGGGGTGGGAAGTAATGGAAGTGTATGCATTTTTAATGCAAAGAGCAGCTGAAAACTTGCTGCAAACAGTTGTTAAGTGCGGGGAGGTGGGAGATGGGTAAGTGGTGTACGAGTGGGCGTGGCTAGGTGGGAGTCATGTGAAGCGTGGCAGGCGTTGCTGTGTCGTGCCGCGTGTCGATTCAAAGCTGACGCAATGCGACAGTTTTAGTTTCAGCTTTCAGCTCAAAACGGAAACCTTTTTTTACTGACCAGTCCCCAAAAAGTATGCCACACAAATTGAATTGCTTTTGTGAGCTCAAACACACACACACAGGGCACAACACACACACACACTCGCTTTGCTGCTGGAAGTAATCGCTTCCGGTTGAATTTGCGCCAATTATGTCAAATAAAATGCTGTTGCCGGTCTGTCAGCAGTGCAAAAATCAAATTGTTTGACAACCCTGTAAAGCGCTGAGCTGTGCAAAATGCTGTTAACCCTTTTTATTCCCTCACCTCAAATCACAAACAGAAATCCCAAGACTGCTCCCACTGGTATTAAGAAATGCGAATTTCCTTTTTTTTTTTCTATTGTTTTATTTTTTTGTTGGCTGGAAATTCTTGGCTGACATACGATTTAACTAATTGCCAGTGGAGAGGACCCTCGTCTAATTGAAACATTAACTGTTGAAAAACGGCAGCAATTTTTGTTGCATAAAAGATTTAAATTCATTTGAGGCGACGTCACAACAGAACACAACACACAGGAAGTGGAAGTGGCCCTCAGGGCACAGTGTGTACTGTACAGGAAGCAGGGGCCAAACTCTAAAGCAACGCAACGCAGCGACTCAAAGGAAGCACTCAATTTATGCAAATCTCATGTAAATCTGTTGAGAGTCGCTGCGAAAATTCTCAGCCGGGAGATGGGAGACATGTGAGGCAGCTAAAATTGCAAGCACAATTCTCATTTGAGAGGGGAGGAGAGAGAAGTGAGTTGGAAGGGTGACTGAGAGGGGGAATTTATAGCTTAGAATGCTGGTAAATGTCAGCGACGTCAAATTTGAATGTGCGTTAAATGGCACTTTACAGTTGGAGAGCCACTGACGGCATATGCAAAGGAAATAATGGCGAGACTATAAAAAATAATGAGGCGCAGCGGGAACAAGACGTGACATCGAAACATTGGCAAATCACAACAGACAAAAGACATGGCAAATAAATATATATTTTTATTTGGGAGTCTCAACAATTGAAAGTGACTTGAAAGAGAATTTAAAGAGGGTTGAAATTTAAGGATTACGAAGGGAAGGGGCAGAAAAAGCGACTGAAGTTAAGCAAGGGGCAGAAAAAGCGACTGAAGTTAAGCAAGATTAAAAGTTGCGCTTGCCGAAAAGCTGCAAGTAAATTAAAAACGATATATTAGACAAAAAGATATGCCAGAAAGCCTAGGACTTAAGCGAGCTTTAGGCGCGACTTTGACATTAATAAAACTTAATTATAAACTTGCAAGAACTGCTAACGAAAAAGACTTAAAAGCTGCTTAAGCTCAGCAACTCAACTTTATATAGCTTAAAATTTAGCTACAAAAATGTAGAAGATTTATGTGCTAACTAAAGTTGAAGTTGCGCTAAATTTCTTGGCAAACAAAAGCTTTAAAGCTGCCAAAGTTTGAAACACTTCCTTGTCTAGCAAAACAAGTTTAGTAAGCAGCTTTCATATTTTTGCACACTTTGGCAAGTTTTGCTTTTCAAACTGTTTCTCGATTGTTTCGCTTTAAAAAATATAGAGAAGCAACTTAAGCTGCTTGCAGCTGACACACTTTAAAGAATTTTACGGATTTTCTTGCTTCTCTTTGGAAGCAGACGAACTTGATGTTTTTCTTATTTTGTCGAGCTTTGGCTCATTGGCTGCTTCTCACGCATCGCTGACTGCATTTGAAGTGCAGTAGGTAACCAAAAAATGAAAAAAATTAAAAAAAAGGTAAAACTGCGAAAGAAGAAACAGCAAAAACACTTGTGACTGCCTTTTGGGCCTCAGGTGAGTTGCCACCAAAAAAAGAGAAAAAAAGAAGAAGTTACCTAAAGAGGCAGCTTGTTGAGAGGCTTTTGGCGAGGGTTGCTTCATGGCCTCTGGCCTAATGGAGTTAAGGCTTCGTTTGCACTCAAAGTGCAGACACGTGCCACACATTTGAACGCTCACTGTGCTGTGCTACACTGCTGGCCAACGATATTGTGCACACTGCCATTTGCGGCGACTGTAAGTTGTCGTCGCCCTTTATTTTGGCAGCAGCAGCGTGGGGAGGGCAGTTTGATGCGGTTCAATGTACGACAACGCAGCGTGCCGAATTTGCATGGTTGACGTGGAGTAAGCAACTCAAGCCAACCACCCAAAACCACCCCCTGTGCCAACTCCCACCGCTCATACATCATTCAAAATATGCAGAACCACCCACCATTTGAGCTCTTGTTGCGGACGCTATCACAAGCTGCCACACGTTGGCATTGCAACATTTTGTAGCCATGTTTTGCTAGTGCTCTTCTTGTGGTTGTTGTTGTTGTTGTAGCTGTTGCTGCTGCTTATCAGCGCCCCTTGGGGGTTGTTTAGCATTTTTTTAGGGGATGGCCTCTGCAATCGATATGCGTCTGTTTTCAGTACTTTCAAGTTTTGCGGTAGGTACAATTCTTTGACCAACTCTCACCATATTTTCTATACTTGTATACAAATATATATGCGTTTATATAGATTGTCCAGTTTCGTTAGGAAGTGCAACGCCAAGTTACCCCCGAGTTAAGTACTCGATAAGCAAGTTGTTTATTTTTATATTTTTATGTGTTTTTTACACCCGTTAGTTGTGGAGTTAATGGGTATGTCGTGTTTGTGGTAGCAGGTAGTAACTGTTGGTCGTAAAGGTAAGACTCGTAAGTGGAAGGAAAATAAGTTCGGGGGTTGGGTTGTATAGAGTTGTTTTTTGTACCAATTTGTAACGCAGACTTGAATTTAATGCAATTTAAATAGAAATTGCGCTTAAAGTTTAATTAAATTTGTAGCTTAAAAGTTTCCTTATGGCTTTGCTATTATAGATTCCTAATTTTACATTATTTAACTCATAAGAAATGGCAAAAAACAAAATATTATAAACCTAGCGCCTAAAAGAATGCTATAGTTTTTGAGCAGATGGGTTTTAAAGGGTTTCTGAGGAAGTTGTAGGGTATCTCTTAGTTGTGACCTGCAGCTAACTTTAACTACCTACTTTATGCCATTCAACTGTTTGTTGCCCTTGACAGCCATTGATGTTGTTCCTTGTTTCGCTATCGTTTCGTTTGGTTCCTTTCCTGCCACTTCTGTTGCCTCCTCCATCATTTCCACAAACCATTTGTCGTCCGGCAAATATTTGTTTGCCTGTCGTACTTTGTTTCACACTTTTTTTTCTGCTGTCGGGCTCAAGTTTCATTTGCATTTGTTTATTGGAGGCGCGCACCCTCAACATTTTCTAATTTTAAACCAATTAAAGTTGTCAAAGTTGCAACTTTCTGGCTGACGAGCTAATCCGACGCAGCTCTACGGCCGTATGGACCCGGAGGTTATATATTTATTTTCATTAAAGAAAATGCCAAAGTTTTAAATTTCATTTGCACGAAATTTGTGTGTTTGTTCAGGAAAGGAAAAAGGACAGAAAAAAACGTTAGAAATTCAATTTTATACGAAATTCGTGGGTGGTCTGATTGATGCGAAATCTTTCCCCTCTTCTCTGTCTCATTTTCTCCCCTTGTCTCACTTGTGCGTATGCAAAAAGTTTTCATCTCTGAATTTGTCAGCTAATTTGAGCCGATATGTGATGCGACAAACTGTAAATTGAAATCTGTCGTTGATACATTTCTAGGAAATACATTTTATTTGTTTCTCAAATTCACTGGAAATTGGCTGTTATTTAATAACTAATTGGCTCGTTATAACGCTGGCTAAAAGTAGTTAAACTAGCCGGGTTTTCATTAAGAAAACACCTTTTAAAGTTTCAGTTTTGGAAAGTAGTTTCTTTCCCTTTACTTTTGAGAAGTTTTTCACCCGTAACTGTAAGAAAAACCGAGTGTTTCCAGCTCATGTTACAATTATTTTCATTCACCGCCAAAGCTCAAGTTCCAGTTTGACGCCTTTTCTTGGCGCAATCAACGTGTACACAGCGGCGTATACTTAACTTGGATTTGGATTACACGATAATGAACAAATGCTGGGCAAAAAGTTTTCCATTCACTTTGAAGTTGTGTCAGTCTCAGTGATCACGTGATTGGCTTTGATAAGAGTTGATTTGTCAGAAATGTGTTAATATAATTTAGCTATTAACATATACGATACGCCACTTGTCGTCATCAGCGTCTTTGTCATCGTTATTATTTTTATTTTTATTATAATGTTTATTTGCGTTTGTTTGTTGTTGAATGCTCCATCACGTTTCATGGTGGAGACTTGAAATGAAAATTGTCACGACAATTGCCGTTTCGCTATACGTAAATCAAATTTGCGGCTCAACAGCGAAATTTCTGCGAAAAATGTCTACACAAATTAAATGAAAACCAAACGAGCCAAAAACAACAAACAAAAGCGAGATATAAAATGTATTTACATTAATAAACAGAGAGAAAAACGTCATCAGGTGATTAACACCCAATTTGTTTAAAAAAGTTACATGTAACTTGTGTTATTATTAACGTTATTCAATTTCAATTTGCATACTCGAGTTGATTACACAATGGGCTGACAAACGGAGACGCAAGTGTTGAGTAACTGTAACTGTAACTGTTTGGTAATTATAAATTAGAATTAAGTGGGTTAACTGCTTTCAAAAGGGTGGAATTTGTTGAGTAAAAGTTCAGAAAAGATTTAGCACAATCAGTGGAAAAATGTATGCCATTAAGTTTGATTAAAACATAATTAAATTGTGTACTAAATTAGCTTGTCTTTAAAGTGACCAGGGTTTTTGTGATAAATTGAAATTACAGAGGTCAGCTCAAGTCCGCTTTACTGTCAACATAATGAAATTTAAAACTGAGTCACAGAATTAGAAGCAGCTTGTGTAGCACAGGGCAACAGAAAAAGCAACAGCCTTAGCTGCATGCTTTGCTGCATGTGTAATCAACATTAAACTGTATTTTGTAATCAACCCACACACACACATACTCACACACGCACACACACACTCAGTTGAAACTTGCTAACTCAGCAAAGGCGGAAGTGAAAGCGTCGAGTTTTTGAAAATGGCGTGCAGGTGTCGCCTTGCAAGTCATGTAGTTGGGCAGAGGGGGCGGAGGTGATACGCTGGCAAACACATTATAAAATCTATACACGCTCTAAGCGCACTTTTAACCCATTAACGCCCACATGGCTCTAAACTGAAATGCAGCAACTGCTTCCTGATGACGTGGCTCAAAGCTCCACTTTGTATACCCGACACAAGTAGTTTAAGGATATGTTGTGTGCAGTGTCATGTATGTGTGGGAGAAATGGAATAGTGACAGATTTAATAACATGATAAAGTAGTAGGAGTAAAGGACTTTTAAATTTAAATTTTATTAAGTAGATAATTTAGTCCACTAACGGGTATTTTAAAGTGCATAACTCGCCGCTAAGTTGTTGTTGCTTCCTGCAAGTTGTTGAAGAAATAGTGTCAACTTTGTGTTTGCTAGATTTTAATGCCTCCCACCTCGGGGGAAATGGTGGGCGGGGGTGTACCTTTAACACCTCACTGCCCCAGGGGTTGTCTATTGTTTCCTCTTACTGCTTGTGTTCTGTTTTCCACATTTTCTTCGCTTTTTTCTGCTGTCTAACACACGCACGTGTGTGCACACACACAAAACGTTTTATCGTCTGTGCATAATAAATTTCGTAGCCTTTGTCGTTGTTTCTGTTGTGGTTAAAGATTTGAGTTGCTTGCAGTCGCTATATGAAGTTATTGAAAGCAGCAGTAACTGTAGTTGTAGCTGTAGCATCCTGTGCAATCCTGAAGGACTCTGCTTAGCCTGCAGCTGGTTAAAGCCATGTCGCATTAGACACACTTGCCTGCGTTTTTGGGCTCTCACATTTGGCTTTTATCAGTTGGTAACTGATGACATTATAGCCACCACACACACACACACACACATACCGGTAAATGTGTGTGTGTGTTAGTACGACATGGCCATGTCGTATAAGTACGTACTTATGGACAATATGCTGACTACTGTGTAACAGCTGCCAGTGCCTGTCAAACCCATTAAACGAGCGCGCACAAAAGTATGCTTCGAATTTTGTTCTATCTGAGGAAACTGCAGAGTGTCGTCTATTTGGTGTCTTTCGGTTTTGTAATTATTTTAAAAGCTCAACTTGTGCACGTAACGACATTTGCCGCTGTCGCGCAACGATTGCCACTTTTTCCCAAGAACATAAACAAAGAACCACCAACTCCTGCACCACCGTGTGTTGGCCCGCAAAGCAGTAAGTGGAAGTCGCTGTGGAATTGGGAATGTGCGTGCCTGGGCTATGCACAGTGGAGCAAGTTTGGCAAATGTTTGCATTCAGAAATTTATACAAAAATAAACTAACTAATTTTCTTAGTGCTCCAAAATGGGACTCTCATTTTTTAGCTCTGCTAAAACTACAACTTTCTGGCTTATCAGCTTGAAAGCGTATTTCAGGCCACTGTGCGCTGTAATCCCGAAGGCTTGCACTTTTTGCCACTACTCTACTCCCATATCATGTGAAGTTGAGCGAATTCTCTATCTACCACTCTCCCTCCTCTCCCCTTCCCTTACTGTCATAAAGTACTACGCCCGGAAAGTTTTTCGGCGACGTCAAGAGTTCAACTGGTTGGCCATGCCCACTCCCTTCCCACCAAACACTTATCAGACTTAATATTTACCAACTTGGAGTTGGCTTTTGTTGCGCCAGAATGCAGTGGGTTGAGCCGGTCCCACTGGGTATCTACAAGGCAAAATGGCAGCTTACAACAGAAACCCAAAAAAAAAAACTGAAAACTGACGACGCCGCGGGCCATTAGCGTAGACCCTGGAGGCCACTTCAAGAAGCGGCGCTGACTCGCGCTGTTTAATGATAATAAGCGGGAATGCTCATTATTATGCCGAGTCCAATCCGCTGCCGAAATGTTTGCCAGCACTCGACAAACATTGCATTCAAATAGTGTGTACTTATATGCATAAATTAGAGAAATGTTTGTAAAGGCCTCGATTTTGTGTGCTGCTCTTTAAAGTCGCTGGCAACACGCACGAGAGTGTTGCTCCTTTCCCCCCTTTTTATCTGCTTCAGCCAACTCTCAAAATCACTCGCCTAATAGTGTCTCAAGTAGTTTTACCAACAGCAGCCAGCACGTGTCTGTCTCTGAATGCTGGTCTAGGCTCAATTAGTTTGTCATTTCTCATACACTTGTCTGCTGCTATCTGCCTCCCTCTCTCTGTCTCTGTCGCTCGTTATCCTTCTCTGTCTGGCTACGTGCTGTTGCTCATTTTTGTGCAATTTTCAATTTGGTATTCAACGAAATGTCTCGTAAATGTCAACGGGTCACAAAATGCGATTATAGCTGAATTCGCGGGCATGTTTGCTGCATATCCTGCAAATTTAAGAAGCTAGCAATATAAATTTTAACAATTTAATCAAATAAAATATAAACAAATACGTAAAAAGCAGTTTAGGTTGAGTTTATGACAAATAAAAGCATAACTAACTACTGTTTTTAAACAAAAACCACCTCCAAGTTGAGCATACCCCACTAGCTGCCTTTACAGAGCATTAACAAATGCTGTAAAACTTTTGCTTAAGTCAGCACAAGTTCTCAAATCTTGCCAACTTGTCGCGTCCTTGCCATTTTGATTGTCATTATGACTATAAATGCACTGTAAATGGTAAACATTTTCTTAATTATTTTGGCAATGCCGCTCAGACTTTAATCGAGCGTTAGAGACTGAGAGAGAGACAGTTAGAACGAGTAAGAGAGGGAGAGGGGGAGAGAGACAAACTCCAACTCCATTCAGCCAGTCGGCACTTCATTTCACTTGAGTTCATGGAACAACAGCACTTCAACACGATTCAGTTGGCTGCAGAAAACTTCTTGAGTTTAGGTTTGCGGCTCGGAAAAACCATTTGACACTCAATTGCACTTGAAATCTCAATAATTTTTAGCATTTTCGCCCATTTTACTGCACTTGTGCTATTTGCCTCCATTTGGAATATTGTCAAAAACATTTGCCAACTGTCAATAACTTAAAAATCAATTTTTTTACGCAATTATACAAATTGTTTTTCCCATGAAGTGCTTGGTAGTTGATTTAACAAAAAAATGAGGTAAATGTTGCAAAATTCGAATTCCCCAAAAAATTTCAATTCCATTTCCATTGCCTGCCTGAAAATCTCATTTGTTACGTCTTGAGAACGAAGAGCAAATTGTATACTGAAATTTTATTATGATTATCTGGCGGCACATTTCGTATTTATGAGTTTTAAATTAAATGCGATTTTGGGCACCTCCGACAGCTGCCAAAAGCAGAGCGAAAATGAAAAGCAAATGGAAAACGTAAGGAATCTCAACTGTCTCCTGGGTGACTTCTTAAATATTTATCGATTTCCACCTAAAGCCTGAGCCTTCATTTCCATTTCCCTGCTCCGCATTGTGTACTCTTTTTTTTCTCTCCTTTCTTTTCCTTATGGAAAAGGATAAGTTTTTTATTTTTCCACATTTTTTTTTCTTGGGGTCTGATAATTTTGGCAAAACGTTTTAGTGGCTGTTTAGGCCGCTTCTCCAATTGAACATCAATTCGTATTTGTGTTTGTCCTCTTGCAAATTTTCCTTAAATATTTGATGCCTTCTATTGGCATGTCCTTTTTGCCTTGGGCTTCAAAGTAGAGCTAAAAATAAAATGCTTTGCAAAGCCTTAATTTGCAACTTATTTACGATTGCATACTTTTTAAATATATATGTAAATTGTGGGCATATTTAATGGACGTCTAGCATAATTTTTAGGGGTCTGTAAAGCTTGGGCCTGTAAATCAACAGAGTTTGGAAAGATTATGGCTTCAAAACCTACACAAAATGTAGAAAAAGTAAGAGCAATTGTGGCAAATTAACGGTCTGAGCTTTGTGAGCATTTTGAACTGAAAGTCTATTGGTGACTTTAAAATATTCACTGCTTTTTACACAACTTTTTGGCCCCATTATAAATGTATGAAGTTTACTAACCCTCGTATACTTGCATAATGGATTAAGTTACTTTTGACCCCTGCTCCATGTCAATCTCGGTAGCTGCGCCCCTGTCTAAAGTGGCGAGTATTACACTACTCTACAAATGCCTGCTGGGCCTGTCTGCATATCTAGCTATCTTACAGTCTACCTGCTGCTCCCTAGCTCTGCCCTTTCTTTACTGTTGTTGTGCTGCTGCCGGCAGAGAAGTGTTAACTTGTTTGGCCAAGATTTAGGGCTGTCAAATGTCTGAGGATGTCGAACTTAGCTGAATGACAAAGGCATAAATCGGCAGCGACTTCACAAACTGATTTACACTTTTGGTGTTGCTTTGGAAGTGACAACAACAACGGCAACAGCAAAGGGAGCGACAACGGCAACAAAAGAAAATTGAAGGAAAATCATTGCATACCTAGAGGCGCCAACACTTGGAAACAGTTGAGTTGAGTTGAGTTGAGTTTCGGAGTTGAGTTGAGAGTGAATCCGTTCGCCTGAGTGGCATTTGGCAACTAAATTGTTGTACTTTTCAATTTCAGTCAAAGACTGTGACAGCGGTAGAAGAGAGCAGGGCACTTTCCCCAAAAAGTGGAGACAGGTGAAAAGCGTTGACGACGACACCTTGGGAAAAACCACTTACCGCACATAACACTCTTTCAGTCACTCTGTCGCAGCTCTTTTACAGCCATTTAAGTTAATTGTCTGCCCTCTGAGCAATGAAATTGTCTACGAAATGAGAATGAAAATGGAAATGGACTTTTCCCCCAGCCTCCACTCGCTCAGTCAAGTTTGCACCTGTCCCTCGGCATTTAGATGACATTCTGCGGTCACATTCTGTGGGCCAAGAAGTTAAAGAACTATAATTTGGCAATTTGCTTGCCACGCGCCAACATTTTTGTGGCTACAAAAAGCTTTTGTTTCTGTTTTCTTAGAATGTGGCAAAATCTGAAAAAAGCTTTAATAAATTTTCAGTACGTCAAGCAAAAATGATTTTTAATTAATCATAAGTTTGAAGAAGCCGTTGCTACAAACACACCGATACACACACACAGGCACACACACATACACCTATGTCTCGTTTTCATTTTGAAACCCGTCCAAGTTTCGACTTTCAACTTCGCTTACTGCTCTTACTCCCCTCTGAACTTTGTGTAATTCAATGCCTTTGCTGTCTCTGGTTTTTGTGCGCTCGCTGCGGCATCGTTGGCGTCTATTAATTAAATTAAAAAGTTCACAGCCAAGCCCCCCGCCCACTCCACTCCCCCTACTACTCCTCCCTTATTGTTGTTGTCGCTTAGACTGCTTAAACTTTGTGCTGTTCTTAAAACTATGCGCAAACATGCAGAAATTATCATGAGATGAGGCTGCTTATAAAGTTTGACATTGATTGTGCGCAGTTTGGAGGTGATTGGAAGGCAGTCAAAGCGTGCAATCAGCTACAGTTGGATTAAATAACGTTTACTAATCATTTTTCGCTGTATTTTTTATAAATTACACTCCTACTGCCTTTAAAATCGATTTATCAGTCACTTCCTTTCAATTATGCAAATTTTAACAATTAAAGCACTGTCTGGCCCACGGATTCGATTCAATAACCACGCCCCCTCTGATGATTGTAATGTGTCCATCATTGTGTTGTTTCTACTTGTTGTTTTATTCATTTTTTTCTCTGCTGTTTTCGCAACAATTATGCATATTTACAAATGTTAATTGCTGGCGGGCAAAACATTGTCATACAAGAGCAGCAACAGCAGCCATGCCCACGTCAAATGTGCCGCCCTACAGCTGGCAATTAACAACATTATTGACTCTTTCGAACAAGCGGCTAAGAGACCAAGAGACAAACAGACAGACAGCCAAGTTGACCAACGTTCGTCACTTTGAAATGCTAATGAAATTGGCTTTTAAAGTCAAAATGTTGAAAATGTATACGCTAGTATTAAAACGAATTTCAGTGTTGTATTACATTAAAAAGTGCCAGTGAGAAATGTCCTTACGTTCTGCGCTGTTCGGCAGCTTAATTGATAAATTGATTAAATTGCATGACTTAATTGCATGAGAGTCTCCATTGTCTTTCATCGCATTGACAACCACATGACATCAGCGATGAATTTTAACATTTAATTCTGCTCCTCTCTGTGAGTCCCTTTGACCAAGTACTGACCCCCTCTCTCTGTCCCCTGCTTTAGATTTCCTCTGGCTTTTTGGCAAATTGCATTTACTTTGTTCGCCTTCATTTTGGGCAAAATGCTCGTTAATGCGACTTATTTGTCAGCATTTCAAGTGTCGCCTCAATCCGATCCGATTGGATTAAATTGCTTTGTCTGGACAGCAGTCGGGCAGAGCAGCAAATCAAACTGAGGCGGTAGCCTGCGGCTTTCAACTGATTTCAGCCATTGTTCTTTTTAGTTTACATTAGTGTGGCATATTTGCTCTTTTCTGAGATGAACTTTTGTAGCTGGAAATCAAACGATGTTTTTGGTATATATTTTATATCAATTCGCAGTGCTTAATACTATCTTTCAACGGAATTTCTTGTAACAAGTCATGAATTTCTGATAATTATTCTTAATAAATATATTTATTTCCTTTTAAATTAAGCTTAAAAATCCGCTTGTGTCTCCCTTTGTTTTTGCTTATCTAAAGCACTCAAAGTCGAGGCAATGAAAGTCCCCAAAATAAGCTCTGCAATCATCCTTTTCTAATATCATCTATGCCATTTTGCTTGCCCATTCTATTAACACAATTGCAGACACTGCTACCTCCATGGTCACTTCTTTAGCTGGATTTTTATCCTTGTACGTTGAACACATTTGGTCGTCTTATGTTTACTACCCGATAAGTCCAAAGGATTCTCGTACCGAAATGCGAACAATAAAACTTTAGCCTGTGACTAAAGCGCATTAAACTGCCTGACTGTGTGTGTCTCTGTCCCTCCGGTTGTCTGTCTCTTTTCCTTTTGGGTTGGTCACTCGCCGTTACATAGATTGCATTTTTCTCCTTTTTCTTTTTGTACATTTTTCGTTTTTATTTTTTATTTTTAGTGCGGTTTTGCTTTGATTTAATTTTGCTTTTACTGTTGGTTGTTTGTCATTGTACCGTGTCGTTGTGCCACCTCATGCCATTGTCTGCTACCAATTTGTGAGCTTTGTTCAATTGGCTTTTCCTCCCTCTCTCTCTCTCTCTCTGCACTCACACAGCTAGTCATTTGTGTGTTAGATAAATCAATGTAGTTTCACAAATTTACATTCACTGTCAAAAATGTATTGAATGCGCACAAAAGTAGGCAGCAACTTTAATAAAAGGGATATTGGGTCGAAAAATGTAGCGCTGAAATGTATGCTACATTTTTCATGCATAACAGACACAGGAGGGTAGTAGCACATTTCCATTAACCTAACTCTAACTGCTGATACCCGTTTCGAGTCTCCACTGTTGTTCATGGCGAACATATTTTATTGATTACATTTTCTACTCCCAAGTCCGCACCGCACGTACTGTTCCCCCTCGTGGCCCTTGAGCTTTGCGTGTTTTTGCACAAGCTTATGAGATTTTCGATTGGGGGGAGGCATCCCCCTCCGAAAACAGAAATCAACTAAAGTTTTCGCCAAAATGCCACATTTAGAGAGATTGCATTTCTGTGGCCAGCACATGAGTTATATAAGCAAATAAATTGCTTATTTGTAGCGACAATTTGCGGTAATTTTGTGATTTGCGATTTTTGCTATGCTATTCATTCGGCAAATGTTGTGCTGACATCATCTGTGTGTGGTTGTGGTGTGTGTCTCTGTGTCCCTAAGGGTTGTTGTGGGCCCATCCCTTAGGCATAGTCCTAAGTGCTTATGGCTATTAATTAAACATATTTGCTCACTCCTTGCTGTTTCTGTCTATTTGGCATATATTTCATGACAACTCCCCTTTCGAGTTGATCACAGTTTATTGACTGCCGCTCTCTTTCTTCCTCTTTCTGCCTGTCTCTCTTTATTTTTCGCTGAGCTCCACACTAAACGTGTAATCCTTTTTGGCGTTTTTGGCATTTGCATACAGGTAGAAAAACACTGGGAGACCTGAAAGCGAGTCCTGGGCGAATCCCTTGTATGCATATCGTTAGCAAATTGCAGGCTCAGAAAGCGACCGCGTTTTTTGGCCAAAAATACGTACAGTAGTGAAAAAAAGGCTAACACTCCTGTCTGTGTGTGTGTGTGTGTGTTGGCAAGCTAATACCCAGCCAATTTCCGTTACTTTTTAGGTAACATGGCCAACTCTTCTACTGCCGTGTCTCCTTTTTTTCCTGGTTGTCGCTGTTGGTCCTTTCGCTTTGTCCTGGGGCGTTGTTATTCGTGCCTTTTGTATTTCCGGTTTGGAAATTAGAAGGCGCACCTTGTTGCTCCCCTTCTATACAAATTTGTACAAAAGCTTAGCTTATTCGTATATTTTTTTGCTGATCTCATTTGCATATTCGACACATTCCAAATTTTCCCGGTCGTTCTCTTTACGAGCTGTGACTATGAATGTCTTGCCAGAAGGAAACGAAGGAAGGTGGAGGGCAGGCAGCTCAGTTCTGTAAGCCATTTGGGGTAATTTAAGCCTTTCGAAGCTGAAATTTGTAGAATAATTTTGAAATTGACATTAAGTTTGTCGGGCAGCAGCTCGAGGTGACTAAATGAAGCCATTAGCAGTCACAGGCAGTGCCAAAAAGCCCATGGAATTGACCCAGAACCACAGGCTTGTGGGCACACAAACAAACTGGCAACACAAAGGCGTTGATTGGCTTTCAGTTTCCCTACCCTTCCCCTTCCATCCCCCTCAAGGGACTAACTGTAAACAGAGACGTGGTCAAGTTGCAGCATTTATCAAATAAATTGAAATTGGGCACAGTTTAAAGTGTTGCTTGATTGTTATACTAATATTCATATCTGTATGTTCTGTCTATTGCAGCTATATCCCGCGAGGATGGTGACGACTCGACACATCATCATCATCACCATCATAATCATCATCGCGGCGGTGGCGCCCATCACAATCACGGTAATAAAGTTCCATACAATGGTTACAATTCAGAGGAGTATCTGGATCGTCTGGAACCCAATGGCAATATACCCGCTGACAAAACAAATTGCAGATATGGCGGTAAGTTTTAAAAATTAACTTAAATTTAGTAAACTAAGTAAAGTTAGTGGTGAAAAGATTCTTTCTTAAATTTCTTGCTACATGTGAAATAAAAACATTGCATACATTTTGGGGCCGGAAATAAGACTCATTCATAAGGATTTCTTCTAATTTATTGCGCTCACTTCCGCCATAATCTCTCATTTGAGTTGGAGAAACTAATTTAATGATATTTGCGAGCGTTAAACTCCCCACTGACTTGAGTAATTTATGCCGCTTCTCTCTCTGGGCCTGGTCTAACTAATATTGGCTCTGTCAGCTGGACGGGGCGTGTCTAATTATGGAAAGGGCATTTTGCCCACCCCACACTTACATCACTGCTGGCATAGATAAACAATTCAGTCAAATACTCCCCAAATTGTTTCAGTTTAAGTATTTCCTACACTCGATTTAGTCCTACAATATTTTCTTAGCCTGGGAGTGGGTGGACAATTTATCAAATTTTTGTCTCATTTAGCAGCGTTTACATTTTCCACGTCCATTTCGCCTGTGAGTTTGCTTATCTGCGCGCAGTTTGTCTGTAATTTTGTCATTTAAACGCGTTCTTAAATGGTTTATCATAACTCTGCATTAATCCGCTAGAATTCCAATGCGTTTGCTCTGTCCTGCCTCCCTTTCCGTCTCTCTTCTTCCTTTCCTTCTGCTGCTCTGTCTCGTTTTATTGTCATAATTGTAAATTGCAATTTTATGCAAACAATGACGCAATGGAGCTGACTGTCTCGAGACTTTAGACTACAGACTCGTTGACATTCTCGATAAGGCGCAACAACATGATGATCAAAATGATGGCGATGATGATGTAGACAAGGACTTGTAATAGCCTCATTTGTTGTTGTTGTTCTCGTTCTCGTTCTGTTGTTGTTGTCTCAATTGTACTTGAAGCTGTTGCTCTTGTTATTGTCCTTGTAAAACGGGGCACTCAACTCGCTTGCCAGCTCTTTCTCTCTCTCTCTCTCTCTCTCTGTCTCTGTCTCTGACTGCGTCTAGGCGTTACGGAATCGGCTCATAAAGCAACGGAAATGAAAATATTAACAAGCAAATGCACAGCAACATCATGATGGGCTTTTTCCCCAGAGCAAGTAGAATTATTCATAGTTAAATGGAAACTGTGCATGGCTCATATCTCTCTCTCTCCGTCTCTTTCTCTTCTTTGCCATTTTAAGCTCAAAGACTTGCCGCCATTGTCTTTGCCACTGTGTGCCACTTGCTGCAGTTGCCCCTATGTGCCCCTACGCCCACGCTGTGCACGTGAACTGCCTGCATTGCCAAGGTCTTTCTATGGCCCGAAGTTATGCCATTTTTGCCCATGTATCACTGTTGTTGTCCGCTGTCAACGCTAGGTGGCGTGTTTGTGTATATTGCAATTTGCGAGGGTCGTCTCAGGGATTTGGCCAAAGGATTAGCTCTTAGCCACCATTTGACTGCAACTTAAGTCTGAAATGAAAATTGTGTTCAAAAACTTGACTAAAACTTTTGTTGCCTGACAAGTTAAAGTTTGCACTGGATTAAGTTTACAGTTGTCTGCATTGCTGCAAAGTTTTTATAGTTTTTTAAGCGTTTTTTGCTTAAAATGGGGCTACAAATGTTTTGATTTGTTTAAGAAGGAATTTTAATAGGAAACAACTGCTTTTTAAAAGCAAACTTTATGTACGCATATAAACTATAAATATTTTAACACACAAATAAATATTTATTATAAAAGTAAACAGCGGAAAAGTGCTGAAAAACTAACAAATTTCTAGAGCACTTTTTAAACAGCATTTTAATTTTATTTTTATATTTACGCTTAAACAAATTGTTAGCTTAACTGTTCAGTTTACTGTTGATTGATAGTTTTTCGCATAGTTTGAGTTGTTTTTGCTTTTCTTTTCTCTGCGTTGAAACTCTAGAATTTAATTCTTTGTTTTATTGTTTGGCATCAATAAAGTATCTCGAGCTACCCAAGTTGGGCCAAGTCAGTTATCATAAAGTTATGTAACGCACAATAAATTACACACTTTGAAAGCACATTCACCCACTCAGCTAGACCATGCTGCCCTCCTCTAGGCCCGCCTTGGTGCCCTCTTGCTGGCTTGGTTCTAGCCAAAAGCAATTTCAGTTTTTCATGCTGTTGCCTTTTCTCCCATTGTTGTTGTTGTAGCTGTTCTGATTACATGATTTATAAGTTATCTTCAACTCAACAACGTCGTTGTTTGCCATTGGAACAGTAGAGTGCAGGGTGGAGTCTGAGTGGGTTGGTGGGGAGGGAGGGAGGGAGGGGGTAACAGGATCTGCGCAATTTATTCTGAAAGCCTTCACTCCAACAAAGATTATGGTTTATATGTGCAAATTATGCGCTGCCAAAAACCTTTACAATGCTGCGCTCTCCCCTCCTCTTCCTTTGTCTCCCTCTCTCCCGGCTTGTGCTCCATTTATTAGGCCATTACAAAAGTTGTGCCCTGTAAAAATTGTAAAATGCGTTAGAAAGTAGAAAATGGAAATGTGAATAAAAACATATTTGCCAAATTCGCATAAAAAACATTTGACAAATTGCATGAACAAGCAGTTTTCCGACCCACAAGAAACCAAGAAAATTGTAAATCATTTTTAACAATTATGCGCGACATGTAAAATTATTAGAGTTTCATTTTGTAGGTGCCCTTTAGAAGGGCATATGTAGGGGTATTATTCAACTTGTATTTACTGTCTCTTACTTCTTTTCTCTGCTCCACTCCTACCCTCTTTTCTTCCTCCCTTACTCTCAGGTGTCTTAAGTTATCACTCCCAAGTTTATAAACAAGCGCGAATAAATCCTTTTAGCGCTTTATTTGGCTTTTGATGCGCCACTGCGTGGCCTCCAGCTTCCAGTTCATTAACTTTGGGAAGGGTATAACAACTTTATAAACTTATATGTGACACAACTTGTATAGACCTTGTAGAAAGACTTCTCTTAATTCATTCCCAGTTCCCACTTCAAATATCCTTTAGCATCAAATTCTCCTCAGAAAGTGTATTGAAACTTCGACTTTCTCCACTCTGTTTTACTACTTCATCTCCAGAGCGTCGTATGGTTTTGTTTTTATACATTTCTGTTTTTTTCGGCCTACGCGCAGAGTCTCCCTCACATCCGGTAACTTCCTGGGAACTGCCAGGACTCGTTGTCTATTGTTTTTTTTTTAAGACTCCTTGAGCTCCCCTGCGCCTTTGCCTGCGTGCTGTGTGTCTGTGATTTAAATTTATTGGCAAAATACTTTAAGTGATTTTTTTCCCCCTCTGTTTAAGGGCGGTGCTTGTTGTTGTGGTGTGGGCGGTGCACAGCGAAAACCCTTTTGACAGTTTGGCTGCTTTTTTTTGTGTTGTACCTTGAAACCATTAGAGAAAGCGCCTTGTCGCCTTGCGGTTAGACAGTCCTTCCTGTGGTTTACAGCTCCGAACCCGCTGTCAAATTCGTTGCAGTTTATTAACGAAGCAAAAACATTTCTCCCCTTTCTTTTCTTTACTTTTTCCTTAACTTTATTTGGTTTTGTTTCGCTTTGAGCTCTGACATTTTTTAGTCCCCAATCCGCTTCGCATTTTGTGCACCGCATTTTTAATGATTTTGTTTTGGGCAAGTGTTGTGTGTTCTGCTTTGTTGTGCTTCACTGTACTTTTGTGTAGATTGTGTAAATTTTTGTTTGATGTCATTTCGCATCAGACATTTTTTTTTTGTGCTCTGCCTGTTGTTTCGGGTGTATTTTTGGCTAATGAAGCGACTTATGCATTGACATGGAAAATTTGCGGTCTATTTTTTGTGGTGTTTGTGGAGAAGCGTTTTGCGTGTTTTTACGCTTATCGCTTCGCATTTGCATAAAGATATTTCAACTGGAGAAGGATCTTGAAAACGGCAGAAAGGTTAAACATTTGCAATCAAATTTGAAGGCAAAAAACTTTGCTAATTGGCAGTAGAAGTACAAAAAGAGTGCACGGAATAAGTTAAGTTTAGGAAAAGATATACCAAAAGGTAGAGCAAAAGGTTTTTGTTTTAAAATATACAAGTTGAGTGTATTTTTAAGCAGAAGGCAATGAGTTTTTCAGTAAAAAATTCTCTAATATTTTTATGATTTACGCGCCATTTTTATCATTGCTATAAATTTTTGTAGCGCTACACAAACACCCAAAAACATATTTAGTAGCACTCTGAAAAAAAGACGCGTAATTCGTTTACTATCGATTTTTGGTGCTGCCAACTTGTTTGCAGATAACTATGAGTAATGCCAATGGGGAACTACAACAAGCTCATAACATAAAATGTTTTGCAGCGCTGCGGCATAATAAGATCATTTTCCCCAGTACTCTTACTTCTCCTCCTCCTCCTCCTCTCTCTTTTCTGCTAATGTAATCAATTTTCTTTGAAAACTTTGTCTACACACAACTAAGTAAAGTTTCCTTCCACTTGCCTTCTCCCCTTTATGCTTGAGGAAATTTTAAAGTTGCTTCGCCAAATTTCTTTCTTTTTTGGGCTTTTTTTCGAATGTCGCGACGCGACGTCGTCTCATCATTTTCACTAGAAGAAAATAACTGTAATACTGTCCGCAAATGAATCTTTTTGACAATTCCCGTCCGCCCTTTTTGCATACTAAGCTCATTATGGAGTTACAGCTTCAATATATAAAGCTAAAAAACTCACAAAAGAACTGAAAACTCGTTGGAATTTTCTTTTCATTTTTTTGGTTTTTTTTCTGTCGACGGGGTGACAAACTTTTTAATAGTATGGCAACCCTAGAGCGCACCGCCAAGACAATTTGATGCGCATTTTATTGCAACCGACGACGACGACGGGGCTAACAATGCCCGCTGGGCAGTGCCACGCCCCCTCAACTGACTCTAACTGAAAAGTAGCTCAATATGAAAATTTCACGCTTGTCATTATACATTTTTGTAGACACATTTCATCTTCCCCCTCAGCCCAACCCATAATATTTCTTATTCCCACAACTAAACGAGCAGACATAATAAAAAGCTTGTTAAAGCTTTAAGCGTAATATCTTTAAGGGCTCATTTGGGGGAGGGGTCGGTAGAGGGGAAGGCGAGGAGGGTGTGTGGTAAGACGAACGCTTCGTTTGCAATCAACGCTTAGCTCGAACACATTTTGAGTGACAGCTGAAGTATCCATAACGTCATCAGAAGCTCACACAAGAGCGAGAGAGCATGAGGTAAAGTGAGAGACAGAGAGGGATAGGGGAGGGGAGAGAGACACCGCCTCGGGTCACGGCCTCCAACGGAATTAGGATTCATAATATGACAAAGTGGCGGTTGGGCGCTGTAACTAACGTGAGTGTGTGGAATGTGTTACAAGGAAACTCACACACGCAAATATACACTGTTAAAAAATGTTATACCTGCTCAATATATGCATAATTTAAACATGTTTCTACAGGTCTAACAAACCAAGTGTGTTCACTATTAAATACAAATTTGTTGCATGCCATTCAACACCCTCTTTTCTGCCAGTGTATGTAATGCACACACGTGTGTGCTTAGATTATAAGCCGCTTCGGCGCTGCGGTTGCCTCAATGTATTTGTATTGGTCTATGGGGAGATGTACATACTTAAAGGGACGAGACTTTGATCCTGCAACACTCGGTCCTGCCACTGCAGATAACGCCCCACATTCCATGTGTGTTGACGCTGCCTTGGGGGCGTGTCTGTATGTAGCTGTGTGTGTGTGGCACATGCATTTGATTTGGTCAGTTCGACACATTGCAGACTCCGGTCTCCGATGCCGCACATAGGCCAGGACATGCTTCCTGTCTTCCTTCCTGACTGTCAGCTTCAAATTTTGATTGTCATTTACGTGACTGGGCGTATACGTGTTGTGTGTGTGCGTAAGAGGCTTTTTGAATGAAATTGCTGCAAATTATTCCCATTACGATTTTGTGGCTAGCTGCTTTTCAGGTTGATTGTCGTTTACATATGAACAAAGCACTGAACAACTTGAGCCCTCATCTGCTTTTGGGGAGCCGACTGATTGGACTTTCAAGAGGCCTATGAACAAGTTGATGGCCTGTCATGTGGTCTAGGCATAGAGGGCTCTAAAACTACCGTATATTGGTCAATCAGTCAAAAACACTGTCGATAACACACAAAAAGCATTTAATGCAAAGCTTCTGGGCCGTACAATCGAATTATTTACCGATACACGAACAGTTTTAAGTGAGTTTCTTGGCTGGAATTTGTAAGAAACTGTATCTCAAACATTAACAGAAGAGAAACTTGCATAATTTTTAGTAAATTAAGAAAATTTTGTAATATTTTTCAGTCCCCTGCAAACTTATTCAATCAGTTAACCAATCCGAAAGCCGTTACGGAAATAAACATGTTTTTGATGAGTAATTTCCGCCAGTCAATCATTGCAATACTTTAATCCATTATGTGGTTTCAACCCCAATGCACCACTGTGCCGGCAGTGACCACTGTGCGTACCCCATTTTTTGGCTTTGTGTCTGTCTGTCCATCCTACTCTCTGTCCGTGTATTGACCAAGCAGAGTAAATGTCTCTGTTGAGTGCGTGCAATGTTCCTTTGCTGGTGTTCATTGATGTCCCTTCTGGCGTTGCTTCTATTGCCATTTCTGTTAGCAATGGCATTGCCAACGTTGTTGTAATGAAATTGTCTACGTGCCTTTTGTTTCATGCCACATGCCCCCAAGTGGTGGTGGCTAGTTCATGTGTTGTAACCCGAGGCAAAAAGCACTCTTTTGCTACTGTTTCCAGAGCTGCTGCTGCAACTCGATTGCTTTATGACGAAACGCTTGACGGAAACGTGGAATGTGAAACGTGCAACGTTTGTTTTTTGTGCCGCTCGCATGCTGCAGATTGATGATACTTTGCAGCAGCAGCAGTGCCACGCAGCGGTGGCTGCCACGCCCACGGGCCTTTATTTACCATTGCCACAAATCAGTGGCCAATAAACGAGCAAAGCGCGAAACAGAGAGTCGAGTCCAGTTTCAGTTCCAGTTCACTTTACTCCAGTTCAGTCCAGTCCATTTGGGACTCTGCCCGGGGACCTTTTGAAGTTAATTAAAAAATGCAGACAAAAGGGCGCACACTCTTCTCCTTTTTTTTCAATTACTTAAAGCAACGTTTTATTTTTTACTCCCCTCCGCATTTCAATCTCATTTAACGGTGCTCGATGTGGTTATAAAAATATTATTGGTAACTGCAGCAACTGCAGCAACAATTGATTGCATATTAATATTCTCAGAGCACACATTTTATTATTATTAGCTGCAGTTGGAGTTGCTGTTCCCATTGCAGTCGCATCTGCCACAAGTAAATTGAATTTTCCCATTGCCACAAGATTAGCAGCAACAATCCTTATTTTTCTTCCTTTTTCTGCTACAGTTTCCTTTCGAGGAAGTCACCTTTTGGTGTATTGCCTGAGCTGCCTTCTATTGTCGCATTACAAATCAATTCATTTTGTGGCCATTGTACAATTTCCGATTCCTCTAACGAATACAACGCAAGCCATAAAGCAAATAATGAACGACAAATTGCAGCTGAGATTGATGTTTCCAGGCTAAATGGGTGGATTTTGATAAATATTTTACCAAGCAGCAAATACAATATAGAAAAAATTGTGGCCAATAACTAAATGGCCAAGAACTGTAGCTGAAATTTAATCAAGTATACGTAGATTAATGTTTTCCGTAGAGGAAGTAGGGAGTACTTGAAGATTAAAGGTATATTCTTTTTCTGGGAAAATTCTGAAATCAGCAAACTGACACAATGGCTTCTAAATTAAGTTCAAATAGAGCAATTAAAGCTAGCTTAGTTTAACTAACTAATTTAGTTAAAATTACCAACAAAATCCTTTTAAAACTCTGCCAAGTAAGTCAAAATTTTTATCTGTTGTGTGACACAATTCAGCGCTAACTTTGTGTCAAGCAAAGTCTCTTTGAAAGTCTCCGCAAGTCACTCACATTGTGACACGAGATTAGTGCTTATTGATCTTAGACCTGAGGCGCTTTTTTCCAGCCCAAGACAAAGGCTGGCGAAACTAACGGATGTTGGGTCTAACTCCTACTTCCGGTTGCCGTATCCACATCCGTTCCCATTGCCATATCCATAACCATAACGCAAAGACTTGGTCATGTCTATGCTACGGTCTTGGCCACACCCGCAACAATGTTGCATAATGGCATCGTTTAGTGTGAAATTTTCAGCGGTTTTCGTGCTTTTCCTGCCCTTTCCCCTACGTAAACTGAGCCCCCCTCGTCCCTGTGGAGCCATATCCTTAACACTTCTTTTGAAATTGTGCACATAAACTAATTTCGCATGCATGAAATGACATAGAAGAAAGCATTACAGAAAGAAAAAATAAAGAAACAGCGAGAGAGAGAGAGAGAGAAATGATGAAAATGAAAATGAAAAAATTGCAGAGTTGGCGCCAAAGCAGCTGTTGATGGTGATGGTGATGTTGAGGACTGTTTTGCTGGGGAAATGCATCCATTAGGGTTAACTGGCGTCCTTCACGTCCTGCAATGCGTCCTGGGGGCTTGGCTGCGCTAATTGTGTCACAATGATGAGCATACTTCATACACACCCACACACATAAACATTTATATATTTATACTAAGTATATACCCACTGTGCTGTACGTAACTGTATGTGAGCAGTCAGAAATTAAGCATACGCCGTGTGTGTTTTGAGCTTTTATGCAGAATGCCAGGCACTAATTTTCCGTTAGTAATTGCATTTAGTTTTTGCCACTTTTGAAGTTGGCTAAGAACCGTTGCCTTTTGGCACATTTAACGTTTACTTTTGGCATTTCATTAAATGTAACCGGAAGCAGTTCAACTTGCTGCTCCCTCACTTTACTTTGCTGTCGTCAACATTTTGGGCATATCCATTACGTTGTAAGTGTGTGTGTGGGTGGGTGTGTGTTGTCATTTGATACCCTATACAATACTCCAACTCTTTCTCCAGTTTTATATCTGTTTGTGCAGCAGACAACGCTTTTAATTAGCATCAACGTCATTTGTCTGCCCCTCAGATTTTATGCATGTTACATTTTGTTTTGCCAATTTAAATGTCGACACACTGTGCGTATAAGCAGCAGCTGTGGGTGGAGGGCAGAGGACTATAGCGGAAGCTCAAGCCTTTTATATAGAAAACATATATGCTGTCATATGTTCGCATCGTGATGAATGATGCCGCCAATTGTTTGGTTTTTGTTTTTGTTTGTGCAATGCAAACAAAATGTCGAAAAGTAGAAAAAGCATGGCAACCCAGTATACTTCCCCCTACTTTCCTTGGCTTTTCCTTCACTTGTCGCCTCCTTGGCCATTAGCACAGGCCTGACATGACAGCCGGCGCTTCACTCAGCGTTTGACGTACGAGTTTTAGGCCAAAATGCGAGTACTCGAGTGATTTCCTCCCTTTCCTTCCACTTCCTCCCTTACTCATTCTGTTTGTTTAAGCTGTAATCGCTAAGCGATTTCTTACCCGTCCTGCTGCTATTCCTCCCACTCTTTTGGCTTCTTTTGTTTGCCTGCTCGTACAAGAAAAGTAATTTTATGTAATTTGTTAAGTAATATCGTTCCCAGTGTTTGTCTACATGTCTCGTCAGGATGTGGTCCTGTGGTTCTATGTGTATTGCCTGAAAGTTGAAGGATTTACTGCTGTGGCTGTCTTGTGCCGCTGCAGCTCTCGGGAAGTTAATTAGAAAACGAAAACATCAAAGTGCTATTGTCGTAGCTTTAAGCCACGATAATGCCAAAACAATTTTCAAAGCCAGTTTCATTTAGTGCTCAGTGGAAGTGTGCTTTTAGTGGCTTTAAATTTACACTTCCTACTGATCAATCATTTTGTATACTCTTGATTCAAAAGATACATTTATTTATATAAAAATTTGTCAACATATTAAATTATTTGCTTACATTTAATTAGTTTTCTTTGAACACATTTATTTTTGTTGCCTGCCAATTTGTCGACACTTTCAGCTGTCAATCTTGATTGTGTGCTTTGTCTGCATATGTTTTTTTTTTTTCCTTTTTTAATATAATTGTCTCGCCTTGTCGCGTGCAACATGTGGCATGAGTAATTATGTGTGTACGGGTGTGTGTGTATGTGTGTTCGAGTTTGCGTTGACGCCTCAATCAAATTGCTGTCGACAAAGAAAAACACAAAGCCATAACCAAAACCCAAATCGCAATCGAAATCGAAAAGTAAACTGGCAACACAATTTCTGGATTTATTTGGCCCAAAAGCGATGAACCAACAAATTGTTTTGTTCGTGTTTTTTGCCTTGTAAGTTCCCGGCAATAATACCAACAACAACAACAATTGTAGCTCCTTTGGTGTTTTCTAATTGGAAACGCTTTTCATTACAACGCAAATGAAAATCAATGTTCGACATTCTGTCGTTTTGGTTTGAGTAATTAAACACAATCAATGTAGCTGGAGATGCTCTCGTTTTTCTCCAACTCTCTGCACTCCTTTGCCAGAGAACACAGGTCTTAATAAATCCTGTTGTTGGCCAGTAAAGGATTTAGTATACAGAATAGCAACACACAATGCTTAGACGACACAGCAGCGTCTTAATCCACACACACACACACCGCCGGGAACAAATCAATTTGCTGTCCTGGGGCAAGAGTTTTCCCCTTTTCCCTTTGCTTTGCTCAAAAGGAAAATGAAGCAATAAATAAGCGGTAATTGGAAGTGATGAACGTAAGGATATGTTGCTTCAGGCCACAGGCTGGCAGGCACTACACTGTTCAAAACTAGAGGCAGCTGAAGTCAAGGAAGGACATCTTGCAAGTGTAGGAGAAGCTTGTAAGAAAATCATTTACTTTATTCCACTACCTTTGCTACCAAAAGCTACTACTTACAACCCTTTTTCTAGCAGTGTAGAACGAGCTTTTCAGCTGAACCAACATTGCGTTCAAATCTCTAATCAAATGTCAATTCTTTATTCAATAATATGGCAACATACGAGCCAAATTTGGCCTCCCACTTGACCATTTTCGCGTGTGAGTGTGTGTGTGCGAGCGTGCGAAAATAAATATATATATATTTTAGCCAAGAAGTAAATCTTTTAACGATCCGCAGTCGTAGTCGCAACAAAATCGAGTTGCCATTGCTAAAATTCCAGTTTGCCATTATCCATGTCCTTGACGCTGCTGTAAGCCATTAAATGTGCTTTTTGGCCAATTATTACGCGCGATTTATGCTTTTATTTTGTCAACAAAGTTTGCTGTAAGCCAGCAGCGAGTTAAGTGGGCGCACAGAGGGTGGAGGGGGGGAGGAGAGAGTGGAGTGTAGAGTGGGAAATGGCATTGCTCGTTGGTTGGTCAACAAGCGTGTAATGGTCCTGGACTGTGAATGACTCTGAGTGGATTACGTGAATACACTCGCTCTCCACTCCACTTACTCTCTGGCTCCCTCTTCCTCCCTCCCCCTTTCTCTTAAGAGCTTACACCGTTCCAAAATCGATATATAAGTGCACACACATTTCTACTGTAATGTGTTTAAATAATTGATTGCAGCTGCACTGTTTTGAGATTTAGTTGCTTATTGCACTAAACAATACTAAATTGCTCAATAAGCTCTGGAAGTGGCATTAAATTGGAATCTGTAGGAAAAGGGTTAAGGGGAGGGGCAAGCCAGACGAGACTTAAATCATTTAAAACTTTGAAGACACTGAATCAAACAGTTTAAAACAAAACTAATAAATTTATTTTAAATATAAATATAAATTTAAATTTATACTATTAAGCTGTGCTGTCATTAAACTTGCTTACTTCATTTAAATAAATTAGTCTAAAAACGCTTCCATTTACGATTATTATTAAACTTAAGGCGGCTTTTAAAATTAGCTTTTTTATCACCAAACTTATAACGCTTTTTCACCCTAAGCTTCTAGTTTTAAATTGCAATTATTTACTCGCTTAGTTAGCCAACTTATTTTATTTAAACCAACATTTTAATTTAACTTTTTTGCCTATTTTTTCTTCTACCTTTTATTTTTAGCACAAGAATCTGCGAAAAATGATAATAATAAATCACAAGGTAATGCCAAATTCAACAATTCCTTTAGCTCTTAGTTGTAGTTCTAGTGAAAGTAGTTGTAGTTTAAGTAGAATTAGTATTAGCATTAGTTATGCTAAACTGAACTCTTTTGCATGCCACAGAAGCGGAAATTACACAGACATTTTAATAGTTTTTAGCCTTTTATTGAATTTTATTTTTATTTGGGTAAGTTGCCTTTTTGTGTTGTGTTTGACAGCAATTTAAATGGTCATATTTTATGGGCAAAGCTTTCAAAATGTCATTAAAATAGACGTCAAGGCAGTGGCCTTTATGCCATTGTTGTTGGCATTAGAAGTTGGCTTTGTCATCGTCAAATACTCAGTCGAGTCGAGTCGTGTCCTTGTTGTCCTTGTGCGACGAGTGCAGTAGACAGTCAAAAGTAATGATAAAACGCAGCGGGTTATCATTTTCATATTGAGACATTTGCCGAATGGCCAAAAAGGTCCCAGTCGGAGTCTCATTCTCCGTCTCTGCCCTCTGTCTAAGCCTTAAGCCAGTTAGGGGTAAGGGAAGGAGGCCATTTGGGGTTCGGCAAAATTCAAGGATGCAATATTGAAAATCCCTTTGGCATTTGTTGCACTCGTCTTGAACGTTGGCCTTGTGCTTTTCTTCTCCGTTCTTGGTTATCATCTTTGTAATTGAATTCAGCAACAACACAATAAATTTTAGGCACTAAACGGATGGCAGTGTGTGTGTGTTTGGAGTGGGGGAGGGGAGGGCATCGCCGGAAACGGAAGTGCGGGCAGTGAAAGGGCTGGCAAAGCTTTGGCGACAGTTTCGGCATGCCTGCAGTAAAAAGAGAAAACAGAAAATTTAATTTCTTGCCTGAATAATAAATCACAAACATAACAGAAAAGAGTGAGAAGAACAGAAGGGGAGAGAGGGGAGAGAAAGTGGTGGGAAGATGGCGAGAGACTGAGAGGAAGATAGTAAATTTCGTGGGGGAGGAGAAAAACAAATAAAACAGCGCAAATGGAGGACACTTGATGTCGCCAGAGATAAAACCCCAGTTTGTTGGCCAACCATTGGTTGTGTCACTGTGTGTATGTGTGGGTGTGTTGTCTTTATATGTATGTGTGTTTTGCGGTATGCGTGTGTGTGCGTCTGGTTGCCCAATTTGAAATTCGTTGTCGATGGCCAACGTCCGCGTTCGTTCCATTGCATTTATCAAAATGTTGTTTCCTACCCGGTTTGCAATATGCCCAAGGAAGTGCAGAGGAAACGTCCCCAAATCAAGCCACCCCCTACCCCAACCCCCTTTACACACACACACACACAGTAATATATTTTATTTGTTTTAGAGTGTGGTAGGGGGTGGAGTGGGGCAAGCAGCCGTTGATGCTTCTGGTTCGACGAGTTTGCCCAAATGTTTTGCTTTATTAAATTTTTACGCAAATGCGCGACACGCGCATATGAATAATAACACACACAAAAAGATAGAGCGAGTGCGAAGATGAGAGACAGAGAGAGAGAGAAGAAGAGCGATAAAGGAGTAAAAATTGATGAAACATGAGATACTCTGCAAAGTTCAAAGGGGACTTGAAGATCTTTGATCAGTTTGGAAAAACTATAACAAATCTTAAGCTATAGCATAGAATTTTTGAGAAAGATAGAAAGAAAAAAATAAAAGTAAATTATACAATTAAAAATTAATATAACAAGGCACTAATAAACACTTTTAAAAAAAGAATATTGGATCAGTTCTCAATTCTATCCCCTTCCTTTCATTCCAAGACATTACAGGGTATTTAAGCGGCAACAAATAACACTGTCACACACTACTGTTTGTGTAGCCACTACAGACACTACAGTAAAGTAAAGCGTTACGTGGGTGGTCCCATACCGAGGGCTGTTTCATACTTATGCAAATGAAAAGTAAAATGCTTTTTATGTGCAGCTCATTTTTTTATAGACGTTGTGTAGGTGATGGGCATGACGTGGGTGGGTGGGTGACCCACTCAACATACTGCTGTGATTTTTACGATAGTGTATCACTAAAAGGGGAAGGGGAAACACCCACACACACGCACAGCCATAAATAATGCTGCAAAGCCAAAAACAAATACGAGTAGTAAACAGAAATTGCGAATAATATGCAATAATGCAAAAGGCCAACAGAAGTGAACTCCCGACACAGCTGTAGGGTATGTCAGGAGGAGTGGGGGGTGGGGTAGGTAGGAGTTGTGTCAACCCTGGTCGCAAGTGTTTGCCAGGGTTTAAGTCACAGCAGGACGTGACATCCTTGCATAGCATTTGCATAACTATGACCACCAAGAGGCAGCGACATCAGCGACAATCCTGTTCCAAGATGCCACAACTCTACGCAGTCACTCCCTGTTCCCCTCTCCCTCTCCCACTCCCTCTTTACAGTCTGCTGCTCTCGCGCTTGCTATTTTTATCATTTCCGTTTTTTGTTTGACACAATTTTTTGTTGCTTTTCACTGTGACGCTGCGTAATGCGCTTGCATAATTTTCATTGTTTTCATTTTACACGCAAAAATTTTCTGCACTCCATTTTCTTTATCACTGCTTTTTTCTCTACTTTTCCGCTCTGCCCTTTCCGCTCTCTCTCTTTTACTTTTTGTGAGCAACCATTTCCTGTTCTGATTTCTGTTTGCATTTCAAGTTAGTCGCTTGAGAGAATTTTACTGTGTAAAGCAATAAAACTTCAACATAAAGGCGTTAAAGGAGTTGGAGCTTGTCTTCTGCTTCTTCTTGCCAGTGCTCACTTGAGTGCATCACTAAAACTGGCCATATAACTTTATGAATGCTGTAAAAGGAGACGCAGTAGCATCCTAAGGAGTAGTTACCAATTTTATGGAAATGTCCGAGATAATGTAACTGATGACTAAGTGAATCTGAACTATACACATTACAAGATGAATCAGAGTTAGCAGAAAGTTTTGTAAACAAACTAGAAAATTATATTTTATTTGTGCTTTAGATTTAAGTTGATAAATTTATGTAGGTAGCTGTATCAAAGTGGACCATTGGGAGCATTTAGTAAATAAAAACATTTTGTGCTTTCTTAGCTCCGTTTAAAATTGTAATTATTTTAAAATGTTTCTCGGATTATTTACGTTCAGGAGTCAGCCGCAGCCAACTTAACTAGGACATGCATTTGTTCAGTGCTGCCAGATCTTTTACACAATCGCTTAAGTGGCTATAAAAGTACAATTTAAAGTAATAAATTTAATTAAATTACCAAAGAGCAGCAACTGAGAGACAGCCACTTGTGTCCTTTGTGACTTTACCCAAATGGAATTCCCCCAGTGCTCCAGTTAACATAACATTCATGAAGTGTGCACATGAAATCGATAACTACCTATAGCAAGTATATGTGTAAGTTTCAAGCACTATGTGGGAGACTGTCTGGCGATAAGAGAGGAGCCAGTTTGGAGCATTATCACTGCCAAATGATTATCGCTCGCTCTGCTGACAGACGCCAATTGTGGGCATACTCAGTCAAATAATCACGAGTATTTGATTTTGAGAACTTTCTAATATGCCAAAAATCATTTTAGCTCTCGCTCTCAACAGTTCGCTGTCTCTTTTTTCCACTCTTTCTGTCTCTGTTACTCCCTGTGCTCTTGTGCTAGAGTCATTTTTCCAATTTTACAGCCACTTTGCCAATGCTCAGTCAATTTCTACAAAATCAAATGGTTTTTTCCATGGTGTTCTTGTTGTTCTTGCCATTGGATTGTTGAGCCAAAGCCAAGTAGACTGCCAAGAAGCTGGAGGCTGTCAGGACAACGGGCGAAGGAGGGGCTAGGAAAGAGGCCATTCCGCTTGAAGGCTCTAGACTAGGATGATACGAGTTTAGACATGGATGATTTCTACTTTTAGCTGAATTTTTTATTGAAGTTTTGTGTTTTCTTTTATTTGGCTCATTTATGGCGCATATTGCGCATTTAATCGCCGTCAACATTTGGAGTAGAGCATGGAGTACTACTCACACACACATATCTCATATATATGTGCATACATATATGAATGTATGCTCTTACCTAATATTCGTACATATGGCAAGAGTCCTTGGTCCTTAGTTCTTAGTGCTTGTGCCGCATCCACAGTCGGATTAGCTTTCAACGAGCGTCCGTTTGTCGTTTCAAATTCTCTCATATCCTTCTCATGTATATCCTGTCAGGATAGGATAGCATAGCGGGAGGAGCAGTAGGCGACGTCGAAGGCAAGTTTGGCCAAAAGTTTCTTCCTTTTTTTCGCCGTTCCTCGCACAATCAGCTGCTGTTGAATTTTTAATTTTTATGTTAGTAATTTCTCAACATTCTGTTTCACTGTCGACTGTGTCTCACTTTGTCTCCCCACTCTCTCTGTTTCTCCCTCTCTCTCTGCTGTAAGCGGAAGCGAACATCTTGTGCGCGCATATTAAATTTGTTTTATTTATTCTTTTTTTCGCTCCTGCCTCCCATCTCCTTTTATTTGTATTTTTATTCGCATTTTCTGCGTTTGGGGAGGCGTGAAAACCAACAACAACAACAAGAAGAACAGCTGAAAATTGGGGCCAGACTTTGGCTGGCAGACATTTTCTTGAATGCGAGTCGCGTAAGTGGAGTTTTTACTGTGGCCAACAAGAGCACACACAACAGGCCATTGACTGTTTCAGTTATGTGCACAGTTTTTAGTACTATAACCTCTTGCATACTATAGTAGTAGAGGGGTTACTACGGAATTTGGGTTACAAAAATCCACAAGCAATGCAATTCCAAAAGGTTGCTGTAAAGTCTATAAACTGCAGAGTTTAAAGGTGAAACACCAAAGGGACACGAAGATAAAGCAGCAGCTCAGTTACAGATGAGCATGAAGCTGCCACAGAATAAGAATTCAATGAAATGTCTGAGTTAGTAGAACGGAGTTTGAGAGTCTGACTTGGGCTATATTATTCAAAGAAAGGGCTGCAGTTGAAGTACGCAAAATAAATTAAATTCTGGCTGGGTTTTTTTAGAGCATTTTATTCAAATATATGCAATTTGTAAATAAATATTTAGGTAGTAGAATTTAAAAAGAATTTCCACAAATTTAAGCTTGGATTAGATTAAAAGTTGATTGCTAGAAAAACTTTGCTACGAAAAATATTTTATTTAAATACTGCTATTTTATTAAATTTAATTACAACTGCCTGCTGTGATTGCTTCTTAATATTTAAAGCTGATTTTAAGCTTACAGTAGCTTAATGACCTACACAAAACGTGTACATATTGATTGCACTTAAATGTCTCTTAGTAAAGAACTTAAATCAAAGTTTACAGCATTATGCTTGTCATGTGCTGGCTTCAATTTAATGCCAGGAATACCCTTAATTACTTTGATATGCACAATTCGTTGTGCAATCAAAGCACAAATTATTTCAAAAAGTCGAATTTCGTGACAAACAAAAGCTCAGAACGAGTTTAGTCTTATGGGGAATGTAAATCCATAATTTATTGAAACAAAATTTATTGTATTTTGCATTAAATGGAATTTAAAGATTTATATCTTTAAATTATACAATAAATATTTACATATGAAGGTGAACTGCAACTCGAGCTGTTTGCACTCCCCCAATGCATGTCTGTACATGTGTGTGTGTGTGTGTGTAAGTGTTTACGTATTTCAAACTCAACGCACTTGGAGAATCGTATATCACGAACTGTATTTGCCTGCAACTCTTCCGCCTTTACTTTCCCTTTGGACTCCCCCTTTGGTGGAGCTGTCTCGCTGCTAAGCTGTAACAAAACCAATTTACGAGAAGTGCAACTGAAACTGAACTGGCGACAGCCGCCAGCAACAACTTTATTATATAAATATTTCAATAAAGCCACATAGATACACTCGCACACACACCGGCACACACACACATTGCCTGCAGATGGCTGTAGAGCAGAGCAGAGCTGAACAGAGCAAGAGTCAAGGGAGCAACTGCATCCAGCAACGATGCCAAAAGCAAACATAATTTAAAATGTAATTAGTGCTCAAATAGAAAGCCAAACAAACAGAGCGTAGCTAAGGTATCAGGTGAGGGGCAGGTGAGCGGCATGGAGTGGAGTGCAGGTAGTGGGGGCTGTGTGGGCGTGGCAGTGGCAATGCAAACAAATTGCAAAAGCAAATGAAAGCAACGCTCGCAGTCGTCGGCGTCGGGCGTCGGCGTCGTTGTCGCTCCCAAGTCAATGAATATCACCAGGTTACTAGGTGACCCACTGACGTACTCGCTCTCTGGACACAGCCTCTGGCACGCGGCGGCACGGTATACCGCCCACTTGCCTACGCCCATCATTTTCGCGGCATAAAGGATGTCGACTCCCTGGCGCAATGCATTCAATTACAACCAGCTGCGAGTGCAAAACTTTGCCCTAGACCAACTTTCAACTGCTGACTTGTTGCCACTGTTCCAACTGTAAATCCCGTCGCAGTCTTCCTGCCACGCCCCCTCCGCCTCTCTACTGTTGCCACTACCCAATTTTATTCTTTTGAAACATTTTTATTATTTGTGCTCCTTTATTATTCAACGTTGTCGGCAACCGAATTCGATTCGATTCGTTACGGTTTTCAGCATTCACTTTTCAGTTTGGTTTGTGGTTGTGGCAATAAACGAGTGTGCACTATATAAACATGCCCGATATTTTCCAGTTTTTTCCGCAGGACTATTTTAACCAGAACTGTTTCAAGGCTTATACGGCTCAGTATTGATGATGAGGACAGCGTAATGAGGAAACTTGCTAACAACTCGACTGTGCCGAGCTCTGCTCTGGTCTCCAGCTCTGCTCATTATGCCAAAAGCCAACAATCCTTTTTAGCCCAGTTTGCAGTTGGTAGTTGTGGTACACGGCACTTGGACGGTCCTTAAGTAGAGACTCTTGGCTCTGTAATTCTGTTGGCCATTTGTCGGCTCTTTTGGCCTTTGTTGGCGTTGTCGCCCGCTCCTCCAGACTATTTCGCCCTCTTTTCGTTTTGGGGTTCACTAATTTAGATTTTCTCGTTCTTTTTTCTGCCTCTGCCTCTGCCTCCGTTTCTTCTTTTTGTTTTAAGTAGTCTCTCAGTTGGCTGCCTTTTGCGCCAAGCACTTGTACAACTCATTAAGCTGCACATTTTTCATGATTTTTAATGCCTGTTTTATTTTTGTACTTTTTTGCAGACTGGCGCAGCACGGATAGCACCGACCATCATGATCGCGTACAGCGACAATTGTCGGTATCGTCGGACAGCAAACTGTTGGATGATGACATCAGGGAGGAAATGAAATATCATTCGCATGTTGTTATGCGACCCAAGAAGCCGCCCAGACCCAAGTCCGAGGTATTTCTCAATAAACAGGATCCACATCCGCGACGAAAACGTTTTAGTGCATTTGGTGTAAGTACTTTCACATTTCTCACTTTCAATTTTCATCAATTTCAATAAATTATCACTCACACACACACACCATTTGATACATTTGCTAACTGTACTTTATAGCCTGGTCATTTGATAAATCTTTGTGGCCACTGGCCAGTCAAGCAATCCGTTTATTTATGTGGTTCTCTCATTCGCTCTGTGTTTACTCCCGTTTACACATTTTCACCCCATTAAAGCGTATACAAACCATTGCATACTTTTCTGTACGCAATTTTTGCACATTTGTGTGCTTGCAATTCTCAAACAGTTGTAGCACGCAGCGAATGAAACTCTTGCTTGGCGGTGGGCCACCTTAATATTGAAAATTTTAATCTCTTTGAAATTTGTCCTGGTGGGACCCTTTGCCTTGGCATTGAGTGTTCCGAATCAGTTAATCAATGAAAACAAAAATGATGTCACATGTCCTATTTTACGCATAGTTTATGTGCAAAATAGTAGGGTTGTCGAAAATTTTTAAAATATCGTATCGATAGTATTTTTAAGCTTCGAAAAAATATCAAAATGATATTTGATATGCCACTTTAAAAATATCGATATATTGATATTTTTGATATTTTTATATTATTTTTTTCCCATAATAAATTTAAAATCCCTTACAAAAATCATAAAAAACAAGAATAATAATAACATAACCATTTATTTTCAAAATTTGTTCATTAATATAATGTAATTATGTAATATAATTGTAATAATTGTAATTGTAATGTAATATAATTAATATCAAACTCATTTAGCAAAGATTTTTTAATTGAAATAACAAACGATTAAACTTTTAACTCCAGTATTTGGAGTTTAAAGATTTTAAAAAAACACGTTCTGCTATGTGTGTATCAGTCATACGACTTCGTGAGTCACAGACAACACATTTAATTGCAGAAGCAAGTCGCTCCGAAGGCACTGAACTACCAGGAGATACCAAGTGTTTTAAGGCGATCTTTGTCCTTTGTCCGATCAAGTCCTGGCATAGCCGCCTTATGTGAATTCTAAAACAATAGGGGATTACTTTCCCAAGAAGTTTGGGGCAAGCTCAGATACATTTTGAGTTCCCCATTTTCCGAACCGCTTCCTTTCAAAATTGACCTATTGTGGTCGCTTTCAAAGCCTTGGTCATCTGAATTTTCTTCGCTTGAAATCTGAAAATAAATGTTAAAAGAAATGAATTACTTATATTTTTGAACAGAATTTAATTATTTACTATAAGTAAACCAATTACAATTATTAAAGTTAGTACACAATTATAATCTTTTAATATTTGACATACCAGTTCCTCATTAGTAAATGTAATCAATTCTTGTAAAATATCTTTGGTCGCTTCTTGTATCCCGATTGGCGAGATATACATTTTTTTAAACCTTGGATCAAGGTATGACGACTTTACTAATACTTTATTTAGTTCAAGAGGCTTGGACCTTTTCTCCATATGTTTGTGAAGAGAGTCTTTAGCAAGAATGCCGTCAACAGTTTCTACTTTGGCATTTTGTGTTTTTTTTAGCAAAAGTGAAATCAGCGGGATCACCATGCTGACAGTTACATATTTTTCACCACTTATTTGTTCGGTTGCATCTTTGAATGGATTTAGAAGGCTACAAAAATCCTTGCAAGTATTTAATTCCGCAGTTGATAGCATTTCTGGCAATCCTTTTACGTTCTCCGATCTCTTTATTAAAATAATGGCCACTTTATTTGAAAGACCTAAAAAGGACATCATCATATCAAGACACGAATTCCATCGCGTGTCAACGCTTTGCTGCAAGGTCTTAACGCAACCTTCCGGAATTCCCTCATCGGTCTGAGCTTTTCGCAGCTCGTCCATGAGCGCAGGACTGTGATTAAAATGCGTAACAATTTTTTTCATTTTGTCCAAAATATTACAAAATGCTGCGATCTCCTTTACTGAGTCGTCTACCACTAAGTGGATGGTATGCGCAAAGCAAGGAACGTGTTTCCCATTTCCGAGAAAAAATCTCGATGCGGCTTTCATGTTGTTCGCATTATCTGTGGTCAGTGTTGTACACTTTGACCTATCAATATTAAACTCGGCATTCTCCAATAGCGAGCTTATGTACTCACTTGTATGAGACTAAATTAAATTTCAGAAATGTATGCTTTTCTTAAATTCGGTTTTAGAAATAACAAAAAAGTGACAAATGACCAAAGTTGACAGAACACAAGACAAATACGATAAACAATTAACGGGGTAACAAAAATACAGATAAAATAATACAAATATAAAACTAACCTGCTTCATTCTAGCCGCCTTTAAACAAATTGATTCCAAACATTCCCCATTTAAAAAATGGGCAGTTATTGTAAGAAATGATCGGCTTGAGTTTGTGATAGTCACTGCGTCACAGGTGAATGCAACATTCTCCACTTTGCTTAAATTTTTTTAAGAGCAACTACTGATTTTTTGTATTTTTCCTCGATCAATGTTGTAATCTGGAAAAAATTATATATGTTTAAAAAAGATAATTAATAATATGATTATACTACATAGTATGAAATTAATACTTGCCTTGGACCGCCCAGGCATTTTAAAATTCGGGACACATGTCTTAAGAAGGTGTGTAAGACCTTCTTTCTCCACGCACCGGACAGGCATGTTGTCTCTGCAAATCATATATACAATTGCTTCTGTAATTTTAATTGTCTTTTGTCCATTGTCTAAAATGAAGAAAGTTAATAAAATTCAAATTACACATATATTTTTACTTACCATTAAAAGATTCAACGTTTCTAAATGATTGTTGAATTGTTTGGTTTTCAACAGAGTTCATCGAAACCTAATTAGTTAGACAAGCAAAAAATTCAGAATTATAAATTGCGCGACAATCTTAATGAAATGCAATTGTGTGTGTATTTCAAGGAAATGTGTATTTCAAGGAAATGTGGGCTTTAAATCACACACTCACACACACAGAAAAATGGCGCCACTTTAAGTAATGTGTAATTACTTACCTTTTTTTGCATGCACTTTAAAAAAGTGTCATGGTGCTTGTTTTTTATATGCGACAGCATATTGGATGAGTTTCCACTAGTTTTTATAACTTTGAGGCACAAATTGGCACATTTGGCTGTGCCATTTTTAAAATCTGAATAATGTGTTTTCACCATTTTACCATTTTAGATTTGCGCTTGCTACAAGAGTGACCAACGCAAATATATCTTAAAATATCGTAAAAAATTATCGGATATTCGATATTTGGGGAAAAAATATCCCGATATAAATATTTATTTTTATATAAAAAATATCGATATATTGATATTTCGATATATTTTCAACAACCCTACAAAATAGGCTGTGTGGCATAACTTATGTCTGTAAAATTAAATTATTTAATTTGAGACTTGTATGCTTTTTCCTTGCTAAAGTAAATTTATTTATTATTTTACTTATTTTAATATCAATTAAAGTTTATTTACATTTTTTTAAGCCCACTCTGTCCGAGGACAGTTTCCTCCCTTCATTAAGTAAACTTCTGTATTCCTACAGCACACACCTCCGGCACTTTTAATTCATTATCATTAATTCCTTTTCAGTTTCCTTTTTATTGATTTAGTGCAAACAGATTCGACATTAATTCTTACAACGTGCGAGCCGACCATTAATTTTAATTAATTTCGTATTAATTGATTGTAATTTGATATAATTTATGTAAATATTTATGTGCGTCAGTTCCAAATTCTTTATCAAGTTGGACGGTCTTTTGCTGTCCTTTTTTATAATATTTAAAAACTCAGAATAAAACTGCACCAAATCACAATTATCACTTATTCGTTGCATACTTTTGAGCTGTGCATTTTGAAACGCCTTCATAGCATACTTTTAGGCAGTAATTTGAAGAACTACTCTCAAATGCTTTATAACTGACCAACTAATTATTCTGTTTATTGTTCAATTTGTCTATTGTGACACAGGGTGACTCACCATTCGGCAAACAGGAAGCCTATGTCAAACTGGAACCGCTCGGTGAAGGCTCCTATGCGACAGTCTACAAAGGATTTAGCAAGTGAGTAGTATAAACAAGATACATACCATGTACCCATTTTCCATTTATAGTGGGGAAACCAGATGCCAACCGAGTACAATAAATCAACGACGCGTAGCACTTTGTGGCTGTAAATTGGGTTGCCATGTCAGTGGGTTAAACAAAATTATTGCTGTCGACTTAATGGTGGGGACCAAGTGGGAGAGGGCTGGGGGAGTTACCTCCCATGAATTTTGACGAGCTGCAAGCACCGACAAGAGATGGACAAGTTGAAATAGAACGGGTTCTGCCAGTTGCCTAAATCAAATGCCTTTTAAGCAAAACTGTGTGACAATGCCACCATTTTCTGCTGATTTATTTACAAATGTTTTCCCTCAATCTTTGCCTCCGTTTTTCACCATTTTCCGGCTCCTTGCTGGCTGTGTGCTCATTTTGTGTCCCATATATATGTATGAATATATATGTGCATTCGTATATATATGAAGAGCTGCTGGCAGGCTCATTACAAACCCGAGTCCCAGTGCCAGACCAAGTTTCAGACTCAGTTTCAGTTTCAGTTTACCATGCAAATGCGGCTATCAATCAAGAGACTAAGGAGGAGAAGGGACGAGAGGAAGTGTCTACGGATGCTGGGCACAAAAAATGGCACAACAACAATGGACAACTAAAAAAAAATTCTTGCAACCTCATCAGCATTGTTGTTGTCCCCGTTGCTGGTCTGCAATTGTTGGCTTTTTGGGTTCTCTCCTACGCACTTTTCCAAGCAATGTGCAACCCTTTATTCACTCGTTTTTTTTTTTTTTAGGTTACACTGACACACAATTGAGTTGCCCCTGCTTTTTTGCTGCTGTTTTTTGCTCCTGTTTTTCTACTCCCATTTTCCTGCTTGCTTAACAAATGCCGTCTCATTTGCGCCTTTTCTGATTTCGGTTGCTCATAATTTGACAAATGAGTTGGGAGCCAAGAAAACGAGGAACAAGCACAGGCATCGTCACCTTTTTGACAGCAAAACTTACATTAACTGAAAAGATGGGGGTGTGTCTCAAGATTTGAGGAGGGATGTCTGCTGCTTATGATGGATTCCTTGAGCTGTCACTTGCATTGGTCACAAATCTTATTTCTCCTACTTTTATCCACAGTTTGTTGCTGCTTTTGCCTTGTGATTTATTTGACAATCATTTGCGTTTGCCACCACCACGCCCCCTGCCCCCGTACCCCGGCTAACCACCTTACCACAGCCCACTGATGCCCAAGTGCCCAACAACAATGGGCATTACGTGGAGAAACAAGAAAATTTGTTGTTCTTCTCGGGCTTTTCTCATTTGGCATGCAGAGCGAGCCTTATGCGAAATGAGTTCCAATTAGCTTTGTTTATTCGGAATGCAATTAATTCGCTCTAATTTATCTGGCAAAAGGAGGCGAATGGTAAATGGCACACAGAAAATGGAAAATTCGAATAGAAATGCCAAATGCGAACTGGTAAATGGAAATGGCAATGGAAATGCGAAATGCAAATGAAAACTTTGATGCATGACAAGTTTTGAGTTTTCCACATCTTCCTTTTCAGTTTTCAGCTTTTCTTTGCTCTACTTGAGTTTCTGATTAGCTTTTCATACGCAATACACAAATTTGGGTCAGTGCTTCGCTTTCTATTTTACTTGTAGGTTTTTCTTTTGCTTTTGCTCTTGCTATTTGCCTTGCCAGCTAATTTGGCCAAGATTTATGCACAACGCTTTTCTTTTTTCCTTTTTGCCTTTTGCCCAATTCTCTCTGTGTCTCCAAAGTTTGTTTTTCCAGCATTTTGGCTTTTCCTGCTGCTTCGCTTGTGTCAATTGTAAAAGATTTCATGAATGATTTCACTTCTATTTGACTTTTCCTTCGTCTTCACTTCACTCCAGTTCTGCCATCTTCTGTTTACTCTACTCGTTTCAATTCTCTGCTTAGCACTTGAACTTTGGCTGATTAGCATTTAGTAGGTCAGCAGCGCCATCTGTTGGTCGAAGGACAAAACTTTTGCTCGTTGGGAAGTAGGAAAAAAAGTTTTGGGGGACAACGCGTCGCTTAACTAAATTCGTATTATTTTTGCATTAACAGGACAAATCTGTCGACTTGCTTATCGAAGGCGACATGCCACGCCCCCAGACTCCCACTTTTCACCTTCCCTTGCGTACTTCCATCTCCATCTCGTGCACTTCGTGTTGACCCAGTTAGAAATTATCAGCCGCTGACGGCATTTTCAGCAGCAGCTCATACATTTTTCATGGCACTTTGAGGTGGCTGTTGTGCCCTCCTCTCGCCCCCTCTCACTCCTCTACTCCCTCGTAATTCTCTTCAAAAAAACATGCTTGTAGTCGTGTTGTTGTTATCGTGTAATTTGCCTGAGACACTCGCATCCAGACAGCAGCTGCTGGTAACATGGAAATTTCGCATGTCGAACAGTCCCGCATCGCATCGCACATCGGAACGCAACGCAGCACAGCTCACAGCAAAAGGATGTTCTTGTTGTTGTCGCACAGGATGTGCAAATACATAAGCTCTTTATGGCATGATACTCGCATTCGAGGTTATAAAAGTGGAAGCAGAAGAGCGCGTGTTTCGCAACATTCGCCATCACATAAAAGGCTTAATTGATAAGGTTGCGGCTTCCATGCATCTAAAACGTGCCTCGTTCTTACTTCTTACCACAAACAAATACCAAAAACAAAAAAAGACATCATTCTAGAACTGCCTAACAGTTGATGATAATATAAAACAAGCCTTAAATTGCCTGATACTTAAAACGATGGAACTTAATCCTGCATGAAAATGTTTTATGTTCAAATAAAGTTTGACTCTTTTTTAATGGCGGAAGGATGCGGAAATTGTCTCAGATGACAGTAAAAACAAGCTACAGATTTAGTTTTTAGAAAGTCAAACAAACTAGGAGCTAAGTATTTTTATTATAAGCAAAAGAAATCAAATACTTAGCAGACAGAAAAGATTTGCTATTATTTTATAGACCAGAATCTATAATTTTATGAATCTGTGAAGAGTAAAGTCTGAATAACAGGTAAGCAGAGAATAATAGGTTCTTAAAAAAGCCAGTTAAAGATTTTATATTAAAACTAAGCTTTAGTATGACAGTACTCAAATATATGAGGACTCCCTATTTAATCCAATCCGCTTGCTCAGCTCCATTTGTATAATATAATTCATAATATTATACCTTGTTATTGATAGTATTCAATTTCCATGCAAACTATTTGTTTATTCTGCCCAAATTGAGTGCTCATACAAATCGTCTAATACTAATTATATATAAATATATATTGAACAAAGTTTCACACCCCAAATATGCCAATTATATTACCATTTTTGTAGCCATTATTCATGCCATTATTTGCTATTTAGTTGAGTGTGTATTTGGGCAGGTTAGGAAGAGTTCGACGAGGAGAAGGGGCAGGTATCTATTCAGACAGTTGATGGCTTCATTTTAAGGACATTAAGAGTATCTATCGCATCGTATCTATCACTCAGTAGCAACTCATTAACGCATGTCATCATCATTAACCATCGTGAAACTCTTAAGTGAAACACTTTGGTAGCTAACATCAACTGCCAATTAGCTCTGATATCGCGGCCAGAATTAACTCTCAGCCCAATACACTTACCCAGAGCAGACCAGACATCTAACCTCGGTTAGACTAGACAGAGATGGCAGGAGACTGAAGCGAAAGAGATGGCCATAAAAAGTTTTGCTAAATTTTTGCATGCACTTTGGCAAGGAGAGCGGGTAGGGGAAGGAAAACGCTTAAAGCAACTACTTTATGACTGGGATTTGCTACTTTATGGCACCTACCGAAAGCAGGGCAGCTGAGTCCAAGTGGGCATGGTCGTTGGAGGAAAAAAAAGGCAACGGCGCCAGTTCCAATTAGAATTTGCCTGGGCAAAAGCAACTCATAAATTGTCAGCGTCTGTGGCATGGTGTCAAATAATTTAACCTAATTTGACACTTCAAATGTGCGGCATTGTATTGTGTGAGGAGTGAGGCAGGTTAAGAGGGGCGTAAGGGGGTGTAGGGGAGGTAGGGGGTGCAGGGCGAAGACTGTGTCTGTTTATTGTGCCCTGGTCTTATCCTAATTTAAGTGTTTGCCGCACATTTCTGTGCGTATTTTTGCTGCCACATTATGCCTGTTTAATGTATATCAAGGAGGCAGCTCCTACATGACTTTCGGCACAAGGACACACGCCTGCGGTGCCCACAAAATTGCCCGCCTAATTTTGTCTGTGCCTGTGGCAGGGGCGGTGGCTAAATGGGCGATTCTGTCTTGACTTGTCTTGTCTTGTGTATTTATTTTATTAATATTTTTGGGTTTGTTTTGTCGTTGTGTGGTCCACAGATTAACCTACCAGCGTGTTGCACTGAAGGAGATACGGCTGCAGGAGGAGGAGGGAGCACCGTTTACGGCTATCAGAGAAGCCTCGCTGCTCAAAGAACTGAAACACAGCAACATTGTGACCCTACACGACATTGTCCACACCCGCGAGACGTTGACCTTTGTCTTTGAATATGTGGTATGTCCAGAAAGAAATGCTTGGAAATCGATTAATTCCATTTAATTGTTTTGTTTCCGTTTGTTTATCTAGAATACGGATCTATCGCAATATATGGAAAAGCATCCGGGTGGACTGGATCATCGCAATGTGCGTCTGTTCCTCTTCCAGCTCCTGCGCGGTCTTTCCTACTGCCACAAGCGTCGTGTCCTGCATCGGGATGTGAAGCCACAGAATCTGCTGATCAGCGATTGCGGTGAACTGAAACTAGCCGATTTTGGACTGGCCCGTGCCAAGAGTGTGCCCAGTCACACGTATTCCCATGAAGTGGTTACGTTATGGTACCGTCCACCAGGTGAGTTGTGTATAGATTAAGTGGTTTAGTTTAATATTTTATACTAGTTTCTAAGTGTGCTACTTGAGTATATTGCAATAATCCCTCACTCAATTTCAATGTTTACCTCAGCAAACTAAGCAAACACTCGAAAATGATTAACTTTGTTTTTCCAGGAAAATCCATTAATGGCTCAAATTGAACTGGGAATTTTTCATTAAGCTCAAAGCTGAGGGTCAGATTAATTTAATACCTGATCTCTTTTTTCCAATGGCTAAACAATGCCGCCAACAATTTATCCTACACATCCTACACTCTTTTTAGACCCCGTACTCTAAAAAAGAGTAGAGGGGTCTATTAGGTTTGTCAGAAGCGAAATGTGCGTAACAGGCAGAAGGAGGCGTGGCCGACCCCATAAAGTATATATATTCTTGATCAGCATCAACAGCCGAGTCGATATTGCCATGTCCGTCTGTCCGTCTGTCCGTCTGTCCGTCTGTCCGTCTGTCCGTCTGTCCGTCCGTCCGTCCGTATGAACACCTGGATCTTTTAAACTACAAAAGCTAGAGCCACCAAATTTATAATGAAAGTCCGTTATTATCTTACGCAGGTTAAGTTTATTTCAAATTTTTGCCACGCCCCTTACCGCCTCCGCAAAAAGCAAAAAACCAGACACACCTCGAAAAAAAATGTAGTCTTAGGCCAATAACTCAGTAACTATGGCACTTAGGAACACCATTTCTGCTTGCTAGAGTTGCTAGAGACAGCCTTAATGCAATGCCATTCAAAATTTTGGCCTGCCACGCCCCCTTTTCTCATAAAAGCTAAAAAACTTTCAAAATTTGAAGCTCAAAATTTGCAGGATTTAGGGCATTTAGTCAAATAGTACAGTGTTTATAATTAATTATTCGAAGAGAGAAATATCATATCAATCTATATTCCCAGCGGCGTTAAAATCCGTCAATTAACAAAAAAGTTATTAGGTTAGAAAGTTTATGTAATTTAGCTGCAATTTCGCCGCCTGTGTGACGTCAGCGTCTGCTCGCAGACGCTGCGTCGCTGCGACGTTGCGACGCCGCCGTGCCGACCAGTGCTAGGCACGCATACATACATATGTGCATACACATAATTTTAAACGAGTGTGTACTTGTATGTATAACATGTAAATGCGAATAAGCGGAACATGCTTGAAAGTAGCGCGTGGTGCGAATGGTAGAGTTACGGCGCGATGTGAAAACGTTGTCTGAGGGTCGTGGGTTCGAATGCTGGCAATGAGAATTGCTAATTTAATTTTTTTTTAAATATCAATTTAAAAATATACATATAAATTTTAATTTTTAAATTTCGTTATAAAATTTTAATTCAAATTAAATACAAATGCGCATTATCATGGGAGTACGGGGGTCTTTTACAGTCGGCTCGATCGACTGTAGCCTTTCCTACTTGTTTCATTCTCTTTTTGCTGTTATGAATTTTCTATCAATTTGCAGCGTTAAATTGAAAAAAAAAACCAGTAGAATAGGGTATTAAAAGAGAGGGAGCTGTGTATTGGGAATAAAGTTAATTTTTTAATATGCAATTCCCCGACAGAACACAGTATGCAGGATACTAGCTGCTCCTGATATGCTTTTTCTATTTCCTGGTCCCTAGACTGACCTCAACTGGGCAAGTCAAAGCATGTTAAACAAATTTAATCTGCACTTCTTACCAGACCAGCAGACGCTTGACCAGCGTGAAGAGAGAGACAGAAAAGGAGGCAGGGATGAGATGGAGAGCAACCCAAAGAGCATAACGGATGCATGCAAAATGCTCCGACGTGGTTTATACGGTGGTTAGGAAAAGGGGAAACTCTGCAGCTTACACACACCTGTGTGTGAAAAGTTTGCTAGCCACAACACTGGGAAAAAAGGAGTTAGAATACCTTAAAAAATATTAGCTAAAATTACAAAATTTAATGTAAAAATATACTAAATTCTTACTGTTAAAATAAAAAGCTTTAAAAGAGTAAATTTTATTTTTTTTGGCTTTTATAGAAATGTGCTTAAATCACTAACTAGTTTATTCTCTTTTAAAGAATGGCTAATTCATATTTTAGTTTAGTCTGATATCTGACTTAGTTACTCTTATCTAAATAATTTGTATAGTCAAAAGGTATGGTCAACTTTTCCAACTAGTTCACAACTCTTTTTGATCAGTGTATCAGAGCTGCAAGGGTCAACTGAGATAAGCGTTAAGACGACCTCTAGCCTGACCTGTCAGTCAGTGTGTCACTCTGTCATTCTACCTGGCTAGCCAACTGCCAGGATATCTGGCTTACTGTTCTACTCCAGACTACTCCAAAACATCTCTGTTTATTTATTTAAAATTTGCAATTTATTTTCATAGTTGAAAAAGTGCATTTACCCTAACGAAGCTAAACTCCCAACTGTTTTTTTTTTTTTTTCCTTGCTTTTTATTTAGATGTCTTGCTGGGCAGCACAGAGTATTCGACGTCACTGGACATGTGGGGAGTGGGATGTATATTTGTGGAGATGGTGACTGGAATGCCCACGTTTCCTGGCATACGTGATACCTACGATCAGCTGGATAAGATATTCAAATTGCTGGGCACGCCCACAGAGGATACGTGGCAGGGCGTCACACATTTTCCTGGCTATAAACCGCACAAGTTGGGTAAGTAATTGGCCAACATCTGTTTCTGAACACAGTTTGTTTAACTTTAACTTGTTCGTATTCTGTTTATTTTTATCAACTAATTTGACTTCATTGCAGGTTTCTATCGACCAAGAAAACTGGGTCACAATTTTCCACGGCTGTACGACATCATCGAGGGCGAAACGATAGCGAACGCGTTCCTTCAGCTCAATCCCGAGCAGCGCATCGGTGCCGATGAGGCCCTGCAGCATCCCTACTTTGCGCAATTGCCAAAGAAACTCTACGAATTGCCAGACGGTAAGTGCAAACACACAGAACCCCAAAAAACCACAAAAACCCAGAAAACCAAAACGAAACCGAGACAAATTAATAAATTAAACATTTACAAGACTTGGCAAATGTAATGAATTTACACTGTCGTCTGTCGCATTGTCCATAGCCAGTTAGAAGGAAAGAAAACCAATTAAATTTCAACACTGTTAGTCCTGTTTGTCTCAACAACTGGGCACTTTACAACACTTAACGCTCTGCACATAGACAAAGGCAACAATTGCTATAGGCAGAACGATAGGCTTTTGTTTATGTGTAGACAAGTGGGCTTTGAAGTGGGCGTGGCAGAGACCACAGAGTGTATATTTTGGAGGAGAACTGATTCGGTTTGCTGAGCTGAATCGATGTAGCCTGGTTTTACTGTAGCTACGCCAAATAATCCACAAGTATCACACACTTTTTTTTACAGTGTATCGAGTCTTCGTTGTCTTCAACTTACACTTTTCTTCTTGTTTTCTGATTTATCTTCTCGCTTGATTCGCCAATTGGGCGACATCTCATTTAAGTTTTGCGACAACTTGGCAAACACAATTGCAGTTCTCTTGCTTTTTTTGCTGTGCGGTGTTGTCTGCACTACGTTTAAACAATGTTTGTCTAGCTAGACCAGTTAACAGTAATTACTTTATTTTACGTTTTAATTTGTATGCCTCACCTGGCTTGGTGGAAAGTTTCTTACTACAAGTTCAAAGTTGCCCTGAGCAACAGAGAAAAGCAATTTCGCAGCAAGTCTTAACAGCCAACTACACAAAAAGAAAAGCTTAAAACTAACCAAAAATACTGATTAAGATTGAACATATTGCAGAAGGGGGAGGAGTGTGATAGAAGATAAGACGGAGAGGGAGAGGGAAAAGAGCAAGAGAGAACGAAAGAGAAACGAAATCAATCGAAGCAAAATGCTGAGATATTTTGTTGTGCTCTACATTTTCAAGGCGTTTGTCAAACTCGATTGTTGAAGCAGACAAAAAAGTAATTCAATCACATTGAAATTCAGGGTTGTCGCCTTTTTAAATGTATTTTATTACAATGTTTTACAACACTTTTGTGTAAAAACCGCTTACTATTGTGTTGAACTAAACGAGTTTCATTTATTTAAATGTATTGTTGATTTCAGGAAATTATTAATTAACAAACAGTGCAAAAAATATCAAACGTTTAACGTATAAAACTAAAAAAGTTTATAAATGTGCTCAATAAATCAATCAAAACTGCGTCCATGCTGACTAATAGCATATCAAATTATTTCCCTTAAACATAAATCAAGTTGATAGCATAATTTATCACTTTTATATACGTGAAACTACCAGTAGTTTAAGCCAAGAAATTTAGTGCCAAGTGCTGCTCGCAAATCAGTTAATAAACCCTCGATAATCCAGTTAAAAGCATCTTTTACCAGACCAACATTAAACAGTCTCCGACTGCAATTTACATTTGTGAATGGAAACATTTAGTTAGTGACTTAGTGTGACTTAGTGTGAGTGTATTCACAGGAAGCTCCGCAATGCCAAATTCGCATTCAAATGCAAAATCGAATGCGTTTTGTGGACGAAGGGAAAAGCCAAAATGAAAAGTGGATACCCTGGAGGGTTGGCAATGAATGGGATGTTGGATTTTGGTACATTTTGGAGGGAGGTAAACCAAGGATGCCCACCTAATGACTGGTCAGCTTAATATGTGCTTAAAATGTGATTAACATTGATTTGTGTACACATCCATCTCAGTGTATTTATGGTAAACTTTTCCAACAACTGTTTGCCAAGTTGAAAATATGCTAATTTTGGTCGAAATTGAAATCAAAGTGTGCAGGTGAACTAATTAGAGAGAGCACCCACTCAGACTACCAGTGTTTCAGTTTCTCGGTGTATTTGCTCGTTAAACATTTGCATAGCTTCAAACGGAGCTTAAACATTTTCCAGATAAAATCAATTAAAGTGCAACTAATGTGCGGCATTTATCATGTTCCCTGCGGCGACTGCGGGAAAGGTCAACGCACAGTTCATGAAACCACAGCAGCCCATGCGACCGTGTGAGCTTCGTGGTTGACCCCTGGGGGAGTGTAAGGGGCTGAAGGTGGAGTGTAGTGGGTTGTGAAGTTAAACCGGCGCAGGGAAGTGAAATTTCCATTGCATTTTAATTGTCAGTGTTGTCGACAGACAGTTTATGAAATTATGGCCTCGAAACAAATGTAGTTTTTAATTAAAAATTATGATATAATTATGTGTTGTTTAACTTATTTACATGTATATAATATTTATATATAATTTATATATTTCAGAAACCTCAATTTTCACCGTGGAAGGCGTGCAGCTGTATACGGAACCAAATCGACAGAATAAATGAAAATTAAAGCAGGTCCTCTCAGTGGATGGCGTACGTTTCTATTGTTAGACCAAAACTCCGAATTATCATCATCAATCCAGCAATCCGATTAAACTATCAAACCAGGAAATCCATCAGTTCAGCAATATAAAGTAACCAACTACTACAAATCGACAGCCATAAGGAAAAAGTGTATCGGAAAAACTGTTCTTCGTTCGATTTCAATTGCAGGAAAATGCACAGAGGAAAAACTGTGAGAAGCAGAAGGAAATAGGGGCAGCAGAACCGTTAGCACTTCAGTCAAAAAAAATAAGAATTCGTGCCTGGGCGTGTTAATTAGTTTAGTTACTTAGACTTTAGTGTATCGTCTTCGTTAGAGCCTTTGTCTAAAAAGGATACTCAGCTTAGTCAAATTTTTGCCCGAAGCAGAAGCGCAGACTTTTTTCAATAACTTTTAATTAAATTTATACATATTATACTTTATATTTAGACCATAGGTTCAACTAAATTTTGTCAACAATAATTGCAATTATTGTGTATATGAATGCGAAAAGTTTTGTGCAAGTATTTTCATAATTTCTTAGATTTTTTTGTACATTATTTTCGATATAATTTTGTGTACTTTCTGTGTGTTGTTTAACTTCGTATGCAATTAATAACCCAGGGAATGCTCCCTTTAACTAGGGAGAATAATGAAATATTAAACGATAAATAAAACTAATTAATTTTTCTGTTTTTTTCTGGGAGAAACATTTCCCGGAAAACCCAAGACAAGCATATGCAAATTATTAAGTCTATAGTTCCGATTATGAAAACAGCTAAATTTACTCGATCTTCTCGCAAATCTAATGTCGTATATATCGGATATTACATGCTTAAAAAATACAATTTTATACTCAATTCGATTTAAATAAAATGTTTCTAAAGATGATTTTGTTTGATATTCCTTCGCTTTGATCAACTGTATAACTAAGAAGCAATTTTGTAATATATGTATGTTAGCAAGGGTATTGAATCTTCGGCTTGCCGATAGACACTTCTCAAGCATATATATTTAATAAATTATTATTTTTAATGCTTCTTTGACACAAAACAACAAAATGAAATCTGAAAAAACTTTGCCGCGCTGTTTAAGTGATACATTTTATAATAATTAATGAAAATACAAAACAATAAATGAATTTATGTATAAAGCAAATAAATTTAAATCATTTATACCATATAATTTTTATTTGGTTTCTTATTTATTATTTAATTAAGTTTAAGTTTATTATTTCAGAGTCGGTTTTGCTGCGCCTAGAGCAATTGAAATTTAAATACCTTTTAAACTATAACTAAACAAGCTGTTAATTATTAAATCAACTAAATCACAGTACCACCAGAGAAAGAGACAGACTAATATTGAGAGAGAGATAGCGAATAGAGAGGACAAAACAATTTAACGAATAGTTCATACAATAAAACATTTTTGAAGACAATTTAAGAGAATAGTTAAACAATTAAACTAGTATTGAAAAGTAGTAACAAATTTTTAGCAACAACAGCAAATAAATTCTAAATAAAATAGTCAACAAGAACAAGATGAAGATGAAGATAAACTAAAGCTAACATTAAAATTAAATGAAAAATAACCTAACCAAGTATTTTACATAGCAAAGTAGTAAATGAAATCCAATCAAACCATTTCCATGTTTAAAGAAACGTTACGCAACACTAAAGATGGGAGGACACACGAAGAAGAGGAGGAGGAGGAGGAGGAGAAGGAAGAGGAGAGTTGTAACAAATGTGCAAATTGAAATCAAAGACACTTCAAAAAGGTTTTGAAAAGTAAACAAATCAAAATACTTGATGTATTGATGTGTAGACGTGATGAAGGAAGCAAGAAGGCAACTAAATAAACGTAGAACAAAATATGTTAACAATTATTTACTTAAATCAATGAAATACTTGAATCTGAGCCAGCTGTGGTGCCCCCTGCGGTGACCACACACAATTGGCCCTAAACTTTTATGGAGAAAAGAAAGAATAAATAAAAATTATATCAAGAAAATAAACTAATCGAGTTTAGCAAAAATTTGAATAGAATGAAAATCAAATGAGAATATTTTAACAAAAATTCTACTCAACTCTAACTGGCACATAACTTAGTGCTAACACTGTTCGTTGCGGTTTTTAAACGCGCGCGTTTTAGCAGCGTTTAAAAACGCCACCAAACACATGACATTATATTTTGTAGTAGCAAAATAAAATTTAAACTGAACTTGAATATTAAACTTGAAAAATAATGAAGAGAAATTTAACAAAATGAGATGAAAAGAAAAAGACACAATTTAATGAGAAAACTTTTTCTGTGATTTATGAAAAAAGTATGCAAAACTAAAACTAAAAATAAAATTTATAAATATATATGAAATCAAATAAAGCAGAAACCAAAAGAAGCACTTTAACTAGAGAGAACAAAATTAGATGCTGAGCCAAACGAAATTGTTTAGAATTATTTGCTAGCAACAATTACACGCACTAAATTTAACAACAAAAGAAAATTAATTGCTAGCAAACGTAGGCGAAAACACACACAACCACACACATACACACAGAGTTTTGGTATAAACATTTCGCATTGTTTGTACTTAGTTTTTGGTTTATGCGAATTCACGTTGAGTAAACACTTAGCCAAAAATGAAGAAAATGAAAATGAAAACATAGGAAATGCACACAATTGAATTTTCCGAGATAAATGATGAAGATGATGATGATATGATGTACTGTAACAAGCAATTGCAATGCACTTTTTGCACTTTTCCCATCCCAAGGTTACGTCCATAGTTAATAAGCCAAGGAGCCAAAAAAATGTAATCGAAATCGAATCAAACGAATCACAAACAAATCGAAAAGATCGCCATGAACTAAAATTTTGATTTGTTTATTATTATGATCAATCGATTATTGAGTTCTTTTGTTGAGTGTGTATTGAGTTCTGCAAGAGCATCGGTTATAACAATTATTAATTGTTTTAAATAATGCACAATACAAAATTTCGAGGGGGACAGACGATGATTAAGCTAAAGGTAAAGAGTACGAACATACAATTAATAACTAACGTAAAGTAAAGTAAAGTAATCCCAAAAGATAATGGTAATCACTAAGAATGTTTTAGCTGAACGTGTCTCTAGTTGTATTCTATAGTAGCTAAGCGGTAAGGGTTCCCGCTGTGAACCCGCAGGAACGAAAGGTAAAAATCAATATGAGAAATGAAATCTTGAATCACTTGTAACTTGAAACTCTAAAAACTAAACTCAATAACAATTCAAAGAGATGGAAGATGGAATAACTAAATTATTTTTAATGCATTGAATTTGTCGTAAATATTTAACGTACCTTTGTTAAAAACAAAACAAAACAAAAACAAAAAGAAAAACAAATATATACATACAACTAATAATAAATAATAAAAATAATAATGAATCTATTAACACAAAATAGAAACCTAAATAAATCTATGAATTCTCTTGGAGTTCTGTCTAGACGCGTGTAGTTTTTATGTTTACACTGTAAGCATTTTTTGTATAGTTAAAAAGGCAAAGGGTTAAACTCGCCCCCAGGGGCAGCAGTAGAAGAGGAGGGAGGGAAGGAAAGAAGCAGCAGAAGCTGAGCAGAAGAAATTAACATAAAAAATTTTTGTAAATATTCGTAGTTGATTTCTAAGTAGCGAAAAAAGCAGAGGTAAAACGTGAAAAACAACAAAACCCAAAATTAAATGTTTATGATTTATGATACAAACAAATCAATGGCAACTAAATACAATTTGAATAAGTTCAACCTGTACAATAATTTAATATTAAATAAAATGCAAATACCGAAACAAAAATCAAACTGTAAGCAATCTTTTTAATCACCCTAGAATATACCCACATTTCATTTAATTAGGTTTCTATTAATAACACTCTGAACTCAGAACACTTGCGACTTTGAACTACTTTTGGATGAATGTGTGGGTGTATTCAGTTCATCAAATAGTTCTCGATTCGAGGCTGAATCTAGGGAATCTAGAGTCATAAATAACAATCAAAACTAATAAATTTTGATGACATTTATTAAGTGAGTTTTCACTCATCTCAATTCGAGTTCAGTTTCTGGCATGTCAATTGAAATGCCTTCGTTGTTTTTATTAAAATCTGAATACACCCACATTTCTATACCAGCAAAAACAACTGAGTTGTAATTATGCAAATGACAAGTCTCTTTTTTGGGCAAACAGTCTCGAGACATGACATCAAGTAACTCTTTTTGTCCCCCTCCCATGAATTCAATTTATTTGTTGTACTTTTTTGTTGTTGTCATGATATTGTGTCATCGAGTTGATTGCCCATTGATTCAACCGACTGACAATGTAGGGGCCTGTTCATCGTCATCATCTTGCCTCGACTTTGCTTAGGACTATCGCAGTTGCTGCATCTTCGCACGATTCTTTGCAGCTGGCCAAGCCAAGAGTTGCGGCTCTAAAGGTAAAAGGTTTCCACAGTGCAACGATGTCCGGAAAACCTTCAAAATCCCCTTTCAACGGACACACGACAACAACATCAATTGTTTAGTAATTTAGCAATTGCAGCTAAAAAAATGACATAATGCGGAAAACTATAAATGGCAGACATCCACAGTGACTGCAAAATTATATTTCTACTTAGCACTTTAAAGACTATAAATACTTTTAATATGCAAAGCATTTAAATCAACTCATAAGATATTTTTATTTCATCTATGGCTATATTGAGTTGTAGCTGTTATAAGTTATCTAATAATTTAGCCATAAAATTGCTAAGAATTCGTCATAGAAAGCAAATGGGGCACATATATCAAACATTTAAGCATTAAATGTCTCAATTATAATTTATTATACAACTTATGATTCAGCTGATTTCAATTGTATTTGAATTTCTTTATAGAAAATTCTAAAAATACGTTGGTTTTTTAGTTCGATTTGTTTTGTATTTTCTGCCTATTAAATTTAAAATTATTCGGTTTCATCCAAAGTGATGACTACCTCAAGCCAAGAATAGTATTGAACTGCAACAAGGCTATAAAAATATCAGGAGCCATAAAAGAGACACGACGATTGTAATTACAAATTCAAGCCACAACTGTCTTAATCATTTGAGTAGACAAGTAATCGACACACACACACACACTCCTACACACACACACAAACACACCTACGGCGCTCTCTTCATGCCTGAGTTTGGCGATGTCCAAGGGAAGCTCAGCGCTGAGTGCCAACGAATACAGACGAGTGCACACAGATGTAGATCACTGGCATGTGACGTAAATATTGAGGCAGGTTTTGAATAAATTACGATTATGAATGAACCAAGCTCTGGGCTAGCAAACTTGAGACACATCATTCATGGCCAACAAATTGGCACAAGATACATGACCAAACAAATTTAAAGTCTCAAATGAGTAGCTAATTAAAAATATATTAAGTAAATAGAAATTCAAGCAGTTATAAAAAAATCACGATTAAATAATTATTAATCTGTTAATTTTTAAGTAATTAAACCTGTTTATAGAAGAGTATGTTTACTATTTCTAATATTTATTTTTACTACTTTAGTACACAGTTCGCTGATTATTTAAGACGATATGCAAAGAAGATGACTCATATTTTGCACACTCTTATCATGCCAAACATACAATTAATTGATTGACATCGCTGTCCATCTCAATCTCGGGGAACTTTTCGATTGCTCAGCGGTGAGTTGGTCTCATGTAAACAAAACAAAGATGTGCCCAAAACAATACAAGAGCGCGTGTGTGAGACTCTCTCTCTCTCTCTCCCGTTAGCACACAAGATGTGCGCTCGCTGATCTCTCAGCTCTCCGCTCTCCGCGCTCATCTGTCATTTCTCACCGCTCTGCGCTGACGAGCGTTGAACTGTTTAGTCGCTTTGTGGAACTCGCGGCGAACGGTCGCATCGATTATTCTAAAGATTTAAAGTGGCATAAATAATCAATCAAAACACTTCAAATCGCAGCTCATTGAATTAAATCGAAGCTGAAATGGGCACAATGAAAATGTGGCTCGTGTGCGTGTTGTGCTCGCTGGTGATTTGCCAGGGAAGTTTCGCCTCGGCTTTATCGGAGGCAACGACTCCTAATCAAAACCGAACCCAGCCTCAGTCTTGGAAATACAATAATCGCGGCAGTCAGCGAGTGCGTTAAGTATACGACACGTTTTCAAGTGTTTAAATGCAAATGATCAAAGTGTGTTCAAAAATGTGAACTGTTTGCTTTGTTGTTTACTCTTAGCACAATACGGCGCTAAGTGCCACGCCTGCGCCGCCCAGTCCACAGCACAATGAGATCAAGGAGCTGATGGCCAACCTGCACGATCGTGTTGGCGTCTTGGCGACCTTGGACGAGGATCAGCGAAAACGTCTGGAAACCATCGATAAGAAGTGAGTGAGGGAATCTAGCCTGTTTTAACTCATATCTAGAGTGTTTTTTTTGGGCAAGGTGTTGCCAGTTTTAAAGATCACATCAGACGACAATGGAACTTTTGCCCATTGCTTTTGGTGGAGGAACAGGTTTTGCACGTATCGCCAAGTATTTAGGAAAACCGGTAAAAAAAAGATTTAAAACCCGCAACTACAACCTAAAACAACACAAAAAATGCTTCTGGTTGTTTTCAGCTATTTTTTTGTATCTTTTTTTCCGACGCTGCCAAAGCCGTCAATTACAATGCCATTGATTACGTGAAGATGTGCCACAATTTTGGCAGTGAAGTAACGCCTAATTATTTCGGGCATAACAAAGTATCTGCAAGATACACAGCAACTAATTCGCACATTCATGCGCTGAATTATGGATACCCGTTGTGTCTGTTTACTTTATTTTTTAAAAATTTACTTAGTATCTGCCTTCTTTCTTTGGCAAACAAATTTCGCACACTTTTTCGTCAGTTGCTGTTTATTGAATCGCATCTGCAAATTTTGTAGCTGTTTGCGTTTTCTTTAGAAATTCTCAACGAATTTGTTTCGCAATTTGTTTGACTTTTGTTTAGGAAACGTCAAATGTTTAACAATGAAACAGGTTCCAAACACACAATTTAACGCATAATTAACATAAACACTGAATTGGCAATACCTTACTGGAAATTATATGTGACTTGCGATTTATTTGCCGCTTAAAACACACAATTAACAAATTTGTTTATTTGTTAATAATTTCATGAACTTCTGCGTCCACATTGAGTCACTAAAACTTACAAAGAGGTCAATGTTTTTACTTCTTCTTTTTTGTTGAGGAAGAAAGGCATCTTAAGTCAATACTTCGATGATATCACTTGGTTTTTTTGCGACATTTAGTCTGTATATATATTTTAATGAGCCGTGCATTTGATGTTAAGAATTCCTCGACTTTTAACTAATTTTTCAGAAATTTTTTTAAAGCTGTTTTATGTCTTTTATATCAAAAATCTTGAAGTAAACAAAATTTATATGCAATTAATTTGGTTAATTTTCTTTTATACAATATTTTCTTCTTCCCAGAATGGACACTTTACTGGAAAGTAACTCGGCTCGCATGGAATCGCTGAAGGCTCAGCAATTGAACTTCCAACAGCGTTTAGACAGCTTCGAGCACATCCAGAGACTCACAAGAAACACGTTGGATGAGCTCAAAGGTGAAACAGATGCATTCATAGGCCCACGTATGGCCAGACAGCGCAGACATAAGCAAAAGAATCGTGATAAGATGATGGGTAAACTGCAGACAGAACTCCTGTTTAGCACTTGATGTTGTCTGTCTGACTGTCAAATAATTGTTAACAATGTGCACTGTGATAATAGGCATAACAACAACTAACAGGGGATTTAACCATAAATACTCAATAACTTATTTTTAACTTGCACTATGCTAGAATTCAGTTCTGGTTATTTTATACATTTTCTGTTGAAGCACAAATATTGCTAACGATAACCAAAACATTTGAATTTAATCAAACTAGTTTGGTTATATAAATTATTTTAAATATTGGAGAGTTTAGATTTTTTTTTTGGAATATTTAAACGCACTAAAAAGAAATAATGGCAACAATAAGCTTAAAGGTGTTATTTATTATTATTGATCTAGTTCTGATTAATTAAAAAAGACTTTTTTTATGTTACTAAATCCGTTTATAGCCTTGAAATCCAGATTTAAAGACTTTTGGCTGCATTTTGAAAGTGTTTTAAACAGTGTAATTAATGTTGTTTTTGTGGTTGTTGCTTAACTCGCTGATTTGTAATAATTGTAAAGTGAACACTTAACTCTAAACGCTTCCTCTCACTGGCTTCCTTTTTCAACCTCCCTCTTTCTTCCCCTCTCTGCAGATCTCTCGCGACAGACGCGTCAGACCCGTCAGGATCCACGTCCATTGCCACATGTCGAGGCCAACATGAATTCCATTTTCAGCCGCCAACCGGCAACTGCGTCTGCCGTCTTCAATGGCACGAAGTTGGACGTGGACAGCCGCTTTGATGCGCTGGCCACGCTGTTAGCTTCTGTGGCCCAACACGTGACGAAGACGGAAGTGAATACCAAGTGAGTGCAGTGAAGAAAGAGAGAAGAGAAATAGTAATCTTTGGTCTTCCAGCAATATCTGGCGTCGACTGGCAGGTCGGAAGCGAGGCCAGTCTGCACAATTGCCACAATCCGTGGCTGCTTTGCCAGCTCCTGTGGAGGAGGTGGCCACAAGTTGCCTGCAGTCCTATCTGGCCGTCAAGGGTATACTCAAAATTCAGCTGACACCGCTGAGCGAAGCCTTCTATGTGCCCTGCGAGCAGAACGGCTGGACGGTGGTGATGCAACGAACCTCGGACGACGTTAACTTCGAGCGTAGTTGGGTGGAGTACGAGGATGGCTTCGGCAATCTGGCTGCGGACTTCTTCATTGGCCTGAAAAAGCTGCACGCGCTCACCGCATCGGAATTGCATGAGGTGCGCTTTTATCTGGAGGATTTCGAGGGCAACGTGGCGTATGCGGGATACGATGCCTTTGCGATCAGTGGATACAAAGAACACTACGCGATGAATTTGCTTGGTAAATTCCAGAATCAGCTGTCGCCATCGGCAGGTGATTCGCTGTCCTATCAAGCTGGTGCCAAGTTCAGCACCTTCGATAACGACAACGATAACTGCGTGGAATGCAACTGTGCACATCGTCTCAGGGCGGCAGGTTGGTTCAACAACTGTGCCACCAGCAATCTGATGGGCGTCTACCACACGCAGAATCAAAGCCAGGCCGGGGAAACCGGCATCTACTGGGACACGTTCCAGGGCAAGAACTACTCGCTGCGTAGCGTGAAAATGCTCATACGCCCCGTGGTCAACGATGAGGCCAGACGCTAAGAGGCGCTGACTGCGATCGATAAACTGCCATTAGTCAGGGAAGCTTTAATGCTCTATAAATACGATAAATGCACAGTTATGTTAAAAGGTTTGATAACGTCTGGAAATTCAGTATTTTTGAGGTCGATAAGTATTCCAACTTGTATCTTAATTCGGTCAGTTTTCCAATTACCCAAACTCCTTTATTTCCTTTTCTTAAAATTTAAATTTATTTACTTTTGTTTACTACTTTGCGTTGTCAAACTTTTGGACATCACTGTGCGTTGCACTAACCAGAAACTCAGCTCGATTTCTAGCTTTGCATTTCATTTGTAGCTTAAGCGATGTGAAAATTCAATTGCGTGTACGCATACTTTTGCTCAGCAGTGTATATTTACGTGAAAATAATCTAATGCTCTAAGTAAATAAAGTTGCGCTATGTGTCGTGTACGTCATTCCATCTCCCTTCCCTTTCCCTTTCTCTCTTTCTATCTCTCCTACTCTCTCTGTCTCTCTTACGAGCTGTGCGTCAGTCACAACTGTAATCGCTCAAATTAGTTGAACGCACCGAAAGTTAGCATGCAATCAAAATCAACTGCAACTCTACGGCTTCTATTTAGACTGAGTCTAAACGGAAGCTCGGCTCAGAACAGTTTCAACATCTCTCTTAACATGGCTAAAATCATCAACTGCTGTCTGTTGCTCTTCTGGCCACTTTGTTGCCTGCAGGCGCTCAGCTTAGAGTCTTTGGTGGCCCAGAGCAGCATCTATTACCTGTCGGATGCTGCTGAAGAGCTTTTACCACAGGTGGAAACGATTCCTTCTACGGATTCCGTTAAGTTGATCGTCCATGGATTTCTTGGCTCTCACACTCGTGGCTCGGTTATTCCGCTTAGAAACGGTAAGATGCCCTCTTGACCCGCAACTCCTCTGCTTAGTTCCCTTTGAGTTTTCAGCCTACAGAGCCCAAGGATTTGAGAATATTCTGATTGCCGACTGGTCACCGGCTGCCGGCTTGGATTACCCGAATTCGCGCCGTGCAGTGGCTAAAGTCGCTGTGGTGCTGGCCAAGCAGCTGCAACTGTTTCTGGCCAAGCACAGTGTAAGCTACGATGTGGTGCATGTAGTGGGTCACAGTCTGGGCGCCCACATAGCTGGTCGTATTGGCGTATACTTCAATGGAACTCTGGGTCGCATTACGGGTTTGGATCCGGCATTGCCCCTGTTCACGGCCCGCTCGGAAGACAGTTTGCTGCCGAATGCCGCTCGCTTTGTGGACGTCATACACACGGATTATCCCGTCTTTGGTGATTTGACGCCTCGTGGCCATGTCGACTTCTATCCCAACTTTGGACACACTCCGCAGCCGGGCTGCGATGAGGTGGATCTGCTCTCTGCAAGTAGGCTCATTTTGGAGGCCTGTAAGTGACTGAAGTTGGCTATGTTAAAGCTGTATTCCATCTTTAATCTATAGATAGCTGCAGTCACAACCGAGCTGTGCTTCTGTTTGCCGAATCCGTAGGATTGTCCAAGAGTTTCCCCGCCATTCCCTGCGGCTGGAAGTCCATCAGAAGTAGCAAGAATTGCTGGGAAAAACTTTCGAGCATTGATATCAACAGCACGGAGCTTGAATTGGCCATTGGCAACATGGATGACTCTCAGGTAGTCTACATGGGCGAGCACGTGTCACGCAGGTGATTAAAATGCAAAGCAAACATCGATTTTAATATTAATTTGAATTCTTTGTATAATTTGCTAGCGCCATCTCTTATTACTATTTGGAAACAAATGATGCGCCACCTTTTGGTCAGGGCATGCACGCCAAGTTCAACTGAAACACCGGTTGCCAACCGGATATGCTGACGAAAAATAGATGGCGCTGCCACAACAATTAGCTTGAGTTCCATAGCAGGCAAAGAACTAGCATGTACAATGCAGCTGCTAAAAGCTGAATGATATGATAAATCACTTACGAACTATAGATGGCGCTGCCAAAAAAATCAGAATGGGTTTTATAGCAAGCAAAGAATTAGCACGTACACAGTAGCTACTAAAAGCTGAATGACATTGGGCTATTTGGGATATTTTAAGAAATGGAATTAGTAGTATAATAAAATAAGAAAAAGAATAAGAATAAAATATAAACAAAAATTTCTTATGATGAGTGATTTACCTACGCGAATAAAATAAAAATTAACTACATTTTCTTTTTAGATCCAGTTCTCTAAAAATGAGTATCAGTCAAGCTAAAAAGGCTAAAATAGCTTTAAAATGGCTGAAATAGCCACACTGCCGATCTGTCCTTACAGATAAGCGTTGTCTTCCCACGCACATAATTTTCATACGCCGCCCGAAATTATGCTGTAAAATGTTCAATTCACAAGTATTGAAATTTGGAATCCCAATAAATTCATATTTTTAGCTTTGAATGCTCATTTCTCAGCCAAATGAAGTGATATTTTGAAAAGCGCTGCCTTTTTGGACTCTAGACAACTAGTAGCTTTGATTATATAGCCAAATTTCAAATTTTTAATTTCGGCCCCATTTTGACAAATTTTGCAGTGTTCCCTTTGCAATTTTAGATTGTTTTTTGACAAAATTTAAGATTGCGATTTTTTGATGCCAATCGATAGTCCTGGTCCCCCCGAGTCCAAAAAGTCATACCAATCGAAAATCAGACGTCTGAGTCCCAAAATATTCAAATTATTCAATATTCAAAATATTTGAATGCCCATTTCTCAGCCAAATGAAGTGATATTTTGAAACGCGTTGCCTTTTTTGGACTCTCGACAACTAGTAGCATCGATTCCATGCCAAAATTCAAATTTTTAATTTCGACCCCATTTTGACAAATTTTGCAGTGTTACCCCTTTGCATTTTTGTCAAAAATCGTCAAAATTTATGATTGCGATTTTTTGATGCCATTCGATAGTCCTGGTCCTCCCGAGTCCAAAAAGTCATACCAATCGAAAATCAGACGATTAAGTCCAAAAATATTGAATGTCAAAGTTGCATAGTTTTGACTCTTAGACTTTGCACAGAACAATAAAGCTTTCTTCCAAGCATTTTGTTAAGAAAGCATTATAATTTTCTTACTAACTCGCTGCGAAAAGCAATCAGTCAAGCTAAAAAAGCTAAAATAGCTTTAAAATGGCAAAGCTAGCCACACTGCTGCTCTCTAAGCGCTGTCGGAAAAAGCACATAATTTTCATACGCCGACCGAAAGTATGCTACTGATAAGCGTTTTCGGTCCACGCACATAATTTTCATACGCAGCTCAAAAGTATGCTACTGATAAGCGTTGTCGGCCAAAGAACATAATTTTCATACGCCGCCCGAAAGTATGCTACTGATACGCCTTTTCGGTCTACGCATATAATTTTAATACGCCGACCGAAAGTTTGCTATAAAATGTGAAAGTGCTCCCGCACTCTACTCTCTGTAATTGAATTTAAATTACAGTCTGTCGCTTGCTGCTTATTCTGATCGCCTGGTGTTTCACACAAAGAAACCATAGATTTTGGCCTTTCGCGGATTTTTTTTTTGATTGACTGTTGAGGTCTGAAGTGCCCAAAATCGTTAAAAATTCTTGCTGAAATACCAGGCCAACAGAAATGTTAGCAGGTCGCAATGCAAAATTTTTTTAGCTTAACAGTGACTTAACATTAACATTGACTTAACAGCGACTTAACATTTACATTGACTTAACAGCGACTTAACATTTACATTGACTTAACAGTGACTTAACATTAACATTGACTTAACAGCGACTTAACATTTACATTGAGTTAACAGTGACTTAACATTAACATTGACTTAACAGCGACTTAACATTTAGATTGGTTTAACAGTGACTTAACATTTACATTGACTTAACAGCGACTTAACATTGACTTAACAGTGACTTAACATTAACATTGACTTAACAGCGACTTAACATTTACATTGGTTTAACAGTGACTTAACATTAACATTAACTTAACAGCGTCTTAACATTTACATGGACTTAACAGTGACTTAACAGTGACTAAACATTGACTTAACATAACATTGACTTAACATAACATTGACTTAACATAACATTAACATAACATTGACTTAACATAATATTGAATTAACATAACATTGACTTAACATAACATTGAATTAACATAGCATTGACTTAACATAACATTGACTTAACATAACATTGACTTAACATTAACATAGACATAACATAACACCGACTTAAAATGCACTGTTAACGCACTATTAACGCACTGTTGATGCACTGTTGATGCACTGTTGATGCACTGTTGATGCACTGTTGATGCAATGTTAACATTGAATTAACATTGACTTAACATTGAATTAATGTCGCTTTCTGCTGATTCTGTTTGCCTGGTAAATCAGCTAAAAAATCTTCACTTTTAGCCAATCGCTGATGTTTTTAGCCAATCTAGGGAGCTTACGAGCTGCACATATTTTAACAGAAATAACAGACAAACAGAATTAACAGCTGCTCGCTATACACAAAATTATTTTGCTTAAACTGATCTCTTGTAAATTCTGTTGTATCTTACTGTGGATTTCTTTTCGCCTGAGAATTCAACTGGGAATTTGCATAGTCCAGCTGTAATACCAAGCGAACAGAACTTTCAGTAAATCTCAAATCCATAATTTAAACTGATATCAGAGAAAGAGTCGTGGCTTAGAATAGCCAAAACATAATAAGTTAAGTTAATTTGTTATAGAGTCAAATTTATTGCTTAACAGCATTTTTAATTTAATAAGCGCGAATTAGTCGTTTTGTTATCCTGACTAAAATCTGCTTTGTACTTACAAATAAATATATTTATTTATTAATAATTGATTTATAAATTCATTTTTAAGCAATTAACTTTTTAAAAAGCAGTTTAAATTTTTAATTTTTAGACTCCGTACTCTAAAAAGAAGTAGAGGGGTCTATTAAGTTTGTAAGAAGAGAAATGTGCGTAAATGGCAGAAGGAGGCGTGGCGGACCCCATTAAGTATATATATTCTTGATCACCATCAACAGCCGAGTATGCCTTTCATACTTGTTCTTCCTAGACTTAATTTAACATAAGCTTTTGTGTCTGTAAATCACACGAGTTTTATGAATGAAGTTCGACCGCAGACTCGGCTGCATCTGGACTGCATTCTGAGCAAGAAGCAGAGGGAAATACCAAGAGCCAATGTTATTTATGAGCCAATAACTTAACAACAAAACGCTCATCTACATTTAATGGCGATAATTTTTGACGCAATTTGAGAAACAGACACAGCGGCGGTCCCGAGCTGGTAAGAGTAGAGAACAGAAAAGTGGAGCAGAGCGGGGAAGACTAGACTAGACTAGAGCAGAGCAGACTTCATACCTGTCGTCTTTTGGGCCTGAAAAGAAAGCAAGAAGCTAACCGCAGAAGAGATAACACAAAACACTTGACACCTTGCTGAGCCTGAAGGCAGAGTCGGGCTCCACCTGAGATACCTGAGACAAACCGCGAGGCACCTGAGCACCAATAAAGGTGCAAAGAAGAAACAAATAAACCCAAACGATCGTAAATTTACAATAAAAAGATCCGCTGGTTGAAGCGGTATAACACTAAAAGGAGAAAAACTGAAAATGCTGTAAATTTTAGGATTTTCAGATGGCAACAGCTGCCAAATAGTCTGGAGTCTCGAGTTCAGATACTAGAGAGTAGAGACTGGCATCAATGGCATTCCTCACTCCCTTTGGTCGTGTGTGGGTGGCACTCGACTCGTTGCGTTCTAATTCATTGACTCACTTGACTGGGATCATTGTGTGTGCTTAGTTATGGATTGGGGTCTACAGACTACTATAGGTATAAACGCCAACTCGTAGCCAACACGTTCCACAAATCGATTTCAGGCTTCATTAGCCCCACATAGCGCACAGGAAACTCCCGCACTTTGCACTAGCTTTTCTTTCTTTATGCTTTTCTGTTTCTGTTTTCTTCTTTGTTTCATTCTTTGGCGCTTCGTTTACACAGCAAACAGAAATGCGTAGAACCCACCGCACATCCCCTTTGCGGCCCTAAACCCCCTTCTCCAAACCCTACCCCTCTCCCTTTATAGATGCGCTTCGCCAAACAGCCAGTTTTTGTTGTTGATTCTGTTTTTTGCCTACCAAACGCATTCGTTCTCATTTTCCCTCATTTTTCCTCATTTCCCTTCATTCGATTTCATTTCCATGTTCAATTTTTGTCGTTTTATTTTTGTTTTTTCCACCTTTTGTGAATTTGTGTCATACGTCGGTTTTTCCTGTTCGTTGGCTCTTGTTTTTTTGCTGCTGTTGTTGTTTTTCTAACTTGGCTTTAATTTCTGTTGACTGAGAAAGGAAAACACTAAAACACATACACACACATACACTTACACACTGAGACACACAATAGTTTTGTTGACTTTCTAGCATCATTGGACGCTCGATGGAGCCAAAAGGGGAAGTTGTCTACCTTCAAAGTGTTCCGCTCCAATTCCACTGATTTGGCCAAAGAATGCAAAACATTTTGCGTATCAGAGAGTCGAAAAAGAAATGCGTAGTATTCATTTGTACTAGAATCAAAGGGATTGAGTGCGGAATTAAGACTATTTGAAGTTTCATACAGGAAGAAAGCAGATAATTTTACTTGCTTAGCCTTTAACATGTTTATCCTCTATGCTCTATAACTCCTCTGTGCTCTTCAAATATCAGTTTGATGATGTGTAGACTTCTGGAAAGGTGCTGGAAACTACTTATTGTTATATATACATATATTCTAAGTTTCAGTTTAAACTTCCTTTATTCCCCATTTAAGTGAATGTACATTTATTTCCTACCTGCTTTATCCTTTTATCGCTTTGCTCATTCCAAACTCTTTTCAAAATTATATAATTCTTCAACTGTTTTGACACATTTCTTAATGGCACTTCTCACACACGCAGCACAACACACACACAACACACTTTCACACACATGTGTTCATTCAACTAAAGCAAGAGCCAAAGCTAAATGCCAAAAGGAGACAGAAGACCGAAGACCGAAGACGGAAGACAGAAGAGAAATGATATTGTAATTGGCAATCGCTGTCGTGCATAAATCACATGCATAAATTCAACCTACGGACATTTTTGAAGCCGACACCAACGCGTTTCATTCTTTATGTCCCACTGTAGTTCCTCCACCTCAGTCACCCCCTACCTCCCACTACACTCCCCCTCCTTGCTGTGGTCGTTAGTTGAAGTCAATGTTGCTATCCAATTGGAAAATTTTTCATTAACTAATTGAACATTTTATGGCAGCACAAGTCGCACAGTAATTCAGTCTTGACTGTTGGCAGCGCGAAAGACAACGGCAATATTGATGACAAACATAGCACGGTAAGGTGCCCCCTAGCCCTGCTCTCCCTCCCTGCCTGTCCATCCCTTGTCTAGTTGCAGGGCTGCCTAATCTGTGGCAGGCAACAAAAACGGGCCATGGACAGTCCTGGCTGAAACGAAAGGACGTTGGCCCAAATGAGTAAACACACACACAGTCACACACTCTGTTGTCACTACTTGCATGTGTATGTGTGTGTGTGTGTGTGTGTGAGTTTAATAATTTACGAGGACACGCTGCGGTCGAACTGCCCTCGCAGAGTTCTTCCCTGAATACACAAGTAATGCTGGAAATTTGCATAACTGTCGGACAGTTTGTTCGCCATGGCGGATATTAAACATTAGCGCGTGCTGAACAACACACACACACACCCCCCCTCCCCTTGGCAGCAACCCTCATGTGCCTTGGCGAGGAGCCCCAAAAATAATTAAGGTGAAAATTGCTGTCGACACGCAAACTATAAAGTCAAAACAATAAGCCAAGAAGCCAGAACAGGCAACAGCTTGGCTCGTAATGTGGCTTTATGAGAAATGATCAGAAAAGCAGCTGATAAAGAGTCAAGCGAACGGAGAGAGAGAAAGAGAGAGCTGAGATCAATCGGGGAAGGGTAGAGTGTGGGGAAGAAATCAGTGCTGACGGAGTTAAGTTAGACTGCTAAGAAAATGGTCAAATAGGTTAAATGAAATAGTTAAACTGTATATAAAAATCACCTTGGAAGGATCTGCGACTATGATACATAAAAATCGCATCAAAGTTGTTTGTTTTCCAAATAAATTTTAGCTGAAGTAAATCCTCCTATAATGGCTGTTAAACCGCTAAACTGGCAACACTGTCAGCAACTAAAGACTGACCGATTGCAATGACTAATGAAACCTATTAGGCCTGTGACAGATGCGAGCCCGTCTCTCTCTCTCTCTCTCTCTGAGCACCACTTCAATCCCGATGATGGATAAGCTCATTAAACTGAGTCCCAACCAAAACGAAGGCGACAAGATTGCGGCAGTCACATTTGGATAACTTTTGGAAGCTGTCGCGGCTCCAAACCAGTAGCCCAAATAGTTGACGAGGTCGCCATCAGTTAGAGGCGGCATCATCTATGGGATTCCCCTTGTACACCTTTGGTTCTTTTTATAGTGACCCCTGGGCAGGCATTTAATTGAAGCTTGTTGGTGGCCCTTGCTCGTTCTGCTGACACTTCTTCTTATCGCTAATTAGAAATGTTTTTAAACTATTTTTTGTATCTTGGAGCTCAATGCTTATTTGTAGTGAGTAATGGGAAGTCTGGGAATGGGATTTGTTTACTGAAGAGTTCGATAATTTTTTGGGATAAATCTAATGTTTTTTCCAGGCCTCTTAGGGAAGTTTTAGTAAAGTTTGTATATTTGATTTCAGAAATTAAATAAATCTTACTTCAATACAACAAGAGTTTATTGAAGATTCTTTGGCATAAAATCTCAAAAAACAGAACCAATATACCCCACATACCTCCTAATTTTCTGCAACGGAACTGACTTCCAGCTGAGTACTAAAAGCAATCATTTTTAGCCTTATAAGGAAATAAACCGTCTTATCATATCACAGTCAAAATCTAATCTGAATTCAAATTTCAATCGAATTTTATGTTGATTCTACGCGAGTTCCGACCATTTATTTTCTTATCGCGAATCAAGTTTTCCAGACTATCGTAAAATCGATAGACAATGGAATGGAAATTTTTCTAAACCTTTTATTATTTGCCTTTCTAGTTAATGAGAAATAAGTAATTTGTGATTTCTTGTCAACGTTTTTGTCAATACTTTTTAGTTGGTTTTTTGTTTTATGTTGTTTTGGTGTCAGTGTCGTTTGTAGTGTTGATTTTTGGGGATTGGCAAGTGATTTCATTATTATTTTTTTCAACTCTTTTATGATTTAATTACATGAAAAATTATATTATTATATTGAAGATACATTTATGTGTCGCTTAGTGCGTTGTCTTTACGATCCGTCTGCGTCAAGGCAAAAATATTGGAGGAGTGAAGATTTCACAACGATCAAAACAAATCACAGCAAAAGCCTTATGGGGGGTTGTTAGTCTAATTAATAACACATATATATATATGTATATATCTCTGGGTGTTGTTAACGGTAATTGTAGGCGGTGGTAGTGTGGCAGTGTGGTAGTGGGAGGGGTGTAGGTGGCATTGGCTTTCTCCGTCACTCTGCCCACACGACTTAACTTGGCTTTAATTAATTATGTAGAAAAATTAATTTCATTTCAATTGCGCGTCTCATCATTAGCAGCTGCTAGCCAAGATCTCCAAAAGAGACCCAAAAACATTACCAAAAAAAAATTCCAAAAAAGATGGAGATGGAGTAGAAGAAGCATAAAAACCCGCTGAGTAAGCAATGATCGCTTCTGCCCCGCATCCTCTAGAGCTCCATTTGCCACATCCACGTCCACTCGAGTGTCATATTCGAGTGGGCTCGAAGGTGATTAACGCGATCATAGAAATGATCTTCTCTCAACAACAATAAATGTATATTAAAGTGTGTACAACCAAATTGTGTCGAATCTTCTTCGTTTTGCCTCCTTGGCTCACGATCACCTCTAACAACACCTGAAGTGGCCCCTACAAACGATCGCCCCGATCTTTGCTATAACTCGCAGCCCGGTGATCATGACTCTTTTTCTTCTTTCTCTTTCTCCATTTGCGCACGCGCTAAATGTCAAAATTATTCAATTATCATGCACCGAAGTTTTGAGACTCTTAAACAAATTAAGAGGTAGATAAAGGGAAATGTAAATGTTATAATTAAGTAAGTAACTAATAATAATAAATACATATAATGATCTTTAACATTTCAAAATGAGATCTGAGCCATTTTATGTAATTTTTTATTGAGCAGTATTAAACATATTTCAGCTTAGCTATATGAATCTTTGTATCTTCTTTAATACATTCTGTAAACATTTCCTTTTATATTGATTTTATCTATAATAAATTCCACCCACAAATTCCGAAGTTTAATTACTTTACTGCATTTTACAATTTTTCAGTTTGTTGCTTAATATTTATCTTATTTTTTAAATATTTTTTTTTCAATCTTTAAGGTCTTTAAATCTATTTTAAGTTATGTTATAAATATTCCTTTAAATCCTTTTTCATTTCCAACAGTTTTCCTGCTTTTATTCCAAGCTTTTCTCAGAGTACTAGCTAAAATACCCTCTATTGTTTTGTAGGGTATTGGCCGCCTGTTGTTTTGGCTGTTTTTTGTGAGTTAGCTGTTTGGAGTTTGGTGTTTGATGTTTGATGTTTAGTTGCTGCTGCTGCTCTGACTGTGAATCTGGCTGTGAATCGTCTGGCTGTGAATCTGGCTGTGACACGCCCTCAGCGGCATGCCGCCCACTGTAACATGTCGAATCATTCATTGCATTGCACAGAATGTGGGCTGAGCTGTGCCGAGCTGGCTCAGCTGTAGGCCATAAGCTTTAGGCCAGGCCTATTGGGCCTTCGCTGAGGTGTTGAAAATGGAACTCAGTACGCGGAGAGTTAAAGCAAAAGCGTTTTGTGTGCATTTGTAATTGTTAAAAGGCTCTGCCCGTTGCTCTGTCGCTGTCATTATTTTCTGTAACATTTAGCAAAATCATTAATAATTGTTGTAGCAGTTACTGTTGTTGTTTATTGTCTTGGTGGTGGTGGTGTTGTTGTTGTTGTTGCTGCGACACAGATACGCACTTAAAAATTGTCAGACGATGTCGAGACAGAGAAACAGAGACATCGCTGCTTTTTAGTGTTAACTTGATTAGCATTCGCATAAATTTTGATTGTTTATTGTTGTTGTTATTGTTGTTAGTTGACTTTGGCAGTTGCATCTTGGCATTTGCATAGAATTCACATTTGTACTGCGATTTGGGTTAATGTTTCAATACAAGAAATCGTCTGTAAGCTAAGGTACAAGCTGAGTATCTAGTCATGAATCTATCTTTGTATCTTTCTATCTATGTTTAGCTGGAAACTCATATTCGGTGTGGCCCTCGTCATGAAATCCGCTGAGAATTCAATTAAACTGCATTATGCAAACAAACGAATCGATTTGATTCACTTTTTATACACTCTGATTGCTTTTTTTGAGTCTTTTTACCTAGAAGATAAACAAACGTTTCTTGAGAAACTCGAGAGAAGAGAGAGAAACAATACAAATTGCCGCGTAATCTTCGAGTGCGACATCAAAACAATTTTTTGTCCTTTCGGTTTTATCAACAAGTGCCGCCAAGTGGAATCAATCAAGTGAACACAACCGATTTAAACCGATGCCAGAGATTTTTCCGTATTCCTCCGAGAATTTCGGCAGCGTTTGTTGGTCCTCTCCTTCACTCCCTCACTCTCTCAGTCAGAGAAGCGTGACAATATTTTGGCCACAGTTTCGACCGAAATTGGTTAAGAGAGAGTAGAAGGAGGAGCAGTAGTGGCAGGGGTAGGGTAACAGGAGGCACTCGGGACAGTTGAGTTGAGGTAATTAATCATGCGAGTTGAACGATAAGACTGAATTTAAAACTGAACTCAAGCATGTATATTCCATTCTTATAAACAACAGATACAACAGGTACAACAGGTAACCCTAAGAGGGTGAGTGTGCGTGTGTTTGCGTCTGTGTGGGAGGCATGACAAGGGGTAGCATCCATAAATCCCACAGATATCGTAATGAGAAAATCAAGGTCTGAGAGGACTGAGGATTGCGGGTGTGGATTACAAGGAATTTAAATAAATTTACGGTGAGTTTGTATCAATTTGACATAAAAGCGCCAATATTGATACATTACAGATCAGAAAAGGAACGAATTAAAGTGTAGAAGCAAAAGATACAAATCGAAATGAATAATGAAGTTTAAGTACGAAGCTTAAGTATTTAAATATACAATGAAAATACATAAACAATAAAATATTTCAGTCTTGAACTTTGAACTTTTGACGCTAACTGATCAATATGCAAACGCCAATAGAAATAGTTAAGATATTATCTTTGGTTGGCGTACAAGTATCTTAAAGATACGTAAGACTGGCAGCGCAAACAAAGCGACTACAAAGACAAAAGATACACGCAACTGACATTGTCAAAAGCCAAAGATACATTTGTATCTTAGCTGTGTGTGTATATTTATGTCGCTGTTGTAGCGTCTGCTCTGCGTTTAATGGCAAATTTGCACGAGGTAAATACGAAAAAAACAAAGAGACAGAGGGAGGGAGAGGGACAGCAGGGGAGACCGAAAGAGACAGAGTGAGTGAAGTGCTCGCAACGGCAGTCAATTATCAATAGACAGACAGGCAGCAGTGTGTGTGAGCTAGTAACTAACGTACTACGAGATACATTTGTATCTCAACTAGTCTGCTACTTCACCTGCGTGTCATGTTTTCAGTTCGCTTTGCCTTCAATTTCATTTTGTTTTCTTTTCTGTTGTTTTTGTTGTTGTTTTCCGTTTGCCACTGCACACACGCAAAACTAACCGCAATATTTGCTCTCACTCGCTCGCTCGCTCTGCCACGGCCGCTCTCTCTTTCGCTCGCTTGTGCTCGCTCTCCCACTCTCTGTGCGCACCGTTCGCCGTTCTGATTGGCCGACAACCGGCGACTGCGCCACTGCCATTGAGGCCACACCTCTATTGACAGCGGTCTCTGCTTGCCTCCCATGTTTAGACAAGCGTCGCGTTACCTCGTCCCCCTCGCAGCTCCCCTCGTTGCGTGTCACCCCCAATCCGTGTCCGCAGCCGAATCCGTATCCGAATTCGTATCTGTGGCTCAAAATGGGAATCCTCTTTCTTTATAATGGACACCCCTGAGCAAGTGGAAGGGACACAGGTGGGGGTTGGAGCTAGGGTGGGTGTTGTGTCGGGTTGGGGGTAGTGACAAGGGTTCCGTTTGGTCAAAATGAAAATGGCTTTTATGTTTGTGGCGTGCATTGGGATAATTTTACTCCTGACGCCGCGGATTCAGGGAATTGCTTAGGTACACACACACAGATACACCCCCACGCACACACACAGAAATATACCTTTTGTTAGAGGGACTGTTTAATGGCTAGTTTATCGATTTTGTAGCTTTTGCATGTGTGTTTAAGTGAAATTTTGTAGTAAATTTATGATTTTATTTTATTACACTGTGTCGCATATCTGATCTGCGGGTGGCCCATTAAAATGTTGCTCCAAAACAGATAATTAAGGCACTGCTATTAAAGAAAATCCAGGTGAAAATTCCTGTTCTATATTCTATTATTTCCTGTTTTTTACGCGCATCGATTTAATATAAAAAACATATTTTCGACTTATTTTATAAAATAAAGTTAATTATATTTTATTTGCATATTTATTAATTTTTTCGTGTTCATATGCATTTAATATTTCGACCCTAATTTTCAACAACGGGTATCCGCTTACAATTTACGAGCATAACTATATGTTGACAGCTGAGTTCATGTTTTATTTTCATCAGAAAACATAGTCAAAACGTGTCTCGATCTTGTAATATGCTAAATTTATGGATATTTATGACTAATATGCAAGTTTTTCTCTGTTTTGCATAATCCAAATATATGTTGAGCTCGAAATGATCCGCTTTGTATGCGGTCTAAACCGTCTCAATGACGTTTCCACCATCTAAAATGGCGAATTGAAGCAGCGCAAATACAAATACATGTAATCAAATCGGAATCTCTTATACGCTCCAATAAGATCGGCTTAGCACGTACACAAACAGCCACACAGCTGAGCCAAGAGAGCGAGCTAGCACAGGTATGCTAAAACTTGTATAAGAGTGATCAGTGAGAGCGCACAAGCAAGAGAGGGAGAGAGGTAAACAACTGGTGACTGAGCATGCGAGCAAAAGGTGGTAAAAACAACAACAACAAACAACACAACACAAACGTTAAGTCAGCTAAGCAAGCAAACCATAAAGTCACTGAGCAGCGCAGGAACAGCAAAGGCAAAGGGAGAGGAAGCTCTCAGTGCAAGGCAAGGGCAGATCCGCTCGCGTCGCGGCAGCAGACAGAGCGGCTGTACGGGGGAGGCAGAGAGAGACTTGGAGTCTGGTGAGGTATAAGTATAAGTATGCGTATGCGAGTGTCTGTCGGTGTGCTTACCTGTGTGTGTGTCTGTGTGCCCGCTAGCTGACTGGCGAGGTTCGTCTGCGCGAAACCTTCGCTCGTCCAATCAGTACGAACTCGGTTCCCGCCAGCGAAGAGACAACAACAGCGACAGAGCGCTCGGCAGCGACTTGAAAAAAAATAAAACAATTTATCGAATTATTTCGAGAAATTTTAAACTGCAGTCGCGTTACGCGTGCATCGATCGCAAGCCAAAAACAGCAAGAAATATAAATAAATATACATTTAGCTGCAGCTACAATTAAATCTTAATCGAGTTAAATTAAGATCTCAACTGACTTTTGTCGCTCACGATTACGCGGCGCTGCGAAGTCATCGCGGAAGTGAACGAAAAGCCGCCGGCATTTCGAGTTTAAGGATGTGCAAAAGAAATTCAAAAACAACAGTCGAATGATACTTAATTGTTGTTAACAAATTGTGCAAACAAAAGAGTTTCTCTTCCTCCCTCACTCTCTCTGTCTCTCTTTCGGTTTCTCTGTGTGCGTGCGAGTGAGTGGGAGCCAGTGAGTGTTTAAATCATTTGCATATCCTTGCAAATGAATAAAGCTCATAATTGAGCAAATAAATTGTAAAATATTTACAACAAAATCAATTTAAATGAGCAGCAACAATTGCTATTATTGTTGTCCCTACACAAGTGTCATTAAATAAAGTATAAATACACATAATTGCTATTAATGTTTGTGCCTTGAACTTGTCCGTGACTTGTGACCTACAGAAAAAACCCCTTAAAATATAAATAAATAAAATTAATAAGCAAATATTTGCTTAAGAATTAATTCTTATACTGAGTTGCATTGATGCTAAAAATTCAGCTTAAATGCATACGGATATTATAATCGGTGATCAGTTTGCCACCAACAACAACTACTGGGTGATGCAGGTGAGCATAAAAACAAATAGTCTAACTACTATAATTACACTTAGTAGGAGTCAAGATCTTAGTCACTTCCTGAATGAGACCTCGAATTTTGGCTCTGATTTGATTTCGATAACGACTTCGCCGTTAAGCAATTACTAGCCGTAATTATGCCAAATGTGCTAATTAAATAGCTATTTTTTATTGCGCTTTTTAAATGCTTCCGCTTATCAAAATGCACACAAATTTTGGCAGCTTATTTTGGTCTCTTTTCCGTCTCATTTCCCGAGCTAATTTCGTTTCCAACCTGAATCGGGGGCTATAAATAAAGCGCACGCGGCAATCATATTAAACAAATTAACTTGATTATCGAGCGGATACATTTGTGATAATAAACACTCTAGATACAAGCTACAAAATCTTACAAGTGCGAGCGGTAGAAAGGGAGGGAGGGAGGTTGGAAGATTAACACCTTTGTGTGGCTCAGGTGTTCAGACAGCCAGTTGTCCAGGTGTCTTCACCACACACATTTATGGGCACTCTCATTTGGGTATTTGAATATGAATAAGAATACGAATACGAATACTCGAATCCACTTGAGTATTTGTCAAAGCGCCGTCGGTAATCGATTTGTAAATCTTGTTATCACTTGCAATACTTAAAGCCGTTCTTAAACAGTCGGTCTGTTGGTCGGTCAACTCTTTTGAACTTGGCCAGGGATGGAGACCGAGTCGGGGATGGAGTCTTGACGCTGTCGCACACCCCAAGCAAATTATGTGTACTTGAAAATATATATCTCCATATAGTTATATCTTTGTCAGCAGGTTGAGTACGGCTGTTCTGACTGTTCCTGCTGCCCTTCAGCTCAAGTCCTCTATAGCTGTTTATCTCAATATCTATATCTTTAGCTCTCTCTCTGTTTGTCCATTGTTTGAGTCGCGCTTACTTGCGAAGCTCTGGGTCAATATTTGAGCACAACACTTTGCCAATGTGCCAAGTGGACGTGGCTGTGGCTGTGGTTGCCTCTTGGGTTCTGTTGCAACCTCATCTCAGTTCTTACACTGTACAAAATTAGGCAAACTTTTAAACAAAGTATTCGACTTCTTTTTCTTCCTTTGGTACATACTTTACTTGGTAGATTTCTTTACTTTTTGATATTATTTTGAATTTACTTCCCCATTTTTCCCAGTGTAGCTGAGTTAGTTTCCTTGCTGGGTGGCACCAAACATTTGCTTACTAATAACTAATAAGTTTGCGGTATCTGGTAGCCCGTAAAGTGAATTGAACCATACACTCTTCACACAATTGACATAGGCAAACAAACACGCAACTCACATTAGCCAAGCTTCACTGTGAAGATCAACGCGTTGTGTTCTGCAAGTAAATGATCTCATGATCGTGTATTTCCGCAATCGTTTTGACATTGTTGTGATCGCTTCAATTGCTAGTTTTGAAATCCACTTTATCCACTTTTTTTTATAAAAGGTTTTACTTAACAATAGATGAAAAGATTTAGGTTAGTATGTTTTGATTTCCGTGAGCTTTCCTATATAATTGTATAGGAATACATTTTAAATACCTTCAGTTCAGTCTTAGTTTTATTAATTATTATATTTGGCTACATTTTCTTTTTCTAATTTATAGCTTCATTGAATATTTGCCTACATTTTCCATACTATACCAAACCTTTCTTACCACTCTTGTAGTTGTATTTAGTTACCCTTTCTTTGCTTACACCTGTCAATCAAACCATTGACAGACTGTTTGCTAACAAGTCTCCCAGTCTTACCCATTGATAAGCTCTATTTTTTTGCTCAGTTGGCTGTAAGAACTATTGCCTTACTCAACAAAAACAGAGCACCTCTTTCAAGACCCCACGCCTGTAGTACTTCCCCACTTGGGGAGATAAGAGACCCAACTAGAGAACCGACTGAGTTGCTGAAAATTCTATGGAAACGACATCGTAAAAGACGTGAACAAAAAAAACTGTGACGTTCCGTTCCGTTCCATTCCATTCCTTAACCAATTTCCGTACCGATTTCCCCGCGTTACCTGGTGTTGGAAGAGTGTTGGTTGTCACTGTTGTTGTTCCGCTGTCACCATCAATAGCTGCACTAATTAGGCATGTGTTGTCAAATATTTACACACGGTCGCAAAAGTACAAAGCGATGTTGACGTCTCTCCGTAACTGATAGCGCAGGCAAATGGACTTGGAGTAACCCCCCTTGAAACCCCCTAAGTTTTGGAGGGGGAAGGGGTCTGCCTTCTTCCGTTTTCAGTGATTTACCAATGGCAATTCCCACGACTCACACACGAGTCGATTATGACGAAAACTTTCATATTTTATGGCATTTAACAGCCAACAAACAGACAGACTGACATACAGACTTAAACAAAATTAGTTTATGATTTCTTACACGGAATTAGCAAGCTAATGGTCCGATATGGCCCGATATAGACCCGATATGGATAGCATGACTTATGACCAAAGTTACAGTACACCAACTGCATGAATAATTGAGCTAATCAAGCACGTAGGCACTTGGCTTGGGGTCTTTAAATGGCTCTCCGCTCGGAGACTCAGTCTCTGTCTCAGTCTGGGACTAAGTCTGCGTCTCAGTCTCAGTCTCCGTCTCAATCTCAGTCTCTGGCTGCACTGATTAATGGCTTTGGCCATTGTGCTTCAATCACATATGCGCAAATAATTAAATATAGATAAAAATCAGATTACTCATACGTCATGTTGGACCGTAGGGGCAAATCTTTTGCTTTGGCCTTTGGGGCGTGACTGTCAACGGTTGCCGACGATTTATGCAAATTGCACATAAAATGCAACAAAACTCTATATTTCTAAACAATTTGTCAATTCAAATTCAGTTCAAATCCAAATTCGAATCCGAATTTTGATTTTTAACTCAATAAAAATTTTATTTATTTGCATTTATCTATGGACAAATAAAGCAAAAGGCGGTTCAAATCAAAGACTCGAACAAGAATTGCAGAATTGATAACATCAGTTTGGCCATAAAATTATTATAGATAATTAAGTGCAAGCACAATGGCTGCAAAAAGTATTTGCCGAGCAGACACTTTCCATTTCGCTGTTGATTGCGAAACGAAACGAAACGAGTTCAAGACTGGGTCAAAAGCAAAATGCCAATTACAAAGAGATCCAAAAAATAAAGCGATCAATGTTAAATAATAGTAAGTAAAGTGGGCCAAAAACTATAACAGTCCACCAAAGGGGCAGGCCAAAAGAGGTGGCGGAGGAGCAGGCGTGGAGAAGCTGGCAAAAAATCTCATTAAAACGCCGCAGCGCACAGTGGGGGTGATCGCGTGGAGATCGATTCGAGTTCCGATCTCCAAATTCCGAATTCTATGCCAAAGTCTATGAGAGATTTCCTTACACATTCGCTGTCGTTTTAGCCAATTCATGCAAATGAAAACGAAAACAAAACCGAACTGAAAATGGCACACAGTTTGAAAATGTGTAATCTGAAAATCATTGAATGGTTATTTGATTGATATGCCGCCTAGACAGGCTGGAGGTCAAGTTTCGAAGAAATTGCCAACGGAAATCAATCACTCACAAGCCACTGAATCGGGAATGTGCAGTGCTGCACAGTGATGCCAAATAAACAAGTATTTGAAACGAAAGAAAACAAAAGTAAATAAAATTCCACTTAGAGTTCTTAGAAATCATTCAAAGTTTCAGTTTTATAGCTCAGCTTAAACGATCTGCTCTTGAGGGTTTATCTAAGTCAGATCACTGTGCCTGTTTTTTATGGCACGTGTGTGGATTCCACTTAATCCCCACAGTCCCAAAACTTATTAGTTGTTCCATAATTTTTGATGGATTGCGTGTGTGTGTTGTGTTGTGATTTGATTTGAAACGATCCCAATTCGCAGAATGATTGCGGAAACTAGTTTGCCAAAACGAACGAATGTATCTTCGAGGTGCCAAAACAGCAACAAATTTTAATAATAATAACAATAATAGTAATAATAATAATAACCCCCACAAGACCATTGTCAATTTTCGCTTCTTACCTTTGTTGTACTCGGTTTTTTATTGTTTTTCTCAACTTTTGTTCAGCATTGAAGCGCAATTCGTTTCAACTTTGATTGGATCAGAAAATAAAAAACCTTTTTGAGCAAATCAAATGAAATTTCAGCTGTGAGCAGTGTGCCGTGTGCTGTGTGCTGTGATGTGTTGTGGATCTCATTTGATGGCGCATTAAGATCAATTATTTGATTTTGAAATCAAATCTGCATAAAATCTTCAAATAGTTGACCAGCTTAAGACCCCAACAGAAAAATCCGCTAACATGTCACATGTGGGCGCTGTAAACAACACTCGAACTTCACTCTGACTCACAAAAGTATAGTGACAACTATTCCAACAACAACAACAAAAAACAGCTTTTGGTAGGTGAGAAAAATCATGAAATGGTCGACATTTAGCTTTGGATTTTTGAGCATTGATAAAGCCGTCATCAACTTTGTCTTTGTGCACATCGTAAAAGTCACCCAAATGTTTAAATAAATTAACAAATTAAGCTCAAATTCCAAAGTTGCAAAATTAAATTAGAAAACTTAATTTTATGGCAGGCAAATTGGTTTAATTTCAGTGCTCATTTCGCTTTCATTTCCAGTTTTTAATTTTATTTTTAAATGTTAAAGACTGAAAGTTCCGCAGAAGTTTGGTTATAAATGAATTTATATCTTTATATACTGTATAGTGACTTCTGAAAGTAAAATAATTCATTTTGCATACCCTTCTCACACTTGTCCTTAAATTTAAATATATTTAATAACAGCTGCTACAATTCTTTACTTAAGTTGATCACCTATACTTCCAAAAAATAGCACACGTGTCAGATTCTTCAACTTTTAGCCCGATCTGAGTGTTGATATTGATATACGCGATACATGTGCCTAAAATTACTACAATTTTGTTATTATTTGCTTATTTAACTTTTATCACCAATTAATGACGTCTTTTGTAGTTTTGTGGCTTTGTAGAGGTTGCCATGAACGTTACTATATATATGTAAGGGTGTATATATATTTGATCGATCATTAACGCTAATTGCCAGAGTATGCAAAAAGCAATAACAACAAATCAAATAACAAATCAAACAAAATAAAATGAAATGGGGGAAAAAATGAAAAGTTTTGCTCAGTTTTGTTGGCCAACTCGCGCACTTGGCCTAAAAATAAGCAGCGATATCTTTTCGGCAATTGACCCACTAATAGGCCCTGTCAATAAGAATGCTGTGCTGTGATCATGAATGACTTGCTGGCTAACTGGTTGGCCAACTGCTTGGCTTGTCTGGTCTTGGCTTGGCTGGGCTTGAATTGACTTGGCTCATTGTTGGTTGTTGGTTGTTGGCCGTTGAACTTTGTTGTGCTCCCCGCTCCGCTGTCCCCACTTTCCCCTGTCCCTCACTTTCTGTGCCTACAGCGAGATTAAATATTTTGTTTCCTGTTGCTTGTACACACAAATTAATTGCCCGCAAATCCTGTATCCCCCATCCCATCCACCTTTACCCCCTTCCCCTACACTCTGCAGGGTGACCACCACATTATTCAACAGTTTTCACTTCAAATTTTATTGATCAGTGCTGCATTTGCAACTGCAACGTGTTGCGCCTGCGTAACCCTCTAATACTCCTACTGCTACAACTCTCTCCCTGCCACTCCTGGTCCCCCTCTCTCTGCCCGTTCGGCCTCAATGCGTCGCTGCCCTTTCGCTTATGCGCTTGATCGGAAATTGGTTTCCAGAATGCCCTCAATTTTACCCCTCTCAACCCGCCCCTGTTTACACACATTTCCTGTGTCACCCCCGTCTGAGAAATCGGCATTTAATAGCTTCAGTGGACACCCTACTTAGTGTGTGTGTGTGTGTGTTTGCGTTATGATTGCTTAGCGTGAAATTGTGAGAATATTTCCAAAGTCTTTTGCTCTCAAATTATGTTTAATTATGAATTCTGTTTGTCTTCTTGGGATCTATTAAAAAATAGGATATTCAATATCCTTCAGATACTGTGCAATGCAATAGCTGTGCGAAGATTTTTATGCAAATCAGTTGAACCCATTTTATGAATAAGTTTTTTCATAGATCCCATATGTAAATTTTCCGTAGTTCAATCAGTTTAAAAGCACATAAATTACGTTTATTGCCTTTTTCATCTACTTTGATTCACATAAAATAAATTTACTATAGATATAAACAAATGCCACAACCATAAAACACAATTGAAATAAAAATCATTTCCATTTCATTTCAACATTGGAAAACTACAACAAAAATGAGTACGAGACTCAAGCACAGAGTTGTCGTTGGAAAAGCAAAGCGAAACTAATGAATAGAAAAAAAAGACATTTAAAAGCAACCAATAATGACAATACACACACACACACACACATCTCGACATAAACAACAATAAATACTCAACAACATCAGTCAAAGATATGTAAACTAAAAAATAGTTAAAAGCAGAAATAAAACGAAAAGAATACAACAAAAACTGTCGCAAATTGCGGTCATTCGTCATGCGCACATGAGCAGAACGGCAGCGACAGCGGCAGCGGCAGAGACTGTTACTGCGGCAGAGCTAGAGCCAGAGAGCAGCCTCAAACAGCAGCAGCAAATGGCGTCTTGGCAAATGAGGGCGATTTGTGGAGACATGTGGTGTAAGCGGAGAGCGGGGAGAGCACGCGACGTACTGAGCGTCACTTCAACTATGTAAGAGTAGCAAAAAGCAACAACAACAAGAGCAGAGACAAATATACCAACAACAATAAAGCGTCGCAGAGTAACGAACAGCAGTGAGCAGCTTTTATCGCTGTTCGCTTTGCTATTGTTTTTGTTGTTATCGAGGGGCTGATGAGGCAGAAAAAAATGAGACTGAAAAAAAAGCTTTGCTACTTTTGTCTTTGTTACTCCACACACAAACATACCGAAAGCACAGAGTGTGAGTGTGCTTTACATACAGTTATACAGCATGTATATGTGTGCGTGAGTGTTTGTGTACACTTGGCTGCTTGTGTAGTTGCTGTTTTCTAACTACATATGAAATGTGTTTTGATTTGCTGCGCTTGCAAAAAGCTTTCTGCTGCCCGCTGGTTGGGCGACAGTGGCTACAGTGGTGGTGGGGGTAAGGGGCAGGGGAGCTATGTGGGGTGGTGTCACAGCTCAATATGGCGTCGACGTCGATGCCGACTGTGACTGCGAGCTTAATGGTGCTTAACTGCGCTCAGCAGCAGGCAGCAAGCAGCGCTGCGTGAAGTGCGCATGTCACAGCAACAGCAATAAACAGAGAGAAGTATATACACACACGCACACACCGACCGTATACTTATGTATATAAGTAGTTGGTGTGAGTGGGCGCTGTGTACATAGGAAGACAATTGCTCTTGGCTGAACTACAGTTATGAGACCGAGCGAAACACTTGGTTAATTTCAATTGCGATGCGCCATTTTGTGTGCGTGCCTGTGTGTATGAGTGTGTGTTGGAACTGTTGTATAGAATTAAATAAAATATTGAATAACTTGAGCGCTGCGGCATGCATAAATCAGCTTATAAATGGCTTCTAATCAGCTAGAAATGTCATATTTGGAGCGTAATAAAAGTCAAATATTTCTTATGTAAGCGCACAGTTAACGGTAGAAAACAAATGGATTTCTTTTAATTTAATATTTAAATAAATATAGCATTTTATTAAAAGCCTTTCAGATCTATAACTTCCTAAAACTCACATCTTAACCAGTTTAAGATAGAAATAAGGCTAAAATTTAAATGAAACTTAATACAGACTTATTTAAAAAGCATTTAAGCGAATAAATACTACATAAACTTCTTTGTTTATAGGCTAAACTGTTAAATATCTGTCACTTCCGATATGACTCTTTGAGCTCTTTCTAGTCTTATCACACCGAAGTGCGATACACTAATGTGCTGCCCAAAATTTAACGTTTTCCAGCTATATCAATTTTCATTTAACAATTTGTTTTCCATTAGTTGACGCTCTCAGGCATAACTGCCTCTGCCTCTGCCTCTGCCTCTGCCTTTGCCTGTGCCTGTGCTCACAATAGTTCCATTGTTTAAAACATTTCGTTGTTGTATTGCTGGCTTCCACCGTTGTTATTATGCCTATTAACGCTATTATTATGAAAATTTTCAGCATCATTGATTTTTGTTACCGATTTTCTAATTTAAGCAAATTATTGTTTATATACTACACCCATGTTGTTTTCGAGTCGAACAGTCTCTGTCTCTTTCTACACTCTCTACCTTTCTCTATCTCTCCTGGGTTGATTTATTGTATTTCTAGGCATTCTATGTGGATTTTTTTTGGGTTTTTGTTTTATCCGTGTAGAGATTAAGTTTTCTAGTGGCCGCCAACTGTTAACTGGTTGTGTCAACATGGCTGGGACCATGTCTTTTTGGGGCCTGAATGAAATGCCCTCAACTGCCTGTTTTTCTCAATGAAATCGAACATTTGCATAATCTTCCAGTTATATATATATATGAATATATGAAAAAAGAGAGCTCTTAGGCGAAACCTGTTCGCATTTAAAGCCAATATCTTGTCATACACGATGTTTCTCTTTGAGATTCGGGTTCGTAGCTGCTGTGGTTATTTGTTAGCTAGTGTCAAAGCTGTCACATATATCACAGCAGAGTTCCATGGGGTCAGCGAGTGGCCCACACGCATCTGTCTCTGTCTTTGTCACAGTCGGTCTCCCTCTCTCTCTCTCTTTCGCTGGCATTTGCACATGCATTTTCCATTTCCACTGTTTGTCGTTGTCGTTGTTCATTGCCAGGTAATTGCTGTGCTGTCCCCTGAAGCCATCATGCCGCATTTGTCCACCGAGAGGTATGATTTTAACACAACCCAACACAACACAATACAACAAAAAAAACACTTTTCATAAGCGAGAGACTTTTTGCAATCGTGATTGCAATTGGCAGCTACATTTACGAGGGTTGTTCGAGGGGTACAAATATGGATTCCAGACATATGTTAGCCTTATAATTTATGTCTCAGCTCAGCTCGATGCGATTTAAACATTTTCTGTTTTCAGTTTTTGTGTTTTTCGTTTATTAATTGCTCGACTTGATCAACGAATATTTGCCCGCAGGTCTGTTGTGTCTCGGGTCTCGGGTCTCTGGTCTCAGGTCTCTTGTCTCTGGGAATTGTATGTTTATTGCTGTGTTTGTTGTTGTTTGTTTAGCTGTGTAATTCGTTTAATTACATAGAATTTAAACGCCGCTCAAGGTTGATGCGAGCTGCTAATTTATATGTCACTGGTGAAATTAAGTGCATTTAGCACGTAACTTGACAAACACAAAAGCTACAACAACAGCAATAAACATCTAACAAAATTATTCAGTTTATTTATAATTAAACTCATTCGGGAAGCTCATTAAAATAAAACTTGGTCAAGACGAAGACTGAAAGACGTTTGGCGGGAAAAGTATTTGCTAAATATGAGGTGATCAGCTAATTTAGCTAAATGAGCTATAAACAATCAACAAAAAGTCTTATGGGAGAAAGAGAGGGAGAGAGAGTGGGGGAAAGAGACTGGGAGCAGAACTCTAGTCCAGCTTAAAAGAGATTGTGATTTAGGCAGCTATCTAAACAATTTGTTTGCCAGATAATAAACAAGTCTCAATTTCCGACTTAATGCTTAATTGATTTATGTATTTCTTTATTTTTTAAACATTTCCATTGAGCAGCTTGCAAAGTGTTTTGGAATATTTGAGCATTTAAAAGTCTTGGCTTGCATTCATTATACTATATTTCATTTACTTAGATTAAAAACGGTGTTTTTATGGACCTAAGTGTGATAAGATGAACTTAGAAAAAATGTTATTTGATACACTGTTAAAAATTACTAGCTTCTGATATAACTTTTGCTGCTTATTAAGAGTTCACTTATTTAGTTCCCCAAAATGTTTCTAGTTGAAAAATCTCTACTGCAATTTTATCAGCACTACGTATTTTTTATCAGTGTAACATTAAATACGATTTCTTGCATCACCTGTCTCATTCTTCTGGCACACATTGAACGCTTTTTATCACACTAATTAAAGGCTAAAAACGTTTTAATTGGACAGCCGATAGACTTTTGAATATGCACCTCCGAACAGTAGCTCAAAAGAGCCAAAGACTAAACTGAAAAAAGATACTTTTAAAGCAGTCAAGTCGCTCATATGTGAGCACGTCCCTGACGTTGCCTCAGTTACCAGAGTTACCGGAGTTGCATTGGCATTTGACTTGCCACACGGTAAATCTGCATATGAACTGCACAATTTGTGGCATGCATTTGATATTTAGCTTTATAGCTACAGCTATAGCTTTAGCTATGTCTTTCCGTTAACTAAATAGATAGATGCCAAGAGATTTTGACAGGCCAACTTTTGAGTAGTTTCAAGTATTTTAGTGAAATCGTTAGTTAGTATTAAACGGAATGAATGTTTGACAGCCGCTCAGGGCTCAAATTGAAGCTAATTGAAATGTCGATAAAGCAGCTGACAGCCACCGATATCTGCCCCAGAAAAAAGCCAAAAAAATAACCGACTGTCAACTGGGCGCGACGGCAGAAGTTACTGTTTGGCCCACATTGCGTATACGTAACGTTGAGTCATTCATTCATTCATTTATTCATTGGTTTATTGTCTCAGTGCGGCGAATTCTAAGCCAAAAATGCCGCATATGTTTTGACCCAGTTAACGGTTAACAGTGTACTTTGTGGCTGCCACAGAGACGCAGACTCATGACTCACGCGTGTCTCTAGTTTTGGATGCCCCAGCTGTGCCCCAGGCAAACAATTGAAGCGATTGTTGTTGTTGCTTTGACTGTGGCTGTTATTCTTGTGACTCCTTTGAAGCTCGTGCGAAATTTATGCGCACAATATGCGAAATTTATTGTAATGACAATCGCTTAGCGCATAATTCGCGTCTTCGAGCGAGAGACAACTTCAGTCCACAGCCGGAAGCGGGTAATCAAATTGTTATTGTCGTCATTGCTGTTGTTGTGTTTGTTGTTCTTGCTCGCAGCTGCTCCAATTGTCGCCCACCTGTGTGTGCAGTTTTTTCAGGTACTGAAGATGCAAAAGCGGCTGTAAAACAGCAGTGGGTTGAATGCTAACTCCCTCTTAGGGAACCGGTTCCCAACGCAGCGAAAAGCACTTTAAGTGTACCAGTTTAAGGACTATGATGATTTAAATTATTTTAAGGTCTTTCCTTTATTAATTTTATTAAAATTAAGCTCAAATTTTAAGGAAATCATAAAAATTAAAAACTGAAATTTTAATTTTAACTTTTGAAACTTTAAATTATGCATAAATATTATTAAATTTATAAGTAACTTCAGCCCTAAAAGTGCAGGTGTCATTGCTGCTGTCTCCACTGCTGCCGCAGTCGCTGCCTCTGTCGCTGCCTCTGCCGCTGCTGACGTCAGCTGCAGTCTGCGTTGCTGCTTTCATTTTCATTGAACAATGTGCATCATTAACGCGCAAATTGCGGTTGTTGTATTGTTGTCGTTGCTGTTGTTGTTGTTGTTGCCGCCTTAAAAGCTCGTTAACAAAGCGCAAATATTTTAGGATTAAAATGTTGTATTTTTTTGCATTTTGTTGTTATTTTTATAACAAATACACACACACACACACACGAAATTTGTTTTTGCCTTCATTTTTTTTGCATCTTAATGAAGTGCGATTCAGATTCACCTAACAAAAAGATACTTGTATATGAGTATCTTTAAGTTTGCTCTCGCTAAATGAGGAAGTCGAATATTTAACAAGTGCTCGCCCCCCTGCCACGCCCCCACACCTCTTAGTGCCATTTTTGGACCACGCTCACGTGTCGTCGCTTTTATTTCATTTTATTTGATTTGACTGCTTTTTTTTTAGCCTTTTTACCATAGCTTTTTTGGGCTGGTCTTTAATTTGACCATTTTTGGGAGCTGCGTTAGTTTGCTTTTGTTTTTGGCCATGATGTTGCATTGATTAACGCATTTTCTTAGCCTTTTTACTGTGCTAAACTATTTGGCATTGTTTTTGTTGTTGGCTTTTTGGCAATTGTTGCCGTTTGCCATTGTTGGCTTTTAGCTGTTTTTAGCGGCTTTTGACTGCTGCCGTTTGCCAAGTGATTTATGCCGCCACTCGGGACTTTTAATGACACAAGGCGAGAGCTGTAACACATTTCTGGCTAATAAGTTGCAGTTGGCCTAATGAGTGTTGAGTGCTAAGAATTCAATTAAAGCTAAAAGTCAATTTTTAAGCTAGCTAAATATGGTTAAAAATATTTACATTTATGAGGAGTACTGGAAATGTATTATAATATATAGATCATAGAAAATTAATTTTATACTCAATTTATATTAAAATTAATTTAAAGATTGTAGAGGAACAGTTTTAAAACAAAACAAACTTCTTGTCAGCTTATTCAATTTTATTTAAACTTTATCTTATCTAATCAAATTAGAGCTAAGTAGTTTCAAGTTCGTCAGTCATTGTTTTTTAACGTATTTCCCCAACATTTGGCTGAGTAATAACGCTGACTTTGTAGATCTGCCGCATATTTAGTTGGCTCTGTTTTTTAGGGTAACTCTAAAGACAAACTCGTTAACTTCTCGCTGGCAATCAGTTAGACACTTTTAAAGACCCGCACGCGTTGAGGGCACACGCCGCTGTCGACGTCGCGGTCGACGTCAACGACATCAGAAAGGTGTTAAAATGCCGGTCAGAAAAAAGGGCGCGACGAAAGGACAGACATGAAGGGCAGCAAGGCAGACAGACAGACGGAGGGACGGAGAGACAGGCATGCCCAGCTGGAAAACAAAGGCTACAAAAGCAACAAAAAATAGGTGGTTAACAACCCGAACGCTAATGAAAAAGACACTGAAAAGGGCAGCAGTAAAGAGAGCTGAGAACTGATGACGTCACGTGTTGTAGTTGAGCATAAAGGTTAAACGGCGTAAATTGAACGGGGATCAGGGATGAACTGCAGGCTAAGGACGACAGAGAGAAGGAGCAACGGCAGAAAGGAGTGGAATGGTCTGAAGTAGTAGGCGTAAACACTCAACTAATTTATGACCTCGATTGATGAATTGGTGGCATATGGAAACTTGACTGCCAAAACTTTAGCAGCTGCCAAAAAAACGTCATAATCAACACCAATGATCGTAATGATCTTCACAATGATTCTCCACTTTTTTCCCCTCTTTTTTAATGGGTTGAGTAGAAAGCGCAAGATAAACGCTCCATGATTTTCTTTTAACACCTTTTCGAGAGATTTGTGCGTGCGATTTGTTATTTTGTTGCTATTGTTTCTGTTTGCGTTGCCACTTAGCGCCTCGATCTCTGCAGCTGATTAGAGAGAGCTACGAGCTTGAAGACTGATCTAACTAGTCTGCTCATTTAATTATGTAAACGAGGGACAGAGAGAGGCAGTGAGAGTGTGAGAGAGAAAGGGCTCGAAAGGGCTATTTATGTCAAATTGACACCTTGGCTCTGAAAATGAATTTTCAATGCGTTTGTCTAGCCTTTCCCCCAGTGCTCCCCCCTTGCCCGCTCTCTACATCCCTCTTCCCATTAAATATTTATGAGCGTGCGCCGTCTCTTTGCCTAATTGATGAGTTCAGTTTGCTCAACTCTCGAGGTGTTAAGACGGAGCAGTGGAAGGGGGTGAAGCAAGCCAAGTTCTACAAAACTTGACGTGCTACAAATTGTGCATTGAACGCAGCTTGCTTTGTAGACCCTGTACTTAGAATATGAGAAGTGTTTATACACACAGTTAAACAAGTATATTATTTTTTTGTGGTACAGAGTCTTAAGCTGTCGATAACACCTGTTTCTGAGGGTTCTGTCGCATGTATATCTCAGGTTTCTCAATACTCAATCTTAAACACGAGCGGACTTAGTTATATAGTGCTTTTACCGGGTCTTCTTTAGTCGTGCTCCTTTGTCACTTAACTAGTTTATTTGGTGCTGGTGTTGGCGTTGCAGGTGCCAAAGACGCATCCAGCTGTGCCGACAAATGAGGCTGGCGACAAGAGCAAATAAACCAAAATCAACTCAACGCCACATGCATTGCAATAGTTTTCCCCTCCTTTCCCCTATGCTCATTTCCCCTCCATCGCCATCACTCTTCAGTCCACACTTCAGTTCCTTCTTTGTGCACTCTGCTCGCGTGTAAATGATTCTCGCCAACGTGTCCAAGTGAACAACTGCAACTGCAACTGAAGCTGAAGCTTGAGCACTGTCAGCTTGTTGTTGCAACATGCACAGCACTTGTGGCATACATGGAGCACTGCTGTGTTGCTGTTGCTGTTACTGTTGCAGGTTGCTGCTTGCAGGTTACAACAGGTAGCTAGCTGGCCTGTCAATACCTACACGCCTGCTTGAAAAACTGAACTGCAATGGAGTCAGCAGAGCGCATTGAGCTGCATGTGGCAAAGTGGCAAGTTGCAAGTGGAAAAGTGGCAAGTTTGGCATGTGGAAGCGTCGAGACGTGATTAAATGAGTGACAGACCCGATGGCTAGTCTGAAGCAATAAGATCTTGAAGGGCAATGTATAGAAGTATTTGATACCTTTTATTGTCTTGTTTGAGGTATTAACTATATTTAATATTTTATTTTTTTATATACTATATTTTCTATATTTTATGTAGTGCATTTCTTAGTCGACTTTAGCTACTTTAGCCCCGCTAACACATTAGATATCCACGCCTAAGCCTCAGCCATATTACAACACATAAAAAAACCGCTAAATGCGCCCGCTGCCTAAATTCTTCCGCCTGCTCCCACACACTACCACGCCCCTTGCAGCCCCTCTCCGCGCTACCAGCTGGACACATGCAAAGTGGCCATGTAATCTCTCTTAGGCACAAATGGACACAAAATTCAATTCCAAGAAATTGACTGCAAAATCCGCAGAGTTTATTTTATTTTTTTCCTAGCCCGTTTGACATTTAAATGCTGGACAAGGGTCGGTAGGAGGGGCGGAGAGACCAAAGGAGTAGTGACAAAGAGGCTGAGGAGAAGGTAGTGAAAACGAAACGATGCCAAACGCATGTTAAGCATGCGCTGCACTTGTCCAATCCTCGCCAAGTCAGCGTCCAGCAGCCTCCAGTCTGCGGTCTTAGCCAGCGTCTTTAAGCCGCAGACTCTAAGCCAAGTCAACTACTGTTCCAAATTTGATTTGCTATGCTGATTTGGCCAACGCTGCAGACTGCGAAACTGGCCTGTTTGTGTCCCTGGGGCGTATATGCAAAAGAAGAAAATGCGGAAAACATATTTGGCATAGTTTTTCCCCTGTTTTTCTTTGCTTTTCTTTGCTTCTCTTTTATTTTACTTTGGCCTTTTTTTGACTGCCACCAAATGTTTGCTTTTTTTCTTTCTTTTGTCAACTGTGTGGCCAAAGTGGCTGTTGTTGTTGCTGTTGCTGTGGTTGTTTGATGGTTTGCTGAGGTTGTGTCTAACTCGTTGTCGGAGATTTACGAGCGCTTGGTCCAATAAAATGATTGCCAGCGATTTTTTATGCAAATTGTTGAGTTGTTGTTGTTGTTCTTTCAGTTGTTGTTGTCGCTGTGTGTCATGAGTCATGCGCATAGATTTCTGTAAGTTTAACTATTTTTTACGAGCTTCTACGCAAGCTACATCATTTATGTGTATGTTTTTTTATGGACCGCTTTTATGGCATTCGCTTTATAATTTGTTGTTGCTGCCAAAAGTTAACTGCATCTCTTAGATGTGATTGTTGTTGTTGCTCTGGGGTCAGCAAATTGAAATTTGTTGATTTTTTTATAGCACTTGTATTGAGATTTTTTTGCGCCAGGCCAAGCAAACAAAAGACTTAGGCAACGAACTTGTTCTCTTACATTCACACTCTCGTTTGTATATAGAGATATATGGAGTAGCTTTATGCGATCAAGTTCGTTCGCTGTCAAAAGCTGACTTGTGCAAACGTTTCCTGTCGCATTTGAGCGCTTTAACCTCAATAGAAACTTTCACTACGTCTCAATACAAAAGTTGATAAAACAAAAAACCGAAATAAAAAAAAAATAAAATACATTAACAGACATTTCATTAAACAAATTTCAGGAAATATTTTGCACCGTTTGGTCGGCGCCGCGGGGCAAAAAGTGACTCAAACAATAAGCGAAACATTCAGCGGATTATTTAACGATTATCCACAAAGAAACAAGCTAAAAGTAGCCGTCGAAGAAGAAGAAATAATTGAACAAAATGTAGTTATTTTTTGTGGCGAGATTTATCTACTCTTCCCACTGCTTTCAGGGCGCGTGGCAAACTTATTTTTATCCAATAAACCAATCAGCAAAAGTATGTTTCGCGTGTTCTCTTATCAGCGGAGAAATGGCAGTACCCCGGCCTCTCTCTTCCCCTCTCCCACTCACCATTGTCTCTGGCAAAAACAATCTGATAACTGGCTCGTGCGCTCAGTTTGGGCGTAGAAAACAATTACGGCCAAGATCTATTTATATAGCTAGTGATGCGCATAAAGTCGGCTCAGATCAAAGCAAAACCATTTCTAATAATGTTGCAGCTTGAATTTGTCACGGTCGAATTTGAAATGCATTTTGCGGCTATTTAACAATTCGCTATGCTGATTTCTCATAGACATTTCGTTTGACTTTTATGCGAGTTGACAGCTGTTGATGACTTGTGGCTGCTTCATTACCTGTTGCAGACAAACAGGCAGACAGTTCGACTCACTGACTTGCAACAGGTTGTTGCATGTTGCTTTGGCATTTCACGAAACGTGAGCAATAGTTGTTGTTGTTGCTACGTTGGGCGCATATTTAACATATTCGAATAAAGTTGTTAACTACTATTGTTAAACGCAATAAGACGGCGCAAATAACATTGTATATATTAATGCTCGACAACAACATGGCTAACAAGAATATTTATATGAATAACAGCAGCAGCAACAACAACAGCAACAACAACAGATAAGAACTCGCGGAGAGCATAAAAAATAATGACAAACATAAATATCGACTTTACGATTGCAACGTGACTTCATTTAAAATCGAACAAAATATGCAAAATAATAACAACAACAACAACAATAACAAACCAACACACGTACAGCATGGGTCGCACATTTAGAGCCACACGTGCGTGGTCAAGCACCCCAAACCAAATTTGGCACTTGCCTGAGAAATTCAACAACAAACATTAAAAGCCCAAAAAAAACAAAAATTTATTAAACAGCAACAAACAATTGAAAATAATGTCTATAAAAATTAATAAATTTGATGTACCATTACTGTTTTTGTTGTTGTTGTAGTTGCTGTTAGTTTTTTGTATTGTTGGGACGGTGGCAGCCGCTTTGCATTTTAAAGAGCTTCTTTTTGGCCATCATTTCTTTTCAATTTGCCCAACAGACGCGCGGCTCTATTAACAGCCATCAATATGCCAAAAAATTCATAAAAAAAGATGTCAAATTGCCAACAGTTAACTCTTTTTTTTACCCAATTCATTATTAATTTTACTACATTTTTTCTTAGCTTTTCGTCTGTGTTCAAATAGACAATAGACAATGGTATCCAACTGGGAATGGGATTGCGATTGACACTGGGAATAGGTTTTTATATAGTTTTTGGTGGACTGCCTGAGAGAGTGACTTTAGCAATATTGAGCCATAAAATTGGCCATTTTGCGTTCGGTTTTCGAATTTGGATTTCGAATTTTGACAGCTGCGCATAAAGTTGCTCATAAATGTCAGAGAAGCAGCCAAAGTCACTCCACGAGAAAGAGACAGAGACCTCAAAAAACAAGTCGGCCCATAAAACCCGTGTGATCGACGGAAACATATCAATGACACACAAAAAACCTTTAGAACTGTGGCAAATAAATACGTGTATAATAAATTAAATGACTAAATGATCTTCTGGAATGGAGAATAAATAATAGAAATGGCCAAATGGGCGCCCACACAAAAAGAAAACAAAACAGAACCAACAAACAGAAAACAGAAAATAAAATAGTAAAAGGTATAAAAAGTAGAGCTATTTATAGGGCAAATAAAACAGTATAGTGGCTATAAATAACATTTTGATAAATTAATGGGGCGTATACTCAATGAACTGCGAAAGCAGCGAAAACTAAACCCAAAGTGGATTTATAGTAAAGAATTCTTGGCTTATTGGCTACAGAAATATTCATTTAATACAACTTAAGTCATAATAAACAAGCAGCAATTAAACAAATAAAAAATTACGAGTTAACATTTAAAAATGGCAATTAAATTTATAATTTAGCATTTGTTTGTTATAAAAATTACTACTAAACAATAACAATTAAGTACTTACAAGCGAATGTATTGCTGCTCAGCTCGAAATGGACCAAATCCATAACAATAACGATAACAATATAAATATCAATAAAACATTAGCTGAGGAGAGAACGGTACAAGACGATCTCCCTCGTTTCCTCATTGTGCTCAATTTATGCAAATTGTTTTGGTTGTGTGTGTACGTAATGCCCATTTATCCACTGCGATTGTTGACAACGGCATTTTAATGCCTAAAAGCCAAACAGAACAGAACAGAAATGAAAGAAAGAATCAAAAATAACTTGGCGTACGCGCTTATTGAAAAGTATATAAAAAATATAATAAGAAATATAAAAGAATTACCTGAACATAATTTCACTAGGCACAAGACACAAGACACAAGAGACTCAAGAGCCCCCAGAGAACTTGGCACAGCGAAAGCCCAAAAGAACAGGTTCATAATTGAAATTCATGTTATTTTTTTGTACATTTTGTTTTTCTTTTTCACTTACTTCACATTTCTTATGGTTGTTGTCAATGTGTCAGGCCTCAGTTTGAGGTACTTACTTCTAGTTGGAACTGACGCAAGTTACCGTTGTCCAACTGCCAACTGCCAACTGGCAACTGGCAAAGTCCAACTCGGATCGAACTAATGCCGAGAGGGCCACTTAAAGATTCCGCGACGCAACGCGACGCAGCGCTCCAAGGCGACAAGTTACGCATTTTTATGAGGTCATTTGCGTGTTAAGCTCACTAAACGAGCAGCTAAAAAACTCTACGCTTCTGGTCTGCACACGGCTGGAAAACTCCACATACGATTCGTGGAAATGCAGTTGGAAAAGCCAAAGTCAGTCGAATATGATTACTCATATTTGTGGACTGGCAGGCAAAAGAAACCAAAATCTATTAAAATTATCACACGCCATGTTGACCTCTGGGCCGAGTAAACATTTTTCAAGTACCGTTCCAAATACTTGAGTTCCGAATAAAAGAAATAAGAATATATGTACTTATACGAGTGTGCAAAAAAAAATAAAAATAAAACCACAGCCAATAAAATGAAAAATGTTGGCTAAAAATATTGCGGCAAAATAATTTGCCACGCTCGTAAATTTTCAGCTCATAAAAAATAAAGAAACGAACTACGTTGGTGGGTTGCCTATGTGTGTGTGTGCGTGTGTGTGAGTCAGTATTGAGCAGTTTTTGAATTGAGTCAGAGCTTAGTTTTGGTTTTACTAGTCCAAAAACTTCACTGGAGACCCTCTCCGATCAACACTCAAGACTTTTTCCATTTTATATATTTTTGATATATTGCCCGCTTCTTGGCCCGACTTGATTTGCATGTGAAAAGCCAGGGATAAAAAAAAGTTTCTCTAATTTGCCAAATGATTATTATGTGTGCCTAAACAACGTTAAGTGTTGTCATAAATTAGCTGCCAAACAATGTTGTTGTTTGTCACTAACTTTTGGCTATACACTAAAAATTGCCCATAAATTTCCTAAAGCCAAAGGCGACAAAAACACTATGCAACCTTGGGTTAAATGTCTTTTTTCCATTAAATAAAATTTAGAATTAATGTTGGCTGTATCTAGGGAATATACTATGTGAAAAGTAAGAATATATTTTATTTTATTGTAGGAATATATTATTTGTAAGCTTAGAATTAAATTGATTTCTCAAATGATTGTAAATGATATCTGCATTTTAATTTTAGCTCTGAGATCAAATCTCTTGATTAATTATGGAAATCAGGAATGTTTAGTTATATAAAGTGTATGATTAATAGTTCACTTTAGTAAGTTACGCTTGATTGATAAGATCTCTTGAGACCGAGTCCGAGTGCTTTGTTTTTTGCATAGAATAAATTAAATAATTGCTTGAGTATTTGCAGTTGCATTGTTGTTTAACAAATTGATTGACAAGTAATTAATTAACAATTTTCCATGCTTTCCATGCCCATTTCTTAACACTTTTCGAGTGTTAAGTTTCGTTTGCACAAAGTGTCGCTGTCAGCGTCGACTGCGCTGCTGCCTGGACAATGACTTAGGCAACGAACTTGCATTCCTGAAAGCGCATGCGCATTAAGCGCACAAGACAATAAAAAATGTGTATAAAAAATCAGGGGACAAATCTACAAACAAATTTCGGTGCTTCGGTGCAAAAGAAATGAATGGAGAAGAAGAAAAAAAAAACAAATGAAAATTAAATCGAAAACGGCTCACAAAAAGCGATGCTCGCCATAAAAATAAAGAAAAGAAAACGGCTAAAATAAAGATAAGCGGAAAGTGGCAGTGAGAAGCGGCTCAAAGTGTTGGCCAGCGATAAAAATTTAATCAAAATTTATGAAGCGGCCAGCGAGACTGGGATCTTGGCTCACACACATACACACACTCCAACACACACACACTTAGAACTTACTAACTATTTTCTTGATCTGTTTTGCAGTCCCCGGAACTGGATTATCGGCACGAGCTGATGGGACGTCTGCATAAGATTGAGCCTGTTGATGTTGAACTGGAAGTGCTCGCTGCTGCCTCCAACAACAACAACAACAACAGCAGTAGTAACAACAACAACAACAGCAGCAATGATAGCCAAACTGGCAACAACAACAACAACTCGGCAGCCTCACATCATCATCATCACCATCAGTTCCATCATCATCACCTGCATTCGCATCATCATTCGCATTCGCATGCACATCATCATCAGCATCATCATCAGCATCACTTGCACCACAGTCTGCAGAGTGGCGAGAGTGGAGCAGCAAGCACCGCATTGGATGCCTGGCAGCTGACTGCCTCCAGCTACACCAGCGATCAGTCCCAGCAGCATCAACAACCCGCCGGCTCGCCCAATTCCAATTCAAATTCCGCCTATGGATGTGCGCCCCTCTACGATGGAGCGCCCTACGATGTGGCATTGGGCTACGGAGGGGGCGGTGCGGGTGGCAATGGCGCGGGGGGAAACTCAGCTGGCAGCGGCGCAGACAAGGAGTATTTGTATGGTAAGTGGGAGGAGGGAAGTGGGGCCAGCTGAGCACACAAAATTACACGCATGGTGAAATCTCGCAAGTCAATAGCAAAAAAGTCAAAAAAGACAGATGGTAGAAGAGAGGGAGGAGAGAGGGAGGAGGGAAGGCAGTAGACAATGTCTTTGCTTTTCGTTTTTGTTTCAAAGTTGCGTTTCTCTGCTGAATGTGAAATTTGAGACGCGCTCTAAACTTATAGCCAAAAAGAGAAAAACGCGAGAGGAGGGGGAGAGCAGGGGAAAAGTCACAAGTTAAATCATAGACGGATGTGCAATGCGCTATAAAAAGGTTAAAAAACAGCTTTGGAATAATCAATATTTCAAAGGCTCAAACATCCAGAGTTTTGTAGATATTTTCTATACACTTCCAGCAATCTATTTTCAGTTCTTAATAAATATATTTTTTTAATGCTTAAGAATGTATTAAATTTTCTATAAAAGCTTAACAGTCTTACTACTCTTATCTCCACTCTCAGTCGCCTGCCAGTTAGCATTTAGCTAAAAATAGTCAAACATATCGTCAAATCGATTCGAATGTTTATGAATTTCATGCATATGCGAGATTTCATTGTTTGCATTAATAATTGCCTGGCCAAATAGATTTGCATAAGGCATTAGCAAGTTGATTAAAGTTTAAGATTAATCCCAAATAATTATTTTTTCTTTCAACTCTTCGTTTCCCGACCTTAGAAACCAAAAACAAAGAGCCTCTTTTTGCCGATGCTCTTGACGATCCGTATCATAGGCCTCCTCTGTGGGATGATATTGCCTCCTCCATACAGAATATTGATCCGGAGAATGCGCTCATGCTGAGTGCCAGTAGTACAGTAGCCAATGGCAGCGACAATTCGGCAGCAGCGACAGGGCAGCAACAACAACAACAGTTGCTGCCACAGGTCAAAATGGAAGCAATAGATGAAACTCTGCTCGAAACTTTCTCGACACCAATGCTCAGTCCCATGGAGATTAAAACTGAAAAGCAGCAGCGACAACAGCAGCAGCAACAGCAACACTACCACCAGCAACAGCAGCAGCAGCAGCAACAACACTATCAGCAACATTATCAGCAACAGCAGCAACACTTGTACCAGCATCATCCCAGTCTCTCCTTGCCTGGACTGCCACCCGCTGCTGAAGTGGTGGAGCTGCAGCTACAACAGCAGCAGCAACAACACCATCAGCAGCAGCAGCAACAACAGCAGCAGCACCAACAACAGCACAGCGGCAGCAACAGTCCCAAGCAGGCAACTGGAAACGACAACAGCAACAGTAGCAACTCCTATCAGCAACAATACGCATCTCAACTGAACAGCACAACAGGCGCTGCCTATCTAAACAGTAGCAACAGCAGCAGCAACAACAGTTCATCTGCTGGCAGCAACAGTAGCAGCAGCATCGTCACCAGCAGCAACAGCAGCAGCAACAGTTATGGCTACAGCTGGCACAGCAGTCAGGTGAGCACGAGCAACGGGAACGACCTTTGAACCACCAGCGACACTAGCTATAACCATCTCTTTCTATGCCCTTTCTCTCTCTTCCCTTAGACCTTTCACACCAAATACCAAATACACCCGCCATCAGCAGCTGCCACAGCAGCAACAAACACTGCCACTCCCACAGCTCAACATGTGCTGCAACAACAGCAGCAGCAGCACCAACAGCAGCAACAACAGCAGCAACAGTTGCTGCAGCTTTGCCCACCCGCCGCTCCCAGCACGCCCTCCGCCACCTCTGCCTCCTCCTCGGGCAGCGTCTCCTCCAACGGCTCCAGCTCCACCCGCCACATGTTCGTGCCTCCGCTGACACCGCCCAGCTCAGATCCCGGCAGTCCTGGCGCCTCCATGGTGGCAGCAGCTGCTGCTGTAGCTCAAGCCCAGCGACGCACCACGCCCCCACCGCCCTATCAGCAGGGCCACGGTCTGGCTGGACTTTGTCCCAGCTTAGTAAATACACCGCCCACGTTGCAGCTACTTGGCGCCGCCACGCCCACCACGCTCACCACTCTAACGCCCGCCAATGCAGCAACAGCCGCCGCAGCAGCAGCTCAGCAACAGCAGCAACAGCCTGCACCACCGCCACCACCTCCACCATCGAGCAGCGGCAGAAGAGGCAGACACTCCCACCACCAGCCGGGCACGCCCGCCCACATCGCCAGTCTGATGAGCGTTCGCACCGTTCGCTACAATCGGAGGAACAATCCGGAGCTGGAAAAGCGTCGCATTCATCACTGTGATTTTGTGGGTGAGTTGAATGAGTTGCGTGGCCAAACTGTGCTGCTAGCTTAGCTCGCTTAAAGCTGCTTTAAGCTTAGTTTGGGTGCTAGGCGGGATAAGACAAGCTCTCAGCAAAAACTCGATTTCTCTCCAAGCTGGAAAGTAAATCAGAAATACTTGGTTTAAGCTGAAAATGTTGACGTAGATCCCTACATTCATCAATAGTTTCCAGCTGATTGCTCTTAGCATTGATTGAAGCCTTAAGTCCCGCATTTCATTTTCTTAGAGCACCCCTTTCCTTTAGTACCCACGCTGATCAAGCTCTAAATGCTGCTGACCAGCGTCGCACAAATATTTATTTATAATTTTACTTAAACATTTCCTACTTTTTCCCAGTCCATTTCTCTTGTTTTTGCACTCGAGTAGTTGGCAACACTGGCTGGGACACCTGCTGAGTAGCAGCCCAGTCCCCACGCCCCTCTCTTCTCCCCCACAGCCACACAGCTGCAGCTTCCCCTTCAACTGCTTGTCATGCGTTGCGTGTGCGACTCGTTTATCATTTCGCGCGCTTTGCGACACTTTTTGTAACAGCAAAGAAAAGGAAAGAGAAAGAGAGGGCGGGGTAGAGTAGGAGAGAGTGAGAGGCAAGCAGTTTTGTCTCTTTTCCCTCTAACTCCCCCGCTGGTATTACATACTGCCATTTGGCATATAGTCAGCTCGTTCAGCTTCAGATCTTGGCAATTGAACTCATTGCGCATGCGGGAAGCGTTTTTCCAATCGTCATTTATTTATTCTCCACTTATCTACAGGTTTATTTATTATCTATTCGTACGTCTTTCAATGTTATTGACAGCTTGTTGTGGCGCTTTTTCTAATTTAGTTTCCCCCCTTTTGTAATTCTAATTAGTTGAAGTCATAACGCTCTCATTTGTCGCAGCTAAGATGCATTTTCAATGTCAAACTTTGAACAGCGTTGAAGACGAACAAGTAGCGTTAAAGTGTCAGTTAAATTGTTTTGAGCTTCACTTGGAAATCCCCAATCAATTGAAGCTTTTGCCAAAAATAGTTAATGTTATCAGCTTGGATCAATCAAACATTAAATCGCATCAAACTTTACATAATTCAGTGTCCATTAGCTTTGAAGAGTTTTGTTTTTGATGCCGATTTGCTCGTATCGCAGAACCCAAAAAGCACTTAACCCAGCTAAATGCCGACGTTGTCTAGCCAAATGTTTGTCTGTCTGACTGTCTGTCTGTCTGTCCAGTGTCTCAGTGGCGTCTCTGGCGTCCCTGTCTACGTGCGTTGCCACTAATAAATAATTGACAATTGTCTGACACGTTTGCTGTGGCCATTTTTAGACAAAAAGCGCGCTCTCGACCACAAAATATTATTTGAGCCACGATTGCTTGGCAACAAAAATGCTGTCCATAAACGCACGCATCAGACTCGGAGACTTGGAGACTCTGTGACTCTGTGACTCTCAAAGACTCGAGTTGCAAGTTGCACACGACTCGAGATTGCAACTGCGTGGCAAGTGAGTTATGTCCAAGAAGTTGGCTGTGATCAGCAGTCCTCGTCGCTCAGTAGACCAGGCCAATCACGCGTCTAACTGTCATCGTTGTTGTTGTTTTTGTTGTTTCTGGTTTCTGTTTGTTGTTTGGCGTCGACGCAACATTCTTGCCTCGCTTTTTAGCTATCAATTCGCTTTTGGCCATGTTTGTCAGCTGAATGGTGCGAGTATTTTTAGCTGTTATTGCCGCCGTTGGTGTTGGCCAAGTTTTTGGGCATTGTCTACTGTATGCTAGGCACGTTGTACTCAGCTTTCAATTAGAGCGGACGTGCTGGGATCTCTAAGCATCCTTTTAAGTGCCAAGTAAATGTCTCATGCTGTGTGTGCTGTGATCAGTGATCTTTTTGCTGTTGTTGCAAGTGAATCTTGTTGCAACTTTCACCCGACTTCAGTTCCCAGCTTACAGCATCTGTGCTTCCATCTGCCAACTACCAACTTCAATGGGCTTAATTAAAGCCGTTGACGCCCACTGACCCACTGAAACCAGCTAAAACCAGCTGCACTTGCAGCCACTTTGAAATGTGGCTCTTTTCTCATAGCCTTTTGTTATCAAGATTTTGGCTGTGTTTCAAATGTGTGCTTTAGCCAGATAAATTGCACATTCAATTTCAGCTGATTTCCACTTTAAAAGACTCCAAAATGATGGCAATTAAATATGTGTTTCATTTGCCAATCAGCGGTTAGGTTTAGACCTGTTAAGAGTCTGCTAGAAAAAGACTTTTCCTTCCTTTCCTTGTCTTTAAATTAAGTTGTAAATCCTTTTTCTAAAACTTTTAACTTATGAAACTTTCTGTTGATTTTTCTATTCGCAGGTTGCTCCAAGGTGTATACGAAGAGTTCGCATTTAAAGGCACATCAAAGGATACACACTGGTAAGTTGTTATTGATTGTTAACTGCACCACTGACCCACCCATCACCCACCTGGTTTTGGATTTGGTTACAAGGCGCCGCGAGGCTAATACGCTGTCAAGCACACACACACACACACACACACACCTAGTTCGATCCTTTGTGGACGTGGGTTGGCTTATTACCACACCACAAACTTTAGCTGACGATGCGCCTGTGCTACAGTGGAGCTCCACTACAATGGTTCGCCGCTTCACAGCTGCATTGAGCAACTGTTTGGGCTGAAAGGAACACAGCAAAAAAAAGAGACTTTTGATTAATTCGCGCACTCATATTTGTAGTTGCCAGCACATAATTTGCCAAGAGCTTGGAGCGCCTTTTAGCTTTTTTTGGCTGTTTTTTCTTTTTCAATTTCGGTGTAAATACAACCACAAAAATCGTGATTTCTATGGTTTGTTTTTTGTTTCGGTTTCGGTGGTTTTTGTTGTGCGGTCAGTTGCAACATCAGCAGCAGCAGCCACAGCAACAACATCAACAATCGCCAATCGCCAACGCCATCAGCTGGGCGCACGTTTGGCCTGCATTTCCTTCTTGCTCAGATTACACTTGTCGTTATGTTTGCCGATCTGTCTGTATGTCTGTCTGTCTCACTCTCTGTCTGCGCCTTGGATCTGTTTGGATCGTTCATTGCCTGCCTGATGCTGGCTGTTGATCACCTGTCTTCGGTTTTATGGGCCACACGTTTTATGCCCCTGATTCGCGACTTTCAACTTTCGACCCAGCCCCAAAAAAGTACTGAAAAATACAGAAAAAAGTCGCCTACCTTTTGCTGTCCCGCTCCAGCTTCAGCTCCCGACTCACGTCTCCTACTCCAGAGCGTTTTATTAATCGCACATGACCAGCTGATTTATGCGCAAACTTAAAACGCTGCATTAAAAATATAAAATCCAAAAAAATAAAAACACAACGTTTTATTATTATGATTTTTACGCTCTGAGCTGCGCTGATTTTCACTTAACTGATAAACTTAACGCCCCAGTCAAAGGAAAACGAGACATTTGATGAACCCGACGACAAGTGCGAACCTCAAGGTGAATCTCGTAATACCCTGCAATTAAATTGGGTTATAACTACTCGTTTAAAACTGAATAATTTGGGGTTTTTTACAAGTGTAAAAACATAATTAATTTTGGGCTTTTGAGCAGTATAAAAGCTGTAAAGATTTTAAGTGTTAATTTCTGTAGCTAAAGCTAGAAATTATTAATCGATATTTCTCCTCCTTTGAACTCTCTCTCTCTCTTCCTTCATAGCTGCCTTCTTTTTCTATTCTCCTCCTTCTCTATCTACTACCTATTCGAGGACACTCCATTGTCCAGCCATAAATCTCTCTTTTAAGCCGATTTAATTGCCTTTGCACCCGCCCAGGGCCAACACGAATGTTCAACTGAATCTTTTGGCCTAATGGCCAACTCTTTGAGCATTTGCTTCAAATCTCTCTTGGCCAGGCTATTTCGCAGTAGGCTTTCAAGTGGGGCTGCAAGCATTTGTGGCTACCGTCTGATGGCTGTCCGTTTGTTTGGCTTTTGACTTAGTTAACGTCGAGTTGTCGAACGCCCCAGTCAACACACACACACACACACACACACACACACACACACTGTGATGTGTACACACATTTTTTCATGCAATTTTGAAGCTGCGGCATTTGGTGGCGCCAGACATCAGCTTGAAGTGAAGTGTTGTTGTCTCTGTTGATTAGCAGAAGACCATTTAGTTTAAATATTTGCAAGTAGAAGACGCACAGCACAAATCGAGTTTGTTGCCCAAGTCTTTTGTTTCTAAGCTCGTAAATTTTGCGTTTTTATTTGGGCTTTTTGTTTTTATCTGGACAAAGCGATTAGAAAATCACTTGGTAACTAATCTTTATGCTGCCAACGAGTGCATAAATTTTACAATATCAGTTGAGCTGCCAGTAAAAAGAGCGGAAAGTCAAGTCTCTCCTGGAATTGGTAACTGGACGTGTTTGGGCCACAGGCTGGGCTTATTTTGTACTGATTTGTTTGCTAATATGTTCGCACTGCCATAAATTAGTTTGATTTCTATAGCAAGGCAACTGAAGGAGGTTTCAGTGCTGGACCGCAAACTAAAGACTATATGGCCTGCGGCTAGTCTTGTCTTCCAGCTCGTTGTGGGCCTTTATTTATATATCTTTATGTGCCTGTGAGTGTGTGTATGTGTGTGTTTGTATTTATGAGTAGGTTGATTGTTAGTGCATGTTGCGCTTATCGCCGCTATACGTAAAAATTATGAAGTAATTCCGTTCGAACTTATCGCATTGCGTTCATCGCCCATTACAAAACAACATTTACATAAGTTTTGTTTGTTGTTTGCCCGGCCACAGCCACAGCCCCAGCCCCAGCCCCAGCCCCAGAAAGACTCAGACTCACAGTCGGCCTCCGATACGATGCTGATCTTTGTTTTAGTTACAAGCGATTTTATTTGGTTTTGGCATTGCCAAATGATATTCCCACGAGTACGCGATACTCTCCGCTCTGCTTGCTGTTCTCTTGGTCAGTTTCTAAGCCATGACTCACTACACATTTATCAATGTTTTCGTATTTTTTGTTGTTGTTGGCTTCAAACAAAGCTTCTTACACACATACACAGCTGTAAGTGTCGATAGGTAAATTTTTGATTATGTTCAGTCATCTCCGAGGCACTCAAATTCATTAAAAGAGATCTAAATAAACCAATAAGTCACGCCACGAGTCGCCCGTATTGAGTTTCTATTCGAAAATCCTACAAAAGTGTCAGCTGAGTGCCACTCCAAGTGCCTCAACTTGAGCAGAGTATCTCTCTTCCCCATATTGCCCCATCCTACCTCATCTCGTCTAGTTTCAAGAGGCATTTCAAACGAAACGGAAAAAAACGAAATACTCGATTTACGTTGTAAAAAACAAACATCGACAACAACAACTTGTGGCTGATTAAAATAATTTTGTGAAAAGGGTTTCAGGGCTAAGATGAGCTTAAAAGTGCTAAGGCAAATATAAATAAATATGTTGTATTATAATATTATTCAAATGATTTTAGTTTTAATCCACTTTCCTCCCTCTGAAATCAGTCAAGATTATTGATCCACAACCAATGCGATTCGTTGTGCACAATGCCAATCGCATACAGTAACCATTCGATACAGTACGCTCGAGTGAGTACCCGATACGAATAGTCAAACACAATGGTTGGATAATGCCATAAAATGTCAAGTTCAGCTAAATTTAAAACCGCAATAATTATTTCATTCAATTTCAATTTCAATTTGAACACGAATGTTTATGTTTATGCTTATGTTCAATACGACTTGTAATGCCAAAAACATGCCGACATCTACACACACTCATATAGCCGGCAATCCAGCGACGATTGGCCCCAGTTGGAGGGAATTAGTCATAGAGCAGCGGGGCCAAAAGTGTTTTTTTTCCGTGGTTTTTTGGGCACCGGCTGGTCGCATTTTTGTTGGTACCTCGACATGAGCTAAACAAAAGTCACTTGCAAATGTCGTCGTGTTTGTTTTGTTGTTACTGTAGCTGTGGTTACCTTATGTCGTTGTTGTTGCTGTTGTTACTGTCGCTGGTAATGGGACATCGTCAGCAGCAAGTCGTGTGCCACAAAAAAGAGTAGCAAGCAAACAAAAACAGACTCCAAATCATAAAATATGCGACTGAGAGTAACTTTGACTGCGAATTGACTTACCATTTGCTCCAGCTGCCGTTTTCTTGTCGTCGCCATCGTTGTCGTGTTGTTGTTCTGCGAGTTACATGAAATTTCAATGAAAATGTTAATTTGTGCATACATGCTTAAACTACATTGCTTCACTCGTATGTCAATGCAAGACAAGTAGCTCTTTGATGGCATACTCCAATCTGTGATTCGTGCTCACTTTGTATCTTTAAAATTGAAGTTTAAAGTATAAATCTCAGCTCTAACTGTACTCCTACTAATCAACCAACTGTCTTCATTTACTAATCACTCTCTCTGTCTCTGTCTATTGCAGGTGAAAAGCCCTACACCTGCCAGTGGCCCGAATGCGAATGGCGATTCGCTCGCTCCGATGAACTGACGCGACACTATCGCAAACACACTGGCGCCAAGCCCTTCAAGTGCATCGTCTGTGAGAGAAGCTTTGCGAGAAGTGATCACCTCGCTCTGCACATGAAGCGACACTTGCCCAAGAACAAGTGAGAGCAACAGCAGAGCGGTCTTGATCGCAGGAGCAGAAGGAAAACAGCTACAAATCAACTATATCACAATCCAAAGGACTTTAGTTAAGCTTAAATGAGAAATTGTTTAGTAAATGGTTACTATTACCCAATAATCAAAACCTGAATACTAACTAATTAGTTTAAACGGAGCAGAGAGCAGAGAGCAGAGAGGAGAGCAGTAAAGCTCCTTGAAACATATTTAAATCCTATGCTTCAATCATCATCTATAAACATATCTATAAAATCAAATTGCTCTCTCTTATTGCAAAAACCTTAAGCGTAAATTAAGTAAATGAAATTTCCACCTGCTTGAATACATTTTAAAAGGGCAAATCTTAAACTAAGCACCAATTCCTAACTAACTAACTAACTTAATATGTATGCATTCACATTTACAAAATTTTAGTTCAGTTTTAGTTCTCTTAACTCTCTCGCTGAAAATCGTTTGATTTGAAATGTGGGGAGTCCCGTGTATTAAAGTGCATATAGTACATACTTAATCATAGAACCATATATCCTTGTATACTTAACCTAAATCAATGCTAAGTTGTAGGACAACATTATCGCCACGTGTCATTTGTCGCCTAGTTTTTGTATAGTTTATCCCTTAGCCATAAACTTATCTTAGTTTGTATGTAGTCTATAATTTGAGATATGAATAATTATATATGTTAATGTATGTATCTGGCAGTTGATACTACTTAGCTAGCGTATTATGTATGTATGTAAACTTATGTGTCTCTATATCGTTTCAAAACACCAAAAAGTGCTGGCACAAAATCATCAAATAATAAAATGTTTTTGAAAAACCAAAACGGAATTTTGTTTAACTGAATTATCTCTAAGTTTTCAGCAGAGAAGACGATTGAAAGGAAACACTGGATATATTTTTCCTCCTCAAATTTGCTTTTAAATAAATCAGAAGAAAATTGTGTAACCTTCCATATTTTATATGTTTTTATATAGACAGCTATATCTCTTCTCCTAACCCCTTGGAGAACTCAAACATAAATTTCAGTTGGCTATCGATTTATTTATCTGTCTGAAGGTTTATCAACCATTCAATGCCAGTGTCAGTTAAATGTGCTATCGAATTCCTGAATTGAAATTATATTTACTGCACTCACATGCACTTTATACAATTATTAACATTTTCCAATTACGTGCCTGGCAATGCAAATGATAAATTCATAAGATTTCACTCGATTTGGCAGTCGATTGAGCCCAGAGAGAAGGTCTCCATTGGAAAACTCTACACGTCAGTTTACAGTTAGGTTATTAGGGAATCAAATAAAATAAAAATGTACATAAGCTATACAATATATAAAGCTGTATTGGTTTATGTCTTTATTTATTAAATGGTAAAAAAAGCCCAATCGAAATTTATGAGCAACAAAAATAGCTAAGAGACAATAATTTCGTTTAGATGATAATGTAAAGCCGATAAGTGTGACTCGATGTTTAAGTCGCATTCGATGTCTCTCGGCTCAATTGCTTTTCGAGTTGATTGTTGTGATCGTTATCAAAATATTTTGTACACGAAACAAACATGTCAAGCAAATGTGCTTGAAAATTGTTCAAAAACCAAAATAATAATTTCAAATGCATTTTTTCTTCGTTTTTTATCGTTGTTATTATTTTCATCTTTTTTTTTTGGACGCGTCATGTTGTTTTGATTGCGGTGATAAAATTGTTGTCGTTGGAAATTATAAGTCGTTTGATTTTGATGAGGCTCATTTATTTATGAGACGAGAGGGTTCCCTCAAAAAATAAAGTAAACCAGTTTGTTTGATCAAACTTGAATGAGATGATATATATCTATGAGCTTGTGCAGAAGTACTCACAGACAGCTGGAAGAAAGCCAAGTGAAGTCAACGCTTGCCACATGACTTTGCCACGCATCCATCAAGCTCAACGTGTGCGATGGGATTCAGTTCATCATTCGCTCTCGCTCTCTTTCGCTCACTCTTTGCCTCTCTTTCTGTGTATCTGTGAAGTATCTTCAATTGTTGTGCGTTGCGCTGATTAATCATGTTACCACTGACAGCTCAACTTTGCGTTCAAGCTGCTTATTAAATTGGCTTAAGATTGCTAGATAAACGTAATAATAATAATAAAAAAAAATTATGAAAAAACAACTCTCAGATACAGATATAGATATGTACATCCATATGGAGAGTACGTGTAGGTATGAGGACCCCACAAATTGATAAATGCACAAATCGCATTGGCAGTGAGCCACTCAACCACTCAGTGGTTGCCTTTTTCCTCAGTGCACCCACTTGAAATTTAACTCGGAACAAAGCGTTTCATATGAAATTGATGCGATTTGAGTCAGATCGCGTGTGTCTGTCGCCTCACAGACTGATAGATATATCTTTCTATATATATTTCTTTATTTTCATTATTTTCAATTAATTTGTGCGCTTTTGTTGTGCTCATTTAGGAGGCAAATCATTTAAGATAAATAAATCAAATAAACACAATGCCAAATTGTGCATACAAATACGAATCAAATCGAATTGAATTGAGTCCTCAAGTGGGTGTACTGTTTATTATGCCAATCTGGTTAATGTGCCAGTAGAGCAATAGATTTATGCACATACTTATATAGGAAGTGAGTAGAAACAATCATAACAATTAAACAGATTCAGCTTATTTCATTCTAAAGCTAATTACTGTGGGTGATCGTAGTTTAAATTCGATTTGTTGGCTTTTAGTTTCCTGAATGGTTTTTAAAATTAATGAATCATTCGCTTAGTGTAGCCCCTAGCCCCTAATAAACAGATAATTATCTTATTTTACTCCTTTTGCCTTTGATAGCTCACTCTTTACTATAGTTTCACCCTTAAAATTGATCTAAATTAATTACTAATCCATTTACCCTTCAGTCACCCTTAATTTATGTTCATTTTCTGTTAGTTTTTCTATAATTTTTATAATTTATTCAACAGAGTTCTTGCCAATTCGTTCCTTTTAGCTGGAATGACTTTAGTAAAACTAGTTCCCTTTTTTCAAGCGTAACCAATCGATTGCGCTACGGTTCTTTACTTTCAGCAGGGTGACAACTCTATCACAAACTACCAGAGAGCAAAGCTTATGAAAATTCAGCAATTTGTGAATTGGAAGTTTTGGGTTGAAGTTTTTAGCCAACTTCTTGGTCTTCCGCAACAACTTTTACTTTCAGGCAGACAGAGCAGCGTCCAGCTGCAAGAGACAGGAGACACCCACAACAAGACAACATGCAACATGCAGAGGGTAACCCACACACAGGCGCACACATATGTACATGTCTCATGCCACATGCCGCATGTGGCACAAAGGAGGAATGAGCGGGTTCATCCATTTTAAGCCAACTGAAATATACAAAAGTGCCCATTAGCAAATGGAGGGACGCACTCGTGTCGTGTTTGGTCGTGTCGTATCGTGTGCTGGTGTGTCTGACAAAGGGGCGCAGTCGCAGACGAAGACACAGGCCACCAGAAACCAAATAAAAAACAAGAACTCCTCTCGCCGAATGCTAACTGGCCCATGGCTGCAAATGTTGACAGAACTGCAGTAGAAGAAGGAGGTGGAGGAGCAGGAGGAGGAGGAGGTGAGGTTGGGAGAGTGGGACGTGTGGCAGACCGACGCGTGTTGCAGCAACAACTACTTTGCATACACGCTGCACATAAACAACAGCGCTGACTAAAAACGGCGACAACTATAATTAAGCTTAATTGCTGTTTAATGTGAGCCACAGACACAGCCAGAGCCACAGTCACAGCCACAGTCACAGCCACAGCCACAGAGTTAAACTCCGATCTGGAGTCCAAGTTATTTCTGCCTCCATTTTGTTTAATTTATCAGCCTCCCACGCAATGACAGTGACTGCTAAACATTTCGCATACCTCATGCATTTAATTTCAACTTAATTATATTTGTTTAGCGTTAGGTTAACTGGATTATCACCAGGTGTTTGAGGGTAATTGATATAGTCGCTTATCTTGTGGGGCATTATTATTGTTTTTGGAGTGTCGGGCAAATTAATTAGCAATTAAAAATGCAACTCTGCACAGCACAGCATAGCATAGCTCAGCGTTACTCTATAACCTTTAATCTGTTTGTAGTTACAGTAAGAAACAAACTCTCGTAATTCATATTTTATAAATAGACACACATTATTCAAGGTGTCCGAGCGATTCGAGGCCCGTAAATTAAATCAAAATGAAAACGATATGGTTAGAATTTATAACGAAAAAAGGTTAAGAATAAATAATAAAAAAGAGATTAGAAGTGGAAAATGGTAAGAATATAACGAAGAAGTTTGAATACTCTAAGTCGGAAATAATGATTTGAATGGTGTTAGTAACCCCAAGTAAAATAATTATTTGATAATATGTTTTACGTAGTTTTAAATATACCATAAACTAGTTTAACAATTTATTAGCTATAAGAAAAAATTCAAAAAATTGTTCTAAAATTTAATTTTTGTGCCCAAAAATCAAAAGTTATCTTTGCTCTACTCTTGTAAGCACAGAATTTAGTGTCTTCCATCTTTTCTGCCGTAAGTAAGCTGCTCAAGTAGCTGATTACCCCAGCGTTAAGGTATCTAGGAATAAACAAAACCCATTTGGCTTGTAGCCGCCTACAAATTTGACGGCAAACCGTTTTCAGGCCCCGACAACAGCCGGCAATTGGAGGTTGGGGTTGCTGCAACTTGGCAGTCGTCGGTTTTCCAGTTGGCAATTGATTGTTTCTTTTCTGTTGTTGCTGTTGTTGGTGGTGCTGGTGGTGGTGGTGGACCGGCGTGTGACTCAATATATAGTCAGTCAGTTCTACAGCTGCAGTTGATCGACCGATCGGACGATTGCCCGATTGGCGACCCAATGGCGACGACTGATCCATTTGGCAATGAACTTTTCGATATCGAAATATGTGTATGCGAGTGAGCATGGGCTAAAAGGCAAAAGATAGAGATAAATGCATAAACCGAACATAGTTGGCTGGCAAATTTGACTTTGAACTCGGTCAAGTCGAGACACATTTGAAGCTGTTTGCATATTTAATTGAACACCTACAACTTCAGTGTACACACAACAACAACAACGGAATTGACAACAAATGGTCTGCAGCTGTGTTGGCATAATAATAAGCATTATAATCAGGCGCAAAAGGCTCAATAGGCCAATTGGCTGCCGGCCATGTAAATGTACAGTTACTTTGTCAAAGCGTTAAGTCGTGCCTGACAATATAATGACCATTTATGCATAAACCTTTTGGCTTTTCAGTCAAAACTCAGTAAAACACTTCTACTCCGAAACTGCAGAATTTTTAATGGAATAATTGTATGAAATGGGATATCGATAATAAGCGCATGTTATCGAATCTTTGGATAAATATTTAAAGCTCTGGAACTAGTCAGTATCAAGTGGGCTGCCCCTTTGAGTACGACCCCTTTCAATCGAGCATGTTTTTTTTCATTGCGGGCTTTAAGTACTTTTTGTCATCTTTTTTTCTATTTCATTATATTTTTCTAGAAATAAACACCGAATAATTATAAAAGTAGCTTAGAATATATTTAATAATATCAACACATTGGAACTCTAAGCAAGCACTGATTTTTGCCTTAGTGTCGTACGGCAACACGAAAGAGGTTTGTTTTGAAAGTATTCATAATTCAAACATAGTCGAACCGATTCACAGGCAACGTAAAATAAATGAATATAAATGTAAATAAGTTCAAAAGATTTAAATATATTTTTTGAATCGTGACATTGCAAAGTGAGAAATGCCTGTTCGACGCAGTGAACGTCTACGCCAGAAGCGCGAGAGGAACCGACGAGAATCGCTACGAAGTTCAACGGTCAATAGAGTAATCAGCCGAGAACCGCCCCTGCGGCTATGGCGTGGTCGAGAGAGGACTGTGCGGCAACAGGCAGAGGAGATCGAGAGGCACAGCGACTTGAGGACCACTCGCGCCGTGCTCAATGCCGCCGCAGCTTTATACGGAAAATTTTCACGGAGCAGCATCTTTGACATCAATCAATCTTTTCGTTTGACGGCGCTTTTTGTACGTGTTGCACTGATCGAATCACCGTCACTGCGCGAGCTCCTCCGTAGCAGTCTGCTGCAGGGCTTAAGGAAGCTACGCCGTGTTATACTTTTCCTTTTCTGTAGAGACTAAACATTGTGTTGTATTACTAAAAACGTTAAATCAATTTACCGGACAGGCGCATCCTATAATGAGCCATCATTTCCTCTACTGTTAACTCTGCTTCCCCTACTCTGATCGTTTGTCTTGTCTCTTCTGCTCTCCGGTTGCACCTTCTCAGATGATTAATTAGCTGGCACGCGTTGCCGATGCCTATCAGCTCTGCAAGTGACAAAAATCAATGCGCTGCAAATGTGCGAGATGTGCTGCCGCGTGTTGCAAGTGCCCGTAGCAGTCAACCAGAGTCAGAGGTTGTGTGAGTTCCTCAGAAATGCCACCGCTCATAAATCTTCAGTCCCAGATCAGATCCAATCCAAGATCCACGATGCCACCGTAACTCATTTGGCAACCTGTGGCCCACGCACCTGAAGCCAGGGACAGGGACAGCAGCTTATCAGCTGCCAACTATCACAGGGCCAAGACAATTCTTCTTCGGAATGTAATGTGTAGTGAAACGGAAGTTGGCGACTATCAATCTCAATTAAATTGATTGCTACCGAATGCTGAGGCAGTAATAACATACTCGAAACAGATCAGAACTTTAAAGGGTTCATGGGGATTAGCTTTAATTTTATTGAAAACAGAAGTAGTTTACTCCAAGTTGATGGAGTGGACTGCATAGTTTAGTAGAGGAAGAAATCCAACAGATTTTATATAGTGTTATTTTCGACTATTATGTATTCTAAATTTTAATCAATCGAAACAGATCACGGTTTCAACAGGCTTCAAATGAGTAGTTCTCGTTTAGAAAGGCTTAAGAAAATGTTATGTGTAAGTAGACTGAATTGATCTTAAAACAAAGAATTTTCTGTATATTTTGGAAGAGAGAAGTATGTCCTCAGCTCAAAGAAAAATGATTTTGTATACATACATATTTAGTTTCAAGTACAAACAACAATTTCATGACATACTTTAACTTCATGTACAATTTTAAAATTCATCTCTAAGAAGACAGAATAGTATGTAGACACTCTTGTTTGAATTTTAAGAATTAATTTCTATATAGTTAGCTTTTCCTAAAGTGTTTCCAACTAGTAAAAATAACAATTTTTGTAGCATCAAACATGTTCTCTTTGGTAGAGTGAGGGGCAACACGGTCCAAACATAAATTTGAGCAAGTTTAACAATTTTTTATAGACCAAGTTGACAATTCAAGAGTTTTGCTGTGTAAATTGCGCACATCCGTTGGATTGGCAAAAGGAACCGCAATAATTTGCAGCAATATGGCTTAAATAAACGCAAAGCGTTAATGCAGTTAGTGGCAGTAGTGTTGGTGTTGGAATTGGTGTTTGTTATGGCCTGGCTCTCGACCCGGCTGAGACGCAGAAGTGGCAATAAACAAAGCCAAGAGCACGCGTTATTTTGTGCACATTTCCATGCAAATGTTGGCGGCAAATCAGCGCAAAATGAAAGAAGCAGCGACAACTGGCATGAGCAATTGGCAATTGCGTGTTGCACAATCATTGGGAGCAGGAGAGGCAGCAACCTACACAGGTAGGAGATGGCGATGAAGGGGCAGACGGGGGCTAGAGCAGAACAGAACCAAAGAACATGACATCAAATGGCAAACAAAGAGCAATTACATGAAGCGACATAGTCCCATAGAAGAGAACTGAATGGATGCAACTTGGCTCTTGCAACATGGCTTGTGGCACACACATGGGCGGCCGAGTGGCATTAAAAGCCCACGATGCCAAAACAGAAACAGAAAACCAAATTGACTCACATGCTAAAGATGCGTTGGACGTGGTTTTGGCATCGTCACTGGTATCGTTATTGCTTTTGGTTATCAGAGTATCGATACTGACTGTTGCATGCCACATAAACGTTGGCAAATCCATTTATCACTCCTGTTCCTGTTCTGACTCTGCTGCTCCTAATGCCCCGTCTAATTAATGATAATGTTGCCAACAAATACTCGACTGCAGTTTCAGTTGAGTTCAGTTTCAGCCACAGCTCATCAGTTAACGTTTTCATTAACCATATGTCACACGCACGTCCATGCCCACGTCCCCTTTTAGCCACAAAAGGGTCCTCGGGCAACCCTCGGAGCACTCGGAACGTGGAACGCGAAACCCTTGAAAATTAAATTATGCGCTTGGTCGCGTGTCCCGTGCTCGACTTTCAGTCCACAGTCCTCGCCGTGTGATGAGTCAAAATACATAAAACAGCGACAGATATGTGTACATAAAAAATAAAATGCATAGAGTTTTGTATTTTTTATATATGCTGGCCACACGTTATGAGTCCTCGTTCTCATTTTCCATTTCCTTTCGCATTTCCCATAAATTTCCGAAGCTTCTACTCTGACCAGTTGTGCAAACTGTTTGCAGTCGGCGCGTGTTTCGGGCCAAAAAGGTGTTAAAACTGTGCCACAAAATTGCTTTTGTTTATCCATAGCCCGGGGTTGTTTTCGTTTTCGTTTTCCTGCTTTTTTTCCATTCATTTCAGTTTCGGTTTTTTATAGTTGTCTGACTTTTTGGCTATCTCCCGACATAATTACGCATTTTGTCGACAATGAAGTTTATGTTCTTTTACGAGGCGCGTGCCCGGATACGAATGGAAGTCACTGTGTGTGTGTATGGGAAAGGTGCTTAAAAGGTGCTTCTTTATAAAGCCCTGTCACGCAATGACCCTTGAACTAGGGGTTAATATTTCTGGCTTTTATAAGCTGTGAAGAACTGAATAATTACAGAGACACGCATTTAATTTGGAGCAGAATTGTGCTGAGATATCATAACTTGATTAAATTATGAACTCCAAAAGAATTTTGATTTGCCTTTGTCGATTTCCCTTTCTTTTGGCATTTCCGTTGTTAAAACATTGCGTAATCTACGAATTCCAATTGAAGTTAACCCAATTAACTATTAACCTAATTTACATACAACAAAAATTCAAATCATGCTGTGAGTACTTCATATAATTAGCCAAAGATACAAAAACAAAATCAGATACTCACGCATTTGATTTGCCAAAATGAATCAAAAAAGAAGGCAATGAAAATTGGCAGCCTCAGTTACATAATCAATGTGGATGTGGCTCGAACTGATTGATGGATTGGCGAAAGATCAAAGCTAGATGAACCACTTGGTTATTGAAAGACTAATTCAATTGCTTTATAATTGAACTAAGCAGGCGCGACGAGGTTGCAGAAGAAGTACTAGATACATCGGAATCAGTTCGAGTTGCTTTAATGAGTTAACTTCGATGACGGACAGACTCATACATGTGCCTGGCTGGCACAGCAGGTTTACCCGCTTACGGCCAAGTTAATAATTTAATGGTCAACGGTGTAATTTTTCTACAAAATTGATCAATAATCGGCAGAGCTTCACTTCACTCTACTCCACTCCATTCCACTTCATTCCATTCAATTCAATTCAATTTAAACCGAATTCAATTGAATGCAATTGCGGATTGAAAATGAAATTTAATGCCGAATTAATAGTGAAAAAAATCTGTTGTGGCATGCGGCGTGTGGCATGTGGTCTGCTCGGTGTTCGGTGTTCGGGTCTGATGTGTTGAAACGATGATGCGATACATTTGCCACATGATGGATGGCCATTACTACACTTTGGTCATTAGATTGGAGGGCGTGGCGGCGCCCACGTTAATTAGCCACAGCAAGACCGACCAAGACCCAAAAAAAAACAAAGAAAATAAAAACAAAACAGACAAATGCGAATTTATACGAGGTCTTAAACATTTCCAAAACAGTTTTAAACGTGTGTCCTTTGTTTAATTAGCACTCTGAAAAATTAGCAACAAATAAATAAAAAAATGTATTTTATATAAAGTGAGGGGGAAGAATAAATACGAGTGATTTTGGTATAAAAATCGCATAAATATTTAAGCGGATTATGCAGCGATTTATCAAATGCAATTAAAGAGCAACGAAAATGAGTTATTTTTATGCGAGAATTACGCGAATTTTGCTGATTCGTGGAATGCGCTTTGATGACAAATAGTAGCAAAAATGTTGCGCCATAATTTTTGGAGGGGGCGGTGTAGGATTTAGGGGGGTGGGAGGATGAAAACAACGGCGAGACAAAATGTTTATAATGCTGCTAAAAGCATGTCAGTACGAGTATCTGGCAGATACAAATCAGAAAGCGGCTCGCAGGCAAAGTGGGCCACGATGCGGCAACCACAGGCTGTCTGACTGTCGGTCTAACTGCCTCACTGTCTCACTGTCCCCCTCTGTCTGTCGACCAGGCGGCTATCTGTACAGATCAAAGCCGCTTGAGAAATCTGTGAGATATACGAGTATATTTAGCAGCTCCCGTGGCAAGTGGCAAGTGTAGGCCAAGTCTTTAGTCTTAAATACTAATTACCCTATGGGGAACTGTGCTTCGCCAGCTTATCGCTGCAGGAGTCGAGCCATGAGCGTCGAGAGCCAAGAGTCGTGAGTCGCAGGTTCCAGTTGTAGTTCCAGCTACATGCCTCATGCTCCATGCTCCATGCTGCACAGTCTGTGGCACAGTCTCCTTGGCTGCTCTGTGCGTTTGTGCGACGCGTCGTCAATATTTGTCAAACTGTCATTCGGTTTGACATTTACGTTTGATCAACACCAGGTTGCAACTGGCCAGTGGCTGTTGTCCCTGTCCTGCTGCTGCTGCTGCTGCCACTTGCCACAGTTGCCACTGCTGCCCGTCGCCAGGAGCCGCTTACAGTTCGCTTTTGCCGTCGTCGTCGTCGTTGCTGCTGACATAGCCAGATAAAAAGCTAAAGCGAAAACTAGCCCAACTCCGATTTTTCAATCTGCAGCAATTTAAAGGCGACACATTAACGAGTTCGCGACAACGACAACGGCATAAAAAACACTGCGAATATCGCGCTTTTGTTATACAGTGTGCCCCACATAAGAAAGCCAAGAGTAAGTGCTGCAATTGAAACTGAAACCGAGACAGTTTAAAGCTGAACAGCTGCCAAAGTTAACTAAACTAATTTAGTACTTATCCCATTAATAAATACATTTATTTTGGAATACTATAAAACCTCTTTGTCTTAGTCTACCTACAACTTATCCCTAATGCATCTACTGACACAAATCAAATTGGCAACGTTTATCAACAATTGCTCACCTAATTGGCTACCAGTTTGCGCAGCTTATCGTGACACAAACTTTATGTTTGATTTATGAGTGGTAGACTTGAAGTTCATGAAACATAAATCATAAATTTTGTTAGAAATGAGAGTTGATTAGACAAGAGTGTGACTTTTGATTCTTGAATCAAGTGAAATTGCATTCAATTGTGAGGAATTTCTATCTGATCTTTGGCTGCTGGAATTGCGCTACCTCTCTCTTATGCTCTTCTCCCTCTCCCTCTCTCTCTCTCTCTACCTCTTTCGCTCTGCTCATTAAGCTCTAAGCGTTGATTGATTGAGGTTGCCAAAAGTGCACAACAGCAAAAAATCATGACCTTCATATGGAAAAATGCGGGCAAATAAACTTCCGCAGCCACTTGGCCAGTTTGGAGTCTTGGCGTCTTGGCCACTTGGCACACTTTTACTTGGCTCATCTCCTGGCCACAAACTGTGTGTCCAGTCAGCTTGGTGTCTGAGTCACTGAGTCATACAAAAGTTGGCCAAGTTCAGGCTCAGCTGGAGGCCCCCGCAGCTTGGATACTGCGTAAGAATTTGTTAACGGTCATGTTTAGGAGCGCTTCAAACTCAGCGACTAAACACAGCACAAGAACAACAACACAACACACACACACACACACACACACACACACACACACACACACACACACACACACACACACACACACACAGCTTGAAGCGTTTATATTTTTGTGAATGAAGTCAAGAGTTTCTCCATGGCGGGTTTTTTGTCGAAATCTTTTGGTTTTTGGCTTGAGAACATGCGTGGCGTGTGGATTTTTATGTTCCATCAATGAAATGGCATTTAATTAACATAATTTTTATTGATCGAAACTCGGTAACAACAAGAGACACACACAGACACACTCGATAGACGATAGGCGATCAGTGTGGCAAGTTCTTTCAACTTCTTGGCCCGATAATTTGCATAATGCGCACATTGAAATCTTTGGCATAGATTGGAGCCTACATTTCTATGCTCCATCGCCAGCTCCTCCAAAGGGCAAACAATAGCAGACTCTCTTTTCCAACTCGGTTTGTGTTTTTGTTTCAAAAGGCAGATCGCGTGGGCTTTAATCGCCTTGTAGTATATACACTTAAGCACGTATCTATCTATACTTATGTTTGTTGTATCTAAAATATGCATGTAAATGCCGTCAAGTGTTTTGGCCATAGCCGGCGAAATTATGATTGAAATTTAGATAATGCCTTGGGGTCCAACAGGTGACACTTTGGATATATCTCTGGCACTGATCTTGCATATGTTTCGGTTGACTTCATCATGTTATTCATGGATGCCACTAAGTTGTCGCCACAAATCGATTTGGCTAAAGTAAACTAGTGATTAGTGGAGAGAGTGTTAAATTGGTGCCAGCTCATAAAATCATCTACCGTTAGAACTAAAGTGCCAAAAGATAAACTCGATCTGCCTGGGAAACAGCAGACTTGTTCAAACTCTGTTTAAATGTAAGTTGTATAGTTTTAAATAGTAAGCCATTAAATGTTTTAGTATAAAAATTAGTCATAAACTAATTCAAACAGTTTCAAGTCAGTTTAGTCAGTTATTAAACACTTAACCCGCCTCGCTTTTATTATGTATTTACAATTTAGCCATAAATCAACTAGCCGGACTTTAAGGGAAGCTAACAATCCAATTGTAATTATAATAAATTTAACTACAATTTACAGTTTACAATAGCTGTTTCTATGTCGAATAGTTTCATGTTTCCCTAATGGAAATTCAATACGTAATTAAGGCATATTTAAAGCGAATATTAGTTGTTTTTAACTTTAAAGTGCAAACAATCTAATGGCTTAAAATAATGGGGTAATTTTTCAATCATTAAATACGAGTGCTCATAAAATCTGTAAATTAATCATGAGGCAATCTGGTGTGTTCCATCAATGGCTCTGTCATAAGCCAAGATTTACTCAATTGCATTAGTTTTTCTGCCTCTCAGTGTGATTTTAAGCACACTTTGATTTATTGTGTGTGTAAAGTGTCACGCGGGCGACAACAGCCACCGCTGTGAATGTGACTGCGACTTTGACATGTCACACAATGCAGACATAGATACAGATAAAGATACAGATACAGATACAGATACAGAAATAAAAGTATCAAGAGTAATAGTAAATGAATGCGGAGAGACGACTAGAAAATGTCATATAGCAATTCATATTATGGTAAATGTAAAACTCATAGAATTTAGCGCCTCGACACGAGCAGCAAATGACAGCGATTGCAATTATGACAGTTGAAAAGGTTGGCCAACTCATAACTTGGCTTAAAGCGATTACAACTGCAGTTGCTGTTGATTCTTCAGAGTGTTGGCGTCCCAAACATTTTGTTGTGCGGGTGTGTGTTAAACACAGACACAGTCACACACACACTACGACTGATTTCCCACGATTTGCAAACGCCGCTTGCCAAATTCGAATCCAAATCCAAATCCAATTCAACACAACGCAGCACAACACAGCGAATGAGTCATTTTTCAAGACAATAACTTTTGAGCTGCAAGAAATGTTCAGCATTTCGACAGTAAAAGAGGCAGCTACGAAATGTATCTACGAAGTTGACTCTAAATAGTTGTTTGTAAATCCGCAAAAAACGTATAAAAAATAAACCACAGAAATCAATAAAAAAGCAGCGGATAAAAAGGAGCAGCAACAACAACAGCAACTCAAGACATTGCGCAGGCGTCTAGCTACTACCAGGGAGGGGGAAGCAGCTCTGCCAGGGCCGCAGCAGAAGTTCGAGTCTAGCTCTGAGCTGCAATTGAGCAATTGAATTCGCACGCTTGCGCGCCTTTTTTCGCCAGCTGTTGTTGTTGTGTTTAGTGGCTGCGGTTGTTGTTGTTGCTGTTGCTGTTGGTGTTGCTGCGGCGGCGGATGTCGCAGACACATCTCGGAAGTTTACCGAACTGAAGTCGTTGCTGTGGCTGAGAAAAGGCAAACAAGCAGAGTGCCAGCTAAGATATTACAAAAATCAATTACCAACACCTCAAAAGTTGTTGCCGTGTTGTAGCTGTTGCTGCCGTAAATGTTTGCACCGACGAGTGCAGCAGACAACAGCAGCAACATTAACAAAAACGACAACAACATTTCAGCAACAAGAAAACAAAGAAGAGTTTAAGCTGAACGATTTCTAGATACTCTAAAGTCTTTAGAAGCCAAGAGTTGTTGGCGGGTTATAAATAAGCTAAAGAAACTACAAGTTAAGTCTAGACAGTTTAAGATACTTTCTACAGCAAATATATCTTTATATATACAAAAAGCACTTAGATTGTTTTACTAGAACTATTTCAGCACTTCATTTTCTACTTCAACATATTTTCCCCTTTGTTTGTCTGAGCAACCCTAACTTTTCTTAGCTTCACAGGGTATACAAAATAAGGCAAACGTGCGTGGTTGCTGGTAATAGACACAATCATAAAAATGAAATATATCTGAGAATCTCTCATGACGTTTGGGCTGGCGAGGCAAGACTTGCGCAACGTCGACGTACGCTGCGCCGTCAGCGTTGAAGTCTTCGCTTAAGCTGCCTCATCAGCGGCAGAGCAGCAGACTCAGCAGCAGATGTAGCAGGAGTGGTTCAGCGGTGACTCGCTGGCAGCTTGGAGAACTTGAAGGCTGGAGGTTGGAGATTGGGGGCTGGCCGCCAGCGCTCGTCGATGTCGATAGCCAAAAATGGTAAATGTGGTAAATGGGATAAAGGCAGAGCCACGCGTGGGCTGTCAACTAGCGACTATCAGCCATGGAGCGGACAACCGACTTGGCTCACGTGTGCACAGCACAGCGGATTCTGTGGAAAAAGTCAGAAGTGGATGCAGGAGTGGGACTAGGATGGGAAGACATTGCATAAGACACACGCTTGGGGGTGCTCAACTGCGCAGCTCCTGCGCTGCTGTTGCCTGCAAATATTTAAATTATTTCATCGCATAACCAAAATGACCAAAAGGCATGCAGAGTTGTCTTTCTACCCGCCTGGCTGCAGCTACAGTTGCCGCTCGTTGTTCATAATTCATGTAAACGCCAAATGCCTCCGACTGGCAGCCAACACGACACAAAACCCAATGGCAAACCACCAAGCCACCAAGCCAACATGAGCCACCCAACCAAGAGGTGCGCGATTTGCGTTTAACAATTATTATTGGTGATTAACACGGCATATACAGAGCGTGTTGAGGGGGTAGAGAGGGGAGGGAGGCCTGTGTGGTAGGCGGGGGCGAACAACCTTCGACACCTGCAGCCAAGTGGAGCACTGTGGTGCAGTGGCTCATGAGCTCACGGGCTCAACCAGCTCATGTGGAGCGCCACGTTTGCTTGTGTTTTATTTTTTAATTAAAATATTAAACGAATATGCAACTGCAACTGCACAAATTGCAACTGGATCAGTGACTTGGCTACGTTTGGGATGTGGTAGTGAGTTAGGACTGGATTTGTGGCTAGGGGCAAAGGGGGAAGTTCACGACTCAAACACTGCACACGGTTGAGGCTATGCAGTGTTGGTTAATGCTCGTTACATGCCCAGAACAGAGGCAATTAGTGGTACATTGATGCACCGTCGAAGATTACAGTGTGTGCAATGTGCTTGGGTCAGTGCTGCCATTTTAGCTGTTTTATGGCAATGCCAAGTGTTAGTGTAACCCCAGAAATTGAACTTTGATATGAAGTTTCGAGGGAAACTACTTTCTTATGGTATAATAAATTCTGTCTTTCGATTTAGATATAAAAAGAAACCAAAGGACAGCTTAGAGGTCAAAGTTTGAGTATCCCATGTAAATAAATCTGTAAAATCGAGTTTAAAGAAATACAAACCGAAGAGAAAGTGATTTAACGACTGAACACCTATTTTGCCTATAAAATTGTATATAGAAACCACTTTGTTATGGTATCATAAATTCCGGAGAACTCAACAATTGCCGCTTCAAAACTTTAATAATAATTGGACAGTACGCAAATCTTTGGCAACTGAGAGAGAAACTGTCGGAGGTAATAAACGTACCCCACGGGGGTGTATAAGTGGTGGTCAGGAGGTGGGAGTTAGGGGCGTATAAGTAGGTGCTGTGAACAAGGATGCGGTGTGAATAAAAAACCAATAAATTTCAAATGCCGACGCACACTTTAATTACAGTTTCTTTGAAAAGTATGCGCTCAGCTGGGCTGCCAATTTGTGCAGCAAACGGACAGGTAACTGTGGAGTGTAGGAGTGAGGTGGGCTGAGGTGGGTGACGGGTAACGTTTGGCGGGTGTCTGGTGTCGGGTGAGTTACAACTGTACATGGACATAACCAGCAGATCGTGCGGAACATGGCAAATCTCTTGGCTCACTTGGTACACTTGGACTGGGTAAGAGATATACAAACAGACTGTCGCCGTAATTCAGTTGGCAGTCAGGAAAAACAAACTGGCAGTCGGATCGGTAAATTGGTTAAACGTAGCTTCGTTTGCCGCTCAGATTTATGGCCAGGATTGATCGATGGCCATAGTTATCATTCAACAATTATAAGGCCCCGCGGATAATCGAAACACTCAAATTATTAACAAAAAATAAAAATAAATGACGAGCATTGACTGACAAATTAACAAACCACGTCCCCCTCTTCCTCCACCACCAACACGTTGAGGGAATTCATTCAATTTGTGTCACTGAAATTATGTCAAGCACTTGGAACGGTAGCTTACAATGTGAGCATTTCGTATAAAAAAGTTAATCAAAAATAATAATAATAATAAAAATGAAATTAATTTTTATACTTTTGTGTGCCATAAAAAAAAGAGGAAAGAAAGAAAAAAACTGTATAACAATAAAGGTAGTCAGAATTGTATAATGAAAATCAACTGAAAGCTGATTTTCAACGAGAGACAATAACAACGACAATAACTACCCAACAACCCAAAGAAATCCATGAATAATCTTGAAAAAATCAGTACAACACTGAAATAACCGAGAAACGTCATAAAGCGTGCTGGAATTTTGATAATGAATAACACTGTGATGGAGACTGTGATTGCGACTACTCTCACTGTGACTGTGATCAGTCACAGGTTTACAACTGCACAACTGGGCAACAACATATACAGTTTAATTGAAACAATAAACAATAATAAAAGTGCTGTCATAAAGACATAAAAATCTATGACATAAACGTTTATCATTTGGCCTTTTGGTGAGATTGGAAAATCACACGGCCGTTTCAAACTCGGCTTTTGACCAAAGACCATGCGCCCCATTTAGTTTGGGGACAACTCGTACTATCTGTAAACAAGAATCTTGTTTGTTTTTCCTCCGGTGGCATATTGATTTTCATATTTAACCGCCTCGAAATTTCACTGCATTCATAAAGATTTTTAATGCGATTGCTCTTAAGGCCTTTTTTTATTTGGAGCCCGCATTTAACCGTTTCAGTGCCAGCGAATGACTTCGTTAGACAAGTTGGTCAATAGCCGAGCAAGTGGTCAACAAGTTTGCGTTTGGCGTTTGCGTTTGCAGGCCAAGAAGGAAAACAAGTGTCATATCGAGTGCCCAAAGAGCAGAAGTAACCAAAACAGCAGCTAAAAAACGGTGAGTACAAATCTCAGCTAGTTACTTAGTAAGTAAAGTGTGTAAAGTGTAAATATTTATTTAATTATGCTCATGTTTATGCAAGCCATATACAATCTTGGGCCAAGGAATGTGTACTTTGTGTACCGCCAATGCCGCCAACTAACCAAGAGTTTGTGCGCATGTTTTCGAGAGTTTTCCTCAGTTGAGCTGCCCAACTGAGTAAAATAAATAATGCAGAAAATTCTGCACTTGCTGCTCAAGTTATTCTGCAGAAACTTCAGCAAAGAGTAAAGCTAGCGCCTGTTGATTTAAATAATAAATTGATCAAGCTGAGTTGGGTTTTGAAATAGGCTTAGATTTCCTGGAATAAAGTGCCCTATGTATAAAATTTTAATAAATTTCTCAAGTTAAATTTACATATCCAAATAATGTGTCATAAAAAGTTTAAGTTTACAAACCGCTTATTGGTTTAATACATAAACAAAGCATAGATAATGACAGATTTACTGCTTAGCTGTATGGCCAACTTAATGACAGATTTACTATTCACTACTATTTTTGACGGCCGTAAAGAGTTTCGAAATAAATTGCGCAGTTCTCCCACGACTAGCGGCGCTATTAAATGCAGCAGCTTCAATTATGTTGGCCAAATACAAAATGAAATATGGCATCAAATTGCCTGTATATAACGCATACGCAGCGTACGTTTCTTCAATGTATCGGGTAAATCCCCCCAACACATATAATAAATGTGTCGACCATTAGAAATCGCTTTACACTAATGTGTTACAAATATTTCATCTGCGATTCGGCGAACTGCGAACAATGTTGACAAGACGGAGGGTGGAGAAGGGGGACTGTGTGCCGCCTGGGAAGGGGGATACATTTGGCTATTTGTTAGACTCTTTGTGGTCGGCATATGGAAAGCACCGTTAATGGCCGATACATTGTTGTGGTAATATGTTTGGTAAATTGCCGAGGCATATTTCTGCTACCGAGATGGCGACAAGAAAACAACTTCATTTTGGTCATGAGTATGAACAGCGAGTACCTGTAATTATTCATATTTGTGGTCGCCTTTGTTGGCGGTTTCCTAGTATTAGTTGTTGTTGTAGTTGCTGTTGTTGCTGGGGATGCGTTGTGACCCATTGGAGAGTCTACAAACTTAGAGATCGGAGCACAGCTGCTGTTTGCTTGCTTTTGCTTTATGTGCCACATCAAATTGTCAGTAACAACTACAGCAACAACAACAACAAGAACAACAACATTAGCCACAATATATCTTGCAACACGAGTCAACTGTCGGTTTTTATTGTCGTCTGCTGGCAGCCCAAACATTTCTTTGTTTCGTTTTGGCATTTTTGCATTGCAAATTGCCACAAAAATCGCAGCAGCTTCGGCAGCAGCGCAAAAAATGTTGCGGAAAAGCTCATAAAAAAACTGCAGCCCCGAAGCTCGCTTCGAGCTCATTTGAAAGTCAAATAACCTGGCCAACCAAACACAAAAAGGGGAAAAAGAAAAGAAAACTAAAACTATTACCAAAAAAATAGAAAAAAAGTGAACTGCAAGTCACAGAAATTGCCTGTTTTGCATTCGAGTTTCAGTTATTCGGTTTGATTTGTTCAAAGAGACTTTTTGGCGAAAATTACTAGCGAAAATGATTTCGCTAAATGCTTGAGCTCTGTCTGAGGCACTGCGCTCCCAAAAATGGGCAGACTCCGACTGGAAGTTAAGGCAAAAATGTTTTAATTAATTTACAAAAAATGCTAGCGGCGAATCGAGTAACAACAAAACAACTCAATAATTCATAAGCAATGCCAGGCTGCAGACGACTTTTTCATGTCGAGTCTATCCAACAAATTTGATCAGTTTCATTAGGGGTACCCCTCGTGCTCCCAGTCTCCTCTCCTACTCTCTTGGTGCTAAAGTGTCACGTAGTTGAAGGGGCGGGCGGGTGCTAATGATTTCTGGGATTTCATAAAGCGAATGGTACAGATCTTTCAGCTGGCGATAACAACAACAGTTAAGGCACTGCCATATGGAGTTGTCTCAATGGTTTTCGGTTCGGTTAATTGGCAGCCAAGATCCCAACGATGTTTGTGGCGCTTCTCGTACCGAAAACGAGTTCATAATGAATGGCCAACATGGCAAGCGCACGTTTTTCTAGTCTTCCCCTGTCAACTCACCTTTCCCCTGCCCCTTTTCCCACTCCCTAGCTACAACAACTACAACGAACCTATTTTGATTGTTGTTTGACGCATGTCAATGGAATTGTTGTTGTTGTTGTTGCTTTTGTTGGCGCCACAAAAATGTCAAAAATTGTGACTACAACGTCGTCGTCGTCGTCGTTGTTGTCACCATGGAGCACTGTGCCCAAAATGATCAAATGAAGTTGTTTCGCTTGTGCGGCACGTGCGTTTACTTTTCCAGTTTCAACTTGAGTTTCAGTTTGAGCTTGAAATTGTTTCATTTACTTGATTTTTTTAGTGTTTCGCTTTGGTTTTCATTTTTGGCTGCAATAAAAAGCCAAACACTGACATGTCTACGCAGTTGGGTGCCTCCACCAAATGATTGGCATTTAAGCCAGATCAATCCTTTCCAATAGATCTAATCGCCCATTTCGGAGTTAACTCTAGCTCTATCGATTTGTTTGATCAATTTGCAAAATGTTATTAATCTTTGCAGTTGTAAATCGTTTCGAAAGATTCAAAGAGTTATCTCCACTGACTATTAAAAAATGAAACTTCAAATGGATACTTAAGCTTTATCTACCCACTTGAGTTTATTATTTGTTAGGCTCAACTTAATCGCAATTGGACTTATTAATAACTTGAAGTTTTCCATTGGAAATGCGCTACTTCAATTTACTTTGTTTATCTTAACTGTCTTGTGACATCTTGTGCTTGTATCTATGATGTACGATCTTATTGTTACATCATTACAGTGCTCAATGGCATCTGCTTCATTAGTTGAACAATTAATTTCAGTGATCAGCTTATCCAGCATAGACATGTGTAGGCATTTGCCTTATAAGGACAGCCACAAAAGACCAGGGCAGCAGTTCCTCCTTCTGCTCCTCCTCCAACTCCTCCTACTCCTACAACTCACCTTCTCCGCCAGCTCTTTCTCCGGCCAGTTCTTCATGTGCAACATTGTGCACAGATGGCACCGCGGGCTAAAATTGAGTAATAGCCCAGCTAACTGGCAACAACAGCCACAATATCCATGGCATGACCAATTGATTTATTTTATTTTCTATATTTTTTATAAGTCTCATGCAAGTTAACAATTTGCAGCGCCTGGCGAAAAATAAAACTGAAAACTAAAAATGAAAATGAAACTGAAACTTAAACTAGACAAATACTTGAGCGAAAAGTAAGCTCCACACACTTCGTCATCGCTGGCAGTTGGATTAATATTGAAATATTGCTGGTCAGTCGTAGACGTTGCTTATGCCCATGTAAACTGAGTGCGACGAAGGGGAAGAGGGTAGCGGGACAAACGGACAGTTTGTTAGCCAGGGCCACATGTGAGACGCCGTCAACGATACCGAGAGCTGGCTCTTTGATTTATGGCCGCAGCGCTAATAAAGACAACAAGCTGCAAGCCAATCCACAACAACCCCAACCATATCAGACTCAATGGAGTACAGGACAGGATGTGCCGCTGGCAATTGACAATCATGGACTCATTGATGTAGGCAAACGAGGTAGCAGAGACTTCTAGATAAAGAAGATATAAAGAACGGAGAGTAAATAAGGTAAATATGATGAATACTTACTAGCAAATGAGTTAATTTAGTGCAGCATTAAAAAAGGGTTAAGGGAGCTATAAAATAAAAATAGATTTTATTAATAGAGTGGCATGTTCATGATAAAAGCCTTCAGAAGATAAGAGAAGAGTAAGAAATTCCAGCTTGATTATAAAACCTTTATTCCCCAAGTTCGTTGCCTAAGTCTTTTGTTTCAATTAGGAGTAAGCTCAGTAGCTGCTGATTCCCAACTCCTCACTGATGTCTAGTGTCTGTTCTCCGTTGCCTGTTGCCTCAGACTGCTATGTAGCTGTCACAGTGACCCAGTTAAAGGACCGTGCCGACAGCAACTTGTTTGGCAACAAGTTCTATGAGGCTGCTGTGGCCCATAAAACTGGTCGGGTCAGCAGCACTAGCTTTAGCACTTGCTCTGCTGAGCGCTGAACGCTGAGCTAAAACTAAAACTGAGCACAACAAAGTTGCATCATCATCGTGCAGGGAAATGCAGAGTGCCAGGCTGCAGGGTGGGAGGAAAAGGAGTGAAAGGAGCAGAGTCAGGGATGTAGGAGGAGACTGAGTATTGTACAACAAGCAAACGCGCGCCTGCCAGCAAATGATGCCATGTTATATATATTTTCGTATGGTCCATCCAACCAAATGTCTGTCTGTTCATTTGGCCGACTGTCGGTTCGTTCGTGCAGCTCAGATTACTGCGGGGCGATAAAAATGACTTGCCAACTTGCACATTTGGCCAAGACCAAGATTCGGAGGAGCTAACAGCTGAAGCTGAAGCTGCGGCTAAAGTTGGACAATCGAACAAGAGACGGACAGAGAGACAGACTGTCTGACTGTCGGACTGCCGGTCTGGCCAACTCTTTGCCTATGGCAAATATTTAGATAGATTTGACTTTTCATGTTAATGGCGCGCTTTCAGCTGTTCATAATTAATCGGGCATCCACATTAAACAAGTTGAAGTATTTTTATTTGCCAACTCAGATAGCCGAATACCGCAATGTATTTTATGGCTAATTAAATGTATTGAAATCTCATGAATTGATAAACAAACTCAAGTCTCTTTTAAACGAATGACAAACTCAAATAAACTTGATGAATTAATATGCCAAAGAAGTTTTAGTCTTTAAATTAGTATAAGTTATTAGGAAAGGTACTCCAACTTAATTTTAATAGTTGTACTTATCACTTCTTAAGCCAAGCTTTAAAACAGACATAAAAGACTGACAGAGTTCGGTCCTAAAGTGTAGGGTTAAGTTGTAAAAATTATACAGAAACTACTTCCATAATTGTGGTAATAGTAATAACAATTAGCATGGCCATAAAATCGCCATTGGAATACTTAAGATATACTTTAATAAACTGCTGACAACTTCCTATGAATTGCAGCTCCAATGATCTTAAGCTGCTTAGGGATTTGTATTTTTATTAGAACTGATTGCTCATCCCTCGGGCGGTGGTGGTAGGTGTTGTTAATGATTCAATTGCTTCCTCCTCGGGTTTTTGAATCACTCTAAAAACGGTTGTAAAACCTAAAAGCTGTCATTAAATAATACCACGCAATAAAGGCAATAAAAATATGCACATAAAATGCATATGAAAATGCAAAACGCCACAGCAAAACACAAAAAAAAAACTTAACATGTTGAAAAAAAGCAACGAGTGCAGAAAAAAATACAAATATATTTTTACAATTTATTAAAAATTGATTGTATTGCCACGCAGAAACTACAACTACAACTGCAATTACAACTACAACTTGGCGTGGCTTGGAAGTTGGCTCGAATCGGTCTGACCGGGCCCAGACAGCGACCACTTGTTGAGCGAGCGTTTTGGCAAATGGCAACATGAAAAACAAACCAAATAAAAAGAGGGGAAAAAAACAAAATATCAAATCCTGAAGACAAGCGGCAAACATGCAACATTCGCACACCCAAAGCGACAGCAATGTGAAAATTGCATTTTAATAAATTCAGAGCTGGTCTCTTTATCGCTATCTGTGCGAGAGTGTGTGCGGAGTGTGTGGAGTGTGTGTAGTGTGCTCCATAAATGATTTTAATGCGTGAGTGTATCAATAAATTGCGCCCCGACTGTTTGGCACAATGTATTCCCTACAATCGCATTTATGCCCCATTTGTTGTGGCTGCCTCTGATAAGCTCCACTCACCTCTGATAGCACAAAGATCCGTTTGAGACTCCCACTTGGCTTTGGGTTTTTTTTTAATTAAACTTGTGCACTTGAACCGCAAGTCAATTTATCAGCTTCGATTTATCAGTTTGTAGAGTTATGTGAGGCATTTGTTTAGTTGTTTTTTTGCCGAGTTGTTTGCCGTGTCGCTTGTCATTACACTTGCACCTCGTCGAGACCGGCTGTCGAGATTACCACGCCAATAATTTCTCACGTTGCAAACATAAAATTGTAATCTCTTTCGGTTGCAACAGCAAAATTATGACAAAATATTAATAAACATTCAACATTCAACATTCAGTGGCCGAGCTCAAAGGCAGCCGCCGTTTCGACTCTCTGTCCCGCTCTGGTCTTGAATTTATTTATCTCAGCTCTATCGATTTGACCCGCTCTAGAAATGAGCTGCAACTACAGCTCCCAAAACCCAAAGCAAACCAAATCCAAGTCCGAGTCCGAGTTCAAGTTGTTTTCGAGTCTATGGCCGAATGTTGTTTGCATGTACGAATTTAATTAAAAATTTTGTTTGCGTGCATATTTCATAAATAATAAATAATTATTATCGTTGTCTTTGCCTGGGTTGTTTATATTATTTATGAGTTTGATTGTACAGCCAGAGTCTTAATCATATTTGGATGTTTGCCATTAATGTGAAATCAGAAATCAGACGTGTTGCAAAAGGTGTAAACTGCAGCTCAACACTCGAGCAAATAACTAAATAATCACTGAGTTCAGATTAAGATCGATGTGTTTAAATAATAGCATTGTATTTAAGTTGAACAACAAGTATATAAAAGTTAATGAGAAAATGTTTAAAACCGAACTAACAATCAAGTGGGTTATCAGTTGTTACCCTTCTAATAATTATGTGCATTTAGTTATAACATTTTCCTATAGTTAACATATTTATAAGTTACTTTACTTTGTGGCTGCATATCAAATCGCATCGTCTTATCTACTGAACCCTTTAAGTACTCAACTTTCACGCACTTCCCAGCAGCGGAAACTTAACTCATTATTAATTTTATACCCTGGAGTAGATACAATTTGCTGCATATCGAATGCATCGTTGGCTTTTGGCCCCGACTTTCATACATTCATTAGGCCAATTGGCATATTTATGACGCTGTTTACACCAAGCGATGCCATTTGCAGTGAAAAAAGTTATCGAATATCTATCAAAACTCCATCAAAAGTCCATAAAAACAGTTTGATGCCTCATCACGCTTCGAGAGCTCTGTGAGCTCTGTGAGCTCTGTAAGCTGCAACTGCATCTAAATCACAAGACAGCTGGAAAATTGTCTATAAAAGTTGCAATTAAGCGGATTGAACGCATATCTAAGCATGTCGCGATCACAAATGGAATCGCAGAGAGCGAATGAGATAGCACGAGAGTTAGAAAGAGAGCAAGAGAGGGGGGGCAACTCGATCTATGCCAGACGAGGCGACGTCTATGACAATTTCTGTGGCAAAGTTTCAATTTTTTTTTTCATTTAGTTGCAGTTACTGCGGCGGCAGCTCGTTAAAACCGGGCTTATTAAAGGCGCACGTCGTTTATGGCACATGAAAATCATTTAATCGATGGCCATATTTGGTGGAGGTTTACATTTTGGCAAAGACAGCTTATGTGGCAGCCACAGTGCCACAAAGTGACGCCCACGAGTTGCCACGCCATCTGGAATCAAGCCAGACATTGTGGAAGGCTCTAATGACAGACGTATTGACATCTCGAGACGCTGACAGTAGCTTCAAATTATTATGAGCCACAAATCGCAGTCAATTGAATTTTTTTATTAAATGCCAGTTTTCCCCTTCAAACTCCATTCAACTCCAATCGTTTGGCTAATTATGAGTCTTGATTCGCAGCTAATTGTAGAAATAAATCTGCTCAACAATTACAATTTGTTGTGCCTCCAGTTGTGCTCATAAATATGCAAGAGACAAATGCGAATTGTCTTTGGCAAATAATTTAGCACTAATTAAACAAGTCTGGGAAAAAACTAAACACCAAGAGGGATAGAGAGGGGCACAGTGACAGAGGGGACTCAGCTGATATTAATTTATTAGCACGGCGTTTAGAAATTATCGCAAATGCTTAAAATCCATTTAAATTTAATTAGATTTAAACGTTTTTCTGTTTTGTGGGAATTCAACTGGGCAAAACTAGTTTTCTTCGCCAGATCTTATCGCAATGCAATTCTTGTGGGTAAACAAAGTGTTCTTAGTTCGTTTAGAGATAGTTATTATGGAGTGTAAATCGATCATATAAATCATTATGCTAATTCAACTAGACATTGATCATTGCATTCTTCAGAGATTTCCTTGCTCATTAACATGCAGCTCATTTGGGTTGGGATTGGATTAAACGCTTACCCGTTTTCCCAAATGCCAAGCAAACAAATATAAATGTTGATTGCCAATACTCACATTAATCTCTCCCCTACAACTAGGCACAAAGTGACACCCCTGACCCCTCCCTCTACCACCCGTTGGCTGCCCCTTGAGCTGCTGCAAATGCCGCGCACGCCACAATATTTAAGATGCCAAAGCGTTTTGCGTATTAATCGCCAGCAACTTTTGTGGCAACAGCAGCGAACGTGATGCAAATCGAGTGGCGCCACAGTCAGCACCTCCTCCCAGTCCCACTGCCCCTGCACAGTGGGACAAATGAAACCGAAAGCTGCAACATTTGTGTAATTGTAAGCAAAGCTAAAAGATTTCCACTCGAATTTAGAATCAAAGTAGGGAGAAAAAGGGAGAGGGGGAGGAGAGAGCACGTTGCGAGGATTACAACTGCCGCTTGATACCCTCTCCTCGTCTCCCTCTTCTCCCTCTTTCGGTGGCGCTGCAGACAGTGTGACTTATGCGGGTGCCACGAAATGGACAACAGCAACAACTGCCTCAGCAGCAGCAGCAGCAGAAATTATACCAGTTGCGAGTCACCTTCATTGCGGCAACTGCAACTGCAACAACATTTGCAACATGAATGACTCGTTACGCCTGACCTATGTTGGCCAATTGTTGTTGTTGTTGGTAGTGTTGCTGCTGCTGCTGCTGTTGTTGGGCTTTGGTCGCCGTCCTCAATTGCCTGGCTGAATGGCGTCCAATTCGATTATTCTAACATGAATTATAGTTCGTGTTCGTTGAATGGACAATTATGAATTTATCATGTTCAATTTGAACAGATATTTTGAGCTATATATATAGATATATATTTTTTTTCATTTTTCCATTTTCCTTGGAGTCATAGTTTGCTGTATTCGTTGGCTACTCGTACATAATTAGTTTGTGGCTCAGAAAATTGCTCTGAAGATTTATACGCTCTCAATTGCATAATCCACGACAACTCGTATCGTAATATGTCTCAATATGATTTACATGCACCGCAAACAGAGAGAGATGGAGAGAGTGGGTAAGGGAGCGAGGGAGAGACATACAGAATTCATGATAAGTCAATTCATGATAAGCATAGGAGTTTGCATGTTCGAATTGCATTATTCACCAAACAAACCAAAGAAACCAACAAACACGACATAAATTTCTCGAAACTGAAACTTGTGCAATAATTTAGCAGAAATTGCGCTGATCATAAAAATATATAAAATATTTATTGAATTTAAATAAAAAAGGAAACAAAATAAAATAAATGTTAAACAAATACGAATCCCAAAAAAAACATTGATTTGGAAATGAGTATACGACACTGTAGTCTGTTTTGTTTTTGTTTTTGGAGTGCACAGATATGCATATATATCTATATAGATACGAAATCGTATATGTATATAGTGGGCCGTAAATTGAGCTGGCGAATTAGTCATGGTGCGTGATAAATTCGCCTTTTATTTGTCTTTCGTGTGAGAATGTTTTTTTTCTCTCTTTCTTCCCTTATGAATGTGTTCTTTGTTGTAGTGAGTGTGAGTGTGAGTGTGAGTGTACTCATATATTTGATTTTTACTTTTTAACAAGTTTTTGCAACATTTAACTGGTCAATGACGCCTTCGCCTCGTTCATTCGATCATTCAATCAATCGTTCGTGCTTCTGGCTTCAATGTCAAATTTCACTTTTTTCCAGCCTGTGAATCAGCCAAAGGGGGAAACTGCTGGAAGGGGGTAGTAGTGGGGGAGTACACGTCGAAGTGCAACCTGTTCAGGTAATTCTCTGCCTGTATTGCCTGCTGCCAGATTATGCAATTATATTGGCAATCACTTTCATGCTCGTTTAGAGCAGCGGGCGGCCACTTTGGCCACTTTGGGTGCTTTTGGGCCATTTGGGCACTTGGCTCACTGACTTTTAGCCAGACTCTTTTGTCTTCAAAGAAAAGGGAAATTACATAAAAGTGAGCAACTAAATTTTTCACTGGATTTCTGCACGTTCGACACACAAAAAAGCGCAAATATTCGAAACGCCGAGGCTCGAAATCGCCACGAATTGATCGCAAATGAGGGTTAGAGTTCAGCTTTACCTATATAAATGTATATATACCTATAGCTTACAGCTACAGCTACAGCTACACAGCTACAGCTACAGCATCGAAACCCAATTCGTGTAGCTCCAGCTCTAATGGCGTTGCTTTGCCGTTATTGTTAGCAAATATTTGTGTTATAATGGCGCGAGCTTTTTGGTCGGGGGCTAATGATATGAATGAACTCGTTAGCGTTTTTCGCCTTTACGGCCAACTCGCATAGCGAACCAAGTAACCAAGAGGCAGAGTGAGAGACAGATAGCCAAGTGTCAGCTCAAAACTTGGCAAATATAAAACTGATCAAAATTTCTGCTTAGCATAGATATCACATTATTTCGCAAGTACGAGTACATACCAGTTCCAGTGTGTGTTTTTAGTGTTTGCCGGTTTTTTTAATTTTATGGAATTTTCCCATGTAACAAAAATTAAAACTATTTACAGATAATGTTAATATTATAATCAATTTTTCAGCTATATTTAATACTCCGCTATTTGATGACGACATAACTGAAATGCTTTTCTATTTGGTCAACGACTTTTGGTATTTGAACTGACTCCAGTTCAGTCCCCATTGATCGCAATCTTTGTAGTTGCACGCATGTGTTAATTGTTGGCATGAGTCCCCCAATAACAACAACAACAACTACAAAGACAACTACATCCTGCGCGTGCCCCCAAAACATACATATATCAAATCTAACTGAACAGTGTACCCGATATCGCGAGCGTCTGATTGCGTTGCCTATAAATCACTCGGAATCGGAACCGAGAGTGTCTACAGTCCATAGACTTTTGGTACTAAGTGTGAGTCTGGTATTTTGTCGATTGCAATCATTCGAGCAGACAGCACGCACGCGCGTAATGGCAGCGAAAAGGAAAATTGTGAAAAACTGAGGAAAATTGGGGAAATGAGGAAATGAGGAGGTGGTAAGTAGGCGGCAGTGGAAATGGGAGATCGTGTAGCTGAACAACTTCATTAGAGCAACAATGCGATATGAATTGATGGAGATATTGAGGCGAACTGCGAACCCGATGTCCATTCAAATGCTGCGAGCCAAAGAAATACATAAAATGATTTACGCGAGGCGACAGGCGAACAAGTTTTTGCACTCATTTCAGCAATTTGACAATTAATCAACAGCAACAACAACAACAACGGCAACAGCAACAATTGAACAATCGATCGAATCGAACATTAGTCAGCAATCAAAGGCAGGCAAATGAAAAGCCTCTGCACATTTTGGAGTCAAGTTTTGAGGTCAAACGAACTGGAGTTCAGAACGTGCGCTAAGTAAAAACGATAGATATCGATATCGATTTCGATTCTATGGCCGTGTGCTAAGTGACATGTGACATATTGTCAACGCAATGCTTGGCGATCATTTGCATAAATTCCAATTGTTGCCAAAGCAACAACAACAACAGCGACAACAACTATTGTGTTGACAAACATTGTTGCTACACATGCACGCAAATCTGAGCACAGCAACAGCAACAACAACAACAACAGTAAGAACAACAACTGCAATCACAACAACCTTTTGTCGAGTGACAAAAATGTTGCTGCTACAAAATGGCTAATTGGTATTGGTAAGCAATCAGCAATAGTTGTTGCTGTTGTTATTGTTATTTAGTTATTGCTGCCAGCTGCCAGCCAAGCTAAATAGAAAGAGAAGGTAAATTGCCCGGGTTACTCACCTTTAGCAATTCTGTCAACAAATATTGCGAAACAGCAACAGCAACAGCAGCAGCAGCAACTGAAACAGCAACAATCAACACGATCTCATGCTCAACTCGTATACATTCATCAGACAGAGATCCACATATAGCCACATATAATGCCCGACTTGTACAGGATATGGCGCTTGACAGCTGAACACACAAAACAATTAGCAAGAATTATTATTAAAATGCAATTACAATAAATATTGTGTACTGTATTGTATTTAATATAATTATCAGGAAAACGTTTAAATACTTGTGTAAATTAATAAAATTAAATTAAATTGCTAATTAATTAAAAGTGTGGGGTTGTAAATTAAATGGAAAGTAACGAGAACTTTAAAGAATTTATGGTGTTAAAATCTTAAATAAAAATGTGATTTAATACTCAATAAAATGATTGCTGTTTTATTTAATATTTTATGGCCCAAAAGCAATTGCAGAAAAATCCGAGTTATATATAAAAAATACAGAAATCTGTTAGTTATATATGTCTTAAAGTGCAAACGGTCAAAATGTTTTATATTAAATTTAAGCAACTTGTTGTCCATCTACAATTCAACAGCAACCACAGCAACAACAACTGCAACAGGATGGAAACTTGGCCAATAAATTGCAACTATTTATGTATTGGGCATAAATTGATGCACTCGTGTGTATGTGTGTGTCTGTGTCTAACAAGGCTTTTGTGCATGAGTGTGTGTGTGCTTAATTTCAATGGCCAAAACGTGACCAATTTGGTTTATTTACACGTGGTAAACATAAATTGTAATTGTTTAATAAACATTTTAGCACAAATACTTGCAGCAGTTGCCATTGCTGTTGCTGCAAATGTTGTTGTTGTTGCTGTTACCGATGTTATTGTTGTTACTGTGCCATGTAGGCTGTTGTGCAGCCAAGGATGCTTTCCCAGGCTGTTGTGGCTGCCACAACTTTCGCTCAATTTGGTCTTGTGGGCAGCCCAATTTGCCGCCTTAGCCAAAGTCAGCCATTTGAGTATGGGGTAGGGAACGGTTAGAGCCAAAAGTGCCATTAGCCAGGCCAAAAAAAAAAGAAATACAAGGCAGACGCACTTAAAAGCCAAAGTCAAGCAACTGAGCCAACGCGGGTGCTTAAAGTCAGTTTTATGTCTTCATCTGTGTAAACATGTTGCTGAGCCAATTGTGTTGCCAACAAATTACGAGCAATACCAACACTGGAGCAACCTTCAGCAGAGTTGTTGTTGGTGTTACTTTCGGTGTTCCTTTAACTCACACGTGCGGCAAACAGAAATTTGCATTTTAAGTGAATTCTCTTCATTTGCTTGGGTTCCTGCTGCAGCTTTATATACGCGTGCCAATTAGCCAAAGCAATTTGGCCAAATTGCAAATTGTTGTTAGCTGTTACGGTTTTGGCGCTGTTTATGAACTTGTCGACAACACTTGGTACTCGATACTTGGTCTAAATGCGATTTATGGCTTTTTATAGACTCGATTTTAAGCTGTAAAATCATTAAAGTGGCCTAAAGTGTTGTAAGCTCTTTGGAATTTAGGCTGAATGTGAGTTAAGGTACTTGGGAGTACTAGGGGGTTACAAAATTTCAAGAGTTTCAAAACATTTTAAGGGAGTTTTGAAGAAAAACTAAGAATAAATGTAAATGAATTAAAATGTAAACTATTAATTGCTTAAAAAGAGTTGAAACTTATCTAAAGTATAAAGTTAAGGGAATCCCTTTGGGCTACAGCTCTCTAATATCTAATAATATTAAATGTTCCTTCTATTCCAAATTGTGCTCAATTCCCTCACGTAGCCGATCCGTCGGTTAATACAAACTTATAATCTGTATTAAAATAATTATGCAACTAAAATCAATAAAGTTTAATGCCCGAGTAATACTCGTATTTCAATATTTTATGCAATTTGCACTCGCCGGGGAGGGGGAATGAGATGAAAAACCCACTGAACTCAACAGCCACCCACTGAAGTGACTGCTGACTGTGTCTGTGGTGGGTTCAGTGGGTCAGCAGCGTCACGCGCGATGCTCGGCCCAGGAACCAGTTGCTGCCACAAGTTGCAAGCAGCAAGTTGCAGTCTAAGTCGACTTTAATTTCATCGCATCTCATTTCGTCTCGTCTCGTCTCGATTCGCGCACCAATTTCATTTTCATTTGCAATTTTTACTCTCGATGACTCGAGACTGCCGAGTGCTTGTATCTTTGGCAATCAATCATTAGACGCAATCATTGGCCACATTAACTCTGCACTCGGCACTAGATATTAGGCACTAGTCAGCAGACACTCGGCAAAGCGGCAATCGCTTGCCAGTTGCATATATTGAAAACTAATGTGCCGCCCACTGGACAGGCCAAGAAAAAATCAAACTCTGTTACTGTCTGGCTGTCTTTGAGTCTGTCTTGGATTGGATCTCGTTAGCGGGATTAGCAATTACCCAAAAGCGACTACCAGGCAGACACAGACTGGTAGACAGACTGGTAGACGGACAGTTGAATTGTCAGTCATTTTGTCATTCGTTTAATTGCAGCTGGCAATAAAGAAACAGAAAACTGACAACAGTAGCCAAACAGTGACACTGAAACTGCCAACTTGGCTGCATATATGACTCAGCTAGGAAGCTTATAACAACAACAGCCACTGCGAGCACTACAACAACATACTTATGTGCTGTGGCAGCAACTGAAATCCTTGACATAATGACCCCTTTAAGCGTTGGCCAAGTTAACAATGGCCGCGGTGTTGCAGCGAACATTTTTGGGGGCATTCAACTGAGCAGAAAATGGCAAAGCAGCAGCAGCAGACAATGACGTCTAATTAGTAAAGGTAGGCTCCAGTCAAAGGTAGTCAAAGCCAGCAGTCAGGCAGTCAGGCAGTCAGCCAGTCTGTTAGCCAGGCTAACACACACGTGCAGCAGCAGCAGCAACATGGCTAGCAAAGGTGCAACACACAGTGTTGTCTGAGTTGTTGCAGCTACCGTTGGCAACATTGTGGCTGCCTTTTGTTGCATGGCTTCTGCCCTGCTCCTTGCAACTGCCGCTTTTGGCCTCTTGTTGCTGCTGTGCAAAATGTAATTCAATCATGTGCTGCATGTTGCAGTTGCTGCTGCTGCAGTTGCAGTTGCTGTCCATTGGGCATGCTTTATTATGAGGCGTGCAGGCAACATGGAAGCTTGCACAATCGATAGCAAACAGACAGCACGAAGGAGATAGCAACAAAGGAGTAGAAAGAGAGGCAGTTTGGTCTTTGGCAGACGCACGTTACTCACCTCTATAAGGTCAGCATCCAATTTAGAGATAGAGATGAAGTTTGGACACCAAAACGGAGTCGATTCCCTAAGGGAACTGGCCAATTGGGCTTTTAGTGTGCAAATTTGTGTGTGAGTCACTTAACAATGGCCCACAATAACAGATCGTGACATTGGCAACAGTTTAACGGTTTAAGCCAACTAATTGTAGCACTTGGTGTAAATGTGTATTTTATTATGTGCAGCTCATAAACATGTTGCATGCCCCCAATTGCTGGTTGTCAACTGGCTTTTTAGCTTGTTTAACCTCATTAGCCAAGTATTTTGTGGCCAATCAGAAAGTTGCCACCTTTCGCTTAGCTTATTAGACTTGTTAAATTATGGCAGGCAGTGTTGGCAATGCAATTTTTGGCCATATTCAAAGCCAACTCATGTTGACTATCTAGCTCACTGTCTCCTTCTATTTTCGCGCTCTTTCTCTTTCGCTCCCACTGCGGCAATTTTAGTCAGCGTTCGCCCACGCGTTTCCACTACGAAAATGAAAATGTTCATTAGGTTTGCAACGGTTTTCAGCGCAACATGTAATAAGTTTATAGATACTCTTTCGTGGGGTATATCAAGTTTGGAAGGAAGTTTGTTACAAGAATATATAAAATTATATATTTAATTTATTTAGTTTGGCAGATCTATTTAAAGTCTATCTGTTTATGTCTTGTAAATTTCACCGATTTATTTTGGGGCTTCCCATTTTTAGTTGGATGGATATCTAACTATTTTTCTCCATATAAAGGTGCCTTACATCGTCTAACATATTCCTTTAAAGCCAACTTTTCAACATTTTCTCCATAATTTATAAAAATTCCGAGTAGTTGATTTTATTTCCTCTACTTTTCTTTACTTTTATTACTTACAGAGTATCTTCAAGTTGCTCAATGTAATTTCCCGCTGTTATTCTCACCGTTTTGAGACCGCAAAACGCAGGCAAAGACAATGATTATGTGTCAATATGCAAAAAGGCGATTTACACGCAAGTTAAAGCAACTAAATTGTATAATAAAAAACATTTTATTATTGAGGCAGCAGCCGGCGGCCAAACAAATTGAGTGCCATGAAGGCAATAAATGGCTTGGCAATAAGCAACCAACAACAGCAACCGCCACAGCCACAGCCAACTAACAACAGCAGCAACCGGGCCCGGATTCAGACTCCAAGAGTCTTTGGGTTGAGGCCGGTTCTAAAAAAAAATACACAAAACGCACCTAAGTTGCAAATGCTGCAACGCACAATGCAAAAAGGGGGCGGCATTTTGTCAAAGGGGGCGCGGCAGCTGCGGTCAATGAGTCACAACTGCTGAACGACTGTGGGCAGCAGAACAACACAACAACAACAGCAGCACAGCTATAGAACACAGCAAAACAATTGTCAAGTTGAGTCTGTGAGTCTTTGAGTCTGTGAGTTTTATGGGTCAACGTGGCGTATAATTAATACACTTGGGCAACTTCCATTTGCCATTAGGCAATACAAAATAATCGTCTTGCACTTGCATTGCAAATGATGAACATAATTATGACTGTCATTCCTGTCGTCGTCGTTAGATTTTTTTACCAAACTTGTTGATAATTGTCATAACCTTGCCATCATTTCCTGACATTGATCGATTTGGCAACATCAATCAGTTTTCATTTCGCATGTCGTTTTTTCTTCTTTTTTTTTTGTTTTTGGAAAAGTCATGCTGAGTTGGCAGTACTTAAACAGACGCTTAAGAACAAGCTGCAGACTTTACTTAAACAATAAATAATATAATAACTTTTAGCAGCGGCTTATGCAAATTGACTGCAAAAATTAGATTGTTAAACTGCTTAGAATTCAGTTTGAATTAAATTTAATGACACTGTTGAAGTGTCTAATATAAGTGCTGGGGTTTAAGTGGCTTTTTAAAATAAAATTAACTAAGAGTTGGAGTCAAGCGAGAGTAGCGTGAAGAAACTTCCGTCTGCAAAAGATTTCTGTGGAGTATAACCTATTTAAAAACAAATTTAATAAATTTTTTAGTAAAGAAAAGTAGCAGTAAAAGTTTAAATTCATGTTACTCATTTTTATTTATTTGTTTATAAATTGTTATGCTCGTAATAAATTATTTACACCGACTCGCACACCTTATCCACTGCGCAAATGTTGCTCCCACTCGCCAGCTAAAAATTCCCATGGCGTTGAATCTTTTTTCTCTATTTTTCTCTGTTTTTCCTCTTGTGAGTGACACTTCTGCAGTTCAAACTGTTGTTGGCTTCCGCTTGTTGCTGCCACACATTGGCCTGAGTCTGACCAAATTTGGCAATGGCAGTAGAAGTCAACGATGGCGGCTTGTGGATGGCTTCAACTTGATGCCAACTTCAGGCAGTTGATGATGGCGCCCGCGCATGCGTTGTTAGACTTGTTGGTGTTGTTATCTTTGATGCATCATCATCATCATTTATTTTGTTTAATTGTAAATTTGGAATATTGTGTGTGTTTTCAGACTGCCTGACTGTCTGTCTTTCGGTCTGCCAGTCTGTCTGAAAGTTAAACATATTGTGCATGTTGCTTATGAGATTACAACAATCGAATAAATAAAATAAACCCGCTGTCCGTTGCGAGTTGTTCTTTTACAATTTGTTATAGTTGTTGTTGTTGTTGCTGCTCAGTGGGCAAAATCTTTAATGAATCTTTGGCTGTTTGCGTGTGGGCCTCAAATCGTTTTTATTATTGTGCATGTCGTGTAATTTAATTTATGAATTTAAATGAACACACGAGTCTGTCTGCTCAAGGGGGGGAAACGGGGCTAGTTGTGGGTCCCCAAAGTCTTCGTTTTTGCTCATTTGTTGTAAGTATTTATTGTAGTAGTTTGTACCATAGCTAGTTGTAGTTGTTTTTGTGGCTGCATAATTTTCTAATGCTGACAAATGGGATTTGAATTTATGACTTTTGTCGTTGTCGTTCGCTTTTTTGGCCAAAATGCTTGCAACTATTTGCTGCACGTAGGTGTTGCACTGTTGTCGTCGTCGCTACTGCCGTTTGATTGAAGATGTTGCAAGCTGACCTCGAAACAAACATGAGAAACTGCTTCAACATTTGTGTCACGATTATGTGGAAGTCGCCTCCATTTAGCCAGCTGAATTACTTAATAGAAAGAAGTAGATTATGATGGGTATTTTCAGACTTTTAAAACATTTAAGGAAGTTTCCAGTTACTTTGTCATTTGATAGCCAACTCATTTGTATGGTGGCAACAACTTGGAAGCTTTATAGACTGCTGCCAAAATGTCCACTCCAAACGACATTTAACTGAATGTATGACATATAAGTTTAGTTAGAGCTAAAGTTAAGCTTCTCAGGCTATCGATAATCTCGAATTCGTTGCACTCCAGAGAGAACAGAGAGTCAGTGGCTTTGTTTGTGCCATTTGCCGACAGTTTGGTTGTTGTTGGCGTTGCTCCCGTTAAAACGGTTCTAATCTTAACTCATTATAATTAAATAAGTCACGAGTTTTGAATTTTAATTCGCCTTTTCTGACATTGCTCCGACAAAAGTCTGACAGACAGCGAATTCCCCCAGTCAATGGCAGTGGCTGTTGTTATTTTATTTTTTCGGGTCAATTTTATCAAAATCACAAGCCAAGGTCTGTGGCCACGAAACTTAATTATATTGCCCAGTCTGCGGCAATAACAGCAGCAACAATAATGAAATCTGGGCAGGTAAATAGAATCTTGTGAGGGCCATTAAAATTTGCACTTTAATGTTGCAGCCAAAGAGACGAAAAAAATGAACACAAAAACAAAGAGTCAAAATAAAAGTCAAAAAAAACAAAAGGAGTGAAGTACAAATTACTTAAAAACAAAATGAGCCAAATTAGCAGACTCACTTGGTTGCTACTGATTTGGATTTCGATTTGGATTTCGATTTCTATACAACAACAACAATAACAACTCCAACTAGTCAAATAGCTGTGGCAATAACAAGTCAAGGTCTTTGCGAAGGTGTTGAAATGCTGGCGACGTCGCGCTGGTTTGAAGTTGAAGTTGAAATTGAAGTTGTGTTTGATTTACGGCTGATGCTTGAAAATTGCTTTGAAATTGGCCAACAACAAGGCAACAAACAAAAGGTATAAGAAATGAGCCAAAGTTAAGAATTGGCCCAAACCAAAATAAAACTCTTGTCTCTTGTGTTTGTGTTTGTGTTTGTATTGGTTACACTGTGTGGCGATGTCGTTGTCGATTTTGTGCGGCATTATGCAACTCACGACAATGACAATTCACGGCAGGACCTTTGACGACCTACAAGCGTGTCGGCAACCCCTTCTGCCCCAAAAAAAAACAAACTTCAAGAAAAAAGACAACTCAGAGAGTTCTCCAAAGTGGCGCTGGTGGTGGTGTCGGTGGTGTTAGTGGTGGTGATGGTGGTGTTTGAAGATGCCAAAGCGTCAGTTGTTCGGTGGTTCAGTTGCTGCTCGTATGACAAATCGACAAATCGATTTACATAGCATCGTTTGTTTGGCATTGCTTGTGGCTGCTTTGCTGTTCATTAGGTTTTCGCTTGGCTTTAAGCCACTATTTTTATTTTGGCCAATTAGGTTTGCTGGCAGTTTCTCATTTACTTCAATTCGTTTTTGAGCGGGATTTCGAATCGATATTAAAATGTCATTGCTGCCACCTTGAGGGCAATGACAAACGTCATGGAAATTAGGCATGGAATTCAATTTTGCATAAACTAGATAACAAGATTTCAGTTGACAAAAGTGAGTCATAGGAGAATTTGGTAATTTTTTAATGAATTTAAGCTTATATCCTGTTAAGTTAAAAGAAACATTAGCTCTACTGTGTTTTAAGCGCTTCTTATATATAATTATTAATTTTCCCACTGATACCTTGATTATTTATAAACATTTTGCCTACTTTCATTCACAATTTTTACATAAATTGATTGACAATTTTGCGATAAACCTTTTAGGCTCCCTTAGACCCCCAATTCCCCCCGCTGGCGTAAGTCGGCAGCAGCTGCAGCTGAGTGTGTCTGTGGACTTCTTGGAGTTCTTGGACATGTTGACCATGTCTATGTCTACGTCTGTCCAAAGTGTCTGAGGTGTCTTGTGCCCTATTAAGAACATGGCATTTCAAATGATTTATATAATTTGTTGGCATTGTTTCAACGATCATAGACGTGAGATATGTGTTCTCGTAGCAGTGTGCCTGTATATGTAGGTGTCTCTCAACTAGACTCCACTGAGTGAGTACATTGTCCAGCAATGGGAACTTGAGACTTGGTGCTCGAAACTTGTCAGCAACAATTTGACATATTTGTTGTCACTTTTTGGTGTGCCTGACATTTTACACACAACATAAATTAAAATTTTGTTCGCTTAAAAATAAACACAAATAAAAAACGAAAGCGAGGAAAAAACTCGTTGTCCAGTTTGCACAATTAATTGAGATTGGAGGGGAAATGCTGAAAGTAATTGCAAGATGGAATAGCAGAGCAATTAGCACATTGTACATCGGTAAATGGCGTTTAATTAATTAAATTCTTGGCATTTTTAATGCATTTGCAACAATGTTAAACGCGCAATGCAAACAATTTTTATTATTTATGTAATTTTTGCACAAACGATTAAAAATAATTTGGAGCGCTCCACAGCCGACGGCTGTGAATGCCTTAATCAAATGTTAATAGCTTAATCAATATGCCATAAATATAAAAAACAGCAAAGACAACAACAAAAATAATAATAATAAAAAAAGAGAGAGAAATAAACAATATCAAAATGAAAATCAAAGACTCTCTGGCCGGAGCACTCTCCACATACATATTTGATTTTGATTATTACGGCTGCAACACTTTTGTATGCGAACAGGCAAAAAAATTATAAAAATAAATTCTTGAAACTTGTTTGCCGCATGCGATTACGTCGACGATCGACATCGACATCGACGACCAACGATCGACGATCGCCTCGTCATCGTCATCGAGTATCGCATGAATTTCAAAATTGTCGACATCGCCGCAGCTGTGACGAATCTTGAAAGCTGCCCCTCAGCCCCCCAGTGGGCTACGTGTGGGAGGGCGGGGCTAGGCAATGGCACTTGGCTCTGCCAAGGAACTGTGCACATACTTCAAGTAAGGAGAGAGTGAAAGAGAGAGACAGTCTCTGCAAAACGCTTTTCACTTTTTATAGCCTCGTTGCTAATTTGACAGGCGAGCGCACAATCTCGATCACTAGACTCAAACTCCAACTCAAACTCAGACTTCGACTCCAAGTCAGACTCTTACTCCTTTTGTAACTTGGACTTCAACTGCGACGCTGACAAAGTGGCTTGTATGTGTGTGGATAAATAGAGCATATATATGAGGCACTGGCAGAGAAAGGGAAGTATGGCTATGTGGCACACTGGGCTGCAGGTGATGACAATGGCTCAATGCAGGCACTGACAGTGGAAACAGCTATACAAAACTTATGCTATAAAACTAGACTAAAAAGCTATAACAAAGCTTAGCTTAAGCTTAGCCGTAACTTTATTAAATCTTAAAACAAATCAATCAGCAATTAATCAAGCCACCGCCTAAACAATCAACAGCTTCTAAACCATTTAAAAGGCAATTAATCAAAATGAATCAAGAACTTCTTTGACTTAATTTAGTAATTATATGAAATAGAAGTTCTTATTAAATATTGAGCTTTAATTATATGTGATTAGAGTGATGTTAAAGTAATTACTTTAGCTACAATTGCAGACAAAACTTGCACTTCTTTGCCACAGTGTAGCTCTTGGCTTATAGATCAGATCAGCTAAGCTCAGCTGAGGTCTCAGTTCTACAGTCCACAGTCTCCGAGTCTCTGGGTCTGCGAGTCTATCTAGTCTATTGGTCTCCAAAGATAGACAGCTATCGATCAGCTGCACAGTTGGCAGCTCAGCGAGCTTAATGGAAGCCCGCCACTTAGCCGGCAGTTGACTTTATAGACTTTAATTTATGCACTCGGCTTGAGGCACTAGATCTGACTACAGACGCGACTCTAAGCTCTGCTCTCCTCTGCTCTCCCCCACTCTTCCCCTATTTTGTATCTCTCTCACTCTGTTGCCCTCCCCTTCTCCTGTCCCTGAGCTGAGGCTTTAACTCTTGCGTTCGAGATGCGTGCCAGCGATAAAAGTAATTTGCTTGATTTAATTTTAGTCAGCAGCTCACGAGACAACTAAACAACCCCCGCAGCTGGCTGGCCCTCTCTTCCTCCCCTCCGCCACCCCGTCCACAGTATTAGTAGCATCCTGTTTTAGTCACAGTCTTGGTTGAAGTTTTAAGTTTTAGTCGATTTTTTAATTAGGCAACCGCAGCAAATTTTTAGTAACGTTTCATGTTGCAAAATGTTAGCGGCGCATGTAAGTGGCAAATGGCTTGGCCCAAAAAAAATAACAGCTAAAGAGCAACAACAACAACACCGAGCACTTCTAAAGTGGCTAATTGTGTTATGGCATAATTTACACGTTGTGTTTTCGGTTGCCAGCAACAAGGCACTGGACATGTGCCAAGCAGCAGCCACTTTAACAAATTTGTTCACATTTTTTCCTACTACAACTATAATTGTTAAGTGGCAAATAAAATATATATATGGGTAGGAAAACTTAAGTTTATTAACTCTAAAACTACAAGCAAAGGCAACTGCTTCCGCTAGTAAGCTAATGAGTAAATAAGCATAAAATTAAATAGAAAATAAAAATAAATAAAATTAGCTGTATATTTTAGAATACATAGAACATAACTGTAAGTCTTTATTAAAAACTTTCTTTTCTCTTTGATAGTTATGCAAGCCAACAGCTTAGTTGTACTACTACCTCGTTTAAGTATTTTAATAAGCATTATTTCATTATATTTATATATTTATCAGTGTCAACTGAATGTCCCCCACTGTCTCTCCCCCTCTCAGTATCAGTGTGATTATGTTGACTGATGTCTTCATAAGACAGCGTATTCATAACATAAATGTAGCTTCACGCACCTTTGTGATTCAGTTGATTGTGTTGATTGGCGATCGGGTAGCGTGGGAATCGAATGCGCTATCATCGGGTCTGGGTCTGAGCACAGCTGCGCTATTTGATTAAATGCCTCGTTTTATTTAATATTTAATATGTGAAATTATTGACAGTCGATTAAGCAATGCAAACGACACACACTGAACCACAAAAGAGACACAGAAACAGCAATAGCAACACAAACCGAGACTCGAGACTCGACTTGAAGACACTCCACTCGATTCTCCACATTTAGATTGTGGGGCTGCCCGCATTTCAGTTGGCATTAGCTGCTATCGCTATCTGTCATATGCCATATACACCATATGCTGTGTGCCATAAGGTATACGCTGAGTTGCCGGTCTGGTCAATATCAAAATTCAAATATCAATATTTACGCAGCAATTATGCAAATTAAGTTCAAGTCTAAACCGAAGTCGAGTCTCATACGAGTCGAGCTATGACGAAATGGTGCAGGCATCTCTAGGTAGTGAAAAGAGGGGAAAATTAGGGGTAGTAGGGAAACGAGTATTGAATCATTTATCTAATTTAGTTGTTCTAATTACACGCCTTATCGCATTCAGTTTTCTGCTCTGCAAACTTTGTTTAATTGCTTGTGGGAAAATTGCGTAGGCAATAAAAATTTATTTATTTTATTTACTTATTTTATTTATATTTTTTTTTGAGAACTCGCCTTTGGCGCATTGCCATATTTGTTTAGCTTTGTCTTTGCCCGTGTTTAGACCAAGTTTTGTGCTGTTTTTTGTTGTATTTTTGGTGGCACACGCACAGCTTGACACCTGCCCAACTGACGGCCAGTGGCCAATGGCGCCTGTTGGCCGCTTAGCCCGCTGTGGCAGCCACTTCTATGCAACTGTGGCTTGTGGCAACAGTTCTTTCTATGATTGTTGTTGTTGCTGTTGCTGCTGGTGTTGCAGGCGCCAGTCGGCTTTGTCTGTGTTGCCAACTGGCACTCAACACTAGACCCATTTCTGTTTCTGGCCTTTTGTTTGTCTAGGGACAACCCGCTGTTGTCGTCTGTGTGCCTGCCTCTCTAAATGGCAGTGGAAAAGCTAAGAGATTCAGAGATTTGTCATTGCTGAAGCTTAGGTGAGTTTTAATTCGCAATCATTTGATTCTAAATTTCACTTTTTATTATACAAAATAAATTATACTTTAGCATGCTAAGCCTTAGCAGTTGTTCTTTGTTAAAATTTGACTAATTTTCTAATTATAATTTATTAAAAATATTTTGATAGACTACGCTTTCTGCTCTCTGCCTCTTACTCAATATCTCTCAACTGCTCACTCTGCATAGTCCATAAATTTAGCACTTAGTTTGCGAAAAGTATCTTAAAAAATATTAATACCCTCACCTCATTATATTAAGCATGCTTTAAAGAGGTGAGCAGCCTCAGCTGCCATTCGATGCTCATTCGCAGCATGAATAAGTGACAAATTTATGGCGCGTGTGTTGCAAACCACATAATTTGTCTGATCCTGACCCCTACAAGTTGGCCCCTGCCCATCTCCCCCCTCTCTGAACCGCCGAAAATCACTAAATTTATGCGCAACGCCCGCGCGCCAAATTAATGGATGCTTATTAATTTATTGCTATTTAAATGATCGCGAGGATCAGAGGGAAGCAAGATTGGCAGGGCAAGAGGAAGGAAAAGAGACAAGGGGAGTGAGGGAGAAAATGACAACATTCCAAAATTGCTCAGTTGATCTTAGAGTTGGTCAAAAGTGACCCATCGTGAGTTGGCTAAAAGTACTTGGTAGTGAAGTCAAAAAGCTTTCAATTTCTTCTAGTTCGACTTTGACTTTAATTAACTTTAGCTATAAAATATTTATTTTTCGATAAGTTTTCGATCTCACTCCCAAATACTGCCATCTCTAGCGACTGTCCGTAGTTGGCTAATGAAGTCTGATCTGTCGCCTGATCGTTTTGTGTTGGGTTCGTGTCTGTGGTGCCCCTGGGGACCCGAGTGTATTTAATTTACACCTGAGCCGCATCAGCGCGAAACCGAAAACCGAACTTGAACCTGAACTCGGCTTGACATCGACTTGGACACCACCAACAACAACAACAACACCGCTCGCAATGTCACTTTTCAGTTTAAAGTTTTTTGGTTTTTGGTTTTTGGTTTTCGGTTTTGGGATTTTGGCTGGGTTGGGGCTGCATATAAATTAGCATCATGGGGTGAGGTCTCTTTGAAAAATTGAAACATTTTTCGCTTTTTTTTTTCACTTTGTTTCTGTGGTTTTTGTTTATTTGAAAAATGAAAGTGTTTGCTTTGGTTTCTTTTTAGCTTTTTGAGCATCGTGCAGCTTGTGGCATTGGCACTGGCCATAAATTAGCGCAGCTCTTAACTGGACGCCACGCGGCTACAGCTAAAGCCAAAGCTAAAGCTGACTCCGATTCCGATTCGGATTCCAAATCCAAGTCGATTTGGACTTCAGCTTCAATTTCAGCTCATCGCATGTTGCGCTCTGTGTGGTCATGGAGGCAGCATCAGGTACGTTTAACGAGGAGGGGACTTGAGGGGTGGAGGGAGTGGGAGTTGCTTCCTTTCTATGACTAAGCCCGCACAGCTGGCCAATGGCCAAGCAGAGTTCGACTCAGAGTCCGAGTCGAAGTCCGATTCGGAGCGATTGCATCTGACTCTTTCTCCGTTTGAAAATTACTATTATAGTTTTATGTGCTATTATTTGGGCATAAAGAAAACGCCAGCCCCCGCAGCGCTTTTGGCCAAGACACACATGAAGTTGGCCAGCTTTTTGCATAATCGCAGCCGACAGTTGGCCAAAAACTCAACGGAAAAAAGCAACAGAAACTGGCCAAAACTATTGCCAGTTGCAAGTCAATGGCGGCATCTTGATTGGACTCGAAGACTCCCAGAGTCGCTGTCGCAGTCGCAGTCGGCGTCGCAGTCACCGTCGCCGTCTCAGTCGCCTGTAGGGTGGCAAGATTCTTTGCAGCGAATCAAGTTGGCGCCAAAGCGAGACCCGAATTGTTGCTGTGGCTGTTGCTGCCACGCTTATCTTGCATCTCCAATTGCGCATGCAGCATGCGGCATGCCACAAATGCTGTTGGCCAGCAGAACCACAAAAAAGCAACAAACATTTTGCGTATTCGGAGTCAGCGAATCGAACTAATCTCTTGATAAGCAAACATTTAGCTGGCCTCCAAAACTTGGTCATGGCTGCCACAAAGTTCTCACAATTAAAATGCTCAACTCTCGCAGCATTCCAGAGACTTGGAGACTTGGAGATTGAGACTGAGCAATCATAAGTAGTTGAAGGCATCGCTTGGAATGTGGCAGCAACAGTCAGGGCCATGCCCAAGCGCCCCTCTCTCTGTTCTCCATTTGTAGACCCAGTTTCTGGTGTGGGCGTTGCGTATTTCAGCAGCTCCGAGTTTGTCACTGATGTCGCCTCGTGTAAATGTCACGGCAAATGCCATTAGGTGACCCCCTTATAACGAGGGGCACTCAATCAAATCAAAAAACCAGTAGTCAATGCGCCAGAGCAGCCAGCTGGAAATGTAACAACGTCAAAGACAAAGGCCAACTCAGCTGGATGGCGTCAGGGAATGTGAAAAGTGGAGAAGGGGGGAAGGGATCGAAAGATTGTAGCTAGCTAAAAAGTAGTTATAGATTTTTTATAGTCCTTTGTGAGTCACAGAAGTTTCAGTAATTTAAATTTTAATGAAAAAAACTAAGTCACGCTTTCAATAATACCAGAATTAAGTCACAGTGACAAAACGAACGCATATGAAGTGATCACAGACAGTCATGTGCAGCTAAATGTATACACTTTTGCGGGTCCACATGGCCACGCCCCAACAAAGAGCGCACGCCCACGCGCAGAGGGGAGGAGTGTAGAGGGGTGCAGTGGGGGAAGAGTGGGACAAAAGCAGCGCAAATTATTTCTCACCATTTATCTGTAAAAATTCGCATATTAAATAAGCGTGCAACCCAAAATTATCACGGACCTGGCATCAAGGCAACCCAGTCCCAGACCAAAGACCAAGGAGACCTACAGACCAGGGAGATCGTGGACCAGGGAGACTGCAGACCTGCAAGATCAGCCAAAGAGTCGATCGTAATCTGTAAGTGTTTGCAGCGGCACACGTAGACAACTCAAAAGCATTTGCCATTGACTCCATCGAGAGCTCGAGTGTGCAATGAAGATTTTTAGCATTTATTTGTTTTTGCGCGTACGCAAAGGATATGCCGAGCAACGCCTACTCAAAAAGAAGGCAGTAGGAAGGGTGGGAGGGACAGGAGTGCAGTAGAGCCAGGAAGAGAAGGGGGAAGAGGAGGAGGACGAGTCAGATGCGATGCCGATGCAAAAGATGATGATGAGGATGGGGATGATGTCGACAACGATTGCGATTGCGCGTTTGGATTACAATAATTTAACATCATCATAATAAAACAATCAACGTAAGCATTTAACTGAGCCAAGGAGACTCAGAGGGAAACAGAAAGCAAGAGATGAGTACACTGAAAAAATAATAGCATAAAAATCAAGCAGAATTGAAATCACTATGAGAGGGTAGAGCTGTAATAAAAAAAAGATTTTATAAAGCACTTTAAACAATAAATTTAAGAACTTAAATTCTAGAACTCTGTATAAATTCTAGAGCTTTTTTGCCGTGTAGTCAGTCTCAGTGCTTAAGTCGATACAAATCGCATATGCCAAAAGGATAAAGGCTGCACAATAAATTGAGAGGTCATTCTTGCCACGACGACGATGTGGCGCTTGGCCAGAATCATCTTCAACTTTAACTTTAACTTTGACTGCGACTGCGATGCGACTTCGACTTGTGCCAAAGTAATTGATGTGCTCGCCTGACCTGTGGGAGTTTACGAATCACAGATTATCTGGTACAGACAATGGTGTGCCTCAACCTCATGTCGTCGTCTTTTGGGGCTGGCTCCATTGGGTTACGCCCACCATAGCCCACAGACTCTCAACTCTGCTGGCTCCAACTATTTGAAGAATCAAAGCGAGTCGAGTTGAGTTGAGTGGAGTGGAGTCGATAACGCGTCGCATTCTCATTGATGTGCTGCTGATATGCAAACTATGCCCCAAAAAACAGGTGGCGGCTTGTTTAGTGCTCCACTCGTTGTTGTTGTTTTCTTCTTAGGGGGCGACAAACACTAAGAGTAAATCGCCATATGCAAATCGCTGCTGCTTTTGCAATCTGCACGCTCCCATGCTCCAATGCTTGACCTCCTCCACCAATAGCCACTTTGAGACTCAAGTGTGTGTGTGCCTGTGTGTGTGCAAGTGTTTTCTTGTGCCCCAAAATGTGTGAAAGGCTTTGATTTGCTTGTTGCTACGTGTGGCAGCAACAACAACCTGGCTAATTTGTCTGCCTCATGTGCGATTTCATTGTTGTTGTTTCTGCTGTTTTATTGTTCTCTTTGTTGTTCCTTTTTGCATGCGTAGGTTGTTAAATAAGTGCAGCAAATTATATGGAGACAAGTGCCACACTGCAAGGCCGGAAATCGCCAGGAAATAATGCGTGGGACTCCCCAGTCGGATAATTGAAGGTGCAATCTCAACGATTGTTAGCTAAACTTAAATGATAAACATAAATCCTTGGCGAAAAGGATGTTGTCAAAGGGAGTATGGAGTTGAAAGGAGAATTAAATGGGGTTTACTTAATGGCCAAATCATTAATTAGAAATCACAAAAAAACATTTATTTTTTAACCAATTTTTTCAGGACTCCTCTAACTTTATTAATCTTTTGAAAATTTTTTCCTTTTTTACTAACTAACCCCAATGCTCCCCTTTATCGCTATTTACATCTTATAGTATCAATTATTTATGCACAATCTAAGCATCTCGAGTCTCTGCTGATGGGATTGACTTTTAGTCTTTTGGTCTAAAGTTTTTGGGTTTTGTTTAATGTTGAAATTAACCTCGGGTCTCTGCGATTGTGTTCCCTGATACGCTCTGAACCTGCATATATGAGTGCGATTATATATATTGTAAATATATGGCAGTTTGACAGAGAAACCGAGAAAAGAGACTGAGGCAAGAAACCTGCCAAGATGGCGAGATGTGCCATTTATGAATAGCTGTTGTTACTGTTGCTGTTGCAGTTGCAACTGTTGCTGCCACCCACAAATATTTGACTTCTCACCTACAATAAATAAAACAATAAACCAAAGTTGTACAACTGGGCAAACAAATGCGAATACGAATGCAAAATGCATTGCATATTCAATAAATTTCTTGTTTGTTTTAACTATATTTGAGATCTTTATCGGGTGTATCGAAATGCAAGGCACCTTCTACCATACACTTACATACTCCTATTCCTCTGGCCATTGTTGTTGCTGCTGCTGCTGAATTTGCATGCCAGTGGGTGAAATACTGCAAAAAAAACAGCAGCAGCAAAAACTACCAAAAACAACAACAACAAACGCCTGTCACGCTTGGCTAAAAATGGTAAAAATGACAAATGTTTCACAGCGACCAAAAAATCTACAGCAGCAGCAACAGTTGCTCCTACTGCAGCAGCGGCAACAGCAACAAAAAAGTTCAATTTCTATGCGCAGAACATGACAAGCATGAAACAATCGCTGAGCTACAAAAAACAGTATGTAAAATAATAACAAAGCGACACAAACACACGCAGACACACTTAAACACACACACTGGCTGTGCAAACAAAAGACTTAGGCAAGCAACTTGCAGGCGAACGGGCATCGCAGCATCGCTGGCAATCGCTGGCATCATTATTATCAGCAATTTGTGCCTTTTATTGCCCGAAATTGTTCAACGTCCAGTAATAATGTTTAAACTCGTATAATAATAATGCCCGAAAAAAATATATTTATTTATTTAGCTTTTTTCTGCTAGGCGGCCGCCAGCGAAAAGTGTACGATTGGAAAGCTGCGGAAAAACTTGGAAGGAAAAACAAAGGCAAGAAGATGTGAAGCAAAAGACACACTCTATTTTTATGACTTATGTATTTATAATATTTATGGTCTACTTATGTAAAGTATTTCGAAATATTTTAGTTTTTCTTTAATAAATAAATGAATTTTAAACCTTTTACTGCGTGTCATAGTGCCTAATTTATGCAGTAAGGGTATTCAAACAGCGAAGACGACGCCTGATAATTTAGCATACTTACGACTTTGCGATTGCCTGCAATTTGTTTTGGGTACCACCTACAACTCAGCTGCTCTGCACTCCAGCTAGCGGTAAGAGGTCGTACCTCCCATCTCCCATCTACCAGCTGCTCTGGCTGCTTGAGATCTCTACCATCTACCATCTACCATCTTCATGTGTGTTGGCCATAAAAATCAAAGTGGGCTGGCAGGCGATTTGCTCTGTTGTCAGTTTATTGTTGTTGCTTTTGTTGTAGTTGTTGTAGTTGATGTCTTCATTATAATTTCCACATGCACTGCACACACATGTGTTACAAGTTGTGTATATACGTTTATACGTTGTTTTTTGGCATCGATACTTTGTGAAATTATTTCACTGGCCAAACTGTTTGCGTGGGCTCTAAGCTGTGAGCTGTTGACTGGAAAATTGGTTAAGCCCATGCCGATAAATGAAGGGCTCTCCAGAGCTTGATTGCCTGCTTTGCAACTCATTTGTTTTCACTGACATTTAGCCAAATTGAGACATTTGGCAGAGTGTAAAAGTGTTTGCCTCAAAGGTGTTAGCTTCTCCTTAAACACGTTTCGTTTATAATTAATTAACTAACAAATTGAATAATCTAATGACATTCAACGTTTGCTATTATGACCTTTCCAAGACACACAAAAACACACACTCGACTTCAATTCGCCACACTTGAACACACTCCACTCACTAACAATCTATGCTGTCAGTTGCACTCATAGTACAAGCAACTAATTTAATTTTCATTTATCATAACAACTAATTAATTTCCCGCTGCGCTTTTCATTTGCCCGCCCGCTTCAAACTGAATCGATCGACACAATCAGCAACAATTTGATTGTTCTCGTTGCTCGTGAAGTTGCGGTTGCTCGGACATTTTAATTATTTAAATGCAGCCGAAGGCTAAAGTTCTACAAGGCGCAGGCGAAACGCAAATCATAGCTCATAAATCCATCAAAATAAAAATAATAGAAGGAAAAACTAAATCGAATATTTTTGAAGTATTTTGTTGCAAGCCAAAGCCAAAGCCAAAAGCACCAAAGTGCCATGCAAATGTTGTACAACATTAAAGCGTACAAGAACAATCACAACATGAATGCCTATTGCCTTAACTGCCGTTGTTGTTGTTGCTTGTTCTCGAGAACAATTGTTTTAGTAGCAATCGGTTGTAGTGGCGCTGCCGTTGCAATTGGCAACCGGCAACTGTCCGGGTTGCAGCTGCCGTTTACCACGACCGTCCACTAAACGCCGTGACCGTGAATTCCTTTTGAATAAACGTAATTTGCAATTGCCATAATATTTTTATGATTTATTAAACGCATACAAAGCGACCCAACTCGACGGCTTGTCTATAGGGCACTCGACCCCAACTCGGTATCGAATTGAGACTAAGACTTCCAGTCGACTCCGACTCCGACTCCGAGTCGAGATTGTAGTCGCAATTAAATTGTAAAATAAACTGCTTAACTTTGTTTGCATTTGGCTGCCTGGCCAACTGTCTGCCTGTCTGGCAATTTATTAAAAATGCATTAAATAAATAAGTCATTGGGCATTAAAAATTTCATAAATTCTAAAACAAAAGACTTGAGCAACAAACTTGGCTGCAACTTGCGGCCAATTTGCCTTGGCAGCATTGCAACATGAATTATGATTATTCTGTCGCCAGTCTCAGTGCGCGGTTTGTGTCGTTTGACAGTTTACAGTTTTTAATTAGCTGCACGCAATGGAGAACAACAAGTGCGCTTTTCCCACTGCACAGTGGGGCAAACACAATAACGACTTGTACTTAAGTATAGGTTTTTGGTAAGAGGAAGAGTGGTGGCCATGGAAGAGCAGCTGCAGCTGCAACAAGTGCGCTTTTCCCACTGCACAGTGGGGCAAACACAATAACGACTTTAACTTAAGTATTGGTTTTTGCTAGAGGAAGAGTGGTGGCCATGGAAGAGCAGCTGCAGCTGTTCCCATTTGACTTTCCTACTCCTTTTCTAGCTGACTTTCCCACCACTGTGCACTGGAGCTGCTGTTGCTGCTGCCGAATGACTAATTACTGCTCGGCTGCCAATGATGTCAGCGACGTCAGCACGCGATGTCTGACCAGAAAACCATATAGCCAACAATTTGTGGCATGAACTGAGTTTAGCGGTTGTTGCAGTTGCTGCTGCTGCTGTGGCGACTAATTAAAAAAGTGTCATCAAAGCGTGGACAGCGCACGTTGTGGACATTTGTGGCTCGGCTTGACTTGCGTGTCAAAGGCAGCATAAAAACGCAGACTTTAGAGGCCAAGTTGTTGGCCCACTGGGTGGCATTTGCAACGAGCAACAAGCAACAAGCGACAACAACAACAGCAACAAACAGAGCATTGTGCTGACCATAGTTTGGTATGCAAAATCTATTCCCATGAACATGAAAACCACTTGCTACAAATTGTCTTACAAGAGCAGCCACTAAAAGCGCAACATTTTAAACGGATGCAGATAACGATCGTCGAACACAAATGGTGCAGAAATAAACACGAGTGTAGATCCAAATCATATGATAAGCGGGCGACGGGGAAAAGCAGTCGAGGGAAGCTGCTTAACCCATGACTGCCCGACCAGTTGTTGTTGTTGTTGCTGATGTTGTTGTTGCTCTGTCCAGTTGTCCATCAACTGAGCATAAATTGGCACTATGCAAATTAAATTATCAACTGCAATTCGAAACGAGTTTGCCAGCAAAGTACTGTCAACGGCGGCGGCCAAGACGCCAGCTCAGCTAAAATGCAACGAATGCGCCGCTTATTACCAAACAGAGTCAGAGTAAGAGCCACAGTCAAAGCCAGAAGCACAACCCGCAGGAGAGACGATCTCTCTTACCAATTATGTGTAAGACAGGCAGCTTGAACTGCAGCTTGCAACTTGAGCTCCAGCTGCTCTCAGTTCGATCGAGTGCTCAATGGTCGCATCATTATAATCACGTGTTGATTGCTTTTTAAACTCTGCCGGTAAATGAGCAGTTGCCGGACAACAGACTAAGTGGTCAACTGGTGCCAGTTCAGTCAGTAGTTTATGTGGCTTCTTCTTGTTGTTGGCCAATTTCCATGAGAACAACAGGCGCCGCCAATATAGAAGTAAATTTGTGTTATCGTTGCGCCGCTTTTCTCATGCCCATGCCGGTCTTGTTTTAGCCAATGTTTGATAATTAGATGGCTAGCAGAACTGGTAGCATAAAAAAAAGTATACAAAGCAAAGCCTGTTGACACATTATAGCCAGGCCAAGATAATTGAAGGCGCCAGCGTGGCAGAAAAGGCGGCTTGAGGAAGAGCACATTAACTGGGTGGAGTTTGTGGCTAGAAATAGAATTAAAGAAGAGCATTTAAGCTGTTTGCTTAACTCGGAGTCAGCTGCTTTTGGCCTATTGGTCACTTGGCCAGTTGGTCACTCACTTGTCAGCTACAAGTAATAATCAGATAAAGTTTAGCTGCATTTCATTTTGGTCGCTGTCAACTTTTACACTTGTCAGCCAATGGCCAAGAGAGCTGCAGACACCCCCGCTGTTGGTTGTACCCCTCCCTCACACCCGCTACCCCACTCACTGTTGGCCAGCCAGTCAGTCCGTTTAAGGCATATCAAATTCATTTGAGTGTGTCTAACGAAGTCTGCAAATATTAGCGTTGAGTTTGTCAGATTTATGAGCAAATCTGCATGCTGACCGAGTCGAGGCGACTCTAGTGAGTCCGAGATCGAGACCGAGTCCAAGTCCGAGTTTGTTGAGCTGCACTGGAGGCCATGGCGTTACCCATAAGTGGAACACACAGTGCTCTATGGGTGTGCGTGTGTGTGTGCTGTGTCGCCCCCGCTTTGGTTGCGCTTTTCAAGCCGCAAACATTTGTAAAAAGGCGTGAAAATAATTCAGCGTCAAGTGACAGAAATGCCACACACACACACACACATGGGAAAACGGGACACACAACTAGCGAATGCAGCGTGTAAACAGTTTTTAGCTGACTTAACTGCAGCGAATTTAAGGAAAATCAGAAAACCAAAAAGTGCAAAAGTTTTTAATTAAAATTTAATTTTTAAATTGTTTTCAAGCTGAAAACTTTGTCTTAACTCTGTCAGCTTTGAAATACATTTCAGTGCGTGTGCGCAGCGAAATCGATTTGTGGAATGCAACACAGCACAGACTCCGACTCAGACTCAGACTCAAACACAGACCAAGAGACGCAGTTCGAGTTGTAGTCGATGTCAGCCTCAACTTGACGCTAATAGCGGTCAGTTATATAAAGCGACTGACACCCACTCACACACACACACTGAGAGCTTTCCCAGCTGGCTGGGCAACATGTTGCCAGGCGTTTGTTGTCAACATGCCATGTTGATAGCGCTGTTTAATGATAGCCCGAGTCGACAACATGAAAAAAACACGGCAAAATGTCAACTGCTTACCAAATTTGGCCAGGCGAATTGTGTCATAATTTGTTGGCAGCGCCACCTAGCGTTCAATAACAGCAAATAGCCAAAAAAACACACCGAAATTATAGCTGCCATTGGCATGGGGCAAAGCGATCACTGATCGCCGATCATTGAGCAAATGGACAGTTTCGGCTTCAACTTCAACTTCAAACTCAGTTTAAGTTTGAATTTAAGTCTGAGTTTGAGTTGCGCTTTTACATTTGCTGCGCTCGGACAGTTCGCCTTGGGGTGGACCTGGACCTGGACCTGGTAATCGTGCAGCGGGTCGTGACAAATTTAACCTAATGATCCGAAATTATTGCACCTTAATTGCTTCGGCTATCGACGGCTACAGCGACGCCAGGGACGGCAGGCAGCACTTAGTGGAAAATGGAAAATCGACTTGCAAATATTTAGAGAATTTTATTTATACATTAAATAATTTTTACACCAGTGCCCGCAGCTCAAGGGGGGAGACTGGTGACTGGAGACTGGCGTCTCCTAAGACTCTGTCCAAAAGTCTCTGTCCGATTTGCAGTAAAAGTAATTTGTAGTTTGCCCAAATGTTGCCTGCCGAATGTTGAATGTTGAATGTTGCCTGTTGGCTGTTTCGACTGCTCTGAGTTATTTTGGCGGCATTTAACGGCCGTTGTCTTTCGGTAGTAACTGTTGACAGTTGAATGCTCGTCGAGAGTTGCATGTCAGATGCCGTCGACGTCGTCGAACGGTGCAACAGTTGCAACAGTCGAACAATTGGCGGCCTTTTTGGCCGGCGTGTAAAAATTTACACGACCAGCAACAAGCGGTAACACATTTTATGACCTTTTGCAGTTTGCCTCTTTTTTGATACTGATAGCCAAAAATAAACGAAAAAACTTGAGCAGAACATTTGTTGCCATTGCTGTTGCTGTTGGTGCTGCCGCTGCTGTCATGTTATGAAAACGCAGCCACAAAACACTTACAAACAAACAGAGAAAAAAAAAAAACAAATCACAGAGAAATAAAAGCAAAAATAAGCGGGTTTCTGTTTTGGTTTCCATTTGCAATGTTTTCTGTTGTTGTAAAGTTCAAAATGTTGGCCTGGGTTGGGTCAGCCAACAACAAATGTTGACCAGGTGCCTTATAACTGATACCTGGTGCCTCGTACCTCGTACCCGGTGCAACATCGATTGAATCTCGCCTCGTATTGGTGGTAACCTGAGACCGCCTCAAATAAAACAAGCGGCCATGTAATCAGATCAATTAAAACTAATTGTGAATATGTTCTAAAAGATTGCCATTGGTTGGTGCACGGGGGGCGCAGGGGGCGCTGATTTGTATGTACTTTAATGTAAATGCGGTTTGAGTTTATGCATGGGAACGAATTAAATTTATATGGTAGTTGTTAAGGCCTTAGAAGTAATATAAATATTTTATTTTAGTTTTATCGTTTCTAATTTAAATATTTACCCATTTAAATGCACTTTTTAAAAATAAATCAAACTGAACAATTCTACAATTATTTTAGTTTGATTTAATCACTTTAAGTGTACAGGTTAAGTTATTTGCATTTTGATATATTATTATTTGCATTTAACAGTCTTCAATCATTCTGCTTATCGCCATCTTAACGACTCACTTTAAGTCCAAATAAATCTAAATATCCTGCTAAGCATATTAACTTAAACTTTAGCCATACTATACTATCTTTATTTACGCTCCAGTTTAGAAGTCATTTAAGCCGATTGGGAGCGGAGTAGACTCTAATCCTTCCAATCGCAGTGAGATAAAGAGACAACAAATCAATGAATTAACCGACAAATGCAAAGTCTAACGAGTTTCGAGTCGGCTAATAAGCTACGGCTAAAACCATAAGACCAACTTAAATAAAGCCACAAAATTAAATAAATTATGACAAATATTTGAATAAAACTTAAAAAATAAAACCGAAAATTCATAGCGCCACTTGGTGTTGCACACACACAAACACACACACACACAGCATACAATGCAACTGAAAGTGAAATTTATTGGTCATAAATATCTAAACAATATCGATTAGTTGTTAGGTGGGTGTGGCCCTGGGAGGCCATAAAAACGGCAAATGGCAAACGGCAGCTCCGTAGACAATCTGGCCGTAGAGTTGCCGCCTCAACCATAAACCGTTAACTGTTCGCTGTTAACTGCTCGCTGTTGGCTGTTGGCCGTTTTGGCGAATCAGCTGCAGGTGCATAAATTAAAGTGCGAAAATTCTAATATTAATGATATAGGGGCCAGCATTAAACATTAAGCTCAGCCATTGAAATCGAGCTCCCATTGTGCACAGGAAGCCAAAAGTTGTTCAGACTAAATGTTAGCTAACATGCAACACACACACACAGATACACACACGGACAACTGGGTGCTAGTAATTGATTCAATGTATACGACGGTGTGTGGGAAAGTTCATTATGCAACGCCCACAAAATAAGTTGCAATAGTTCATAACAATACAATTCTATTGTTATGCTCTATAAAAACAGAAGTGTATTGAAATTTGAAGTTTAAGGAAAATTAAAAATAAACTGCTAAAATTGTATTAAATTTTTAATTTGTGATAGTTTCATTTTAAATACTTTAAAATAAAAGTATAACAAGCTAAAGTAACCTTTTAATGTCTATAACAATAAACTAGTCTTTAATTTAATCAATTGATGTTCGCTCTCTAAATACCTTTTCTAGTTAGTGTATTAAAAGCACAGAGTACTCAGCTTAGTCCATATTGTTTGCCAACTGAAACGGAACCCGGCGGCTAACGAGGCAGCCACAACAACTACAACATACTCAACTGGTAACAATAGTGTACGTTGTCCGCCATTTGTGAGCTTAAAGCAATTAATAGCTACAGCAAAACTCATATACAAATGTAAATGTGTATGTGTGTGTGAGTGTGTTATTACAGTTAATCAAATACATAAGTGTTTTGCGATATGTGTGGCATTTTCGTTGTGGCAAGTTCGTTGCCTAAGTCTTTTGTTTTGCCATTAGCTGGGAGCAAAGGCAAGAAAAAACAATCAGTCATACGATTAGTTGATTTAATTTAGATTCTTTCTGAGGGCCCATTGACAGTTTATCAGCTTGGCTAGGAAATGATTTCTGCGCCTTTTTCTGCTGTCGTCGACGTCGCCGTTGCCGTCGTCGTCGTCACCGACGTTGTCGTTTCATTTGTGGCTGCCTTGTCGATGCTGCGCAGCGATAAAGTTGTCAAAGCAATTTTTGGCTGGCTTTAAAAATTTTTGTATGTACGCCTGCCAAAGCAGCCAGGTTGCCTCGCTGGCTGTTTCAGGCTGTTTTTAAGGCTGTTTCTGGCTGTTAAGACTGCTGAGACTGGCAGTGTCTGGTCCGTCTTTTTGGCTGCGGCTGTGGCTCTGGCTTCGGCCTGTGTACGAGAGCTGTTGAATGTCTAATGTCGTGACTCGATTAATGAAATGTTGCGCCGCAACAGCAACAGCAACAGCGACAAGGAAAATGCAACAAGAATTATAAAAAGTTATAATAAAAGCATTGACAGTCGCTTAATGGCCAACTACTAAGTAATGTCGTTGCCAGGCGTTTCTAATAAGCCACTTTAATGGCCTGCCTGGCTAATTAGATATACACTCAAGATTCATATTACAAATCAATCTAACTGCAGAGAAAGCACCAACTTTAAGATGTTAGATAATTTGTCTTTTTCTCAGCAAGTTTGTTAAAGTTGAAAGTTCGAGGGGCTAGGAAGAGAGAGGAGTGGAGAGGAGAGCAGTGGAGTGAAGCGGAGCCAACACTTTGCGGGTTGACAAACTGATCATCAATTTCAAATTAACGCACTTGATTGCCTTAATAATAGAGCCAACAATAATCATTGTTTAGACAATTCGCTGGCAGCTCTATCAACATCTTCATAATAAAACAATCAACGCACAATCGATGCCAAGATCAAGTGACTTTCCATAGACAAAGCGCCGTCTCAGGCTTAGTCCCAGTCGCTGTCTCAGTCTCCATCTTCATCTTTATCCTCTACAGAGACTGCAGCGGAGACTTGACTTCATCCTCATCTGCACTTGGTGGATCTTGGCATTTCCTGGCATTATGCGCGCTAAATTGAGAGGTCAACTGTGCGAGTGTGTGTCTCGCTTTGAGTGTGTGTGCTTGAGTGTGTTTACAGTACAGTTTCCTGCCTGTCTGTCTGCCTGTCCCACTGTCTGAATGTCTGCATGTCGGTGCCTGTGTCTCAGTCGCAGTCTGTGGCTTTTGGGCCTGTGCCAAAGTAATTGATGTGCACGCTTGACCTGTGGGAGTGAACATATTGCAGATAATCTGCAACGCAGACAATTGCCTCAATGAATTTTTTATAAGTCGCCGCAGAACAAAAATAAATATGTACACAACTTTGCTTAACTCTTTTTCTTAGCTTTTTTAGTTAAAGTTTTCATCATGCCCCGATAGTTGTAAAATGTAGCCCATTGTTTTCCACGGCTTTTGCTTTGCATTTGATTAAGCGCCAGGCATCGCTTACATATTTATTGCAGCATTTATTAAACGCTTTTCACCGCAGCTCATAAAATGCGTACCACGAAGAAAAAAAATATATCTAAACTTGTTGCTGCTCTTGTCATTTGTTAAACAATGGAAAAATAAAAGAAATTCCATTCACCGCAAATTAGTTCGCGCTGTGAGACAGACTCCCAAAAATAGATGCGAGTAATGTGGGCGTTTATAGATTTATGTTGTTTAACTTGAATGGGAGAATTCCACAAGACATGGTGGGACTGGAAGATACACCAATGGATGATCATTCACATGAGATAGAAATGGTAGAAGTTAGGTAGTAATAATAGTAGTAAAAGTTTAATACTTTTTGGAGACAAAAATAAGCAGTCTAATATAAAATTATTAACTATTTTAAAGCTACAAAATTACAGTGCAGCCATTTCTAATAATTTGTACAATTTTATTACAAAAATATTCCACTTGAATCCAACCCCATTTGGTTGCCAAACTTTCATACTATAATCAAGTGTGAATGATCTAACGAGCGCTCATAAATGTTTCATATACAAAATAGAAAAAAATTCAAATAAAATTGATACGCATCATTTGAAAACTCATCACCAGCAACTCCAGCACGACCAGAGTTCAGTCTTCAGTCTGTCAGTTTGTCAGTCTGTCAGTCAGTCGGTCAGTTTCTTAAACGTTTCTTTGTTTTTTTCCAACCAGCTCTTCGCGTCTGTTTGTATATATTTCTAATTAATTAGTCGAGGTTAATGAGTTGCTATTAATAATAAAAACGCGTATTTATGGTGCTAAAAAAAAGCAAAACTTTCTCCCAATAACAAAAACAAAACGCTGATTGCATAATTCATAATCTAGGCCTGTGCTAAGATCGATCTGCCAATATTTCCCAAATATCTGGTATCTGCTTATTATGTAAATCTATTTATGAATTATGCACAGCAAGTACAGTAAACACTTAATTAACGCTAACGTTTTGAAGTTGCTCTGTTGCCAACTTGACTTCTTTTTGGCCAAACAGGCATTCACTTTGCTGTGACAGCCATTTAAGGCTATCGCTTTGAACTGTTTGTTGGCCATATTACATATTGCAACTAACTCCTTTCTCAGCCTTTTGTCGCTCGACTCTGGACTCTGATAATGATGAAGGCGCTGCCCATTTGAAAATGAATAGAGCGGGGGAGCAGTGTCAGTTTTACTTCTCTTTCTGCTTCTATTTCTCATGATAACTGTATGTAACTGGCAATTGTCTTGCCAATTTGCCGCAAAACAACCTGTCGGTGTTGGCCAAAATGGCAATCAGATGCCGAGCCAGATATGAGACTTTAGAATGCATTAGACATTGGACATTTCATTGTCTTTCTTTGAGGCCAATAAATTGGGCTTAGATTTTCAATTGAATGCAATTTAATTAGCGATTACTTATCACTGATTATGTCAGCGTGCATAGGGAGCAAAAGAGAGCAAAAGCTAGAGAAGGTGAGAGAGGGGGATGTAGAGTTCGCTGCAGAGTCAACACCCACGCACTTTATATAGACAAAAAATCATTGCGTGCTCAGTTTTCTAATTGGATTTAACAATTTTCACACCACAAGCGCAGAAAATGGTTTGCAACAAAGTTGTTCGTCTGTCTAGCTGTCCGTCTGTCTGTCTGTCTGTCTTTCAGTCCGCTGTCTGAGTCCGGCTCCAGCTAGCTGTCAACCATTTCGAGACGCTTCAGCGCCGCATGTGGGCAGATCATTACGTTCCTCCACCTCCTGCTTGTTGTTGGAATTCAAGCTGTTGTTGTTGTTGTTGCTGCTGCTAGCTGGTTGGCTGTTTGACTGTTTGGCTGCTTGGCTACTCAGTTGTTCAGTTGTTTGACTGTTTAGTTGTCACTAGCTACCGTTGGCAGCCTCTCTTTGTCCAGCCATAATGGAGTGTGACTAATTAATAAATTAATTTCGTCGTTGTCTCATTTGTAATTTCAATTTGTCTAATAGGATTTCATGTTTTGACCATTTTTGTCTTGACCAAAACTCGTCGCCAAGTTGGCCATATTATAGCCAAAAAGTTTCTACGGTTTCTAAGTCTCACAGCAGTTAACATAACACCAGATGAAGTTATTTTCTCATTCCGTCTAATTAAGCGTGAAGTTGAGGCTTAAAAGGTGCCATTCAAACACACACTGAAAGAAACCTAAACTTTATGTAGGCGTCGGGTGTTTAAATGCACGAGCAAACGTGTGAATGTTTTTTAAATCATTTTAGTGTATTTGTAATTACTTAAGCTTGTCTAGCAAATGAAATAAAATGCTAAGAGTCTGATCGGCTTTCATACATAAAAATGCAAAACTATTTAAGTTAATATAAATGTAATTTCATTGAGTTACTTTTAAGAGGTCTTAAAACACTTAAAAGCTAGAGAAATTAATGGTATTTGGAGCTAAAATAGATGCTTGAAAGGGAAATTTCTGTCTTGGGAAACATCTAATAGAATAACTACTAGGCTCTAATAAAGTATAATAACTATTTATTTCATTAACATAAACACCTCACTCTTTTTATCTAAAATACAAAGCTAGCAAATTGAAATCAAAGTTTTTTCCAAAGCTCATATATCATATGAGTTGGAACGATTTATAGAAATCAAATAATACAGCTAACAGACAGTCAACATGGACAGGCTGCAACTTGCAAAGACTGAGCACAAGCAGCAGTAGGAAAGAGGAGACAGAGGGGAGAGCAGGGAGACAAAAGACAGAAGACAGGCAGCAACAGCAGCCAACAATGGCAGTCAATATGTCAATCAGACTACAGGGTATGAAGTATAAAGTATAGAGTATAGACGGCGACAGACATTGGCAATATCATATCAGCAACTTAAACGTTTAATCACGCGTAGACATTTGAGCGAGATAAATTCAGAAACAGAAACAGCAACACAAAAAGAAATCACAAAATAAACAGCAAAAAGCAAAAAAAAGTCAGAGAAAGAGAAAGAAATATGCGAGTTCATAAAAAGTAATTACAGGCGCACGTATGTAGGCAACAACAACAGCAACAACAGTAACAACAACAGCAACAGCAACAGGAACAAGCACAATGACAACAACCAGAAGAATCAGGCCAACGACAACAACAACAACAATTGCTGTGACAAATCTGCAATTTTTATTATTACCAGCTGTTGTTGGTGTTGTTGTGTGCTGTTATTGTTGCTGGTGTTGCTGTTGGTGTTGTTGCTGCTGCTGCTGCTTGTCAAGTCGCAAAATGATCGAAGAGCTGCATATGAAAATGCGAAGCAATTGAGATTGATGGCTGGCCTGGCCAGGCTCAGGGCTGCCTGACTGTGGGCTGCGCAGGAGGCGTGGCAGCAACAGTTGTTGCCGTTGCCGTTGCCGTTGCCATTGCTCTTGCTGTTGTTATTGTCGTCGTCATTTGCAGGGCCATTTTGCATTTGTCTCGACTTTTACATGAAAATTACAAAACTACTGGCAACAGATTTTTGTTTTGGTTTTTTATTTTGCGTAGGCAGCCAGCGCAGAAAGAGGGGCGCGACGGGGAGTCAAGCGTTGGAGGAGTGTGTGAGGCACATGCCAAAGGCAGCAAAAAAAAAAATTGTGTCGCCAATTGTGGCAGAATGGAAGGGAGGGACAGGGGTGGCCTAGGGAAGGCAGTGTCAAGCTGGCATGACGCATGTGCAACAACGCGCGGAATTCATGATCAATGACTGTGCACACACGCCACAAGCGGGCACAACACAACGCAATAATAGTGCAACCAGACAATGACAACAACAGCAACAATCAGAGCAAGAGGGAGACACAAATTAATGAACACTTTGGCTGACATTTTAAGGACAAGTTCGGCAGCGGCATTTTGTGTGCTTTTGTTTTGTTTGAGTTTTGTTTTCGCTCTCGTCTCTCGTGGCATGCAACAAGCAGTGGCAGCAGCAGAGATTGTGGTAGCTTTACGATTAGTTGTCAGCTGGGCAGAACATAAAAAAAAACAAAATGAAATTTGATGGCGTTTGCCATTGGACACTGAGTGATTGGCCGAAGTACAGAAGTTGTTGATTTAATGGACACGAAAAATGATTTTTTATGGGAGTATTTATGCATCTGTACTTAGTTTAATTACTTTAACCATCTTAGTAAGAGCTTGAATAATAGTTGCTATTTTTATCAGCTCATACTTTCGAGATCTTAGCTTGAAATTGGCTAAACATCCTTGAGTTAGCTGCGATGTCGTATCTTTTTCATCTGCCAGCCTACACTCAGAGCAACCTACTCACAACTGGCACAAGGACAAGCCAGAGTTGCCTCTCTACTAATTAACTGGCTAACTGACTAACTGGCCTGACTTTGTTTGACTCTGCAACATGGCCCAGAGACACTGGAGACACAAGAGAGACACGAGAGTCGCGACTCGCGACAGGGCTCAAAAGTCAGCACAGGTAAACGTGGGGGTGTTGTGCTGCCAGCGAAGGGAACAACAACATGTATGTAATTCAATCAATTGAGCTAGCTGCAACAACAACAGCCGCAGCAGCAGCAGCAACAACTGCAGTGCAACAGTCAATGACAATTGGGGGCAACACAAAGAGGCAAGACCAAAGACAGCCAAAAGGCAATGAACAGTGAAGCTGACAGCCTCGGACCGCTACAAGGGTCACCTAATCAATGGGTCTACTACTGTTGCTGCAAGTTGTTGCTGCCGCTGCAGCAGTTGTTGCCGTAAGTGGCAGGCTATTTGAAATTGTTGCACATTTTCGACTCTGTCTATGTGCAACATTGTGAGTGGGAGTTGCTGTTGTTGTTGTGTTGTGTTGTGGCTGTTATTGCCGCAGTTGCTGCTGTTATTGCGTGCAACGACAACAACGTGTCAGCTGCAAGTGTCAAGTGCAACGACGCTGACAATGGCAACACAGCAATAAAGCTAATGAGCTTATTTACAGGAAGTTCGATATGGCATCGGGATATTATATCGGATGTGGAAAGATTTAGAAAAGAAATGAAAGTAATTATGTGGAAATAAAGTAAATATGTCAGAACATAACAAGATTGTTATGCAGCAAACAGAGGAAATCTAACAGTTCATTAATTCTAAAAAAAACTCAATGAAATGTTTAGTTTAAATTTTTGGATCTACTGATAGTTCTGTTCGCTTGGTATTACAGCTGGAACATGCAAATTCCCAGTTGAATTCTGAGGCGAAAAGAAATCCACAGTAAGATACAACAGAATTTACAAGAGCCCACTTTAAGCAAAATAATTTTGTGCATAGCGAGCAGCGGTTAATTCTGATTGTCTGGTATTCCTGTTAAAATATGTACAGCTCGTGAGCTCCCTAGATTGGCGAAAAACATCAGCGATTGGCTAAAAGTGAAGATTTTTTAGCTGATTTACCAGGCGAACAGAATCAGCAGAAAGCGACATTAATTCAATGTTAAGTCAATGTTAATTCAATGTTAATTTTAATGTTAAGTGCATTAACATTGCATCTACAGTGCATTAACAGTGCATCTACAGTGCATTAACAGTGCATTAACAGTGCATTAACAGTGCATTAACAGTGCATTAACAGTGCATTAACAGTGCATTAACAGTGCATTAACAGTACATTAACAGTGCATTAACAGTGCATTAACAGTGCATTAACAGTGCATTAACAGTGCATTAACAGTGCATTAACAGTGCATTAACAGTGCATTAACAGTGCATTAACAGTGCATCTACAGTGCATTAACAGTGCATTAACAGTGCATTAACAGTGCATTAACAGTGCATTAACAGTGCATTAACAGTGCATTAACAGTGCATTAACAGTGCATCTACAGTGCATTAACAGTGCATTAACAGTGCATTAACAGTGCATTAACAGTGCATTAACAGTGCATCTACAGTGCATTAACAGTGCATTAACAGTGCATTAACAGTACATTAACAGTGCATTAACAGTGCATTAACAGTGCATCTACAGTGCATTAACAGTGCATTAACAGTGCATTAACAGTGCATTAACAGTGCATTAACAGTGCATTAACAGTGCATTAACAGTACATTAACAGTACATTAACAGTACATTAACAGTGCATTAACAGTGCATTAACAGTGCATTAACAGTGCATTAACAGTGCATTAACAGTGCATTAACAGTGCATTAACAGTGCATTAACAGTACATTAACAGTACATTAACAGTACATTAACAGTGCATTAACAGTGCATTAACAGTGCATCTACAGTGCATTAACAGTGCATGTTAAGTCAATGTTAATGTCAAGCCAATGCCTGGTATTTCAGCAAGAATTACTAACGATTTTGGGCACTGCAGATCGCAGCGGATAAGCAAACAAAATCCGCGAAAGGCCAAAATCGAAGATTTCTTGTGTGAAACACCAGGCGATCAGAATCAGCAGCAAGCGACAGACGGTAATTAAAATTCAATTACAGAGAGTAGAGTGCGGGAGATTACGTGAACAGTTAACAAAGAGTGATCCGTAAACAGTAAACAGAGAGTGCGCCTTGTTAGCGCCACAGATGACAAGCGCACAAACCTTTCTAGCTCTCCACTGGCTTCCGCGAACAATCACACAAACAGCAAGCAGAGATCTCGGAGCGCAATTAGCGCAGAGAGTGGAAGCCTGCTTAAGACTGTTAATGTCAATGTTAATGCTTTCTTAACATAATGCTTGGAAGAAAGATTTCTACTTCAGTGTAAAGTCAAAAAGTCAAAAACTATGCAACTTTGACATTCAATATTTTTGGACTTAATCGTCTGATTTTCGATTGGTATGACTTTTTGGACTCGGGAGGACCAGGACTATCGATTGGCATCAAAAAATCGCAATCTAAAATTTTGACGATTTTTGACAAAAATGCAAAGGGGTAACACTGCAAAATTTGTCAAAATGGGGTCAAAAATAAAAATTTGAATTTTGGCATGGAATCGAAGCTACTAGTTGTCGAGAGTATAAAAAGGCAACGCATTTCAAAATATCACTTTATTTGGCTGAGAAATGAGCATTCAAAGTTGAAAATATGAATTTATTGGAATTCCCATTTTCAATACTTGAGGCTTAACAGCGAGTAATCAGCAGAGTGGCTTGTTTAGCCATTTTAAAGCAATTTTAGATCTTTTTGCTTATTATAATATTTTTTTAACATAATGCTTGGAAAAAAGCTGTATTGTTCAGTGTAAAGTCTAAAAGTCAAAAACTATGCAACTTTGATATTGAATATTTTGGGACTCAGAAGTCAGATTTTCGATTGGTATGACTTTTTGGACTCGGGAGGACTAGGACTATCGATTGGCATCAAAAAATCGCAATCTAAAATTTTGACGATTTTTGACAAAAATGCAAAGGGGTAACACTGCAAAATTTGTCAAAATGGGGTCGAAATTAAAAATTTGAATTTTGGCATGGAATCGATGCTACTAGTTGTTCAGAGTCTAAAAAGGCAACCCGTTTCAAAATATCACTTCATTTGGCTGAGAAATGATCATTCAAAGTTGAAAATTTGAATTTATGGGGATTCAAATTTTCATTACTTTTTAGCTACTTTAAGTTAATTTTTAGCCATTTTTTTAGCCAAACCAGCTATTTTAAGCAGTGTAATTAACGGGGGGGCCGAGCACGCAACGTTAATTAGGCAAATATTTGCCTTATACTAATTTTTTTGCTGTTCAGACTCTAAAAAAATGTTGTTAATAACTTAATAAGCCACATTTACTTCCTTAAGTGCGGTCGATCGAAACTTTCTTTAATTCTTGCAGCTTTTCGGTTGCTCCACTCACGATTCCAATTGCCATTTACTACGTTTTGACCAGGTTTTCATTTGGCGACCACAATTTGCTGGGCCATAAATCAAATGCCACAAACGAAAGTAAAATGTGCAAGTAATTACAAATTAAAGCAGCAGAGAAAAAGCAGAAAAAATGAAAAATTCCCCGGGAGGAAGGGGGCGGTGGGAGCTGATGGAAGGCGGAAAAGCTGGCGACATTGCGAAGCAATTTAATGAAAAGTCCGAATGGAAATAAAATTGAAATTATATAAAAACAAGACGAACAAAGTAGCAAGAGAGACAAATCAAAATAAGTGAGGAGAGGGTGGCAGAGGGGAGAGAGGGCGGAGCGAGGTGGGTTGTGGGGGGAAATAAAGAAAATTAAAGTCACGGTTTCTAGCGTGTAAAGTTGTTGTTGTTGCGACACTTGCACAGCAGCAACATCAACATCAGCAACAACAACACTTAACAGTAGAATGTAAATGTCTTTTTGGTCAGGTTTGTTAGCCACAAAATCCAAATTGCCATCACAGCAACAACAAGTGCAGCTGTAACAACAACAGCAACCTGTAGCTGCCTGCTTGCAAGCTGCCTCATCAATTGATTAAATTTGCAGTGCATTGAGATACTTTGGCCAGACTTTTTGGCTGATCTTGCCGATGCCTTTCACTTAAGACCAAAGAAAAAAGCAACGGCGCACGATTTTTATTTATTTAGATTTAGATTTCGATTCGAATTTCGTCTTACCGCCCCTCGAACGCCAACCACTCCCCTCTCCCTCAACGCCTGTGTCTCCTGTCACTTCCTCATCTTTGCAATGAGCCCGCAATTTGTTTGCTTAGTGTGTTTGTCGCAAAACGCACAGAACGCAATTGAAATGTTTAGGCCGCGTCAGTGAATCTACAAAACAATAAGCATGTTTTTGTCTTGGCCATTTTTGGCCAAAGCAACGCATTGATAAGATCTGCAACAGCAACTGTTGCTGTTGTTGTTGCTGCTGCTGCCACCGGGCAGGTAAGAAAAAAGCCCACCAACAATGAGCGTCCACATCCGCGTCGCCATCAACGCCATTGTGAGAGACCTGGAAAAACGGCAGTCAGGTGTTGCTTTTATTGTTTTACAATCACCAGCTGGAAAAGCACAAGAAAAAAAGCCAACAGCTATGGCCAAAACTACAACAGCATCGATTGGTACTGAGACTGGGACTCGTATTGGGTTTGGGACTCCTCGACATTGGGGGCTCATCGATAGCGTCGTCTTTGTAACTTTCACAAAACAAAACAAAATCTACACACACACAACAGAAGAAAACAAATCTCAGCTCATGCACAGGCCATAAAAGCAAACCACAATTCAAATAAAATGAAAATAGAATCAAATAAACTTGCAACCAAACAAAAGGCCACAGCCGCACTGAAATAAAACTCCGCAGCAACATGGCCTCGGCTCGGGTCATAAAGAAATCCCCAAGCCAACGACGACAAGTCGCGAACTACGATCAGGCCAAATGCAAATTTATCCAACATTTCTCACACACTCAGGTCTCAGGTCCAAGACACAGAGCTGACCTATTGCAACGGACAGCACTGTGTCGCTTGAAGCATCCAGCAAATGTGAAATCCAACAAAATTCTACTTACATTTGAAATTTTGTGGGTGTTTTTCTTCCGATTTGCGATTGTCTTATCTCTTAATGCTCGTTAGGATCAGGACTATCACTTGCCATCAAAAAATAAGTTTTTCAAAATTTTAAGTTTTTGACAAAATTTGTAAAGGGGTAACATCATAAAATTTTGCCAAAAATTTTGAAATTTTTTTTTTTCAGTTTTTAATTAGAATCGAGTCTCCTGCTTGTGCAGAGTTGTAAAATGTATGGCATTTCTATATAGCGCTTCATTTGGCTGAGATATAATATTTTTACGGCCGTTAGAACCCAAAAATTGTAGTAAAAGATCACAACGCATTTTCTACTTTATTTACTTACCTTTTCCCTAGTAGTAATAAACATTTGATCAAATTTCTTAGCTATTTAATGCAAGCTTTTAGCTATTTTGGCCTGAGAAATTCCGGCAAACACCGATGACTTGAGTTTTGGTAACTGGACACTTGGGCAGCTTTTCCCACATGAACTTGCCTAATTAAGAGGCCACAGCAGTTTGCAAGTCTTTAAAAATTTTGCCTACTTGCCCCATTTAGCAGCGGCACAGAGAACCTGCAACGTGTCTCGCCAGGCAACAAATGGCCATCAAATAAATCAGCGGCACAAACGCACATGCAAAACACGTCGCCAGGTAACAGTAGGTAACTTCCCCTTCCCACCTCTACCCAGCTCCCTCTTTCTCTCATCATCTCTCGTCTGAGTTTTCAACATCTCTTCAACGTCGCCGTTTCGCGTTATCAGAGTGCGCGTTTTAATGAGTTCGAGTACGTTTTATGAGCATGCAAAAGGCAAACTCTTGAGAAATCCGAAAACGCACCAAAGTGGAATGCACACAAAAATGTTAGAATCTTGCCGCGTTGATAAACTTTCGCGAGGAAAGCAGCAAAACAAAGCATCAAAAGCAGCAGCACAAATAAAAACAACAAAAATTAAAGAACCAAACTCAAGTTGAAGATGATGATGATGATGGAGACGAGACGAACCGGCAAACACTTGAAGCAAACAACAACAACGACAACATCTCGGAAAGAGCTCATCATAATCAACTGTGATGGCGACGGCCTTATGATGATTGTGATTGGTGTCGTTGTCGACGAAGTTGTTGTTGTTGTAGCTGTTGCTCTTGTCGCCTCACCTGAACTTGCCATTTCAGATGCTGACTAGTTAACAAACTGTCTGACTGTTGGACAGTTAGACCGTCTACAAGTCGAAGAGTCTGGCAATCTGGCACGTACGTCGCGACAAAGCACTCAACCCTTTCGCAGATACATTCGCAAAGATACAAAGACGCACTTGCTCTGCTTGGAACGCGACGGAATTTATGAATGAATTCAATGAATGCTTCACTCACATACGTAATGTGAAAATGTGGAAAGGCAGCAGAGCTGTGAAGTTCAAGAGCAGCCTGAAACTATGCCACGATTTTCCATACACAAGTTGTGCAAACTTTGTTGCATACTTTTCGGCTGCTGTCTAAAATTATGTACTGCGCTGTTATCAGTGTAGCATGAATTTCTCAGGGTGAAATATTTCAAATCATAAAACTTTGCTCGCCAAGCAGTCCATGGCATAAATTTCCCACTAAACACAAACTTCGCTTGAATAAATACGTATAACATACTAATACATATAACATAGCGAATGCCAACCATGTCTGAGCCTTCACAAGTGTTTAAAATTCGCACTAGCGATGGAATCGACTTTTACGTAAGCCTTCCAGTGGCTGAGCAAATTGGGCTAATACAAGGTTGGCTGGAACACGAACCAACTGAGAGCTCACAACTCGAAAATAGCGGAGATGGTGGCAATTATGTGTTCCTCGATCGAGTCAGATCTGAAATATTTGAGCTGGTGGTCAAGTGGTGCACACAGTTCTTGGAAATAACAGTTCCCTCACTGATGCAGGAATACAACAATCTCAAGCTCAGTTTGTTCAAGAGGATTCTCGAAGATGCGCTTGCAGACGACTCAACCATGTTTGAACTGATCATTGCAGCTGATTTCCTGAACATCGAAAGTCTATATCAAACAGGAGCTAGTTATGTGGCCGAACTGATCACGGAGTGTGAGAGCGTTGTGGAAATTCGAAAGCGATTTCACATCACGCTCAGATATGATTTGGATTAGACCGTGAATACATATGTAAATTTCCTTAAAAAGGGTTTTAGTTGTGCTTTGGCAAGTTACTTTTTGTTACTTTCAAAATTCCATTATAAATTGAAACGACTTGTGTACATGTTTCGTGTTTTGTAAGTAATTAAATCTTTATTAAATCTCAATTTGTCGGTGATTATTATTCAATATTTTGTTGTCATTATTTATCTTGGCTTCTCATTTATCTTTTCTATGCATTTTTATGTTTTTGTTTTGTTTTGCTTCTATCCCAACCTGTAGCATATTTTATCTTAATGTTCATCTCGTGTCTTTGCTTAATTAGCTAATTTACTTAACGTGTCGTTTTGCAAATCTTCACAACATTTTATTTTCGCTTTTTGCCAACTCTTTTATTTTCTTGGGCTTTTACAAATTTTTTATCGGCCCACTTGGAAAGTTCTTACAATTACAAGTACTTTCTTCTGTTTTCTGGCTTTCTTTGCAGTTGTTCTTCAAAATCTTATTTGTTTAATTATTCTTGTGGTGTTCATTAATTTGTATTTATTGCTACATTACATTTGTTGTTGTTATTTTGGGTTTATTTTGCATTTATGCAACGAACGGCAACTGCAAATTTGTTAAATCGAAATCAGATATAGAAAAGACTGTGTGAAATGCTGTACACAATGTTCTTGCATTGAACTTAACTCGTCACTAATTTTCTCATATAGGTAGTATGCAATTAATCAATCCATCAATCAATCAATCAACGCGGGGGCTCGATACCAGCGAAGTGCTCCTCCTTCTCTTGCCTTCTTTATTATATTGTTTTTTAATGGTGTTTGTATTGTATTATACACTATAAATCGATTCATAGAAAAAGTGTAAATTATGCTATCCCATATTTGATAGTTTAATGTATAATAGCTTCAGCTGCTCCAACTGCTTCGTCTCATATATAAATAGTTGTATACATATAATATATATATATATATATATATAGAGTTTGTATAGATATTAGCTGTATATATATATTTATATACGCAATTTATATTGCTTAACTCTGACATTGCAACGCTTTGAAGCAAAGGACAGAGTAAGTGAGAGAGAGAGAGCGGGTGTGTGAGTGAGACAGTGTTACCAATTCAGTTTACAGTTTACATTAGATTCAGATATAAAGACTGGCAGCTGACAAAACAGATCCTAAATCTCTCGGTTTCAGCGAAAATTAAGCAAAAGCTTATTATCCGATCAAAACTTCTATGGCTGCCCTGAAACAAGTATATTTTAGTATATTTTACGTTATATTCTTTTAGTCTATTTACTTTACTTTAAATTGTGTCTGTTGGTTTTTCGGTTTTTTTGTTTTTGCTTTAGAAATATGAAACTTGCAAAGGAAGCGCCAATTTATCTTTAAACTAAGTTTGCTATATACTTTTTCCTTCTCCCAATTAATATGATTTTTATTTTTACTTTACGAAATGTCGTTTTGAAACTGTTTATGTTACTTTAATTTTACTTTACTTTACGTTACGTTACTTTATGTTATTTTAATTTAACTTTTAAGTTTAAATATTCACGAGCACGCGCGAGCATTTTAAATTGCATTTCGTATTGATGCGTTTTTTCAAAATTTACAATTAGGAATTTCTTCATTTTGTTTTTTTGTTTTTTCTTTGTGTCTTGATTATTTATAACTGTCTTGGAGTAAAAGTTGTTCAGTTTCATATTTAATTTTATTCGTTTCGCAACTTTATGCAACTTGCTTTTACAAAATAGATATTCATCTTTAAGTTTGATGATGTTGTTTCTAATCAATCTGTTTGGTTCCATCTGCCTCTAAAATCTTACGTGTTAAATTGTTACAGTGTTTCACTAAAAAACATCATACTGGGTCCAACTTCAGTTTGTAATTCCTGATATCTTGTTGCCATTATTTATTAGAACTTTATCAAACATGCTATGATCTGTATTTTTTATTTTTTTTTCTTTGCAAATTTACTTGAGCATCCTTTGTTTTCCTGGCTTTTACCTATTTATCGCGATAAGTTTTTTAGTTTTATGCATTTTGGCGATATGTATGTACATGTAAGTATGTAAATTAATAAAGGACATAGACAAAACCATAAATAATCTGAAATAAAAATCAAAATATTTGGCAATTTTCGCTCAAATGTCTTTCAAAAAATGTAAATTTATTTTCTTATTTGTTTGTTTGGTTCTATTTTTAATGTGTTGTTTACGTTTAAGCTTTTTACAATAATCATAAATTTAAAATATAATAATAATAATATATATGCTTCAGAACTGTTCGCATCTTTTGTATATTTTATAATAATATTTTCGGTTTGTTGTTTATCTTGTAGTTGGCTTAAATTCAAATCTATAAAATTTATGGAAATCAGCAGTAAAAAGTAAATTTATGCTTAAATCTTAAGAATTTCTCTGTGTTGACTTGAATAATTATTTAATTAATAGTTTTATAATTTACTTTTTCTTCAATTATTTTTGTGTGTGTATTTAATTTTGTTTTCCTTCCATTGTTATATAATATAATACATAATTGCCTTGACTGAAGAATTAACAAATCGACTTACAACATCTACAAAAAGACAAGAATTTTGATCATTTTGATTTGCGTTTTTCAAATGAATTTTCCGAAAACTAAAGAAAATTTTATTTACATACAAGTAACAAAAAAGAAAAGCATTAAAGAATATAGAAAAATGAGAAAAACACAATTACGTACAGAAATTTACTTAAAATTAGAAAACCAAGCGGAATTCGCAATTAACAAAAACCTTAAAAGATGTTTTTTCACTTTTGCTTCGCTTCCTTCATTCCTCAACTATTTTATGCCATTTGAAATCGTTTTTCTTGCCTTACTTTTCTTCCTTCTTATTATGTGTTTATCGCTCTTATTTTATTTTAATATTCATTTTTTTTTTGTATTTTTTTAGTTTTTTTTGTTGGTTTTTTTTCTTGTTTTCATTTTTAATGTTTTGCTTTTAGATATTTGTTGACAATTTGATGTTGCACAAAATACAATTGTTGTTTGGGTTGTTGTTGTAATTTGTTGGAAAGTTGCTGCCATTGCAATCGTCATGGCCTATGGAATCTGTAAAGAGCAAAAGTTGAGATTAGTTTCAGTTTCACTTTCAGTTTCTAGTTTACAATTTTGAAAAGTTATAGGCGACAACGTGTGCTTCAGTTGGCAGCACGGCGCTGATTAAAGCGCAGACAAAGTTTCTTTAAAGTTTTTGTAATAAAACCAAAAATGAAAAAGCATAAAATAAATCGAGTATTCTGTATAACTGGGAACTTTGCCAGCTTATTTGTGACTTCCTGCTTGTCTGATTTTTTGTAAAGCCAACAGCTTCCACTTGCTGCAATCAGTTAGTTAAAGCAGTGTGGCTTAAAATACAACTTGAATGCAATGCCACAAAATCCAAAAGCCATTATAAAAAGTTGCCTTGTCGCAGTAGAAACTACTGTGTGGGAAATGGAAAATAGAAATGTCGACAAAAACAAATAGGCAACCACAGAAGGTCCTTTGTGGCCACATATATAGTCCAGAACAAAGCGCACAAGTGCCCAACTGGATGGACAAAACGGAAAACTGGACAGCTTGAAGAGCTCTAGCAGAGGTGGGGAGTGGGGAGGAGAGAGGGTAATGAAACTTGCAGTGAACTGCACGTGACACTTCATTGGGCATTTGGCAAATTTCGTGCGCTTTGGTCACATTTCGGTTGTGGCATTGAGAACTCGTCAAGGACGTGCTCACACACACACACACACCGAACCGACTATTGATGGGTTCTTAATCGTACCTCGTCAGATGGCGACTGCCCTCGTGGACTGCCATTTCGGAGGATTTGAATTCGTTTAGCTCCTTGCGTATGGCAGCCTTATCCTTTGGCGTCAGTCTTGTCCATGGCTTATCCGCCCGTCGATCATAATCATGCGCCTGCGTCACCTCAATGTAATCATTGAAACGTATGATCTTCTTCTCCTTGAGCTCCTCGACGGTGGGCCGAAAACTGAGTTTACGCAACAGATACGACTTCTTCTCCTCCTTCTGTTTCTTCTCCTCGGCGGGTGATTGAGCTGAAAGTGTAGAAATCAAGCATTAAATGGTTTCAAATTATATAATTTAGTTAAATTGACTTACTTTTTAGAATGTTGCGCTCCACAAGCTCCTCGGCAGTAGGTCGCATCGAGAGGCGTCGTATGAGACGCGCTCCAATCGCCTCCTTGGACTCCTTGATCTCATTATCGTTGACCTGATGCAAAATATTGCGATTAATCAGATCTTGTTTATCGGGCCTCAATTGCAATTTCAAGGACAGCGACTCCTTGCGCGCCAATTTGGCCAATCTAGTGTTATCGTTATCATCATCCCGATAGACAATATGACCATCACTTTCATCACTATCGCTGCTGCTCTCGCGTATCACAAACGGCCTCGTATTCTCCTTATTCTCAACGGTGCATGGCAATTGGATATTGAACATTTGCTGCCTGCTGTTGGGAAATGTTACACAAACAAATTGTGCATAAGTCAATGGGATAGAATCAAATGGAAATCGTATACATAACACATATAGTATATTCGGGCATTATCTAACAAATATTGTACGCTATTGTAATTAGCTTCACACATACACCAACTTGGAAAAATAAAAGGGGAAAAGGATAAAACATGCAGCAGACTTTTAAAACCAACACTTTGCACTCTGCAATCTCACAAGGGCAATCTGCCAGATTTACACACACTCTCACAACACATGCAGCACTAAGCTTGTGTGTGTGTGTGTTTAATTTATTCATCTTCCTGCATAACTCGCTGGCACACATGTCCTTAAAGTTTTTTGTTGCTGCTACCAAAAATCCTTTTACACTTTACTCTGTTTTCTGCTGTTGACTGCGGCAATTTGCTGTTTTCTTTTTAACGACACGTGTGTGCACATCTGGCAACTCTTCCATGCGTCTGTGTGTGTGTGGCAGTGTGTGGAAGTGTGTGCTTGGCTTTGTACTTAAAGCTGTCGTGGCTGAAAAGCCCAGTCAGTATGCTATATCCTGTCAGTCGCATCCGCAACACTTTCGCATTAAGATTATACACATATATATATTATATATATGTGGAATATTCGCATCGTATCATGCAAAACGTGCACAAAAAGAAATTATGCAACTCATTGACGTCTGCTGAATACCCTTACTTCAGAGTACAGTCGACTAAAATAATCAGACAGCAAATGACAGTACATAAACTGCTATGTTAAGCTTGTTTACCCAATAAAATTACTTAATTTTCTGTACATAAAATAAACACAAAGTTTATTCTGCTTTTTATAGTCTGCAAATGAAATTCTTTAATGCAATCAATGCCTTTCAAAGCTCAAAGAAATGTAACTCAATTGAAGTGGTCTTCTTATCAAGAGATTTCAGTTTTCACTTTTACCTTTCAGACAGATTAATTTAAATGAAGTACTACTCAATTTAGCTGGCAATTAAAAGCCAGTTTGCAACACAATTAATTTGCAATCTTCAGTGAAATTGTATTTAATTAAAACAGTTGTACTGCCAAGTAGTTTAAGCTTAAAGGGTATAGTTAAATCGATTGAAGCTATATATACAATTTTATTACTATTTATTGTTTTAGTGTATTTTTTCTGCTCTGCAGCTCTACACTTTCTTCCTTTCTTATCTGTGCTCTCTTTCGCTTTGCCACTTGCACAATTTATGATAAATATGTGTAACAATTTTGCATTTCCCGTTCAGTTGTTTCACTTTCACGCATTGTTGCAGACACTTTGCATATTTTGCTACTGCAATGTCGAGGAGGCGAAGTGAAAACCAGATAAATTTATGGGCGTGGCTTAAAGAACTTGAATCCCATGTGGCACTGCCTTCAATTGAGTTTCGATTATGCCGCTTCGCTGGCTATAAAAATCAACTTGTGGAACATGTCAACTGTCATCATTTTTCATTTCCAGCTTATTAATAAAACAGAGACTCGCCTGTCACACTGTTTTCTTCAGCGGCATAAACAATTTATATATATAAACTTTTATATATACTTTTATATAGATTTAATTAAAATGCTGTTGATGCTTTGTAATATGATGTGTGCTTCCATAAGAAAGTGCGCTCAAGTTGAAATGAAATCTTGTTTCCAAATGAAACATGCAGCGGCACAAAAAGGACCAAATAAAAAGCAAACAGAAACTTTTATCACACACACACAAACACACTCATACATATATATTTGTATATACGACATTTAGGGGGGTTGGCTGGGTGGGAAAATAGAGGAAAAGTGGCGCCGGCACATGAGAAAATGAAACTTAATGGCAAACACAACCAAAAAGTTAGTAATTTTAAACTCAAGTAAAACAATAACAGTAAGAGAGAGTGTTGTGCGGGTGTGTAAACTGGTGTGTGTGCGAGGGTTATTCTGTGTGTTGTAAGGCTCCTCCGTTCGTACAGTGTTTAAGGTTAAATCAAAACAGCTCATAAATATGAATATTAAGGTGCTTGGGGAATTTTAAAGCAGGGATTTTTGTGGGCTTCAAATCTGTTTTTACTTGAAAAACTTTCTTTGGAAATTATTTTAATTTTGCAGCGTGTTTAGTTTATTTTCACTGATTTATTTTTAAATATTATTTTTGTGGGCTCAGGAATTTCTCAAAGTAAACTTTGAAGTGAGTTTTGTAATTTAAGAAAAGAAACGAAATAAAAAACAAATTAAAATGTGAGAGAGTTGGAAAGAGTGAAGAAGGGGGAGTACAGCGGGAGAAGGGGGGCGGGGTATACACTAAAAGCATTTTAGGCATACGTTCCACATAACAAATAAATTAGCTAAAAAAATGTTTACCATATTCTAATCCGTGGTCGAAGTATAGGCCTGATTTCGAGGTACGTTTTCGGGTTGTATTGGTTGATTGATTGTATTGATTGATTGATTGATTGTTGTAGTAGTAGAGGTATTTGTTGGTTGTTGTTGTAGATAGTAGTTGTTGTAGATAGACAGAGACAGAGAGATAGAAAGAGAGGGTGGAAGAACGCACACACAAACAAAGAACAAAGAAATTCCAAAAAGAGAAAAATTGTCAAATTTATCAATACGATTATTAAACAAACGAAAAAGTTATATTAACAGGGGTGGGGGACGGGGTCGTTATCAATTGTTGCAGCAGAAATATGTTTAAAGAGAGTAAAATATTGAAAAAGTGACAAAAGAAAACAATTTCAAACTACAAAACAAAAATTTGCATAATTTTTTTTAAAGGGAACCCAAGAAACTACAAAATGGCGGACGTGTAGGGGTACAGGGACCTGGACGTGTCTGGCATACTCACTTGAGCGAATAGTTATTGCCCGTCGCATCCTGTCGCACCACCAAAGGACGCTGGCTAGCCGAATGTTGAGCGGCTGCAGCAGCTGCCGCTGCCATGGAACCAATGCCGCCATTGCTATTGGAAATGGCAGCCGCTTGGGCGGCACTGTGATGCTCCTGTGTGGGCGTGACAGGCGTCGAATTGGCAGAGGCTGAAGGACCCTTCTTTTTCAATGCCGATTTGAGAGGAACTGCATTTGGTTTTGGCTCTTTGGCTGGAATTTCCTCAACGCGCTGTGTGTCCATGACACGCACATGATTGCCACCATACGGCGCATACTCATCGTCCGAGTCGAGCTCATCCTGGTCCGGATCGTGATCTGTGAAACCACAAAAAGGCAGAGAATTAAAATCGTGTAGGATTCGTTTATTAGATTTCATTCAGTTCAATTTCTTTTGTGGGCGTTTTGGGCGGGGCACTAGCATAATTTTATGAAGTGCGCAGTTGGTAATGAAGCTGAAGCTAGCCTAAAAATTAATTCTTTACCATCATAGTCGTAGTCCTGCTGATAATCCTGATCGTTCATAGCGCCTGGCCCGTGCGGTCGTCCAGCGATGAGCGTCGGGCTCGGCGTGGAGAACATTGGCGGCGGTGGGATGGGTCCAATTTCCGATACCGGAATCGGTGGCTCCGGCAGCTCGCTGAGCATCACGCCCGGCGGCAGCTTGCCACCAGCGTATGGCGGTGGTGTGCTACCCGGTGGTCCACCCACCATTTTGTTATCATCGCCACCATCTAAATTTCGTATTTAAATCCGATAACAGTACAAAATCGGGGGACAAAACACACACGGAGAGAGAGAAGAGAGAGAGAGAGGCAAGACAAACAGTGAGTGAGTATGAGTTTCTTTGGCTAGCAAGTGATGCAAATGTGTGTGAGTGTGTTGGAGTGTGTGTGGGTGTGTGTGAGTGTGCGTGTGACAATGTGTGTGAGTTGTGTGGGACTTTAACCAGGCAAAGGCGTTTAACATTAGGGTGATTGATTGACACAGTACTAAGAATTTGTTAACGAATTGAATTCTATCGATAAACGACAGTTTTTGGTAGCAATAAAAAACAGTTAAGTGAATTTGGCTGGGAAAATCAGTTGATTTAACAGATATAGATGCTTTATATAGCTTAAATTGCATATTAAATGTAATGCTATCGCTTTCTTTGCCTGGTTGTCAACCTACTACTATTTCTACTACTAATGCTACTACTCTTGCTACTACTATTTACAATACTCTAGCTTTTGAGTGCTACACAGATACCAGGGCTCAATCTACTTACAATGCTCGTTGTGATAGCAAATGTTGACTCCTCGCCGCGACAGTTTGTTGCTGCCACCAAGAGTATTGGGTCGCTCCTGTTTGTTATTGGAATCTCCCTGGTTGTGTTGTTGTTGCTGTTGCTGCTGCTGTTGATGCATGCCACCGACTCCAACCCCACCACCAGGCGGTGGTAGCATGGAGCCCTGGCATGTCGGTTGCTCAATATTCGGTGTTGATAATGTGCCATTGCCACCGTGTTGTTGTGCATCAGTCTTGTCTTTTCTTGGTTCTGCAATAGAAGAAAGAAAGAAGGGAAAGTGTGAGAAAATGGGAAACATTTAAAAGGAAAGCAAAGCAAATGAGTAAAGAGCATAAGCGACTAATTTACGAGCATGTGCCAAACTAACTAGGCAAACAGAGCGAAGGAGATAGACAGACAGTGGGCATGTGGGCTCACACTGCGTATACTTGATGAGCTTTTACATTAATTGTTAAGGTGGCTGCTTTGGTGGTTTGCTCGGCACCAGCAGCAGCTTGCACCACTGAAAATTGCCTGCCAGGGCAGCAGCCACAACTTGTCGAGCCACTTGAGTGCCCACAAAACACTCAAACACACACACACTACACACACCCAGCTGTATAGTGGTTTTTCTTTTGTTCTCCCCATCTCTCTCTTGGTCAAGTGTAATATTTTTAATTGTTGTTTAAGGGTTAAGCGTTCGGGTCTCCTCAGAGCCACCAAACAGTGAACCCGACCACATTTGGACAGTCGTGGCCAAAAGAGAAATGCCCAACGGACAACTGAAAACTGAATGAATGTAAATTGTTCTTGTTGTTCTTCTTGCCATTGCTGTTGTTGTTGTCTCTGAAGTCCTTGTGTAAGTGGGACGACCTCGTTAATAATGAGAAATGGCAAACAATTATGTGCCAGTTTATTTGAGTATAAAAGCAGACAGTGCTTAACTACACTAGCCTACAAATGCAGCACAATTTACTGGCTCTTCAGCAGAAAATCTTCATATAAAGGGAAAAAAAGACCTTAAGCCTGTTAACTAGTGTAACTCGTAGGAGCAAAAACTTATCTCTATTTGCGCAGCATTAAAGACTGGAATTAAATAAAAGAACTCAAACAAAAGCGTACAAAAGGGAAAGGTATTTACAGAGAAAGGTATTTTTAAGGCAGACAAGCATAAGTCCACCCAAGAGACAGATAATTATGAGTTTAATGTATAATTAAACTGAAGAAACCATTGCAATATGTGCCCAAATGCTACCAAAGACCGGAAATTACTTGCTAACCTACTTTTCCACCCTCGGACTATTTTAATCAAGCATAACAAATGAAGTTTCCTGTCCAAAAAGAGCTTTTCTCTAAGAGAATTCGACTGGTCAGACAAACGAGCAATCGGCACGATATCATTTTCCACATGCCCGAAAAGCAATTAAGAGGAAATTCCTAACAAGTTCTTAAATACTTTTCATTTACTTTCTGCTCGTTGGCGTGTCAGTCATTAAAAAAAAAAGAAAATTAAAGCTGAAACAAAAATGAACCAAAAATGTTACACTTGACAGACAGCCAGACAGCCAGAGTTCGGGTGTGGAATGGTTGGTGGCTGGTGGGAAAATCTGCGCACTTTGCGCACAATATTTATGGTCTAGGAGAATGAAAATATCTTGGGGCGAAAATTCACGGTAGCAATTAATTGGCAAATTAAGTACATAAAAACCAAACAACTACAACACTAACAAATTAATAACAAATTAAAACGAGCAAAGCTATGGAAAATAACAAGAAAGAAAGCTATTTATAGCCACCAGCCTCTTAATGAAATTTATAGAAAAATTTAAAGCATACTTTTAGGTGCCTCAGGATAATGTTCCTTTGTCCCATATACCCCAAACTCCACGCGTAACGGGTATACACACAGTAAATTGCGAAAATGTTAAACAATTTTGCTAATCACAACCAAATAAATATCAAAGCGAGTCTAAATAGGCAGCACACAGGGGGGCGTGGCAATTTAGGGGGACGGGCGAATGTAAACTATTTGAACCAGATACAAATTCCGTTGGCCAAGTGCCAAATGAAAAGCTAGTGCGAAAAGATGGGTAAAAAGAGACAGGGAGTGAGCGAAAGAGATAGCCAGAGCTATGCCCTGACGTGTTTGCGCAAATATTTTGAAGAAATAAATAAAAACATTAAACAAATACATTTCATTTATAGTATTTTTGGTTTGTTTGTTTGACACTGCGAGTGATGAAGTAATGAAATCATTATGAAAGCCAAGAAAATACATTTTCATGCATCAAGTTCATGATGAGCCCAAAGTCTAGGACGAGGCAAAAGTAGAAAGAGTAGGGTATGGACACAGAGTGAGCAAGAGTTTGTGCCACTGCAGAATATTTTAATGAATTTATGTGCTTGTCAAATTATGGCGACAAATGTCTTTGTATTAACTGACAAACTTGCTGCCTTTCTCACTCTGCCACTCCCACTTGTGCCCTCACTTCTCTCACGCACTTGCTGTCTCTTAGAATTTATGAGCTGACAGCACTCTCTGAACAAAAACAACAACAACCGCAGGCAAGAATTATAGCATAACCATAAACAAATTTGGAACTTTGAGTTAGGTTCGCCAGCATTTAAGCCGAGAAAAAAAATAAATCCAAATCAAGATTAATGCTCTTAATTTAATGCATGAAAATCTTGGCATTTAATTGAATATCTAATTGATCTAAAGCAGAGCTTTTAGCCCACAGTTTATGCCAATGCCAAATGCCACATATATCAATTTGATTATCATGCGTTCTGCCTCTCACCCTCTCTCCCCACCTCTGTTATCTCTCCTTCGCACACACACACACAGACTAATGACAATATTAATTAGCCAGAAAGTTTAGTCTCCTAATTAGCCAGGACCAACAGCTGTTTGGAGAGTTTGGCCTTTTAATCAATTACAGAGCATCTACACCGTCCAACTGAGTATGCAACATAAAATTGCGTATACGTGTGCGTGGCGTGACGTCATTGGGAATTGCAATTCCATAGTGTGCAATGCACAGATTTATTTATAACTTGAAGCCAAAAGCCACAAAAAAAAAATAAAATAAAATATAAAGAACTGACAAGAATTGGAGAATATTTGGTATGAAAGCACCGCAAATTAATTGTGTGGTTGTTATGTTTGGACACGGCAAACAGGATACGGAAAACAAGGCCTATCAAGTCGAAAGCTCTGGCATGCGATGGCTATTTGGTGTAAATACCCTAGAATTTAAAGCACTGTAGGGGAGTACCAGCTTAAAATAACACTACCTAAATTTAATTTACCATTTTAAGCTTATTTTATTTAAGGCAGAAATTCAATTATTGAAAATTATTACAGGGTATGCACACACACATTTATTTTAATCAAATACAGAAATGTTTTGCCGTTGTTCTTGTTGCGGTTACTGCTTTTGTTCTCAACTCTGGATTTTTGCTCTGACAGCGTGTGGATATTTGATAAATAAACAATGAGAGGCTGTGAACAAGAGGCAGGAAAGAGGTGAACGCCACCAAGCCAACAACACCACCACCACACCACCGCATTACCGCACAAAAATAACTGAACACTCGTGCCTTTTCATAGCCTAATTTTCATTTGGGAAAAGGGCATGTGTGAAAGAGAGAACCTGCACACAGCAAACGACAGTTAAACTCAAGGGAATACAACAGAAAATAACTAGAGGGAGGGGGTGAGAGAGGGATAGGGGAAGCAGGGGTATCAAATGTGTTGCAGGGGACCACACACACACACACAGCTGCTGCTGACGTCACTCAAAATGAGCCTCGCCTGCTCCAGAGAAGCTGTCAAATGGCAGTGACATTTATTACGTTAACCATACGCCCGAGTGGTTTGGGTTCGTTTTTATATTTCAGTTGGCTGCTTATTTAAGCAAGGCTTCTGCATGCAACAACTGCTGCCTGCCACGCCCATGTTTCTACTCTGCACTTGGCCTTAATTTAGTACACAACACGTATACGCCGCGTTGTGCAACAACACACACACAAATTTTTGTTGCAGCCGCCAAATATCAACGCCTCGACATAATTCATTAAATATAATTAATGGTACATCGTTAAACGCCAACTGCCACGCCCACTTGCAAGCAGCGTGATTCATGCGCCTTGAATGCTGCCACTTGCATAGCAAACAAATTGTGTGTTTAAATATATTTATGTGACAAATTATGTACCTAGAGGCGAACGTATTTTAAGTAGCTATATTATTCGATAAATAAATTAAATTTATTCGAATAATTGATAAAGACAAACGGAATTATTTGTCATAGAAATGCGTATTCTAGCTATAAAGTGCTGTCTAAAATAATAACAATTACAAAGCACTCTGGCTCTTCAAGTAATGGGTTCTAAACTCTGTAATAGCATTCAACCCTTGACTTCGTTTTGCCCCACTCTTGGCCATAATTTGCATATGCTTTGACGATTCGATTTTGACATTTGTTTGCTGCTCGAGGCACATTTCACATTTATTCTGAAGGCAAAAGGACTTCAAGTGTCTGTGAATGCCATTTTCCAGGAACGTTCGTTCGTTGGGAAAAACGTTTTGTATTTTTTCAAAAGCTCTTCAACTATGAAATGTTGCCTCGAATTTTTTATCGATTGTAGCACACATTTATATGGAGTTCTTTACTGTCTTTTTTTCTCCTTTTTTACTGCTATAAAAATGCTGTACAGCTGCTGAAATTGTCATTTGCTGTGAGAGACAAGAACAAAGTGGAACATGCTGTCTCCCTGGAGTTGTGTTGTGCTCTTCTCTGCGTGCTTTAGGATAAATGTAATTGATTGATATATATTTCAATTCAAGTTGAAGCCACTCGAAACAATCGATGCAGTTTAAATTGTCAAGTGTAACTTCAGTTAAGTATTGTTGATTGTGTTCTACAAGTTTGTTGGTTATTCTGATAAATTAATTGCATTGATTTCATCTCATTTGACTGAGAACAATTGAGCTGCAAAGTACTCTAGGCAGATTTTCCAATTTGTTACAAAGTTTCGCAAGTTTGTTAGCCAAAGTTTGAAACTCATTCAAGTTGAAGCCATTCAACGCCATAATCAAACCATTTAAATATGTTTTGACTTGTTTTTTACACCAACAACTGCCCTTCGTTTTGATTATTTAGATTTTGTTTAACTGACAGTGGCTCAGATTTAATTTCGCATCATCTGCTTGAAAAGTAATTTGCTCACAACAAAATTTGAAGAGCAACAACTGCTGGCACTTCTGTCTGTCTGTCAGTCGTTGTCTTTCAAGGCGCTTGTCAAACCAAATTTTACGTAATATCCCCCACCACTTGACATCAGCTTTTAAGTGTGTTACGCATGAACTTTGCCCTTTTGGTCGCTCTCAAATATTTGTTTTCAATATTTACTTTCAATGTTTTATTCTGGGAATAAGGTGTAGGTTCCTCTTGTTGACGATGTCGTCGACACATTGGCCCACAATTGTGAACTGTCGGCGTTGGTTTGGCGGTGCAAATGCGTTTGGCATTTCAAGAGTTTCAAGTGATCAGAGGAGTAGTGGAAGGTGCAGAAGGTGTATAAATTCCTAAGGAGCAATTAAAAGTTTTTTAATGCTGCAATCTCGAGTGTAAGGAAAACAGCGGGCAGCCAATTAAATGGCGATTAAAAATAAATTAAGTTTACTTTATGTACGAAATTTGTTTAAAAACCAAATGGCAAACAACTGACTGAGCAGAAAAACACTCTACACACACCAAAAATAAAAGGCAGCTAACGTATAAATAAATAATTTGTGAGCTTAGTGTCTGGAGAGCATATCTAAATGGAATTGTTTGTATAAAGGTGAAGGCCGAATGACCCACAGACCGAGCAGACAAACCGACAGACACAGTCATCAAAGGCAAATGCAGTCTACACACGCACACTCGGAGATACAGGCACATTCAGATTCAGATACGGATACGGAGGCTGAGGCAAAACTATAAATAGAACACTTGAAATATTTTTGTCGTCGTCGTCGTCGTATTTGCCACTGCCGCATTTTTGATGCGATTAGCTCAGAGATTTGTTATTGTCGTCGTCTTAGCAACTAAATTGAAATGCTAAACAAATCCCCAAATGAAATCTCTGTGGGATGTGTGTGTAAAGTGAAAGATTTCAAATTGAAATTAAATTAATTTTCACCCAACATTCAGTGGGCCTGCATTTGCTGTGTGTGTATATATAGTATCTTGTATCTTTGTATCTTTGGCGTAGGCGTCTTAATTCAAATAGTTTCTCGTCTTCTGCTACTCAGCTCTTAGCGTGTTAATTGTTGTTGTTAACTTTGTTTGCTTTTTGATATACTATTCTGGCAGAGTCAATTAGCCTAATAGCCGAATGCCTAAAGCGCAATACTTGTCATTCATGAATGGAACGAATAACGAATAACGTCTAACGAATATGAATAGACTCGGAAACTTTTGTGTTTAGATTGTGGAATATTTATTGATGTTGTGTGCACTGGATCTTGTGGTTTTTATAGTACTATATATTAGCTGCCAATTCATTCTGACAGGCACCGAAAAGAATTTGAAGACAACGCAATTGATTATAATAATAAATAAGCTTTGAATTGAACAACAGAAAAATTAAGGTAAATTATGAAGCGCAGTAGTTTAAATTTGTTGTTCAAAAGTATCTGTATCTTTTATAGCGCACTAGTTCCAGTGCCCTTTTCCCCAGCACGTAGTTTCCTTATTTTATACCCCGTAACCTGTCAACCCTCGTAGTAAAAATCTCAGTGGCAATTAAAAGATATTATCAGTTAATTTAAGCATAAACCTTTATTAAACTCTTAAAAAATTAAACTGGCAATTATAAAAGTGCTTAACGCACTGCCAAATAATAAATTTAATTAAGAGCTTATGTAAATGAAATGGGTTTTTCATTATGCAAGCACACAATAAAAGGAAAAGCACGAAAAGCCAACTGAAAAAACCAAAATCAAATCGCACTTGCTCGATTTCCCATTATTTTCCCATTTTTACCCCTTTGCCACGCCCTTTTTTGCATTGGGTCCACTCGTTTTTGGCTGATAAATGATATCTTTTGTGACAGTTTCTGTTTTCGACGTGTCAAACTCAAAGAGGCGCAAAACCGTAAGCAGTTTAAATAATTAAATTGCTCAATTGTTCGGTAATTACGAAATCAGCTAAAAATATCCTTTTCAAGTTTAGCCCCTTTCCTCCCTTCCCTCTTTATTTCACTTTCTTTTTTGCTGTTCACTGGCCACACTCAATTAGCAACGTTTAAGGAACCTGGCGAAAAAGCACAAAATATTTTGAAATGTAAACTTAATTGAGTTCTGTCGGCCAGAAACAAAGCGTCAAATTTAAGTCTATGGTCGTTGGAAATTAAATTTTAATGGCAGTTGACACTTTGACGCCCAGCCACGCCCCCCATGCCCCAACCCCCACTTACTTTGCTTTTTGTGCCGCCTACAAATTTTCTTTATCTTGCGTTTTAATGGCAATTTCTTGCCGCATTGTTTTTAGAAACAACGACCACTCGGCGTATAATAATAATAATAAATATATATTATTATGTTCGAGGCGAGAATTTTTTTGGTAAAATATATTCTTGGGCGACGCCACAGATTTACGAGGCGAAGAACTGAAAAACAACGAAACAACGAAACAACGAGCGAGAAACGACGCGATGAGAAACGAAGAGAGCGATACAATTTTCAGCTTTTACTTTCTTAATTTGATAGATGAAATCAGCACAAAGTTATGCAGCAACCCGAAAAAAATGAAAATCAACGAGAAAACAGCCAAAACAAATGCGTTGAAATACATGAGAAACAAACAAGTAGCAAAGCTAAGGTCTTACGTGAATGACTGACAGATACCCTGTGAAAAGGCCTTAAAATTTATTTTGTATCAGTACTTAAGAGCTACTGTTAATTCTGTATCTTCTAGCTACTTTTCTGCACCCTACGTACTTCACACAAACTGTGCACACCCTTTGCCAGGGTATACAAATACGAAAACCAAAAAACATTCAACAAATTCGGTTTGTTTTTGCGCAAAGGTCGCCAGCCCTGCAAGAAGGTGTATAAATCTCTTTTTTGGTTTTATTTTATTTTTTTTTTTTGGGTGGATGTCAAGCTCTTTGCGGACTGCGCCTATCTGATTTATGGGCACAAAAATTGGCGTAAATCGTAAAGCGAGGAAGGCCGAACAAATAACATTTAATTTCGGTTGAGTCGAGTCGAGAGACCCAAAAACTTGATGGAAAACTGTTTCGACAAAGCCAAGCATAAAAAAAACACGGTCAAAGTACAAAATAATATCAGGAAAATAAAAATGAACAGCTCAACAAAACCAAGTGAGAGAGAGAAAGACCGCAACACGTTTGCAAAAAGTTAACAATGCTCGATTGGCAACTTGCGGTGCTGGAAACCTGAGCTCAAACCGCTCAGCGCTGTCAGAAAAAGATCCACAAGAGAAACAACACCCAAACTTATGGGAAAAAAGTAAACTTTATGAGCTTCACACACACACACATACACACAAACTTATACTCTGTGGTGCACACTCGATGACAGTGAACAACTCGTTGAGGTGTCAAATTTATAGACGTGCGCTGAAAAGTAGGCAACAAAAAATGGCTCGAAATTTGTGCTCATATAATAAATGGAAGTTCAGATAGCTATTTACTACAGTTGATTTTCTGAGAGGACCTTATCAATAAAATACAAAAAATATGCTTATAAAAACGGTATTAAGTATAGCAGAAATGTGTAGAATATTTTCATAAATCATCATAGATTCCATTGCGAAGTAATAGCTTAAGTGACTGGCAGTAAATTCCCGGGTTGTGCTTAATTTCAAGCACAGCATTACAAGAAATACTTGCACATCTGTATATCTGTATATATGCTTTTATAGAAATCTCAGCATTACACACACACTTGAATATACACTCATTCATTGTGTGTAATGGGCGTAAACACGCAAAAGCAAACCCAAAAAAAAGGAAAGGCAAAGAAAAATAGAAAAGCCTATCAACTAGGATTTGTAGTCAGGGCAACATGTAACTTGGCAAAAGCTTGTCCCTACTATAACTTATACTTGCTGCCTCACTCAGTCTTTAGGGGCACTTATTGCCTACCTGTAATCACTTGTTTTAGCCGATTTTAGCCAGCTCAGTCATATTTAAGGTTTAAATTTAATGAAAGGAAGCCTTTAATGTGCCTAACAACGCGCCCAACACATAGACAAATTGGAGCGGAGTAGGGAAGTGAAGGAACAAACACAGAAAGAGATGCTGTTTAAAAAGGTGGCGCCACAAAAACTGCCTAAAGGCTTAAACGCTTTAGCTTTGTGCGCTGGTTTGGATTCAGGGACTCTCTTTCGGATTCTTGGGTTTTTGCCAGGGCCATTAGGTGGATGTCTAGAAGACGGCACGTGGAGTGCCTCGAATAACACTAAACGTCACTTTAACGCTGTTGCCACTTCTCTTTGGGCCAAAGTGCTTTTCACACCCAATTTCTGCACGTATGTGTATGCACAACAACAACAGGAGCAGGACCAGAAACAACAACAATAATGCAAAAAAGTAGACGAGCATCGCGAGTTAAATGCTTTTCAGGCATAAAACTTTGACAGCCAAGCAGAGAAAAACACAACAATGACTCCCCCCAGCAAACACACACAAACACACCCACCCACACACAGATACTCATACTTCCTGCTTCGCTGTCTACGCGTGCGTACGTGTGTGTTTGTGTGCCTGGTGTTGGTTGTGTTTGGCCTACGTGCCTCAAGCTATTTTTTGTTATGTTTAATGCGTCGCCCAAGTTATGATTACAATTTGGAGCAGCATCTAAGGTCTAAGGCAACCAAAGACAACCAACACCAGCAGAGTACAGTGAAATACGGTGGCACTTGCCTATAGTCAACTAAAATTAACACTTCATTGCTTACACTGATAAAAAATGTTACCAAACTTAAGATTTAGTTCGATTAGATTAACTAGGACATAAAGCAAAGGAACAAGTTTCCAAATGCTGTTTAGTAGTAAGCAATTCAGTCTAATGTGAGTACTTTCTGTTCCCTCTAAAGAGTTACAACCGTACTTCGTATGTAGTGCCACATGTTAGCCATATTGGACAACAGCAGTTTGGGCCATAAACTTGCCAACATTTTGCCGTGCAAGTCTCGTTTTGCTAGCCCCTTTTGCATGTGTGTATCTCTGACTTGTGTGTGTATACTGTGTGTGTGGCCACATTTGATATACAAGCTCGTGTGGCGTGTTGTAGGACTATAAGGTACCCAGCTTGTATTGGATGTTCACATTTTTCAATAATTTTTATGACTTATTTTTACTCCTTCAAGGATTACGTGATTGTGTTTCCAACCAAAACAGTGTGTACGATTTACTTATGGCGTTTTTAAGCTGCTTTATGGTTAGATAACTTGTAGTGCATCTACAATTCGTCTATTTCATTCGCTGTAACTTTCTTTGTCGTATTTTTGTGTATTATATTGTCATAGCTTGGGCGTTGCCGCTGACGACTTGAATCAATAGCTGAAGGTCACAAAGACTTTACTCCAATAGAAACATAAACATCGTATATAAATATGGATATGAAGCATAAATGATAAGAGCCTCTGAGCATTAATCATACGCCATGTGTTGTTGCTGGCATACAGCAATTAGTTGCCACATAAATTTCAGGCCTTTGAATTATGTAGCATTGGACAGATTCTCTGCTTCTCACTCACACTTCACCTCCTCTCTGTTTCTCTGTCGCTCTAACATCATCAAGCTTCAGCTCAACAGTAAATTCTGGTTGAATTGGCAACGGAAGTGGCCAAAAACATGGCGAGCATCATGAAAACAACATTCCCAGCTGGTCCCGAAAAGTTGCTTTAAGATCTGATAAATTAGCAATAATATTTGCCAAGAACGGAAGTTGGCAAGGTCAACCTCAAAATCATTATGATGTTCTTCCCGTCCATGATGTGGACGCTGTTGATTTGTGGGCAAAAAGTGTCGCTCAAGAGTAAATATAAATAAAGACGATTCGTTCACAAAAGTCACTGGGAATACGATGCGCAATTTTCCCCAAATTGACATAATTAAAATCGTATTATTTATGGCCACAATTTCAGCAAAGAATTTTTTGCTAGTTTTCTTCACCGTAATAAACATAAATTAAAGCCAAACTGAACTGAACTCAACTCGGCTCGTCTTGGAGAAATGATTGCTCCATGGCCGCCAAAGCAAGCTGACTGTACATGATTGATGATTGTGTGCATGAACAAAAGCTGCATGCTGCATAACTCAAGACACCGTGTTGGATTTTGAGACTCGCTGAATGTCAGCAGATGATCAGACAGATGATTAATGAATGCAGCTGATTGATTATGTCTAAGACAAAACCATTTCAGATTAAAATGAATCAATAAAAATGATTAAGCAAGTTTTCGACATGAAATAATCTTCTCAAGACTTGGAAACCTGTTGCATTACTTTTTTTAAAGATTCTACTAGAGAATTTAATTCTTAACTAAATAATTTAATTAAAGTTTTAATTTAATACAGCTTAATAAATCTTAATTTTTAAGCTACCAGTTGCATGCCCAGCTGACAGATGATTAATTGAAAGCTAAAAATAATCAATTAAAAATTCCTTGCATTTCTTTAGGTTTGACTAATTTGTGTTGTCTTCTCAGCTTAACCACAAATAAAATAATTAAGCAACATTATCTTGTTTTTTCCCAATGAAAATGGGATTAATACGCCCACCTAATTCTTAATCTGCTGCAATAAATTCTAGTATATGTGCAAATCAAACAAGTTGGCACCAAAATTCAGCCCGACAACACACACACAACTGCTTTGATTTATATTTATTTATTTTTTTTATTCCTGACCATTTTCATAAACCTATTTATTCACAGTCGTTAAACGAAAAAGACAAACAGCTTCGCATATCCCATATCCCCAACGAAAATATATTCAAATTCCTGTAGTTTTTGTCTTCAAATATTTGTGCAGTATTTCGTATATATTTTGTGTTCCGTTCCGTTTGTTTTTTATTTGGCAATCAAAGAATTCAAGCCAAGTAAATAAAACATATGAATTATGTGTTGGTCGACAGATTTTCTACAGGTTTTCTTGACGTCACAGCGCCAGAGCACCATAAAAAACAAGACAAAAGTTGTTGTGATGAAGAAGAGAAATATTTTTTGGCAGTTTTGTATAAGGCTTCGAAAACGAAATGAAAAAAAATGAATCACAGGGAATGAAATGAGTATTTTTAACCTGTTCAGTGAGAGGAGATGCTCGGCGAGTGAGTCAAATGCTGTTGTCACATGCAAAAGACACACTAATAATAATTATATTATTAAAAAAATTATAAATATATAAAAATAAACACTCAATATACTAGATGTATAATTATAGAACTGAGGCCGAAAATACTATTTTAGTTAGGCCAAGTTGAGCACAAGTTCATTAACATGTAATAACAACAGTAGCAACTATGACTAACAACACTAGACAAACAACAACAAAGTGACTTTTTTGAAGGTGAAGTTCATTAAAATTCCACGTCACTCAAAAAAACAGAAAAATCGGCTAACAAATGGGAGCATCGCGTAACGATTGGGTGAAGGTCAGTTGGCCCAAAAGAAAACGCAAACACATATAGTTTATGGTTGTTTATGGTAGTCTCTTCCATCTCCTCTGCCTCCCACATCCATTGTCGTCAGCATATTTAGCGACCTGCTGCCTGGAAAATTCGCTTTTGACTGTTTGTATTTATCTTGGCAGCCAACGCGTTTTGTTTTTAATTTTTCCGTTTTTCCGTTTTTTTTTTGGAGGCGTTTTGTGGGTCGATGACGTTGCTCCAAACGCTGACGCTGCAAGTGTGCGGAAATGCGTTGAGTTCACGTATATATTTTGGATTAGCTCAGTCAGAATATTACCAGCAGATTGGCATGCTGATGAGCTGAGCAGAGAAGATTAACCGCATAAGAAGTGGAATGGAAAACGCGTTGAGCTGACAGCACATGAGATAAAAGAAAAGTCTGACAAATATTTGGCTATTTAGTTGGCATTACCAAGTATTTAAAAGAGCACTTGTAAACAAGTGGGAGTGAGTTCCTTAGAGAGGAGTTTAGTATAAATTGTGAAGCTTTTTAGCAAGGCAAAAGCATAGAGAGTAAAGCTCAATTTGTAGCAGAGAAAATTAAAATGGAATTAGTTGGAATTTGAAACCATTTTGAAGCTTAATTGCTTGTAAGCACTTGAAAAAGGAGCAGAAAAAACAGCCATGAATTATTTAAATGGCATTTCAAATAAAACAAATATTCAGCTATTCAAACGCTGTCAATAAATCAAGCAAACCAAGCCAAATATACTTGCTGTTGAGTTTTCTCTGAAATATAATCTCCCCATCACCAATCAGCCAGGGGCTCTGGGAGTCCTGGAATTTTGGCACAAGTTATTGGCTCTTAAATTTCTTCTAATTTCCTGCCTACTTGCCGTTGTTCGCTTAGCATTTGGTTAATTAGTTCTAAGGTAATTAAGACACAATCAATCAAAGCTAAGCAAAAGCCAAGAGTAGCCAAATTACAAGATATCTGCTCACTTTTACATTCACATTCTGAATGAAACTAATTTGCTGTTGGGCATTTAATTGAATTGACTTTGTTCTTTGTTTCGACAACTTGAACAACTTGAACAACATTGTTTAGTTTGAGCCAAGAGCCAACAATGTAATTAAGCCTGCTCAGAATGCCAAATGGGTGTGCGTGTGTGCGATGTGTGTGTGTGCATAAATAAATCAAATGTGAAGTTAGCATGCATAGAGAATGACAACCATTTAGTGGTAAAAATGTTGAATAAACCAATCTAGAAACACATATGTGACAGCTCCTCTGTGGCATCATAATCATAATAATTTATAAAAGTCTGACTTTGATAACAGCATGCAAAACTAAACCGCAAAACTTTTACTTTTTCCATTTCCTTTCACACGAATAAGCTGTGGAAATCTCTCTCATCGCCTGACAGTCATTAGTTATGGCAAATGTTTTCTGCACCAACTGCCGCCGACATTGATCACAATCCCAACGAAAATGATGATAATAATCCTGACATCAGACAAGGCCAAAGAAGACCCCCCCAAAAAAAAAAAAAAGAGAAAAAAACGAAACTCTGTCCAAGGTTGCCCTTTGTGGAAGGTCTTCAAAGTACCGCAATATCAAGGGCACGGATTTTTGGTCGACACTGCAGTTTATTGCATACTTTGTGGTCAGTCAGCCCCACCGAACTGACCTTGAGTGCACACCAAAAGGCGCCAATGAATAATTGAAAGCCTTAAAGTTGCACAAAGGGGAAATTACAAGAAATATGAGAAAGTTGTAAGAATATTGTGAGAAAATGGTGAGAATATTCTGCTTTATTACCTCCATCAGTTTTCATTTACATTAACTCCTTTGACATCTTGGAATTTCTATTTGAAATTTAATATGCTTTATATGCATCACATATTCATTCCTGTTTTCCCTTCTTGAATTCCAGCCTAGCTGAACTATGAATTTGATACAATGGACATTAAATCAATGTGCAATCCTTTTGATCCCTTTTAACATTACTACACATATCTGAGCCTAAGCCTTTGGTAAGCAAGAAATGAAGTTCTTAAAGACAGTAAACAGTTTAAAGGGTCAAGCCTACCTTTTTTTGCCTCCTTAGATCCTATGGCCGAAAGGACATAAAAGGCAAAAGACCCAGTGGATATTTATATAGACAGCAGAAGGCCACAAAAGCGCAGGCCAAGAAATTATGCAACGGAATTGAAGAGAATGGAAAGAAAAAACCCGCGCAAAGCAAGCAAAAAGGAATTCGCAAGGCAAAGCATACAAAACTGTGCCTATAAAGCCGCTATATAGTATATAAAATATATAGTACAGTAGGTAGAATAAATACACGTATTGAAGGTTATGCGGCGCTGATTTCGCTTTAGGCCAACTTTTAGCTGAGGTCGCATTTGCGACCATCATAATCAGCTCCATCATCATTATCATCATCTGTCTTGTATATCTTCGGCCATCAAAGTAAATCTCCAAACAGACGAGGAAAAAAAGGTTAATTAAAACTGTCCGTTTGTACATTTTAAGTCTTAAGGTTTTTGGGGAATTTAAGTAGCTCAAAGTCAAAAGACTTTGACGAGCAAACCGAGTATTTTGAGTATTTCTCAATATGTAAGAGAAATGCTATTTCTTTGTACCTGTTCGGCACATAAGCGCCTTATGAACAAACTTTGGAAATCAGTTGAAAGGTGCAGCTAGAGGGAGAAAGGGAGGAGCGATGGGTGTATGAGAGTGAGAGAAATCTCAACTATGTGTGGCAAATGTAACTGACAATGAGTCCGGACAGAGGAAGTCAAAACTGAGTTGCAGGAAATTAAAATTTAACCCAAAATATGCTTAAAACCCCCGGCAACTTGGCAAGCTTTTTACATTAAAATGAATTACCAAGTGACACAGCAGAACCAACTAGAGATAGAGATGGAGATAGCGACAGACAGAGAGAGAGAAGGAAGAGACCAAGCGCCGAGATAAATAGACTGACAGTAGAAGAAAAGCGGAAGCGCTTAATTTGCACCCTAGTCTAGGAGGTTTTCTAGAAACTGGAAGCCTCTAGGCCTCGTCGCATTTTCATTTTCATTTGAATTTTTAATTTCTAGTCTGTGACACTTTTTGCATTAGTTTGACACATGAAGCAGCATGAGAGGGGTTCTGAATTATACACGCCACTGGCATCTATTTAAGTGAGTGAAAACTTTGCTCGGCATTACATAACAACAAAAGGAACAACAACAACCACCCACCCACACACACCCACTCACCCACTCGTACACACATTGAAGCCCTGGCAAACATTGTGCAAATTTTCAACGCAAATTGTTGGAAGCGGCTTCGCATATTTCATGCAGAAAGAGACAGCTGTAGCTGCGAGCTAGCTTGAATATGCTTGCATGTGTTAGCCAGAAAGAGACAGAGTTTCTGGGCTTCCTTTCATTTTTTTGGGGGACTTTTTTGCCTGCAAATTTTATGCAAAATATCAGTGGAAAAACGAAGCCCAAACTGAAGCTTACACAATGCCAGCCACAACGTTAGTAAATAAAATTTTTCTATGCCACAAAAAGCGTTGGCAAAACATCAACAGATTAAGCTTGAATTCGAAATACCCTGTAGCAAGTTTCAACTAAAAAGAAACACCAAAAAAATCAATTAACATCTAAGTTGATTATAACTAAAGGTGTATAAATTTAATTTATTTTATTTTTTGAAGTATTTCAGTTTCATGAAATTGTTGTACAGCTCACAATTGAAATTCCGGCTACCGCTTTTCACTTTATTTTCACACACACATTTAGTATAGGAAATTCATGTGCTTTGTTCCTAATGGAGCTGATTTTAATTTAAAGATTAGGCGTTGAATTATTTAAGGAGCGTTGCGACCAAACAATATGAATTATGTAGCGTACAAAATTATGCACAGTTTTTGACGGACAAGGACAAAAGAGCATGGGAGTGAAAGCAAGTAATGGCAGAGGAGAAACGACTTAGATAAATGGGCATCAAATTAGTTCAACATGGCGTTTGTTTTGCTGCTTGTGGTTCGCACTTGTTGCAGCCCTGTACCAGGACCTGGACCCTTGTTAACGGTGAAAAAACAACAACAACAAGGGCAGCGGGCAGCATAGCGAATAAGTGTTGGGTAAACACTAATTTAAGGGGAAAAACAAACTTGAAAGTTCGCCAAAGTTTAAATATGCCATTTAATGTAAATATTGAATGTGCTCTCATCAGAGTTAGACTCATTATGATAATTGTGCTTACTCTGTTAAGTTATGCTCTCTGTTGTCTAAACATTTGCTATGCTGTTTGTTAACAGTTGTTTAATCTAAATTCTCTTTGGAGACTTCTCTGTTAAATTACTGCTAACTCTTAACTCTATTATGTTAATTACATGCAGTGTTATGTTAAGTTACTGTCAAGTGTCTGCCACTGCTGTTACGCAACTTTTGCATAATCCTGTCGTTAATCTAAATATCAATCGAAGCCAGGCATAAACTTGTAATTATGCAAATGCTCCAAATCGGATATCTAGCTACACAAAATCAACAGAACGACATAAAACTAATTAGTTAACGTATTTACCCAAATGTTCATCAGTAACTAAAGTTAGCTAACCTTCTCTCCATACTATTTGTATTTGTGCGTATTTGGCATGCGGTTTTTCGCCGCAGGAAATTCGACAGCACGAACTGTGGAGTGTGTGATAAAAGCTGGTAAGCTGATGCTACAATTCAGCAAAAACCTCAAAATGCTAAACGCAATGAAATGAAACGTCACAGCAAACAATGCGCACAAAATGGCGAAACACACACAAACACACACACTCAAAGTAAATACAAATACCAGTGAACAAACCAATGAGACAAAAGCAAACTGCAAGTTGATTGCCTGCGGGGAAGGGCATTGGGTTTGGTAGGCGGAAACTATGGGCATGGACAGATGGGCTGCTGTTGCCATTGCTGCTACTGGCATGTCCTTCAACAAAGTTGACCTTGCACTTGCCACTTGCTGCAGTTTGCTGCTGCCGGATGTTGATTTTCATGGCTGGCGTTTTGGTTTTACCAACGCCTGTGCGCAAGGACACAGCACGCTGATAAACTCACACAGATACACAGCAAATGCAATACACATGACTGCGTCCACGTGCCGCATAAAAAATGCATTGAAAAGTGCGTAAAGTTTTTGTTTTTTTCGTCGTTTTTGCCGTCAGGCTCAAGGATTATGCCTGCCATCCAGTGCCGCTCCGCCCTTTGTCTGCTGTTTAATTACACATTTTTTGCAATGCAAATTGTTCGTTTACATTTTACGCGTTATTCTAGGTTTGGCGAAACGCCAAAACACACACACAGACACACACCAACACGAATCTTTATGTACAACTATCAAAAATGGCAATTTAAATGCCATCCTAAAAAGTAGGCTACGAAAAAAGAGAAGCACAAAAACAAGATACAATTTTGATTGCAGGCTCTGTGCTCTCCCACTTCCTCTCTCTTTCTCTCTCTCTAACTGTCTGTCTCCTTCTACACTGTCTGATTCCTATGGCCGGCTGAGTAATTCAATTTAAATTGTTTTCCAAAATGCTGGCATGCCATGAGCTCTGCTTATTGTTCCACCTACATAGCGTAAACGATTCAGTGCAGTGTGCTCGACTGCAAGTTACTCTGTAGGCTACAAAGCTGCACAACAACTTAGAAGAAAGAATTTTCTTAAATACCCTGTATATAAATTAGTCGAGCGCTCCGCAAAAGCCTCCCCTAAGAAGCATTTTGAACATTATAACCACAAACAAGTGCAGCAACATAACTCTGTGCTCATGTTCATACCCCTTAACAAACGCAAGCAACAGCAACAGCTGTCAAAATGAAAAATACTAGAAATTGCTACAGAAATCCAACTGGAAATGTCATAACAGCAAACAATGTTGCGCAGTTTATAAGCAGCAAGCAGAAATAAAACGCATTTCTGACTTACGTAAATGCATTAGAAAGCTCTGTAGCTCTGAGCTCGGAAAATTGAGGAAAATACTTTTCGTTTTGTCACGCCACCAAAGTGGAGAAAACGCAAACAAAGCGTAGACCGAAGTGGGAAACTGTCAGCACAAGGAGTATAGTAAATATATATTGGTGGATAATTGATTATAGTAAGGCAGCAGCACACGTAGTACTCTTATTGATAGTTTATCTCAAACACAAACCCTTATTTAACTTTCGACACATTTTGATTAATGCAGTGGCAAACAAAAGCAATCAACAAGAAGGTTTGCTCCACAGGAAAACTTACACATAACTGTCGATTTTCTTGATTTTCTTTTTATGGAAAACTCACCTGCAAATAGAAAAGAAAGAAAAGTGTTGAAATTAGTTAATGTAGTATTCAGTTTAACTTAATGTTTAAGCTGATTAAAAGTTAATCAATATAATTGTTGTAATTAATATAGCTTTATTTCTAGACAAAACTTTTTTGGTATACGCATACTGAGCCTAATTTTCTTGGCTTTCAGTTGGGCCAAAAGTTGACAGAGTTTGGGACTTTTCCGCTGAATTGTTTTCTTTTTTCACAAATCATAAAAAGTTTCAACAAGTCACGCATTCAATTAAAAGCCATCCTCCTCCAGTCTAACCACCAGCTGCCCTTCATCAGAGCTTCGTTCTTAACTTAAGTTGATCCTGAACTGGGTGCGTTAATGCTGGAGGATTATGACGCCAAGGCCTCAGCAACCGGATGATGATGCGGTTATAAAAACTCGTATTTGCATTTAATTATTAAATGCTGCGCTCTGTGACTTAGCAAGTGGATGGCTGTGTGTGGGAGAATTGTGGCACAGCCGTCATTACAGTTACCGTTATGTAATGCGCAGCATGCAGCAGCCCCGAGAGCAACTCAAAGTTTTGCCGCAACTTCAATGCCACATTACCAATTGCCTCGAGATGTGCTCGGCATTTCTTGCGCGATACTTTTAAAATTCCCAACCACACACTCCGCCTCCTCCTCCCTCTCCCTATCTCCCTTTCCTACTGCTGCCCTCTTAACAAATTCTTGTAACGTTTAATGCAATTTCTGTTAACTTTCTTAGCCCTGTGCAACTCTTTAAGCATCTTGTGCTCCTTTGGGTCCTTTTCACTCTCTCACTCAAAGTGCACTTAAAAGTTAGTCGAAACTAAAACGCAAAACTTTTCAATTAACTCCCAATTAATGTGCTCGCCTCGTCTTCGCCGTGTGCTGCAAGTTTCAACAAAAAGTTAAAGTCACCATCAAAAATGCCGAACCCATCAGCGATATTAAAATTTGTTGGCTTTTGTGTGCACTTGATTGGAATTTGTAACGATGCCAGCGACTTGCTTAGAATTTCAAAAGGATCTTGGAGGTGCGCTGCAGTTTTAGGTAGTAAACGTTGGAGTGTAAGGTGCATAATAAAATTACATAACTAATTGTACTGTGCAAGGCGTATACGTAATCAAGCACCGCTTGAGTTAATAGCTCACGAATGCCGCACAAAGTGTACTCGGATAACGAAATGCTCTCTGGCGTTAGCTTAAACGTTTACGAATACCGCACAAAGAAGAATTAGCAACATTTTACCTCTGCAAACTAAAGTAATTAGATTCCTTGCTACTTAACTTCTACCCCAACTAACCACAGCATATGTATGCGGTGTCTCTGTATAATTGCTGTAAACTGTTGAACAAATTTTTGCCCAAATTTCAATTTGAAACTTTTGCTGAATAGAAAACTTGACTGGCAAGTAAATTACATTATATAATCCCATTTCGTAGTAGAAGTAGTAGTAGTGGTAGTGGTGGTAGTACTAAATAGTAGTGTGCCTGCTGCCCACTCGAGTATATACAATTCAAATAGTTTGGCATAGTAATCATCAAACTGACTTGATTGTATTGCATAGTTGCAGTTTGGCCGCAAATCATAGACTTCCTTTCATGCCGTTCCTCTGCCTCTCCGTTAGCAGCCCCATTGAGCTTTAGAATTTTCCTGTTTGCTCGAGTTTTCGCCTATGGAGGCTACAAAAAAATCTTTGGCCGAGGTGAATGCAAGCAAAATATTTTAATAATGAAATGAATGGCTAATGGACCAACTCGACTTGACTGACTGCATAAATGAGAAAGTCTTGACTTGCTTTTGTGCAGAAATAGTAAAAGTAGTAGTAGTAGTAGTAGTTGTAGCAATGGTAGTATAGTCTGATTTATGGCTTAAAATTGTTTGTTTTGATTGAATATTTCATAAGATTCAGCGCCCTTTTGTGTTGTTGTCGCAACTTTGATGTTGTAGGTTGTTATGAAAGCTTTGCTGCTGCATTATTAGATTGCCGTATTCATCCAACGACTGATTTGGCAAGCAACACAATATATACAGTTGTGTTCAAATTAATAGCAGCGCATATAAGCTCCGATTTTAAAGTTGATAAATAATATCATTATGACCACTGATTAATAATTTTTTATTTTATATAGTATTTATACTTATTTTCAAACAACATTAGCGTGTTTCTTCATCAAAAAACTTCTTTCATTTTTAAAGTTATTTAACCAATGTAAATAATAGCGAAATTATCCTGTTCAAAATAATAGCAGCAAAAATCAAAAATATTAAATATGTTAACAAAATTTAGATTATAACTTCATATACTGAATTAACTATGTTAGTTACGAACTAATAATTGGTTGTGAACCCATTATTAGCTGGAACAGCTTTACATCTCCGCGGCATGGAGTCAATTGTGTCCTGGCAAAGCTTCAGAGGAATCTGAGCCCATGCATCCTGAACAGCTGGCCAAAGATGTGCTTTAGTCGACGGTTTTACCTTGGCCACACTTCGTTTGACGTCCCCCATAAGTTTTCACATGGGTTCAGATCTGGTGGCTCAGCTGGTCACGGCATTACGTCGATCCTTTCCGTTGAAAACCACTGTTTGGCAAGTTTGCTGGTAGGCTAAGGATCATTGTCCTTTTGAATAGTCCGTTTTATTGGCATTTCCCAAGAGGAATATGGTAGCATTACATTTTTTAGTATGTCCAAGTATTCATTTTGACCCATGATCCGAATTAAACGTATGGATAGGGCCTACGTCGCTATGTGAAAAGCAGCTCCATATTAAGATTTTTAATCCACCATGTTTAACTGTGTTTAACGTGTGGTTAGGATGATATTCAGTGTTTGGCAGACTTCGGACATACTGTCTGGATCCAGTTCCACCAAAAAACACAACTTTAGTCCAGTCAGTTCAGAGAATATTGCGGCACTTTGTTAAGGGTCATTTCAGGTGCACTTCAGCGAACTGCTGTCAAGCTTATATATGTTTGGAAGTTATTAGAAGCACTTTTCTTGGAATTCGGGCCTTGAGTTTGTACTCCAGAAGTCTTCGCCCAATATTTGTACTACTCACTGACAAGCTTTGGTCTACTTTTATTGATTCTGCGGACGCGAATGCATTATCCTTGCTGAAGCGAACAATGCGTCGGTCATCAATTTCAGTGCTAGATCTTATCCTGCCGCGGGTTTCGGGTTTGTGGTGATAGTTAATGGCATTAGAGACCATTTTAGTAGAACATCCAAGCAATCTTCCGATTTCCCTGTATGTTTTCATTGTTTTCTAAGGCTTAATATCGAAAAGCGATTTTCCTTTGAGCAATGACTTCCTTTACCCACTATAGTTCAATTTTTTTCATTTTTTTTTACGTATTCCCATGTAAATAATAGTAAACTCATTAATTAAACTTACTTTCAACAAATTAACAACTTTTACTTGAATATTTTCAATATTGAAATAAAGCGCTGCTATTAATTTGAACAACAAAATTTCTGTATCCTTACTCAAAATTATGAATAAAACGGAAAAAGAAAGCAATTCCAACGGGATTTTTACGTTTTCCTCTTCCCGACCCTCTATTCTAAAAAAGATATGCACTAGTGCTTGATCTTTAAGATAGAACATGCTTAAAACTTAGTCATATTTGTTAGCAAAAATAGCGCTGCTATTATTTTGAACACAGCTGTATCTGCATATATACACCCCATATTTTCTATACTCGCTTTGGGTATTATGCAAATTGAGCAAATAAATAGAAATGCTTTGGCACAACAAGCCAAAATGTTGACTGATATCTGCAGCTCGAAGCAGTACCAAAAGTTTCGCAAGCTTTCCACCCCCCCCAAACCCCCCCGAGACATCTTTTGTTGGAAAAACTTTTTGATGTGGGGTGACAACAATTTCAACACCTACACAATTTTCAACATTTTCGTACGCTCGATATGCACTTTACGCTCGTGCAAACACACACAAAATGCAATAAACTATTGAGGCGGCAATTGCAATTGCAATTGCAGGGAAGATGGCAAATAGATGACGATTATCCTGCGGCTTTATACAATGTTAGATATTTGCATATGAAATGCAACGACAAATTCAATAGAGAGAGAGGGTAGGGAAACCGATAGAGAGTAGGAGAAATAAAGCAAGTTATAATCGCAATAAGTACACAGCGTATGTCAAACATCGACTCTCTCTGTTTGGTCACGAAACGAGCGGAAACTTTGTACACACACAACTTTCCATGTAACATTACAACAACAACACTGCTGTTGCACCAACAACAAGTGGAACAACTGTGCAACAACATTTTCAATTAAGTTGCACACAACACGCGCTCGGCTTATGTCTAATCCCCCGACTACCAATCTGCCTCGAGCCTTAGCAACAATTTGACGACCCACACACACAGTACACTCGCGCACACACACACATGACCACTTTTAGTACTCCCACTTCTTTATGTTCGCTCTGCAACCATAAAACATTCACACATTTTATGTTTGCCCGTCCAAACTGCCAGCAAACAATTTCAATTGAGTTTTCCCAACAATTTCCAAGAATCACATAAGAACTTTAGTCACTAGTCACCTGTGTGACTACCGCATCGATGACTAACAGCTTAAATAATATATTATTAAACAGAAATTGGTTTTAAAAGCACAGTTTTTCAGTTTACACAATTTGCCACAAGCGAAAGTAAATATGTGTTGTGTATTGAATGAAATTGTAGAACAAATAAGCATTTAAAATTTAATTTGTTTGTAATGCGTGGGTTTCTTTGAGTATAAATGAAAATTGGAGTTTTGTTTCATAAATTTATTAGGTGTAATAAAAAGATTTCCATTAGGATTAAATTCAATTTCAACAAGCACAGTATCGAAGTGTGAAAATAATGTAGCATACTTTTAAGTGCTGCAAATAATAAAATCCCTTGAATCCTTTGTAGTACTTGAAAGCCATTTCTGTCTGTATTTTAAGCTCAAATTAGAGTAAAGAATCTAGACGAACTCTTCCCCAAATTTAAACCACTCTCCCTTGGGCTTACCTAAACTTCGCTTGACTGTGCCACGAGGCTTGCTGCTATTGATAGTGACGGCAATGGTTGCCGTTGTCTTTGGCTTCAGTTTGGGTGCGCCACCCAGAGCCAGTGGCTTCTGGTTGCGTATCAGCAGTGAGGCTGTTGTTGGTGCCACTGCCAGCTCCTGTGTAGCGCTTGGGAGCGCTGAGGTGGACACCGAGGTGCTGGCCCGCTTGTAGCCCTCTGTGAGGAAGGCGGGTGGCGGTGTTATGGGCGGTGCCGGTATACAAAGTTGCTCATCTACCGGTGAGCTGGCGGCTGTGCTTGGTGCCGTAATTGATTCGCGTAGACGCAAGCCACCGGGTTTGAGTGTGGCACCACTGGCACCACCATGATTGCTATTGCTCTCATTGCAATAGAGCTCCAGGTGATGCTTCTCGCAGCGACGTCGCCGTCGTATATTCGGTGCAATTGTCTTCATTTTGGCGCCATGTGTTGACGATGCGGAGGCCAAGGCGGCCGAAGCCGCCGATCGACTGGAGGAGGACGAAGAGCTGCCGTCTTTGGAATTGATGCGAATATAGTGGACTCTAAAGATTCGCACAGGTTGTTTCGATTGCTGTTGCTGTTGTTGTAGTAGTTGTTGCTGCTGTTGTTGTTGTTGCTTTTGCTGCTGATGCTGCTGTAGATACTCCTTGTAGGTCTGCTTGCGATGTGGCTGCGTTTGAGTTTGGCTATGATTGCACGCGGTTTCGTATTGCAGCATTTGAGTTGCCTAATCTTGGCCACGACGTGTTACCAATAAGTTGACTGTATTTCTTTTATGTATTTCGCAAAATAGTAACTTTATGTTTTATATAATTGTATATAGATATATATATTTTATTTTGTATATATAGATTTAATTAGTTTTGCATTTAAAATGGAAGCTTTCAATTGCTGCGTTTGTAACTTTGTTTGCATTTAATTTGTATATAATGTTGTTGTCTCTGTTACTCCAACCGTTGCTGTCTTTTTCTCTGTTCGCGGTTCTCGGTTCAGCTGTCTATTGTTTAAAATTAACAAATATTTGCACGTTCAATTCAATTTAATTGTTTGATTTGCATAACAATTTGCCATAAATATTTACGTTTATTGGATTTATTAGTGTTCTTCTTTTTTTCAGTTATGTAATAAGATTATTCGCACACTCAATAACAATTATTTATGTATTTAAATATTTATTAAAAATATGTTTCCTTTTTTGTTTTATATAATTTTTATTGCAACATTGAATTTCAAGCGTTTGATTTGTTAAATATTTATTTATGTTATTTTATTTATATGTATATATGTTTTTGTATACTTTAGCATAAATATTTGCGATTTAGTTAACTGTTAAAATCAACTCACATCAATGTACTGAAAGCCTCTTTAGAATGCACGTCTTTTGTGTTTGGCTTTTATTTAATATTTCATATATTTATGTATATTGAATAATTTGTTGTATATTATCGATTAATTACAATTAAATTTGCATATTCTGTCGTGTTGTTGTTAATTAAAAATACATTAAAATCGTAGTGTTTTGTTGTTTTTGTTGTATTGTAGACTTCACTTGGAGCAGGAAACAATGTTCACTTTGTTTATAAGTTTTCTTTCTCTTTCTTTATTTTTAATATATTTTCCTTTGGTTTTGTTGTAGTAACTTGTTGTTGTCTTTTGCTTAGAAACTCTTGAGTTTTTATTCGCCTGTATTTGCCTGTGGAGTTGAGTGTGTTGTCCTTTAATTAACTTGGCCTACAAGGAGTGCCAATAAATTTCATCCAAATGAATGCAAATTTGTATACCCACAACAAAAACTTTTTCCTTCTACTTAACTAAGTAGACATCTATTCCCAGTTCTCTCTCTCTCTCTCTCTCTCTCTCTCTCTCTCCCTCCGCCCCCATCTGTTGTTGCCACGCCTCATAATGGAATTGCTAATCAAACCGAAGAGCTGCCGCAATGCTCATCATTATGTAAATGTTGATTTTTCACAAAATTAATGACTTGGCACCACATTGAGGCAGGCTTAGAGCTGCGTGACCAATCCCAAGGATTGCAAAAAAGTTGTAGGAATGAATGAATGACGAAAGTTTATATTGATGCCACTGACATATTGGCAACAGGCTACTATATTGATAGCATTGAAACGTGCCCAAAATATTCGATTTGATTTTACGATCTAAGCATAAAAAACGAAGCCGTTAACAACAAAAAACCGATGATGAAAATTTAGCAAAGAAAATACCAAAAAAAAGAATAGAAAAATGTGAGTGTGTGGAAAGTCAAATCAAATAATTAAGCTCGAGTCGAAACCACAAAAAATTAAGTGGAGTGGGAATAATGTTATTTTGATGTTTCCCGACCGCCTGCCAAATTGAATAGCAAGTTTTCCACCATAGCCAAGAAGGAGGAAAATGACAAAAAGTGGAAAAGTTTGGAAAAGTCGCATATGGCCTTATCAAATGAGGCGAGTATCCAATCAGAAATTGCGTTGCGTATTTTCTATAACTTGTCACTTGAATTGATGGGTGAGCCGAGGCAAAGAGAAGACAGGAGTTGATAGACTAGGTCAATACTATACAAACGGTAGTTATGTGGGGAATGGAGTAGACATTTTTAATGAGATCAATTGAAGGAAGGATGGAAAAAATCTGTTAAGAAAGCATCTTAAGCTGCCTGATGTACATGCCCTGCAAAAATCAACTTTCATTCTCTATAGCCTATAAAAAATTGATTAATAAACTGTGTTTTAATAAGACAGACATAAAGTTAATAAGTATTTGACAAAGAGTTCTACTCGACTTTGAAATACAGCTACAAAATACCCTCTAAGTGAAGTATACGAAATACCGAATACCAGAAGATCTCAAAGGAAAATAGATGTTTTACCCTTAAAACATACATACAAATATATCATATAAAGATACTATTAACTAATTTCAAGTTAAACTCTACTTAAACCTACTTACTACTCCTTCTCCTCCATTCCCTAACAGGGTATGATCGGTAAGAAGCTGCCTAACGCCTGTCATCATGCTGCATGACAAGGCAATCCACTTGGACAGAGTAAAAGAATTCCATTTGCCAGGATGAACAGCTGCACAGATGGACAGACAAAAGGGGGGCGGGGCTTATAGGGGGGCGTAAGCAAGCGAAGTGCTATCAAGTTGCGTTCGTAATAAGCCAATCAATTCAGTGTCAGATGAACTGCTTCATTAATTTCACTCGACGCGCATACAAAGGCCCCAGAAGAAACCGATAGAATTATGAAGAGCAGAAGGAGCAAGAAGTAAGAAACTCAGACACAAAACTGAAGTATCCACAATATGAACGACGCATGCCACAAAAGTCACGTAAGTCCCCAAGGCACACAAGTCGATGGGAAATGGTCAGTGGGTGTGGCCAGGAGGCAAACAGCCAGTTGGCCAGACAGACAGACAGAATAGAAGGAAATGTAAAAGGAAAATCGCATGCTGCACAGACCAAAAAGCTGAGAAATAAGCCTGCTTAGCTGTTGGCATGTGCCGCACAAGGACACTTCAGGATGCCCAGCCAGCTGGCGGAATCTCCAACTTATTATTTATGTAGTTTAGCGCAGGGAAAGGTAAAGCGGACAGTAAAGGCAAAGAAAGGCAGGTAAAGTTATTTGGCGCTCTCAGGTGCGTATTTTAAAAGCAAAAGAAGAGAAAGGAAAAACAACTAAAGAAAACGCGCGTTGGCATTATATCAAGCGTCTGTGGCGGTAAATAATAATATTCTTTTGCTGCTGTTGATAAGATAAGTAGAAGCAGCATAAAAGAGATGGAACGAAAGAGGGAAAGAGTGAGAGGAAAATCTCCTAATGGCCGCTCGTTAGACGGCATTAGGGAGTGAAGCAAATTGACCAACGAATGACACAGGATAATCGCACTGAAATGCTAACGAAATAACATCAGGATGCTACAACAGTTATTTGTAGTTGCCATTGTAAGACTAACTGTGTGTGTGCCTGTGTGTGTGTAGTTTCAGCCCACTATATCATTAATTGTAAAAGTTTAGGCCTCAAGTCGACTGAAAGTTTGCTGGCTCATCAAATGGAAATTTGGCTATTTATTTTGGCTCAAGCAAAAAACTGAAACTTCTAATTGAATAGCAATTTCAAACAGAGTGTGTGCCAGTGTGTGGCTGTGTGTGTGTAGTGGAGTGTGAGCTAAGGCTCTTAGCCACAAATTGAAACTGCTTTCCGCCACAATTTTATTTGCATAAGTTAACTTGATTTAGTCAAGACTTTTGAGATTTTCCACTTCAAAACTTAGTGGAATCAACATTGTAATTGATTTGAAAAGTTGCTGAGACGTAAGCATATATTTAATTTAATTGCAATTGAATGTAATGAATAAGCAAATAAAAGTCTCGACTTTCCTTTTGAATAAAATTTGTAAATAACACTCATCTGATTAACATTTTAATTTCATTAACGAAACAATTAAAAGTCAACGCATGTCTCAATAACCTCAGACGGAATTAATTGCATTAAGTATACGTACATTAAGTATACGCACGGCTGTAAAAAATATATACAGCGAATTTATGTGTAAATTTTGTCAGCTCAATAAATTTTCACCGCACATTAAAAATAAGCAGCCGAGTTATGATCATGCCTTGACTTTGTGCCTTGAAAATTTCTCATTTTCCACTAAGTTTTTCAGCTGCCAGTCATTGCACTTTTGAGATCTAGTCAGTGCTATTTACTTTTGGCTACTTTTCTATACATTTTTGCCGCCGGAAAAGAGGGAGAGAGAGAGAGAGAGGGAGAGAGAGCGTGAAGAAAACACGGCATTTGACAAATATGCCCGAGTACTCATAGACGTACTCAAAAATGCTCGGTTTCATTCACGGCCAATGTTGAATATTTGTGAATATTTATTTATATTTGACTCGAGTGAGTTTTTGGCATGTGGGCGCATTAATATACTTTTTATTGGTTGAAACACCATAAACATTCTCACCACATAAATAGCAAAAAGCATCAAGTCAAATATAATTAAACATTCTTTCACATCTAGCACCCACAATTATATTTGTTTCCGTTTAACAGCTCGTAAAAATGGAAAACAAACGTATTGAATTGTGTTACCGTAAGGGAAATAATTGAAGAATCGTGTAAATCAATTGGAAAATCAGGCGAAAAAATCACGATTTGTGCTGTGCCGGGGGTAAAAGTGGTGGAGGGAAACTTAATCGAAACGAAAAGAACAACGCGTCAAATTGTCTTTTGTATCACATCACAAAATGCTTTTGCTTTTAATTATAAAACATATTTTTGCATCATTTGTTGTTGTCTTTAATTGTTTGTTGTTGCTTTTGTTGTTGCTGTTGCTCTGTTTATTTCAATGAATATTGTTGCACGTTTTCCCCACAAGTTGGAAAATTCTCGTTTTTAGGTTTTTCGGGCGTTTTGCGGCCGACGCGTCTGAGATTTGCCAACAAACTGATGCCAAACGGAAGCCGTCCAAATGTTTTTCATGTCACTCTGCCGAACCAAACGACGCGACCCAACGCAACGCAAACGCGATGCGAGGCGAGGCGACGCAAACGGCCACTCGAAATCAACAGCAGCAGCAGCCAACCAACAGTGACTGCGACAGCGACGCCAACTGCGACTGCGAATCTGACTGAGGTTGGCAACTGATAAGCAGCCGAGAGCTTTTCGCTAAGAGAGGCGCATGCCACTCACAATTCCATTGTTCTCTTTGCCCAACTGAAAGCACTTAACAGCGGCCAATGAATATTTGTTAGGGCCATAAACTATGAAACTCTCTCTTAGCTAATGACACTCGCCAATGAAGTCATTAGGTAATGCATTAAAATTTAAGCAAGTTGAGCGAGCAGCTTTTTTATTAATTAGCTAGGCAACGGCGCTTAAATTAAGGAATAAAATAATTAAAAAGCGCCGGCAGATTGGGCATAAAATAGAGCTTAAATTAAGGAGTAACATAATTAAACAGCGCGGGTAGATTGAGCAACAAATTAAGCATCAAATAATTAAGCAGTGTAGGCAGATTGAGCATCAAATAGAGCTTAGGCTTAAATGCAGTATCTTTTTGTTACAATTTGTGTTTAAGCAGTTTTTTAGAGCCCTAACTAACTGTATAGTGTATAATTATACTTTAAAATTAATTTTACATTTAAATAACTATAATTTTTCACTATATTTAATACTTTTGACACTCAAAACTTGTTTAAAAAAAAAAAAAAAAAAAAAGGGTTTTTTGATTGATTTTAAAACAGATTAAAATATTTTTTTGGTTTTTTTTTCGCCTGATTAAATTTTTTACAGAAATTTAAAAGATTACCGAATTTTTTTTTTATTTAAATTTTAACTGATTTCTTTTTGTTTTACATGAATCAAACTCTACAATTCTCGACCCATGTTTAATAACAAAAGTGACCAGCAGAAAGTTGTGTAAAGAGCATACTTGCCCAATGAAAGCTTTTGACTGTACGCTCTCTTAAAAATGCACTACGCCTGAGCGAGCTTTTTTTACTTCTTTGGCTCTTTCGCTCTTTAAGTATTGCTACGCTGCTCTAGCATTTTACTGTTGGTGTTGTTTGAGTTTTGTTTATGCTAGGCCTGTTTTGTTGGCCCGGCTCAACAAACACACACACGCACACAAGCAATTGGGCTTTAAGTGTGTGTTGTTGTCCTTTCGCAGTTTATGCATACAGTCCGATTGAAATTTTACTGGTTGGAGGAGGCAGGAACCTGTGGCTTGAACAGATTATGTGCGTCAATGCAGCAGCAGCAGCAACGCCATTGCCATGGCCAAATGCGTTTCTATCTCTATCTCTTTTTCCCTTCCTCTCTCTCTCTATTTCCTGCTGTCGGCAGCTGTGTGTGGGTTGCTTGCCTGTTGCATGTTACGCAGTCGAAAGATTATGTCCTCGACTCAATGGCATACAATTTCAGACAGTTGTGAATTTCAATTAAAAAGCAAACACAACTGCCACGCCCACAAGCCCCACATTGATTAATTATTGCCATTAGCAGCGGAGCGTAACTGTAAGTTGTAGAAAAATAAGAGGAAAAGCAAAGAAAAACTGTGCGAAGCAGCGAAAGCAACTAAATTAGCCAAGAAGCCGTCATTAGCAACGTCCAGAAGTATGCTATAGTTTCCTTCAAGTAGATTTATTCTGCTTTCGCTCCTACACTCTACTCTCCTTACTTTCCCTACTTCAATCCACTTCAATGTCGTCTTGGCGCAACAAAAAGTAGTGAAAGTTTCATAACTTAAACCTGATGCCGCCGTTGTACACAGAAATGTCTTCACATCCTTTTTGGCGTTGTCGTCGCCGTCGCTGTCACTGCCAATGTCAGCGCGACTTCCTGTGTCCCTGTGGGTCGCCCTTCAATGCCAAAGCGCCGCATTGTCAACACTTCATTTCAGTATTTTCCTCCTTTATTTAGCAGCGTCGGTAAACGTTTTTCATTTGCAATCAGACGCTTGTATTATGAGCAGCTCAGTGACAGTGACTGCCAAAGGATGTGCTTCATGTTCGAAGGTCATACTTCTGTTGCAGCTAAAAATAATACCACTGCCCCCAAGTTCTGGCTGTTGTGTCCCTGACAATGATTGTAGACCCCTCGGCGCATCAAAAAGGGGCGCCCACAACGCACAAAAGTATAAAAACCCCGAAACAACAAGAAATAAAAGAGGATAAAAGGTATGCACAACTTTTGGAGCATAAAAATAAGCTGATATTTATAACTGTTATGGGGATTAGGCGGATGGCATGCCGTCTTAAACACTTTACATAAGCTTTAAGCCAAGAACTTCAACTACATGTTTTTGGTAACAAGAAAAGAAATGTATCTTGAGTACTAAGTTTACAACTGATAGCAATACGCTTATTAGCTACTTTTGTAGTCCTTTAATTGCAAATTTAGTGAAATAGTTCTCACTTTAAATTTATTAAATTTTTAGTTCTCCACCCTCCCCCTTTCTTCTCTGTCAATCGCTGCCCTCGCATTCCTAGAGCAGACAAGCCAGCGGCTAATCAAAATTAAGATTATTCCGCACATTTTCAAGTTGTCAAGTTCATAACGCCGGGGAAAAAACCCAGCAAATAGAACAGCAAAAAAGCACCGCTGGTCCTTCAGGGTCAAATGAATTTGTACGCCACAATAAGAGTGAAAATAATGTGAAATATGCATAAAATACAAACAAACAAATACAAGTAAAAGTACAAATCTAAAATACTGCTACTGTTGCCAGCACACACACATACAGTTTATGAGGTTGCCCTGTAGCAACAACAACTGGCACTGAGAGAGCAGCCATCCAAAATGCCGGAGAAGAAATGGCGTCCTTCCGTTTCTTGTTGTTGTTGTCATTGACAAGCCAAAAGCGATGGCAAACAAAGGCAGCGTCGCATAACAACAGATAGACAGCAACAGACCACAGACAACAAGCAAAAAGGGATGACCGCGGGCTGCGAATTCCAAGGCAAATGAAAAATAAATACCAGAAAGAAACAACAACAACAGGACTACAAAAAAAAATGAGACTGACAGCAGCAATGCAATTGAAAATTTTCGACGAAAAGCAACAAACAAAAGGAGAAGCACTAAAAATAAAATAAATAAATAAATAAAATAAACAAAAACAAAAAAGCATTAAAGCAACAACAACAAAACGAGCAACCACAAAACAAAAATTGCTTACATAATCAGCAGGAAAAAGGAGAAGCAAATGGGGAGCAGAAAGTGTGCGAGGGAGACAGCAACTAAGAGAGCAGCAGCACGTGTTTGTCTCCCAGCTGTGCGTGTGCGTGTGCCTGTGTGTGTGTGAGCAGCCTCCGCCTTGAAGCTGAACTTGCTTTTCAATGTTTTTACTTGAACTTGAATTGGACGCCCGTTCGCACTCGCTCTCACTCTCTCGCACACAAGCTCATGCTCTCACTCTCACTCGCACGCTTCACTCATTAGATTTGACGCGCACGTGTTAAGAGCTTTTACACACCCACACTGGCACACCGAGGCACTCGCTCTCTCTCTTGTGCTCTCTTGCTCTTTGACTTTACTCTTAAGTTGGCAAAGTTTTTGTGTTGGGCGTCATTAAAAATGCGAGTGACGCAAGTGATCAAAAATTAATGCCAAAGAGCGCAGAAACAACAACAACGAGAAGCAGAAGAACAAGAAGCAGCAGAATATCAGGCAAAGTCATGATAATAACAACAACTATTTAGCATGTTGATGATAATTCCTGGTCATAATTTTGATGGTTTTTATGCTGCTAACAGGTTGCCCCAAAAAGGCGGCAACAAAAAGCCAAAAGCTAGGACAAAAACTGCAAGAAAGTTTAGAAAACAACTAGAAGATACGCTATAAAATCAGAAGAATATATAAAAAACTTTATGATATTCATAAAACAGTGAAATATTTAACATAAAATATTAATTCTATTATTTCTAAGGAGCTTTGTAATTATTCGGGTAAAAACCTTGCCAAACTCCCCCATAGTACAACTTTTAATTCTAAAGGGTATGCCAGAAAGAAAGAAAACAAAGGCTCAAGTTTAAGCCAAGAATTCAAAGTAGTTTTAATGCGGGCATCCGTAATATTCATGAGCCAAAAGTCCAAAAGGTGGCCAATAAAAAAAATGTGTGTCTGTATGTGTGTGTGTGCAGAGAGGAGCAGAGAATTGCGAGAGTAAATTGACTAAATTAAATTTTAATAATTAAATGCAGGCAATGCCTTCGAACAAGCCAACTGACTTCACTCCCCTCCTCCGCCCTTTATGCTCCCTTCAATGCCCTTCAAGCCAGTCCCTTTGACTGCCCCTAGAAATGAAGCCCACGTGGAAATTTGCATGCGAAATTCGGTTAGGAAAACAGCTTGAGGAGCTCACTTGAAACATGTCGTTGCATAAATAAAACCGTTTTAAAACACAATGCTGACAGCGATAATGATGACGATGACGACGAACAAACAGTCATCATCGTGTTTAAAATACGCCAAAAGTGCGAAAGAGAGAGAGAGAGATGGAGAGAGAGACAGCTGCAGAGCGCAGTCGACTTTGATTGACTACCAAAAACTTGAGCAGAGCATTTGCATAAGACCCATCGACTTACACAATGGACAATGCCACGAAAGAAAGTGAAACAACAACAAAAGAGAAACAAATTTGCCTGCAATGTTTTCCCTTCAGTCACCCACAGGAAAGTCAGTCCATAAGACCCGATTATACCCAGCAAATCCATACACTTCAATCTAAATAAAGAAATGGAAAACAAGATTAAAAGAGCTCTTCTCATCTGCAAACTTAATGTTAATTAAATTATACGATTACCAAACAGAAATCAACAGATTTTTAAAGCAGATTGCTGTCAAGGACAACCGTAGTCTTAATGTGACCATGGAGGACGAACCAGTGTCTGTAGGCGTTGGCCAAATGTGACGCGAGAAATAAAGGGGCAAATAAGAACTGTGTGGTCAGAATGTGACCACTGGGAGTCATTGCCAGTCGGTGTTTGGTATGGAGAAGGTCAACGCAGACTGAAAAGTGACCATGGAGGCGCATGGGATCGCAGAAGTTGACAAGGGAAGGCAAAGAAGCATTTCTTTATGCCATTTATAGCATTTAATAGCAAAAGAAAGGGTAATTATGCTGTCAAACGGTTTGAAAAGTGAACATGGACTGACCAGGGAATTATTTCTTACAGAAACTAAGTTATAGTTAAATATTAAGGACAAAAACTGGACAAGGACTATAAAAAATGTCTGCAAATTAAACAAAGGGAATTTATTCGCTGAAAACTTTAACAAAGCCAATTTATATTATACGGAATAAATGCAGATTTACATAGTCATAATTTGTGTAATTCACGTTAATATGAAAATGTTTTGAAGCTGTTAAAACGAAAATTCCATAAATTACGTATTCAGTTGCATGAACAGTTAGTCGAAGCCAAAAAAAACCAGCCAAAAACACGCCATAAACAAATTAGGCGAGTCTGCAGTCTGGAACGGAACAGTTCCAGTTCCCCACCTTCACCCCAAGTGACCCCCAGAAGAAGAAGGAAAAAAATTCAACCTTCCATAAAAGCAAAGCAAGTTTATAACTCTGTAAGTAATTCATTTTTATGAGCTGATGCTGTCTGCCACAACTGTGACTTGTTGTTGCCACAGTGAGATGGGGCACGTGGCCATTGGACTTTAGCTTTGAATTTGGTTACGGTTTCGGTTTTGGTTTTGGTTTTGGCTTTCGATTTTGCTTATGGTTTTTTTACTTTGGCACAACTAACGAAAACAAATGATAATCATTTTCAGTTGTGCAATGGCGGGAGCAAGCAAGAAATATACAACGAAAAGTCTGTTGAGAATAAATCCAAATGGAACCTTATAAAGCAGCTAGTACCTGCCAAAACGTTGTAAGCAAATCGTTAGAAACACGATTGACAATTTATAAATCATCAGTAACTGCAGGCAATTTGTGATTTTGGCATTCTGTCATTTGGCCAAGGCCAAGGCAAATAATTAACTTGGCCAAAATGGCTGCCAATGTCGCAGCAGCTGAGACTGAAATTGAAATTCTCAAAAAAAAAAAAACAGCACAGCGATAAATCAAGCAAATTGCAAATGGAGAGAGGAAGAAAACTGTAGAGAGTAGAGTAAGAGAGAGAGAGAGAGACCGAGAGAGAAAGCAAGTGTGAGACGGCTGATGAGACAGGACAAAGGACAAATTGTTGCACAAAAATGCGTTGTAATTGCCGAAATCAAATGACCGTAATTTAGGTTGACAGGCAACGACAACGGCAGTTTCAACAGGCACAAAAACAGGGCCAAGAAAAAAGTACAGAGTTTATAGGCGAGTAATGACTGACTCTAAGATACCCGTTAATTTACGTAGATATAAGAGAAGTTTAAGTTTGAGTAACAAATGCACTGATAAATAGGTATTTCAAAAAAATCATAGCATACTTTTCGGCGCGTCTGTTAAATGCATTAAAAGCCGCTCTACGACTTGGTTCTCTCTCCCTCTCTCATTTACTCTCTCTTTGGTGTATACCCCATTCTCCACACTCGGAAAGGGTAGCGAAAAAAGGACACTACAATTTTATTTATGCAAATCGCATGTAACTGTATGCGAGATGTGGATACGGTATAAGTATCTGGCCAAGAGAACGTTTTGGTTATGGCCACAGTGGAACTTGCGACGATGTTGACTGGAGGCCAAAAATGCCATATTAGAATTATGCAAATGAGTTGCAAAAACAGTAGGGAAGAGTAGTAGGGATGCGAGAGAGAGACAGAGAGAGAGCGAGAGAATCAAGTGTGGGCGCACAGCTGATAGAGCGTTGCAAGTACACACTATATGCGTGTGTGTGCATGTGCGTGCGTGTGTATAAGTGTGTATGCAACCTCTGCACGTGTCGTATTTGCTGTGCTGCTGCTGCCTCATGTGAGCTGCGTTGCGTTGCTTTATCCTTGAGTCCGTCAGGATCACAAAATTGTGCGCTGAACGAATTAGCAAGCAGCCCTCCTGGCTGCCTTTTTAAACGTGGCCAACTCACACACACCCACACACACACACAGGCGACAGTCTAGTTTTGGCCATGGCTCTGAAGTGTATCTGCTCAATATGCGTTCAGTTTACCGACAATAATGTTACTGCCGCCGGAATGACTTTGATTAAAGTCACCAAAAATGCTGTTGGCCCAACTATGTTATTTATGCGCGTGTGTGTGTGTGTGTGTGTGTGTGCGGGTGTGTGTGTGGCAAGGTGAAGGGCGTGCATACTTATAAATACCCATGTCCTTGCCGCAACTGAGAATGTGCCTATGCCGTAAATGCCATACACATAAATAACCCAAAAATACGAGGGTAGCTTCGAAATTAGCTTCAAATTTTGCATAAATAATAATTAAGAAAAACTTTGGGGTAAAAAGGTTTAGCTTTAAAAGTTAAGCTACTAAATTTTAATAGTTTTAAAAACTTCAAGCTAGTCAGACAAGCTTTAAACACCAACAAAAGTTTAAGTAAAACTGTTTTTAATATAACAAATAACTTTAAATAGTTTTAAGTAACACAGCTGCTCAGCTTATTAATTAAACAGCTTCCCATCAGCAATTAGTCGAGTTCAAATCACTTAAACACACCTCGCGCTTAGCACTTGATGCTAAATCAAGGAGAAGAAATCACTTAGGACCATGACGGCGCTTTCTCTGATAAGTTGGCGGTTTTAAAATTAATGGAGACGTTAGCATTGTTCAAATCGCTGAAGCTAAACCCAGTGCTTAATGCGGGCTGCAAACAGAAGGGGTGGGTAGGGGAAAGTGGAGGGAGTTTTCTATTGGCCATTAAAAACAGAGTTGCTTACACTGCAATTTTCAGTGGCACACAATGATTATACACTGATATATAGCCACATAATGCTTGATATATGGCGCTATATGACAAGCTCAAGTGCCTCCAAGTTTAAAAGCATCAAATTGATTATAAATAAAATAAAAAAAAAGTTTACGAATAAATCTCACATTTTTCATATAAATTTCCATTCGAAAAGTTTACAGCGAAAGCTTTGCGAGCTTTTACTTGGTGTAACCACCAGTTTGTAAAAGCTCCCAGCTATAAAGCTCTCCCGCTGTTCGTTAACAGCGCCTTAACAGCTGCTGTTAAGCGTTTAAAACTGAAATACGTTAACTTACCCAGCAAATAAACTTAGTTGTTAAAAAGTGTTGCGAAAACTCACCTGCAAATAGAAAAATGTTAAAGAAAATTAATTTAAGTTACTAGAAATTCATATAAAGCTTAAAGTAAAGTAATTCAATTGATGCTAAAAATATATTTTATTTTTAGTTATTTTTTTCTAGTTTCCCTTTTACATTTTCCTCTGCAACAGTTACTTTCTCTGGTCCCCAAGGACCAGGGCAATAAAATGCATTCGCTGGGCAAAGCAGCAACTCATTGAATCAACAATTCATGAGTTAGTTGCCACCTGAGAATATAAGAAGCTATCGATTTTATATATGCTTAAGCTGACACACATTTGTATAAAGTAGTAGGAGGGGGAGGGGGAGTGTGAGGCGGTCCTTAAATGACCTTGTTGATCGACACACTAAACTATGTGAAACTAAATCTATCTTCATCTAGTTTGCTTTCTTCATACTCAAGTAAATGATGTGATTTTTTCCTCAACGCACCGCACAATTGTGGGCGTGGCTGGCCTGAAGATAAATTTTGTCGTTGTTGTTGTCCCTCAAGCTGTTGACGACTTAGGCGTTTGCCCAACCAAATAAATCAAAACTAATTTCATTTGCTGTCACACATGGCGTATGCGCAATATTTATTGTATATATTCTGCTCCCCGATGGCATTCCGAGCACTTCAATGACACCAATTGTGCCACAGACGAAATACCATAAAGTAAACAATCTCAAAGCCACTGATAAACGAGCATCCAATGCAAACACTCAAAACGCCTCCAACATTTGCTGCACAATCGATAGCATAAACATGATTAGAACCCAATTCCCCAAACCAAATTTCAATTAACCCAAACTCACACAGCACTTCGTACCAATTGTATAGGCCATCCTGACTGTACAATGGCACACGTTGTCCACCATAGCGTATGCTCACTTTAATCTCCTCGGGCTGCACATAGCCCAACAAACTCTGACGCAGCTCATAGCGCCAATCAGTGCAGCTGGGCAGACAGTCGAGACAGCGCCAAGGCGACCAGCTGGCTGGAAGGTGCAGCAGAGAAGACGTAGTGGGGGGAATAGAGGAGGTGTGGTGAAAGAGGGGAGAGCGAGAGAGAGGAGTAGAGCTGAGAACTATTTAAATCATGGACGGAACTGCTGTATTTTTATTTAAACGGAGTTTTTACATAAATAAAATATATTTAAAAACCAATACAGTGCTTAACAAATTAATTAAACTTTTCTTTCTTAAAAAATGTTGCTGTTTTTTATACAAGTTCCTACAAAAATCTTAAAATTCCCGAATTTCCTTCATAAACCCAGCTGTCCGCCCTTACCCACACTAACCCCAGTTTATGACAACCTTTTACAACACAGGCAAAGCCAATTATAGCCAAAAGTAAAACAGTTTTATGTACAGCAGCTAAAGCCAACTACAAATATCCTTGAAACGTGACGCGAATGCAGTTCTTACTCGCTCTTCCTCCCTCTCCCTCCCTCTCTCTCTCCCCTCCTTCGCCACCCACTCACAACTCACCTTCGTGCTGCTGCAGGCAAGACGTGTGTGTCAGTTTACAGTAGCTCAAATTCTGTTGACCAGCAACACTACCAGACAGTTCAAAGGTCAAGGCAGGTGCACAATTGCAGGCGGCAATGAAACTGCGAAGACGACACTGTGGCAAGTACTGTGCAAACACCTGAGCTGCCTCATCCGGTGTTAAGTGGCAGCCACGTTCGGAGACTGGATACTGACGTAATTGCTCATCTGCTTGCAATCTGATGGCGTGCAACTCCAAAGCTTTAAATTCTCCTGGGGAAACTATGAGTTTGCCCAGCCAACCAGGTAGATGAAAGCTGAAGCCTGCCACACTACCTGCCACAACATGTGGCATGTTAAACACATCCACTTGCGAGGCATTTAAGCGCAGAGTGAGAGTACCCGTTACGTTAGTGGGTTGTAAGACACAACAATTTCCCTGATCACTGGGGGTCAGTTGGAAGAGCGTGGAGCAGTTCTGCTTCTTGCCAACCAAGTGGCAACTTAAGAGCAAATTCTCACAACTTGGCGATAGTTGCAACAACATGGCTCTAACATCCTTTGGGCCAAACTCATCGAGTGCTACCTGCAATCGACTGGCAGCTTCAGCGTTCACCAACGCTGCCCCAAAGTAGCCAGCGAGCAGTGTTAACTGTTGCAACCAATAAGCCGTAGAGTTGCCACTCGACTTGGCCAACTGCTCAGCTAATTCTTGCACCTTTTGCCTGCTCAACTTGTTGCCACTACAAAGAGTGATAGCTGGAAAACTTAGCTCCTCCAGCTTAACACTTAGTGTAGACAAAGCCGTCACTGTTGGCCTTGCCAGGAACTGCAGGAGTGTGGCAAATACCACAAAACTGGCCGATAAAATGCCAGCGGCTATAAACAGAAACCAGAAGAATCGCTGATAGCGTCGCCTGCGATTATAGTAGAGCAAACCGAAGCCATTGAGACTCGTCTTCTTGAAGTACTCCACGAGTGTGGCTCTCACAGCTCTGCTCAGTCGCGACATTGAAACGGAACTGTAGCTAAGGAAGGACTACAAAAGGATACTCGGGTTTATCAAGATGATACGAACAATAAGAGGGCAGTCTACAATCAGCGATTAGGCATTTAAATTACTGGAATTATCGTGTGACACGACAGCTGGAAAACCGCTAGAAAAGCAGAGTGTCTTTTCGTGTTGAAAGCCATAAAACAAGGTCCTTGTAGTTGGGATTATAATCAACAGGAGAATTAACACTGTTTGCTATACAATTAAACTACAGTTGAAGCTAGTTAGAGCTCCAGAATAAACTAGTTTGTAATAATTTAAAGTTAAACTAAGTTATCTCTTTGAAATATTAATTAAAATGAATTTTAGCAAGTTCCCTTAAGCTAAAAATAGCACAAGTTCAAAGCTACAACTCCAATTATTCACTGCTAAAATCTTTATTAGCTTTTAGTCAAAAGTTTGAAATGATCAAAGAATTTGTAGTCAGTTTTTGCTTCTTGGAATTTCTCTGCCAATAAATTGTCTTGTCAATCAAATCGTTAACACAATTCCAAGATTGCGTGCAAGTACGAAAGAAATTCTTGTAAATTATATTTAATTCAACAAGTGGGTAAAAAGCATTTAAGGCAATGACTACATCAAGTTGAAAAGTTTGTGTTGCAAAGTCAAATGTCACATGCAAACCCAAAGCAAACTCAAATAGAACCACACCAAAGACAGAAGACACAGACGAATACCTATGCAAATACACAGACCGAGACACACAGACAGATACAGATACAGATACTCAGTTACAGATACATCTAGCGAGAACATAGCAGACATGCAATATAACGAGCTTCAACGGCAATTTAGCACACAAAGCGACAGAGAAAGAGACGGAGAAGTGAGAGAAAGAGACACAACGAGAGACTTGCTAATGCGACGTTGCATATTAATAGAAAAGCTGAAGAAAACCATCAACTTTTCTAATTGGCACTACGAATTTTCAATGCTCTAAATGAATGTAATTTGAAGTATAGTAAAACTGATTGGAATCAAAGAATTTCACTAATTAAATGATAACAAAATAGCTATAAAAACGTTGCCATATTTGCATAAATACTTCAAGCGTCTGCTTACGTCACTAGCGTACACAGACAAGTATTTCTTTTTGTAGCAACTCTTTAGGGCCTTCATAAAATCAGTTTCGATAACCTATCTGATCCATAAAACCAGCTGATATGCCCAAAACCCTATCGAGTTATATAGTATTTAATATGTGAACCATAAAGATTACAAAAACTTCTATAAATGCCTAAAGAAACTTAAACTTCTTTTCATACTTAGTTTAAATGACAGACAGCTTAAACTGATGAGTTTACGCATTGCCAGCTGGTTTTTAGCCCCGCCAAAGCTGCCAGATCGTTAAATTATGCAGCTGGCAAAGTTTTGCAACGCCATTCGCTTTAATAAATAGTTTTTCCAAGCATTTCATAACATAAAAAAAACTCGGAAAATTCAGTAAAATGAAAAAATTCTGCAGCTTTTGGCATTCGGCATTTTTGTGCATATTCCTCAGCTGGCAAAGTGTATAAGCAATGAGTGAGCGGAGCCAACTAGCGTGCCATATATCCTTCCAAAATGTCCTCCTCCCCACCCCCCCACTCTGCTCATCTCTCCGCTCTGCGTTGTTTTGCGCGTTGTGGCAAGGAAAAAACACAAGTTGAAGCATCAAAACGCACAGCGAATGCCAACAACAATAAAAACAACAACAAAAGCGACTAGAGCACAATAAATTCCAATAAGAAACACACATGCATTGCTCACACACACACACACACTTAAACACACACTGGCACACACAGAGTCACATCAATGGAGAACCAATAGACGCCCACACAAAAATAATTTCCGGTTCAATTAAACGCTTGTTTATTTATTTATTTATGCGGCTGCTGTGTGTTGGGCGGGGGCCAAGGGGGCGGGGCACAGCGGGGTGCAAATATGTAGATCTGACGTTGTTAACTGTTACTCTGTGTATAAGTGTGTATGTGTGTTTGAGTGTGTGTGTTTGGCTTTTATTTACATATCAACATTTGCTATTTAATTGTATGCCTAACACAAATGGCACAAATTTGTTTTAGTGAATGAAACGCAGTCGAGACAAAAGTGAAACGAGTTGGCAGCGCTTTAAAATTAGAACAAAACACTTACACACACACTTAGAAGCACTCACATACAGACACACTCACACATAGATACACTTGGGAATTACATAGATACACGCAATGCAGCAAACGTGAAGTTTGCTGAAGACCAAAAGCGTTGGCAGCTCAACTTTAAGCGAGTTGGCAGCACTAAGTCAGCGGCATGAGTTGAGTAAGCGCTTAAAGAAGATGAAAATGGGGAGAGGTAGGAAGGAAAAGGGAGAGAAAGAAAGAAGATAGTGGGAAGAAATGGGAGAAGTAAAAGCAGACAAGAAATTTAAAAGCTTAACTACAACTTTCGACTGAAAGACACCCCTTAATAACTTTTTAACCGAAGTACTGCATATTTTGAGGCGCTCTTGTCGCATGAAACTAAAAACAGCTATAACTTTTGTTGGAGATAAACGATCTTAATGCAATTAAGTACGCTTATTAAGAATAATAAAAGTAGCAATCAATCTATAGTTTTCCGAGAGGTTAACGATTATGACCCTAAAACAGGAACTAGAAGTACTCTTAGACCTTTAAGGATATAACGCTCCCATTCAAACCATTCAAAGTCTCTACTTGCTACCTGTTAACGATCTCTGATTGTTATGGCCATTTTTACGACATAGCTTTGCAGCCAATTTTCTCTTCACTTTAAACAACACAGTGTACTCAACGACTAATGGGTATGAAGATGGTAAACTTTATCCTTTTCTAACCGCAAAATGATTGCATACTTTAATGGGCCAAGCACTTAGACCAACTCGTCATGCCACCGAGCGAAGTGTTCAGCTTGCTGCCACTGCCACAAGCTCAGCACTGATAGGCGGCAACTGGGGCGGATGCTGCAAATTGCAACCGTACAAATAGCGTTAAAATTGAATCAAACTAACTGAGAATGTCGTTTGCCAACCAAATAGCAAAGAGAGAGACAGAGAAAGTGACACGCAAATGTGAAAGGTTAACGGCTACAGCGTGTGTGCAGGACACAGTCGGCAAGGGGTTAACTGAGTGTGTGTGAGTGTGCCACATTTTGTTGCACTGCGTGGAGAAGAACAATAGAAACGGTGGCTATGACTATGACTGTGACTGTGACTGTGACGATGCACAGCTAAAAGTTGCTCTGAATGCACCTCCATTATAACTAGCACTTAAAATTATAAAGAAATTTCATTAAACTTTATGAAATGTGTGGAAATTCAACTTAACAACCTTGGTATGGTCACCCTAGAACATTTTCCCTTATTACTTAAGCTTACAACACTTTAACCATCAATGAAATACAATAAAGTTTCAATTTATATCGCTTGATCGACCTTATAGATACTCCTTATCAGCTTCATACCCAGATGATCGCACAGAAAAAGGTGTCCAAACATTTTATGGCACGGGAAACTGTCGATAAACATACAATAAGAGCAGATAAGATTTTGTAGTGCTCAAAACAAATGATAACTGTAAAAAGCAGTCATTCTTTAGTGCCACTAAAATAGCTATGGCTTGAACAAGCTAGAAAAGTGCAAAAGACAACTAAAAATCACTTTGCACTCAAGAAAATAAAAAAAAGACTATCACACACGCGTACAAACACACACACAAGCAAATCCTTTAAGACATAAAGCAAAGGACAACAAGAAATAAAGAAGAAGAAATCGCACACTCAAGCACACACACACACACACACACACACAAGACGTCGCCGTAGAGTAAGAGGAATAAGGCAAGTAAAAATCTCATGCATTTTGCACACACAGATTTTACAGGGCAATAAAACAGGCAGCGCTGCCCATCGGCGACGTCAAAAGCGAAGCTGCGCTGCTGCCATAAAACTGTTAATAACAGCCGCTATAAAAATCGCAATATAACAGCGAGCGAGAGAGTGAGAGCGAGAGTGGGATGTAACACGTGCGCATGTACTGAACTTTTGTGACGTCGCTGACTTCCATGACGTTTTGCACTGTAAGAAGAATGCGAAAATGCGTGCTAAAGAAAAAACCGCTAACAGTGCGAAGAAAAATAAACGAAGAAGACGAAACAGTAGACGCTGCAGCGCTGCTGCTCCAAGCAGTTGAGATGCCTGCTAATGAGCGGAAGGAAACGTGAAACCGTAAACGTAACGAGAGAGCGGCTGTGGTGGAGGGAGCCTGAGTGAGAGCGGGAGAGAGAGTAGTATACACTGTACAGCTTGACATACCTTTGAAACAAGCACAACCCATGATGTAGCCCATCATCAGCGTGGCTTTGAAGTCGCTGCTAAGCTGCTCAGCGTTCTAATTGTTGTTGCTGTTGTTGTTTTGCTTCCTATGCTGCTTCTCACTGTTATTCTTGTTGTTGTTGTTGATTTACAGTTATGCTTCGTTTTTGTGTGCATCAATTAATGGCAGTTTTGGGAATTATTGTGAGTTGTTTTTGTTTTTGAGTCGATAGTGTCGAGTTGAAAGTCCTGTGAGAGAGTTTCTGCTGCTGCTCTCATGTATTTTTAAGCACGCAATCTGTTTTTATTGCTTTCGGCGTAATCACACTTAACGCTAACGGTACTCTATGCAATACTTATGATGCGTGTAGGTGTGTGTGTGCGTGTGTGTCTGGCCCCTTTAAACAGTTATTTACTCATTTATTGTTGATTGAGACGACAAAACTTTGATTTACACTTGACTTTTATCACATATTTTACAGTTGATTTTTATTGTTGGTGTTATCTTTGGTGTTATTTGTTGCTTATGTTGCTCTTGTCTTCTCTACACTAAATAAAGCATTAACAATTTGCTTTCAATTCTTATTATTGATTATCACACATTGCTGCTGAAGATTCTTTAGTTTTTATTATTTTTCTTTCCCTTTTGTTTTAATTTTTTTCCTTCTTCGATGATTTCACTCGTTGCGGCATTTGTTGTTATTTTTTCTTCTATTTATTATTTTTGTGCGTTGAAATTTATAAAAAAATTTGATTGTGCAGAGTTTTGTTTTTATTTGTTTATTTTATGCGTTTGTATTTCTCTTCATTTATGTTAATTTTTTTTACAATATCACAAAAGAATCACTGACGGCGCGCAATTAAAAAATAATTTTATTATTTATTATGTTTATTTAATGTAAACTCATCCGTTTCTGCCCGTTGTGCACTTTTTCTACAGGTGACTAAAGGTCATTTTTCATGTTAATCGAAAGTAAATACATTGAACGCTTTCAATCAACTCGTTTTTTTTATGGCTAACGGTCAAGTTGTGTCATGTTTTCAGCATAATGACATTTGCTTAAATCATCATCAATCATGGGGAAACGGGAAATGTTTTTCTTTGTGACGAAAGCAGAAATATATTTTATATATTTCCATAAAGAATAAAGCCGATGTTCTAGTAGGAACTTCTGACTAATGTTAGTTTAGGACACTTTTAAACTTAAATCTCCACCTCCTACTTCACACTATATATTTACTCTAAGTTCCCAGCCTTTCAGCCGATATTTATGGCGTTTAGTAAATTATCTAGTATTATCTCAGTCAGCCACTTATTTTAAACCGTTTTCGCTGCCTTATCACAGCTTTATTTTTTAGAGATTATCACTGGCAAAATGACGAGCACAATTTTGGTTGAGAAAACTGACACTTGGCAGCTTGGAAGATGCTTCGAGACGCTCCCCCCGAAAACAAATTGATAAAGATTATAATCCAAAAGTCAACGCGCCAGGCACGACATGGAACCGAGAATCGAGTCACTTGGAGAAGCAGCAGAGGCAGCAGCGGCAGTGGAAGCTTCAGTTGAATGCATTGATAGCTTGGCAAATGGACAATAGCGGCGAAAATTCAATTGAAAATTTTAATTCATTGAAAACGAAGCGACGGCGACAACGACAACGAAAGGAATTGAAAATTGAAAACGGAATTTGGGTGTGGGATGTGAAATAACAAAAGAAAAGTCAACAATGCAAACGGCAAGAGAGACACAGAGAGAGTGGGAGACAGAGAGCGGTAGAGAAAGAGTGCAAACAGTCAGACAAACAGAGAATTCCGGGAATTGTATACCGGAAGCTGCAGCGTGACAAATTTAGCATCAATTGTGCATAATTAAAAAAACACACACAAACACTCACACACACACACTCGCTCACACACAGAACATTTGGCGAGACATTCGCATCAAGTATACGCCACCATAAAAGTGAATTTCGATGCGAGAATTATAATTGATGGCCAACACCACACACATTCTCTGCTCGGATTTCTCTTCCCCTCTCTCTCTCTCTTTCTAAGTGTCTGTGTTGGAGCTTTTATGATTGCCCCACGGCTGGAGGTCAGTAGCACAAGGGAGCAACACAGCGGAGAGCGGCAGTGAAGATTTAGCGGGCAAAAGAGCAAAACAGTTGAGACATTGACATTGTCATTTCTCGACTTTTATGGCGTCTTAAAAATGTATCTCGAAAATATGGAAGCGAAAAAAACACCCGACCATGTGGGCAGCAGCAGCAACAGCAGCAGTGGCAGTTTTTAATTGAGGCAAGGCGAGGAAACGAGAGCCGAGAAATGCCAAAACGAGAAATCAATTAAAACCACAGCTAAACGAGCAGAATTCAAGATACTCTACGAAACTGGTACTAAAGAGACTTAAGTGAGCTAACATTAGAATATTTTTAGTAGACACTGTTAACTACAATAAACGTACAAAACTAGTTTCCGTAAATTAAAAATATTTTTCTGTGCAAAATTAAATTTTATAATATATAATCAGTAGAAATATTACAGCATTAACAGCAATCGTGTGCCTTTTCCATGTTATTTAACATTAACCTACTCTGTTAACGTCTTAGCTGCTGTAAAATATCATTAATATGACCATTTTGTGCCATTTTTAAGGCAATTTAATATTTTTAAAACATTGTCTAACAAAAATGAATCCAATGACAACACACAAGTTTAAAAAAATGGTATATAAATAGCATAAACATTTAATTCATATTATTATACTCTGTAACAGACTCTTAACCCCTCTGTTAACTACTTTATAATGACTTATATGTTAATAAAACTTTTGCTATATTTTTCCATACCAAAAGGTTACCAAATGCATGCCTTTTCCATTAACCCCAGCTAAAAAAGTGTATTTGCTGGTGAAAAATGAAAAACACTTTCCAAAACAGGCGGAAATTTCGGCAGTGTTTACACAACACACAAAACACACACACACACCACATACAACAGACAAAAAAAAAAAAATGCAAAAACAATAAATCGAAATGGCAAACAATGAGTAAAATTCCTAATTAATGAGGAGAAAAATGTGTGGAATAAAAAAAGCAGCGAATAAACAGCATAAATATTTGTTAAACAAATTACTACAAGCACGAGAGGGAGAGAGGGAGAGGGAGAAGGAGAGGGAGAGAGAGGCAAATAGACCATTTAGCCAGTTAACTGACTCACTAACAAATGTCGCTAACGGAAACAGTCTGGGCAGCCAAATGGACGACAGAAAGGAGAGTGAAGAAAGGGAACGGAGAAAGGAAGTAATGAAGAAGGCAACAAGAAGCGGATGTCCAGCTAAATAGACGCTTGATTACGAGCCAATGACATGCAAAGGCTAAAAGGGGAGTGGCATAGGACATGTCTCTATTTGGCTATTGACACAGCTCCAAGGGACTAGCCACGAAATGTGTTTTAATTAGCAAATTAAATGTGCAGGTGGTGAACGAGTCGATAGACAACAATAACAACACCCTAATCTCTATTTGAATTTGAATAAAAATGTATATAGGTTTATATATATAGAGAGATATCCATAACAGCTGTCTATGGCTAGCAAACACTTGGGCCCACACACTCATCCATCACTTAAAATACTTGGTAAACAAATTATAAACTCAGCAGCAAGTTCACAGCTTCAGTAAAAAGCTAAAAAAAGCTAAAAGAAAACTAACTAAATTACTAATGATTTTGCAGTAATTGTTGCTTTAATCAAAAGCAAAACTTTCTTCGTCATTGGCCTCATTTTCAAAGTGTTTAAGAAAAACTCAATTAAAAGTCACTTTTAGATAAGAAAATAGAGGGGAGTACGAGTATGTTATACCCTGTAAAAATAGCTTAGAAAACTTAACTAGAAATTAAGCAAGTTTTCAGAAAAAATGGTTAACTAGCCAAAGAATATAGAGAGTCACAGTTAAACCAATTTAAAGCCAGAAATGAGGCCTAAAATGAGTCCATTCTGCCCTCTAAAAATAGCTAAGAAAACTATTCAAACACTTAACGAAGTTTTAAAGCATTTCTGCTAACAAATATTAGATAAACTGATTACACAGAGAACTCTAAATAAATTAAATTTCCGCTTTACATTCCCTTCGAGCTATAGATTGAAGCACGCCCAACTTGGGCTCCATAACTCAGGGTATCATTATTATTAAATTGTGTGCAGCAGTAACACACAATCATCGAGATTACGTGAGTTTACAGTTGTCTGCTTCTTCCACTACACACCGCAGTGCTCCCCAACCCCACTCCCTTCCCCTTTCCCTACTCTGGTTTCCTCAAACATCTAATTGCATTATCTCAAATGTGGGCGTCGCACACTGACTCAATTAGGCGTACATGCCATAGCGATATCTTAGGGGGTGTATGGGTAGGTGTAGGCAAGTCGCATTGCTTATCTGTTAATAATGTGGCAACATTTATCTGAGCAAATTAATAAGATTTTTTTGGAGCTATAGAAATGGCATATCTACACGAGATTACAATGCGACGGAAATCAGAACTAGATAGAAAAGAATCTATAGTAAAAGTTGGTAGAGATTTATTTGAGGCAGTGACGTCAGCATTCAACAAATGAATCCCCAAAAGCAGCAAAAACTCTCAAGTGCACAATAAATTGTGAGAAATACGATATGGAACACAATTGCTAACCTAGCACAACCAAGTGGAAGAAGAAGCCGCAAAAACAGAGGCAGAGAGAGAGGAGAGAGGGCGAGCAAAGACGCACCGGCTATCAGTTTGATTGTACACTATCAAGCAAAGTCAAGTAACTTTGTAAACAATAAATTAAAGCGCAAAACATAACAAAAGAATGAATGACTCAACATTTGTTTATATCTAAAAATGCAGAGAAAGAAGAGGCAGAAATGTAATGGAAAAATACACAAAAGAAATTCGTGGAAATGTGCAACAGCAAATCACAGAGAGAGGGAGAGAGAGAGAGAGAGAGACACAGACACTGGGAGAGCAGGGGAGCAACAATGACGAAAGCAAAGCGAAACAGGAAAAAAGGTGGACGACCTCAGGATGCAGTGCAGCCTACGACGAAAAGCAGCAAATGCAATCAACTCACACTCATTTATACACCCAAACTCAGTCAGTTATCTGGTATTTGTTTAAACAATTAAATGCACATTTTTATGCATTTATTTATAGGCATTTTGGCTGATAAAAAACAGGCCAAAAAACACTCGAGTGCGAAATTAACACACAGTCTGCTGAATTTTACTTCAGCAAACACAAAACAAAGCCAAAGAGCGAGGGAGCGGGGAGGGGTGGGGGCGCTGAAGAGTTGCCAGAGAGCGAATCAAACGCAACGAATAACAAAGTTAAAAGGCAACGCGCAGAAAAGGCTAGAGAGCAAACAAAAAGAAACAGAGAGAGAGTGAGCGAGTGGCAAAGGAAGCGAGTGAGAGAGCGCGGCGCCCAATGGTAGGCAACACTTTATTTGCCGTTTGCTGCTTCCTCCTGCATGCCGACGCTGCGTATGCGTAATGTGAGCAGCGCTGCCTGAACGTCGGCGAACACCACAACGAAAATGGAATGACGGAAAATTAAAGTTTTTCCTTACACAAACTACCGTTTCCCCCACCACTTTCCCCTTGCCCAGTTGGCCCAAAAAAGGACCACCTACCACACCCCGGAAACAACTTTTGCCTCTGAGCCACACAAGCGTGCTTACACCTCTTACACACACTCACACACACGGACACACACATATGCAAATTGAAACTGATATTGCGTGTGACTGCTTTTAATTTGCCCTACCCTTTCGTGGCCCCCTTTCCGCTGCTGCTGGCGACGCCACCAACTCGCCGCTGTTGCATTTTCCAACCCAAATTCCGTTTTATACAGCGAAATATTTTTGTTGCGCTTTGTGTGCGAGTTTCGTGAAGAAAAACCAAAACAGCAGAGGAAAACCTGGCGAGAAACGTTTCAATTTCTTTGCCTTATTGTTTTGGTTTTTGTTACCTTTGAGAGGTAAAAACTTGCAATTATCTAAAAGTCGCTAAATGCTGTTTTCATTTGAAATTCGTTGGTTTTGTGCACTAAAAACTGTTTTTTGTGGGCTGCTCTTAACTATAATTAAGAACAATTAAGGGAACTTTAAAACACTATTAATAATAATTGTTGAATTCACATTCGAATACTTGCAACCGGCAGCAATGTAGAATGTTATTCGAGAGGCATGCCTCTCTCTTTCTCACTCTAAACGAGCGTCACCTTGAGATTATGCACAACAAGCAAAAAACAAATAGAAATAAAAAGCGTCTGGCTAAACGGTATATAAATAATTAAAGCTATCAAATATTACATATTTTAGCATGTAAATTTGTTGTTGTTTAGCACACACAGACACTGGGAGGCGGAGAGAGGCAGAGACAGAGAGAGAGCTGTAGATAGAGGCAGTCGGGAGACAACACTTGAGAAAACTTGTACAGTAAACACAATTACGTTTATTTGCAGTTGTTTTATTTCCGTTTGTTTGTTTGTTGTATCATTTCATTTACTTTTCATTTGATTTTGAATTTTCCTTTTTCTTTATTCCTTTTTTTTCTTTTTTGTATGTTTTTGTTTTATATTCTAACGCGACGACAAAAACACGCGCTGTTGCGGGCAGCGTTTTAATGTTAACTGAACATAGAAATGACAGCAGCGAAACCGTTTTGCCATAAAAATGCGACGCCGTCCAGCAACAAGAAGAACAACAAAAACAACGACGCAGTAGCCAATGATAAAAAGTAACAGTGAGAGAGAGAGCGCGCTCTCAAACACACGCTCTCCCGCACACACTCTCAACGGAACAAGTGCAAAATAAACAAAAGCACAAAACGTGAGTCGTAACGGCGAGCGTAAGAAAGAGAGTGAGAAAGAGAGCGCGCTTTGGCGTCGCAGCAGAGGGCAACGGGACGTCGGGAGCGCAAAGTTATGCCGGCTGCTGCTGCAGTGAACATAGCGCAGCAGCGACAGCATGCGACACAGCAAGCATCAAACAAACAAACACGAAACGCAATGCCGCAAAAGCTTTAAAGCACACTGAATATTTGAGTAGTCATCAAATATGTAGTGTGCCCCCAGCCAGTGAGAGAGCAACAAAGAGAGAGAGCGAATGTAAAGCTTACGGACTATTGTGCACTTGTTTTTGTAATGTCAAGAGCGGCAAAGACAAACGCTGTTTGTTTACCGTTCAAATAGCCGCTGCTCGCACACTCTGCTACCTCTCACCCCTTTCCCCCTTCCCCTACAACCTAACATTATCAAAAGAATCTGTTTGTGTTTTGTTTAACATTTTTATCTGACATTTTGGCAAACTGCCGCACAAGTGCTGACAACAATTTTATTAGACAAGCACACAGCGGCACAAAGTGTATGCCAGTGTGTGTTTGTGGGGTTGTTGGGACTTAACCAGGCGTTAACTGGGCTTAAATAGCCTTTAAGTGAGCCAAATTTATAGCTAATGATGAGCACAGACTAATTGAGTTTTGCCAAGCGCTTAAAAGTAGGCAGCACAATACACGGCTTAACTGATATTGTGTGCTGCCTGAAAGTATGCAAAGCTTTTTGAGCGCAGCTTTAAGCCTGTTTTTATTATTTGTTCGCTTTCAGTAAGGACTTAAGCTTATTGTTCATTATTTAAATATATATTTCTTTATAAATTCAATGCACTCACCATTGTTATTGCTGATGGCAAATCGCTGCTGCAGCTGTTGCGCCAATGCCTGATGATGTTGGGCCAGCGGTGTTAGCGGTGCCTGCTGCTGCTGCTGTTGTTGGCCCACTCCCAACTGTTGTGGTGCTGATTGCGAATGCGGCACACCGCCGCTGAGCGAGGATGTATCCGAGGCGCCATCACCGCCACCTCCACCTCCTCCATTGGCCATTGAATTTTGCTGTTGATTGTGGCTGGCGCCGTTATTGAGCATGGAATTTGCATTAAACTGTTGCACGGATATGGAATTTGGCACGCCTCCACCGCCCATCGACTGCTGCTGCTGTTGGCTGATGAGCGCATTGCCGGCAGTGCCATATGTGGTGGCATTTATGGAATTGTTGGCTTGATTTATGGAATTATTGTGGACGGCTGAGAGTATTGAGCCATTGGCAGTGGCTCCACCATTGTTATAGTACGACTCCTCGCCTGAGAAGGAAGAGAGAAGAGAGAGTGGAGAGTGAGCACAACTTGCAGTCATTCATAAATAAAGCGAGCTTTTCCCAAGCGCTTTCATTCAGCTTTCTTGTGTAAAGCTTTCACAAAAACTTTCACTCGCAGCGCCATCTGTTGGCGGATTAACGCCGAAGCTTTGGCCTGACTCAAGCCACTTCAACTTGAGGTAGGTTTAAATTTACCATCGTGTCTAGTCCCTCCCCCCTGAACTACTCACTCCCTTTGCCGCACTATTTTCCCTAGCTACATTTTCCTCATCGATTTGAATGCAATTCGCGTGCGTTGTTCGGCGTTTTGGTAGAAAGGCGATGACAACTCGTTGCCGACTCGCATTGTCAATTAGCCACATTGATTAATTGCCATCAGGAGAATGTCGCGACGTCGCGACGACAAGCTCGTAATGTGCACAGAGTGAATACCCCCAGCTCCCTAGTTACCCCCCACTTACTGTGTAAGCAGCTGCAGTGCAGCGGAAGGAAGGAGCTGGAGAAAGGGAAAGAAGCTTCTCCTTTTGAGCCAAGTCAAACAATTTAGCAAAGTGTTCCCAACATGAGCTCGTCACGACGACGTCTCCTCACATTGGCTAAATCGTGCGTGGATTATGGCCAATTTCCGTTTGTTGACTTTCGTCTGGGCCGAGAAAATGAAACATGATTGTGATGAGATATGATGTGTCTCAGTTTCTAGCTAAAGTTTGTGCCAAAGAAAAGCCAACAAACTTTTCTTGCATGTTGACAAAGCAAAATGCAGGATTAACTGTCGTAAACTTGGCTGTAATTAGTTTCTGTCTCAAGGCTAAAAGAGGCTAAACAAAAAAACTGGGAACTAAGAATGCTGTTGGTGAAAACTAGCTAGAATTAGAGACTCTCTTTTTAAGCTGGACGAGTTTTGCCGAGGAAAAGTCTGAAGAAAATGCAGCCAGAATTTGGTTATAATATTTAATGATGGCTTAAATGGAAATCTTCTCTTTTAGAAGAAAGTGAAGAGCGTAGAAAGGAAGGTTCAGTGCCTCAAATAAATATTTCTAAATAGCAAAGTTAACCTGGCCCTAAATGGTCCTATGCTTAACTAGTTAAAGCGGCTTTAAGTTCCCCTAGAAGTCTTTCAATTTCCGTTTACACTTTTCTAGATTTATCTCCGTTTCACTGTTAATTCCCTTTGGACTTACCCGGCTCTGGAATATTGCCCAGCGGACTTTCCGGCAGTAAAATGCCCTTTTGCACTAACTCATCGCGATTGGCACGTACAGAAATCTTGCGCTCCAGTGCTGCAAAACATTCAACGATTAATAATCGATACTAACAATCGATTAACTGCATTTTTACTTACATTTGGAGGCAGCTTCAAATTTCTCGCTCTTCTTTTTTCGCCGCCATTTCCAGGGCTTGAAGAATCGGCCCAAAGCGCTCAGTTTGCTCTTGCGTTCCAGGGGCGGGGTGCGGGTGCCTGAGCCCAGGCTATTTGTGCGTATGGCGGCGCCATTTTGCTTCTTGGCTGCAAAGAAAAAGAGGGAGAAAGAGAAGGAGTTAGTGACTGAGAGAGACAAGTCAAAGTGTGTCAACGTCAGGGGAAAAACAAAAATAATTATAAAGAGCAGCGAAACAATTTTTGCGGAAGCGGAAAACGGCAACTAGGCTGCATTCCACGCCCCAAAACTGTGTGGCATGCCTCACGAGGCATGCGGCTTGGCTTGATTGTAGTAGCAGTTATTGAAAGCGAAAATTACAAAACATTTTTTCATTTCTTTGGCGCTGCAACAAAATGTTTTCTTTTATGTAATCATCAACTTAATCATGAAGTTCGTTGTGATTATCATTTGACAATTCAATTACAAATTCAAAACGAGTTTTGCTGCAAGTACAAAAAAAAAATACACAAAAATTCTAAGCAAATTGCTTGCCATTTGAAAACGACGCTCAACTTGCATACAAAATGATTCGGCAACAATGTTTTGAGTTTAAGCCAATTGTAATTGGCCAACAGACTTGAAGCCAAGCGCTGTGAAAAGTCCCCCACTGCGAGTAGGTACTTTAAATTCCCTCTACACGCCCCCTACACGCCCCTCTTTCACCTATCCCCACTGAGCAAACTGGACTCTTTTGAGTTAGGCTTTTAGATTTGCTTTGGCTTGTCGTTGGTATTTGCGCTGCTGCCTGTCAGTTGGCATTGCCAATTGGCAAAACCACACATGAATGAGTTGAAGAAGTGGGCGGCGGTGGTGGGCATGGCTCTAGGTATAAGCACAAAAATAATGTCGTCTCACAGTTTGCCACTCGAGAGTTTGTGGTTGTTGTTGTTGTTGTTGTTCTGGCAGCTGTTTCTAGTTTGTTTCTGACTCTGATGCTGCCTCAGATAAGCTGAGCATACACACACTTAAACACACACACACGCACACCCTCGCACACACACAGATACACAGTCATGGACAAGCATTGAAGCGTTGAAATTAGGCTACCTACAAATAGCTGGAGTAGAATTCACATCGCAACAAAACAAACGAGCAAAAACAGAGGCAGAGGGAGAGACAGTGAAAGAGAGAGGAGAGAGGAGGGAGGGCTTCAGAGCGAACATCATGTGGGGGAAAAAATGGCAAAGAGATAAGAACAAGCATTATTTTTCTGCGAAAAACTAAACACACTCGCAGAAAAGTACAACAAATTCCAGGTATTAAATAAATAAATTAACAAACTAATTAATTGTCAGTTGTGGCAGATAAAAAACTTGAAAAGTCTGCAAAGTTTGGACAGAAAAACTGCAGCAGGAGTAGGAGGAGGAGAAGTAAAGGAAATATTAAGTATACGCAGCGTAAAGTGACTAACAGAAATAAAGGTAAGAAATAATTGACTGTTGGCAATATTAGTACTAAAATGCACTAAGATACCCTATAAAATGAGCAGTAAAATGTAACTAAACATCTAATGAAGCATATGACTTGCTTGATAGTTAAATAATATTTTTTAACCTGAACTACAAATAGTTTAAAGTCACCCTATAAACTTTAAAAATGTCTAAACTTAAACAAAAAGACTATTTGCATTTAGCATTTGAATTGAAGCAAACGCATGCCAAATTTAGTAGTTGTAGCGCTGCTCAACTCAGAGATCGATGAGCTCACTTCAATGGCCTAAACCAAAATTATGTTTGTTGACTCAATCAAAGCTACATGAACTTTTGCTTAGTGTATTTTTTATACAAATACCGCAGAAATGTGGCAAATGGGCTAACAACTATTTGGCTTCCTTCACCTCCGTTGCCCATCCCCACTGTCACTTTAGTGGGGCACGCTCTGAGCTACTGGACGGACTCTTGTTCTATGTTCCAGCTGTCCCAATTGTGGTCAATTGTTGAAGCGGCTTTTCATGCTTGATTTCAGTTGCATAACGCAGGGAAATCAACTTAAAGAGCAGCGCAAAATGTATGTCAAGAGGAGGAAGGGAGAAGAGGAGAGAGGAGATAGGAGGAGAGAGGAGATGACTACAGTCTGTTGCTGGTTGCACGTGAAAGACTTGCCACATCGCCCGAAGGCGACAACCACAAACGGAAACTTTGCCTCATTTAAATGGCGCCAGGAAAAATGGGAAAACGACAGCGGAAAATCACAGCACGAGACCAAAAGAATTTTATTTTAAAGCCAACAGGAAAACTGCGCCTCTTCCACACTTCCCCCTTCTCCCCTGCTGTCTCTGTGTTCATGTGTGACCAGCACGACAAAGTTTAAAATAATTTATGCAAAAAACCAAAATAAACAATAACATAAACGACGCGTCGCTGCCGTTGACGGCGTCGCAGCTGGCGTCGCAGTCGCTCCAATCGTTGTCGTCATTCATATACAAAAAAGAAAAATTTGTATTTTTTTCTCGTATTTTTACATATATTGCGCTGTTTTTTTTTGCCTGTTTTTTCTGTGGGAACACAAACGTAACCGGTTTTGAATCTCAGTCAAAGCTTTTTAGAGGACCAACAGCTGCAGCCGCGTCTTGCTGGCTTGTAAACGGATTCAGTTGCCGATTTTGGCAACAGATTTGGCTTCTAAATATGCGACAAGGGCGGCAATAACAACAACAACAACACGCCCATTGTAGCATGTAATATTTTATGCATAAAAAATTGGTAGGGGAAAACGAGTTTTTCGCGAAAGTTGCCCTGTAACACGCCCATGAAAGTTACAATAAAATATTGTTAATAGATAATAAACAATACAAAAAAAAAGGCTAACATAAATGGGGAGGGGCACGCACCAAAAGCCAGCGAAAGGGTAGACCCACAAAAATACTATGAATTATGCAAATTTGAAAACTTGTATCAGCTTGTTTTATTCAGAGAAAATCTTATGAATTAGTCAAGTCCACAAATTTTTTGTATACGTTTTGTGCTTTGGGAGCGTATGAACTTCCCACAATTTTTCCAGCACTTTCATTGTTTGATTCTTTGTTTGAGATTACAAGCGCATAAAGTTGCTTTTTTGACTTTAAGCTGCTGGTAAAAATTACTTTTCGCTGCGCTTTTGTGTGTTTTCATAAACGTTTTACTGGCTGCTATCGTTGTTTTTATTTAAATAAAGTTTTTGACTGCATTTTCTTTGAATATTTGTATGCTAAATTTTTATTTTATAACTGCTTTCGCTTTATAGCAAACATTTCTTTTATTTTAAAGTTTTAAAAGCTTCAAAAAGCTAATTTTATTTTATTTAAAATAAACCTTTAAAGTAACCTGTCTAAAAATCTTTCTTTCTCTAAGCCAAAACTCTCTGTTCCCCACTTCTAAACTTAATTTCCTAAACGTTTCACTGGCTAAAAATCGTCATTCACGCAAAAATAAAAGCTTTCGATCGAGATTTAATGATAGTGTAATGAAATATGTATATAATCAAACTATTAACAGCTGTCTGTTAAAGTTAACAGTCTGTTATACTACGCTGTTAATGAGTTGTAATGACATATGTTTGCTATCTGCTAAAATTAACAGTCTGTTACACTACGCTGTTACTGAGTTGTAATAAAATATGTATGTTAATAATCAGCCTGTCTGTTACACTTAACAGTCTGTTATACTACGTTATGACTGTTTTGTAATGAATTATGTTAATAATCAAAGTAATAACACTGTCTGTTAAACTTAACAGTCAGTTACGTTACGCTGTTACTGAACTATCCCAAGCTTCGCTTTACATTTTCCGATTGTTCCTCCTGTTTCTAGCTCATTTTCCCTGCTTATCTCAGTCGCATTTCACTTAATCGACATTTAACCCTTTATCATTACAAAGTATTGCAGTACGCAATCTACAGTATCTCATGGCATGTGTGTAACAGGCTTATGTAAATTGACAATTGTCGTGTTCCACTTAATAAAGCTCAGTCAAGTGCACGTCCATAAACAACTACAACGACAAACATATGTAAATGAGTGTGTTATGTACAAACAACAGTTGATAACTAAGCCACCAATTGACAGCAATAAACACAGCAGCAATACCTACAAATATATATACAGGTATATAATGCTATTTTTACATGTTCCTCGAATGATTTACATTTTGTGGTTAACAATTTGCAGTTGCATAAATTAGAGCCAAAAAGAGTCATTGAGGTGACAAGTTGACAGCCAGAAAAGCCCAAGAAACCCAATTAATACAGACAAAAGTGTGAAGAAATAAAGAGCCAACAATAAATGTCAGACAAGTTCACGTGACGGAAGAAAGTAAAAGAAAAAACGAATCAAAAACAGCAAAAAGAGAATATAAAATGGGGCAAATTATGAGATTTGTTGTGTGTGTGTGTGTGTTGAGGTGTTTGGCAATTGCTGAGCACTAAGCACCGAGTTCGCTTTCAAATTCCACACAAAAATTATGAACGAAGGTCGCAGGCGACGCTAATTGACGCCCAACTAAAATAACAACAAAACAAGAGATATAAATAATAATAAAAACAATAACATCACGAATTACTACAACAACAATGCGATTACTGAACTAATTTGCCGTTACGAGCGGTCTGTCTCTGCGTCTGTCTGTCTGTCGCTCCGATTTTGTCTGTCTGTCGATTTTGATTGCAATACGAAACCTGAAATTAATTGTAATTACTCGCCTTGCGAAAAGATAAAATGCTTTCAGCGTGTGTGGGAAAGCAAGAGGAAGAGAGAGAGAGAGAGGGGTAGAGGTAGAGAAAGAGACAACGACTGGGAGCTGTGGCCAATTTACACCTGGCCTGGCACGTATTTTGACAACGGTCTTCGGAAATGGAAATGAAAACGTTAATGGAAATGGATGCTACACGTTTCCACGCTACACACACACACACACACACACACACCTGCTCTTTGTATCTGCAACTGTTAGAGTGTCGCAGTTCGCGTTGCACAGCGCAGCAAAGCGTTGCATGCACATGCACAAAATTCAAATCACATTACGTATACGCAACGCTGCACAGGCAATAGAAAACGTGAGCAAATCACATTGGCAATGGGACAGTTTTGAGCCACGAAGGAGTGTTTTTTAGAGACACCTATACACCAGTGACACGCCTACCGCCCACACCTAGCAGCTGTGTGTGTGTGGGGGTCTGCTTTGAATGACAACTGTGCGGCAGTCAAGCGAAAAACACAGGCAGGCACACATATCTATGGCCAATGTCAAAAAATTAAATATAAATTGAAATGAAAACAAGTGTAAAAGTGAGCTGAGCGACTAAGAGATACCCTGTAAATGGTTTATAAGATAAAATGGCACACAATTTGTTATTTAATTAACTTATTTATCAACGAAAACTCATGTCTCTACTGCCTGCCTGCCACTTTAGTCTAACACACCCCATTCTAGGGTATCATTTAGCTGCCAGTGGGTAGCTGTGTGGGCCATAATTGCAACTGTTTATCGCATTAACTCAAACTATCGATAGTTGTTGACTTTGGCTTATAGTTGTCTCCACACAGCTACAAATTCGTTGGCCATAAAGCAACAAACTTGCAATGAGATTCGTACTTGAATCTCAATAAAAAACTTGACAATTTTTAAGTGCAGTTAAGATTTATGCTCAATAAACGGGAAAGCGAGGAGAGAGTCAGCTTAATGCATTTTCCTTAAGCTCCTCGGGCCAATTAGGTGCCCAGTGAAAGCTCAGTTGACGTACTGCACCCTCAGGGCAGTCAGTTTCCTCCTCAAACAAACGATTTCCACAGCGCATATTTAAAATATTACAAACTATTTGTTGATTTAAGGGTTTGCTAAGAAAATGTAAACTAAATTTAAATTGTTATACATAGAAATTCATAGAAATAACAGGAATAGTTTGCTGATTCATCACTTGCCTCATTTGAGTATTTTTATGCATATTAGCTGTACTTTCATTTATACAATATTTGAAATTTTCAACTGAAAGCACAATCCAATCGACACAAATTTGACAGGCAACACGCGTGTGTCAAAGTCAAAGTCAATTACGGCGGATGATTCCGGCGATTATGTGAATATCAAAACACGTCTCTCGCTTGTTTCCCAACGAAATTTTGTGACATTTGCGGGAAAATGAAACGAAAAACCAGCAAATTATTAGAGGGAGCGTAGAGGAGAATGAAAGGGGGGAGAGAGGAAAGAGTAGAACTGGAAGAAGAGAGGGAAGAAGAGAGGGGAAAAGAGGGAAGGAGAGTGGGAAGGAGAGAGGGAAGGAGAGAGGGAAGAGAGGAAAGAAGAGAGGGAAGAAGAGAGGAAAGAAGAGAGGAAAGAAGAGAGGGAAGAGAGGGAGGGAAGAAGAGAGGAGACAGAGAGAGAGGGGAGCAGAGCAGCGGGTGCTCCAATGAATCACAAATGCGTATGATTCAACGCCACGAAGTCTAATAAATTGTAAATTAATTGCGTTGGGTTTATAAATCGTGTATAGAGATATAGATGCCCCAAATAGTGCTTGTTTATACCCTGTAATGCGGGTATAGACAGTTTATAGAAAGTGGTATTTTATTTTACTACCTCAAAATAGACAAAGTGTTATAAGTAGAAACAACTTTAAGGCCTAAGTGAAGTGCAACTACAGGCCATCTTCTAGTCCAGCACTCCCTAGCCCGCCTCTTGTCATAATTGTGGCCACGTGTATCGGTCAATTAAAAGGCATTTTGATGCAACTCATCCACACAGCTAATTGCATTTAAATTGCAGTTGACATTTGACATATATATCGTGTAGAACGCTGACATTCAATCAAGTAAATTATGCCTAAAAATAGCACGAGCTATGAGTAACGTGCTGGGCACACAACCCCTTAAGAAAGCGAGGGAGAGAGGGAGAGTTAAGGGGGAAGAGGGACAGTGCAGTCAATCATGACCCGCAGGCAGCTCGAATTACCAAACACCAAACAACTTTTATTAATTCGATTTGAGTTCTAGTGTTACGGAGTTGGTTTTTGCGGTGCTACACTCAACGGCTGTGGTGCCCTCGCTGTGGTTAAATTTACAGCACTGACAAACAAGTTTATGGCCAACACAAGCGACACAAAAAACAGTACGAGCTGTGTAAAAAATTGAATTCCATTTTCAATTAACGCAAATTTTGTGTAAATCAAGATGAACAATCTGCGCATTATAACTGCCAACATGTGTAGGCTTCCCAGCCACAAAACAGTTGCAGATACAACAGAGATACAGATACATACACATAGATACAGATACAACTACAGCCAAACTAATTAAAAGCATTTCAATACACTGGAATTCCACTTTAAATTGCCAAATGGAATTGCTGTGTGTCAAAACAAAGCAGCTAAAACTTGGATTCAGTGGATTTGTGATAAAAAGTGGAGGGGAGAAACTGATTTCATCAAAAATAATTTGTCTATTTAATTTGCTTATGTTGGCTCACAACACACTCACTACAGTTGGCTTTAATCAGGTGTAAATTACTTAGCCATTTTCATTTCAAAATCATGTGACAAAGTTGCAACACTTTGCATTTGTTTAATTTTATTGATTTGCAGTCGTTTATTTGTGCGCACAATTTCAAATAAATGTGCAAATATTTCAACAAACTATTTGCAAGTCTGCAAGCAGTTTAAACAAGGCGTATACCCTGTAAAAAGTAATAAAGGGTAGTCAACATATGCCAGCAAATATTTGTTTTAGTTTTAATCTTCATAAAGTTTAACATTAAGCCTTGATTTCAGTTCTAAAACATACCCAAACTGTAGCTGCTTTTTGCCTACAGGGTATCAGTTGGTCTAGCACTCCCTTCTGTTGCTCCCAACACAAGCTTACTCTGTCTGCACAATAAAATTCAAGAGCTTATATACACTTCAACAGCCAATAACTAGAACTCCATGTGCAAGCTAAACTTTAAGTGTAACTTTTAGCTATAGTTAATGGATACTGCTCTCTATCTCTTACTCTCTCTTCCCCTCTCTTCTCCTCTCTATCCCCCCTCTTTCTCCATCTCCTGCTGTAGTTAAAGCCTAAAAACTTTGTCTGCCAGCTGAGGCAAAAACTTTCAAATGTTGTTGGCACTCTAAACAAATTGGCAGACGTCCAGAGATAAATCCAAATGTGGGCAGCACAGACACCTGGAGGTTGTCTGGGCCAGACTTGGACAGGGATTGGCACTGGGACTGCGAGTATATCTGCTGTTGACTGACAATGGACCGGCGACGTCGGTGAGATAAGGCAAATTATGACTGCCAAACTGACAAGTTTTATCAAGCACACAACTGAGAGTCTGTGTGCAGAATGTACCTTAATCGAATGGCAGTTGGCAACTCGGTGTCTCTCAGCCTCTCAATGGCTATCAATTCCAGGCACTCTTGACCTTTGCCTGACACTTTTGGGCTTCATTGTCGCTAAAGATATTTTTATCTACATTAATTACTACTGGAAATTTGCAAAAGGTTTTAATAGCTGACCACGTGCCACTTGCCACTAAATAATAAACATCATTATCGTCATCAGCAGCTGTGTGAGATCATCAGCAGTGTCAGAAATCAACGACAAACAGATTCATTAAGCGATTGACTCGTTTGCATACACTTGGCAGTAGTCGGAGTAAAGTATTCAAATCAAAACGAATAAATCGATTGAATACACATACAAGTTGTGAATTAGAAATTGATTTTCGAGGGCTTAACTTTTGAGTATTTCAAGCTTTTATAGCTAAACAAAGTTGTGCTTACTCTAAATTAAATCTTACTTCAAAAAAGTATCTTGTAAAAGTATCTAAAGCTGACCTTGTTGAAGTTATCACTTGAACTGCAGTTTAAGCTCAGCTTTAAGCTAGTAAACTTAACATTACAGTGGAATCCGGGTATAACGACTCCGCTTAAAGCGTCCGTGCGGTCATTGCGACGACAATTCGATGACTTGTTTGGTCCCTATACAAGCTTGTCTTTCTTTGCTCGTTTCGGTTAAAGCGTCTACCGGGTATAACGACGTAAAATCGTCGGTTCCTTGAGTGTCGTTATAACCGGATTCCACTGTATTTTGTATATATTACACGTCATTGAAGTGGACTTAAAGCCAAGTCTAAGAGCAGCTACAGACATAAGTCTTAACTAAGGTTTAAGTCCAAAAATAGCTCTAAAAAAATACCGACAAACGGCAGTACTGTCATCAAAATTATAAATCAATTACTTAAGTAGCAGTTGAAGCTACAAAAAATTAGTTTTCTATACAACTTCGACTGTGACAGTTTCCAAACCCAATTCTGCTTTCTGCACTCATTCTTCTCCCTACCAAATTCACATGTTTTTCTTTAAGTGTAGCCGCTTACTGGGTGCGGCCTTTTGATCGATCATTGTTCGAATTCTGATTTGTGTCGAGCAATGTGACAAGTTTATTGGCATAGTTAGTGGTTAGTTGTGGAACGAGGGTCATTAGGAACGCCATGACGCATTAATCACACGGCGAAGATGGAAGATGGAAAGGTTTTGATCGTCGTTGGGGTCATCATGACTTTAGACTTCCATTTTGTGGTCTGCTTTTATTTTACTCATGTTTTTTTTGAGCTGCCGCTGGCCAAAACGCTTAAACGCTTTCGAGCTTGTTAATTGAAGTTTAACTTAACTTTATTTTTTTAAGTGGCAATTTGTACGCTTGCGGCTAAAATGGAACTACGAAGTGCACACGATTTCCTCTTGAACTTCGGCATTATGAAACTTGGAGTCGTTAATTTTGAATCGGTTGAGAGTCGAAGCTAATAAGTATTGGAGTACACCTGCCTATTGATATGAATGCCATGGGAATAGTTCAAGTTTACGATTCATTCACAAACTGAAATATTAATTAATTTGCTTTTCACAACAAGTTGGCAGCTACAGGAAATGAAAATTCATTAAATATACAATGTCAAGGCGATAAATTTAAAAGTTTCTCAACTGAATGACGTCATGAGTTGAGGAAAATGAGGTTAGATACGATTTTTAAGCAAGTGGGCAGCACCAGCAAACAAAAGTTTGATTTGTTTAAGTTAATTTAGTTAATTTTAGTTAAAGAATAAATATTTTACACCAAAGGCTACACTTTTCGTACAATTATTTTCCCAGCAAGTCTTAACCTCCACTTTAAGACAAGTTGGCAGCCCCGCCACTTAAGTCAGCGCCGTCAAAACTTATCATTTATTGGTTTAACTCACGTTTTATGCAAACAATTCTTATCTTGCCGAGCTTTGCATAAAAAATATGATACGACAATCGATGGATGACTAAGAAGAACAAAAAAAAACCCAATTAAACTACGAGTCGTTATCGTCATACCAAAAATTATATGCTATATTCTAGCAAATACTGGAAATCCACTAGAACCCAACCCAAATCTGAACTGGGAAGAGTTATTTTTGTGTCGTGACTACAAAGAAATAAATAATACAACTTGTCATTTAAGTAAATGATGAGAACAACGAACGAGTTGCCCATAATGATGTTAGCTATTGCTAATAATGAGCTTTTAAATGAGCTTTAACTTGAGCTAAGCCTCATTAGCACCTCAACCACAGACGCCCACATTCCCAACAATGCTGTGAACACAACAAAATTGTTGTAAACAAATGGAAATGTAAACAGCAATTTTTAGCTTTGTCTTGCGTAAGAAATCGCAAAATTATCAACGCTAGCGAGGAGAGGAGAGAGAGGGAGCGAGGGAGGAAGAGGGAGCTAGAGCGACGTATTCGCAACAATATCCAAAATGAGACGCAAACCAAAATAGCCAAGTTAATCAGCAAACACTCGACGGCAATTTATTGATTAATACCTTTCGATTAGCGAGCTATAGAAATATTGACTGAATGAATTGGCGGCACGGGAAAGGCACACGAAGAGAGACAGGCGGACGGATGGGCGGGGGGAGCATTTGAAAGTGGGCGGCGCACGGAACGTGTCCAAAATTTGTTTTCATCGTCATGGCTGTTAATAGGCGCCATCAAGTCCCGCTAACAAAAGGGAAGCCTTGACTGTCTAGCTGAATTGGGGCTTAAAGCAGAGACAGTGATGAGAGATACTCTGTAAAGTCTTTCATAAAATTACCTGAAAAAATTTTAAATTTTAGCTTTTCTTAATATTTTATTTCAGCTGTAAATACTTAATATTCCAGCTATATTATATAGCAACCATAATCTGCATACTTGACATGCCAAAGCTAAGAAAATCTTATCAAAGTTCATAGATTATTTGCTAAAACGTAAGTTTTTTTAACAGATATTTTATACATAAATCTTTAGTAGCTGTAAAATCCATTTCATTTTTTCTAGCTATAAAAAACAGTCTCTTAGCTCTGCACACCCTTCACAACAGTCAGATTTACAGGGTACCTTATTTGATTAATAACTTATAAAAATATAGAGCAACGTAGCAGACTTTCTCTTCGGCAAAACAAAATACTTTCATTAAGCACGAAAGCCCCTATGTTTCGCTACACTTTACAGGGTATTTAGTCATGCTTAACATGCATCAAATGTTAAGCTCCGTTTAAGACTTGCTTACCAGCTAAAATTCACTTTCTTTGCGCCTATATTACCCATTTTAGTTGCCTATTTACAGGGTAGAACAATCAACTTAAATTCTGGCTGCTTAATAGCTACAATATGTGGCCAAAGCAAGAAGCAGTATAAAGAGGCCTCTTCATGCACTCTCCCGCTCTCTTCACTCCTACCCTCTCTGTCTCCCTCTCTTTGTGCCTCTCTACACACACTCATAAAGAGCTGTGGCTACGCAGGCTTGTTTTTAAGTTATAAATAACCCAAAGACTCCACCCACAACAAATTATCCTCTTGGCAAGCTTGCGTCTGCCCCTCTTGCTCTCTTCCTCCCTCCCTCTCTTTCTACCCCACTCCTTTCCCTACCTTTCCCCCTTCGCCAAAGAGTTAAATCCACTCAATCTACTGCCTTTTTTTAGGTGCCTGCCAAGTTTTAAATTCAAAGTCGTTGTAGTCATTATCATGACTGATGTTGCTGTTGTTCTTGTTGTTGTTATTGCTGTGGTTTTCTTGCTGTTGTTGCCTTTGTTGTTATTGCATTCCATATTTCCTTGCAGCCAGTTTCGTATCAGTTCAGCTCGAGCTACTGTACGAGCTTTATATCCGTCTGTCTGTCAGTCTTGCTGTCCTCCCAACTGACATGAGTTGCCTTCCTGCTGCTCTGCTGCTTGCCCCTCAAATGGCTACTGCTTTTTTTATTGCCACCGTATTTTTACAGCTCTAATCGCAGCTGGAGCACATGGACACAAAAGTTGCCGACAGCGAAATTGACGTGCAAATTGAAAAAAGTAGAAAAAAAACTAAAAAAAAAATTCTCGACGCTCATCAAATGAAATTGAAGTGAGCTGCAAATGGGCGGTGATGACATTGAGAGCGCTGAACTAGCACATATCGATAGGCAATTTATCGATTTCAGTGCGCAACCGTTTGAAGTTAGCCAAGGAAAACAAGGAAAATATTTTTCAAGGGGAAATTGAAAGCAACAAAACAAACGTAAAAAGAGGAAAGTGAAAGAAAGAATAAATGTGATGATTGCAATTGAATGTGAATTGGAAAACAGTTCAAAGAGAGTAAAAGAGGGAGCAAGGAGGGAAAGAAAGAGGGGTAGGGGAAGGGGGAGCTCAACTGACAGCAGTCAGAGTTCGATTTATGTTTTATTAAAGGCAATTTCTCGTTTAGTTTTTGTTGTAAAATAATTTCCAGCTGCGAAATTGTTTCTCTACTGATATCAAAAATTCGCAAAGTCATGGGGAGCAAAGTTCCCAAAAAAAAAGGAGAGGAAATTAGAACAATTGAATTTTATTGGTAGAGTTGTTTGCCCAAAAAACCTCTGTTATAGCGGAAATCACAAGTGAAGAGTTACATACTTTATGCTTAAAGTTAAATATAGTAAACAGTTCCTATTGTTAGACAGATACTTATCGATAACTATCGTTTAGGCAGCTTTTGGCAACTCACGTTGCTACTGTATTTCTTACTTCTCCCAACTCTGTTAAAAATTTAAATGTATAAAATTAAATTGCTGGAATTTCCGTTCATGAGCACATCACATTAACGAATCGTATAAGATTTTGACCCCTTAACACACGATTCATTATTCACTTTACGATATACGAAAATCAACGTCAAAACTTGTTCAGTTTGTCTTTTGTTCGAATCTTGTTTTTTATGTCTCGTTGCAATTTCGTAAATTATTGTAAAAAATGCAAGGAATGCGGTTAGCAAAGGCAACAACAACAATTGAGACAACAGCGAATGAAATTGAAATGATTCATCGCATTCAATTGGCAAACTGAATTCATTATTAACCGTTTTTCAATGTATTTGTTTGTAAAGTTCTCAGTTTCTCAGTCTCTTTCTCTGCTCTCTTTCTCTGTCCACACGTGCTCTCATTTGAACTTGAAATACGAGCATTTTATTGGCATATAAACAATTTTTAATGCCAATAAACAGCGAGTTTACTCAAAGAAAAACAAAAGTGTGTACAGAAAACCAAGCAAGCTGAGCATCTGGCTATAAATAGGCTAAAATAGTCAATGAATTTTTTATGCCAACAACTGGCGTTATTGTAATTGGCTAAAAGAATGTTTTGAATGGCTTGGCTAGGAATGCAGTTGAGTGGAATGTGATTGAAAACAAGTTGAAATAAAGCGAATAAAAGTACAGTCTATTTATCAATCAGTCTATCTATCAATAGACGAAAGAGCTGACTATCGATAGACGAAAGTTCTACCTATCGATAGTCGAAAGTGCTGACTATCGGTAGTCGAATGAGCTGGCTATGCTTTGGATGCCGTTGAAAGTGCCTGGAAAGTGATTGAAAACAAGTTAAAATGAAGCGAATAGAGGTACAGTCTATCTATTTATCGATAGACCAATGTGCGGACTATCGGTTGATGAAAGACCTGACTATCGGTAGTCGAAAGAGCTGGCTTTGCTTTGAATGCCATTGCTAGGAATGCAGTTGCCTGGAATGTGGTTGAAATGAAGCTCATAGAAGTACAGTTAAGGAGCTATCGATACTCGAAAGTTCTACCTATCGATAGGTGAAAGTGCTATTTATGATATTTTCTATCTTCTTCCTACTTTTACGCTGCTTCCTTCAGACTTAAACACGCAAAGTTCGAACATTTCCTTAAATACTTTCTTCTGCAAGTAAATTAATCTTTCTCTCTGTCTACCCCTTATCGCCCATCTCTTTCGCTCTGCATATCACTTGCTGACATCTACCATTTCTTGTTGATTTTGATTGATGTAGGTGATTATGACTCAGTCTGTCATTTGTTGAGGTTCATCAACGTTATCTCGTCTGACGGCATTATAAAAGTGTGCAAATGCTACACAATACCCCAGGCGAGAAAGAGCACGACACACAGCGTGAAAGAGAGAGGGAGAGCGACAGAGAGGTAACGTCAACTTTAAGTGGGTTAGGTGTGAATATAAAAATTAAGTGTACGGGCGCCAAATGGCAAAGTCAAAACAAATCGCATATAAGCGAGTGACTGAAGGCGATTGAAATTCATGTCATAAAAAAATAAGTGAGGGATTTTCATGGATTAAAAAAAAAGCTCTAAAAAGTTTCATCATCGTGAGCATTTGAATTCTTTGAATTGTGTTTAAAACAAAGTCAGAAACTCGTGTCTCTCACACCACGTAAACTGACACAACTGCACCTGCCTGTGGCACCCCCTACAAAGCCTCCACCCCTCTCCATACTCCCCCTCCATGCCCACCTAAAACTCACATATTGTTTGCTTTAGACAACAGATAAAATGTTGACAACTCTTCATTGAGTTTGTCCAGCTACAACAAAAGCCAAGCCCTAGTTGCCACGCCCCCTCACTCCACACTCCCCCACATTCAAGTGCAGTGAACCATTTTGGGGCACGTCGCTACACAGCGTTCAAAAAAGAGGCACGAGCAACATTTCCGTTCTGCGGCAGATGTGTAAAAACAAGTAAAATAAATGAAAAACTTTTCATTTTCCAAAAGTAAAAAAGTTGCGACAAAAAAGCGGAAAATAAAAGCAAATATAAAATTTGTTAAAGTTATTTCATTTTATTCGATTGCACTTCAAACCAATCGAAGCGATTAAAATGAAAACTGAGCTGAAAACACCGAAAATGTCCATTGAAATGGAAATGGCAATGAAAATGGAAAAACGCTCAACTTATCAATGGAAATATTTGGGCATTTTAAGAGCTTTTTGTACATGTTTAAAAATTCGGTTTATTTATAAATAAATTCATTTAGTTACAGTTCTAGAGCAGCTGCTGTAGCTTAACTAAATTAAATTGGTATTACTTTTAGATAATGGTTGAGTTTTGATTAAAATTTCAAATCAAAATTTGTGCAAAAAACGGAAAAGATTTTTTATAAATAAAAAAATAATAATATTGAGATATAAAATCGAGACTTCAAGTCATAAAACACTTTATAAATTAGTTGAAAAAGTTTCCTAGCAGATTTAAGACTCTACTTCCAAAATTATATCTTCAAAATTGATTTGTAAATCGGATGAAAAGTTTTCTAACCAATTTTAAGATTCTTTTAAGACCAGATCTAAGATTGTATCTTGAAAATTGGTTGAAAAAGTTATCTAACAGATTCTAGGAATCTACTTCTAAGATTGTATCTTAAAAATTTACTTGTAAATCTGTTGAAAAAGTTTTCTAAGGATTGAAGGATTCCAGAATTTTCTAAGATCAGATCTATGATTTTATCTAGCAAATATTTCATTTCGATTATCAACACAGCTATACCCAAACAGTCTAGGCAAACAAAACGTTTTGAGAATACAATTATAATATTTTTGACGTATTTCTAATAAGCCTAAAAAACCAAATGACTTTCCAGTCACGCTTTACTATATCTTCTTACAACTCCCATAGTCTAACGTCCCCTAAAATCCCCCTCTTCTTACCCCCACCCCCACTTCTGTTAACCTTTTCATAGTCTACCTGCTAACTTACCAGCATTCGCATTGATTGCATTCGCCTCCTTGGCATTGCCGGCATTATTCTGCAGAATATCCGACAGGGACAACGAGGAGGCAATCAGTTGACGCTTTTCCTCAAAGTTCAGAAAATCCATGGAGTTGCTGCGTTGAGGTGTAACGGTAATCGTAACCGATTTCTGCATTTTGGCCACAACACACAATTGTTGCTCGAGATCAGCAGCAGCAGCAGCAGACGCGGCATTGGGTGAATCCGGCGGAGACATGGAAACCGGATGATGATCAATGCCATCCGTTAGATCCGGTGGTGGCAGCGACAACTGTTGCTGTAGTTGCTGCTGCTGTTGCTGGTAGGCAAGTGCATGTTGCTGCTGCTGTTGTTGCTGCTGTTGACTGAAGTAGGCAAACGCAGGCTGCGCAGTGGCAGCGCTGTAAGAGGGCGGGCCCAGGGGCGTGGCATGTGCCACCCTTGAGGCAGCCGCTGGCGACAACTGATAGCCGGACTGTGTGGCATCAGTTTGATCGTGGCCATTGATTGCTGCCACCAATGTGGCAAGATTGTTGCGACTTGTGTTGCTGGTTGCATATTTGGCGCCAGCTCCAGTGTTGCCATTGACCAACTGCTGTTGTTGCTGCTGCTGCTGCTGGTGTTGCAGCTGCTGTTGCTGTGCCTGGAATTTGTGCTGCTGCTGCAGTTGGGCGAGCAACTGTTGCTGCTGCTGTTGATAGGCCATGTTGCTGCTGTTGGTTGACACTGTCCGTTAGAATGTGGCCAACATATTTGAGCCGTGTTTCTTGTTGTTGTCGCTTTAAATGATTTTAATTTGCGACACACACGCGACAACAACACGCGTGGGTTGTTTATTAAGTTTTTTGTTAATATTTGTTCACTTTCTTCTGGTTTCACTTAATTTTCTTTTAGTTAATTACTGCAATTAAGCAATTTAATAACATGAATACATGGAAAAAGGCAACAAACAACGAGTCTCATTAGGTTTTGACACCCTTCAAAGACTTTTACTTTAAACGCTTATCACAAAAGCAAACTAACAATCTGTCAATTTATCATTTCTGTTGACAAAGAAAGCGGAGAAAGAGAGAAGAGGAAAAACATTTAAATGCAGTCGAGTGTCGTACAGCAAAATGTTTTCAATTTTATAAAAATTAACTCAAGAGCAAAAAAAGCATCAAAAAGTGGCAGCAACAACAACAACAACGTCCACTTGTCATCAGCAGACTTGACATCGAGATGAAGTTGCAAAATGAAAATGGAAGTTGGTAGCGGAAAAACGCTTGGAAATTCTGTGTGGAGACAGCGATACGTAGCTGGGAAACCGTATACACTGCGCCAAGGGCCACTTGACTTGAAACAAAAGCAAAAAAGTGGAAAAAAGCAGAAAAAATGGGAACAAACGAAACAAATTTCATTTGACAATGGCAATGAAAATCTGTCAAAAGGCGGAAATGTAACGGCAGGTGTGTCAGGTGTGCAGAGGGAGAAGGAGAAGGACTGCTGCTAACGGGTTGTGTGTATGCCACAATTGAAGTGCCTACAAAGGAGAAAACATGTGAAGAGCAGGCAAAAATAAAAGATGAAAGAAAGAGCAAAAAAGCTGCTGTGAGGGAAGAAAGTTAGGCAAATGGAGCGGGAGTTATGGAGAATTTTTTAGAATTTTACAGTATAAAGTGAAGCCAAAAAGTTTTAAAAATTTCATTTATTATTCATTTAACAAGAAATTTAATTTTTAGAGCCTAAAAATATATTCCAAAAAACCTCTACTTAAAAAAGGCACTAAAAGGGCTCAAAAAACAGCTTACTCGGCTCCACTTTACACACTTTGGCAGAATTCCAGCCAACAGCAAACAACAAACAAATTCAATACTATTGTCTCTAGATATATGCTATAATCCATTGTGAACTGTAAAGATTATTTCTTCGACTTTACAAACACAATAAAAGAGCGAAACCAAATAAAGATGATTTCAATTTGGGAATCCTTTTGGCATTATTACCAAAGTCAAATTGGTAAACGATGTGTGAAATGCATTGAAATAGATATTTACACCGAATCAAAGAGAAAGACCGAAGGGCAGACAGAGAGAAAGGGGAGAGAGAGAGAGAAAAGCAAACGGAATCATTTCATTCAGTCCGTTTACCTTTCTGCGTTCAACACATTCCAGGGCCAAAGTCAATTTAAATCTTTTTTATATATCTTTTTTTTCTTTCTCTCTGAATCTTTTTCCCTTGCCAGCATTTTTCGGGCCACAGGGCAATCCTTTAGTTGGTAGGGAAAAACCAGTTGCCAGCCAGCTCCTTGCCAGACAAATCTTATTAGAATAAACGTGCAGAGAGACAGCGAACCCGAGAGAGAGAGAGGGAGAGAGAGGGAGAGAGAGGCAGCTCAGCAGGTCAGGTAGATTTCAAGTTGAGTTGAGTTTGGTAAATGCAGATAAAGATACGAATACAGATACATCTACAGCTACAGATACACGCCAAAGTGCACAGGTAAGCGAAGAAAAAGGTGGAAGCGGTACCAAGGAGAATAATGATGACAGGATACACACAAAGAGCACGAATGAAAAAAAATGCGAAGACAGACAAAGGGCAAACAGACAAGTTTTAAATTCAATCTGCGTTGAGCTCCTAGACGTGGCCAAAACAACAACAACAAGAGGAACAACCGCAGCAAGTGAAACGCATGTTTATTTAATGCTCTTTAAAATATAACACGAATAAAAAACTCAGCAGCTCTAGGCCTTGGTAAGCTGGTCAACAGCTAGACGAATCTTGGCTAACTGTAACCACAATGGTTGTTGTTGTTGGCGTTGTTTGTGGTAGTTGTTGCTGTAACTGTTAGCTGTTCCAGTGCGCTGAGTTTTGGCTCGTTAGTTTGGGGCTATTTGGCTTTTGGGATTTGGCGCGCGCCGTTCTCGTATTAAAAACGCGGCCAAAACCCCAAAGAAGCATCCAACAATTGGCGAAATGTGGAACAGTGACAGCAGCAACAACAACAACAACCACAACAACAATAGACAATGCTATGTAAGCATAAAAATTAACAGCAGCCGCAGTCGCGTCGCAGTCCGCGCAATTACAATATAAAGCGTTTTATGGCAGAGAAAATGCTACAACATTTAATTTAACGAGTGACCATTGAGGCAGACACGAACAGAGCATGGGAGTAAACGAGAGCGAAAGAGTGAAAGAAGTGAACAATAGCACTGTAAAGAACATTAACAGCTGAGACTAGCACATACTCTGCTTATATCCACAACATAACAATGTAAATACTTAACAGCACGATCTTTACAGTCAAGTCTGTTTTCAGCTGTAAAGCTCCACGAATGTCATGCGATAAAGCTGCTGCAAGACTGCAGATAACAGCTATTATCTTTATCTGTCGTAGACTCCAACGTCTGCCAAGAATAATTAACTTTCACTCACGTTTTACGCTTAGATAAACATTTTTAAATATTCAAAATATTTAGTTGGCTCAAACGGTGTTATCAGTGTAGCAGTAAAAACGCTAGCAAACGTATAATAAAATTGTAGAAATTTATCAGAAAAAGTCATCAGTAACTTAGCTCAAAATAAAAGACTCTGTGGTCGAGCTTACAGGGTATTTATGAAAAGGCACGATTGAATTAGCAAGTGCGTTATATAGTCGTCATTGTTGGCGACAGGGGGCGCTGCGATGCCACAGCATATTGCACATATGTGAGAAGGAAAAACGATGACGCTGGCAACTTGTAACTTGCAACATCAGCAGCAGCAGTGCATATTAAATATGAATATAAAAAAAAAGGTTGGAGCGTGTGTGAAAAGCAAATACAACAACGTCACAGGCAGTGGGCTGCAGCAGCACCAGTAACAAAAGCAACAACAATGGGCTTGCAGTGGGTCTCTTGTGGTGCTGTGGCGGGTTCATTGAACTTTCACAGTTCAGTAGTTTAGCGATTTTTATGGCACTGTGGCAACGCCAAATGTTGCAGGTAGGAGGCAGCGGGCAGCACCCCAAGAGTGCTGGAGCGTTGTTTGCCTTTTGGGGGCAAAGCGAGCTTTTGGGAAAGCCAAAAAAACAACAACAATGGTGTGCAAAAAGATCAGCAATGAGACTGAAAATGAAAACAAAAAGGAAAGCTCTGAGAAACACTACAAAAAAATTAGGGAGACAAGCAAACTATTGAAATGTAGGGACACAGGTATGAAGGAAGCAGAAGAAGTCGGAGGTGGGGACTAAGGGGGTTTGAAACTAATGCGATTTGTAGACAACAAATCAAAGCAAACTGAGATTCATATATTTCTTGTTGTTGCACTCACAAACACACACACAAACAGAGACATAATGTATTTGAGTTTATGAGTACGTTGAATGGCGCCCCGAGCGCCAAAACCCAATCAAATCCAATTAAGAGCAAAAAAGCGCAAAAGCTGCGCCGACAATTGTGGAAGGGGGAGTAATGGTGCGAGAGAGAGAGAGAGAAGTGGAGTGGAACGTAGTGTAGAACTTTGTTTCATTACTCAAGCACGTTTTGTTTTTCTATATGCCATATGTAAAAGCAGAAACAACAACAACAAAACAGCAGCACACGCGACTCAAACAGAAAGAGAAACAGAAACAGAAGCAAAAGCAAACAACAAAGCCAAAGTAGCCGCCGTCGCAGTAGCAGCAGCAGCAGCAAAAAGCAAAAACAACAACTGCAAAAGTAACAGTAACAGCAACAGCAGTCGAAACAGCAGCAGCAGCAGAGTAGCAGAAAACGGCCACCGACCGAATAATGCTCTCTGGCCAGCCAGCAGCTGTCGCCCAGGCCTTGCACAGTGGCACACACACATGTTTAAAGGAAGTGAGTGTGGAGTGAAGGAGAGTTGCGATTGCTCAATACATTTTTCTAATAAAAAACTTGGTTGCTTATCATCATGGGGTTAAGTACCCCGCAAGTGATTTTTAATCGTACGTTTACTAATATTTATTAAAAATAATGTTTTACGACATTGGTTAATACATTAATAAAGAAACATTAATAGGAACTATAAAAACAAACCACGATGTAATTACAGTCATAAACGTAAGCCGCAAATATATTACACACATATTTGCACAATTCCTATAACATTGTTAACTTTTCAGCTCAACTTTTAGTTGTATACATAAGCAAAGTTCAATAACCCAGGACCCACTGTGCCACTGGGTTAGTACATGAGTGTACACAAACACAAAAGCACACACACACATACACTGACATACATATATTTGTAATTGCAAGTGTGTGGGGTTGTTGCTAATGGAACACAATTCACAGGGCGGCTGCTGTCGCTGTCTCTGCTGCTGTCGCTGTCTCTGCTGCTGCTGCAAATGGAGGCATTTGTACTAAGTCTCATCGTCTTCCGTCTCATTCTTTGTCTACACATGCAAGAACAACTAAAGCAGCAACAACAAAAACGAAGCAGACAGCATAAAGCATTGAACGCCAGCAGACAAACACACAAGTGAAAGACTAGCGTTGGCGTTGCCGTCGACGCTGGCTTCGACTGCGGCGTCAGCGTCGGTGTCAAAGTCCAAAGCTGCAAAAGTTTTTTTTGCCGGGGAGTTGCCTGCCATGCGAGGATGCGGAGTAAAACGCTGCCAAGTGAGGGCGACAAAGCGTCGCAGTTAGTGCGCCGAGATATTCGCATAAATTTAAATTTGCGCGCAAACGGCGCCCACAAAAATACCAACAACAGTATGTGGGGCTGTAAATGCGTTTTATGGGGGTTGCTCAGCTTTTGGGATGCTGCCCTGAGGGTTGTCTTTGGCGGGGGAATGAAAAAGCACAACAGAAAGTAGTAAAAATCGCAGCAGACAGTCAAGAGTTTCGTAAAAGGGCGAGCGAGATGAAGGAAGAAAGAAGAGAGAGAGCGGGATAGAAAGCATCCCTGTTAGTGTGTGCCTAACGTCTACCATCTCATTCGCACTCAATGCGTTTTGTGTATTTCAATTACAAAACGCAACCAACAACAACAAAATACACAAAGAGCAGAAAAAAAAGTTTGTCTAGACGTAGTGTAAGTAGATAAAAATATTCTCCAAAAGTAATTTCACAAAAACGAAGAAATGTGTAAAGGAAATTTGTGGGAAACGAAAAATGTTGTTGCAATTCACAGCAGAGCTAAAGGCATTTTCAGATAAGGAAGTACATAGTTGGGGCGGGGGGAGCGCTACATAATTTAACGGGCGCGTTGCGGATAAGATTAGCGCGGAACTGGACAACTCGCTTACAACAATAAACGATGGCATGTTCAAAATCAATTTACCAGCAAAAAAAACTCTATAAAAAACGCTGTTGTCCGAAAAAGGGGGAAAAATTTACTAAAATCCGCTGGAGTGAGAGGCTAAAAGTTAATTTATATTCTATTTATAGATAAATAGAAATACAAAATTAATAAATATTTTAATATGTTGTTGATTTTTTCACTTTTTGTTTTGTTATTGATTTCACTTTTTTCATAAATATTTTATGCTTTTTCTACACAAATTGCTGCTGTCGACGCCGGCGCTGACGTCAACGTCAATTCGACGCAGCTGCTAAACACTATCGCAATGCGCTGCTGCTGCTCTGCTACTGCCGTTGATGTTGTTGTTGTTGTTTTGCTTTTGTTGTTTGTGTATAACAGAAATAGAAAAAAATACTGAAATTCACACTACGCTGTTGTTGTTGCTTCTGCCATTCTCTGTTGCTGGCACCTGTACAATGATGCCGACGTCAACGCTGACGTATAGCAGCTGCTTTTGTTTTGTTTCGTTCATTGAAAGTTTAATTCACACCTGCACTTTGCATAAGCTTCACAACAGCGCTACAATAACACAAATTTGTACAAATTCATTGGAATTTCTTGAAAAAATATGTATGCAACAAAATGCACACAAAAACAGACACAGAGGCGCAGCAGCACAACGACAGAAACGTCGGCGTCGACTTCAGAAGTTGTAAAACCGGATTTTCTTTTTGGGCGCTCGTGTAGCTTTATAGTTGATACTTGTTGTTGTTGCCTTTTGCACTTAGTATTCGATTCATATTGAAATGAAAAACCAATTTTTGATTGGACAACCACAAGTTTTTGATTCGCTTGCTCGCTTGCACGCATCGGTATCGGCAGCGGCCACTATTTTTTCTCTGCTTCTTCTTTTCATTTTGCTTCACATTCCATAGAACGCTGCCATTTGTTTACCCGCCGTAGCGGCGTCACTCTTTCTCTTCTTCCTCTTTCTCTCACACTATTCAATTCTCACTTGCACTTGCTTGCAGCTGACGATAATATTTTTCGCAAGTATTTTTGCGTGTTTGCTTTTCAGCATTGCTTATTTATTATTTACTAATAATAATTTATTAATGCACAAATACCAACGTACCACTGGGAAAACACACACACACCGATACACGCACACGATACCGTAATATGTGAAACACAGAAAACTAAAACAGATGTGTGTAACGACCACGCGCCGGCTTTAAAGAAGTATCGTCAGACCAACTAGCGAAGTTAGTTGAATTAATTTAAACAACAATTTGCCGTCAAAAATGCGTTTGTATATGTATTAACCGTGGACCGCGTCCAACTCGTCCAACGGTTTTTTTTCGACTCACTTCGGTAACAATCGTCTGAGAAAGACGAGCGCAAATGACAGTGATGGGCAGTTTTCACATATCTGTTACTTTTCACAAGTAGCAAGTCACTGTTGCAAAGTAACAGCCCAAAAGACCTTAAAATCGCTGACAATAACATAAGAACTACACTCAATTTGATTAGCAATTGAACAACTTTATGTCTATATTAAATAGCTAATTGAATTATAGGTTATTTTCATCAGATTAATAAGCATTTTTTTTACACACACGCTGTCACTTCACAGCAGAGCTCAGCTCTAATAAAGCGTCTGCATGTGTTAGTGTTTACCATCTGCTTTGTTGCTGCTTTCAATGAAAATTTGCTCTCGCGCTCGCTCTCAATTGTGTCTGTGTGAGACTGTTAACTAACAGACTTCTGCTCAGCGCATGTTAACGTCAAGCGATGTAAACTAAACGTTTGTTGTATGAATTCTTATTTAGCTTTTATTTGCATTATTTAGATATTTATTAAATCTATGAATTAATTTTTTATATTGTCCTTGCATTAAAATGATATATATTATTTGCAAATAATTATTTTAGGCGGCAACTTCTGAGTTCTGCTAGGTGGCAACGCTGGTAGCTGAGCGTGGCAAATTGAGCGCAAGAGAACGCAACAGAGAGAGAAAGAGCGTAATAGCAATTGCCATTAGCACGCAATTGGCTTGTGAGTAATGTAAATTTCAAAAAACAAGAAATGTATTATTGACTTAAATTATAATCTAAATTAGACTGAAGATTAATTATTTATTTATCAGTAAATGTAATTTTAAGTTTCGATAAATGACTAACGGCTGATGTTGTAAGGTAACATAAGTGCGCGCTGTTAACAAAAGACTAGCAAACTGTTAAGCGATCTTTGCTCTCCCTCTCTCTCACATACAGATAACAGAGTCAAATTTAAAATTGAACGGTGAAAATAGTAAATTATTAAACAACAGATGCTCGAAAACAAAGACAACTAATTAGCCAGCGGGAAATTATGAAAGAAATTAAATTGGCTTTGAATTAACAGCTCACTTTTTTTGGTCGAAAATTGATTAAATGCGAAACTTTTGTTCCCATAACTTTCATTATAAATTGACTTTGATTCACATTAATATTTTGATGAGATATTTAATAATAATTGCCAATTTCATTCAAAGAAAATATGCATACATACATTCCACTTAAAATGCGTATGACCATAAAACTAGCCATAAACACACACAGACACACATGCCTGTGTGTGTATCGAGTTCGGGCCTATCAGTATCTATAAATTTCCCCTCCCTCTCCACACACTCCCCACTATCAGCCACCCACAAAACTGTTTTTAAGTACAATTTCCTAAACAAATGAAGCAATCAAAAATGAAATGTTGTTATTGTTGTTCTTGCTCCACTTCAAAAGTAATTTACCTTGTTTTTCCCCATAATAACAACACAAACAAGAAATTCGTTTCGTATTTTCCAAATTTCTATTTGGAAATATTAGAATTCCATTATTGCATGGGATTTATTTTTAGTTTCTCAAAACCAATACACGCTCAATTTATTTTTGTTTCCAATTAAGCATTGAGACACACAGCCAAGCATGAGTAGCACCATATATAGTATAGATATAGCACACAGGAAACGGAAGCATCAACAACAAGCCAATTTTGGTGGGGGTGTGGGTGGGGGGAGCAGGCGATTCGACTTTTCTGCAGGAATTGTTTGCTAAGAAAAACACCGGCAAATGTTAAAGCGCAAGCGCTGTGAGAGCAAAAGAGCGCGAGCGAACACAACAACAACAGTTGCAGAGTCACTGCTAGGTTTTAACAGCGCTGCTGTGTGCCATTTATAGCATGCGATAAGTGTAGGACAGCACAGTGACTGCTAAACTTTAAAAGATTTAAATATAAAACGATTTTTAGACAAATAAACTTTAAAAGCTACAAATTAAAATTTATAAATATTTATTAAATTTTCTATGTTTTTAAATAAGCAGGCATTTGAGGTAGAAGTTTGAAAAGTACTAAACAAGTTTCGCATGCGATAAATTCATGTGATAAATTTGCGAATTTTTAATGGAATTTCATATGAGGGAATTTTACTTTTATGGGTGTAAGAAAAGTTTTTAAATTTTGTTTTAAATGCGTATAAATAAAAGAGCTGTTGAGGGATACACAATTTACAGTGCACACTCGCTAAAACGTATGAGATATTTGCTTAGCGCGAATTCAAATGAAAAACTGCATTCTTAAGTCTCTTTGGTGGAAAATTGCAGCAAGCGAGAGAACAAAGAAAAAGTCAAGTTTTCCTTGCCAAACAAAAGATGTTGCCAAAGTTTGTTGTTACCTTGGCCAACAGCAACAACAACAGTGAGAAGAACCGACAACAAAAATAATCAAGGCTATAATTGTTCATGGTGCTAAAAGCGAATAAAACATTGAAGCATTTGAATATTTTGATTACTTCCGATTTGGGGTGTCGGGAACAAGTTGGGAGGTGGAGGTGGTGGCGGGGCCTAGAGGGGCGTTGAGGTAGACCAAATGAAACTATTCGATATGCGGCGCACGCCCCAAGTCGCTCATAAAGACCCAGAGCTACCAAAATTAAAAAAAAAAAATACTTGTTTCCATCGTCGTGAAATGAAACGTGCCATGGTCAAAATGTGTTAGCCCAGTGGCCTCCGTTCGGTCAATCGGGTGGCCCATCATACCCGATTTGTGCGAATTGACGATCTTATGACGGCTATAAAAGCTATAGCTATTCTGGACTTTAAATCATATCAGTTTGTCAGCCACAAGCAGCAACGCAACCCAAACAAATCAATCAACATGTTCAAGTTTGTGAGTATCCCGAGCGCCAAGTGTAAATTCAATTAGCTCAATTGAACTAGTTCATTTTGGGCTTAAAGTGTGTTTTGATATACGTGTGAAGTGTTTATAGCTTTTATTGGAGCTAAAAAACCACTTTAACTTCAGTGAACGAGTTCATTTGAACTGGTTCATTTTAAAGATTGGCATTTTATGGAGACTAAAGTTCAGTAAAGTGAATAAGTTTTGTAAAGCTTACAAGTAAGCGTTCTAAATGAACCAGCTCTATGGAATAAAGGACGAAAAATCACACAATGGAACTAGTTCCGAGTTTAAAAAATGTATTAGTTCAATAAAAGTGACTCCCATAACAAAATGTGTTAAAATAGCTATAAAGTGCTTGCAAAGAAATTAACTAGTTCATAAGAACTAATAAATCAGTACATCAAGTGAACCAGTGAACTAAGAACCACATTATTTTCCTCTTACCAAACTGCTCGCAAGCCTTTGCCATATCAAAATGTTCCCAAAAATGAACTAGTTCATAAGAACTAAAGAATCAGTACATTAAATGAGCCAGTTAACTAAAAACAATTTTATTTTTCTCTTACCAAAGTCCTCGCACATAAAAATGTTCCCAAAATGAACTAGTTCCATAATCCTTAACATTTCTAATCTCCTCTTACTCCTCTTTCTTCTCCTTTCCAGTTCGCTCTCTGCCTGTTCGCCATTGTCGCTTTGGCCGCCGCCAAGCCCCAATTTCTGGCCACCTACGGTGCCACCCCCTACGTAGCTGCCACGCCCTATGCAGCAGCCTACACCAGCGGCGTCTACACTGCTCCCTATGCGGCAGCCTACACTAGCGGTGTCTATGCCTCGCCCTACGCCTACAGCGCCTATCCCTACAGCTCCGTGTACCTGAGACGTTAGGACTTGAGGGGTGAAGAGCGGTGACTACTGTAACACTTGTTGACGAACTAATGAACCAATTAAATAAATAAAAAGCAAACAAAACGAACCGAAGACAACAAAAAAAAGTTTTAAATTTTATTTGCTGTGATTAAGCTGTGAGCTTTTAATTGACGCTGGATTTTCCCAGTGTTGACTTTTCAGAGAAAATGGAAAATGCCGCAGATTTTTGCCTTAAAAAAGATTTGAGAATTTTCTTTTTATACTCCCTGCAAGAGTATATTGGGTTTGTGCAAAAGTATGTAACAGGGAGAAGGAGGCGTGGCAGACCCCATAAAGTATATATATTCTTGATCAGCATCACAAGCCGAGTCGATATAGCCATGTCCGTCTGTCCGTCTGTCCGTCTGTCCGTCTGTCCGTCTGTCTGTCCGTCTGTCCGTATGAACAAACAGATTTCAGAGATGGTAAGAGCTACAAGTTCGAGCTTGGTGTCAATCGATCACATATTTAGTCAGTCAATACAAGAATCTTTTTTTTTTGATGCCACGCCCCATTCGCCCACAATGAGCAAAAAACTAGACACACCTCGGAAAAAATCGGTGTTTTCGGCGAATATCTCAGTAACCATGGCACCTAGGATCACCAATTCTGGTATGGAGGTTCCTAGCGACAGCGCAAATGCAAAGGCATTTGAAATTTTGGACTGCCACGCCCCTTTTTCCCACAATTCATACAAATAATTCTGAATTTTTTACGCATTTGTTCATGTAGTACAGCATTGTAATTGTATAATTCAGTAGAGGCTAACTATATAAAACTATTCCTGAAAGGTGCATTAAAATCGGACTACAAACAAGAAAACTAGAAGCGTTACAATATTGATAATTGAACGCAATATCACTAATGAGTGCAAGCGAGACAGAAACGTTTTCGCTGCTTGTGTGGCGACAGCTCTGGCCGCAGTCGCTGGCCACGCCGAATACACACATACATACATATATGCATCATATATTCTTAAACGTATGTGTATTCGCATACATACAAACAGATGTATGTGTGATAATGTTTAGATTGTTTTTGTTATACTCTTTTCAATGTGTTTTAATGCAAGTACTAGATATTGTAATATCTTGATACCGATTTTAATAATAATATCGGGATTAAAATGCAGAGAGTATTATACGGTCGGGCGTGCTCGACTGTACTGTTCTTTCTTGTTTTTCGTTTGTTGTTTTTGCGTTTTTAAAGCAATTTCCGTTTGGTATCAAATGCACTCTCTGGGGCACAGTGGGGCAAAGGCGCGTATTTATGGTGTGGGTGGCAGTGGAAGGGGCGTGGTCAGCTGTCGACTGCATGCGCGTCGGCTTCTAAAATGTGCAAATTATGGCAACTAAGTTGCTTGATGTTGTCCCAAACACGCACATGCATGACAAACACACACACACACACACACACACACATGCATAAATGTATACACCCACACATTCCCTCACATACAATACACCCCCACATAGCCACCTACTTCCTACTGGAACCTCAGCATCACTGCTGCTATTTGCATATTTTATGTGTAGCATACTTTCAGGCGCACAGTGCTTTGTGAACCTTTGAAAATGCACACAAAATTGCCTAAAAAATGCAGCAAACAAAATTGCTTAGAGCAAATTCTAAAAGCATTTGCATAAAGCGCATTTCGATCAAAATTCGTTTGATTTCTGCACAGTGTGGCAAACTTATGGTTTTCAAATGAAACAGAAATTCTTAATAAAAATCTCAGCAGACATTCCTTTTAAAGCCACTGACAGCCACTTTGTGGTCACCTTTTTGCCAAAACAAAACTTTGCCTACAAAAACTTGGCTAATTAACCGCCTTTCACTGCCAAGAAATTTTAGCCTAGTGAGAGTTTAGCTTATTTGCTTAAAGTTTTGCTGCCAACACCTTCTTGTTTTTGGTAAAAACTTAAGTTAGAGGGTAAAGAAAATATGTTTGGCACTAAACTAATTTGTGTTAAACAAATCTGCATTTGTTACAGAATTTGTACATTTTTTGTTAGCATAATTTAATTATGAGACAGTATTTTGTGCAATAGTCGACTAAGAAATACTCTACTTAATTTTTTAAATATTTTTTAGACCCCAAAAAGACTTTATTTGCACACTTTGAGACCGAAATTTGTGCAATAGTCGACTAAGAAATACTCTATAGAATTTTAGAAATATTTCTTACACCCAAAAAGACTTTATTTGCACACTGTAGCTACAGCTATGCGCATCTAAATAGAAGCACTTAACGTTTGCTCTAAGCTAAGCTTGAGTTTTTCCCACACACGCATACACACGCACAACAAATAGCACACTTCCGCATTGTCTAATATGTGAGATAAAGTCTCTTGGGAAAATAGTTGTTTTCCAGCTGTAGGGCCCAAAGTTTTCACTTAAAATACTTTGTACAAGTTGCACCTTTAAACCCGCTCACATCAATGAAAACTTTTCGACAACTTTTGCTACACTTTGCTCAGCTCTGACCACGGTATTGGCCAAGTTTTTGACTTCTTATGGTAATGCCGCAACTTGTGGCTGTCAGCAGCTTACTTTATGTAGAGTATAACACTTGGTAGGTACACCAAGGCCATGCCAAATGTAAATCTAATTTGTAGAAGCCAAAGTAACGCCTACAAAAAACTCAAAAGTGGCTAACATCTTCTTCCTCTGCTGTCAGGTGACACCTACGCACAGTGGCACCAAAATTATGATGGACACGTCTGTGTGGGTAGCAAAAAAGAGCCGAAATTCCACACACCTCTGCATATTTCGTGTGCCCTCAACAATCTCAACAAAGTCATCGGCATACCAGCAAAACACTTTCTCCCATTTCTCTGGCATCCCTCGACAAACCAGGGCTGCAGCCCCATTATCAGCCTTGTTTGACTGTTTCCCTGTTTGCCCGCTGGCAGCGTCAAGTATTTCGGGAATGTAGTCCATCAATGTCAAACTTACCTGTAAAGAGAACAAGCAAAGAAATGACGCGCATGAGTAAATTTAATAAAGTCAAGTGTACAAAATATAAAGCGTAGGAATCAGGAGATATAGTCAGGGTGGGAGTGCGCTATCGGTATATTAGCAGTTGATTTTAGGTAGGTGTAACTTTGGTTATAAAAGAGAAACGTTTTCTGAAACGGTTTCGGCTTTCCATTGGGAATTTAAAATATTTTTGCATCACAAAATTTGTAATCAATAATATTAATCATCGAAACCTTTGGCTATAAAAGAGCTATTAGCTTTCTGAATCGGTTTCCGCTGTCTATTGGGATTTTTCAATATTTTTGCATTAGAAATAATATCAATCAATAATTTTAAACAACTATTACTTTGGCTATAATAAAGCTAGGACTATTCCGAAACTGCTGGTGTGTGCAGTTTGGTTTTATAATCAATCAGGCTTTAAAAAATATTAATTTTGATTTCAAACAGCTATAAATTTGGCTATAATTAAGCTAGTTCCTTTCGGAAAGTGTCTAGCATTTTAGCTTAACTTCCTTAGCTATTCTTCATTTAAAAAGTAAAAATTAATAATTTGAAACAGATATAACTTTGGCTATAATAAATCCACTACCTTTGTGCCTTTGTTGCTGCTTTCTTTTAGACTTTTTAAGTAGTTTAGTATTAAAATATTATTAAATATTCATTTTAAACATCTATAACTTTGACAAAACTGCTCAGTTTACCCTAAAATAATCTATCCGCTCACTATAAGATTTCTTAAATAGTTATGCATATATAAAAATTCTATAAACTTTTTTAAACAATGAACTTCAGCAAAAATAAAGCCATAACTTTAAGCAAACAATTACCGCTAACAATATGCCTTTTAAAACACAACTGCATTCAGTTTTAAGTACTTTAGTAAAAACGGCTAAAATTTGCAGCCAAGTCAAGCCATAATCTGCCCCACCAACCTGACCTATTGCCACAAAAAATCTAAATAAAAATGACACAACACAGAAATGTCATTAGTAAGTTTTGTCTATCAATTATGCAGTAAAATATTGATTTTATAGAATTCAATGCGCTTTTCACAGCACACCTGACATCGGTCCTCCCACCACAAATTAGATTCGATTCAGCTGGCATTATCTTTGCCAAATACTTATGCGGCATTTACTTAGCTTGATTGCCAAATACCAGAAAAAGCCAGAAATAAACACAGCTCAAGTGCATGGAAGTGGATGCCTTTCTGTCTGTCCGTCTGTCTGTCTGTCTCTGTGTTTGTCTGTCTGCATGATTGAAAGACAAACTGAAATCAACATTTATTATATTTATGATATTTATGTATGTCCTTTTACATAATAAAAACAATGACATTTTTGAGTGTTTTACTTTACAAGTCATTGTCGGGAAGAAGCACATTTGTCAAGTATTAGCTGAAAAGGGGCTGAAAATTGTGTAGAAATCATAAAAAAAACATGAAAAATCGGTTATCTTCGGCTCACCGAAGATTAAATACCCTTGGAGTTATGAATATTGCGTTTATTTGGTTTCAATCACCAATTATTTCTATGGTAGCTATATGATGTAGAAGTCCGATTTAGATGAAATTTGGTCAACAGAGTGGACACGATTAGAAATGCATATCGCGTGAATTTGGTTGAAATCGGTCAATAGACACCGAAAATGTTCATACATTTGCATGTATTTCGACCGATTGTTCCTATGATATAGTGGTCTGATCTGTCCGATTTTTACAAATGATCTGCGTGCAGAGGGAATACACATATGTACCAAGTTTCATTAAGATAGCTTTAAAACTGAAAGACTAGTTCGCATAGAAACAGACGGACATGGCTATATCGACTCGGCTGTTGATGCTTATCAAGAATATATATACTTTATGTGGTCGGAAACGCCTCCTTCAATGCGTTACAAGCTTCGTGACAAAAACAATATACCCTCTGCAAGGGTATAATGACTGGAATTTTATAAAGTGATTGAGGTAAGCGTTTCTTAAGGAAAAAAGTGTTCTTCATGTAGGTTTCAATCAGCCCAAATTGAGTTAAAACTAAGAGCACTACAAGACTAAACTTTTTGACTAAAAAACCGCTCAAAACAGCTATAAATGATATACTCAACTAAAGCCAAACAAATCTATTATATATGCTAATTACTAATCCTTCGAAATCCCTTCAGCAGTTAATTACAAATTAAACTTAAACTGCAAACTTTGAGCCTTATTAGAAGTACTTTTGGCCAATCGACGACTGGCATTAATCAGCTGTATTAAATTATGGCAATTATCAAATTTCACTTGATTAATGATTGCTAAACGCAGCCAAGAATCTAATTAATTGCCAGAGCTAAACTTGGACAACTGAAATCCTGGCTAAAGAAAAGGATGCGCACTCAACTCCTTGGCTGTGTAGTGTCAACACAATCTCGATGCTACAAAACACTCAGCTGATTAAACTCAACAAGTGAAAGAGTGGAGGGCAGAGAAGGGAAAGCGGTGGAGAAGTGGATACTTTGGGCAGCTGGAGCACCACTTCAAAGGGTTTCAATTTCATAAAGGACGATAAAACACGTTTAACCCGTTGTCTGAAACTGTGTTTCCGTCATTTATTTCATGCCCCATGTTTGTGGGCTAGTTGGCCGCGTGTAGGGTGTGTGGGGGGCGTGGCAATTATTTGGCAGAGCCTACACATTAAAAATTCATGGCTTAATTCAACGATGAGTTGCAAAAAGGCCCGCACGAGGGGGGAGTGCTGGCAAAAGGGCGAAAATTTGTAATGAAAATGGCGTCCGACCTCTGTTAAAAATGCAGAGCAACAATTTCCGTTTCCGTTCATCCGATGATTGCTTCTTCTTCTTCTTCGCCTTCGTCTGCCGCAATTGCTGTCGACTTTTGCGCAACATCAGTGCTAAATGTTTAGTCTATTAACGACACAAATCAAGGTGTTGAAGGCGACTTTTCCTGCCCCTCTTATTTACTTGACTTTCCCCTCAAATGATTTGCCGAGAATCCACTCGATTGCCACTTCACACGCACAAAAGTCGCTGGCGATAAATTGAAATCTTTCGACACCACACCAGATAAGTTAATACTCTTTTTCAGCGTGTAACGTGGCGTATAATCGATTTTTACAACACAAAAAAATTACACAGCCGCCGCGTTTGCCGTCAAATCGCGTCAACGCTCAAACGTTTCGCACATAAAACTAAACTAACTTGACGAAAATCAATTGCAAAGCCTGTCAGCAAATAAGTTGCTTTCCTCTGCCCTTTCCACGCCTCAATTTCCATTTCGAGTGTCGACTTTGTGGTCAATGGACGCAAAGAGGCCGCGAAGGTCGTCGTCGCAGCATAGGCAAAAGCATAAGAACGCTTAAATCAATAGCCAGACAGTCGGAATGCGCAAAGTAGCGAAATGAGCAGGTGAGCAGGTGTGTGAGCAGGTGAAAAATCAAGGAAAATTATGCAGAAAACGTGTAGGAGGCATGACTGGAAATTACAGTGGTAAGACCAAAGTAGCCCAAATTGGAGGCACATTTGTCAGACCTTACTACAAGTTATGGCTTGATTGGGCAACCTTACTCTGGCTCAGTTTCGGATTACCGCTTAGTGTAAGGGTAATCTTCCCAATAAATAGGTAATTCACTGCAGACTCGATTTGGAGCTCAAACCATAAGCTAAAATTTTAACATATGGTTTCGTTTTGACGTATTTAGCGATATAATCGATATAAAGGTCGATAAATGTGCCGAGTCGATAACGATAACGATTGATTTAATAATAACGGCAATTGATAACTATAATAACATAGTACAAGACTTTTACAGAATACATATCCGATAATTATAGTCGATCATTATATTCAAAATTGATTAGAATGCAGACCGTCGATTTATATAATGATTGATCTTACCGATAATCGATATCGTTATCTATATTCGAACATTAAAACGATAAATTCGACAGTCCGATTATATTACTTGGCTTAAAATCGATAACATATTTGAAAACTTAAATAGATACCTTTATTTAACAGTAATTAATGAGTTCAGAAACGATTATAATAACTGAACTAATCGATAAACATTGTCGATAACTATAATCAATGACTATAACAACCATTTCAATCAACAAAATAGTCGATAACTTTTATTGAAAGCTTCAATCGGTTATGCACTAGACAACTAACCTCTGTAACTATTTGGTAACTAAAAAAAGTTTAATAATCAAACTGAACGCTCCCAAAATATCAAATCAATCCAAATGATTTTTAAGATAACAACTGCAACCTAAACTCAATCACAATCAGCTTAAACTAGCTATAATTTTATAAAATTTTCAAATCCCCGCGTAAGCTCCATTAGCGGCATAGAAAAGTAATCCCTTAAAGAGCTTTTAGAACTTCAATTAGTGCGGTAAATTTGTGTTAAACATATACCAACTAACTAACTACTTAATTCAATCCATTAAAAGTTGTGTACAACGAAAACTATAGTAAAGTTAATGCATTTAATTACGGGCAATGCGGAAAGTTGGCGTTATAATAAAGCCGCTAACAAAAGCGGCCAATTGAACGACATGACAGCTCAATGGGACAAGCAACTGGAACTGGAACTGGCACTGGCACTGAAGGCGGACAACGTGGCGTATAAGTAACCGCTGCTTTTATTGTCATTTGCCGCGCCACTCAATAAGCAGCGAGCGACAGGGCAAGAGGGAGGAGAGGAGAGGAGACAGAGAGAGGTAGGTGGAAACTTCTGCCTCCCTAGCCACTTGCACAGCGCGACCTCATCAGGCACAAGTGACGCAGGAGGAGAGTGGAGAGGAGACCGGAGAGGAGACTCATTGAATGCAATTATGTGCAGCACATGAGCAGCATGCTGATGACGTACCGAGAGACACAGGGGGCGTGGCTGTGAGCACAGGTAAGTAGGCCAGCATAAATAAGTAAAAAGACGATATAAACTGGGCTATTAGCGGGTAAAAAAGTACAAAAAATATGCAACAAACTGATTGAACATTAAATTGTTAAAGCCTGAAAAAGTCTCAAATGTCAATTGTTGTTATTGTTGTGGCTGGACTGGCTGGATGTGTGCTCAGAAAGGTCCTTAAGGTTCAAGGACTTGCGCCATTTGAATTGGGCTTAGCAAATGTGTGTGCAAATAAAGATTATCTTTGGCTGGCTGTGCGTTGCGCATTTTTATGGTAATTCGCCTTGTTGCCACTGACAGGCCACAACAAGCAGGCTACACACCAGACACACACACACACAGGCGCTCACTAAGCCAAAGCCAAGGCAAAAATGAATTGGCACTTGAATATGTTGGCTTAAAGCAGTTACAAGCATGGCCCAGAAGATGGCCTAATTCAATGCCAGATCACGGAACAAATGAAATTCCCCAACTCCCACTGCATTCAATTTTCCCACTCTCTCGTCTCCACCCTCTCTCTCCGTCCTTTCGCCCCTTGTCTGACAGCAAACGAAATTGGCTTTTCACACAGAATGCAACTTAATCTGGTCTATAAGCGCATTGCCTACCCAAATAATTTCACAAGCTATTAGTTACATTCTGGGCCAAGTTTTTGCGGCTTTAAACTTTAACTTTGTTTTTGGCAATGATTGGGAAACTTGGCCTGAAAGTTGGGCTAAGAAGTTACCTGATAATTCAAAGTATTTATTAGTTTTAACTATTTTTAGCTAAATAGTTGTAAGAAGAAGAGAACTGCTGATAAGATTTGCTAAGAGTTATCAATCAAAAGTCTACAATGTATAAATTGCCACCAGTGAAACGTTTACGAAAGTGTAGGAAGCGACAGCTTAACAATTTAAGCTGCAGTCCACTTTATTTACCTGTTTTAAAGAGACTTGGGTTGCCAAGGAGTGAAACAGTGGTTACGGTACAGCAGCCAGTGAAACGTTTACGAAAGAGTAGCAAGTTACAGCTAAACAATGTAAACTGCAGTCTATTTTATATAGATATTTTCTAAGAGGCTTTAAGTCTCCAATATAGTACTCAAGCTGTGAAACACAATTTGCGGTCTTGCAGCCAGTGAAACGTTACCGAAAATAGCAGAAATTAAATTTTTACAAGGGTTTGCAAGGGTTTTGCAGGTTTAAAAAGTCGACTATTGATTAACTTGTAGCTTTTCTACGTCTGTTACGAAATGAAGCCAGTAAAACGTTTAGGAAAACAGCCAAAAAGAGTAATCTTTACATCGTATGTACAAAAGAACTCATTCAATCGGCTTTTGCCATACAAATTTGACTCGAAATCAAGTTCATTCAACGTGTTATTCAGCTGCTCGTAAAGGAAAATATTTACTCTTGAATTAGACTAGAAAAACGATGCTCGATTTGTTTCGTGGGCCAAGTTAAGCTGGCTGGTTTGTGTGTGTGTGTGTGTGTGTGTCTAGCTCCCCTTTAAGCCAACGACAACAACTTTGTCTATTTGGCTTAAACAACGGCTCATTTATTACCGTTTACACCCACACACACAAAGGGAGGGAGGAGAGTGAGGGGGAGCAGAAAAGATAGAAGACATTCGCTAATGACGTCAACGTTTAGCGCATAAGAGTTCAATCAATTGGCTCGCAAGGCAGAAACTTATGTGAATCGACATTTTTGGCACAAGTTGCAAATTAAATTTACATTTGATGCACGTAACTCGACAAAAGGGGGAAAGGGAGGGACATAAGAGGGAGAGACCGCGAGGGGAATCCCCTTAATTGCGCTGCCAACGAGTGACTGTTTGAGTTGCTGCAGTGGATTCCTGCTCTGGAGGCTGGAAAGCTGCCAACTTGTGCCAATTATGTGTGTTTGGGTGTGTGTGAAAAACGTGCAAGGACGAAATCAATACGCGAAACATTAACTCGAGACTCGCTAAAGACACGCCATGGACTCATTAGCTTGTGGCAGCCACACACACTCTCTCTCTCGCTGTCTCCCTCTAGCTGTCTGTCTTTATCTGCTTACAAGATGCTGCCACAGACACACACACACACACACTCTCTCATGCCAGCATGATTACGAGCGTGGCATCAAAGTTTCTTGCCTTCATTGTTGCTCAGTTTGTCAAAAATGGCGCCATATGGACAGCACACAAAATAAATCGACAGCACCAAAAAAAAAACACATATAACCGCTGAAAAGATCGACTTGGGAATGACCTTCAGCAGACAACTTCAAAGTGGCATGCCCCAAAAGCAATGCATAGTTTGTATTAGTTGTAGAATTGTTGGAGAAGAGTGCTTCAACTTGTCATAAGTTTATTAGTTACTTTCCACAGCAGTCTACTGCTATTTAATATCCCTGGCGTTCTCCAGTGTCACTTGGCAGCCCACAAGTTCAGTCTGCCAAACTTTGCTGCACTTTTTTAAGTTTTTTTAGACTTTAACTGACGTTTTCCATACCAAATTCTAGCAAAAAATATTTATATTGTTACTTCTAAGCTTTGTTGTGTCCTCCATTCTGTATATTTCTAATTTAAATTTAAATTTCACTTAATTTCTCTAACATAAACTGTTCACGCTGCGTATACTTAACATTCCCTTTACTTAAATATTACGTATACGTCTGCTTTCATTAACTGCTTCACTCAAAACACGCTCCCATAAACATATGGTAACCTAACGATAAACAACTTGTCACTTTCGCTTAACTCATGCCAAAGTCACCTCCATTGTCACTTTATCTTGCCAGAGTTGAACTTTATTGTTTGGTTATCTAATGATTAATTGCTTACAAGCAAAGTGACGACAACAAAGCGGTTAACAGAACTGCCTATTATAACAGCAAACAGTTAACAAAAACAACGTGTGCACAAAGGACCAGGAAAATGCTTAGAAATCACGACAGTTTGGAGGGAAAACTATGGAAAATGTGTGAAAAAAGGAAGTAGTTTGAAAAAGAATTAAGTTCTTAAAGACTAGGCTTTAAAATTCTTCAAGTTTAGCTAGTAAAATGTAAAGAAAAAATAGAAAAATCTTTAAAACTTTGATAAACTTTTTCCTAAAGAAAAACTGTCTATTAACAACTGATTTGACATGAAAAAGGAGCGCTTTTCGTGCTCTATTACAGGGTATATGCAGAGGTATGCTAACTGTTGACTAAAGTAAGTTTTTTACTAACAAGTGACTGAACTTTTCATCGTAGTATAACAAACCAGCATACCCCAACAGCCAGTAGAATACAGGGTACACAATTGGCCCTCTAATTTCATGCTGCAAGTGTTCAAGCAAATCAAAGGATATTAGAAGGGAGTGCGAGTCGTAATATCGACAGGCTTGTAGCTCGAAATGCTGTGAGTTTTTGCTGGTGTCACTGAAAGTGTAATTTAATTAAACGCTCCCACACACACACACACACACACACACACAGAGCAAAGAAATAAAAGAGAGGAGTGAAAAAAAATCAGATTCGCTAGACGGCGCCAAGGGAGAAACAGCGAATGTGAATGCGAATGCGAATAAAGGGACAAAGGACATTTCCAGCGACGCTTAATGAGTTGTTTGGTGTCAAACGAGTGGGAGGGAGGAGGGGTCAGAGGAGGGGACTCAAATGCATTTTTATGTTCAACTTTATGTCTTCAGTGTGAATACACTCAAAGTGTAATTACCCGACGACTGAAGCACTTGCTTCATTTACATAGCAACCAATTTCCGAATGGTTAAACCCATTCTCGCCACTAGTTCGCGACTCGAGAGCTCTAGCGGTTATGAGTTATAAATAAAGAGTTAATGCTCACACCAAATTAGCATATAAAAAGGGACTCAGAATGAAACGAGCACCAAATTCCAGTTAATGTTAGCACAAGCGTTTAATGAGCGCACTAACTAATTAAACTAAATACGAGTATAATCATAGCTAAAGCAAAAGGGAAAGCAGAACAATTTGGTGGAAAGTTTGAAAGGTTTGATGCGACTATTCTGACAACAGTTATTTATCGTTGCAGCTAATTAAATGGCCCAGAAAATAAACTAAAATGCAGAGATTTTAGTTTTGGTAGAAAAGGGGGCACTAAAAAATTATATAAAAATTTTATAATTTTTAAAGCCGTTGCTTAGAGTTAAAACTTATGTAGTTTTTAAAGAATTTGATTTATAAAGTAGTTTCTTTAGATCCTTTAAGCTCACAATATATATATCTACATATAGTTAGGAGATTTTTTCATGCTTATAGCAAATTAAGCTGCTCCATAAGAGCTGCTCAAATACTAGGTTTGAATAAAACATTAAGAATGATTTTTAAAAAACTAATTTAATTCCAAAAACTCTACTTATTTTCCACTAATTCATTTCATTTAATTTTAAAGTCTAAAATGGAAAAAGTTCTTTATTTTATAAAGCTAGTAGACAGAGCTACAAGTTTTTCTAATAGTGCTCCAATCTACCGAATATTATACAGAATTCAGTTACTCATTGTTACAATGAATGATTCCTATGCACTTTTGCAGACATTCATGAATATGTATAATTGTGTATCTAACAAAAGTATATACAGTGGAATTCGTTTATAACGACACTCAAGGGACCGACGATTTTACGTCGTTATACCCGGTAGACGCTTTAACCGAAACGAGCAAAGAAAAAAAAGCTTGTATGGGGGGACCAAAAAAGTCATCGAATTTTCGTTGCAATAACCGGACGGACGCTTTAAGCGGAGTCGTTATAACCGGATTCCACTATATTATTAACGAAGTCTCTGTTAATATCCGGCATGAATATCACCCAAATTTGTTAGCTAATGCTTTACATTTCCCATGAAGTACTTATCGTCTTGGTCTGAAAAAGAGTGTTTTCTGGCCAACTGCCTAAGAGGAGTATGTACCAACAATATCATACAAGATTTCAAGATTTCTTAGCAGAAGTTTTTAAGTTCGGTAGAATAAAACATTAAATAAATTTATATGTCTAATATAGTATATTCAAATTTAAAGCTCCTGAAAGTCCTTTTGCTTAAGAAAATAGAGAGAACTGTGACTTTTGTTCGACTTAATTAACTTTAGTGCTTTATTTATCTATTCAAGTTAATCAAGTTAATCAAGTCCTCCTTTTTGGCTTACTTTACTATTCATTTACTATTAATGGATTATGTATCAATTACTAATTCAGCGCTACTAAAGTTTTCTTGGGGTATTCAGGATATAAGCCCCTTTAATCACCTAGAATTTTATGGACATTGAGTCGGACAGGGAGTGGAGTCGGACAGGGAGTGGAAATAATTAATAAGCAAAGAAAGTAAGTATTATATGGTTAATAAAATCAGCTAGCCTAATCTATACCCAATCATACCAAATACTCCTCAAATACAACTCAAGCTTATACTTCTGATTATACAGTTTAGTCACTATATTTAATCCAACAATATGTCCTTTAGCTGATCTCTGCCACACTGCCACCATTTCCAATCTTTAGCCAACTCAAAAGCTGTCAAGAACTCAATGGAAACCACAAATTTCGACAGTTCATTTTGAGCTGCCTTTTCGCGTAGCTTAAGCCGCAGCAACTCTCTCCTCCCCTACTCCCCTCCAACTGCCACCCTACAAATTTTGATGCTCCTCCGTTTGACACTCACCGCGGTACATGGGAAACTCGCCGTCGCTGTGACTGTGACACAGCATAATTGGCGAACGGCAACGGGAGGCGGCGACCATGATGCCAGTTTTGTGGTGTCCGGCAACGCTGAGCTTAGTGGCTGCCACTTGGCTGGACGTGGTGGAGGTGGCAACACTACCCTGCTGCTGCTGTTGATTTGCTGCCTTTTGTTGCAGCGCCGCAACAGTAACTGATCCTGCGACGTTGGCAGCGGCAGCGGCAGCATTTGTGGCAGGTGTCATTGTTGCACACACGGAATAGGAACGTGCCACATGACTCAGCGTGCGTCGTCGGATGGTAGCCGCTGCCGCAGCAGCAGCAGTTGCTGTTGTGCCAGTTGCTGTTGCTCCGGTGGCTGCTGTTGCTGCCACATTGCGATAGTGATGCTGCGGCGTGGAGTATTGACAGTGGTAGGCGGTGGGCGTGGCTGTGTTGGCAGCCGCTTGTTGCTGCTGCAGCTGCTGATAGATGGGAGCGCCACCTAGCGACAAATGATGTTGCAACGGCGGATGCGGATGCGCGTGCGGATGCGTTGCATATTGATTGAGATTAGGCGGATGTTGTTGCTGCTGTTGTTGCAGTTGCTGTTGCTGCTGCAGTTGCTGCTGAAATGGCGGATGCGAGTGCTGATGTTGCAGCTGCCGTTGCTGCTGCTGCTGCACGGCGGCCATTTGGAACTGCTGCTGCAGTTGCTGCAACAGATCATGCTGCAGCTGCTCCTGATTGCTCTTGGGGGCAACATTATCAGCGGCAGCATTTAAAGGATTCGGAGTCTGCTTCTGCTGCTTCTCCCAGGGTCCGTTATCATTGCCGCCGTAATCCAGCTTGAAAGTCGTTTCTTTTTGGCTTTTTTTTTAGCGGGAAACACAGCTCAGTTTATGCGTCTGATTAATTAAGGCGCCGCACGTCGCCAGCCAAACGGGGCAACATTAAAAAAGGCCAAAAGAAAACACAGCTGATGTGCTTTTCTATGTTCCCGTTTACCGTTTCACGATTTCCCTTTTTTCCGAGTATTGTCACTTATTTATGGGCCTCAGCCTCGTGTACATATGTTGTGTATGTCGGTCACACACAACATAGAAAACAACACACACACACACACACACACACACACTCTAAGAAACGCGTGAGTTTTTTGTTTACCGAAAACTCGACCAGATTCGTTGGGCTTAAGTACAACGACTGATTGCACGAAGCTTTGTTATCCTGTGAAAAAGCTGCGGCTGCTGCTCTGCTGCTGCCTACGTCGCAAAAAGCGCAACTTTCGGAGAGCAGAGAGAGCGAGAGAGAGCGAGAAGCGACAGAGAGCGAGTGACCCAAAGAGAGCGCGGCGTACGCTCGGGAAGCTGCATAAACTGGACCAGGCTCTGTGGCCATGGTTTAGGTTTAGTCATGGGTGGGTAAGGGAGTTAGTGGGGTGTCTAGGGGCTTCTAAGGGCAGCGGGGGTAGTGAGGGGCATTTACTTCTGTTTATGAAAGTTCTTATGCATGCAGCGAACGTATGTTTTGCCAACTCTTTCACTTTGTTTACCGTAAAAAGCGTACAAGAAAATAAGTTAAAACAACAGTCAAAACGACAAGCTATCAAATGTGTGTGTGTGCGAGTGTGTGTGAGGAGTGTGTGTGGCATAGTTAGCAGAGGCAGCCGACAGTGGAGCAAGCCACAAAGACTAAATAATGAATGACTTGAAATTTTAGCTTGATAGAAACAACCGTTAAACAAACTAATAAAAATATAAATAAAATATTTATAAAATTGTAAATACCTTAAGTTTAAATATTTAAAAATTATGTATAATTAAATTATTTATATTTAAGCATGTTAAGTACTTGTTGAAGAACTATTTTATCAATGTCTGCTTAAATCTTTAAGATAAACTTTATTGAATTTTAAAAATCAAGCAACGAACACAAGTCGCTTTCGACTTCAAAAGTAATAAACAAATATGTTATATAATAAACTAAAAATGTAGTACAAAAACTGCGTTTAAGTTCGGAAGATTGAAACTTTAAATAAATGAATATGTCTAATAAAAAAAAAATAAATAATATTAAAACAAAAAACTGCCAGAATTGTTGCTTATTTCACTGTTTTTAAAACTAATTAATTATTGTTAAAAAAATAAATATTTATATATTTGGAAACTACCATAAATTGTTAGCTAAAGGTTCAATTATTTTATGAAGAAAGAAAATGTAAAGAAAGTATGGAGGAATCGAAAATAGTAGCAGTAAAGTAGCGCCCAGTTTATAGGGTATACAGTAGTGAATTCTGTGATGTAAAATAAGTCAATTTTAAGGATCAAAGATACCAGCATATTTTAAAGAGCATTTCACATCATTAAGATGCCAATCAAATGTCTTAAACTTAGCAGTATCTAGCTTAAATGGCTTAAATATTATGTAGGAAACTTCAATATACATACATTTAAGTACTAAGATACACATTGTATCTGAATTTCTACAGTTACTCATAAATAGTCACACGCTGTTTTTAAGGAGCTTGTGTTTATATATCACAATGAATCAAAGAATACTATGCCCAAACAAATAAAAATAAATCCTTCTATACAAACCTCACACCTTAAATGAGACACATTACAAAACTGCGCACTGATTTACAAAGTAATAAATGAAAAAAGTAACTGTAACAGCAAAGCGATGTGATAAGATAACAAATAACTTGGCCCTTTAAAAACTTGTCTAAACGAAAAACAAACAAAAACTAAAGACACCACTTTGCAACCACTGTGCAAGTCCTTGGCGTTGCAGCGGAGCTGAGGGTGGTGGGGGTGGTGCAGCCCAATGCGACCCACTGACAGTAAAAGCATTGAGGCACAAAACATAACATGCTTGATGGCTGGCATCGGGTTCATTCACCCAAACCCAAGGAGAGCCGAGCGGAGAGCAAGAAACAGCTGCTCCTGGGCCAAAAAGGAAAACGTAACGGATTTCAAGAGCAGCAGCAAAGCTCTTCAAAAGCTTCACAAAACAATAGGGTAGGGAGGGGGGTAGGGAGGGGGTAGGAGAGCGTTCCGCGTTTGATTTTTTAATGCGAGCCGAAGTTGTGCTCGTAATTTATTTATGTATTTGTCACAGTGTCTCTTTATTTTGTGTAAATTTTTGTGCTGTTTTTGTGATAAAGTTGTTGCAAGATAATTTCGATGGTTCCCGCAGGAGCCGCTCTGGAGGAGGCGCCACTAGGAGCTGGAGCTGACTGCCTTGATAACGCTGGTCGATATCATAATACAAACATGGAACAGGCGCGCAGCAAAGCAGCACAAGCAACCGGAATGAGTGGCAAGTAAAGAGAAGCAAACAGGGGTAGCTATGGGGGCTAGGGGTGGCATGGGGGTGGCTACCAAAGGGATGCGACTCCCAGGGGAAACGTAGGTGGAAGGCAACTGGAGGCTGCCACTGTTTGCGTGGGTTTTCTGTTGATTTTGCGAGCGCATAAAAAACCCAAAAAGGAAGCGCAAAAATTCCCACTGTATGTGGGCGCAGTGTGTGCGTTCCGTTAGGTTTGCTTGCTCCCAATGCTGCACTGCTGTGTGCTAGGGTCGATTGAATTAGGGGCGTTCCTGATTTAACACTGTCACTTACCATTTAGTTCAAATTCACGATCGTATAGATAATTGCTGGCACTGCTCTTGATGCTGATGCAATCCAGCGGCGTGGGCTCAAAAATGTTGTACGAATCGCAGGACTCCGCGCCGGGAGTGGTTGGTGCCTCCACTGTGGGTACGGGAAGAGAAATAGAAACGTGGAAATAAAGAGCAGCAAATAAAAGTATTTAAAGTAAAGAAAAGTAATTTTAAAACTAATTTAAATAAATTGTAAAATTTCAAAACCTATTTTTAATCATAAATAAAAAGCATTTATTAAGTTTAGTAAATATTTGAAAAACTATTTTAAATAAATTGTAAAATTTCAAAACATATTTCTTGGCATAAATAAAAACCATTTACTTTTATTAAATATTTGAAAAATATTTCAAAAAATTATAAATTCATTTTCGTCTTAAATAAAAAGCATTTATTTAGTTTAGTACATGTTTTAGTACATTTTTATTTATTTATTAAGTACATTAATAAATTAAAAAACCTTGGTATAAAGATAACTTCAATTGAACTTAAACTTAGTTTCTTAGCTAAAGTATGTAGTTTAGTTAGTGATAGCCACTAAACTTATATCAAACCATTTTTCAAAATTTAAGTTTTATATCATTTAAACAGCGAACTTTCTTCATTAATTTTTAAACTGTTCAAAACTTAACCAATCCTCAATTTGTAGACATAAATTAAACTTTTCCACAACTTATTACTATATCATTATTATAAAATTAAAGAAAGTGTTTAAGATTTATTAGTGGCACAGTTTTAAAATGTGTTTTGAGTTCTTTTTCTACAGAGATTTTCTTAAATGATAAGTTTATGAACTGCTTTATAGAATGCCAACTTAAAACCCCTTTCAAGTTTTACATAAATTCTTCCTTTTATTATAATAAACATAAATATTTAACAGTCTCCTTAGCCCAAACGCTTCAGCTCCTTGAACTCCTTGCTGTAGCTGCAGAGTTGCTTGTTTACGTTGGCCACAATATTCAACTGGTTGCCATTTAAGTAGCTAAAGATTTCCGTGTACAGCTCCGCGGGCAGACCCAACAGCGAGGGATGCAGATACAGTTTGAGAGCCAACAATTGCTGGGTGCGCATGGGTTGAAACAGCTTTTGTCGTAGCAGCAAAGCGAGCTCATCCAGTTTGCGAAAACGCTTGTAGAGCGGCTCCAACTGCACGTTGAGCACATAGCGACCAATGGACAGGCAGACACTGTGTCCCGGTTCCTTTGAAGGCGGCACAGGGCTCAATGTGACCATGAGTAGATCACCCAGCACCACAGCCATGAGATGGGATTGCAAGGCATCCAGTTGAGCGGTCTCCTCCTCCACCGCTGCGTTGACCATGGTGCGCAGCACCAGACGAAAAGGTTCATCTTCGGATTTGCGCGTGCTGAGCGGTGATTGCTGGCTGAGCAGACGCACATTGTAGATGTGAAAACAGCCGACAGCGGGCACCGGTTTGAGCTGTGAACGCTTCTGCGCATACGTGTGATCCTCCACAAAACCGCTCTCCAGCGCCACCAGGTAGATGAGCAGCATCAGTAGCTCCACCGATGAGACTTTCTGCTGCTCGTGCTGACTGAGCAACTGGAGTAGATGCAGTGGCACTGCCTCCGGCGTGGCATATTCCAGGCACAGTGGTCCATCGGTGGCCGCTGTAATGAACCAAGTTTTCATTACATTTTCTTTGCCGCGATGTTGTGCATGGGTGTGTGTGTGTGTGTTTTGACTTGTTTTTAGTCTATGAGATACAACATTGATTAGTATACAACAACAAAGAAACGAAATAAAACCAAATCAAATGAAACTAACCTGTGGGTGTGGGTGTGTGTTTGTGCGTATGTGTGTCATGCGTTGTCTACGTGCATTTATCAATTTTTCATTATTTTATTTTCTTTTTTAATCAATTAATTACACACTACCACAAGAGAACACGAACTCATTGAATCAAAGTCGCAGCGATAAGCAAACCAAAGTGATAAAATAATAAACTATTTTTCTAAGCAAAATGTACATAAATTCTTGTATGTGGATCGTATTCGAATGCGTTCCACTACACAAATGAATAGAGTATAATTAATTAACAAATGAAACGCTTTTAAGCTACAATACATAAACTTATCAATTAAATGTCAACACAGATAATCAACGTATATATAGTTTATTTACATAGAAGTAGTCATAATTTAGATATAGTTTCTATTTGACTTACGTTCCACTTCCTTTGCACCTACTGTGTCTGATGACGCAGAGGTCGCTGCGTTGACGTTGACGTCGGCGTCTGCGCTGGCTTTGCTGTCGGCGGCGTCTCTGTTGCTTTTATTTGTGTCAGACATTTCACGTTATATTCGCTATAATGTCGAGCACATTACGTAAACTTTTTAAATTTATGTTTTTTATATAAAACGGAATTCATTTGATTAAGACTCGAAAGCTTTCTGCGTTGCCGCAAAAAAACAAAAAAAAAACAATACACTAGTGCACTCGCGACTTGTTCACCGTACACAACACTGCTTTATTAGTTTCGCATTTGTTTACACAATTTCACGCATTGACGAAATTAAAAACATTTAATTTTCTTATTACACATTTTAGTTTCAAATATGCAAGTCAACTGCACAATATAAATTTGTTTGCAAAAACCACCTGTTTACATCGCAGTCGATAGTATCGAGGGCAGAGTGCTATCGAAGTATCGATAGGCGTTAACAGAGCTGCCAAAGGCAGGCAGGTACGCAGCTTAAACATACATATGTTTAATGAAAGCAATTTGTTAGACGCAACAATACCATAAATAAATACAAATGGATATACTTCATTTATCTATTATTTATTTTTAACGAATTTGCGTTTCTTAAACCAACTTTTGTGTGCAGCAAAATATAATTTGTACTCTGAACAGCATACTAGCCTAATGTTTTGCACATCTCTATGAGCCGGCGTCAATAATGTTGATGCAGAAAATGTCAACGACAGACGAAAATGAAATTTATATGGTTAAACAAGCACAAAATGTGCGTAAAAGTGATCCCAGCTCGGCCAAGGCGTGGATACTAACCGCCAAGACGCTGTACCCGAACGCTTTCAATGTGCAGTACGAGGCGTATCTGCTCGAACGCGATGGCAAGAACTACGAGGAGGCGGCCAAGTGCTTCAGTGTCATGTGTGTGTGGAAATTATCCAAAGCCAAACATATTATATTATTAACTACTTTATTACAGTGCCAGTAACTTTACAAATCAGCATACGGAGCTGTGGCAAGAGGTGAACGCGCTGACCAATGCGCTGCGCAACGAGAGCGAGAGTACGCCGGAGCAGGATTTCTATGTGAAAATGTACAAGCATCTGACGCCGGAGGTGCAGCACAGCATATTTGTGCACACCATCAACAATAGCGGCGATAATTTACAACAGTGTATACATAGCTATATACTAATGTTTAACAAGTTTCCAAAAACAGCAACAACGCAAGCGCCACGCCTACTCGAGATGCTGGCCGAGGGCATGAAGGCAGATCCGGATCTATATCAACGCATGCTGGTGGAGGAAGTGCTGCCCATGATACAGAACAAGCCGCCAGAGCTGTCTCCGTTGCTGGCCTGCCGTCTGTACACCAACTCGCTGGAGTATTACCTGCGTCAGATCATGGACGACGAGAAGTGCGATACGACGGAGGCCTGGAAGAACATCTTCAAGGTGCTCATGCTCTGCGGCCAGATGATGGGCTGGGAACCCTTTCTGCCCTTCAGCAAGCACGTCAACCAGAATGTCTACTGGGATAAGTTGGTCAAGATACTGCGAGGGAGTCCCGCCGGCAGCTCTCAGGTGCTGTTCTATGCCACAACCTTGTTTATCTACTCCCTGCATGGTTACATAAGGAAGCTGCGCATAGAGGACGCAGATGTTAGTCATGTGCTTGTGGAGGGTTTTATAGACTGGAAGCCGGAGGGTGGCGAGGTGCAGAGCATGGATTGGACACCAGAAGGCGGAGATGTGCAGAGCATGGAGCCACCAAAGTTTTCGGCCACTACGCCCATTAGTCAAGAGCTCTCCGAGGCATTCCTGCATGCGGCACGCTGTTGGCAGCTGCTGAACACCGAACAGTTCCAGCGCGATTTCAGTCAGTTGATGTTGGCACTGCCACTGGCTCCTTGGATATCTCGCTTCCTGTTCGATCTGGCCATTTATTTCGGCCACCGCGATGAGGCCAACAAGCTGATGGCCGACATGACCACACAGGGCACGCTAGTGCAGAGTCTACAGATCCTGAGTCTCAATCTGATGCAGGGTAGCATGACAGTAAGTTGTCCACTTTGAATGGAGTACTCGAGCTGATTACACCCTTTATTCCCTTACAGATACAGGGCTTCCAGTGCATACTGAAGATACTCGCCGAGCTGCCCGCCACCAGTGGTCAATTGCTGGACAACATCAGCTTGAAAAGCCATCGCCATATGATCTTCCTGCCACTCACCAGAATCGCCCTCATTCAGTATTGCACACGTGCCGTCGTCAGTCGCCTGAGTCGTGTGCTCTTCGAGCCCAACTGCTCGGATCGTCTGCTTGGTGATCTGTTGGCTCTGCTGCAACTCAGCTCGGATAAGGATGTGCAGCTCAAGCAACACATCTTCAATCTGATTACACAACGCAAATCATTCAATTTGCATACATTATCCAACTACATTATTGCCATCGATATAATCGAGGAGTTGGCTTTCATCTGGAACTCTCAGCAGCAGGATGATGCTAACTTCGAGCTGACAGGTTCTCCCACCAGTGGCGGGGGTTCGGGCAGCTCCACTGCCGCCGGTGCAGCTCAACCACGTCGCATTGGCACACGTGGTGCCGACAAGGGCGCCAGGGATGAGTTCAAATCTCTGATCAGGCAGCAAATTGCGCGGTGTAATGAGAATATTCCCACTTTGGTGGCCAATTTCATCACCCAAGAGCATCAGACGCTGGCGCAGCACATCTTTGGCATAGCGCCGCCAGTGGAAACAATTGTAATTAAGTGAATGAAACTGTTTGCCAAATCTATTGTAACTAACAGGGAAGATGAGGTCGGGATTCAAGTGGACAACTGTGCAACGGATAATTTGTTGTAGTCCACTCATTGGGAGCATTCTTTTAAAGCTTAAGATATAGCCGAATGTATGATATATGCAAATGTATCGATGACAAACAATAATAATTTTATCATGATTTGAACAGGAAATTTATTGTGTTGTGTAGGTAATTTTGGAAACTCAAGTGTTTCCAGTGATTTCAAAGTTTCGTAGAATTGTCAAAATTAAAACGATTTGAAAGTGTTCTACCAAATTATTATACCCATTACTTAAAAGTAGTAAAGGGTCTGTGAGAAGTGTGCCGATCACATATTAAGTGTATATCATGATTATCAGTGCTAGAAAACTCTCACTGTCTGCTGCTATCGGTAAACAGCTGATTTGAAATGGTGTATTTAATTCGCAAATATCAGTGCTGTAAAACTCCTCACTCTCTGCTGTTATCGCTCTGTTGTTATCGGTAAACAGCTGATTTTATTTGAAATCATTTGTTTTGATTCGCAATTTAAAATGAGTGAATATTTTGTTAAAGTTTTGCAGCGAATGCTGATGTGCACCAGCAGCCAAAAGGATGTGAAAAACTTTATCTACATGCACAGCAAGTGGCTGGAGGATGCCACCGAGCTGCAGCTATTTCTGACATCGAGCAACACATGCTACAAGGCTACACTGAAACATGATGAAATCAAAACTGCTTGCGCGGAGTTGGAGCAGCCTTCCTATGATGACTTCTTTGCTGAATGCAAACAAGCGCTCACTACACACATGGGCTTGGAGGGCTTCGACTATGAATTGGATGAGAAAACTGTTACAATTCAAGCTTTGGAAGTGCAAGGGCTTTGAAACCATGTACGTTGAGGTGGCTGTGAGCAAAGTATCCCAAGCTCATCAGTTGCTAGACGCAGCCATCGAATGGGGTCAACAGCAACAGGCAAGCAACCCCACAAATACACCAAGCACTAGCGATGACGATAAAGATAACGTGCCTACTAAAAAGGATTACAAACTATTGGTCTCTGAGTATCACAAATATGTCGAAGCATCCAAGAATCAGGAGCATCTATTACTCACGAGATTCCTACCGATGCTAAATGGCAAAAAAGCTGAAATTACAAAGCTGCGCAAGCAACTTGAAGAGCTGAAGAAACCACCGGCTCCTGATCTCGATTCAGATACTGAGACCGACATAGACAAGGACTCTGATGACGAAAATTTGCAGTCAGGGGCTCGCAAATCCGATGACAAGAACGAGGGTGACGACGACGACTTTGCAGCTCCCACACAGGCATTGACAGAAAAGGAACCAATGCAGGAGTAGCGTCTCATTGGCTTCAAGGAATTCCGCTGTTTAAGCAACACAAAAGAGTCTTGTATTTTTTTACTAAAGAAATTTTATTATTAGGATTTATTATCTAATATATTTTTACTGGACGAACTCCATAAACCTTCTGGTTTCATTGTCAACACCATTGTCTATAACTACCATAGGACCAATCGGTTGAAAACAGCAAATTTGTATGAAGACGTGCAGTATTAGTTGAGCTATCTTGACCAAATTTACACAGACTGTGTATGGTACCATTGTAACTATCATCACCCAGTTTGATCCCGATCGAACAACTATAACCTTTAGCTCCTATGGGACAGATCGGTCAAAAATGGAAAATTTGTATGAAGACAGGTACAGTCAGTTGAGCTAATGGGACCAAATTCACATATTATTTATACCTTTTGGTTTTAACTACCCTCACCAACTTTAATACGTATCAGACAACTATATCCTATAGCTCCCATAGGGCAAGTCTGTAGAAAATTGCTTATTTGTGTGGAAAATTTATCGTTTGAATAAGTACAGGGTCTTTTACAGTCGACTCCTTCGAGTGTAGCCTATCTTGCATGTTTTTCTATGGGTAACATATTTTTAAATTCTTTTTTTTGTAACAACATTTAATAAACATTTTATTTTATATATTCTTTAAACGCATGCCTTACCAATTTAATTAAATAAAATTAAATAATTTAAATCCACTTCTAAACACCAATTGTTTTATAAGTTAAGAGCACAGAAATCTCTTAACTTTCTTTAGCTAAAGTTTGTAATACATCTTAAAAATACTCTTAAAAGTTTTGATTCATAAATTGAGTTGTCAGTTAAATACAGTATACATTAAAGAATTGATATGTTTATGACATTTGTGCACGTTTTAACAATCTAATCAGTGATCTACACCGAGTCTTAATTAATAACTACACTTAATACATGCTAAAATTTTGCTAATAGCCTCATTTTAATGATAAGCATATAGATAAAGTTAAAGTTCTTCGCAAATCGACTAACAAATTTGGTAGATTTCTTATCACACAAGCCAGTAAGAGTGTTGTTAGTTACATGTCACTTGTTTTGCACGTGGTTGGTCTGGGCAGGATTACTTGCATTCTCGGTGGAATTGGATGCCTCCATGGGCAGGTTGACGCCAAAGTCGTGCTTCATGTAGGACATGAGGACATTGTAGACTGCAGTGCAGACATTCACAAAGGACACACGATACTTGGCGTCCAGGTAGCGAAAGTTAACGTATTGGGCAGCCGGCCAGGTTAACCAATCCATGAAGTAGATGTAGGGGAACTTTGCCAGCAACTCCCGATTGGTTTCCTCCACCGTCTGGCGCTCCAAGTAGCAAATGGAGTAGAAGAAGATTATAATGCAGGCGGGTGACATGAACAACTGATCGATTAGTATTTTCTTGAATATACTTCGTCCGGTTCGATGTGGCAGCACATTGTCCATCCACTTGTAGACATAGTGATGCAGTGGTCCCTGCAGTGCTCCAGCCACAAACATGCGATACATGCGATCGTAATCATAGCGATTTTGTCTCCGCACGCCATGTCGGTACTCCAGCTCCTGGGCAATCACATCGCCCACAACCATTAGGACGCCGGAGCTGAGCACATTGGTGATGAGCAGATATTTACCAAACATTTTGTTCCAGAATTGCCTGGAATAGCGCAGCATAATAAAGAACAAGTCTTGACTTGTCTCGCCCTTGCCATGATTGCCTCGCCAACTTCCTCTTACATCAGATCTTAGTGCGGGGCAAAGGTGGGGACTTCTGGCCGTGAGCGTCGTAAACGTTTGACGCGGTAAATCGATGCGTATTCTCAGCAGGCAGTTTTTTCGCAATAATATTTTTGGTAGAGAGACGGCCAGGCGTCTCGTTACTGCCGACATTCTCAGCTCCACCGGTAATCACAGAAGTTTGAATATAACGTTCGCGCAGCTGACTTGTTTTTGTTCCTCTTGTGTTTTCCTGTTCCTCTTTTCGTGATATGAATTTTTTTCTTGTTTGCTTTGCCTATCAGCCTGACATCATAGGAGGAGTGAGTGCGAGCAGTTTTGCAGCACCGAGCTTTTGTCTGCGCAAGTATCGATAGCCGCGTTGGTTAAAACAAGTTAAATAGTCTAAATTTAATCACCATAACTAAAATTATTTAGTTCAGTTTTCAAAAGAAATGTTTTAATTCTTTAGCGTAATTTTTTCATTCAAGTAACAGTTTCGATATAAAATCGACAGAGCTATCGATTACCGGTTTGTGTTGCGCTACAACCCTGGCAACGTCGGCGTCACTTTGCTCTTTGCTTTGCTCTTCAGTTCGCGTTATTTTTAGGCCGCCTCAGAAGTTTTTTTCTTTTTTCGGTTCACAACGCTAGCGCGCCAAATGTGTGTTTTGCTGGCTAAAATAGAAAGAATTCCATCAAAACACACACTTTTTCACTTATAAAACACAAATCACACGCAGCGCTAACGAAATTTAAGGTTAGACACGTACGTAAAAAAATTATAGTGGAATAATAATTAAAATACATGCATAAATTAACTAAATGACACAATCGTTTCGTTTTTAGTTCACTCAGTAATAACCAATGAGGTTGCTCTATGTATTCGGCCTCATATTGGCCGTGCGTCTGGCATCTGTTTTCGTGGTCAAAACCTATTTCGTGCCAGACGAATATTGGCAGAGTCTGGAGGTGGCTCACAAATTGACATTTGGGTAAGTGACAAATGGAAATTGCCAGAAAGGCGCGACTGTTTATATATCTGTTTATATTTTGACCCCCCGCAGCTATGGCTACCTGACCTGGGAATGGGTACAGGGCATACGCAGCTATGTCTACCCCTTGGCCATTGCAGCCATCTATAAACTGCTAGCGCTGCTGCAGCTGGACAGCGCACAGCTGCTGGTGCTGCTGCCACGCCTACTGCAGGCACTGCTCACCACCTACTCGGACTACCGTTTCTATGTGTGGACCGGCAAGCGCAAGTGGGCTCTGTTCTTGATCTTGGTGCCTTGGTTCTGGTTCTACACTGGCTCCCGCACGCTGGCCAATACGCTGGAGGCTTCGCTGATTACAATTGCTCTGAGTTACTTCCCCTGGCATGGCGAGGGCACAGCTTACCTTTGGCCCGCGGCCATCTGTTGCTTCCTGCGTCCCACGGCGGCCATCATTTGGCTGCCTCTGGCTTTCTACCATCTACGCAAGAGCCGCTTGTCCGTGGTGGAGCTAATCCTCAAGCGTTTTGCTGTCATTGGGTGAGTGTTGACTTGGCTAATCTTTACTTCAAGTCATGTAATCAATTCTGCTTTCCACAGCTTGCTGGTAACTGGCGCTGGCATAGCCATCGACACCTACTGGCATGGACAACTGATCGTCACTCCCTGGGAATTCCTCAAGTATAACATTTTCAACAACATTGGCAGCTTCTATGGCTCACATCCCTGGTACTGGTACTTCACATCCGGTCTACCCACTGTGCTGGGCATCAATGCGCTGCCCTTCATCTTTGGCGTTGTGCAAACCGTGCGCAAGAGTGAAAAGTCTCCGGTCAGCAAACAACTGTTGATTGCCATTCTCGTGTCCCTGGTGGTGCTGAGCACCGTGGAGCACAAGGAGCTGCGCTTTGTGTCCTCGCTGCAGCCCTTGTGTCTGTATATAGCATCGGACGTGCTCTCCCGTTGGAGCTACAGGGCATCGCGCACCAAGCTCTGGCTGGCCGCCTTCTTTATACTCCTGCTGAATGCTCTGCCTGCCTGGTACTTCAGCACCATCCACCAGAAAGGACCCATTGAACTGATGCCCAAGCTGCGAGACATTGCCCAGGAGTACCGTGACGAGCGTGACCATCGCGCGAACATACTCTTCCTGATGCCTTGCCACTCCACGCCTTACTACAGGTGAGCACACCATACCCATCTAAAGTTGGCTTTAATCTTAAGCTCCTTCCCTTTTAGCCACATTCATGAGAATGTTACCATGCGCTTCCTCACATGTGAACCAAATCTACAGCAGGAGAAGAACTTTAAAGACGAGGCTGATCGCTTCTATGATGCTCCCATGCACTGGATACGCTCCCACATTCCAGTACATCCACGCACTGCCTTGCCCTCCCATGTGGTACTCTTTGATTCCCTGGGCGACAAAATCAGCGAGTTTCTGACCAATTACAAACTGTTGCACAGCATTGAGCACGCCGAGGTAAACAAGTTGAGCGACTCTCAAGCTCTGCTCAACGAATGGTCCACGACGTTGGGCACGAAACCACCTAACCTAACGTCTCTCCTGCAGTTCGTGGAATCACGTACGGGTAAAGCGATCTTGGTTTATCAGCGTCTGCAAACGGGCGAGGAGAATGCATTTAATCGCAAAGAGTTCCAGGAATCGCAGCCGGATGTGGAGCCGGAAATGGAGCCAGAAGCTGTGCCTAGCGATAACGTGTTTAATTAGTTTTGAGAGTAATTTAATGGCATTTTTAATAGCGGTTTTAAAGTGAAGCAAAATTTTTTGTTAATGCCATTATAATTTTTATTTAATAGCAGAAGACTTGAAGAAATCTGTAGCCCTCCGTTCAAATGAAATTAACAGTACATTTAATTTGTGTCTTGCCTTAAGCAGAGCTTTTAAAATGTTTTGGAATGAAATTTTTGTTGTAAGTGAACACGTTTTATTTTTGTATTTTGTGGTAACTTTTCTCTTAATATATAATAAATTTTGTATTAGGCCAATATGTCAAGAGTGAGGCAACATATATATTTACATATATATGTTAAAAGACATAATGTTATCTGTCCTTTTAGTGTTTCAAATAAAGGTTCAGTTATCAAAACAAATTAAATATTCTCGTATTCAAATTTCGATATGTAGCGATATATCGTGGCAGTTTCGATGTGCATTACGTCGCTATCGATATTGGTGTTAGATAGTTCTTTGTGCACGCAACAACTATCGATACGGCAGTCGATAGTTTTCCAGCTCTAGTCGTCTGCATTAATTAAACGCGTTTTAAACAGAAACGCTGGTCAAGTTTGTCAGGGCAATTAATTAATTGCACAGATCTCGCACAACAGCGAAAGCAACAACAGTAACACACAAAATATGGCTGCTTCAATGAGAGCGCTACTGAAAGTGCGAGGTGAGTGTAAAAAAATCTATTGCGAAACATTTCTCCCAACGATATGTGTGCAAATTATATAATTGTTCATACGATTTTCGGGGCAACCTAAATCCAATTGGGATATAGGGCAACAAGTGACAGTAACTAACGGTTGATGTTTGCTAATTAGAAAATTAAGCAGAGCTCAGTAAAACGACGTGGCTGCAGTTTGCAGTGTGCGTTTGTGTGTGTGTGCGCCTGTGTGTGAAGATATGTGTGACTGTTGAGGAAGAAGAAGAATGCGAGGGTGAGTGGGCGAAGGTTTGGCCATGTTCAAGGTTCGCATGTGACCCGCTTAAGCAAACAAACGAACATTTGACTACTGATAGTGGTAATTTTCATCTCAATTATCTGCAATTTAATTGTTAGATGGCTTCACCGCCAGCGTACGCTGTGGCTCGCAGTACAACAAGACGCGAGGAAATCTGAAACTCAACGGCGACTCGCGCGTCATCTGCCAGGGCTTCACCGGCAAACAGGGCACCTTCCACAGCCAGCAGGCGTTGGAGTATGGCACCAAGCTCGTTGGCGGCATTTCGCCCAAAAAGGGCGGCACTACGCATTTGGGTTTGCCCGTCTTTGCCTCCGTTGCGGAAGCCAAAAAGGCAACGGATCCTCATGCCACCGTCATCTATGTGCCACCACCTGGCGCTGCTGCTGCCATTATGGAAGCTCTCGAAGCTGAAATTCCGTTGATTGTCTGCATCACTGAGGGTGTGCCCCAGCACGACATGGTCAAGGTGAAGCATGCCCTGATCAGCCAGGACAAGTCTCGACTGGTCGGTCCAAATTGCCCCGGCATCATTGCACCCGAACAGGTTCGTATTACATATTTCTTGTCAGTGCCACTCAATGTAATCAGCTGAGATGCGTGAAGACAACAGCTTAACATCAGCAACAGCGATAAGCGTTAGGTACAAAGTTCACAAAGCGGTTTGATCGACCGGCCGGTCAGTGTCTATTTTCCGCTTTTATGACCTATTTATGGCATGTTGTGTACAGTGCACTGTCAACAATGTGCACTCAGTTAACTGTTAACATTAATACATATAGTTTCCAGGAATTCTCATCTATGAGTTTTAGAACTAGCAAGAAACTGAGAGGAACTCGCTCGTTAACAGGGGTTCTTATAGATCTAGCGGTAGAGTTAGCAGGGGTGTTTACAGCGCTCTTTGTAGAGTTAACAGTAGTTCTCGCTGTTTAGTTAACAGTTCCAACAAAGTATTTAAATGTGTATGCAAATATTCATTTACAGCTGTAAATTATATAAAAATAATTATTCAAAATACCAAAAGATAAGAAATAGTAAGCTGTTTAAAGGTTACTCTGTTTATCACATCGAATCTCTACTGTTGACACACCTACAGTTTAATAGCCGTTATCTCAAGAGGTTTTTAACTGACGCATAAACCGGCTCTTGTGTGTAATTTCTTATCAAAATTTGTTTACTTTCTGCTTACAGTGCAAAATCGGCATTATGCCCGGCCATATACACAAGCGTGGCAAGATCGGCGTCGTTTCCCGATCTGGTACCCTGACCTACGAGGCTGTGCATCAAACCACCGAGGTCGGTCTGGGCCAGACTCTGTGCGTGGGCATTGGTGGTGATCCATTCAACGGCACAGATTTCATCGATTGCCTGGATGTGTTCATCAAGGATCCAGACACCAAGGGTATCATTCTGATTGGTGAGATCGGTGGTGTTGCCGAAGAGAAAGCCGCCGATTACCTGACTGAGTTTAATTCGGTAAAGACGATGAATCTTTTAATATTTATTATATACTGAAGTTTTTTTTTTTAAAGGGTATCAAGGCCAAGCCTGTGGTATCGTTTATTGCTGGTGTTTCAGCGCCTCCCGGCCGTCGCATGGGTCACGCTGGTGCCATTATCTCTGGCGGTAAGGGTGGAGCCAACGATAAGATCGCTGCCTTGGAGAAGGCTGGCGTTATTGTCACCAGAAGTCCTGCCAAAATGGGTTTCGAGCTGTACAAGGAGATGAAGCGCCTGGAATTAGTTTAGATTAATGCAAATCCAATTGAACAAATAACGTGACAATGCCGAGATACCACAAGTACGACACCGAAATTGTACTAAGCGAAGAAGGAAAGATTATTAACTACATAATTAAGTGAAAAGTGAAAAAAACAACCAATCATATATTGAAAATATGTCGAAATCCTAAATAAATTATTGTGAAATTCGCTAATATGAAACGAAAACGGAGCGGGACTGTATATTATATTCCACTAAATGAATTTAGTTTAAGTAACTGCCATAAGACCACCAAACAAATTAACAAAAAAAATAGTTTAAACAAAAACTCTGCACCGCGCACTAAATATTTAAATTTTGCTGTTGCTCTCACGTTTAAGTCACCAGCGTTGTTTTGCCTTATTTAAGCGATAAATACTTTATTTGCTAATTGAAATATCTAGCTCGAAATAAATGTTATAAACATTAAAATGAGATTTGCTTTATTTTCTAGTAATAAAATAAATGCAGGCGAATTCCATATAAACATTTAACTGTCACGTGTGGAGCAATTCTGTTAGTGCGGAGCAATGCTGTTAAGCTGCACCGCGAATTGCACTTCGATGGCGATATATCGATAACAATGCAGCTCAACCCCAGCTGTTTTCTTGGTAATTTAGTCGAATTTTGCAACACTTGCGCAGCAAGCGTAAAAGAAAAATTTCTTTGTGCAATTTTACAAATATTTCGTGATCCCCGTGAAGCAAACCGAAAGCCGCGAGTGTAAAAGCAGCTTAAGCTGCAAATAACAATAAACGCATTGTAAACTCTTATCATCTTAAAATTGCAGACCCCGCGACGGCAACGCCATACGAAAAACTATACAATGCCAGTGTGCAAATTGCTCGTAGTAGCACCGTCGCCAATGGGAAGCAGAACTGAAAATGGTGAGTTTGATGCGAGAGCAAATGAAAAAAAAAAACCAAAGGTGCATAAACAACACAAGCACACAAACATATACATGTCTGTAAAACTATAGCTGATTTTAATTATTCATATACATGAGGATAGAAATACAAATTAAACATATGGTGATTTAAGTTACCGCTGCAGTCCTCTGCAGTTAAATTCTGCCTCATACGTCGTCTGCAGTCGCTGCATTTTCTCTAACCGCATTGCGGCCCTCTGCTGGCAGCGTTTACCCGTTACAGTGCGATTACCGTAGCTAAGCATCAAATCCAAATCATCTGGCTTGCCGGGCACACTTAAAACTGGATTCTCTGCTGCTTGCTTTATACGCTCCTTGGGCAGTATATCAAACATTATCTTATACGTAGTCGTACAGTTCTCGATCATATCTGGCGCGAAGGGGAAACGAACTTGCACCTCCCGATTTCGCATAAAAGTGTGCACAGCTCTGTTTCTTCCTTCCAGATAGAGACGCGTTGCATCAGCCTGCTCCTCCGGCAGGTAGGGTACCTCATAATTGTCCTTCACTTCGCTCAAGTGCTGCAAACAAGCATTAACTCTTTTTAGTCCCGGCACAATGCCATCGGCTTTCTCCTCGCTCCCCTGGCGCCTCTCCTGCCAGTTGGAGAGCAGCACCTCTTTGCCATAGTCCTTGGATATATGCTCGTCCACGTACGAACCGCGCGGTATGTTTGAAAACATCTTGGTATCAAAAGTAAGACTTTAAAATTTTAAAATGTACAAAAATATTGTTTGTGTAAAAATGTAGAGTCTAAGCTTATAAATGAACAACGAATTTTGAAAAAATAAGTTTAGAAACAGGCAAACTTTGACTTAAGAGCAAAAGAAAACTGAGGTATACCCTGTAATTGGGTTAGGGAGTAGGTTGTAAAAGATGGGGAAAGCCCCGGCTTTCTTATAGTTTTTTGTAGCTAAGATAAGCTACTTAGGCAGATAAGATAAGCGCACTACATAATTTTCACGTGTTTTATTACCTAAATGCCTTATATAGAATTTCACAAAACTTAGATTCTTCTTAAATGATGATTAATTCGTTTAGCTGCTGAGAAAATTCCACTCTAAAACATAAGTTCAAAGATTTCTGCCATATCAATACTTTACTCTAAACAAATAGCTAGATTTTACAACATTCTCCACTTTTTGCCAATATAAAATTTCTAAATTCAGCTAAAATATAAACAGTGGCTAAATTTAGCTATCTTTGAACTAACTAAACTAGCCTTAAGGCTAAGTATATAGATTGAGTCACTTGATTATAGAGTTGCAAATACATGAAACTTAGCACAGAAAGTATTGAAATGTTTTTTGTTTGGTTTCGAAAATAGATTCGGAATGATTTCTGGTCGATGCGTTTTATCTGTCTGTCGGTCCGTCCGTCTGTCTTTCTGTCTGTACCGCCCATTGTTGGCGTTTTTCGAGTGGGTTTTTATTGAAAATCTATTTTGTGAAAAACCGGGGGCCGTCAGTTCGCATTCATTGCGTCGCGATCATGTCGTCTCCCGTTGTTATTGCTGTTGTTGGAGGCCCAAGAGAAAACCCGGGCATTACTTATTGCCAGACCCAATGCATATCTATGCTATATGCTTAGGTACACTCGTTTGTATATACAAATAAACCGATATTTACACTAAAACGTAACTAAAACAGACAGCACGCGTTGCACGACTCAGTTTTGTTGTCGTTGTGTTGCTGTTGCTGTTCCTGTTGCAGTTGAGATGATGCTATAAACGAATTGTCGTCGTCATCTGAGAATGTTATTCTTTATAAAAATTATTGTTGTTTTTGCTGTTGTTAGTCAGTTGTTGTTTCGCTTGGATTCGCTTCGTTCGTTCAATTTTTGCGTTTTTCTGTTTACAAAATTTTGCAGCACAAAAAAACTTTGTATTTTTGATCTGCACACGCAGAATGTTGGGAATTTGTTAAAATTAATTTATGGCTTTTGTCACGCCGCCTTACACGATTTGGCTACACTTCTTCGACTATACTTTGTATTTATCCGATATATATATGCATATATTTGCCTTGCAAACGCTATGAATCGGTGATAAGAAATTTTGGCCGAGGTTTGAAGACACCTTGCAACATGTGTTCTATTTTGACAGGCCCCTAGACAGGGTCGGGTGGCAAGTTCGCAAAGTAAGCTGCTGCCTTGTTTTTTGCATAATTCAGAAATCCCGCTGGTAGGAGTAGTAGGGGAAGTAGCAGCAGGTGTAGTAGAGAGCAGCATCCCTCTGGACAGCAGAGCAATCAAAACTTCTTCGTGTGCCCCTGTGTGTATGCAACATGAATTTTATGCTAGAAAAACGCTCGAGTTTGGGGCGTGCTGGGCTTTGAAAGGCACTTTGATGGGCTATAATGGACAGGTATTTAATTTACAATAATAAATAAATCATTTTAGACAATTTTTGCACTAAAATGCTTATAGTCAAATTACCTTAAACTGCAAAAACTAATAAATATTCAAATTCACTTCAAAAACTTCTTCCCAGAACTTCAGTCGATAACATGCCTTACTGAACTTTAATCGATATGCACCCATTCATAACTTTTTTCCAACGTTTTTTCCATCTGTAAATCCTTAAGTTAGCCTGATGCAGGACATCTTTGAGTCAGCTAGTGCTACCCACATGTTCATTATGCTGAGCTAGCGTTTCTTATGCGCTTTGGAGCGCATGCAGAACACACAGCACGCGCTACTCGTTGCCTTATGAGTCTTTCTACTTGTGTCAGCGAAAAAAACAAGACATGATTACTGCCAGGGATAGAGAGAGGGGTGAAAGGGCTACTGGGAGGATTTCAGACCAAGCTAGCGCGACGTTTAAAGTGAGTGTTGTCTGTTTTCAGTGTGCCGTGTCTGGGTCAAGCGGTAAAGTGTAAGAAGCGACACGCAACAAAAGTGTTGTTGTCCTTGTTGTTTCACAGTTGTCGGTGCCATCGCCATTGCCTTGTTGTTGACACCTTTCACGGCCGACGAATTAATTAAAGAGCCCCAGGCGATGTCGTAAAACATTTAGCATTTTAATTGCGTCATAAAAGCAAAGGCAAAAGCTAAGCTAAGAGTTAAAATTGGGCGTGTAGTAGGGGAAAGTTGGCAAGTGTGAACATCTTTAAGGATGCCCCTTGGCATTTGTCGCCTAATTAGATGAGATTAGTTGTGATACTAAGATCCGGTTAAAGCTGATTTTAGTGCTTTACATTTTGCACTCTTTTTATTGTGTTTATTTGTTTGTAGATAGTCTATTAAGTTTGACTGTGCCACGCCCACTCGTGGCTAAAAAGCGCCACCCACTGCGGTGGAGAGTGCAGCTGCGTTGGTGACGGCGTCGGCGGCAGCGGAAGTGACAGACGACGACGCAGCGCATCCTTGCGCTCATCCTCGCCTAGTACTTGGCCTCGAAACGCGTTGCGCTTTTAAGCTCACACGTGCGACAGGCACTTGTCAACTCACTCACTCACTCACTGACTGCCGCTCTCTGGCTGCTGCTGCTGCTGCTGCTGCTGCTCTCTAAGCAGCAGTACCAAGCGCTCTCTCTCTGTCGCTCTTCGTGTATTTGTGTCTCTGTCAACGCTGACCCAAATAAGATGTCGTAATTGCAACAAGGCGCGACACTCACGACATTCACATTCTATATGCAATTACATTACCGTTAACCAAAGCCCGACGAGCCGAGAGCAACAGTCGTTCATCTCGCTCTCTCACTCAATCTCTCTCATGTCTTTTACTCTCTCTCGTGCGCTCAAAGTAAACAACAAGAGCAGTAACGATGAGTCCAAGCTGATGATGATTTCTAGTGACGTCGTTGTTGTGTCTTCGTTCCGTTTCCACTGTTCCTTCAGTGTTGTGCATAAATAATTTACTACGACGCATTTTCAAACGCACTTCCCACCCCAAAAACTAAATAAAGGTGAAGCTGCCCCCCTTCCCACACTAACCCAAACCTCCACACATCGCAGTTTATTGTTTATCTTAAATGATGCGTGTGAAAGTAATGAAGCTAATCGTTTGAAACTTGTAAGTCACATTGTGTTGCATACTTTGAGGCTGCAGTAACGATTTCTATGTTTCATTTGTATCTAGGACACTGTAAAATCCTTTAAATCCTTCACAGTAATGCCACTTACTACGCTCGTCATATTGCCTCGTAACACGAACATTTTCCAGTTGATTGCGAATTGACTTTTGTCTCTTGACATCTCCTCTGTCAAATTTCGTCCTCACTTTAGCTGCACACTTGTTTTTTATATTCTAAAAGCATTTTTATTGCCCACTTTGTATGCCTGATGAAATGCCATCAATTGCATGAATACTCAAATAAACCAATCCCATCAACAACTAAATGCAATTTGGCAATTCATAATTGACAGCGTTTCGCATTGCAAATAAATTTCCCTTTCAAATGCATTTACAGTTTACGATAGAGATTGACCGTTGGTAATTGAATTTTCGTCAACTTTTTGCTCAGAACTATGTTTGGCAAATATGAAGCGTTAGTTTTTAATTAAATTTATGCGTCTGACTGCACTTTGAGTGGTTTAAAGTTGCACTTTAAGCGTTGCAAGTGGCTCAAATAAAAGTTTTGATAAGTGCAATGGAATTTAATTAGTTTGTGGAAGCTGTAAAGTGGAAACACGTTATTGTCAAGTTATTTATTAAGGGCTAAAAGGTTTTATAGTGAAAATTAATTTAAAAAGTTAGGGAAATCATTATAAACTTGTTTGATGACTCTATGTGCCCAGAGTAATTCATCTACTAGAACATTAAATGCGAAAATTTACAAAATAAATAAGCAAAAAACTGAGAAAAACTTTAAACATAACTAAGACACAAGAATACTGGTTATTGCATTAAATATTTTATTTCCTGATGATTTCCTATGTTTACCATATTTTTTAATGCTTTATTGACATTGGATAAGCTCAAAAATAAACCCTCCGATTTTAGCTGTAAACAAATACATCTTCTAGCCATGAAATCAATTAAGTTGAGTGCCTCGCAAGATTTATGCGTCATAACTAAATATCAGATAATTTTAGTATATTTTACAATTTTGATTTGTGCTTTGTTGCCTACATTAACGGTCAATACAAGTTGCTATTAAGCATTAAATACTTTAAGTTGTTTCTATCTTTATTGACGTTTGATTTGAATCGCATTTAGTAACCAGGTAAAAAGCAACGAAAATCGTCTAGTTTTTTGATTGCAGGCAACAAACTTTTGCCGTAAACATTCCTGTTTGGCACGCACTCACACACACACACATACAGTTGTATAGAGGCTACTCCAAGGTCTTGTCGTGGCCTGCTTGGAAGCCAAAGTGATTTGAGGATAGCAAAAGATGATGCCCAGCAACAATAACAATAACAAGAACAACTGCAGCAACACACGCACCGCACCAGGAAGGACAACTACAAAAACAACTACTGCGATGTGAAATGCCACCCCAAAAAAGCAAATCGTGCGCATTTTAGCTCTGGGGCATAAAAATCGTCAAGGAAAGAGCGAGATGCCGGAAAGACAGAGAGGGAGAGCGATAGATAGGATGTAGGATAGAGAGCGTGAACGACGGAGAGAGAGAGTTTGCGGGTCGCGGGGGCACAGGCTTTAACCTGTTTTCCGCTTAAAGCTTTTACGCACTCAGACTCTGACTCTCGGCCGCTAGCTAGGGCGCTCTCTTACACACACTCACCTTGCCACCCTTTTTCGTTTTTGTTTTTGTTCGCCAATGCAAAGCACAAATAGAGCAGTGAGAGAGCGTGTGTGCCAGCGCCAGAGAGAGAGAGAGAGTGGGAGAGAGCGCGAGCGAGCAAGCGATTGCCCCAGCAGACGATGCTTCGCTGACGGCCTTTTCGCATGCGGTGGCCCAGTATCCATTCGGTCGTGTTCCCATAATGTCTGCCAGCGGAGCGCAGTGCTCGTCGCCGTCGCACTATTCGTCGCAGCCGTCGTCAACGTTGTCATTGTCATCAGCAGCAGCAGCAGCAGAAACAGTAGTAGAAGCAGCCGCAGCAGCAGAGGAGCAGCAGAAGAAGCAGCAGCAGCTTAAAAATACATTTTCACAATGAAGCAAACGGGCGAAGGCAAGAAGAAAATGAATTAATTTTTGCGCTGATCAATCTGAAATAAATACCAAAAAATACAAAAATACACAAAATACGAAACGCACAAAAATGAGAAAATGGCACGCGCGTAGCAATAAATAAAACAGCAGAAGCAGCAGCAGCAGCAACGGCAGAAAAACGAGAAACGAGGAGACACTACAGAATATGCGTGTGTGTGTGTCTGTCTCTGTGTGTGTGAGATAAGAACATATATCTATTGTATATATGTAAATACATATATATACTACGTATGCATGTATTTAGGCATATAAGTATGCAGGAAAAAGGAAGCACAAAGCAGCCAGCCCGGCGCAGTGTATAAATATAAAGTGCAAAAAAAAGAAGGAAAACACAAAAGAAAAGAAAAGAAAAATGTGTAGAGAATAAGAGAAAACGCAAAGAAATTTTTGGTGGTATTTCCTTCAAGTTTTTTTATTGTGTTCGTTTCGTCGCGTGAAAAATGCTAGCGGAATTTTCATTTGGCTTTTAAAGTTTTTTTCATTTGCCTTTTTTTCGCATTGCCTTTTTGGTGTATTATACATACACAGCGACACACGTTTTTCACACAACAAACACACACACAACCAGAGTCACAAACACACCGAGCGCGAGCGTCGTTTATGTTCGTTTCGAATTTTCGGCGTCGTCGGTTCGGATCGGTTCCGCTGCTTCGTTATCTGTCGTCGGCTCGTGTCGTCGTTTCGCTGCTTCGCCCCACAGCCGAGGCAGCGACGCTTGGCGCTCTGTGGCCGTGCAGTTTGTGTTGTTGGTTGTTCTTGTAATTTGATGGCGTAGGAAGCCCTGTAAAAGTTTAGGCAAATGTTTAGCCCTGACAAATTACGCAGTTGTTTCTCTTTTTTGCTTCCTCTTCTCTTGGTTGTAGCTGTAATAAACCATCTGTAGAAATTAAAAAGTTTTTCTGTACATTTACCATTTACGAATGCAACGCGGCAAACTTGACTCAGCTTTAAAAAGTGCACGCACACAATAAATGCGTGCTCTTTGGCTCCCACTTTCTCTCCCACGCAGGCGCTTTAAAGCTCGCTCTCTTTACAACGCCAGCCGCAACACATTTTTGAGTACAGCGTGAAAGCTTTTCTGAGTGTTGAAGACAGCGACAGCTGCTGTAAACAGTCGACTGACAAGTCTGGGCATGCAGGTGGCTGGTGGGGGACGTGGTGGCTGTTAATGGGGAAATGGGAAATAGGAAACTTGGAACACACAGGGTAGCATTGAGAAGAAGCACATGGATTTGAGTAAACTTTCTTGCTACTTGACTCTAATCGTTTAAATGCATTGCCTGCTTGTGCTAAATTTTTCTTTTGTTTCTTTTGAACTTTGCCTTCGACTCGTTTGGCGTCTTTATAACAATTTTCTTGGTCGTGTGCCACACGACGTATGCGTGTTTTCTTATTACGGGCGACTACGTCATCTTTCAGTCACCTGTGCTCGCATCTTGCTCGCTCTCTCTTCAGCATTCTCTTGTGTTTCTCCAAATCTGTTGGTTGTTATTTTATTCTTTTCTTTTACTTTCGCACATTTCGCGGGTATTTCCCAAACACATAAATACGACCAAGAAAATGTCAAAAGTGGCATGACTTTAGTGGGTGAGGAAGGTTTGCTGGCAGCAACAACAAGCAAAGTACCGTGAATGGGATAAAATTCTTCAATGTATTTGTGACTTGTTCATATTTCGCTTTTGTTTTCACTTTTATAGTGTCCATGCGATTTGCTTGTTTGTTTTTCTATCGTCTTCGAATCGGATTTTCTTCCAGAGGTCTTGTACACGTAAACATTTCGATTTATTTTTCTTGCGGGGTTTCGCGAACTATTTCATTACATGTTTATTATGTCAAGTACCTGGCGGCATAAAGGGTAGAATAGGCTATTAAATAAGGGGAAATACGAGAGTATTGTGAGGAATTAAATAGCTAATAATTTAAACACTATATTTGCTAAAGAAGTGGGCTTTAGTTTTGAAAGCCTACAACTCACAGTTATTTAAAAGCATATGCGCTGAAAACTGGCTTAAAAGTAGTTTATTATTGTCCAAATCAGATGCGTATCTTATCGTTCAACAACCCCTTTTAGACCCTTGACAAACATTTGCTACCTAAACTATGCCAAAAAGAAAAAACTTGTAGTAATCAAAAGTGAACATAATTATGTCGAAAAGTGAACAACGAGAACAACAACAACAACAACTGGTCAAAGACACGACTTCAGAGAGGGAGAGAAAGAGATTAAGAGAGAACGTGCGCTCGTCTTGATTGTGTTAAAAGCATCCCTTTCTGGTCGAAGTTTGCGGCAAAGTTTATTTCGTATCCTGGGGCGGAGATAGAGACACACGCATTTCAACTACTCTGCTCTCATCTTGTTTTAAAGCTCTTCGTGCAGTTTTGAATATCAAAATAAATCGTAAACAAGGTCACATTCCACAGTGTGTGTGTGAGTGAGTGTTTGTTTGTGTGTGTGTAGATACAAACCCACACACAGATACACACTGAAAACTTTGTTCGCTCTCTCTGCTGCTCTCTGGAATGTTTTGAATCCTTTGACTTAACCAAAGTTCCTCCTCAACTTGCAGCAAAATGTGTGCCACAAACAACAAATCAAAGAAATTCTCACATAACCTGAAATCCATAGACAACAAAAAGTGAAGAACGTGAAAAATATAAAAATAAATAAAAAAGAAAAAGGAAAAGAAAACAGCAACTGAAGCGGAAGTTAATGTGGAAAGCAGTTAAGAATCACAACCCAAAAGAAAAGCTTTAACTTAAATATTTTTTAAGTATACAACTATACATAAAATAAATATATAAAAAACCAAAAACAAATATAGTAATAAATATTTAGCTGTAAGCTAAAAGTACGTACATATATATACTTACATACTTAATAATACTATTTAATAATTGAGAAACTATCGCAAGTGCAGAGACCAACAAAATATATATATAAATATACTTACATAAACCTAATGGCAGTTTGTGATTCTCGGTGATATGGTGTAAATGTGATAAACAACGTTATAAAAGTTTTAATGCAATTACCAGCAACAATAATAATTAACAACAGCAACAACAACAACAAGAGCTACAAAATCTTGGCTAATTGTGTTTTCGACTCTACGTTTTTTCATTTCGCATAATTCTTTTTTTTAAAAACTAACTATAAAACAAATAACAATAATAACTATATACCTATACTATATACACCCATATATACATATAGTAAACTAAACTAAGCCTTGTCTCTATAAGCATATTAAATAATAATTCAACTAAATTAAGTCGCACAAAACCAAAATACCAACAAAAACAAGACAAAAACCAAAAAAATCTAACAGAAAATACCGTGGAGTAGCAGCTGAAAAAGGCGTAGTGATTTTATAAATATTCTATCAACTGCACTGCCGGCATATTTTTGACAATATATGATTTTAATCTAACAAAACCAAAAAAATACAAAAAACTTCAAACCAAAAAGAAAAAACGCCCAAAATAACAGAATTCATACGTACAAAAAGAAACTAATAAAACTCAAAAATCGTATGCAAAGATTCTTATGAAGCAAAAAGACAAAAATCAACTAAAACTACAGTAAAACAACCAGAAGTTGGAGCGACAAACAAAATGCAATAGTTTTACTCACTCGCAAAGGTAAATTTGGTGAAGAAAAGGGACAGGGGAAATTTCTTATAGAACCTTTAGACCTTTAATTAGAGGTTTCTGATCATTAACCCTTAAAGTTGATCCCAGAAATGCCTTAAAATTTCTATAAAAAATATAGTTAACTTCACTAAAATATGTTTTATGTGCAGCTTAAGGAATTTTAAACATTATATTCACATTATATTATATTTTATTATATTTATTTAAATATAAATCTCTAAAATTTTCAACTAATTTCCTTCCTTCTATTTCTATTTACAGTACATTTTACATAAACTGTGATTATGAGTTCCACAAAATCTCAAGTAGCCCTCGCTACAAATATTCCAACCAACTTAGCCTCCGCCTCCGCATCCGCCTCAGCCACCTCCACTGCGGCCGCCGCCGTTGTTGTTGTCGCCGCAGTGGCCTCAAATAACAGTTCGACGTCACCAGCACCAGGAGCAGCAGCCGTAGCAGCAGCAGCAGCAGCAACAACTACAACTGCAACAGCAGCATCAGTGACGTCATCAACAGCCGCAACTGCAACGACAGTGACAACAATAACGACACAAATAGCAGCCAACAACAACAGCATCGAGGACACATCTTCCGCCTCGAATTTGGGGCGTCAGAATAGTTTTGGCAACAGACGCGTAAGTAACAATAACTTTCGTCACTAGCACGGACGGTACTCTCTCATAAATCAGGAAGCACTCAGACATACATAAATAATACACGTAGATATCCAAATAAATAGGTCAGTTGTAAGACGCATCAAAGTGCGCTACATGCAGTTGCTCTCTCTCGCTCTCTGCTCTCACTCGCTCTCTCTTACTTTATGTACACTTTGGCTGATACATAAGTGCAGCCATGAACTGGAACTAGTCCGTGCAAAAAGATACACGCCCAAAAACTGCATTAACTGGGTCAGGTCAGCGCTTGAAGTGGCAGGCGGATAAAAGGGGTAACAGGAGCAAGTAGGGGGAAAGGACTTCTAGGAATCGTTATTGGAAACGCAAATTGTTGGAAATTCCCAAATCGACCTGCATTGAGAAACGTGTTTTTGATTGCTTCCCGCTTTCCACTTTGCTGCCCCTGAAAACTGTCCCTAGACGGGGGTATTAGCAATTTTCCATGGAGTTCAAGGTTTATGTGGGTGGCAACAAACAACAAATATTTTCCTTTTACCAATTTATGTGGCATGTGGCAGTTTGCATTAAGTCAATTTTAATTGCAATTGAAAAGCTTAAAAGAAACAAGAAAACGACAGTTGGCAAATCAAAACGACTTAAATTTGTTAAACAGCTTCAGCTGGAAAAGCTGTCAAGGTCGTTTTATTGATTTTTCCCAACCAAAAACACAAAAAACAAAAAAATGAAAAAATTAAACCGATGACGTCTGCGGAAGTTGGCCAACACGAAGATGTCTGCACTCTTCGATTTGTTAAATGCCAAAAGCAAATTGTTTATTCGCATTTTATGCAAAGCACGTGGCAATTTTATGGCCAACTCCGTGATTTGCCAACAAAACAGTAAAAACGCTATAAAATGGCTTTGCTTTATGAAATCTGCAAAGCATTAAGTTAGGAATTCCTTTGATTTGGAAGCGTAGGCAGAAAAATCGATAGGGGAGTGCAGAAAAGTAGGCAACTTTTGAGATCTTTTGGGATTTTGGCAGTCAAAAGATTATCAAAGACAATGCGGAAGTCTTTCTTGTACTTCGCAACTGATTTAAGTGCCGATTTAGTCATTTATAGACGAAGGATAAAGGATAATCAAGACCTTAACCTTTAGAGTTCTCCAAATATACTTTTCCCGGTTAGTTTAAGTACACTGAATACTATCCAAATTAGGTCAAACTCTTTCACAAATCAATAAGTAATTTAATTACACTACAGTGCGCTTAGCCCATAAACACTTTAATTAGCTACACTTGTCGTCAGCTGCCAGTACTCACTGTACCGCGCACACAAAGTGCGCTGTGAGAGCTCGTGAAAATGTCTTTGACTTTGACATTTGCAATTGGATTTTTATTGCCACTAGATTCTTGCTACGTCACAGTTTTCCATGTGGAGGATGTGTTCAAGTGTACTGTGCCTGCGAGGGGAGTTCAAGTATTTGCTGTCTCATAAACGAAATGAAAATTGACTGATTAATGATGTGCACCACCCGCCCAAAAACTTTGACTTTCATGTGGGTGGGAAAAAATCGATGGAGGTCAGCTAATAACGCAATGGAAAACCCACTGATTTTGATAGTGAATATCTGATAAAGCAGACATTAGACTGACTAACTGACAGACTTCCCCGACTAACTGTTTGCCCAACTGACCGACTGACTAACTGACTGAATGAGCAGTTGACTGACTGACTAACTCAATTGGTTGTGTTGTTGTCCTTCGGCTGGGCCGAAATGTCAAAAGCCAGGCAGCAAAAGGCTGTGGGTCGTTTTATGGTGCTGGCACGGCAACAGCCACAACAGCAAGTCGGAGAGAGAAGAGACAGAGAGAAAATGAGAGAGTTTGGAGAGTGCTCGACTGGCATGTGCGCTGTAAAAAGTCATTTAGTTTTATTGACAAATATTTTATAGATAAAATTTTAGTAGGAAGCAAAGCTTCTTAGTGTCTGCTAGACTTCCCTTTACTCTGTATCAAGTATAAACAGATTTTAAACTGATAGCCAAGCAAGTTTTACTATGATTACCCTGTCTACAGGTTATTTGTTTGACGCTGTTTGTTGGTGGTGTCTGCCTCTTCCCTTAGAACAAGTGTGTGTGTGTGTGTTTGTGGATCGTTAACGTCGCCAGGTCTGGCATTTGTTTTACATTTTAATGAGCCAACAATTGCATCACGGGCAACAAGCGTCATCGCTTGAGTTACTTAGAATTTCGGGCCGTCTTCTACCGGTTTTCCCTTTTCCTTTTCTACCGACTGCGCACCGTCAACTTTGGCATTAAATTAGTGGCAGCTAATTCGAAACTAATTGCTTTCACTTTTACGTTACAGGGCAACATGAAGGGCAAACATCTCACACGCAGTCATGCCATGCGCGAGTCGACATCGCCTCCACGCACGCCAACGCCTCGAGCTGCCTCCGAGCAACAGCAACAGCAGCAACAACAACACCCCAGCGATGCCCACATTGAGCACAACAACAGCAATGCCATACTAAATAATAATAATAGCAATACAAACACAACCAATAGCAAAGCACAATCATCAACTGGACGCGGCAATTCACCGCTCATGGAAACGCCCGCTGTGATTGTTACTAGTCAGCAGCAACAGCAACAGCAGCAGCAACAGCCGTTGAATGTGCCACTGCGAGATGAAGCTGAGTTTCCCAAGTTGTCGCCGCCAAAGAAATCTGGATCTGGTCAACATAATCGCACCAACAGCAGCGGCAGTTCAGGCATCGAGTACAACAACAACAACAGCAGCAGCAACAACAATAACAACAACAACAATGGCAAAAAGTATGTTGTTGATTTGAAAACCAATGGACTGGACAAGCATCACAGCAACAACAACACGAACAACAACAACAGCAACTCTGGTGCTTTGCTCTACAACTCGGGCATGAACTACAAGGCAGCAGAGCGACATGATCGCCATGAACGCCACGAGATGTCCAGCCAGAACAGCAATCTCAGCAACAGCAACCACGAGGAGGAGCAGTATCATTATGAGCGCGGTGCTGGCAGTGGTGGAGGCGGCGGTGGCGGTGGCAAGAAGCATCGCGCCAATACCAATTCAAAGGGTTCCAAGCCACGTTTGAAGAATCTAACTGGCAGCTCTTCGGGCAGCATTGATGGCGGTGCTGGCAACAATGGAGGTGGTCCTAATGGCGGTGGTGGTGGTGGTGTAGGTGGCGGTGGTAATGGCGCCACTGGTGTCAATAACTGTGGCAACAATTCACAATCATTGGGCAACAATTCAAACAACTCGAGCAACAATACATCGGGCTTTATATCGCGCGGTAAGTTGTGGACAACAATGTCTTCTCTATGCCAGAGACCTCATGGCTCAATTCATTGATTCTAGTCTTTCGTCAATCAGAGAACTCAAGCGAACAGTATACGGACTTTGGTGGCACTGATCTGTTGACCTTCTTTCGCGATACGCTCAACAAGAATCCCAAGGATCGCAATATATTGTTGAAAATCGAAAAGGATTTGATGGAGTTTGTGCAGGACAAGAGGTAAGTTTCCCCCGGCAATGTATCGTGACTGTTGGGCTATAAAAATGAAAATTATTTGCATACATTTCTGGTTTTTATTACTCTACTCCTTAGTCGTGGCTGTGAGTATCGATTCCCGCCAGCTTCGTCGTACAATCGCATGCTCATACATCGCACGGCTGCCTTCTTTGGCATGGATCACAATGTGGACTCGGAGACGCAGCAATGCGTTATTGTGGCTGTTACCAAGGGCACTCGCATACCAGAGGTGAGTCCCTCCATCTAAATAATAAAATGTTCTTACTAAAAAACATTTATTTCCCTTTGTAGATACGCTTCAAGTCTCTGGTACGTGGCGACCATCGTGATGATGCGCGCAAGTCAATTCTGAAGCGTGATACGCACAGCTTCGATGAGGTGCGTCAATCGCCATATCTCTGCCCGGAGCGTGTTATGCTCGATCGCAAGGCCAAGAGCTTCGAGGAGCGCGAGGAGGACTATGATCGTGCGCGTAGTCGCATCTTTAATCGCACATCGCAACAGGATGGCTACGGCAATGAAATGTCCAACGAGGAGTGCTATGTTGGTGGCGGTGGCAATGGAGCCTGGCACAATGCCGTCGAGCAGCAGCAGCAACATCAGCAGCAGCAGCAACAGCAGCAGCCACCAAGACCCAAACGTCCCAATGGCAAAATGCTGCAGATGCAGAATGTAAATACTTTAGTTTGAAATCTAGTTGTGTGTCCCCAACTAATGACACTTTTTGTTTAGTCCACGGAGTCTCGCGATGGCGGTGGCATGCGTTCGGGCGGTGCAGTGCCCAAGTCACACAACTTTGGCAACTACGGTGGACCTCCTAGTGCCGGTGGGCCTGGTGGTAATTCATTGCCACGCGGTGATTCCACCAATTCGAGCAAGAGTGGACGCGGTGGATTTGCCAAACAGGATTCCACTGGCAGCACCAGCACACCCTGGCGTCTGTCACCCTCGAGCAGCGGGTGAGTAGTTCAGCAGCTGCGTTTACCAGGAAACAGACCAGTTTTCCTTAAGACCCAACATTCCATATACCCAATTCGCGCGTTCTTTCTATCTATCAAACTATCTATCTATCATATGTAAACTATCTTAACCAAATATTTGAAACTGTTGTTAAAATTGCCAAAAACCATTTTTGTATGCTACCCAAAACCAACCACCATCTCACCACAACCAACCAACCAACAACAATCCAATACCAATCCAGCTACAAGACACGCACACAATCCGTGCGCTCCGATTCGGTGACGCCGTCGCCGACAGGTTACGGCAGCGACAGGCAGACGCCGGAGTTTAGTCAGCCGACGGTGCAGGTGCAGTCTTCTAGTTCAAATCGAGGAATGGCCTCCTATCTGCAGCACGCAGCCACACCAATACCGTCAACAACAACAACAAGCACGTCCAACTCTAGCTCCAACCACAACAACAACAACAACAGTGGGCCATCAGAGCCGTCAGCAGCTTCGGGACTCGTCTGGGCCGTCACAGACATTTCGAGTGTGCCAATTGGCAGCGTCCTCATTGATCCGCAAACCCTTCAACCAATTCTCAATCCAGACGGGTAATTTACAAAAACCAAAACAAACACAAAAATCAATCAAAAAATTCAGTCACCAAAATTATCGGAGTACACAATTGTGGAACTTCACAAAATTAATATGATCACAACGCTTTGATTTCGTTTTGCTTTTAATTTGTTTAATTTCCTGTTTAAATTACTTACTAATTCTCAGTGTACAAAGCGCACGAAATATTCGATGTTTATGATTTCAAACGAAACTTGAGAAATGTTTGGTTAAAGTCTAAAAAAATAGAAACAAATTTAGAAAAATATTTATGAAAGAAAGTTACAGATTTAAAAATATGTCTGTCTGTTTTACGTTTTATTTCTATATACATCAATACTATATAAATATTTTTACATACAAACTAGCTTCAATTCAAACTAATTTTAATGGTTTTCATAGATTTATTAATATTACTAAATAGCTTTTTTAATCATTCCGTTTCATAAGCCATACACTTTTCTTCTAACGCTTAAAATCTTCGGTTGGCCGAAGTGAGCATTGCTTTCTCGTTGAACTTTTAAATATATTTTATATAGCAGTTTTTTTAACAATATAACCAAACATTCTACAAAGTTTCTTTTACACAAAAATGTAAATTATTTATTAAAAAAAATAGTTTTTTTTATGCATTATATGATATACACATTATTAATGCCATTTCGATGTGCTACTTTTTCAACTTGTTGATGTTGTTTTTGTAAATTATCTGCCTAAAATCGATTTTGATGTGAATAACTCTGCTCAGCCTCTCTCTAGCTCGCCCGCTCTCTCTCTTTCACTCAGTTCGCTCGCCTTTGCTCTCTCTCTTTGTCTCCTCATCACGCTCGCTCTCACCTGTACCATTGTCCAAGCCACAAAACACTCACCAATATATAAAGCTTAAGCTTCTCACCTCGCTCAACTCGCTCTCTCTCTCTCTCTTATTCTCTCTCTCACACTCTTTCTCTTTATTTTTTGTACTGATCGTTCGCCTGTTGCCCTTTCGTTCGTTCGTTTCTCGGCATTTGTGTGTCTGTGTTCTGCCAGTGTTGTCGTTTTAATTGTTGTTTGTTCTAATCGCATTGCATTTTCTTGTATCAAACGCATTTGTTGTTGTTGTTAATTCATTATAAATATTTATATAATAAGTAAAGGAAGATTTTCCTTACTGAAAACACAGAAATGTCTGTCGCTGCCGTCGAACTCACTGCGCACTTTTTAGTAACACTGTATGGTGACAACCCTGACAACTGTACTTTCCTTTTGCCTAAGACACACACACTTAACACACACACACAACACACATACACATCTAATAAGCGCGTTCTTTCCATTTCCATTTTATATTATTCTAAGTTTACTAAATCTTTTCTGCACTTGTTTTTCCAGCTCCATTTACCACTATGACCCGTCCAACTTGCCGCCCAATCAGGCGCTGCAACACCAATCGGGCAACAATGGAGGCGGTGGTGGTGGTAGCTACCAATCAAGCGGATCCGGCAATTATGCTTCCTATCGCAAATCGTCACCACATCAACAGCACTCGCAGCAGCAGCAACAACAGCAGGTGGTGCAGCAACAGCAACATCAACAACAACAGCCACCTCAGCAGATCTACAGCAATGAATTGTCCTGCAGCTCAACGGAGAGTTATGCCGAGGAGGTGCAATCCCCAGGCATGGAATGCTCTGACGGCTATGACAACTACGATTCACAACAGCAGCAACAACAGCAGCAGCAATCGTCACTCGATGGCAAGGGCGATGAGTGTGATAGTCTGTCGAGTGCCACTGGTTGTCTGAGCATTACAACCACAACCTCAACCAAAAACTATGATCGCATTGAGGTGCAAAAGTATAAGAATCAGGCAACCAGTCCCAACATACCAGCCTGTTGTGCCGGCGACAAGGAGCTCGAGACAGTGGCTCAGCAGCAGCAACAACAGCAGCAGCAACTGCAGCAGGAACCGGAACAGGAAAACGTTGTGGTTGTTGCCGCCAGCAGCAGCATGAGCAGCAACAGCAACAGCACAGTGACATCCACTGAGTTGCCATCGAGTCAGACGCCATTGCCGGTGGCATCGGCTCCGCTGAATTGTGATGCCCAATCGCTGTCACCGAGCACCACGCCCTACAGTCAGAGCGATGTGAAGTCCGCCAGCCAGAGCCAAGCTCAGGTTGCTGTCGAGGAGCCAAAGCCAACAACCTGGTCGTATCAAAGCTATCAGGCACCCGATGGTTCCACCGTGTTCCATACCACAACCACGCCCAACAGCGCTGCGCCTTACTGCGCCACCACATATCAGCAAGGAGTATGTTTCAATCTTAAAATACTTGATTAGTACATGAATTAATTTGCTTTTTCTCTTTACAGCCCGATGGCAGCATCTATGCGCTGCCACAGGGCATGGTCTATGCGTATCCACAGCCAACGGTCAGCAATGCCGCATCGCAGCCACTCTTCCAGCTGACGAGCAGCAGTCAGCCAACCCAAGCGCTGTTTGCCTCACAGGATGGTGGCGAGCTACCTGGTGGCACCTACATGATACCTGTCTTCGATCCGTCGCAGCAGCAACGCGAGAGCCTTATACCCGCCCAGGCCATCTATCAGACGCCGGCTGGTCCAGCCACAGCTGTGATGCCCATGGCCACTGCTACGTATCCAACGGCACAGTTTGCTGCTGCTGCACCAAATGGAGCGCCCATCTATCAGACACCGTTGATATATTCCAGCGAACCAGCTGCCGCACAGCTGCAACAACTGCCGATGGCCACGTATCCGATCAGTTATCCGTATCATTATTATCCCATACCCTACTATGTACCCCAACAGGCGGTCGCCACTGCGCCCATGGTGGCCACAGCGTCCGCAGCTCAGCCACCAAATGGTCCAGCCTCATCGCAGGCCCAGGCTCAGGCACAAGCTCAGGCACAGGCCCAAGCTGCCGCGGCTGCTGCTGCCCAGCTGAATCTCGCAACTGCCACAGCGGCTGGACCGCCAACGGTAGCTGGTGGCCAGCAGACGAGCAATGGCCATACCTCCAGTGGTGGCTATTTGGGAGGTGCTCGGGTGAAGCGTACCCCCGGAGGCGGCTCAATACATTACAATCCCAGCTATCAGGCAACGACGGCTGGACATGCTGCTGCAGCGGCGGCGGCGGCGGCACATCATCCGGGTGCTGGCTCTGCACAGATTATAACCACTCCCGGTGCCAGCACAACGACATATCATGCGCTGCCCACGCTGACACTGGCGCATGGCGGTGCGGGGGCCAACAATGATCTCAATGCAGCCGCCGCCGCGGCTGCCGCAGCTGCTGCTGCAGGTGCCCATGTCTATGCGTTGCCCGCACAACACACCACGGCATTGATTCCGACCAACATCTTCCCCTATGCAGCTGGTCAGGCGGGTGGACAACAGCAGGCGGGACCACACAACGCAGTGCTGCAGCAGCAACAGCAGCAACAACAGCAGCAGCAACAGCAGCCACCGCCGTCAGCGCATTCTGCACCACATCATGCATTGATTACGGCCGGACCCTTCTACTCAGCCTCCAGTGGTTCCATGGATGCATCTGCCTCACAATCAGCGCCTAGCACGCCAGCGGCACCGGGACGCCAAGCACCACTGTTTAGCACACCACCAGCGCCCAATGCCGGAAATGGTGGTGCTGGCAACGGTGGTGGCGGCGGTGGAGCTGGTGGTGCTGGCTATCATAGTAACAGCTCCACACCGCATTACTATCACAGTCAGAGCAGCAACGAGGGCGGCTATGCCAGCTATGAGAAGCGCAACAACATCAGTGGTGGTGGTGGCGGTGCCGGTGGAGGCGGCGGTGGTGGCATGGGTGCACCTGTACCTGGCCGCAAGCCATACCATCCTGGTGGCTACAATCCACGTCACTCGGTGCCAATGGGCGGCATGCCAACGGGTGCCAAGACGCCGCTCCTCAATTCCAACAATGAGCCAACGCCGCGCGCCTCGCCCAGCAGCATCAGTATGGGTGGACCTGGTGGACATTCGACGTCCTCGAGCTATCATCATGCAGCACATCGTGGTCCACCGCCGGCGCTGGGCAAGCGTGACATGAAACCCGCCCAGTTGCCTCTAATCAGTGGACCGCCACCGAGTTATGCCACATCGAGCAGTCCAGCTGGCACTGGCGGCTATGAGGCAAAGCCTCCGGTACGCCTCAATGCTGCCGCTGCCAGTTTCCGTAGCCAGAAGTCGATCAATGCGGACTTTAGACGCAGTGTCTCGCAGCGCAATTCACCGAGTGCCAATGGAGCTGGCAATGGCAATGGGAATAGCAGTCACGAGAGCAGCAACAACTCGCCCAACAGTATTGCAGGTGGTAATGGTGGTAGCAACAACAATAGTGCCGCCAATACGCCCAATGCCAATGCCCAGGCAACCGGAATGGGCACACAATACATTGTGGTGGATCATTCAACGGGAGCCGCTGTGAATACATCACCGCCATCGTTATACATTGGTGGTGCCAGCAATGCTGGCGGTGGCGGCAACAATGTCGGACCACGCGCCTCCCACATTCCAGCCCAGCTGCATCACAATGCCGGTGCAGCAGCAGCAGCAGCGGCGGCCGCAGCAGCCGCTGCCGGTGCTGGTGGCCAACAGGCTGCAGCGGTGCTCAGTGGCGTTGCCGCCTTGGGTGGCTACAATCCCAACGGCGCTTCCGGTGTCTACTTCAAGTATGGCCAAACATACTTTGCGCATGTAAGTGGCAGTTGTTTAGATAACTATGGAATGTAACTAATTAATTCTCCTACTTTGCTTTGCAGCCCTTGCCCAACAGTCGACGTTCGCCATCGAATGATATACGACCACAGATGGCTCAGGTTACCGGCATGTATCCCGCCGCAATGATGATACAAGGTAAGCGAAAGGATTGGAGCAGATTATGATAAGGAAAAGGAGTGGGAGAGACATTGAGAGCGAAGAAAGATAAAAGAAAGTCTTGTAAAAGCGAAGAAGGAACTGCTTTGCAGCTTTAAGAGTTAAAATTTTAAACAGTTTGTAAAGAAAACTGAAAGAAACTTAAGAGTAGTGTAAGGTATTTTAACTAGTTTGATATTTGTAATGAAGATTTTAGTACAAAACGCTGTTAGGATCAGTTTTTGCTATGTGCCCTTTTTCATAGTCTTTAAAGACGAATTTAAAAGTATTATAAATGAAGTTTAGTAGACACAACTTTTCACTATGTTATCGAAATGACTAGAAACTATAGTTGTTTGCTTACTAATCTATAAAATTCTCTGTCACTTGCAGCACCTCCACGTCATCCAAGCCGTCATCCAAATCCGAACTACAAAGGATCGCGTCCGCGGTAAATTGGACAAACGGAAGAGGGACGCTCACAACACAAAAGCAACAAGAAAATACAACAACAACAACAGAAATAATGATGAAAAGAAAACTACATACACATAACGGCATACCTAAGATAAATATAAATAGCAACCTAATCTAGTGGAACATAATATAGATGACAAAAAAACAAAAAAAAAGAAGGAAAGAAATGAACGAAAGAAGAGTGAAGAAGTGAAAGAGAAAACGAACAGAAGCGAGAAGGAAGCGCAAAGAAAAACGAGCAAAAGACCGAAGAGAAGCAAAGAGAATTGTTGGGCAGCAGCAGAGGAGACTGAGAGGGGAAGGGAACAGGGAGGGGAAGTGTGAGAAAATTGTTATCTTCCGCAGAGAGCAGAGACAGAGAGCGAGTGGAGCGTTAACTTAGCCTATAGCCCTAGTTAAGAAGTATTGCGTAGCTACAGACAACAATTATTGAAGCAACAACAACAGCAACAGAACAATAACAACAACAGCAGCAACACTACAAACAACAGCAACTAAAACAAGAACAAGAACATCACTAAATCTAAACAATGCTGTATATTTTGTGCCATTATAAATAGTCTTTAAAAAGTAATAACTAAATACGAGTACCGAAGAAGCAATAATTGAACACAACGACACGAGATGGACAATGGACGCAAGACGTATAATTAGAACTGGACTGGTGACCCTCGCTACCTAACGTTATGTTAATTTTGGAAGAACTCTCGACAACGGAAATGTTTATAGAGACTGACGGCTAACTCAGATGTGTCCGACAACTAAGACAAGACAACAAAACCAGCAGCAGCAGAGGAAGTAGAGAATCTCCAGACTTAACGTAACTGAAATTTCCATACTTCATTCAGTTCTTCTCTCAACAATTCCCCCAAAATTTATATAGTGTAGTATAATTTATGAATTAATGCTGGTCTCCTGCTTTGGTGTGTTTAATTGAATGCGTTTTAATTATGTTAGAAATCTCAACCAGAAAAGAGCAATAGTAAACTGAAACTAAAATGACCTGTAAAGACGACCCGACACTTTTGGCCAAGACGAAGACTGCTGTGTCAAATTCAATGTGAAATGTGGGCGTAACCTGCACTATATTTATACTTATTTTGTATTGCAAAATTTGAAATTTGTAAAGCTCTTCGGGTTGCGTCGAATTGGCTCCCAAGCAAAAAGGAATTCTCGAAAACATCAAAAAACTGTTCTGAATGAAGACCCGATTTTTGTTATTAAGTCAAAAGTAAAACAGAATAATTAACTATTACATTACATTATTATTATTATTATTGAGATAATTTCGATTAGTTTGTGAAATTTTTTATTTGAATTTCATTTCCTTATTATGTTTATGTTTATACAATTTTCATTTTTGAATTAGAATTGAATTCTTTATGTTCATTTTTAGTTTTTTTTCTGTTCCTTATGGCAAAGAAGCTGCACTTGAATTTTCGTTATTAATTAGTATTAAGCAGAAACATGAAATATATATACAAAATATATATATAAGTATAGTAAAGAGAAGCAAAGAAAAGAGAGGAAGAGATGTGAAGCGGTACGTAAGAGCCGAGCAGCTATACATTTATTGTTAAACAAGATATTTAGCTTAGCGTATAACTTACATATGTATATGTACCACTTAAAATATATATATATATACTTCTATATATAGATATATAGGCAAGTGAAACGAGAAAAACAAAATAAAAATATTAGTTAAAGTTGCGTTGTTGTATTTTCGTTTTCATTTCGCTTTTTATTCTCAATTCCTCGATTCCTATTGCATTTCTATTTTTAGTTTATTGCCCTGGCCATGGATCGTACTGCTATAACTTTAAACTGATGTCACCCTGAGAATTTCGACCAAAAAACGCTTTGATTATAATTTTTTAACTGCTTAATTTATCGTACAACGAATGCGGGCTATGGAAGCTGAACTTTTAAAACTTTTCGAATGTTTTCCAACACTGTATGTCTAAATGTACATAACAATAATTTACACAACTCCAAAACGCGACAGTTTAGCTTTTAAGTAGGTTTAGTAGGACTGGGCAGGACTCAAAAAGGAAGAAAATTATATAGAGAGCAGTAGTATCAGATGTAATTAATTATTTGGAGCAAATATTTGGCACAAACATTTGTAATTGATAAATATTTGCACCAAATATGCAGACACACACACTCACACACACATAGAAATGTTATCAAGTCTACCAACTAACTATCTATCTATCGATCTATTTATTATTATGATTACTATGATTTGAAGCATTGCAATTCTTATGAACTCACTCATACACCTAAACTAAGTATAGCTTTCAAAAGTGCGCTAAAAACAACTATAAATATATATATATATATAAATGCTAAATACAGCTTACATAACATAACATAACGTATATCTAAATGCAATACGATTAAAGAGTATAACACGTACCAGATAAGTTATAGAAACTGCTCAAGAGAAAGGTGTGGAAGGAGAGGGAGAGAGAGAGAACGCTTGGTGGGCTAGTCCCGCAAGCAGCTAGATAGAGATAGGCTCAGTTAGGAGGTAGCTAGAAGTGTTTGGAAGGAACAATCGCTAAATGGATCCTGTAAAAGATTTGCTCCTGTTGTGGATTTCTTTGTTTGTTGCTCTGTTTGTTATCAAAACTAAATACAAAATAATGTTGAGAGTAATGTTGAGATCGTTAGAGAGCGAAGGAGATGGCGTGAGGGAGTAGGAGAGAGGAGGGAGGCAGGAGAGCGCGGGGATAACAAATGATTGAGATTAGGCATAGAATATGGGAAATGAAAATAAATAAAATAAAAATAAAAAATCTCCCGTTGTGGGAAATATGTTATACAATATTATTATTACATCATGATTAATCTAAAGGTAAAACAAATGCATCGTAATTATAATTATACAACAACCAATGCGACAAAAGTGAATTATTATAACAACAACAACAACAACTCGATCAAATAAAACCGCACGTATAAAAAATGTACTCGTAATAAACGATTTAAATGAGATAAAGACAAAAAAATGACAAGTTTTTACCGACGAGAATAACGATAATGATAATTATGATGATAAAACAAAAGGAAAAACAAAAAAAAAAAAAAATAAATAAAATGTATTTATTTATTTTAATTTATATATACACTAGAGAGTTATTACAAATATATATATACATAATGTATAAGGCAAAAAACAAAAGAAAGAGTAAAGATTGTTGATTTTTGGGAGGAGTGAAGGGCATCAAGTTATTTAATTAAAATATAAATAATTTTCTAATAAGCTTTATGAAGTTTAGAAAAGGAAGTCTTTAAAGCACTTAGTTAATTAAATAATTTAAATAAATCTGAAGAATTTTAGTTCTAGAGAAGCTTAAAAATGAGGTCTTTAAAATGGGTGTCCTAATACATAATTTAAGTATTAAATTCTATACATTTTAGCCCATTTTATTTAGCATAACTTTAGCTACTCTAACTATCTTTAAACACCATTTTGAAAGCTTTAACAAGGATCATAAATTAAAAACGAGCAAACAGGACGAACTCCAGTATCATATATATGATTTATGAGCTATGAAAACGCATTGCAGGCCCTGAAGGTTAAGACTGCTGCCAATTGTTGTTAACCACACCGAACATGTTAACATAAAGGGCATAAAAACAACTCAAGCAAATAGAATACTTTGAAAAAAACAAAAGATACATAGACATTAATGTGTGTGTGTGCAAACATAGTTTGCGACCCAATAACCCAGAGGTAGTAACAAATGCAGGGAAATTTATGGGTCATACTAGCCATAGTAATGCGTATGTAATATATGTTTTAAGAGCCCTTTCTACCAACTCCGCATTGTCTCTCGTTGGGGGTTGATTTTGGGAAACGTTTTGACGTCTTCATAACACGCGCGAATGAGCCCAGAGTAGAGAGGGGCAAGGGCAGTAGGTGGAGTAGGGGATAAAGGTAGGGAAAACCCAATGGACTATGCCACCAACAGTTTTTGGGCAGCAACAAATTACCCTGAAATTTTCAACCGATCGCAGTCAGTAAAGGCCCAAAAAAAGACTAGTTTATTTTCAATATTTTTTCTAAATTTTTCTACATTTTCCTTCTACTTTTGGGCAGCCGTATCTTGGCAGTGCCATCAAGTGGAGACGACGACCACATTCTGAGCTGACCCATAAATCTGCCAAATAGAAGTCGAACCCAAAACAGCGACAGGTTGCAGCTCAATAAAGAGCTAAATATATATATCTATATATAGAAAATAAAGTATCATTTAAAGGGATGAGTTCATTTAGGGTTTGAGTTCGATCGGACAGGTAGAATGCGTTTTAAACTCAGCCACCGACTAACCTGTTTTCTTTTCTTCTAGTTTTTCCAACGGCCAAGACAATGGCCCAAAGATGCGACGGCTGCTGCTGCTGCTGCTGTTGCGGTCAAAATCAAATGGTCAGCGCTTTTGTAAACTGGTGACATTTAAAAATTATGGCATGTAAATGGAAGGCATTCCGGGAAGCGTTGACAACCTCAGTAGTGGGTTGGCAGTAGGGGAAGGGGTAGAGGCAGGGAGTGGGGGTAAGCTAGGCCACTACTGTTAATCAATTTAGTGCCTGGATGAAGTTATTTGTGCGGCGTGCGCAGATGGCCCAAAGGATAAGACAAGTGAAAGGTTTCCAGCGATGCACTTGTCCGATAAGAGTCCGAAAGATCTCTCTAAGGTATCTCTGAGGCATTTGCATTTTTGGGCTGGCTGGGACTGGCCTGGAACAACGGGGCGTATGCGTGTTAAAGTTTTCATACGCTGACGGCGCTGTCGAGCTTTGCGCTCTTGATATATGGAAAGCATTAAAGTGCCGCCTTTGTGCGCCGGACACATCAAAGTGTACACACACAGAGACAAACATTTGCATACACTACACACACACACACACACACAAGTGCACTGTAAAAGCCATAAAAATCACTTTGTAGTCGGGGCTTTGGGGAGGAATGGGGGCGGGTGGGAAGGCGGCTGCGTGGAGGCGGTGCAACAGCGCAAACTATGCAACAACAGCAGCAGGCAGAAAAAAGTGCAATGCAATCAATTCAAAAGAGCTGCCAGAGCATGAGCAACAAAGAGTGAGTCGGAGGGAGTGATGAGAGAGAGGGACCCAAAGAGTGCTAAAAGGTGAAGCTGTCAGCAAACGGCAGGCAGCATTTAATCCTGCAAAAAAGCCATTGCAAGGCAGCATAAAATGATGTTAATCCTTAAATAACGTGAACAAGCGACGAGCAAGAGAGGCAGGAGGGTAGAGGGGAGCGGGCGGTGAGGGCAGTGACTGTAAAGGAGGCGAGGGCGTGAGCGGGAGCACTTTGGGCTAGAGGCAGATGATGATGGCGACAGCAAAATGCCAATTGAATGCCAAGCGGCTTTAAGTGTTGGCCAGTGAAAAGGCACAAAAAAAAGAAAACAGAACGAAATTGGCTGTAAAGAGCACTTGGAAAAGGGACAGAAAGAGTGAAGAGTGAAAGACAGAGACAGCTAGAGGAAGTGAGGTAAAGAGCAACAGAACAGTTAAAGTGCTTGAGGCGCGCTTAAACTGAAAGATGAAATGGGGAAGTACAGAGACACACACACAAATACACACATATAGCCCCATATACCCCCACTTGAATCAGTAACAGATGTTTAACGAACTATGAGTTGAATAAATTGTTTGCTTTCGATATCGTAATATGCATATTAAACTAATACAACGGTTAACGGCAGATAGTTAAAGATAGGCGTATGTTATATGACTTGAAACAGCTTTAAAAGCAGACGGTTAAATCAAATATAACTAGAGTTTTATGTAGAGTTTTTAAAATAGATCAAACTGTTGGAAATAATTTATAGTAAATGCATTTATTGTGTAGTTACTGCGATTAATTATTTTATTTGTTAGAAATACCATATTCTAATACAATAATTAATCAAAAAGCTTCATAAATATGGTATGTAAGTTTAAATATATATTTCAGTAGATCATTTAAGTAGAGCGTTAAATTTTATTTCATTTTCATGCCTTTAAATTTTTTCGGCATTGAATTTATCTTTATGGCTTAAAATTCATGTTTTGAAATTTGAACTTTAAGTAAGCTAACTTAATTTTAATTTACACTTGACTAAATTAATTTCAGTCATCAAATATTTTAAATTCTGCATGATTTGTGTATTTTAAAATATGTTTCTCCTGTGTTTCTTTAAACTATGCTGAATCTGCAACGAAATGTGGCTGGTCTTGAAACGAATTTGCTGAATCTTGAAGCTGAAATGTTAAATGGCTACTTCCAATTCCACTTCCACTTCCGCCACATACTCGCATATCGCATGGCAACCCTCATTCCCCCGCTCTCCCTTTCCTCTCTGGCTCTACTACACTCAGTGGAGTCTATCTTGACATGGTGGCATGCCAAATGCCGCGGCGTCAACCCAATGAAAATATGTTGGAAAAACTGTCAACTTGCAGCTTTTGGAGCGTCAAGCGGTTTGACCCCAAAAAAGTCAAGTGCGCCGCTGCTGTCCGTCGTGCCTGTCATGTCCGTCGTGTAGCGCCGCTTCCGTATGCTTACAGAATGAGTTCGCTACGCGCAGTGAAGCGTGGGCAGCACACAGAACCCACCCACCCAATGGCACACAACCGCAAAGACTCAAACAATTTCCAACTCAACTCAAATTCGAGTTCACTCCATTCGCTTGGCACGCGTCGGCGCACTCAATTGGCTCGCTGTAGACGCAGAATGCACTCAAAATGGGGGACGCTAGGGAGAACTCGTTTGTAGCGTGCTGAGAGCGGGGCGTTGCCGTTAGAGCGCAACGCCATGGCAACCAATCAAGAGACAACCCCCGAGACGAGCTGAGCGCAAAAACCAGTTGAGCGAGTTTGCATACACTCACAGAAGGTTTTGGTGGTGCGTGTGTGTGTGTGAGTGTGCTGTGTTTGTTTGTGTGTTTGCTTTATGCTGCCTACCACGCTCAAAAACGGGTCGGTCAGCGTCGCTGTCGTCGTCGTCGCTGCCTTCGTTGTTGTTGTTGTCATTTTCACATCCATGCTGATCCATGAGCCATGAGCCATAAGCTGAGTCTACAGCGCCGGCAGTTTATGCAGTGGCTTCGTAGCTGTAACAACGTCGCTCGCCTCAACGTTCGTGAGCCGCCGCAGCTGCTTCGCTGTCGTTGCTGTTGTTGTTCTTGTTCTTGTTTGTCGTAGTTCGTTCTTGCTGTGTTGTTGATGTCGTTGGATTCGCTTCAGCTCATCATCATCGCCGGCCAGAGAGCCGGAGACACCCATAGACGTATTGGTAGCGTTATCGCGCCACGCGTTTCGCGCCGTTTTGATAAGCAGCGAGCTGCAGATTTTTAGCGTCGGCAAAATTAAGAAGAAAAATAAAATGAATTAAACAAATCACAAATCAAAACAAAGCAGAAAAAAAGCAAAACCAAAAAACCAGTGAACAATTTTCAAAATTTCTGATGTGTTAATTGCTCAAAGTGTTGCAAATTTTTCACACGCGTTTTTTGCCAGTGCGTCGCGTTCAATTCACAAAAAAAATATTCAAATATATTCACACTCATACTCATACTCACACACTTGATATTCGCCAATTTCGCTTATGCAATTGATTCGCATGTTTTCGGTGGCAACTGTGCGACGCTTGGCCAACTGAGATCCAGTCAAGACGTCCGAAACATTAACCGTTATCCAACGGGCAACAAGTGAGATCTATCAGTTAACAGATCCGGTTCTCTATATCGCCAGTAAGCTGGCTCAAGAATTTTGTGCAAAAGACTTGGATTAAAAATCGCCAAAATTGTGGAGGCAATTAAAATGAAGGTAGGTCTTTAATGACATTTATTTATATATTGTGTATTAAAAAAAATATCTTAAAAACTATTATTTAAGATAAATTTAAGAAAAATTATCCTTTAACGACCATTCGGGCTTAGATTTGTGCCTCTTTAAAGTATTAAAAGTATTAAAATAAATAGTTTTGTTTACAGTTTTTTTATAGCTTCTTAAAGCGGATTCTTAATTAACAGTCTTTTCTAGTATTTTCCTTATAGAACACTATTCCAAACTTTATTAAAATTCACAACTATACTTAGCTCAGTTTCTGCTTATTAGTTAGCTTTTATGACATAATTTAATGGGGGAGTTCTAGAAATGAGGAATATAGGAAACATTTTTCAAGTAAAATAAAATTTTCTCTAAGGAATAATACTAAAAATAAATGCAGAATACAAGTCAAAAATGCAATATTTAAAGATGAGAACTAAAAGTTTAACAATTAATTTTGTTAAGCAATAAATTTATTACAGATTTCTAAATGACATGAACTGATAAATATTAAAATGTTTCCCAAGTTGATTTTGGATAAAGGTTTCTAGTAACTTAATAAATTTATTGTTTATGCAAAACGACACCCACACAAGCCAGAGGAACTGTGGCTTTTCTTAATTTCCATTTCAATTTCTATAAGTTTTTCTTTGTTAAATTTTTAATTGATGCACATGTAAAACCTTTTTGGGTTGACCTACAAAACGTGCTGAATAGATATTGGACTAAAAACCCGCTGGGAAGCAACAGGCGGCTATAGTTGCTATGGTTTATAGAGGAGTCTGGGGAGTCAGGGGGTTTATAGGTGGAGCTGGAGTACCGCAGCTAAAACAATGAACATGGAGCGAATTCAAAGCCATCAAGTCACTGGACAAACCGTACTAATAACTTTGGAAAACGATGAGTTTTCAAAACAGACACCGTTTGAGAGTCGGTGAATATTAAAAGCACACAAATCGCACCACGGGGGCCTTAAAACATTGGATTCAGATACGAATTCAGCTACAGATCTACAGCTACAGCTACAGATTCAGATTCAGATTGAATGACGACCATGTCAAAACCCACACGTTGAAATTATGAATATTAAAAGGAGGCGGAAATCTTTTTTGATTTTCGATTTTGAAAAAAGGTGTTTTTTGAGTTTGGTTTGGGAGTGATAGGCGCGTTTATCATTAGTTAACGTTTTTAATTTCTAAATCTCATGACGTCGCGTATTTTCCCCATTCAAAAACGTTTTGCCTTTAATCGATTTTTAGCTCTCGAAGATTTGCTTTTGGCGCAGGTATCAATTTTTTCCAGTTTCATTTGTTTCTTGGCTGCCATCCCGCTGTGCGCATTGTGTGAACTCTGACGCAAGTGCTGAGCCACCCACAGGATTCAATGGCACACAATGTTGTAAAATGTCCAAAAAATATATACACAAACATATATAAATTCGATATTCGACAATGAGTTGGCTCTTTGAGCTACAGCTGCGATCATGTTGTTGCATGATTTATGTTTTTATCTCTACGAAACTTACAATTTTTTCTATATATTTTGCATATAAACATTACCATAGCAAATTAGACAAGGTGCTGACGCTTATTGGACCGCACATAAAAGGCCAAAATCTCTTATAAATTTAAACAATTTTTGTTGGTTTTTTTAGAGTTTTTTTTTGGGGGCGAATTGGGCTTTCAATAATTGATCTCGGTGTGTGCCCACGTGAAACCGATTCTAAAGATGATCGCATGTGGTTAACTCTTAAATCTTGGCTCAATGCTCCGTGTGGCAGACCTTTAATAACTGTCAATGTGCACAGCTGGAGATCTTAGGAAAAATGCCGCTTCAAATCAAATGTCAACAGTTCTAAGCCGCAACTAAACAACAATAGAGTCGGGCTTAAGTCCATGTATTTATTTATATTTTTCTCTGTTCCCCCTCTCCTCCTCTCCCTCTTTTCTTCTTATTCCTACTTGACATCATCGATCTTGACCCGCCCCAGTTGTTGAGCTCCCCCGACTGCCCCTACTGCCTTACCTCCGCCCGCCCCACCTGCCGGCGAACCACAAAATGTGCCCAGAGCTATGACGCCACAAAGCGCAGCTTATGAATATTCAACGCATGTTTTTTGATTATACATTTTTTTCTCTCTCTACTTTTATCTCTTTTTCGGCTGGTCTGAGAATGAGACAGAAGGAAAGGCATAAATACTGAAGCTCTTAAATGTCGAATGCCTGCAAAGCAACTATAAAATATACATATTTCAATAAACGATTTTTCATTAATAATTCACTAGGAAATCCACAAAATAGAAATCCAAACTGAAAAGCTGTTAACGCCTCCCAAAAACTGGCCAAGAAGAAGACGAAGAAGCAGCAGAAAAGCGGCATGTTTTCTTTAATTGAGAACTATGCGATAAGTTATTATTAGCTCGACATGTGAATGATCACGAGTTGAGCTTGGAGTTTAACCATTTGTCTTCAATGTGCTCAAAGTGTCACTTTTGGCAATTTGTGAGTAACTGCTTGATTAGACTAGGAACTGAATGAAGTTGGAAGCAGGAAGGGATTGCACTAAGAAACAATTTAAAATTAAAAAAAAAATAACTAAATACATTTTTGTGTAACTTTTTGATAAGACTAAGCACTGAATGAAGTTGGAATCAGAAAGGCATTGAACTAAGATACAATTTAAAGTCTTAGAAAAATAGGAAATGAAATTTCTGTTTAACTTTTTGATAAGAAGATAAGCCTAAGTATGTTTGGATAACTAAAAGTATGTGGAAAATTTTTTGGAAAATTAAAAAAATTATATTTATGTATATAAATAATATTGAAAGTGATTTATCTCTTCAAGAACAATCCCTGCTTTAACTTTGTATTATACCAAAGATTTATCTATATTTTTATATACATAAAAAGTAATATTAAGTAAATTTACTAAGCAAGTAACATTTTTCTAGTCTTGAAAAGACTTTACATACTTTTCTTAGTCCATTACAGTTTTTGTATCGTTATGTATTCAATTAAAATAGGTAAACTAGTCTGTATAACTTTCCTCACAGTTTTCTATATCAGCTCAAAAAATACTTCGTATTTTATATGGTATGCTTTTTTTCTGTTCTTTCAAACTGATTAATATTTTACCGCTTTTTTATAACCTTTTTCTTTATAAAACAAATTTTGTAATCAATTATTTACCCACCATATAACTTATAAACAATTTTGGCTGACTTATTGTAGCATAAGCTCTGAAAACACAAAGGCAAAGGAGCTTAAAAAGTTTTAATTCCAGTAAGATATCATAAAAGTGGCTAATAAAATTGTGTTACAAAGAAATGTTCACGGACAAATTCAAATTGGTCGACTTCGCTTTGGGCCCAAAAGAATTTAATCTTAATGTCTTGGGCATTATGTGCTTATTATTACATGTCTTTAGCACACAAAAGGTGCAGTCTGTAAGCAGATCTTGAGACTGGAGTTCTTGAAACCCACAAAAGGTGTAAAAGTAGTAAGAGGCAACGCGTGCCAGTTGCAAACTGGCTAAAATGACATCTTGACCAGGCCAAAATGCAGCTGCTTACACACAAATGTAATTGGATTTTATTCTTGTATTTCTTTCTACTGCTTTTGGCAAGTTCTAATGGCTAATTGACAACTGCGGCGTGGCGTGACTGGGCCACAAAGGACAGAAATCGGGAGACTATAGAGTGTAGCTCAAAATGCATCTTGAGTTGAGCCAATTGCCCCGATCAGGCACAAAAGACAAACAAATATCACACCTTTGTTTATGGCAAACCAAATTGAAGACAAAAGGCAAAAAGTCGAGTGGTCAACACGGAGTTTCCTCCGTTGCGCATGCGCCCCTCATTCCTTTTGCCCCCTCCTTCCACGCTTTGTGTCTTTCTCTAGATTTGTCTCTGGGGAGAAACGTGTCAAAGTCACAGCAGCATTTTTCAGCAGGTAAATGTGAAAATTCCCAAAATGAAAATCAAATGCAGACGCCAGCCGGCAAAACCGCACAAAAGAAAATCGCAGAGTCTGTCTGGGTGTGTGTGTGAGGCAGACAAAAGTGTAGTATTCTTGAGGTCTCTGTGGCATTGAGTGCCGTCGAGTGCATCCGCAAAATAGTCCTTAAAGGACGCTTAGTTGGCTTACAAATGATGCATGGACCCAACACACACACACACACACAGGGTAAAAGGGGCTCGTTCTTGTTGAACAACAGCAAATAAAATTGTAAAATGCCACAAATCATTGTAACTTCTATCTGAGCCTCGGCCTCTTGTCGCCTGTCAATGGTACTCGAAAAAAAGAGAAATGCAGCAGTCAGAGGGAGGGGTGAAACCGCCCCTAAATCATGTACCAGCCTGCATAAACCTCTGCCCTACCCCTGCCCCAACCCCTCGGCTGTCTAACAATCCGTAACGACAAACCTATTCGATTTTATTTTACATTTTCCACAAACTTTCATCGTTTGGCAAAATAAATGTTTGCCTGTTGCCTTTTTATTGTCGATTTGGTCATTAGTTTTCCACTCGCAATTTTCCCATTTCCCTTAACCACCCTCCTTCCCTCCCTTCTTTGAGTGAAAATATTGTTATTTAATTGTCTACTGGCAATTGGCTAAAAGCTTTTTAAGAGCTCCCAAAACAAATGCTAGTGACAGAGTTTAGCTTATCTTTGATACCGAAATCTCTGAAACAGTAGCCAGCTGAGAAATTTAAGTTGATTTTAAGTTTTTTAGAAGCACCGACAAAATATCTTTCAAAGTCAAAGATTCTAAATAAATTAAATGGCAGCACATAAATTTGCATGGACTGAACTGAACTGAACTTCAAACTTGATTTATTGTTTAAACATAAACATAGAAGAATCACTAAATTTGCATTCCCCATAAAAAATACACAAAAAAGAGACGCGCTTTTTGTGTGCCACACGAGCGGAGCAACAACAGCAAATCGATAGCAAATATTGTTAAAAAAAAAAAAAATATTATTATTAATTTATGCAAAATGCAGATTTAGCTAATTAATTGTAGTCAATGTTCAATAAAAAAAAATATTCAACTTTACACAATGCAAATCGTAAAAGCTGTAAAAAAATAACAATCACAGACGCAGTCACAGCCGGCTTCGGGTAGCGTCGCAGTCGCAGTCGGCGTCGCTGCTGACGTCGTCTTAGTATTGACAAGTTTGAGCCAAAGACAAAAGGCATTCGACACGACACGACACGAGTCCACTCGACTTAACTCGTCTCATCTTGACTCGAATTTTATGATGAATGCCTTAAAAATTTCGATGATCATAAACAAGAATATTATGTGCATGGAACGGGGAAGTTAAGCACGAAGTTGGGCCACACTTACTGCAGTAAAGCTGATTAAAGTTAGTAGGTATGGGGTATTAAATGGGTATTGCATATGAGATGATATCAAAGTTTAAGAAAAGGAGTTAAAGAATAGAAGAACAATTAATTTTAAATAATTTGTAGTAAACTAATTTCTTAAGTTCACTACAGAACTAGCAATAAATGTATAGAAGAGTTTTCTGAAGCCTGTGTAACGTTTACGAATCAGTGGAAAAGAAAAATACAAGTAATTGACTGTTAGAAGTCCATGAAAAATATTAAAATAGTCGTACAGATTTTTACTACAATTAATTCTTTAAAAAGACTACATTTTATTCAATAGCAGCCTGTGAAACGTTTCGGTTAAGCCTTGAACTCCTATAAAAAGAGAGTCACAAGCCTCTCCCACATGCTCTAGCTAAGCAACCCAGTGCAAAGGCTGAGTGTAGAGTATTTTTAGCAGAAATACGCGTGACGAAAGTTTTAGATACTTGGGGGCGATTTATAAGCGATTTATTGGCGAATGTGCTGGCTGACAGATCAGCATCAGCGAACTTGTATATATGCATATATATACCGGTCTCACACTGCGCTCTCTGCGCTGTCCTCTCTCTCTACTCTCTCTTTATTTGCACAACTGCCGTGTGGAGCAGCAGCGAAGTAATGAAAAGTATTTTAAATAATGAGAGACAATAAAAAACGGCAATTAAAATGTTTGACGTAGAGCCAAGTGTATTGTTTAAGTAAGCAGAGAGCAAGAGAGACAGAGAGAGAGAGAGAGAGCGAAGAGAGTGGGAGAGTGAGAGAAAGAGAGACCGTAAACAGTTATTAAATGTTTAATTAACATGCAACTTTGATAGAAATTCTACTGCAATAAAATAGATTGCAATAATCGAAGGCAGTAAAAAATAGAGAAAAAAACTAAAATGGGAAACTTAAACAGAAACGATCAGTTTTATATTACTGTGAATAGTCGGAGATTATAACTCATTTAAAATCAATCTGGTGTTGCTTTTAGCCGCAGTCGGACAACAAAGTAAAACATAAACATCAAATGTTGTTTTTGCCCATCGATTTATAAGCTCAGTCTGGGTCCCAAGTGAAACAAGTTACAGGTTCTGTAAAGTAGGGCTACCAACATAGACATGGTCAAATCGTAGACCAATTTTCTGTTTGCCACCGGGTGGAGGAGCGGGCAACTGACTGGAATGTCGTCGCTTTGAAATTTAATATGAAAACGTTGTCTATGCAAATGAATATTGCCACCTGTTTATGTTTATGGTCAATGGAAGTGGCAGCATCCCCAATCCCCAGTTAAAGCCACATCCAAAACGGTATTAGCTGCAACCGACCCGATACGAAACCAATCCACAAAAAACTCCCAACCAAACGATCTATCAAGTGGTTCTGTTTATTTTTATTTTAGCCTTTTTTTTTTGTTATATGTGTGGATAATCTTGGTGGGAAAAACGTGAGAACGATCTTGTATGCAAATCACTTTCAACATTTATCCCCCCCTAGAACCCCGCTCCTCTGGTAGTCCAATAAAATATACGAAAACTAAAACGAAGAAAGTATTAAAATGAAATTTATTTGGTATGGGCCACAGCCACAGTTATAATAAAACGCGTCTGGGAGCGCACACAAAGCCCAATGTTTGCCAACAACAACAAGGGGAACAAGGGGAACACGGGCTGTAAAACACAAGACAGTCAACGGTCTTTTGGTTACCCAATTGCCAGTTTCCCAGTGCCCAGTTCTCCATGCTCCGTTCTCCAAGCCCAAAAGATCGTTCTGAGATCTCAAAATGATGCTACAACTTTGAATTGAGTTGACTTGACTTGACTTGAGTTGAGTTTTGTGTTTTGTAGTGTAATAAAGTGCGACATTTTAAGTCGTCGGCTGATCGGGGTAATAACTTGTCAACACCGGGCCCCAACAATATAACCATTAAAAACAAAACAGCCAAAAGTGTGAGACGCGCTCAGTTCGGGGCAAGAGTAAAAGGTTTGTCATCGAAAAAATCCCCCATAAATGTATCTGATCCTCTATATACATATATCCCCTATATAAAATAAAGTATGAAAAACAATTGTTAAATTTTGCTAATTGTTTTCTTAGCCACTTTTGGCTTGAAAATGCACTCGGCGTGCAATTGCTGCAAATGGTGGCCAAGTCGGGGATGGGGTGTGACAGACTAAGCCTAGCAGCTGAACATCTCAAAACTCTTCGTTTTTTTCCCCTGTTGTTTTTGGCCATAAAAACGTTGGCAGCTCGCTGGGCCTATTGGCCGTAAAATATTTTACGATGTTACGCCAACAAAAGCAACGTAAAGCTGTCTCGCTCACTCCTGGAGGGGCCCATCTCTGTCTCTGTCTTACCGACTGCTGAATGGTTTTGGCATCATAATATTTGCCTAGGCCAAAAGCGCGTTCGTCTGTGTCCAAAAAGCCGCAAACTGAAACCTGCCAAGTCGGCAACTGTAAATGTATCTACGTATCTAGGAGTGTGCGTGTGTGCGAGTGTGCGTGTGTGCGTGTGTGCGATGTGTGAATATGTTGTGAAAATTGAATGGCATATGCACATTTTGTCGCCAGTGATAAAATTTAATAACGCTGATAAATTTAGCAAAAACATGTTGGACCATTGACATAAAGCGGTAATTAAGTTTGCTGACTCGCAGCAGGACAACGTCAGCGTCAGCGTCAACGTCAACGTTTCGCAGTCGACGTCGCTGTCGACGTGTTGCAACGCCAGACAGTACAGTGAAGACTACGCAGAACGTACAAACGGAAAAAGTAGAAGCTTAAATGAAGTCAAAGAGGTGGAAAATATTTTCGAATTTAATTCAAAGGAAATTAAAGGAAATGGGATAAATATTAATCAGAATTTTCAGTGCTTAAAAATGGATTTTATTTTAGTTTTGTTTATTAAAAATAATTCCTATTATTAATCAGTATTTTTATGACAACTTCTATCAGTTTCTTAGCTCACTAAACCTTCTTCAAAAAATGTATTTCCTTACTTTTATCTTAAGTGCACTTAGGCAACGTTTACTGTATCAAAATGTCTAGTCTATAATAAGTAAGAAAATTCCCTTTACAGCGTGTTTTCTAGGAAAAGCTTAACAATTTTTGCAGTCCACTTAGTCAGCCTTCACTGTAAGCCCATAGAAAGCTTTCGCTTTTTTCTGTGCTGCTCTTGTTTCTGTTGTGCAGTGTAGTGTCCATTAATTTGATTGGATCAATGGATGCGACAACAGCTACAGCTACAGTTGTATCTGTGTATCTATAGATACATATGACTATGGACACAGACAATGAAATACAGCATCCGAGCTGGAGACGTGAAATATTTGTAAACATTTAACCAATTTATGGTGCATGCGAGTGTACGAGTGTTGTATGCTAAATACATATGCAAATGTCTCACTTGGTGTGCCTGTGTGTGTGTGCGTGTATCTGTGTGGGCGCTTTTGATTCTTTTCATTCATAAAGAGCAGTCATTAAATAACAATCAGCTACGACGCTCATCTTAACGCCAAACAAACGCCGACGTGTAAATTGGCATAATATTTTTAAATATTTTAAAATATTTATTTTTTTTGTTGTATCTTCTGATCACACAGAATCCCACGCAGCAAATAATGACAACAAAAAGGTAGCTCTAATTAAATGCCAAACTGCCTTTTTGGAAAGTCTTTAGAGTATTTGATTTATAAAGCGAAAGAAAACTCTTTTTTGTTATACTGCTATTTTTAAGTTATTATTTTTATTATTATAATAAATGTACGGGCACAACCTTCATTGTTAGCTGGCGCTTAGAGTTGCATTTGTTGTTGTTTTTATGAGCACAAATATTATTATTAAGTATTATTATTATTGCCGTTGATGTCAAGTTTTAAAGCGCCTTAAATGGAGACCAAAAGAGCCCAAAGGCCTTAAGAAAACAAGTGCGACTACAATAGATATATATGTATATATATAGTTCGATTTTATATATATGTATGGATCGATGTTGGGCTTTTGTGTTGTCGCCTGCAACATTCTCACGCTGTTTACATTTGTTGATTTTCATTATTTGGATTGTCCCTCGCTGAAAAAAAGATGACAAGTCACCAAATGTATCTCAAAAGTGTCGCTATCAAGCGCTTTTGTCTCGCTCTCACTCTCACCATCTCTTTCTCTGTCGCTTTTGAGAGCATCAATTGATCGAGTCTCGACTTTGGAAACTGCTGCCATTGATGATCGCTCAATTTGCGCAATGACGTGAAAATTGTCTATGAATTGAATCTTTTTTCCTCTTTGGTTTTTTTTGGTCTTTTGGGTAATCGATCTTCTGGTAGCCACTGAAGATGATATAGTTATTTTTCGTGCCCTTCTTTGTCTTTCTTGGCGGCTACTGTTGAAAGTCGCTGGAGTTAGATCAATTGATTAGTTTCGTGCAACTTGTCTACATTCAAATTCCTCGAATTGTATCTGTGAGATACTCACACCTCTGCTGTACCTCTGCCTGTGGTGTTATCAACTGTTGCGCTCCCCTCCCATGGGGCATTAAATAGCAGCTTGTAAATTTTATTGCATACTCTTCAGCGTCTTTCTGCCTCTTTCCTCTCCCCTCTCCCCTCTCCTCCTGCTTCTTTTATGGCTCTTTCTGGCCTTTTGTATCGTTCTTTTGCGTTTTATATTGCTTTTGAGGCTGTTATTTATGACATTTGAGCAAAAGTTGCAAGGTGCAAGTTTTGTTTATGGAATTTTTATGATGCCATAGACAGCGATCTCAAAATCGATCTTGGCAGTTTCATTAAAACTGCCCAGAGTTAAATAAATATATATATATATATCTATATCTATAAATTTATAGTAGATATAAACTGTGCTGTTCCAGTGAACTGGTCTAGTGTCTATGTTTCAGTTTCAGTTTCTTTGTCAGTTGTTTTTATATGTGTTATCATAGCATCTGAAGTGCCATAAAATTTGTTAATAATATCTTTTGTTTAACCCATCATTACAGTTCTTTAAACATTTTATCTGACAACTTGGCATTTAATCCCCGCGTATTACCATGATTTAGCCATTTCAAGCGATGTTATCATTATGAGATTTTATAACGAAATCTGCATAATAATAGGTTTAAGCAGTTATTATATAAATTATTGGAAATATTGTAATAATTATAAGGTAAATGATCGATTATCTTTTTACTTGGCTTACATTTTTTAAGGTATTTGGGGCATAAACAACCTAAAATCCTCCAAGTGTTAATGATATGGTAAACTATCTAGAGTGCGTCTCTTGGCGAAACTTCCAGTAGTTCCTAAAGTCAGTACAGATTTATGCCGCGCAGGGAGAAAACCTCAACGGTCATGATTAAATTACAGTCAAATGCCACTTCGGCGTCCGCACTGACAACAGACATATTTTTCAGAAGTGGGCATAGACATGACAACAATAACAACAACAAAAACCAGGAGATATATGCATATATATACATGTATCTGTATGAAGTACAGACCGCCAGTCAAGTCAAAGTCTGGCCTTCACTATAAATGGGCTTGTGTGTGTGTCGGGAAAACAAATTGCCAAAAACACCCCGAAAACAGGGAGTGCAGCACAGGCACAGGCAGCTTCTGTGTGTGAAAAGTTAAACGAAAGTGACAGGCAGAGAGAGCGAGGGGAGAGAGGAGGGTGACTGAGGGAGCGGGCACAGCAGAGTCAACGCGCAGGCTCGTTGTGGTTGTGGCAGGAGCAGCAGCGCCCCGAGAGACAGGGGGAAAGGGCGCGATTAAACGTGTCACACGACGCGACGCGGTTGAAAAGTTAAATGGCAGCGGGGCAGAGGCAGCGACGCTGGCAGAGGGACAGCGGAGGTAGGAGTAGGGGCAGCAGCAAATTGAACAGCCAGCCATCATGTTAGCATGTAGTTATAACTACACACAGAGAGAGCGAGTGTGTATCTCTAGCTGGCAGTGGCCGTGTATCTGCGAGATACATGTTGCTCCTGTGCTGCCTGCCTGCTGTTTTGTGATGGTGGCCATATTGCATTTTTGGCCATTTCATTTCAATTCCAAAGGCATTTCCCAGGCATAAATCCAACCCACCCCACTCCCAGCCAACGTACTGTGTACACACTGTAGTTTAGCATAGTTGCCAGCTTGTTGTAGCTACAAATTGTCATGAATAATTTTTTGTGAATTTGTGTACAAGTATTTGAGTGGCTGTTGCTGCTGTTTTCCCTCAACTGTTTTATTTTGTTAGTATTTATTTAGTTCTATGTGTGTGTGTTTATACTCTTTTTTAGGTGTATTCTTTAGCTATATATTTTATTGTTTTATTAATTGGTGTAGTCGCTTCACAGCCACACTTTGATCTTGTGCCGCTGCTAGGGCCTAGTCACGGCCGCCTTTTTGTTTAAATATATGTATTTATTTTGTATTATGTGTATTTGTTGTTGCTGCTGTTGTTGTTGTTAATGTCTCGCGCTATTTATATTTACTTTGTATATTTTGTCAATGGCAAATGCGACTGAAATTTGTCAGCCAAGTTAATAACAAGCTGTCAGCGTCAGTTGCTGCTGTTGCAAAAACGACAATCAGTTGTAGCAACAATTGTTTTGCTACAGCAGCAGCAACAACAACAACAACAACGATAACGCCAGCAATTAATTTGTAAAAACGGTAAATTTATTTTCACTGTCGCTTTGATTAATGAAAAAACAATTTCGAACTTGTCGACGTTTGTTTTGTTATTTGTTTTTATTTTTTTAATTTTGTATTTTTTTCTGGCTCTGTTGACATTTTTGTTGCTGTTTTAATGAATTGGAAATATGCAAAACGTTAGCCATTAATTAAATGGCTTAAAGCCCTGCACTGAAAACAAGCGAGAAATTGAAGCAGCTAGAAAAACAAAAGGAAATTCTAAAATAAAGCACATTTTAATTAATTGCGAGTATTAAATAAAGAATTGAGAATTGAAAATTAAGTACTTGTCTTTAATAGCCAAATAAACTTGTTGATTTTATGGCACAACAAGTTCAAGTTACGCTATAAAAATGTATCTTTTCACTGCGCATTTTTGTATCTTTTGATGCTACAATAAAAACTATGACAGCTAAAATATAGCAATCAGATACAAAAGTATCTACATAATCAATAAATTTATGAAACACAAAAGAAAACGAGTCTTGAAAAATTAAATTTACTATTTAAATTGAATTAGACATGTTTAACAAATGATTGACTGCAAAAGTATCTGCATAACAAAGAAATTTGAGTTACAAAAACTATAGGAAATTTAGTTTAATATTTTGGGGAACTGAAAATAATTTAGTTTAATAATAAATTTCTTATTGTGGCCATAATTGTTGATATACGGCGTGAACACAGAAAATCCATTTAAAAATCGAGTATATCGAAACGAATGTGATAAAAATTTGTTTGAGACACTTTTAAAACGGCGTAACATGCAGTCCCCATGAATATGCATGAATATTCATGCCAACGATCGATGGTCCATAAATTAGATAAATAAATCTTTGGCGAATAATTTTATTTTTCTACTCCCCCCCCACCCCCAACAAATACTGCTACTCGAAACGGTGACTGTGACTTCAGAGAGTTGCGATTAGTGAAGCGGCAGCTAAGCCGAAATGGTAACAATTAGCATAACATTTTCAAATTTATGTTTGAATTTGAGCACAAAAGAAACACAATAGAAACGCGTTTCCTAGTGTTATTTTTCAAAAAAAAAATATATTTGTTGTTTTGTTTTTGGAATTTTAATATACATTAATAAGTTAAATGTTGCAGCGAAGAAATAAAACAGAAGCCGACGGCACATTCGATAGATTTATTGAGCGATTTCAGCTGAAAGCATAACAAAAGATACAAAAACTAGGCGCTACGATTAGAGTTAAGATCAGTATACCTCTTCGACTTCGTTCGATCCGGTTCGATTCGGCTTTGAGTTGACATCAAACGAGTCACGAAAAAAACGGCATATAAATTGTGTTCTTTTCTGAAACTATCTGTTGGATCTATTTTTTTGTAAAACAATTTGCATTTGTGACTAGAAGCAGCACCAGAGTGCAGTGATCTTTGGTTGAAGAGACTTAAAATACACTGATAAAAAATAGAGCAGGTTCCAAGTGTGTGGAATCAATTGGGTCAGTTGATGACAGCAAATGCTAAAATGTGGAACTTTTGAATGTTCAATTTAAAGTGTAAGAAAAAGAGATTTATTTATTTATATAAAAACTATAAACTATTAAAATAAATATAAGAAAAAATTTCAGCTTTTAATTCTAAAGTGTTTAAAGTAAAAAAGAATTTTTTAGATGTCTTTGAATATTTTTAAAAAAATACTTTGCCAAGTCTATGACATAATTTACTTATTTTTTAGTTGACTTATTTTCTAACAACTTTATCTCTTTACTTTTTTCAGACTGAGCTGCGTTCCTGCGCAGCGTGCGGCGAACCAATCTCGGATAGGTTTTTTCTCGAGGTTGGCGGCTGCTCGTGGCACGCCCATTGCCTCAGATGTTGCATGTGCATGTGTCCGCTGGATCGCCAACAGTCGTGCTTCATCCGGGAGCGGCAGGTCTACTGCAAGGCCGATTACAGCAAGTGAGTAGCTAAAGTGTTTAAAAACAATCCAAGCCAGCAGAGTTTTAGCATATGTTTAATTTCCAAACGTTATTAGAGCCTTAATTTTACTACTTTATTAGGAAGAGTTCCCATGTCGAAATGGTTCAATTTTCCAACTCTTTTTTAATGTTTTTCTTCCGTAAACTAAGTGTGTGTGTGTGTGCACAAGTGTTTTCAAGTTATTTTCCCACACAATCGGGCGAGCGAGTACATACTACATGATAAAGTCTAAGGTTAATTGTTACAATTCGACAACGTTGCGACTTAATCCCTAAGATAAACACAGCACAGTGGAGAAAAGATGCAACCAAAATGCTACGAAAGCGACTTTCAGAGACAGCCTTTAAATGCAAGTATCTTATAGATGCACATGCACACACACACACACACACCTATGTAGATACACAGATACAGATACTTGTACTCGTTGAACTGTCCACACAGGCGGAAAACGGTGTCGACGGCGAACGAAATGAAAATAAACAAACAAACGCGCCGTGAGATGCTGTAAAAATATTTATTTTTCAAGTTAAGAATTTTAAGTGTGCATTGGGCGCTGGGCCAAAGGGGCCGTTTCGACGTCGAACGTGCAGATGGAGACATCATCATCATCATCATCAGCAGCTGAAAGGGGATATAGGGGGGAGTAGGGAGGTAGCAGGTCCAGTCATCCCTGCCTACATTGTTGTGCTTGTAAAAATAAGCTTAAAAGCTAACAATAAGCTGCCAAAGTTGCCAACTCATTTGGAAAAACGCTGCAGCAGCGAGAGAGCGACAACTTCCGCTTAGAAAACGTGCAGTGAAAACGCAAAAGAAACGCGCGCAAAACGCTAGACAAACGCTAGGAAAAGTCGCTAGAAATTAAGCACTGAGTTTTGACTTTTTAAACAATTGAAACTGAAACAAAATGAAAGTGAAATCAGGTGCTTATAAATAAGTGACTTAACTAGACACCTAAAAGCCTTCAAAACGTTAGAAAAACGCTAGCAAAACGCTACAAAGTTCTAGCACAACTTTAAACAGCAGTAAACCAAATTTTTTACTTTATTGTCTTACTTTTCAATTAGCTTTAATTACTAAAATGTTATAAAGAAACTATTAAAAATTTAAGAACTATCCCAGATATCCCCGCATAAAAATCAGAGCTTCAGAACGCTGCTTCCTTTATAGCTGCTTTCTGCTAGTTAGAAAAAAAAGCTAAAATGAGTTAAAGATCTCTTGGCCAGGTCTCCCTGCTTAACTGCCAACTGGCTACTTAATCATTAACAGCAATTTCCGTTCTGGTTTCATTTTTGTATTCTCCTTTGTTTTTATTGCAGAAATTTCGGCGCCAAGTGCTCGAAATGCTGTCGCGGCATCTCCGCCTCGGATTGGGTAAGACGAGCCCGTGATTTGGTGTTCCATTTGGCGTGCTTTGCCTGCGATCAGTGCGGCAGGCAGTTGTCCACCGGGGAACAGTTTGCGCTCATGGATGACCGGGTGCTCTGCAAGGCTCATTATCTGGAAACGGTCGAGGGTGGCACCACATCAAGTGACGGTAAGCGTAACCAAAAAATAAAGGGTAATGAAAAGGGAAGTGGTAACAAACAACGACAACAACTTGTGGCAAGTACATGTGGCACGCTTCAGTTGCAAGCGAAATGGTTTGGCAATTCGAAATGCTTGGCTAAAAAACAAATGTACAAAAAAAGAGTTGGGTTTTAAGCGCCAGGCAGTCGCCAGGTACAACCGATTGCAGTTACTACTGTGCTGATGAAATCGTGTCATAACTGAGGCATAACAAGTCACAGCCAGACGACGTGATCGGCTTCAGAATGTCGTTGTTGTTACCCCTTTGGAAGAGGGGTGGAGTGGTCTAGACCACCAAGAAGCCTGGGCCATAAAGCAACTTGGCTATAAACTATAAACACTTTTGACATTTTTCAATTTGGAGCACTGTCAAAATGCTTTTAGGCCCAGGCTTAGGCACGTTCGCAGTCACAGAACAACACTCGATAAAATAATAAAAATAAGAGGGACACAAGCAGACAGACAGTGGAAGACCCTGTACCGACATTTCAAGAAAAAACTTGAAGTAACGCAGAGTTCTTGAGCAGACGTGATACACACTCTGCACTTTACAACTACAGAGTCTAAAATAAGATGCGTCGAGTAATAACACTTATCTTCTCTCTCTTTCTCTCCCTCCCTATGTCCCTCTAGATGGCTGTGATGGTGATGGTTATCACAAGAGTAAAACGAAACGTGTACGCACCACCTTCACCGAGGAGCAATTGCAAGTGCTGCAGGCCAACTTTCAGATTGACAGTAATCCGGATGGTCAGGATTTGGAGCGTATTGCCTCAGTAACTGGTCTGAGCAAGCGTGTGACGCAAGTTTGGTTTCAGAATTCGCGTGCTCGTCAAAAAAAACACATACATGCTGGTAAGAATAAAAGTAAGTAGTGGATTAGTGCAGCATGCCCCCTAGCCCCTCCCCCTAGAAACCCCTTGAAAAAAACTCTAGTAGCCTCAACTATTTTTAGCCACTGTAGTCTTAGTTTAGTAGACTTAGTTAAAGTGTTTCGATATATCATTTTTAACGTTCTTCTCAACAAACGATTTCTGATTACAGTACGCGAACCGGAAGGAAGCTCATTTGCGCGTCATATTAACCTGCAGTTAACGTATTCATTTCAGAATAACGCACAGAATCCCATGCATATGAATGGCACCAAAGGCTCACTCTATCCAGCGCATGGTAAGACCTGAAGAAAACTTAGAAAATCAAATCAGAAACTATAGCAAAAACTATTTTCTTTCCATTTCTTTTTACCCTCTAGAATCCTCCATGGATGAGCTGTCGCAGGACTCGAGTGTGCACTGCATGCCCAGTGAGGTGTGACTGGAGCAGTCCACGCCAGCGCGTGCTCATCGCTAATGATCATTACACAAACCCAATCATCATTGGCAGCTCAAACTCAATGCTGTAAGAGCTACAGTAAAATTGAAAACACGTCCTTTCCTAGTCAAAATTTTATGTAAAGCAAAACGCTCAAATGAAATGAAAAAAAGAAGAAATACAAAAAAAAAAACTACAACAAAAGATACTAGATACACACAGACACACACAGAAAGATACTATAGCAAAAGTCGTTAAAAATACGAGTATTTAAAGCATAATCAAAGTCCATCAATTAAAACTGTTTGTCCAGAACAACTGTTGCTCAGAGCAGCAGTCACACAGATACACACACACACGCACACACACTCGTACACTCATACACTGAAATATAGACATCTCAGCATACTACTTACATTCCTGCATAGCCTATAAAAACCTAAGCTTAGTTTAGTTAATTTAATTTAAATGAAATTTAAATTTAATTTAGTTTAATGCCTAATTGTTAAGTGTTTTACTATCTAACTATCGACCCCCCTCCCCCCCTCTATCTGTCTACACGACTCATTTGATAACGATCTGATAACAAGCTTCAAATAGCAGCTGCTTGCCAAGGCTTTTGTAATATATATTTATATTTATACTGATAACTATAATTATAATTATATTTATGCCTATATACTCGTGTCCTGAGAAATGTTGTTATTTGTTTATTTTCTTGTTTTTTAAATGTATAAAAGAAATACTTATATATAATATAGATACACGTACAACCCACACCCACACCTATATACATAGATATGGCCAGGCATTTTGTAAATAGTTCTTAATATATAGCTGAAAATTGATAAGCATCGCAAATTGATTAAAACGATACTAAAAGACATTTAGTTAACACAAATTATAAACAACTACAATTAATGATGAATCGAAATCAATTAAAACGAAAACAACAACAAAATCTTTTTAAAAACAATCAATCAAATGTGTTATTAATCTGGCAATGGGAGAAGTAAGTGAAATCAATAAATGAGAGGAGTTTTTTAATATAAAATGATGTGCCAAGTGAACATTTTAATTAAAAGTTTAACTAAAGTGAAGTTTCGAGTGACTTGTAGTGAAAGAAACTCAATTTCTTTGATTAAATTTAAGTAGACTGCAACTATAAAAAACTTTCCCAAGCTTATTAAAAACAACTCATAATACTTAAAAACTATATAGTGCATATATATATTAGCTAATTAACTAAAGTATTGGGAACTGGGTCTGTGAACTTAAGCGATTAAAGTCCAATCGATAAACAAGAAATCATTCGATAGTTATACTGCTAGAATAATGGCAGAAAATAAAGATATGAAAGAAAAAGTCATTAACTCTAGGCCATTAAGTAAGTGATGGGTAAGTGCTGGCAACTACAGTGGATACTCCACTGCAATGAACTCGGCAAACAATTAAAAGAAAACTTTTATAGGCAAATATTGGGCATGGAGCGTTGTGTAGATACACTTGCCAGCTTTTAAGCCAAAGTAATCAATCAGTTTGACGATAAACCAATTGATCGCTAATGTGTCACTCGGTAACGCCAACCGATCACTGTCGATATCCGGTGCAAATGCATCAACTGTGCAACGATCAGCTGCAGTTGGGAATGGAAAACTAAGTGGGAAATTGTGATGGAGTCCAAGATGGAGCTGCAGATTTAAGACTGAAGACTGAAGCATCTGCAGCAGACAGTGTGACGACAATAGAAAGGGAGGCAGAGAGAGGGAGAGGGAGAGAGCTGGTCTTACCACTCGACACTCAAGTTGCCAGTCATGTGGCAGCATTCTAGTGTTGCACTTCAGGCTCGGCGTTAAGTGCACAAGCCATCGTATTAATTGAATTATAAGCCTAGATTATGCAAAGATTTCCGGCCACAACAGCAGCAGCAGCTCAGCTCCTCAGCAGCCGTCGCAGCTGTACAGCAATTTGTGTGTATCATCATCAGGCGGCGGGTGGTGGCAGTGATCGGTGGTAACTCTGGTGGTACCTCTGCTGTCAGTGGTTGCCTTGGCGTGACTTGGCATTTGCAGGACTGCACTTGTTTGTAATTTCTGTTGATATTATTGTGCGATCGAAACGGAACGGAACGCAGATCGAAACCTTTTTACTCTTTTTACTTTTTTCTTTTCTTTTTTAGTTTTTTAGTCTTTCTTCTACAACACGTTACAAAAATATCAACAAATCGTCATCATTAATAATGATCACTTCAGGCAACACAACGCATGCACAGCACATTCATATGCACGAAAGGTTTGCTATCAGTTCAGTTCAGTTCAGGTTGGATAGGTGAGACCCTGTAGGCTGAAACAACAGAGGGGGTTATAAGGTATGTCAGAAAAATAACAGAGGAAGGAGTAGACGATCATTAAATGTGTGAGCAACTTAGAGACTTTAAGAAGCCCTTTTAGTACCCCTGGACTATGCTGTAAGATTGCCACGCCCACTAGTGACTACTATCAGCTAAAACTTCTTAGTATTTTTAAGAAATCAGTAATATATTCAAAGGCTTTGATTTGACCAAGTTTTTTTATATACTCCTAAAATCCTATCGAAAATCACTATTTATAAAGAAAGTAACTCTTAACTGCTATTTTTGCTTCCTTTCAACTAAAGGTCTTTTTCAGCCTATCCGCCTGACTGCAGCCCCTACTACAAGTTTTTTCTTTTAATTTTTTTGGTGGTTCATTTGTCAAATTTCACCGCGCGTCTGAGATCGACAACAAGATCGAGAGCTCAAGATCTTGAGATCGTTGTTGATGTTGCTGTTGCTGCTGCGGCTGCTGCTGTTGTTGTTGTCGCTGATGTTGCTGTTGTTGTTGGCGTTGTTATTTGAGCAAACATTCAACACTTGAGGCCAGAGATTTTCGTGGCAAGCTACAACAACTCAATTCCCAATTCCCATTCCCAATCCCATTCTCTCTCTCTCACTCTCTTTGTGTCTTTATCCAATTCCCAATTCCCACTTGCCCGGCAATGAAATTATGAATGATGTGATACTTTTGCCATTGAGATGTTTTCACAGTCGCGGGCGCATGACATGCTCCGGCCATATCTTATTTGCTATATCTCTACATCGCATTCGGATACGGACACCGACACCGACAACGACACTGAGAGTGGAGAGCTGAGAACGGAGCAGTGAGAACGGGTTGAGTCGGACTGCCTGACTGCCTGGTTTATGATCGAATCTTGGCTTGTAGTTGTTGTTGCTGTTGCTGTTGCTGCCGTGTTTGTGTTATTTCTGCTGGAAATGAGCGATCGCGTGCAATAATTTGTAGAGCTGTTGCGAGTTCTGCGTTGCAGCCAAGTATCTTAGCCAGTTGTGGTTGTAGTTGCTGCTGCTGCTGGTGCTGCACATGCTGCACACATCATTTTTCAAAATCATTCAAACACTTGTTAAATATTTTCTTAACCGATTGATGATGATTGTGACTTTGCATCGATATGCCAGCTGTCTCTCTCTCACTCTCTTATGTTGTCTATCTCTGTCTGACTCGCCACTCGACACTCAGCTCTGATCGCTGCGAGTATATTTGTATTTATCAATAGATTCTTGCATTCGAGCATGGCATAATGAAAAGAGCCAAGATTGCTCCAAACCCGCAGATACATATAGACAGCCATACAGATATCCGTCCAAAGGCATTGACTTATTACGATTTGTTGGCCTTTTCACGTCGCTGAAATTAATTGATATCTGTGGTATGCGCATTGTTATTGTGGCCAGGAGAGGAGATGTTGTTGCTGCCACAATGTCTGCACTTTGTTGCGTCCGATGAGTCGCTGACGTGCGGCAACTTTTGCCATTGATGATCGATTACAGAACGTGCCGCGCCCCCTCCAATACACCACACCGCCTGCCCTCCACCGAATGGGGTCAAGTGTGAGGATGGCTGATGATTGGGTATGCAAATTCAATGGCTGCAACTCTTGGCCAACTCAGTGCGCATAAGCGTTGTAATTTTCAGACTATTGGGCCCATCAACGCAGCCCAAACAAAGGCCAGCTTTCAACACAGTTTTTGAAGACCAACCTCAGCGTTGATGTGGCAGCAACATGGCACACCCCTCTGCCCCCCCTCGCCTACTTTAGCACCTACTCATCAGCATCAGTTGGGGGTCGCTCCTTTCTCGCTTTCTATCATCCTGTGACTCATGCCGCTTGGCATTTTAATTGATTTTGTCCGAATAATCTTGTGGCATGCCGATGTTGCTGTTGTTGCTGTTGTGCCCAATGCCGCATAACTCATATGGCACACGTCCTGCTCCTGCCAAGCACGTACGCAACGCTTCTTTCTGTAGCCTCAGTTCCAGCTACGACTCCAACTCCGACTCCAGTTCCGACTCCGACTGCAGCTCACCTAGGTTGAGCCAGAGATTGAACATTTATCATTTGGCATGAACACTGCTGCGGTCTCTGTCTGACGCTGCGTAGGCGTTCTCAGTTGACCACCGAGTTGACTATGCCCTGTGGTGTGTGTGTGTGTGTTTGATTGTGTACCTGTGCGTGTGTGTGTGCGTGTGTGCATGCCTTCATTGGGCGTTGGAGCACGTAAAAATGTAACACCAACTGCGAGACAGGCAACTTACGCAGCAGTGCTGTGCAACTAGCGGTTTTAAGGCCAAAATAAGCTGTAGTTGTAGAATATTTGTAGTGACTGAGCTCACGCCGTTAATTTATAGGGTGTGGTCTCTAAATTTATAACAGTTTATGATTATAACCTAAGTACAAATTTAAAATACCTAATATTAAAGAAAAGTTTTATTAATTACATATTTTTTAGCTACTTTTACTTCTCCTTTAGCCGTAAACCGCTCTCTGTTGCTGCCGGCAACAACACTGGCTGGCAACTCTGCTGCAGCAGGGTTGTGGCGCTGTCCGCAGTACCATTCCTTTGCCCTCAAAGTTTGCTTAACTGTGCGCGCACAGGACACCCAACTGTGGTCGCACAGGCCAACAAGCCAAGCGGTTGCTGCTGCTGCTGTGGTTGTTGCTGCTGCTGCTGCTGTTGGTGTTTGTGTTGCAGCAGTAAAAGACAAGACAACAACAACGACAGTGACGACGACAACTTTGCAGTTCACCTCAATGTTTGTGCAAGCAACATTCGCATGCAAGTCAGCAAAGTTTGCATTGACACGCAGCAGCAGCAGCAGCAACGGGAGTAACGGCAGCAACACCAACAACCTTAGTCGCCCATTTGCATAAAGCAGCAACTGTGGGAGTCTGAGGTGTACGGAGGAGAGAGAGGAAGACACCGTTGCTCTGCTGGTGTCATGGTGCCAAAAAAACCAGACAAACGCAAAGTGCACAGCATGGCAAACAGCAGCAGCAGCAGCAACATAGCTGGCCATGATGAAGATGGACGTGTTGCTGGTGGCTTCACATCAGCAGCAAAAGCAGAAGCAGCAACAGCACCAGCAACAACAACAACCCCATTAGGCCTCACATAAACTGCATGCACTGCCAGTTGCTCCTGTGGCGTGGTCATGTTGCTATTGCTACCGAGCTGAGTTGCTGACTTATGGCAATTGCCAATGCAACATTTGCCAGTTGCTGGTTGCTGGCTGGCTGACTGCCCATTGGCTGTTGTTACCCCCCGCAAACATTTGTTTCAACACGTACGCGCAAATGAGTTTACAAGGTGCGATATTCATGTTGCTCGTTGCGATGTTGCTGCCGTTGTACGTTGCAAGTTGCTGCTGTTGCTGCTGCTGCTCGCTGTTTGTTGTCCATATTTACTATGCGCCGCATGGGCAACATGTTGCCAAGACTTGCTTGCTGCTGCTTAAAACATTTTACTGGCTAATCGTATTTTTGCAGTTTTATATTAATAGCAGCAGCAGCAGCAACAACAACAACAACAATGGCCAATATGAGCAACTGTGTATGTTATTGTGGTGATGTTGCCTCATTTCTCATTCTCATTTTCATTTTCATTCCCGTGGCAGCAGCTGCCGTTTTTTATATAATTTTAATTAACGCATTCGGTGTTGCTGCTGCTGTTGTCGTCTGCTTGCTGTTGCTGCCTCTGCTGCTGCTACTGCTGCTGTTGTTGTCGTCTTTGCCCAACATGCTAAAAGGTGTTAATTGGCGAAATTTCCATGTAGAGCCTAACCAAAAGAAAACATTAAAAAACGAAGCGAATTCTCTTGTGGTTGCTGCTGTTGCTGCTGCTGCTGCTTCTGTCTCTGTCGCCTTGAATGTTGTCAACAAGATTTGCTTTATTAGCCACTTTCGGGTGGTGGCTTCTCTCGCCGGCAACATGCCACACAGCAGCAATAAAAAAACATGGACTTTTGTTTTATTTCAGTTTTAGTTTTGCTGCTTTAATGAGTCTCCAGTTGGACTCGTGCTCAACGTGCCACACCAAACCAACTCTGTGTAGAGTGTGTGTAGTGTGTGCAGTGTGTTGTGCAGTGTAAATATTTTCATGGTTTAATTTCATAAATTATGACAATTTTGCCTGGCGATCGCTGACGTTGATCATTGAAATCCCTAAGTTATCGCTGTCTATTCACATCGCTGTCGTGTCTCCTACCCCTTGCTGACTGTCCCACCCCTCCGCCCACCATACTGTAGCAAGCTGCATAAATGAATTATGCTCGGCACAGCAAATCAACCTAAAGTGCACAGCCTCAACACGACAGGACAACAACAGTGCCAAAAGCTCCTAAATTTTACTTAAGAACATGTGCGTTCAACGCCATCAATGGGCTGCCATTGCCACATTGCAACAACTGCAGCAGCAACAGCAACAACAACGGCAACAACAACAACACTCGTCGAGCTGATGACGATAATGATGATAATCATTAACAACTTTTGCCGCACAGAGCGACAGAGCAACAGCGGCACAATACGCCCCAACAACATGCACATACGAATCTGCCATGCTTAAAGCAACAGCAACAACAACAACAGCAAAAACTGTAGCGACAACAACAACAACTGCAACAATATGTATACGAAAATAATTCAAAATGAAATTTGCTTTATGATGCGCAACCGGGCGACGTTTCTACGCACAGTGTGACAAGTTTGATGGTTCTTGTAAGAGTTTTGTTGTCCGTGTAAGGTAATTTATCTAGTTATCAAATTGTTAATAAAAAAATTACATTTTGTTATCCTAATGTCACGGAGGCAATATGTTCTGTTAAAAAATAGTCAAATTAAATTTAGATTTATTTTGACTTACGCTTGTTTTATTTTTAAACATTTCGCTGAGCAGTACTTTAAACTTGTTCATATTTAAAACAAGATTTCTATGCTAGCTTTAATGAAATTTTTTTTCTTAGTAAATTCTTAGTAAAATATAGCATCAAAAATTCAAACCAAGAGCTGTTTAACTAAAGTACTATTCTAGCTTAAGTGATACTATACTTAAGTACTATTATAAATAGTTTAAAAATATATATATATTTTTTCTTGATACAAAATTGCTTAAAAAAAAACGTGATTTCAAATGAAAAACTTTCCTTAAAAGTGTTGTGAAAATACATTGAATACTTCTTAAGACTTTATTGAAACGGTTAGTCAGTGCTTGTAGGATATATCCCATAAATATCCAAAGGGTTATAGCTACATATGCTAGCACTGTTGTAAACTAAAGTAAGTACATTTAGAGCTCCAAGAAAGCAATATAAAATTTATTTTTTAAGAATATTAAAAAGATCAAAATGCAGCCCAAACTATGCCTTAATATGATATATAGGTTAACATTTTGCTCATTTAACGTATTGGACTTAATGTGATTAAATACTTTTCCACTCCAGTGCTCAACGTTTTTGCACCACTGTGCCAGCGACTATCTGCGTTGATATGAAATATGTGTCGGTCGGCAGGCAGCGGAGATTTATCGAGCGCGAAATGTAATACGCGAGCAGCATACAGTTTGAGTCCCGAGTCGAGTTTAGTTCCGTCCAGGAGTCCGAAAAAGTTGTCCAGATTGTCCAGCAGATCAGCGTGGCCACCGTTTTGGCCGCCACTTTGAATTGGCTTAAGCGACGCCGCCACCGAACCACCAAGTCACCGCACCACCAAACCGTCGACGGTTCTCGATGCGATTCGGCGCGCTTATAAACTGCATCCTGCTGGGCACACTCCAAACGGTTGCCCCGTGACTCGCACAACCGACTGGACATTAACTAATGCATGCATTTATATATATTTTTCTTCATTTTTATATGTATCTTAAGAGCGGCTTTCGGTGGTGCTCGTAAGTTGGCATCTGGAGCTGTTGGTGCTCCAATAACTCATGGTGACACTATTAAAGCGACGATTTGTAGCCGAGCATAAAATAAATGCGGATTAGACTTTATAAAGGACAAAATGCTCATGACTGAATTTATGCCGGACGCGTTGAGGCGTGGGCGTGGTCGAGGTGGAGATCGAGAGAGGGGCGGGGAGGGAGGCAGCTAAAGTTAGCGCTTCAATTAATTGCGATTTCAAAATCGTTGCATGTACACGAATGTTATCAAAATCAGTTGAGTAAATAAACCAAACTAAACTCGGCACAACTTAACTAAACCTCAAGGCCCTGTACCCCCTTCCCCCACCCCCACTTCAATCCCCCCAATGGTGTACAACTTGAAACTCCAACTCGACGCAAAAATAACAAACGTGACAAATTTTGTGAACTCAACTGTGAGGGCCAAAAAACGACGAACGAAGGCAAAACAAAAACTTTGATGCAACAAAACTTTCGACAAACTGCACATGGCTAGAGGGCGGCACTAGGCTGTGGGCGTGGCAGACAACTCCACTTGACTACAGTCGTCATGTAGGCGTCGCTTGGAGTGTAGCAGGAGCCAGTCACCCCGTTGGGCGGCGGGGAGAGTGGTAAACTGAGCACTTCTATTTGCCATGTAAACAAAACTTTTTTGGCGCACACAAAAAACAATTGAAGGATGAAATTTCCACAGCTTTGCACAAGGATACAAATACAAATCGCAGCTTGAACCCGCATCTCTGCCAACATCGAGTATTTTCACTCGCAGCACAGAAAAAAAACAACAGAAAACTGTGAAAAGAGTTAACTGAACTTTTTAGTAAACTGCCAAGATGCTTTAGCAAACTGCTGGAAAACAATTCTTAGACATTGGCCCATTGTTTGAACAGGCGACGCGCGAAATTTGACAAGTCTATTACAAACTTAGCACCAGAGTTGCCAAAGTCTCGCAAAGTGTTAGTTAACCGAGTTGTGGCACAGGCGCAGAGGCAAAGTTTCGCAGCAGTTTACATTTAATCGAAGGGTTGAGTGTGAAATTTAATGGAGTTGAGGTATAAAAATTCTTTTAAAATTTTAAAAAAGTATTATTAACATATCTGTGATACTTTCTTTGGTACTAAAGGGCTTAAATTGGACTATGGAGTGTTTGCTTACAGTAGCGGTTCAAGATACATGGGGAGGAAGTATATGATATGGGATCCTACCAAATTTTGAATGCTCCTAACTCAGCCAATTTATATCATATCTTGACCAGCCATACCGTTTTAGACTCGGCACAACTAGAACATTAAGTCTTAATTAAAATTTAAAACCATTTATAAATTTTCAAAATCGATCATTTTTTGTCAATTTTTATGATGTACCCCCTTGGCACTTTTTCAAAAAATTGACAAAATTTAAAAATCCCCAAATAAGCAAACTTTTGATGCCACTCGATAGTTTTGGTCCTCTAGAGCTCAGAAAGGTATAACAATCGCAGATGGGACAACAGGGACTATAAATATTTCAAAAGAAAACTTGACTGAAAAGAGGAAAAAACTTCCATGCACTCCCAACTATGTTGTTTCTCTAAACTTCCACTTAAAACAAATAAAATACTTTATTTAAATTAATAGCTTATATTAAAACATATTATTTTCCAGCCTTTTTATTTTAAAAACAGCTTAAAATAAGCTAAAATAGCCACTCTAGAATAGGAGAGAAAATCGCACTCAACTAATTGCTCATCAAGGTGTTTGCTAAATATGCCACTGTATTTTATTTCTTAATTTTTATTCTATTGCAGATGAAAAGAAGTACAAATCTAATCCCGTCGAACCTCGAGCCTCGAACCGGACTTGGCTCACTCCGGTTGCGTAATGAGGGTCAAAATGCGTGTAAATGCAATGCAAATGTATGTTAAAGTGATTAGCAGCCTTCAAAGCAGCAACACGAAGGATTTGGAGGGGAGAACGTGAACGCAGTCGAGGAATACACCAGAGGCTTTATTAAACGTCAAATGGCAGGAGTTTAATCCCCCGCCCCCACATTAGTTGTGGGTGTGGCAGTGTTAAATCCCCGCACAGCAGCAGCAGCAGCCGGCAATAAAAACAGTTACAGAAACAAATACAGAAATAACAACAAGAGGAGAGAGAGAGAGAGAGAAAATCATGAAATGATGGCAACTATTTGGACGGGTGATGAACTTCCATTCGACACTTCATTGAAGTTGACAGATGTGGGCTGCTCTGGGCCCGGCTCGAACGGAGTTTTTCACCCCCAGAAAAACCCGAGTACTGTTGTGGGGCACGTGTGTAGCATTGTGCGAATGAATTTTTATATTTATGCCACTGTGATGCGAAGGAAACATTTACAAATGAAGTTGTAATCGGAAGTTGTTCGTTTGCAGAGCGAGAAACGCTCTCCCTCTCAACCCCCTCTCGTGCACCATAAATTGAGCGACAATTGTACAAATTGTGAAGGCGGAAACGCTGCCAGGGATAGTTCAACAGTTGAGCAGTTCAAAAAGGTTCACAAATGGCTTAACAATTCACGCCAGCGAGTGTCCACTGTGCGGGCAAACGAAGGATTAGGTGACAGCCAGACAGTCAGTTACCGAAAAGGGGTGCCCGGATTTCAGATACTGCTCCCTGCATATGTTCACTTTGACACTTTCGCTTTTAGCCTTCTGTTTTGATCCTTTTTTTGGCCGCAAATATTTGTTTTTAATAGTCGAGGCATTTGTTTGTTTGTTGGCAAATGCAAATAGGATTTCCGTTTTTGACAGTTGAATTGTTTTTCGCCAACGAAATAATAACACTTGTTCTCCACTGTTTGTCCAACTGATTAGCCAGTTAGTTGCCCAATTTGACATATGTTGAGATTGCCGATTGCCGCGTTTAAGTATCGCTTGAACACAGATCTCACAGAGATCTCTCAGCCAGTCTCTGGCCAGCGTTTAATATAGTTGTTGTACAGGTTCTACTCCTTCTTCTCCTTGTTGTTGTTGTTGCGGCTGCCTCTGCTACCTGCAAACGATCCACAGGGACCGTAGTCAACTCGGAGTCCGAATCCGCAGCTTATCTATAAAATTGATCGTTTTGAAAACGCTCAAAATGTGATGTGGTGGCATTTTCAACTTGTCTGCGTCTTAATATTTTTACTTTCTTTATGGTTTGCGGCGAAATAGTCGAAGAACTGGTTCAACCTTGTCTCAAAGTCTCCTCGTGTTGTTGTAATCGTGTCGTGTCCATTTCGATTATCACCAAAGTGAGTAATTTAATACCAATTTAGGCGGCCCGAGCCCGAGCACACCACAGAGCCCCAGACGTAGCCCCATATAGAGTTGAGAGAGATATGCGCACTTCCAAATGTCAAAAGTGAGCAACAGAGGCAGCGATCGCTTAAGCTCGGGAAAACATGGAACGGAAAATCTTATCGTCCATTTGGTTATTTAACTGGAATTTTGGATAGGCTGGGATTAGGTAGACAGAGCAGTACTCACTGTAGGCACATCAGACACTTCAAGACGTGCTCTGGAAACAGCGCAAAGTTGGCTAAAATTGGGTAAAATATTTATAATTAAAAAAGTTCTAAAATAATTTATTACCAAAGCCAGAAAATGGCTAAAACTTTACCCACATTTAATTACAATTTTTTAGTTCCCCCTTTAATAATTTCCACACTTTGGTCTCCTTTTTAACCTTTGTAGCTTTGAAAATATGAACATTGTAATATCACTTACTGCAGCTTATGGCCAGCTTAAGTGACCATAAAATTCGAATAACAAAATAAAAGAAAATATACTACTATGCGCCATGGCATAAGATCAATTTGAATCTCTGGCTCTTTGATGATGTACACATTTCCCACGTTTTTCCCAAACGATTTTAGTTTGTATTTTAATTTATTCAGAAGAAATCTGACGGCAACAATCGAACGGGAAAGCAATGGAAATGGAAGAAAAACCTGCCGGAGATATAGAGACTATGACTGTGACTATGACTGCGACTATGGGTGTCTATTGGGACGCCGAACTAGCATCGGGTTACATTCTTTTGTCGGAAATTTATGACTCTACGGAGAGACCGAGAGATGTGATCGGCATGGCCACTGTGGAAGCCAATGGGGAAACTTGGGGGAAACTTAAGGGGAAACTCAGGGAAAACGGTGGAAAATGCCCGTATGTTTAGCAGCATTTAATGGCTCATTTCGATTTGATTTCTTTTGCTTGCATACGAGTATGGCCAAAGACACGACTGGAAAAGATCTATTCGATTTGTCGGGCTTCCCAGCTTTTAATTTATTTACTTTTTTTCGGTTGTCTCTTGGTTTTTTGGTGTGTTACCTGCTTGTCGACAAGTTGGGCTGCTGCCTCATTTTTTTGGTTTTAGCGGAAAAGCTGTAAAACTTGTTGAAGTGCTTGTAAGCATCGTAAAATGTGCACAGTGAAGAGTCCGGAGTCTATATCTATTACAATGATGCCATATCGCTGATAACAAGCGACAGACTCCAACTGTGTATCGGGAGTTGGCTCAACTGACGCTCTTTTAACGGCATTGGAAAGGTGCCATCTATTGGCTTTAACCCACAGACGACATATAGTATCGGCATAATTGAGTTTCAGATTGCCTATAAAATTGCCAAATGATTCAAGCGCCACATTGTTGCCTATTTGAAATTTCAAATACCGACCAAAAACTGGAAGCGAAATTTTCAAATTTACGGCCATGGGATTTTAGCGCGGGTGCACTTCCCTGTTTTGGCCATAAAACATGCAGTTGTTGGCCAACTTAAGCGTTGCTTGGACTTTTGGCTAATGGGTCTTGGCAGCTGTTAAAAGCTGAGCACATAAAATAAGGCTACAAGCCGTTTGTATAGAAGGTATATCAAGCTGAGTTGGTAATTAATGGGTAGGTAGCTGTGGAGGTTAAAAAATGTAAAAACTATTTAAAATTGTGTTTCAATTAATGCTTATAGTTATTTTATTTTAGTAGAGTTTTCATCAAAAATTGTGAGAAAAAAATATAAAATAAAGTATAATATTTTATAAGCAGAATCATTAATATAATATGATACTTCTCTTTACAATTTAGTTAGTTGTCAAACTACAAAAAAGCAAAGAAATGTTGGGAAAATGAAAACATTTTTAATTAACTGATAGAAAATAAATATTTAAAATAAAAATAAAGTTTAATATGCATCAAAATAGAGTTAAAATCCATTCAAACCATGTTTAAAAAATGTTTAAAAATATATAGAGATGCTAGAAAAGTACTCAACTATTTTAATCCTCTGCTAGCAATAAATCCGCTAAAATGCCAACACTGCTGAATCAAAAACCGCCTAAAAACAACGCACTGCTAATGCTCTTTCCAAGTGCTCTATTACCAAAAGTCTAGTAGTCAGTATGGAGCAGTCAGAAACACGATTTTCATTTTAGTAGCTCCACAAAAGTCGAAGTCGGCGTTATCAAAATTCATAAGCGATTAAACATTTAAAAGCCCATAAGAGATTTTCATAAAAAATCGATTTAAGTTTGCTGCGGCGCTGCCAGACGACAATGTGACAGGGAGGAGGGGAGGGGAGTGTAGTGTGGGGATTTTAAATTAATAATATGCAATACACGTGAGTCTGTGATGATAAGTTTTGTAAAACAATAAAACACAATAGAAATTTTTCAAACGCAAAAGCCACAAAATGATAATTGTATTTGTGAAAGACGATGAAGGGAAATTATGAGCGCGAACGGAGTTTAAACAGCAACAATTAATCAAACTTGGCTGGGAAGGCTTTAAGGCATAGAGAGGGGGGGAGCTAGGGGGTTTGGAATTCTGATAACTCTATTATGCATGGAGCTCAGAGCAATCGGAGACATTTTAGTAGCGACTAGCAGCGATTTACAAGCGTTTATCATTTTGGCTGCGTCAGTTGTCCAGATAAATGCGATTAAAAAATTGTATTCTATTGTCCGGCGTGTTCGCCTACGGGAGGATTTATGTATCGTCTGTCAACAGGTTGGCATCAGTTACCTGATCCCGTAAGGGGACGGAGGAAAAAGGGTTGGTTATCGTGGCAACATCAGCTCCAAAGGGGCAAAGGGGCATAAATTAACTTGTTATGCGGCGCATGGGAAAAAAGAAAAACCAAGCGAACTATCGATGCCTATCTCGGGCAGTATCTTTTATCTACAAATATAGACTTAGTAGCTTTGTGTGTGAGACCACAATCCAACGAGGGCGTGGAAAGTTCGGGGGAGTCACAGCGAGAAAGTTGCGTCGGTAATTACCGGATTAAGGACACGTGCCGTTAGCTTCCTATTGACTCCTGACAGTCTGTGAGCTGTCTGTGCACTTGGCATTCAGTTCTTCCCATTGTTCGAGTGCATAAGCCGCGTGCGAGACTTTTTTTTGCATTCTCCTGCCAGAAAATGTATCTTGATTTAATCATAACTATGCGCTGAAATCAAAATACAATTTGTTGTCGCATCGTGCATTAAAACGCAATCAAATGAAATTAACAAGTTAACAATAAGTAACGCTACACCCCCAAAAATGCTATGGGAAGCACCCCGAGCGATAAACTCAAATGGAACTGAGACTGAGTCTCGAATAGTATCTGAATCTGTGCTGTAGTAACGCTCATTCATTGTGCAATTATGTGACAATACGAATCGACTTCCCACCTTTCAGTGTTTCAAGTTCCACGCTTACCATTGATCAATACACTGCCCTCCCCCCCTAAATCGACGACCTTCCATGACAAAGTCAACAATTGCACACACACACGAGTCGCCCGAGGGCACTTGAAATCGTCAGCTCAGTCTTACGCTTGGTTATACCCTTGCCAAGGTAGGGAACAGGGTATTTTGGGCATAACATAGAGTATTGTTAGAGGTTTTTTAAACGGGGAAAAAAAGATTTCCCAGAGAATTTTTAAATCAAATTCGCACAATTTGATTTTTATGTTTTAGACATTATAATTTATAAAATATACCTTCAACGACTACTACAGGTGTTCCCTAGTCCATCTAATTACTTTCTCCACAATTTAGAAGAATTCTCATAGTTTTGATTTGCTGATTTTTCCGCTCTTCCCATAAACAATACAAAAATTTCACGCCTGTTTGAAGTGACGGCAAACCTCATCAATTTGTCTGTGCTCCAATTTTATGACTGACTTTAAAATCAATCCCGTCGAGTGTCTAGACATAAATTCTTCTTTTTTCTACGCCCGTTTTCAATTTTGTTTTTGTGGTGGGGAAATTTTTTAAATCACAACAAGGCCTCACTGAAAAAAGAGTCACTAAAAAGTGCTTTTAAAACCAATAGATAAAAACTGTGGACTGCACATAAAATCTATAATATGAGTGGAGCGAGCGATAAGAGTTTATACACCTGAATCGCATAAAATGGCTTTATTCTTTGGAATTTCATTTTTTAATTGATTTAACAGACAGATTGAAATAGTTTTTTAATTGATTCTCAATACAAGCGCGAACTGAGAAAAATACTCGACTCAACTCAGAGTATTTCACAAATATTTTTTTTATTTTTATTTTTGGTTAGACATTAAAGTTTTTTTTTTTGGAGGCCCACAAAAATTTTATGCGTCTTTAATGTGCTGGAAAATAATGGCGGCGCTCGGGACTTGACTCGAAATCGAATGGTTTGATATTGTGGCTTAAACCGCTACAATTTATGCATGAAATAATTTGGTTGGAGAGCATTTGAAGAGAGAAAAAAAACTAAAAAGCCAAAAACAAGCCATAAAAATCAACAAAAGTGTCAAGCGGATTTAAGTGGCTACCTTTAGCTGGTTTCAGAGATTTGTAATGCCCACAGCACGTTCCACTGCAAAGAGGATTGTAATACGGAGGCTTTACCGACGGTTAAAGTAAGTCGAACTATGGAGTTAAGCAGAACTCTTTTCGGAAAGGACTAGCATAGAAGTCAGTCTGTAGGAAAAACATTTAAAATTTCAGGAAACAAAGAAAAAGTGAAGGATAAATTAACTATAGTTTTTCCGAAAGGTTTTTCTAAGTAAACCAAAAATATAAAGCTTATTTTCAGGCCTAAGACTATTCAATAATTATTTCTTTGTTGTTTTACATATGTAAATTTCTGCGCAGCTTCTAATTATGGCGCGAGTTTTGTAAAATATTTCAAAATTATTAAAAAACAAATAATAATTTTGGAGCAGCTAATATTTCAAAGTTTTTAAATCAAAGTTTATACAATTTTTTAGGCCTGCTTCTAACTAATTTGCACTTAATACACATAAATAATTTTAAGTTGTCGTTGCTGTTGTTATAATAAATCTAAATTCAATATTAAAAACTTATGTAAATTTTGTAATTTAAATGGTAGTCGCTTCGGTTTGTTAAACGCCTACAAGAGTTGATAGAGCAGTGGGCGTGGCTGTGGTTGTTGTTGCTGCCTTTGACTTTTGTTTCTGTCCACTTTGTGTGTGCTGCGCTCTGCCCCAATTGCTTGTTGTCTCTGTGTGTGTGTTTGTGTGTGGGTGTTGTGTGTGTATTTGTTTCACTTTGTGTTACACCAAAAATGCGCCGCAAAGCCAAACGAGAGCAGTTGCAAGTGCAGCAACGGCAACTGCAGCCATTGCACTTTGCATAATAGCTCATGTGCCTACGTGTGTGTATGTGTGCGTGTGTTGGCGCTGTGGTGTGCAGCCATTTTGTGCCTGTGTATTTAACTGTGCATGCGTGCGTGTGTGTCTGTGTGTGTGCTTGTGTATGTTTGTATATCATTACTTATCAGATACTTATTATGAGCACACGATATCGTATATTTTGGCATGCGTTTGTCTGTGTATCTTCCTCTCTCTTTCCCTCTCTCTCTCTCCCTCCCTCTATCCATGTGTGTGTGTCGCATCTGTGTGTTTGGTAAATATGCAAATGAGCCTGTTTGTTGCCACTACTGTTTGCCATTGTTGTTGTTGCTTTTGTCGTGCGTTGATTATTGTTGTTATCATCTGGCTGTGTGTGTGTGCGTGTGTTGTTGTCGGTGTTTTTGTAGTTGTTATTGTCGGCACCGCCAACGACAAGCAGCAAACATTTGATTATGATACGAAATCGATATAATTTAAGCGATGCCAACCAGAGAAACGGATGCTCACAGTTTGGGAATGCTTTGACCAAGTTCCCTAGCCCCAACCAGTCCCGCCCCCTGCGCTGTTGACTTTTCAATTTATTGGCTCAAAAAAAAAAAATAAATAAAAACTGAAACAGAAACAGAAAACACAAAAGCAGTTAAACAGTTGGCCAAAGTCAACGTCGACATTAACTTTTGCAGTCGTTTGGCTTTTTATTTTTTAATTTTGCTGGCTTTTATGAGGTGCTGTTGCTGCTGTTCTTGTTGACGTTGCTGTGGCTGTGGCTGTTGCTGTTCCAACTGCTGCTGCTGTTGCAACTACTCAGCCCATTCATCATACTCCGCCCATCTGCAGCATTGTGGCTTCCGCACACATCGCGTGTCGAGAGCGGCGCACATTTTAACGCCTTTTTAAGTTTTGCCGCCAAACAAGTGCAATTCTCACAACAGAACAGCACAGCAAACAACAACAGCAGCCGTAGAAACAACAATAAACAACAGCAGCAGTAACAACAATTGCAGATACACGAAAACTAATTACAGATTCTAATCGCGTCATATATTTTTTTCCTTTCTCCTTCGGTTAAAGCTGCGTTTCGTGTGCTCAGCCCATCAATATTGGGAATACCAGAACCGGGTCTTGAGTTTTGCATGGCCCTTTGTACTACCCAACTCACCCCAAAGCCAACCCAACCCATTCCCCTACTCCCTGCCTCTTTTCACCTCCCTCCTTTTTTTTAAGAGTCGTTTCTGTCGCTGTTTTGTTGACTAGTGCAACGGAAATGGCTGTAGACGCGGAAGTGAATTGTTAGGCGCCTTCGACTAAGCCTAAGATGAATGGCTTGGAAAGCCACAAGTGGGCCAAAAGGGGACAAAGGGGCTAAGAGGTGTATGGCCAACTGCCAATAGAAGTGGAAACTTCATGGAATCTCAAAGTAAAAGAATGGCGAATAGTCATTAAGAATCAAGTTATTCAGTATTCAGGAAGGGCATATCTATATTGTTACAACTAAAGAGGCGGCTGCAAATAACTAAGAGAGAGAAGGAGAGAGGGTTAGAGGGAGAAGAGGCCCTCAGGAAGTGCTAGAGATAGTTGAACAAACTATTTCTCACACGTTAGCGGTTTGAAGGATAAGTGTTTAGTTACCAAATCTTGAGAAATTATGATTGAAACTTCAGCATTGTTCAGGAAGTTGTTAGCACAAAGTTAATGAGAAATGCGGAATTTGAAAGTTGACGTTTTCCTTTCCCAGGTTTGCTTAGGTCAATAGGAAAATTTAATGAATAGGTAAAATAACATGAGAATTTTTAAAAGAGGTTTAAGATAAAATGCTCTTAATGAAGAATATCAATAGAAAATTGATTAAATTACTATTGCGTATAGAAAACTGTCATGCAAACTATAAACTCATAAAAGGAAATAAAAAGATATTATTTTTTAAGAGTTAATTCATTAATTTTAAGTTAATAAAAGTACTAAAAACTAAAAGCTCTACATAAGAAGTGATCTGCATAAATCGTGTAACGGTTTTGCCGGCGCTTTAACGGACATGCCTGCTCTACAGTCGAGGAACTGACCGCCCTACTGATTATTTGGCCAAATTCTACGAAAATTCCGGCACAGGCCAAAGTCGCAGCCGTCGCCGCAGTCGCCGCGGATTGAGGGGCTCAGTCAAAGTCAGCGGCGCTGTTCAGAGGATAAAGTCAAAGCGAGCGCAGCAAAAACTCATAACTCAAAACGGCAGCAAAAACGGTTCAACAGCTGTTTTTTCTGAACAGCAGCTGAAAATGAATGCAGAGAAACACCCTGTAACAAACACAACTACAACTGCAGCACTCAACTTACACACACGCACACCAACGCACCAACACTCACTCATTGCGAGAGTCAGGCAAGCATGACGCGTGGCTGCTCTTTGGGCAACGCCCCTTTCTTCGTTGAGTGAGTTTCGTTAAGTTGAGCGCTCTTTCGCTGCCGTTTGAGTCGTTTGCCTTTGAGTGACTTTCGTACTGCGCAGACGCAAAGTACAAAAACAAAGAAATAAAAATAAAAAGAAGAACAACAAAAAAAGTGGCGCACGTTGCTGGTCATAAAGGAAACAACAACAGCAACAAGCGACATTCTTTTTTATGGCTTTCAAAACAAAATGGCAACCATGAGACTCTGAGCACGAGCAAAAGCAACAACAACAAGCAGATGTTGAGCTATGCGCTGCGATAGCTCTATAGCTGTAAAAGCTGCGATGCTAGCGTCGGCGTCGCTGCCGTCGCTGCGGACGTTTGTTTGACTTCTCGCATTTTGATGTTCTCTGCGCTGTTCACACAGCTTCAACTTTTCAAGTACTCGCGCTCAACACACACATGTCCCCCGTCCCCCTTCCCTCTACTCCATCTACAGGCTACAACAGGCCGTAGAAAATATTTATGCAAGTCAAGCGCTGAGCATTTATGAACTGTCAAACATTCTCAACGCAATTCCAATGATTTTGATACTTTAACATTTTCGTAAAATGGCAACCAAGAGGCGCTGGAGTGCAGAGGGGCGAGTGGGTTACACTCACACCCAAGCACACACACTTGCAGTGCCGTCAAATTGGCGGTGTTAGTGCATATGTGGGTGTTTTCCATGTGGCGAGTACACGAGTGGAACGGAACTGCCAGAAAGGCAGTGAAATTCTTTTTGCTGCCCATTTCTCTCGCCTTGTGTTGCACGCGGCGTATGAGCAATTTTAACTTTGCTGCAAGCCTTGAATTGACATAGTAAAGAGTTGTGTGTGTGGCAACTTTAAAATGGCGACGTCGCCAACTGCGCAATCGATTGAGCTATTTGTCCACAAGGGGTTGGAAACAGACTTGAAGATGGAAGGGAGTTTGGATGGGGTTGTAAAAGCTAGTTAAAGTTGTGTGGGGAAAATTAATATATTTCTGTGAAATGGAATTTAAGGGAATGAAATAGGAAAGTAAGAAGTGATTTGTTGCTTTAAGAATTAAAGAGGAATGGTACAAAATTGTCTAGAATTTATTTAAGTGTTCCAAAAAATGTTGTTAAAAGGAAAATATTTAGAGCTTTAAACACAATATGAATCCTGTTTCAAATTCCATACAATTTTTTGTAAACCTGCAACACAACTTATTTTAGCTATGAAATTTTAAGGGCTTTAAAGTAGGGAATTATGTTAATGCCAATCAAATTTAATACCCATAAAATGTATACCAATTTCAGTGCGGATTCTCATAGTTCCCTGCATCAGACAAATTGAGTTTTCCCAGAATAATTCCCACTTTGTTTTGAAGTCCTTTGCGGAGCTAAGTAAACAAAGGCGCTACACTTGATCCGCCGTTTTGGCATTTTTAGAGCTACCAAGAGCTCTATAAATACCCTCTAGAGCCAAACATGATAACATCGTACAGGCAATATTCAACTTCATTAGAAATAAACCGAGTTCAAAGGTGAGAACGGCCAAATCAAATAGACACTTGGTAACAAAGCGTCAAAGTCCAAAAGAAGCGCCGCTACAGCTACAGGCGCTAACTGCTAGGTGTGAAAATGGTAAAACAGGAAAATGCTAAAGATTCCCGTAGAAGAGACCAGAAACCGTTTAATTGTATTTGTAATTTTCATGGATTTTACAACGCTTTGAACAATTTGACGTCAACTTTTAAATCAAATATGGCGCCGACTGGAGAATAAAAAACTGGGGAGGTAAAAAAGTTGCTCAACATATTTTTTGTTTCACTACAAACTGAAGGAAAGGGGAAATTATTGGGTGCCAGAAACAAAAGGCAGCCGTTGCTCATTTGCATTGGAAATCGGTTGTGGGAGTGAGAGGGGGTGAGAGGCGTGGCGTTATGTGCTGGGGACTGACGACTGTTGCGGGTGCTCGGCAACACTAACAGGATATGGCAGTGAAGCACCAATAATCCTTTTAATAAATATGATATCGCAAAGGACCAAAAAAAGCCAAAGCGGCAACGACTCTGCCATGTCCTACTCCGTCCTCCCTCTGACGCTTTCCCCCTCGGCATCTGCATCTGCTGTGTCGGCATCATTTGCATTTTATGCAAATTTCACAACAGACGAACATAGCAAACGTTCCAAAGGATACACAGTTGAGCAGCAGCAGAAGGAGGAGAAGGAGAAGGAAAGGAAGGAGAAACGGCCAGCAAGGAGGAGCATCGCTAGGAAAGCAGCTCTCCACAAAGCGAATATGTAAATGGGAATGTGCTGATGTTTTTTAAAAGCTTCCAAAAATAAACAACATAAAAATGTGCGAAAATACGAAAAGCGAAATGGAAATGGAAAATTCACAAAATGCATATTTGCTCTTTGTTATAGACGATGATCAAAATGGGGCAGCAACGATTGACCAACAGATTGGAGACTTTCTTAAAGGCAAAAGGTGTGAAATCTTTAAATCAAAGTATTTTTGGGAGGGAGAACTGGAAGCTTTAACTGGAGTGGCGAAAAAAGATTTGAAGCAAGAAAACTAGATAAAAGTAAATAAAATTTCTAAAAATGTAAGAAAATTTTAGTCTTTTACTATTAAGTCTTCTAAGATTTGAAAGTTAAAATAGGATTTTATTATTAAAGACAAGCTCTTTAAACTATCTAAGTAATCACTCTGTAGGCACAGCTTGGCTGCTTTAATTAGTTATAAAATACTCTAAGAATTTTATTCATTACTTACTTCTTCCAACCCAAATTTTGTATAATTCTCCATTACTTAATATTTAAAGGTAGAGTATCTTTGCATTCGTATAGTCTGCTCTTCTATGTTTGCTTTGTTTTTTCCTGTTTGTTGTAAAATATTGTCGAATATTTTGAGAGGCGAAGGCATCACATTTACACACCAACACACACTAACACCTACACACATCAAACACTCACACATCTGCACATATGCTTACGCAAACACACACAGAAAGCGTACGAAGAGAGCTAAGCAGTGGGGAATTGGATGGGGGCGTGGGAGGGAGACAGCTAGAACATTTTGCACATATTTACATGCAAATTGTTTGCTTTTAAAATATGCACAAACTTTTCGTATATATTTTTTTATTTTTTGCATTTTGGGCAAATATGAATAACAAAATGGAAAGGAAGGAAAAAATCAAAACTGACAACTCGAGAAAAGTTTTCCATGAATATTTTGTGAGAGCTAAAAAGTTGCCAAGACTTTTCCAGCAGCACAAACTTGGTTCGGTGGGGGCGTGGCCAGGGCACTTAAATAATTACAGAACCAGCAGCAGCTGAAAAAAACACCTGCAACTGCAACCGCAATCAAAGGCCATTGATCCGTTTGGCCATAATAGAGGTAAATAAATAATAATAGAGTTTTATTATAATTTTTTTATCGCCTAATCATTAACAACAATTGACGCAATTTGCGCGCTGTGATTATCGCATGCAAACAAATATGCAAAAATTGATAAATTTATGAAACGAAGCGAAAGTGCAAACGGGCGTAAATCAAATTTGGGGTTGAGTTTTTTTTTGGGTTTTTGAGTTTTTGGTTTGCTGGTTTTTTGAACTGCGGCCAGCCACGCGTTAAATTCGATTTTGTTAATTTACAAACCCGCAAAACTATTTGACAATGCGAGGGGGTGGCCAGGAAGGCGGTCTGTTGCCATAGCAGGCGTAACGGGAAGGGGGCGGAGATGTGTCTGCATTGTGGTCGAATTCGAAAGGGGATTGGGATTGGGATTGCGAGTGGGAACTGAACTGCAATTGGGAGTTACAAGTTGATATTATTTATGAGGCAAGTTCTCATGTTTCAATTGACAACGACAAAAATATTTAATTGTGATACATTTCAATTCACAGTTATTTTTTGTGTGCAGAGGCAGCAGCAACGGCAACGGCAACAACAATAAAATCAATTGAAATGTTGGCAAACATGTCAAAATAAATTATATAGCACATGTGGTTGTGTGTGTGTGCCAGTGTGTGTGTGTGTGTGGGTTGTTTACCAACTGGGTGGCATGCCACACTATGTTGCCTGTTATGCAAGTGGCAACCACAAAAACCGAATTTTAATTTGCACGCTTGCAGCATTTGTTAGTCAAACTGGTTGCTGAAGGTGGTGACGAGGGCAACCCTACACAACCCTGCCTCCTACCCACTCACTCCCCTCGTATAAAAAGCGTATTCAATTCTGAAAACTGAAAAACCTCAAACCCTTAGGGATCTAAGCGGCTTACGCAGCCAAAAGCCGGGACAACCCTGCTACTGTCCGGCCTGTAGAGTTGCCGGGTTGCTACTCGAGAGAATTGCGCAACTTTTACGCCTATTTGCGGGCATAATTAAGTTAAACTACAACAAAAGAACAAGCACAAAGCGAGCAGGGCAAAAGTCGAGAGTGCACTTGAAAGCGATTGAGAAAGAGAGCGAGAAAGAAGAGGGAGACGGAGATATTTGGAGAGTGAAAGACTTTGTGCCATTTCCCACAGTTCCAGTTACAGTTTCGACACCTTGCTCGCGGAGCAGAGGAAGAAGAAGGAGGAGCAGCAGGGTAAGGAGAGGGGGGGTAGCCGGGTCCAAGCTCCGAGGGCCGCTCTCAGCGTACGCTAAGGCGAAGGTTAACCCATCATAAATCAACGGGACACGCAAAAGATCATTAAAACCGAATCTCGCTATCATAATAAAGAAATCACACGAGAAAACAAACCGAAAACAACTTTTTTCTCTGTTTTTATACTCTCTGCAAGAGTATATTGGGTTTGTGCAAAGTATGTAACAGGCAGAAGGAGGCGTGGCAGACCCCATAAAGTATATATATTCTTGATCAGCGTCACAAGCCGAGTCGATATAGCCATGTCCGTCTGTCCGTCTGTCCGTCTGTCTGTCTGTCTGTCTGTCTGTCTGTCTGTCTGTCCCGTCTGTCCGTATGAACAAACAGATTTCAGAGATGGTAAGAGCTACAAGTTCGAGCTTGGTGTCAATCGATCACATATTTAGTCAGTCAATACAAGAATCTTTTTTTTTCGATGCCACGCCCCATTCGCCCACAATGAGCAAAAAACAAGACACACCTCGGAAAAAATCGGTGTTTCCGGAGAATATTTCAGTAACTATGGCACCTAGGATCACCAATTTTGGTATGGAGGTTCCTAGCGACAGCGTTAATACATTGGCATTTGAAATTTTGGACTGCCACGCCCCTTTTTCCCAAAATACATAAACAACTTTCGTTCCGTTTTTAGGCATTGGTTCATATAGTACAGCATTGCATAATTCGAGTGGAGGCTAACTTTTTCAAACTATTCCTGAAAGGTGCATTAAAATCGGACTATAAACAAGAAAACTAGAAGCGTTACAATATTGATAATTGAACGCAATATCACTATAGAGTGCGAGCGAGACAGAAACGTTTTCGCTGTCTGTGTGGCGGCAGCGAAGCCCGCAGTCGCTGGCAGCGCCAAATACACACATACATATGTAAGAACATATATAATGTCAAACGTATGTGTATTCGCATACAAACAAACAGATGTATGTGTAATTATGCTTAGATTGTTTTTGTTTCAAAGTGTTTTAATGCAAGTAATAGATATTGTAATATCTTGATACCGATTTTAATAATTTAACCGGGAAAAAAATGCAGAGAGTATTATACGGTTGGGCGTGCTCGACTGTACTTTTCTTTCTTGTTTTTTATATTTCAACTCCAACTCGATTCGACTTTGGAGTCGTCTCTGACTCGTTTTATTTGATCGCTCAATCAAAATGATAAATGAAAATTAATATTTCTTAATATTGTTTACAAAGTGAGAATTATACATAAGTTCCAATGATCTTTGCATTCCAGCAACAAAGGCTTTTAAATGTAAAGTAATGTGCAAAGCTTAGGCACTTTTTTTGGGGGCTATCATTAACAAAATAGTCGGAAAGGTTTTAGGGGCATAGGGAACAGTGTTGATACCCTATAAATTAGAGTGAAATGTAGGGTTAGTTATTAAATGTGGTATAGTTTGTGGTGTGTACTTGGCTTAGAAGAAAGTGGAGTGGAGTTTTAAAGGCCAGTTATGGCTAACAACTTAAAGTATTATAAATTAACTATATTTTTCTATTCCTCTTCATGGCTTAGACTTGGTGTTTCCTCAAATAAAATAGTAGTAATTTTATTTTCCTGTTTAGAAATAAATTTACTTTAAAATGTATATAAAATATAGCCCATCTTTTAATTTAGTAGTTTAATTATTTATCTAGTTTTTCTTGATCACGTCTTCTCACTAAGATGCCCCGCTGGTGAGTGTATGCGATCGGATAGAGTAATAAGCGTGTAAGTATAAGCCATTTGTGGGAAAGACGCTATTTTGTGGTCAATATTTCATGGTAGGGGCCATTGTTTGATAAGAATTATTGCAACATATCAATCACGAAGTTAAGTGGATCTCGTCAAATGTGAAATGTGAAATGTGACGGGGCATGCATCAAGAGGCACGCAACTGAGAAGGTGGCGGTGGTGGAGGCAAAATAAAGGAAAAAGTTCGGCCACAAAATGAAAACATTCAAAAACAACAGTCCAAAAATTTAACTAAACAACATGAGCAGCAACAGCAACAACAACAACAACAGCAACAACAAAAATAATAATAACACCAACAACTGTGGCAACATTCATCAACATCAAAAACAAACAAAAAGGCGCGAGTCAAAGCCAACAAACAAATAAACAGCGCGAAAGAGATGGCAGTAGAGTGAGAGAGAGGGAGAAGGGGAGTGGGGGAGTGCGGGAGTAAGAGTGTTGCCAGCGCAGACCAGGGGCCAAAAGTGGGCCCATCCCATAACCCGTAACCATTCCAACAATTTATTGCGGCTAGTTGAGACGTCTCGTTGTTTGTATAATGTTGGTAACTTCTTCTTGTCCCTCTCCTCCTCCATCTCCTCCTCCTTGCTTTCTTGCGCTGTTGCTTTTGCTTCCCGTTGACTTTGACGCCGCTTTTTGGCGGTTGTCGCGGTTTCTTGGCCTCTCATACCTCAGTTGGCCCAAAACCACTTGGCTCTGAGTTATTACCACGCACTTGGGGCGATTAATTGACTTTACAGTCGCTTCGTATCAAAATCGGTGTGGACTCCTATGCTAAGCAATGGGGTTCCAATTAGGGCAAACTCTCTCTATCACTATCTCTGTCCACCGCTCTTCAACTCTCTCTCCCTTTCTACAGCTGCAAGTGCGCTTCGATTTTTGAAGAACACTCGGGGAAATAATTAAGATGTTATACCAAATATTTCAAACTTCGACTGTTTTTTTAAGGGAAATGTTGAAGTTAAGAAAAGTAAATAATAAAAAAAAATAAGACTTGATATCGCTTAAATAAGATATAAATGTTTTTTATAGTGATTTTAAAAGCTGTATTTATTTTACTTAAGTTTTATAAATTTTACTACTACTACTACTATTTTGCTACTACTATTTTACTACTACCATTTTGCTACTACTATTTTGCGACTACTATTTTACTACTACTATTTTAATACTACTATTTTGCTATTACTATTTTACTAGTACTATTTTATTATAACAATTTAACTAATTTTAAACCTTCTGTCTCATTGAGACATATTCCTCTAACTTTTTACGCTTCAACTGAATTACACTTGTAAGTTTCTGTTTTCGTTTGATTCATAATCTGCAGATTACTTCCGCTAAAATGTCACCCTCGATGTCCCCCTTGCACGCCTCTGTACACCCTTCCAGCTGCCACACTCAGTGAATGCGGCTGGCTTTAAGCAAATTAGCAAGAATATCGCATAAAGTCCTGTTTGCCTTCGATCTGAATCTGAAGCTGAAACTGAATTCGTATCTGAAAACAAAATTAGACTGACAGCGACTCCTCTCACGCTTGGACGCAGCGGTGTGCCCCTAATCGTGGCACGTGCTTCAACATACATAATCACGGGGCTGACAACAAAAAGTGCTGAGTTGAAAGAGTGACAAAAGGGTCGCATGCGTGAGTGTGTGCCACAAAAAGATAATCCAATCTTATGCTGCTAATTTTACAGAACAGAGCAGTCGAAACTTGAAATAGAAATGGCATAAAAATAAAATCAAATCTCGTGCGAGCGTGTGGCAATGTGGTTAGAAAGAGGTTTGAGGTCGAAGTTACTGTAGACTGAGCTCTGTGGACTCAACTCCGAGGTGGACACTCTCGAACTTTTGGACAAAAGCTGAAGCAGCGCCCTGAGAAATAAATTCGATTATTCTCCTTTTTTGTGACTAGCTGCCTGGGTTGTGTGCCAGTTGAAAGTTGTCGCCGCAGGGTGGCGCCATTGTGCAACTTTAGATTTTTCCAAAAATGCTCGTAACCCAGCCCCACCCACTTTGAGTACAGTACCCCCCTTAGAGCCTGCCTCAAGCTGGCTAATTCTAATTCATTTATTTAGTTTCGTTTCGTTTCCTTTCGCTTTTGCATACTCGACTCGGGAGTCCCTGGGAGTCCTTGGGAATCCTTAGCAAAACTCCAATAACTACAGCAGACTGTTGCTTACTTTTTCCACTTACCTGCCGCCTAATTGTGCGTCCACGCACCTGTGTTGTGGGCGTTGGGCGCTGACACGTGCAGCAGTCAGTCGACAGCCGTGAGACGCCACGCACGAGTTGCAGTTGCAAAATGGGCGTGTATAATTTATGTTAATTCAGCTGAGAAAGCCAACTCAGGTGCTACGGCAGCGAAACAGAACTTTTACTGCAACAACTACAACTACAAGTGCAACAAAGTCAGGTGTGTGTGTGCGTGTGTGTGTGCGTAGTTGCTACCAAGTCAGCCAGCTAATGAGCATTAGCCGCCGCATCAAATAAAATATGAAATGTAAATTCTGCGCTATAAAAAACAGCATGCAAAAAACACATATTTTTTAAGAGTTTTTCTTGGCTTTGCGAGGTGTGTTTTAATTGTTGCTGTAACTTTTATTACGCTGATTTGTCTAAATAAAACCAAGAGCCATTGTAGTGTACTTTAACTTCCTGTTAACCTTTAAACAGAAGGCTTTAATTTTAAACTATTGTTCTCCTTAAAGTCTGACTTAAGTTTATTTAACTCACATTAATAAAAAAAGTTTTTTTTAATACTTTGAGAGGTCTGTTTTAAGAAGTAGCTTTCAGTTTAGTTTTGAAAAAGATCTTTATAGTTTCAAGTCACAAATTCTCTTTAAACTTATTTAAATGCCTTTAACCGATACTGTCTTTAGATACTTTTAGCTTATGTAAAGCTGATAACTAGTATATGCTAGTATAGCTAGTCACAATTAGTATATGTTAGTTATCAGTTTTACACAACAAAATAGTAAAATTATCTGATTTAAATAACCCCCAACAATAGCCAAATTAGTCTAAATTTAAGACGTTTCTATATAAAAATTTAAGTGCTATATACAAAACAGATCGGCTAGATTTTCCCACAAATTTATCAACAGATATGACTTCTTTACTACACACACCAAGTTTCCTTTGTATAGTTAATACTTTTGGCTAATTTCAAGTAGTTTTTCCCAAAGTTGATGAGCTGTTCAAAGGGTTGAAAAAAAAGTAAATTAACGTTGCTCAACGCTTCACGGCTACTGCTCCCGAGGCGTCAATTGGCAACAACATTATAATTGTTGAAAAACACATATACACTTTTATGTGACTTTATAGACACACATAGTATTTGAGGCCTGACAATCAACCCAAAAGTGATTAAAGTTAATTTTTAGGTGTCGGTTTTTTAGGTTCGTTTTTTGGATACGCTTTCGCTGTGTCAATTAAAAGATCATTGTGCGGGTCGTGCACTTAATTAAATGTCAATTTGTTGAAGTTCATTGACAACCCTAATAACTTCATTAGGTGTTGTTAAGTTCGTTAAAGGGTTGTCACGCCGTCTAAAGACGAAGAATTTGATCGGGAGTTAAGAACTTTATAATAACCCGCATAGGAATATCAGTCGGTCAAGTTGAGCTATTTTTCTAGGCATTTCCTAAGTGAGGCAAACATTACTCAACACTGGCAGCAGAGTTGCTGCTGATTTTCATACCCGTTACTCTAAATTCATTTTTATGTATTTCCTGTGCTCAGTTTGCTTTCTTTTTGTTGGCATTATTCACACTGCAGTGATTTCACAAAAGATACAAGATACAGATACACACACACAGGCACACCCAGAGATATGTAAATTCAAAGAGCCACTGGAAAATGTGCACAAAAAAAGGCGACAACCCCAAAGGACACTGAAAAACTTTGCTGCTTTGTAGAAAATTCATAAAACTTCCGCTTGGTCAGATTGGGGACGCTTGTGGGCGTGGCAGCTGGGTCAGTTTGCCGAGGGTGGAGGGTGGAGTGTGGAGCGGGGGGTGGTTTCTGTAGCGACTGGGCAAACAACAAAATGGCGCATTTTAAAGCGTCAGCGTCCAAGGAAAAGCTCAAGAGCTCGAACCATGAACATTTCACATTTTCCGCTTTCCGTTTTCCATTTTCCATTTTCCATTTTCTATTTTCCATGCTAAACAGCTCAGAAATTTTTCCGTTTTACTTTTGTGCAAACTTGGCGCCCTGTCGCCATTTTTATTTTTTCCTTTGGTTACGGTCTCGCTCGCTCCGCTGGGGGTTGCTAAGCCCCTACCACTCCCACCCCCGCTGCCACCAGTGGAAGGTAGGGATGGAGGGTGTCTTGGGGCAAAAATAAACAAAAATCAAAGTTGCAAATAAGAAGAAACTACAAAGTAAGTTAACATAAAAAGTTCGACGCCTTCGCCTTGTTTTTCCCAAGTTTGCTACCGTTTTTGGGGTGGGCGGAGGGATAGGGACGGGGTGTGTGGGAGCTACTGCTTTTTGGGTTTCTTAGCTCAGAAGGAAGTGGGAAGTTGGAGGCCTGGAGCTTGGGGTTTCTGGGGTATGCGGCATACTTAGCTACCCCCAAAAGACGCACAAACACACAAAAGCAAAGAAAAGGAACGGAGGAGAGGGAGAGGGTGGGAGGGAGAGACGAAAAGAGAGCGACGGATTTCACACAAAAGATTTTGTCGAGCACTTTTGGGCAACAAAAGCCGGAAACAGCAGCGGCAAAGCAGCCAACATCCTCTCAAGTGTTTCCTTCTCGAGCACCCTGCTCTGCCCGCTCAGCCGGCAGTCGGCGCAGTCAAGCGCAAGGACAACGCGGCACAAGATGGCTGGAAGGGGCAGAAGGAGGCGTGACTTGGCTCACTCGTTCTTGCCTTGCTTTTTCTTGCTCATGCTGATCACGTCTATTTATTGTGCACATAATATGGGCGCACCGTGCTCCGTGCTCCGTACAGCGTACTCCGTCCGTACGTACGTCCTTTTGTCCGTCTAGTCCTTGCTTGGCGTCTCCTGGTCCTGCGTCTCGTGTGCTCCTCTGGCTACGTGCGACGCATGCATCGCTGGACACGCTGCTGGCTCCACTGGGTTTCTGTCTCTGCCGCTCTTCCATTCCTCTCTCTTTCTCCTCTCCACTCTTTTTTTCTCCTTCGCTGTTGCCTTTTTTTCGCTTTATTCTATTCCTGCTCCTGCACAGCAATTCAATTATCGTGAATGCGAATTTTTGCCCGTTTCTGAATCCGATTCCGATTCCGCTTCGCATGTTTTGTTTCAGCATCGAAGACTCGGCGAACTTTCAGCGTATCAGCATTTTATTTGCTGTTGATTTATGCAACGTTCTATGTCCCCACCCCCAAGTCTCCCGCTTCCCACCCTCTGCTCTAAACGTGTCCCTTGACTCATACCCTCCGAAATCCCCTCTGCTTACCGCCCCATCGCTTCACCCGCTGTTCACTCAAACAATCGCTTCTTCAGCTGCTGCTGCTGGCAATGTTGAATATTTGCCAAGTATGCTGATTGAATTTTTTCCAGTTGACTAAATGATATCAAGGATATTTGCCCAAGCCCAGAGCCCAGCGCCCAGAGTCCCAGTGACAGCTTCTGGACTGGGCTTTAGCATCAGCTCCCAAAACGCAGTCTTTAAGTTGTCTCCTAGGATTTTAGGATTAGTGGCTGCATTACCTAATGCAGTTAAGCCTGAATTCTACATAGTCTAAAGGATCTAGAGCTCAACAAATCAAAAGGTATCAAATAATGGTAAGCTTTTTAAAAACTTTAACTAAAATTTAAATTCTTAAAGTTGTTATTAAATAAAACTTATTCTAAACTAAATTTCTTTATTTTTCAGTTCTACAAAAACTCAATTTTTGTATAAATCTGTTGTCTTAAGTCTTGGATTCCCCTTCCTGGTAAGGAACGAATATCGTGGGCTAAGTGTGGAGTATTTTCCTGTGGATTTTTTAAACTATCCTGTCTATTGTCTTGAGGTTAGTAACTAAGACTAATAGCACTATTGCTAAGAGTTTTCGTATTGCCCATTTTCACTTTATAATCTAAGACCTCTCTCACCAAATTCTAAAATTTAAGTTCTACTTGCTTTTAGCCATAAATTAATTGGTCTAAATTAATTATGCCTTGGCTAACAATAGCTGTTTTAAGCCTGCATAACTTAATTGATTTAGATACACTGTTTGTAAACTTGAGTACACCCAAACCCAGTCCATGAATACCTCTATTTAGTACCGAATACACTCCAAGTATATTGAGAGCTCCTTCACATTGATAGCGTTCAATTAAATGGCAATTTGTTGCTTATTCAGTCACAGCCCAGTTTACTGTTTACGGCTTACAGCAAACTAGCAGATACTGAGTATTAGCCCAACGACAGGCGATGATACGACAAACGAGGACAGAGAAATTCAGACAGGATTCATGCTCGTATTATCAATTTTCAATATTTAGACAGGCAACTAAGACTAATAATCACGTTTGTTGAACGTAAAGCGAGTCGGTAGTTTGTAAATAGTAGGTGGGAGGAGGGGCAGGGGGAGCGGTAAGGGGGTCGCGTGGGCATAATTAACACTCTCGGTGCTGTCGAGCAAATCGAGCGGGTTAAACTGCACAAATGTGGCTTCGATGCCGTTTCGAGTGCAATAATTAATATGCCCAACGTGCAACGGCTCCGGTGCTGTCCTATGCTGCCACTTGCCACCGCCTGCTACTCTGGAGTGGGTGGCTGATACTCGTGCTGTTGGCGGGGTGCCATAAAAGGCGTTAAATTGACACAATTGAACACACCCTTGAGACTCGAGAGGACTACAACGCGCCCCATCTATTTGCTGTGTTGTTGCTGTTGTTGCTCCCGTGGCTGTGGCTCACGCGGTGGCGAGTGCGTTTAATCGGAAATGCTAACATCTTCATCATCCTGGCGCATAATGGCGTTCACGTTCAAAAACTGACAAGTGACAAACCAAAAGCGCGTTTCCCCCGCTCTCCCTCTAATACAACAATACAAATTCACAATTTTCCACTTCGTTTTGGAATTATAGCTTCTGTTTTTGCCTCATATTTGGCCCATGCAAATATGCTCGTGAATTGATATTTTTGGCAAATACGTATGTGGATCCAAAACGTGACTAAAATGATATATAGCTACAAGTATGTGGCACATATGTATTTATGGCTTTGACTTCAGGCTTAACACTTAATTTATATAAGCGTATAGTGGGTAGAAGGGAGTGAGTAGTGTGCTTAAAGAAGTACTTAGCTTGTTACTAGAAAAGTTCTAAGCTTTATAAATTTTTTTAAAAAATAATATAGTAGTTTGTTTATATAGTTTAAAAATAAAACTTCATCAGACCACATAGAACTTCAAAGGGAGCTTAGTTTGGATTCTTATTCTCCCTAGAAACTTTTTAAAATTATCTTAATTTTCAACACTGTCTAAAATTTCCACAAAGTTTCCAGTATGTCGTGCACTTCCAGCTTTCCCCAAAGCCCTTCCAAACAACCCATTTCTATTTTATACTTAGCAGCAATTTGTGGTAGTGTAAAAGACTGAGGACTCTAGGATATCTGGCTACCATATCTATTTCAATTTCAGCCTCTAAGCCACTGGCTGTCACAACAGGCAAACAAATTGTGCAAATAAGTCGAGAAAAGGTTATTTATGCTCCGACGATTTCAGTGATTAAATAACCGATAACCGATCGAAATGAAACGAGAGGAAGAAAACCCCTTAAGATCGAATTACAAATAGTTAAATGACATGAAAGTGCAATAGCTGCGGAATGATACCAATGAATGACTCTCAGTCTGTCTCTGAATCCCTCTGACTGTCCGTCTGTCCCACTGTAGTGCGGTGGTGCATATTAATGGCCCGGAGGTGTGCATGCCAATTGTCATGCGCTGAAATGCTTGTTAACAACAGCGATTGCTTTTGGTATTGGCTCCCACTCGTCGAGTGTTTCAATTTTTTCTTGCTCTCAACTTTTTTAATCAAAGTCCGAGTTGTGTTTCCTCTGCTGCTGTTGTTGTTGTTGTTGCTGCTGCTGCTCCTCCCCCGTGGCAATAACGCCACACATTTGTAATGTTGCTTCTGTTTCAGCCGCTGAAAGTGGCCAGCTCGATTTGGTCTGGCTTAGAAGCTGCATTTTACAAGTTACTTTAAGGCAATCAATTTGTAGCCAACTTGCTACAGTGGCACTGCAGCTGGGAAGTGCGGGAGGGGTGAAGAAAACCAATCAAAAGAGCGTTGCGAACGCAAATTGAACGGCAAATGGCTGCAAGATGATATTTCAATACTTTGAAGAGCGGCCTCCGTCGAGGCCATAAATTATGAACGGGCGGGCGACGCCTGCGCGTAGTTGCTTACTTTTTTGCAGTTATGATTATCGCGCCAACTCGCAACTACAACTATAAGCCGGGCCAACAGAGAAGGAGGAGGCCAGATAGGAGGAGGTTCAGGTTCAGGTTCAGTTGCCGGTTCAGGTTCAGTTTTCGAGCTTAACGCATTCAGAACAACATTCGCTTGTTGTGTGCAAACAAATGTAAAAAATTTTTAATTGACTTTTGGATTTGCGCCACCGCCAGTTGCACTTTTTATGGCCCCTCGCGTGCATGCAGCTTAAAAGTTAATAAAACACGCCCAATGATAACAAGCCGCAAACAGCAACAACTACAACTACAAGAGGGAGAAGAAGTTTCGCATATTTTTCCCCTGAGGTCTTCATCATCTACTTGATCATGATGACGGTGCTTGCGGTGGCGGTGCTGGCTGTGCTGCTGCTGCTGCTGCTGATGGTAACATTGTGAGCTGCTGCTCCTCCGGCACATCATCCTCGCCAGCTCGTAGAAAAACAATCAATTAAGCGCGCAAGTAGCTGACACAGGAGGAGCGCCAGTTGCCATTGGCAACAGTCGGTGGCACGACTCTGATTCTTTGCGGGCCCAAGAGAGCGAGAGGAGCAACAAGCATTTTGGCCAAGACGTTGGGGCATTTTATGGCCTGCTTTGGCAAAATTTATGTTACATTTTTATAGTTCAGTGTAAATTGACTTTTAAAATGTAAAATTTATCATAGCAAACGGGGGCTTCGCAGCGGCAGGAGCCACATTTTAATTGCTTTGTTTTGGATATGCCGACAGCATCTGGCAACGCTGGTCGCGAAAGCTTCCGTTCAAAAGCTTTCAATGTCGTTTGGTAAACAAACAGCTGCACAAAAGCTCCACAAACAACCCCCAAAAAGCTGCGAGAGTAAAGTTATTTTAGGAGACATGAAATTTCAATACTCTTTCTTATGGTTTTTTATATGGAATCGGAAGACTATATATGATATATATTCCCTATATAGCATAAAGTCACCGCAAAAAACAAGTAGAGTTAACCATTTAGTTAACCATACAGAACATAACAGTACAGCTATATACATAAATTAATTTACTTTTAGACAAGATCCAGAAATAGAACAAGAAAATAGTATATACAAATCTTTAGCAAACACTTGGTCATAGTTAATACACCCTTTCATAAGCGAAGTGTTGACTTACATGCAAAAAACAAACATGGAAAAGCTCCGCGAGTATCAAAACAGACCTTGGGAATGCGGGGCTCGCCTTCGCCGTCAGCCGCGAAAGCTTTGCCAAGTGTAATATAATTTCTTCTTCTTGTTGGTTACGTGGGAGCCGCAAGTGAAGCCCCAACCCTTAAGTTGTCATTGGCAATTGGATGACGAAACAATTGCGACGAGTCGTGAAGTTAAACGCAGCATAAGAAAAATCTATAAATTGATTAAAAACTAAAAGCAAACGAAGGAAAAACATTGAAAAACCCTGGAAAATGTTGCTGCCCATGGTCAGCTCAGGTAGCAAGTGGAGTTGTCGCTGCATCTGGGAAATGTTAATGTCACCGATATCACCGCGTAATCTGCGCACCACAGCACTGCTAACAAGCATCTACCAACTGGTGAGTTATGTAAAGAAAAGTCTCTGTTCCTCCATGAATTTATCAGTTGGGGCACAGCGCACGGACCGAAACTGGCACGCAGGTAAAACCTGCCATCCAGTTCGGTCATAGAGGGTGCAGCCGTCAGCCCCAAAGTACAAAAATTACGCACTGGATATGCAAAGCCATACCCCACTGGGCGCGTTAGAACTCATCCAAAGCGGCAATTTAGCGCACGCCTCCGCCCAACGAGGGGCGTATGATGAGCCAACGGCGCAATGCGTCTGCACTGACATTCCTGATGTGGAAACGTGCGAAAGACGAGCGCCCTTTTTAGAAGAGTGCTACAAACGCAACGCAGTTTTGCTGCAGCAGTGCTAGAACCAATTGGGAATCAGTAGCGCAAACTCTGAAAAACCCGTACTGTAGATCGTTAGCTCTGCAATTCTTCGCTCTAATTTACTCAACTCCTAATCCTTTTGTATCCTTTACAGCTCATTGCACACTCCATACTTTTTGTGGTGCTACTATGTCTGGCACATGCGGAGCAAATGCGTCATCTGCTCGACTTGGACATAATGGATCAGAAGGACACTGGATTCTACAACATGTCGCCCTTCCACAACGATGTGCGTCTCAAGACGGCGGCCCAGCTAGCGGATGCCACCGAAAATGCGCTCTATGTGCTCGCCAGCATTGCCACTGTGTACGCCGTGAGCACCATAGCCCTGTTCTTCGGGGTGTACAAGAACAAACCGGGTCTGATAATTCCCTGGTTGCTGGTTGAGTTTCTGGGCGTGATTGCCGTTGCCGTCTTTATATTCATGCTTAAAGACACGAAGTTGCCCATGATATTTGGCGGACAGTGTCCTTATTGTAAGTCATTAACTTTTTTGAGGTTATGTTCAGAGTTAAGATCATTGGTTCTTTCAGTTATTATCTGTTATACGTTGCTCTGCATGGATGGAATTAAGTGGTATGTGATGCACAGTTTCTATCAGAGTCTACGCACAATGAACAAATTGCGAGAGATTGCTACGGTGGCTATTCCTTGTCCTGCCCCAGGATCTGTAAGTACCAAGTCTTCTAAATTTAACAATTGACTTAAATGTTATATATTTCACAGCAGATTCCCTATCAGTTCCGTAGGGAACACATGTACTTGGGCAGCAATGGATACAAGCACATTCTTACCGAGTCCCCAGATGGACAGTGTTAAATTCAACGAAATTATATACCACTTATGATCAATCAGTCACACCCCTCCCGCCCACTATCCAAACGCCCTCGAACTTCCAGCATCAAGTGTCTTAAATTCCGTTTGGTTTTTAATTTAAATTTAAGTTTTGGAACGTGTGTGATATGGAATAACCACAGATAACTATTTTAGATAAGGAGGGAATGGATCGAGAGGCAGTGTATATGTTATATATACAAAAATTATATTCTTACAGCAATACACACAGATAAATCTAACTATTTTCTATACAGTGCTTAAAATCCCACAATATCCTATAATCTTATCATATAGTAGTTGTTGTTAAAAGTGCAACATTATTTTAAATTAAATAAATTATTATTAATTTAAAATTGTTGTGATACATTTTAAAGTTGGCTGGAGCGGGACTCGAACCGTTGATTGCTTGATCTACAGTTTCAAACACTATACCCTAGACCACTGCAGCAGGCGGCCGCCAGCGGCAACATGTGAACTTGAAAGTACTGAAAAACATCTGCTGCAGTATAGTGGTCTCTTTTACTCTCAAGGCAATTGGCCTTGAAGTGGTATTTAATAATTTAACAGAGCAATTATTCATATTTTAACAGTTCTGCAAAGATAAGTAACAGTCTGCTATTGATTAAATATGGGTCATTTAACATTTTGACAAGGCGCGGAATTTAAAACTGACTAATGTTCCAATTTTGGTTAAATTACAATATAAAATGGGATTTAATGTAAAATTTATTATAAGCAGTTCTAAGTATAATTTGTTGTCTAATTGCGGTACACGTTATATGAATATATAATTATTTTATTCTTAGACTCATCACAAAAAATGTTACCTTGACCCATTTTAGCCCTTGCGACCACGCCCAGCTCGGCTGATGGCGGTAGTTGCTGTTGCTGTTGTTGTTGTTGGGGCAAGGGTTGTTGTGCTCGTGGTTCCCAACAAGGTCATGTCATTAGACAAACTATCCATTAGGACTTCCATAGCGGTAACATTTGAGTTTCCATCTCCATCGCTCTTATCGGTCGGAATGCTGATCTGGAACTGCAACAACACCACCAAATATGTGACCATTGTAGTGAGTAGTCCCTTGAACAGAGTACGGTTAACATCAAAGAAGCCTCCACAATTGATATTCGATGGATTCATTTCGGTGGCACGCAAAAACATATTAATCTCTGTCTGGGCATCGGAGTTCATCCAATTGAGTTCGACCATCAGAAGTTTCTTTTGGAAATTCGTGCGCACATTCACGGAGGCATAATGGGCCTGATCGCAGATGTAGAAGAGCAGCCCAATGTTCCACAAAGCCGTGATGGTCAATCCGATATCCTTGATGCCAAATCCCTCCGACAGTTGCGACAATAGACCATAAATTGAAAGAGTTATGATAAAGAACAAATAGAGACTCATGAATACAAAAGTATAGCACAATGCATTGCCCGTGTCCCGGGTCAACTTGCTCAGACGTAGCCACAAAACACGATAGTCAGCCACCATGGAGGCGGGTCCAATGTGCTTCAAGGCCTTTTGAAAGCGCTCGGCCAGCAGATGAGCAGTTCCGCTGATTCCCTCGCAGATGAGAAACCACCATGCACCCAGCATAGCCGTCAAATTGTCCAGTATGCAGTAGGGTACCACCTGATTGAGATTCAAATCCGACATGGTGATGTGTATGATGACCACCGATAGCACCGAAAAGATGGGTAAGATAACCGCAATATAGATACCCTTCTGGCGCAGATTCAGTGGCAAACTGTGTCCCGAGATCTGATAGTAGAGCACCTCAAAGTCATCCCAGTCGTTGAACAAACGTGCAATCTTCCTGGCCTCCCACCACAATATGGGTATTATAATAATTGGTAGAATATTCACCAGAAATAGATACGCAATGACGGCCTCCTCGAAGGGTCCACTCAGCGAGCGCACAATGTGAATCCGATTGTTGGCCACATATCCCACATAGCACTGCGGTGGTTGATCGATTGGATGATTAATGGGAGTTTCCCGCTTACCAGGTGTGAGTACTCACCGAGAGCAGCACAAAGAACACGACAGAATAGGCAAAAGCAGCCGAATTAAGTGCAAACTTGGCACGTGAGGGACCACGGCGTACAATGGGCAGGACTCCGATGATCCGTAGAAACCAATTAACTGGCGCAATATTGCGATAAAAAACACTCTAGCAAAATACACGAAAATCACATTTTTATCTACGTTATGGCCATTAGCAGTTGTACAGCAGTTTTACCGGTATAAAATAATTATTGGTGGAGCCCACTGTGCTCACAGAGCTCCGTTTGTCATTTGGTGGCGCCTGGTAACCACTGTCCAAGCGTTCAGCTAATCCAATCGAATATTTCCTTACGCCGTGTAGATAGGCCTGCGCATTTCCACTGTTTATGGGTTTGGCGTTCAGAAAAACCGTGTCCGGTTTCTTGCGTCTGTAGTAGCTGGCCATTGTTAACGTACTGTGAGTATTTTGTACTCCTTAGTAGCGCCTTAGACCCAGACATTGGCATTAAAAATGCATTTAACCTCGCCCTCTGTTTGCTTACTATTGTTGACATTGCAGGAACAACTAGAGTTTCCTGTTGATTTCGTTTGTTTGTCTTGTGCATGCATTAACCTTAACCGTGTGTCCCAATTTCAAATTGGTGTCAATGGCGCGCAATCGTTCAGACCTTTCCAACATTGGCATTTCACAACACTGTAAGCACTCTAATCGATTAATAAGCTTTTCTCTCTTAATTTTACAGTGCTAGGTATTGTGTTCACTGTTAATGTTATCGCAAAGTTTATTTGCTAAGGTTTACTAAAAAAGAAACCATCAACAATTTTATAAACAATTATGAATTAAACAAGCTCGGGTAAGCAGCTTTTGCTTATACTGTCAGTTATATTTTTAGAAATAAATTTGATTAATATCGCATTAAAACTTATCAATAAATTATCGATATTTTTGTAATAGGTTCATCACAATATTTCTAGAATTTGCAAGCATAAAAAAAGCCGAATAAAACAAAAAGAAAAGCAACTGCCAAAATGGTCGACTACAGCAAATGGAAAAACATTGAAGTGAGTAAAATTGCAGGAAAATGACTCACGCAAATCAACTTATCAAGATTCAATCAGATTTCGGATGATGAGGATGAAACACACCCGAACATCGATACGCCTTCCCTGTACCGTTGGCGGCACCAGGCGCGAGTGGAACGCATGGCCGAATCAGAAAAGGAAAAGGAGGACATGAAGAAAAAGCGTCAGAGCTACCAGGCGCGCCTGATAGACGTCAAAGAGCGGATGAGCAAAAAAGAGGGAGATGAAGAAGAGCTTAAGGTGAGTACGAAGAGTGCAACAAGCTGTTATCTCTGAGATAGGAGTGACACATACTCATATTATTGCAGAAAGAATTGGAGAAGATTGAGAACGAGGGCAAGGAACTTGATCGTGTTGAAAATGAAATGCTCAAGAAAGAGAAGAAAACTCCATGGAATGTAGACACAATCAGTAAGCCTGGATTTGAGAAAACCGTCATTAACAAGAAAGCCGGACGCAAACCAGACGAAAACCTCTCCGAGGAAGAGCGCGAGGGCCGTCTCAAACAATTCGTCAAAGAAAATGAGAAACTGTGCAAAGAGTACGGAATGCTGCGCAAATATGAAGCCTCCAAGCGATTTCTCCAAAGTAATTTGCATTTAGTCTGCGAGGAGACCGCCAACTATTTGGTTATTTGGTCCATCAATTTGGAAATGGAGGAGAAGCACGAGCTAATGGCCCATGTGGCGCATCAGTGCATTTGCATGCAGTACATTCTGGAGTTGGCCAGACAACTCGATGTCGATCCCCGGGCCTGCGTCAGTTCATTCTTCCAAAAAATTGAACATTGTGGTTCTGAGTATCGCGAGCAGTTTGAGAGTGAGATTGAAGGTTTCAAGGGACGCATTCAGAAACGGGCGCAAGAGAAGATACAGGAAGCCATGGCCGAAGCCGAAGAGGAGGAGCGGCAGGAGAACATGGGGCCCGGTGGCCTACATCCTGCTGATGTGTTTGAAACCCTGCCAGATGTAAGTTGATTAGGAAGTAAGCGTAACTGATTATAACTTGGACTTTTCTTTAATAGGAGCTCAAAGCTTGCTTCGAATCCCGTGACATTGAGCTACTTCAGAAAACGATTGCCACAATGCCAGTGGAGGAGGCCAAGTATCATATGAAACGTTGCGTGGACTCTGGTCTCTGGGTGCCAAACGAAGCCGACATGAAGTTGGGCAGCGATGACACTGAAGACAAAGGCGATGAAGCCGAGAAACCAAAAGATACCGAAGCCACCTCAGAGAGCCCCAAAAAGGCCGAGTCCACAAAGAAGGAGGAGCCCATATACACTGGCGTTAGCACCGAGGACATCGATTGATTGCCCGCTGATAATTAAATAATGAAGATTATGCTTAAATTATAAGTTTTTACTTCAACTCACTTCGTTGACAATTGTATCCAGCCATCCGTGAAGCCAAGCATTTCCGTGTTCTCAGTTTTGTATATAATTTGAGTAAACTTTCAACCAAATTCTCAGTACACTGAGCTTGTAATTTCAATAAAAAGAATCGGCAAGCTATCAACGTAAATATATATACATTATACTCTCCTATTAATCAAATTGTTTACTTTATTTGTAACTATAAATCGCTGACTATGAATCGACCCGAATTGGATTACTATGCTGTGCTGGACATGCCTCGGAATGCCAGCAAAGAGCAGATCACTCTCGCCTATCGCCGCTTGGCCGTCCGACTCTGTCCCCATCGGGATAGGAAATACGAACAGGACTTTGTGCCTCTGGCCCAGGAGGGCAAACTGACACATCTATCGCCTATGGGCGAGTCCAAGCAGTGGGCGTACATCAACATGGCTTTCGATGTTCTGGGCAATGATCTCTATCGTGCCATCTATGATCGCTATGGGGAGGCGGGTCTTTTCGAGGGCGTTATGCTGCCGAATGGTTACTTTCCGCCGTATCAGTACCATGGTGATCACATGAAGATCTATGAGGAAATCTTTGCCAGCTATTCGCCATATGCGAATATCATTGATGCTGTCACCAATCCCCCCAGTCTGTACGCCACCAGGGAGCATGGTATTGGTGTGCGTCACAAGGACAGCAATACCGAGCGAATTATTCACTTGTCATTGGAGGAAGTCCGCACCGGGTGTGTGAAACTGATGCATGTGTGGCGTCAGGAGATTGTGGACATCAAGGAATCGCGACTGGAGAAGCGTAAGCACACGCTCAAGCTTAACATACAGCCGGGTACTACAGCCGGTACGCGTTTCTGTTTTAAGGAGGAGGGAGATCGCTATCCCACAACCATTCCCGGGGACATTATATTCATTGTGGCCGACAAACCGCATCCGGAATTCGAAAGGCGCAATATGCACGATTTGGTGTATCGCCATGACATTACTCTCTCACAAGCATTTACTGGATTTGTTTTCTATATTACCACCCTGGACAAGCGGCAGTTGAAGGTGGTCATATCGGATGTGGTTTGTCCTGGCTACCAGAAGATCGTCCCACTCGAGGGGCTGCCCAAGTGCCGCAACATGGACGCAGTGACCTCAATTAAGCATGCCAACAAGAGATTTGAAGATTTTGGTGACCTGATCATTGAGTTTAACTGTAAGTACTTATCTATATTAAATTTATTCCCATTAATCTGGGATTGCTTACAGATATATTCCCAAAATATCTCACTCCGCAAATGAAGGCCATGACCAGGCAATTTTTTAACGAGTTCCGCAAGTTGGAGCTCGAACTAGAAGCAGAAGAGGAGAAACACTTGTCGTAAATAAATGTTTTATTTGATTTATTGTGTAAATAAAAATTATTAGTGGTTTTTAAGCCAATCGCAAGTTAAACAAAAGCTGCGTTTATTATTTATTTTGAACGCTGCGTTTTGCTTGCACTTATCGTGAGCAGCGTACTAGCCCTAAGATATCGTGAGCGCATTAGATAAATATCGATACTTATATCGAAATATTTTTCATTCCGATGGGCAGGTAAAAAGACCACTGTATAATTAAAATAAAACAACGAAACAACAAAAAACAACAATAAATCACATACTGTGCAACTGATTAAATACGGAATTCGCTGTTTTTTCTCTTGTTGCAGAGAATGCAACTACGTTGAGTTTCTTGCGTAGAACGACAACTACAATTGTAGAAAAACAGTGTATTTGGGCTACATAATTCAATTACTGACACCTGACAACTGTGTACGCCCCCCACCACCGTCCGTCCACCCGGAAATACAGCGATACGCATCAGTGCAAGTTGGAAGCTGGCTAGTTGACCGCACCCACGTCTATACATAGACAAACAACCCAAAAAAAAGTGCAGAGAAAATAAAAATGCATCTGAGTGCGGATATATCAAGTGCCTTGCAGCAAATTGAAGCTGTTAAGAAAGGCATTGATGAGTCTGAGGATGCAAAGCTGCAAATGCAGACGGCGGAGAGCCTAAACACTATACTGGGTATACTGCAAGATCCGGTATTCCGCACTATTGCCCATGTGCAGGAATCGCTCTTCGAGCTTGGCATACAGCTGGGCCAGCATCCGTCCATGCTGCCCAATGACTTTGATATCGATGTCTCAGGCAATCTGGTGCTCAGCTTAAATGGTGGTGAAGTCATGTATGACTCATCGGCGCCTGCTAGTCCCGACAAGTCCACATCTACTGGGGAGGTGGAGGCGCGTCCTCAGAGTCAGAACTCCAAGACGGCCGCAAATGCAGACTTATATGCGACGGATTATGCCCAAATCCAGGCAATCGAGTTGGTCAACGATGGTACTGGCCTGGGATTTGGTATAATTGGAGCACGCAATTCGGGTGTCATTGTTAAGACCATTCTGCCTGGCGGAGTAGCCGATCGAGATGGACGACTGCGCTCTGGTGATCACATTCTGCAGATTGGCGACGTCAATCTGCACGAGATGGTGTCCGAGCAGGTGGCAGCCGTGCTGCGTCAGTCTGGCACACACGTGCGCCTTGTTGTGGTGCGTCCCATTGAGCAAACGATGCCAACACCACAGTATGCCCTGGAGCCGGGGAGCGCCGTTGTGCCCACTCGTGTGCTAGTAGATCCCGCCGAGCTGGAACGCTATCTGATCTCCACTGGCTATCCGGAAATCTTTGGTGAAAGCTCGACCGCGTCTACACCACAAACGACAACGGAGGATGATAGGTTTGTGTATCGCGGAGAGACGTCAATGCTAATAGATCCGAGCATTGATCTAGAGGAGCTGTTGGCACTGCCCGAGACGGAGAAATTACAGGTGGAGTTGAAGAAAGATGCCAATGGATTGGGCATTACCATAGCCGGTTATGTGTGCGAAAAGGAGGAGCTCTCGGGCATTTTTGTGAAAAGCGTCTCTCCGGGATCAGCTGCTGATTTAAGTGGACGTATTCGTGTCAACGATCGCATTATCGAAGTGGACGGACAGTCGCTACAGGGTTATTCTAATCACCAGGCCGTGGAGCTGCTTAAGAAGTCTGGACAGGTGGTCAACCTGAGACTTGAGCGCTATCTACGCGGTCCCAAGTACGAGCAACTACAACAGGCCATTGCTGCCAATGCGAACGAGAAGTTGCCCAGCAGTACACCAGGAACACCTTCACGAGCCCCCTTGCCAACACCTATTGTGACTTCAGTGGCCAGCACCTCATCTGCAACAGCAACCAGAGAATTGGAGGAAGAGACACTTCCAGCACCAGAGGCATTCATGATGACCACACCGCCGTCCAGCTCCCTAGCCACCACCACCACATTGAGCAGCTTTGGCGCCGGTAAGCAACTGGTTGCTGTGCGGGATTCCCTCGAAGGAACCACTAAGATCGTGGCCACAGATGTGGTGCAATTGGCGGACAAACAGGAGGTAAGACCGTTCTCCAAATATTTTAGCCGGGATTACACAGCTTTCTTATTTTACAGACCGCCGTGCATGCCAAGAACGCCAGTCTAATCACGCGTCACAAGTACTACACAGACCCGGATCTGAGCGAGGAGATCGAGGCGGAAATCTTGCGCAAATGGCAAAAGATTGTGGGTCCTGACATGGAGGTGATTGTGGCTCAAATCAAAAAGTTTGCCGTTGGCGGATTGGGCATCTCGCTGGAGGGCACTGTCGATGTTGAGGGCGGACGTGAGGTGCGTCCTCATCATTACATACGCTCCATACTGCCAGATGGCCCAGTCGGTGTCAATGGTGTGCTCCGTTCTGGCGATGAGCTGCTGGAAGTGAACGGCGAACGGTTGCTGGGGATGAATCACTTGGAAGTTGTGGCCATATTGAAGGAACTGCCATTGGATGTGCGCATGGTGTGTGGACGCAGCAAGGGTACCTCCCTGCTGCCCTTCTCCGACGACACGCTCAAGAAGCTGAGCAACAATTTTGAGAATCTGCTGCCAGCCACAGATCGGCTGGTTAAGGCCAAGTCCGATGGTAGCCTGGCCACAGCTGGCTCCGTTGCCGATGCTGACTCTGTGGCTGTCGCGGCCTCGTCGTTTAACAAGCTGAAATCTCGCTCGCTGGAGCCGCTCACTGGCTTGGCCATGTGGTCATCGCAGCCACAGATCATTGAGTTGCTCAAGGGCGATCGAGGATTGGGCTTTTCTATACTGGACTACCAGGATCCGTTGGATTCCAATGATACACTGATTGTCATACGATCCCTGGTGCCAGGTGGCGTTGCCCAGCTCGATGGCCGTCTTATACCTGGCGATCGTTTGCTCTTCGTCAACTCGATTAATCTGGAGAACGCTTCCCTGGATCAGGCAGTGCAGGCCCTTAAGGGAGCGTCCAAGGGCGTGGTGCGTATAGGCGTGGCCAAACCGCTGCCCATGACGGACAATTCGTTGAAGGCGTGCAGCAATGCCAGCACCACCAGCGAGGAGACACTAGATGCCCAGCAGTCGCCGCCAGCGCTGCCCACTGTAGCTCCACCAACAGCGGTGAAAGGAGCGGAACCGGATTTAATACCAGACTGGCGTAAATAGACGTCGAATTGAACACTGTTAAGGATCGGCAGCAAGGGCTCCCTCCAGATATTATTATTACTTATTACTGATCATGTTATGCGTACGTAGTAGCACCAAATGTGTTGACCAGACCCGCTTTACGGGCTCGGCTCGCCTCTATTCCGGACAGCTGCATTCCGAATATCGCAATATTTTCATTCCCCGTTTTGTTTTAGTTTATAGCATTTAGTATTTAGTGTTAGTGTGTGAATTTAATGTACTTAAAGCTAAATAAATTATGCAATTCGTTTACAAAAGTTAAATATGTACAATTTGAACTGAGTTGAGTATCCTGTTCCCGATCTCTTGTGATTCTTGACTACTGCACCCGATTTAGCTGGCGTTCAATTCGTATATAGTTGCGCCTGGAGAGCACACGATCCCTCGCATAACTTATCAAATAGCTGATCACTCCCAGAGCGAAGCAGAGCAGCTCGAACTTGATAAAATTTCTCTGCTCTATGTACGCCACACGGTCACAGCTCTTCATTACAATCTCTCCGCTCTTGCAGCGTAGCAGCTCTTTGTAGTGTGTGTGCACACAGACGCCCAGACTGCGACTCACAATGTCGTACTCTGTGCATGGATGACACTCCTCGACCACTGAGTACGTTTCGTGTTTCCAGCATGTCGAATTGTTCTCAATCACAAACTGTTGGCCTCGACGACGGGACCCTCCGCCCTCTGCTGCGTAACGAGATTCGACAATCAGCACTAAAATGGTTACAAGCGTTAGGGCGGTCAGTCCCAAAACCATGTGATGTCTTTGGCAGTTCTCAAGCATTTTTAGTAGCTTCGTTTATTATTCCAACTAACTAATCCGAAATATAAGTCGTGTTTTTGTCTGTGATTTCACAGCTGTTGAAACCAGGGCTGGCAGCTATGACTCATCTGTGATGTTTACACTTCAGGTGCGAAATTTGACTTGTTAACACAGTGCACTTGTGACCTGCAGATCAGCTGTATTATACAAACTACAGCATGGATTTTTTTAAAGTTGATTGTATTTCGTTTAAGTTAATATTATAACTGTTTTTATTACAAAACAAATACATATTTACTTCAAATGTGTGTTTTGCTGAACATTGGGCAGCGTACTCGGTATCGGTGTGTTCTGTTGCGTTATTGAGCATCGATGCCGAATCATCGATAGGCATATCGATAGCTCTGGCTGTTTACGAAGAAGTAAAACATGCAAATGGCAAGGAAGGGACAGAGACCAAAACAATTACGAAGATAGCCGCAAAGAGAAACGTGGAAAATTTATGAAAAACTGTGAAAATTGTGTGGTGGCGCATTGAAAATGGTGCTGCGGTCGGGAATAATAATTCCATTTCAATTTCGCGATACAAAGAAGCTGCTCATGATTGGCGTGCCCGAGGAAAATCGAAATTTAAACATATGGGACTTGAAGAATGTTGGTAAGCTTTCTTGACGGATAGAGGCAGGTGCAGCAGGGGTAACAACAGCGCACGCTGCCCCAACGGGGCATGGCTGCTTCAGCCTCAGCCCGAGAAGCCCAGGGCAGGTCGTTAAACTTAATTGCCTTTTAGAATTTTTTGTGTGTGCCCGCGTGTGTGTGTGTATAAAGAGCAACACCCCAAATGCGTGTAAAGAGCAACTGCATGCAAGCATAGGGAACACATAAATAACAAATTGGACATTGGAATTGAACGAATATTGGTTGAACTTGTGTTTGTTTTTTTCTGCTTCTTTTTTCAATTTGATTCTAGTGCGCGCTGCGTTTGGCATCTACAATTTCGAGTTTCGCAACAAGAAAATTGGCTTCAATATACCCGATGAACTGCTGCTGCATTATCTGGCCCAACGACACGACCTCACAAATTTCGTTATAGAAATCAGCCAAGGTAATTAATAATATAGTCATACTAAGTAGCCGCGTTATACACTAGCGTTTAAGCCTTTCATTAACCTCTTTGGAATCGTGCATATTATGTACTTGCATATGTGTGCAAAGTATTCTATATATGAATGCACATATATAGATTTCTGTGTGTATATAGACGCGGCAACCGTAAACGTGCTTTGCTTGTAAGTCTCTGCAAATTGCCTTGTAATAAAATCCACATTGAAAATGCTTCCTTTTGCAGCTCTCGACGATGGTCATGCCAAGGAGCTGCTCTCCTACGAGCCTTCCTGCTCGATGGCTGCCCTCAAACAGCAGCAACAACAGCAGCAACAGCACCAGCAGCAACAACAGCAGCAACACCATCATCCACATCCGCTACAACACCCACATCAGCACCAGGTACCACTGCCACAACGCTCGAATGAAAGTGCCAGCCATGCCCATGACTATGTGGCAGGTGCAGCAGGTCAAACAGCGTTGCCTGCTTCACAGCCCAACTCACCAGCGTTGGGTGTGTGTAATGAGCCCGTGGATTCTCCATTGGAGCATGCAAACAACTCCAACTCGGATCATGCGGATGCAGCACAGAAACTGCGCCTCGCACAAACTTATGCGGAACGTACGCCCGAATCGCTAACACAATCCATAGATCCCATGGATATAATACCTAAGGCAGAGTCTGAATCGGAAGCGGAGCGTGTGGCACGTGCGGCACGGTTTCAGGCGCGCGAACAGCAACAGCAGCGACAACAACAGGAACAGCAACATGCACAGGCACTGCAGCAGGAGGCACAGGCATTGCAACACGTTCTTCCCAGCCAGCAATTCTTTTCCAATTATGCGCACAGTCTGCCGGCCATGACTGCACCAAATACTTCCCAACAGGCGCCTTATACACCCGGTCTGATGAGTCGCTTTAGAAGTAAGTAAATGCTGAAAAAACTTATAAATAAGCTTAATTGTTTCCTTAAATTGCTTGCAGAACGTGGCGAACGCATGTCCAAGGATCAGAAGGAGCTGTATGTGAAGTTTTTTGAGGATAATCCCTGCATGCTGTCGAATCATCGTCGACACGATGGACTCACCGAACCTCTGTGGGCCAAACTGGCGCATATGCTGAATAGTGTGCCACAGGGAGCTGTAAAGAATGTAGAGGATTGGAAGCAAACATTTGATGCTTGGCGCTATCGCATTTTTATGTATACACGCTACAACTCTAAGCTGAGCATGTCGGAGACAAGTGATCCCAAAAACTTTAAACCACTGACAGCCACCGATCAGAAAGCTTATGCTATGTGGACGAGTCACAAGCACATTGCACCGCCGGACTATGAGAAAATGGATATGTTTGTGCCGCTGGACGAGAGCACAACGGCGACCAATAGTTACGATTACTAGACCAACTCGCCAGTCGAGACCAGTGCAAATGTTAAATGATGTTCAGTTTGATGATGATGATGATGATGATGTGTACTTTAACTAATGCTAAGCGCTAAATACATTATGTTTAAGCAACTGATTTAAAACCAAATGTTTTTATACTAGACTAGTCTAGCCTTAAGTTCAATTTTCCGCCGTTCAATGTCACTAATCGTTGTTCTTATTGTTTTCAGTGTATGATGCCGCCTTGGAGAATTATGTGATGCATCCGCAGTGCCGCTGTGGAGCTCAGAAACTACTCAACGAATCACCCACGCCGGAAGAACCTACAAACTTGTGCCAATCCAATAGTGTTATAGATGCTGCCCCCTCGACGTCAACTCTTGCGCTGCCCAGCTGCGATGATGATGAGCAGGAGCAGGAGAGTATGAAGTATCGTATTGATAAGGCCAGCAGTGGTGCAGCTTCTGCTGAACTAGGAATGCCTGCCTACGAACCATGCTCACCCAAAATGGACTATGATACACAAGATGAACTGCCGGACTCGCCACACTCCCAACATCAACTGCAACAGGTGTCAGCGGTAGCAATGTCTTTGCCACCGCCACCAACTCACACCCATCATCAGCATCTTCACCAACATGAGGAGGAGCAGCAGCAGTTGTTGCAGGAACGTATTCAGCATGAGTTTCTACTGCAGCAGCAACATCAGCATCAACATTTACAGCAGCAACAGCATTTGGCACTGCTGCAGCAACAAGAGCATCAACAGCAGCAGCAGCAACAACAGCAGCAGCACCAACAGCAAGGAGTTAACATGGCCATTGCCACACCAGGCACAAACAACATTCGACGTAAGTATGGGCAGTTGGAGGCGACAACGCTGAGAAGTATGCTATAAACCCATTAAATCTTTTGCTTCAGAACGCAAGGAACGCATGTCCAAGCGGCAGAAGGAGCTTTATGTGCACTTCCTGCAACAACATCAGTTCATCAACGATCACAGACGCAACGATCCTGTTTTAGATCCCTACTGGCTGAAGCTGGCGAATCTGCTGAACGCAGTGCCTCAAGGTGCCGTCAAACATGTGACCGAATGGAAGCAAACCTTTGACAATTGGCGCTATCGGATCTTTCTTTATGCGCGCTACAATTCCAAGCTGCAGGATGAGGAGGCGCAGAATCCTCGAAACTTTAAGCCGCTGACACGCACCGACAAACAGGCGTACAACATGTGGATACGCAATCCGGATACTGCGCCGCCGGACCTAGACAAGATGCGCAATGTCTTCTGCAACATGGAGGAAAGCACAACGCATCAGGATTAGAACCGGAAGAGACGCTTTCGCATATTGCCATTGTCGTAGTCTGTAAGAATTGGTTTTTTATTTTTTCCATTTTGATTTGTTTTCGTGTTAAATTTGTGTGTTTATTTTTTTGTGTATAGCTGAAAATGTATTTTTCCGTTTCATTGTTATGCTAATACTTAAATAAGTATAAATATTGATTGACTATAGTCGAGTGTTTTAAAAGTAATTAATGAATGAGTGGTGCAACCACTCCTTAGATCCGATCTTGTATCCCTGCATAAAAGAACCGTGAACCTCAGCATTGAAAGTTGTATGTCATAATTCTTAAAGTTGAAGTTGACAAACTCCTTTCGATATGCCAGCGATTGATCTTGCTTGTTTCTCTTTTTGTATGTTTAATTTTTGCACATTACTTCGACTACCCATACATATGTTTGTACTTCCCTATCTGAGAAACATGTATCAAGATCTAGAGACACCCACGTCCACGTCTCTGGCCTCTTATGCGTTGATTAATTTGCTGCCCTCGGGCAATACACACATCCAATCTGCTGGTACTTGTCGCACTAGCTTGCGTTCTTTACTGCTGCTGTTGGTATCGCAACTAATCCGGTGATCATTAATTAACTGTTCAATCAAATCCGATACACTCGAATGCCGTCGTCTGTCGGCTGTTGGGGATTATACGCTTAAGAAACAATAATTTCTTCTTGGCCATTGTCTGCATAATTTAGTGGCTTCTGATTAATTTTATTTATGGCATTTTATTATTATGTGAAACTGCATTTAATTGTGCAGAAATGTCTATATAATATAAGAGTCGTGTTTATAAATAACACAAATGTGTTACATAAATTATTAACTTAAATGAGTGTATCAGTGCCTCGTAAACTGCTCACTGTCTGAGCTGTCCCTCTGTCTGTTTGGCTGACCATTTGTCAGTCAGTCTGTCTGCTTCTTATCTTCAGCGTCGTCCGTTGCCAATTGCCATTACTAATAAAGATAAATGAATGTGCGCTCATTAAAAATGTTCAAAGACATTGAGTCAGGTTATTGGCTGTGTATTCGCATTGCGGTACAAATCTATGTTCTCAACTGACTTGGCAAAGGCTGACGCTGAGACTCCGACTGAGGCTGTCATGTTATATCCAATCGATAACTGTAGCATTCAGCATCAGTCAAGCGTTCAAGATCAATAGCAGCACATTTGTTCTCGAATATAATATTTGCATATGTGACTTTCAGCTCCCTGTAAGGGGACTATCTGTTGTCTGTCAACTGGGTGGTAGCAGATTTCTAATAAGTTATGACAGTTTGAGGAAAACAATACTGCGAGCAGCTCAAGTAGACACAGTTCATGCATAAAACATGATCAAACATTCTGGAAAAAATATAGAGCAAAGCTAGCAAAGGACAGTTCAAAGTTAAACAAGTTGCTTTGCTTGAAAATGTAATTAAATTGATTAACTTATGTACTTTTTAATTACTTAATTTGATAACAAGTGCGAGAACACTTTAGCTTTACAAACAACTCAAGAAATGTTTGCAGCCTTGCTCAATCTTAACACAGACAGCTAAAAAAAACACAGTGCATAAATTAGCCAGTCACTTTCGATAGTTTACAATATTACCAACAAATTATGTTATTTTGGCCATAAAAAAAATTCTCCCACACTCTCTAAAGCCAAAAAAAAAGAGCTGCCTGCGGTAGCTGCCACTTGTCGGCCCACAAAATCATCAGATCAATCACTTACACGGGTTAAAACAGCAACAAAAATGTTGTAAAAAACGATCAAAAGACCATAAATGAGATTGAGATCTTTTTGTGAGACCTGTTTTATCCAATCCAACGCCCCATGATACGGGTACTACCGACCACTGACTACTGATTGCTCATAAAGGCAACTTGTCAAGCCAAAGCGTTTTTGAGCAGACATTTCTGTTGATTTACTATTAGAGCAGACACATAATTGCAAAAACTTGTGTATGCTAATCGATCGTCTGTCTGATTGATACGACTTTATAATTGTATTTACATTTTAATTACGACATTTTAAGTGCCCTGAACCTGAACTACATACGACTTGGAATACAAATGAATACGAATTTTCGTACGAAATTAAGAAGGAAATTCAATTTGAACATAAATCGACCAAGCACCAAGCACTGTAAATTGCCTTTAAAATTCTTAAGCAAATTTGCTCAAATTTATTGAACAAATATGTAAAATGTGTATAAAAATTAAAGATTTGCATTGTTATTCGATTTTTTGTTGAGTCATTGGCTGCTTCGATGATATCATTGCTGATACTGGTAATGGTAAATCTCAGGCTTACAAGCTGTTGTCGCACTTATCGGTAGATAAACGTTGTCAGAGTCCACATTAAGGCAATTTCAATGTCGCTCACGTAATGTGTTTTAGTAGGCCTAAAACATTGTCAAAGTGCCAATAATTTTGGCTTATTTAAAAGAGGTCAGGGCTGTTTAAGTGCATCACGTGTCGGCATGGCCTTAGCCTTAGGATCAATGAACCAGGCAGAAGTGTTTATCCTGTCGGACGAGTTCATCAGTACATCATTTACATACTCGTCCCTGAGCGTATTTGTCGTACATCAAATGCAAAATTTTTGGCGCATTTCTGATGTAATTTGTTGACAGTTTTGCGCTGCTCCCTAAAAATAACTCATTTCTTGACTAAATTCATCAACAATAAATAAGTTTTATACCCACCATCATTAAGCAAATGCAAATGAGTTGAAGAAAAAATAAAATTTCTTAGCAACATGTCCAGCCGGAAGCAGCCCTAGCAACATTTTGCAGTGGGTACGAGTACGTATGAAAAACCCGCTTTGGCAACAATGAAAAACCAAAACAAAAACCAAAAAAAAAAAGAAGTAAGAAAAAAAGTTACAAACAAAAACACAAACGAACTGACTGTCGGCAACATCGGCTCGTGCTTCGGTCGTCTCTGAAACCAGCTGATGCACTAGTCGTCAGTCGGTGAGGTGAGTCGGCGAATCGACGGCAAATCGGGAGACCTGAGACCTGAGACTTTGTGCTGATGCTACCACATTTGCTGCTTTCAGTGTGGCCCGTGTCTCCAATGTGTTTTGTCACGCTTTAAGCGCTGCCCTCGGTACCAAACAACATACAACGAACTACCAACAAACCAGCACTAACAACAACAACAACAAACAGAACTACGTATGTGCAGTGTCAACTGATGATGTAAAACAAAATATTTGCAAGCAAACAAAAATAAATATTGAATAATAAAAGATAACAAAAATGCAATGGTGTCAAATGAGACAAGCAAACAAAAACATAGACATACAAACAGTTTGACAGACAGACGTTGTTCTATCTGAGTGCAGTGTACCATAAAATAAGCAAGAAATAATTAAAACAATTTAACAAAAACGATAAAAATTCCTTGCCCAAAGCTAAACAAAAGACTTAGGCAACAAACTTGCGTGCAGCTATGCTGTCACAGCCTGTAGGCAGAAAAGTAACCACAACCCAAAAAAAAAACAAAAAAAAACTGTTCAAAACACTCAACTGCTGTCAAAGTCGTGTTAAATTTATGCAAATAAATAAATCAACCCAGAGCCTGCCAAGGAGGCGTTGTTGTCGCTGTCGTTGTCGCCTTTTCTTGTGGCACGCACAAAAAACAAACGAGATAAAAAATAAAGTTAATAACACAGTAATAGTCGAGCATAAATCAAATATGCAAAAATTCGAGCAACAAACCAAACCCAAAAAATAAATAAATAAAGGAAGGGAAAAGTTAACACCGCAATTGTTACTAAATTAAAGTATTAACAGAGGAAAACAAAAAGCTGAAACTAAATTAATTTATGCACAAATTAGAGGCACCTTGAAATGAGATTTTAAAGGCCTTTTAATGCACAAAGTACTCGTTCATTCATTCACTTATATTCATATTCATAATCACGCTCAAACACACACATAGTTATGCTGTGCTTTATGTGCCGGAAACGTTTGCTTTAACTTGTACGTACTATAGATAATTGCAGGCACTTACAGTAGGTACTAGCACCTAACGACTTTTGTGGGCAAATCAAATGAAGTGTGTCTCGTAAAAGTCGCCCATAAAAGAAGCCCATATTAGTACTTAAAACTGGAAATGTCAATCAAAGCATCAGCTACATCTACACACTTAGTTTTAATGCAAATCTCTCCAACTAATTCTAGTTCTTGTTCTAGTTTTAGTACTAGTTGCATGCTGCACTTAGCGTGTAGCTCAAACAAGTTGCGAATTAATTAAAACATTAACTCATCTCAACTAAACTAGTTTATCGAGAATATAAAATAAACTAATTTAATTTCTACTTTGAATAAGGTCATGTGTGTGTTTGAAAGGTGTATGCATACACCTTTAGGCCAACTTAATAGGGCCATAAAGTTTTAGGTCTTCAAGAAGAACAACTAAATCACATGTTCCAAACTGCTCTAAATTATCACGTTTTTGGCTGCGGAACATAATCGTGACACGGTCAGATCAAACTTCTACTGAGTGCTCAGAAATTTACGATGTCAATTTTTTCAGAGACTGGAAACCGCCAACACTTGAAATGCGTGACATGTGCGCACATTTCGACTGCATTTGCGACACTGAAAGACCAAAAAAAGCCACAATCCAAAGCAATTTAAAATTACTCGCACTTTTAAATTAAAAATAAAAACAACAGCGGAGCAACAACAGCAAGAAAATTGTCATTTAAATTGTTATTTACGCAGCCAAAGTTGACTCTGGCCTGGCCAAAAAAACAACCAAAAAATGTTTGACTAGGTCATAATAAACCACGTAAAAAACGTGGTTTATTATCAGGTGTCATTTTGTCGTAGATCTATTGACGAGTGTGCGCGATTGAGACTGCAAAAAAACAGAAAATTGTCAACGTCACCAATGCAAACAATCGCATATTCACTGTAGCAGTAGGGTCCAGGCCAGGCCAGGCCAGGCCAAAATGCTGATTGCATAATGAGTGCGGACAGTTAATTTGATATTGCCTCAAATCTGATTTGATTTGATATTGTCACATTGAGCGTCATAGTCCCAGTCCGAGTCATTCAATATGCGCACAATGCCGCGCGTCTACAATTACAGTTCGAGTTTAAGTCCGAAACCGAATCGGAATCGGAATTGGAATCGGAGTAGGAGTTGGCGTCCAAGACTAAGTCTCAATGAAAACAGTTTTCATAACTAGCAGCGAACAGCTGTGCAACAAAAGCTAATAACAATCATCATTAAACAACTTTAAAATAGAGGACAGCAACAAATAAACAATTAGACGAGAGTGTAATATCAAAAGCGAAATAATTGCAACAAAAATGACAAGACAACGACAACGACCCTCAAAAGGCAGCTCGATTATGCGTATAAATTGCAAATTATAAATGATTGAATATATTAAATAACTGCAACGAATACACTTTAAATATTTACAGCAAAATCGGCTTTGAAGTTTTAATTTTTCGATTAAAAAGTAAAAAGTATTCAATTACAAAAAAAATGGTAAGTTAAAACATTGAATAAACTGTCTATTAAAATTTATTTAAATTTAAATTAGTATTTAATGTAAATATAAGCTGTGCAGTGTTTAAGGAAAGGAATGTGCTTCAGATTGTAATTTATGGCAAACTCGAACTGAGTGTTAACTGGGTGCAAAACAGAAACAAAGTACGAGTATATGAATATATAATCACTATAAGCGTGTGCATGCTCTGAATGATTCGCCATTTCTCACACTTATTACTGAAAGCCGAAATTAAAATATTTAATAAGCTCAGGCGCACGATCTGACTTAATCAGCGATCGTAACAAAAGTAAGAGAATTGTCACACACACGACGATGCGCATAAATCTTGATGCTTGAGCGATAGAAGGCAATCTCATAATCACGAACACTGGGCATTGCCAAATGCCATAAAAAAACACAATTAGCTCGTCATCTCATCAGCCTAATCAATGTCTTAAATCCAAGCCATATGTGTATCAAGTTTTTATGCTTCAATTTACAAGGGTATCCAAAAGTTTTTCAAGATTTTTTTACTGTATTTTGTGCGGTACAAAACAGCAATTGTCTGAAGGCAATGACCCACAATGATTGTTGTTGTTTTGTTGTTGTTGTTTTGCTGCTCATTGTTTGCAATATTCTTTGGTTTGTTTTTCTACCGTTAACGTACCGTTGCACGCTGCGAAAAGCTTCTGTCGATTTATGGACGTTATGGATGTCGCTAGTTCGTGTCTTAAGTCTTTTGTATTTACATCTCTTTTTCTTCTGTTTTCTTGTTTTTTGCACACCGGAAACATGTTTGGCTCGCTCTTAGTGAAATCAGCGTCATTAATAGTCAAAATGCCCAACGAAATCCAAAAATAAATCTCATCATTCGAGTAATCATCGTTTGGAGATGCTTCTTCTTCATTTTTCTCGTTAATTGAATTTTGTGTTAGTTTATTTCTGGGCAATTTGTTTGCAGAATTGAGCGTATAATGAAACATGTATGCACTTCAACTTCCTCAATACGAAACATGATTGGATTAAGTAATTTGTCGATGATTTTGAAATGGAATTTAATTTATGAAACGCTTCACACTCTTATCTAAATGCCATTAAATATTTCTTGCCACATTCAGCACAAAATTTGTCAGCCATTTAAGTTATGGAAACGAGTTAATTTCCATTTCCATTGTGTTGCTAATCTATTGATGTTTAAAATTCATAAATAAATGTTTTGAGACGTACGATTGGTTAACATATTATTAGTTTGTAATTAGAAATGATTATGTTTGTCGATAGTCGGTTTTGTTTTAGCTTTTGACGTTTTTATGATGGAATTGTCTTGACCACAAAAATGCATGCAAATGAATTTGTTTGAAATTCTCAATTCGAATTGAATATTTTATGCAAAATTTGCAACGTAAATTATGCAAATTACTTGGGAGTTTGTTGGTATTTAGCTTTTGTTTGTTTGATTTTCGAAAACATGTTTTTCCGCCTTGAATCAATAATACTCGGTCAAATGCAGTTTTTTTGAATGGGCAAACCATTTCAGTTAACGGTAGCACAATGACCTCTTGGCCAGTTTAGTTGTGGCAGCAAGATGTGGTTCGATATGCTACTAAAAAAAATGTAAAAACTGTAAAACTGTTAAGTGTACTATGGGCTATTTCATTGTACATTGAGCTGACTGAAAGCGCTTTTGATTTATTTATTTATTTTCCATTTTCACAACACTCAAATTCCAGACAGACGTCGAAAAGTTCAAACAGTTAACTGCCTGTCAGGCATTAACTTTTTGGGGGGTTGGTAACCACTGATTAGCCACAGTTTTTGTTGTTAGTTAGTTTGAGTTGCGTTGCAGATTTATGATTAGCGCCCAGTTAGCCTCAAAGCCAAAACAATAACGAGAGACGCAGCTCAGTGCCCTACTCAAAAATGCAAGTTATTATGCTTTTTGAAGGTTTTTGCGAAATGGTTACGCCCCCAAATGCCACAAATTCAATGAGCCTCGCTCTTATCGACATGGTCAATCAGCCCGACTGACAGACCAACAAATTCGTGGGACCTGCAGCACCAAATGTTGCAAAATTATTTAATTTATTTGGCTGTTTTCTGGCTGCCCAAAGATGCTGCAGTTAAACATATTTCCATTTAAAATTCTTCTCAAAGAACAAACAAGTTTTGTGTCGTTTATTAAGTAATTAATTTTGAAGATTTGGCTGTGAAATCTTCCTAGAGGTCATGTTTACAAATTGCCTGGGAATCTCACACAGAATCACACACAATTTAAGCTTTAGATAAAGCTTAAGGAACAGCATTGAGCTGTCTGTGTACTGAATGGATTTCAAATTTCATTAACCCCATTTGGTAGGGGTTCAAACCAAGAAAAAAAATCAAGAAATATGCGCATTAATGGGCAACGTAATTGAAATCAACATGATGTCTACTTATTTTTATTAAATTTCGCTTATTTATTCATTTATTTGGCTGATTGACTCCCACGTATTTTCTGTTTGACTTTTGCCTTTGCAAATCATTTTCGGGCATCAATAATTTTAATCTGCCAATACTTGTATATACGTACAAATGTATACAATTTGTGTTTATTATTCTTTTGTTAAGCCAAAATACGCTTCAAGAGTCTTTTAAATGTATAGCCTGGGAACATGTTGGCAATTAATCAAAATGCATAAACAAAATTTTATTTTGGCGTCGATTTGATTTCTGTTAGTCTGGAATGTGTGCAAAAATGGTTGATCGATTGCCGAGAGAGTTCAGCAGGAGTAAAGGTCTTTGGAGTATTTAACTGAAATGGCTGGGAATCTGAATTGATGATGATTTGGCTTTAATTTTCCTGAACCAAAAATAACCAAAACTGACATTCTAAATGCTGAATTTAGAAATGGATTGTGTTCGTACATTCACTCGCCGAATTCACGCCAATCAACTATCATAATTCAAGCATCTTCTTGAGTATGCGATACACGACATCGATACCAAGTCGACATCGCGATCATCATCAACATCACATTTCTGATTCGAATACCACATTCAAAAACGTGTACACTCCAAATGCCTTACAAGGTTGTTTTTTGTCGGCAAACTGCAGCCAGAGAGACTTGAATTATGGCTAATATTTGAGACTTGAATCTGTTGGCCGAAATGCTGACGAGGAAGCCGACAATGTATTGAATGGAACAATGCTGATTTCTGCGTTTGTTTCCAGTTCGAGTACAGCGGGTAATGCAACGAACCGAAGCTGAAATTGTAGCCAAATTCAAAACCAAATCTAAAGCCAAGTAACCGATCAATGGCTTAGACCAGAGGCGAGACCTAGACGGAATAAAACGAACAAATGTTTCAGCTGTTAAAACATGAAACAAGTTTGTGTCTATTTCTTGGCTTCTTGGCGCGTTGAAATTGGCCAACATTAGGCTGTGACAAATGAGCGAAGCCGCGAAAAATGAAACCAACTACTCGTAGTAACAACGGCTACAAAAATCACAGCCAACTTCGACATGGCTATCAAATATGTTTGGCGTTAAAAAGCCATGTCAAAATTTAACGCCAGTTTAAATCGCGCATGCGCAGCGTTGGCCACAGACAGACGGCTGAGCTGTAGCTGACGGTAGCACTGTGGGGGCGATGTGTCATGTTTGTTGCTGTTGTGATTGTTTTATTTCTCTCTGTTTATTCTGGCGTTCAAGGTCACACGATTCAGTGCGCTAATTGATGGATGCCTTGCCTGCAATGAGCGACAATTTGGCAAACCTTGAACTTCTGCTCAAAAGAAGCAACTAACCGACTAGAGGCTTGTGGTTAGTGGCTCTAACTTGGCATGTTAGTCAGTGTGCTTTATATGCAAATGACTCGCATTTACCTGTGCCACGTTGTAATGCCAGCTAGCAAACTAATTACCTGACACGCTTCGACTGTTTGAATGCTAGATGAAGTCATTTTGTTGCTGTTGTTTCTGTTTGCTATCTAAAACCCTTTAATACAACCTGCTTTTGTGTGTGTGTAGTTCTCAAACGTCTTGACTGAAGGTTAGCCACAGCTTTAGCGTCTGTCAGTCTCCGCGAGTGTCTACTGTAGCCGAAGAACAGCCGGATGTCTTCTTTTCATTCAACGTTTGTGCGAAAAGCGATTAACATGTAAATTTAATGACCATGTACCATGAGATTACAGTGTAGAACACTAAATTTATGGATCATATATTTTTTCGATTTTGACACCCACTTGAGATTACCTAACCCAAGCCCAGAGTTGACTACAAACTACGTATTTAGAAATCGGTAAAAAATACTTTATATAAAGTTCACATTTCCTGTTTGCGGTATTACAAAAAAAAAGATGTTTATAGCTGACAGTTTTTGTTCACACAATGTTTAAACAAAAATTATTTATTACTCTTTCTATCAAAACAAATTAATCATCAGATTGTTGAAAGAAAGCAACACATCCGCATGCCCTACCCCCTCAAATACACTCCCAAATTTTGCTGACTAAAGCGCTGTTTCTGAACATCATTGTATTTAAAAGTATTTTTTAAAAATAGACTACACTCATATGATTCCACTTTTGATTCCAGAAGAACACACATAAATTTATTTAAAGTTTTCAATTTTAAAGTTCACACACTAAAATTCACTACTTTTAATGATCGTGCAAGTGTATCAACTTTATGCAGACTATAAATCAAGTCTTAAGTCTCTCTGCGATGAAATTGAAAATTAAATTTGGCATTTTATTGTATACTTAATTGTTTTTAATCAGTTATTGCCTGAAAGTGAATTGATTAATGAGTTTTCTTACTTCTACTCCGATTTCATTTCGAACTTTTGGCACTTTCATAATCAAATTGTTCATTGTTTGACTATGATCTTCTCACCTTTGGCTCACTTTCATCACCCACATGGCATAGAGAGATACTTCTGCATATCATTATCAATTATTCATTACTCATTGGTCATTAATCTCATTAATTATTATGCAATTTGGTGCCCGCATTGTGGCAAAACTTTATTACAATGCATAAAATGAAATTTATTGAACTCGTTTAGACGAAATTCCCTCATAGTAGTACCAAGAAATTCCCCATATCAATAAATGAGCTGCAGTTCGCAGCCACCCGCACTAAAAATTAAGCAAAACGGGGTCTAAAAAGTTTAGGTACTGCCCTCATGGCAGTAGTGAGTTATAGTTTCAATTAGGGCGTTTAAAAAATTATTATGGCATACTTATTATTAGCTTATTACAATTTAAAAACTACTTTAGCTTTATTTTCTGTTTGATAATGTTGTGTAATAAAAGACAATGTGCCACGTTGAAGATAAAAGATTGGACCACACCGGACAGCTGGCGCCCCTGTTTACACCCCCACCGCACAGCCCACACCCACGCCCACACCACCGCCATCTCGTTGATATTAAATTAAATCTAAGCTTGACCCAAAAATATGGCAATACTTAGCACAAGTAGTAGTCATACTACTTAAACGGTTTTCAAGACTTTAAGCCAAAAATTTCGCAAAAAAGGAGCAGACAAAAAAGAGCTAAGCACTTAATTTGCAGCCAAAAAACGGCTAAGAAACGTTACCACGCCAAGCCAAGTTATTTGATAATAAATGATTATTTTCGTGCTAAACTGCGTTAATCACATTTAATGATAATGCCGTGTAATGTGCGCTGTAATTGTGCTCGTAGTTTGCGTTTTTTCTCCTCTGTTTTTTTTTATTGATTGTTTTTAATTAGTCTGTTAGAAGCGACACGCCCCTTCTGCGCCTTCCGACAAGACCAAAAGGAGGCGGCAGCGCAGTGACCGATATCAAAGTGGGAGCGCCGTCCAATTAATCCGATCCACAGCAGCTGCTCCAGCTCTGGAATGTATTTTTAAGGTTCATTCAACTGTCGGCATTGTTTTGACTTTATTTTGAGCACTCTTGATTAAGCCGACAAACGCACAGATCCACAGATTCTCAGATATTCAGATACGCAGATACACAGATTCCCATTGTGCGCACTCGCTGCCTTTAATTAACCTGAAAAGCTGAAAAACTTTGTACTCACCCATACACTTGGCAAAAATCTACGAAAAGATACGCAATTAGTGATCGTTAAGCCGTTGAGCGATAATCTGCTTCTGGGAAATGAATTTACTTTAATCCCAACTGCGCCAAAGTTTGCCAATATCTCCCATTGTTTGTTAATTCCTTTTCTTCATTCACTTCGCAGTTAAATTTGGCTCTTGATTGTAATTGAATTTGTTAGAGTTGCGAGCTTACACACTCTAGTTTTTTTCAAGTGTAGCTAGAGTTAAGTGTGTTTCAAGTTCAGGGTCATTGTCATTATGTCTCGGAAGTGACAAGAGCCCAGACAAGCTCTGGCTATGATCATAATTGAGTGTCCATTGTTACAAAATAATTGTATTTTTTTAGGTTTTCTGTTAGCCTTTTTTGATGCCGTCATGCTGCTTGACAAACTGGAACTGTAGCTGCCAAATTCCTGCACTTAAACTGTCTTAGATTTCAGCTGAGTACCAGAATAATTGATTCGATCTGTGATTGAATCCAACACCTTTTTAAACACCCGAAATTGGTGAAGTAATTTCAACATCGAGGCTCATGTTTCCCCTCTTGATGTTTTCTTCGCTGTAATTAAAATCAAACTAAAATTAGTCGTTGTCCACTGGTCCATCATAAACTAGGCTATTAAATGAAACTGTAAAACAAGCTCTTGTGCATCGTATTTGGCTAATTGATTGCTGTCCATCTAGACACAAAATTCCCATTTGCTATGTCGACACGGCTGAAATTGCAGCAATTGTGAATATTTATTGACTAGTTTAACCATCAAAATCGTATAAATACCGTTAGCTAAAATGTCAATGGTAGAGCCAAAAAATCAATCAGTTTGTTGTAGTCAATTGGCGAGCACTTAAGGCGCAAAAATACCCTGTAATGGCTGGTAGTTTGTTACTGTAATCTGCATAAATTTATAGGTTTACAATCTGTGATCAGTCATGACTCACCTGACTTTATCTTGATCTACGTATGTGATCTCAAGAAGGCTTGGCTAGAGTTCTGTTGTAATGCTAATGGATTTCATTCAATTGGGACATGGCTTTGCTGTCAGTTACAAGCGAGCATGGCATACCCCATTAGCAGTCCATCACAGCTTAATGGATGGAGCATCAATTTAATAGTTTTTACAGTGGCCTCTTAGTGTTTTTATTACTAAACTCCTTTACAAGCTTAACATACCCCTTGGCGCACTTCTTCTACTTACAGGGTATACAAAATAAATGTGTAAACGTTTAAAAAATGCGCAACTCTTGCCAAACTTATTTATAGTGTTGCAGCTCCAAAGTGATGTGCCATCACAGTGACTACAAAAAGTACATGCACCGCTCACTCATTTGTTTTAAATGTTTATAAAGTTGACACATTCAATTTGCCATCTTCTAAGAAAAATACATTCGAAAGGAGAATCGCGAACAGAAAAGTAATAAAGTGTTATAACTCAGTCACAGTCACCCACACAAGTATAGACACACACACACATGTGTGTGCACAATGGCATTGCATGCAGGTGGCATCGATAAATCACTGCTATCGATATCTTTTGTGCATACTGTCGACCGATTGACATATTGGCAACAGACAAATTTTGGCCAAGGAGAGCGCTGAGCTGTGATTATCTATGGAACGGTACTGCCCCCCACACACCCGCCCACTCCTCCACTCCATTCCACTCCCCTTTTAGCACCTTTCGTTGCGCGCGTTTCGTGTGCGTTTTTGTAGCGTTTTAAATCGCATTAGCCTGTTTAACGGCTCCTAATTGATCATTAGCAGCAAAAGCACTTGGCAGCCGGTGACAAAGCTCACAATGCATAAATAAATAATAAAGTAAACAATGCTTAAGCATTCAAATACTTTATATTTATATTTTTTTTACCATAATAAAAATTAATTCATAAAAAAATCGCACCTTTTTAAGCCTGAACTGAATGCAGCGTAATTAATCAACTATAAACCCATTATTAAGCAAACTATTTCAATTAACAAAGCAAATATTTTCTATATAAATATTTATAATAATAACTGATAAATGACTTTGAACTTTTCAACAAATTTTATTAAGTTACAAAGAGTTTCTAGCAGAAAGTCTGTCGGAAAGCTGAATTATGTCAGTATGTTGAGAAATTTTCACATAAACAAAAGCAACAAAGACAACAAAAAACTAACAACAAATCGAGTTGATTATAATAATATTTTGTTGTACTTGACATTGTTGTAAGTCATCATGTAATTAATTTATTATTACATTTTGTTGCTTTTGGAAACGAGTTCAAGTGCACTGAGTTTGTAGCTAAATAAAGCACATTTAATTGATCTGTGTAGCATTAAATACGCATTCGATTCGCAATCATCGCATAGCTAAAAGGCAAAGTCGAGTATTTGTGGCAGCTGCACATAAGTTTATGCAACAATTTAACGCAGCTGAATTGAGCAGAAGTTGGTCAACATTCTAACCATTTATTTGTTACTCTTTGGGCACCTTTTGCAGCACTCCATTTGCCTGCTGCTAGTCATCTGCCTCGCTGCCAGCTGCCAAGCGATACGCGTGGATTGGGGCACAAACACGGGACCAATTGTGCCACCGCCACCACGTACCACGCCCACACCGCCACGTCAGCCATATCGTGAGCCCGCGCCCGTTTGGGAGGATCAAAGCGATGACATACCCAACCCGAAGCCATATGTGTAAGTGACTAAAGTGCTCCCTTTTTTCGAGACTGTCTTTCATTTGCTGTGCTTCTTTTGTCTTGCAGCTATGTGCTGCCGCCTCCGTCACGCCCACGCACCTGGATCATACCCGCCGGACCCTATGCACCGGCCAACTATAACAATCTGCCGCCCAAGCGCAACTATGCTGAACTCTTGACTCCATACAGCACACCAGCAGGCGCTGGAGCGGGAGCGGGTGGTGCCGTCTCGGTGCCCGCGTTGGCGGCACAGTATGTGCCCGGAGTGGGCATCAAATATACGGCGATTGTGCCGAACAAGCAGCAGGGCAAATACAATGTGAAGACCAAGAAATACAAGGCCTACGAGAAGGTTAAATATGCGCCATGGAACTATGTAAGACAATATGATAATCGCAAGCGTTATCTGCGCTACTGATGCGCTCAATCTTTAGGCAGAGTATAAGCAGTCGTTGTCGTTTTTGTAAATTGCGTGTACAAACAACCAAATTAAAGCCAAATGAAAATGCGAAAAAAATTCAACTCCCAAAACAGAAAACAAACCACTCTATGCTTTTGACACTTTTACAAATGCTTTTTTTTTTACTTTTGGCACACACAAGAGTTACACCTACAGACACGTACACACTCGCACACCCACCCAGCATTCGCAAGCACTCGCCAGCATAACGCAATCATGCTCATGTACCATATTTCATGTCCCCACCACAACCACGACCACAAGCACATTCCGTATCCATGTCCATGTTCATGTCCATGTCATAATCACATGCATCATCTCTTTGCAGTTGCAGCTGCTGCCAGCGGAGGAGCAGCCGCTGGAATGGCAAGCGCCGCAGGAGGAGCAACAGCAGTTGCTGCTGCGGGAGCAGGAACAGGCAGAGGAGCAGCAGCAGCAAAGGGAAGAGGTATTGCCACAAGAGTCAGGCAGCTCCTCCACAACTGCAGTGCCCAACAGCAGCAGCAGTAGCACTACTGAAACAACGACTACAAGCACAACAACAAGCACAACACAGAAACCGACAACAACAACAACCACAGCCACAACAACAACGACTGTTAAGCTGGCACATGAGAAGAGCGCCTATCTGAAGAAGCACAACAAGCTGAAGAAGCTGATCGAAAAGATGCAGTTGCAGGAAGCAGAAGCTCAACGCAACTCAGCGCGGACCTCAAGTTGAGCAAACAACAAAACAAGAAATCAACAAAAAAATACACAAAAAACTTAAAGGAAACAAAAAAAAAAAAAAAAAAACTACACAACATTTACTTTAAGACTTGCCCCAAAATTTGTAAATACATAATAATAAATCGAATAATGTTTCGTTAACTCCTTTGATTTGACTCTTGACTCTGTGGATTACATAAAAAGCAAACCAAAAATCAAAAGACTCAGGCAACAAACTCGCCCCGTTGCGTTGCGTTGCGTGCAGTGGCAAACGGCGCTAAATTGTGCTTTAATTGCACACATTTGCTGCATGGCATAAAGGGTAAATAGTCACTTACGTGGACACCGCAGTCACCGCAGCAGTGACCAGCGGCAAGGTAAAGTTATAACGGTGTTCATTGTTCGCTGATTGTGTTAACTGAAACCATGATTGGTACTTTCTTGAACGGCTTTTTATAGCCGTCAGCGAAATGCAATTAGCCTAGGCAATTAGCCGGCTTCTCTTGTGCGACCCATCATTTAAATGGCGGTCCCGAAGTTGATCACAGAGCGGACACAACGCAGACAGCGACAACCCTGACCGCTGCACAGCATCAACGACATCATTAGCAAAAGCAGGCGCAGTCAAAGCTGGCGTCGCTGCTGCAGTCGACGTCGCAGCTAGCAAACAAAAGTAGCCTGTGATTAAACTGACACTTTTTGTGTGCATTTTTAAACATTTTTTGTAGGTGCAGAAGTCATTAACCGCTGCTAATTTTCATCGCATTGTCAACGGGTTTTATTTTGATTTTAGTTGCCTTTAATTGCGCGCGCTTCAGCCCACACACACACACACACACAACACACACACACACACTCATACTCATTAATAATAATTAGGTTTACAGATTTAAAGCAGCAACGTTGCCCAAAACTCTTTAATTAAAATCAATTGACTAAAATGAACCACAATTAATCTGTGCGTGTCTGAAAAGTGCCAGTTACATATAAATAATTTAAAAATATTTGTAAGACACAAACAATAAACATTTAGTTATTTTGCATTCAATTCGTCTTTAGTAAAAATTTAACTAATTTATGGCAAATAAATAAGCTAAACACTGACACATTTTATGCATATATTAGATGAGTTTTAAACGCTGTCATAAACAAATAAATTCAAGGTTTATTCACTTTATTTGCCACTTTTAAGCTATAAAGTAATCAAAAATTTAAACGAGATCACAGCCCAAGAATTCTTGGCATTATATTTTAATTCTCGAATCAATTAACTGTTGTCGATTTGTTAAGAGTGTTCGAGTGAGTTCTCTGCATTTAAATACATTTGTACATATGTAAAATGAGTGTTGTTCTGATTGTTATCCATTCTGCTTAAATTAAATTTCAAGACAAATTTGTGTAATTTAAATAAAGCGCTGACTGCATTTGCTGATTGGAATTTCGGGGGAAATTAAGAGTGTGAGAAACAAATGTTGAACATTTCGCAAGGATCTTAAATCACAATTGACAGTCGAGAAGAGTAACAGGATATGCTCGAACTTTGCTTCCGTTTAGATGCCATACGAAGTTGGAATTATTTAGGTAAAGAAAAGAATTTAATAAAGCACATTTAAACACAAATTTGATTGATTTCAAAATCAAATCATACCAAAACACCCCTACTAGCTTCAACCGAAAGCTACTGCTATTAAAGTTAAAGCTCCCCATAAAATTCGCACTTTAAGGCTTAGTTTTATTTCCAAAATTTTTGACTAATGGCAGTCTGATTGTGCTATTAAAAAACTCTTGCAAAAACACTAAAAATAAAATATTTAGATAATTGTATGTGGCATGCAACAAGTCTGGGTCACCCTTCACCTTTTGCTCATGCGAGTTACTCAATTCGATATGACTACGAGTATTTGCACATAAAACTGGAGACTGTTGTACGTTGCGTATGTGCAATATGCAGCCCAAATCCCAATTGCAATCCCAATTTAAGACTAAAGACGTGTTGTTGTGTGCAGCTGGCGAAATTAATTTGATTAGAAACGACAGAAAACGAGTCGGTTGTAAAAATTAAACAATTTTTTTGGATAAAGCACTCAGCGTTCAGCGGCCAGCGTTTTGAAGGCATTCAAGCTGAAGTTAAAGTCTAAGCTGAATCTGAATCTGGCCAATAAAGCTGCCGCTTTTGACTGGGTTGACTTCCTAGGCTTTGGCTACTGATGCTGATTACACAGTCACGTTGTTAACTACATCTTCACGGTGCACGGAGAGCAAAGAAACGAAACCTTGCAGCGTGTGCTGCACTGTGGCGCAATCGAATCGAATCAGAGCCGACATCTTTCACACTTCGTTAAAGGTAACGCGGGCAAAGCCACCGCCAAGGCAATTTATTGTCAAAACCGAGAAGCGATAAAAAGTCTGAAAAAAAGGCTAAAAAACTGCAATATGCACATTATGGCCAATAGTGGAGGCCGCTTATGGTTGGCTTGTCTGTGTGGATGTGGCCCTAACGTGACGGGCCACGCCACACGGGCTTGATTATAACTGACCCGTCATCAGACTCCGACCGTACCCCATTTTTTTCCTTGGTCTGGCGATTGGTCCGTTTATGAGCCCGTCTATACAGATCAAACAACTTTCTTTAGCTCTTGCATCACTTTTTCTTTGTATTTTTAACCCAGGCACGTTTAATTTTAAATACACAGATTTATACAAGCAACACGACGACGGCAGAGCCATCAGCATGGCAAACAACAAGCAGGCCAGCCTTAAAGCCAGGCCTTAACAGCGGCATCGGCATCAGAGTCAGAGCCAGGCCCATTCCGATTCCGATTCCAGTTCGCAGTTCCCATTCCCAATCCCAATTCCAGTCTCGATTCCCAAGTTACGGAATTGGATGTACAGTTCGCAGTTCATAAAAATCAATGCCCTTTTGATTAGCCACAGCTGGTAATTGAGCGTTGAGTTTGTTGGGTATTTGTGTTGTTTTTGTGAAAGGGGCATTGGATACCCTATAATAGAGAAATTGTCTAATTAAGCACCTGCACCTTTCAATTGGCCATGGGCATTATTACGCATACGCCCCGTGGCAGCTGTAAGGCAATACCAGACAAACAAACGGAGTTACACTTGTAAAAAATAGTTCTATACATTTAATTATTTTATATAAAATATATACAGTAATAATTATTAATCAACTTAATTTAATTTAGAATTTATTAGAATTTTCTATCACCCTTTATGCTTAATTTTAGCCACTACTTATAAGTTTTGCTCAGTGTAGACATTTCTTTGCGCCTCATTACACAATTTGCTCAAGCAACATTTGCGCTTTTTGACTGCAGGCAACAACAGCCGCAAAACTGAAAGCAGTCAAGTATGCCGACTGATTTTAAAAGCCAAAAATTGCCAGCATAAAGTTCAAATTTTGAGTTATTAACATGAAATTATTGTCATAACTCAATGGGTCGACGTTTGATGGTAATAACGGCGCATCTGCTGACTTCTCCTGACCTGGCCGAAAGGCAACAGCGTTGCCATAAACAGGCAGATAGACAGTCAGAGCGACAAGGAGACCGCAGCCTGCCAGACAACTGGCAGACACTAGGCCAGGCAAAAAATCAAGCCAGGAAATACAAGTTTCGCCGTTAAAGCGTGTTTCCTTTGGCTTATGTTATGGCTAATTGCAAAACCCGAAAATCACTTTGCTCTCTTTTCATTTTCATTTTGAAAATTTCATTTCTATTACTGCAGAGCTGGCTAATATTAAATACTTAGGCCAAGAGACAGCGACAGTTAACATGTGGCACATGTTTATTCATAATAGTAGCTGCAACACGCAACGTGGAGCCGGTCCGGCTACGACTGTGGCAACCACAGTGCTCATATAGTTAGCCTGGCTAACACAGTCAGTCTGTTAGTCAGTCAGTCAGTTAGTCAGTCAGTTAGTTGGCCTGCATCCCGACGCCCCATCAATGCGAAATAAAAGCACTTTTTTCTATTGATTTGTGGCCAGATTTCTTGTTTTCCTTGCACTGTTTACATAATGAAATGGCCTCGCTGTCTCCGGGCCAACAAAGTCCACTTTGTCCACTTCGGCCAACCGCAGAGTTGTTCAATTGTCCCACTGTCCAGCTGTCGGGGCTGCCGTTGCCACGTACAAAGTTTGCACAGTTATGCGGGTGCTTATCTCACATGCGATGCTCGTAACCACATATGAATCTGTGGCAACGGGAGGAGGAGAAGGAGTGTGGGAGGGGGAGAGCAGAGCTAGAAAGAGGTAGATGAAAGGGAGATGCAAGGAGATGCTAACCTTATTCAATGCTTATTGTTGTTATCGCTGCCTTTGTTGTCATTGCTGTTGTTGCTGCTGTTATTGCAGTTGTTGTTGTTGCTACGGCAAAGGCCTCGCAATGTCGTGGCTCTACCGTTAAGTTGTAAATGTGCAAGTTACGAGTGCTGTTAACTGCACTGAGCAAAACTAAAACTTAACGATGTATTAACTCGCATTGTGAAAGAAAATTAAGAACGGAAATACAGCAAAAAGTTAATGAGACATAACATGATTCAAACTTAGATAGCTGTTAAAGAAAGGCTATACATAGTAGTAAACATTAAGTAGCAGAAAGCAGCAAGATAAGAAAAGCAAATGAAGACAGGAGTCATTAAAAATATTTAAAAATAACAACAAACACGAAAATGGGAATCCCAATAAATTCATATTTTCAACTTTGAATAATAATTTCTCAGCCAAATGAAGTGATATTTTGAAAAGCGCTGCCTTTTTAGACTCTCGACAACTAGTAGCATCGATTCCATGCCAAAATTCAAATTTTTAATTTCGACCCCATTTTGACAAATTTTGCAGTGTTACCCCTTTGCATTTTTGTCAAAAATCGACAAAATTTAAGATAGCGATTTTTTGATGCCAATCGATAGTCCTAGTCCTCCCGAGTCCAAAAAGTCATACCAATCGAAAATCGGACGTCTAAGTCCCAAAATATGCACTATCAAAATTGCATAGTTTTGACTCTTAGACTTTACACTGAAGTAGAAAACTTTCTTCCAAGCATTATTGAAAGAAAACATTATAATATAATTAGTAAATAGTAGCGCAAAGCAATCAGTCAAGCTAAAATGGCTTTAAAATGGCTAAACAAGCCACTCTGCTGATCTTTCGCTGTTAAATCCTCAAGCATTGAAAATTGGAATCCCAATAAATTCAAATTTTCAACTTTGAGTGATGATTTCTCAGCCAAATGAAGTGATATTTTGAAACGCGTTACCTTTTTAGACGCTCGACAACTAGTAGCATCGATTCCATGCCAAAATTCAAATTTTTAATTTCGACCCCATTTTGACAAATTTTGCAGTGTTACCCCTTTGCATTTTTGTCAAAAATCGTCAAAATTTAAGATTGCGATTTTTTAATGCCAATCGATAGTCCTGGTCCTCCGGAGTCCTTAAAGTCATACCAATCGAAAATCTGACGTCTGAGTCCCAAAATATTCAAATTATTCAATATTCAAAATATTTGAATGCTCATTTCTCAGCCAAATGAAGTGATATTTTGAAACGCGTTGCCTTTTTAGACTCTCGACAACTAGTAGCATCGATTCCATGCCAAAATTCAAATTTTTAATTTCGACCCCATTTTGACAAATTTTGCAGTGTTACCCCTTTGCATTTTTGTTAAAAATCGTCAAAATTTTAGGTTGCGATTTTTTGATGCCAATCGATAGTCCTGGTCCTCCCAGGAGATCCAATTAAAGTCATACCAATCGAAAATCTGACGTATGAGTCCCAAAATATTCAATATCAAAGTTGCAAAGTTTTGACTCTTAGACTATACACTGAACAATAAAGCTTTTTTCCAAACCTTATGTTATGAAAGCATTAACATTAACATTAACAGCTTAAGCAGGCTCCCACTCTCTGCGCTAACTGCGCTGAGAGATCTCTGCTTGCTGTTTGTGTGATTGTTCGCGGACGACAGTAGAGAGCTCGAACGGTTTGTGTGCTTGTTCGCTGTCATCTGTGGCGCTAACAAGGAGCACTCTCTGTTTACTGTTTGCAGATCACTCTCTGTTTACAGTTTACATAAGCTCCCGCACTCTACTCTCTGTAGTTGAATTTTAATTACAGTCTGTCGCTTGCTGCTGATTCTGATCGCCTGGTGTTTCACACAAGAAATCTTCGATTTTGGCCTTTTTTTGCTTGACTGCTGCGATCTGCAGTGCCCAAAATCGTTAGTAATTCTTGCTGAAATACCAGGCAAACAGAAAGATCAGCAGGTCGCAATGCAAAAATCATTTAACATTAACATTGACAATAACAGTGACTTGACATTAACATGCACTGTTAATGCACTGTTAATGCATTGTTAATGCACTGTTAATGCACTGTTAATGCACTGTTAATGCACTGTTGATGCACTGTTAATGCACTGTTGATGCACTATTGAAGTACTGTTAATGCACTGTTAATGCACTGTTAATGCACTGTTGATGCACTGTTAACGCACTGTTAATGCACTGTTAACGCACTGTTAATGCACTGTTGATGCACTGTTGATGCACTGTTAATGCAATGTTTATGCACTGTTGATGTAATGTTAATGCACTGTTAATGCACTGTTGATGCACTGTTAATGCACTGTTAATGCACTGTTAATGAACTGTTGATGCACTGTTAAAGCACTGTTAATGCACTGTTAATGCACTGTTAATGCACTGTTAATGCACTGTTAATGCACTGTTGATGCACTGTTGATGCAATGTTAAAATTAACATTGACTTAACATTAACATTAACATTCAATTAATGCCGCTTTCTGCTGATTCTGTTCGCCTGGTAAATCAGCAAAAAAATCTTCACTTTTAATAAATCGCTGATGTTTTTCGCCAATCTAGGGAGCTCACGAGCTGCACATATGTTAACAGAAATACCAGACAAACAGAATTAACAGCTGCTCGCTATGCACAAAACAATTTTGCTTAAAGTGGGTTCTTGTAAATTCTGTTGTATCTTACTGTGGATTTCTTTTCGCTTCAGAATTCAACTGGGAATTTGCATATTCCAGCTGTAATACCAAGCGAACAGAACTATCAGTAGATCTCAAATCCAAAAATTCAAACATAACAAACTGATATAGAAGGAAGAGCTATGGCTTAGAATAGCCAACACATAATGAAATTCCTTAAATCCCACAAATTTAAACATATCTTCGTTGATTTCCTCACGACACACACCTTGACTCTCAAAGTCGTGAATTAACACCATTTCTATGGCTTTAATTGGTTAGCTATCGCATAAAAAATGCACAGTGTGTATTAAGTGCAATTGCCAATTAAAATGCGCCTAAGATTAAAATAAAATAAAAAGTGAAAAAGACTCTTAATGTGATACGAGTGCATAGTAGCAGCAACAATAACAACAACAAATCGATTTGGCCAACAAAAGTGAGCGAAACGAAATTGAAAACGTGAACCAGTTTTCAATGAAAAATTTACATAATATGCTCCAAATGGGCAACAGGTAAATATAAATCTCCAGACAGGTCAACAGCATAAACAACAACAAACAGTGAGCCAAAGCAATGACACTGACAATTGTATGCGAAACTTGCGGAAAAAGGCCAAAACTGAGACCCACTAAGACCCCCTTTGGACCCCCCTTAGTGGCCCCCCTTAACTGCAATGCAAACATGCAAATTGAAGTTCATGGAAAATCAATTGCATGAAAGTCGCACGAGAGCAAATGAAGGGGAACTGTAGCTCAAGTCGCTCTGTTTATGATTTAAGCCAGGCAATTTATGTTATTGAACTTTGCTTTATGCAAATTGAAATTTACAGTTAACAGCTAACTCTTGACTTTTTATTTTGGTAAGTAATTTTGGCAGTTTTTTTGGAGCTAGTAAAAAAGGAAAGGCGGCTGAAAATATTTGAGTTTCTTCCTTAACACTCACTTTATTTGACTTGTTTGGTGTGTGTGAGTGTGTGTGTATCATTGGCAAGCACTTGCAACTGCCACGCTTGTTGTCTAGTGTTTAAAGTACACTTTGGGATTTATTATTTACCATTTGCACAGCGGAGATAACTTGAAAGTCGCCTGTCAGCTGCGAAGATTCTGAGACTTTGTTGACAGCACGACCAAAATCGCATGAATGTAGATAAAGTTGGCAAATTAGATCAGCTGTACTGCAGATTAGGCAATCCTGTAGCAACTTCAACTCCACCCCCAACTCCACTGTTTCCTTCTGTGTCTAATTCTAGTCTGGGTGTACTGCAATTCCACCTCCACCTTCGACTCCTGCACCTCCATCGCCACTTCGACTGCCACTTTGTTAGTCAACTTTTGGCGCTTTTGATCAGCAATAATTGCAAATAGCGCACTCTTATGAGCATGTTCATGCGCTTCTACACTGCAATAAAAGCTGGGTAACAAAATTAAGCATTAGTAAAATAAAGGAATATTAAAACTTATTTTAGGAAGCATTTTCGTCATTATTTTTGCAAATTATATTATTACAAGTTTGCTACTAAATTGTTTTTCGCAGTGCATGCTCCCCATTCAATAAGGCCCCAACCTTATGAGTTAACAACAAAAGGGCATGATGCCGCACTTTGTGTTTTTTGAGCCACGAATATAAAAAAAAACAGGCCGGCAGTCGCTTGTAACCACAAATTAGTTTGAACACCATAAAAAGCTGGCAACAAAACTGCAATACTAACAACAACAACAGCGTTAAAGCCTTGCAAAATTTCGAAAAATGGAAAAATGAAAATCCATGGAATAATCAGCAAGAAAACACAACAAAAAACTAAAAACCCGTTCAACATCAGTTGGAAAATCAGTTGAGCATTTTGTGGACTTAATGTATTTTTCAATGCTGATAGCAAAAGTGACGCATCATATGGGAAGCTCATTGTTGTTGTTCTTAATGCTTACGAGTGAATACACACACACACACACATACTTACAACAATCACACACACTCCCCACATTTACAACTCATTTTGCAACATATTGAAAACGTGCTGAGACAATCTCTTTAAAAGGGTCTTGGTCGTGTTATGTTGTATCTAATGGATACATAACTGTGTGTATCTTAAGAATCGCCAAAGATGTTTGCACAATCTAAAAATCAAAGCAACAACAAAACAACAAAAACAATAATCAAATAAATAAACAACAAGCAACAAAATAGAGCCATCAACAGAATGGATTTCAAAGGCACTTTTAACCGCTTTTTTCTAGCCATCATTTAGACGCTTAGCTCTGCCAGTTTCATTAAAAAAAATCATTTTTTATTTACATTTTTATGTTTTTAATGCATTAACCGCAAATGGAGTTCAAGAGAGTCTGAGCTTGAGCACAAAATGCAATTTATTTGTGGTTTATTTTTCAGTTTCTTTTAACTTGGTCGATTAGGGTTTTTATTAAAAGTTTAGCACGTGGCTAATTCGATTTTGTGTTAACGGAAATACTCTACGTTAATGTCTGAAAATTAGTTTAAATGCCGCCTAATGAAATACAATTAACTGTTTAAGAATATGCTTAATTCACATTTAAAGTGCGATTTAAGCTATTGGCTTTTATCTCTCAATTAGTTAAGATAGAATTCCAAAGGGAAATTAAAGCAAACAATTACCTTGAATATGTTATTAACTATGATAGTTTTTAAATGTAAATAGTTTTATTGCTGCAGCTTTATATTAAATGAAATGTTAATAAAAGCATTGTAATATTCTTAGTAACTCGTAGCACAAAGCAATCAGTCAAGCTACAAGAGCTAAAATTGCTTTAAAATGGCTAATCTAGCCACTCTGCTGATCTCTCGCTGTTTAAGTATTGAAAATTGGAATTCCAAAAAATTCATATTTTCAACTTTGAATGATCATTTCTCAGCCAAATGAAGTGATATTTTGAAATGCGTTGCCTTTTTATACTCTCGACAACTAGTAGCATCGATTCCATGCCAAAATTCAAATTTTTAATTTCGACCCCATTTTGACAAATTTTGCAGTGTTACCCCTTTGCATTTTTGTCAAAAATCGTTAAAATTTAAGATTGCGATTTTTTGATGGCGATCGATAGTCCTGGTCCTCCCGAGTCCAAAAAGTCATACCAATCGAAAATCTGACGTCTGAGTCCCAAAATATTCAATATCAAAGTTGCATAGTTTTTGACTTTTAGACTTTACACTGAACAACAAAGCGTCTTTCCAAGCATTATGTTAGGAAAGCATTATAATATTCTTAGTAACTAGAAGAGCGAAGCAATCAGTCAAGCTACAAAAGCTAAGATTTCTAAGGCAATAACTTGTAAGAAGCATTTTAAATTAAAAGTAAATGTACATAAAATAATTAATAGAATCCGGAATCAATTAAATAACTTGTCCTCTATGTTCTAAACTCAACTGATGGCCCAAAGACCTCTAGATAATCTCTGTCAGAATGCAACTCCCAAAAGCAATTATCGCACACGGCGTGCCTCTAATTCTCAAAGCTGATACAAGATAAGCTTTATGTAAAAATAGCCGTGCTAATAGCTAACCAGTTAGCTAGTAAATTATTTTAAAAATATACATATTTTAAAGCTTACAAAAATAGTTTTGTGCTTTTCCCAGCTTTCCCTCCCAGTGGCTGTAAACGGTTTTCCCTTTGGACTGCTTTTCTTTTACATAACCCTGTTAAATCCCTTTTCAATTTGGCGCCCAAAGCAATAGCTGTACTTGTTTTAATCCACAACATTTTTTTTGTAATTTCGTTAACCTCAGTTGGGAGCACAATAGTCCACATACCACCCATCAAACATTTCTTGGCTCAGAAAAATGAGGCTTAAATTATTGGCCTGGCATTTAACATGACAGCCACATTAAATTGTCCACTTTGGCAACCTGTGCCGGCTCCATAAATGAGAGTGTGTGAGAGAGTATGAGTGTGTGTGTAGAGCTGGGAAAACATCGGTCTTTGCGATGGTTGTAAAAAAAGTGTGAAAATTAAAAAGGTGGTGGTGCAGCTGAGGGAATAAAAAATGGGCATATTTTAATACTAATTGTTTTAAATTAATTAAAAATAACTTCTAATGGAGTCAGAAGTAGTTGATAACTTTTATTTTCCATTTCGATATTTTCTATTGTCACAAAACATCAATAAACTTTACCAATTTTTCCAGCTCTAGATACACACAGATTAACCTGTGTATAAATAGGTATAAGCTAGTCGGCTGCCGGCGTGGCTATAATTGAGGTTTGGTGGCGCTGACACGCCGGCCTGGCTCGGCCCGGTCCGTATCAGTTCGGGCATGGCCGGAGGCTTTGCTTTGAGTATTTGGGCGCGCTCTCTTAAGGAAATGCAACAACAGACGGCAAGTCAAGATTTAAAAGATTTTAATTGTCACTTTCGTCGGCTTTGCGTTGTTTTTTCTGTTTTCAGTTACGGAGCGAAAATTTTAAAAATTTTAATTCAAATTTAATGCACTCAAATGAGTAACTATTGTGTAAGTTTTCCAACGACACTCTAGAGATCAAAGTCTCTGGATGAGGTATATAAAGTGCTCGCGTTTTAAGAGTTGTTCGCATTGAATTGCAACTCGTAATTCAAACACTTTGTGTGGATCACTTGCAAATCTATATGTGCACTTTAATCTATATTTTATGCAAAACTTTAGAACCGAGTCTCAATTAGGAACCGCTGGAATCGCAGTTGCTTAGCCACCGCGGCCATGAGCCAGTTTAAGCCGGCATTAAGAAGATGACGTCGGGTTGGTTAAGTAAACCAGCTAATCTGTCGGCTTTCAAGTGTTGAGCAATGATTTCAATGGATAAGCTGAATGTTTGTGACTGGAATTCACTTTTTAATCATAGTTAGACCGGTTGTCATTATGTCCAACTATTGGCCAAGTTATTAATGTCAAATTTATAACGAATTTATTTGTTAATTATTTTGTTAAAGTGTTAAATTGAACGATTTTGTTCGATTTATGCTGTCTTTTGTTGCCGCTCATGCAATTGAATCTACTTTTAACAACTTTAAGCTTGTTTTAATTGTTAATAACTTGTGTTTAATGGGGCTTATAAGTCATAACAGTGCAGTGACAACATAGCTTGGTATGTGAAGTAACTCAGGGAGGTATTAAAATCATTCTGGAAATTGTTAGCTTTGAGAAAGTTTATGACTTGCAGCTTAAAAGTCTGCTACAGCTATGAATAAATGAACCAGCCCCAAAGTATGCTACAGTTTTTTATTGTCTTCAAGTTTGACGTAAGATGAGTTAAGTTACAAGCTGATGAAAAGCTTTGAAGTTAGCCAAGTAAAGCCAGTGTTGCCAGACCTAATCAAACCAGACCTAATCAAAACAGCTAAAAGCTAGTTAAAAGCTGACTTGAAGAAAGCTATTAAGTTTTTAAAATAAATGCAATTCATACAATTCTTAGCTTTAAATAGTCATTTCTCATACAAATTATGTTACACAAAGGGGAAAGAAACAGGTAAAAGATCCCAAAATGTCAACACTGATTAAGCTCTTTACCTGTAGCCAAATAACTCGAGTGTCTCCAAGCTTTTCCCTCAGTTCAATTGGTCAACGGAAACAGCCGGAAGAAAGCTTTCAATTGCCAATTAAGACAAACAAATAGACCAACTAATCTGTTTCAAACCAAAAAAAAAAACTTATATAAGAAAACAGTTGCGAATATTCAGACCGTAAAGTTTTGCTGTTGTTTTTGTTTGAATAAGTTTTGAAGGAAGAGCGGAAATCGCCTACCACGCTAACCACTCGCATTTCAATAAACAAATTCAATTGGCCATGAATTATTGCTGTAATGTACAAAATAATATACAAATCAATTTCATTTCAATTGTTTAAATTATAGCGAGTGCAAATTATGACGCCAACATGGGAACTGTTGCATCTGTTGGCCTTTAAGAGAAGAGCCCACATAAGACCACTAAATTATGGAGCACTTTTATAGATGATAAATTTTTACAATAAAAATACAGTATAGAAAATCGTTAGCCAGACTTGTTACATTATGTCACACTTTATGTGGTTATGGAAATGCATAAACCAGTCCATAAACTCCGATTTTTATGGGTCAAATAAGAAAAGCGATTTGTATTTTCATCTTTACATTAACTGCATTCCCAGTTCCATTAAATTCGATTTATTTTCACTTATAAAATGTTGTTGAAACTTTATTTTACAGAAAATTCACAACTTAAATTAGCATCCGTATCATTATTATCTTACTCAGCGTCGGGTGTGTATGTGTGTATGAGAGAGAAAAGGGTCAGCAGTTTGGCAGCGTGTGTGTGTGAATCTCTCAACGACATCGTTAAGCAAACACACACTCAACACTGCCATGGAATCGACTTATAAGATTGTTTTTCGTTTTTTCGATTATACAAACTAAATACGCTTAGAGTACTTAATAGTGTGATGTCGCATAGGGACTCGCATAGTGGCCATAGTGTCCATGTCCGGCATCGTATTGTGGCACGTACTCGTACTGGGCCTGATTGTAGTAGCCATCGTCGTAGTCGTAGTGAATGGGCGCGGCAGCGGGCGCATAATGTTTGTTAACTTTAAGTACAGAAACACAAAAATATTACCAATAAATATTATCAGAGATTGGCAATTGTTGTAAATATGATTCAGCAATTGATTCCCATTGTAGTTTATTTTTGTTTTGTGGTATTATTTTAAAGTGGCTCAAACGATTTTCTTTCTTTTGGTTTTGGCCCATTTTGAATTGTCACGAATTTGTAACCAGCGAAGTCAATTGGTCACAGGTGTTGTTGTTTTTCTTATTTTCGCTAGCTTTGCTGCTGTTGTGACTTCCTTTTCATCTGTCTGTCGTTGTTTTTGTTGTGCATGCAAATTGCTGCTCAAGTTCGTTGCCTAAGTCTTTTGTTTTTCGCGCATTTGGCAAAAAGTTTTTGTCGTTTGTGGTGCGTTTGCTTACGCGATTCTTAATTATTAAAATACCAGTCACAATTAAAATGATTTTCACATGCAGTCACAACAACAATTACAGCAACAACAGCAATTCCCAGCGGCAACAACGAAACATTGCGACATTGAGAAAAGATGTTGGCTTTGAGTTTAAAAACTGAAAATGGGCAACACAATTTTCCGCACAGTTTTTCTTAAGACTGAATGCTGGAAAAGCTGATGCGCTGTCGGCGCTGCTACCTCCACTGTCGCTGCTGCAATATGACATAATTAGTGTGGGAAACAAATGGAAAATATGAGTGCAAAACACAATTTGAACTAATCTTTGTTGATCAATGTTGAGGAAAAACTGTAACTAAAACTGAACTCATGACATGATTAACAGACTTGCGTGGGCGTGCCAAGTGTGTTGCATTAGTCAGTGTTGTGAAATGTTACACATTTCACGATGCGATGATTCAGTTTAATCGCTCGACTGATCACACACAGCTAATTGCCAATGCAAGAGGCATGTACAAAGCGAACCTAAATGTTTGTTAATTTAGTATATTATAAATAAAGTTATGGTAAACATATGCATAACGATATGGAGAAGTCTAGATGGGTAACTGATTCAGTAGGCTGCATAATAATAATCGTCTGGGGCTGCTGCTGTTGTTGCATCGTAGATGTCATCGTATTCGTCTGGGCGCAATTTGCGATATTGATTGTTAAAATAGTTGGCATGACGCCTGAACAGCTTGAGCATGCGATACGTGTTCATGCCTAGAAAAGCAACAACAACAACAGCAATCAGACACCACAGCAATAAACCGATTACAAACTACACAAACCACAACAACCACAATGTGCGTAAGGGCTGCTAAGAGACAGTGAGTGCTAATCCAGTTTAGCTAATAGGGAATTATTGTGAAAGGCGTATCAAGATCTCTTTCCACTTACCATAAGGCGCTGGGGAGGCGACCACCACAGGAGCAGCCACATGTGGTTCGTAGTGGGTCAGTATGGGCTTGTGGGCCACAATGGGCTTTGTGACCAGCGATTGGGCGTGCACAGTGGGTCCAGACTTGGTGACAACAGCATTGAAGCCGTGTATGGGATCAGCAGTGTAGTCCACAGTGCGTATGGAGCCATCGGGTTCGACCAGCGAATATTGACCTGTTAGGGAAAGGAAATGGCAAATGGAGGGGAAATTATAGTTTAGGGAGTCGCTACTTTTCTCTGTACTTCAACTTACCCTTGACAACATCGCCATCACGAGTTTCATGCTGTGATTTCACATCTCCTGTGGTGTGATCTGCCACGCCGTAGTTAAACGCATATTTGGGATGATCCTTTCAGTCAGAAAATAAAAAAATATTAAAGTTAACACAGTTATCAAACAGTTTTTGTATAAACAAAAGATTTTTAGTTCAAATGTTTGATTAAAAAAATCCTTCCTTAGACTTTTGGGTCTTAATCAGGAACTCACATAGTAATCCACTGCGTATCCTGGTCGCGCCACGGCAACACTGGCGAACAGCGCCAACGAGAGGATAACAAAGCACATGAAATTTGCCATATTATTTTTATTGAGTTTTGTTTGTTTAAAACTGTTTTGAAACTTTATTGAATAATTTGCCTAAAAATATATAAACACATGTATTAAGTCAGCACTTTAGCACAATCCTTAGAGGGAGTTGAGATTACTTTTAGTACTGCAACGGCAAGAGATACAAACAACGCCAAGTTCACCGGAATACTGTGGTTATTCTAGTTTCGGGTTTCCATTTAAATAAGCGCGAAATGTGCGAAAAACCAGCGACGCAGCGCAGTCGGCGTCCAAGAGTTTCAGTCACTCAACTGTGGCGGCGACGCTGACGTCGCAGTCGCTGTCAACGTTGGCAGCGTGGTGAATATGTGTTGTTGTAGCTGCTGTTGTTGGTGGGGGAGCCATGTGAATGAAGTTGCAGCATGGAACGGGGGATATTGCTACACTAACCCCGATGAATGGGGTCTGGGTATGTAAGCAGTGCAAATTGGCGACAGATTTCCAGAGCTTGTGCATTGTGTATCTTTCAGATACAAGTAACTGGGTATTTGTGTATCCCACATAATGAAGTCATCTCACAGAGGCAGTCACTTTTCAGCTCTGATCAGAATTATGGTATTAATCATAGCTTAATCATTAATTTCCCTAGCATAACGAAAGACTTGGCTTGCAACAATTATTTTCCCTAGACGATAACAAATAGTAACCAATAAAATGTAATTTACTTTAACAACTTAATTCGAAACAAAATCACTGACAATAAAATATAACTTGACTACCTTAAAAACCACAACAAAACAACTACAAACAAATTAAATTCGGGTCAAGTTGCAACAAGAACAATTGCGGCAATTGTTGTTGTCTTGACAAAAAGCCCTAGTTATTTGGCACATGCGAAATTCTCAGTGATCTGATTGAATGAAAACGCGGTGTATTACCCCCTAGTCCCCTGCTGCCCCTGCCTCATTACCCCTTTAGCCACTGCTGGCCCGTTGTCTGCTGAAGGTCAAGCACGGCAGCAAAGTTCAAACGCAGCGCAGTTCCATTCTAGCCAAGCGAATGAAAGCAAAAGCGGCTCAAAGAACAAAACGCAGAGCACAAAAAAGAATATGACACTGGCAATTTAAACTAATTTATATTTATAATAACTATAACTAGTTATGGTCAAGTTTTTTTTTTATTTTTGCAGCTCAACAATCAATAATAAATTAACTTTGAGCCAGTTTGTAATCAGTTGAATTAGTTTGGGAGTCAGCTAGGGATGCTTTGCTTTAAAGGAATAGTTGTATCTGTTATATAAAATGTTCTAGCTTCCATAATTATAAACGTTTATATCTCATATATTTCAGTGTCATCTTTTAAAGACTTTTAAGTGTATTATTCCCACGCATATTTTACTTTAAACATATTGAACTAATTAAAACAGAACCCAACGATTGTTTAACTCCAACGAATAAAACATGCTCTTGGTGAGAACTTAATAAAACATTTAAAAAATATAATTAAATGAAGTAGAAGAAGAAGTTTTTGCTTAAGGAATTTATAAGGAAAAGAAAAACTTTTTATAATAATTCTCTTTCTATAATCAAACATCTTATAGTAAACGATATTAGTACAGCTCAACTACCCTTAGTGAGTGCAAATTTCACACAAATTGCCGGCTACTAAGTGGTTAATTAGACTGGGTACAAAGTTAGTACCAGTTATAAATGATATGCATGTGAATTAAGCTCAAAACTGTTGACTACACCAAGTTAATTTGTTGTCATAAAGTACAGCAGACGCTAGAATTAAAGAGCATATCAAAGAAACCGATCAAGAATATATAACCGAGTGATTTATGGTTTCGCACACCAACAACAAATGACCAATAACAAAAGCTGAGACAATTCCAGTTGACTTCAGTTCAGATTTCAATACTTTTAGTTAATGTCTAGAGTTTTGCTCATCCTTGAACCACGTTGAGAACGTGCCAATTGAGGTTGGCAGCACACAAACTTATTAGAAATATTGACAAACCGCAAGAGTCGCAGCAAAAGCCAAACCAAAAAACCCAAAAGCCAAAAAAATAATAACAAAAACAATTTGTGCTCAAGTTAATAATATGCGCTAGTTTATGCCCAGCTGCCCATTTTCACATAATTAAAAACGAGGGGCGTACTAAAGACTCTAATTAGAGTGAACAACTTCATATAAGTACGCGAAAAGCTAAAACTCAAACTGAAACAACTTTTCTTGCGTTTTCTTTTTGGCATTCAACCTTCAACACTTGCATACAATTGTCTGCAGCTACAACCAAATTTCTGTTTATTTTTTAGGTTTCACACTGCGGTTTGTAGGTAGCAAAAAAACAGCTAAAAAATAAAACTAAATACTAGATTAAGTCAATTTGCATGTTTGCGCCCACCGCCAAAGTATTTGGCCAACGCAGACATGATAACTCGCTGCCCAATTCTCGTCTGTGTTGGGAAAATCAGCCAACGATTGTCGGCATTTTCCGAAGGTTTTTCCACATGTGTGACACATGTGCGTGCCTTCAACATGCAACATTGTGTGTCTCCCTCTGACAAATGCTAGCAATTAAACAACAATAAACATGGCTAAGTATCTGCATTAAATGCGACGTACACGCTAATCCCCAGAACAAATATATACGATATATTTAAATATATATTTTATTTTTTATGTTAAATGTGGCGTTCAGTTTGACTTTACGACGTAGCGTGTGTCATGTGGGAGTGGAATTTCCATTATGTTGAACAACATAATGTAGAACATAAATTAAACTGAGCTTTAAAACATAATTAAGTAGATCGTTAAAAGATGAAATATATTTTATACACAACTGTGATTGGACTAACCATTCAAACTAATTTGTAAGAATTTTCCAGACGCTGAAAAGAAAAATCAGCAGTTGCTGAATAAAATAAAATAAATTAAAGTTATTTATTTCAATTTGCTAGGAATTTGGTAGTGGAATTTGTTAGAAAAATGTTGTAAGCTTTCGAAAAGGTTTAAGTGGATTTACTGAGTACTCTAACCAATTTAGTTAATGGTTTTATATACATGAATTGAAGGTCGAAGGTTCAATACCTTAAAAATTTAAATTTAAAATTAGTCTTCATCTTTAAAATATTTTTTAAAAATTTATTCAGACCACAAAAATTAATTTAATAAATAATCTAATACAAGTTTTTATATTTAAGACTTTAATTTAATTTGTTTAAGTTTTTGAAACGTAATATAAATTTTTTAATATTTAATTAAATTTTCTTAACATTCAATTTATTAAAAACTTTAACAAGTCACGCCTTCAATTCCAAGTCTATTCTGGCAGCTGCCGCTGAAGATGTGCCAACATGCCATGAAGCCGCACATTTAAGCCAAATTGGGGCTGGGTCTGAGCACTTGGCCAAGGCAATTTGAATTGAAGTGAGCTCTATTTTTGCTTTTGGCCACAATGACGACGATGATGGCGACTTTGGCTTGGTTTACTTTTTGCCAGACACTCGCATAGTTGGTCACCTAATTTCGGCTTGTTTACACACACAAATTTGACAATGGGCACTGGACAGTAGACAGTGGACAGTGGACACTAGACCCCAGTGGGCAATGAGCTTTACTGTGGCACATTGTCGCTTGCAACATGCGAGGGCGACAGCGACAACTTCAAGGTGCGAATGTTGCAAGTTTAAGTGGAGTGTATGCAGAAAGTGAAACTGTGTGTGTGTGGGGAAGGGTGTGTGTGTGTGGGTGGGCATCATTGTTGTCGCTTAGTTGGACATGGCTGAGTGCTTTAGCCACTGCCGCATCTGTGTCCGGGTCAATTGACTGACCATTGTTAACAAGAGCTTGAAAATGACCCGTGGCAAATGTGTTCGCTGTAATAAAATGCAAATTAATGGCTCTCAGGCCCCCAAAGAGAAGCTGCTATAAATTTACAGCTGTTGCAGTAAAAGCAGCAGAGTGAAAGAGAGGGAAAGCGTGTGAAAGAGAGCGCGAGATGTAGATGGAAGTGAATTCTCGCACCTTTTGGCCAATTTGTTGCAGGCTGCTGAGCTGCCACTTGCCATGCATCAAATTAACCCTCAAATAATCCAGTTAGCTTTGTTATATAATTGACGCTGACAGGCAGCATGCATAACTGCGTCAGGGAGATCATTATGCCAAAGCTCTGTTATACATCTCCTCCAGCTGGCCACTCCCCCGCCTACCCCCTTCCCCCTCTTCTGTGAAATGTTTATTTATGCGCGATAAAAAATCAAACTTGACTTGTGGCTGCCCAGTTGCTCACTTGGTCAGTTCTGCTGCCGCTCGGCATTAGTTAATTATTAATGGCATTTTTCAATTACGCAGACAGGCGGCGACATTTACATGGCACAGTGGGGCAAAGTATTGGGAAGGGATGGGTAAAAGGTGTAGTAAGTGGAGTAGAAGTTGAGCCATATATGTTGTCAGCTTATTTGGATAATTGTACAAAACTGATACTAAAAAAAGGTCACACTTTAAATTTATTTATACCAATCCAATTTTATTTCCTTTTGTTCCACTGTGCAGCCCGCAATTGCGACGCATCTCAAAGATCTCGTAGGAATTTCTGCTAGAGTTTCAGTAGCGCCATCGCAGCATTTGATTATCTATAAATTGTATTAATAACATGAGCTGGCGATGCATATCTTCGGCTTGTATCTTAATGTTGTACAGATGAAACCAAAGCACATTCAGAGGGGAAATCCGACGAATGCAATGTAGTTACTTGAATGTCAACAAGTCGCATCAATTGGCCGAGTGCAAAAAGAAAAAAAAACAACAAACAAAAAGTCGTTAGTAACTGTCATTTATTGATGAAGAAGATTGTCACTCGGCCGCATATACTTATATATGTATACATTACTTATTTATATACATTTTGTGGCTGATATTTTGCTATAATTGAAATGTGGATGCGAAAAGGTTATTGGAGCAGCTGAAACACCAATACGACTACAAGTCGTACAGGTTTTTTGCCAGTCACCATAGGTGTACAGCAGACATTGAACTGATTTAACGTGAGCTACGCGGTCAACACGTAGTATACGTTATACGTATGTGTGATTTTTTGGCAGCTAGCGGAACTTCCTTCCGGCATTTCCTGGCTAATCTAATAGAAACCTCAACTCGCGTAACTAGATGACCTTAACTGTTAAAGAACCCGGTCACAGGGCAGCCGCCAAGTCTGCCAAATGGCCGTCTTAAGTCTCCGACTAGGCGCTGTCTAATTAATGGAGTGCACGTAAAATGCTCAAACTTTTGCTTTATTTTTCTTTATTGTATTGTTTTTTTATCTTTTTTCGTTTTGGCGCACATTTAAACGCTTCGCTGATTTTTTTGATTTTCAGGCAATGATAAATTTGTCTCTGCACCACTTTTGAGGCGTCTTCAACGTTTGCTTGTTTTGGGTTTTATTTTTGTTTTGTTTGCCAGACATTTTGTTCAAATTTTATCTCCACGTTGGGACCATTAACAGATCAATATATATTTCGCTTTCTTGTTGTATTTTTGTTTTGTTTCTTCTGGCAGTTCACACATTAAAAGTGACGGAAGTAACATGATTTGTTGCACGGCGGAAGCGACAACACCGAGTTCACTCTTAAATGTTTGTTTATAACTTATTATTTACATGCATCGGCAAACGCCCCCGAACTTCCGACCGCATTGGCTTCCAATTGTCAATTGGATATTTATAACGGGAGCAGGCTTCCGCGGGCTTGTGGTCGGAAAGGGTTGAAGAGTGTATGTGGAAAACTATGGCAGTGGCATGAAAGATGAGCTGACTTGCAAGAAGAGCTAAGTTGCATCGGAAGTGGCTGATTTTAAGTTTCATTCGATCCCTAAAAGGTATTAAAAAAGTGTCATAAATTAATTAAATACATTTCTAATCTAATATTTACTTAATTTAAATCATATGCAAGCCACTTAGCTTTCCCTGCATATAATATCTTTACCTCATAAGCTGTAATAAATGACGTTTGTTAGGAACACCATTAATCATTAACAAGTTAGATTTCCATGAGTTGTCATAGCCTAAAGGCAGAATTAGAAAAACGCATTAAATTGTCAGCCTGAAAGTATGCAACGCAAACAAGCAAATCTAACGCCATCTAACGTTCATTTTATTATTTTACGTCTATTTTCTATTACTGAAACCTGGTTAGCTACATTAGTGTTGCCAGCATCACGTAGTTAGTTTTAAAATATCTCTTATATAAATGTCATAGTCATAACAATTTTAATTTTAAACCATTAATAATTTAACATTCTTATGCCCATTAAAATGCAGCGTTGTTATTATTTAAATTAGCGTGCCCTTACCCGTTTGTCTCTCGTTACCAGTTTACTAATTTTTATAGTTTACTCACATGCGTGTACATTCACTTTTATAGCCAAGAAACAAACAATAAACTCATTAACATTCTCACTTAAATATAATTAAATAATAGAAGTAGTAACGCCAAAATTGGCATAAATTTAATTCCTACTTTCAAAATAATTAATTTGAAAAATTATAAATTTTTATTGCTCACTCGAATAAACTCACTTTTAAAAGCGATTAAAGTGTTAATTTGCTTGTAACTTGTTTTTATTATGTTCTGTTAGCTGTACAAATATCATATTCTCCTTTAAGTAAAGTCAATAACTTGAAGGCATTTCTGACAGCAATTATTTTTGGCTTCTCGACACTGACAGCATTCCGAACTTAAACCAATTTTCGACTGAAATGTGAGAGTTTAATTTGCGTTAATTTGTGCACTCTAGTTAATAGCTCACCAGCTAGTTTAGTTTGTCGACACCTGGTTAGTTCTACCTTCACTTTATAGCTGCCCACCCACAAATTAGCTAACCCATAATTGTCAATCAGTATGCATGGTCATGGACATTGCATTGGCTAACTAACAATTTGCATAACTTAAGTAAGTAAATTTGTTTAATCTGACCATAAAATACAGCTATAATTATGGTAAATAATTAGCAATTCAAGTCGATTGAAAGCGGTTACATTTGCGGGCTATTTAAATGTGTTGTCATCACTGACAGTTGTGTTGGCACAGGAGTATAAGTTGGGGTATAAGTTGGAGTATAAGTTGATGTTCAAGTAAGGCAAAGAGCTAAAGAAATTAGGTAATAGAATAAGGAAAGTATAAGTGTAAGTATACGAGTTGAGCTAAAGATATAAGACATGTTAAGTTTGTAAATAGATAGCAAAAGTGTTAACAGTATAAGACATTGTATAAGTACGAGTTAAAATATGATTTGTTAAAGTTGTGTTGCTAAAAGGGGGAGTATAAGATCCACTACAATAAATTATAAGACAATTATGTGATTTTTGTAATTTACTACATTTTATATTTATAGCATTTTGTCGCAGTTTCAATTAACTTAAAATTAGACAGAAGTTATGAGACATGTTACAATATATAAATTCCCAATTTATATTTGTGTAATGTATATTCCATTGTTCTGCATGTAATCCATTTATAGCTTCTTCATCATTCATCATGATCTTGATCATCTATCGTATCGTGGGTGTGGCATTTGTTTGATGGGCGTTTTTGTTGTTGTTTATGTACAAAAAATAGAATGTTCAATGTTTAAATTACATAGAGAGTTGCACGAAAGCTGTTTATGTTTATGTATGTGTGAGTGAGTGAGAGAGTTGGGTGAGTGAGACAGAGACGGCGCATGAGTAAGTGGTATGACAGATGCTGAAGAGAGGTTATAGTTGTTGCATTGCTCCCGATACAATCGCTGTCCACTGATTAAATATTTACAAAGTGAGTGACTTGAGTATTTCGCAGGATTCAGTTTAAGCTTCGGTTTCGTTCTCAGGAGTCAATGATGATTAGGAGTCGTTAACGTATCATCGCGTGCTTAATAAATATGAAGAAAGTACTGGTGTGTATTTACTGTTGATTTCTGGGCAGGATGTGTATGGATTAATGGGTGTTCATGTTCAGTTTCAGGTTCGGATTCAGGAGCTTCGCTTAGTAGTGGGCAACATGCGCATGGGCATTGTGGGTGGCATAACCGTAGGCGGGAACAGCGGCGGCATGATGCGCCACGGAGCCACCATAGTGGATGGCTGGGGCGGCAGACACATGGTGGGCAATGGCCGGAGCGTGGGCAACCAGAGGAGCAGCGTGGGCAACCACGGGAGCAGCATGGGCCACATGGACGGGTGCGGCATGATGGACAGTTGGGGCGCTCTTGTGGACAACGGCATTGAATCCATTGTGATCATCAGCGGTGTACTCAACGGTACGCACCGAACCATCGGGCTCAACCAGAGAGTAGGAGCCCTTGACAACATCGCCATCGCGCACCTCATGCTGGGACTTCACATCGCCGGTGTGGGAGTCGGCAACACCGTAGTTGTAGTGGTACTTGGGGTATGCCTGCCAAGTGGAGACAAAAGAACAACAATGAGGCACTTGTGGTAAGTCAACAAGTGGCGAGTTTGCATGTGGCAGAGTGGCAAGTGGCAAGATTGCATGCCACACGCCAGCGAGCGCAACAATCGTGAGAAAATCTCATCAAATGTCAGATGGCCATATCGCACATGGCCCTGGCTAACTAGTACAGTAAACTTACATGGTAGTCCAGACCCTCATCGTGGTGTCCATGGCCACCATGGCCGGCATAGGCTAGAGCTGGGCCCGATGCGTATAGAGCAGGACCACTGTGCAGGACACCGGCGGAGGCAACGCCCAGGACAGCCAAGCAGATCATAGACTAACACAAAATATATAAATACACATATTAGCACAATTTATAGTAGACACTCTTGGCTGCACTGTAGGCAGCACACACACTGTAGTTGTGTATAATCCACACTCACTTTGAAGAAAGCCATTTCAAATGGATTTTTTAGGATTTGTTTTGTTGTTTAGAGGTTTGAAAGACGCGTGTATGCGATACGTTGAGCTGAATTCAACTGATAACTAGAACCAAGAAGGAAGCCGCTTTTATATACAAAGACAACGCCCGAGTTGGCCAAGTTAAAGCCGAGTCGAAAGACACGATTACCAATCCGAATGCGAGCCAACTTAACGAGCGAACGGTCAACAAAAGTAACAACAACAATTGCCATTTACAACTGAAGCCCAAGAAGTTGAAGTACCAACAACAAAGCCAACAGCAGCGACGCTAGCAGCGATGCCAACATCAACGACGACGCCGACGCAGACGCTGACTGTCTGGCAATTATTTTATGCCTTTTGGAAATCGAGAGTGAAGTTCAGTTAGATTTAAGTAATGTTGTGAACACTGTTGTTGTTGTTGCTTTTATTGCTGTGTTTTAAGCTTTGAAATTAATATTAACTAAAATTATTCACACTTCGTGACTCGAATATGCTGGTTTAAGGATAAAATCTGTACTATTTTATATTTAAAGTTTGCCTTATATTTTATATGTGGCAAATCAATCACTTTGGCTATATAAATTAATTCAGTTTAAACTAATTTTTAAATTGGTTATTTTTAATAAATCAATTTTTTAATAATCGTATATTATATAATATAAATTTATGTATTTTTATATTGTTTAATTAATATTTAAATTTCTAAACGATTTTAGAGTAACTTCTCAATTAACTTTTAAATACTTTTCAATGTTTAAAAAGCTAATAATTACATGTCTAAATTCAAAGCTAGTTCCCTATTGTATTTTCGCATAAACAAGCAATTAATATGCATTATTAAAATATTAGAAATATTTGTTATTCATGAATTTCAAGCCCAATCTGTGGAAGTCGCTAAAATTCACTGATTTTTCATCAAACATCACGATTTAATTGCTATGGCCTCTGCTCGCAGAAAATAAATAAACAAGAAAAACTTTTTATGAAGCTATGAACGACCTTTCAAATACCCTTCCATAAATAACTAAAATTAATATAGTTATATATTTTAATATTAATTTTAAACAAAGTTGTTAAAGAGTACATAAACTAATTGACTTCCAAACAGTTGCCAACCAAATTTTCTTACCCTTTGTTAGAGCATAGAAACTCAGCAACAGCACGAATGAAAATTAGCAATAAATATTTTTTATACATATTCATAATGAAACAATGGATTCTAAACAGTTTTTGGTGGGCGGAGGTGTTGCCTCTCATAATGTAACACAGATTGCATGCGCCTCTTGCCATTGTTGCTTAGGCTGATGTTGATGCAGTTGTTGTAGCTGTTGCTGCTGTGGTTGTAGCTGCTGCAAGTCTTTTGTGTTCTTATGCCGACTCCACCTTCTGTGCCACCCGCTCTCTAGACTCACATGATTCATTTCATTTGAACATTTTTAATTGCCTTGTAGGCCGTTTTGCTTATTAACCAAAAAATGCTTGCGCAAATGGGCTATAAAGATGCAGGTTTGTATTGGCGGCAAGCGGAACAGGGCGCCACAACAGTATGTACCCTGTACAGAGGGTAGTATGGGCTGGCAGAAGAAACAACTGAGACTTATATTGAATACTTTTATGTAAGTAATTTAGCTAGAGCTCAAACAGTGGGTATAAAAAAGTCGCCTAAGCTCTACTGCACTTTTCCAGCTTGTTAATATTTTTGTTGGTGTTTGGGACACTACTATTCGCATTTGTAGGCACATAATCATTACCATAATCATTAACAGGCGTCATTTCGCTGTTAGTCTTTGTTTTATGGCACATTTTTGCTGTCGCAGTAACCAAGTTTATTTTTTGTTTGGTTTGTTTTGTACTTGCACCGATTTGGCTCATTTAATAAATTGTCTCGAATTAGTAGCTCCGACTTGGAAGGGGTGGAGAGGTGGGGCTCTGCTTGAGTGGCCAGCATGTACTAACAAAATTGAAGTAATCATCTCAAGGTTAGCACGACAACGAGACAACGAGACAGCAGCGACAACAACGACGACAATACAAACAACAGCAACGTGTAACGGATCACAACAGCAACAAGAGGCAGCAACAGTTGTTGTTGTTGCTGTTGTTGTGGCTGCAACAGCTGCAACTCCCATTGAATTTTCGGCGACACAGCAAGGTAATAAGAACAACAACAACAACAGCAAGTTGAATATCTGCACGCTGCCTGAATTAGAGCACGATCTGATTACGTCTTTTGTTTACCAAATGACGCACACTGTGCACACTGAGGCCAATTAATTGAATTTTAGTCAGCCATAGAAAATTCACATTTGATAATCTCATTTTTCCCACTTTGATTGATGATTGAGCCCCTTAAATACCATATATGATTATGGGTTGGTCGCCTTAAAATATATATAATAAAAATGGCTATCAATCGAATGACGAATCATTAATTATTCAATAAATATGCACGAGTTTTAAGCGATTTAAGATAAGTATAAGTTTTCTAATAAATAATAATCTATGTAACTAACAAGAATTGAGAGTGATGTTTTACAGCTCAAGAAACATTTAACGAGAACATTAAATTTGTTGCAGAAGTCATATTTTATCAGCTAATAAAAAAAGTAGTTAATTTGTAGGGTATTTGTAGCAATTTATTGGTCGTTCTACTTATAATAAAATATAGAATTATTAGTCACTTGATACTTGTTTAAGCATTAAACGAGCACTTAACAAAGTACGTTAAGATTATGAAAGGTGTATTGAATGTTATAGTAAAATGTAGAATATTTATGCAATTTAGTTCTGAAGTCTAAGACAGTAATTTAAATTAATAATATTTTTTAAACAATTTAATTCTTAAGATATTAAGTAAAATCATGGTTTTGTTTGGTATGCCAAAAAATTAAGGTTTTTAATTTACATAACTAAACTTGTTGAATTTCAGAAATATATCCTAAATCAGCTTTTCAATCATAGGTAAAATATAACCAGAGATTGTTTTAGCCTTAGGAAAAACTACAACTTTTCCAGCCCTCAAAAGACCTTGCCTTGCTTTCGATTTGAGTTGTGTTTGCACTCGTGGAGTGGAGAACATCTTCAGCTTGTTTACATACACAAACACACAGATAAGGTTTTTCAACCACTGTGCTGCTTAGCTGTCCAGCAATTTGGTGGGTTTGCCAGACAGGCAGACCGGCAGACAGAGAGACAGGCAGACAGATAGTCGGACAACGATGACAATTACAAATTTTGTGCAAACTTTAGCCGACAACAACGTCAAAGTGTTTGTTATTACAATTTTGCTCTATTGCTCGTTTCCTTTTCATTTAATTACATTCAACAATTGCTATGGATATTGCAACGAGTTGCAGTAACAGTCTCAGTCACAGAGTCGCATTAGATCCGGTCCAGCATTTATGACTATAGCTCTAGTTAGAAGTCCCAGAATCGACTACAACCGGATTCGCAGAAACGCCCAAACTGTAATCCATTCTCTGGCTGACTAAGCATAACATAAACTTTATCGTCTCTCTCGTCATGTCCAAAGACTGAGTTGGCTATGGAGTTGGTAGCTAGAGTTAGACTAAGAGTTAGACTTGGAGCTAGACTTGGAGTTAGACTTGGAGGTAGACTTGGAGTTGAGCACTTGAAGCTTGGGCATATTTCTAGTTGCGGGTGCTTGAGCTTAACAATTGTTGACGTATTTCGTAGTCAAGTCGCCAAAGAGGCGAGTCTGTGCACTGGGAAAAATTAGCAGCGGCTTCTAGAAGACAGAACAAGCATTTTGAAAATCGACGCTATAAATTTAATGTTGATTTATACTTCGACTTCATCAAACATTTAATTTTTTAATAAGCTTAGCCAACCACAGTCCTAGAATATTTTTTCTAACAGTGTATTACCAGCAACCTCCTCAGGCTTGCCCACATGCGAGAGCTCCCAAGACTCAACTTGATACCGAGTACTCGCAAAAATTTGTTGCAATTAAAGTAATTTGTGTGCGTTGCAGTTGTTGTTGTTGCTGTTGCTGCTGCCGTTGATTGAGTGGCAAATTTTGTTTGTTTTGTAATGTATGCAATAGGCTGAGGCAAAACAAGTTCGTTGCCTGAGTCTTTCGTTCTGTCAGAAAAGAAAAAATTATTTGCTTGCGCAATTGCAGCGAAACGGATTCGTTTTCACAGTGAAATCAAATCAACCGCAAGATATTAAACTATAATTTAATTTAATTATTCAACACCGTAATTAGCGTCTTACTGGAGCGCACTCGCACACAGACACAAAGTTACCTTGCTACACAAAAGGTTCGAAATGAGAAAAATAAATTGCTACTCACATTATATTTGAAAAGAAAACGATAAAAAGGTGTAAAAAACTGCAGCAGTGGCATTTAAATTAATTAATTTAACTGCTGGATGACCTTGAAATGGGACAACAAATGAAAAAGAAATCGTTCATTAATCACTACGGGAAGCTGGGAAAAAAGAGCCAAAAAAAACTGATAATTGATTTGAAATGAACAGTAGAAAACTGCATGTCATCGCAGTACAAGAATCTGCCTTATCTCCCAACAGTTTCCCCTCATTTCCATTTACCAGCTCCATTCGACCCACTTTCCGGTGTAACCACAAAGTGCAAGCAGCAAGGTCAAATTATTAAATGGATTTGGATTTGTATTTGTATTTTCATCATTTTCAAGTCGATTTGAATTTTGACTTTTTGGACAGCTTAATGTCAAAGTCGGCACTTAGCTGTGGGCGTTGCTTATCAGCTGTCCAAATTACAAGGGGGAAAAACTCACAGCAACAACTACAACATAATCTGCGCAATTATGTCGCTCGAAAAATCCACAAAAGCCGAAATCCGAAATCTTTGAATGGAGTTCATTGTTTTCGGGTTGTGTTGTCGGGAGACACGACAGACGGCCTTGGTGGCCACTTAGAATGGGGCGACAGTCCCAGCACAGTGGGGCACACCAATTTGTTGTTGGCACTAGGCAAAGCGGATTCCAGCTACAGCCACGCCCCCTCTTGGGTCGCTCCACAGTGACTTACAATTTGGTTGCGCTCTTTTCGCAATGCATTCACCGTGGTCGCTGTGGGCGTGGCTGCTGCAGCTTTACAAAATTTCCGCTTTAGATTTTCGTATCGAATTTGCTTGAAATTTTTTCATTTTCATTTTCTTGGCTTTTGTAATTGTTGGCATTGCCATTGTTGTTGCGCATTGTTCTGGTTATTTCGAATTTGTGTCTCAGTTTTGCTGATTTATTGGCTCTCGATAATGTCTGAGCTTGTGTCCATTGTTAGACCTGCTGCAGACAATAACGCCCAGTCATGATGTCTTTCCCTTTGATTGTCTATCTGAGCACCATATCCGGCTTAGAATCGTTTCTTTTTACTAGCTGTTTAAAGTTAATCCTGCTCGAATTAAGCTCGATTTAGGCAAATTTATTGCCAACTTGTTTGGGATTTTTTGACGCAACTTGTAACCGCAACTTATCTGCCGCTTCTTATGATCTGTGACTCCCACCGCCCACCGCCCTCCACTCCCTGCTCACCGCATGCCCGCTTTTCCAACCACAGCAACTGTTGCCAATCGCTCGACAACAGCAAATTACACAACTGACATGTGGCTATGGCTGCTGTAATCAAAGATTGAGGGCTCTGTCTCAACTTTGGGTTCACATTTTGTGCACCTCAGCTGCTGTCGGTTTAACGTGGGTGTCAACGCCTTCTATCATCATCATCATTATTATTGTTAACAGCCGCAACAGCCGCTGTTTTAGCCAAATTCAATTTGCAACAACAACAGCGAGAACATGTCCCGCTTCCAGTCCGCACAAACTACACGTTTGAGGTGGTCCTACGGGCAAATACATGAATCAGTCTGTCTGAGGTGACTGTGGCTAGTCTGAGCTGACGCTTTTATGGTGTCGGTTCAAGCCAAGTTCTTAAAGCAGTTGGAAAGAGCATTGAGTGTCAAGACTTAAGAGTTAGTTAGCTGTCTTTAGACTGAATTTCTTGTGCTAAGTATTTAAATTCATAGAAACAGCCTCATACAAACTATTAGTCTGGCCAATACTCTATAATTTAGTCCAACGCATCTGTAATTATTTAATTCATGATGACAACATAAAAACACTTTCTTTATTGCTCCAAATTCACGCTGTTTAAACGCGAGTATCAACACGAATTAACAACAATTTAAAACTCACACAAAATGTCAATTTAAATTGGTGTTGGCATTACCAAAGTTTTAATTACCATAACTGTGCAAGTGTGTGTGCTAGTGTGTGTGTGAATTTTGATCACAACTTGTTGTCGGCAAACTGAAATGATGGTTAATTGTTATTTTTTGCATAGACTTGCTAAACTGTGGCTAAAACTCGCAGTTGGAGTCGGACTGCATTGAATGCCTTTCCGAGCACGAGCTGCCTTTTGATTAGACGCCAGAGAAGCCTTACATAATAATCTAGTTAACAAATTGTGTCATGCAGAGCAGCCAAATGGCCAACTAGCTGTATGCCGTTGCAATTGTTGGCAGTATCAAAGTTGGAGCGGGATACGGAGCAGGAGCTGGAGCTGGAGCAGCAGCTGCCTTGGCAACTGGGGCGGCCACTTTCGAAAATGCTCTGGCAGGCGCCCGTTTGTCAGCAGTGCGAGATCAAAAGACAGAATAAATGTTTATATATAAATTTATATACATATATATATAAATATATTTGAATAGAAATGACTTGCATAAGAGTAGCCATTGGTTGTGGAATGCCTGTCGCACAATTGCGAGGGTGTTGCCAGTTTTCCTGCTATAAAAAAGTCATTAAATATTTAAAAATAAATAATCCAAACGGGCAATCTACAATTTATGCACATTTTCCAGGGCGCTCACGAGTTTTTACCACATTTGCGCCTCTGGCCCCACACCGCAGCAAATGTCCAGGCCAAAAAACAAAGCACAAAAAGACAACAACGATCAAAAGTTGGCCAAAAAATGCTTAAATATGACAGCGCATGCAATACTCCAAGCTAAGAATTGAAGAGCTCAAAATAAATTATGGAACTAACACAAAACGAAGCGGGAATGCTCTTAAAAATTATTAGAGATAGAAAATAAGTTAATAATATAAATATATAAATTTAGAAAATATTTTAAAAGTTACAAAAAATTGTTAAAATATTTTTAAAACTTAAACTAAAATGAGAAGATTATATAAAATGGTTTAGGAGTACTCCCACAAGTTGTTTAAGTTATTAAATATTTTTAAGTTTATAAAACTTAACTTAACAATAAAATACTTCCAATAACTTTAGCTACTGTTTAAAACGGAACAGATTTATTTTTTAAATAACTAAAATAAATTATAAATACAACTTTTTTACAGTATTATACCACCAAGGCACCATCTCTGCCCACAACCAAACTGAAGCAACTCACTTTTTAAAGTGTAGTAAAAACAATCATAAAACATTTTAGTTTTTAAGTTTTTAGTTTTCCATTTCTTGTCTTCATGCCCTGCGTTTGTCTGCAGTAACTAGTTCAAACTGGGTGTGTCTAAGGCAGGGAAAACTATAAACGAAAATGAAAATGAAAAAAAAACTGAACGGCACGGCGGAAAATGAGTGAATGAAAATGAAAACTGGGCGAGCAAGTTGAGGAGTTGAGCGTTGAGCGTTGAGTGCATGTATTATCCAATGCAATTGTGGGTTAGTGGGTGAATGTGCTGATCCAAGTTGATCCAAGTGTGCACATTACAATGGCTACGAGTACTTGTAAATTGTTGTAGTTGTTGTGGGGGCACTGTGTGACGTAGCAATTGCATTGTCTGTTGGCTGAGCAAACAAAAGACTCAGCAAACAAACTCGAATTTAAACCATTTCATACGTAAGTGCAAATATTCGTTTAGACTTTTAAGATAATCTAAGCATTTCTAGGAATTTCAAATCAATCGCTGCCCAAAGGGTCGACGTCTCTCACTTATGTAAAAACATAATAAAAAATAAAAAACTTAATGACTTTTTAAGCGGAATGAGGAAGTTGATTTCTATGATTCGAAGACCAATTTAAATTGGGTTTTTTCGTTGTTTTGTTGCTTAACTAATTCTAGCGCCTAATATATCATTAATTACAGTAAACAAAGAACGCACACACACCTCAAACGACGCGATTCATGCACGCTTTCAAGGCGTTGGCCAAAAGTTGCCCAAAGCTAAAACAAAAATACCGACATGAAGCTGCAGTTCTAGCTTATAATTTAGGTTCCACTTTCGGTTTTAATATTAAAATTAAATTAATATTTTTGTTTTTGCTTCACATTTTGCAGTGTGAGAAACTTGGAAACCATTTGCCGCACTCCATAGACAGCTGCATGATTAATGAGCCAAGTGTGTGTGAAGTTGAGTGTGTCTGCAGTGTAACTAATGACTCAATTCGAGCTGGAGCAATGACAGAAAGAAGCACATTAATTGGCACAAAATGTTGTCATAATAAACTGTGTTTTGTTTGGCAATTGCAACGCACGTAATTAGTTCATTTGCCCATAGTACAGCAACTACTACAACAACAAGCACTCGTCCCGCTGTGAAAAACCATGGTGTGGAAAAGATGGTCAAAAATTGTGTCAAGGTCAGCGCAATAGTAGCATAAAGTTGGCATTTTGCATAGCTCTTCAGCTCAGCTGCCTTCAAAATCTCATCGCAAACGAATGACTTAGGCAACGAACTCGTTTCTGACCGGGTCAATAGAATTGACTTGTGGCTTGGCAAGAAGCGCTTGCAAGTGGTACTACTAAAAGCGCTATTAAGCTCGGTCAAGCATGGAAAGGTAGCCATTACATAGAGTATATAGGCTAAGAAATACCCTGTAGGGGGCACAAGTTAGGAGTGCTTGAAACAGTAGCCTGTTACCCACTCTAGAGCAACTGCTAGTCGACTTGCTACACACGGGTGGCTTATCGCATGCTTTGAGCTGTTATTTAAGTTGTTTTGTCCCACAATGTTGACAAATTTTCAACGCGACACGACAAAACGAAACGAAACGAAACAAGTTACAAATTACGCACATTTACGCACGGTGCCGTTATGAATGGCTTAAGTTTTTTAAGAGCCTGTGTGCAGTTTGTTATTTGGCCATTTGGCTGACAGTTAATGGCAAACGGCATGCGGCACGCGTCAAGGCAAACGCAGTTTGTTTATCTCTGTCTGTCTGTCGTTTCAATTTTTGTTGCATTTTTGTTGCAATTTCATGTGCGTAGTTCAAGTTGAAGTTAATTGCAGTTAAGCTAGAAATATTTCAATAACTGTCAACATTAAAAGTTTTCTTAGTGGCACATTTGATTAATGACATTTCCCATTCCCGTGACTGATTGCTCAGCAGGTTTTAAGCAGGTCACAAAGGAGGTAGTAGGACATACTAGGAAAGCTGGAATAACCAGCTCAGTACTAAGTCTCACTTTCAATATGATTACAGGAAGTTTTATACCTGTAAAGCTAGAATTACAAAAGACTTATTTGGAATAAGTTTAGATCTTTGTTGACTACTAATAAACTATCAATTTCTATTTGAAACTTCAAATTACTTAGCTTCTGCAACACTTTCCTATGTTAAGCCAATAATTCAGTTTAAGCACAATTAAGTCTTTTACCCAACTTATTCACTTACGCAACTTTTAAGCCTCAATTGTATCCACAGTTTATTTCAATCCTATCAGATTCAAATTAGACTACTTTAACCCGCCCAGTAGCTAATGACATTTGCCCTTTTTATGAATTACGCTTAATAACATACGAATTATGCTGATTACAGGGTTTGCGCAGTGTTTGAGTGCAGTAAATTGGCCGAGTAAGAAAGACATCAAATGGCAATTCACAGCAGAGTAGCATGTACCAAACACAGCACTCCACAGTCTATATTCCAAGTGCCATACGCTCTGTAGTCCATAAAGTTATACCCATATGCACTAATGGCCTTGTCAATGCCGTTGTATGCCTTGAGAATTTACATTCACAGCAGCAGTAACAACAACAACAACACAGTTTCGAGACAATAAAAGTCGCGCATATTTGGTGCAGTTCCACAAACCGAAAAACTAAGAGCTTTAAAAAAACCTATAAAAAAAAGGAGTGAGAAAAACAATTGCAATTGTTTTGGCGTTGCAGTTGCAATCATTTTGGCTGCCCCATTGTGTGGCATGAGAGCGAGTTGCATGTGCATATGGGAAATGGCAGTGCAACTTTAAGATTTCAATTTATTTATAGCAATTTCTGAAAATATTAATTATTTCTCAGCCCAATTGGTTTAAATATATATTAATTGGTAATTTGGCTTATAAGCTTTAATTGTTATTATTTGAAAGTTCCATTAAGTGGCGAGTTTAACAACTGAAATAACTCAATTAATTTATTTGTTTAAGCAGCTCGTATTTATTTTGTGGAATTTTTTTATTTTTCGTTTACTTTTACTTTCGTCAGCTCCAAATCACTTTTGGCCGCTTAGTAAACGACCTTGACTTTAGACTTGGCCAAAACCGTTTGACGTCTGCATCTCGATTAGCTCTTTAAGCACTCTCGACTCTATGACTAATTAAGTTTAATTTTAATTAAATTACACCAAGTGCTAGGCATGTAAAAATACGTTTTCTTAATTACGTAGTCTATAATGTAAATCGGTTGGGGTCGTCATCTCAAGATCGTTTAGTGGCGTGAACAATTTTCAATTTGACAGACAAACGTACAAAGATTTATTATTAAACGAAAAACGAAAAAATATTTTGAAAAAAACACGCTGGTATTAGCCGGCTTTGCTCGGGTTCAAACATCGAATTTTATTACGTTTTTCTCGTTCGAATAACTCAATAAATCAAGTGTGTGAATCAGCTGTCGTTGATTAACTTGAATTATTCACTATAAAATAGTATTTATAGCAATAAATTGTTACAGAGATTCGTGGGAAACTAAACACATGGAAACTATAATTACAAATTGACTTATTAAGATCATAATTCCAGCACAGACGACAATTTGTCGCGATGTGTTTAACTAAAGACACAACTAATTACAAATGATTTGCATAAAAGTTATAAAATAAACTAACAGTTCTAGCAGAAATAATACGGCGACTTTACGACTGACAACTGTCTATATCTGTGTATATACATAGAGTGTGGCATGAATCATTTGGACGGAAAGCAGCCGTTGGCCAAGTGGTTCTAAATGGTAATTGCAAAGCCTTTTTAAAACGAAGCAACCAATTTGGATTTGTGTAAACGCGTTAGCAGAGCACTATTCTGAGGCACTGTTGAAGGTCACTAGTTTCGATCGGTCAACTACTGCGAGGTTTGGTCGTAAGCCCCATAAGCTCACGAGCATTTCGAATTTTTCCCACCAAACGGAGAGCAGAGGCGTGTTTGGGCGTTATGACTATTGCCAACTGTTCTCGTTGTGGTTGTCAGTCGAGTGTTCACTGTTAAGTGTTGAACTGTGAGCTGTAAGCCATGAGTTGTGAGCGTATTGCACTTTTATGACTAACGACGCCGACGTGACATTATACTCGCTTGCCATGCGATCGATTTCAATATTCTAGTTTATATCCTGAAGTCTTGGTTCCGCAAACAGTGGCTGTAAATATACCCAAACACACACACACACCTAGCACTGATGTTGCCCCAAAACAAATTGCAGTGGCACTTGGCCTTTAAGTCAGGGTTCACAGTTCTTTCATGTTCGTTTTGGCAATCTAAAAACGAGATATGGGCGTCGTCAACACTTGGCTTTTAAGGCTAACTAATTTAAGTTAGAGCTACTAAGAAACTGTTGGCATGTGCAGCTTTACACAGAAAAACTGCAAATGTAGGTAAGTTCTTAGACAAATTGTCTTAGGTATCTAATTAAAGTAGGGCAAAATCAAGCTGATGTTTTGTCAAGCTAAAATTTTAAATTTAAGCCAACTGTTAACTGATAACAAATAATAAAACCACGTTCCTCTTAAATTGTCCAACAAACTTTAATTATTATCGTGGCAAGTTTTCAAAAATTGAGCCCAAAAGTAAGCTATGTTTTTGAAAGCAAGCGCGGATTTTTCCAATGTGAATACTTTTAGGCTCTGAGCAACAAATTAAAAGCGTTAAATTAACTTAAACTATTGTTTTTAAAAAGAAAAGCCATTTTTAATTGTTTCAGCTGGAACTTAGAGACGGTATTATAATAAAAATAAGTGCTTCTTATAAAAATGGCTTCGAGTTTAAGCTAAGAAATTCAAGGAAGGTTTGAAAATGTTTCCGAACTGAAAAGTCATTGAAAAAATGACAATAGGTAAGTATAGAACATTTTCGATTAAATAATACATTAAAGTATTTAAAAAAAATTTTAGTCTTTAAATAAATTACACAATAAATTAAGAGTACAAAGCTTTTTACTAAACAATAAAGAGCGGTCTTTCACAGAACAAACAGTTTACAAAATGGCAGCGTCAAATTGCTGATAAGCGTTGAAATGGCTCTCCCTATCTCAACTTCTGTCTCTTGCTCTCTTTCTGCTAACAAGCTCATAACTCTCCAAAAGAATCGATGCCGATAACTTAACCGATGCCAACTCCACTAGAATCGATAACTACACCTCACTGTTATCGCTTCCACGCCAACTCAAATCAGCTATCGAAAGTTCAATGAAACTGACACTTCAGGTCACTCTAATTTTACAGCTGCAAACAAAACTAGCAATAAAACAAATTGGTGGATTTTATTCACGAAACATAACCAGCTATATTTAAGATATAGATGTTCAATAAATATGGTTTAATAACTGTTAAGCACTTAATAAATAACATTTTGTTAAACGGCAATTAAAACTAAATACTACGACAATAATAATTGTACGTCTAAAGTAACGGGAAATACTTGTTGTAAATATATATGTATATGTATGTATGTGTGTGTGCGTGTGTGTAACATATGTATGTATTTTACTGTACATGCAGGTTGCATAGGGGAGAGGGAGCAAGAACAAACGCGACACTGAGAGGGAGGGGGACAAATACGCATATCGTGTGGGATATTTAAAGGTAAGTACATTATTATCATATGTGTATATATATAGGTATTATATAGGTATATTATATAGTGTAGTTGGAGTTCTTTGCTAGCAAACTCTTTGGTATTTTACTATTTAAACAATAAACAATACTTGTGCTGCATATAATTAACAATTTCTTTAGGGAGTTTCCGCATTTCCAGCTGCTCATTATAATGCATTTTATTTTACTCGGGGCATTTCTGGCTATACAAATAGGTCTCGCTGTAGGGAGCCAACATTTAGTAGGGCACAAAGGAGCCGGCATTGCGTTTGCGTCCCATGTTGCAGATCTTAAAGTGGCACGGCGACATATCTGCAAAAAGTTAGGGTAAAAATTTAATTAATTAATTAAACACATTACTTTTGGGTACTTATGGTACACATGCTGGACTTACATTGTCTACGATCTACAGTGGAAAATCAAAACAAGAAATACGAGTAACAAATTGTACATGCAACATAGAGTAATTAAATTTAATTAGTTTAGTTTAATATTTATAAATTTATTAGCCACTTACACTGCACATTCTTCTTGATGTTGTGCTGCTTGGCATTCGGGCCAATTTTAGTGCCCTCGCTCTGCTTCTTGGTGGGCATGGCAGCCCCCTCCTCGATCATGTTGTAGCGCTCGTCATCAGCCTCACTCAGCTTGTGTAGACGCGCCAGCAGACGTGAGCCCAGCTGGTTATGCTCTCGCTCCTGGGTATCCTCCATGTTGGGCAGCAGCGTTTCGTCCTCATAGTCAGCAGTCAGCAGCAGATCACGCAAGGAGGGCCACTTGTTGGCAAAGTTATTAATGGAAGACCATTGCTTGGATTGCTTTGGCGGTGATTGCTGCTGTTGGAACTTCTGCAACGACAACAGTTGGTCAGGTAAGTTGTTTTGCTGGCTTTAATGCCGTCACAACTTACCAATGGTTCGCCATAGAACGGAGTGTCCTCATTAACTGCAGCAGCGCCCAGTAGCTCGTTGTAGAGCAGCTGTGTGGGCAGTGAGCCCATGCCCACGCTAGGACGTGGCAGTGCATGTCCAGGCGTTAAAAGCACAATTGACAGCAGCACAAAGGAAATGGTCAACTGATGGCCGATAGAAAACCCGCACGTTGTCATCGTCACGTTGATTTTCTGGTTGTTGTTGTCGCGTGGAAAACGATGAACTGCGAAGTAGAAAAGTTGAAAATTTTCACTACAGTTTGTTGTCAACTTTTTGCAAAAACAATTAAGCTAAACCCACCCACATGCGCCCTTTCACTCGCTTTACCTTCCTCTCCTTCAGCTACTGTAAGCCAACGCTTACGCAAAAGGGTTTCCTATTACAATTTCCACTTGAATCACAAACAAAGTTGCCAAGTAAAAATATGCGCAAATGTTTCAGTTTTCCCATTTTCTGTTTGTGCGTTTTGTTTTATACTTTCTGTAAATTTCGCAAGTTACGGGTACTTTGGAGTCTTTTGAGTGGCTTCCTCTCAAGGTGTTTGGTATTTCAATAAAGTCACGTTGCATTCGGCTAAAAAATCTAAAGAAAATGTAGGGCGCGTCCCATTTCACACTGCCTAAAAATACAGCAGGTGCTTTGATGCCCAACCAAAAAAAAAAAAAAAGCTGACAAGCCGCTTACATGTCAATCCAAACAGAGTTAAGGGTTGAGAGGCAGTTGGAGTGAGACAGAGAGCGAGAAAGAGAGTGCGAGCGATAGATATCCCACTGTGCGCGCACCCGTGACGCTTTCTGCGAATGCCTTAATTGTCATTTATGAAATATTAATGCCTAATTATGCTCAAGTCTGACGCCAGCTCGGTAAACTGCAAAGTTCACAGTGAAAAGTTGGCAATTGTCGGGAAGGGGCTGAAAAGTAACCACTAAAAAATGCCCAGTCATTAGTTTAAAGCTCAATTTACAATAATTAAGAGTGGAATTTAGTAAAGTTAAGTCAAGGTCATGCAAAGAAGTGCAAGACAGCTATTAAAGTAACTAAAGACAGTTGCTAAAGTGTCATAGAGCAGATGCATCAAGTAAGTGGAAAATTAGTGTGGTATACTAAAGGTTAAGGGGTCACTAAAGGGTTATTAAAGGGTCATTATCGTTATGTGATTAATTACTATAATTAATATACATAATAATAATATACATAATTTATTATTTGTATATATATTTTTATTTTATTTTAAAATTATATTTAAACTGATTTTTTCCATTTAATCAACTAAATTAGTGCACTACGCAGTTTTATAATGGGTACTCCCCAAGCATGTACTTCATTTATGACTATTGATAAGTCCCACTAAAGAATCCCAATTAAACTGATTAAAATTCGTTTAAATTTCGCCCGTTTCGCAGCTGGCAACATACAATAAAAGCATTAAATAATATCATTTTCAAACATTATTTTTTTATTGTTTGTACGTTTTTCTTTTTGAATTTTTTTACGGTCTGCTCAAGTGCAATCGGCGATAAACTTTCGGCGACATTTGCATTTGACTTACACGCTCTGCGTTCTGTTTTCTATGATTAATGTTTAATGGGGATCGTAATCGTGGCAAACGCATTTTTATGCCTCTCTCCCAGCTGATAATGCGACGATGTCGTGATGCTAATTTCTTACCAACCAACATAAGCGAATGTATAGTATTTTATATAGATTGTCAGGAATTTCAGACTCATCTCAGTTTTTTTTTAAATTTTATTTTAAAATCGAAGTCAAGGCCTAACGCGTACAAGTTTCATTGAACTCTCACACTCTCGCGGGGTGCCAGCCACGCCCCTTAGTTATCTCCTCGCGAAATGGGCGTACGTTGTGCATATTAAAACAATATAACTGTCAAACTATATAGTGGGTGCTCAGTTGTCGTAACACCTGTCGAATGTAATTTGACAGCTGACTGCGTTGTAATTGGGAAGTGTGTGTGTTAGCTCCAAAGCTGATAAGTGATAGGCATTGGTATTATCTTTAGCCAAATCGGAACAATTCAAATAATGCGTAGTAAACTAAGAAAATTATCTGGCATTTTTAAGATATATCCACAAAGGGATACTGCTAACAAATCAATGGTAACTCAATGAAATACTGAAGCATTTGAGTAGTTTCTGAAAAGTTTAGTTTATATGTTTATGCTTTTTGTTGATTATTTTGTTTCGAGTTTCAAATTGACGTCTTCTGGATGATGAGAAAAATTCCCAAAATTCCAAGAATAGAACATTACTTCAAAAAACATTTAAAAAAATTCCACTAAAAAAAAACCCAAAAACTATGAAAACAATCTTGTAATTAGTTTTAATTATACATATAAAAGTCATCTAGAAAAATCTACAACATTAAGAAATTCTGTACACAAAAATTATAATTAATTATGTGTGTCTACATTATATATTTAATAAGCAATTAGTCTCAATGGGGTATATACAATTTTAAATGGCAATAAAATATTTAAATTATTAATCTATTTAATGCAAAGTTATTTTTAGCATGCATATAAAATGAAGTCTTACAAACTTATAGAAACGACATCAATCACTTCAAGCTAAGGTATCTTAGAGTCGTCCCTTTGGTCAAATGTTTTCACTTTGTTGCTATAATTTTTGTTGTCAATTAAGTGCGTCATCGGTGTGTTAATAAAAATATCGCGCGACCAACAATTGAGTTCTTATCATGGCATAAGCCGCATCTTCTGACACGCCCTCTTTTCTTCAGCTGGCTATCGTATAAATCGAGTATAAATTGATTAAATTCTGCTGGGAATCGAGCGGAACTAACCCCAAGTCAAATGCTATCTCTGAACAAATCGGAAAGCAAAAGACGCAATAGTATTTTAATTTATTTCCTGACCTCAATTCGACCAGAATTCGTAGCACGAGACTTTGCGAATCGGTTTTTGGCATTTGATCATTTCAGTTAGAAAAGAGATTACAAAAATAAATTGCAGTTTTTAATTCGATTCTAGCGCTGATAAGACGACTAAGTAAATTTCTTTCAAAAAGCCGACTTCGACGACATTTGAAATGTATTTAATTATAAATATAATTTTAAATTGGTCTGTCAGTTGTTTAATGCTCGCTGATAATAAGACAGAAATTTTGATGAGTTTATAAATAAAATAAAACAAAATAAATAAATAAACATTATCAATGAACTAGGCGCCATTTGAAAGACATACGAGTGAGTACGATTAGAATTGTATTTAATAGTATTTTAGCGAATGTTTCTTTACTGAACTTCGAAGCATAAGCAAAAAATAAACAGAACATTACGTATATGCAGCGTAAGCTGTAACTTACCTTTGGAAAGTCTTGTAAATTCGCACAGTTCACTTGGGTTTGATAGAGTTTTTTTAACACTTTTGATTGGCAAATTGTTTTCACTTAATGTACATTGAGGAAAATGTTTTTGAAAGCCTTTCGCTCGTCGAATTCTTAACCGTTAGGTGTGACACTGCAGAATAAACGCAAATCCGTTGCGAGCATTTGTTTATATAGGCGTTGACGGCAGTTTAGAAACCGACGCAAAAAAAGGGTAAATCAACAGGTACACTTCACACTCATACACACGCACACACAGTGGGCTCAACTGACGAACGCGCGCAACGACGACACTTGTGACTTCGGTATGTCTGAGTCGGTGGGCGGGCGTAAATTTCTAATAGGCGAGTGGGCGTGTACGCGCGTGGGCGTTTGGGCGTCAAAATCACCCTACTCAGTTGCACTTGAAAGTTCTATCAACTGTTTTTTGTTGAGTTTTTTGCAAGAGTAATCGAATTACGAGCAGCTCTGGGAATGACTTGGGAAGATTATAAATTAAGATTTTTTAATAATAATGACAACTTTCGGTGGCACGTTCTTAACGCTTTCTCATGCGTTGGCAAACTAAACACGACATACGATTTTGAGAATCACTGATCTCTCGCTGATCCAAAGCTGAATTATTATAAATCAGTCTCGCTTTCGGTCCCGATCCCGATCTCGTACTCTCGGTCTCAGACCTTCGTGGAACGATTGTCGGGCCACGCTTTTGACAAATCTGTCCGATAAAGCTGAGATTTATGGCATTTTCTATATGGTCTAGGAATACCACAGTTTATGAGTGTACTCTAAACAGTCTAGGGTATATTATCTATGTGGGTAAGCAGGCAAAACAATTTTTCTCTGAATAGAAATGGCTACTCTTAACATTAAGAATAACATTAAATTCTGCATATTTTTTAATAGATAATAAATCAGAGATTTAATAAAAAATGTTTTTTTTTTAATGATTTTAATGCGACCAGCATAAAGTTCATTAACATTGATCAAGGTACTTTCGGCAATCTTTAAGTTAAATTTAATTATGCGAAACCTAGGTCTATGCTTAAGTTATAACATGGGACAAATACCCCACTTAATAGTTCAATAACCTCATTAGAAATTTAAGAAAGTTAATTGGGTCAATGTCGAACGGATGTTGAAATCTAATGAGACTCCTGCATTAACTAAAACTTAAATAATTTCAGACACTGTTCTTCAAATACGTGGTACCATAATGGTCTTATCAATAATATTCCAAAGCTCGAAATAGTTGGAATATTTGCTACTTGTCTTTTCAATATCATGAAGGTAATATAGGATCCTATGTTTCACATTAAAATTTTTAATGTTTTATGATGAAATCCGTTTTAGAAATATCATCACAGACTTCTAGACAATTTATAATTATTTATAAATTATAATTTGTTCTCATCAAGATTGCCTGAATTTCAGCAGACTAAAATTAAGTAGAATTTAATTAATCATATTTAAGCTGACACAGCGTTTTAATGATTGTCTACAAATTTAGAAATTTTAATCAGCACGACACGCGATGGCTACTTTTTGCGCGATTCCAAATCCCACCTACGCTTTTCATTGGTATAAAATTAATTTTTATGGTTACATCAGCCGGAAAATGTGCGATAAGCTTTTCATAAATGCGATAAGGCGCTATGCACACAAGAACATATAAATAATAACATTAAACATCAAACATGTGCGCATTAATTGACACTTATTAAAAACAATAGGCGCGACAAATCATAGACATTGACATTTCATGTCGGAACAATTGCTCGCACGTGCCGTTCTTGCCGTTCAATTATCAATAGCAATCACTTTCACGAGACTTGCGACGCGCAGTCATCGAATGCATATACCAGCAGTTAAACAAGTTAGGCACGCCTCTATGCAATTGAGGCATAACTCACTTTGTTTCCACAGCAAACAATTTGTTTTCCATAAACTTCTGAAACGTTATATATAAACATTTATTTGAATTGCTCCTGAATAAGCGCGCGCAGCTGCAGTGACTTTCTAACACTGTTCAACACATTCTGTTATAAGGTGGAGTTTTTTTTTTATAGCTAACATTCTGTTATCTGGAGGAGCACATTACTGAACAGGGAAGTGCGTGCGTTGTTACACTTATATGAGAATCCACTTAGTATTTCAAGTTCCACTTCTACTAAAACCACAAATATCAATAGATTTAGAGAATTTTACCACCATTAAAACACCTCAAGTGCCAAACGCACAGAAATATTATTTAAATATCTTGTCGATTTAACGGTCGCCGGCTGTTAAATATGTGGAGCCCGCTGTAAATAACATTTCATCGAAATGTTGCATACCAGACTGTTATTTGCATGTCTTCTTCTTTTTTCGGCTGTTCAGCTGGGGATATTAAAAAAAAGGGGGGGAGCAAATTAAAAATAAGAAAATCATCATGGCTACATCTACGTTGCAGCTGGAATTTTCACAAGCAATGGCCGATTTCAAGAAGATGTTCCCGGACATTGACCGCGAAGTGATTGAGGCGGTACTGCGTGCTAATTTGGGTGCAGTGGATCAAACAATCGACCAACTACTTGCGATGTCAACTGACAACCAGGTACATGTATAGTATATGTAAATGTGTGCGTGTGTATGTGTGTTTGTTTGAGTATGCATGTGTGTGTGTGTTTGTTTGTGTATACTAACAGCTAAACAGCAACTAACACTAACACTAACTAACCGCATGTAATAGAACGAAAAACTGCGCAATGAACTGGATGCTAATGTCTCACCACAACAGAGTCTCATCAATCTCAGCGATCCGGACAAGGAGCTGAGACGCAACAATCAACTTATTGACACAACAGACGGCATTGGCAGCAATCCAGCGGAGAGTGCTGCAGCAGCCAGCCTCACGTTGCTCAGCACAGCAACATCATCGCCGAATCATCACAATACAGGTGCATCGCCCAAACAACGTCCACTGGGTGCGGCGTCGAATAAGACCAGTGGCAGTGCTAACAATACGCCCACCAAGCGCAGCAACACTGTGGCACTGTCCAACAGCAGCAACAATCACACATCTCGTCGTTGGAATCCACCCATTTTGGGAGTTCTGCCAGCGGGATTTCTGCGTGTGACTCCTGTGGCGGGTCAACAGGACTTTGAGCTGCCCGACGAGCAGTTTGCTCTAATGCTGCAAAACGAGGAGTTTATGAATCAGTTGCGATGGAATCAAGATTTCATGAATGCTCTGGAAAAGGAGCAGAGCGGCAAGGCCAAGGGCGAAGATGATGCACCATTCCAAGAGAGGCTCAAGAACATGGGCAAAATGTCGCGTAAGAAATTCCTACAAATGGCCCGTGTCTTCACCTGGCAGCGCAATAAAAAGGTTACCACAGCCAAGCAAATTGATTCGTTGCCACTGCGTGAAGAGCCCAGCGACGATGAGGACCATCATCATCATCACCAGCAGCAACAACAGTCGCAGCTAGATCCACAGCAACAGAGCCAAGTCCAACAGCAGCAGCAGCAACAACAACAGCAGCAACAGGGCCAGTTGCAGCTGCGCAAGTAAAGTGACGACTCGCTAAAAGGTCTGGAGACCTTTGTTTGTTATCTCTTAACCTTATCTTATTATCTCATTGGGCCATAAAAAAACGTACGTCAAGGTCATACATGATTACTTGATTGCATATGTAAACTCGCGCTAGTACTCGTAATCTCAAGAACTCAAAATCTTAAAAGTTTATCATAGAAATCTCCACAAATCTCACAAAAATCTGACGCATATTTCTGTACGTTTCTAGTTTTTAAATAATGTCTAAATTAACCTAAAGTGCAATTTTTAAACCCCCTTGAACCCCCAAAATCCCAGTGCAATATCTCATGTGAATAATAATTATTTTGACTTATTTTACATATTCCATTTTTGTTTGATTGTTTTTCCTCAATTTTCGTTGTTGCCAAATTAGCATAATTAAGTTTTATTGATATATATTGATAAATATACATATATTTTAGAATGGCAGTTGGACTGATACGAAATGCGTTAATTAATAACTGAAAAGCATCACAGTAAAATATATGATACGATATGATATGGAATGAAATGATATATAATATATATAAAATTATATGTATGTCTAGAGCACTTGCTAAACTCAAAACTAGTCATTTAACTCAATTTATGTACAGTAAAATCCAGCTAAATACGTATATCTGTGTGTTATCCGAAATACTATCATACCAGTCCCATAAATCCAAAATTGCAGTCCACGTAACGATACTTAGAGAAGTTATTAAGTCCATGAATACGTATTAAACCCGCCTGCGCTTTGTCGGCTTCTACTCTCGTAATACTTACATCATAATACTTACATCCAGTTATGAATTCTATATATATATGTATAATGTCCATATCAACAGATACCAAAAGACCCATCTATGGACATATTACCATACCATCCATAATTATGGTGGCTAAGCAACACATATGCGACTATTTGATTGTAATTGTAATTGTACTTGTATTATAAACCATATTTGACAAACTATTATATTCATATTCCAAGTATAAAATACAGATAAATATTGAAAAAACAAAACAAGTGTTCTTAACTGATCAGGTCAGAGACAAAACTAGCACAAGTTTCCAAGCACTTATCATAAAACAGCTAGCAGACACTTTAACTGATCTGCGTGCAGCCCATAAAAACACAAAGGTATTTAATCTCTGAGAAAGTGAGGCCTCTACTGATAGGCCCCTCTATCTATAAGATAAAGACGAACACGTTCCATTGATTGTACTTCCATCGTAGCACATTAAAAACATTCTCTTGATTCTTACATGAATTTATTTAATTTTTATTTTGTTTTTGCTTTTAAATTTTTTTGTTTTTTTATTTTTTATAAACATAATACATTTATTATGGATACACGTTGGTTTTTCTCAGTGTGTGTTGTGTTTTTGTTTGTTTGTTTGTTGTTTGACTTTGATTTAAGGGCATATTGGTTACTTGTTACCTGTTATTACTATTAAGAACTGTATAATCCTTTTTTTTTTAATTTTTAAATTTTATATTAATTTTTTTTGTTTGTTTATTTTGTAAATTTATTTCGTTTTGGATTGACACTTGACGACGAATCTTGTGTTTCGCATACTATAATGTATTTGTTGGGATTTGTTGTTAATAACAGGATTTAAATCGTTTTAATTACATGCAACAATTGCAAATTGCAATCAAAATTCAACTTTTGCTTTGTTATCGCTCTACTTAATGATTTCATTTCATTTATAACTCCTCTCTGCACTCTCACTTCTCTCTTCCAATCTCTCTTTCTCTTTGTGTATTGGTTATTGTTTAATTATAAATGTTGCATGCTCTCGGAGCATGCCGGAGTGTCAGTGTATGTGTGAGTGGGTGTGTGGAGTGTGTGTGTTTGTGGGGTGTATGCATTTATGAATGATGTGTGCAATTTTTTGTTTTCTTTAATTTTCTTGGGTTTCTTTATTTTTTTTTTTTTTGTTACTTTTACTTACACAGAAATTGATCATTTTTAAACAATTATTTGTAAATTTGTTTTAAACTAATTACTAAAAATGGATTTTCTGTTTGTTTGCAACATTTTGACATCTCATTTGCATACAATATTTTTATAAAATATGTGATTTTTTTTTATTTGTTTTTCTTTGTTTCTTTCAAGTTTTCTTCAAGTGATTTTTAGGCATACAATTGAATTTAGATTTATGTTTGTTTAGCTTAATTTGATTTTGGGTATTTGTTTTATGTTTTTTAAGTTATTTGTTTAACCATCTCTCGTTTGTTTATTGTTTGAAGAGCAACGACAATTTAAATGTTTTATATAAAGTGTATTTATGGATCTTCTATGTAGATAAATTGTTGTATTTTGTTTTTGTTTGTTGTATAATTATTGTATAATATATATTGTAAAATCCAAAAAGAATTTGAAAGAAAAAACGAAAATTAAAAAATAAATACGAATGTTTTTAGTTTACGAATGTTTTTCCATCAATATGTTGGCATAATTTTAAAAAACGGCTCAAAAACGAACGACAAATATAATTTTATAATAATTAATTAATTGTTAATCAGCAAAAATAGCATAGTAATAATAATTGTAGTAGTAGTAGTAAATAGTATGTAGTAATAATTACAAAAAACTTTGCACAGTTAAAAACATTGTCAGTTAAATATATATTATTTTTTTCTCATTTCCTTATTGGCCTTTCTCTTTTGTATACTGTTATTTATCTTTCTGTTTCTGTTCAGTTTTGGTTATTGCAAATTTTGACAATCTTATTAAATCATCTCTTCTCTTTGTTATCTTCTGGGCTGTGTATGCTTGTTACATTTCATTTTTACTTGTTACTTTACTCCTTTTTTTCTGTTTTCTTTTCTTTTTTCTTTTCTTTTTTTAATGGTTTTTTATTTTTATGGTTTTTGAAAGTCTTATAGCAGAACACATAGGGATTTTTTCGGTTTCTTTTGTTTCTTTTCGGGTGACTTCTTATTGATCTGCCTAACCAAATCGTAGAAAATATCATTAACATTCACTTTGGCTTTGGCTGACGTCTCCATGAAGGCGCAATTGAATTGATTGGCCAAACTCTTGCCCAATTCTTTGCCAACAACACGCTCCTCCTCTAGATCGCATTTGTTACCCACCAGCACCATGGGCACATCATCCGTATCTTTTACCCGCAAAATCTGCTCTCGCAGATCCTGTAGATCATTAAATGTTGATTGCGCCGTTATCGAATAGACCAATACAAATCCCTGGCCATTTTTCATATAGAGATCTCGCATCGCTGTAAACTGTTCCGTGCCGGCGGTATCCAAGATTTCCAGCATGCATTGCTGACCGTCCACCTCCACCTGTTTGCGGTAACTGTCCTCAATGGTGGGATCGTATTTTTCCACAAAAATGCATTGCACAAATTGCACAGTTAGCGCTGATTTGCCGACACCGCCGCTGCCCAAAACAACAATTTTGTATTCACGCATTTTTGTGCCTCACGATTTGTTTATATGTGTGTGTGTTGGAGTGTTGGTGTGCGTATGTGTATGTTGTGGATATATTTTAAAACCAAGCGCAGGTAGTTACTTTCGTAGGCGGGTGACAACGAGGTGGTTCAGTTGTTGCTGCTACTCTTGTTGTTGTTATTGTTGTTGTTCCCCTTGTTGTTGTTGTGCAAATGTTTATTTAAAACGCGACCGCTCTCTCCCTCTGTGTCTCGCTCTCTCTCGCTCGTTTAGTCTCTCTCACAAAAAAATCACTAGTTTTAGGCGTTGTTCGGCGATTGCTTTTCGGTTGCAGTTGCAGTTCTTGCAGAAAGCTTTTGGTTGTTTTTGTTGTTGTTGCTGTTGTTGTAGTTTTAGTTGTTGCTCGTTTACTGTTCTTTGTTATTGATGATAACCTTTGTGCCAACAAACAACTATGCATATATATATGTATGTGTGCGTCGTCTGTTTGTGGTCTCTCTTTCTCTCACGCTCTCTTTCCCTCCGTCTTTCTCTCTCTCGCTCTGTCTCTCACTGAATTTCTCTGCTCAGGTAGTAAAGGTGCGAGCGTGCGTTTCGTTATGGTTTTCGTCAAATTGTTGCTTTTTGGAGGGGACCAAATAAATAAAATTTACTGTAGCGCTTCTAGCCCTGCCGCCTCTTCCTCTTCCGCGACTCTCACTGACTACGACAACAACTTCCGTTTCACAGCAATTGATATCTGTTGTTGCTGTTGCCGTGCAACAATGATTGCAGAGTACAAAGTATGCACTGTGGAATGTAAGAAAGCAATAGATGTATTTTTAAATTAGGTTCCACTATAAATTCGTATTGTTTCGTTTTGGTTTTGTGGTTTTTTGGTATGCTGGTGCTTGTTCTGGCACTGCTTTTAGGAATTTACTGCACTCTTTTTTTTTGTAATAATGAACTCAAAATGTTCTCCTCGCTCGCTCAGCACAATTTCGCTCTACCCTCAACAATTTTATGATTCATTTTTAGAGTTGTCAAGTAGCGGTTAGAACTGTTGAGCGCACACAACAAACAATGCGCACACTTGTAGCGTGCAAACCAAATTTGGTCATTTATTAAATGAAAACCACAAATTATTGTAGCTAAAAATGCGCGCAAGCTACACACAAAATGTACATAATAATTTTTTATATTAACTTTAATCGGGGTAAGGGGCAGCAGCACCCGCATGTCACGCGCACGGCAACTCTATTCGGAGTTTTACCTTGTTTGATGCGCACAAAATGTTGTTACTGTCTGTGCAGATTTCACACGAATTGCGATATTGTATTGATGTGTATATGTGTTTGCAAGATTAAATGCCACGACTCGCGAACAATGCAATTTTTTATTGATAACAATATTTAATTCTAAGGCAGACAACTTTTTTCGGCTTAAGCGCTTCTGCTCCAGAATCGATGCTTTACTGCAGTCGCGATATATCGATTCATATTTTAAGTATCGATTAAAATCGTAGCGTTTGAAAAATGTATGTACTGCATTTGATTAGGAGTGAACCGCTTTTGGCGATAATCTTTATTTATTTGTAAATCATGGTGCAGCAATTTTCAAAAAAAAAGTAACTAGTTAACAATTAAAGTCATGGCGATATGTATCGGCTATAAACAAAAATTTTTTAATATTGTATAAAAAATAAATAAAAAATGATAGTCTACCAAAACCGGTACACATTTTAGACGGCTTTCGTTCCTTCTCCTTCCTCAATCCTTAAGAACCAGAGGACACTAAGAATAATAAGGGTGGTCGTGATAATATTCGGGCTTGTAGTCATAGAACAATGATTCATTTAGAGTGTTGCCACATCATGATTAGTACCATAACTACACCACCATAATGGCAGCACCAATCGATAAAAATCCTTTTAAAATAACGAACTTTTAAAAAATTAAACACGACCCATTTGAATGTTGTCTATATCCAGCAACAGTGTGGTGGCGCAATCTCAACTATGTTTTTATTAATAACAAAAACAAAACTAAAAGCTAACTAAAATTTCGTACATGTAAAAATAAAAGCAAGCACTCTCAGCGTATTTTCGTGACCATGCCGGCAGCAATAGTAACGCCCGCCACCCGCAGCATGACCCGACCTAGTTCCTTAAAGTCGGCATAGCGCTCAATGCAAATGGGTCGCGAGGTCTCTACCTCTACCAGTGCGCACGAGTTGTTGCCCAGGCAACGCGGCTTCTTCTTGACAACCTCTCCCGTGCTTTTGTGTATCAACGCCGTCAGTTTGCAGACGACGGCCGGCTCAATGAGAGATTGATGATGCAGCAGCACCGGGTATCCCATTGTGATTGGCACCTTGACATTAAAAACAATAATGCGGCACTGGAATCGTGTCGTCACCGGTATTGGCACCTGGGGATCACAAATAATGCAACCGACTGTTATGTTGTTTATGTCCACGCCGGCAAGAGTGACAGATATTTGGTCTCCGGCAAAGACACTCGTCTGTGTTAACTCATCCATGGTAAGGGCTTTGACCTGTGCTTGCTCCCGACTCGCACCCACCAGCACCTTATCGTTGAGGCAGAGAACTCCAGTCTCGATGCGACCTGAAATGCAGAATCCTGATCCTGTGCCCTTGTAGATGTCCGACACTGACATGCGCAGCGGTCGATCAATGGCACGCTCGGGCACCTTGAAGTGCTCAATGACATCCAATAGATGTGGTCCCTCATACCAGGCCTTCAGGGCGGTCTCCTGTGCGGATTTCGTGAGATTCTCGCCAGTTAGGCCGGAGCAGGGTGTAAAGCTGACATCAGACTCCTTGAAGCCGGCCTGCTTGAGGAACGCCTTCAGCTTGTGGACAATCTCTTGGAAACGTTCTTTGGACCAGCCAACCGTGTCCAGTTTGTTAATGACCACTCCCAGCTGATTAACTCCCAGCGAACGCACCAATATGGCATGTTCCCTCGTCTGGCCACCAAGCTCGAATCCGGACTCGAACTCGCCTCGTGTCGCATCCACCACGAGGAGGGCAACATCTGCTTGCGTGGCTCCAGAAATCATGTTGGGTATAAAATCTTTGTGTCCTGGTGCATCCAGAAGAGTGACGATCTTGGACTTGGTCTCAATGCGCGACTGTCCCACGTCCATGGTAATGCCACGAGCACGCTCCTCTCCAGTCTCGTCCAGCACCCAAGCATACATGAAGCTCTGCTTGCCCAGCTTCTTGGATTCCTGTTCGTGCTTGTGCATCACACGCTGTGACACGTTACCTGTATCGTAGAGCAAATGTCCCATCAATGTGCTCTTGCCCGCATCCACGTGTCCAATCACAATCATGTGTATGTGGCTCTTTTGCGAGGATCGTTCCTGGTCGTATAGATGCTGCGCATTGCGCTGTGCCTGATCCTTAGATACCTTGAAAATAGCTGTGGCACTTCGTCCCGCCTCGTCGCCTCCAACATTGACGTCGACTGGCGTATTCCGGCCAGAGACTACAGGCGAGGCTGGTGCCTTAGGCGATGCTATGTCAAATCCTCGGCGGGCATCCTTTTGAGCAGAGAGCGTTATTTTGGTTGGCGTTGGCTTTGGCGTGGTCAGTGCAGTTGCCTTTGTTGTGGACGTCGTTGGATTTATTTTGAGCTTCTGTGGCCGTTTCTCCCTTTCCTTTGTGCTTGTCTCTTCGTTTAAAATCTCATCGAGGATTTTTTGTATGTTATAGTCAAAGCGCATGGAAGTCTCCACAATGCGACGCTCGGAAACAGCATCACCTACAACGCTACGCACTTCGTCCACACATGAACTGAGCTTGGCCTGCTCCATGTCGTCCAGTTCGGGCATTTGGAAACTTTCGGAATCCCGCCGAGCCTTTTGATACGCCTCATCGTCATCGTCGTCCTCGGCCTCCTCTTGAATGTCCTTGTTCTTGCTTATAAACGCCGACATACTTTGCTGGCCACGAGCTCTGTCGTAGAGCCACTGTTGATCTGTAGGCGAAACGCAGTCGTCGTCGACAGAATGACCGTAGACATCGTCGTAGCCATCGTATTCGTCGTTGTAGTCCATGCCGCGTACTATTCTGTGTCGCGACATCTTGGTAGTTTAATAGTATCTCTGTGGCTGATCTGTTATATTTCACAATTCTTAAAAAGAAAATGCAATTAAGAATTTCATCTAGTTGCAGACAAACGAAAGCACTTGACACTAGAGTTGCCACACTGTTCTGACTAATTTTCTGGCAGCACTGTTTGCATCGCGTGCTTACCTTTACTTGTCGTTGTAGTGATGGTTATGAAGGGTATTCCCGATATATACTCGTTTTATTAAAACTTTTCTAATTTATTATCAAATGTGAAGGGCTCAAATGACTTTTTGATTTGATTGAAAACTCAAGCTGATTGTGTTTAGAGACAATACCTAATTTAAGGAAATCTTTCATTCAGTTTCGTGATGCGATAGTACTGTAAAATGTATCGTTACCATCGCGTAAATTCTGTTATGTTTCTGTTGTGGCTCTGTTATCTGTTATTGGAGGTCGTAGTTTGTGTGCGCTACTAGACAGCTGTTTGAGCCCCACTCGCCGTTCTTAGGACAAACAAGACGCGTAAAACATTTTATAAATTTTCATTTTATTTTAATGCATATATAGTGAACGTAAAAACAAAGAAACAAGCAATCTGCAGTGTTTTCAGAAAAGTTGGAATGCTCACTGTTAAGTAGCATTTCATGCAAATGTAAAATTTTTGGTGACTGTTAGTGTACTGTTAAAAATGAAATAAATGCGTGGTGTGTGTTGTTGTCTTTGTGTCGCGTTAAAATATTAAGAAAAACATTGATTACGAACTTATCAACAATTAAAAAAAAGGTTAACAGCACTCGGTTCAATGTGGGGATAAATGCAGTCGACGCAGCATTAAGCGCTCGAATTTCTTCGGGTATTGCGATAATTATACGTAGGCAACCTACATATAACAACAAAAGCAGCAGCAGCAGAAACAACAACAACGACAACAGCAGCAGCCTCAACTAAAGAAAACAGAACAGCAAACAGCAACAACAAACAGTATGTACAACAACGGCACAAGGGGCTTCTCCATACACGATGCATTCGAGGAGGAGGAAGAGGAGGCGATACGTGTCTACGGCTCCACAGTGATATCAACGCCAATGCGCGGTGGCGTTAGCGGCAGCGCCAAACAAGGTCGCTCCACCGAAGATGTGTCCATACGCATACAGGATCCAAAGTAAGTGAAAAACGAGTTCGCCTGCCAATCATGTGGCATGGCTGTTTGGCTGGTTCTCGGCTGCTCCGTTCTCGGTCTCTCCACTCTCTGGGTCTGCGCGTGGGCAGCAGCTGGTTGCCAGTTGTTGACACCATTTTGTTAGCCGTCTTTGTGAATCAGAAAACAAGGAAATGTGAAACGTTTACATTTGTAATTGCTTAGGCATACTTCCCTCCCCACCGCCACCCCTTCGACTCAATAGCAGAAAACAAGAGTTCATATTAATAAATGAACTAAATTGCACTTGTAGAACGATCTATTTAGGAACCAGTTTTCGAAACAAGCTTCAATGAGTCACTTCATGAGACAGCCGGTATTATTTTTAGCACTTGACTTGACACAATGGCTAATAAAGTTCCTCAACCCAATAATAATGACGTTCTTAAATAATAAATGACTTGGCTAAATAGACTCCAAAGTCCAAGTAGCCACTTGCATATGATGCAGTGCTGCAGAGCGTTCCAGCTGTCGTCTTGTCACTCACTCAACAGTGAGCCCTTTACCTTTTGCGGACGCCGCTTTTACTTCCCGCTTCCTTGCCGGAAACGCTTGACGTACATTTGCATAAATTATCTAGAGAGTTAGTGTGTGAGTGCGAGAGGGAGAGTGAGTGCCAGTACGAGTGTTTGGCACTCTTTGCCCAACTAACTGGACGCCAAAAGCGCGTGCGTGCTTTATTCATTCACACATAAGTATTTACAATTGCCTCTGCTCTTCTGTTTCTTCTTCTCGCGATTCCATTTGGATGCCATTATGCATGCATGGCGTGCCTTAAAGCAAACTAAAGTACAACAACTTAAACAACACAAAGCAGAAGAAGGTGAAGAAGTGGAGGAAAAGGCAAAACTATAAACTGCTGCCAGCATACGACGTAATTATGGGGATTATGGCAGACGTTTCTACGTCTGACTGTCTGTCTGACTGTCTTTCTAGGTCTGTCCATCTTGTCCAGCGTCTGACATGCACTCATCCTAATTTGGCATTCAATTGTAAAATCGTTGCGCATAAATTTCGTCATTCCTTGAAGAATTTGCACGACACCCAACACCTTGGCACGAGTGTGTGTCTGTGTGAGTGCTGTGTCTGCTCAAGTGTGTGTGTGTGTGTGCATTTGTGTGGCCTTCGGTTGCGGTCGCAGCACAGTTGCACTTGTGAGTCTTCGCTGTAATCGAGTAATACATCAACACTCGCACACACACATGCTTACAAGTGTGTAGACGCTTGTGTGTGTGTGTCTGTTTATTGCTGTGTGAGCGCAGCGTCTATTTTTGATAACCTCACTGATAAGCAGATTGAATTAGTGATAATTAAGTAAATTGCGAATCTTATTTTTGTTGCTAATCTGCTGAAGTTCATACTTAATTTAATCAATGATTAAATTAACTCCTCGGTTTATTGTGTCAGACAATGATCTGCAGAGTTGAATGGCTTTTTGAGTACTTTTTAAGGGTATTCCACTCAAGTTATCACGACAGAAGAAGCTTGTACTTATGATTGAATGGCCTGCCTTATCCTCCTAGGTTTATTTTAAAAACTGTTTGTCATTAAATAATTATGAATTTCCCCCCAGGGGCTACAACAAATACGCCGAAGACACAACGTCGCGGGACAGTGACTCGTTGATACAGGAATACGGTAATCTGCCCACGGAGGAGACAAACACATACTGCTGGCGGCATCCCAAGGTGCGGGAGAATTGGCGCACAGTTTTGGCCGCCTTTACGCTGCTGGTGGTGGGCACCGGTCTTTTTGTGATGGGCACCTTTGCCATCGCCGATCCACACAATACATCCCAGGGTGTTGTATTTTTTGTTGCTGGACTCATTTGCTTTATACCGGGCGCCTACCACGTCGTCTACATTTGGCTGGCGGCCAAAGGATATCGAGGGTTTGACTTCTATCACTTGCCACTGTTTACATAAAGCAACTGACTGTGTAAATCCAAGTCGCATTGGTTGATCCAATTCAAACCCCATCCACCCCCCAAACAAACACCCCGTCTATATACATAATTATAAATATATATATATAAATTTATTTTCTATGTAACTCGAAAACTCAACATTTTTGTATAACTGATTATTTAATGTGTGTATTGAAGATATTTCAAAAAACTAGAAATTCGAATTCTAGCAATAATTATTGTATGTAATGTATGTATTTTTTTAAACAATTATTTTTGTTAAAACTATTATATATATACTCAGACAGAAAGGCGATTGGTATACCCTCAAAAGTGCAAAAGATACGTATGGTAAAACCCACACACACTCACACAAACACACACACCCTCACGTACACTGAAACACATTCGAAATTTATTTAAAAAAACGAAAGACTTTTGTAAATGATGCTACTTGTGCGCGTTAGTGTTAAAAACAAAAACAAAAACAAAACTTAAAAAACAGAAATCTAAACTGTAATTTATTGAAATTTAATTGCACCAAAAACAACAACAAAACAAAATCGAAAAATGCTAACGAAATGTTTTACGATTTTCGAACACGAATCTATATATTTAAATAAAAGTAATTAATTAATATATTATATGATATGTATGTATATGATTAGGAAGCGTTCGGATAAGAGCGCGCCTTAAATACTTAGTATATAGACTACACTAAACTTATTTAACAAATTCTTAAAACAAAACAAAACGCAAATAATTAAAACCAAAAGAGAAATCTGTTAGTGATATAAGTAAAAAAAAGCGCTGATATTGCAATATATATACGTTTTTTAAGTAATGCGCTCTTTTTTGTCTAAATCCAAATAATTCTACCCGTCCTCTAATCAAATTATACACTCACTCACCCACTCACACACACACACTCATTCACACAGACTTCATAGATTAGCAACTCAAAAGAATGATAATTGAATATTTTTTTATTCCGCTGTTTAGTTTATAACAAAAAACTGTATTTTTTTAAGTACGCTGAATATGGTTGTATGTGCAAAACATAAACAAAATAAACTAATTTGATTTATACTTTATATAAATTGATAAATTACCTTCGCTATACTCGAAATTTATGTACTAAAATTTAATTTAGAGCTTTTGCTTTGACTTTTGTAATTAAATTCTTTTATTGTTGTTTCTTCTTCGTTTAATGCAAATTAAAAGATTTTTTTTAATTTTAATTCAAGTGTTTTTTTATTGTTTGGCTTTAGTTTTAAGTTATTTTCTAAGGAAAACTTATTTCTGATTTTTACTATAATTTTTACCACTGTTCCGGGTAGTTTAAAAACCCATTTATCTTGTTTTTAGTTTCGCAACATATTCTTTATCAGGTGATTATATGTACTACGTGAAACTTTGCTATCCAGATACTACTATATATAGTTTCGCACATGCCATCGATAAGAAACTGAAAGATACTTTATCTATGGTCATGGTTTATTTAATATCTTTAAACTTACTTCATTCAGTTGTTCATATATCTGGGACTTATCACACGCCATTAATCATCATTCATGGAACACATTGGCACTCGGAGAACAGATTGATTGATTTCTAGACTTAGTTTTAGTAGAGATTAAAATTTAGTGATTGGCAAAGATCAAATGACAAATCAAATGCAAATTGGCAAAATGTTAATAAAGTTGCTCAACAATACACTGAGAGAACTAAGGTATATAATACTGGAATACTGTAATACTTTAATACATGTACTAATTTTAATTTCAATTAAATGTAGCGACAATTTATTGATTGATTGAATGATGGACGATGATTGATCGCTCAGCTTTAAATGTGGTTAGACAATTAAGTCGAGTCGAAATAAAGTGCATAAAATTAACTGAAAAGCACAGCAAGCTAGTCTCTGTTTATATTTAGTATATGTATTATTTCTTGTTGCTGGGAAAAGACAAATTGTCACCAGGCATCGACCAAACATTGAGCAACGAAGGGGGCGCAGGGAGTGGGCGTGGGCGTGGAACCTGGCAACGGAATAGCAACCAAAGGGATAAGCATAAACCGAAAACCATAACCGCAACAGGAGGAGTAAAGGCATTTCAGTAGTCCACACTTAGCCAAGTTCATTAGACTTTGATGGCCGACTCACTGCGTCGACGTCTCTGTCACCGTCTCTGCCCTCCCTTGCTGCCACTCCGACTATGGGCACGAAATGGAAAGTTTTTTCCACAGACATAAATCCGTTTTAGCCAAAATCTAAAAATAAGTAACGCAATCGAAGCCAGCAGAAGCAGCAGAGATGTATGAGCCCGAGGCGGAATCGGACGAGGATTGCGAAGTCTACTGTAAGTACACGCAGAGTTTGAAGTCAGTTAGCTGGCATTAACATGTCGCTTATGTTGGATTACGCAGTCCTCAAGCCCGTCAACGAATACAACATTGTGGACAAGATCAAGGAGGCCAACAAGGAGCTGTTTGCAGTGGACGATGGTGAGGATTCACCCACGACGGCGGCCGCTGCAGCTGCTGCAGGTAATAATCGCAAGGTGACCTTTGCCCTAAATCTGGAGAACTACGAACCCACCACAGAGCAGCAGGAACAGCAGTTACCCAGCCCGCCGGAGGAGCTGCTGCAACAACTGGCGCAACTGAAGCTGAAACCAGAGCGAGAGCGTTTCGCAACCATAGCAGAGGAGCCGGCAAAGGAGCAGGAGAAAGAGCCTGCAAAGCAGCAAGAACAGTCAACAGTGCTACTGCAAGAAGTGGTGGTGGAGGAGGAGGAGGAAGAGGAGATATGTGAGGAAATACTAGAGCTGACTGAAGTGGATGCCAACAAACAAGCGCCAGCTGCAACAACTACTGTGCCCGCCAGTATGGATTACGAGGAGGACGACGACTTCTCCGGCGTGGATGAGGATGATTTAACGACTGTGAGTGACCAACTGGCCAAGGATACACAGAAGCGTCGCATAAGTCGCCAGAACACCTTTGACTGCAACTACGAGCAGACGGAGGGCGAATCGGATCAGCGAAGCCTCACAAACCTGCTCACCGAATCCGACTGCGAGGAGGACGAGCGTGCGGTGAACGAGGCGCGACTCAAGCTGCGACAGGCCTATAAGAGTCTCTACAAGACACTGGACGCCTCAGAGCAGGCGCAGATCAATAGATTAACTTCTGGAGGCGAGCAGGAGCCAGAAGACGATGATTTGTCCATCATAGCAGCTACTTACATACCCGATGACTTTGAGCTCAACGAGCGCAGCATTTACTACAAAAAGGAGGAGGAGTCGCAGAACCAGAAACTGAGAACGAATTCACCCAGCCACAGTAATAGTAACAGCAACACTATCAGCAGCACCAGCACCAAGACTTTCTTCAATGCCCGCCGCTTTAGCTTCCGTCGCCGAGGCAGACCCACGCCCGCTGTCCAGCCGGAAATCAAGATGAACTATAAAATCTGCTGTGAGCACCGTCATGCGCTGCAAGACAAGCTGCCCAGATATACGGGCTACATGTCCGAGTATGGATTGAGTGCGAAGCAGCTGCAGCAGCGTGAACATCAGTTACGTAGGAAACAACGCTTCAGCATGGAGCAGACACTGAATCGCAATGAGCACGAGCTGAAGAAGATGCAGGACAACGAGCGAGCCTTCACAACATGGCTAAAGAACAAGATGCGTTATCCCATCAACAAGACAAGGAATATGTTTGACACGACGCGACGAAGAGCGAGTGTTGCTGCCGTCAACAGTCCCAAACCTCACGAGCAACAGCAGCACCACCACCAGCAACATCAATTGAATCGACGTCGGGATAGCAACGAGGTGCATGCCTATAGACACTTATTGGGCAGCTGGAACAAGTAGATACAAATATGTTATTAAAACTCTAGTTTATTACATACAAATATAATCGTATTATAATTATTTAATTTGTAATACAACTTTCTTCACTAGGAAGATGACGACGAAGCCATTAAATTGTTGGTGAAATTGTTTCAACAGTGAAAATACATCAAGTATAAATCCAGACATATATATAGTATATTGTTTAAAGTTGTGTGTGTGTGTGTGTGTGTTTAGTGGGCATGTGTGTGATTGTGTTTCGAGAATGTACAAATGGATTTTATATAGACAAAATACATAATTATAATTCTAAAGTTAAGGTATACTGTTTTTTGCCTGTGCTCTGCTTTTATGTAGCTATAACTCGGGTTTGTGTGGCTGTGCTATTGTGTGTATGTGTGTGTGTTTGAGTGTACTTATTCTATCCTTAATGCCGCGACTTCTTTGACTTGCTGTGACCATTATCTCGACTGTCCTCACGCGATCGCTTGCGATCCTTATCCTTGCTGCTGCTCTTGTGTCCCGCTGACGAGGAGGAATGATGCTTGTCACGATTGTGATACTTATCCTTGGACGATTTCGATGGGCTATAATTACAACAAGAATGCGAACCATATTAAACAATTGATTTAAATAATTTAGATGATTAAATGATCGAAAATGGATAAACATTTTGCAGTAAACAACGAGAGAAGCAATGTGTGTAAGGCCAAATACAAATTTTGTGCTAAATTTCGCTTAAATTTTGAAGTAATTTCTAAATCAGCTCTTAAATTTAGTAGTTAACACTAAATGGTTTACAGAAAGCAATAGAAAAAAAAGTTTAAACTGTTTTCAAGTTGCTTAAACTTAAGCCAGAATTTTGTTAAAAATCGTTTTTAGAATCATCAAATATAGAAAAATATGTCTGCTTTCTTTGTGGTTAAAGTTTAAGACATAATGTTAATATTAAAAAAAAAAAAAAAAATTGAACAATAAAGTAAAATAACTTCATAGAAATCAAATAATAAAATTCAATCCAATGTTAATTTTGAGTGCGTGTGTGCTTGTGTGTTGTATGTTGGGTGTGGGTGCGAGTTTTTGTGTGAATACATTAACAAACCTAGATGAGCTGCCATGTTTGGAGCTGGAGGATTTTAAATGTGAAGAAGAAGAAGAGGAATTCGACTTATGCTTTTTACTGTGCGACGATCGCTGCTCCTCACGCTCGCGACGACTGTTTTGTGTGTGTGCGCGTGATGCGGAATAGTTATTAAATAAATAAATAGAAGAGAGAGCATTTGTTTCAATAACATCAGATACTTAAATACAATAACCAACAACTGTTGGTCTCCACCACTCTACTAATCCCTCACTAGCCATCTCTGACTTCTACATACCTGTGCTTGGAGCTCTTGCCATGTTTCTTCGTTTCAAATTTGCCGTTGCGTTTGTCATCGGTGTTGTAATCATTGTTGCGATCCTCTTCGGCGGCCTCGCGTTCCAGATCGGACCAATCCTTGCCAGATTCCTCATCGGAGCCCAGTTCTGAGGTATAAAATACATAAATGAAGGTGTGTTATATTTTTAAGTATAGTTTTTAACTTACCATCGCTGTCATCGCTTTCGTCCTCGGAAGCCTCCGAGTATTCGGAATCATCTTCATCGGTTTCATCATCAGACTCGGCATCTGTTGGATTATAGGCTTCGTCCTCTTCCGATTCGGCTGACTCATTGTCCGCTTCACTGCCCGATTCGGGATCTAAGAATGTCCAGCCACCCTGCTCAAAGAAGCCCTCTGGATCATCGGTAATGGTTTTCATGATCTTTTGCCAGTTGAGCGATTGCACGCCCTCCGAATAACGAATGTCGCAGGAACTGTAAAGATTATAGAGTTAGTATACCTATATATATAGTTAAACAGTGTTACTCACTTTAACCACTCCTTGACGTGATCCAACATGTTCATGGGTATGGCATTGACCATAGCCACCTTTTTGATGTATTCCTTGAACACAAAGATCATGTCAAAGTTACGCAAATGGAATTGAACACGCTCAAAGTGCACCAATTCCACATCGTCCAGTGTGATAACAAATGGTGGCCACTCTGTGAGATTAACCAACGAACCCGATGTGGGCTGTAGTGTGACCGTACTACGGAAGGGTGCACCAGGGAAGCCCAACTCACGGAAGGGTGTATCAAATTCAACCTGTGCCTTGGTCATCGCCTCGACCTTTTCGCAGAAACTCTTGAAAGCTGTCTTCAGTTTGTGACGCAGCTCACGTTCCGCCTGCTCAGCGGCCAAGTCATCGCGATCGTGCATGTGCTGATGCTTGCCAAGATCGGTGGTGATTTCACCCACTTCCGTGTAGAACTGAACATCCACGTGCTTCTTCTTGCCAAACATAATGGCGTATTTGAGATGGAAATGCAGTAGAATTATCATTTCACCATCGCAGGGTTGAAAGAATGCGCTCTTGATGTTGTTATACAAGATGTCCACTTTGTCGCCACGCACTGAGATGTAACGGAAGCCATTGGTGTGAGCCTCCAGGCTGCCAGTCATGCGCTTGGTGACAATATTTGGACGAATATACAGATCCTTTAGCTTGGGATTACCCTTGTTTTGGGATAGTATGAGCGTATCCTGTTTGACCAAATCCTCCTTTTCACGCTCCTCCGCCTCCCGGGTCTTGAAGCGTTTCTGCACCTCTTTGATCAAACGGAAAGCGTTGTTCAAATTGGCCGATGGAGCTGCCACCTCGCCGTGCTCCTTTACATTGGAGCTGCGGTATGTGCTGCCAAATAAAATGGAATTTGAGTATACATTCAATAAATTGGGGTTCCATACTTACACTTCCTTGACGAAGGTGGCCTCGGGCTGTGGATAAAGTCCGCCCTCGTTGCGTCCCATTGTGGCGCCAGGATGGAAAAAGTTGATACGCAGATAGGTGTACTCGCCCTCGACGGACTGGGAAATGTTCTTTATGGTAGAGATGTGGAATGGCACCTGTATGCCAAAGACGGGCATGATGACCGTCTCGTATTTCTTGTCCACATATAGTTTCAGTTCCTTGACCTCGGGTTCACGTGGGATTTGACTCATTGATTTGTATGAGACTGTGTTCTTGCGCACCTTCTCCACCTCTTTGGAGTTTCCCTGCTTGGCCAGACGTTCACGAGCACGCTCATTCAACTGTTGAGCCAACTCACGTTGATGCTCCTTTCGCTTTTCCTCCGTGTTGATCTCGTTACGTAGCTTGGACTCGAGCACAGCGTTACGCTTGCTTCGACCTAATATCTCAGTGCCTTGATCTGGTTTAGTTGCCTTCTTGTCATCCACCTCTTCCTCCTCATCGTCGTCGTCTTTGATGAAGATGCCAACGTTCTTAATCTTCTTCTTGGATGGAGTCATCACACTGGCAGGCGCTTGATCACCAACTAGGACAGTGTCGCCAATAAACAAGGCGTAGGTTTTTCCCTCCTTATCGGTGGCATCGGGATTGGTCAGATTTGAGATGCCAACGTGCAAATTAAAGACCATATTCTTTTTGATCAGAGCTTGACATTTTGGCCCAATGACAATGGAGTTTTCGCGGAATTCCAGACCCATGGCAAAGCCAAAACTCTTGGTAAGATTGTCGACCATGCTGGGTTTCTCCTTCTTTACATAGGCCAGTGTTGTGTCGTATACTTCACAGAGCTTGGCATTGGGTACAAGCAGTTTGAGTATTTCCTCCTGCACGTTTACCAGAAACGTGTAATTTTCCTGCATTGCCTCTGTTGGATTAACCAAGAAGGTTCGTGATATATTGGAACAATAGGATTTGTAGCGTGCGCCCAGCGAACAAACAATTACTCCAAAATGCAAATGGTTTTTATCAGCAGCCGCCGAGAACTTTAAGCTGTAAGCGCCACCAGATTGAATAATGGGTGGATAGGCCATATCCAGCAAACGTGGATCCAAGCCACTAGTATACTTCTTCTCCGATATAGCTGCGTCACAGCCATCTGATAGCTTGGTGTGCTTAACTTTCTGTGAAATGGAGTTAACTTAGATCAGTTTTCTTTTAAAACTTTTGAACTACTTCACTTACCCGATCGGAATCAATGATGTCCATGATTTCATCTTTCAAGTACTTGTTGAATATATCCATAGAAACCAGAGAGGCCTTACGTATATTGTTAATCTCGGGCTCGTCCTTGGGACACATAAGATACGCAATAATTGTGCTTATATCCACATGCTCAAACTTGGCGGCTGTTAGCGTCTTTTTCCAGGCTTCACTGAATTCGCCCGGGAATGCATCCTTGGTAAAAACACCCAATCGTTTGCCTTTCTTCGAGTTCTGTATGATCTTGATAAGCTTATCGTAGTTCGACTGATCTTTGTCCGTCTATTAATGATACTTCAATTAAAAACTGATTGCCATATAGTTGAAAATGATTTGAATACTTACACGATCGCGTACAAGCAGCTTTATTTCGGGCACGCCCTCCTCATTGATGTTCTGAGCCTGCTTCAGGAACTCGATCTTCTTCTTGCTGGTCAGAAAATAGATTGCATTCGAAGCAAACACAGAAATTGTGTCCGTCAGCTCGTAGCCAAGCAGCCAGAGCTGCAGGGCCATGGATTTGGAGTACATAACATCTTCATCCACGCCCACAACGCTCATGATGCAGTCCAGATTACTGAGCGCATCATCGTGGCCAGTGCTCGGTGCCTGTCAAACATTTTACACAAAATACACAATTAAAAGCTGAAACTTATGCTTTCTAACCTAATTTTCGCTTTAATACGTTTTTATTTTCTTCTTTTTAGTCATATGCAAGCGGTAATTTCACAATATTTGCCAACTTTTAGCTATCTACAATGTCATGATCCATGCCGGTATCAAAACAACGTGGAACCGCACAAACACTTACTACAAAGTCTTGAAGACTCCGGCAGGGACAGGGACAGAGTCAGACTTACCTTCCATTCTGTGTAGAGGCGTTTTATTCGACGCACAAATGATTCTTTATCTAGCACAAAGCTCGACATGATGCCGTTAAAAACTTAATGCGTTTTAGTGAAAATTGCCGTCTTACTCTATAATTTAACACATTTATATTGCAAATTCCGCCAGACGAGCGTTTTGCAAAAAAATGCGCGGCGACAGACGCGTGGACATTCACATGTAAACGTTCAACGAATTGTCATTGAATTGGAACAATCGATTGATTTTCGATTGTTATCGGAATTGTGTGACTACAGTGTTGTACAATAACCATTTTTAAATATTTTGAAAAATATGGTAAAATATCATTAAGATTTTAATTATGCTTTAAGTGGTACCACAGTGCGTTATTTTAATACATACTATTTATTGACAAAAACAAATTAAATAGGAGTAGCTTGCATATTGTTGCAGAATCACGAACCCATCCCTAGTTTTCGGGCGTAAATAATAAACAGCTGATTCGGTTTTCTTATTTTCTTTGTGAAAATGAGCGAATTTCTTTCGGAAAACAATGCCTGCGGACAAAATTTGCTTAATATTGTATCTGTAGGCAACTCCATAATTGCCGAAATACTACGACTGAAAGAATACGTGCCCAGCATTTACAGGCAAGTACCATTAGTAAATAAATACGATTGTGACTAATTTATTTGTGCACTTGCAGATTGGAAACAGCGGTTGATAGGCAAAAATATGGCAATATTATATTGGATTTCAGTTATTTTAAAGTAGCTGAAGCCCAAGAAAAGAAAATCGAACAGAGTCCAGTAAGTTTAATATAGGTAAAAGCTTTATAAATGATAAATTGATAAATCGTTTTTTAGGAGCTAAGTGACCTGGACCTGGAAACGCAAACGAATCATTTGCAGCTGATCACACGCTTCTATTTGGCATTCCAGAGTGTGCATCACTATGCCACAGATTTGCAGCAGTATATCGAGGAGCTCAACACGGGCTACTATATACAGCAGACACTGGAGACGGTGCTGCAGGACGAGGAGGGCAAGCAGCTACTGGTAAGTGGAATAAATCTACAACATAATGCTTTAATAACGAATGGCTTAATTTACAGTGCGAATCTCTTTATTTGTACGGCGTAATTCTGCTTGTGTTGGACTTTCATATACCTGGCGATGTACGGGAACGCCTGCTGATTGCCTATTATCGCTACAGCGGTGGGGATGCTACGCCCAGTGGCGATGAGAGCAACATTCATGATGTTTGCTTGCTACTGCGCTCCACGGGTTACGTGCAGCCGCAATCCCCAGTTGCTGGCAACCAAGCTGCATCCACCACTGTGCCCAAATATCCAGAGGCATATTTTGCACGCTTTACATTCGATAGGAACTTTATTGACTTGGTGCTGGCTCGCCTGCGTTGTGATGACATCTACAACCAGTTGGCCATCTATCCTCATCCTTCGCATCGATCTACAGCGCTGTCCACACAGGCTGCAATGCTCTACGTGTGTCTCTACTTCTCCCCAGAAGTGCTCCACTCGCAGGGATCCCAGATGAGGGAGATTGTAGACAAATTCTACTGTGACAACTGGACGGTGTCGATTTATATGGGAATCACGGTGAATTTAATCGATGCCTGGACACACTTCAAGGCTGCCGGCAGTGCTGTTGCCAATGTGGTGACTCCCACGGGGATTAAGACCCTTTGCCAGCAACAGCGGGAACAACTACAGAAAACGCTTCAAAAGACCCAGGAAATTGTGCGCGAAGGTGTCCTGGATGACGCCTTTGTGCTCGAGCATTCCAACCAGATTATTGTGCTGATGCGCCAGGCGAATGTCTTACTTCGCTGGTACTGCTTGCACACAAGTTCCGCCGTGTTCGTGGTATCTGGACAAGCGGCAACACCGGTGCACCAACTACTTCTACAAGAACTCCAGTTCGATCCGAATAAACTCTATAATCTGCTGCTCAACTGTGGACAACTTGAGTTGACGGTCCGTGAATTGCTGGCGGACTTGCAGAAGGATCGCGAGAAGCGCTGGACGAACAACCGCGAGGAGGCAATGCAATATTTGCGAGAGCTGAGCGAAGCCTTTGCCGGCTCAAGACCGCTGACAAAGATTGAGGCCAATCCCCAGCTGCAGCAATGGTTTGGTCAAGTGGCACAGCGTCTACAAAAACTGGACATTGCCAAGCCTCAAAAGGCGGGACGACTGATCATTCAGGTAATGCAGGCCTTGGACGAAGTGCAGGAGTATCACAATCTTCATGCCAATATGTTGGTCAAACAGCAGCTGCAGGAGACGCGAGATCTGCTCAATCGCATGGCACAGGTGAGTCACCTTATGAGGACTATTCGAACGGGTTTTAAGACTTTTTACCTTCCCAGTTGATCAACCTGAAGGAAGACATTGAAATCCACATACAAATGATCAGCGACTTTAGCTACGCTTGGCAGCTGCTTCAGCGGGATTTCACTGGGATTATGCAGGATCACATCAAGCGTCAGCCACGTGCTGTCATTGGCATAAGAGCGGTGTTCCTCAAACTGGCCAGCACACTGGAGGTGCCTCTGATGCGCATTAATCTGGCCAAGAGCGAGGATCTGGTCTCTGTGTCCAACTATTACAGCACCGAGCTGGCGAACTTCCTGCGTCGTGTGCTGCAAATTGTGCCTGAAACCATGTTTAGTATTCTAGCGCGGATTATTCAGCACTTGACCAATGTTATAAAGGAGTTTCCCACGCGTCTTGAGAAGGATAAACTGCGGGAATACGCACAGTTCGAGGAGCGGGCCAAGGTCGCTCAGTGGACCAACTCAATAGCGGTTTTTACCAAGGGCATACTCATGATGAAGAAGACTCTGGTGGGTGTCATCGAACTGGATCCCAAACAGCTGCTCGAGGATGGCATTAGGAAGGAGCTGGTGAATCATTTGGCCAATGCCTACAATTTGGGATTGATCTTTACGCCAGAGAAGGGCAAAACTAATGTGCAGCTGCTGCAGGAGAAGCTCCAAGCGCTGGCCAAGACCATCGAGGGCTATCGCAGATCCTTCGAGTACATTGAGGACTATTTGCGGGTGCAGGGATTACGTATATTGCTGGAGGAATCGCAGCGCATCATTAACTACAATGTGGAGAAGGAATGCAATTGTTTTCTGCGCAACAAGGTGCAGGAATGGCAATCCCGCTTCCAATCCCAGACCATACCCATTCCAAACTTTCTGCCACTGCAGGGAGATCCCAACAAGTCCAACAATTTCATTGGTCGACTTGCACACGAGATTCTACGCTGCACGGAGCCACGTCAGACCATCTTTCTGGACCTAAAGTGCAGCTGGTACGATAAGCGTCCTCCTCACGCTGAACTGCTCGCAGGCTCAGGTTTCTTTAGTGTGCTGCGCGAGGCAATTGCTCCAGCTGGCATGGTGGGTCTGGAGCGTCTCTATGCCCACATGCTCGCTGATGAGCTGAAGCGGAATCTGGACAAGCTCCAAAAGAATCTAACATCGGATCGCATGTGGTGTGATGCCTTGAGTAGCATGACCAAGGAACTGGAATCCCGTGACTTTCCCGGCGAGCTGGCCAGGCAGCCCCTCAAGTATTACCAGAGCTACACTCAACGCTGGTTGAAAGTTTGGCCAACTCTGCTGGATTGGGTGCTAGCCATGGGACAGAAGCAACTGCTGCGACAGCAAATCGCCAGTGAGCTGAGCTTCAGCAGCAAATGTGATGCCAAGCTGCTGGAGAACACCACAGATACACTGAATCGGTAGGAGTTGACTTCTCCAAGATTATTTCCAGTTTTAATTTCATTTATTTCCTTGAACTTTACAGCGCTTTGATGCTGGAGCTGGCAAGCAACAGCAAACTGTGTGATGAGCAGGGCGTGGGAATGTTGACTGAACTCCAGGAGATACTACAGTACACGGGCAACTATGAGCCACTCGAGCAGATCTTTGTGACCACCAAGAACACGCACAACATGTCCTTGTTTCTGTTCCTCTTCAGCATTGCGCATGTGGGTCGCTTGCAGCACTCAAGCCATACGGATTGCCTGCTGCCTAAATCCCCTAAAGATGTCATAGACTGTGTGCCTTTAATAATGGGTCTGCTCACCATATTCCAGCAGTTTCATCGGAATGTTAAAATGCTTTACATCTCCTACATGAGTCAGTACGTGGTGACGGTAGCGGAGGCACAACTTACGTGAGTACAAAGGGATTGAAGTGAAACTTTATATTAATAGCCGTTTAATTATCTTCTAGTGACAAGGAGACTTTGGGGACTGAGGTGATTACCATGCTGCACTTTCTACACGCATTTGTGCGCCTCGCTCGCTTGCCACTGAGTGTCTTGGAGCAGCGCATACCCAACATTATACTAAGCGAATGCGACTATCTAGCCACGCCCGTCAAGTAAAACTAGACTGCAAAATAACTGTTAAATTATTAATAAATTAACTAATTCCAATTATATTTCAAATCATCAATTGAAACTTTGTTAAACAATTGTGGTAAATGCTTACCAATATATTTAATGAACATAAATTATGTGGCCAATTGTGTGAGGATTCTTGTACTTAATTTATTTTGCTTCAGTTGCTGCCAAACTTTGGTTTAAGCTTAAATAGAGAAATTCTGAGGTGCCAACGGATTAGTTTCATACAATAACAACAACAAATCGGCAGTCAAACAAGCTAATCTTGCTATCAAACACTGCTTATGTGATGACGGTGGGTGCACTGCGTCCGGTGAACTTTGGCAGCTGCGAGATCTCCAGTGCAATGTCAATCAGAGGCTTCAGCATCACACTGGCCTGTCCCAGCACATTCTCACGTTCGTAGGAGTCGATGTACAAGCTGAAGAGGAAGATCAAGTTAGTCACAGTTTCAAGTCCAAGTGGAGTACTCTTGAATACTTACCGCACGGTGGCACCTGAGCTGCCTGTGCCGCTGAGACGCATCACAATGCGGCTGCCATCTTCGAAGACAATTCGCAGTCCCTGCTTGGTGGCCACAGATTTGTCCACGGGATCCGTGTAGCTGAAGTTGTCAGCGAACTTGACCTTGTAGTTCTTGCCGCCGCTGGAGTAACTCTTGCCCACAAACTCCGCTGCAGTGATGTTCTTCTCCATGGTGGCCATCATGTCGTTGCAGGGCTCCAAATCGCATTCCTCGTAATCGTAGCGGGTGAAGTAGTTGCGTCCATAGATGGACCAGTGCTGCTTCAGAATGTCCTCGATGCTCTTGCCCGTATGCTGCATCACCGAGATCCAGGCCAGCACAGCCCAGATGCCGTCCTTTTCACGAATGTGATTGGAGCCGGTGCCAAAGCTCTCCTCGCCGCACAGGCACAGACGTCCGGCGTCCATGAGATTACCAAAGTACTTCCAGCCAGTGGGCACCTCAAAGACCTCCTTGCCCAACTTCTGGCCTACCAAATCCACAGCAGAGGCGGTGGGCATGCTGCGAGCGAAGCCCTGGACACCGTTCTTCTGGAAATAGGGAATGGCTTCCAAGTAGTGAGCGATAACAGCCAAAGAATCGCTGGGAGTGACGAAGAAGGCTTTGCTGCCAATGATCATGTTGCGATCACCGTCGCCATCGAATGCAGCACCAATATCGTAATCTCCAGCGGCTACAGTGTCCACTAGATCCTTGGCATATGTCAGATTGGGATCAGGATGCAGTCCACCGAAGTCGGGCAACGGTGTGGTGTGCACCACAGAAGCCTCCGATGCACCCAGACGATTTAGGAAGATCTCACGCACATAGGAGCCAGTGACGCCGTTCATTGAGTCAATACGCATCTTCAGGGGCTTGCCCGTGGACTTGCCGCTGACATAGTCACGGAGCTTGGCAAAGTCAAAGATCTGCTCCATCAGCTGAACATAGTTGGCCACAGAGTCAATGACCTCAACCACAAATGGCTTGCCAGCCACTTCGAAGGTGCTCACGCCCACCTTGGAGATGTCAATCTGCAGGCCACGCACTAGTTTGTAATCCTTGATCTCAGTGGACAACTTGTAGATGTTGTTGGTGAAGGCATCCGGAGCTGGGCCACCGTTCTCGCAGTTGAACTTGATGCCGAAGTCGTTCTCTGGGCCACCGGGATTGTGGGAAGCTGTCAAAACGATGCCACCTAAAAGAAAACAAAGTGAGTCAGATATAAGTGGTTGGAGTAGACTGAGTAAGACCCTGTACCAAACAGAGCTCAATTAATTTGAAATTCATTTCAATTAAGATACATTTGAATTTCATAAATTGTCCGTGTGTTCTGTTGACCTTGAGACTTGTAATTATACTTAGTATAAGTATTTAAATAAATGAGCTTTGTTGCCTAGACAAACACCTTGACAGTTATCAGTGGGATTAGGTTTAGTAGTATATTGTGATTAGGTAACCTCTACACACCTAGAGCCTTGTTGTGACGTATCAAACTGGAGACGGCGGGCGTCGAGAGTATGCCATTCTGTCCAACCAGCAGCTTGGACACACCATTTGCTGCTGAGATGCGTACGATGAGTTCCGCGGCCTCCTTGCAGTAGTAACGTCCATCGCCGCCTACAATGAGGGTGGAACCAGAGAGAGCAGCTCCATTGGCAGCCAGAATACACTGCACAAAGTTCTCCGTGTAGTTGGGTTGAGTGAACACTTTAACCTGCAAGAATTCTCTTAGTTTGGCATCTTTTGGTGTAATCCTATGGTTTTTTGTCTCACTTTCTTGCGCAATCCGCTGGTGCCTGGTTTTTGGCCCTCATAGGGCTTGGTTTGCACTGTTTCCACGCTTAGGGACATTTTAGCAGTAGTTTTCCAGCCGCTGGTTTAATTCCAACTGCCAATTGTGTATGCGTGTGATGAAAAGCGAGCCCAGCTGCTGCGTCGTCGCGCTGATAAGCGTATAGACCGGCTATACCGACTCAGATAAGCGCTATCATGCTATGTGCGTGCCAAACAAATCGTGCAAGATATCACTTCTTTTCGAAATAACCAAATTGCGTTGTCATTATTATCAGCAGAATGTAAACAATAATAAAAATCATACACTTGTATACAAATAACACATTTTATGGATGAATTGCATTTGCGAACAATAAGCATCGCCGCTTTGTGTAGGGTGACAATGTCATTCAAGGGCATTCACAGGTGCCGGCACCGAATTCCTCCCACACACATGGGACAGTGTGTTTACTATGCTGCTCCATTTAAAGTAAGGTAAATAATTTCATTAAAATATTATTAAAAGCTGTAAATAAGTGTTAAGCAAAAAAAACTTCGCGCGCAAACATAAATTAGTTGACAGTTTGTTATTGTTTTGTTGTCGCTCAGCTGTGCAAATAGAGTAGTCTCTGGCAGCGAGTAATCGGCTACCGTTATCGATGCCACGGGTATCGAAACGAAATGTACTCGTACGAAGTTTGACAGCCGACAGTTTACACGTCACGAAGTAGCCACGAGAAAGCAGCCGCCGCAGTCGCTTGGTTTTAGTTAGTTTTATTTAAATAGCCGCAAATTAAATAACACACATTCATGTGAGTTCTTTATTAATATTATTTATCAACTTATAATTGATTAAAAAGTGTTTGCACAAGTCGTTTGTGTTAATATTAGCTCTAATTGAGCTGCAATAGTTGTGCCGCTTTCATTTCTTGGCTATCGGCCCTTCCACGTCAACAAAAAAAGTGAAACGTCCAAATTTTGTTTGTGTTACAGCATGTTTAGCAAAACATTAGCCTTGTGCGCCTTGTTCGCTCTGCTTAGCGTTTGTGCCTCCGAAGATGAGACACGCGCCCGCCTGATCGTCTCTAAGCAAATACTTAACAAATATTTGGTCGAGAAGAGCGACCTTCTGGTGCGCTACACAATCTACAACGTGGGCAACGGAGCTGCCACAAATGTGCAACTGGTGGACAATGGTTTCCATCCCGAGGCCTTTGAGCTTGTTGGCGGCCAGCCCACAGCTACCGTGGAACGCATTGCTCCTCAGACCAACTTCACTCACGTACTTGTCGTGCGTCCCAAGGCCTTCGGTTACTTCAACTTCACGGCCGCCGAGGTCTCCTACAAGCCCGTCGAGGAAGCTGAGACGGTAAGCCCACATAGTGACCTTATTGTTGATTCTTGTCTAACTAATCTCGTCTGCAGCTCCAACTGGCCATCAGCTCTGAGCCTGGAGAGGGCGGCATTGTCAACCTGAACGAGTACAACAAGCGATTCTCATCGCACTGCTTTGACTGGGTGGCATTCGCCATTATGACCCTGCCTTCCCTGGCCATTCCCCTCATTCTGTGGCACTCGTCCAAGAGCAAATACGAGCGTCATGGCAAGAACAAGAAGCATTAACAATGGAACAACATAAAAAAACAAACAAGAAACAAAAGAAGAGATTCCTTTCCACCCAATACGATTCCGTACAACATAGTTGCTTCTATTTCCAATTGTTCCATGCGTTCATCCCATAACTACACCTCACATTTAATACATAATTAAGAGTACAGATCCTGTTGGGAGTTGTACAGAAGGGTCCGACGAGCCAAGTATAGCGTTAAATCGTTTTAGATTTGATTCGAAGACGCATTGTATGAGAATTAAAGAAATCCATTGAAAGTTAAGCTATTTTTGTGTCATTACGACTGGTTTTCTAAATAAATTAAAATCAAATTTACATACTATGCAGATTTCAATTACATTCTATTTACAGCACAATTCTTAAACTATTTACGATAACAAGTATTTGCGACCAAAGATTTCACATTTCTTTTCAAACATAGGCGACTTGATGGGCGTGTTAATCTTGTAGAATGCGTTCATGGAATGCTTGATGTACGTGTCGTACATTTCATTGAAGAAATTCTTGATTCCCTCGTCGTTCTTGTTGTCGTGGACAATGATGAAACGAATCTGGGATGCGGTTATGAAGGCGGACACGAACCACTGATTAAATCGATCTATTGACTTTAACTGCATGTTTGCCGTCTTCCATTTGTGCTCGTCCACAAGATCTAGCGCCGCGTGGGCTATAAACTGGCTAAGATGCCTCTGATCCTCCTTCTGTTAAGATGAAAATCTTTAGTTGGAGCAAGTAGTCCACATATTAGCATTTACTCACGCGCTGTTCTTTGTTCACGGTGCTGAACTCCTTTTCGTAGATGGGATTGTCATTGTGGCCCACAATTACAAAGTAGTATGTGGACATTGTGGGCGTTGTTATAAAAAACTAATACAATATAAACAACTGCGAGATGTCCAGGAAGTATGCACACAGCTGATTTACAACTTTGTACTGCAATTGGTAACTCTGCCAGTGTAGCGTTGCCAGACTGTAATTTTAAAAAAGGTTCGCAGCTCATGAGCAAGCAAAAAGTAAAATACTTTGTATGCCATAAATATTTTATTTGCCATCTAGTATTTCTTAAGTAACGTTTCAACAGCGTGCTGTCCTACAGAACACAGAGTTGGTCATTGCACAACACTGTTTATGTACGTATGTATTTGTGTATATTTTGTCAGCTGAGAAGTCAAGGCGATATAATTTTACTTGTAAATCAAATTTTTGAGTAAATAACAGTCGCTGTTATTAATATTCCGTGTTCGGATGTGTGTGACGACAGACCAGGCGAGCGGCGTGCTGCTCTAGTGGTTACGTAATGGCAGCGGCATTGCGCCTGGGCGGCGATATAGCATTAGTCGCATTACGTACGACGCACACCGTGAACAGATTTGGGATGCTGCGTCGCACGTTGAGTAGTGATTTGACAACAGCACTACGTCCGTTCTACTTTGCCGTACATCCGGATCTATTTGGACAATATCCCGAACAGAGGCAGACCAACGAGAATTCACTAAAATTGCTCAGCGCGCACCTGGAGGCGCTGTACAAACAAAGCTATCCCAATGAGGATACCAAGGTGCTTAAGTTCTATGTGCGAGAGAGCAAGAATGCCCAGAAACGGGATGATTTCAAGCTCGTACAGATACGCATGGACAAAGGGACCCGTGATCCCAAGAGATTCATACAAAACCTGCTGGAATCGTGCAATCTATCGACGGATTACATAAAGACCGTAAAGGTGAAGACGCAAACCCAGCCACATGAGAGCGTATCCAATCAACCCAGCAAAGACTATACCTACAATATGGACTTTGCCGAGTTCGCGAGAAAGGTTCAAAATGTAACTATGCTTTAAAGGTACAAATTTAATTCTATTAAATTATCTACTTGATTTACTATACAGGAAGCTACTGGACGTCGTCCGGAGCTGTCCAGCTGGCTGGCAAAGAATGCTGACAAGGCCAGGCAGCGTGCCAAGGAGACCGCTGAGTTGGAGGGCGAGATCGATAAGCTCAAAAATGAACTTATTCAGGAGCTGCAACTCAGCGACGCTCGCTACGAATGTGGCTGGGACATTGAACACTATCGTGGCTGCCTCAAGTCGCTGCAACGCCTCGCACAGACGCATAGCGCCGAGTTGAGTGCATTGCGGAATCGAGTTGTGGTGTTTGCTCTCTTTACGGGCATCAGCCTGGAGGGACACGTGATGCTCTTCACCGGTGACGTGCAGAGCAACTGGCTTGACTTTATCAAGAACATTCCTCAACACGATGCATACCTCAATGTGGTGCCGCTTTATGAGATGGCGCTCTCCCAGGTGCTACGTGGCATACAGATTGGTCGCCGTAAGTTCATGCCCAAGACGCAAGCACGTGGTTATGCCAACTACCTGACGAAGGTGACAACGTCGCTCAACGATTTCCTAAGCAAACAAGCGTATCCCAAAACGTGGCCTGCAACGCTGGAGGAGTTTACGATTGTAGTGGAGTCGGAGGCTGGTCCACTAATGGTCAGTCCCACCGGACAGTTCATAACGCCCGCCACGTGTCCAGGTGCCATACTCGTTGATTTCATAACGCAGAATATGAAACTGGCTCGGAAAAACATGAGCAAGTACGAGACAGATAAATACTTGGAGGAGAATCTAATCGAGGAGTGCATACGTGAGCTTAAGCTGCAGGCTTTAACCAAAGATGATGCCGTTACGCCGGATAAAATGATATCAGCGTTGACGGATCTGCGGCTCTGTCGCCCACAACACTTTGAACACCTCAAGCTGCACATATCCCACTACTACTCCGTGCTCACAGATGGTGTAGTTTGCATACCCTGGGATTTCATGCAGAAGTAGTCAATGCACGACTACGCCTTTCCAAGTCTCTTGTGCCTTATGAACGTTAACGGACAATAAGCAGAAACAGAAATGATGTAACAGACTAGCTTAGTTTACTAAGACTCAATACTATAACTATAATGGCCATAAAGAACCAGATTCAGATCCAAATGTGTTTAGCCCAGAAACCTTAATCCAACCCCACATAAATAAATTCATGTATTTGTTCAATTTAATACTCGTTTGTTTATTGTTAATTTACAATATTTATGTTTATTTTAAGATCCCATCACTGCAATCTTCAATGCTCCAGGTGCACTCGTTGCGATAGGCCTCAAAGTCTTGGGCTAGACGCGTGTAGACATGATGCTCCAGTCCGTCCCAGTGAATGCGATTGCCACCACAGAGCACCAAGCTGGAGGCGGTAGCATCGTAAAGAGCCATGCCGCCACCGGGCACCCGCACAAGACGCCACCAGAAGATTTTCTCGCTACTATAAACGCTTTTTAGAATGGAACCCGGTGCCGTTTGATTGTTGGCCTCTAATAGAATATATCGATTGCTCCAATAGGAGCTCTGGAAAGCAAACTGTAATGTGTTGTTGACACCTCCAACGCCACGCTCCACGTGGTAGCCAGCCTTCTTGGTATCCCCTTCATTGGTGCAGAGCAGATAGGTTTGTGGACATTCGTAAATGTAGGCATCCTCGTCGGTCACGTTGCGTAGACACACCTTCTGGGCGGTGTAGAGCACACGCTCATCTGGCGACAGCTGAGCATAGACCTCCTGGCGCACGGAATACTTTACATCCTCTACGAAATTTGGTTGCACCAGGAGCAGACGCAGATTGTCCTGCACCACTTCATGGGCCTGTGCGTCTAATTTCAGCTCCGAGCGTTTTAGAAGCTGCAAATTGGCCCAGGATAATTGGGATAGGCTGCCATTTAAATTACCCAGTCGCTGGGCAACACTCAAAGCGGACTCCAATGCCAAGACAATGTCAAAGAGAGCCTGCAGTATGTCACGCATGTAGTCCACGGTGCTCAAAGACAGACGCTGCAGCAGCCTGTCAACTAGAGGGAAAACGGCATCACGGCTGGAGGTGTGGAAGGGTGCCGCGAGGAGCTGAGCGCTGCGGGAGACAAAGGCCTTGTAGATGTCCTCCAATAGCTCTGGCGGTGCAAGTTCGTGCTCCTCCAGTTGCTCATAGAAATCCAGTAGCTTTAGGGGATCGTAGGTTGCCCTGGTCTGCTGCATTTCGAGCCACAGTGCCTCATAGATGGCCTCCTTCAGCTCCACAGTGCGTGCCTCAGCAGCCAGCTGCAGTACGGTGCGTGCACGTCGCCAATCCCCATTGATCTCGGCACGCACAATCGACACCAGGTCACGTGGAGTGCCCTCAGTTGTCGTCGTAGTTGTGGACGTTTCAATGCCTAAGATATTGATGCGCAGTATCAAATCCAACGACGCGGGCTCTGAGGAATTTAGCACTGCGAGTTTTGTGTTTTTACTGCCAATGGATAAGGCATTGCCTCCGTAACTATCTACACCAAAGAGGAGCAGTAGCGGCAACAGAACCGTAACCACGTAGATTGCCATACTAGTCGTGACTATTGCTCAAGATTCCACTCATCGCTCTTCTTATAGAGGCCATGTTTTTGCTTGTTTTATTGTTTGTAGTTGAATCGGATATTTGCATAGGGATTTCGTAGAATTTCACCTGCCCAGATAACCGACAGCAAATTGGCAAATTATAATTGTTTGTAAGGCAATATAATTTATATCTGATATTACGGGCAGCACACTATAAAATATTAAGCCCAAATTTAAAGTGTAAACAAACCAGACGCCACCTGGCGTGTGTGTCACGCACTAACCACTTAACGGCCAGTTCTGCAGAAACTTTGTAGATTTGTTAGCATAGATGGCGCTGGTATGTTTAGTTATCGATAACCGCGCTCGAAAGATTGGTCGTAAGTTTTTTATTTAGCCAAAATGGCAACGAAATTTCTTAGATTTAATATCACAAGTTTCGGATAAATCACATAAATGCAATATTATAATTACTGATAAAACGGTGCTAAATTTGTTAAAGTGTGCTCGTAAGCTATTCACAGCTTGATAAAACGGTGCTAAATTTGTTAAAGTGTGCTAGTAAGCTATTCGCAGCTTCGGGGAGTTGCGTGACTGAATGGATCGCCGCAGAATACTCGAACGCAGTTCGCCGCGCGTGGACTCTGTGAGGGAGGCGCCTGTTTGTGTACCGCGCACAAAGGCCTGTGAACGCACTTCCTGGATGCCTGTGTTGCACTTCTTTTCCTTATCCTCGACATTATGTAGCTGCTTGGCTAGACAAGTGTAAAGTGTAAACAAAGCAGACGCCACCTGCCGTGTGTGTCACGCACCAACCACTTAACGGCCAGTTCTGCGGAAGCATTGTAGAATTGTTAGCATAGATGGCGCTGGGAGGTTTAGTTATCGATAACCGCGCTCGAAAGATTGATCGAAAGTTTTTTATTTAGCCAAAATGGCAACGAAATTTCTTAGATTTAATATCACAAGTTTTGGATAAATCATTTAAATGCAAGACTATAATTTGTTAAGATGTGCTAGTAAGCTATTCACAGCTTGATAAAACCGTGATAAATTTGTTAAAGTGTGCTAGTAAGCTATTCACAGCTTCGGGGAGTTTCGTGACTAAATGGATCGCCGCAGAATACTTAAACGCAGTTCGCCGCGCGTGGAGGCTGTGAGGGAGGCGCCTGTTTGTGTACCGCGCACAAAGGCCTGTGAACGCACTTCCTCGATGTTTGTGTTGGACTTCTTATCCATTTCCTTGTCATCATCTAGCTGCTAGGCTTAACAAGTGTAAAGTGTAAACAAAGCAGACGCCACCTGGCGTGTGTGTCACGCGCCAACCACTTAACGGCCAGTTCTGCAGAAACTTTGTAGAATTGTTTGCATAGATGGCGCTGGTAGGTTTAGTTATCGATAAACGGGCTCGAAAGTTTGATCGTAAGTTTTTTATTTAGCCAAAATGGCAACGAAATTTCTTAGATTTAATATCACAAGTTTTGGATAAATCACTTAAATGCAAGACTATAATTACTGATAAAACGGTGCTAAATTTGTTAAAGTGAGCTAGTAAGCTATTCACAGCTTCGTGGAGTTGCGGGACTGAATGGATCGCCGCAGAATACTAGAGCGCAGTTCGCCGCGCGTGGAGGCTGTTAGGGAGGCGCCTGTTTGTGTACCGCGCACAAAGGCCTGTGAACGCACTTCCTCGATGTCTGTGTTGCACTTCTTTTCCTTTTCCTCGTCATCATCTAGCTGCTTGGCTAGACAAGGGAAGTCCCAAATACTTTGGCCACGTCCGAATTCCTCTCCATCGCTCAGAGTCTGGGGCAGATCATGATGCAGTGTCTCAGGCAGCAGTAATGACAGCAGGCCACCAATGATGCCCAATAGTCCCAAAATAATCAACGGCAGTGCTGTCGATATGTTGGCCAAGTAAACCACAAATGGAGCTATTATGCTGGCCACATAACCCATGATATGGATGAAGGCCACGCCCTGAGCACGCACCACAGTGGGCAGTATCTCAGCCGCATACTGCAGACCAATGTTGTAGCTGATGTTGACAAAGAAGCGTCCCATGATGGCCAAGGCGGCGGAGTAGATGCCCACGGGCACCACTGTGGCCATAAGACTGAAGATGCCACTGGCGACCATGGAACCACATGCAAGCCAGCGTCGTCCGAAGCGATCCAAGATAAGAGTAAGCAACGTATCAGCTGGCAGCTCCGTAAAACTGGCCACAGTGAAAGTGAAGAAGATGTCTAGACCCAAGGAGCCCACATTACGCACATGACCATCGAAGACCAGAGAAATGGCCATCCAGATCACAATTAAAAGCAAGGTGGTACGACGAAGACGTGGTGACTTGAACAGATCGAGTACGGAGTAGCTGGCACTCTGAGCCTCCTCCTGATCCCGCATGCGTTTGCAGCTGTCGCCAAAGTGTTGGTAGGTCTGCTCCGGTACGTGGCGTCCATTGCGCTTCTCCAATTTCTTGAGTATGCTGATGGCCTTGTCCACCTGTCCCTGGGAGACCAGCCAGCGGGCCGACTCTGGCACCACGAGCGGTGTGAAAACCACCAACAAAAGTGGTGCCGACGTGATAATCGTGAGCAGCTTCCAATCCGCCACATAATAAGCAATCCAGGGAAGCAGACAAGCAGCTCCAGTGAAGAAGATGGCTATGGACATGTTTGCCACAAATGTGCGATACTTTGGACCCACATACTCCAGCACTATGAAAGGGAAAATCAACAGTTAATTGGGATTTCAGGTGAGTTTGATTTCACTTACCTAATATATACATCATGGTGAAGCAATTGTCGAAGGCAAATCCGACAAAGAAACGCATGGTGGCAAACTGCCAGAAATTGCTAACAAATGCGGTTGCAACACCCGCCACAAGACCCATCAGATTGCAACTGATCAGTGCTGGAATGCGGCCAAAACGATCCGCAACCCAGCCAAAGAGTAGTCCGCCCACAATGGCTCCCAGAAAGAATATGGACTGGGCGTAGGTGGGCAGGGCGGCATTATCGCAGACCCAATTCTGTTCGGTGGCCACCGTGGCATAGGGTATCTCAGTAAAATTATAGGACCAGCCATTGCGGCATTTGACCTGTGGCCACTTGGGATCCGCCATGATGCGACCCTGAGCGAGCACTTCCGTGTAGTTGACATCGTACATGTAGCAATTGTTGTATTCTCCTTTAACCATGGGTATCGATAACGCCAGTCTGTGGAGGACAAGAGGTCAAAAGGTCAGCAAGGTTGACTTTCAAAAGTTTCCGACTTCACTTAAACCCATCCAGGGTCACTTGAAGCTCATTGTTTTCGTTCTCGACTCCAAAACTCACACCTTGTCTCAGACTCTGTCCCAAACCCAAAACTCAAAGACCAAAAGACCATAGACTACAGACTACAGACAGCATAATTATCTCATGATCTTGACAAGATCCGTTGTGCTGTGATTGAATCGTGTACGTGTACGCGAACTTTTAACAGGTAGTGTACACATGTACTTATGTCTCAAATTATACACCATGCAAGATTGATTGTTGGCACCCCCGTCTCCTACGCTCACCTACCCTCCGCAGCCCCGCCCCGTTCCAAGACAGCCCACAATTGATATGCGGGAAAAATGCGCTAAACTTTTATTACTATTTAATTGGCAATTTTATGACAGAGTTTATTTTAAGTACAATTAACTGATTTATGAACTTGACCAAGAGAATCCATAGGTCAGTCAAAGCACACATTTTCCCATTAAAATACTATATATAATTTATTTTAAGAACTGTTTATTACATAGTGCAGTTTTATGGGGCATAAAAATTAAGATATCTCAGTTAGTGATATGCGAGAGTTAAAGATATATAAATTACTGTATATACTCTACTGGTTAGACGTTTACGTCTAATATTTGGCTTAGTTGAGTTTTTCTGTGTCAAAAGCTTATCAGGTTTATTCCATGACATCAGCAACAACTTATTTAACACCTGATAATCATCTGTAAACAATAAACTCTCGGTAGTACATACAATATATAAGTTTATTATGGACGCTACAAGTTTATAAAGTGTGTGAACATTTTTAGTTTAACGGGAATCTGTCTTGATTAAGTTCTGCTTAATCGTGGTATTTAAATATTAACTCATTGATTTTATTGCACAATTAGTTGTTTAATCGCCTTTAATTGCCGTTGTTTTGTGCTTGCCTAAGCAAATGAAAGTAGCATTCAAAACTCTTATACTTATACTTGTATGAGACTTTCTATTGCTTTGTAATAGAAGAGTAGCGTATAAGCTTTCTAGCTCTGTCGCTCTCGCGCTTTTGCTGTCGATTTGAATGCGGTAAGTTTGTGGCTCGTGTTGAGCGTCGCCACACAACATTAGTTAGTCAGTTACTTAGTTAGTTAGGCAGACAGTTACTTGGTTAATATTTACTGCTTGTGCTGCTGCTACTGCTGCTGCTGCTACCACGATTATTTCACTATTGTTGTTGCCACGCTGTCGCAACATGCGCTGCTAATTAGACCCCCTTCTGCCAATCCTCTCTACCGCCGCTCTCCGCTGACCAATTGGAGTTGGCTGCTTATCTAACTGCCACTGCCCAAGCAATCGCCACTGAATTCGAATTTGCCTTCGCATTGACTACCCAATCTCCCTCCCCTTGCTGGCTTCTACTCCCGGCCAGATGCCCGCTTGGCCGTAAGGTTCTTAGCCTTATTAAGCCGACGCCTGACTCAAAAAACGAATCATGACACAAGGTTAATCGGCATTCTAAGCCAACTTAGCAGCAGCAAGCACTTAGACGAGTTAATGACTCTGGTCAGAACACTCGAATTTGTTTCGCTAACGTTTTCGTTTTCATTTCCATTTAGTTTCAGTTTTGAATTGAAAATCGTTTTGCTAACAACCCAAACACGTTTGTTGAGTATAATTTGGCTAAGAATTGGCATAGAATACTCGAGCATACAAATCAAATTACAGTTCAATTCTAGACACTTTGGTTATAGCCCAGTTAGGGCACGCAAACCAAAATAAAACCGGTCGCTTTCAAGGCAATAATTCAATAATTGTCGCACAAAGTCAATCTAAATAATAGTACAACTAAACTAATCGATCATAGTTGATTGAAAGTTTACGGAACCGCATAACTCCGCTACACATTACGCACTCTCGTTTCCGGCTCAGAGTCATACTCAGACTCAGAGTCGGATTCAGAGCGGCGACAATTCCAGCGAAAAGATGAAAGTTACATTGAAATATTTCAAGTTAATTAGAACAACTTTTACACTGCAAGCAGTGCAGTGACGTCACTGCAGCTTGCAGATTTCGAGAGTAAAAGTTTCTAAAACACGAAACAGATTCTTAATTAAGAACTGGTTAAAACTATAGGTTATAAACTATTGATTTTAGTTTTGACTAAAAGTTTTTGACACAAAAGCCATTCTAATTCTAGATATGAATAGAAATTCAACCTTCATTTTTGGTCTCAGTTTATTCTTAGTTTATTTTTTGTTAACTACATTCAAGGCCAAAAGAAGACAAAAAGAATTGTTTATGGAGGATTATAATTGAGCCTACGAATGTTTCCTGATTTCTGATGTTATCTACTTAACGGTTTCTGTAGTTTTATGAGTCAAGCTACTGAGCTACTGTATTCACAGCTCTTCCCATTCCGAGCGATTATCATAACAATCAAAATCAGCATAAAAATCACGTTTTGGACATTAAATTATGGTCAATCGCTTCTAATTGGATGCAAAACAACATTCCACATAACCGAAAAGTGCTGTGTTTAAGTATTTTAGTGTGTGTATTAACTACTCGCAGTAATTAACGCGTCGTATATCAACTAACAAAGTCATTATATTTGAATAAATCCCCCATATACACACTAACACACACTCTAAAGTCGCGACTATTACGTGAATTGGCAAGTTGGAGTTAACTTAGATTTTGGCCAGGTTTTTACTCGCTTGTTTGGTTTTTTGTGACTGTGACGTTAATTTGTTACCGAATTTACCTTGACGGGAATACCCGCTTGGCTATGAATCACACTCATTGATAGAACTCACCTGGCTTCCACATCTAGAGCATCCAGTTCGGGTACATGACACCAATGCTGCTCGGGCACCAGTGTGAGAAAGATTTGCGAGAAGTAAACGAAGGCCACGAAGAACGAGAAGGGTATCATGCAGAAGAACAGTATCTTCTGATAGCGTCCAAATTCACCAATCATTGGCAGTAAATCATCAAAGTCGATGGTGGGTGCAGTGGGAGTGGAATCTGTAAAATCCTGTCCCTTTTTGTTGGACAAATTCAGTTGCAACTCCTTGTTGTTGCCACCACTGCGACGACGTGGTTGATTGTCAGACAATGTGGCGCCAACTCCACCGCCAGCACCGCCACCACCGCCCGCTCCATGGGGCTGCTCTTCGTGATTATATGCTTCATTGACGAAGTATGCTTGCTTGGCTTGACCTTCCATGTTTCGCAGCAGTTACGCGGAGTTACAGCAGTTGTGTTGACCTTGCTGTATCTATGTCACTTGTTGTAGTTACAAAAGAAATTCACTTGGCGGTAATCAAAGCTTAAATGCCACAAAAAATCAACTCGAACTCGAACTTAGACTCAGACTCAAACTCGAGAGCTGACAACAACGCACGCGCGCGTTTCCGTTAATGTTCTGCAACTGAACTGAGCACGCGCGCCGGATGGCGTTTATATATCAGGCAGGTCCGAAAGCCAAGCCAAGTCGGAGTCGAAGCCAGGCCAATAAAGCACCTCTCGAACTCTCAGTTAGCTCAAAAACGATCGTGCTTCGTTAGCTGCATTCTTGTTGTTGTCGTTGTTGTTGTTGGCAAGAAGAACAAGAATATTGGCAATGCCGGCAGCGAAAGTTGAACAGCTGTTACCAATTCGCACAGCTGGTAAACCGGTTTTGGGATCCTCCTAATGGTTTTTCGGAGGCACATCTTCGCTTGATTATTTTTAAAAGACAGACGCTCCCAGCTTCGTCTCTGATTCACGCCAATAACAATGAACACCCGAATGGACCAAAATTAGCATAAAAGACAATGCAAAAACTCTAAAGCGCCAAAATGACCATTCATAATCGTTGATAAGCATGTCTCATTGGGGGAGGCGTTTAACCCCAGAATGCAGCTGCCCATAGGCAGCGCCCCCCAACCAGGTGACTCAGCCGCCCACCTGAACCCAGCCCAACAAAAAATGTAACAATATTAAGCAATGATGTGAAATACCAGAATATTTATTTTTTACTCATTTTCATTTTCATTTAATTTTTTGGGATCACTCGAAAACGGTAGCATTTGCCTCCGGTTTGGAATGTGTGTTTTTGAGATACGGCAGGTAGTCCCACAGGTAAATACCTGTGCGATTGCATAATTAGTGGTATCTGGCACCTGATATATATAATTTGTGAGAGAATTAATAATTGAATGCTTAAGCTTCATGCCGAACATGTTCTTATTTATACCCTGTAAGCCATTCATTGTGGCTAAGAAGCGGGTGTATACAATTTCAAAACAGATTCGTCACGATCTTTATAAAAATAGCCAATAAGAAGCTTAGAAAGTCGGACAGCAAAAAAGGAGCAAGCAAGGAGATAACAGTGTGAACTTTCTAAGCCAAGTAAGACATCATAAATGATATGATTTAAGCCCTCTTCCTAGGCTATCTTATAGTCAATCATTCCACCCACAGCAAACATTCTCACTCGCTGTAAGTGCGAAAGTTGTTGTTACTGTTAAGCGCGCTTAAAATCCAGTTTGATCTTGTTTTAGTCGCAGCTCGTATCTCTGTGATTTGTTGTTTTCATTTTAGTTAGTTACAATTGGCTAGTTTGCTACGCATTTAATGTTTTAATTAGCGCCGTTTGCAGCAAACTCAAGGACAATTCCACATAATCTGAGTTCATAGCTCTCCGCTCTTGAATTGACGGTGAACTAGTTGAAATTTGAAATTTGAAATCGAGATCGATTGAGATCTAAAAAGCATCATGTGTCTAATTATTTGACTTGATTTTTGTTATTTCGTATATTTAGACATGCTCTGGCAGGTGTCATTTGATCCAAAAAACGACAATCTAGAAAGTAACATTTTTATTTCGCCAGCATTTGTAAAGATCCAGCTAATTAATAATTAAATATGTGACAACTGTTTTGTTGCCCAGAATCACATTTTATATTGACTCAAATTGTTTACACTCTCGCATTGCATCGCAAATATTAACCAAGCTAATCTTATTTTGACCATAAAGATATAAATCTGGCTGCACAAGCGTTGCACTTAGTATATTTATAAAATTTATTAAGCATGATTAAGCCTTGTTAACAAAGTTGTTAATGCTTTAAATTTTGTACTTGTTATTTTAAATAAGTAGAAGCTAAAACAATTCATCGTCAAGCTCATTAGGGTTTATGTGGCTTTGAAATGTTAAATCAGAAGGGGTTTAAAGGAAGTTACATTTAAGATACATTTATAATAAAATAATTAAATTCTTTTAAATACTCAATCCTAGAGCATACAAAATTCGTCTTGTTAACTGTTTACTTAACGGCTTTTGTTTCTGTTTGCTTAGATTAATGCAACCTTCAATTGAACAAACAAATGTTTTTTTGTAGTACTTAAATCATTTCCGTTTTAATTCTTGGTTTGCAAACGCTTTTGTTGCTGCCACTGTGTTTTATTAATTTATTATTATTTTCATACCCAAGAGCATAAATGTGCATAAAAGTTTCATTGAGTCAAACAGTTTGATGTGGGCAAAAACAAAAATCATTTAATTAAAACTCAATTTTAATTTGAATTAGGTGTGAGGAAGTGAGTGCAAATAATGATCATTATGGATCATAATGTGCTCTACTCTCATTTAGTGTCTCTATTTGTTAGAAAGGTGCTTCAATCCGTATCTGTTTCAAATGCGTTAATTGATTCTGCTCATAATTAAAAGTTAAGTAATGGATTTATATAGAAAGTTGTTCCGATAAGACTTAAATTCATAGAATATCTTTGAGATTTATGAAGACCGAGTTTAATCTAATTGATAATGGTTTAAAAATAGTGAGTCATATAACAAATCGATGAAAACAAGTCGATTGGGAAATATCCAGTAATTTAAACCGTTCGTTGATTAGTGCTTAATCTAATGATTAAGCTTTGGAAATAACAAACATCATCCAAACATTGTTCAACTTGACCTAAAATGTGTATCGTAAATTTAAGAACTGGTCAAGTTTAGGGTTAATCTCTGAATGAAGGTGAAAAACCCGATTCATGGACGTAGCACGCACCTTATCACTGTTATCGCGCTTATCAGCGCTACTGATCCGCCAAATATTACGCGTTCTTGGCCAATATCAGTGAAAACTATGTTCCCAATCGTAAATCAATTGTTATAGACGAGATACGACGTAATCCGTAATATATATGACACCTGCAATAAATGCTATTTGGCCATTTGGCTATAAAAGAGTGTCCAGTTGGCCTAGAAGCTTCAGTAAGAAGTCAATATGAAATTCGCTTGTGCTACGGTTCTTCTGTTGGCCGCCGTGATCGGTGCCAACGCCAGCGTGGACTGGTCGTCCGTTAAGTCGATGGACATTGAGGTTAAGGTACCTCTGATCCGTCGCTTTGGTGCCTCTGTACCCACCGGTCGCATCACCCGTGGTCAAATCGCTGAACGCAACCAGTTCCCATACCAGGCTGGTCTCCTGCTCTACGTGAACGGCGGAGCTGCCTGGTGCGGTGGCACCCTTGTCAGCGATCGTTGGATCGTTACCGCCGCTCACTGCACAGACAGTCTGACCACCGGTGTGGATGTCTACTTGGGTGCCTGGAACCGTGCTGATAGCTCTGAGGAGGGTCAACAGATCCTCTTCGTTGAGACCAAGAACGTGATTGTCCACGAGGATTGGGATCCCACAACCCTCCTCAATGACATCTCTCTCATCAAGCTGCCCGCTCCCGTTGAATTCAACCAGCACATTCAGCCCGCCAAGCTGCCCCCTAAGTCCAACAGCTACAGCAAATACGATGGACAAAATGGCCGTGCCTCCGGTTGGGGCAAGACCAGCGACAGTAAGTTTAAGCAGTAAAACGATCGTGGTTTGTTTTTGAAATTAATCAATTTGGGATAACGCTAGGCGCCACCGCTGTTACCGACAAACTGGAATGGATCAGTGTGCCAATCATGACCAACTCTGGCTGCAACTCCTGGTACTTTGGCATCGTTCAGGATACCCACGTCTGCATCAAGACCACCGGTGGTACCTCCACCTGCAACGGTGACTCTGGCGGCCCATTGGTCTCTGAGGAGACTAACGAGCTCATTGGTGCCACTTCCTTCGGTATTGCTCTCGGCTGCGAGAAGGGCTTCCCAGGTGTGTTCACCCGTATCACCAGCTATCTGGACTGGATCCTCGAGAAGACCGGCCTCCCAGAGAAATAAATGTCAAGCGAAAGTTATGTGAAACTTAAAATAAAAGTTTATTTTCTTGCATTCATCGAAGCTACAAGAAATAATAATCATTATGGGACTTGGACTTTGAATACGGCCGTCGACTGACCGCTTCGGAGGAGTCTTCGCTCTCGTCCGACTGGGGCAGTGGGTGGTGTGGCTGCGTATCCAGTTCATCGGGCAAATCATCAACGAAATCCGTTTCAATTCGTGGCAGCTTTCGTTTGTAGTGCTCCTTGGCATAGTTTTTGACATACTGATCAAAGAAAATGGCCTCGGTAGTGTCCTGATGCGCATGGACGCCAGTTTCATCGCTAATCCAATCCAGGTACGAGGCCACCTTCGTAAAGGCCGCTGGATAGCCGCGATCACAGCCATAAATGCTACCGAACGAGGTAATCCCCACCAGCACACGTTTCTTGGAGTGACGTCGCTGCAGTACCAAAGGTCCTCCCGAATCCCCATTGCAAGTGGACCTCGCATTGCGTCCACTCGTGCAGATATTCGTGCCGCGAAAGGACAAGGGGAAGTTGCGCTTACAGGTGCGGTCATCGATGATCTGGAGCTGCACATAGCGCAGCACATTACTGATGGCATGTACTCCGGTGGCATAGCGGCCCCAACCGGAGGCAATGCCCAGTTTGTTCTTGAAGCTGCGATACTCGTAGTGCCGCTTGGGCAGCTGAATGGGATGAATGCGCTCTGAAACGATTTAATGGCAATTCTTACCCAAGTGGCAACATCTTGTGGCAGCACAGACTCACCATTGAAGCTGACAGCATGTGGCAGCCGGATTATAGCAATGTCATCTTTCAGACGCTTGGGATTCCAAGTGGGATAGATGTGAAAATTGCTGCTGGGCACCATCAGACGCACCTGACCCGATTCCTTGGCATTCTTAATCTCGTTGGCACCCAGGAAAACCAAAGCGCGTTTCGCCCTACGGGGAGAGGGATTCTTATTAGGGAGGGGATTCTGTTTAAGTTTTGTGACCTTTGCCTACATGTCTACACAATGGGCAGCTGTGAGCACATGCTGGTCGGAGATTAGGGAGCCACCGCACCAGTAGAGACCCTTGGGACGCTGCAGCAGCATGCCCACCTGGTAGGGAAAACAGTGTGGGTTTCCCACGTCTCCGCCAAAGATGCGATCCATGGCCATCGCACCCTCGGGCAGCATGCTGTCCAGCAGCGGCGTCGTTTCCAAATTCAACACGAGAGGTTCGCGATCAGCGATCGAATGAATGTTGTCATTGGCAGCGCCGCTGCTATCGTCGCCGCTGCTGTTGTGTTCGCTGCTGGCGCTGCTGATGCGACTGTCGTCATTCGTGGCACTCATTTCCGCATCCAGTTCAGCGGACAACGATGTGGTTTTTGTCTGCGACAAGGCCAGTCCGAGCGGGCCCGGATACATGGACACTAAATACATTGGCTTAACCTGTTGCCAATCCAGCGCTGCTGAAGCGCTGCCGACATGCAGCAGCAGCAGCGCAAAGCTGGCCAGCAGCAGCAGCCTGCGCGTCTTTAATTTGGCAATAATTGTAAAAATTGCTGATTGTTGTAAACACATTTGCGTTGCCTTTTCTTATTGCGCGCGGTGAACGCTGTTGAACGCATTTAATTTATCAATAAATACGTAATTAATCCGCACAGTCTGTTTCCTCTTTAAATTTCATTTATTTTGGCCAACTTTTTTGAACATTTCCCGTTTAGGTCGTTTCAAATGCCGTTACGTACTTCACTCGCACTCGACGGCAAGACCGCGTAATTTTTTTTTTATTTTATTTATTTTTATTTTTTTTTTTTTGTTTTGGCATTTGATATTTTGTTACTTTCTTTGGACTTGGACTCGGTGTCGGTCAGCGTCTCGCTTACAACTGTGGCGTCGCGCGCATGTTGCAAGCACTTTTATAAACTCTCTTGCTACCATTTCTTGCAACCAACCGCTTTAATTATTTCGTCTATTTTGCTGCATTAATTTGACGTCGCAGTCAACGTTGAAGTCGACAGCGAAGTCAGCTTCGCATACTTTCGCAGTCGGTGTCGGTATTGGAGTCGCAGTTGGAGTCTCTGTCGCAGTCACAGTCACAGTCGACGCCATCATCAATTGCATTCATTTTCAATTTGCATTCACTCTTTGTGCTCCTGTTTCGCCTTCCACCCGCTGCTGTTTAATGTGTTACGCTTGCGCTTTTACAACCTTTGTCGCATAGCTTTCAGCATTTGTCATTCATTCAAAATTATGTTGTGCCCTTAGAGACGCCGGCTTACCTTAGCTGCATACACACATGTGTGAACTTTTGTGTGCGTGAGCTTGCGGTATTCGCGTATCGCATGTGTGTGGGTAAATGAATCTTTTAACAAGCGTCGCCAACTGTTGTTGTTGTTTTTACCATTTAAATATGAAAAGTAACCGAAGCTGTAACTCTAGTTACTTATCCTCTACTTGCTTTGGTGTGATTACATCACTTGCTTGTGTGTGTGCGTGTGTGTTCGAGTGTGTTGTGAGTAATGCGCAGCATGCGGCAAAATGCTTTCATTGAGAAAAACTGCCTGTTGCTTTTCTTGTGGGCATTGGCTAAACAGAAAATTATTACACGATACATTTGTTTCCCTCCCGCTGCCAACTGTCCGCATTCACATTAGCTGCATGCATATCATAGACTAACAGTGGGCTGATTTGTATTCACAGCCAAGCTATGTGTTTTAGGGCCTAAGAATGGAGTTGTGGCCCACTGTGCAACAAGTGGCGGCTTCATCTCAGCCTCAAGGTTATGGCCAGCTTAGCACTTGGGAGGTGGAGTTGGAGCTATAAGCAAATTAACGGTTTTGCTGCACTGTCTGTTGCATGCAGCCATTTGAAGAATTCTTAGCAGGAAATCAATGTTGTACGCCCCTATCACTTCGTTAACTTGTTGCATGCATTGTTTCTAATTAAATTAATTCGTTAAAATAACTTTAATTTGGTGTTGAAAGTATTTCTTGGTTTGCAAACTGGCATTGCTTGTTTTTGTCTATTTAGGAAATTGTGGCTTACTTTGTCTGCCTAGCGAAGCAAATAAACCAAATCGTCTCGCGATCGGTGATATGTTCGAATGTAATGAGGCTACAACAACAAAATACAATCAGCGCAAACAGTAACACCGCCACCAACAACAACAGCAACAACAACAACTTAAACAGTAGTAGTAGCAGCTAGTGGCGTCGATTATGCAAATGCTTTCCCCGCGCTTTGTCTAACGTTTACTGAATACACTTACTGTTATGTACTGTATAACCAAATGTTATTACATTCTGCTGCTAACAGCGGAACCTGTTAACAGCGATGTTAGCTTAAGCCTTTCAGAATCTCTGCTAAGTTTTTGGCAGGTAGTCTTTTGTTAGGAGTATTGCTATTTTTTTTTTTACCGATTTTAGGGTATTAACTCTTCGTTGAATAAAACCAAATAAACAGTGTTTTCTTTTCTTGATTTGTTTTTCTGCTTTTGCTTTAGTTTCGTACTGTGCGTCGATATTTAATGCATAATCGCGAATTATGATGCATGATTACCACTCTTGCATGATATGTGTGTACTTACATATTTAATAATAATAAGCACACATTTTTATATTGTATATTATTGCACTTGCTAATGCATTTGCCGTTATTCAATTTAGCACCACGATCGTACTATTTACCAATTGTTTACTATTAGTTAGTAGTAATGTGTGTGTAGCTCCCCTCCGATTTAATATAAACGTTATGGTCTCTCTGCGATTGTGTTAAATTGTTTACTATTTATTTATTTGCGGCAGTAAAAATTAATGAGCAATGTACGCAGTTCCTATTTGGAAAGATAATTTATTACAACTAGTGTTTTGGTACAATTCTACCCATAAATATATATATTTACGACTAATTTATGTTGATCAGAATTGTATTCTTTCTTATATTTATAATTATGTGCTAGCAATAAACACATTTATAATATGAATAGAAAATTATCTCAAAATGCTGTAATTTATAAGTATTTTTATGCTCGACTTCACTTCCTACTACATTGAAATCAAATTAAATTAAATCTTACATAAAACTTTAATAATTGGTATCAGTACTTCAGACCAAATAACAAATTGACCTGTGGGACCGGCGTGTGGTCGCGGTCCACCCTAATTCCACTCTCAGTCTTTGTCTACAATTATTCGAATGCTATCGATTGCGGCGACAGCGCTGGCAACATTTCCATGTCGTCCATGAACGTGGTAACAGTCGCCTTTTCCGATTTTATAGTGGACTCAGCTCCAACGCCAGCCAAGTCCTCGTCGTCGAACATAGCGCTGTCGAGACTTTTGTTGAGACGATCGTGGAATTCGGTCATTGAGATCTTTTTGAGAGCAAGGCGACTGCCAAAGGTTTTCTTCACCTTCAAGCGTCGCTTCTTGAGGAGATTCTTGTTCTTATTGAGGCCATCATTGAAGGATATGGCACGACGCAGTTTGCGGGAACCAAACTTGACCAGACGCACCTGGCTAGTGATGGCGCATTCCTCACTGTCGTCCTCTGCATCGGCCGCATTCTCATCGCTGGGCTCCTCGAATATGGTCTCCAGATTGGACGGCGTAAACTTTTTCATTCGTTTGCTGGTGTAGATTTTCTCGATGCTTGCGAGCGTCTGCTCGTTTGTGTGAACCTCTCGTTTCTTTTTGTTAGTCTTCATGATGATGCTGCTCACGCGATTTAAGTTGCGATTGAAGTTGTCTTTGGAGACGCGTGAGGGCATGCGGCGGCGGCAGACGCCACCGCGCCGTCCATACTTGCTACTGCTGCTGCTGTCGCTCTCATCGTTGTCCTCGGCGCGGCTGAGTTGGGAATCAATTTCATCCGATTGGTCGGTGTCTGCACTCTCCGACTCTAGCATATCGTCCATGGGTTTTAGATTACACACAAAACTGTTGGCGGCTGAAAATCTGCAAATACACAATTCTTTAAGCGGTGCTTGTTTTGTTTTTTTCTCGTTTGAGTACTTACCTATTTTCAGTTAAAACAATCTCCGTTGGTTGGAAACTTATTTTCGCAAACGTGTGAATAATGTTTTCCATTATTTAATCACTAGCATAATGTGGTTCATTAGAATTTATCAATTATATCTCCCTTTAAAATATTATTGGCACAATTCTCTTGTTGGTAAGAGGAAGAATAAAAATCGCAAAGCGCTGTTAGTTAACTGACAGCGATAACACGATAAATACTGCTCTGTAAATTGTTAAAGAATGTTATATTTGAATTTAACTGTCAGCTGTTTTAAATATTATCAAAATATTCTTTGGTATGAGTATCTCTGAGCCCCATTTTAAGCCACAACATGAGTTAAGCATTTACTTTTAATATATTATGGAGCTTATTACCATTAGTTTGCTCTTAACAGCTGGAAAACTGCATTTATATACAACTCAATTGGTGCTGTGTTTGTTAACATAGCCAGTGTGTACACATAACAGTATTTGGTGCTAACATGTGTATGCTATCTATATACCACTGACCAATAGATGGCGCATTGTTGCAGTTACTTTTTGAACTGGAAACTGAATGTGAAACTTTCTTTGCGGATCATTTATGATATTAGAAAAAGCTGCAGGAAACATACTGCATAATTAAATAATCGCTCTAAATTGAATTGAATTGAAAGTAGATATAGTAATTAATAAAAATCCGAAGGCTTCCTTTGTGCAAAGTATTCCTATAAACTATCTTCAAATACATTTTAACTCCTATAGGAAATTAAATTATTATGACCTAATCAAGAGAAATGCTAATCAAAATACTAGTGGACTTTCATGTGTGAAAAGAGCTTTTGGTTGATTGACTTCAACTCTTTAGATAGGTTATTGAGTGGGTGCAAGTGAAGTGAAGCAACAAGAAAAAGTACAGATAAGTCGGCAAATGGAACAGCGGCTTATCTGTCATTAATTTGTAGATAAATGTAAAAATCATGATTAGAGACACAGGAACCGCGAATTCGTTTGCTATAAAAGCCATAAATCAATCGGGTAACACCAAGTTGACTGTTAGACATGAAACTGTTTGTAGTACTGACTTTGGCAATTGCTGCCGTCTCTGCGGAGTTCTTGGAGCAAGAGCATCCCAAGGACTTCCCTAAGGTCTCCAAGATCGAGGGACGCATCACCAATGGCTACCCAGCCTCCGAGGGTAAGGCTCCCTACACCGTTGGCCTGAGCTTCAACAACGCTTGGTGGTGCGGTGGTTCCATCATTGCTCACGATTGGGTTCTGACCGCTGCTCATTGCACCAACGGAGCTGGTTCCGTGACCATCTTCTACGGTGCCACATGGCGTACCAACGCCCAGTTCACCCACACTGTTGGCAGCGGCAACTTCGTCCAGAACGGCAACTGGCCCAACCAAAATGGCAACGATATCGCTCTGATCCGCACTCCTCATGTCGATTTCTGGCACATGGTTAACAAGGTTGAGCTGCCCAGCTTCAACGATCGTTACAACATGTATGATGGCTGGTGGGCTGTTGCCTGCGGATGGGGTGGTACCTATGATGGCTCTCCTCTGCCCGATTGGCTCCAGTGCGTCGACTTGCAGATCATCAGCAATGCTCAGTGCTCTCAGACCTATGGAAACCAACCCGACGGCATTCTCTGCGTTGCCACTCCCGATGGCCGATCCACCTGCCAGGGCGATTCCGGTGGCCCATTGGTGCTCCACGACCACAACAAACTGGTTGGTGTTACTTCCTTCGGTAGCAGCGCTGGTTGCCAATCTGGTGCTCCAGCTGGCTTCACCCGTGTCACCGCCCACCTGGACTGGATTCGTGACCACTCTGGAGTTGCTTACTACTAAACAAATGAACATGATTAAATAAATATCAATTTCAAAAAGCACAAGATTTTATTTTTATTACTTTATTTTTAATGGAGTTTAATGTAAGAAAGTTTCTTGAAACCCAATCGTAACTTAACTTTAAGTTTAAACAGAAGTTCACAACTTAATCTTCAGTCGACTACTCGACTTTTTCTCCCTGTGTATGGGTCTAGACGTCTTTGTTATTATTATGGCTGCCCTTATCGAATACAACTACGCTATCAGCAGACTAAGACTTTGATTTACTCGAACTACTAACCGGATTTTTATGAATGGGTGCTTGAGGTGCGTAAAAATTTAATTTGGTTGCAGTAGTAAATCCTCGTCTGGTGCTATTAAAAGTACCCCCAACATGGGCCACATTTGCTCATATCTTACAGTTTATGACGTGATAAGATTGCAAACTCAAGTGAATTGAACTTTTGAGTGGCTGATCTGCTTGCACGATTAGATAATGGGAGCGGAAGTAGCTATTAAAATCTCCAACTGATCGGGTGCACCAAGCATTTATAGACTTTGATCTAAAAATAATAAAACAGATTTAGTTAGTAACTATATTCTGCTTAGATTTAAATTAAAATTCTGTCGACAAACCTATTTTAAATTTCCTGCCTTTCTCATTATCTTAACGAACATCCTCCCGGGGGCCAAATTTGGAGTGGGCGTGTTATTTTTGGAGGTATATGTTGGGCACCGGATGCGATAATCACTGCCAGACTTAGACAGTCGTTGGGAGTCTAGAAATGCAAATCATGGACTATCTTATCACCCAAACGCACTCAGACACGTAAATTTTAGAGGTGTGTTATCTAAGCAAATAAATTAAACTATTTTCAAGTCGCTTACAAAAAAAGTAAATTTAACAGATCTTTTTAAAGATTTTAATTCTGGAAATTCCCAAATATATGTATTGTTTTTGCGCTGAATTAGAATGTTTCCGAATGAATGTATTTTAATTTATATAATAGGACATTTTTCAATACTTTGTACCTTCTGAAAAATAGAAATATAGATTTGTAAATTAAATTGTAAAGTCAAGACTCCAACAAAATGGTGGAGAGACTGACATTGGTGTTGTCTGCAAACTGATAAACTTAATTGATTTGTAATTTTACTTACAAATTAAACTATTTACTTAGCATTTAATATTATTTTTAATTACCTGGCAACGAATCATGCAAGTTACTACTTTAAATCACAAACTAGTCGCATGAACGTAATATTAAAAGTTTGAGTGGCTCTTCAATTGCTGATTGATCAGTTGTAATATATATAAATATATTCTATATTTTATATATTTATATTTTCGCTTTATAGATTACTAATTGGTTTATCTAGGCCTTGATTATGGTTACTTGTACTTTGTCTATTTTGGGTTTAGTTTAGTTGATTAGAAATGGTATAAAAGTCGTTTGATTTTGATTTATGGCCATCAGTTGATACTTCAGCATGAAGACCTTCATTGTCTTAGCTTTGGCTTTCGCAGCAGTTGCTGCTGATACCGTTGAGCAGGTGTACCCCAAGGATTTGCCCAAGTCGGCAAAGATCGAGGGACGCATCACCAATGGCTACCCAGCATACGAGGGTAAGGCTCCCTACACCGTTGGCCTGAGCTTCAACAACGCTTGGTGGTGCGGTGGTTCCATCATTGCTCATGATTGGGTTCTGACCGCTGCTCACTGCACCAACGGTGCCGGTTCCGTGACCATCTTCTACGGCGCCACCTGGCGTACCAACGCCCAGTTCACCCACACTGTTGGCAGCGGCAACTTCATCCAGAACGGCAACTGGCCCAACCAAAATGGCAACGATATCGCTCTGATCCGCACTCCTCATGTCGATTTCTGGCACATGGTCAACAAGGTTGAGCTGCCCAGCTTCAACGATCGCTACGACATGTATGATGGCTGGTGGGCTGTTGCTTGCGGATGGGGTGGTACCTATGATGGCTCTCCTCTGCCCGATTGGCTCCAGTGCGTCGACTTGCAGATCATCAGCAATGCTCAGTGCTCTCAGACCTATGGACACCAACCCGATGGCATTCTCTGCGTTGCCACTCCTGATGGAAAGTCTACCTGCCAGGGCGATTCCGGTGGCCCATTGGTGCTCCACGACCGCAACAAGTTGGTTGGTGTCACCTCCTGGGTTTCTGGTAACGGCTGCCAATCTGGACATCCATCTGGATTCACCCGTGTCACCGCTCACTTGGACTGGATCCGCGACCACTCTGGAGTTGCTTACTACTAAGAAATTCTCTGAAACGTCTTCATTCCAAAAATAAATCCAATGAACATCTCGAAAGAAATGTTATTACGATTATAGCAAATCACGTATTTATATCTTCCCATCTGTAATGATTAGTAGACAATTTCCTTGCTTTCCAGACACATCTTCGAACTTTGGTTGAATTATTTGTGACTCTCCAAATCGTTTTATTGAAATGAACTCCTTTGACCATAAATTTTCTACTATCGCACTTTATAAACCTTTTTTACAGTGCGCATTATTTGTGCACAATTTATGATCGGACAATTTTCAGATAATGCTAGGAACAAGTTGATATTGAGTTTGTTATAAAAGCAGTATCAATTTGCCTAGTCTTCCAAGTTGCACATCCAACATGAAGGTGTTCATTACATTGCTAGCTCTGGCTTTGGCAGCCTCTGCCTCAGCCTTCGAGGAGGTCGTCCACAACAAGGACCTAACCAAGGTCAACAAGATCGAAGGTCGCATTACCAACGGCTATCCAGCCTACGAGGGTAAAGCTCCCTACACTGTGGGTCTTGGCTTCAGCGGTGGCTGGTGGTGCGGTGGTTCAATCATTGGACACAACTGGATTCTGACTGCCGAGCACTGCACTGGAAGCGCTGAGTCTGTCACCGTCTACTTCGGTGCCACATGGCGTACCAATGCCCAGTTCACCCACTGGGTCCACCGTAATGACTTCATCAACCACCACAACACTGACATCGCTCTGATCCGCATTCCCCATGTCGACTTCTGGCACATGGTCAACAAGGTTGAGCTGCCCAGCTACAACGATCGCTACAATGACTACAACGGTTGGTGGTCCGTTGCCTGCGGATGGGGCGGTACCTATGATGGCTCTCCTCTGCCCGACTGGCTCCAGTGCGTCGACCTCCAGGTCATCCACAACTCCGAGTGCGCCCAGACCTACGGTGGTCTTATCCAGGACAACATCATCTGTGTGAGGACTCCCGACGGCAAGTCTACCTGCGGCGGTGACTCCGGTGGCCCATTGGTCTCCCACGACGGTAACAAACTCATTGGTGTCACCAACTGGGTTTCTGCTGCCGGTTGCCAATCTGGTCATCCTTCTGGCTTCCAGCGTGTCACCTACCACTTGGACTGGATCCGTGACCACACTGGCATTGCTTACTACTAAGCGAACACTTCAATAAAATAAAAAGTCTATTCAAAAAATTAAAACACATTTTCATAATCGGTATTTTGGGCTAATAGGGAAAGATATTTTACAGTTTCTAAGTTCTTGATCAGCATTGTTAGCTTAGTTTATGAGATTAAAGGATTTTTCATGAATTTTAGAATGAATGAATCTAATTTTTGAATTGTTAGGGATGTTTCCTTTTTGGAACCCATACTCTATAAAAGAGTAGAGGGGACTATTAAGTTTGTCAGAAGCGAAATGGTGTAACAGGCAGTAGGAAGCATTTCCGACCTCATAAGTATATATATTCTTAATCAGCATCAAAAGCTGAGATCTCAGAGACTTTCAGGGCCAGAGCTACCAAATTTTGAATGAAAGTCCGTAAACTTTTTGAGCTCATTCAGTTTATTTTAAATTATTGGCACACCCCTTACAGCCCCCGTAAACTGTAAAAACTATGATCACCTCACAAAAGGCTCTGTTTACATCACAATTACTTGGAAACGAATAAAGCTATCAAGACCATATTCCCTCAGTATGTGTATGATACCATTATAACTATTCTTGCCAAGTTTGACCTGGATCGAACAATTTTACCCTATAGCTCCTATAGGACAAAAAGGGAAATAATAGAAAATTTGTATGAAGACATGTAGTATAAATTGACCGAAATTTCCTCAAAAATTTTCCTCACCAAATTTGATTCGAATCGGAAAACTTTAGCCTATAGCAGCTGTTGGACAAATCGGTTGAAAATAGGAAATTTGTATGAAGACATGTAGGGATAGTTCAGCTATCGCAACCAAACTCACACAATATCATGGTTATAATTATCCTAAATAGGATAAATCAGTCGAAAATTTAGGAAAATGCGAACTAGAGTGAGTACGATGACTTTTACTGCCGACTCGCTCGTCTATAGCCTTTCTTACTTATTCTACATATATGCCCTAAAATACCAAATATGAAAATGTGTTTTAATTTTTTGAATAGACATTTTATTTTATTGAAGTGTTCGCTTAGTAGTAAGCAATGCCAGTGTGGTCACGGATCCAGTCCAAGTGGTAGGTGACACGCTGGAAGCCAGAAGGATGACCAGACTGGCAACCGGCAGCAGAAACCCAGTTGGTGACACCAATGAGTTTGTTACCGTCGTGGGAGACCAATGGGCCACCGGAGTCACCGCCGCAGGTAGACTTGCCGTCGGGAGTCCTCACACAGATGATGTTGTCCTGGATAAGACCACCGTAGGTCTGGGCGCACTCGGAGTTGTGGATGACCTGGAGGTCGACGCACTGGAGCCAGTCGGGCAGAGGAGAGCCATCATAGGTACCACCCCATCCGCAGGCAACGGACCACCAACCGTTGTAGTCATTGTAGCGATCGTTGTAGCTGGGAAGCTCAACCTTGTTGACCATGTGCCAGAAGTCGACATGGGGAATGCGGATCAGAGCGATGTCAGTGTTGTGGTGGTTGATGAAGTCATTGCGGTGGACCCAGTGGGTGAACTGGGCATTGGTACGCCAGGTGGCACCGAAGTAGACGGTGACGGACTCAGCGCTTCCAGTGCAGTGCTCGGCAGTCAGAATCCAGTTATGTCCAATGATTGAACCACCGCACCACCAGCCACCGCTGAAGCCAAGACCCACAGTGTAGGGAGCTTTACCCTCGTAGGCTGGATAGCCGTTGGTAATGCGACCTTCGATCTTGTTGACCTTGGTTAGGTCCTTGTTGTGGACGACCTCCTCGAAGGCTGAGGCAGAGGCTGCCAAAGCCAGAGCTAGCAATGTAATGAACACCTTCATGTTGGATGTGCAACTTGGTCAGCGAAGGAGGAAAGCTCTGTTTTTAAAGCAAACAAAGTTGTGCAAAGATTCGGGCTTATCTTCAAGAAAAGGGGCCATAATTCATGCACAGTTAAGTCGAGTTATAAAACTGACTTGTAGAGTTTGATAAGTGGAGAATTTATGCCCACAGGGGTATATTCCTATGGAGTATTTTTATAGACGTGATTCTAGTAAAACTTGGACTGTTTGTAATATATTCTTTAAATAGAATGTTTTCTAATTTTATTAAACTATCAGACGTATAAGAAGCTAGCTCTATGTTGCGCCTAGAAGTTGTTTTGCATTATTGTAATTTATAATTTCCTTTCTTATGCTTTGCTAAAATGCTTCTAGAACATGAAATCTTTAGACTTGTACTCCAAATGCGAATTCGTCTACTCATTTAAGTGTGACACTTATTTCGATGACTTGAAAATACTTTAATTTATTTACTTTGATAACACGACTATTAAGTTCTTAAAGGTTGAATAAATATTATTGATAAGATAGCAAATTATTTGCATCAATTTCAGTTTCATTACGGCTCCTCGGACTGTGTGCCATGTCAATCAGAAATAATCGCATCCGGTCCCAAAAAAAAAATTGTGATTGAGTGGGCGTTAAAGCGTTGAAATTAATAATTTATTATTTATTTCCAATATTTTACACGAGTACACTGTTGAAAACCGGGAGTGAGTAGTTGGTTATTTAGTTAGACAAGTATTTAATCGTGACTCTTTTGACATTAAGTTGTGAGTGCCAGCACATGATATTCTTGTCTGTGTTTTGTGTGTAACACTTGAAAAATATCAAGTATACGTAGTAAAATACACCGACGAAAAGTAAGTGATTACTTTGCACTACAAATAAACGAGACTTTGGTACTTTGAAACCAAATATTTACTTGTAATTACTTAATAATAGAAATTGTCCAATAGTCTATAAATTTACAGGGTAGTTTTAACTGTTCTACTTTATCACCAAAAATAATCGAGTCTTTGGCGATATTTTTATATTTGTTTCCATTTTACTTATCTACCAGACTGAGCTTTAGCGGAAAACACATATAGAATTTACAAGCTGCCATAAAAGCGTAGAAGATTGCTATTTTCAGTGAATCTATGTATATAAAAAAGGGAGATTTTCTGAATTCGAATTAAGTTTCTCTTCGAAAATGAAGGTACTCGTATTGTTGACTTTTGCTCTGGCTGCGGCCAACGCTCTGCCTACCTCGGGCAACCGGGATAACAAGCCCCTGAAGGTCATGGACATGCCCAAGGGACAGGGCAGCATTGAGGGCCGTATTACCAACGGTTATCCTGCCTATGAGGGCAAGGTTCCTTATATTGTGGGTCTGAGCTTCGCTGGTGGTTGGTGGTGCGGTGGTTCCATCATTGGACACAACTGGGTGATGACTGCTGGACACTGCATCAAGGACGGTTCCGCTGTGACCATCTACTATGGTGCCAGCTTCCGTCATGAGGCTCAGTTCACCCACTGGGTTGGTGGCAATGATCAGATTCGTCATCCCCACTACAATGATCAGTTGAACAATGACATTGCTCTGATCCGCACTCCCCATGTCGATTTCTGGCATCTGGTCAACAAGGTTGAGCTGCCCAGCTACAACGATCGCTACAACAACTACAATGGCTGGTGGGCTGTTGCCTCTGGCTGGGGACACACCTCCAACGACAGTGGCATGCACAACTATCTGAACTGCGTTGATGTGCAAATCATTAGCAACGACGAGTGCCGCAATGTGTATGGAGGTGGCTATGTCATCGATAACACTATCTGCATCAACACCTCGGGCAGCAAATCCACCTGCAGCGGTGACTCTGGTGGTCCCTTGGTCACACACGAAGGCAACCGTATTGTGGGCATCACCTCGTTTGGTCACTGGGATGGCTGCACCGCTGGTCAACCCGCTGGCTTCACTCGTGTCACTGGCTACCTGGACTGGATCAGGGACAACACTGGCATTTCCTATTAAATAATAAATAAATAAAAGAACATTTCAAGCAGAAGCACAGTACTTTTTTTGTGAATCAGTAGAAGCGGTTTTTAAGGAAGCTTCACTGTACTTTCTTGGGAGCTTTTATTTATCAAGCCTTTTTAACGCAACGTGGGAAGTAATTTCAAGTCAATCTTATTAATCTTTGTGTGCACAGTGGTCAATTTCAGCTAATATACACTCATTTCGCTTGGTTGCTCGAGTTGACTTGCCTTAAATTGACGCTAAGTCAACTGGTACAGTGCCACCATAGCTCGTGCTGGTTCCCATTGATGGCATGTGTATTATTTGGCTGCTTTCTATCTAATCAACCATTTTATGATTATGTTCCTTATGTTTTACTTGACTTGAGTTTTGCAATCTTATCTCTAGTCTCTTCACTTAAAATATTTATGATCTGTTTGTGAAATTTTGCGCCTGCTGGGACTATCTGAGTTTGTAGATCTACTCGTATTTACCGCTCACATTCATTCATAAAAAGTAGCAGATTTTTTTTTGGCAATATGGCCAAGGTTTGCTGATAAGGTAGCGGTGTTGAGGTTTATGTTTAAGCCAAATTCTTACCAAACATAAATTGAATCAAAGTCCAATTTAATTGGTTTAAATAAATGCATTAATTGAATGAATTAACATTATTATCTTTAGATATTATGGTTAAGTATTTTATTTGGCCAGTTAGGTAGTAATTTACTATATATATATTCTTATATTATTTACACTCTATCTATTTGTTATACAAATACCTACAACAAAATAGATAATATTTACTCACAAGCCTAATTTTCTTATCAGATGCTTGGCAGACACATAAATTTTCTTTGGGTTCCATAAAACTCTCAAAGATTAATGTGATTTAGTTTCTTATTTCTTATCTGCGGTTTTCAATATGTACATATAATAGTATTTTGCAAGTGGCTGTGTTAAAAGAAATTTGATTATCTGAAAGTACATGACTCGTTATTTGTTTATTTGTAGAACTAAAGCTTCAAGGCATGTGCTTTAATATACCCTGTAGAAAAAGGGGTTTCCTTTGGTTTCAATAGTTTTAAGATGAATTTTCTTAGCAGATCTGTGTGGGTTAACCTTAGCTTATAAAATATTCAAAGATTGGTATCACTTTTTTAGGATATGATTACAATTTTGAAGCAATTTTATTACAAATATTTTAGATTTCTTTCTGTCTTTTCTATTTAATGAAATTGCTTGATAATTAGTCAAAATTAATTGATAAGGAAAAAAACTACTGATACTTTTACTACCCATTATACCTTGCCAAGAATGTGTAGAGTAAAAGTCGTAAAAAATACCTCACGCAGAGTTTTTTGATCTTTATCGCTAATGCTCTTTAAATAAGAATTGTCAGGGAATATTTACAATGCACAACTTGTCCGATTAAAATGAGTCGATAATGTGAATTCAATTGCAAGCAAACCGTATAAATATTGAAGTTAACAGCAATGCAGAATTAAGTTTTGCCAGAAACATGAAACTGTTCATTGCTGTATTCGCTTTGATCGCTGGTGTCGCCATCGCGGCTCCTCCAGCGGCCATTGTTCATCCGAAGGACCTGCCCCAGGTGAGCCGTGTGGAGGGACGTATTACCAACGGTAACAACGCCTACGAAGGCCAAGCTCCTTACACGGTTGGTCTGAGTCTGGTTACTGGCGGTGCCTACTCGTGGTGCGGTGGTTCCATCATCTCCCACACCTGGGTCATCACTGCTGAGCATTGCACCAGGAACGTGGACTACGTCGTTGTTCACTTCGGTGCCACCTGGCGTACCACTCCCCAGTTCACCCACACCGTTGCCCGTCACGACATCATCAACCACGACTACGATGATATCGCCTTGGTGCGTATTCCTCATGTCGATTTCTGGCACATGGTCAACAAGGTGGAGTTGCCCAGCTTCAACGAGCGCTACAACGATTACAACGGTTGGTGGGCATTTGCCTGCGGTTGGGGCAAGACTTACGATACCAGTGGACTTCCCGACTGGATGCAGTGCGTCGATCTCCAAGTCATGTCCAACGGCGAGTGTGCCAACACTTATGGCTCAAGCACTGTGGGCAACAACATTCTCTGCGTAAGGACTCCTGATGGCAAATCTACCTGCAGCGGCGATTCTGGTGGCCCATTGGTCTCCCACGACGGCAAGAAACTTATTGGTGTGACCAACTGGGTTTCATCTGCCGGCTGCCAGTCTGGACATCCTTCTGGCTTCCAGCGTGTCACCTACCACTTGGACTGGATCCGCGATTTGACTGGCGTGGCTTACTACTAAAGTCTGTCTTCGATATCAAATAAAGATTATTACAAAAAAAATGTTTGCGATTTAATTTTTCGTATAGTTATCTTCTTAACTTCTGCTAGTTGTTAAACGGATTTTTTAAAAATTCATTGCATTCTTTCCTGGGCTTGCGTTAAGGCAGCCATTGTGTTTTACAAACTTCATAGCATACTTTTCAGCGCAGCTATGCAGAATGCTGCCAGATTTTAAAAGCTTAAATAAGCTTTATTGCAAATACTGGTAATCATCAATTCTAACCAAAAATCGACAAATAAAAAATAAATTAAGACTTCAATTAAATTTAGAAAATTAAATTCAACTGCAAAGTGGTTTTCAAACACTTCATAAAATAATATTGCGTTTAAAAACCGATTGAGATTTGGCAAACAATTCAATCAAAATTTTGTAAAAAACGTTAAACGGTATATAAATTCAAAGAATTAAAACTGTATAAGCTCTTTACGACAGAAGCGTATATCATTTAAGAGCATAATCAAAATGGTATAACTATTAAAATTGCTTTTGGCAAAATAAGCCGATATACGATTTAGAGTTGGATTGTGTTATAATTTGTATACACATTTCTAATAATCCTATTTGTTTGGAAATTATAATGCCAGGTTCAGTATTTTTTTATGTTTGCAGTTTTATTTAGTTCGAAAATCGTTAGAAATGAAATTAGTAGGAAACGCCGGAGTTGGACTGGATCCAGTTCAAGTAGCTGGTGACACGAGTGAAACCAGATGGAAGACCGGACTGGCAGCCAGAGCTCGAGACGAAAGAGGTAACACCAATAAGACGACCATTGCTGGACAGAACCAATGGGCCACCGGAATCACCCTGGCAGGTAGAGCTCTTGTTGGGAGTGGCAATGCAGATGACACTAGGGCTGGCAACAGCGGAGCCATAGGTTCTCTGGCAAAGGTCAACGCTGATAACCTCGTAGGTCTGGTACTGGAGAGTGCCAGTCACACCGGAAGCGGAATCGGAGGTCTTGCCCCAACCGGAAGCAATAGCCTTCTGGCCGGCGTAGGTGGAGTAGCTGCTGGCAATAGCGGGCAAAGCGACCTTGTTGATGTAGCTGGTGAAGCCAACGGCGGATGTCTGGATCAAGGAGATATCGTTAGCCAGGGTGGATGGGTTGTAGCTGGTGTGCTGTCTGTAGTAGCCGTTGCCAACAGTCAGGGTCAGTCTGGAGGCGGTGCGCACAGTCGAGCCATAACCGATGGTCACAGAGGCGGAACTGCACAGAGAATGGAACAAGTTAATATGCTAATATAAACAATGCAAGGACATTTAAGCTTCTTACCCGCTGGTGCAGTGAGCAGCAGTCAACACCCAGTTGGAGGCAATGATGGAACCACCGCAGAACCAGCCACCGCTAGAGCTAGCGAAGCTCAGAGCCACCTGGTAGGGGAACTGACCCTCACTGGCAGTGTAGCCGTTGGTGATGCGACCCTCAATGCTGGACACAGCAGGCAAGTCACGAGGGTGAATGGGCACCTCATGTGGCATAACGCCAGCAGAGACGGAGGCAATAGCCAGAGCCAGAACTACGAGTACTTTCATTTTGATCGTTGCCGATTAACGAATGATATTCCACTGACCACTGCTGCCGTTTATATACTGTTCAACTGACTCTTATCAGTTGGCCCAATCCCCATTGATCGGACGTGACACTTGTGCTTATCTGCTTCTTCCTTGCATGTATTCCTTCCCTCCAAATGTTTTCTTAGATAGAAAGTTGGACATTTCAAGAACTGAAGCGTGCTGATTAATGTTCTTGAGATGGTATCAGACTGTAGCTCGATTAGGCTTCAAGAGGCAATTTCAAGTGCAATTGCAACATATTTGAGGCAAAAATTTGATAATATATTCGCGAGCAATGATTTATTTGAGTACAGACGCACTCATTGAAATTCTTAAGGAAATGCACGAAGAATTTAAAAAATATTATCAATGAAACAAATTTGAGTTTAGTTGGCAGTAAAATTATGAATGGAATTGAATATGTGTAAAGTTCCAGTAAGCGAATGATAGCGTAATTTTATTTACACAAAAATTAATAAATAAATAAATAAATTAAAATTATTTATAGTTATTGATATATCAATTAATCAACTAGATCAATGAATTTCATATTTCACATACTTTAACTAATCTGCGTCGCCTATCTTAAGATATGATATTTATAAACCTCAAACTATAATTCATTTACTTAAAAAAATAGCAAAAGTATTGATAACGGGCGTCACTCAAAATAAACAAACCAAACTCATTTGATTGATAACAGCAATGTCGTCACTTGATTAAAATACTATAATTTTATTTATTTATTTATTTGTTTATACTTGTTCATAAATAATTGTAGTAATTTGTAAAGCATTAAGACGTTACTGATGCCGACATTTTATGCTTAACATAATTTTTTTTAATTTGTATTTATTTATATATATGTTTGTTTGCATGAATGTAGTCTTTATGAGCCAGTTTTTTCTTAAATTTATAGGGTTTGTGTGAGGATGTTGATTAAAAATTTTGTGATATTTTGTGCATACTTTTTGGGATTAAATAAACTTAATTTTGGTTTAGCATACTTTCTGGTGGAGAGGTTCTCATGAACTTCTACGTTTTTTTTTGGCGAATTATTTGATAGCTCTAAACTCTTGAAGAGTTTAGGTAATGGGTCGAATAATTCACTCAAAACTAAATAAATAATATAACAAATTTAAAGAATTAGCAAAACTAAATAAATAATATAACAAAGTTTAGCTTTTTGGATTGTTTTTCATAACAATGTCTTTAAAATGAACTTGAATATTATTCTGTTCTTTTTTTTGTACATTTATTTCTACTCAGCTCTGAATTATTTTGTCAGCAGTGTGAATATATATTATATATATATTCTAGTCTATTCAATATTTTAAAATTGTTTAGTAAAAAGCCAGTTAGAGTACATTTTTTTATCGTAGCAATTTATTTAGAATGTTCAACTATTTGATGGAAAGTGAAATTAACGGCTGACACCGGAGTTCTCCTTAATCCAGTCCAAGTAGGAGGTGACACGGGTGAAGCCAGCGGAGGCACCAACCTCGCAGCCAGAAGCAGACACGAAAGAGGTAACACCAACGAGTTCCTTGTTGCTGACCAGAACCAATGGGCCACCAGAGTCACCGTTGCAGGTGGAGATCTTGTTGGGTGTGCCAATGCAGATGACCTTGGAGTTGATGATCAATGAGCCGTAGGTCTCCTTGCACACAGCCTCAGACACAATCTTGAAGGTCTCGTACTGCAGAACGTTGGTGGCACCGGTAGCAGAGTCGGAGATCTTTCCCCAGCCGGAAGCGATGGCTTCTTGGCCAGCATAGGTGGAGTAGCTGTTGGAAATAGCGGGCAGCTCAACCTTGTTGATATCGGTGCTGAAGCTCACATGGGGAGTCTTGATCAAGGAAATGTCGTTTCTCAACACAACGGAGTTGTAGCTGGCGTGCTGGATGAAGTCGGAGCTGGAGACCTTGTGGGCGACCTTGGGGCTGCTGCGCAGAGTAGCGCCATAGCCGACGGTGACATCGGAGGCACTGCAAGAGATTTAAAAACAACTGTTGAGTATACCTAAAGGAGATGCCATTAAAGTAAATGTAATTACCCGCTGGTGCAGTGAGCAGCAGTCAACACCCAGTTCGAGGCAATGATGGAGCCACCGCAGAACCAGCCACCGCTGGAGCTGCCGAAGGTGAGAGCCACCTGGTAGGGGAACTGGCCAGAAACGGCAGTCTTGCCATTGGTGATGCGACCCTCGATCGAGGCGACGGCGGGCAAGTCACGGGGTGGCACGGGCATACCCTGTGGCATAACGCCAGCGGAGACGGAGGCAATAGCCAGAGCAAGAACTAGGAACACTTTCATTTTGATCGTTGCAAGTTAAACGAATGATTCTTTACCTCCCAATTCAGCTATTTATATGCTCTGCTAAGCAGTCTTATCTACAGAACAAGCCGTATTGTTATCACTCAGAGTTTTGGTTTTCTAGGTATCAAAATAACCCTTTTGTCTATTCTTCAGCTGGCTCTCAAATGTTATGGTTTAAACTGGCCATATCTGCCGTCGCTCTTGAGATAAGTCGGCAATTAAGTGCTTAGAAAAGAATTGAATTGAAAGCGCCGAAGAACTTGGAACGTGGCCACTTGAGTGATATGAACTGATTGCTATTTACGACGGCAATCGATTTTCCGATTTCGATTAGCTCAATGACCAGTGCTTAGTGAATTTCCCAGAACTTCGTTGATAAGTTTAGTTCCTTGTATGCTTTGGGATTATCCCGCAGTTCAAACTACGATTAGATCGATGACCAGTTTTTGGTGAATTTCCCAGAATTTCTTTAGTTCCTTGTATGCTTTGGGATTATCCCACACTTCAAGCTGGTACTCAAGACTTGAACAGAATTCTTATGGTCTGAAGAAGTTCCTTGACTCTTTACCATTTATAACTTTATTGACTTAACTTAAAATAATAACTAAAATGAATGCGATCGAATGATATACACATATTGAAGCCAAATAATTTATTTTGGTACACAGTAAACAATTAATTGCAGATAGATGATTATGAATTTTGTTTTGAATGGCATTGCATTGTCTGAGTATTCTATTCACACGTTTCCCAAAGGTTATTGTCCATTTTAATATCAAAATTTCATGCGAAATTCTTATCGAAATATCGAAATTAAAAGCGACATTTTATTATATTAAAAACCAAATGGATTTCGTTATCTGTGCTGAACTTTAGCTATGCTTAGATATGATATTTTTAGCCAGAACCTTAAAGCTGGGCAAAACACCTTAAATATTGATAAATAAAGCACTTCAAAAACTTGTGTAAATATATAAAGTAAATAAAATAAGAAACAGATCGAATGAGCCAAATATATTTGATTGTGCGAAATGCGCCGTAATGATAATTGATACTGTTTTTGGAATTATCGCTCAAGTGCTTGACTAAATGGATGTTTTCCCCATAGGCTAAGTCGAGTGGCGGAATTTCCCAGCGATTAGACAAATCCCAAAAACTTGAGGCACACTTTAGTGCATATACAGATATGCCGCATACGCAGTGTTGTCCCAGAATATTGCCTTGTCATACCATAAAAGTAGACGACTGGGCGCTGGGCAGTTGAATCTGGAAAATTGAAATCAAATCACTTTACGTGCCGGGCATGCAAACAGATGAAGGACGAAGCACAACAAGGACGACACATCTTAAGACAGTTGGCCAAAAGCTCGAAAGCTGCAACATTAGCACATAAAAACAATTCATTGCCCGTGATGCCTGTGCTGCTGACACATGTAGTTGTAGCACCGAATCTGTCGGGGTCATAAATGCCGAGCACATTGCTGAATGAGTGCGTGAGTTGCCTAAATTCAAATATGAACTTTTGGGTCAGTGCTGGCTTTAAGCCAACAACAATTTGGCTAAAGGATATTAGCGTATTTCCACTGCCTGCTAAAACAAAGGCAGCACATCTAATACTAATGTGAGTAACTTTAAGTAAAGTCATCAATTTGGTAGCACTCGCACTCGTGGCACTTTAAATTGCCAGCCAGCATTTTCTCTATATTACGTATACGTAATGCGCTTACAGCTCATTCAGTCACACGCACATGCACGCTTATTAGACGCATTTCCTTTAGCAATAGAAAATCTAACAACAATGTCCAATCCCAGCTCAAGTATCCTTGCTGGCTCTGTCTGCCGCTCAAGTAGATATTTATATACAAGTATAAGTGTGTGTGTGTATTGTCTGTAAGGCATTCGAAGTGTCCCCCAGCAGCGTGCTCCTTTGACGACGACAAACAAGATTGCAGCAATAAAATTTCGACAAGTGAACAACAAATGATAAACGAAGCAGCACACGATAAAAACCAAATTGGGAGTGAGACCAATGAAGGCAAGTAAAACGGCGAACTCGAAATCCTGCTGGTTGCTCGCTTCACGCTCAGAAGGGACACAGGACTAAGGAGGACTCCAACCTAATGTGAGCCTCGCATCGATTACGCTCTTCGGAGTTTCGGACACAACATTCCACTTCCCAGTGCTGTGGATGTTTTTGGCTGCTTTTGGCTGCCTTTGGCTGCTTTTTCATTACATTTATTTGCCTTGGCGCATTGTTGTTGGCAAATAGAAAACTTTGCACAGTTGCGTTAAATTGTCATCGTGAAATGGCCCCTCGCTCGGCTGTGGTCAGCTTTGGATGCTGCTGCTTTTGCTTGTTGGCCAGAATTAATGACAACTGTCTGGCACAGCTGACCTGTCCGGACTGGCATTTCTTGATGACATATCACATTGCCACTTGAATGGCTAGTTCCATTCTATAGTTCCGGCTATAATTCAAAATTTTGTGAGACGCCTCGCTTGCTTGCTTGTCAACGGCAGTCGTCTCATTAATCATTAGAGCGGGTCGTATGAGTAATGCATTTATCAATGCTACTTCTTAACGAATACCCAAGCTGTTTCTACTGATGCTTTGCAGGTTGTTTTACATCAAACAGATTGCAGTTTGCCTCAAGATGTTTGGCGCAAATGCATTTTTAAAACTTTTTAACAGCAATTTGTTGGAGCACATGATTTAAGCACACACACTCAAGCAGACACATACTTACTCATCCACTTGTGTGTGTGCGTGTGTGTGTGTGTATGGGTGTTTGTGTGTGTGCTAAGGAATGTGCTCTGCTCTGCACTCTGCAAGTGCCTGCAACTGGTCAAAGTTTTTGTCGCAATTTTCAACTCGGTTTTTAATGCGCTTCCCGTATTGAAAAAGTTTTATTGGCACAGCTGCTTGTCGGACTTGCAGCAAATACCTGAATACCAATTTTCATTAGCTTTACTTGTCAATAAAATCGACTTGAAGCGAACTTGAACATGTACAAAAATCAGCGTAGAATTCTAGATATTTTCAACATAAATCAATTATTTTTTTACATTTGTTGATGACTACTACCAGCTGAGCTCGAACCGCTTCTCATTTTGCATCTCTCAGCATTCCAATCGCCAACTGTCGCATATTATGTATACGCCCTGGCTGTCAAATGCTGCTTGCTGGCAATAAAGCGGCTCTGAATAACTGCCAATATTTTGTTTTTGACACAAATCCGAGGCCCAGACGACAACACACAAGTGGCAGGCATTAAATTTTATGTGCCAGGATCAAACTATGTAATATTCCATAGATAGATATCAATGTCGATGCCTTCTCGCAGCGACTGTCAAGCAAATATTTGAGCTTCCCTTTGTGGGCCCTTTTTCTGTGACGGTATCAATAAGCAAATAGCTGAAACGCTGACTTTTTGCATATGAAAAAGTCTTTTGAATAAATATAAATAAAAATATATAAATAAGTGTATGTATAAATTCCGGGCAAACTCGCATTCCGTACAAACAAATCCTTTTCAATGGGTTTTTTTCGGTCGATTTTTTTATTGTTGCCGAGGTTTGATTTCTTTTCTTGGTTCCTTGTCTAGTCGACAATTGGATTTGGGAGCGCCTTGGCATGTCTAGGCGAAATTGAGGGATTTACTCGCATCGATTGCCAGGAAATGTGAGACAAATACGTGTCCCAGCTCAGTTCATTGGCGCATGCAAAATGATTGCCAGGGGGCGTATCAATAGCTCACTTTTCAGATTTTTTGCCATTTTTCGAGAGTACTTTTCTGCTAGCTGGGATTTTGTGTAATGCAAATAGTTGTTATTAAATATTATCAAAGAGCAGCACACTACCCCACTCACCGTAGTTTTTCATTATGCGAAAATGAAAAGCAAAAGCTTTTGTTACAACTTTATTATGTGTATTTTAAAAAGTATTAAAAAACGGGCTCTCTGTGCTTCACTCGTATAGAATGAAATATAACTACTCATCAAATTTTAGCATGCAAATATACATATTTATATATTTTTGTTGGTGTTTTGCTTTGTTTTGGGTTGGGTTGGAAAAAATGCTTTATGGCTTATGAGCATTTTGTTTGCCAATATTTTGCTTGTTCCCTTGGCTTGTCCTCATGTGGGGCTTTTGTTGTAATTTCGGTTTATTGTTTTCTATATATTTTTCTGCTTGAACGCACTAAAAGCTACTCGAATGCCAGTCAGTCAAACAGTGGACTATCCTACCTGCTTACACCCGTTCCCCCTACACTCTTCCCCCCTTTGCTCTTCTATGCTACTTTTCTTTCTCGACATCGCATTTGTTTGCTTTATGTCTTTATTTTGTGCCCTGGCAGGAATAAGTTATTTTTTCTCTTGAACGATGACTGCCATTCGACTCAGTAATGCTTCCCAGTGTGTATGTGTGTGTGTGTGTGAATTTTTGCATATGTATTTGTTTGTGTGTCTGCTACTTAATACTGCCGCTTGTGAGTGGCAACTTTATATTACTTGAAACAAAAATGTTTCAATTATTTTGTTCGAGCTTTGCCAAGTTATCAATGCAAACTCCTACTGCTATTCTTATGGGAAGTATACTATATAGTATATGACTTTGCTTTATTATGTATTCCAATGTCTGAGCACTTAAGCCATTAACTTTTGCTGTCAATCAATTGTCACTCGTCGCTCAAATACACAGCAAAACAAAAGAAACAGGCCATGACGGCACTTTTTGAAGGAAAACAAAAAACGAATACAAGAAAATTAAGAAACAACAAAATCTTAAGGAAGCTGAATTAGTTTGCAATTGTTTGACATATCAAGCAGACAGATACTCTATAAATAAGCAGGAGAAAAGGAGCTTCAACTTTTTGATTTACATTAACTTTTCTTACTCAGGCTTTTGATAACTAATTTTAAATATTTTATTATATACAAAGTACTTTTTTTGCCAAAAAGGAGACTCTTCTATATGTCACTCCTTAGCTGTACTTACGCTTCATGCTCGAACACCCCTCTTTCTTTTTTAGCTGTTTTGACCTGTGAAACTTACTTCTGTAGAGTATTATGGGTATTCCCTATAAGAAGCAAAGTATTACCACTCAATCGGCCAGCAAAAAGTAGGGAAAAAACAAAGCCAAAAAGAAGAAAACAAAAACATAAAGTATAGAAACCAAACCGAACCGAAACCAACAACAAAAAGTCTTTGTCTTTGTGTGAACTGTTGGGGAAAAAGCGGTGAACTTTGCCGTCAAGTCATTGTTATAGAAGTTGAAGTGGCTTGGCAGTGGGAACGGGTGTAGAAAGAGGTGTGTGGGGGTAGGAGGAAACGTCAGGATGCCAGGATCTGTCTGTCAGGCAAGCAGGCAGCTGCTTCAACGTTCTTGCCACAGACAAGTCAAGCCAAAGTGTTGTTTGGATTTCATTATACAATTATCTTGTTACCAGAAATAATGGTGTCGAGCCGGGCAACATGCCAAAAACATTCAATGAGCCTTTCCCTTTGTGCATGTGTGTGTGTGTGTGGGTGCCAGTTAGTTCGCAACTCACTTAAATACTCACACACACAAACACACACATGTGTGTTTGCCGGAAGCTGAGCGCGTTGGCAAAAGCAGGAAGTCATTAGCCGAAAAAATGAGAGACGCTGTGCAATGGGGTAAAGTCGGAATAATGCGATAAATAAATGAAAATGTTTGAGTTAAATGAATTAAGTGTGCGATACTCTAAGCATGTATGTGTGGGGTGTATGTGAGTGTGTGTGTGTGTGTGTGTTTGCAGGCTGAGGACTTTGTTAGAAACACTTTCTGTGTTGACTGTCAACGCAAGTGACAGCGCGTTGAATATACATAGAACTCGAGGGTAAGTGCTCTTAGCTAACTCCCACTCTCTCTACCTCTCTCCATCCCTTTCTCGTTCTTTCTCTCTCGTAATTGTGTGGTAGCTAATTATCCAAACATCACTCAAACTGTCGCAGACACAAAGTCATGGCCATGAGTTTTCTGAATCAACTAAAATTACAAACTTTCTCAATAGTTTCGCCTTGTCATAGTGCTTGATTTATAAATGTTGAGCTCGTTGATACTGGCTAAGACGCTTGTCTGCTTTAACTTGCCACTCATGCCACATCGATATCATTATCATAATCATTATTATCAGCATGGTGTGGCTGTGGCTTCAATACAGCGCAGTGGCGGGGCTTTAGGGGCTCAAGCCAAAGCGAAACTGAGAGCCTACTCTTGTTGATCCCCCTTTGCTTACCCGCCACTGCAGCCAATTAGCAATGCTCACTTGTGAATTTGTGGTTCTGTGTGTGTGTGTGTGTTTGTTTGTGTGTAATTTGCTGTCCTTGCAACTTTCATCTCACTCTGTCCCGAATGCCATGATAGCCAGCTTTATTTTTTTTTCGTCTCTGTTTCAACTTAATTAATTATGTAGCCGACTAGTTGCCCATCCAAAAATCGTTAATTAACTTGATTGCTTTGAATCGACTGCGATTTGTTAGACAGCATTGCATTGACTCTTCAGTCAGAAAGTTTTCACACACTCACACACACACACACATGTGTGTTAGTCTGCTGCTCGTATAATTGATGATTTGCCTTTTTGTTAATTGATTTTGCAGTGTGGCAACAACTTTATATATGCCACACACAACATATATACATATATGTTGAAACCAAATTGGTTTTATTAGCTGGCAAGGAACTAGCTAAATAATTGATTGGTTACAGCATTTGAAATCAACTTTTTGGGTCAAAAATACTGAACCGAAATCCTTTTTTGTCCTCCCCAGGTGACAGGCGCATTTGCATAAATTTTCATTTATACACAATGGACTGTGTTCATGCCAACAACTTAAATGGCCACAAGATGTCATGAGAAATATGCAACTCAAGTTGAGACAGGAAAATCCCCATCCCAGAGAAGGAAGTGCTTGCAATTCAATCAGAATGCTGTAAACTACAAACTATGCAAAATTGGTAAGTGCAACTGAATTTGTAAGCGACAAAAGTGGAATTTAAACAAAAAACTTTTGCAATAAACGCTGGTTGGGCACGCGGCGTATGAGTAACCAATTTAGAGTGAGAGTCACGTCAAGTTGCCTGCTTTGACATTTTAACTAACTTTTCAAACACACAGTGATACACACCCACATGTCCACTCACAAAAAACAGTGTTGTGCACACACTAGCAGTGTAACTTTTGGGATATATGCGATATTTTGTCATATCTAAGCCACAAAATACGAGTGCAACTTTTTGCTACTGTCATAAATTTGCGCAATGCAAACATTTATCAGCTTGGCCGGACCCGCACTCAGTTAGCAGTAGTCTGAATTTTGATATTTAAAGTTATTACACGGTGAGAAAAAAACTCTGATAAAGATAAAAGAGACAAGGGACTCAATATGTTATGGTTTTAAATATATCTACAAATTAATTAATATTTCTAAATGTTATTTAAAACGCATAACTTATTTTTGGTTTAGAACTTACTCTGATATTTATCAAAGCTTATCACTTATAAATGATTGATGATACGGGTTGATTGATTGACTAATAACTTGAGCAGTGACGATGCAAAATACTGCTAATTAAATGGTTTATTTTTGTCTATAGTTGTTGACCAAATGCTTTCCTTTATCCAGTATTAACTGACGTAATTCTGTAGTTATTTTTTTTAAGTGTAGTGCCGCATTCCGAATTCAAGCTCAGCTGCTTTTTGCCGCTTTTACTGACTGACTTTGCGAGTTTTTCTCTTTGTGTCGTTGGACGTCGTTGAGTAAATGCTTTCTATTCAAACCCGAGCAGCAGCATATGGGCACACCCATTGCCATAACAAGTACGAATCCTCTAACTGTTTGGCTGGTGAGTGTGTGGCAGACACTTCATTGTTGGCCAACATTTACTTTGCATATTCATGCGCGCCTTTTATGCACTTCTATGAGATTGCGAAATTTGAATAGTTATTTCGTTTTTATGATTATTCTTATTTTGATAATAAAGCAATGTTAAATTGCTCAAAATTCAAGTAGAAATTTCCCACTGACGAAACTTTTCCTGCAAATTAAAAATACAAGAAGCGAAAATACTCATAAAAGCGAGCGAACAGCAGGGAAAAACTTTGGCCATTATTTAAATGCGTTGTAATAATTTAAATGTTGACATATTGTCAGCCACGCCTATTTTCACTTGCCAACAACTTTTCCTTTTCCTTTTCATTTTCATTTTTTTCTCTCGTTTCTCATGTGTTTTTGCAGTTGTTTTCTTTTATTGCGTCGCCGCGTAAATTTAATGAATTTTAATGAAAACTTATGTGCTTGACGCATGTGTTTGTCGCTTGTAACAGCTGGCAGTTTTTTGGCCCCTACTCGAGGTTCTCCTCCCTCCCTCCCCACTCATTTACATGCCAAAACACTTGCAATTGTCGAATAATGTCAATTTAAGCTTTTGATGTGCTCGACGCCATTTTCTTGCCTATTTTCTGGGTGTGTGAGTGTGTGTGAGTGTGTGTGTGTGTGTTTGTATGTTCGTAAAGAAGCAACAGCAAAACAGGAATTTCGTTAGAAGCTTTTATTGTTAATGTTCACGTTGAAGTTCCCCGTCTTTAGTAGCCGATGCCAGTGTTGGACTGGATCCAATCCAAGTAGCTGGTGGTACGGGTGAAGGCAGCTGGGTAACCCTTCTCGCAACCGGCAGCGGCACCGAAGGAGGTCAAACCGATCTGGACCTTGTTGGAGGCGAGCACCAATGGGCCACCGGAGTCACCGTTGCAGGTGGACTTGCCGTTTGGAGTGGATACGCAAATGTTGGAGGAGGTGACAATGGAGCTACCATAGGTGTTGGCACAGACGGTGTTGGTGGTGACGGTCAGGTCGACATACATGAGGTTGTTGGTAACACCGGAAGCAGAGTCACTGATGCGGCCCCAGCCAGAAGCGATGGCAGATTCACCGGCATAAGTGGAGTAGGAGCTGGCAATGGAGGGTAGTTTGACGGCCTGGATTTTGCTGGTGTAGGTGACGGATGGGATACGGATCAGGGAGATATCGTTCTTCAGGTTCTGGCTGTTCCAGCCGCTGTGAATGAGGATGTCGCTGACGGAGACGGTGTAGGTTGCCTCAGCGGAGGTACGAACGGTAGCACCCAGATAGACGGTCACGGACTGAACACTATAAGCAGATCCAGATTAAATAGTACCAAATTCATGTAGAATTCAGTGAGTATTTCATGCTTACCCATCGGTACAGTGAGCAGCGGTCAAAACCCATTGGTTGCCGATCAAGGAGCCACCGCACCAGGCAGAGGAGAGAGCGCTCAAACGCAGGGATAGACCGACCTGGTAGGGGAACTGACCAACGGAAGCGGCTTGGCCATTGGTGATGCGACCCTCGATGCTGTCAACGACGGGCATCACGACGCTGCGTGACTCCAGCTCGCTCTGGGGGAAGGCCGAAGCGGCAATGGCCAAGGAAAGGACGATTAGGAACTTCATGTTGATTTGGTTGAAAGTCAACTGTGTGTTTACCCATCCAACTAATGGCCTTTTATAGTGCCACACTGGCTACCTAAAAATCGCACTGCATTTCCAGCAAATCACATTCTCCTCTGATAAGATAGCCCCTAGTCTTTGGAGCTCACGTCACAATATCGAACTGTCGTCGCTGTCGTCGCTGTCGTCTTATCTCGTATCAGGCACAACAAAAATTTTGAGCACTTCTTTTGGCGCGATATCAAACTGAGATACGAGAATCAGTTTTGGCACTCAGCTGCAATCTACTATATGTGAAATCCATCAGCTTTGAAATTGAATTTCTAATTTTATACAATTATGTTTGGGTTTTTTTCAACTAATCCATTGGACAGCAAATGCTGTGATTAACTTTAAGCGGTGCACAAAGTGTTGTTGCATTAAGTTGTCTTAAGTTGTGATAGCCATGTAAAAGTATCTCTATCTTATCTGCAAAGACATTGAGCTTTCAGTTCCTTTTCACGATCTGTAAACTTAAATGCAGACTTACAAATGCGAAATTGTCAGTTGTTTTCGGACCGTTTATTAATTTATAATTTAACCCTGGATTTATTTGTATTTATGTTGTTATATAAAATTGCCTCAGTGTGACCACAGGAATTGTTTGGTCATTTCGTATTTCTCGACACTTGCCGCGATTGTCGTCGTGGATTTTGTATGCTGAGCTGTGTACACTGCGCAACACAACAAACTGACCACAGAGCTGCGGTTAATTGCCAATTGAAAAATGCTCAATTGAAGCCGATTAGTCTGTAGTCTTTGTAAAAGTTGGAGAAATGTTAACTGCAATTTCCAATTTCCAATCGATTTAATGAAATTTACTTTTTGGCACTTTTATGAGCAGCAATACAAACAAACGTTTCTCCTTTGGATGTTTACTTAATATTTCGATTTCATTGTTTATTGTTATTTATGGCCGACAATTTCCATTTGGTCTAAGAGCCCATAAAAACGACAGCCACAAAACCCCCCCCCCCAAAAAAAGGTTAGGAGTACGCAGTGAAACTCCACCAGGAGTCGATTTTATTGTTAGTGTCGAATTAATTGCTTTTATTGTCCTGGCAGCAACTGTCCACGACGTGCTCCGATTGCCAGCCAGGACTATATTGTTAAGCAATTAATGGCCAACAATTAGGCGTTAATTGCATTTAGTTGACTGCCGATTGTTGACTCTTCATTGTTGACTGTTAGTTTCCACTCATCCCAAGCGTCGTCCGCCATAATCCACTCCAAATGGAAAGCTATACTCGCATCGACAGTCGGGCAGGCCCATGGCATCGCCCAAATGAGGTTAGTACCATCAAATGTTGGACATTGCGCCACCGCTGTACTAATGGAACTACTGTAACTCCCTGGCGTGGGTGTAAATTCCATTGGTGAAAATGTTTCCACTCGCGCTGACCAGATTTGGCAAAGTGAGAGAGGTTTCAACTGATTAAAGCCTGCTCTGCAGTTGTGGCATTTGAGTGGAGTAGAGACTTGTTACCTTAAAGGTGTCAGGAAAATGTTGGGTAACAGAAGGAGTTAAGGTTCAGTATAAAGTTATTAGAAAAACAACTAACTGATAAGCTATTAACTTTTTAGATAAAAACACTACGTACACTAATACCCTATCTACTATTCTGTTGCGGTTTGCTTTTAGTCCGGAAACCACTATTTACGTCCCCTTAGTATCTATACCAAGAAAACTCTGACTCTTTGCCAACTTGTCTTGGATTCGTCAGCTCTTTAAGTGCTCCACGCCTGCGTCTGGCGATTCTATAGACACCAAAGTGGAAGCAGTTGAGCTAAGCTGGCATTCTTAGAACTCCAATCTGATGAACGAGTGGTCTCTTCAGTGGAGTAGTTTGTTGTTTTTATTATAGCCACGGCACGTGTCTCGATTCCCCGCTGTTAATTGAATTTGCCTCTTTGCCCACAATGCGAATTACATGCCAAACACATCCAGTTTCACTTCCATGGACTATATATAGCACTATATACTGTAAGCAGCTGCTGTTTGGCATTCAATTTCCACAGTTTCGTGTAATTGCCGCACGTTTTGGCGATTATGTTGCTTATGCCTTTAGTGTGTCTTACACCCCCTTACCCCCCTTCAGTCCTACCTTCCCCCCCTCCGCTTTACATTTCCCATCTTGTCTTCATTGCAATGCCCTTAATTACATCCACTGACTTGCCTTTCAATTGCAGCATTCATTAATGCTTTATTAATTTTATTTCTTTTGAATTAAAAAGCTTTTTTCCTTCGATTTGCTTACTTTTTATTTAATTAATATTATTGGGCGTTTTGTGTGTTGAACTTATCAGTGGTGTTAAATGACTTTTGTTGGTTTACAACTACTTTGTTCCGCAAATCATTGAATAAATGTTCAGCCGCTGATAAGATGTCTGATATCATCAAATAAATATGCGCAAATACAATCAGTATTCATGTTTTCATTTTGGTTTATTTTTTATTGTTGGACAAATGTTGACGAGACAAATAGTCTGCTGATAAACTAGTACAGGTGGGCTTGCCTAAAACTAATTATTTTCTTTGAGCTTTTAGAAAGAAAGTATGGCAGTTTAAAAATTTTAAAGTCTCTTTAATACACTAACTAGTTGGCTGCTTATTTTTCATTCCACCTCTGCTTAAATTACACAATTCTCCAGGTTGCGGAAATTTCTTCATTGGCAGCGACTTCTTTGAACTTATTTTGGTTTGGGCCAATTTTATTTTATTTCATTTGTGTAGATGTTGTTGTCATTGCTGTTGTTGTTATTGCGACTATTGTAGTCAAGATTCTATTGCTACTTGAAGCTTAGTTCTGCTCCGACTCCGCCTCTGTTTTTATGTTTATGCGGAAATCTGCAGAAATTGTGTCAATATCAATAAAATTAGATTAGTATCGACGGCAGCCCAAACAACTAAAGTGCGTCTCGGCAGGCAGTCAGCACCCACACTGGCACACATTCCCCACTCCACCCCTCTCTAATCATGCGAGTGTGCGTGTGAGTTTGCTTGAAGAGAACATTCACATCCGCTATTGTGTTTGGCACTGGGTTTTGCTTCCGGCTTCCGGATTGCGGCCTAAACTCCAATACACACAGTCTGTCTGGGAAATTGTCTGTGTGTGACAAATGCTTAAATGCCCTGAAATTGTTGCAATCCCAAAGAGCAGCGAAGAAAAGCAAAAATTTGGAAGTAGAAAAAGTTTCACTCAGTTAAAACATGCGCCACACTTAATCTCAGTTAATTTTCTTAATGGAAAAGTTTTCACGGATTTTTCTGCCATCCCACATTTTTATTTTCCCACTCGCTCTTTCACTTCTCTTTCTTTTTACTTTTCCTTTGGTGTTGTCGTATTGCCACATCAATTTTTCGTCCATTCTGCTTTGTGGCACTTGTCGCCATTTGTTTGTAGGCTCTCAAAGCTTGCCACGCCCCCAAAAAGTAAATGGACATCCCTTGAAATTACTTTTGGGTACGTTGGGGTCCTTTTCGTTGAATGGGCACGGGGGCGGTGAGGGGAGTGCGATTTTGGGACCCTCTACAGATAATTTTCATAATGCGAAAATTAGAAAACTTTTGGCACAAAAGTTTCGCAGCTATTGGTTTTAAATTTTTATTGTCTGCTTCGGTTTTTCCTCCGCTAGCGATTTTCATTTAGTTTAAAGCTGTTTTCCTATTGATTTCCCATTCAACAACATTTACGTGCCATTATCGCATCGCTTACAAAAGCCTGACGATACCCGAAAGCGACTCCATTTCCAATACCGTTTTGTTTTTCACAGATTTCCTCCCGCTTTTCCCTGCCGACGCCACAGCTTTCCAGCGCTCGACAATGACGTAATCTTTTATATAAACACTGCCGAGCTCCAACACTTTTCACACGGCTGTCCAGGCTTGGAGAAGCATTGCACAGAAATAGCACTCAATTCAGTTTTTCCTACTTCTGTTCCATTTCCTCTCGCTCTTCCTGCCCCCACCCGCTCTCTGCCATCCACCCACTCTCCTGCTCGCAAACGAATCACGTGACGAATGATTGAGTGCACTTCTGTGTGCGCTTTTTCACTTAAAAATGTGCGATTTCAATCACTAAAAAGCAAAAGGTACACATCGCAAAATCGAATCAGCCATGGCTGACTGATGTTCCACCCCCTTCCCAACCCCTGATGCCCCTCCACACACAGTGACTGAGGGTAGAAACTGCTGATTTTGAAATGTCGTTAACCACAAGGTGACTGGGTCCTAGGAAAAATTCTATATAAAAACAAAAGGCAAACATGGCGATAGGAAGTTGGCAATAAATGTTAAAACAAGTTATGTGCAAAATGTCCGGGACACGTGACAGGACAATGGGCTGAAAAAAAAAATAAAATAAAACCGGAAAAAATGAAAATATGTATTAAAGTATGCTCGATATGTAACTGTGTGTGTGTTGGAGTGTAGGAGGCTGGCGTTAAACATTCCGTGCATCAAAATGCCGCGCCACTTAACAAATCCCAAGTTGTCGTTGCGTGCCACGTGACTGGAATAGTCGAGGCAAGAGAGTTGTGGCCACGTCGAGAAACAATAGCTTTGCTTTGGCCAGTTGGAATTTGGGTTCGTCTGTTGCTTTATGACCACTTGCCAGTGTAAGGGGTGTAGGGGGTGTAGTGGGAGAGGGAAGTAAACCAGAAATGCTGTGCCGGGAAAACGCTTTCACGCACGCTCGCCTTGAAGCGTCGCCTAGCGACCTGCCGCGCTTAATTTCCGCTTGTAATGGACGCACGATAAATCTTGGCAAACGTTTCCGTTTTGGCCACACACATACAAACTGAAATCATGTAACCTGAAACCTCGAGAATCTCCAGCTGCACGCAATCGAAATACATCTTTTGCTTGAGCTTCTTGTTGCTTTACTTACACCTGACGTAGCAACAGAGCTTTTCAATTTGCCTTCACGTTCAGGTTAAAGTGAAAACTGTAGCACAGTTAAAGGGGCAGGAGTACAAAGCAGTGGCAGGGGGTGTAACCACAGTTTAGCTCAAAATTAGCAGCATAATTAGGCAACTTGAACTCTGACGCTTAACTAAACTTTAAAGTGCCGAGAGCTGACTAAAAAGTCAGTAAAGTTAAGTTTCGTACTTTGCGTATACTTGATTTTTATGAGGTTCTCTCTCTCTCTCTGCTATGTCTGTGTATGCCTCCTTACCATATTTCTCTGTCTTTCTATCTGTGGCAAACCGTTTCACATACGCTACCATAATTTAAAATCGTAAATCCCTTTAACTTGCCACCGCAATGTGCCAATTGCCAGGGTTACTTTTTATTGTCGCCTCGTTAGTCAGGGAGTCGGGACAACTATTACCAAAAGCTCGACTGATGTCCTGCTGCTGTCTCCATGCTCCGTTCTGCTTTCTCCTATTCCAATGCCGTGCGTGTCGTCTAAGCCAGCGATAAGGTGTGCACATTGCTGCAGCCCTCTCGCTAAACCCTTTGTGCCCCTCCTGCCCACCTTGCTGCTCACCTGCTACGTGCCTTTCTTTGGTGCTGCGATAAATTGCTATTGGTTTGCTGTTGGGCCAAAGGTAAAGCTGCTAATTTATTAGTCAAAGCGGCAAACAAAACGCCAGAAAAACATAAATAAACGCTTGGGTAAGAGTGAGAGTGTTCGAAACGGTTGGCAAGTCTGGCCATAATGTGTGCGGAATTGCGCAAATCTGGCAACCCTAAAGATCAAGCTATCTCTGTCTTACTGTCTCACACTGCTGGCTATTTCGCTTTAATGCGAAACTTGGCAATGTGTGAAAGTGGCGTATAAATTTCAGTGGTCAAAAGCTCGCTAAGCTCAAGCCTAGTCTACTGTATGTGATTATACGAGTGTGTGGGAGTGTGTGTGTGTGTGGGGGGGCTTGTGTGTGCGGTAACAATGGGACAACGGCAACGCATATTCAATAATGTTCTCGCTTTCAACTTTTATGCTTTGTAAATGCAAAATCTGCATGGCAAGGGATTGAGCGAGAGGGACAGAGAGAGAGAGCGAAAGAGAGAGAGGGCGAGAGCGAAAGAGACACCGAATGTGGCAACACATATTTTACAATGTTGCCAAAGCCGTGGACTAAAGTTCTTGTGAACAATAGAAAAACGAATTAAACAAAAAGCCAGGCTGCCTGCACATGTATGTGTGAGTTTTATGCGGTGTGTGTGAGTGTGTGTTGAGCCAACAACAATATCCAACAAAAAAGTAACAACAACAACAATAACAACAGCGATAACATTAGCAACAATGGGCCACGCCATGAGCAGCTGCAACAATGGCGAATGGCAAAAATGAATGCCAGTGTGCGAATGTGTGTGAGTGTGGTTGTGTGTGTTGGTGGGTGTGCTTGTGTGTGTGGCTGCTAAGACGACAGTGCACTGTTGCTTTAACTGGCTTTTGTTAGACCCAAACTCGCGTTGTTGTTGCTGTTGTTGTGCGGCATCTGCATTGCTTTTGTTGCCTTTGTTGTTGTTGTTGCTTTGTTCACGTTATTGTAGTTGCATTAGCAACAGTAGTGCATTAATACCACACACTGTGTATGAACGTTGAGTGTGTGTGTTGAGCACACACATAAAAGTAGTTCACAGTTTGCTTTTTTTTCAAGCATTTCACACTGCAAATCAGTTGAGATTTAAATTTGATTTTAGTCAAAAGAAGTTTGCAAATTCTGTGACAATACAACTGGAATCAATTTATTTTATTAATTAAATTTGAGTTACAACTGAATTTTAATTCCAAAATTTTAAAGTGAATTTGTTTAAGACTTAAACATTGATGTCAGAATTAGACAATTTTCTTGTAGTTTTGCTGGATTAATTGGTGGAATTGGTTGGCTCTCATTTTTGGATAGCTTGATCAATCCATTTGCGCACTAGTGATATCGGGGTATACTTAGTATCGTGATACCCTTTACATTCGGAATCCACCACTGAGCCAATGCCAACAAGCAATCCATTCCTCATCAACGGCGCTCCAACATCTCCATTACAAATGAAGCTCGAGCTCCTGCTTCCGCACAGAAAATAATTCTTTAGGCTAGCTGGGCAATAGGCTAATTGAATCGTGCCGCAACGCAGATCTCCTGAACAGCTGTCACTATTGCTGGTTACTCCCCAACCACAGGCGGCGTACGAATGAACATAGCTTGGTTTATAATCACTTCCAACAAGGGGAATTGAATGGATATAATTTTGAAAATAATTTAGGTCTGCACGGATTAAAGCAACATCAAATTTGCGAGTAATCGATAAAAAAGGCTTGTGTGCATAAACACTTGGATCCCGCAGTACTAATTTCTCATTGGATCCTATTGTGATGATTATAACGAATGCGTTTAATGTGCATTGCGCTGCAGTCAGAATGTTGTTCAGGTTTATGATGGAACCCACACAATACATTTCTGATCGATCAATTTTTACAATGCGTAGATGAACAATGAAACGAGTATTTTTCCATGGCACCACAGTGCCATTATGAATTCGATTCTGGACGGACAAGTTGGATTCAATTCCATTCCACTCATCCTCAGCTGAAGAGGCCACCACTGAGATCGCAGTCACAATTAGAATAAGAAATACTTGTTGCACTTTCATGGTTACGGAAACTGTTGATCTACCAGTGATTTCAACTCCACCTTTTATACAAAACTGTTGCTCTAAAATTTCTTCTTAAAGTTATATTTGCATATTTTAATTTAAGTTGAGCATTACTGATTACAACAGTGTTGTATTAATTTAATATTCTTCTTACATTGTAACATGATATATTTCTGCAATTTCGTTTAATTGTTTTGCATGATAAAAGTGGCACATAAGTCATTGAAGGCCTTCGTTAAATGTTTTACTTTAAGCGATCAACACACAATGACGTCAGCTGAAAGCAGTTCAGCGCACAGTTGGTCTGCTTGCTTGCAAGTAGCACTGCTTGCACTGCACTGCACTGCACGCTCAGGTTAGTTTGATACGCTCAGCAAGCAGTGCGCTGTGCTCTTATTCAGCGTGGCTCTCTCTTAAGTTTCTGCTCTTTAGCCTTGCGTAGCCAACTCACAGTTATTCAATAGGTTAGTGTACTTTTAAAAGATAACGGGTTTATTTAGAAATATGTGTCACGATTTGCTGTAAAGGCAACAAAGCTATTAAAATGCAAAGCTGATGATTCTCAGCACAAGTGTTTGTAAATAATATTTAAATATTAATGGTTTATAAATAAAAACTAATAGCTGAAAGTTAATGAATCATGAAATTGAGCACAGTATTTTCTGAGCGTATTAATGTATTAATGGAATTCAGCCAGAATTATTGAACTCTAGTTTTTTATTTTTTCGAAGAAAACATTTTTTTGCACTATATAATTTGTTTATTGAGTAAAATAATATTTTATAATTGCACATTAGTAACATGCTGATCAGTTAGACACAAAACAAGATCCTCTTAAAGTTGTTGAATTTTATGTCAATGCATTTGATTTTACTCTATGCCAGTGTGATCACGGATCCAGTCACGATGAGCGCTAACGCGACTGAAACCAGCCGGTAAGGGACCGTCTGCCTCCAGTGTAAAAGAGCTCACACCGACAAGTTTGGGATTATCGTGGGTAACCAATGGGCCACCAGAGTCACCACTGCCTATGGTTTTACCTTCAGATGTGCTGACGCACAGAATGTTATCAGATTCGCGTCCAATTGCCTCCCAGCATTCAGATTTGGTAAGGATTTGTAAGTCGGCAAATTGTAGATCATCAGGGGCATCGCTATCATCGGCGGTGGCGCCCCAACCGCTGGCTGTAGCCCACCAAGTTGCATAATCATTGTCGCGGTCGGCAAGTGCCACTTTGTTGACAGTATCAGAGAAATCCACATGAGGAGTGCGAATGAGGGCCACATCATTCTCCAGATTTTCCTCCTTGTAGTTTTCGTGGTTAAAGATATTGTCTGAGTTGACCTCGTGCTCAAATTGACCCTCTCCACGTTTGGTTGAGCCATAGTAGATCTTCACAGATTTGGCACTATGTGTGCAGTGAGCCGCGGTCAAGACCCATTCGTGATCAATGATGGTACCTCCACAGGCGGCTCCCGAATCGTCATCAAGCGCAATGCTCAGATATACTATATAGGGGAATTGTCCTCCCTGCGCCGATTCTCCATTATAGATGCGTGCCTGCATATCAACGTTCTTTAAATGACCAAATATTTGTTCCATATATTGATTTACATCAAATTGATTAGCATTCTTGGTATGCCTGAATTTATCTACAATGAATGGTGTCTCGGGGGTTTTAGCTGGCTGGACATCGCCATTATTGGACTTGCTGAATTTATCTACAATAAGTTTGTCGACATTCTTGGCTTTGCTAAATTTATCTACGATAAATTTATCAACAATGAATTTATCTACGATTCTGGGATGATTAAGTTTGTCTAAAAAGAACTCTGATCCGGGGTTTTCAGTTTTTTGCCCGTTGATTTTCTTGTATTGCCTGAATTTATCTATAATGAATTGCGTTCTGGTGTTTTCAGCTTGGACTGAAAGGATGATATTCACTGTCAGAATGATTAGTGCCGACTTCATGGTTAAAGAACTTTCTGAATTTGAGTCGACTGTTTTGCCTTTATATATGCAAACGATTTCAGCTGTTTTCAATTACGTTGGTCTCGATTTACGAGCTGTGACATTGCTTCCAGTTAAGTTTGGAGTTGATGTACATTACGTAAACGCAATTAAATGTTATCGGGGGAAGGGCATAAAAAACCAAGTTAATGCAACTATTGGATTCTCTTTTTATTTGACTGAAACGTGCCCATTACAGCACAGTTAGAAAGACTTAAAGTTCAGTTGCAAACTTTAAAGCTCTTTTGCTAATGGATCCCCTCTTACCACCCTTTGCCTACGCCCTTGTGGAGCAGCCCTTTTTACCACTGTGTCACAGTCTGTACAAACGTATTGTTGCAATTGCTTTGTTTGATTTTCCAAGCACTTTTGGTACTCACAGTTGATCGAACTGGCGCGGAGCGAAGTGTCTGTGAAAAAGTTTCAAGTGCAATCGCTGGGAAAAGTTAATGGAAAATGGAAAATGGCAATGCGGCGGCAATTGACGCGATCCTTTGCATGCGGCATGCCATATCATTTGAAAAATGTTGAATTCTGGTCAATAGCATGCAATTTGGGTTAGGCAAACAAGTCAACAGCAGTGAGCCATGCTCTGCTCTCTGCTCTCGGCTCCGAGCTCTGAGTTCAGAGTTTTGGCAAACATTGCGGCATAATCAGGCGGAATGCGGTAGAAGAATGGTTGGGTGGTTCACATCTTTGTCTGCTGCATTCGATTGGCCCGAGGGGCCATTGGCAAACTCGGCAAATTGGCCAAAAATGCCACAAAAACATATTTGGCAACACCAGAGACGCAGAAGTTTCCAAAACCACAAACTGCTCCTGGGTCAATTGTTGATATTGATGTTGATTTTGGACATGTTGTCGGTTGCCGTTTGGAGCTGCAGCCATAAAATCAGACAGTCAATGAGCCAAATTGCCAAATAGCCAAATAGCTGTTATTGTTATTGCCGCCGCATTGACAAATTAATGAGGTGTCCTCTTGGCCAGCCAGGCATAATGACAACTTCCACAGAATGCATCAGTCCGCCTACTGCAGTTAGCATTGCAGTTTAGTAATTGACCAGGCCAACACCCTAAATTCAAAACAGTTAAGTAGAGAGTGGAAGACAGGGAGGGAGAGGTGCTTAGGGAATTTAGCCAGATTGCCATTCACTTTAAGCAAATGGCTTTAAGCAGCAGCGGCCAGATTAGCATTTTGGCGTTATTTTCTTTGCTTGTCTGCTGCTCTGCTTTTGACAGTCAGTCCAACATTTCCCCAGACAATATTTGCATGGAAACTGTTACTGCCACTTAAGCATATCCTTGCCAAAAAAACTTCCTTAACATGTCTGCTGTTTGCTGCTTTTTATTGTTTCCCTTTTTTTTCGTTTCTACTGTTTCTCTTGTCTTTTGGCATTGTTGTAGTTTTAATGACAGCCACCGAACAGTGAGCAGCACTCAAAATTGTCGCCTTAATGTCAACGAAAGCGTCGCGACGCCTCAAAGTATGCAACTTTTTCTTTTATTTCTTTCCTTTTTTTTGGGTTGGACATGAAAAAAGTTTTCATTTTTATGCCGTGCCAAGTTAAATGCTTAATGTCGAAAAAGGTCTGCAGAAGTTGCAGCGGAATTTGTACAGAACTGTTGAGTTCCCAAAAAAAAATTATAGCTAAAATGTTGTGACAGTTTGGAGGGTGCTCAGCAGCAGTTAAAGCTGTATTTAGTTAAGAGGTGAGCAGTGTAGCTAGAATGATTTTTCGGGTATAGATAACATGAAAATTTCTTTGGTTTGCATTTTTATTTCCATGCTCGCGGCATTTGAATTCATTTTAATGAAAGTTGTAAAAGTTCTCTCACGGTTTCTCAACGTTTACCCCGCAGTCATAAAGCACTCAACACTCATACGCCATGTGCTGCACGAAAAAAAAACATGAATATACCAAAAGAAAGTACTGGAAAACTTTCAAGACAGTGACAGACAGCAAACCCAAACCAATCCAAAGCTAAACATTTTTAATTAGCCTAATGAAAAAGTTCAAATGTAAAAAATTTTTTGTAATTTTCCGAGGAACTGCTGCTGTTGAGGGTACAACAAAAGAGAAAACGACGGCTGACAAATGAGGAAAACGCAGCGCAAATAAGCGAGCAATAATTTTTGCCATTGTTCGTTCAGCTGCAAGAGAGTGGAGAGGGCAGAAAAGAGACATGGGGAGAGAGAGAGCGACATTGAGTTGAGAAATGAGTGCTGAACACTGCGGCTCACAAACAAAGAAATGCGACAAAATGAAGCAGGAGCTGGAGTTTTGTGAGAAGCAAAGAATGTTTGTAAATAATACAAATATGAAGGAGCTGCCGCTGCCACTGCCACGGTCACTGCCATTGTCGCTGCAACTGGCAAAAACCTGCTCCATTTCCACCAACTTTCGATTCCGACTGAATCTTGCTGCCATTCTTGGCAATGGCTTTTGGTTTAAACCGACTATTTGCTTTTGTCCTTCGGCCGATCGGCCATGAAAGCAAATAGCGCTCATTACGCAAATGACATTGGGGAACAGACAGAGAGAGGGGAGGGAAAGGTAGAGTGAGAGAGAGAGAGGGAGAAAATGGGGGACATTGCAAAATGTTCAATTAAAAAACTTTTAATTTTGTTGAATGCAGGACCCAGTCAAGGAATTACTTACGACATACATAAGTATATAAACCTGAACGTATATAAACCACTTAAGAATTATAGGGCGCGGCAGTGCCTCTTACTACCCCCTCAGTCCCCTCCGGAAGTAGGCACGAGCTCATAATTGATTTTCAGCATTTGTGTTGTTGTTTTTGTTGCTTCTTGGCCACTTTGGCTTATTAAATATTTAATGGCAACTTGTCAGAAACAGGCAAACGAACTGACAGGCCGATGTCTGCTCCCTCCTGACAATCCCCAATAATTGACAAATAAAGTGAATTGACAACAACAACAATGAGCATAAGAAAACTTTGGCGAAACTCTTGTTGAGATCTCCTATGAATACTTTAGGCTGCTTAGCAGCGCAATTCAAGCTGTCCAAACTGCCAATTCTCCAATTATTTAAATGTTTTTTTTTGCTGCTCTTCGGTTTCCTAACGTTTCTCAGCATTTCTCTTTTCTTCTCATTTTATTTACACACGCATTCGTGTGTAGCGAGCCCGATAATTGCAACAAAGCACAAAAACTTTTCACAGAACATGAAAGAAAAACCAAAAAAGCAGAAAAGTAGACAACACTTTGACACCAACAAGTAGAAAAAAATGAGTAGAATGAGAGCATTTCGAACAAAGGAATTCAACAGCAGCAAGAAAAAAAGTAATACAAAAAAATCGCCGTTGGCTAAAAACTTTTACCATGTTGCCATCGAAAAGATTTGCCACAACTTTTGCGACGACAATGTCCACGACTGAGGAGGAAGATGAGGAGGAGGAAAGTGTTTTGGTCTAGGCTGCAATTAAAAAAGGGATTACGTGGCTGGTCAGACTTTGATTTGGTCAGGACTGTTGCTTCCGTTTGCTGCTTTTCGATTAAAACTTGAGCAAATTAAAAATTGTATAATGACGGTGATTAGGCCAACAACAGACTGCAAATTGCCAGATACTTTTTCTGCCCCTTTTGTTTTTGGGGAAAACTTCAATGAAACTTGTTTATTGAAATCCCAAGAATGTGCTTAAGAATGTACAGTGCCAATAAATATTTGGGTAAATAATTAAATGTTTTAGTAGGTTAAAAGATTAATAGACTAATGAACGAAATGGTTATTTAGATGAGGTAGCTAAAAATATTATTTCTTAAAGAGCCAAAACCCCAACTTAAAGCCAAGTTGAAAAACACAAATCAACTCCGGTTTGCCGCTAGGATTTTAATATAAATCTGAATCTGAAATTGTGTCCCACTTAAAACACGAACATAATTAACGTGCGAAAATTTATATGGTTTCGCAGCTGCTGTGTGGAAATTTGCATAATGAGAAATTGATTATTATGATTTCAATTATAACACAAAAAAACAGGAACACACTTGTTTTTGTATATAAATTAAATAACTTTATTTACTCAATTATTTTAGTGTAGTGAATTATTTACATATATTTAGTTTAATGCGTATTTGTTGATCTTACTTTTTAAAATATGCAATTTATATGAAGTACATTTATTTACGCTTAACAATTGAAGCAGCAACAACATTTAACATATAATTTATATCTTAATACTAGTGTCTATATATGCATATATATATTTCTGTTATTTAATTTACTTCATTTAAGGTTCAAACTATTTGGGGAATTAAACTCAATTTAAACTTAACCGAAGTTGGGAGTAATTTGAATCCAATTTGGGATTTTTGCTGTAACAAATTCGAAATTTTCACAGTTTCCACAAATTGCATTCCCTTAAATATTTTGGTTTTCTTTTCATTTCTTTGACCAAAAAAACGAAACTAAACTAGAATTATTTTCACCATTTATCAGCTAGGCGTTTCATTTGCAGCATCCTGTGTCCAGTGTCCTTTCTGTGTCTTGTGTCCTTCCTGTGTTTTGTGTCTTTGTGTGTTTGTTTGTGTGTATGTATTTGTGTTCTTTATAGAGTATCACATTTTTGTTATATAATATTTAAGCAAAATGATTTTGCTTCATTGCTTAAGCCTAAATGCAATTTTGTGCTACATTTAATATTAGTTAAGAATCCTTTTGGGGATTCTGAATTAAAACTTTTGCTACGGCTGCTCCGTTTCCAAGTTCTTGGCACGCAAATACTTGAGCAGCATCTGCAGTGAATCATAGGTATCAAAGTCGTCCAGATTACGCCTCGAGGAGGACATGTTTGTGGGTCTGGGCATGGCCAGGGGCACGGGCAGCAGCTCCGGCATAACGGAATGGTGGGTTATCAGCGCCTTCAGACTGGAGAACTCCTTGCGAAAGCCCTAAACAAATCGCTCTAAGTTGAAGTAGTGGAAAGTATAGAATCAACTGCCGACTTACCTTGATCTTGTAGCCTCGCGGTGAGCGTAGAATGATATAGTTGGCGATATTGGGACCCGGTGGGGAGGGAACGCGCAGAGTTAGCGCATAACAGCCGGGCTTGGAGCTGCTCTTGCGCACGAGAAAGGCGCCAGGACTCTTGCTCTGCAGCACCTCGACGGCAATGTCGCGGGAGATGCCCGCCTGATACCAACAGGCGTCCTTGAGCTCAGCATCTGCCTCCTCCTCGCTGCTGTGCGTGTTGGCCAAGCTGCTGCTGCGCTGGTTGGCGGCCAGAGTTGCCGCAGCGGCAGCAGCTGCATTGTTCATTCGCAGGCGATTGGCAAAGATCTTGGGACTGGAGTTGGCTATAAAATATGTTAATCATTAAAGCTGCTGGGTATGTGGATTAGCTATCGTTGCCTACCGCTGCTGGTTTCGCGCAGATAACGTTTCTTTAGATTAAACTCGCTGTTATCGTTGAGATTCACATTGTCCAGCATGGGAATCGCTGTTAGGGACTGGCGACAGGAGTCTCCGAACTTGCTGTCGATATAGGAGTCCTCATTGATGTAGCCATTGGAGTAGATGGGTTGACATTCCTCGCCTTTCAAGGCGGCGCCACTCAAGGGCGTCACATTGCTCACAAGGGGGCGAGACTCCTCGTTGTGACGCAGCAGGCCCATGGTCAGACGCTTAACCTGTGGGTTACAAATTTAAGAAATGTATAACAGCTTTAAGATTCAACACTTGTCTGCACTCAACGCTTAAAAGGATCAAGCAAAGGCAGCGCGTTCAAGTGGCAACAAAATTAACTACAATTTAAACACCTTGTAAGCCGAGTAGGGCGGTTGTGGGCGTGGGCGTGCCCTGCAGCTACAGACGTAGCGCCGAAAAAAAGAAGGAATTTATTACCAAAAACCGCAACTAGACAAAAAGCTTGGCAAAACGAGCAGTCGAAAAAAAGTTTTTTTCTGCGCCTGCACTTAAACAGGAAGCGGATGCTTGGACTAGGAATTACTTGCAGTGAAGGGGTGGCAAGGGTACAGGGGGTGTGGCGCGGTTACAGAGAAGTGGCCCAAAGAAAAGGCAGGCCATAAAAGGCGCATAAATTGCTGGCACAGACGCAAACGCAGACGGAGACGCCGACTCGCAGTGCAGCCAACGCACGCGACCGACGGACGCTGAAAAATGTTGCAAGCCATCCGATGCGGCGGATGCGGAAGTGGCGTGCTAAGCGGAAATGTGCCGCAGGACTAACAGCAGCACAAAAAAGTACAAAAAAAAAATAAGTAAAGCGAAGAGGGAACAAAAAATTGCAGGGAACTAACTGTGGGCATAAAGGAAACTGAGAACAGGCGGCGATAATTCAGCTGCACTTGTGTGCGCATGTTGAGATCATGTTCTCAGCCGCCCTGCCGCACTTCACGCCTCTTCACGCCCCTTTACCCCTGAATTTTTCTCTATTTTTTGAGGTCAGTGGCTTTGAAAAGTCTGTCTGTCTGTCTGGTTGCTTACAATGGCTGCTGGCTGCGAGCCTGAAAGTAGACTACAGTTTAGTTCCCTAGCTGTGCGAGTGTATGTGTGCGTGTGTTTCTATGCTTGTGTGTGTGAAGGTTTGGCATAATTTAAGGCGACATTGACAATGAGACGATGAGGCGGCAGGTGGCAAGTGGTGAGTTTTAGAGGCAGCGTCGGTTTCATTTGGCGGTTGCTCTACCTGACAGCAATTGTTTGCTCATTGCTGCATAATTTAACAGGGCGCGAGAGCTGCATACTTTTAGGCTGCTTAAGCAAACATTGTTTGCATATTTCACGGCGCATTGCACAGTGATTTGCCTCTCAGTCGAGCTCATTTTTTCCACACACAACACACACACACCCGCTTTGCCGTGTACTCTGTAAACACATATACAATGCCAACTTTTGTCGATTTGAATTCATGTATATATTATGAATTTTGTAGTGTTACACGTTACTCTTTCCGCTTTTTCCTTTCTACTTCCTGCATAACAATGTTTGCATACATTTTTGCAACTGTTTTTTTTTTTGGGAAGAATTTGCCAACAATTTATTAGAACTGTCTGTAAACTAAATTAACTTCCAAATTGAATGCACAAATTATGTGAAAACTGTTGTATATGTTAAGCAAAGTACAAGAAAGCGGAAGTCAACTTTTTTAATTAAGTGAAACTCGTAACAGTCCTAACAGTTTGGGAAGGCTTTTAGGGGAGCTTTATAAAGCAGGTAAATTTACGAATAGGTCTATAGTTATCTTTAGTTGTTGCGAATCTATAACTAAAATTCTAGTTAGAATTTATATTCCTTCTAGATTATTATACTCTCTGCAAGAGTATATTGGGTTTGTGCAAAAGTATGTAACAGGCAGAAGGAGGCGTGGCAGACCCCATAAAGTATATATATTCTTGATCAGCATCACAAGCCGAGTCGATATAGCCATGTCCGTCTGTCCGTCTGTCCGTCTGTCCGTCTGTCTGTCCGTCTGTCCGTATGAACAAACAGATTTCAGAGATGGTAAGAGCTACAAGTTCGAGCTTGGTGTCAATCGATCACATATTTAGTCAGTCAATACAAGAATCTTTTTTTTTTTTCGATGCCACGCCCCATTCGCCCACAATGAGCAAAAAACTAGACACACCTCGGAAAAAATCGGTGTTTTCGGCGAATATCTCAGTAACCATGGCACCTAGGATCACCAATTCTGGTATGGAGGTTCCTAGCGACAGCGCAAATGCATTGGCATTTGAAATTTTGGACTGCCACGCCCCTTTTTCCCACAATTCATACAAATAATTCTGAATTTTTTACGCATTTGTTCATGTAGTACAGCATTGTAATTGTATAATTCGAGTAGAGGCTAACTATATAAAACTATTCCTGAAAGGTGCATTAAAATCGGACTACAAACAAGAAAACTAGAAGCGTTACAATATTGATAATTGAACGCAATATCACTAATGAGTGCAAGCGAGACAGAAACGTTTTCGCTGCTTGTGTGGCGACAGCTCTGGCCGCAGTCGCTGGCCACGCCGAATACACACATACATACATATATGCATCATATATTCTTAAACGTATGTGTATTCGCATACATACAAACAGATGTATGTGTGATAATGTTTAGATTGTTTTTGTTATACTCTTTTCAATGTGTTTTAATGCAAGTACTAGATATTGTAATATCTTGATACCGATTTTAATAATAATATCGGGATTAAAATGCAGAGAGTATTATACGGTCGGGCGTGCTCGACTGTACTGTTCTTTCTTGTTTTACCTGTAAGATTGATTTCTTTAACGCTCATCACTCGCCAGTGACGAAATTAGTTGTCATAAGGTGCAAACAAAAATATCAAGTATACGCAATGCACATATATCACAGTGTTTTGCTTTCCGCTCATAGGTTCTATAAATCTTCAGTCCCAAAACAAACGAATCACAAGCAAACAGTTCACTTTACAAACCATATCAAATTCAAATGGAAACAGGAGAGAGCTGGCAAGGCAGAAAACTCAGGTGTGTTTACCAGAGCGTAGTCATATTTTCGGTGCTTACGTTTTTTCTTCTTTTACCGTGGACTGTGTTTGTTTGGGGGGTTGTGTGTAGACTTGCAGCAGAGACTGTGACTGCGACTGTGACTCTGTCTGTGGCTGCTTTATTACTTTATTACTTTGCCGAGCTTGTCAGACACATTTGCTGTTTGTTTTTGATATTTTTTGATGGCATTTCAAATTGAATTTTGTTTTTCATTAAATTTGCTCACAGTCATTTTGAAATTTCAGAAATTTCTGTGCACAACATTTGACAATTTACATTTTGCTGGGCAGCAAAGTGTGTGTGCGTGTGTGTGTAGGAGACTAATTGCCTCCGTTGGCTTAATGAAGTGCCTGCCAGTCCGTGTCCGGACATTGGTATCAGCTGTTGCCAAGAAGCCAGAACGTGCAACAGCAGCAATGAATGTGTGTGGCCGTAAAGCATTTTCCACTCGAGCATTTATGCAAATTTAATAAACTGACTTGACTCGCTTTTGGTGGCAACAAACTGAGCCACGTTTTAAATCGGGCAACAGATTGTGGCCTTTTTGGGGGCGTGTCTGCTCTGTGGCCCACAAAATATTATTTATGGCATTTTGTGCTGAAAAATATTATTTTGGGGAACACCATGATACACGAGTAGGCGTGACACTTTGGCCTGGCCACATGTGGCAACCTAGCTGCTGTCACTCAATGCCAGCCGCACTGGCAGGAAGCAAGGAAGAAGTGGGAGTAGGGAAACAGGACACCAGGACAACAGTACACATGCAGGACGTGCAGAATGAGTATATTTGGCTGCTGCCGGGTCTTGTTGTTGCAGTTGCTAAACAAACATTTAGCGGCACCGAGTCAACAGCATCGATGCATCAACGCCAGCAACAGGACTCCAGGATCAGAGTCGTCAGACAGACAGCGCGTTATTTCCGGCATAGCCATGGTACCCCACCCACTGGGGTGTGTGTGTGTGTGTGTGTGTATGCGGGTAAAGTGCATAATGTGCCATCGCATTTGTCTTTGGCTGCGTTTCGGGTGCTTGCGCTCTTTGGTCGCATGTGCAACTTGCCTGCTTTATTTTGCTTATCTGAAATTGAATCAGGCAGCCAAGCAGACGACACTGTGATGGCAGCTTTGCCGTCGGGCACAATTAGGGTAGCTGCCATGTCCCTCTCACAAACTCTCTCTCTCCCTCTTTCTTCTACTCTCACACTCGCTGCATGTCCTGCTACTACTTTATGCTCTGGGCCAAAAATTAATTTGCTTATCGCGCTGCAGCCGCACCCTGCTGCCACAAAATGATGTTATTGACAGGCAGCCAGGCTGTGTATTGAATAAAGAAAGAAAAAACACTATGCAGTGTGAGGCGGTGCTGCCACGTGGCGTATGCGTGTTATGTTTATAGCAAAATTGATTTATTGACAAAACAGAAACAGGAGGCGAACCGACAAAAAACAAAAAACGGCAAAATATGAAAAATGCCAAAGCAAAGCTGTAGCGGGAGCTCGAGTAGCATAAAAGCTGAGTAAAAGCGTTGTGAACCCTTTTCGACATATGGTTTTGTTTTTGTTTTTTCTTTGGCATGTCCTTGGCAAGCGTTTTGCATTTACATTGACTGCAAAGGGGGGGCAGAAGGGTGGGAGACTGACAATATTTATGGCTTGCCATTAGAGGCAACTGATTGGTTTTCGCTTTCGTTTTTAGCTTTGCAGGAATTTCAATTTTGTCGAGTGTTTCGATTCGATTGCTTCGATTTCTCTGCTGTTTTGTAGTGTGACATGGCCTTGAGACTTCGATTTGACTGTCGCTGTGTTTCGGGGATTGTGGCTGCACTTTTTTGCTCCATTTAAGGGCCATTAGCTCAAAACGTAATCATCATAATGCGCCCCAGTAGCAATCCGGCCATAAATAAGACAAACACATTACGCATACGCCGTGTGCACGTATATGTATAGAGAGAGCACAAGGCAACTGCCAAGAGTCTTTCCTAGAGTTTCTCATATGAATAAACTCGCACGTACTTATCGCATAGACTATGCTCGACTGCGCACAGCTGCCTTTCTACTACTCCTATATAGCTGTATCTATGTGTCTTTGTGCGCCTGTCTGTATGAATATTTAAGGCGTAAAATTTATGAAAACAACGTGCCTCAACTCAAAGTCGAAGACCGCCGCGTCTGTGCCAACTAAAGGCCAAAGTTGTGCAATGCTAAGTTTTTCGGGTTCTCGGCTTCACGTGACAAAAAATGACAAAACATTTGATAAACATTGCACATGTGAAACAGTTCGACATCTCCCACTATCTCGCTGCTCTCAGACTACGTGTTATGACAATAGCCACACAGTCACACAGCCACACACCCACACACAACACACACCAAAAAAGGGATGGAGAATTATAACAAAAGGCAACAGCTTATCTATGACACAGCAAAGTTTGAATACCCTTTGCAGGTTTTCTTACACAAATAGTTTCTCTCCCCACGCTCAAATAGTTTTTGTTCGCCGAATAATTGACAAAGTTATGCTTACAAGCGCGTCAGAGTGTAAAGTTAAGATTGTTATGCCTTTGTATCACATAACAGACTTAAAACAAAGCAATGATAAAGTTTCTGTTAAGGAAAATGTATGTTTAGAGAAAAAGAAAGAAATTGTAGCATACTTTCAGGTGCTGCTGAGAAGTAAATGTCACTAAAGAAAGCTGAGTGCTACAAAACTGGGGCAATTAATTGTGATTTAATCATATTTATATGAAAAGACTATGGGACATTTTCAAGAAAATTAAAAAATTCAGGTTTTTATATAAACTAAAATCAAATACTGAATCAGTTTCAATTCCAGTCCAAACCAAAAATCAGTAAAAGTTTTTCAAACTTTATAGCAAATCTTTCCAAATAGCCGCAATGCTCCGCCTGACCTGTGAAGTGTATACAAATGGCATCAAATGGTCTGTAAGTCTGCTAGGGTTGGGTCTTCTGGGGTTTGAGGGCTGTTCAAGCAATTCATTTTGGGTGTGTCTAAACTTGTTCCAAGTTCTTTCCATTTTTTTTGTTTCCGGTTCTTGCGAATTGCGTGCAAGTGGAAAAAGTTAGCAAAAACCGTTGGAAAGTAAGAACTCGTCGAAGGCGCCCTAAAACGAAAGGTTTAGCTAAGCTTAAGCAAAAGCTTTTGATGTCCTCTGGTCGCACACTTTATTCAGCCAATAATTCATAAGGAGCGTCAAATGCAGCAGAATAAACAAAACAAAAACAAATCAGCAAGAAAAAAGCGAATTCATAAATTTGAAATATCTGCGAAAAATTGTCGATGACAAAAAGCAATAAATGGCCGCAGTTGCCATCGCACCCTCGTCAAAGTCAAAGCCATCAAATATGCAATACTTGAGGTGGAGCTCGAGCTTTTATCTGCTATGTGACCACCAAGAAGAATAAAAGAAACAAACAAAAAGACCCAAAAATAGATTGGAATTCTTAAGGTTTCTTAGTGCTACTCGAGAGGTTTCTTAAGGGATTTCTTACCAGTGGCGGCTTGTCCGTCAATCGCTTGCAATTGTTCAGCTCTGTGGGCGAATTGTCCTCATCGGAACTGGGCGTTTGCGCCACTTTCTCGTTGTCATTGCAGCTGTGAATGGCAGTCAAATCAGAGGCAAGATTAACACATGAATGTGCTTAGTTTGTCTAGCCAAATAAGTGTGTGTGTGTGTATTATGTGGTTCAGTGTCTGATGAACATGAATTAAAGCGGGGGAGAACCAAGCCGCATGCTCTACCCTACAGTACTCACTTGAGATTCGCCTGTGTGAACAACTGCAAAGGACGACGCCGACCCAAGCTGGCGGGAGAGGCAGGTGTGGCTGTCTTGCCCCTAACCATGCTCAGCTGGTGCTGAGAGGATCTTGTCAGATTCCTGGCGTTATCAGGCACTTTTCCCATTTGTTGTTGATGGCGACTGTTGCAGGATGAGGAGCGAAATCGAGCGCCAGTTATGACTGCAGCCAGATTGGCAGCAATGCGATTATCGAAACGATTGAAATACGAATTCGAATTGGAATTCGTATGAGAGTTCGAATTCGCATTTGTATTCGAGTTCGAATTGGTAGTGTCGGCAGTGGGTGATGAGTTGTTGCTGCTGCTGGCGCTGCCATTACTATTGCTGTTGCTGCCGGCGGCAATTGTTGCTGCTGTCATTGTGGGTGTTGCTGCCGTTGAGCTCTTCTCGTAATCCAAATTATTGTTGGTTATCATTGTGGCGGCTTTTGGCTGCGTTCGCCTCGCTTTTGGGCATTAACTTTTGCAGTGTTTTTGAATTATGTGCGCATATAAAAACGCTGCGGGCGGCTTTTGTCGCACTGCGTGTGATCCCCGCCAGAACGAGACCGGGAACAGTAGCGGGAGCAGTAGGGGGAGAGGGCGGCCTTTATTAAATTCTCTGCTATTTTGTTTGGCGGTACGGGCGGAAGAGGCGGTAGGGGGGCGGGTTGTGTTTATGGGGATGCCAACACTAACCGCAGGGGTCGCTTGCTACTTCAGCAAACTGCAGATGGAGCATGAGGTGGAGGTGGAGGTGGAAGTTAAGGACGTGGTCGAGGACAACGACGCAGATTTAAACACAGAATTAATTCAAGCGGAAATTGGCAAAAGAAGCAGATGAGGAAAGCGAAAAGAAAATAAAGCAAAGCAAAAACAAAATCGAAAGCGTGAAGCATAAACAAAAGTGGAGAGAGGGGGAGAGGGAAATGGAAATGAGTGGGAGTTGGTTGCATAAAACGCAAAATAGAAAGCGAAAATGGAAACGCATATGAAAATGATTTTTTTTTTGGTTTTTTGAACGGGGGTGAAGCCACAAAAATGCACATAAATAGCAGCGACAACAATGAGGGGAAGAGCAATAGTACGGGGGCAGGGGTGTTGGTCAGGCAGGGGGGAGTAGGTGTGGGGTTGGCCGAAGGGTACGCGCAGCCAGTGACGTCATGTTGTAAAGCGCATAAATAGCAGGATTTGCGGGTTGGTCATGACGATGATGATGATGATTGTTGTTGTTGTTGTAGTTGTTTTTGTTTGTTGTTAATATGATTTTGTGGGTGGTTGTTAAATACAAGAGAACAATGTTTTTGTGTTGTTAACGTTGTTGTTTTGCGGGTTCAAACATTTGAATTTTGTTTCGTTTCATTTTATTTCGTTTCGTTTGGTTTCGTTACGTTTTTGTTTGCCAATTTCACAGTTGAACATTTTTGCCAATTAGTTGCCAATTTTTGTTGTTTTTTTTTTTGTTGTTTTTGCCAATTTGAAGTTCGATTTCAGTATCAGTTTTTAGTCGTATGTGTAGTCCAAATTTCATGTAAATAAAGAGTTCAGAACATACAGAAAATAAGCATGTGTTGTACTCAACTTTTTTTGGGGAAACTTTAACAGTGCTTTTAATTACTTAATTTGATTCGCTGCAAAGCATTTGCTTTTGGCAGTTTGTCTATAAAAACCAGTTTACTGGGTCAACTCAATAAAAGCGAAATTAGTTTATTTAAAGCAGCACAGTTTCAGTTTAAACTAGATGAATTTGTTTAGGAATTTTTAGCATTTTATGCAGTGGTACTTACGTTGCTTCGAGGGCAACCAAACTTTTCATTGGGCTATGGAATTGGCCACGTTAACCACTGGCAGAAATACGTTAAGCGGTTGAGGCTGTAAAGAGAAAGAGAGAGAGAACGAGAGACAGCTTAGAGTTGGCTTTAAATAGTTGAGCTAAATTGTAATTAAAATTGACTTTAAATCGTGTCTATAAATGGCAGCTATTCGAGCGTGTGCTGGTGTGTATGAGTGTGTGTGTGGCAATCATTAGACGCCCATAGTCAACACCTCATTAGGCGACTAATCAAGCGTATGCTGGGCAAGGAATAACAACCAGTTCAGGCACAGACACAGCAGCAACAGCTTAAAGCTGTGGCATAACTAAAGCAAAGCTAAAACAACAACAACAATGTGGGAGCCAGTGAAGCTCAAGATCAGACGAAGAAGCTGCCACGAGAATGCAGTCGTGCGTTGGCCAACAACGGAGTAAACAACCAGTTGGGAGCCGGAGTCAGAGCCAGAGTCATGGCCATGGCTTGTGCCGCAAATAAAACGCACAGATTAAAGGATGCCCGGGTGAAATGTCTTCTTAATTACTTCGCAATGAACAGAGTAAAGCAGGAGAGCGATAGAGAAAGAGGGTGGGAGAGAGAGGGGGAGATGGGGAGTTGTAAACCCAGAGAATAGAGTAAAGAGAATGGAGAAACAGCGCCAATTGGGGGTTGACTTCAGTGCCAGTAATTGAGAAGTCGACGGACTGGGATTCAGTTACGTTAGGTTGTGTTGTGTTCCGAGAGTAACAAACATATATCTCTGTTGAGTACTAAATTGTGACTCTTTATTAACATAATAGAAGCAAGGCATCTTACAGAGTGATGTTACTTAACATAGATTAGTGTGAGTTATGTTAAAGGTATGGAGATTGAAATATGACGATCTGGCAATATAAATATATAACACATCTCCTCCCTAAATTTACATCTTGTTAGTTGTTTTGCGCTTTCTGAAATCCGGAGGCTGATAGCGATTAACGTCGTTGCGAGCTCTAGTACTACTTCTTATTGGAATGCCTGAACGACGCTGCTGAGGTGGTTGTTGAACAGTTTGTTGTTGATCGGTGTTCTCTTTGGGATCAGTACTCCTTGGAGAAGAGGGCGCTGTGCTTGCTGTTTGTTGAACTTCAGGAATTTGCTGATCTGAAATGAGAGTAGAGCTTGGATAGTCGGTTGCATACCAATATGCAGCGGATTCATCGGTTTTGTTGCTTTCGGCTGAGTTTGTTCTGGGCTTTAACTGGTTGATATGGCGCTTAATAAATCCTTTGCTTGTACGGACGATGAATAACATTCGACCAACTGATCGGTCGATGGTAGCTTCTATCCACTTTTCTCCCCTTGCGTAGTTTCGAGCATATACCTTTTGGTTTGGTATATATTTGGTCTGTTGCTGCTGAAGATTTTGGCTTGGCTTCTCGAAAAGTTGTGTCAGGAGCGTGCGAACTGGACGACCATTAAGTAGCTCTGCGGGTGTTTTACCTTCTGCGTTTGGTGTAAAACGGTAAGATGCAAGATACTTGGTAACGGCTGTGTTGGTTGTGTATCCATCCTTGATGTGCTTTTTCACTGAAGTTTTGAACGACTGGACAAAACGCTCTGCTAGACCATTTGAAGCTGGATGGAACGGTGCTGTTGTAATGTGTTTTATTCCATGTGTCTCACAGAATTGTGTAAAAATGTCTGCTGTAAGTTGTGATCCGTTGTCGCTGACTATGGTTTTTGGATAACCCTCAATTGCAAATATAGTGGTTAACGCTTTGATAGTATTTGCTGTTGTTGTTGAAGACATTTGTGTCACAAACGGAAATTGCGAGTAAGCGTCTACACAAATGAGCCACATTGAGTCAAAAATGGGACCAGCGAAGTCAATGTGTATCCTCTCCCAGGCAGATGTTGCTTTTGGCCAACTGAGAAACTCTTTAGCTGGAGACGGATTGTTCACCTTACATGTGCTGCAAGATTTTGTCAGCTTTTCGATGTCATCGTCGATGCCTGGCCACCAGACATGTTGTCGAGCTAGCTGTTTCATTTTTACGATGCCCCAATGACCATCATGTAGAAGTTTAAGTATATCCTGTCGCAGTGTACTAGGAATAATGATACGAACGAAGTCTGTTTGTAGACATGGCAATTCCCTGTTGACTGAAAGACCAAATCGGCGGTTGAAATATGGCTGTATTTCAGGATCTTGTATCTTCTCAGGCCAACCAGTTGAAATGAAACTGTAAACCTTTTTTAGCGTGATGTCATTCTTCAGATGCTTCTTGATTGTTTCTGCGTTAATCGGAGGCGTAATATCGACGATATTGTAGCATGCTTCTTTTTTGTCAAACTCATCATCTGTGCTGATCGGTAGACGTGATAGTGCGTCTGCGTTTCCGTGTGCTGTGGTAGAACGATATTTGATGTCAAAGTTGTATGACATTAGTATAATTGCCCAACGTCTGTTTGTCTGTTTGTCGTCATTGTAGGCAGATGCTTGTTTGGATTGAAAATTGTCACCAATGGCTTGTGATCTGTGATTAGTGTGAATTTTCTGCCATACAGATACTGATGAAATTTCTTTACTCCGAAAACAATAGATAGTCCTTCCTTTTCAATTTGGCTATACCTTACTTGATGCTTGTCCAAAGTCTTAGAAGCGAATGCAATAGGTCTTTCCTTGCCGTCTGATTCTATGTACGATAGTACAACACCAATGCCAAAAGAAGACGCATCAGTGGCAAGAACAAGTGGGAGTTCCTCGTTGAAATGAGCTAACTCTGTTGCGTTGATGATGTGTGCTTTTAGTGCTGTAAAAGCTTGCTGCTGCTGTATGCCAAATTTGAATGGAGTATTTTTCCTGCGTAGCTGATTTAATGGAAATGCTAATTGTGAGTAGTTTGGGATAAAGTTGCAATAATAGTTGACTTTCCCCATGAACGCATCTAGCTGCTGTAGATTGTTTGGCGGCTTCAGATCTTTGACAGCTTCTAAGCCGGATTGATCAGGCAATATTCCTTTCGCGCTGACTCTCCTTCCTAAATATTCTATTTCCTCTTTCAGAAAGAAACATTTTTCCTTTTTGCATTTTATGCCATTCTCTTGTAGAATGCTTAAAATTTGTTCGACGCGAACGTAGTGTTGCTCGATTGTTTGCGATGAGACAATAATGTCGTCGAGATAATTTCCACAACCTTCTATGCCACTCAGAAGTTGCTCGAGATACCTTTGGAATATAGCTGGAGCGCTAGCGATTCCGTATGGTAAACGCTGGTACTGGTAAAGACCTAGCGGCGTGTTGACAACCATGATCTCCTTTGATGCTTCATCTAGCTCCATCTGTAGATAAGCTTCTTTTAGATCGATTTTTGAAAAATATTTACCATGGCGTATGACGTGGAATAACGATTCACGTGTTGGTAATGGATACTGCTCGATATCAATTTGCGAATTGACTCCTTGCTTGAAGTCTCCACAAATCCGAATTGCTCCACCTGGCTTAGGTGCGAGTACAATGGGGGATGCCCAGCTGCTGAATTTGATTGGTGTCCAAATACCTGCTTTTTCAAGACGTTCCGCTTCTTCTTTGAATAACGCGAGTTGTGCGTAAGGTATTTGTCGGCTTTTGTAGAATTTCGGTGTAAAGTTTTGCTTTAAACAAACACTTGCTTTTACTTTCGTGATAGCACCGATTGCTGGTTCAAATACGTCTTTGTATTTGTTACAAAGAGCTGTCATTTGATTGTTCTGATCAATGTTCACGTTCGCTATTTGACGAATTTCAAAATTGAATGTTTTAAATAGATCTAATCCAAACAGATTATTTGAATTCTCTACGTTTGCCACGATTATTTTCACACTTGCCTCAATGTTGCCACATTTTACGTTTGTGTGCAACTCACCCAACACTGGAATTGGATTTTGACCAAATGCATGTAATACTCTATTACATTTTAATAGTTTTGGGCTATTCAATTGTTTGTATGTTGGCACATTAATAACCGAAACACTTGCACCAGAATCAATTTGAAATGAAATTGTCTTTTTCAAAATTTGTAAATCAATAAAGTTTTGTCCACTTTTTGTCAGATTTGTGACACTGTGCAACGATTGAACATTTTCTGTACTTGAATGTTTGTTTTGATCTCTATTTTCACTCCTATCTTTGCTCTGCTTTGACATGCAAACAATAGCTATGTGTCCTTTTTTGGCACACTTGTGACAAATAGCATCGCGAAACTTGCATTCGTTTCGAGTGTGAGAGCGACCACATCCAGAGCATGATTTTGGTGTGTCTTTCTCTGCTTTATTTGCTCCTCTCTTTTGCTGATTTTTCTTACGCGAATACAGGGTGTTCATATCAGTAAGAGATTGTTTCTCGCTTTGTTCTTTTATGACTGCCACTGTTTTTGTTGTTGCTTCATATGATTCTGCAATTGTGAGGATGTCTTGCAATGTTGACTGTAATTTTTGTAGTGCTGCTGTGCGAACAACGTCGAAAGGCGTGTGCACAATAATTTGATCTCGAATCATCTCGTCTACAAAATTAGTTGAACAACCTTCGGTTCTGCATATGAATTGACACTCGCGCGCTATGCCTCGCAAATCGGCTACCCATTCTCTATGTGTTTGTGAGTCCCGCATTTGTCTTTTGAAAAATTCGTACCGGGCGGCGACAATGTGTCGTTTTGTTTGGAAATGTTCCGTTAATTTTTCCGTTATTTGCTTGTAGGTAAAATCATTGAGATTTTCACTGCCGAACAGATTTCGCAATAGTTCGAAAATTTCTGTACCTATCCACGACAAGAGATATGATTTTTTCTTCTCTTCCGCACTAACTGTATATGCAATAAAATGTTGCGATAACTGTTGCAAATAAGATTCCCAATTTTGTTGGTCTTTGTTAAATGCTGGAAACTGCGGACATATAGCCAATTCACCCGAACGACCTGAATTGCTAGCATTGTTTTGCATACTTTGCATAAACTCTAATTGTTTTTCAATTAATTGTTTTTGTTGATCTAACAACAATCTGATGTCAATTTGTTCGTTCGCCATCGTGCTTTAATGATGCGATTTTACACAAAAAAGTAATTTTGTGTGTAAATTGAAACTTTTCGTTCGATCTCCGATGGACTACCGACACGAAAATACGCAAAAAGAACCGTACTTCGATTTGCGGCTTTTTTAATTCTCGTCGCCAATATGTTGTGTTCCGAGAGTAACAAACATATATCTCTGTTGAGTACTAAATTGTGACTCTTTATTAACATAATAGAAGCAAGGCATCTTACAGAGTGATGTTACTTAACATAGATTAGTGTGAGTTATGTTAAAGGTATGGAGATTGAAATATGACGATCTGGCAATATAAATATATAACAGGTTGGGAATGGGATTCGGTTTGGGATTGGAATTGGGTTGGGCAACCAATGTCTCAGCATGGACCACAGCGTCATGTTGCCAGCGTACTTTAAGCGGAAGTAATTTAATTAATTACAAATGAAACGGAAACACGGCGAGCAAACGAAAGTCCAACATCCTGTGTGATTACATGAGTGTGCGTGTGTGTGTGTGTCTAGCTGTGTGCGTGTGTGCGTAGAGCATGTCAAATTTAAGCATAATTTAGTTAGACAAGAGCTGGAGGCACATAAGGCAAATATTTTGGGATCCACTTGGCGCTTGGATAAGCGCTTTTCAAAAAATACGTCCCGGCAGCACAGTTAAAATTTTTCTATGCTCATATCGCAAACTATTAGGACAGTGTATAGACTAACGCACACCACACACACACACACACACACACACACATACTCATATACACGCATTAAGCACAGCTCATTTGCATTGCGGTTTAATTGCCAGGCAACCCCAAAGAGAAAGAGATAGAGAGAGAAAAGGGAGCCAAAGGGAGAGAGAGACAGCGAGAGCTCCGCAAAGCTCTGCCCTGCAAGGCTTACAAGGATAATGAAAACAATTTAACGACTCTCTCGACGATTCAGTGGGCCAGGCCAGAAGGACGTCGACTCCTGACCAAAAATTCTGGCCATGCCACGTTGAGCGCTTAAACAAATAGAAAACCTTTTTTCATTTGCCATTTTCGCAGCCGCTTTTCCATTTGCTTGGCATTTTTCTCCTACCTCGTGCACTCCTCTCCCCTGCCCTCTCAGTGGATATTGTTGTTTTTGTTGTCGAGTTTTGCGTGTCTGCGCAAAATATTTGCAGATATATATTTTTGACATTTTAATGAAAATATTTTGCGTAACATTTTTGAAAGCGGCCAAAAGGCGAACGGTTGATGAATTCCCCGCATCGAGCTTGGCATCCTTAATATTATTTTAACGAAGTGGATTTGCCAGGACAACGTGGAGAGCAGTCGTAGCCCCAGTGAAGCATTTTTTAAGCTCCTCTGATGGGCAGTAATTAAATGCTTGACATGCCTTTGGGTGTGAGTTGCCAGGCTGATGTGGATTAGCGTTCGGACTGAAAGGATTGTCCTTGGGTCTGGGGTAAATTAACGCTGATGTTGGCATTATAATTATGGCATGTAGTCAAGGCGTTTCCCCTACCAATCTCCAACGACCTGGCCGTGACAGGTTGATTGCAATAGCGCCAGAAGATGTGAAAAATCAAAATGTTAACAATTAAATTTAACTGGCTATAAGCAGCACAAAAGGGTCAAGTAGTAAGTAATTAAACACATTATTGTTGATACATTAAATGGACACTATTAATGACGGGCATAAATAGTTATTGTCTCTGTGAACATGGGAAGAGTTTAAAGTATTATTGGCATCGATTTGCTGTTTAAACTACCAGAAAGTCAACAGAGAAGTCAGAACTCAATGAAATTCTTGGTTAAATGGCATTGATTTAGTGTTTACTAGAGTAGAGTATTACCAGTAAGATAGGCTTTAATATGGGTAAAATGTTATAAAAATCCAATACAAACTGGCTCTCTTTTAAATCATTTATTTTGGCTTAAAAATACATCTCCGATCTGTCCCCAACACAACCCCCAATATGAAAATAAAATTAGTTACAAGCAAAAATAACTTTTTCCATAATTTGATTAGCAAACTCATACCCTGCTCCTAATGTGATAACATTAAATTTATTCACATTCACTTTGGTAATCACTTATTGTTGCCATTACTGCAGCAAAGATAAATATAAATATGAATTTTCATATGGGATTGCTTGACTTGGGCATTAAAATGGTACATTAAATATTAAACATACTCATTTGGCTAAGTGAGTGAACGATGGTAACAACATTGCGTAATAAAATCAACAGCCTAAACAAAAACATTAACAAAAACATTTGCTTGCATAAAATAAACAGACATTCCTGTTGCCTGTAGCTGCTGTTGCTACTGCTCTTGTTGTTGTTGCGGATGAAGTAAACAACATCGAGGCTGGTGAATTTTTGGCAGTCAAATTAAAACAAATCAAAATCATATGAGCGTTTTCAAGTGATTGCCGAGGCCGACGACTGAAACTTTGCCTCGCGAATCCCGTTGGCGGGCAAACATAAACAAGCAATTTAACAGGCACTCACACAAATACACAAGCACAAGCACAAACACACACACATCTATGCTGACACGCCTACTCTGGCGTACAGCGATAAAAAGAACTGTAGAGGGAGTGAGCGAGGGAGAGAGATCCTTGAAGAGGCGTCAGGCAGTTGGCAAACAAACGAAGCGTTCAAGCGCAAAAAGCCAACGGAAAAAAAGTGAAAAATAAAAGAAGAAAAATCGAGGAAAACGCAAGAAAAGCGGGCAGGCCAAAACAACCAAAACGTTTTATGTGCCACTGCACATGTGTGTGGGTGTGTGTGTGTGGGTGTGTGAACATCTGTGTGTGTGCCACAGCCACCGCAGATTTCTCACACACGCTTTAAAGAATGCCGCAACTTTTTGTTAATGAAATTTTAATCAAGCTGTAACCGAGTGCCAAAGAGTTGAGCACATTTTGCATAGCATAGCATAGCAATCCGAGCTTGGATTCTTTTTTTTTCTACTCTTGTCGGTGTCGCTGTTGTTTGCTGAACTCAAAGCAGGCAAAGCTCAAATAGCCGGCGGCTTCATTAGCAGCTGCCAACAACGCGGCGTATGCGTAATAATTTATTTAAAATGCAATTCGTTTATGCGAAACATTAATCATGGCCCAAGGACGAGGCATCACGTGCCAAACGAGCGAAAGAGAACGAGTGCTCGCGAGGGAAAGAGATAGGGAGAGGGAACGCTGCATTTATTAACAATTTATGTCATAAATAAAATTGAAAAACATTCATAATGTCAATGGGGGAAGTTTACAGAGACGTGAGTGCATGTTGACGATGCCGCAAGAGACAAGAGAGGCAGTCTCCGAGTTTGGGAGACACATAAATCGCTCTGCGCCTGAAATTAGGCAACAAATTTACATGCAAAACGAGCACGACACACAGGTAAATCACCAAGAAAAACAATAATAACAAACAGCAGAACGGAAACAAAGCGAACCCCACAAAATGACAGACATTAAAAAGTACAATGCGAAGAAAGGGGACTTGGCAGGAGATAGGGAAGCAAAGGGTAAGAAGCAGCACTTCCTGGCACCAGGACGAACTTCCAAGCTGTGCAAAAAAAAAACATAACAACACTTTTGCTTTTACAAGCGCGTTTTCGACTGCGCCTTTTGTGCGGTTATTTAACATATTTCTTGTCGTAACGCCTTCGACTGAACGAAGTCCCAGAACCGAACACGGAGTGAATAATGTGCACTTCTCACGGCAAATAATTATTTTCGCTTAGCGGCTAACAAAACGGCCAACTGGCATGCGATTTTTAGGCCATTTCACTGGCTGCAGTATGGCTTTTTTTTTTATATTTATTTTTGTAACTCTTATCGTCAGTTCCAACACTTTTAGGCCTCTGCTCGCCTCACTTCTTGCTTTCAGTTCATTATGTGAAATTTTGTGTTATTTTGAAAATTGTTTAGCTGCAGGGCTTGGGCCAAAAAATGCCAGCACGTTGTAGGGTGTTTCTTTATTTCACTTTGTTTTTTCTGGGGTTTAAAACCACCCCCAGAAAAGGTGTCGAGTCGAGCAAAATTAGAAAAAGGAAAAAAAAACTGCGAGCTGTTGTTGTTTTAAATGTTTTAAATATGCGCATTTGTTATTCAGTCAAAGCAAACAGCAAGGAGCACAAAAAATATTCAAAACAAAAGAATTTTAATTAGTTTTTTCACATTTTTTTTGTTTTTGTTTTTGTGCAATTAAGCAAACGTTGCTCGTTATGATTGCTCTTTGTCAATAATAAACAAAACAATTATACTCTTTACTTATGCACAAAAAGTGCTGAAAGCGTAAAAGTTCAACTTTCATTTATGAAAAGAGAAATTGTATCATAATTTTTCATTCAGTCACTAGGGAAGCTTTGCATCGATTAACTTTATATGCAGAGCTTGAATTTGAATATTCAGCGGAGAATTAACTTTAAAACTTTAGTGCAGATACTTTGCTGTTTAAATTTCTAGCAAATTTATTGTCGAACAACAGCCAGGCTGCTGAAATGAATTGAGTTCGTGTAGGAAACATGCAAACTATTGATTAAAAGTTGTGTAATTTTATGGCCCCATAAAATTTGTCTCAGCCAAAACAGGAAAAAATAGAACATAGAAGACAGCAGGCGGCCAGAAGGGAACCGTGACGAACCCTACTCGTAGACTGAATAAAGAATCCCGAAGTTGCCATAGATTTCTTGGCTGGCAAATTTTAAACGACAGAGCACAAAGTAAAACTATTTTATATGCGACGACAGCAACAAAATAATGTGACTACCTTTTGGACTTGGGGGCAAATGGTACAGGGGTCCAGGAGGGAGAAAGCGGGATTTCCCCGGTAGTATTCGCAGCTAAGGTCGGCAGTCGGTCCAGCTGTCTGGGCAGAACTCCCACGCCGACTCGCATTACCCCAAGCAATAAATGTTGAAATCAATTGAAGCGTTTTGCTAAAGCCTCACACCGACAAACCGACACACCGAAAAAAGTAGAAAACTCGCATATAGATCGAATGCACGAATAAGTAGATTTCTGGGCAGCTTAAGGCTGCGATTTGCTACACGCAAAATACACAAGAAAAAAAAAAACAAAATCGATAGAGGAAAGAATGGGGAAAATAGGCAAAGAAACGAAGGGAAATGTCAACTAATTTTGAATGTCGAACAAGTGCAGCCCGACATTGAGATGAAGAAGACGTTGCCCATACGCAGTGTGGTCACAACGTGGCGGCATTGTCCCATATTCGAAGCTAGAACTCATCCGACGTTCGTTCGAAAAGCAATAAAACGCAATTCGGTCATAAAAATAGTCGAACGTCGAAACGAATGAATGCCAGGACAAAGAGCAGAGGCCGAGCGTGAGACAGGCAAACAGCCAGACGGACAGACTGACTGAGGTACGGACAGAGCAACCAACAACTGCCCCTGGGCTGTCGTCGTCGCAGTTGTCTGGCATGGCAAATTGCAAATTTTGCATATTGCCTGCCAGTAGCTGGCATCCCTTTTGCAGCTGTTTTTGGCTTGCTTTTCCTCTCTAGAATTCTCTCTCCCTTCCAGGTCCATTAGTCATTTGGCCTGGCCAACGCTTTGGCTTTGGCTTTGGCGTGTCGCCACTTTACAGGATGAATGACCCCAGAGCACAGTTGTTTTCTCCATCGCCTCCCTGTCCACCATTTTGCCCGCAAACGGAAATTGCACACACGTCGCTGGCAAAAGCATTTTCATTGCTCGTTTTTTTTGCAGGAAATCATAAGAGTCTAAGGTTACGTTAACGACTAAAGTTGGCTTTTAACTTAATAACAAAGTAGTAGTTTAGAAGCAGGGAAATCATAGGAAGAACTATGAAAACATATAACGAATTCATAATTAGAATACAAGGAAGTGAAGGAAACTAAGCTACAATTCAAACTTATTTACCTTCATGTCAATTAAAGTCTAAAATTAAACCTCCTGTACCGCAATCAATTCGATCTCTCCCACTCGACCTCATTTTTAAACAGACAGCGGCCTATCTTGACCATTATCAGTTTTTTTTTCCGGGCTTAAATTAAATATTATTTTTAATGCCTGAGCGCATTAACAAATTGTGCGTTCAGCTGAAATCATTGGCTTGTAAAATATAAAAATAACTTTTTGAAAAGTATTTTTCCTGCTTCTGTTACTGAATTTTTATCCGTTTTTCTCTGTTGTTGTTGTTGCATTTTCAGCATTTCACGTTTAATTGATTTTTGCATTCGAGTGCATCAAAGATTCATGCATGTGCAATTAATGATATTTGCGATATGTGGAAAGTGTGTGTAAACTGCAAACTGACACTTTTCGCCGATATTCATTAAAAGTTAATGTGCATTATATGACAAATGAAATTGTATATAAATGAAGCCATTTAAATAATTATAAGAATTACAATTTAAATTAAGGCTCATTGCTGACTTTGGCTTAAGCAATCCCTTTTCAGCTTGTTTACCGCCAAAACTAGCGGTACTCTTCAAAAAATTTAAGTTTTGCAGCTCATAAAATTCGGGTAGCCTTGTCATATTTGGTAATCGCTTCAGCGACTCGTTAACACACTCTGTTCGTCTCACCTCTCCACTCTCTCTCTTTCTCTCTCGCTCGCTACGCCCACAGCTGCGTTTGTTATTTCACATGTAGGTCAAACTGGTAGAGCACAAAAAGCGTTGCATACCTTCAGGCTGTCAATTTATTTCTCGCGCTTGGCACATTTGGCTGGCCTGTGTTATGTTATGTTGCTCTGTGCTCAGCTCTGCTCTGCTGTTCTGTGCTGTGCTCTGCTGTGTGTTGTTTATGTCGGTGCTCTGGTCGCTCCTCATGCGCAACGTGTCTCCAGTCACGGCTTGGCACACTGTCTGATTCTGAGTCGCGTCCTTGAAATTTATGCGTTCGACGCAGGCAATGCGCCAAGCTTTGAGAAGCAGTAGCTCGTGCCTTCTGGGCCTCACTGTGGCTCTGTGGCACTGACTCTGTCTCTGTTTGATACTGACTCTGACTGTGGCTGTGGAACATGGCATATGGCGTGTAAAGCGCTCATTATGATGCTACACACTCGTTTTGGTAGATAAATGGCCATGCAAAACTAGAACTACTTACGCTTCATATACTTTGGCTGCTCGTCCTGGAACTGGGCCAATGTGAAAGGCATTGTTTCCTATTTGGACGGCTCAACAAATTGTGGCATGACATGGAAATGCTGATAACTCTGCCACAGATCGGACCGCACAGATAGACACTGACTACAAAAGCCTAATCAGGCCTTGATGGCTTTGGCTCTGAGCAGCTCTTCAAATTCCCCAAATATTCTTTGCTGGAAGTTGTCTGTCCTTCCTCTTGGTGTCTGCTTTAACGATTTTGCCATAATCATTTTGAAATTTTCGCGCTTATCTGCATGTCGTCAATCAGTTTAGGACCCTGAGCATGTCCAGCACTTCGCCAAGACCACAGAGCAGCAAAACCACATTAAAACAGCATTCAACTGAAATGTTGCGCATACGCAGCGTTGGCTACTTGCCTTAAATTGTTGCCCTTTGCCAAATATACTTAGTTGAAGGCAAACGCGCTTTCATTTCATAACTTCATGTCAATTTCATGAAGAGAGAAGCCACAGAATCCACCCGGCTGCTCCTGCACCGTGAAAAAGCCAGATTATTGCAGTCATAAATTTTTATGATTTTCCATTGGTTGCGTGGGAAAATGTATAGCGCCAGAACACGAATTTTATGCGAATTTAATAGCCTTGCAGATACGATGCAGAAAATTATTATAGCTGCGAGCGTAGCGAGTGTCAGCTACACACTCACACTCTCACCTAAAAGAGTCACAACTTTCGATATCGACGATATCGACAAGGCCAAAATACATTTGGCAGCTGCAGTTTGACGGCCATTAAAAGTAAATTTAATACTGAACTTAGAAATGTTGCTAAAAAAATAACACGGAGAAAAATAGCGGAAGCCCGCAGCTGACAAGGGCGCTACATAAAAGGCATATTGACAACATCCATCAATCACGCATGACAGGCGGTCCCACTGGGCGGTGTAGGCGTGGCAACCACGAAAATTTATCAACCCAAACAGCAGGCAAGTCGACAGGCAGACGAGGCGGAACCACCAGCAGCAGCCACCTGGATCAGCAGCAGGTAAAAGAAGTAATCTAATCCAATTACTCAACAATGGCAAACAAGCGCAAAGCAGCAATGTAGGGCGTGGCATGGGGGCTGCGTGCTGGGCGCTAATGGACGACAACGAGCCGCAAAAATAGAAAAGAAAGCTGGAAATTCGTTTACGTCGTATCACATGTCTACGTAAAAGTTAAACAACCAAAGACAATCACAAAGTATCAATGGCTGCAAGGGGGGAGGGAAAGAAGAGGGGGATGTTGGCTCAGGCTAAAGCCGAAGGCGCACAGTATGAAATCCTGGGTAAACTAGCGAGTCCTGGCAAATGCGTTCGATCATTAACTGGTCGAATCCTGTTGCAAATCCTGTCAGCAGTCCAAATTGAAATTCATGCGCATTCAATGAATTTTTGTGGGTTTGTGTGTGTGTGTGTGTGGGTGTGTGTATTTGGGTCTTAAATAGAAGCCTGCATATTTGAGCAGGATACTGAGCCCTTCAGGACATTGTATTGACGAAATTATCATTTTTGTTGCTTCAATAAAATGACAAAAGCAAACTAATATCAAAGGGGGTAGCGGGAGCAGGGTGTGCACTGTTCCTTTCTACCCTGCAGCTGAGCAGGCTTAGGCATGAAATTGAAAATGAGCCCCAGGAAGCTTTTGTTGTGGCGAAAATTGAGGAGAGACGTGAAGGGAGACAGGGGGATGAATATGCTGATTGAATGTGGCCAAGCGACAGACTGATATCGATGTGGTTGGCAGGGTGGCATGAACTATTCAACAGCATATCTAATAGTAACTCATATCTGCAAGTTAAAGAGCTTTCCAAGCTGTAATTTAAATCGTTTGGCATTCATCAAACAGCAATTATGCCGCCCATGAACCAAATGTTTGTCATTGACACTCTTAGCTCTCAAATCGTTTATGCAAATATGCCAAAAAAGGATTCAAAGAGCCAACGATTTCATTAAAAGTCAAACGGACACGCCCTGTCTCTATACACACAGACACCCACAAACACCCACAAACACTATCAAAACTGCCCCAGGATAGTGCATTAATATTCACTTTAGCTGCTTTGGCCAAAATGTAGGCGTGTCCTTGTTGCTAAACAGCTAACAGTGCCAACGTTTAGACGAGTAAAATGGCGACAAATTGAACAGGCAACAAAGTCCTTGCAGCAGCTCATAACAAATCCTCACACTACAGTAGACACCGGACTGAAGGGTCAAAAGCACAGAGTGAACTAGACAAGGACAAAGGGAGGGGAGTATGTGGCTTATTTATAAACGCATTAAAAACGCTTCACTTCCTGAAATATTTAAACCTTTTTCCAGCAAGTGAGCTTACTATAAACTTCTGCAGAATGTTGCTGGTTAAGCCAAAGGATATGAGATGAATGTCTGCATAGTTGGTTAACAGATATTTGGCTTAAAGGTGCTCAGCACCAGCACTGACACATGCGTAACAGGGCAACTTGCGGAATTAACACAGCACAAGTCCAAAGTCAAGTGTTTGGCAATGCTCAGCCAGCTGAAAATGTTAACAAGAATGCAATCCAAAAAAAGCAGAGAAAATGTAGAAAAATGTCAGCTAGGGAGCTCAAGAAGCTCAACGGCAGAAGGACCTTCTCTGTGTGTTTGTGTGGCAGAGTAGCAAAGATTTTAAGGTCAACTTGCAGCTGGGGGCTGTTGCACTTGTCAACAAGTCAAAAACCAAGTAACAGCATCCTGCACTCAAAGGACAAGCCAAATTCTAGCTTTTATTAAAATTGGTTGGCTGCTTTTGACCCGCTTTGGTTACTCTTGATGCTGTGTTGGCCAAAGTCAAGTGTTTAAATGGCATTTAAACATTTTATGACAGTGGCGATTTGTTGCCTTCATGCCAAAGTTATTTATGTAAATTACTCGAACTTGCAACTGCAATTGCAACCAGTTGCAGCGAGTCTTGCTTCTAGTTTTTTACTTCACTGAGCTGCTTTCATGTTTTTTATAATTAAGTCAGTAATTTAAAAGTGTCGAGCTTTGTGGGCAACAGCAACTTTTTGTCGAGTTTTACTTGACTGCGTTTCTTGTGGCTTACAATTCGGTTGGGGAAAACTTTTAGTTTGTCGAGGGTGCCGCAGATAGAGAGGGGGAATTGTTAACAACTACTTTGACATTTGTGCTCTGCTGTGCTGTTCTGCGTGTGGCAAGAATATTTATGTATTTGTATATGTATTTGCGCCATTGTGTTGTTTGCCAACTTAAAATTACTTAAGTGCCAAGAGCGCGACGAGGCGTATAAATGGCAGACCGTGTGACATAAACGAAGAACATCATCAGGTGTAAGTTGAGCTGAGTCGAGCTCAGTTGGCTCATAGATTAATGCCCGTGCATTAGGTGGAGTATTATGATGAGCTTCACACTGTGGCCCACATGCTGTGGTTACGACAACTGCTGCCAACACTGGAGCTGCGTGTAGTGTCGGTTTTAACAAAAGTTAAGGCACGAAGGACAATAAAACAGGACTACCAGAAAAAGCCAAAGAGTGAAGTAAAAAAAATGTAGCATGCTTTACAGCGCACGCCTCTCGCATGTCACTGCCAAGCGGCAACAACAGCAGCAGCGGCAGTTGCAACAGCAACAAATACGACTTAAATTTGTTGTTACATTTGTTTGTTTTTTGCCCCCAAAAGGCATTCTCAGAGCGAGCAAGAGAGATGGCTCTGAGATACTCATGTTGTTGGCAAACTCAACTGCATTCGGAGTGCATAAGTCAGTCCATGAGGCAACAACGAATACAAATCGCACAAAAGTTACTTGCTAGTCCAGTGAGAACAGGGACAGGGAGCAGAGTACACCCCAGCAGAGCTCGAGTTGACTTTTTGGCAGTTGTACAGTGCCTGCAAAATAAAAGGCAATTTATTTGCTTTATGCAAAAAGTGTTTATGGCGAATGCATGCATAACTTTTGTCCAGCTCCAACTGAAGTTTAGAGCTTTAAACTGAAGCTTTGTCTGCTTAGTCTGTTACTTTTATAAAACAGCTCACTTTGATTTGCCTGTCTAGCTGCGATGTCTCTATTCACTAAGTTCATCCCTTGCTCAACCAGTAACTCCATTGTTTTAGCTCCTTTTTTCCTGTAATGCTTGTCTGTAATAGCCTCGAGGTCTGCATTAATTACTGTGACCATAAAAAGCGTCTCGTGCGAATTGCAGTGCAGTTGGCAGAAGAAGTTGTAGCTGAAGCTCATACTGGCGAGTCCTTAACCCTTTTTACTTTGTATTACATTTTGCATTTTATGGCTCCAGACTATTGTTTTCCCTTACCTTTTACCGCCTATCACCCTCTCTCCGCCTTTCGCTTTCCCTGGAGTATTGCTTTGATGCTCTGAATCAACGAAATTTAGTGCATTGCTTAGGATTCTCAATCGTCTACTCGCTGATTCCTTGCTGTCATTGGAATTCCTTTTACTCTGATGTAAAGGAAAATATCTTGCTTTAGTTTAGGCTACTCTTTGCTCTACTCGTTAGTCTCTTTAACTTCGCTCTTCACATTGTTCCCACATACCTAGTTGATCCCTATTCTTTCCACAACAACTCAATTTACTATGTCTCTTGTGCTCCTTAAGTTCCTTTCGCTTTTTTCATTTCTCGTTCATGTAACTTTTCTGCACTTGCCGTTGACGGCTTAAAATTGCCGCTGCATTCTTTTAGGCCAGCATCAGACAAACAACAAATGACAAACTCATGTTGAAAGCTCATTTGTTTTATGGCAACGCTTAGACAGACACATGCGTCCTGTCAACTCACCCTGCCCCTCCCCTGCCCCAGCCTTTAATGCACCCCTGCTCCAGTTATTTGACACGATTTTGCAGCTAGAAAAGAGAGAAAAAGGCCAGACTACTACTTGGTACTGGCGCATTCATTATATTGTCTGCTGCTGACACACTCGCATACCCGCATCCCTTCACACACACACACACACACCCCCAACACGACTATTTATCAGCTTACACTCTTACACACAGACTCACACTCTCACACTTACACGCATACATGCAGAACATAATTGTGCTGTTGTAAACAGAAAAGTCGTTGCCTACTTTTTGGGGTTTTTTCCTTTGAGCACTACACAAAAATATTCAAAGTGTCTCGCCGCCGTATCAACTTTATTATTCGCGCCAAAAAAAAAAGTTGCAAAATTAACAGACATCTCGAAGGTCCTCCCGCATTTAATGCCCACCGTTTTCACCCCTCCGAGTTTCACTGTTTGCAACACAATAAATGCAGAGAAAACAGTTCATGAGCAACTCGCGTTGCTTCAGCCGAAACCAAAACCAAAACTGTTTCAATGTTCGCCTCTTTTCAGCGTTAGATTGTGTGTGAGTGTTGTGTGTTTGTAGTGTGTGTGTGTGTTTATTCTTCACCTTGTTTGTCTTGTTGTTTTGCCCGTTTTGTCCTCCTTTTGCGCGTTGTGCTCCAAAAATGTTTCTTGCTTCAGCTTTTGTGCCCCTGTTTCAATCTGTTTGTGTGTGTGCCTTCACTGAAAGTGTGTGTGCGAAACAGAGAGTGTAAACGTGTGACTCTTGTATGAGTGTGTCTGTATATTAAAGTGTGTGTGGCTGTGTGCAGTGCGTACTTCATTGTGTGTGCGCTCTCGCTGATGTTTTGGCTGCTGATTTTATGGCATTGTTTGCCGGATGCTGTGCGCCTGGTGTGAAATAATCTCTGTGTGTGGGTGTAACGCACACAGACGTCAAATACTATGCTCTCTGCTGGTATGTATGTGTCTTGGGGGCTGTGTGCCTGTGTGCGTGTGTTAGGCTCAAATGTTGCTGGCAACATTTTCGTAGAATGTTGCTTGCCATTTTCCACATGTGGGTGGGAAAACAAGACAAACAGACAGACCGACTCAACTTGGCAATTTTAAGCCGCTTAAAGGAGGCAGTGTGGAGTCAAAATTTTCATTAAAATGCCAGAGGTGAATCCCCTAAAGTAAATCCATGACAGCGAATGAGCAGCGCTACTTGAGAGATTTTCTTGAAAAGCGTCGGCAAAAGCAAACAAAGATCAAATCTTATCGGCAATCATTGGATGCGCACTTGAGATGTGAGCGAACTGTGCTCTAAATTTGTCGACGTTTTGTACGCTTGTTGCCAATAGCAACAGCACGGCAATGGCAAAGTTAAAGGCGGCAAACGAACATAATGAGCTGGGCAGGTGGGCAGCAAGTCTTATCAAAAGCGAAGAGATACTTAGCACAGACTTACAGACAGGCAAACGACAACCGACAACATCGTCATGGAAATTCTTCATTAACTCAACTTGGTCGACTCACAGCAAAGAAGTTTATGTTATTAAGAGCAACGAAAGGGAAGCGCTTGTTGCCAAGTAACATTAGATGGGGACTGGGATTGGGATTCGGAATGGGTGTCGGAGTGGGTATGGAAATGTTTTGGAGGACGGGCGGGCAGCAGCTGTTGTTGTGCTAGAGAAATGTGTATGTTTCACTTGACGACTGAGAGATAACGGTAAATGAATATGCAGCAATTTGCACGCCCACATAATGAGCAAGGCTCAAACAAGCGTTGGAAGGGTGCATTATGATAGGGCAAGCTAGCGGGTAGAGGCTCCGGATGGTATAGGAGGGATAGCAAATGCCGCCAGGCAAAGACTGAAATAATAACAGCAATGGCAGTAACAGCAACAACAACAGCAGCAGCAGCACCAGGCGACTAACAAAAGTCGATAAACAACATAAACCAAGGCAGCAAACGTGAGGCGCAGGCGAGGGCCCAGATAAGTATGCTACACTTTTCAAGCGCCTCAAGTAAGTGCGTGCATGTGTGTGTGTTGGAGAAGCGTGGCTGAGTTACGCCATATGTGAGTGAGGGAGTGTGTGTCTCCGTGTGTGTGTGTGAATAACTGGTTGTGTGTGTGTTTGTGCAGCAAAAGTAAATTAAAACGATTTTAATTACGGTTGCCAAGACGATGAATGAAAATGTCAACGATGAAGGAGCAGCAGCAGCGCCAACAGCAAGTTCGACGGCAGCTTAAGCTTTTTTCTTCAAGGGGCGTGGCGCAGCAGGTGGGCGTGAGCCATGCTTAAAAGCCTTTCGCTGTTAGAGCAGCAGTGTGAATTATTGCACATGTGTGAGTGTGCGAATTTGTGTGTGTGTGTGCTCTGGGTGTGCGTGAAAAGCGTAACTGAAGCCTCTTACTTAAGAGCTTCATTCGAGATTTTCATTTAGGCTGTCAGTGCAAAAAAACAAAGCTACCAAAAAGAATACACAACAAAATTGTTGCCTTTCGTTGTCTCACTGTGCTTTTTGTTGTTGGCCACTCACTTTATGGTGAAAGCAAAGTCATTGCCAAGAGCAACAGCAGCAGCAAATAAAAAAGTGTTGAACGCAAAGCGAAACAGTGAAAGAAGTGGCAAGAGGAAGAGTTGGCTGAATGCAGCGTCAAGCTAAACAAACAGCCGCCATTTTTATGACGCTGTTTTGTTGTATTTCCCTTTTCGCTTCTTCCTTTTTTTGGTACACCTTATTAACGGTTTCTATGGAAAGTTTGCCCGTGTTGACAAGGCGCGAAAATTTTTGCGTTTCACAAGTTAAAAAGCTGCACAAACCGCTTAGCAAAAAAAAACCAAAAACCAAATGAAAAATGAAAGAAAAAATATTGTCGCGCGCTGATTAACTTGACACCATTTACCTGTGCGGCAGGTGGGTAGCTCGCCAGCTTCCTGGGGAATACAACTTGCTGGTTTTTCATGCTGCTGACAGGCTACACCTGTCGCCAATGTCTCATCCCACCTTTTGCACTCGGCACTCAACACGTCCCCCTACTCCGCCCATACCCCTCCTGCCTGCTGCGGCTGCCAAACCGAGCTGACACTTCCTTTTGCCCACCACTGACATTTGCCTTGACGACGGCTGAAAAACCGCTGCGGTTGCTTCACATTTCAAAATATAATTCATTCAAACCCAAACTGCAAGTTTCGGCTTGAAGTGGAACTGCTTTAAAATTTATACAAATTTAAAAGCGCAGAGAAACTTAGAAAAGCTAAGTTAGATCTTGTATATATATTTTTATATTTTTTGACTTATTGGTTCAAAAGGAATCAATGTCTTTGAGTATTTGATATACATAAAAATTAAATTGAAATAGTTATGAGAGTTCCATTTCTAAGTTATGAGGTAACTAAAATGTGTGCCAAATATAGTTCTACTATAAATTTATCTTTAGTCCAAAACATATAGTATAAATGCCTGAAATTCGTGTTCAGTAAGTTAAACCATTTTTTAGTTAATTTGCATTTCGTTTACAGTTTAATCTAGTTCCTAAATATCTTTCGCTGCACACTGCAAGTTTGTTTCCACCACAATGCTGAAGCAGGCACAAATATTTAAAACTCTAGGCAAGTTGTAACAGTTGACTCAAAACATGTTGACAGCTTAACAAGGACTCGTTGCACAAGTTAAACAGGAGACAGCTAAGGGCTCAACTCCCTGAGAGGAATGGCTTACGCTGCTCCTACAAAACTTTAACCAAGAAATGAAACATTTGCCACAGTTTCTTAGCTGGAAAGTTTTGTGTGTTGCATTTCGATGCATTTTAATATGCGGCAAGTGCAACGCTAAATGTCAAGCAAAGTGTCAGCCAAGGTGGCGACAAGGTTGATGTGCACAAGGATGCGAATAAGGAGAATGTTGTTACCCAAGGTGACTGAACTTGTTGGTAAAACTCTGAGCCAATACATTTTTCTTGCTTTTAAACTGACCAGAAAACGTTACAAATATTGTCATCAAAATTGATGGCACATAACAAATAAATTAGTTTGCTAAATTTACCTGTTTTACACTTTGTTTTCCTTTTTATGTTTGTTCAACTCGGTTTGGAGTTGGTCGGCAATTCTCGTAAGTGTTCAGTGTTATCGGGGGCAGAGAAACAAACAAAAGCGATTTGACACAGGCCAAAAAAAGCCGCCAACTTTTCGCATAAAATTCAATTACGATTGTGAGCGCATAAATTTCAACACTTGGCGCGCGTTTTATGACCGGCTTTTGATTTGCCACACTTTCGCCTTATCGCTGTTATCAGTCGCAGACTGGCAATAAAATTAGCCCGTTGGCCGACATTAAATGTTGCGCAGCCCTTGTCCTTTTTCGCTCTTTTATTTAGGTGCCAAATTGGCAGATTTGTTGTGTTTAGTTTATGGCCACTTTCACACGCCAACAAGATACGTATCCGTGAGATACTTTGAACTGTTTAACTGGCGCCGTGTGGCCAACCGTTGCAGTTGAAAGCGCGCAAGGAACTGTTTATGTTCGACGAGTGTTGAGGCATTTTTTGGACTGCTTCGCACGAAACTTGGCAAATGTTGGCCCAAAGTTGGCCCAAACTTGGCATCCACCAGCGCGCATGCGCTGGATGTCCTTGCCACTTCCAGGCTCAGTTTGTTTACGGGGGCAAGCAACTGGTGGTTGCCACAACAGGCAGCCCGAGACTCAACATCAGTTCACAGTTCACTGTTCCCATGGGCAGCCATATGTGACGACTTTGACTGTGACTCTGACTGTGACTCTGGTGCTGATTCCGGCTTTGACTTGGTTGTCGTGACAATTTGATTTCTTTGTAATTTGGCTCTCGACCCCCGAGGATTTCACATTTCAAAATTGCTTTAAGTTTAATGAAATTGTATTTTGATTTGCAGCTGGCAACCTTTGAACATGGTATTCGGTAAGTTTCTTTTGGAAATTCGATGCTTATTGCTCTCTTTTATGCTCCGACAGCTTGTCAAATGAGCGTTTATCTAATTATGGGACACTGAAGAGTCGCATTTCGCCAACGGGGCTGGGTCAGCGGCAAAAAGGTCCCAAAGGACATTAGAGCAAATCCGCTTAGTGAAAGTCGAGCACAGATTGAGATACAGATACAGCTAGAGATACACACGCATTGTGTATGCAAGAGCATTAGGCAGATACTTGGCTAAGATATGCAGATCAACTGCACACCCGCATCGCACCCACATGCGGCACTTTATTGCATGCTGCACGCTGCCTGTTGCTGCCTTGTGGTTGCAAGCATGCCGACTGCTTAGTGCATTAATGAATAGCCAAAACCAAAGTGTTTCTTTGTGGGTGTGTCTTTCGGCATCTTGAGGCAACTGGGCAGCTGGCCAAATGTAGCTAAGCAGAGTCAGCGAAGCGCAAAAGTATCTACCAGATACGCATTGTTGCAACTAGGCAGAGGCAGCGGCAGCTTTGTTCTTCTCGCTCTCATTTCAACAATAGATAACGAGTCAACGATAGCGCTGTTTACCTGTCACTCATGTGTGTGAGTGCGCGTGTGTGTGTGTGTGTAACTGAACACCAAATTGATATCGTATCTCATGGCTGCGCGTGTACGTGCGTCCCTATAAAAAGCTAATAAAATCTCACCCTTACTCACTGTGATTTTTCCAGCATTTTTCGTCTCGATTTTTCGCAATTTTCATGCAATTCTTTATTTTTATTATTTTTCTCTTTGTCTTATTTGCAATCCATTTTATTGTTTATTTAACGCATTGTTTAGCTGCCGAATATTTACATGTTGTCGTAGGTTTTTCCCGCTGATTTAATGGCTCTAAATTGAAATGGTTTTTCCGCCGTGTGAGTTTGTTACATCGAATTGCTAAAAAATATTACGAAAAATGCTTCGAAGGCACGTGCAAATGACTGTTTTCATTTGGAAAGTGTTTGACAACCTAGCTTATACCCTGTAAAGTTTGTATGTCTATAGATTTGTGCAATGAAAGATATTATACCTCAACCTACACAACTATTTAATTAAGTCAAAAGTCAGTTTTATATTTGAAACTCAACAACTTCACTCACTGCCCTAACTAATCTCTGCAGCTTGACTTTATTACTACATGGGGTATTTTATAGCCATATAAATATTCTAAATTCCACTGGCATTTTACTGCAGTTGAAAATCAATACTCTATTTTCTAATCAAACGAAATATTTGGGAATTTTGTGTTTCATTCGGAGTTTCTCGATTGCAACCGGAAATTTGATTTGTTTCTGATAAATGTTATTTATTTTACTTATTTAAGTTGAATATTTCCTGCCTCAGTTGCCACCCACAGCTACCCCCTACTCCCCCCTTTCCCTTGTCTATCTCTCAGTTGCCATCTCTTGCTATCAGCTCTGACTTTGTTGTAAAATTCAATTGCCAAATTGATTCAACTTTTTGCCTTTTTCGCACGCTTCTCCTCTGCCATCGCCTCTCTCCTCCCTCCTGTCCCTCACATTTGTGCTGAGCCGCAGATAATTGAATGATTTGAATTTTTATATTGAATTTTTGTGCCTTACACGTGCCACGCCCACGCGGCTTTTCATATTTATTCTACTTTTTTCTAGCATCCCATTTACTTTTTTCTCTCCTCTTTTGTGTAGATTTTTTTCTATTAAAATGGAAATTGTTGGTGAATTGGAAAATTGCTTATCAATTGGCAGGCATATGCTCCAAGGATCAAACGGAGTCGACTCCGGGGTCGGAGCTCAGGGCATAGGGGCAGTCGATGTGTGACTAAACTGCTGCCAGTACCTCCCTCTACTCCACCCTACTCTTCTCCCTCTACTCCACCCTCCTCACTGTTTATGCTGCAATTAAGAATTAAATTAAGTTTTTCGCTTGGCAACTTAATTGAGTCGTTGTTTGTTTCCCTCGCTGAGCATAATTCAATATATTTTCTCATCTTTTTTTTGTGGGTCTATCGAAGCGTAAAGCCGCCAGAAATGCATAGCAAATTTTGAACACTACGTCAAGTTTTTATTCTTTTAATTGTTTGTGGCTGTTCATCGTAGACAACCGCCCGCATAACAGTGCTGCCAGTTTAGCTATTTTTTTTATGGCTGGAACATTTTATGACATGTTATACAATTGTGTTCTCAAGATTAAGTCTTGTAAGTCAGCTCAGTGCAAACGTTTCAACATAAAATACTATATCTAGCTAGTTAGCCTTAAGAATTCTTTCAGCACTGTCACATAACCAACTGTTAGTTATATACATGAATATATAGCTCCGATGATGATGTAACAGCGCGGAGTAGAGGAAATTTGATTAAACGAAGTGTTGGTGGGAAGCACATGGACTGAGGACCCTGTAAATTGGACATGGCACAGCAGACGCCGTGTCGTCTGAGTGCAAGGTGAGAACACACTCTTTGTTCTTGGGCCACAAAAAAGCATTTTAGTTATTGCTTCGTGGAAGGCAACTAGAACACAAAAGGAACTCAAGTGTCGCACACTTGGCTCTCCCTCTCTCTCCCTTCGTCCCAGTGCATTGTTTCTCAATCGAGTTTCAATTCAAAAGCAATACAAACATGCTCTGCGGGTTGCCACTTGAAAGGCAATCGCAATAACCGGAGCAAACTGTAATTACCTAGAATTCACGCGACCATCGAGTCGCTCAAGGGAGTGACGCCTGTGACGCCTGTAACGCCCGCCCGTTGGGTTGCTGATTCGTTGGGCCTTGGGACCAGGTACCGTTGTTACCATGCTGGACCCATATGTGTCACATAACTCTATACAAATGTGTTCCCTTCTCCTATTTTTGAAATATGCGCAGGCGCGCAGCTTGAGCTCTAGACTTGAATTAAAATGCCAGACACAGAGACGTCACAGTGCCTAAATGCCACATGCTGATTCTGCCACCAGTGCCCCATCAAAGAGGCATTGGCATTTCTAATGCAAAACGTGTGGTGACACATTAGCCATGGAGAGCTGGCAGCTATGACACTCGCCACGTCCCCATCTGCCTGGCAGCTGTCTGTCTCAGTGTCTGTCTGTCGTTTCGTTGTGTGAAAATTATTTCACCCACTGTACAGTCGGTGACAGTAATTGAAGTGTGACATACTCATAATGCGTTTCGACTCAAAAACTCATTTCGAATGCGTCGAATGTGTCGAAAGTGTCGACTGATGGCCAGATTACAAAACATATAACATATTATTACTGTTATTATTATGTGCCGAGTACCCAAAAGCGGATACAATCCAATTAGTGGACAAAGCTGTTGATGGACTTGTAGCGCAGGTTTAAAATAGTTAACAATTGGGGGAGAACTAGGGATCGATCGTTTATGGGAAAGAAATCGAACCGAAACAGCTTATAAATAAGTTAAATATAAATTTAAATCTACAATATTAAACTACTTAAACCAGATATATTCAAGCTAATTAAGTTCAAGCTAGTTTCCCTTCTTAACAACTATCTTCTTATACCCATTTAAAACATCCTTTAAAATAAATAAAATACTCTTAAATTATACATTTTTTAATACTTCTTTAAGTACTTCAATCATGCTTAGCTGCACTTCAACTATTTGTGACAAAAATAATAGAAATTTTAAGGAAGTCATCTCAACTGCTGTCAAGTGCTTAAATTCTCATATTACCTGTCACACTTTCACCTGGCAAACAGTTAAAATACAGCAACAGAGACAGCTGGAGTAAGAGGGGGAAGCGGGGGAGGCACAGAGAGAGATAGGGAGAGATATAGAGAGAGACAGGTAAACAAACAAGCTGCAGTTTTGGTCCTTATGGCAATCCAATTCAATTCCAGAACGGAGCAGAGAAGCTCATATCAATAATTCGGAACTGCGGTGCACATAAAAGTCAAGAACTTAATTTCCAGCTGCTGTCGTTTTAAAAACAATATCAGTTTTATGGCTCCAACCACTGAGAGAGACAGGGAGAGAAAGTGAGAGAGAGACAGAGAGAGAGAGAAAGCAAGCGATGTAGACAGTTAAGAAGTTCAGTACCAGGAAAAACTTTCGATATCCGTGGTCATATCCGGTGCAAACACACACACACGCATGGCTTAAAATACACACAGACACGTGTGTGCACACCCACAAGCACACCCACAAGCACACACTCACACACACAGCTGTAGTTGAAGCCGCTTTGTTGACTTTTGTGTAAAACTCGCAGCTTAAAACAAACAAAATGCGAATGAAATTGTATTTTATGCATGTGGACGCTGCTGTTGTTTTTAAGTATATGACATTGTTTTTGCAGTGACAACAACACTGCAGTTTCACCTGCACACACACACAGGTAGAAAGGAGAAAGTAGTGGAGGGGTAAAGAGAGAGAGAGAGAGAGAGAGAGAGAGAGAGAGAGAGAGGGAGAGAGAGAAGTCCACGTGATGTTTGCCATCAGCTGCAACTGACAACTGGCTACAAAATGCTAACTGCCAGCTACTGAGCAGCTCTGTCTCTGTCTATAGCCCTATCTCCCTCGCTCTTTCTCTCTCACTCTGTCTGTCTGTGGCTGCGCTTATCGGAGCAAACTATAAGATCTTTTTGTGGTTGTCTTTAGTTAGTTCATGTCTATGTCTACAGCCTTTTGTTTTTGTTTCTTTTCGACTGTTTGTTGTTGTCTTTGTTTATTTGCTTGTTTGTTGCTGCTGCTGCTGCGTTTACCTATGCACAAGTTGTGCAAATAAAGCCGTTAAGTGGAGTAGGAAGCTGCTGCCCAGGTGAGCTCTCCTCTTCAATCTAAGTATTAACTTGATAACATCTCAGTTGCAACAGTTGCTGTTGCTGTTTCTGCTGCTGCTGCTCTGGCAACAGTTGCTGCTGTTCACTGTGTGTTATTTATTTTGCTGTACAAATGACAAGGCTGCTTTATGCTGCCAATCCACTGACACGATAAACAAGCTACAAAACCCCAAACTCTGCGAATTCCTCAGAGAATGGCGGAGGGGGGGGAGGGGAAATGGAAAGCTCTTACTAATGCCAACGTCAGTTTTTGCTGCTTTTACTCCAACTCATCCTGCTCCTCCTCCTACTCATCTAGTTTATCCTGGCAGCTCTTTTTCCTGTCGCTGTTTTGCACATTTATCCTGTTAGTGACACCTTCTTTGTCCCCATGTTTGCCGCCTGCATGTCACTCTTCATTCACTGTTCCCTTCCACTTCACCAAACTCCTCCCACCACCTCAACACGTAATGTTTCCTTCGCCGTCATGTGAAATTCAAAGCAACAACTGCATGCATGTCTATCGCCTGCTCCTCCTTCTTCTGCGCCTCCTGCTCCATTTTCCTACTCTATCGCTGGCCGCATTCAGTGTGAAAAACGTGGAAATTGATTTTCTATTTTCCCTGTTTCTCCACTCTGCCACTGATTGTCAGTGGCAGCTACACGTGATTGAGTCTTATCTTTAGTTTTGTCACTTCAACTGTTCTGGCAGCTACTTTAAATGTCAGCACACAGCTCTGTCCCTCCCTTCCTCCCGTCCCTCTCCTCTCGTCTCTCCGCACACGTGCTTGTGCAAATTTTTGATTTTCTAGGGGCGTTTTCCCCTAACTCTGGTGTCTTGTCAAAGGCTTAACAAACGCGTGTGTTGCACATGAGAAGTGTCAGTGCCACGCCCCTTGCCTTCTCGTACTCGTACTTGTCCTTGCCCCCTTGTTGTTTTTTGGCTGCCCCTTCGTTAAGTGCAACACATGTTGGCACTTTGTTGAGGGATTTCAACACACACAACTCACACACACAACACGCACACATATGTGGCGATTTCAGCAGCTTGTTTTAAGCACATTTCCCGTAAGGCTGAGATAAACTGGCTCAAATTGATGGGATTAACTAAAGGTAGACGAGAAAGCCAATTGGTTTACCCCACAACAGAGTGTTTACAGAACATTTTAAAGTATTTTAATCAATTTAAAATTCGTTGAGAAATTTGACATATTTGAAGCTGCAAAGAAAACCAATTACATGATAATGCAATAAAGTTGCCTATATGATATTTCTGTCCATTAATATGACTTATTCAATAGTCTCAATTCAATAGTCTCGTTTCTTATCACGATATCCAACCTTTTTAATATTCTACTGTAAATCCATTGTGTTGTCAGTTTACTTAACTGTAGCTCAAAGTCTCAAAAGCCAAGAGAACAAAAAAAATAACAAAATAACAAAAATTCGCAGAATTTACCTGTTCTCCCCCAAAAATGTTACCTGTAAATGAATTTGTATGTCCTTGTCGTGCAGCTGGCAGCTTAGCTAAAAAGCTAAAAGAGAAAAGTAAAAAAAAGAATCACTTTTAAACAATTTGAACAAAAATATTTGTCTACGCGTCAACAGCGTCTAAATATTTCCCAGTTCCTGTTCCTGTTGCTGTTTCTGTCCCTGTACAAAATCAAAAGGACCGCAAAGTTTATTTAAGGCGTTGAGATGAGAACAAATTTATGCCCCCAGTCCCTGCCTCTCCCCTCGTTAGGTTCGCCCATCAGCAGCAACAGCGGTGAAAAAACTTTGCCCCTAACGCAATTTTTATGCATTCTCCGTTCCCCGTGCTCCGTGCTCCACTCCGTTCTCAAAGCTCCTTTCACGACATGGAGGACAATTTCAACATGGGACACATTAGCGCCAGTGCGGGAGGACTAACGACCCGCGGATCCTGGCCAGAACATTACGTTTTAAATTTATGTGATTAATAAATTTCCATAATTTTTGGACGAACCAACCAAAAAAAATCAAGAAAAAACTGCCTAGCAGGCAAATAAAGCACAGCCTTGTCGAGCACCGGAAATAGGCGCACGGCCAGGAAACGGCATTACAGCTCCGCCAGGAATCAAAAGCAGCAACATCGCAACATCGTTTTCCCTGTCAGCGGTATTTCCGCTGCTACCCCCTCACACACCCCCTCTCTTGACAATAATTTTGTATGCGTGGAGAACTGAGATTGCCAAAAGATGAAAATTAAAGATTGCCAAGCAAATAAATGGGCTTGCGATTTGCTGTTCCCGAGGGTGGACTTTGGTTTTGCATTGAGTAGGTGTTGGGCAAAGGGCATGACTAAAGAAACAAGAACTTTGTACAAGTCTCTTAACTTATAACTTACTTTAATGAGAACTCGCTAAGCAAATAGTCAGCTCTAAAACTGATTTAAGGGTTGACTAAGGAACTGCACAATTAAAATTGACAGGCCAGAAAATACCCAGTACTAAGCTCAGAAAGAAGCCATTTAAAAATGTAAAGAAATGGAAAAGATTTTTTATTGATTGGCTACAATATACCCTGTACTAAACACTTCATTTCAGAATTTATCCCTAAGCTAAATTGGTATAGTATTTTTAAAGGAAATGTGAAGCCTACTAGTAGTCCTTTTTATATACAGTGGAATCCGATTATAACGACACATAAGGGACCGACGATTTTATGTCGTTTCGTCGCAATGACCGGACGGACGCTTTAAGCGGAGTCGTTATAACCGGATTCCACTGTATATCCAACATATCTCCTACTCTAACTACTACAATTTACTAGAGCTCCTTTTTACTTTTAAAACACCCTTTAAACATACCCTCAAAAAGGGTATACCATCTGCGGTTTTTAAGAGATACGCACCACAAAGTGCTGGGTAGGTCATTTGCTAATTTCGGATATTTTTCTTTTGGTATTAAAATAAATTTGCGCGCTTAGACGGCAGCTTAAATGTTGCCTTCGCAGCGAGCGTAGAAAATTAATAAAAATTAGTTTGCAGACCATAAAAAATTAGGGCAGCTTAAGCAGAGGAATGTGAGTGAGCATAAAGAATAAGCGCATTAGTGGGCGGGGTGGGAGTGTGGGTTTTAGGGGGTGTGGCAGTTGGCCATCGGGGAGCACTACGGCAAAATTTATGACAGTTTGCGCACAACGCATAAATCCTGGCAATTGTGTACGATTTTTAATGCTAGTTAAATCGACTGAAAATGACAGTTTAATGATTGACATGCGCCACAGTTGCCGCTGTGGTAACCACTGAGCTGCCCCAGAGTCGCATTCACAATCGAGTGTCACTGACAGAAGTCGACGGGATGACGGGGCAAGGGGTGAGCCGGGAAGTGCAGGCTCAGTGAACGGTTAAGGGTTAGGGGTAAGCAGTAAGGAGTAGGGAAAAATGGGAGCAAGAGCGGGTTCATGAAGCGCGCAAACGTTTCAAATGAATGTCAACTGTCTGCTCGAATGACGAATACACTCGTTAAAGGGCATACACCGGAATGAATACGAATTTGTGGAGCGTAACGGTGGCCGGGAGGTTTTCGGGTTAGTCGGGTAGTTGGCCGTCTGCCACGCCCACTTGTCAGTGGCATACAAAAGCAGCTAGAACATCAACATCAACAGTAACATCAACAGCAACATCAACATCAATGTCAATGTTTATGACAGGCGCATAGGATTAGCGGGCTATCCAGTTGGAACCAAGGGTAGCAGGGCTACCAGAGAGTGTGGAGTGGGGGCAGTGAACGCTGCGTTGCCATTATGCAAAATGCGCACAAGGGGAATACATGAGCTGATTCTATAGTGCCACAGTTGATGCCCCTTGCAACGCTGCCGCACATTTCCTCTAGCCGCAATGCGCTTATCAATCAGCGCCCATATTGAGAATGATGAAAAGTGCATAATGCAGCAGACATTGATGGAACATGGTAGTGGTGGAGTAGGGGGAGGGGTATAGGGAAACAGGAGAAGACAGCACTGAAAGCAAAGTATTTCTAGCTACACTGACAACAGAGCTACATTAATCTTTTTGTTGTGAAGATTCTTTCAGTAAAATATCGAACTGTGCTTAATAAAAGACATTAAATTTTTAATTTTTCATTAATTTTTATTACGGATTAAAATGTATACAATTAAATGCTCCAGATAGTAGCTAAAGTATCTTTAAGTTGACATTAAAATTTCCAAGGAGCTTGTTCTTCATTTTACAACTACTTAGCCTTTTTTTGCAGTGCAGCTATCTATCTGAGCAGTCGACCTCCCACACTTTCTGAGGGCAGCATTAAACGAGCTGCCCCCAAATGCTGCAATCATGACTGCTGATCTCATTGTTGATAAGTGCAGTGGCAGCAACATTCCAGTGATGACCGACGACGACGTCTTCAATTGTATCCACAATTCAGACTCTGGCATGAAAATGACAAAAACTCACTTGAGACAAATTGTGAATTTATTTAAGCATCTCTTTTTCAAGTGCACTAAACACACAATTTGTTTGCCACAGTTACAGTCACAGTCGCAGTCAGAGTTGCCACTGCTTGAGGCAATTGAAGTTCTGGTTGCATGTTGATTAGTTGGCGTTTTGTACTGCCCCCAGCTCCAGCTCCAACTGCACCTCCATGTCTTGCTTGGTGGGGGAGCTGTGTCATTTGATTCCAAATGCTAGATTATGATTAATTACAAGCAATTTCAAGTGGTTGCCCAACGCGAAGGGCAACAAAGGTCGTCAGGCAACTAGCAGACGTATCTCTTGTGTCTTGGCAAAGCTGATCAGCTATCAACTAGTTTGATAAGCGCAACTGGAGCGTAATAAGCTTAGCAAATTGGGTTTGCCAGTGCTGACATAATCTTTGATGATGTCAAAAGAAAACACCGTGAGATAAACATCGACTAGGTATCATTTTCATTTTCATTATTATTTTTATTTTCATTTTTATATGTAGCTAAGGAAATGGCAGATTTTGCAGCTATGGCAACTCTGCAACAGGGTTGCAAATGGGCAGTCACTGAACTGAAAAATAAGCAAGCACACGTGCGATGAGTCCAGAGAAATGGGGAATGGGAGTGGGAATGGGTTCTGTGAGGAGTATTCCAAGGTTTCTTGCAAATTGCTGCTCGGCACTCAACACAAATTATAATAACTGTAATTACCAGTAGTGGCAACAAACGAACGGCGTGCCACCAACTGAGACAGGGACACAACCTACACAACCTACTTGCCTTCAATACAATTTATGGCCGAAGAGCTGAACACCCCCAACAATAGGGGAGAGGGTAGCAACCCCTTGGCAGAGGTAAACCAAATTCCAGCAACAACTTTCGACTACTTGCGGCAATTTGGCATTGGCATCTATACTTAGTTGCATGCCGCTTGTTGCAACTAGTCGCAACTTGCAACTCGCGCGACGCATTTGATAAATGAGGCCACGTGCCTTATCAGCGGCAAAGGCAAACAAGGGACAGAGACTTGTAAAAATAGAGCACGCTCAGCTCACGTCGAGTACTTAGAGAGACACCCACTAACCAAACTCCCCTCCCATAACCATATGAGCCCGAATGCCCCTCTTGGCCTGTGATTATGCAGCAAGGCAAAATAGATGTGAGTCGAACACGAAAACCAATTTGTAAACGACAAATGCAGGCAACGAGGGAGAAAGGAGAGTAGAGGGGGAGGCGGGTGGAAGGGAGCTGAGTGTATGGCCAGGGACACGCTTATTTGACTGCCATTAATGTGCCATGCAAACGAAATTATATTTAAAATAAGTGGAAACATTACAGTCAACGGTGCAGCTAGAAAATACCCCATAAAACATTTAAAACAAAGCTACATAGGATTGGGAAAAGGGAAAACTAAAGGAAAACTGTTGGAAACTGCTTTATAAATAAGTCAGAGCTATAAAAACAAAAATCACTTTAGTTATTTTAGTCTGAGTCTCAAGAAAATCAAACATGCCCTGAACTCTAGCCCCTTTTCCTAAGCTCCCTTTGATATACCCTCTGCGCTTACTGTTACGGGGTATAAGCACCAATAATAAAAATACAAATAAATACGACAGAGAAAGTAAGTGAAAATACATGAGAGAATGAGACTTTGAGCTGCTGCCCCAGCACCTGGGCTCGCCCTAAGCCGCAGGGATCCCAAAGGACTTTGGCAACATGTCGCCAGCGACAATAGTCCTCGGCCCCGCCCACTATTGGGTTTACCTTTGCACAAAGCTGCCCAGTCTATTGGGCTTTCATCAATTTTTCGTTGCTTTTTTCATATTTTGGCAATCAGACAAAAGCACGACGCGCGTGTCCTGGCAGCGTTTTGAATTAATTTAATGCCAAGGGATGGGCACAGATGATGGTCATGACGTCACGACACGGCACGGCAAACGGCGTTACAGCGTCAACAGAAAACATCATAATTCAAAAATTTCATTCGAAAACATGACGTTTTCATTTCGGCACGCGTCCAAAACTCCCCCGACCTTCACTGTACTTCTGCCTCAACCCTCGTCGTGGGTTTTGAACGGCAAAGTTTTTCCGGGGTTTCGGTTTTCATAGAATTCGATACTCGGTGTGAAAGTGGCCGCCAGCGTTTGTACTGCGTTTTCATAAACATAATTCCATTTCGCTTTTAAGTGCTGAGAAATTATGTTGATGTTAAGTTTAATTTGCAGTTTGCAAGGGGGGACGAGCCAGGACGAAATGTTGTCCTGTCATGCAAAGAAGCAACTGACAATAAAATGCCTCGAATTGTTATTACTGTGTGGCCAAGCACAAAATTGCACAATAATGCAGAATGCCATGAAGGTGGACAGAGTTCAAGTTTAGCATAAGGGTTGCAAGCAACTGGAGAGAGAGGGGGGAAGGAAGACCAGTGCAATGTCAAGTTTGGTGGTTTCTAATGGACTTGATTGATGACTCATTTGAGTGGCGTGCAAAGTGGCATATGTTAGTCTAAGGTCTCTTGTCTCCTGTCTCCAGTGACTCCTGTGTCAGCTAAAACAAGACCAATTCCTAATGGCAAAGCTTAGTAGCAGCTGCCAAAAAAGTTTACTTAAAAAAGCAGCTGAGGACAGCTCCCTGGGGAGCTAAGCTTTAAACCTAAGCTTTAAATGAAAAGCCATTAAAGTCTCAATTTTCTTATTTCTCAAATTTCAACTGTCAGCTGACAGGAAGGAAAGTCGCATTAAAAATGTATAAAAATCAATTTAATAATTCAAGCTAAATACCTTGCGATTAATGGAACCACAATAGCTAAACGCAGCTCACAGCAGGACAGGAGTTGCCTGCAGGACACTGCCCAGAGGCTACAGCTCAACGCCCCCCAAAAGCAGCTGAGACCTGACCCAATGAAGCGGAAGTCGATGATGCTGAGCTACAGCCAAAAACGGCTAAACTGCCAGCCATCAAAACCAATAAATTTTACGATGTGGGAAATTATGAAAAACGTAATTGAAGCGTACAGGAAAATAAGAAAACGGGCAGGACCAAAGAAAAGCGCGCAATTTGCTCGAAAGGAAAACTCCGACTATTTCCACGTACCTGTAGCTGCGGGTTTTAACAGCAAATGTATAGACGGTTAAGGTGTAGACGGTTTTAAATGGTGGGCGTTGGTCGTTAATGGCATTCCTAATTGGTCGATCAGGCGGTCCTATTTCTAAGTATCGAGCGGATCCTTTGAAGGCTACCCATCGAACCCTCCGCAGAAAGGACACACACAAACACACACCTACAATTTATTTATGTTTTCTTTTAAATAAAACATAATTTTAGCGGATTAACGATAATGGTATGAAAAAATTAACAACATTTGGCCTCTAACTTAAATTATATTGAACAAGGCAGTAGGCAGTAAATGATATTTATGAAAACCAAACTATTAGGCTAATTACATTTGCTATAAAATTCAATTAGTTACGATATTGAAAGAATTTGACCAGCTATTTTCATTACCAACAGATAAACTAGTTTTTCGAGGAGTATTTAAATGGAGATTGGATAGCACTCGGGGCGTCTAATGGAAGAAAATACCCACAACGAATGGTAAGTTTCATACTTTGCAGCTCCATGATATTTCGACCAACTTCTTTTCTTATTGGCCATATAAAATTCTGCTTACACTGCTCTCTCTTAAGCTCGCCGGTTATGGGCACAAATGTTGATTTGTCGCACTGCAAGAATTTCAAAGTTTATCGAGACAGCAAAAAAGAATGAAGCAAAATCGGCAAATAATAAGCAAAATGTCGCGTTTGATTTATGGCAATTGACGCCTGCTGAAGTAGGTGCCATCGAGTGAGAGTTGTGGACTGAAAATGCCTCTCGGCTGTACCCAAAAACTCGCCTGTACATGTATGTGTAAATGCGCCTTTAATGGCGCTTTGTCATCATCAACATTTGTCCTTATGCCGAGTGCCGACAGCCGAGTGCGTAGCCAGGAAACACAACACTAGGATATGATTTATGTGCTCGCCTTTGGCACCCACGCGAAAGTACTAGCACACACACACATGTGTGTGTATTGGCATTTTTTTCTATTCACCCAAAAAACCACAAATTCGTATAGAGGAAAAGCCACAGCTAACTTTTGGCTTTTTGGCATTGCGTTAACTTGGCTGGCTACTTTTTGGCTTACTCGTTTCTCTGGTTTTTGCCTAATGACAATTTTTCATGTCGTTTGCCGGGCCGACGCTTTTGTGTTCTTCGTAACTTCCCTGATGTCCCGATAATAGTCCTAATCATAATTTATATACATTTTGCTGGCTGCTTACGCTTTGTATTTTAGCTGGTATTTTCTGGCTTGATTTATGTACTTTTTTCTGGCTAAATTTCAGTAGTAACTGAAACTAAAGTTAAGCTAAAGTTTGAATTCAATTGATGGCTAATGAGATGTCATTCTAGGTACTTCTACGAATACAATTGTAGCTCAGTGTATTGCCTGCATTGTCTTGCACTTTGGAATGCTCGTAAATCATATTTCTCTTGACATTCTCAACTCAATTTCAATTGGAAAAATCTTCGAACTGCACCATTGTTTACATAAGTCAATTTGATTACGTTCCCATTGACAATTGAATTGCAAGCCATCAATCAGACTTGAGTTCAAAAAGCAAGAAGAAAAAATCAATGCATTACTACCCACTTGGCCAAAAGACCAAACGGAATGTGCAAAGCAAAGGCAGTAGTGTGTGTGTGTGTGTGTGTGTGTGTGTGTATTGCAATTGAAATTGAATTGCAAAGCAATGACAATTATGGCGGCAGCAATTGACAATCCCAAACCGACTGCGATACCAATAAAGTAATTGAGACTGGCGCCAAAGAAGCTAAGCAAACAAAACAGATGAGGAAAAGTGCTCAAAGGGGTTGCCAAATGCCGCTTAGAATGCGGGCCTGCAGTTATGCAAATAGCAGATACTCAGATACTCAGCTACATAGATACAGATACACACTCACTGACTGACAGACTGGGAAGCTAAATAAATATTTACATAAGCAGCGCTCACATTTAAAAGACATCAACGCGAAAGGGTTAAAATGATGCGTTGAATTACCAAAATAAACACAAATACCAAAAACGAAAATACTTTTAAGGGCAGACTCATACACAGCTACACGTGCAGAGAGGGGTTAATTGGTCTGCTTTGTATCTGTAAGATACTATAGCTGACAAGTCTGTCGAGTCTGTCGCTCACTGCTTATGACAGCTGTCGGTTAACTAAAAGTTTCCTTCTTCGAGTTGGGGGCGCAGTTCATTAAACATCAATTTCAGTTTATGAAATGAAAATATGTATTTCATTTTTTTTGGTATTTTCTTTTAATTTTCATTTGTCGAACAATGCAAAGATGCCGTGCAGGAAGAGAATGGTAGAATGCCTGCTGACAGCAGCGTTTAAATTGGCCATTGTGCGAGCCAAGTTACGAGTATTCTGCACAGGTAGCAAACACCGATCGCAGCTGGCTCATTCGAATTGACTTTGATTCTTATTCCCGTTTCCTCTCTCCCTCTCAGTCTAACTTGCTCTTTGTCCTGTCTGTGTGTTGCGGTTGATAGACGACATGGCGCGTCCTTTGGCAACGCTTTTCAAGCCGGGAAAACTCATTATTTCTCGTTTGTTTTCAATTGCAACGTCATTAACTGCCCGGTGCACTATAAATTTCTGTACCCATGGCCTTGTTGCCTTTGCCAAAAATTCATTTGTCGCTCAACCGTAACGCTCTGTTCCTTGCATGTCTAGGACTCCTCTGGGCTCTGTATACAGGGACACTTCAACTCGCACAATGCTCGGCGTCCAGACAGTCAGGCACTTGGCTTTGTTTTCCCATCTCAGTTCACTTTTTTTCCATCTCTCCCTTTTTCATTTTCCCTCAGTTCTTTGTGCCAGTTTTTGGCATTGTTTTGCAGTTTTCATTTTTTGTTATCCGCCAGCCTTGAAATTTAGAAAAGTAATCTATATATGTAGGTTATAGACAAGATAAGGATATACAAGGACAAGGCTCATTGCTTTCCACTCGAAAATCGCATTAACGGATTTTCAGTTGTCTTCTTTCGCGCCTTTGTTTGGCCACATTTTCATCCATCAGTTTTCCTTCAACGACATTGAAGTTGATGCGATTTTCAGTCATGTTGAGGGAGTAGAAAATGGATCAAGATGCTTAGGATACTGTTCCATATGACAGTTGGCTAAGTATTATATCATATCCGAGGCGTGTGTCTTCAAAAGTGAAGTAGATACAGTAGCTGTAAAGTCCAGCTTAAGGTAAAATCTGTGCTTCCTTTGAGTAGGGTATTATAGGTTTGTTAAGCAGACACAGAGGAGACAATTCTATCTGACGTTTGTTTAAAATTTCTGTATGTTTTGGGAATGTCTAAACTTTGTCAAAGGAAAGAATTTTTATGCAGATTTTGTTTGCTTCTTTAATTTATCAACTGTTATGCAAACACAAATCGAAAACACTTTGAAAACTTTATCCTAAAAAAATTAAGTTCTTGTTTAACTAAAGAATATTCTGTCCAGTCGAAAACTTGTTTCCTACATGGGCATATGCTGTAATGACCTTATGGATAACTCAATTCTGACTGATTACCCTTATGGAGGAACATCATAGGACACGGGACACATTATAGATTTTGGCTCTTCCATTCCCTCTCCTTCCACTCCATCTTCTTGTTCCCTCTCCAATGTTTGCTTGTTCGAAAACGTTTTTATGTCTAAATTTCATTAATTCCAAACAAATACGAGCGTACGTTAAAGGCGACCGGCGCCCATATCCAAAATTACTTCCTTTCCGTCGACAGTCTAGGAAAAAATATCAAATTTCCACAAGGAATATTTAAATGCAGGCAACACACACACACACACTCACACGAGTTTTCCGGGCAGCTGGTCGCGACTTGTTTTGGGTTGCCATTAATTCCGAAGACAGTTTCAGCGGAAAAAGGCAGTTGAGTTAAAGGATAACGAGCCTGAAGAGACTGCCAGCCTCGATGCACATGTCTTCATCTTCATTCTGATTACAGGCAGACACACAAATGTGTGCCAGACACAAACTGAGTCTAGGATGGAGATGGAGGCACTGCGACTGAGACACACACGTAGCACCTTTAAAGGTCGCCTTGAACAGGATGCGGCAACAGGAGTTTACAGTGTAGAGTCTCGTTGCTTGGGTCTCAAGTCTCGAGTCTCTAGTCTCGTCTGTCGTTTAACTGGCATGTTTTTTATGTTAAAGCGGCAAGTGTGACATTGTCACTTGGCCATGACACCTACCATATGAAATGGGATCGGGAGCAGTGTGGGGTTGGGGTTGGTCGTCCTTTTGAGAAATTGTCACACATTTGTAGCAGACTCCAAAAGGATTTCTGTCTCTCACTCCCATGCTGTGTCTTTGCAGCTATTACATATGATTTGTGGGCATCTTTTGTAGTTCATTAATCTTAAGGGTTTTTAGCTAGAGACATGCCTCTAAATGGGTCACTAAGGCACACACACATTTCGTAGGCACTGTCGTCTAATGAGACACAAACTCAAACTATCCAACACATTGACTTAGGACAAGTCGTAGATAGCACACCAAGTTGACAACGCCAGCAGTTTCCTTGACATTCGTATCATAAATATTCCTTGCATAGATTTATCAACAGATTTTCTCCGGTTTATTGCAACCCTCGAGCATATTTTTGGCAGCTGTTCGCACTCGTGCACTATCGCTGTGGATCTGAGCATTGGTAGCACCTACAGCAGCCCAAAAAAATGGGTTCTATCAGCAATGTCTTATCTATAGATTTTCCAGTTGCGATAACTCAACGCTCACTTCCGTTCACTTCAGGTTTTTTTTTGTTCCCAAAGCAAACCGCAATACGCCAGGGCGTTGATTTTTCCTGTGACGGGGTTTTTCACGCTTTTCCTTTACGTTTTCATGCATTCGCTTGTATCGTTTAATGAGCATGAAAATAAAATGCAGCAAAACACGATGCGGCATTCTATTGCATACGATATGGTATGGAGTATGGAGAGCGAGTATAATATAAAAAACAAACCCTCCGCACGCCAATTACGATTTATTTGTCTTTTTGAAGTAGGAACGTAAATAAAACTACCAACAACAACACCAATGAATCCCTGTCTATAGGTAAAAAGTTGGTGAACCCTAGAACGATCTCTGCGTGTTCCACCTTATCAAGCACTTCTCGCTTTGTGGTTTAGAAACCGAACAAAAAAGTGGGAATAGGGTCATTCCCGTAGCTCTTGATATCGCGCAGAGTTCGAGCTCGAGCTTGCATTTTGTCACGTTTTCTTTAATGGTGGTTTTTCCATTTTTCCAGCGATTAAATGTATCATGCATGGCATTAACAAATAAAATAAAAAAATACACAAATAACCGAAACTCATTTGTAGTGCATTCAGCTACTGCTTTGAATTAAATTCTCAATGGGTAGAGAGAGGGAGAGCTGGAGAATGGAGAATCGTGCCCATCCAATTTCCATGCATGTAGTTAGTTCTATACTCTCTACTCTCTACCATTTTTTTAGTAATTGCCCTTGCAGGAAATTAGTTATTCAAGCCGAGTTGTGCTTAATTTATGCATCGCATAATTGCTGTTGTTTACTGGAAAATCGTTTTGGAGTAGTTTCAATCGAAAGTTCTTGTTAATGTGGGCGTCGTTATCGACTGCGGGGGTACAACTACTACTCTCTATACGAAACGTGTGAGAAATTCGAATGCAACTCCAAGAAATAGGGCGGGACTCTGACCCCCACAAGAAACGCGGCTGGGAAAATGTTGTGTTGTTATAGATGTGCCACAGCAAAGTTATCTACTCGTGAGCGTTATTGATAAATGACTTATTGATAAAGAAAACGTCTTCAAGTTGATGGAAATTTGTGTGGCAAGACCGACAGACAAGTTAATGCCAACCAAAAGATAAGTACAGCAAACTTTTGAAAGCCCTTTCAAAATATGTTTAATTTTCTGTTTGTTTTTTATTGGCCAGCAACAACAAGAGAAACATAAACGAAATTTAAATAAATCAAATTATTCGAAAAAATATGCACGCCCTTAAACATTCTACATAAACATAAGCATAACTACAGTCCCGTCTGTTCCCTCTGCAATGATTTATGATAGAATGGGGCAAACATTTGGGAGAACTGGAAAACTGAAACATTGGAAAACATCAACGAAAAGCGAAGCGCAGCACAGCAATTAAAAATCTGTTGAACTTGCCGCCAGTCATAAAGTAGAATTCCACATAGAAATCCCAACAACCAAAAACGAACATCGAAAAAACAGAAAAGTATCTATTAAATATACTACAACTATGCGGTTGCATTGCCTTCAGGCCAGTGACAATGCACAGAGCCAACAGAATTATAGTACAATTTAATGGTTTCACACATAATTCTTCAACTATTTATTGCCGCTGGATGCATACGAAATGAAGGATTACAGTTTTGGAAAAGCCCACGGGAAAAGAGTCTAAAGTCTAAAGACCACCCTAACAAATCATTTATAAACATAATTGCTGGAGTCACTTGTAGAAGATAAAAGGAAAATATTAGATACAAAACATTGCCACACAAAGACACCGCGGGCCACATTTTCTCAATGAAATGAGTTGTAGTTTCCCAAGTCTTTTTCATGGGTTTTCTTTCTACTTCGATGTGGGCCCAGGTTTTTTATATGTATTTTCACTAAACAAATTGTTGTTAAAGAATTGATTTAACTACATTTTTAACACTTGCAGCGCATCCCCGGCGAGTTCTTAATGATTTCTCAACTATGGGAAAATTAATCGACTCAGATTGAGTAAAGTGTCCCTCGTTTCGAGTATGTAACTCTAGTCGAACATATTTGTTTAGTTGTACTATGTTGTTGATTTTTAAAGACCATATAAATAACATTTATTTTCGGCCATAAATTAAACAAACCGAGAACAAGAACAAGAACAGCATTGAAAGTGCTTGTAGGCCATTTATTGCTGCCTGAGAGATAGAGAGAAGCTAAAACTCTCCGTCTGGAGTGAAACTGAAATGATGATGCCATTAGAGGGTGGAAGGGGTGAAATGAGGGGGAGTGTTGGGAATTGAAACTGATGCTGAGTAGTGCAGTCAACAGTCGTGTAAGTGCAAATGGCCATTAAAAACAATTTAGGGTAGTTTACGCACAGCAATCGAAATGAAAATCCCAGCGAAAAGCGTTTAGAAATATTGCAAATTACTGCAAATAATTGACAAACATTAAGAGCACTTTTATCAAGGGGGAGTAGAGTTCCAGAGGTGTGTGTGTAAGTGTGTACAGTTCAAAAACTAAATGAAATTTATGCAATTGTCTGGCCAAACAATTTGACAAATCAACGTAAAAGGTCAGAGTTTTCCTTCAAAAGCAAAGGAAAAGCTTTTTATCTAATGAAATGGAGTTTTTCCCACATGAGGTACAACAAGACTGCGACCAGACTACAGTAAGCACTCCTACAACACTGCTCGCTGCAGCACCCAATGGGGTTGCACTTGATTTATGAATGACAATTCAAGTGTCCTCCAAATGCTTTTCCATTGATAGCTGCAATATATTAAATGCAGCACAAAATTCAATTTTCCTTTTTCGCAACTGTTGCCAAAAAAGAAAGGACATTCCCCCTTTTACACGCGTCTCCCTGCCGTTGTCCACGCCTTGGGTGGTTGCTGGCCAAAATTGAACATTTGTTAAAGCGACTTATTAATGTCATAATCTAATTATAAGCAGAGGTTTAACGCTCAGATTTGAAAGCATATTTCGTTAAATGCGAGTTTACCATTGATTATTTCCCTTTGTCTGGCCTTGGTCGAGGATTTGTGAGGGCGTTGGAACCATAAAAAAGTACAGACCATACAATACAGGGTGCAAAATATGTGCAATAATATTTCAATTGTATCAAACTTACCCCAATTTGTTATTTTTTTAAACCTACTTGGTTTTTTCAGCTTTTGTTTAGGGGGCAACAGCTGAAAGGCAGCCATTTAATGGATTAATAATAAGCCAAAGCAGTTTTAGCTGCAAGTTATGGCCCTGGCAGTACCTGCATTTAAGAAGCTAAAGGAGATTGTTTTATAATTTTGAACAGCTGCTGGCAAAAATTATGAAAACATAAACTTAAATGAATTTAGACAAATGTAAAATATTTTATAAGTTTATATAGTGGGTTTCTAAACTACAATTGCTTACTTATTCCTTTATAATTCTTTAAACTACGAATCAAAGCGCAAATCTGAGATATCTCCTATAGAAGCTCTTATCAGATTAGTTTCTTTAACCACGTTCCTCTAAAAGTTAACAAAAAAATCCTTCTCCCACCGTAATAAAAACTGCAAACATGCTTTAAGCTTGGTAAGAAGTTTTCTACCCACTAAAGGTGTACAAAAACTCCGAGTTGCTCTAGGGATCTAGTTTTGTGCTGCTGTTAAATCCAAGTTGTGTACACACTTTGCCGGGCAAACTGTTTCAATTAAGTGCATCCTCTTGTTGAATAACCACAACGTTTACAACGCCGTTGCCTCTGGCCGCGGTGGCATGCAAAGTGCTGTGTCGTCCATGTCCTTATCCCTTTTCCTCTCTATCGTTGAGCTAATTAAGCAACAAAGGCAAAGGAAGTCAAAGTATCTGCTTTCTACTCTTTCTACTCTCAAGTCAGATGGCAACTCAATTAAAAATGTGGCCAGCTCGTAAACAAGCCACAAAAACTTGAATGCCACACCGAAACTCATAATTTCCGGAGGTGCTAATAAGTTGCAGAATAATTTTCAATGAAAATGGCGAGTTGCAACCAAATGGCGAAGGAGCACAAGAAGAAGTTGCCACAAGCAGAGACGGCCACAAAGTACAAAAAATTGACTTCAATTAAAGTGCCATAGTTGGCCATATAAACAGCAAAATGAAAAGCACAAAACGAGCAGCAAAAGGATAATGATAATTACGGACACATGCAGCAGGGAGTGGGCGAAGTGGGCGGTGCAGTGCGCTGTGGGGGCGTGCCAGTGTGCAAATGAAACGTTGAAGTTGCCAAAGCCAAAGCCAAAGAGAGCGAGTTCCAAAAGCATCCTGAATGAGACTGCAAAGTTTTTGTGTTTATTTTATGCTCGCAAAAAAAAGAACTTTCGGAAAACTTGAAAAAAAAATGGAACGATGATGCAGCGCTTCCGACCGGTGGGTGGAGAGGGCAGAGGAGAGGGACAACTACAAGTAGCACAGCAAAAACAAGAACAACAACATGTGAGTACGTTAAGCAAATAGGCAAAAAGCTGAAATGAAATGTGCAGCAGCAAATGAAGAAGCGAAATGTGGAGCACACAGACTATGACAGCGGCAGATAGAGATGGCCATAGAGTTAACCAAAAGAGATGGCAATAAACAGTTGCAGCAGATATAGACGTCAATAGTCGTAGCTTACAGCTCGGAACTGGGAACTCGTAACTCTCGTAACTTGCAACTCGTAACTGAAAATGAAAAGTCAGTCAGACGTTTTGGTCAAATGAATGCGGTACGTGAAATTGAATGAGCCGCCCATGGGCAGCAGCTGGCAGTTGAGAGTACACCCGTACACCCACACACCACCCACTTAGCACACCCAGCGCACACACTCAACTTGTTGACGAGCAACGCTCAGCCACCCTTCAGTCACTCTGCGTCACTTGCTCAAAATGAGAAACTGAATCTGAATCTGAATCAGAATCTGAATCACAGTCCGCGTTCACGTCCGTGTCCGTGTCCGAATTCGACTCAGCGTCGGAGGAGTTCAACTTCAACTTCAATACAAAACGCGAGTTTTCCGTTTTGCCCATTTCTCTTCTCTCGTTTCACTTTGCATTCACTTTGCCTTTGCCGTCTGCCCAAAACAGAAGTTTATTTAGTTCGTTCTGCTTTATTTTGTTTTTTTTTTTTACAGTGCATATTCGTCGTAGTAAATTTTTCTCATTTCGCTTTTTGTTGAGTGGTTTTGCTTTTCTATTTTCCAGCCCCGTTGCTCTGCAAGTGAGTGACTGTGAGTGAGCGTGTGTCTGTGTGCGTTGGTTAGTATTTTCTTTAGTTCTAGCTGTGTGTCTGTGTGTTTGAGTGCTATGCTCACACACAAACAAGCGAACTCACACACAGACACACACAAGCGCATATTGTGAGCTAGCGGTAAATGCTGTATGGCAGCGGCAGCGTTGCATGAACAACGCCGTTGGTGACGTCGACGTCGAAGCCGCCGCGCCGCTGTTGCTGCCGCCCTAACATGAAATTTGTATCTCTGCCGCTGCCGCTGCCACCGTCGCTGCTCACGCTGTCGCTATTTCTGCTTTGCCTCCCTTGTTCTATGTTGTTGTTGCTGCTGTTGTTATTGCCGACTGTTGCTTTGCCTCTGTCCGCGTCTCTGCCGCTCGCTGTCATGCTCTCAGTCGTGCTCATTTTCCGTTGTACTTTTTCGAATGCATTCAGTTGTGGCCCATCATTCCCTCTGCGCACGTCGCGCTGATCGCTAGCAACGCTCCCGGCAACCGGCATACGTATATATATAGACTTACATCCGATACGATTCAATACGGTTCCCAACTCGAGACTTTACGCTACGTTATTAAACACTCGAAAACAGTTCTCCGCTCTTTTGGTGGGAACAACGCAATAAGTTTGAAGATATTACGACCACGCACGTGTGTGTTTCAAAACTTTGGCAGATTCCTTGTACTAGTGTGCAGTTGTGTGTGTGTGAATAGACAGCAATATCAACAAGAACATTGTTTATTAAAATTGTAAACATCAGAAGACTAAAATGGGTCGTCTGTTCCAATACAATCGCTTTGGCGCCATGGAAATTACCAACAAGCGCAAAAAGGATACACAAAAGAAGCCACACGATAAGGCCAAGATGGTAAGTGTTAACAAGCAGAAGTTAAGGATAAGATGGTAAAAAGGGAAACTTAAGAAGTTAGGGATGGACAGAGATATGCGGGTATCGAGTAATTAATAGAAAGATGGACTTTGCAGATAATAACTCTGAAAAGAACTGAAATATGATGCTTTAATAAAATTCAATTTGGTATCGTATTACTAATCACTCCATTAAAAAGAAAGAAGGCAGTAACTCGATAGATTAATAAATCAAATAGTTCGGTTTAATCAAAGATTGATAAACATCTGTAATTAGAAATGTTTTGTAGAAAAGTAAACACATTTAGCTTTTTGTACGCACAGTCAACAGATTGATAATCCCTCAAAGTTCTGGACTCCCACAAGTTGCACCCACAACACTAAGCGGCAAACTCCAAAAAATCCCACATAAAAAACTAAAAAAAAACACGTAAAGTTCATAAATGCAACACGAAAAGGGGATAGAAAGTGGGCGGTGGGGAAGGGGGAGGTGCACTGTAGGGAGTTGCAATGAAAATTCCAAACACGAATGACAACAATTAAAATGATTTAGTGTCACAGATACGAGAACAACAACAACATGTTGTTGTTGTTGTGTTGGAGGGGACAACAAAGCATAATAAAGTCGACTGTCGACGTAAATCAGATGCACACTAAATCAAATATAATCAAATAAATATGATTTGCATAAAAACTAAATCAAGCTGAAGGCTAAAGCGTTAAGCTAACAAAACAGAGAATTAAATCAAAGGGAGAGCAATCGGGAGAGAAAGGGAGGAGGTTGAAAGGCAGACAGTGCGAGAACTGCAGAGATTTTTTTTGGGAATCGTATAAATCAAAGCGAAAAACTGCGTCGAGTGTTTCCTATCGACAAAGTAAACATGGAATATTGAACTAAACTGAATTGGGAAACATGGAAAACATATGTTGACTCATAAAGATAATGATTGATTGAACTAAATGCATTTAAGTATTTTTATACACACATATGTTATTTGTATTTCGTATTTGTATTCATGTTTGATCTCTGATAAGCGCTAACTAGCCTCATATCAGAGCAGCGACTCTAGACTCTGGACTGCAGACTACAGACTGTAAATGGCGACGTCTGGGTGCCGTAAGCTGAGGGAGTTGGACATGAAACCACAGCCAACTCGATGCCAAAGCTGATTAGTCAAATGCCTTAATTAAGCCCCTTACCCAGCTACCTGTATTCCCAAGTCAAATCTATCTAATCTCTTGTTTGACTGCCAGTTTCAAAATATTTGTTGAGGTTGAAAGAAAAACACAGATACAGATACAGATGTGAGCTGGAAAAAGATGGTCGACAACAACAAAAAAGATAGAGGAAAAGTTTGTAATTTCAAACTGCATGACAGTTTGCGTTTTGGCTTCTGCCTTCTGCATCTTTTATCATCTCGTATCGCATCTTTGACTACTTTGCTGCCTTCGATGCCTCTTGCTGTTGCTGTGCATTTTTCATCATCATCTTCATTATTTTCTTTGTCATTTTCATTGTTCCGCTTGTCATTTTTCACAAGAATTGACACCCGTCCGAGTGCCCAAGACACTTTATCTCATTGTAGCCTCAGATTCGCTCTCTCTCTCTCTCTTCTCTCTTTACTTCTTGGCACTTATTTTCCATTTCCATTTTGTTTTGAAGTTGTAGGTGTTGTTTTGGCCAGCTCCCTAAAGGATTGTCTCCGATTCAGCTCTATTGTTGGCAGCACTCTTGTGGGTGTGTTCTCTTTTCGTACTTACACCGCGGGAATTGATTTTACTGGAAGAACCGAGCGTGAAAAATGTCAAAAGAATTTTTTTGAATATCACAATTGAACCTGATAGCTGTGTTTTGGTTGAACAGAGTTCAGTGAAAGCTGTGTGGGTAGAAGAGGCACTTTAGCAGGAACTATGGAGACAATTGGAGTACTTCAAATAAATATTTTAAGAGTTAAGACCTCAAGTTACTCAGATGGAGGCTGATTTTCACAGAATATAAGACATACTCGTACTCCCCTCTATTTCTCTGTTTTCAACAACATGCTGTTGCCAATACTTCCTTTTCCTTTTGTTGAAATCAAACTCTATTTCTGACTTGTTACGAAAATCCCTTAGATCTTTTGGTAAAGCCCAAAAACCGAACCATTCGGTTTATAAGCACGTCTATCCGACATAAATCGTTCGTCACCTCAGACGAAGATTTCCACATGCCTTCGCAGTCGTCGTCATCCGTTATCAGCAAACGAACCCAAAATGTTTCGACTAAAACATTTATTGGCAAGACAAACGAAGCGTAGACAGTAATAGGGCAGAAGAGCGAGAAGGAGAGAGCGAGTGTAAGAGATAGAGACAGAGTGTTTCTGTTTACAGTCGCTGACAAACGTTTTCAATTAGTTTGTTCGAGTTTCAGTTGAAAAAGGCGAAAAGGCGACGCGTGTATTGCGGGTCAAACGATAAGGCAACAAACTGCAGACAAAGTGCACACACCACACACACACAGGAGACACATACACACACACACATGAAGTAAAACTAATAAAGTTGTCACTGCATTGGGTAAAGAACTCAACCATATGTCGCCAGTGGAGATGCAAGTGGATAGCGAACTCAACAAACCATATTGCCAGATTAAAATCTAAAACAATTAAGCAAAGATAAACACTTTTCATTCTCCGTTGATGCTGTTGCTCTGGCTTTTCTTTCAACTGAGGGAAATTTAATTTATTAGCGAAATGCAAGCAGAAATTGACAGTCGCCGACAAAGGAACGAAGACAGCAACAGACGTAGGCACTGTGCAGTGGAGCTAATGGAGTCTGGAGTCGCTTCGACACCCTTCCTAAGTGGCAGAAACACACGAACACACACACGCACAGCTGCCTCATAATTCTGATATGATCGTGGTCTAAATTTAAATCAACTTCCAGAACATGTACAGCGATTAGCAGCAATGAGCCAGGCATTTAAATTCCTAGGTATTTTAATGCCCACAACAGTCGTCGTTCAAGGGCAATGATTAATGCTGGCACTGCCTACAAGTGTCTATAGTTGTGTGGCGCGGAGTGTGCATGCATTTCGGTGGCTTTATGCAGTTTGATTTCTAAGTAGAAAATTAATTGCGCCGCTTGTAAGTGCATTTAATTTTGAAAATTTTCCATAAAAGCAGACCGAACTGAAGTGCTGGCCTCGTTAAGATTTATGGCCAAATAGCAACTATAAATGCAGCTTTTACTTTGGCGCTGCAAATTGATGAGCATAATTAAATGCGCGTCCGAGGGGGGGACGGGGGAGGAGCGGAATGAGGAGCGGGCGGAGGAGCGGGCGGAGGAGCGGGCGGAGGAGCTGGCGTTGTCGGAGTCGTCATCGTCGGAGTATTGCATGCATTGTTGTAATTTATGCTCCATATTGTGCCACCCTCTGTCTCCCTACCCGCCCCTCCCCAGCCAAATTATCCCCCTCGCTGGCTGCTGCTCAATTGGACTGCCCTGTCGTTTTGAGTAAACAACAATTTCACTTATTTTCATGCCGTCTGCTCGTCTGCATTGTTATTTTTACGCTCGACTCAATATAAATTTTCGCTTTGCTTTTTTTTCCACCCCCCTCCCACAGTCTCTGCCACATGCCAGGAAAATGTAATGCAAATATGTATGCAAAAAAAAAGTAGAGAAGAAAAGTAAAAAGCTTTCAACGTCAATTCCCCCCAACTCCAAATGAAGCAACTCCAAACACCCGCCGTCCGACGACTAGTTTAGCTGGGGTTTTCCTGGTCTAGCCAACAAAGTCTGACCAGCAACAACAACAGCAACAACAACGATAACAACTGACAACATCATCGTTATCATCAGCTCGTCATGTGCTGAGCCGCGTTCGTTGAGCTGTTTGAGTTTCATATGGCTTCCAGCAGGATTTGTGTGCATTAGAGACATGGCTAAAGGAACACCAAGAGAACAAAGTAACAGAGACGGAATGGGGGATAAAAAAACTATTAGCCAAACTACAAATGTGGCTAGACATGGTTGTAGATAAACCAGTCAAAGTTGTCGAGTGCTCCAAACTCCTCACTCCTTCTAACAAATGAAGTTATTAAAATTCATTTCTTTTCTGTAGCTGTTAAGCATCTTATTAATATAACTATTATTTTTATGGTGTTCTTAAAAGAACATTTCCCAAGTTCGTTGCACATTCGATCTGCATATCTTTCATCGAGCTCTTCAAGCATCAACTTCAACTTCAAAAAGAATATAACTGAATCCACATCTCATCGTTTTAGTGTTGTATTCCCAGGCATGTGCCCACATGAGAAATGCCCATAAAATACAATTAAAAATTTCAACAATTTTAATTTGCATTTAATAAACTCATCAAAATGTTTTTGTTGAGGTTTTTTTGGGGGGGAAGCAGCAAACGGCTCAATTTGAAAAGCGTTTGATATGACCCCATTTTTTACACCTATAAAAATGTGAACAAAAAACGTGTCGAACGGCGTTAAAAAAATAAAAATAAAAAACCGACAATAAAGCGACTGCACAATGCCACATGCCACATGCCGCAGATGTGTCTGTGCGTCCACAAAAGTCTAAACAAAGGATTTTCTGGCTAATTGCAGGTCCCAAATAGATACAGCATATCAAAACCAAACCAGCCAGAAACTATAAACTATAAACATTTTACATTTTACATTTTTACCTCGGCATAAAATGAAATTAGTGGAAAAAAATGTTAAAATCATTTTACGATAGTATTTTTGTTTTTTTTTCTTCTTTTTCGGGGCAGAAGTTTCCTAAAGTTCCCCACACTCATACGAGTGTTTAAGTAGTAGCTGGAGAAGCGGAAAATGAACCGAGTTCATAAATTTTAAAATGCACCGCAGGGGCAGCTAGACGCGTGTTCCACAAAATGTCATAAACTAGTCACAGTTCCATCTATATCGCTCACTCCCCTCTCACCTCTCTCCCTCCACTGCTTTTCTGACATTTTGAAAGCCCCCAACACGCGAGTGTGTGTGGATTATGTCGAACTTTTTTGTGTGGCATAAAACTGTCAAATTAGCTGGCAGCGTACAACAAAAAAGTGTCTTTCAAATATTCAAATAGCCAAGTTTTTGTTGCAACTAACTAATTTACAGCTGTATCTGAGCATAGCTGACATGCCACAGATACAAATAGAGCAAACTACACTTATAGATACATCAAAAGTTAGCCACAACTAGTGCAAGATGCTTAAATAAATTAAATATTAATAGCTAGAAGTTGTAGCTGTCTTTATCTAAGCGGAAAATAGTGTTAGATACTTTTAGTAGAGATACAATTTAAGTAGGACTCCTCTGCAAAGGTACAAAAGATACCCTTCTATACTTGTAGATACATTCTGCTACAAATTGAGCCAGTTACTTAAGCCAGCATTTAGTTTAATGATAACTCCGTTCCGCTGTAGATACTTTTGAAATTAGCGGTTTTTGCGGTTGCTCCACTGATTGGCATTGCGTGTGGATTGCAGCACTTTCAGGGTGGTTTTCATTGAACCACTTGAGCAGCTGTTTGATTTTCCAGCATGGAAAATTTGTGCATATGCCGCCGCCCCGTGAATTACTCAAGTGCTTCTACAAAAACCCTCCAAGGGTTTTATTTTCCTTCGATCATGGCCCAGAAAACCTTAACAAAAGGCAACAATTTGAAAACATTTTGAAACATTTCAATAAATTCATCAGGCAACCAAAAAAGACACAACTCATGGCGTGTCCACTTCAAACTAATTTCTTTTTGGGTATCCCTCTCAGTATCCCACTCGCTCGCCCTCCCTCTCTCTCTCAATCCCTAAATGCGGAATAAATGGAAAACTAACAACTGTTTTTCAAAGACGTTGCCAGAGGTGCCCCGTTGGATAAGAGCATTATTGTTATTCCAATTCTCCTATTCTCTTGTCGTTGTCAGCTGGCATTCTAGCTGCCTTTTACCTGAGTTTTTATTGTAGCACAATTTGATTACGAAAATATATGCTAACACCTCGCTGGCCAAACAATGAAAATGGCCTCTGGCCATGCTTCATCATCAATTAGAGTTACCTTTCCGCAGGATGGGATCAGTGTAACGTTAAGACGCTGCCTCGATGCCTGACAATGGTAGAGAGGCGAGGGTCCAACACCTTTTGGCTGCCACTGTAAATGCAGTCCGCTGTCCGCAGTCTGGTGTCTGCTCTATAATCATTTCAGTTTGTTGTCTTCCCGTGTCTTGCATAAATTAAAAATCATGTATTTTCTGTATTTACTGTCGTTTTTTCTCCACTTTTTGACCGTCTATTAACCGCTTGTTTTTCCCGTCCATTTTGGCCATTGTGTGTTTGATTTAAGCCGATAAAAGGTAACGCTTTTAACGCTTCTTACACGCCGCTTACTTGGATCACAGCTTTCAACGGATTTATTTATGTGCTGTGCGTGGTCAACACATCAAAAGAGTTGGCCACGGCTTGTTGGCTCTGAATTAATGGCCAAAAAGGCGGAAACTTTTTTACCGTCTTGCCTTCCCGATTAATTTTCAAACATGAACATGAAAATATTCAATACTTTGAGTGCGTTTAACATGCAAATTGAGGCAGGACGGAAGTGCTGTATTTCCTTGCTGGAAAAACTGTTGGACGGGGATAGGAGTAGGTAGAGAGGGAGAGGGGGAGAGGGAGAGGGGGAGAGGGAGAGGAAGCCTAGCTGCCACTCAAGACACAACATCATTATGATTACGTTTATGGATCGTCTGGCAATCTATTCAATGCTCAATTCAATCAAATTCAATCAATTTCAATTTGGCTTAACGCTCAGACTCGTTTTTTATTGTAATTTTTAGAGCTGGATTGCTACCTGAGCTGGCATTCAGGGTACTCCATTGAATGCTCATTATTTTGCCATTTTATTATCCACACTCGCATGAGAGTGTGCGTGTGTGCGTGCTGAAGTGTCATTGTATTCAACTCTCTCCCTCTTCGAGTTGATTTTCAAGTGCATTGCACACTCGAACGCACTTTTTGAGAATTTATTGAATACTTTCGCATAGGTGAATGGATTCGCATTGTTCGTCCAAGTGCCAAAAAGGGGTGTGTCAAAGGAGAGGGCAAGGATGAGGGTGTTGGGACTGGGAGGCGGTTTCTCTCTCTCTGCTGATCAGAAAGCAAATGTCGAGCAAAATGATGTCCCAGAGCAAAACTTTGGTAATGACCATATGACATGAAAAAGAGTAGTAGCAGTAGCTGAAGGGCAAAAGGACCTTTCGCCATTTTGCTTTCTGCTTTGTAGCATATGCATATTTTATGGAGCAAATGAAAAGCAAACAACACAAGTGAAAAACAGCCAAATTACAGAACAATGAAGAGTTGTAACAAGCGCATTACAAGGATATCACGACAACAACAACAAGGACTACATTTGTGACCCAAAGGCATTAGTAGCCTAGGGAGAGTAGCTGACAATAGAGCAGAGATACAAGATAGCGATAGAAAGAGACAGCAGCAGCAGCCGAAGCGGTAGAACAAAGCGCAAGCTGTGAAATAAAATGCGCATAATACTCGTGTGTGTAAGCGTGTGTGTGTGTATGTGTGTTATCAGGCCAAAAAAGGACTCTAGATTCTTTTGTTTAAGCTACGCTTTGTTTGACTTTCGTTTGAGAGTTTTACACTTTTGCTGACCAAAACTAATCACAGTTTTTCTTTCTTTTCTCTTCTACTTGCCACAGTTACGCAATGCCATCAATTGTCCCAGCTACTCGGAAATCTATTGCTCCAACAACACAACAAATGCCGGCAAGAATCTTGACCTGGCCTTCAGTAAGTGTCAACAGTGGAGCAACAAACTGAAGCAGCAGCAAACAACAACACAAGCAACCACAACAGCTGATGAGCCTGCAGCTCAGAGTCGCACACACAAAGTCTATGACAGCATGAAGAACTTTTTGCAGCGCAAACTATTCGCACAGCCCTCGCAGCAACGCCTAGCGGAGGAAGAAGCCACCAGCGACTATGATGAGGTATGTAAACAGCAAGCACAAAAGAAGTAAAGGACTTAAAACTAATTATAATTTATTACTTTAGCAGGATCTTCTCGACTCCTCGTACCAAGCGGACGTGGAGGAAGATGACGATGAGCAACTGGTGGCCGACAGCTGCAGTTGCAGCTCCAGCGGCAGCTCCAACAATGCCACGCCCAGTAGGCGTGCACACAGCAACAAGTCGCCACAGAAATCGCTGCTGTCACTCAACTGCTGGCAGAGCAGTCAACCGAGTGACTCCAGCGGCTGCGAGGAGGCACCAGCAGATCAACAGGACTCCGACGATGCCGGCATCTCCGATTGCTGTCAACTGTTGAACGAGAGCAACAGCAGCCACAGCAGCAACAACAAGCGACGTGGCACACCCAAGAAACGTGCAACACATCGCTACAACACCCAAACAGACGATGACGAGGAGGAGGATGAGGAGCGGGAGCTGCTGCACTGCGCCTGGTACCAACCACGCATCACAGCGAAGGCAGCACAGGAGCACCTGCAGCTGGCAACACCTGGCAGCTTTCTCCTACGCCGCAGCACACCACGCACCTTCGAGCTCTGCCTACGCCTCGACCACAAGGTGAAGTCCTATGCGGTGCAGTGCAGTCGCAGTGAGATGTACAGCCTCAAGGGGGCCAAGAAGCAGTTTAGCACTCTGAAAGCCCTCATCACCCATCACTCGGTGATGGCGGAGCAGCTGCCACTGACACTGGACATGCCCAGGGAACGGGATTTGGTCAAATCAGCCGCAGTCCGTTATGCGGATGACTTTGAGCCACTTGAGTCGCTGCAATTGCTGGGAATTCTGAAGAGTCTGCAGGCCAAGAACTTTGAGGCCTAGAAATGGTGCTTACTTTTCGTCGTGGAAGCGTTAGGGAACGGGGGTGGGGGAATTTATCGAACTGCAAAGGGAACGATAGGTGAAAATATTATACTAAGTTTAATTCTTTCGACCAGAGCCTTGTGATATAGTTTACGAAAGATACGACCAGATATTGAGGTCCTTAGCTCTTAAGTAATTCTTATTGAAATTGAATTGTGTTTATGCTTAAGTTTCTTTCAATTGTACAGTCGAATAATTTGTGAGTTATGGAATAAATATTTTGAACAATGCAATCCTGCAAATACAACCCTCGAGTGTTATTTCAATTGAGTGCTGGCAAGCCCCGCCCCTGCAATACGCTGCTTGCCAACGAGTACCCCAGCCCTTTCTCGTTAGCTGCATTAATTCCCAAGTCCCTTGAGCAGTAGCTGGGACTGTGCACAGCATCCTGGAGGGTAAACCTGGCCTGACTATGCTTCACTTACATGTGATTAGCGTTTCAAGTGTCTCTCATTAATTTTTCAAGTGCGGTTCTCAGCGCACTTCAGACAATGTGGTTAGCAACATGCTGCTAACGACTCTGGCAACATTGAACCGTGTTTCTAAACATAAGCTAGAGGAAAACTGTTAGCACAGGCCATTAATTGTATAATTACCTAAAAAAAATATTATTTAGCTTTGTTATTGTTTGAAAGATAATATTTGTGCAAATTAAATGGACTAACAAGGATCATTGAAAAATATAGTGTAGCATACTTTCAGCTGCTGGCTAATATATTATAATCAAGCGCACAATAATATGCTATACAATCGATTCGGAAATCAATTAATTTGCAGCCGCAAAGTATGCACTAACAATTATTTGATTTTGCGGCTAACAGTGTTGCCAGAGTTTACCAGGCCACAATCGTTGGCTTGTCAAAGGAAAATAGGTCGACAGAGTCTCAAAGTGTTCTATATGAAAATTTGATTATTTTGACTTCGATGAAGTATGACAAGTTCTTGAAAAATATAATAACTTAGTATGTGGTGAGGATGGTGAGGATAGTTATAATGGTACCATACAGTGTTAATTTGGCCAATTGACTCTAAAACAAATTTACTTAATTCATTATGTGTTGGCTATTCTAAGCCGTAGCCAAAGAGATTATGTCTTGGAAGAAAGTTTTACTGTTCAGTGTAAAGTCTAAGAGTCAAAACTACCCAACTTTGATATTGAATATTTTGGGACTCAGACGTCAGATTTTTGATTGGTATGACTTTTTAGACTCGGGAGGACTAGGACTATCGATTCGCATCAAAAAATCGCAATCTTAAATTTTGTCGATTTTTGACAAAAATGCAAAGGGGTAACACTGCAAAATTTGTCAAAATGGGGTCGAAATTAAAAATTTGAATTTTGGCTTGGAATCGAAGCTACTAGTTGTCTAGAGTCTAAAAAGGCAACGCGTTTCAAAATATCACTTCATTTGGCTGAGAAATGAACATTCAAAGTTGACAATATGAATTTATTGGTATTCGAATTGTCGATACTTGAGGCTTAAACACTTTGTAGCATACTTTCGGGCGGCGCTTGAAAATTATATGTGCGAACCGACAACGATTAGCAGTAGCATACTTTCGGGCGGCGTTTGAAAATTATATGCGCGGTCCGACAACGATTATCAGTAGCATACTTTCGGGCGGCGTTTGAAAGTTATATGCGCGAGACGACAACGCTGATCAGTAGCGAGAGATCAGCAGTGTGGCTATTTTTTAAAGCCATTTTAGCTATTTTAGCTTGACTGATTGCTTTGCGCAACGAATTTCTAAGAATATTACAATGTTTTCTTTAAATAAAGCTTGGGAAAAAGCTTAATTATTTAGTATTTGATCACTTCTCGTTTGGTTTGAATCGTAGTAAACTACACATTTCGCTTCCGATTTAATAGATAAAATTAAAATGCTCAATTTGAAATTATATTTTCGTAAAAATTTGGACAAAATTTCTGGTTTATCAATTCGTGTGAGCTTTTTTAGTTGGCCCGTGTTTCATTTGCTTGTGCAAACCGTCTGCACGCGCTTGTTTATAATGAAATAAGATGGAAATCAAATGCAATTTGTTTTTATTATGCATCATCGGTCTCTGTGTAAGTTATTCGTTAAGTATCTCTAAGATCTCTAGTACATAGACTGTTTAGAGCACCACTATGGCTTCCAGAGAAACTGTAACAAAGGAGGATGGTACAGTGGTCTATAAATTTGTTGATCGCGATGGCATGGAATGGGAATATGAGCAAAAGCTGCTCAAATTGGAAGGTACTTCAAAGCCTTCTAAAGTGATGGTGTTCAATGGTCCCTGGACTCCTGCGACGAGGTCTGGAAATGTGCACAATTCGCCAGTCGATGTAATGTTATTCGTTCTATCCCTTGGTGCACTTACAATGGTCAATTCATCAATTCAATTCATTGGTCTCAACATATACGCTCATCTCTTTGGACTTGGTCATTAAATATTCAAAGATTGTCACTGTTTTGGTCAACTCCCTCTCTATTGGACAATGTAATTTTAATTCAAATGTTAACTTTTTTCTAAAAAGCGAAAACGAGTACTTCAAAGAGCAGAAAAACCAAACGTTCCCTCTTTCACTAATGAACCGCTTTTCATATGCACCTGCATTTATTCCATTTGCATATTTCCACACACTCCGCTTTTCCAAAGGACACGCTTTTCACTTAACTTCTGTTTGTTTAGCTTTTCATCGCTGACAGACTGTGACACATGCAGCAGACACCACTGTCAGCAAGGATACTCGCAAGGACACAAATATTCGCTCTCATTTTCATTTGTTTATTGCGCACTAATTATGAAAATTATGCAGATTTAATTGCAATTGAAGCAGCATTTTACCGCATATAATTAAGAGCTCATGTCAGTGCTTCAGGCAGGATAATCACAAAAGTGAAAATATATTTATGTGCATTAAATATATAAATTATTTGCAAAGATCATTAATAACCAAGGATTAATATGCGCAACGAAGAGCTTTATTAATAAATAAATAAATACTTTAAGAGGTGTTATCAATCTACACTGAATTTAATTTTCTCAAAAGTGCATTTGCAGTTTAAAGTGCAAAATCAAATACATTTAACCAAGTTTATTTACCTCTTGGCTTTCAACTTTTAAAGCAAACAATTTTTGTGCATTTAAACAATTTAAGAACAATTTTAGAATTAACACAACATCAGTGGCTGTCGTTGGCAGAAAGTTGTTGTCAGCGATGTGAAACGAGTTTTTGGCTTTTTGACTAATTAGAAAAACAGTTTTTCTAATTGAATGCACTCGGAAAAGAAGCCTAGAACACACATACACTCAGGCACACACATTTGTGGCCATGCCACGCCCAGTTCAGGCCTAGTCATGTGCATCAAAATCAATAAACGTGACTATTGAGATGCAACAACGTCGAGGAGGACTACGGTGGCCAATACAATCAGGTAACACACACACACACACACACAACGGCCAACTGATGTCAGGCATTCACCTGTAGCTGCCAGGCTCACCAATACAAAAGGTGTGGGCAGCGGGAGCCAGGGCGTGGGGAGTGGAGCAACTGCAGCAATGAATGACGTTTGCCATGCTGTTGACGGGATTATCTGCTGTTTATATGCGATTTATTTGCCCAAAAGAGTGAGTAAGAAGCTTGTGAGAGTGGATGAGGAGAAGGGAGAGAGAGCAGTGTGCCCTGGGCCAGTGCACTGTGGAGCAATTGCTACTGTCGGTGGGCAAATTGGTTGCCATGACGCCCGCCAGTGGCTTTGTTTTGGGTTGTGTTGCGTTGCGTTGTGTGTGACCAAAGTGGAAGCCTGGCAATTGCATAAATGTTGTGCCTTTTAATTAGCACAAACACAGAAAAACACACACACACACACTCAGGGCGGAATACACTCAGATTTGCACATCCTTTCGATTATCTGCTGTGTCTAATTAGACGCATAAGCCGCGTTGCGTTTAAGCTGCTTTAAAGCCATCGAGCGGTTCCACTGCCAACTAACTTGGTGAGGATAGTTATAATGGTACCATACACGTACAGTGTAAATTTGGCCAATGACTCTATAAGAAATGTTGGCTATTCTAAGCCATGCCTCTTTCTCAGATATCAGTTTAAGATCTACTGAAAGTTCTGTTCGCTTGGTATTACAGCTGGAATATGCAAATTCCCAGTTGAATTCTCTGGCGAAAAGAAATCCACAGTAAGATACAACAGAATTTACAGTATTATTGTTCAGTGTAAAGTCTAAGAGTCAAAACTACGCAACTTTGATATTGAATATTTTGGGACTCATACGTCAGATTTTCGATTGGTATGACTTTTTGGACTCGGGAGGACCAGGACTATCGATTGCCATCAAAAAATCGCAATCTTAAATTTTGATGATTTTTGACAAAAATGCAAAGGGGTAACACTGCAAAATTTGTCAAAATGGGGTCGAAATTAAAGATTTGAATTTTGGCATAGAATCGATGCTACTAGTCGTCGAGAGTCTAAAAAGGCATCGCTTTTCAAAATATCACTTCATTTGGCTGAGAAATTATCATTCAAAGTTGAAAATATCAATTTATTGGGATTCTAATTTTCATTACTTTTTATCTACTTTACTCTACGTCAACAGTAAACAGAGAGTTCTCCTTGTTTGTGCTACAGATGACAGCGAACACACAAACAGCGGTAGAGATCTCTAAGCGCAATTAGCGCAGAGAGTGGGAACCTGCTGTTAATGTTTATGTTAATGTTAAAAATTTTTTCATTGCGACCTGCTGATCATTTTGTTTGCCTGGTATTTCAGCAAGAATTACTAACGAATTTGGGCACTGCAGATCGCAGCGGTCCAGCAAAAAAAAATCCGCGAAAGGCCAAAATCGAAGATTTCTTTGTGTGAAACACCAGGCGATCAGAATCAGCAGCAAGCGACAGAATTCAAATTGACAGTTAATGTTAAATAACAGATAATGTTAATTAACAGTTTATGTTAATTAACATTTTATGTTAATTAACAGTTCATTAACAGTTTATGTTAATTAACAGTCAATTAACAGTTTATGTTCATTAACAGTCAATTAACAGTTTATGTTAATTAACAGTTAATTAACAGAAAATGTTAATTAACAGTTTATGTTAATTTACAGTTTATGTTAACTAACAGTTAATTAAAAGTTTATGTTAATTAACAGTTTATGTTAATTTACAGTTTATGTTAACTAACAGTTAATTAACAGTTTATGTTAATTAACAGTTTATGTTAAGTTAATTAATTGTTAATTAATAGTTTATGTTAATTAACAGTTTATGTTAATTATCAGTTTATGTTAATTAACAGTTTATGTTAATTAACAGTTTATCGTCGCTATATCGACTCGGCTATTGATGCTGATCAACAATATATATACTTTATGGGGTCGCCCACGCTACCTTCTGCCTGTTACGCATATTTCACTTCTGACAAACATAATAGACCCCTCCATTTTTTTTTACAGTACGGGGTCTAATAACGACGATGATGATGAAATATATACTACAACACAAAGTTGCTGGAACAGTGAGAAAATGCAATCAATTGCGAAGTGTAATGCAATAAGGGAAACTAACGAAGGGCAAACGAGGACCAAGGATCGACCACAAAGTTTTGCAGCGTGTCCGGAAATTATGTGCCACTCGAGTGTCCAACGAGGCGTCAAGCGACGAGCTGCAAGTATGATGTAAGAAAGTGCACAACTGATGTGGTAAGTGGGTTTCGGGTGGTAAGAAATTGTGTCAGCAGTGTGGCAGCAGCTGCCAACTTATTAAGCTGATCAACAACACACGCACAAGGATGGATAACCACCAAACTGAGCTCCAGCTCTGCTTCTGGCTCTGCTTGTGGCTCTGACTGACTAACAGACTTATCCTTGTTACTCACTTGGCCAGCACTAAGTGGTGGCAACATGCACGCTCTGACCTCAGACATTGGGGCACGGAATGCAGCAGCAGCGGCAGCAGCAGTGGGACAGCGCCTGAAAGTATGCAACAAGCAGCGCAAAGTGCACTCGATTGTTTGCAACAGAGCAGAATGAGTTGAGGAATTGCGACTACCCTGCGGTATATATTTTATATCAAATAAAGAACGTATAAAAATCAGAATGAATCAGTTGGCATTTAGCCAGAGAACTGCATATCCTTTCAGAGCTATCAAAGCCCCAGCAAATGGGTCAGCAGAGCGGAAGCAAAAACAGCCGAAGGTAGATGAAACAGAACTGATAAAACCCAGTTAAAGTATGCAAAAAAAAATGGGGAGATAATAGGGATTGTCTGTCTTAAGCCGCAATACAAACTAAATGGCGCTCAAATGCCATAAAAAAAGCGTAAAACTTAACAGAATTTAAACTGAGTTTAAATTTCAATAAAAGTGTGTGTCTACTAAAATACATTTTTAAATATTTGCTACTAATATTTCTAGTTTACCATTTAATTATTATTAATGAGAACTTCCACATTTAATTAAAATTAATTGATATTCACATATTCGCTTAACGATTTCCCTTTTGCCTAAATTCAAACGCAAATATTCCAACTTCCGCTCGCTTTTCGCTCCTTACATATTAATTTTCCGTTTCCGTTTATAATAAATCAAAATAGCAAGCAACACGTAGAGAGGTAAAAGTGTTGCTTGCTTTGCAAACTTTTAGCTTTTAATGTCGTTAATTAATCGATATAGAATCTCTTTCCATCGTCCTGTATCTAAACCTTAAAACCTCACAGCCAGACAAGCAATTAGAAAAATCGTAGAAATAGCAACCGAAGGCAGCAACAGCAGCAACAATAGCAACTGCCAGGGAGCCCCAAAGGCAAAGAAGAAGCAGAGGAGCAGCCACAACACAACACAACACACATGGTAGGGGGGGACTCCTCCCACATTCCATTCCCTGTCCAGTGTGCTCTCTCATATGATTTACAGTCTCAAATACATGGCACAACGACTCTGAAAAGCCGTCGGCAAAAGTTAAGAAATGAAATTTCAAGAAAATTGCACACACAAAACAACAGGAAGCCCACAACAACAACAACAACAACGATTGGGATGAACGGGAAAATATTGTAAAACTCTGGCTATAAAGTAAATACACGATACATATCGGCAGTGGTAGTGGCAGTGGCAGCGACAGACGGGAGTTGGCAAACAATACAGCCAGGCCAAAAAGAAGTGAAAAAGCCAACACAAAAGTCGTTATCTTAATTACTTTTATAGCTTCGATTTGGGGCGAGAACAACAACATGACAACAACAGCAACTACAAATAAGAAAGAACATCTTGTTTGGTAGCAGAGTGTAGTTTGAGCACTTTAAGCAGCAAAATTAAAGCCACTGAGGAATTAATGCTGCTTTCTGCTGCTGTCTCATTAACGAGTCTTTGCCATAGAGAAAAGAGACAAGAGAAAAGAAAATCTCTGCATATTTTCGCAGTTCATTATGACACATTTCTTGCAGCTTTCATCAAGTGTTAACCTCATGTGTGTGAGTGGGTGTAAGTGGGTGTGTGTTTGCCGAGTTAACACGCCAGTTAATGAACTGCTCAGCACACAGTACCACCCCCTTTCACAGCACATTCAGGTTACTGGGCCCCGTCCTTGAGCCTGATCATAGATATTTAATGAGCATGAAGCCTAGGCAGTATTTCACACATACATATACCATATATGTGCATACATATTTAATTTACCAGCTAAATTCAAGCTTTAAACAAGCACTTAATTAACATTGCGTATACGCCAAGTGAGCCGTGCTCAACTCGAGTGCTGAATCAATTTCCCTGGTGTCCGGAAGTACTTTAGCGGATATGAAAGACGACTGCCTGTGGCGACAACAAAAGCAGCGACAACAACAACAACCGCAAACAACAGCGAATTGAACAACCACAAAGGCAACAACAACAAGAGCGACAACTCTGGGGCTTTTTCAAGAGTTGAAATTATTTTGGCATTTGGCATTGCCGCAAATATTTTTCGGCGTTAAGAAGCCAACATCAATAAATTTGTTGACAACTTGAAAGTGCGCTGGGTGGAGTGGGCGTGGCAGGATGTCTGGAGAGTGGGAAGTTCTGATGGCACTTCGTTTATTGAAGTGCGCTAAAAGTTTTTAGTCACCCTCGTTGCTTGTTAATATTGAGACGCGCATTATTTATGGCAAACTTTTAGCAACACTTTGGATTGATGGGCGTGCCAGGCAAAAAGGGGCGCGGACAGCGTCTGTATAGTTTGGCTGAGGCAACTTTTAACGAGTTGGCGACTCACTCGGGGCCTGCATTTTGTTGAGAGTTTTGCTGCAAATGTTTACACCTAGGCACTGCAATTTTCTCGCTTAGTTTTACATCAAATGCTTGCGAAAAAGTTGCAAGCTGCTTAACTCGTTGCAAGCAGCAGTGGAAAAACGACAAACAAAAACATAAAATAAAAGTTGCTACAACTTGACAATCATACGCAACGTTGCCCACTTTCAGCCAGTGGCTTTAACTGACTTTCTGCTGTTCTGCTCTGTTTTCCGACAGCTTTAAACAAGTTGTTTGTCGTTTCTATGGCAGCTCAACAATCAACACAATCAGCAACAACATCTTCCCACTGGCATGAGGCACAACAAGAAGCCATAAGCATTTCATTATTAGAACACAAAAATGTTGAAAATTTCATTAAATGGCTGCGTTGTGCAACCAAAGAACTCCCTGGTCTCTGGACACTGAACTCTAAGACAAACTAAAAGCAAGTTGGAGTAATGAGAGCCTTTTCTAGCTGATAGTTGTATACACTTTAGCTGGGAAACTTATGAAGGTAGTGGAAATAAACTATTAGAAGCTTAAAATACATTTTATGCTTTTAATTAGAGCTCCTTTAATGATTTTTAAAACTAGTTGAAGGCATTGTCTAAGCATTTGCAATGTCTATTAAAGCCACATCCCTAAAAAAATTAAGCTTATCACAAATATCCCCCAACAAAACTAGCTAGAAGCACTCCCCTTTATAGAGTACGTATACGCAACATTTTAGTATTTATATGACAACAACTAAGCATAAAGTTGCCGCAGCAGCAGCAGCTAGTTCAGCCAACAAGTGGCAACCACAGCCAACAACAAGAACAACAACCACAGCAAGAATCTAAGCAACCGCATGCAAATTCATAAAAACGTTTAAAAACACGCAAAAAGTGGATAAACAGCAAGCCCCAAAACCACCCCGAATACCCCGGAACTGACCAACCGAAACCCCAAACACGAAATTCACAGACAAAACAGAACCAAGCCGTAGCAGAGAGTCAAGGGTGCAGGACCAAGAACCATGACTGCACTCATAATGAGGGGTTGAGCCACTGAATGCGCCCAGAGTGGCACGAGTGGGGTGGACTGGGCTCGGTTGCGGATGGGACTCATGCTTATTTGCGGTGCTGGTCAGCGGCAAACATTGCAATTTCATTTAATAACAAAATATTTGGACAGCAGCAAGCATTGAGGCGTCTGCCAAGAGACTGACACAGGGACAGACATAGAGAGAGAGAGAGAGGGAAAGGAAGGCAGAGTCAGAGCGAGTTGGAGCAAATTATTACGTCTTTATGCAGAAATTATTTATGATTGGGATTGTCTAGACTTTATGGCGGGCACACACAATGCACCGGAATTCCGCGACGCCCAAGCAAAACCTTACAATGTTTTTTGTTTTTGGGTTGTGTCTGTAATTTATGAGCTGATTGCTCATACGCCACGTGTGCTAGTCTATTTTAAAGACAGTTAAATGCCGCTTAGCATGAATTAGAGATAAAAGTCTGTGTAGCTATACATGGATTAATTTGTTCAACTTCGTTATAGGAACTTGTTTTATTCATTTTAATTAGAGCAAAAGTTTTGCTTCGAGTTGAAACAAAGTAGGTCATAACTTTGGCTCGAGGAGACGAAGAAAAAGTGCAAAGAAATCAAGCAAAAGTTGTGCAAAAGTCAAAGTTTTGCAAGTCTAATTTAAATAACTAGCTATGAAGTAGATAAGCCGATAAGCTAAGTATGCAGGGAAAGTAATACATAATTTATGGGGAACTATGTTTTAAAACAGAACTCCCCTTAGAGCCCAAACTTCACTCTGATTTAAATCATGAAATTATGCACCAAAAGTGGCAGTTTAAAGCTGGATTTGTGGCAGCCACTGATTAAACAGCAGCAGCCAATTGGCAGCGTATAAACTGAAAAAAACCAAACCAAAATGAGACGAAAAAACAGGCCTGTAAATTGCATTGGGAGAATTTAATTAACGTCGCATTGAATTTTAATCAAGTTCATTCAACAGCGACAACGACAGCGACAACGTGACATTATTTGCATGCGAAATTAACCCGTGACAGCAGTGGGAGAACCACACGGTTATGGACGCTAGGTGGCGTTGGTGTTGGCGTTGGCGCAGGCGACAGGTGGCGTCCTTTGGCAAACATGACACGACACGTTAACCCAAAGTTATGGTAGGAGTAACGTGTTTTTTTACACACACAGCGTGTATCACTCGATTTATCATTACATCAATAGACTGACATTTGTGATTTCGATAGGATAAATCCCCTATGGGAAGATTTGTTGCACTACCAATTAAAGTGGAAGGCTTTAAAGTTGGTTTATCTGCTGGTAGAGTGAAATACGAAATCAAAAACATTTGGCAAACAATTCAATTGCAATGGGTAAATACCAAGGATATGCAATGCCATATCCTTGCGCCAGGACGGCAATTTGTAGTTTTGGCAACAATTACGGCCAAAATATGCAAACAAATTTTGCAACAATGCCGCAGAGAGAGAGAGAGAGAGAATACACATAGTTGCTCTGTCTGGTCTCCACAAACACAACGTGCAACGTGCAACCTGCTGGTTACCAGTTTCCTCCTCCGTAATTCTGTTGATTATTACACGCAACTCTTTCTACTCCCCCCTTCCCCCACTTTACAGCTGCCTTTTAATTGAAATATGATTTGCCGTCTAACATTGATTGAAAGCAAAGAACAGATGTTGCATATTCCAATAGCTGATGCCACAACATTTGATCTCTGGTTTTGTGGCAGGCAACAACTGCAAAGTGCAAATACATGACACGTCGTGTTTAGATCTCCTTTGGCTGTAACCATTTTTCGGGTAAAAACTATGGCAACTGTGGGCGAAAACTAAACTTTATTCATATGCCAGGCACACACAAAGCTGTCATGTTTCAGTCCAACAAAAAAAGGGCGTTGACAATGCTTCCCGACAGTTCCCCAAAAAGTCACAAAGTTTTGTGCAATATGCAAAAATGGCCGAGGCGAAATATGCAAATTTTCTCTGGCTCGGGGAAAACTGAGAAACGCCGCACAAAATGAATGCCAATAATTTTGAACAACTGTTGGGCGACGTACAAAAACCACTTGAAAACCAAAATTGAAATGAACTGAACATGGAAATTTCGTATTGTAGTCGGAAAAAGTGGAAGCCAAGAGGACATGAGTTATAGCAAAGTTTTGGCGCTGTTTGCCAAATTTAATTAAGTTGCGAAACTTAATTGGCCTTGTGGCTTAAATCAGTTAATCGGGGAATGAACGTTAGTGAAAAATGTAGAAAAATATTTATTAAAATTTATTCGATAATTAAAGCTGAGATTTGTAGTGATAAAGTAGGAAGTTTTACTTTTTAACAGGGATACAGAAATACCGATTATTTTTTTCATTATTTTTATAATTTTATTTTATTTAAAAAGCTAATGATCTACAATTTATTCATAAAATGTCGGTTAATGAATTCCAACGACTTTCTACACTCAGTTCTAGCTCAACATGGCGTATACATAATATAAAGTTATTAAAATTACCATTAAAAATAGAGTTCCATAAGTTTCTATGCCACCGACTTGCTGCTCTTTCTTCCCCCATTGTATTCCTAACCCCACTTCTGAGCCTTCTGCTTCTTTCAACCTGCTGCTGGTCACTCAACTGGTGTTTGCTGCAATTTAGCATCATCTTTAGCACAACCTTGAGTTGGCAGTCCAGTTAAACGCTTGACACATGACCATCATCATTTAGCACAAAGCTTGAAGCCTTTTAAATTTGAGCTTGAAACCATTTCAAATCACGCACTTCACTTCAGATACATTGTCCCCTCGCTCCACACTGTTGTTGGATCACATTTCACAGAGACAACAGCAGCGAGTCTCCCCTGAAACTGCAACAGCAGCAGCCGCCCATCTAGTGGGCGTGTCAATGGCTCATTGCTGCATTTACGTAGACCATTGCATTTGAACATTTGCGATGGGGCTAACGATGTGCAGCAATTTCTGTACTTGCCCCCCACTTACCCCCGCCTACCCTGAGGGCAACCAAAATGCACTTTTCGGGCCACAACTAATTTTATGACCAGAGTTCTTTGTATGCGTCGGTTTTAATGGTCGTCGATCTGTGAGTGGAGTGATTCTTCTTAACTCATAATTGCCCGCATAGTCAAGTGCTTGTGGTCGGCAAACGTCTTGGCCATTATGACAATTGGCATTGGCAACTCACCAATACCACACACAGAAATACCAACGAAGAAAGACCAAAAGACCGAAAGACAAACAAAGACATTCAAAATGTTGGCAGTGGAAAATGAAACGCGAGAACAATTAAATGACAATCCGTTTAATGACCAGAGACGCGACGACCATTTCGTTGTCATTGTCTTAATGGCCAAATTATTGTCACTTTGAAGTCGGCGCCATTAAATTAGCCCAAGAAGTCTGAACGCTTCTCGCATTTTATGGCCCAAGTCCAAACATTTCACTTGTAGTTGAAAACTTTTCGCATTTGCTAAATTTATTGCATCAAGTGGAGGTTTAACAGTATATAACATAATATTATAAACATTTGTCAAAACGCGACGCGTCACGGAAATCCCAAAGGACACAAAACAATGGCCAGTTTTCAAACAGAATTTGGCTTAAACAGAGTTCATTTTTGTACACTGTGCAACACAAAAAGGTTTTAAAATCTTTAAATTATTTTTTATTTTTAAACTTTTTTAAATAATTTAACATTTTTCCATACAAAAACTTATTTTTCACCTTTATAAACCCCAAACTGCCTGCCCAGTGTAGCCGTCAGTCTGTGCAGTTTATTTTGCATAACAATTTGACATTAATTGATAAATCGATTTATGACGCCCTCTAGCGTTGACTTTGCGCATTTTATGCGCTTCACTGCGCTCCGTTAATTTCTGTTTAAAGTTATACCAATATTATTTTATTTAGCCGCCATTTGAGTTAACAAAACTGTTCAAATTCGATTTAGCAGCCAATCATTTAATTTCATTGCTAAAATTTTCAATTAGCCTGTTTAATTTTATAACGCAGTTTAGTTTGGTTTTTCATTTTAGGCCAACTAATAGGCGTTTTTAATTATGCTGGCTAATATAGTATTTAAATGGAAGGGGAAATAACTATTTATTAATAATTGCGTTATAAACTTTGATTAAGTGTATGGCAGTAAATTAGCAATTTGTTAGTACATAGCTGACTGAGTTGTCAGAATGAACTCTTAATTAAAACATTGTGTAAACACTAGAAAAAATCAATTAATATTTAAAAATATAAAATATGTATAAATTATTTATTAAACAAGTCTTATAATGACTTGAATAATTTATTAAATACAACTAATAATTATAAACTATTTAAAATAAATTTTAAACTAATTTTTCTAATTTTCCAATATATTTAAAACTGTTCATTAATTTTAACGCTCCAGTCAAGTGGCTTTTAATCGTTTCAATTAGTTAATAGCTCCACTAGTACCCAGTTGAAGTGCGCAAAAATAATCCAAATGACTGCAAACAAAGCACAATTAAATAATTTTGATAATTTTGATGATTTGATAATTGATTTGACTAAGATTGCAACGCGACTGATAAAGCGCCATACAAAATAGGTCAACGACAATGCGCCTATGTGGAACTGACCCTAAACTTATCTTATCGGAAGAGTTTATCAGCGCAGAAATGTAAAATTTGAGCGCTATATAAGACCGTTGGGGAGTTCGGTAAACAAACAGTTTAATTTTAAACAATCAACATGAAATTACTAATCATACTTGCCTTGGCCGTGACAGTCTCGGCTTTTCCGCAGCTCAACTTGGAGTCCCAGAAACGTGTTAAGCCCGCTGTGTTTGGCATACAGGGTCGCATCATTAATGGAACCGAAGCTACAGTTGGCCAAATTCCCTACCAGGTTGGTTTGGATCTGCTCACAATCAAATTAAAGTTCGGCTGGTGCGGTGGAGTTTTGATCTCAAATACACGAGTGTTAACCGCCGCCCATTGTATCGACAAGTAAGTGTATGACGCAGCCATTAAATTCTGAAGTAATCCAGCCTAGATCAATGCTTATAAAATACTGTCCGTGATAGTCTATCTGGGCGCTACTGTTCGAACCTCCCCGGAAGCAACTCGTAAAGTGAGTCGGTCCGACACTGTCGTACATCCTGACTGGGACGAAGCAAAATTGGTCAACGATATTGGTATAATAAAGATTTCGCCTGTCACATTATCACCGAGGATTCAACCCGTTCCACTGCCCGCCAATGCTAACAACAACTATGCCGGGGAAATTGGTAGAACTTCTGGTTGGGGTCTCACTAGCGACACTTCGGATCTTGCCACTACACTGATGTATGCTGACGTCAAAGTAATGAGTAACGCTGATTGTGCATTGGATTACGGCGCCATCATTCAATCTTCACACGTGTGCGTGGTTTCATCGGATAAAAAAGGTCCCTGTAACGGAGACTCGGGTGGTCCATTAGTTTTGTTAGACAACAACGACCTGATTGGTTTGACTTCGTTTGGTACCACTGCCGGCTGCGAACAGGGCATTCCATCAGTGTACACCCGTGTGACCAGCTTCCTGGGTTGGATTGCGAGTCACTCTTAAAGTTGTTGCCACTAATCTTTCGCTTCAATTTAATACAAGTTTTAAAAATTACTGAACAGCAATCAAATTATGTTAATAACAATAAAACGATTTAAATGTGACACACTTTATTTAAACATTCAACTAACCCCAAAAGGGGGAAAACAAGCTGAAAATGAGGGTCGAAATAAGGCAAATACGAGTGAGTATCTTTGCTGGAAGCATTTCAAACTTGGCTAACAATCTCAGTTAAGGCCAAGAAGATACACATAACGCACGCATAGACACACAGCACACACAACACACACACAGGCACAGACACAGACGCAGAGGAAAAGCATTTTTAATTTGCGTATTTTAGTCACGTTCAGGTAAATCTCAATTGAATCGAATGTGACACCGGATGTGAAAATTGTGCACATTTTCCAAGCATTTAACAGCACACAGCCAGAAGGCCAGAGAGATGGAAAGAGACAGCAAGAGGGAGCGCACAAGAGAGAGAGGGATGCTCGTTGTTGTTGCAGTTGTCATCGACGCGATGCTAGCTTGTAATTGTTGCTGCTGGAAAGCAAAGCACGAGACACAAACAAAGATCGCATCACTAAACATGCTGCAAATGTACAGCAGCCAAAGGAAAACACGTAGTCGCATGTTGTATCTCATGCAGAGCTGGCCAACAGTCGGACCAGGGAGAATAAATGGCTAAAACTGCTACTTCACAGCGTTTAGAGTGTGTGCACTTGTGTGTGTGTGTGTGTGTGTGCTACATTTCCACACCTTTCTTGCCACTGATGACGGCTACTTTGTGTGCCTGTGTGTGCGTTGTGTGAATTGAACTGTTAGAAAGGTGAGTTGTTGGCATAAATAGAAAATGCTGCTTTCCTTTTGTGCCGTTTGTTGCACAAGGATAACAAATCTAAACGCTTTGATGTTCGTGGCATGTGCAAATATTGATACAGCACATTAACAGCCACTAACATGTATCTTTTGTTGGCCATATCCACGCTGAAAGTGGGTAATTGATGCCATACTTTACGTGTATTTATATATGTATAGTTTTAAGCCGAACTCGTACATCAAATTGCTGCAGTGTTTCGGTTTTCTGCTGTTCAACACGTAATTACATTTTTATTTATTGAATTTTCGCTGGAAAACAGCAACTACAGCAGCGGGAACAACAACAGGAACAGCAACAGCAACAACGAGGGCAACTTACAATTTTGTCGGTGCCCAAAAATTGTTTAGCGACAAATTGTCACAGACGCTGACGTGCCCGGCTCATGTTGTCGTCGGTCTTTTCATTCACATCCACATCCACATCCTCAACCGACTAACCAAGCGACTGACAGGCGGACTGCCTGACTGTCCTGACATGATGCGTTGCTGTTGCTACCACAAAATATTCCACAAAAGTCAACAGCGACTGAGCTGCAAAATGAGGTCAACCATGAAAATTGCACCAGCGGCAGCAGCAATTTCTCATTTTGAGTTTAGCAGCCAAACAAAATCCCCAAAAACAAAGGCAACAACTGCACAAAAAAAAAGAGGTAATAAAAAAGAAAGAATTTCGCGATGCGGTCCACTGGCAGCAGCAACAACAACGACAACAACAACAACAACTAAGCAGTGTTGCTGTTGTTGCTTGTTCCTGCGGTCGATCGGTTGTTGCTGTTGCTGCTGTTGTTGCTGTTGTTGCTGGTGTCATGTCGTTCATCAGCGTAACAATTTTTATTGCCCAGCGACCGCAACATTGTTGTCGATAAAATTTTAATTCACATAGCCAATTTTTATGTGTAGCACTTAGCCAAGTTAGCAGCAATTGTAAGTGTTTAAGTTAAAAATTTGAAAATTTAAACGAAATTGAAAAATTAACTAAATTTAAATGTATTTCCTAATAAATTATGCCTTTTAATTCTCATTAATTACAGCGCATTTAGCAGTCGTTGTAACTCCAATTTTATCAAATTTTTGCATGTTTCCCTTTTTGAAATAACTCGACCGCCAAATTGATTTATAGCGTTCGAACATGTTGCCAACTCCCCAAAAATTACGTGTACATGGAGCATGTGGAGTGAAGAGAACCCGAGCACGTCCCCAATTAAAAATGCAACTAATTGTGCGCTGCAAATGTTGCATGAAAGCGTTGCGAATTCATAATAACATGGCAGGCAAATGTTGTGCTAAATTGACAACATTAGCGGTCGTGGTAGGCAGCAGCAACACTTGACAGTGTGGCAGCAACACTCGCAGCAGCAGAGGCAACATTAAATGTAACAAGCATTCGGAGAATCTATGGGCTGCATTTATCATGGGGCATGCAGCATGTTGCAATGTCTGCCGGCTACCGTTTTCAGACTTCACGCTTTTGACCTGCGCCGGCGCGCGTGCCACAACAGCAACAACGACAACAAACAGACAATGGCAACACGAATTGTGGCCAAGTTGAACTTGTTGCCTGATCTTTGATCTTATCTTGGCCGCCAGGCAAAAGTGTTAACTGAAACTGTATACACAGCTCCCCTCTCCTCTCTTTCACCTTCTTCACTGTCTGCTGCTTCGACTGCCGCTTGATTAATTGAAATTTCACTTATTGTGCCGCAATCTTCATTTATTTTGTGGCACTTTAATTTATGCCTTCCCCCAGACAAACTGTGTATATGAGCAAAAGCTCACGCCTCAAACATGTTGCAAGTGCCACTTAAGGGCGCATTTGTTGTCGCTTGGCACGCCCCCTTGGGCATTTTGTGCCCCATTTCACAGCAAGCAATTAGGACAATATCCAGAATAAGTTGCACCCTCAGCTGTCAACCGACTGCGCTTCATGTGGCAAGCAAAAGCCAATTACACATGCAAATTGCCAAAAAGCAACTTCTAGGCATATAAGCCATAAGTCAACTGACTGTTTGTGTTGGCCAAAAAAAAGCAGGCATAACGTGAAAAAAAAGAGAAATGAAAACAGTCTCAGTTGCATCTGTAAATGATTTCCTGGAGGCATTTGTGGCCAGACTTGACTCGAACGTTCATTAGCAGCTCAGTCGGAGAACTTGGGCGGCATCATTAATTTTGGCCATTATTTACAGACTGATGGACAAGCCAAGACAAGCCACAAAAACAACAACAAATGGCAAAAATATATATTTAAAATAAATCTAGAAGTTAAGTTATATTTAAAGTCATTTGTGTCTGCTCAGCTGCGGGTCAACGTATGGCAGGGATTGTTGAGGGTTCTTCTTTACTTTTGGCACTAGCGTGTGTGACTTTGTTAAACAAGCTAGCGAAACTTTTGGGATAAATTTAAAAGGAAACTAGGCTTTATATAAACATTTTAAAAATAAATGATTACCTTACTTAAATCTTTAATTTATGGTAAGTAGGAAGCTAGAAAATATAATTGAAGAAGTTTAATCCTAGATCAATAAATATGCAGAGAAAAGCAGACTAGTTTTTGAATGTATCCTGAGACCTAGATTAAGTTACTTACAAATTGAGATAGAGCTTTCCATTAAAAACCTATTTTAAGCACTAATTAAATAACATATAAACCCTATTGCAGTAGGATTACTTTCAGAACAATGCAATTTCCAAACAGTTCTTGATTAACTGTCACTTCTTAGCTTAAATTTCCAAGTAACTAAAACCCAAAACTCGTCTTAAGAATTTAGGCACACAACTCAAACCCATTACATTAGCAGAAATCATATACCGTTTTTGCCAGCTCTCCAGCATTTCAAACTGTTACTTCTAGTTTTGTGTTGACAACTCGGCAACATTTTGGAGCCCCCGATGGCAGCAACAACATTCCAGCAATGTGCAACAAAGCGTTGTAGCCTTGTCGCTTGCTGCTGCTGGCGTCGACGCGGCGACAAAAAACTCGCTGCCAATTGATGCGGCGCACAGCAAAGTGCTGCACGTGGATGTCAGCAACAAGAGCAACAGCAGCAACAACAGCAGCAGCAGCAACAACTGTAGTAGCAGCAGCAGCAGTAGTAACTGTGTGGCAGCTGGCAACGTGTGGCACGTAAAACCGCGTGGCAGCAGCAGACGACAACGCTTCGTATGGAACAAGTTCGGCTTCTGTCTGCACTTCGTGTGAATGTGTTGCTGCTTGAGCTGAAGATGTTGCTGCTGTAGACACTCGCTGCTAAGAAACTGCAAACAATTGTCATGTGTTTCGCGGGCAGTGAAAATGTTGCTAAAAATTGGCATTTGGGTTAAGTGCATGGCTTGCTGGGTTGCTTTAAAGCCTCACCCATGTGGAAAACTGTACGCTTTTCCGTATAAAAAGTCCCACTGGGTGCACTTTCAATATTTTTCATGCATTTGATGCAAAATTCAGACGCTTATCAGTCAACGCTTTGGCGTCTTGTCATAAATTATGCGCAGTGCCTGCACCCACACTCAGCGCAACTCCAAAACTAACACACACTCACTCACACACACTCCAAACTCCACACATTTGATGCTAGGTAACACTCACGCGTCGTCTGCTCGATAACTCATCCCTCATACAAGTCACGCCGTCTGCGGTCTCTCGACATGTTACGCTTGCCTGCCACGAGTTCTAGCTAACAGCTAACAGCGGGAAAAGCTGCGAAACTGAAAAGTATAAACTGAAAACTAAAAACCGCCTTGCATTTCCTGTCTCCCACTTTGGGCCCATTCTATCCCTTGGCACCACCTACTGGCTGCCTCCCACCAATCGCATTGCAAATCATTTTGAAATGCAGCCACGCACGCAAAAATTGAGCTCGTTTGAAATCCAAACATTTTAGCTGCCCCTCTCTCCCTCTCTCCCTCCCTCTCACTCTCCTTGGCCTTCTCCAGTCTCTGCTATTTATTCATTGGTGCGTGTTGCCAAATGCCAAACATTTTTAGATGCGACTGCGAACGATGCTTGTAAATACTTTGGAGTTGTGCAAAAGTGGAAAAAGATTTGCTGTCGCAGCTGTTTTAGCTGCTGCTGTCGCTTTTCCTGCTGTTGTTGCTGCTTTTTGGTATTTACGAGAGAATTTGCTTTGACTTGATTTCAGCATCCACAGACGAGCACTTTGGGCGGCCACAAGCCCTCTGTTGCAATACATTTTTAATTAATTTTTGGCGCGAAAATTTAAATAAATTATTATTAAATGGCAACCAGTAACAGTCAGCAGACTTTGGTTTAAAACATTTTCTTTAAACACGTTTGGTATCTCTGTAAATACTTGGCACATTTAACGATTATAGCCTGCAACTGCAGTAAACGCAGCTTTAATTACCCAAGGGCAATAACAACGTTCTATAAAGCCATCAATTAATTAAGCAGCAAATAAACATCTGGAGAGCCAAACAACAATTATCAATTAAATGCACTTTACCTTAGGACCACAGAAGTGCCACTAAAAATTTATGAAACTCTTCTAACGTTCACTATCATAAAACGGCCTGTTATCATTAGAGATAAGGGAAGTTGATTCTCATTCAACGTTGCTGCGTGGGTTGCCATCCATGTGGATGCTGGAATTCTCTGCTTGTAGTCGTGCCTCTCTATGGGATCCTCTCACAAAACACAGAACACAAAGCACGCACACAAACAAACACACACAAACACTTGCACACGCTGGGGGAAGCAACAGTGTGTGTGAGGCTTCAACTTACGTTCCACAAACAATATCCATGTGAATGGAAGGAAACTGGTTGTTGACAGCACAGTGGGATGACAGTGTTTAATTTTTGGTATACAAAAATGTGTGTTTGAATAATATTTGTTTCCAGAAAACTTAAACTAATTATGCAATGATTACGGAATACATTATAATAACAAAATTTAGTTTAAACGTAGCACAATCCTTTAGAAAATCGTTAGAAATAACGTTTATATAAAAATAATAAACTGGTGTTTCCTAACTACTTTTAAATATTTTTAATATACACTTCGACTTATTTATTTTTTCTAAGCATACTATATATAAACTATGCATTCAACCAAAAATTTCGCTGATAAACCAATTAAGACAAAAACAAATAGTTTTAGTAAAATCATTTTTTTTTTATATATTTATATATAATAATATAATATAATATATTTTATATATTTTACTGTAATTGGTGTTACATAATACTTTCCATAGTTTATTAACAAGAGACTTACTTTTAGCATAGTTTTAGATTTACCAAATTCCAACAAGTCATAACTAAATCTAAAAAAATTTATGACTATGCACTTGCTAGCTTTTCCAGCCCACTGTGCGACGTCGACGTCAGCTGCTGGCTCAGTACGTCCGCTGCCTGTCTGACTGCCTGCTGCTGCCTCGCTGCTTGGCTGACTGCCTGGCCTATTGAAATTTATGTGGCCGTTTTTAGTCGTTTACGCTTAGCCAGCGGAAGCGAACGTCGCTGTCGGAATCGGGGAATCGTAAGCGGAATCGGCAACCATTTCGAAGTCGGAGTCGGTATCAAAGTAAATAATTCGTCGACTGAAACATACAAAATAATACAAAAGTTGCTACTCCGCTGTCTTTGTTCGTGCACCGCTAAGTTGCATACTCAGAGACGTACAAAGGTGCAGCTGTCAGTAGGCCTATTTCGTAATACATTTGATATCATTTGAAAAGAGTTACAAAGTGCAAAAGTGTTCAAAAAGTGGCCAAATAGTTTAAACAAAATAGTTTGGAGTCAAAAGTTATTTAATTGGCATTTCTGAATGCTCGTTTACCCTGAATAATTCAAGCGCTTTATTAACTAACATTTTGGGGCCAATAAATGCACAACGGTTTGTGTGTGTGTGTGTGTGGAAACCTGTTGCTGTTTGGCTTTGTTGTCATAGCGGATATAGCCGAGAAAACCAAAGACACGATCTGTAAGAAGGTTGGTATAATTAAACAATTTGATGTAATTATTCAAACATGAACGAAACTCATCGCGTGTGTGCAGAGCTAACAAGCCATTTAAATTAATCAACTTGACATACACAACTTATGCAAATTATATTGAGGAAGTCTGAAAAATAAAGCAAGTCTCTTAACTGTTACACTTTGCTGGGCCAACAGAATGCGAGTAGAAGTAAACAAGTTTTATGTTACCACAGCAATGGTTGCTGGGTGCTGTGTTGCTGTGTTGCTGTCCTCTGGGGCTTCCCAAGCGTGAGAAAATTCACAGCGCATTAATTAGCAAAAAGTAATCATTTTAAGGTAATCGACAATGCGGGTAGCAAACAACAATCTTCAGTTCCATTCCCCATCCTCGTTCTACTCCCATTTCCATTTCCATCTGCAATCCCCACGAGTTCGATTCATGACTTGGCTCCTCTCGCATGTGAGCTTCATTTGGCTTGTGATTGCAATAAGAAAATGAAAGAAAACTAATTGCTTGAAAATTAAAAACGTGTCAGCTGACACGCTAGCCTCCAATGTTGTTGCAGCTGCTGCAATTGGTTGCAATTTTGTCATGCAACTTGCAACTTCACACCAAGAAATCTAACAGATCAGAGCTTATTATCCACTTATTGCAAAACACTTTAAAAAGCATTGGCCAAATATGTAACACCATTCAGCATTCCATACTCCATACTCCGAGTGCTGTAATTTCAGTTTTACATTTAAAATGGCCCAAAAGCGGCGCATAAATTACACGAGAGCAACGCATGTTGTGGTTTGGTGGCACAGCGTGCTCCAAAGCAGGCCACGATTCATGCAGACTCATTAAGGTTTTAATTTACAAGTTTAGCTGGTAGATTTAAGCACTGCGATTTATATGCGTCGAGTGGCAATAATCAACGGCAACGGCAACAGCAACGTGCAACAGCAACAGCAACATGCGGCAATCACGCAGCGCGGCGCAATAACAACAACATGCTTTAAGTGTCCACCTACGCAGTGCGAGAAACAAAGCCAAGACTATTTAGGGCTGGCCAAGACTGAGGTACAGCCAAGGTAAAGCAACAACAGCAACAACAACTTTAACGACAGCGATTTGTGCAAACGCAGCGACAATAAAGTTTAAAGTAACATGAAAGTGATTGCGGCAAAGAGCAAATGGGAAAAGATACGAAGATACAAAGATACAAGGAAAATGTGTAGCTATGATTAAACACAAGTTTGACAGCGCTGGCTGATTGACTTGGCCAACTGATTGCCGACCTTAGACAACAGTCAACACCAGCAGCAGCAACAGTCACTTTACACACCTGCAAGCGCTGCCAATTATACACAGAGAAAAAGAGAAAAAGAGAGAGAGAGGGAGAGAGAGAGAGAGAGAGAGGAGAGTTAGAGAGAGACTCGACGCACGTGCATGTGATTTGAAAGACCAAAAACCGTTCTAATTTCTCAACTGTCAGTGGCAAGAGGCAATTCAAGCCTGCAACAAGCCTGCACCCGAACTCGTTAGCTCAGCAGCAGCAACAGCTCTTGCAATTATGTAGCGCGTTTACAAAAGAAGGTCGTCATCGTAGTTGTTGCTGTTGCTGTGGCTGTGGCTGTGGCTCATGTCTTCATTTTGGGCTTTTTGCACACACAACAACAACGGCAGCTACACATGTTGCTGGTGTGCAGCAAAGCAACACTAACAGCAACAGCAACAGCAGCAGCAGGAGCAACGCTTTTTGTTTGTTTGTGTTGCCAACACTTTTGGCCTTTGGCGTTGAGTTCTAACCCCACTGTACCCGCTCCCCACTCTCCTACGTCTGCCCCTACTCGCCCTTGTTGCGAGGACCGTACCAGAAAGCCACTTGCCACTTGCTGCTGCTGCAACAAAGCTTGGCCTGCAATCGCAGCGTTTTTTTAATAGTTTCTTTTATTTTATATTTTTTCCTGCTTTTTTTTAGCTGAAAAACAAGTTTTTTTAGCCCAGCTGCTGGCACTTTGGTCCCCTCCGGTGTTGACGTCGCCGTTGGTTGCCGATTTTTTTCTCTAATTTGCACCGCTTTAATTTTTGCCTTTTTATTTGCAACACTTGTCGTTTAAATGCAGCAGCCGAGCCAAAGTGTTGCCAATAAATTAAATGCAATGCAGGCAATAAAAAAGGCCAAGAGCAAATTATGTTAAGAGCAAACCGAAGCAGAAATACACTAGAAAAAAAAAACAAAAAAAAAGGAGTTTATTTTGTATGCAAACAAGACTCAATTTGCGACTAAATAATGAAGTTTACTTAAGGTTATTTGGCTAAATTAGACATGAAACTTTAAGTTCAAATTAGCTTACCAAAAATTAATTAAAAATAGTTACGTTTTATGAACTTTCAGCCAGTTTATCATAAATTCAAGTGCTTAAACCAACCACTTAGCCAACAACATAATAAACTATTATTAAAGTCATATTTTAAAAGTTATAATTGAACAATTCGAACTAGAGTCGTTTGGATTTAATTTGAACTCTTGGCGCCGCATAAAGATCGTAAAGAAATTATGGAAACCTGCTCGCAAGTGTATGAAAAACCAACTAAAAATTGTCTGGAAAAATTATCTATGTGCCTTGTGCCCCACAACCAACTTGGTCCACCGTTTTGGCTGTTCTCAGTTCGTGGCCCAGTGCAATCGCAACAAATGGCATTTTTATTGATATTTCGGTCGATTTGGCTTGGGTTTTGTCTGGGTTTCGACTGGGCAGCTTCAAGCTGAAATATATGTGCGCCACCTGTTGATTTTGTTTGGCGATTTGGAGGCAGACCCAGTAAGACCCAGGAGGATATAGACTCCACTTGGTTATGGCTGTGGGGAGACTCGTGATTTGCAGCACAAATTAAAAGCGAGGGCGATGCATATAAATAGCAATTTGGACAGACGAATTAAGGCAAATGACTTCCAATCCAGTCAACAGCCCAAAAGTTGTAGAGTTGTCGTGTCACAGAAATGAACTGAAGTTATGTCAACAGCGTGACTTGTTCTTGTTACTGTTGTGGGTAGTCCTAAAGGAAATCTCATGTCAACTCATATGTTGACTGCCTGGGAAACTGCGCACAAGAATTTTGCGTCACCAACTCACAGACGGCTTAAGTTACTGTCTAAAACCAATTGGTCATTTGTTAAACTGGTTTATGGCCAACATTTGCAGTTAGTAGCTATTAGAGTTTAGATTTAAATACCATGCGAAGCTATGCTTAATTTATGTTTTGAATAGTTGAGACTTAGTCGCTATTAATGTTAATATTTTAATTAAATTAGGATGTGTGTGCTTAATCTTTATTTTGATTAGTCAACACTAAGCCACGATTAGTGTTAATATTTTAATTGGATTTTAGACAGTGTTAAAATCTGTGTGTGCTTAATCTTTGTTGTGATAAGTTTGAATTATCCATATTTTAATTAAATTTTATGTAGTATATAGATACACTTTTTAAAGCCCTGCTGATAAGCTGCAACACAACTTTTTTCTACAATTTATGAACTCTTCAATTGAGTTACAACTTTATCAACACCATACATCCAATTAAACGTCTTTGTTGTACCATTTCTATCCACGTTTTGATCCAATAAGATAAGGCAATCAGATGGTATACTTACAGTGCATTCCAAAGTGCATTATAGACTACCGATGGCTGACAGACGACAGACAGGTAGATAAGCGAACTGCTGATAAGCAACAAATTTGACAGGCATAAAACAAACTGAGCAGGTAGAAAAGATATCAAAATGTACAAAGATTGGGAAATTAAATAATGACAAGCAAATAAATTGTAGTTTCGAAAATAAGTACAAGCTGAGGAAATGGGGAACAAACTGGTTCCAGATGGGGAGAAGAGAGGGGGAAGGGAGAGAGAGAGGGGAGAGAGAAGTTTTATTGTAGTGTGCGCATGTCGTTTAATTAAAAGACAATCAAAAGCTCTGCAGCTGCAGCAGAGACAGGGACAGAGACAGAGTTGGACTCTGAATGCAGATGAATCTTTTGGGTTTCTATGCTACCCTCAAAGGTAGAACCGAAACACACAGCTGGATATGCCATAAACCTGCTCTAAAAGTCCACAGAAATGGCATGTTTATTAGCTTTAGACATATAAATATTTACACGATATTTTAGAAAGGAGTTGCACAGTGTGGAAATTGGAGGAAATTCTCTTTTAAGCCGAGAATTTGACATGCTGTAATATTACCGCAAATTAATGAAATGCTAACGATATGCATTGGTTGGGTAAAATCAAGGCAAGCTGAGAAAAAAGAAAAGAGTTTACATTTCCAAACGGCTTTTCCAACAAAAGAAAATTATGTAAATGGTGGAAAATTGTTTTGGCCATTTTGTGGCTGGCAATTTGCGCTGCCTTCGCTTAGGCTCCAGTGCGCATTTGGCAAATCAATTTGAAAAAGCCCCCCCTAGGAGTGGGCGTGGCAGGACAACAGCCAGCGTTTTGGGCTTATAATAATAATTGAATACATTCAATGCCGCCAGCAGTAGTAGCAGCAGGAACAGCAGCAACATTTTGACTATTTCACAATTGAATCGAGCAGAGCCCAAAGCAGCCACATCGATTGTGGCAGCCACTTGTGGCACCAACTTGTGGCAGAGGCAAGTGTAGTCAAGTGTACGGCTATCTGACGCTCTCTGCCCCGCAGTTATTGTTTTGGTTATTAATTTGTGGCACAAAGTCTTGGCCATTCAATGCCAAAAGCATCGAGTCTCCTTTTGGGTCACAGCCATAGAAATTGCTGCCAATTAGTTTAGAATTTTAGCCCAAACGAACTAAATTTAATTTAAATATATTGTATTTTCTACTGGAAGCAGAAAGCAGCAAAATATACGACCACACAGCAGAGTGATTACGAGCATGTTGCATGCCCCATACTCGGGCAGTCAACAGCTTATTTATGCACATGCAACTGTAACTCTTCATCAAAATAATGTAATTATCCAAATTGTTTTCTTTGAAATTTGTTTACATCATTTTTTACGGGTTCGCAATATGCTAAACTGCCAGAGCCATGCAATGCGAAACGCTTCCCGTTAAGAGCCACTTCAACTTGAAGTTGCACTCGCCGCGAAGCGGAGTAAAGTGGGGAGTAGGGAGGAGAGAAGGGGGAGGAGTCTGTGGCAGGGACTGGCACAGGTGCTGGGCACAGATGTGGCACAGTCGGGAGCCGCAAGCAGCTTTGCCAGTGCCAAAAACAACACACGATGCAGCAGCTCAGCCTCAGCTACAATTTCATTATGCAGACAGCAACAGCAACAAGCAGAACGACAGCAACAACAGCAGCAACAACAGCAGCAACGAGCAACACATCAACAGCATCCGCATTTGCAAATGCTCATCTACATCCATAACCACATCCTCATCCTCATCCTTATGTTGCCTGTCTCCGTATCCCTTTCCCACTATCTCCCTGTGTCTCTCTGTCTCTCCCTGTCTCTCCCTGTCTCCCTCTGTCTCTCCACTACCGCTACATAATCTTCATTATCATTAAAGCAGCGCGCCAAGCGCCGCTAAACAGTTTTAACTCTTTTCCCAACTTCCGTTTTGATTTCCTTTGCTCCCCATCTCTCCCACCCTCCTTCTCGCTCTCTTGTGCCAGTTATAAGCATATAGCAACATTATCCAAACCAGCGCGCATTTTAATTGCATTCTACACCCACAAAAAGCACTCGACACATCATGTTCTCGGCTTACTCTCTTTTTTCTGGGCATCAATTTCATAATGAAATATTTTTAGCAAACCAATTTTAGCTGCTTTTTTTGGGTTTACTGCTTGTGAGTGGCGTGTAAACCTGGCTAAATGCACGCGACTAAATTACTTTGGCTTAAATGCGAGCAAATGTGGCAAATGCGCTTAGCCAAGTTTTCATTAGCAGGAAGTTGCTTAAATAAAGGCAGTCAGAAGTTAGTTAAAGTAGTGGAAAAAGCTACGGAGGAGTCAAGTGACTGTCAAAAGACCCAGTACTAAGTCTGGGCAATTTAAAAATATTTAAAAAAAAATTGAAAATTTTAAGAACATATAAAGGTATTTTATACATTCCCAAAATTTCTGACTGGCTGCTCCTATGAAATATTATTCCGATTCTAACCTGAATCTCTTGTCTTTACATTAAATTCTACAAAATATTCTTAAGAATTATTGATAAATTTTTCCCCTAAGTCTAACTCTCTGTAGGGTAAAGTTTTATGAAAGGTTGTCTTATCATATTATAGACTTTAAACAATTTTTTATTATTTACATAAAGGGTTTTTTCTCTACTCTGCACTTCTGCGTTTAATAAAGCCCTCAGCATACTTAAAAATTTCTTCAGTCAGATAATAAGCACAGCTTTAAATTTCAGCACCTGGTTCTGTATTTTTAAGTGCAGAATGTGTTCAGTTAATAACTTAATTCTTTGCCGATTACCGGATAAAATTGCTGCTGTTTGTTGTAGTTAGAAGCATTTAAAAACGAAGTAAAAATTGAGCCGGAAAAAAACTCTTAACTGGTAAACTCTGAAGCGCCATTAGAAAGCAGTTTTCCAGTGGATCAGATGTGTGTATATGTGTGTGTGAGTGTGTGGACGATGTGTGTAAAAGCTGTACTTGAGCACTTGAGTCAGCTGTGAAGTGTCTGCCTCCGTTTCAAGTTGGGTATGAGACTGGAATACCATGGAATACCCTGTGATTCCGATCACTTTGGCGGTCTAATTGCTTTGAAATTTTTGACTGGGGACAGATGTCTGGACATGGCAGGCACTTGGCGGAGATTTGTGGCCTAGAAGAGAGCGCTCGACACGCAAAGAACACACATACTTAAGATGCTTTCAAAGGGGAAGTCTTTGGAGATAGAAAGGGGGTAGGGAGAGCGGCTAAGTAGGCGCCTGTTGTTGGCTCTATTGTGGGAATACGTTAACAATGCAGGAAACGCGGAAAGGCCACTAAATTCTATGCTGTCAGAGTCGAGCGGCATGTCAACAACAATAATAATCGTAATAACCAACAGAGCACCATGTTCCCAGTTGCAGTTAGTATGTGAAAGACACACACACACACACACACACAGTTAACAAACTATTAAGGCTAAAACTAAAGCTGCAGCAGGTTTAAGCGAGAGAGGGAGAGGAGCAGAGAGAGAGCGGGAGTGCTCGCGACTTGACAGCCAACGCGGTGGGGCAATCTAGGCACAAAACTCTCTTCAGCCAACGATTTACTTTGAGAATCGTCGTGTGGGGCGTCCCCTACCACACCCCTCTGCACTCCCGCCTCTCTTACCACACTTTCTTGGCCATATGAACTGGATATTGGCCGCTAAGAATAGAGCTAGTCGCTATTTTTCAGACGTACATTGCTCGACTCACGGCCTGCACTGGACAGACACAATTGCCTTGCACTCGTAATGGAGCGCAAGGTTGCCAGATCGTTATACGCCGCAGGCCAGATCGACTACACAGTTCCGTGAGCAACTTGGAAGAAATTTAAGTGATATTACTTTGATTAAAAGCAAGAGGGAGTAGACGAGGAAACTCTTCTAACTTTGCTTAGAATATTTGCAGTTATTTAAAATTATTATGGCTAAAAATAGAGTAACAGTTAGCTCACTGAATCAATATTGGCAGTTAAGTTTAAGACGATTAAGTAGTTACAACTAGTATCACTTTTAAAATAGTTTATTTTAACTACTTTAATTAATTTGTCTAGCCATCTATGCACATAATTTATTTAAAGGAATTCTTTGATAACTATCTGCCTCCATTTTCTATTACTTTTACTTTTGTCTTAACAACAATTCGCTTTGATCACGAGATTTTTCCACTTCGAATAAACTCTACATAATTTTCTTTACCAACTCGCATTCCCCATCTCCCCCTTTTACCCCTCCACCTCACACTCTATTTGCTAGCCATCAGCTTTACAACAATCCATCAGCTTTTGGCCTGGCCAACACTTGCTCGGGGCTGAAATCACCCGAAATTGCCGCAACTTGATTAGCAATTCCAATTAGAAGTTTTCTCATTTCTGACAGGCATAACATTCAACATGCCACAAAACACAAAGCCAACAAACAACCACATAATCATTGCAATCATTATCAACGACGATAATGAAGATTATCAACATCATGGCATGCACAATAAAAATAAACAGATCATAAATAATATATGAATTCAATTCATATCCGAAAGGATTTGCGGTTAAGACGCCGACGCCGATGCCGACAGCGACGCCGACGCCACGCACAAATATGGACTGAGAAAACAAGTTCCAGTAACTGAAAACTATATACAACTAAATCTATGGATTACAGGGAGCAAGTGGGGCGAGCAGCCCAAGAATCGAGCTGAAGATCGCGTAGATGCGCTCCAAAAGAAAACAAGAAAAACACGTAGCAAGCCGGCTAACTATGTGTGAGTGTGTGAGTGTGTGTGTGTGTGTGTGTGTGTATCTGTGTCTGTGCCTTTCAACTCACTTTTTCACAATTTTCCGATGCCGGTTGTGAAATTTGCCAGAGCATCGAATGTTTCATGGCCAAGTTAACAGGCGCACAGCGCCGCGAGTTGGCAACTTGAAGCTAGCTGAAGTAAGCCAGGCGGAGAGCGATCTACTAGCCAAGTCAAGGCAGAGTAAGACAGAGAGACAGAGAGAGAGAGAGAGAGAGAGAGAGAGGGAGACCATCATTAAGTCAATGTCGTGGTTGTTGTTGCTGCTGCTGCAACTCTGCTGCATGCAACATGCAACACTGAAATTCAAGTTCAACGAAAGGCAACGAGTTATTATTGTTGTTGTTGTTGTTGTTGTTGCTGTTTCTAGACAAGATTCTTTCCACTTATTACACAAGTCATCAAGTGGCCGCAACGTCATCGTCATCGCTGTCATCTTTTGACATCACTCAAAGATCTTGCCACAAGATTTTGATCTTTGGCCCATACCAGTTGGCCAGTTGGCCAGTTTTGCCCAAGTTGCTGCCACATAAGCTGCCTGTCTTTGCTGCTGTTAACGGTCAAATGTGGTTTGCTACCAAAATCAGGCGTTGCCGCATCATTATCAACTGATTGCACTGTACAGTGAAACCTCGCTACTGTCTACTGAGCCACCGGATGCATCCCTATACCTTTCCCCAACCACTTTTCCCTCCTTCCACTACTTTTCCTACTCCAACTCCTACTCCTTTAGCTTCTCTCTATCAGAGACATTTCAGCGTTCTGTCTTTCAATCTGTCTGTCCGTCTGTCTGTCTGTTGCCGCCGCGCCTTTGATGGCACTAATTGTTAATTAATGGAATGCAAGTGGCATGCAGCACGTTGCACATCTTGCTACATGTGGCTACATGGCGTGCCCAAGCAATGCCTTGTAAGATTAACGCCCTGAGCTTCAACCTGAACCTTCACTGAGCCAATCGACAGATTACCTGTTTGCTCCCCAGAGTTAATTCGTATGGCAATTAAGTGCAGACTTTTATTTTGGTTTATACTCTAAAAGACAACACAAGTCTGTCATTTCTTCCTCTTGCACTTGTAGCTACAATTATTCCAAGTGTTTCAGTATTTTTTAATAAAAACTTTAAATAAATAAAGCTAATTAAATGCATCAACGAACTGAGGCAACAATTCTTAAATTAAATTAAATGGCAGCAGCCAAAAATATTGATTTAAGTCTACAAATAATAAAAGAAATAATTATTTTATTCAGTTATTTACTTACTTCAAGACCTAATATTATAGAGCTGATTAGAGATGGTTCTTATTCAAGTGTGTCCATGAAAACTATAAATACATTTGTCTTAGCTAAATAAATTAAATAAATATTTCAAATTTTTAACAATTACAAAAGGTATTTTAAGGGCTTGCTGCAGATACAGAAAAATCACATTTGCATTTTAATTCAAGGGCAAGAATACCCTCAATGAATCAGCATAAGTGACCACTCGATTATAAAGGCAAAGGGAGATATTAAAAAAGTAATAAAAAAGATTAAGGAAATTTAAAATAATTATAATAATGAGCTGGAAAAAATTGAAATGAATAGTAAACAGAAAGCAGTAGAAAATATTCATCATAAATTAAATTAGTTAAGCTCATATGAGTTGTAAAGAAATTAATTTTAACTTAAATACATTTTTAAATAAATACAATTTTAAACTCAAGCCCTGCCAGTAGCAGTAGGAACTTCAGTTTTTGAGTCATCAACTAAGACATGCTCTCTCTCTCTCTCTCTCTCTCTCTCTGTCTCTCCCTATCTGTATCTCTCTCTCTCAGCAAAGGGAACTGCAGTTTTTGAGTCATCAACTAAGACATGCTCCACATAAGATTTATGCACAACTTGTATGTTTTCCGCTGAAGAAAAGTTGTCAGAAAATGCAGCTCGTTGTCAGCGTCAACTGTTGACAGCAAAAGTAACTTAAGATCTCAACGAGAAGAAGTGTTGCAGTTGTCTCCAAGGTGCTCATCGATAACAAAAGGCCACAGACAACACTCGCAGCTCAACTTTGCATTAGTTTTGGAGTCCCCAAAAGAAATAGGGGAAAAAAGGAGCCCAGGGGAAGGCGTGGGAGTGCGGAGGGTGTAACAGAAAAGTGAAACGCTGAAGCATATTTCATTTTCAGCTTCAACGAGGCAAAAGTTTTTCAATCTACAGCTCACCTGGGCAGCCCCTGCTCCACTCCCCAACTTACCACTTCATTCCCGCTGCTTGCAACATCCTTTCACAAACTGTGTCATCAGACATCGTTTGTCGCATAACTTTTATTGAACTGTCGCTAACGTGGCAAGAAGGCATCAGATCTGGCTGCGAGGCAAGTGGCAAGGTGGCAAGTGGCAAGCTGGCAAGTCAAAAGCCGCAGACATTTGTATAAATTATTACAGTCGCATGCGTTTTGGCGCTTCGGGGAGTGCTTGACTTGCGGCAACTCTCTGCCACGCCTCCCACTGCCACAACCCCCGATATGCATTTATGATTGCATGTGACATTTGCATGGAAAGTCCCTTGACTTCCTGCCCCCACCCCACTCCCCCTCCACTCCTCAGCACTCCCAAATTTTTCCGCTTTTCCGCAGTGAAGTCGCGTGGAAATCGAAGTGCAACAGCTGAAGACTTGTCGCTGCGGGGCGTGAAAAACGTTTCTGATTTTAGTTTTCTTTCACCAGCATTGCTTTGGCATTTGCACGACACAATCATTAAATAGCCATGGCCAAGTGCTGACAACAACAACAGCAACAACAACAACAACGACAACAAATTACAAGCGCACATTGTCAACGTTGCACTTTAGGCGACATAAATTTCATGTACATTGCCAGAGCAACATGTCTAAAAGGCACAACAACAGCAACAAAAAACGGAGGCAGCCATGAGGTGTCAATGTACAATTGCAGCAGCAACAACAACAACAACAGCAACAGCTGCAACAAGGAGCTGGAACAAAGACGCGATTGTGGCTTTTTTGTTGCACTGCGCATGCCAAATGCGGACACGACGCCAGCTTGCCGCATGCCTGCTGCAACAATGTTGCCCTTGCCCTCAGTGGCTGCCCCTGCACCCTCCAGTTTCAGAGCCTTAGTTGCCGCCTTTTCTATTGACACACGTGACGTATGAGTAAGGTCGCGGAATGTTGCCGCCGTCGTCGTTGCTGTCAGTGTCGTTGGCGTTGTCGCTGTCGCTGCGGTGTTGCTGTCACCGCATTCCGTAATTACGCAACATTAGCACTACAAATCGAGCACCGCATTTAATTAGTGGCAACAACTAGTGGCAGCATTAAATCAAACCAAAGACAAACTGCAAACATGTCCAATCATATTGTTGGCATAATTCATAATTGAATTGCCAAGTGCAGAGTCTGTTGCAGTTGCTGCCACAAAGTGTTGCAAGCGTTGTATCAGTTGAAATCTGCTTTAATGTGTCCCAAATCAGCTAAACAAAGACTAAAGTTGCCTCTGTGGCTGTCGTTGGCATTGTTAGCCTTGTTTTCCACTGCTTTTTGGTCTCGTTATGCTCAAAGCGTTGTCAGGCGGATGGGCGGACGGGGGGTGCAGCGGGTGCGGCTACTTACATGCCACATTGTTGGCGGCACATGAAACTCAACTGCGAATTGTCACATAAAGACAAAGGCAGAGTCGGAGTTGAAGTCACAGTCGGAGATGGAGTCACAGTCAGAGACGGAGTTGGAGTCCATGCGGAGCTGAGGGGACTGCACATAGGCAACCGTTAGTTATCACTCGGCACAGTTGTTAACTTGGCCCTTGGTATTTTATTACAATGACCACCCAGGCGGCTTTTGAGTCGCAACTCAAAGTTCAAAGACTGCCACAGACCGTTGACATTTCGTAGCAGTTGCAACCAACTGATTGATATAAGCGCTTTAAAATGTGAACACCATGTGTCCCCAAATTACCGATTGAATTTCACAGTCAACAAAAATATGAACTCGACAAAAAAAAACATGAGAAAAACAATAACAGACTCAGCAGCATGACACTTTCACGAGAGCAATCAAGACACGAGCTGCTGACTCTCAGTCTATCCGAAAAATATATTTCCAAGCGATTTAACAATGAATTTCGTAACAAAATCTCTATGAAAATTGAGATAAAAGTGCCCACAAAAGACTTGAAGAGACAGGGAGACACAGAGACAGACAGAGAGACAGTCAAACATGACTTTGCCTGCGTTGTATGGAGTTGGCTCCAACATAATATCAATTTCAATAAACTAACAAGCAAATGTTGCTGTGTGTGTGTGTCTTAGACAATATAAGAACTTATAGCGAGCATATCGTACTATTCATATGTGTGCTGTCTGTAAAGTCTTTGTCGCTCTTTGGAGTGGGCATAACAACAGCTAAAATCGAGTAAAAGACAGTCGGAGAAAACAGCATATAAAGGTAAATTTCAATTGCGTAAAATGAGACATTTAAGGCGTGTATTATGGGGGACAAGTAGCTGCAAAACTAAGGAACTTTAAGAAACACCTTAGAGAATAGTTTAAGGGACTTAAATGAACTTAAAAATACAACGAAGCCAAATTTATGTTAAGTACTTTAATGTCAAACTATCTAAGCTTTAAAAGCTATAACTTTCCATATACATTATTAAATACTGTAGTAAGTTTTTAAATATAATAAACTTTGTCTATTTTACTGTGTATTTATGCTTTAAAAGCTTCTAAAAACTACCTTTAAATAAATAAATAAAATCGATTGAATATTGCACCCAAAAATATAAAACTCCACTGCCTAAAAAAACAAAACGAGTTAAAAATGTAAACAGCAGCTCTGCCAATCTAGCTGCAATTTGTAGCACTACACATTGCAGTTAAAGTTTTTCGCATTTGTTATTTTTGGCTTTTTAGGCACTGCCATTTGCAGGTACAGATAAAAACTTTGCTTACCCCGAAGAACTCAAAAAATACACAACAAACAGAGCAATAAAAATAAAGTTTTAACAGCAGAAAAAAAAGTTGATCGAAGCAAACTTTAGACTTGATTTGCAGAGCAGCAATAAAAGTAGAAAAATGCATGTTTCGAGTTGGTAGGAACGGCAGACACACAAAAGTATGCTATGAAATTTGTCACGCTGCAAAGTGTCCTTGCAATACAGTTATTGTTGTTGTTATTGTTATTACAAGTTATTATCTGTTATTGCAAGTGGGTACAAAAACATTTTGATGCATGCGTGTTGGACAAGTTATATAAACATGTTGGGCGTGTCTCGCAAATGCAATGGAAAATCCAATGGAATTACTATAATGCCAGATAAGCCAGTGTTCTATCCAAAAGTTGTTGTTGTTGTTGGTGTTGCTGTGAGTGCTTCCGTTGTGACTGCTGACATTTCGCAAGCAACTTATTATGCAAGCAACTTTTACATGAAGTGCCAAATGTCAGCACATTTGTGTCTCATTGTAGTCGTCGTTTCTCGTTTGTTAAATTAATGCAGAGCCAACATGGCGTATACTTGTTAAATGCAGAACAGCAGCAACAGCATTTGCATAGCTGCAATTCTAGTTGAACTGACAGCAGTGAAATAAACTCAACTAAAGCTTACATACCTTCTACACTGCTCTTTAAAGATACCCTGTAAGACTTTCTGTTCCTCTGCTGCATTCAAAAAGTACTAAGACTTAAAGTCTCGCCTGTCTGCCCCCTTTAAGCTAAGTATATGCAAACCAAGCATGCTCTACTTAACGACCACAAGGCACGTTTTCTTTAGAATGTTGCAATTCCTTTGTTATCAGCTTTTGACGGGCTTTTGTGCCTTGGCATTGTTGCCAGCTGCAGAATTTAGGTGATGCGGCAAGCTCAAGTTGCCCCCAAGGTTTCCATGCACACACAACCTTAACCCAATTTGCAACAGCTTCGCTTTCAATTAACAAATTCGCACAGACCCCCAAATAACCCAAAAGAGGAAAAAAATAGTAGAATATTTTCGAGTTGAAAATTAATATGCTGAAAATCTCTTGAAACGATTTGCAACTAATAGGCAAAGGCTTAAAATTGCATTAAAAACTTTGGCCAAACTACGAACAAGGCCACGCACACACAGGCACACACAACGCACACCCCAACACACACACACATGTTAAATTCAATAAGTCAAAAGTTGTAGAAAGTTGGCAGACATCGTTGGCTTTTAAGCCAACACAAGAGCGAGCTCTTAAAGCAAAACTTTTGCCTAAGAAGACCACAAAAACTGCAAATATGTTTATACTTAAAATAAAAAGGGGAAAAAAGGAAAAATGTGTAGAAATCATGGGATATTTGCATAAACTTAAAGTGACCAGTGGAGGTTGCTGGTTGTGGTCGAGCAAAGGGTTTCACAACTTTCTTAAACAAGCCAAAACTTAGCTCTTAACTCTTCATTCGTAATTCTCAATTCTCAACTTGTGCAGATGCTATAAAGGACACCAAGGAGCCAAGTCCCATGGCCATGCAGGATATACGCCTACGTCTCGAACCGCAGCACAGCACAGTCGCGTTCACCTCCTCGGCCACCTCGTCGCCCGTAGCGAGCAGCTCTCCATCTCCATTGCCGGCCAGCGTGGAGACAACGCTCATTGAGACCGGCGAGACAATAACCTCGCCCACAAATCGCACTCAACTGCTGCCCGAGCTAAGTTTCAGGTAAGTTGCAACTTTTTCTCTTTTCGTGCCCCAAAAAGTATGCAATAATAAGTATCTTCTGGCAGTGGTACAACAGCAACAACGACCGCAGTGAATACAACGCCACAACAGCATTATTATCAACATCATCATCATCCGCATCCGCATTCGCATCCGCACTCGCAGCCCAGAGCACAGCCACGACATCACGTGGAGCAGTTGCAACTGCTGCACAGCCACCACGTACATAGTCATGCCACAGACCAACTGCACCAGCACCAACAGCAGCAACAACAACAATTGCCACGCTCACCCAGCTCCGAGGAGGACAATTCACCCACAGAAATGAATAATTGTCGTCGTTTGGTTGATAAACCACCGTTGGTGAGTTCAGATTTCCAGTTCTTTATCCTTCTTTCGTCCACTAACACTGATGAGATCCAGCGCTTGGAGATTTGAAATCAATGCGAATTCATGCGATTTGAAATTGCCTTGGCAAATAAATCAGCAAATTGCAAAAAGCGTTGCATACTTTCGGGCTGCCTTTAAAAAGCAGCAAAAGTTTGACTGGAAGTATCATTAATATTGACAACTTGGCCATTTCTTTAGAGTTTTTATACCCATTCATTGAATAGGGTCTGATATTGATAAATACTGCCATAATTGAACGTAATTTAAGCTGGAAATGGTTTGCATTTGAGCTGCACACATTTTAGTTTTCAGTTCTTTATTCGACTCTTAGCTAAAAAAAAAAAGTAATTTAATTGGAATTAAAGTAGCAATTAAATTAGTTTGGAGTCTCTTCTATGCCTGCACCTCTACAAGTGTATTTGAAGAACCATTGTTTGCCTTACGCTTTAGCGCTTTCAAGATAATCATTTGCTTTAATTCCGAACGCTAGCACTCTTAAGCATTCTGGCTACGAGCAATTTAAGTCCTGTTAATTTAAACTGCAAAAGGGGCGCAGTAAATTCCTCGAGTCCCTAAAGAAAATTGCCGTCACTCGAAAAATCAAATGGAATTCAGCAAGCACTTGGCTCCACTGAGAGAAAAACTATTTGCCACTGAACAAGACCCAAAAGCGTTCATTAAATTAATTTGCAAAAATGCAAATTACGAGCTAACGGCACTTTGGCACGCGCCGACTGCAATAACAACAAAAAAACACAACTGAAACAGCAGCAAAAAAGCAGCAACAACAACAAGAACAACAACAGCTGTGCAGCTGAAGTGCAACGCGCCATTTTGTAGTGCAGTTGCTCACACAATGAGTGTCAGAGCGGGACAGCAAGACTAGCAGAAAGTGAGGCGAAGGAGAGCAGCAGCAGAGAGTGGGAGAGCGCTGAAGGAGAGAGTGGAATGGTGTGGAATGGAAAGTGTAGAAGAGTCACAGAGGGAGAGTGGGAGAACGGCAGATGAAAAACTTTCAGCAGGCATGTCAGGCAAAATGGCAGCCAAATGCCGTTAACTTAGTGACTTTATGACACATAAATCGCAGCAACAATACCGACTAAACTCTGTCGTTGTCATCACGTGTTCTGTTTTCTATACCGACACACACACAGACAGAGGCACAAATACACACACAGTTAGAAGTGTAGGCCTACAAGGAGCAGCGCAGCTGATAGTTGCAGGCTGCAGCTGAAGGCAATGGGCAAAAGTTTGCTGCCAACAAAGCGACAGACAAAAGCGGCAGATAGCGAAAAGGGAGCAAAAGAAAGGCAAGCTCGCCTACACATACCCTGTGAAGGTGTTAAAAAGCGTTGAAGTGATTTCTGCTTAGCTGAAGTTTAAAAAAATTTTAAGACTTTGTGAGTGGATGCAAATAAACTCCATATTTATGTATAGACTACCCACTTACCTTTGCTTACAGGGTATATAGAGTAGTACTTTACAACTGCTTTCAACTTAGACACGCCCACGCCCATGTTCATGCCCAATTGTGCCATTGTTCCCAATGCAACTACCTTGTCTTTAGCCATCTTCGTGTTTTTCTCTCGATTCTTTGCCATTCGCATTGCATTCCTGCATTGCTATATATCCCTATATAACTGTCTATATGTATTTACGCCTTTTGCTGCCGGATTTGTCGAGCAGCGCCTACCGAGCGCCACTTGAGCGCCTTGTCTAAGGACTGTTCCGTGAGCCTTTTTCCAATGTCATTAGCATAATGGGGGCATTAGGTTGCCTTTCTGACTGTACGTCTGTCTGTCTATCAGTCCTGCCGTCTGTCTGTCTGCCTGGCACTGATTGCATACTTAACGATAAGGAACTACTTGAGTACCAATTCAATTAGCTACAATTGAAGAACGCAGCACACTCAAAGACATCAAAGGAACACACGGAAAAAGTGCCAGAGAAATTCATCAAACTATGCCACAAATCGAACAATCAATGGGATAATTCCAATAGGCATTTAACAAGTTTGTTGGCCAGAAACTTGGCCAAGTAATATGTGTCCTTTCATAAATAGGCAAACTAATTACAGCACTTGATGCATGAATCTTTTGAATTGGAGGCTGAATAAAATGATATCAAAGACAAAATATTTACCTAAAATATTCCTGGAATCATCACTTGAAGTAAGCCACATCAAAAAGCCATTTCATACAATTTCCATGGCCATTTGCTGTGAGGCAACTACATAAAATCAACATAATTATAACAAATTAGGCAAATAACTTAGAGATAGGCAGGGGAGTGGGGGAGGGGAGTAAAGGGGGTGGCTTGGGCAACTGTCTGCTAATTGGAAACGCTTTAAATGGCCTCACAAAAGCAGCCCCAAAAACTTTTGGCTTCAACTCATTTCAAAGTAATTTACCGCAGCCCAAAGCCACAGAGGGGGCAGAGGGGGTGCAGGAGGGGTTGGAGGGGACCAGTGCGGTGCTGTCTACATAGTTGGCATTTTATTGGTAACCAAAAATGTTACACATCGATTGCAGTCGACTGTTTGTTGGCCTAAACCAAATTGCAATTCCTTTCGCTCCGCCCTTGCTTCTAACCCACAACTACTCCTCTTTCATTGTTTCGCTCCTCCTCCTCTTTCAGGTTAAACGCCTCACGATGGGCATCGGTTTGTTGCGCACCACCGAGGACAGTCGTCCCTTGGTGCACAACACTTGCTCCTCGTCCCTCAACTCGGGCTCATCGCAGACCATTTCCGATGGCTATGTGAACGAGGCCATCTGTGAGCCGGACAAGTATGTGGCCAGCAAGTTTGGTGACTCCTGTCGCCAGTCCCTCACAGCTCTGGAAACTGCCACGCATCGACTGCAGACGGAGCTGCCCAGCAGCAAGAAATATTTACGCGAAACTTGCAGCGGTAAGAAAAGTATTCCAAAGGTTATTAGGTCACCCTAATTCTCCTACCTTACTCCACCCACAGCCAACTCCAGTCCAAAGCTCTTTCCAAACGCTTCCTCGCTGCGACTGGACAATCTCAGCCTGGCCGAACAGCAGGAGCTTAAAGGCGCCGCTTGGTACCAGGCGGGCATACCGCGGGAGATCTCACTGGAGGTGCTGTCGCGCCAGAGTCCGGGCGCCTTTCTGGTGCGCCAGAGCAGCACCAAACCGGGTTGCTTTGCGCTGTCGCTGCGCGTGCCGCCGCCATCGCCGCGTGTCGCGCACTACCTGATACTACGCACGCCGCGTGGCTACAAAATCAAGGTAGGCTCGACTTTGAAAGACCTCTCATCACACTATAAGTTTCCATTACATTACAGGGCTTCACGAAGGAGTTCAGTTCACTGCGAGCGCTGATCACGCATCACTCGGTGATGCCGGAGCTGTTGCCGGTGCCACTGACCTTGCCACGCCCCGCACATGTGCGCGCCCAGACGCAGGTGTATGGCAATGGAGGCGGTGACTTCGAGATGTACGGCTCGCTGAATGATTTCCGTAAAATGATGGCCGATTTAAATGTGTGACCGCGAGTGACCGTACGTGTGACTTATCTGTGTGCATGTGTGTGTTCGTCTGTATAAGTGTACGGCGCATCTAATTAATTAAGTAATTACGATGACGTTGATTGAATCAAGCTGCGTTCGTTCGTTCGTCTGGCTGGACACATTGTTCGCGCTGCTTGTGTCTGGACACAGGATAACAATCTGTTTAATTTGCTTAATTGGCTGTGCTGACGGTTGACGTGGCTACCAAAACGTATTACCAACAAAACCGGCGCGACTAACAAAAAGTTGACAAACATTTTTTTGAAAATTGATAATCAAAGTGGAAACACATGTTGTCCTTTAGGGGCGTGGTGTGGGCAGCAAAAAATCGCGCTCAAAGGATTGCATTTTTTTAGGCAAACTGAAATGAATATGAAACTTTACAAATACCAATTTTTTACATATTTTTGTTTGCATCACTTTTTTGAGTTTTAATTCAGACAGTGTATGTGGCAGGTGCAACACATTTCAACTGAATTAAATGGGTAAATCTTTTTTTTAATATTTATATTTGTATGTTTTAGCAGCTGCCAGAGTTTAGTTAGCATGAAACGAAATAAATATATATTTACTTAGTTTATAGCGTAATTTCAAATTTATCAACGTATCTGATACAGCACAAAATGCAACAATTAACATAAACAATATAAATGTAAAGGAAACAATTAAATGTGGTGTAATATTAATTATATAAGTAGCTAGGTTTATACAACAAATTATGTTTACTGTGTATTGTTTGTAACTTGTGTAATAAAAAATATGTAAAGAATGTTTGTTTTACTCTTACAATATTTGAATTGCGCGCCAAACAAAACAGCTGTTTTCCAAGGGCTGCAGTTTGCCGCCATTTATTTTAATCACATCAGCTGGTCACACTTTTGTATCGATATCGGTGTATCGATAGTACTATCGTTTGACTTAACATTTGCAAAGCCAAAACTGTTAAAACAAAAACAATGTTAAGCTTAACAGAAGCAACATAACCACCGAATGAGTTGGGCGTTCGTCGGTATTAGTGCTCGCTCGTTTAATTTATTTAAATAAAAACTTAAATACACAAGCAGCGAGACAGGTGCGCTCAGTGGTTCGCCGGCTGCTCAAAGAGAGAGTTGTCATTGCGGAAAAGTAAAAAGTGGAAAAGTAGCGCGTGCGTTAATAACTCAACACAAAAAAAAGCTGGACAGCAGCAGCATACTACACAAACAACACAAAAAGTAATTTGTATATGTATAACATCAGTTAAAAAGCATTTAGCTAATATTAAACATAACTTGCGCGCTATTTGTCGAATAAATTAGAGACTGTCGTGTGTCGGTGAGTTGTTTAACTGTGGCAGCAACAGCGGCGGTGACCAGGAAATTAGATTTTTTTGCTTTTTTGCCACATGTATTTTTATCGTATTTGTGTACTTTATCGATTACGTCGGCGCGCTCAGCATAAAATGAGAGAAGTGCCAGGAATGAAGATGAAAGCACGAATGCTCGAAGAAGATGAGTGTGAAGCGAATCGCGTGTTTTTTTCGCCAGGGCAGCGCTGCGGTCGGTAGCGGTAGCGGCAGCGGCATGGTGGTGTGACAACATAAAATACACACACACATACACTCGCACACACTTACGTTCGTACAAATCTATGTATGAAAAAAAAACCTTTTAGTTCATCAGCAACAGCAAAAATTTCACTAGAAATTTTGAAAGCGTTGGGCCGCGAAAAAAAAAACCGGATATGATACTCAAAAGCTAACCAGCTTACAGCAACCAAATGAAACGAAATTACCTGAATGCAGTTGTGTGCGTGTGTGTGCTTATTCGAGAGTTTATGTCGGCGCGCTGTGCGTGTGTGTGTGAGTGAGTGTTTTGCGCGAGAGTAGGACTGAAGCTTTGTGTGCGTACCAAAATTGTCGCGTGTCTGGCATGCAATTAGGCATTCAAATATGTACAATAATAATATGCATACATATGTTTGTACCTAAACTTACATATATGCCTGTGGTACGCTGCTTTTTCCTGCTGCCTTTATAAATGCGGCAGCAGTATTACCATTAGCCACAAACACCGTCACCACCACCCGCCGCCACCGGCAACTGACAGCCGCCACTTGCAGTTGCTGGTATTTTTTTGCGCATTCTGCTTTGTATTAGTTTTTAGTGAATTTTTTTTGGTAGACCAAAGCTTTTTTCCGCACGAGACTCTCCACGAATGAACGATTGAGGGAATGAATGAATGACCCAAAACAGCCGCCAGACTGGCGCGTGTCTTACCTTCCACACCCGTTCCACGTCCCGATGAGTGCATGGAAGACACGAACAAGGCACGAGCTGAAGCTGCGATTGTTAGAAGGTGTGAAATGCGGAAGAAGGCGCCATTCATGAATGAGTTGCATTTGTAAGAGAGCACAAAGCGCTCCCACTCACCATCCCTCTCTCCGAGTTGCTCACTCTCTTTTTCTCTCTCAACATATGTTTGAGTGTATGCGTGTGAGTGTGAGTGTGTGTGTGTGTGCATGGCTTGCAGTATGCAAAATCAATGGATGCATCTGTGGGCGGCTGGCTGTGTATGTGAATTCGGGAAGGTCACACTCTCTGGAAAGCTGAGACAAGACTAAACGCGCGCTTTTTGCTGCTCATTCAGATGTTGCGTTCAGATTAAATCGGGCCAAAGATTAATGTTAAATATATTTTGTGAATAAATTGCATAATGGCATTTCTGATAAGAAAGAAATTAAAATTTTTGATAGCAACTAAATAATAAATGTCAAATATTATATTCAATTTCTATATAGAATTATTGCGTAGCAACAACACTAAAACAACTCCCACAACAACAACACGACACACTACACGGCTACACAATGATCAACATGGACATCAGTGTGACACCCAACTATTCGTATATCTTTGATTTCGAAAACGATTTCATACACCAGCGTACACGCAAATGGATGCTGGAAAACTGGACATGGGTGTTCTACTATTGTGGCATTTACATGCTCGTCATATTCGGTGGTCAGCATTTTATGCAAAATCGGCCGAGGTGAGTTCTATATACACACATGCACTATTTGCTTAACTACACTCTAGTTATATAAGTGGGGAATATGAAACATGTGTTCAAACTTGCATAGATTGCATAATTTGGGTACGTGTATCTTGTATCTGCAGCAGTAGTTGTGTATCTTTTTTGTTGAATTTCAACTGCATTTGACATTGGCCATTGTCTGTCCGACAGTCGGCTCCGAAACGAAAACAAAGTCTTCATATAAAGGCCTTGAACCCTTCCAACAGCACAGAAAGAGACAGTTGGCAAGAGAGGGAGAGAAAGATGACATTCTTCAACCAAAACATGCTACAATTTGTGGCACGTGTAAAGTGCGTCCTCGTCTCTGCCAGAGGACTGTGCCCCATCTCTTTTAACAACGAAAAATATTGATTAATTTTCTTGATTAAAATATTTTACATGGAAAAAAATGCAAAACAAGTCGGTTCAGATACATTTTTGACTGAAAACAAACAGATTTCTTTGTAGCTGATGGCTTTCAAAGGAAAAATTGTACTAGAAATAAGTGTAAACACACACTTAATTTCCGTATAACTCCCTGAATAGTTGACAATTGGCAAGAACATATAGAAAAACCTGTTTTGCTTTGAAATTTCGCACTGAGAATTCTGACAACTCCCACGACAGCTCATTAAGCTAACTAGAAACAAAGTAGCTACCAAATTTATAGGCTTAGACCAAGTTAAGCCAATTGGAACGATGTGAAGTAGAAGAAGCAATTGGAACTTTGTACTGAGTTTAACTATGAATAGATACATATACCCTATAATATCATATAAGGGAATTTTAAATGGAAACTCGTGCAGCTGTTGTCGAGTTTTGTCTATTCGTAATTATAAAAGTTGTTTTATTTTTGCGTTTTTCCAATTACAATGCAAAGTATTGTTGGTCGTTAATCTTTAGATGCCGTTACTCCCTCCCTCATTATAATTTCAAAAAAATGAGAGAAAATTACAGGTAATCACAAGACATTTCCATGTTCAGTGGGTTCAAAAATCACGGATGCACTCAAGGTCACTGCACAATTGTCATTTCTAAAGAGTCGAAAGGTTTTAAGCTTTGATATTGTTGTAAAATCAGCCAAAAAAAAAGTAAAGCCGAAAAAATTGCATGTCGAATTACCACAAAATTGTTGCAATCATTTAGTTGTTTACTTTTGTTGCTGGGACTGTCAGTGCAACTGTCAACTGTCTGTCCGTAGGTTTTTCCGTCTGTCTATCTGGATTGGCAATGTGACTTGCGATTATATAATTCAGCATTTCTAATTGTCGCCAACGCCAAATTCAATTGGCGCGTGACATGGCATCTATCCACGATTTCGCCATATAGGATATATATGCCTGCCAAATACCTACGGGGCATTATCAAGTCAACAATAAAAGTACATCTGTTTATTAAGACGGCAAAGCGGCTTTCAAATTTTTGCTGAAAGCGAGTATGAAAGGAATTATGAATAGAATTTTATACTTTATTTTCTTAAAACCTTAAAATTGTCAACTTTTGACTTATTTCACAGCTTTAGTTTGAAATTTCTTATCAAACAAGCAAATTTACTGTATTCCAGTTTCGATTTCTAAGAATAGCAAATTTAATGGTCTATCCCCCTGTTGTAGCTTATCAGCTTTGCCCCCCAGCAAATACATTAATCTGACGAATTATATAAAAATATTTAGTCAAAGCTTGATTAGCTCCTATCCCCTCTTGGTAGGGGCTTGGCTTGATTCTACGCTCTTACCAAAATCAAGATAAATACATAGAGTTGTTGAGGTTTTACACCTGAAAAGTTGTTTCAATATTTACACTTGAACGGACTTGGTACTGTGAGGTGCGAATTGGAAAGTATCTGAGGAAATCTACGAGACGGAGTCCACAATGGACGTCCCAGTGTCTACAGTTTTCAGTTTACAGACTTTTTATTTATTTGTTGGACTGAGATCATCTTGATTATTTGTTGATTTTTATCACGTTGGTGTCCCAACCTTTGGCCCTCTTCTCTGATTGCCCTTGACATGTGTTTGAGTGTGTGTACATTCTTATTGGATTTTTGTGATCAATCCCCACTGTAATGAGCAGCACTCAGCGACTGTTATCAGTGTGAAACCATGTGCTGTATGAAACAATGTTCTTATCACACAGTAACCGAATGAGAATAAAATTTAATAAATAAATGCTCCGAGCTACACTGTGAGTTGGCGTAATTGCTTGTGATATCATTTGCCATGATTCACACGACAAAATATAAATAAAAGGGGGCTAAACTGTGTAGAATTCGACATTTGCCGGTTTACTTGAAAAATGTTGTACGTATTTATTATGTTTACAGTCATTTCCACTTGGGAGCAGAGTCAATTCAAAGTCATTTAAATACGACAAAAGTTTTCCCCACGCAAAGGCATTTCCATATGGTTTCCATAATAGATGAGCCCACTGTACAGTGTCCACGTGTGTGTGACTGTATGTGTGTGTGTGTGTGTGTAAGTGGGTGTGTCTCTCTTTAGCTTGGCAGCAATTCCCCCAAAGGGAGTGCAGAGAGGAAGAGAAGAGAATGAGAGCGGGAGTCAGCAGCGCAGGACATTCAATTACCTACATGAACAAACTTTTGTTACACTGTCCAACATAAAAATTCTAATTGGAATTTGACTAGCCCCAAGAAACAGCAACAACAACGAAGGAGAGTAAATATTGTAATTGCCAAAAGAGTAGACAGAACTAATCTCATGAGAGATGTGCAAATATTTTGTAGTCTAGTGTTTGTTTCGGCCTCGGCGCGTGTTGCGTGTGCTCCCCCATACGTGTGTGCGTTTGTATTTGTGAGAGAGTATGCGGGTCAGCATAACAGCGCTTCGTAATAGGTGTGCGTGTGTGTGTGTGAGTGTTTGCTTGTGTGGGTGGTAGACAGATTGTGGCGTGACACTGTGAAACAAAATACGTTACAAGTTTGTTTTAACCATATAAGGAAAATTCGTGGTACTCATGTTTGTCAGCAACAGACGAATTTATGCCATAATCCAACCAGCAATATTTATAAATCACTGACAGCCCTTTTATTGTTGACTCTATTTTTTATTTGGCTTAGAGCGCAAACAAAGTTTCTGTGGAAAAATCGCAAGTTTTTTTTTAAATATATTTTGTAAACATCTCGCAAATCGTTGACTAACTGCTGTGAATAATCCCCTGTAAAAATTGATTTATTTTAATGTCAGCGCGCATATAAAAATACTTAACAACTGTATCCAAAGGGTACAGTGTGTGTGGGTTTGTTGGGAATTACGTGTATGCCTGGTCTATAATGTAGTGCATCCTTGCTCACTCAACAGTGAAAAAGGTCCTTTAATGCGAGCACAACACGCAAACAACAGAAATTCCCTCAAGCAAAGTGGCTTTAAAATATCAAAAATAAGACCAACAAATACCCTGTAGCAAACTGTGTGGCTAAACCCACAGCACAGCATACCCTTTGCACTCCCCACCACCTACAGGGTCTTAATAATTGTGTGGCTACATAAAGCTCAAGTCTGCAGCCTGCGAACTTTTATTCTGTCGGAATAATTATACAAAATAATTAACCGACTCTTGGCATGACGTGTTGAGTTCAGCTGAATGGGGCGTGTGTCGGTGAAATAATTAGCGCAAAGCACTTGCAATTACAGGCGACAACAGCAACAATAACAGTTATATTACTTTACTTTTATTTTATATAGTAGTACGAGTGTAGTACATGTAACAATTACGGGCAACAACTGTAAGCAAATCAAGTATGCCGCGAGTTGGGGAACTTTAAGACGCAGTCAAATATTTTAAAAAGTGAAACTTTAAAGCTTTTAATTGACTTTGAAATTTCGGTAGATGCTGCGCACACACACACACACACACGAACAATAACAACCGTTAGCGTTGACAAAGTTCAAAGTAAAAGAGAGAAGGGAAGCTGAGCGCATGTGGATTGTGAGAGAGCGATCTGCATAAAGTATGTCATTCAAATATTTATTGAGCACGAGCTCGCAGTGGAATGCAATCAAAGCAGACGCAGAAAAAGAAATGTGGATTCTGTTTACCTGTTAACACATAACACTCGCTCTCCCTCCCACTCACATTCTCTTAAGCTTGAGCTCGGCAGCATCTGTGATCACGCCACTTTTACTTTCGTCACGATGTCAACTCATTACTTGCTTCTGCTTCTACTTTAGTTTTTATGTCATTTTTGTTATGATATCGATTTTTTACTGTCTTATTTACTGTGTATTTTGTTTTTTGCCTGACCTTTGAATACTTATTAACCAAGTACGCAAATGTGGCACAAATTGTTGACTCGGAAATGCCAAAGCGAAAGCTCTCCACGATAAAATTGAAAACGATTAATTTTAATGCAAACGGAAATATACAGAAAAACATTATTTACTGTCTTTGCTGATAATAAAAATGTAGATCGATTTAATCTTGAAGTGAGTCTATAAACTCAAGGGTGTTGGCCATAATCAATTCCAGTTTTATGATAGGATTTACTTCGCGTTAATTCAATGGGTTTAATTGAAGTGTCTGATTATTATAATGAGGTATTCCCAGGTATTTTAATTTAATTTCTTGCCAAGTATTTTGCCAGACTTTATCAAACGATATATATACTACTGACATATACTAAATACTGCCGATAAGATACCAAGTTGAACTTTGAAACAGATTTCACAATCTGTTAACTTGGTCAATAGGGCAGCAGCTCACGTGGATGACGGAACGCATAATAATTAAATACAAATTATAAATGTTAAGAGTAGAAAAAAACAATATTGGCAGTCTCCAAATTAGGGAAACCACGAAATTGATGCAACACCAATTTTTTAGCCAAAAAATATTGGCAAAAGAGAGACAGCTTCAAGACAATGTTGCGAATTGTAGCCCAAAGGCAAGCAAACGAAGTGCAAACAGCGAATACAATACACATACGATACACACAAGCAAGCCGCTTGTGCGCTTGTGTGTGTGTGTTTTTGGAGCTGCATAAATCAAGCCCAACAACAACAATAATAATCAACTGGCCCAAAAGCATTTGATTTCATTTGTTTCTCTTCGCTTCGCTTTGTTTTGTTTCGCTTCTCGTCTGTTTCTCTTCCATTTCATTTACCGTTAGCATTTAGGCTTGCATAATTTTAGAGTCCACCTCATTGCAAAATCAGGTTTAGTGCCAACTTTTCGCGCTCTTTCGCTCTTGTGCCCCAAGCTGTGGAACAAGAGCGAGAGACGCACACTTGAAAGCTCTACATGCGCTCACTCACTCGCTCTCTCGTTGCTTATGCAATTTTGGCACAAAGTGAAAACATAAATTGGAATTTTAGGGTCGGTCGGCACTCTCTTTGCATCTCCCCATCCCCCAGCTGTGTAAAAAGAAAGTCTTGCTCTGCAACATTATCTCATGGCTTTTGCTATGCATCAATCAAGCGGGCAGATCGCTACACCCAAAATGACCAAACAGCAGCCCGGACACAAAGTAGGCGCCGGTCCGCCGTTCAGTGCATCCAACAGGGGACGACCTGTGCCCTGACAAAAATTGAGCTTCAAGGAACGCCGGCGTTGCTCCGAAAAGCTTCGCGCGGTTATGTCCCTATGCCTAGAAGCCAACTACCAAGCTGTTAGCAAGGCGAGATTGGTTTTCCTTACTCATTATGTTTTGGCACAAATTGCACAGCGCAGCCAAAGCGAAGCAGTTGTCTGTGCCGCCATAACCGTTTGAGAATTTCAGGGTAGCGAAACGTAAAAATTCCCAACCAACCACACTCGACAACAGCAGCGCGCACAAATCTGTGTACGCTCGTTAAATGCGATTCGCTTACAGTTCACAGCGAGGAGCGTTTAGCTTAATGCGGGTTAATAAAATGAATTAGAATCAAGATATATTTCTATATAGTAATTGTGTATGAGTGTGAGTTAAGTGTCACCAGCATATACGCAGCTTAATTGTTTAATTTATGCGCCGTCGACAATTTAGCACTACAAAAAATTGCATAAAGGAATGTTTTCTATATTTTGTGACTTGAATCGCTGCGGAAATCTTTAGTTATAATACCGATTAATTACAGTCAGAATGTTTCAACTGCTACACTATATTTTACTTATCTTTGAGCACTGTAACCAGGTGTTCGAACACCTGTTAAACATTTGGGGAATCATAATACAAAAAGTGCCATATCGATTTGGTCTAATCGCATAAACTTTTGGGGGTCAGAAAGGGGAAACACAAATGTATTCAATCCGCTTCTTATTAATTAGCATGCAATGTTTTCTAATTAAAGTGTATGAAATTATCATACATGTGTTTTTTAAATAAATCGGAAGCAAGTTAAAAGTCTGTTCACCTATTCACCCAAAAGTTGCAAATTTGTATATAATTTTTGGGGAACAGAAGTGAACAAAACACGCCACATTCCGTAATCACCGATAAGAGTCGAATCACTTATTTTTACTACTATTTGATTCTGATTCCTCAATGAGTAATAGTCAGGAACCTTATCTGATTCGACTTTTTGTATGAGTGTATGTTTGTTTTTTGCCGGCACTAGACATATTAGACACAAAGTTGCACTACCTATTGATGAATTGCAATTTGATTATGATCGGGCGATAGGATTATTAGCTAATCGTAGTCTCTGAGTCGTTGACTGATTTCGTTCTCATGAATTTCGAGTTTGAGTCACTCGTGTACAGGGTACTACCGGGCACGCCCTTGAGTCATGTTTACTTACATTTCCAGAGAGTGTGGCCATTCGCCAAGCGGTTTAAAGACCCATTAAAACTGAATTAAGCAGTCTCTTAAGAAAAAACTCATTCGTTATGCAAAACATGTTTTAACGTAGCAAATTTACTACTCAAGAAATTAAATTAAATGTATTAAAAATGATTTATGATTAAAGCGGGCTTAAACACGTGTCTAATTTATGGCTAAATTCGGGTTGTCTGATTAAAAAGGGGTAGGAAACAGTACTAAAATACTTAACTAAATCCATTTGTCCCCATTTGTCCTTCTTGAAGGGTATTCCAGACGCAGACGATCGTACGACTTTCTGGCGTGAGATCTGATAACTGAATTCCGAAAACAGCCGAGTTTCGCTTGTTTTTTATTAACCTTAATTGCTTTGCTTACACAACCAACGACTGACTTTGACTCGACGCTCTCATAAAGTTAAGCGCTTAAGGATATAAACTTGCTTGGCTAAATGTCTAATAGAAATCTCAATGCAATTTTATAGTAATGACCTTTTTGTCATATTGTTTGACTACTTGAGACTAGTTGAGGAAAACAAAAAACAAAATCGCTTAAAAGTTTATTGATCTTGCCATTATGCAATGCATATTTGCTTAAGTAACTGATCAGTTAGACGAACTGACAAATCAGCAAGTACCCAATGGGTGTAAATTTTAAAGTCTAGTAACTGAGTACAAATTTTTATAGAGTTGTTAAAGTTTATGATGAGAAATTAGTAATTTTTGTAAAGATTTTCAAACAAGTTTTACTACTGTTCATACAACTCTTCTGCAGCTTTACAGGGTATCTACTAGCTCTGTACAAACTTTAATTCGCCACTTTTATTTACTATTGTAATTATGCTAAGTACGCAATGAGAACCAGTTTCTCAAGCGTATTCAACAGTCGAGCACACTTGAGTTTCTCCCTCAAAAGCACTTGAAATGCAGCAAACTAATTAAATATTTTCTGATTTTTTACAGATTTCAGCTACGAGGCCCGCTCATTATATGGAACACAATGCTGGCAATGTTCAGCATAATGGGAGCCGCCCGTACCGCACCAGAACTGCTGCACGTGCTGCGTCATTATGGACTTTTCCACTCGGTCTGTGTGCCCAGGTAAGTTTTCCTGCCGTCAAGGTCGCCATGTATATCCAATTACCACTGTGTGCTAACTTATCCCTCTCTCTCCTCCAGCTACATTGAACAAGATCGTGTGTGCGGCTTCTGGACTTGGCTGTTTGTGCTGAGCAAACTGCCGGAATTGGGTGATACGATATTCATCGTGTTGAGAAAACAGCCACTGATCTTTCTGCACTGGTATCATCACATCACAGTGCTGATCTATTCGTGGTTCAGCTACACGGAGTACACCAGTTCTGCCCGCTGGTTCATTGTGATGAACTACTGCGTCCATTCGGTGATGTACAGTTATTATGCACTGAAAGCGGCACGCTTCAATCCACCCAGATTCATTTCGATGATCATCACGTCACTGCAGCTAACGCAAATGATCATCGGTTGTGCGATCAATGTGTGGGCCAATGGTTTTCTTAAGACCCATGGCACCCAATCCTGCAATATATCGCAGCGTAACATAAATCTCTCCATTGCGATGTACTTCAGTTATTTTGTGCTCTTCGCGCGCTTCTTCTACAAGGCTTACCTGTCGCCAGGTGGCAACAAGAGCCGTCGCATGGCTGCCTCTTTGGTTGCCCAAAATACCGCTAAATTGTCCAGTCCGTCGGGAGCTGAGCAGCATTCCAGTAAATATGCTGGCATCGATGAGGATGCCCAGAATGCCTATTTGCGTAAGGCCAAGGCGCAGTAGGGTTGCCACCTATACACTAATTTCTACTACTACTACTACTACCACAACAACTGCTGGCGCCCCTCAACCCTACGAGCCCTACGACTCCCCTCCATCTCCCTCTACAAGGCTAAGGACATTTATTTATGCAGTAACGGTGTAAAAGTTGTTTTTTAATTTTAACAGTCGAGACCCTAAAACACACACACGGATACACACACGCACACTCGAGGGGCGTTTTTGGTAAACAACAGAGAAACATATTTAATTTTAAGCATAGAGTTTTACCAGGCGGCTGGCTTACACACACACACACACACATATGTATATCTGGTTAGATATACTATATAAAGTCATGTATATAATGAAAAACTTATTTGAAATCCAAGCTGTCTCTCTTGACTTGAGTTTTTGTACAAAAAGTTAGCAAACTTTTCAAACTCCCCCCCGTACGTCCCATCTGGAATATATAGTCTATATCAATTTGATTCTAAATTTCGGGTTCAGACCGCCGCGCCGCTCAGTTATCCATGAATACGTAGTCAGTCGTATGATAGATTCCGATTATATATCTATATACATTTATATAACTATAAAATTTATAGTGTTGGAATTTAGTAAATTTCTTTTTGTAGCTGGAACCGAATTGTACTTTAAGTATCGACATTTACTATATAGCCAGCCAAAAGATAAACCCAAAAAAAATGGAAAAGTGAAAACTTTGAAACTTGTTCAACATGAAAATGATTTAAGCGCAAATTGTTATTATACTGTAATAAAATGTATACAATATTAAATTTCAAACCCGAGGCAAGAAAGAGATGGAGAAAGTGTGTGAGTGAGAGAGAGAGAGAGAGAGAGCAGCAGAGAGGCGTGCATTTAGTTTCCTTTTGTTTCTGAATCTTTTCTTTTGAAATCAAAAGTTTCTACACCGTGGTAAGCAGGCAGGAAATTTGAAAAGCTTATGTCCTTGAAAGAAAAAACACCTAACAAACAAACAAAAAAAAAAGGGGAAAAGAAAAACAAAAATAAATATTTAAATTATATATAAATACATATATATTTCTAAGAAAACCAAACGTAAACAAAATAAGCAAAGAAGTCCTACTTGAAAAGTTAATTTAGTATAAACAATGACTAGAACACAGACAGATTAAGTAAGAGCAGGAGCTAGAAGAGCAGGGAGCGAAGGAGAGATAGTACGAGAGAGATAAGAAAGCTGAAATGAGGGGAATTCCCATTTGGATTAATCCGTTCGATGCAGTCAAAGATTTGTAACTAAATTCGAAAAATAAGCGAACAAATTTGGATTTTTTTGTCGGGTTATAAGTACTAAAAACGATGAAAAACAAAGCGGATAAATAAAACGTAACAAAGGAAAAGGAACTGAACAATCTGTGGTTTTTATTTCCATAAAAAACTTTAATTTATATAGCAAGCAAAGGAAGGAAAGATGTAAGTATAAGGACTAAGCCCTCCCTCCCTATGCCAACCGATTACTCCGTTTAAATTTACATCAAAAATGGGATAAAACATTTATTTTCATTTTTCTTGGCTTGGGGAAAATGTTTCACTACACATTGATGTACACAGATTTATGTATATATATATATAAATATTAGATGTTTTTGTTTTTAGTTTTGGTTGCATAAATTTTACGCAAGGAAGTTAATTCTCCAATGATGCGATAGGAAAATATTGAAAAGTCTATCGCTTAAAATTTAAATACTAGACTAGAAAAAGTTGCTAAAATACGAGTCACATACTATTTGTTTAAATATAATATGTATAATGCATTCTCATTAATCTCAAGACCCTAGCACCTAGTATCTAGGCGTATCATCATAATTTTTTTATTTTAGATTACAAAAAAATCGGCTAAGCGCTAAAATAGTACACATATATATATTATTCTTTAACTATGTATGCATGATTTGTTTTATGAGTGAATATTAATTATTTATTTATAGTTATATAGGATGAGAACAACCACTAGATGAGCCATACATGTGTGGGGAGTTGAAGTTTCTGGGGGGGAATAGGAATGAAAACTGTTTTCAAATATTATAAATTCAAGTATTTTGTTTTTATTCTTGTTTTATGTGTTTTCAATGCCATTTTTAATGCATAAATTGTTTATCCATAAATTAGCTCAAGTTTTAAAAATAAACTTAGTTTTCTTTAGATAACAAAACAATAGTTTTTCAGTTTATAAAAATAAAAAATAAACGATTGCCGAAATGAACAAAAAATAGCTTTCATCCCAGCCATGAGCACAAAATGTAACTTCGTTTGCTTTCTTTAATATCATTATATTAATTTGTTGTGTCCAGTGTGTGTGTTGGGTGTGCGTGTGTAATGATCTAGTTATTGAATTACAATGCTTGAATTTTTTTGTCAGCCAAATAAAAATAAGACAAGACAAAATTGGTAGTGTTATTAGAATGTGAAATGTTTTTTAGTTTTTTCTTTCTTTTTTTTTGCGCTCATAGTTGGTGCTTGTTTCATTTGTTGCTTGTTATGATTCTGATAGTTTTCTATTTTATTCCGTGTGGTTTTTCTTTCATTTATTTGCTTTTAACTCGTTTATTCTCCTCGTCTTGCTGCTGCTTTAAGTTAGACCCGATTTTGTTTGGTTCCACAGCCTCCCGATAGTGCTTCTTCATTTGCGTCTGCTGCTCACAGTGCTCCAGCCGGCTTCATTTGGTTGTTGTTGTTGTTGTTTGGCATTTCTGTGAGACGGAGCACCGCCACTGCTGTTGACAGTCGTTGTTGTTGCTGTGGCTGTGGCAGTAGACGCCGCAGCATTATCTCACTTTTTACCGGGAGGCGCCATTGGTTGGCCGCGCTCCTTGCCACGTAATTTTATGCCAAGCACACGCTCCATTTTACCCAGTATCAAGTTGTTTGGAATGCCCCTGCCGGCTTCGTAGTCGGTCACAACTTGCTGCTTCTCACAGATTTTCTGCAACAAAGTTTTAAATTATTATTAATTTTCAGATTGGTTTAGGTGAGTTCATTACCGTGGCCAAATCCTTCTGGCTAAGACCTTTGTTTTGGCGGCCTTGCTGAATGATTTTGCCCACATCTAGCGGTATCTTGTCATGCCGCAATTCTTCAGTCTCACGATCCAGCTTGGCAGTGTTCTTAGTAGTCACATGCTGCTTGTTGGTGCCAGCACCATCTTTATTTACATACAAACATACAATATATATATTAAAACATCGACTCAATTAAATCGAAAAGGCAATAATCGGTTTGTAGGTCAGCGACAGACTGTTGCCAATATGGCCGCCGCCGTTGAGTGGGAGGCGTCGAGGTGCGAGCATGAGGAGGTGAAAAGCTTTCGATTTCGATTTCACATTCTGCACTAATGCAAAAGCGTTTATGAAATTAACACAACACACACTCATGCACACACAGACAGGCTCACGCACACATGCTTATACACTCACACTAACAAACTCTTGTTGATACGCTTAAGCCGGAGCAAACACAACAACAAATGCCACGCAATCCACAGCATTGATTGCATTTCTCATTTTAGCTCTTCCTTGCTTGCCGCCGGCGGTATTTAATTAGCCAAATATTGAATAGTTGCTGCATTTTTATACTTACATTTCTGCTGTGTATCGACTGCAACACCCTGACGGCGTGCTTGATTAACAGCTGATTCGGTCTTCAGTTGGCTAGACTTTGGGGCCTTTTTTCTCAAAACGGTTACCGTATCCCAGTCCGACATCTTATTTTTGTAGAGCAGCGAAAATGTGAAATAAACGTCAATTAAGAAGCTATGCTTCTGGCGAACTGATTCAATATCATTCGACTTACATTGGGTGCTTTGTTAATGCTTTACTTAATATGAATATATGACTATTTTGTAATTAAAACTACGAATTCCAGAACTATCTATATCAATATCTGAACGGTGTGACTTGGGGATGCGTATCGATATTGCGGTATCGATATTGTATCTAGAGCTAAAAATTATATCGATTTCAGCATCGTTGAATCGATGTTTTATCAAAAACGTTAAACATCGATTCAAATATTAAGACTTGATTTAAATGGCAAAGGTGGCTAAAGTTTCAAGAACCATACAGAATACTGTATTTTTTTTTATAAGCTACCAATATTGTCAAAAATACTAAAAATATTGAACATGTTTTGCATTTAGTCAGTTTATCCCATTTTTCTTCATACCAAGGGCGACCGTGATATTATTGGGAAAATAATATGGGTGGCCATGCTAATAGTGGGATTTTAAACAGAGTTGCTTTCGTTCTCAACTCACACGAAATAAGCTTTGGTTATTTTCGTGGTAAGCGCATGCTGTCACACCGTCAGTTAGTCGTCTTGAAAATTTTAATAAAGTCGGTCGGTGTCGCTGTGTTGTGCGGGTGGTAATTTTTGTGTGTGTGTAATAAGAAAAATGCAAAGCTATAGATAACTTCAAAGCTGCAGTTAATACTTATGTATAACTCAGTATCTAAATGTCGTTGAAAATGCGAAATATGTAAGAAACGCAGCGGACGAGACGCAGACGCAGCGAAAAAATCGTAACGGGCAGACAAAGTGCATTTTAGGGCGTGTTTGTAGCCAGCCAAACCCCTACTCCCCCCCAAGGCTGGCACTCAACAAATGAAATAAAAAAGCTAAGCACAAGCAAACATATTTTTATTGTTGTCGCCCCCACAAAAATAAAAAGTTGCGTGCAAAAATTGTTGGCAGTAATTTCGCAACATCCTTGAATTTTGTCTACTCTCAAATTGCAAAGTGGAGTAGCAAAACGAAACGGTGTGTGGAGCGGGAGCAGAAAAGAGCGTATCTCGTGAAAGAAAGAAAAGAGACGACGACGACGCACGAAAGAAAATGTGTAGAGCAGCGAATTAAAATAAAGCAAACGCAAATGCGATAAAATACAACAAAAAATATAAAAGAAAAAGTGCATACAATTATTTATCGCTAGGGGAATAAAGCAACAACAACAAAAAAGCCGTTGCAACTGAAACAAAATTGTGCAAAGAAAATTAAAGAGTGTATAAATTGTTATTGCTGCGCAAGAGCGTATCAGCAGCAGCAGTAACAGTAGTAGCAGCAGCAGCAGCAGTGCCATTTGTGGGTGCATGTGATTGAAGATGGGGGCGCAGCAGGGCAAGGACCGCGGCTCGCATTCGAGCGGGGGCGGTGGACATGGAGGCGGCACAGTAAGCTGTATTGGTGTCTCCAGCAGCAGTCCGGTAGCATCTGGATCACCGCATTGCATTAGCGTGGGCAGCTCGGGGGGCGCCTTAAGCACTGGCTCCACATTACGCGGCTCACGCATGAAGTCACATCAATCACATCAGTCGGCGGGTCATGGCAGCAGCGGTATCAGCATCGGTTCAAGCGGGTCCAGTGGTTTGTCATCACATCGGGGTGGCTCCAATACCTCACATAAGGATAATCGCAATCCAACCGTGGGCCTCAACATATTTACCGAACACAATGGTGAGTATGCGTTTTTATTTTATTTCATTTCTTCTCTTTAATTTTTTTGTTTTTGTGTCTGTGTGAGTGTGTGTGTATGTGTACATAAGCCACCCGCAGCATACAAATGCACTTACAGTGTGTATACACTCACACACATACAAGTGTACATAGAGTTTTAACATTTGCTTGACAGCTCGAAACTCTCTCACTCTGTTTTGCTCTCTTTTTCACTCTCTCCATCTCTGTCTCGCGCATTACTACTCTCTTCCTCCTTGCACTCACACACAGTGGGCGGCCCGCTCTCCAATTGAGCCAATTTCTTGCTTTCATTGCTTCCGATTATCATAGAAGCGGAATGCATGTGTTGTTGTAGTTGTTGCCGGCATTGCCTATGTACATATAGTTCTACTTACTGTAGTTGTTGTTGTTGCTAGCGTAGTTTTTGCTGCTTTGCTTTTGTTTACATGAGCAACACAACAACAAAAACGAGACACGCGTCGCCGTCAGTCGAAGAAATGTATTGAATTTTGGAATGTCGTTGTTGTTGTTGTTGCTTCTACTGCTGCTGCTGCTGCTGCTTCTGCTGGCACGAGGGCGGTTTCGGCTGTTGCTGCTCCTTTTAATACGCACCCTCGCCTCACCTCGCCCCCGCACACACTCCACACAACTCCATCTGCTATTTGTACAGTGGTTGAAACAGCAACAGAAACAGCAGCCAGCCACCCCCTCATTGTGAATGAAAACCAGTTGACGGGCATTTCCTGCGTTTTTCCTCATCACGCATTTTCTATCCTTTTTGCCTTTCGCTGTTGCCTTTTCCGCATTTCGCTCATTTTCTATTACAACAGCATATTTGTTATTTGTTTGCCTTGGCAAGTTGCAACATTATTTCCCCTATTTTCCCTTCCTTTCTTCTTTTCCATGTCAATTTTCTAATGGCTTTTTTATGTCCCTTATCCTTGTCAACTCTTGGTCGTCCTACCGCAACGAGGGGGACTGTGGCGACACCCCGGGGCATGTGATTAGATTTATTATCAGCCAATTCAGCTTATAGTACTCGGTATTATCTAATGGGAAATTGCATATGATTGCACACCTGTCAGCTCATAACTCATTAAATGTCTCAAGAGCCACTCTAATTGGCACACTCATTCCAATTGGATCAATATTGCGGCTTATACTCCTTTGATTCAGATTCAGATACTTCACATTTCCACTTTAGACTTTTATTTTGCACAAAAATTATGGCATTTAATGCATTGTTGCAATTGCAATTTGTTTGCAATTATTGTTATTTATATTTAGCTTTAATCGTATTACGAGTATTTGCGATAAGCCTCAAAATGCATACAAATGTGTATTATGGTGGGTATATGTGTGACCGCATTGAGTCACAGATTTCATTGTGGCATTTTCAGCTCAGTATGCAGCTCGTAACCTTTGTTTGCATCGCCAGGCAGAAACGAAATTCTAGCTTTTATCAACAAAGTGGCCATTTATCTAAGTAGCATTCAAGCAATTGCGATAATGGATTGAAAGAAGCCACTAGAATTATTCCACGTAGTTCCAGTATTTTATTTTCTTTTCTTTTGTTTAACAGTCAAGTTGTTGAAAAGGATTTGCACTTGAAGTGGTATTAATAACAACAAATAATAAAACATTTCTCTACTAGTCTTTATAGCTTAAAGTTCAACTTCAATCGGTTTACACTATTTTTTTTTTGAGGTGCTTTTATTTCGTGCAAAATTTCCCACACAAAATTATTCAACCAAATTGCAATCGAATAGAGTCAGCTCAGAAGATGCAATTGTCTTTGTTGTTTTCGCTTTTTTGCCATATCTCCTGTTTTTGTTGTTGTTGTAATTACAAAATTACATTGTACAAACTGTGTCTGGGGTACAGATTACAAGCCACCGACCGCAGTCACCAGTCACTAGTCACCAGTCGCCATCAGGTCGATCTCAATGCTGAGCCAGACCGACTGGCAGCCACGAACTCAAACTGAGAAATCACTGAAATCACATACAACAGGCCAAATACGACAAGAGCGACAAGCAAACAACTAACATGGCAATTGACGACACTGCACAGTGGGACAAGGGCTAAGGAAAAATAGTGCACCAAAGGGTTGAAACTAAGTAGGAAGAAAAAAGCAAAATTCGGTGGTTTAAAAATATATATAAATAGATCTTAAAATATATTTAATATTTCCTTTAAATATCTTAGTCACTACTAAATAAAAAACTACTAACTTTGCTACTACTTTAAGTTCTTTGTTTATCAAAAAGAACACAATTTAAAATAGCCACATTGTCTAGGAATTTTAAATATAATTTTCCAGTTTTATTTATAGTTATTATTATAATAACTTATCACTATACACATTTTATAGTCCGAAATTTTGTAAATATTTGGGTTCATTAGCTAAAATAAACTATTTTCCAGTCAGTATTCTTGTTTTAATGCCCAAATTCCTTACACAGCATTTACTATAATTTTAGCCATTTTATAGCTATGTTAATTTTTATGGCGCTAATAAAACTAATAGCATTTTTACCATTCACAAGTGTTTTGTTTAGACACATTTTAGTTTTTAGTAGTCTTAAGTTTTGTGTCTGTAAGAATTGAACAGTTTTGCCCACTGTGCGACTGTTAGTTTGTTGCTGTTGTAGGCGTTGCCTTTGGCAGAGCGGAATTTGACTATAGTTAGAGTCGTTATACGACACGATTGTAATTAGATACTTTTGGGGGCAACAATGGAGACTACATTGGTTGTGTTTAGTTGTCTTGGGATTGCGATTTGGGCTTATGTTGCGCTGGGAATGCTGTTGGCTTCACTGGAGATGCCAATTGCGAAAAGCAAAGTAAAAAAAAAAAAAAAAAAACAAATCAACGTTTGCACTCGTGTGACAGTGACAAGAGAGTTGAGTTGGAAATGAAAATGGAAAATGGGCATGGGAATGGAAATGGAAATGAAAATGAAGACTTCTGCATGTCTCGAAATAGACTCAAGTGAGTTGTTGGAACTCCTTTTGGCATATGAAGTGGAAGTGTTTGTCCAGTGCGCGCTCTCGCTCTCTGTCTCTCCGTGTAATCCGAGTAGCCGGGAATAGAAGCGGAAGGAAGCAGAGGGAGGCGTCAATGGCCTGGACTTTATATTTGCTAACATGCAAGCGGCAAATTATGAGACGAGGCAAATGAACTTTTCACATGGCTAATGGACGCCACACGCACACCACAGACACACACATACACACACACACACTGGCCAGACCAGACCAGACCTGTGTCTGTTGTGTACAAACTGCAAACAGGTGACGCGTGTGTCTGTGTAGTTGTGTGTTGGCATGATTTCGCTCATAGTGTGTGTATACTTTACAGCTTTCCCACTTACTGGTGATTATGCAAATATATAAATAAAATTACTTCAATCTGTTTTATGCGCTTAAACATAATTGTCGTGGCGAATTTACCGTTAGGGAGCAAACGAGTGGAGTAGGAAGAGAGAGAGAAGTGCGAGAGAGCGAAAGAAGTTGAAGGCGTTGTCTCCACTTTGGCACTTTGTAGTTTCTTCTCTTCTTCTTCAGCTTCTTTAGCACCCATCATGGATTTTCTATTATTAGCCGGTGCAGTATCTTTCTGTATTTTTCTTTCCTTTTCAGCCGCTGCTCTTTCTTCCTCTTCTTCTCTCTGCTTCTGCTTCTGCTTCTTTGACTTTGTCATGTCGCATTGCTTTTTATAATTTTCTTTACTTTTACTCGGTTTGCGTTGCCTGTTTCCTACTCCATTTGCCAGCTCCAAAGTGCCACTCATCGTCATCATGATTATTCTTGTTGTGGTTGTTGTTGTTGTTCTGTTTGCTTTTGTTGTTGTTTTTGTTAGTTTGCATGCTCTGCTTTTGAGGCCAAAGGGCTGTTTTCGATCAAGCTCGTAAATCCTTTCGTGCCTCACATTTCGTGCATTGCAATGCACTTTGATGTTATTTTTAGAGTCAACAACAACAACAACAAGAGCGAAAGAGTAGAAGAAGAAAAGAAAGAACAACAACAACAACCCGATTGCCAGTTTCAGTTCAGCCTAACACTTCCAATAAGAACTCGCATTCAAACAGCTGTGACTACAGAACTTCCAATTAGTTGAGTTCAGAAATATTCAAAGCGTAGTAATAATCGTGTTTGGAATTGGGAACCAAAGTAGTGTGTCCCAATTGGAACAACAACTGGGGTAAAAACAATGACAGCTAATAAAGATATAATAGATTTGAATGAATCGAAGTAGGAAACTAATAAAGATATAATGGTTTGGAGTGAGCCAAAGTAGAAGTCCAACTGAAACAGATGTTCGTCTTTGGTCCCCTATTTTCCATATATAACAGTGACTCACTCACTCTTCGCTTATCTGGTGTAACGCTGCTAATGTCTTGCAGTTCCAAAGTTTGCTATAAATATTTCCGACCTTCTTTCATATATCATAATAGTTTCACAACTTTTGTCGTTGACATTTTCCGTGCATTTTCCACTGCTGCTCTTTTATTTTTCTTTTTGCATTCCCAGCGGAGCGTTGCAAGCGCCCACACAGAGCACCGGCATCTTGTGGTGCCTGCCCTACCTCAGCCCCACCTCCTGTCGAGGTCTCTGGCTCATTGAAAACTGTTTGCATAAATTAAGCTGAGGAAAAAGCGAGAAGAAAGCGACTGTCCAAAACAAACATAATTTGTAAACAGCAGAAATTGAGAGAATCGAAATATTTATTTTCCACCCGAGGGGAGATGGGATGGGGGGGCGTGGAATGGGTCTGAGTCTGGAGGGAATGCGTCAACTAATTATAAGCGCATGAAACGTTTTCATATTCAACAATTTTCTCCCTCTTTGCTGTTGTTGCTGTGATTATGTTTGAGGTCATAAATTTTTGACGCCAGTTGATTGATTGACACACAAATGTATATTTTTAGTGTACATATATTTGTGTACATAGGTGTTTGCTCAAAGGGGTGGAGGGGCTGTCGCTCCAAACGAATTTATTTATGTAGATTCCCGAAAAACAAACAAATGGGGACTTATTATACCCTGTACTGCCTGCCCTGCACTTTCAGCTGCAATTGATGTGTGTTTATTAAGTTTAACCACTTACTCTGCTGTCTCCCACTCACACTCTGTCCCACACCCCCGTGTGTGTGTGTGTGTCTGCTTTGGTCTGTTAACAAGCCCACAAGGTCGAACACATTAAGCATGTGCAAAAATCAACAGCAAAACAACAAATATTTCGCCTCTTTTTATAACGCGTACACACACGATTTATTGTGTGTTATATCTTATTTAAGAACAAATACAGGTTAAGTTTTAAATAAATAAATGTTTCAAATGCAACAAGAATTGCTTTCACGACAATTTCCAGCAGGGAAACCTGTTTGCAGAGCAGTGTAGAGGAGGGGAGTGGAAATTGGAGCTCAGAACTGCATTTTGAGGCGGCTTCGAATCCATCAATGGAGGCAACTTGCATCCACTCGATAGGAGACTGCGGCACAAATCACGTTCGTAATTGTAACTGTAATGAGAATTGAGTTTTCTCGCTTGCCACAGCACGTACCAGGTGTAAGTGTGTGTGTATCTGTATCTGAAAGCAATTTACCTGTAGCTCTGTCTACAGTTACGAGATACAGATACATTTACATTTACAGATACAAACACCTCTCTTGCTCTCTCCTTCTTGTCGCTTGGGAAACTGCGCGCCTTGAGCTCCCAATGCCAATTGCCGCTGATTGAATTTCTGATGTCGATTGGGACTTTAACTGCCTTTACAATTATTTACCCGATTATTTGCCAAGTGTAAAAGACAGAAACTGCTGCAATTTACGCTGAATTTCCATTCAAATGTCATAAAGTCATGTAATTAAGGCAAGCTCATAAATAGTAACCAATTTTCATTAAAAAACTATCTAACGGTTTGAAAACTTTAATGTACACTTCAAAAAAACACTTTACACCACCAAAGCGAAACAACTTTTATTATTTATGTATAAGGAATGCGTTAAATTCAAACGAAAATGGCAAAAGTCGTTAAACAGTCATCGAAAGTAACTTGTAACTAACAGCTTGTCTTGGCCATAACTATAGACGACTATTTACATTCCCCATGCCATACACGACTGGGTCAATATCGACTTAATCATATTAGCAGTAAAAGTCTTTACAATTAAGGCATAATTTGTTTAAATTTCACTCGAATTTCTCCCTAAAAACAGCAACAAAAAAAAAACTATTCTTTTTAAAGAAACTATTTGGCAAGACGAATCAAGAAAATTGGCAAGCATTTATTGTTAAAGCTTTAAAAAAAGACTAAGAAGGAAAAAGTAAAGAAAAAGCATAACAAATGAGCCGTGGAGCAAAGCAAACCAGTTCTCCAACATTACTGTTGTGTGATGATGCGAGAGCATCTCTTATCGCTCTCTCACTCTTTCTCCCTTTCTCTCTGCCTGTCTCCCTCTGGTAACTCTCAGATCTCAGCTGACCGGCGTCCGGTGTTCATTGGTGTTCCGACATGGTCAGTGAACCATCAGCGTGAAAACATGAAATGAAAATTATTGTCCAAAAAGACATAAAGTAAACACAAGTTGGGTGTGATTGATCGGTGGATACCGTGGAAAAGATTGTGGTATTTGAAAGGGCAGAAAAAGCTTTAGAAATATGTATCTTTAGCTTTTCTGTCTTCTGAGTTTATTGTAGTTAACAAACACATTAAAAACTCAATATATTTTAATATTTTTCATGGCAAAATAATTATTGATCGCACTGTAAACAGGCTATAAAGACGGGAGACTACAACATTTCAGTTTGCCACTTACAAATAGTTTTACTGAATCTTTTGTTGTTATTAGCTTAAAATAATTCAATTAAAAATGGAAATGAACAGCATGCACAGCACAAATACTTTCACAGACCCCATAGTACTCGCTTTGCTTTGCTTCTACAGGGCAAACAAAATACACTACATCAAAGAAGCAAAGAAAGAGCAACAAACAGCAAAAAAGCAGTTAATTTTAACTTCATAACCAGCTCTTTGTGTGTGTGAGAGTGTATGTGGTGTGTGTTTTTGTGTCTCCCAAAGTATTTTTATTTTTTAAATAATTAATGTGAAATTTAATTCATTTAATTGCTGCCTAATGGCTGCACTGCCGGTTCTTCTGTCCAGTTCAGTTCAGCACAGACGAATTTGGATTTCGATGTTGAAGTTGTCGCCACTTTCGTTTTTTTTTTTCTTACTTCTCTTATATTTTTATCTTTAGTATTTTTGTCTTTTGTTTTATTTGTACTTTTATGATGATTTTCGCTACAGCCTATTCAGAAGTTTTGCCCTTTGTCTGCTTATGTTTTCCTCTTTGCTTCCTCTGGTTTTTGTGGATTTGCGACGTCTGTCAATTTTTACGCCGTCTGGCAATATTTAAACGACATCCCACATCCGCCGTGCCCGTCTGTCTGTCCACCAGTCACCAGTCCGTCTGTCTGCTGGTTCTCTCCTTATCCATCCTGGATATTGCACTTGTTTCCCAGAACTGCAACACTTGGAGCAGAGTCAACGCTGAATCACCCAAAAAATTAAAATTATACGTATAATGTACATATATAGAAACTGTTTACAACTTGGAGACGAGTCAGAGAGGCGTCTTAGATACTGCAGATACCCTCGATAATACCCTCTTGATCTCATTAAGTATTTATACACTGCTTCAACTTGAAGATGTGCGTCAATATTCGGATCTTATTTGGAGAGAACTCATCTTAAGCGACCCCATTTTGGAAAGAGCATTAAAACTTCACTTTTGTGTATAATTTTCAGCCTTTTTTGCATTTGCCAGACATCGCTCTTTAGCCGTATTCTGTGGAAAATTGTGCAAAAACTTTTCCTTGTTTTTCTTTTGGGCGTAAAACACAATCTAGATACGGACGGGACAGTGCTTTGAAGTGTGCACAACCGCACCTTGTCTGGCTGTGGCAGCTTGTGATAAGAAACTCCAACAACTTTGTTTCCAAAGTAAAAAGTACAAAAAAGTGAACAGAAGACACGTTGGGCATAAATTTGCAACAGAACTTTGAAGAAATTATTATGAAAGTGGCAGGGAAAAAACATTTAACCGTCGGATGGAGTGATAATGCTGATAGTTATGAGATACATTTATATTAAAAACTATTAAGAAACAAGCGGAAAATGTTAACATTATTAAAATTGTTTCCAAGAAACTTCCAAATGAGATTGAGATCTTAGCTCCAATTTGTTTCCAAATTGAATTGCATAATTTCAACTGTAATTGGTTTATTATAGTGCTCCAAATGCGCTTTTCCGGCTTTTTACCGTCTTAATAACTCAATACACATTAAACCAGCTTCCAGTTAAATTTTTGGGCCCGTCAAACGGAATTTTCGTAATGTTAATAAATGAAATTTTGATGCTACCGAGTTTAGAGATCAAAGTTTCACTTTGCGTGTGTGTGAGTGTTTGAGTGTATTCACTTTACTCGAGCGTGTAATTACAGATTGTCATAAAGTGCCGCTATAAGATACGCACACACACACTCAACCCCAAAAGTACACACACTCACAAGCAATCAATTTAATCTATACACTCGCATCAAATTTTGAAATACTCGTATTCATTCAAAGTGTATTATTGCAAAGTGTAAAATAAAAATTTGATTATCTATACAAATTTTACTTTTTTGTGTGGATTGTCGGCTGAAAAGTTTATGTGGCCAACCACGCCTACTTGGTGTATTACCTGCCCACTTGCCGCACTCACTTTTGTTGCTTTTTTATTGTCAATGGCGGCGCCAGCGTAATTTTCCATTTTTTACTCGTTTTTCATTTCGTTTTTTTTTTCATAAAAGTGGAAAGCAGATTACGGAATTGCCTAAACAAATGTTGAATCGAGTGGGAAACAAAAACAAAGCAAAACTTAAACCGGAACCAGACATGTTACACTCTGTCGCATCTAGCGTCCATTTATATGGCTAATTGCCCCCCCAAAGTGACAAACACCTCAGCAATGTGGTTCCAAAAGTTGTGATAGAACTTTGGAATGCCATTGTAGCGGCTCCAACTGCGCATTTCAAGCGCTTTATCTATTGAAAGTGCTGGGAATGGGGGAAAATTAGTAGTAAGAAGAGGAAATGCCTTTAAGACAATCAAGTGTTGGAATGGGGAGTGTTGAGTGAGTAAACTATAGAACTGTTTGTCTTACTAACTGATCTACGTAGTGTAGAAATGGTCAGAGGTACAGGGCTAATGTTGTTAAAAAAGATATCTGGTAGGTGTTTGATTAAAAGAACTCTTTTCCTACTAGCCCTTGGACTCAGAGATTTCCTTCAGTTTCTAGAGTATCTTCTAGTCCACCAACTTGTGCCTAACTGCCAGCTTACATAATTCAAACGTAAAATCCAATTTGATAATCATTTTCTACAATTACAATTACGCACACTCTGCGTTCTCTGCCATTCTCAATTATTATTCATTTTCGTGGCAAGTGATTTTCTAGCCATTTCGATTATTCACGAGTTTATTTGTGTGTTTTCAGTTTCGTTTTCGGTATTTTGACTTTCAGCTTCAGTCGAGCGTTGCGAAAAGAAAAGCTTTTGTTCAAATTCAGACAAATCTCTTAAAAAAAGAGCAACTTTTGATTTCTAATTACAGTACAAATCGACTAACTGACTGACTGACTGATTGATTGAATGTATTCACTCAGTCAGTCATTCAATTCATTCAAACGGCATTGTTGAAATTGTGAAAAACGAAATCAGCTCAAGGAGAAAGTTTAGCACAAATTTTTCCTCACCTTTTTTGTTTGTTTGTTTGTTAACAGTTTTGCACCTGTTTATAAAACATATGAATAGGTTGAATGAACTTCATTTGGCTACAGGTGTCTATGGAAAAGTGAGTGTTATTTATAGACTGAGTGTGTGTGTGAAGGTTAATAAGATACTTGGGGGATTTATGTGCTATACTTTTGGGATATGTGTAGCTGATAGGTTAAAATGATATCTTTTAGCAAGATTTAAGCATTCACAACAAAAGACCCACAAATTGTCTTTATCTTGGCCACATAATCGCAGTCTCGTAAATTACGTTGCAAACATGCATAAAATTATTAAAAAATAAATGTAAATATGAAAAAAGCGACCTCAAAGAGACAATTCACAATAGCCGCAACAGTCACAATTGAGCTTAGTGCCAACTTTTTTCTCTGTTTCCCTAAAAAGAGAACCCACGGATTTGTTTTGTTATCTTTTCCCATGCCCATTTGAATGGGGAAGAACACAAAAACTACGAAGAAGAAGAAACAGTAGATGGGGGGAAAAATACTACCCATTGTTGTGTCCATATCTATTGCTTCTTATTTGATTCTTCTCACATCTGTTGTTTTGAGCTTTTCATTTCATATTCGCCTATCTAAAACAAAATTTTATGGTCAAATGCTTTTTATCGCATCTTAAATTTATTATCTGTAAAATACACCCACGCGATTCGCTGACAATGTAAATGTGAATGTCAGTACAAATATTCATTCATTCTCCAGACAACAGTCACAAACGAACAGACAGACAGACGGACTGTCAGTCAGACAACTCCGCACAAAAACAAATGCAAATGACTAAGCAATAACAGAAAATAAAAGTAAAATGTTGAAAATATACTGAAAAATACTTGAATACTTGACAAATACCACGCACTCGTTGCCTGCATAAACAATAAGTCATAAACAAAACATAAACAAAAACAATACAAGCGACAGGGCAGACAGAGAGGGGCAGAGTTAGAGACAGTGGCAGTGGGAAGGAGACAAAAACAAGAAAAATGCCCACAGACACACGACAAGCATAGAACATAGAATGCACAGTGGCTTGAAGACAATTTGCATATGAAGTTGGCAAAACTTTTAAACCTGTTTTATAAAATAAAGTAAACTAAAGTTAATACACTATTAAAAGATATACAACATACGTTTGAATAATTTATTTAAATGGAGTGGTATCTAAACATTAAAATGTATGCATAAAATTAAATTTTGTATTATAAAAGACTACATTTGCTCCTTTTTAAACTAGTTATCAACTTGAAAAATAGAAATTCTAAAAAACTTCTTTATTTTACACACTTTGCCCACTGTGCGTCCATTCAGACTGACTCATTCAGTTGAAAGTGTTGCCAGAATTGTATGTTTGACCAACGCAGCGTATACTTGTTACCTTTTTCCTCCGACCCTCCCTCTCTCACTCAGGCTCGTTTGATATGCAAATTCTGAATCATATTTGCATGCCAGGCTACAAACAGACAATAATAAAAATAATATAAAATAAAAGAAAAGCAAAAATAAAAAACAAATGTGCATGCTATGGCTCTTTTTCTCTGCTCTGTTGTGACGACGTCTGCCAAGTCAACAATTAAAAGCCAATTTCATTCACAAATAAATGAGGACTATGAACAATGTGTTTTTGACCATCAGACACGTGATGACGACCCTGAGGCTTGCCATTGAGAGATGCACAGCCAGGCAGGCACCTGTGCACTTTAGTAGCCTTGACCGCACACCACCTGGACCTGTGCCAAATAATCGATGAAGGTTTGAGACAGTCCCCTAGGGAGAGCAAGCATAAAAGAATGTGCAGAAATGTATGATAAAATGTGGAATCTCAGAAGTAATCCATTAACTGCAGATAAATTTATACATAACTTAAGATTTAATATTAATTGTACTTTTATTAAGCAGATACTACAACTTGAGATTTATAGCTGCCTTTGTGTTTTAAAGATAGTTTTTTAAGATAGTCATAGCAGATAAAAAAAATCTGGTGTTTTTTATATCTTTTAAAAAGAGTGTTACGTGTTAAATTGTGTATCTTCCGCTCTTTAAAAAGCTGCGCAGATTAAAATGTTGTTCACAAGAATTTTCAAGTACAGCAAACCTAACAAAGTGCGATCAAGTGAACTTTTGGCTCTAATCAATTGCTTTTGGGTCACAGCTCAATGAGTTGACCTTTAAAGTACTCGCTTTAGAATGTTATGAATAGTTAATGTACACAGAGTATGAGCAAACACGTGGTGCACATTCTGATGATGCCAAGGTCTCTTTACTTTTCATGTCGATTCAATGGGTTTTTTTTTTCACTCTCATGCAAGTGTAATTAGGATCGTTGTGGTATCCATTCAATGCCAACAATGCAGTTTGGGGCTTAGTTGCAAGGACAATGTTGCCACAGCAACCTTCGCACAGATGCAGCACCCAGAACAGCATGAATGCCAAATGCAATCGATAACAAGTTGCTCAGCATTTTCTATGGCGCCCAACGACTGTCAGCGAGCGGGCGAGAGGCCCCTCTTCTCTCCTCTCCTCCCTCTTCTTCTTGTTGCTAGCTTGACTGCTTTTGAAGCATACAATTAATTTGCTTCACAATGATATGGATGGTTTGTAATAATGATGATGGTTTTGTCAACCCAAAGTGCACTCAATCTCAAAGTTTTTGTTTATTATTGATTTTATGTTGTTTCTCTGCTCGTCGCTGTGTGTAAAATGTATTTATTATTGCACTCACTTGATTTTCATCTTCTCTACAACATATGGCCAGTCTGGAACTCTGTGTCTGTGTGGAGTAGGGCGGGGGCGTGGCAAGGGCTTGACACACGCCTGCAGCGCTGCGTCACAGCAGAGGACACAGAGAAAAAATACGGTGAAGTGAAATATTTCCCTGTCCTACATGATGTGCGTATTTCAGCAGAAGGGACACGGACTGGGAATGGGAACTGGGACTGAGAACTGAGGACTAGCCTTGAGTGGAATCCTTATAAAAGTGGTAAAATTGCCAGCGGCAGAACGAAGTCGCCGAGTCAGCCAAGGGTGGATTTACCAAGTGCAGGGACAGACTGTGACTGCTCAGCCCTTCTCTCACTCCTGCCCTCCCCTCTCTCTCTCTTACTCTCCCTTCACCTTTCTACTCTCCCGCCCCATTACCAGCGCTCCTTTGTTTCTTTTTGCATCTTTTCCTCTCTTTGTGTGTATATTTTTCGCATTCGTCGTGTTCTCTGTAAGTTTTTCTTCGCACGTTTTTCGCACTTTGTTGGTTTTGGGCTTAAAACACAAGTAGGGTCCTCCACAGGAGGTTCCCTCGACTAGTTCTCACCTTTACATACATATACTTAGACTTGTATGTAAATTTCTGTACCGGCAAAATTAAATTCTTTTACATTATGTCCAAGTGTCAGTTACTTAACATGCGATGTCAAATTGAATAATGAACAAGGGGAGTACACATATTTGTATGTCTGAGTGTAGTTGTTTGAAATATGTGAAACTTTCTTGATTTGTTGTCCAGATAGACCATATGGTTAGCAGGGAGTAAGAGAGTAAGTCACAATTACGCAGGGCATGTACTATATAATTTGAATAATATGCCGCGATATGTTGGAAAGGAAATAATATAAATGGCTGATTAAAAAAACTTTTTGAAAATGAAAATACTGTGGGAATTCTGGAGAAGAACATTCATATACCTTCTTTAAACTCTATCTAAATTGAGTATTATCTTAGAATATACTAAAGATAAACCCATCCACCAACTGGCTTACTCTATAAAGCTACTTAATGCATTCAAGTTTATTACTTAATCTCACATTCTAACTAATAAAACAAACTTACCGCAGAAAAAGATAAAAATGCTTTTAGTTTTAACGATTTAAGTTTCACGACAAAGCATAAAACTTATTTTAATTAATTGTGCAACTACTTTGATGGTAATTAAATTGATTACTTGGCCCAAAAGCCCCTTTACTATGTGGCCAAGAAATCACGGCTTAAACGATTCCCTGCAATCGTTCAATTTGTTTCATATTTGCAACGGAAGCCAGAGAAATGTCTAATTAAATTTAACCCGTAAAAGTTTATTACCATTGACTGTTGTCGTGGCCAACTGGGCGTACTGGCCGGGCCAACTGGCTAACTACCTGTCTGGACATGAACTGTGTGCTGAGGCCCACCAAAAGGAAGGCGGCCAAAGGCGATGATGTGAATGAAATCCGACAAGCGAAGGAGAAGCCAGTGACCAGAAACCCAAACTCGTACCCAAATCCAATGGAGGCCATGACACAAAAGCCTTTCAGCTGGAAGGAAAAGCAGAAGTACATGGCTAAAAGCAGTGGAAGAAGCAACTAAAACGAGACGTGCTCAAAAGCAAAAGATACAAATACAAATGAGAACTGAGAAGAAAAAAAAAGAAACAGAACTAAGGGTCCAAAGACAAACCGAACCAAATGAAATGAAATAATGAATGAACTGTGAAGCGACTAATGAATGAATGACAAAGCGACTAACTGACAGACACAAGAGAGATAGAAAGAGAGGGAAAGAGAGGTAGAAAGAGAGAGATACACTCGCACTGAGTGAATTATGGTATAAAACACGAATGCAATGAATGAAGTTTTTATGGTGCTTAAAGACTTTTCTCAATAAATCACACACACTTGGAGCGGAGTAGGTGAAAATTGGAAAATAGAAAACGGAAAATAGCAGACACATCAAATTTAATGCCAAGAGCTGGACAAGGACACAAAAGAGAACAAAGCCAAAGACTTGAGAAACCGAACAAAACTAAGCTCAAGAGGCAGCTATTGAGGGTCGATTAGTTGTTGTTGTGGTTACAGATTGTAGTTGTTGTCTATATCTATGTTCATGCCGCTATCCATCTAGGGGCTTCCACTCAATCGAACTTTAGACTGCACTGAATTTTCCGCTGCAGTTTGCATATTTACTCGCTTACACTGCTGATGAGCGATAAGCTAGCTTTGTGGCTTGTTTGTTGTTGTTGTTGTTGTTGTTGCTGGCACTCGAGTCTCTCTACCCTCGACTACTGCTGTGATTAGCTGTGCGTCATTTCACATCAAATCCGAGCATAGCTTGCTCCAATTCTCCGTTAATAACGCTCTTCCAAGCAGCAGCTGACGCATCTCTGTGTATCCGAGTGCTTCGCCTGCTTATGTCCGGACTTTGTACGGAAGGCGAGACTTTAAAGGTTCGTTGGCCTCAATACCAAAACTGCCAACAGTCAACTGCCAACTACCAACTTTTTTTCTAAATCGCATTTGATGAGGGCGAACGAAATAAAGAAGGGAAAAAAAGTTGAATTTTACTGGCATTTTTGTCAAATGTCTAAAAGGGCGTTTGGAGTGGGCGTGGCACACCATTTGTTGCTGTACAATTTTCCCCTCCAACTAACGGTTGAGCTGTAAGAATTTCTTAGCATCCGTCAAATAGTTTTCTTATAAAGAGTAAAAAGTATTTTTCTAAGCCCACTCAAGATTACAGCATTTAACATGACTTTGTTATTATTCTTGTTGTCAGTTTGTTGCTGTTGTGCCTCCAGGTTCTAATTGGCCTCCACTACTTTTAGAGCGTATAACTAAGTAGTTTTTTTTATGCGAAAGCCGCTTTGATGTCATTCTCTAACTGTAAATTTTTTACTGTGAATATAGCTAAAAATGTATACATAATTGTATATATTTAGTCAACTGTATATAAAGTAGTTGTAGCACACTCATTATCATCCCCAAAGTCATTGTACAAAAGTCATTAAAAATTCAACCAATTTTTATATAATTTATTGTAAAAAATTAGGTATACTATAAGCAATACATTTAATTGGAAACCAGCGATGATTTTCGCCTTTTGATCTCGATGAACACACGTTGTATTGCTCTTTCTTTCTTTTTTTCTTCTCACCCTCTCTCTCTCTCAACAGGTACCAAGCACAGCTCTTTTCGCGGCCATCCCGGCAAATATCACAAGCATTTAGGTAACAACATTTAAACATGTAGTGTCATTGATAATAATTATAGATATTTGAAAACTACCACAATATATGATGTAAAATAATGCATGATAATCAAGTTTAATCAAGAGGTTAATTAAGGTGCGGGAATGACTTTTGGGGTAAGAAGCAAGAGCTGAATGGAGTTGGGTAGTATGGGGAAGTCATTTCAATATGTTATATTACGTTGTAGGTAACTATTTTTAATTAGTTTTGCATGAAAAGAACTCAGAAAATAGTTCTAAAATATTTCTGGAGTTATTATATGAATGAGAAAACTATACTATCCACTTAAGTAGAGCTTTTTGTGGTATATATACCACAAACTGATTTATTCTAGCTATATAAAAAGTATTTTTAATTAGTTTAGCCAGCAAAGCAAATAAAATTCTAGGTATATGTTTCTGAATAATTGATGAATCCTTCAATGAAGTGCTGCTCTTACTCATTGTTATTCCATATAAACATAAATAAGTCCGACGCTATTTTCTTTATACTTAGTACTAGACCCCGTGAGTCATCGTATTGACCATATGGTCGGCTAGAAGAAGGAGGAGACTTGGAGGCAGGGGAGGGACAGGTTTATCTGAGACCACCATGATAAGCTCGAATGGTGCGAGAAGAGGAGAGAGCGAGCTCAAAGCTTCCGCTGCTCTATTCCCCCCTCTCTCTACTGCATATTCCAGATTCTATTGCTATTAATATTTCCTGTCTCGCGCGCATAAATTAATAATACGGCGAATTGGGTGCCTGTCGTCCAATTGAATGGGAATGTTCCCGTTCCCAAAAAAAACCGTCAAGGGAACCCTTCTCAAAAAATCTTTCATTATTTTGGGTTTTACGACTTTCGGAATCACAGTGCACACACACACACCCACACCCACATTCAAGACTAATTTGAGGCGGCTTTTCAGCGCATGGAAAGTGGGAAAACCTCTCGTGTGCTGGGTAAGAGTGTGGGAGGGGGAAGTGCGGTGTCCGGTGTGTGCTCGCCCAGAATCTGGGTGCCAAAAAGCGGAAGTGGCTGCTTAATGGAAAAAACCGTTGCACACACACACACCACGACAAGTAAATGTAAATTTTCTCAATTATTTTTGATGCCACCAAATGCGGCATGGAATAAGCCGCAAGTTGACAGTAGTTGAAGTTGAGATACTCTAGAATCTAGAACTTGAAACTAGATACTTTTTTTCTTTATACTATTTATTGAGATCTCAATTAAAAGATTGCCTTGAAATTAGAGAACTGTTAAGTGGTTAAGCTAATAGAATGAAATGAAGTACAGGCAGACAACGCTATGAAGAACAAGTTTGTTAAATCTTCACTCATGTCACGGATTCCGTTAAACACTTGACTGAGCTGAGCTACCTTTAGAGTAGAGTATCAATTTAAAAACCGCGTTGCTCTGGTGTCGTGCATCCGACAGTAACAGATACAGCTAGAGATACAGATACACAGACAGTTGCACTCACAGATACATAGATACTATACACATTGCGATACTCGCTCACTGAAATCTGTTAGAACTTCCCACAATAAATGCGACGTTTGTTGACTTTGTTGTTCCTGGGCAACATTTTGTGTAATTTTATGCATAATTTAGTTTTTTTCAATGAAAGAGAGTTGAGGATTCCCCTTCACCTGCTCTCCCCCCTCTTCACTTGGGAGAAGGGGTAACAACAACAACAAATTGCCCGCATTCCTGTGTTGGCTGTGATCCAAAGTGATGTGAGAGCGAGCGACAGAGAGAGCGAAGGAGAAACGGGTTTACCTTGAGTCTTTATACCGTGTACATTCTGTATTTTGTATTGTGTCGTGACCAGGCAGATTGGAGTTTCTTAACGTTCACTCACCTTGTACTCTTTCTCTTCTCCCCCTTCCTTCTTGTTGGTCACACTTGCAGAGGCACTGCTCCAATCACGTCCATTGCCACACATTCCCGCCGGGAGCACAGCGGCCACGTTGCTAGCCGATGCCGCCGAACTGCAGAGTCAGGATTCAAATGTGGGCAACGTGTTGGCCTCCCTCGGGGGACACAGCTCGGCAACGTCTGTCTTTGAGTCGGCACATCGTTGGACCTCCAAGGAGAATCTACTGGCACCAGGACCCGAAGAGGATGATCCCCAACTGTTTGTGGCCCTGTATGACTTCCAAGCGGGCGGTGAGAATCAGTTGAGCCTCAAGAAGGGCGAACAGGTGCGCATACTGAGCTACAACAAGTCGGGGGAATGGTGCGAGGCACACTCCGACTCAGGCAATGTGGGTTGGGTGCCATCCAACTATGTGACGCCGTTGAACTCGCTGGAGAAGCACTCTTGGTATCATGGTCCCATTTCCCGCAATGCAGCCGAATATCTGCTCAGCTCTGGCATCAATGGCAGCTTCCTTGTGCGTGAGAGCGAAAGTTCTCCCGGTCAGCGTAGCATAAGTCTCAGGTAAACTCCACACACTCATTTATGCTGATCCAACACTAAAGTTTACTCCTTTACAGGTACGAGGGACGCGTCTATCACTATCGCATATCGGAGGATCCGGATGGCAAGGTCTTTGTCACCCAGGAGGCAAAATTCAACACTCTAGCGGAGCTAGTGCATCATCATAGTGTGCCACACGAGGGACATGGTCTAATCACACCGCTGCTCTATCCGGCACCCAAACAGAACAAACCTACAGTCTTTCCACTGAGTCCAGAGCCCGATGAGTGGGAGATTTGTCGCACCGACATCATGATGAAGCACAAACTCGGCGGTGGACAATATGGCGAGGTATACGAGGCGGTGTGGAAACGTTATGGCAACACGGTGGCCGTCAAAACACTCAAGGAGGACACCATGGCCCTCAAGGATTTCCTGGAAGAAGCCGCCATTATGAAAGAGATGAAACATCCGAATCTTGTGCAACTAATCGGTGGGATTAGTCGACCTATCAATTGTCCATTTACACTCAAGTTTTAATCAATTTGCTTGTACTCCTTCTAGGTGTTTGCACCCGCGAGCCGCCCTTCTACATCATCACCGAGTTCATGTCGCACGGCAATCTGCTTGACTTTCTGAGATCTGCCGGCCGTGAGACGCTGGACGCGGTGGCCCTATTGTATATGGCCACCCAGATAGCGTCGGGCATGAGTTATCTCGAGTCCCGCAACTATATCCATCGTGATCTGGCTGCCCGCAATTGCCTGGTGGGTGACAATAAGCTGGTGAAGGTCGCCGACTTTGGTCTTGCCCGTCTGATGCGAGACGATACATACACGGCGCATGCGGGCGCCAAGTTTCCCATCAAATGGACCGCCCCCGAGGGATTGGCATACAATAAGTTTAGCACAAAGTCAGATGTTTGGGCATTTGGGGTGCTACTCTGGGAGATTGCCACGTACGGGATGTCGCCGTATCCGGGCATCGATCTAACCGATGTGTATCACAAGCTTGAGAAGGGCTATCGTATGGAGCGACCACCTGGTTGTCCACCCGAGGTGTACGAACTAATGCGACAGTGCTGGCAATGGGATGCCGCGGAAAGGCCCACATTCAAGAGCATACACCATGCTTTGGAGCATATGTTTCAGGTGGGTGACGGTGACATCGATTTCGAGGTCGAGGTGTGGGATGATGATGATAATGATGATGATGATGATGAAGATGATGATGACATCGACGACGATTACGATGGCGACAATGACGATAATGACGACGACAATGGCATTGAGCTTTGATTTCAATTGGCATGCCAAGAACGACAACAACAACAATGCAATTGCAATTGCAAATGTGATAATCATCTCACAACAACCACACACAACCGTAGTGATAGCAATAATGATCCACGTGCTGCACGTCTCTCCTTCTTCGCTCCGCAGGAATCGTCCATCACCGAAGCGGTCGAGAAACAGCTCAACGCCACAGCCAGCGCCGGCTCGGGCTCCGTTACCGGTACTGGCGCCGTATCCGCAACAGGTACATCACTCCTACCAACAGCAGCTGGAGGCCTAACAGCGACCCCAACGGTAACCACGGCCAGTGCATCCTCATCGGCATCCGCATCGCTCAGTCTGACGCCGCAAATGGTCAAGAAAAGTCTGAACAGTCTCGATCCCCAGCAACAGCAGCAGCAACAACAACAGTTGGCCAGTACACCCATGTCAGGTGAGTTAATTACAAGGAGTAAACAGCTATGATTCATGGCTAATTCCATTTGTGCCAAAATGCAATCCTAGAAACCGGCTCCAGCTCAACCAAGCTGAGCACATTCTCCAGCCAGGGCAAGGGCAATGTGCAGATGCGTCGCACCACCAACAAGCAGGGCAAGCAGGCGCCAGCTCCACCCAAGCGCACCAGGTATACCCAAACAAACCAAATACTCCCAATTGCAACTATTTAATTACTTTCCTTCTTTTTAGTAGCCTGCTCTCCAGCAGTCGGGATTCCACATATCGCGAGGAGGACACACGCAACATTATCGATGAGCTCAATACGAATGGTAGTAGTTACAACTTCCACTTCAGATCCAACTCCAACAACATTTTTAGCCAGACCCTTAGTAGAAATTTTAAAACCCAAATTCCAACCCAAACACAAATACGTACACAACAACAACAACAGAAACAACAATTACTACAACCAGTACAACAACTACAACAGAAACAACATACGTATTCTATTAAGAAATCATCCTCCTGCAGTAGTTTCCTTTACGACTTCCTATTTCGAGGTATTTGTCAATGGAGTAAGAATTCCTATTTACAATTTATGTTTCGTTTTCAAATTTGGTTTGTGTTGCACACGGTAAAACGGAAAACTCATTTTCCTGCTACTGTATTTACTTATGCTTTTATTTTAACTGTTTGTGTTGTATTCAAAATTGAAAACTTTTTAAAAATGGTTTGTTAATACGTTTAAATATGATTTTTATTACTTTTTCGGAGCGTAATCTAGTGGAATCTATGTTAAGCTTTAAGTAAATTAAGCTGTAATTATTTATTGTATTTAAAAGATAACGTTTAGAGTACTCAGCTATGTAAAATCCACAAAATTGCTTTAAAATCGGTAGAGAAATAATTTTAACAGTCTATTAAAGTACACTGCTATGTTAAGTACTTGCTCTGTTTAGTATAACACTGTTAACATATCAGCTCTATGTTATTTAACAGCAGCTGCTTAAATTCATATAAGAAAATATAAATTTTGATTTAAAATCAATTTTAGAGTAAAATGTTAGTCTATTAGTAGCATTATAAAGTTTTTTAGAGCTGTTAAGCAGTACTTTAACTAAAAATCGTATGCATAAACTGCTAAATAACCTAGCTTCCACTCTAAATGCTCCGAAACTTTGTTATCTTTACCATTTCTTTTAATTTTGTAGCTTTTGTTGGTGTTTGCCTTAGTTTTAAAATTATTTTACTTAGTTATTAGTTTTTAATTTGTTATTTATTTATTTTTTGCTTATTGTTTAATTTGGATTTACTTTTTGTAGTGGTTTTATTGTAACTTTTGTTTGGTGTTGACAAATATTGAGCAAAATGGGTTGGTCGTCACATCCACGACTCTCAGCTCCCCTCCAAAAAGCTAATCCAGAATCCCTTGTTCCCCCCGCACGAGCATGCACTTGGAGCACATGGCACTGGCACTTAACTGAATCCAATTCTCAATCATTTCAGGTCTCACCAGGGATATTAACAATCTAACACAGCGTTATGACTCGGAAACGGATCCCGCTGCTGATCCCGATACTGATGCTACTGGCGATAGTTTGGAGCAGAGTTTGACGGTAACACCACCGAATAAGATGCAGCACTCGTTGCATGGCGGTGTCTCTGGCATCTCGTCGGGCATTGGACCACGTTCCTCACAGCAGCACAGCTCCTTCAAGCGTCCAGTGATGGGTAATCGCGGTCTGGAGACGCGACAGAGCAAACGTTCCCAGCATCACCCGGCTAGGGATCAACCGGGCAATGGCAGTGTGACCAATGGAGGCACACCAGTGCTACCAGCTCATCCCATAACTGTCGGAGCTTTGGAGGTGATGAATGTGAAGCATGTGGTCAATCGTTATGGCACTCTGCCCAAGGTGGCGCGCATTGGTGCCTTCCTGGACAGCTTGGAGGACAGCAGCGGTGGCAGTGGCAGCAGTGCTGAGGCAGCCAATGGTCACGCCACGCCTCCAGTACCCCGCACCGCAGCCACAGTATCTGCGGTGGCCAACAAGGCACAGCAGCAGCAACAGTCACAGCAGCAGCCACAGCAGATGATACGCAGCAACTCGTCCGGCGGTGTAACCATGCAGAACAATGCAGCTGCCAGTCTTAATAAGCTGCAGCGACATCGCACCACCACTGAGGGTACCATGATCACATTCTCCTCGTTCCGTGCCGCCGGCACCAGCAGTTCACCCAAACGTGGTGTCGTCACGCAGCCGGCATTGGCCAATCTGGAGTTTCCTCCACCGCCGCTGGAGGAATTCGAAGCCTTGCCGCCACCACCACCGCCGCCAGCGCCCGAGAGCGCCGTCCAGGCCATACAACAGCATCTGCATGCTCAGCACAGCAGCAGCAATGATGTGAGCAATACGGCGCCCAGTGTCGAGGAGGCCAGCTCCCGTTTTGGTGTCTCACTGCGCAAACGAGAGCCCTCCACGGACTCCTGCAGCTCGCTGGGCACGCCACCAGAGGCCACGCCCGCACCGCTGACCGAGAAGGGTCTCAATCTGAAGGAGAAGCTCATCACCGAAATCAAGTCAGCCAACAAGCCGTCCGAATCCACAACAAACGCCGGCTATGCCAATGGTAGTGCTCCAGCACCAGTTGTTGATCCCGTTTCGCAGCTGGTCACGGAGCTGGCCGAGAGCATGAATTTGCCCAAGCAGCTGCCAGCTGCTAAGCTAACCAATGGCAACAATGCGACCAACAACAGCAGCAACACCAACAGCAACAACAATTTTATGGCGCAACTGAAGAAGTTGGAACCAAAGAAGAGGAACACGCCCATGCCAATGCCAAAGGCCGAGCAGCCCACAAACATCATAGACTTTAAGGCACACCTACGCAAGGTGGACAAGGAGCAACCGCAGCCAACGCAGCAACAGCAATCCGCTAGCAATGCCAATGCCAACAATTGCAACAAATTTAGCAGCGCCACAGCAGCAGCAGCCGCAAATCAAAAGACTGAAATCAAAATCGATGTTAGCAATTCGAATAATGGCGAAACAGCTGGCGATTCCAATGGGGAGACCGGAGCGGGCACTGGAACGGGAACGGGAACCGAGGCTGGCAAGCGACGCAGCACAGGTAGTATTAATAGCTTAAAGAAACTTTGGGAGCAGCCCAATGCTGGCGTTGATTATGCCAGCACCACAATCCCACAAACACCAGCAGCACCGTCGGTGGCCAGCAATGGTGCTAGTGTTGCTGCTGCCTCGCAGTTGTCGCCCAAATATGGACTAAAGGCTTCACAGCCCATGGCCACCACAAAGCTATTTGGCAATAAACCGCCACCAGCGGCACCGCCACCACCGCCCCCCATTAGCACCACCACCACTACCACCAACAGCACGATCAGTAGCACCACAGCACAATCCAAGCAAAAGCAATCACAGCAGCAGCAGCAACAAGTAGTAGCAGCAGCAGCCGTAGCAACAACAGCAACAACTTCCAAATTAGCAACAACAGCAATAAAAACATCTCTTTCAACGCAACTCTTCACAGATGCCGAGACAACCCAAACCAATCCCGAGGAGCAGCGTGTCACAACCGAAGGAGGGGCAGCACCAACAGAGTTCATGACGCAGTCCCTTTATGGAAGCGAGCAGCAGCAGCAACTGAACAACTGCAATCATCAAGCGAATCAGAGCAGCGCCAACTTGAACAGCAGCAAACTGAGCACCTCCAGCATCGTGACGAGCAACAATGGCCAGAATAAACCCGCTGTGCCCCACAAGCCAACCAAGTTGACTATCTATGCCACGCCCATTGCCAAAATAGCCGGTGTTGGTGTGGGCGGCAGCGATATAAATTCCACACAAATCTCCAGGGAGAGCATACTGGAGCTGGTGACACTGCTGGAGGGTTCGCTCAAGCATCCGGTGAATGCGATTTCAGCATCACAGTGGTTGCAACTCAGCGATAAGCTCAATATATTGCAAAACTCATGTGTGGTGTTTGCGGAGAATGAATCGATGCCACCGCATTCGAAATTCCATTTTCGTGAGCTGGTGACGCGCGTGGAAACGCAATCACAGCATTTGCGCACCGCTGGCAGCAAGAATGTCCAGGACAATGAGCGATTGGTGGGTGAGGTGGGTCAATCGCTGAAACAGATCTCGAATGCGTTGCATAGGTAAATGATAAGAACGGGGATGGACACCATGAGGAGCGGTGAAGCGGACAACAGCGGCGCTGGCATTTGGCTGGACGCCGAGGGCAATTTTATCAAGCGAAAGCATCCACAGTGATAAAGTAGTCGCTCCCACCATCCCCCCACAAACCCCCCAGGTCCCTCACTAACTCTACACACTAACATAACCCATAGAAGCGTCAGACGCACGGGCGCAACAACACAACGAACGAACAGATACAGATACACATTACGGATACAGATACTGATAACCAGACGGAATTTAGAACGATGTGAACTTCAAGCCCAGCGAAGAAGCAAAGAACAGAAGACAACAACAACAACAAAGAAGAAGAAAAACAACAACAACAACAACCTACTGCTATAATTAATAATATATATAGATATGCATATATATTATCTTACTTGGTGGCGAGTAGGCAACCAACACGATTAGTATCTATCTTAGTAGCCGTAGCAATTATATACATATAAATACACACATACATCTAGTCATATATAGTAATATCTGATGCATCCGCTAAAAGAGACAGAGATAGAGAGAGATTTGAGGCGGTCACAAAGGCTTCTAACTGAGTTGCAAAGCAAAACCATTTTCTATATAGGCATTTTCTCGATAATTTCTTTATTTTTTTACACATAACTCTTTTCTTCTACCAAACATAAATTTATATCACGCTTCATTTAATTAACGTACATTGAAAGACATACATTGACATATATATGGACGAGAGAGGAGGAGTAATACTAGAAGGAGAAAGAGTGCATGATAAAGGATGAATGAAATATATACATATATTCATAGAATATCTCAATAAATTTAGTAATTATACATAAAATTGCACTCACAGACATGCAAATATAAATATATATATATACATATGTACTAGTCGATAAAATTGTTTTTAGTATACCTACTTATATATACACATATATGTATATTATTTAAACTTTAAACAAAACACTCAATCTACAACCTTTAGACTTTTCTTCGTGTTTTTAGTAATCGTAATAACTATAATACATAAAATAAAACTCATATATATATTTACATACTATATATGATCTGTGTGTACTACTCGGCATAATATTATATAAACAGTAGCAAAGCCCAAAGATATTATTATTAACGACTACTCGATATGATAAATATATATATAGATATATATATGTATATGTTAGTTGCAAAGACTAAATGGACTTATTTTTTAGTTTTATGTTGATAATGCAAGTGAAATAAATTGGTGGCAAACGCTTTTTAGACATACAAACATACTTATACACAACAAATTGTAATTATTATCTGATATTTTATGGATTTTAAAACTACTTTTATACGTAAACACACACCTCACACGATAAACAAAAAACAACAAAAAACCAAATAAATATTCAGTTTCATATACGCAAATCGGATCAACATTGGGGCGGGTCACACTATATGTATGTAAACCACATAATTACATACATTTAAATATGGATGTGCACATACATATATTTCACCTTTATCAAAATTATCTACCCCTAAAAAGATAACAAACGAAAGACATTGTGCATTCAATATATAAATACATATATATTTCTGTAACTTCTATAATATCTGTGCGTTCGATTGCGCTTAGAATATATATTATATATTTAAATGAAAACGGATCAAAATACTTCAAGGAGAAATAAAATGATATTAAAAGCAAAACCAAATACAGTTGTATGAAATTCGGCAGGAATTCTTGTAATCTATGTGGATCGCCTAATTTAAAGGTAAATATTTTAAATAAACGTTACGCAAAGGTGGGACCAAAACTACGTGCTGTAATTATAGCGGGAAAATACTGGTGTTTTGAGTCGTGACACTATCGTTTTCTTTATAGTTCTATCGATTGTTTGGCAGTCGCAGTCGCTGTTAATAACATCGCTGAGCAAATGGTAATGTTATTGTGCTGTTATGTTAAATAACATTTCTGTTTGGCATTCGTTCTTTTTTTTCATAAAGAAAAGAAGAAGAGAAAGAGGAAAAAAGACGAAATAATATATAATAATAGAATATTATTTATACTGTGATATATAGCCAAGCATTGTTTTTGTGTCTGCAAACCAGTAATTGTGCAAACGAAGCAAAATTAAACGTGAACGAAACGAAACGAAGCCAATTGCAATACACAACAACAACAACAACATCATCCGCAGTAGCAGCAGCAGCGCAAAGTCAGCAGCCAGAAAGCAGAAGAAGCAGCAGAGCAGCATATTCATTAACAATGCCACTCTTTGGTAAATCACAGAAGACGCCAGTCGAATTGGTTAAATCACTAAAGGAGGCGATAAACGCACTGGAAGCTGGAGATCGCAAGGTGGAGAAGGCCCAGGAGGATGTCAGCAAAAATCTGGTGTCCATCAAGAATATGCTGTATGGCAGCAGCGATGCGGAACCACCAGCGGACTATGTGGTTGCTCAGCTGTCGCAGGAGCTGTATAACAGCAATCTGCTGCTCCTGCTGATACAGAATCTGCATCGCATCGACTTTGAGGGTAAGAAGCATGTGGCACTCATATTTAATAATGTGCTGCGCCGACAGATTGGCACACGGTCGCCCACAGTGGAATACATATGCACGAAGCCAGAGATTTTGTTTACACTGATGGCGGGCTATGAGGATGCACATCCAGAGATTGCCCTCAACTCGGGAACGATGCTGCGCGAATGTGCACGCTATGAAGCGCTGGCAAAGATTATGCTGCATTCGGATGAGTTTTTCAAGTTCTTCCGCTACGTTGAAGTGTCCACCTTTGACATTGCCTCGGATGCCTTCTCCACCTTTAAGGAGCTATTGACACGCCATAAGCTATTATGTGCCGAATTCCTGGACGCCAACTACGACAAGTTCTTCTCGCAGCATTATCAGCGACTGTTGAACTCTGAAAACTATGTGACAAGGCGCCAGAGTCTGAAGCTGCTTGGTGAGCTGCTGCTAGACAGGCACAACTTTACCGTCATGACACGATATATATCAGAGCCGGACAACCTAAAGCTGATGATGAACATGCTCAAGGAGCGGTCACGCAATATACAATTCGAGGCGTTTCATGTCTTCAAAGTGTTTGTGGCGAATCCAAACAAACCGAAACCGATCTTGGACATCCTGCTGCGCAACCAAACGAAAACTTGTGGACTTTCTAACCAGTTTCCACACGGATCGATCCGAGGACGAGCAGTTCAACGACGAGAAGGCCTATCTGATCAAGCAGATAAGGGAGCTGAAACCGCTGCCCGAGGCTTAGTGGGCAGCGACGTCAACGATGGCGACAGTGCTGGCAATGTCGAGGGCGAAAACGAGAACGAGCATGAGAACGAGAGCAAGATCACTAACGCGAAGACAAAGACGAAGACGAACATGTTGGCCTTGGCTGTATGACGACTATGGATGGAAGACGATAGCAGGACGATTTACAAAGGACATGGACATAGACAGATACAATTTTGTATGTGTTAGGGACACTCACATGTTGTGTGACCACAGACGAAGACAACGACGATGACGACAGCACTTGTGAGTAACTAAACAATAATTTAGACAAAGCAAACACAACAAAATGATAACGATAAATAACGATAAAGCAAAAATACATAAGTAGCAACAACAAAGTACACACACACACACACACACATGAGTACACATATTATTATGTATGAAATAGAGTAAAGGAAAAATTGCAAATTTAACTATAATAACTAAAGCTAAACAAAAAAAATAAGAGAAAACAATATCACACACATACATACACACAATGAACACTTATTTACTTATTTTTTACCTATGTATTACCATTTCCAATCCCAGAGAGATATTTTGAAGATCCAGCTTCGTCTAGTTCGCTTTTAAATTGTTCAAGAGTTTGGAGATTTGTTGTTGTGGTTCCTGATCCTCGTTCGCTTGTAGACATACTATATAGACCTATGTATGATGTATGTATGTATGTACCAACCTAATGTTACTACTACTTTTCATAACTAGTTTTTTTTTCTTTCTTTTAATTTCATTTTGCCTATTCAAAAAACTAGTTGTTGTAATGAAAATTGAGCGTTTTTGAAACGCAATTATCCCCAGGACAATGAAGATAATACTACAATAATATGAGTTTTTGACTTACAATTTAGACATTAAAAAAAAAAAATTTCAAATGTGCGCCGAAATTAACATTAACAATTACGCTAAATTATTAATAATTAAAATACGTGCATATGTATGAAAACAATTGTAATTTCACGCAAAATGTTCATTTCAAAATACTGCATAATTAATTATAGTTATAATTGAGAAGAGAAAGCATTCAAAAAAGAAAAGAAATGAAAACACTCCACACCAAAACAAAAATACACAAACACACACACACAAACATCCATACGTACATAGTTAAAAAGGGAAGTAAAAACAACAACATTACGAGCAGCATAATAGAATATATGATTATTATAATTTATATTATTCCCAAAATTAAAGATAACAGCCAAACAAAAGTCGATTATGTGTCATTGAATTTTTAAAGCCAGATGGCAGGGGACATGAGAAATTGTTTGTTTTAAAATGCTTGTGCTCCCTGAGTCATGTGAAACGCCCAGGGATACACACAAGTGTTGACAAATTCACTTTGATAAGCAAATATTTAAATACTGACACATACTACATAAATAGTGCATGTGACTAAACTACAAAACATGGAATTTAATGCTATGCATTTAGTTGGCAGTCAAATAAAATACGAAAATAAATACTCAAAGTAGTGGGTATTTGGCTCACAAGCTTAGTGTGCAGCCCTGGTCCCGATCAGCTGTCTTCAAATTTCGGCGCCGGAGAAAAAGAGTGGTCAAAGTGCAATTGTTAAAATGTTTAAGCGGTTTCGTAAATCAAGGGAGCAAATAATTATTGGAGAACATAGCAGTAGTGATGAGAACTGTGCAGAGCTTGAAATGAGCAGAGTTCTCGTTCGACGGCGTCCTGCAAACACGCAGAAATATGTGCGCATTCGACATGTTGAGGATGCGGCAATTTCGGACACGAGCAGCAATGATGAGCTCAACAGCCAAGATCAGGAGAACAATCAGTGTTTAATGAATCCCAAGAGATACAGAGGGAATCCTAAAACTGTGATGTTAACTCCTACAAATAAATTTCAACCACTAACCGTAACTTTAAGTGGCGGGAAAATTGAAACAGCGGAGTCGCCGGCTCCATTGTTAACCAGATTGGATACATCTAACAACAGCATTTGCAGTACTCCGCTGGCGTCAAGCCAAACAGCTTGGCACAGCCTAAGGCGAACTCTGTCAACGCTGAAGCGTGAACGTCGAAGTGCCTTGCAAGAGACATTGGAGGATACGTTTATTGAGTGCTCTTCGCCCCTGTCCATTGAGGCCAACTTGAGGACACTGGTGGACAGGCAACTAACGCCCAGCAGTTCCAAAAGAGATGGTTCAGTTCGCAAGCGACAAAGATGCGTTAAAGGAGGCTATTTACAAGAATACAAGCGCCTTATGCAAAAAATGCACATGGATCGCCGCAGTCTCAACCACAATCAGCGGCTGGGCATAAATCCAGGACATCGAGTAGTTGTGCTGGGCATTTATGAATCCTTTGGAGTGCATATGGCTCGTGTACAGGCCGCTGAAGGGAACGAAATCATCTTCAATGTTATAATGCCGCCCAGCATGGCTCACAAGATTTGTGTAGGCTCCAATCTCGAACTTTACTTTGATGTACAACTGGAGCCAGCACTGAAACTATCGAATAAGGAACTTGTGTACATACAACCGAATAAATTAGTTTTATTGTAAGGATAAGTACGAGTACACACAGTTAAAAATACTTAAAATATAGATTAGGACACACAAACAAACAGCACAACTAGCGTCGCTTTTTTTTCTCCAGCTTACGTATTTTGTGCAGTCGGCGAGCGTTCGCATTGGCAGGAGCAGGTTCGTCGATAAGTCTTCCCTCGTCCTCATTGGCGTCAAGGGATTCGTTGCCACTCATTAAAATTGCCGACAGTATGCAAACAAACTGAAATATTGCACCGACGAAGAGGCCATAACGCACTAGCATGCTAAACAAGTCTTCCTCTCCATATTTATCCAAGGAAGCAGCAGCAACTCCCAAAGTATCGCCAGACATTTTTTTTATTTTGTTCAGTCTGATTTTCTCTCAACTGCCTACTTTTTTTTGTTTATACTTTTGTGTATCCGGCGCACAGGGTGACTCCAATCGACCCTGGCAGAAGAAGAAGCACTAACAGCTGACTCCAACAGAATAACAAATATACAAGAAGAAGCAGGAATTTTCTTAGAACCGATGACTCCAATCGGTTTTGCATAATTATTTTAAGTATTTATTTTATTGGCAATACAGTACATAACAGACATGTCGAGCTTTCGATTAGCTTTCGCGGTTAATTCCACACGCCAACTACCTTTAAATTGTCAAAGTCTTCGCGTACTATCCAAAAGAAACCAGGAAATATCATTTGCACGCCGTCAGTTCTCCAAGGCATTGGAAGAGAGCAGTCACAAGAAGAAGTCCGCTGGAACGTTAAAATTGGCGCTACTTGGCGCTAGTATCGGAGCCGTTGCTGGATCTGGTTACACATTCTACTCAAACTTCACCGACAAGAACGCACACAAAGAGCACGAACGTACGCCGCCAAGAATTATAGACTCTCTGCCGGCTGGTGTGCGCATAACTAAACGCTATGTAAATCCAAAGGACACATCCGGTTTGGATATTGTGTTGTTCCAGTTCCAGACATGTCCATTCTGCTGTAAAGTGCGTGCCTATCTGGACTACATGGGCGTTTCATACTCTGTGGTTGAGGTTGACGCAGTTCTAAGACAGGACATCAGATGGTCGTCGGTTAAGAAGGTTCCCATGGTGTTAATCCGTCAACAGAATGGTAAGTATGTGCAAATGACCGACTCCAGTGCCATCATTTCGCTTGTCGCTACCACGCTCAACGATAAACGCCTCGATGTTGGCGATTTGGCACAATTTTATCCACAAATATCGTTCTTTGACGATGATGGTAAGAAGCGACAGGATATTATGAACAAGTACTTCCTGATGTACCAGGACAGGACACCCAAAAATATGACCAAGGATTTGGAAGAGTAAGTAAGTTCTTCACTTACAACTATAGATGTATAACTCTTATTTTCGTTAGAAATGAACGCAAGTGGAGAACTTGGGCTGACAATCATCTTGTGCATCTGATATCGCCCAACTGTTATCAGACCTTGGATGAGGCAATGGAGACTTTCGAATGGTTCTCGAAGGCGGGCGAATGGGATGTATACTTTCCCAAGTGGGAGCGTAACTTAATGGTGTACTGTGGTGCAACCGCTATGTGGGCTATAGCTAAAATTTTAAAACGCCGACACGACCTTTCTGATGACGTCAGATCCCACATATATGACGCACTTGAAAAATGGAACACTGAACTAAAAAAACGAAACACAAAATTTATGGCCGGGAAACAGCCTGGATTATCAGATCTCTCAGTTTTTGGCGTGCTTAGTAGCATGGAAGGGTGCCAGACATTCAAGGATTGCTTACAAAATACCAACATAGGTAACATAAAAACAACGTTAACAAATGCGGGCCTACATTAAGAAATTTTATTTTTAGGTAAATGGTTTTACGATGTCAAGGAGCTTGTTGAAAAAAACCGTGGTGAACTTCATAGAGAGCGCATCGTTGGAGTAGCACCGAAAGCTTAAAACAAAGTACTGCTTGAAGTACTTGCGGAAGTCATTTACACCCAAAGATTGTTACTGTTTGTTCAATAAACGCCACATTTTTTAATTGTACACCTAACAAAGTAATAAATTAAATATAAATAACAACCTTGTAGCAATTAGTGTTTGAACAATGTGTCGACAATGCAAGTCTGAGGTGCATTCGCGAACAGACGGCAGGTGGCGCTGCAACGAGTTCGATAAGTTGTTACGATGTTTGCGAACAGAGTTTCTTTATTAAGTATCGATATGATGTTAGTTTACTTATATCGTATATTTCTCATCACTAATTGTATAAAACGCCGCTGACGACAGAAAGTGCAAATCATTTTGGATTTCTTGGATTTCTTGTCTCACAAATTTAAAAATATTTAACATTAAAACATAAACATGAATAGTCTTAGCGCTGAGCAGTTTCCGGACTATAAAGTTCCCGGAGTGCAACATGTTGACTTTCATCCATATGAGTCCAATGGCGGGTGAGTGTGCAAAAACAATTTCATATAATAATATAATCTTAAATTAACTATCAATTTAATACTTCTTTTAGGTCTATTGTTGCCATTGCCGGTGATGACTTTGTGGTTATTGCTGCCGATACTCGATTGAGCAGTGGATACACAATTCATTCGCGCGACCAGAGTAAATTATTCCCAATGTCATCGCAAACAGTGCTGGGATCCACTGGATGCTGGTGCGACACTCTGTCGCTCACTGGTTTGGTTAAGTTGCGCATGCAGATGTATGAGCACACACATTTGAAGACAATGACAACCGATGCAGTTGCTCAAATGCTCTCGATTATCATGTATAACCGGCGATTCTTCCCCTACTACGTGTCCAACATTTTGGCTGGACTGGACAAGGATGGCAAGGGTGTTGTTTACTCCTATGATCCCATTGGTCACTGTGAACGTGCCACTTATCGTGCTGGCGGCACTGCTGGTGCCTTGTTGCAGCCGGTGCTTGATAATCAGATTGGCTACAAAAATCAAAACTTGCCGGCCGATCAGTTACCACCACTGACCAAGGAACGTGCCGTGGCTGTCGCTTCCGACACTTTCATTTCAGCTGCTGAGCGTGATATTTACACCGGCGATTCAGTGCTGATAAACATCATTACTAAGGACGGAGTTGAGGAAAGAACGCTGCAATTGCGCAAGGATTAAACATGCTGAGGTCAAGGGATACAATTTTTGCATTGAAATAAAATATGTTCGACTTTAAATTGTTGTAACCATATTAATAAAAAGAAGTCTTAAAGATATACTAGAAAGCGTCGCCAACTCACGAAATGAAATGCAGCCCTCGTTTGTTCTAAGGTAGCCAGCATTTAAAATTCTTGCATACCTTGGCAACTCTATCAGCTGATTGTTTTGTTTCCTCTGAGTTTGCGCACTTTTTATTCAATGAACAATACATTGTTTATCTCCGTGCTTCTGCTTGTACTTAATAATTTATTGAATGTGTTCAGTGAAACCGAAATGTTGGCATCAATTATAAAGCCCGGACTCTTTAGGCACATTATGTGCCGCAACAACATGTATCCACGTAGCAGTGTTTCGCGCTATCCAGTGCCGGATGAATTCGTTTTTTGGACAGTGAACTATGATGGATATAGCCCGGCATCGTACACTGCATCACATATAGGAGGTCAGAGCTGGGCGGATGTTTCGTTGCCAAGCGAAAGTGTTCAGCCGAAATGGAATCACAATGATGGCGTTGTGAATCGTGTGTCTTTCCATGGTGAGTATAAGATTAAGGATGGTCTGCCACAAAATCCAATGGGACGCACTGGAATTACCGGACGTGGATTACTGGGACGCTGGGGTCCTAACCATGCCGCTGATCCCATTGTAACCCGCTGGAAACGGGATGAATGCGGGCAGATTATACACAACGAAAGCAGTGGAAAGTAAGTTCTGGTTGAGTCACATCAAAGAACGTATAGCTAAACTTTTTCCAGAAACATTCTTCAGATGGTGGCCATACAGCGTTCGGACAACAAATTGTGGGCCATACCAGGCGGCATGGTTGATCCTGGCGAGAATGTAAGCGTTACACTTAAACGCGAGTTCACTGAAGAGGCACTGAACTTCACCGATAAGGGCAACATGGTAGAGGAGTTCTTCAAAGAGGGCGTGCATGTCTATAGTGGTTACGTGGATGATTTCCGTAACACCGACAACGCATGGATGGAGACAACTGCCTTGAATTTCCATGATGAAGATGGCAAACAAGTTGGCCAGCTTCAACTCGAAGCAGGAGATGATGCCACAAGTGTACGCTGGACAGACATAGATGCGAATCTCAAATTACATGCCAATCATGCGGACATCGTTAAAGAGGTTGTTCTCAAGCGAAATGCACATTGGTAACATTATAACATAATAAAAATTGTGATTATCTCTTATACTATTTAACTCCATCAGATATTTTACTTTAAAATGTAATAGTAAAATGACGTCCATCATGATTCGTATATATTTATTTCAGACTATTCACTATTCGTACAATGCCCAGTTTTGGGTAATAACAAGTTAAGAAAATGTAGTTTGAGTAGGAAACCATTTGGGATTCACTGGTTCTCTCTATAAATATTGGAATTTCGCTTGTTCCACATAAGTCGTTGGCTTCACTCGCCGGGAATCATTTTTGCATCGAACTATTTAGTACATAAACATTGTAGATGATGTAATTTGATGTGGATAAAAATGTGTAAAAATGCGAGTGAACAGTTTTTTGAGGGATATTTTTAAAGAGTTTGCAAAAAGTTGAAAACTTCGGGACTAGAATTGGCTACGTTGTGATATTTGTCTGCATACTGTTCCCTGATTTCCTTGATGAAGGCAACTGCTCGAGTTTTGCTAGCTTCTTCTTGCATTTGTTTCTTGTGCAATACGTGTATGATGACAGCCAGAATCTGTTCGAGGTGATCCACAATGGATGGACGTGCCTGCATATAAAGAACTTCGAAAGCTCTAAGGATAAGCTCGTTCTCATCAACATCTTCGCGCAGTGGCAAATTTGCTAGAAATACGGGCAGCACTTGTTGCAATGGCATCAGATTGTGATTGATAACAATCATACGAGCCACAGCTCCGCAAATGTTATCCATAGCCGATGGATTTGTCTCCGAGGCAATGGCTCCGGATAGAGTTTGTAGAATGACAGAAAAGGACCTATAAAAAAATGATTAGATTCGATGGTTTGAACTCATATCAAATAGATCTTACTCGAATGACTTCTCCTCTGCATGTAGAACGAGTTCGCCCAAACCGAAGTAACAATTCTGACGAGCCTTTGGCTCGGAATCGTTTACACCGGCGATAAAGATGGGGCAAAGGGTATCAAAATATGTTGGTATACAACTTCCCAGCGATTGGAATGATTCGGCCAAAACGCCATAAGCAAATGTGCGTTGCTCAGACAAATCGTTTTTCTTAGACTTTTGCTGTAGAAATTAAGAAATCGTGTTAATATTAATAAAATTTAAATAAAGAAGTTGTATATTACCAGCTTATTCAAGAAGAATGAGAAGAGACGGCCAAAGTACATGGAGAATACTTCCTGGTTCAGAGCTTTGCCAAACTGTGGCAGCAAATTGCCGGCATTTTCAATAAGCATCTCATCGTACTCGCTATCCTCGATTTCCTCCTCATCGCCACCACCGCTGGGCTCATTGAACTGACAAGCAACTTTGTTGTTGAGCACATCCTTGATGCAAGAGAAGACCAGGTCAGCGATTTCCTGAGAGGGAACTGCCAGATGCTGCACATCATTGAACATGTTGCCAAGCACATCGAGCAAATGAATGACAACACCCTGCTCATCATCGTTGCGAATAATTTGTGCGAACTTGGGTATTATAATTAAACAGGCGCGTTTAACACCCTCGCCATCGCCCATCTTGTGAAGGGCAGTCACAAAAGCACAGAGAGCTTCAACTGCAGTCTTGCGAACCGACTCCGACTGATGCTCAACGACCTTGTAGACGTTTTCGAACGATGTCTGCAGATAGGGACCAAATGCTGAGCCAGTATTGACTGCAAATTCCCGAAGTGTTGCAATAGCTTCCTCCTTTTCACATACAAAGTCATTCTCCACCTGATAAGCTTCTTCATCATCGTCCTCATCATCCGTATTTTCCAAATCAATATCAAGTTCAACTCCAGTTTCGGGTATTGTGCGTAGCGATGGTTCTTTGTCGAGTGGCAACAAGTCATCCGTAGATATAACCGATTCAATAAGACGATCCATAATCTTGGGGAACACGGTCGACATGCTCTCATTTACCACAATGGAAAGAGCTCCCATTAGGTTATAGATGCAGCGTCTGAACTCTGGATCATCGGGACCATCGTCCAGCATCATGAGGCAATAAGCCATCGTATCATTTGCCAGCGGTATAAAGTTATCCTTGCCCACAACGCGTGTGATTGAGGCCAATGTGTCGATTGCTTCATTACGCAATTCTTCCATGTCCTCGGGGCACTCCTTTACCAAATATGGCTGCAATATCTCAACTATTTTAGCGAAATATGGCATTAAGTTCTCCTTGGCGGCTACAGCAGCTGCCGAGATGGTCGACAGGGCCATCACACGTAGATGTGCCGAATTCTGTGGTTCCAGTGCCTCAAATAGACTGAAAAGATCGAAATGAAATGGATGTACAGGATCAAATATAGTAATTCTTACCGTTCCATCAGCAAAGGCAAATGTGGAACAATATTCTCCTCCAGATTCTGGCAATAAGTCTCAAGTGCATAGAACATACGATCAGTATGCTTGGGTTCTGGTTGTCCCGTCTGAAATTTATGCAATTTAAAAATTAAGTTAACTCAAAATGATTCAAGTGGATATGTGCTGAGTGAGCATGCTTTACAAACAGTGTAAATATTTACAGAAAATATACCAAGTAGTTTAGATTTCGGGTAATACTGGAGGACGTGATTGTCCCATACCCTGAACATTAATCCTAACTAAGTTGTGGTATATATAACAATGATCCCACAAAGCAAGGCAATTACAATTACAGTAAGATCAAGTGCAAAAATACGTTTAATTAGAACTAAGTTTATACGTATTAATAAAAGCACCCTGTATTTGGTTAAAACTGATTTGCGTTTGATTCTCAGCTGATTTATGCTCAGAACATTATCTTTGCCAGGCACGGGATTCGGCTCGTTGCTGTTTTTCTCAGCCTTTGTTTAAAATTTTTGTTTAGATAGGCAGCACAATCAAAATAAGAGTTATCAGAGTATAGAGAGCATCTTGAGTATACGAAAAGCTTACCTTGAGCTCGACAATCAGTTGGTGTAGAAAATCGAATAGTACGGGCAAAATCTCCGATGCATAGTGAGATATATCTGGCTGCAAGTGCTCTGAAAACTGACCCAAAGCAAAGAATGCAGCGATGCGCACCATCGACGATTCATCCACAATTCCGCTCTTGATGATATTCAGCATAACTTGCATATATTTGGTGCAAATTGCTTCTGTGCAACCCTCGGCAATGACAGCGATACAGAGGAAAGCAGCACGACGACGCAAATGATCTGGATTTTGCAATGCAGGCTCGAGCAATTGCAGCAATGGTGGAATCAACTTTTCTGGTGTTATATTCAGAGCCATCATATCCAGTGTTTGAGTTGCTGCTGCCACTGGGTTGTTGGTGTTCTCACTGAGGAAGATCTCATCGGCTATGGATGACACAGCAATTAATTAGTAAAACATTGAAATAACAGATAGTCCTTAACTTACCGTCATACAAATCGGTTTCGATGCACATCATCTCAAAGATGACAACTAGAATGGGTTCAAGCAACTTCTGTTTGACCAGAACCTTCTTCTTAATTCGGACAATGCGTCCAATGAAAGTTACAATTTGTACTCGTATAGATTCATCGATTTGCTTGTTGCTGGCTGTTTCCAGACAGAATTCCATTAGATGCTTAACATTGTTGTTCAGTAGTTTGGGTGCATACTCGGCAATGCTGTCAATGACATCGAAAACGGTGGAAAATTCCTGTTCATCACCTTTCTGAGCAAAAGCGTATACCGTCTTAATGATGAGCGGTAAAACCTTCAGCACAGTTTGCTCTGCAGTCGTATGTCCGCTCACAAAGGGCATCAGAGAGCACATGCCCATGGTGATGTTGGCAATGGTGGGTGTTGCCAGATTACCCCTGTTTTCGGCGGCCAAGAGGACCGTGGCAAACATTTGACAGATTGAGTCCATGTGACAGACGAACTGATCGGGAGCCGAATCGGTAAGTCTGGCGAAAATAGAGGAGCCCTGCTCACTCTCCTTGGGATCTTCAGCACTGCAGCGGCTGTAGATGAAGTTCAACAGATCAGCCATCCACGAATCTCGCTTCTCCTGCTCATGTCGCACCAGCGAGCCAATAAGCATGGCAATAGCGTTTTTAACTGATTTTTCATTTTCTGAGATTAGGGCTTGCAACATGCCCGTCTTGATGCTGTAAAATTGTCATAAAAATATTGATTGTTCTAGGTTTGTGTGGATTCGTTTCTTACGTTTCTTTCTGCTCAGCTGGAACCATTTGCCAGTTGCGCAGCTTCTGGAGACGCTTAAAGAGAAGCACGGCTGCAAATTGACGAATTTGTGTCTCGCGCTGTGAGACAACAATCCGACATAGTGCCGTGAGTGTTTCGGGGTTCTCGTAGCACTTATTGAGCTCATCGGTGGCCTAGCAACAAGATACAATACATACATATAAGTTATAATTTCCACAGACATCAAATAATTAAAAGCCGGCGAGTGTGTGTACGCGTTGGTGAGTGTGCCAACAACGTGCTTCCAATTACATATCCAATAAAAATACATATATTTTGTCAAGTATATTTTAGTACAAATGCATGAAATTTGCAAAAGTATAAACCTAGAGGGTTATGGTCTTTGCGAATTAAAATCTAATTTACTTGTTCTACTAACTGTAATTCATATGAATGTATCGCAATGTGCACATGTTCATCACTATGTTTGTGTGAGTGTATAACAATTCTGTGGTTAGGCTTCTGCATGCATGTGTGTACTTATAAATATGTAATTATACAAATACTATAAAATAGCTTTCTGTCGTCTTCAAGCGAATTCTTTCGCATACAAAGTTGTGTATTCATAAAATGGTGACATCCAACGATTGTCTTAAAAGGGCGCGATATTGAGGCGTCGGCCAATGGGAGTTTAAGGATACTCCTCATTGCGAAATTTAAATATCGCAATCACTTACCTGACGAATTCTATCAGTGTCAGTGCAAAGCAGTTCAGCAATGACTTTATCGAGTACTTCCTCCATTATAATGCTTGTTTTATGTTGAATGGGTCACAAAGCACAATCAAGGAGCAAATAAGTTAATATGCCGCCGAAACACGAACACAAAACGACTTTGCGAATTGGCGAATGAGTGTGGTGGCTAGGGCTGAATAATAATTCCAACCACGTTTTAAATCTTTGAGGGCTACAGTAAATTTTAATATATATTGTTTTATGTTGTCGTGCGAAAGAGAACTTGGTGATATGTGAATTTTTGTTAGACTAACTATATGTGTTTCAAAAGATTACTTCAACATCTTCAAATTATAAAATATTTGTCAGCAAACTTCGATATTTATCGGACAGTGTGACCAGCCAAACACAGTGTTTTCGTGAGTCACGAACACCATTTTGAACAGTAAACGACGCGCGTCTTTATTATCTGTGAAATTGTATTGTTTTTTGTGTTTTATAATTATTAAAGATTTGAGTTATGGATAAAAGTGCAGGAAATCGCAGTGGTAACAGTCTGAAGGAACAGAATTCATTGGGAATATTGAGCATGGATAATCTTAGAGGTAAGTAAAAAAATTCAATGCTATGTAAATCAAACTGCATATTAATTGGATTTATTTACAGTTTTTGGCGACCTGTCCAGTTTTTCTAAGACTGGCAGTGCAAATACAAGCAGGGAGAAATCAGATGTACATGAACGTCTAAAGGTAACTTTACTATAATACATAAAAGTCCACAGTAAAAAAGGCGCGCTTTGAAATTTCAGGCGGGACGTCTTAAGGCTCTGGAGACTTTGGAAAAACCTCGATCGCGTTCCAGTTTTCAATGTGGGCTGAGGGAAAGAAACGGGCAAACCAAGCGTAAGTTGTTAAGAAACGAATCATATAGATACCATAAATAATTCTTAATTTGTTTAGCCGCCAGTCGTGTGAGTGCTGCCCCCAGCAGTGTTGGAAACTTTACCAACATTTCTGATCTGGTAACTGAGGAAACCATTGATCTTAACTCCAGTGGGTCGGTTTTATTGGCTACCCCAGCGCCTGCGGCCGCAAATGTATTATTTGAACCAGCCGAAATAACAGGACGCTCAACACTTTGCAAGAATGAAACGCGATCGTCCAAACAGAGCAGTCAAATTTCAGTGGCAGACATTCTAAGATCATCGTTTGTGGAAAAGGCGCGTGTGCAGTTCGCCAAGAGGCTGGAGAATGTTCCCAGCAAGGAAACTACAAACAATAGCACTATAGGTGATTCATTTAGTTGCTCGCGTAGCTTGCCACGCACCGCGGACTTGAGTAACATTAGCCTCAACGGCGGCAGTGGATTTTCCTTTGGTTCTACAGCCGAACAAGAATATGATGAGAGTTTCGCTCCTGCTGAATTAATGCAGTCGAAGCTGGTGATGGGGGAAATCTCATGGGCCAATGAATTTGCTGCAGTGCCAACGGCAACGCTAAGCAAGCAGGCACTGCAGAAAATAGCAGCGCAAACACCCGAAATAGAAACCTCAGTGTCAAAGTTAGTTAAACAATTAACTTAATTATTCATTATATATTAACTATAGTATTCTTGTAGCTCTATGATAGCGGGTGATGCCAACTTTTCGCTGGGCAACTACTTTCAAATGCGCTCAGAAAGCATGTCAATGTTTGCAAGCAACGGAATACGAGAGGAATTTGTGGAGCCCCAAACACCTTTGGAAGTAACGCCACATGTCGACAACAAAACCTACACAAAGGCCGAAAGCGCCAAGATCGAGCGCAATCTGATGAAGAAGATGCAACAGGATAAGTTCAACAAAGCCATACAAATGGAAGCAAAGAAGCCTCCAACAACGTCGGAGCTGCTCAGCTTGTCAGCGATTGATAAAGCCTTGCGTGAGAATAAAAGTAAAGACTTCAACTTAAAGCGTTAAGCTAATCGCATTTGAATTTTACAGGTAATCTGGATCTAAGTTCGGACACTTCCTTTGGTGTGGTAGTTGAAAAGTTCCGTCCACATGGATATGACCACAATGATGATGAGGAGAACAAGGAGAATGAAAATGCCGACAACACATTGTGTAAATCAAAGTCCAAGCACATGGACACCATGAGTTTCACGGATTCCTTGTTGAACACAACCGGCTTTAGGGAGATACAGGATAGCATTGTGGTGCCAAATAAACGGCAGCCTTTAAGTCCGCTGGCGGACTTACATCAACCGAGTATTTTAGTGACTCCCAGCGAGGGACACGATGCTGATATTGATGAATGGCCATCGACGCCAGTGAAATCTCCTGGCCGCCGTGTGCGTCACATTAAATCGCCAAACACTCGGAGAGCCGTCAGTCCCACTAGCAGTGATGGCCTTCAACCATTGCCCACCACCGATGAGGATGAAGACGAAGACAGGACTCCGGTTAACAAGAAGCAGAGTCTTACTGTGGAAGCAGTTCGCACTCAGAATTCCTTCTGTTCGACACGCCTTGAAGGCTGCGATGCTGTACCATCGTCCACGGAATGTGACTTTGGTATCTCACCCAATTTGGTCAAGAGCGTGCGAAATCTGTCGCCGTTGTCATCGCCACGTAGTTGTCTTTCCTCACCCTTGCTGGACAGCACCACAAGCTCCGATCGTCGTATGCTCTCTGGTGTCGGTAATGGCTCGTCCTCCATACGGAGGATCAACTCTTCACCTGCTGGCAGTGAAGCAAGCTCCACGAGCGGCTTTAGCACTCTGCGCAAAGGTCCCAATGCCACTCAGTCCAGTACTGCTCCACGCAGCATGTCGCGCTGCTCCAACTCCAGTGAGTTCAGTCATCGTGATGGCAAAATACTGCCTTTGAAGGTTACTCACACCAGTCTGTGCTGGGGCAGCACCAAACTACGCACGGATGTGCGCAAGTCCATGCAAATCAAGAACACATCGGAAAAACGTTTAATAATACGTTTGTGTATCCAGGGACCAGGATTTCAACTGGTCGGCGGTGACAGCAACGGCATCACATTGCAGTCCATGGAGTGCCGTAGCATTTGCATTAACTTCTGTCCCACTGTCAGCGGTGCCGCCATTGGAGCACTTTCATTCTTTGCACCGCATGGAGCCAATAATTGCCAACAGCCTGGCTTGGAGATTCCGTTGTATGGATATGGTGGAAATGCATCCATCACTGTCCAGGGACTACTTAAAGGACCAGTTGGCGCAAGTTTCCTAACTGTTGGCAATGTCTGTGACTTGGCTTCGGGTCCATTGACGGCCTCATTCAAGTTCTACAATAAGGGGCCTTTAACAGCCTTTGCTGGTATAACAGTGGACTCAACAGTGCTGCTAAAGCCGCGCCTGAATGCTGCCTTCGAGGTGCGCCCCAGCAAGATTATTATGCCTCCACATACTGAGGCCGTGGTGCAGGTTATATTTCGGCCTAATCGGGAGGATATTAAGAACATTTTAAAAAAGACGTCGCAGGTGCTGACACTGGCAAATATGCGAATCTTTTGTGGTGATGAGCCCAACAGGCAGCGAATGCGGGCTCTAGTGCACCGCATGTCTGGGGAACAGCGAGAACAGTTGACCTCCTCTATGCTGGACAACATCTGGTGCAGCTTTCCAGGTGAGCAAACCATTCGCAGCATTGCCCTGTTGAACGAGCCGCCGGAGATTATTCTGGACCTGGTCACAGTTGTTCGTATTATCGATGTGGCATTGACCCTAAATCGTGACTTCGATGAATCGGCGGATACCTCGCATCTTTGTTTGCCTGATGCGGAGGAAACTGTGTTGTTCCGTACGGTTTGTGCGGCCAATTCGCCAACGCCAAGCAACATGTTGGAACCTGTGGACGAGCTCCATGAGGCAGACACGACTTCTGTAATGGAGCAACATCCCACGGAGCGAAATTGGTCAGTGCGACCAGACACAATTACGCTGCAGTTGTATGAGGGAGAAGGTAGTGATGTAAATGTAAACAAGCTTCTCATTAAGAACCGCTTCAGATCTCGACAATTTATTGAGATCAACTGTAATATGCCAGATTTGCTGCATATATCCCCCAGGGAATCTTATATTGCACCAGATGGCGGTCAGCTCGAGGTGACAGTGCGACCACTGCGCTCCTTGAAGCAGGAAAAGCTTAAGAAAGATTTCCCAGTCTTCATCGAAGTATCCATGGAAAATGAACGCATCAACGTGCCAGTTACTTTTATTGCTTAGTTACATTTGTATTACTTATTTTTATTTCATTGATGTTAACTTTTAGTTTTGTTTTATGAATTGCGTATTGTCTTTTAAAATTAATTCTGCCTTGATATAATAATTAATAAACGTGCATCCCTAAATTGAATTCGTTTAAAAATTTAACAGCATTTTTCTGGGTGCCAAGAAGTATGCAACCCTATTCAGTTCCCTTCTTTTAGTACATGATTTTCATTACAAGCCGGTCACACTTTTTAAAATAACCAAAACAAATTCTGCATTTTGTGCCGATTTGTAATTTAACTAATAATAATAATTATAAATTAATCTTAGCTGTATTTTAACTGCATTAATATTAATTAGCACACGCCATAATGCCTTCCTATGAATTATCGTTGGTACTGCGGCAACTTCCACGGGTTTGTACAGCCGATGCAATAGTTATGTAAAGTAAATACTGAAATGTGCGTTTTCTTCTAGCCGGAATTGATTTCAGTCATCAAGCGCACAGCCGAATCTATTTTCAACAAAGGTGGCATTATCAGGAAGTTGGAGAACTTAGGCACACGTGCACTGCCCCACAAAGTGAGCGAGCACGGCCTGGTGCACCGGGAAGGGACTCACTTTAACATATTTTTTGATACGGCGCCCACAAAGATATTGGACCTTAAAGAAGAGTTTGGCCGAGACATCGACATTATAAGGAAAAACATTTACAAGGTCGAGGAAGCCGCCGAGTTCAAGTGCACGCTGCACGATGAAATGCTGCCGCCCGCTTACCGCAAGGATGTGCAGGAAATAATTGACATTGCGAAGAGGAAACAGAAACCCAAATACAATTACAACTCTGGATTAGACTATTATCCCTTCCAAAAATAGTGCACCAAATGAACAGAAATAAAACGTTTTTTTTATAATGATTTGTAAATTAGCTTAATTAGTGCCCTCAATTTAATTTGTATTACGAATTACTTGAGTTCTTCGACGAAATATTAACTTTATCGGGCAATATTGCTATGTTCTCTTTTATGGCCTACAATTATTGTTATCACAAACTGATAAACTGTTTAATCAAATCAGCAATAACTGTGCAGTCACTTAGATAGTATTACCTGCAAATAGTCGTAGTTCACGAGCCAATCGTTGAGGAGTAAATCAAGCAATGCCACCCCAAATTCGTCCAATCTCTGCAGAATTGCAAGCCTATGCCAAGGAGTACCTTAACGAAGTCCCTGAACGCATTGAAGCTGATCTGGAGGCACTGAAGACATGGATCGCTCAACAGCCCTATCTTAACGCAAGGACAGATGATCAGTTCCTTATTGCCTTCCTTCGGGGCTGCAAGTACAGCTTGGAGAAGACAAAATCCAAGATAGACAAGTACTTCACATTGCGTACCAAATATCCAGAACTGTTTAAAGTAACAAACGTGGACGATCCAAAGATTCGGGAAATTCAACGATTAGGGTGAGCTAAAAATATCTATATGCTGAAGGTCATTGATAACATTTAAACCATCCATTTATAGACCAATAGTGTACTTGCCAAACCTTTATAATGGACTTCGTGTGGGGATGTTCCGAATGGGTGCCTTTTCTGCTGATCAATACAATATTAATGAAGTTATGAAAGTCGCTCTGATCATGCAGGAAATTGCAATAATGGAAGATGATCCTGCTATAATTAATGGCCTAGTTTTTATCATGGATATGAAAAATGCCACTGCAGGACACTTGTTCCAAATGACACCTGGATTGGCCAAAAAGATGACGGCTTACAATGAAGAAGCGTTGCCTATGAGACCCAAGGCACAACACTTTGTTAATACCATTGCTGGATTTGAGAAAATTTTTAACTTTGTCAAAACAATTATGTCAAAGAAACAACAGGAAAGAGTCCATGTCCACGGAAGTATGGATTCTCTGACGCAGAAATTGCCTTTAAAATACCTGCCTAAGGAATATGGTGGTGAGAATGGCTCCATTGCAGAATTGACGGTGGAGTGGGGTAAGAAGTTCGACGAATACAGGGAGTACTTTAAGGAAAATGAAAACTTTGGCACCGATGAGAAACTACGTCCAGGAAAGCCAATTGATTTTGATAGCCTCTATGGAACAGAGGGATCTTTCAGAAAGTTAGAAGTCGATTAGAATTTACTTGTTGTCTATTGTTATATTTCTTTTAAATGATTGTTTAATAAAAATTCCACAAGAGAAATATAATTCAAACTTATCGGAAAAACATTGTTCTTAATAGGTGGCCGATTAATAATGGGAAAATATAGGGTTGGCCTTGATAACAGATGGGAAATCCATCAGCTGTTCGCATTATGTTATTAACAGCTCGGTAAAATGTTAACTTTTCAAATAAATTTCGCGGCACAAAATGTGTATAGATAAATACATATGCGTAGTAAATATTTGTTGTCCAAAGTACGTAAATTTATATATCTCTCTCCTTTAATTTTTGAAAGCATTTTTTTGTGCACATTTAACAGCTGTCAAAAAATGGTGTTAACATCAGCTTGCAGTGTTAACCCCATGTTATGTTAAATAACACCTCTGTTCTTCCGTGACGTACTTGTGCGACTTGACGTATGGAAAAAAATGTATCACATAACTCTGTCGTAGTTGTATTTTTTATTTAATTGAAACGTTTTTTCGTTAAATTTTTGGCTTGCAACTAGTTAAAAGCAGTTGTGGATGCCACCAACTAGGTCACAGTTCGCGAATACACTTACACATTGTGAAATCGATATAATCTATATGTACTTCTAACGAACAAATCCAATAATTGCGACCACGCGTTTTGTCCGTCGTGAATTTGCGTTGCAAAGATGCAATCGCTTAATTGGACATCGCGTCTAATATCCCGGGCGTTACGTAGCAGCTTTTCGACGCTGCTCGACTCGGCGACGGGTGCAACAACAACCAAAGGTGCTGCAAAGCCATCCTCAACATCAAATCGATCTCGGCCACGATTCGTTTCCGTGGTTTGTGGCTTTGCCAAGGATAATCTGCGGCACAAATACAAGCCTGGCAAATATGGCGAGGATTCGTGGTTTAAGGCTTCCACAGAAACAGCAGATGTGATGGGCGTGGCCGATGGTGTCGGTGGCTGGCGAAGCTACGGCATCGATCCGGGGGAGTTTTCATCGTTCCTCATGCGCACATGCGAACGCCTGGTGAGGTGCACCCACTTCAACCCGCAACGACCTGTCAACCTGCTTGCCTACAGCTACTGCGAACTGATGGAGCAAAAGAAACCCATTCTTGGCAGTAGTACAGCCTGTGTGCTAATCCTGAATCGCGAGACGAGTACGGTGCACACAGCGAATATTGGCGATAGTGGTTTTATGGTAGTGCGAGAAGGTGAAATTGTTCATAAATCGGAGGAGCAGCAGCACTATTTCAATACCCCCTTTCAATTATCGCTACCGCCACCTGGGCATGGACCCAATGTGCTTAGCGACAGTCCCGAGTCGGCAGATACTATGAGTTTTCCCGTTCAGGAAGGTGATGTCATTTTGATCGCGACCGACGGTGTGTTCGATAATGTGCCCGAAGACCTAATGCTGCAGGTGTTACGTGACGTGGAGGGTGAAAACGATCCCGTCAAGCTGCAAATGACGGCAAATACTATAGCGCTTATGGCCCGCACTTTATCCCTCAACAGCGAATTCCTTTCGCCCTTCGCCATCAGCGCTCGTCGCAACAATATACAGGCTCGTGGTGGCAAGCCTGACGACATAACTGTGGTGCTCGCGACCGTGGCCATGTGAAGACCGTTAGTCCAGTCGTTAGATCGTTAGTCCTTACCCTTAGATATATATGTAATTAATTGTAGCTTGTACTCGTTTAGTTTTTAGGAGTGAGTTTGTTCGGTAGTTTTGTCTAAGTTTAAGCTGCATGTTGAGATTGAACGATAATGAACGATAAACGATTGTTAGTTGCATTCACATAAACATACACACACCTACACCTCCTCGTTCCGATATCCATATACTCCATACACTAATCGACGCATCCTGGGAAGCGACCTTAAATATGCAAAGTCCAAAGCAAAGCAAAATTCATTTTTAACGAATGCAATGCCTTGAACTACATATATAAATATATATTATAATATGTACTATAAGTAGAAGTGCTTTTAAAACGAAATTATCAGCCGAAATGATCGTTGGCGTCAATGACAACGGTTACGAGTTCTAATCAACAATAATAACACTACACACTTACAGACACACACAAACACACACACACACATGATATAACCCAACCCACAACACCCCCATTACAGTTGGAACAATTATAATATGCAATACACTCTGTACTATGTAATTACTGAACTGAGGATTTATCCAGGCGACTGTCTTACAAAACTGTTAGTCAAATGTACTCACTGATATTGCGATTTAATAAAAAAACAAAAATATTCTATGAAACATTGACTTTAATTCCATTATTATACTCTTTTTTTATTGTTGTGCAGCGCATGCAAGTGGCTAAAACAGAGTACAAAGTTCAACATACAAAATCTGGTTATAATTATAACGGTTGGATATTTCCAGTTTTGTTTTATTTAAATTTTGTCAACAAGCATTTGGACGTGCATGCATACATTTACAATTACACATGTGACTCTGGAAAGTTACCAGTGCAAGACTTTCTTATACCCAGCAATTGCTAAACTTGACTAATAGGGTATATAAATATTTAGACAACCTTATGATGTCTGCAGAATGTGTCACTGACTGTTTTTTACAGAACAAGATGCAGAACGCCGCAACGTATATATATATACATTTATTATCTTCAGGCTAAAATTAGAGTCCCAATAAAATTATTAATTAATTGATAAATTGCGCAGTCTGTGAACGTGCCGATAGCGAGAACCAGGCTGCACATCACTAACGCGTCTAACAGCTGTTGCGCATTACCCTACGTTGTCCAACACTGAAGCTGAATTTTTAGCGAAGCACACCAAAACAAAAGGCAAAAAACAACGCGATAGCAAGGAAAAATTTATTTTAATACAAATGGAGCAAGAAAACTAGTAAAACAAAATGAAACTTTACAAATTAAACACGCACACGAGAGGCTGCAATAAGTCATACGGTAAGATATTACTAAATTCGATGCCAACAAGGAAATTTATATTTTTCACATGAATGTGTATGTGTGTGCAGATGCCGATCTAGTGCTGAATCCACAGGATCATCCCACAGCCAAAGTGGGCAATGTGGTGGAAATATATGCTCCCGAGGATGAGAACGGTACTCATTTACTGCTCCAGATTACGGAGTTGAACGAGCAGAGCAAAACCGGACGCAATGTGATAAGCATCGAGTCGTGCATAGCGACAGCATTTAAAATGCGCTCGTATTCCAATGTTGTTATGCAAATTGTGGATCCCGCTGATGTAGCACTCGACTCCATAGAAATAACATTTAAGGATCAGTACATGGGCCGTTCAGAGATGTGGCGTCTTAAGACATATCTGGTAAGTAGAGTGGAGCAAATATGAAAGAAATTATTACATTGTCTTTCGTTGATAACAGACAAACACATGCGTGTACGTAAACAAGAAGATCGACTACAACGACATGCAGATACGCTGCCAAGTGTACGAGATGTGGTCTCAAGGGGAGCGAGTGGCCAGCGGTGTTATTACAGACGATACAAAGATTGTGTTTCGCAGCAGCACATCGATGGTTTATCTCTTTCTGCAGATGTCTTCGGAAATGTGGGACTTTGATATACACGGTGATCTGTACTTTGAGAAGGCTGTCAACGGTTTCCTGACAGAGCTCTTTCAGAAGTGGAAAAAGCTGGGTTGCAACCACGAGGTCACAATTGTGCTGTTCTCACGCACATTCTATGCGGCTAAGAGTCTCGAAGAATTCCCTGCCCATATGCGGGATTGCTTGCAGTTGGATTACAAGGGTCGTTTCTACGAGGACTTTTACCGTGTCGCCATTCAGAACGAGCGCAACGATGATTGGTGCACTGTGTTGACCCAGCTGAGAAAGCTCTTCACGTCCTATCAGGAAACAGTCCTGCGTTATCATGAGCGTCAGACCATGCGCATTCCACCGGCCACCAACTCGACGGCGACTCAAGGCAACTTTCTGGAAGTACTCAATATATCGTTGAATACGTTTGAGAAACATTATCTGGATCGCACCTTCGATCGCACGGGTCAACTGTCCGTTGTTATTACTCCCGGCGTTGGTGTCTTCTCTGTGGATAGGGAACTGACCAACATCACCAAGCAGCGCATTATTGACAATGGTGTCGGCAGTGATCTGGTGTGTGTGGGAGAGCAACCGCTCCATGCGGTGCCACTGCTTAAATTCCACAACAAAGATACCACTTTAACATCAGCTGATGATTACTCTTTACCCCATTGGATTAATCTAAGCTTTTACTCCACCAATAAGAAGATAGCATATTCCAATTTTATACCACGCATAAAGTTGCCTCTTTTATCGTCTGTCGATGAGACAGATGTGGAGGAGAATGAACGCAACTTTCTCAGTTGTAATCAGTCGGAGTATATACACAATTCCCTGTTTGACTATGATGCATACGATGAGCAAATCTTTCAGCCACTGCCTGCACAGAGCACATGGTATTGTACTCTATTGAGACTTGAAATAAGTTGTTATCTAATACTTCTTTCTACTCTAGTTCTCTGCAACGTGTAGTGCGCGCCAAGAAGACATCGGTTCCCAGTTTTGAGACGTATGCTTATCGCAACAATGACTGGGAGAACTTGACGCCCACCAAGATACCCAGTTTGCGTCGAAAAATGTCCGATCCAGATATACACCACGGCACGTCAGGCATGCTGGCCGCCCTGTCCGATGCCACCAACTTATCCGAGTCCTTGGCATCGGAGAAGAACGCGAGACGTGCCATTGTTAGCATTGCTCCCATTGTGCGACCTGGCAGAGCTTTAATCAATCCCTTTGATCCGTCGCATGTGACGATTAAATTGACCTCTAATCGCCGTCGTTGGACGCATATATTCCCAAAGGGTCCCACGGGAGTGCTGATACAGCAGCATCACTACCAGGCTGTGCCGGCCAAGACAACTCCTGCTGTGAACTATAATCGCCAATTGCAGCACTCGAATAGCGCAAATAACAACAACAACGAAGTTGATTACAATTTAGCTGCTGGAGAGCAGTACGACCAGGTGTCCACACACTCGCTGAGCAGCTATAGCAAGTCCATTTCATCCCAGAATTTCACCATAAGCGAAGAGAAAACCGATTGTAAGTACCAGGAAGAAGGAACAATAAAAACCATTTATTTATGCACTCCATTACAGGGTTTAAGCGACGCCAGAACTCCCTGTTAATGGCAACGACAACCGCAGCCAATGTGCCCAATTTGACGGCCACGCAGGCCAAATCATACGTGTGGGGTGCCACGGGGGAACAGGAATGGACACCGGCAATTACAACAGGTATGTGTTTGTATAAGCTTCGATTCGTTACTAATTCGCATCAGTGTGGGAATCGTTTTGAGATCTTATCGCGGGCGGTTTACAAATGTTAGCGCGAAACTAGTGTCAGTCTCGTCCTTATTATTCGGTCATGATGAGTCGTCTTCAACTGGTGTTCCAGCTGCTAATTGTTCTTAGCACAGCTGCAGCTTGGCCAACAGATGTGGTCGAGTTGTTAGATCGCATTGGACGCGCTTATAAAATGGAAGCAATAAGCATCATGCACAGCACAGGAGCCACGAGTCCTGGCTTTCTGGATGCATTGCATCAGGCTGTATCCCGCAATGACAGCAACTACTTCCGTTGGCTGCCTAAAGTAACATCCACAGAGCAGCAAGCTGGCTTTTTTAGCAGTGTCTTGAATGAGGGAACGCTCTTTGTTGTCTTTGCACGGGACTCAAGCGATTCCGTCATACAGCTGCAGTCGGAAAGTGGTCGTGGCCGTCGTTATTGTACCACAATGTTTCTGCTACAACGTGAGGAGAGCAATTCCAGCTTGAAACCCTTCTTTGAATATCTGTGGCTGAAAGGATTTCGCTGTGCTTTGGTTATGGTGGCTCAACGGCGCCTTTACCACATAGATCCCTATCCTGAACTTCGTGTGCTACAGCTCAGACCTGACCATGACGAACGAGCGCTCTTTCCGCTGGCCAATCGACTCGATTTCAAGGGCTACAAACTGCGTGTGCCTGTCCAGCTGGATGTGCCGTCCACCTTCTGGTATCCGCAAAATGGCAAGCTGCAATTGGATGGCGCTGGTGGTATGCTAATAACGGAACTGATGCTTCATCTTAATGTCTGCTTAGAGATATATCCTTACTACGTAAATGAGTCCAACAACATGAATATGCCTGCTCTGGTGAAGCTCATCGCTGAGGATCGTGCAGAGCTGAGTCCACACAAGTTTACCACTTTACAGCGTTCCACAGAGGTGGACTACTCCTATCCATATCGTGTGATACAACGCTGCTTCATGTTGCCACTGGAACAACCAATTCCACGTGGTTTCTACGTGTTTCTTCCCTTCAAGCTTCAATTATGGCTCTTTTGTATGCTCGTTGTGATTCTATTAACGGTAATGAATCGAGTGGCTCGACTTGTGAAGCCCTTCGAGCTGATAGTAAGACCTTGGGCACTGCTGGGTATACCTTTTTATTCGCCTGCACATCTACCATACGTAAACTGCAATGTGAGGTTTCTCAACATGCTGATCATCTACTCAACCTTGATCTTCTGCGTCTTTATCGTTGTGCAGTTCTACTCCACCAAATTGATGGCTCTTCTGGCCGTAACCATTGTGAGTAAGCCATCGATGACGCTTGAGGAGCTCTTTCATCTCCCATATCCCATACGATTACTGGAGAGCGATGTGGACAACATTGTGGACTCATTTGGCCACAAGGAGCAGTTTCTACGGCAATTTAGCTACTCCAGCATCAGCGATTTCTATGCACAGCGTGTGGATATGGCTGATGGCTATATCTATCCGGTTAGCACTACGCGCTGGAAATTTCTGAATCAACAGCAGCGATATCTAAAGCAAAAACGTTTCTGGCTATCCCATCTTTGCTATGGAACATTTCCCAGTCAGTTCCAGCTGCGCATCGAATCACATTTCAAGAATCCTCTGCATCTTTTCGAACTGCACGCAAACGAGGCGGGATTAAATCAGTATTGGCAGAGTGATACCTATCGAAGGGCATTACAATTTGGGTATATACGCGACTTTGCTAGTATCGAATATTATGAGCGTTTACATAGTGTTCGTGCCATGGATTTGAATCTTTTGCAATCCGTTTTCTATTTATATCTTTGTGGTCTAATCATGAGTCTGGGTGCGTTTCTGGGCGAGATTGCGCCGCAGATTGTTCCGTAAAACGTAGTTAATTACTAACCGCACTATTTTTTTATTCTAAGGCATTCAGTAATATATTTTGGATATGATCTTATATTATCTAATTAACTTATGTACTTATATTTTTGGATATCTCATTTTTAACACATTACTTGATTATCGACGAATATCGACATGAATTTTGAATACAAAATTTGAATTATATTAACTAAATATACTATAATATATGTATACACATTTATGGCCAATTCACAAATCCCGCTACTCCACCAACACATGAAAAACCTTCCGGAAATCAACAACATAACGACAATGACAAAAAAAATACCCAAATTGGATTCTGAAACCTCAAAAAATTCAAAATTCACAATAATAATAATCGAAACTATCGAACATCGAAACGAATCATCGACAAATCGAATCTGTCAACGGTTGTTCACACCATACAACATAACGGTTAACGTTTAGAAATTGGGATTGCAACGGGAAAACATATGAAACCGATTGTCGAAAGTGACAGTAGTAATTTTGGAAGTTCTCCGCTTGAGGCTACAACAGAGGCGGTCGGCAAAGGAAAGATCATCATAGGTTTGGCTAAAAAAAATAATCACAATTTTGTACAAAAGCAAAGCATCCAATCCACACACACACACACACAAACACACCCTCGCATACGCCCTCTCACACACACACACACACCAAGTACACTGTAGTAGCATTGTTATCCCTGTCGTAGCGTAGAATCTGCACCAAAACTTGACTAAAGCACTATAAAACTTCATGTTGTCGCTTTTGAGCTTTTGGCTAAATATAACAATAGACTAAAGACGGTAGTAATCAAATCAAAATCTGTTGAATACTGTACAATTTTGTTATGAAAGTAGAGTTAATCATTGAAGTTAGTATTTAAATATTAAATTTAAGAATGTTGATTCCATTTAAATACTATAAAAATATTTCTAGTATTTAAAATAATTGTAAATTTAAAGTTCGCCGTTTATCACGCGCATTATGGGATATATCTTTGTACATATCCTGTACATACTCAGCACATTTCTATCGACAACATTTTGTAATTGAAGCATGTATAAATAGAGCCCCTCATCCCACGTATTCATCGTATTCCTGTAGTTGATTTAGCACATCCACCACAATCCTTGCACATAGCTTGGCACCACATCTGACAGCACCGAGAAAACGGTTTCGGTTGTGATTAGGTTAATCTCACGAGCATGTGGCATGTGATCCTCCTTAACCCTTTAATGTTTTTGCATGCTTTCCAGCCACGCCCACCTGCATTTGCACGCACGCACCTGCTAATTTTAAATTGACCACAAATCCTTAAAACAAAACACACAAAATCCCCTAAATTTCCAAGCTGGTGTTAATTACTGTACACTTGGAGAAAGTGGTCTTTCTTAGCTTTGAGCGATTTGAAATTGTGTAACTATTTATATATATAAACAAATACTATTGACTATAACTTTTACTTTTATTACTATTACTCTTACTTACGTAATTGTATCTCGTATCGGCGTTGGCTTTTTCTATTTGCGTACCTTCTTGAACACTTTTCTTTGCCCAATTGCACGCGTCTGCTTCCATACCGTTTTTATCACTGCTACCGCTTTCAGGCGTCGACTGGAAATCTCTGTCCATACCCGCTTGCCTGCCCATCACCACGGATTACTTCCCCGACAAGCGTTCGCTGCACAACGACTACGTCATCTCCGACTACACACTGCTGCCGGATGACGTGAATTTTGATTACGCTAAGAGTCGAGCTGTCTACCGTGAGCCTCTGTCCACGGAGGAGGTCTGCAAGGAGATTGTATCCCAACGTTTGGCGCAGGGTTTCCAACTGATTGTCGTTGAGGAGAAGCCCAACAGCTCCAATGGCTGCTGCACGACGAACGGCACTGGTTGCGCTATCAACAGTAATCAATCCACATCTGCAGTACTTCCGCCATCTTGCGAGACGAAGAAGGAGTATCTACTTTCTATCGGTCGTATTTTTCACAAGATCTCGCTGAGTGGTTCAGTCATCACTGTAACAGGTTACAGGCCCAGGTGAGTTCTTTTACCGAGTTGCAATCAAATCAAACTGACGAATGCCCCTATTATTTATTCAGGCATCCCTATCCACCGATTAATGTGGACTATCGTTATCGTTTCCATGCTCCTCAGCACGAAACCTATGAGATATCAGGCGTTAACTTTACCACAGAGAAGCTGGAGAACTTCAACTGGAATCACATGGATTTGTACATATGCACGCGTGGTGATGTCGATTATCCGCTCATGGAGGTGAGTATGCTGGTCAGGTATCAGGGATTCAGCAATATTAATTAAATCTTCTTGTAGAGCCTCAAGTACTGGCGTTTCCGCATGTATCTGCTGCCGCTAGAGAGTATGGTTAAAAATATCGTTAGCGGCAGTCCACGCTGTGACATTTTCACGGATGCCGTTGTGGACAACACGAGGGACCAAATTGAGGACTTTGTGCGTCTCATCGAGAATGTCAGCAAGCTCAAGCGACTAATTGGACGAAAGGCGCGCGTAAGCTGCAAAAACGATTAATTATATTTAGCTTGTTATCGATTTTGACTTTTGATTGTTGCGTTAAGTGTGTTAATCTCTAATCGATATTTAGATCTCCAGTTCTGCGTAGCGTTTATCAACACTGTTTGACACGGCAGTTAGTAAACTGTTTAGTGATTCGTCAGAGTTGTTTTTGTTACTGTTGTTGACTTACATAGAAACCGTTACATGTTACTGTAGAGTGCTTACCGCTTACCTTAATGTACAATTACAGGATAGCCCCACCACACACAGCCTAACCAAGCGGCGACACAGTACGAGCATTATATCCAGGCCTCCTAACCAGGTTAACTATCCACTTTATCGAATCTAACGTTTTACGAAAAATCTTTTCTTTTTCATTATTATTTTTCGAGTTGCGCATTTTTTGTTTTGACTTTCTTTCGTAATATTTATTCAATTACTGCTTTCAATTTGCGCACGCTTTTGTTTTTCTTTTGACAACTCAATTACGATTACGACGAATATGCTAAAATTGTGTCCTTTTTCTAATGTTTTCAATGTCTTTCCCACTGCCCAATCTACTGTCCATGTCTTGTCTGCTGCAGGGACTCACCAGTTACCCGTTTCGCGAACGTGTCGGCAGCAATCGGCTGCCCGAGAAAAGACCCAGGTTTTTATATCGTATCCAACACAATCATACATAAATGCATTTTACACATAAACTATACACACACACGTACACACTGATTTGCATCTGTATATGTATCAATGCGCCTGCGAGCTGAGCTTATTTTGTATTCCGTCTTACTCCCCATCCTTCTTCCTCTCTTTGGTGGCTGAGTTTGTTTTTGTAGTTTTTCTATGTTCCACGTTCCACAAACCTCACGAGCATGTGTTGGTATTCCCGAAGAAGATCTGACAGCTTTTTACTCACTTTGCTTAAGAAGTAGTATTTTTCAGAAACTCTAACATTATGTTTGTAAGAGATTTGTGGAACACAACTGTAGATTATTTGGTTTATGCACTTTGTAGAGAATTTATATTTTAAACAATGTATTGCTATTTGTATTATGATTATAATTTTTTTTGATTATTATTACACTTTAATTTGGTATTTGGCTTTCAGCAGCATGACACACCCACACCTAGAATCACTGAAAAGAATCATAATCTATTAAACGCACCGCAGCAAAGGTTTGTGCTACACCAGCGTCCAGGACTGGCGAATGCATCCAGGGCAGCGATTTAAACTCCATCACCATCCCTCTGGGTGCATTTAGTTCTGGGCGCCCATTTAATTTAACCCAATTGCATCCCAATCCCCCACAAAATTCCCCAAAAACACGTCAAATTGGTTGCTAAATTTTATAAGCTGATGAGAGAGAGGGAGCTGGCTATAGTTGCACTTGTTGTTTAAATTTTGGCATTTGGCATTTTCACACACACACACACATAAAACTACACTCATACACCCACTTAACTCGCCCCCAATCTCCTGAAACATTACGTAGTTGGCTTAAACTAATTCATCTTTCTGCCTCACAGCATTAATGTTCGTTCCAAGCTAGAGGCCAGTCGCATTTCCCGCATTTTTCCAGGAACGGATGCAGCAGCTGCTGCAAATACCACAACTGCCGCGGCTGTGGTGCCACGCGATGATCAGGATGATGGGTAAGCATACAAAGTATTCATTGACATTTCCAAGTCTCAAATCTCTTGTGTTTAAAGTTTTCCCGTGGACATCAAGTTCAGTGCAAATGCAACGCTGACAGAGATCTTTGAAGCCATGAAGCATCCGGTGACGGGAGTTGGTTACTTTTCACAAATGCAGTCGCTACCCTCCTGTACCTTTGTCTCCTACGATGCCCTGCTGTGGCTAAAGGCGCGTCTCAGCAACGGTCGGCATCCGTTGGATCTACTGGAAGCCATGCGCAAGTAAGCTCCTCAACCAAATCAAGTATTTATGGTACTTTCTAAAATAATTCTTTTTCCAGGGAGCGCATGATATGTCATGCTTCTGGTGACTGGAGTAAGGCCGTTGTGCCTGGATTTGTCTTCTACTACGTGGTGCAGCAGGATAAGAATGCCAAAGGTTAGTTTCGAGACACGAGCTGTCTACTGAGGGTTTACAACTATCCCATCTTTTTAGATTACGCACCTCCTCTGAACGATTACAGTGCGTTTATTAACGAGTGGCTGGAGATTGAGTTCCAAGGTTGTAGTTTCCTTTGGCACGATGAGCCAGCTCCTTCGCAAGTGCCCAATTTCCTGCGCGACACAACTGCACCACAATCCTGGACAGGTTCCGGCAAGCACAGTGAGTACTCGACGCAATGGGAAGCAGCGAGCTTAAAATGCATTCAATTACTTTTTACAGATCGCGTTTATCGTCAATCGCATTTGGAAATCGATGTGAATCAGAAGAGCGATCGCATGGAATGGGGTCATGTAAAGCATCATGCGGTTATGCAGCCAGGATTTGCATTTGAGATGGTTGTCGAATGGGTTACCTCATCGGGACCCATTGTATCCGACTTGGTAAGGATTACTTTGTTTGCGTAAGTCCATGCTTTAATATTTTGCTTCATGCTTTTGAAGATTTCCGGCTGGATGCGCAAGGCGAATCATTGCGGCTATCAGCTGGTGTCTGTGCCAGCTGATCCCATGGCGGAACCCTTTACAAAGAAATCGGATCCATTGCGTGGTCCCATATTCATTCCATTGTGTGTCACATTCTTGCCGGATGGCGCTGCACTCTTCGATGGTAGGATTATTTGTGATAGCTGCTGTCTGGCGGTTTAATGTAATTTATTTTATTTGTAGAATTCCCCGAACATAGCAGATCGGATCGCATGCTCTTCTTGCAGGAAGCCATCCTAGCTAGATTTGGCTTCCTGCCCTGCGTGCTGGAGGAAACCAAAAAAGATGTAAGTTTGTAGTCCAAGAAATGATTCACTCAGTTAAAATTTTTCTTGTTTTCCAGATGCCCAAGGAGTACCAATATGTGCACTGCACTGGCAACATGTTTGTTCTAATACGGTATGTACTTTAAAGATGATATACCCAATCCTTCAGCTAATCCACTATTCTGCTCTCTAGTTGCGCCAACAACAATTACCAGGTGGAGTCCCCAAGTCGTCAGGAGGCAAATGTCACGCGCTGCGTTTATGGGCACACGAACAACACAAATGTGCCCAAGAAAGTGGGTTTCCTTTGGGCCTGGAACCACATGATACCCAACAAAAAGTGGAAAGCGTTGACCATCAACAATTCCGTGGACGGTGAACTGTTCCAACTGAAAATGCTGAAGGATTTCCGTGACTTTTGCTCCAACAGTGATCAACGTTTGGCCAACTTCTGGGCAAATTGTCAGGAGCTAAAGAATAAATCTCTCAAATTGGAATACAATAATAACAATAATGATGATCCTAAAGTTACATAAAGTAAGAGTTAAAACTATTAAAGATTTCACGTATCTTAATTGTAATTTAATTGCATTTATTTATCGTCATAAACTCAACATAAGTATAGAATAGATTGATTATTTGTTTGAACTTGGTTATATAAATGCCGCTGAGCTCTAGATGTAGGCCATATCAAACAGGATAGATGTCGAGGAGTCTACTGCGGCTCTTTTGAAGAGGATGTTATGTGTTTGTGTGTGGTTGTTGTTGCTAAATGCTTTGGTATTTGTCCATGCCACTAACTCGCTCTAAGCGTTCTGGAGATAGCTGGTTAACTTCGCCAGGTCACGCTCTAGCCAGGCGGCATTAAGGCGTATGGTCTCCACGGCCTGTGAGACGGTGCGCTCACATCCTGGTATCTGGTTGGTCTTGAAGAATTCCTCCACTTCGCGTGCCTTTTCCTCGGAGGCAAAGTTCTCAATCAAGTATTTGATGAGACGGGTCAGCAGGAAACCTCCCTGATACTGCTCCAGCAGCTTTTTGTTGTTCTCTTTGAAGAACTCCCAGGCCATGTCGCGACCTTTGGGATTAACTGCCACGGCCACAATGACAAACACTGAATCCTGTGCACGTACCTCACCCTAAATAATGGAAGAGTGTGATTACAACGGTAACACGAGAAGGAATGACATGACTACTCACCGACATGGCAAAATCAATAACGCGACGCAGCAGTTTGACATCGCCAATGCAGCCGAGTGCACGGGAGATGCGATCCTGTTCCTCGTGCAGATCCGTCGAGCGGTACAGCGTGAGCATCTCCTGGAAGATGTCCTCGTTGCCATCCTGTAGAACTGCCTTGTAGCAGGTACTGCGTAGATCCGCTGGTAGCAATTTGGTGCCATTGACATGACTGCGGAAACGTTTGCGTGCCTCCTCGGTCACGTCGGGGCTGCGGAAGGAGACAAGGCGTGTCAGGACAAGACTGCGCAGCAGTGTATCCAAATGGTTCTCGTTCTCCTTCGGCTCCCAGCCCAGGCGTGTGGCAATCGGTTCGTAGAGACTGCGTCCAAAGCTATTAAAGTCGGACATGAGATCTGTGTGAGAGATCAGTACGTGAAGATTGGCAAGGGAATTGGTAATGGCAGTCCAAACGGTGTAGTTGGTTTCATTGCGGTAGGATCCAACCAGTTTGAGCACCTCAACAGTGCTTGCTTGACCAGCCTGCACCATGGCAAACATGTCATCGATCAAACCAAGACGATCCAACGGAGGCAGCGTCATGCTCTCAACGGCCGGCAGCAATTTATGCAACATATCCATGGAGTAGCTTGTGCGATAGTAACCCACGGTGCCGGGATTGATTTTGATCCAGTCATCTTCGCTGACATCGTCGAGCACCACTTCCATGCTAGCAGTGTCCAGGAGGAAAGTTTTGGCAATTTGAGTGGGATTGCGGGATGTGGACACAGAGATGGGTATCACCCATAGACATTGTTCATCCGGACTTGATCCATCGGCGGTAAACTTCTTCTGGGTCAAACGGAGCACACGCTGTGTTTCGTTCTTCTGTTCGGATTGCACGCTTACAACTGGGAATCCCTTGAACTTGGTCCAGCTGGTCATTACAGCGCCCACATCCTTGGAGCTGGCCTCCTGAAGTGCCTCCCAAAGATCCTCAGTGGAGGTGTTACTGTACTGATGGCGTGTCAGATACAAATTCATTCCCTTGCGGAAATCATCCTCGCCAATATAATCGTGCAGCATGCGGATTACAGAAGCTCCTTTGTTATAACTGATCTCATCGAAGATCTCGTCAATTTCTGAGGGGTGTCCCACTGGCACCTCAATGGGATGCGAGTTCTTCAACGAATCAAGTTCCAGAGCACGCGTATACATATCTGTGACGAACTGCGTCCAGATATCGTATTCCGGGAACAAATGATGCACGCACAAGAATTCCACGAAAGAGGCGTAACCCTCGTTGAGCCACAGATGGGTCCACCACTCCATGGTGACCAGATTACCTGAAATTGAAAGCCAGTTAGCTAAAGATATTAAAAGATACACAAGTATCTGAAGCTTACCGAACCACTGATGGGCAATCTCGTGTCCGACAGTGAGAGCAATCGATTGTTTGCGCATCAGGGATGTGTTTTTGGGATCGACAAGCACAAATGTCTCCCTGTAGGTGACCAGACCCCAGTTCTCCATGGCACCAGCCGAGAAATCCGAAATGGCAATAAGATCCATCTTGGGCAGCGGATAGGCGATATTGAAATAGCTCTTATAATAGGGCAACACCTTGGTGGCCACCTCGAGGGCAAATTGACCCTGCTCCTTTTTGCCCACTGGCGTAAAGACTCGCACAATGACGCCATCAGTGGACTTGGCCTCCACAAAATCATATTCTCCCACCACGACGGCAACCAAATAGGTGGACATAATGGGTGTACGATCGAAGCGTACACGTCGCAAGTCACCTGGCAGAGCATCCTCCTTCATGACTGGCATATTGGAGAGAGCGACACGATCCTTGGGCACCACGAGGGTGATATCAAACGTAGCCTTAATGGCCGGCTCATCCCAGCAGGGAAAGCACCGACGGGCATCCGTGGCCTCGAATTGGGTGACACCCGCGTAACGCTCCTCGCCGCTGGCAGTAAAGTACTTGCTGCGATAGAAACCCTTCATTTTATCGTTCAGCTCGCCCGTAAAGGTCATGTAGAGAACGCCAGCAGTGCCAGCTGGAATCGTCTCGGCAAATTGCAGTGTCGCCGTCTCATTCTCCTTGGAGTAATTGATGCAATCCGACTTTAATTTCTCGCACTCGTATTGAAACTCTGCGCTATCGATGGTAATGTCCAGAGCATTAAGGGTGATCCGTGATGTTGGCTCTTTGACCTGCCATGATAACAATTACAGACAATTAGTGCAATCTTCTAAGAACCACAGATAGTTGTGTGGAAGTATGAGTGTGGACAGTGTTTGATTGTGGATTGTGTATGAGTCTGGACTGCGTGTGTGTGTGTACTTCTACAAGGGGGCAACAAGTCAATGATCGTACGTCAGAACGCTGTTATTAACCGTTAGACGGTCCACAGAAGAATCAAAAAATAAAATCCAAAAAAAAATGAAGCAAAGCGAATGAGCGAGTAAAACGATTAGAGGAAGATAAAGCAGTTTCGTTAAAAACAGTTATTTCAAGGTCGTCACACACGTACAGTGTGTACGCATTATAACGAATAAATCAATAAGTTTTTTAAATCTGTCAAATCAGCTTTTAATAATTAAAATTGTAAATTTGACTGTTGCTCTTTGTCATTATTTTTTACAATAAACAAAGTGCAAATTTACAGCTTTTGTTGAACATCCTAACAATTCATTCAAATTAATTTTAGCACTTATTGCATGTATTCGCCAAGTTTCCGGCTTTCGTCAGTAAGCCACGAAACCCGTTTTGGCCAACGTTGTTTCTGCTTTATCCGACTCCCATCACACACGATTTAATAATTCTGATAGTGTATTTGATGAGCGATCAACAAAAAAGTGGAAATAACTTGCGAAAAGAAAAGAGAAAAAGAAAGAAAGAAAAAAAATAACCCGTTGCTGTTGCGTCTTCTGAACGTAAACACAATGAAGGCATAAACCGTTATGAGATCAGCAGAGGCGTCGACTACGAATGGGGGTTATGAGGTCTGTGGGGGTGGCGTGTCGTATCGTGGCGTATTTAAAAATACATTTCGCGATAAATGTCAGTCATTGCTGGTGTCAAGCTGGCGGTAAGTGCCACAACAAAGAAAACATTTCCTAGTCGAATGTGTAAACGTTGCCTGAATGCAAATTGCAGCATAAAGAGAAAATGGCACATACATATATCACTCACACACACATATATACGTATCTGCAAGTGTGAAAGAGAAGGTTCGAGTTTTGCACACGTCAGAAACAAACTTCACACATACACTCTCTCAGTCGCAAACACTCACACATACATACATATTTATGATTTGTTATCGAAGTGAAAGCGAAAGTCGCGAGGCAACAAAAATGAAGGCAAAACAAACGAACGGTACTTACTTTGATTTGCACGATTGTCTTTCCCGTAAAACTGAAAGATTTCAGATCTGGCTGCAGCGTAAGTTCATAATGCGTCGGCACCACATTCGTTGGCAAACGTGTAAATTCTGCCTTATCCTGTTCCATATTGTTGCGTCCTTTGCTTCCCTCCTTATGGCGATGTGTACAACAGTTGTGAATTAATTTGCAATCGCCCAATGCTTTGGATCCAGTTCCAGTTCCAACGTCTGCCGAGGTATGCGCTAAGATGGCACTATAGCGGCTGCAAAGATCACCCAAAAGTGGTGCGTCGGTGGATTTCAATGGAGCTCCCAACGATACGCTCGAATAGTCGCGATAAAACTGTTTTTGCACCTTAACAAACTGCTTCGATGATACCAAAGTATTGAGGTGGCACGTCTCTGCTCGTCGTAGTAGTAAATACGCAAAACGCTTATCAAGGCAGTTGGTGTTGATTTTGTTGTTAAGGCGGAGTAGTCGCAACGATAGGGCGTTAGTAAAAGCACAAGCACAATACTGAAAGCTCTTCGGAGCCAGTGTAAACTTTTGTTTAAACAGATTGTAATCAGTATTAACTGGTGTTGGGTTTGTTAAGCGATTGTTTGTTGTAATTTGGATTGCGCGCGGGAGGAAACAGTCGGGAATGACTTTTTGGTTTGTTGTAACTGAAACAAAAATTGGATACAAGCTAGCACAAAGGATTAATTAATTATGCACGAAGGCCTGCAGGTCGTGCTGAAGGCGACTACAATGGTTTCTTTTAAATTGTGTTTTTTTTTTGTTATTCTACGATTGGCTTGTCAGCTTATATTGGCACAAGTGGCAGAATTTGCGGGTTGTTTTTGTTGTATTTCTTTGGTCTCTCACCTTCGCACAAATGCTGCTGAAAATCGGTATTCGCTTTAGCTAAATCCAAATTGAGTTTGCCAATTTCTGCAATTCAATTACAACGAATTTATCCGAATTACTTCTTTTAAATTTATAGCAGAAAAATTTTGAGGAAAAATATTGCGGACTAACTGCTGCTGGCGGCGGCGGCTTCTGGTGGCGAAAAACAACACGCTTTTTATTGTGACCCAGTTGCGCGTGGTACGTTTTGGAAATGGGCCACAAACAGCTGATTTTACTTACTAGAAAGGTGGTGCTCTTGTTGTTGTTGTTGTTGTTATGCAGCCATCAAATCCACTACTATTGATTATTCTATGAAAATGTGCGTATAGTTACCGTTTCTAAATTTCCAGGCCTGCTTTGCTGTTCGAATACCTCCTTTTAACGCATGTTTATACATTTCATTAAGTTTTCAATATATTTTTAAACGAACCGATTGTTGGAAGCGCAATGAGTGAAATTCCAATCGATCACAAGTTTACCAACACTGTCATGCGCCCACACACGGTCAGATTAAACATTACAATTAAATTTTTTAAATGAGATGGTAGTATTAGTAAACTATTGTTGTATTTGATAACTGCCCTCTGGGGACTCCCAAGTACACTAACGGTTTTTTTTTTTTTCAAATTATATTTGACATGACAGCTTTTTAACCAACTTGTTAGCTTAATTAAAACGCAAATTTTTCGTTTTTAATTGTTATAATTTTATTTCCATCTTAATTCAGACATAATATTTGTAAAAACAATGTAATATGTGTAGAATTTCAGATTTTTGTAATTATTTATTGCAATAATAACGAATAGTTAAAAAATGTAGTGCTATGCAGATTTCATAGCATTATAACGCAAAAGTGAGCAAAACGCAAAATGATCCCACAAAATATAAAAAACACTCAAATTGCTCCAAATGAACGACTGAAAAGATTACAGAAAATGTCTATATAATTAAGAAAAATAGACTTAAATAAATATAATATTTGTATCCTTAATTTTATAAGATGACACTTTTCTAGAACGGATGTGTTCAAAATATGGCCGGTTAATAAGTCAAAAGAAAAGGATGAATCTGGCGAGAAAAAAGCTAAAATGGCCGAACTCATAAAAAGACACATGCAGTTCGCGAGTCGCGACACTTTGAGTAAGGTTCCAATGTTTTAGTTCATGATAGCTGGTTCGGTTGTATGGTTGTTTGTTGGGTCGGTCGTTAACAACCCTCTCGGTGAACGTTCACGTAAGGATAAGGCAGCACATGCTTCGCGCTCAACTGCATAACTCGGTGCGACTTCAATTTGAACTCCAAGTGCAGTTTCCAACATACGGTCTAAAAAATTAAAAAATATCCTTCTGCAACAAATTCTGTTGTGCAACAGAATTATAAAATAAAATGGTTTCGTCACAGTCACAGTTCGTTCTAGCTCTGTCAATAGCAGTGGCATTTGTAGGCATTTTTTCTCCATCAGATGCAACACCGATCGAATCAAATTGGGGTAAGTGTTAAACGTCCAGCAGCAGCAGGTGAACAACAATGCGGTTATACAATTAGTGAGAAATTTAGCATTAAGGTTCGAAAGTTGTTTCAGCGCTATGGCAACTCAGTGCTCACAGCACAGTAACAGAATGCTGTCAATCAATTTATGCAGTCAACTTGGCAGGCAGCACTTGCTTCTTTATGCTATACTTATGTAACCTTTTTTTTTTGGTTGACATTTAATTATTGCAAAACGCAAAGCATTCGTTCTGCTGTTAAATAGGTAAAAAATGTATTGGTGTGCGTGTGTGTGAATATTTTTGGCTATGTTCGTGCCTTCAACGTGTCGTGTTTACGTGAGCGTCTTTTTTGGTCTCTATCAGCTGATTATAGCATTCATACCATTTTGATTATATTTTCCCGTATATGCGTTAGTTTCGCATTTCCGTTATCAATGCCAAGCTCGTTTGTCATTTATAAATCGGACAATTCTGAATTTCATAATTTCCCCACTACAAATATGTTATTGGTTCCTGACAATGTGACCAACTCTTTCCAGTCTATTTGATTTTTTACACGCACTTTCACCCCATTCCATTCTCTTTCTATGCAGCGCGGAGCAAAGCAACGCCGGCAAACTGCTTGTGGAGGGGGGTAGACATATGCCGCCATTAACATTTGCTGTGTTGTCACGTAGCCAGTCAATAATTTGCCGGTTTTTATTTCGCTGACTGTTGATTGTTTTTCTTAAAATTTCATAGCTTCATCTTTCAATCAGCTTCGCTTCCAAAAAGACCAAAACATCCGAGACATTTTTGTTTACTTTTGAGCTCAAGTTTTCATCCAACTCGAACTCAGTTGCTGACGGCGAATGAAAGCTTTGCAGTTTACAGTTTCTTTTTGGTCTCTTCGTCGGGTTTTTTGTTGTTCGCCATCTGGAATTTCAAATAACTGTAGAAATGTCACGGGATTTAATACGATCTGATAGCACATACTTACACGCATTTCGCTTTATATCTAAATTCCATTCCCGATTGCATATTTCCATGTTGCCCACGTGTTCGAACGCTCTGAAGTAATCGTGGAAATCAATTCACTTGTTGATTTACTAGAATTGAAATTGATTCAAAATAACGTTAAAACTTTATGCAATCAGATACAAAACTAGTTTTTAAGTTGAATCGATTCATTGCAAAAGATCAATGCACCTGCTAATGAGGCTGTAGAGTGTTTGTAAATACTCACTATATCTTAAAATATTCCATATCAAACACACGTGTAGAGTGTAGTATGTGGTAGAACAATAATGCCTATTCAAGGGCTTTATCTATTCGCAACTTGTATGGTACTATCAGTAATACAATTATTGCTCTTGAAACTGTTATCTTTTAAACTCAAATTCCAAATTGCAGATTGATAAAGAAAGAGCTTAGAGATCAGTCGTTTTTGAATTTCAAAACAAAATAAAAAATAAACATCGGACTAAGTTCAAGTTTAGGCTTATCTCAGGGACCCACCGGAGGTTCAATGCCATTGATCACTTAATTTCTCTCTCTCTCTTCTGTCTAAATTTAAACAATTCAATGTTCTTAATTGTTTCTAATTCTTTTTTGCAGTGCATGAATCAGCAAAAGTTTTAAAATTTTATAATTGATATTGGTATGAATCATTTGATTTTTATTGACGGTAATTTATAGTGTTAAATGATAAAAACATTGCACTATTAATGGGTTCCATAAAATTGGCAAACCCTCATTAATTTAGGTGTTCAATAAAGTAAACTTTGTATATATATTGAAGTAGTTTATATTTATTTGTTTGTTTATTTAATTCAACATTTTCTGCATCGATAAACCGTTGACCTCAAACTCCAAGTGCGAAGGTTAAAATCGTATGCTCCGCTCAAGACCCTCACCGGGTCTGAGGTGTAAGCGTTGGAAAGGTTCGACAATACTACGTATTTTTTCAGTTTTTACAATAAACAATTAGCCAACTGACGTGTTAAGCCATAAAGTTAAGCAAATCTACAAGCTATTGAATATATATATAGATATATACAGATGTATATTAGAGTTTATATTGTTTTTTGCGTTAACCTGTCCGGTAAGTTGAACACGCGACGACAGTGACCCACAAAAGTCTTAACTGAACTCCAGCATTAGGGCCATTGGCCGAAAAACCGCAATTTAAATTGATTGATTAGATTCGTTTATAGTTTGCCAATGGATCAATAAGTGAAGCTAAAGTATTGTATAAACATCGAGCAGGTGTTGGTGGAGAAAGTGAAAGTCATTTGGAGTATTACCCTTGGATTCTATATCCGTTACGGAACTGCTCTTACGTCGGGTCGCCTGTTGTGTTCAGCTACAATTTCCGTGGCGTCGGGAGTTTGTTTCATTTGCCTTTATTTGTTTGTATATGTTTTGGTTAATCATAATGTAATCAATTAAATGCCAAATTAACAGCTGACACACGTGTATTGGCCAAAATTAGAAGCCACTTTTGGCAAACAGGTCCGGCAACAAAAATCTGCTTTCAAACCTGACGCGCACCTGGTGATATATAGTATATGAAGAGGTATATAGGTATATCTGTATTTTTGCTTAATCCAAATTACGTCTTAACTCTTGACCTTAGCAAATATATTTTGTTTGTCTTTCTTGGCTCTGTTTTGTAATTTTCTTCTTGGGGTTTTCCCAGTAAAGTCGGGTTACGAGTTTTAAACTTTCTTATCAATCAGACCCTCAATATATTTTTGATTTGAGAAAGTTGTGCAACAGTTTGTCTATTGAGCGTCATTAATTTTATTGATTAGTTACTAATAAATAAACTGACGCGTAATTGAATGAAATTTATATTCTATATTCGGAATTCCGTCTGTGGCGCCGTATTTGCGAATTTTAAATTAAGAAAAAAAATTACGGGGTTGGAGGGGGATTGGTGCACTGCGGGTAACTCAATTGATCAAGCACTGATTGAACTTAATTTTCAATTCCAAACTGAGACACTAGCGCTGCGAGGGTCGTAAAATGTTTGCAGTCACTGTAGAGTCCTACTGGGCTATGCGCTACTTCTGCCTCTCGTACTAAGCACGTTTTCAAATTAATCGCTGTCCATATCTTATCGATAGTCATGTATTGTTTCTGCCAACTAATACAACGATTGCACTTTTTTGCAGAATTTGCCGTCACGCTTAAAGACAGACTGCTGTTTCTGGACAGGAATATGAAGGAATTGAGCGCAGCAGCACACGAATTCAAAGAGATGTCGGCACTGACCTTCGATGAGGTCGAGGAGACCATATACTTTAATGATCAACATCATCATAACGGCAGCATCTTCTCGCTGAAGCAAGTTCCCAACGCTGCCAACACTGCCCACCCTGTTACTCGTATTGTGGAACAGGCGGTGCAGCGTACGGGCAATGACTCCGTAGCCGGATTGGCCTATGATCCACTCAATCGGAATCTGTTTTGGGCAGACATGGACCAGGGCAAAATCTTCTTTGCCAGCATCGATACCATGTACAGGCAGCCATCCAAGGTACTGGTGGATCTGAGTGCGGAAGGTGGAAAGCCCGATGGCGTTGCCGTGGACATCTGTCGTCGGCAGCTGTACTGGACCAACATGAAGATCAATAATGCCAGCGTGGAGCGCATTGATTTGGATGGAAAGAATCGTGTAAAGATCATCAAGGATGACATTGATATGCCCCGTGGCATTGTAGTGGATCAACTGACGGATAGACTTTTCTGGATTGACGACAAGGTAGGCATCTTCTTTGCCGTGGAGAGTTCACGTTTGGATGGCACAGACCGCCAGTTGGTCTTTAAGAACAAACATCAGGAACCCGTTCAGTTGGCAGTAACGGAATCGGAAATCTACTGGACTGATAAGACAGACAAGTCGGTGTGGAGCTATCCGAAGCCAAGTTATATCACCAAGCCCGTAGGTTTGGAGATTCCGGAGGAGCTACCCCAGCCAGCGATTAAAAAGTTGGCCAGTTTCGACGACGACATCTATGGGATTGTGGCACGCAATGGCTTCTTTCAGCATCTGCTAAAGGATTCACACTGCTCGAGCATCGTAAAGAAAATCAAGCAAAGTCTGGTTTCGTCCACAAATCTGACCCGTAATCAGGTCACTGATGATGAGGAGCAACTGCAACGGGAGCATTGTCTTAATGGAGCCACCTATATAGTCAAGGGTAATCGCTGCATGTGTCCCGTGGGCTACAAAGGCTCACGCTGTGAGATCTCCGAGTGCCACAACTACTGTGTCCACGGCACTTGCGAAATCAACTCGATGGGATTCCCCAAATGCTACTGTCAGGCCCACTTCTATGGCGAACGCTGTGCGTACTCCAAGTGCAATGGTTACTGCCTCAACAACGGTCGCTGCTCCTTGGACAGCGATAGCGGTGACCTTCAGTGCGAGTGCGCCGACAACTTTAGTGGAGCACGCTGTGAATTCAACACGACGGAATCCTGTGTCGGCTACTGTCAGCTGCTCAGACTTGAGCCGGAGACGCCAGTGCCGCACAATTGTTATGATATGTGAGTAACTCGCTCTGATCCTCTAAACATTCATTGCTAATCTCTACCCACTGCTTCACACAGCTGCGAGGAGATGAACGGCAATGGAACAAGTATTGTCGTTTACAAGCGTCCAGAGCCGCTGTGTGGTCCTCCTGTCCTCACTGGGAATGTGCTTGTTGTCTTGGTCGCTGGCATTGTGGCAAGTCTCTCGATGGTGGTGCTGATCGTGCATGGAATTCGACTGCTGTACAAGCCGAAGAGGCCGCACATCAAGAAGACCTTTGTGGTGCGCAAACAGGCGCGACACAATTCCTCCAGTGACACACCACTGACGAATCGCCCACTGGCCACTGAGCAGTGCGAGATCACAATCGAGAACTGTTGCAACATGAATATCTGTGAAACGGTTTGTTTAAGAGCTGAAAGTCTTTTAGATTTATACAAAACTAATAAAAAATCTTTTGATTTTAGCCATGCTTCGATCCTAAAATGGTGGAGCAAACATTCTCTTCGAGAAATCAGAAGGTGACGTGTGTGAAGGAAGACAAGAAGATACTTATTCATAACATGGAAGATGATCTCATGTCCTAGGTGGCTGCCATTATGTGAATATCGTTAGTCGATAGTCGACGGTGGATTATCGAGCATGGATAGGAGGCATGCGAGCTTTTAAAAAGCTGCTGCCTGCCCCGGCTCGATAAACAGGTGCTCAACCAAAGCTCATCAAATGAACTAGGAGAATTCATACACACACACACACAAGCATGCAGAGATAAAGACAATACACACACACACACACAATCAAACACACACTTAACTGATGGAATCGTGTACTTAGCAATCTTTTGATTTGTTTGGTCTCATTTATTTATTTTACAAGCCGTAACCAATTGTTCATTTTACGGGTTTCTTTTTACAACAAAATCATTCATCATAGACTTTTAAGAGTTTTGACTGTCGGTGTTAAAGGAAAATATTAACTGTTTTACGGCATTTTGGCAATGAAATTTATAAAATTCGTGGCGGTCACTTGAATGACTTGAGCTTTAATACACATACACTTACACACACATACACACGTAGATAAATTTGAACAGATAAATCAATGAAATCATCGCCTTAAGCACAAAAGTAGAGGCAGAAATTGTGATTCATAACGGTTCAACTGTTTTTGTAAATAGTTAACAATGAATTTTGTAAAAAAAAAAGCAACTGCAAAGAGAAAACAAATACAAAATATACAACAACTAATTTGTTGTGCAATTTTACCGGTTCATATAGTTCCTTTTAATTTTAACTGTTTTGTATATATACAAATCCATGAAAAATGTATATTTTCATTTGCTTCTTTTCGTTGGACACTTAAAACGTCATGACAAATGACACTGCCAAGCCTACAAATTTGTTAATTTTTAAGATTTTTTTTTTTTGCGTCATAGACAAAAAAAAAAATCAAAAAATCCCCTCAAAAAAAATCACAGCGAATGAAAGTTTGTAAATAGGCGTAAATTAGTTAGTTTTATAAGTAAAACACTTGTTGAATAATAAAGAGAACGTACCTTGCAATTATAAAAGGTTCATATTTATGAACACATTATACTTTAAATGCGTTTTATTCACTGCACAAAAAAATGTGATGCAAGTAGCACACTCAACTATAAGCTATGAACACTAAATGGCAAACACTTTTGATCAAGTTCTCCATTTACAGAATATTGTTAAGAGCTGCTATTTAACAGTAGCCTGTGACTTGCAGATTTTATCTGGAGACTCTTGAAATGCATCTTGTGTTTTTGATTGAGCGATCCCTTATGACACACTGCAACAGCTGACCAACTTCGAACAGCTGATTGAACATTGGCGCCAAGCTTAACCAAAAACACTGGTTTTGCCATTAAAGTGGGAAATGGTTGTGATAATAATGGGTTTAAATAATAAACTGATATTTTTATGGTAGCGTTGTACAGCACTATTTTGATTATAGGTATCGATACCAAGCAAGTACTTTTTGCTCGTATCCATTTTTCTCGACGTCACACCACTTTTTCGCAAACGTTTTACATTTTAATTAAACAATATAACAACAAGCTAAATATACACAACAACGATTCACATTGAAAAGCAAAGAGGATGGTACGTTATAATAATTAAAAGTTATAACTTGCGCTATTGGAACGGATTTTGTGGCCAGTTGTAATTGGCGTGGCTGCGGCTGTCGGAGTCTCAACGCGTGCCATACAGTTTTCGCATTTTCTTTTGATTTCCACTTTCGTTGAACTGTGTGAGGAGCAAATTGTGCACTCGCGTAAATAAAACACAAATTACACTGCACTTTTACGAAAATTAAACAAAGTGTCCAACATTAAATTTAAATAGCCATTTTTTTTTTCGCCAAAACCGTGTGTATCTATCTGACCGCCACCCCCAACTCGCTATGTACTAACCCGGTGACCTTCGGTTGCATTTTTTTTTACTTTATAGGGCAGCAACGACAGAGCCTCCAGATCGCCACGTTCGGATGATCAGCGCGAAATTAACGAGATGCCAGCAACAAAGCGATCGCGTTCCGACTCGGGTAAGTGTTTTGTTTGATTGGGGAAAACTTGCTAATATGCATATAAGTATGTACATATATGAATATCGAATCAAGTATATATTTATGTATATGTAAGTTCATAAAAAAAAGATATGTATGTAGGTTAAACAAACGCAAGGCAACAAATCAAACAAAAGGAATATACAAATAAACATTATTGTTTTCTTGTTTTGTATTTTTGTTCTCTCTTTTTTTTTATTCAAATATATCTACATATATTCTGTATAAACATAAACATAAACATTGCATACACATCTCTCTTTTCTACTACTTCTACTTCGTTGCATTTTTTAAGGGCCAGCACAGACGCTATTAAATAATCGGTTTTTCTTTTTGTTCTGCTTAAGTAATTGCAGACTTCATAATCGCACGATGATCTCAATGAGGTGAGGTGAGAGTTCAAACAAAAACGAAAACGATAATCGCAAAACGAATCGAAAACGATAACGATAACCAAACAGTATCGAAACAGTATGTCAAGTCAGTCAATCCACACGCGAACCCAAAACCAAAAACCAAACGAATCGACTCAAGTGTTCCCAATTACAAAATAATTAATCAATCTTAATATATTTTTAACATTACATTATTTAATATATATCACACATAATAAGCATTATTGGCTTGAAAAATTCGAAATGAACGAAATCGACTTAAATATTAAACTAGGGCCTCAGCCAGAGAGTGTATGTATCCACATGTCAGTACAGTGAATCCTCGCCGCATCAACACTGAACCGCAACGCAACGAAACTAATCTAAAAAGCATATAACTATTCTCTCTCTCTCTCTTTCTTCTTCTTCTATATTCTCTTTTTTACATGTTTATTTTGTAAGCTTTTATTTTCTTTTTTTTTTACGATATACATGAAATATATGTTTGTTTCGCCCAAAACGACTTGGTTGCTCAAGAGATGCCAAACTTAGATGGTAGAGAGTTGGTTATAAACCTCAACGACTTCAACTAACAACTACCAACTACAAAGATCAGCAAAGCAACCCAACGCGAACGAATATACTATATATCTGTACATATTTATCGCTTCTAACACTCGCTTCTTCTTGCCGATTTCAACGTTCCCGTTACCGATATCAACTCCCCTCCTATCCCGAGAGATGGGCCATCATCGTCACATGTGCTGCGCCAATCAATAATGCCTTGGACTGAACTGACCCAACAAAATGCCTTTAAAGTCCTTATATTATTATAATGATATCATTAACACATAATTTATCGCTTGTTGTTCCGAAATAGTCGAAAGTTGAGGAATTCTTTAGACAACAACCCCAAATCACGTGTGGTCCGAAGTATATTGTCCGATAGACCAAAGCTAGTTTAATAAATTTCTAAATATAAATTATAAAACCCAAGGGATTATATATATTTACTTATTAGTAGTATTTATCAGAAATTAAAACATACACACACAACATGAACATGAACATGATTAAGGTACGGAGGAAAACTTAACCAACTTAAAACATATTGTTGCTCTTATTATCGTTTCAGCGTCTTGTTTTCTTTTTTATTTTCTCTTTTTTATCACTGAGCAATGTAATGTGTGACCCTTCAAGTCAATAGTACCACGCCCCCAACTCATGGAATACCGTATCGAAACGCACATAAGGTCGTTTATAATTTCTATTTTTACAATACATTTTACAGGAGCTGTGCACATTGATTTCCCCTCCAAACACCACTAGTTTGTTAAAAATAGAACTTATTTCTGTTATAGTAGCGTATACTTATTGGCAGCACTGTATTGTGGAGTGTTCTCAGTGTGCACAGCTCTTTGGTAATTTCTTCTTTGGTTTCGATTTCGATTTTTGCGGCGACGATTTGCCGTCTGGATGAATGAACGTTGGAAGAGAGCTTTATATATACATTTATCTATATACTATATGAATATCGATTGAAATACTCGTTAACTGCATTTTTATCTCCATAACTTAATTACAAAACACATTCAAACACACATACGTACACTTTAACACGCACACACACAGTCGTACTATACCTAAAACTATTTACTTAGCACAATTACGTATTTTTCAAATCTTTCTTAACTTAACTATTCAACAAAAACCATATAATAGGAATATTTATGATTTATTTTATGGGTGCTTTCTTTTTTATTCTTGCATTTTCCAGCCTTAACGAATGACAAATCAATCAAAATGCCTTGCAGTCAGATTCAGACAGTAAATATCATAGATAATGAAATCAAATTCAAATAGCAAGAAAAAAACAAAAATGAAAATGAAAACCGCGAAGATAACAGTCCAATAACAGAATACTGCTAACTGTCAGAGCGATAGCTTTTAATTGTCAGAGTGTATCGAAATCGATAACCGATTGTGATCTCAGTGACCTGAATCCATCTGCCCCAGTTTGGCCCGTGCAAGCAGTTCCAGATCTTCTCCGGAACATCCACTCACACACAGACACCCACTGATACAGAATAACATAATGAACTCGTTCGCCGGCCAGCAAACTGTTTTTCTCTCTGATTAATGACTTTTTTTTTTTTCTATTTTTTCCTTTTTGTCTTTATCTTTCTTGCAGGCAACGGTTGTTGTTTTTTTGGTCAATTCAAACTGCAGACTCCACTGAAAGGCCTAAATTTGCTGTTCCAACCCGCTTTTTAGTGGAGAGAAATGCCAAACTGTTGCCTCGAGTTGCTTTTTGGTGTTGACCTAAAACTAAATGACAAAACAAACAAAACTAAATCAAATGAAAAGAAAACAAAAAAACAAGTCGCTTAATGATCCGATCGTCTAGAGTGTTTGATCGATCAGTTTCGATGATGTGAAGCCCATAGATTCGTTATGCTCATCGTTATCATATGAGATGCACTAATCTGTCTTCCCAAATTCTAGGCAAGTCATCGGATTCGAAAATTCCCTACCTTTCGCAGCCACTGTATGATCTGAAGCAGACGGGCGATGTTAAGTTTGGCCCAGGCACGAGATCAGCACTACTTGGCCTATTGGGTGGTGCTTTGCCAAAGCTAACTTCCGATCAGCATGATCTCGTTAGCAAGGCAAAGAAATATGCCATGGAACAGAGCATCAAAATGGTCCTAATGAAGCAAACACTCGCCCATCAGCAACAACAATTGGCCACCCAAAGGACGCAGGTGCAAAGGCAACAGGCACTGGCGCTAATGTGCAGGTGAGTTAAGCTTCAGCTGCTCCAGCTCTAATCCTCTGCTACGTTGTGATGCATAACATGAAACTTAGAGTGAATAATGTCACGTCCTGGCCACAACTCCGCGTTATTGGAGTGGGTTGGGTTAGTTGACATAGTCTGTGCCTCTTAGCTGATAAGATCTGAACGTAGTTGACTTAAATTTGGTACATCCACAATTTCAATGCATACTTATCACACTCGTTTACTTTGTACAGGGTATATGTGGGCAGCATTTCGTTTGAGCTGAAGGAGGATACTATACGAGCTGCATTTACACCATTCGGTCCCATTAAGTCAATCAACATGTCGTGGGATCCCATTACACAGAAGCACAAGGGATTCGCCTTTGTGGAGTACGAGATACCCGAGGGAGCTCAGTTAGCCTTGGAGCAGATGAACGGTGCTCTCATGGGCGGCAGGAACATCAAGGTGGGCAGACCCAGTAATATGCCACAAGCGCAACAGGTCATCGATGAGGTGCAAGAGGAGGCGAAGAGCTTCAATCGCATATATGTGGCCTCCATACATCCCGATCTGTCGGAGGATGACATTAAGAGCGTCTTTGAGGCCTTTGGTCCCATCTTATACTGTAAACTGGCGCAGGGTACATCGGTCCACTCGCACAAGGGCTACGGCTTCATAGAGTATGCCAACAAACAGGCCATGGATGAGGCCATTGCCAGCATGAATCTCTTTGATTTGGGTGGCCAACTTCTCAGGTGAGTCTAGTCTTAGTTTAATCTCAAATTCAACTTATTAATCGCTTGATTAATCCACAGAGTTGGACGTTCCATCACGCCACCCAATGTGCTGTCCTGTCCTGCCACAAATTCAACGATGCCAACGGCAGCTGCGGTGGCCGCTGCAGCAGCGACTGCTAAGATTCAGGCTCTGGATGCCGTTGCCAGCAATGCGGTCTTGGGTTTGTCACAAAACACACCCGGACTTGCGTCCAAGGTGAACGCAATGCCAGTGATGAATGCAGTGACGACGGCAGCTGCCTTGCATCCTGCTCTTGTGGTGCCCGCGGTACCAACGTCCACATTGTTGCCACCTGGTATATATCAGGCACCCGGTCTTGGTGGACCAAGTCTGCTGGGCGTTCCAGCCGGTTTGCCCACACTACAGAGTGTGGCACCCACATTGCCACCTCCAGCGCTGCTTGCAACACCGCCAACTGTAGCATTAGCAGCTGCCACCGCTGCTGCCGCCGCCGTTGTGCCGGCAGCTGTGCCACTTGGTGCTGTGGAGAGTAGTAATGGAGCACCAGCCGTATTATCTGCAGCTGCCAATAATGCAGCAGCCACCGCAGCGAATCTGTCGGAGAACATCAAGAAGGCGCAGGAGAAGCAGCAGGAGGAGCTACAAAAGAAACTAATGGATGAGGGCGATGTTCAGACGCTGCAGCAGCAGGAGAATATGTCCATCAAGGGCCAGAGCGCCAGACAGTTGGTTATGCAAAGGTTAATGCGACCACAGGATTCGCGTGTCATCATTTTGAGGAACATGGTTGGACCCGATGATGTGGATGAGACGCTACAGGAAGAGATCCAAGAGGAGTGTAGCAAATTTGGCACCGTCAGCCGCGTGATTATTTTCAACGAGAAACAAACCGAGAACGAGGACGACGACGAGGCCGAGATTATTGTTAAAATCTTTGTTGAATTCTCTGCGGGCGTCGAGGCGATTCGTGGCAAGGATGCGCTCCATGGACGTTTCTTTGGAGGCAGACGCGTCGTGGCCGAACTTTATGATCAGTCGCTGTTCGATCAGGGCGATCTATCCGGTTAGACTGCAAGTAAGAGAGATAGTGGAAGAGCAGGAGTGGATTACGTTTGGTATCATTAGGCTTACGGACTTCTTGGACCTTTATCTGGCAACAACAGCCTTTTTTTACTTAGAACTTAAACAAACATTTATTTATTTAACTTTTGGCGCCATGTCACGAGCCACAAGCAAAAAGAAGATTGTATATTTGAACAGAATCTATTGATATTCTATTAGCATGCAGCAGTATCTACAACTTAAATTGTGTGAATTTTGGAATTGTTTAATTGTTAACAATCCCAAAAATATAAAGAAAAAACAATAGTCGCCAGTTCTGTATAAAAAATTAAGAAAAAAGAAGTGCATGTGATTTTACAGCAGCACATTCGAGTATGTTTCTGTCACACAAACACAACTAACAAATTGTACATTTTATTCATTTCAGCGCTTTAAATTTACAATAAAAACTATAGTTTCCCATACATTAAATCTGGTTTAATTCAGCCACTAATTAAGAAAGTCAGTTGATCAGTTTAAATCTGATTTTTCGATTTTATCTGAACTATCGAGAATCAGCGAAAGGAGATTCTGTTATTGTTTTAACAGCGTCAGAGTTGGCAGCACCAAAATACCATGTTAGCAGAAAAATACTCTGTTACTTAACATATTACTGTACATTGTCTTAACAGAGTTGAATTTCGCGTTAGCACAGTAGAAGAAGAAGCATACAAGAAAGAAAATAGAAAATATGATGCCAAAAAGTGAATAATAAAGTGATATTTGGACAAAAAATACAATAAATTGTGTTTGTATGGCGCACATGGGATGTGAATGCGTTCCATAAAGTGCAGCGCCAGCAAATAATCAATTTAAAGGCAATTTGTGACAAAGACATCGCTGACAGCAGCAGCAACAATCATCGAAGTCAGTCGCGACTCGCGAGCTGCTACTAAAAATAAGGTACACATAAACGGAGAAAAAAATTTGAAAAGCAACACAGGTCCTTTTGTTTATGTCAAATAATGTGGTGGGTGGTTGTGTTTTTTTTTTTTGGTGTGAGTGTGTTTTTCTGTGGTCTATTACACCTGCTACTTTGCTTGCTCGCGCTGGCCACACAGCTGATGGCTGATGATGTTTGCCAACGCCAACGTTAAATTTCTCGCTGGCCTTGCCTTGATAAGCACAGACTGTCTGTCGCACACACACACACACGCACACAGCTCCCCTTTCCCCTCAATAACTACGCACCAATACATTGCAGTTTGGCTTTACATATACACATATGTATGTCACTAAGTGTCTGTGTGTGTGTGTGTGTGTGTGTCTGTCTCGAGCAATAGCTAACAATTACTTCCGTTTACTCTTGTGAAATTTGCATATGATTTAACTTTGACAGTTAATAGTTATTGATTTTGTTGTTGCTGCCATTCGATTTGTTGTTGACGAAGCTGTAAACGGATCCGAGACTTTGTCCTTTACCAGCAACTTGTACCCAAACACTCACATACACACACGCACACACGCTTACAGAGAGACGCATACGCACACTAATGTAGAGATATATATTTGTTTCGACTTATTACGTAATGTGTCTCTAGCGATACCCCTTAAAAACAACAAACATGTTACAATCAGGCATAGAATGACTTTAGCATTTTATTCTTAACTCAAATGTGATAAGATCAGTGTTTGCGTGTGTAAATATTGATTTACAACTGTGTGATCCTTGGCCAATCTTAACTCTTACGATATTTGACTTAGTCCTAATAATGCACAGAGTAAACTGATATCCTTATCTTATCTTGCTTATCAAACATTGATTATTGTTACGAATAAATTGATAGTCATTAATTTTACATGCAAACTTGCTCTCAGTTCGTCCCCAGAGTTGATATCTATTAATCCTTGTTCGATTTTATCGATAAAACGTGGCCATTGAGTGAGAAAAGTGATCGAGAGAGTGAAAGAGTGACTAAGTGAGTGAGATACTCAAAGCAGCTCAGCAGTTCACTCAAGTGATTCGTTCATTTGAATTGATTTGAAAAAGGAAACGACACATTAACTTTAATCATAATGTCGCTGTAGTTAATGTTCGATTCAATCAATTCATAAATTCTAGTTTTTGTCTTTAAAGTGCTAAACTAAGCTGACTCATCACCTTACAGTTCCCCGGACAAACAAACAGATCAAAACTGCTTGAGGGAACAGCACGAAGAAGAAGAAGTACCAACATTGAGTCATTGAGTATTTTGAGATTACAAAATAAGCACACACAAACACAATGAGCTGCAAAGTGCGGCTAATGGAGGATGGATCCCTGGACGAGGAACCGCTGACTCTGAAGGAGATTGCCTATCAGAAGCTGTGCAACAATGTGGACATCATCAGTGGCTACACGGAGAGCGGACAACGCACACTGAACCCCGGCATTGTGTTGACCAACGAGATTTGCGATGCATTTCTGGAAAACTATCAGCGCTTCCATCGGCCACTGGACGATAAAGTTATAAATCTATTTAGCGACACACGTCGCACTTCCCTCAAGATCGTGAATCTGCGCTACAGCACACTGAGCAGCTTAGGTGAGTCCACCAATACCTTTTCCATACAAGTCCATTATAATCTTCTTGATTTCAGGTTTGGAGACGTTAATGCGTCACAAGCTGTTTGCCTTGTCCATGTGGTATTGCGATAAGATCACTGTACAATCACATCACCTGCTGGCACACTATGGCGATAGTTTACGCTCCTTGGAGTTGGGCATCAGTTCACATTTGCTGCAGAATGCAGAACCCAATGAGAAGGATCCGGTGGACTTTCAGCTAACCTGCCCACATCTGCGCCGTTTGGTGCTCAATGGTGTTGTTATGCATCATCGCCTGCAGTTTGCTCACTTGCAGGACTTGAGCCATTTGGATCTCACATCATGTGTGCTGGCCAACTTCAGTCTGGATGCATTGGTAATGCTACCAAATCTTCACACACTCATACTGTTCAATGTGTGGCCAATAGCCAATCAATTGCATGCGATTTGCTTTCTGCGTCGTCTCTGCACTCTAGACATTTCAATCTCCAGTTCGGGCAATGGCCATGGCACCTATGATCTGCCCGATCAGACGCTCGAAATGCTCATGGACAACCTGCGACACTTAACGCATCTGGATATCTCAGGCACGAATTTAGCCGGTAATGGCGTTGCCACCAAAGAGTCCACCAATGCCAACACCAAGACCGAACAGCACTTTGGACCCACCGATATACCCGGACTGGCGTCACGTACTCAGCGACCCCTGCAATTCCTTGGCCTCTATCACACAGCGCACTGGGCCTGCAAGCGACATGATATACCCGCCTTGGAGGTGGCCGGCGATGCCAATGAGCAGCAAATTCTAACGGCAGCGCGATATTATCACGACAGACCTGTGCTTCTAACCAGAGTAAGACAAGAGTCCAAGCTAAAGTTATATGTACTTACTCTGTTCATTTCTTAGGTGCTAAATGATCTGTATCACCTGTTTCGCTTTGAGAACTGCAAGGACATACACACAGCACTGGATGTTGTGCTCTGTGCCATGGACAGGCATCTGAAATTTAAGCATATGCAAATATCGGGCAGGTGAGTTGAAGAATTAACACTCCCAACATAGTATAGGGTCTTTTAGAGTCCTTTACACCTTGCTACTTGCATTAACTTCCATTTTCTTGCCAGCGCCACACTGTTCTACATAGTAAAGGGTCGAGATCGGTCCAAGTTTGGCACGCTGCTGCGCAATCACATCATTAGAACGCTTTTAAATGGCATGGAGATGCATCTGACGGACGACACAATGCTCAGGAATGGCTATCTGACCTTGACCCAGTTCCACATGCCCGTCGATGTGGTAAGTTTGTAAACAAAGTCTAAAGACTTGTATCCTAACTGTTTACTTTGCAGCTGTTTGAGTACGAGCGCCTGATTAAGATACTGCTGCACGGTGTGTCCAAGACGGAGCAGGAGGGATTCGTGCAACGCATTGCCATCTATCTGCTCAACACACTGGCCTGTCAGGTGGATGGCAGACAGAAGCTGTTTCTCGGCGAACTGGGTGTGGTCAGCGTAAGCGTAGCAATCAATCGACTCTGTTTTAATACCTTAAATATTGAGAGGAAACAAAATTGTGTGTGTTTTGCAGACTATGCTGACGCTGATCAAGGATCGACTGACGCGATCCGTGTTTGACGATGTTATGGAGGTGGCGTGGTCGACCATGTGGAATGTAACCGATGAGACTGCTATTAATTGTAAGAGATTTCTGGATGGGCGCGGCATGGAGTATTTCCTTAAATGTTTAAATGTGAGCAATTGTTATAATGTCTTCCTATATTCTATATTGGGATTGTAAATTGAATGTTTTTCCACCCACAGACATTTCCCGATCGTGACGAGCTCTTGAGAAACATGATGGGACTACTTGGTAATGTGGCTGAGGTTAAGTGGCTACGTCCCAAACTGATGACACAGGAGTTTATTGAGGTGTTTGCGCGTCTACTAGACTCGTTGAGCGATGGCATCGAGGTGGGTCAACAACAACAAGCTGGAAGACTTGCCAATGACAATGCTAACCATCTGCGCTTCCAGGTCAGCTACAATGCGGCTGGAGTGCTGGCACACATTGCCTCCGATGGCGCCGACGCTTGGACGATCAAGACACCAACAAGACAGCACGTCCTGGAACGGATGGTGGCCGCCATTCAACGCTGGAATATCAAGAGTGAACGCAACATCAACTACCGCAGCTTTGAGCCCATACTTAGTTTAGTGCGATGCTATGAGACGCCACAGTGTCAGCATTGGGCCGTCTGGGCACTGGCCAATCTTACCCAGGTAAGGAAACAAAAAAACTAAGCTTTTAAACGATACATAATTCATCTATTTGACAGGTGTATCCGGATAAGTACTGTCAGCTGGTGGAGCAGGAGAATGGCATACAAATCTTGACCGAGCTGATCGAGCACGAGAGTCCGTACTGTGAGATTAAGCGCATTGCTCGCCTGGTCATCGAACAGTGTGACCTGGGCATGGAGCGCATGGTGGAGGGTTGATTACAGACTGCGACCATCTGTGTAGGAGCCTCCCAAGTAGTCTAGGTTTAAATATTCGAGTTTGTTGTAATGTTTAATGTTTTTAAGGCAGCAAGTGTTATCGTTCAGATTCTTCCTCTATTTTTTTACGTTTAATTAAAAGAGATATAAATTGTGTAAATGAGATATACAGCAAAAAAAAAAAATACATATAATACTAGTAATTGAGAATTTTGGTAAAGAATGCAAAATATCTATATATATATTTAAAATAATTACTAGTTTATATATACAATACATATGTATATTTATCTATATATGTATCATGTTGTAAGCAAGCAAGCGATTTTTTTTAAGACGAGATTAAGGCCCTGTCAGAACTGTAAATATTGTTAACTAAAAAAAGAGAAAGTAAAAAACGCAAAAGAAACTTTAGCTGCAGATTAAATAGAACCTTAATTAAATAACTCTATGCAAACTATAATGAAGTTTTTCATATGTATTTAGCTTATATATGAATATGTATGTATGTATATGTCTGCCCGATTTATTTTTTTAGAATTTACAACTTAGCCTTTAAGCCGTAAACCAGATCTTATGTTTTCTTTCTTGTCCGCTGTGTGTTCACCTTAAAAGTTTCGGTTAGTTCCTCGTTTTTTTAACCAAACTGAACTATTTTGACTATTTGCATGTTTGAACATCACATATAGAGATTAGGTTAAGTTACTGTACATATATATACACATTTATATATTATCTAGATATCTGCGTGTGTTTTTGTTTTAAATTTATAGATTCGCTTAACACTTTCCACAGACTCAATTATCGATAACGATAAGCAGCTCACGTCAGTGGCTTGCAATCCACACAGGGCCCACAGTCAGCACAGGATCCACATCTGAGATAAGTTCACTCCACCTCTCGAACGTGCGCACGTGTATGTGTGTGTGCGTGTAAATTTCAATAAAGCTATGTTAAAACAAAAATTACGACAGTCTGCTGGCAGTTGCGTCATGGGGTTGGTATTGTGGGTGGGATGTTGCTGGTAATTGTGGTGGTGGCAAGTGGCAAGGAGTTTGAGTAATTGCATATGAAATGCCAACGAGTTGAAAAGCGCACAAACGTGTGACGCATGTGCAGTAACAAACTGAACTTTGACCAGCACTCCAGCTCTTCCCCGTCTCTCTCACTCTACGTCAGCAACCCCTTCAGAAGTTTCGCTCTCTTTGCTTTGCTCTCCTTCACATCGATACGTTTGGCGACACTCTCTCACTTGTCAGTTGCCATTTAGCCGCCCGGTCGAACGTTTGTTTGTTGTTGCGTGGAAAGAATAACAACGGTGAAACGACTACAAGATGTTAATGCCAAAGACTTTTTATAAATAATCGGTTATGTTTATTGTACACTTCCGCACTAGACATTTCATCCTATCATAATCAAACTCTTTGCCATAATAATTGAGAAGTTTATTGCAAAAGCCAGTGAAAACAAAGGCAAAACAGAAGTTCAAAACGGATTCTGCGCACTGTGGAAACAACAACGAAGAGTGTGAGTTGTTTGTGTGTGCGTGTGTGTGTGTGGGGGGAAACGGGGAGAAGCTGGAAAATAACATCAACATGAAAATGCATTGGTTGTTGTGCCGGTTCTTAAGCAACTGCCAAGTTTGCCATTGTGTGTTCATCCGCTTCCGCTCTACATCATGTCACTGGTAGATCAATAACCTTGTCCAAGATAGGGGCAAACCTCAAGCGTCTGTTGCTATGACAACAATAACAAATGAAGGAAAACAAACAAAATTAGTAAAAAGAAGCAAAAAGAACTGTATGCCGGGCATGAAATAGACTATGGTATTGAGGACCAAATTTGTAGCCTATGATTAACCGAAATTTAGTTTTTCTGGCCCACGAGAAGGATGTAGCAATTCCAAACACGACAAATTGCAACAAACAAGATTTCCTAGGGCGAAATTTTAATTTTAAAATTCTAGCTCACACGCGATTTTGAACCTACAACCGCAAACAAAACGTTCCTCTAGTGACGCAACTTAGCGCGCTCGACCAAACCCCTGCCTAAACATTTAGTGTTAGTTCAGTACTTCAACGAAAGCTTCATAATGTTCTTAGTGCTTAAAAGCTCGTGGATAAAGCTTGCACAGTGCTCAACACTCGATTGTAAAATGTCTCATGTATTAAAAAGTCTAAGTGGAAAGTGCATATATTCCAATTGGGAAATCAATTTACTGTTGAGTAGATGTTGTCTTCATGTGTTGGCATTTTTAAGCTATTTTAAAATACAATGTTATTGCATACTTTTAGGGTGAGCTAAAAATGTATACAGTTATGGGTACACCAAAAAGAATGCAATGATTATTAAAGGGGAATGATCATATTTTTAGAAAAAGTTTCAAATGCGGCTATAATGGTGCCAGTTTAGAACCAAACTGATTTTCCAACAATATCTTAATCCTAAACAGTATTTATCTACTTTAATTTCACAGTAACATAGTATCACAACAGTCAATCCTGGCGTGCTTAGAACGCAAGACGGACGCAAGGAAGCGACATGTGGCCCGGCTCGGAGCGAGGCAGCTCGCGGGCGCTGGAGATTCCGACCAGCCAACAGAATGCCGGCGGTAGTAGTCAGCAGGAGACATTAGCGGACATCGAACACATATCGACTATAGCAGGATCATTGGCCTCCATTGGTTCGCTATCGCACACTCAAATGCGTTATGTAAGTATTCTCTAGTAAGATCTATCTATACCATACTATAGTATACTGTAACTGATGTGTTGCAGTGCACAAATGATGCTGGCTATGATACGGAACACACCTCACTGAACTCGGACTTTGATGAGGCTGAACTGCGCCGGGAGCTGCTAAGAGATGTAAGTTATAGATAAATTTTTAATAACGTGTGTATAACTTGCTTATTCCTTTGCAGAAATGGAAACTCTTATTCGATATGGTAAGTTCAATTGGTTTCCTTAAGTCCTTTGGTGTTTTAATATTAACTTTTCCTCACAGTTTGATCCTGAGGGTTTTGGCGAAATATCCGTTACGGAATTTTTGGTAGCATTGAAATCACCAGAATTTCTATCCCAAGTGCCTATGAACAAACGTGAGCTGTTGCTGGAGCGGGCAAGGAAGGCTCAGCTGCCCACAGGACCTGGCTATGTGACGTTTCAGGATTTTGTGAACGTGGTAAGTGCATTCAAATGCCATTTTCTTGTGTTCCAAACGAGGCACAAACAACGGTCGAAGTGCAAATACAGGTGAACGTGTAGGCTCGTGTTCAAACATGTTTTCTGTTTGTTTGTGCTGTGACAAATGCACAAAAGTCCCTTCGTTTTGTAGCCAAAGAAACTGTTTACCTGCGAAGTAGTATTAGCTGGTACTGTAAGGACTTTCAGGGCTCGTAGAAATCAACAAAGTAAATCTCCTGTTTCAATTTCAAGCTACGATAAAACGAATCGAAAGGATTTTCCCCATTTTCCAATTGCAATTTGATTGATTCTTAGCTCAAACTCAAATACACACACACACACACACACACACACACTCACACTCACAGTTAGAGCCTCACAAATGTGCTTAATGAATGAGTCAAGTGCTGAAAATTCTGCTCCTTTTGTTTGGCCAAGAGTTCTCTCAGGTCATGAATTAGCCAGGCCAACACAGTGTGTGTCTGTTTACCAAATCTGCCTAACGGTAATTGTGACCTTAGAATGCTCTGTTACGGCCTGTGCTGGGCATTAGCTTCTGTTGATGGCCAGATAATGATAATGATGTCCTTGTTTATCATTTTGTCTTGGGCGTATTTGACCAGCTAGTTTTATGGGCTACTTCTCTTTTTAACTTGGCTATCAAAGCGTATGATATCTCAACCAAGTCCAACTCTTTATATATCCTCTTAGAATGGCTTTAGTTTTTCGACTTTCAAGCAGACTTTCTACTGATATCTATATAGTCTTTATAAAATTTATCAGTCTAGCTCTGTCTTCAGCCAAGTCATTCAATCCCTTACTATTCTTTATGCTGTCCTCTTCTCGTTTTCTACTCACTGCCATTCAAAAACAATCCATTCTATCTTTGGCATCAGGCTCCTGAAGATCCTTGTCGCAACTGCACTGCCAAGGTGTGAGTACGGCAGCAAAAAATCGACTGTTGTTATCATTAGGGAAGAATCGTCGAAGTACACAACATTTTTCCACTTAATTATAAATTTCAATGATCCCAAGAAGTGGGAGGCGGCGGAGGCGTGTTCACTACACTTCAGCGACCATATGGACGAGCTAATATGTGTCCTTCGTTGGCTGAATTAAAGCAGGAATGCCGCTGTAGAGGACTGGCGAGGAGACATGCATAATGCAAAGATTGTGGACGCGCAGGAGGACGGACGGAGGCATTGCTCTATGCCGACATCGATACAATGAAGATTGCCCGATGATTGCTGAATTTTTAACAAAAGCTCGCACGTGACAAATCCTTTTATGGCAGCGCAGAAGCAGAATCCGAATCAGAAGCTACAAGTCTGACGAGGCACGGGGGCAGCAGGAGTAGAAAGACGGCGCCGCCAAGCGATGGAAGCGGGGGATGGGGAAGCAAACGTAAACGTGTTGAATGTTATGACAACTGTAGGCACGAGGCTGTCGAGTCGAGTCGACTCGCTGGAGATAGGTTGGAGCAGCATCTGGTCAACTGGGCACAGCAGGAGATCGGATAAAAAGATGCAGCTGCAGCAACGAACCATTGATACTCTGTTTTTTTGTCATCTTTTTTTTGTGGAATCGTCAGGAATTGCTGTGGCCTGATCGTGTTTATAATGATTTGCACACTTGCCATTTAGTTGCCTCAATCTCTGCTCCTCCTCCCCCTCACAAAAGGGTAACACAGGCGCTTTTAATTGCAGTTGGAGAGCAGGCTGACAAAAAAATATATTAAGGAACGCCGTGAAGAGAATTCTTGCATTAATCAGAAAGTCAACGGAGCTGCCAAACCGACTTCGATCATCAATTGCAGCTCCAACTGCTCCAGTGGCTCAACTGGCCACTCGACAGTCGCCTCCATTATCATAATCAGTGAACGGCGGCGCAGCTGGCAGACGCCAAAGTCAAAGCCGAGTGGATGATGCCTCCAACCTGTGCCGAGCACGCACCAAGAAATTCCTGCGGCTTGTATTGGTATGGGGGAATGTCTGCCTGGCCTGGCCTGGCTTAGACCTGCATCAGCAGCACAACTTGACTGGAATGTCTTGGCCCTGGCCAGCTGGCGACGTCTACAATCGGGTTTATTGAATAAACATGCCGAGTGCCACACAACCCGATCCCTTCCTGCACTTCTCCTACAAGCTGTGGTGGCGTCTGCTCTCTGCTGATTTTCAGCACTGATAGGCGGTGGAATCAGATCAGCTGCGTACTGCAGAGTCAAGACACAGAGAGATTGAGCGGAAGATAGAAGGTGCAAAATGCCTTGCGCCTTGTGCCTCGGGGGACGCGAGTCATCGGAGGATCCTCTTGGTTGCGGTATTAAATCAATGCCAATCCATAAATGGTCTATGCGACGCGCAGTTTCAATTGGAATCTCTGGAGCGATTTCATTATTCCACAATAATATCGCAGTAATAAATGGTAGCTGGGGGAAGCGCGAAAGGCAGCTAGAAACGGCTGCCTTTAAGCCATTTTCCAGCTAAGTACGCACAAGCTTGCAGCCTTTAGTCGTCTTTAAGGTGTGAATAGGCTCCATAAAAGTTGATTTGAGAACAGTTTTGGGCTCAAAACAGTGGAGTAGTCCTGATTATATCCCAGAGCGTTCCTCCCTCTAAATATATTTGCTTATAGCTGAGTTTTCCGATAAGTTTTTAGCCAAGCTTTTCTTTAAAAAGCTTTCTTGTAATTTCTATTTCACTTGTTCAAAATCTTTTGAATCCATTCAAAATTGAAGCATTTATAGCCTCGCTTAAAAGGCAATCGATATTGGTTGCTGCTCTGCATGCACACACACACACACACACACATCCTGGCACATCCTTCGAGAGATAACAGTTTTCCTTCCATTGTCAGCCACAACCACAGCAGCAGCAGCAACAAAAAGAGCACAGCAAATGCAGTTGAATGAAGTTAAGTAAAAATGCATGTTTTTTTGGCTTCTGCTTCGTTGGCTCCAACATCAGTTTTGACTTGTGGTCGATGCCAAGGACGTGACACAGCCAGAGTCAGAATCGTATTGGTGGGCGGGAGTGGAGGCGGAGCTGTAGGTGTAGACGGTGCTGCCCCTGTTAACGTTGTTTGGTCAATGGTCAATTTGGCAGCAGTTTATTTGGATTGTTGTGCTGCAAAACTGCAATTCTTTACTTTCCTGCAGGCCATAGTCACGAAATGTGCTGATAACGTGTCCTAAAACGGTTTTGGCCCGACTACGCTCTGTGTGTGTCCTGTGGCAGACACGCGCTCTGCTTTTCATATCTGCAAATATAAATCGTTTATACATTTTTTCTTTTCAAGTTTAAGCTATAAATGTGTCAAAATTGTGGCAATTGTGTGTCCTGGCTTTGTACTCATTAGTTAAGCTGAAATTGCCACGATTTGAAATTAGTTTACCTTCTTTTTTTGTTATGACCACAACTAATTATGTTGAATAAATTTAAATGTTCAGCGCACCTGACATTTATGACGGGCATTAAAGCAGACAGCCAACCGCGCTTGATTGACATACCCCTCTGGAGTAGACCCTGTAACTGCAGTACGTAGTGGGTGATGAGCTAACTTTGTGGACAGTCTGTAGGCCTATTTACAGCTACTGGGTCTGTTGCTGTCGTAAAGTGTCACTTGTTGTTTGCCTAAAGGTCAATGAAACTGGTCAGTGTCAAGAAGTTGAAGCTGGCACTGTACCCCGTCCCTTATTCTATTCCTAACCTTCACCCTATGTCTCCTACGTGCCTGCCCCGCCCCCTACCGCTTCAAGCTCAGATGCCTCGCATAATTGTGACACCAAAACGCCTCTGTGTTGGCGGAAGCGCGCGCACATCATTAGCCTTTGTGACTCTTCCCCAAAAGTAACAAAAAAGTCAAAAAAAAATATTAGATTTCGTTGGTAATTAGAAAACAAGTGCAGCCCATTTGGAAATGTCTCCTCTTCTGGGTGAGGTAGACACGCGCTGCTCATGTTTGCACCTTGTTGCAAGAGCAGCAACAGCAGCAGCTGCCACTGCGCTGATTGTGTGCCTGGAAGCGCAGTCGACCGGAAAACTCTGAAAACACACAACAAAAAATGGAAACCAAATTCAAATACAAAGAAATTTTGTATATCAGATTACAAAACTCACATGTGTTTGTTATGTGGACTACTGCTAGTTTCAAGGGGCTCTGGCACGCCCCTTATGTTTTTGCCAATGCGTGCGCTATTTCTTGATTTCCATTTTTGCCAATCTTGTGCCAAACAATGACATAAAGTGGAGGCTGCCTTTGTGCTCCGCGTGTCAATCCATTTCCGCCTCAGTTTCAGTCTCAGCCTCAGCCTCGAATCGCAAATCAAACACAGACGTGCAAGAGGACATGAATGAGGCAGCTGCTGCTCCTTGGCTTTGCATACACAAAAGAGTCGATCAAATCTTTAAACTATATAGCTGCTATAGCTTTTGATTTGCTGCCGTCGCTGCGCTCAAGACAAAAGACGCGGCGTCAAAGGCCAAAACGTTAAAACAGCGCGAATCAAAAGTCGTTCAGAGGAGAGCAGAGAAGTTTTGTTGTTGTTCTCCTCTGCCTGCTCCTCCTCCTCATTTCGCTCCTCTTGTTGTTGTTAGTCGACACACAGGAAACTGCAGAAAGGTGCAAACGAACTTCCGCTCCAAAATCAGTTTTCCGATTTGTTGTTTAACTTCTGCTTCAACTACCAAATTCAGCTGCTGTTTTCTTAGCTATTTGTTTTTTTTTCCTTCGTGGCACGCGCTGCAGTTTCTGCTCTCAGCTCTTGCAGAGCTGCACAAAAGAAGCTTCCATAGCATCTAATCAATCATCATCATCGTCGTCGTCGTGGTCGTCCTGGGTCTTTAGAGTAGCAAAACGGTTGAAAGGTTGATTACCTTCTCAAAGGACGCTCTTGGCCAACATCCTTTTTGGCCTATAATTAGCTGCCAACGGTAGCTGGGCTCCTCTGCAGGCCAAATGTGACTTTAATGAGTAAAAATGTGATAATTAGTAGACGCCAAGAGACCGACAAAGAAAACTCTCTCTCTTACTTGTTGGTAATTACAGTGTACAACAAAAACGGTGCCCATTTGGCCGGCAAATTGCGCACTGGGCGGCCAAAGTGCCTGCCAGCTTGGCTTAAAGATTCAATAACAAACATTACAAAATGGCAGAGTTACCATTTTCAGCTACGACTTGGATTTCCACATCCATTTACACCTGCCACCTGCGGCAGCAACTCCACTTCACTGTGCAAACAATGTAAATTGAAATGTTTGCTTGCAAAAATATTGTTATTCAATTAGATGACCGCGTTTATCTGCAACACTTGCTCCTCCAAGTTGTCTTCCAAGTTGTCTTCCAAGTTGTGCTCCACGTTGTTTGCCCGGTTTCCGCTGCCAAAAGACAATAAACACAGAGATAGATTATCAGAGGGGCGCATTAAGCATACACGCAAAGCACTCAATTGGTGGCAAAAAAAAGCTACAACAAACAGTAGTCAGTCTATAAAGTAGTAGGGAGGCCTAAAAGTGTGATCGACTGTAGAACACCCTGTTTTAAGTTTGAAAACAGAAGCAGTTTTAGTTGTGAAAAAGTTTCCTTTGAGTTTTTTAACTAAACTTGGCCAAGTTATGAAACAAATTGGATCTGCGTGGAGTAAATCAATTCAAATTGATATAATTTATAGCCTAAAGGTTCTCTTTTCTCTCTGTTACACACACAGTTAAAATCTTCTTAACTTTTCTTAAGCACAGGGTCTTTAACTCCTTTACTAGAGACTGGTTTGCTCTGTTACAGATGCCATGGGCCATGGTTATAACTACCAACTCGCTTACTCAGCACAAGAATCGGCAGTAACACATTACTGAACCAATTTATAACTCACTCCTAAAGTGTTCTAGCCGTTACACTAAACTTGGCTTAGACAAGACTAAAACTGTGACATGCTTATGATATAACTGCTCATACATATAGATTATTGACCAAAGAATCTGGGAATGTTTCAGGCTGCGGACGACTCCGGGCAGTTTATAAATATTTGGCTCAGCTGTGTGGAATAAAAATGTCAACACTGCGACTATGAGGGCACATAAAATGCATAATGGAGTGCACAACGACGTACCAATCTAGAGATGTCCTTTTTTGCGCATAGCCTGTGGGCCAACAAACACGCACAGACACGCACACACACACATACCACGTAATTCAAAGGAATTTTTTCCTAGGTGTTCCTTCTCATAAAAAAAGAGAGAAGCCGCCGCCAACGTTGCCGTTGAGCGCCCTTTGCCCTTCGCTCTCCTCTGTCCTGTGTCCCAGTGTTGACCATGTCCTGAATGTTTGTCGGGGGAGTGTGTTAAATGTTTTGCGTCAATTTGTCGCTTTATGTGTGCGACCTAAAAACGCTGCCACATCCACACACCTACACACACACCACACACACATGGTGCTGCTGAATGGAATGGCTGTACGTACATATATTTAACTCAGTTAAATGAAAACGGATCGGGAATCCAGCAAATTTACCTGGTTGTGGCCCAAGTGACGTCATGTGGTGTTGTTGCTGCCTGCCAACGGCCAGGGCTGAGTAATGTCATTATCAGGCACGGCCGCAAGGATAGCGTTCAGTGTTCAGTGTCCACTGTCCAACGTTCAGTGCTCAGTGTCCAGCGCCTGAATGTAATTCGCACACCCGCTGTGCACGTCACAAAACAAATGATAAACAATTATTTGTTAGAAATGTTCCGGCATCGGGCAATTGGCCCTATTTTTGTTGTGTCTCTGTGCCGCCGCCGCCTCATCGTTTGATCTGCTGTTGTGTTGGCCAAACCAGATATATCACCGCCTTACAATGCATTTGGGTGTTCCAATTGTTCTTGGCTAACAATTTAATACGTAGAAACGACAAATCGGAAGTAAATTATGCCTATTTGAATCTTTGCCATTTGCGGAAGTTGGGGAGAAAACAGAAATGATGAAACCTTCTGCAGCCCTGGGCGGGCCCATTCATAGCAATTTCAGCGAGTGGGCAGCACTGTCGCATGTGGGCGAAAGCAAATCAAAGATCAGGAAACTTGGCACACAGCGCGAAAAGGGAAGACAAAAGAAACGACGGCGGTTAGCTCATCGCAAGTTATAAATTAAGTGTTTTATGTACATATTGCATGTTAATTATTGTTTAATGCGTTATTAAGCATTATGTTTGTAAGCCGTACACATCGATAAGATAATAATTGCGCTGTTGGGATTTGTGTCAGCGCCTCAAACTAAAAGCGCGCCAGGTTGAAAGATTCATTGCGTAAGTTGGGTGTAAAATAAATTTCATAAATATTTAATTAACAACAGCCTTTTATCAGTTTACGCTTTTTTTCTTTCGATTTGTCAATTGAATATTCAATGAACTCTTTATCTAGTAAATTAATGCCGTTATAATTGTGTGTTGTGCTAATATGCATATGTGTATTAGCTTTTGTCGGTGTGTGAGTGAATGTGTGAGTGTTTTGTGTTGTGGCGTTGCCACGTCGTTGTGGTTGTGGGTAGGTGTGAGAGATGGAGAGGACAATTGCTAGTTGTTAATTTGCGCGCAGGCGATTTATCAATTAAACAAATTTGATAATTACTAATATTAGACTGTCGCGTAGCCAACTAGAAGCGACACTTGTTTACTCCCACGGTCCCGCTGAGGCCAAATGAGTCCAACTAGCGGAAGCAACTATTTTGTTTGCCTTCCCTTTTTGCCGTTTACTTTGCTAGCTTAATTTGCAGATTTGCTTTTTGGTATTTTTTCTTTAAATACCGTATATTAAAATGCAAACTAAAGTGGGGTATGTAAGCTTGAACTCCGGAGGAAAGTGCAAAACACTGGCTATTAATATATTTACAGAGTATGAACTTGTACAGCATTTGTAATAATAATTTCTGTATTTTTTTTTGCGTTTCGTAATCGTGAATTTTAATTGCGCGTAGGCATCAGCTGGATTTTCTTGCTGTCTGTCGCTTGGTCTCCGTGTCTCTGTTTTAATTAAACACAATACACATTTTCCGGCTTTTTGCAGATTTTCGTGTTTTTTTTTTCTTTCCGCATTTAGTTGCTGTTAGTTTTTATGAGCGCCTTAATTGCCCGCCCCGTTCGCATCTTTTGTGAACATCTTAATTACATAATAAAAAAAAATTATTTAGTCTCTCACAGTCTCCAACCAAAACTAAGACCTCCTATGCCCAAGTCAGAGTCCAACCCAATCCTAAGCCCGAGCTAGTTAACATACGTAGTAGGCTTTGTTTTCATAATTTTATGGCTCGTTTAGTTTTGGGGTTAAAGATTTATGTTTTGCAGATTTTACTCTGAGATAGACCGCACAAGTATGTCCAATTTGGATAATTCCCATGGCTGTCCTATTATAACGCCCTCGGCTTAATAACTTTCGATATCGCACTGATTGTACAAACTGACATTAATTGTATGCAATTATGAAAATAATTTTCTTTATGGCTCAGTTTTGTTTGGTACGGTAATAACGAACCAGTTCAGAAGACTTTAATGTTTTTGGTACATTATTTAAATTAGTTCAAGTTGCGACCGTTGCCAATTGTAAAGCGTTTCCAGATGTAAACATTAAAATTAAACCATGTGGCAACTCTGTTGACTTTTCACAGATGAGCGGCAAGCGTACGCGTAGCTTCAAATGCGCCGTACACCAGCGGGATCGCGAAGTTTGCTCCGAGAACGACTTTCAATTGGTGCTCAGTGAGCCACCGCTCTTCAGGAAAATGGTCCATGCCGTCGCCATGGAGGTGCTGCCGGAGGAGCGTGATCGTAAATACTATGCAGATCGCTATACCTGCTGTCCGCCTCCCTTTTTCATCATACTAATCACAATAGTGGAGGTGAGTCTTCCTGCGTGTGTCCCTTTGAGTACTGTCTAAACTTGCAACTCCTTTAGCTGTGCTTCTTTGTGTATCACACGCTGGCCGCGGGTGGAGAGGCGGCACCAACGGGACCCATACCCACCGACTCAATGTTTATTTATCGAGCCGATAAGCGTCATGAGATTTGGCGATTTGTGCTATATATGGTGCTGCATGCCGGCTGGTTTCATCTGGGATTCAATGTCGCCGTTCAGCTGCTCTTTGGTCTACCACTGGAGATGGTACACGGTTCATCGCGCATTGCCTGCATTTATTTCTCTGGCGTTCTCGCCGGTTCCCTAGGCACCAGCATCTTTGATCCGGAGGCCTATCTCGTAGGCGCCAGCGGTGGCGTTTATGCCTTATTGGCAGCACATCTGGCCAACGTGCTGCTCAATTACCACCAGATGCGTTACGGCGTCATTCGACTGGCCTTTATACTCATCTTTGGTAAGTTTTCCTTTACTGCTCTCAAGTCTTCCAGCTTACATTTTTTCTTGGCAGCTTCCTTTGATTTTGGATTTGCCATTTATGCGCGTTACGCTGGCGAGGATGCGTTGCCGCTACAGGTGGGCAACTCCCCTGCATCTGTCTCGTATGTGGCTCACTTGGCTGGAGCTGTGGCTGGTCTAACCATAGGACTGCTAGTGCTCAAGAACTTTGAGCAGAAGCTGCACGAACAGCTTCTCTGGTGGATTGCCCTCGGCACGTACCTGGCTCTAGTCGTCTTTGCCGTGGCCTTCAATATACTCAACGGTGTGACGCTGTTCAACATGCGTGTGGAGAAGATTCGTGTCACGGAGACGTACTACAATGACTTCCGGGTGTAACACTTCTCCACAGTCTACAAATATTTATTTCCTTTTTGTTTTTGAATTGAATTCGTTGAAGTTTTCTTTTTGTTATTTAGTTTAGTTTATTGTTTTCAACTGGACAGTGAATAAGTTTATAGTTTAACGTTTTTGTTAAGTTCAGTTTAGTAACAGACGCGATATTTGTATTTGTATTTGTACATTATAGACAAAATCGTCTTCTATATATAGAATCAACGCAATTTGTTCGACTCTAAAATGAAAATTTTTTCGAATTGTACGCTTCGATTTTTAAAAGTACAAAAAACGATGAAATTTATATGAAAATGTATTTACAAAGAGATAAATCTGAACTGATTAGCATTAAAACTTGATGCTCAAGGGATTCAAAATTTGTAAAAGACTTTCTAAAGACTTATGTATAACTAAAATCAATCAAGCTGTATAAAATAAATAAAATAATTAATTGCTTTATTGCTTAATTGAAACCGAACTTAATAAGCTCCAATAATATTCTAAATTTTTCAGAATTGTCCCACTGCAGGCCTTAAAAACATACATATACATTGAAAGTAATCTTAAAACTACCTCAAATCGGGAGAATTAGATTAGTTTAAAAAGATTAATAAAAATCGGTTTCAAGTTAAACAAAAGCATATTTAATTGCCCTTATTCAAGAAATCATCACTGCCAGCTCTAGAGAATACGACAGCACCAATTAAATATAATATACATATATATATTTGTACTTTGTACATGTTGTACATAATTCACATACAAAATCAATATCAAATAAAGATTCAAATGATAACTGATCTTTGTTTACTTTTCGAGTTTCATTTTATGCCCTGATTCGCCACACGATCGGCGTTGCCACCTAAGCTTAAGCTGCGATCATAGTATATTTTTTTTCAGTATGTGTGTACACACTGGTTGTAAAACTAAGTTTTGTGAAAATTTGGGCTCTTGAGTGTTTGTGAAAATTGTTCGCGGAATTCGGAACGAGGAAAGGCGTGCAATTGTGGTAAGTTGTAAAAACGATTATATATTGTATTTCATCAACACACATGCCAAAATTCTAGCTTGCGATAAGACATTTAACTTAGCGTGTATCCATCTTTATTAGGGCTCAGGCGGCCATTGTTTTTTTTTGTTGTTTTGCTTTCGCTTAGCGTGTGACATGGCGGGCGGCATTTGCTTTGACAGTGAAAAGCGAAAAACTGTAGAATTTTCATGACAGTTACGTGCACGCACCTGGGACAAGGCAGCCTGCTTGCCAGCCCCCAGCTGTACCTTTCCCCACTCCTCAGCCTGTCACTTTCAACATCCTCACAGCGCTTAGTTCTACAGTCGCTGTCAACAAAGCGTTGCACATTGGCGCTTTTTACTGCTACTGACGGCCGAATGTCAACGTCTCACTTACACACACACACACACACACACACAGTAGCGTCCCGATCCCAAAGCCTTTCCATAGCATTGACATGCTGCTTCTTTTTGTTTAGTTCACAAATCCCAACGGACACGAATTTATGTTTGTTTGTGCATATTTCACCGTTAGTCATTCGTCAGGCGTTGTCACGCACCAGAAAAAAGTGGGATAGAAGTCCAATGGATAATGGTAGAGAATAAAAAACGGGAAAACAACGTTGCTGGCCAAAATGATATAAGCAAATAAACTGTTTGTCCAACTGTGTCCTTCACCCAAAAACTGCACAGAAGGGGAGTTCTTTTTTGGGGCAACCCAAAGCGGAATGAAAACAACAAAAAACTGCTGCTTGGACAAAAGATTCAATTGACGCTGATTAATGCTGGACGTGATAATTCGTAACGGTTCACTCCTACGATGTTGTGTATATAACTGATGAAGATACGTATCAAGCAGAGGACGGAAAACTGACTGTTATCTATGGGGTCGATAACAAGTGGCAAAGTTAATCTAATACAGCCAATAAACATCAGTTGAATTTTTAAAAGTGGGCATGGGTTCAAAAATAATTTAATATTAGTGCAATTTAATTAGAGAATTACTGGTATTGGTGGGACTTTAATTATATTAGACCCCGTAGTTTAGGCTCAAAACTTATTATGGTATAATATATATAGTCTGGCTTTAGGAATTCTGTATTCTTAATCAATACTTTTGATGTCTTATAACTTTATACTTAAAATCGTTTATTTGGCATGTTAATTGAGTACCAAACTTAAACATTGCGAAAAGCGCTTATGTGTAGAGCCAGTAAATAAATCATATCAATAAGAAGGAGCTTCAAGCACAACACACACTGTCCACACACACTCAAACGCACACACACATGGACAGACTTCACTTTGTGGCAGCTTGTCCTTCGTTGCCGCAAACATGTTTATAAAAAGTACAAGTTAATATTTATGTAATTCAGCAGATACGAAGTACAAGGAACAGATCATTACATTGACATATTCATGCACACACTCAGCCATGAAGAGTTGTCCAGAAATTCCAGCGAAGAGGCGAACAATGCCAATTGACTGGACTAAGAGAGGCAGGAGAAGTAGGAGCAGTAGTTGGAGATGGATACGGACCAGGTTGCGTCCCACGCGACGCTGAAAATCAACCTGCGTTTGTGACTCTGCCTTTGGCTTTTGTTTCTCCCGACGACAGTGTTGTGGAAAAGTATCTCAAAGTTGGATTCTTGTATCTGTTGTGGACTTGGACTTTGTGCTTGGTTTGTTCATGTCCAGTGCAGGCTTATCAAAGGTTTTCTGGCTCTCGGTTGTAGCTGTCATAAGGCCCACTGCAAAATTGTGAACAACCAAAGCAGAAACAAGTTAAGACTGCACAACTATCTACAGGAATCCAACATTTGTCTCACTCCCGGACTGGCGTCTGGCAAATATGCAAATATTCTGTATGGAACGTGCTCCTTTTTCTAGGATTTTTGCAAGCTAAACGCTTCATTAAACACTTGAGCCACTGCAGTGTTCTGGCTGCCAGTAAAAGGGTCCTTTTGGTCCTTGTGCAGCAATTAATTTCTCTGAGCTGCATATGTTGGCTGAGACCCACTTGACCTCTCGGCAACACAACAAAACAAAGGAAACGCTAAACGTTGAGTAATTATCAAAAAACTAGCTTTAAAAATGCTGGTAAATGTGGTAATAATAGCACGGAACCGGCAAGGATTCCATTTTGCCGTGTAAATGAAATCCTTGCCACAAATTTATGCTCAATCCCAAGCAAAATCAGGCGGACAACACGCAACTGCGGGTTGTTATAAGCCAAATCTATTCATAGATTTGAGACCACAGAACTCCACCTCTGAGCAAGTGGCGACATATTGAATTTCAGGCGCTGGATACGGGCCTTGTGCTCTTGATGTGACCTTTTAGGTTAATTGCTTGGCTGACAATCGGCAGTCGTATAAGCCAAATATGAGGTCATAGTGGCTTTATCAGCGCCTGGACACAATCAACGCCTTAATAATGAACGGAATTAGTTTTCCTTTTATGCAGGAGGAAGCGCCGTTAACTCCTTACTTCCGCTGGGCTCCTCGCTGCTCCTTCAGGCCCGTTGCCCCCTAAGCCCCATCGTTCCCTAAGCCTTCTCTGGGCTGTGCGTGCTTCGTGGCAATTTAGCGACTAACTTTCCCCATGTGTTTGTGGCAGACAACAAAGGATTTTCCTTTTGGAGTTGGAGTGGGAGCTGCCACCACCTGTCAGACATTTTCATAATTTTCACATGCCCAAATCCCACCTTGGAGCGTGTTGTCAACGTTATCTGCTGTTCTCTACTTTTTTCGTGGGTGTGCCCCTTAATTGCCTCGGCTCACGTCTTACACTCCCTCCCCCCTTTTCACCCCGACAAGGTCGTTTTAACTGCCATTTGAGTTGACAAGTCTCTTTCCAAAATTTCCCCCTGACTTAAGTTTGTTTATTTTATTTCTCCCTTTTCGGAAAATGTGTTTAGAGCACACAATGATGTGCGATACAAAGAACTCGAAGCGCTCAACACCTGAGATTAGCTATACAATCTTTGGCAGCGAAAGCGAACTGAAGGACATACAAAAGCTGATTGAAAAGGAACTCTCCGAACCTTATTCCATTTATACCTATCGCTACTTTGTCTACAATTGGCCACAGCTCTGCATCTTTGCCAGGGACGGTGCACGTTATGTGGGTGTGATTGTCTGCAAGATGGAGGATTTGGGTGGTTTGCTACAGGGTTACATAGCCATGTTGGCTGTGGATCCCAACTATCGTCTCTTGAAGATCGGCACTACGCTGGTGGAGAAGGCGATTGATGTGATGATTCAGGAGAATGCCGATGAGATTGTTCTGGAAACCGAGTTGACCAATAAGGCGGCACTGCGTCTATACGACAGTCTGGGCTTCATGCGGGAGAAGCGTCTGGTGCGTTACTATATGAACGGTGTGGATGCACTGCGTCTCAAGCTGATTCTGCCCTGGCGGCAAACCGATGAGGAGTACTCCTAGTTGATAATCGATTTTTGTTCCACTTGTCAATATATTTCTCTCTTTGTCTCTGTCAATTAGCGCCCCATGGAGCGACTGTTACTTCTGCAGTAGTTGCAGGTAAAACACTTATAAGTTGGCAATCAACTAATTGAGTCAGGAGCACACATTACCTTTCATTAGCCTTGCTGAGGGATAATTGCTCTTCAGGGTCACACATCGTGTGACTCCTTTTTGGGTTATGGAGTTGTTATGTGAGATTCCCAGTTCCTCTGATAAGCATACGCTGTGATAGCTGTGCTAAGAGGTGGTCCTTTGTCTGCAGAGTGCACAGTGGATTGGTAGCTACAAAGAATGTGTGCTACTTAAGGTTTTTTTAAAGAGGTTGCTTTGATTTACTAGGGAGGGAAATGTGTAGGGGTCAAGTAGGAAGAGTCGCAGTTCGTTGGGAAGTATTTTAAGACATAAGATTTGCAGCAAGTGACTGATTTACTGGACTAAAAGTTGGCTAAAGGAGTCAAACCCAAGGACGACTGATAAACAATCGTTTTAAAATCTTAAAATTATGATATTTATATAGAAGTTCTTGAAATATTTGCAGCATAAAACTTCCTATAGGAACTTAACTTTAGGCCACTCAACTTTGGCATGCTTGTTAGCCTTAGTTATAAAATTGGCTTAAAGCCACAGCAAGTTATCCAACTCTGAGTAGCTTTGGAATTTCTTAGCTGCAATCTGCTGTTGCTCCACTGAATTGGGCCAGCTCGAAGATGCAATTGAGCGAAATGATCGTTTAGTTTGCTAACGTGTTTATTTGTTACCATTAGAACTGTTGCAATAATATGGCCCAAGTAAAGCCAACACTTAAACACTGGTTAGGGAGCGGGCGTAGGGAAGGTAGCTGGGGGAGTGTTGCCACTTGAGTTTGCCCTCCGACGAGCGTTGATCTTTGATACCCACTCGAAGGTATGAAGCTTCCTCAGCTTCCATGCAGCTTCCTCAGTTTGCGGCACTCGAGAGCGTTAAGAGAAGTGCAAGACTTCACCTTTGGACCATTTAAAGTCAAAGCTTTGCGCAACTTTTGGGCTTGGACTGGCTGGTTGGCTGGCTGCCTGGCTTGTGGCAGGTGGCGTTGGGGCTGCTGCACGTTACCCGTTACCCGCACGTTGCAAGACTGCCCGCTGACTCGCCAGATGTTGGCTCGCGGCGGCGTTGATTGAGTTGCACCTGCCATTCGCAGAAAACAAGCTGAACGGGCTCTGGACTCGGGTCTCGGCCTCGGACTCCAACTGGTGACGTTACCACAAGGCTGTGGGGGCAATGGGGCATGGGGCAAGCGGCTACTTGATGACCGACGCTTGACCGTTTGCTCCGTTGCTTTCGTTATTTATGTGGATTTTTTTTTCGGCTCAATCACAGCTTCTCTGGCGTCTTCAGCAGCGACAGCTGTCTCTTTCTACCTCTTTCTCCCTATCTCCCTTTGGCCCTTTGTGTCTCTCGCCCTTTCTCTGTTGATTTCTGTCGTTGACATTTACCTGAATTTCAATTGGATTCAAACTCAATGCTGCGTCTGCTGCACATAAATCTCTGTTTGCTGCTTATCAGTTTGCAAGGAGCCCAGAAACTATATTAAGTTGGATTTGTAAAGGGCCAACTTTTGTGCCCCTCCCCACGCCTCCTTCTCTCTCTTTCTCTGCCACTTGTGTTATCTGCTTGAATCAGTTGTTAAATTCACAATTAATTAACAAATGCATTTAAGCCTTTCTGATTCTGATTATAAAATCATTTTGCTATTTTTTTCTGTGGTTTTACAATTTAATTAAATTTAACATATCTATAATTGAGTTGTTGAATAATAGCAAATGTTGTGAATAATCCTGGGATTAACTGGAAAACATTGTGCTTTAATTAAATATGCATATTTTAAATCAAAGAAATTTAAGATAAAGGTAAATTAAATGATAAGCTCAGAAAGTTAATGAAAACAAATAGTTTCAAGCCTTAGTATGGTTAAGTCAATAGTTTTTAATTGGAATTTAATATTTAATAGGTAAAATCATAACTGAGAATAAAGTTATTTTTTGGCCAATTAATTAAAATATATTCAATTTATTTATCCAATTTGGAATCATTGCTTTCTCCTACGTTTTAATAAATTATTGTACCAAATCTAAACATTTGCAGCCCAAAGGAATTTTGCTTGTTTTCCATATATTCATGTATCAAATTACGGCAAAATTCCATTTAGCTGGACATTCCCATAAATGACTTATTGGTAAGTCAACTGCCAACGCTTTGGGCCAACTCATGTGGCTTTTCACACGAGACGTCATCAGGCAGCAACTTTTCCGCCCCTGGAAAAACAGCCTCCGGCTGTGTCCTTCCCCCCGCAAAGTAATAAAAATATTTATGGAATTTTCATTTATAATTTAGACATTTATTTTGTTCAAATTTCGATTTGTGTAATTTCTTTTTTATGTTTTTGTTTTTTTCGTTGCTATTTTGTCGTTGTCTTGCTCTTGACATGGATTTACTAATAACAGTGGTACTATTTTGTGGGCAGGGTTCTTGGGGGCGTGGTCACAACTATTTCTTTAGCTTAGCTTGTTGTTGGTTGATTTACTTTTCTCTCTGTGTATTTTTGGCTTACGCTTTGCTGAGCTTTACGCTAGATTAGTTTTTAGTCTTGTACTAATTTTAGTTACAGTTTGGTGAATATTTATCTGAATATGTCAAGAACTCACAAACTTTTCGTAAATTGTTTTTTATTTGGAAAAAAATGCTTGCATCTTTTTTTTTACATTTGTTTTTGATTATTTTATTTTCTTTGGCTTTTAGTGTAGTGTTTTTTTTGAGGATTAATAAATATGTGTGCATTTGTTGCTTTTTATATTGTATAATTTTGAACGCATTAAGTGGCATTAATTTAATGTAATTTAATTATTGTTTGCTGTGGTTTTTTCCATCTTTTGTTTGTTTATTTTTTCTTTCTTGTTTTTTTTTTGACTAGTGTGCGACTTAATAATATTTACAATTTGAAACAATTTGTTATACGCTAGTTATACACACACAGCCACGTGTGTGTGTACTTGTGTCTACGGTTTATTTATTTAAATAATTAAATAGACTATATTCTATTATAAACAAAAGGTTGTTCGATCAAATCCATTCGAGTTTAATCGCAGAGCCTATCAATAAATTAAATGGACAAACTAAACGGTGCCAATAAATACATAATTTAAAACAAGAAAAACATAAAAAAATTCAATTATAAACAATAAATTGGTTTGAGGAGGCGAGAGGCGATTAGTTATAGTTTACGTTGGGCGTGGCAGGGAGGTAGGTAGGATAGGGGTTGGGGTTAAGGGGGGCTTTACACGCAAAATAAATTCAGTCTTTGGTTCTATCACAACATTTGTTTACACGTTTCGGACCGTTCTTAAATTGAGTACTGTTTTTTAGTTCATCTTTTTTTTTTTAGCTGTTCTGTTGTTTTTTGCGTGAAATGTTGGAAATGAAACGCATTTACGGTAACGAAACAGAACGGAACGGAACGATAACTAAAGTCAAAGCGAATATCGAATTTAGTTTTGAACTAAAATCATTCGAATGAACTTTTCTCTTAGTTTTTCTTTATAACTCTACTTTAATCTTTCAACTCTTTTCCATTTAATGTCTATGTATCTCTCCTGGTTTAAATTGTCTGCTGTGTGTGCTTAGGACACGCCCAAGTCGTGCAGCAAATGTTGTGTGATCACCTCGCCCTGCTCCTCCATCAGCTGTGCGGTGACCGTGTTGATCAGATTGAAGGCAATCGCAAACACGGTGAATGCACAGTAGACGCCTAGTGCCAACCACCAAATCAGCTGTTCGTACTCCCGATGCCCAAAATTCTTGAGCACCAGAAAACCAATGGTCAAACCAGCCAGGGCCCCAGTCAGGTGGGCAATATACGATACCTGGGGACCCTTGGCAAAGGCCGTGGCAGCAGATCCCTCAAAGTATTGCGAGTAGAGAGCATAACCCAGATCGCAGGACACTATAAAGACAAAGCAAAGTAAAGAAAACTAAAGTTAGTTAAAAATTCAAGAGTACAGGGTCTTTTTGAGGCGTGTTTGCTTCGATTACTTACCAAAAATGACCACAGAGCCCAGCTGTGTGGATGCGGATTTCATGTGCGCATAGTTGAGTGTTATGTTGGCCAAGTGAGCTGCCAACAAGGCGTAAACACCTCCGCTGGCGCCCACCAGGAACACCTCGGAGTCGACCACGCTGGTGCCCAGGGAGCCGGCAAAGACGCCAGCCAAGTAGATGACACCAACCCTGGCTGTGCCGTGCATCACCTCCAGAGGGATGCCAAAGAACAGCTGAATGATGATATTGAATCCCAAATGGAACCAGTTTGCATGCAGAAACATATAGCTGAAGAAGCGCCAGACTTGAAGACGACGATCGGGTCGATAGACGAGAACAGAATCGCTGGGTATTGGCACGGGCAGGCCAAAGTTCTGGGCGGGCATTGTATAACGGTCATAGGCAAAGATTGCAATCTGCATAGAAAAGAAAAACAGAAATAGACGAGACATTAGTTATTGGAGTTACTTAAATTTGGGGTTGTTCTGATTTATGTTAAGTTGTCTAACATTTGTTTTTGTAGCCCTGAGCACGCGACGTTCAATTCTCGTGTCCCAAATAAAGGAAACACACAGACAGACAGGCATACAAACACTCTCACACGTACACGCACACAAGCAAGTGCTGCTTAGTCCTGCCAACTTTATTTTGGCATTCGTTGAAACTTAACTCGCTCTTCCGCTCTCAGTCGCGCTCTTTCATTCATTCTCTTACACACTGTTCTTGCTTTTGTTTCGTTTAGTTTTTATGCTTAGTGTTGTTTTTGTTTTTGTTGCTGCTTGTTTACAATCGATTTTGGGGGCGCCAGGCAGGCAGCCAGAGACGGAAAACTTCTTACGCTGTCTGCGCGTATATCTGTATTGGTGTGTCTGTGTGTCGGTGTGAACCCGTGCACTTGTGTGTGCGTGTGAGTGCGTGCGTATAAGAATGCGCAAAAGAAAGCAGAAATTTTATCGCTTTTAGTTGGAAGCTGAGAATTTGTAAAGTTCTTCAACGAATTTTATTGCATTTTGCGGTTCTTTGATTCAATAATAATAATAACAAATTATCAGGCTATGCGCTGAGCTGTTGCGGAAATAAGCAACACGAAACTGTTTAATAAAACACTGTCGATAAGTTCGAACTAGTGGAGGTAGTTTTGGAGTTTGCAAAGTTATCGATTACTCACCTCAATGACAGAGATCAGCAGTATGAACCATGGCCAATGTTTGCGATGCTCGTACTTGAGCATCATCAGCTCATCCGACTCCAAATCTCCGGATGTGGCTGCAATTGTTGTTGTTGTCGCTGCTGTCGCTGCTTGCGTGGAAGCTGCGTCCATGGGGGATGTGTGCATCTTGTGCAACGTGTCGCGTTGCATGTAGATGTGTTCGCCTTGGCGGGTGCAGCAGGTGCTGCTCGCTGTGCTGCAGTCTGTGTCGTAGGATGAGCACATCGAGGAGATGTTGCTGTTGCACGTGGCAGGAGCCGCTGGAATGTCAATAATGGTGGCCGCTGTTGTTGTTTGTGTTTGTGTCGCTTGAGGCTCCTCTTCGTCCTCCTCCAGCTGCAGCTTTGTGTGGCTTTCTGTGCTATTTGTTGTTGCTTCCATTTTGTTTTTACAAAAGTCTTTTAGTTAGTTTCACGTACACAACTGCAAAGAAATGATGAAGCAAAAGTTTATAATTAATTAACTGTGGCGAACAATAAACAAAAAATCAATTAAGTGCATAAATTATTCATAAAACAAGCGCAACAAGAAGCAAGGAGATACAGAGAGAGAGAGGGGAGATGGAGCGGGATAGCGCAACAACATCAATTACAAAACTTTGTTTATAGTAAAGGGAATCTTGCGACTTGCATTTCCCTTAAAATGCTCCCTCTCAACTCCGCCTCTCCTTCCCCACACACACCCCAACGTGTCTGTCTGTATGTTTGTATGTAGGTCAGCAGTAACATCTTCTGTCTCGAGGCCCATAAAATCTGATAGTCTCTCTCTCTCTACCTCTCTCCCTCACTCACTCTCTTGGCTTCATAAAAGTTCGGTTCCCCTCTCTTAAGGGCGAGTTTGCCAACTAAAATTAGCCAAAGGCGCACAACGGAAAAAATAGTTGAAGACGACGTCACTTCCCCCCGCCCCCTTTAGCGCTCCTTATCTTGCTTGTAACGGAACTTCATTTTGAGTTTGAGTGTTTTGTGTGGACTGTAAATAGAGTGTGTGGATACCAAATGAAGAGTGCGAGGGGAAAGGAGGAGTGAGTTTAGGGGAGCCTAGTCTATTTTTATGTAATGTGCTCATGTAATTTCCATTTAATGCTCAAAGTTTTTCGCCTACCAAGTCCAAGTCCAAGAGGCTGACATAACTAAATGGCTTTTAAATTTAACTGCAGTAACAACAAAAAACAAGGCCGCTTACTAATGGCCAACCAATCAGCTAATAACCGAAATTATTGTAATTTTTCTCTTTTTTTAACGTTGCTTCAAACTGCAATTACAGAGTTTTCAAATTATGTTAATCGCATTCGTTTCAATTACCAACAACAGCAACAACAACAATAACAACAAACTAATGACAGTTTTGTAGTTGTTACTGCTGTTTCAAAACAAGAAGAAGCAGAAAAGAAATCAATTGAAATCGCTTCTTTTCTTTGTTTATCTCTCTCTTTGCTCTGTGCGGTTCGATCTCACTCATTGTGCTCACATTTGCACGCCTAAATTGACTTAAATTCTGTTTTAAGTCGCTCAACAATAGGCAAAAGTTTCATTGCATACGCCTTGCACAACATACAAACATACGTACACTCACACACACACACAAATGGTCATAAGCATATTAAAAAGCTGTGCCACGCTCACTTCCTCCCCGCCCACACTCAAAAGTTCGTTGGCGACTTAAAGAGTCACACTCAAAGCTACGCTCTGCTGCCGCTGCTGTCGGCTGTCTGCTGTTGTCTCTGCAAGTGCTGCACGCACTCACTCACTCATATTTCTGTTGTTGTAATTATGCTTAACACTGAGTTTTTGTTGTGTGGGAGCAAGATTGAGAGAACAACACAACTGAAGCTCAAAAGCGCACTTCTAACTGTAAGTTTTGTTGTTGTCTTGCTTCGTTGCCTAGCAGCAGTCAGTTTATTTTTTTTTTATTCATACATTTGAGTTGTGTTTGAGTTGAGTTTTTTTTTTGTTTTTGGTTATTTCTGTATGGCACGAAATCGCAACCGTTGCTTATTAATTAATTTATTAATGTCTTTAATGGAATTTAAATTTTGCGCAAGTTGCTCCAAATAAGCAAAGAGCATGAAATGCAAGTACTAAGTTTTTATTCTTGTTGTTGTTGCCGCTTGCGTGTTGCACGTTTGCCAATTATTGTTTGTTGCACAAGTTGCATATGATTCCAACATCTTAAAGTGCAATAAATGGAATTAACTCGACCGACAATTGCCGCCGCATTGTTTCACATGACCCTACCACCGCGTTGCAAGTTGTTGCACTCGCACCTTGCCACCCCTAAAGGAAAAAAAAAATAGAGAAAGAGAGCGAAAGAGTCGGCGGCAATTGCTGAGTTGAACAAACTCATTACGCGCCGTTGCCCCTACCCCTTTCCCTGTGTTGCACTCATTTCATTGCATTTCATATTTTTTTTGTTGCCTGTCTGTGACAATTTCTATTGCAATTTGCCATTTGCTACTCATTAAGGTCAAAGTTGCACTCACTTAAAGCGCGAAAGAGAAGGAACTACTTTCTTACCTTTTTGTTTAGTTTCGTTGCAATTCTTTTTGTTTAAATATATATTTTTCTATATATTTGTTTTTTTTGGTATCGCCTTGTATTATCCAAAAATGCGTTTTAATCCAAATGCTGTTGTTGTTACAGTTCGTTTATTTTTGTTGTTGTTGCTTTTCACTTTGTTTTTGTTGTTGCTTGTTGATAATTTTGAACTTTGTTTTAATGCTCATAAAATTCATTTTGAGCATAAAGCGAAATTTTAGTTGCTTTTATTTTTCTTCACTGCACGAACACCTTAAAACACTTTGAGCGACTTTTGTTTTCTTCTAAATTTTAGTTGTTTTGTTTATCGTGAGTGTGTGTGGCAAGGTCCGTTCCGTGGCCGTTAACTGTATTCGAATCGAGTCTCACGCTAACGCTACTTTATTTTCTTGAATATCTTTTGCTTTTCTTTCTTTCACGATGCTCTCGCAATCGCGTCTCGCACGCAACTAAAGCAGCTCGAAGCTGACGAGCTCTTTAAATAGCTGGCCACGCAACTTCTTACACTCGCAACACAAGCATGAGGGTGGGTTGCCATCAAACCGGCAGGTGAGGCGAGTGTCAATGGTGAGTGAGCAGAAAGAGAGAGCGAACGTGCTTGCGAGAGCGTCCAACGAACTTACAACATGTTTGAAGCGAAGCGGTTTTAAATAATTTACACTGCACTGTTTTAAATCGCCATTATTTGCATACTTTTATTTAACTAAGCAATGCAAAACGGTATTTTATTTGAAATTAAATAATGTATTGATTTTAAATTAATAAAAAATAAATTTTATTCAAATTGAGAGAGCAAACGCGCGTTTGTCAACATGTTGTGTTTTCGTTTTGCTGAGAGAGCGCAACATGCGCAACATGTTCGTATAAGAGTAAATCCAACACGCAACACGAATGCAACACAATATCCGCTCGGAACTCAAAACTTGTATTCATTCAGTAGGAATAAAAAAAAAAAATTTAATGTGAGTGCAAACAAGAAGTTTGTTGTGCATTCCATTCAAAGTATTCATGCCACGCGTTTAACTTGGCAACTGTGCAACATTTGAATACAGTTAGTTGTCACTTGGCTTGATTATGCGTAATATTTGATTAGTCAATCATCTGGTAAAGCGCTATAATAGCCAATGATTCATCGATATAGCAACCAATATCTGACTAAACCTACCGCAGAGATCTCTTTGTGTTGAAATCTACGTGTTGCCTTCAGTTTCTTTTATGGTTCTACGGGAATTACCCGTCTCGTAAAATCCGCTTGAAAATCAAGTCATAGTTTTTGTTTTAAATACGCAAAAACTTTTGAGATTTAATTGAAACGGAAAAGTTTTAAAACTTTCAAAAGTTTACACAAGGGCTGCATTTGTTTTAGCTTAATTTAATCGGGTTTTAAATAAATTGAACGAAATTAACACTAAGAATTTTTATTTAATTTAAATTTAATAGACTAGAATTTGTGAATTTTTTAACAAATAAATTTTATGCCTGTTAACAGTGAATAAATTTTAAATATTTTTTAAACAAAAATTCCATTTCAATTTTTAAACATAAGAGTCGCAGCCAACTTCATGTCTTAGTTTTAGGTTATTTATTATAGTTAAAATAATATGAGGTGAATTTTTCTATACTATTACTTTGGGACGATTTTTCTTGGTATTATTTTACCTTAAAGCGTGCCACAAGCGGAACTGACAGCTGTTAAATTTCAGCGGCAGGTGACAAATTTTTGATAATTTATGCATATAACGAAATCAAAGTAAAATTTCTTGATGCCTTTTGCAAGCCAAAAAACCCAAAGGAAACCTCCTGCCAGCTACCCTAGATCTTAACTTCCCGGTAGCCAAAATGGTATTAAATTTCACACCTTCGCAGCAGACAGAGATAGAGCGAGAGATAGTAAGTGAGTGAGTGGGAGGAAGAGATAAAAATCGGTAGCAAAAAAAAATATTTATACAAATTATTAGAAGGGACTTAAGTCCGGATAGAAAGGGGATATACGAGAGAGAGTACGGGGTACGGGCCAGATCGGTAGTTCGGTAGTTCGCGGGAAAGGCTATGCAACAAAATGTTGCACAAAAGGAGTTGAGTGCAGGACTGAGCCCGAGCCGAGGATCAGACGTGGGTACGTGTTTTGCATGATAAGCCGGGAATTTACACAGATTTGATAGATAAGACAAACAGTGTGGCTGTCTCTTTCGCACTTGAACTGGGCTGAAAAGTGAAAACTGTTTTTCACACACACACGCACACACAGCCACACACACTTCGAGGCTGAGATTTATGATGACTTTTTAACATGTGCACGCAACAGGTAAACCCGCACCTGAGACTCACACATAAACAGTGACCATGACCGTTACCGTGACCGTGACCAGGCACGTCATCAACCTCGCAGTCTCTGTCCCAAATAAGCATCGTAAATCCTTTTTTCCCACGTTCCCTCAGCTCTGCTTGGAGGCACGTTCATCAGCCACACAAAACTCCACACACACACTAAGGCAGGCTATCTCCGTCTCTCAATCGCTTTGTCTCACTCGCTCCTGCGCGTTAACCCTCACAGGTACTCATAATTGCCTGTGGGCGTGGGCGAAACTTTTCCTCATCTTTCAATCTCAGCCACTGTCTCTCAGTTGGGAAATTCCTTCATCGTTTTTTCCCCGCTGCCGAGGGAAACATGTGCTTGCCACATGTGCTCGCTGTGTTTAGGAATTTCCGCCACTTGTTTCTATGCGATTCCCACAGGAGGAAGAAGACGATGTCCTTGCTCCTTCCGCTGCATTTGCGGATTTTCATTTGAATCGCGACTCTGACTTTTGTTGCACTTGCCACCAACAACGCCAAAGTTCTGCCTAAAGTACGTGATAATTTTCTGTTTCTAGCTGCTTTCCATGGTGTTTGTGTGTGTGTGTGTGGTGTGCGTGTGTGGTGTGTGTTTTTCCCAGCACTTGCAGCTGAGTCCTGATGAGAGTTGATCTCTCTTCTTGTTTCTAATCATGGACAGGGCGCGTCGAGCAGTTCAGCTTCTTAGAAGTTGCAACAAGTGTTGTTACAGGGAAACTGAGGCGATCAGCAGCACTGGGCGTATGCTTAATGTATGTGTTGAAGAGGTAAATACTCGTAGGAGCAGGAAGGTCTGGTTTTCTGTTAGGAAATATTTTATTTGTGATTTAAAGACCTAAATATTCTACAAAGTTAGTTTCAATCCCATTTTAAAGCCTTCCTTTTTATAGAGCAAAGCAAATTTTATTTTCCTCCCACGCCTCTTAGTTGTGCCCATAATCACATCCTTTTTACCAGCTTCCTTTTCCTACTGAGCCTTGCCTGTTTTTGATTTGATTTTCAAATAAAATCTGTTTATTTACGATTTGTTTATTGAGTTGTGGAATATTTAAAATTTGCCCATTGCTGACTTACTTGCTCCCATTTTCTGTGGTTCTTGAGTCAACAAACTGGCCGGCTTAGTGCTGCCTGGGAAAACTATGCCAATTTCTGCTGATTTCAGCAAACAAATGTCCTTTTTCACGTGCTGTGTCCTTTTTGACATTGCAGACTTCATTTCGGTTTGGTTTTTGCTGCTTTGGGGGGATTAGGCTGCACAATGTTGTTAACAATTGCTACTTGAAGGCAATGTTTATGTTCAATTATTGTGGAAACTGACCAGAAAGGACACTCGCAGGAGTTTAGCTGCTTTAAGATAATTCAGTTCATTGATTGACATTTTTACTGTGCATACACTGAACTCTGAACCTTTGCCACCAACTATCCTTTACTTCCTCACTGTCTGTCTCTATTTTCTCTCGTTTTCTACTTTTTGCCATCTTTCCTTAACAATAAATTTCCAATCTGCTGTGGCTTTGACCATAATGTTGAGCACAAAGGACCTTAATCCAGTAGATAAATTTGAGACTGCGTCTTCAGCGGAAATCTGCACTAGAAAGAGAAGGGGCATAGAGTAAGTTAGAGCAAGAGAGAGCGAGTTGTGCTGCGGACACTCTCATTACTTTTCCATTATTATGCTCTTTATTCCCAATCAATTTTTCAATTCGATTTCCATTGCTGACAGTCACGCCCCTACATCCCTACGCCCACTTTCTGCTACCAGATATTTTGCATTTATTGACTGCTGTTAACCATCGGGCGACCCCTTGTTCCCCCCCTTTCCCCATTTCCTTTTCCCCTTCGCTTTTTTCTCTGCTGCTTTCAAATGGAAATTGACTTTTCCGTAATTTGTGCATCAAATTAGTTTCAACTGCATTTTTATCGAGTACTTTGATTTGTGACCATGTCCTGGCATGGTCTGTTAACATTCCCAACTTGTTTTGCATTTCTGATTTTTGTATTTACTTTTCCTTTATTTATTTGTAGCCCTTTTTGTACAAAAGTTGTGCAAATTTCGGTTTCAATTAACAAATAACTTCAACTCGAGTGCAAATTGAAGCAGAACCCAATCAACTGAAGCATGGAGTTGGGATTTGGTACTGCTCATGCATTTTAATTACAGTGATTTAGTTGAAGATTTACTTGTTATCAACACTTTTGTAAATTGCAAGAAAGGGAATTGCTCAATTTGAATTTAAAGCACATTTTTCAACAAATTTGTGAACTAGTTCTGTTATTTGTTACTGAGTTAGTAATTTAAAAATATTTGTTTTACTTAAAGCATGTAGTCGTCTATGGAGTAAAATCCCTAAAAGGGTTGTTTTAATATGTACAAAAGGCAATTATTTTGTTCCTAAATCGCTTAATGACAAATTTTCCTGGGTAACTTTGTAGGCCAGTGCTGCCACTTTTTTTTTTGTTTTGAAAAAAAATGGTTTCTTTTATAATATCTCTGTCGAAACTTTTTCAAATTGAATATCGTTTTCGTTGAGGACTCTTTTCTTTACTTACTCAAATTTATATTTAATTTAAAAATTTTTAAATATTGTGATTTTTAAAACAATTTTTCATCTTAATGTTTGGAGGGTTTCTTAAAACTTTAAAAACTTGAATCATAAGAAACCCCTTTTTTTATTACTTTCATTCTGCCATTAATTATGTATTACTTTTGAAAATTTAAAATGTAACCTTCCATGAACAATTTTCCCTACTTACCCCTTGAGTTATCATCATACACAAAATGCAGCACATTTTAAACCGATTTCTGCAGTAAATGTGGTTACAGTTTGTTCTAAAACTCGTTTCTGCATGTAAATTTATATACATTTGAAATATTTTTACATTTACAGCAATCTTTTCTATCTCTACTAGCTCTTTTGACCAACACTGCCGCATGCAGCTCTATAAAATTCATTTATAAAATTTATTTTTATCGCTGACAAGGCTTAAACCCATTCGCAGTGCCCCTGTCCCTATCTAAGCCTCAAACAGGGCAACCACAATGTTGGCAAGCTCGAAAACATATTAAAACTCGGTTGCTGGTCGGTAAAGTTATGGCAGGCAGTGTGCACGAGGTCAGGTCACACACACACACACTCTAACACTCACAGTGCTGTGCAAAAGTTGTGCGCACTCGTTGCGCTAATCAGTTTAGAGGCACTTGTTAACTTTTTTGGGATGCTTTGGTTTTAATTACGCGGCTCCAAAGTCCATCGTGTGAAGGGCGCGTTCCTTGATGGTCAGCGTCAATCCCACTGGTCAGCTGGCCACATGCTCCGACAGATTTTCACTTGGTTAAAGTGCTGCCAACACATTAAAAGTGCAATTCATCCGCTGCCGCAGTGCGCACACATGTGGACGGGGGAAAGGGGCAGACAAAGGGCATGAAAAGGGAGCATACAAGTCAGCAACACAACATGCAGCCCAGCAGGAGTTTGGTGCACTAATGAACATTTTATTGCAAAAGTTCACTTCAACTTGGAGTGACTGAGAGAGTGTGAGAGAAGGAGGGATGGAGTGGAAGAGGGAGGGAGGAGAAGTAAGAGCAGATAAACTTTTGATACTTCTACACAGTGAGAAATAGTTGAAGCTTTTAGCTTAAAATAAATATCAAACTAAATCAATAGATGAAAATGTTGATTTGGTAAAAAACAGATCAGTTTTGGTAATAGGAAAATAAAGTTGTCCAAAATCTTGAATTTTAAGTTCTAGTTTCTTTCTGTGCACCGCTTTATATCTTTTAGTTCTCAAGGATTCTCGCACAGTAGCTGTCTTGCCATTTTGAAATATTGTTACTTGGAGAGCTTAGCAAAACTTGAATTTGACTTACGTCTTATTGCGGAATGCAGTGCTCCTGCTGCTTTAATCCAAATCCATGAACCGTGTGCTGCTCGGCACTTTAGTGGCTTCTTTCACAACCCCTGCCCTGGCTTGTCTGGCGAGTGTCTAGTGTTGGGCACTTGAAACCCAATATGTCAAGCAATGTCCACAATGCTCACTGGGCAAATACAACGCGTTGGGGTCTTAACCCTTTCCGGAATCCCCTTTTTTTTTCTCGCTGTCTGTCATTTCATTATAATTTGCACCCACGGCGTGAACCGCGCGACACGCTGACCAAGGAAATGGATATCCTGTCAGTTGTACTAACCCCTTCAACCGTTCACCGCTTTGCCCCGCTAATCCTCTGACCTTGTTTGCTAATGAAGTGCAGCTCGACTTTCTGTTGGCCATCAGCAATTTTAATAACGGATTTACGCAAACATTTTCATCAAACATTTTCCACAATTTCAGCTGAAAAACTCGAGTTGAACACTCGTAAGTATTCAGTTTCATTCGGTTGAAAATTGTAAAAGTTTTGAAGTTGAAACCTTTTGTTTGTTAAGTATTCAATTAAGCAAGTTTGAATTGGTTGCGACAACTTTTCTGGGCAGTTTTAATCTAATGAATGTTGAGTTGATTACATTTATGTAAATGATTAATCCGAAATCCATTTACTTACTCGCTTAATGGAAATCGAATTAAATTTGCTGCAGCGCACTTACCTCATCGCTTACAGCACTTTTCATTTACCAACGCCAGGATAACGATTCAGCTGATCCGCCTTTGGCTTCTCTGAGACCAATACATCAATTAACAGACTTCTCTTTGGTACGACTGTGTGGGCCAAGGACTGGCTACCTGTCATACATATCATACGCACCTGTTGGACTGGGGTATAAAAAGCAGCTACTGCCAAAAAAAGAACTTCAACTCAAAGCCGAGGAGTGCAATTCACGTTTTGGCTGCCAATGATGGATTATGCTGTCAATCTTTGGTAAATTGCTCGGCTTAAGGCCGCCAGGCGCTCGTTGCCCCATGTGGCACGTGCTGGCAATGCAAGCAACTCCCAGCTGACCTGAAGGGGAGTGGATTACAGTGCAGTGCAGAGAGGTGAAGCCTCGACAAGTCGTCACTTGAAGCTGCAACGTTGTCGGCATTCATTACAAGGAGCGAGCGGCTAATTGAAAGCTGCATTCACTAAAATTGACGGCGGTAAAATGTGAAAAACGTTCCAAGTGGGTTGGAGGAGAAGGAGGGTAAGGAGGAAAAGATACAGAGGAAGCTGACAGCAGCCAGCTGGTGGTAGCTTGCCGTGAGGCAAGTTATGTAAAAGGGGGAGGTTGCATGAATCCCCAAAAAGTATAAAAAAAGCCAAGGCAGCTGTCGATTATTGACACTGCGGTTACAGAGGAACAGAGGCAGCAGGAGAAATGGAGCGAAAAGAGTATGGGGAGGAAGGGAAAGCGAAACCGTCGATAAATTGCGCCGCCAGATGCTGCAGACGGCAATGGGGCAATTACAACACGCGAGCCAGACAACAGGTTCAAAAACGGTGCATCAACCGAAACCAAACCCAAAACCGAAACCAAAACCGAAATCGAAACCGAGACCAAAACTCCAAAAGCCTCAATTTTTGATCGGCTCTTTTTTAGTTTCAAATTTTTTTTCGGCTTTCTGGTTTTTTCGCTTATGTTTTTCAACGATTTTCGTATTTCGGTGCGTTTTTGTTTGTGGTTAATAATGTAGCTTCGAATTGGTGCGAGACTCGAGCTCAATTCCTGCCAACATTACCCTATAGTCTTTCCCTGAAAAAATTGACAAAAAAAGTAAACTCTCCCCCTGCGTCTATCAGCGCGATAATTGCCGGTAAAACGCCTCGCTTGGCCTTTTAAATGCAGTCTCTTTTCTGATCAAACTGCATGAAAAACCTACTCCTCGGGGCTGCCTGACTATGCGGCAAAGTGTGCAACATTTAATGTATGCAGCGTATAAATAAAACTTTTTTCGACAGCGAAATGCTCTCCAAGCTATTTTAACAAAAGCTGCTGTGGAAATTAAGAATGTTTTAAATATTCATTAATTAATTTGGAAATAATGAGCAGTTCATGAGGCTGATGGGCATTTTATGGGCACATTTTGCAGAGCAAACTTTATTGTGCTATTTTTATGGTAGAAAATTTTACTAAATTAAACTTTTGTTCTTACAAATTTTGGCTTTTCATTACAAGCTGTTAAAAATTATACTAGGGGTACATACAAAATTCCACATGAATTTTCACTTTTAAAATTTGTGCATTATTTTATATAAACTTTGAATTGTTAGCTAACATTTTATGCTACAAATCAGTTTTAAGTGCATCCAAAATTCGTCTTTAATTCTTCTTTTGTTTCTGTTTATCTTAAATTATATTCACTCTTTTTTTTCGTTCAAACTATTGACGTTGCGGCTGCCCTTTTTGCTGCTGCCGCTGCAATGAGCCGCAAATTGCAGCTGCCACACGGAAGCGGCAGACGCGAAGCGACGCGACGCTACGAGCCGCTCACGAATCCCAGACGGCACGCCAAGTAAAGCACGCGCCGCTCGCGACGCCAACAGCGACGCCAGCGTCGGCGTTAAGTCCAAGCCATTGACCGTGGCGTTCTGCTGCTGTGGACAGCGCAGGAGTGTGAAAGGGAGAGAGAGAGTGAGCGGGGGAGAGAGGGAGCGAGCGAGTGCAACTCAATCAGGCAAACGGCTGCAATTGTGTTGCACCTGCCTGCAATTGCAAGAGGGCAGAACCCAAAAGGGCCAAAAAGGGGCGTGTCGGGGGGGAGTACAAAGCGGGGGTAATTAGTAACAGGCCGCTGGCTCAATCGCGTGCTGATAATTTTTCCCAAGTTGCCAACTGAACGCGTTTTCTCAGTTTATGCGGCTTTCAAAGCGGCATCGCTCAACGCACAGGGTTCAAAAAGCCGTGTTGATCTGCCTTCCAGTCACTGAATCGGCTAAAAGGGGCTCAGCAAGAATTGTGCCAACTCAATTTTGCGTAATAATTGCACAAATCGGTTTAAATGCAGTTTTCCCAAGCCAGGCCATGTCCATGGAAATGGAAATGGGATTGGAACTGGGTTTGGAAAAGACCTCACGCTGTGTCATTGTTTTCCAAAAATCTCTTAGCTCAGTTTTCAGTACGGTTTTCAGTTGTCAGTGAGCGATTCTTTGGCTCACGCGCTGCGATTTTTCATGGTCTGACCGTGACACACATAAAATTCTCTCCCTTCCCTTCTAGGGACCCATAAAACCCGGTCACGTTTATGAAAATGGAAATTAATTCGCATTAAATTTTTGGGACTATCTGTTGTTCTGTTTGTATCTGTTTTTCTCAATCCTCTCAGTATCTGTGGAATTAGCGACGCTGCCCAAGGACACGTTCATGCATAATGCATGCGATTGTGTGTATGGGTGTGTGTGACTGTGTGTGTGACTGTATGTGTGTCTGCGAACGTGTCATCAACAAATGGAAATTGGCTTGGTTATTCAACAATTTTCATTCAAAGTGTATTGAGCGTCCTGTGGTGCAGCAATAAGAAATTTCTGTTCTACGCTTCGCTTGGAACATGAAAATCAGCCAAGAGTGAAATAAACAATGCCAAAGAAAATGGGAAAATTCAGCTGCGCATTTTCACATTAAAAACTGCAAAGATTTCAGAGCTGACACATGACAATCGATTGCTTACTGAGTTGATTGTCCAGTGAAAACTTTACTTTAAATTCGAGTAAACATTTTTTAGTAATATAAATTTGGAAGTAAGCGAATCAAACTAAAATAAAATTGAATAGAAATTAAAAAAAGTTCATAAAACATGTATTGGAAGTTAAGAAAATAATAATTACTGTAAGAAAATGTCTCAAAATTAGCTATTAAAATTTAACTAACTGCAGATTTGATAAGAAATGGAAGTGGAAAGTTTTCTAAATTTAACCTAATTTATATTATAAATTATGATCACATTTTTAAAGACCCTTTGTTGAGCATATTTTTCAGTTCCCCCCAAGACATATGCCATTAGTTAATGAAGAATAATATTAGCGACAGCAGCTACTACTCAGGATGCCCTCTTATTAATGAAAAATAAATTGTGATTGGTTTTGCACTTTAGTTCCTGGAACTCGTGTGTTCGGCACGCTCCTCATACGAGGACCATACTGACCATATGGTCAGTCTGTAGGAGTCTAGAGATCGCAGTTTCTAGTCAGCGGTCAAGCAGTCAAATTAGGCAAGCAGTCAGGGTGCAGGACCTCAATCAAGGTAACAATACTACAACGTTCTTAGCCAGGATCTACGGCAGCCGTCATAACAGCGTCAAAAACGAATTTTCAAATTTTTCGTTAAGAAAACAGGGAAAAAGGAAAAGTGGCGGGGCTAAGAAGAGTCTTGTTTGGGTTTTGGCATCTGTTGCGGCAGCCAAATTAAATGCAACAAAATTATTGAAGAAACACTTTTCATTTTGGAAAAGTAGGAAAGTGGAAAAGTGGAAAGTGAAAAGCGGCGCACGCTCAGCCAACTGTTGTTGTCCTGCGCTGAGCGGCAAAGCGATGCAAATCTGACAGCATCATCATTAGACGGAGTCCTTGCTGGCTACTGACTGACAACTGACACAATGAGGGGAACTGCATATCTCTCCCTACCTCTCTCCCTCTCCCTTATACTTGTGTACATGCTTAGCTCCAGGTTTCATAACAAATTGTGATAAGCACGCTCCTTGGGGCGTCCCGGACTCACTTTCGTTTCTGTGACTTCACTTTTCCTTGCCACGCGACTGCTGCGGGCAGTGCAACAGCTGCGCAGCTCCTGCTCCTGTTGCATGCCGCAGAAGTGCACCATATGCTGCTGCTGCTGTGGCAACATGTGATGGGTGACAAGTCAGATTCTTACCTTTGTCGATCCAACTATTTGCAATAAACATGCATGTTTATGAAAGGAAAAGGTCGATTCTCTGACGAGTCGAGACAGGCAAAGGAAAAACATAAAATTTCTAATTTAAATCTGTCAAAAAAGAAATAGCTGAACAGCTGAAAAGCGGCTATAAATGAAGCCAAGTTAAGAGAGCGAAAAATAGTTATAAAAGTGCTTAAAACTTGCAGAAACTTTGGCTATAACTTTTGGCTTTACGAGTTTGTGGAGTTGTCGGTTAATTTGCTACTTAAAGTCTAGGTTTTAAAAACTTTAAACGAAGTTTAAACTATTTATTGGTATTTCAGTAGTTCCGCTCTGAAATCTAATATTTTTCTGGCCATTTTCCCCACTTTTAGCCAACTGCTATCTATTAAATTGGCATTTAATTGCACAGCGTGATGATTATGGTAATGCAATCCTGTTTTCGCATCAATAGCGCCAAATTGCCTAATTGGCGTGCCAAAATTGCATTTTCAGTAATTTCGAGCTATTCACTCAAATTTCATTCAATTAGCGTCGGGGGCGTGTCCAACGCCCACTTAAAAGTTGACAGCAAAAACCATTATTTCAGTCAGATTCCAGTTTAAAGTGGAAATGTTTAACATGTTTTACACTCGCCGTTGACCTGCTTAAATTCTCGCATTATCCTTGCTGCAATATCGCGTAAAAACATGACAGGACTTCATTAATTTCACTGCCTGTCAAAGTAAGATGCAATTGTTGCAATTCAATGAACTGCAGGCAAGTGGATGGGTTGTATAACCCTTGATGCCACCTGAACCTACAGTCACTTGTATACCTTTGTATACCTGTGTTATTTGTCAGAGCTATCGGAGTGTATGTCGCCGCTCGGTAAACTGTCGAGCGAGCAAACAATTCACTTCAGACTTAACCAATGCGTAAATCTGTAATTATCTCTATTTATACCCAGTAATTTTTTAGGCAGAAAGGTTGTTTAAAAAATATATTTTTTGTTAAAAAAATGATCAAAAATTAAAAGATAATTTTTTTTTTATGCAAATTTATTATATTTTTAATAAAATATAATTTTGCCTTAATTCGGCTTACTTGCCTCTCGTGCAAACTCCCTATGCTTCGTTCTACCTTATCTCTTAACGGTTTTAATTGTATGTGCATCATGTAATGCCTGTTTATTCATGTCCATGTCCTGTATTTTAAATCAGCTTAATAAAAATGTTCGATTTTTACAACATGCAATTAAACGTTTAAGAATTGCGCTTGTTTTTTTAATAAATAGTTTCATTTGTGTTTCAAGCGCTTTAAATGAATAGAGTTCAGCGCTGATTTCTGCAGAACTTGTTTCTCTTGGTTTATTTTGGTATGAGGGGCGCATAGGTTACGCCTCCAATCGAGCTAATAAACTTATTTGTTTCACTAACTTGTGCAAACATTGGGAATGCCCATTAAGTACACCTACCGATCGTGTACTGGGCGGGGTCGCCCTCACCTCCGCCCCAACTCATTAGGAAACACCTACCCGGAGTAGAGGCTACAGGCTACAGGCTTCAGGCCCTGAGCAGCTGGCAACAGGCAGAAGGCCCTTAAATGGCCACGCGAAAGCGACTAATTAATGCCGAAAAACTGCGAGAGCAACAAATGAATACGGCAGGGAAAAAATTAATTAATTGAGATGGAAATCGAATTTCAAATACTCTAATTATATTGTAGAATGCTTTAGAGGTGTAAAGGAAGAGTAATTTATTGTTATAATTTTAATAGTATTATCATTTATTATTATAATTTTAATATTATTATCATAAAATAATGATTTTGGTATTGGTATTATTATTTAGAAGTGTCATTAGCATGTAATTTATTGTTATAATTTTAATAGTATTATCATTTATTATTATAATTTTAATATTATTATCATAAAATAATGATTTTGGTATTGGTATTATTATTTAGAAGTGTCATTAGCATTCTTAAAAGCTTTAATCAAAAATGAAGTGAAAATTTGTCATTAACAATATCATTAATTTGTTCATTAGTATTGCCATTAACATTTTCATTAGTATCAGTACCGATTATATCATTAATTCAGTATCAGTATTGAAATATCATTAATTTGTACATTAGTATTGACATTAACATTTTCATTAGTAACAGTATTAATTATATTACCATTTTCAGCAGTATTAGAATATAATAATTAATCTTGCTTCAATATTATTTTTAATATCATTAGCATTATTATTATTATGTCAATGAAAACTCTGCAAACTTAATGAAACAACTGATAGTCTTGCTCATTTTAAAGGGTATAATGATGAGATGCTGAACACTTAGCACAGAACCACAGATGAACAGATGAAGCTGCAGTTGTGTGCCCAAGAAGTGGCTATATCTTAAACTATATATGACTATAGGTGTTGAGATAAGCAGACAGACAAGCAGTATGCCCGATGGGATGGGAGCAGCCGCCAGTTGCAGCCCCCAAAAAGCTGAGGGACTTTTAATTAATAAACGACGACTGTTAAAACCGCAGGACAGACGAAAGGAGGGAATCGTGGAGCGAGGGGAGTCAGTAGAGTGAGAGGAACGGTCTGTGGAGATTTGAGAGTTTGGTTAGTTGTGATGTGAATTGGTGGCATTTGTGGTTTGTTTCAGCAGCTGCTAATCGTTTGGATTATTAATTAGACATCGCGTTGTGACTTTGGAATGATAATTGCGGCTGTCGTTGAACGTTTGTTGGGTGTACATAGTTGCCAGCAAATGATTTGATTAGCCAATCAATAATGGGCGCTGGAGATGCTGCGTTCCCGTGCTCTACCCCACCCCACTCCCCTCTACAGTTTAGCCTTAAAACTGCCAAGTGCTTTGCTGTCCAAACAGGCGGCGGTGAAATGATTTTGTTGTCTCGCCGCGGGCCACAAAGGTGCCAACAACAACAGCAAGAAGAAGAGGAAGAAGGAGCATTATGGATTTGCCGATTTTGTGTTCTCCACTTTTTTTTGCAGAATTGGAGTCTGCTCCTGCTCCTGTGGTGGCTGGCAAAAAACACATAACATTTATTTATGCGCTGAACGTTCTACTTTAACTTGTGGCCAGCTCTCTGTTTTTTTGTGGATCCTCGAAGCCAGATCCAGATCACTTATTATTAATTTTAGTGGTTAAGAAAATGGGAGCGTGGTGTTGTCTCAGCTCAGTCCTTCATACTCCCCTCAGCTCTCCAGGTCGTCCGTCCTGCCGTTCTCCCGTGCGGCAGTGCCGCAGGCAAATGCCGCAGATGAGGCATGCAGATGGGCAAAAGGTTGCTGGCAATCCCAATGGGACCAGGTAACTTAAATCGCTACTTCTCTCTTACACTCCAGTCTCTCTCGCTCTCTCTCGCACTCTTGCTTGTTGTGTTTTGGGCCAATTTTAATTAGTTTTGCTTTGAGCCCGCTGCGTTGTCTACCTTTGAGCCAGCTTCTGACGCTGCTTCTGAGCCAATTTGTGCAGCATATGCGCTACTCGGAATGCGTCGAAATCGTCATGAAGAGTGGAGCGGGGAGGGGGGACAGTTGGGAGGGGTGTAGCCGCTTGCAATTCACATTCGCGCACAACTCACTCATTTTCCATTCAGTTTCGGGTGACGCCCACTTTTGGGTACGCTCGTCCAGTTCATTTTCGGCTTGGGGCCTTTTAATAGTCCGGCCATTCGCCATATACGCAAATCGATTAAAATTGTGGAGCCGCATGCCGCACATGCCCCATGTAGCACCCGATGACGATGCCAATGCCGATGCTGCTGCTGATACCGATGCCGGGACACATATTTAAATGCCAAGTGAAAAACTATAGCCAATTACTTTAAATTAGTGTAATTCCCATGGATCTCAGTTCGACTCTTTTCAGCCGTGGCCAAATGTTCAGTGTTTATCATTTTAGAGCAGACTACCCAGTGCCTCATACGCAATTCCCAATCCGCATCCCAATCCGCATCCCAATTCCAGTGCCAGTGCCAGTTCCAATCCCTATTCTTGTCTCTATGCCAGTTGGGCTGCCTTTTTGTTTTGGCCCGCGGGTGTAATTTTAATTTGTGTCCAGCTCTGGCACGGGGAGGTTGCATCCTCGGCTCAGCTGTTTAGAGACGCGTAATTGTTGCTCCAGCATGCAGCAAGCGGCGTGCGACGTGCGGCAAGCGGCATGCGCCTAAGCCTTGCCACGCCACGGCATGCCACAAATATGCCCCACGCCATGATTCATTTCATGTCACAACGTTCTGGCCACACTTCCCCAAGTCCCGCAAATTTGCCAGTATTTAATAACTTTTTGTGGCATACCCTGTAAGCAGCAGTGTGAGGCGTATAGGCTGTGAATATATATTAATTTAGAAGCAGAATGGATTTAAAAGGCTTAAAAAGTGGAGAGTATCTAGTGGGTCTATCTTGGCCTTATTGCAGGGTATCTTACACGTAGTCTCAAATTTCTGATTTATTCAGTAAATATTTGTCCACATATGAGTAGCTTTCTAGGGTATCTAGAGTATCACTCTTTGCTTTGCGGTAAAAATTTAAACTGAATATTAAAACTATGCAAAGATTTGCTTTACTTTTAAGCACTACTACAGGGTATCTAGTGTTTGCTTCAACTACACAATAACCTACAAGTAAAACGAGGATATTACTACCACTTAGAACCCAAAGCAGCGTAACCTACTAGTCGATCAGTCGTTCCTTTTGCCACTAAATACAAGACTAGCTGTCTGGGCTCTTAGGAACACATTTAACTAGTGCCTGTTAATGTAGGGTATTTGGCTGTTTGATCACCTGTAAGACTGCTGTATGAAAACTTTACTAACTGGTTCAATTCCTTGGAGGTTCTTTCACTTTTCGGGCCACGCCGAACTGTGGGAAAATATGTAGAAGCTGGCAATCAATGTCCAAAACAACGCCGCAGGCTCTGACAATCGGGCTCAATTTATGAGCACTGCCAGGTTCTAAGGTATGGGGGGTAAATGGTGCAGGGGGTAGGTGGGGTAAGGGTGGGGTACTGGCTGCACTGTGGTGGCAACATGCTGTTGCAGTTTCACATGGCATAGATCTCTGTGTGGCAATAATTGATTTCAATTTATTGAGCTCAGGTGGGCTGATCCCCGAAGTGAACGTCAAATAAAATTAGGATTTTATGTGGCTAACAAGAAGTGCTTAACAAATTGTTGCAGCCAATCCTGGCTACAACTCAATCCATTTGGGCTTGCATCCTGCTACACTTGAATTCCAATGCCAAATAGTTACCAAAGCCAAGCTAAGCGTTAAATTGGCCAGTGACACTTGGCCAAGTGGCCAGTTAGATGACCCAGGTGGTTTTATTTGGCTAAAACTAAAAATTATGTGTCACTTATGCGAGGCAAAAGGTGAATCGCAGTGGCGTGGCAAATTAACGCTGGGAAAGCTCACAGGCCAAAGAGTTCTGCTTTTAACCATGTATTCTGGCAGTTGGTAACTTGGGAACTTGGCAAGCTGAGAACTTGAGTAACCCAGCCTGGCCCAAAGCAATTAAAACGCGTTTTCGCAATTAAATGACTTTGCTATTTTTCAACTTTTCCCCTTTTTTTTATTCTCTACCCTCCACTTGTTTCGCTGAGACATATTTTTAATGTTTCTCTAGTGTCGCAGTTGTTGTTGTTTTTGGCTTTTTAGTGTAACAAAAGTTGATGTCAAAATTTGAATTCATCTAGCGAGGGGCGGAAGGGGGAGCAAGGGGAGCAGAGTTGACTTTTGGTAATTAGACTTCTTGGCGTGCTCGAGTTGTTGGCTTAAACGGAGGAGGTCGCAGTCGACGCTCTGCTTGCTTTGGGAAAATGTTTCCAATTAAGCAATGCCGGTTGGCAAGTGCTGTAGAGAAAGGGGTAGCGAGGGGTGTGGAAAGCGGCTAAAATAAATATGAAATTGTAATAACTTTATAGTTCTCAGCTCTCTCTATATCTTGCTGCTCCTCTGGAGAATCGCTACTTGCTTGCTGCTTTCTGGAGCAGATCAGAGAGCTGTGGAGGAGCCAACACGGCGTTGGTGGCTTTGTCACATCAGCTCTGACATCGTTCCAGTCAAGCGATGACGCTGCACTTTATTGTATGTTGCTACAACTTTTTGTATTCATTCATTTTTTTTTTGGTCATTATCATTTCTAGAACGCAGACAGCATTAACATTAAGTTGATGTTAACTTTGGTTGTTGCTGTTATTGTTATTGTTGCTGATGCAACTGCGAAGCGTAACGAACACGCTTATAACAACACCAGTAACAACAACAATTGCTAAAACAACATCCAGCATAATCATCATTAGCGATCCAAGGCACTGACTTAAACTTGAGCTAAAAGCCAAGTTTTTAACCATACATGTATTGATAAGCATAACATGCCTTTTACCCTTCAATCCGTAACGAGAGTTGCTGCGACTCTGCAATCATTTGGCGCACTCACTTGTTACCACTTCTTTGGTGCAGATCTTGCAGGGCCCAGAACCCAGAAGCTGGCCATGTTTTGGCGCTGCTGGTCACACCTCGACGCCTGGCAACACTCTAGACTCTCCAGTATTGCCACCTGCATTTAATTAGCTCGGCGCTTTCAAACAACAATCAATGCTGATGTTGCATACAACATGTGCTATTATTAGAGGCACGCTTCAATTCTTTACCCACGTTGCCACTAGATGGTTGTGCCGTACTTGGCCAACCTTTTCATAAGGTTCTTCACTGCCTTTGGGTGCAATCATTTTAATTACAATTTAAATTTAACCCAACAACTTTTAATCAATTTCACGCTCCACAAATGTGCAGCTTAACAAGTTTCTTAGTAACTTGGAAACAAATTAAACAGCTCCATGTTACCATTACTTTGTTGAAACTACTCCGATCTTAAGTTAGATTATAATTCAAAACTCCACAAAGTTTTCTATGTTTTCCAAACAATTTTAATTAGTTTTTACAAAGAGTTTTGCTAAACAAACACATTTTCTTATTACAGTTCTGTGAAAGTCGTGCTAACGGTACTTGCTACCCTTGCTTAACCTCAGACCTAACCTCAACAATGTTAATGCTACTGTGCTCAGTTCGATTGTCGTTCGTGGAAGTAAATGGAGATGTCAACTGATGCTAACAACGGATTAGAGCGATCAGCAAACACCGATAAGTACTCATTAATATGACCAATAAAGAGACAGCTAGAGTGAGGGACAGAGACAGAGGAAGGGAGGGAGTGAGCGAGAGACAGTAGAAGATGATGCAAAACGGCGCTAACCCGTAGATTTACGATAGAAAGTGTGAGAATTTGAGACAAGAACAGTTATAGCCAGAGATGGCCAACGATAAAACCAAGTGACCAGGCCATAATCAAGCAGTCCATCTCTTTCGCTCTCTATACAACTCTATGGCAGCGCCACCGAGCCGTGAAATATGATCAAAACACAATTATGAGGCATAAGAACCAGATACAGAAACAGGTAAATAGACAATGGACTCTGTTGGACCCTCAGTTGGGTTTATTGTTACCTGAGCGAGGCCCTCTTTCTGGTTCACCGTCTTTCTACTTTTTTATGACTCTATTTGGGAATTGATTTTACGGCTCTTCGCATTTCGGAAGTGCAACGAAATTGCAATAAACATTTTGATTGACAACTTTAGAAATTCAGCTAAGTAGTTTATAGGGGGTAGGGGTAATTTCTTTTATTTGACAAATTGGAAGCAGCACTAAAAGCAGACACTGCAATTAATTACTTAGTCAAGTCGAGGCTCCTCCCAATCTCCCCTACGCCGACTACTTCAACTCATTTACACCTGCCCAGAAGACAAGTGAGAAATTAACTTTTTGTGCAACTTTCCGTTGTCTCCTTTTAGATTGCATGCTAAGAAGTGCCACTCGCAATTAGTTGGGGAAATGCATTAAGAGGTAAAAGTAGGAAAGGTGTCAAAACAAATTGGGGAATACAATTTCAGACTTTGAATTCCCCCGCTTCATTTGTTTAGCTTTAAATTCCAACACACCGTGCACAGTGGTCAAAAGCATTGCAAATAGAATTTTGCGGTCACCGGTTTGCGGTGGAACTTTGTTGCAAGACCCCTCAGAACCCCTAGCACAAGGCCTCCCACTTTGGGAATAGTCTGTAATGCCAGAGATTCAACAGACCCATTCGAAACGAGTTCAAAGAGTTTCTAAATTGTTGTTACCTGTCACTGATTGGTATGCCTACCTGCAGGACTGTTTAGTCCTTAGATAACCAAGTCGTCTGTTGCACATTCCATTCAAATGCGTCACATGCACATAAAACCAACCAAAAAGAACACCAAATAAACATTTCATTGGCCTTTGTTCAGTTTTCTTTTGGATAAAGTCACTGTACAGGATCTGGCGTGGGTGAGACCACCAAAGCGACAGCTTCTTGGCTGATTTATGCGTCTTGTAAGTAAATTTTACCCCGAGTGCTTAATTAGTTACTAACCAAACCCCAAAGCACTCCCTCAACTGGCGATGGGCACGACCAGAAACTGAAACCTACCACAGACTCTCTTTCACTCGAGTCGAGATTCGCCTTAAAATTAAACAATTAATGTGTAATTATCACAGTTTGCCGGCGCAAGAGGCAAAGGCGCCGCCAGTCAATGATCCTAAGGGTTCGAGAGCAGGGCGTTAGGGAGTCGAGCTCGGGGGGAGAACCGTCAAAACGCCCATTTCGAGGCGTGGGCGTTAGCGTTGGCGTTGTGTCTGGGGCGTCAACCAGCAACGTTAACCTCAATCCTCAATGCTCGATCCTCAAAGAAGCAATACATCATCGTCATCGTCATCGTTCGATCCTCGCGCTGAGTAGTTGCAACTGCTGGTGGCATGTAATTAGAGGCAGAGTGAGCTACAGTGAGCGGCAGCGACTGGGGGCAAAACAATTAGCTTAGGTTTTCTTAGTTGTTTGGCCAATTGGTCGAGATCACTTGGCCAGATCTCGTCAGGCGATCAGGCGCCGTCGTCGCATCATTTTGTCAGTCAATTTTGTGTGCGGCGGGGATGAGACTTCAATTATGTTGTTAGGATTTGATCAAAGTCATCGCCGCTGATCGTAGTCGACATTGATGGGCACAATTAGAGATCGAGAGAGGCAGGAGCAGCCAAAGGGAAGGGAGGAAAAGAAACAAAAGATGACGAGGAATGAAAAAAAGGATGGTTATGATAGGAGTTACCAGTTTGGGGAGATGAGTTAATGAGGGGGTATGTAGGGAGGAGAAAAAGCAACGAGAAGGCAAAGAGGAGATGGAAAAGGGGTGAAGGAAAATAGGGGTAAAGGTTCATAAAGTCAGGACAATGTGGGGAGTTAGGAGAAAAGGAAACCAAGAGGCTGTGGGGAGTAATTATGTTTGCAAAGCAGAAGAGAAAGAGAAAGGAAAATGCAAAGATTATGCCTTAGGAAGTCTGAGGCAGCCACGTGCTCAATCGGACATCTTCAATTGCCCATCCATTTGGGCGTGCACAAATCGCAACTAATTATGCAAATCAGTTTATGAACACGGGACGCAGTTTAAGCCCTAATCCTGCACTGACCTCTGCTGCAACAATTGAATTAATGACGCTGCAAATGTCCTTTAAGTAGCTTAGTTTAGCTCCGGTTCGATTATCGGCTTGTCTCCCTGTCTTTGCCTCTGCCTCTGCTGCCAACTGTTGTTGAGGATTGGAAGTTTACTGTTTTCCTCTTGGCGTTATTTTGGGTCTTCGGTACGGGCGTGATGCCTTTGTCGCTGACAGGATAATCCAGTCGGCGCATGCGATCCGAACAAAGGACAATTAACCGTTTCGTGCTCTAATTGTTCTGTCGTGTTCCCACATACATACAATGTTGAGTTCTGTGCGTGCATCGGCGGTAAGATGCATACAGATTTGGCCAAATTTGATGGCAATTACTTTGAGCCGCTTTAACCACAAAATTGTCCCTGATCCTTGGCATTTGTTGTACTTTGATCTGCACCGAAGTAAACTCAAAACAATATTTAGTGGGTTTTCGTAAGTTTAACTCCCGATTGAAACAAAGGATGAGCGTTTAAACATCTCCGAAGTATCGAGATGACAAAAGGGAGCTCTAACTCTTCTTAAGTCGCCGCGTTGAGAAGGAGTGAGAGAGTAAGAGAGAGATGTTAAGGAAAGTATATATTTAGAGCAGGGATTAACTAAGGCGTCTTAATTACTTAAGCAGATATATGCTAGTGGAAGATAATGATCGCAGATCCAGACAATTTCATCTTTATTTCTTAAGTAGCTCTACCAAAAGAAGCTTCTCATGATCACAGATCTCGCTGAACAGACCTCTTTCCCAGCTGCATTTATGTAGACACATCGATTGTTCTCCTTTTGAGCTGCGGATTAGTCTAAAGCTATTCTACAATCGTATTCTTTGGACTGACAATGATTTACAAATTTGTTGGTTAAATAGAAGCGATCTAAGAAATTCCAGAGTCTATAATTTCCCACCATATTGATCCTCCATAAATTGTCACAAAATGTGAAATAAATGTCTAAATATTTACACAAAATTAAGCAATGTCCCATTACGATATTATGCTTCAGATGCAGCTTCTGTTGTTATGGAAAGTCGAGCGGCTTTTCGAGGTTATTCCCACAGAGCTTTGAGCATAAAAGACGGTAGAAAAAGGGGCAGAAATAACAAACGGATTTTCCATTGTGAAAAGCACCGAAATTCCAAATGAAAAGCGGTTGTCGGTCAGCTTAAAGCCTGAGCTCATGACACCTGAAAGCGATCTTCACAGCGCCCACACGACACCCGAGAGATGTAAGTAGTTTCCCCATTCCCCCCGTGGGACAAATTCTTCCCATCGAGTGCACAGTTTCTCAAGTGGGTTGTGCTTCGTGTTGCACTTGCTGGATTAGTGGCACTTGCAGCAAGTGGATCATAATGACTTTTGATTTGCAGCTGACGTGGGAACCAAATCGACATTGACCCGGCCAAGTCTCCCTTTCTCTCTCACTCTTAACTTGGCCCTTTGTTTGCTTGGTGACATGACAATCGCTTGGGACGACTCTAGATTCCGTTTCGTGCGTTTTTCCCAACTTCTTTTCGACATTTTCTTACACAGAAAGCCGCATCTGATTTGCATAAATTCCTGATTTACCATTTGGAGCTTGTCTGTGATTCGTTTGGTGCGTTCGTGCATTAAATTGTCGCCATCGACCGCAGAGCCTTCGGTTGTGTCCCCACTGTACTCCAGCTACTCCTTCTGTCCTACTCGAGGTAACCGCAAAACTCTGCTCCAATGAAGCAAACACTTTCGGCTGCTTCAAAGTCGTCAGCAGCAACTTTGTTGTCACTCGACTGTGTTTCTGCCTCACTTGCACTACTACTCCTCCTCCTCTCCTACTCTTTCTACCCCTGGTCCTCTCTATTTGGAAACATTATGCTGTTTAATCCTTTAATCGCACTGCAGTTTTCTGCCTTTGACCATAATTTCTGCTAATTTCTTTTGGTCTCACATTCTTGCTTCCTTTTTGGAAAGATACTTTTTATGTGCTTGGGTCTCATAATAATCCCAAAGTGGACATAATCCTTTTGTTTGCCACTGTTGTACATTATTCCACTTTTCACCAGCCTCCCGAAAATTCCATTTTCAAAACTCATACCCATAATAGATTTTTTAATAACTCTTTTTGGCTCACATGCATTGTTCCTGCTTCTTTTAATTTTTTCTTTCTTTCTCTACTGTTTTTTGCAGGAAACCGTTTAGGGATTCCGTCGGACACAGGATCACGGCTGAGGATGAGGCACAGTAAGGCGGAAAAACAAATTCGATTGTTCGATGGGCGGATATGGATATTTAATACTTTTGTCTAGCAAAATGTGAGTTAAATTTTTAAAATACTTTCAAATGTGGCCGATTTCAAGCCAAAGTCCGAGCTGATGCTTATCGGGAAGCAGGGAGGAGGTAGGAAAAAAAACCTTCCAAAACAATTGTGCAAGTGATGAGCCGAACCCGTTTCGAACAGGTCTTATCTCGCTCTAAACTTGGCCATTTATATGACACCATATGCCCATGTTAGCACACAAAAATCCTGTTAAGAATTTCACGTGTGCGCTTCACACATCTGTTCTGGGTTCATCGGGGCTCTGAGATCGGGGTCTGGACCAATGCCGTGCCATGCTGGTGGTCTACAGCACACACGCTTAATAACCGAATAAAAAATGATAACCCCAAAAAAATAAGAAGACATCAAAGAACAACGCTCAGACGAAGACTGAGACTTTGAGACACGGAGACTGAGAGACTCTGGGACTCAGAGACACAGAGACTTGCAGCCAAATTGAGAGAACGCAATGTTGGCTAACAAGCTGCAGAGCTGAACAAAGGCGCATAATGATCGCAGTTGAGGTTTGAAGTTGAAGTTGGAGCTGGAGCTGAGACCACCGCAGCCGTGCATCTAATTTATTCACAGCGATCAGTGACCGTGCCCCAAAGTCGTTGCAAGGCCTAAACCCTTATTAATGAGGGGCCCCTCCAAGTGTCGCACGCAACGCGCCGATTAAGCCCAGTTAGCGTCTGCTTGGACCGGGTTTAAAGTGCACACTGTGGCCGCGGGGCGCGTTGCATTTTTATCGCCTTTATGGCAGTTCCCCACCCCTTCACGCCTCTCCTCTCACCCCCGCTGGCCATATCTACCTACTACCTGATGTCGTGACAAGTTTAACAGGCAAGACAGTCACTGTGTTCACTGTGTGCTGGTCATTTGGTCAGTTAGCCCAGATGCTGTGTTTCAATTAAGGTCTCGTTTCAACGTTCTGCGTCTCATAAAGTCTTCTCTCCTTGCCCCAAAAAACAGTGTCGCTTATCGGAGCTGCCTCGCTTGTCATTCGGCTTGATTTTGTTTTTGTTTTTTCCTTCGTTGTTTTTTGTTTTTTATATATATAAATAAAGACATTAAAAGTGCCGTCATGTTTTGGCCACGTTAGCTCCGATTTATTGTGGACCACCGTGGACAGGCACCGAGGCGGCTTAACATTTTTCTGACCCACCCCCCCTCTCTCCACTCACTGACCATTTCACTTGCAATCAATCTTTGTGTGTTCTCGGCTGATTCCAACTGAAAATTGTCAACCCAGGTCGAGTTATGAGCCTGAGAAATCGTCTCACCGCTCAAGTCATAAACAATCATTAAACGCAGTGAGAGAAGACTCTCTTTCCCGGCGCTACAAACGGTTTAAGTTAGGCTTGGATTTGGGCGGAGATTTTTTAACTGCTACCATGCAGTTTTTTTTTAAGTTTTGTGGGAGATTGAGCAACAAGTTCCAAAGAATCCAGTGCCGTCAAGTGTTGACAACCGTCTTGTGGGGTCACCCATACACGCCCAGTCAGTGCAGCTGTGCATGCTACACGCTCCCAATTTTCGGGAATTATGTTTTCTTTATTGCCAGTTTTGTGCGATTGACAAAGTGAGATTTCGACAAAAAAAAAGAGCTTACTGCTCCAGATTTCTACAGCATTTAAACCGATTAGGTTGCCACTGTGCCACCCTGCAAGTGCAACACATATCAAATCGCATCATATGCATGAAATCTCATCTGTTTCTTCGCATGTGGAAAACTTTAAGCTTTTAAACTTGTAGCGTTGGGTGTTTGGTAGGAATTTTGATTTAAAAATTCTATTTAGTAGATTGGGTAACAAAAGAATGGAGAAAAAGCTGTCTAAAATTTAGAAAACAAAATTACTACAGCTTAAAGTTGAGGTAAAGCTGGTAGCTAGAAATTTAATTAGAATATTATTGAACTGTCTGAGCTCTTGGGATTATTCTTTAAACCAAACAGACTAAAAATATACCAGATTTTGTAAAGAATTTTACCTTTAACGATTAAATCTATGTCTAAATTCGAATTTCACAACTCTGGTAAATATTTCTTTTAGCTCTTCAGTAGGTGTAATATCTGCCCCTGCTGCTGAAATACATTTTCTCTAATATCTCCCAATTAACGTGCCGCAAACTATACTTTTTCCTTCTCCTCTTTACATTTTTTGAGCATTTAAACAGAAATCTGAGGAACGTGTCGTAATGCAGGCAGTTCTATGAGCTGTTTGTGAGGTACGGTTCAGTTCGGTTCTAAAGTACAAAAGTTGCCAAACGACTGGACTGGCAAGGTTTATTTTAGTCTTTTATGAATTAAATTTTCAAATCCATTTTCAGTCACAACTCCTACCATGCCACAACCGGGGCCAAGAGTGTAGACAAGGTGGCACAGAAGCAGGGTAATTTTCAGCCTACTCGCGCATGCAAAACACGATTTACTATAAAGGCAAAAGTTGTAGACAACAACAACAACTGCGGTGACGACGACGACAACCGCATAGAAACATTGAATGATGTGGGTAGTAGCAGGAAGGGAGCAACGGGGAGCAGGGGGAAGAATCCAGTGGTAGCAGCGGCGTCTGGAGTCGCGCCTCGAGCTTGCAGACATTTGTGTGGATCGTTTTCATTCATAAAAGGCTGTGGATTGGCTGCCTTGTGGGGAAAGGGGGGTCGGGGGTAGGTGAGGGGTATGCGAGTTCGGGTTTTGGCACATGTTGAGGCCGGTCTGAAGGCGAATGGCAACTAGCGACTGGATGAATCATCCGTCGAGTGTGCGCCTGTAGCTTGTGAGCACGTGATGCCAACAAACGTCACCAGCAGCAGCAACGCACAGTGGTGCAATTAGCTGAAATTGTTGCTTGAAATTTATATGTAGAAATGTGTATGGTTTGAGTAGTTTTAAATTTTCTTTACTTGTGCTGCGTGCCACTGTGCAACGTCTTTGTCGAGGTGTGTCAATTAGCAGGCAGTTGTGGCAGGCAACTTGTGGCACTGCTGAAGCCACAACTTAAACCAAAGCCAAAGTTAGAGCCATCGTCCTACTACTAATTGTGCTGCAGACGTGAAGTGACTCATCATTGATCCACGACGACGCCATGGCCAATCCATGAATGAAGCTCTAGCTCCGTTAACTGGTTTGGCTGACTGCTTGGCTTCCTGGCAGCACTGTCACTGGCACCCACACGTGGCCAACTTACTGACTGATTGAGTCGGCTGTCCACAGACATGTCCACATCCGCTGTAGCTGCAACACTGTATGCTCAATAGATGCGATGTTGCGGAAGAAGGCGTTTGGCTTGCATCATTTGTATGCAGCGCCTCCATCTCCACCCGCTTCTCCTCCAACTGCCCGGGATTTGGATTTGATTACCCATTTGGGGAAGTCGAATACCAACGACGGCGGTGGCGGCTCTCTTTGTGGCGCCCACCGCCGCGTGCCGCTTTGATTAATTATGCAACGCCCCCAACTTTTGTATGTAGGTAAACTTGTACATTAGACCCAAGTACCGCCGTGCTTTGTGCATAGATAAATCGGGTGTTAACTTATTGGCTTACTCTGTGGTTGTCATATTCATCTGTTTTTAGCTGCAGCCACATTTGACCCAAATAGGAGACGTCTGGACATGCCAAGTTGATTTTCTAGTTACATTTATCAGCTCAGTGTCTACTTCTTCACTCATTACTATGAAGGTAGTTTTTAGGAGTGATTTAGGGCTGTAGTTTCTTTTGAATACTAAGCCCTGATTGTATTATCCTCTTCCAATACAATGTTACTAGTTTCCTACTTTACGGTAACAAATTAACTTGTTTGGAGCTTTAATTGAGGGTAAGGAAGAATGGAAGACTGACTTAATTTAGTTTGAGACCCATAACTGCCTTTGGCCAGAGCAAACAACAAACTTGATGCTTTTGTGGTAAAGTTTTGGCCTGATTTCTTGAGGTTTTCCCTTCGCTTTTCCTTACACTTCATCACTCTGGCTCTGTGTGCTTATTGTTGCAGGATAATTGAATTGCAGTGCAACAAAGTTGTGGCACACAATTGGGGCGCCACCGCAGTTACTTTACAGCAGCCAAGGACGAAGTAAACTACTTGGCCATTGTTAATAAACTGAAAGAGAACAAGGGCAAAAGTTTTGTAAGAGGAATTCGAGCTAGACATCACATGTCAATCACACAGCTGCTGGACAAGCTGCAATTACAGGATCCTTTGGCTGCTCATCTGCATCCGATTTCGATACCGAATCAGAGTCCACGTGCGGCACTCGCAGCTGGCTAATTCCCGACGGCAAAAATGGCAACAAAGCCAGCAAAACAAGGCCAAAGGCAAAAGGTCAGATTTCAGGTCACTTATTATTTATATGTGGAATTAGAATCGAGAAATGGACAAAGCATTTTGAATATTGAATATGATCGGACTTGGACTGGACTCAATGGACGCCTCGAGTCCAATTACGTGCGAGAGGGACGAAGGAGAGAGGGAGAGTCAGCGCAGGACAGCTGAGATTTCGCGTTTGATTGAAAGATCAGCCAAGAAACCGATGGCAGCTGCCGTCTGCGTGCGCCAAATTTGCCAAGGGAGTTGCGGGGACGTTGGCAGGGGCGTGGCAAGTGAATTCCAGGAATGCCCAAATAGTGTTATCGCCAGCTTTTTATCGTCGCAAAATGAGCCGCGTCATCAGCGCAGATTGAAATAATTCAACAATGTTAAACTCACAAACTTTGCAAGTCATTCAAGTGGTCAACGTTTGATCTCCGATCATTCTAAGCTATGTTGGCTTGTGGTTGTGGTTCGTGGTTGGCGGTGACGGTGGCGGTGGCGGCACTCTGATCTGCGTTTCCGACGATCGCGTGCGATAAGCAACGTCAATATTTGTGTTTCGCTTTTTGTTCCTCATTTCGTTTTGTTTTGGGAGCAGAGGCTGATTATTGTAGGTCCTTGTTAGCCACGACCACGACGACCCCGGTGCGTAGTGTCGGCAGTGCTCTCAGATCTCAAACCACCGTCCACCGACAAGTGGCTGCCCAATTTGCGCTCTGTTTGTGTATCATTGTGGGAGCAGTCCGCAAAGGAGGCAGAGGTATGGCTAATTGTTTGTTATTCCTCACCGAGAGTGTGTGTTTGCTACCTGACCTCAAACCTCTTCCTCTGACCGCGTAATTGGCCCTTTATTTTTGGGATTGAACTATCAGAGGCGAGACACCGCAAAGATCACGACCAGGAGAAAAAAACCACATTGGTTTGACATGACGGTGGGAAACTATCGTCTAGGCTACAAAACTAACTATTGATTTAACAGGTCAACAATTTAATTCCCAGGAATATAAATACAATTCTACAATTACCGCTCAAATTAGAGCGAACAGCAGTGTTGTAAAATTTGTTAAGAGAGTTGTGCTATCGAAATAGTACTAAAAAGTACTGTTGTCGTTTTTGGCACAACGTGGCAACACTGTCTTCACTTTTTCCTTTGAGCTTTGCGCACCAAACCGTGCTGTGTAACTTGTTAAGAGTGTTGTGCTGTCAAAGTGGTACTAAAAAGTACTGTTGTGTCGTTTTTGGCACTACTTGGCAGCACTGTCTTCACTTTTTCCTTTGAGCTAGCAGACGTGCTTTGTCAGAAAAGTTTTGCTATTAAAATATAATATTTTATTTATTGAATTGTTCATTGAATTTTGTAATTAATAACATGAGTGACGATTTGGTGAATATGGTGGCGTGTGAGCAGCAGTTGAAGACCCCTGAGGTGCAATTAAGGTAAAAGTTGTACACATTTTACACCATTTTTGCTTAAGTCTTGCAAATCTGCCAAAAGTATCGAAAGCTGTAATGGAAGTGAGGAGAATGAAGAGTTACCAGAGCCCATCGAAGTCAGCTCAGGTTCCCCGCAGTCCGATGACAATAACTTTACTCTACTGGAGGTAGTGCGCAAAAAGAAACTCAAAACAAAGGTACATAACCTCATTTCTATAAAGCACATTTCATAGAACCCATTCGCAGTTTATCTGTAATGAATGGATTAAGGCTTATGGCTCAGATCCGGACGTTAATCTGCTTCTTTTAATGGAGTTTTTTCTGGAGGCCAGTGGAAGTCAGTACAAGATACCCAGAGACCTAAAGAAACCCTTTGATCATTTGGATATTCTGATAACGGCCACGGCACAATTTGGAAACGTAAGATTTAATTCTTATGTCTAGAACTCAACTTAACTGAATTGTATTAATTGATGTGTAGAAAAGTTCAGCGTATCCTTTGACCCTCAAAACGGCACATGAATTTGCCGAGGATATTGGCAGATTCATAGCAAAATTGCTGCGTTTTGTAGGCGCTACTCCTATTATCTCAGATGGTTGCTTTGTAAAGACCATCTCCGATTTTATAGTGGCCTGCACCCACTCGAAGGTGCGTGCTTTTAGGCACACATTCACACTGATTGGTAAGGTTATAGGAAAACTGCTCGTTCTTTTCCTTACCAACCTCTGGTTATGTTTTCAGCCCTAAAATTCATGACTGGGCTTAATGGTTTGTCGATATCGGAGGAGTTGAAGAAGGAACTGAAGGTGATATGGAAGCAAATGTTTGACATCGTCTTTAAACAGCGTAGCAGCGATGTGGTTGACGAAGTTCGATATTTGTGTATAGCCGAGTGTGGTCTCTGGCTAGACAAACATCCTGAGAGCTTTGTGAATCTGCATGATATGAAGTACCTGTGCCAGGCTCTCCAGGACAGCTGTTCCAAGGTGTGTGAAGCCAGTCTGACGTCACTGCTGCGGCTAAGTCTGAAGGAGGAGCTGCAATCTGTGTGTCTGCTGCACTTAACCAAATATCGAGTGACTCTACTAGGATTAACTTTGAGTTCGGAAAGCGAACTGGCACAAATGGCCATAAAACTGATGGTTATGATCAAGAGGTCGGCTCCACAGATACTGGACGATACCATGGTCCTGGTGATAGAGCAACTGGTTTTTGCCTCAAATCGTGGCGTTGCTCAGGCTGCAGCGGAAATAATTCCCTTTCGATATCAAAATGCACGAACGGATAAGGAGCGTATACTGATCCTGGTGCAATTCTTTATGGAGAGTGATCAGGAGCATGCCGAATACTTTGTCGACGCTTTCTATGGACATAATGACATCATTCTGGCGTGGAGTACCATGTTGTCCATGCTGCTGCAGCCGATGTCATTGAGTTTCCAGGAGACGTCGGTGCTCATCGAGATGTTGACATGTTCCGTAAAGCAGGCGGTAATCGGTGGGGTTCCTGTCGGACGTTACGTCCAGCATTTTGAGCTTCAGCCCCGTCCGCAGGCCAGAAAGAGGATCACCAAGATTCTGCTACCCAAATTGCCCATTTTACTACAACAATATCGCAATTGCAACGCGGATCTTCGAAATCTTCTGCTGCTGCCTCAGTATATGGTGCTAGAACGAGCACAGTTGTTGCAGCTGCTTAATCTAATTAAGGACATCATTTTCGAGCAGAAGGATATTTCTGTGCTGCAAGTTGGGGTGTCAACTTTAGAGCATATTTATGGCCTAAATGCTGACTACGCGGAGCATCGCATTGAATTGCTAAATACCGCTGTATCCCATTACCAGACCGCCTGGCAAGAGGATAATCCTGAGCGGCTGCTGGACACGCTGCGTCTGGTCTCGACGCTCTATGCACGTTTCGATCTACACGATTGGAAGCTCGGCGAACACTTTCTGGGCATTCTTGAGGCGGCGAAACTGAACTCCACCGAGAATGAAGCACTTGCGCTCTACTTGTTAGTGTGCTATCTATCTCTGAGCTGGGATCTCAGGAGGGTGCAGGAGTTGGCAAAAGCTGGCCAAGATGTGGCCAAAGATTGCCAGATTCTACGTACCCGTTTTAAGTCTTTTCTACTTGTAAACTTCAAGTTGATCAAAAGCTCGACAGGTTCCCCCGTTGCTTGTGATGTATGCTGCGAATTGATGACCTGGGTATTTACCTTCTTTAATCCTATTCTCTACTTTTCCTTCCTCTCTCAGGCATTTGTTTACTCGTGCGATCTGATTGTGCTCTTTGCGGATTGCTTGCGGAATAGCCCAAATGCAGCCATTCGGGACTTGGAATACAAGTCCAAGTTGAGCGACTATTGCTTGTTGGAGCAGTACCTGCAGCAATATGTGTTTGCTGGCGCTGCTGAGGGGGCGGCCCTCCAGTTGCTCAAGTCGGAACATTTTGCCGAGTTGCAAATCAAGCGCCGTGTACTGAGCAGTTATCTAAAGCTCGTCTTTCACAACTTGATGCCCATGATGAGAGCCTGCGTGGTCTTTCAGTACTACGAGCAGGTTGGTCTTCTATTCAAGTTATTTTCTGTACGGATACTTCAGTCTCTCGATTGTAGTATCATCCAGTTTTTGGTGACCTCATGCATGCGACCATGGAACGTTGTCTGGCCATGAATCCCCCGAACTTCGGCATGACCGTGATGCACACTTGTCTGCTGGTCTACAAGCGTATCAGGGTAACATATCCAGACTACTCTGCAGCCACTGCTTCCGAAGAGTTTGCTAAGCTGCTGAAGCTGGCCACTCTTCTGGCCGAAGTGTTCCACATCAAGCCATTGGCGGCACGTCCAGGAATCGTGATTCTACATCGCGCCGGCATTAACTTTTCTGCAGAGCAAAAATCTGAAGATGATCCTGATGCTGCACCCAAGGACCTTTTGTATCTGAGTGTCATGCAGCAGTTTGTGCCTCAACTGCTGGCTCAGGATTTGCTGGATGTGCTGCACTTCATGCAGTTTCTAGATCAATCTCCGTTCCTCAACTGTCCAGACGAATGGAAACCATTGCTTTCCTATCGCAGCACCCTTGAGATCGCTGTCCGACAGAGCTGTCGTCGTTAGTTTACACTGCGTTGGAGTTCTACAATTTCTATAATCGATCCTTCTTCACAGGCAACGAGGTGCCCGATTTTACAGTGGAGTAGACAGTAGCCGTGTCGTAGGAGCGAAGTCGTGTAAGGGTACTCTTAAATAGGAATTCTTTTATCTGGTTAATGGTTGATTATGGGAAATTATTAATTATTATAATTAAACTGGTTACGGTAGGATTTCTAACTTCTTCTTAAAGTTCTGTAATGCATTACCTAAAATCAATCTAATACTAAAATATATTAACAGTATTGAATAATAATGTTATTGCCTTCTTTGAATGCAATTTCAAACATATCTCTGCGTTTCTCAAAGATATTAACATAATATGCCACAGTTAGCTGTGGGGAATGCAGAGGAATTGTGTCTGCAATGCGTTGCCGTGTGTCCTGGCACAAGGACCTTTGAATAGAGATTGCCATTTGGGCTGGGTAGTTACTGCCTTTGAATTGATTTTATAATACAGACAGGGCCACCCTGCGATTCAATCAAATGCAGAAGGACGGGGTTGACAAAGGGCGTGGCACAGGCAGGGGCTTGGGCAGAGACCGAGGCAGCTGCTAGCTGTCTGCCAAAATGTATCGAATTTCCATGTTGCATTATTCTCTGCTCAACAATTTTCATTTTCAATTTCAATGGTGCTGACAAATTGGCGGGGTTCAAGGGGCACAGGACCTTGCTCAAAAGCCGTCCAGGGGCTGTCAAAGGCTGCACACGGACTTACATGGCCTTTGACACCAGAACGATCAATGTTTCGATGCCTTCACCTCCACCTCCACCTCCATGTAGAGGGTCAGCTCAAGGTGTGTGTGTTTTTTTTTGGAAAATTCAATTTGTAATTCAAGTGGAAGTCGGAGCACTTCTGTTTATGGTTTTGGATAACCGTGTATGTGTCCATTTCCTTGGCACATGCCAAGTGTCCGTTTTGGGTCTCCAATTACGAAGACACTCAAGTGTCCACACTTCGCTGACGTCATAAAAGCAGTCATAAAATAAAGCCAAATGTGGATGCAGCGGTGAAAAGTGCTCCCAAATACAGATCAGATTTGGAGCACAGCTGCGAGAGTTGGTGAGCTGTTGCTGCGGCTTATTACCATGCCAGGTTGTTAACATCTGGGATCGGGCATCTAAATTGGCCCATCTAAAGATCTGGCGATCTGTGTACATCAATTTCGCGTAACGGGCATGTCGAGCAACCGCTAGCACCTGAAACGGGGAAAAAAAGAGTCCTGTATTCCCTACTACTTACCTCCGCCGGGGAAACAACGGGAACAGCGGCACATCTGTGCTGATCAGAGAACTGCACGGGTGGTGGTTTTTTGTACACGAGTCATACACACAGAAAATGCGGTAGCGGTCTTACTCATACTCAAACATTTAGAGTAAAAACGTGATCCGGTATTTCTTTACTCGAATATTTTTTTACACGAAGCGAAATGACTCGTGTATCTGTTTTACTCGTACCCGAAATTCCGAGTATCGTCAATACTCTTTTTGAAATGGGTGTCGCTTGTGCGATTCATTTTTTGAAGCATCAGAAAATGAATATGCAGGCAAATACAGAGTATGAAAAATACATACACATAATATGTGTGTACTTGAGCGACGGTTTGCCGTCGGGAAATTGAACAGCGCGCGTTAGATGATAAAAAGGGTTTTTGCATTAGGGAGAATGTATGTAACAGGTAGCAAATACCAGTTTTCGGGTTTTGCCCAAAAAACCAAATAGCCAACATTTATATGCATTAATATGCATTTTGAGAGTTGAGATTTTTTCGATACAAGGTTTCTTCAGGCCAGACACAGAGAACCCAGGCAACCATCTCGATTCTTATTAATGTAAATATTTAAATATACAAATTGCGATTATCTTTTATGTACAATTGTGATGAAAACAATTTACTAATGCAATTTGCTTTACTTCTAGCTAAAACAATCATTTAATAATTCATATCATTTAACAAGCCCAAAACAAAAGATCAGCGCATGACGACAAACGCTCAAAACGATCAAGTAAAAAAAATGAAAATAAAAAAACACTCAAGTAAAATTTTACTTGTACTTCACAAGAGTGGCTTTTTCGAGTAAAAATGTGATGCGGTGTTTACGCGAGTAAGTAAAAACATGAGTAGGTAAAAATATGAGTGGGTAAAAAAATATCTTTTCTGAAAATACTCAAACGAAAAGAAGTAAAAAAATATCCGGTACTTTCAGGGTAGAGTAAAATATGATTCGAGACGCGAAATACACTGTATGTGTTTTGTGTATTTTTACATGCGGTGTATCGCTGCAGTTCTCTGGTGCTGATGCGATCCGAATCAGCGAACGACAACAGCAACAACACCGCTGCGGTTGCGGTTTAACGAGATGTGTTACCGCCTCCGACACACGCTTCCAGTCCCTCTCCTCTCCCTTCTCCTACGCTCTTCGCTTCTTGCGGCTACGATGTCTGTGCGCGATAAACGCTCCTCGCTTCGCCGATTAGTTTCTTCATTTTGGCCGAGTTTAAACGAAAGTGTAACACTATTTTGGGCCCATGTCCGACACGCGCATCTGTCGTCCTGGCCAAGTAGTAGTAGGGGCAGCAGCAGCACCCCTTCCCCCTTGCTTCCCCTGCCTTCCTGCAGCATTTACCGAATTTTTCGCAAGAAGCGACACGTGGCACTTGATTCATATCAAATTTCTGGCCACAAATTGTATTACACACAATGCGCAACTATTTGGGAGTTCACATTTCGTTTCGTTTTCACTCAAAGTGTGGAAGGGTTTCCTTCTCCTCTACCGTTTTTATTTATTTTCGTATGTTTCGGTGTTTTTTTTTGGGCTCTACTCTGCCAACTGTCAACCCATTTGAGCATATTTATGGCCAGTTGCCTGCAGCCATACAGTTGGAGGGGGAGGTTGCAACTTGCAACTGTTATTAACAAAAATTTATAGCCAACGTTTTATATTTTTGTGTTTTTTTTTGTCAAAAATGCAGATAAGTAAATGGGGAATGGAAGGCGGTTTAAAACGCGTGCGAAACGCGTGCAGCAAAGCCAACGTTTGTTATGTTTAAATGTTGGAAAAATATAAATTAATTAGACTATACTAGTACTACTGTTATTTGAAGTAGTTGCGAAATTTATGCAAAGTGTTAGCTTTAAAAGTTTATGAAAAACTTTCGTGTCTTGGTGAAATGTGCGCAATTACATAAATTTATGTTTGAAGAATCCGCTTAATTGTGCAAGTTTTTTGTTGCTTTGTTTGTCAGTTGAGGCGCGAACTTTTTTGTTGTTTTTTCTGAGCGCCGCGGGCGGTCGTGGCGTCTGCGTTTCGCAAGTGAACAAACAGTGTAAGTGTAAGTGCAATTTTATGTGTCAGTGTAAGAGTAAAAAATCACTAAAAAAATGTGATTGTGTTTGTGTGTGGATCGCCCTCTCTTGGCTACCCCCGCACCTACGTAAAGTAACGAAATAGCATAAATTAATATTAATCTAAAGGACTCACACGATTTACAATAAGTCTATACAGTGAAATGAAATGATTTTAGGCATTTCGAAACTAAACAATTTTCATTTTTCATTTACAAACTAAATAAGCTACTTGTTAATCATTAATCCCTGTACGGAGACATGTCCAAACACACTTTAACATGCGCGCTCATGTTTGAGGCGCGTAGTTGCGTGTAAAAACATGAATCGCTCGATCCATCAAGCGTGCTGTAGAATTTTCTACCGACATGCTGACGTCCTGAGGGTTGTGAGGACTGTGAGGACTCTGAGGAACGCGGTGTTGTTTTTTTGACAAGCGGCGACTTTCATTGATAAATGCACAAATTTGTAGATTGTCAATCAGGACGGTGATCCTCGCCGTGTGCTGTCTGACTGACTGATGGACAAACAAACAACAACAACAGCAACAGCAGTCAAAGTAGTAGCGTGGCAAGGACACAAGCTGTTTGCTGATGTTGCTGTTGTTATTGTTGCACTGCTGTGTTCTAATGTCAGTGCAAATAAGACGCGCCTTATGTGTACATGAGTGTGCGAGTGTGTGCGTGTGTGAGTACTGCTGTGACGGTAGTTCGAGTCTGGAGGTAAATCACTCGCATGTTTACAAATGTGTCGCCATCGTGTAATTCAATCCTTGTGCGCAGGATGCATTTCGGCAGCCGTTGCCGCTTGGCAAACCAATAAATGCCACTTAGATGCAGCTAAGGACTCCCGAAGCCCGACTACTCTCGACCCCCGACTCCCTGAGTGTGTCAACAAAGTCATGTGTCGGCATGTCGCCGTGTGCATATGTCGTGTCCTTTGACACAGAAACTACTGAAAAAGCAGGAAGAGAGTGGGAGAGGGAGAACGAAAGGGAGCCGCAGCTGAGACTGCGCAGGACACGCATGCGAGGCATAAATTAACACGCGCGTTTTTCCATTTGGATTTCGTTGCGCTGATTCCGTTGATCTCTGTCTGGAAATTGGTTGAGTGCCTGCACCTTTGCTCCTTTGCTCCCCATTAGCACGCGTCCACTTGAGAAGGAGTATGAAAAGAAAAGGACATGTGATTAAGGAGTAGACAGTGCCACAACACGCTGCAAGCTGCACAAACCCTGTGCCACTGCACAGCTCAAGTGCACAAGGAATTGAGGCCGGGTTAAAATTAGTCAAGCCTTGTCAGCAAATCTGATTTAGTGGTGCATCCCAACGGCAGATGTGGCAACTGAAATCTCTGCCTTTGTCTGTTCTCAAATTATAACTTTAGTGGCAATTTAATTAAGCAATTACAAGGGTTTCTCTCTCTCTCCACATCGAGTGTTGATTTATTTACAGATGCTCTGGGAGTGCCAACGAAATTGATATGGAAACATATGCTCTGCTTTAACCTTTGAGTTGGTAACGAACACAATGTGTTCTGGAAGAATCTTTTGGGGAAAGAAAGCTTACCATTTAGTAGAAAATCTGCTAGTAATTTATTGAAAGATACATAATCATAAAGTGCTATATCTATCTACCATTCTAGAGTTTTATATATTGCCTATACGCTTCCCTGCACACACTTTTCAGGATCATTTAGGCTGCAATATATGCAGGTCATGCCGCTCAGCTCTATTGACCGGGTCAAGCGCTTGACATTTGTACAGATCAATTAAATGCGATATTTATATCAATTGACACGGATCACAAAGTGGACAATTAGTTAGTGTCAGTGGCAGTGACCACAAGTGAACACGGTTGACCAGCTGGTGGTCACACGAGGTAAAACTGAGGGTGTCATAGGGTCAGTCTCGGCAACAGATGCAGTGACAGCCAAGTGCATGGAAATTAATTACAAGACAAATGGCCAGCGGAGCAGCATAAAGTGTAGGAGTTATGATGCCAAAGCCTCCAGTGACAAGTGTCTCAGGACACCACAGCTGACTTTCCCAGTCTCTTTTTGGGGTATCCAAAAAGCCTGCCACTTCGTAACTGAACAATTAATCATGTGTTGCAACATTTTGTGATTTTTAACGACTTTGCCTGCTGTCAACGCATCCTTCAAAGTGGTTTCATGTCCCAATGGGCGTTTGCCGCCACATAAAAATTGGGATGCGCCTCTGATAAATGTGCGCCCCTGGCAGACCATCAAATAGATTTATTATTGAAAATATTTGTGCTCTTTGATTGTTATGGGCTTTGTTATGACAGAGGACCAGAGAGTTGAGGCGAGGCGAGAGACAAACAACCAAAAAAGGGAACAAATTTATTTCATTACATTGGCATTTTATGATGACTTGACGCATTCCCTTTCATTTCCTATATTCTATATAGTTTGTGTTAATACATTCCAAGGCGTTCGATTTGAGGGCAATAAAAGTGCAAACGGTCCTTGGCACAGGAGCAGAGGAGCAGCATCACAGCTGTCATCATTTTTGTGGATTGGGTCTTTGAACTTTTGGGTTGTGACAGCAGCTGAATTCGACAGATATCAAAATGAAAGTGAGCACACTTTGTATAGACATCAGTTTCCTTTCTCCTTTAATTATTGACAGTTGAGTTGGTCCAGAATTTGATGGGTTTTTTTCTCTAACAAGTAATTTGCTGTAATCAAAAACAGAACAGTAGTTTTCCTAGGAAACCTCTTGCCCCACAGTAGCTGAAGCAGTAGCAACTTTTCTTTTTCTTTTCAGTAGCACACATTTATTGATTGACTTCATATAAGCCGACATTCAATGTCTGTCAAATCCTGCATACAACACTAATTAACCCTTGTACAGGTAGAAAGAGAGGGAGGCAGAGAGAGAGAGTGTGGGGGAGGCGGACAACACCTTTACACATAATTAGAGGCCTGTTGACTGCACCGACAATGAATGGTAAACAGCGATCAGAGCGACACGGCAACACAGCGACATAACTACACAGCGACAGGGCAACACCGCAACACGTTACCAAGCATGTCCAGCATGTCATCCATTCATTAATCCACATCCCATACGGAGTTGGCTTAAGCACCAACTGAAGTCTTCTCAGTGTCCATGGAACCCGCCTTGGTTGGTGTAAGCAAACGGCGGCACAACAACAAAGCCACAAGAGCCTATTAGCCACAATAAAGAGGCATCGCCTCTTTGCTCTTGCCCCTCTCTCCCTCTCTGTTTTCTTGTCGTCTTCAGTCCCAATTCTATTATGCTGCTCTATGCAGATGAATGGGCTGCTTGGAATGGGTTCGCCTTTTGGAGATCTGTGTGTGTGAGTGTGTGTTTGCTTGCCAGATGCCATTACAATGTAAATACAAGAAAAGTTCAATCGGCAACTTGATGCGGGTCTACCCTCCTCTCCCCCTACGCCCCCATCTGAGGGTAGGGGGCTCATAGCACACGTAGAAAGCCATTTCATTAGGCAGACACAGACATCTCCATCTGAGTTTCCGACTCTTCAACAATTGATCAAATATCATAATTTATCAAATGACAATGCGACGTGGCGGCCTCTGTGAGGCAACTGCGCCGATCTAGCTATACATCTATCTATCCATCTATATAAGTGTGTGTGTGTGTGCTTCGGGCAACTTGTTTGCTTGCCCCAATCCCCACACCCCACTTACCACACCACACTCCCCTCTGCACCCCTGCCTCCTCCGATAGGCAAATGTGTCTGTCTCGGCGGGTTTCTCGAAAGCTACAACTTAATTTATTTGAACAATTTAGTCTGACACAACAGTCCCAGAATCCAAACAGACCCATTTGGCTTGTCTTGTTCTTATTTATACCGATGGCCCTGCCCAATGAAGCTATCAAAGCTATCTATTTAGCATAATTGCAGGCCGGCTATGGTCGATTGTTCTGGCAGTGGCTCGTGGTGGTCTACACTGAAAGAAAAACTATTTTACTGTAAATTTTGTGTTAAAAAAAAGGGAAAAATCTTCAAAATTTATTTATTTTCTGTATTTTTGAACTAGTATAGCCGTTCATTGAAATAAAACTTTTCTCTAGGGCCTTATTTTTAGCAGTGTACGTTAAACCAGCTCTAAATGTATAGTGGAACAGATCGGCTAATCAGCACATAAAGATTGCTTTAATTGTTATACAAGAAAGTTTTCGGTATGGAAAAGTGACCTTTTCCTTATCAATACGAATCTAGTTTTCCGCTGCTATGGCATTTTTGGGCATAAAAAGTGCCATTTACCCATGACAAAATTGTTGAATACATTTTAACTGAGAATTTTGAAAATCGTCACCAAATTTATGTAGACCAAAAATAAAAGCCATCCCCGAGAATATTTATACAATGAGCAAGTCACAGAAAGTGGCACAAAATGATGTGAGCATGGATTGGAACTGCTGTTGCAACTGCAAGAAGAAGCTCGATCCCTATCAAATATTTGAGGAGAATATCGAGGATATTGCCAAGAGTCTGGCACAGATTATGGTCATTTGTGGCATTAATACGACCAAATCATGTAATTCCAAGTCGATTATAAAACGTGCATTTGTGTACCACGAGAAGATCAGGACACAATGTCCCACATTTGCTCCAGACAATACGCATCTGCATCGGGATGACATGTTGCAAGCACTGCGAATCAAATGTGAAATGGAGAGTGTTGAGGCGATGCTAACCTATGTGATTATCAAGAGGGCCTTCAAGGCCTTCTTTCACGGCAAGCCCGATAGGACGATCAGTAATCCCTTTGTGGATGCCATGACCATACACAGACAGAAGCCGGCTTGGATGCACGCGGCCTATAAGACGGCCCGAATGTTTGACAACTACAAGACGGCTTTCTTCTGGGCCCACAAGGCCTACGAGAAGCAAATAAATCTTGTGTATCGTGGACTGTATGATCGCATGAGTGCCAGATCGAATCCTCTGATGGCACCGACTTGTTCCTGTCGCGATTGTGCCAAGAAAGTGGTGCCAGGACATCCCAAGCCAGGCGAGAAGGTACACGAGAAGTTTAAGCTCGCGGATTGCGCCGATTTGCCCAAGGATTGCATTCTGTGTGGCCTCCAGATGCCCAAGATCGAATCGAACCTTAAGGTTAAGCGTCCTCGTCCCATTATCAATCATGAGATCAAGTTGCCACGTTGCGTCAAGTGCAACTCGCCGCTACTCATCTGTGAGTGCAACATTGATCAACTCACGGGTGAGTTGTACGGCGAGTGTGGTCAGGACTCCTACAAGGTCAAGTGGTATCGCCTGGAAGAAGAGCCGGAGGAATCTAAGAAACGGGCAAAGGAGCAAGATGATACTAGTTATGAGGACGCACTGGAGCCAACAATTGATTGGGAGAATCATCATTGTCCCATCGATTGTGTGCACGACAGCGACAGTGATTCCTCGAATGTGTGCCACTCGGATCTACTTTCTAGCTCATCGGATGGCGAGAGTAGTTCCTCCTTTACCACGTGCTCGGATGCCGACAGCGTGGACATTGTGGACAAACTGGAAAAGTATCTTAACAAATTGTGGGCCGAGGATGTGGCGGCCCAAAAGAAACCCAACTCATACTTGCCCCAAGCGGTGTCGCCACCGAGTAGACCCTGTGAACCCTGCAATGCAAAGTAAACTTGTGAATTTTTGGTTTCTAGTTAATTTTCCACTCAAATATATACTGCCTTAATCTAAGAGTACAGGGTCGTTTGGAGTAGGTTTTTCAGGGGTATCTACTACCAATTTCTTCTTTATTTTAGCGCCACTTTTGGCTGCATATTTGTTCACACCTCAGCGTGGATTTTCAGTTAGCACCTCTGGCAACAGCAGGAGCCAATTGTAGGATCGCCCACATGCGAATTGGAGCCGACATTTGGGTTTATCGGATAGATGGCACTCGAAGATCGCGAACTGACAATGGCCACTTAAATGCCATTGCCAGTTGTAATCGCTGTTAAATTGCTGCCACAGCTACTGTTGTCGACAACTTGTGCCCCCCGAGCTTCCATGCTGCCACCGCCGTTCATGGCGAGAGCTTCCACATAAATCGCTGGCATTATCTGCGCACTTGCATCGCAAGTCTGGGGATTCGGACTGGCAAACATTGCGAGTATGGCACGGGCTTCGATCTCAGTTACAGTCTGAAGTAGTTTATTCTGGGTCCGCACGTCGTCTTGGCCTGCTTATCAATCTCGGCTCATCTGCACGCAGTCTGTGAGTGAACAGAACATCTTCTGCGAAAAATAATTCCGCAACTTGTCACATTTTGTAAGGTCTGGGAGACGCCTCTGCGCCAATGGTAATGACAATGGCAAATGGCAGTGGAAATGGTTATGGCCATGGCCAAGTCCTTGACTGTCACCTAGAGTATTTTGGGCAGACTACAGGGTTCGAAACGTTGTCACCGCTCGTATCTCTAGTGAGCAAAAAACTTGTCTGTTGTTCGCTTTAGAGTTAAATTTGCATATGGAATTTATTTTTATGGCCATGCCACAATGGATTGGCGACGTTCTCGTTTCTTTGGGTATTTATGTGAAATACTTGCATAGATTTAGTTTTTTCTAGACTTATATTCACACTTAATAATAATATTTGATATTATGAAAGATTTCCAACGCGCTTGGCAAATCTTTAATTGTGATGTTCACGCTTCAACCATCAAAGTGTCTTCCCATGCCACACTCGGAGTCGTCTCGAGTAAACAAAGTGTTAAATGTTGAGTGGAAAATGGAAAATATGAAAAGCTCGCTCGCCGCACTCAATTGATGAACCATTGAACTTTTGAAAAGGCAATCAAATTTGCGTCTATTAGTTTTGGTTGCTGCCACAAGTCGGTGGCAAGTGCCTCCCACATTTGTAGGCCCCTCTAGAAACTTCAGAGCATTGAATTGCCCTAGAGATTTCGCTTTGATTGCTCGGCTCGCACTGTGGAACTTAATAGTCTTTTTATAGCTGCACTTTTTCAACTTCAATTAATGAAGTGTCGAGTTGTTAACACCACAACACAAGCGGTACAACACATACACAAACTTGCTACATGCGGCATGCTGCACATTCCCTCCCCTCGCTTTATGATACTCGTCTATTTCCAAACATTTGCCGAGACATGCTGGGAAAAGCCGAGCAGCTTTCTTGCCTGGAAAATGTAAACAAACAAATTAAAACGACTCGCAGCAGCCGCCGCTGTCGCTGTCTCTGCCGACGTCAGCGTCACCGTCTCTGCCTTGTCTCTTTTTGGCCAGAGCTCAATGATGTGCTGCCTGCAGGTGAGAAATCGGGAAGCCTCTGGGAAGCAAACACAAACACAAAACACAAATACAAACATAAAATTCAAAAAAAAGCCAGAAGCAGCATCAGAAGCTCTTTAATCTCCCAGAAACACTTTTGGGAGTCTGGGGAGCTATCAAATTGAATGAAGACGTTAAATAGGTAGAACCTATTTGAGATTTCTGGAGACATCAGGTCGTGATCAAATACTTAAGTTTACTTTAATTGCTCAAAATGAGACTGTGACTAACAGCCCAAAATGTGGAGCAAGGCAATCAATCTGGAGACGGTCTATCACAGCTGAACAGTGGCACAAAACGAAGCTTTAAGTGTGAAAAGTTTGTGCCTGATAGTTGCCAATTTGCCTTAAACTTGGGCTGACATAAGCCCATTGTCATGTGATGGTTTTCACTTTTTTTCTGATGTCAGTTTAATAGTTGACCTGACCGAAAATGACTGTGGGAAAACAGTTGGAGCGTCAAATGATAAACCTGTTTGTCAATTAAACAAAAATATTGTAATAGTTGATAACAAAATGGGCAAACATAGAACCATTGCGGAGGCAGATGCCGTGATGAGAACTTCCCAAGAATCCAAGAGCTGAGAACTGAGAAACCGAGAAACAGCGAAAGAGAACAAAAAACAACCTGTCAACCCAAAAGGCTGAGACTGGGACTGGGACTGGGGACTGTGGACTGCGACTGGAACTGAGATTGGGACCCTGGTTCGATGTGCTTGACGCCCGTCGTATTCATTATCGCCTTGCCTTCAACTTTGGCTTGGGCTGGCCCCAAGCAGCTCTGCTTCTTCAACTTATTCTTCTTGCTCATCGTCTTCTTGGCCAAGTTGCCTTTGGCTTATTGTTTAGTGAAGCATTTAACTTATAAATATTGTGTGTGGCAAGAAGAAAAGTGTTTTGTGTATGTGATACCGTTTTGAAATGTGCCAGCAGCAGACGACGCAACGACGATGACAGCAGAGTAGGAGAAACCAGTCGAGGAGGAGAAGGAGGGACACAAGAACAAGAAGAAGACGCAGAAAAAAAGTCGGAAAATATTTCCCATGACAATTCTGTTTGTTTTTCGTGTATTGTCTGCGTCGCCTTGGTTTAGACTTGGCACCTTACCATCACATCGTTGTTCACATCGTCGCCCACTCGTTTGTCCAGAGCTCTCGACTTCACAGTTCTCAGTTGTGGATAGGAGTACTCTCTATTTGCTTTATCTATGCCCAGAGGGGCTTCAATTCCCAGGCAGCTGAGACTTGAGACACAATGGACTCCACTAAATGGTCACACCAAAGGGCTCCCTGCAAACGGTCCCCCCAATCCAGGCAGGGTCCAAACAATTCGGCAGCCGTCCAGCACGAGTTGGTATCCTAAGCATTCCAAGAACCAGTTGCGAATACATACAAAAACACTTTTAAGTGTGGTATGTGGAAGTGTGCTCGACTGTGGCATGCCCTGTATGTCAAATAAACCCTTTTCATCGGCATTAAATTGCTTCAATTTAGACATGTTAAAATTCTAATTTTGGCCAACTTTCCAAACTTTTAATCGCCTTGGAAGACAGACTGTATATTTATACTCTAAGCGTAGACTACTCAAATTTGGACAGGCTTCTTGACAAACTTATATTAGACGATACAGGGTATAATTATAAGCTCTAAAATCGTCGGCGAGGTCAATGGAAAGCCGCCGAAATTCCGCGGAATAAAAATATTTAGTTTGGCCAATTTGGCGAGCGATAATTATGATTGTGTTGGAATCGGGCTTGGAGTCAACATTATTTGGGGGACCAGCCCCGGCGGTCGGAACGATTGGAACATTGGTATTGAGTCCACCAATTTAGAAACATGTCAGGTTGGCGCTGCTCTCTTTTCATACCCAACTGATGACATAGTGGGCAATAACGTTGTCCGATCTGCTGCAGCTGATACTTGGCATGCCACCAGAAGAAGCGCTCGTAAAGTTGGGGATCTTTAGCCAACATTTTCAAGTGATTAGCCAAGATCTTGGGTGAATTAAAGTCGGTGCTGCTTATGTAGGAGCCAGCTGGTGCCAAATTGGTTAGATTTCTGCCACCAATCAACACTGGCACCACATAGTTCTCCAAAGCCATGTAGAACTGTGGATGCACATAGTCCGGACAGGAGCTGGGATCGAAAATCAGCATAAACTTGTAGTGCGAGCATCTAAAGTATTCAAATTAGAGGGTATTATAATAAATTTAGAGTATAAATACTTACAAATCCTGTTTGCAGCTTTCATGCGCATCCAGATCTATATAGTTTCGCAATTCCTCCAGATATAGGCTTTCGGGCAGCGTATAATCATTCACCTCGTACATCATGTAGGTCACCAGGAAACTTTTCTTCATTAACTTTTGTCTTATAGCTGGAGACAGTGAGTTATACTCCGGCAAATCGAATTTCTCTACTCGTTTATCTACATCACTCAGAGTAGAGAAATGATATTCTGTCCAGATCAGATCTGAGTCCAGACGATAGGTCATCGTATAGTTGAAAAGCGAATCGGCATGCTCATAAAGCGGATTTTGTGCAAGACTCAAGGGACTCGTGGCAGCAAAGACGACCAGATAGTTTGGTGTATGCTTGATTACATCCAGACCCTGCAAGGAATATGGACGATCTCCATAAACCACAATGGCATCTATAGGTCCCTTGTTGTAGTCCAGATTGGTGGTCACCACACAGCCGCAGTGCTGCAGATCAAAGTCCAAATCCTCATCATTCCACACGAGTATAGTGGGTCCCATGGCGTGTCCAATTAACTTGCAGCCATTCTTGGTACGTGGTAACATTTGCAGTATTAGGTAAATTAGACCAAGGCCTAGAACACATCTCAACATGGTTCGGTTAACACTGCTGCCCAGACAGCGGTAGGGAATGGCAAACGGCGTGTCAGGGGAACGACGCCTTGGAGGGGGAAGCACTGACAGGTCATAGTATCCAAAGTCTTCACTCTCCTCATTGGCATTAGTGTCATCTCGCTGTTCAGAGCTCTGTCGATTGCTTAGAATTTTGTTCGTTGGCATCTTGGGGATTAAATCGATTTGTAATCAAAAGACATATTTCTGTAAGTTGACAGTTTTAAATTGTATAAAGGAAAGTTTAGTTTAAGCAAACTAAGTAGATTATTATTTATTTTTTCTTTAAGTTCTTTAATCACAGCCTAACTAACCCTAGTTTAACTTGGGAAATACTACAGCCCATTGTCATAATACCTAAATTTCAGCTTAAAAAGCTTTAAAATGCCCAATGAATGTGTTCCGTGGATGGAAAACACTTGTAACGATTCCACCAATCCTGGAACTCTTCGGGTATACGTTCCCGTCTCGGTTTCATCAGTTCGTTGCAGAGATTGCAATAAGGTTCACGGATCTGATGGAGCTGGTACTTGGCATGCCACCAGAAGTACTGCTCGTAGATATGGGCCTGTGTGCCGAGATTGGTTAAAAACTGAGCCAATTTCTGTGGGGATAAGAAGCCATTGCCATTGATATAGGAGCCAGGTGGCACAAGGTGGCTGATATCAGTACTTCCAAGAAGTACAGGCACCATAAAGTTGGCTAAAGCCATATAGACTTGGGAATGCACAAAGTCCGGACAGAAACTCAGATCGAATATCAGCATAAACTTGTAGGGCAAACACCTAGAAAATGTTGGAAATTGTTAGCAGATTTTAGACATTGGTATTAGAATTCTCATAGTTACTCCTGGATCTCGTGACAAGTCTGAATTTCCTTTAGTTGCATATGTTTGCGCAATTCCTCCAGATAAGCAGCTTGGGATTCAGTGTGAGCACTGAGCTCGTAGCTCAAGTAAGCCGCTTGAAGTGGTTTGGATTCAAGTCTGAAGTTTGTTAAGGATGCCAAATGACCAGTCAAGTTCTTCATAGCATTCCTATCTGGCTGCTCAAAGACCTCCACCCTTTGGTGTGCATTTTGCAGGTCGGAGAAATAGTATTTCGATAGAACTAAATCCGAGTCCAAGCGATAAGTCATGCTAAAGTTAAAGTAAAATTGGCTGACTTCCATCAAGGGATTTTGGGCAAGTGTCAGTGGATTTGTGGCTGCATAGACTAGTAGAAAATTGGAAGCACGCTTAATCTTGTTCAGACCCAATAGGGAAAAGGGTCGATCCGCATTTACAATGACAGCATCTATGGGAGGCGTAGCATAATCCTGTTTAGATGTCAAAGTGCAAGGACAACCACGAGCTGTAGTTTTCTCATTCCACAGAAGTATGGTAGCTTTATCGATCTGCCTGATAGACGAAGCTTTCTTATCCCAGGGCATCAAAAATGTCAGCAACACAATTACTGTTAGAACGAAGAACCATTTCAAGACAGGAGATCCCTTCTTCCGGAGCAGATAACAAGACTTGAGACGAGAGCCGACTGCAAAACGTGGGCGTGGATGTATAACCAAATCGATTTCGTTCTCTGACTCGGAAACTATGTCAGCACTATCATCCTTGGCTCTCGGCACCTTTGTCTGCTGCGACTTGTCCAAGCGCTCCATTGAGGAATGGGGAAAGTTAGTTTACTTTGAAGTGCAAGTTATTTGGTGTCGAATTGTTTGTAGATTTGTTGTGTCAATGCCAACTGGGAAAACTCAAAAGAAGAATAGCTCTTATAATTTCAGCCCAGAAAACAATCAATCAACAATTTGATATATGTTTGAAATTTGTTAGCTACAAGCTACTACCAAGTATACCAAGTATTCTCTTCCCAAAAACTGTTTCTTATAAAAGGAACTTCCGAGTTAACACTCTTTCTGCACTCAAGATGTCATTTATTCATTCAATCGGGAATTGAAACAGGAACCAAGTAATCAATCATTTTGGCAAAACCATCGAATCCGAAACATGACAAACCGCCAAAAATGTTTGCGTAGTTCAAAGAGTCAGCGGAAGTGGGAGGAAGTTGGTAGAGAAAAGGAGAGGGGGAAATCGGAGCTTATCGTGCTATGACATGGCATGTCCAATCCATCGATGATATATCACTTTAATTTCACAATATTCAGTTGGCAACATTTCTGCCTCGTTGCTCATTTCAAATGCGATACGCACACTTTGCCAAGGATACTGTCAGCCAGCTGAGATTCAAATGAGAATTGCAGTTTGATATTGGACGTGCTGACAACGACTTGAGTGCCATTTGCCATGCCCACAACGCCCATTATATCAATAGGTGTGGAGGAGAATAGGAGAAAAACAATATAAAGGACAGAAGCTTGGCAATTTCCCAATGGAATGGAAATAAAATAAAGAGGGAGACAAAGAGTTGAGAGACAGAGAAACAGTTAAGAGCAAGAGAAATGGCCAATTCTGGAGAGGATTGGCACGTAGCAACAGTTGCCATGCAAATTGCCTGCGCCTGTTTTATAAATAATGTGCCGTTTATGTGCGAAAGTGAAATGGAATAGCCAGAAGTGCCAGACGTAAACAGAACTGGCAATAAGATTGAAAACTGGTAACAGTGTTGGCTTAAATGGGTAAAAAGAAAGAGGAGTCACTGCAGCACATTAGAAGTGCGGGAGAGGCAAAGAAAACGAGATGCAAACAACGAAATACATATAAATTTTAATTATTCCAGCGAATCCAAAGCGATGAGAGGAGTATGAATAAGAGAGTAAGACAGAGAGAGGGAGAGGGAGAGAGTGAGATGATGAAACAAAGCACTGCAAAACAAAAGACGGCAATACACGATTGCATTTGAAGGAGCCCGTGTCCATATCCCCATATTTTGCTCCTTGGCTCAAAAGTCAGAGAATGGAATTGAAATTCCATTGTGAATTTTGGGGGCGTTGCCATGTCGAAAAATGCAATAAATATGCATATGAGAGAGCGCGGAGAATTATGGCTCTGACTCTGAACGGGCTAAAGATTTGAATAATTTGGTTCCCACACTCGCTTTCAAAATGTGTAAGCTTAAAAGATCATAATCATGAGCAAGATCAAGATCGCGATGATGATGATGAGGCTGATAGGTATCCGCGAAGCCTTTCAAATCGGAAGGGGAGGTCAAGACCGCCTTGGTGAAGCTATTTCCATTTTCATATGTATCAAAATGAAGTCTGTGAGTTTTTCCAAATAGTTTTCAAATGTCGTCAAAACTTAACCGATTTTCCAATTTCCAACTTGATTAAGTTTGAGCTCCAAATTAAGTCTAAAGTGAAGTAAATATTAATTTTGAATATGGCGGCTACCAAAGTCATAATTTAAATTAAAGTTATTAATTGGCCTGCCAGAGTCGCTAGGTGATTTACCTTTCTTTCTGGCAGACAGACACACACATGTGGACGCTTAGTTGATTAGCCAGTTTGAGGTGTCCTTAGCCTCAATTAAATGTGCCGCACACATTGTTGCCAACTGCTTAATTATCGCCGAACGAAGCCAACAAAATAAAAGGCAAAAGTCAAGAAAGGACGCCGGCGGCAGAGTTGCCACCGCCAGCTCAGTGCGAGAGAGACAGAGAGAGAGAGAGAGAGTGAGAGACGCCGCTCAAATTGGACTTGATTGCGCTGTCTTCGGCTTTAAAAAGAATCGAAATCGAATCGAAACAGAACTGGGTATTTGCTTGGAGATGGGGCACGGAATTAACATGTAATTATCTCAGCTTGGTTCGTGCACCGCAAATGAAACGCAACGAATTGTCGGCGACACCCAAAGCAAAAACAAAACGTCTTTCAGTTTTAGGCTAAGGATACCTAATACTAATCGGTGCGGCAATGTGGCAAGATCTAGGCAGCTGCCACTTTATGCGGCCAAGGTATTTGGCCGCTTGTCTGCTCACCTTTGAGCCGATTTCGATCCTTCTTTCGGACCTGCCTTTAACGGCCTTTGACCACCCGCGCTAGTGGCGCTAAAGTTGTCAGTGGGATCGACACCCTAATTAGGTGTTATCTACGCGTTCCGATTATATATTGGGTTAACTGTGCTGTTATTGATGTGCCGACCTGAGCCGCTGACTCAATTTCCCATCTCACTTTCACTCGTTGTCTCTTTCTGCTTTTTTTTGAGTCATGGCGCCACTCGAAAGCATTCACATGCCCATTCAGCGATGACCCATAAACCTACACTCGTTCATCAGGCAATCAAATCTGAGTTGTTCAGTGATTATCACTGACCGGTACCAACCCATTGTACATTTTCCACGTCTTTTTCCCTCCCACAATTTGCACAATTGTACGCCTCCACAAGTTGTTGTAGTTGTTGCTCGGGTTGTCGTTGTCGTCGTTGCTGATTGTCATCCGCGTAAACAGTTTGATGACGGCAATCAAGTAAAGTTTTGTCCCCGTTGGGCAATTGCCGCTCGCTTTATTGTCACGATCAGCGCAAATTCAGTGCTCCTAAGTGGCCTTCGGGCGGTGTGCGGGTTGCGGGTCTGTGAGGTGGTTGCCTGTGCCAACGATGACACATGACTGCCTCCGTTGTCCGGATGCAGGCACTTGCTGCCATTTGATTGATGCGTCTTTTCTCTGTGACATGTGGAAAACTATGTAAACCAGATATTTCGGTGGAAATTATCGGTTTGTACTGGAAAATTGTAATTTCTAAGCTTAATTACATTGAAATTCAGTTATGATTAATCCGACTTCTTATGCTTGAATAGAATTGTATGCCACTGAGTGATACATTTTGAAATTTCACACGATTTGACTATATATTTAAGTCCTTGTGATAATAACGACATAATTCAATGACTGAATTTAAGTTTTCACTTAGTTTATTTCATCTTTAATTCATTTTCCTGTTTATCTAGTTAATATACGCCCCTATTCTGTGCTATTTACCAGCTTTCTTTGCTCACATTTTTTGTAATTTTCCATTTTCCGTTTCATAATTATTTTATTATTTGCTTCCTGTGTTGTACAACTACGCGCACTTATTAAACAACTTGTCTCGTTTTTTATGCTTCTTCGCTTTTTTGTCTGTTAAGTTTGCCACTTCACTCACTCCTCTCCTCGCCCTCTCACTCCTCCCCCTCTCTCTCCCTCTGTTCCTCCGTGTCGCTGTAGAGGACAATTCGCTACCGTGACGTCGAGACAGTGACAATTATGTAAATACGCGGAGGCGCCTGTTCCGTAGCAGACAACGAGGACTTGGAACAATGGAACAACCGCAATTATTGCCGTCTATTTGGCAAATGGATGCGTGACAAAACGCAGCAAACATTGGGAGAGCATAAAAAGACATGAAAACAGGGGACAGGCGACAGGACACACACTGAGCCGCAAGGACACATGGTCGAGGTCAGGACAATAGGCGGCACAGCGGGAGTGGCAGCGAGGTCAAAGGTCAGCCGCGCTAATGTTGTGCTAATTGCAATTGAAACTGTGACACAGAAGTCCAAACATTACGCACCAAAATACAAAACACAAAACACGGAAACACAGCGACACGAGACATCGGCGCTTAGCCTAATTGAAGTGTCCTTGGCCCTAAGATTTACAACCCAAACGGTCAGTGAAGGAGGTAGCATGCAACACGTTTGTGCCTCATTGCCAGCGAAAGCCGTGGACCTCCCAGTCAGCGACTGTCCTGATGCTGTCTGCGTTCGTCTCTGTTAACCCATTTTAACCCGTCTCCAGTTTCGCTGCCAAATTTGTTGCATGTGGGGCAACATCGCATGCGCCCTGTAATTCGATCCTGCGCACGCGTACAGTCTATAGGTAGGTATGTATACATACCTATATTGCCCAAATTTGTCGGGCCAACGGCTGTGATCTTTGCTGTTTTATATTCTCGCTTCATTGACAGCAGTTAATTCCACTTTTTTTTTTTGGTGATCAGCAGGCCAGGTGTGATATGTGTCGATCAAACTGTAACTGGATCGAGCAAAGTATCCTTGGGTCCAGAGTCGTATGCAAAGTAGGACCACCAATTGACTAAACGGCTGCTGTTGTCTGTGAGGTAACTGTGTCTGCCCTTTTGAGGTACTCTTCTTTTGGGAGGGTATATTAGCTTAGTAGGGAAGTTTGAACTTTAAGGGAATTAGGGATTGGTAACAAGATCTGAACTTATACGAATTTTAAGATAAGAAACAAGTTTCTTCTGTCTAAACTCTAAGGTATTAAATCAGAATTTATTTAGTTAAATATTCAATTACTCTGCATTAAAAAATAATGAAAGCAAATCACTAAGGTAGCGTACTTATGAGTCGTCTTGCCAAGTGCTGCCAATGTTTTTTACTCCTGACCACCAAAGTTGATTGAAATTTTGGCAATGACCCCGGCCAGCAGCCAGAAATGTTTGGGCAGCTGCTGTTGCTGCTGTTGTTGTAGTTGTTGGTTGTTTGTTGTTGGTGTTGTTGCTGTTTAGCCGAGTGCAGCAGCTGCTGCTTGGCAACAGCTTCGCCCACTGCGACTGCTTTTGGGCAGGTCGAGAAGCCGACGAAGCGTTAAAACGCACACGTTGACAGCTTTTTGTGAGCGATGGCAGTTGTTGTTGCTGTTGTTGTTGCTCTTTGTTCATTTGTTGCAGTTGCAAGTCGCTTAATGTGCGATTTTTATCTGCAAGATATAAATTGTAATTATTGCAATGTGTTATTACTGTTCTTTTGGAGGGTCCACTATGCAGCGAGGCTTATCAGTGACTGCCACAAAGAAAACCATCAGCGTTGATGCACATGGATTAGCAAAAAGTTGCAAATGAGTGTCGAAATAAAAGTGCAACACCCCCGGCACCTACCTGCCCTACAGCTACACCTACACAGCACTTAAGCGAGGGGCGGGAGGTGGGTTTTTAGGGGGACAAGTTCACCTAGTGCGATTGCGCATTGTTTTTTGTTGGCTGGGAAAAACAGTGGATAGACAAAGCGAAACAAATTGCTCAATGTTCTTCTTGTTGTTTTTCGCGCTTTAACACTTTTGTGTTGTTTTTGTTTCTGTTTTTCTGTTTTTGGCTCGCTCAGAAAATTGATGATGTTGGCAATGACGACGTCGACGAGGACGCTGAGTTATGGCCAGCACTGAGCTGCGACAGCTGCCACAGCGCTAGAAAGGGAGAGAGTAAGAGGGAGTCAGCTGATTGACCACCCAGCGTAGTGAACCCATTAGGCACTATCAAAAGAAAATACATTTTAATTACCACGCAAGTGATGAAAATCGCTGCTGGCCGCTGCGACTGAGATTGTGATTCAGATTGGAATTGAGTTTGATATTGGGTTTGGGTTGGGCTCTGGCTGTGGGTCAGGAAAATGTTGTATCTGGATCTGGGTGGCTGTTAATCAATAAAATGCCGCTCTCATCGATATTGGGCGGTATCCAACGGTGCGTATGAAATTGAAAATCAACCACACAATCGACCACACAAGCAAAAGGGGGCGCCTGTGCCCCCTCTCCCTCTCGCTTTCCACTCCTCTGCCATCTCGCTCTAGCCACGCTGCAGTTGTGCGATGACGTTGATGGAGCTGTCGATGATGCATTGCACTCGCGCTCCCATCTCTGTTCCACATTTTGGTAGTTTGTTATTAACTGTTTTGTTGTTTGGCTGCGGCTTTGATTGATGCCCCCACGCCCCCAGCCAAACATCAGGGCCATGGCCAACAGCAGCAGCGCCTTCTGAATCGCCTTCGACTCCATTCTCCGTACTCCGTTCACCGGTCATGGCCCGATAATTGAAATATGTTTCACTCTACCCCTCTCTCTGTGTGCTTGCGATCTCAGATCAAAGAGCAAACTGAACTGGAGCCGAGTTCAAGTTAGAAGATCTTAGCTGCCATGATGATTTGATTAATTTGTATTGAATTCTTTCACATCGTTTACTTCTCTTTTGGGTTGAGGAATTGGTGTTGATGGGCAGTTTCTCTAGCTAATTAAATCGTATAAATGCAATCGGTTGTTCAATTAAAGTCGCTATGAATTCAGAAGTGTGTTGATCATCATAAATTCTGACACCAAACAAAAGTGCGTAAAGTTTTGACAACTCGGTCGCAAATGAAGAGAGGCGACAAGCGACAAGCGACAGACGACAAACAAAATACGTGGAAAATAAAACATTAAAGCATAATAAATAAATTTTCCCACAGTGCACCACATACGGAAATCAACGAAAAAGTTGCAGGAAAACAGGAAGTGCTAGACTGGATAGTGCCCTGTAATTTATTATGAATCTAAGGTAGAGAAACAACAACAAAATTTAATAGCAAGAGGAGTAATAATTTTCTGACAGTTTCTTAGAGAAATAATACCAAAATACTTTAGTTTAACTCTTAAAAAATATACCCCTTACTTGCCCTTTGATTACAGGGCATGATGAAAACGAGAAGCGGTCGAGAAACTTTTGTAGTACATGAAAATGTCATTCGCATAACACGGCCAAAGACAACAACAACAACAGCAGAAACAACGACAAGGAGAAACAAACAAACAACGATGGTGACAACAACGTAACGACGCACAAAAGTTTCAATCTTTTCCGCTGCTCCTCCCCTGCCACGCCCCTGCCACCTGCCGCAGACCAACACACACACACACACACAGTCATTGAGGTAATGGCATAGTTGGAGCCAAGTTGGTGGCACCTTTGTTGCTGTTGTTTTTGTTAGTTTGAGATAACAGGCAACAAAATGTTTGTTGTAGTTTCAAGTTGAAATTTAATGTTTCATGAGGTCAATTTTGTGGCAAGCTTTTGTTTCTGGCCCTGGCATTTTGGGCAGCTTTTTATGGCGCGTATTTTCTCTAATTTGGCCGAGTGTATTACGTGGCTTTAACCCTTTTTTTTTGCTTTTTGGCTAATCGCAAGCAATTGTGATTAGTGCTGCGTAGTGCCCTTTAACCTTTTCACACGCTTCAAGTCTTTTTGGCTACCGTTTCCCTTTGGCTTTTGTCATTTAAAGCCAACTCTTTGTATGTGGAAATTATACAATTAAGGGCTACACACTTTTGCTTTCAGGGTACATCACAAGCGATGACTCTTTGGTGTTTGGGACAAACCCGCAAGACCTTATCAAAAGAACTTTTAGCCGCCTCATTGAGCCCATGAGCCACAATATGAAATTGTTTTCCCACGCAAATTAACACTTGACTTTGTTTTCATATTTGCACAAGATGACTTCATTTACTTCGGTTTTTTTCTCTTTTTTAAATATTTTATTACTGTTGACTTGGTCTACAGTCCCTCCCACCAATGTACGCCCCGTTGCCAGCCCCTTTTATCTATCAGCTTGTTGGCCTACAACAGTTGCTGCTGTCTCATTGTTGTGGGTGCCGCATTTTGGTTGTCATTGTTTCAAAATGATGTGTGTATTTTGGGTAGTGTGTGTGCGAGTGTGTGTCGTGTGTGTGCCAGAATTACCGCTACGATTTACAGTCACTTGCATTGTCGATGACTCGACAGTGTTTCGACCGCAATGTCTCAACTTAAAACATGGCCACAAACTGAGTTCGAAATAGTTGCAAGTTGTACAAGTTGAAGAAAACAAACAAACAAAACTTAAGCTGAAAAGTAATCAATATTATATAAAAATGTATAATTGATTGAATTGGTGTAAAGCAATCAAATTGCCAATATAAACTAAAAGAGTTTATCAAAATACCTATCCGGGTGTAGGGTTGAGCAAGCCGAGAAGAGAGCAAGTAAGTCCCTGCAAGAACTTGCACTCGAACCAAAATAAATTCAAACTTCCTCTTGGCCAAGAACTTGCACTTGAGTCTGCAGACAGCACGATTTTTTCTACCCATATGTGCAAGTTTGCTGGAAACTTATAAATTGCTTTCTCAACAACTTGCAGTTATTTATACGAGCCAGGACAATGCTAAGGACTTGTCCAGGATTGAGATGTGATACTGGATGACACTCGTGACAGACTTGAGCCCTGGGTTCAACGTTTTTCGCCTCATTTCAGTCCACTGCACAGCGGAGTCGAAGTAAATATGCGAAACCTGCACAGATTCAGAGGCAAATTAGCTTCGTTAATGAATAGTTAAGCTGCTCCTTCGAGAACTGATTCTCTGCCTGACTGACTGGTGCTCAAGGGTCGCTTTTCCATATTTTTCCGTGCATTATGCAGATTTTCTTTTCTTTTCTTCTTCCCAGCTTGCATTTCGCTCAATCAGCGCTGAAATTTATTATGCTCCATAATCATTTGTCATCGCTCCATTCCCATTTACCATTTCCATGTGGCGCTCGCAGCGAACACATTAAAATTGTTCGCAACATTTTTCACGCATTCAGCAAAATGGCGACTCCGGAACCGGAACACAACTAGGGAAAAAGCAACCATGCTGTTGAGCTGGAGCATAGCTCATAAATTTCTTGAATATTGTTAAGAATATAACAATTACACTCTGTGCTCCTTTCCCCCACTGCACTGTTTGCCTAGTAGTAATATTTATTTTATTGTGCTCCTCTTTATGAGAAACTGGATGCGCTGTAATAAATATACGTCACCCCCTCTAGCGGTGGACAATGGAGTAAGCGCTTGTTAGTGGACGGCTTACAAATGGGGCAAGTGCTCTTTTATGCGCCTTATTTGGCATATTTGTGTTGCAATTTGTATTTAAGGTATTTTCATTAGAGCTCAGAGATATTTTTTGATTATTTTGGAAATAAGGTTCACCAGTAAATCTTAAATATTTTCATTTCCTTGCCAATTGTATTATATAATAAAATTCATAGCTGCACCCTAACAAATGGCTCAACGTAAGTTCTTCAGACTTATTCCTACATTCCCCAAGTGGGTTCAATAAATTTCCACAAAATTCAACACCGATAAGAAACGATTCTTGATACCGAATTCAGTTTTAAGCTCTTTGTATGCATGCCAGACGCATTCCATAAGGAAATATCCATAATTCATGCATTCGCAAACAGTGGTCGAAGGAGAAGAAAAACCAATGAAAACATTAAACAACAACAAATAAAATATGAGTGGGAAAATGTAAAACGCTTTTCATAATTCATTGGCGTCTCTTTATCCCTCTCTTACTTTCTTTCGTTCTCTCTTTTGCTGACGCTGTGGCCTTCCAGTGAAGGGTCGTAAAACGTCGACGATGTCCAACTTCTGACTGTGTGCCTGTCCCTGTCCCTGTCCCTGACCCTGTCCCTTTCGCTGAGGTTGATGTTGATGTTGACGTTAAGGTGCGTGCCCATCCTCTCGATATTTCTTTATGGTCGCGTATCGTAAAACTAATGAAATTTCAATTCGTGTGTCGCGCCAGTCATACCCAGGCACGCCCTGTCCTGCACTGCCTATCCCTGCCCTATTAGTCCAGGGTTCCAATGTCCGATGTACCAGGGGTTAACAAGGAATTCCACGAAATATTCGCGCACTTGCCACACAACCGAAATTCATAAATTTCCAAACGCTTTTCCCACCATCTACGAGGCAGGACGGAAGCAGGTCCGGTCCAGGATGAACTCGGCAACGACAGGTGAATTTATGATGAAGTGAGACGTCAGCGTCTTTGTCCTCGGCTACGCAACTCGCGTGTAAATTATCTAAACTCTCCAAAATTCAGGTGATAAAAATGAAAGTAATTCAAAATCTGCTTGTGTGAAGGTTCTAAATTGTTACAACTCACGCCCCCGGAACACACACACGCACACGCACCCACACACACACACACCAGCACCCACACATGCTCCGACTCACAGATTTATATTGTTAAATGTATGATCCTGTTAGCGCCACTGCTCCTGGTTATCTTTATCGTTATCTTTATCTGCATCTTGTGTGTAGCATCAGAATCAACATCAGTTTTGAAGGAACTTGTTTATGGTCTAGTGGATGGAATAAGTAAATGTGATCTCTTCATTGTCTTACCTGATGTTCACCTTTGTTGTTGATGTGTTTTGATTTACAGACCAGAGGGAATCCCTGTGTGTGTGTGTGCGTGAGCTAACCTCACTTTTTACTTGTGTTTTCACTTGTTTCACAGTTTGTCATTGAGTTAAGATATAAATTAGTTTGAGCATTTTAAACTGTTATCTTTTTTGTAAAATTAACAATAAGTTTTATATTTAAAGCTACTTAATTACTCTTGTCGAACTCTGACACAGTTCAACCCTAACCCCACTTAAGTTTAAGTAATCTCTAATGGAAATTTAAAGCTTTAACACACATGACGCCATCTTGTCCACTCGAATGTGTCAACGGTAATTGACGCCATTTTGTTTGGCATGGCAGCGTGTTTAGACACGCGACAAAAATTGCAGTTTATGAACATATCCTGAAGAAATGTCGAAATTAATTTGTTTATGCATTTCGCTTAATTAAAATGTACTTTCAGTACTTTTGCGGTGAAATGGACTTGTGGGCGGTGAATTGAAAATTAGCCAACGGAAATGTCATCGACACGCGATGCGGTGATCAAGTGCAGTTAATGGACAAGGATCTAGTGCACGTAGGGTAAGTGTGACTATGAAACTATCCATTTACTTAGTCGGTTATACTCCAACGTGTTTGGATTCAACACTATAATTAAGAAAGACCTCCCATCTGCAGTATTTGAATAGTGTTTGCACATTCTGTGGGCGTGGCCAGTGCCCAGAGTTGCAATTAGGCCCTGTTGGCATGTGGTGCGAGTTGGTTTCAGACCCAAAGGTGGTTTTGAGAGCCATGTTTCGCAAAGGTTTTAATCGGGTGCTGAAAAGACTGAAAACTGAAACCGCAACGAAACAAGATGAGTCGAGTCGAGACGTGTTGAAACGTGTCTTCTGGCAAACACTTGCTTAGTGAACACAATGGAACAAAGACGTGATCTAATGTTGCATAATCTGGCTAGAAAATATTTAGTAGTCTTTAAAAGATGTGTTTCAAATTCTTCCAATAAGGTGAAGTAGAAATGTACTCATGATGCTGATAAGTTTATTAATACAGAAATGCATTTTGAAAGGCGAATCTGTAACTGTTTCTAAATATTAAGTCAGAGCTTAAATTCTCTATTATCATTTGCTGTAAATCTACAAATTAATTTCTAGCCAAATGGCTCCCTCTTTCCCCCTGTGACCATTTCTTTCAGTACTCACTCACGCGCTCAAAATGTGCGGTTAGGAGCGGTTTGTTCTCGCCTTCTCGCCTCGTATCGACGCAACGTATCTTTAACAAAAATGCCAAACCGCAGCAAACAGCTACGTACTGTAGCTAGCCAGGTGAGCAGAGAGGGGAGCGAGGCAGGTGTAGGAGCAGAGGTGGAAAGTAATATGATACTTGCTCTGATGTGGAACATTTGATTAAGTTAAGGAAACCGCAAAGCCAAAATCCACTGCAGCTAGGCAACTTGCAATTTTCCTGCATTTTCATTAAAAACGAAATGTGAAATTGTTTAAATATTTATTCATGTTGCACTCTCATTGGATTCTATTATGCTCCTGTTTTCCGAATTATTTTCTTGCAATTTTCCGTACAATTAGACATGAAAATGCAAATCCTTGAGAGCGCCACCTTTCACTCATTGCCAAGCTGCACTTTTGGGATTATTCTCACACAATTTTCACTCCTTTCGAAAGCAGATAACTCAAAGCTTTGGTGCAGTCAAAACTTAGTAGTAGCTACATTTGTATCTGTAGCTCGACTAGCTTAACAGTTCCTTACCACCACTCGTAGATAAAAATCTATTTCACTTGAGACTGAGACTTGCGCTAAACTTTCCGCCAAAAAATGTATATTTATCTGCCCTACATTGCCTACGTGGGCGTAGTGATTTCGGGGAGTGTGGGCGTGGTCGCTTTCGATTCGCATAGGTTGCAAGTGCCGTCACTCGTCATCATCATAAAGATAAAGAAACAAGACAACGGTAAAAAGTTTTTCAATTTTTGTTACAACTTTTTGCCACCTCCATCAGCAGCTGCTTCAGGCTCTGCTTCTCCTACTTTTGATCCTGTTTCTAGTTACCCTTCTGCTCCTGCTCCTGCTCATTGGAGTAGCTACAGTTCTGGTTCCGTGTGCTGTGCCTGCCCCAGATGGAGAGTCCTTGTTGTAGGTGGTTTGGTTTTAGGCCAAGTTGTGTAAACATTTGTAGTTTACTTTCAGTTGGCAGGCTCGTAAAATCTGTCCATTTCGTTTTGTGTCGGTTGTGTGTGCCTGAGTTGTGACCATTTCGTATCTGGCCCGTTATTCAGTAGCTTTTGGGTCGACTTTCTCCCCAATAAACTAACTTTCCGCTGTTTGCCATTATTTCGTCTTTTTTAGAGGAAAAGTTAAGGCTTTTGTGGCCGTGTGCCTCAATTGAATTTGAAAATGATCCTAAAAGTTATGTGGAATTAAATGATACCATAGACGAGGGCGGTTTATCTCTGCCAAACTGAGGAAATTGGCTAGAAAATTAGATTTTTATTCTACCTAAAGCTGGCAGGCAAACAGATTAATGTTGATATGGGAATTATTTTCCCAACTTTATCACAGTCGGGGATTTGCTTTTAGAATGGGAATAAGTTTTGGAAAAGTCGACAGAAGCAATATTTACTTTTCAAATACGTATCTTAAAGATAGTTTGTTTAGTTTTAATCATTATACTTTAAGATATTTGTTGTTTTTAAACTATTTGCGCTGAATTTGATTAAGATAATACAGCAGCAGGTAATAAATATCTTTTTTAGTTTGTACTCTACGATCTAGTGCTGGAAACTGCCAAAAGATACATAGATATATGCGTACTTAGAAGATATATAAGTACACTTTATTTCGACTGACATCCAATGACGTCGAGAGCTTAGAATTATTTGTTGTGTCACGGGTCAAAGTGAATTAAACGTTTTGGAAATTATTCAGCAGTCACAAAACACTCAGTTTGCAGTTAGTAGGCAGTTGCAATTGAATCTTTTTTGGATGTGGATAAAGCACATAATCATCAATTATTCGCACAATTACCGCAAACAAATAAATATTCTTAATTTATTGTGTTTTTCGAATCGGGCTCGACTGCCGCCCACAATGAAGGCAGCAGCAGCAAAAGAGGCAAAACGGCAACAACATTGGCAGCAGAATTCAGTTTGGAGAGTGGGGGGCAGACAAGAGGGGCAGGGAGGCGGGTCAGATGAGTACAGACAACACAGAGACCACAGAGAGCGCTGCGATAATATTAAAAATAAATTTCAACCAAAACAACAAACACACAAATTTATATTTTAGACGCAACGAACTTGGATACGAGTATCTGTGCCCTCGTAGAGCCATGGAGATTGAGATTGATGTGCATAAATGAATTCACAGTTGTCGTCGAACTGAAATGCCGTAGCCAAAGCTAATACCAAAGCCAAAGAATCGAGCGATAAATTTCATAGATGCATTTGGTAATTTCAATTTGTTTTAATGTCGCTGCGTGCAAAGTAGACACACATAATTTGAGTTTTATTGGCCGTGTTTGCGACTATTTTTAACTCCCAACAATTGTCGCTGCCCATCAGCTAAACGGAGCAAAGTAGGGGGCGTAGGGAAAGGTAGAAAGAGGGGAGCTGCTGTCGGCAAAGCTTTTGAACTTGCAGGGGCGGAAACGGAACTTCCCTCTCCCCCGAAGCTGACTTGCATCTGTAATCTTAATCCTCATTTATATAGTTTTGCTTATTTGTTAGAAGATCATAAATCATATTCAGTTAAGGTGACACATCTTTGGTTCGATTGTTCCTCCTGCTTAGCGGAAGCTGCGGATTTTTGGGATTATTTGTGTGGTTAGCCACATTGGCGCCATCATCAATTTTGTGGGATTAGGCGCAGTTCCATCATCTATATAATTAATAAAGCGTACCAAAGCTCTGGCATTGTGCCTGGTTTACAGGGACACAAAACCCAGACTGGGTGTGGGAATGGGGTATGCTTATGGATCTGAGGTCTGGTGCTAGTACTGAGGCCTGTTCTATTGGTGTCATGTTTTATTTCAACATAAATTTTACGGTACATTCTGTAGACATGATGATGTAGTCTTTGTTGTTGCCCTGTTCTTGGCTGCTGACACCATCGACACGATAAATGGACTCGCGAGGATGAGCGAAAGGGGGGCGGCTGAGGTCTAGAAGGTGGGGAGTTACATGTACGACCCATAAAACAACGTTATTTGTTTCGCCTGGCAATGTCATCAGCCGCTCGTCATACTCCAAGTTGTACACTGAACAAAATTGGGGTTATGGGGTAAAAGAAGTATGACAATTCAGACTATTTTTAAACCCTAGATAGTCTAAGCTCTTACTAAAAACTTTTTTGCAGTGTAGTTGCTCTTCTTGTTCTTGTAAGTTGTGTAGTTCTTGTTGTTGTTGTCTGTCTTGAGCGCCATAATCACCGTTTAGAGCCATTTTCGCTGCTTGGGTGTCCGAATTTGTTGCGGGCTCCACGCGGGTCAACGCCGACTCTATATCTGTATCTGTAGCAGCTGTAGCTGTATCTCTATCTTTGTCCGTGTCTTTGTGTGTGTTTAGAGGCTCTTTGAAATGGTGAGAAAATCGCGCTTACCGTTCTCCACAGAGACAGTGAGATAGAAAAGGAGAGACAGAGAGAGGAAGGTAGGGAGCGAGGTGTAAAGTTGCGGCCCGGGTTTAATTTAGTTGTCACCGACAAAGTGACGACCATTCAAGGGGTTATCGGTCTTACGACTGCATTGCATTTCCTCTAAATTTTCAACCGTTAAAAATCTGAAATGCTGTTTAACGTTTTCATTTCTATGGCATTTCTAATTCGACGTCTCATTTATGTAGTTAGTCTACTCCGCCTCTCCAGCCCCGCTAGGCCCTGTTAAGAGGGTCAAGTGACCAAGTCTAAGACCAACTTGTTTCATTTACTTTCGGACTTCATTTCTTTTCATTAGCCGCTTTCCATCTATGGGGTCGGTTCGACTAAAGTCATAAAATGTAACTGGTTATTGCCGCCAACAAAGTCGTGTTAATGTTCTCATATCTCTCGCATGTACTAGCAGTTACGTGTGGCCCTTCCCTGCCTCCTCCTGCTCCAATATGTGTTACTGTGTTACACACATTCGGCCGAAAACAGCCAACGACTTTTATTAATGAAAAATGCAAAAGTTTTTTTTTTTTTTTTTTGGTTCTTTGTGACCTACATTCAGTGCAGGCAGTGGTAGGGCAGGGGGTCAGAGGTCAGCGCTGGTAAAGTGAGCGGCAAGAGCAGTAGGAAAGTTTAATGGGCAGAGAATTAATGTCAATCTGGCTTAAAGGTTGAAATAAATGTTTTTAACTGTAATCCAGTTGCAAATAAAGTTCTTTAAAGGTTTTTTAAGCACAAATACTTTTAAGTAAACCAATTTAAACCAGAGACTTAACAATTGTTAGCTGAAATATATCTAAAATTAGCTGGCAAACTATGAGTATTAAGAAAGTACACATATTTATAGCTTCTCCTGTTGTATATTGAATAATTTGCTAAATTATAAAATTTGTTAATTTTTATAAGCTAGCAAATATTGACTTTTGGCCAACACGTGTGCAGTTAGCCATTAGAAGGAGTAAACATAAACAGCAATATGTATTCATGAGTTCTTATGACTTTTAATGCCTTTCACTGTTTTAATCATTGGCAACAACTCAGCCACTGAGGTAAACAAACTGTACGCGCACTAACTTATGCACATACATTAAAACATAGATCTGTACTTACTTAGTGGCTAAGCATAAAACTGCAGAAATCAGAAATCATAAAACAAAAACAATAACAACTCACACACTCGCGCTGTGGTTGAGGGGGGTCCCCCTTCTCAAAATACTCCCCTGCTAGCAGAGTGCAATGAAATCGAAAAAAAATGAAAGAAAAATCCAACTATAAACCGGCATTAAAAGTCGAAAACAAAATTAAATCTTGACACCCACGAGAGTTGTTGGTCTTTTGAGTTTGTTTTTGCTTTTGTTTTGGGTTATTCTTCTTCTTCTTGCTGTTGTTGGCACTGTTGTCATGTCGTTGGCAACACTGGCGCATGTTAATTATGCGACTACAAACTTACCCAGCTGCCCCGCCCTGCCGCCCACCTTCAACAGCCACTAACTGTCAGATGTGGGCCGCGTCCGAGCTGAAAAGACCTTGACTCTTTGGAGATCTTGATACGATTTATACAATTTTTGATTCATGGCGTCTGTGTTGGCAATCCTCTCCCCTACCTCCCTCCCTCCCTTAGTCGCTTGTTCTACTCATTTCGTAGGCAAGCCATGTAGCCATATTTGTCGCGAGAACCGGGCACAAGAATTCCCATTTCAATACCGATTCCAATTCCAATTCAATAAACAATTTGCATACATTTCTACAGGTAAAGAGCGAAAAGGCAGCTGCTTATAAGGTGGGATTAGGCAGCAGTTCAGTTCAGTTCGCTTTGCCTCCTTTTAGCCACAAAATTCATAAGCTAGTGACCGTTATGGACCCGTTAAGCGAGTGGCAAGTGTCGCAGCTAATGGGACAGGCGATTGACAAACTGACTCAGAGGAGGGAGAGGGGAAGGGGCTGCGTGGGCTGGCGCTTGATTGACAACCAACGATAGGCCAAATAGGGCCAACAAGCGACACAGATCTATGTACATATCTTAGGCCACTGTAGTGCCTCTTGGCCAACTTGTAGATTGCAGCAAACATTTATTCGCAAATTGTTTCGTTTTCATTTCGCTGCTGTCGCGCGGTCCAACTAAAAATACATGACAGATCACACTGACTGAAACATCGTACGATTTTGTGTATATAAAACAAGATAGCAAAGTCAAGTACAACATGCTGAAGCTCAAATACCCTTGGGACCACAATTAAGTGAAGAAACTGTTAGCAAATTAAATCATTTACTTATTAAACACTCGTGAGTTATTCTACCTATTCAGTTTTATACTGTTGAGACTGCTTACTGAACAGTCCAACAGTTTTATATATTTATACACTTTCTTCCATCAGCCTAAGGTGTTAAGTGTGTTAACAGTGTGACTACCCCTTGTCTATCTAGGGCATTTCCCATTATAAATATATCACCAACTGGTGCTAACATCTATTTTGAGAACTCTGTCGCCTCAGTGGGCTGATCGTCTTGTTTCGTCTCATTTTGCTAAATTTAAATGCCCAAACATTCATAACGACATTCACTTTGATTTCACTGCCCTCCCACGCCCCCTCCCCTCTAAAGAACGCCCCCTTCTCCACCAATTGGAAACTCTTTTATGTTAATTTTCTTGCATTAGTTTTTAATGCGTCGTCGCTATAATTAAAGTCGCCATAAAGCTGACAATATTTTAAGGCAATTCGCAAAGTGCGACAAATTAATGAATTTATGTGACAAGCATACACCCCCACGAAGCCACCCCCCTGGCACCGTTCCCCTTCCATCGTTCAGCGACCTGGTAGCCACCTGTCTGGCCACTTTGTCGCTGCTTGAATTGTTTCAAATGTCGCCAGGCGCCGCAACCAACCCAATAACCCCCAATTTCCCCTCCTCGGGAACTCCTCGATCGATCCTCTTGACGTGAGTGGGCGTGGGCGACCCAACGACAACATTTTCACTTTGCTTTTGTCGGCCAGAAAACTTGAAAGAAATACACACACATATATATGGGTATATGTATACATATATATTTTTTTAAAAAGATATTTATGAGTGCTCGTATACTCGGTTGAGAAGTGTTAGAATGAACAAAGAGTGTTGCACGTTTCTTGGAAATTTGGTTTAATACATTTTGTTATTTTTATAACATGGCCGAAACCGAAATGAGATTCGAATTCGCAAAAGATCTCTCCGATTTCTAGGTGTTTGGCTGTCCACACATTGACTGCATGATCCTGATTTAGATCGTCTGACTGCGCCGACTGCTCCGACTGTCGACTGTCTTTCAATTTTATGGCGTCTCCAGACTTCTTCACTCGCATCTGATCCGATTCCTGCCCACGTGGCTGGCATTGAAAGCGAATTCCAGCGTCGACATCCTGGGAAACTGAGTGGGTGTATTCACAAAGCATTCAAAGACTTTAACTAAATCAAATTGAGAACCGGCCTCACTTGGCGACTCACTCGACTCGTTCGCAGGCGCCACCGCCAAAGACCTTTTGTACTGCCAAGTTCCAGCTTCAGTTTCAGCTTTAACTTCAGTTTCGTTTGGGCCAAACTTGGAAACTTTGTGACGAAGAGGAAAATTAATTGAGTTTAAATTTAGCCATGGTTTTGCACTCGGTTTGTTGTTCTTGTTGTGGTTATTATTGTTATTTCTGTTGCTGTTGTATTTATTGTTGCTGCTGCTGTTGTTGTTGTTGGCCGCACGCGTTTCTGTAAACAAACAAACACAAAAACTGGGCAACAAACAAACGCGTGGCATCCACATCCACATCTTCGACCTGATCCGCAGCATCTTCTTTTGCCTCTTGCTTTATTTTTGCTATTTGCTTTCCAAACAAGACTCTTTGCGCTGGGGCCCCAGACTGAGAGGCGGGCAGTTCCCTCCCTCCCTCAACCTCAACCCCAGCCCCTAACCCCCCTTGGCCCCTTTTTCCAGTCAAGTGCGTTCAATTTTCAATAAATCCATAAAATGTAGTTTGCCTGCGTTTTCACCACAACAACATCAATAGGAGGATTCCTGCAGTGTGTCTAAACCACAGTCTGTCTTCGTCTGCGCCCCAACCCCCGTCTCTGCTCTATCTATTGCTGTCTAAGTCACCGCAGCCGTAATGGTGAATGGTCATGCCCTGCTCCTACTCCTACTGCTGATATCGCTCCATCCCTGGGCCAAGGCATACATTTGCTCCTGCTGCTCGGTGGTCGTTGCAAGGCAGACGCTTCACTGGCGTTGTCTGTGCTCCGGACTCCAACTGACTGCATTTTTGTTTTGGTCTGCGCTGAGTAAACAATGCAACAATAACAACAACAGCAGCAACCAACAGCAGATGCTGTAGGATAATGATTCACAGCGCACAGTGGTGCACACAAGAGCAATAAAGTTAATCAATTAAGTAGCTCAGCTACAAAAATTAAAACACTTGAAAGAAGTGAATTTATATGAGTAAAATTAATTCACATTAATTTTAGTGAAATCCCGTTTCTTAAGTTTCCACTGTGTTTCACACCACTGTGCGCTGTCAAGCAGACGTAACTATTGAAGATAGTTTGCAGGTCGATCAAAGTGAGGGGCAAAGGGGAACTGCTCTGATGTCTGTTGGAAGTTGTGAATTTGTTGCTGATTCCGCAAACGAAGCTGCATATTTTGCATCTGTTGCTGCAACTGCCACACTAAGAAGAAGAAGACGGAGGTGGGGACGTAGAGGGAGACTGACGCAGACACTGAAAGAGCCGCAGACATTGCCGCAGTAACAGCCGCAGTCGCAGTCACAGTCACAGCCATAGCCACAATGGACTTCAGACGCATCTGTAACTCATCATTTTTGAAATATTGGTCTTTTGCATACCTGATGCAACAGAAACAACACCCGCTGCCAACAAAAGTTGTTGTTGTTGTTGTTGTTGCTTTGTAGGGTAACAGAACTTAATTCTGTTTTATCAGAGACGCGATTTCAATCAACTTGGCGGGCAGTCGACGCCATGGCACATTGACGCCACCGCAGACATAATTTATAGCCACTTTTCGCATCGATTTTCATTTTTTCGCATTGATGTTTTTGTTATCTCATGGATTTTCTGACTTGTTTTGAAGTTGGCTGCCAGATGAAACTGAAAATTGTATTGTGATTGGTATGGGTACTGGGAATTGGGAACTGAGAACTGCGAACTGGGACTTCAAATGGAAGTGGCAGTGGAAGAACAGCACTCGAGTGGAACAAATTGATAGGCGAATGGCCAGAACTGATGGGCGAAAGTTAATTGGCCCAAACCAAACAGACAGACACATAGATACAGCTACTCACACACATACTCAGAGAGTCAGGTACTTGCCAAAATGTTTAATTAATGCAAAACTGAAATAAGTCGAGTCGATCTTCGTGCACTTTGCGCATTAGATGCGCTGCACTGAGGTATAGACAACCCTGGCAGAGCTCTTAGTTTCGCAGGCCACAAAACCACTTAATCTACAACGTGGCTAAGAACATGTGAGACAATCGGACAATCAGACAGACGCAAAGACTGTTAGGATGGGTGGGTGCGGATTGTGCGATTTGGACGCTGTCAAATGTTGTGCAATTCTCGCCTTAGGTTGTAGCTGTTGGGTGTGGACACGAGTTGCAGTTGCAGTTGCAGTTTTAACACGAAAGTGCAGCAGAGTGTTTTAGCTGTGTGATGAGGTTTGTTATATGAAGAATAGGCACCTGAAATGCCCTTTTAAATATAGATAGTTTCTTTCTATTAGAGTATTTGAAGTTTCATAGTAACCCGCTGAAAGCCAGATCCGTTTAGCTCTTGGCGTGGGTTGCAGTTGCAGTTCCTGTTGTTGTTGTTGTCGTTGTCTGGTGGGTGCAGCAGATGAAGCAACAACAGAAGCAGCTTAAAGACTCAGGAACGAGTCAGTTTTGTGGATTATCCTTTGTTACGCATCGACAAGCAGCCTGCAAGGAACATGCTCCTTCTACAACATGTTGACTTCGTGATGTTGCTGTTGCCGTTGTTATTGCTGTTCTTGTTGTTGTTGTTGCAACTCAGTTGTGTAAGAGCCACGCACTTTGCCGAAAATCGAGGCTTAATTGCAAACAGTTTGTGCTGTTCAAGTGAAGTCTGATTGCCGCTCTTCGCGTTAATTGGGCTGGCGAACATTTGCGCCCTGGCACTTTGATGCCTCGCCGATGATATTCGCACTCCACATTCACATTCACAGTCACATTAACATCGACATGCAGCTGCCTCGTCTGGGGGCAACGCCATCATCGCCAACAAAATTTGCATTTCAAGCAGGCCTCGATTTATGACCAGGACCGCAAGAGAGAGAGCCTGTGACGAATCCAATTATGAGGCGCGCCAGCTGCCAACTGTCCAATGAGCCATGCCCTGTTTGCCCCTCGCCCTGCGCTCCCATTGCCCTCGCACAGTTGCCACTTGGCGGGTGCCATGTGCCTGATCCAATAATGCGCTATCAAATGGCCATAAATAAAATGCACAAAGCGGATTAAGCGTTTTGTTAACAGATTTATATTGAGCTGAGTTATGAGGCCACCAACAACAAATGAAACAAGTAAGTAAGGCTACAGTCGAGCGAGACGACTGTCAAAGACCTAGTGTGCAATTCAAACTGTTATCTTAAAAGTAAATTACTTAAAAATTTTATCTGATATCCTTGTGTTTAGTTTGAATTTTGGAATTAAAATCTACTGAAAGTTCTGTTCGCTTGGTATTACAGCTGGAATATTCAAATTCCCAGTTGAATTCTCAAGCGAAAAGAAATAAACAGTAAAATACAACAGAAATTACAAGAGCCCAGTTCAACCAAAATAATATTGTGCATCGCGAGCAGCTGTTAATTCTGCTTAATGTGTTAAAATCTTCAAATATGTGCAACTCGTGAGATCCCTGTTAATTCAATGTTAATCTTAAGTCAATGTTAATGTAAAGTCACTGTTAAGGCAATGTTAATGTTAAGCCAATGTTAATGTAAAGTCACTGTTAATGTTAAGCCAATGTTAAGTCAATGTTAATGTTAAGCCAATGTTAAGTCAATGTTAATGTTAAGCCAATGTTAAGTCTATGTTAAGTCAATGTTAATGTTAAGCCAATGTTAAATAAATTTTAATGTTAAGCCAATGTTAAGTCAATGTTAATGTTAAGCCAATGTTAAGTCTATGTTAAGTCAATGTTAATGTTAAGCCAATGTTAAATAAATTTTAATGTTAAGCCAATGTTAAGTCAATGTTAATGTTAAGCCAATGTTAAGTCAATGTTAATGTTAAGTCTATGTTAAGTAAATGTAAATGTTAAGCCACTGTTAAGTCAATGTTAATGTTAAGCCACTGTTAAGTCAATGTTAATGTTAAGCCACTGTTAAGTCAATGTTAATGTTAAGCCACTGTTAAGTCAATGTTAATGTTAAGTCTATGTTAAGCCAATGTTATGTTAAGTCTATGTTAAGTCAATGTTAATGTTAAGTCAATGTTAAGCCAATGTTAATGTTAAATAATTTTTGCATTGCGACCTGTTGATATTTCTGTTGGCCTGGTATTTCACCAAGAATTATTAACGATTTTTAGCGCTGCAGATCGCAGCGGTGAAAAAAAAAAAAAATCGCGAAAGGCCAAAATCTAAGATTTTTTTGTGTAAAACACCAGGCGATCAGAATCTGCAGCAAGCGACAGACTGCAATTTTAATTTAATTACAGAGAGTAGAATGCAGGAGCACTTAAACATTTTACAGCATAATTTCGGGTGGTATATAAAAATTATAATATGATATTATTCAGTGTAAAGTCTAAGAGTCAAAACTATGCAACTTTGATATTGAATATTTTGGGACTCAGACGTCCGATTTTCGATTGGTATGACTTTTTGGACTCGGGAGGACCAGGACTATCGATTGGCATCAAAATATCGCAATCTTAAATTTTGACGATTTTTGACAAAAATGCAAAGGGGTAACACTGCAAAATTTGTCAAAATGGGGTCAAAATTAAAAATTTAAATTTTGGCATGGAATCGATTCTACTAGTTGTCTAGAGTCTAAAAAGGCAACGCTTTTCAAAATATCACTTCATTTGGCTGAAAAATGATCATTCAAAGTTGAAAATATGCATTTATTGGGATTCCAATTTTCATTACTTTTTAGCTACGTTAAGTTAATTTTTAGACATTGTAGTACGTAAACAGTAAACAGAGAGTGCTCCTTGTTTGTGCAATATATGTATAGATTGCTAACGATCACTAAAATTAGCGGGTTAAATAAGGAATTAATGAAACATGGGTCGTATGTGTTATATGAGTTTTTATTTCATGTTCTATTTTATTACATTTTAAATGACATAAGTCTTAACAGATTCGCCACGGCTATCGACATCTGATGGATATGAGTCGATAAATCTGACTCTGCGTCCGGGAGGAGTGAGCTATCATAATGTCTGAGGCGAAATTACAGCCACCGAAAAATGCGGCAAGTGCAACATGTGATAAAAACTTAACTTGGAGCTGAAATTTGCCCCAAGGGCAGACGAGTCCAAATTGAGGCTGCTGCTGAAGAAGCCGCCTGCCAAGATACCAAAGGAGGCACACAGCAGGATCATCCACAACAGACGAGAACGTGTCGATCGTCAACAAAAACATTGAGACCAAAACAAAAAAAAGCCATCCAATGAAATTGACGAGTGGCAGCCGCGTGCTGAGCATCCATTACGTGGTTCCATCCCAGCTCCAAATCAAACCAAACCAAACTGAGCCGAACTGTGTACAGTGAGCCCTCTCCATGAAGGCGGCAAGCGGGCCAACGACTTTTGGCTGAGCGTCGAATTAACCAAATTATGGTGTGCTCCATGATCGTTGCCTTTCATTGCTTGGCTAAGAAATTCGAGTTTTTGGCCAGGTTAAGGCAGCTGCTGCTGATGCTGCTCTTGCTCCTGCTTCTACCACTGTTAGTGCTGCAATTTGCCTTAATGACAAGGATTAAGATAGCTCGAAACTGGCCGGATGCCAAACTGCAAACTGTTGACTCTTTTTTTGTGTCCACTCGGCAACTCTTCAAAATTGAGCATGTAAATTTTAGCAGTCAGTTTCAAGTAAACCAAACAAGGGCGTATTAGTTTCAACTGTAGGTTGGGTATAGAAAAATATGTGATATAAGTTAATAGAAGAAATCAATAGGTCTATTCTAAAATTAAAACATTTGACACAACTTATCGCACAGAGTACTTAAAGGAATCTACTTATATCTGTCTCAAGAAGAGTACATACATTTTCTCCATCACTGTTAAACTATAGAGCATCAGTTAGTGTGGACTGTCTGACTTGAAACCTTTACTTCTGGTTAACTGCTTAGTTGTTTACTTGTTTCTTCTTTATTTTTTGTTTCGGCTCTTCACATTTATGTGCGCTGAAATATTTTTTGAATGCAGATTTTTCACTTAAAATTATTTCAATTACGCGAAGTGCAGTGAGTTCGAGGCCAAGAGACAAAAAGACAAGCTAAGTAAAGTCGTTTTTTGATGTTCCTGTTGCTGTTGTTGTTGTTGTTGTCTTTGGCAGCTGCTGCCGCCGTTTCAGTTGTCGTTGTCATCCCGAGAAGCTGAGCAGCTCAAGTCCAGGCTAAGTTGGAGATTCTCCGACAGGAACGGCTGCAAGTAGATTAAATGCCACAATGCTTTTTCGAGACCGCAAACAGACAAACTTGGTCAATTATTTTCAACGGCGAACACAAATTATTGATGCAGTGAAAGCGACGAGACGAGACGCGACGCGAAGAAGGAGCAGCACTCAGTAGAGATGGCCCAAGGCCTGGACCAACACACACACTCAAGTTTAGTTGTGTGTGTGTGATGTACTCGAACCACAGAATGTGAACTCCAAGTTGAGGCTCATCAATCTGAAGACGACGTCAAGACAATGGGATCAGGACGCGCCACCGCAAAGGTCTTCATTAAATTAGTGAAATGAGCACGTATCGAGAGTACACAGAGAGTAGCTGGTGGGGCCTGGAGGCATGGCTGAGCTGCAAGTTGCTGTTGCATGGGGATAAGACTTGCCACAGCATTTAATGTCACAAATATTTGTTGTCAAATGTCGCCCGGTTTCGTCTTCGGTTGGTGCTCGTCGTGGCTGTCAGCTCGCCTGGCTCTGGTGATGACTTAACGAGGATTTAAGTCTTGGCCAAAGAAGTTGCCAGCAACTTGCAACCATTGGCGATCCTTGGGGCAAGTTAAGCCAGCAAACAAACAAGTTGCACAAGTTGCATATAAAAATCGCATTCAGTTTGCTAAATTGGCTCGACTTGCTGGTGGGTCGATTGGGGGATTGAACCATCAATGTCTCGTCAAAAAGTTGAGGCAGGTGGTAGCAGCAGAGGGCATAACGAGTGAGGAGGGGCTGTGGAGGGACATTGTTGTTGCAGCAGCAGCAGCAGAAATCGAATGCCGCAGCAAATGTAGCCGCGAGTTATTAAATTTCAGCACAAATTCGGTCAGTATCGTTTATAATTTCGGTTACTCTGCTTTGAATACCCACTAAACAACTAAGCAGTGGGGTATATGCACTGAAAGTATAAAATAAAATATATAATAATAAAATAAAAGCATAAAATGATTAAAAATTACTGTTGAAATCATTTTAATTACCTGTACGCATTTAAAGGGTATCTCATTAGTCTCGCTTTTGTTTATTTTCAGTTTGGTAAACTGCGACACGAAACCGAAAACCAAAACAAAAGCCAATCACCGTTTCTCTGCCCCTCTGTGCTTGCCTACACTGAGCGAAAAAAGGGGTATTAATCTTTGGTTAGGGTACTTACTTAGTTAAAGTTGTTGAATTACTAAAAATAAAGTAATTGTAAATAAATTAAAAACCTTTAGCTGCTAGTTATGGAACTTACCAGCTCGACGCGTAACTTTTTCTCTCAGTGTAGTGCCTAATTAGGCCAATTCTCGATGAGGCAATGCCAACAAACAAAATCGATCGGTTAATTTTTTGTTTGTTATTTACGTTTCAGTTCGCAAATTGCCAAATGCATTTTGTTCTTAGTGTTGTTGTTGTCGTGTACTGTTAGCTAGTCAATATTGTTGTTGTTTAGGTAAAGCACCTTTCTAAGCACATGTATATTCGTGCATATTACGAGTTTATTCATAAATTGCTTAACACAACAAACCAAAAGTCATGCGATTTGAGGTTTTATTTCCTTCTACTTTTCCTTGAGATGCATAAAGATCTAATTAAGCGATTAACCACTCAAACTTACCTGAACTAACACTAAATTATGAAATAGTTTTCTTTTATAGTTAAAGTTGTAGTTATTTTATTGCTTTTAGAGTTTCCTCCTTTCTTCAAGGAGTTGAGTTATTTTGTAGCCTAGCTAAAACTGACTTGACAGCGCATATAAGAATTTCATAAATACATGGAATGATTTCAGTTGTAGCAATATATAGGAATTATAAATCCCAGACAGGATGATATCTATCTTAAGCGGCATAGTTTGAATTGGTTATCAAAAGTCTCTGGATTGAGCCTCGCTCAATTAGCAATTGAATAGTTCTCTTTGACTCCATTTCTTTTTGGCATTTACATAAGATAATTGGTAGCATATGATTTCATTTTCTTCCTTTTGAGCGCACCTGACCAATTGGGAGATGAATGTCTCCACTCAGGTTCTTAGAGTTAGAGTTATACTTTTGAGCACATTGTCCTGGAATGCATTAAGAGCTAATGACTAGTCTATTATTCAGATATCAGATATGATGAGTATATATAGTTTCAGGCTCCGACTGGGTTCAGTCTTAGATCAGTTCTTAACGCTCCATGCCCAGATCGTGCAACAAATGCTGCTTGATTACCTCTCCTTTCTGCTCGGCCAAGAGCTGTGCCGTCACCGTATTGACCAAGTTAAAGGCAAACGCGAAACCGCTGAAGGTGGCCCAAACACCCAAGGCCAGCCAGCGTAATAGACGTGGGCGCAGACTGCCATCCAGTTGTCTGAGCAGGAATAGCCCCAGACTAAGTCCTGCCAGAGCCCCTGTCATGTGGGCTATGTAGGAGACTGAGATCGTGGGGCCTCCCGACGGCTGGTACTCCACCAACGACATTTGCCGGCAGTACAACGTATAGCCCAGATCGCAGGAGACTAAGGGATTTTTATTCAAGAGAAAACTTTAAAGAGACTCTAAAGTAAACTCACCGAATATGACGACAGCCAGGAGCTGAGCGAGTCCGTGTCGCATGTGGCCAAAATTGAGCAGAACATTGGCCAATTGTGCTGCCAGCAAAGCGTAAACTCCGCCACTAGCACCCACCAAATACACGGTTGAGTCCACCACACTAGTGCCCAAAGATCCAGCCAAGACACCCGCCAGGTAGACAACAGCCGTACGCCCCGATCCATGCAGCAGCTCCAGAGGGAGTCCATAGATCAATTGGGTAACCACATTGAATCCCAGGTGCAGCCAACTTGCATGTAGCAGAGCATAGGAGACAAAGCGCCACAGCTGCAGTCGCCGATCCGGGCGATAGATGAGCAGAGAGTTCTCGGGCGGAGCAGAGCCCACAGACAAATGGACAAGGATCTGGAAGAGCAGACGGAAATAAAAGCAGTTGATGAATGTTTTTTGGTTCAACAGATTTAGTAGCAATCAGTTGGTCTCTAAAATCGTTTAGTTACAAAGTGTTTGCTGTAACCCTATCCATTATAGACACCCTCCCTCCCTCTCCCTCTGGGGGATTAGTAGATGGGGTCAGCAATAAAGCCATCACAATGTAAGCCATTTTTCAGCCCCACAACGGCGCCGTCATTCTGGCAGAAAATCAGCAAGAAAAAAACACAAAAATAAGGGAAAATGGGAAAAGAAAAACAAGGAAAAGCAAAGCAACCCTCAAACTCAGACACCCAATATCAGACAGTAGAGCTGAGTAGAGCGAGACTGGCAGCAGACATTGGCGAGACACAGTCCACACTCCACATTCCACACTGTGCACTCTCCAAGCCCCAGTCCCCCTTCATGGGCTGGCGGCGTCCAGTCTGCGAGTGGCAGACAGAGACAGACACTGAGACAGGGACGGACACAGAGACGTGTTGGATTTTCGCACGCACTCTCTCCCACATCGGGGTCGTATGTCTCCCGCGTCTCATTTACTATATCCTTTACCCGGAAGCCAAAAAGCCATTTGCAAATACTTTTTGCTCACCACTCGGTAAATTTGATGTGCCTCACAAGTCGAGGCGAGTTCACGTGGCACGGCTGAAATATGATCAGGTTATGTTATTGCTATACGCTGGGGGACACCCACAAAGACCCCAAATCGAATCACCCTTGGCATCAGAAATAACTTCCGATGCTGATGACTCTGCGAAAAAGGGTCCAGAATCAGTCCCAGAAGTTCAAGAAGTCCGCCATGTATAGGGCATACAATTTATGCCACAGCTGTTGAGGGGAATTTGCCACAATAAGAGGGGTTGCATGTGCCACAAGATGCTGCACATTAAAACAGCTCAAGAGAAAGCTATGAAAGATTATATTCAAAGTTAAATTGCACAAGATGATTGTAATTTCAACTATTAAAATGGGGAAGTCATGAAGTTCAAGAGCACAAACTTTTAAACCCATAAATAGATAGAGGTCTTTATGAAGTAGTTAATAAACTTTAAACAAATTTAAATACGAAGCTTTAACCATTTATTCTGTATGCCAAACTTACTTTAAATGCTTCCGAGTCTTTGGTTTTGGACTGCCTTCCCTACCAATTACATTCCCTACCCAAACTATGTAATAAACTTTGTTTAAATAAGTCCAAGTTGTAATTATAATTTACTACTCTAGTGCTTTTCTTCAATTTAAAATTACTACATGTTATAACATGTTTGTGGCAAGAAGCCTTCGTGGATTGCACTTCAAATTTAGTTGAGTAGCAATTAAATCGCCCCCGAAATGAGCACGTGCAATGTTGTGCAACTTGGTCGATGGCGATGTCATGGCAACTTGGCCCGATGCCAAGGGGAGTGGAGTGGATTGGAGTAACTGTGTGTGTGTGTGTTGTGTGGCCACAACTCAATCAACCCCCGGGCTGGACAAGGGGAGCTAACATTCAGGTATGGTCTGGTCAGTTTTATAAGCAACTTATTTGTATTTATGTTTGGTCACCTTACCTCGAGCAGTGAGACGAGCACAATGAAACAGGGCGGTGGCCAGCAGCGTATTGCTCTGGATGACAACTGTTTTTCGTTGCATGCCACGTCTGGTGGCAACTTGGCAGTTTTTGTGGCATTACTAGTTGGCTGCTGCATCAGCTGGTCGAGGCAGACGCCCAGCACCAGGCCAGAGTTGCGGGATTGAGATGGAGGCATCTGCAACACGGTTGCTGAGAGCATTTCCGACTTATTGCTGTTGCTGTGACTGTTGTTGTTGCTGTGTCTATTTTTGGGGCGTCTGCCTTGTGACGGTGCCCCACTTAGCGTCTGTCATGATGCTGCCGATGGCGCTGTGCGAGGAATTTTGTCTGGCCCACAGTTGGCCCCTGCAACGAGAGGAAATCCACAGATAGATACAAATACAGATACAAATAAAGATAGATATATATTGTAGGTAGAGTGGGGATAGGGGACGGGGGGTTTTGGGGATTCTGATAGCATTTCCGTTGCCAAATTAGCTCAAGGTTGTCTGTCCAACAATTTTCCATTGCCATTGCGACAACTGCAGCGCAATTATTCTCGACTCTGTTTGCCAGTTGACGTTGCTGTTGACGGCGCCAAGAAACAACAATACAAGCCAAGTCAATAAGTGCTACCCCTCCTGCCCCTCATCACCTCCAAAGCCCCAACCCACAGACCACTCCCCAGCCCACTCCCCAGAGAGCAACCCCTTTGGTTCATGTCTGTGGAAAATGCCTCTGGTAATGTCACTAGACAGCCATAAAACAGTCGCAATTTATTTTCTCTGGCTAGCGCATTTTATTTTGACAACAAATTTATTTCCGCCGGCAGACACAACACTGGGTATCTGCCTGCCAGTCCCACCCAACTCGTCACCATTCCTAAAACGTTAAGGGAAAAATGGGAAATAATTTGATAAATATTGCACTTGATGGCAAGTATTTCAATCTAAATTCCTTTAGTTTGTGCAGCTTATCGAAGCTTCACTGTACCTACAATTAAAGATGTTGTTCTATTTAGTTGATTAATCGTAAATTAAAGCTTAATCAAGTTAATTTTATGTTCATTCTTTGATTTTTATGGTTACATTGTCTGGGATTAATCGAAGAACACTGACCAGCAGTACTTTATGGGGTAAGTGTGCTAGTTTCGAGTATCCTGGGGAATACACATACATATATTATTGGTCATGTCGTGCCCGAATTAACTTGGCCTTCTGTTTTCGGCTGTTGGTAATGAGTTTTAATGGTGATTACCTTTGGAAACAAAAGCCGATGGGGCAACAGGGGGCAAATGGGAACAGGGGCAACAATCACATGTCGAACGGTAACTTTTTTTGGGGCGCCTGCGACCAACTGGCAGGACATTTTTTTATTACTGGCTCAAACGAGTTTTTTGAACGGAAATGCTGCGTTTCCATCTTCCATCGATCCTTTGTTTTGGGGATGCAGTTAAACCAGTTTAGGTAGGAAGGGAGGAGGGGAGCAGGGGAGAAAGGGGCCCAGAAGCTAAGCGCACGCCAAAACTGTACAGCAAATATCGACAGGTGTAGCTATGTCCTCAATGTCCTTAAACATCATTCCCTGTTTCATGAACGTTCAACTTTAGCTGTTGTTCAGTTCGATAGTTGTTGTTGTTTGGGTTGTTGGCCTTCACACGCAAGTTGATTCGTTGCTGTGCACATTCAGGACACGCACGTATCCTTGAAAGCAACTCGACGTGGAACTCAAATGAACCGAGAATTCTACTTTGAAGTATGCGAGCATTTCGTATGTATCTAGTACATAGTATTTGTTTATTTGGATTATGCAAGCAATTGAAGCTCCTTGAGGCAAACTACCGGCCAGCTAACTGCCCTCTACAAAAGCCATTTGCCACATGCCACTTGCCACATTATTTCCTGCCCCACTTGATTCCGCTTTGAGTTGGTATTCGTATTTGTATTTGTATTTGTATTTGCATTGGCAAATATTTAATTTGCATAATGTTGACTATTTGAATTTGCTCTATTTGCACTCGTATTCATCAAATACGCATAGCTCCTAAGCGCATACCAGACCAACTACTACTATATCAATTTTTTCAATCCATTTCGTTATTAATTCAAGTGTTTTTGTGGTTAAATAATTATAAAAACACTGGCATTTAAAAGTTTAATATAATTAAAATACTTTGTGAATAATTAAACAGGAAAATTGATTTGAATAAAGATTGCCATTAATAAATAATAAACTTGTCGCTACTTGATAATGCAATTAATTTGATTTTTATTGAATCTGCATGTCATTATGTAGACAAGATGTTAATTAACAGTCTACGCTGTTCAGCAGCTGTTACTCAAAGTAGTTTTATGTATAACATTTCTAGTGCACTTAACATTCACTGAAACTTATGCTGTAGTTTAACATTCTGTTACCGCAGCGAAATCTTTTTCTACTGCACATATTACAGTGTGTGCTAAAAGGTTTCGTACTGTTAACAGTGCCTGAAAAATGCGCTTAAACCCTACAGTTGCGAATAGCTTTTCACGTTGCACAGAAGAAAAATGAAAATGCATTTGGCAAAAAAGCGGAATGTATTTGGCGAGTGACAGAAAAGTCAAGTGAAAAGTGCAAAGTAAAATTTTAATTACTGAGCAGATGCAACAGCAGCAGGAAGACGAAGAGAGGGGGTAGGGGGAAAGCGGTGGAGGTGGAAAACAAAAGGAAATGTTGTGAGAGTAAGAAAGCGAAATGTGCAGAATAATTATGACTGGGCTTAAATGTTAATGCTGTCAGTGATGGGAAAAACTTGTGAAAAGCGAAAAAAAAACAAGTTGGCAGCACTTCAGCATGGCCTTGGTTAAGTGTGGGTGGGTGAATGGGTGGATGGGTGGTACCAAAGTAAAAGAAGTACTATAATGCATATAGAAAGTTTCATTAACAACAACTGAAACTACAACTAACAAGTATTTACAACAAAGACGAGAAAATTGTTTAAAAACTATAATTGAAAAACATGTGCGAGTCTTTGTCTAAGCTCAGCACGCAACAAACGGAGGGAGAAAGAGAAAGGGAGGAGGAAAAGAGAGGGGGAGAGACAGAGAGCCTATGGTTTCACTTTTTGCAAGACACGCTTTAGGTACGTAATACTAACATACGTTGGGCACAACCATAAACAATAACATTAACATTAACCATACCATTCATATTAAATTTTGCACTTTTTTGTAGAAATTGTTAGGCAGTAGAAGTACAGGGTCTTAGCTGACTGAACAAAGAAAGTCTTGGGAGGCAGCAGGGGAGGAGGTTTAACAGGGAGGAGAGGGGCAAAGGGGCAGTCTGAACGCCCAAAGTCGTCGCTCATTTCACAATCAAATTCCGGCAATTGAAACGAATGCGATTAAAAGCCGCACATCATGCGAGGGAAGCAAGTGTGCAGCTGAAGCTGGGAAAGCAGAGGAATAGGTAGTGAAAGGGGAGGGGGAAGAGGGGCCTGCAACAGTCGGAGGGCAGAGGAGGAACTGCAGCAGCAGCAGAGCAACAACAGCCCACGCGACAGCAACAGTTGCTGCTACTGCAGAGAGTTCATTTCCATTTGGGTTGCATGCCACGCCAACGTCTGGGGCAAGCAGAGGGGCACAGGGGTGGGACTACGAGTAGAAAGGGGAGGGCCGGGAAAAGTAAACCGAATCTCTTCTTGCTTTCTGGTTTTCAATTTAATTGTAATTTCTTTTGTGTTTATTGCTTGCGTTTGCCTGCTTACGTTTTAATTTCATTAACTTCAAGTTTACTGTGTGAAACACTTGCCCGCTCGCAGTCGCAGTCCCTCCCCCTTTGCCCCTGCCCCCTCCTGGCATTTTTCCCCCTCTCTCTCTGGCCATGTCCAGCTCTTTCCGGAGGCCACACTGTGCGCTAGCCGTAAAATTTTTGACATAAAATTTAACCTACAAGCGGAGGCTTGTAACATGTATCTGTATCTTTGTGTGTGTGCCTTTGTGTATCTGTGCCAGCGATTTCAACAGAAGCTGCTCTTGCTGATGAACTTAAGATACTCTCATTTAGAACAGCAAACGGAACCACTTACCCCACTTGCTCTGCTCGTTTACATTTTTCCCATTTTACATTTCACAGATTGAGCAATCAAAAATACTCAGATGCTTAGGAAATAAAAGCTAAAAAGAAATAGTTATAAAAGAAATGGAATGAAACCTGTACCAACCAGTCGAACAAGAAGTGTAGCTCAATTTGTGCTGCAGTTTAAGCGCAGTGACTGTTAAATAGTTTTTATTATTTTAGTTATATCATTGAACTGTTAACTAGAGTCCGTTAAATTTCAATTTATGCAATTTATTTAACAAGTAAGTTAATAACTTTTAATAGATTTTTGGAAGCTTTGGTTGATTAGTTTAGTTCTGTTTGTCTCGTACCAGAAGAGAACAAAGAAATGAAGCTCAAGTATTAAAACCATTTCCACAGCAAGAACAACAACAACAATTGCAGCTTAAGTCCAAAAGTATATTTATGTTGAATATTTCTACGACTTCGCGTCAATGCACAAATCAGTTAACGTCCGGCAAAAGCACAGAAGGCAGAAGTCAGTTAGTTGCCAGACATTATAGACGTAATAACCAGCTGCGACAGAGATGGGCATAGTGTGGGGAAAAGAGAGGGAAAGACACCGACACCTGACTACATATGCGGCAGGTTGTTGGTTGTTGGTTGCTGGCTGGTGTGTGTTACCCAAACAAGTGCAACGCGTATCCATGTTTATTTTACGGTTCAACGATTATTACCAGTTATTGTCTAATGGCACCGTAAAGGGGGACAACACCAGAGGCTCACCCCCTAGGGGGCGGTAGGGGGAAGGCAGCGCTGTCGTGCAGCCAAAGCAAAATCGCCAAAAGCAACTGACTGTGGGTGAAAGAAAGAGAGGCAGAGAGGGAGAGTGAGAGGGATAGGGCTAGACCATCGACCAGCGATAGGTGTTACTAGACTGTTGTTGTTGTTGCAACCACCGCTGTCTGTTGTTGGTTGTTGTGGTCTCTGCACTCTGCTATCAATATTTCAAACACGTACCAAACTTTTGCCTTATGCAGACAGAGACAGAAAGGCAGAGAGAGGGGGAGAGAGGGAGAGAGGAAAAGGCAGGCAACAAAAACGGAAGTTCACACGGAAATATATAGGGAAAAAAACATAATGAAACGAAAAAACAGCAACACCTCCCACCCAAAAATATATAAAAGACAAACATAATGTTTATAATAAAATAACAACAAATACACGATACGAAATGATATGAAAATGAATCACGCAAAACGAAAGAGGAAATGCAAATGGAAGTTTTGGGTTTGTCTGAGGCTAAAATTGAATAACTCGAAACTAACATGGATCGATGGCACTACCAATATTGGGAATATGACAAAACTGAAGCAGAACATAGAGTGCTACAGAGCAATATGTAGGGAATGTACGAGAGGGAGAGGAAGAGCGTATAGACACAAGATAATGTCAACTCACATTTGGCATGAGGCCACAAGGCGAGAAAATATTCCATGGCATCTAGTCAAGGAGACAAAGCTCAAAAGACTCCGACTGGCAACTAAGAGAAGAAGGGCGCAAGTAGAAGAGGAGGGGGCCTAGAGGGGCACATTGACATATCAATAAATTTAGCACGCATTCGATTAATGTGCGTGGTTGGGCAATGAGAAGATGGAATCCGGCATAAGAAGATTCGACTGGGCAATGTCTAGACTCTGGTATCTAGTCTCTAGACACTAGACATAGCAACGCTGATGACGACGACAACCCTGGGTGCCTGTGTGTGTGTGTGGCGTGAACTTGTGGCTAGAGTGTATGTGTGTGTGTATTTAAATAGTTTTGGTTTTGGGGCTGGTTTGCAGATGGCACTGAAATCATATAATGTGGGCACACACTTGATTTATGTATGCCCAACTAGCACCGCTGCTCCCTCTCATTCACTCGCTGCTCTCTCACTCTGTTGGCTTTTATCTGGATTGCGAATTTCTCTGGACTGATCTAATAGAGCTTAAGAAATTGCGGCACGAACATGAACTCGATAATTAACTTCAAAACGCGACTGCATTCAAAAGATACAAAATGCATGAGCACAGATACACCGATACCCAGTTGCAGATTGACAGATACAGATACATAGAGTTTGCACCAATTGGCCGCTGATTGTCGAGCGTGGCAATTTAATGCAAAAGCCATCAATTAACCCGCTTTCCCAGATGCAAAACTATCTCAGATGAGTTGGAAAATTAACAGCAGCATCGAACGGTTAAGCAGCCATCAACTTCAACATTAACAAGATGCAACGATTTGCACGTGGTTCCGTTAGCTAATTGGTCTCTAATAACTCACCGATTTCCCGACTTCTTCTTGATTCTTAGGAACCAAACGACGGAAGCAACAGGAAAACTTTTCCTCTGGCCAATGGTCATGGCACAGACATTGTTTCTTTCCCCAGCCAAATGAATAATTAATTTATGATTTTTCTCATTGTAAATCATAACAATTAATGCTGTTTTAAATGCACAACGACCCCAAGGCAGTCAACAGCAAAAGGAGTGGAATCAGCTGCAATGTGACACGAACATGGAACATGAAACACGTCCAGAGGCGGCTCTTAAAAAAAGGGAGGAAAAAAAAAACAATAACATCATCAACATCAAAAGACAATTATGCGCCAAGAGTGGGCGGAAATAATGTTAATATTAAAACAACAAGAAAATTGCGTGGACAAAGAGTCGGTAATAAAAAACAACCCGGAGAGAGAAAACTTCCCACTTTTCAACGTACAAAAAAAGGGCATAAAAAAGCAGGGAATGCAACAATTCGCACGATAATGGGCAGGACAATGGCCTGAAATGCTACAGTTTTTTACTTAACTTAAACTTTAAACTCAGCCGAAGAGAGGGGAATACTATAGAAGGCAACAAATAGATTTTATTTCTTCAAATTCCCATTGATAGTTAATTTATTTAAATTTAGACAGTTGAGCTACATTATGATATCATATGGAAAGTAATGCGAATTTAAACTAATTACTACAACTCGCTAATTAGTTGGTATATTTAGCTATTGATCGATTGGGCAAATCGGTGGGTTGAGCGACTTTCATTTGCTGGGAAAATCGCGGCTGAAAACAAATGGCCCATTAATGGGTTCAATACCTGCAAAATGTGCAAATGTATCCGTCTCTCTGACTGTCCGTCTGTCTGTCTAACCGTGTGTCTGTCTGTCTGTCTGTCTGTGTGTCTGACATTCGCGCACATTGAACCGATATTGAAGTTTCTGCTGTCGACGTCGCCTCGTCCGATTATCACATTTCGCCAGCGAGCGACCTGGTGGCAGCAACTGGCGTTCATAAGCACATTAGCACCGCTGGCGCTCGACGTCGACCCACCGACGACCTTACCATAGCACTACCATCGTACACGATCGGCCACGATCCACCAGCTAGCCAGCAAGCAGTCGATATGTGCAGCGCCAGCCTACTGGCCATGGTCAACGTGCGATCTACATTCATTTGGAGCTAAACATTCACCGCACCAGCTATTTCTAGACCCTGTACTAGCTAAACTCTAGGGTATATTGAGATTTTCAAAAGCAGAAGAGGCCATTGAAGTTGTTTATAACATATTTTTATCAAAATCCTAGAGGTGTAAATCTTCGGCGCAAATTTAATTTGAAATGGGCATCAAATTTAAAAGTTATAAGAAAAACTAAACTATTTATAAGATAAAGAAGTATTGCTTTCTACAATACGAATGAAGGGTCGCTCTCAGTCGGTAATACTCAACTGTAGGCTTCGCCTGCTAGTTTTAGTTGGTCGTGGCTTTGACTGAATTCGCCTCTTGCACGGCGCCTTACCTTGCCACAGTCCCCTCTTCCACCCCTCAACCCTGGTTGTCTCCCTTCTGCAGTGGAAGATATGGCGTGGTAATTATTCGCGCTCAGCTGACTGCGCGAGTCTGCAAAGCGTAACTTGTAACTTGTAGATACATTCACGTATCTGTATCTCGAGGCACGCATCTACATATGGAGGAAAGTCAGGCGCAGTCCATGCGGATGATGCCCCACTGTGGCCAAGAGTTAATCACCGTTGCCGTTTAGCTGTTGTTGTTGTTGTTATTGTTATTGCTTTGCCTACTGTTAGTGTTGTTGTTGTTGTTGTTGCTGGTGTCGGCTTTCGCATAGTTTACATTTTATAAGTTAATTGAGTTAACTGTGAAACGCTGCCGACGTCGCAGCTGGCGTTGCTTTACTTTTAGCTTCCCTCTCTCTCTTTCATATGCTACCTTTATCATACCTGTTCTCCCTGTCTCCCCCCTCTCTATGCTCTCATTTGCTAATGCAAATTTGATGAATATCAACGCTGCAATCGTAAATGTATCCATGAGCTGCGAATGTATCTGCAAATCAACAATCAGTCCTTTGTCGGCATTATTTGAACATTTTCCAACACCTCTCCCTTCCCTGGCTCCCCCTTGCTGTTGCCTTGATTTAATTATAAATATTTCGCATTTATTTGCATTGTTTTAACTACCAACAAAATTGTCTGCAAAGCTGCATAATTTGTTTTGCGGTTGAACAAAACATTCACAAACATTACAGAATAACAAAATAAAAAAAATAAAACTCATACTAAAACTCCAACTGTAATAGAAACTTAAACTGAGCACAAATTGTGTGTGTCGTTTAATTACCCCAAAAATTCATTTCATTTCGTTACGCATATCTACACAAGCTCAGATACAATTTTGATGAACATATCCTTTCATTGGCCGAGTGGTTTTAATTTAAAAGTTTTTAATTGTTAGAAAAAAAATACATTTTAAATGAAAAAGTATTACAAAAAAGATTTGTATCTTTATACCAAATAACTGTTGAGTTTTATAAACTCAATTTGATTGAGACTCTTTATGGTTCTACCATATTTCATTCCAGAGTCGTAAACTCGTGTTTACATGCACAAATTCATACGGTTATGTTATGAATATGTTAAATTCTGTTTATGGTTTCATATTAAAATCTCTCGCTTAAAAAAGACATATGAGAAATAACTGTTAAAGTTAATTGATTTTATGAATTTTTATTTTATTGCCGATCGTTTATATGGATATTTTTAAAAAATTCCCCAGTCTGTTTCTGTATAACTGAGAAGTGAGAATATTCTATCTTCTAGCTTAAATTTGTTTTCTTTTTGCTTTTCGGCACCTCAAAGAAATTTGTATTCTTTTTCTCCCTTAAATGACATCAAGTGCAAGTTACTTGAAGTGCTAATAAATCGTATCTTAATAAAAAATTGATTTAAGAAATTGCTGCTCGTGATTTGCCAAATTGTTGTCACATGATTGGAATTAGTTAATAATAAAATAAATAGAAACTGCTCACGAGACAGCGACCAGAGTTAAGATCGGAGCTACCTCAATATGAATTACGATCTGCTGACAAGTTATAAACATACGTCAGCAAAGGTATTACCAAGACCCCAACACCGCCCCCGCAGTGCACGAAAACTTGTAGGAAACCGGCTACAGTTGAGTAAACACGACACCAAGTGACCCTGTAAACTAAATTGCATAACTTCCGAGTATTAAATTGGGTTAAAAATTAAACATTTTTGAGTTTTAACTGAATTATTATGGAGATTAGTTTATAAAAAGAATTTATTATACCCAGGTTGATATACAATTTAGCTGTTTATACAGAAACGTTCCCAGGTTTATTATATTTGTTATACAAAACTTTAATTTCCTTTACTACCTCTTACTATTCTAAAGTACAGGGTATGTTTAAAGGTGCCAAATGGGCTAAAAGGCACGAGCTGCGACAGCAATGTTGTCAACGATTGTCTGACGTCAAATAAGTCCAACTTGAATCGGACTTGAATATAGTTTTGGACTGTGTCTGTTGCCCCTGGGTGCGTTCCAATCGAATCGCATACGTTTTTGCCCACGCGCCTACCCCACTCTCCCTGTCCCTCTCTTTCGTTCTCTGCCTCTCTTACACACTCGCCGTGCTTGCTCGCTGTTTTTGAGCCGTGGGAAAAACTCGTTTTATTTTGGTCGATAATAAGTCGGATGCGGATTTCAGTTTGGCCGGTGCGACGGCGCATTGCGTGGGACTGACTCACTCGTTCCAGTTCTACAGAGCATATCTGTAGTTTTACAGGTATATATTTATATATATATTTATATATAGCTATTAACACAGTGCATATTGTTTATTTTTGCATAGATACAGATATAGATACGGATAGCGGAATATATGTAGATAGAGTTATAGCCAAATGACCCTGGCTTGGGTTCCGTTTCACTTTTCAAAAGTTTTTGTTTTTTCGACAGCTTTGCTAATTTGCCGTTTTGTTTGTTTTGTCTACAGAGGTGTGTGTGATTGGTGTGCGTGTGTGTGTTTCGGCCTCAGTTATTTCAACTATGCAGTTTAGTGTCGTTTCACACGTAGATGCGTAGATACAAATGTATCTGCGCCTAGCCAGCTGCAACTCTATTGCATTGCATACTCCCCTCTCACTCGCTGTCGCTCTCCCCATCTCCCTCTCTCTGTCTATCTGTCTGTCTGTTTGTTTGTTTGGCTTGTTAGCCACTTGGTTTGTTTATCTCGTCTTTAGACTCGAGTTTCGACTCATTTGGCTGCTCTTTTGTTTTTAGTCGCGCGCACGAAATTTCCACTGCGCTATCGATGAATGAATGCACATGCGAGAGCGACAGAGATAGAGTGGGAGAGGGAGGGGTGTAGCGGGGAGCTGCTGAGGGGGTTTTACAGATAAGCGATGAGTGTGCGGAGTTCCCTTGGCTCATTGTGGTGTTAGCTCTTTGCTGTTGATTCATGTGATTCATAGTATTCACACACTCACACACACACACACACTCACTCATTCGCATTTCGAATTCGCAAAATTGCGCTGGTTAGGCATTCTTTTACCGCTGTCGCTGCCTCTGCCGCTGTCTGCGCCTCTGCCGCAGTCGACGTCGCTGCTGGTGTCGTAATTTGCCACTCGTTTTGTGTTTTTCTTTGAAATATTCACGTGCAGTCTAGAATTGCAGCGCTATCTACAGCAGTATATTTGTATCTAGTGGATACATTGGCGCTGCTTCAGTGAAAAACACTTTTCCTGCTTGGCATTTTTACCCACATTTATTTTCGTTGCATTTCCGCCAACGACTGTCGCGTCTCCCCCTCCCACTCCTCTCCCACTACTGCTCCTGCTCCGATAAACAGGTAAAATTGTACCTGGTTACTGCTCCATTTTGGTGCTGCTTTCGCCTTTAGTTTGGGCATGAACATTTCCTAAACTTTTATCTAATTCAACAAACTGCAGCTACCACGACAACAGCGACAACAACTGTATTTCAAAAGATTCCCAGGAGATTTCCACATTTTCCAAGCTGCCATTGTTGACTGGAACTGAGCTGCGCTTCTTCAACGCTCTTTTGTTTCATTTTCCTCGCATTTTCCACATGTTTCAACGTGTTTCAACTTGTTAGGCATTCAAGTTTTCACATCGTTACTCTTCTTCATCTTTTTGCGCTACTTCTTTTTGTTTTTAAATTGTCTTTGATTTAGTTTTGTGCAATGCCCTTCTGCTGTTGTTGTTGTTGTCTTATGCAAGAGTCTGGAAAATTTATTAAATTTTCTTGGCGCATAAAGTGCGCTAATTTATTAGTTTTTCATAGGTCTAGACTCCAGACGCAACTAACTGAAACTATCTGCAACTTGCAAGTCTCCAAAGTCCCATTGTCTTTAAAATGCTTGCAACATAAAGTTCAAAGTTGAACCCAGAGGAGGAGAGAGGGGAACAGTGAAAGGGTTGGAAAAACAGCAAAACAAAGTGGCCAAAGAATGTAAGCTGATAAGCAAAAAGTATCTTGAAGTTGATATATGTATCTTGAAGTGTTTAAATATGGAAATTAGCTGGCAAAGAAAACCTTTTTTCCACACCATTTAAATAGTTGTATACACTTGAATTTAATGCACAAAAACAATTAAACTAACCCAATAAAAATTCAGGTCTTTGTGTTGCCAATGGGCAAAATTTTCAGCTCCAGTTTTTCTTTTCACACCTGAATGTAAGTAAAAAACGCGAAACAAAAACAATTTGCCATGTAAAAAAAAGCAAACTTGACATAATTACAAAAAGAAATATTTACAAAAATATATGTTTAAGTATAATAATAAAAATACAAAAAAAACGCAGTGCGTACAATTTTTAAAAAGTAGCAAACGTTATAATTTTTATGCGTTTTTTCTTGTTTTTTTGCTGCTTTTTTTTTTTTTGGTTTTCTGTTTTCGCATTCGACAAAACAAAAGCAAACTGAGGCCCCCAGAGATCATACCCCGCCCGAGATTATATACCCCTCCAATCCCAGTACAAATTGTTGTAGACAGGCCGTGGAAATTCAAGGCAGCCTCGATCATCATCGTGTGGCGTCTCCGTGTCGCTCTCTTTCCCACTTAATCAGTCTTTGTCTCTGTGTCTGTCTCTGTCTCAGTCTTGCCCCACTGTGCCGATCTTGTGTCTGTCTCTGATGTCATGGGTGCTTAAAAGCATGATATATGGATTTGTATAGTTGTTGTTGATGTTTTATTTTTTTTAGCTGCCGTCGCACGCAAAATTTGCATGCAGTTTTAGCAGACAATCAAAAGCATAAGAAAAAAGACAAAAAAAAAACCGCTAAAACTGTGAATACAGTGAAACACACAGGCAATGGACACGCCCACGTGCTCAAAAGGTAGTAAACCTTGTCAATGAATGAATCGAGCGATTAATAAAAAAATACTTACAACAATCAGCAGCAGCAACAACAATAACAACATTAAAACATGTTAAACGGCAGCGAGTAAATAAAATACTTTAGTGAATGAATAAATAAATCAATAAACCAAAATGTAAACAAATTAAACAGTAAAACAAAAGCACAACAACAACAGCAATGACACACTCAACAAAAAGTAAAATAAAAATATATGTTTTGAATAAATTTTGAATCGCCTTTTTAAATTTTGGCTAAGCAAACATAAAGTCTAAAATCATTTACAGCAAATAATTGAACTAAAATTTATAAACAATTAAATTTTATATAGAAATTATTTCATTTACCCAAAGTAAAGATAAATTTAATGCGTTAAAAATTATTTTAAAAAATTTGGTAATTACTTTTAATTCAATTTAGTTCACTGTGAATGATGTGTAGCTTTGCAGTTTGGCCAAAAAAATAATAATAATAAAATAAAACGATCATTGTCTAGTTTCGATGCTATCTGCGAGAGAGCTTGCAACATTTTTGGACACCGCTGCGTGCGGCGGCCCACACACATCATTCAAGAAATTCAAGATATCCAAGCAATCCAAGAAATTGGTATTCAAAGCCCCATTCAGTGTCGGCAGCCTCCAATCGTAGCAATCGTAGATATATCGTCGTCAGTCCTTCCTACACACAACATATTTGTGTGCGGTTAACAGCTTTTTGGACTCAAATTTAGGCTGCCAACGAGTTGAATGTATGAAAACAAAAGAAAACCAAAAATCAAATGAGAAAAAATCGAATCGAAAAAAAAAACAAACACGCAGCAGTTGAGCAAAAAGCAGAAGCTTAACAAGATACAAGATACAAAACACACAAAACTGTTTATCTACACGAAACTAACTCGAAAATTAGAGCAACCCACATTAGAAAGATTTACAATCGAAATTGAATCAACAATACAAGAGCTTATGCCAAACGAGGGCAGTCAGAAGCCTTTTGAAGATGAGAGTAGCAATAAGTTATCGAAAAACACACGTCGCGTATACGCAATGTGGCTTAAAGTGACGACACTTCAAGCGCATCTCTGGCAGCTGCAGATACTTTTGCAAATGTATCTCAAAGATTGCTTACTCACCAATGATGACAAATTACTGGCCAGGCACTTGACTAGGTCTAAATACTGCAGCCTTTGCTTTAATTACTACGATTTGTATCCTGTGGATTGTTGCCATTCATTGTCCTTTTATTGTGTACTTTCTTTTATGCCGTGCTTTAAACGTTAACTGTTTTTACCGCTTTTACCGTTAGTTCGCCCGTTGCAAAGTGCCGTTCACTACTGAGCTCGTTTTTTATGCGCCTCGATACTTTTATAGATTCGCAATGTGCCTCGAGCTGTGGCCCTTAGGCGGGGAAAAGCGCTGAGTGGGAGCGACGAGGGGAGGACAGTGTGTTAGCCCTGAGTAGCCGGTGGGTAAAGCGGGGGAAAGGAGGAAGAGCTCGAGAAAGCCGCTAGCGGCAAAGGGTAGCACCCCTTTTATTTAGCCGGCCGGCAACCACCACCCAATATTCACATGCCACATGCCAGTTGCCAGTTGCGAGTTGCCACAAAGCGTACCCTGTGGCAACAATGAGCACGGCTCCGTCTCCGTCTCTTTGTTTGCTCTTTTTTTTCACCTGCTAACGAACTTGTTCGACGCGGTTTGAAGCACGTTGCCAAGTTTTAGCCAAAACAAAACGGTAAATGCAAGCGGCGAAAAGGAGCGCCAGAGAGGCAGAGAAGAAGACGCTAAGAGAGCGAGAGCCAGAGCGAGAGAGTCAGGAGCTGTTGGCTCAGACAGAAGCCGGTTTCGGTGGCAGGTGCAGCTTGTGTCCAGTGTCCAAGTTGTGTCTTCAGCTTTTGTGGACAGCTGAGAGTCGACGGAGGCAGTCTGACAATTAACGAGTCTCATTACTCAGAAGCGTGCAGCTGACGCCTGTGCTCCTCTCTTCCCCCACCACCTTTATCCCCACTCTTCCTACCGATCTGTCTGTTTGGGGTCAACCGTTTTGCCTCTCAGCTCACAGTTAACGATTAATAACAATAATCAGCCTCATCATCGTCACTCGATTTGTAAAAGAAAAATCTGTGACAGCTGACGCTTTCCCAGGCTAGTTAGTTAGCTGGAAAAATGCAAGCAAAATTATCCAAAGCGCCACCATGAAAATTTGTTCAATTGGTTTCAAGTTGTGGTAATTATGCGGCTTAGCATTGCAAACTGGCATCAGAATTCGGGTAACCAGCATAAGCTATGGGCTAATAAAGAGCAGTATCGTCACTCCCCCTGCACCTCACCCTGTACGTCTCTCCCTCCATCCCCTGCTCTCTTTATTGTGCACTCAAAAACATTTCAAATCAGATTTATTGAAGCCTATTTTGCAACTGCCTTTCCTCGGGTGTAGTGCCCTTCCCCTCCGCAGCCCTCATCAACTGTCAGCAGCAGGAAATTCATCTTTGATGATGTTTAAGTTGATTTTGTTGCTGCTGCTCTATTGTTGTTGCTTAGCTGATGGATTTGCTGCTGTTGCTGTCAGCAGCAACAACATATCGAATTGTGTTCGATATGTTAACAAGTCGACCAAGATTTTCGATAGATAACCCACATAAAATGGTTTGCAATAGCAAACTTATGCCATAAACGCACACACAGATACATATGTATCTACAAATACTCCAACACCACAAGAGTAGATAGTTTTTGGCAGCGTGTCGATGACAAGGTCAAAGTGGAAGTCAAAGTTGATGACTTTAAGAAACTTTTGAGGAGGCAAAATATAATAAATGTTTGCTCTGGGAAAATAAATTGAGTGCATAGCCATATAAAAAGCAAGAATTGTCAATTGATTAAATTAAAATAAATATAAAAATGTGAGCATAAAAGTGTGGAATATATTTAAGAAGTTTATGGAATTTTTATAGCCAGAGGAAATGAATTAAAAGATATGCAGAGTAAAATAAGTAAAGATTTAGGACATACATGCAAAAAGTTCTACCACACTTTATGAGATATTTTATACACAGTTTATATCTCTATCTTTGTTATCAATATATCTTGAATGTCTGCAGTTCTGTAGTCCGTATTCTATTCTCTATGAATGACTTTCCAAAGCTTTTGAAGTTTTTCTCAAATCCAATTCAACCGGAAATCGATGCGATTTTCCAAAGCATTTTACCCATTGAGTGTCACAAACAATTGGCCGTAAGCAAACAAAAATACAACGCACAACAAAATTGAACAAAAAACAATTAACATTATTAATTGCCACAAATTTTACTCTTACTTTTAGCCAAGAAGCACAAATTGAATAAACCAAAGGTACAAAATTCGCAGAAAAACAATAACACAGAAAAAATGAATGAAAAACGCAAAGCGTAAAAGTGATTTATGCAAAAGAGTAGAAAAAGACAGAGAGTAGAGAGGAAGAGAGAGGAAGAGAGGGGAAGTGAAGGCGTTTAAACGATTTGACGCACAATAGAAGAACCAATAAAAGTGAATTACGTGATGTTGAGAAGTGTATAATGAGTGGTCAGAGGGGAGGGGAGGCAGGGGGTGGAGGAGCAGCTAGTGAGGTGGGGCAGTGGCAAATTAAAACAGATGTGCGACACGGCAACAACAGACACAAGATACAAGTCTAAAAGATGCAAAGATACAAGATACAAACGTGAAGAAATGGGAGACCAAGCTGTTGTTATTGTTGTTTTTGTTGAAATTTGCTCGTGCCACGCAGATGGGGCAAGTGAAGTAACTGTGCCACACACTGCCGCATATCCTGCAAAAGGGAAGCGAAAAGCAACCAAACGGGAATTGTGCAAGGATTTTTTGGCAAACACTGAGAGGAAACTGGTTGCTCACCTGCCGAATGTTGAATGTTGCCCCTGCCACATGCCGCATGACTCAAATTACGCTTCCTTTTTTTTATATTTTGCTTATAATAATTATGATGCCGCAGAGTTGGCTGCTTCCGCTCAGAGAGAGGAAGAGAGAAGCGACTGAGAGAGAGGAGCGACCACGACCACGTCAACAGGACGAGACACAGCTGCAAATATCAGCGAATGTCAATGTGCAACTGAAGCCAAGTCGCCTTCTAGCCACACGTTGGGCATACAAAGTGGCAAGCAAAGAAAAACGAAAGACGAAAAATGAAAAACGAATAACGAAAAAACGGAAAGTGCTCGTAGTAATTTTATTGAGAAATCCACAAAGGAAGCAGCTAAAAACCACAAAACCGGCAACTGAAGACAGCACAAGCCAGCAGAGAGCACTCAAAGAGAATGAGAAATAGCAGAAGTGAAGCAGTGATAAAGGGGGAGCAGAGAAGAGGAGAGGGGAGGCCGAGGGAACGTTAGATTGCCTTGGCTGAGCAAGGAATGCGACGCCTGGCGCATAACAATGTGATCTTCAGCCCCAATGTGCGGCACGCTGCTCTGCTCAACACGGTGGGCAGCGCTGCTCTTTTGTTGCTGTTGCAGTTGCAGTTGCAATGACAACAAATTTGACTGGTCAAACAAAAAATGAGCGGCGAGAACAACATCTGTTCGAACATGTTTGAACAGAGCGCAAACAGCTGTTCGAACTTCGAGCGTGTTGCAGTTGCGTATAAGAGAAATGAGAGCGAACAAAGTAGAAGAGAGAACAAAAGAGAGCGCAGACAAGTTGCATAGAAGAGTTGAACGAATTTGTTTGAAGGAATTTCATGATCACATTAAATTATTTCTGAAGGCAGAGGATGCCTGAAGGCGGGGGAAGGGGAAAATGTAGTGCAACAACATGTAAACAATTGTTTGCTGTGGCTGTAAATGTTTTATTTAAATGAAATGCATTTATTTAAATTTATTGGCCAATACTCAATAAAGACAAACTCCATTTAACCCTGAACTACTGAACTTGAACTGAATTAAAGCTCTTCTTTTCTCCCTCTCTCTCTCTCTCTCCCTTTCTTTTCTTGAGTTCTCTTAAGCAATCTATTTCCCCTGTCTGCCTTTGCTGGCCATTAATTCAATTTAAGCCATTCAAATGAAATCCATTAGAGTTTATATTTCAGCCATAAAACGTTTCAAGCCAAAACACGCACTGGCCAAAAAGCCCTAGGCTCAATTTAGACCAGCAAAGCACACACATACACACACAAATACAACACCGCCTCTCTTTCTCTCTCTCTCTCTGTCTCCCTGTCTTGTTCTACTTCTTTTTGGCAAAGCTTTTCCGAAAATATTTGCATAAGATTCAAACTGCATGCGGCAAGCGTTTCCATGGCCTAAACTTACCACCCCACCCCTAACCCTGCCCCTTTCAGACCACATTAAATGCCACTTTAATGCAACAAAATAGCACAAGAATTTTCCATTTCCCCTGCACCTCTAAGGGATTTTCCCTCTGCAAGTTTGCGAGCCAGGCGAAGTTCATATTTGAGTTTGTTTGCGTGCCCTTTGACCCCTTTGGGGCTGCCTAATTGTATGAAAATAGTTGGTCCTTTGCTTTCTGCAGTCAAATATAATAGTCTTGTGGCAAGGTGGCAAGCAGAAAGCCGTAACCAGCAAGTTGACCCTTGACTTGTAGCCGACCGCACAGCGTGTTGCCTTCTTCATTCTAACGCATTAGACGCTCTTTGGCATTTGTTTGGGCCCTCGTTTGAGTTATTGGCCAAGCAGCGGTTGGTGGTCCACAAAGGTGTCGGCGACGGGAGCACTTCCTCAACGCGTGGGGCAAGTGCAGCGAAGCGTTCAACTTTCCGCATTTTTGTGCATTCGATTAAAACTATTGTGGCAGCCACAAATTGCAATTGCCACAAGAGGTAAAATGTAACTTGCCACAGTGAAACTAGCTGCTTCTTCTTTTCTCAGAGGGCGTGTCACATGCCTCGGTGGCAGGCAATGGCGTCAGCATCTGCATCTGACCAAATCTGACGTACTTTTGGGTCAAGTTACAAAAACCCGTTTGTGAGCATCGTTTCCTTCGAGCAACTGGTTTAAACGCTCGACTGTGATTGGAAGATGCAACAAGCGGCTGCTTGCTACCTGCTGTGGCACTGGACACAGAGTGGGACAGAGCGAGACAGAGCTAGAGAGGGAGTGAGAGATGTCAGTGGTTAGTTGTCATTAAGTCACAACCACAAAACATCATTAATAAGGACAGCGAATGGGAAGCGCAAAGGGAATAGGAAAAGGGTTTCACATTATCCTGTTCACTTCTAATGTGCAACACGGTTTGCGCTAATGAGCCGCAACTGAGTGCAGCAGTGCCTGCCCCTACCTCTACCCCTATACGCTCCCATCTCCTACTCCTCCGCTGTCTGATTAATTTGTGGGAAAGTCGCTTCTCTCTGCAGGAAGGGTCAGTCATACACTTGGCTGATTATTTGCTTATTTGTTTGTTTGTGTGCTGCCTAGCCTAATACCGACAGCTGCCACACTATTCATTATGCTTAGCCACCGCACCCGCCCCGACCCACCCTCTCGCCCTGCTTTGTGCCACCTCCTCTCGTGTGGCATGCCAAATCGCAGCTAAGCGGCTTATAAAAGTTGCCCTGTTTCTCGACTTTCTCACCTTCTGTTTAAGGTCTTTCAGTCACAGGGCGGCGCATAAAGTTGCCGATTTTATTCAAACATTTTTCCATTTTCCCATTTCCCCATTCAAAATCAATTCCGATTTTCCAATTTCGATTGCACCTGCCTGACGTTGCTGGCGCTGCACACAAATCGCGGCAGGCAAAAGGGAAACTTCAAAGAGGAAAATATACTTAAAAAAGTGCACTTGGAGAACATATCGTACTTAGCGTAATCATTTCGAGTTGATAAAATTAAACTCCATCGCGAGACACTTGTCGAGCGGCAGCAACAACTGCAACCGACAACAACAACAATTAATGCTAATGGCGCGTACCAAAATAAAATAAATAGACCCCGGAAAAACTGAGGAAAATTCATAACAATATTGAAATTTACATAAACTAACGCGAGTCTTGAACTCAAATCAACCCTGGAGTCAGCAGCAAGCATAATAAAAATTAGAGTGCGCCTGCGTAGCCCTGAAACGACCAAAAAAACCCGAAAGTGGAAACGGAACTACCCCAAGGAGCAACCTTTTAGCTGCCACCGAATGCCTGTAATTTGGCCATAGATCATTGCCACAGGCGCCAATGTGAATACTTCCCTATTCCTATTCCTATTCCCTATTAGCATTTTGTGAGGCGTGTTGAGATCATAAATCATAGCTTCATAACGTATAGAGTCCCTCCCTCCTTAGTTCCCATTTAAATGATCTATTATGAGGCAAATCGAAGTGGAAAAAGTAAATGAAAGTGCTATAATTACATGTATTCGGTATGCCGTGTACTGTTGGAGGTCTAGATAATCCGAGTGGCTTGTGTGAAATTTTTGGGAGCTGCTAAAGTTGAGTTATGGCATCCTTAGGCAGGGTCACCCTAGGTTTTGGAGGGTTCTTTAGAGGTTAAGCAGGGAACACGGCCTAAAAATAGAGTAAACAAAGCTAATTAATGAGAAGTCTAAGTAGAAATATAAGTATAAGTGTATATAGAAGTATAAGTCTTAGTCTGGCATTGGCATTAATATTAGCATTAGCATTAACATTAGCATTAGCATTAGCATTAGCATTATCACGAGAATTAGCATCAGCATTAGCATAAGTATTAGCATTAACATTAACATTAGCATTAGTGTTAGTATTAGTATTAGTATTAGCATTAGCATTAGCATTAGCATTAGCATTAGCATAAGCATTTGCTCTAGCATTAGCATTAGCATTAGCATTAGCATTAGCATTAGCATTAGCATTAGCATTAGCATTAGCATTAGCATTAGCATTACTCTTACTATTACCATTAGCATAAAAAGTAGAATGGTTATTTAAATTACTACTTTTTGGAGTTAAGTACACGTTCCCAAAAAGTATGTCAAATAAACAGATTCTGTAAAAAATACTGCAATAATTTACACTCCAACATTTCATCCACAGCATTACGACATCCGATCTGTCGTCTAATTGAATCAACAAACGAATTGTGCACTCAATGCTGATGAATGCATAAACAAATGTGAATTTTCCACAGAAACCGCCACAGCCGCAGCCACAGTTGATGATGTTCTAAAAAGCGTCTTCCGCTTTTCACTTTTCATTACTGACCTGCAATGCAGTACGACATGAGAGTGTGTGTGTGGTGGGTGTAAGTGTAAGAGTGTGTGCATTTGTATGGGAGTGTCTGAGCAATTTATTACCTGCCATTTACCGTTTCTCATTATTAATTACATGCAATTAATCAGATGTACTTGCGTTCAACGGGTCGTATGTGTATTATACACACACACAAACACCCAGAAAGCGCCTCCAATCTCCCCATTCCCCTCTTGCACCAACAGTCCACTGCGGGCCAAAAAGTTTTGAATGAATTCAACTGCAAATTGTAAATAAACATTGGAAAATTTGGTTCTTCGCTTTAAGGCAAACAATTTGAGTGTGAAATTGGGACTGTGTTTCCACTGCGTTCCCCTCTCACAAAATTGTGTCGTCTCGAAGTGACAGTTTACACAGGAAGGGAGCTGTGGAATGGACACGACTTGTCCTGTTTATTCCTGTCAGTCGCTGTGCCACGGCATGTGGCAGCAGAGCGCAGCACAAGTTGCCGTTGCAGTTGCAATTGTATCTCGTGTCCTACAAAACAGTTCATGTTATTTTCTTATTACCAAATATATTTTCGTTTTCGAGCGATGCTTTTCTTTCCTAGTTTCCACCCCCGCTGGCCATTTGTCTTTCAGTCAATAAAAACTTTTAGATTTCCGTTCGAATAGACAAAACTTTTAATGCGAAAGTGAAAACGAAGAAGAAAAAAGTGAAAATTGAATAAATAGAATGAAATCAAATCAAATAAAATTGAATCGATCCAAGGCAACAGCTGAGGAATACCAAATTTAAATGTCGAATTGTGCACAGCAACACCTGCAACACCATTGGATTGCCCCTGCCACCCCCTCTTCACATCTCCCTTCAATCATTTCGTGGCACACTCAGACACAAAAAACCATTTTAATTCAATTGGATTAGTTGTCCATTGCAACACACTCAGAAAGAACAATAACAACAAGCAACAACGGCGATAAAGTGAATGAAAATCGTGGCCAGGGACAGCGGAAAACTGCAGCACTCACCCATTGGGGGAGATTGAAAACGGGCGTGGCAAAAGTGGGCAGGCTAATGAGTGGGGCATGAGTATGTGGCAGATTTCTGGTGTTGATGCCGCGTGGGGCTTCCGAGGCATTTAACTAAATACGCTATTAATGCAGCCCTATCAGCCACGCCCCTGACTACACATATGTATCTCCTGGTTTCTTTGTGCAATTATTCAGCTAGTAGCTGAAAGTATTCCAAAACTACAACAAAGCAGTGAGTCTAAAATGAATGAGTGACTTTCCAAATGAATGACTGAATGAATGACTAATGCAAGACATGCAAATGTGCAAAAATGATGCATTAGCGTGATTAAATGGCCAAAGGACATCCGTTGCCAAACCTGCATGTATTCGGCCAGTTGCGAAATCAGCGCGAAAATGGGTGGAAAAGTCGACGCTTTTCATTCCATTTGGCAGTTAATTTTCTTTGCTGCAACACGCGAGGCAAAAGTTGCACACATCAGATTAGTTAACTACCAACTTTTGAGGGTTAAAATACTCAATGCCATTGCAGAACTTACTCAACTTTAAGGAAATCTATTTAAAGTTTATTTCAAAGGTTTTTCGCTTAGAAATTTGAAGGTTCATTTAGGCTGCTTCAACTTTTGTTAAAGTAACTAAAAGAAAAGTTTAGAAACTTTAGATTGAAATCAAGTTTGGATTAAATAGAACAAGAAGGAAGTAGGTAAAGACGCAGCTTGAAAGTCACCAGAAGTTTAAGAAGTTTTAAGTCTTAAATTATTTACTAGAAAGATTTAAATCTGTTAATGAATCATGTCTTTTATAAGAAAATTACTTGGACACGTTTAAGGGATCTTTATAGCTTCAATTAAGCCTTAAGGTTAAAAAATTAGGGATATTAACAAAGTTTAATCAGCACTTCAACAAAATGAAACCAAGGGGGTTCAGAAGTACCTCCAGTAGGGGAAGCTGGAACCGGAGTGCACCGCTCGTGCCAAAGAGGATTTTGGCGAGGAACTTAGTAAATACACGGGGGGGATTTATAAAGCCGAGCAGCAGATGAAACTGAAACTGATACTGATAGCTGCAGACAAAGACGAGCACTGAGACAATGACAAAGCAGTGCAACGATTCAACCGGAAGAAATAAGAAATGTTAAGGACACAACGTGCAGCTGAAAACTGATAGGAAGCAGCACAAGGAGTTGGCTGAGGAGTTCATCAACTCTTCAGCCATATCCGGAGAAAAAGACCAAGTGCAGGCAGGGAAAGTGTTGGAGTACAAAGAGCAACAAAGGGGGGAAAGAGGGGAATGCGCTTAGAGGCGGGTAATAAGCGATACACGAGGCGATAACGAGTTGCAGTTGAAGTGTCTGCAACAAAGCAGAAAGAGAGACGAGAAGGGGGATAAGTAAGAGAGTGAAGAGTAGAGGGCAGATCAAGAGAAAAGAGCTAAGCAGAGTGTCGAGGAAAAAGCTTGAGGTAAATAATAAACAAAAGGACGAGAAGGAAGCAGGGAGGACTTGCCAGGAGTAGATGTCAGTGGAGTAATTCAAGCTTTGAGTTGTGGAGCAGGATAACCTTAAGCAGAAGTAGAACTTACAGCCAGAGGAAACTGTTGTCAGCTGTGCATTAAACTGATGCCTGGCACCTTCACTCTGCCAAGTATCCAAATTAAATACAAAATTACTTGTGTCTTGTAGTCCTGAAGGAACTTTCCTCGCAAGTGCTTACGGTGTGCTCCTGTTACATGTGCTAATGCTGTAACTGAAGCTTGCCACTTATACGTTGCACGTGTGGCACGTTCAGCTACTTGCCAGCTCTATGTTGTTGTGGCCTTTTAACACTGATTGAGTGCAGCTTTGACAGGAACGAGAGAGACACGCGTGGCAACGGTTAACCAGACACGAGAGTAGAGCAATGAGGACCACACAAGGTTCCTGTAGCTACTACCAGTACTAGTGCTACTCCCACTCCTACTCCTACTCCTGTTCCTTATCCATCTCCTGCTGCAGCTGTTGAAAGGCATCATAATTGTCAGAAAGTAATCCCTTCTCTTCTCTTCGCTCTGGCAATTTCACTCGGACACGAATGAAATTCACGTGCAAATTTGATCACTTTAATGCGGTACCTGTGCCCCCTTCCCCTTTCCACTGCTTGGCACTGCCCCTTCACCTTTTGCTGGCTGCTGCCGCATGGTGCATGCATATTCAGAGTTTTGTGGAAAGCATCTGTTTTCAGCAGCACGCGCATCCTTTGTGCAAACACACAAACAATGCCCGAATCTAGCTCTATAAGTGTGTGTGTGTGCCTGTGTGTGTGTATTTGTGGCACACATGTTGCCCTGCTCGGGGCAGGAAGCGCACTGATTGAGGAGCCGGGACAGATGTTTTCTACATTAAACAGCCGCTGAGCCTCATTGAGATCCTTGCAGCGACTCCTTGCAACAGAGGCGCGTGCGCCGACGTCGTGATCGGAAGTGCCACACAATGCAAAGCGAAAGAAAGTAGGGTAAAGAGAGAGGGGAAGGGGGAGTGGAGGAGGAGCGGGCGACAATTATTATTGCTGAGGTTAAAATGCCAAAAGAATTCCTTGAGGTTCGGGTTCACTGATTTATTGTTCGCTCGGCAATACGATCGTTGTTTTATATCAAACGACTGACAACCCTGACAAGTGGCAGACCTTGGGTCGAGGCATGTGGCATGTGGTATGTGTGGAACTTAACCTTAAAAATGAGGCACAGCTAAAGGAAAGTGAAGAAGAAAACAGGGGAGAACAATTTGATTTAGTTAGTCAAGACTTCTATTTTTGGCGTCTTTCCCGCTGAAACTAAATCAAAATTTTTATTCCAACTTCCAGCTAACTTCTTGGCCAACACATTTTTAATTTGCGTTGGGCGTTTGCCCAGTTTTAAGCCAGTGAACTGTTAACTTGGAGATAAGTTTGCAGTCCTCGCACGTAATTAAATTTTAGTGCCAAACTCAGCGTCTTTTATGTGCTTCCTACTGGTAAATGGTTATAATTTTTTGGGTTGAACAATTTGTAATTAGTGCACCGCAAAATATGAGTCTGGTCTATTTGCTGTAAGGCCAACCCATAACACACTGTCGGCAGCGCAGGTTAACCTCATAAATCCCTTTAGCCAGCACAAAAGGGTCATACCCGTTAAGGAGGTTAAGGAGCGAGGAGCAGGGCATGGGTTTCAATTAAATTTCAACTTACAAATCAATAAACCAACATTTTCAACACAATTCATATAACACACACACGCACACACACACACACACAGAGGAGCAGCTGTTCTAGAGGAAACAACAGCGAATGTAGATCGAAGGGGAAGCGGAGGCATTGAGGCCGTCGCGGCATGCAACTCGACACCGGAACAAGTGGCAGCCTGAATCGGAGGAAGGTGCAGGAACCGAGGCAGTTTCAGGGGCAGTAGCAGGAACGGGGGCAGGGACTGGGGAGCAGAACAGGGGCAGGGCCATGGCCACCACGTGTAGGTTCATGCTTGTTGTGCCGAGAGTGTGCTGGCCAAATGGCAAAGCCCCTCTGCGACTAGCCCCTGGTTCCGCCCCTGCCTGCTAGTTGTTGCCCCATGTGTTGTCCTTGTTGCTGCTGCGTGGATAAGTGTGTTTAAAAAACATTTGGCGGCATTAACGGGTCAGGCACGCGGCAGCAGCAGGAACAAGTAACCAGAACAAAAACAGGAGCACGAAACTGAGACAGGACAATGCACAATGAGCTCGACATCCTGGCAGCGAATGTGTGTAAAGAGGTGGAGGGGCCAGTGGATAGCAAAGCAGGAATCGAAGCGCGGCATTAATTGGTTCACTGATTTTAAAACAACAACAAAAAACAAGTAGGAACTGAACGAGGGCAGGATTAAGGACGCGTTGTTCCTGTTTAACCTGTCGACCACTAGAAAAGAGAAAGAAAGGAAAGTAGAGAAAGAGACTGAGAGACAGTGGGAGATAAACAGAGACTAAAGCAGAGAAAACACGTAAGTGAGTTTGCAATTGATGCGATACTCAACGTTGTAAGTTGCAAGCCAGTAAGTGGTAGCCGCCCCTGATAACATGCGTACATGCAACGTGTGGCAGCTGCAGATAAGGCAGGGCTAAGAAGCGAAAGAGAGACAGGGAGGGAGACACAAGCTAACAAGCAGAAAATGATATTACAAGCACATAACTCGTGCCAGCAGTAGAAAACAGACTCTGGAATCCTGGCAACAAAATGAGGCAGAGGCACGCTCCTGTTTATGGCTTCTGTCCTCTGCCCTCTGTCTCCTGCCTCCTGCGGCAGATGAGGCAAGCAAATCTCATTAAACACTGAATCGAAATGGTAATTTGAGTTGTTCACAAACAGCAGACAGATCCCGATACAGATACAGATTCCGATTGCGATTGAGTTGATAGGAAGGTCCTAGATGAATGAATTCCAATCCCTATCATGTGTGTGCCTCCGTCGGTGTATCCTGTGCCAAAGGGCTCTATTTGCCAAGCTGACAGACAGTTCGGGTCTCTTCGAGGGGCAAAGACGTTTGCCACAACAACAGGGGCAAGGAGAAGGACAGGGCCTGAAAGCGGGGACAACCGGACGCAAGGTGTGATTTTGCAGTTGTTTTTGTTTGTGGCACTCGGTTTCAAATGCGGGCAGGTGATTTCCAACAGTCTGTGTGTGTGTTGCTGCCACATGTAGAATACTTTTGTGTGGCACTTTAAAGAGTTTAGTTTGCTTTTAATAAAATGCAATTTGTTACATTTGATTGGTTTAGTTTTAATACCTGACAAGCAAATAACTTTTGAACATTGAGTTGAAAATCAAGTAAATGGCTTTAATTGAATGCGTTCATGTTGCATCAATCGATTTAGTGATTGATGCATTGTATGTAGTGTGGCAGGAATTTAATTAAGTGCCACATTTGTTATGCTGTCAATTGCAAGCTCTTTAAAAAAAGATACATTTATATCTGTAGTTAATTTAATTGGTTTAAAGGCGTAAAAGTTTAGTCAAGTCGCTACTTCTTTTCTCTATAAAACTTAACTATATTTAAATGTGTTTAAATGTGTATTAATTTATATTTATGCACAAGCAGCATTTCAATTTGCAAATGTCAACAGGAATTTACTGTTGACTCTTGCGGCAACTGCGGCTTGTTGCGATGCTGCAACAGCTTGCTGCATTAACGTGGCAGCACGTAGCTGCTACTTAATATAATGAACTTTAATGTAAATTTATCTATATAACTATACAGCAACAGACTTGGCTTAGTACTCCCAACTTAACCCTAGTAACTACCAGTTTGGCATGCGCCTAATCTACCCCATTTGTAGACCGCTTCTCTAACAGGTACAACGTCATGTTAAATTAATTGATGTTTGTAGTTTGCTGAATTTTGATTTGAGCTGACAACTGCAATGTTGGAGTGTGTGGCAAATATTATGTAAATTGAGTTGTCTGTAATGCACTTGAAATAGTTGAAACTCTTTAAGAAAACTTCCACTCCATTTGTCTAATCACAGTCTTAAGTTTTGCTGCTAATCGCTTTCCATTAGGCAACTCATTTCACCGTTACTAATTAACATTCTACGTTCTTCACTCAGCTGTGCTTATCGTATCGTTTAGCGTACCTGTTCTACCTGTAGTAGGACTATTTGTTGTGCTTCCATTTAAACTTTTCAATGATTTTGACACCAGAAAACTTTAGTGGAAAAGTTTGCGGAGCTGAGGCTGTGACATTTTAGCCTTTTTTGAAGCTAAATCTTAGAGTGTCTTAAGGCTAATGAATGATAACTAATTAGATTGATTTTAAGTAACTTTTAGCTACTTTTCTTAGGTGACTAACCACTTTGATTTGCTGCCAGCTCTGGCAACGCAATTTCCCGTCAAATGGAAAACTACAAAACAGCCAAAACGTAGCTAAAAGTGACGTCACAGTGGGGTAAACAAAATGTCTAAGCGATGTGGGGAGTAATGGCATTAGGGTTGGGGGAAGAAACACCCCAAAGAGAATAAAAGCGCAAAACTTTTGTAAAGATTACATGCGCATTACCCAGTCCGAGTCCAAAGGGGGCAAAGCGAAGCCCGTGGGCCATGCAAAGGTCGCCAGCTGACCCCAGCCCTACCCCCTTTGGGCATGGGTAACTGTGCCAAATGGTCGCGACCTATGCAACATGCGGCAAGCACTTTGAAATTTATGTCTGTGGAAGACTAGATGCCTGCTTGAAAATGATGGACACGGCACAGCATGTGTGTGGCATAAACTCATTTGTTTGCAACGTGTGGCAAGTGGCAGCAAGTCTGCATTGAGCACAAGACAGCAGTGGCAGCAGTTGCCACAAATTGTCGACTAACGCGGCGTATGCGCAACTTGTGCAGTTTATTGAAAACTTGCTTAATTTATGGCCAGGCCCCTCTCTCCTCCCTCCGCTCTTGACCCATTTGATAAGGCAATCAATTTATGCAAAGAATGTCAATAAACAATTTCCTTGGAAAATGTACTGCGACGCAGCAGTAAAATAAAAAGAAAGATGCGAATGCGAATGAGAAGACGAAGGACACTTAAAACGCAATTCAGTTTCATTTAAACAAAGGGGGCGTGAGGGGAGCGGAGCAGGGGGAAAACATTTAAGAGGGGAAATGAACATTACGGTAATTGGAGATGTGTATAGCAAGTAGTGTGTGGTGTGCGTGTGTGTGAGTCGACAATTTGCCATTTTGAATGGATTGAATTGGATTGCGTCTAATGCGGCTTATCCATGGCACAGTGGGTGATATTTACGAGCCAGGCAATGTCCTGCCGAGCAAGGACTAAGAACTACAACAACAGCAAGACATAGAAATCAAACAGATGTACAGGGAGCTAGGAATTGGCAACTGGGAACTGAGAACTGGGAACTACCCAAGCATTTGGACAGCGCTTAATGGCGCTGTAATCAAAAGTCATTATGTCGAGCATTGCCATCAAGGACACTGAGCACAGGACTCTTATTCTCTGTGCGCTCTAGCTCTAGGGTTCAACTAGACTCTGAACGTGCAGCTTGTCGTCCATTTGCTTACAATGGAAAATTACGCGTATTATGAGCGGACAACAAACAGGGGCAAAAGTCAGGGATGGACCTGAGGTTAGATTTGTGGAATTGGGTTTGTTATTAATTTGTTTGTCAAAGCTGAAAGCAGGAAGCACAAATTTGCCGCATCATCGTGCTCAGGGCCACAGAATTTTCCACTACCACTATCAATGCCACTGACATTGCCATGTTAATGGGCGCAACAGTTTCCGACTGGGCTAGGATAATAGCGTTGGCTATTAAACGACAAACGAAGGCGGCTAAAACGCGGATTAGGCCCAAATACACGCACATCATGAGGTAGCAACTTCAATCAAGGGAGGATTACGATTTTGGGGAAAAAAGGGAAATTGGTAAATGTGAAATGGGAAATGGGAAATGGGAAAGACAACTGGTATTGGTACCACAATGCAGACTATATCCTGCATATGCATGCAAGGACACGTGCGGCGCTGTTCAGTTCAGCAACAAGCACAAACAGATAAGGGAAATGGAAACCAGTTTCTGGGGCCATGACTCATATATGAGAAATGTAAAAACTTGTACTTTTACTCAAAATATATAATTTCCAAATAAATTTTGGCTTCTCTGCTTAATTTCCATTGTAAAACTGTAGATCACTCCAGTGTTTTCAACATAAAAACGGAAAAGCACAAGTTTTCATTAAATACATTTCTCAAATATGTTGAAAATTCAAACAATTTTCGAAATTCTACGAATCCTAAGAGTTTGCAAATCAATTTCATACAATCCAAAGTCGATGAACTAATTTTAATTCGGCAGAAGTTAAAATCAAGTTTAATAAATTGCAAATCATTTAACGATGTTGATTAATGTATGAAAATTCTTGAAACGAGTCGGGAAAACCCAAAGAACGCATTAAGCTATAATGCAGATATGGCAATGTACTCATTCATATATTTATATCTGTACTTACTAATATTGTATTGTATTGTATATAAACGACTTGAGGATACTCGTCATGGAATCAACAATAGATTATTATTAAGTGAACTGTTTCTGTTTGGTTTAAATTTTAGTTGAGTTCTCCATTCAGTTGAATTCTGTTTGTTGATGATTTTGAGTAAATGTTTTTGTTGTACATTTTATTTTCTTATTTTTCCTTTTTTTTCGGGTGTTTGTTTATCTGTTTTCCCCCTTTGCTGGTAGCGATGGGAAACCAACCCGTGCAATCGACCAAAAATAGCCACGAGTATCTCATAAGTTGCGAAAATGTACTCCGAGATGCAAATAATTGAAAAGCCACAAGGGAAAACACACACACACACACGCACACCTGTGCAGAGACACAGCGAGTGCGCGATCTGTGAGGCACACGCGTTTGTTTTTCCAGCTGAGCAACTGTGACGTCACTAGTGGCAGTCGTAGGTTGTGGTTTCATGTGCGGTGGCGCCAACGTCATAAACGATTGCGATTTTGGTAAATTTAGTTTAACTGCATCATCAAGAGGATCATGACGTCGATCCCTTATTTTCATACGAGTACATCACACTTTCTCTCTCTCTTAGAATTTTCCTACCCGCGGGTGGTCGACACTTTTCTTTTTGGCCATTTCAATTGCAAAGTGCTGAAAGATACTCAACGACCAACGGAGAGGGGCTGTCTAGTTGGTAAGCAGGGGGTGTCTAGAACAACTTTATGTCTTTTGTCTGTCCGCCTATCTTATTTATTCGCATTCGAATTTAACGTGAAAATTGCGCCTTGTTTTTTCAACGCACCCACGCCGACCCCAAACAGGGAAAATCAAGTGGAAATTCGAAAAACCGAAAAACTCGGCAAAAACTGACAAACTAAAAGCCAGAGAAGATCGACAGCGTAATTCCCCCAGTGGAGCGGTAAATTAATGTGAACGTTTGATACATGGTAATCCATAAACCAATTGCCAATAGTTTATGTCGAATCAGCTGGAAATGTACGAAACTACATGGAAAATAATTATAGTATTCGCTGATCTTTAAGGGATAGGTTCTATGTGGTCCGAGTGTTGATTTTAAAACTCAACAGTTTATCAGCATTCACCTCTGACCCATTCACCTGTTGTGATTGGCTAATTATGCTACTTATGACCAATTCTTATAGAATATACTCGAATATGGTCTTTACTTTGTTTTCAATTTCATTCATGCGTTTTGGCAACAAAATCAACAAGCTGCCGAAATATATACGAGGCTTTTGTTTTTTGGCATAAGATTTGATTTGGATTTGGAATTAGAATTCGTATTGATATGTAAATCTCCATTAGAATTTTCAAATATGTTCAATCAGACTTGGCTGCTAGCAAACTAAACGAGCATAATCAGCTAAACAATGCAAAATGCTGTCATAATTTGGCTAACAAAAATATGGGTAGCAAAAGCAACAAACAAACTAAATTTCAATCTCGTTAATTGCCAGTTGAAAATTTCATCAATTTCATAAAATTTTACGCTTATCATGTGTTGGAATCTCTTTCTGTCCCTTTCTCCCTCCCTCTCCCTCTCCTACCTCACCGAACATTGTTTGTTTTCATAAACATATTATTCAATATGTACTTTTGAATTATTAAGTTTTTTTTTTTGCACTCCTGTGACGCAAAGTAGTAAATTCTCAGTTTCAAGTGCGAATAAACTTATCCACATTTTCAACCAAAGCAAATACCGAAAGTGTTGCCAGCGTACGAATTTTCTTCGCATTTCCATCAGCTGATTTGCCAATTTAGACGCTAATCAAATCAGTTTCTTTTGCTTAATTATAAATCAATTGCAAAATGGCAAAAAATATTTTCGCACCTATTTTAATGATTATTAAAATAATACAATGGATGTGTGAAATTGATGAATCAATGGCCAATGAGGCCAACAAACAAATAACAAATATTGAAAAGTATATATTAATCGTGACGTAGGGAAAATTTGGGCAATATTAAGTTTAAACAAATTGAATATAACGGCAGCTATTTAATATTTGAAATATTACTGCTTGAGAATGATGGACAACTGTTTTCAAAAAGCAGTGCATACTTTCGGGCTGCTTGATTATGCAGCACCATCTTTTGTTCGTTGCTATACAGTATAGCGTTCGAAAAACAATTTGGCGCCATCTATTGTTCACATTAACTTCGCACCAAAACAGCTTGTGTTTAACAGAAAACTAACAGACATTAATTTAAATCAATGTAGCTGCTGTGATAAGCACTTCAGGCACTTTGTTGTACACGAAAAGTATTGCATACTTTTTGTCAGCCACCACAATTAATTTATCTAACTGTTTCCCACACAGTTTGTTGTCAATTGAGTTCAGACGAACTCGCTCGAATATCTTATCAAAGCAAAAAAAATGTAATCACTCCGCTAAATCGCAAATATGAGAACGCCAAACCAAAAAAAAACATAAACAAATATAAAAATAACGCACTTCAAACGTCCGTTGCTCCAAAAAGGCATTGTTATCATCTAAAAAAAAAACTGCGATCGTTACTTGATAAGCAGTAAAGCTGTTGAACTTAAACAAAAATAATTATCAAAGTACCATAAAAGTTGCAAGTATTTTATGGTGGAATGATTTCAAAACAAAGTCTAAGTTTAGCAAAAGATAAGTAAATTGATTAAGGTATACTTAATGGTTAGTATAGGTTTGGAAAAGATTAGTAAATTGAGGAAGGTAAACTTAATTTTTAATCTGCAGCTTGAAGTCTAAAGGAAACGCAAAGGAAGCTGAAGAGCGAGCACTGTTTGTTAGTGTATTCACTGTTCAAGCAGACAAGTTTAAAATTAAAGAGAGCCATGTAGAGCATAACAGTTGGGAGAACATTGAGTGTAACGCGTCGCTCTCTTTTTCTTTAGGAGAGCCCCCACCAACAACGGAATGTTGTCGACGGCGGCACTTTAAGTAGCTCTGTGGCGCATGTTTGTGCCTCAGTTCGACGCCGCTCGCAAAACTTAAAGCATCGGTGGAGGAGAGCTTCGTTGTGTTTCGTTTTCGGTTCGGTTTATCAAAATACCAACAACAGCAACACTATTCTGACGTACTTAATCAAAACAAAACAAATACAAAGTAAAAGCAAACAATACAAACAAAACAGTGACAATTTAATTGTAGCTTTGTTGTGTTGTTTTTAGTGCGTGCAGCTTTTGTTTTGTACAATTATAATTATTGTCATTACGAGTGCTTTTGGCCTGGTCAGATGCGACTCCATTTGGGTTGAATAAGTCAAGGCATCAAATTGAAAATAATTGCTCTCAAAATATGCAACAGTCTGACCAAATCGACAACAACAACAAACGCAACAACAAAAGTTATACGCAACGGTAGAAAGTTTTTATTGTTATTATTTTTAATACACTTCCCCCTCTTCCCACAAACGCCAAAGTCAAAGCCAAAAAAAAATACAAAATCATCAACAGTTTTGCGTGTTTAACAACAAACAACAAGAAAACCGACGAAAAGAAATTCAAGTTGTGTGTGTGTGTGTGTGTGTGTGTGTGAGTGTGTGCATAACATACTAAATTGGCAACATTTTAACAACTTTGGTTAAATAAATAAATAAAATATAATGTCTGGTCCACTGCCCGAAATCACCGCTGAGCAGCGCAAAACATTGGAACAGGTGAGAAAAATGAGTAGCAACGGTGCGAGCGAGAAGGAGAACTGAAGCTGCTCTTAATACTTAAGTCGCTCTCACCAATTCAGAGCACGCCTGCACATTGGTACCAAAGAGTATGTGTGGGCGTCAAGCAAATAAAAATATATAATTAAATTTATTCCAATTAAGTATGACAAGAAATAATTATAAACAGTTTAGTTTACGATAAACCACTTTATTGCACATAAATTAAATTTATAAGCAATAAATAACGTAAACCAAAAATAACTGTCGTTCGTCACTTAAACGATCTAAGAATGTGTAGTTCATGAAGTGTTTATTGCTGATTTAACGGCAAGTCTACAAATAACTGATACTTAATTAATTCATTCCTAAGTGAAACTTGCACTAAGCTGCAATTAAGTTCGTAGTTCGCCTTGAAAGCCATCGTACAATTAATGGCTAATAAAGCTGGACTGATTGCAACAAGGAAATAACTGTGATTACTCCATGAACTAATAGAAAACTTGCTCAATTTAAATACTACATTTTATTAGCAGCTGCCTTTTCTTCACACACTTGTGACATTTAGCAGTTTCTTTAGCCTTGCGATAAATTTTAAACAAATACATGACTAATTACGCATTAAAAATCGCTCAGAGAATTGAGTAAGCGAATCGATGGAGCGATGAGAGACGTTAGTTCAGGCATGAAAGCACGTATTATTACATTACCTTTGTCACACTGTGCTAAATTTGCATTAGTCGATAAGGAGCAACAACAACAACAATGCTAAATGGTTCTGCACATTGATCTTTGAGCAGTTTTTCTGTTTTCTGCTTTTCGTTGTTTGCCAATAAATCAGCATAGCAAATTTTGTCCGCCCCTCTACGCCCACAATAGCAGTATCAACATTGCAGTGCCAACGACCCACAAAACTAGTCAAATAGTCAAATGATCAGACGTCAAATACCGAAATTCAGTTTGAAATCGAATTCGAACCGGTTAATGCCTCTAAAACACATCGGTTATCGTCCCAGTTTGGCACATTTTGCCTTGACTGCATTCTTGACAGATGCTTTCGGCTATTATAACTTTATTGGCCCATTGGCTTCAAAAGGCTTTTAGCAATCAAGTGCATTTAAATTAAACCCCTAACGATCTGTCTTTATGACCCTTTGACCAAGATTACAAAAATTACAGAAATAAGCACTTTTGAATGTATTTAAATAGGGTTTCAACCTTGAACTACCTCACAGTCGTAATTCTTTTTAAAAAGTTCATTTCAATTAATCAAAAATCTTAACTGAAAATCTTTTATGACAAAATTGACGAACATCTGCTCTTTACAAGTATGTATGTATATTGGAAAATTAAAGTCTGTTAAGGGCTATATATCTGACTGGGTAGTACTAATGACGATTAACTGCTTTGAACTTTAAAAAACAAGCTTAAACTGAAGTTTGCGCTACCTAACAAGGTTAATGCATCTGTAAATTGGCAGAGATGTTTAAAGTCGTGTTTATAGCTTTTTTACAACAATTTGCAATGTAGTTTTGTGTGTTGTTTCCCCACCCTAGAGGTGTAAGGTTTAAACACTAAAATCAGCTTTCACATCAGTCAAATCGTCAGTTTAGTTTAGCATACATCTTTGTAGAAATTGTTGAGCTATTTGTGTATACAAATGCTAATGAGTTCTGTCTTCTTTTATTTTGCGATTTTGTCTGTTGGCTTTTGACAACTGGTTTTTGGCTGTTGGAAAGACCCAGCGAGGAGAAATCAATATTTGTTTAAGACCAAGGGGCTAACAAGTGGCTAAAAAGCCACTAGTCATGGTACCAAAACTGCACTCAATGCAAATTGGGCAAAAAGATAAAAAATAATAAAAACTTAAAAAGACTTCACAATACTTGTAATAAATGTTTGTCTTCTTGGCGTATTTACAACTCTCTTAACATTTATGCTTTGACTGTTAATTGTCTTCTAGGCGAACGCAAAGAACAAAGTTGAGTCTATAGTGCCAAAAAATGCACCCAATCCCTTCACTCTCCTCCCCTACGAGCCCTGTTGCCAAAATCCAAGTCACTGCAGCAATAATAAAAGCCAAAAAAAAGTGTTAAGGTTTCAAGCGTCGTTGAGTTGGTCAAGAGAAATACACAATTCCAAACCGGCAAACTGAAACTAGCAGCCAAATGACAGCTGGTTTTAGCCTTGTTATTGAATTTCAAGTGCTTTGTGTGGTCTAAACTGCAGCGAGTCGCGTTTAGCGCGCTGCTTAGCCGATTTAAGCCAAGTGATTGCCAAGTATAAAATATGTATTACTCAAGCCGTTTTATTCATGGGCACGACTTGTACTCAAATTGAATTCCCCTTCTCCCTTCTCCTATTTTGGCCACAATTAAAAAATCCAAAAACGTATTTAACTCTCATTGTGTTGACATTAAAACGGCAGACTAACTAACTACAGGGTATTACCAAGTACCTAAGTAGCGTCTGAGTAATTAGTTGCCTGCTTAAATTGTCTGTAAATTTTGGAGTCGTTTAGACGGCATCTATTCTTGTTTGACAACAATTCTGCTGAATCATCGATGGGAAAACAGAGACAACCTTAAACAAAAAAGCGGAAATTGTTTTTGAGATAAACCAGTTTGCGCGACCTTAAGATACCCAGCTCGAATATTGGCTAAGACTTAAAGTAAAACAATGCAAAACGTCATACCCTACTAAACTCAATTCTAGGGTATTTGAATTGGCATTGAATCAAGGGCAAATTAACAGTCTTTAAGGCAAACAACTTTTTCAACAAAAAGCTGATATTTTCCACTCCAAGTTTGTCGATTAACTGCAGTCCAGATACCTATTAATCACATGCTTAGCTGTAAATATTGTTAGCCAAGATTAGAGCTGTTTACCAAGCGATTAGCGGACGAATTTAGCGAAGGCCAAGAAATGGAATAAAACGCTTATCGCTAATCTAATTATAATTTGCAGTTTCGCAAGCAATTGCATGATGTACTCGATGACACCCATGACGATTACTTTCTGCTGCGTTGGCTGAGAGGTGAGTTTAACTACACTTTTCCAGGTGTCCCTCTCAATTAACTCCTGCTCACTCTTGCACTCTTACTCCTTCATCAACATTAGCTCGCAAATGGAATTTGGAGGCAGCGGAGAAAATGCTCAAAGCGGTAAGTGAGATGAATGGAAATATTCATCATAATTATTTTTTAAATTGTTTGGCATTTGGATTTATGTAGAGTCTAAAGACCCGCGCCATGTGGAATGTGGACAATATTGAGAAGTGGGAGGCACCGCAGGCATTGCGGGAATATTTACCCTACGGCCTAATGGGTTACGACAAAGAGGGCTCGCCAGGTAATCAACCAGAAGCACTCAATCTACTCAGTTTAACTAATAACACTTCCAACCCCTTTCAGTGATTGTCTGTCCCTTTCACAACTTTGACATTTGGGGCATGATGCACTGCGTCACACGCTTTGAGTTCCAAAAGTATTTGGTACTGCTTCTAGAGCGTTTCGTCCAAGCGGCATACAAGCAGAGTCTGGAGCACGGCTGGAAGGCGCGTCAACTCGTCGTCTTCTTTGACTGCGAATCGATGAACCTTAAGCAATACGCCTGGCGTCCAGCAGCGGAATGCGTAATCTCATCCGTCAAACAATACGAGTCCAATTTCCCCGAGCTGCTCAAAATGTGCTATATAATCAATGCACCCAAACTCTTCTCGGTGGCATTCAACATAGTCAAGAAGTTCCTCGACGAGAACACCACCAGCAAGATACACATCTACAAATCGGGAGTGGACAAGTGGCAACAACAACTCTTCTCTCATGTGGATCCCAAGATAATGCCCAAGTGCTGGGGTGGTGAGCTGGTGGACAAACTGGGTGATCCGCAGTGCAAGTCACTGATGATCTGGGGTGGCAAGGTGCCCGAAGAGCTGTATGTGGATCAAAGCAGTCAGCAGAGTGACAAGGACTTTACCGAGGCTCAGGTGCCCAAAGGTGACAAACTGAAACTGCACTTTAAGGTCAAGAATCAAATGTTGGACAGCGAACAGCAGCCGCAGCAGCAATTGTTATCCTGGAACTTCCGAACACTCGACCACGATATCAAGTTCGGTATCTACAGTGTGGACGACAAGACGGGTGAGAAGCGCAGCGAGGTGGCTTTGGGTACAGTCTACTCCAACGAAATGGACGAAGCTGGCTGCATATCCACGCGACCTAATACGACCTGTAAGTTAAGTTGGGGAGCTACAGTGAAGCTTTGTTAACCACACTTTTCCCTTAGATACTGTTGTGTTTGACAACTCTGCCAGTTATTTGAGAAGCAAGAAGCTGCGCTATTGGGTGGATCTCATCTCCGAGGAGGAAGTGGGCGTCAGTGAGTTGACAGCTCAGATGGAAAGCACACAACTCGTAGGCCAGCAATGATTGACAGCTGATTGAAGCATCAACAGCAACAAAGCCAAAAAAAACACACACAAGCTTCACAAAAAAAGTCCTTTGCAAAGATCGGGTTAATTACAGTTAAATGGTAGTTAGTAAATGTATAGATAACGCCAACTACTGTAGACTCGTTAGCCAGATCTGAGCAAGGGTAAAATCCATAGAAACAACCTAATAAACTAACCTCGGTGCAAGTAAGACAACAAAACAAACTTTGTGATAAATGATTAAAATGGATTGCGTTTACAGTAGTTATCTTTACAGTTAGTTAGTGATTTATTGTATTATCTGTACCTATCTTTTGTACAATAGTTGATTATTGTAATTAATTAATGTTAAATGTGGGATCGGTCTTGACTTACCGATCTTGTTCTTGATTTTCACTTTCCTTGTTACCGCAAGTAAATGTTTTGAAAAACTTGTATGTCGTTTAAATCAATAAATAAATGATGAATGATTTGCAAATATAACACTTTAACTCATTGATTGGTCGCAATTGCGCCAGAATTGCGCCTCATGGCTGCTGCGATGAGGCGCGGCGCTTGCGCCTTCATCACTGCGGACCACCAGGATTTGGGCCAAGTTGCGGTCCATGTCCAACCTGTGGCTGCAGCTGCTGCATGGGCATCATGGCATTCGGACTGGCACCCACAACACCGACACCAACGCCTACTCCCACCCCGACTCCAACGCCCACACCGCCTACACCAATGGGCGGACCAATAGCTTGATTTGGTGGGGGCAGAGGCAGATCAGTCGTGAGCTGTAAATTGGTCAGCAGATCCGTGATGGCCGGAAACAGTGAGCACTGATTTTGTTGTACTCCAAAGTCGGCAAAGCGACGCAGCAAAGTGCTGGCCGCCGTCATCATCGGAGATTGCACCTGTTCACGTCTCTCGGCCACCTGCGTGAGATTTGTGGCAATGTCATGAACAATAGGTAGCACCAGCGATGGGCTATCTTTCCAGTCCTTGCCGTTGTAGGGTATTCTAGTGATGTGCAAAAAGAACAGTATCTTCATGCGTCCCAGCACCACACAGGCATTGCCAATGGGCACAATGGGTAATGCTGAGGGAGGCATTCTCATGCACATTTGCACAGTCCACTTGAGCTGATCCCCACCCAATTCGGGTTTCATTTCCAATCGCATAATCTGAACGAAATCCTTGAGCACATGTCCCGGCTGGTTCAGCAGACGGCAGATGCTCTGCAGAGCATTGGGACGAAATGGAGGTGCAGCCACACGTGTGTCGAAGTATTGTTCGATGATTAGCAGATCGTCGGGACTTAACTGGAACGTGGGTTTGTCTGGCATCGGTGGCAGCTGAGAGACCTTTAGGTGCAGGGATTGCATGTGCATCGGATTGAGCATCACCTGACACTGCAGGCCGTCCACCTTGAACAGCACAACGCCCGGTTCCGTTGAATTGATAGCTGTTAGCGTCTCATCGTTTTGGATATTGCGATGAAGCTGGCGACGCATGTAGACACAGCCCAGGAATCGCTCCAGCGGACTCATGTCTACCACATTGATGTCCTTGTTTGGATGAGGACTGGGACGACAGAGTGTCTCCAGTGCTTCATGGGTGAGTAGTGTGGGCACAGCCCCAGCCCAAGGTCTATTTAGAGTTCCACGCGTGCCACGATCAGGCCCACCTTGGCCTCCTCCACCTGTGCTCTTATGCTCCGGACTCTGTCCGGGTCGTGGAGAAGGACGTGGCATGCTTGGGGATCCTGGCCAATTATTGTTCGCTGGCGACATGGCAGTAAAGGGTGAATCCTGATGACTTTGCATGTAGAGTGTATTTGGTCCCGGACTGTGCACCATGTGCGGACTGGGCTGTGGATTTAGCGGAGATGAAGGCATTAAGCCACCGGGCGACTGATGCGGCATGTGTGGTGCGGGTGGCGATGTCAAATTGAAGTTGGCATGACTCTGAGCACCACTGCCTCCGCCACCACCAGCGCTGGGATGAGGACTGGCCGGTGTGTGAGGATTGGAACTAGAAGGCGGTGTATGCGGTGCGGGGAAACGTAAGCCACTATCCCTCGGCGACTGGGGACCACGCATGCCTGCGCCCAAAAACGGCGAGGATCCACCAGCACTCACACCCGCCACACTGCTCGGACCACCATAGTTATCTTCCATGCCCATTGGGGACAATGGATTGTCATCCTCATGCGGTGCACGTCCTCTGTAAACTGCAGATTCATCCACATATTTGGACAAGAATGCCTTGAGTCCTTGAATGGGTGTAAACTCCTCGATAGCGTTGCGTTCAAAGCGGCTGCTAGCGCCATCGCGTATGGAAATGAGACGATTGGCCCGGAAGCGCAGCTCCAGGCAATAGACAGCCTGATAGGTCAACCTGATCAGACACGGCGACTGTGGCAAAATGCAAAACGATAACACGGGCACTTGTGGACGCTGTAAGTGGACAAAGAAGGATTGAAGATATGTCTTGATACCCAACGGTTAACAAACTTACAGGAATTCCCAGCAGCGGCAGCACAGGCAGCTTGGCAATAGAGCTCATGGGATTGTAGGTTTCATGCAGTATGTGAGCAATAGTCGTAAGACTATGCTGTTGATTCAGATGCTGGGCCAGCTGATCTCGCATCATGGAGTGTGCATTCACTGCCGAAATACCGCCCACAAAGGTGAGACGAAAGCCATGTGACTGCACCGACCAGTAAATGTTGCAGGTTACCTCCTTTTTGGGTCCGTAGCCCAGCAGCAGATTTACATAGCTGTAGGACTTGACCACGAGCATGTCACCAAGACTAAGTCGCTCTGTGGAGTTATTAAATATAAGACTAAATTGATTCAATTATTTGAGAGCTTCACTTACTGTTTCTCAGCTGCTCGGAGAAGTCGTGAACCAACGTGTAAAGATAGACTATCTTGGACCAGTCATTAAGCAGATCCTCGACAGTCTTTGCGAAGTCAAGATTGGCCTGCTCATAGGTAAGGTAGACAGTGCGACGATTGCCCTGCTCCTTCTGGTGCGTGCTCTGCAGTGGCGTGCTGTAGAACACAAACTCCACAACCCAGATGCGCACTTGGCTGTTTTTGTTGGTCTGCGAACGCACAGATATAGAGAGCACACGTCGCATTAAGTCGTCCCATACATGGGACTCTATTTTGGGCATCGCAGTTGAAGTGCTGGCAGTTGCTGCCGGGGCAGCCGCTGGCTTAGCATCACCAGAAGCAGCCACTGCAGGTGGCGTGGCTCCAGGCTTTGGTAACGCCAGAATCTTTAGTACCAGAGATGTGGCATTGGCCTCTACTTGCAGACCGCTATGCGGTATGCGGTACTTTGAAAGTGTTTGGGCCAGATTCAAGAACGGAATCTTCTCATCGCACATGGCCACCACGTGCGCCAATTCTGGTATAAAGTATGCGGGAAATATGGTCTTTTGTTGCTTGGGAGGTGGTGCGAGGATGTCACCATTTGATTTGCGTTTATGTGGAGATATGTCTGCTAAAATTGTATGTTTTAAAATGGGCTCCATGTAGATAAAAGATTAGTTCTCACCATCAACTTCAGTGCCGGGTCCATGTGTGGCCACAAAAGTATCAAACTCAATGAGACCCATGAGTTTTGTGTATAGTTTAGGAATCTCCGAGGGCGGCTGGTTTATAATTGACACCAGTTGCTTGGCTGAATCATCCACAACGTCGCTCTCGTCCTTTTGAAAAGCCACAAAGCCCAGGTGAAATGTGTACTCCATTTCATTGGGCATGGCAGATTTCTCTTTCAGCTGAACCACCTATAAGTAAATCAAACATAGTTCTAATAAACTTAATTTAAATAAATCGTTATAAAAAAGCTTACCAGAATAATGTTGGGGTGTCTGTGTAGCTTCACGTAAATCTTATGCCGCCCGGTTTGCAACAGTTCCTGTTCTGGTATCGTCAGGAAGGGCAACGTCTCCGTAGCCGTGGCAGGCAGATGTTGCAGCGTCTTCTCGCATCGCCTGTGGGTAATCCAGTAGCGCAGTTCCGAGAGTAGAGCAGGCAACTTGCTACGATCGCCGTTTAGACAGTCCTGCATTTCATCTGTAATAGGGCAATCCAAGTGCTTGGGCACATGACAGCGGAACATGCCTGTGTGGGTGTCAATGGTGATGTGGATTTGCTCGGCTCGTAAACATGGTGTTAGCACAGGAACAGTTAAAATAGCTGGTGTGCCCTGTAGATTAACTAAAAGAAATATTAATTTGTCAGTTATTTCTTCGTGAAAAGATGTCAAAAAGATCGTAACATTTACACTCACAGTCAACGTCTTTGAGGAAGGCCTGGAACTCCAGTTTCAAATCAGTTAATCGTGACACAGATCGTATGTATACGGTGTGCACAATCAAACGTTCCATCGAGAGATGATCAGAGCGCACAGCGCGATCTGCAACCTCGGCAGATTCCTTGGCGCCTAAGGAGGGCACATGAACAACTGCCAAAGGACGTCCGATTTCGCTGGGATCCGATTGTACAGTGAGACGATAGCCCAACTCCGATTTGAGATCACGCCAATATGAAACAGTTAGTTTAACTCCTGGCACATACTCTTCCACATTAATATTGTTGTCATCCAAGCGCTCATAGTTAAGACGCAGAGTTTGCGTGTAGAGCACCTCCAGCTGCAAGGACTGGCAGAAATAGTGCAGACAATTGTACACCTCGCTCAATGCATTGGAATTCTCCACGAGACGCGCCTGGATTAGTTGGTGTATGTAATTGACCTGCAGCGAATGCACCAACGATTTGCCATCTATGGGAAGAGTAAGAATAACTAAGTCAATCTGTTGTTATTGTGCAGATCAACTGTCTTACCGCCTGTCTCTTTGTCTTCCACAAGTATATCAATATCCAGCAGGCGCCAGGGCACATTGGGGCTGTCCCCCATGACGGTTAGAGCCACGCTAAACTCGTGTTTTACCTCAAATGTAACTCGTCCATTACGTATGCGAAATTCACGCATCTGTGGCAACAATTTTCCAGTGACCAGACGATGTTGAATAACCTGATTGAGACGCAAGAGCGTCTGCTTCTTCTCTGCCGGTGTTATAGCATCAGGAGGCACAATACGCTCGCGTATGCACGTGGGCAAGCGATTGTAAGTGCCAGTGGTTAAGACCTCAACAGCAGCTGGAATGTGAAAATTGGGCAATCTTGCCCGCACGAGCGTTTCTCTCGACATGCGTGCCAGCATGTCAGCGGTCTCAACAAAGAGCATGTTCTGTTTGTCCAGGAAGCTCATGATCTGCGAACTCTTGTCCACCTTGGACACCGAGTTGCCCCACTTGACCAATGCATTGAGGCGTGTGAATAAATGGCGAGTTCGCGCCGCATATGCATAGATTTCCACCTTACGCTCCATATCCGTTTTGCGTGGCAACCTGAGGAACACAAATACAGAGCCTCAACAAATATTCCCCGGTACAAACTCATTTACTTACAATTCTGCCAAAACCATGAGCTCGTGGTATGTACGCTGTACAATGAAATCGATCAACACCGACATTGACATGGTATTAATGCGCGGTCCTCCCTCCTGGCCAGCTGGCAAATATCCAGCATTTGCACCGGGCATTTGCTCAAGTGGCTGCGGCGTAGGCGCCATGTTTTTTGCTCACACTTTTCACAGCGCCGCTCGCAAAATTTACTGTTTAATATTCACGCAAACGACTTGCGTTGAGTTTTTCAAAGTTGTTTTAGCTTCTGAACATGAAATTCATAATATTTATACACTTTTTCAATTGTTTTCGCAAAAATTTCGGGAATTTGTGAATGATTGTCCCGAATCCGACGAAAAAGAGTGGCAAGCTTATCGATGTCGTTATCGAACTAGAAGTGGGAAAATATCGATGTCACTATCGCCATTAATGGTTGAGCACTATCGAGTCAACTCTTCTATCGATGGTCGTGCACAACCGATAGTATCACGAATGTGGTCGATAGTGCCTCCAATAGTTCTTAAATAAATGGCGCGTTTTTGATAACTGGTAGCAAAAATGGTTTTATGTTATACAATAACCAAAATAACTGTTTAAGGAAACGTGGGCACAACTATCACGTATTTTGGAACAAATATTGCTGTTGCGTGCGACCCACGGACGTCAAGTAAAAACAAGTTTTTTTAACAGTGACCGGCTTTAATTGGTGGCACTATCGATGTTTTTTTTTTTTGTTCACAACTGTTCTTCATATAACATAGATGGAGTGTGTTTAACAAACATGCGGTAGGTGGCGCCAATTTTTTTTTTTGTCAGTTTAAAGAATTTATACATTTTTTTAACAACATATTGCTTTAATACTGAATAACGCTAGTTCTAAATCAAAATCATGTACTTTAACTGCCATTTTAATTGTATTGTAGTATAGCCTATAGCAAAACTACGACTAAATCATAAAAATTGTGTTCTTTACCTAATTTAGTCCAGTGAGTAATATTATGTATATAAGCGTGCCTATGAATCAAAATTCTTATTTAGAATTTGTTCAATATCAGTCATTTTGAAGCATATCAAATATTTCACAACATCTTGAAAATTATTGTTAAATAATGAGAACGACGGAAAGTCTTATCCTTACTTTGTTAAAATACCTGGAATTGAACAAAAATTCGCAATTGGACGTAAAAGTTTGGGTTTAGCCTTCATTGCTGATTTAATAAAGCTCGGTAAGAACTAGTTTAATCCAATAAATCATAATTTTATTTATAAAATTGCATTAAAATATCTAGCTAAATATGTGACTAAACAATCTGAATACAGTTTCACTGCAGAGCCATTGGTTTATTGTCTGGATAAAATTATTGGCAATGATATCGCGCTTTCTTTAAATTTTGTATGTTTCGCAGTCATTCAGTGTATTTAGAATTGGTTGGCACGAGGCTGGAGTGATAACACATTAATTGGTACTCTTAACAAAGTAAAGATTCATAAAAAATAACAGGTTGACACTTGAATCATAACTAAAAGCCTGAAAATTTTTAGTATTATATTTAAAAAAATCACAATTTATAAAATCTTCAATGTGATTTGCTGTTTAAAAATGATTGAGTTTTCCGTCAAGTTAAGATGCAGAATTTACATACATATAAATTAGAATCGAAAAATAGTTGATTAAATACAATTTCCGTTTGAAATTATTCCAATAAAGATAAATGCATTTGCCGTTGATAGAGCTAATAATAAAAGAGAAAAGTTCAATGACCAAAACATTTCAATTGCCATATAAAAACATTCAGCACGATGATGAGGACGATGTTTTTGTTTTAGTTTTTCCCTTTGTTGCTGTTAAAAATAAAGAAAACAACAACATTTCCGCTTTTGTTTCTTTGAATTTTGACACGGTAGTTGTGGAGGGATAGAGAGAGGGGGAGCCGAGAGATATACAAAATACATATACATTTTGTAATTATTTACAGCAATGCCATACATAAATTCGGATCTTCATAATGTTGCAGGTTGCAAGTTGCTCGGTGCTTGATGCCCGATGCGTTGCATTCTTTTCTACACTGCAGTGCCCTAGGAAACTTCAAGTGGCGGCACATGCCAAGCTGCCCTACCCTACCCTACCCACTACTCTCTCCCTCGCCACGTTCCACCCAGCGCAAAGTGGCTGCCACCAAAGGAATATTGTTGGCAGCCGACGTAAAGTTTGAGCCCTGTCCCTATCCCTCTCCCACTTGATTCCCCTTGTCTCTCGACAACTCCCCCAATTGAAATCTGCCACCGTAAGCGTATCCAAAACGTGGCCAGAGTGTTTTGCCTTGTGTCTTGTGCCTGTCGAGTCGTGTCGTATCGTGTCGCTTCGAGTCGTGTCGTGAGTTTTCAACGGCATTAAAAATAGAACTTTATGATGTTTTCGCTTCTTTTGACTCCACAACTCCGATTTGGCTCAGGAATTACAAGCATATCCGGCCTCGAAGATTTACTCCATAGCGACCACTTTCGGGTTCAAAATTCCATTCAAATCGGTTGATCTAAACAATGTTTTGAGTTATCGAATCCTGTAAACAGGATGTTGCCTCAAAGTTGAGTGACGAAATCTCAGTAACCAGGCTATAAAATCAGTGGTGTGGAGGTGTGGAGTGTGTTCCGGGAAAAGAGAATAATTATAATAATTCGATGCAAACGAACTCTGAACAATTCGAAAGAGATTATGGTATAATTTATGGCAAGACGAAAGCTAAAGACTTTCAAGACTTTCATTTGAAATCGATTATAAAATTATTTACACAACAGGAGCAGAATGCGAAATAAACGATATTTTGCTTACTTAGCGAGTGAATCTTTCTTTTTCTCTCTTTTCTCTTTATTTAATTTATTTTTCTCGGTGCTTTTGTTGTTGTATTTTCTGCCTGTTGAATTTCGCATTAAGAAGATTTGCGCTTCTTTATCTCAGTGTAAATAATTGGAAATGGAGCTGCGTCTCTTGTCTGGAATTTATGGTGGCTTCTTTTGGTCTTCAACTGCATTTTACCTACGCAAAGAACCGTTGTTCTCCTTGTGCCTGGTGCTCGCCTTGTCCGCCTTGGAGAGCAGTTAAAAATAACGAGTCTGTGGCACTCAATAATGCAACATTCAGCATCTGCAACAGCAAGAGATCAAGTTGAAAGAAGCAGACGAAGAGACGAGTCTCTGCTGCAATTGCGCCGCAATGTGAGCAGGAGAGCTCTGCGAAGAATTGGCTGGAGAAATAAGGACCAAAATAGATTTATGGCCCTCAGTCGCCTTCGTTTCTTTTGCTTTTCAAGAATCGCTGCGCTCTGGGTGACGATTCTTTGGCTCGGTAGCTGCACAGCTTCGCAACTTGGCAGCTTAACATCTTTGGTCTCTTTGGCAGACACTTCCTTCCTTTTGTGGCACACCCTCGCCGCCTCTCCGCCTCTTCCTCTCACCCCTTTCGCTCTCTCAACCTCCCACTCTTATTAATTGCCGTGATTAAAGTCGACGTGGCTGCCACGTATGTCTTTAGCACATGTCACACTGTTTGCCTTCCTACCCCACCGCTTCCCTGACAACCACTGTGACCACATCCATAAGATACTTTTGTCTCGTCGCGTCGCTCGCGTTGTTTTCTTGGTCCAAACTCAGCTGTTGGTGCGTGATGCATGTTGTTGGCCCAACTTGACCCTAGAATCCAAATTACATTTCCATGTTGGCGCCAGACAGCAACACCATCGTCATCATCATCACCATCATCATCATGGCCAATCACATTAACTGCATTGTACATCTTAATCTTCATCAATTTCCATTTGCATTTCCATTTCTTTGTTGCCCACTGCGTGGGTCGAGGCCAACAAAGTGAATAAGCGAAAATGGCCAACAGTGAACAAGAAGTATACTTAGCTGACAAGCAAATTGGCTATAACAATTAATACTATTTAACACATTAATTTAATTCTAGCGAAGAGCAAAGAGCGCAGCGCATTTCTCTACTATCTTGAGTGTTTTGTGGTTTCCATGAATCTGGGAAATTCCCTCTAATCAGATTTTAATACGTTTCGTTTTTTGAGTATCGAAAAATTGTAAAAAAAAAGATATGACAAATTTAGGATACAAGTTTCATTAAAAAGCATTTCTCATCCACTTAAATTATGTCAATAAATTTTTAGTTGTAGGGACTAAAGAGAGACTAGTTTCACAAGGACTCCTAGCTATATATAAAGACAAACTTTCATTTACCCAACTCCCACTCTCCCCTCTACTCCCTCTGTCCTCTCCCTTCACACTTCTCTCAATGAAAATTCCATGTCATTTCCACTTGCATGCAACTGCAACAGCAAAATCCACTTAAAACCAGAAAAGAAATCAAGGCGACAACAACCAATGTGCACGAGATATAAATCATATAACATATAGAATTATAGCATACGTAAGAATTATGCCCCAATATTTTCCCTTCCACCCCACTACACCGCTGCCACCTTCCACCAGCCCCCTGCCCAACCCGCGCACCGCTCCCCGCACAAGTTCATTACGCTGTGAAAAAGTCAAACGTTGAGAGCTGCCGACAACACCTGTGATAAATCCATTCGCTTGAAAGGGATCGAGCAGCCAAAAAGGCAGTGGATGGGGAGGAGCAGAAGGAGGTGGGTAGACAGGGTGCCACGCAGGCGGTGAAGGGGAGGCGTCAGGTGAGCGCGTGAGTCTATTTTGGATGGGATCGCTAAAAGTACAAACAGCTATTTCAAAATGCCAAATTGCGGTACTGCGTCACCGTCAACTACACACTACACACTATCTAGAAAGCGACCGGCAAATGCCTGCGGCTCTCTCTCTCTCTCTCTCTCTCTCTCTCTCCCTTCTCTCTCTATCTCTCCTACTCTCTTTCTCTGTCTGTGGCTAGGGCTTGACAGCGGCATGGGGGCACATGGAGCGAGCAGACTCTGTGAGGTTTTTGACACTGCGTTAGAAAATTCTGCGCAGTGGTCCTTGTCCGTGTGTGTTTCTCCCTTTTGGAAAATGTGAACGAAAGAGAGACAGAGAGGGAGAGCATAATAAAAACATTATTTTCTTTTACGAAATGTATTTTTAAACCGCACACACTTGTTCCAATGGGGCCCTCGTTCTCGTTCTGCTGCTCAGTCTCGCAGCTCTCCGATCCCGAGTTTTGCTCGCCCGATCCTCGGCAAACAGCTGCTAGCTGTCGGTTTGTCGACGATTGGCGGTCGACGGTCGGTTCGTCGGTTTGTCGGCATCGTCACCTCCTCGATGCCTCAAGATGTAAAAACTGTAAGTGGTATGTGAAAGAAAGTTCAGTTCTTCCTGAGATCTCGCTGCGTTCGTTCGGTTTTTCGAGAGCGCCGCCGCCACGTGCAGCCGAAGAATTTCTCAATATTAAGTTATCGCCTGCGAACCCATATACACACATACATATATACACTTTTATATATATATATATATATTTGTAGAAATATATATAGAGCAATTAGTGAGGATCGGGACAAACACTTGTGCACTTACTCTGTATCTATAGATTTGTGATTCTTCAGACTTTTTTTGTGATGAAATTCGTGAAAATTGCGTAGACCAGACGAGAAGAATTCCAACGAAAGCAAAAGAACTTTCCGAAAGCGTCTGCCGAGGGCGGGGGCGGGAGCCTCTTCCTCTTCTCCTGCTCTTATTGATTCCCCATCGACTGAATCATCAAGCTATACTGAGCAACCGATTTCGATTCCAATTCTGATTCCGATTTCACACAGAAGACACGCTTCAGTTCTGTCGGATTCGCTTCCCGATCTTCAGCGTGGTGAGTAATACTTTCAGTTGCATCTGAAGTCATTAAAAGCTGGAGCATTTCAGCTGTTGTACAGGGTATGCCTTTGGTCTACACTAGTTTTTACTTTCACTACAAATTACACAATTGTTCCAATACACAACCCTTCTGCTGTCTTCACTATATGCTATATTGTATATATATCGGAGACCGAACATTTTCCCCGGATTTTTCCTACCTTCTTCTACCTGTTTTTCTTTTTGGCTGGTTCAAAATTATCGCCTCGAAGAGCGTACCGGGCCACACTTGTTAAATTAATATTATTATTTCTTTGATATTTTGACATTTACGTGAGAAATGTGTTTGCATTGGCAATGATCGGCCAAACAGATGGATGACCGATCTTTCCGACTGCCCTACACTATATACACCTGTATACTATATATAAGTTAAATACTATAGATCTGTTGACAGTTTGTTCTGGCTCTCAATCATGTGCTGTCTGATAGTTTGTTGCGTAAATTTCTAGGATATAGTATAAGATCTGTTAAAGCTATATATGTAATACAGCTAATATTTTGACTTTGTCATGCAGCGTGCAAAATGCGTCGTTATAACTGAAGAAACTGCGTAGAATTCTGCAAAATAGAGAAGACAAACAAAAACAAAACACAAAAACCCACAAAATATGAAATTATAATATCGTCCGATTCTGCTTATATATAGTTTTATCTGCGACTATGATCAATGCCACACAATTAGGCACAAGTGATTTGCAGGTGCACCCCAGAAGCAGCATGATGTTAATACCACCGATTAATCATATGTATATGGAGATGCGCTCTCAGATCCTTTCTTTGTGTGTCCCCCGTTAATGTTTATAATGGGTTGTCGTAAACATGATCGCAAATGAGTCCAGCGACGATTGAGCAGGGCTAACCGTACGGTAAACAACCATATTATCGAATCCAAACAATTCAATTCAAAAACTCAGCGGGTTGGAAAAATTCCCAACCCGAAGAGTCAAGGGCGAGCAATAGGAGTTTTTTCTTTACCACCGATCGATCAGTGGAAGATACTACATGTGTCCTGTTTTGTGTGTGCACTACAGGCGCCGCTGGCTACATGCGATTTGTTTATTTGTTCCAACTTGCGTTTTCAAGTTTGAACTAAAATGTAAACTATGCACATTTCTTTGCCCTCGACTGCGGTTTATAAATAGTCCAAAAACGCGAGCATGCAATCCACCGACCGTTGTTAAGGCCACCGACGCCGTACACCGCCCCCACCCCCTCTGCGCTACTGCATCCCGTTTCCATCTTTGGCAGAGCCATTAACATTTCTGTGCTTTGTGTACATTAACAGGACTTTGAACTTTCTTCGGAGCGCTCATTTTGCGCAGATTTCCACCGTAAATATACAAAAAGCATTTTCATGTCCATTGTGCGTTGAGTTTACAGAATGCACTCGGAACACTTTGGGATGGGTCAGATCTACCTATAGTATATATACCTCTATACTATATACTTGATTCACTGCAGATTTCTAGCGTTTACTTTTTTGTGTTATTTATTTTTTAATTTTCATAAATTAAATATTGAAAAAAGGCATAAAACTCTTTGTGATTGACTGCCCAACCGATTGATTGATTGGCAATCAACACACAGTCTAAATTCCATTTGGCAGACGAAGTGCGCGAAGTTTACTTGTTCTCAGAATTATTTTCAAACGAATTTATGAGCACCCCCCACGTGGAATATATAGGGGTGTAGTTGAGTTTAAAATTTATGTGCAATTGATTAAAATTCCTAGCATTTTTCTAGCGACAATTAATATGGAAATTTGTTTGTTTTGCAATTTGAAAAACTTAACTCCACAGGTGGAATTTGTGGTAGTTTTCAGGAATGAAAAGAAACAAACAAAGTTGAAAATTTGTTTAGAAAATAAAATTACCAAAATTTCAAAAATTTTAATACCTGAGTCTAAATTCTTTAAGATATTATAAATTCTTAAATATTTTAAACCTAATTCTTATACCCTACTTTAGTAATAGATTCATAAATTTACTTGATTTCAAACTTAATTTACCAATTTTTCATTAGCTCGAGTTGAAATACTTTTTTGTATGCATCACTCTTAATCAAATTTAAGTTGCTTTAAGCAAATTAATGTGGTTCGATTTGTAGGCAGCAACATGTGTTGCATGTATCCCATCCCTCCTGCCCCCCTACCCACTCCCTGCTGCTCCCCTGCTCGGCCTGCACCAATTAACATTTGTGATATTGCTCTGCTTTCCCCAGCTCTTTGAGATGTCAGCTGCGATTACCGATTCTCGATTCGCAATTTTCACAGTCTTATGGCCACGGACCAAGGAATAATTAATTAACGTTCTGTCATAAGAAACATGCGACATATCGGACTTTGGGTGCTTCTGACATCGAAAATATGGCATAGACATTTCGAATAACCCCTCGGAGGTGTACTACTCTCCATCCCCTCCCAAGGCAGACACAATTTTCCCACTTGTCAGCTTCTTTGAAATCAAAAAACAAAAAATAAATATATGTATGCTGTTCTACGAAATGCTGCTGAAATTATAGATATAGCTTTCTATATGTTATGGTTGATTTTTCGGTGGAACAGGTACGCAAAATGTCGAAATTTGCCAGGTGGTTGTATTAGCGGTTAAGGGTGGAGATGGGGAGGGCTCTGCTCACTTGTTAGACACTAATAGTACATATAGTCGAAACATGTGTCTGGCACGATGCGGCATCGGCATCTCCCACTCGCATCCATCATAGCCATTATTTATGGTCCGATATCTGGCTATAGTTAGAACAGCAACACACACTTTCTCTCTTGCTGTCTCTCATCCACACCACAAACATTTTGATATACTCTTTGAAATCAATTCAAGAAAAACTATAAAATTCACCAAATTATAACAACAAGAGCGAAATGTTTTTTTGGCCATCAAGCGAACGCAACAGGTTGCAAAAGTTGCTCGATGTTTAGGCCAAAAACGAAAAAAAAAGTAGCAATGTTGTTGCCACGCCCACGCCTACGCCAAACGGCGCCGCAATCACGCGGCCAAGCGGGAAAACGACCGCAAGGAAAACAAACAAAAAAGCGCACAAGTGTAAAGAGCACGGCGCGAGGAGTGAAAGAGTGAGGAGAAAGAGTAGAGTGAAAAGTGAAAAGCGATGGCAAGATTGCCGCACACTGTGCACATGACCTCCGCAACGCGTACTTGCCCCCCGACCCTTTAGGCCCCCCGTTTGCACAGTGCATGCCACACTCGGCCTTTGTCTCTGTACCTACTGTTTGTGGCAATAAGAATTAATCGATTATTTAGACAATTACGCCAAGAAAATGGAAAAAAGAAAACTCTGAACAATAAACAAGGCACTAGTGAGATCGGAAATATAAAATTTGATTGCCTGGAAAAGTTTAATGGCTCATTGGTAACGCTTAGATGACTATACATACATATAATGAAACTGCCCTATTCTGCAAATTATAATGTTATATGGAAATTGGGAAATTATGGAAAAAGTAAAGTAAACAAAGAAAAACTTATTAAGTAAAATATAATTTTAATATAAGAAATTTTAGAAATTTTTTGCCTAACAGAACTGAGGTCTAAGATTTGATGCCACTTACAGGAAAACACACTTTCCACAGTAGTTTATTTATTTTTCGACGTCTAAAAACTGTATAAATTAATTTGAAGGCAAGCAGTAGTCAGTTTTGAGTATCGGAATATGATTAATATATAGTATAAATTGTGGACTAGCTTTGAGTGTTGCCCGTTTGTCTGCAGTCTTTTATAGGTTAGCTTTGGGGGTGATCAAAGGGTGGCAAAGTAGCGGCATTTTGTTGTCAGGGGTGGTAATTACGTGTGAGATTAATCAATGCCAAGACAACATGCACAATTTATGCACATTTCGACGTGAATTTATTTCTAATAACGCAAATGAGAACAGCAGCAAGCCAACAAGTGCCGTTTGCTGACGTTAATCATACGCCCCGTGTGGCAGACGGCAACCTCAAGCGACCAGCAAGGTGACGACTATGATGCAGACGACTTTGGCTTTCTGTAGCTTTTGGCCTCTTCGCCTGTCCTTAATTATAAAATTGATGAATTTTTCACATAAATAATAGACAAATCGAAAGAAATGCACCGACTTAAGTCTGCACTACACTTTGTGGTATAAGCAAACCGCATGTTAAGAGCAATGTTCTCACTGTTTGGTAGTGTAACTGTAGCTCATTAAATTGTGTAGTAGTTTTTGTCTGCGACAACGCAAAATTTTTATATTTTTATATGAATTTTGCTTTTATTTGCGTTCGAGCATGTTGATAATTGTGACGCATCTGTGGCGCATTTAGCAGGTTGCTTCAGCTTGTTCTTCTTGCATACGTCATCGGCTTGAACTGTCTTATTATATTATTTATAAATAAGTTTATTTGTTAGCTTAGTTAAGCGGAAAGCAGGAGAATACAAAGAGTTTCCATGCTTGCCAATTTTTGGCTAAATACTAGTGTCCAAAACTTGGCCTTTTTCTGGCTAAGAAACAGAGGGCAACTCCTGTCTCACTTAATTAATTTTCAATACATTTCTTACTTAACTAATTTATCTGTTATTTCGTCTACCCTTGCAGACCAAAAAATGACCAAAGATCAGCAGGCAACTCCCATACCCGAGGAGCTCTACAATCTCACCCAACTGGCTAATGTAACACTGGCAGCAGGACCACTGAACACAACAGCCATGAGTGAAGCCTACACCAAACCCATGCCCAGCGCCACCAACAACTTTTATGGCTCCTCCGATGATGACTCCACCTACAACTCGTACAGCCACAAGGTGTTCGATAGGAGTAAAGTGCGTCGTTGCACCATTTCCGATACCAATTCGTGTGCCAGCCTTAACAGCAGCAGTAGCAGCAGTCAGTCCAGTGTGAAGTCCCACTGTAGCAGCCACTGTGAGGAGCAGTCGCCAGTTGAACGGCAGGTGAACAGCAGTGGCAGCTTCAGTTCCAGCTCCAGTTCCAGTCTGCTGGATGATGAGCACAGCTGTCCCGAGTGCGGCAAGAAGTATTCCACCTCCTCGAATCTGGCACGCCATAGACAAACCCACAGGTGAGTTACTTGACCTATCTCTCCCCAAAGACTTAACTCAACTCTGTCACTCTCAGGTCAATTATGGACAAGAAAGCGCGTCACTGTCCCTACTGCGAGAAGGTGTACGTCTCCATGCCGGCCTTCTCGATGCACGTGCGCACCCACAACCAGGGCTGCGAGTGCCAGTACTGCGGCAAGTGTTTCTCCCGTCCCTGGCTGCTGCAGGGCCACATACGCACGCACACCGGCGAGAAGCCCTTCAAGTGCAGCGTCTGCAGCAAAGCCTTTGCCGACAAATCCAATCTGCGTGCTCACATTCAGACCCATTCGAACACCAAGCCACACACCTGTGCACGCTGCGGCAAGGCCTTTGCCCTCAAGTCGTACCTGTACAAGCACGAGGAGTCCTCCTGCATGAAGAATCGCAGCGAGGCGGGCGCAAGACAGCCAGCAGCAGTCAAGCAGCAGCCAGAGGAGGTAGTCACAGCCAACACAACCACCGCCAGCACCACCGCAACTACAGCTACAGCTGCAGCCGCTTCACCAGACTCGGCAAAGTCCACTCTCGCCCACAAGCTGCTGCAGAAGAACAACCGACGCTTGGCCGAGGCCAAGGCACAGGCGGTGCTAGCCTATGCCTATCCTACGGCTCATCCCGATGCCTTTGGTCGGGATTTCTACGAGAACTTTCAGCGTAATGGCGTCATTCAGCCGAAAGTATTGCAGCATCCAAGTGCTGTCTATCAGGAGCACTTGCTGAATCTTCCACTGCCGCTGGCCATGAATTATACGCACTACCCACACGCCACAGTCACAGCCACAGTCACAGCCGCTGCAGCAGCTTCCGTAGCTGCCGTACCGAGCAGTGTGGACGCAGATCAGGAGCAACCTGTCGATTTTTCGCCAAAAAACAATTTTAGCCACTCGGCCAAAACGAGTCCATTCGAGTTAACGGGCAACTATGCAATGGTCGCTTAGTTAACCGTTTCAGTCTGACTGTAAAAGACAAATCTGAGAATTATTTGAGAAGAAAATACCAAAAGAAATACCAAAATAGATACCAAAAAGAAAAAAATACCCAATTTGCATTCGATTTTAGGAGCTTACTGTAGTAAACAAATATGTGATAATTATTAACGAAAGCAAAGAGCTAAAGTACCGTTAGAGAGTAGTAGTCGATTCCAAAAAAGAAAATCGCATAATCTGAAAGAAAACTAATAATAACGATCTAGAGATTTAGAGACTTGCAAAAAAATGTAACCAGTATTTTTTATAGCACTACTTAAACCACCATATATATACATAAATATATCTATCTACTTATACGAATATGGAATTTTATACACCAGAAACGATTTTAGAATTTACACACCTACAAACACACACACACATATATATATTTATATAGTACTTACCAAATATATCATAATGATTATAATTCTTTTGTTTTTAAGGCATTGCGATTTCCTGCTTCGGCACGGAAGTCCAACGAGCGAATCTCTAGTCTTTCATTATCTTTAAACTGACAGCAGTGCGGGTCATTTCCCCTCCCCATCCCGCCTCCTTTGCTTTATAGTCGTGGGGAGGGGATTCCCCGTGCATGTGTCGCTTTATTTTAAGCACATTATGGCCGCATGTGGTGCAATACGAATTGACATAACTATAACACTAATTAGCCACTACACACACACACCCAAATTTATACTTATTTATATACTATATTTTGTATATTTGTCACATCTATCTTTATCTATTAATTTGTACATTTCTGTAGCACTTAATATTATTACAATTCTTGTTTTTATTTTTCTTTTTTCTATTTTCTTTAATTTTAACGTGTTGTAGAATTCTCACTGCATTTTTGTATACTCAACGACACCTACAGCTAAACAGACCAAAGATATAGCATATATGTAAACTTATATATAGCAAGTAAATTATGTATTATAGAATCGCACATTTATTCAAATTAAATGAAAGAGATCCAACGATCCCTAAAAATAATTCAGCGGTTTTTCAATCAATTTAAAGGGCGGGAGGTATGGTAGGTATGGAAAAGGGTCTTACCAACCCCCGCAAAAAGTAATAAATTATTTGGAAATCTTAGAAGCAGTGTATATTTTCACTGAATTTTAAGTCAACCGTCGAAGGGACTAAACTAAAAAAAAAAGTGGGGACAGTGATAAAACTTGTAATTTATGATCTCTTAGCGCAGAGAATTTAGCCAAAGATTAGACAGGGTATACGAAGGTCGGTATGAGACTACAAACTATGGGTACAAAAAAGAGCGTTCCAAATTATTACAAACATTAAACAAATAAACAAATTAACTAATTTTGCGCCTTAGGCATTCTCCAAATTGCAGTGGGCATTCGGTTTGCTCAGTTTCTTCTACAAGTAAAGAAAAACCCCAAATTAACAGACCTTCCCAATACCAAAGACTATATCTACTTACCTTGCAAACGTTGGACATGTCGCCAACGCCAGAATCATGGTGAACACTCTTGGAGCCACCCACGCGCACCACCAGCTCCTCGTAGGATTTGTTGTGCAGAAAACAGACCAGAATGACGGTCATGTTGTCACCACCCAGACCATAGTTATAGGCATTGGGTGCCAGACAGAAACTCATCAATTGCTCACAAATGAGATCAGGCTGCATACCAGCTGCAATACGTTCGCGTACAAAGTTAGCCACTTGGGTGCTATCCATTACATCCCAAATGCCATCACAGGCGAGCACTACGAATTCCCAATCCTCGCCAATCTCACAGACCATCACATCCGGATCGGCGGTGACAATTTGCTCCTCTGCCTTTTTGCTGGTGTTGCGCTTGTACATGAAATCGCCCAGAGCACGGGACAGTGCCAAATTGCCATTCACACGATTGTTCTCCACAACACCACCGCCGGCTATAATACGTTCAGCTTCCAACTCATTACTCGGCTTGTGATCACTGGAAAGTGGTCTCATCATGCCACCAATGCTGGCAATGGCTCGCGAATCCCCGGCATTGGCACAGTACAAACGCTTGTCCTTGATCAGCACTACAATGGCCGTCGAACCGGCCATCTGTTCACCCCAGCTGCCATTGTGCAGCATCTCGCGATCGAAGTCGAGAAAGGCACGCTTCATGGCCAGCTCCACGGAGCTACCAAAATACTCCGGTCTTTTGGTAATAAACTTGTGTAAATGTTTGCCCGCAAACTTGGCCACTGCCGCACCACCGTGTCCATCGTAGACGCCAAAGAAGGAGGCGCCCGGATCATCGGGCAGCGAGAGTATATGGGTGTGTGCATCCTCCATATACATGCGCCAGCCCTGCATGCAGCTGCTGCCCACCAGGAATGAAGAGTTACCACAACGTGCCGAGTCCTTGGTGGTAACCGGTTCCGATAGCGTTTGTCCCATGACCCAAAGATCTACAGACATGTCTACATATCATAGATATTCCATACTATATCGGTGGCTATCAATTCAACTCACCTATTTCAGTCAATGCTATAAATATCGCTCTTGTAAAATTTCTCAATAATTATGATTTTTTCCAGTTTATTCAAATCTAGGGATAACAAAAAACGTTTTAAATAAGGAACATCGAATTGAGTAATCAGCGCCTACTTCTATATAGAAATCAAAAGTAAGTTCAAAGGTTGTTTAGGAAACAGATTTACAGGCATTTGAAGACAGTAGTTCAATGAAATAAGTTTCAAGTGATTAACGTATAGGGACATCTGGATACTGCGATGATCAGACAAGCCGAGAAAATCCTCAAATATATTTATATTAAACTTTCAACCTTCAACCTTCCAAAAACCTCTTTCTTTAGTGCCCATAAAGAGTTGCTGTTGGCTCGAAAATCCTTTCCAAAAACCTTCTTTAACTTCCCCGAAATGATTTCCTTTATACTAAAATTAAACACACAAATAGTTTATACTTTTATAATTTTGTTTTTATATTTGATTCTTTTTTTTTTTTTTTTTTTTTTTTTTTAATTGTTTTTTGTGTTTTATATTTTCCATATACATAATATATATAGACATTTATTTGTAATGTTTGTTTTGTCGTTAGAGTACTACACGTTTATCCTTTTAGGCATATGTACGAGTATCAAGTATCATAATTTTGTTGTTTGTTTGTATTGTGTATAATAGTGAAAGTATATGTATTGTTTCTCCCAGTGTATGTGTACGCGTGTGTGTTTGTGTGAGTTATACTTATACGATTATTGGCATTCATCGCCAGCTACATTCAATTATACTCTTAGTTAAGTTTCCATCTTCTCTTTTTCCCTTTTCTTTATTTTGTATATACTCTTTAAAGTGTAAAGACACTAAATTTCACAATTTTCGTTTGTTTTTCATTTTTCAATTTGTTTTTCTTTTTGTATTTCCTCTTTCACTAAACGCTACAAAAAAACGCTCTCGATCGTCTAGTTGATCGCTTAAGGAGCGGAGGGTATGTTCATTTATATCATGCCAAAGTTTTGTATTTTTGCCGAAAACCAGTTAATAGACAGAGTGAGAGAGTGTGAGGTGTACGAGTTTGTGTGTGAGTGAGATAAATATAGTTAAAGGTCTGGGAACTGCTACGTAGGATCGAGATCTGTTTCAATCTCCTGCTACGCAGCACAAAAAATGGATTTCTCTCTATGTGTGTGTGTGTGTTGTTTTTACGAAAAATGTTTTTGTTTTATATCGGTTTACATATTTATATATGTATATATAATTAGTATATGTATTATAAAATCTCTAAACAGCCATAAAAGTCAAAAGTTCTTAATCATATTATCATTTATCTAAACGCGTTTGGGTTTACCTTTATCTTTATCTTCATCTTTCTATTTATGTTTAGTTTAACGTTAGCTTTTGAAATCGGAACACGATTGTTTTAGGTTTGCGCTTGGATTCGAGGGTTTTACGATATCGGGTATTTAATATATATATATCTATATAAATACAAATTTGCGGCTCATTGTGTTACAATTTGTTTGGTCTTGAGACGGTGTATTCCCAAATAGTTCGAGTACTTAACTGGGATTGGGTTTTAATTATATTAATCATTTCATTTCGTTTCGTTTCTGCTATCAAAGATTTCACAATTGTTAATTAAGTTTTTAACATTGAATTAGTTGCTTAAAAAGGTACGCATATTATCTGAATAATTTAAGTATAACTTCTTAGTGTGTACATACATATTTAGCATACAACTATTCATGTTAAGTATTCCATATTCCATACTCGATAATCCGTATCCTTGTACAATGCTAAATGTATCGGTGTGCTTGGTTTTTGATATAAGTATTTCGTTATTCCATTAATTTTAAACGCTTAGATTAAGGACTCTCTCTCTGGTTTTCTTTTAAAATGGACACCAAGTAAAAACATTCAGTACACATTAATAGATATACAAAAAAAAATGTATTAAGTTAATCATTTAGTTAGTTAAGTTAGTTATTTAGTTGGTTAGTTGAGTGAAAAACCATACATATAGTGTATATATAATTTCTCATATGTATTGTGGGGATTAGCTAATGACGATCCAACGAACTACTTAAGAATCGTCAGCAATATCGTTGGTGATCGAAATAATTAATTTATTTAGTAATTAATTAATTTAATTGGTTTTGTTTTAGGCGGGTTTTTTATTTTTTGGGGAATGTACAAGTTTTATATTTATTTAAATTCGACCCCGATCTGCCCGGCAATTCGTTGTCCAACCCAAGCACTTAAAAATCTAAATTCATTACATTCGAAACTCGTCTTTACTGGCATTCGTTATGTGTAGGTTAATTAGGATTAATCTTAGGTACTTGCTATAAGGAGATATGCAGTTCTATTTGAAATTCCACAAGCTTCCATGGAATCCGACACAGATCTGTATAGTTAGTACACACACATACAAATATATATAGACGGGTAGTGTATTGAAATTGTATTGGTGTGCAGAATACTTGGTGCCCAGAAAGAAAGATCATGTCTGTTAATCCAATATCTCAATATTATACTAAGGCTAAATACTTGTGTGCGCGCTTTGATTATCTGTCTTTGGTATTATGTTCTGTTTCCATATTGTTAGTAATTATTACATTAATATTGTATGTCGGCTAAAGAATCGGGCCTTAACTACCATCTATTGGCTATTGTTATCGATTTGAGTTCGCATATAAAAATACAATGTTTAAATTCATTATTTGTTTTTTGTTAAATCTGAAACTGCGACTAATGCTATGTAAAATACGCATACACACCCACACACACATACACACACGCTCACACACACTGCACACTGGTTACATGTTATATGCATTACTGTATATACTATATAAAAAGCAAATCCCATTAAAGTGCCTTCCATCTATGTGCATGTTGCTGCTGGCTATTAAATATATTCTATATACATATATTTAAAACATTTATTGTTTAAATATATATACGTGTATTAATTTACTTTTACTATCCCATTGAAATCAGCAAAAAGGTACGATCAATTTGTTAGACGCTTGTTTAAATTCAATATCTTCTTAAATCTTAGTCATAATCGTGAGAATGCGTATGATTTCAGCTCTAGCTCTAGTTATTATTTATTTATGTATACATATATATATTTTAATATATTTATCTCATTATAACGTATATTGTTTATCGTTTTGTCATTAGGTAGGAAATATGCTAGTCTTATAAATTTCACACATCAACATTTTATCTTTTTTATTCTTTTTTTGGTTATATTTGAATCTTTCGAAATATTTTGTATTTAATAAAATATAGTGTATATATTTTTAATTTCTTTTAATTTTTGTTTTCAATATGTATTTGTATTTTGCTTTCTTTCTTTGTGTATATGTATAAATATATCGTACTTAGTTTTTGGTTTAAGTATTAGTTATTTTAAACATCTAATATCCGAACCACAATTTAATTTGTTTTCTTTTTCAGCTAGTTTAGTGGAATTGAAGTCGAAAGAAACACGAAGAGAGTTAGTTAGAGATTAAGAGAGAGAGTTTCTATATATTTTTGTAATGTGTATAACTATTTTATTTATCAATTTAATCTAATAGCTTTACCCGCCGACTAAGCTGTGTTTATTTATTTTTTTTATTTTATCTTAAATTTTTGTTGTGGTTGTTGTTAAACAAACAAAATCTAATTATGGACGGGTTCTTATCAATCTTGTTTGTCAGCTTCATCGCTTCGATCCATTTTCATTTTTATCGACGAATTCAAAAATTTATATCTGTGTGTATTATTTTGATTTGTTGTTTGTTTTTTAAACACTAACTACTCGTGGCGTTTACTTAATAAATTATTATTGGTATTTGTTGTTGTTGTTGTTGTTCTTGTTGTGGTTATTCCCATTGCTTGATAAATGCACATAACTTGCGAATGAAACACATTCCAAAGCGACAAATTATTTATAAAAGCTCATTAATTGTTCGTCTTTGAATTGGTCAAAACAATTTTATAGTTTCCATTTCCATTTCCATTTCGTTCCAAAATCTTTGTAGTCTGCCTGAAGTTGGGTTGACTATGCTATATCTCGATTATACAATCTATTGGCAACTACAGAAACCTGATTTACCATTAACTAACTGAATGTTAAAGGGATCAACACACGAATAATTGAAGGACAATGCGAAGAAAACTATTGTAATAACTAATTAATTAATATATACTTGTATTGCACAATATTCATTTGATAAATAGTATATTATCATGTTATTACTTAATAGTTTGCCCCTATTTATATGTTTTAAAATTAATTTGGTGGGATATATGTTGTATTTGTTGTTGTTCTTCTTCTTTGCTTGTTGATTTTGTTGTGAAACTTTTGATTTATCTCTAGCAGCATAAAATCATAAAAACAAATAAAATAAAAACAAAATAATTTGATGCTTTCGATAATAATAGGTATATGTATTTATGGTTTTGGAGTTTAGGACATAAGTAGATATATAGATAGTTTTATAATCATTTATGGTAATAGTATAATCATGCTGTGGCTATGTTTATATATGGTATACAATATAAAAGTGCATGTGCATGTGTGTGTGTGTCAGTAAGAAAAATACAATTTAAAAGTCATAAAGTATAAAGTGAGTAAGTATTAAACATAATTGAATAATCATACAAGTTAAGAACGTAAAGGCAAATCAACTATCTGATACATAGAAATATTGTACGACCGATCTGCTATCATATATGTGGTAATATTGTTTTCTTCATTCTTTAAGTATATAGATTATACATGATAGTTATTTAGTGTTTAAAGTTCGTTTTGTAAATTGATTTTAAGGCTACACAGTTAAAACAATGTTGATCTTTAAAATGTAATTCTCTTAAATACAAACGATATATGCATATCTATATATATATATATTTATTAATTATATGTATATGTCTGTGTGTGTGTATTTTAGTTTAGTTAGTGAATGTAATTTACGTGTTTTTTCCTTAATTTTTCAATTTTTCCATTTGAGTCTATTAACGTTTCGTTTTTGTTACATTTAAAGCGTTCTTGATTTTTCTTTTGTTGCTTCTCTAAAAAACATTGAGTAGAAATTGAAGATTTTATTATCTTTCTTTATGTTATACATATATATACTTTATATTTTAGTTAATTAATCATAGTGTATACTTTATGTGTATATAAGTATATATATAGAATGAAAAACAATCAAATAAACGACAAGACGCTTACATTTATGACATTTCTTTTTATCGCTTGTGTTAATAGCAAACTGTTGTTAATGGTCCATAAAATTTCTATAAAAAACACACACCTATAATGCCCTTAAGAGCTTCAAATGACAAACAACCAAATCTATTTAAGTGAACTTTTAAACAAAGCAAAGTTTTAGCAGAGAACAAACTAAAAAAAAGGTTAAATATATATATATGTATATACCATTTGATATCGTATCATCTATAGCTAGATCTCTAGATCGTTATCGCGTATATATGTATGTACGAATATTCGTATAGTCACAACACTAACGTTTCTTATTTATCGCCTATTTAGCTGCTCATTAAACATTATACTTTACTTTATTTGCTACGACAAAAGTTGTTATTTTTATCAAATACGAAAAAGTTATTAAACAGAATAAAAATAAAATAAAATTGTTTGTTTTGCCTTTGTTTTTAGTCATTTTGTTTGCGTACTAAATAGTTAACATATATTAAAATATGTATATATATTTATATTTATATATATTTGCCGCACTATCAACGGTATCGATTACACAATATACATAAGTAAAATTAATTTGTAATTTGTTGTGTTTTGTTTTGTTTAATGTTTTAATGTTTACTGGCTAATTACGACAAGGACAAAAATTCCAACACTTTCAATTTGTATTTGCATCGATTTTAAAAACTACATCACAATAATTATATGCTAGACTTTCAAATAGATCGGATTTATATATGTTTTTTATGTATATTTATATATTTAGTATATTAATTTACTTAATTTTCGTGCACAGCTGATTAATTATCATATATATGCATGCGTTTTGTTTGAATAATCATAAACATTAGATTAGTTACAATTATTAAACGGTTCTGTTCGCCATGTAAGCTGGTTCTCGTATTTAAACGATTTTTTTGGGATTTTCGATTAAATATCGTGTTTGTTTTTAGGTATTATCTTAATAGGAAGTGCCCACACTAACATAGGAATATTACAAAGACTGACAATTAAAAAAATACACGTATATACTATGTGAAAAATAGCGACAAAGTTTTACGGCTAACTATAAAATACTTGAAGAAACCTAATTAACAAGAACATTATGTATTAGGTTTAGTTAGATAGTATATATAATATATATGTATGCATATCGATATAGTAGTAAGCAAAGGTTTACACGTATTTAAACTACACACAAACGTAAGTATAAAATCTCTGCGTTTAAAAGAAATGTGTTAGCATAGAAAGAAATCAACGCACTCGAAATAAAACTATTTAATTCGAAATTAGAAACATTTTTTAAAAGCCTATAACTCTTCAATTATTGCTAGATTGCTTGCCGTTTTTTTTGTACTTTTAGTGAACATTCTCATCGTGTAATTTATTTAATTATTTTTTCATTTTCTTTTCCAAGAGTTATAAACGCAGAGTCTGTTAGATAAAAGATAAACCCAAGACCTTTGTTTCACTTTTCGTTTCTTTTTAGAGCAAATTAAACGATAAATTGATTAAGTTCACAATAAATTGTTTTTGTTTTTTGTTGTGTTATAAGTAATTCGCTTGACCTGATACCTGATCTGATTTTAAAATCCATTATTCAATTTTAGTTATTAATAGTTAGTTATTGCTAATTACAATGCATCTAATTTGTTTGTTTTTTATACTTTTTGTTTGTACAAAATCCCACGAATTGTGTTTCTGGGAAATTCAGCTTAATTTAGATCTATGAGAGTGCGTATGTGTGTGTGTGGCTAGTTTTCATTTCACAAAAAAAATAAAATAAAATACAAAACAAAAAACACAAAAATCTAAGTATATCTTGTATTATTAGCTATAATATATCGCATGTTCAGTTATCAGTTATATCAGATATATCGCTACGGTTTACCTACAATATTGTTATTAGTATATTATTTATATTTATGTATGCTTTGATTGCTAGTAAGGTTTTTGCGGTATCATATCATTACTTCCACGGTCTATGATTATCTCACTAAGCTATTTTTCTTCCATTTATTTATACAATATTGTTGTTTGTAAAAGGCAATTTGCATAACATTATTTGTTTGTTTGTTGTTGTTGCTGCTGCTCATAATCTATTTAAAATTTTTGTTTTTTTTTTTTGTAATTTTATGTAATTTATTCTTTTATTCGTTGAGGTACTTGCTAAAAAGAGTCTAAAAAATGTCTATGCCTTACGTTTTTTTTTGTTTGCACTAAGTATTTTTGTTGTTGCTGTTATTGTTAATGTTGTTGGTGTTTTTGTTTACAGAAACTTGTTTCATTAATCATATAATTTGTTGCATTATTTAGCTTTATACGTGTTTATAGTATAATTTAATATAGGTTTAGTTTTAGTTGTAGTTTTAGGATTAGGATTTACATTTATGTATATATATATGTAGGCATATAGTACTTAGGCATATCATATTTATCATAGTTATCTATATATCTATATAAGTATGCATTTACTTAGAAGTTCTAATAAAAAATATACAACACACATAATGAAACGCTTTAGGTTTTCCTTTTCAACTTTTGACGAAATTTTTGAAAGTGTTTTTAGTTAGGTATGTGTGTGTGTGTGTGTGTGTGTTGCTGATGCTTTCATGCAGCATTATTTGTATGTATTAGTTACATATTTGTGTTGTTTTTTTTTTTCATGTAAATTGTTGCACTTTACACTCCAAACTGAGCGTAGAAAATGCTTTACATTTATTCAAAGAATTAAAAAGAAAACGATTTAAGTTTTATGCGAAAAATCGAATTAACAAATAGAATCGACAATCGTTTGGTGATTGACGAAATTGTTAAAAAAAAACCAAAAAAAAAATAATTCAGCAGGGTTTTGGGCAGACGACGAGTTGTTTAACGTTTGCGGCGACTTCGATTGCTGTCGTGCTTCGATGTTGTTGTGGTTTCCTGCAACGTGTTGCTGTTGTTGCTGTGGCTGATGATGCTCTGTTGCATGAGCATCATAAACCACCAGCATTGTGTGAGCTGCAGCTGTTGCAACTCGTCCTCAGAGTTGCAATTGTTGTTGCTGCTACTGGTGTTATTGTTGTTGTTTTGGGGATTATCTTCGTCACCGTCTTCAGCCGAGGCCATAAAAGATCTAAACATGCAAATAGACAAAGTTTTGATTAGCAAATCAGTCAAAAGTAATGGAAAGAAAACAAAAAGAAAACCAGTTTAAATTGATGCCTTTTAGGCCATCCAGCTGGCATATTCGACTCACTCGAGCGTCAATCAATCAATCAATCAATCAACGATGTTCTAGGCTCAAGTACTAGGCTGTGTGAAGAGTGATGTCGATTGGTAATGGGAAACAAGACTATTGTTGTTGTTGTGTTGTTGTTGTTGTTGTTGCTGTGGTGTTGTTGTTGTTGATATTGTCAGTGGTCGCTCGCGTCGCCTCGTCTCTGACATCCTCGTCAACCCGTTCACCCTGCAAGCTACTCAGCTCCATACCATATATTAGTTGGCGCAAAGTGCGCCGCATGCTTGCTGGCAGCTACCTGGGCGGGACTCAAGGGTCCAAACTGTCCATATTGCGTCGGGATTTGTATGTGTGCCGGCAACGGATGCGATGGTATCACCTATTAAAACACACACAAGTTAGTAAATTCTTAAATAAGACACTAGGGAGTGTTTAAATTACTTGTAAATACTTTTAATTACTTAAGAAATTAGACAAAAATTAATCAGAAAATAATAAAGAACTATTTTGAACGCATTGAAACACATTTATACTTAACCAAAGCTTTAATTACATGCTTAACTACTTTTAATTACTGTAATAATTACTTTTCCAAATAAAATAAAAATAAAAACTATTTAAACATAAATAAATTTCAGAATACCCTTTGTAAATACTGCAGTAGATACTCTTAATTACAAGTGAAATTTAAAAAGTAATTTGAAGTAATTACAAACGTATTTGTAGGTAATTAAGTAGATAACTCATCACATTTGCTATGCCTGCACTCACCTGTCGACTGGAGCTATTATGAGCTGGTGGCGGTGCCACAACCGCTCGATTCGCATAGGCGTAAGTGGGCGCGGCCTGGGACACGTAGACCGTGGGCCGTCGATACATATCGCCCTGTGCATAAATATCGGGTTGCAACATGGCCGCAGCAGCTGTTGATGACGGTGAACCGCCCAGCGGCGTGCCCGCCTGATGATGATGATGATGACTGTGACTGCCATGACTGCCGTGACTGCTGTGGCTGCTGTGATGATGGTGTGGCGGTGCAGCTGCCTGTGGTGCCGGTGCTCCAACACTCGCCGGTGGCGGTTGTGATGGCTGGCGATAAACCTGCGGTGCACCCCACGACGGTGGACCAACACTGGCAGCTGCAGCAGCAGCCGCGGCCGCCGCTGCAGCAGCAGCACTGATCGATGACGAGGATGAGTTGGAGCTGCTCTTCGAGTGGGCCAAGGGTGGTGCAACAGCGGGTGCCACATAGCTGACAGGTGCCACCGAAGGTGCCTCGCGCTTTGGATGCGCCAGTGGCATGGCCGAACCACCGCTGGAGCCACCAGCCGCCCAGCTGCTGCGCTTGCTGTCGAGCTGCTGTGGTGGCGGTGGCTGCTGTTGCTGCACGTATTCTGGATAGAATTCAGCTGGCTCCTGCTTTGTGGGAATATGCGGCAAGCTGGCCACAGGCGGCGGTGCCTGTTGCTGTTGTTGTTGCACCTGCTGCGGTTGTGGCTGATAGTTGCACTCGTTTTGGGCCATGGCCAAGATGCGTTTCTTCTGCGATTGACCTGGCTCATACTTGATGTTGGGCTGCTGTTGTTGCTGTTGCTGCGGTGGTGGTTGCTGCTGCTGCTGCTGTGGTGGTGGCTGCGGCTGATAGTGAGGTGTCTGCTGTGCCGGTTGCACCACATGTTGTTGCTGCTGCTGCTGCTGCGGTTGCTGCTGATGATGATGGTGTTGATGGTGATGGTGATGCTTGGGACTGGTGCCAGTTGAGTTGACGGCTGCGTGTTGGCGTCGACGTGCATCCTCCGGATCGTGATCACCTACGGTAACGCATGGAATTACTAGATGAACGTGTTGCGTTTGCTTATGACGACTGAGATGCGATTGAGAGAGGGCAGGGACTGGGACGGGTAGAGGGACTGGGACAGGTACAGGGACTGAGGCTGAGGCATGGGCAGGGACAGACAGTGGGACAGGGACTGGCACGGAAATCGGACAGAGACTGGAGGAATTGTTAAGGGTTGTGCCAAATTGTGTGCTTGTTGTGGATATGGAAGCGGAGGAGGATGAAGATGGATTAAGCTGTAGACTATGATGGTTATGGTGATGTGAAGATGAAGATGATGTTGATGGTGGTGGTGCTAGTGATGGTGGTGGTGGTTGTTGTTGTTGGTGGTTGGAAGTGGAAGTAGAATTGGAAGTGGTGTGATGACTGTTGTTGTTATGGGAGCTGGGCTGGTAGCAATGTTGCTGCTGCTGTTGTAGTTGCTGTTGTTGCTGCTGCTGCTGTTGTTGATGCTGCTGCTGTTGCTGTGACTGTAGCGTGCAATTGTCTAGGACAGCAGCACCACCAAATCCATTTCCATTTCCACTTCCGCCCATCGACGACGACGATGACGACGACGTTGCCGACGTTGTTAGATTAGAAGTAGAAGACGACGTATTATGATGTAGATGATGATGAATATTGCTACTGTTACTGCTACTGTGAATCAACTGCGACGATGACGACAACGGCGGCGCTGGCGGTGGCGGCAAATGTTGTTGACTGCTACTGTTACTGTTATTGTTACTGTTACTGCTACTGCTACTGTTAATGTTACTGTTAATGTTATTGTTACTGCTGTTGCCATTGCCAGTGCCAGTGCTGTTGCTGCCGCCGTGATGTTGCTGTTGTTGTTGTTGATTGTGGTGGTGGTGGTGGTTTTGGTGGTGGTTGTGGTGGTTTTGGTGGTGGTTATGGTGACTATGGTGACTATGATGACTATGATGACTAGCTCCGCTGCCGACCAACTGATTACTACATTTGTTGGCGCTACGATTACTGCTGGCATTGGCATTGGAGCTGCCTGTTGTACTGGTTGTACTTGTTGTTGTTGTGGAGGACATGGAACTGTGAGCATTACCATAATTAACCGCCTGCTGCTGTTGTTGCTGCTGCTGCTGCTGTTGTTGCACATGCAACGGCTGTGCACTGCTGCGACAATGTGACGAATTGCTGCCCGAGTGCTGTTGCTGCTGCTGTGGATGCTGCTGGTGTTGCATGAGACTGCTGCTCGTCTGGGACTGTGCATGCGCACGCTGCTTAACAGGTTGCACAGCCAATGTTGCTGCCGGTACATCTGCACCCTCATCCTCGCTATCCGAAATGGTTATAACATCGCCGGCCACAGCCGTTGGCGAGGGCGTGTCATGTATGGTAATTGTTGGCTGCTTCACATGCGGCTGATGGGCATGCAGCGGTGGTTGGCTGCTGCTGTTGCTGCCGCTGTGATAAGCACCACCAACAGCTGAGCCACCGCCGCTGCAATTGTTAACCACAATGTGATGACCAGCATTGTTGTAAGCACTGTTGCTGCTGCTGCTACCGTGCGGTGCATGTGCCACTGGCGCATGATTATGATGCGAACTCGATGAGCTGCTGCCACTTGCATTGATGATGTCTGAAATCAAACGTAATACCAATTAGTATTCAACTAGACTCTACTCTACGCTGCACTCACTGCTCGCCGAGGATGCAGAGCTGGCGACGACGGCTCCAACAGCGCCAGCGCCATAGCCGCCCACATAGTTGCAGTTGTGGTGGGCGTGGTACTGCGGCGACACGTGTGCGGCACGCTGATAACGCTGCTGGTGCGGCGGTGAGCTCTCCTTGACGCGCTTCTTCACAGGCGACAGCTGCTGATGCTCCTTCTTCTCGTGACGCGGCACGCGATAAGAGTTGCCCTTGCTGCGTATTAGAAAAAGTGATTAAAATCTTTTCAAAACAGGTCAAAGAATGGAAATTCTTACGCTAGGTGATGAGCCGGCGACTCCTTCTTGAGATCGTTGCGTGGCAAGTTGAGGTGATGCTTGGGATAGATCTCCTCGACATTGAACAGCGGCGTCGAGTCCACAATAAGCGAATGAGCCGGTGCCTGTTGTGGCCAAGACGGCACTAACGCCATCTGCCGTCCAGTTTGTGGCCAGGCAACACCGCTCGCCTGCACACGATTCGTTAACAACATACGTTGACCCGAACTGGGCTCAACCATCGAAACGGGTACGGGTACATTCACATATTGCTGTGGTGGCACCTGCAACGGTGGCTGCATGGTGGCACTACCCACAACCACATGCTTGGTGGGACTGGGCATGGTCTGATACGAAGGCGGACACAAGATGTTTGAGACCAACTGATGCTGGAAGGTATCGGTGCGTGCCTGAGGATATTGTCGCGCCACATTGCGTCCCCCATAGATCTGATAGAGTCCCTCGTAGGCCAAGGTGGGGCGACCATCGCGTACGAGACGTTGCACTTGACTGGTGAGCTGATTGTTGATGGTGAAGGTCATGTTGTCGGTGCTGCTCGGCACAAAGTTGGTCACCAGCGTGGGAGCGGGTTGTACACTAACGGAAAACGAGTTTAAATTAGTTTTAACTTGAAATCTTTATGGAATTCTTGGCCAACTTACGTGTGGAAATCACCGCGACGACAGACCTCCATCATTTGCACAGAGGCCTTCACATTATTGCAGTACACATAGTCCACCAGATGTGTGAGTCTCGTGAAGCTGTGATTCAAAGCCTCCGTTGGCGTCAGACGTCGCTCCTGATCGATGGTCAGCATGCGCTTCAAAAGATCAATAAATTCCCTGCGATCGGTTTTCTCCGCCAGCAGTTGACCACCCTCCAGATCGGTGGGCACATTAACCTGCCCAATATCGTCCAGACAATTGAATATATATTTGCGTGCCTCTTTGCTCTTCGTATTCGTCTCCGCCTCATGCTCCTCGGTGGTCTTTAGACGCCAGAATGGATATGTAGAGTCCACATCCCGATAAAAGAATTTTGATGTCTTTGATGCGCTGTTCAGCATATGCTCTGTGGGCAGTCCCTGGGTCTGTGATATGTAGCGTATCTGATCGAATTCCGAGCTGCCTGGATAGAGAGGCCAACCGAGGAATAGCTCAGCTACTACACAGCCCAGAGACCACATGTCGATAGCTTCGCAGAAGGGTAGACCCAATATGATTTCGGGGGCACGATAGTAACGGGATTGCAGATACGTGTTGCACACTGTTTTGCTCACATGCGAGGCGCTACCAAAGTCAATGACCTTGACACGATATGGCTGACGAACTGGATCAACCAGCATAATGTTCTCCGGCTTCAAATCGGCGTGAATCAGTCCCAGTTGCTTCAGCTTCAACAGGGCAGTCAGCACCTAAAAAGCAGAGGGTTTAGTTGAGTGTGCTTGACTTTAAATATCACTGTGCCACTCACCTGCTCTAGAATGGGACGTATGTACTTGAGCGGCAGCGGTGAGAATTTGTTTTGCTTGAGAAAATCATAGAGATTCTGCTCGAGCATCTCAAAGACGAGACACGTGTGATTCTTGTGCTGGAAACACTCGAAAGCACGCACAAAATTAAACTCATCCGCATTCTCCTGACTCAACCGCGACAATATGGAGACCTCAATTTGTCCCTGTCTCGCATACGACGGATGATTCTTCAAAATCTTAATGGCCACAATTTCCGAAGTGCCGCGCTTCCAACACTTGACCACCTGGCCAAAGGTGCCGCGGCCCAAAAACTCCAGCACCTGCAAGGAAATGGAAAGAGAGTGGTTTAAAAAAAGGTTTGTAGGGTAAAAGTAGGTCCAGCTTACCTCATACTCCGCAGACAGCGAGTAGAGCACCTCATGTTGGACCAGTTGATAGTCGCCATCGGCACCGCTGCTGGAACGCTTGCTGGGGGGCTGCGTGTTGGCATGACCCCCCGAGGTGGCGACCTTTGCGTGCGCCGTCTTGAGGCTGCTGATAACTACGTTTTGGACAGCCGTCTCCTTAACCTGGCCGTAACCAACTGCAGCGCTGCCGCCGTTGTACGTGTCCACGCAGCCGCAATCGCAATCTGCAAAGGGAAATGCCAAAATTTCAATTAATTAATTCAATTTAATTAGTTTACTACAGTTACCTCGCTTCAGTAAGCGTCTTATCACTAAAGCTAACATAACTAACTTAAGTTATTAAATTGATTTTATTTTATTTTCTTTTCTAGTGAAAACTTTCCCGAGTTTCCGTCCCAGGCAATTTTCCACGCAACGTTTTGCGCTGCGTTTGCAATGCAACTGAATGCAATCGGACAAAGTCGCGTTCCAACAGATATAGATATAGACATAGCTATAGATATAGATACATTTGTATCTGTAGCTGTTGCTGTCGCGACAACGTCTTGTCAACGCCCTGACAAAGAAAACCCGGGAAAACGAACACGCATTTGGCCAACAAACGCTGACAATTCACAATCATAACAATTATAATAACAATAACAATAAAAACAATGCAATTCCAATGAGGAAACCACAAATATGAATTCTACTTCTACTTTAGATATATTTACTTATAAAGAGAACGGTACTGGGTTGAAAATATCCAAGAGTCATCATTTCAAGTAATCAATAAATATATTGAGTGTCCAAAATCCTCCAGATTTCGGTTAAAAAATTAGAGTAATTAAATTAAATTGTTTGAGGACCGATGTGCATCGTCTTTCACTCCTTAATTAAAAGTTTAAGAAGCTAGAGCAGATAGTTCTAAATATTTCATTAACAGAATGAGTTTACTAAACCTACTGAGGTGTCTGAAATTTCCAGTAAATGAGCAAAACTTGAAGTCAAAATAGGGATTTTTTTGTGGGAAATTCCCTTAACCTTAAAATATATATCATAATACTGGAGATGACTCCTCATTTCCGTATCTTTTGCTGCCCAGTCGATGTAATAGAACTAATTTGTCCTTAAAACAAATGAATAAAATTAATGAAATGAACTGAAACCATAGTATCTTTTGATTACATGAGGTCTGTCTGATATTTGTCCGAAAAATCACATTTCCTACCCCCACCACAAGTCCATTTACATGACATTCATTCCATTCAAATGGAAACCTTTCAATCAGGACAATGCTCTTAATGATGTGCGTTCTGTCAACGTCCTTTCATATGCAACAAATTGGCTTCCTAATCAAACGTTGCCTATGACTAAATTTAGAACTGGTTAAGTAGCATAGCAGTGCCTGTGCCACCGCCCACCGCCTGCCACCTACCACCACTTGATATTACATAATTTAATTAATTTGCGTCAGAGGACATTCGATACGAATGCGAAAAAGATATAAAAATAGCGTATATACTCGTATAACGGATGGCATATAAAGAAAAAACACGGAAATATAAAAAGGCAGCCAAACCCACGCGTGTTACTCGGGAAATTATATGACCGAAGGTCGCTCCAAAGGGGCAAGGGGTGAAAAGTGTTGTAAAGGGAGGAGGTATGGGGTAGTGTTGGAAAACTTGGCGTGCTGAACAAAACGCTGGTCAGTTGTAATCAAAACTTAAATTAAGGACACACGCGACAGCAATGTTCTGTGAGCAGGCACTTAAGTCCACAAAGAGCAGGAGAAAGTGCGGTAGGGAGTGGGGGGAAGGGTTGGCTTTAGTTTTAGTTTAGTTTGAAACGCGACGTTTTGATGCGAGTCTCAATTTATGGCAGTCCGAAATGAAAACTAAATGCAATAAATTATGCAAAAAGCAGGAAAAGAAAAATCCGATGAGCAATCGCACAAAAGTTCGAAATTGTTAAAGTGGCAAAGGGAAAATGTGGAAATTCCGTAAGGTCAAACGTCGGACAAAAGTATTGGTAGGACACAAGCAAAAAGGCAGCCAATTTCCATGGACTTTTACACAGCAAATAAAAAGTTATGGGTTACTGGTGAGTAATACGGATTTTTCTGAATTTCAACATATAATTTTTACCTTCGAAACTAATTTAAATCGCATATTTTATTCAACTATTTACTATACAAGTTTAAGTATAATTTTATTAACCACTTTTCTCAGTGTAAGCACATTAACAGCCAGCAAGGACGAACGCCAGTGGCAAGGCTTTAGCTCGCCTCACGTTGCACTGCAACAAGTTACGACTTTACCTCCCTATCCGCCCCCTTACCAACCACACCCACTTCCCTTTGTGCTTGTGTAACTCCAACAGTTTGACATTAATTTCCATATTTATTGTTACGTTGCACAATACACCAAACAAATTCGCTTACGCAAATCTCAGCCGCAGCAGCAGCAGCAGCAGCCGCATCTAACGTCAAACGTTGCAACGTGACGCAGTTTGGAAGCCGCATGTTGCATAAACATCGAAGGGGCAACCAACTGTAAAGGCGGAACCTTCAGTTAACTATGACTTGGTTTTGTGTTGCCCATATTCCACGTAACTGTAACTGCTCGCAAAGAGCAGGGGCAGCATCACACAAATATGGACCTTGATGTTTGTGGCACGTGGAGGGCACGGCGGCGTTTTATGCTCCAAGGACTCAAGGCTTAAAGCCGGATCCTGATGCAACGCAATCAAAGGTTGGAAAGTGTAGCCAATTTATCATTTAAGGGGCTCAAAAAAGAGATGCTTGTTAGCAAATATTTCAGAGGTAGTTAGCGTATTTAACAATATTTTGAATGTAATACATTTTCCATAGAGTTTTCAGGGGCTAATTGATAGAAAACCAAGTCATAAATTTGATAGTGGTATAAAAATTAAAATAATTGAAAGCTTTTAAAATTTAAGACAACAAAAGTAGTTTTAAAATTATGAATAAATGCTAAATCAATAAAATTAAAAATACTTTGTTTATAATAAATAGCAACTTAATTATGAAAATTCAAATTTCATCTTTAAATATTTCGAATAAATTTGAATAAACTTTTGTAAAAGGAAAACCTGATTTATCTACCTGATAAATTCGTGAGAAAATTAAATCTTAAACTACTTAAATATGCATAAATAAATTTACTTTTTTTACTTTCTATTATACAAAACTATAAACAGATTAATCTATTTATCTACCCCATTTCCATTGCTAAAACAATAAGCTCGAGCTATTTTTGTAAGCCTCGACTTAGAGCTATTTCTAGCCAGATATTTCCATGACACAATACTATTGTCATAATTGCTGTATTACAAACACAATGCGAGATAGCCACAATAACAACAGCTGCATATTGATGGGATTAAATGCAATTTATATATAATTTTGTATATAAGCGTGTTTTTGTAGATTGTGGCAGCGGCACGTGCCCAACGTTATAAAACCAGCTAATGACAACAAAGCTAATGAATGATGGATTTTCCTATTGGCATTTAATAGTTTCATAATTGAATTAGAATCGCCTAATTGAAGTTATGTTTGTATAATTACAAGAGAGAAAGTTTTTCTTTTTCACAAAAAAATGCAAATTGAATTTCATGTTGCATGCCGTTGATTTAGTGAAAACGCAGCGGAAGTGAGGGAAGTTTGAGTTTAAAGAAATCCTATAAATATGTACCAAAACGGAAGTGCAAAGAGGAAGCGAAAAGGAGGGAAAACGCAGAGACAGAAGCAGCAACAGGTTATATGGAATACTTGATAATTTTGTTGACTGGCGACTGGAGCGCTGATTAATGTCTGCAAACAATAAACAAGGGAGCGCAAACAAAAAAAAAAGTATAATAATATAAGAAAAACGGGGGCAAAAGCGCAGACAATGGACTGTAAGGAATGCCAACACGAGACGAGGGAGAAGGGGTGTTCATGCCTGTTGGAAGTTGCGCAAATATTTGTCGCTGCAATGAGAGCAATGCACGCACAAGTATTTTCCACTCAACGCACCTGACTGACAACAACACAGCAAAAGTTCCAAACCGAGCGGCGCAATAAAGACAGCAACATGTAGAGCAACAATGTTGCTACATAATTGAGTGCTTTTTTTTTTGAGTCAGTTGAGTCGAAGAGCACGCGCTCTCAAAATGGCAGCCACAGAGGCAGCAGAGGCGGCGAGAAGAGAACGTATGCAAGAACAACAACGGGAGAAAGTTTGCCAAGCGAATGCTGCAGCGTAAAGTAGACAGCAATAATTGAGGGAGCTGAAGTCGCTGCCGTCGTTACTGCTGCAGTTGTTGTTGTCGGTTGTTACTTGATGTTGAGCGAGTTATGCACTGTTATTGTTGCTGTAGTTGTCTGACAGACAAATGAATATTTCACGAATTTTGCTGCATATTTAACACTGAACACAAGCGCAGCATCATTTACATAACAACAACAAGAGCAGCAACAATAACTCATGTTTTGTTTGCTGCACACTTGAGCGAGCAGAACAGTTAACATACAAAATACAAAAAAATAAGCGAAGAAAAATGCCAAATAAAAACTGGCACACATACAAAATGGCAGCCTGGCAACAAGCAACATGTTGCAAAAATGTCGCCAATTGCCTTTCTAAAAAAAGAAGTAAGCAACAACAACTACAACACCGCATGCCTTTTATGTACTTTCACAGCAGACAACCAAACAAATGTACAAAAAAAAACCAGCTCAAACTTGAAAAATCAAAAAGGCGATTAAATGACAGCCAACAACAGCAACAGCAGCAGCGACAACGACAACCGCAGAGATTGCTGCTGCCGCCGCTGCTGCTGCAACACTTGACTCAAAGATAAGCCAGCAAAGAGTGTAAAGAGAAGGCAACCGCAAATAAACTGCGACTCGTTATCAAAAGTGTACAAGTTTCAAATTCTCCACTTATCAATAGTTGCGGTTTTATTTTTTTGTCAACATGTTGCTAAACATTTGCATTTGTCTTTCGATAATCGGAAGTTTATTTTACACCAAACTGCACGCTAAGCCATTTGGAAAGCTTCTCTCGTGCTCTCCCTTCTCTCCCTCTCTCAACACTTTGCTCAATCAGCAGTAACGGCACCCAAAAAATACGTTTTATGCATTGTTGCTGCAGTGTTCATTTGTGTAATTGCAGTGCACGCTTGATTGCGGCAGCGACAGCAATGGCGACTGCTAATGACGCCAATAAAGTTCCAACAGCAATAACACAACAAAAACAAAAAAATCAACAGCAGAAGCAGCAGCAATGCGCTCTTGCTCACTCACACGTTTTGGCAGTCGGGGCAGCCATCTTACTCTGACTCTCTCGAAGCTTTTAGTGAAGAGCAGTTGCTGTTGTTGTTTTTGTTACGATAAAGTTGTGTTTTGTTTTCACATTGTTGTGATTGCTGAGTGCATTAACAGCAGCTGTGACAATGACAACAACGAGTAACAGAATCAATTACAAATTAAATGCGAACAACAAACAACGACAAGAAAAAAGAAGCAGCATTTTTCGATGTTGTTATTTTTCTTCACTGTCTCTGTCTCTCCCTCTCTCTTTTATTCTCTTTCTTTTATTGCTTACAATAACATCAGCAAAATTTCACTTATATAGCCAGAGCAAAATATGTACAAATGCAATTTAAATTTAAATTGCGCGGATTTACGCCAGTGTGATTTTTAAGAGATTCAACAAAGCAGCAAAAGCAACAAAGCCAACGCAGCAGCAGCAGCAATAAACGTAAATGAGGTAAAAGCATACACACACACACACTCACTTGCATACATAGAGTCATGCACACAGCGTGTGTGGAACGCATGCAAGAAATGTGGGAGGTTTTTGGGCGACATTTTGTGGACCATGAGAAAGCTTGATATTTTAACGTCGACGTTGGCGTCAACGTCAACTTCAACGTCAGCATCAGCGACAGCGCGTTCGTTGTCTTTTGATGCGAGCCGCGCGCTGCTTTCGTATGCTGCTTTTCTGTCTTTTTCTTACATTTGCGCTCATTTATTTTTGATCATTTCTTTCTTTTCGGTTTAGTTTTTCGCTTAAATGTTGCATGCAGTTGACAAGATGACAGTCCCAACAACAACAAAATAAAGCAGCAAACACATTTGATGAAAGCATGCTGAAAATCATTGCGTACAATTTCAACATAAAGGGAAATTTTTTGTACTTTGTTTTTTTTTTTTTTCAATTGCATTGCAGTTTTTCGTTAATGTGCGGTGAAAGTTTCTATTTATAGATTAACAATTTGTAAATAAATGAATGCAACTAATGATGAGTGCCCCAAAAGGGAAAATATTCAATGATTCGCTGTATTCATACAGCCAACGATTATTTTCTAAGGTCTTCTCACTAGCGAGCGTCTAGTGTTGACGCTCGACGCCAGCAGCGCAGCTAGCTTAGAGGTCGACGCTTAGTCTGCTGCCCACTAGCAGCTAGCATGAGAACAACAACGAGCGAGCATAGCAGCAGCAGCCGCTGTCGTAGTAGCAGCGACACTTAAGACGGCGTCCTTCAAGCGAGCGTTAGAATGACCTAAAGTAACCCAATGGGAAGGCGAACAACACAAGCAGCGTAGCGGAGGCAGAGACAGAGGCAGTGACTGCGACAGCGGCAGCGACGAAGAACGTAGCGAGTATTGCACAATGCAAGTGGATGTCGTTGGGGTACATGTGTTATGTGTGTGTGTGAATGTGGATGGTAAGCGCAGCAGACTGAGAACCGGCAAAGAGCGACGGAAATGGGCGATTGTATAGAATACGTGAGTGTGTGTGTGTGTGTGTGAGTTTCGAGTGTGGGCGTGGCATAACAGTTGACGACGCGACTGTTTGTCAGCTGCAAAACTAAAACCGTTGCAAAAGTTAAGAGCGTGAAGGCGGCAAAGAGAGGAGCGGCTAATAACAATGGCTAGAATAAAGCACAAGCTCAGCTCGACTCAGCTCTGCTGCATGTTGCTTAGAGGTGAATGCAACGCTTGCCACACTTGACTCCTCATTCGCTGCCGCCACTCACCGGCAGTCTAAGCCGTAACTCTTTTTCTAAGCCCCAAGCCAATTGTCGTTGCAAAAATACATATAAAGTTGCTTTGATATATATATTTTTATATGTTATTTATGTTGTTGTTGTGGCAGGCGAGCAACTTCAATTGAGGTCAACACTTGCGTCTGAGAAACTGATAGGAACGGAGCAGGAGACAGAGAGCAGGAGAGAGCACAGTGTATGAGGGAGATAGGCACATGAGCAGCTGGAAGTCATCTCATCAACAGCATCATCAGACGTTGCCAGGCAGCGCGACAAGTTAAACAAGTCATCCCAGAACTGGAACAACCAGAGCAACAGCAACAACAACGAACGACAATAACAACATTCTGACGCATATGCCGAGAGTCAAATGAGTGAGCGAAATAGAGGGGAGAGGGAAAGTAAGAGAGCATGGCAAACTGGACGAACTGCATTTGGTTAATCATTCACTTGTCGAACACCGCAAGAGAATGTCGATGTCTTTTACGCTGTTTTAAGCCAGTTCTTTAGCTTTTCAGTTAAAATAGAACCCAAAGTGTTCTAAAAATTTAGTTATTCAGAAGTTAAAGTCTTGATTAAAATCTACTAATACAAAGTCGATTTAATACTGTCTTTTCTCAGTTTTCTCATATGTTTTTAATAAAAACTTTTTTTTTAACTATTTTGCCTACAACTTTGTTATTAAGCCCCATAATAATGCCACTTTCATTTCCCAACTGATCTATAAGCTTTATCTTTTAGAACTTCCGCTCTACTTCATCAATTTTAAGTTGAAAGCTTTACTGAAACAAAGTTTTGATGAGCTTTTAATTACATTTAAGCGTCTTAAATGTTAATCCCAACTTTTGACAAAGCTGATTTTTCCATTTTCCACCCACACACGCACTCACACACTCTATTCCCAAGTGTTCCCAAGCGAAAGCATTCAAAAAAGACCAAAAAAAAAAAAAAAAATCCAATGGAAAACCCTAGGAAAACAGCAGCAACAAAAAAAGGTAACCGATTCAAAGCCAGTTTTCACAACGCAATTTAAATGCAAATAAAAGTATCTAAGCCAAGTGGAAAGCGACGCTCGACACGAGGGGCGACGAGGCGTGGCAGCAAACAGGGCTGCAAAATAGATATGGCTAAAAGACAGCGGGAAGAGGTAGAGGAAAGGGAAAGCGTGTCAATTTGATTGGCCAAATGCACAAAGAGTGGTTAGAGGAGGAGCAGAATTGGAGAAGAAAAACTGATAGCAGATAGCAAGAGGCAGAAAGGAGAGGGAGGGAGGGAGGGTAACTGGCTCTGTGAAGCTATAAACTGAAATGAAATCGCAAATTGCATTTCGAGCGTTAAACAAAAAACAAAAGATGAAAAACAACACTAACTGCAACAACAACAACAACAACAACACGACTTTTACATTATTGATTCGCATTCCATTGATTTACTTTGTTGTCGTGTTTGTTGTTGCTGTTGCAATGGAAATTGCATTGGAAAACCCGACTGCCCAACCGGCCAAATTGGACTTTGCCTCGCCCACTGCCACCTCCCCAACACCCCGTCTCTCTGGTCACACCCCCTCGTTTCGACCGTCTCATAATTGTAACGAAATTCGATGCAAAATGACGCAAATTGTTTTAGTTTTATGATTGTGTCGTCAGTTGTTTATCAATTTGAGCTGAATTTTCTATAATTGGAGTGAATAACGAGTAAAGTGAAATTTTTACAGTGTATACACTTATTGAGAACTGTATTTGATAGGCGATTGAATATATTTTAAAGGAAATATGATAAAGGAAATAGTTGATATGGAAAATACAATCGTTTTTAATCTTAAACGTTTTACTGGCTGCTTGGTTGATTCTGTAACAAATTGGATGGAATTATAAACGTTTTACTGGCTGCTTAGTTGATTTTGAAACAAATTTGTTTGAATTGATTGTGTATTTTCATTTCATAAACGTTTCACTGGCTGTCTATTAGCTATTTATATGTATAACCATAGTTTAAATAGATAGTTCTTCATGTTCTTAAACGTTTTACTGGCTGGTAAGCTCACTCGCCTATGAATTCATCAGCTCTTTTCACTTCAGTGAGTTTCGTAAACGTTTTACTGGCTGCACAAATCCTTTCATAGGCATTTGCTTCTAATATTAGAATATTAAAAATATTCTGCTACAAATTTCACATTTTTCTGGCATTTTAGCCACTTTAATGGATTAATTCTGTGCAAATGAGTGCTCGGTGTTATATAGACTTGTTTTTGGCTGAATAAATGTTAAAATTTCAAGATGTTTATCTTGTATGCATGTCCTGGTCCCATGTTTGTTTGTTTATTTGCTTGTTTGCTTGTTTGCCTGCCCATGGACTCGCTGTGTGTGTGCGAGTGCAACGACATTAGAGTCGACACTACCCCCTAAGTCAAACAAGAAGCAGAGGAAAAAGAAGAAATACAGCACCGTCCCGTAGTTACAGTGCCGCCAAACTGTATGCAACACACTCCCTCCCCCCCAACGTCTCTGCTAAAAGTGCACTCACACTCATTGCTTGCGGTTCCCACTGTGTAAACGAATGAAATTTGTGTCGTGTCGAGTGCTTTTCACAACAACAACAACAACAACGACGTAGAAACTTAGACAACGTTGCAGTTTGCATGACTGCATGATGGCGTTTTTATATACCCTGTAATCAAATTGGATTACAACAGGCATAAACTTGATTTGATTGTTAAGGCTGCCAGCTATAAAACTGGAACATAATAATTGAGTTTTTCTTTAAGCTTTTGAAATATTAAACAAAAGTGAGCGTTTAATACCCTGCAATTAAATGTATCCAGCGGAAATATGAAAAAATAAATATTAACGAGGGAACGTGTGTGTGTCTATAATATACCCTATAAAAAAGTGCTTGAAGTGGGCTTGCTAGACTACTTTTTGGGAGCGGAAAATTATATTATACTTCCCAATCTCTTAGCCTTTTGCTATTTTTACTTAACATACAGGCTATTACAGGGTATTTTCTAGTCCACCCCCACAAAATCAATCACTTCATGTTGCCTGCCTTTTGCCATTTGTTGGCCCGCAAATATTTGAAATGCATAAATGCAATTTTCGGCTTAACATTTAAAGTGCTTAGAGGAGCAAAGGAGAAGACAGAAGAGCGAAGAACGGGACGGGAGACAGAGAAAGAGCGACATTTGCCGTCTGCAGCGATAAGCAAAATACACAAAGCTCAAATTTAATTCATTAATTCAATGAAAATGCAATAAGAAAATAAAAAATAAACAAAATGCAATTTATTTTCACAAGTTTCCATTTGTTGTTGTTTTTTATTATTATAGTTTATAAGTGTCGACTGTTGATTGCACAGACCCCATTTGATAGGGCACAAAGTGTTAAGACAACGCCAAGCTGTCAATGATTGCACTGCTCACAGCTGATAAGCGACTGATAACAGACTTAACGGGAGATCTGCCTTTATATAGCAGGCGGGCGTGGCTGCACACGAGTTTCCGCCAACATTATCAGCCAATAAAATCTGTAGCGTGGTTAATGACGCTGAAATCACTCAAATTTTCTATATATACGTATATATAGATGTATCTGTAGCATGCAGTATATGACAATATGCTTTTAAAGACTCACAAACTAGATATAAACTCAAGTATATAAATGTAGTGGTATACGAGTTACGACGAGTTTGCCTGGCTTGCTGAATAATTCAGTTTTGTAGCCTCGTTTTGCTACACAAATATAATCGGTTTATATATGGATCGATGCAACGGGGTGTGCTAGGGGCGGCAGAGGGGCAGTGTAGGGGTGGTTGGGGCTAGGGGCGTGCCAGAGTCTAGTTAAAGCAATTGGCACGCCTTTGCATTAAACTGGCACAAGACAGAATCGACTAAAAGGCTGTAAAGTTAAATGAACGACAGAAAGATACTGAGTAAAAAATGTATCTTAACTTAAAGAAGATACTTAAAGTTAAGTATAAGTCGGGAATTTAGCTTTGGAGTCTTTAAATACTTTTTAAATGCAGAACCCATTCTTTTATTTCCACTTATTTCCGCTGCACCCACACTCCCTATCTACTCCCACTTTTCCAGGGTATTCAGAATAAAAGAGAAACTATTTTGCATTGCATATGTGAAGAATTGAATCGACCCGTTTGGCAATATTCCCAATTACCCAATTCACTCAACTGTCTCCAGCTGTTTTTCTCCGACTTTTGATTAGTTTTGCGTAGGCGAATTTATCGCACTATAGCAACGAAATGCGGTAAAAATAATAATAATAGTAATATAAACAATAATAACACTACGCACACACACAAAATGTGTTTCATTTCAAGCAAGAAACTGCACAACAACAAAGGTGGAAAACCATTTAAATGTTATGAGCCGCAAAAACGCCAACAAGTTCAAAGACCCGAGAAAAAAGGGCCCAAAGAAAAAGTTCACCTGGCCAGAAATATATATCCTGAACCAAAAACTATTTAACGGAAATGAAAACTTCAAGTTGTTTTTCTTTTTTTGGGACCGCATAATTTGCGCCTGAACAAAAGTTGAATTTGCGGAAAATCAACACAAGCAAGAAGAGGAGAAAGCGGGGGGAGTAGCAGGTGTAACAGGGGAACTGAAACGGTGTGGGGAGTGGGGTTTACAACTGACCATAAAGGCACTGAAATTCCCCCATAAATTAACATAAAAAGAAGCAAAAACTGAAGTAGCCTCAAGTACAGTGCTGACTCCTATGAATGGCTCTCCAGCTCATCATAAACATAGGGGAAATAGGAGCACCCCTACTCCTTAAGCCTTAAAGACGCAGCGTATCGCCTGGGACGTGACGCAGTTTGTTGAAAAATAAGAAGAAAGTGGCTCCTTCACAGCTAGTCAAAACAAAGCATTAAAAGCCTGTCAAGGACAACGACAAGGCTGGGAAAACACACATAGGAAAAACCAGGCTCCACTCACATGCCACAAAAACAATGAGAGGGTAAGGAAACCAAAGGATGGAAAAACCCAATCAAGTTGTTGAATATGTATGTGCACAGTTGGGACCATAATTATGCCTTTTATGAACTCTAAGAACTGTGGGATTGTGTGTGGAGTAACTGGACAGAAAAGATACTGATTGCAGTGAAGCAGATTTATTTTGATAGTAATTGTATAAATGGGAACCAAAGGGACTTCCATTTTGTTAAAAGAATATGTAATGAGACCTATAAGAGGTTGAGTCTTTAAGTCTAATAGAAAATTCTGTTATTGCCTTTAAATTTAAGCAATAAATAATAATATTTAATAGTATTATATTGTTCTCAGAGAATGTACATAGATACATATGTGTTGAAAATCGTATATATCTAAGCTATAAATTATTCTCATCCAACTCAAAGGAAGCTCTTTCAAAACTCCCTTTTTAAACCCAGTATTCACAGTACTTTAAGCTTAAGTTTATATTCTATTTCTTACTTTAATCATCATAAAACTAACCCTAACTAAACGCTGCCAAAATTATTCCTTTACTATAATAACTTTAACTATAAAATTGCGCCACAATTTCTGCCTTTTCTTAAGGAGGCTTCACTGTAGCCAAATCCACTGGAGTCTATAAAAAATTGGCAAAAATTTGTGAGAAATTTACGAGAACATTTGAAGGGAAGGTAATGACTAAGCAGGATGGTTAGAGCCAGACGACACTAGTGACGTCATCAGAAGGACGGCGGATTGTGATGGGAGAGGAGTGTAGAGTGTGTGGAGGGGGGGTAAACTTGGGGGGCATGTATGAGATTATGCTGCAACATTTGCCAACGGAATTGCCAATGACTAATAAGGCCAACGAATGTATGAAAACAAAAATAGAGAAATAAAACTAAAGCAAAAGCAAAAGCTGCAAAACATTTGAAGTGGGCAGCAAGACAGCAGACAAAACAAATAAAGAGGAAATAACAACAAAAAGAGAAGAAGAAGAAGAAGCAGCGGAAAACAAATTGTATGAGTCAGAGCAAAAACAACGCATAAAACGAAGGAAGCAGCAGAAAGAGAGAGGGAGAGAGAGAGGAGAGCAATGAGCAGCGCAGCTAAGTAAAGTGCTTCAAGTACAGAGGCGTGCAAGCAGACAGCGGAGAGGGGGTAGTAGGGGGCTGAAGGGGGTTCACTGCTTGTACAGTGGAAACTCACTTGGCGCGTCGAGTGGGCTAAAAGAGCTGAAAGCTGAGCAGTGTTGGCGCCGTCGACAGCTTTTCAATTTGGGTTGACAGTTTCCCCCACTCCCCAGTCTCACCCACCCCTCTCAAGAGTAGGGACAGCAACAAATATGTGAGGGGGCGCCACTTTTCAAGGGGGTAACTCTACACGAGAGACATTCCATTTTATAATGTTAACCATTAATTTAATATAATTTTACAAAATACTTCAATTAATCTACTGCTTGTTACACATACTACGACACATTTGTGGCATCTCCTGCGTCTCCTACTTCTGCCCCTCCTTGATTATTACTATTTTTCTTCTTCTTGTTTTTTAATAACAATTTTAATTAGCTTTGCGCAGAAATTTCTCAGATTAATGAGCGAAAAGTGAAACGAAAATGTTGGCAAATTAATACGCGAGAGGTATCAGATGATTAGAAGTCACTGTAGATACTTGAAGCAGCTTTAATGTGGTTACACTGAGAGATAAAGTGGTGACAGTTTGAAGTAAAGTGTTTATTTATTTGATCAAGTTTATGAAATGTCGAAGATTTAAAAGAAAAAAGTCTTTTAAAGTTTCTAATGAATATTCTTTCTTTAATTCATAATTTTAATTTATTTATTTTTTGGGATTTCTTGACTTTTAAAATTAATTTTTAAAAATGTTATGCAATAAATATTTTGTTTATATAAATAATATATTTTTATACCCGTTACTCGAGAGTAAAAGGGATATTGTAACGTGGAATGATGTAACAGGCAGAAGGAGGCGTGGCAGACCCAAAAGTATATATATCTTGATCAGCATCAATAGCCGAATCGATATACAGCCGCGTCCGTCTGTCGTCAGTCCGTCCGTCCGTCCGTCCGTCCGTCCGTCTGTATGAACAAAAGGATCTCAGAGACTATAAGAGCTAGAAAAAGACAGTGGTCGCAAATGAAAGGTACAAACCCAAGCAGTACAAGTTTGTTTTTGTTTTTGACACGCCCACTTTAGGGCGTTTTATTTCATATAAAGGTAAATGTACAGGTAAACGTAGAATGTTTTAGTACAGAAAACTTTTTTTAGCTATGCTATCTGAACCAAATTTACACGGAATGTACATATCTAGGAAGTACATGTACTGACCAAGTTTGATCCAAATCGGCCAACTAAATCGTATAGCTCCCATAGGGCCGATCGGTCGAAAATATGCTCTAAACATGAATTTCTATGGAAATGTTCTGTGTTTGCCAAGCTATTATATCCATCACCATTGTTAATAACAAATTGAAACTGAGTAACGGGTATCCTAAAGTCGCGAGGCGACTATAGCATTCTTTCTTGTTTAAAATTAATTTAAAGCTAAAATAAGTAAGTTAAATATTTTTCAACAAATTCTTTTTTAGCTTTAAAAGTTAATTATTATTATTATTATTATTATTATAATAATTATAATTATTATTATTATTTTTTCGAATCTAAGTCCAATTTTTAGTAGTTTAATTATTTTTTATAATAACCAGCCTTGTTTATTTCATGTTCTTTACCTTTTATAAACACTTTTCAGCTTAATTGAAGCATTGTTCAAATTTTCTAAAGATTTTTATAGATTTTCTTCTTAGTTTTTCAACTTTTCTATAGTCGATCTCTTTGAAAAAAAACCCTCTTTTTATCCTTACTCAATTTTTGGGTTATCAAAAAGCTCTGCTTGGCTTACAAAAGCTTTCATTGTGTGTTCAACTTGTTACCTTGTTCGTTTTCTTTGTAATTTAATGCCGTGTTCATTAGTGTACGGGTTTCTTTTATGGAAGCAAGCGAATACAAAGCGAGCTCTTCACACGATTTTCTTAACATAAATAAACAGACACACACACTTAGACAACTATGTGTATTTTCTTCTGTAGCATCTGCCATATGGGATAATAATCAGTTGGGTTTTAAAATAGAAACTCTGGCAAAGTTCTAATCAGAGAGCAGCGGCGACAACGGCGTGTAACAAAGCAATTTTCATTTCCATAAGCCACGACAAACAACAACAAGAGGGAACAATCACAACAACAACAACAACAACAATAGGCAACTGTCCTACTCAGCGGTCAACAACTGGGGAAAAACGTCAGCAGCGACGCAACGCGACGCGACGTAAAATGCGTGCAAATGGCCAGAAAAACAACAGCAACAAAAAAGTCATGAAAGAGAAGAAGAGGCCAAGCGAAAGAGGCAAAGAGAGAGCGCAGGTGGAAGGGGGTAGAAAATGGGGAGCAAAGAGGCAAACGAATGAATATTTTCAGCTTAATTACGAGTATGCTAAGGCAAACAAAAACAATCATAAAAGGCACACGGAAGTCAACAACGACGAGAACAAGAACAACACGCGCAGCACCTTTGCGCTTTGTTCTTTTGGGCGGTGGGCAGTGGGCGGGGTTCGTTAGTGGGCGGCAACATTTTTAAATAAACGACACACTTAACTGAAATTCTGTAATAAGCCTAGAATATGTTTAATAAGGCAACAGAAACAAAGCAAAGCAGAGACGGAAAAAACAACAAACAAACATGACGAAGAGGGAGGAGAAAGGAGGAAAGAAGCAGCAGAGCTTGCAACAAAATTGTTGTCGCTGGCTGCAATTTTGCACGTTGCATTTTATGGACGAGTTCCAAGAGAATTCACGAGAATTCAACAGAAAATGCAGTGAGTGAAAGAGACAGAGACAGCAGAGAGCGGAGGGCACAGTGGGAGAGGGGCGTGATGGTCTGTGGGGCTGGTATGGCCACAATCAGTGCGACATTTGTGTCGCATAACTTTGCCGTGTTTTTATTTAAATATTATTCAGGTTCTTCTGAACGAAAAGTCTAAGAAACAAAAGGAAATTTATGAAGCTACAACTGACTAAGAGATACCCTAGAAAGAAGGCAGAATTATAGATCTTTTAAAGATTTCTTCAACAAAATGATTACATTGGACTACCCTTAAAAAACATTTTAGCTCTACGCCTAAAACTATCTTTACTTATAGACTACAGGGTATTAAGTACAAATACATAAATTTAACTAGCCACAAACAGTTTGTAATGCTCGATTTAATATTAAAAATAAATACTTTGGCGTCAAATGCATAAATCAAGAAATTCAAGTTGATTTTCAAGAAAAATTTATATCGCAAGTCTGAGCAAATTTCAAAAATTAAATACACAAAAAAAACGATTAAGCAGAACTAGGAAATTCCATTAAATAACTTAAATTTAGACAATCTAACCTTCAGTTAAAAAATATATATATTTAAACATATATGTATGCACATCTTTTATTTCAAATAAATATCCGCATTTTTATAGTTTCGAAAACAAACAAAAAAACATACAGAAAAAAAGACAGACAAAAGAAAACCTTAAAGAACTTGTGCAAATAAAGCTAAATAAAAAACCAACTTTGAATATGTCACATGGAAATGTCCAAAACATTTGATATTGAAGTCAAAATTTGATCAAAACAACTGCTTGAAGAGGAGCAAAAACAACAACAAAGGTTTAGAGCAAACGTCAGCAGAAAACTTGTTTTGCTGTGGACTGAAACTAATTATAGCCACAATAACAACATTTTTGCCATTAGTCATCGCTGGCAGAGACGTCGACAGCAGCAGCGCACACCTGTAGAAAGCGAAGTGCAAACAATGAAACGCGCCAACAGTCCAATAAGAAAATAATTGCAAGTTGACACAGCAGTTACACGTGCGTTAGAGCGAAAGAGAGAGAGAGAGAGAGAAAAGTGAGCTTTGAATTTGCTAAGTTCAAAGCGTCTCAGAGCATTAAGCCTGCCAGAGGCAGCATAGATAACGGCACTAAAAGCTACATAAGCTGGGGTCTCTCATCAATGCACTTACGCTCTCACACTCTCCGTCTCTCTTTATGCCTCTCTCAGTCCTAATGGCAAAAGGATTAGTTTAGTAGTGTAGGATTGAGAGACGCACGCAAATAAATCGAAAGCAAGCAGTAGAGACAGGAGAGGTGGAGGAGAGGCGGGGTAAGCTTAACGCCCACAGTCTCCAGAGAGTGAACTGTCGGTTTTGCGCTAGGCACATGCGACGTCGGCTTTGACGTTGACGCCGACAGCGACAGCGACGACGTCGACGGCTCCCAAGCGGCTTTTGCCTTTCAACGCCCGCGCAATTTGCCTGTTGTTGCTGCTGTTGTTGTTGTTTTTGCCGTCGCTGCTGCTGCTGTCGTTGTTTCTCAATTGACTTTCTATAATTGCGTTTAATGTGTTGTGACGGAGCCGCACTGACAATTACCCCCCCACCGACACCCGGCTTCTCCCGCACTCTACCAATGCCTTCCCCACCCACTACCCAGCTGTCTGTTGTGCAACTTGGTAATTCTATTTTTGTTCATTTTGTGTGTGTGTTTTTCTCTCTCGCTTTTTATCGCACATTTCACTGCACAGCGTTTTCATTTTCACAAAAGATTCCTCCCCCTCCACATCCCCCTACGCCCACTTAATCTGCCTCGTTTGGCCTTTTTTTTCATTTGTATGCCCAGGAACGAAACTTAAGCAGCTTTGATATTATTTAATTTGAATTAACTTTGTTAGTGTTTCGCCATGTTTTGCTATTTTGCACCTTTTTCTTGGCTTCCTTTATGCCTCTTCCTGATTTGCGTAATCTAGGTGGCGCCACAGTGCGGCTGCCTGCTGATGATTTCATTACGTTTATTGGCATTGATGTAAGAAAAGCACTCAAGTCGCTAGAATTTTAATAATGGATCGTATTTCAAAAGAGAGAGTAAGAGCGTATCCCATTCCATTCTCCATCTTTTCATACAGCTGTAACGGTACGTGCGCGTGTGTTTACTGTACTTTGGTTAAAGTTCGTGCGCTGTGATGCATTTGCTTGCCGCTTTACTTGTGGAATTGTCCATTAACACTTGTTAACCCAATTAAGATTTAATTTCCATAGACGACGCTCGACACGTTGCGCTGAGTGTAAAGTGATTGAGTGTGAGAAACATGGAACGCTGAACGACTCAACAGGCAGCAATGCCCTGCATTGTCACTCAAAAGCTCACTCACACATACGCACAAAAAGAGAGATGTGAATACACGCAAAGAGATAGCTACGTGCAGCAGCAACAAGAACGCTAATAAAGCAAGTGACGCAGACGTCGAAGTCAACGCTGACGTCGCTGCTTTTAACACAAACAACAACTTCAAGGCTTACTGCTGAATTATGCGACAGACAGCGAGAGGGAGAGAGAAGTAAAGAGAGCGATCGTAGTTGGCAAATTTTCTCTTCTTGGTGCGTTGTCTTTTTTTTTTTTTACTTCTTTTGGTTGACCTCCATTCGCCGCCGCCCGAGGGTCGTATATGGAGTTGGAGTTGCAGTTGGAGGCCGGCTCAATTAAAAAGCTCCCAAATAAAAGCATAGCGCAACAATGTATGTGTGTGTTTGTACAGGTTAATTGCGATCGTTGTGCAAGTGTGCACCCAAAAAAAAAATACATATAATAATAAAAACGAGTTCTCAAACGAAAACTGGTCCAGCAATCTTTCAAAACCGAAATAAGTTGAAAAAAAAATCAATGAGACACGAGGGGAGCTGAGACTGAAACTGAGACTGTGACTTTTTGAAAGTAATCAGCCATGAACGAAGAGGTTCTATCATTAATAACACTACAATAGCTCAGCGAAAAAAGATGAACTTATAAATAATTTCAACTCACGTCAATTGTTTAGATATACCCAGTATTATAAACATTTGCTTACCTGCAAAGAAAGAGGAGAAAAATTAATTAAACTTTGCAAATGTAATTAATTTGAAATTAATATTATTATTTTCTCATTAATTCATCAGATTTTTAGATGATTTTATGTAACATGTTTACGCTCTAGAAATTGCCATCAATCATTTTTGTACAGCAAGTGTGTGTGTGTGTGTGTGCCAGTGTATGAGTTCTATATAAACATGTGTAAATCTAGACATTTCTAGGCCCAAATAAAAGTGAAACTGACATTAAGGCCGACGAGAACATCATTCAATTGGATTTCGGCGAAAAAACCAGCGTCAAAAAAGCAAATGCGAAAAATCAGAATGATAAAAGACGAATTTATCGACTGTTAAATACCCTATAAAAGGCTAGAAACTATTTCTATTTTATAGTTCAGCTTTATTTTGTGTGAGACCCGCAGAATAATCACAGTTTTGACATTTAAAGTGAAAATTTTCATAGAATTTATTGTTTAATAAATTATTTATACAGTTTAACTGATTTACAGCTAAGTTATGCACATACCCGCACAACTATTTGCTGGGTATAAAAAACTGTTGTTTTTTTCGAGACATGACATTAAATTCTGTCTCTGTCGCTCCTTTGGGTCGCTTGGCTTATTGAAATTTTGTACACACTTGTACTCGCATGTGCATAAATGTGTATCTGTAGCTGTAGCTGTGTATTGCGACAAGCAGCTGCTGTATCTCATAGATACACAAGGCACAACATGTTTAGCAACATTTGCATAGAGTAGTCAGAGTATGTGTGTGTGTGTTATTGTAGTTACCTTTCGCACTCGCCCACCTGAAGTGGCCTTCCCTTAACCTTAGCTTAACTTGGCTTAGTTTGAGCCATGTTTAGCTTAATTCAGCACTGTGTTTTATTTTTTTGCTTTTAGCCCGATTTGTTTAAAACAAAAACTATTTGTCGAGGTCCAAGTTAAAAGTCACAAGGTTTGCGCTATGAATATGACTAAGAAAATCGCGTTTATAGCCAGATGTAATGGCATAACACCAACAACAACAATAACAACGTTTATTGATTGTCACACACCTTATACACACCTTTCAAACAACAACACGACAACGACAACAGTTCACAATCCAATCGATCGAGGCTTTTAATTCGATTGATTTACATACAAACACACACACGCATAGATGTGTGTGGAATTTCTACCGTTGCATTTCATTTAATACCAATTAACTTGTCTCTAGGCCCTAATGTCATATTCAATAGGGTCGGTCGTTAACTCTTTTTACTCTCTTTGCCTACAACAGCAGCTACAAGAAATTTCCATATGGATTTCATGGTGGAATTTTGTAGTCGTTTCTATATTAAAGCTACGTGATGTCTTTCATGTATATTTCATTTACATTTTCGATGAATTCACAAGTTCTCTTACACCACACGCAAACACACACACACACACACTCAATCACTCACACATTCAAAGTTTGCTGACAACAGCCCAAAATGTCGCTGCTGCTGCTTTGATTGGCATATGAGAGCTTTTCTCCCCGACGCTCTTTGGTCTTATGCTCTTTAACGCTGTCAAAGCAGCCACTGCGTAGGTGTCGCTGTCTTTGAGTTTGACTTTAGCGACCGCAAAGCAGGCTGAGCCCGGGAAGCCAGAGAGCGCGAACAAGAATGGCGGACACCAAAGAGAGCAGCAGCAGCAGCAGCAGGCTACAGTTATGCCTGTATGTGTGTGTGTTTGTGTTTTTTCGTATGTGTGTAGTTGAGTGAAATTGCAGCCTACTTGGGGTCTTGGGATTTGCAGCTGTCTAACTCCTTTCACCCACTCGCAAAACACATTGCAGGTTAGGGCAAAAAAAGCCAGAGTTGCCAGATCACAAATTGTGTGATTTCTTGGCAATTTGTTTGGACAAAGATTTATGGGAGAAAGTCGCAGTTGCAGTGCAACAGCAACAACAACAACGGGAAGTTGAGAAGCTTTCTGATGCAGCAAAATGTAGCGATTGTAACTTTCTAGCAGCAGAATTGTTATCTCTGCGATTGAATCAACAAAAAACTAGTAACAAATTTACTTTATTTATTAACAGCAAAGACTTTCAGACACATCTGGTTTCAGTTTGAACTATTTTGCCAAAAGATTAGCGAAATGGAAAAAAGATTAACGATCAGTTGGTTGTAGATTAACAAACAAGTTATGAATGATTGCTGGGAAAATCCGCCAGTGACCACCACCATATGAAAAACAATAAAAACCAAGTAGAAGAAGCAGAAGACGAAACCAAAAACAGATTAATTAACACGCAAGGCAAATGGGAAAAAGAATGACTAACTTTCCACAAGTGGAGTGTTATTTGGGGGTGGTAAAATGCTAAATGGTTTAAATATGGTGGTACCAAAAGGAAACTGGCGAACAGTTTGCGGTTTCTCTTATCGTTTTTGGGTTGGAAAAACATTTCCAAATAACAAAAACAGTTTATTTTTATGCAGCCCGCACAATCACACACACAGACACACGCACACACTCACACACACATATCGCAGCACACAGAAACAGCTTGAAAAGTATTTAAACGTATTATCACGATAAACGCCAGCAAGAACCAGGGCTGAGTAAAAAACAGGCAACAACAAAATAAAAAGCAAAAACAAAAAAACGCAAAAAACCATAAATAAATAAAAATATTCCAGCGACGCCGACGATGACGACAACAAAAACACAAACAATTTTTAAAGTCGCAATAAGCGTAAAGCAAATATAAATAAAATGGAAATAAAAATGAATAAAAAATAAAAAAAGATACAATAACAAAATAAAGATTACTTTTTGACGAGGAGACAATTGGGGTGATAATTTGGGGGTAAGAAAAAGGAATGATAAAAGATAGCTAAAAAACTAGCATGGAAAAGATAGAAATGTGCTAAGTTGTATCTTGTATCTTATAACTGCTAAACAACTCAAATAAAACAAATTTTATGCAAAGAAAAAAATATTTATAAAATATTTTAATACTGTAGATACACCGCCCAAACTGCTAGCAGATACAGCTACAAAAGTATCTGCTGAAACGTGAGATATTTATGCATTACTTCGCTGTTAAATTACTAACGCCGGCGGAACGTGCGGAATTGAAATCTAATTTAGTAGTTAGATACAATTTCTAGACTCATCCGAAGCGAACTCAAATTCCATATGAATGAAAAGATACTTCTGATAATTCAATAAAAAACAGAGCGCTAGATACGTGCGGAATTGAGATCTTGTGTTCAATTTCAATGCCTCTTTTGATGACTGTCAAAAGGAATTTTCTTTCACACAGACAAAGATTGAAATATTTTTTTCATAAAAAGAAAAAATGGGAAAAACAAAAAATAATCAAAGCAAAGCGAATCAGAAGTAAAAGAAAAAGAATCTCAACTGATAGCCAAAGTAAAAAATAAAGCATAAAAGGGGCAATAACAAAGCTGACTTAAAAGGCAAAAGCAGACATGCTTAAACTTGCAGAAAGAACTGAGAGAGAGAGAGAGAGAGAGAGAGAGAGAGAGAGAGAGAAAAACTGTAATCAGAGACAAGCAGCGAAAAACAAGAAAAGAGAACTGAGAAAAGGACAAAGATAAGCGTCTGATGTTTTTCACACGCAAAAGAATAGAACAAGTAAGCCACAAGTAAAGCACAAAACACACAACACACCACACACCAGATACAAGATACATTCTTTAGCTTTGTGTCAATTGAAGTACATTTACAATGGGAATGGGAAAGAGCACATAACATCACAATTTCGCATGATTTCTCGTCGCGCTTTTTTTTTTACTGTTTGATTATCAATAGAGGCGACATTAGGCGAGGGGCAGAGCGCGAAAGAGATAACAACAGAGGCGCAGTGTATTTGTATCTGTATCCGTTGTATCTGCAGCTGAATATAACGCCATAAACAACAAACATAATAAATTCTGTACTGTGTCTCCAGGCGCTGTTTGTCTGTTCGATAAAAACGATAACGATTACGATAACGATAATGACACTTGGCACACATTAAGTTGGCAGCGCCAAAAGGTATGTCACAGCTAAATCGCATTCCTTCCCCAATTGCCAATTGCTATAGTTCACGGTATTATTACGTGATGGCATCTAACTTGGGGTAGGAATTTTCTATTAACAAAGTTCGTAGATTTCTTAGAAGTACAGTTATCTAGTGGTTTATTCCTGAAGCAAAAGTAATGAGTAATGCAGGGAAAGTACTTTGAAAAGTATCTATTACTATTTTATTGTAGCGAAAACCCCTGAAAACTGTTTGAAATAGTTGACTAATCAGACTAAAGAATTCCTGTGTGCTAGTCACACTTATTATCTATCAGTTTATTTAACAATTAATCAACTTCTGGGCATAAACTTTTAAAAGATTCCACTTCAAGCATCTTAAACAAATTATCTTCTAACTAAACTGTTCCTTCAACTTGTCTCCTGCTTCATGTCATTGCTTTTTCATTAAATTTAAGTGCACTTGGAATAATAGACATTCCCTAGCTTTTGACCATTGATAGAGATAATGCCCTAGTGACAGCTGATGAAATAGCCCATCAAAAATACATCAGCCAATGAACAATCTTATGCCTTTTTTGTGCAATGGATTGTGAAATGATTTCAAACTTGTTTCATTTGAAATTTTTAGAAATGGCAACGACTTAATGTACCGCAAATAATTATTATTTTTGAACAATTAACATTGTATAATTTTAGAATATTTTACAGTTAGGCACAGTTAATCAAGCAATTGTTTAAAGCATTCTTAAACCAGAAACTTGGGCAAAGAAGGTTTTTAAATAAGGCAAGTATTAATTTTATTTATTTGGCTATACAAAAATTTGTCTAACGGTAGTTCTATATAAGGCAGAATATGTTGGACATACATTTTTAGCTTTTGTTAAGCTTTTGAGCTAACGAAATTGGCGATTTTTTCATTTTGGAGAACATAAGTTCTAAGATAAAATCATAGCTGATTAGTCAGAAATTTAACTTCAAGATCTAAGAAAGATTTGGCTAAACCCCTTTGGGAATTATAACAGCCCAAACGTAAACAAGTTTAATCAATAAAAGTGTTTACAAAATTAAGTTTAGCTTATCTTATCTTGATAAAAGCTCCTAAATTTCTGACCTTGAATTTACAGTCTAGTTGTTAACACAACTTGAAGCTAGTTCGTTTCTCTCAGTGTATGTCAACTCACCTTTTTCACGCTTTCGCTTGCTGTTGGCCGCTGCTCCAGACTTGGACACCGACTGCTGTGGTTGCTGCTGCTGCTGCTGTTGGTCCTGTGCGTGCTGCTTGATGATAACACTGCGCTGACGCGTCTGCTGAGTCTCCGCGTCCAGATAGACAATGGGCTTCAAATCACAGCTGATGCCAATGCTAATCTGTTCCACTGTAGGCTTCACATCCACAGCCACAGCATTCGCAAAGTTGTTGCGTTGGTGTTGCTGCTGTTGCTGCTGCTGCTGACTGTAGAAGAGTCCTGCTGGCTGTGAGGCGGAACTGGTGCCAGCAACGGAACCGGAACCGGCAGCGACTGCGTAGTCGACGACGAAATCGGACGCGTGTGAATGATGCGACGTTTTCATTGGCGCATCCGAATTGATTGAACGATCCTCTGGTGCTCTCAATATATCTAACTCTCTTACTCTTTCACTCTGTCTCTCTCTCTCTGTCTTTCTCTGCGCTTGTTCTTCTTTCGCTGCGGTTCGTTTGCAATTTGTTTCAAGCTTCTCCTCGTTTTGGTTCGTGCTTCCTCTTTTCTCTTCTAATTGGATTTGATTTGTTTCAGTTGTTGTTGCTTTTGGGCTCAATATTCATCAGAATTTCGCCTTCTCACAATTTAATTTACTGTACAAATAAAAAATTAACAATTGCAATTCAAACGTGACCAAAAGTTGTTGACATTTTTTTATTCTTTTTTGATTGCTCTGCCTTTAGAATGTTATTAATGAATTATTTTTTATTTACAGATATTTTATTTTTAGAGACATTTACAATTGATGTCGAATTAAGAGGAGAATCTGCAAGGAAAGTAGAAAGAAATCGATTAGCGTAAGAATAAAAAGTAACAATTTGAATGTTATATACAATTCTATCTTTCGGATACACATAGAAAGCGGCGTGACAAACACATTAAACTCTCTGTTAATTTAATTGATCAACAAACCCTATTGGAAATGTGATTTTTTAACGGAATTCCGCTGAAAATGAGGGCAATTTGTTCATGTTCCTGCAGAGTTTAGTTTAGGTTTTTCCGTAACGAGCGGAAACTCAATTAATTTTCTGTTTTGCGGAACCATTTTCAGTGCTAATTAAAGTTTGTTTATTTTCGTGTTAGTTAGTAGCTTTTATTTTTTTCTCTTTCCAAAATTTCTATACAATGAGAACAATAACAACAAAATTATTGCTGCCAGACGAAGCGAGGCAGACAATTTGGTGTTGTTTTAGTTTCCAGCTTTTTGTTTTTATATCTTTTGGGGCGGATTTGTGTGTGTGTGTGTGTATGTGTGTGAAATCTGAAACGACGCAAAAACTATAAAAAACACTCGCCAGCTAGAAGAAGAACGGGCAAAAACAAAACAACCGAGCAGATAATAGCAATAACAAATTTGTAGATTACGCACTTACACACACGCACATCTGCATATATACATGTGTGCGTGTGTGTGTTTGTGTGTGTATACGCAGCTACGCAAAAACTTTTTCTACGCATTTCATGCTAAAACGGAACGACAAAAAGTTCTTTGGAACTAAAACTTTAAAAACACTTTTGAGTGGAAGAAAAAAAACATTTGGCCAATTGGCAAGTTTCCTGTACATGTGTGTGTGCGTGTTAAAAACAATATTAACAACTTGTTGGGTTGGGCAATTGCGAAGGGGCGGAGGAGCGCAAACAAACACACACACAAAAATCCCCCCGAAAAAAAAAGTATAATGAATATGTACGGTGAGAAAACAAAAAATTAAAGCAAACAAAAAGCCGGTTCCCACTCATACACTCACACTTGCACACGTATAAAAGCGAGAAAAAGTTTGCAAAGATGCTGTCGACGTCGACGTCGCGGCCGACAAGAGAGAGCGACGTCGAGGAGTTGCAGCTGCTGTTTGTAACAAATACATACACGAGAGGAAAAGAGAGCGAGAGCGGGAGAGCGCAAAGCAAAGGCAAACATAACAAACAAACGCACACACACGCATATACACGCAGTAATATGGACACATGGGCGGCAGCAGCGCAAACGTCAGCGCCACATCGACCGGCGCAGACGTCAACAAAGCAGAAACGAAGAAGAAGCAGAGGCTAAGCGGACGGCAAAACTATGAAAGAGAGAAGCTTCGGGACGTCTGTGGAACAGCGACGTTGGCGTTGACGTCGAAACGAGTTTATTTTTTCCTTCTTGCTGTTGTTGTTTTGTTTTTGTTAGTTTGTTGTTGCTGGGCGAGTCGCAAAACAACAACAACAACAACCACAATAACAAATACACACTCGTATAAATAAATTGGATTTGTTTGCAAATTGCGACACGAGCTTTCGTTAAACACACACACGCACACGCACACAGAAACTAATACACAAACAGCCAGAAGATCATTGAAAATGTTGACAAACAAAAACTCTGTAATTTTATATGAACGTATTTAAGTATTTTATTTGTTGTTCTTTTTGTGCACCTTACGCTGCAGCTGTTTCATTAATTTTCGTTATAAACTTTAACTTTAATTGCAATTTTTATATAAATAAAGTTTTATTTTGTCAGCTACTGCTGCCGCGAGCAACGTCTATTAACGACGCCGTCTGCTGAGACTCTGCCACGCTCTGGCAAATGCTGTAGCTGCGGCCGAAGGCTGCGACGCTGGCTTTCGCCGTCGGGCGCCTGCGCACAGCGACGCGCTCTCACACTGCCATACTCTTTCACTCTGCTTCTCTCACCCATTCTCCTTCTAAGTATAAGGCTCTGCCCGGGGGACTCGCGAAATTGTCGCTTTTTTTTGCTGACGTGGGCGCGCGCCACCTTGTGGTGTGGTGGGGTGGGGTGGGTAGAGGCAGAGGAGGGGGGATTGCCTGCTTATTTCAACAGACACGTAAGGATTTGCGTAGTTTCGCAGTCGTCCGGGGAAGTGGATTACGAGCGCGTCAGAAATAGTTTCTTTTGCACAATCAACGCGAGAGCTGCGTCAAAAAGGGGAAGGGGGTGAACTGTAAATAGAAAGAAAGAGAGCGCGGGGAGAAGGGAAACATATGGGGCGCCAAAAAAAAGGGGTTGGGGGAGTTGGGACGCGACGAAACTTGCGTTTTGTGGGCAGACTTAATTTCACACACACATAGACTCTCACACACTCACATGCATATTAATGTTTGTATTTTTAGACACAGAAAATGGCACAGTTACAGTTTTAAAAGACGTTGGAGGTCGAAAGGGGCCGAAAGTGGCAGCGGGTAGTGTGAGGAGTGGACCAAGGGACAAGCATATGGCCGACATTTGTGTGTGTGTGGAAGGGGTGGTCTCCCCACACACTCTTGAGAAAACAAGCAAAAGGATTCCGAATCGTTTTTTAATTTGCGGTTTGGGCTGCGAAATGGAAAGGCAAACAAATAATACACATTAAATATTATTCCGCGGCAAAGTTTTCCTTAGATCTTTATCTCGAGTGTGGGAGAAAGTTGTAGAAAGCAAGCTCAAGGAATTTCCTAAAAATAGACTGCGAGCAGTTTGGGTTTCCTTCAGCGGGAAAGTGTGCTAATTTGAGAAAGGAAAAGCGGTTTCTTGGTATACAAATATTTAGCTATACATTTGATTATATGCTTCAGATAGAGAACATGTGTCCAAGAAGTTAAAAGCTTAAACAGCTTTAAGATATAAAAGTATCTCAAGAAAATGTCTACCCTTTTCCAATGTATCTACAGCTCTACAATATTATAAATAAAAACTGAGTTATTAAAAACTATCTCAAGCAAATGTATCTTTATCTTTTCACTTAAAAGATGCCTATCTTAGTCAAGTCTTTAACTACAAAATCTAGTTACGATCAGACCTAACTGCAATCAGTCCTTTAACTCAGCTTAAACCAAATTGAACCAGTTAGAAGCCTGCTGGTCAATTAGTGAGCCAATAAACGCCTGCTGCAGTGTTGGCCAAGTTAAAATCTCATTGGCCAGTTTTTTCCAACAGCTGTCGACACTGTTTGGTTGCCAGCTTGTGGTTCCTTGAATTTCACTTTGAGTTAAATTACCCCCACCCACCACCACCTCCCACACACACACTCCACAAGCTGTCAACCTGTTTTGGCCTCCTTTTTTCTGTGGACGACTAATTGACAAGTGTTTTGGGATGGGTAGCGGGAGGAAGGGAAATTGGGGTCTGGACTCTCATGTAGTGCTTCCCTGCTGCTTCTGAGAAGCGACAGCTTGAGGCAGCCTGTCGAACAAATTAAAGTTGTGCAACAATTTAAATCATTTACATAAAATTGTGTAAAATCTGAAAGGCACACGCCAGCGTCGCAGTCGACGTCAGCGCAGGCAGCAAATTGTTTTCAGTATCCTTTGCATGAATGACAAACAAACAACAACACAAGCAATGAACTCTCACGAGCGCGCGTTCTCTGCTCTCTTTGGCTCACACTCTCTCGCTCTCTCTACGCTCTTCTGCAGTCACGCTGCTGCTACGTGAGCAGCGAGCACCGGCGACGAAAGCGGCATTTCTTTGATAATATTGTTGATGACGCAGCTCTGAGCAGGAAGGACCCTAAACACATACATACAGACACATACACACACACACACGCGCATCTAAACTTCCCTACAGAAATGTGAATGAATGTTGTGGGAATTTCATTCGTATGGCAGAACCACAAAAACGACAACAACAAAAGGAACCAGCAGAAGCAGGAAAAACAGAAGACGGTGGAAAAGTTGCCCGCATTTGCTGGCATATGGAAACCCCCAGCAAAGTTGACATTTTGCTGTGGAAAACAACAGAACAGAAAGGCAAAGGCAAAGTCGATAAACACAAATAAATAAATAAATATTGTACTCGGCAGCGTGGACAAGAGCGGGGTGTGTTATAAGCAGCAACAACAGCAGTAATATATGCAGCTGTCACGTCCTCACGCTGCTCACACACACACACATTAATTAATATTGTTGTGCACATTTAATAATTAAAATTATTGCCAAAAGCAACTTAAATATTCAATTGAAAACGTGTAAAAATTCGCTCGTTTACAAGCTCGTTTCTCTCTTTCACTCTAATTTTCTCACTCGCTCACACACAGCCAGCTACGTGCGCTACTTTGAGTTCATCGTTTTCAATTCATTTTGAGTTTCTCTCGAGCTGCTGCTGCTTCTTCTTCTCTTTCAGCATGTTGTTGTTGGCACTCGAACGAAAAAAAACACACTCAAACAGGCACACGCACATACAGGCACAGTCACAGTCACTCAATGTACATACATGTACGCGTACACAGGCGTTATTATGGGCAATATGCAAGTGTATTTGTGCTTACTTTTCATTTATTTTTATGATGATGTTTTGAGGGTGGGCGAGGAAATTATAGGAAAAAAAAGCATTCACACTGCGCGTAAACACTTTGGACGCATAACAATTTTGAAATGAAAATTGAATTATAGAAAGTGTAATTGAATTTTCGTTATTAAAACACTCGCCATGTTTCGCTCGCTCGCTCTGTTTCACTCACGCTCACGTATACGCACACACGCACGCATGAATCACAATCAAAAATTTTCTCACTTAAAACACGAGCCCGGAGGAACGAGCGACTTTACGTCCGCGTTATTCAGAGAGTTTTAGTAGACTAGGTGCGTCAGTGTGACCGCATGCAGTAAAGCCACAAACAACAAATCTATCGATAAATGCCAAAAACATTAATACCAAAAATGGATTGGTAGGCAAACCACAGTCTAAATACTGTTGATATCGATAAAGACAAAAGGCGCGCTGTTTGAAGTAAGTTTAATTTAATATTATAAACTATGCGATTAACATTAATATGACTAGAAGTGTGCAAATTGGAATGAATGTCTAAAGAAAAGCACACGCCGAGCCTCCAAACTCCGTGGGCGTGTCAAGTTGCAGCTGAAGTGCAGCAGAGAATTCCACGCCTCCCACTTCCACTCCGCTGCTGGCTTCCTCCTACATTGTGCTGTCCAGCATGTCCACCAAGCGTTTGATTTCTCGACTGAAGGAGGAAAAATGGTTTAATTACACATAAACACAAGTTATTCCAATTGTAACTCACATGCGTTGACTCAGTTGCTCGGTGGGTTTCATAGACTTGGAAATCTCCTCGGTTTTGGCCAGCAATTGGTACTGGCACTTTATATTGGCATCCAGAGCATCCGTTAGCTTCTTCACCGCGTTCTTGTGCACCTCCACGTTGTCGGCGGTTATCGATGAGATCGAATGCAACAGATTGCCCAAATTCTCGACTAGATTGTCCACTGAAGTGGCCAAATACTGTGCCTCCAGCTCAATGTCACTCAGCACAGTGCCATCCACTTCGGGCACATGACGTGACTGCAGAAATCTTGAAATTGGCGCCGTCGATGTCGATGGCGTTGTGTGCTCCGAGGCGATGCTATATTCGGTGGCTGCTCGCAACTTGGACTCCAGATTGTGTGCCACAAAGTGATGCATGGCTCCGGTGCTGCTGGTGGCACCTTCGCCCTCCAGTTCATAGGGAAAACTAGACTGCAGGGATTTAGGGCGACTTGAGCCTTTTGCCAGTTCACCGGAACTATCTTTGGAGTTACTATTGCTTTGTTCCTCCTCGTCGTCGTCGTCATCTTCGCCAGAATCCAGATTAACGTAGCTATCATTGCCAGCGCCCATCGGTGGCACTTGATTTGCTGTGGGCGTTATATCTTGCAGCACATGATCGGGCACAGGACCCGCATATTGAGCCAAGAATGGAATCTCCGAGTATGAAGCTGGAGTCCCACAATTGTTTCTTTGTTGCATTTTGTTGTTTTGACTGGCCGCAGGTTCGTCGCCCTCTGCCTCGTCTGTGTAACCGTAGCGTGGTCGTATGGGAATGTCCTGACTGCGACGCGACATTCTTAGCCACACAATGACACTAGGAACTCTTGAAAATTAATAAAAATCCAACAGCTGAGGTAAATTGCTTATTGTTTTGTTACTAATTACAGTTCAGTGTCACGATAGGTTATTTGTGGCTATCGTTTCGAATGCAACGCTGATACAAAAACCCAATGTTATTGCGGAAACCCATATTTTCGTTGCCAATAATATCGGGACTAATGTGCTGAAAGTTTCAAGGAGAAGCAAACATTGTTGTGATCGGTCATAATTTAGTCTCTACTTAAGTAATAAATATCAAGTTCTCCTTTTAATGTTGTATACAAAGCTGCCCGTTAAATACTGGTTTTTTGAATCAGGGTTGCTTTCAATGGGATTTAAGTTCATTGAATCGCGTACACTTGAACTGTTGAACGACTTCAAAGAACTGCAATGGACAACTCTACTTTTCTGAACGATTGACTACAACTCTACGCCATTTGCCATAAACAAAAACAACATCGAGCGGGTTGGACGCGTGCGGACGATTCGCGTCGCTGTGTTGTTGTATTTTCAAACAAATGGCCGCCGGACGCGTGTGCCTAACTGAAGAAGTAAAGTGTTTAATGTTTTATTGTTAATGTGGAGCAACAATTGATAAGCGCCAGGGGCAGCCTTAATATTTTTACTCGTGAGAAATCTTGAAACAGCAGTTAATGCGAAACCGTTTTCATATTAGCCCGTTGTGTGCATGTATGTGTTGGAGTTATTCGTGTACGCGTTCGTGGGTGTTAGTGTCTACAAAGTGCATGTGCACGGAAATAAAGTGCCGCAATAAAAAGGCAAAATATTTTTGTGTATTCTACATTCACAACAAATAAAGTTAGTATTGTGCAAGTTCCAAAAGGATAAAATAAGCACAGCAAAGAGCAGGTATATCGATACACATACACACAAATGTATGCAGAAAACCGACAGCGAGTGCAGTGCGTGCATCTGTATATGTGAGGGCGACAAATTCGCTCGCGTGTGTGTTTGTGAGAGAAAGAAGAAGAGAAGCAAACCATCGTTTTGCGTTTGCTTTTGCATTTGATTTTGCGATTACATGTGTGTATTGCTGCTGTCCCCGGGGTTCAAATTCCAATTGGAATTTGAATTTGCAAGTTGCGCATGCGTTGCCGCTTGTCGACGTTAAAACCAATTGTATTTGTTCCTTGTGTGAAATAAATAAGCGTTAAGCAGCTGCTGGAAAACAAACTACAATAAAAAGGTAATAAAAATAAACACTCTTAAAAGTAACAAAAAAGAATTTATTGAGAGCTAGTAATGAAATTAATTTAACTTCTCTCTTTTGCTCTCTTCAATTTAAGTGCAGAAAAAACTTCGTTTACTTGTTGTGCATGCGTATTAGTGCATGAGTCTGAACGTGTGCAAGTGTTTGTGTGTGTGTGTGTTTGTAGTTTTGCTTGCTACTCTTTTCTCTGGCATTTGGTTCTTTGGCTTTTCTTTTCTATTTTGCTGCGGCCAACTTTTGTTCTGGCTGCTCCGCCAGTTACGCTTATTCGCTTGTTTTGTGCTTTACGCCATTGTCTTGGCATTCGCTTGGCCAGTCGTTGCCTCTGTCGCTGCTGTTGTTTCTGCTGCGCTGCTTGCACTGACTCGTAATCGTTAATGGACGCATTCAGCAGACGAACTTTACTTAGCTTATTGCTTCTCTGAAAATAATATCTAAAAAAATTTCTATTAGTTACTTTTATATTTGAAAAATTTTACATATCTTTTGGTTTCTATATTTCGTTTGTTGCTGAACTGATGATAGCTGAATGCATTCAATTTATTTTTCGTTTGCTCTATTTGTTTTTCAATTTCATTTTGTTTTGCCTTTTGATGCATATACATATACAACTTTATATGTTCGTACTGCTTTTGCTATCTACCGTTATGTTTCGATTGCGATTTCGTAATAACTCTTGAATTTGCCCGACCGCCGACTGCGATAATATTTCTTTTCTCTCTCTCACACACACAGACACCAATAAGTGCTTTACCCGCTGTGTGCATGTGTATTTGTGCATAACTGTGCAATAGCAGCAGTCGTTGTAGTCGCTGTTGTTGCTGTAACTCCAGTTGTTGTTGTTATGCGTGGGCTGCAGTTTATTTATCTCTCTGTCTATCAATTGCTATCAACGGTGTGGGCCACAAAGCAAATCAAGCGATTGATGTTAAACTTAAAGTAATAAAATATTAATGAAAAAAGTGAAAATGAAAAGGACACGTGACTGCAAGAAATAACACAGCTGTGGGCTGTTAAATATGTGCAATTGCTTGCTATTTAAATTATTGAATTATTTTTGATTTGAAATTGTGTTTGGCGAAAATTGATAACGCTATCAGTAAATGATTTCATGATAGGCATTTACGCATATAAATATTGTTATAAATAAAACCATTTTTTGTTTAAATTTCTTTGAATCCCATTCATTGTTTTGATTGCTTGTAAATAACATCTTGGGCATGCACACATATTTCATGATAATTAAGTTATTTACTCAAAAACACTTCTGTTGCTTCAATCATACGGCTTTCACCCACATCAATTCACACACACTCACACGGACACTTACACACAGACAACACACACACTTCAGTTCAGTTCAGTTTATAAATGATCCTGCTGAGGTTATCGAAATCTTGGAATTGTTTCTTTATTCAGCTGTACTTTAATTTTTGTTTATTTGTGTTTTTCTTGCTGTTGCTTTTGTTTTTGTATGTCGTTTTATATGCCGCTAACAGCCGCCAGAGGGTGACACTTGAGTGTAAGTGTTCCCCACTCGCATTTATTGCCTCTGCTTCAGTTTCTCTTTAGATTCGTCGTGATCTTGCCATCAACAGATTCTTGCATTTTGTTATGCCCTTTACTTACAGTCGGTCAAGTAAATTTTTTGACACGGAAAAATGTGCGCGCTTTAAAAATAGTTAAACACAATTAATTTTAAAATATGCTCAAACTTTAGTAAAAAATTTTTTTAATATAAAATAAAAAAATATATAGTTTTTGCTTTTAAAAACATTTACTGAACTGACTGTATACTGATTTCATTGATCGTCACACATTGTTCAGCTGAAATTACGACTTTAGTTATTATTATTACTATTATTGTTGTTGTGCTTGTTGTTGCTGGTTAGCTCTACGGAACTTTCAATGGGCGCCTCGCATTTGACCCGCTGACCCAGCAGACAAGAGATTCGTTTACGTTTACGTCGATTTCGACTTTTAACGTTTTTTTTATTTGAGCCAACAACAATTGCAATATTGCAAAAGCTTAACTGCATGTAGAGACATAAAGCTACTTGAACGCTCTCTCTAGAGGGATACACAGAGAGGGCGGGAGAGGGAGTTTGGGTTCAAGAGAGAGCGAGAGTTGTAGGCGATGCCTGGCAGCTGATTAAAAGCGCGTCTTAATGCGATTTGCATTTCCATGGTTTTCTTGCCTGCGGGTTGGTAAACTGCTAACAAAAATCTAATTGAGGAAATTCATAGTTTTTCCCGTTGACCCTAAAAGAGTGGGAAAATAAAGGAAAATAGAAAAGGAATGCCCGCTCACGTGCCAGGCAAGAGGCCATGCAAGTCGCAGTCGTAACTTCATTTAAGCCCATGTCATGTGCGTGGCCAATTTCAACTCTCCGCCCCCCTCCAACGAGAAAAAGACCTGGCCGATAAGCGTGTTAATGGCTCATTAGCCAAGCTCAGCCACAAAGGCTTTAGGCCAAAAGCTATTACCCAAAATTGCTTTAAAACTAAAAATGAACAACAGACTTAAGTTAACTACTCTTAACTCATTTTATTTTCGGGCGTGGGAGACACCTGTTTTGGCCCAAAACTCACAATCGAAACCATCTTCAGTTGCCATAAAAGAAAAGATTAATAACTGAAGTGCACAACATCAATTGAATTTATGGAATCAGGAAGTCGTAATGTTTACGAAAACTACGCTAATTGCACACGAGACAGAGCAAGGTATGGACAGAAAGAGAGAGAGGGGAAGACTTTTGATTGGATGTACAAATCTGTTTGATCTGGTTCTCTTAATGCTGATGTATCTAATTGTTGAGAAAGCGGAAAGATGACATGAAAGAATGAAATGACTTGATAAGTAACTAGATGACTAGGAAAACTCATAAAGAATGAGCTTTGAGAATATTTAAATTAGGTCAGCGCATTGTTGGTTATGATAAGCGGATTTTGTTTGGAACTGAATAGGAGTTATGGAAAATTTGAGACTTAAATCTTTTAGTTTTATACTGCAATGATTAATGAAGATTAATTGATGTACTTGAATATTTTCTCTCTATATTTAATATATTTTATAAACTTGTTTCGTCTAGTACAACATGAGATCACCTTTTGCTATATAGAATCAGATCTTTGTTCTCCTTTAGAGTTGTTTACATGCTGTGCATGGATTTTTTATTATTATAATTGTTTGATCCGCTGCTCACATTGCTTGGCTGGAGATCTCAGCGATGCATGACTCATATCAAGTTTTTCACAATAAGTTTTCCACATTTCCACTGTTAACTGCATAAATCGAGTAATGAATTCCGCAACATTTACCTCACTACTGAAGTCTTCTATCAACAAAAGTCGGAATATAGTATTTTATAGTCTTCTGATTTCCAGACTTCTTTCAATTTGTTTACAAGCATTTTGTATGCATCAAACGTTTTTCATTTGTGGAAATTGTTGAGTATGCCCTCCCACCAGCTGGCTTTTCCACCCCCTGAACCTCCCCCGTCCCTCGTCCCACTACTCTACGCTTTTCCTCGTTTAGCAAATGGAAGCACTTAAGAATTTTGCAATTATCGACAAGTCAGCAATATCTTTGGCACTTACAGCAATCACAACAACAACTACAACTACACTTGGCCATAAATTGTGCTTCTTATTGTTGTAGTTGTTGTTGTGTCTGTTGCTGTTGTAGTCCCGATCTGTGTGCCAATATAGTTGACCTCCTTTTGATTTGTTTACAGCGTTTGGCACTGCGGGAAAATCATTGAGAGCGAAGGGGCCAAAAGGGAGTTGTTGTTTCTGTTGTTTTTGCCTTTTTTTCGTGGAAGGTGTAAAATGAAAAGCAAACCGTTTAGTTGTTGTTGGCGTTGCTTTTGTGGCGCAATATTTGACCCACCTTTTAGCTGAAAATTATCTCTCCATCTCCCTCTACCCTATGAATTTTTTCACACATTTTCCGTTTTGTTTTGATTGCTTTTGATGCGTTTCGCTTTTGCCTTTTGATTGATGTCTGCGATATCATAATTAACATCATCATCATCAGCATAAATAATCATTATTAAGTGAATTTGAAAACATATTTTTGTGAGTTTAACTTTAACTTTTTTTCATCTTTAATGATTTCCACATTATCTTCCACCAAAACACAAATAGTTTTCCTTGAGGGATTTTTCCTGCAGTTAATATATTTACTGTGGTCTTTGTTGTTGTTGTTGTAGGTTTAGTTGCTCCTTGGCATTTTGTGTCAAAGTATTGTGTAGTCTTCGCACCGCCTACAGTTTCTCTACTCTCCTCGCTTAACAATGTCCGCATTGTTTGCAGCTCATTAATTTCCCAAAGGTTTTTATCTGCATTTCCGCATCGCTTTTCAGCTTTTCTTATTTTACTTGAGCTGCACGCACAGCAAAACTTAATTTGTTGTCGTTTTAATTTAATACTCTTTCATGGAATGGAAATTGTCAGCCAATTTGTTAATCTTATAGCTAAAATTGTGTTTATTGGGGAGCATTAAAATCATAAAGTATTTAAATTATTAAAGTCATGTTTCTAAAATATCTTTGGTAAAGTATCTTTTACTTTAAAAACAATAAATTCTGTTCTTGTTTTGCTAATTTATGAGCTCAGCTTTAATCTTGATTTATTTATGGTGAAATCTTGAGATAAATTCAGCTAATTAATCGATTTCCGTGTTAAACAAGACAACCTAAGTTTTACTAACTAACTCTGCCAGTTAGGGTATCTCTAAGTCTACCCCTTGAGTTACATCTCTACACTGGACTTGTGACTTGCGGGCGGAGTTTGTAAATTTCACTGATTGCGTGTTCGGGGCAATGGGAGATGAAGGAGGAAGTGTTTGAAATTGAGGTGAAGGAGTAGGTGAAGTGGGCGTTCAACAACAAACACTGTGCCACGCCCACAATTTGTGTCAAACGTTGCATAGGCAGCTAAACGATAATGTATGCTGATAACTGGCCAAAGTCAATTGGCAGCTGAAAGTGATTATCAGACGGCTGCTTTGTGCCATCTTCTGCTTAGAAGAAGAAGATTTGGAGCCCCAGTCTTCAGCCGAACCCTATTTATAATGTTACTGTTCAACATATTTTGCTTTGCTACCTTTTGCATACAAAATTAACCTTGAAATTGCTTAGAGCATATAAAAATAATAAAAAAATCAACAATTTTAATTCAAAACCGGTTAACAGTTTTTACGGCTTGCCTTTTGCACTCTCGTTCGCATTTTTGTTGTTGTTGTTGTTGTTATCAAAATATAGTTTGCATTCTGAATGAGCTGAAGTTTGCCTGATTTATTTAAATTATTATTATGTTTTTATAATTATTTAACATTATACTCCGCTTGCTGCGAATTAAAGCTTTTAAGAGCTTAACTTTAAGCCTAACAGTTTGACGAATCTTTGAATGCTTTTATCTTGGTTCTTAGGTTGTTTAAAACGTTAACATTTTTAAAAGGTGCTGTCATTGTTTTTGAACAGAATTGCGCAAAACCAATAAAAACCTTTTTTATACGTGCTTTGTAAACAAATTCAGAGTTTCGTTTTAAAGGTAACTTTAAAATAGAGAACTTTTATTGACTTTTTTGCATAAAAATTTGTGAATTTTTGACTAAAAACTAATGCCGAAAATTCACAAATTCCAACATTTATGGAACTTTGCTGCTTTTTTAACTTTAAGGTAAATGAAACGAACCGCACGAAAATTTGCTATGGTCAGTTTTCCTACACGCTAACGCTTTGAGGTCAGGCATTTGAATAATCCCCGAAAACAATTTGGGACACGATGTTGTAGATGCAACAAAAAAGTTTGCGGCTTAAAAAATAGTTGCAATTAGCGTGAAAATGTTTGCAGTTTTTCATTGATGGCCAAGAAAAGGGGCTAAGAAGAGGGAAGCGAGGCTTGTAGTAACAACCTGGAGAATTTGAGGCATTAATCGACGTCATTTATCAAACTCAAGTGGCATTTGAAGTCAGCTGTTAAGGAGTATCTGCCAGATACACGTACAAAGATTTGCAGCAGATTTCTCATGCCACAAATGCACTTAATGCCTGCCACAAATTGCTGGAAATGTGCCAAGCCAATGGCGACACTTGCATTTTTCAATGCTTATCTTTAGAATGTGCAACTATTTTCGTGTATCTATGTATCTGGGAATGTCTAGCTGTATCTTTTGTAGCTGTATTCGTGTGTTTGTTATTTCTTTGGGGGATATGCGTCTTCATTTTCTTGAATTAGGCACGCTGTCACTGATGTGCGACTAGGGCTGGGTCTGCGCTTGGCTACAGATGCTGCGTGTATCTTGTAGATACAAAACTGCAGTGCAGTAGTGTGCTAAAAATATAACCAAAAGCCCTTCCATCACAACAACAGGAATACACACGAAGAACAAGAGGAAAAACAACTATGAATAGAGCAGAAGAAGAAGAGGAAGATGAAGATGAAGAACACGCAGTGATCCATTTTTATTATCAACTCTGTTGCAGTCGCTCAATTTATGGGGAGTGACGATCAATTTTTCCGCCATCTCTATATCTTTTCCGACTTGTTTCTCATCATAATCGTCGGTTTGCTATGCCCCAACATTTATCCGTGTCTTTTTAATTGCTGCTTTGCTTTTTACTCGCTCTCCCTCTCTAGATTTTCTGCTTTATTCTTAACGGTTTTAGAACCACACGATAAGGCGGTGTCTTCTCATCTGAGGTTGTACAATTTCTTGTCTTTTTTTGTTATTTAAAAATAGTTTCGAGTGCGCCAACGAAATTGCAGATAAACTTTGAGCACATAGTTCATATAAAAGGGGCCAAGTTTCAGATAAGTCTGGGGAGTCCATTTATGTCTTATGATTTACTGCGCATTCCTGCAGTTAAAACGCATAACGGACCGGATTGGAATTCTTTGTACAGAGGCCAAGACCCACAATGAGTGTGCAGTTCAGGCTGAAGAAGGAACTGGATTTTATTTATTATTCCCTCTTTTTTTTCGAAAAAGAATTCATTTAATGAGCACACAAATTATTCACATTTCTTGTACTTGAAGTCTCGACACTTTAAGTGTGAGTTTAACACTTGGTAAGTGTGAGGAGAGCAATCGAATCAGTGCTGCAAAATGAAATTTTTTTTTATACGTAGCTTGAACTAAAAATCTACGTATTTTTACGTAGCCAAAATTTGGTCAAATACGTAGATCTACGTATTTTTTTTTAAAGTCAAACAAAGCCAATTATAAAAGGGTATTTTAATTATATATATGCCATATTTGTTTACATATAAGTTTTTATTAATAAAATTAACATTTTTTTTAATATTTAAGAGTGAATATTTTTTATTAAAAATAAGCTTAGGTGCTCTATCGATGGCTCAGATGATATTTGCTTTAAATGGTCTTTTGTGAATAATAATCCTTTTAGGGTTTCTGTGCCTAAACAATTCCTTTTATTCGTTTTTAATTAAAAGTTATCTCAGAAAAAATTCTTTCAACATTTGCGCTGCTATGCGGCAATGTTAAAATATTTTGAGCAAACTCTGACAAAAAGGAAAAAGAAGGGAACCATCGCCTTTTTTAATATTTGCAATATACGCCCAAATCTCTACTTCCTTAGCATCTTCGCCAGTAAAGGGCAGATCTGTATTCCGTAAGATACGCCACTCCCTGTCGAGCTCATTGAAATTTCGCGTGCACAGTCCTGTCATGAAAATGCATGTTTATTAGAGGTTATATAAAACAATAAATTTTAAAGTAGTTACCTGGAAATGAAAGTGCAGCTTGTGTAATCGATGGTATGTTGCGTAATAATTTCTTGTTTAAGAATACTGCAGGATTTAAGAACTGCAATTGCTTCATTTTTTGCATGTGTTCGTTGTTAAATGGGAAGCGCTTTTTTTTTTGACGAAGACTCTCAATAAAAAACTTAAGACAATTTTGCCGAAATAATAATAAATTCGCACAATCAATGGTTCCGCTTTTTTTGAAGAGTTAGGACAGCCACATTGCCTCCCAAATAAATGTCATTAAAGTCCAAGTGTAGATCGGAATTTTCAAATTCGCAATTCAAAATTTTTGATTCCAAAGCCGCTTTTTCGTTGCTATTTTGTTCGGGTTCCTCCTCAGACAATTCTATGTGTTCTGGCTTTTATGAAACATTCCATTATTGTTTTATAGGCACGAAAAACGTTCTCGTAAAGCAAATACAGCTTGGGGCTTTCTGATTGCATCTCCAAATTCAGTTCGTTAAAAATTGGCAACACAAAATTCAGAAATTCTAAATAAAATTCAGTGGTTGGCTCGATGCACATTTTTAGAATAGGTTCGGCGGAACGTAATCGGTCGTTCAACACAGCTTCTTGAAAATATAACTTTAATGCCGGTAGTTGTTCCAACAGTCTTTTTACTACTTGCATCAAAGAAAGCCACCTTGTTTGACACGGTTTTAATAAAACAACCAAACTTTAGGAACTTTTTATCGCGACAAAAATTTACATGTGCTGCACAGCTGAGAATAATGAATATCGTTGCCAGCCTGTTCTTTCTGGCAACATTAGGCAACATCTTGACTAAAGCCTGCTGCTAGCACACTGTTAGTGTTGGTAAATTGCAAATTACTCGTTTACTTTTAAATTAAACATTTAAATTCTTGTTTATATCTAAAAAAAAATTTGCTAAAATTTTTTTTTGTACAATTTTAAAAAAATACGTAGATTTGGGAGCTCTATACGTAGATACGTAGATCGGGGCTGAAAATACGTAGATCTACGTAAAAATACGTAGATTTTGCAGCACTGAATCGAATATTGAATTTGAGATAAGCTTGAGTTTTATGTATAAATATTCTGATTTCATATGCCATTAAATTAAAGTCAAAGTAATTTTATGTAAACACCTCGTAACCAAAGACTCCTGAACTTTCCAATTTTACATAACTCATAATAAAACTGGACATTAAACTGAAATCCTCGGCACTTGGAAATCTTGGAGACAAAAGTAAAAGTCCAACACACAAAAAATGACCTTTGTGAGGCCGCAGCATAAAACGACACAATAACATTTTGTGGCCCTGGCCCATGTCCAACTTGCAATTTCTGTTCATATTTTCAAAATTCCCACACGAATATTTGTAGGATGCAAGCTGACTGTCAAATTTGGAATCGAAAGAAAAGCTAAAGCTCAGCTGTTTGTGGTTGTTGTTGGTATTGTTATTGTTATTGTTTGTATTTTATTTGTTGTGGCATTTGTTGTTATTCACACGCTATGAAGAATTTCTTTGTGCCGACCGGGCCTTAACATCGATTTAGTTATAGTTTTTTGCATTTTTTATATACTCTGTAAATATGGAATATATGGAGAGGTATGCTTAAATCTATTTGGTTTTAGATTTGATTTACTAAACGTTTGAGCTACAAACTTTTTAAACTTGTATCTTTGAGATAAATTTAAAATTTACAGACTTGTTTGGCTGTTCTTTCCCTCTAGTCTCCTTTATTTAAATTTTCGAAGCCTTACTTCCAACAGGGTATACATTTTCCTGCTACTTGAATTGATAATTTTCTTTCTGACGGCTTTTCATACAAACACACATTTGGTTTTTGGGCATTTCCAAGGCAGCGAAAGTCGCTGTTTTAGAGACAACGTCATGGAGTCTGGGTCTTGCTCTTGGTCTTGGTCTTGGACTGGGTTTGGGTCTGTCTTTGGATTTGGTTGTGGAGCTGCTGCTGCTACAATTTCTGTGTGTGATTTAATGCGCGAATTTTCGCTTTTTTTCGGCAGCTGCCTGTGGGCTTTAGTGGGTATCTTTTGAGGTAAACATTTGCATATCGCATGCACCATCGACTCGAGCAAATAAAAATTTATGCAATTAAGCAAATCAGACGACGACGACGTCGACGAGGAGGCAACATTTGAGCCAGAAGGCGATAACAAATGTTGGCTCGATCCTGGGGAGTCCGTCTAACTGCTGCTTGGCTTATCCAGCGATCAATAGAGAAGGAAGGAGGAGTTGTAGGAGAATCAATAGACGTGCCTAGGCTTTGGGAGGATTGAAGACCCTGTCGATGAAATATACAACGGGTTTATTAGGCATTTAATTTGCTTAGTTTAGTTTAAAGCCAATGAAACTCCTCTACAGGGTCGTTTGAAGTACCCCTCGCTCAACTCTAGCTTTTCCTACAAGCTGCAGCAGCGACAGGGCGTTTCGCTTCGATAGTTATCTTTATTGTAATCATCGATAGTTGTGATACAGCAGCTGTATCATAAATTAAAAGTCGTCCCGACTTCGACTGCGACTCGGAGTCTTGACTTGAGCTGAGTTTGCGCATTTGTTTGCCTGCTTTGTCATGTGAATGTGTGTCCGCCTCCTTAACTGGGCTTAAACTGGAGCTTGGCTAAGACATGCAGAGTTGCAGTTGGTTTCGGAGTCGGAGTTGGAGCTGGAGACGGCACACCATGTCCATCAATTCTTCACTTCACTTTCATTTGGAGCCTAGTTGGGCACCTTTAGTGGGTGTTTTGGGGCATTTTGTTGTCGTAAATGCGGTTGTTGTTATCGTTGTAACTGCCGTTGTTGTTGTTGTTGCTGCTGTTAATTTGCCTGTCCGCCATGTGAAAGTTTGCATGCCACAAATTGCGCAAACGTGTGAATCTCTGGGTTACAAAGGGGCTAGGCGGGGGTTGAAGGGAAGGAGAATGCGTTGTTTGCAGGTGGAAACTTTGCTGCGAGGGTTCAACATTCATTTTTCATGGTGATTATCCTTTTAACGAATTTTGACCAGCCAAACAACCAAACATAATAATAACAATAACAATAAAACAACAAGAAAAGCATAAAAAATGTGTGCAAACCAAAACAAAAACAAAAGCCAAAAAAATAAAAACAATTTTCACCATTCACAGTCCATAAATCGTTTAAATGAGGCATTCAATCTTGTGGCAAGTAGTCTTATGGAAATTGGATTATCCATTAACAAGGTACAAGGATCCTTTCCATGTCCGCACTCCGTTTACAAGTTTTATGTGCTGTTTTCAATATGTAAATCTTAAAGCTTAAGAGTTGTAAATTTATTGATTTCATCTTTTTTTTATTGCACAAACAAATTGTTTATTAATTAATGTTTTTAATTAGCTTTAAATTTTTATTACTGTGAGCTTCGACAAGCCTCTCTTAGAGTTGTTTTTATGGTTTTTCTTAGTTCAATTTCTACTTTCTTTTACGGCTTCCGTTGTAAAAATTGTGTTCTTTGTTGTACTCTGTTTTAGTTATTATTTTTCACAATTTTACTTGCTGTAATTAACTTGTTTCAATCAATTTATTCTTAAACAAACCTTCAAGCTTTGGTGCTTTAACCTTCAATCACGAATTTCAATTAAACTCTTTATTTAGCACACTCAACTTGCAATTCAGCAGTTTTTCAATTTTCCAATTCAATTGCCAAAGTCTTTAATGTCTCAATTCAATTCCCAAGAAAAGCCACACCCAAAAAAAACTCTAGAAAATCAAGCGCACTGAAAAAGACCAAGTTAGCTCAAGAAACAAAAAGAATTTAATGGTATTTTTGTTGCTATTGTTGTTGTTGTTGTTGTTGAACGTGTTGCTTTTAGCAGCTCCAAAAAAGCTAAGAATGTCACACATTTGTTCACAACTTAATCAAGTGTGGAATAAACTGGAGAACTAAAAGGGGAAAGTGGGCGATTTGAGGGGTTTTAATCTGTTTTTGGGGGAGACATAAAACAGCCACATAGCTGCGATCTCTGTGACATTTTCTGACATTTAAATTGCATTTTCATTCAACAAAAAACTTGGGGAGGCAAAGAGGAACGTGAGAATGGAATGAAGCGTGAAAATGGGTCACAAATTTTAAACATAAAATCAAAAGTTCTGCGCATAAATTATTGGGCGGAAGAAACAAAAATATAAAAGAAGAAATGAAACTGAGAAAGTGCATAACCCAAATTTTGAAGGCATGTTGCAGGTTGCATGTTGCAGGAACGCCTCGTTGTCCTACTTATGCAATCGCGCACTTTCCAAAAGTGTTTCGTTGCCCTACAGGCACTCAGGGCCAACCCAGTTCGATTACCAACCCAGCAGTCGAACAAACAATCGTTCAGTCATTCAATTCATCGACGATTGCCAATCCTGCCCCTCTGGACACACTGAACTCGATTGGAGTTTCAATCACTGGAATTATTGCATATCAAAGTTTATATTTGCATTTTGGTCTAAGATAGATATAATAACAGTGTGCCCAAAGGCGCCCATTGTGGCCTAACGATAATGTGGCCAAGTGCAACAACAATAACATCAAGAAGAAGGAGAGGAAAAAATAGCCATCAACTGTGTTGGCAGCAAAGCAATTAGCGCTGGCCATTTATGGCCATTTTCGAGAGTTGAGGAAAACTGGAAGCTGGCTTGGGAAAATGTCCAGCAGCTGCTGGGTGGCTGAAGAACCGTTACGCAACGTTTTCTTTTTTTTTCCTATATCGTTTTATTTTTTTCACCATTTTTTTTCGCTTTGTGGTGTCTCTGGTAAAAAAAAAACTCTTTGCTAAGATCATGCTACACAGATAAAGCCCACAATTTATGATGCCGCTAATCACCAAAGTGCCTCTGGGGATGACTCTTCAACTTGGCCACTTTGCAGTTATTATGTGCTAACTGATAATGATTATCCTTCTAAGCCGATCTATACGGCACTACGGAATTCCACATTTGGGATTGTTTGCCGGTAACTTGACTCGACTCAACTTGACTTGACTTGAAAATTAGATGAAATGCTTTCGACAAGATGTTTAGAAAGATATCAAGTTGTGAGCTTGAGAAAGGAGTTGTTTAAACAAGTAAAAGGTGGACTGAAAAAGTCGATGAGAACATTAAAGATCTCATGTCTGATAGAAGTAACATTAAAAGTGATATGAAGTGTTTATCGATTTCTTATACAAAATTGAGCTGGAATACTTGCTGAAATGGGAGTAGAGTACTTAGTGTTTGTAGTATAGTTTTAAGAATTATAACTTCGGATAGTATCAAATTGAATGCTGAATTTATATAGACTCCGTTGCTATCTTCATTAAGTTTGTTCATTAATTTCCACATTCACTTATTAGTTTTTTTTATCATTAATGGCAAGTTTATCATTTATCTGGCGAGGAATTTAATGAGATTATGCAGCAAGTTGGGAAGGAAAGTTGAATTCCATCATTATGCTCCTAGCTGATACATCAGTCATCATTTGGATTCGCTTTAAGATAAGACAACTGGCAGCTCCACAGAAAATAATACTCGATTATGCAATGATCATCTTTTCCCTGTCTCATCATTCGTTGTCTCTGATCTGACAACGCCCATAATGGGGTATTGGGCGTGGCGCTGAGGCAACATTGACTGCCAACTGCCAACTGCAACTTAAAGTGAGACAAAAGTCTGAGGCATAAACTGGGCAGCTGCTTGTCCAGTTTATATCGCATGTCCAGGAAATGAGGTGAATGCCTTCTTCTGTGTATTTTTCTTGGTGGCAAAAGCGACAATCGGAACACGAACACGACAAACCGGAGGAATAAAGAATGAAGAGTAGAGAAGAGGAGTCAGCAGAGAGTCGCAAACAGCGAAATCGATATTTTTCAGGGACGAAGCTTTCGTCAGTCGCCACTGGCAGTTAAACGCTTAGTATACCCGACATGTGTCAAGTTAGGGTATAGTATGATGGTTGTAGTGTATGCTATGATTTTAGCAGCCAAAAATTGCATTTTATAAGATAATTCATAATGTATCTTTTTTGTTTAACGAGTATCTTTTAGTTGGTAGCTTGACTGCACTGTGGTTTTTTCTTTTCTTTCAGTTTCTGTTTATCAGTTTTCAGTTTCTTTCCTCACTGCGGTTTAATTTTGTGTTCATTCGGCCATTGAGCGCGTATTTATCGAGGGGTTGCATGCAGCAGTAGCGGGGCTCAGAGCAGAGTAAGAGGGTGGAATGAGGTGTGACAAACATTGGTGGTGACTCACTTTGGCAGAACATTTGCCACAGCTTAAAGCATACACATGTGGACACAAAACAAACACACACCCGTACACTCATGGGTACATGTGAAGCCACATCAATCCATCAGCCGACTTTTAAACGTGCCACATGCAGCAACAACCCGCAGTCAGAGTCACAGACTGAAAGATTAACGCACATTTCGTACCCTAGTGAACTCTATAGAATACAAGCATGTAAAAAGATATCGATAGATCGATAAGATAACACAAAAATCGAACACAGAGCAATTTATTTTGCCACAAGATATCAGCTACAATAACTATATATAGCGCAAAGTTGCAAATACTCATGACAAATATAAGATATGATGGACTTTTTTGATAAGCGTTAAGTTTACTATAACTTTTTATTATGAGTCAATTGTTTGTGCTTAAGAAATGAAGTCGTTGTGAGTAATCAGCTTGAGAGGTTGGTATTGGGTTATTATATAAGGCTATAGCGTTTATAAGATATGAAAGAATTGAAACTGATAGTAAAAACATAATTGAACGTTTTAATTAGACATTTATAAGTATTAGAGGGCAGTTTGATTTATAAAAGATATAAGATAAGAGCTCTTTGGTGTCATAAAATAATGTTAACAATTCTTGACCGCAAAAAATTTTCTTTAGCTGGAATTATTTAATAGCTAAATCATAAATTGTATACCCCATTTTGCTTGCCTCAACATAGGGTATATCAAGTGTTTAAAAGTGTCAATAAATGGTTGACTGTGTCGGTTTTAAGTGTCTGTGTGTGTTTGTTTTGTGCTGCCAACTGAATTATAGCCACGTCTTATAGGCAGTTGCCTGGTTGTAGTTGCTGTTGTTATAGCCGCTTATCTGCAGCATGTTTTAATGAGTTTTCATGTTCTTTGACTATTGACAAACTGTAAATTAATGTCGCTGCAAAGCATTTGCAAATCCAACAAAACAGCAGCTATAAACCAATTTAACATTTAAGCCATCAAAACATACAAGCAAACAATGAAAAGCCACTGAACCGCAAAGGCTTGCAGGCCAGGCTTAAACCACAGACAAATAGACGTAACCATCAAGTCTCTAACTCTTTAACTGGAGGCCTCTTTCGATAGTCAATCCGTCAATTGTCACATTTGTCAGGCTTAATAAGTTTTGCGAATGTTTATGCTCAAATTATGTTTACTTGGCTAATACTTGACGTTAGATGCAATGGAGGTTAAGTGGCTTTTGGGTTGGGTCCCACGTTGATTTATGGCAACCACAGAGGCAAATTGTGTCTCTATCATTTTTATTAAGTCTACAGAATGTTGGTTGTAAAACTGGGAAATGCAGCTGAAAAATTACTGAATGTTGTTGTTAATCATTTAAGGAATTTAGTTAAAAAATCACTTAATTTTCGTGTGTTTATTTTCCTCAATTAACGAATTATTTCTTTGTTTATTTTCAGGTATGTTGAACTGACTTAGAAAGTTTTTTTCGGGTAAGAAATCATAGCAAGATTAGAAAAGTATTTCTTCCAGTATACTGATTGATTTTATTTTCTATAAGTTTCCATGTACTGAGTTTGCACTGTACTTGGCACAGCATAAATCAAAGAACTCTTAAATAAATCTTCTTATTTGAGTTCTGTTTGTGTTTCTTTCACTTTGACACACCTTGTTGGCTTTAATCCTCAAGCCATTTCTTCCTGTTAGTTGATTTTCCACTCGAAGTGCTCGAAACGTGGGCGTGGCAACACAATGCAACAAGTGGCGCCAAGTGCGGCACACTCTCTCTTTACTCCACTCTCTCTCTTTCTTTCCCCTTTTTTTTATACATTTTTTATGCACACCTTGCACTGATTTCCATGGCTTTAATTACTAAAGTGGACGACCAACTTGGCCAACGCCATTGGCCCACATTTTGTGGCTGCTGTGCGTAAAGTGTGTGATTGTCTGCTTGAGTGTGTGTGTGTGTAAATCCCCTTCGGCAATTTGTTGTTGTTGAAAGTGCGTAAAGTTGATTACAATTGCGGTCAACGTTACACCCTCTTTTTGGCACTTTTGATTTAAACTCTTACCAGAAACCTTGCAACTTCCAGATGTTTTCTTGTCTCAAAAGATGTATTGACTCGTATGTGTTGTTTTTATGCAGTTTAAACGGTAATTGGTTCATAAATTGGCACAGTTTTTTGTAAACAAGATGTAAAACTTAAATGCGATAAGATTTTTGGAAATACCCAGCTGAAGTTGGTGTAAAACCAAGCAGGTTTTTGTTGATAAAAACCAAAGATTATAAAAGTTCAATTTGTTTTTCAATTACACCCACTGAGCTTGGAATTGAATTTCGCATATTTCCCAACACATTTTTTATTAAGAGAGTTTTTCTTTGACTTTTTCACTGACTGACACGTTCGTTGCAAAACATCAAAGAGTAGATAACCCCACGCACTGACAGATGACAATAAAAGAGATAGAGGCAGGAAAAGAGGAAGAGAGCTCCGGATGTGCCGTATGGCTATCGTATGATAATCGAATGATAATCGTATGTAGATTGCTATTGGTCACTTTACGAGTATCACCAACTTTGGGCAGTAGGAAGTATAAATTGTGAGCTTAAATTACTATTGCACCGTTCCGACTGCATATTAATAAAAATATTGTGGGAGTTTTTTCAAATTACACTTTTTTACATGTTAACAATTTCGACAATGCTGTCCACTCTGAGGAAACCCACTTAGATTGACAACTCTAGTAGAGTAGAAAAAAAAAAATCGACAAGTTGACGTTTACTTTAATGTCAAGTGCTTAATCCGGCTTTAGTTCAGTTTTTACTCTTGTAGAGCTGACAATAGGAATTCTCATTTTATAACTATTTTATTTTTTCCTAAAATACAAATTGGAAAATTATATAAAACTTTCATTTAATTCCAATGGCCGACGATGACGAGGTTCAGTTCGATGCCGTCGATTCCGGAGCATCGAAAACTTTTCCTATGCAGTGCTCGGCATTGCGTAAAAATGGATTTGTAATGCTGAAGGGACGTCCGTGTAAAATTGTCGACATGTCCACCTCGAAGACGGGCAAGCATGGACATGCCAAGGTGCATCTTGTGGGCATCGATATTTTCAACCAGAAGAAGTACGAGGACATTTGCCCATCAACCCATAACATGGATGTGCCGCATGTTAAGCGTGAGGATTATCAGTTGACCGACATCAGCGATGATGGCTATCTAACACTTATGTCTGACAATGGGGATATACGTGAGGATCTCAAGATACCAGAGGGTGAATTGGGAGGTGCTTTACATAGCGAATTTGGTGACGGCAAGGATCTTTTATGTACTGTTCTGGCTGCCTGCGGAGAGGAGTGTGTCATTGCCATGAAGCCCAATTCGGGATTGGATAAGTGAAGAAAAGCGGAAGAGTCATGAGCAGCTCAGACAATAAAAACATTATTAAATGCATTGCATAAATTGGCAGACTTTTAGTAAAAGTGGGCTAAGAATAGTTTAAAGGGTATAGTTTTTCCGGGTCATGACTTTTCAAGTTTCAGTTATAAGACAGCTATAAGTTCATAATCATACTGTTTCCGATAGTAAATAGGGGTCATATCTTTTGAGTATGTCTTTTATTAATTACGATAATCATCGAAACGGATTTTCCTTGATTTCTCATTTGACTAATCTTTTGAGTTTCCGCTCTTATCTGTGCCACATTTAAATGTATCTTTGTATATTTTTCCCATTGAAAGAGACAAGCAACAATTAACATTGAACTTCATTTGCTGATTGATCGCGCAATGTTTTGATCGTTTAAATCGGTTTTTCATAAAGAAACAGAAAGACGGCCCGCATTTTGGTCTAGGTCCATTTATCATGCCAGACGAAAACATAATTTGATAGTCGCGTATCAAATTAATGGGATCTCATTATGAGGACGCACCCAGGCATTTGACCAGTTAATGCTCTTTGAGTTTAACGTTGTTAGACTGCAGAGAGTTGAGGTTTTAGGTACCGTTTTCATAGCATTGGAGTGTCGCTAATTATGGGTGTATACGCATTCTCAATTCTCGCCATTCCCCAGGTGAACCAGGTAGAGCTGCTGGTGTTGGCCAGTTCAATGGCCAACTTGCCGACCACCTGAACAATTAAGCTTAATTTTCTTGCAACGTTTATTTCGTTAAACGTTGTTTTCCATTCGCATTTTTATTAATTTCAGAGACTCTGTAGTTTAAAAATTCAAAGGCGTATATCAAGCCTAGGAGACTACAGAAAAAGTCTGGGAAAACTGGAAGTATATAAAGTTATTAAATCGATGTCTGTGTTGACATATCCTACATTGCTGCAGTTAGGGTACAGGGTCTTTTCAAGTCGATGTGCTTGATAGTCGGCTTTTCTACTAGTTTTTTTCAGCTGTAAATATTTTGCCTCATCGTTTGTTGTGGCGTCTACCTGGCGGCATGTCTCCCTGTCTCCATCTCTGTCTGTCTCTCTCCCTCGCTCTTTCACTCTGCCTGTCTGTAGGTGCAACAGCATCTTGGTTGCTCCACCTTTTGGTTGCCGCTGGCGTCTCCTTCATTTGATCAATTGACAGGCAGCCGTTTTGCTTCCTTGTTTGCCAATTGCATTGGCAATCGACTCTAACTGCATTTGCATAGGCCAGAAGATTGCTTCGACAGGCATTCACTCACGCACACACACACACACATACACTTACTCGCACACTCACTCACTCACTGATTCATTCATTCATTCCTCGCCGTCAATTCGCCAAGTCATTCATTCAAATTTTGTAACTGTTTTGTTTTGCCTGCCAATTTGACATTTCTGTCAAGCTGTCGCCATTTGCCTACCTCTATAGGTAACTCCCTCTCCCGCTTGCCACCCCCTTTGGGCCATGTGGGTGTGTTGACTGCTTCCAGCTGGTTATATAGTGCGTGGTTTTAAGCTTCCCCCTCCCCCCAAACTCACGACTATTTGTTGCAATTGCGTTGCAGTTAAAAATGTTGTCATGTCTGTTAACAAATGCAATAAATTTGCTAATACAATTTAATACGACTTAAGGCCGACACAGGATTTGGTTACAAGTCGACAGCAATAACCAACCACTCCTAGAAATTCGCTGTGGGAATGAATCAAAAATTCGGTGGAAGAAAAAGAAGAAAAAAACTAAGAAAATAAAAAAGACCTAGGGCATGATGTCATAGCCCAAAAAGGCGCCAAGAACTATGACAACGTTTCCCGAAATTCAATTAGTTGTTAGCAAAAAGAAAAAAAGTAAATTGAAATACAAAACGAACAAATAAATAAAAAACTTAATCCAACAACGTTTTGCTGTGTGAACAACAATTCTCATGGGGGCGGCTCAAACCCGCATAAATTTCAGTTAATTCTTTTTTTCAATTCCATTTTGTTTCCCAACATGTTTTGTCACATGTGAGAATTGAATAATTGCAAAATGAGGCAAATGAATAAATAGCTATGAAGAAATGTGAGATATTTAAATATAAGTGTTAAGCTTGATTGATAAATGTTTGGTAATGTGTTAAATATAAGGAAATTGTGGGGGTTAGTATAAAGAGGGGCTATTGGATAAAGTACTTGAAAGGTACGAAAAAGTAAAAAAGAATTTGACTTAAAGTTTATAAAGCGATTAATAGTTAAAACTTTGTACAATTTCTTGGGTATTAGCAATACATTTTTTGTACATTTCTATCTGATTAAACTTCCCATGGAAAGTTTTTTAAACTCCAACTTATTTTTGATAAACAACTACTTTAGCTGGAAAAATGGTTTTAATAACTTCTGGTTCAACTCCCATTAGGTCTGTAATTTGCCATTTAAGCCGCTTGACGTTAAGACGGTGACGTTTGAGTGACTTGTGCATTAAAATCGCTCAACTTTTTAACCCCAACACCCACATTATCTCTCTCTCCCTTTAAAACCTACACTTACTCCATTAGAGAGCGGGCAAGAGACCTGCATAAACTGACAACTAATTGTTATTGATTTCAGCTTTGCATGCACAAGTTTTCAGTTTTCCGGAAAACTAAATGGAAAATGTAGACAATATGCACTTGGCCCTTGGGCCATCCATGTGGGCTGTCTCAATGCTAATGTTTTTCCAAGTTTTTCGCCCCGAACATATATTGAATATCACTATGACAATGTGAGTAATAACAACGCCTTCAAGTATTCTTTGGAGGCGGGGCCTAGAAGAAGTTCTAGAATAGAACAGAAACTATTTTCCATAGAGTTCCCAACACTTGCATTTCTGCTGCACTTGACCTCCGGCTATATCCATGTGTATTTCTTCAGCCAACTGACAATGTCGGCTGTCAGTCAATCAGCAAGAAAACTGCACCATGCAGAGTTGACTCCCTCTCCGCCCTACCCCCCTGGCTACCCCCTCTCAACTGTCAGCTGCCTATCTGTCTATCCAAAACTAATTACACGCTTTAATATGTCGGCAGGCGGTCGGTTTTCTTGTGGGCGTGGCCATTATTCAGCAAGTTTTGTTTGTTGCTCTTGTGTGTTTGCAACGAAACGGGGCGTGAATGCGTACAACATGATCATGATAATGATTAAGTTGATAATAATGATAATGATGATGAAGCAGTCATGGATACAGTTTTTACTGTTATTTATACACCCAAAGCAAATAAATGCATTGCATACTATCGATGTTTATCTAACGGTCATAGGTAAACACCAGACACGCCTTTCTTTGCCTCTTACTCTCCTCTGGCCCACTACCCATACCTCACTCTTCCCTCTCACCTTTGCATTCAATTAGAACTCGAACTCGCGTTTGTTTAATCATAGAGGTGACAGTTGTCTGTTTTAATTACTCAATTTGATTGTGATTCCGTTGTTGTTGGATCGATGTAGCTTTCTATTTTGGTTGTTGAATCGATATCTGATTTCTTGGAAAAGTTTTGGACATTTAAATTAAAATATTAAGAACTTTTATGAATTTTTAATTCTATTCATTTAAAAACTCTTCTTTTCATGCCTTTTTGTTTTACATATTTTCTAAGAACTTTTCTGGGCTTAATTTAGACCCTAATAAACTTAATTTTCTGTCTTTGCAGGTGAGTGTTATCTTTATTATCAAAGTCAGTCACTTATGATATACTGTCGTAAGTTGCTCAATTGTCAGATGCATATTCAGATATTATAAAGCAGCTCGCAAGGTGCTAATGATGCAACGGCGCTTTTCTGATTGAAAGATAAGACTTTAATTTAATGCGAGTCGCTTTAATTAATTGCTGTGGGCAAGACACCTTACTGAACCCTTTTGTTTAGAGTGTACCTCAAGTTGCGTGAGGCAATTAAAGAGATTTATGTGTCAAGTCTCCACCCTCTCTCTCTTTCTGTATAAAGGGCTTGACTTATGAATATGTGCGTGCCGAATCTTTGGCTCACCCAATCGTACTAAATGGGTTAAGAAAACAGGTGTATATGCGTGTGTCTTTGTGTGGGTTTCGCACCAGATAAGCGCAAAGGTAAGAAACGGAATTGAAGTCGCACTTTGTGCTATAGATAATGAGGTCATTGGAAAGTTGGGCTGTATTTTATCCGCGTGAGTTTTGAGTTTGAGAAATGTGACTTGTAGACTGACAGCTAACCGTATAACCTGAGCTGTGACACGAGGTGTTGATGGATGTGTTGTGGTTCGACTTTTAACAGGTGCTTTCCAAGTACTGATCGCAGAGAGAAATTTTATCAGCGGAAAAAGAAGTTTGGGATAGGCTGCAAAAGAAACTCATTGACAGTGCTGAAAAAGTAGAGCAACAACAGTGTAAATAACTCAGAAGTTTTCAATTTTATATTTAATGCTGTAAGTAATTCTTAAATTTCCCTAGAAAATACCTTGACATAATCCAGTCTGACGACACGTTTTATAACGAATTTTTTAACTAGTTCTGTTTGTTTAACCTTTATGTTCTATATCACTTTACGTTAATGAGTACGATCTACAACTCATTACACAGCTTAATGTTAAGGTCGGACGTGGAGTTACGACTTTACGAGCCAAGGTGCTGCCACCTCGCCCTCTCCCCCTTTACGTCTCTGTCTTTATGTCGAGCTCTTTCTGGGGTTCTCATATTGACCATCTTTGCGTGTGTTGTGGATTTGTGTAGCCAAGCCCATTTAAATCACTGTATGTGAATGAAATTTTAAACGACATTTGAAAGACCTTTGAGATAAATACAACCAAACAAAAAATTCATATGCTAATTGCGTGCCAAGTGCGCTGGACGCCAAACGGAACGACCCTGAAGACGAATTTCCACATAAGTTATTGAAAAAAATGATTTGAAATGATATTGGGTAACAAACAAGCAAACAAATAAAAAAAAAAAAACAAACATACGCATAAAACATAAGCAAATAAAACAGTCGAGATTAAAGGGTGATCAAGGGGGAGTGGGGTAGGGGTAGGAGTAGGGGTAGCCAATCGAATCGTAAATCAAATTGCAGCATTTACTTTGAGGCAACTTGAAATAACGTGGACCATGGAGACTTGGCAGTGGCGTCCACTCCACGCTCCACTGGCATTTTACAAGGGAACTGCACGCGTTTTAATTGCAACTTTGTAAGTGACGAGCGATGGGGAGGGTGGGGGAAGAGAGTGTGTGTGGAGACAGCAGGGAGAGATAGCTATAGGGGGCATCTCTCTTGCTCCCTCTGCTTATCTCCGCTGGTGAAGGCGTGCGTGCGCGCAATGAGCTCATGAAGTGGCCCCCCAATGGCGACAGGCCACATAAAAAAACTAGCAGAAAACAGAAATGCTGGGAGAGCTGAACCACAAAAGACCCTGTAGTAACGTTTAAAAAAATTATGGCAGTTAAAAATATTAATTTTACTGTGTAGCTTTTATATTTTTCTGACAAACAGAACAAGAACACATATCTTTAATGGGCTCTAAGCACAACCAACTCAATGGACCCTTTAGCTTTTCAACTACAGGGCCTTTAAAACTTGCACAGTAAACAAAGTTGCGACAGTTGAACGGAAAAAGCAGTGGCAAGGCGAGCATTAAAAAGAAGTGAGAGAATGTAGACTGAGAGAAAGAGAAGCGGGAAGAGGAAACGTGACCATTAAATACAATTGAAGCGCCACGTTAAACTAACAACAAATGGAGCAAAGAGCGAAGTGTGGGGAAAAAGGGGAAAGGGTAAAAATTGCTGTCGGCGCATTCAGTTAAAGTCTCCATTAGGCGCCAGAGCATGCGTGGGCTGCTCAATATAAATAGAGAGACAGAAACGACAGCAGAAAGGGACAGAGAGGAGAGAGACAGAGAAAGAGAGTGAGAGTGGCAGAAGAAAGGAGTGCAAAGAGTAACAGCGAAGTGCCTGTGAAATTTTCTGATTTATGCTATTAAACTTTAATGATTTTATCGGCATTTGCATCCTTTGCTCACTCTCCATCTCCACATTAACTAAACGTCTTTTTTCTTTAACTTATTGTGTGTGCATTTTTCACGTCAAGCCCAAAAAGGAAATTCATTTTCACTGACCAACTTTTTTCACTCTTTTTCTTCTCGGTATTTATTATTGCTGGGAATGGCAATCAGGAAAGGTTTCCTCCCCAGGTTATTCAAGTTTTTTTTCCGCTCACTCTACCTACATTAAACTTAACTTAAAGTTAAGTTTTTCTATTATTAAGTATTTAGTGTGTTGTCGTAGCTGCTTTAAACTGGTTTTTCAAAACCAATTGAGACATAACTGTAGTTTAATGCACATTAACATTTTCCTTGGGAATTATGTCAGTTGGCTTTGAGAGTTTTATGTCGGGCGTTTCCTTAGTTCAAAGTAAGAAACGCACAAGATCAGCAGCGTAGAGAGATGCCTCTATTAGAGGGAATCAGGTGAGGAGGAGGATGGATAGCACATCATTAAGTTTGTTGCACAAATTTGATTGTTTGTAAATATGAGAAATATTACTGCTATATAAGATCGTATAAATACATACTTGAAAAGTATGTTAGGCTTGTCTCTACTATGCTAAATTGTGGGAATCTGTCGGCTTGAAAGTAGTTCAGAGACTCTCCAGAGTTGGATTTGTGCATTATGATGAGTTGAAATTTAGGCCGACTAAAATTAGTTTTTTTTCCAAGTAGTTGATTAAGTGTAAAGTGGCTTAAAAGTAATGACCCGAACTGTAACTATAATAATTATAGGATTATGTAAAATTGCTAATCAAAGAGGCTTATGATTTAAGATATATTAACTGTTTTTAAGTCGCCTAAATACTTTAAGCTAATATGTTAATAATGAACTTGGCTTGTTTACTGATGATTAGCTACTTCAGTTCAAAAAGCTTTAATTAAAACCGCTTTTCATTAATCTTAAGCTGTTTGCTTTGCTTTGTTTTCAAATCTTTCTCTTTTCGTCTCGGCGTAGTTCAAATTTTTGTTGCACTTGCTCCGCTTTAAATGAGCAACTAGTTGAAATAACATTTGAGATTGGATTGCTAAATTAATTAAATTACGAACAGCAATTACAGCAACAACAACAACAACACTAAAAACACTGAAACAACAATCAACAGCTTCTAGTTTAGCTTCTAGTCATGATATTGCTTAAAAACGTCATTAACATTAACATTAAGCTAACCCCCAGACGATGGACTTTTCACCTTGGCCCCCAACTGCAATTTTCCAATAATAGCACAATAAAAGCAACAACAACAACAACCACAGCAACAGGCGAGACTAAAAGACAGACTAACAACAAAAAATCAACTCATTAAAGTTGAGAGACGTAGAGAAATGACTAAGGAGACAGTAGTGGGAGGAGAAATGTTGTAAGTCAAATAAATGAAGGAAAGAGAGTGGGGAGAGGAGAGCGGGGAGTGGAGGTGCAATGAAGTCGAAATCAAATGCGGGTGTTGTCTTCATAGTCCGAGTCCACATTCACTTGTCTCCTTGGCGCTGAAACAGAAGCAACAACGGCCGCCTCAACATGCAATGGCCAAAATGGAATGCGGAGGCGGAGAAAACAGATGTAGGAGGAGATGCAGATAGAGATGGAAATGGCAAAGGAAACAGTGAAGGAAATGGAGATAGAGTGGCAGCAGTAGGTGGAGCAAGGGGTTTACCCAGAGGAGGAACTGCCATCATTTGGCTACTGTCTACCGTCTAGTCTCCTATGGTCAGTTGCTGTGTCGCCTGTCGCCGCATGTGAAATGCAACAATTTTGTATATAAAGTTTTTTTTGCGTGTTTTGGCGAGTTGTTTTCCATTAGCTAAAATGAAATTTATATCATGTAATTTGGTCGACAGCGACACCCACGTAATTCGACGGCGCCATGTGTCCAACCAATTGACATTTCCACCTTGGGAAAGTCAAGTGAAACTTCCGAATGTAACTCCTTTTTTTTTAGCCAATTTTTTTTTGGCACACCAAATCATCAAGTTCTGCGCACACACTCAAATCGCTGACTTACTTTCCTACCTGACTGCCTAGCTGTCGACCTGCCTAACTGCCTACCATTTATCGTAGTTTCTAACGGACTTTTGATCATTCTCGCATTTTCACCTGCTGCCTGTTGCAATTTCTCCCGTCCGTTTTTTGGCGCTTAGCCCAAAAAGTCTTGACAAATTAATAAACAAGCCATCAAGTTGTTCTCCCCTCTTTCCCTCTCTCAACACTGTTGAACAACTCTCCAACAACATTTGGTACATATGCTTACCCCGTCTTATCACCGCTTCAGGACCACCGCAACCATTTGTCAGCCTCCCGGGGATTTTAGCAAATTGCATTCTTAATGGACACTGCCATGCCGCAAGTTGCTAGAGTTGCTATGCAAATGACTCAGACTCAGACAGTTCCAAATTCCCACTCTAAATGTGTCAGTGCCTGTGTGTGTTGGCTTGAGGCGAACATTTTCTTGTGGAAACTATTTGACGATGTGTAAAAATAATACTTGAACCCAAAGTACCAACAATCTTGAAGAACTTCTCAAAGTGAAAAGCTCTAAAAGAAACTCTCTCCTATCGAAAGCGTTAAAACTTTAATTTGCTAAGAAGATTTATTTTTATAGCTTGGGAAATTGTCTACAGAGTCTATGAAGAATTTATGGCAAAGGCATAAAAATTAAATAAATGTATTTAAAATTATTTAAACTTATTTTCGTTAACCATAAACTATGCTGTTATCTGTCATGTCTAAACAGAGGCTTTATATAGTCACAATTTTACTCTATTTAATCATTTCTTAATTTTCTTCCTTATGCAAATTTGTTTTCGTGTTTTCGTTTTTCATTCACTTTCATTTTAACTTTGCCGCTTTCATTATTAACTCGTTTAACTGTTATTAGCAAATGTTTAGTGAAATATTTTGTATTACTTGGAATTGCATTCAATTGAAATCTCATTTAATTTGAGCACATCAACAGAAACTTTTCATAAATGTACATATGTAATGTATTTATGTGCATTTGTGCCGATGAATATTTGGTTTCTTTAATTACCTGACAATTAACAATGCAAATTGAGGAGAAACGCCACCTGGTGGCGGTCGTTGAACGTTATTTGGACACGCTATTTCAGCAAACAACAAAAGAGACAACAACAACAACATAACCAAAATACCATTGGGAAACATTAAACATATGTAGAGAAATAAATATTTTCGCTGCTGTTGTTTGCTTGTTGTTTTTGTAATAATAACGTGTTAAGTTTTCACGTGGAGCATTTCGAATATTTATCGCCGTTTCAGCTGTGAAAAGAGACAGCTGCATAGAGTGAGAGAAAGAGACCGCCTACATGCACGCCTTGAATCCCGATTAAACGAGTGTTGCTAATTAAAATGCAAAAACAAATGTTTACGACTTTTGTTCAGCTAATTTAGGGGTAACTACAACAACAGCAACAACAACTTCTAGCACTAGTCTAACAACAAAAAAACATAGTCGGCTGTTTTTAAACTTGGCCAAGACACGCGATGGCCGCGAATTTTGCAGCCAAAGTCAAAGTTTGCATGTTAGAAGACCATAAAAATGAAATGACATCGTTGACAAGAGTCCAGAGAGTCTAGAGAGTTTAAACATTGACATTTGGTTGCATATTCAAGCACATGAAACAGCCCGGTGTGTGTAGAGTGTGTGCGTGGAGCCAACTGTCTGATGTGACAGCTGTTCCCATTAAGAATGGGGGCTTCCCAATGATTGTAACTGTCAGAATAGTAGTAGCACAAAACTAGGCAGAACTACAGCTGCTATCTGAGGTGTAGGCAGTGGAAATGGAGGTGTGCCGTGCGTCTTTAAAAATTATCTACAGATATTATCTAATGGCATAATTAAATCATATGAGTTGTGATTACTTATCTGGTTTTAACACTACTTACAAATTTGTGCTGAATAATAATAAAGGGAACTACAGTTTAAGCCAAGTAATTATATATTTAATGTCTTAAGAACTGATTTTGCTAGTGACGAAAGTATATCATACAAAGCATCTACTTAGTGTTTTTGTTATACAGCTAATATAAATAATTCACACCTAAGCCCAAATTAATGTTACTAGACTCATTTTTATCCCCTGCTCTTTGTACTCACTTAATTCGCTTTCAATAAGATTTCTTTTTAATAGTAAAAATCCTTTGAATTGAGGTCTTAAGTCTCATGTTTTTGCACTTCCAGCTGTTTGCATGTCTCATTTTTGTTGTGAGTCTTTTGGCAATCTGATGAAATTTAACCCCTATGATTAGTCAAGATTAGTTGCATTAGACTGGGGCCTTGGCTCATTGGCACGTTTCACCTGGCCCAGTGCCTTTTGCCATTGAATTTTCCGATGTGAAAGTGTGCAGAGAGTTGAGTTTATGTATCTGCTAGATACTTGTATTTATGAATTGAGAAAATAACAGAAAAACACTGCATGTTTTTTGTGCGGTCTGGGAAATATTTGTAGTACAATAAGTGAAGGTGGAGATCTTTTTGAATTTTTGTTTTCCTTTTCTTTTGGCCACCTGAGGCGATGTTGGCTATGACGGAGACTGTTGCATGTCATTTTCTGACCGGTATCTCTAATAATTCATACGCAATTGTATTGAACAATAAATTAATCACACGAAACAACAACGAACGAAAGCTGCACACATGAATAAAACGTAAACAAACCGAAAAAAAAAAACGTCATAAACAATGGCCAAACACAGATGTAGATAGATATTTTATGTATTTGTATCTTGTATGCAATGGATACATTTGCAAAATGAATAAATATTGAAACAGCGTGGCGGGAAATTAAAAGGCAATTTTCCGACCAGATAAAACAAAGATCGAACGTGTTTTCCACAGTGCAAAAGTCAATTAATCATTAAAGAAAATACTGTGTTCATGTGCATGTTGAGCTTGTTACCATTGTTGCTGTTGTTGTTGTCGTTGTTGTTTGCTGTTTGCGGTTGTTTGCCGAGTTGTTGCAGTTGTTTGTGGCACAGGAAACATCACTCGGCGTCTGTCTCGGCAATGTGTGTAAAGTAAAAGTAACAAAAAATATATAAAATAAAAAAAAAAAGAAGCCGCGACAATGTGCAATAGTTGCACAATTAGAGACATTTCACAGATACCATTCGCAAATTCCAACAAGCGACTTCATTTCAAAGATCTCTTCTCCTGCTCTTTGGGTTCCTTGCTTGCGAAACTTGTTTGCACAGCATTTAATTGTGGCACTTTTCTATTATTTATAGCACCCAACTGTCTAGACAGTGCAGACTTAAGACTTTAGAGCCTAGTGTCTAACCAATTGCCAACCCATGACTCAGTTAATCATTCAACAAGTCAGTCAGTCAGTCAGCTAGTTTGTTAGTTATCTACACAAGTCACAAAAAAAAACCCCAAGAAAATAGTGGTTTTCGTGTCCAGTTTATGACTTATACGCCTTTAATCGAAAAATTTATATAACCAGTCGACCTATAAAGTAACAAATAAAACAATTTTATGTGCAAAAACTAGGAAACTCAATTGCCCACACAAAAGTGTGCATATTTGGGGAAAATTTATGCAAAAGGATTGAGTTGTTTTCAAAGACAGTTTATGGCTTAGAGGTTTAGATAAAATGATTATGATATAACTTAAAAGTAAAGTGAGAAAATTATTTTAAATGACTATAAACCAATTTTTTATTTATTATAATTATAGGGAGTTATTGTATAACAATTACAAGTTTAAAGGTAAAAATTGTTTCTCACACAAATCAAATAAAAACTGTAGCAATCTGAAAGTTTATTTTTCAAGTGCCTCAAAGATTTCTTCACAAATTTAACTGATGTCTCACTTGAAGTTGAAGTTTGTCTCGTTTATAGAAAGAAATCGAAAGTGAATTGCCGGTCCCCACAAAAGTGGCATCTAATTGTTGCATGTCTATATAAATGTATACATATATGTGTTTTGGTCACACACATACGCACAGCTTGATATGATTTTAATTGAATTGAAGCAAAAGGAGCGAAAACGTGAACGTTAATAAAGCTGTAAACATATCAATTACTAACATTTCAATGCGTTACCATGGCCCAATTATGGCTCCCCTCTCTCACAATCGCTGCTTCTTCCTCTTTGGTGGCAACCCTCGTACTCCCCTCTGCTGTGGTGCATTGTTTTCTTTAGTTTGCACCGCCGCATTGACAACTTGAAGATTTATCTGTGGCTCCATTGACAGTCATACAGTGAGGCAAAAGCATCAAATGCCAAAACGAAACTTGTTGAGGAAGAGAGGAGGGGTGGTTGAGTGGGCGGGTAGGTAGAGTGGGAGGTGAGGGAAGAGACAGAGAGCCGCCTCTTTGACTACTGTCAGCAGGCGATACACAGCGAGAAAACGTGGAGTATCTAACTTTAGTGTATTTCTAACCAAAACTAAACACTTTTTACAAATTTAAAGTATTATTTCCACCGCCTTTTTCTCACTGTGCATCTTTTTCCTTGAGCTTCAGCAGCTGAGTCACTTTTTCTTTCTCAACTTGTCGCCTGCTGTCATTTTATCAAACGAATCTGTGGCATTTTTCATTTGCTTCTACACAGCCCACACATATCTGCCGAGTTTTTCCACATGAAGTGCACAATTGCAACTGCAAACTGCCACTAAAAAAACCCGACTCTTTAACTCTCAACTGCAACTTCAACTTGAGGCTCGTCGTCAATGAGAAGTCCAAAGATATTTTATCTGTGAGGTGGCTGTGTGTGTATCTTTGTGCATTGTTTGTTGGTTGGACTTTCGTTTCTTTCCTGAAAGTGAATCTCAAATATTTCGCTGATTATGTGCAAAATAAAACACAAACGGGCCGAGGAGAGATTGTAAGGTTAGAAGAGAGGATTGCTGCACACCCAAAAGGCTAAAGAGAGTCAAACAGAATTCGCATCGGTTATCGGCGATTTCAATGCAATGTAACAAGGTCATGTGAGAGTGTTTCCTCCCTCCAACTCCGCTGGCCACCCAAGTAACAATGTCGCTGTCTGTCCTCAATCCCTGGCAGTCGCTTCCCTCTACACTTCTTGGCCAACAAGCAAATGCTGGTCATATCTTTCCAGCATCTTTTAACTCATTTGGTGTTGTGTGTGTCTGTCTGTCTCTCAGTCTGTCTGTCTGTCTCCTCTTGCTTTGGTTTTTATATTGTTTTTGCTTTTTCTGGCTTGTTTTATTTGTTATTTTATTTTCCTTTTGCCAACGCATTTCACTTTCTACTGCATTTCGAATGCATTTTTCGTAGCTACTGTTGTCATCGTTGTTGTTTTTGTTGTTGTTGCTGTTGCTAAGACGACAAGTGGGCCGAAATCGACAAGTTTGAATTTTCTTCTTGACGCTTTTCACTTTCATTAGCGCATTTTGTTCGTTACCTTTTACCATATTTTAAACTGACCATGAAAATATACAAATAATCATATGCATTTGAGTTCGCTTCCCATGGCTTTGTTACCACTTGACATCCGAATCTAACACTTCTCTTATATCACCTGACATGACTTAAACACTCGACTTTTGGTATCGCAGTTCTCTCTCCATATCTCTCTGCTTGTGTCTCTATCTCCATGTCAGTTCTCTGTCGACTTCTCAGTTTCTATGTCAGCTTTGTTTGTGCTCAGGCAGCCAAAAAATTTAGCTTTGCTTTGATTTGAGGTGTTTTTCGTTGTCTTTTTCGTTGCATTTTCTTAACCATTCGTATTTACACACCTGACAGAATTTCCGAGTTGGTTCCGTGTGTGTTCTCTGTGTGTGCACTCGAGCAAATGTATTGAATTACATTTTGAAAATGAGCAAACAAAACTCAAGACATGAGAATGCATTGAAAAGACTCTTGATGCCTCTGAAAGCTGAGTATGCTGTTGTGTAATCCTAAAAAAAGAGGTGTGAAAATCAGAGAAAAAAGATAAAGCTGTTGTTTAGTTTAGTTTATAAGGGAGGAAATTATAACTGCTTTATTATTTTCCACTTCATCATTATTATTAATGCTATATTTCTAACAAACTTTCGTCAAAAATCTTAAAATTATTTCTAAAAACAGTTTAAAATTGAAATTCCCCCTCGAAAACATAATCCACCCACTTAAAGCATCGTGGCTGAGAAAGGGACCCAATTATGGCCCGGAGATGTTGTCGTCACCGTTGTCAGTTGGCCAACAAGCCAACTACGGCCAATTGCCTGCTTTTTGACCGCTGACGATCGACGCGTTTGCAGCGCAATTGTGCCCATTTCCGACTTCAACTTGACCACAAAAACAAATACCAAAACCGAAAACTGCAAAAAGATAAACTAACTAAAGCGAGAGTGTAAGAGAGAGACAGAGATGTGGGAAAAGCTTGTCTCTCTCTCTCTCTCTCTCTCTCTCTCTGTCTTTCCTCTTACCCCACAAACTCTGGTTGTTTTGGTGTTGCCAAAGTAAATCGCCGTTCATTTGTATATTTTTTTTTAGCGCTCGTTGTTCGTGCAAATTTCGCTGAGATTTGCAGTTTTATTGGCAGATTTAAGTGCAGGTATTTTAGCTATTTATTTGGATTTGTTTTAAATAAACAAATTTAAAAGTTTTATAGCATTGTACAGTCTAATTTTAATTGAGTTTCAGCTGAGTGAATGTGGTTGAAAAATGACTGGAACTTGATAAGAGTTTGTGCCGAAGAAAGAGTCATAAATTTATCCCACTGTTAACTTTAAATGCATGCAATAAAAAGAAAAGATTAATCTTTTTATGATAAGCTTAACAACGGCTTTGATTTGTAACCAACTGAGATAAAATGTGTTAATTAACTGTGAATTTAATCACTTCAATTATCGATTAGAGTATTTCTGGTTCGTTGCGACAAAAATGCTTTTTAGCTTATTTTTTTGTGCAGTTTTTACAAATTGCCCGTAAATGATATTTTCACAACTCGCATCGATCGGAGACCCCTAGGCGCCCCCTGCCATATCGGGAGGAGTGGGGCATGAGGGGCGACTCCAACAAGTGAGAGAGTTCGCTGGGGTTAATACGGCCAATAAATTGTTATGGCGATTTGTTGCTGATTTCTGGCCGTCACTGCTTTATGGGCCAATATTTTTAGTCATGTCGATTTTTTTTCTTCATTTCATTCCTTTATTGGATTTTCTTATTTGGGGTCGATATTTTTTGGTTGTTTTTTTTGGGGGGTTTTGCGCAAACGCCTAACGGCCAAACGGCGAAAGAAATATTGAAATTTTCGCTCAAATTGTTTTCAAATTTAATCGACTTGGCTGCATTTTTCATGCTTAGTCGCCGTGGAGTGCAAATATAATTAATGATAATGAATTGTTATGGACATGGATAGAGTTAAGCTGCCCACCAGCTTCGCATTTGCGAGACGCCCACAAATGGATCTAGGGAAATATTTTTGGTTAGTCGTGCGACGAATTTTCTTTTTGGAAGCTTTGCGAATTATGTTTAATTTTACTTTAGTTGGGACTTTTTTTCGTCATGCCTGGTGTCTTGTAGTGGGAGTCGGAACTGGAGTTGTAGCTGAAACTGAGACTGAAGTCGAGTTTGAGGTTTAGGTTGATTTATCACTCGAGTGGCGAGCGAAAGGTTGCCATAAAAATGTTGCTAAACAAATGTTGACGCAGCCTCATTGCAGTAAAGGTAAAAGTTTTCCACAGTTTTTTTTTTCTTTTTTTTTTTAAAACTATATAAATAATTTTTGTTGCACTCTTTCCTTGATCAGCAGTTATGCAATTTGTATTGGCCAAGTGCTAATAAAATCAGTTAACAATTTTCATTCGTTGTCATTTGTCAAAAGTGGAAAACAACAACAAGTTGTTGTGATTTCCGCTCCATTCGCTCAATTTTCACATAATTTCTGTAGATTTGTTTTTAACACGCATTTTATTTCTTTATCTTTTTGCAGAGTTTATTTATTTTTTTGGCACAGAAAGTGAATTGAAAGGCAATTGGCCAACTCTCCACACGTCTTTCACTCTCTGCCTCTTGGCCACATCCTCAGCACTGGATTGGAGTGGAGTGGAGCCAACAACAAAAGCAACAACAACAGCCAACATTGTTGGTCACTTTTCGCATTTGAGGTATTTATCATGTTAGTTTGTAAGCCAACAACATCATAATGTGCTTTTAATGGCAAAACAATAGACAATATGTGCACTTGAATTATCTTGAGTTTATTTGTTATTAATGCATTAATGATGGTCATAATGATGTTGTCAATGATTGTCATAAAAGACAGTGCTCTTGACATTGAAACGGTCTGTGCAATCAAAGGGAAATATTGGTGTTTAGGTCAAGGAAACTTGCAAAAGTGGAACACAATTTCAATTTGAACATAGAACTGTAATAGGGGTGGAATTGATTAGTATAGGACCTTTTAACAACATATCTTAAATATAAAACTGAATTCAAGTTAAAATTCAAAAGTTGAAGAACTAAATAGTATAAATATTTGATATTATTAAAAAATTCCTGTATGTTCCTTATTATTTCTAGCTTTGTATAGTTTCTCTTCAAAGTAGGTGACATCAGATGACATAAATCTCCAACTTATCATAGGTACTCTCTCTTGTTGTCACTTCTTTCGAGTCTCTTGTGATTTAGTTTACTCACCCAGTTTCCAAAGTATAAAGTATTAAAAATACCATTGCTTTAGACTCGTAAGATTGACATTCCAGGCGCAGTAGCCTAATCAGCACTTTCGTATCTGTTTCATAATTTATGCCAAGTTGCATGGAAACCGCTAATTTGGTAGCTTGTTTTTCCGAGGGAGTTATTTACAACCCGAAACTAGACACAGCACCTGTCGTTTGACCATAACAAACGACTTCCCTTTGACAGAAAACAGGCGAATGTTGAAGGCGTGGTCGAATCTCTGGATGCTTTTTTATTTGTAGTTTTTAAATATATTTAGCTATTTAGCCACTGTATCTGTGCTGGCCCCAAAAATGGGACGCAGAACAAATGGAAACATGTTTGAGCCACAAAACACGACACATTTATCATCTACAAACATATGCGTGTATATGTGCAATGGGTCTGTCGTGGGGACCCCAAAATGTATTATAACTTGTAGACAAATTTGCTGGCCAGAAAAAAAATGAAAAACTAAATGGGAAAACTCTTTTAGGCGATTAGCGAGCACTTTAGAGAGGGAGTCCATGGAGTCGGCTCTGCACTGGTCTGGGTGCAGGTGCCTTGTTTTTGTTTTTTGGGCGGCAACAAACGGTGTTTGCATGTTCAACATTTGTCCACACTGCTCGATAACTTTCGTTTCTTCTGGTCCAGGTCCAGGTCCATGGTGTATGCTGACAAATCTCTAATTGCTTTGCAACAAGCAGCACTACCTCCTTTGTCTTTGTCAACGATTGTCCCTCCGCTGCTCTGCTCCATTTTGGCCTTTTCTTGTCGTGTTGTGTCCAGGCTAATGGCGCCCATATAGCGTTGTTATAGCCTGTCTCCCACCTTGCCACCTTTGTGTTGCATGTGTGACACGGCTCGAGTTCGAGATCTCCAAGGAATTTCGCAATGTTTTCAGTTTCAGTTGGCATTTTCTTATGTAAAGCAAACCTTTAAGTGGGTTTAACAGGGTTTATTAATTCAGTTGTTCAAGTCCAAATTTAGTGAGCTTAAAAAGCAGTTGTTTAAAAATTAGCAATTCAAAAAGTATTAAAATTTTTTCTGATTTTAGTACTCTTTAGATGTTTTCCTGCCTGTAAATAAATTTAGTAATTTTTGTAGATCATTATTTATGCCTTAATTCCCTATACCAGCCACACAGCATTCTTTCTTTAGACACACCAAAGAGTTGTTTAGGCCATGACTAAAACAGCAAATTAACAATTCATTGTCTTAAGGTGCTAACTTGCTATACCCCTTACCGCTTACCCTAACCTTACCTCTACCCACGTTAAGTTGGCTGCTCTAGTTAGCTAGTTGGACCACAATTTGCTGTGGTTGCTTTGCGGTTGAGGTTGACATGCCGCTTGAACCCAACAAACATTTTTTGCCTCTAGGAAAAAAAAGGGTTTTGATTTTTTTGTTGTTGATTGTCGTCTGTCGATTGTTGTTATTGTTGTTGTTTTTTACAAGTCAATATGGTTATTGTTATTGTCATTGGCGCATTGCCTGCAATTTGGCCATTTGGCAATGGTAAACGACAATTGCAATTGCAGTTTTCAGTTGCAACGCGAACAACGGCGACAACTTCACGTGTGTGTTACCAACTCTGTTACCAACTGTGGCAACATGTTGCAGTTAACAATTCATTAGGTGTTGTTGTTGTTGTAGCTCTGACTGTTTGTTGTTACTGGTTATAATTTATGGCACCTTGATTCATTTGTGGTCAACTTGGTCCACTTGCGAGCAATGCCAAATGCGTCGCTAACAATTCTTGGAAGAATTTACATTTACAGCAAAGCACAGCACACAGCACAGATCAAGCAGATAATTTATGCATTGCAATAAAAATTAAGAAACGGTCTTAGGAATGTCGTCTCTATACTGAGAAACTTAAATAGTTTGTCATAAATTGTCATCAGCTGCTGTTTGTTTTGTCTGGCCAAAAAATGTCTGACCTCAAGCACTTGGTCTACACATTGTCTAGTTTCGTTTGTTAGATTGGTCGAATACCTGTGGCTTAGTCATTGCCTTATTGTTCGAAAAAAACCAGATGTCTAAATTGTGGCCAAGTTCTAAGTGGCTAACAGGCTGATAAATAGAACAGTGCTTTGGTAAGGTACAGTCGAACTTGGTTAAGTGAACAGGTTATTTGTGTACCAGTGATACAATCATTAAGTGGATTTGGTAGCAATGACAAATCGTATGGTGAACTTTAGGCCAGTAGAGTAATTGGAAAGGCATGTAAAGTGCAGACAGTCGTTTTTTAGTTGTAATAAATAAATAGATTAAATAAATATTTATAAAGTCTACAGACTGCTGGCAGTAGTAATTTATTTATTTATTTAAAAAAGTCTGTCAATTAATAATAAAATTCAGCCAAGTTCTGCTATATATATTTTGCAGTCAATTAATCAGCTTTAGTTAATTGCCATTGGCAGTAGGTCTTTATCTTTATTTCATTTACGCTACTTATCTAATCTAGAGGCACGAGTGCCCAAAGTTCAGATAGTCATAGCCAAAAGCAAGTCAAGTGTCTAAACAATGGCTTGGAATTGTCTACTGAATCATTTACAATTTTTCACATAGAACTCAACATCCGCAGGAAATGGCCAACAAATATTAGCTAATACCAAACATCAAAAGATTTATAAAAAGACCACAACAAAAAACGCTAAAAACTTAAAAGCAATGAAAACGAAAGTTTGTTTTCATTTTCATTCAATTTTGCGTTCTATTGTGAGTTTTGTATTTTACATACGATTTAGTTATTTATAAAGAAGACAAAACTCTGGAATGCTTTTGCCTTCTGGCAGATTTACGAGCCGCCCATTGTGTAGACCACAGCATAGGCAGTGAACCACCGCATACACATTTAACTCTTCGCTCTGTAATATTTTGAAGTTTTTCCTTTGACTTGACTTTATTTTTGTTTGCTGTCGTTTGTTTGGCTTTAAGCTTTAGCCAAATATTTGCTGTCATCTTTTTCTATTTTATGTCTCTATTTCTTTATCTTTTTCAAGTTTGTTTTTTTTTTTTTTCTACTTGTTTTGCTTTTGTTTATTAATTGCGACCGCGTGTTGTTGTTGTGTGGTGTCTTGGTCTATGAATAGAGTTTTATGTGTGGTGCTCTGTGTGGAACATGTTTGGCATAAAACTTTGGGCCTAAATAACTTTTTCCGGGAATTAAGTCGTCTATTACCGCATGTTTGCTCACTTCATTTTTAGTTCCAGTGGCTTAGTCTCTTATGTAATGACCGACAGGTGACTGACGACCTCTCTCCACACACACACGCACACTCTGACGCCATGAAACACTTGAAAATGTGAATGGTTTTATTTTCTTTTGACTTATGGCCAAAAGGTTAAAGCACTTTTGTTTGCCGCTTAATTTGCTTATGGCTCATCAAACAAAATCTGCATAAATCTATTATTAAGTGTTGCTTTTCATTGTCGTTTAACTATTGTTGTCACATTATCGAACAATCTATATTAATTAGGCTGTTAAAAGGTGGATTGATTAAGTGTTTTTAAGGGGTATTTAAAGGGGAACTGTTTGTTACTATAATATGGGATTAAAAAAGTGAAATGAACCCTTCAAAATTTAGCTAATAAAATGCTTTTAGAATTCTCCTTTAAACATTTTTATATAAACTTTCGTTTTTATAGTTTAATTCAGCTTTAAGCATGGAAGAAGTTACAACTTTTAAATTATTTATAGTATTGTTAGGTCTTGTTTTTATTCATGCCCCTTTATGAGCTGCATTCCAATTTTATTAAAATATTTTAAGTACTTGACATCGCTAAGAACTGAATGTAAATATTTAAAAAAATATAAACACTCTATTTATATTATTTTTTTAACATAAAGTAATAGGGCACTGCTTCGAACCCTTTGTCAATACTTAAAATAAAATGTGAGTCAAGCCTTAAAATTATAAATATATGGTTAATGAGTCACGGCCGGGACCACCACTTCCATACAGACATGTGTGAATGACCGTGTTGATAAGGAGTGAGAGTGAGACAGAAAGGAAGAGGGCGAGTGAGACTGAGAGAGAGAAGACGATGACGAGGTTTTTGGGCTTGTGGCAAATGTGCAATTTGCATGCACGACCAACAACTGATGAGGTGGGGAAAGGAGCTAAAAAGTGGGTGGAGTGGACTGAGGAATGGGGTGGGAGGAGACGCTATGCTATATGCTCTTGGCTATTTCTCATATTCGTTGCCTTCCAGTTAAGTGTGACTAACTGAAAGTGTTTTGCGAGCTGTTGAGGTGGCTAAAAGACCTGAGACTCAGACTCAGACCAGAGAAGTGTAGAGTTCCTCCTTTAATGCAATAATCGGAATCGTGGCAAATGTCATAAATATATTATTTATATGTAGACAGAAACGTAAGTGTGTGTGTGTGTTTGATGTTGGCCTATTCATTTCGGCCATGTGTAGGTTGGCAGTTAAAGTTTCGCTTTCGCTTGACCAAAATCACGCGGTTGTTGCCAACAAATTTTGTGCCAAAGACAAGAATTAACCAAAGCGAAAAGTGCAAGTTAACGCGAGGCTGCGAAAGAGACAGAGTATGGGAGAGGGAGGGAAAGATAGAGACAGAGTCTCCTTTAAATTGCCCCGAGGCTCAGGTTTTGCCGGAGGCCAAACTCCTAACAATTATAATGGCTGTAAAAAACTGTACAAAAAAAGATTATTTACTGCTTTTAGCGTCGATTTGTGTGTCGTGGCACGCCCCCGGCCGGCTCCCACCGCCCACAACTGCATAACGCCCCCTTTGCTGCCGCTTTTACCGACAACTGTCGACAATTGTACCACCGCCTCCCACTTTTGTTGGGATCATTTTTCGGCTTTTCGCTGAATTTCCAGCTTTTCATTTGCCGGTTTCCCTTAACAAAAGTAAGAGCATATTAGGTCAGTGATGGGAATATGAAGCTTAGTTGTGATTGGCCTGAAAATTTATAGATTTGGCGGACATTTTTGAAGAATTCAGCTATGAAGTTCAGAGTTATCAATAAGCAAAACTATCGATAAGCTTAATATACTAAGGAAAGGGAACAACAACAATTACTGTGCTTTAACAGGGTATCAACTAGCCTACTTCAACTCCATTAGTGTTGGCGTAATTGTTGTTGTTTTAACTACTGCTGCTACCTCATATCTTAAGTGGCTAAATAAACGCTCACAGCCAATTTTGGCGACTCCAACTCGATTTGCATACAAATATGGCCCACAAGTGTTTTTGCGACTAATTTCGTATGAAAATTTTTGATTGCTCGCGATTAGAATCGTGTTCATTGTTTTGGGTGCCGACTCCACAAATTTCCGCCCGCCTTGCCTTCACCCACAGACACGCCCCTGCCCCCGCACGACTGCCCCTTGACCAAGTGAGTGCCCCTACATAAATGTTAAGTGCTGTTGTTGTTGTTGGTTCTCTTTTGGTATTAAGTAATACTCGTGATTATTATAATTTTGTGTGATTGTGTGTGTGTTGTGTTTGGTTTTAGTTTCGCCTTTTATGTGACCAGAGTCGTTGGCCTTCCCCCGTGTAATTATGTAGTTGTCAGTTTACAGTTGGCTTTAATTGCCATTTACAGTTGTTACCATTTGTTTGTGTTGTGGGTGTGAGATATAAGATATGATCCGGGCTTAACAACTCTTAACAGTCTCGAAACGAGCCGCTTTAAAGTTCTCAATTGTCCACTGATTTAATGATAAGCGTTGATTTGGTAATCCCAATTAGTAGCATTGTGATTTTATTGATGAATGAATTACGAGTGTGTTGAAGATGTGGGGGAAATGGGGAGACGCGGTGACTCATGCAGCTCACACTGTTATCTTTCTGCAATTTGCTGCTTCTACACTTCGCAGACGTTTTTCAACACTATTAAAGACCGATAAAAATGGCGATTAGTAATGTTTTTACCCGATTAGTTTAATTTAAATTTCGTACAGAGAAGAAAAACTGTTTTTATAGCGCAAATGAGCATCAAATGAACTTCATTATCAGTAAACAACATCATTATTATCATCATTAAAGTCTTTTAACATTAAAGTTATTTATAAAATAAATTTTCTTTTAACTAAATACACGTTAAATGATTTGCTTCACTTTTTTTAATTACAGTGAAATTAGCAATTAATTTTTTATCAAAATAACGAAACATGTATTTTGCATAAAAGTCCAAAACGAACGGAAAACGAAGGAAGAAAAAGGAAAAGAAAAATCAACAAAATAAAAATCGAGACAGGAACTGGAACTGGAACTGAGCCCACAACAACAACCACAACAAAAGGTCGCGGTTCACACAGCGGAACGAGTGGAAAGAAACATGGCAGACATGCAAATTTGTGCATTTTGAGTGCAACAAAAGAAACAACAACAACGAAGTACGAATAACAACAATAAAGCAGATTTTAAGCAAATTAATTAAATTAACATACACATGGAAATCGGAACCAAAAACAATTAGCGTCAAACACACACACACTCACACTCTCACACAATGGAAGCTGTGACGCGACATGAAAACGAAACAGAAGCAGAAAGGGAAGTAGTAGAACAGCAAGAAGAAGAGGAAGAAATCGAAAGAGCTTCATTTTGTAGCAACCAAGAGACTGAAAAAGCGGCCATGATTCAATGCGGTGGCGTTGCCAATGAAAGCACCATCAGCATCGAAACAACAACAACAGAAACAGCAACAGCAACAACGACTACTACTATGAGATTGGAGGATGTGGTTGCATTTGTCATACCAGCAACACCAACAACACGCACCTCCAAATCGGGTATAATGCCCAAAGCCACCAAATCGGCGAGCAGCAGTCGCAGCAGTTCGCTAAGGAAACAGCGACGTGGCAACCACTTGGATCTGTATGCAGCCGATGGCGGTGCAGCAGGTGGTACAGTTGGTGGGGCTGCTGCCCAGCCAAAGGGCATTGGCAATGGCAATGATATGAAAACATCACAATCAATGACCTCGCTGCCAGCGGATGAATTGCAACAGGAACGCCGTGATGTCATTCAGGCCAAGTTGCATCTGGAGCGGCCCTACAACAGCCTCAAGGTGAGTGTGTAGAGTGTAAGAGGTAGATGGACAGGGAGAGAGTCAGTAGAGAAAGACAGAGGGAGAGCAGTTGTTGCAGGTGCTGCAAGTGGTGTAGTTACAGCATCTCGTAGCGCTCTTTCCGTGGGTTGTGCATAAATTTGCAACTCAGAATTGAACACTTTGAAATACTCTTTCCATAAGAGACTTCTAGATTTGCAGAGCAGGCCGACTCTACGTCTCTTTAGTCAAAAGTTAAGGAGGGTATAAAATATTCGGCAAGCTTCGTCTGAACTTGATTTCTTGTGTCTATGTCTCGTTCTAACTCTGTCGCTCTTGGTCTACGTACCACGCGCTAACGAGCAGTGCCCCTTGTGCTAGAGAGGGAAAAGGAGAGAGCGAGGGATGGAAGGTGCATTGCTCTATTCATGGTCATGTCTTCTTGGCGGCGACTTAAATGACAACCTGCCGTTATAGAATATGAATTCTTGTTCTAGTTGGGAGTTTCGCTCTGTGTCAGCGGAAATTGCTTTAATAAATTATTAATAAATTTTCATTATTTATAAAAGTGTGCAATTAAAAGCGACATAACGGTATCAAATTTGCAAACACGTTTCAAATTCCATGGCGTTCCACAAGCGCTTAGTCATGTTCTAAGCCAAAACTAGAAGCGATTAAAATCGAGCAGTAGAAACGTGTTAACAAATTAAAATTTTAGTTTTTACTTTAGATACAATAACTAGTTTTGGAAGATAATATGTTTAAATCAAATAAAAAAGTGTAACTAGCCATTTTCTGGCAGAATAGGAAGCGATTTAAAGAATTAAAGCTAAATTTCCACTAAATTAAGAAAAAATTTTGTTTTTCTTGTGAATAAATTCTTGAAAAATTCCACAAAATCCCACGGTTTAATTTCAAAACGTTTCTCGCTAATAACTATGCAGTTTCGTTACGCAGTTGATTTATGGATTTGTTACGCATTCTTAACCGTTTCGCAGTTTTGCAGCTGTATGCAAATTTACTGCTGCCACTGTGTACACTGAATTTTCACAGGAAAAGCGAGTGAGACATTTAGCGGAGGTGGGGGTAAGCAGCTAACACACAGCAGCTGCTGCTGCTGCCGCTGCCTATTCAATTAAATTAATTACACATGGCGTCGTCATTCAATCAATTCAATTCGATTTCAGATCAAACTTTGCAATTCCATTACAATGAGTATTTGCTTTGCAGCATTACGGAATTTCCTCAGCCCCTTTGTTGTTGTTATTTCTCTTGAGCAGACAAAATAAAATTTCATTAATTAATTTCGCGCATTTTGCAATTTGGAGCGTTTTGAACCGGTTTTGTTGGAATTGACAACTCTTTGTATTGTGTGCTTGCCAAAGATGGTTAAGCATATTATCGTAACCATATTTGGCAGCATCAAATTACTTATTTATTAACAACATTTAATGCTCACTCTCTTTCTATTTAACACAGAAAAACTCGCAGAGCAACGGCGGCAACAGCAAATGCAACAACAATAGCAGCGGCAGCAACAACAAGATGCATCGTTACTCTTGGGGAAGTGGACACAGTCATAGCAGCTCCACTAGTCTGCACAGCAGCGCCACCCTTGGTCTCGGTTCGTCGGGCAAAGACGAATTCTGGGCGGCCATACAGACAAACTATAATTATATTATGGACACAAACCTGTTGGATACGTGCAAGGAGGCCAGGTTTGAGATTGAGGAGGCGCAGCCAACTTCTCGTGAATGTACACTTACGGGCAGCCAACTTCATGTGAGTACAGATGTGAGCGCTATCTAGTGTTGAGCAGCATATATATTTACTACCAGCAGAAAATCATTGCATACTTTTAGTTGTCTTTATTTAGTACACAGCTTTAGCACACGAGTAGCAAAGTTGCAAACCAATCGGATTGTGTCCGTGTTTTTATTTACAAAATCATTGCATACTTTTAGTTATATGTATTTAAATATCGTTAAGGTTTTAGCTAAGTTACAAACTATTGTGTCTTGTAGATTTTGGATGAAACCCAACGACAGGAAGGTTTGTGTGAAGATCCCAAGGAGTTGCGTCGTTGGCTACGCGAAATGGAAAACAAACTGGAAAGTTCACCAACCATTTCGGAATTAACTTTGTTCAGTAATTCGGAATTGCAGCGCCATCTAGCAATACACTCGGTAAGTGTTAAATTCTGTTTATTTTGTAGCATACGCTAAGGTGCAAATGTTGCTGCAACATGCGTAAGTGGCAGAAGAAATATAAAAGTTTGTTGAATAATAAATAATAAGAAATCAAGTTAAGAAATAAAAAACATTTAAAATTTAAAATTCTTCAACCAAAACTACAGTCTATTTAAAATAGCTTTTTTCTACTTAAACTTTCAAAATCAAGAAAAAAACGTTCGAAAAACGCATAACGACGATAACAAGCCATATTACCGGACCCAAAAATTGAGATATTAATCGTGGGTAAAAGTGTAACGAAGTGAATACAGATAAACAAGGGGAAGAAAAAAAATTACACGCATTTCATTTCATTTTTCTTTTCATTTGCAATGACTTTGACTTTATACACACATTCGGCTTTTGGTTTTCCGTCAGAAAAAGAAAACTGCAGCCACTTGTTGCCAGCAAGCAGCTAACACAAGTATCTTGAAGATTGTGTAACCAAAAAATGCAGACAAAGATACAAGCCAAAAATGGGGAGGGAAACAAATCAACTTGCCACTCCTCCTCCACTGCCCCTCACATCCCAAATATAGAAAGAAAAGGGAAATAATGTTCCCTTGTTTTCATTATTACGAAAATTTATTGTATTGAAAGTGAAAATTGCTGGCCAAAAAAAAAAGAAACTAAAAAAAAAGGGGGGCAATTGTTGTGCTTTGGCATTGATAACCTCCAGCTTTAGTTGTAACTGGCAAAAGTGGACGACACTAAAAGTGGCAGCCGTTAGTTGCAACACCATTTTTAAGGGGGGGATTATTATCTATCTGAACAATATGTTAGCCTAACACTATATGCCGTAGCTGCTCGTGTATTTGTAGGTGTTGCATGCAACGCTTCATTGCGTGGCTTTGGGCTCATTGCAATTATGCAATGAAAAATCAGTGAGAAAAACTCTGAATGTGTGTGCGGGCAGTGGAGTTGGACAGGGAGGTAAATCTAAGACGGAAGAGCTGATTTGGCCTTTGGGCTTGGTTTAAGCCATTGCTTTGCATTGCATTTAGTTGCCTGATTGAACATGACCATGACAGCTCCAGACATTTGCTTAGATAATGTGATGTGTGTGTGCGTTTGTGGGTGTTACGTAAGAGAGACAGAATATGGACAAGGATAGCTGGAGGATAGAAATATCGAGACAGTTTTGGTTGAGCTGTGAGCTGGGACATAAAGTAAAAAGAACTAGGAAACTGTTATAAACTTTAAACTTTCATAAACGGTTCTCTCTGCTAATGAATTTATTGTTCGATTTTACAAGATTCTTTTGAGCCAATTTCGCACTTCAGTCAATTCGAAAGTATCAAAAATATCTTTTATCTCCTACATTGTATAACAAACTTTGGCTCTTTCGATTTTGGATGTCAAGAAAAATGCGCTAATTGAACATTCCTTTTAAAGTACACTTGGAATTTTGCTGCTTCATGCTTTTCACCTATACCTACTAGGCGGGAGAAGAGTCCCTCCCTTTCTCTCTAACACTCTCTCGCTGTTTCTCTCTCCCGCTGTTCCCAGTGCGATCTAAGCTAACCCGCCGGCTGTTGTTATTTGCGCAGAAAACTCTCGAGCCACGAGCCAAATGAAAGTAAACAACAAACAGGCAAAAATAACAACAACAACAACAACAAGAGTTTGTACAATGTGGGCTGTTAGCCAAAATGCTCCATTGGCCAAAAAGTGCAATCACCAAACAGTCAGCATCGCCTCCGTTTTGGCCCACTGATTTACGACAATTGTTTTGTCACGTAGTCGATTGGGGAATTGGGAAGCATTGAACAAAGATGTGGAGGGGGTGGGAATGGGAGTGGGAGCGGCAGAAGGGAGCATGAAGAGAGGAGGAGGGGGACACAGGGCGGGGGAGGGCTGCAGGTACAGTCAACAGGAGTCGAAATGTCAATTGGCCAAAATGCTTAAACATATTTTCAATAAGTTGTTAGGCGTTTGTCTCTGTCATGCGCTGTTGTTGTTTTTGTTACTTGCAACAAGACGCATCATCAACACCCGCAACAGCAACTGCAACAACCTCTGCCTCAGCTTGCCACCTGTGGCACCCTTTTGGCCATCACTTCGTTTTGGCAAATGGAAAGGAAAATATTTGTCAGCCAACGGCGTCTCAAATATGAAATTCATGTCTCGTTGCAAGGATGAGTTGCTGGCCCCTTGAAGCTACCAAGTCAATAACGAGTTCATCTCGCTGTCTGCCTCTCTCTACCCCTCCTCGCTCTCTTGGCTTTAACTTGGCCTTTCCAAAAAGTCTAATTGAATTGTTGGTAAGACGTTCCTTCTGGCTGCTTGCAGCGAAGCGTAGACAATTATGTTGCAACTAAAAATAAGAAGAATGTCTCTTTTTTGGTAGATATAAGAATGGGTTAGTTTGGCGAGACTAGCAGGTACCCTGTAAAATTCTGAAAGGAAGAAAAGAGTGGTATGTATTACTTGATAACTCTTGCATCAAACTTTTATAGATTTACTTCCTAATAACAGTGTATTACTCATACCAAATCTTGCACTGAAAATAAAAGTGAAGGTGGCGCAATTTGGTTGCCGGGATTTCTTTTTTTTTGTTTTGGCCAAGAGCCTGGACTGCCGGCTTTCAGACTGTCTGGCTGAGTGGTTTGGCAATATACGGGCTATAACCTAATGACAATGACAATTGATTATGCGGGTTCCAGTTTGTTTTGGTCGCCCAGGAAATGGTCGAGTTTGTCGCAAGCTTGGCTTTATGGCCGGCCATAACTTAAAGTTGCCGCCAATTCGATTTGGATCTGGCCAAAATGCAGTTTTTAGTTTCCAGTTGTTTGTCGCATTCTACCCACTAACCATTGTTGTTGTTGTTGGTGTTGTTACTGGAGTTGTCGATGTCCTCCATTGAGCCGCAATCTCGGCGCGATTTGCATAACAATTGGTGGCCCAAACCTTTCGCCCAAGTTAAGTTACAGGCTCCTTTTGGCCTGCGGTTACCATATGGCCCAGCTGACCAATAAAACATTACCGAATTAGCTGGTAAATCTGTTTGCCACATTTGATGCACTTTCCACAGAGAGAGAGAGAGATGGAGAAAGAGAGAGGGAAGTAGTGCAGAGATTGTGGCCCAACCAAATGAACTTTAAAATAACTTTCGATTTTAAACGGTTTTTTGGTTTTATTTTTCACATATTAGCAACATAATCATTAAAATAAATGTGAATTTTGTAGGGGAAGCGGGGAACTTATAGTAACCAATTGACTAGTTATGTATAGCAGTAGTTAAAGTTTATTGTTCCAGTGATTTGTGAGTTGGTTGCTTACTGTAAACTATAACTAGTTAGTGCACTAATTGGCAAGACTTAGTCTCTAAAGTTGGCAAAGAGTTTTATTGTCTGTTAAGATAGATAGATAGTTCTATCTAAAGTTTTATATAATTTAACAGCATTAAAATTCTAGTAACGTTGAATTTATTCAACGCTAATTCAAGTAACTGCTGGCAATCCCAACACTCCCTTTTTTTGAACACTTAGCCATACTTTTCTACACTTTCCATTAGTCAGCCTTTTGGTCAATCGAACAATCAATCAAAGTCCGCTTCCAACTGTTTTACAGCAACAAAAATCAATATTCGATTTGCACTACTAATGTGATAAGAAAACAATTCAATCCCCAAACTGATTGCAATCTCTTTGCGAACCAATCAAAAATTAAACCTTTCTCCCGAATGCCTCAAAAAAAAACTTGACATTGTTTTGCAACACGCCCAACTCACAAGAGAATCTAAGCACGAGAGAAGAGAGTGAGAAGAGGGGAGCAGGAGGTAGATAGCTTTGGAGTGGGGGGTGTATATCCAATTTCAGCAGAGTTTCACTTTTCACCATTGTTAATCGTCTTGTTATGATTGTAACGACTTTTTTCCCCGTGCTTTAAATTAACAATTAAATTCGATAATTAACAAAATGAAAACAACAAAACTTTAGACACGCCTCCGCCACACAACTAAGTACATAATAAAATTATTAATAACATTAATAATGGTAACAATTTATCAAAAAAAACTTAACATTTCCATGGGCAATTTTTCAAACAGAAATTTTGTTATTTTTGTTGCCTCAACTTGAAATCAAACAACAATGTGCCACAAGAAATAAAGTCATTACCACAGACAACAAAAGCGAACCAAACCCCAAACTCAAGCCCAGAAATAGTTGATGAGGTCCACTCAGAAAATCCGAAATCCGAAACCCGAAAAACCACGTCATATATGAGCAAATCGAAGAGTTTTCGATTTCGTCATCAAAGCAATTTGTTGAGTTTATGGACAAAGTCAAATAAAATTTATGACCAAACATAATTACATTTTTACTAAAAGAAAAAAAGGGAAACCGCACTCGAAAATAATTTTAAATAAATTGGTCAAAATCTAAGGAAGTTGCAGTCCATAAAATGTGAAAGAAAATGGGAGAAAAAAAAGATTTCTTTTTGTGAAAATACAAAATCGATCATAAAAGACACACAACAATTTATTTTGATATCGTTTTTCCGCTATTAACTGATCCGTTGAGTCCAAAAATCATGTCATTCCGTTTCATCATTAGCACCAAGAGTATTGAAGAGAGAAAAAAAGGGGAAAGGCGGACAGTAAATGTCTGCGAATATGTCGCCATTTAATTGGCTCAAAACCCGACTTGCTTTGAGCCAGGCTAAGGAAGATGAGCGAGGCAGTTGGCTTGGGGAGAAAAGGCTACACTTTGGCATCTTTAGACTTCTTTTTGTTGCTGATTAATGAAGACAATATTTTTATTTTCGCCACCTTGTTAACGACTTTATGTGCAACTCTTTGTTGCAAATGGCTATGAAGAAAATGAAATTTATGAAGCAGCCCATAAAATTATAAACATTTGTGGTAGTCTAAAGATGACGACTGCCATTGGCTAAGGTTATAAATGTGGCTTATGCTGAATTATGGCCAAGGCACTATAAAGCCGTTAAAAGGCTTCGATAGAAAGTGCGGCAAAGAAAACTGGTAGAACGAGGAGCATTTAAGCCTTTAATTGGCAGCTTAAAGTATTAGCTTTTTATCATAATTATTGATCTAAAATTAGCCCAAGTTTCTATTTTTATAACATTTTAAATATTTTTTAACTCATCCTTTCGCATACCGTTTATTTTATTGCCTTCATTTATCTTTTATTCTTTTGTTTTGTTTATGACTCGCATTTGTCATTCACTGTCAGCATTTTTGCATCCGTTTTACTCTTTATTAAGATGTATGCGTAAACATTTGTCAATCTAACACTTGGCTAAGATACAAATGTATCTTTAAGCTACACAACTCGGATCATTAACCGTTGTTTTCAGCCTAAGGCAGCTGAACATTCTTCAGATCTTAGCCACGCGATTTGTTTGGCAATTAATGCAATGACAATCGATTAACTGCCAATGATTCGCGTGGATAAAATTGAAGGTTCCGCTTAATGATAACCAATTTGCCAAACACTTATTTTGTTTGTTTTGATAACTTTTTGCCCATGTTTTGGTATATAAATTGGCTGTTTTTGTGTCAGTTTATCAAACAGTTCTTTGAGTTCTTTCAAATCAGTAGCACGGATAACTAAAATCTTCTACAAAATGTTCCGTTTTGTAAGTACTTTTGAAGCTTATATTAGGCTACTTATTTATCTATTTCCACTGCAGCTTGTTGCCTTCTTTTGCTGTGATCTGCGTGGCTGTGGCCGCTCCTGGATACATAGAGCAGCCTCATCATGTTGTGGTCTCAGCACCAGTTGTGGCAGTTAAGCACGTGGCAGTGCCTGTAGTTCCGGTGGTTAAGCATGTGGTGGTGCCAGTGGTTAAGACGGTGGCTGTGGCTCCTGTTTACCACCGCTCCTATGTGCCGGTGGCCAAGACTTACGCCGTAGCCGCAAGTCCCTATGCTCATTACTATCATGGTTAGATTTATACCTACTGAAATCTTTGAAACAAAACTGAATAAAGTGTGGAAAAATCTTTAAAAAATAATTAAAACTTTGATTAACAATCTAACGCCTTTATTGCTACTTTAATTATAGATTTTTAGCTAGCTATTTTGGTTCCCTGTGGCAATTTGAACTCTGTAAATATTGACTTACAGCATTCTCTCAACATTATTGATGCACTTGCTGCATTTTCTCAATATTCTTTCACTTGATTAATGTTGATTTAGGTCATTTCCTCTTTCTCCGCTCGCAAAACTGCATGAAATCGATAAAACTACAAATCGCACAATCGAAAATGCTTTTGTATTTGCTCATAAAATTCTTAGCAAGCGAAGAGAAGCGTTGACTGACTAATATATACCCTTTACAATATTTGTAAATGGAATAGCAAATCAGTAATTAATCTATGACTCAACTCGCTGTACTATTTTCTAGTACTCTAAAGGGTATTACCAATATGAAACAAATTGGTTGTTGTGCAAATATTTGCTTTGATTCATCCAGCAGTGCAAATGTGTTTTTAGCTTCTTTTTGTTTCGTTGGAGCATTCAAGCGTTAAATGATAAAAGCCAAATGCAATTGCGTTCCAGGCACAACGGCCAACGGTCGATATAGTTGGTCTATGACCAATAGCTTATGGTCAAATACAATTTGCACATGCACGAGATTTAGCCAAAAGATGCAACAGTTTTCAGTGGCAGTGGCAGTGGCAGTGGCAGGCACTAAAAAAGAGGAGTGAAAAGAAACCATTTGGCAAGCTGTTAAGAATGAAAGAGAGCGACTGCCAAAGTGATTGAAATTGATTAATGCAACACCTGCAAATGCACTGGGAGAAACGAGGGCGAGGAATGTGGAATCAAAGCAGGGAAAGCTCCAAACTTAAGGTGGTTTACTTGACATTTAATCCAAAATCTTCATTTATTATCTGCTTTTAGTTCCTAAAGTTTCTCACTGTGTATTGTCTTGCGAATTTGTAATGGATCAACGCGCATTTCCTCCAAAGTTGACCCAAATTCAGCCAGACATCTCTATGCTTTCCATCTCAATCTAATACTCCCTCTGTCTCGCTCTAAGCGTTATCTACAATGAAATTTATGTGCTTGTCTCGGTCCCAGAATTGTTAACAACAATTTAAGCGGTATTCCCCTCCTGCTACCAATGACAGTCCCTCCATTTTCGCCAGATCATCTTTTTTTTTGCAGTTTGCATACATTTTCCTTTTTGGCCAAGTGTATTTTATTGTCTGACTTGGCAATTGTTGTTGTTGGTTGTTTGCTGCTTGGCTGTTGTCTTGTTAACGCTTTTTATTGCCTCTTCCATTTGGCGTTAGCTTTTTGGCTAGCCGCTTTATAAGTCTATTTGTCGTGGCCGCGCGCTCTCGACTCGAATGCAGATGTATCTATCAGATACATTCATTAGCCTGCTTTGCAGTTACAGTTGATCCCCGCTACGGCTACAGCTACAGCTACAGCTGTCTCTGTCTGCTGCCTGCTGCCTGATTTATGCCCATTTGGCAACATAATCTTAGCCAAAGCTTTGTGTATTTAGACATTTCCTATGTTGTCACCCAACTTTGCAAATTCCTTCCCCTTCTTACCCCCCGTCCAGTCTGCGCTTTTCTCTTGACTATGTTAAGACCCGGTAATTGAAAGGTGCAGAAGGTTTGCCAAGTTAATCAGTAAGACTAACTATAGTTAGTAGCTCAAGTAAATGGGTTAAGTACGGGGTCTTTTATGGCTGTGTTTACTCCAATCTTGTTTAGTCTGCTACTTTTTTGCACACTTGCTCAAATTGTTTTTCTGTTTTGTGTTTTTTTGGGTTAATTAAAATAACCAGGCAAATGAGCAGTTAGTTAGTTGCTTGGCTTAAAGTGGGCTAGAGATAGAGAGGGAGACCGAGAGGGGGCGGGGCAATGGGTCAGCTGCCTCACGACGTGTGAACATAGCCAAGCAAATTAAATCTACTAGTAACTACAACTACTACAAGTCTCATCTCGTTATGACTATGAATATGCAATGCGCTTATGATGAGATCTTGCCTCCAACTCCCCCTACTGCTTCCTCCCCCTCTTCCAGTAGCTCCCACTCCCTGCTTGAGCAATTTTCTGATTTTCCTGAACAGAATCCAATTCATTTGGAGGCGCGCCTGCGCAATTAGTTTGGCCCTGCAGCTTTGTCGTTTGCAATTTTGGCACGTTATCAAAGGAGCTAAAATGGTGGAGGGAAAACTGGTTTTTCCCCCCTGTTTCCCCCTTTAAAAGTTTTCCACTCCTTCTGCTACTTCTTGCTGCTTTGGCCTTCTTCTTCTGCCAGTTTGTGATGTCTTCTCTATTAAAGCTTTGTCGTGATTGTTTTAACAAACTCTGTTCTGTTGGCGGTTCTATTCTTGGTTATATTGTCTTTTGGCCTGAACTGGTTGTCAACTGTTGGCATCATCAAATAAGGGAAAACTTGTCGGCATCGCAGCGCGTTTCCTTTGCTTTTCTCTCTCTCTCTCTCTCTCTCTCTCTCTCTCTCTCTCTCTTGTTTGCTTTTGCACTTTTCGCTTCTTGGAAAATACAAAGAAAGAATCTCTTGCATTTCCTTGGGAAATATTTGTGGCATTTGTCTTTCATTTGATTTGTTGCTACTGTGGCCACTGTGGATTCTTCCTGCTCCGGTTTTTCACATTCAGTGCCACTTTTTCCTTCTTTCTTCTGATCTACTTTACTCTCAACTCAGCTCAGTTTTGGCTTGGCAAAACCAGGAGCTTGTTGCAGCTGGAGCTGAAGTTGAAGTTGAAACGCGTGCGAAGCGACCACAAATCGTTGCAGGAAATCCGATTTGTGGTAAAAGTTGTTGCTCTAAACAAACTTGGGTCGAAAGAAAGAAAAAAACGGTGTTTTTTGTGTGGCTTCTTGGTGTGAAATCTAAGCGAGTTATGTATTCCGACTTTGTGGGTGTTGCGGTGGTGCAAAAGTTGTCCAGAGCTAATGGTAATCGACAGCTTATATAACTGGGGTCAGTGCCTCGGATTAGCTTTTGATTGGAGGCAGTAGGAAAGGGCTTTGAAAGGGAGTTGATGGAAGGAGAAAGCTTTTAGAGCTGTATATCTTGTTCTCATCAGATAAAGCTGCACTTTTTAGGCAGAGAGTTATATTTAAAATAATCTCAAAAGTTTCGCTTAGTAATATAGTTTAAATATATATTTTACTACTACTTTCTGTAATTTTAATTAAAGTTTATGAATCTCTTTTCAATGAAAAGTTTGCCACATTATCATCTACATTAACTCTTCTTTAAGTGTCTGAGTCAAGTTCATTTTAAGATTGCAAGTAAATTCTTGTCACGTACTTTATTTAAAAGATTCGGATATTAATCATCTTATGACCTAAATAATGAATAAATGGCAATCTTTGTTAAATTTTTAAATTGATGCTTATTTTAAGAGATTAACAAACTATATCTTATCTGTCTTATATCTCATCTTAATTCACACAAGCTTTCATGTGGGAAGTATTCTTTTTAAACGATGAAGATTGATAGCAAAACTGCTGCCAGCGATTAAATCTGTAAGAAAATGAATATAAAATACGTTTCACTGATAAATAAGCTAAAATGGAAGCTTAAGACTTAGTAATATTAATTAAAATCGATTGTAACTTAAAGTCTACTCAAGGCATTTACACTTTTATAAGCTACAACTAAGACAATATTCAATTGATATGCATATTACAGTGAAGATTATTCATTGTGTGCTCAGCACTCGAATCGAGTTGATTCATTCATTCACGCCAAGCACTTGCTATATCTATATGTAATCGGATATCTCCACTTTGAAGATCATCACCCCGCATCGTTGGTGGCAAGTTCAAGACTGCTAAAGATTTCACAAAAAGCAACGAAAACTGCCACGACAGATTTCTGCCACATTTAATCTGTAATGTATTCGAAAAGAGATTTTTCCTACTCTCTAGCCAGAAATATATATGTATGTATTGTACATGAAGTGGGTGGGATGGAAACTGCCGTTATGCGAGGCAGTTGTTGCACAGCTGCAATAAGTTGCATGCAACTGCAACACTCGCTCGAGTGATGCGTGGGTGGCCTTAAGGTAAAGTTGAGATAAAGATGAAGATGAAGAGAGTTGGAAAGACTGGAGCTTGAGCTCATCATTGTCAGGCTGAGCTTCATTAACAGTCGTCGGCTCTTTGTTAACCGCTTTGCACATTTTGACACTCAACACGCTGAACTTCAAAAGCGCTGCGATTAATCTTGTCCAGAGATATTGCCCGGATACGACGAAACTTTTGCCTGTTTTTGCTGACTTTTGCATCCACAAATCTGCAATTTGCGCTCATTTCATGCGCTTGGCAAAGATTCATTCTCACTGTGGTACTGGGACCTGAGCTAACTTGGCTTACTGTATCGCTTGTGTACAACATTGCCACATTTCACACCCAGCCTTGACACGAGAGGGACTGTAGTTTCACTTCTTGGCGCTGCACAGTGGCGCAAAAAGACAAAATACTACTAAGAAATTTATTTGAATGCTAGTAAAGTTGGGTGTATTTTAATAATTTAACATCCAGCTAAAGGAAAATTTATAATTTACTGCGTTAAGGGCAGAGCTCATAAATTATAGTAGCTAGAAAATATATTCATTAAATTCAAACATAAATTGAGCTATTTTTTCACTAAACCTCTTTGTTTTAATCCAACAAACACTATAAAATGCTTTTGAAACATTTAATTTTTTGCCTATCTTAAAAGTCTGTTTCTCCCACTGTGCGGTGGCTTTAACTGAAGGAGCGCTGCTCATAAATCATCGCTCGAGCAAGACTGTGGGCGTTGCCAGAGTCCATTAGAAGCTTACGCAGGCGCAGCTGTCGCAACTTCAGCTCTCCCCCTCTTGTGGTGTAGCTTTCCCCTCTGCCACCCACCTCTCTCTCCCTGACAGTCTCTTCTGCTGCAAGTTTCTCCCGACTCATTGTCAGCTGCAGAAATTGGTTGGAAAAACATTCGCAGGCGTCGCGACGCGTCGCGTCGAGTGATTTGCTATTTTCATATTGTTCCAGATTGGCGTTTTGTTTGCCACTTTAATGTTGTTGTTCTCCACTTTGTTGTTGTTGCTGTGGTTGTTGTGGCTGTCTGAGATTGGCCAGTCCATGGGATTAGGCACTTTGTGGAGCACTGGGTCAGTCGACAGCAGCAACAACTGATTGAAAGGCATTGAAGTGCGAAAATTCTATGAAAATTGTTTATTGTTCAATGATTGAAATCAATTTGGCATGCATTTCAAATGCATAATTCAAGTCTTTTGGCCAAACATTTTCACGTCAACTCAATGGGGATCGAGTAGATAAAAAACGAATAAATACTTGATTTTAATATCTTGAAAAATCATTGTTCAGTTCAAAAGTTCACTGGGTTTAGTTATGGGAACGTAATTTTAAGCAGTTTATGCAAGTTACATGCTGTTAAGATAGTCTAAAAGGAAAGTGGATTAGCAAAATTGGTAATAACGCTTACCAAAAGTACATTTGTTAATGTTTTCCATTAACGGGGGAATTCAGAAGGCCTTGCTTTATGGACTTGTATTTATTAAAGCCATTTATGTTAACTGTACCATTAAAAGTGGTAAGTGTAATTTCACACTTTATGGCTTAAACCCTGGCCCAGAGTTGGGCTATAATTTCTACACACTCTCTCGCTCTCACTAAGTGTCTTTCTCTGTCTCTGTCTCTGTCTCTTGGTTGCATTCAGTGGACTTTTGCTCTATATATTATGCAATTGGTTGGCTTGTTTAACAACTTGGCCAGAAGAGCAACCAGAATTGCGAACATTCTCATTATCAAATTACAATCGGTTTGCCATGACTCTGCGTGTTGTTGGTTCGCTTGTTCTTGGCCAAGTTTAAAAAAGATACGATTCCAGGTTTTGCCTTTCATCTATCGGCAAATGGCTATAACTTTCCAACCACGCAACACGGCTGCGGTTTGATTATTATTTTTATTGCAAAATTCAAGCCAAGAAGAGAGTCAGTCTTGGCCTTCTCCCTCTCCATCTCCTACTCCAACTCGAACTCTTTCTCCTTGTGAATTTTCTTCTCGATTGCTGTTGGCATTTTATGTTCATGTTTTATCTGTTGACTATTCTGCTCCTGTAGCCAGACTCGACAGCGGAAAATGCGGAAAATTGTTTGTACACATTGCAGCTAAACTGATGCCTTGAAATGGAAAACTTCACAACGCATTCGCTCTTATCATTTGTCACATCAGAAAGAGACCGAAACCGAGACCGAGACCGAGAAAAAGAGAGAACTGCAATGAGAACTTGAAAGTTTTCGCAGATCTATTTATTCATTTATGTATTTTCCAACTGCAGGCAATTCACTTTTCTACAATTTATCATGCAAGCGGGAAAATTTGTGAACAAAGAAAGCCAAAGAGAGAAAAGAATGTCATGCGAAAGTGAAGAGTTGAGAAATAATAAAAAGATTTCCATAAAATGGTCAACAATTAGGCTAGAGATCAACTACTGAATTTCTTTGACTTTTAACTGACAGCTTCCTCTTTTGGCCAGCAACGAATTTGATAGTCGTGTGGGCGGAGAAAGCAACCAAAAAATCTACCAAGTTTAGGCCAATTGAAGTAACTTTTTTGGGTAACTGTTTTGGCTTGCCATCAATTAGAATAGATTGGACTAAGCGAGAGGGAAGGCAGCAAGACGACTTCAATTAAACTGTGTCGAAGAATCGTGCTTAGACCATATTTATCAATCACCATTATTCTAACTGTTTCTCCCAACGCTGTGTTTATAAAGAAGCTGCTTCAATTCCAAAGTCAAACCCAAAAGCTGAACTCAACTGAACTGAGAAAACTCATAACAAACGCAGAGTTCATTGTGGCAAGTTCAGTAGAACGCGAGAGAGAGAATTGGCCAGAAGAAAGGCAAAGGAGTGCGGAAGAGTGTAATGCAGAAAAGCCAGCGAGGGGTGTTTAAGACAAACGGTGGCTGTCTTTGACTTTGCCTCTTTCATTTGGTCGGTGCATGCCACAATGAACTCGCAACTTTTAACTGTTTTCTTTGCCACAGTCGCGTCTTGTTTTGCGATTTGTGAAAGCCTCGCTGTAATGGTCGTCGAGGAGGAAAATGAGTTTACTTCTAGTTGTAAATGCTTTGTTGGTATCACTACATAGTAGTAGTGGTAGTAGCCTCACTGTGGTCGTCACGGCTCAGTGGCAAGTTGCAAGTTGGCCAACCAAAGCAAACAGTTCTTCTCTCTGTTCTTTAAACAATGCATAAATTTGTGCGCAAAAGGCCAAACGACATTCACGAAAGTAGTTCAAACTCTTTTCCAGATATGCAAATAATATTAAAAAGACGGCAGAGGGAGCAAGAGAGAGAGGGAGTGAGCGTTTCCCTCTCTCTTTAGCTAATTAACCGTAGATAGCCACTTTAATTTGTATCTCAAGCTCGGCATGACGCATTGCTCTGCAGAAAAGACTCATAAGATTCCATCAGCAAACTACAAAAGTATCTCAACTATTTTACGCATTAAAAGCAAATGTATCTTTTTGCGTTGCAGTCATATTATTGTTTTCTGATAAAACAAAAACTCTGCTCAAATTATTGTCTTGTGTGTGTTAATTTCGTTTTTCTCACTCTTAAATTCTCTGTTTATTTTCAGGTAAGCAAAATCTTTGGGGAAAATAAAGCAACTTTTACCCACAGCTGATCGTTTTAGTTTACTCGTATTTTATAGCCACGTAAGTAGCACGCTCATAAATCAGCTAACAACATCTGCACGGCAACGGATTATGGCGGAAGTGGTGGGAAGTAGGAAAGGGAAAGATGAGGAGAGTGTGGCGAAGGGGGTAAAGGGGTCTACAGTTCATGGAAGATCTGAGATGATGTCAATATTATTATGCAAAAGCCCTTCAAAATGTTTAAACGACAGAGAAGCACGATAAAAACTATCGATAAACAGATGGAAAGCTTCGGAGGCATGAAGAGCAGTTGGGGGGAGTATATAGTCATTTTGGCTGCTGTATTTGGGAGCAAAAAACTGATCTATTTGTAGTAGTATCTTCAAAAGTATTGAGACAAACTTTTTGATCGATATCTGTGCGATAGTTTTGCTCAAACTACAATAGTTTGTAGGCCTCTGTTTAATGTGCTCTCCACTCATCTCTAAAGCAACCGAAAATGACTTTTAACGTGTTGCTCACAATTTGTCTCACAGCTGTGACAAATGTACAGAAATTCATCAAAGTTTTACGAGTTTTTCCCTTTTCTTGCGGTTCATCGAGAGCTGACTTTTATATTGACTTTATAGCGGCAAATTTGCCATAAACCTTTTTATTTATTTTTTGTTTACGCATTTTTTTTTTTTGTTGGAATAAATTAATGAAGTTTTGAGAAACGAGGCTTCAATCTTCAAGCCCAGCTTTCAATGGCTATCAAAGTTTGTGCAATGTTTTACAGTATAAATAATTGGGCTTGTTATGAAATTTACATAATTTTGATGGCCATCATTCACCCCTCCCCCACCTTAACCCTGGCTCAGCTTTTGGGTTGGGGTTCTACACGGGGTCCATTTTATTGTTGTGTTGTTTTTGGCATCCGAAGTCTGTCGATATGTATCTTTTGCTGATATTTTGACAGCTGCCGCGACCCGTTCTCAATTTTCTATATGCCGTTCATTTGTCAAATCTCTTTTCTTTCTTTTTTTTTTAGAGATATTTTGTGCCCGCAGCTAATTTGACTTTTTAAAATATACATAAATATATATATTTGTAATTTTGAAAATTAATCAAATTGTTTAACATAAATATATTTATTTTTTTGGCCACAAACCCTTACATAACTTATGGCTACACTATTTAGTTGACGAACAGTTGGCATTTGGTTTGAATTTCTTTTGTTGATATGATTAATTTGCAAAGATAATACGAAGAGTTGGCATTAAAAGATCATTAGTAAAGTGCGTTAAAGGTGTGCGGATTATGCAAACCAGAGATGGAGTGAAAGAGAAGGGAATATGGTGATTAGAGTCTGTAAATATTACGCGAATTGTAGCTTTGATTTATGCGACCGCAGGGTATGTAAAAATCGTGCTAATTTAGAGATTGAAAGATTTGAGTTAGGAAAAGAAACTAACAATTTCGCAGTCAATTTTTTGATTTTAAATGATGTAGACAAATATGTTTTTAAGTTTGAATTTTTTAAGATTTACAGTCTTTAATCATACGTTAATTTGACTGATTGTTCTTCGGATTCTTGTCCCTCTTTAACACCTTTAAACTGCTACTTTGTGGCATAGAGTCAAAGACCTGGTGTTGGAGATGCCTCTGGGAATCTTCCGCCATTTGCCGGGCATTTCCTACACAGCAATGTTAATGCGCGAAATTCCAGGCACAAAAACGGATAGTTTAGCACCCACACACGCAGAGTTATAGATACTTTTTACAGACACAAAGATACATTGTAGGCAACAATTATCACAGTGCATAGAACCCGCTGTCGGGGTCATAAAATAACCCCGAAATGCCTGCCCAGGCGCTACTAAAATGCAGATGCGTGAAAGAAACCTAAAGTTGAGCAACAAATGTTGCCAACGGTTGCAACATGTTGCCAGCACTGTATGTTGCTTGCGACTTCGAACATGTTCGAAGCGAGTGCGACTGAGCAAACTCTCTCGAAGTGTCTGTTAGTGTATCTCTCTATGTGTGTATGTGTTGTATCTGACGGATACGCGAACGCGCAGATAAACACGCCAGTCAGCAAAATGTATCTGCGCAGTGAGCGTTTGCCTCAGTAACACGCGAGCGCTACTCAAATGCAAACGTCGCCTGAACGGATCAAATTTTCCGATGTTTTTCATTACAAGACTCTAAAGAGCGCGCGCGCGTCTCGCCGCAAATTTTATATATTTTTTGAATGAATTGCCAACAATTTTTCTATAGAATTTTCAACAACAACAAAAATACTTAAATAAAATAAACCACGTGCTAAATAAAAAATGCCAAGCAAAGCAAATATAAAAGTAGAAAATTTAATGCATTTACCGGCATTTGTAAAGCAAAATTGAATTGCATTTAATCTGACAAAACTGCTGAAACAAAGTGAATAAGAACGAAACGCCAGCATAAAAATTCCGTTGAAACATTCAGATACAAATACACACACACACTCTCAAATATTGAGAGCGACAATAAACTGTTTAAAAAGTGCATTGAAATATTGAAAGAGAAGTTCTGGCGGCATTTCTCTGTGCATAAGTGTGTGTGCGCGTGTGTGTACTTCTACCCCAACTTCATATATTTTGTTGCTGTATTGTGTATCTGTGAGCGTGTATCTGTGAGGCCGCATTGCAGCTGTATCCGCACCGTACCGAAGTGAAGCGAAGCGCTTGATATTTGTTGTTGTCGGTTCTGTGTTCTGTGTGCTGCGTGCGCAAAACACTCTCGAAATAAATATACCAAAATACACGAGAAGAAGAAAAAAATAAAATAAAAGGTAAACTACCTACTTTGCCTGCCTTTTTGGCGAAGCAGCCGCAAAAGTGTACGAAAAACATACCGAAAAAAATGTATATACAACAACAACAGCGAGAAGAACTACAGCAACAATAAAGTATCTCAACATATACTCATATATTGAATCACAGCATCTTGGTCTCTGCTCTGATTTAGTGGCTCTTTTTGAGCACTTCCTCTTTATCGGCATCTGCGTTTCGCGCTTCATCTTCAACCTCAACAACGACATCGACATCTTCCTTGCACACGCGGTCGCATCTTGTGGATACATTTTCTTCATCTTCATCTTTGTTTTGTTTGTTTGTTTTTGTATGGTCGATTACTCAACTCGAATTGGATTTAAGCGACATCAACGCAATTCTTCTCTACTCACTTGGTATGTCTTCATTTTATTGTCGCTATTATTACTTTTATTATTTCATATTTGCTTATGTTTTCTTTTTGTCATTTTGTTGCGAAAATATGAGGGCACATTTGCGCTTGTGTTTATTTTTGTAGACTTGTGAGTAGGGTAGTATGCATTTATGTTGAAAAGTGTTACGCAGTAAGCCAAACTTCAAAATGTGGATATGATTTGAGTTAGATCTGTCAAAGTTTCAAATTTTTGCAATTAAAAAAATATTTATTTCCCCTCTTAAGCAAATTTTTCGGTAGAATCTGGCTCGTCTTTATTTTTGCTTGACTTCTCGTACATATAAAATTATTTTTTAGTTGCTAATAACTCGACTCGTGAGTGTGCTACATATATATACCGAAATATATGTGTACTATGTCTATATCTAGATACATTTGTGCGGCACATGTGTCTAGAGTCGTGTGTGCGCATTTTTTAATTATAAAAGTGACAAAAAGCACAGACACAGAAGCAAAATGTATCTAAATGTATATATGCTATTTGTGTGTAGTTAAGAGGAATCGACAAAAAAAACTTTTTGCCTTTGCTGGGCAGTTAATTTATAGTTCTTTCTGTGTGTTTTGACGTGGAATTTTGAGCGGCAAATTGATGGTTATGAGAGGCAAACGAGGACAATCTTGAAGAATCTAAAAAGCAGAAGAACATGCTGGCTTCGGCTTCCTTAAGTTTCCAATTTAAATTAAATCTAATTGGCTACAGTTGGTCCAATAATTATTATATCAACAGCTGTAGCTTATTATACAAATCTCGAGTTACTTCCTTAAATTAATCTTGTCCCAAAAAATATAAAAAAACACAACAATGAAATCATTAAAAAAGTCAAACTACGTTTTGTATTTCCTCACATATGTTGGGATAAAAAACATAAATAAAATTGATTTTCCTTCCATGATTCGATAAATGCTCTGCGCAATTTGCGACCCAGAGCTTAACCCTATGAGAACTTTAACCCTCACAAATAAAACCATAAAAAGTTAATGCGTGTTTTGGTTTTGGCTTTCTGTGTTTCCCGCACGCCAACCCACGTTCAACATCTGCTTTGATAGTCTCAGTTAAATTTGCAACATCCTGTTGCATCCACATTGACAAGCTGCAGACATCCTGATGTCCTGATATCCTGCAGTGTTGGGAATTCAGCCATGAAACACTCAAACACACACTCCCAATTACAATGCCACAAATTTTACAGCTGAGTCACCCCAGGAGCTGTGATCTTCCCTTGTAAGTTTGTTGGCCAAAGCACAAGAAATTCAAATGCAGCTGCTTACAATTGTGACACGAACTGAGCAGATACAGATACAAATACATCTGCAGATGCAGCTACAGCTAAAGCGACAGCCACAGCCACAGCTTTTTTGGCTGATGATGACGAAGTCGCTTTATTTTGTTTTGTTTTGTTTTCGATTGCGTGTTTTGTGCCACGAAAATTGCCATGCGAGGGTTGCTTCAATTTATTGTGGTTGCTATTATTGGTGTTGGTGTTGTTGTTGTTATTGTTATTGGCACAACAAAGCGCAGCAATTAAATTTGATGGTCGACAGCAACCTGCATGCCAGCTGTGTTTGAAGGTGTTTGCTATTGTGGCTATACCCTATAAATAAGGGCGTTAATATTTCATTAGCCAGTTTGCCAAGTATGAATTTAATTCCCTTTAGTGGGATCAAAGTGGGTTTTGCAATGTTTTATTTAGGTCAAGAAGATACATGTTAGATACATTTAAGGAAATTTTTGGTAGGTCAATGAAAGATGTATGACCTTCTGGAAACCCTTTTATTCTCTTTCATTCCTGCCCCTTTGAAACACATTCTTAACATCTGTTTGGTCATACTTAAACTAGAATTATTTTTGTGTTAACATACAAATGTTGCAATCTAATCATGATTCTACAGTATCTCTCAGTTTAGAGTATCTAATGTGCCAGGTTTTTTGCCCCTTATAAGTACAATCTCTTGTCTATTTCTGGTCATGGCTGTTAGTTATCGGTGGTTGGTTTAACGTGGTACCAAACTTTAATCAAACGTTTCTTTCATTTCTTTCAATAAGTGAGACGAGTGTTGATAGAGCTGAACCCCTGAAATGCGATTCATCGATTATTTTATTGCCACTTTACCCACCCACATGGCACACTCACACGCACACCCCACTCACACACACACACACACACACACACACACTATCTAATAGTAATTTCCCAGACTGTAGAGTAGAGACGTAATTGTTATGAGTGTCTCGCTGACATTCTACACCAATCTGCAGGCCCTGAACTTGTCAACTCGTGCCACAAGTTGTTGCACCATACCCAAAAAAAAAAAGTCCCTCATTTCCCCCCTTTTCATGTCTCTCACACATTTTCATTTGTCGCCTGTTTGGCGCTTCTTTTTCTTCAGTTTCTCTTCCATTTGGGTATTTTTCTCCCTTTTGTGGCTTGTGGTTCTCCACTAATTTTCGGCCCTTACCTTTTTGTCTTTATCAGCTGCTGTTTATCGTCGCTTCTTATTGAATTTCGGAGCAGTTCGTTGAGCTGACTCTCTCTTTCTCTCTGTCTCTCTCTTTTTGGAAGATTCTTAACCTTGTCTTCACGACAAACTCGTGCTACGTGCAAAGCTTCTGTCTGGAGCCTCAGGTTTATTTTTTGCAGTTCCAACTGAATTGATTTCGTTAAGTTAACAAAAAACTTGTTTGTGTTTTCGGGCTCCAAAACTCGTTTTAAGGACGTTCTCCATTCCCATCTGCATCTTGAATCTTCTTGCCTTTAATTTGCGTAAGGTTTTATGACTCATTTTAGCTAGCAACAGATTTATGGCTCGCTTTAAAACATATATACGGATATGCACAACAGATGTAGCGTTTCTAATTAAAGGCAAATACCAAACAAAAAGGAGGAGTTGCCCGAGAAAACGCATTAGTTTTATATTGTAGCTCTTACAATAATTATAGCCGTGGAAACGGTTTTAGAAAGCATGTATGGAAGTAGTAGTAGAAAATAGTAGTAGAACTGTTGAAGTTGAAAAAGTAGTAGAATTTATGCAAAAAGTAGTGGAAATTAAAGATATATTTTTTGGATTTTTGTTAAAAGTCGTGTAATAACAGTTGGTAAAATTAACATTTTCAGAATTTTACTCTTCCTGTAGTTAAAGAGTTTGATATTATTCTTAATAATTAGAATGAGATAATTCTTAAGTTAGACTTGTCTGTCTTCGTCTGTCTTTAAAAAACTTTCTAATGCTTAAGAATCTGATGAGCAATGACTTAACAAAAGAGAATAATATGAAGATGTGAATTCGCTGTAGGACTGACTTAAAGTTAATTGTTTCCTGATGTCTTCCTTAATCTCTTACTTCATTAAAAGTCTCGTCTATTATTATATGATCCTTAAGTATGTTTTTAATTCTCTTTGGACTTTTTTTCTGTCCACACTTGAGTTATTAGAGACTTCGCATATGTGCTTCAAACATGCAGATTCAATTAACGCACAAGGTTCCTGTATTCTATGTCCCTTTCTCCATCCCTGTCACTCTCTGTGTGTCGCTCTCTATTCCTTTTCAAATGCTTGATTGCTGTCTCTTAGAATGACAAACGCGCATTCGCATTTGGCTGACAGCTATTTTTTTGCCACTGCTGTTGTAGTTGCCTCGTGCCTCTTGCTGAGGCTTGCAACACGTGCTGACCCCTTTGGGCAAGTTGAATCTAAGCACTTACCTCCTGAAAGCCTAGAGCTATGGCAGCTGGCGTCGTTTTTATATTAAAACTCATTTGCAGAATTTTTCCTGAGTTTTTCCAGCTGCAAAGCAAAAGTGTAGGCTAAGTAAAATGCAAACGTAATCATAAAAGTAAGTGGAAATAAATGCAGCAAGAACTGCAGCAATAAAAACAAACGATAAAATAAAGATACAACATAAAAATGCAGTGGTAGAGATGGACAAACACACATACTTGGAGATAAAAAGGAAGAGGAACAGCGAAAGAGAGACAGGGAGACTGAGAGAGAGGACGAGAGAGAGTCATTAAGTTGCCTCTTCAGACGGAGCAACAGCAGATTTTATGATCACACCACAAGGCAAACCAGTAAGAAAAGTGACCAAGAAGAACAACTAGAATCATGAAAGAGAAACAGAACGTGACAGAGAGAGAGACGGTGTTAACTAAGAGTAAGGGAGACAGCAAGATAGGCTCCAGCCAGGCTGTTAATATTATTTAAATTTCTTGGCATTTATATTGGACCTGGTCAGAGATTTATGAATATTGCGTGCTGCTGACAAGTCGTTTAGCCAGTTGTTAATGAGATTTGCTTTATGGATTTCCTTTTCTTACCTTAAAAGGGTGTTGAACAGCCACGCCTCTTAGGAGTAGCCTACAATTGACACGGTTTTATCAGTTATTTTCCCCTGCTGCTCACCAATGAAAAGAAAAGTTGAGTAAATAGAAGACGGAAAATTGTAAATGCAAACAATTGAAAAATCTCTATCCAAGTAGCAAATATTTAACCAGCACCGACTATCTAATCTTAAAACAAACAAAACTGCAGCTTAACTTCTCTCTCATAGCTACTCTCTCCTGTCCTCCAGTTAGTAATTTGGCCAACTCTAAATGCTTTAAATCATTGACATTGAAATCTTTCAAGCCACAAAACTGTTTGAAATTGCTCAACGAAAATTCCAAATCAAATTGTTGCGGTCAATGAAAAGTGAAATCTCAAAAGCAATTTTTTGTTAGGAAAAGCGATGGAAATTTGGTAAAAAAAAAAAACTACAAATCGAATTAATAATCATGTGTCTAAGCTAAACCTAAACTCGTGCCCCATTCAAATTGTTGCCGATCCATAAGACTATAGGATCCGATTGGAATTTGCACGTAATTTCAGCTCTTTATAGTTTTTTGTGTTTTTGTGGTCAGTGCTGCAATTCGGAACGACCTCATTATTGTGTAGTAATGAGTTTTCCTGTGCTCTTTTCCCCGTTTATGATTTTCCTTGATTTTATGCATTTGTTTAAGTGGTTGAGGGAGTGGACGATCTAATAAGATTTGCAAGTGCCTTCAAAATAAGTTGCTTTTGTTCAACTTACGAAGCTGCGAGTACTCGTAAAACGTGATGTTTGCATTAAGGTTTAAAAGATATATCATATGGGTAAAGCTATTATTATCTTTAAATTACAGGTTCTACTATATGATTATAGTTTGGGTAAATTGAAAAATTTAACAAAGAATAAAAAGAATAACTTCATTAAAGAATTTATGATTGGTTGAACGCTCATTTAAACTTTGTTATTAAATTATTATAATTTAACAGAGAACAAATAAAAGTTTAAAGATACAACAGATTAGTTCATGTGGAGCTTAGTAGTAATCCAATTAGCATGACATGGTCCTAATGTAAAAGCATCTTCTAAATACCTTATTTTAACTAGGATCATCTCTTGAAATCTAGTTTATCTGTCTACTAATCCAAGCTAATCGTTCCTTCAGCTTTGACAAATGTAAATTTCGAAAGTAAACAAATCTTTTTTAAGACCACAGTCAGATTTAATGCTAGAGGGTTTTTGATTGTTCAACTTACATGAATTTATGTGCCGATCATTAATCATGGATTGATGCTTTAATCTGGCCAGAAGCTCTTAAAGATTTCCAAAGTCAAATAGCCTTGAGGTTTGAGTTTAGTTTGTTTGGGTTTTCCAATTTTTTTCTGCTTCTATTTTTTATGTAGTACCAAATCGATTTATGGCTTGTCTTCAGCGCTACGTTCTGTAATTAGTAAAAAAAAAAGTAAACTAGTTTGTTAGCAGCGATTTGCCGCAAAATGTTGAGATGTTGGACATGGCAACATGGGGCAGCAGCAACAACAACATTGGCAACATGTTGCAATGCGGACGGGCGACAAGTGTGTCGAGATGTAAGTCGAAGATGAAAACGACGACGACGACGACGACGACGATGTAGTCAAAGTCGTCATGCGCCGTGTTGAGTTCGAATTGAGTTTAAGAGTGTGGAGTGTGTGTGTGTGTGTTGAGTGTGTGAGTGTCGAGTGTGTGCTGAGTGTTGGGCAACAACAAAACGCGTTCTTGCAATTCCAGGGAACAGCTGAACGTGAACAACACGTTGAACATTGCAGCTGCTCCTTCAACTAGCGTCGTATGCTGGTTAGGGATGGGTAATGATTCAATAATATCGATAATATATCGATGCAGAAAATATGTAAAGAACTTTGAGAATTTTGATATATTATCTGATGTTGGGTTTTATGTCGACTTCTAACTCCCGCTTCTATATTATTTAAAACTACGATAGTTTTAGCCAATGTCAATTCCGATTAATGTAGCCCATCCCTGGCTGAGTCCAAGGCAATAGTGGCGGACAGTCTGCTCTGGATTTATAGCCGCAAGAACGTCAACTTTGCGACGCGTCGCAACGTTTGTCGTTGTCCAGCGCGACGACTCGACTCGATTCGGACTTACCCCCGGACTTGGCACTAGAGACTCGAGTCTGAGAACGATTCCCGACTGGCGACTGTCGGACTGTCGACTTGGGATTCGACTCTCCTTTTGCCTTGTCTCTCTTCACTACTTTCTATAGTTTAACTGGAGGTCAATGGCATTTTCTTTACAGCAATTCTAGTTGCTGTTGTTGTTGTTGCTGTTGTACTCAGCACATTGGCAGTTGTAAAACAACGAAGCGCGAATTATTATTTCAGCGAAGCGAAATGGAAAATGTTGTAATAATAAAGTGGCTACACTGATGAGCGTCAGACAGAAAGACATAGAGACAGACGGATAGACGGACGGAACTAACTAGAAGTGAGCCAAGCCTCAAGTCTATAGATTACTTTTTACCCAATAGACCCAACCTTGCCTAGCCCATCTGCTGTTTGCAGACTTACAAGCTTACATCACATATCAAGACCAAGACAAACATTTCCGTTAGACGCGTTCAACACGCAAGCCCAAAAAACGCACAAATAAATTCAAGAAACTGCTCAATTTGATGTTGAAAACTTCTTGGAAAACAAAATTAAATTGTGTTCAAGTGAGTTACTTTGACTAGAGATTGATGGGATGATCAGTTGTAACAGTTAAAAGATACAACTACAAGATACATCCACGCAGCTATAGATACATACATCGATGTATTCAATTAGACAGTTAATGCGGCAATTGTATGTGTGGAAAGTATATACATTATGCGTCTCTCAGTTTCAGTTTGAAATTATATTATATTCTCTTCTTAAGTGATAAATTACTTACAATTTTTATCTAATCAGTTGTTGTTGGGGGAAAGTGACTGTTGGAGTGTGCACTTAATGAGTCAATTAAGTTTATCTGTCTGACTTCTTCTGCAGATTGTTGTCAGTGTGATTTCACAGTGTTCGAGTGTATCTTATGTAGAACGCAATTGAATATAAGTAGCTTAAGCTTAAAGCTTTAATTGCCAGCAAAATTGAAGTCTGTCAGTTGTTCTGGATTTGACAATCTGATAAATCTGATAAGTGATAGATAAGTAAGTGAGAAGTCGAAAAGTATTAAGAGCTGTCGGCTTTTTAGGCTTAATTATAAACTTCTTTAAGGAAGCGTGCTAAAAGGTTGGCATGATAGGCATAATTGTATCTGCATACTCGCGGAACACTTAAAAAATTTCTCTGCCAAAATCAACAAATTTGACAGTTTTTAAAAATAATCTTCTGTCTGACTTCTTTCCAATTTTTCAAACAGTTCTGTTCCATTATTAGATTTGCCTTTTAGTTTTCTTTTGTTTACTCTTCAGTGAGCAAAGAACCATTATAATTTCCTTCTAATTATGACATCTGACTGACGTATTTGCAGCCTGTCAAAAGTAAATAAACATAATCTTTCACTTTTTCTCTTAAGAAAACTATCCATTAGTTCACTTGATTTTTGGCATTTGATTGAGTCTTAGTTTGTATAGGCCTAAAGTGTGCTTGCCTTGCTGCTGTTTTATTTTGGCTTTTTCTTACCATAAATTTCACTTTCGACCAACGAATTTCTTGGCTCAGAGTGCAGTTAATTGGTTTATCACGCACACGACTTTACGGGCAAGTCGAAGAGGAACTTTGGAAACAGCAGCGCTATAATGAAGTACATATGAAAAACACTTTCGTTTTCACTGTAAAACAGAAACGAAAGTGGCCCTTTTAAGGGGTTTTGACTGATTCTTCATAAGCGATAAGGAAAATATCCCCAGCAGTTTACAGTCGGTGACAGTCTCGGAAATTCACGTAAACTTTAGTATTATCGCATCTCAGCTGTTTACACTTTTTTTTTACTTGTTACCTGTTTCATAAGGGACAACGCTCGTAGTGCCTCTGTTTTGTAATGCTTTAATTGATACCTTTTGCACTTTAATAAGTATGATTCAAGCTGCATTCCAAAAACTAAAAGCCACAAATCCACAAAATTTGATATGTACAGCCCTAAAGCTCCCTTCTTAGCACATAAATATTTATTGAAGCCAAGTAATTGATAGGCTTAACCGCCTCTCGCCCTTTTGTGCCTTTCTTAATGATCCTGCAGCTCAAAAAACATATCAATTTAACCACAAAAAGACAGAAAACCAAAGAGAAGAAAAAACTATGTTGTTTATTTCTGACAAGTTTCCCCCTGGTTTGAAGGAGGAGGTAAAAAACATCTTTCGTTTGCAATCTCTGCTTCTGCTGCATGTCTGGGCTGGGGCTGGGGCTTGTTGTGTTGTATGTTGTGTCTGCTGCCTCCCTGCTGTGATTGCATTTTGCATAATTTTTCGAGCTGTAAATGAAACAAAGACATCATCGATATCAAATGCCAAGCCAGAAAGACCAAACTCTGTAGCTCTCTACAAAAATGTTTCCAAGTGCTTGCAACTGTTTGGCTTCACTGAGACAAGTTAAGACTTGGCAGCTGCCTTGTGGCAACCAAGGAAAGTCCATAAACAACAACACCAAACAATGCATTTGCCTCTGTTGTGTCTGCAGCATTATGAAGCAATTCAAAAACCAACAAAAAAACGCTGAAAAAAACTCATATTTCTGGGTCAAAACGAAGCTTAAAAAAAAAAGTCTAGTCTTGGTCGCTTTTTTGTAAATATATTTTTAATTGATTATAAAGCTCAGATTAGAGCCAAACAAAACGTATTGCCAAACTTTGTACAGCTCAATTAAATTTTGTCCTAGTTTTTTTTGGAACTGAGACACACCTAGCACTTTATCTATCAGTTAAACTCCTCCCTTCTCTACTCCCTGATCACATATCTGCATAGTCCAAGTCTATGAAATACAAATTCCAGTTGGAGTATGCATTAAACTCGGATTTATGTTGTAATTTTAATAAACCAAATTGTGGTCATTAAAAACAAAACTTCAAGAAAAAGAGGCGGGGTTTCTCTGTATTTTTTTTTTCATTCGATTTTTCTTTCCATTTTTCCAATTAACGCCAAAACTGTGAAAATATTTATTTTCGATATGCAGTAATGAAAAAGTCGCTGTTGGTGGAAAGCCAACAAACGACAATGGTCCAAAAAGACAACGGGGCGGCTGCGTAATATAAAAGACCACAAGACTGTATGCTACTGTGAGTAAACTGACTTTTCTCACTGTTTATTGGATTGAGAGACTGATTGAGTGAATGAATGAATGCTGTTATTGGTTTTGGCCAGTTGCATTTGATTCACACATTGTCTCAACGACACACGTATTGTATTGGCGGCTTTTTTTGATTTACGGCTTAAAGAAGAAATTGCTTTTATGAAAGTGATTGCAACTTGGCTTAATTGCATGTGTACATATTTTTTGAGGAGGGGAAATTGAACTTCACATAGAAACTGAAGTATGTAAAAGATGGACTGTCAAGAGAATACAAGAGGTTCTTCTAATCTATTCAATACCTTATTTAAAACACATGTTAACGGGCTCCGAATTTATCTATTAATATCTTTATAGTTTAATTTACATTTAAAAGCCTTCAAAAGAAATAAAAGAGAAAACTTTGAAGAGTATAAATAGCAGTAAAGTTAGTGCCATAAAACCTAAACATAATTAAGTGCATGAATCATTCTTATGGTTTTATTCATTCAATCTTTTCCCAGTGAATAGCTGCACACTTTGTGGGCACTCCTCGGCTTTAATATCATTTACATTAGCTGAGAACAAATACAAATAATTTTAGTGCATTTCTATCACACAATTTGCTCTGTTGTGCGGAGCAGCATTAATTAAATTAGTTTAAAAATGTTTTCACATAAAATTCGGTTAAACTATAAAAATTCAACTCAACTTTGTCGTTAAGTGAATCGTGTTTTAACCTCAGCGTGGACCTTTCCCCTTTTCTTAATGGACTTCTTTTCACTTTATGACCAGTTTCTCTTTCCTCTCTTGATTTGGCCTCTGATTTTTTAAGTGTCTTGAGTGTTAAATTTTATGAGACGCGACAAACAAAACTAATAAAATTCTATAACTTTTTTCTCATTGCAGGTAAGCAAAAAGTTCCCAAAAAACTACACAGAAAAATAACATAAAATAATTTGTGAGTATATTTCGTGTAATTTCTGTAATTGTACAACATGGAGCAGAGTTCGTTTGCCATAGCATGAAGCGGGTATATTGGTTTGGCAGTGAAGTTGGCCATGCATTGAAGATAAAGTTGGAATAGGGTACTCAAACGTGGGCCAATTCATGGGTCTTTGTGCTTGACACAAACCGCAACAAAATTCCATGGAAATCATTTTTTTTTTCTTTATTTTCTTAGCTCAATTGTGTATTTGGTTTAATTTGTGTGGCTTAAATGGTTATCGATAGGCTTGCAATCGTTGGCAGTTATGAAGTCTTGGCTTTAACAAATTTGTGAGCATTATGTGATTATAAGATTGTCAAAGATGGAGAGGGGTAGGAGGGGATAACAGTTGTGTCTGCATTACTCTGCGTGTTCCAAATGAGTTTAGTATGCCTTTTGCCAAATGCCGCCACGGTAAGTTGCACAAGAGAGCTAACTGTAACTGTTCGCCAAGGCGAATAAATACTGTTTTGCTGTTGCCTGTTGCTGCCTAGACGCGATTTGAGTGCGATTTGCGTGCCAAATTTAGTAAAGCTTTGTGGCGGAGCACAAATATGCATAATGAATGGCCTTAAAAATCTAATTAGACAACCGCATTGTTGGTTATGGCCATAAAAAATGCTTGCAGAACAGTGCTCAGCTGGGTTTGGAAAGTTGCTTAGTTCCGGGGCCATTTTTACGCCAAATGAAACAATAAAATCTGGGAAACTTTGGAGTAAGAAGGGGACGGGGAGAGGGTAGAACGAGGGAGGGGGATCTATGCCACAAAACGAGCGCACTTGCCTTTATTGTTGGTGTTGTTGGCTTAGTCGTAAATGGCTGATGAGGCCAACTTAATTATACCGTTGCAAAAGTGATCTCTTTGTTTTGGCTTTGTGTCGCTGCTTCTTCGTTTTTGGCCAAAGATTTACCTCATTTGCAAATTGCGGTACTATCAAAGGGCCCCAAGGAGAGTCAAAAGAAATCACGGCTAGAAGGTAGGAGTAAAAAACTTGACTCTAAAGAAAAATTGTGCCATTTCAAGTCGCGTCAACTTAAGCGCTTTAATTGCCACTTCTTGACGGCACAGAAGGGCTTCAATTGGTAAGGCTAAGGTATTTAAAACGGTATCAAGTCACTTCAAACAGTGTGGCACAGCTTTATTAATAGCAAAAGCCTACAAAAAGAAGGGTAACAAGTAGGAAAGGCTACAGTCGATCGAGCCGACTGTAAAAGACCCCGTACCATAATAATGCGCATTTGATTTAATTTGAATAAAATTTTATAACAAAATTTAAAAATTAAAATTTATATGTATATTTTAAATTGATATTTAAAAAAAATTAAATTACAATTCTCATTGTCAGCATTCGAACCCGACCCCAGAACGATTTCACATCGCCCGTAACTCACCATTCGCACCACGCGTATTTTCAAGCATGTTCCGCTTATTCGCATTTACATGTTATACATACAAGTACACACTCGTTTGAAATTATGTGTATGCACATATGTATGTATGCGTGCCAGCACTCGGCCGGCGGCGTCGCACGCGCAGCGCCTCAAGAAAAGGTAGAGTCAATTTATAAATTTAAAAAATTTTTTTAAAAATTAATTTTTTTTTTTTATTTGAGGGTTTTTAACGGCACTTGGAATATAGTTTGATATGATATCCTCTCTTGAATAATTAATTATAAACACTGTACTATTTGACAAAATGCCTAAATCATGCAAATTTTGAGCTTGAAATTTGAAAGTTTTAGCTTTTATGAAAAAGGGGGCGTAGCAGGCCAAAATTTGAATGGCATTGCTTGGTCTAGCACTAGCAACAGAAATGGTCTTCAAGTGCCATAGTACGAGTTATTTGCCAAACTACATTTTTGAGGTGTGTCTGGTTTTGCTCATTGCGGGGGCGGTAAGGGGGCAAATTTGAATAAACAACCTGCGTAAGATAATACTTTCATTATAAATTTGGTGGCTCAGCTTTTAGTTTAAAAGATCCAGGTGTTAAAAACATGCTATACGACTCGGCTGTTGATGCTGAAAGAAATGGGGTCGGCCACGCCTCCTTCTGCCTGTTACGCACATTTCGCTTCTGACAAACCTAATAGACCCCTCTACTCTTTTTTAGAGTACGGGGTCTAAAAAGAGAGTGAATGCGGAAAAAGACCAGGTGAGAGGCATCTAGAAAAGCGAGAGTCGTAAGACTTTGAAAAAAAACAGAGCACAGCTTTTAAGGTAGTTTATTTTGTTCTAGTTAAAACCAGATTTTTGCGAGAAAGTTCTGGGCAAGACTAGTAAGTATTATAGAAAAGATAAACATTTATAGACAAATCATGACCTATGGTTTAGAAACTCCCTAGAATTATCACAGTTCCACTTTCTGCCGAGCTTTTCATAACAATACCGAAACTGAAAACTATTAAAACCTATCATAAACTAACACATATCGTGTTATATGCAACTCATAGTGGAAATTACATTAGTTACAACGCAACGAGGGTGAAAAGCACTCGGAAAATTGCTTATGCTGCACCTGCCTTTGGTCACACATACTCGTGACACAAATTCAACGCCCACAAAACGAATTTCCGACAACATTTATCAGCTAATGCCCTTATATATGTTATGCATATAGTACAAAGGGCCTCATTACAACATGATATATGACGTGCGTTAAGGGAGGTTGTGGCAGCTGATAAAAAGAGCTATAAAGAGGGCAGAGAAATTTCTCATTAATTGATCAACCATATGGCAAGTTTTGCCAGCAATTTTACTGACCAACACACTTTTCCAACCAGTTGGCTATGGTTATTTCTCCACAATCTCGGTTCATAATTTAACTATAAGTTAAGCACTTAAAGTATAGCAACAAAAACTACAGAAATAAAGCACAGAATGTGACCGGAAACCGCAAAATAACATCTACAAACGAAAAGGCAAAAAAAAGTGAACTCACAACTCGCAATGCGTAACGAATGAGAGGCAATGGGTTTAATTTGGAGAATTATCTATGTAGTACTACTACCCAAACTTGCTACAAAACTTCAGCTACAGCTGCAACTATGACAAAAAACACAAAATAACTTCCACAGCAATTAACCCACTTTGTTTTTGTGCGCTTCACAGCTCCGTAACATCCATTAAACACAAAATACAAAAAATAAGAGACAAGACAACAAACGTATAATGAAATAATCATAACAAATGTGAAATTCATCCTGTAATTTAAAAATTTTGGGTAAAGAATTTGGGAAGTAAGACTTAGCGGAGCTTAGCGTCTGGAAAATTATGCAATCAGTAAAAAACTAAGGGGATTTTTAGTAATTTTTTTAGGCATACTTCAAAAATACTGAATTTTTACAGAATTAGAAAAGTTCTATAATATTCAACTTAAATTACAACTAATAGCTACAACTATTAGGCACTTCAGACAGTCTGCCATTGTCTGACAAAATGATGTCATATAGCTGGCAGCTCCGTCTTTCAGTTCCGTCTTCTGTCAAGTTCACGTCTCTCGGTTTCCATTCCGACAATCGAGACCCAGTTAGGGTCAAGTGTAAGTGCTGCTGCCAAATGGCGAAGCAATGCGCCGTGGCAAACCATGCTGTTCTCATTCACATTTTCATTTCCATTTCCATTCTTATTTTTCCCCTTACTCACTCCATTCGAATTCTCCATCTCCAACTCGGTCTCTATCTCATTCCCATTCCAATTCAATTTGCCAGCGCACACGCGGAGAATAGTTTAATAGTTTCGTTCCAGTGACTGATCTCTCATTCCCAAATGAAAAACTAAAAACAATTTCCTTTTATGGTTTGTGCTGCTGCAACTGTTTGTTGTTATATTTTCACAACATGCGGTTCTAATAAAAATTTTCCATTTGGCTTTTCACCACCACCGCTACCAAAAACAACATGATTTTTATGATCAAGTGTTGCATTTTCATAATTTTTGGTTAGAGTTCATTGTCGCTTGTGGTATTCCTGGCATTTTTTTTTGGGTAATGTCCACTTGCATGGTGCATGCAACATTGCAACACCGCCTACAAAACAATGAAAATATATGAAAAGCCATTTGACGCAGCTGACCTTCAGCTGCGAGCCGTGTTTAGTATACTAAATGGAATGGTAGTGGCCAAGACGGCGACACTGAACAGCCAAGGAGGATGATTCCATCTTCTCCTTCATTTCTCCCACAAGTTCAACGGAAGCCACTAAAGAAATTTGAGCAGTCTTTTCTTAGTGGGTAAGAGAGAGGGAGAAGTAAACGGGTCTTTTAACTGTACTGCGTATGGTTGGTGTACGGTTGTCGGGTGTTTTGCATTTTGCAGAGATGTTTTGCTGTTGATAACCTCGAACCCGTGCGCTTGGGTAAAAGTGACAACAACTGCAGAAACAACTGCAGAAAAAGGCAAATGAAATGTTTTTAAGACCCTGTAGTTTCGAAAAGGGAAGTGGTTGGTTAGGTTTATTCAAATTCAGTCAGTGTATAACCATTTTCTGAACCGAGCTAAGAAATGTAATGCTTTTAGTATTAAAACTTTTAGTATGTATGTATTTTGTTCCGGTTAGGTACAGGGCCTTTTTAAGTCGCCTTCTTTTGCATGTCATTTCGTTTTTGTCTTGCCAAAAACTGAGTTTTGTTGCAGTTGTCGTTGAGAGCTTATCGCTGTGGGGCCATCGCGATGGGGCCAACAGAGCCGTAAAGAAATTAATTCGCCTAACCCTGTCGACACCTAACACAAGGTTGATCTTAGCACCCACCGCACACCACTCAACACAACACACACCCACACACACACACCACAACTTTGTCTCTTTTATTATGTGAAGAAGACACTGTAGTCTCAAGGCTTTCACTCTTTCTCTTCCCCTCACTGTCTCCGCCTCTTTCCTTCTGGCTATTAATTCTCTCTGGCCACCCGCATCAATTTCGTGGCTTGCACTTTTGGCTGACTACTAGTGACTTATGCAAATGTGTTGAGACAAGGTTCGTCATAAGGTTGGATGGTTTAACTGCTAACGGTAAATTCCCCTATTCCCGTCTTAGCCAATCGAGCTGCCTAATTATGCAAAAATCGGCTTAAGCAACGCAATGTCTTGACTTGTCTTGGCCAGGGTCGTTAAAGGAAGCCAAACTTTGTTGGCCAATTCACCCTCGTTGGCAATTTGCATGATTGACGAATGCTATTTGACTAAGTATTTTCATAAAATGCAAAACGAAAGAAAATAATTCAAGAGGCGAAAATGGGGGAAAAACACCCCGGAAATTCCTTACTCGAAACTCTGTGAATTTCATTTCGTTGCATGCTCCATTAAAAATGTATGTGCATGTGTGTGAGTGTGTGTGGAAAGTGCGGAAATGCAAAACGAAATAGTTTTTCGCAGCGAGTGTGAAAAAAAAAAACATTGCAAATTTTTCATGTCCGTTTGCCTGAGCAAACAAAAGAAGTAAAGAAGAGGAAGAAGAACTGCATTGTTCCGGACGAACAGACAACGGCAGGTGCACAGAGAGAAATAAGTGAGTGTAAACGAAAATAAAATAAACGCATTCAGATATTTTGAGGGTAAGCATAAACTTTTAACGAAGTTGGTGTGTTCTTTCGCGCAGTGTAGCTGAGAAGTTTCCACTGTCAAGTAAAAAAATAGTTCTGTGTTCAAAATGCAAGGAAAAACGACCAGATGAATGAAGCAAGGGACAAAAGCTAGAAAGAGGGAGGAAAGAAGAAGGAAGACAGGGAAGGGACAAATGACTTAAATTTTTCTGCTTCAACAGAGAGGGAGAATCATGGAGAGAAAGGGAAGAAACGAATGCAGTAAACGCTTCTGCTAAAACACTGGAATGTTGGTTAAATGAATACTCGCTGATTGTGAAAATTGGACAAGTCATTTGCTTGCTGCTTGTTTCGAGTCCTCACTGACATTTAACCCACGTTGTTGCCACCGTCTTGTTGCAGTCCAAACGGTGGCAGCGTCCTCAGGGCAAGCAACCCAAGCAAACGAAGAAAAAAATCACGCCTTGATTACAGGTTGCTCTTGTTTCCAGCCAGATGCAATAGAACATGGAATTAGTTAGTGGTAACAACAAAAAATGTGGTGGTGAGTTGCAAGTGCAGCTACTGAATTTGGCACGTCTTTGTGCCTAGTTGTAGGTTGCATCATCGGCATAGACCAATTTGTCGACAGTAACAAGTCAGAGTTAAAGTTTGCGCAATTCCCCTCGATAGGCTAGGAAATGCACTTTTCACACTCACTGTCGGTTGATTGGCTTCGATCAAAAACCAATCGTTTCCGGTTGAAGATTTCTGATTTGAGACTTTTGCTGAACTTGCCTGAGAATCTTATGAACGTGACCAGAGAATCGACAGTGAGTGCCAAGCTGAAATTACCGACAAACAATTGCAATGAAATTTTCACGCGCTGGCAAAAAAGCAACAACAACAACAGCAATAACGACAGCAATTGCAATTAGAGTTGCCAGCATTTGTGTAACCGTAAATGTGGGCGTGTCGAGTTGTTGAAAGTGTTGCCCCAGCGTTGCGTTTGAAAATTGCAGTGTCTGTCAACATAAGCGAATTGCAAACCCACCTGCTGTTCACCTGTGCTCAAATCCAGTGCTTCGTGTAACTCTTTTTATTTTCTTTGAAAAAAAAGTATTTATTTTAGCTAATTGAAATTGGTTTCCATGATTATTTTCAGTCCGGTTTAAGTCCCAACAAAAGTCTGTTCATAATTAAATTAATAGAAAAACACGAATTATAAATTACTGTTAGACATTAAAACATTAAAACAGCCAAAATGTAATTGAAAAACTGCCAAAAAATTATACGTGACTCATACATTAGTTGGGGGTGCAGTTAATTTCCACCCAAAAGTAAAACTGATGTGTGGGCGTTCTACAGCTTTCTCCCAATCGAGAGAGAGAGGGAGGGTGGGAGAGGAAAGCTCATCATCATTACAAATTTGTTTGAACTCTGCCCACCTGGAAGCCTTTCCTTTCTTAAAGTTAAACATCTATTACCATTCTTTTTATCGCGATGCTCTTGAATTACAAATTCCCCCACAAGAAGAAAGAAAATAAATAAAGATTATACACAGATTTGTTGATGACGGTGAGCGGCAAATAAAAATGATGAGTTTCAAGCTTTTTTTGGGTGCGGCTTTCAGTTTTTTTCGGGGTTTGTCTGTGGATCGTATCAGCCTCAGGTTTTGTCTGTCAAGTTTAAGGCGCCAATAACATTAAATTTTAACTGAACTTAAAAATAAATTGCATTCGATAAGTCATCGAGTTGAGTGGAAAGTCTTGCTCCAAAAAATTTCCATTTCCCTTTCAAGTATGCGCATTTTCCAGCACTTAAAGTTTATTTCAATCCTTTGAAACCCTTTCCTACCCCCCATTATAGACATATCAATTGAAGTGCAATCGAATATGAGAAATCGTCACGCAAAAAATAAAGGAAAATATATTGAAATGACAAAGTCATTACGGTTTCAATTGCAATTGCTGCAGCATCTTCAGGTTGCATGTTAAATGTTGCATGCAGCAGCCTGTGGGTGAATGTGGGAAAGCGTTGAAAACTCTATTATGACAGGGGGAGAAAGCCAAGAAAAGATTGATTAATTTGTGTCTTCTGACAACTTGTAGAGTCTTTTTTTATGCAATTCCCTGCGTGGGTTAACAGTACTGTATCTTTATATTGATTTGGAGATTCTCAAACAACAATGGATCAATAACATGTGCAACATGTTGCATTTCCCGTGGGTTGTTTTGAAGAAATCATTTAAAAATAATTAAGCTCATGTTTTGCTTTTGTTCCCAATTGAGGGAGCAGCAGCCGAAAAAAACCCACGTGTTTGCTGCCTCATTCACACACTGAGTCTCACTCGCTCTGTCTTTGGGGATTGACATATTGAAGTGTTGCTCCTTAGTGTTATTTGGGTTATATCGCCGAGTGCGTGGGTTGTCTGATCATAAATCAAAACGCAACGGAAGTGTAGAAAATAAGACAAACGATCTTGTTTGTGTTAAACATTATGGTATCGAATTACGTTATAAACAGGGAGCTATAAATTAATCAAGTCGTTTAAATGATATATGTAGTAAGTTAGTCAATACAATTTATTTAAATTATATAGTAAATAAGCTATATTTTACAGCGTATAGTTAAGTTCGGCACACCCTGCTTACACATTTGTTTATGCCGCTGTTATAGTGAATGACAACACAAATTAAAATTACATTTCAAACACCTTTGACTCTCACAATTTGACAAAGCTCAAAGTGGCTAACGGACGGCTTTAAGCCAAAAGCAAACCGCCGCAGCGCAAATTAGCCAACAATTGTTGGCAACATGTTGCCGCGCAGCATGTTGCTGACTGGCAATTGGGAATGGGAATGTTGAGTGGAAAATGGGAATGGCCAAAATGGAATTGCAGTTGCAATGCTTACTGTGTTTTCATTTTTTTTTAGTGTTTAGTTTTTGTTAGTCATTTTTTTGTTGTTTTGCTTCTTTCGCATGCCAAATGATATCGCTATAAATAATTTATGACTTTTAATTTGCCACTTGTGCAAGATTTATGGCAATATGAAAATTGAAATGCAATCAAAAAATATTATGTTAACCTCTGACACTGTTGGCAAAAGCATAAAATTGAAAATGTTGCGACGATTGAAAAAAATCGAAAGAAATATGAAAACTATTTGGCCACAAAAGTCAGCGAAAATGGTACATAAATCAGTTAATGCAACAGCGACAGTTTTGGCCGCCTTATGGCGCCCTTTAAGCCACTATAGCAGCAACAGCTAAAAATAAACGAAGCCAAAACTGATTGACAAGCCATGAAATTGGTTTTTTTTTTTTATTATTATTTTTGGCTTTATTGCCTGGGCTCCTGGCGCTGACAAATTTGTAATGGAATTTTTTTTGTTACTTAGAAAGTTTGAAAACTGAACTCTGACCCAACATTGTTGATTTGCCTGGGAGCGTTGCGTCCTTTTCTCTCCTGCTGCCTAGTATGTGTGTGTGTGTGTGTGTGTTTGTGTCCTGTAAACAATAGAAATTTCGTTATCGTTGTGGCATCTGTCTGAGAGAGTGCTTCCAAAATTTGCAGTCATCTCCAGCAGCGTTTGCTGCTTGGATTGCATGCATCATTGAATCAAACGATCAGTTGCAAAATATGAACATGACAACAGGTCTTCTTTGGTTTCCTCTACCTGTGCTCCCCTGTCCCCCCCTGTCGCCACATTCCACTACTTTACAGTGCCACCCAAGCGTTTGTCTTTAGCAAATACACTTCCTATTTGTGGCCTTGGCTTCCTTCCTTTTGGCCATTTTGCCTATTGTTGTTTTGCATAAACATTTGTGGCAGTTGCCATTTTTTTTTTGCTTTGTTTTATTTTGTTTGTTTATTAGCAACGCCTTGTGAGGCAATCTATTACATGCAGTTCGTAGTTTAACTCTCTGATGTCTTTCTCATAATAAACTTTTGCTGCTGGAGCGCAACAGACCCTGAAAACAGCAAACACAACGTTCAAAAACGTGCTATGAATTGCAAATGCATTGAGAATTGACCAACATATTGTTGGCTAAAAGGAAGTGTTTACAGAAGGGGTTACGACTGTTTATGAATGTTTGGAAATGTGTTAAGGGAGTGGCACGGAAGGAGTGGAAAACTGGCAAGAATTTAGAGTAGAATGTTGGCTAAAATAAAATATAATAAATTCTAAGTTCAGAGGTACCTAAAAGCGTAGTTTTCAACGATTTGTCTATATAAGCTCCATTATATAGCCACTGTCTAGCTTTCCATTGCTAATCTTATCAATTAATAACACTTTCAGCCTGAAGTATCTGATATATCATTTACACAATCTACACTTTAGATATGGACTGATTTTATTAGCTGATGATACCATAATTTATGGCACTAATTAATGCAGTCCAGCCCAACTTGCTCTATATTGCCACTTATCGAACTGTAAGTGCAAAGAACTGGGCCAACTATATATATGTATATATACTTTATCGATTTAATTTGTTATCGTTGAATCAACAATGTCAACAATGCTATCGAAAGCACTTTTCATGCCTGTATAAAAAGGGAAAGATATTGTAACAAAGTTCCATTTTCAAATGGAATTTTTCTGTGCATTTTGTCGCGTGTCTCCCCCGCCGCCCCCATAACACACAAGCACACACACTCTGTTAGATATAGAAAATGTCATGCACCAGCGCCACAAGCACAGAGCCAGAAAATTGGGTGAAAATCTGATTTTCTGGCCATACATAAATTGTTCATGGTTAGAAAAAAAGCTCACTCTCTCCATTCCCTCTCCTTCTCTATCTTTCTTTCTTGTCTTTTCAATTAGCATAACAAACTATGTCTAGTTTTTTATGCCTCGTCCCCGATTTAAACCACTTCCCCCAAACGCTCTCAGCACCCACTCCAAATATTCTAATACGGCGCCCATTTTTGGCTTTCTGGAATGAGAATGAAAATAGTTTTTCCATATCTGGGAATAAATTTCTTCTGCTTCTTCTTCCCCTGCTTTGTTTTGTCGGCTGTCAATTGGAGATTTGTTCAGAAATTGTTGTGGGTTGCGTGACTTTAGTTCAAGTTCTTGTCATCTGTCGATTATTCGGTCGCCGAGTGTGTCCAAACATTTCACTTGAAATTCAAGCAAACAAATCAAAAGGCGCCCCTATTTAAACATAAATTATATATTTATAGTGAAGGCAAAGTCACTTGCTGTCTTAAAATAAATAGTAGTGGTATTCCCCCATTACTCCAGCTTTTGCTTTGCGCTCTCCATAAATTATTTCTCATGTCTTTGAAGTGTATTTTTAATGATGTCGCCAATAACTATGGCACTTTAAATTTATATCCAACTAACTCTCTCTTTCTGCTCTTTTCTCTTTCTAGGTAAGAATTGTGGTCCTATGTATACGATATAATTTTTGGGTTTGTACACATGTTGCGTAAGTTTTGCCAGTTGCATTAATTGATTTTTGTTTACATTGGAGTTTTGCTTCCGCAATTAAATTTGCCATTTCTCATGTTAAACTATCAACAAAACTAGATGCAATTTCACCCACAAACACACACACGCACACACCAAAAAGCTTTTGAAAATTTCCCAGTTTTCTGTCATAACTTTGGTTTTTTTGGCATTGCGTGCAAAATTCCATTTTTCATCGTAAAAGGAGTGTAAAAATGTTTCGATTCGACGAAAGTATTGAAATGTTTGCAAGATTCGTTTTATAAATATATAGCTGCATCTCTCTCGCTCTCTCTCTTTCTCTCGCTCCCCGTTTGTTGATTCACAATTAACATTCGCTTTCACTCATCCTTTTTGTACGAATAAATTTCGAATTCGTGCAACTTGTTAATTGTTGCTATTTTCTTCAATTTTTACGATACTTTTGCCATTTTTTTAATTGTGCGATTTATTGCCAAATTACGCATAAATTTGGTAGTCTCAAATTATCGATGTTTTCAAAGTTTATTGAGTGTTTTTACTGTGATTTACACAGAGAGTACTGAGAGAAGCACGTGCTTAGAAAAGTATTTAATCTTTATATGATTTTTCCTTCCTTTTGAAGTTTCTTCTTCAGTTTTTCATAGTTTTCCTCAGCTGTTGCATAATTTATTTTATGTTATGCACTTTTAAAGTTTTCTTTAGAAGTTTCACGCTTTTCGCTTTCATCCTTCAAAGTGTTTTTAGGTTTTCCCTTTTAGTTTATGCGAGAATACTTGATATGGTTTTATAAGTAGCTTTTAAAAGTGTTTCATAAACACTGATGAATAAAAGTCTTTGTTACTTTGCTGAATCAATTAACTGACTTATATTCTAGGGTAGGGTAGGGTAGGGTAGGGTGTTACACTGTCTGCTCAGATACGAGTACATCCTGTTGCTTTACTTATCTTTGCCCATCTCTCACTGCAGTTGGTTCAATTAGCTAATTACGCAGTGAAACTTATCGCTGCAATCGCCTGCTCGCCGATAACTTTAATAATTATCATCATTATCGTGATCATGATCATTATGGTGCAGGCAATTACTTTGATAAAATTGAACATTTAGTGGCAGCTACTAGACTGTGTGTATAAACAAAAAGCAGGCCGTAGAAAGATGCGCTCGATTGCAGGGCATATGAACTGAAGTTGCAACATGCCACATACCCCAGTCCCCTTGCTCCCGCCTCTTTCATGCTGTCTGCATCTGTCGCTGACTCTTTGGACTGTGCGCTGTCAGATTGTATATCTCTGACTGCAACTCTGCCTCTGACACCGAGTCCGACTCCGACTCTGTCGCGAAGACTCTCGACAACTCTGGTCCGGCTAACAGTCTGTCAAAGAGCATTTGGGAATATGGAAAAACAATTCGTTTTTTTTCAACTTTTTTCTCTTTTCTTGTCTATTTTTTTTTTACTTTTTGTTCCCATTGACAGCAGCGTCTGTCTTCCGGCAATGTAACAATGTTTTTGTTGCATCAATTTCAATTTCAGTTTCAGTTTTGTTAACTGTCATTGGATTTGGTTTTTTTCGGCCTTTTCCAAAAGCGGGAGATCATTTTGAACTGCTTCTCCGATTTGCAGCTGATATGTCAACTGATTTTTGGAGAGACAGAAGGTTGGAATAAAAAAGGTTTTTGGCTTTTATTTCCGTTGCTGCCATTCAAATCGCAGTGTTTGAATTGAGTCACCACGATTTGGTAAAACGTGTAACTACTATCACCTCGTAACTTGCCACCTGGCAACCGGGCACGTCTGCCCCAAAAGCCAATCTTTTGAACCCTCATATTTGTTGCGATCGAATCGGGCAACGATTTATACGTGACAATGCCGCTCACAGATTTGAAGTAAAATTATCATAAAATCACCACGTGATAAATTCAGTTTGGCTTTTTCACAGGTGAAAATTGAATAATTTCCATTTCCATTTCAATTGCACGAGTTGCAAATGACAATTCCCATTTGCTGCTGACTTTCTAATGCCCACAAGTCGCAGACAGAAATATGTAAAGTATCAGAAGGATTATGCTTAACCAAAATCGGTTTGCATTTTGAGGTGCCACATGATTAATTCGTGCCACACATGAAGCACAAGGCAAACATCATAATCCAATGAGATATGGCTGGTGTTGCCAACGCATTTCACTTGCGGCATTCAATCATCATCATCATTATCAGGCAACAGTTGCAAGTGCAACCGATCGAAGGTGTGTGCCACTCCGTGTGTCTGCCACTGCTACCCACTGTATGTTGCCACCATTATTTTCATTTCCACAGACACACAGGTCGCACTCTGCGCATTTATTCAAATTGTCATCAGGCAGCTGGCAAATTGCTAATAAAGTTGCCAATCGTTGCATTGCCAATTGCCGCACTGCCAATAAATATTTCATTTATTGTGGAGCTATGCAAATTTTTAAGCAGGCGTTTATTTTCTGCTTCTTCAAGTGTTTGTTTGGCTGAGAGGATAACTTCTCGTTATCGTCCTATTGTCGCCGAGCAGTCAAAGAAGGATCAGCCAAACTTTCACTGTTACAGTGATCACTTTGTAAAGCAAAGAAAGTTTAACATAAAATTGATTAAAAAGAGTTGTTTTTGGCATTAAAGTTAAAAATTGCAATACATATATTATTTATAGGAAAGTTTGATTTCAAATAATAATAATAAATAAAAATTATGAATTTTCTACCTACCAATCTTCAAAAGCTTTGTATGTAGGCTTTAGTAGTTGTCCTTAATTACAGTTCGATTAAATCACTAACCCTTTTAGACTTAAATATCTTTTGTTAGCCCTTTTTAGCCACTTTATTGTTCTCTTTTTCCCATACAAAAGTACTCGACTTTGGCCAATTTTGTTCCCAGTTTGTCAGTTGTTTTTTCCCTGCAGTTTCAGTTCAACGTCCTCTAAACAATTGAACATTAAGCACGCTTAGTTGCCCAGTTGTTTGGGCTGCTTGGTTTGTATTAACTCTTTTCACATCCCATCAAAACGTAATTCCCGATAGACCCAAAAGACAAAAGTTATTGAACCGAGCACACAATATTTAACGCCCCGAAGGTTGAGAGAGGGCAGGGTATATATTATAGTATATATTTATGTTGGTGATTAAGGGGAGTTTAAATAATGTCGCTGAGGTTGTGCACAAATTGCTGTTGGTAGCAAATCACGTCCAAAGTGTGCACAGGAAAGTGTTGCCAACAATGGAACACGTCCAAAAGATTGAGTTCGAGATTGAGCCAAGACCCTGACCAAACTCAGTTTTAACTTTTACTTTAGTTTTGGGTAACCCTTGGCTTTTAGAAGATAGGGTGAGAGAGGGGGCCAGAGGATGCCTCTACTTTCTTCTAAACGCCTTTTGAAAATCAATTTATGCAGAGTCTCTGATCGAATCGTGTTGCCTACAAGTGCACTCACATGTCGTCGATCATCTGAGCGTTGATTGTCGTTTATCTTTCGGAAGTGCCAGCGAACAGACTCTTCTCTCGACTACTCTCAACTGACCCCCAATTTGACCCCAGTGTGCGGTGAGTTATGAACCCGTTTGACGCTTAATGAGTTACACAGACTGTCGCCCAGGGCTGCAGCAGCAGCAGAGCCACAGAGAGCTCAGGGGGCGTTCCATGCAGTATATTGCCATCCAGTTTCATTTGGCAGCTTAGGAGTTATGTGTATGCGCCTGTATTTTGATTTTTGTAGCTTCTGGGCACTAAGTGATCTCCTCCCCTGTGTCGCCCCCTCTCAGTATCCTAGCAAATAGAGGTGTCGTAATTGTTGAAAATATTAAGAAAAAAAAACCCAAACAAAAAAACACGATATGCGCTTCACTTGGTTGACTTCAAGTTGCCGCTTGTTGTTGCCTGCTGTTGTTTGTTGTTCATCCCCACCTGTTGATAGTGAAAGTCCAACCGAAAATGCATTTCCATTGTTTTTCCCCCAATCGAGTCTTTGTGTCCCCCCAGGACAGTTTTCGCCTGCCCAAAAGTAAATACGAACCAAATAAATTCAAAAAACTCATTTGCAATGTTAACGAAATGACCAAAAATTATTGATTACAATGTTCAATAGATGCTCTTTATTAACAGATTTAAAGGGATTAGATTTAGACTTTTTTATCTTTCAAGGCATAATTAGTTGTTAAAGCTTTATTAATTTATTTTGAATTTTAAACTAAGTTTTTAAGTGTATAAAAACTTCGGTTTGTTTGACTTGATTTTTCACTTTTTGATTGTTTTTGGGTAATTACATTGCACATTGTACAACTCTTTTTATGGTCACTTAATTTGCCAAAAGTTGGTTTTCAATTATAGTTGTTTATAATGCTTGTTGTGCCACGCCCCTTTTGTAGCTTGTCAAAGAGCGTTGTAAGCAGTTAAAAGTTTACAAAGTTCAACAAATTTAGTAAATTATGATAATATGTTTAAATAAATACGTAAGGGGTGTGTTTAGTGGTATTTGAAAAGGCAAATAATTGTAATTAACTAATAAAATCTTTAGTTATTGAAAGTAAAGAGATGAAAGTGTGGAGTTGACCAGATCTTTAAATCTTTTTGAAGTGGACACAATTTTTTTAATAAAAATATGCTTCTATCCATTCCTATCTCTAAAAACTTGACACCAAGTTCAAGTGGGCTACGAAAACTCTACAGATTTCTCACTATTTCAGTGAGTTTGTTTGTTTGTCATTTTTCTTATCACTTGCTCTTTGTGAACCCGCAACAAAACAACAAATTAACCCAATTGATGACCCGCAGAGTTTTCCATGCTGAGATTAATGTACAACAATCTACGTAAACTGACCTTGACTTGCATACAGTAAAAACTCGTTGCAGTGCACGATTAAGTGCAACCTTCAATCAGTGCTCTAAGATTTGTATCATAAATAGAATTTATAATTGGCCAATTAAAAAATGAGTTGCGTAATAATTGTAGATTATTATTGGCTGTCTTTAAGCTAATTAGCCAAAAATATGCACAGCAGTTGAAACACAATTTCCACATTACCATTTTCCATACACATTTTTATGGCTTGTTTTGATCATTTGCATTTGATGGCAACGCATTTGGGCAATGCGTCGATTATGACCATTTGTCAAATGCGGCTTATGGAGTTTTGGTTGGGCCATTTGTTAGCTGTCGAAGTGGCAGAAAATTGTGAAAATGTCAAATGGAAAGCCAGCTTAACGGCTTAGTAAAATGCGACTACATCCATGTTGCTTTCCGGCCTTGGCCATTTACGTTTTGAGCTGGAAAATCAATCACAGTGGATTTGAAATCGGATTTGGATTGCTAAGAGGAAACACATAAAGTTATTTGATTTTTCCTCAATAATTTCAAATGCATAGACTTTCTACAACTAGGTAAGAAATGGGAACAAAACGTGTGAGAGAGAAGTGTTGACCTTCTAAAGTTCACTGAACTTGTTCACCTAAATCTGACACCACTTCAGGCTCTTCACAAAGAGATCGGATTACCAAACAAGGTCCCCGAAAAATAAACCTAAAAAAAACCCGACACTTTCAACACATTAAAATGAACTCAAGTGCTATTAAGTGCTTTTGGCCAAATGTGGGCTATAAAAGGCAGCGCCAAATGACCCATCTAACAACAAACTTCAGTCAAAATTGTTGGCTGACAAGGTCACTGGTATGCATATCTATAAGACGAAGAAAAACCTGGTTACTTTCAATGAAAAGTTGAGTTTTAATCTTTATTATTCGCTGACTAACTAAGTGCATAGTTAAACCTAGTCGCAGTTGAAATACGGTAGTCGAAAGGTTTCCATTTTTTTGTCTGTCTGTTGGCCTCGGGCAATTAAAATGATATTATTACCAACGGCCTGTTTTCCCCCTTCCTGCGGCTTTTCTTGTGGTCAGTGTACCAGGTACCGCTAGTTGAGAGATCCCCAAAAACCATAAAAAGAGTTTTGGGCTAACGACTTGTTAATTGTGCAATAAATAGAAAGCGAACCAAACCAAAAACCAAAAGACCGTAGACTGCCCCTTGATGTTGTAATAATTGAAATTGAATGCTTGAGTTAAGAGAAAGCAGCGGCAAAGGATTTTCCTTTTATTAATCACAAAAAAGTGGCCAAAAGTAGCAGTGAATACAGTTGAAAAATGCTTGAGAACTTGACATAGAAAATCTAAAACTTTTGGGTATTATGTCTGGGTATTTTGTCAGTTACACTCGAAATATTAATTACATAAAAACAGTTAAAAGGCCACAATTTCATAATCAATTTAAAGCGTGTAACATGTTTTTAATGAGACCACAGCGACAAAGTCCAAAAGGAAAAACTTTTAAGCAAAGAGTAGAAAAAAACCGTTTGACAAACAACAGACAGAAACTTGTTCACAGTCTTCGAGTCGAAAACTTTGGAGTGGACCACATGGTGGGGTCCGGCCAAGAGCAGCCACAATACGTTAAGAACGTGACGGCAACAAAAGCAACATCATCTTCATCATCATCATCGTCATCGTCATCGTCTTCTTCATCATGTTCATTATCATCTTTGGCGGCTTCGTCTCGGTCGTCGGCTTATCGTGCCTCATTCTGAACGTGACACTCGAACGTGATTATGTCAACCGTGTCCGTCGTTGGCTGCTGTTGTTGTCTCTTTTTCATATCAGGCAGCCACTGTCTCACCTCCTGCCCACCTGCAGCCTCTGCTCTCTTGTCTCGAAACATGCATGATATGTTACTCAATAGGCCGTGTCGAGCCGGGCTTTAACTGTGCTTAGACCGACGCTCTCTCTCTCTCTCTCGTTTTGGTCTCTGTCTTTGTTTCTACTGCATACCCAGAACAGTCTTCAGCATAATTCTCTTATTCTGGTTCTCTCCAACTCTCCATTTGTGGGTTAATTCCCAGTGCATTTAATGCCATCACGTTGACATCATTAAAACTGCCTTTTTGGCCTATTTTCTGGGTCAACACTTGGGTCATTTGTTTGTTTTTTTTGTGGCTCTCAGGCAGATTAATTGTCGGTGACAAAAATTAGATGAGAGAGTGTTGCACTTAACACCTAACAGACGACTTAACTGTAGTCATTTCCTCTAAGGTTCCAGCTAAATATACCCTAGGTGGGCAGGGGTTGTAGAGTGTAGCTGTCAAGCTTAAGATATAAGTTTATAACTTGTTAAGAATTTATGCAGTTAACCAAAACACAAACGTGTTCATATAAGGCTTTTATAAACTTTAATGTAAAAGTTGTCATTTATTATAAATAATTTTTTACAGAGTATCTTTGAGTCAAGTACGCAAAGCTTTGCCGATTTTCTTACACCTCGCTCGTTGCAAGTGTCAATTTCGTTGTCTTCGTCTCCATTTCCATTTCCATCTTCATTTTCGTTTTCATTGTTTCCGCTTGTCATTTGTCATTTAGTCTGTCAATAGTGATTGAGATCTTAACTCCCCCAAACAACACATGCAACACGATGTTTGTTTGTCCATCTGTGTGCCTGTGTGTGTGTGTGTGTTTGGGGCATCGTGTCTTGTCTCCAGGTAATTAGAGTCATCGCATCTTTGCGTTGCACGCTCAAATTAGTCGCTGAACAGATTTCTGCTATCGTCTTGTACTCTATTTGGTCTATTTAAAGACGCTTTCGATGGCGATTTGGAAGTGTTCCAAATGCCGTGATTATTTCAGCAAAAAAAAGAAAGAAAAAAAATAAAAAACGGAAAGGAAAAGAAATTGTGCGCGTTCCAATTTATGTGACACGTTGGAAATGTTTGTTGTTGTTGTCTTGGGGATACGTTCATTGACTTCCTGCTGTGAAAATTCTTCGAGTTTTCCTTTTTGGCATGACATGTTTAATCCATAATCCCAATACTGCATGTGACCCCAAAAGAAAACTATAAGCGCGACTTGTGAATGATATTTATGAATACAATTTGTAGTCACGATATGATTCACTAAAATTAGCAAATACTCGGGGGGTATTCTTGGGGGCGTAGACGGAGACCACAGCAGAAGAATGTCTAGGGGCGATAAAGAATTTAAGAAACGCGGTCGAGGTCACGTACTGACATTTTCGATAATGAATGATAATGTTGTTGTTGTAGCAGCTAGTTAATCATTGTTGTTGTTGTAACGATTGCCCAACTAACTGTAGGCACAACAACACAAATTCTGAGTCAACGAACCTCACACAACCACAACGACGAGTCTGCCAAAGATCTAGAGATATAGTGAGATACGTGCCCAGTATTTCTGGTATATAAATAGATGCCGCATTAGAAATCACTTTTGGTCAGACGCACGATTTTCAAGAAAAACTCGCACAACATTTGCATGAATGTGCCCCGAATAAAACGAAAAAAAGGAAAAAAAACGGTGCGTCATGTTTCTGGTGGTGGCAAACAATTGGAGGACACTGTGCGTATATATGTTGCAATCGAAGACATTGTGGAATTTATGCCCAGCACATTTAACCAATTAGCATTTCAGCTGGTAAACTGTGGCCAAACTGTAGTCAAAAATTCATTTTTCATTTCTTGGCTGCGTTGGGGCGCCAGCTGGAAAAATTGCTCGAGTTTATGCTTAATGGACACACACAAATCAACATCATAATCACAATCAGCAGGTCTGAAAGTTATGAGAAATAATAAAAAAAAAGCTTAAGGCGTGATTAGGGCACAATGTAAAAGGCAAATTGAGCATATAACGTATACGACGCGTTGCACAAAAATATAAAAGACAATGGCACAAGAGATATTTAAAGAAATATGTGTTTAGAGGTGTATTAACAATAAGTTGGGCAATATAGTGAAATATATAATTAATGTAGAGACAAAAGACTTTAAGACATTTAGATCATTAATTGTGTATTTCGAACTAAATTTAACAAATTTGTAGCAACTAAACTTAAGTCTACTTTTTATTGTATTTGCCTTTTATTGCTCCACTGTGCATTCACTTTTCTTTAGTCATAAATTCTAAGAAACTTCGTTTCCCTGTGCTCTCTTTTGCAACACTTTTCCGACGTCTTCGATATCGTTTCCTTCTCTTTTTGCTGTTGCCAATGGGCGCCTCTGTTTGAGAGTGTCTCAAAGTCTCAATTGCAATCACAACAGTGCAGAACATCTCAAGTTCAGTCTCAGATTAGTCACGAACTTTTTGCATAAAAAATTCCGGTAAATATATTTATATACATATACATATTTTTAGCCAGTTTTGTTGTTGGCTCAGTTTTCAGGTGGGTGGGTGAGTGAGCGTGTGGAAAATGCATTAAGAGGCTCGCCAAATTGCCAAGACCAAGAGTCGTGCAAAGATTGGGAGTGGCGGAAGGCAACAACAACAACAACAACAACTGCAACTCAACCTAAACAAAGAGAAAGGCGTTACTTTGTGGCAGCAACAATATAACTTGCCTCGTGGCTAAGTCTAGAGTCTTGTTGTTGTCTTATTCTGCTGGCTCTGCTCTTCAGTCCAGTAATGAGCCGCAAGTATCGCAAATAAGCAGCTGCCACACCCCCAAAAAACCGCCTCCACACACACACACCTGTCCAGACTGCCGACTCTCGTGGCTGCTCTCTTCTATAAGAACCTCTACAATTTTACGACTCACCTCAAAAACTCCAACTTCAAACGAATTTGGCTGAACTTAAGTTGATTTTTATTTGCCAAGCCTCTAAAATGTAAAATTCCCTGCCGTCCCCTCTCTCCCCTCTTCCCTTCCTTTAACTTCTACTCTTCTGTTTAGTTTGCTAACGATAGCCAAACAAGTTCTTTTGTTTCGACGCAACTTTGCAGCTCATAATTAGATATAATGATAAAAATCATAATGCAAAAACAATTTTCAATTTATATTGTAATGATGCAGAAAATTGTCTAGCGGAAAATTCCAACAAAACATTGAAAAGGTATTTCGATTTCTTGTAAAAGTGCCAACCTCGTTTAAATATTTACTAGCAACGACTACAATCAAGATTTAACTAAAGCCATTGAACTGGAAGAATTCTTATGGCTGTTGGCAGCTAGATTGTGGAAAATGTCAGCAGATAATACACAAGTTTAGAAAACTGTTGGCTTAGTTTGTTAACAGTTTCTTTAAGAAGTATACAAACCATATAAAGACAAGCTTTTAAAAGCAATTATTTACTTGATCTACAAAGTACTTGTTGCTTACATTAGTATCGTTTCGAATTGTCATTTGTGATTGCAGCTCAGCTTTGATTGGAGTAAAAATAAACACAGTCCATCAAAAGTGACCGTCAAAAACTTTCCCGCAAAGCGACTTTCCATAAATCTTAAACAGTGAAGAAAAACAAATCATTCTGTCGAGAGTTTTGAGGTCTTTGCCAAGGAGTTTCGGTTGGGTCTACAAACAGCTGTCAAAATGTTTGCCAAAATGTCAAAATGTCGATGGCAATCATTTTCCATAAGCGCAAGAAAAACAGTTTGAGGAGAGGGAAGGGTAGAAGGTAGGAAAATAGAGGTAGGATGGATTCAAATTCGATAAACGATCTGCTTTTGTGACATTTCAATTTGTGTAACAGGGAAATGGCTAAGAAAGCTTATATTTATGGCTATAGTAGTTCAGCAAAAGGATGCGAGCAGAGTTCACAACAGTCGCTGCTATAAATAAACGCTCAAGTGTTGCACAGTATCTGCACTTCAGTTGGAAAATGCACAAGACTTGAGCGCTTCATCATATTTATCGATTTCTAATGCCCAACATGACAGCCATTATTGTTGCAGTTGTTGTAGCTGTTGTTTCTGTGGTTGTTACCTGTACCTGTGTGTGTGTGTGTGTGTTTACTTTGGCAAACAGACAAAATGATGCAAGAGTTCACTGGGGTTAAACTGTTGTATGGAGATCAATGTACGATTACCAACTTCACAGAGGTCTCACATGCCCCACCAGTCGTTAGTCATTTCGTGGGTGTCATTGTGCGGCATTTGGCACGGCCACGCCCTCTAACTGACGGCAACGCCCACACGCTGAGTTCAACTTTGACCGGTGCGTGTCAATTACATTGTAATTATTTTTATATATTTTGATAAATTGAATATCGCACGCGGCCACAATGCGGAAAACCGCAAAAAAACTAAAAAAAAAAGGCTTTTCGCCAATTTCAATTTATCGATTAATCTTCAATCTTGGAAATAAGATGGAGAAGCAGCAGAAACAATGGATGCGCTTATGCAATGTAATATGTGTGGGATTTGACCTTTGTGTGCAGAGCTTTTTTATGTTGGAGGGCGAAGATGACAAATGAGTGATGAAAATCTAAGACAATGTTGTTGCCCATAAACGGAAATGCAGACAGGCCAAGGAGAAGCCATATACACTTGGAGAAACCTATGATAAATGGAAGAAATAGATAGATAAATAAAATGTAGATGGCAGCAAATAATTAAAATGAAAACTAAGCATCCAATCTGTAGTCTAAATTGTATAATATATGGAATACTTATATCAAATGAATCATAAATTGAACTCCTGTTCCTTATTTTTCATATACTTCTCCTATATTCATTTCGCTCAGTGCACGAGGTGCAGTCTAGTCATTAGAGTTCTGAGTTCCGAGTTCTAGTCTTCTGTCTTGGCTGCACCCAAAGACAAAGGCAAATCGTAGGGACTTTAAATTGGTGGAAACCCCCACGCAAATCTGCAACAGCTTCATTAGCTGAAAACTTAGTCATATTGAGTATACGTCGTGTGTGCGCTTTCCAATTGCATGTCAACTTCAATTAAGAGATTTTTCACTGTAACTTTATGCTTTTCCTCTATTTTCCAGGTGTTGTACCATGAAATTGTATCACACGCTCGAGTTGTAAGCGCTTGCATACGTGCCGCCTCAGAAAGGGAACGGGAACAGTCACAGCTACAGTCACAGTCGCAGTCACAGTCACAGTTACAAAGCAGTCAACAACCCGCCTCGCTTACCAGCAATTGTTCGAGTGAATCGACCAGTGAATCTGTGACCAAATCAAATAGTCTTAGCAGCGGTTTTGCCTCCGATAGAGCACCACTGACCACGCCCAGCACTGGCACTGTACCAGCTACAACTACAGCCACAGCAGCAACAACAGCCACCACAGCTCATCCAAGAAAAGGTGAAGGCAATTTGGAGCGACTACGTGATCGTTATCATCTGCTCTACTTGAAGGCCTTTGAGCTACAGCTTTGCCTGGACAATTTACTGCGCAAACGCAGCTCGACAGCGGTAAGTTTATAGTCCATAAATAAAGTATAGACACTAGTCTATAATATAAGCTATATAGGTATACAGTATAGATACCTTACCTTCAATCTCTGGGGACTTGAACTTGTACAGAAATAAATACTAAATGGGAAACCTTCAAATGCACTGCTTTGGGATTAGCGTCCGTTTTCTATATTTACGTTTAGGAAGATGAGCCGAAAACGTAGCGCTCGGAAAATACTTGGAAATTAAAAGAAAATACTACCAATTTGATGGATTCATTGGCGCCGCTTTCCTTTCCTTAAGTTTACGTTGGTCTGCCGTCTGGGCCTTTTTTGTGTCCGCCTCTGCCAAATGCGGACATTTCTAATTACAAAAGTGTCTCGATACACTGATTTAATTAATTCATTTGGTGAAAATGCCGACGATGCGTTTTCCCAACGAGCCACAAATGCCACAAACGCAATCAACTTGGTCAGCAGCAAACATGAACAAACTCAACACACCAAGATACTTCCAATCCTAAGACAATGGAATGCATTTCTCGAAAAAGTACAATTTCTCCCATAGAGAAAGAGGAGGAAGAGAGGGAGAGGGAGGGAGTGCAGAGGCAATGCACATAAATTCTGCCGTCAATCGTAGTTTTCGTGATTGTGGCTAATTAAATGATTTATCTTTTCGTTGAGGAATGCGCTTTAATAGATAGTTAGTTTAACAGCTCGAATATCTGTAGTAAAACTTTAAAAGTGATTTACAACAGACCGATGAACTAAAGTATATCGATGTTATAAATTTGTGAGCTGGCATTGGTAGGTTAATGAATGATGATAAAGGTTTTATAAAGTGTTTCTGAAGGAAATGTTTAAAAAACAACTGAAGGAAGATTGTTTTTAAGTCTCTAAATTGCCAAGTTAAAGTTCTAAATTTGCATTTACTTTTACTTAGAATGCGATGAATGAAAGTTTCAATTTATTTATTTCTTTTTAGTAAAACGAGTTCCTTTCTAGCCTTTCTACAACAATCTCTCAATTCTGCGTTTTAGCCTGCACACTCTCTACTTCTATGAGCATCCCACTCACTTGAGAGACACAAACACACACTCGCACACATACACACCCAACTGCTGCAAGTGAAAGTCTTTGCCTATAATCACATTGACCCAGTTTAGTAGTTGTTCTACCCACTCCACCTCCTCCTCCCCCGCTTTTCCCCACTGACACAATGCTCTGATTTGCAGCACTTTAAACGTTTCCTGGTCCAAAGTTCTGAAGTTCTGCCTGCAGCGCAAACTACATACATATATATAATTGCAAACGCTTTGTAAAACTCTCGGTAACAGCATTATAATTGTGTATAATTTGTGTTCACGACTGAGGGGAAGAGAAAGGGGGATAGGGGTAGAGAGAGAGATGGAGCTTGGCTTCCGACTCGTGCCAGGTTATTTACACTCTATGTCGTAATTCATGCAAGGCACGCACTCTTTTTAGCCAGAGTTGCCGCCTCTCTGACCCACACACAACAACAACAAACCAGAGAGGGTTACCCCCTCTTCTAGTTGCTGTAGCTGTCCAGCCTGCGGCTCTGGAGCAGTTCATGATGCAGCTTTTAAACCGCTTCATTTAAGACTTGAGTTTCTCTCTGGCTCCAAGTGAAGAAACAATTTCATTTTAGCCGCTTTTCGGCTTCGCTCTCTGATGCAACAATTTGCATTTGATCGCCTGCAGCTAGGCACAGTCCACTGTCCCCCTCTCCCTCCTCTAGCTGCCTCCCCCTTTTTGGTATGACCAATTGACGCCGCCTCTGCATATGGCCATATAATTTGCAACACTTTCCTGGCGATTTTTAATGCTCTACATTCAGTTTTATTTATATTTTTTGTGCGCATTTGGCGGATAAGCCTTAAGATAAGTCGCCACATGTGGCAGCAACATGTTGCAACAGCACATAAGCAACAAATGTCAAATGTGAACATTAATTAGATGCCTTTTTAGCCTTTTTAGCATTTTTGGCGGGTTTCTTTTGCCAGGCAGCTGTCAATAAGCCAAGCCGAGACAGCTGCCAGTGTTGTAAAATGTTGCCTGAAAATTATGCTCAATATAAAATCAAATTATATACTGCTCTTGCGAGTAAAAGTGAAATTTATGGTGAACCGTCAACTGCAACAACACACAACAAACTTGGCCCAGAGGTCGAGTCTTCACCTACAACTTACCACTTCGAACTCGCCACATCAGCTGCTTGCTGCTGCTGCAGCTGCCACCAAAAAAAAGTGAAAAGTGGCCAAAGGAAGCCAAGAAAAAGAAGCAGCAGAAAAGAAAAATAAGCACAACAAATGAAAATAAACCAAATCAAATTTACAACGTGCCCAGCAAGATGATCGCGACTCCTCATAAAATACATTTTATTTCTTTTGGCTTTCCAGACATTCCAGAGACAGGCCCCCTCTCTATTCCGCCGTGGGACTCCTTCAACTTCTCGATAAACAAATGCAGTTTGCAGTCGAATTACATTGATTACACTTGATTATTATATTTGCTTTTTGTGGCTGTTTCCCTTGTTTTTTTGTGATCCCTTATTCCTATGCCTTTGCTTGTTTATTCTTGGGCCAATGCACCTTTTGATTGATTCATTCAGTTAGCCAGTTGAAGGCCACAACTGCAAACAATGCGAGAAAGTGTTGAAAACAATACACATCTGGCAACAGCTGTGTGTCTGTGTATACAAATTATAGAAATTCAAACTTTACGAAAGCTGCTTAACATTCAGTTAAATGCCACACAAAGGTCTTGGCCAGAAATAAATTAACAACTCAAGTAGTATGCAAAAATATGGTAAAACGGCACCAAAAAGATAATGCAAATATTTAGTTTTTAATAAGAGGAATTGATCTGCAAAAAAGGCAGTAAAAAAGTGAGAAATTTAAAGGAAGAGTTTATAGTTTATAGCAGAAAGTGCTGCATTTAAATCTGTAAGAAAATTAATTAAACACTTAACAGTAAAAGTCAGATGAGTAACATCGTTAAGAATAAGACGCCCATTAAAAATATTGCAAGTCCAGCCAGAAGCTACATGTAATTACCCAACACTAGACGACCCCACAACTAATCCAAGCTTTATTAACAAGCAACTCCCAAAGAAAGATAAATTTTGTATAAATTAATGTCATCAGAAGTTGCTTAATTTAATGTCTAACAGTCAATAAAAATCAATAGATATTTTTTGCTAAAGTTACTAGCCAACACTAAATGAAATGGTTGCATTCTACCAAGACATTTAACAGTACTAAACTGAAGTTAACCTTGATTATTTAAGCATTCTATGTTAAGCTTATGTGAAACAAATTTAAACAATACTCAATGCGACGTTGAACAACACTTTACACTTGTGCGGCTAATTGACACAAAACAAAAGAAAAGCAAGCGATCAATTAACGTCGATCAACATTTGAAACGTGTTTAAAATTTATGAATTTAATTGACAATCATTTAAATGTTTGCCAAGCGGCACATCAATCAAAGGCTTAAAGAGCATAAATCAATTTTGCCATTTCAGTAAACGGTAGCGACAGGCAGCGAAAACCCCAATAAAATTCATAAAAAAAAAAACTAGACAAAGAAAATGCAAATTAGAGTGGCCCAAAAAATAGCTCGCATTTAGTATTTAATGGGTATTTTTAGTTGTTGTTGTTGTTGTATATTTTATTGGCTTTCAAAGGCACGAAAATGAATGAATGCGCACTGAATAAAAATTGACGTGCAACAAATGTTGTTGCAACTCAGCTGAGTTGTTGTTGTTGCAGGTAATTCGTGTTGCGGAATATCGGAACTGCATTTGCATGTTGTTGCCACCGACATTTACAAATTGTGACTATTTAATTTGCCACTGTATGTGTGTGTGTGTGTGTTTATGGGAGTTGCTGGCAACTCCCGGAAGATGCGAGTGCCGCAAATTAAATCACAATAATTATGTAAATTTAAGTTGTTGTTGTTTGGGGCGTGGCCACCCACAACTGCAATGCGGAAGCAGTAGCCAAAGTGAAGACACACACACACGTACACACACACTTACTTGCATTTACTTGCCACATGCCACACAAAACAATGGCCAAAAAGCTTAAGTTTCACTTTCAAGTGACGCGAGCGCGCGCGTTTTTTAGTTGCAAGGCCGTTAAAATCATGTGGCAGCTGCAAGACACAGAGCTGAAGCCAAGCCAAAGGTAATTACCACACGACGCGGGTCTCACTTTCTGCTTAGGCCGGGCGCAGTAATTAGCCGCTAGCCAACACTGACAGCAGCAAAAATTAGCAGGCAACTGCGGTGGGTAGAACACGACCAGTAAAGACCCTGTACTTACAAAGTTGGTAGTCTTTTAAAGCCAAACTAAAGTAACTAAAGTTCTTACTATTAAGATTATAATTCTTGATTATTTTTACAGGGTATAAACTATGCATCTGCTTACTAAACGTAGCTGTATTTAGTTTGAAATGTCCCTCAACTTTAACTGCACAACCAGCTTTTGTTACTCGCTGAAAATGTTAAGTACAGGACTTAAAACAGTTACCACAATGGCTCATGTAATTGGAAATTTTTGGTCGTGTGTGCGGTTAGCAGGCAAATTGGGTGGGTTTTTGTGAGAAATTGTTTTATAATGTGGCCACATCCCCAGCAACAGCAGCAGCAACAACAACCACAACAACAGCAACAACAACAATTGCTGCAAGCCGTTAGTTGATCTACTTTTGTTGGCAGAGTTAATGATGCAGCTTGAAAAATCGAACTTAAAGTGTGCTGCAGTGTGTGTGTGTTGCATGGTGTTGTGTGGTGTGAGTTGATGCTGCTTTCGGTGGTGCTGTCTTGTCTCTTGGCTCATTTTCAATTACCCAGATAATGTGGGCCTCCATGTGCCATTTATTGTTCATTATTCTCCCAGATTGGCAAACTGAGAGCTGCGATTATTAATCAAAATTTCCATTGAGCAGGTTGTAAATAATCAGTTATAGATATGTAGTACAGCGATTGTAACAGAGAGTGAGGAAAAGTTGATTAATGTAAAAAGAAATGCTAGATAGAAGTAAAAAAAAGATTGACAGATGATGGGGATAGAATAATTTAGTAATGGATTAATCTTTTTTAAGGTAAATCCTCTACGATATGTCGGTCAGTCAGTCAGACAATCAGATTTACGACTACTCTCTTTATTCTTTCTTACAATTTGAAATTAAACTTATCAGCCCTAGTGTTACTCACTCTTTTAAAACAGAATTAAGTGTTTGAAATGCAATTCATAAGCTATAAATATGGAAAAGGGAGAGACAAATCCGCCATCGAATGCGAACGAGAGTGAATGATGGCCATAAGTTATAAAAAAAAGCCCAGAATAACATGGATGCAACATGGCCAAATTGCTTCATTGTGGCAGCAGCTGGTAAACACAAGACTTTCAATTGCTACAAACCCCAAAACAGAAACAACAGCAACACAGACGATCACAAGTCAAACGAGATGTGGCCACAATATAATCAATGTGGAAATTACAGGGCTGCAGTTGTGGAGTTGCTGCTGAACTTAAAATGTAAACAAAACAGCAACACATGAAACAGCAATGGAAGAAACAATAACAACAACAACAACAACAACATTAACTACTAGCAACATGTTGCTGTTGTCAACGCGTTTCAAATACACAAAGTGAGGGATGAGCAGACGGAGATAAATCAACGAATCAAAGGAAAAGAAAAACAATAGCAGACAGAGACGTCTATTAGTGTGTGAAGGAGGGGGAGCGGCTGGGCAGCAGGGGCACCTACTGCAGCAGCAATGCCCTGTGATAATTTGGTTGCTGCTGCATTTATGGCATATTGACATTTTCGGCCAAAATGTCAAATTTGCGGCCTTTGTTTTTATTTACTTTGTTTTTTATTGGGCTGCAATTGTCACAAATGATGTGGCAAGCAGCTGTGGCAAGCTGTTGTGGCGCAAATGGCAGACAAAATACAGCGCCAATTGGCATTAATCAAACTAGCAACACCTTAAATGCAAATGTTGCTGCCACAAAATGTTCAAAGCACACGTGCCGACTCAAGAGAGGCAGAGAGAGGGAGGGGAGACAATTGGGGGCATGCAACAGCAACAATCAAGAACAGCAACAACCTGCAAATTACGATCCCGCTGCGTGGGCACATTAAGTGTTGGCGTTGTGCTCGTTGGGCAACATGTTGCTGACTCCCACACGCAGAAACATACGCAGTTAAGGTTGCCAGCAACATGTTGCCGGTTGTCAGTTGCTGTCAAAATATTGGGGTTATGCCAAAAGCCATAACGAGAATCTGCCACAGAAATAACTGAAATATTGTCGCCATTCTGTCGAATGTTGCTGCTGGAGAAGTCGTCGCTGCTGTTGTTGTTGGAGCAACAACGCAGCTTGGGGGCAGATGCTTTGGCTAAATTTAGCGTCTAATGCGATTTGTAATATTTGCGCTAAATTGTGGACAATGTGGATGTTTGGATGTTGAAGTTGCTGCAGTCTCCACTGTACCAGGAAATGTTTTGACTGCAACTCCAACAACAGCAGCAGCAACAACAACAATGCAAGTAATAATATTGTTGCTGCTGCTGCTGCTGCTGCGGGTGCAACAGTCGTTGCTTGCTGTGGTGGAGGAGTTGGTGGAGACAGGGGGAAAGGGGCAGTAGCTTTGCATGCTGTGTTTGCATTTTTCAGCTTTTCGTTTATTTTCATTTCTTTTTCTTTTTTCTCCACATGACTTGGGCAGCTTTTCATGTTGCTGCTCATGTTGTTTGTCCAATGTTGCCAATGTGGGTTGTCAACGCGTTCGCTGCAATTGTTGCAACAGTGTTGTCATTTGTTGTAGTTAAAGTTGTTGTTATTGCTGTTGCTTGTTGTCTGCAATTTACGTTCGCACCACGGCAACTTTTGAATGGCATGAGGATTTGAATTCCAAGCGAATTATTTCATAATTGTAGCATTCAAATCGAAATTGTGGAAATCATATAAGGAAATATATAGCTCGCTAGTTTAGACAATAGAAACTATTAAACGTTAAAACAAACAATCAGAACTATACCTGTTTCGTGGGAACTTAGGTGTACACTGAGCAAAACCAAAGAAATCCCAATAGTTTCCTTTCTCTTCACCAAACTACCATTGAATTTTAGCACTACCATTTAAAATTTAACTTAATAACTGTAATATTCAAATTAAATTTAGTCAGTTAAATGCTTAGTTTCAAGTGTAGGAAATCCAATGTCACTTAACATAGTCGATAAAGTCGAAGCTGTCAGTGACTATCGAATACACGTATTTACATGTTGTCGTTGTTATTGTTGTTGCACTGACAACCATTTCCAGTTGCAGCTCACGTTTTTATTGCACGATAATTACACACAAATACAGGTGTAATATGTTAATAGAGGTATTCCCCCTCACATCGATGACATGAAAGTGTTTAACGATAATTAAATGTCGGCGTGTGAGAAATTCATAATTTTTCAACAACAAAGAGACTATAAAATATGCCAAGAAATATGGAGACAAGTAAAAGAAGGAGAGAGAAACGGTAGCCAAAACAAATAAGAGACTAGACAAATTTTCCCACAGAAATGAAAGAAACACGAAGAAAGACTTATCGAGTAATCGGCTTTTTGGAGTACCAAAAACATTTGGACCACAGCAAATAAAGTTCTTAGGAAATGACATGAGAATTGTGACAGAGCGAAAGATTGCGTGTATTTTACAGACTTTGTGGTTGTGGTTGTAGTTGTTGTTGTTGTAGATGCTTATCAAGCAGACCCCAAAGGCAACTTAATGATAGTTAAAGCGAGCAAAAGGAAACACTAACACACAAACACACTCACGGTGTGCACTCAATTTAACTGCAAATGAGGTGCTAAGCTGGCAACACAACAACGTCACGTGTCCAGCTGCACTGGCACGCCCCTTTTGTACTGATACGCCCCCATGCCAAGTCGTTGAGACCTGAGTTCGCGTGAAGTGCGTCGCGATAAACTTGAACTTAATTTCCAACTAAAGGGCACATTGCAGGTATTCCTGTGTTTCTTTTTATGGCAGGCGTTGCCCGTGTCTTGATCAAGTCAGTTTGGTGCTGGCAAAGGCATTTTGCATAATAAGTTCATAAATTGTGTAGAACACGAAGGTAGAGATCAAACAAACCTTACAGTGGGTAGTAGAAGTTTTGGCTAAGAAGAGTTTGAGGAAGGGCAAGTTGGTGGAAGGGAAATCAAGTTGAGTAGAAGAGTATAACTATGTTTAGAGCTCAGTAGATGTTCGCCTATACCCAAAAATTAGATTTCTTGGCTTTGGATCAAGTTCTCATTTTCAACTGTCGTGTTTAGCAGCTTGTCGTTAGATTTTATTGGATTATTTGTCATGTTTTTCCGCCTATTTTTACCCGCTTTCCGATAAATTCGAGAGCGTTACAAATGCGGGTGAAGTTTCTATGTAAATTTAGTAGAAAGTGAAGATTTAGTGAAGGCAGATGTTTGGATAGAGAGACCGAAACTTACAACTGTTAACAGATTGAAAGAGATTCTTCTAGCTGTTCTTACATTTTGTTTACCACTGAATGACCAGCTGAAAGCAATTTACAGTTTCTTGTTTACCTGACACAATTCTACCTGCTGTATTCCAACGGAAAATCGCATGTAAAAAGTTTATGTTTTATTTACCATAAACAAACTCAATCAAAAGGCGCCTTCATTCCGATAAATACACGATAAATCATTTGTTTTTAATGCCTACAAAGAATTGAAAATTGTAGAAGAGGCTGCAAAGAATCGTGTGACCTTCAGAAGGCCTCGTTAGCATGAGAATTCTTTTGGCCAAGCATTACGCAAATCTGCTAAAAGCTACAAAAACTTGTTAATAGCAGAGGCACATAAAAGAATACTAAATGTTGGACTCAATTGTATGAGGTAATAATGAAATGTTATGTTTATTATTATGAACAGAAATTTGTTAAAAAAATGTAATAGCATTTAAAGGGGGGAAGGCGGGGGCATAAAGAGTGGGGCGTCAAGGTCAAATGAGGTTAAGATGCCAAAAAGTTGCTTTCCCAAAAGAAAAACATAAAACTTTGAACAAGTTAACACTTGTGTGTTCATGTTTCAAGGGGGCGTCAAGGCCCGCCCCCGCATATGATGAGTACGCAGCGCTCCCCTCTTAGTCTTCTCCCTCCCATCCCTTTGCCTTCTCCCGTTCCACCCACATGACGTGTGCGCCTCTTTTGTTTTTCACTACTCTTTAGCTTTTTTTTTTTGGATTATCTGTCATCTGTCTGGCCCAACAACTGTTTGTCCGTCTGTCTGTCTGTCCGCCTGTCTGTCTGTACATTTTCCTTTTATTTTATGTCTGTTTGTCTGGCTCTTGGCCCCCGTGCAATTGAAAGCAATTATAACATATGTGCAGAAGGAAGCTCAGAGCTAACAGTTAACGCTAACAGCTAACAGCGAACAGCTAACAGGCGAGATGGTTACGTGATGGCCAAGCGAAAAGCGTTGAAAAACCATTTGGGAAAATCTTTTTCTTTTTTGTGTGAAAATTGTGAAAATACTGTTGCGAGTGACCGCAACATTTATGCTTTTTCCACACAGATCACAATCAAAACTTGACCAATTAAAAACTGTAATTCATATTGCCAGTCTTATAAGCAGAAATTAAACTCAGCTCGAAAATACTCTGTAATTGGTGAAAATTATGAAAAAGGGAAAAAATAATATAGCTTTTTCAGCTGCACTAAAAAGCAGTGATTGAGCAGCTATAAAGAGTGAGAAATGAGACTATGGAATGTGTGAGGCAAGAAACATTTATTATGTATTAAATAGATTGAGTTAAGTTATAAATTTGAAGCCAAAAATTAACTCTAAAAAGAGTGTAAATCTATAAAATTTATTATGTATTTTACAGACATTTTAGTAAATAAAATACCTACTTTCAAACTTAAGTTTCCCTGCTATTTATTCAGTTATCATCCCATTCGAAAGCTGTTTCCTAAGTCCCATTTCAAGTTCAAGTTGCACTCGAATAATTTATTTATTAGATCTTAATCGTTTAAAGACTTGAACAGTTATTCAGGCAACACTTTTCTTCTTTCCTATTTACAGAACGGCTTGGATGACGACGACGATACGGAAGACGATTCATTTGGTTACGAGGGTGAAGGGGACGCAGCCACTGAGGACGATCTAAACGAAGTTGGCTCCGATTTGGATCTGGAGTGTGAGAGTGTTGCACCCAGTCACAATTCAAACGAGTTGTTGTTGCAACGTTGTCAAGTTGCTGCCACAGAGATTGTCTCCGCCAACGTCTTAGCCGAGGATCAGTCACGCGATTGTATTGCAACCCAAAAGGTAAACTAGCCAAAAAAGAGCCAAAACTGTATATTATTTGCATACATTTTGTGTGTGTGCCAAATTTGTGCGTTTGTTTGTAGTTGTTGTCAAGTATTCTTGTTGTTGCTGTAATTTTTTGCTAGTTAGAATTATGCATGCCTTCTACAGTATTGTCAACTTCTAAAAGAAACTAAAAAAAAGAACAAACAGTAATCCAAACTGTAGTCTTTAGTACAAAATTTAAAAATAAAATGATGAAAAATTTGGCCAAACAGTAGATACTTTTGCAGAGTTCAGTATTAAATTTTAGAACAATTTAGTATATCTTTAGATTGGTAAAAAGTGTTTCCAACTTAATGTTATAGAAAATCCTTCAAAATATATCAACTCTCTGCAAGAGTATCTGTAATAGATATATCTAAAGCTACAAAAAGTTCCCAAAATTCGATCGAGTTGGCAGCACTGCAGCAGCTTGTTAATAGCTATAATGTTTGTGCGTGTGCGTGTGTATGTGTGTGTCTGAACTATTAGACCTAACTGCCTGCAATTTGCCTAATGCCTAACTATAACATACACACATACAAAAAACTCTCGCAGCCTGGAGACGAGGCCGACGAGGAGCCCGAAGAGGAGGACGAGGACGATAACAGCGCAGATGTTGTTGATTTTGTGATTGCCAAACGCAGCTGGCGTCCATCAAAAATCAACAGCAGCAGCAACACTCACAGCAACAATTCACCCACTGCACCTGCAACACTAACTGATTTCGAGGCAGACTCGGAGAGCAGCGATCTGGAGCAGGTGCAACAATTGCGACGTGTAGTTGGAGGTGGCAACAGCATTGCAGCAAGTTCGCGGCATCATCAGCAGTACTATCACCATCATCATCATTACCAGCAGCATCAGCAGCAACCACAGCAGTTGCAGCATTTACATGTTGTTGACATGTCGCAGACAAACAACAATTGCAGCAGCCACAGCGGCAGCAACTCGACGCCCAATTTGACAAATTTGTCGCTTTTGCAGACGCGACACGGCAACAAAATGTTGCCGCCACAGTGCCACAATCATAGTGTAAAGCCGAAAAGTATTGCCGTGGCTGTAATTACACCCAATACCCATAACCATAACCATAATCATCATAATAATCATCACTATAATGGTCATGGTCACGACCTTAGTCTCAACAAATCACCGACTGTGTTGAGAAAGTCGAAAGTCGGACACAATGATACCTCCAAGTTCAATCGTTCCAATCGCAAGTCCAAGAATTGCGCCATCTTCTATTTCAAGCATCTGGATACGGATAATGAGACAAGCGGTGCTGGAACGGATGCAACGGGCGAGGGGGAATCTATTGCACCGCGACAAGTAAGTACCGTTATCAGCAGGTGTTGATCATTACCAGATGAATCGGTTTTGGCATAGAACTCTCTGGTGTTGGTGTGCAGCTCTTCATCTCTCTCTGAAACTTGGTCTCTTTCTATCGGTGAACGCAAACTCCAGTTATCGTCTATCGACAATCAAACACATTTCGATTGTCTCGATCATCAAAAATTATTCACGCTTTGCAGCCTCGAACTAATTTGCATGTTTTTGCATCCATTTTCTTACTAATTTCGTTTATTTATAAACTAATTAGTATACTATTATTATTATATTTTTATACAAAAATACACTACTCAATCTTTGTAGTCTTTTGGCATGCCTTTAACAATTTCTTAATTAACTTTGTTTACCTCATTATCTGGTAGTCTTCATTATGCCGCATCATCATTATTCATCCATCATCGATGGACTTTCATAGGGTTCAACTGACACAGAGCTCGCCTGCCCCTCAGGCTATAGTTTCTTGAGCCAAGTCGGAGGTCAATAGTTGGTAGTTCTTTGTACCCAGCTAAAAACAAAAGAGTTTTAATTCCGTGTTGCCTTTTTCGAGTACTAAGTTCGTGTCGATAGTGAGTCGGAAGTATCCAAGAACTTTTAATAAAAGTAATTAAGTAATGAAGCTATTTTGAGAGTATTTTAAATGTAGAAAAGAACATCGAACATTATTAATTCTAATAATAATTACTAAAACTAATGATTCTCCGACAGAAAGTGAAACGAATTACATTTAAAATAGATTTGTTTATACAATTTCACATTTTATTTTTAACTGAAGTGTAACACTCTCAACAAAGTTTACTTATTTGCATGGCAAGTACTACATTTTTGACTTGGCAATGATGAGTGCAGTCTCAGAGTAGCAACAGCCACAGTTGCTGTCGATAGTGTTGTTGTTGTCCCACGTGCAAGCAACAGAGTAAGAGGCAAGAGGTATGGGGCAAGGCCTAAGGTCGCCGCCTTGCCAACACAATTCAAACGAAACGTCGCGGCATTAATATAAATTGCAAACATAGAGAAAACGACAGCGACATCAGCAGCAGCAGCAGCAACAAACTGTTGCTGGCAGTACGTTGAGGGCGTCACAGCAGCAACTCCTCCTCCTGCTGCTACGAGTCATGGCCAAAAGAGGAGCAGGAGGCGCAGTTGAAGCTGGAGTTGAAGTTGGAGAAGGCCAGGCAACAACCGGCATTTGAGACGAAGCTCAAAAGATTTTTGCTACTCATGCGACGTGCTGCAGCGGCAACAATTTGTAGCAGCAATTGTTGTTGTTGTTGTTGTTGTTGTGACTACAAGTTACAATTTGCCATTTTGCGCAAGTAACGCTAATTAAACTTCATTTTCTACTACTTCATCTTCATCTGTTGTTGGCATTGCCATTGCAGTTGCAACTGCAATTGTGGTTGCCAGCAACAGCAATCGTCTGTACCCACAGCCCACACAGGAAATTTTGCATGTTGTTGCTGTAGCTTGATTTTAATATATATCTCCATACTAACAATATTTTCTTTTTTATTTGCTTGCAACCTTTAGATACTTAAATCGGCTGATGCCTCTTCCGAAGACGACGACGAAGGTTGGCTTTACACAGCGGCAACTGCAACAGCAGCAGCAGCTGAAGAAACGGCAGTAACAACAACAACAGTGGATGGGCTACAGTCCACTGCCATCTCATCGACAACTTCTGGCGCCACAGCAACAGCAGCAGGAACAGCCACAGCAGCAACACCCAGCGACGACTCTGATAAGGAGAACAAGGAGACGCTAGTGACCACATCGACAACAACAGTAACAGGCACAGCAACTGCTACAGTAACGGCAGCAACAACAACCACTGCTGTTGGTGTTGTGCTGGTTGGCAGTGGGAGTGGCAGCAACAGCAACTACGACAGCAGCAGCGCCTGCTCATCGTCCAATTCGAACGGTGTTCATACCGAGACCTCGGCAACATCGCGAGTCACTCAAATGCAGCGCACCAACATTGTTGTCAGCGTCATGGACATGGACATGGGTATGGACAACATGCAATTGCAAATCCATAGCCATGGAAATGGCAACAGCAGTGCCAGCACCGATGGCAGCAACAGTCGCTTGAGTAGCAGCAACACAAGACACATCATTAGCAACAATTGCTACAAACAACTGCAAAACGACAACAACAACAGTCAACAGTCACAGCAACAACACAATAACAACAACAACAGCATCACAAACATCAGCAACAGTCGCGTTTTGACTCTAAACAGCAACAACAACAACTACAACAACAGCAACAGAACTCTGATGAAGCAACTGCTGCTGATAATGCAAATGGAAATGCAGCACAGGTGAGTGAAGTCAAGTGATTCTTTTGAGATTCTGATTTGAATTTCAATAGAAAATTGATAGATGAATAGAAGCTGAAACTTGAGATGAACTCAGAGGGAATGTCCAGTTAGAAGATCGAATCAGAAAGTTTAACAATCGCAGACAGTTAGGAAAAGAGTTGAATGATTTCCAAAAGGGGCCTGTCTATAGACATAAGTCTAAAAGCAAACAGAAATGGAATTGGTAAATAAATGTTGCAACTAAAAACGATTTATGGTTAACGGCAACATATATTGCCCTGACATTCTGCTTAGTGTTCAGCTAAGCTTCTTAGCCATAACAACAAAAGTTCCTACATCATTAGCCTTGTATTAAAACAATGCATTTAATCTTAGTTTTCTGATTATTTTGGCCAATTGTCTTAATGGCCAGATTTATCAGCTAATAAGCAAGAGGCACTAGGAAAACTAATGCTGAGAACTCAAGTGTAGTATGCTTGGCCCTGCCATTTATAGACCACAATCCGCAAATACAAATCACAGACATGCCAAAAGCTGCAAGTTGCAAGTCGCCAGTTGCCAGTTGCAAGTATTGCACAGTTTCCCACAGTTGCCACAGTTGGCTGAAGACTTGAGTCTGCGCTGAGTTGCATTTCGATTCGATCACTGTCTGTCTCGCCAGTCTCTTGACTTGTGTCAATAAAGTTGCTTGCAACATTGTAGGCACAGCAGGAGAGCAAGAGGAGGGTCAGAGGGAGAAGGAAAGGAAGGGTGAGAGACTGGGACAGTGAACTGGTCTAGTAAAAGGGGGGCGCCTTTTCAATAAATGGCTACCGCCTCTTATTGCCTCCACCTGATGATTAAGCAGTTGTCTTAATGAAAGCGAATCATGCACCGACAGCAACTGCCATTCAAATACTACTACCGATCCGAACTACCGTCTTCCAATCCCAATCCCCAATCCCGACAGACCGTGTCGCTTTTGAGTCCAGGAAAAATGGCTGGAAATTGAGCAGCGCACGTCAAAAATGGGAAAGTACGAAATTAACTAAAAACGTGTGATTTATTTCTTCATTGCGAGACAAAAAACCCAAAAGCCAAACCAAAAATCCAACTAATGCCATTGAAAGGGACAGAGGACAGAGGACCAGAGATTTATGTCGGTGACTTCGAATCGAGTCCAAGTATTTGTTATATAGACATGCAGCACACGAAATGCAGCACAGGAAATGCAACGAACATTTTGTTGTTAACAATTCCTGCTCTTAGCTGATTGATTAAGAGACGAGCAGTGGAAAGCTTTTACCAATTTTCATTGGCAATTTTTAATTAAATCAACTTTTGCTTTTCTCTTTGCAGCTGCACAACAACCACAATCACAATCACAACAACAACAACAATCATTGTAGTTACTACAGTCGCGCCGACATCTGCAATATTAGTGTCTGGCCCAGTGAGATGAGCAATGGAAATGTGCATCCAAATGCGAATGGAAACCGTTTGCCGCCAAGATCACCAGCCAAATCGGCCAAGTCGGGCAAATCACAGGCGAGCAGCAGTAATGCCACAATGTCGCCATCAAAGGTAAGTTGAAATCACTGCGGATATAGCTACTATATACTTTGGTAAAAAAAAAGTTATCTAAAGGAAGCGGTAGCACTTCCTGTGCTACTAAACTGTAGCACTAAGAGGATTGACTTCTAAGTCGGCTTTCTCCTGGTTTGTGTTGGTTTCCACGCTGACAAATGTGCATATGATTTATAAAAGCAGTGTACACTGCAAGAAATGTCATGGTTAGTTGTGAGGTAGAACAGTTTATGTTAAAATTATGAAGGATATTAGTGTGTTCTCTTAGCTTACTATATTCCAAAGTTACTTCCTCTTTTTGTCAGTGCAGCTGCCCCCATAACTAAAAAACGTTTTCCCTTTCAACGAACAAAAATTGCACTTGCAATAATTTGTCATCAGATGATGGCAGACTCCGTGGCGAGCTGGCGACTCGACTTGGAGAGTCGTTGAAGATTGCGTGTCGCACGTTCACACAACCATGACCATGCCCAGTGGAAGCCAGGCCAAGCGATAGAGGCCAAGTGGATCACATTGTATTGCCAAGTCAGCAAATTCGCCAGACGGCTTGCCTTTGTTGTTGACTTAACTACAAAGACTCTCATGGTTTCAGTTTCGCTTGAAATGCACACGAGGAGAGTATTAGTAAATCCGATCGATCGATCGATCCATCGAAAACTGACCATGTTGGTGGTCCAATGTGTGGTGCGTGTATGTGTGTGTATTTGAGTGTATATTGGCGTGTGTGTGTGTGTGGTTTCGCCTCGAATTTCTCTAAGCTCTTTTTGTGGCTTTTTCGTGTCGATTCGCTGGTAAACATGTCCCCAAACATGTCCACTGACAACTTGTTGAGTGTAATGGGCTGTAAACGATCATCTTTTGGGTAATTTGAAACATTTCATTGCCGCCTTTTGCGTAAAGCAGCGGGTGGAAATCAGTAAAACTGGCAAATTGTTAAACGACCATAATATTTTGACAGATATGGGAAAATTGAATGCGGCACAATTTGTAGCAATTCACTTTTTAAAGTTGGCCTTTGATCTAGCCGGTGTTAGCTAATAGATTGTCAATTGAATGATTTACATAGTTTATAGGAAAATCCTAGTTAATAATTGATTTTATTTGATCCTAGTTATTTTAATCTTTTTCAATAGATTAAAGTTTTAAGTGCTCTGTAGTCTGTGCTTAGTAGAGTCCCCGTGTTTATCAGCTATCGTTGTTTGCTTTCTGTTCTTTATATTTACCTGAGCTCACACCTCTCTCGGTGATTCTCAACACTCATCTGCCTGCTAAACTCTCCGTCACTTGTTTCGTAAGGTAATTATGACTTTCCTGAACTTATTATAAACGTCTGAGTTTTTACTGTTATCCAACACGTTTTGGCGCTCGTTCGACACTCTCACTTTTTTTGTGGTACCTACACAGTCCCCTACGTATGTATGCTGCTACTTCGTGTTGTGGTTGTGTGCGTCGCATTTGCATTTGTCGCTGACAAGTTGAATCTCCTCTCGCGACTGTCTACGCAGTTTTCACTGTCATTCCACCCGAGGGTCCCAGTCTCAATTGCAGCTACGTCTCCTCTTCCCGACTCTTTTATCCCCCCTTTTGCCCCCTTTGAACATCCGCTGCGCATGCGTCGCCTGCGTTGATTTATTGAGAGTGAAATTTGCAGAGCTTTTGATTAATAATGACAAATTTCGGATATACTCGTTGCATTTAAATATCTCGTTTTTGTAGTGCAGTGTAAAGTCGTTGATCAATTTGAAAACGCCTCTCATTGCGATCGATGGCGTCGTGATACGCGACTGTGAAAACAACAACAAAAGTGCAAAGCAAATCCAATCGATGACGTGCAAATCAAACTGTTGCCTTATCTAATCGCAGCGCACTCAGTGTCACACAGTATAAAATAAAATGAGCACTAAATTGACTTGTTAACAAAAAAAAATAAATTAAAAACTGTTAACAAAATGTGGCAAAAATTAAACAAATGGAAAAGAAAGTCCCATGGGCCATAAATCGATGACGCTCAGTGATCGATCACAGAAACAAGCCGCAAATTTCGATTGCCAAAATTTTGGCAAATATAAAAATAAAATTTGCCGGCTTTTATCTTATCACAGGCAGGTGTGTTCCCCCTCCAGAGGTGACGGTGGGGCTGGTGGTGGTGGATGTGGTGCCATTATCAAACTCATTTGACTGTCAGTTTGAATTTGAGTTCATAGCAAACTTTCAGTACGTTGTGCGACATCGCGGTTAACGGTTGAGTTACGGATACGTACGTAGTGCAGCAGATATAGTTGCAGATACATTAAGAGATACAAAGATACACTTACCGATTCAAAATACAACAAATAATTGTCGCGCAACAATAGAAAGCCAAAAAAATAGAGCAAAAAGTGTTTCGCGATTGTCAAGTTTTGTGTATTTTTAATTTAAAACTTTTTATTCCGCCTCTTTTGTTGTGTATTTATTATTGTTACTACTATTGTTATTGTTTTTACTGTCGTTTTCGCGTAATTTGCATTTGGCTTAGAAAAGTGTGTAATTAAGCCCGCTCAGCGCTTGTCAAACTGTGCGCTCACAGTCATTGCGATTAAATTTGCGATTTCGCGTTGGTTTTTTTTGCACAGCGCGACTTTTGCGATTTGCGTTTGACGTGCGTGTCGCAGTGCAATTAAATTAGCCATTTCTTTTATTTTTGGACATAAAAAGCTAAACACGGCTAAAGAAACGACTATTGTCAAGGCCCACTAAAAGAACAACTAAAAGTAAATTTAAACGTATTTCAACACTGTGTGTGTGAGTAAAAGTGTGTGTTTGCTTAGTGATGGACTCGTGCCAAAGGAAGTTATAAATCAAGTCAGGTATAAATTGGTAGTACTCTTTGAAAGATGTGCAACAAAAGCTAGAAAAGAGTCCAAGAAAATTCTTTAGAGAAAATTGATGTATAGAAAATTGTGTTTGTTATCAGTATTTTAAGAGTTATTTATTACCAACTCTGAATCATAAATTGTTTATAATAAAAACAAAATACTTAAAAAATCACTCGATTAGTCAGGAAGCTATCGTTTAACTGAACTATCGTGTTGTCTGCTTCCTAATGGTTAGAGCCAAACTGGCAACACTATCGCTAAACTTGGCCAGCCTTAGTTTGGCAGCTAAAGTTACCAGTTTGCTTAATTGGCCATTGGCTAAACAAAAAGCCAAACTCATATAATTGCCTTTAATTATCGCAAACGCCCAATCGCAAAAGTCTTTCAGTAGCTGCTCTTGTAGTAGTTACTGCTGATGTAGTTGTTGTTACTGTTGTTTTACTGTAGCTGTGGTAGTTGAGTTGTTGTTGCTCTCGTTGCAGCTTCCACTTTGGTTGAACAAGAGTCGTAAAACTTCGACATTTTCACTGGCACTGCATTTGGGAAAATTGTTTCCGTTGCGAGTGTGTGTGTGTGAGTGTGAGTGAGTGTGTTGTGTGCTTGAGTTTGACAGTGACTGCAGTGCTAGTCAAACTGTCTGCGCGGCAAACAGGAAACTGTTAATTAAATTAAAGCAAAGATTAGCAATAAAATTAAGAAACATGTTCAATCGATTTCAAATCATCACAAAAATGTGATAATAGGAAAAATATGTACATAACATGAAGATTTTTAACTTATTTTGGACTTTGTGAGTCATTTGAAGTTGAAAATTGTCGAATTGTGCAATGCGATTTGCAATTAACCATTCATTCAGTTCATTTAATGCCTTACTGTACAAAGGTTAACCCCAAAGTAGCTACAAGTTACAAGTTTTGTAATAACAGCAAACAAAACACACAGAAAAAACCTACAAAAAACAAAAAGCAATCGAAATCATTATCAACGCTTCATTGGTTTTCTCACCCTTTCTCTCTCTTCATACCTCTATCTTTCACTCTCTGTTAAACTCTCCCTTTCTGTCTCCATTTTAGTCTCTGTAATTTCGTTTGTCTTTTTAAGTTCTAATGCCCTGAGCAATTTCAAGTTGATTATGTCAAATTAACATGGGATTGTCAAGAAATGTTTCCCAATGGGGTTGCCGCGCTGAAGGTTAAATTGTAGAACATTTTGAATTGTTGACCTATCTTAATATCAGGCTGTATAACTATTTGTACACGTCTTAAATGTGTAACGCCTCTAAGCCAATACCAGACAAGATCAAAGTATTAAGAGATCTCAGAGAGTATAGGGTTTGATTTAATACACTTTTGTTTGGGATACCCTGTAATCAGCTAAGAACTACTTAAACTAACCTACTAGGAAATGGCTGCATTTCACAACCAACTTTTAGCCTTCACCATTTTATAATATTTAAATTGATTAGCTAAAATTAAACTATATTAATTTCCATGCAAGATCTGAACTCATACATTAAACCCGCTTACAGGGTATGACAAGTGAAATCACATTTGTGTAGACAACAATTGGGCAAAGCTTGATTGATGCGTTAAGACTGAAGAGACAGTGTGAAAACTAGAGATAAGCAAAAAAGGAAGAAAGCAAATGCAAAAGATAAGCGGAAAAAAGAACAGAAAAACAGAAAAGAGTTGAGTGTGTGTTTGCCAAGTGAATAATACGAATAAAATGAATAATGAGTGCAGCAAACAAATAAATAAACGAAAACAAAACACTCACGCGATAAGCGAATTTTCTAAAAGACTGATAAGCCAAGAGAGAGGGAGAGAGAGACGGAAAATGGGAGTGTAGGAGTGGAAAAGTCGCTGCAGCTCGGTCTCTCTTTCCCCCTCTCGCTCAATTGTTTTTGCTGTGCGTCATATGGGGAAGTGTGACCTAAGCGAGGGAGGGCACAACAATTCGCTATGCTCATTAAGTTTTACTCACTTTACTTTGTCACTCTCCCACTCACTATGATACTCCATTCTCTTTCGCTCGCAGGGCAAGGTCTCGCATGATTCAATCAAGCAACTTGTACTCGAAGCTGAACATTTGGTGCGAGACGCTCAGGAGGCCGCATTGAAGACGCCAACGAAGCAGAAACATTCCAACATCATTAAGATTTCCTCGACGGTCAAGAAACGCGACCTGATCATGCCCGGTCCCATCAAGCAGCGTGTCGAGGTAAGTTATCAACTCCACGGCTATACCAACCCAAACTAAACCAACTTTAAATTCTCTACAGGAATGGCTGGAGCATCAGCCATCGACGCCGCAGCTCTTGAATCGCAATATTCATTCACATGAAGAGAATCGCAGGAAACCCGATGATTGTGAAGCCTCTGGAGAGGCATCTGAAACAGATTCTATGCCACAAAAGGAGGCAGTTTGTGGTGTTGGCTCCGATTCATCGGAGGGATTTACCGACTCCATAGCCACCTGCATGCAGACGAGCACGAACTCGTACGGAAATTCCACAGAACGCATCGGTGGCTCCGCCGAACCCATTGGACAGCCGCAGACTCCTCTTGGCTTCGGCAGCAGCAATCAGAGCTTGAATATGAAGATTGTGAAGCGTCCACAGACACGTCGCAAATCAGAGCGTCCCTGGTCCGTGTCCTGCCTGTCGCAGTTGACCACAGACACAGCCCAATTGGCCACAACCATCGCAGCAGTTGGACAGAGTTCTCCTCCGGGCTTGGCCAGTCATTCGATTAGTGAGAGTGCCTTGGATTCCCTCTCGCCGGGACCCAGAGCTCGTGCTGCGTCCTCCTCGGGCACGGGCAGCAATGCAGCCCGCAAGGCGGACAGCAAGGGATCCCTGCGACGTCGCCGTGCCCGCAAGAAGCGCATGTCGGCTGCTTCGGGTGGCAAAAAGTCCGATTCGGGCTCAGAGGCACACGGAGATCTCACACAGACGCTGATGAAGTCCTGTGAGTCGATGTCGTCGCAGCAGCTGCAGGAGTTCACCAATGCGCTGCTGAACATACAGAAAGGTGGCTCACCTGTGAGTGCCAAGCAGGAAGAACCAGTGCCCGAGGGCGAGACAGAATCCCAGCTGATGGTGCCCAAGTTTCGAGTGGGTTCCTTTACCACTGCTGCGCTGATGGCCAGTGAGATACGCCTGGGCGCCTTGGCAGCTCTCTCCAACTACATGAACGAGGATGAGCAACAAGCTGGTAAGGGAACAAGAGAATTCTTAAGAAAAAACGCTTTTGAAACAGTCTGGAGAGTTGACTTCCTTTAGTAATGATATCATCAAGTTCGTTGTTATCTGATTGCCTCACGTATTCTTCTTTAATAATAATTAATCATGGCAAACTTTTGATAGGAAAAGCAAAAAACAATTACTAATCTGGCAGTCATATATAGAGTCTTTATAAGGAATATACTATAAGTTCCACAAATTCAATTGTTTACTACAAACAAAGCGGAAAGTACCTTAGGTCGACTTTATTTCTGTTGAATTCTTTATCAGATAGATAGTTAAAAGTAAATTAGCTATTCTATTTCCGATGATAAAATTTTTTTCCTTACTTCAGATAAACCTTATCAAAGTCACATCTCGAACGTTTCAAAAGTGTTTTAATCTAAACTAATATATTTCTTAGTATACTATCTATATTTACTGTATATTGTTTGAAAATCTTTTTCTCACAAGCACTCACACCTGTACCCAGGCCAAAAGGTACCACAAATGCACCCAATTTAAATAAGATACCCACAACTTAATCCCCACAATGCCCCGTCTTTAATTAAATTATTAATTAATACATATTTATGTGCATCTTTGATTATGTAGAACTCAGCACTGAGGATCATCACAGCAGCATTTCGGAAACCGCATGGGATAATTATCAAGAGAAATATAATTCGGAGAATTATTCCGAGGGCTTTGATTCGGATGCAGCGCGACGTCTGTTGGAATTTGGCGATGACTATCGGTGAGTAGAGAGACAGCAAGAGAGCACACACTTGTGCCGACCTTGAGGCCTCGATTTATTTATAGTTTGCTCATAAATCTTTATAAAACTTTTCAATTTTCGTCTGTTTTTGCAGCAATTTTATTGATTCGCAGTCGGATTGCTGCAGTTCGCTGTCGGCAGCCAACAATTTGGATTCATTTTCGCCACCTCGCATGGATTCACTGCAGCAACACGAGCTGAAGGCACTGCACATCAATCAGGAGACAATCAGCAGCAGCGTTGATCACGCTCGTCGCCAACGTGCACTCGAGTTGCAGTACGAGAGACGTCGCAAGACACTCGAAGTGCGCCGCAAATCGTATCAAGGTATGGATTACACTCCTCTCCAGAGATAACACTTACTAATCCCTTGCTTTCCTACCCGTCCACAGATATGGCTGAGGCCATTAGCTCACAGAAGGAGCTGCAGCTACAACAGCAGATGATTACAGCGAATCTTTCCTCCTCGGCCACTGCGCTGATGACACCCAAGAATCCAAATCCGACTACGACTACAAATCCTGCTCAGGCGCTGGCCCGTCAGGAATCCGTGGGTCGCAAACTGGAGTTTGGAGCTGGCATGAGTCACTCTGCGCAATCGCTGCTGCGTCGCACCTCGGAGAGCGATACGTCGACACGTCGTCGTCGCACAGTCACCGCTGATGAGCGTAGACGCTCCTCTAGAAATCTGGAGAAGTGCATTAAACTGATTCCAGCCACATCCTCGTCGAGTGGCGATGACTCCGAGGATGGTGAACAGGAGATGCGTTCTCTACTACAGCAGAGTCGCGATAGACTTGAGGACACGCGTGCGCTGAAGATACGCTGTCATCTGTTGAGACCTGAGGATTATGTAAGTATCTAGAGGAGGGATTAGGGGAGGAATTTACTGTATAAACTTATTTATAATTGCATCACTTTCCCTCGCTTACAGCACGAGATTATCAACACTTGCCGGGATAACATACGCTGCTTGGAGGCCGTGTTACGGGGTCCGCCTGGTACGGTGCTATCGACACACTGCGCCGGCCAGACAAAAGGTGAGTCCTTGCCAGCAAGCTGCCGGCTGATTGTGCGCCTGGCTGGTGGCACCACAACCGCAGCCACAACTAGAACAACTAGCACGGGCACAACCACAGCTGCTGCATCCGCTTTGTTGCAACCGATCGTCGAGTGCAAGTGTGCGCCAATCACTCGATTTGTGGCCCGTGTGATCGAGTTTGTGTTGGATGTGGGAAATTTGCTGGAGCATTTTACACTCTATAGATTTTTAGCCGGAACGCTGAGATCGCTCTATGCGCTGGTAAACCGGCCATTGGGTCGATTGGAGCGTTTGTTTGGCGGTTTTCGAGGGTTGCTCTAAAAGAGCAGTGCCAAGAGATAGAAAAAAGATTGAAAAGACACTGGGAGCTTTGCCTTATTTTTGCCAAGCTAAACAGCAGCTTTTTAAAAGCTCTTTAATATATATATACGTATATTTTTTTTAACTGTATTATTTTGTACGATTTTGTATTATTTTGTATAATTTATAATTTGGAAAAATTTTGTTTTTGCATTTGACAAAACGCATTTTGCATCGAATTTCAATTTTTGCATTTGTTTATTACTATTATTAATAATTTTAAAAACACACAAAAAAAAAAGAAAAAATATTATTTATTTTGCGCATTTACATAATTCTTTTTTTGGCAAATAAAAATTATTGTTTTTATATCAAAAAAATACACCAAAAGCATTAAAAATTGTTCTTTTTTTATATTGTATCTTAATATATATTTATATAAAAATCTATTAATTTGGTGTTATTGTTTCGTTCAACTACTCGTAATTTGTTAATACTATTACTATACTATGCTTGTGTTTTTGTCAAATGTTTAACCAAAATTAATTTATAAATCTATTATTAGTTTAGTTTTTGCCCTAATTTATTTTGTTATCGTCATACTTCTTCACTAATCTGTTTAAACTATTCAAATTTGGAGCAGGTGAAACTTATACCCAAAACTATATCTTAATACCATTCTGTTTTAACCACAGCTGTAGTAATCACAGTTTGAGAGTCTCTCTTTTCGAAACTCACTCGAACAGTTTCAGAGCAATTGTGTCTCTGCTAAAGTTGTGGCTGCACTGTGCCGTACTGTTGTCATGACAGTCACATTGTAATCATAACAAAATACGTATAAGAAAATTTATATTCCACATTAAGAATAGCGAAATGTGATAAATTTACTTAATGTTATAGCTTGGATATATGCGTATTAGGGGAACTGGCTGCTTTGACCCCTACAAGAGCAAATTATTTTCACTGCTGACGTCATTTTGGCAAAAAAGCGGAAATGTTCTAAACAAAAAGAACGCTGATGGGGGAAAATTTATTAAAATGTGTATTGAAGAAATGCCAAGAATCTCATAAAACTGTATTATAGAATAATTTATTAGTTCTAACCCAAGGTGGAGGCCAAACAGTACCAGAAAGTGACGCTAGAGGTCGCGCTTTAAGCTGCGCTCCACGTTGTCCGTTGTGCTGTTAAAACTGTAGCTCTATGTGTGTTTGTATTTGTATTTGTGGGTCGCCGTCATCTGTTATTGTTGTTGGTTTTTATAATCTCGCCATCATCTGCTTTTGAAAATGACGTCGTCGTCGCAGCAGTGCGCTGCTTTATATTGACGCATGCGCTGTTGTTTTTGTTGTTTTCGGTTGCTCTTTTGGCGGCTGCTGTGTTTGTTGTTGCTGAGCTGCCGAAACTTATGAGCAAGCCTATACTCACACACACACACACAAATGCGCGTGCTCTGTGCGAATAGCATTGCGTGTGAAGCCAAGTTCAAAAGTTGACGCTTTTTGTGTTTGCCGCTCCGCTTGCCTCTCTCATTAACGCTCTCTTTTCCTCTCTTCTCTCTTCGACGCTACCTAAAAGCTGCTGCGCCAAAAACAATTGAAACGGCCGCTGCGTCGTTGCTGTCTCAGTTCATTTTTAGCGTGCGTTCCAAGCGGTTCTGCTTCCGTCGTCGTGTTTGTCGTCGTCGTTGCTTTTAACTGTTATTCAATGTGCTTCCGCGAGCTTTAAGAACTCATACTATTTATTTTAATGAATCTCCATATCTTTTAAACGCCCGACTGCAACTGTGATAGCAACAACAACATCAACTTAAATCTCAACAAGCTCAAGAAATCCCAACATTTGCCACCATTCATAAAAAAAGTCGCATGCTTTCGTCACGTATAAGTGTGAATAAAAGTGTATAAGAGTGCAATCATTATAAGAGCCATTGCAGCGGGGAAACCTTTGTTGGCTTTTCCTATTGTTTACAATCGCGTTTCCCAACTTTTCGAGGTCATCGTCGGCAAGTGTAAATAAATCTCTAAAAGAAACTTCGCTGCTGCATGTGTGTTTGTGCTCAACAGAAGTAAACAAATTTTGAAATGTTTAAATACGCAAATTGATTACGAAAATTGATTTCAAGTGGCGCCGCCTGGCGAAGGCAGCTGGCAAAGCAAAGCGCACTAAGTGGGTCACACAGACACACACACTCAAACACAGTGGCCGCTAAGGGTTGTCCTACACAACTAGAGCAACAGAGAGAGCACTAGGAAAAAAGCTCTTGTCGAAATGGGTAAAGTTAGTGTCGCCATTCAAACGGACCTCTCTGGACTGCTCTCCTCGACGAACTCTTCGGCCTCCACTTCGCGCTCATCGTCGCAGCAAGGTAAACAGACAAAGACACAGACACACAGAGAGATACCGTTATGTGCATAGCGCTCAGCTTATGCGCGAGAGCAAATAGTAGAAGAACTTATCGCTTAATTTAGAAACAGGTGTAAAGATGTTGTTAAGAAGATGTAGGCAAACAGAGAAGAGCAGAGAAAGAGACTGTGTAAGCAGATCGTAAATATGAGATAAGCTGAAAACGTATAAAAAAACTAATTGGGCACTTAAAGCTGACGAAAGTGAAATATATTCAAGAGATGCTAACACTGGATAAAGGGAGAGAGTAGCAGAAAGAGAAGGCTAAATCTATTGCGTTATTCATTGGTATGAGAAAGCGAATAGAGTCAGAAAATTGTTAGTTTTCCAAGCACATAAAAATGGAATTGGGTAAAGAAAAGTTTAATATTTCTTTCAGACTTTTGAAGTGCCATTTGTAGGGTACTTAAAGCCAAGTACTTGCCACTTATGCAAAGTCCGAAGCTTATGTAATGCTGTCTTGCAACAAAGGTGATTAACCTCTTTATATAAAGATTTTTATAATAGAGAGAAAGACTAATAAAATTGTGGAGATTCGCGAATCGTTAGAGAATTTATGACTTGATGAATCTCTGCAGTTACCTGTTGTGCCACATATTTTTTTTATCGTTATTGTTGCGGTTTGATGGACAGTTTGGCCGACTTAGTCTGCCACTTGTTGCCTCATTGGGGTTTGGCCTGATTCTTGCAACATTTGCAGTTGCCTGGCACTGCTAATTAGGCATTGTTGTGCGGGGAGGGAGTAGGAGGAGGCGGGTAGTTGCGGGTGGAGGCAGACATGTAGAAGTTGCATGTTTGGGGCGTTGCAATCAACTCCACCGCTGAATTCACGCTCAGCTTGGCACTCTCATTAACGGTACCCGGCGACTCGACTGGGCTTTTATGGTCAATTGTAAAGCGTTACGCTCTTTGAAGTTTTATGGCAGGCAGCTATGGCAAAGATGGCAAACCGGAACCCGGTTCAACGTAGTTCAAGTTCTGAGGCGAAAACCTCTATGCTGTTCAACAAATTGTGGCGTCATTCTCCACATTAATAATAAATGAAACCGTTTTTTGTTGTTTATGTTTTTTTTTGCTTTGCCCTCATTTGTGGTTGACCTTGAATTCGCTGGAAATGTTAAATCATTCCAAGTATTGAAATCAATTCGCATTCAAAACAGTGTTGATAAACGGTTTACAGTTACAATCTTGTGGTTTATTGTTGATTGGGAACACACCTTTCCAATTACCATAAAAGCAATTGCATTTTCTTACCTACAACTGTCTGTTTGTCTGCAGGGCGTGGCTCCGCCCCCTTTTCGTCGCATCTGTCATTGCATTGAAGCATAAAGCAAACAAAGTTTTATGTTGAGTTCATTGACTTTGCCAGAGTTGCGACCTCTTGACGCCATTTCCTCTCACTAATCAGCATTTCTAACAAAAATAGAAAAAAATATCCAAATTTTTTCGCTAATTGTGTATAATTGTTGTCAGAGTGTTTTTTTCCGCCAAATATGTTATTTTTGGTTGTTGTTGTCACCCATAATTATTCTAGATTATATTTTGGTAAATATTTAAGTCGCCTATTTTGAGCGCTGACTTGTTGGCTTTACACATTCCATGCCGTTGGCAACTCTGGCGCGTTACCTCATCCCCCATCCTCTAGACATTAGTAAATAAATACATATGTTTATTCGGTTTCGTTTACGTCTATAGTTGGTTTAAACAACTAAACTAAAAAAAAGGAGGGGAGGAATCGTTATCGTGCCTGGTAGCAAATTGGCACCGCCTTCCTTTTGGCACTCCCATTTTGTCGCATTCTCATTTATTTATGGCAGCTAGTCACGCAGGATCAAAGGACATTAGGCTGAATGGGTTAACGGCTGCCTTGAGCCATTTATTTTTACTGTAGGGCTTGAGAGTTACTCAAGTTTGGTTCGATTGTCGTAGGCTTTCAGTCGAAAGTTGGAAGGAAAACTAATTTAGAGAGAAAAGGTATGGAATTTTGAGAACTTCTTTATTTTTGAGAATCTTTTAATATTTTTCAAAGCTTTTTTCGATGCAATAGGCAGTTTTAAAGGTATATGAGCTAAGGAGTTCTTTATTAGCGTACTTTGGAAGTGTATTAAAAAATTTTAAAAATATTTTAACATATTTTATTAGTCACAAGTTTTGTTGTAGTCAAAACTCATCTCTACTCATATTTAATATGTATTATAAACCTTTAGAACCAATAGAACAATCGACTTACACAGTCACTCTTAAGTCCCAGTCCATAAAAAACTTTTTATCAGACATTTATAAGTCTAAACTTGGGTATTATTCAATTATAATGTTACAAAAGTAATCATTAAACTTAGTAGAACTTCGAGTTATTGGAAACTCGGTATTTTAGCTGCAAAAGCTGCATAGAGTTGTTTGTACTGCATTAAAAAAAGTTTAAACAGCTGGATTACTAATATAATAACAGCTGCTAAGAACCCAGAGAGAAGCACATAGAGAGAGAGAGAGACAGCCTTTAGAGAGAGGTAGAGACAAATACTATAGATTCTTTGGCAGTATAAAGAGTATTGAAACACATGTCTCCCACACAAAACATTATTTAGCAAATTTTGCAAAATTCATTGAAATGTTTTGCCAAGTTTTGAATATGTAGACACCACTTTAACACACACACACACACACACACACACACACACACCACCGCACACACATGTCAATGCCCTTGTGTGTTTGGTTTTTTATGGCTGCAGTTGCATTTTATTGTTTTGCGCTTGAATTTGCATTATTTTTTGTGGTTTGCTGTTTTTTTTGTTGTTTTTTATTTTGCTATTTTTACTGCGTGACGAAATGTAAACAATTTTTTCAAATTTCACTTGTCAGTGCCGGTGATGAGCCAACAATGAGTTAGCCAAGTCTTTAGAGGGAGGAGAAAGGAGCGGAAGCTGTGAGTAGCCGGAAGAGATTTGCCTGTTCTCCCTCTCACTCTCTGTGTCTTTCTCTCTCTCCCTCTAACTCTATTCATTAGAATACAGTTAGCGTAAATTCGCATTGCGATTGGCGTTTAATTGTTTATTAAAGTGAAAGTCGCTGCAGTTTTTTGCATTTCCATTTCCATTTCTCTCAATCACTAATCAATTTTATGCCCCAAAGTCATTAAATCGTCCAGTCAACTGACTTGAGTTGATTATATTGAATGGACACTGTTGTGAAAATTCATCATGATTATCGCTTTGAGGGTTACCGCCTCTAAATCTCTAAATCTTTTTAAGTGCTCGGCTTGATGTCTGATAATGTCTTCCTGTCGCACTGAGAGAGATCTCTCTTTTTCGCACTCTATCCTCTCTACCCTTTCCCCCCTCTTACCCCTTTCTTCTAGCACGTTGTAAACTTGATCACAAGTTGTGCAATCTTTGAAGATTATGAAGTCGCTTTTACCGCTGAAAAAAGTGCGTACAAGATTTTCCAACTAGAGTCTATTAACTGACGGCCCCCTCTAGTATTATCTCTCTTGCTCTCTCCCTATCTCTCTATCTCCGTCTCCCTCTCCGTCGATCGTTTTGTTGCGCTCGAGCTGCTGCCATTTGCTGTGGGTTTGGCATGCCACAAGTTGGCTCTGCATTGCAACATTTCTGCAGCCACAAGTTCAGTCAACCAGTTACGGTTTGTCTGCCAACAAGTTCGGTTTGGCTTTGGTCTTTGGTCTCAACACCCGGAGCTGTTCCAACTGTCGAGTGTTTACTGTATTAATCAATAAGCCAAAAGCAACTTCACCTGTTTTTGGGTGAAAGTAATTGAGCCTCCTGTAAGGCATCTACGCACTTTGATCAGTTGTGTACCGTCCTTGCAGCTAATCAGTTTACTAAAGTTAGCATAAAATACCAAAGTGTTACTAATTAATCAAGTAAGTTCTTAAACAAACCTCGCTTTGTGTTTTGCATTAGTTTGGCAAGTCCGCCCATTGTGGATTCCAGGCAAGTTTAGGAACTGCCCACTTGACTGTGTTGCAATGTCAAAGGCGTTGCAGAAGGTGAATACTAAGGAAAGAGATTAGTTAGATACCCTGTAAACAACAAGTGATTTGTGTTTAATAAAAAAGGCAACTAACTGAAATATATTTTGATTACGTTCAAAATAAACATCAATTTCTGTAGATAGTCATGTCTATCTATTTCTTACTAGTCTTGTCTGCTTCTTCTTTTAAGCTCAACTATAAGTTCATTTTGAAATATGCTAATTTGATTCATTAGCATAACATTTGGTTAATTGCTTAGCAGAATCATTAACTAAAACTTAATCAAACTGTTTGAAGCGTGAGCCAGCGTTAAGACCACAAAATCCAAACTGATCAATTAAATAGTTGAGTGAATAGTTGTTTTTGAAGAAGATTAACTAGACGGCTACTAAAGGGGATAAATAATAGTTGTTTGCATAGTCATACCCTACTACAGTCGCTGCCTTTTACAGGGTATCACAGATTCTGTTTTCTGCCTTTTGGGCGTCAACTTGAGCTGCATTTAAAGCCTCTTTTCGTTACAATTGAAAAACTGCTGCTCCCACACAATCTGCCAGTTTCACATTACCAAACACACACCAAAACACAACACTCGCACACACACCTTCCCCTCCCCTCAGCGTCGCTCAACCGTTTAGTGTTAAACTTTTTGTTTGTTTTGCTGCTTTTAACACATTTTTTGGTAGTTTAACAGAGTTTCACTTTTAAGACGCTTTTCTTGGCTGACAGCAGGAAAAGCGAAAGGTATTTATTAACCAAAGGGCTGGAAAAGTGTAACAAATCTACGACTTAAGTGCCAACTGAATCCCATAACGAATCTACCCCAAAAACTAAATCAATTAACTGATTGAAGTCTGCTTTCACTGCAATTTAATGCGCACTATTAACTCGAGACAATTAAATCATTATAATGATAATGTTAATGATCATTATGTTGCTTGTTTGCAGATCTATTGGCTGCTTGGGAGGATCTGCTTAACTGGAGCGAGAATGCGTCGACGGCACGCAAACTGCAGCAGGAGATGAGTGCACTGAAGCACACGCTGTCTCGTCTGGGCGATAATGCCACGCCCGAGCTGCTCGACACCGAACCAGCCATACAAATAGCAGTGGAGGCACTGAAGGTAAGTCCAACTTAACTATACACCTGTTTACTATATAAAGTATACTAAATCTATGCCAAATTGCAGCAAGAACAGATCCAACTGGGCAGCTATCGCACCAACATGCTGCGTCTCAATGCCTCCGTGCACAGCTGGTTAACGCGTCAGGAGCGTCGCCTGCAGCAGGAGCAACTGCAGCAGCAGCAACAGCAACAAACTCAACAAGAGTCCGAACAATTACAAAAGGAAATGGAAAAGCTAAAGCTTAAACAGGAGGAGTTAGAGGCAGAGAAGGAAGCCACTTCCACGGTGGCCATCACAGTGACCGACAGCAATGGCAACCAGGTGGTAGAAGCATCCACTGGCACCACTTGGGATGTAAACAGTCTCATGAGTGCCGAGCAGGAGTTCCACAAGCATCTAAAGGATGAAGTTAGCGACATGTACAGCGCCTGGGACGAAGCAGATGCCAGGTAAGTCCAGTTGCTCCTTTACAATAGATACACTCCCTCATGCCACCATTTGTTGCTCTACAGAATCAACTCGCAGCTGGAGATGCTCACAAACTCGCTGATTGCCTGGCGCCAACTGGAGTGTGGTTTGAGTGAGTTCCAACTGGCTTTGGGCCAGGATCGTGGCACACTCAAGGGTCTTGAGGGAGCTTTGGACAAGGGACAGGCCACGCCTGTTGAGCTGGCACAGAATGTCAAGCTGGTGGCTAAGCTGCTCTCGGAGAAGGTCAACGTTAGCCAGGAGCAGCTGCTGGCAGTGCAACAGCATCTTGATCCCAATCACATCTATCACATTGCCAAGTTCACGGCCTCCAATGGCTCGCTCTCCGACTCGGGCATCTCTGACGGCGGTGCCACCTCTGATGGTGGTCTGTCGGAACGGGAACGCCGTCTCGGTGTGCTGCGTCGTCTGGCCAAGCAGCTGGAACAGGCGCTGGCTCCTGGCAGTGCTGCCATGCGCTCCATTGCTGCACGCATGGAAAGCGCAGAGGCGGAGCTGAAACATTTGCAAAACACTTGCCGGGATCTGATTGTGCGCACAGCAGCGTCACATCAGCAGAAGCAGCAGGAACAGCAGCAGCAGCTGGAAAAGAAGCAGGAAAAGAAGCAGCAACTGAGCAATGGACACGTTAAGCAGAAGGCAGGCAAGTCCCCATCCCCGTCACCAACTCAAGGCTCGCCCAGCAAGCGACGAAACGCGCGTAAAACGCGTCAAGCAGCCGACAAGTTGCAGCTGCACCAACAAGAGCACAACAAACAGCAGCAGAAGCAGCAGCAGCAACAGGTGGTGCAGCAACTGCAACGCATTGTGGCCGCTGGCGGTGGTGGCGATGATCCCGCCGAGGATCCCAACGTGCTGCTTGATAGCTCCGAGGATGAGGATGAAAACGCAGCAAAGTCGAAGGGACGCGGTTGGGCGTGGCGCATTGCGAGGGCGGCGGTGCCGATGCAGTTGGCGCTGTTCACGTTCTTCTGTGCTGCCTGCATGATGCAGCCCAATTGCTGTGACAACCTGAACAATTTGTCCATGAGTTTTACGCCTCAGCTGCGTTATATACGCGGCCCACCTCCGATTTGAGCGGCGCGAGTTGCGCGCGTTTTGTACGCGACTTTGCTCGCTGCATAGAAAAACGCGCGCGTTTTTAAGTAGGCAACAAAATAATTTACAAGTACGTTAAGTGATCCAAATAGAAACGGATCTGCAGCGCAGCGGTCAACTGCCAGTTATACACTAGGCGACCTTATGGGCCCCTACGGCCACCGTAATGAGGTGACTGCAACGCGCGTTTTTGCACGCGATTTGTGCGCGATTTTGAAGCAATCGTTGATGAGATTAATTAGAACTTTCAATTGATTGTTCTAATTTTTTATTGAAACGGCGGCACTTAGTTTTTTATGCAACGCAAGAAGTTATACTTAAGCTATACTTAAATAGTTTTTGATTCGTTTGATTAATTCATTTGGTATTTGTCTTAGGAATTTAGTTTGCGATTCTTAAAATAATTCTTTTTTTATGCAACTGAGAAGCGTTTAAAATTAAGTGCAAGATGAAGCAGCAAAACACAAGTTTAAGCTACAGAACTTTAGGTGCAGAGAGATGAGATCAATGTACTTAGAAAAGAAAACTAAATGGCGGAGGAATGTGCACCGCCTACCCCTAATGAGACCCATGACAAGCTCCAGTTACTAGAAACACAAGTTAAAACATTTGAAATTATGTTAAACATTTTTGTAAACTTTTCGGTTTGAAAAACACGTCAAGTGCCTACAAAAGCCAACAATAAAGGAGGGCTCCTACAGAGACAAGAAGATGGAGAGAAAGAGAGAAGAACCGAGTGCATATCGAGCCAGGCAAACAGAGCTAACCAGAAGCTAAGCCAACAATCTTATGGAAGGCACCGCAGAGAAGCAGCCTTCGCAGACTAAGGAAAAACTTCAACGCGAACCAGTTGAGAATTAGAGTTTCTATTTTTATACAACGCAAATGCAATTTATATAGTACTATATGTGGAACGAGCAATTGGCAACATTTTTTGTGTCCATCTTAAGCTCTGTTTAGTTCAGTTTTATGTCTATTATATTAATAGGATAAATACAAAGTGGAAAAGTGGAAAATTTACAAAAAAAAAAAGATGCAAGTAAAACAAGAAATGCAAAAAAATTAAGTGAAAAGAACAGATTGAATATATATATTCGTAATGTATCTGAGCAGTTGTTTAAAACTACGTTTAGGAACTACTATACACTACTAATTCGGCAATAAAATCAGTTAAATTATAAACTATTTTTAAGTTTCGTAATTATACGTGTTTGCGTGTTTGCAAAAACAGAAAACGGAAAATTACAAAAAAAAATCTACATGAAAATGCAAAAAAATATAAAGTATTAAAAGAGGCGAAAAGGTGACTTGTTATTTAACGGATTGGAAAGGTAAGTGTTCAGTGAAGAACTCAAAATTCCTCTGAAATAATACCAAGACTCACAACATGTTTTAGCAGGTTAATTTTTATTAAACCCTTTGATTTATTACAATGGAGTCTAGAGAAGGATCACCAATCCCTGCTTTGCGGTCGAACCCATTTTAGATCTTGGCTCTGTTGAAAACGCTGCTCTCCACCTCACAATCCGCAGAAAGATCCACCACGAGCTGATTATACACGCCTTCGGGCACAACAGTGCCAACTATTTTACGATTGTCATCGGTCTTGACACGAATCATTTGAATTTTGCGACCATCCTTCTCGATAATCAGAGCAATGCGATCCCAAATGGGCAGCATAAGACCCGAGAGCACGTGGTAGGTGCGCACACGAAGACCTACACCGCATTTGGCGCCAAAGGGACAGCGACGATTCCAGTAGATGTGGGAGCACACACGCAGGCACTGATGGTACTGCATTTCCCAGAATGCTTGGACCTTCTCGGGACTGGCCTTCACATAGCGATTGGAAATCGAGCTGAGGGTTTCAGTGCGCACCTGAGGTCCAGTGTTTGGTCTGTAGATCTTCAGGCTGATTTTACTGGGATTGGTGCTGGTTTCCCCAGCGTCCGGCTGCGCGTCCAGGCAGAGAATGGCACAGTTGTTGTTGTTGCGCTCCTGTTTGTACATGTAGAAACCCTCGTGCTTGTTGCGAGCGTCCTTGTTGTATCTGTGGAAGTGTATGCTAAGTAAATAACCACTCCAAGTGTAATAAAGTGGTACTCACTTGGTCAGCGCCTGATCGAAGGACATGCCACGCACCACCTGCATGGTATGCAACTCGGTGGCAGCTTTGCCCGTGGCATGTTGCCTGATGAACCGTATCAGCTGAATGGGAGTGACATTGGCACCATGGGCATCCAAGTCTAGGATACCCAAGTCAAAGTGACCCGAACGCTTCATCTGCAAGATCAGGGAGTACATTTTGTTCAGGAAGAACTTGAAGAGCGCGTTCTGGACCTCAACGCGACAGCCGAGAATGCGATTGAGGAACTTGGGTATGTTGTTGCTGTCCTTCTCGATGACAAACATCTGCTGCCCCTTCGTGTCCTCCGAGACACTCAGTATGCCCACGCCCGAGAGTGCGACACAACAATCGAAGCTGAAGTCTCCTTTGTAGTTCTCCGGCACATGAATCGATTCCAGGGCCTTCTCCCCTGTGATCTGCTGGAGGACGCTTTCCAGAGCGCTACGTCCAATGTTGTTGTCGATGTTGAACTTGGACAGATCACGGGCATCAGTAGCACGACGATCTCCCTGAGTCAGAGCTCCCAGACTCTCCAGGCGCTTGGCCACAGTGGCCGCAAAGCGACTCTCGCCTCCCAAATCCGAGATGAGAAAGACGTACTCCGGCGCATTGGCCTGATTGGAGCGGTGTGTCCTGCCAAATTGCTGAATGGCACGATCTGCACTCCAGGGCAGCTCCAGAGTGATGTGCAGACGTCGACGCTTCTTGTCGAGGCGTCTATCATTCTGCAAAGAGATGCCACTGGAGGCTGCCTCCGAGATGATGGCTACATGCTTGGAGTCTTCCATGAAACGCTGCTTCTCCCAATAGTTGACCATATCCATGCTGGTCTCCGCATCTCCGCGTTGCTCGTACTTAAAGTTATTGTCGACGGTGCGAACGACACGTCCACGTCGTCCCGTCATCTCGGCCACAACATTTGTGCCCAGCTTGGAGATGATCTTGTCCAGGGTATTCGGTGGCATGCGACGTCCCAAGTGCTCAATCTTCTCCAGTAGTTTCTCCCGCACGGTAATGCAGCGCTCCACATCCCGTTCGGTTATTCTAGCCGCTTGGGACTTTGTTGAAGTCGTAGCTACGATTGAACTCGCCATCGCTCTTGGCATTCAGGTTGTTGCAGAGATGCTGCAGAATGCGATCCTGCATTGTGATCTTCTCCACTGAAAGAGAAAGTGGACTTTGAGGTAGGGAAACACCTAAAGGAAATCTTACCCTTGTCTAGCTTCGGGGGACGTCCACGCCGCTTGCGTCCCAACTTCAAGCGATCATCGTCTTCGTCGTCGGGATTCCAGCCGTTGTCAATGTCTATGTCACTGTCGCCTCCATCGCCGTCCATGTCGTCATCCGGCCAATCGGAAATAATCCTAGACCGCTTCGCATAGGAAGTGGTCCTTGAACGGGCTTCTGGCTCAAATTTGCCCGTGCTGAGCAACTTGTAGAGGGATTCACGGGTCGGAGCCGGAAAGTACTTCTCCACAAACGACTGAATAATCATCTTCGATGTGGACACAAAGTTGGTCAGTTCCCCCTGATACATCTCCAGGTGCTCCAGGGTTCTCGACTCCCCAGTGGACTGTAGACCAATGACCACAGCCTTGCCATTACGTGCTGCATCGTGTACCATCTTGACTACATGGTTCACCTTGGAGGCAATGCAGAGATTCTTGAAGAAACGCTGGTGAGCCGACCAGAACTGACAGGTTATGATCTTCTGCACGCGATTCTCGATGCACATCAGGCGACAGGCTTTGAGGAACTTCTCATTGATCTCGGCCCAGAGTTCAGCCGAGTGATTGTAGAGCTTGTGAAACTCCCGTGACATCGGCACCTCCTCAATCCGAAAGCTGACATCCTTGAAGCTCAGCTGCCTGGCTATATAGGATCCTCGCAGTTTCATGTCCATGGCCACGATCTCCATGGCGCCCAATGCCCCGCTTCTCCACGGTATTCACAAACTTGACGAAATCCGAGTAGGAGGTACCAGGACCCCATAGACCCAGACGCACCATATAGGCCATGTTCCGGGGCTCCGATGCACCCGTAGCCGAGGCATACACCACTCGAGCCATCGGCAGGAGCTGCTGCAGCTCCAGCACAGTGGTGCCTGTCTTGGTGGACTTGCCGGCATTCATGAGGCTCAGATTCTTGGCCTTGTGGCACTCGTCGAGCACAATGACTCCGGTAAAGTCGGCTCCCAGCCAATGGATCAGTTGCTTCAAGCGAGTGTTGTACTTGGGACTTGCATTTGCGGATTCTCCGATGAGGGCCGTGTACGTGCAGAACATAACGCCCTTCCTAAAGTAATTGTTCTCCTGGGAGTTGATGCGACTGTACTTCAGCTTGCTCAACGAGGCCACCTTGATTTCGTTACTGGCATCGATGTCACGCAGATCGCGTTCCGCATCGAACTTCAGATCATTGCACACAGAAATCCACAAGGCACGTTTCCTGCCCCTCAAAAAGTTCTCATAGATGATGGCTGCAATGGTGCGTCCCTTTCCCACACCTGCCCCATCTCCGAGCAGAAATCCCGCACGTTGTCCACACGGCAGCAGCTGCTCGTGAGCCTGGCAAGCGTACGTCACGGCCTCCAGTTGTAGGGCACTCAGACTAGGCGAGTTAATGAGCTTCTCCGGCAGAGCGAGCTCATAGGTAATGTCTGGTAGTTCCACGGAGGAAAGGGTTGCCGTTTCCACAACGGGATCGGGATGCTTCGAGCCGCCCTTCAACTTGCTGGGCCAATAGGATGAATAAGTATCAGCCACTCCTATCTCCTCGAAGTCCACCTCATCGTCCTCCACTAGCGGCGTGTGCATCGGGGTCAAGGTCATGGGAGTGGCCTCCCTGCGTACCGACTGCTGACGTTCCAGATTCAGGTGAGGTAGGAGAGGCTTTTGCAGCCGGGCTTGGGGCAAAGACCTCAGCTGCTGGGGCATGGCAGCCAGATTGCCCTTGGTCATCAAAAACTCAGCCATGGCCTTGTTAAAGTGCACAGATTGAGTATTGGGCACCGACTGCGCGCGTGGAGTGTTCTTGAACAAATCCTGCATCTGATTAATGGATACTCCAAACTTATACTGATCAGTATTCACACCCATTTGCTTGTTAGCCTGTGGCTGTTTCAACTTCATCTGCAGTCCGTAGTTCGCATTGGTCTGGATTTTCTGGTCAGGAATTGCAGTATCGCCTTGGATGGGAAACTGGTTTACATTCTGCACGGACTTGAAAGACCATACGATTCGAGGCTAAGCCATCAACGGGCAGTTGTGGAGGCTTCTCTTTGGGCTCCACTTCTGGCTCAGGCTCCACCATCGGCAGAGAGTTTAGCTCTTCCTGAAGTCTGGCATCGATATCCGCATCATTTTCCTTGTTCGGTTTTTCAGCTTTATTAACATTCAAGTCATCCATTTTTCCGACTAAATCACTGTTCACAAATCAAAGCTCTAGATAGGAAATTTATTGAATCAGATTTATTAGCCTTTTAAATTTTTCTATATTTTGAACTTATTTTGAGGTTAGGAAACAACTGAATTATGCCACGGCAGAAAAAGTTATGAAAAACTGAAATCGAATATGAAAGAATAAGAAAGAACTGGACATTAAAAGCATGGATAACTTATCCCTAACACAAATGCACTTACATACATCACATAATAATACAAATAATATCATCAAAATAAAATTTCTTTATTTTCCATAAATGTTTCTTAACAATAGAGTTTAAGAAAAAAGATATTCTTAATGCTATTTTATTATAACAGTAATATTACTTACCTTTTGGTTCATGTGTGAACTCCTTACTCAATTATTTTGGATGAATTATTTAAAATGGTTAAAACTTCTTAAATTTTCATCCGCACACAAACAAATTTCTTAAACGATTTCTTTTTTGACACTGACACAGGGTTGCAATCTTGAGTAAGCTTAGAACCAGTGTTGAGTAGCGCCGTTGTGCTAGGCCTATCATAAGCGTCGATTTTTTATTAAAAACTTTGCAGAAATTTTTTGCTTGAGGAATTCTTTTGTTAACTCAGAAGAATTGTTAATAAATCTCGTTCTAAAATAACCAATTTTAGATTTGTAACAATAAGTTTGTTAATATCGATTAGAATTAAGTATTGTTAAGCGACACAATGTTAGTATATTTCAGTATTTGAAGATCAGCTGGACGCATGATGGCGTCCCAGGGAAAATGGAAGCTGGGCACACTTTTGCCGCTTGCCGTTCTCTTTTTTGACCGAAGACGATACTTTAATAAAATCTGTTAAAAGAACTGCCATTCGAGGACTAATTAACCGATAGGTTGCAGTTCACAGATTGGAATATATATTTTATAAGACTGGATTGTATTATTGTTTTTATTTCTCTTAGGTAGACAACTCTCTCAGCTTTCTGTACTAGTCTCTGCTTAGTTTGTCATTCCGGAATAAATACAGACACAATGTTGCTCTTTATTTTAATTTGAAGAAACCCGTCTTCAGCCAACAGGTGTAACAGATGTTGAATGCAGTTCTATTTAGTCAACAAATCCATCCAAATGAGGGAACACCGATATGAAGGCTGCGGACAGCAACGTGAGCTTTAAGGACACTGTCGAGAAGTGGCAGAAGAAGGCCACCGAAAGACGGGAGAATGATGCCCAAAGGGCCGGAGTGGCATTTTCAACCGATCCCGTACCGGAATACAAGCGAAGAGGAACAGAATCGAAGGACGACAGTAGAGCAAGTGATGCGAGAGACTCATTGGCAAAGAAGCGAGGATCGCAGAGGGCCACACGAGTCAGTCATCCCACTGCGGAAGTCGATCTTAACTATCATGAGCCGATTAAAGTTCGTTTCGGCTCCAGTGTTGATACACGCGACCCGAAAACCCCAACCCATAAGACACATAAGCCAAATTAATTGTATTTTTGTCTACTTCTTTCACACGTATCTTAAAAGTTTCTTCAATATGACTTTATATTTTTAAATCAATCAATTAAAATTTTTAAGAACATTTAAAAACATTTTATTATAAAAAGAAACATGTAAGTAAGAAACAAGTAGATACACGAGAGGAAATCAAATTACAGAAAATGTACTAGACAAAATCCGAGATAAACATAATCAGCATCAAACGAAAGGAATCGGTCGCATTGAAAAAACAAGTAAGAAAGGCTACAGTCGAGCGAGCTTGTATTTGAGATCTACTGAAAGTTCTGTTCGCTTGGTATTACAGCTGGAATATTCAAATTCCCAGTTGAATTCTCAAGCGAAAAGAAATCCACAGTAAGATACAACGGAATGTACTACAGCCAAGTTTAAGTCAAATAATGTTGTGTATAGCAAGAAGCTGTTAATTCTGTTTCCCATGTATTTCTGTTAAAATATGTGCAGCTAGTGAGCTTCTAGATTAGCGAAAAACATCAGCGATCAGCTAAAAGTGAGGATTTTCTATCTGATTTACCAGGCGAACAGAATCAGCAGGATGCGTCATTAACGATAATGTTAATGTTAACACAATGTTATTGTTAAGTCAATGTTAATGTTAAGTCAATGTTAATTTAATGTTAAGTTACTGTTAAGTCAATGTTAAGTCAATGTTAAGTTACTGTTAAGTTACTGTTAAGTCACTGTTAAGTCACTGTTAAGTCACTGTTAAGTCACTGTTAAGTCTCTGTTAAGTCTCTGTTAAGTCACTGTTAAGTCAATGTTAATGTTAAGTCAATGTTAATTTAATGTTAATGTTAAGTTACTGTTAAGTCAATGTTAATGTTAAGACAATGTTAAGTTACTGTTAAGTCACTGTTAAGTCAATGTTAATGTTAAGTTACTGTTAAGTCAATGTTAATGTTAAGACAATGTTAAGTTACTGTTAAGTCACTGTTAAGTCAATGTTAATTTTAAGACAATGTTAAATAATTTTTTCCATTGCGACCTGCTGGTCTTTCTGTTTGCCTGGTATTTCAGCAAGAATTATTACCGATTTTGGGCACTGCAGGTCGCAGCGGAAAAGCAAAAAAAAAATCCGCGAACGGCCAAAATCTAAGATTTCTTTGTGTGAATCCCCAGGCGATCAGAATCAGCAGCAAGCGACAGACTGTAATTTAAATTCAATTACAGAGACTATGGTGCGGGAGCACTTAAAAATTGTATAGCATAATTTCGGGAGGCGTATGAAAATTATGTGCGCGGACCGAAAAGGCTTATCAGTAGCATACTTTCAAGCGGCGTATGAAAATTATATGAACGGGCCGACAACGCTTATCAGTAGCATACTTTCGGGCAGCGTATGAAAATTATATGCGGTAGAGCAGAGGTGTGGCTAGTTTACCCATTTTAAAGCTGTTTTAGCTTTTTTAGCTTGACTGATTGCTTGGCGCTTTACTAAGAGTATTATAATGCTTTCTTAACATAATGCTTGAAACAAAGCTTTATTGTTCAGTGTAAAGTCTAAGAGTCAAAACTATGCAATTTTGATTGTGCATATTTTGGGACTCAGACGTCAGATTTTCGATTGGTATGACTTTTTGGACTCGGGAGGACCAGGACTATCGATTGCCATCAAAAAATCGCAATCTTAAATTTTGTCGATTTTTGACAAAAATGCAAAGGGGTAACACTGCAAAATTTGTCAAAATGGGGTCGAAAATAAAAATTTGAATTTTGGCTTGGAATTGATGCTACTAGTTGTCGAGAGTCTAAAAAGGCAACGCATTTCAAAATATCACTTCATTTGGCTGAGAAATGATCATTCAAAGCTTGAACATATAATTTTATTGTGATTTAATTTTTCAATACTTTTTAGGTACTTAAAGTTATTTTTTAGACATTCTTTTCAAACGAGCACGTTTAAAAAGTGTAATGTGCGTGGATACGACAACCTTATCAGATGATTTGTTTCGGCGGCGTACAATGAAAAATTATATGCGGGCCGAGAGCTCTAATTGTCTGTTGCGGGAGCCTGCTTTAGCTAGTTTTTGCATAGCCATTTAGGCATTTTAAAGCGTTTTATTTTTAGCTTGACTGATTGCTTTGCGCTACGAGTTACTAAGAGTATTATAATGCTTTCTTAACATAAAGCTTAAAAGAAAGCTTTATTGTTCAGTGTTAAGTCTAAGAGTCAAAACTATGCAATTTTGATTTTGCATATTTTGGGACTCAGACGTCCGATTTTCGATTGGTATGACTTTTTGGACTCGGGAGGACCAGGACTATCGATTGCCATCAAAAAATCGCAATCTTAAAATTTTGACGATTTTTGACAAAAATGCAAAGGGAACCTGCAAAATTTGTCAAAATGGGGTCGAAAATAAAAATTTGAATTTTGGCATGGAATCGATGCTACTAGTTATCTAGAGTCTAACAAGGCATCGCTTTTCAAAATATCACTTCATTTGGCTGAGAAATGATCATTCAAAGTTGACAATATGCATTTATTGGGATTCCAATTTTCATTACTTTTTAGCTACTTTAAGTTAATTTTTAGCCATTTTTATCAAAGTAGCTATTTTAATCAGATGCCAGAAATCGATGTCAGGGGTTTTCATTCCATTATTCTCCACCAAAAATTCAACAGTTCTATAATGACAACAAATCAGAAAATGTAGAAAAGTTGAGTACATTTGTAAAAATTTCGAGTGTTGGTTTTTTGGATTCTTATAGTGCTGCCGCTGTTATGAAGCACAACAGATTGGACTATTGGGGACACCGGCTGCCAGGGTTTGAGGATACAACGCATCCTAAAAAGAAGAAACTGTACGCGGAGAGCAGTCACCAGAGTGTCCGGGAGACGATGGAGCAGTGGCAAAAAGCGTCTGCACAACGACGTCTCGACCTTCGACAGCAGGACGAAGACATTAGCATGGTGAACAGCATAGTGCCCCTTCCAAAGCGAAAGAGCACGGTGCAAGAGAAGCAGAAGTCAACGCGACGCAGTAGCCACACCACGCCCAGAGACTCATTGCAGGCGGAGACTGCAGGTCCCGTTGTGGTTACCAACTACTCGCATAGGAATTCCATGGAGGCAACGCAGATCCAAACAGATCAGGGAACTCCGTTGCGATTCCATGAGCCGGTGCGGGGAAGTGTGGAAGGGGAAAATATGCTAAGGGAAAGTGTGCGTAGGGAAAGTGCGCTTAGGAATAGTGCGCGAATGGCAAATGCTCGTGGTGAAACTGACAGTAGATGATGAACCAATCGATGAAGCTACAATGAGGACAGCATAAATAAACCAAAAACTCTGCACTCGAATTTTTCCTAAATTTTTTTTACTTTTTTTTTATTTTTGTGGCAACTCAAAAAGGTAATCCAATAATTGGTAATACGCATTATTCACGCCCGGCAATTTGTGGCAAATCTATCCATAGTTCATAAATAATCTATGAAGCAAGCCGCAACCCTGTTCTGGGAAAACTCTTGTGATTTTCCTTGCAAGGGTTGCTTCGGATTTTCAAGTGCTTTTTTTCTTCTTTTCCTTTAACTATTTGCTTTTTATTTTGTGTTATTTTTTTGTTATTAATCCTTGCTGCTTATCGACTCGTCACAATCTACAAATCGTATATAAACTTTGGACGTCTGTTGACGATGATGGATTTCTGTGAAGTGAAAAGCATTTTCGGTGTCCACTTTAACCACATTCTAGTGGATACCTCCCACTCACACTACGCCAAACAGTGTGTACTCAGAGTATGTAAGCACTTTTCGCTGTAGCCAATAGAAAGACGGAGCTTGTATATAACAATTTCCCCTCTTTTGGGGCATGTATAGTGCGCTCTTTCTAACACATTGCGCTTGTTACCCACTGTTAGCTGCATACACTACTCTGCAGCATAAGGTATTGTATAGCTGTCCTTGTTTGACTACCGGCGAATTAGCGGAGACACGAACCACTGTAAGGCAACTGTTAAGTTTGTGGCTGGATGCATTTAATTTATTTGAAGAGTATTTTATAAAACAATTAATTTACGATGTTTAAGTGGGTTTTAATAGGTGTAAATAGTTAATGTTACGAGCTATAAAATCTGCTATTAAGAAGGTATATAAATTAAAGCTTTAAATATATGAAGTAAAATAGTGATATTTCTTTTTGCTCGACTCAAAGTAATTTCCGTTGAATAAAATAAAAAACTTCTCAAAAAACTGAGATCATTAATCATAAAGTCAAGCGGTTGACAGTCTTCAGGCCAATAGAGGACTCAGTCTCGAAGGTATTTCTATTTTTAAAGATTTCCACCCCGATTATTGGATGCTTGATTTCTACGCTCTGTGTTTTTTGCCCACGGGCAAAGTTGATTCGACTTTGAATTGAGCAGCAACAACACTAATAATAATCATACGTTAGCTGCAAAAAAAAGTGGGCGTGGCAGCGCTAAGGGGCGAGAATTCAGGAAAATGTTCGCGTGCCAAAACGGAAGTGTCTTAAAATTGAATTTGCATAATGTGCAGTAAAAAAGAGGGAAAAGAAAGGGCATGAGAAACAGTGTTAAAGGAAGTAGAAGATAAAAGGTCAAGTGAGAAGTAAGACGATAAATTTAGAAATAAATTATAGTACTACAGGTGATAAAGCTACTACTGAATTTGATTTATTTTAAGTTAGAAATTAAACTAAACTAGTATGTTGATTAATTATTTGTCCAGAAATATATTAAAATCGCCCTTGGATAGTTTTAATCACCTCAAACCAAGCAAAGTACTTGCCAAAACTAACACACACCCATAAGTCCTGGCTCAATGAGCTCAACAATATAAACACACCCCTTTACAGGGTATTAAAGCAGCAAACGTCTGATTGCCAGAGTCCTACTCTCTAATCCGTTCATTAAACTTTGTGATTACACTGACCACAGCAGCCAAGGGGGAAAAGGGACAAGGGGAAACACACGGACACGGACACGGACACGCACACGCCCATGTTTAACTTACAGCCACAACCCCCAGCTCCCCCTCTTCCACCCTAATAACGTATGCAAGCAGCTGAGTCCGAGGTTGCTCACTCGAGTGACTAAACTGACTGCTGACAGGCTCATTAAATGCCGCATTCAGTGTGGCTCTGACCAGTCGAGAGGGGGAGGGGCGAGTGGGTTTTCCTCCCACACACCTTGTTTACTCAACAACTCGTCGTCCACGCTGGTCACACTGGCCCCGGGGCCAAAGTCAACACATCGAACTGAATGCCCTTCGAATAATTTCAACAACTGCTGTGTTATGAGCTTGCCACTCCCAGCAGCCCATACGCCCCCACACACAGAGCATGGCTAATTTCAGAGCAGCTTTAAAAACTGAACAGAAAAAAAACAGAAAACTTCATAAATAATGCGAGGAAAATTGTTAGAAATTGCCAAAACAATTTATGTTGACATTATCTCGAGAGACATTTTTTTTCTGGCTTGTCTGCAGTTTTCCCCTTGGCGAGAATGATTAATTACCCAGGAGCAGAGGCGGATATTTGAATATGAAAAGCGATAAAGTCGTGATAAGTGGAAAATGTTGGAAAATGCAGAGCAGAAGAAAAATTGTAGGATAGACAGAAACTTTGCTTATTGCTCCCAAGTTGACAATAAACCTGCACGAAGCTTTAATGAACTGAAGCATTTCATCATTTCCGGCCAAGATTTCCACACCAAAGTGTCCAGTTATTGAAGGGGTGTGGGTAGGTAGGGATACTTGTTGGTAGAACTCATTGGTATGCCTAGTGGAAGTTCAGAGAGTTGACATTTGGGATTCCAATTGATTTCCCGTTCGATTTCTGTTTGCATTGCTGATTTTTGGCAATTTTGTTGGTTTTTCTATTTTCCCAAAAAAGAAAAAAACTGGCGAATTTTCCAAATGAAAGTGCTCGGCATGTGCGAAATGTATTCAAATGAGTTTGACAAAAATTTTGGAATATTGACACTTGATTTGCATTTATAATGGCAAACGTGAGTCGAGCTTACAGTTGCACAGATTGCCAAAAAGTAGCTATATCTAGCTATATTTATCTGGGCTGTGTTAATTTCTCCCGCTCCCACTCACTCCACTCCTAGTGTTATCTTCCTCACTTATTTTTGAGACATATTGCGCATAAAAAATTGAACAACTTTGCCTCGGGATGTTTTCACCATAAAATAATCTTTTTAAGCCGAAAACAAATTACAAATAAGAGTCCCCTCCAAATAATTTGTACCCATTTCTACAGAGTTTTTTCCTCCCGTGTCCTGTGTCCTGTCTCCTTGTTTTTCCTTTCTTCTGCCTGTTTTACATATTTTCTCTCCATTTTTTCCATTTCGGGGTTGGCTCTTTCTCTTAACAAATTATAATGTATTGAAAATTGACAGAATTATGTAATGAATAGAAAATTATGCAAATTACAGTGCAGTTACATTTAATGGTAAGACCTTTTGCCTCTTCCCTCCCCCACTCTCTTCCGCTCTCTAGTTCTCTTTGAGGGCAAATCGAACGACCTGCAAGAAATCGAATCGAATTCCAATTTTATTGGCAGCTCGTAAGCTGGCAAACCCTTAAAAATAACCAGCAATACCCGTAAACGGAAAGGTAGGAAAACGGTCGGGAAAAGCAAATGAAAAGCTAACGGAAAAACCTTTAACTTAAAGCTGGTCCAGAAATGGTTTGTTAAAAAGAGAAGACAATAATTATATGGGAACATGTTATAGTTTGCCTACTTCTAGCAGCTTTCCCTATTTTAATTGATCAACTGCATGTTTCCTTCCTAAAACTCTTTTAATTTAAAGCTTTACTGCTCATTAGCTTATTAAAACTTTATAAAAGGGCCTCACTGTACTATAAATGACGCCTTAATTACGTAAGCCAGCCAAAATCTCGATGCCTTTCAGAATCCTGCGACTTGGCTGCAAGTGTCAGCTTGTGAACGCTACGTGCCAAGTAGTTTCGTCACTAGCAGCGCCAACTTGCCAACTAATTAGCATTTCACAGTGCGGCAAACTTGAAACTTTCAGCGGCAGTAAGGGGAGTGGCAGTGGGAAGCAAGGGGGCGGTGGGAATGTTGTGATACCTGCCCCCAAAAGACAGAAAACTTTATAAAGAAGTTGTCAGCCTGAAAGAGGAAACTGAAACGTTTGATGTTCGTAACATGAGATTTGGTTAAAAAGGAAGAAAATATAAAAAATAAATCTGGACTTTTGGCCCATGTTCATTTGCATTCGTGACTGAAATCATGACAGGAGACAACGCCACAGACGCGAGTCACGCGAATTGATACGACAACAACAACAACAAGAGTGCAGCAAATAACAACAAATAAACTTATGTACATATATATACATATGTATATATATGTAGGTATGTGTATATAAATTTAAAAGCCACAAATAAAATGCTCATAACTTTGTCTGAGTTTTCTTCGTTTTGAACCTTTGCAAATTATGATGTTCTCATTGAAGTATTTCAGCCAGAAGCTGCTGCATCTTTTGCCGCATTATCATCATCATGATTATGATTAACATAATCATTATGATTGCTGTAGTCGTTGTCGTTGTCGTTGTCATTATATCGTATTCTGCGTCATCATGTGTGCTCCTAATGGAAGACAAACATTTTATGGCTGCTTCAAGAGGCAGTCACGGCCTGGCGTTGACCTTAGTAGAGTTCCTCTCTCAGCACACCCCCTCCTAGCCCTCCCCCCTCTCCCACTCACTTTCAATTACATTTTTGCGCACACTCAGCACTAAAGGGACCTCATAAAGCGTCAAAAATTTCTGCAAATGAGCGACTTCTTCGAACTTCGACCTAGTCTCTGGCACTCTCGACCCCCTTTGACCCTCCACCCCCTAACCTCCACCCACTGTTGTGCTTCATTAGAAACTGCTCCCATGTGTATTGAGTATTTGCGCATCCAAATCGATGAGCCACCACAAAAGTCCACACAACACAACAAACGTGCAACATTCGATAACATTCAACGGCCATCAAAGTGTCCACCTCTATTAAAAGCGACAGTTGCCACAGCCATGACTTTTACTCTAGCCACCCACACACACTCATACACTTGTATATGTTTTTCTATTCCTGTGTCAACATTTGTGCAGTCCAGAGTCCAGAGTGTCCTTAGAGTTTCTATAGCTGGTGCTGCTGCAATTCCAAACTGCTGACCATCGCATTTCCCACAGGAAAAACAAAACACTTTTATCGTCTTACCACACACGTTGCTCAATTGGAACACAGTTTTCAGGAAAATACTGTTGAAGATATCGCGAAAAGTGGATATATTCACACAAATCCTATATCATATTTTAAATGGCAAACAAAAAAATTTAACAGAGAAGGGAAAAGAGATGTAGAGAGAAGGAGAGGGCGGACTAATAGTTGAGCAAGAAATACAAATCTTAAATTTTAACAAATTCTCTACTGTAAAAAGTTCAAAAAATTCGAAAATTTCAATGACTTTTGTAAGTATTGGGCTTAAGTTAGGACATTGGTTCAGCCCTTAAATTCTTCTAAAACATATAGTATATACAGCAATCTCAATTCTTTTTGCCATAACAGCCCTGTCTCTAAATTTATAATTTTTCTTAAACTTTTTAATAAATTTACGATGCTCTACGAATCCACTCTCAAAATCTCCTCGACTTTGGAATCGTTTCTTGACAAAATTTCAACACGTTTCGAGCATTGCGGGATTAACTAATTTCGCTGTGTAATTTCGACAACTCCTTCCGCTTCTTCTTGCTTCTGCTTCTTCCAGAACTTCTCGGCAAGTTGTTCGCATCTCTCACTTAACTCCTTCATTGGAGTTTTCGCTTCGTCACGCCTCAAATTGCACATAAAAAAGCGAGAAGGAAAATTTTTACGATTTTCCTATGCAAATTTTCCAGGCGGGGTTGGGGGTGGGCTAGCTGTTTTCCTTCTTTTTTTTGTCTCGCACTTTTTTGGGGTACATTTGGACGTTTTTTTTTTGGGCTTTTCTTTTTGTAACTCACAGGTGGATGATTTTACGATGCATTTTATGGACTGAGAAATGTTTTTCATTTAAAACAAATGCAACGAAATGAATGCAATAAATTAAATAAAAAAGTCAATTAGCATTCGTTACAACGTGCAGAAATGAGTGGAGCGAAAGAAACTAAAGTGGAGAGTGGAAAATCCAGGAAAATCGAGGAAAATCGAGGAAAATCTAGGCAAACCTTTAAGCCTGCCACACATATTATCTGTGATAATAATAACGAAACAAACTTTAACCCTAATAAAGTACAAATGGGAGCAATTCTATTTCATTATGGAGCTCGAATTATGCAAATTTCCACAGCCAGGACTACACCTATGAGCAGCACTGAGATAAGCTCTAGCTGTGAGCCATAAAATATGTCATATTTTAGCCAAATGTTGCAGCACAATTACAATAAACGCATTCGACACGGCTCGAAAGTGGCACTCTTCTCATATGGGACAGATAACGAGCACTGTAATTAACCCATTCTGCCGGCTCTTTTTTTGGGGGTGCTGTAAAAACCTTCGCCGCACACCCAAACACACACACACACACACACATACACACTTTATGCTGGCTAGTAAAAAGGGCTCTGAACTCAAGTTAATGCTTTGCAAATTGACACTTGGCCCAAAACGAAGGCCTCGTCATCCAACAGGAATAAGTTACATTATTCCAGTCCGATTCCGATACGGTATCCGATTCCGAGTCCATCACAAAGTGATGAATGTGCAACTTCCTGTGTCCTGTGTCCAGGACTTCGTCCGCAGTCCGTAGCTAGTAAATTGGATTGCATATCATTATTTTGCACTTGTCTGAGCAAATTTTCACACTTGCCAAACTGTAAAAGAAAAGCAAAGGATAATTTATGCGCCTTCTCAGCACAGCAGTCGCCTTTTGATGGACATTCCCAGCAATCGTCCTGGGACATTGCGAAATCCAATAAATAAAACTCCAAGTTTACCCAAAAAGAAGCAAATGCTTCAGTTTGAGTTCAGTTGAGTGAAGTTTTAGCTCATGTGTGTAAGATAATATTTGTCTGGGCGTTAATCAAGGACAATTGCAGATTGTCCTGGACAACCCTCGGAGTGTTGGAAAGAAAGGAGTTTGAAGTCTTTTAGGAAGAGTGACAAATCTTATTAGTTTGGCTTGACTTGGAGTCTCTTTATTGTTTTAGGGACTTTAAGTGAGGTGAGTCTACCAATAGGTTAAACTTAAAACCTACCCACAACAACAACAAAATTAGCTTTACTGTATTTGTTTTTCCATTTTATTTACCTTGTAAAGCAGTCGAAAACAATAAAAGAATACAAGGCCCAGTTCAATTAACATAAAAAAGCGATTTATTTGCACAGCAGTCGAAGCAAGATTAATGGAAGTACTTCGTCGGTACTGCTCTCTCTTTCACTCTCCTTCCTTCTCCCTCTTCCACTCCCACTCACTGCCTGTGTCAGGTGTCAAAGTTTAAATGCTCGCCGTGGCATTTAATTGGGCGTGTCAGGACCTGGCTATAATTAATATGCTAATAAAATATCTCATGACAGCCGAACAAGAGCTTTTGACAGGCTTCCTTCTACTCCACTCCCCGTCCCACACCTCTGGCTACCCTCCACTCCTCCTCTGCGCCCTTTGGAATGTTGTGCAATAAAGTTTTCGAAATGTTTGACTGACATTCCAGGCTACATATTGAGTCTGGCTGTAAATCATGATTATCTTTTTATTGCTGACATTTGCGGCCTCTTTATGAACTTCTCTCCCCTCATTGCGGTGTTACTCGTAAGCTGTCTAACGAGATTTGCAATGGTTTTTTTGTCGATGGGTTCTTCTAATGGATATGGCTTAAGTTTGGGGTCACTCGCAGGAGTCACAGCACTCACAGGACTCTCGCAATTGGCACTTCCAATGCCATTTCGATTTCCATTGCATACCTTGAGGCGCAGTTTGCAGTTGCTGCCAAAAGGAATTCCAATCGCATGCCATTCGATGATAGAAATCGTGCTACACGTTAATCCAGTCAAACATTTAAACAGCTTCACATTTGCCAGCAGGACATCTTCCTACACTGACCAAGATTAGTGAGGGGGCAGAAACTAAGCGAGGACTCTGCCAAAATGGACGTCCTGTCGTTTGCCAGGCTCAAAGTGCCATCCGGACGACAATGCAACATTACAATAATGTGCACTTTTATGGACAGTTAACGGCTGCAGATGCCATAAACGCATTATCCAACGCACATCAATGGAATGCCAATGGCAGTGGCAGTGCCAGGACCTGTCAAAGAGCCAAGTTAACAACAGCTACACACACTTAAAGAAACTGCTTGGCGTCTAAGGACAGAGGAAAAAGGAGGTGATAAGGTAAAACGAGTTTGAGTCAAAGTGGTGCAAATACCATACAAATTTAAGTATTTTTAAACTTTGAGTGATCATAAATAAGCCAAATTTCTAGGTCTCCTACTACTTCTTCCACATGCAACAATCGATCCATAATTTTAGCCAAATTGCTAACCTGTTTGACTAACTCCATACATTACCAATTGTTGCCAGGGCAATAAAACCTTATCTGCCATCTAAATGGCGTTAGCCAAGTGAATCATGACTTGGCCCACAAAATGGGTGCACGAGATGACCACAAATCTCTGGCTGTACCAATGTGGAAGCAACAGTTAAGCTCGAACAGGACAATAAATAAACTTGGAGAGACAAAGGAGCCATCTAAATTAATTATTTATAGGCTAGGAGCGCACAGTGGTGCAATTGGGTTTGAATAATAAAACGATTTGCAAGTCCAAACTAAACATGAATTATGCTCAAGGATAAACAAAAATATTACTTATTTGCAGATAAGATATGGCTCTAAATTATGACGGTTAAATGTTAAATGGAGTCAGTGCTGGTCTATAAAGTTATGGCTTAAAGTGGAGCTAGTAGAGGGTGGGAGGAGAAGGAGTAGAAACAACAAGGACAACGGGTACTTTTTGAATGGGAGTAAATCTAATTTTAAGAGCTGAACTTCTACAGCCTGCCCCCTCAGGGCGCACCCAGCAATTATATTAATACAGTTACTCGAATTTATGACTCGACTGCGGGGTGGATGGTTGGTACCATCTCTGAAGGAACTCTGAAGGGCAGCGAGACGAGGGAAAGTGTCGCCAAATTGAATTTGCATAATTTTAAAAGCCGACTGCGGCTTCCAAGTGGCTAAGTGTGTTGGCCATATTGACAGTACTCCAAAAGGGAAGTGGAATGGGATTGGGAATGGGAATCGGAATGGAAATTATGTTTTTGATTTTGATTATGCAAATTTAAGTGTCGCAACAATGTTGTTGCTCATTCGACTCGAAACTTGACGCTCCATGAACTCTCACAAAAGTACTCCCCAAAAATCAAAAGAAAAAGAAATTTTGGAACTAGATCTGTTCCAGCTTCCAATCAGTTCCAGCTTAAAGTTTAGCATGTTAATTACAAAGTGGCCACTCAAGATGTTATAGATACCATATCTCTGTCCAAGCGGCATTTTAATTAAATGTGACCCTAAACTTAGTACTCAGAGTTTCCCACTCTTTGGTCACTTTCTGAATCACTGGCGACAGTTTAATGGTCACCCTTAAATGATGTGGTTTATATTAATCCATGATTTTCATATAAATTACTTCATTAGCGAAGTCCTTCAGTTGGATTTGTCCGTATGGAATTTATATTTATTTTGCTCTTAGGGAAAGTGTTGACATCATCGAGTTGGAATAAGGGAACTACTGTACTGCTGTACTACTCTACTACTGGTCTGCTTTACTGTACTAAAAGGGAATACTTTATGCTCTTGAGCTGTAGTCTGGCATATTTTGTAGTAGTTGGCATTTGATTTAAGACATTTAAGGCATTTTTATTAAAACTATTTTAAGATAAAGGACTTAAGAAATAGGAAACAAAACTTATATAAAATATTAATGGGATTTTTAAATTTATTAAAGGAATATTTAAGACAGTTTTCATTGATTTAAAACCCAATGAGTTTTATACTAAATATAGGCAAAGATTATGAAGTTATCTTGCTATTTAAACATGCTTTCAAGTAGATTTTTTAAAGAAACTTTTAAAATTATCACAGTGAAATGATTTGCTCCCTGTCTTATTATAATCTCTTGGTAAATACACTAAAGTGTGACTTTCTATTCAAGGAAAAGCACATTCACCTTTGCCTTTTTCCGAGCTCAGAAGGAATTCTTTTGTTAACATTTAAAGCGATAGAAATCGGCAATCAATTGGGGATGCGTTCAATGAATAGACTGAAAAAGACTTAAAGTTAACACGGAAGGCTAAAATTGTTGGCATTTTTATTGACAGATTTGCAAAAATCTCTCATTTTTCTACCTCTTTCTCCCTTTCTCTCTCTGGTTCTCCCTGTCTCTCTAGGGTCGCATCTTGGGCACGGTCACGTTTTATACGAATTTGAACGGTAATAATCGATCCCTGTGGCACTTTCAAATGGAATAAATCCGATTTTTAATGCCGCAGAGGGTTGAACTGAAAGTGCTCTCACGGAGACACAGAAAGCTTAAAGTGCACAAATTTTAAGTTGGGTAAACTCTCGAATTAAGCAACAATTTATGTGTTTTGTGCCTAACTGTTGACTCTTCGTTGTGGGCAAATCCGAGAGGATTAAAAACAAATCCACTCGAAATTGAATACGATTAAATTCGAAATTGACCTCTGACTGACCATATGCAAATCCCTCCTTCCACTCACTCTACAAAGCCCTCATTTAAGCGAGCTGTGAAAGTCAGCACTACCCGGAGAACAGTGGAAGGAAGAGTAAAGGGAAGGGAGGGAAAAATCCCCTTTGTGAAGTTTTTCATTGTTGTCGCAACAAATTTAAAATCGAATTTCAAAAGGGTGTCTATCCCACTGTATGGTCACGCAACACACCACAAATGACGGCTTCTTCTTTACTTTTTTTCAACGTCGAAGGGTTGCAACTCTACCTCGAATTGTGCCGTTTCAAAGGGTGTTCTCTGTGTGTCTCTCAAAACATAATTACGCACATGTAAACAATAATTTAATTTCACACTAATGCAACAAATTTGTGGGCTGATTGCGGGTTTTGTTTAACAACACTACGTGGCATGTGGCACGCAGCACTTGCGAAGGTGTTGGCCACCATAAAATGTATCTACAGGGTACAGTTATGACACACGCCGATTGCCCATTAGTTTAGATTTATGGCTTGGCCCTTATGATTCCCCTAAGTATCAATCCTTTCGCTGGCTGCCTATCAATAAATTCGGTACCATACGAAATTTTGATTGGAGACAGTGTTGGTAAACAGGAAAAGATGTAGCTAATATGTTTACGGTCTGAAAAATATGTATAAGGAATATTTGATGGATATTTTTGATCATAAATCTATAAATTGCAGGACAAAATTAGCTACTAGTGTTGAAAAACACCAAGAAAGTCAGCTAATACTACTATTAAAACACAATCCATGCTTAGGCAGCCTATATACCACAGTTAATATTGATTTCTGACATTACCCTTTGACTTCCCCATCAAATCAATCCTTCGCTGTCAAAAACACAGCCAGCAGTGTTGCACAACGTCTATGAATGCAGCCAGTACTCGAACTTAAAGTCAAGCCAATGCTGTCACATATCATTCAAGCACAAGCACTGATTTTGGCAACTGTTTCGGGAGGGGCGTAGTCGATGTCAATGCCAAAAAAAGCAAAGAATTTCAATTGAAAATCATTCAATTGAGGAAAATCTAGCCAAGGGATGGGCTGGATGTGAAAGGTCCCCAAGAAAAACGGAAAAGAACAGAACTCAGTTCAGTTTGATAGTTTATCCATCACAATCAGCGACAGGGAATCGCTTCTGCTTGAATTAAGCTAAATGAAGAAGCGAGTCCTGGAACAGGATGTTCATTAGGTTCGCTGCATTCGGTTATTAAATCTAGATATCGCACCAGACACCAATGAAACATCGATGAATAATACATGAAACGGTTAATAGAGAAAGAAGTGCATGGAAGTCCAGGATTAAATGATTATCTCTGAAGGCAGGACATGTGTGTGTGTGGGGGGGTGTGGAAGTGTGTGTGGGTGTAGGGCATTTAATTTCTTCGTCGAGGGGGAATTCGTAATTACACAGCGCAAAGTTCGGGTGTTAATCAGTCGAGAACCGGAACCAGTCTTTGAGCCTGGAACTTTGCAAAATGATTTACGAACTCTAAATGAATTTTGTGCAAAATAAATACACTATATGGTAGATATATACGATGTATATTTGTACAAATTAGTTGGCAATATTTGCACAATTCATCTGGCCACAAATTGTGTGTCCATTTGTGTAACCGGATGCGGTGCTGTGCCTGTCCCTCACCCACCGCAGTTGTTGCCTCACATCAGCATACGTAATCCAATGAAACGAATGCTTTATTGGCTTAATGGAGCTCACGGGGGAGCAGTAGGAGGAGACAGCATGTGGCCTTCAGTAGCCAGTCTCCTGTTTCCAGTCTCCAGTCCTCCAGAGGATTCGAAAGTGTATCGAAATGAAAAAGGACAATTTAATTTAATTTGCCGCAGCGGACAGCTCGAAAGGATATGTGGAAATGCCAGAGGACTGCCTCCATAATTCACACTTGTGGCCACATATTTGCCTTCACTCCTCCACTTCCCTTCCCTGCTTTTCCTCCCCCCTTTTCATGTGTGAGAAGATGCTTAATTTATGGCCACTAATTACGTCGATGATAAATTTCATTTCGAATTATGACTGAGAAATAACGACCTCGGAATTTTATAATCCCCCGCAATGGGGGAGACATTTTTGCCGACCTCTGAAAATGCGAGCAATAAAAAGATAATCATGATTTACCGACAGCTTCAGCATTTTTGGAATTTCCAATTCGGAATACTTATGTCGGAGTACTTTATTAGATATCCTCGCCTGTCAACATGTCCTTGTTCAACTGTCACGCGACATTTTATTAGCATATTAATTATCGGGGGAGTAAGAAAAAGCAGTGGGAAAATGGGGAGATGGGGAACTGGGAAAACTTGTAGCTGCTTCAACGGCAGCAATTAAATGCTCCAGAAAAAACCATTTGAACTTTGACACCTTGTAAGTCTCTTTGGGCCTAGGAAACTTTTCATTTATGCACCTTGGAAAAAATCTCATTAATCTTTGTTTTCCCACTCGCCCCGGTGGGCGGGGCTGGTGTAAACACAAACAAATCTCTTTTTTATGGTAATTGGAGAAAGTAACACGGAATTTACTTTTTATTTTGATTGGTTTCAGTTAATTCTTGACTTTTTACAGGCAAACATTCACAATGCTTTCTTATCGATTTCATTTAATTATTTTTGCATAAAAGAAACTAATTAAAAGGCTGTGGAGTGGGCGTGGCAGTGCATACGAGTGTGTGTGTGTGTGTGTTTGCTTGGGGAATTACCCAACTCAAGAATTCCCGAGCGGGCGGTAAACTAATTTGTATAAACTAATTGAGAGATTTGTGCGTACGAAAAGCCAACTTCATTTTATGACGTGTCTCTCATTAGCAATAAAACCGGAAAAACCCACACACACATACACATACAACACACACAATACATATATTCCAAAATGGGGGCCATAAAATTGGGCTGATGTGCCAAAATAGCAATGCAATTGTGGACAGTACTTTGAGTGGGAACTCATTAAGTTGCGCTTAACTAGCACTAATTGGCAAGTCGAAATAATACGCTGGAAATTAAATAGTTTAGTTAATAGGCTCAAGTGTGGGCATCACATGTGAGGCTGTTGTTCGATTATTCATGCATTCGTAAACGTTTCACTGGCAGCTAAGACTGAAGCAAGCTTAAAGTCTGACACTTTTACCTTGAATGAACTTTAGACCTTTTAAAAATCAGTCAGTAGTGAAAGTATTCAATTCGATTTTGCTTTACATCCGTAAACGTTTTACTGGCAGCATTTAAATTTTCAATACAATCAAACACTCTTCATTTACACACTCTCTTATTTTATGTCTTTTCTAAATATATTTAATAATTTTTCTGTAATCTTCTAATAACACATCTTAAACGTTTCACAGGCTGCACTACCTATACTTTACCAAATTTAGAGGCTTTACATCTCTTGTTTACACATGCTGTCTTATATTTCTTTAAACTTACATTTATTGTCTTTTTTAAACTTCTTAAACGTTTCACCGGCTGCACTCCTATGCATTTACCCTTCCAACTCTGCTAATTTCAACCAAGTTTCGACCACATTAATGCCATTTCCATTGTTTAGCTTTACTTACCATAAAATCTACTTTAGAATAACTTTGGAATCAAGTTCTGCTTTTATCATTGCATCTTCATTTATGGACTAATAGATAATGTGACTTTTGAAATTGTTTCCCAGACAGAGACAACTCCTTCCTTAAATTTTTGTGGTTAATTGCTGGCAACGCACCGTCGACATTGTGCTTGTTATCCGAGTGTGTCCCACATGAGAACCAGGTGGGCGGGGGGCGTGGCGAATGGGTTTATTGTAATTGTAATTGTGTTGCAACATTTTGTTAAAATATGACATATTTTATGGCTCAGAGTGCTTTTATCTTGGCCCACATGTGTAATTTGCATTTGCATTTTCCGGCCAAAGATGGAAAACAGGAATTCCCACCTAAATGAAATAGAATTGGTCCCATTTGTACTTTATTAGGGTTAACTTTCGGTTCGTAATGAACCCAAAGCTCTTCGAGGACACAATCGAGACACATTAGAGTCACAGAGTCCAGAGAGAACTGGCTTCTGTCTGATTGATTCTCCGTTCCTTGTTTTTTGGAGTAAACATTTCAAATTGCAAAATATGCGTGGAATTTCTTATACTCGTGGTATAAAAATCTTTTTAGTTGGCGTCTTTTGACATCATCAAAGAGGGAAAAACTCAAATATGTTTTCTGCTCGTTTGCTTTTTGTTTAAATGTCTGGACCCTTCGTGCTACTTTTGTCGAACGCTAAAAGTGTGTACCGGCAGCTCCAAGGGAGTAAGGGAGGGTTGGGGTGCGGTCAGCGGGGCCACGCAGGTGAATCAAATCAAATCGAGTTGAATCGGCATCGCAATCGAAGCGAGTTTCAGCAAAAGTATCTTCCGATAAATTAAATCAAATTTTTTACATTTTTCTGCATGTTTAACGCGTGCAAGGAGTGAGCACAGCAAATATATAGTGTGTGTATAAACCGGTAAAGAATCGGAGTCATTAAAAAAGTTGTGTGTTATTTTTTGTAGGAAATTTATAGGCTGATGTTGGAAGTGTCTTTTGATTGGAAGATAGTATAGTACTTGTTTGATAACTGTTGTTTAGAGGAGTATACTATATGAATAAATTATATGCATAATTTCCATACCTCTTCCTTACCTCTGTTTTAAAATTGTTTCTCCTTACAGTATTGTAGTTTACTCTTCTTTCTTATCCTTTTATAGTTGTTTTTACTATAGGTTGCAATATACTTAATATACTTTAATTCCACTTTAATCCTTCACATTTCCTCCTTACTTCTACTCAACTCCTGCTCTCATTTCCTCTGTCCTTCTTCCGCATAATCTCTTATCTTTCATCTCAATTGTAGTTTTGCCTTCTTATCTAATAATCTGTTCACACCAACGCTTTAGCGCCTTCAGCTTAAACTGGCGACTGTTGCCAACTTCCTCACATCCGTCTGAAGTCTGGAGTCTTCCTGCTTAGTTTCTGCTGATTTGATGATTATGCCCAGAGAGAGAGAGTACGAGCAGTCTTTCATGTGTGTCATCGGAAATTGCTTTGGCAATTTCTTAACCCGTTGCTGCCCCCGTCCACAGTCTGTTTCTTAACCCGCCTCAATCATTGCCATCGCACGCGCTGCTCCGCGCTGCGCTCGCTAATAAACCCCGACTTCTGGCATAAATATAGAGATATAACCCCTCTGGGAAGGGGTGAAGCGTATCGTCTATAAGTCGTATCTGGGCATGTCATCGCTCAAATAAATGTGAAAATGCTAATTTAACCCTTTTTATTATTCATAGTCTTACACTTGGTCGAGTCTTGAATCTTCTTGTATCCGACAACGACTCTATTTGCATTCCTTGAGGTCTAGTTCCTTGAGGGATCAGAGCAAATTATTTGAGCTCATCTCGCGTGACAATGTTGCAGTTTTGCTTATTAAGACATTTGTCAACTTAATGTCAGGCCATTTAGTTAATATTATTAAACTTTAGCTCAAGGAATCAACTAATGAAATGCCGCTTCTCATTTCTCCCCCTCCAAATCCATTTTCACATATCCCTAATAGAGTCGCACACGCCCCCAACATGTGTCAACCTCGCGGCATTTCCACCACAAAAATATCTGCTCAATTTTAGCCTCGAATTTCATACGAATTAGTTGTGAATCAAACGAATGCCACAAACGACGCGTGTGTGTCAATCAAAAGGCAGAAAAAAAGTAGGAAAATCTATTGTGAATAATTTACTTATGACTTTGACAAGTTTATTGAATTATGTATGGTTTTTTTATGATCCAAAGGAAGGCAGGCATTTCATATAAAGCTTTCAAGTGGTGTGTACTGTAAGGAAAAAACAAAAGTTATCCTTAACTTTAACAATAAATATGGGAAAAATTTTAAACTATTTTTAAAAATTTATTAAACTCTTACTTACTTTAGTTCCAGTCAAGTGTTGGCTCATTGCACTGTAAATCAAAAGTTTTGGTCCACTTAGTGGTTGACATTAAAACGGTTGTTTCACTTCATTTGTCGGCAATGAGCGAAGAGTTTTCAATGCCTACAAGGATTGCCCATTAAAAATGTTAATTAGTTGCACAAACATTGAGCATCGGTGATTGCAGCAACAACAAGAGCACAGCAACTGGAGGATGTGGCAAGAAGTGTGTGGAATTTGGTAGACACACGACCAGGAACTGGAATATTAAAGGAGGCAACTGAAAACGGGCAAACTGGAAGACATCGCGTGTATGCAAATTGCATGCGTTGGCTGTGAACGGCAGTGTTGGCACTTTAGCTAGTTTATAGCTTGCAAGTTGTATGACCATTGAATGGGCTTTGACTCTTGTGACTTCTTAGATAATTTTAGCTTAGTTTCGGCTATTCCTAGTCCTTGTTTCGTATCGATTTAGCCGTTTTTGACTGGGTTATTCAGGCAACACTGTTGCTCCGTCCTCTATTTCCTGCCCACCGTTGACACTCCGCTCACCTCTGAGCTGAGGTGTGCCCCAATTGAATGGCAATTAAGATAAATGTTCGCAGCGTGTCCGCACTTAACCCAACTGGCGATACGATTCCAACTACCAATATGAATACAAATAGTCGCATAAAAGTAGTCGCTCTTCGACTGCCTGCTTAAAGTGCCACAAACCAAAATTATGAACTAATTTCTCAGACACTTTGCACTTTAAGCAGCGTTTGTTGTCCTGCCGTGTACCTTCAGTTAAACTCTCTTACCACCCTCGCAGTCTGCATTCAACTCAAAATGCTCGTCACGTTTGCGACAATGTCTGAGCAGAAAAAAATCGATAGGATTGCGTCTGAATGGACAAAGGGCAAGGCGAGAAACAGCTGCTGCAGCGGGTATGGACGGGGGCCAATGTCACGCCCACCCACGCCCACTCCCACACACATGTAGCGGTGCATTGAACCAAAAGGCCAATGTAAAACTCTTTTACTCGACATCCATTAATTCTCAAAGATATTTTCGCAAAGCGTTGCAAAATTTTTTCTTTATAATTTTTGTGACTTTTGACAAATCACAAAATTTCATTTCTTGGTCGCATCATTTGTCAACGGCAAGTGCATATTGCTATCTGTAAGCCAAGAACTACTCAAACTACCCATATGTGTACTCCCAACTCTAGATACTTTCGTCATGGGCCAAAGTTCAAATTTTTGGGGACGATTTCAACGGAAACATAACAAATGACCTTCATTCGCCTCTGAGGGCTCGAAATGAATTATGATTCGTATTGTTTGAAATAAAAACAGGGCATTGGGCTGCTTAATACTCCCCAGAGAGGCACATTACTCCCTGCTAATATGCCAGGACACGCTCAAAGGACACAACCCTTTGGTCAACTTGATTAGCTGCGTTTTACAGCGAGCAAACAGGATAAACATAATCATATTTTGCCATATTTTGATAAGAAAAAGGAGAATAAAGATTAAGTTTTGAGGAGGAAATTAAGGACTTTGTTTTAGAAGAACAGGATCATTTCTGTAGCAATAAATGTTGGAATTATATAAGAAAATATAAGAACAGAACGAACTGATTAATTTTTTCAAGGATTAAGGTACGAAATTTTGGTGGAAACTCTATAAAAGTTTCAGAAAAATAAGATTATGTATAGTAGTACCAAAATATATACATAGTTTATAAACTTCTTTAATTGCCTTCTACCAAGAAACATATTTCTGATTTACTTCACTTCATTTTTCACCAACAATCCCCCTGAAAGATTATAATAAATCGATATCGAGAACAAGTGGCATTGGATAATTTGCAACCTGCTTCTAATTGTGCTGACAATTTTTATGGCTGTCATATAAAATATTGGAAAATTATGCAGAAATAATGTGTGTGGCAAATAGACGTATGGTAGAGTAGGTTAGAACACACACAGAGGGCTTTCTCCAGCTGCTAGCAGAGAGAGCAGAGTAAGAGAAATGAAGTAGGTTTTATCAAAAAATTAGAGCGTGAAATAAAGCAGGCAATACACACACACACACACACACACAGGGAACTCAATTTATTGGCAGTAATAAATCATAGCTCAAACTGAGATACAGACTGAGCAGAAACTTAACCTTGGGGGAGGGATTGGTAGAAGCCGAAAAATCAAGTATCTGTTGGCTAGGTAGCAGAACAGTTTCCTGTTGCGATAAGTTTAGTTTGTAAAACATTAATGAAATACACTTTTATGTACAAAATTTAAAGGTATCCAAAGAGTTTTCCTCTCACGTTGTTTCATTCATAAAAATTCAAAGAGCTGAAAAAGAACTTAAAATTTGAAGCACGTGCAACGTCGCGCTATTTGCTATGGAAGTTGATAGCATCTCCAAACTTGATAAAGAAAAATAAACAAAAAAGTAGAAAATATAAAAACCAAGAGAGGAATCATAAATGAAACAGAATTTAAGATACAAATTAAGCGAAGGAGACAAACAGAAGAGAGATAGGATAGGAATGGTTAAAGGTGCGGGAGTAATTGAAATCTCGAGAAAAGTGAATGAAAAGTTTTTTATTTTTTACGGTAGGTGAAATTCAGAGCGCGTGCTGCGGATAAGATTGAAATCATCATCGTTAGCGGGTCTCATCTCCAGACTTGTTAATTGTGGTGCCAGGAGATGGCTTCATTCATAAGAAATTTGTTTCGAGGCAGGTAAAAAAAGAGTTGTGGATATCAAAGTGGAGCGGAAATGATATCAATTTTAGGGTAAAAGGAACTATAAACAACAGTCAAAAACTAACAAAGTTTAGATCAGAATTTGTACCTCCTAGTGCCTACTTTTCCTGTTCTCCCACTTCTTTGCTTTACTGATCCCCAAAGGTCCAAAGTCACCGATAGCTGCATAGGGTATCTGTTGTCGTGCATCTCCATTTCAATTATTGGCCAAATTTGGCTCAAAATGCGTACGATGATGGGGCGGCTAGAGAGTTTCCATAAATTAAAATAGAATTCCACGTATGATCGTTGGCATCCTTATAAGCTGATCGCCGTGATCGAACCATTTAGGGATCTCTCTTTTGCCCGACACAGACATAGACCACGACTACGATCAATACTAAAACTGGTGTTCAGTGATGGACACGTGCCTTGCCGCAGTTCTGTAATTTAAATTTTAATTACCTTTTTAATTGCATTCAATTAGCGAAGGAACTGCATTTGGATGTCTGTCAATCATCAACGTTAGGGGCTAATAAACTGTCATAATGCTTGTCAAGTGGCATTAGTTCGTCTGAAACAAGGAAATATATATGATTGGGCTTGAAACTTAATGGGTTTTATAAGTAATAAATGGTAGTAAAAGGTTAGTATTTAATAAATAAAGAAGTCACAGAAAATATACAAATTTTAAACCTAAGTTTATTTAATTTTTATATTAAAAACTTTTATATTTTTAGCAGAATTTCTTCATTTCTTCTAGTTCATATTCTTAAAAAATCCCTTAAGAATTTCCAATTTTTCTTCAAAACTTCGTCTCCAGTTCAATTTCAGCTGCTCGACTGCCTCTGCTGCTTTTGTTGTTGTTCTCTTGGCTGTTGTTGTTGACTTGTTGCTGTGGGTTGTGGTCATTCTATTGACCATTTATGGCTTGGAACATGTTTTTGCCTTTGGTCGTGTAATGTGACTAATTGGAACTGCTGCAACTGGAATTGTTGCTCATTGTTCAACATAATTACCCAGCACTTGTGTCCACGCAACGAGTTTTCACTGTGTTCGTCTTTGACTTTGACTCTGACTTTGATGTTGTCATCTCACAAAACTGAATCACAAATCAGTTTGAGTCGATCAACTTTTAATCAACTGAAAATAAGAACAAGTTCCTTTCGTTCCTTTCGTTTAATTTCTTTTCACGCTCAGGTAACACAGTGTTTGGCAGGTGTTGTCTGACAATTTATGACATTATTTTGTTCAGTTGACCTTTCTCTGGAACTCTCCTCAGTAACTAACTGTACACGTTGTACGCACAGCAGGAAGCTCCTTCACAAGTGTCATAATATTAACAATACCATCATAATAATCACAACTACACCGATCTTAACTGTTCTACTAGGCGCCATAATAAAGACTTCAATTTCATGTTCGAGATAACAAATCTTAGAGGTAATTTCAGTATTCTCAATTGTGTCGTTTCAATATGTTTGCGAAATTCGTTTCAAATTAAGTATTTGAATAATTTTTGCATGCACAATTTATGAGCAGGTTAAGAGCAGTACTCGAACCGGACTCAGCTGTAGTTGAGTTACTGCCAAATTGCGTGCAAAATGAGTAGGAGAGTGAACCTTTTTTTGGCAATTGCCCAACCCTCGGCTTGTAGGTAAGCCCTGGAAATTGTTGGGCTGTGGGTGGGAGGTGAAATGAAGTGTAGGCTTTTGTCCTTTGTCAACATTTTAAATGCATTTTTATTGAGATTCATATCGCGAATTCGCAGACTGTGCAAAGAATTGAATGCGACTTTGAATTGACTTCAAATTCCTTAAATTATTGCCTACCCCCAATGCAGAAATACACCCATAGGAGCACATATGCTCTACTCACAAGTAAGCCCATTCCGAAGTCGATTCCTTTTCCTATTCCAATTTCAATCCCAATTCCTGGCACTGTCGTCTGCTCGAGTTTAAAATCGTTTTGGCAACTCGCACGTTTTATGCGAATTTGAACGGTAATAATCGATCCCTGCGGCATTTTAAAAAATAAATCCAACTGCGAGACTTGCTTTCTCCTTTAGGGTGGCAACACTGTACGTTGAGAAGGCGGCACAATCGAAGAAGTAAAGGAAACAAAAGACTCTTTGAATTATTGCACTTGGCTTAGTTCGCTTTTTATTTGTTGGCAGCACACACACACACACTCACACACACACACATGTTACTCGTGTTGGCCAAGTTTTATGCGTTTCTTATCGCAATTTGATTTGGCAGCTAAACTGCACTAAATTAAAAAGTGCAAACAAAACACTTTGTGATAAGCATGTCCCAAAGTTTATGGCGCTTTTAAAACCTGAATGCCAAAAAAACAGCACGCAGCTACTTAATTAGAAAGAGATGACAGATAAGAGCTCATAAATGCTTCGATTTCATGGGAAAGTCAAATAGGACTATGTCTATTGAGTAGCAGGAGGAGGAGATGGTAATTGTAGCTAAAAGGAAGAGATGGCACTTTAGGCTAGAGAATAGAGAGTGGGGAAATGAAGAGGGAAGAGGAGAGATTTTAGTTTAGTTTAAATCACAGTCAGATCAATCAATACACTGCCAATTATACTTCTCTTCATACCAGTAGCATCACAACTCTATTGTTCCAATGTTTGTTTATGTAATTAACACAAAGTCAATCAGAGAACTCAGAGTCAAAGCTAATGAATGCCAAGAGCACTGAGAGGACTTGTCCTTTCAACTGCCTTGTGTCCTTACCTCAAATGCTATGCAAATTTGGCATTGTTCACATATTGACACCCAGAACTCAACCCTCGGGAAAAGACAACCCTTTTCAGTGCTGCGACTGGTGAGCAGCCCCTTCATTGTTGGCCAAATCGAATTTGAAAAGGGAAAGTTTTTGCATAACTGTAAAGTGTGTAAACAATAATTTAATTTTGCACTAATGCAACAAATTAGTGGTTAAGAGATAGAGAGAGAGAGGGAGGGGTACAGAATGCTAATTCAATACACCCACTGAAAAGCTGTTCATAAATTCCAAGAAGACTTACTGCCTCATTAATGTCTTCTTTAAGTTGGGAATTTTTGGCAATTAAAATAATTTTTGTCATACAAATTGATCACGTTCGATGTGCGTTCAAATCATATTCGAGTTGATGTTGGGATGTAAATCATGATTATAATTTTATTGCCGACACATGTTTTCATTAACAGTCGCTCCCTTCGGTTAGTTTAGCTGAGAACGGGTCAATAACATCCACCCAAATGATGACAAATGATGTCCTTTCGTTCAGTTGCCAGTTGCCAGTTGGCAAATTTTCCATAATTTCGCAATTCTGCACACTTGCTGTGCTTGTTTCAGGGGTCAACGGAATTTACATAATCTTGGAACATCAATCACATATTGCACTATGTGGAGACTTGGGGATGGTGAGTGGAGAGTGGAGACCCACAACAGCTGGAGCGCAGGAAATCGCATAAAAAGTTTCCATTGCGTTGCGGCAATTAAACAACAAGTGCCACCAAATGTTGCAAGCTCAACGATACGCATCGCTAAAGGGTTTTCCAAATTAGCATTAATTGGTCATCAAATTTGCTCTTGGAGTTTAACAGTGCCTGCCAAACAATGTGGCCCCTGGGAATGCAGCAAATCGAAAATTCTATAATAAAAACTAAGGAAAGGAAAATATTGTGCGTTTGTCCTTTAAGGATGAGTTTGTCGGTGGAGTATACAATAATTTGACAAGTCATAATATTGATTACACGAACAAAGATTTATTGTCTACATATGCGATTTGAGGTCCTTTTTTTGGGTTTTAGTCTGCGATTATGGCTTGTAATCGAACTGTTCGACAATGTGGGCTATAAATCTTCCGATGCTACATTTTAAATCGAACTGGAGGAAGATTTATTTCCAGCTACAAGTGTACCCCCTTTTTTACCACTCCGAACTCAAGTGGATTCTAGGCAACATATGTGAGGGTTTTTTCTCCTTTCTCCTTTGATACCGTTCGCAACCCTGTCAAAAGGGTTGCTCTGTTTCGCGGGGGGTGTGGCAGCTGGTCTGCTTTAAGTTGAACTAATTTCGTGCATTTTTTAACTGTTTTTATTTGCTGCCTTTCACAGACGATAAATTTAACGCAATTTCTTCAACAATTCTCTTTTTATTCCTATTGTAATTTTTGGTCCGCTTTTTTTCTGGTCTAAAACGCCTTGGAATTTATGCAAATGGGCGTGAAATAGTCGTGGAAAAAATGCTGAAAATAAAAGAAATTAACAAACATAAAATTAATGTTTGCACCCAACAAATTTCGCTCTGAACAATACTCGGCGTGCCCTTTGTACTCCCTCCCGTGTGTCCTTTGTGTCCTGTAGTTGTGCACGTGTTTCCATTTGCAGTGCTTCCGATTCGATTCCATATCTGCGCATTAGCTGAAATTGTTTTCTTTTTCTTAAACTTTTCTCGCTCTGTCTGTCACTCTTTCCCCTTTCCCCTCTGGAACCCCACTTGCAGTTATACCTGCCGGGAATGCACATCAGAATGCTGAGATTGTGGCCAAGTGCCAGCTGAATTGGCCAAATGTGCAGATAACTCGAAAATGAATGCACTGCAACCACACAATCAGCACATAAATACAACAATAACGGTACACACACGGTGATGATGGGATTACTTCGATGACAATTGCCAATCGATAAATTTTGGTACTAATCGCGATAAACGAATTTCAGCAGCAACTTTAATTGCTCTTAGATTAGGGGAGGCATGGGGCAAGCAGTTGGGGTAAGGAGTGCAGCATGTCCACTCTTAAGCCCATCGCCTTCACTACTCACTCCCTGGTCTCTTTCCTTGGCTCAAACTAATGACCAGCAAACAGGAAGTTCGTTAGTCCTGAGAACGCTGAATTTTTCTTTATTTAATTTTTGACTTTAGCTGACGTCGACGTCGCTCAGACAAAGGGAAAATGTTTTTCGGGAAAACAAAATGAGGAAAAATGTGTGAAGGCGTGTAATGAATAATGCATGAAATTGTTTCAACAAAGCCTTTTAAATGAAGCTCTGCGCGGGGTGGGGAAGGGGTAGGGGAAAGCAGTGATTATCTGTCTACAAATGTGAGTGAACGAGTATTGGGTGAGCGAGTGTGTATGCGAATGTGTGTGTTATTGAATGTCCCACACCTTCACTCTCCCACACGTTCACTCCCTGACTACTGTTATGGCTCTGTTTGCGCGTGAGAGTCTCTCTCTCTCTCACTCTTTTCTATAGTAACAATTAAGCCCAACGAAACACACACACACATAGGCATAAGCATGGGAGTATAAATTAACAGCGCGCTGCAGTAGATTCTAAAGCTCACTGATCTCACTGCTGCTGTTAATTAACAGAATCCATACATTCCACTGTTATTCAAGCTGCTTAGCAGAAGCGTTAACGTTTTAATTGATCAAACTTTATGTGCTTTCAGAATTTTTCTAAAATTTAAACTATTTTTAAGCGGTAAATTATTTTTATTTGAACTCTAATATCCTAGCTGGGTAAAAACTTAAAGTTAATTCTTCTCCGTCCGTCGATCCAACTCCCCTTCTCTACTTTCTCAGCGTTTGTACCTTCCATTATCTACATTATTGTTTCCTCTTCAATTAGCTATAGAACAGGTTCCGCTCATCATCTGAACACTTGTTTTGTTTGTCCAAATTGACAGACGCTCACTCCAATCCGCCTCCTGCTCCTTTTGTACACTGACAGCAAACTGACACCAGTCGAACCGAAGTTCTTCTTCTCCTTCTCCACACCCAGAACCACCCACACCCAAAACACACACTCACACACAGGGAGACACATGTTACCAAGGTTGGACGTGGCTTTGGCTTTCTCCATCCCCCGATCTACATATGCTTTATTAGTTTATCCATCCCCGGGGTTCTTCTTCCTCTTCTTGCTGCCGTTTTTGTTGTTTCTGGACGCGCGCTAATATTAATTTATTGTCAATGTTGCTCCTTCCACAGCCACTGCTGATATGCATCAAAATGAAAAAGGACAATTTAATTTCATTTACCAACGGGGCGTGGGGGAGGGGAGGAGAGGGGAAGGACAGGACTTGGCAGCAGGACAAATGCGCCATTATTAACACTTGTGACCACAGAAAGTCGGTCAAAAATTGTGTTTGTAGCTCAACTCTAATTATGAAATGATGAATCTGCTCTCAAGGCAAACTCAGCACATGTGGCGCCCAATGCGGTGAATCCCCTCCTTTTCCCTACCCCCCATTCCCCTCCCAACTTGGGGCAGTTTCATAATTCATTTTGAATACTTTTCGCTTATCGCTGAGGGAAAGATTTATGTCTGGCACTTTTGGTAACCCGATACCTGAGGGCACTCCAGGCTCAACTCCTTATCCGCTTGCAAATGATTTAATGCTCACTTACAGTGGCTACTGTAGCAGCTCCTGTCGTGCTCCTTCCACTCCCAGTGGCACCATTAAATCTCATTAAAAAAGTTGCCTCCGGGATGCAAAGCTCTGAGGGGAGGAGGGAGAGCTTTGGTGTATGCAAATTATAAATGTTGTCGCATTTCTTCGTGTCGTCAACAAAGCAAAGAAAAACTTGCAGCAACTTTTCACGCTCTAGGAAAATTAATGTTTTCCATGTGAGTGTGTGCAAGTTCATTAGATATGCATGAAATTGAAATGATGTGGAACGTTGGCCATCATTGATTTCCAAATTGACGAATGGAGAGCTTTCAATCGTAAACTGGAGTGGAGTGTGGGGAGGCGAAGTGTCGCCATTGTTGAAAGTGTGGAATTGAAACATGCGTCACTGTAGTGCACGAAATGTAACTGACTCAGCGTCAACGTCAACGTCGACGTCAGCATTCAGCCTTTATTAATGATTAATAAATGTTTTCTTTATTATTAAAAACGCAGCGACAGCAAATAAAATCAGCATAATAAATCCACGCAAGTTACCCCTCCCCTTATCCCTCCCTCTACCACAAACAGAGCAAACAAAACTACATGCATGTGTGCGTGTGAGTAAGTGCCTGCGTGAGTATGTGTGCATGACCACAAAGAGAGCGCTTTGCTGATAAGAAGCAAGAGAGCGCTTTGCATTAAAATTTCAGTCACATTGCAAACGAAGAACACAACAACAAGTCAGATGAGCATACATAGAATGACAGACTAAAAGGCAGACAGACAAAACAGACCGCCCGTAAGTAAATAAGTAAACAACAAGAAGTCCACAATAAGAGAGACAAAATAGAAGAGAGCGCGCTCGCCAGAGTGTGGGAGTTGTGGGAGCAATGTTAACGCTTCGCTTTACATAAGCAAATAGAATAGAAACTTTATGTGCATTCCAGCGAGAAAAGGACGGCGCTCTTACACGTAACAAACCCAAATGCTTATATACACATACATACTATGTATAATACAAGTCTATGTATGTACAAAGCTCGGTCACGTCCCGCCCATTCACTTGGAAAGTCGATGCTCGATGTGACTGATTACTGCGTCGCCAGTTGCGCTGTTGTTGCTGCTGTTACTGTTATTGGGCTGCTGCTGCTCTGCTGCTGCCACCGCCACTGCTGCTGTTAATGACAAACAATGTCTGCCATTTTGTCAATAGATCGCATTTGAGGAGCAGGGGAAAAAGCGCTTTACTTTTTCTAATAAGTAAAAGTGAAAGGTCAAGTCTAAAAATTAAATGGAAACATTTTGCTAACATTGCATTAACATTTGTTAAGCAATTGAAGTTTATAAGATTTTTAAGTGATCTAGAAAGCTAAGAAATTCAGTTTTAGTAACAATCTACTAATATTCCAAAGTCAGACATCTATTTACCTAGAAAAAGGCTTTAAATAGCCACATTTTTGTACAAACTCAATAGAAAAGTTTTCTGTAATTTCCTAGGGAATAATTGTGGACTTTTTAATATGTAGGCTGCGTACTGGGATTTATTTTCTTCTCTTTTTTGGGTCTTCATTTGAATATTTACCTTTTGCTTTGTTTCCAGATTCTCTGTACTTTGCGGTAATTTGTCTGCGGATCAAACAATTGTTGAATCAAACACAAAACTTTAAAGAAAGCCAGAAAAAAAGGTTTATGTAAATTGGTACAGAAAAAAGAGGCCAAAAAGCAGGTGGATTCAAAGAATCCACAATTGTGTTAATGTTTATGGTTGCTCGAGTTGTTATTGGAGTTGTTGGTGTTTCTGGTGTTTGTTGATTTATTCATCAGGCACTCGACACTAATCAAGTAAAGTAACTTAGGTAGAAAGGGATGTGTGTGGCAAGTCCTTTGAGCAGAAATTATGCACTCGACGCAGGAAGTGAGCGTAGAAGCACATAAAACATTCCGTTGCATAATTGAGCAAGCTGGCAACGCTGTCACCGTGAAAAAGTCGCACTCGCTCTCTCACTCTGTCTCTCTATGGCAGGACGACGCCAAAAAGCGAATTTATGGCAGCACCCGCTCCATATGTCTTTGGAGACTTATTTGTGTGCCGACTGCGGTTGTGGGTATTACAACATTTTCTTGCTTTCTTTTTGGAGTGGAATGGAACAATTGTCATCCATGACAACTTCGTGTGGCTGCGTCTTCTGCTGTCTCTGCCCCCGTTCTCCAACTGCTTGTCTTTGCATTAAATATTTTTATGGCCTTTGCTACTTGAGCTTCATTGTTTTATTGTCCTGCTGCTCATCAGCGTCATGAATATTTCAAAAATCTACGCAGCACTACGACAGCAGACAAAGTAAACCGCATTTTTTGCATAGAAAAAACTTAATCTTTTTAAGTAAATTCCTTGCTGAAATTAAAGTAGAAAGAAGCTAAAGATGATGAAGGGCGGCAGTGGGTAGTGGGGGCAAATGGGCGTGTAGTACAAGCACACACACACATGCACACACACTTACGCACTCGAGTGTGTGGCATGCAACGCTCGTAGACGCTCCTTTGCCAGCGACTGAGACAGAGAAAGAGACTGAGAGACAGCGACAGAGACAGCGAGACAGAGACTAACGTTCCGCGCACGTGACGCGCATTTCCAATTAGATTTATGATTTTAATACTTCGTATTTTTTCATAAAGTCTTTGCCAAAGAAACGGCAGCTACAACAACAACAACAGCAACTGAAAGCCAAAGTCTTTGCTGCTGGAAAATTATGGCTTCCACTAGCGATAGTATGAAATTTCCCAGTTAAGCCAAGCGAGCAAAAGTATTCAGTTAATGCGAATGGGTTAGCACTAAGTTAACTTGGCTGGCAAAACTTTAAGGCATCTTCTCATTTCATTCGTTTATGGCTTGCAATATTATTTACAATCCAAATTTGTCGTTATACCGACTAAGTAATCTCTACGTTTTAATAACAGAAGGAACTAACTAAGGAAATTATAGCACTTCTTGGTAGTAAAGATGATTGGAAGTAAGAGGAAAATTTCTAACTGTGTTAAAGGAAATCTAAAATGTTTTTTTTTTAGTATATTAAAAATACTAAAGAAAGCCCTACGTATTTCCCCATTTTTGGCTAAAACGTATTGAAACTACTAGTGCCATTTAATAGCCCTGCTCAGACTTCATTAAGCCCAACTGTAAACGATTCTAATCTCTAGAAATAAACAAAAAACAGTTCACTTTAGCATTTTAGCCGTTTTAGAGCTGAACGTACTTGATATCTGTCAACTGATCAGTCTGTACCGTCGACCCTCTTAATCATTGGCCTCACATCGAAGGGGGTCATAAAATTTGTTAATTTTCCACAGCAAAACACTCTACAACAAAATAACTTAAAAAACAGATAAAAAATCAGAAACACACTGAAAATCAGGGCAAATCTAAACGAGAGCAGCTTTTTGAGTCTAAATTCGGTCTCTCTCGATGGGCAATTACTTGTACAGTACAGTGGTTAAAGTAAGTTATACCGCACCTTATCTCAAATGGGAAATCATTACCGCGTTTTTATTGTTTTACAGTTGGCAGACAAAAATCAGAGCAGAGTTTTTTTTTTCGTTTTTTGTTTTAATGTCGCAACTTTTGCTGTAAAAATATTTTTAAGAGCATTTCACGTAATTTCAACAACAAAATAATTACATTTTTAAGTGTACTTACAAAGTATTTCTCACATTTGGAATGTAAACGTGAAGAAATCAACGCTAGCGACTTGTAGATATCCTAGAAAAAAGCCACTTACAGTGCTGCCTAAATGTTAAACGACAAACATCAAATTAACAAGAAGTTTGCTCCAGGGAAAGACGGAAAGAGACAGACAAATTGCTGTTTTATTTAAATAGCTGAACAGCGCTACAAAATTTGCCAAAAACTGAATAATACGCCGTGAAATTGTCATGTAAACTGGAGGGGGAGTTTTCCCTACCGATTCGCGATTTGATAAATTTGCAACAATTTCGCACACTCGCGTCTTTTTGTCCCACTTCCGTTTTATATTTCTTCCGATGCTTCCTTTTTTGTCAACAGTTGCCCGGCGGAAATTGGTGACAGTTGTTGTTTATTGACATGCCCGCAGCCACCGTGAAAACATTTTAAAATTTGTAAAACATAAAATCAAATCACAGTGGGCTCAAATAAGCCAAAAGCAAAAAAATTCGCATAATATTTCACACCATTTATTTTCGAGCCTCGAGGCTTGTTTTGTCTTGCCATAAAGTGCGGGAGGGGCGTAAGGGGCGGGGTGGCCGGAAGATACACAATGCCGTACATCTATTGAGGCATATGTTTGTGATGGGTAAACAGCCCTTAAACTTACCGCAAGTTGTGGCACGCTACTACCAAATTTATAGCAAAACATAGGCGATTTTTTATTGAACAAAGTTTTTATTTTTAGTATTTTTTAACCTCAATAAACTACCAACTGTCCCCTTCCTATCTATCTTAGATTAAACACTACTTTCCACTACATTTTAATGCATTTCTTAGGGTTACTTTTATAAAAAACTTTGCTTTTAAGCTCAAAATATGTTCTAAGCCATAAAAAACTCATTAAGCATATAGAGAACAACTGAAATTCTTTGGTCTAATGGAAACTAAATTGCGTTTCTTACTTAACTTGTGTCTGCCTGTTCAAACTTTCGTCTAAGATACTTTTGTATCTTTGTATCTTTTTAGTGTTTGTCTCACATGTCTTCAATTAGAATTTTGCGCACTGTCAGCACTAAAGGGACACTCATCAGACTCATCACTCGAAGGACGTCATAAAGCGTCCAGGACTACCTTCAATGCTCAAAAGGCCTCAAAGTGCGTGACGAGTTCAGTGCGAGGAGCCATGAAAGTATTCCCTTGGGTGCTGCGGCTTTGACAAGAGGTAAACTAATGGTCAGCTAGGCAAAGGGGATGACGTTTGGTTAAAGTAGAGAGAAAAGTCTAGTTTTTTCTCTGACTTAGGAAAAATGAAAATCTCTTTGTCTCTCGCTGGAAATCGAAGTTAAGGTGCTCGATAATTGCACCACAAATGTATGGGTATTTCTAAATAATTAATTTCAATGGTCAAACAAGATTTACATCCTGTTTAAGTTATTTATTGAAGTTAACCAAATTCAAATGCGTCCACTGATTTGTGGCTGCTGCTTTTGCGGTACTATCCACTTCCCCCTGTCCCTCACAGTAGCCAACAAAAGTCAGTGTACCGTAGACTGTGGTCATTTAGATGCCAGATTAGTTTTATTGCCCAACTTCTTGCAAATTGTTCACATAATATGTAAATCGTGAGCCAGAATCTTAAAGAACTTTCAGTTTGAGCTATTTTAAAACTATGATTTACGATTTCTAACCATCTTTATGCCCTGTGAATTTACCATAAAATATTAATACTTTATAATCCCACAAGACCCTAGACAAGGGCCAGCGCTGCTCTTGGCCTGGCTTCAAATTTGCATTTGTTGGCTGAGAGGCAAATCAACTCGGCTCACTTTGATGTTGTTTGTTTTTGATGTGGAACGTTTTGAGAATCTTTAACTAGTTCCAGCTCCAGCTCCGGCTCAACTGTCTCAAGCTTATCTCTAGAGACAACATGGCTTGTTTATGCTACTCTTTTTTTATTGCAACAGATTAGTCCGATTATAGCCCACAATCCGACAGCTAGCTTTAACTTTTGGCCAATTTCCATTCTATTGCCGCGTTCACACTATTTGACCTCTGAACCAGCTAAAAAACCCAATAAACTCATATGTGCCAAAGGCAATGAAGTGTGTGTGTGTGCGGACAAGTGAAGGTAATTTGCTTCCTGCCTAGATTTGATACCCTCGGGCCAAGCAGGGAAAGAGTCTCCACATGAAGCAGCGTCTAATGAAGCGGAAGACATCAAGCAGGGCTGAAAATCCGGAAAATCTCTGGAATTTATATACATATTCTCCCAGCAACAATAACAATTGAAAATGCTTTGACAGGCTGTTGATTAAATATTCAAATACCCAGTAATCAGGGTAGTTAAAGGCAAGAACTTTTGCATAGAAAAAACTGAAATTTGAATAAAAGCATAAATTTATAAATTAATTATAAATCAGTTATGAATCAAACTACAAAAATAAGTTTGTGCTTTTAAGCCAATAAAATTACCACTTTTTAACAGTTATAGCGCAAAGTATAACCATTAAATTAAGCAATTAATTATGCACAAATTTGACATGCCAATAATGTCCTTAATCATTTGAAGCGTTCAAACCAAACAAAAAGGATTCAAATGAAATTAAAGTGCTGACAGTGACTGCTACGCAAACTGCTACTGTGACTGGTACAGTGACTGCTACTGTTGCTGTCACTGGCGATATGACAAATTGAGTTATTCGCATCTACATACAAGCTACAAAGAGGTTCGGGTACTCATACTTGTATTCGTACTCGTTGCGAATACATTTCATTAGTATTCGTGACGCTGATTGCATTTTAATTAACGCGGCGCCAGAGCATGGACCCTGCCCCAGAACCCCCTTACCCTCCCATTGGGGGTTGTGAGGGGGTGCAAGGGGTTGTGAGTGGGTTTACCAACCCGTTTGATTGAATTAAAACCAAGAAGCTATTCGAAGCACACGAAAAATTGAAAGAATCTTTTAATAACTCAATTTGTGCATTTTGTCCGTCTGTCTGTCTGTGTCTGTGTGTGTAGCTGGTTATTAAATTGTTAACAAACTAGCTAACAATTTGTCTGTTAACTGGATTTTAAACATGATCGCAGATAAAGCCAGAAGCACAAGACTATGCTAATTACTTTAATAAGAGAGTGAAGAGAATTCGGAGTTGATGAACTGCTCGAAGCTTGCGCTAAAATTCCCAACCGCTTTAAGGGTTGTTCCGACTGCAGTCGATGCCTGTTTACTGTTATGTTCAAGAGGAAGAACAACAAAACAGTAGTCAAGTATTTGAAATGTTCGAACTGGGAATTTCATCGATCATAAAAATAAAATGGAAATTGCTACTTCAATTTATTTGCGGCATTGCCAAAGCACATAAAACAGTCATGAATTATTAACAGGTATGTGTTAAGGAGTGTCCGAGTCGTTGGTCAATGAACCATCAAAGTTGCAGTTCTTTTGGAAAAGCGAAGATGGAAAAATAAAAGAAAACACATACTATGTATGCGCAATTTGTATCGATTTTGAGGCAGAGGAAATGTTGGAAAATGTTTGGGAGTAGGTAAGAAAGATATGGAACTGGATAGCGAAAAGTATAATACACTTTATACAATAATATAAATAAATAAATAAATATAATAATAATTTAGTTCAATTTTTACTTAAGTTTTGAATTGATTTTCAACCTATCTTCTTCGTCTTGTTTCTACAATGTTTTTGGCTAATAAATCCCAACCTATTCTATATTAAAATAACATTTTTTCAGCCTACTTTCTTTCCTTTGATTAAATACCTTTTTCCTAAGCATCACTTGGACTCTACCAGTTTCCCAGCTTATAATTTATCGCCTCTCCTGCAGAACAAGCGTTTATCTTGCTCCGTGGAAACCATTTTGATAGTGATACGATAAAAGGAAAACGCCCCTATGGACAGTACTTGGGTTTGTTTGGGCCTTTCAGGTGTTTCTTTTGACACTTTATGAAATTTATGACATTATTGGCCTTCTACTTTCCCTAGAAAGTGAATCTCGTTGTGTAACTGTAAAAACCTGCCCAAGGACACACTTGGCAGGACATTAACAGAACAGTGCAGGATACTCTGAGACAGGCAGCACAACGATTGTGTCTGGCGATAAGAACTCTCAGCCCCTGTCCCAAAACTCGTATTATTCCGAGTGATATATTTCTCTATTACAAACAGCAGCTGGAGAATCAGAGTCGAAGTCAGAGGTTTTTCAGACTCAAGATCGGAGATCCGAGATCTGGTAGGGATTGTAGTGCTCTTTCTCGGCGCTCGAAGCTCAGAACGGTCGCTCAAAAGTTGCCGCTCGTCGCCAGATTTGCTATCTACAAAAGCGCGCCCGCTTTACGAGCATATGACAACCCTAAATCAAAAGCGCCGTCGGCAACTTTCATGCAAAAGCCTCCGTCTGCCGTCAGCCGTCTGCCGCTGAAAACCTGAAGCGGAAACTGCAGAGAAGTCGAATAAATTATCAGGCGGCATGAATCTAAATTAAATATAAACAAAAACACAGAGAAGCAAAGACACAACAACAACAACAGCAAAGAATGAAAACATTTGACATTTGCCAGCGCAAATCCTTTAAACACAAACAATTTGCCTGCTCAGAGGAAGTGGGGAGTAGGTGGGGGGGAGGGGGAATAGCTGAGGACACAGGTAGGGCAACTTGTCTGTGACTTAAGTTTGCCACTGTGCAGCGTCTTACAAGGATTCACCATTAAAAATGTTAATTAGTTGCGCAAACATTGCAAACATTTGCCATTGAGCTTCAGTCGCAACAGTTACGACTTCTGCACAGTGGGACGAAAGCGAGAGAAAAGTGGAAGTATAGAAGGCAGTATAAAGACAGGTCAGTATAAATGCAGGGAAAACATTTCTATTGAAAAAGATTTAGTTGCCTTAATATAGACACAAATTATTTGGATAAAGTCTGTTGTACACTATGTATAGTTATATCCCCAAGGGATTCACAGGGATAAGACCTTAATTTTTAGAACCTTTTGATATTTTTTAAGGAATTCATTAATAATTAAATCTCTGCTGTATTTTAATTTGAAGTAAGCAATATCTTAATTAGGATTTTTTACATGAATTCAAAATTAATAGATTAATTTTATTATTTTTATATCAACTGTATAGTAGCAGACACTTCAATCAGTACAAAGTGTGCTAACTTTCTTCCGATATCATAATATTTAAAGCTTACACATATAGCAAATTTCTACATACCGCTTAAAGTACTTCATTCTCCTATAGCTTTTACAGTTCCTAATATAAACTACAGAAAAAGCACTCTTAATAAAGCTATTTCCCACTAATAATATAGTATTGCTGGTAATTACAGGTGCGCTTGTGACACTGTGCAGGAATTTCAGAAGCCAAAGCATCGCGTGCATGCAAATCGCAGGCGGGATGCAAAGATTGAACGCCAATTAGGATGAATGTTTGGCTTTTGGCGCACGCCGCGCTCTGCGGCCGAAGGCTCTGCGTAGAACGCCAGACTGCATGACGCCTCGTGCCGCTGAGAAAGAGACGGAAGGAGAGCGGTAGAGGGAGCGGGAGGAAAGGAAGCTGCTCAAGAAGTGACTCCCTGTGTTGCACACCTTAGTTAATTGCTAAAAACTGTTCACACGTTCCGCAAACGCGACTTTTGCATACAACACCTGAGTAAGCGACAACGGGGAAGAGGGGGAAGCTGTGGGAGACGGGAGGAGAGACGAGCCTGTGATGAGGATTCTGACTGGCCAACTGATGGTCACACTTGCCACTTTTAATGCTGGTCACGTACTCATCAAGCGCAAGACTCTACCGAAAGCAGGAAATCAATATCAAGGCCCGATTTCATAGCCTTAGAGCTCACCTTTTCAGTTCTTTCTTTCTTTCTCTCCTGTTTTTACTGCGTTTCCACTTCCGTTGCATCCCTTACAGATTAAAGGCGCATTTTGTTATTGTTTTTATTTCACTTGATTTTTTTGGAAAGTTTCAGTTTTTGGGTAGAGAAATTAAGCATGTAAGGTATGTCTGAGACCCAGTTATGCAAATCCAAGACGAATCGAAATTAAAATCCACACACTCATAAATATCGGCAATTCTACGAATTGTGTGTTGTCGCCGATGACAAGAGCGTCTTGAAGACCCCAGGCCATGGTCTGTGGGTCTCTGATCAGGTGTGCGCTTTAAATGCACGGCAGCAACTACCAAAATTGTAGGCCCAACTGGCTAAAACCGAGCACTGGGCACTACCGAGTATCGAGTATTATCCAAGTCGGTATCGGGACTTAATATTATAGGCACGTTTGGCTTCAACTGTTGGATCGTTAAAGCCAAGTTATTTCTTTGTTTCTCCGATTGTCTCTCTCTTTCTGTTTAATTTCCATTCAACTTTCAGCGAATCAATCAAGTAACTACACCCCAGGGAAGGTCTTATACTTGCCTGATCCCAAAGATAAAGCTGTCAACTCTGGCAGCTGCATAAATCAAGTTTGCATAGTTTTATTTGATTTTTTTTCTTACTTCGTTTTAAAGTTTCCAAATGAAAATCGCAAATGAAATTTCATTAAACTTATGCGCAAAGAGAAAATCAATACTCAACTCGGTGTACTCTTTGAAAATTGTAATCCCAACGTGAAGCTCTCAGCTTTCCACAGTTTTCCACAAATTTTCCATCCAGTATGCTCATCACGTGCCAACCGACAGCATTGGCAAACTTCCCAGCAAATATCCCATCAAGAAGTTTTGTGTACTTTTTAGCACATATTTTGAGAGTTTTGTCTACTCGTCGTTACTTCACAGCCGATATGCCAGGCATCGTCAGCTATATATATGTATATATAGATAGTACGTATATTCTTGGCTAGTGCTATGTGTCGATTATGGCTTATGTATTTCACTTACGAGCGAACATAACTTTAACTCAGTAAAAGCCGTTTCTAGCCAGAAGATATGGAAGGGGTTAGGGAATGTACGGCTAAGACGGTGTTTCTCTAGTTAAATACTATAAATAGTTATTCTAACTCAAGTTTCATACTCATACTTAATATATTTTGTTGTTAAACTTATAAATTTCGCTGTGTAAACATTTCGTATCCCTTGCCATTTGTGACACGCGCTGATCAGTCAAAATGGTGTGCTAAGCGTATAAGAACCTACTTTAAAGGTCAGCAGACACATGCTGACTCTTTCTGACTTTTTCCTTAAATTTCATAGCTTTTCTTAAAGTTCATAACTGTAATCCGCTAAAATCGCATAGTTTTAAAAGATCTTATTAAGTTGTATGCCAACGACATTAAACAGACTCGATTAAACCCAGTTAGCTGCACCGTCGAGTGGTTAAAGTAGATAGCGTTGTCATCATTACAATAAAAGGTCAGTAACGACTCGGCTGCTTTGGGGCAAGGCCTCATTTTGTGAACTGAGGCGCAGTCGGCAGTCAGAAGTCAGCAGTCGGCAGTCAGAAGCACGCTCCAACTACATTTGCCATGTTTAGAATTAAGACTTTACTGAAGCGGCGACAAACCCAAGTTAAAGTCGAAAACAAAACTAAAAGCATACCAAAATGCAAGACAGGCGAGTCTCAGTTCTCAGTTCTCAATTCTCAGTGCTCAGTTCTCAGTTGTTGTTGTAGCGAGCCTCAGGCCGAGTCATGTTACTCACGTTCCAAACGAGCTTTTGTCAACTTGTCTAAATGATTTTTGCACACTGTAAACAACCCGAAGACAGTGGGACAACACATACAGACAAATGGACAGTGGAGAGACATACATTTTAGTATTGACGTTGACCCTGCACGACTCCCATACAGAAGTATCACTTGGGTGTGTGTGTGTGCGAGTGTATGCTGTGTGTGTGTGCCAAGGATTCAACTCAAGTCGTGTGCGATTGCCGTGCCAAAAGAAGCTGCTGAATCAGAGGCAACAGCAAAGGAGTGGAGATATGGGCAGAGGTGAGGAGAGAGGAGTGAGCGAACTTGAAGACAGCGAATCTTGTCCCCAGTCGTTCCCCGTGGGAGTCTTTTGTTTTCTTATTATTATTGTAGTTGGGCTGATCTTCGATTTCGATTTTCGTTTGTCGATATTGTCGTGTAATCACGAATTTATTTTATTGAAAATCACTTGACAGGTGGCGCCTTATTTAACTAAGTTGTCAGCAGATTGGGCCCTCAACGGGAGGGAACACTGTACTGCTGTTTGCCAGGGGGTTGAGCAGGGTAGGGCAGAGAAATCGACTTTGACTGGGACTGCGGCTGAAATTGAATTTTGTGTATTTTGGCTTTTGATTATGAATATAAATGTAAAGCTTGGGAATAGTTCAGTTTGTGTTAATACACGACTAAGGAAATGTAAGCAAGTTTCAGATTTTTAGAGGACAAAATAGTTTAAAATAGCCAAAACTTCTGAAAAAAATTTAGAGTAGCAAAAGAAGACTAAATTTAATGAAAAGAAATTTTTAAAACACAAATTTCAAAAGATTTTAATAAATTTTTAATGAAAAGTAAGAGATCGATTTTAGTTTTAGGAAATATATTATAAAATATGTAAAAGTTAAGGTACATATTTAAATTACAGCCTAATCAGTTTTTAACGAGGAATTCTACTTACAAAAAGAATAATTTCATTTAAACCAACTAAATAAATGGTTGTAGATAAAAAAGTAGATCAACCACAAGCCGTACCACAAACAGTTTTAATTTAAGGAGCGTGACTGATTAGCATAGACAAGAGAGGAGTCCCCAACCCACAATTACAGCAGAAACCACATCGCTTTTTACAGCACAACTCACAAATAAAAACTTGAACAATACTTTATTAAGATATTGAACAATTTAACAATTGTGGCTTTAAACAACAACAAATGCAATACCCACAAAAAAGGCCAAAAAGAAGAAGAGCCAGAGAAACACTGAAAAGACTCGAGAGAAAAATTGCTTATCGCCAAGAACTGAACAGAACAGAACTCAATGTTTTTGTGGCGAAGGCAGCGAATTCTCCAGAGGATGTTGCTACAGCATCCTTGGCTACCTGGGGAGCGAAAGAGATGGAATGTGGCAGTGCAAGCGTTAGAGAGGGAGAGGCAGCTGTAGAGAGAGACTGAGAGCGCACAGGTAAACAGCAGTGGTGGGGAAAGGGGAGACGGGGGAAGACGCACAAGCGAGAAGCTGCGAATGCGATTAAGCTGCTGCTGAGGCAGCCAACAACAAAGCTGTTGCGGTTGTTGTTGTTGCTGTTTCGCATGGCCATAAACATGTGGCAAGTGTTGTTGTTGTCGTTGTTGTTGCCAACAAAGTGTTGCACAAATCGGCAGACACTCTCCCGACAACAACAACAACAATAAACAAAGCCAAAAAGCCAACACTGCTGGGATGCTGCTGCTGCTGCCTCAGTCTCAGCCTCTGCTGCTGCCGCTGTCGACCTCGACGCAGCGGGTACGGCCTGCGAGATTGCGAGATTGCTCTCAGCGGCAGCATTGCGCACACTTGGGGACTACAGCAAAAACAGCAACAATAAAGCAAAAAAAAACCTGCTCCACCACCATTTGCAGCATGCAAGCGTTGCTGCAGCTGCTGCCGTGGGGAGCAGCGCTGCTACGGCTGCTGCTGTTGTTGTTCTTCATGATGATGACGATGACGTGGCAGCGAGACAGAGGCAGAGACTGAGACTGTAGCTGAGGCTGTGACTGTGGCTGAGGCAGCGGCAAATCCCGCAGACCAAAACGACCAAAGCGTCCAAGCCGACCAAGCGACCAAGCGACCATGTTTCCTGATGCGAGGCGATAGTTTATCGCCAATTTTCGTGCCGTGCAGAGGTGAACGCGGACCAAAAACGTGCGAAAAACCGACAGAGCCGACACAACCGAACGAGAAACGAGAAACGAGAGCCGATTGCCGAATCGCCTGAATAATTCGTCCTGTGGGTGCACCTACGGGATAAGAGTCATAAAACCGACGGCTGACGATACACTTCTCCTGTCATTTGTTTTGGTTTATAACTGTGTGAGTGTGTGTGTAAGTGTGTCTGTGTGTGTTTGCGAATTCGCCGTCGCTTCGTCGTCATCGTCGTCCTTGGCGTCGTGGCCATGCGCGTTAACGGTAAATAATGGCCGCCATCTTGGCGTGCCAGTTGAGTGCGACATCAAATCAAAGCGATATATAAATATATATAATACATAAGAGATATATACACCTATATAAAGATTTAGTAGAGTGTGTGCAGTGCCGTGCCTATTAACCGTTAACCGATTGACGATAACCGATTACCGACTACCGATTACCGACCATGGAGCACCACGGCAGCGGCTTTGTTGCCTCGCCCTGGGCAGCCGTTTTGGGGCATCACTCAATGGCCTCGGATGCAGGATTCGCAGCTGCTGCAGCTGCGGCGCATGTCCAGAATGTCGCTGCTGCACATCATACGCATCCCATGCACGGCCATCACCACCATCCGCACTCACATCCGCATCCTCACTCGCATTCGCATCCACACTCGCATCCGCATTCACATCATCATCATCATCACTTGGCAGCGGCTGCGGCGAGCGGGGGAATGCCAATGGATTTGCATGTACCCCAGGGATTTCCCTACTATAGGTAAACAATCACCCACACACTCACACACACACACACACATACACATGTATACAGGTGCACTCTCAGTTTGTGTGTGTGTGTCAGTTTGTCGCCTTTTGTTTTGTGGGCGTTGCCGTATTCAAATTGTCCTGCCAATGGCAGGAAATCCTTCTGCATTGCATATATAGCAAATAATTTCACTTAAATCCCTATATACAACACTAATGGAACCCCATCAAAGAAAGAGACAGCAAGTGGACTGTGTGGGAGTGAGATGCAAAGACAAATGGGTGCAAATTGCGAATAGATTGAGGTTTAATTGCTAATAAATAAATCAAGCTAACGACGAGCAAAAGTGTAGTAAATAACAGGAAAAAAGAATTAATAGAAAATACAGCTGATATATAACTATATGTTTACCAAATGACATTGAGTTAAACAAACTGAAATAATTAATTTAAGTGCGAACTTATTATGATCTTGGTAATACAATTGTTGTACTCCAATTGAGTTTTCTAAGCTCGTTTAGAAAATATACAGAATTACCTCACTGAACACTACGGAACCTATCCAGCTTTAGTTTGAGTAGAATCCTGGTATAACAGATATGTTGTTATATAGCAAACCTATAGACAAATCGAAAGTTCCATGGATAAGACATGAATGAATCTTTCAAATTTATAAGATTCACATCCGTTAAATATTTAGAAAAAGTAGACTACTGTTATACATATCATACATGAAGATTTCTGGCCCTGGACCAAACTTCTTCTTCAGAACTACTTAACACCTATAACTAGATTAAAGCTTTGAGGAACTATTATTGTTTTTGCACTATTAAAAGGTGTACAGAAAAAATGTTTAATGTACGTGAAAGGAAAATCCTTTTATTACTTAGATAATGCAGTTTTCTAAATTAAGAGAGTTTTTCCTAACTACTCAACTACAGCAAACTTTAACACTTAGCAGACAACTTACTGATCTGTCACAATTTTGGAGCTTTATAGAGTTTTCCCTATTCTTAACAAATACTTTGTTTATAAACTGAACGGACTTTAAGATCATTAGATATTTAGAGAATGTACACACTACTTTAATATAGATATAGGAATGTTTCTCATGTATAAAACTAAAATGGAAAACAACGTTAGTTTTAACTAACAATACTAGTTTTAATCTATACTAGTTTTGAACTATAAGTTAATGCTCCGATGGTGAAAGCTTTATTTTATTTGTAATCAAATAATAAAGCGATGTCTATATAATCTAATAATTTAATTTCATTTCCCCACACTCCACTCTGAGCCTCGGCAATTTCTCAATTTACAGTTCAATTTAATGGACTGCTGAGACTTTGGTCGAAGCTTATTAAACATTTAGCTTAACTGGCTGGGCATCGTGACCATCGGGTTACTTCACCCACAATCATAATCAGCCACTTTTCCTTTGGGCCACTCAAAAAAGTAAAAGAAGAAAAGAAATTGAACCACCCAAGTCCAATTTGGTAGAACGCGATAAACTTAAAATGAGTTCAAAAAATTGAGCCAAGAAATTGAATTGAAAATAAGCGAAATACTAAAGAGGTGAAAGAGGGAGATGGGAGTGAGATGGGGGCTGTGGGGGGTAGGGGAGGCAGGACCGTTACAAAGGTGCCAACAACGATGAAACTTATAATTAAACTAATTGAATTTACGTGACAATAACACTTTCAACGAGCAAAAGAGAGAAGCGAATGGAGATTGTCACGAGATGATAACTTGAACTTCTCCACTTCTCACACTTTGCTGCTCTCTCCCCCTCTCTTCCTGTTGCTCCCTGAGTTAAGTTCAAGCTCTCTTAATGCATGGTTATTTTCAATATCGAAAAATGAAATCGGCATCAAAGAACCTAAAGCCGGCATAAAGCGAGCACAGCGCTGAGAACAGCACCGAGGGCAGACCGCATCAAAGGCATTCCCATAACAATATGGCGATGGCGATGTAATTCATGAACTGTGATTGGTGGCGCGTCCATTAACTGCAAGTGGGGAGCCCCAGAGGGAAGGTGCTCCGAGAGGGTTTTGCAGAGTTGGAAGCTATCAGAGTCAAAGCAAACCAAACCAAACCGTACCGTACCAAACCGAATCCGAGGCAAAACTGGACAGTTAGTCAATCTCTCTCGACTCTCGGGTCTCATGTCTCATGTCCCGAGTCTCAAGTCGACTCTTGACTCTGGAGTCGACACAATCAGCGTCTATCAGCATTTTTCAATTATATCGAAATAGCGTTATCCGTGGCTGGATCGCGTCAGAACGCATAATTACTATAATCACCTGAGTTATTACCTTGGCGAATATTGGCGAAGACATACGAAAACGCCGGAGTAATATTAAAAGCAACAAGAGGTAGAAAGAGTCAGAAGAAGCAGAAGTGGAAGAAGAGGAAGAAGACTGAATACAGAAATCTAAACTGTGATTGTTGTGTGCCCCCCTACCCATCCCCCTCTGCCTACGCCTCTGTGTTGTGGATGCCTCAATTTCATTTTAGTCTTTTTCCCATTATTTTCTGTGTGTTTTCTCTCTCAGTCCCTCTCACTCTCCATCTCTCTCTTGATTTTTGTGCACTTTTGCTTGCACAATTCGTTAAAGCTGCGAATTAAAAATTACACTCAGCGAAATGCGGGGTAACAAAAAGATTCTCACTTGAAATTGAAGTCAAACACAAAGACAAAGTTGAAGTTGAAGTTGCAATCGAAATTGGAGTCTATGTGATCTAACTGGAAAATTGCTGGGACGTTTGTTTTTCATTAAGCAGCGCCGACTTTGAAAGCAGTGGAAAAGGGGGTAAGGTCTAGGGGAGGGTTAAAGCCAACTGCAGTGACTCCCAGTTTGTGGCAGGAGCACGAACGGCATTTTCATTCCACAAAGCGATCGCCGTGCAGCGCCACGCAATTTTCCACGCCGAAATGAGACTCTACCCTCCCTTCCCACTCCCCCGGGGGTAAAGAAAAAAAATAAATAAAAGATGGTCAGCGTATTTTGCGGTTTCGAGGTCATTCCAGAGGGAAATGGTTGGAAAATGCAGCAACTGCAGCAGAAAAACCATCATTTCCACAATTTATATTTCGAACGTGATTGGTGGAGTTTGTATTGCTCTGTGGAGAAGCTCCCACAGGGTAGAGGAGTTAGAGGGGAGTGGAGATGGGGGGTAAGAGTACTGCAAGTCGGCCATTAAGAAATTGCAGTAAAGCATAAAGAGCAAAATGGAACCGAACAACGGACAACGGACAACAAAAGCAACGCGAGAAAATGAAATAAAATGTTGAAGATTATGATTGCGATTATGTTGGAAGCTCAGCGAAATGAGGTTTTCGAGGGAGTTGAGGGGTGTCTGAGGGGAGGAGAGGGACAGTGGGTTCAGCTCCACACATGCAGCAGCCAATAATGACTGTCTGTGTGTGTGTGAGTGTGTCTGATGTGTGTTTGAGTCTGTGTAGCAACTGTGAAAACTTCGCTGAATTGACCTTATGGGAAGCGTTTGGAATCGATTTGAATTGCGGCATTGAAAGACGCGATTCACAGCTAGCGAACTTCACATGTTTGGCTGTTAATGTGCAGTGCTTAAGTGTTGGAAAACGCAGAAAATAATAGCTGTAACTATGTCGTTTCTTAGTGGTATTTAAAATGATTTCATTTGAAAAAAAATCTTATTAATGAAAGATCTGTTAGGTAAGGTTGGTTAGTATAGATCATATGAGCCTAGGTGAAGCTAAGCTGTCTCAGATAAGTTTGTCTGTGAGCTCAGCTATGTTTAAGCTGAGAATATTGAATAGGTTTTGTAATTTTTCAACCTATTTTTATATATTACGATTTTTTTTCTTCAATTCTTCAATTCCTACTACTTAAATATTTGTTTTATAATTAAAACACAAGTCAAATTAAACACACACTTTTACAACACTGCACTTTACCACAGTTTTTCTCAACTTTCTACGATCCCTTTGCCACTTTCCGACCTTTCACACTTTTCCTACCAAACACTTCACTACTCTATAATTTCCCAAAGCCCAGAGCGTATTTTCATCATAAAGTTGGAGGTATTACAAGAGTTCCACCCTAAATGCATTACCGACTACACTTGTTCCGACTACAGCGCTCTCTTTCACTCCCACTCTGCCTCTGTCTCTTTCGCACTGCTGTCTACGTCACATTCAATTAAATTATGTAAATGAAGCGCAACACTTGAGCCAACAACAAAGTCCAGTGCTGGAAATTGACTTTGAAGCCGAGATCTGCAAGGAGACAAGAGAGAAGAGAGAGAGAGAGGAATGTAAAGACTAAAAGCCAAAGCCGAAGTCACTCCACCCACTCCGCCAGCGGCTGCGACCGAAACAGAGACTGAGCCTGAGCCTGAGACTGTGGCCAAGACATTTTAGCCAAGTTGCAGGTTTGCCGTCAAGTAGAGTAAATTACAGCTTCTTCGTTGAGGTTGTTGTTGTTTTTGTTGCATTTGCCGCTGCTGCTGATGAGCTTGATGTTCACACAGCCGCCAGGCATGAAGCTATTACACACACACACACACACACACAACCATACACACACTCAGCACACACACCGTCTTGGCTCTGAGTAATGTCCTTGCTGCCGGCAAATTCAAAGTGAGCCAACAATTTCATCAACGCCAAAGCGACGATGGCAACGTCACCAGCCAAAGTACTCCCTACCCCGCCCCCTTCATCTCGCCCGCTATCACTACCCTCTCCTTGTCCTCGGCTGCAGCATTTTCCGCAAGTATTTCTTCTGGTAGCGCGTAAAATTAATTGAAATTCATGCCGTGTTACAATAACAATGATTAAACGGCACACACATGAGTCCATTGCCAGGGCTGTCAGGGCTGCCCAGGGCTGGGCCCTTGGCTCTGAACTACACACACCCCTTCCGCCCCCCCTTGTTCCCCTTGGCCACTCCCTGGCTGTGGAGGTGCGACCACCATCTGGCCTCCAGTTGCACTTTTTCTAACTGCAACTGAAACTGCACCCAAAGTGCAAAAGTACAAATTCCTGTTTGGAATATCAAATCAATATTACGTATACGCATTTAGTTTATTGTTCAGCGCTGATTAACGCTGATTCATAAATCGCATTGAACGCACATTGAACACTTGATTCAAAGTTCAGCTGATTAACCTTCTCTGTGTACAGTCGTTGTGCTCCTCGGCTATACAAATTGAGCTAACCTTTAATGGGTTCAAGAACAGGTAGTCAATAAAGCGTTTAAATATGGGAAAATTAAACAAACTAACAATATTTAATAACACAACATTAAAAGGGTTTTTAAAACTTAAAATATTAAATCTTAAATAGATTTTTTGTGTCAAAATATTTTTTTAAGAAAAAAAAGTGTTTAAAGTTTTGAATTTTATTTTAGAAAAGTGAGAAGAAAATATTTAAGATTTGTTTTTATAAATCTATACTCATTCTTTATATAGAAAGCATTGTCTTAACTTGAATTTGTATATTATAATTTATAGTTTTTATATTTTATCATTGTTGGCAGACAAATAATACTGAGTTCTTTAACAGGGTGTAGTTTAAGGTATAGAGTTTGAAAAATAATAACTTTGCCTATACAAAGTTCGACCAAAATATAACCACTCTCTGCTAGCATACCCCACACACCCAACTGCCAGCTACAGGGTATGCACACAAGAATTGTGGGCAGAGCTTTACGCTTTTCGCAAAACTTTGCCAACTTATAAATATGTATGAGAAGTTTCGAAATTGTTGGAATCCCTGCCGACAAGCAGCCCAACAACAGCAATAAGCAGAAGAGGTAGAAGAAGCAGACGAAGAGGAGGAGGAGGAACATGAAGAAGAAGAACAACAACAAAAACAACACAAGGTCGGTAAGAAGACAGGCGGCGATCGGTCGATGATCGTAAGCGTCGATGTCGATCAGTTGAAACAGTTGAGTCGATCAGAGAGCAGTTCGTCAGTCAACAACTGGGACTTGGATTCGGACTGCAAAAGGGACAGACAGTCGAATGTTTTGTGTGGCTGTAGAAGGAGAAGGAGAAGGGGGAAGAGGCGAGAGAGGGGAGTGTCGATGCAGGAAGGCAAAAAGGCAATCATTGATCAGCGGAATTTAGAGCGAAAATTTGATATTAAGGCCAAGAATCAAAAAACAAAAAAAAAAAAACAAAAAAAATTACTGCAAAGAGGAAGCAGTAATAAATATAATAAAAGCTGGAAAAAATCGTACAAAATTGTTAAAATAAAATTAAGCAGAAATAAACGCCCCAAAATGAGACGGGACTTTGAGGTACACTCTTCCTCTCCCTCTGTGGGTCTCAATTGATTGCACTTGAACTCGAGACTTCACCTTTCCGCAACTCTCGGTACTACCCCGTCTCTCCATCTCCTTCCCTATCTCTCTCTATTAAAACTATTCCCTGATCGTCAGCGTCTTTCGCTTTAATACAAATAATTGTTTACGGCAAACCACAAGTGGATCTGCGACATTACAACAGCAGACATACACCGCATCTCTTTTGGGCACAATCAATAATGATAGATCAGCCAATTGGTTAGCCACCTGGCAAAAGGAGGGGCACCGGGCAGCTGGCAGGTAGGGGGACTGGATTACCTGCCTGTCAACAAGGAGCCAGCGCGTGTGATCAGTGTCTGACCACAAATCGCTTTGGGGCCTTTGACAGCATCATTCAAAAAAGCAGCGAGGCAACAACTTACAGTGGTGCAAAGCTGTGAATATGGAAAAACTTTGAATTGAAAGTTTGATAGCAGAGTAAAGTATGTAGAAATATATAGTCAAAATTCAAGAAGGTTTAAAACAAGAAAAATTTAATTGTCAAGCCTAACGGTATGAGTTTTGTAAGCCAAACCGACCGCCTAACCCGCTGTAACCTTTTTTAAGAAATTTGTAAACTTACAATAAACCTCTAAGTTCCCACCTGATTAAGAAACCATTTCCTACTTCTTTCAGCTTATTAAATACCCACTTTAGTCACAGTTTATTTGCCAGAATTTTGATTGCTTATGCTTAAAATATGAAACGATGATAACTTCTCGCATAAGTTCTTCCAAGTATCTGCAAGTATTTCAGTAATCACTTGTCTAGTGGAATGTTAGGGGAAGAGAGAGAAGTGAAGAGTGAACAGGGCATTGAAGGGAGTGAGAGGAGGTTAAGGCAGCTGGACAGTTAATTGGTTGCACATTTTGTAGCCTAGTTAAATGTGGAGATTACACACCTTATTATTATGAAATATGTTCCATAATTATGGCCACTTTGGCAGTGCGTATTGGGTCTGGGACAACCTCTTAATAGTCACTTGGTAGAGCCCTTATGTAATTTTAACTCAAAGGGAACTCTGGCTCGCTACCCCTCCCCTCGCTCCCTCTCTTTCTCACTCTGTCTGTCCCGCTCTTTTGAGCCTTATATTGACAATGCCGGCGTCTCTGGCTTGGCGACAACATCCCAACGACGTCGCGTAGCTGTCGATGACGCTGACGTCGCAGTTCTCCCCGCTGCCCTTCCCCACCGCCCTCAGAGGCTCTCTCTCTCTGCAGTCCCTAGGCCTCTGTCGCTGTGGCTCCTGTTTTCCTGTTTTCCTCTGGCCAATTTATTTATGGTGCGGTACAAGTTTTTACGCACTCAAGTGCTCTGAGACTAATTGGGCACGAAACGCAATCAAAGTGACGACGACAACAGACAGAGGGAGAAGAGGAGAGGGAGGAAGGGAGAGGGAGAGAGCAGCGCAGACTTGGTAGAGACAAAAACTCAATACTTCTCTGCGAATCGATCACTTGAACTTTATAACGCTGATGAGGCTTTGATTTGTGGCTTCTTCTTCAGTTGCTGTCCCACTACACACCTCCTTCCCCCTGCCCACCCACAACCCTTACCTTTACGCTGTCGTAGTTACAGCCAAGTCCACATAGTTGTGGCAAAATAGTTGGGCCATGTTCTACACAATTATCTGTTATTATCAGCGTTTTCAGTGGTCTCTTTTTTTCAGTTTTTTAACAGCGACAATGACATCTCATTGTTGACTACTGTCCTCCCTCAATGCCACACCCCCTCAGCCCCGCTGGTCAAGTGAGCCGTTTAGGCCAACTCTTAAAAATAGCTGCCTCTGGAGATGCAATCCAGTCGATGCGCAGATCGTTCAGTTGTTGAGGGAGAACACGTGTCTTTCCTAATATAAAATTGAGTCTAAAAGGGAAAAATCGGTTGTTTTTGCTACGGCCTTGGTCCAAACTGAGCTGCTGGCCAACTGAATATTTAACTGCTTGGCTTTGACAATAGTTAGTTTAATTAACTTATAAGAAATCGAAGATGAAAGAACATAGTGCTGTTTTTGGTTGGTTGGGGCTAAGTGCTTCCGCTTTTGACCCTTCAAGAATGTAAGCCCCAAAGGCTAGTTGCCAATAATTGCTTAAAGCTAATCGAACTTGACCTACGACTGTTAAGCTGCAATCAAAAATCGGAGGCAGTAAGCAAAGAAACCAATAACACAAAGGAAAAGGAAACTTTTTGAATATTATTACAATTTTGATAATTGGCACGGTGCGTCGAAAATCTGTTCGATACCCGACCGTACCCCAACCGTACCTCTGCCTAACCGCAACTCCATCAAACCTCGATCGATGTAGGGTCGCGAATAAACCTGAAAACGGGACAAATTAAAGTCGAAAGGATCGAAAGTTTTTTTTGTGGGGAACAGAGGAAATTTTTGAGCAGGGAAGTGATTTACGAGCAGCGCGAAGACTATGACGAAAATTGTCTGGCGTCAGGTGAGGCAGGGACAGACAGGGGTAGGGTAAGGGGTAAGGAGTAAGGGTAGGGTTGGTGGAAGTATAAATCAATAAATTTTATATACTCCTGCACTTGATTATAAAGCAGAGCCGATAATGCGCAGAGAAGTGCAATTTGCCAGTGAAATTGTTGTTTATTAGACGATGCCAACTTCCTGTTGACCTTCGAGAGTGAAAGAGAGAGAGTGTGTGTGTGTGTGTGAAAGAGCTGGCAGCTTAACTAATCAACTTTTGTTTGTGCGTGTTTTGCAGGTATCGCGAGGATGCACTTTGCTGGGGCGACAGGTGAGTTTTCTGCCACGCTGCGAACGCCGATAGCCGACACATTTATCGGCTAATTTAATTTATTTAGAAAATGTCAAGTTTTTCCCCAATGCGCTCACTAATCGAATATTCAACAGGGGTCCACTAACTTGTATCTTTGTCTCACTGTAAATGTATCTGTATCTTTAACTCTTTGCTGTTTCTGTTTCTGTTTTCGCAGAAAGTCCATGGAAGAGATTGGAGCTGCTCAGTCCTCGGTAAATGCGCGGTAAGTGTTAATGTTACCGTAAACGATTCTCTGCCGTCCCCCACCACCTGCCCCTACCCTACCCTACCCTTCACTGTCTCCGACTGCTTCTCAGGCAGCGCCACTTGGCGACGCATTTGTTAGCATAAAATTATTGAATGCCAAAGCAAAGACGTCGTCGCCAACGTCGCCGCCAGACGTCAAAGGCGCAGGTCGCATCTATGAGATACTCAAACTCAAACTGAAACTCAGACTCAGTCTCAAACGCAGTCTCAAACTGAGACTTAAGCTCAGCTTCGGTCTGTGACTTGTAGCTGTAGCTGCAGCTTAGTAGCTACTGTTGGCTGTCAACGCTAATGCGATGATCTAACTGCAAAGTGTTGAAACTTTGTGGCTCTGTTTGCAAGAGCTACGGGATTAAGTGAAATCTGTAAAGTAGCAGATACAAAATAGTGTCTATACATAGCAATAAAAAGGATTACTTCAATTATACACAAAAAATATAGATACTTCATGGCAATCTTTGTGAAATCAGTCGAGAATCCTATAAAAATAGCACATTACATACTTAAACTTTAATATAAGTATTCCATATACATTTTTATGAATGATTTTAGGTATATTCAATCTCAAAAACTCACAAAGTAAATCAATCAGATATATACCAGCACCATTTACATATTTTTAAGCTTTAATGCATCAGAATGCAGCTCAAGTAAAGACTAACTTTAAAATTATATTAAGTTTTCTGCAGATTTAATATATACAAAGTCAAAAAAGGCTAATAACTTCATGAAAACTGCAGCTAACTTTACCAAACTTAGCATACACTTAGCTTACTTATTTACTGACTTCCATACCAAATTTCAACAAAATCCATCGAGGTTAACAGAATAAGCACAACTGTGACTGGGTTATTCACAGCGTATTAACAGTTCGGCTAAGCTCAGCGCTAGACTGTTAGCGGCTACTGTTGTTGTTGTTGCTGCTGCTGTCAGTTGGAGCAGCAGTTGCTGCCGCTGTTTGTCTGTTGTCTTGTTCTCGTTGTTATGACATTTTACATTTTTAATGGGAATTCTCACATAAAAAGTACAAATATCAGACTAATTGGATTTATCTCGGGGCTGTCGCGCGTTGTCACACTCTTTTTGCGCTGCTTTTCTACTTGCCGGAAGATGTTGCAAGGCATCAAACGAATCCTAAGACATGTTTCTAGCCAACCAAGCTCTTAGCCAAGTTAGTCTAAGAAAGCGCAGCTTGTTGACAATTAGCACAAATAGAAAGAGGCAAAAGAGGAGTAAGGGAGAGGGAGAGGCGTAGAGGGTGATGGGCTGCGCACCCAGCTAAAGTCCCAATCCCGAACCCAAAGACATAAATATTTCCAATGAATCGATCAACAACAAACAGAACAATTTTCGCAATGAGGCAAACTTGCATTGCTTAAATTGATTTCTGCAATTAATTGAACAACGCAAATGACAAAACTGAAAACAACTCAAAAACAAAAATGAAATAAAAACAAAAAATAAATAAAAAAGAAGTGAGCACAGTAAGAAGCATGCGTGGAATGCACTTTGCTCCCGAACACGCTTCCAGCTCGCTTCAAGGAGGGGGAGGGGTAGGGACAGTGGCGGGTAGCAGCAGGAGGCAAGTTTCCTTTCAGCCTTTTTACGCACACCACTAGCCTTTTTTAGCCTTCGATTTTAAGCTTAGTTTTTGCTGCCAACAACTGTCACGGTCATGTCTTTGGGGCTGTTGACTCGGCTGCAACTTTTCTTACACTGATTCAAGCGTTTAGGGCAGGAACTAAAGTCGGTACTTTAAGTGTTCAAATTAATATTTTTTAAGAGTCCTTTTCGTACTAAGATAAGTACCAAATAGTTACTATTTTTGAGGTTTAATCAAAATAACTTTATTTACAATAGTATTCTTTAGTCTACAACTGTTTTAAAATTACTTCTTCTCCTAAATAATTTAAGTTGCTACATTTCAACCGCCCTCAGACCACTGTACCGCTTGGTCTCTTTGCGCTTCTGCTTTACCAACACTGGCCGCGTCCCGATCAGCGTTCTGAACTAGATTTACACCGTCGAGTCGTCTGCGAGACACTCAACACTCGTCACTCGACAGTCGACACAGTTTCGGAAGGTGCAAGAATATTAATTATTAATTCCGATCACAAGTGCGCACTTTGTGTCGCCGCAGTTAACGGCGACGGTTTGGCATTCGAATTATTTGCTAAATACCAGAAAAGTGAACGACAAACAAGCAGATCGCCACTTGCAGGGAGGGGCCAATACGAGCACCGCCAACAACAACAATCACTTGATATTTGTGTGCTGCAGATTGACAACTTGGCTTTGTTTCTCACTCCGTTTTTAAAGCTAATTTATGGCTCAGATAATGGCCAAGTTAGTTCCACAGCCAAAGAGTCAACGTTCGCTGAGCTGATCGGTTTCAATCAAACGATCAATCAAGCGATCAATCGACACATTTGGCACATCCAAATTTATGCACAGCTCTAAAGATATCTCAAAATAACAATTAAAGTTGATTTGCTCAGTTTGGCTATAAAATGCAGCCAAGGAATGCAATTCAAATAAATTATCTAATTACAAATTTATTATACATTGTATTTTAGGTATTTATGGGTAGAATGTTAACGATCAGTTACTAATTGAGTTTGGGATTTAAAAATATTCTATGGAGACTAGAGATCATATATAGACTGGAAATCTAATTGTTGCTAGCTTAATATCTTGATTTTTAAGAAATACACTAAAAAAACAGTTGTGTATAAATTTATAATCATTCAAAATAATTAATTTATATCTTAATCAATTTTTTCACAATTTTTGAACTATTTTTGATGAAATTTTATTTAAAAATTTCATCTATAAAAACTAAAACATAAAGTACTAAAGAACCTATTTCTAAATATATATTTGGGTTAAATCGGAAATTCTTTTTATTGACTTTATTTTAATAAAGTTTTTCTTTACATATTTCATAGTTTTAAACATTTTTCATTCAATTTTCTTCATTAAATATTTCTCACCATAAAAAAAAACTCCTCCATGTCTTCCCTGAAACCGCCACAAAATAAGTGAATCAAATTCATTTCAGGCCCAAAACAGGGCTCTTAATCATAACTGTAGCATAAAAATAATTACTACCCTTTTTGTGGTAGCTGATCAGGGAATACATGTGTGTACAACTTTCATCAGAAGCACGCACAGTGTGATTACAATCTAAGAATTCTTTGACTCCCGAGCTGAAATGTCTCAGATTTCAAATACATCCATCTCACTCTAACGCTCGCTCCCTTTCTATTGCCGTCTCACTCACGCTTTTATTGCTTAATTGTTTGTTTGGGTTTTTGTGTGGTTTTGTTTTTATTTTGTTGTTTTTGTGAATTATGAATCGTTTTGTGTTTCGATTGTGTAACAGGGTCCAAGAACAGTTATGCTACCTTTCACTGGGCCATAAAAAATCTTCTTACCCCCGACAGATGCTACACGCAGATAACTGCCATTTCTCTGCTACTCGAAACAGGAGAAAAGACTGAAAATAATAAAAAACGAATCATCTCGTTGTGTTATTTTATCACCTGTGTCACTTTTATTGCTCTTTCTCCTGTGGGCTTGAGTCCCAGCACAAAACAGATCGTGACAGATCAGTGATCGCGGTTAGTTTATTGCTTCCTGGCGCTTGGTTTCGATTTGGGGAAATGGCACTAGAAGTGCAACTAGTTGGGAAACTGCGTACTGCATCCTTTGAGCAGGAGGTGCGAGGGGATTCTGGGAATCTAGAGGCTAGGAGTAGTCAAGCCCACAGGAGAAAGAGCCTAAGAACACTTTTATAGCAATCGATATATTGATGAAGTCGATGATTTTAGTCTGTCTATTTCATACACATGTCTATCGATTCCACTTAGAAGTTATTACCCGCTTTTATGCACACGCCTTATCGATTAGCTGATTTATCGATCGGCAGCGCCTTAAACTTGGCCTAAAGCGCTTAAATGTTTTTGTGTTGGTTTCTGTTTCTGTTTTTGTTTTTGTTTTGATTTTAGCGCAAATCACGTTGCCTCGTTTTGTTGCTGGCTATTTGAAATGGATGCCTCGTGTGTCCGAGAAAACGTGATGGATAACTGGCAAGTGCCGCCCTCTGTCTCTCTCGCTCGCTCGCTCTCTGCCACCCACCCAAGCGGTTTCTTGACCAGTTTACGCTCTTTGCGGTTCTTCCTGTGTGTATTGTTAGGCTGCAAAGGGGGGTGGACAGGGGCAGGGGCGGGGGCCAGTCAACTGATTAGAGAGAGGCACTTGCATACGTGCCGGCGTCTACAGACAAGTCCATTCATAAAGTCATGCAACAATTGGCAGCAAGGCGCTGGCAAGTAGCCGTAGGAGGTGGAGGGGCACAGGGCGGGGGCGTGGCAGACTCCTGACTCGCATGCGATATAATATTCACCGTCGTTTGGTATTTTGAAAAACCAAAACAGCAACTGAAACTGAAACCAAAACCGTAAACGAAACCGAAACCAAAATGAAAACTCCAAGCTCCAACTCCAAGTCGTGTCCAATAGGTCCATCAACAGCCGCAGCACGCACTCGAGAGCTCAGCACACGCACCTTTATATGGCCAGAAAGGGGGAGAGCGGGAGAGGAAAGTGTGGCGCTCCATACGCATCGTTGCACGTCCACATCCACATCCCACGTCCATGGCCATTGTCCTCGAGGCATCCACACGCATCAGTTTCCGACCTACACTCAGCTCCAGTTACAGTTACAGCTTCAGTTCCAATGCCAGCACCAGATCCAGTTCCCGTTCCGATGCCAAGACAATTTCAATGTCTGGTCTGTTTGGTCTGGTCGCTGTCTGCACGTGAAAATCAACGCTCCGTCCGGTCGGACAAACCGGAAACGCTTTCGGCTCAGCGGGCCACGTTTCACGTTTCGATTTTTATGGCAAACGTTCAACGGACCTCAAACTGAACGTTCAATTTTAGTTCCTCATTCATTGTCTACCCCTGTGCCCCCTTTCAGCACCGCCCCTACACCCCCTTCAGCCCTACACTCCCAACTGTTCTCCACTTGGCACGTTTCCTTTTTAAAATTCACAATTGCCGCCAGCGACGCGTAATTGTGGGAGAATTTGCTACGCCAACTTGTCTGTCTCCCTCTACCTCAACCTCTACCCCTCTCTCTTTCCCTTTCTACCTCCCTCTCACGCTCCTTCTGCAGCTCAAGAAATCGATCACGTTTCTACACATGTTCCACTTTACGTTGCGTTACGTTGCGCTTACGTAATGTCGCTACAGCTCGAGGATGTGGACAAAAACAAACAGCAGAAAACTGCAAGTCATCATGTGCTCCAATTAGAGCCCCAATCGATAACCATGCAATTTAGCGAAAGTGCCTCAATTACCGCTTAGTTACTTTATTAAGTGCAATCTTTTTCAAATTGTGAAACAGTTTTCACATAGTTTTTGGATAATCTGAAAGACTTGAAGATAAACTATTAATTTGGTGGGAAAATCGGGTAAATTTTACTATAGGTAAGGGGTAAACCCAGGAAGTTGGATAGGTTAATCAGAAATTTTAATCAAAGTTGAACTATTGAACTGACAAATTATAAATTTTAATTTAGAATGGCTTTTCATTCATTTTCACTAAAAGACAATATTTTTTTTAAGCTCAAAATAAATTAATCGAACACTGTCAGTCGCTTAAAGTCCTTTCAAGTTCTTTAGAACAATACTTCAGTCACAAACTGTAAATACTTCTACGCATAAAGTCTCTGCCATGAAGCTTACACCGTGTACACAACGCTTTCTACCGGCGCTTTCGCTAGAACAAAATGGCCGCCAAAGACTTTCACAATTTGTGGTCGCCCTTTTTTGGCCATTGATGAAATTAAACAATTTCTGGGATTGCTTGAAAATTATTATAAACGCATAATAAAACGAGGCGAAAAAGTAAACTCACATCGAGTGGGGGCGAGTCGAGCCGCTGTCTGTGCGGGCTCGGAATATTAAAACTCCCCCCACCGCGACACTGAGCGATTTGTTAGAAGGTACCTGTATGTCTCCACCGCCGCCAATCCCCGCTCGCTCCACCTGTCTCCCCTTAGTAGGCAGGAAGAAAGGCTCTGGATTGGAATTGAGTACGGCTTTGGACTACGGACTCAGTTTGGGGCTCAGTTTGTTGGCTTTGTTGGCCTGTTCCACCATTGGCATTTTGTCATTGGCATTTCGGTCACATACACAAACACACATAAAAAGCGAACGACAGACAAAACTCCCACACACACACACACACACACGCACGCACGCAGAGCGTGCAAGAGCGAGAGACAAACAGCGAAAGAGCCGCTAAACAAATTCCCAAATGTGTAAAGAAGTAAACTAATTGCTGCGCGTGACGCAGCTCCAACAACAAAACTGCTTGGGAGCCCACTAAGTATATAATAGAGTGAGAAAGAGCGAACATCGCCTGTCACACAGCGCACGCAGTTGAGTGTGCAAGCGAGAAGGCAAGCGAAACCAGTTTTAGTTTACAATACAACGTCTGCACGTACACAGGCACATACACTCACACTCTCAGAGAGTCGTATACATTTATAGAGTTGCGCTCTTTTACCCAGAGCATGGTGCTCTTTCGCTCGCACACACTGTTATGCTCATTTGGTATGCGCGCTATGTTGATTCCGATTCGACGGCAGTCACGTCCCGCCCATTTGCACGCACACTCATGCACACACACAAAACACCCACACAGAGTGGCGCTCGCAGCAGCTACAGCAAAGGCAGCGGCAACGGCGAAACGAGAGAGCTTGCGGCGAATTGGAGCGTGAGGCTGCTTAAAATGCTACTGGTGCGCCCAGTACATGACCAGGCGTTGTGTCAGGTGCTCACATACACACACACACATAAAGCCAACAGAAACACACACACATGCATGCTAGCGCCGTTCGTTGCTGCTCACGTTCGTTGGCCGTTGCCGACGTCGTTTCATTGCCTTCGGTCGTTGTGTTTTGCTTCGTGTCGAGTCAAAGATGTCACCCCCAAAAATTGTCTAGTTGTGTGCGTGACACACACATAAACACACTCACTACTCTCGCTCTCCCTCAGTCGCTGTCTCGCTCGCTCACGCGCTCTCGCTGCCTGGTGAGTGTTATTGTAAAGGGGCAGCGCTGCCTTTTTTTGCCTTACTTTGGTTTTGTTCGTGACGTGAACGTGACTCTGAATTATTCTGCACGTATTCGTCGCCCGCAACGGACGTACAACGTAAAGCGTTAGCGTAGAGCGTACATCGTAAGCGTACAGCGTAATCACATCTCTCTGTCGTCTCGTTTGGCGCGTAGTTCTAGATCTTCTTCACTTTACGTTACTTTCATCATTATCATCAACGCTGCAGTTTTCACGTACGCTGCCCGGCCGTGCAACTGTATCCGTACCCGTACCCGTATCCGTGTGTTTCTGTATCTGTATGCCAAGTGTGTGGCCGTGCCCCGTGCGTGCGTAATTGGCGCCCATTTGTTTGCAGACCGCGACGCAGCCCAAACCCCAAAGTCGAACCCAATCACAGTTACGGACGTAGTCGCAGTCGCAGTCACAGACGCAGTCACTGTTTGAGCTTTCAGCTTGGATGCTGCAATTTCTGGCTAGCGACGTGCCAAACGCGTCTGACGTGCTCGACAAAACCAAGAGTAAAAAAAAAAAATTAACCGGCCAAAAAGTCGATAGCTCGCTAATTTGAATGCCAATCGACGTAGCTGTCAGTGGCATTCCGGCGTTAGTTTTGCCGTGCGTGATTCGACCCCTTTTTCCCCCAACGCCCTTTCGTGTGTGTGCGTGAGTGGGTGTAAGGATAATTGAAGACAGCAACTGACACGTACGCGTACTGCTCCAATTGCCCAGACAGTCAGACAAAAGGATGTGTCGTCGTTGACCTTCTGCCCAATTAAGGCTTAAGGATTAAGTGTGCCAATATCCAAATCAAAACAAAACCCCAAATCCAAATCAAGTGCAATATTATATAAAATGTGCCAGTGTTATCGGTGTTGTTAAACATCCAGTGTTAGCAAATTTAGAGCAACAAAGACTTCAAAAGTGACAAAATGTTGCCCTACCAAGCGGTGGCCATGGACTATGCCGGCTATCAGCGGCAACCAACTCCGGGTCATCCCGGCAGTCACATGGTCGGCTCCCTGGGCATGCCAGCGGTGCCATTCACACACTCGTGGATGGTGCCCGCCCAGGATCTCTGTGGCATGCCACCATACAACAAAATGCCCAATCAACATCAGCCGGGCGCACCTGGAATGCACTCACAACAGCAACCCATCGAACCTGGGTTAGTTGACACGGGGTAAATTACAACAAAACATACTTCAACCTACTTCAAGTGTTTCACTAACCAAAGTGGCTAAAAATATTAATAAGTTAACAGATAGGTTTCTAATAATGTTTAATCTTTGTGAGCTACAGTGCGGCCTACTTTTTGAAGCTTAACATAAGTTGTAACTAATTTATAAAATTTTTTTAAATATAGTCAAGTCTTTTAGATAAAACTATTTAAACTGTTTAAATATATTTAATCATTAGTAGTATTCCTTTACATACTCGATTGTAGTACTTTATTAAGGAAAGCTGCAAAGAATAGCATATGATAACTGATACAAAAATTATTTGTAAAATAATCCAAATTCAAAATAATTCAAAAATCATTCATAGACTTTTTTAATTCAAAAATGTGTAGTTTTACTACAAAAACCTTTCAAAACTCAAAAACAAAATTAACAAAACAGTTATGGTATAATTAAGTACCCATTTTATTTTAGAAAATACATTTCCTTAACTTCCTAAGTCAAGTCTCAGAACATTCCTACCATATCTCTTATAGTAGAGTAATAACTCAATTTCTTTTCTAAAAATTCCACATGTTTTTCGCACTTTTTTCGATTCTTACTTGACACACAACAAAAAGAAAACACTTTTTTATGAGTGTTATTTGACAACAATTTCTTTTTGACTTCTTTTCCGGGAATTTCGATTACATAACAAACGTAGTATCAACAACAGTTTGAGATTCTTCCCGCTGTGTTTGTAGCCAACAACAACAACTGATAAAGCCATAACGGTACCTCTCACAGCCCATAAACAATGGCCCGATATCGTCTTATCCTTTTATGTTGACAGACTCGCTTGTGTGTGTGTGTGGGAAAACAAAAAGAAAATGGAAAATCGCTGCAGTTTTCTTTAGCACTACTTACCCTTATCGAGATCCAAATGATTTTTTAGTTTTGATTGGCAAAAAGTGAAGAAAAATCATGTGCCAAAATGTGAGGCAAAGAAAACCGCATGTAATCCGCTTAGTTGCTTAATTCGATCAAACGACAATATTGGGCGCTAATACCCTGTAAATACCTTAAAAATTTATTCAGGTAAAAGCAGTTAATCAAGTGGAAACGGTAGGGAAAGGAGAAGGAAAAGCTTTCACACGTACAAGACACACGCATGGGAAAACTCGCTAGTATTGGTTGGACTACAAGAAGGAGCTTTCAAAGCTCACCCATACACAGACAAGAACCGTTTTTTATTCCCTTTTCCTCTGCGTTTTCGGTCAATTTGCTAATGACGCGCAATTTACACGCCTGTTAACGGCAAATTTGCAGCCCCTGGCAATTTTTTCTTGCCAAAATTAAAAAGAGCAGAAAAATCATTTATCAAAGCCCCGAGACACCTTGATGACAAATGTTAAGGGATCTTTTAGGGCTACTAACGTCTTCTGGGCTAATTTAAATGCTGTTTATATTGATGGCCACAAGATTGATGCTTTCTATTTTTTCACATCAAAAAAAAAAAAACAAATGTAATTTGCTCAGCGGAACGTGTAACAAATTAGTTGACAAATTAAATATATATAGAATTATTTCAGTATTTGTCTGGGTTCTAGGTTCTTTGAACCATTCACTTATGAGGAAACCAGGTACTTCAATCTGTAAACATCATTTCGACATAAAAACTAATTAAAAATTTGTGTTTCTCATACGGACAGCAAGTGGAGTAAAGTATTAAAATCAGAAAAAATAAAAAAAGTGGGGAAAAAAGCTAAAAACTGGCTTGGCCCGTGGCAGACGCATGTTGTACGGGTCTCACAGTGCTCAGAGCTCTTTACGCCGGTTTCATTTTTAATTATCAACAAAAAAATACTTTTTATAACCCAAACGACGTAAGTCTCTCCGATAAGCATCAGAGATGAGCAGCAGCAGCAATCCCCTCGAAAAAAAAAAAACTGATTTTTAGCTCAGAAGCCGCCGAGTCTCAAATAAAGTTACACAAAACGAGGCTCGAGCTTGTGATGAGCACATTTACAGATGCCCCACAGACATAAAAATAAAAATAAATTTAAAAGCCCACAAAATGTTGTAGTGCCAAACGCAGAGTTCACTTAGGCCATGGGAGCAGTCAAAATACCCTGCAATTTGGTGGACTTGGGTTTTGATAAAGTGCGGTGGAGTGTAGGGTTGTATTTAAGTTGTGTTGGAAGTGGTTTAGCTAAGCAAATACAGTGGTTGGAGAAGGCTTAAATATGGATACTGCTTATGAAATGGATTGTAGTTGAATTCTTTCCAAATTTTAGTGTATAGCTTTTTTAAAATACCGTAGAAAATGCAGAACTATGGAATATTAACTCCCAACGCTTATGATTTTTATTGAATTTATAAAGATTTAATTGAGCATTTAGTGCAATTTAAACAGTATTTCAAAACAATTAACCTATTTAAAGAAAATTCAGTTAACAAATTATTTTTTTTTACAATTTCCCGAAATCTTCTACTGAAAATATAGAATTGGTTCAAGTTAGTTCTAAACTCTTATTCTCCAACTATCATATCGCCATCGTTTTCAACACTCTTTTATATATCTTAATTATTTAATAATTTATTAAGTTAGTCTAAGTTTTATTAAAGTGTATTTCCCTTTCATAAACTATAAGTTTAAAGACAAAATCCAGAACATTTTCCATATGCCTCTAATTGGTTAGAGCATGAAAATTTCACGACAATAACAAAAAAGAAAGAGGGAAAACAACAACACACAAAAATGACCGAAAAAAGCCGACGACAACACAGATGACAAGAAACTTAAATTATGAACGCTTAAAGCCCAGTTTCTGGCGAAGATGATGGCCAGATGCTTGAGCTGAGATAGCGACAGAAACAACTCCGACTTCGACTCCAACTCGGAGTACGACTTGTGCCCCAATCTGTGAATCTTTTGTGAATTGCAGCCAGAAAACAGTTGTTGAATGAAAAGTCTGTGCATTAAGTGGAAATAAAGAAGACTTGAGATCGAATCGGAAAGTATCTACGAGTCGGCATCTAAAGGGAGGGAAGACTGTACAAATATGAGTAGAGAGCACAGGGAACTGAAGACAATACTAATACAAATATCAACTGACAACTAAGTGGACAATGGAAAATCTGTAAATGCATTGAAAATGAGGCAATTTTTCTAGCTAGAAGTGATCGCTTTGACTGGCTTGAGTGTGAGAAACTATATGAAGTTTTTAAGGTAGAGTTTTGTGGGTCCGTCCTCCATGGTCCACTGCAATGCTGAAAGACTGACAAATGTGTGGCAATTTGTTTGGACTGACACCATTTCATCACAATGCACAGGGGAAACAAATTGCCAAATTGTCTACGCTGACAGCAGCGACGACAGGTGAGAATAGAGCAGGAAAGAGGGAGAAAGAGAGAGGAGAAGGAAGGAGCGGAGTAGGGAGAGCGGGGGTGTCTCTTCAGTTTCTTTTCTGCCATCCGTCAGTGTCTACTTATAGCTTATATCAATATTTATTACCACAAATTGTTGCTAATACATCCATTTGTTTATACTTCCACTTGCAGCATTCTGGAGCTGAGAAAGGAAAAGTCCCGAGATGCAGCTCGCTCGAGACGTGGCAAGGAGAACTACGAGTTCTATGAGCTGGCCAAAATGCTGCCACTACCAGCAGCCATAACCAGCCAATTAGACAAGGCTTCCATTATAAGACTGACCATTAGCTATTTGAAATTGAGAGACTTTTCCGGACATGGCGATCCGCCATGGACACGCGAGGCGTCCAGCAGCAGTAAGCTAAAAAGTAAGTACAAAATTTGTTTACTTTAAAAGTATTAATAATTTTAATGGAATTTAGATGATATTGTCTGAAATAAGAATTTAAACTTAGCTGGATATAGTGCCTTAAGTCGCTTGCTAAGTAAAAAAATTTACTTATCTCTTTTTTATTAAATTAAACTAAGCCCAAAATTGTAAGTGCAGTGAAATTTCCGAGCTGATTTGCATTAACGACTGTACTTATGCGTGGGCGGCCATATTGGCAGCCATATTGACGAAGCGGGGAGCAAAGTGAACGGCAAAGAATGAGCAATAAAAACCGAAAGCAGGAAACACATTTGCCTACATAAGAGAGGGAGTTAGAGGGGGCAAAGAGAGGGAGAGAGGCAACACTACTTTGGTTTTTGAATGCCTTCAGTGAAATCAAAATTTGTCAACTTTTCTATGCCAAGAAAAAACAACAACAATTAAGCGCGCGCACCTTAAAAACTGTTTAAGCCACTTGACAATTTATTGGTACTATTTTTGGGCTTTTGGCTCTTGGCCCGCAGAGCAGAAAGAGACAGAGAGGGAGAGAGGGAGAGAGGGAGAGGGTGGGGAGGCAAGCCATGACGATGGGGGCCTCGAGTTACCGATTTGCATAAAATATCGCTATTAAGCGTAATTTATTTTATTTGCTGCGCATGCGCGGCCATTTTCTGTCTTGCTGCCTTTTTGTTTTTGTTTTTCCTTTTTTTTTTTTATTTTTTATTATTGTTATTTTTGCTCACGTCACTGGAGCATTTTTATTGTCATTGTCGCAATTGTTGTTGCTATTTGTTTATTTATTTACTTGGTAGTTTTTTTTGTAGTTTGTTTTTTCTTTCTGTTTTTAATTTGTTGCTATCGCTGCTGTGTCATCGCTGTCATTGTGGAATTTCAGAAGGCCAGTCGTCAAAAGCGGCCAAAACAAACAGCTAACTGCAGCCAATTGAGTTATGAGTCCATTAACTATAACTAAATTGAGCAGTTATCGATTAGGGGGTATAAAGTGATTGAAGGAAGGGAATGATTAATTGTATATGTAAACAATAAGGTAACTACTATTAATTTGACAGTTATACTGTTAAATTTTGGCTAGCATAATTAGCACAAATTTATGATTCATTTGAAGAAGAAACTATTATAGAAATTTATTTTGTAGACTAGTCGATAGACTGTCTGTAGACAGTTTAAATCAAAATTTGCTTATGAATACTTCTATTTTTGGGAGAACATATATTTATAAACCAAATAATTTATATAAACTGATGGACTACTTTTTTTTTTAACTTAAAATTTACCAAACCTAAGTCTTATTAATAAATGTAGACCCATATAAAATAAAGCAAATTTATATTGAAAGAATTAAAAAAGCTTTTCAGTAACTCTTTTAGCGTTGTCCTTCAAAAAAGTTTTTATTTTTTATATAATTTTTATAAAATTCAGTTCTTAAAGTCCTTCGAGTACTTAACCCCAACTTAAAACCCCCGAATTTGCTGACAAATTTAGCTTTTTATTGTGTTTAAAAGTGAACATGGAAAGCTTTTTGATGGCCGTCTGTCTGCCAGACTGTTGTCCATTGTTGGCCATTGCCACGTCATGGATCGTGTCATTGTTGGCCACGTCAAAACAGTCGGTTATTGTCACGTCAGAAGGCAAAGCAAAACCAAAAGCAAACGGTTGCCAAGAGAGCAGCGGCTATTGTATGGCCAACTGGCAATTGGCAACGGCCAGAAGGCAACAGCAGGCTAAAAAAGGTAGACACAAGGCACTAAAAAATAATCCAAAATCAATGGGGCGTCGCAGGGGGTTAACACTGTATTGGATTATTATGCGAAACTAAACCCCAAAAAGGCAGCAACAACAGCAACAAGCTGCGGGCAATAAAAAGCACTTCAATTTGACCCACAGCCACAAAAAAAATCATATATATATAAATACATATATATCTCATATATTTGGGAAGGTCATTAAGGCCACTATGGTGGAAGAGGGAGAGAGGTAACGCCTCACGCCTGCCTCCCACTCGCACATATGGTCAGCGGAAGCGGAAACTGTTTGCCAACTTAGCATTGAAATCGCTGGGGATTTAAGCCACGAACAACGATGGACAAGGGTATAAGCACACACACACACGAGTGTGTGTGTTGTGCTGGGGACTAAAGCGATTTGCACTTGTGCGAATTATGACCTGAAGTGGCAAGCGTGGAGAGCGAAAACTTCGGGGTTGTTGCTCACATAATCGTAAAATTCAATAATTGAATTAAATAAATATGCTCTCAAATGGGCATCAGCTGAGAAAATATATTGAACTCCAAACATATTTATGACTTTCTGTATGACACTGCGGTTCAATTGGGCAGACCCACAGCAGTGGCCGAAGGGTCTGAAGTGGTCAACATTTATGGCTTTTTGGCCTGCAAAAATAATATTATGGTTAGTCTAGGGCCATTCATGACTGGCTAATGAAGCTGCAGAGCTGGGCATGATTGCAATGATGCCCAATTGGACAGTAGAGGGATGAGCAGTCTTAGAGATAAATTAAAATAAATTTAAATCAATAGAAATGGTTGAAAATTATTTAATTTAACAATTTTAAGTGTCTTTAGTGTCTGAAAACTTTTTAAATAAAATTTTAAAATCAAAAATATTCAAATAATTCGACCTACTTTGTATTAGATAAACTTTTAACTGTTATATAAAACAGTTTTCTATATTTTTTACTTTTAAACAATATTTATATATACGACTAAGACAGTTTATATATTTACAATTTAAAGTAGTAGAAACTATTAAAATTTGGGACGACTCTACTCAGGCCTACTAATCAGCCTTATATAAACTGCTCAGAGTAATCACAAGTCGTTCAGTTTAAGCCACCTACCTTCTTTAACTTTAAGTCGTGTTTACTCGAATATTCATATTTGTTTGCCCAACACTCATCAGAAGCATTCGCTTTGTGTTCGTATTCGTTTCCAGGTGCAGCCATTCGACGCAGTCCCGCCGTTGATTTGTTCGAGCAACATCAGGGCACCCACATACTACAGGTAAGTCTACCTGAACGCAGTCAAAGAGCGAAAGGGACAGAGTGAGAGAGAGAGAGATAGAGAGAGGGAGACTCTGCCGCCATGTTTGGCTGCAAATATGTTAATTCAACTTATTCAATATGGAATTTGTCTTCTTTCTTTCTCCACCCGTTCAGTCACTAGACGGCTTTGCCTTGGCGGTGGCAGCGGATGGACGCTTCCTGTACATATCGGAAACGGTGTCCATCTACCTGGGACTCTCGCAGGTGGAGATGACCGGCAGCAGTATATTCGACTACATCCATCAGGCGGATCATGCGGAAATGGCCGAGCAGCTGGGACTGAGTCTAACAAGCGGTGCGGGTGGCGGTGGTGGAAGTGTTAGCGGTGGTGGTGGAGGCAGTGGCAGTGGTGCCGCTGGCCTGGCATCACCCACATCGGGCGCCTCCGATGATGGCAGTGGCACACACGGTACGAATAATCCTGATGGTGAGTCGAGTCCGAGTTGTTCCGTCTACGAGAATGATTTGAAGGGGTTTTAACCTACCGCTCTGCCCGTACTAAGCCTAACTAGCTTTAAACTCTGACTAACTTGGATTACTCTGTCTACTTTCAGTGGCTGCCTGCATGACACGTGCCTCCACGAGTGGCTACAAGGGCTACGATCGCAGTTTTTGTATTCGCATGAAATCGACGTTGACCAAACGCGGCTGTCACTTCAAGTCCTCCGGTTATCGGGTGAGTTATCTCTTCTACCACTTCCTATCGTAACTTTTAGCCCAATTGCAAGTTGTTAACGGTGCCATGTAGTGTAGTGTGATTTAGAACGGTTTTTTTTTTCTAGCACGGTTTTTATTTTCCTTTATTTTGCTACTATTTTTTGGTTGTTTTTACTTTTTGTGTAACTTTGTTGATAACCTTATCAGTTAATGTTATCATTTCGTAGTGCTGCTAACCTTTGTCCGTTGGTTTGTTTGGGGTTCAAGTGGGACAGGGTGTAAAACAAAACTTAGACTAACCCTCTTTGGTTGATTCGTGAGTTAAGGATAATTGTGCTTTTATTACGTATACGTATTACCATCCCATCCACTGCTTATCTACAGGCCAACGATGCAACGACCAATTGCAACAATAACAATAACAATGGTAAAAATGTTAAGAATCCGGCCTCAAACTATTCGGTACGTATCAATTGAAATCAGTACGAACAAAAGCCAGCCAAATTTAGCAATTAAATTTAGAGACAACTAAAGTAATTAATTAAGTAAGTTTCACTGGAGAGTGAAAGTGATTTCTGCAAATCAATCAGTTTATTTCTTTTTCGTTATCTATTTCGGCCATATTCTGTTTTGTCAGGCAATGCAAAGAACTGATTTTAGATTGATCAGTATCGAATAATATCCATGGCACAGACTAAGGCTCTACAACAACATCATCATCATCATCATGACACAATCATCAGCAACATTTCATTGACATCATCAGCTTTATGGTCAGCTGCCAAGCAGCTTTTGTCAGCTGACAGTGGGAGCTTTAGAGCGGCTTAAGTGTGTGCGAGCGGTAGAAAGCTCTGCGATGTGTGTGAAAGCTTTCCTGTTAGCGCAAAAGCTCTATTATCTGCGGCAATGCTTTATTATGAGCACAAAAGCTCTGATATCGGTGTAAAAGATTTCTTACGTTCGTAAAAGCTCAGCTATATGTGTGAAAGCTCTTCTATCTGTGTGAAAGCTCCGCTGTCAGCTGTCAAGGGCTCTTACTTTTTCTTAGCTTTAAAGCCGCGTTTTTCTCTCGCTCTTCTCCTCCTAACCCTTCTAATTCCCCTCTCACTCTATTTTCCACTTTTGCAGGTTGTGCTCTTGCTCTGCAAATTGCGTCCCCAATACACCTTCTCGCACTCACGCAAATCGGAAATGCCCCCTCTTTTGGGCATGGTCGCTTTGGCCATTGCCCTGCCGCCGCCCTCGGTGCACGAGATTCGTCTCGAGTGCGACATGTTCGTCACCCGCGTGAATTTCGACCTGCGAGTGGCCCACTGTGAACCCAGGTTAGTATTTTAATTAAAAAATACTAAATTTCGGTGCTATATTCAAGCTTTACCTTATAGAGTATCTGATCTGCTGGACTATACACCCGAGGATCTGGTCAACAAGAGCTTGTATTCACTGTGCCATGCCGAGGATGCCAATCGCCTGCGCAAAAGTCACACAGATCGTAAGTGTTTGGTATTATTTAAATACCAAAGTCATTATGAGTGGTATTTTTATATAATGCTGACTAATTGTTCTACCATCTGCCTACAGTGATTGAAAAGGGTCAGGTGCTGACTGGCTACTACCGACTGATGAACAAAAATGGCGGCTACACTTGGCTACAAACTTGCGCCACAGTCGTTTGCAGCACGAAGAATGCCGACGAGCAGAACATCATTTGCGTGAACTACGTCATCAGGTAAATACCCTATAAAATACCCTCTAAACAGCCTATTGATGTCCAACTACCCTATCCGTTCATAGCAATCGTGAGAATGAGAATCTCATACTGGACTGTTGTCAGCTGGAGCCAAGTGTGGACAGCATTAAGCACGAGGAGGGATTGGGCAACGACAAGAGCAGTGGTTCACCCGGAGGCGATGCCACCGGCGAGGGCAATACGCAGCACGACATGAAGCTGGGACTAGGCTCGCCCAAAACCGATCCGGAGGGACATACGCAGCGTGGGCGTGGCCGCAATGCAGCCGCCTCCCATGGCAGCAGTCTCAACAGCTTGGCGCTGATCAAGGACAGCCCGACGCCACTGGGTGTGGAGGTGGATGGAGTGCTGCCTGCAACGGTGGCCACGCCTGTGCCAACGCCCACGCCCACAGCGAGCACCACAACGAAGCGCAAGAGGAAGAGCAAAGCGGCGCAGCAGGCAGAGGAGCAGGCAGAGCAGCAGCAGCAGCAAGTGGAGCAACAGCAGCAGCAACCCTTGAGCAAGTTGCCTGCGCTGGAACGGGACTCCAACAGTGTGCAGCCCCGCAGCCGGCTGCCCAGCATTGTGGACGAGCAGCCCACGGTGGGCGCTGGTAGCGTAGCTGGAGCTGGCGCGGATTCTGCTGTGAAGGACTTGGAGCATGCAATGTCCAAGCATCTGCCATCGCCCAGCAACAACAACAACAACCAGCCCAACACGGACTTCAGCACGGATGCGCTGCTCAAGCAACAACAACAGCACCAACAACAACAACAACTGCAGCAGCAACAACAGCAACACGATCCCAACGAGAAGAGCAGCACCATCCAGTGGATCGGCACTCACTACCAGCAGCCAGCGCCCATGCCAGCGACTGCTCTGCTCCGTCAGCTCTACGCGAATCGCGAGAGCGTCATACGCGCCACGGCACGACAGACTCCCACGGGTGTAGGCGTCGGCGTGGGCGTGTTCTATGGCGAGCAGCAGGGCGGACCATTGCCCACTCCACCCGGCAGCGAATCCTCCTACGAGAATCAGTATCTGCAGCTGCACTCGGCGGCAGCGACGCCCGCAGTGGCAGCGCATCCGGGCAGCCAAAAGGTGGGCAATTCCACTGACGCCTTCACCAATCTGGTGTCCACGTACGGTGGCTACCACAGCTCCATTGACTACCACAACGCCATGACGCCGCCCAGTTCGGTGTCGCCGCGGGACAGCAACAACTCGGCGAAGGCCACACCCTCGGGCGCTTTGGTGGTGTCCAGCAATGGGGGCTATGAGTACGGGGATCCATTGCGTGGGCAATATGCCACGCCCGTGGATGGCACGACGGGAGCAGCGTTGCCACTCAAGCCACAGGCGTACTCCGCTGCGATGCACCCGCACACAACGACCACCGAGGGGGGCGTGACGTACAGTAATCTGGATCAGCCGCAGTACTTTGCACCGCATTCCGGTTTTCATTTGTATCACAAGGGTAGTCCGGCGAGTGGTTGGTACTCCACACCCTCCTAGGTTAGGGACGAAGCAGTGCCAGCGTTGCCAGACTGCCAGCATCAGCAGGAGCAGCAGCAGCAGCGCTGGGACTTTGTGGGCGCCTTGGGGAAAGTCGCTCGCATGTTTTTCAGCGCACGCAAGGGCAACCCTTGAAAGCGCCCTCTAGCGGCCACACCAGCTAACTGTACATAGAAGTTTTAACTTGAAAATTAACAAACTTTCCAACTAATTTAAAGCTTAATTTTAAAAATCAACAAAAAAAGAGAAGGAAAAATTTCTTAAAATTTATTTAGTAATTTTGATCAACTATTTTTTTGGATAAATGCAAATGTTAAAACATTCAATGTTGTTAAATAATTTGTAAGCTTGTAAATTAATAAAAAAAAAAAGAAAACCTAAAAAAAATTAAACTCACAAGACAAAAAAAAAACGAAAGCAAAATCACCCATTGAAATTCTATTCAAAATACTCGGCATAATTGCAATTAACTAATTTAATTAAATTAAAATAAATTAAAACTCTTGCATAAGACTTGGATAGTGTGCCAACTAGACAGCAACAAAAAAATTAAATAAACTATAATTATAATTAAAATTATAAAATAATTAATTAAACTATAGCACTCGTAATGAAATCAAAAGGAAAGTAATTAAAACAAAATCAAATTAATGCTTATTCCCATAATTATAATTCTAATTATAATTGTTATTAATTATTTAAATTAATTGTACATTTTTAATAATTACTATTGACTATGGGCATACACTATAATATAATAATTAACAACATTTTTACAACATATCAAATGCTTCCTCTTCTAGATTACGATTAACGCATTTAAAAAACCAACAAAATTAAACCGAACTCAAAAACTTTCAAACTTTTTGTACAACTCGAAAAACGCAATTCAAATAATTCCCAGAGAGCTAAATTAATTTTACTTAAGAGAAGTATAAAGTTAAAAAATAAAATACCTCTAAGAGTTTTGCTAATGTTCGAGATTTTGAGTTATCGCCTAAATACCAGTTAAGGAACATGCTAATATATGTATTATATTTAAACGAGTCTATCAAATTTTTAGCTATAATGTGTAATTAAATTTTGTATAAACGAATTCCATCAAAGGCTTAAATATTAAATATGAAGATAAACAATTGAGCGGTGTTTTACTTGTTGTAATTATAATTTCATTTCTTCATTTCCTCGCTTCGTCACTTTATTGTAGTTTTTTCTACTTCCTTCTCTATTCCTTTTTAATCTCCATATTCTTAAACGTTCTATAGTCTTTTTTCTGGTTTTTCTTTTAGGTTTTTTTCACTAACCAACTTTCTTTGCTCTTGTTCTTAATTTCCTCGCTTTATGGACTCTTTTGTAGTTTTTTCTACTTTCTTAAGAGTCATATTTCTCTATTCCTCTTTAGTCTTCATATTCTTAAACGTTCTATGCTCTCTTTACTGTTTTTTCTTTAAGTTTTTATGTACTAACCTACTTTATTAGTTGCCTGCCTTCATTCACACGAGACCCTCTTCTTCACTTCCTCTTTGTGCCCTATTCTTAAAGGTTCAAACTTCAACTAGTGACGAAACTGACATCATATTAGACTTGGGATTAATTCAGCACACTGCACACATGTCCCATTCTAGCACTCTGACATGCTGACTAATGTCCATTAGGTTTTGCTTTGATTAACATAAAAAACGCATAAAATTGCAATTTACCACATTTGCTACACTCAATATCCGTGTCCAGTTGTGGTTACATTTTGGCAGTAACCCTGTACCAGGGCGACAGCACAGCAGACTGAATGTCACATTTTTGTGATGGCTTTTTAAGCGAACCGATTGCTTGACCAGCGTCAATTAATCATCATTCCATTTGGCTTTGAGGAATCATAACTCAATTTATTGCAGCATAACATTTGTCAGACACTGTGGCAGTGTGTACACTTGTATACACTTGTGTTTGGTAGGCAGTGTGGGCGAGTTTTCTATTTGATTTTTTCAGTATTCTCCCCTTTTTGACAGCCTTGAGAGGCTTTTTTACTACTAAAAGTGGATCACATCCTTTTTAGGCATATCCTTAGCTTTTTTTTTCGCAAAATTGGTAATTACAGTGCCTGCTAAAAGTGTGTTTAAGGAAGTATTCCTTAAAAATTGACGACATAAAACACTTTGTGATGCTTAACGCTTCCTTTTATTACAGTATGAAACCCGCTTTGTCTAACAAAAGTTAAGACTACTTGAAGTTTAAGCGCCTTGAAGTATGCAGCTTATTCTATGCTACGAGATCGTCTGCATTGCCAGCGACAATCGGCCAAGGTACAGAATCGATTGTTGTTGCCTCCGCAGCCTCTGTAGGTCATCTGGAAACAGCGTCGACTAACGCTATCGAAGTAATACATATGAGTGTTGGCATTCCTGTGGCAATGACGGCCCTGCTTGTTTCCCTCATTCAAACCATCCACACAGTCCTGCCTGGCTGTAGAACAGAATAAACTAAGATTACACTAATTTTTATGCTAGAAATATTTACCGAATGGAACACTTCCCCGGCAGGAACTTTGGGCTTGTGACTGCATCACACACACAACCAGACAGATTAGTATGAAAAGGAATTTCATTTTGTTAAAAAGATGAGATTAAACTAAATTTAAAACACTTCAGCTCAGTGCATTTATATAGAACTACAACAATTGTTTCAGAAATTGTTTAAAAACAAACACAGCAGTTGCTAAAATTAATCCATTCTTCTGATTTATGAATGGAGTTTTTACAACTGCGTAGTAAAGGTTTATTTATGAAAAACGAGGTCTCTTTTTGTGTTAACCATAAAGGTTTGCTCAAATAATAGTTTTGAGAAGCAATCAGATAAAGATCATTATTTTTTCTTTATCTTAAAGTGCACTAAAAACAAAATCTTAAAAATAGTCAAGGTTTATTTTTGAAACAATGAGATCTCAAAGTTTCTGTATCAAAAGAGTTTTTTATATAATTTCTGTAAACTTTACAGAACCCATCAGATATATTTTCTCCATAATTATAAAATATAATTCTTTATTTTATTTAATTATTTTATTCCTTTTTAATAAATTTCACTCCCTTCTCACGCACTTCCGCTGACAATCGTTTAGACTACAATACCTGTTGGTATTACCTCCACAGCCATAATAGACCATACCCACACAGGTGCCATTGGTCTGCTCGTAGTACCACATTTCGTTATTCGAATGCCTATGGCAAAGTCGCCCGAATCGATGTCCTTCGTCCTTGACGCCAGTGCAAGTCTTTCGAACTGCAGTTGGCATTGCTAATTTATATAATTTTAATAGTTTTTATTAGCCCCTACTCACTTGTTCTTACATAGCCACGACAAACATTCTGAGCCTCCAATTGCTGCCCAAGAAAAGTCAGAAAAGTTAAGATCCAAATTAAGTATCATGCCTGAATAAAGCTCGTAAATATCAAACTGATTTTGTGATTGAATTAGCGACTACTTATATAGCAAATATATGTCCAGATATCACAAGTGTTTCAAAGCGAGTGAAGTAAAAGCGTTGTATAACAGTTGTGTATGCAGTAGAGCAGGCAACTGTTATACTCTCCATACTTAGGTACTATAAAAAGTAAATAAAAAGTGTTCTTTTATCTTAATTCAATATTTTTAAATCAATCCCTGGAGTGCAGTTCGTACTAGAGTTTCCAAACTAAAAAATAAAACCCCAATTCAATTATAATGCCATTTTTTAATCAAATTTTATTGGAACAAAATCAAGTCTTTTGCTTTAGCGGCGACAGGCCCTCTCGCAGTCCCTCCTGGTACAGTAGCGATTGTTGTTGCCACCACAGCCCAGGAAGGACATTGAGTGGCAGGATTGAGTGTCCCGATTATAGTACCACATGTTGTTGTTGGCGTGACCTCTGCAAGTGCGACCATTCAAATGTCCCGAGTTTCTGCCATTGCGACAGTTTTGGGTTACTAAGAAGACGAAATAAACAAAATAAGCACGCTAGTGACTAAAGCATAAACTTAAACACTACTTACATGGAAGTCCATGACAGCGTTGAGCCTGAATGTGGGCGACATAGAGAGCCAGACAGACCAGAAGCAGAAAGAATTTCATTTTCAATTATTAACTGTTTTTAAATGTATCAAGTTTAAACTGATTTACTCTAAAATCACAATCCCTTATATAGTAAATCGGAAATGCAGAAATCATCTGTAAATCTGTCAATACAGCTGTTTTGAAATCTTTACAATCAGATTGATACAGTTAATTTAAACAATAAAACAGTTTTCAATGGGTATATCTTGTTTTTTTTTCAGATTAAGATAAAAACATGTATTTGTGGCTAAATATTTTAGCTTAAAGCATACTTTTAAGCCTCTTTGATTTATTTTTATTTTTAAATACTAATACATATTGAAATAATTTGAAACTTAATTCAGAATAGTTCTTATTTATGCATTTTTTAAAGTAACCGCTAACCGCTATATATTTAAACTAAATAAAGTAAATCATATTTATAACAGCAAGCTTTAAGCAGAGTGCTGGCATACGAAAAAACTCTGAATGATATAAAACTTATTGCAAATATCGTTACCAACCAGCTAGTTCACGAGTATCGATACAGTCCCTTCCCTTATCGATATATCGATATGGTGCATACATCGACATAGCTCACACCACTAGTTCGTCTTTGCTCGCCTTGGTGTTCGTCGTTCGGTTACGGAGAAAAAAAAATTAAATTTATTTTAATTTTTTGTTAATTTTGTTCGTTAACGAATGCATCTTTTGATTGTGATATATCAATATTAAAGTTGAAGTCTATAATTTCAATTGCGGCTTTATTGTTCGACAATCTTTTATTTTGTTTCGTTGTTTTCTTTGCGACTCGCGTCCCTGTGCGTGTGTGGCGGTGTTTTGTGGCCCAGTCAATGGATGTGGAGTGAGTGTATGTGTGCGTGCATTTATACTTTTTTTTATAAAGTAACGAAGGAGCATTGAAAATACATGTGTTTTGCTGCTAAAGGCAAACAGTGAAATATAAACTGTGTGGTGCTGTTAAAATATACATGAGAGATACCAGCGAAACAAGGTGAGTACTGAGATCTCTGTCGAAAGCGGTTCATTTAACTCTTTTGTATGTGTGCTTGTGTTTGTGTGTGTGTGTGTGTGTGTCTGCTTGCTTGCTTATCTGCTGCCGCAGGCAGAATCAACGCCTGCCCTTTGATTATTATTATTATTCTCTTCTCCTTATGCTCGCTGCTGTCGCAGTCGCTGTCTCTCCCTCTCACACTCATTGCCCTCTATAGCATGGACATCTCAAGATGCCGCCTACTCAGCGCATCAGCGTCTCTGACTGTTTAGCTTGAAAATCAAAGTCTATACAAAAAAAATGAGAGGGAGAGCGCGTACTCACACTCACACATACAGATGCACAAGTGCATCCTACAGTGAATACGAAGAAGCAGAAGCATAGTAGATTATATGCAATGAAGAAACAGAGAGCCTGCATACAAACACACACACATACGCGCAAACAAGCTGACACTCTTATACAAATGTACTTCTTTATGTGTGTGCAATTAATCATTACATTGTATTTACAAATCGTTTAATTAATTAAACTAGTTTTGTTCTCGACGCACTGAGCTTAGCACAGTTTCAAACCAAAGTCAATGAAGGTTGGAGATTGCCTGCAAATCCCCAACAAATGAAATTGTGGTGGTAAAAAAAAAGGGAAAAGCAATGAGCATTAAGAATATCGCAAGAAACTAAGCGTAAGCAACCAGAGACATGTCTGTGTGAGTGTGTGTGTGTGTTTGTGTGCCGCCCGGGGCTGTTTGGGTCTTTTTCTGGGCCTGGGGGCTGTTGTCGTTGTGGCTGTGGCTGTCGTTGTCGTTGCATGTGAAATATGAACACAAAAATAGCATAAGAATTTCGTTGTCGGGGTGCGCAACGAACGTCAAGCAGCAATAAAAATTAAAAGGCATACAGCGATAAGCGGGAACCCTGCCCAGAACACCTAAGCCCTGGTCTGGCCTGGTATCGTCTGTTGTCGGTTGTTGGTCCTCCCCCTTTGGGTTGTTGTGCGTGCAGTGCACATGGCAACCCTGAAGCATAACGGTTAAAGCACATAAAACCAAACAAATGCAAATGCACGAAGGCAAACATTATTGATGCGTCTCTGGCACGGCAAATTCAATTGCACTTCACTTTCCCATTCTCTTATAAACTGCCCCCACAACCTCACTCCTCTCTCTCTCGTGCTCACTTGCTCTTCAATTTGAGCTTTGACTTTGATTAGGGTTGCCACCATACCAGGCAGCTGCTGCTTCTGCTGCTGTTTGCTCCTGCAAACTTTGATGGACATCATTGAGTGATGTGCCCTAATTGAAATTGAGTGGCAGGCACAGAGACCTACCTACCTGCCTCCTGTCTTCCTCTTTGCTCCTCCGCTCTTCTTACTTCTCGCTGTGTGTGTCACCTTCTTCATTTTATTGCTGCTGTTTGTTTGGTTTATGTGGTTTGCAGTTTCATGTTACGGTTCCTATCGCAATGTTTGACAAGTTCAACGCGCGGTTTCAATTACAAACAACGAGTTCCGAGTACAAAGCTTAGTTCTGTTGCTCTGGATATCATTTTGCCGCCTTATACAGTACAGCACAGTGATGTGCTTTAATACCTCAATAATTGTTTATAAAGAACACATTTAATTTAGCTTTAAACCATTTAATCGATTGCTTTATTAAGTGGAGTACTCTGAGCTGATCTAGAAGCGTCTTGAAGTAAATGGCTCAAAAATGAAATGAATGAACCATAATTTTAGGTCACAAAAAAACAGTCTAATTCGTTAGTGTCAAAACGAGATGCGACAGTTAAGCAAATCTTGCAGTACTTTCTAAGAGAGAGCCAGCGAGAGCAAGCGGTGACCTCTTGAGAGGTTAACAGTTGTCGTTGTTGCAGCCCTCGTTGCCTCGCTCGCTATCGCAGTTGACTCATCTGTTTTTATCTGCACCAAAATCTACGTGACTGACCAATTTCCAAACTGCCAACTGCCAACTTGCCTGTGAAAGACATCAAAGCTCAGTTTTTTTTTTGTTTTATATATACACATATTTTTTTGAAGTGCTGCGTTCGCTAAACGGCAAATTCTCAACCGGTTCGACATCAGTTAGTTACCTCCCTCTCGTATTCCTCCTCTCCCCTGTCTATACCACGATCCACTTCCAGCATCTGCCAGCAAATTGGATTTGCTTACGTTCCCATTTCCCCCATTTGCTCAGCGGGTCACGCGAACAAAGAAAGAAAAAAAAGCCCACAAGTCGCACATTGGTTCGCAGCCTATTTAAAATGCAATTTTATTTGACTTAATTGTATTTGCATAATTAGTTTTGCGCATCGTAGGCAGTTCATAAAGCAAAATAACCGTTAGGAAATTGGCAATTTGTGCTGGGAATTATTTAAAAAAACTTTATGCAAAATTGTTAAAAACATGTCTACGAGAAATGGGTTTTAATTTAGATGAACCTATCAAATTTAGATATAAATTGATTGCAATATTAAACTTAGTTTGATTAGGAGTCCGTTAAAGACATTTATTACAATAGTATAAAACTAAATCTTAACTTAAATGTCATTTTTTGGTACTAACCATTTTTCTAAATTTACTGACGTTTTTTTACCATTAACTTATGAGCTATTGATCTAGTTTCTATACTTTAATTTAAATGAATGTCTTTCCACTGTGCCTCGTAACGGAAGCTGCACCAGCAGTTCCAGTTTCCAGTTGCCAAAGTGCTCAAATAAACAAAAGCAAATCAAATCTGCATAAAATAGCATAAGCACAAAAACATATATGTATTAAAAGCAAAATACACAAACACACACACACATTTAAACATAATAAACAAATTGGCACCATGACTCCCATATTCAGTGAAAAGCGCAAGGAAGCGGTAAGGGGTAGTGAGGGTGGAGAAGCGAAGGAGTAGGAACTATACAAAAGTCGGTCAACGAACCAAAAGTTTGCAGGAAAATGCATTAAGGTATAATACACTGTGTGTATAGGTGTTAGTGTGGGCGACTGTGTGTGTGTTTGCTTTTGTTTATGCAATTTAAACAATACAACTTTTTTGTTGTTGTCACTCTGTTCATTTCGTTTTCAATTAATGGCTAACAAAACAGCATAATAAATTATAAATAAATATGTAATAAACACCAGGTCTACCCCTCTCTTTCATTCTCTCTCTCTCTCCCCCTCTCTCTCACTCTTTTAGCTTGCATTGTCCATATAGAGAAACGTTAACAACTCGACTTGAATGCGGTGTATTACAAAAGCCGTCATAACCACAACAAGTCTATAAGGCTTCCGTTCATATATGGCCAACATTCGAATTGTCGATTCCCTGAATCAGTTGACAGCATACTAAGCAGAGGCGGGGGGCGTGGGGGATGAGAGGGAGAAGAGTTGGCCTCGTGGGCGTAAACATCGCAAGTGACGCAACCTTATTCTGTGTTCTTTTTCAAACCTGTTGAACGCAATCTACAAAATTATCGACCCATTACAAAAATGAGGGGCATTAGCATAGCTCTTCTTCTTTCTACTACCGCTGTGTATGTATGTGTGTGTGTGTGTGTCTCACAAATTTGCATTAATTTGCTGATAACGAATGTGGTGTAAGCCGCTAACAAACGGGTGCCAAATTGGACTATCGATTGTAATCTCCGATCATGTAAAATAGACTAATTCGAAAGTTCAATTTAAATCAGCTTTCAATGCTAATTAGTCGCTGGGTTAGAATACGCTTTCTCCTTATCGTTTGTTTATCAATTCTGCTGTGCACTACATTCGTTAACTTGTAGTGACTTCCTAAACTTATCAGGGATTTTCCCAGTTCGCTTAATAAACATTTCACTGGCATTGAGCTCCTACTATAATTATCTTTATAGTTTACTTTATTTTGATTTCCGGTGTTATCTACCAACACTTGTGTATCTAATCACATGAAATTGTTAAATCACTTTTATTATACACATTATAGATATTTTATCAATACTTTTGTTATTGCGCACAAATTTATGTACTTGACTTATCCCCAATTGAATTTGTTGCTCTTTCTTTTTGGGCTCTTTCGATTTTGTGACGCTCAGCCGGAAATTGTGTATTAATATAGAACAGAGAACACAGAAATATCTTTATCTGTCACATGTACAAGCGAGTACTACATATAGCAGCATTTGTATTTGCTATAACTAATAGCATATATACACACTTGATCTGTAAGAGTGTGGGTGTGAAAGGGGCGACTGTATACTCAGTTCAATACGCAGAACAAGTTGTGAAGAAAGCAATGAGTAACAAAGGGCTTACAGTGGTTACACTGTTAATCTCCTTAATACATGAATAACAATGTAGTAATTGTAATCTTATTTATAGTTTACATAAAACAATATGACCACAAATATTGTTACTGGAAAGTTATTGCAATAACAATCTTAAAAAGAGCTCAGATAATTCATTATAAATATAACGATATGACTAGTAATTTACATACTCACAGCTTTAATTTATCTACGACTTATTTTTAGATATTTTAAACATCTGATTCAAAAACTAATTTCATTGACGATCTATAAATTATACAGATTTTGCTTACTCATCACAGCGTTTTATAGATCATTAGATAGATGACAATTGGTAATGCAGATAAATAACAGAAAACGGCTCATAAGGTGAACTAAAGCAGAGGAAGAGCCACAAAAGAGAAATATCCGACTGTGAACAAAAACATTATACGATATTTATAACTAGTTCGTACTAAATCATTTGAAAAGCTCTTAAGCCAATTACACAGTGCATCAATCATCGATGAAAGAAAGACACTGTGTGTGTGTAGGTGTAGGTGTGTGTGTGTGGGTATGCATGTAGGCCAGTGTCTTATCTACACTCACACACACAGAGATAGACTTTGTTTCGATTGTGTCAATTGCGGGGAAAAAGACAAAAAGGAAGTCGACAAAGTTAAAGTCAAAGACGATATTAGTCACTCTGCACTTGTCGCTGGCTTGTCCACACCAACTTAGAGTGTGTATGTGTGTGTTGTGCCTAACTGCACGAGTGTGTGTATGTGTGTTGGTGTGTCTTGTTCGCTAGCGCGTGAAGTTATGCGCCCAGTGAAGACCTTTGGGCCAATACGTTGTCATGTGAAGTGTTTTACCCGCACTCACACACACCTGAGCAATAACCTAACAAAGGTAAACAAACGTCGTAGACAAGTCAAAGGGAAAAGCCAGAAAGCAAAGCAGAGACTGCAACGACTAACAGTTACTCTAGCAAGCTACAGGAAGGTATAAGAAAGACAGCAAAGTTTAGCCTTTACTAACAGTTTGTTAACAGAATCAATGTTAAGCCACTGTTAATAACTAGTAGACGCAGTTAATCAGTTCTTTTCAATTTACTCAACATTGTAGAAATATTCAGCTTATAGCTGTTTAATATGTTGATTATATTTTTTATGAATTAAACCACGTACTTAAGTGCTGAGACGTGCTATTAACAGTTTTTAAAGCTGTTTTAATTAACTATGAATTAAAGATTAAATGGAAGTCATTTTATTAAACTGCAGTTTACTTTACAATATTTCCAAATCGAAATAAATCTGTTAACAATGCACTACATATTTGAAAACCATTAGTTATAATAGACCTCTTAACATATTTCAATAAGTACTATTTTAAGAACTACTTTTATTGTATCAATTATTAATAAATAATTTTGCTTTCTTTACAGAACGAACTGTAGCAGCAATAAATGTGCCGAGGAGAGTAAAATCCATCCAAATAAGTCTTAGCCATAAACGTGAACAAACGAACACGTCCAAAGTCAAAGTCTTGCCATTTTTTATCGAATAAACAATCTGAACTGCCAGCCAAGAGAAAAGCCTTACTTTAATCCACAATAAAGGAGCAGAAAGGCAACACACACACAACCCACACACAAGGATACACATATACAAGTTTAGCTATTAATATTGGGGGCAGTATGGAGCTCGGTCATGTTTGAACGCTTTCGTTTGGGAAACCTGAGCAGAAACTATCGACTTCGAGGAGGCTCCTCAGAACTGGCGCGCGACAAGAAACAACAACGGCAACAATGCGTCACCGTACTGTTCCTAGATGACATCACGCACACCTTTCGGATTGAGGTGAGTTCCCCTCCCCCAATTGAGTTTCCTAAGCTAACTACCCTTTCATTTAGTTGCTCATTTCAAATGCGCATAATCATAATGTTATTAACATTAATTTTGTTGCTGCAAAATGTGTAAATAAAACAAAGACCTCAAAGTCAAGAGAAAGAAAGTGCACATTGCGTGTATTAACTATCTTATTGTCTTTTTGTACTCATCTTTAAATTGAAATGGAAAACTGCATCTCAATCTGAATCTCACTTTCATCTTTTTGGGCGTTACAAAATATAGACAAGACAAGACACGACACGACACGCACTGCGCTTTGTAACGTTTCTCCAAACACCAAAGAGATTCCAATTTGCGATATGCCCAGTTGAGATTTGTCTACCAAAATTGCAGTTAAATCAACGTCACTTCAGTTGCTTGAAGTTTAGTCAACTAAAGAGTGAAAAACTTGGTGAAATTTCCTCAAGAAAAACTCTAAAACAAGACACAATTAAGCCAAAAGAAAGTTTTATTAAGAAGAAGCAAAAAAGATATACAACTTTTATCAAGATTTTGCAATTCAAGAAATGCTAGATAAAACCATAGATCTGAATTGCCTAGACTTTCACTGATTCAACGCTTTCTTTACTTTCAGAAACGTGCGAAAGGCTCTGAACTCTTAGATCAGGTCTTTCAATATCTCGAACTATCCGAAAGGGACTATTTTGGTCTATTGTTTCCACAGAAGCCCGGCGATGTTGTGGTAAGTATTTCACTGAGCTTTGTCTATTCAGTACCTCATGTAGTGCTCTCCTAATTTCAGAGATGGGTTGACGCACAGAAGCAATTCAAGAAGCAATGCAGCAGCGTCTCGCTCGACAATGATGCCGTTCCATTATTAGAGTTTAGAGTTAAGGTAAGAATACCTCTGAGAAGGAGGTGGCTTAAGAGTATGGAAGTAAAAATTCTGATACGAGAGAAAATTACCATTCCTATATCCTATAAATTATTCCTTCTTCGTTCCTAAGCCACCTCCTTGTACTTTATCCTATTCTCCTAACTTTTCTCCTTTAAACTTCTTCTTTATTTAATGCCACGCCTTTTGCCTACCTTTCAGTTCTTTGTAAGCGATCCTAGCCGCTTGCAGGAGGAGTTCACACGCTACCAGTTCTATCTACAGATCAAGCGCCACATTCTGCTAGGTCAACTGCCCTGCTCCAGCAATACCCAGTGCCTGCTTGCCAGCTATACGGTGCAATGTAAGTGACATATTCACTTTTGACTGCCTCAAAGATTAACATACCATTTCTGTTTACAGCTGAGCTCGGTGACTTCAACTCCGCGGAGCATCAGACCGGCTACTTGAGTGGCCTTCAGTTGCTGGCGGAGCAAACGCCGGATGCGGAGCGTAAGATCTGTGAGCTGCACAAACTGCATCGTGGACAGCTGCCAGCGGATGCGGAGTACAATTATCTGGAGCATGGCAAGCGCTTGGAGCTGTACGGCATTGATCTGCACAAGGCAACAGATTCCAATGGCAAGGAGATGCAGTTGGGCGTTTCGGCAGTGGGTTTGTTGGTCTTCCAGCATGGACTGCGCATCAATACCTTCTCCTGGAGCAAAATGGTGAAGGTGTCTTTCAAGCGCAAGGATTTCTTCATCCAACTGCGTCGGGAGCCCAGTGAGAGCTACGATACCTTGCTAGGATTCGGCATGAGCAGCCATAAGCATGCCAAAGCTCTTTGGAAATCCTGTGTGGAGCACCACAGTTTCTTCCGGCTGAAGAGACCACATCGCCTCTCACGTTTCCTCAACATTAGTCTGGGCAGCAAGTTCTACTATTCGGGTCGCACCGAGCTGCAAGCGGTGCAGGAGTCCAAGTTGCGTGGACGCATCCACAAGGTCTTTGTACGCTCACCCAGCAAGCGTCCGCTTGCTGCTGGCACTGGAGCAGCAGGGGGAAGCAGCTCTATCGATGGCACACCACAGCAGCTTCTCAATGGCAATGGTAGTGGTTCCGACAGCACTGCCTCGCACAACGGCAAACCACATCCGCATCCGTCCGCATCCACCATACTGACCATCACAAAAACAAGCCGTCCACATGACACGTCCAAGGTAACGTCCAAACAGGCGGATGCAATGCCTCGCAAGGCCTGGGAGCAGCACAGCGACGAGTACGACATTCAGCTGTAAGTGTACAGAATCTCTGGCATTTGAATTACGACTCTACTAATTGAAAACTTCCTTATTTCTGCAGTGACGTGGGCTTCATTGATCAGTGCACGCGACGCTTTGACTCAGCCACGCCCTCGCCGATGCCGCCCGCCTACAGTTCGGGTCAGCACAGTCCACTGCTGCTGCCGACGACGATAGCAGATGCAGTGGGTCAACAGCAGCCGGATAGTGGCAGTGATTTGATCACAATGCGTTTGCTGGCAGATGACCAAGGTCGTTATGGCTTCAATGTCAAGGGTGGCGTTGACCTAGGTCTCCCCGTGCAGGTGTCCAAAGTGGTGCCACACACACCCGCCGATCGCTGTACGCCACGCGTCTGCGAGGGCGACGAAGTGCTCATGATTAATGGTCGGGATGTGCATGGACTGCGGCACGAGCAGGTGGTGTCCATGATACGAGACTGTCGACATCAGTCGAGTGGAGAGCTGCTGCTGACAGTGAGACCAAAGCGTTCGGCACCGCTGTTGATGGAGGAGGAGCCACTGTATCAATATGTGCCCGAGAGCGATGAGATTGGTTCCCATTCGAATCTGCTCGATGGGGATGCTCTATTCACTCAAAGCCTGTTGTTGCTCAGCGATGGACTCGCCTCGGGTGCTCTGCTCGCCCAGTATGAGCTTATGTACCGCAAGAATCCCGATCTAGCCATCACCGAGGCACGCAAGCCAGCGAATGCGCCCAAGAATCGTTACCGCGACATCTCACCCTGTAAGTGTCATCGTAATCCTTGTCTCTAGCTCCTTCTTAACCCTGTGCTCCTTTGTAGATGACTGTACGCGTGTATCGTTGGTGAATTCGCTCACTGGAGACTATATCAATGCCAACTATGTGAACATGGAGATACCCGGTGGTGTGGTCAATCGGTATATAGCCACACAGGGACCACTGGCCAGCACCACAACGGATTTCTGGCGCATGGTGCAACAGGAGAGCAGTCACCTGCTGGTCATGCTCACCACTGTGATGGAAGCTGGACGACAGAAGTGTCATCAGTATTGGCCAGTGACTGGGGATGAACTGCAGCTTGGCGATGGCTTTTCGGTGCGCTGTCTCAGCGAGAAGCCCGATGAGACCGGTAGCTTTGTCTTTCGTGAGTTCGTGCTTCGGGATAAGCACGAGCAGCGTCACATACATCACATGCAATATCTCGCCTGGCCAGATCACTGTGTACCCTCCGATCCCAATCTGTTTCTCGAGTTTACCGAGCGTGTGCGTGCCGCACGCAACCGCACCTTGCTCCAGGAGATCGAGGAGAGCCTGAAGCAGGTGCGTCTGCTTGACGCGGATGCCGATGAGAGTGGTGGTCTCATGAGTGAACGCAAGTGTGCTGCTAGTAATGGTGCCACTCCCGAGGATGAAACTCCCGTCTCCACCAGTGTGCATCAGTAAGTCAACCTAAAAACATAAAATTGACTGGATATTAATTTAAACTCATTGCAGATGTATTAGTGCCGCCAATCCACCAGTGATTGTACACTGCTCGGCGGGCATTGGACGCACTGGAGTGCTCATACTCATGGACACTGCTCTGGCGCTAATGGAGGCGAGGGAACCGGTCTATCCGCTCGATATAGTGCGCACCATGCGTGATCAACGCGCCTGCATGGTTCAAAATGTGGTAAGTAAACGGCAGTTTAAGCAAATTCTACGCAGATTCTAATGTTTCATTCATTTGCAGAGTCAATATCGCTTCGTTTGCGAATGTATTTGTGCTGCCTACATGAAAATCTCACGGAGTAGTGCTGCCATCAATGACGACGACGATTAGTTGGTTTCCTCCTCTAAGAGTTCTACTAGTGGACAATCTATAATACACATCTTCCTGATATATATCTGTAGTCTATATATCCCGTCTAGCATGACGCCTTCGATTTTCTCAATCAATCAATCTTTATCAATTATTATACAAACAAGAAAATACTTATGAAATCAATCTTAATTGTTAGTAACAAAAAGAAAAGAAAAGAAACTCTGTAGAAGTGACATAAGATACACAAGTATCGCTGCTTGCAATCATTATGTATATCATTACGATTATAATTATTATTACTATTATGTATTATCTATACTATCATTATTGTCTATATAATATAATCAACACAACTCTGTATATGTATGTATATGTCGCATATGGGCAATAATCCACGCAAGTGCTGCTGAAACAACAACAAATCTAAGGAATCAATTCTAAATTTTTACACAAAATACAACAAAGAGAACAAAACTACCTAAATCAAGTATACAAACACAAAAAAAGATAAAAAACAAAAGAAAACGAAAGCTAAAGCTAAAAACAAGATTGCGAATTGAATAAATTGCATTATTTATTTATATAGTATACCCACAAGTGGAAATTAGAGAGAATATAGTTTACTCATAAACAAACAAACAATAAATTCGTGCTTAGATTTAAAAAATAAAGGAGAACGTAAAAACTGTTAGTATTTTAGCACCAAATTCAAATCGTATATATAAATGTATTTATGCTGAAAACAGAATTAAATAAATATATTTCAAAAGAAAAGTGAAAAGTTTTATAAATACAAATATGAAAATGGATTTTCAAACAAGTTCTGAATGAATTTTCTGTAGTTCTTCAATCGTTAGTCCAAAATTCTACATGTTCTAAGAGGAGCTCCAAAATTTCGATGGAACCATCGATAGTATCGATGGTGAAACCATCGAGTAACGCCACTATCGATGGTTTCCCAGCTCTTAAAGAGGATTTAGTAAGAAATTTCTCTGAAATTTTCCTGTAATTCCCAGTTGACTGGTAGTTTTCCATCCTAAATCTGACAAAACTACATGTAATACAACCCAAAATTAGTAGTTAATACATATAAATCTTAGGTAAAAACATTTTTTTAATAGAATGGAAGCACCCAGCAAAAATGGATCCACAACCGAGGAAATCGAGGTGGAGGAAACCGAGGACTTTCACGATTTGGATGAGTTCAATGAGGACGATGTGGCCTCCGGCAGCACTGGACAAAAGAAATCGGATCGCTTTGTGGTCAAAAAATGGGTAGCACATGCTCATTGGTCCTGGGACGTAGCCGTGGACAATTGCGCCATCTGTCGTAATCATATTATGAATCTGTGCATCGAATGCCAAGCAGATCCCAATGCTAACAAGGATGAGTGCACAGTGGCGTGGGGAGAGTGCAATCATGCGTTCCACTACCACTGCATTGCACGCTGGCTGAAGACACGTCACGTCTGCCCACTGGACAACAAGGAGTGGGTCTACCAAAAATATGGTCATTAGATAAATTCTGGTCTCAAATTTGGTTTCAAGTGAATAAATTGTGTATTTTTGTATTAAATGAAGTTAGGATTAATTGTTTAATTGATTGATTGATGGCTGACTGTGTCTCTAGGCCTGCTGTGTCTGCAGTTCCTGGTCCACGCCGAGCAGTTGCTGTGCCGTGGGTCTTTCGCCGGAAAGCAATTCGATTTGACTGAAGAGTGTGTCCCGCTGCTCGGCCAGGTTGGCATACTTTTGTTGGAGTTCCTTTTCGCGCTCCATTTGACGACGCACATCCTCTTGCAGGGACTCCAGACGCCGTGGCACGGCAATGGCTTCCTGCTCGCCCAGAAACCGGAATGTGGAGAGCGACAGAGAGTTTTGCTCGATCTGCGCATACGTATCCTGCAGCTGCTTGATCAAGACCTGAGCACGCGCCTGATATCCGCCAGTGAGAATCTTTAGCTTCTTCTCAATCTTGCCACATCGCTTGGCCTCCTTGGCCATGTGACGGCGATTCTGCTCCAAACGCTTCTCCGCCGACTCCAGGCGATCCTTTTTGCTAGCCAAATTGGCGCGTGTGTAGCGATGCTGCGAGGGTAGGTAGAGCACCTGGCCAAGGCACTCCTGCCACACCTGAGCGTAAACATCGAGTGGCAATTCTCCGTGGGACATGCGTTCCTTGACCACTTCCATTTCGTCAGCCAGCATTTTCTTGGCATCGGCCAGCTCCTCCTCCGAGATCTCCTCGTAAGGGTTGGCCTTAAAATAGCTCTGCAGCTGCTCCAACTTGTGCTGGGACTGACCAGGCACCGGGTCCTTCACAGAGTCATATACTAAAAAGATTCGAAATTGGTTTAAAGACTTCTTGGAGGGCACATGGGTTACTTACGCTGCATAGTGATCATCTCGTGCTTGATCAGCTCCTCAGCCTGCTGCTGCTCGGTAAGGTTCTGTTTCTCCGACTGTGGTCGCAGAATTTTTGTGTTCACCTCCGTGGGACGCGGCAGACTGCGCTGTATTACCTGGGAGCGCTTGGCCAGCTCCCGTTTACGCTGTGCCTCCTGTTCGGCAAGCAGACGGGCATCCACATCTGCCTGATCTTCAATAGCTGGCTCTGTGCTCGTCTCCATGGGCTCACTATCCTCCTGCTCGGGCACTACAATCTCATAGTCGTTGCGTGGAGCCGGTAGCGTGGCGAGTCCTTCCCTGAGTGTGGACTTCAGTTGCTTCTGGTAGTTCTTATAGAGTGCTGGTGTCTCTGTTACACCCATGTTCTCCTCCGCATTGATGCTTAGCTTGTCCCGCACAAAGGCTGGTGTGGTGGCGTTACCAACTGCTCCAGTCTTTAGCATGGGTACCAGTGCACCGGATGCCGGAGTCAGAAAACCAGATGGTGTTGCAGCACCACCTCCCTCGCGCTGTGTGCGAAAGGGGGTGGCAATGACTGTGTTGGGCGTGGCAATAGACGCCGCCTTGGGCAGCACACCGGAGAAATCCGACTCGTGGAGAGGTGTATTGAGTCCTCCTTTGAGCGGGGTTTCGGTGTGTGTTAGGGCCATCATGTTCTGCGCCTCCTGCATGATGCGATCTGTGTAGGGTGCCGGCGTACGGGGCGTTGCGGACACCTGGGGTGTGATGGAGTAATCAGCCAACAGAGCATCTGTGGTTTCAATGCCGCTCTCCCCAGCAATCTCCTTGGCCATCTCACTGGCGCGACCCAGCTTAACCACCTGTTGCAGCTCCATATCGGAGATTTGTGGCGTGGGCAGCACCAGCTTGGATCTCTTTCGCTCCGGTTCCATGTTCTGCAACATGGCTGTGGGCACCTCGTTCTCCTTGCGCTGCTTGAGCTTTTGTTTGTCTCGCTTACGTTCGCGTTCCTCCTTCTCGGAGCGCAGTTCACCATCCAGATCCTGTTGTCGCATCTTATTGAAGTCCGGCTCCTGCTTCTGCAAGTGCTCCTCGGAGGTGTCATAGAAACCGGCAGCTGGCCGCTTTTCAAAGGGAATCTCTGCATTGTAGTCGATGCCTTTAATGCGTTTCCGGTTGCCACTGCCGATGCCAGCGGCACGGAGTTCACGACGCTTCTGTAGCGTGGCCAGACGACGTGCCTCCTCCAATTGCTTCTCGCGGGCCTTGCGCTTGGCCTTCTTGCCCTGCGTATTTGCCAGACGAGCACGCGCTTCCGACAGCATTTCCAGCTCATCTTCGTCCATGTCTTTGGGATCAGGTCTGGCCGGCTTTGTTTCCGGATTGGGATCAATCTCTCCGGGCTTCAACTTGCGTGGATCGTCCATTGTGTCCTCGCCATCCTCCTTGCGCTGCGCCTGATCGCTGCGAGAAGTTTAAAGTATATAAAAGTAAACCTATTTTGTTAATGGCTTCATACTTACAGCAGATACTCGTAGCGCTCCAGACATTGTGCTGCAGTGCGTCCAATTATAGGCGCTATTGTGCGCCATTGAGTGGGCATCAGTTTGGCCAAATGGAGAAGCTTCTCATCCTCCTCACGAGACCATTCGGTCTTCTTGATGCTTGGATCCAACCATTCGTACCAACGCGCCTTGCACTGTTTCGCCGACTTGCGATGCAGCAACGAGGCAATACGGCTCCATTGATTTTTGCCATACTTCATGACAGCCGCCTTAAGAATTTCATCCTATGGAAAATAGAGCACACGCGTGGTTCGAATTCAAATAAGCAGTTAAATGTTTTGAACTCACCTCTGTGTTGCGCCAGACGCCGCCTTTGATCATTATACGCGGCATTTTGACGCTTTTTAGTTAATAAACCCTAAACAGCAACAAAATTAACTTATGTTCATAAAATTCACTCAGTTTTGCACTGTCGGCTGCCGCTACTCTAAATGTAAACGTTGACTGATCTGGCAACCCCAAGCAAAAATGTTGTCTCTTGTGACGTCATTGTTGACTGTGTATGCAGGGCTGGTGAACTATCGTATGGCCTCAAATACTTTAATAAATTCCTATCGATAGCGTACTTATGCCCGCCATAAGAGTTACACTGAACAATAGACTCGATATATCGATAGTTATTTTGCAGCTCTGAGCTGCTGTAGTTGTTGTTGTTATCAGATGTTTTTTGATATGATATCAAATCAATTTTTGCCCCAGCTTTTTGTCAGCGAAATGTAATGCGAAGTTTATAAACAAAATGGAAAAATAAACAAACAGAAATGCATTACACTATGAACGATGCGGATGTGGCCTTCTCAAGCTTCTATAGCACTATTGGCAACAACCAGGTGAGCACTTTGCCAACTTGTTTTGTTCTTGTTGTTGTTGTTCCCAGTGAGAGAGTTGATCTCGCCATGCGCCGTTGTGGCCAATGTTGTTGTTGTTGTTTAGCTGCAGCTGCAACATGTAGATCTCTCGCTGTCCACACCCATCCACTCCCTGGACCACGAAAATTTCACCGGTTTATTTGACGACGAACAAGCGCTGTTAACGCTTCCAATAACAACGACAACAGCATCATTATCCTCATCGTCGCTGCACAAAGGGAACTCTGGAGCGTGTGCAGGAGCTGGTGTCGTTGGAGGAGGAAACGTGGTGAATGAGTCTGCATGCATACCCTTTGTGCAAATACATACGACGGATTTACACCAACAATCGGAGCCAGGTCGCAGTTATCGCAATGGATTCCGTCGAAAGACAGCTGAAATCAAATCGGAGGCGGAACTCATTAAATCCGAGCTGGCTGAGGCGGCAGCCAAGGAGCGCATCATTGCAACGCCCACGCCGCCTACAGCCAAGACCATAAGTGGCGACGTCTGCCCGGAAACAGTGCAGCTACAGACACCGCTCAACCAGTGTCCCAATTGCCCGTTCCTCAGCCTCTGCCAGGTTAGGACTCAAACCCACATCAGTGGCTGCTTTGGTATTGATGCCCAGCGACGCCTGCAGTGTCCAGGTAAGTGATCTGTTCAATACCCGACATTAGGCTAACCCCGTGTCTCTGCAGGTTGTGCCAATGTATTCTACAACTTGGACGTGCTGGATCTGCATCTGAGCGCGGATCACGAAATGGAACCACAGGAAATATCTCTGTTGATGCAGTCTCTAGAGATAACACAGAGTAAACCTAATGAAACGAGCGCCAAAAAGACACCAGCGCCTCCCACCAAGAGTCGCATCTTCATCAAGAACGTAGACTGTCTGCGAGAACCGTTGCGGGAGCAAGATGTGAACCAATTGCCCGACTTCCTGCCACTGCTGAACTCACCGCCAGACAGCAGCACTGGCAATATTCTAGATCTGTTAGACGGCGTCCCGGATGTGGACCCAAGCAGTCAGCAGCAGGCAGCACAACAAACACTACAGCAAGAACAACCAATGATGGTAGCCCCAAAGCCAGCGGGACAAAAGATATCTATCAAGAGTGTGGACGTGCTGAGGGAGCCCGCTCTGTTGCCCTTTGACTTTCAGCTGCCCAGTGCCGTGGAACAACAGCAGCAGCTTCCACCGTTATCCAATCTTATGATGGACAACAATAACATAATGGAAGTGCAGATGGTGGGCGTGGAGCCGGAGAAGCCACGTCAGCCCAAGATTTACATACGCAACGTGGACATCTTAAAGGAGCCTATGCTGCTGCCTGGCATGGGATTCAGTGGTCTGCCCACCGACAATGACACCAGTCCAGAGGAAATGTTTCCCGCTGAAACGTTGCTGACACCAACAGGTCCGGTGGGTCCGTTGCCGGGATTCGAGCCTGCATTGGTGCCACTGGCCAACATGTGCGCGGAGGCATTCAATTTTGAGTCCGTGTTGAGTGGTGCAGGCACCACCAGCAGCGTCAGTGCCAGCAATTTCAGTGCACTCGATCTCGACTTCGGCGTAGACTTTGAACACAGTGTTCCGCTGGTAACGGAGCCAACGCCACCGCCAGCAGCTTTACCACCGGCACCACCACCAGCTGCTCCTCCGCCACCAACTACAATGGCCAGTAGCGAGCAGCTGACCGAGCTGGGTCCAATCCAACAGGACGAGCTCAACACACAGTTGGCCAACTATTTACCTGTCAATTCCGTCGCGGGAACCACAACAGCCGCCTCCAGTGGGTCCAAGCAGAAGATCTTTATCAAGAACGTAGACATACTGAAGGCACCACAACGTGGCACTCTACATCTGCGCACCGTGGACGAGCTGAATCTAATGAATCGCAACGAAGTGGAGCATCTGATTGTGCCCAATCGTGAGCCACTGCCCCTGGAGTTGCCACTGAGTGCCACGGCTACGGCACTGGAGTCATCTTTGGTAGATTTCCAGCAGCAGCCACAGGCAACAGAGGCATCCTTAAGCTATGACGATAGCTACGATTTGGCGGACGGTCTTGAGTGCTGGCCTTGGATGGAGGAGACGGTGCCAGCAGCCATGACCACGATGGGTGTGGAGTCGGAGCAGGAAGCCACGCAGCTGGAGTTGCCCAACAATGCCGAGGATATACTCATCAAAGATTTTCCGCAGCTGTATGCACCACAAACATCAGATACCGCTGCTACCGTGCCTCCTCTGGTGCCCGTGACATCCTCTCCAGCTGCAGCAGCGGATGCGGGAACAACCGATCATCTGAGTGGCCCTCCCGTACCGCCACTTGTGCCACTGGCCACCGAAGCTGCTGTCGCTCCTGTGGAGAAACCCGCTCGCATTTACGTAGCCCACAATCTGCTGCCCGCTGCCGTGGAGCCACCGCTGGTTGGTGGCACCTCCGTGCGAGGTCGTCCCTACGGCGCTAAGCAGGCGGGTCAGGCCAAGAGACGTCCCGCCCAGGGTGCTGCCCAGGCTCCAGAGGGCGGCAAGTGCACGGTGGAGGGTTGCATGTTCCGGTTCAAGTCACCCTCGACGCTAGAATACCATGTACGTTGTCACAACGGAGCACTAGGTTCGGCACAGCCCATGATCTGTCCGGAATGCCGATCGACGCAGTTCAGCAACTGGAACTGCTTGCACACACATCTCTGGCGTACCCACGAGATTGACATGGAGCTGTACTGCTGCCAACTGTGCAGTTTCAAGACGCCCATCTACTCCCGCCTGGTCAACACGCATGCCAAGATTCACTCCGAGGAGCGTAACTACAAGTGCGAGCAGTGCGGCAAAGGATTCAAGAATACCAAACAGCTCAAGAACCATCGTCGTCTGCATCGCACGCAAGGACTGGGCATGGCCAAGACAGGGAGCATCAGTGAGGAACAGACTGCGTCTGCCACAGCCACTTCCATGCCCACGCCTATACTGCATAGGTGTGAGGACTGCGGCGCCGCCTTCAAGCATCGCAAAACGCTGCGCGAACATCTCTGCAAGCAACGCAATGAGCAGCCGCAGTGCAGCACCTGTCAGGTAAGATGGGGGAAATAAACCAAGAAGTTTGGAGAGTTTTTAAAATTTCCAATTTTCTCTCTTGCAGCGCGTGTTCAGCTCGAAGAGCAGCCTCAAATTGCACATGCGAAGTCATCAGCCGAACAAGAGATTCAAGTGCGAGAAGTGCGACTTTGAGGCGAATGATCACAACTCTTTCCGACGCCATCTGGCCACACATCGTGAGGCCAAGCGCTATAGCTGTCCACACTGTGACTTTCAGGCCATACAGAGCAACGCTTATCGGGTAAGCCACTGACTTACTGTCATGCCAAGAATCTCTTACAAACCAAGTGCCTAAACCTACAGATACATTTGGAGAAACGGCATCCGGACCAGGAGCTGTCCAGCATCATATACAAATGTAATGTGTGTAGCTTTACAAGCATCAATCGTGATCTGCTGCTGGTACATCAGACCAAACATGATGCAGTTCCAGCTCAGGCTCCCACTCCCGCTTCAGTTCTTGTTCCCGTTTCAACTGCAGTGGAATCTTCAAAAATCAAAGTGAAGAGCAGTCTGCTGCTCGCCCATTCCAAGGAGCAGGACGAGATGGTATTTCTACCGCCGGAGAGCACTCAGAGTGCCTAAAACATTGCGTATACGCAACATATTATACCCGTTACTCATCCAAATCGGACTATGCTTTATGCTTTAAACATGCACTAAACATGAATTTGTATGAAAATGTTCTGTTTGCCAAGCTATCGTATCTATCACCATTGCTAATAACATATTGAAACTGAGTAACGGGTATCCTAAAGTCGCGAGGCGACTATAGCCTTCTTTTTTGTTTTACTTTAGTATATAGATTAGACTATAGTTTTGTACAAAAAAGAACACATGAAAGTGCCACAATTTGTTGTCACATATTGAAGTGTTGTTTGTAGATAATTTTATACCAAAATTACAGATACCAATGTTAGTTATGTCTAGTAAACTGTGAAATCTTTTCAAACCAAGTGATTGTGTCTAATCGGGTCTAGCATGCTATATCCAACCTATGTAAATATTAAAATTAAGCTAATACTATTGTGATCAGACGTGCAAAAGATGTTTCTTTAAAATCTCCATCACTGAAAGTTTTGAAAAGATTCTGTCATCTTCGGAGTCTACCGAAGATTTGTTCGTTTTTATTAGATTGTAAAGATCTTATGAGTTTCCCGAATCATCTGTGCATTTATTGACGAGATGATTTGGAGTTGTTATTGTAAATATGTACATCGAACAAAAAAAAATACAATATATATTTCATAATTTTAAACAAAACTGTTTATTGATAACTTAATTTTTATATATAAAATTAGGAAGACATTTATATTTCTCGAGATAACTAAGCCAGCTAACTGAAAGAGTGAACGCTATGCAAATTTTATAACAAGAGAATTTCTCTCTCCAGATAACGATTTGTACGACTTAAATGCTGAGCAATATTTTAAGTTGCGCTTAAACAGTCGGTCGAGTAACAAGTAATCGCGTTCCGTGCACTTTGACTTGAATTACGGAGAAAAACAACAAATATATACTAGATATTGAAAAGATGCATATACGTAAGTAGTAAAGTGATATACTCCAAAGAGTGTCCAGTTTAATTCTAATTTATTAGAATATGTTGCTGACTGGATAAGGTAATCAGATCTTGTGAAAAATGGATATCTATTTAGAACCTTGCCGATTATAGCCTTTAAAAGTTGAGGCAAAGTTTAATCATTTAGAAAACGCAACTGGTTAATATTTTATTACACTGCTCTAGGCGAGACAACTATTAAAACTAGTTGGTACGTGGCGGCTTACTATAGTCAATAGTCAGTAGATACCCTGTAGAAGGTTTTGAGTCAACTATTTTTAAAAAGAAAAAATTTCAGGTGTCAGTTTTCACGATTTCCTAACAAACTTCAGCTACTTAAATTTATTAAGAAATTCTTTATTATTTATCATACCCATTGTAGGCTATTTTTAAGGCGCATTAACGAACTGGCATTTAATAACTTTGGGTGCAATATACACTCTAACTGAGCTGATAATAAAACTGTCACAATATGTTAATAAATTTGCATTATACGAAAACCCAGTAACGCTGGAAGTGGGCAAAGAGTGTAAGCTATAATACTTGAATATTATTTATATAGTATTTTCAGAAGATTTTTAAAGAGGAATATGTTTACAAGTTGTACATGAATCATGAATCTCATTGACATATATATTTTTGAGGGATTCTGAACACGTACGATAAGTACGTGGAATGAATCATGAGTTGAGCCTTGAAGTTTTACATTATCTTTTCAACGTATTGTACTGATCGTTTATACACATGATCTCTGAGACTAATAATATAATGCACATATATTGTAAAAGTTTTAAAATTAAATCAAATTTTTACACTTTCAGATGATTTACTGGGAACACTAATACTACTATTTCCCATAAGTATAACCAAAGCTGATATACCCGGCTGCAATTACTTTGACACAGTGAAGCTTTCGGAAAACAATAGGTTGCCGAATGGCTCATATCTGTACGAGAAATGGGTAGTTCCCCCGGAGGAAACTGGCGAATATGATTACGAGATACTCAAGGATGGAGAGAGATTGGTGGTGCCAAAACATCTCAGGGGATGTGTCTGTAAATTCGGCAACTGCATCAGATTCTGTTGTCATAGGAACCTAATGCTTGTTAAGGATGAACGGAGATGTAATGGGGATATCAACATGACCCACGAATACGATCCCTACTTAATGATAACACTACCCGATGGCACCCCTGTGGTAAAACACATAAATGAGATGATCATACAAGACGATCTGCCGATACCATGTGCGGGACACTTTGCTCCAGATACGAGTAATGAGGCAGGACCTGGATGGACATTGCTTGAGGACGGCTCTCTACAACTCGATGACGATAAGTTAAAAGTTTCAAAACAGGAATTCTGTTTTCAGCCCAACTTTTTTAAAACTTCGGATGGGGAATCCAAAATTAGTCTAGATCCTCATTATTGTTACGAACTTCCGCCAGATAAATGGCCAACCACAATCGGTAAGTTTACCTTAAACCTTCTGCTTCTAGTTGCCACAGTTTCTATATCTTTTTAGGGTTATACTCGAGTATTATTGGCCTGACTCTTACGATTGTCGTTTATCTCTGGCTACCAAAGTTGCGTAATCTGCATGGAATTTGCTTTATCTGCTATATGATCTGTTTATTGGTCGTCTTTACTTTGCTGCTAATGAACATGAGGGATGCCACCACCTCGGAAATAGTCTGTCAGATAAAGGGTATGACACAGAATAATCCTATACTTTTTCTTGATCTATCACTTCTATATTAACTATTAGGTTATGTCGGTTACTTTGCCGTTATGGCCGGATTTCTCTGGCTGACTGTGATCAGCTATGATCTGTGGAATAGCTTTAGGGGCATCAGCAACGGTCTGCAGCAGTACTCAAGCAAATATCGCTTTGGCATATATAGCATATATGTCTGGGGCGTGGCTGCCGTTCTCACCATAATCGTGATGATTATTGATGGTACTTTGGATGCGTTTAATCCAGATCAGTTGCCCTGGATGCCAGGTGTAGCTGTCTACTCCTGTTGGCTCAAAAGTTGGTTGATCACTAATCAAAAGACCTATTGATAATATATTCAAAATACTTGCAGCTGACGACTGGTCTGCTATGCTCTATTTCTATGGACCCATGTCACTTCAGATCATTTTTAATCTAGTTATGTTCACTTTGACGGTAAGATCAGGATCCCTATATAGTAGGGTGACTTTACTAATATTATTCGTTGTATTCACAGGCGATTCGCATTCTGAATGTTATGAAAGAATTGCAGACAATTGTGGCACGAGAGGAACGACAACAGCAAATTCATTCCAACAAGAAAACGTAGGATATTGAGTTCTTATCGATTACTATATATACCTATGATATTAATACCTAGGTACGGCTTGTTTGTGCGCCTCTTTGTCATCATGGGCGTTACCTGGACCTTTGAAATCTTGTCGTATTTAGCTGGCAACGGCGTATTGCTAGTCATATTTCGATTCTTCGATTATATCAACTCTGCCCAGGGTGTTATCATATTCGTTATGTTCGTGCTAAAACGCAGTGTTCTGAAACTTATATCGAATCGGTAAGTATTTCCAGTGGAAAATTATTTCAGGGTGGAAATATGTTTTATAACTGGGCTTTCCAAAGTCTAAGAGGTATAGACACAACATCCGATGATGAAGGTGATGATATAATTCTTCAAGAAAGGGATGGAAGGATTACGAGAAGAAAAATCGGTCCAAGTATATTGAATTAGGTAAAACAAATCGTTTTCTGATTTATCTTTTGGTGTTTGTGGCGTTGTCTCTTTTTATTATATTTTACTTTAAATAATTACATTTCATACTAATGGTTATTGACTTGACTTTTCTTTGTTTCGGTGTGGTTTTATTATAGCTTACTTAAATGTTTGTTTTTTACTTTGGATTCTAAAAAATCTCTATTATTTTAGCATCCGTCAGAGGCAACAGGGCTCTCAAAGTATGGCACTTAGCTCAAAGAGCATATACTTAAGGTCGAGTATTGTGAGGAACTCCCCGAGGCCGTGTTCCAAACAGAGCAAAAGTTCCATTTATCTCAAGAAGAAAACTCAAGCCTCATTTACTGAATAATACTTGGAAATCTCTTATTTATAAAAGCTTTAAACGAATTAAGTTCATACAATAAGGATTATTTAAAAATAAACAGACATTTCGACATATTTTTTGCAAATATTCATTTTAAAAAAAATATTTTATTCAAGTAAAATATATCTAGTTATTTACATAAATATTTGTTTAACCTGAATGTCAGTTTTAAATTGTGAGAACCAATAAGATAACAAAAGATTTTTGGTTTTCGATAATAACACTTTAAAGATAAGAGAGGAATACTTGTCTTTTGTTTATATGTATACCAGATAAAAGCAGCGGTCACAAGTAAAACAGTATTACGGGAGAAAATACTTATAATTCTATAATTCACAAAAATACAAAACTTCCGTGAACATGTTGCTTATAATTTTTTTTAAAAAGGAGGTTAGCTAACAGTGCGTACTCCGTAATTGTTAACAACTACCACTACTGCTCTTTTGGCTCTCACAGATATGCACACACACATACATACCTTTGAAGTACGTGCATACAAAAGCGACCGATCGTGTTTTGAGAGTTTTTGGTTGCCAACTGTACTATAAATAAACTCAAAACTCGCATACACATACACTTATATTGTATTATCTGTATAAGAGTAGTTCATTAACCCCGCACGCTGTCTTCGCTGTCTTTTGCGCTCTTCGCTTGTGCTCTTCGTATCTCTTATTGCTGCTCTCTTTGCTTTTGTTTCATTTAGACTCGCTCGGGTATGCTGGACTTACAACTTCTTGTAAAGATGAGATTAGTTATTATATATGTATTAGATATGTAATTCCAAAAGTTAAAGTAGCAACTTTTTAAGTTAACTTGCGGTACAATTTCTATATTTTTCAATACATGATATCTTCTTAACGGATTCTACATACATTTTTGTATGCTAGTGGTTCAATGCTCCATAGAATGCAAAATAAACAATAAGATTTTTATTTTGCGTGCCTTGCCTTTATTGGCATTGCTGACGCGCTTGGGATCCACAACACCATTTGTACATTGTAATTGTTTTTCTTCTTCTGGTAATCCAAAGTAATCTATATGCAGATTTGTTGGTATTTTGTCTGCGAATTTACACTTGCAAAAATAAATGTGAATTTTGAGCTTTTTGCAAAATGTTAAACAATCAAAAAAACTCATTTTGTTGAGTACATAAGCAATGTTTAACTTGTGTACTACGTCGTAAGCTGCTTCTGGACACCTCAGACTTATAAATTGTAGCGGTGTTCCTAATAGGATTTACTGTGCATGCACCGGTGACACTTTTATATATATTATACGCCCCCATATAGACAAAACAATATGTTACCTATTAATATACAAAAGGTGTGGGTTTTCGTATTGGGAACAAGTTTAAACGTGTGGTGTCGTGTTGGGCAACTGTAAACGACCCTGTAGTTACTATGGAGGAAAAAGTAAATTTTGAGATACATTTGAAATGTACAAGTTATCTAGACTTTAAAAAAATAAATAACTTTTCCAATATTTTTCAAAAGTTTACTCTTAAAGAAATATTTTATTGACCTTGGAAGTGAAAAATAACACATTTAACGCTTTCCTCTTAGACTTTTCTATAGGTGTGAAATTTCTAATGGTGCGTGAGAATGATAATTTATTTAAAGAGATCGCTGTTGAGATTACAAAATTACTCATATTATACAAATTAGGGTGTCAAGCACTTTTAAGGTATTACTAATTTAAGTGTAGGCTGACAAAATAATCACGCAATGGTTTCCATTGCTCCTATATAAGGACATGTTTAAAGTGGAAAGCTCTTCGTTAGATAAAAATGGATAAATTATTGCGAGCGAGTCAACACATTCTGCCCTCAAATGCAGCGGAGGGAAAACTAGGATCCGTTGAGCTCAACTTGTGGTTGGCCCACTTGGCTGGGCTGCCACTTCTTGGTCTCAAACAGGAGACTAGGTTTCAGATGATTTGGGTAGCATCTATGGGAACATTTATATGTTTCTCACTCTTTTGGTATGTTATTTTTGAGCTCTACGATCTGTGCCTGAACTGGCAGGACCTCGATAAAGTTACGCAAAATCTGGTGATGTCAATGACTCACTTCGTCTATTGGCTTAAGGTAAGAATCTGTAAATCTTAAATTAAATTAAACATTAAATCTTTGTTGTTACATGGTTACTGTCTTTGAAAGGTTTTCAACACCTGCTATCATTATGGAAGCCTTAAGGAAATCATTAACAAATTTGGTAGCATTACACGATCCTGTGTACTATCGGAAAAACAGACAGAAACATTTCAGAAAGCTGAACTGAAGAGCAAACTTGCACTCCTCATATATTTCCATCTTGTACTTCTGCCCGGAGTCATGGCATTAGTTTGGATTCTGTTGTGTAAGACTGTGAAATGGAATTTTTTTGTAACCTAAAAGATTTTGTAGTTCCAGATGATTTGGCTGGAAAGCGGTTTCCATTTCGAGTAAAACTGCCAGACTTCCTGCCCCCGATCGTACAACATATTTACATGGGGCTTAGCGTTTCCCTTATTGCTCTCGAAATAACAACCATTGACTATCTTAATATATTGCTAATGAATCAGATTTGCATGCATCTTAAAGTCCTCAATCTAGCCTTTGATGAACTTATCGTCTATCCTGATCAGAAGCTGAGAGTGGATCCTCATGATTGGCTACTATCGATTGTCAAGTATCACTGCGAACTGATTTTGTAAATGGACTTGAAAGCTAAAAAAACACCGACCTATAATATAATTTTTCCCAGGTTACGACAAAAAGTGGAACGCATCTTTCGATTGCCTGTAATGCTTCAGTTTGTCAGTTCCGTGGTGATCGTGGCTATGACGGCCTTCCAAGTGATCGTTGGAGATGGTTCAAAGAGCTCCATTATCATGGATCTACTGCTAAGCTGTGTGCTCTGTCAACTGTTTCTATACTGTTGGTTCGGTAACGAAGTATTCGAACAGGTGACTTAATTATACTTTTTATAACTTCCTAATATAAATAAATGTTTCATTACATAGAGCAAAACCCTTTCGACCTCAGGCTTTGGTTGCAGTTGGCATTCATTTGATATGAAGTGCAAGAAAATTCTGCTAATATTTATGACAAATGCTGATCGTCCATTTTTATTCACTGCTGGAGGATTTATGGGTCTTACTTTACCAAGTTTTACATTCATTATAAGCAAATCCTATTCCATAGTAGCGGTACTTCGACAGATGTACAGCAGGACTTGAGTTAAATACATAATTAAAAGAGAAAACTTGTAATTACTTTTGACAAACTTAGTTGATCTTAAAAGTTAACTTTATTACAGGGTCCTCAGAGAGAACAGAAGTTCCTTTAACCTTGGAAGAGTAGAGAATTAAATTCATTCTAATAACTTAAACATTTTTACCTTACATTAAAATGGTAAATTATTTGGTCAGTGTGAAGGTGTGATTTTAAAATTACCCGTATTATACAAATTAGAGTGAATAACATAATAAAGGTATTACTTATTTAAAAATAGAGTGTCGAATAAATCACGCAATGGTTTGATTGGTCCTATATAAGGACATTTCCTATGCGCTAACGACTACATTAGATAAGAATGGATAAATTATTGCGAGTAATTCAACACATTCTGCCCTCAAATGCAGCAGAGGGAAAACTTGGATCCGTTGAGCTTAATTTGTGGTTGGCTCACTTGGCTGGGTTACCACTTCTAGGTCTCAAACAGGAGACTCGGGTTCAGATGATCTGGGTAGGATTCATAGGAGCATTTGTACTCTTTGCGCTCTTTTGGTATGTCATTTTTGAGCTCTATGATCTGTTCCTAAATTGGCAGGACCTCGATTTACTAACACAAAATTTTGTGTTGTCTCTTACTCATTTCGTCTATTGGCTTAAGGTAAGTAGATTATGTATTACAGACATTCCAATACAAATTGTATTTAATAGGTTTTTAACACCTGTTATCACTATGGGAGCCTTAAGGATATTATTAAAAAACTGAGCAACATCACTCGATCTTGTGTTCTATCTGAAAAACAGACGGAAACATTCCAAAAATCTGAACTGAAGAACAAACTTGCACTCCTCATATATTTTCATCTTGTACTTTTGCCCGGTGCTATGGGATTAGTTTGGATTTTGTTGTGTAAGCTCAACTATTTGAATTATTTTAATTATTTATAATTGTTTTTTTGTAGTTCCAGATGATTTGGCCGGAAAACGGTTTCCGTTTAGGGTTAAATTACCAGCTTTTTTGCCACCGATCGTACAACACATTTACATGGGTTTAAGCGTTTCTCTTATGGCACTGGAAATCACAACCATAGACTTTCTCAATATTATGTTTATGAATCAAATATGTATGCATTTGAAGGTCCTAAGTTTGGCATTTGATGAACTGATCGTCTCTCCAGAGCAGAAGCTGAGAGTTGACCCTCACGACTGGCTCCTCTCGATTGTCAAGTATCACTGCGAGTTGATCATGTAAATTACAGTCTAGACCCAGGTAGAATTTTTTTTTAAATATTGCCTATATTGCAGTTTACGTCAAAAAGTGGAACGCATCTTTCGATTGCCTGTAATGCTTCAGTTTGTCAGTTCCGTAGTGATCGTGGCTATGACGGCCTTCCAAGTGATCGTGGGAGACGGTTCAAAGAGCTCCATTATCATGGATCTACTGCTAAGCTGTGTGCTCTGTCAACTGTTTTTGTACTGTTGGTTCGGTAACGAAGTTTTTGAACAGGTGACTCAATGATAATTATTTTATGGTTCTATTTTCTTGATTATAATTTCTCCTATGCAGAGCAAAACTCTTTCGACATCTGGCTTTGGTTGCAGTTGGCATGAATTTGACATGAAATTTAAAAAAACTCTGCTAATATTTATGATAAATGCTGATCGCCCACTTTTGTTCACAGCTGGAGGATTTATGGGTCTTACTTTACCAAGTTTTACTTTTATAATTAGTAAGTCTTATTCCATTGTAGCTGTTCTCCGTCAAATGTACAGCAGAACTTAAAAATGTAAAAAAAGTTAATATAGTAAACTAATAAGCGCTCGAAACATTACTTCTTATCGATCCCGCCGGGCGCAGACTGAAGAAAAAAAAGCCAAAGAGAGAGAGAGAGAGAGCGCGAAGCTCTTAAAGCAAGACATGAGCGGCATTTGTATTTATGTGTGCGTGTGTTTGTATCGCTCTTTCGGGAAAATTTTGATAACAATGGGGTCAAAGTAATGCAAATACTTTGCATAAAGTTTGATTGGTTTACTGTGCGAAATGAAAGCTAAAAATTGTTTTCTTTGTTTAGTTTGTAAAACAATTTTGAAATTTTTAGGATATTCAAAAAGTTGTTCAAACAGATGGTTCTTCTCAGTCCCACCTTTATGTATACTAAAAATTTTAATTGTATTGCTTAATTAGTTTTCACTGTAATCAACTATTTGAAATAACAACAATATATAATGCAATTGAGTAAAATGAACTAAATTGGCAATTTGTTAAGTATATATTAAAATGCGTTATTTTTAATTGAATTTTGTAGACCAAACACCACTGTACAAGGCCAAGTCCAAAGTACTTAATTGAGTCAGCGAGAGAGAAGCGTGCATCACAAAATTGGGCAGCTGTTCCGTCTGCTACCACAAACATACATACATACATATTTACTGCTCTCTCGCAGTCTGCCACTGCCACACACCCTGTTCGCGACGAACACAGCGACGTTTGTCTTTTCAGTATCGTTCCGCCGCTTGTCTGTGAATCAAGCTTTTCTACAAATTTCTTCTAAAAATACTCACTTCATTTATAAATAAAGTATGTTTACGTTATAATCACGTTTTGTATATTAATGAATTTCATTGATAAGTGTATTACATCACAAACCGGCATAATACTACACAACGTAAAGTAATTAACAACAAAATCGCTTTGCTCGAAAAATATTCACCAGACAACAAATAAAAGCAGCAAACGAAGAAACGAAAAAAAAAACCGTGGAGTTGTTTGAGTGACCGTATAAACTGAGTGCAAACCGATGAGAGCGGAGAGTGACTGTGTGTGTAACAGAGAGTGAGATTATCATGTAGAGAGCGTAGATTAGCACGCTTGCAACAACTTGTAGCTTTTGTTGATGTCAACAAATCTATCAGAGCAATTTTACTGTCTACTGTCACTGATTTTTTTCGTATGATTCTATTCACATATTTACTACTTAAGCGATCAAAACAAATTTTGTTTTGTTCGAGAAACTTACATTCATGAATACATAAAAGTGTTCGCATAGAGAGCATATTTTCAACTGGTTGCGGTTTTGTACTATGGGCAAAATCAACCGACATGTGTATGTATATATTCAAGTGCCGAATTAGATTAAAATTTTATAGTTTGTGCATATACATACACACGTTTCTTCAAATGTTTTTAATATTTAAATTTGACCGGAACACGCATGTGTATAGATAAGTATTTTTTATCGGAACTCGCTTGATTTTAATTTAGTATATTTTCTCGGAATTGTGCACTAAATTCGGATCACTATAAAATAAATAGCACAAGTTGTTTATAAGTAGAGAGACATCTGTATACATTAAAAGAATTCTCAGAAATGAATAGAATAATTTGTTTGTTGAGACTCAAGGCCCCAATTGTTATATAGCCCATAGTGACATGAGTTCAAAATCTTAATTGCTTAAAATGCTCCTACACGTTGTTTGATATACGCACACAGACCAATTAGATGATGTCAGAAACATTCCTTGTATGCATATAACTGGAACATATAGGCAAACATTAACGAATACCAGATGATGATCATTTATGTTTACCAATCTAGAATTTTATAAAATTCTCAGAATTCGATTTTATTAGTTGAGTTTGGGGCGTTTAAATTTGTTTGCATGGTATGCCAAAATATCACTTGATTTACACCCAATCAATCAGTCATGTCCGAAGCTGCGCATGCGTTGCCTTTTAATTCTTTTTATGGTGTACCTAAATTATTTTCAACATTCCTGACAAGATTATCAAGCTTCAGTAAATTTTAGCTGGAAAAATAAAGTGAATCATGATCATTTTAATAGGCAAATAGTCTAATATGCGTCATTTGATAACAGAAAATATACTGCAGATGCCACGACAAAACAAAAAGGTTTAATATCTGAGCAATAACAATACATATGTATTCAGTGTTGATTAAAGAGAATTTGTTAGTCGTGACGATTGCCTCCAGTCAATTCTCCACATGGCTGCCATATGCATAAATAATTTGCAACAGCACTCTAAAATTTATTTTTGTACTTGCAAATCAGCTTTCGCGAATGGATGTCCATAGCTGATTTAGGAAAAAATTAAAATTTACCCAAATGAGAACGGAAGAAATTAATCGTTTAGTTGTATATTATACACGTTTGTTCGGTTTTTCCATTTATATTTTAATATGCAAATGAACTACATAATGAAATGTGTTTATCATATACTCATAACTATTCATATAACTTTTTACAGTAAAGCCCTAGTGCCATACAAAATGCGAAGTAAAATTGGACTAATTATACTCGTGCTTTTTATAAGCCGATCTATAGCCGATATTCCCGGCTGCGATTACTTTGATACAGTAAAATTGACTGAGAGTCAGAAATTACCAAACGGATCGTATAAATACGAGAAAATAATAATTCCGCCCACTGAAGTCGGTGAATATGATTACGAAATACTTGGCTATGGAGAGAGGGAGGATGTACCAAAACACCTGAGGGGATGTGCCTGTAAATTTGGTAATTGCATACGATATTGTTGTGATCGATTCTCGGAACTCGTTGACAATGAGCGGAAGTGCAGTGACGCTATTGACAAAGAACTCATATTTGATCCCTATGTGCATATATTTGTGACAGAAGACACAATAGTTAGAAAACATGTATTCGATGAGTTCATAGTTCAAGATAGTTTGCCTGTGCCCTGTGAAGGACACTTTCATCTAGACAAAATCAATGATCATGAAGAAAGCGATTGGAAATTGTTCTCGGTAATGTTAACACTTATTGAAAACTTGTTTCGCAGTCTTAAATTAAACGTATTTTCATTTTAGAATGGATCACTACTTCGCGTGATGGACCAGAAAATTCTATCTAAGCAGGAATATTGCTTGCAGCCTCATCGGATTGACGGAAAGGACAATGTAACGATTTATATGGTAGTGCCGCACAACTGCTACGATCAGCCTAAGAGTATGGCGTTATACAACACATGTGAGTTAGTTAACTGATTTACATACAAATTCTTTATAAACTTTATCCCATTTTCATTTGCAGTAAGAATCTTGTCCATTATCTTGATGGTGGCTACATGTATCATTTACCTTTGTATTCCAAAACTTCGTAATCTTCATGGATATTGCTTCGTCTGCTATATGCTCTGTTTCATTGTAGCATTTGCATTATTGACACTCGAAAATCTCTATAAACATTTTTCTAGAACGGGCTGTGAGTTAAACGGTAAGAATCGCAAACACACTTAACAGTTAACACTTGTAACCGATATTAAATATATATTTATTTTCAGGTTATATTGGCTACTTTTCTGTAATGGCAGGATTCTTGTGGCTAACTGTTATTAGTTTTGACCTGTGGAACAGTTTCCGGGGCAACAATTACAACGTCCAAAGAAATACAACAAAAATGCGGTTTGCTATCTACAGTGCTTACGCCTGGGGTGTTGCACTCCTTCTGACCATAATCATAATTGTGGTCGATAAAAGTTTAGATGTTGACAACCCAAATCATGTACCTTGGCTACCCGGAGTAGCTCTCTACAATTGTTGGGTGAAAAGTAAGTTGATTATTGAGATCACTGTATTGCAAATTTGCCTAATCGACATGTCAATTGCAGCTGACGACTGGTCTGCCATGCTGTATTTCCATGGAATTATGGCACTTCAAATTATTTTTAACATAACGATGTTTACTTTAACGGTAAGATAAGCTATAACTTATATTACTTTAGCAAACCATTGTAAAAATGTACCATTTTTGCAGGCTATTCGCATTGTGGAAGTAAAGAAGCAGCTGAAGAGCATGACCTTACCGGAAGAACGCAAGAAGCATTCGAAGCCAGATATTCGAACGTAAGATATATCAATACTATTATAGATAGATAGATATTTATATTATTTATTTTATATTCTACAGCTTCGGCATGTTTGCCCGTTTGTTCGTCATCATGGGCATAGCGTGGACCTTTGAAATTTTTGCCTATTTGGCCTCCAATCACCCCACTCTTGCCAGCTTCTTTGAGTTGTTTGACTATCTCAACACGGCTCATGGCATTATCATTTTCATACTGTTTGTGCTTAAACCAAGTGTATTGAAAATGATTAGGAATCGGTAAGTAATCAATTTCAGTTAGTTTTTTGTGTACAGTACAAAGAAACCTGCTAAATACAATATTACTACACGATCCGCGTAAAGACTACGAGGTATAAGCTCACCTAATGATGAGGACGACTCCGAAGAAGAGATTGCATTGCAAGACCGGAATGGCACTGACAAAAAAATCGGGCCAAATATTTTAAATTAGGTAAAACTTATTGGCTTATCAAATTTGTAATGGATTAATGTTGTTATGTTGGAATGTGGCTGTCTAATTTTTTTATTTTTGAGTTTGTTCACTACGTGCTTACAATTGGTTTTTGGTTGCATTTATTTATACTAATTATTTGTTTTATTAATAGTTCTACTTGAATACCATCACTAAATAAATTTGGGTTTTCAGGTTGCGTTCAGGAACCCTTTGGATCAACAGTACTTTGCCTTACGTCCGCTGAAGTGTTTAATAACCAAATAAGATAACTTACTTAACTTACGTATTCCAGGGAGAATACTTATATAATTTATAGTCTGCACGCTAAAAAGTAAATTCTCATTTTTTAATATAAGCTTCCAAATATTTTAATACCCTTTGCCCAGTAGGAATATATGTAGTTAGGTTGATATTTTTGAAAATATGATAGAAACTCAGTTTTTTTTAACTTATATACATTTGTGATCTTTACAAACATAAGTGCATTTAAATATTTATACGTTTTGTACGTTTATAAATCTCTTTTGTTATTTATTATAAAGCTGTGCAAAGGGTGTCTTAAAGTCGACCATACTGTGACTATATTTATACATGTGAAGCTTTAATAAATAACAATGTGTCTGTGCTTAAGAAAAGCGTTTTTTTTTTCTTTTGTTTTTTCTTTGGGAAATTTAATCTATATCTTTGAGTTGATTGACCTTAAAAATAATATATAAAAAACTGATTTCGGCACAACTGTTTCTTTAATTGACACACATAATATTTCGATCTATATACTTGGTCAGTTCAAGGTTTATACTAACGTACTACTATTTAATTGTCTGTAGAAAGATTTGGATAGGAGATATCTTACAGAACTATGTAAAATACAACAAATTTAAAAATAAAGTGCTAAAGTTTTTTTTATAGCGTTTCTGTCTTAGTGCGTGTAAGTTTTATTTGTTCTGAACTCAATACTCCGATCTTTAAAATGAATTAAAGTCCGATTTCATTAAGCACGTTTTTGAAACATCTGTTTTTTCAACGTACTTGATTTTGGTATAAAAGCTTCAGTATTCGCATTAATCAATCAGTTCGTATTGGATTGAGATCTAGAAATATTTCCCAAGATGAAATTGGCTTTGATCCTGGCTTGTGTGATCCTCATTGTGGTCGTGGCTGAAGCACAACGGGGTCGCGGAGGACGCGGTGGTGGACGTGGTGGTGGACGTGGTGGTATTCGCGGTGGTGGTCGAGGTGGTGGTCGCGGTGGTGGTCGCGGTGGTGGTCGTGGTGGTGGTCGTGGTGGTGGTCGTGGTGGTGGCCGCGGTGGTGGTCGCGGTGGCGGTCGAGGTGGCGGTCGTTGCCGTGGACAAGTTCGAGGTAAGTAAAATTATTAATTATTATAAAAACTTGATTAAAAGACTTTGATTTTTGCAGGAGCAAATTGTGTTGGTGGCCGCAATTCAGGTAGTGGACGTGGTCGCTGTCGCCGGAATGCCAATCCCCGCATGTGGTACTACGATCAAGCGTCCCGCTCCTGTAGGCGAATGGTCTACTTGGGTTGTGGTGGCAACAGCAATCGTTGGTGCTCTCAGCGCGCCTGTCAAGCACAATGCGCTCGTCCAGTTGATCCAGCTCCAGCTCCTGAGCCTGCACCAGCTCCTGAACCAGCACCAGCTCCAGGAGGCGACGCAGCTGCTCCAGCAGCCGAACCTGCTCCAGGTGGCGATGCAGCTGCTCCAGCTGCCGAACCTGCTCCAGCTGCAGAGTAAACATGAATTCCTTTGAAATAACTAATAAAAACTGCATTACACTGTTAAAAATCAAGAATTTTATATTAAAAAGAAAAAAATATATCAAAACGAGCGAATAAACAATTTTAATCCCATCCCTTATTGTTAATTGAATAATTGCCGAGCTAATTTGTTACTAAATTTTTAAGAACACTGATCTGAATCGACAGTTTAGTAATGTACACTGAACAAAATCTGGTGTGCTGAGGTAAAACAATTAAAATAAATTGTCGAAAGTGCCCGAAATTCTTCATTTAAATAAGAATTTTTTAACAAATAATCGAACTTTCGAAATATTAATCATTAAATTAAATGTTTCAGGAATATTTTTGAAAGAATTTAGTAATTTTTTTCATTTATTTTTTTAACAAATGGGGCAGATATGACTACATAATTATGTCAAGTTTAAATTCTTAATATTACGATTGATATAGATATTTTAAAATATTAATTTAAAAAAAAACCAAATATTATTTTATTTAAGGTTTTTTCTGTGTAGTACTTAAATTAAAGCTTGATTATAAGCACTTAAATTTCTTTATTTAATACATGCTGCAGGATAATGATTCTATTTTAATATTACAAAAATATTTCTATAAGAGAATGGTTTTATCGTCGATTTATCACTTTAGTTGTTTCCCGGTGCAGTATATCTGAAAGTCGAATATTTTATAATAATTTTCTGAGCACAAGGAAGACAAAAGAAATTAATATTTTTATTTAAAAATAAATGAAAGTAAAAAGAAAGCTCAACCTATTTTTAAAAACACTGTTTTGTTTTATCCAGTGTTTTTGGCATAAGCTTTCGTCACCAGCAAGTGAAGGTAAGAATTGTTTATGGATCAAGCATAAAGGAAAGGAGTGCCCAAAGAACTAAACAAAGTACATTATAGGTATTTGTTTTAAAGTCAATATCAGATCTTAAATGAGAATTGAGGTTCGTTTTAGTAAGACACGTGCTTGGAACATCTGTTTAATCAATCTTTATCTATAGAGATACACAATAAAGTTGTAGTATATAAGCTTCAATATTTGCTTTACCTAATCAGTTCGAATTTTACTGTGTTCTACGAGGTTTTCCCAAAATGAAAGTGGTTTTGATCCTCGCCTGTTTGGCACTCTTTGTGGCCTGCAGTGAAGGCCAACGCAGATGTCGTGGCGCTGTTGCTCCAGGTAAGTAAAGGAAAATATTTATACTAAGTATAAAATATTCATTTTTAAATGTATTTTTTAGCCAGCCAAAACTGTGAGGGTGGCCGAAACTCCGGAAGGGGTGGACGTAGTCGCACCTGTTGGCGAAATGCCAATTGGCGCATGTGGTACTTCAACTCAGGCAGCCGTTCGTGTAGGAGAATGATCTACCGCGGATGCGGTGGCAACAATAACCGTTATTGCTCTTTGGCGGAGTGTCAACAGAGATGCGCAGCAGCTACGACAACGGCAGCTGCTCCTGCCGGCGAGTCCTCTACAGCAGCTGCTCCTGCCGGCGAAGCTACCACAGCCGCAGCTGCAGGAGAAGCTGCTGCATCCGCAGCTCCTGCCGGCGAAGCACCACCAGCAGCTTAAACACTTTGGAGTCTGTTTATTTATGGAAATATGAAAGATAAACAATAAAAACACAAGCGAAAAATAAAAAATGTTTAACGCAATTTAAACTTTAAGTATTTGATTCTCTATGATTCTACATGTTTCCTAAATTTTCCATATTTTCCTCCTTCCCATATTAACTTGTAATAGCCTTAATTGACGGTGATAAGTTGTTGAAGGTTTGTATAACTCTTTTAACGATCTTATTAATAATTCACTATGTCCGATTTGGGTGTAATAACTTAATAATAACGCCTCGCATTCATCATAGCTCCATTGAAAGCGTGTTGAGTATTGGTCACGAAGGACTAAAGACCTTAAAAGACCCAGTCATATAATGTTTTATAAATATAGCGTGTCAATTTGATTATTTATTGATACAATTATAATAATAATTCCATTTAACGTTTCGTGAATTTATTTTCTCGACTGCACTTATTTCAACACTCCATACGGGAACAGGAACTATTTTAATTGCCAGCACAGAAGTTATATGAAAGTTTCCTATCCATTCATCGCATCATATTGTCACTTATGATTATTTGCCGATAAGCCGATAAGCCTGTCCTTCATCGGCATCTTGAGTACAGTTGGAATCAGCTATAAAATGACGTAAGGTTTGTCAGTAATTTTATATATTTTATTTATATAGTTGTAGGTATCGATTTTACCGGGACGACAGTCGCCCTGCGATTGAGTTTGAACAACAATCAGGATCAAACTGATTAAAATTAAAATAATATTCATTTCGAAGAAACTTTAACTTTTATTTAAGACTGCCTATGTAGCAAATCGGCCAGTAATATATATGATATATTATCAAGCTTTTTGATCAAACTACACCTGCTTAAAACAAAAGATAAATTGAGCTAAAAGGAATTCAAAGTCTGTTGGGTTGACACGTTTATGAAACATCTGTTTAATCAATCATTATCTATAGAGATATATAATTAAGATTTTGTATATAAGCTTCAATGCTTGCTTTACTTAATCAGTTCGAATTTTACTGAGTTCTACGAGGTTTCCACAAAATGAAAGTGGTTTTGATCCTGGCTTGTTTGGCACTCTTTGTGGCCTGCAGTGAAGGCCAACGAAGATGTCGTGGCGCTGTTGCTCCTGGTAAGTAAAGGGAAATATTTTTACTATGTATAAATTATTAATTTTTAAATATATTTTTTAGCCAGCCAAAATTGTGTGGGTGGCCGAAACTCCGGAAGGGGTTCACGTAGAGGAAACTGTCGCCGAAATCTAAATTGGCGCATGTGGTACTTCGACGCAAATAGCCGTACGTGTAGGAGAATGTTCTACCGCGGATGCGGTGGCAACAACAACCGTTATTGCTCTTTGGCGGAGTGTCAACAGAGATGCGCAGCAGCTGCGACAACGGCAGCAGCTCCTGCCGGCGAGTCCTCTACAGCAGCTGCTCCTGCAGGAGAAGCTCCTGCATCCGCAGCTCCTGCCGGCGAAGCACCAGCTGCAGAAGCCCCACCAGCAGCTTAAACACTTTGGAGTCTGTTTATTTATGGAAATATGTAAGAAAAATAAACCATAAAATTATAATTAAACAATAAAAAAACAAGCGAAAAATAAAAATTTTTAATCCAATTAAAACTCTGAGCTTTAGAATTCCTACGCTTCTACATATCTACAAGTTTCCCATCTTCCCATTTAACTAGTTATCCCTTCAATTTACGGTCAGAACTTGTTGAAGGTTTGTCTGAATCATTTCACGAACTCTTTAATAATTCACTATGTCCGATTTGGGTGTAATGACTTAATAATAACGCCTCGAATTTATTATATGTAGCTCAATTGAAAGGGTGTTGAAAATTGGTCACGAAGGGTTTAAGACCTTAAAAGACCCAGTAATATTAATTCTTATCGTGACTATTTGATTATTTATGGAAACAGTTATAATAATAATTCCATTTAATATTTTATTTTAACACTCTATACGAGAACAGAAAACATTTTAATTTCATCCACAGAATTTATACGAAAGTTTCCTATTTATTCATCGCATTATATTGTCACATATGATTATTTGCCGATAAGCCGATAAGCATGTCCATCATCGCCATCGGGATAGCAGTTAGGATCAGCTATAAAATGAGGTAAGTTTTCCCAGTAACTATACATATATGCTACAAAATATTCATATAATTTCAGGCATCGATTTTACCAGGACTACATTCGCCCTGCGATTGAGTTTGAACAACAAAGAGGATGAAACTGATTAAAATTAAAATAATTTTCATATCGAAGAAACTAGTACAACTTTAATTTATATTTAAGAATGCCTATATAGCAAATCGGGCAGTAATATATATATATGAAATATATCAAGCTCATTGATCAAACTACAGCTGTTTTAAACAAAAGATAAATTGAGCTAAAAGGAATTCAAAATTTGTTGGATTGACACGTTTATGAAACATCTGTTTAATCAATCATTATCTATAGAGATATATAATAAAGATTTTGTATATAAGCTTCAATACTTGCTGTACTAAATCAGTTCGAATCGGAATTAAAAAGAAAATGAAAGTGGTATTGATCCTGGCTTGTCTGGCACTCTTTGTGGCCTGCAGTGAAGGCCAACGCAGATGTCGTGGCGGTGTTGCTCCAGGTAAGTAAAGGGAAATATTTATACCAGAAATAATTAAGTTTATATATATTTTATAGCAATCCAACGTTGTGTGGGTGGCCGTAACTCTGGATGGGGCGGTGGACGTCGTCGATTCTGTTGGCGAAATGCCAATTGGCGCATGTGGTACTTCGACTCAGGCAGCCGTTCATGTAGGAGAATGTTCTACCGCGGATGCGGTGGCAACCGGAACCGTTATTGCTCTTTGGCGGAGTGTCAACGTAGATGCATACCAGCTACGACAACTGCAGCCACGACAACTGCAGCTACGACAACTGCAGCTGCTCCAGCTGTCGACTCATCTACAGCAGCCGCTCCACCCGCCGCATCTCCTACTACCGCAGCTCCAGCTTCCGCAGAGCCTGCCTCCGCCGCTCCTGCCTCCGCAGCTCCTACATCAGCAGCTCCAGCTTCCGCCGAGCCTGCCTCCGCCGCTCCTGCCTCCGCCGCTCCTGCCTCCGCCGCTCCTGCCTCCGCCGCTCCTGCCTCCGCCGCTCCTGCCTCTGCAGCTCCTGCAGCATCAGAAGCTCCGGCCACTGCAACAGTCGCCGCAGCCACACCAGCAGCTTAAATACTTTGGAGTTTGCAAAATTACGCAAACACAAAAAAAAAAAAAAACATTTAACTAAACATAATTTATCAATTAAAACACATGCATAAATATAAATTTGATTTGTGATTAATTTAAACTCTGAACATGGAATTTTCTATGTACCCTCATAACTACGATAATTCACATACATTTTCCCATTTGTCATTCTTTTTAATATGTCGAAAATTATTATAGCTCAATTGAAAGAGTGTTAAAAATTGGTCACGAAAGATGCCATTCCTTAAAACGCCCATTCATAATAAGTCTGAGGAACATTTCGTGTCATTTTGATAAAAGGGTACTTTAATAAAACACATTTCTATTCAAAGTTTCTTAAATTTATTCATTCGACTGCATTTATTTAGACACTCCATACGGGAACAGAAACGATTTTTATTGCCACCACAGCCTTTATAGGAAAGTCGCCTACAGTTTCCACTCATCGGATCGTAATGCCACATGTGATTGTTGGTATTGCTTCGACAAGAGGGCCGATAGGTGTGTCCTTCATCAGCATTGTGATAACAGTTGGGATCAGCTATAAAATGAGGTAAGTTTCCCCATTAATAAATATTTATATAATTCAAGTATCGATTTTACCAGGACTGACGCTGCCAGGACATTCACTCTGCGATTGAGTTTGAGCAACAAACAGGATGAAACTGATTAAAACTAAACTAAAATTCATATCGAAGAAAGTAGCACAATTTAAGTTTATATTCAAGACTGTCTATATAGCAAATCAGACAGTTGTATTTATGAAATATATCAAGCTTATTGAACAAATTACAGCTGTCTTGAACAAAAGATCAATTGAGCTAAAGGGGATTTCAAATCTGTTCGTTTTCGAAACATCTGTTTAAAGTATTACAAATAAATTTATAAATTTTGATCAGTTCGAATTCTAAACCGTAATGGAAGACAGCTCTGAGCGCTAGGTGGCGCTAAACATACTTTTCTCGAGATATAGGTTCCTCTTTATTAACATCTGATAGGTATATATTGTCAATGACAATAATTACAGTCTCATCCAATAATTTTTAGCTTCGTCTGCTTTCCAGACGCGTTGGCGAGGTAATACTGTAGGTACACCGCACAGCTGTCGGTTTATTACTGAACCGAGTATATTTCTGGGGTACCTAATCACTATATAAGTAGCTATTTTCAAAGAAGTACATTAGTTCAAGCTGAGAATTTGCTCAAAATGATTCTCTTTCTAGTTGTGCTGCTGTTTCCCCGTTCCTACGCACAATTTATAAGATGCTTTGGATCTCCAGGTCAGTAATTGAACTCAATTGAATATCAAACTAATTCTGTCTTTCCCACAGGCATTCGGGTTTGCAGAGGACCCAAGAACATTGGACACGCCGACATAAAGGGTTGTAGTAGGAATGCCAACCCGGAAATGTGGTACTTCATAGATGGGGAGTGTAAAAAACTGAGATACCTCGGTTGTGGTGGCAATGGGAATCGATTTTGCAATGAGTTTGAATGCTGGTATTTTTGCGGTCCTCCTAAAAGTTCAAACAATTTTCAGTATATTGATGAATAGATGGCCAAACGTATACATTCAACAGTTTTCTTTCCATACTTGAATTATTTAGATTAAAATATGGGTATATGGTGAAATATTATATGATTATTCATACAGTTAATGTCCCATTCGATATTATTTCAAATTAGGCAAATATTCCGTTAGAGCAGCTGTTCTGTCTCCCCCAATTTACTACTTAAAGCGACAGATTTTCACAAATTAAATTCAGTCTTAGCTAAACTGAGTTACACTCAAGTTCTTTAGAGATGAAACTCGTTCTGATCTTGGTGTGCTTGATCATCTATTACGTGGTCCAAACTCAGTCAACCGTGTGCTGGGGGCGTCCGAGTAAGTTTATAGTCCTTTTTTTTAAATTCAGGTACAAGATATTATACTTTTATTAGTTCGAGCGAGCTGCAAAGATGCGAAGGATCCGGGATTTTCAAATCTAGCCCGCTGCAAGGGTAACAGCAATAATAGAATGTGGTACTACGATCAGCAGAAGAACCATTGTAGCGTTCTTCATTTCAAGGGATGTGGAGGCAACAATAATCGATTTTGTACCAAAACCGAATGCGATGCTCTGTGTTTAGTATAAAAGTTTACTATAAGTAAATTAAACTACTTAAGTGCTTTGTAAAAGGAAAGAATTTACAATTGATTATCTGGTCAATATAATAATTTAAATATTTTGTACTTTGAATGATCGTAACTAAGTCAAATAAAGCAATGTCTTGAAAAGTTATACAATTTAAAAATGTAGGAATGGCTTTAAAAAAGCTAAACTATCAACAGTGATTAAGTAGTTTCACACATATCAACATTTCACTGCTTTTGCAGCAAAAGCATTGCAGCCTTTTAGGCAGCTGTTGACAAAGCTCATACAGAAAGCTCGCGAAATTGCCTGTTAACTAACAGTGGTTGACTATTGCCAGCATAGCCTACCAGCAGCGAATTCAGCAGTCTCAGAAGTTCGGTAGCGGTTAAGCAAACAAAACGAAAGAAGCGGAAAGCAAAGCGAGTGAATTTTCACGAATAGTACGTTAAATTTAAATAATACAATTAATTCGCTTGACAATTAGATACAAACTGGTGCTTGACTAAATTTTAAGTGAGTGAGTGTCATTTAAATGGAATGCAAAATAATTTAAATCTTGCGAAAAAAAAAACGCAAAACTTTGTGCGTGTGTGAACTGTGACTTAAATGGATAATTATTTAGACATCTGTTGGTAGCTTGATAGGGAATTCGAAGGTCAACTCTGTATCATCCATTGAGTTCAGTTGAGTTCCGTTCCATTTGGTTCCACAGTGATCTTTAAAGTCGGAGCCTTGGATAATTTATCGCCTGGTCTTTGGTCTCTGGTTGGGCAATTTAATATCGATTTTAATGGTTTGCAATAAGAGCAAGAGCAAGAGCTGCCCACAAGTTTCGTTGATTTTAATTTGCCTTTGTTGTTGTCACTGAATCTTTGAATCTCTGAATCTTTGACAATACATACATATGTACGGAGTGTATGTAGTTGCCGGCACTTGAGATTCAATGTTAAGCGAAACAAAAACCAGTTATTTGTGTGTGTTTTTTAACTTTTTTGTAAACTCTCGTCTTCGACAATGTCGCATTTAATTCGGGAATACCATGGAATATGAGGTTCCCCTCCCAGAAATACATACGACGATACGACGAAATGGCAAAAAAACATTAAACGAGGCACGTTTCAGTTAATGGGCTTATTAATCCAATACGCATATGTTTTCATACGAGTTAATAATTGTTTTCAAAGCCATTTCAATAATTTGCAATCGAGATCTTGTTTTTTGTTGTGTGAAGAGACCACCCCAAAATCGCTTATTAATTCGACATCTTTCAGTTTCTACTTTTGGTATCGCACCCCAACTAAATCATCGAATTAACCTATTATATCATAACGATAATTGTTTGTTGTCATAGCTGACTTTGGACACGTACTCAGGCACAAGGCAACTCCACTATATTAACAAAGTTTAAAAAATTAATTTTTTTTTTAAATAATTAATGCCCTACGTGCTATTTGTATGCCAAACAGTTTTTTTTCTACATGCGATTTGCTCAATTAATATTAGGATGAGTAAACCTCTAAACTTGTACTCCTCCTCCCTTTTCGTAACTGTAAACGGCAAGTCGAAAACAAAGAATGTGAAAACCAAAATCAAAACAAGAGTAGAATGAGAGGGGCTAAAGCCGAAGCTTAAATACGCTACCAGAAAAGTTGTGAGTAATGAAAAAAAGTGGGGAAATTTTAATAATTTTAATAAAGTTACCGACTAATTAATTCAATGAGAACTAATAAGTGTAAAGACAGCCAGTTTTACTGTGAACCTCATGTGCTCTTCAAGTACTGATCATTGATTCACTGGAATTAACCTGCCCTCGTAAGCTTTCTGTCGTCTTGAGTACTGGCTAATTGAATTGCAAGCGCTGGCAATTAAATTGATAAACAGACAAAATCAAAACACTTTGAAGCACAGCTTGAAATTATGGCCTAGGGCAAAACACAATTTGTTTTTTCTTTTGTTTGAGAGCAAATTATCAGGTTTTCTTTTGTTTCGTATTTTATGTTTTTGCGAGCATTCAAAGCATCTATTCACGATCCACTTATCGGTTTGTTTACATTTCAACCGCTGGCAAACTGGGCAACCGCTGGCGATCGTCTATCAATTGCCAATTGCCAAATTCCCATGTGGCTTCTGTTTTGCCACCTACACTTATAGTGTCTGAGACGCGCGATGTTAGAGAGAGCAGCGAAAGTGTTTTAACAGCGATGAGAGTGCTTAACAGTTGCAAGAGGACAATGCAGTAGCATTCATGATCGCTTACAGCTAGATTTTACAGCCAAAGAACGCAAGCATTAACATTTCACTGTGTAGCATTAAAACTGTTAAACTCTCATGCTCTTTACAGCAGAGTGCAATCCAGTCAACTGCTTATTCCTTACACTGCTTATTTCAGTAGCTGTAGCCCTCCGCTTGCTACTTTAACAACTGAGTGCAGTTCAGTTGACTGCGCGTCAGCATTAATATACCACTGCTTGCCCCTTACACTGCTTACTGCTGTGGAAGTAACTCCCTCGCCTGCATAGCCTTACAGCAGAGTGCAATCCACTTAACAGCATTTCCACCATTAACATTCCACTGCTTGCCCCTTACACTGCTTACTGCTGCAGCAGTAACTCCCCCGCATGTATGTATGCGTTAACAGCTGAGTGCAGTCTAGTTAACAGCGCGTCGGCATTAACAGTTGACAGTGTCCAGAGCAGCAGTTTATCAACTATCGAGTCTCCAGTTTGTGCTCAGTTCGCATAAGCTCGTCGCGCGTTGCGGAAGCCTCTCGGAATTGAGAAAGAGAAAAACGTGAACAATGCCAATGAAGTTGATAACTCATTAATAAATTCAAATCAGTTTTTGCTTTCTTAATTGCTATGATAAACTAACCGGTTGGCACGGGCGTCGGACAAAAACACGCAAGCTTTACCTAGGTTGGTGCCCAGAGCTGTTCACGGGAAATCCCTGGAATCACAGCACAAAATTCACGAATTTTTTTATAGATGATTATAAACGATTTGGGATTTCGAACCTTCCCTAAAGCTGTAATTACTTAAGAGTGCGGTGCGGTGTGATTGAACCATTTTGTAAATAATTTTGTTGTCTCAACACTCAGATTTCAGGTTTTTGCGCGAGTTTCTCAAGTATGAGCCATAAACAGAGTTTGCGAAAACGAATACGAAATATTCACTTATGAGACAGTACTCCCGGATAGTACTTGCCATCCAATGCTTATCAAAAACAACACCAGCGAACACAAAAATCAAGTTTGCGAAGTCGAAGTCTTTAGAAAAACAAACCCTCAGCAGATTCAGAACCGCGAATCAATGCGTTCAACTGTTGTAGCTGACTTGCATACTGAACATTGTCGGGTTTTAACATAATTTACAATCAGTTATAAGTGTTATATATATGCAAACCGATCACTAACTAAACAAGTATCTATATAGAGAATATTGCCAAGGTTTCTCCACTCGCAACTCGCAACCCGCAAAAGTGACAAAAGATTCACAACGGAGAAGTAATACCGAAGTTGAGCAGAACAAACAACTTGATTGAAGCAAATATTCTATATAAATATATCGTCGTATAGTCTATAGGTAAGTTAAGTGTAAACGGAAAGAGATAACGCTTTGTTCAACCGCCGGGAGAGCTCCATACGGGTATACCCATATTTGTAAATGGCGTAGAATCAATAGTCAATAGTTCAGATGCCATTCGGAAATCGAAGGGGCGTAGTGGATAGTTAGAGTTATAGTTGTATATAATTGATAGCACACGCCAATATAAATTTATATTTAAAATTTGTTCACTATTTAGCTTTATCTGACATTTATATGCCTTGCTTAATGGACATATTATTTTTGGAATTTCGTATATTTTTGTATTAAGCAATCAGTTTGAAAATTTGTTTAATTTTTCAAAAGTGCTGGGTCTATTTTTGGGAATTGGAATTTATTTGGAATTAACATATTTAGCTAAACCTAGTGAACAATCCTATAAAAACATTCTATAAGACATCAATTAATGCTTAAAGTTTTCCAAATAATTTTGCGTTGTTCTACAGAAAATAATGTTTTTTTTGGGCACTAGAGATAACATAATCCCTCGTTATGTGTGTTAACTAATTGAATATTTGGCAAGTAATTGCCCATTCTTCTCTATATTAAATTTTTATGGCTCGTTAAGGCTAATTTATGGCCTAATATAATAGTTAAAATTCAGATTTTCACATTTCACTGAGTCAGTAATTATTTGGGAACTCCGAGGCTATACCTTGCTCTGGGCTGTCATAAAGTTGGCATGACAAATAGTTGCAAATGCCTTAACTGGGCTAAAATCAAACACTTGTTGCACATTTTGAGTCATCGCAATTGGCTTAAAACTCACCAGACAAGAGAGGAATTCACCTTGTAACTGATAGGTCATCATCATTCCCATTCCCATTTCCATTCCGATTGCGATTCCGATTCCCACTTTTAAAACTCTTCACAAACCAAATTTGTTTACAATTTGCACATTTGGCGATTCGCCGACGATTGTTCATATATTTTGTTATATTGTTTATAAACAATGATTAAGGCAAACAGCCTTCAGCTTTCAGTGTTTCGATTTTGTTTATTTCAATTTCCACATTGTTTCTTCTTTAAATAGTTTAACCTTTAGCCATCTGACGTGTCGCATTGTTTTGTAAATAGAGTCCATCAGTGGCACATAGCACACGATACGATAATACTGGACTTTACTATATAGTATATATGTGTGACATATATGTGCGTTTGTGGATTATCTCTTTAACTGCATTCAACTGCTGTTTATCACGCAGGTGAAGGCACTACTGGACTGCAGTTGCTGATAAGCGTAATTAAATTACAATTTAATTAATCAAATGCAACTATATACCCTCTCTTTCTCTATATCTTCTGCCCTCTCTCCCTTCGCTCCTCTGCATTATTACTAAATAAATAAATAAATTACTCTTTAAGTGTCATCACGAGACAATTCATAAACCAAATATTTGTCCAAGTTTTATTTTTTACTGTTAAAGCTCAACTAAGCTAACTAAAAAAGTGACCATGGGGAACAGTGGGATTTGAGCACTTTTTATAGTTGTTATGTTTAAAAATGTTTAGATTTTAACAAAGTTTTATTCAGAAAGAAGAACTTATTTCGAAAACAAATACTACTCGCTCAAAATAAAACACTAATAGCTCTAGAAAACCAGTATTTAATTTGTATAAATAGCTAGAAATTCGTTGGAAAATTGAGGAAATTCGCAACGAGGAAATTGTCTTAATTTTATGTATTTTGTGTTTCCCCTTTGATTGATTTATGGGACAGAATGGAAACATATGTTAATATTGTGTGCTTAATCCGTCATGCTACGACGCCTTCAATAATATTTGGCAAGTAGCAAATTACCAGAGAAATTTTCGCCTATCTCCCCACAAATAATCAATTTGCTGAACAAGGCTTGGTCAGTGGCCAGTGGCAAGAGGTAATTGGCCACCCCAAAAGACTGTTTAAAGTGGACACGTGTGTGTGCGTTTTGTGGAAATTGCTAAAAATACTAGAAAATACTCGGAAACAATATTTATAATTGCAGAATTTTCAAATGAATGTAAACTAGAACAGAAGCATGTGCAGAGGCGCATGACTTTGAGATACCTGTTACTTGTGAATTAAGTAGCATACTTTTAGGCACATCCATTACTTAAGTTCTTTGCAGACCTGTAACTTTGACTATATGTTACCGATCTTGTTTTAATTTTCCTTGATGATTGACAAATATAAAAGCAATTGTTCACTTTAAAAAATTGTGGAAATGGCATACGATTTTTCCATACGATTTTTAGAGGCGTTAGAGGGCGTGTCTTAAGTCTGACATTGCAGAATTATTTGTGGGGACAAGCAGCCAAAAATGTTAGACTCCAACACTGCTAAGTTATAAGTGTCATAATAGTTGAGACTTGATCTGTTTTTATCTTTTCCCCTTTTCCCCAGTTAGATTAGAGCAGTCCCAACATACCCTAACTCGCTGTATTTACGGGTATTACAAAAATACAAACCATACAATCGCAAGTTGAGAGGGAAAACCGTCAATGGGCCAGACTAAGTATAACAAAACAATGAAAACTCTTCGTCAAATTGTTGTGCTTGCGGTCTCTGTTGAAATTGAAAATAATCGCACACACACACACACACACTCGACGAAATGATACTATTTTGAAAGTGTTGTTTATCTTTCTCACCCCTTGTGGTGAGTTTAAATTTTGAAGTTCTCGGTCGGCCTGTATGTGTTTTTTTTAGACCATTTAGCGGTCTGCGATTAGTTTACTACGGTTCGCAGTCTGACCAAAAAGCGCGTTTCACGCTGATAAAGAAGTGCACAATCGAAATGTCGGGGAACACATAATTAAACAATAGCAAAATAAAAGGCATAACTCTATCACGCTATCTGCCATAAACTAATATACACCTCTACCTATATACACACATATATATACTCAAACTGAGTCTTGACTGTGATATAAAGTAAAGTATTTCATATACGTAATTATAATTATAAATGTGAGTTTTGTTTATTTGTGTGTTGCGTGCGAATCATAAGTTATATGCCTATTTAGCATAGGGAAATGGAAGCTATCGGTTCTTGAATTCTAATATCGCGCATACGCCGCTCGTGTTGATAAAACGACCCGCAATTTTAAATCTGCCCCGAGGGGCTTATGCATTTTAGCATACATAATTATTAAATGCGTCGTTAGCAGTTTGATATAGAATTTGTTTATATACATTTAAGTATTTTTTAATCAAAATTCGGGGGAAAAAGCCTTAAGTTCACCCGAAAGTAGAGAGTTATGAGTAACTGCTGTTATCGACTTTCGGCTTTAAGTGAAAACGGAAGTAATTAAGCGACATAATTAATCATCGGTTAAATCAATTTATGGCATTGTTTTTGTTGCTGTTTATAGCATAAGAACACAAATTTTGGAGTTCTCTGGAAATCGATAAATATCTCTCAATTAGTCCCTCTTGGTATTATCTTATCGATAACAGTTAGCTCTCTCCCACTCTCTCCCTTTATCTCTCTATTCTATCTGGATTCGCTTTTGAGTTTAAATTTTATATTAATAAATTAATACTCATCGACAGTATCTGATAGCATTATGAGTCCCCTAATTAGCATGCATGCCAGAAGGGGGTGTGCAGAAGACACGCCCATGATTCATGACTTCGTAAGCTATGATCAGCATTATAAATCGTTCGATGGCACATCTGTTTTCAGTATAAACTGTAGGAACAGTTGTTGCACTTCTGCTAAACAAACAATAAAATTCCAGGCCACAAAAGCAAATGGAAATCCGGTAAAATTGAAAAGCCATTCGACTGCAAATGCCAAGACCATAACTCAATATAATAGCCATTTTTCGGCTAATGTTTTCGAAATCTTTTGAATATAGAAGAGGCATCTTTTGATCGAAGGATCGAACGAGTGTTGAAATTTCAATTGCACGCAAAGCGATTAATTATGTTAATTTTTACCAAGTACTCCCACTCGCCAGTCGTTAACGCACCAAATTGATTGTCTGTTTACCCAAAAGGGGCACCATAAATTACACATTAATTCTTAGGGGTCTTCACCTGGTACTCGTACCGCTGTATAGTCTAAATGTCGCCAATTGTTTGCTCCCAAGTCCATAAAAAATGCAAATAAATATTGCGATCAATGTATTAAGCCAAATTTGACTTTCCTTTATGTGTAATGATGTTGGTCCGATAAGATAATGGGCTCGTATAGGGAGTGGAAGGGGTAGGGGCTGTAATGAATTTATTATGGGGCTAAAAAGAGTAAATGGGCGGGAGGATTTGGTAGTGGGAGTTATTAGCCCAATGTATGACAGAAACACAAACAAATTGCTTAGACGTAGGGGTAAGAGGACCGTTTGACAGGATATTGATAGTTGTTGGCATTTAGTACAATTTTAACGCGGAATTTATGTGTAACGTGTGTGTGCTTTAGGATGATTAATACCCAGCAGGACATCCGGACGCCCATTGCGTGTCTCTTGCCTCCTCTGTGCTGTCTATTAACGCTGTTGACCTTGCTGCCCATAAACAAAAATAAAGTATCAACAACATGACCCAGAGGACCTTTGACTTGTTGGCCTAATTGACGTCGCCACAACTGACGCAATAAATTTGTTTCCCTCACCGTGTTGGTCAACTACCTGTTGAAAAGTTGGTCGTAAATGTGCCAAAAGTTGATTTTGGAAAGTTGAGCCGAGTAAGCTGTGGACAAACTTTTAATTAAGCTGGTCTAGAGTCTAGACAATCAGTAAGAGAAGGTTTCAAATTAAATGCTCTTACATTAAGCTAATTAAATTTGTCTTTTAGTTAGTTTCAGTAAGTTGTTTGCAGTAAAGTTCAGTGGGAGCGCTGTTAAATGGGTTAACAGAAAGTGACGCTGTTAGTTTTATGCAGCTTTCTGTTATGCATAGCTTTGAGTAAGTTTTTAAGGGTCTGAACTATTTTGAACTGGTTTAAAAGTTTGTCAGACTGATTAAGACGAGTTAAAGTACCTATTGTAGCTATGCTAGTCAGAATACTTCAGAAAACTAGCTTAAAAACAAGAAAGAAAAGTACAGTCGAGCACGCCCAACCGTATAATACTCTCTGCATTTTTTTCCCGGTTAAATTATTAAAATCGGTATCAAGATATTACAATATCTATTACTTGCATTAAAACACTTTGAAACATAAACAATCTAAACATAATCACACATACATCTGTTTGCTGGTATGCGAATACACATACGTTTGACATTATATGTGTTCTTACATATGTATGTGTGTATTTGGCGCTGCCAGCGACTGCGGGCTGCGCTGCCGCCACACAGACAGCGAAAACGTTTCTGTCTCGCTCGCACTCTATAGTGATATTGCGTTCAATTATCAATATTGTAACGCTTCTAGTTTTCTTGTTTATAGTCCGATTTTAATGCACCTTTCAGGAATAGTTTGAAAAAGTTAGCCTCCACTCGAATTATGCAATTACAATGCTGTACTATATGAACCAATGCCTAAAAACGGAACGAAAATTGTTTATGTATTGTGGGAAAAAGGGGCGTGGCAGTCCAAAATTTCAAATGCCAATGCATTTCCGCTGCCGCTAGGAACCTCCACACCAGAATTCGTGATCCTAGGTGCCATGGTTACTGAGATATTCGCCGAAAACACCGATTTTTTCCGAGGTGTGTCTAGTTTTTTGCTCATTGTGGGCGAATGGGGCGTGGCATCGAAAAAAAAAAGATTCTTGTATTGACTGACTAAATATGTGATCGATTGACACCAAGCTCGAACTTGTAGCTCTTACCATCTCTGAAATCTGTTTGTTCATACGGACAGACGGACAGACAGACAGACAGACAGACAGACAGACAGACAGACGGACAGACGGACAGACGGACATGGCTATATCGACTCGGCTTGTGACGCTGATCAAGAATATATATACTTTATGGGGTCTGCCACGCCTCCTTCTGCCTGTTACATACTTTGCACAAACCCAATATACTCTTGCAGAGAGTATAATAAATACTCCCTCACTTACTCTATAAATTATTCCTCCAATAAGTAAGCTGAACAACTTTTGAACCTATCTGACTATCTTTTTCTCCTTGCAGATTCCACACGATGCATCACAGAAGTGGCCCCCTCTTCTGTGGCCTCACACTCATTGGGGTAGTTTTACTGGTGCTCTGTCGCCTCCTGCCTGGTAGTCCCTTTGGCGTGTACGCCTACGGGGTGGAGGGCAGTTACCACGAGCGAAATGGCATTCACACAAAATGCAGTTTCTTTGACACGGTCAATGTGACGGGGTCCCAATCGTTTCCCAATGGCAGCTACCTCTATGAAGGAGTCATGATACCCAGTCATTATGTGGGCACCTATGACTACATCTTTAAGGATCTGCTGGATCGGATTGATGTAGCCCCACATGTGCGTGGCTGTATCTGCAAACTGAAGCCGTGTCTGAACATGTGCTGTCCCTGGGGATACAAATTCAACAACTCGGAGTGCGTACAGCACACAGAGGAGCTAAACCAGTGGCCACAACCGTTTTTGAATGTTACATTCCGGAATGGATCGGTGGAGAGTGTTAATATGTTTGACCACTTTGTGGTACAGAGTTTTCGACCCTGCGAATCGATGTTCTCGCTGATACCACAACTGTTGTCCTTTGATAAGTATCAGCTGTTTGAGAACGGTACAATGCTACGCGAAGAGGACATGATATACATTCTGAAGAACGAATTCTGTATGGCACCTGTGAGAGCTAATGAATCGGATAATTTTTACTATTTAAATCCGGCCAATTGTGATATGTTGAACGAAGACACTACAGTGAAAATAATCAATGGATTCGGTAAGTTGTACACTGAAAAGAATACAGTTTATCATATCTTTATTAACTCGATTTTTCGCTATTCTAGCCATGCTCTTTTCCATACCATTTATGCTGCTGACCATAGCCGTTTATCTGCTGATACCGGAGCTCCGAAATCAGCACGGAAAGTCCTTGGTCTGTTACCTATTGGGCCTCTCAGTTGGGTATATCCTATTGTGCTGGATGCTTACGTTACGGGAAATAGATCCCTATGGACATGCCTGCAAGATGTTTGGCTACACGGCGTACTTCTTCTTCATGTCAGCCTTTTTCTGGTTAAATGTAATCAGCTTCGATCTGTGGCACAATTTCCGTGGCACACGTGGCATCAACCGGTTCCAAGAGAAGAAACGTTTCCTCTTCTACTCACTCTATTCATGGGGCTTTGCCCTCGTATTTCTTGGCTTCACGTATGCGGTGCAGGAGTACTCGGATTGGCCCCTGGAGCTTAAGCCCGGTATTGGAGGGGGCACTTATTGTTGGCTGGACATGACCAATTGGTCGGCCATGATTTACTTCTATGGTCCCATACTCATAATCATTATAGCGAACACCGTAATGTTTGTGATGACGGCCTTCAAGATACACGGCGTTCAGCGGGAAATGGCTAGAATTATAGCCAGAGAGGATAGCACCAAGAATCTGCGCACTGAGAAGGACAAGTAAGTGGATTTGTTTAAAAAACGAATCGATTAAATAACTTTTACAGCAATCCTTTAAGATTCGGACTCTTCCTGCGACTGTTCCTGATCATGGGCGTCACCTGGTCCTCCGAGATCATTTCCTATGCCGTAGGCACCGATAAGAAGTGGTCCAAGATCTTCTACGTCTCCGATCTCTGCAATGCAATGCAGGGATTCCTCATCTTTATGCTCTTTGTGCTGAAGAAGAAGGTCAAGCATCTAATCTCGAACAGGTGAGTTTTCCCAAAGTACTTTTGATTGTACTGTCCATATCTATATGGCATGTCTATAAGATATTAACTGTGTAAGTCCTTGGTCCGTGAACTCTACTCTGTTTTTGTCTGATTTGATCATTTGTCAAATTTATCACTTGATCCACATCCACCAGAACCGTACGAGTGCGTAGTTTGCACCAAACGGAGAGCGTTACGGTCGCCGGCAGCAGTTTCTCGATGCGACAGCGATTCATGGATGCCTCGAATCACATACGAAAGCTGGTTGTTATACGCAATGCGTTTGCCAGTCCCACGAGCAGTGTGCACTCGCACAACGGTTAGGCCCAGCCCCCCAGGGAGGAAATGCCTATTTGTAACCCCTGCCTGTAAGCAGTGAAAACTCTCTCTCTTCCGCTCTTTCGGTGTCGCTCGCGCTAGTTTGGTCGTTCGCTCCCCCGTTCTCTGCTTCCTCTTCGCTTTTGAGTGTTGTACAGCGTGACAATGCTAACAAGGCGAGTGTCGTAACTGGCAGCTGTTTGTCCCTAATGCATGCAATTAAATATTTGTAGAACTTTTAGAACAAACAGTTTTAAGTACTTCAGTTTAGCAAGTATCTTTTAATTGTATCTCTTGTATCTCGTTGTCAGACTGCTTTCGATATCGCTAATGCTAAAGAACCACAACAACAGTACAAATACCAATACAAATACGAATATCAACAACAACAGTAACAAAACACAAAACTTACCCAATTCGCAACCTGTAACACTTGTGTATTGAATGACAATAACGCCCGAATGATCCTGCAAGAGGCTAACATACCAAAAAACCAAAACAAAAACAAATAATAACGGTTCTAACGAATTAAATCCGTCCATTTGTACAGAATCTAAATAAACTTAACCTATAAGTACCGCATAAACATATAGTTTCTACACCCACAAATACACCCACATCTAATGCATATATATCCAGTATATCCATAAATGTACATCAATATGTCAATATGTTATCGTCGTCAGACTCTTGAAGAAAAAGTCACCCAGTTCGAGTCAATCGAGCTCAACGAACTCAACAGCCACCGACATTATAATGCAACAGGATAAGTTAAAAATGAGGTCCTCGTTACCGGCAAATAATGGCAACAAGATCGTCAGTCCCAAGACTAGACCGAATCTATAAATCAAATCAAAAAGGTAAAAAATAAAACCATAAAAATCCCACACACGTAGTGCGATTAGTGCTCGACAAACACCAAACGTGATTAACCAGAATTTTGACTCGCAGCTCAACCAAAATTGCTACTAAGTATTCCCCCTATCGCTCGCTATATATCATAATACTACTACTAATCAAAATAATATAGATATTCCTTCGAATCGCATGTAAATCAATTCAAATTGTATTACCAAACTAATTTCCCTGATTTCCATGAATATAACCTTCACAATCATTTGCGTTTCCAGCTAAAACAAACGTATCGCTAATTATACTATCTATATCGTATGTGTATATATCTATTGGTGTTACGGTGCTCTATGTGTTATCTATTTAGCCACTCCATTAACTATTTGTAAACGCTTAATTTCTAATCAAATTCTTTTTTTTTCGTACCCCCATAACACCCCTATGCCCCATTTTAGATGCTCGAGTGGTCGTGAGGGAAGCCAACAGCGTCAGAGTCAATATTCCACCAAGACCACGTCCAGCAGCGTCGCAAATCTTTCGCTGCAGGAGAAGAATTCTTCAGAGAAGCCTCTAGTATCGCCCATAGATCAACAGCAGCATCGTACCACTAACATCCGTTGAGCGGGTCCTTTTGTAGGTCTAGAAGTTTTGACTTGTACTTATCATCGAATAGCTGGGATCCAGAAGCCTTCCCTAGCAGCCATATTATATCGTAGACTTAAAAAAAGACACTACTTCTACTTCAACAAATACTAATAATATCTATAACAACAACTACATGCATGTCTGTCTAGCTGTATGTGTGTACGTGAAAGTGTGTGTGATGGCGTTATCATTGCCTAATTGCCTTACTGTATGACAGTGATTGTTGAGTGTTGAGATGATTCTACAGACGAGATCAGCTGTTATACTTTCCTGTTATAGACAGTTATCACATACTCACGCACCCATACAAATGCATATACATATATTTATATATGTACATGTGTATATTTATGTATGATTTGTGTATTTAAAGTAAAATACTATTTTATGTCAAGTTTAAATAAAAAGCCAAAGAAACCAAACGTTGTGTTGTGTAATGCTTACAGTTTTGAAAATATAAATTTAGCTATCTTCAGCAGACAGAAGAAATCTGTTGTACTAGGCGACGAAAAATTTAATGGCTCTCAAAGACAATAAAATTAAAGCGGTTTAAAATATGGGATGTGCCAAAAATAGCTAAATCATATATAAATATAGCTAGATTTATAGCTAAAAGCATTTTTATAAAAATTTCCAGCGTAAACTAGCTAAACAGAAAACACTCCCTAACTGTGTTCCATAATGTTTCCAACTGTTCTCATTTCCAATAGCAAAGACAGTAACCATTGCGGTTTTGGTGCAGTCACTCGCTACAAAAGAGAACACAACATAAAAGCTCTAAGCTGCGCACACAACTTAAGCTTTCGTCAAGCCAGCTGAGCGCAATTATTGTTGTTTTACTTGTTTGGTTCTCACATCGCTGTGGCTGTTGTTGTTTAACTGCCAACAACAACAAAGGTGAGTTTTGAATGGAGCTCGCGTAATGACGATGGCTGCTGAGATTCGAATTCGACACACAATCAAAATCGTTGGGAGCTATTGGATAAATGTGCATGTGTGTGAGTTAGTGTGTGTGTGTGTGTGTGTGTGAGTCTAGGGCTGGTTCTGTTGCTGTTTCTGACTCTGTCTGTGGGACTTTGCCTTCGCTGACAGACTGGCTAATCAGTTAGTCTGTTTTTTATTCTTGGCCGGCATGGAGCGTTGACGGTTTGCCGGTCGTTCAACGCGAGAAAACCAACAACGCATCAAAGTTTGCTTCCCCCCTCCACTCACTCACACTAACACACACAAGCACATTCCGTTTTTGTCGCAACCGTAGCCGTTTTTAGCCGTCACTGCATGCGTCTGCGCTCGCGTCTGCGTCAACGTCTGCGTCAGCGTCGCATTGCTGCTGTCAATTCGGTTTGTCGTTCAGTTTACGGCGACGCTTTGTGTGCGTGAGAGTGTACGTGTGCGTGCGTGCGTGTGTGTGTATTCGTAGCGGATAAAAGTCAAAGCTGCGAGCAACAGAAACGATCGCGTCGCGAGTGTTTATTTATTTAATCACAACGACGCCAACAGCGACGCCGTCAATCTCTGTGACGTCACACGCGTGCAGAAATTCTGATCTAAGCCATAACAATTACCACACCTTGCCACTCCCCCCCTGATCCCACTTCCCCGCCGCCTACTTCTTGACCGTTTACAACCACAGCGTGTTTAATTGTGCAATTAGCAAAAGATCAAAAAGAACAAATAAAAAATGAAATTTCAAATGTGGGCGACGCTCGTGGGGATTATAGTGCTCATCGCAATTAGCGGCGCCACCGCAGCAGCCACAGAACCCACAACAACAACAACACCAGGAAATAGCACCACTCCGACCAGGGTTGGCGAGTATCCCTGCGCCTATGCGGACACAGTGAACATCACAGACGGCCTGCGTCTCAAGGATGGCTCGTATTCCTATGCAGGTGTCGTGGTGCCGCCTCACCTATTGGCCGAGTACAGCTTCAAGGTGATCGACGGCGTGGAGTACCGCACACCAAAACATTTGCGGGGTTGTGTCTGCCTGCTGAAGCCCTGTATTACCTTCTGCTGTCCACCGGGGCAGGTGTTCAGTCCGCAGCACTGGAACTGCACCAAAACGATTCCTGCTCGGGAAACTACACACATAGAACTCACGAATAGCAATCGAAGTGTGGATCAGGTGAAGATTTCCGATCACTTTGTGGTGCGCACGGAGCTCGGCTGTCACAACAAGTTTGTGGACAAGCAACACGATGCCTTCTGGCAATGGGATCTCTTCGAGAACGGTTCACTGCTCAGGGACGGGCGGCTGTGGAGTACCGACGAGTACTGCTTTACGGCTCTGGAGCAGAAACAGGCCTGGTCTCTGACGCCACTAAACTGTGAGCGCTTTCAACGCGGCTATCGTGTCTGGATCTATGCTATATGTAAGCTATATCCTAGTTAGACCTTCGATCCGACTTTAACCGCCTCGTCTATCTTCTCTGTAGGCAGCATTATAGCCATTTTGATCCACATTTTCATACTGGCGCTGCTAAGCTCTATTAACACGGCCCGGAAGAGTCACTATGGCCAACTGATCATCTACTATCTGCTGTCGGTTATAGCCGGATATTCCCTCATCGTTTATCTAACCCTCAAGAATCCAATGAACCTCTCCCACGAGGCCTGTCGGAATATAGGTGAGTAGAGGCTATACTACTATAGATTGAGTTGTAAACCTCTTTCTCTTTTTAGGTTTCCTGGCCTACTTCTTCATCATGCTGTCCTTTGTCTACTTGGCCATTTGCAGCTTTGATTTTCTGCTAAAATTCCGTCTCAAATCGATACGCAACTGGGTGCGCACCTTGTGCTACTTTTTAGCCCTGGTCTTCGTGATTGCATTGCGTTTTCTAGTCTCCTTTGCGCAGGACTCGAACTTACCCAAACACTTGAAGCCCGGTATTGGGGAGGACTACTGCTGGTTCGATGGTATGTAGAACTTTTCCATAAATTCACCTGTGACCCTATCCCATGATCCATCTGTGCTCTAATCTCTTTGTATTCCATCTTTTTCCTCTCCCTTTCAGTGCGACTCTGGGGCATACTGATCTACTACTATGTGCCCATTCTTCTCCTGCTCATCTTCAGCATAGGCTGTTGCATCAAGGCCTACTTCGCTATCTTCGAGTTACCTCCTGACACCCAGTACATTCTGGGCACACATCTGCGCGTCATGAAGATTCAGTAAGTACTAGGGTCTCCCCCTAATTCCGCAGTAATCCCAATTTCTCCCTCTTCAGTTTCTACGCCTTCACTGGCTATCTGGTAGGCGTATTCGCCGTCTGGGTACGCGAGATGATTGTCTATATCTTGGCACGTGTGCGGGAGCACTTCTTCATCATAGACTTCTGGAGCGGCATTTGCATTCTGGTGTTGGCCATAGCGGGTTTTACACTCCTACTGGGCAGGAATATGCATGTCAAAACCTGGTGGGCCGTCAATGTGTAAGTATTCCTAACAAATCGAACTCTTTTCTATGTGTATTTCATGGGTTACTTCATCTTGAACTGCAGGGAATCCAGTCAGACCGATTTGAGCATTATAAATGCTCGAGTCTACAAATTCGATGAGAAGGGCGATCTCAAGTCCCCGGGTAAGTTAACAGCTGACTCAAACTGTAAACACTGTGAACTGTCTAATTATATTCGATATTGATATAATTATAGATTCACCTTATAGACCAACGGTGACGTCACTGTAAATGACAAACAACTGCCTCAATGTGAATTCTGTTCTGGTGTTCACTGTAAGATGATTCAAGTTTCTGATTCATTCGGGAAGCTTTGCAATGAATGTTCAAGATAAGCAATATTAAGACTTGTTACTTTACATTACACTTAATCTACACTACTTAACACTACACTACACTTAACTACACTACAATACATTACTTAATTAATAATTAAATCACAGTTTACTTTTTACCAACAATTCCACGTAAATTAAGTGTAAACACAAATGAATAGTTTCATTTTCAATAAAAATGTCGATAAACTGAATAATAAATCACTTTATATAGCCATTTTATATTCAGTTGTTCATTTGTGAGGAATTGTCAGTGCTGTATGAAAAGTTTACTTCCCAAGCTTAATAATTAGTGACTTTAAGGTTGGTTAAGCACTTTAAAATATTTAATAGCTGTAGCAACACTTTTTAGACCCATTAATAGTATAAAGTATATATTCTTGATCTTCCGAGTAGATATAACGACGTCTGTCTGCCCGGGACTACATGAGCTCGACCCACCAACTAACTTACTAAACTCTTCAGGTTAGTTTGAGATCCGACAACTATATCCTACAGCTACCGTTGGACAAATCGGTCGAAAAACCTTCCAAGTCCTTTAGTAAGCCATTAAAACCATGAACAATTTAAGTTCCTATTATAAATTGACTCGCTCGGAAACTTGCCCCCAAGCAAACAGGTGACCAGCCCCCAAAAACGTTTGTAAACCCTTAAAAAGTTCACACTTCAAGGTTTTCACCCTTTTGAACCTGGCCAAAAGGAAAGAGGCAAGTCTCCAGTCAAGTGGCACGCAACAAATGTGCTTTTAATGACGCAATGAACAAATGTTCGTCATTTGGTTAGACCAATTGACGACCTCACAGCTACGCGGTCTACGTCAAAATGGGGAGTAGGAAACCTGTGCGAATTCTGAAAACGCTGTAGGATTCAAACTATTTATATACAATTTAAAATACAGTTATGTTTAAAATAGTCTGGGGTTAAGCTTTCCCCAGTTGGAAATAGATAGGTAAAATAGTTATGTAAGTTGTAGTTAATAGTAGTATATGTATAAATCTCCTACGTTTAGGATAAGGTTAACCACCGCCAACCTCCTGAACCTCCTGACTTTTGTAGCGTAATCAACAGTCTATAGGTCTCCCTAGTTTGCGCATTTCTATTCTGTTTGTTTATGTTTTTATACAATTTTTTTTCGGTTTCTTGTGGACGTTGTTGTAAACAAAACAGAGCAAAATTGTATGGGATTGTGGGTGTGTGTCTGGCCAGATTTTTGATTTGATTCCATTTCACTTGACTTCATTCACATTTCGCGCAGTTTAACTCGAACCTGCTTCAGGTGCGGATGATCTGATTTGGAAACGGATTCGGGAACGCATTGGGATTAGGATACGTCATTGGGAATCGGGAGTGCATTAAAATAATTCCCGCTAATATTTGTTAAACGATTAGTGGAAATAAACACGCATAAATTTTGGCCTAATAAAGCTAAACATAAACATTTTTAGCGGTTAATGTGAATATGTTGCGGTATCTAGCGGTATTTACAGTCTGTTTCTTGTGGCTGGTGAGTCAGCGTGGCACGTGTGGCAACTACCATGAGGAAGGTCGCTATCCGTGTGCCTTCATCGACACGGTCAACATTACGGGTAGCTACAGCATGGGAAGTACCCTCAATGACTCCTACATACACAACTGGACAGTCATACCCAAACATCTGGTGGCTCCCTATGACTTTGTGATCGAGAATGGCATCAGGATTCCAGCTCCTCGTCATCTCAGAGCCTGTCTCTGTCGATTGAGACCCTGTATTAGGTTCTGCTGTCCCGCCGGACAGCACTACCATCTGGAGAAACGGCTCTGCGAGGATCACCCCAGTGCGCCTGTCCACACCCACATGACCATGGAGCTCAGGAATGGCACAGAGCTGCAGCAGGAGTTGAGCAAGTGGTTCAGTGTTCATGTGGAGTCACCCTGTGATCACATGCGAGCAGTCATCAGGGATTCCAAGTACCTACACTGGACGCTACATGAGGTAAGGCCACTAAATAAGTAGATCCCTTTTTTTTAACCCTTATGCCACCACAGAACGGTTCCATCAGCCATCGGGATCATCTGTTTACCAAGCATTACTGCTACACTCCACTCCTGATCGACAATCACACCTGGAGCTGGCAGCCCCTGGCCTGTGCCCCCGAGAAACTTCACTTTGTACTCGGTGTGGTGGAATGGACCTATGCCGTCTGTAAGTACGTAGTGCCCCTAGATCACTTAGTGAAGGAATGTGCGATTGGCTATTGGCTGAGTAGCACGAAAATAGACACAGATTGGCTAATAAAAATAATTGTGTTGATTCTCATGCGTTGCGATCAATCGATAATCATCAACAATTTATGACGGGCCATTCCAAAAAAAATTATGTTCAAGTTAAAATAAACCAACGCCATAAAAAGAAAGATCTAATTGGATTACTAGGGGTGGAAATAAAGGAAAATTTTAGGAATAGAAAAGAAGAAGAAAATCTTTAATGCTACGAAAAGCCTAAAAATTCTAAGAAAAGTCAGTAAAATTTTTTGAAAGTTAAATATCTATAAAATAATTGCTTTTAGTTAGTATAGAGTTTATATTATAGAATCAGAAATTAATTACTACTAGCAGCTTTCTATGAAGTAGTTTTCTATGAAATAATTAGTCTAAAACTTTTCCAAATGCTCTACAAATAAACACTAATGGTACCCAATAGACGTCTGCTTTGATCTGTGATAAAGTAGTCGCTTTTTCAGCGAACGAAAAGAGAAATCAACAAATTAGTCTCAGTTACAGTAAATGATTTACCTTAAAATGCATTCGATAAATCTCTGTCAACCTCGCTCTCTCTCACTCTCCCCCTTTTTTCTCTCTCTTCCCCTTCCCTACTCTACAGGTCTGCTGATCTGCATTATATCCATGATCATTGTGCTCGTCGTGCATCTGATGTGCTCCGATATGCGCAATAGCTTCTATGGCGTCGCGATCAAGGCCTATATGATCTGTGTTATCTTTGGCTACGCGATGTTGGCACATCTCACATTGCACGATCCCGCAAATCTGTCAACAGCCGCCTGCAGAATTCTACGTAAGTCCAAATTTCTTTACACACTGCAGAATTGATTTATTTATGATCTCATTGATCTTTAGCCAGTTTCACACTTCTATTTTTGGTGCTGTCCTTCTACATACTGAGCTTCATCTCGTTCAAACTGTATCTGAGCTTCAATGGCGTTGTTTTGACCAAGTCTATGTTTTGGCTCATACTCGGACCGATTTGTCTGATCGCCATTGGTTGGTCCTTCTTTGCGGGCTTCAGCTATCATGGCGCCAAGTTGGTATTTGGTGGCGACACCTGTTGGTTCGATCGTAAGTTGCTTGGAGGATTATCGTTCTAACTGATCGCTTTAACTGTTTGTCTCTTTCCAGCTCGCAATTGGACTGTTATGGTTTATTTCTTTGCTCCGATTTTTATAGCCTGCGCTATTAGCTGCTTCTTCTATATACTCACACTGATCATAATCAGCGAAGAGCCCTACAGTGAGTCGGAGAAGAGTTTCGACTTCCTGGAGAGGAATCGTCTGAAGTCGTTCTGGAAGTTTTTCACCTACACGGCACTTACCTGGCTTGTCTTTGTCTGCTCCTTTGCATTCAACTACTATCGTGGTGAGAGATCCCATTTAAACTACGCCGTTTGCCTTTGCACGGTTTTCCACGGATTTGGCGCACTCTACGCGCTTGTTGGCAAAAATGAACAGATTCAAAGTTTTCTAAGACGCATGGAAAATAAGTAAGCTCAGAATTTCCATCTTCATCTTATATACTCTATTGTTAACTATTCAAATTCTTAATCTTCTAGCGAAGAGGACACCTGTGAAAACTCTGTGCCAATGTCTGTTTATTAGAACAGCCTAGTTTCCCACCATTGATCCGGTTTTAGCACCACAATACAGTTTGAAGCCACTGTAGTCGTAACACACACCAATTCACAATAGACCAACTGGCGTTAGTCGAGACACGCACTCAAAGCTTCTACTCTGGTTTGTGTAGCGGCTAGAGCTTTTCAGGCAGCTAACGGAAATTGTGAATATTGTATTTTAAATAATTGATGCCTAAAATTATGCTTTAAAAATTTATAAAGCAACAAATAAATGAATTTGTTAACAAAATATAAATAGAATTAATATTATTGGTCAAAAATGATCAAATCAATTGTAAATATTTAAAGCCAAAACAGAGTTTCAAATAAAATATAATAAATTACTAAGTAGATTATTTTTTTACTCCAAGAAAACTTTGTAGAAAGACTCTAACATTTAACTCATTTAATTCTAAAGTTTGGGCAGTCCGAAAACAAATTACGTATACGTAATTCAGCCGAATCAAGTCAAAAGCATAAAAATAATCATTTGGAAATTGAATTTCAACCGAGAGAGTTGTCGTACATTCAACAGATTTCAACAGGATAACAGAATCAGTGCAGGATGAATTAAACATGTTTAAAGAGGGGAACGTGCTGAGCCACTCCCCCGCCAGTCCACTCCATCCCCCTGTAGCCTCGCTTAAAAACAAATACAACAAATTTGTAGCCAAGGCTCTCACTTGTATCGAGTTTAGCATCCCGAAGAGTATACACAATACATAACGTAATTTACACAACAAAAGCAAACTGCCGCTAGCCAGTGCCACTCCCCCCGGCTCACACCCCACCGCATCCCCGGCGTTGGCAAACTCTGGGCTGGCATCGTTTTTCAACTACAAGTTGAAGTTGCCACTAAAGTTGAGAGTTTCTGTTTCTGTTGCTGCCTGTGGACCGTGGCCGAGAGTTTCAAAACTCAACCCACCCCCAGCTCAGTCCAGTCCACCCCAACCCTGCCTCCCACTTCTATCCCTTTCCCTTTCCCTTGGCCACTATCACTGCAGCATATAATAAGTGCACGCCGATGTTGTTTGACATCAGAGGTCAATGGCCGCCGCGACAGTGAGAGAGAGAGAGAGAGCGGTAGTGATGTCAGGCTGCCACAAGGGAATGCCAAGCACAGAGATTGCCACAGCAGCCCTGCCACATGCAGCCTGCATTGAGTTGCAGTAGCAGCGGCCACGGCAGCAGCAGAGGCAACGCCAGCAGTTCCCCCACCCACCCCCAACCTTTCAATCGCTCTGTTTGGCTGTCAAGCGCAAGGAATCAAGTGGAAAGTGAAACGAGAGCGCCAGCTAACCATAAACTCCCTTCCTTTCTCTCTCCCACACACACACGCTGAATGCCCCTCCCGCTCTTCTGCTGTGGTGCTCTTTTGATGTGGCCTCGCCCTCGGCCTCGCTAACTAACCAGACTCCCTCGCCCACTGCCTCAGCTTACTCTATTCTTTGAGCTCCGCTCTCTGTTTGCCTCCCTACGCTCTAAGCTTTACAACTCATCTCAGTTGTCGTTTCATTCCATCGGCTGACGAGAAGACTTCGTCACAGCTTCGTATTTCACTTCGTTTCGTTTGCTCTGCTCTTTTGGCTGGGCATACAGCATACAGCTGCGTCCATACATACACAACTCACACACAAACACACACACAGATGCATGCACAATTGGATCGATAAAACGTAGTAAAAATTCGTAGTATTGGAAGCTGGAAAAGGCGGCATCATTTTGCCGCTGCATTCTGACCAAAGGCACTAAATGGCGACGGCGACGGTGACGGCGACTGAGGCAGCGGCAGTGACAGTGGCAGCGACAGCGGCATCGGCATCGGCATTTTGTGTCCTGACGTGCGCACTGGAAATTCATGCGAGGTAGGACATGTTTGGCGCGTTTTTCAAAGTGCACACACTGTGTGTGTATAGGTGTATGTGTGTGTGTGTGTGTGAGTGTGTGTGTTTGGTTTGTGGAGTTGTGGAAGCTGCTGCTGCCGCTGCAAAATGTTGTTTTACAGTTTGAAAGGCAGGCACAGGAGCAGCAGCTACTCATAGATGCATATCACAAATGCGCGTGTGTGTTTGCGTGTATGTGTGTGTGTGTTGGTTTAATATCGCTATCGGTTACTCACACACACACTTACACACACGGTGTGTGTGGGGAGACCGCGCCCCGTTTTAGCTTAGGGAGCAGCACCTGCCATTTTCCCCGTGCATTTCCCTTGCTCCTTGTGCTCCTCTTGGAGCATGAAAATTAATTACTAAATGACTTTATGCTTTTTAATGGCTTGCCAGGCAGTTAAAGGATATTAGACAAGCCATTTAATGGCTAGCTAGTATCTTCTTAGCCACGCCCACTCCGCTTTGATTGGGAATTCCTTTTTAGATTTTTCTTTCCTTTTTTTTTTAGTTTTTACTACTATTTTCCATTTTGTCAACTTGGGAAATTGCATTGAATTGAATGGTTTTTAGGGGCTGAGTGAAAACTGAAAATGGAAAATGGAAAACGGAAAACGGGAAACTTTAACACACAAAACGAGTAATTAAAGTTGTTAGTAGTTGCAGTTACAACTACAGTTAGTTAAACTAATAGTTATAGTCGCTATTATAGTTGGTGCTTAGTGGGAGTTCCATTTCCAACCCCATTTCCAGCCCCATCCCCAAACCCATTTCCATTTGCATTTTCATTTGCTTTTAGTATTATGTTAGCACTTCAAGCTCTACTAAAGTGCAATTTAGTGGAAAATTTAATGGAATTTTCTAATTTTGGGTAGTCAGTATTAATTAGTAAATTAATTTGTTTTGCTATTGTTTCTATTTTTAGCATAGAGTTAGAGTTTTCCATATAACTCTAGTTACTTTCTTTCTCTCCCAAGAGCGTAAGGTTGTCCGCATTCCTCTGTGCCCTGTATCTTAAGGGAGGTTTTTGTTATAGATACTCAGTTGAAACTTTTAGTATCTTGTTATTCATAGCTTATTCTTTATTTTAACAATTATTTCAAATCATTAACAAACAAGTAAGAAAGGCTACAATTGAGCGAGCCGACTGTCAAAGTCCCCGTACTCCTTCTGGTGTGAAATTTTCCATACATAACAGATTTACTTAATTCTGTTTCTGATATCAGTTTGTTTAGTTTGACTTTTGAATTTGAGATCTACTGAAAGTTCTGTTCGCTTGGCATTACAGCTGGAATATACAAATTCCCAGTTGGATTCTCAGGCGAAAAGAAATCCACAGTAAGATACAACAGAATTTACAAGAGCCGAGTTTAAGCAAAATAATTTTGTGCATAGCGAGCAGCTGTTAATTCTGTTCTCCTGGTATTTCTGTTAAAATATGTGCCGCTCGTGAGCTCTCTAGATTAGTAAAAAACATCAGCGATCAGCTAAAAATGAGGATTTTTCTAGCTGATTTACCAGGCGAACAGCATCAGCAGAAAGCGAAATTAATGTTAATGTAATGTTAACGTAATGTTAACGTAATGTTAACGTACTGTTAACCTACTGTTAACGCACTGTTAACGTTATGTTAACCTACTGTTAACGCATTGTTAACCTACTGTTAACGCACTGTTAACGTTATGTTAACGTTATGTTAACGTTATGTTAACGTTATGTTAACGTTATGTTAACGTACTGTTAACGTACTGTTAACGTACTGTTAACGCAATGTTAACGTTATGTTAACGCAATGTTAACGTTATGTTAACGTACTGTTAACGTAATGTTAACGTACTGTTAACGTACTGTTAACGTAATGTAAACGTACTGTTAACGTACTGTTAACGTAATGTAAACGTACTGTTAACGTACTGTTAACGTAATGTAAACGTACTGTTAACGTACTGTTAACGCAATGTTAACGTACTGTTAACGTAATGTAAACGTACTGTTAACGTACTGTTAACGTAATGTTAAGGCAATGTTAATGTTAAATAATTTTAGCGTTGCGACCTGCTGATATTTCTGTTTGCCTGGTATTTCAGCAAGAATTTTTAACGATTTTGGGCACTGCAGATCGCGGCGGTCAAACAAAAAAAAATCCGTGAAAGGCCAAAATCGAAGATTTGTTTGAGTAAAACACCAGGCGATCAGAATCAGCAGGAAGTGACCGACTGTAGTTTAAATTAAAAAATGTATAGCATAATTTCGGGCGGCGAATGAAAATTACGTGCATGGGCCGACAACTCTTCTAGTAGCAAACTTTCGGGCTGCGTGTGAAAATTATTTGCGTGGGCCGTATCAGTAGCATACTTTCGGTAGGCGTATGAAAATTATATACAATGCTTATTAGTAGCATACTTTCGAATGAAAATTATATGCGCGGGCCGGCAACGCTTAGCAACGCATTTCAAAATATTACTTCATTTGGCTGAGAAATGATCATTCAAAGTTGACAATTTGAATTTATTGGAATGCCAATTTTCAATGCTTGAGGCTTTAACAGCGAAAGATCAGCATAGTGGCTAGTTTAGCCATTTGGAAGCCATTTTAGCTTGACTGATTGCTTTGCGTTACGAGTTACTAAGAATATTATAATGCTTTCTTAACATAAAGCTTGGAAAAAAGCTTTCTTGTTCTGTGTAAAGTCTAAAAGTCAAAACTACGCAACTTTGATATTGAATATTTTGGGACTCAGACGTCAGATTTTCGATTGGTATGACTTTTTGGACTCGGGAGGACCAGGACTATCGATTGGCATCAAAAAATCGCAATCTTAAATTTTGGCGATTTTTGACAAAAATGCAAAGGGGTAACACTGCAAAATTTGTCAAAATGGGGTCGAAACTAAAAATTTGAATTTTGGCACGGGATCGATGCTACTAGTTGTCTAGAGTCTAAAAAGGCAACGCGTTTCAAAATATCACCTCATTTGGCTGAGAAATAATCATTCAAAGTTGACAATATGAATTTATTGGGATTTGAATTTACAATACTTGAGGCTTAAACATTTTGTGGCATACTTTCGTTCGGCGTATGCAAACTATATGCTCGGGCCGACAACGCTCATTTGAAAAAATTAATTATAGGTGCGGACCGACAACGATTATCAGTAGCATACTTTCGGGCGGCGTTTGAAAATTATGTGCTGTGGCTTATCTGTTGCGAGAGAGCAGCCGTGTGGCTAGTTTACCCATTTTAAAGCTATTTTAGCTTTTTTAGCTTGACTGATTGCTTGGCGCTTTACTAAGAATGTTATAATGATTTCTTAACATAAAGCTTGAAAGAAAGCTTTACTGTTCAGTGTAAAGTCTAAGAGTCAAAACTACGCAACTTTGATATTGCATATTTTGGCACTCAGACGTCAGATTTTCGATTGGTATGACTTTTTGGACTCGGGAGGACCAGGACTATCGATTGGCATCAAAAAATTGCCATCTAAAATTTTGACGATTTTTGACAAAAATGCAAAGGGGTAACACTGCAAAATTTGTCAAAATGGGGTCGAAATTAAAAATTTGAATTTTGGCAAGGAATCGATGCTACTAGTTGTCTAGAGTCTAAAAAGGCAACGCGTTTCAAAATATCACTTCATTTGGCTGAGAAATTATCATTCAAAGTTGAAAATATTTTTTTTTTTTTTTGTCCCGATTTTCAATACTTTTTAGGTACTTAAAGTTAATTTTTAGCCATTTTTTATCAAACTAGCTATATTAATCAGAGTAATTTGAGTGGATACACTAATCAGATGGTTTGTGGCGTCCGCGAACAATCACAAAAACAGCGGCAGAGATCTCTAAGCGCAATTAGCGCCTGCTTTAGCTAGTTTTTGCATTGCCCTTTAGCCGTTTTAAAGCGATTTTACCTTTTTTAGCTTGACTGATTGCTTTGCGCTACGAGTTACTAAGAATATTATAATGCTTTCTTAACATAAAGCTTGGAAGGAAGCTTTATTGTTCAGTGTAAAGTCTAAGAGTCAAAACTACGCAACTTTGATATTGCATATTTTGGCACTCAGACGTCAGATTTTCGATTGGTATGACTTTTTGGACTCGGGAGGACCAGGACTATCGATTGGCATCAAAAAATCGCAATCTTAAATTTTGACGATTTTTGACAAAAATGCAAAGGGGTAACACTGCAAAATTTGTCAAAATGGGGTCGAAATTAAAAGTTTGAATTTTGACATGGGATCGATGCTACTAGTTGTCTAGAGTCTAAAAAGGCAACGCATTTCAAAATATCACCTCATTTGGCTGAGAAATAATCATTCAATGTTGACAATATGACCTACTACTCACTCTTTTTAAATATTCGATTTTCCGGATCCAACAAACATTACCTTAAATGTTATGAATAAAAAATATATGAAATCCCCCGTAAGAGTATATCATTTAAAATATTTCATGAGTTTATAATAATTTTTGACTGGAACTTGGTTTAGGGCACTTTAAACAAATTTAGTATTTTGGAGCCCCAAACTGTACCCATTTCATTACAGTTTACACTCCATAAACTAGAACGCCCACTTGTGTAACTCTATAAAATATTCAAACTGTTTGAAATACTTTTCTCTTTTTTTTTTTGGGGGGTTTATCGAATCGCTGTTAATACCATACGATATCATGTAAATGCAGTTAGTTAATGTTCCGGTCGATTTAACATCGTGGGAATTGCTCGATTGTCAAGTTTTGTGCTTTGTGCCTTAACTTGGCCCATTTCCGGTCACATCCATGGCTAATGACTTGTTTAGCACCGGCAGCAAATGAAATTTCCAGTTGATAATCATAAAACTAATACAAAATTCGAGGCACGCACCTCAAATCAAATGCAATAAATAATTTATAATTAAACATTTCGACAAAAAAAATGTACAACTCAAATAATTTATGTTCATAAAATGTTCAACGAGCAATTGACCAGAATTCTATATTGCTTTCGATTTTTTTTGTATTTTTCTTTTCATAATTTATGAATAATGACAAGCAGAAGATGGAGTAGAAGGGGAGAAAGAAGTAGAGGAGGAGAAGGGGAGTAGAGCTTTATGTGGGACGTGGAGTGAGAAAATTAAACAACAAATAAGTCAAGAGTTGTAAGACTGTAAGTGAGGTATGTGTCTACGTGTTTGATAATAAGTAAAGAAAAAACAATGAGCCCATAGGCGTGCGAGGGGGAGGGGAGGGGGAGCAGTGTAGTAGGGGCACCCAAGGGGACCATCATAAATTCATTCATGAAAACGCCGCTTGGTTGGCAAACAAAAAACGTTGGAACCGGGAAACCAATTGAACTCGACGGGGAAATACTCGTCGTAGCGTCGATTAAAAAGGTATAGGTAATCTACTTAAAAAACAGTAAAGCGGGAAATACCCTGTAAGTACAATCTATAAAAAAGTCTTAGCTACTTTTTAAACCATTTTAGTGACAGATAAGCCGAATATTCCCCATAAAATGATCAAACCTGTAACCAACAATTTAAGTGACTTTGTAAGCTCTTTTTAAAAGCTTTTGAAAATAACTGAAAACTTCAGAAAATGCATTGAAATCTAAGTTGGATTAATAATGCACCCACAAACTCAAGCTTTAATTGCCCTACCATAACCACAAAAGTCTTCCCTGCGTAGTGCCCACAACTGATCGTTCTATCTACGCTATCAAACCTACTACACACTAACCCTCATTTACAGGGTATTCTAACGCTTTTCACTTTTACACACGTCGTGTAGCTTCATCGCAATGCACTCGTATTTTATCTTTTCCCAAAATGTTAACTGACAAATTCAAGTGGTTTCGTGTTCGTTTCGTGTTCGTTGGTTTTTTGTGGGTTCGGGTTCGTTTTTTTCGTGTTTGTCTTTTGGTTTGTGGTCGGGTGGTCGGGTGTTTGGGCTCGGGGTTTGGGTGTTTGGGGCACACGCGTGTGCTCCCATTTCTCACCTTCAATGACACCTTACCGTAATAATCATGAAATTTATATAAGTATGACTTTGCTTTTCTTTAATTTCTGTTCACATATTTTCTTTATATTTTATTTTATTTCTCACTTCTGTTGTTTATTATTTATTGTTGTTGTTGTTGTTGTTTTTGTTTATGTTGTTTATCTTTGCTCTTGTTGCCTTTTTTCTTTCCTCTTTTTTGTTTTGTGACTTTTGTTGCTTGTGACTCTTGAGATTTCGTGCTTTGCTTAAATGTTTCGTTTGTCCAATTTATGCTACGAAAATTGAAGTCTCAACTGTAGATCTCCCACCAGTTGCGTTTCGCTGGAGAATTAATGGAGAATACGGTTTGTGGAATGCTCTAACAGCTGCTGGAAATATTCCTACAGAAACTGAAAGTTGGGAATAAATTTGAGGAATTTTTATATATTTTTAAGGAGGGAATGCAATGGGAGTTTTTTTAGAACTGATCGAAATTAATTTATTTATTTGGTATATATAAAACAGTTCTCAAAATTATTTTACTTATTTATTTATTTTCAAGATTTTCAGTATTACAACTATCTATGTATTTAAATTAATTTTATAGTTTATATATTTCTTTGATCACAGTAGATCGTCTTAAACGCTTTGAAAATCCCAAGAAATACCAAAATTCTATTACCAACTTTATTTCCAATTTTTCTCTGCCACTTTTAGTGCCATTTTGATCAGTTAATAAAAACTGCTGATCACTTTGTGGCCAGTTTTTGCACTGCTGATTGACAGATCTGTTTATGGATCGTCTATAACTGTTTGATTGTAGAGCAACTGTTTTTAGCCTTCAACTCACTTGGCTGTCATTTATGGCCAACGCGCGTGTAAATACTTAACACAATTTTCTTGGCCGTTGCTTTTGATTTGTTTCCTCCTCTTCTTGTCTCTTTTATTTTGGGGGTTTCTTTTTGTTTGGTTTCGTTTTGCTTTCTATGACAATGCGCGATAATCGTTTTAAGCGTAGAAATTATGTGCGAGAGAGCAATTAAATTTACACGCACAGACACACGTAGAGAAATGGCAGTAACTGGGCCAACAAGTTGGCCAAAAGTCGATTGAGAGATTGGGATTCTCAAATCGATGGCAATTTCAAATGGCGATTTGTGTGGAGAGTGCATAACTGGCACTCAATTAAAATGCTCAAATGGCAAAAGTAACGCGACTTGACTGCAGTGGGGAGTGGAGGGGTGGAGAGGGGAGCCATGCAGCGCAGCTTGCCACATTCCCATGCAACATTGTTGCAGTGCATATCTGAACACATCTCAGAATGAAGACGACGACGACGACGACGACATTTTGCAGCTTTTTTTGCGGGTCAACGCAAAAAGCAGCAACGTTTTTGTTGTTGTGGCCATTGTTGTTGCTGTGGTTGCTTTGGTTGCCTTTGGTTGCTGTGGCAGATCCATTAAGCCAAATGATGTGCAACCTCTTGTTCTCCATGCCACACCAAAACGAAGACTTGTGCAACAAAGTTGCAACATTGTGCGGACAAAGCATGAAAAGAAAAGGGAAAGGGCATGGGCAGGAGTAGGGGTGCGGCAGGGGCTAGGGGTTAGGGAGTACCAACACTGCTCTGACTACAACTGAAAGGGAATGAGAATGAGATTTCACAGTCGCAATTTGCAGTGCATTAATGAAGTGATTTGCACTTTTTACTCCGACTCCTTTTGACCACCAAGTAGAGCTGCAAAATGAGAACTGAAGCACCGAAAGCAACTCGGGTAAGCCACCAAAACGATTCCGGGAACAATCCCATCAAGAGTTGAGCCAAAGGTAGGTGAGATTTATGACAGCCGCTGTGGATCATGTCACTCATGTCTGTCGCAGTCGCAGTCACAGTTGGAGTCACAGTAACAGTGAACGATCCTCAAGTGAGTCAAGTGTCCGACAACAACTGAAATTTAGCCTGCGATTGAGTTTTGAATGTGAAAGCCTTGTGAGTACCTTGGCTAATTGAAGTGATCGCATTGCATGTGCAACTAATCTTGATTGTCATGAATTTACGGTACACTTTTTATTAACTTGACAGTTTTGTACATAATGTGGGAACATTTTCATTTGGAAAGAGTGATCAGTGGGTAAAAGATCATGACGTACACAATTCAGCATAATTTATTTATAGCAATCATTAGAAGCTTACACTGATAAATTAGTTGAAATCAAGTGAAAGATCAGTGTGATCATTAATTATAAAAGTTAATTCAACTGATCGTCGAAAGTCTAGACTTTATAGTGCAGTGCAATTGTCTAGACTTTGCCTGATCGTGTGCTAATGATCACAGGTGGGAATTCAAATAATCAATTCAATCAAATTGTGATCTTTTATTGAAATATCACTTGAAAGTGAACGAAAGATCATTTGCATAATCAATTATTATGCTGATTTTCTAATTGCTTAGACAACAAACTTAATTTGCTAATACAAACGTGATCAAATGATCATTAGTAGCGTTACTTTTAGGATCACTGATCACCTTTAGAGCTAAGCCCTACTGATCACAGTCTGTGCTGCATATATATCCACATATACATGCTACAGTTGCACTTATCTGTTTGATCTGCCAGAAACGATCGTGATCTATTGATCTCACATAATGCATTGTTTTAGCTTCTGGCACACGAGCTCACGAAAGCCTCGATTGTTTGCTCCCGAACTGTTCTGTGCTGTACTGTTCCTGTTTGTGCCTGTCTGTGCCTGTTCCGTCCTGTGCTGTCGTCACCAGCATCAGACCGAAACCACATTGTGCGCATAATTCGCATTTTCATTTCCATTGCCGTTTCCTTAACTCCCCTTTTAGCCCTCTCAATCGCCCTACCTCCCCTAGAATGTCTGTTGATCAGTCTTGTGGGCAAAAGTAGGACATTGACCGTCTGCAAAGCGAGTCAATGATCTTCAAACGTGTCAACATTAAAAATAGCAAGCAAATGCTCCCAACGTGTCTGTCCACATGTACCCAAAGTGTACCCAGTCCCAGTCCCGGTCCCCATTCTCAGACCGAGTTCCCCTAACCCCACCCCGACCCCCTTCAAAGTCTGTGCCCCATGACAGTCAGATATGTAGACGTGCAGACGTTTGCAAAATGCCAAACCAAAGACCAAAGACACAATCGAGACAACAACAGCAACAACAACAACAACAACAGACACAGACATAGCTACAACAACAACAACAGGATGTTTGGCGGCGCTATCAACGAAATTCCAGCATTTGATCGGAGCAGAAGAAGCGAGCGAATCGAGAGGATCGCAGACAAAATGCATAGAATCAAAAATTATATACACAAATACAGTGAAAAGTGCCTACAAAGCACTTCTTCATTTTACAGCTTAATGTTCGTAGTTTAGGCAAATAAATTTGTTAGTTCATAAAAGTGAAACTTTTAGTCGAAAAAAGGGGAATCCCAACAAATCGAAGCGAATAAATAAACTTCAATCAGCAACTGTACAAAAGGTACTTAAAGACCCCTAATTAGCTTTTTTGAAAGCTACTCGGTAGATTGATAAATTTCAGCTAAAAATGAAGACATCAATCTTACAACAAGTAATTAAGTAATTTATTTTATATAGTAGTATAACTTTTACACACTAAAGAAATTTTAAAAAATGTTACTTAAAAATAAAGATAAAAATCTTAAAAATAGTAATTAAATTTTCTCACATTCATAAAAATTTAATAAAATCTTTTGTGTCAAGTAACTCACTGATTGCCTGGTTCACCATGGACAGTTTCCACTGTAGCTATATAGAAATATATATACATATATCCGATATACACATGTTGTGCAAACTGACAAAGCCATTAATTACTGATTGCCGATATTCGACGCTTTGCTCTTCAGGGAGGGCGGCAAGACAGTGAGATGGGGTAGGGGGAAGGGGAGCGCATCGGGGGTAGTGTGTGAGTCAAAGGGGCATGTGCTTTATTAAGTGGCAGTGGCAGTGGCAAAAAGACGTGCAACTTTTGTGGCGCTAAGCGAAGCAGAAAGAAAGAACCGCAAAGAGGAATAAATCACAGTGCTCCTGCTCCATATAGCTATGCCACTCTAACACACGTCTGCACTCGCTCGCCCTCTCCCGCTCTCGCTCGGTCTCTAATCGCTGTGACTCTGACCGTTATGACTTCCGCTCGAGTTGAGATGAGCTCAGACTCAAAGTCAACGATCTCTGCAAAAACAAATTTGAGGCTTTTGCTTCGTTTTGTGCACTTTTTCAATGCACAAAGAGCGAAGAGCGAAGCAGAGCACAGCAAGTGAGGCAGCTTAAGAGAGCGCAAGCGATAGGCAGGCAGAGAGAGCGCAAGGGGGGCAGAGAGTGACGACTTCCCGTGGTATATTCGATACGACTCATTGTCCTTGAGCGTTTAGTCGAAATTTATGAAATACATTGAACTCTGGCCAGTAAATTAGTCAGTTAAAGAGCGCGTGAGAGAGGGGAGAGAGAGTGAAGAACAAGAGAGGAAGTGGGGGAGCAAAGGGGCGCACAAAAAATATGATATACAACATGACAAAAGTTTTGCCGCGCGTCGCATTAACAAAAATTTCGTTGTGTTGCAAGTTCCTTCTTCTTCATTTTCTTTTTGTTTCTTTTTTTTTGGAATTTTGAATTTGTCGACACACATACACATGCGCACATGTGTGTGTGTGCGTATGAGTTGTTGTGCCTGCAATCGTTCAATCAAGTCGTTGACCGTTGATTTCTGCCGCTGTCAAAAGCCAATTCAAACTTTCAAATGCAACGGTCATCAGCCTTGAAAGCAGCGTGAGTGAGACAGGAAGATAGGAAGAGAGAGATGGAAGACGGCAGATCTTACTGTGGGAAACAGACGCAGAATTGAGATATCATCGCTTGTTGTATGTGTTTTTGAAGAGCGGTTTCAGTTTTTGAAGCATGCAAAGATTCTGGGTGGCTCACAACTGAAGAACTGATCGGAAGGGCATTGAAAAGCTGCTAAAAATGAATTATAAGTTAGAATTATGTTTAGAAATCTTTAAAAAATAATTAATTGGTGTTATAGACTTTCCAGTCTTAATCGATTTTCTATAATTATGTCAAGGAATGGTATCTAGTAAGATACATTTCTAAGCAATGGTATCTGTAAGATACATTTCATCATAATTTTAAACTGCTCTTTTTAAGTACTTTCGTGTTTTAGAGTCAGAAATTTGTATAAATTTTTTCTAAAAAGTTTTAAGTTCTAACAGGAATCAGAAGAACTATAACGTCTAGTGACTGGTTCAGTGCAGTTCCTTAAGTTCTTCGAAAATTTGTCGTGTTTTTCCTCACTCTACTTTTCTACTCCTTTTTCCTTAACTTAAAGCCATTCCATTAACTGGTTTGACAGCTTGAAGGTCACTTTATGGCAGATTTCTGGCTGAACCGAAAGTGTCATTATATTTAATACGATTTGGCAGCGACTAGATCCGTCCAGTGTTGCACAACGGCCGAAACGACTATTGTGCCCATTCTGGTCTAAGCTTAAGCTGTATGGCTAACGGTATACCGTACACAGTATACGGTAACACGGCAAACGGTACATGGTTCACGGGTCTAACCTCTCCCATGTTACCCATTTCGTTCCGTTGCAATAAAAGTCTCATCAAAGTTAATGCGCCAGTTCATAAGCTCCCAAAACTGCACTTTTGTATTGGCCACCTGGGCTGAGTTTGGGGCATGTGGGATGTGGGATGCGGCATGTGGAATGCGGGTTTTGGGGTGTGGCATGCCCCTAAATATGCTGCTTTGCTTTGCTGCTAAGCTAAGCGGCTGCTAAACTTTGTCCTGCCCAAGGACTTGCACGGCAAATCCTTTGCTTTTGTTTGCGCACAAAAAAAAAAACGGAGAAAATAAAGAAGGAAAACTGAAGAAAATTGCATTAAACTTTTGCGCAAATTTCCTTTCTCTGCAGCAGCTTTTCCAGCTCCACCTGCACCTCCATCGCCAGCTCTATCTGCACCTCCCCCTCCATCTGCTCCTTGAGCTGCTGTTGTTATGCCCACTGCAGTTGTTGTTGCTGTTCCTGCACTGCATGAGAAGCATTTTTCTACACGTAATTCATATTTATGACGCTTCTCGCTGCTCAGAGGACGCGACTTACGCGCGCCTCAAAGTATGCAGCGGTTTTTTAAAAGGCAACACGAAACGGTTGCCATAGCAAATGGAACGGAACGAAACGGGTGGAGATGGGAGGGAGGGACAGAAACAGGTTGGCAAGACTATTGGCTAAAAACGGGCATCCTTTTTGGGGGTGGGGCGCTACATAACTTTGCTCAATTTAAAGTCAAGTGTCAACGCAAACTCCTCAAAGGGGCTCAACAGCTATCGACTCTTCAGGACTCTTCTTTGGCTAACAATCTTCACCTTTTCCGCCGTCGCCGCCCTCTAGTCCTCCCGCCGGGCTATTTGCGCGCTTTGACATGCAAAACGCGCGCTTCATTTGACATTTTTCTTACATTTTCCCAGCATATTTTTTTCCCTCGTTTGTTTTCTGTTAGAAACGCGACCGGGATCGAGTTCTCGAATTCAGGTCCTGTTTGCTAAAAACACAAAAAAAAAAAACAGAAAAAATAAACCCTTTCATCAAAGGCACCACGGCATTTTTTGCGGTTGCTGTTAATATGATTTTCCGCCTGCGCTTTTCTCCATTTTCTTTGTTGCTTTCCTTCGCTTTTAGTTAGCTTCATTTTTGTTTTTTAATTTTTGATTTAGCGGCATCTTTGAATATTTAAGCGGCAGTTTTACTAAGGGGAAACGGAATGAAAATGAAACAATGCAATGGGAAACAAGTTAACTTTAAGGAAACTAAATAGAAATCTCACCATACTTTAATTTACCACTAAATTTAAACTCTTGAAACCATTTGTCTGAACTCCCAATCAATTTTGAAGGTTAGGAACGCTGAAAGTGAAACGTAGAACTGATAGCAACGATACCTCCACAGATAAACTTCATTAGGCTATCCTAATGAACGAAACGGTTGGAAATGAAACACTCGTACAGCCGCTTTTAAACTGTTTTTAATTATAAGCTGTCAATTAAGGCTTTCGACGAAATCCGTCACATTCTTGCACCTCAGTGTCGTGCAGGACTACAAAAAAGCAGCCGTCAGGTGTGCCATGACAACCCTGAAACGGTCACCCCTTTTCAAACCCCTTAACACTCATAATTCCTAGTGCCGAGCTTAGTAATTGCTGATGCTCCTCATCAACGGAGTTTGCCTGCTAGCTCACTTCACTTCTCCCTCGTCGGGGGTATTAACTGTCACGGCAACAACTTGTCGACCTGCTACCCCAACTCCTCTACTACCACCTCCTCTGTCTTCCATCCTCTACCCCTTTTATGAAGGAGGAAAGAAACCAGCAGCTCTGGAGTTGTGTAAATAAGGAAATCAATTGTTATGCCGACCAATTGGCATTAATCTTAACGAGAAACAGGATGACTACCACTGCGACTACAACTTGCACTTGGGCTAAAGATGGGAGTTAGTGCCGCTTTGGGGCGTGGCACAGAACAACTCAGAAAATGGGACAATGCGCTTTGGAAATGAATTCTGATGCCTGAATCGCATCGGGAGCACGAGAAAGAGCCAGAGAAAGATACAGGAGGACTGTGGGGATGCGGGGTGGGAAAGATAGGTGAAAGGGATGCCAAAGTACAGTCAGCGAGCGTGGAAAACAACGGTGGCCATAAAGACGTCTGCCACAGCTGCTAGATGCCAGCGGGGGCGCGCAGGGCGTGGCAGCTGATGTAAACAGTGCCCCACATCCTCCTGCTACCCCCAGTCCTCTATCTCTCACTAGCTCTCTTTTGCTCCCACGCAGTCGGCATTCTTGTAACTCGACATCTGCCCTTATCAGCAGTACCAACCACCCCCTGCTAACCCCGTTCCCACCACCCTTGCGCCGACCATGCGTTAGTTTCATGAAAGCTTTTAGTTGTCTGCAAAATTTTCGGCGCCCTTTTTTTTCCTGCTCATCGTGCGTACGTGTGTGAGTGTATGGGTGTGCCTGTGTGTGTGTGTGTGTGGATTTTTGGGGGTTGAATTTTTGGGTTTTGTGATAAGCGGCAAGACAGGCGCACAGACGACAGGGAGAGCGCGCTTCGTTCGCTCTATCGCTCTGTCTCTCTGTGAGAGCTGTAAGCAGGGCATTGCACTCGCAGCTCCACGCTCTCCAAAACTCCACACACCACACCCCCATCCGCCCCACACACACACACACATCCCCAAAGACCATCAAAAAAGCTCTTTTGTTTCCTTATTTTTTGGCTGACTACTTTCGTCACTTTGGCCACTTTAGTCACTCGTTTCGGCCAGCGCTGAGCGTAAATTTATGCTCCGATATAATTACCCGATAAGCTTGTCAAGTCAACGGCGCACAGAGTTGTCGCAGGTGTCGTTTCCATTTCGATTTACAAAAAAATTACTCCTGATATTTCAACTTGTGAATGAATTCGAGTATCGCAACTAGTAGAGACTACTATGAGTAGTAGTAGAAAGAGACGCACAGAGAGAGAGGGGTGGACAGACTTAGAAACAACATAAATTACAGCAGTTAATAGCAGAGTTCATAAACTAATAACCTAGCATAGTTATAGGCGTTTAAAGGTTTTAACTTAAACTATGCATAACTTTTTACGGACTGCAGCGAAAATCAATTTTTAAACCTATTTGGCTGATAATTCAGCTAAGTTTTTTATATCCACAGATTGTAAGACATTTCCCCAAGAAATTGTCTGAAAAGCTAAACTGCTAGTGACTTCACTTAATAGGTCCTTTTCGCAAGCTTTACAACACTGAAAGCGCTACTTGACAGACATTTGCAAGCGTTGACAACTCTGCCCAGCAGTTACTACTAGTTTCCCTAGTAAATTTCTTATTTTAGCCTTTTCTGGGTAACTCCGACGCGGATTCATTCAGATCTATTGCATTACAGTTACATTTACAGCTGCAGCAAGCGTTACCGTTACATTTACCGCTACCGTTTTGAGAACATTTACAGTTACATGGCCTCGTGAAGGATTCAGAGGACACGGCGCTCAGCAAAGCTTGCAGTCGCCATTACAAAGAGCAGAGTTGAGTCAAAACGGAGCGGGAAATGTGTAACAAGGGGAGGAAGGAGGGGAAATGTGTTGTGGAAAAAGAAACAGGGAGCAGGAGCAGGCAAAACACACACAACACAGAAAAGCCGAGCGATTTCCCGCGCAGCAGCAGCAGCTGAAAATTGTTGTGCAAGAGAGAGAAATGGGGAAAAGGCAGTGGGAAAATATCGATTGGTTTTTCTTTTTTTTTTTCCTCTTATGTATTTTGTTTTGTTGGTGGAGAAATGAGGAGCGGGTGAGGGAGGACTGGAAAAAGGCCTATTGGAATTTCTGTGTTGTGTTTGCTTTGTGGCCAACAGAAGTGGGTGGGTTGAGTAGGGGCAGCGGCAGGGGCAGGCGGCGAGTGCGTATTCGTTGACTTTGGCGCGAATTTTCGATTAATGAAAACGCGCGCGCCACATTTCCATCCGCGTTGCAACAACGGCACAAGCAAAAGCCGAGGGGCAGCTGCAATAATAGCTGAAGTAGAAATAGTTGAGTGCAACCGACTGTTGAAAGCCCGGTAGTTGTTGGTGGGGGGAGTAGTGTGGATTTTTGGCAGGAAAATGGAGGTATGACTTGGTGTAAAGCTTGAGAGTTCTAACCACTTACTATAACTGCTAATCTAAGTATAGATATAGACAAATCTATGTGGTTGTTACTCATGCCCTTACTGACTCTGTAAAAAGGATGCTTAACACTGCGTATGCGTAATTTCGGCTCTAAGACTTCTGAACAGGAGATAGCTCTAGCATTTTCAAGAGATTTTTTATGCCACGCAAGCAGATACTTGAGATACGTATAACTACAGGGTTACCAAAGCGACACGGCAGCTACACGTCTGTCAAATGCTGCTGCTTCAGCTGCCGCTGCTGCTGCTGCTACTGCCACGGGCCATGTGGCATGTGGCACAAGAAGACAAGCAGAGAGTAAGGGGTGGAAGCGGTCGGGGTAGGGTTAGGGGCAGGGGAAAATTGGACACATTCCAACTGCGCTTTCAACTGCCAACGATGGGCGCCCGGCGTGCAGAGAAATCACACAGACTCCAAAAAGCATTGTGTGGATAAAGAACTCGCGAATAGGACAACGACAACAAAGCAGAGAGAGAGAGAAGAGGGGGGAGAGCGAGTAAGGGAGAGAGACAAGGGGCGAGAGAAGCAACGCGAACAACGACAACAAAATCTGGCAGTCAGAAATGCTGACATTTTCGCAGCGACAGCTGTCAAAAGGACGAAGGTGGCAGAGGAGGAAGGACAATTGGATATGGACATGGACAGGGACATGGACATGGCTAGGAATGAGAATGGGAATGGGGATAAGCATTGGTTTAGGCAGAGGCATAAGGATTGCGATTGGAATAGGTATATCTGAATGTGGAAAAGTATTTGGCAGGGAAGGCGGAAAAGGAGAGGTGCGAAGGGAAAGGGAACTAGGACTCAGCCGGATACGGAAGTGGCATCAACTGAGGCTACTTTAATGTCTTGTGGTAGGATCTACATCTCCTCTATCTGCTTCTTCCTCAACTGGTTGTTTTTTTCGGGCTCTGCGTCTCGTTATGCAAATTTTATTGATATGCCATGGCAAACGATTATGTAAAAGTTTGTGCATGGTTAAAACGATTTTAATACTCACAGTTTATGGGATCTCCGCTCTCCCTCTGCCCTGCCCACTGCTGCTACTCCCTACTGCCCCTCTTGGGAGCAATCCTCGTTACGGTGCTGGACCTTTCCACATCCACTTTTCCACTCCTGGCTCATGGCACTTGAGGAGAGGACTTTTCATGCTAGCTGATTATGACATGCCTAGTAATCGGGGGGTGGGTAAAAGGGGGAAGTATTCCCCCACACGTGTGGCATGACTAGTGGTAAGGGGAAGGTGGTTGAAGGTTGAGGGGGAAGTTTTAGCATACGAGGTTCACTCAAATTGTTTGTTTATAAATAAAGCAGGCGACTATTGATTAAAATTGCGCTTTAAAATTCATTATATGGTCGCTTAGTTCAAATTGTACACCAGACACTCTCAACACTCACACACACACACTGCCTCACACACACACACAGGTATACTCATACTTTTGCATACAAACATGAACTGGAGATGAGCTTTTTGAATTGACTCTCGAGCTGTACAGGCTGCATGCTTTGGAGGCTTTAAAAACGCAAAAATCATAGGAAAAAGTGTTTTAGCTAGGAGTAGAGAATTTAAATGACTGATATATGAAAAAGGATTTATATATTATACTATAAAGTACATAAATTTAATATACATAAGCCAAAGTTTGAACGGAAAAGTTCTTAAGTAGCTAGAGGTTTCAAAGAAGAACCTACAAGGGTTTAAAATATCCTAAGTATAAAAAAAACTCCCACAATCTATATGAAATTCTCCTGATTTCCAAGATTTTCAAACCTATCCTATCTATTTTTTAGCAAAGGTCCATATTAGTCTAACCATTTCAAGTCTCATGAATCAATAACTCTTTTTATTACAACTAAATTCCATACTCTGCTTCTTTCCGCACTTGATTCTATGTTAACCTCAGTGAACCTTAAAAAACTCCCCTCAAAAAACTAAGTTCTCTTGAAAGCTGAAGGTACAACATTTTTGAAGACTACCGACCTGTTACCTACATGAAACATTTCCATATTCCCAGCTTAATTTCATTTTCAGCTGCACTTAGTTAAATTTACTTATTGCTTAGCAAATTGATCGATGTCTAGTGATTTAGTGAATGAAAATGGCTTTTCAATGGAAATGCGTTGAGTTTTTCCACTCCGACCACAAATGGGTCGCTTATCAGCTGCTTGCTTATCGCTGATAAGTGAAATTCCCCAACGATGTGAGGAAATTTCATTGAGGAAAATTTCGTTACTTCTTTTTTTTTTGGAAATTAATCAATTCGATGATAAGTTATCGAAGTAAGTAAGTTTGTGAGTAAGTTTGTGGCGGACAGAGCTCATCCATGACCCACCCACAGTGGGGATTGGGGGTTCCAAGAATGTAAATGGAAATGGGAATGGAACTGACTCCGAGACTGACTCCGGGACTGAGACTGAGACTGGCAAGTGGATGGATTTGACATTATCTGCAATAAAGATTACAAGTTGACTTCTTGTTTGGCTTTGGCTTTTGACTGCATGTCATAAAAAGGTTTTATGATGCCGACGACAATGGAAGGAGCAGCTGAACGGGGAGTAGGAAAATCACAGGCATGCCAATGGGGGCGGAGGTGGACAGGAGGGCGGGGGGGAGGAGTGCCTGCAGGTGCCCCAAAGATGAAGGCAGCTGTTTTGTTGCATGTCTTTCGCTCGATTCGTTTTAGAGCTGTGATTATATTATCTTGATTTACGTTTACATTTTTTTTTTTTTTTTGTATTTTAGTGGCATTTTTCCCGTTCCACCACTCCCCCCAAGTACCCCTCGAAGCCACAAAGTGAAAGTGCAACGTCATGCCACTAGATGGAAAGCAAATGAAGTGAGCAGTGGGAGTTTTTAAGAGAGTTTTTTTTTTTGAGGTCGTTACAGACAATTTCTGGCTTATCTTTTATTTGCATTAAAAAATATTTACACAGCACTGTGAATGAAATGAACTCGAGAGTGGGAACCGAGCAGGAACCGGCGATAAGAAGACGCAGGTAAAACCATCGAAAAATGTAGCAACGTCAGGTTGAAAAGGTTTAATAAACAGAGGAAAATAAAATGAAATAAAGTAAAATATATTGTATAACTGGTGGATAAGCCGCTGGAAAAGTTAAGAAGTGCCCAGTTGCCAGTTGCCAGTTGAGGAGCTGGAGGATTACTCCAAACAAAAATAGCTATTTCATACAATATTGCAGTTTTTCCCGCTAAAAGAAAAACAATTTTAATACCAAAACAGACAACTTAATAAAAGCACAAATCATTTAGGCCTGCTCTAGTTTAAGTTGAAGTTATGGCGGTTTAAAGGGTGCGAAAAGACCGACCCTAAACCTTAAAGTTTGCATAACTTTGTCAAAACTTAACCTATTGGGTTCTGGAAAGTCGATTTGTACTTGTTAGCACCTCTTTATTCTGCATTCAAAATTTTCTTAACAGCAAACTATTTTTAATATCCAACAATCTAAAATATTTTCTTACTTTACTTTACTTTTAGCTTTAACTCAATTTTCCGCCCTGCAGCCAAGTTATTTTTCAATTTTCCCGCTTTACAATTTCGGCCTTAAGAAAAGTGGAATATTTTTACGAATAATTAGATCAACTGTTTGCAAATAAAATTGTGTGATATCCAAGTTAGTTCCATTTTGCCTTTGCTAACCAATTAAAATGTTCGCTTCCCATTCATATTCCCAATTCCATTCGGTTTTCCCATTTGCCCATTTCCCATTTTCCCACTTCTGCTATTCAATCATTAGAATCGCTCAGTTTGCCAGAGCTGTTTGGGAAAATGTAAACTGGGAAAACTCTTCGATATGGAACCCCTTGAGGGCAGACAAGACAATGACAGCACTTAGAGACATCAAAAAGCGATGCAAAAGGCTCTCAAAGGCAAACCAGTTGGCATCAGCCTGCGCCCCTGCCACGCCCCCCTCAATCCTTGTACTACTCTTAACCATAATGCCAAATGCGTCGCCCTTTTCATTTAATATAAAGCAATTTTCCTCTCAAATTCACTTCAATAAACAATTTTAGGCAGACATACAGACAGACTTACACACACACACACACACACACACACACACACCATACACACTCACACACACACACCAGATCAAAAGCAAACAAAAGCGCGACTTTTAAAAGGTCCCACCGCGGGTACTAAACCCGCACCGGCACCCCCGCACACTCGCGCCACCTACATCTCATTTGCTGCACCACAATTGAACCGAAAGTAGGTGGAATAGTTTAACAAAGATAATTAGACGCAACTGAAGCAGTAATTTTCCTATCATTTTCCTTTTACCATTTTCTATTTTCCCTTTTCCTTTTTCCACAACTGCCAAATTTCAAGCGCGCGCCTTAAGGCGCTTTTAAATATCAATAAGTCAACAGTTTGTAGTGTGTACACACTGGTTTCCTTCAATGTAACATTTTCCTACACTTTTGTGAGTAGACTTCACTGCACCTACTGCCTTTGCCTTTAGGTCCTCCATGCTCACTTTTGTCTTAGCTTAGTTACCTCCATTGTCACTTTATTGTAACATTTTACTATACTTTTAACAGTAGACTTTACTGGACCCACTGCCTATGTCTTTAGGTCCTCCATGCTCACTTTTTCTTCAGCGTAGTTCCCATTAGGGCCCTCAGACCTCCATTGTCACTTTAATTCATTTTAAATTGTCATTTGCTTTGCACTATCGTCACCAGTAGACATAACTGCACTAATTCATTTAGAGCCTTCCCTTTTTGGTCCTCCATGTTCACTTTTTTCTAGCTTGCTACTCATAAATCTCAACTCAATTTGTGTGCAGACTCTCTGCGGACTACAGGGTATTTGATTAAGTGCCAGCTCCTCCAGCACCTCCTCTTCTTCCACTCCTTTCCTATCGCTTGGTCTGGCTCTCCTCCTCTGCCCCGCCACGCCCCCTTTGGTGCTTGTCACTCGTGGCAATTATTGAAAATTGTCAACTGTGAAAACAACGCATGATTCACAGGATGCGATGCTGCGACAGGCGAATTGACAGGCGAGGACAAAGCACGGAACGCGTCGCTAAATGATGAATGCCCCATGGCAAGGGGTTGGGGTGGGGGGGATGAAAGGGGGTTGGCAGGAGGAAGGAGACTGGCTGTAGTTGTGACTGGGAAACAACGTCAGACAAGTGGCAACTTGGCTTGGCCTCGACATGACTAACAAGAAAGTCGCCAGAGTCCTTAGTTCTGAGTCCTTGGTCCTTGCTGCTCGATCCTGAGTGAGGAGCGCTCAGTGCCCACTCCTCCAGCTCCTCCTGCTGCTCAGTGTGTGCTTGCCTCATTGTGTTGCCGCTGACTCGTTGTCTGTCTCGAGTGGCACAAAAAAAAAAAAGAGGAAAAAACTGAGAACCGTTTATAAAGCACACACACACACAGCCACACTCGCAAACACACTCACTCACACACACACACAAACTTGACCCAATTCGTGTTGTGCGTGTGTTTATCCTTGACGCTGGTGAAAAATGGCGTTTATGAAGCGCTTATTGTGTTTGGATTGTGGCGCCCGCTTTGGAGCTGCTTCCGTTTCCGCACTTGAATGGCGTGCGCCACAAAGAACAGTCCTCCCTTCGACCCCCTACCCACCCTACCGCTAACCCCCGCCAGCCCTTTACCCCATCCAACTCTTGGCACATTTGTTGCTGCTGTTGTTTGGCATGCGCCACTGCTTTTGTCCATTTTTGTCGCACGCTCTTGCCGCCTCCAACTCCCGGGGCATCCGTAACATTTTACGCATCTATGGGCATGGGTGTGCCCCGCCCCGCTCCGTCCCCTACCCTCCTGAGCACTTTGACAGCAAACGGAAAACGGAAGCGGAAATTTCGTGCCCATGCGTTTTCATTTTTCGTGTTGACGACTGCCGGAGACACCCCAATGCTGTGCTGCCGAGGGGGTGCTCATGTGTGTTGCTTATTTGTGGTATAGATTGACCACCATTCCCTCAGTTTAGCCCCCACTCCCACCCACCACTCCTCTCGACAAGTCCTAACAAGGCATTCAAAAGTAACCACAAGTGCCTCGAGCTCAAGTTGTGCCTGAATTTTCCTTTTCTTCGGGGAGGTTTGAAAGTCGCTTTAGAAATTCCTAACACGGCAAGGTCTGCTCTTCTTCCTCTTCTTCTTATTTCCTTTTTTTTCTTTTTTTTTTTTGAAATTTTTGTAAACTTTTGTTTCGATCTATTTAATGTTTGATTTGTGGGCCTGTCGCGACGCAGGAAAAACAAGCAGTTGAGCAGGGGTAGAGGAGGGGTGGGTGGTGGAAGGAGGAAGCAGGGGTTCGGCAAAAGAGCGTATCGTGTCCAAGATACCCTGCGAATTTAAGGAGAAGCTTATGAGTTAATGGCTGGACTTTGTCTAGTAGAAGATGGGAGACAGGAGTACGTTGAGATTTTTATAGGAAAATTAACCTACTTTAGACTAGGTTAGCCTGGGAAGGACACTACTATAGCTTACCTAATCACCCACTCCCCATCCTTTTTAGTCCTTAAGATTCCTCACTCACTTTTCCTAATAGAAAATGAAGGTTCATATGCTTCCCACTCAATGCAGCTCATTCCCTGTCTCCACTTTGGCGATTTGCTGATCATCTATGCATGTGATGCCATGCCACTCCCCCTGCTGCTTTCCTCCGCCATACTCCGCTCCTCTCTACTCCATTCAGCTCCTTCCATTTCAAGCATTTTTTTAATAAAATGTAAATTATGCGTCCTCGTTTGATAAATGTCCATTGAAAAAGTTTTTTAGTTCAATGTGTTGCCTTTGTTTTTTCCTTTTTCCCCCCATGTGTGTGAGTTTGTGTGTGAGCTTTTCTGTGGCTTTTTCAGTGGCTCCAATATTTTATGCATAGTTGACACGAAATGCGTAACAAATCGTTTCAAAGTCGTTGCTTCTGCCACGGCATTAAATTTATAGTTCTTGCCACTCCCCTAACCGCCCAAATCCCCTACAGCTGAGGAGCAGGCAGGAGGAAAGCTGCTCGTCTGAGCTGTTTTGTTGTTGTTGCTGGCGCTCAAATCAAAAATAAATAAATATAAAAACAGTGACAGGCTAGAAATGCTAAAAAAAAGGGGGGTGTAGGGTGGAAGGGGGGTGGAAAGGAGGCTGGTGGGAGTATTTGGTATTGGGGATAACTAGCAAGCAGCTGGGCTAATAAAAAGCGAATTTGCATTGAATTTCCACTCACGTCTCGTCCCGAAAACGAATGCAGAAAAAGTCCAAGACCGAGGTAGATGAACGACTTGGGCATACCCTGCATTGTAGGGAGTAAGTGTAACCTTAGGGGCACTTAGTGCTAGAAACTCCTAACTTACCTTAAGCCAACATTTGCTCAACTTAGTTATGGAAACTACCAGATTTAAGACTCCTCTTAGTCTCCCTAAGCTGTCTCCTACTTTAATCCTACACTCCCCAGCCTTTCAACTCTTTACCTCCAGCAAAAGTTCCCAATTTCCAAATCAAAAGAGGAGCAGAAGCGGCTGAAAATGGGACATCAGCAAAGTTGCTTTCATTCGGTTTTGTTTACAAACAAAACGTTGGCACAAAACAAAAGCAAACAAATCTGTTCCGAAGCTAAACATGTGCCTGTCCCTAGCCCCTACCCTACCCCTACCTCCTGCCTTGTTTTAACCACAAATCGAGTTGCCCAAAAAAAATGCAACTCTGCATTTGTCTGCGCGCCTTTTTGGTTCGTTCAATTTGCGCGCCAAATGCAGATAAGCAGAGTATCAGAGTAGGAGACAGGGTAGGGTAGGGAAGTGAGGCGAAGGGAGAGCAACATCACTGGCCTCGCTGCTGGATATCAAGTTACAGCGCCAGTTTCCCGCCAGTTCCCTCCAACTTCTCCTGCATTTGCCAAATTCTCCTCAAGCTCCGCAATTCTCCCTTTTAATTGAAAATGCCCGTGCGAGGCGTCGTCGTCGGTGCTCGTAACTTGACATCGAAGTAGGCAACAGCAGGAGGGGAGACGAAAGCTGGGTTTACCGAGGGGAGCTGTGGCATCTGTGGCAGCGCACGTGCAACGGCTTTTGTCAAAGTGTCGCCAGGCGACGTTGCAAATTTCGCGCTTTTGGCGGGAAACTTTTGTAAACAGTTAGCTCCCCTCAACCCCCTTAACCCCCTTGAGCGGTGGGCTTCATATTTATTCAACGCCAAGTTGGACAAATGAAGCAGACTGAGGAGAGGAGGGCCGAGGAAAGTAGAGTGAAAAACATGTCAGATTTTATGAAACCCAAACATTTGGTCGGTTCATGTGAACCCACGCTAATCCATTTTCGCAAACAGCCAGCGCAGGAGCGGTAGGAGCTACCCAGAGGTAGAGCAGAGGTTGGAAAAGTGGGGAAAACAAGGGGCTCCAAAGCAAACAGATCTGGCGTTATCAACCGTCATGGGGCAGCGAGGAGAGGTGCGGATAGCAGCGCCAGGGTCTATAGTCTGTGGTCTGGGATCTGGTCTGGTCTGGGGTCTGAGGTCTGGCCTGGAGACTGAAGTCTGGTCTACGGTCTGGGTGGCGACCGGTTATGTAAGCCGAAGACCATTTGCTGTCTTGCTCATTCGCATGCGGTAAAATTAGTTTTATGCAAATGCTGAGCACATAAATTTGCTCTATAAAACTTGAGGACGCGCCGAGGGCGGGTCTAACGGTAGGGTACCTGTAGGAGAGAGAGAGGGAGAGAGGGTGTGCGAAAGCTGCTTGCAATTGGTGACCAATTCGACTTGGATTTCCACTTTCGCCTTGACGCAAATCTATAGATTGCATTACAATACGGACGCCAGGTGGGCAAATATCCAGGTGTATAACTGTGTGTGGGTTTTGAGCGGTCTTACCCACAAAAGCCAATGAAGATGATGGGATAGCAAAGCAAAGCAATAGTATTGAATTTGAAAGAAAAGTGTTTGATTATGCAATGGAGGAAAATACTGTACTAGGGAAGTTTATAGGTTAGAAACTGCATTCCTCAGCCCCTAATCCACATTTCCCATAAATTGTATTATAAAAATATTTTTTATTTACCTTACTTTGACTACCGGAATTTGAACCTACTTCCTCCCAACCCAGCGCTCACTTCGACAGTTTCCACTGTGTGGGCTGTCATCATAAAGTACTCAAAGTTCAATTCAATACCGAATCCAATTCGAATTCCCTCGAAAGTCACACGAAATCCAATTCCCTCCCCATCCCATCACCCTGTAACTAACCCAGTTGCAAGTGAGATATCAGAAATCTAAACAGGCATCCAGAGTCATAAATCAGCCGATGTCTCATAATTCAGCGCTCGAGGCGAAGTCGGAAAAAGACTCAGCGCGTAGTGGGAGGAGAAGGAAGCGTTGAGGTCGGAGGAATTCAAGTGGAGGAGTCGGAGGAATCGAACGCATTTGGAATTTCATTGCTAAACGATCGTTTAGCGAGTTGGAAGGGGGGAATAAGGGAATCGGGCAGGAATTGAAGGACACACGCACACGTACAGGCGCAGATAATAACTCAAAGGAGAAGGAGGGGGAGTAGGAGAAGGAGGAAGTGTAGGAGAAGGAACTTGGTCACCTTGCGAAGTCAATAATGGGCAAAGCGAAGTTGTTGTTGGTGTTTTCTGGTGCGTGTGTGTTGGAGTGTGTATGTCTGTGTGTGTCTCAGTGTGTGCGGCTAGCAGCATGTCGACAGCTGAGTTATCGCTTTGTTTACATGATAATGAAAATGCAACGCGGAGTGTCAAACTCAAATCGGAGTGAGGCACGCAACGAATGTCACGTACGCACTTCAAACGTTTGACGAAGACGGCAACAAAGAAGAAGAAGAAGGAGTAGGAGGAGGAGGCGAGGAGGCAAAGAAAAGAAGGGCGAGACCGTTGCGACAGTCGATGCCACCCTCTGAGCAATTGGAGGTAAAGGGAGGAGGTCAGAAACTACTTTCCCCCACGGGGCTCACCTGCCAGAATTGGGATTAACACGTCCACCTGGAGCGCATCCATCACATGGATTAATGCGGCGATTTGACATGGAATTGGGGCGCATAGAACGGAACTGGAACTAGTCAAAGAGGGAGGAGGAGGGGAGAGGAGGAGTTAGCTCTCCCTCCCTCTCTATAAGAAAGATTGTGTTATCAGCATAGGAAACTTTTTTATTAATCTTTAAACACACAAACAAAAATTATTACAATAGTTTCCATTTAGAACGGAATTGGGGAATTACGTAAAAATCCAGTCGCTATAATCAAAACCCTAATAAACCCGTGAAATCCCCGATGAGCTTGGGGAATTCACATTTAATGGGGTTAAAATGGCAACTATTAAGGGAAAATAAATTAAATTACTGAAAAAATGTATTTAAAATAATTTAAAACTTATGTAGCTACCATTGAGGTAACTGTACATATTTAGCTACCCAGTGTATCGCAGATTTGTAGCCAGGTCTTTGAATCTGGCTGACCATTTTGGGACATGAAAAGGAAATGGATTTCCCAGAAACAGATCTGCGTACTACGCGTATTGCCCAAAAAAGAGAAGCAGATGTGTTATTGAGGGAAGATGGAGAGGGAGAGGGAAAACAACGTGTTCTAAGTGGAATGCCTATCGCATAAACCAATACGATACATCGCCTAGCTGCCCATTGTGCCTATCGCTGCACGCAAAACGTTTTTCTACTCACACTCACACACACACATTGACTAACGACGTCAACAGTGTCTGCTTCTTCTTCTTGTCTTCAATTTTTGTTTTTATTTCGCTTTTCGTTACGAGACCTTTTACACGCGCGCACACAACGACAAACCGTCTGCTGCTTACCCACCCCGTCACCTCTGCCCACATAACAAACACAGCACACATGCATACACACACGCGCACATAACGCATACATGGACAACCATTAAAACGTTGTAAAATTACAACAGCGAGCGCGAAGCACAAGTGAAATTGGCACGAGGCGCTTCGTCGGTTGCTGTTGTGAAATTCCCATTCCACGCACACAAACACACACGCACATAGACAGAGAGAGAGGTAGAGAGCAGCACACAGAGAGAGACTCGCTCAGACGCACACAAATTATAATTGTTTGTTATTCTTTTGTCTCGCTCGCACACTGGTTATCGGATTTCAGAAAGGCGCAGAAGAAGAAGCAGCAGCAACAGCAACTGAAAAAATACCAAATACTACTGCATACTACTACGACAACAACAAATAACAACAACCACCACCATCAGCGAGTTCAGTTCAGTTCGTTCTCTTTAGCGCTCTCTCTCACACTCTGTCTATCTCTCATGCATACACACACAGCGACAGAAACGAGGCCCCAACCATTCCATTCATACAACGATGTTGGGGCATCGCGTAGTAGAGCGAGACAAAAGACCAACAGAGAGACTCTAGTGCGAGTACAGACGCTGCCGCCACTGTCGACGCCGCCGCAACGAAGAAGAAGGAAAACAAAATTATTTACGATTTATTTTGATCCACAGTTTGTGCACGAGGGGTTTTTATGTCAGCGGCAAGTCGGGGCGGTTTGTGTGACTCGAATGGGAATGGAAACACACAACACAGCGGCACAGCGGGTACAGTTGGCAATGGCACGCAGAGAGTGCGCTCAAAAACGTTAAGAGAACGCCGCAAAATGAATTGTGGAACGTAAGTGTTCATTTTGTGGTTGCTCTTATGTCTCAATACCAAGGCATTCCTATGAGGAAACGAAATGGCAAATGAACAGCGCTGTTAGTGCTCTCTTTACCATGTCTACACTTTCGTAACAATGCGAGAGAGCGCGCTCTTGCGCTTGCTTGCTCTGTTTTTGCTGGCATTCTGCCTCTCCCCACTCGTTCGTTACAAACTGCTTCTTCTTGCGCCGTTGCTGTCGCTGGTGCTGCCGCTGTCGCTGCCGTCGTCACTGCTGCTGCTTGCTGCTGGTGTTGTTGTTTTTTGTTGTAAACTGTACGCGAATGGTATTTGTCTTTGTTTTTGTTATTGTACGTTCGTACATTTTACGTACTGTTTGTAAATTGATCAAAGTACCCCCAGCCCCTCTATCCACATGCCCATTCCCCTTTCGACACTATTCTTTTGCCATTCCATCACGAGTTCATAAAATTAGAAATGTAAAGTTTATTGGCGCGCTTTTTGTGCCCTCAAGGTGTGTACACACTGAAAGTGGAATACTTGGAAGGGGAGTCTTTTGTCTCTGCTCTGTCTCCCGTTCCCCCTGACTACCTGTCTGTCATCTGCTTTTCTTCTCTTTCTGGTTCTTCTTGTTCTCCATTCAATGCACTGCAAATCAAAATAAACAATTTTTGTGCTCCTATTTTGTTCTTGAGGTTGAATGAACCCCGCCCCGCTTCAGGGGGGAATTTTCCACAATGATAATGATGATGATGATGATGACGATGATTATGGACTCCAAATAAGTTCATTTAATTGCCATTGACGAGTCAAACGACGCAGTAAAAATAGAGGCGCTGCCAATGGGGCGTGGCATGTGTTAAGGTAACGTTATCTATTTTTATAAACAACAACAAAATACAATTTGAATACAAACGGAGCTCGTAACAATCTGCACTGAGAGATCCCGTTACAAACACACTCCCCTTGTGGCGGAGTGGGCGGCAACCCGCTGATAAGATATGTATAACATTAGGATAAATATGTTAGTCATAACTTTTATTTTTTCGGCTCATAACTCAGACAGAAAGTCACTTCTAGTTTATTATAAACAAAATCGTTTGAATATTTATTAGCACTAAAGGGAACAACAACAAAAGAATGAGACACTAAAAGAAATCAATCAAAAACAACCCTGAACAAAAGGAATAAAGAAGAGCAATAATATGTACTCTATTGAAGGCGAACAACAACCAAGTGAAACATACATAAATACAAAATAAAAAAACAATAACAAAACAGGGAAAACACAAAAAAACAACAAAAACAAAATGAAAGCAATGAAATGTGCGTGATGAATGCCTTGAATCTAACTGTAAATTTGGGGAGTTCACTAAAGTAACTGCAGGGGTAAGGGAAAGTGGAAAGAGAGTGGGAAGACGTAAGAGACTGAGAACGGGTCGCAGTCAAAGTGGTGGGAGGCAAGCGTAAGTTCTTCATAGTCTGACTCAAACTTCTGTCATTACGCTTTCTCTCTTTATTTTCTTTATTCCTTTCTGTCTATTAATTTAACTATTTATGTCTGCTTACCTCCTTTAATCTACTATGCCATTTTATGTTCTTAATAATTACTGCATCTCCTTACACTAGCTCTCCCGCTTTCACCTTCTGCACTCCAATCTAGCTGTCTTTATTTCACAACGTAACTCTTCCCACTCTCACTCCAGTCACTTCACTCACACGCACACACGCATGCACGCATACAATAACAGCAGTTGCTTTGTATTGCGGTTCCAAAGTCCAATTCCGTCTTGGCGCGTATTTTTTTTTCTTCTCTCGCTTCCATTCATTTCCAGCTGCAGCTTCAGTTACAATTTGCAGCTGTTGTTGTTGTTGCTGTTGGTGCTGTCTTGTTGTCATTTCTGCTTTGTTATCTGCTTTGGCACATTGCATAACGGTTTATTAGCGAAGGCTGTTAATACTACAATAACAACAACACAGCTGCCAAAGCACGTTTCCCACTAAATTTCCAATGCCAAATTTTGCTGTTGTTTTGCTTTGTGTTTTGTTTGTTTACATTTAAAACGCAACTGTTTTTCCACTGCAAGTGTTGTGAAATGACCTTAAGCAGAAGACAACAAATAAATAATAATTTATTTTGTAGCTAAAATTATATAAAACTATTTATAAATTTAACGATTTTTCTTATTGGCAATTTTGATATTTTATTTGCTATATTTTTAGTATTTCAGTCACATGTGTGTGAGTGTGTTTCCAGCAAACAGAAAGTCATTAAAAACGCCAACTTTCTGTATTCTCAATTACAGCGAAAAATGTATAAAAATAAATCATCAACGAAATTCGCAGAAATTCACTCGCTTGAAACAACAACAACAACAGCAACAAAAACAGCAAAAAGTCATTTGGGAAAAGCCAAATCACAATCAGTAACTGGTACTGACTTAAAGAGCGGGACAGCGAGAAGGAGAAGGAGACAGAGACAGAGCGAGAGAGTGGAGATTTTGCAGCTGTATTTTTAGCCTTACTTAGCACACTTAGTATTTAATTTATGTAATTGCAGTATTTAAATAATGCTGTCTGTATTAAATACTGTCAGTATTCAGTAGAAGGGAAACTATTAGCCCCTTTACCTCAGACTTAGTCTCTCAGTAGTTCCAGTTTACTAAACTGTTTATACTAAATATAGTATTTAATTGTCGTAGCTTTAAATACTAAAATATGCTCAGCTTGATTACAAAAATGTTGTTAAATGCTTGTCGTAATTTTAATTAGCTGTATTAAGAAGCGAACTATGTAAATATTTGTGAACTTACTGTCCAATTAATTAGTCTTTAGTGTCTACACGTGTAGGAATTCTTGAAAAAGAGGTGTGTTCCAGACAGCAGTAACGCCAGATTGAAGTTCATTTTAATTTAAAAATATAATACTAACCGCACATTTTATGGTATCTTTTATGGTATTTTTAATTTTACAGCTTTTAAATAGAGTCAATTCCATACTTTATTGATTAAACCCCATAAATAGTTCAGTTCTCATGCCAAAAACTGTAAACTCTGGCGAATTGAGAATTAAAATATTTTCAGATATTTTTCATTCATCGAAAATTCTCTTCAATATTCCATTTCCATTTCCCTCCCAAAAGATGGCCAAAAGCGATATCTAATTTCAAGTTGTGCTGCAATTACAGAAATCTGCTCGAAATCTCCCCCAAATCGCCCCTAGAAATCGCTGTCTAAATTTAAAAACGTTTGAAATAGTTTCTGAAAGTGATTCATTTCGATGTCTTGTCTGCAATTAAGCAAAAATTCTTCAAGTCTTTTGGCTAAAATCGTTTTGACTTTTAAGTTCTGCTGATGTTTCTATATATACGGGCGTAGGGGCGTAGGGGCGTGTAGATAGAAATATTTCCGACAAAAGCAATCATAGAGGGCGCTGTTGTGGCACTGTGTGCAACGAGACTTCCGGGTTTATTAAGACAGATGACAAAAGATGACATGAGAATGCAGTGTGTGTGTAGTGTAGGGTGTGTGTGTGTGTGTGTTGGGTGTGTGTGTGTTTCTGTTCTCTAAAATTGACAGCTGAAGGGTGAGAGTCAAAATACATAGAAAACAATAAATACTTGCTGCCAAAATACTAGGAAAATACCGAAAAAGGCAATGGATGCAAGGCCCCTCCTAGCCCTACCCTCCCTCTACCCCCTATCCCTCCTAGTCCCTCCCTCCCCCACTGCCCTCTTGCCTCCCTGTCTGACAGATTTGAGGAAAATGTTGAGGCAACGTTGACCAATTACTTGGAAAATGCAACAAAGTTGCAGCTAAAATGCCCAAGTTGAGGGGAGAAAACACAAATGTCAGCCATTAAGTGACAGGTCGGCAGGCGTGGAGGGGGCGTGGCAGTGGCTAAAGGACAGTGGGGGCCGGGGGGCTGTCGGTTTTAGACCAGCGAGCTGCGGAGATTGTCGCAAATTCAATTTCCGCAACAAGAACAACAAACCGTGACACTCTGACTGGCAACAACTGTGGCAACAACCTCAGAGAGTGCACCCTACTCGGCTCCCTACCCACTCCCCTCGTCTCACCCAGTTGTTGCCCCTGAAAGCTGTACTGCCTCAGCTGCTGCCGTTCTGTGCAGTTTTCATCTCCATTTTTGGCTTTGGTGTTAATTGCTGTCACATGGCAGGCGACAACCAAAAGGATGTAGATCACATCCATGCGGGCTGACAGTAGTCTCTGCCCCTCGACCACCCCTCCACCTCTCCACCCCGCCCCCACTCCTCTTTCTGTGGCCATTTTCCGCTTGATGATTCAATTGCAGCAACAAGCGCTCAACTCGCTCCAGTTGACACTTGTCACAGTCTGCGATTCGTTCTTTCGCAGCTGCTTCTTCTTCTTCTTCACTTACTCTTTACCCCAGCTACCACCTCTGCCCCCTCTACTCCTACCCCCTTTAGTCACGCCTCCTGCTGCGTGTCATAAGTGATTTTTACAAAGTGTTTTCCTGCGTGAATTGTTGCACTTTTTCGGGTTTACACAGCGTTTGCCACGTGACATTCGCTTGACACTTAACGGACACTTGTCAGTGCTCCCCCTGTGCCCCTCCTCCTCCTCTACCACTCCTCTCTGCAGCCCCCCACTCTGCTCAGCTGCGTTTTTCCGTGCCGCACGCAGCAGCATATAAAACACATTGCGCATACGCCCCAGTGTTTTACCTGTTAGTTGGTGTAGGTTAATTGATAGACTGTTAAATACCCTACACAAATTACAAAAAAAATTTATTTATAAGCTCTTTTAACTGCCTAAACGCACGACTAGTAGATACTCCTTAACTGTCTACGTCCCTCAAACTGTCTCTGCCTTTTTCCTCCATCTTAAAGTCATACCCTTTTGCCCTCCTTTTACAGGGTATGCATGCAAATACAGATTGGACAATGCAAATGCTGTCAGATCCATTTCTTTGACTTTGTTGCCAGTTTGCAACATTTGTGCCATTAGTTTGCGGCAATCGAACGATGCAGTTGTTGTTGTTGTTGTTGGTATCGTTAGTTGCGGTTGTTGTTGTTGTTGTTCTGCCAGCAAACAAACATTGTCGCCAGCTGTAAAGCTGTAAAAACTATGAAAAGTGCAACGCGGCGTATGAGTAACGATAACGGCTGCAACTACCTCGGGGATTATATCACCATGACGCCGACTGTGGCGCCAGCATCGCGGTCGACGTCAACGCAGCCGTCGGCAATAACGAGCGCTTGTTTACGAGCTTCAAAAAAAAAATAAAAATTCACCAAATAGTAATAAAGGAAATAAATAAACGGGGAGCAGAAAGAGGAAGAAAGGGTAAGGGGGAAGGGGTAGTTGTGTGGGCTGTGGGGGGTGCAGAGCGCCACGTACAAAGATTCAAGCTTAGGGTGAAGGTTAAGGTGACCAGGCAAACAAATGATGCAGCCAGAAAAACCATAAAAATGTGCAAGTAAAGGAAAAGGCAAGAAGAAGATAATGAGCAAGAGGAAGAAAGTAAAACCAAAGTTAATTACAGCAACTAAATTTGAGCTTTGGTATACAAGCGCTAAAAATTAGATACATTTTTTATAGTTGCTTAAAAATGCTTAAATTAAAATGTAGAAAAAAAGTAGAAAAAAAAAATTATGAAAAATTATATTAATGACAGCAGTGTTAAAAGACTTAAGTACAGAACTTAAAAACAAAATTTTTTAAAATATTTAAATATAAATTAATGCGTTTTAGCTGTAGAAAATTTTAAAACGAATTTAATGCAAGCGAATTTGTTATAAAATTTTGATTAGATTTTTTTAGCTGATTTGTGAATGAAAAATCTGAGCTTAAAAATAAATTCAACTTAGAATCAATATATTCTGCCATATAGTAACTGATTTCTACGTCAGACTCTTAAGTTTAACAGTTAATATAAATTTTAATCAAATGTTTATAAAAGTATCTTAAAATTGCATTGCATTTAAACACTTTACACTTTGTTTACAGGTAATCGACTGCGTCGTGCCTGCCCAACTCAGCTGTGCGCTTCCAAGTGCATTATGGCAGCTACCTGTGCACACTATACAAATACATATATATACATCTAATTCTACAGCTATAGATACCGATACTTTGTCTGTGGGAACCATAAGTTTTTGTAGCTTTTGCAATTGCAGAATAGATTGCAAATAAACTATGAAAATAGTGCGGCATGTGCAGGTCGTAAGTTTTCTAATTTTTCCTACCCCCGTCCCCAGGTAGTCTGCACCCCTCTCTCCCTCCTCTAGCTCCCTGTGCTAATGTTTATGCACTTGAGATACTTTGAGCCACTTCATTTCGCTACACGCGCAGTGCTGCCCATGTACCGCCGCCTCTGCCTCTCTCCCCGCCTGCACTAATGATCCACCCTCTTGGTCAGCCCCCTACGCGTCCCCCACCCCCCTGTCGCACCCCTCTGTCCGCTGAGCTCAACACGCGCCTCTTTTTTTACGACCAGCGCGCAAAACTAACAAAAAAACGAAAAAAGACACGGCAAAAATACAAAAACAAATAACTAAGTTGCTAACAGGATTAAAATGAACGACTAGAAGATACGCTGTAAATTATTTTTAAAAGAATAAAAGGTTCAAAAAGAGTTTTATTGGAAGAAAATTAAATAAAAATGGCTAGGAAACTACAGAATTGATGACACAAAAATACCCTGTAATATCTATAAATTTTGTGTTATGCCAAAAATGATATAGGGTAACAATGGAGCACATAAATCTTCTATTTAACTACTTAGCTACTGCCTATACCTTAGTTTAACATACCTTGCTTCAGGTTGCTAGCCGCCTACAGGGTATCGCCTATACACAAAGCATAAAAACAAAACTACGATAATGGCAAATGGCAGATAGAGGCAATGGAGCAAACGATAGTACTATGGAACGCCAGAGCACCCCACTGTACGTCCAGACCTGGAACTTGTGTTCAACGCAATTGTTGTTGTTCCTGTTATGATTTGTTGTTGCTTTGCTGCTTCCTCTTCGCGTTGTTGTTGTCGTTTTTACGTGAGCAATTTTTTGTATATTTTTTTATTTTTTTATTTTTTTACTACAAAGTAAATGTCAAGTGCGAATCAGTGAGCGAGTGAATGACTGACTGAGTGTGAGTGTGTGTGTAGCGTACTGTCTATGTATATGTTATGAGCATTACACCCGACGCGCTGCTCTATAGTAAATGGCCTTGGGAACGTTTGTTAACCTCATTTTGATAACCAAAACAACAACAGCAAAATCGTCACTGGGCACGCAGGCGGCGCAGTAGTAGGGGAAGGGGTACAGTGGGGAGAGGGGGTGCAGGTGCTGTAAAGGGCGCGGTCAGGGTTACGTGAATGCAAAAGCTTCGCGTCTAAATTCGCACACCAGGAAAACGTGTAACGCGATTAAGCGTGTCACGCAGTTAATATGCAAACAGCAGGAAAATGTGAGGGAAAACTAAGAAAACTAAAGGAAAACTAACCCAAGAACATAAACAAATAATTAATTGGTAGGAAAATTTGCAAATCAGCGCAGAAAATAAGGCTAAGCTAGGAGAGAAGTGGGGGGCGTGGAGTAAGAAGCAAACTTGGTACTTCTAAAGTAACCCAAAGCACCCTAAGAAGCTCCCACTACAGGGTATATTCGTTGATAGCGCAGAGACAGAGGCAGAGACAGACAGAGGTAGAGAGCGAGAGAGAGAGAGGGAGAGACAAAACCTCCATTCAACGTTTAATTGCATTCGATAAAAAGCTAAACAAAATGAGAATGTTGATTGCAAGTGCCCGAAGAAGAGAAAGAGCGCGGCTAGGGGTGGCAAAGGGTAGTGGGGGAGGTGGGTGTGGAGTGTAGAGCACTTGGCCACTTGGCTATGCTGGCTAAGCGCTTGGCAAATATTTATGATGCCAACAATTGGCGTGCTGCAAATAGAAACAGCCGAAGAGGGGTGGAAGGGGAGGGGGGAAGGGCAGACAGCGGGTGTAACTGTCGACTGTAGGTGTTGTGGGTGTGTTAAGCTTTTCACGCGCTCAGCTTTGCCACGTGAGCAACGCCAAGATCACGCTATTGGCCAGATCTTGTGACTTGGCGAACGTTTCCACAACGAAACAAACAATTTTCTCTATTTTCATGTGTGTGTGTGTGGGCGGCTAAAAGTCAAAAGCCTTTTGTTCCCACCAATCGACAACTTATTATGCAATGCCGCACAAAAATGCCAACGACCGTTAAAATGCCAAAAAGATAAGCGAAGCATATAAATAAATTACGTATACGCAGCGTAATCGAGTAGCTGTTTGATGTGCAGGCGACAAGAAAACAAAGTGGAAAATTTGGGAAAAGCGTCAAGGAAAACGATACAACTTGAAGGGGAATTCAAAAGAATTGGGAGTTCAGGGCGGTGTGCTGAGCAGTTGGCTACAAGTGGGAGACTTGAAGTTACCCTAGAATTTGCAGAATGACTAAATAATTCTTATACCCCAAAACTGCATACCCTTTAAGCCAACTGCCTCACCGGGCATGCCGCATGACGTCACAGTTCATTGGCTTCGTTTTTTGGCGCCAAATTTGTATTCTTGCGACTCATTCAGTTGTTTTTGTTGTTTATAAGTTCTGACTTGCTACTGTTATTGTTATTGTTATTGCTGTTGTTGTTCTTGTTGTTGTTGTTGCCAACTCGTGTTTGTGTTTTTTTCCTTTCGTTTGCTTCTATTTTATTTTCGACAGAGTTTATTGACTTGAAAGCCCAAAAAGCAACTCAGATACGGAGGCAGGTGATACGAGCAGCGGGAGAGCGCAAGGGGCGTGGCATCCAAGGGGGGCACAGAGCGCTCTCTCTGGATGGAAATGTTTATAAATTTCATCACCTGCGCGAAAAGCTTTAATACTCTTGATTTTTTTCAGTGTTTCTATTTTCTTTGCGTCGATCGGCGTCGCTTCTTGACCGCACATGAACCACGAATTGGGGAATGTGTTCCACACTGCTCCCACCATGCCCCCCTACCGTCCTCTCCGCCCATTTTGGGCAACCCCTGTGCGCGAATGTGAAGCCAAAACAAAACAGGCGCAAATAAAAACAGAAATGGGTAAATACGTGCGAAAAAAAAGCGAAAATTCTCGTCGTTTTCAGTGGCTCGAGAACCACAACAAAAGTGCGCGATTCGTTCCCAGCGCCAAGTGGCGGGTTAATGACATCGCCAGCAACCACAACAACAACAACAACAACAACAAACAATAACAAACAACAACTATGAAAAAAGCAACTGCCGAAAAAACTGCCGCACACGAGAATTCACAACAAAGCGAAGCAAAGTGAAACAAAAAGTGTATTTAATGTCGATGTCTTGCTTTCCTCTCCCTTTCACCTGCCTCCCTCCCCTCCCTACGCTGCCCAGCGCAGCGTTCTGCTCTCTCGCTCGCACACAGCAGCAGCCCCTTTGAAGCGAACCTGTTCGACAAGTCCAAAGTCTTCCACCCGCCGAAGCCAAAGCCAAAGCCGAAGCCGAAGCCCCAAAGAAATCGCTCAAAACTCAAAGCGAGCGTTCTTTGGTCTTAGCCAAGTGGTGAGTAGTAGACGAGAGCGGAATACCCTGTAAGGAAATATTATATAAAGTAGAGGGTAGCAAAGAGTGGGCTGAGGGATCAGAGGAAACACAAGAGGCAGCAGAACTTGATCTTTATAATAAAATAAAACCTTTCTTGACTAGTGATGAAAGTATCTTTAAGAATAAGTTGAGGATGGAGTTGTGAACTTTATATAGAAAATTCCTCTACCTTCTCAGCGTTACAAACGCCCTCAGCTAGCTCAGCATACCCCTTAGACCCCCTAGAACTGCTCGTGGTCGTTGGCTTGTAGGTCTTGGCCTTGGTTCAAGGCAGGGGCGGTAGCACTCGACCGACGCTCTTTATAAGTAGTTGTTGTTAAACATTATCTATTTTGGCAAGTTCTCGTTTCGTCTATCTGGCCTGTTCCCATTTTAACTGGGCTATTGCGACTTAAGCCGAAAAAAACACAAGACCCAAAAAAATAAATATAAAAGCGAAAAAAAAGAGGAGAGAAACGTGGAAACTACGAGTAAAGACAGCGCTTCAAGTTTTATTGAACTTTTGGCAGGTTCTAGCCAACCGCTTGGCTTTACCTAGCCCCTCCCACAGCCCCCAGCCCCCTACCCCCACCGACCACCCGTAAGCAACCCCCTGAAGAGCACGGCTGTTGTTGTTGCTGATTTTGCGAAATTTATTTAAATTTTGTATTCGGTTTTCGTTGTTGTAATGAAAAGCTAATGATGAAATATTTGCCAGAGTTTGCACTGCGCAGTTTCTGGCCGTCTTTTATTTTGGGGCCAATAATCTTGGACTCGAGTCGAGCTGGGCTCGAAGCGGCTCCCCCTCTCTCTCTGTCTCTCTCTCTCTCTGTTGTTATTGCCGCATTCTTGCGATCTATGGGAACGTGCCAGAAATTGAAATGTTGTTAGTGTATGGAATGTGGGATGAGGTAAACTATATAGATGTAAAGGTGTCGTACAAATATCGTGTACTAAATACAGATAGCAAAACAGATACAGACAGGGAGAGATATGTGTTGGTGTCACTCTGCCATACAGGTCGTATGCGTAATACAGCACACATATTGCGGTTATTGACTCGCCTTTGACTTGGCACTTTGATTCCAAGAATTGTGTCCACTTGCAAACTGAGCTCACACATATATGTATTTATGAGTCAGGCATCCATAAAGAGTTTTATGTTGGTTCATCGGGCTCAAACATTGCACACGATTTAGGTCTAAAGTGTAGTTTCCAATCAGCAAAGATACAGCAGGTGTGGGAGTATCTAAAGCTAGATAGAGTGGCTATAAAATAACGTAATGCATAAAAATAAAATAGTAATAAATTTGTTGAGGTATCTACTACTACATTTAATTAAAGAAAGTGATTGAAATATGATAAGGCAAGACTTTTTAACAGGACTAGCTAAGTATTTCAAATAAATTTCACTAGGTATTTTAGACTGAATCTTTTATAACTATAGCTCATATTTTTCCAAAATGTTGAGATACAAAATTAAAGCTCTACAACTTAAGCTACATGTTTTTAGTTTATAGCTAAAATGTATCTTCTATTTCATGCTTTTATATACTATTTCTACTACTACTACTACTACTACTACTACTACTACTATTACTTAATTTTATCAAAACAAGCGCTTCCTCTTGTGATCAATTTTTTATAGTTTTATTTATTTCTAATCAAGTCAAATGTTAGTTTTAGTCAAACCCGTGACTTGTATCACTTTCAATCCGATCTAAAAAAAAAACGAAACCGGATTTATGACATCCACATGGTTTGATTGATTGTTTGTCTTTGATTTCGCACTTTATCATTAGAATTGTATGGCAAACTAAAATGTTTTGCTGCCAAAAGGTTAACTATATAATTTATTTGCGGGTGTTATTTGTTTAGCTGTCGGGTAAAAATAGATGAAGCATCAACATGTTATTAATATTTCGCAGTTAATTCAACTGATTAGGAGCCAGTGAGTGGAAATGGAGGTAATGACGCAGCCACTGAGCGGCACAACAAACTGGAGTTCCCATGAGTTACAGTGGGCGAAGTCAGTTAACATGGCAATAAACAGGGAGATAGGGAGCGAGAGGGGGGAAAGAGGGACTTGTACACTTGGAGAAAAACCTATTGAAACCTTTTTAAATTTACTAACAATTTGATTAATTTCACTCGCTTTAAATTCCGTGAAAATCGAACGAGTTTCTGGACAACTTCTCGGGGTTTTCAAACCGCGCGTGCCGCGAGTTCGAACTCGAATTCGAACTCAAATTCGTACACTGACAATTCACATGGAGACTCTAATCAACTTGTTTGCCCAATAGTTTTTACACACGTAATTAACGCAATCAAAAACAACAACAAATTAGTCGACTGTGATCTGTTTAGAGGGAACTTCTGGGGGAGGGAGTTGGTAGGGGCAGTTTGTGGATTCATGACTTGACAGAAATTTTTAGAGCTGTGAAAATCGTCGCAGAGTTGAACAAAAACAACGTAAAGTAAAGTAAATAAAATAAAAATATAAATAACAAATATTTTTTAATTTATACGATTAAAACACATTGAAACAAAAACAATCTAAACATTATCGCACATACATCTGTTTGTATGTATGCGAATACACATACGTTTAAAAATATATGATGCATATATGTATGTATGTGTGTATTCGGCGTGGCCAGCGACTGCGGCCAGAGCTGTCGCCACACAAGCAGCGAAAACGTTTCTGTCTCGCTTGCACTCGTTAGTGATATTGCGTTCAATTATCAATATTGTAACGCTTCTAGTTTTCTTGTTTGTAGTCCGATTTTAATGCACCTTTCAGCAATAGTTTGATATAGTTAGCCTCCACTCGAATTATACAATTACAATGCTGTACTACATGAACAAATGCGTAAAAAATGCAGAATTATTTGTATGTATTGTGGGAAAAAGGGGCGTGGCAGTCCAAAATTTCAAATGCCAATGCATTTGCGCTGTCGCTAGGAACCTCCATACCAGAATTGGTGATCCTAGGTGCCATGGTTACTGAGATATTCGCCGAAAACAACGATTTTTTCCGAGGTGTGTCTAGTTTTTTGCTCATTGTGGGCGAATGGGGCGTGGCATCGAAAAAAAAAAAAGATTCTTGTATTGACTGACTAAATATGTGATCGATTGACACCAAGCTCGAACTTGTAGCTCTTACCATCTCTGAAATCTGTTTGTTCATACGGACAGACGGACAGACGGTCAGACGGACAGACGGACAGACGGACAGACGGACATGGCTATATCGACTCGGCTTGTGATGCTGATCAAGAATATATATACTTTATGGGGTCTGCCACGCCTCCTTCTGCCTGTTACATACTTTTGCACAAACCCAATATACTCTTGCAGAGAGTATAAAAATAGTATTGAAATTGTTGTGCAGTTTTCACACACATTTAGCGGGGATTTTTACGCGTCAAGTGATTTTGTTGTTGTTGTTGTTGTTGTTTACTTGGTTGCTTCTGCGAATTGCGAAACGATGAGTTTGTTTGTTATTGTCGCCTCGCGCAATAAATAAGTAAATTTACATTCAGCACAAATACAAAAACAAATGCATAAATAAACAAGAAAGAAAAGTACAGTCGAGCACGCCCAACCGTATAATACTCTCTGCATTTTTTTCCCGGTTAAATTATTAAAATCGGTATCAAGATATTACAATATCTATTACTTGCATTAAAACACTTTGAAACAAAAACAATCTAAGCATAATTACACATACATCTGTTTGTTTGTATGCGAATACACATACGTTTGACATTATATATGTTCTTACATATGTATGTGTGTATTTGGCGCTGCCAGCGACTGCGGGCTTCGCTGCCGCCACACAGACAGCGAAAACGTTTCTGTCTCGCTCGAACTCATTAGTGATATTGCGTTCAATTATCAATATTGTAACGCTTCTAGTTTTCTTGTTTATAGTCCGATTTTAATGCACCTTTCAGGAATAGTTTGAAATAGTTAGCCTCCACTCGAATTATGCAATTACAATGCTGTACTATATGAACCAATGCCTAAAAAAGGAACGGAAGTTGTTTATGTATTTTGGAAAAAAAAGGGCGTGGCAGTCCAAAATTTCAAATGCCAATGTATTAACGCTGTCGCTAGGAACCTCCATACCAAAATTGGTGATCCTAGGTGCCATAGTTACTGAAATATTCTCCGGAAACACCGATTTTTTCCGAGGTGTGTCTTGTTTTTTGCTCATTGTGGGCAAATGGGGCGTGGCATCGAAAAAAAAAAGATTCTTGTATTGACTGACTAAATATGTGATCGATTGACACCAAGCTCGAACTTGTAGCTCTTACCATCTCTGAAATCTGTTTGTTCATACGGACAGACGGACAGACAGACAGACAGACAGACAGACAGACGGACAGACGGACAGACGGACATGGCTATATCGACTCGGCTTGTGACGCTGATCAAGAATATATATACTTTATGGGGTCTGCCACGCCTCCTTCTGCCTGTTACATACTTTGCACAAACCCAATATACTCTTGCAGAGAGTATAATAAAAAGCAATTCCAAAAATTCGCACACGACCTCAATGAGTCACAAAATGAGTCGCAAAATCAGAGAAAAAGAGAAACAAGTGAGACAGAAAGTGCCACAACAAACGGTGTGCTGTCCCCACTTCCCCACTTCCCCCCTCCTCCACTTCCCCTAACTGTTCCCTCACCTGCCCCTTGCAGTTTTCAACCAAAATAAAATTTGGGCGCAATTCTGTGTAAATTCATTTGATGTAAACAAGTCGAAAGCATTTCTCCCATAACTCGCTGTCTCTCTCGCTCTGTCTCCCTCCTTTTCTCTCTCTCTCTCTGAGTAATTGATCGACTTTGAATTGAATTACTCAATATGTGCGATTGAGTGTTTATACAGCCACTCGCAGTAGGCTATAAGTATGGGCAATTTGTTGTACAAGTTCAGTGAACTGTCTCTCTATTCGATATTTTATTTGTGACTTCGATTGTGATTGTGATTGTTATTATCGTGGCCATCAATCACATCAGTTCTATAATTAGATCTCTTAAAGTGCGCAGATCTTTGACAGCGACTTCAGTTATTCCAACGATTTTAAACGATCGTAGATCGGTTTGTATCTGCCGCTCTCTCCATCCCTCTCTCTTCATATCCGTTAATTAAATTCACGTGTGTTATCTATTTTTAACACTCGACTATTTTAAGCTCAAGTTCATAATGTAATTGTTCAATAAAAGCTAAAAATAAATGTGCTTATTATAACTTTTATTTGCCTTTAGTATTAAGTGGATTTGTAGTCTATTTTAAGATACTTTTTTAGCAAAGTCTTGAGCCTCAAATTGGCTAAGTAACTAACGTGTATTTAACAAAGAAATGTAGTTGTTACACATACAAAGATACTTGGATATTTACATACTAGATACACAGATATTTGAGTTACTTTCTGGCCCACTTTCCTGCCAGCACAAATAAATCTTTCAAAACCCTTTGCGCATCTCTTAGCTACAACTCCAGCTGAGCTACATCTACTAAGACGGCAAAACAGCCTAAGATTTGCATCGAGCGTATCTCCGTCTTAACCTTTGACACGATCTCGGTTCTTAGCCTTTTCCATTAGCTGTCGGAAAATAGGGAAAATTGCGAAAATGGCAATTTGTGAGCTCAAGATACATAATTACGAATTGCAGCTGCATTAAAGTATCTGCAGGTAGACAGCTGCGACCACCGCAAGCGCAAGAACAACAACATCAAGGACTGTCAGGATAACGAGAAGAAGAAGCAAATGAGGGAGTAGAAGAAGAGGAAGCAGAGGAAGCAGCAGAAAGTGCGGCAGGTGCGCGAATTTCTTGTTGTTATTTGCAGACAAATCGAAGCGAGCAAATGCGTGTTGTGCCCTGTAGTGGCATGCAAGAGGGTGGCTATGATGAACTACATTAGCCAAAGGTTAAAGAGTTTCGTAGTAAGCTACTCTGCTTATCCTACAGGGTATCTTTGCGTCTCCCCAAGCTTTTCAACTGCTTTCCCTGCAGCTCTGTCAGTTGTCAGCGCAAATAAAGTGGTATTAAGTGGCTGTAAACATTCAGCAGGATCGCAGTCCTGTAATTTGGCTTGTTGCACGTTGCCAGTGCAGAATTAGGGAGCACAACTGACAATCAAAAGACGGGAGTGCAAACTCTGAGCTCTGAGCACGGCCAGCTGTTGTGTTTGATGCAACACGTGGCAGGTGTGGCTGCCACAGCCTTGACGTGGCTGTTGCAGCTGCCAGTTGTTGCCCCTTTTGTAGTTGTTGTCGCTTTTGTTCTGCTGCTGCCGCTGTCCTTAAATGTTGTTGTGGCAGCTGCTGCAGTTGTTGCTGCTGTCGCATTTGGCAATTATGCAGCTAAGATCGAGACTCAACTGCGGCACAAGGATAAAAGTCAACGCAGCGTGGCACAAACACTCGTAGCGCCTACCTGTGTTGCACCTGTCTAGCCATTGTTGTGGCTGTTGCTGGTGTTGCTGCTGTTGCGTGTTATTGTTGCCGCTTCTCGTTGCTGAAAGGAAAACTCAGTTTTCTGCTTTTCTGGTGGGCTGCTCGGCTCAGCTCAGCTCGGCTCGGCTGCTGGGCTGCTGCCAATTAGCACAGATTGCTGTTGTTGTCGGCAGCAGCTTCGTTATAACTCATTTGCAGCAATAAATGTCGAAAGCAGCAACGGCAACAGCAACGTGCAACGTGCAACAGGCAACTGGCAATGAGCAACTCACAACAAGCAACAATATAAACTGTTGATGGGCTCTGGAGGGAGCTGAAGGTAGAAAAGTCATAGAATTGATTGCACTTTGGCGTGTTTGTTAAGTTTGCAAAGCAACAACAACAACAACAACAACAACAACAACTGCAACAATTGAGTTGCTTTTGCCATTTGCAGTTTGGCTTTTCATTGTTGGAATGTTGCACTCAGCGCACGCCAGCAACAATGTTGCCCAAACAAACGACAGCAACATGATTGACTTCCGCATTCCTCTTTAATAAGTCAGTCAACTCGTAGTGAACAGCAACAGCAACAACAACAACAACAACAACAACAACATCAACTCACAACAACAACCATAACAATTGATGCCATGCAAAAAGTGAGTTTTGAGATCTGTGAAATTTTTGTCTTGATCTTTTGGCTTGTAGTTCAGCAATGTTGCAAGTGCCACAACAACAACAACAACAACAACAACGTTAATTGTAACACATTTAGCATTTTTCCAGCTGTGGTGAAAGTTTTCCAGCTACTTTTTTATGGCGGAAAAGTTCCACACTGAAATTCCATTCAATTAGGGATTATTAAAAGGGTTAAGGCTTCAGTTTCAATGGAATTAATTGTTGGAAAAATGTCTTAAAAAATTAAAAAAAATATTTAAAATGTTTAGCAAAGAAAATTTAGTTGAAATTAAATTTTCTATGTTAAGTCTAAAAAATTTTTTTCTAATAAACTATAAACTATAAATAAGTTTTCCTATAATTTCCTCTCATGTTCCACTCCATGTCACTCACAGTTTCCACTAACTTTCCACTATTAAATATTCAATCTTAAATCATTTGTTTGATCATGCACAGCTTGAGTTCCTGTGCCAATCAGTTGAGCACACAAATAGTCAATGATCTATGAAGAATCAGTTATGTCATAGCTGCTCTCATTCATGATGTCATTTGATGTCCAAGTATTTCATTCACACTTTCGACTCAACCCATTCATATGTAGTCCACAAAGAGACCTTCAAGTGCAGTTTTGAGAACTGAGTACTGAGTGATTTGCTTCCTGGCCCAGAGCCCAAGTGACTCAACCAGTCAAAATGTGTACACAATTTTAATGACATCCAAAGCATTTTTCGCTTGTTTTCGTAGCCAAGAAAACAATCCATCAAATTGTAGTGCGAAAAAGAAACACAAAAATTCGCGACAAACGTCACGAAAAGTCAAACTAAATTTGCAAATTATTAGCAAAGGGGGAATTTTTGCTGTTTTCATTGTTTTTGCCATTGAATTTTAGCTGTTCGTCATCGAGTTCCGGCCATGTGACTGCAGCATATGCAAAAGCCAAAACAACATGGCTAAATTTGGCCATAAACGTAGGTGGCAGGCAGTAGCCATTGACGCCATTTGATAGCCAACAAAATCAAAAGAGAAGGTCAAGCAAATACTACGTGGAAAAAGTAAAAGTTTTGAGAACTTAATCCACTCCAAAGTTGGCCAAAATTATAGACATTTTAGCAGCAGTTTGGGCGAAGAAATATCAGGTTTCTCAGAAGGAAGAGCTCTGCTGGGAAAGCGGGAAGTTTAAGGAAAATTTGGTAGAATTTTTAAATCAAAAACTGAATTTCTTAGAAATAGGAGCAACTAAAAGTTTAAGGACTATTTTAAAATTAATATTTTAAGCGTTTTTAAAAAGGTTATTAGATCTCTTCTTAACAAACAAAATTTAAGATACATTTTGCAGAGTGTTTTCATAAAGTTCTTCTCATTCAAGTCCAACATGTGTGAATGCTCTGAATACTACGCCAAGTGTTCTAGTGATATGTTGGCTAGCATGAGGGTAGTATATTTTTGGTTGGTGTTATTTAGGGGTGGGGGGTGCCAAGGGGTGTGGCATTAAGACTTGCAAAATCTTATGAATATTTTGCTCACGCGCTGCCAACAATCAGTCATTTTGTTGAGGCGAGAACAGCGATGACGACGACGACAGCGACAGTGGCAATACCCTGGTCGCTGCCACTGCCCCTGCCACTACCCCTACCCCTGATGCCACCTAACCTCACACCCCTCCCCCAGCTAGCAAAGCAAAGAAGTCACGTTTGCTGCCTCCCCGTTCTGTGCCACAAAAGCCTCGCATACAAAGTCAATTAGTTGTGATGCCCCGACGAAGGCTTCTTGTTCTTGTTCTTGTTCTTGGTGTTGTTGTTAAGATTTAGGCCAACAATGACGCACAGCAGAAAAACAGCAGCAAAAAAATAAAAAATACACACAGCATTGGACTATTTTTTATGATGTTGCCACCACCAATGAGTGTTGCCACCAGCGTGTGCAGCACACACCCAAACACACCCAAACACGCACACAATTTTAGTGGTTGCATAAAAAGCAGCTATGAATTAATGCCCAAAGTGGTCCAAGTGATCTATGTAGAGTACATAAAGTGGGCTTACAAATGAAGACTCTTTTGGGCCCCAACTGAGATCAGAAATTTCTCCCAGTGTATTTCAAACATTCCTAAAGATTTACAAATATCAAAGTCTAAATTTCAATTTGCCTAGTTGTAGTTGTAGTTGTAGTTGTTCTTGTTGCAGTTGCTTTAAAGACGTCAACATATTTTTAGCTGGCGCCGGAAATGCGAAAGCCTTTTGATATTTTTTTTTTTTCTCATTTGATTTTCTCATTTTCCATTTTCCATTTGCTGCTTTTCACTATTTGCCATTGTTGCTGGGACCTTCGACTTGGACATCATTAGGCGCTAGTGTGGGCTGCTTGGGGTGCTTAGGGAGGCAGGGAGGAGACGGAGGAAATGTGATTGGTTACCGAGTACTACGTATACCTTGTATTTTTAGCTAATCACGCGGATAAGCCGAACACACAAAACTTTGTTGCGTATTTATGAGGCAAAATATTAAAGGCATATAAATAACATAAAGTAGTCTGAAATTATGCAGAGGCTGCAGATACCCTGTAGAAGTAAAGGAGTAAGAAGAGCATAAAATGTGCTTTGGTTGTGAAGAAACTAAGTCAAAAGTTTAGGGAAAATTAAATAGCATTTACTTTATCTTTAGTGGGAGTATCATTTCAGCGTATACCCTGTAAAAAGTCTGTCATAAGTAGAGCGAAAAATTTAGTTAACATAAATTAAACATCAGATGTTTTTTAAGTTTCTTTTTTGAGTAGTTTTGAGTAAGAAATTCAAATTTTCTCCACTGTGCCTTAATTGACCCTGCAGTTTCCACCTATAACAGGGTATGCTCGTAAAAATAAACTTTACGTTTGGGAAAACGCTTTTCTTTGCTGGTGTTTTAAATATTCTTAAATTTAATGTGCGGCAAAGTAAACAAGCGATACTTATGTAGTACCCAAATAGGTCCATAATCCAGACAACACTCGTTAAATTTCGCCTGTGTGTGAGTGTGTGTGTGTGTGTGTGTGTGTGTGTGTGGATTAAGTGAATGATTATTATTAGCAAAAGAATACTCATTAGAGCCTCCTGGGCTTAGTTGGGATTTGTTTCACCAAATTGCTTGAAACAAATAGAAAACTTGAATATTTTTAGGTCACACTGTAAATTGTGTGGAAATTTCAAGTCAATTAATAAAACATTTTCCCGAGATGAAAGTAAAATGTCGGGAAATTCTTCCTTTTACTCTGAACTTGGTCGGAACGTGAGTGGATAAAGCAAATGACAGGGCAGATTTCTGGTCAAAACCAAATCGATGTGCAAAAAGGGCCAAGAGGAGCTGAAAATTGAAGTTGTAGTTTTCTGGTCGATGACAACTCCATTTGGTAGCTCCATACAGTGGCAGCCATAAGTCACCCTTCAATTTGTGTGTTTGCCACATGCTTTGAAATGAAAGTTTCACTGAGAAAGAGACAGACAGTGGGAGAGAGAGAGAGAGAGAGGGAGAGGGAGAGAGCTGGAGTTAAGCGATGACAGCGCAGAGGATGAGCTTGAGGAATGGGAATAAGCTGAATACGTGCTCAGCGTTAAGTGAAAATACAAGAAAATTGAGGCACGCGACGAATTACAGCTTAAACTGAGCATGAGGTATGCCCCATGTGATCTGAGGTGGGGGAGGGCAGGCAGAGGGAGCCTGCAGCTTGGAGCTTAGAATTAGGCGCCTGACTGAGTGTCCGATGGGTGTGTACAGTTGTGTGTGTGTGTGTGTGTCAAATGTGAAAAACTGTACGTTGACAAGATTTATGTGGAAAGCGGCACGAAAAGCGGCAGCAACAGCAGCTGACAAATGTGCCGAGCTGCAGAGGGGCAAGAGGAGCGAAGCAGAAGGTAAGGGGAGGGCAGACTTGCCACTAAGCTGCTGCATGGCCTTTTTTGATGCCACATTGAGTAGATACACAGCAAGAGGCTGCGAATGAGACTGAGACGAGCAGCAAGAGAAGGACAAGGACGAGCAGGAGGACCAAGACGAGTGCGAGGACCAAGAGCAAGAGCAAGACCGAGACCGAGACTCACACGCGGATGCGGACGAGGACAATGGCAAATAAAAGATTTTTATTATCACATTATGCGGCAGCAGATTTCGCCCTAAGTTTTCGCCGCCCTTGTTGACTAGTTTACTTAATGCCACGCCTACTGTACCCCCTCCCCCTCAACGGGCGGGCAGTCGAAACAGTGTCGCATTTGGATTTAGGCCAAGTTGTTAAGTTTGCTATGCGATGGCCCTAAAAGCAAAAGGCAGGTTGGCCAAATTCAATTTGCCAAATGAAATTTCTAGACACGGGGCCAAAGAGCGAGCATTAACCGAAAGTACGCGAAAGGGCATGCCAAGCGTGGTAGTTACCCTGTAAAAAGGTTAGAGGTGCAAAAGGAAGGAAGGTTACTGTCTAGAAACCTTATTGGCTCACGAAACTCACACCGTTAGGTAAGCAAGTAATACACAAAGTTAGTGCATACTCTTTTCGCATCCCCAGCCTTTACAGGGTATACAAATGGAGCATTAACAACGACGTCAGAGCACTGCAGACATCGTTAGTTCTACTTGGCCATACTCGTCTATTTTCGTTTACCGCCACGACAGGGAGAATTACTAATTTGGATGTTATGCTCCCGGATTTGTTGCTGCATCACATGCTAATTATACAAAAATAGAACACGTGAGCTGCCCAGACGCAGGGGGTGTCTGCGAGGGTCGGAGAGAGAGAGGGGAGTGGTGGGGTGTCAACTGTTGCATGTCGTCGCCTGCTTAGAAGTGGCAGGAGGAAGGAGGAAGGAGGAAAGAGGAAAACTTTTGCGCCTCGTGTCGCATCAGTCAAGCACGAAGCTTGAAGATTGATGCGATGCCACCTGAAGACGCCACCAGAAGAGACTGACAAACTGACTAACTGACAGCGGCAAGATAGAGCAACAGCTGCCAGAGAGACAGGGGAGGAGTAGGAGACTGAGAAGGGAGGGAGAAAAGTTATTTGGGTCAGACTTTTGACTTGGACTTGCAGGAGATGCACAACTGAAAGGTGACAACTCGACCGCGGTGTGACTAGCCATGGAGCACGACTAATGGCCGCTCCCCCCTCCCTCCCCTTAGGCCTTTGGGCACACAGGAAGCAGACGAGTCTGGGAAATTAATATAATTTTTGCGAGCAATTGCAAAAAATTAGCCATGGCCGATGATTGTTGATGTTGCAATCATTAATAACGTAGAAGAAACAAAGCGGCGACTGTGGTAGGTAGTTTAGGCAGGGCAAGGGGCGGGTAGGGGGTGACAGAGGGGGCAAAGGGGACGGGCTGCAGTGCTGGCTTGACATGATTAATGTTGGAATTGTGTGAGTGGCATAGCTACTTATAAACCAAGGTAATAACGATCCAAAATGGAAGCCAAGGTTACGCCTCATTTGCGAACGCCTCAACGAAAGCGAAACTAAACTAAACTAGGGAAAAACAAGGGAAAGAAATCAAATATTTATAGCAAATTTATTATTGATTTTAGTAAAAATAAAGAGGAATTTTTGTGTAATTTAAAGCTTTTTATAATTAATAACTTTATGCTCTTTTGACCTCCAAAACACAATGCGACTCTGATTAAGATTTGCACATAAAATTCATTTATTTTCAAAATGTCATTCAGTCATGAAATTTGAAATGCTGTCAATTTTGTTAATTATTTTTATCAAATAAATGAGCTGAAATCACTGCATATTAGGACTACGCATTAAACTATGCGAATATATCGCTATATATAGCGAGTTATGTCATTCATACAGTGAACACTCGATTATGAGTTTGAATTGAACTGAAAAAAACTGCATTTAATAAGCGTTTTAAATTGTTTTAGGCATTTTTGCTGTCTGACAATTTGACGGACGGGCAAGAAGCCTCGTCGCCAGCTACCCCACCCCACCCCTGGACTGTCCTGGTCTGGTCTGGTCTGGTCTGGTCGGGTCTCCTCTGTTTACTGCCACGCCCCGTCCACCTTCCGTTTGTCAGCTGACAATCAAAAATGTCAGACGGCGACATCCATGAATCGTGATTTGGATTGCAGCAACTGAAACTAAAACTGAAACTGAAACTAAACTCTGACTAAGTGGGGGCTACAGCGGGGAGGGGAGGGAGGAGGGAGCGGAGTGGGCTGCCCAGTGGGGCACGCTGCTGTGTAATCCGTCATTTGTTCGCATTCCATTCAAGGCTGCCTGCCTGCTTAGATCCGCCTCAGTGGGTCTCGCTCACAGCCCACATATGGCCCTCTCTCTCGCACACACTTACACTTGCTCTGTCTCTCTCTCTGTTGCACCTGGGCAACACAGCGGCCATTTGGCAAATTGCAACTTTTCGATAAATTCGAATCATTTGTCATTGACACAAATAGCTTTCAAATTGCACACACAAATAAACACACACACACACACACACACACACACATACGAGCAGAGAGACAGCAAGAGATAGAGCGATAGACAGAGCGGGACAGCAAGAGGTGTTGTTGCTGTTGTTGCAGTTGTTTCATGTTGCAACTGCTGCAATTGACGACGTTCTCAGCGGAAATTCCCAAACTGAGCTCAGACAACGCCAGAGATCGGAGACTCTTGCTGCGCGAAATACCCTAGCTAAGGAGGGTATATCGATTGGAATGTATGGCAAAGTTTTAGGGATTATTTTTACTATTTTTTATATATTTTATTTTAGTTTTAAAATTAAACTTTAAGGGTTTAGAGCTGTTTATAAAATAAATTTAAGTTTTTATTAAAATTTTGATGACTTAATAAATTATTTTATATATTTCTTGATTATTTTAAGCTTCTACACATAATATTTACTATATATCATATACTTTTTGATCATTAAATCGTATACACATAATTAACTTTTTATGTTTCCCAATAGTTTTATTAAAAGTTTCTTAAAAAATATATTTAAATTAATGTAGACAATTATTTTTAATGAAAAACTCTTAAATAAATCTTTTTATGCAATATTTTTAGCAGCTTTAAATAAATTATTTATAAATAGAATGATTTTCTAAAATTAGTAGCTATTACCTTTATTTTGTTAACTTGTTTTTATAGGCCAAGGGTATGCGAAGGCTTTGGCACTTTGCAGTTTTCGTGTTTTTTGTTTTGCTTGTTATTATCATTGGTATTGTCGTTGTTGTTGTTGTTGTTGTTGCCGCTGCTGGTGGCATGCCGCATGTTGCCGTCGTGTAGTTGCCGATTTCAAGCTGCGTCTCAGCAGCAACAGCAACGGCGACAGCAACAATCACTTAACAATTGCTGTCTCTTTTGCACACGCTCACAATGACCCAGTTTCCAAGCGGAATGTAAACAAATTTGACCTGAAAAACAGTTTTTTGCTGCTGTTGTTGTTGTAGTTGCTTTGTAAACAAAACGCAACAGCGACTGCGACGCCAGCCGAAGCAGCGACAGCGACTGCGACTGCGGCAGCGGCTCAACTGTGAATTGCGTTTTCATTTTGGCCTTTAACGTCAAACGGCTACAACAACAACGACAATTTTGCGCTAACAAAGTCATTTTGGCCAATATGAAATAGTTTTGGTCTTATGGGAGACAAATAGGTGAGCGAGGGGGGAGGAGGTAAGGAGGGGGTGACTGGGGAGACTGTCTTGTTGCATGAACAATTCGCCAGCAGCTGCCACAAGCAAAAAGATACAAATAATCATTGTACAGCAAAAAATCAAAACAAGACAAGAAAGAAAACAAAGAGAAGACAAAAAGAAAACAAAACAAAAACTGCGAAGCGAATAGAAATGTTAAGATTGCAATTGCGGATAAATAATGAATACTTGTATATAAATTGCGAATAAGAAAATAAAAATAAAAATCTGAAAACATGAATAATCTGCACAGCTCAAAACCCCTAAAAAAAAGGCAGTAAAAAATAACAACAATGGATCATTAGCATTAACGATGCTTTTAAATATTTTATGCAGAAATACATAAATATAAACATAAACATAAATATATACATACATACTTTTAGTGCAACAATTTGTAGTTGTTTTTGTTGCTGCCACAGGCGCCGCCAGACAAAAAGCATTAAGACAGACAGTTGGAGGGAGGGATGCATCGGAGGGCAGGAGCAAGTTTAGGACACCTTTCGAATTAGCCCGAGGATTGTTAATGCACTGCCACGCCCCTTATCTGATACTCCTGCCAAATAAAGACTTTAGCTGCAGTTTGGGCTCAATCAAAAGTTAAATTGAAAGCGGCTAAAAGTAAATTCAATTTGTGGCTGGAAAGCAGCGAAAGGTTTGGCGGTATTGCCACCGATTTGTAGCTAAAACTTAAACTAAATTTAGCTATATTTTATTTAATTTTTAACTTAATAAAACTGGCAGTTTTAAGAAACTTTTTGAAGACTTTTCTCTAAAATTTCATCGTTCTACGCATTTAAATAGTTGCCAAACCGTTTAGAGCATTTAAGCCACTTCTTTAGCCACTTCTTGCTGGCTTATTTCACTGCTTCACTTTCACAGTCTCTTTGTGCGCGTCTTCGCCAGTTCCTGCTGAAGAAAGCGGAGCTGAGCTATGTAGGGGCCAGGCGGTGAGGGGGCGTAGCGCTGGGGGTTTTTCCCATAATTCCTCATTTCGTGATTGCAAAAATTTTCACCCATGTCTCTCCCTCCCTCTCTATCCCCCTCTCATTCGCACACAGAGTATAATAGTCCGTTGTTATTTTTTTCCATTTCTTTTTTATTTGTTTGCATAAAAAATGAAATTTCAAAAGCGTTTCATTAATTTTTTGCTGGCATCTTCTGTTGTTGTGTTTGGTTTTTGGTTTTATTTCTGTTGTCTATTTTGTGGTGGCACGCCCCCTTCTGCCACGCCACCGCCCCCCCGAACTGTTGGCGAATTTGGCGAATGGCTCACGTAATAAATTCCATAAATTGCGTTTTACTTTGACACACATAACTACGCTCAGTGTATCAGTGTCGAGTGTTGTTGTTGTTGTTGCTGTTGTGGCATGTAGTTCACAGTTAGTTGACGCTCACTGTACTTGTTGTTGTCAGTCATTATTATTGCTGTTTTCACTTGAGTTTCATGTTCAGCGGTTTATTTTTCAATACACACACACATGAAACATACATTTGTTTTTTTCGCAGTCTCTGTTTTTATCTGCAAATTTGCTTTGTTGTTGTTCGCTTTCGCCCGTACAATAACAAACAACAGCAACAACAATAACAAGGGCAATAACAGCTGCCAAATTGCAAGCCAATTGTCAACATTTATCGTGACAGTCACAAAGTGTCATCATCATTATGATCATTATCTTTATCATTATTATGCTCATCATTAGCATGATTAGCTGGCGGCAACCTCAGCATTGTCAACTTGCAACGTGGGCGGTCGGAAGGTCAAATTCGCAGCTTTTCTTTGAGTCATACCGAATCATTGGCCAAAACAGCAAAAAGGCCAAAACAACAAAACTTTAAAACGCAACAAACAAACAGCAAAGCAGCTAAACAGCAAAACAAAGCGACATTGCCAAAAAATAAGTAAACAAAAAAGCAAAACAGCCAAAAACGTTCAAAACAAATCACAATCATTGAAAATTGTCTGAGTTTTTTTGTGGTTTTTGTTGTTTTGGTTTCACGTGGCGTATGAGTAATTTTTCGCTGTTTTGTTTATTGACAAAATTTGCGTTTTGGCCAAATTGGTTTGCCGCAAAGACGGCCAAAAAGGAGGCAAAACGTCAGAAACACTTGAAACCCAGCAGTGTTGACATCACAAAACAACTAACAACAGCAACAATTGTCGAAGGCAACACGTGGAAATGTTGGCGGGGGGACGAAAGGGGTAAAAAATCGACTGAAAAGCGCTAAAAATAACAAAGTGGCAAAAAATGTTGACAGGCCATGGCACCAAAAAAAGAAGGAACAACAACAACAACAATCGTGTCTGGCTAAAGTGTGTCTTGTTGTAGTGGCTGTTGTTGTTGTGGTTGCTGTTGCCATTGTGTACACAACATTTGCAACATTGTTGCAGACGTCGGCGTCGAAGCAATGGAAATGGATGAATTGCATTAATAATGCAACCAGACGAGAGTTGTCGACTCGAGGCCAAAGCACAGACACATTAACAACAACAGCAACAACAACAACAGCGGCAAGTGCTATGTGGCATGCCGCAAGAAAGTGAAAGAAGATCGTGCAAGCCACTAGAAGAGCAAGTGAGAGAGGGAGAAAGAGAGTGAGAGAGAGAGAGTAGAGCGAAGAGTCGTCTGCAAAATATTGCAATGAGAGCGTGAGTTGGCAACATTTGCAGACGGTTAGTGTTGTCATTGTTGTTGTTGTAGTTCTGCTGCTTGTTGTTGTTGTTGTTGCGAAGACTATGCAAAAATATTTCACTTTTCAAGTGCGCACAATGCAAAATAATAAATAAGAAAAGCGCAAAAAGAAGAGAGAAGCAGAAACTCAGACAGAGTTGCGCTTTAAGCTTAAGGGCACAAAAGGAAGGGGGCTAAGAGGGTTAAGGGGCGGCGATAGGGACAGACACAAGCAGTGCAGCCTCTGGGGAATTTACATGGAGGAGACAGGGGGACAGACAGAGCGGCAGGACTTGGGGCACTGCAAACAGTTGCAAGCACTCAGAAGATTTGCATAAATGCAAATAATGCAGTTACTCCTCAATTGAATTGCAATTCGATTTGCCGATTTGTGAAGCCTTTAACGCTGCACAACACTGTTAGACAGTGCTCGCAGCGATAGAAAAGATGGCACTAACCTCTGCTAAAGTCAAAAACACACACACACACTCACACACTTCCCATCACACACACGCAGACCATTCATTAACAGCGAAGCCGCTTTCACACGCCGTTAACTCTTACTCTCACTTCACTTCTCATTCAATCATTCTCTTTTAGCATCTCCCCCTTCTCCCTCTCTGCCTCACTCATCTTGTTTACACTTGTCACTCTTCATCACGTCATCGTCGACACTTTAAATCATAGCGGTTAATGCATTTACAGCTTATCAAAAATGTTACTTTTAATAGTCGCATAATTATAAATCAATTGAAATTAATGAAGCTTTAAAGCTGCGAAGAGGGAGATAGAAAGGTAGAGAGAGAGAGATAGAGTTATAAGAGCTACATAAATGATATAGTAATCCGATTTGAAGGAAATTTGATAAGCAGCAGGCTACGTCGACTGTTGATTCTGAACAGGAATATTTATACTCTATAAGGTCGTGACAGGGGTTTAATAAAGCTGTTAAACAATTATTTACTGTTATTCAAACTAGTTTTTTTCAACTAACAGCTAGTTCATATTGTGGGAAAGGGACAGCACTACTATTGTCCTGTACCGACTAAAATTTCTTTGTTAATGGTGCTGCGATTATTCAGCTACTTTTTGTGTGCAATTTGCTGCTCTTGTCGGTAGCATAGAAGTGGAGCTTAGGGAGCAAGGGGAAAGGAAGGGAGTGAAAGGGTTAGGGGTAGAGGGAGACAGACGGGTGTGTAGTGTGTGCGAGTGAGAGGCTCGCTAAGAGCATCATTAAGTCTTCGTCTCGTCATCACAATATGCACTAGGGGGGGCGTGTGTGGTAAGGTAGGGGGGCAGGGGTTAGGGCACAAGTGGCAGGAAGCGGGGCGCAGACTTAAAATAAATAAAAACTTCAACTTCAAGTTAAGCGTTTAAGTTGTTTGTTCCTCCGCATCTTGAGTATTTCTCAACTGCAACTTGCAACATTGTTGCATGTGTCAGCGGCAGCGTCAGCGACGGTAGAGGGAGTGGCAGAGGCGGTGTCAGAGGCGGTGGCAACGTCAGACATAATGAACGTAGCCCAAAGTCACTTCATGGGCCACATAATATCTGTTTTCTCTGCACGCTCCTCACCACATCCCCACTGCCAAGCAACGCGAGCTGTTAATAGATCAGCCAGACATCAAGTAGGACAGACTGATAGACGGACAGAGGGACAGACGGACGGACTAACAGTCGGATGGACAGTTGGACAACAAAGGTTTCGAGTGGTGAGTAAAGTTCTTTAATTTCACCGCAGCTTCGAAGGTTTTGCTAATTTGATTTGTGTTGGGAGTCGAAGGAGGAGAGCAGGTTATGTAGAGGGTTTTGTAGTATACAGAGGAGGCGTGTAGATCTAACTTCCTTTAGAAACCAATATATCCTTCATTAGTTGATTACTATATTGGGCAACTTCAATGCCAACTAAATCTAAATTCCATTCTCTTTGGACTCAATCATAAATAAATCCTAATCATTTATAAATTATTGAAAGCCACTAGATTTTCCTTGGTCTCTGTCAACTTTCCTTTATTCATTGCCAACTTTAGCTAGTTTAATTCATAATTGTAGAGAAAGGTAGTATAAATATTTATTACAAGTCAACTAACTTCCGGTATAAAATCTAAGGAAATAAATCAGTCAACTACTAATTTCTGCTTAGTCTAAACTTGTGTCTTAAATCAGTTGAACTCAACTTTGAACTCTTTCGAGTATTAGTTATTAGTATTAGTTGGCTATTCGTGATTGTAATTATCATAAATTATGAATGCAACCGACTCTTTTACTCTTCGTATCGCTATCTCCGTCTGCTGTCACATAAAACACACAAACTTTTACCAAAATTTTAGTTGTGAATTTTGGTTTTGTTTTTAGCCATTTTTTTGTGAATTATGTCAGAGGTTTTGCGATTTTTGTATCGATAAACTGGTCAAACGACCACACAGGCTGCAGTTGGCTGGATATACGATCGCTGACACGCCTACCATTCACTGTAACCGAAATAAAGGTGAAACACTTGTCGCATACCCTGTAAAAAGCTCAGGAAAGCAGTAGGAAACTGTTTAAAATACTTTTCTATTATTATAGCTTAATTTACAGGGTATCTACTGTTCACAAAATCAGTTGTTGCCCAACTCGGGGATGCACATTTGTTGTTTTTCCTTGTCCTGCGGGAATCGCTTATTTTATGCCATAAGACTGCTATCAAATGCAGCGTGCAACAGTGTGGCAAGTTGCAAGTTCCGCGCTGAAACTGCAACTGCAACATTTCAACGCTTGCAAACAATTTTCTAAGTCGCCAATTGAGCGATTTTCATGCGCCATGAAAATTTAGTCAACTGTTAACATTTTATGGGACTAAGGCAGGGAGAAGAGGTGGGGAAAAGGCGGGTGGAAAGGGGCCTGAAAATTTATGAGGACAGTGGCAAGTGGAAAGCAGCGACCGGAAGTCAGCCAGACTGCACGCATAATATTTATTTGTGCTAATCTGCGCCACAAAAAAAAAAAAAAAAAGAAGCGAAAATGTTAATTAAAATGTCATTCGCATTAAACACACGCGCTGTCCCTCTTCTCCTCCCTCCCTCTCTCCTCGTCACTCCCCCCTCCTTGCTTCCCCTCCTGAGCATAATCAAAAACCAATATCTGGTCTGATTTGTAGCTACAGCTCGACTTCATCGGATATTCATGAGTTTTCTCTGGGTTTGAGAACTCGCCTCTGATCCTAGCTTCTTGTCCTGGTCACGTCCTGTTGCCACTCCCCAACCCCCTGCTGTGCTGAAAATTTAAATAAATACTCTGCGTTATCCTCTCAATTTTACATATTCTGCGTTTTTTCCCTGTCGTACTTTGTATTCCTCTTATTTTTATGTGGATGCCACAGCATTTTCCGAGTCCATTAACGCGTCCAGGGGAACTCGTGTCATAATCACCTTGTTTGTCGGCCGGAACACCTCTAATGCCAAGTAGAAGTAGGACAAGTGGCGGTTGGCGGGGGGCGGCTGTGGGCGTCGAGGGCGTGGCTGTCGTTATGTCAGATAATCATTTTCGACGGCAGCCAAAACGAGCCAAGAGCAGCCATCAAATAAACGTAATTCAATGCACAAAATGACAACATTTTCATTTTGAATTTTGAAGCAACAGTCCCCCTACTTCCCCCCCTCCAGCCACCACCACCAACCCAGGCCAGCATCCCCCATTGGTAGCCCTCCCTAGCGGCAAAATGGAATTTGGCAGCTGTCCGGGGTTTTGGCAGCTTTGAGAGCAACTTTGACTGCCATTTGCATATGGCCAATTGGGCAATGTTGACAAGAAATTGTTGTTGTTGTTGTAGGGGGTGGGGGTGGGGGATAGGCGTCAGTTCATAGGGCACAGGGCACGAGCCACAGCTAAAGTCAGCAAAGTACGCAAATGATTACGAATTATGTTTACGGCTAGGCTCATTACATACGTAACTCTTGGCCAAATTAAGTGTCTATTTGTACAGCAAATTTGCTCTCGCATAAGAATTTAACACACAAGTCTTGGCAGATTTTCCAGCTCATTTCACATGCGCTTTTCTGGCTTGAGAATTTAGCCTTAAGTAACAAAAAACACTCGAATTCTAGCTGTTAATTAAAATATATAGATTTCTTAAACTAAAAGCCTTAAAAACCGTCTTAAATCAAGTTTCCTTCAACTAATAATAAAATATTAAGTATACGCCTACGTTGCTCTACTTCCCTACTCAAATAAACGCCTTTCTCTTGTGTGTTGGTGTTGGAATAAATGTTTATTTATTATTGTTTCAACCGTTTACAAATATGGCAAAATTGTCATCGAATCGATAACTATAACTAACATTTATCGACAAAACGAATATTCATTTGTATCTTGTGCTCTCAAAACTTATGCACTAACTTATTAAGTGAGTAATTAATTGTGATGTGAATTGTTGTTGTTTTTCTAGTGTAGAAATGTTCTAAGTAGTTGTATGTTGGATTATACATGGTGAGTTTTAGTTAAAATGAAGTTTGCTTAACGAGAGAGTTTTCTGCACCAAAGATTGCAGTTGGTCTATAACGAGTTGGCCACATCGCACTTTAGTTGAAGCTTCTGTCACACACAAATACACACGCACACACACTCACACCAGTCAACTTAAAACGTTGCACATACGCCATGTATGCACGCTAGTTGCTATCGTCACAATCGCACCTTTTGCTGCCCCCCCCGCGAGCACGAACACGAACCCGACCCGACCCGACCCGATCTCGTATCCGAAGTCCAACGAACAAAATAATACATCCATTACCATCAATCGACAAAAGCTGGAACGATGCAGCCAAGTGTTATGCAACTACTTAAAGGACTTTATCATTTGCTTTGCTGATTTGCATTGTTTGAGTTGTGATTTTAATGGTGCTGTCAAATGTCGTCGTCTGAATCGACTCTCTCCGTCTCCCTCCTGTCTCCTACTGCAGCTTCATCCATTCTTCTCTCAGCTGACAGCTTAGAGCAGGTAGCATTTTCGTCGCCAACAGGAGCAGGTGCAGTGCACATGGCGATAGTAGCGACACAGACACTTCAGATACTTGTATCCAGCACAGCAGTGATGCGAGTGCGAGTGATAATGCGAGTGCGAATAGCAGGAGGCATCGTGAGAGCAGTACGAGTAGCAGCCACAGTCGCACATCTTGACAGGATCTCGCTTCCTTTTGTCCTACTTCTTAGTGTTTACTTGCTGCCTTTCCTTGCCTTTTAGCCTGTAGGTTAATAGGTTATTTCTGGTTATCCTTTCGGTGTGTCGTCCTGGCGCTTTGCTGTCTTTGGCTGAACTGATTTCTGGCCAACGCTTCGTTGTTTCAACTTGGCTTAGGTTAGTCCTCGTTTGTGCCACAATTGCCCCGTTGCAACGTGGCAACATTGTTTGATCGATGCCATTTTGTTTTGCGTATTTGGGTGGCCAACATTCGTACCACGCCCCAAATCCAGTAACTATTCACATCTTTTGTTATTCCAGTTGTTGTAATTGTTGTTGTTGGAAATCATGTCAATTGATTTTGGTAGCAAGTTTGGGGCTTTGGTGGTTTCTACCACAATATTTACCTGGCACGACGCCACTCAAGTTCTATGATTAATTCACAATGTTGTCGCTGATTTTATGGCCGAAAATATGTTGATTTCAATCCGGCGATTGCCCAAAATAGAAGCCGAAATGCAAATTCATGCCTGACCCACATTTTGGTGCACATTTGATTCTATTAGTCACACAACTGACGCCAAAAACAGCCGTGCACACGGGCAGCAGTCGCAGATACTTGTGTATCTTATAGATACATTACATTTACAGATGCAGCTGCGGATCGTGATGCAATCGATTGCACACACCGACACACACACGACAACAATAACAAATCGATGACACATTCGCACGCGCCAAATTTGCCAATTGCCAATTGCAAATCGCCAGATGCGAGTTCCAAGCCACTGACGTCATTTAGGCAGGAAACACGCTGCGTATACGTCATATCGTCAGCAGCGTATTCTGGGCGAGCCCCGAGTTGACATCAGCTACAGTTTAGCAGCCTTTAGTGTGATCTGTTTGAAGCTGTTTGATAATGAGTTCATGGGGTGAGTAAATCTTAAAACTAACTGAAGTTTATCAAATGTTTATCAGAAACCTTTAGGACTTTAAGGGTCCCTTTACAGCAGCTGCTCCTTCCGCTTTTATTTACAATTACAAATACTTTAGCTTATCTTTCAATAGTTTGTTGTGCTCCATTTGCCGCGTTTAATGAGCTTTTTTATTGCGCTAATTTGCCGGACAGTCAAAGTCGTTGCAAGTTTGCAGCAGGTGCATGTTTCTTACCTGCTTTTTTACCTGGTTTGTGTTGTAAGCTCATTAAAGTCACCGATTCGAGGACACGTCAGACAGTTTTAAGGGCAGGGACAGCAGACGAGGGGGCTGACAAAGGGCAAGGGTTGAGCTAGGGTTAAGGGACAGGTGCTGGGGCACAACGCAGCCGTGTGTTGCATAAAGTGTCCTTGTGAGCTTAAAAGTCTTTCGACACGTATTCGCAATGGCAAAAAGTTTGTCAGCCAAAAGCCAAAGCTGGTTAAAATGAAGAGCGGGCCAAGTCGGCAGCGGGAAGGGGCAGGTGGCAGTTGGGGTGTGGCAGGTGGCAGCTAAAGTGTAAGGGTCGCAACTATAGAGTGCAAGTGCATGGCTTTCAGCAGTTTAGTTCAAGTTGTTTCAAGTAACACTTGAAGGACAACTCGACCATATGCACTAGAATTGGGCAAGCAAAGGGCAGTGGGGGAGGGGGTGGGAAGGCGGAAAATGTAAGGAAATGCCGGCTGTCAGAATGTGGCAAATAATGGTGTTGCGTGTCGTATTGGCCAACACAGTGATAACCAGACTAAATTGCAACAAGAGCAACAATAACGACAACTGACTTTTGACCACATGCAACGAGCTGCTTTAAACGTCGAAAAGGAGCAGAAAAACTGAGTACACTGGGAGAAAAGTGTTGGGTTTAAGTAGGTTTAACTAAATTTAAAAAAAAGAGTGGGGCATAAGCTATAGTGGAGTTCGCACGACTTGAGAAGACTCTGTACTCTACTTTGTGCTGTAGTTTTTGGTAAAAACAATTTAAGTGACTCTAGAAATAAAACAAAACAAAACTCTGCGCTTCCTCCACTCCCCCATCTCTATCGTCTTCGACCACCCCTGGCAGCTTTTCGGCGTTGCCACGTCGTGAAAAGCGTAACTGACACTTAAATTAAATTTGTTTTCATTTCGGGCCGGGCTAAAAGTCAACTCGACACTTTCGGGCTTGGTTTGGGGCCAAGAAATCAGCGCACAACACAAAACCCAAAAATGCATTTCGCAATAAAATAAATTAAAACGAAAGCAAAGCAAATTTTCTACACTGAAAGTTGCCCAAAAACTCAAAACTCAACGGGGCGTGCGATGGGAGTGAGAGCGGCAAGGGGTACCAGTGGGCGTGGCATAGTCCATTGAAGACTTCGCTACTACTATTTCATGTCGGTTTCCCTCTCTCTTTCGCTCTCTTCCCCACCGTTCTTCTCGCTCCTTTCTTGCCATAACTAAAGCCAAATCCAAAATGAAACGACTAACTGAAAATGTTTGTGACTCTCAGCTATTTGCTCTGTGAATGTGAACCTTAACTCCCCCTGGCGGACAGTTTTGTCCACACACACACACACACACACATACTGACACACAAAATACCAATTGTGAATACTTAAAGTTCGGTTTAAACGAATATGTCAGATAATCCACATACAAGACTTGACATTTTCAGAGGATTTGTATAGCTTCTGTCTCTCTCTCTCTTTCCACCTTTCTTTTTATAGCTTTCTCACTTATGTTTCTATTACTTATTCGATTACTTTTCGAAATGATTCCTCAGTTATTAGAAGTATCTGAAACTTAACTTAAAGTGTTAATTAATAAATAAATTATATATCAAAAGGACTAACATTTGACATAATTTTGAATCTGTTGACTGAGTGCTTATCATTTAAAGTTTAAAATTTCCATTGCTTGACCGTCACGAAACAACCTCCACCCACTCCCTTTAATTTCCAATGCTTCATATTCCGATTCCAATTGGATACGTGCCAGCGCGATAGCAGATAAATTGGGATTGGGGTTTGTGGAGGTGACTCTGATGTCGGATATTCCCTCGTTCGTATCGCACAAAACTCTTGTTTTCTCCCGCATTTATTGCTTTGCCTCCCGAAATGGAAGAGGGGACAAAGGGCATGGCAGCAGGAGTAGGGGGCAGAGGAGCCGCAACAGCCAAAGCCGCAGCCAAACAAACACATTTCAATCAAAACGCTTGACGGCTTGACGGGCAATAGCAGCAAGTGCAACAACTGGTAGAAAAAGCAGACGAGTGTACACGCCTGAAAAAGACCCTGTAGGTGTTTTTAAAGAAAACAAGAAAATAGAAAAATTATTATAATTCTGCAGCTTTGCTCTCAACATATAAACTTTTTACTTCTTTGCCCTGCAGGGTCTAAAAACAATAACAAACACAACAAGCGCAGCGACTGCCACGTGGGTGGCCACGTTTTGCGCCACGGCCACAACAAAGTCCAAACTTGTGGACTCACAAAAGTGGGAAATGGAAAATGGGAAATGGGCAGCAGCAGCTGGAAAAACACTGAGCAAGGGGAAAACTGTGAGATGGGTGAGCTCTGAACTGCAAGTCTGGCACTGTAACGGAGGGTCGCCTATTTGCACTGCACTGCGGTGCGCTAAAGGCACTGCACAGTGGTCTGAAGCTGAGGAAAACTGTAGGCAATATAGAGAGTGGAATACCGGAATAAACTAAGTGGGGAATATCTTAAATTTCCTCCTGCTAAAACCTTTTTTAAAGGTCTAGAGAATTCTTCTCTCGTATCCAACAAGAAATGTATTTAAATAGACTGCAACCACTGTGCGTTGCCTGCATAACTGTTGCTGCTTTTGTTGTTGCTGTCATTGTGGTTGTTGTTGTTGTTGTTGGTATTGCTGTTGGCCATGGCCATTGCCACAACTACCGCAAAATGGCACTTGCCTGGTTTTTGACACAAGTTGAAGCGCATGCAGCCATTGTCAGTGCCACATGCCGCATGCCACATGCCAGAACAGAATTTTCGTGTGCACATGTTTCAGTTCTTCAGCTTCTCAGTCCCCATTTGACTCAAAGTCAGAGTCACCATCTCTGTCACAGTCACAGTCACAGCATCAAATGTCCACGCGCCATCGCCCAACTGATTTTGGCTAAACAAAATAAAGACATTCTCGAGTTACTGCAAAATGGCAAATTGTAAATGGCAAAATTCCCCCAGAGAGTTTCGAACCTGGCCAACACAGCCAGCGGCAACTTTGTCCTCGTTGCCAAAAAGAGCAGAAATAGGAGACAGAGAATGCTAAGGACTCAAGCTGAAAAGGGAGAGACAGAGTGAGAGAGAGAGAGAGAGACAGTTAGTGCTCTAAAAAGGACTGACAACTGAAGTTGACTGAAAGCAGGTGAAGCTGAAAGTACGAAGAGTATTTGAAACAATCATGATTTCAAGTGCTGACAAAGTGCAGCAGAAAAGTGGAGGGAAAGAGACAGGTAGAGAGAGATGGAGTGAAGTAAGGAGTAGAGGACAGAATAAAATTCTATCTGTTTAGTAAAGAAACAAGTTGTTTGCCAAATACACAAAAGTTAGAAGTCAAAATCTAACAAACTGCACGACTAAACAACTAAAATTTGTTTTGGAATAAAATAACTGAACATTTAAGGGTTTAATTCTTAAAATACAGGCATTTTTTAAGGAGCAAAATGAAAAGAAATACAATTTAATTAAGCTTTAGACTAAATTAAGAAAAATATTATTATTAACTATTTAATTCATTAGATTTCATTTGTGGAAAGCATAAATATTTTCTTATATTATTTTTAAAGCTTAGATAAAAATCGCAGAAATATCTGGCACGATATCCTACGCTTTAATTTGTGTAAAACAGAAATTGTTTTTTAATTGTTAGTAATTCCATAAATATGTAATTAATTATATTTTAATGCCTTGGGGCTTAAGAGATTTCCGGATTACCTAGAGGCTTGTGACCTTATCGCATGCCCCGCTCTCTGAGTAAATACTGCGGTTTCTAGCACTTGGTCACGCCATTTTCAGATCTCGTGAAAACCGACTTAAGGATTTTGTACAACAACCTCATTAAGAAAATAACAAACCGAATCGCTTAGTATGCAATCAAAATTACGAAAAAAAGAGCTTAATTTATTTTTACAGCATTTTGGCGGTGGCTTTACAATTTGGCACATACAATTTTTTGTGTAGTCTCTCAGGCTCTCGGCTTAATTTATTTAAATAAAATTATTTGTAGAAAGGAAATGAGTGAAAAAACTACGTACTATGAGACTATGAGAGCTGTTCTCCTTTTTCTGCATACTTTTCATGCTGCAACTGCATGTGGCACGCAAGAAGTTGTTAAGTGGCACGAACTCCACGCGAGGGTCGCTCGAGCTGTAAGCGCGTGTTCGCAACGAGGTAGAGTCATGAGTTTTAGTTACAGTCCATCACAGAATGATGCAGCAAACCATAAAGAACCAGGAAAATGCAACACGAAGGCTACGAGACAGAATGACAACAATTTTGGCACACGGGGAGCGGCGACAGGAATGATAACTGGCTGAAGAAGTAAACAAAGTAAAGTTCCACTCTCAGAAGATCGGAGTAGAGACACAGTTGGAGCTCTCTTACTACCACAAAAGAGAGAGAGAGAGAGATTTGGGAATGAAACTTGGGACTGGAACTGAGACTGGAACTGAGACTTTACGACTGACTTTGGAGACTGCATTCCTTCATATTTCGCAACGCTCAAGAATGTCATGCGGGAGTTTGAAGTCGTCGTTGTTGTCTCTGCTGTTTCTTGGAACTGCATTTTAGTACCGCAAGTGGTTGAGCCTATAATGCATTATGGCTATGACTTCACTGTACTCAATACACGCGTAGCTTCTGGTATTTGGGTTGACATTGCGCGTGCGTAAATTCATCAACTGAATATGGCATTGGACAATGGACTTGGACTTGGGCATGGAATTGGACTCGGAATTGAACTTGTTATCGAAATTGTACTTGGCCTGGAACAGTTGGTACACTTGGGGTTGGACTGCATCCAAATGTGGCCACGTCAAGGTGATGACATCGACTCTGAGCTCTCGTCTTTCGTCTCTCAACTCTTGACTCGCTTTCTGTTATTTATAGCCAAGTTTGAGTGCTGTGCATGCCAAGCATTTGGTTAACGTGGGAATTTGCCAACTCTGTGTGGTCGAACAGAACAGAAATTAATTTTTAAACCATAACTACATGTCTCGACTTATTCCACCCTGTACAACACCTGCTACACAATACGATCTTTTTGTTTACCTTCAGAGTCTAGGGGCTTTAGTCTAGACTTTGGCGCTACATAACTGAGTAATTTTCCACTCACATATCAGACACTCAAGTAGGTTAATCTGATGTCCGATGTGCTTTACATTTTCCGCTGCTAATTAAATCGATAATCAGCTCAGTCGCTGTCCCTGTCTCTCTCCATGTCTCTGTCTTGCTCTCAGTGTAACTCAGTGTATGTTGTGATTGTGGATTATCACTTTTTAGTCTCGTGCTTCCCCTCATATCATGTTTGTTTGTTGTTTTTTATACACACACTTGTATGTAGTACAGTGAAGCTTATTGACCCCACTTGTTGAATTGTTTATCTCTTTTTATCTGCTGTCTCTGTCTGTCTGTCCGTTTTGTTTACACATTGTAATGGAAACTTTTGAAAATCTTTTTATGCTACCAAAAATGTTACAGTAAAGAGCGAAATTACCAACTGTAGATGGACAGTGAATAGATACAGATACATTTATATTCAGCGTGTTGAGAAGGCCATGGCCTAAGCAAATTGATTTAGTTGAAGAAAAACTAAGCAAAGAAAATCAGCAGATGAAACGAAATAAAAGTGCCAAGTGGGTAAATTTCCACTGAGATTTTGAGTTCCTTTTGCTGTCACATTTTCCACTCCCCGCTCACAGCTCCCCCGACCCCGCCCCTCGTTGCTGTTTGTTTTGGTGATTAGTACGCTGATTTATGTGGCTTCCAAATAAGTACAAATCAAATGAAATTTAAAGGCATACTAAACAATAACAATTGACGTCATGTGCACACTTAATCGTAAAGTGCCTAAAATATGTAGCTGTATGTAGCTGTGTGTGTAGTATTTGTATCTGATGGATGCATGCATTGACATTCGCCACGGCTGTTAAGCAACTTTCATATAAATCATAATGAGCAGCGAACAATACAATAATAACACAACTAACCGCATTTTTAATACTCTCAACAGATTTAAGAAGACGTTTAACTTTAAATTTATTGTTTATTGAGATTTTAAAATTGCGTAAAATTAGTTTAAAATTTTTAAAAACTATCAACTTATATTTAATATAAGACTACTCCTTAATATAATATAATTATATCATTTCTTATATTTTTATTCAACTTAGTTGTTTGAAAAGTATCTTCTTATGACTGCTGAACTTTTTTGTTCCAACTGCCTAAAAATAATTAATTTTCTAACATTTTAAAGCATTAATATTTCACTAAACTCCCAAAATCCTAAGAGTATTTCTGTACATAACAAAATAAACGCAAACTGAAATGTTATGCGGTTAATTTTTGAATGCGATTCGCTGATTCGCGGATTCGCGAATTCATTCACCTTTTAATCAGGCAACTGGTTTGATGTTGTTGACGTTGTTTCTGTTTCTGTTGTTGTTGTTGTTGTTGTTTTGACTGTTGTCCAAAACTGAGTTTCCCTTTTTGTATGCGCCACGAAATTCGTGAGATTCTTGTCGAAACGGACCCGACGATAAGTGCCCAACAACGTGAGATAAATACACAAAAATATTTAGATACGATTAACCAAACAACAAATACATTAGCAACAACTACAACAACAACAACAAGCACAATAAGAATTATAGTAAGTCAAAGGAGCTACAAATACGATGACTAATCAAAATTGTGTTGGCAATGTCAAGACGAGTTCATACAAGTCAAAGACCCCATTGAATCGAGCACAGAATCCCACAGAAAACTCAGCTACAAAGATACTCAGATACTTAGATACTTAGATACTCTGTTAGTTTTCCATACAAAACTCTCTTTTGAATGCAGTGCAAATACTTGAGAATTTCGCTTGGTTTTTGTGTGTGCGAAATCGTTAACCAAATTATTGGACACGTAATGGAACTTACAAATCTGCAGAGTTGTTGTTGTTGTTGTTGTAGTGATTGTTGTTGTTGTTGTTGTTGCTGTTGTACTTATTGTTGTTTTCGCACGAATATTTCATGAATGAAGCCGTTGTTGTTGTTGTTGTTTGTTGTGACTGTAGCTGGTTATTCGAATCACCGTAAACATTCGATAATATTGAACTCCATTGTTGATGTTGTTGTCGCTACGTTTGTCTGTTTGCACTTCACACCAGCACTTGGAGTGGAAGATTCGTCCATTCGTCTGTCCGTCCGTCTGTCTTTCTGCCCCTTTGGACTCTGTGTGGGTATCCACATTTGTTTTGTCCCATTGTTGTTGTTGTTGTCGCTTTGCATTTGTTGTTCGACTCTGAAGTATGTACGTGTTTTGAATGAAAATTTGGACTCCTCGGCTCGTGTTTTATTTTCGCAAATTATCTTTGGCTAAAAATCTACAAAATTCATGAATGAGGCAGAAATTGCGAGAGGCCCAAACGCACACACAGACACACACACACACACACACACACACTTAACACACACACTCACTCGGCTTAAGCGAAAGCCAAACTCCATGCAAATTGTCAATACAAGAAAACATATAATAATTTTCGATTGGAAATTCGTTTGTGTATTTGTATTTGTATCTGTATCTTTTGAATCTGCCTTATCCGCAGATCAATAACAGTTTAACGAATTTGTGTGTGAATAAAGCACAAAACAATGGCTTAATCAACTGTTGCGCTTTCCTTTCCCCAATGTAGTTATAACTTGGGAAATGCCGTATTGATTGCAGAAATTCAATTGTATCTGAATTTATCCGACAACAGATAAAATATACTTAAATCCCTTGTTAACCCCCCTTTGATTAACCTACCAAACGCATTGATTTCCTGCCCAAACTGCCCTCTATTAACCACATTTTTCTTAACCACTAGTTATGATTGACATTTTTGTGTAAATTACAGTTATTTGGCTTAAGCCTATCTACTTAGCCAAGTTAGTTGAATGCTTGTTGCCCTAGTTGTGTAAGTGCGCGTTTTGTGGCTTTCCCAAGTACAAGTTTTGGCCAAGACTGCGTTGACTTGGCTACTGTATTACGCTTAGAGCACTTAACCACCTTGCTAGCTGGCCGCCGACCTGCTGTTGGCCAAGTGTGCGTTTTGTCTACAATCTTGGCCATTTAAAGACATGTCCAACATGGGCAACACTTAATTTCTCTAAAATGTCATATTTAATTTCGCATTTAGACGTCTTCATTGCTAACGTCTTTCAATGGTTGGTTAACGCTCAGTGGCTCACTGCCTGCTACCTGCATGAACTTGCTGCGACTTGTCTAATTATTTAGTTATATCTTTTTTTCTAGCCTTTTTTCAGCCAAGTCGTACTTGTTGTCTTAGCGATTTCCGGTTTGGTTTCGTTGTAAAAATTTTGTACGTTTTGGTATTTTTGGTTCACACGTGCGCGGGTAATAAACTTCAAATGACCGAAACTGAAACTGGCGCTCAGTGGTTCAAGTGGCCCGTGTGCGTGGTTAGAGGCACACAGAGTGGGGAACAGAGTGCTGTGTAGAGAGACCCAAGCTTTAGCTCCATCAGTGAAATCAAGTCAAGTACTGAAAGCAAACACTTTTGCAATACACTACATAAAAAACTGTAAGACGCTTTTGGCTAGCTGTCTCCCTCTGTGCCTCTCCCCCTCCCCTCTCTCTCTCTCTCTCTCTGTCTCTTGGTTCATTATCTAGCTTTTTACATTTTTAATGTATCTTCTGCGTTTATCACTGTCGAATTTTAATTAAATTATGTTGAAGTTTCAGTCTTAAGAATTGAGACACGTGTAGCTACTGTTTTCACAGACACTTGCCCACAAGTTCAATGTCTTTGGCTATATATACATAGAGTCTAAATATATATTTAGCCTAGTCACAGTCATTGGAGGTGTGCTCGCTTACCAATTACGAGGCACAATGGAAATGCCCATTTTATTGGGCCTACAAAATTGCCTCGTGGGTTTATGTGTGTGCAACATTATGCTGCCAAGGTAACTGTACTGCCCTGACCCAATAACCCCTGGCTCTCAAGTTTATTACAGCACACAGAGCACAGAGCAAGAATAGATTCCACAAAATTAACTAGAATTGCTCATTAAAATAAAGCATATTGCGCATACGCCCCGTTTATCAGCATACGCAAACAGGTAGGGCAACAGGGCGTTTTACAGTCACTGCTAATAAGCAATTTTTAAGTATTGAATTACATGTACATGAGTGTGTGTGTTTGTGGCTATATTTTACTGTTATCGGTTTGGGTTTGAGTTTGAGTTTAATGCGCAAACACGTGTCCCCGTTCATCATGAAATTTAATTTATTAATAACCCTTCTGTGGCCCAATCCATTTAAGCAATATGTCGAAGCAGTAGCATCCACCTCTTCCCTCCCTCTCTGTCTGGTTCCAGCCCACTCCACTCCTGCTATCTGCTGCTATTGAAATGGTTAACGTAAGCGTTTTGTCGCCAAATGTCATTAAAGCAGTCTGTGGCTAATTCAGGATACACACTTAAGTGCCAATGCTAATGTTAATGCTAACGTTTCTCCTTCAAATCCTGACAAACTTTCCAAGGGCAGGGGCAGCTGAAGCACCTACACTGGCAGTGGGACTAGAGTGCGACACTTGGGACTTAGAACACAAACGATATGTTTAATTATTTAACACGAAATGGCATAAAACACTTGTTAAACTTTAGGCAAATCTAACCAAATGTTTGTTTGCTACTAAGTTTAAAATGTGATCATTAAAAGTAGTATTAAAATTGCTAATACGGTATAAATATAAAAATATATAACTATAAATGTTTCTCATCAATAATTCATAGTTAGTTTAGCGTTCAAAATTATATAAATACTTTTTTAACTTCCTCCTAAAATTCATGTAGTTTTTTGAGTACTTTTAATAGCTGCAACTGTCTTGAACTTTGACAGTTAACAAAATATATACGTTATACACTTGCACATATATACAACACATTGAACCCTGTACTTTTCCATAACCCTTGCACCACTGTAAAGCTCGTGCTCCGAAGTTTGTTTAACTCCGTTGCTAATAGACTTCACAAATGATTTGGCAACAAGTTTGCACACATGTTTGTAGGTGTGTGTGCGAGTGTGTTTGAGTGTGTTTGAGTGTGTTTGAGTGTGTTCGTATTAGTATTATGCAAATGGTCCGAGGTGTTAAGCTAAACACACACATAAGAAATAGATGGCGCCATCAGCCTCCTGTATTCATGTCCTGTTGCCTCATTTAATGTCCCACCTTCCACCTCCCCCCTGTGCTAGCCCCACCCCAGTGCATTTATGACAGCTCCTGTGTTCAATAGGGTTGAGTCAACAAGCTAATTTCATGTTAATTCCAAGTGTCCGTGCTTCGTGCTCGATGAATCCTCTCGTAGCATTTGTTTGCTGCTCTTGGACAGGATTAGGTTTTAGCTACCCCCATGAATATGTCTTCACGGCTGTCGCTGGAATGCTAGCCTGACCAGGGCTGGAACGCCACGTACCCAAAACAACTCGCAACTTAAATTTTATGCACAAGTTTTAGTTGTTTTTGTTGCCGTTGTTGTTGGCAGCACGTAAAATTTGATAGGCTACTAAAATTTCTATAAAAGTGTGTACATAAAATTTCCCTACTTCCCTACCTTCCCTGCTTCCCGCCATTTCCCATTTCCCCTCGTCCTGGCCTTCATCCCCTTGGCATTTCCCTTTTTCGGCACGAGTCGGGATGTATTAAAACTTTATATGCATTATAAAATTGGATTTTATGTCACTCTCCAAAGTTGCCATTAGCCCGTGGAGTTGTGGAACTGATGGACCTAGTCGTCTTCTTCCAGCTCCGCCTGCTCTTTTGGGCAGACAGCTGAATTACAAAGTCCCACATAAAATTTTGATAGTCAATTGCGTGCAAAATAAGTTCGAATGTCGCCGCTGTCCCATTGTTTTTCCAGTAAGACGGGGAGAGTTGAAAGAAAACTTATCCATAAAGCTGGAAAATGTTTCAAATGCCATGTAATGCACGGCATATCATCGTAAAAAACTTCCCCCAGTTGCCCCACTCCCCAAGTAACCACAAAAAAGAGAAACCCAAATGAATATTTGCTTCGAAAGTGCTCCAAATTACCATGTGAAAGGGGAGTGGGAAATGTAGGAGGTTGGGAGCATTCACTCAGAGGGTTGAGGGTTGTAAAATGAAACATTTTAACATTTTCATTCCTTTCTGTTTCATTTTTTTAATATTTATAGGATACGCATCATTTGCTGTAATTCCCAGGGGTGATTTGGATTTCTTCCAAATACTTTGTATCGGTTATGTTATCAACGGGAAATCCAGTTAGGTTACCCAGTAGGGAAAACTTCTTACGCAGGTGTTTTTCCTACTGTCCTTTTTATTACCACTAATCTTACCTTCTTGTTGTAAGCCATAAAATATTAAACTGCACTATTTCTTTACGACTTTTCTTTGGTCGGAAAAACATTTCTTATCTATATCTTAATGTGTTCTAGTTTCAATATTTGTCCGTCGATTTTTATGTTCAGAATTTACACTCAATTTTTGCTATTCATCGGTTTTGTCCCCTTTCGGTTATTGTTTTATTGCCACATGTGGCACATGGCTCGAAGTCGGGCCAATTAAAAATGCTTGAACAGCTCAATTTTTGGTTAGTCATAAAAACGAGTTGTCTAGAATTCTGTTTTTGGCCAAGCGGCTGTGCTGGTCAAGATCGTCATCAAATTGGCTCAATGGGTGAGTTTTATGGTTACCTCACACAGCCATTGTAAATGTCATCTCTTAACTTGGTCAATTGCAGCCAAACAATAAAAATGCCGCTCTCAACTGTTTTATTTCCATCTCGTTTTTTTTTGGTAATTTTTAATGCCTTTACGAGCATATAAAAATTATTATCATTTTGGCTAGTCCAGGCTCAGTTCAGACTTGACCATAACTCATATGGCAGTCAGATCCTAGGGCTGCGATAGGCGCCAGTCAAGGATTTGCCACTGCTGCTGCTATGGCGACACTTTAGACCAGGCCAAAACGGAGCAGACCAGATCAGAGCTCGGCTACTGCAGCATTATTTTCCAGCTAAATGACATTCTTTTGACTTATGAGACAGCATTTGCTGCATTGCCATCGATTGAGTGTCGAGAGATGTGGCACAGTCCACAGAATGTTGCCATTATGGGCACAGACACGCCCAGCTGACGCCCTAAAACTGGGCGCAACAAACAAGGCCATCAAATTTGATTGCCGGCTAGTAGAAGGCGGCACAATTTCAAATGTTTCTTTTCTTTGCAACTCTGGCTAGGGCTAGGGAGCGGGGAGGAGCGTGCACTGTGGCAGGTAGCCAGGTGGTGGCACAGTGTTGGCAGTTTAGCTGTTTTTAGCAGGGAAATTCGGAGAATTGTAGCACTAAGTGTGGCAGTGGTTTAAAATTATTTAGCTATTTTTCACTAACTTCTTTGTAGGCTTTCCCTCATGTATTGAAGCTGGTAACAAAGTTACTAAGATTCAGTTAATTTCCTAGGCTATCTTTGACTCACCTCTAGCTTCTTTTGGCAGCCTCTTTCTAGCTACTTTGTCTCCGGTAGTGGCGGCAACACTAGACAGACGGCAGTTGGATGGTGGCAGGTGGCAGGTGCATGGCATGTTGGCCAGCTAAAGATCTCGCGTAACCCTCGCGTTGCCATAATAAACCAATAAAAGCCGACCACTTGCAGTTCCAATCAAGTGACTTTTATTGGCTACCAAGAATAAATTGCCATGGCCCATGGCATGTAACCAAAATAAAGTCAAGTGCCGCACTTGGCCAGGTAACAACAATAACAATTTGGCTACAGTGGAGTAGCTGGAAGAGCAGATACCCTGTAATAAAGTGCAGTTAACTTAAACTGCACAGTGTGTTAACTAGCCGAGTCCACTGCAGTGCCAGCATACCCCACCTACTGCTGGTACAGGGCAGCAACACAACTACAATAATAAACATGTAATGAGCCGCTTTCTTCACCGTTCGACCAAATGCATGGTAATAGATTTCGATTGCATGCCGCGTGCCTGGAACTCGACGAGGTTTGAGGAGCGGAGTTTCAAGCGGCATCAAACGGGGGTAGCAGCAACAATGGCTCTGGGGTGTGGGGTGTGCACAGTCTCAAGTCTGCAGTCTTCCCTCCAAGTGGCAGACGGAGCCGAAGTCGCAGTCGCAGTCTCTGGCGCTGGACGAGCGATTGCTTTAGTCATGGTCTGTGGGCCATGTGCGATAATTATGGTAATATTTGCATTTGCGTGTGGCTCCGCTAAACAGTTGAGTGATTCGGCGGGCGCCACAGACTTAACTTGGCCCAAAGCAAGCCAATCTACCGTCCACTGCCGCTGATGATACCTTTTCTGTGTGGGGTTGAGGTCTATTGAATGTTTGCTTCCTGGAGAAGCAGAAGAGGAGTAGAAACAGTTGCATTTTGTAATGACTTTTTAAACAGACAATACGGCCCACTGTGGCCACGCCCACCGCCCTCGTCGCGCTTTCAATTAAGCCAACGATTGCCTTGAAATTCCATTCTAAATTCCCAGTCCCAGTTCCATTCCCAGTCCCAGTCCCATCTCTCAATTCCAATTTCAATTCATAATTTCAAATTAAGCGCGATTTGTGTACATTTTTAATGGTCCGATTCGCGTTTTATTGGCCATTAAAGTAAATTACAGACGAATTGAATCAAAATTCATTTCTTTACTCCCCATCATTTTGTTATTAATGAATGAAACCGAACTTCAATTTATGACTGACCATAAAACACAACGAGCTGCCCCTAAAAAAAATACACAAAAAACACACGAAGAGAAAATTTAACAACAACAACAACATCAACCGAAGGTTACAAATTAATTAGAGTGTTTTATCAGGTTTAATTAATATGTTTTTTTTTGCTGTTGTCTCTTGTTTTTTTATGCTTTATGTTTTATGCTTTTTACCCTGACAGTTGCTGACGTCAGTTGGCAGAGATCCCATGTCAAATGTCATTTGTCTGTACTTTTAGTGCGCTCAATTTAATGAGATCTACTTAATTACAAGCTCGGCATAGTTTACTTGTAAAAACAACAAAAAAGAAAGTCTAGCTACAGAAAAAAAAAGAAATTACAAAATAAATTTGTGACGAAATTGGGGCATCAAAAGTATCTTAAGGCCTTTCAGAACCCTTCTCTTTAGAAGCATTCCATTTAAGGCAAATAACTAAAAACAGTTTAAAATCCGACAATGTTTTCACATCACTTTATAAAGTGTTGCTTAACGACTCAAAATATGCTTTGAGCTTATTTTAAGACATAAATATTGGAACAACTCATTCAGCACTGAAACGACTAAAATTTCATTCAGTTTGCGGCTGAAAATCTCAGTCAAACATCAGAGATAGTCCGTATTAATGATGCCAATTAAAGTCGAGCAGCTTTATGGCGTTACGACTAAGCACAGACAGTGATCGAAAGGAAGAGGAGGAGTAAGGGAGTGGGGAACAGAACTGGAAGACGCTGAACAGTTTCGTTTGCCCCCAAGGATATAAAGCGAGAATCACACGAGACATGCTTTAGAGGCCAATCACCCTCATTGAGCAGACAGAGACCCAAAAATCTACCGATTTCGATGCCGATCCCGATGGCAGTGTTCAGTGACGGTGCTCTGATCACCAAGAGCTCCAAGAGCAGCAATTAGAAAGGGCTAAACGCAAAAAGAACATGACTTTGGAAGCCCGGTAAATAGTCTTACATAACTCAAAACTTTATTAATATATAATAACTATAAATGTTAACTTTTAAATTTATAGATTTCTGTCTTTTGACTTAAGAAGTTAACTCTTTACCTACTGTTGCCCACACAAACTTAGCCTACCCTTTCGACTTTCAAACTGCAGGGTCTAAAAAGAGCAACACCGAAATTATAACGAGCATTAAAAACGGTTTTCGGTGTTCAAACAAACCACCGCGCAGCACATTGTTACTTCCCACTGGAGCTCCAACTCCAGCTCTGCTCCAGCTCTTCTCCTTCTCCCCACTTTCTTCCCTCTTTGCTCCGCTGCGTAGGCGCAGCAAGGTACAAAGTTGTTGCTGCAAGTCTGCACCTGAGAGCTCCGAGCTCAGAGCTGAGAAGTGAGAAGCGAGTCCTAAAAAAGAACTGAAATTGTGTGGAGCGTCAAAGTGGCCATAAAAATCATAATGAAGCGGCGACTAAAGCAAAATGCCATAAAATGCTTTAAATGAAAACAGCATAAAAAGCCAAACAATAAAAAAGAGAGATGTCCTTCTTGGAATTCTGGCCAGGTCCCGGCTCTCAGGTCTCTCACGATTTTGGCGGCTCGACTCAAACGCAGTCCAACAAATTCTCAGTGCGAATGAGAAATGAAATGGAAGAGTGGAGTGGGAAGGGGTGGAGGTAGGGGGTAGGAGCTGCAGGTGAGAGCAGAGGTGGGGTCTGATTTTGGTACGACGGAATTCATTCAACAGTTTGTAATCAATGTGGACGTGCAGAGGGACCCGAGCAGACCTGATAAGCGTTGCATTCAATGACCCGCCCAGGTAGAGCAGCCAGCAGTTGGGCAGGGGGGACGGGGGTGGGGAAACTGCTTTTGGCTGAAAGGAATTTCGCGTTTTTGGCTATTGCAGTGGCGTTTAAGTGGCGTCAGCCAAAACTCGACCAACTTGTTTATGATCAGTTTGAGCAGATTAAGTTGCCGACGACGCAGAAACTCAAAAGGAATAAGCAAAAGGAAGCAGCAAAGGATTAGTTGGAATCAGTGAAGAGGAAATGTTATCAAAATTTGTGGACTTTAATTTCAAGCTCTTATTCATTCTAGAAAGGAACAGTTAGTTTTTAAATTTGAAAGATATTTAAAGAATATATTACAATAAAATTGAAATTAGTTATATTAAATTTTAAAAAGATTTCTGTTTTTAAAGTTCATAATAATAAATTGTATAGTTTTTTGTAATTTTAAATTTAAAAGTTAAAGGAAATTCTTAAAAGAAACCTTTAAATGTATTCGTAAAAATATGAAATTTGTAATTTAATTAAATTGGTGTTTAAAAAATCAACTAAAATGCCGGTTCCTGTTGTTTTTCAAAGCCAATCCAAAGGAGACAACTATGCAATGTTGTTTGTTGTTTATTTTTCCCTCTGTTGTTGTTGTTTTGTTGTTTGTTTTGGCATCGCAAAATGCCTCAGTTTGGATCTGTTGCAGGTCAATGCGCTGTTGCAAGGTAAATTCAGACGAAAACGAGCAAATTCCTCAGAAAAGCATAACAGCAGAGGCAGACCCAAGAGCCAAACACACACACACACACACACACACACATATAGCGAAGGAATTAAAAACACATAAATGTCACTTTCGCATAGCAGTTTTGTTTTATGGAGCATCCTTTTGAACGCCAACTGAATCGGAATTCAAATCCGCATCTCAACCAGAAAGAGACTGAGACTCAGTCCCAGTTCCAGTCTCAGAGCCCTCCACAGAGTTGAACAAACCATAACAAAACCCAAAAACCGAAATGAAAACCGAACCAAATTCAAACTCAAACTCAAACTAAATTTAAAGCCGCAGTCTTGGCCACATTTCAGTTGCAGGCCAAAGCTTTGGTCTGTTTTAGCTTCAGTTTTTGAGTAGCAAATTTGACGCAAGCGCAACAAATTCACACACACTCGTACACACACACACTCGTGAGCAGACGTTACCTGAACTTGACAATGAACTCGGTCAATTTCGAGGGCAACAAACAAAAGGTGATTTACCTTTATCCTTTCTATGCGCCTTGCGAAACGAGTTATGCTCACTGCTCTCGACCTACGGACACAGCATTCAATAGATACCAGATACAAGTACAAATGCAGATACAGATACCTTCACAGCCACAGCCACAGCTACAGATACTGAAAGAACAACTTCACATTTCTGCTGAAATTCATTCAGACGCACTTCGCACATTAACGCCTTGGCCCAGAATCGAGTCCTTTTTAGCCCCGTCTCCCTCTGCTCTCCCCCTCTCTCTCTTCCTCTGGCACTCTGCCTGTGTGTGTGTGGGAATCTCTGGTCAGCCCTTGGGCATTCCTGGAACTGCGTCGGTCATTTCAAAAGTCTGCTCTACTTCAACTCTCCTGCTCCGTTCCTCTACAAATCTTTGAGAAATTAATGCGCAGCAGTTCCATAGAGTTTCACTCTTAATCAATATCACACAATTTATCAATGATCGGTAGAATTTCCCTGAAAATCCTTGGCAGGACAACTACCTTCAATTAATCAGTAGCAGATTATAGCAAGCGGCAGTTCAAACAAATGTGGAAAAGAATAAAGTTTCCAGGAAGATTTCTGGTCTTTTAAGTTTGTAAAATATTTGGAAATATATTTAGTAGAATCTGGGGAAAATTTAGCGGAAATGTCCATAGATTATATTGAATGTGTGTGGAAATAGTTAGGGCATAAAATAAATAACTTCTGAGGGACACTTTAGAAGAAATCTTGACGGTTAATAAATAGGAAATTTTATAGAGGATTCGTTATCATTAAATAAAGAAATAAAGTCTATAAATTATAATAATTTAATTCAAACCCATTTTAAAATACCTAATAACACATAATCTTAAGTTCTCTATATTTTTCAGTTAGTTAAGTTCTTTATTTAACTTACATATATTTATTATATAATGTTCCCCTTAACCAAAAATCCCTATAAACATTATTACACTCCACTCGAAAACTGCTTCAATCGTGGTTTTGACCATAACACTTAACTTGGTATCAAATATAATTTGATGGTCAAATGCATTATACTAAAGTTGAGGTTATTATATACTCGTTCAACACACACACTCACACACACACATGTGTTGTGTATTAATATTCAGCAGACAGAACTCTCTTTCTTCTGCTTATCCTCTTGCCCATCTTCGTGCTCTTTTACACACTCTGCTGCCCACTCTCTTTCTTATCCTTGTGCTTGTCAGTTGGCCGCACTTATAGTAACCATAAATTACTTGGGAGAAAGCCAGAGAGAGAGAGAAAGGGTGCGAAAGAGAGGGAGACAGCGAGAGTCACATAGCATAATACATCTCCATTTGGTCTCGGTTAACTGAACTCTCAAGTAGTCTCGATTAGCGATAATATCTCGCCGCATTGTCATAATTCTTGAGCTGCCCAACGCAACGCAAAAAAAACCCATTAAAATCTGAATGTGTGTCCTCCGTTTTGGCCAGTTTTGGTAGCTAGAACTTGGCTCTAAGCTTTCTAATAAACCGGGCAATGCCAATGACCGGCAGTTGAGGGTAGAGAGAGGAGTGGGGCAGTGCAGAGAGTAACGCTCAGTTGATATATAGCGCGATTGTGTTTATCAAATGCCATCATCAAATTTTCATTAACTTGTTTGCTCGCCGTCTATAATAAATCTCGTCCTTGTTTAGCGGCTACTCGAACTTTGAGCCACGAACTTAGGGCCAAACTGCGTTTGCTGGCTCAGAGAGTTTTCTTTTTTGGACATTACTCATTGACTTATTGGAACTTGGCCTTTTAGCCTTTGACTGCGCGCCCATAAATATTGTCAAGCGTTGTGGGCGGGGCTATAAAATTTCTAATTGAGGTGAGACAGCGGCAGGAGGGGAAAAGAGGGGGGAGAGAGAGACACTGAGAAGTGCGACAATCAGCGGCAGTTTTATCACAACATTGACGTCAACTGAGAGCTGAAAGCCAAGAGTCGAGATGCGAGCCCATGTCCTTTATTAGCCAAGTTTACAGACACATTTGTCAATTTTATGTTGGCAACAGGACGAAAAAGGACTCGTATGCCATTGGCTGCTGTGTCACTTTGCCGCATTGCAATAATTATGAATCGTTTTGCAAGAATGAGTCCTGCAAACAACACGCAGTCAGCACTCGGTTATGGTAATGGCCAAAATGATGGCTACACAAGTTGGCTAAGAGGCGGAGAGTGGAGAGTGGAGAGTGGCGAGTAGCAGCCACAGTTAATTACCAACAACGCCATCAACTTTTTTAATTCATTTGCCAACTTTGGCACACATTTCTCATGTCTAGGCCCTGTAGTGGCAGTAGAACGAGGGTATATGCAGTGGAAGTTTGGAAAACTATAAGAAAATGTGGAACAAAAGTAAGTACAGGGACTTTAACAGTTATGTACAACTGTGTGTAGTCCTGTCAGTTGATCGATGTGGCCAACGGCTTGACCTCTCAGTGTGTCTGATTTTATTGGAAAACTTTTGTGAATTCCCCTCGCTCATCATCAGCTCCCCCTGCTCCCCCTCCGCCCTGTCACGCCCCCTCTGCTGCGCTGTCCAAATCATATTTTATGGCCATCATTATTAGCTAATTTTTATGCGCCCAAGCGACAACAAACTGCGCTCCTGAGAAACTTCGTCCTTGGTCCTGTCTTGTTGCACATTCTTGGTGATTTTTTGGGCCAAAAGCTGAAAGCATTTCTTGGCCAACTGTTGGCTGCAATGGCAGCTAGTTGGTACTTTGCTTCCTCTTGGCTGCCAGCAAACTGATAAAACTTTCTTCAAAATTATTTTCTTTTTCCTTTTTTTTAACTTTAATTTTTTTTTATTTTTGCATTTAAACGAGCGTGGCAGACAAAATGCGATTGCTAATTTTTCATGGCGGATAATGAATGATATATTGAGTGTAATATGCTGGCAACTGTTGCCCCAACCACTGACTGGGTAAGGGGAGTACTCAGGGGGTCGTACGGGAGGGGGGACAGCTGACTGAGCTAGTTGGCAGTGTAATTATTCAAACTATTTGTCAGGCAGTAAGAGGCAGGAGGCAGGAGGGGCTAACATGGCCAACAGGCGGAACAAGTGTGAAGTTTGCAGTTTACAGTTAGCAGTTTTGCAGCAGTCAGCTTGGTAATTAGCCAAAAGTTTACTTTCGAATCATGATGTGATAGATAGACGATAAAGAGACCAACTATTTTCTAATTATTCAACTTAAAATTGCCACTTAAAGCGCGGCGGATACTTAACGACTAATTACAATTAAGCTTAATAGCTACACACAGCTTGTAGATACATTTGTATCTTTAGGTGCACAACAATGTTATATGATTATTTTTAAAGACTTTAACTTATTTTACACCAATTTATTTCTAAATTTTATTTAATTTTGTATCTCAAGAGTGTTTAAATTTATTTATTATTTGTATCTTTGTGCTCTCCGCCCAAACTGGTGTGTGTGGCTAATGAATGACATGCATTAACACGTCTTGCAAAGTTTTCCGCTTTTCTCAGTTTTCTTTTGTGGAACAAATTGTGCGATTGATGGGCCATTTCATCATTTAAGGCCGAATCCTAACTCAAAGTCAAAGTTTCGGCTGATAACTGATTTGTGATAAGCCAGCTTTCAATTTTGGCCAAGACGTGTGTGTAATACGCCCACGTAATGGCCAAAAGAACAGACACATAACGTTGGCCAAAACGACTAATATGCGATTATGGCAAATCAAATGCCTTTTGGCCCCAGAGTCAACAGCAGCCGTAAAAACAACAACAACAACAACAACGACAAACAGTACACAATGGAAACGTCAACGACCAGGGCTGCACAGTGGCAGGCAGGGTTGGGGGGTAGAGCTGTACTTGGAGGGGGATTCACCAAGATGAAGGCGCAGGCGAGTTTCCAACATTTTGCACATCTGTTCGAATAATATATATAATTTTTTCTGCTTCTGCTTCTTTTTTTGGTTGTCCAGACGACGCAAGAAGGGAACAGCGAGAGAAGGAAGAGAGGTGGAGAGAGGGGAGAGAGAGGCAGAGGAAAAAAAAGATGTATAAGTACAAACCCAAATATAATAAAAAAACGCAAGGAGGCAAGGGGAGGACAGGGGAGGGCCAGTGGCAGATCGAGGGGTGTGCGACAAGTCTGGGGAGTTGAAGCGGAGGCGACAATGGCAAAGGTTACTGACACAGCACGCACATTGACCTTGATCGCAGCTCTGGAGCGTCTGGAGACGTCTCAAGCAAACGGGAAAGAAACGCGAAACAGGAGCAGCCAGACAGAGCGAGACACACACAGACGAGCAGAGAAAGAGAGAGAGACAGACTGCGACTGGGACTCGGTGATGGACGAAGGCATAAAGTAAATTATTTGCAAATTTATTTAGCTGGCAATTCCCAACCTACCGCATTGTTACATCACGTAAGGCAGACAGCGTGAAGAAAAGAACAACAGCGACAGGGCAGGAGCAGGGACATGCATGGAGTCGGGCAGGGGCAACGACAGTGTGGCCAATAACGGTGTTTTGAGGCCCGCAGGATGTGCTCGTTACGTGTCCAAAGTCGAAATGAAACCGAAACTGGACCCTGGCAAATTGCTCATGAGGCTGAATTGCCAGAAAACACTGTGAAATAAAAGCTGACCAGGGGTGGAGCGACAGTTGAATTGGGGCAGCGGGAGAGAGAGAGGGGGAAGGAGAGTGTAGAGGGAGGTCCTTTACAGTCGGCAGGAAATGCTTAAAGTTCGTTAAACTCACAACGCCCATTGTTGCACAACACTGAGAAAAAGTAATTTTAATTAGTCTAAACACATATTAAATTTAAGAAAGGTCGGAGCAAGAAATAAACTGTGTTTTTTACAGTGTAGCTGGGACTTTTCTAACAGCGTAGCCAAAATTCACTCTACTAAATAATTTATATCTAAACCTCAATTAAGTCTTACCACATTAAGAAGTTCTATGACTCTAGAAAACCTTTCACATATCTGCCTTCATAGTCCTCCATTTCTCACAGTGTAGCCAGTACTTGCTGCTGTCTGGCTGACTAGCTGCCTTAGACGGTCGTAGAGGGTCGTTCTGGGGGTGTGGCTTTGCCGCCCTTGCGGCCTTATTGCGTCTCAGCTTCAGACCGAGAGCTAGACATTCACTACATTCACTTACGCTTCCTGGCCACGCACAAAATATCAACGCACTTTTCAAGTCCTCGCTGCTCGCAGTTCTCGGTTCGCATTTCTCATTTTCAGCTCGTACACGTATTTGGCCGCCTTTTTTCCTTCTCTCTCTTTTTGCACAACTTGTGGGTATCGTCTGGCGGTGCGACGAGCAGGGCAACTTAGCTGGGAGTGGGGAGAAGGGCAGGGAGCAGTGCCTGGAGCAACCACCACCAGAATGAACCCCAGACCTCAGACCTCAGAGCTCAGACCTACAAAACCCAAAACGAGTAGTACAGTTTACGGTATGTGCGGGCTTTTGCGTCCCCTTTTTCAGTTGGCGTCTGTCCGCCGTCCGTACGTACCGCTGCCCCTTGGCCCACCGCCTACCCCGCCGTCCTAGACCTCGGCCTATGCCTATGCTTAAGGACTCGCTTGTAGAACTAACTTGACAGGGCGCAAGGACTTCCTGGTGCGTAAGGCGCAGTTCATTCAATTCAAATTTTCTTGCGAAACGCTTTTAATTGCCTAGTCCGGAATGAGAACAGCGTAGGGTAGAGCAAGGAACGCGGAGAGAAGGAGACGGGGAGACAGGGAGAGACAGAGTGCTGGCAGGGGGAACCCCATAAATTAAGGACACTCAACGAAGTGCTCACCACTCTGGAAATTTGATATTAATATGGAAATTTTACTTTTGTTATTGTTGTGCCTGCTCCTATGTTAGCTGCTGTTGTTGTTGATGTTGTTGCAACGGTTGGTGTCATATCCTGTAGCTGTAACTGGTCCTGTGTGCTGAGTCCACGGTTTGTTGTCTGACATTAACAAATTTTAATTAAAATATAATTACAAATAAACTGGTAACAAACAAAAAGACAATTGAAAAGCTTTTTCGTTTTCTTTTTCTTTTCTTTTTGTTGTTGTTAAAGTCCTTGGAATAAAGAGGCGAATAGGTTGGAGATACTGAAAGGACATACGAAAACTGGTTTCCAAAAAAAGAAGGTTAAAGTGCTTACAGACTGACTGATCTGCGTTGAGCCAGGAGTAAAAAAATAAGAAATTTTTATAGATTTTGGACAAATATAAATTTATTAGACACATTTACGAGATACAAATCTCTGCTGATCGTATTCCGTTTTTATTCCTTTTTTATATCACACTATTAAATATAATTTTAATTTTACTATAACTATTAACAGTTTCCTTTTACACACTGCACTTATAATTATTTTAAATTCCTGGCAATTTGCATTTTCTATTTGATCTTTGCGTATTGCATAAATGCTGCAATTTATTATTATAATTTTTTAATTGCTTTATTAACTTAAATGTTATTGTTAACTGCCACGCCTCAAAACTGTACCTCTAATGTAATCGCTGTTGTGGTTTCTCCTTCTCGCACTCATGCACACACATTCTTCTGTTCACCGCTCTTCTCCTCCTTCCCTTTCCACTCCCCCTTACTCCTCTCTTTGCACATTCGTCGACGCATCTCCACAAATTAGCAGTCGTCGACCTCAATATCAGTTTACGAGCCGAGCGTCATTCTCAGCCAGAGGCATATACTACACACACGTAGGTAAGTCAACTCCCCTTCCCTACCCTCCCCACCTCTATCGCTAAGCTCCCTTACCTTTCCCCTGTTAAGCGCTCACCCGTTCACCTTGCAACTCTCTTTTTTTGCAGACAGACATGATAAATTCCCCCTCATTACTGCACGTAATGATGTTGCCACAGTTTAGAACCGTCGCTTGTTTCACACACACCAACAAACACACACACATGCGATTGTTGATTTGGATTTGGGTTCCAGGTTCAGTTCCAGTTCCAGGTTCCTATCTCCATTTACTGTTTCCCTGTTCCACAATGTTCTCGTTTTTTGCAGTTCGTGCCTTGAGGCTGCGCTTGGTTAGAGCGAGAGTGTCAGGCAGACCGACAGACAGTTCACCACAGCAGAGCAGAAAAGAGCGGCGAAGAGAAGAGCGCAGCTATACTCACCATACTACAGCTAAGCTCGGCTTGTGCTGAGTTCACTAAGGAAACTCACCTCGAAGCCAAGCTTTGTTTGTGTTATGAAATGATTAGTTTCTTAAAACTATTTAACTTTAAGCATACAAATTCTAAACTATTAAAATAATCTGTTACGATTTGTAGCCTCCATTAAGTAATCCCCTTGAGGGAATACGTCACTTGATAACAAACTCACCCCACCTCAGTTGAGCTTTGTTCAGTTACGTTTCCACCTCACTGTCTGCTGCTCTGTCTGTCTGAATGTATTTTATTTTCTGTTTTGGCTATATAAATTCTGCTGTTGTTGTTGCCCACCACCCGATGACGAGACACGACGCCGCTTTAGCTTTTCGCGCCAAATGCAGACAAAACAAAAACAGAAACAACAAAAACAAAAACAGAAAACAAAAACGAAAACAACAAAAACAGAGAGACGGAGAGAGAGAGAGAGAGAGCAACAGGGAACAGCAGCAGACAATACCACATGGCAAGTCCTAGGTCGGTTACACCACCAGACAGACGACTGCGTCGCTGTCACTGCTGCCGCTGCTAGCGTCGCAGTCACCGCTTCGTTGGTGTTACTCACTCACCCAATATTAAAATCGACAATTCGAATCATCAGCGAGAAATGCCGGCAAAGCAGCCGCAAAAGTGTGAATGAACTCTCTCTCAAGGACAATGATCTACACAACGCAGTGGACGCCGCTGTCGTCGTCGTCGTCGCCGTCGCCTTCTCTGCTGCCGTTCGAATCTGAATTCCAAATTTTGGAGTGTAAGAGCGTCCGATTACCCATCTGCACTTTGCCACGCCCACCCGCGCGCCCTCTTCTCATTTGTTGTTTTTTTTGAGAGCTTTTATTGCGTTTTACTTTTTGCCGAGGGTTGATTTTTATGAGCGCAGACAACGTCAACGTCAACGGCGACTGCGACGTCGGCGGCGTCATTGACATTGCAAATTCACGAGCGGCAGACGGCAAAACAAAACAAATCGTTAAACTGCCCTCGCTGCCCCTCTGCCTGTCCCTTTCCCTGTCTAAAACCTGACGGATGCTGCCGACTACAGAGTCAGACGGACTTTCGTCTCTTACCCCAAACTGAAAACCAAAAAATTTGTTTGCCACGTGGCCGCTAGACGTTGAAAGTGAAGTGAACAGCAGTTAAGTCAACAGATTGGCAACAATCTACTTAGCCAAGTCCCAAACCTCCAACTCCAACTCGAACTTGCATGCTGGCAAATCCTTTTTCATGTCATTGTCCTGGCAGATGATGCGTTTCCTTATTAAATATTTAGTGAATGACTGCGACGCCAGCTCTTCTCCTCTGCCTCTTCCCCTCCCTCTCTCTATCTGCCATTTAAATGCACTCCACCAGCCTTTCTATGCGATTCTCAATCCTTGTTTATTGCATATTTTGTTTGCCTTTGTTTGTTTATTTGGTTTTAGCGCCGCTTCTTCTGCTTCCCCTCCTTTGCCTCCTTTCCCATTCACCTGCCTGCCTCTAACCGTAAATTGCACCTGTCCCGTGCTGTTTGTTTGCACCTGTCCACGCTGAGTTCAAAGCATTTTGGCATTTTGCTCCTCTTCTTTTATTTTTGTTTTTATTTCGTGTTTGTTTTCATTCCGATTCAGTTCAATGTCCCCAAAAGTCACTGGTCAATGGATTCGACGTTTGCCATTCACCAATCGAAATTAATGAGATTAAAGCACCTGCATTGATCCAAGCTGCACTTCACCGAGTGTTGGTAAACTACAAAAAGTGTTAGAGTTCAAAAAGTATACAAAAGACTTGAGAGTAGATTAATTTGAGCTATTGGGAATTAAAGAAAGTTTTCAATATATCAAGCTTTAAATTGAATTCTAAATTCTTGTTGAAAAACTGATGAAAATGTGGTCCTTAGTTCGTTTAAGCTATCGTTTTCTAACACTTTTAAATCTCTCTTCGAAAATAAACTATACTTGTTATTCAAGAAAAATTCTTTTCAATTAAAAATTAAATGAATTAATATTAAAAAAATCATTTAAACCATTATTTAGTTGATCTGTCTTTAATATATGTATCTAATTGATCACTTTTACAACACTTTAAAGCGGTATTAGCAGAACCAACTTTAAATTTTCAAACACTCAAAGATTTTCTTTACTTTTCCTTTACCAACTCAATTCCATATGCCTGATTGTCTGTCATTCCAGCTCCGACTCCAACATCAGTTGCTCAACTTTTCTTTCGCCTGCTGGTGCTCAATAGTTGCCTAATTGCCTGTCACTGAATTCCCGCTGAATACAATTGATTTTGAGAGAAATATTCGCTAAAAAGTAAGAGCATTTCACGAGTCTAAAGAAAACGAAAATTGCGCCGTCAAACTGTCAGAATTTGTTGTGTGGTCCCCGCAGAACCAAAAAACCAAAAGCACCAAAAGCACCAGAAACTAGAAAACTAAAAAACACAAATGAGTTGGGCATTAATTTATTTCAATTTGTATGCAAAACTTTAGAGAGAGGAGAACAGTGAAATGACAATGCCTGTCAGTCTGTGTCTGTCTGTCGGTCTGCCTCTCGGTCTGTTTGGCCGCAGGGGCAACATCAACATGGGCATCGACAACTTGAAGTCAAGGATTGCTTTTACAAAGGACTCTCGGGGCGACATATTGCCGAACATGTTTATTTACAGCGAAAGGAACAAGGACAACAGCTCGCGAAAAGTGGCACCGGAACCAGTACCAGTAGCAGTAGTGCCACCCCTGTACAGGGGTTGAGTGGGGCAGCGGAGACGTTTCTAGGGGAGATACTGTCATTGTCATGAAGAAGTTCCAGACGCTCGAACAATTCGAGCAATTTCACTTCAAAAATTGCGACGTTTAGCGCGCGATTGCCACAAATCAAAGCGACATTAAGGTCCCCCCTGCACCCCTAGCCAAACCCCCTTTAACCCCCTGCTGCCCCTGCCTAGCCAGGCGGTTGTTTACCCCAGCCAGGCAAACTGCTGCTTGTGTGTGTCTTTTCATTTTTAGATAAATAAAAATCGCTAAAGAAATCCCAAATGTCTGAGAAGCAGCAATACTCCGAGGGGTGTGTGGGGAGAGACGGTGGGGGGACATATGCGCGCCAAATCAGCAACAGACAAAACAAACAAAGACCCAGCGACAGACAAAGGACTCTTTTTCCCCAGTCCCCTCACAGCTCCCCTCCCAAAAACGAGAGAAATGCTTCAAAAATCGCTAAACGAAATAAGAAGAAAATAAAAGTTTACGTGCCGCACGTGAGACGCAAAGAAGAAGAAGAAGACGTAGAAGGAGAAGAAAGTGTAGTGGATGTGGAAGAAGCCAAAATGTCTGCTACTGGGATAAGCTATGGAAAATGCTGCTGAATTGGGGTGTGCCAAAGTGGGGGCAACTGTCAGGCCTGCTGTCGATTTTGTGCGTAGACAACGCAGACGACAATATTCCACTTCAAGTGATTTGTTGTCCAAGGGTCTATCCGAAGAAGCTCAGAGGAGGGTAGGAAGAGGGAGAGGGAGGGTACAGGGAGACAGAGAGAGAGAAAGGGGCGACAGAGACCAAAGAACTTTTCCAGACATCGTCGACGGCTGCTTGACTGATTTGCAGGGTCGTGTAGGTCGACGGTATGCTCGGGTAGGCTGCTGTAGGTGCCCAGGGGCGTAGACGGGGCGTGGTCGGTCGGTGGCTGTAGGCCTGAATCAAATGTAGACGAATGAATGTCTATTTAAAGGTCATCTAATCGCATTTTGTCCACGATTATTTATGCTCTAATCAATACTGAGCATTTATGGTAGTAATTACTGTGAAATGTTTGGCTTGAGTAGAATTTAAGTCGCTTGGTTAATGTGTCTGAGAGTATAAACTTGGCTATAATATTCCTAAATTTATTATATATTATTCCTGCTTTTCGCCAACTTTATAGCTAACGCAAAACAGTTAAAACCAGATCAGTCCAGATACTCCTACACTTCTTTCTTTACTCCTATATAGTATAGCACTTTCTTAGTCTTCCCACATAGATCAGTTCATAAATTTCTATATATCTCTGTCTCTTCCCGTCTAACCCCCCTCTCTAAAAGCAGCTTCACCCCGTTGGCAGCTGTACCACACATGTCTGTTACCGTTTCCCTCACCGTCTGTCTGTCTCAGCTTCTCTGTCCCACTCCTGCTTTTGGCAGCTGCGAGTGTTACGCACGTAACGGCAAATTTACGCGTTTTTGAACTTTGACCCTCGCACAATGCCGCCTGTGACCTTTGTGCGTAGACGCGTCTGTGTTTTTTTTTGCCATACAGAATTTTATGGAGGCTGTTGCTGCTTTGCTTCGCTTTGTTCTTGTTGCTGTCTCTGTCTGTCACTTTTTTATGCGAAATTAATTTAGAAAACTTTTTCTTCACGTGTAGACTTAGCTGGAGGGGAGGAGGTAAGAAGTAAGATTAGTGTGACAAGTAGACAGGGAAGGGTTTCAGTTTTTGAGATACTTTTTTGAGATACTTTTCATTTTCTGCTAGTTTTGACAACGCTTGTTGGGCTCTGCTCTGCTCTGCTTAGATAAGTAAGTGTGTACAGTTAATGCGGCTTAGCAAAGCCATAAAGGTCAAAGTTTAAACAGAGATTCAGCAAGTTTCGAACTTCAAAGTTACGTGTACCGCAAAAAAACCTACAACTAAAAAGGTCGAGGATAAGAAAAAGTCGCCAAAAACTATAGAAAGCAGGGAAGAAAGTTCATAGCTCAAAATAATGCAAGAATGTTTGATAAGTTTAAGGATTTGGGAATTTACCTGTAAGAAAATATTGACTTAAAGCTAGCCATTTAAAGCCAGATAGATTTCCAACTTCTAGGCTGGCTGAGAACTGCTTTAGGCCAAGTCAAGTACGGTATAAAAATCAGTTTTAATAACAGGGGACTTGAGCTTTCTCGACGCTACGCAGGAATGTTAATCTAAAATTAAGTATTCCAAGTATTGTCAGTTTCCCATAGTCCAACAAAATGTCAGGAATAAACAGAGCACACAATTTTTTTGCTTTTGTCTTAATGGGATTGGTAGCTTCATGGTCAAGTTGGCTTTAATGACAAAGGGGCTCAGACTCCGGCTCCGATTCAGACTCCATCTGTAGGCAGGCAGCGGAAATGCCCCCTAGCCAAGAAGTGTCCCTACTGACAGCTCAAATGACCCATTCGTTGGCCACAATTTGCCACAGCACTTGCCACACACAACTTGCCACTTGCCACTTGCCTTTTGCCACTCACTCGACATCGGCATCTGATAGACATAAAAACATCAGCATCTGTATCTGTAGCTGTTGCTGCTGCTGTCTCTGTATCTGCATTCATCTGCAAATGTATCTGCATCTTTGTGCTTGGCTGTATCTTGTGGTGCATCGAACTCCAAGTTAAGATTCTACGCTGTAAAATATCTTGTGCTCATGTATCGACAATAATTACGCCTCAGTTACTCGTAGATCGCAGTCCAAAAACACAAATGGTTAGACAAGAGCGAGATGGCGCTATCGGATAGATAAAAGTGGAAATGGGAGAGCAGCATGACTGGACGTGGGAAGGCCGCAGACAATAACACAAACAAACACAAAGAGCAAAGTGAGTAGAACGAAATGGAAAATGGTATCGAATCGAATGACTCCAGTTCCCCCCGTTCCCCATTCCATTATTCCCCCGCTCTCCCACTCTCCCGCTCACCCGTTTACCAGTTCCAATTCCACTCTCGTTGCCATTCTTGTATTTGCTCGCTGCGAGGTGAATGGACGCAAGGTGACGCCGTAGCTCAGTCGCGTCGCTGTCGGCGCTGCTAAGGCTGCCAGCGCATGCAGTCAACGTCAGTTTGGCTTCTTTTGCTGGATTTGCGCGCCAAAAACGTTCCCCTTTTATGGAAGTTGAAGTTGACTTTGTTTTGGCGACGCTGACCGTAGAGAGAGAGCGAGAGAATGAAACGTGGATGCCAAAAGGGGCTTTGCATGGGCGTGGCTGGGCACGAAGCGGCAGCACGAAACAGGAGCGCAGCCCCAGACGCCATTTACCATTTACCACTTGCTGTCATGCTGCTTCGCATCGACGACTAAGCGTCTCTCTCTCTCTCCCCCTTCCTCTAGCCCCTTTGCCTTACTCTCTCTCACTCTGTCATCATCAACTGCCGCTCCTTTGTAAGCGTGTGTGCGTGTGTGTGAGTGTGTTTGTTTTTGTGTTTGTCTTGCGAGTTTTGCTTTGATCCCCTTATTCTGTCTGGCTGCCTGGCTGGTATTCGCATTCGCATTCTCATTCGCATTCGAATTCGCATTTGCTTTGTTTTTGTGCCCATTGCCATTGCATGCACTTCGCCCGCCACAGACAGATACCAAGGGAGAGGAAGGGAGACAGCGAGAGCTTTGTTGTTGTTGGCTTCTCTTTATCATTCGTAGCCATCGTCATCGTCATCGTCATCGCCGTTGTCGTTGTCGTTTTCTGGCTTTGTTTACAAGCATTTGATGGACCACTAACGCCGCATTGAGCTCCGCTCCCCGCTCTTCTCTTGCTCCTCTTACCCTACCACACAGAATGCGCGCGATTTTCTTGTTGGGGTCTTTCCTCCTCTTTATCCCATTGCTCCCCTTTGTGGCGAATTATGACAGCAAAACGTGTTGCGTGGCGCAAAAACAAATGGCGAGAAAATTGTAATTCTCTTGTACTCGCTGCTCGTTTTCTTTTTGCTCCCCAAGTCACTGGCATTCGCAGCAATTCGCATTTCCCATTTTCATTCCCATTCCCATTCTCATTGCCATTCTAATTCGCATTCCCATTCCAATTTGCCATTCTCATTGCCATTTGCCATTCGCTTCATTTTTATTAGTTGTACTTTATTGAATTCACCGATTCAATGAATTGCTCAATAAGAACGGTAGAGAGAGAAAGAGAGTGGGAGAAAGCGAGAGAAAGAGCTCTTTGAGTAAGCTTCAAGTTGTCGGGATTCTCGAATTGGAATCTGCTATATAAAATTTATAGACTATAACCATGTGAATACGAGTATATACGATGTGTAGGGACGTGTAAATAAAAATAAGTTTACTTTCTACCACAAAATGTAATAAAACTCTTGATAAAATTACTTAATTCTTTATAACAGGAGACTTGAGATTAAATCTGATTGTTGAGATATCAGATTTGTTCAGAAAATATGATTATGCAGTTAGGATAATTTTGACTATGAAGCTACATATAAGCTTATGATTTAGATTGGTTCTTAAAACTATCCCTTAACCTTCAACCCATGAAGTCCAGAATTAAACACCCCTAAAATCTAAGCACTTAAACTAATTTATTATATAGTAGTGAGTACAGATAATAAATGTTTTAAATATAAATACAAAGATACAAGTACAAGAAATATTTTCTTGGCTTTCTACGACTTCCGTTGACTAAGGACAACACAAGTCATCGGAATCGCTGGAGGAACCGCAGCAGGAATTTTTACAAGGATCACAAGTCTTGTCTGGAACACAGGCATCACAGATTTCCTGTGCGGTTAGAGGACGTTTCGACTTGGAGGTTGAGGGACACGGAGGTTTATAAGTTGTAGGTGCTAGGAAAACGGATTCCTCAAAATCGTCTATGGGTAACTCAATGTCGCCATATAAACGCTGTGATCCAAAGTTTTGCAGCTGTACAGCTCGATTTGTCATCGTGTGCAGTTTTAGGGTCTCACGATCGAGACAAACTCGCAGCTGTTTGAGTTCTGCTTTATCCTTACGGGTCTGACACTCGCGATCTCTGAGCTCTTCTCGCCGATTCTTCAGATCTTTTATAATGTCGTTCTGACAATCGATTTGTTTGGTCAAGTCAACGTATTCCCGGTACATGCGTTGCTGCTCCTCATTGTCCTCCATGTCCTGATCGAGCATCTCAAAGGGATCTTCTTCTATTTCTTCCTCGGCTTCTGCCTCTTCCTCTTCTTCTACTTCCTCGGCTGCTTGGTCAGCCGTTTTATCCTCATTCAATTGCTCCTCGGTGTCATCTGCCTCGGGCGGTGCTTCCTCCCCCACATCTGCCATTTTAGCGGTTTAATAAAAACGTATGAATTTTGTTAGCCGAATTGTTGGAAATTTAATTGAAAAGTAAATAAACGAAGCTGTGATTAAAGTTGTTTAGTGCTTAAACTAATCAAATTAGACGTTGCGACTTTTCCTCCCACTCTGCGCTTTTCCGACTTACTTTGTGTCTAAATTTTGTTGCTTTTCATGCAGCTCACGATTCAGTTTCTGGCTATATCCATGTCGGAATGCCTCGACGCCTTGAAACGTGGCAATGTCAACCTGTGTGAGTGTGAGTGTGTGTGTTCTGATGAAGGCTCATAAATACACACACACACACACACCTATACACAGACATATGTGTCGCCATAATGTCTGCAGACATAAAAAATCCGACTCTGTCGTAGAGTCGTCAATCCGAATCCAAAGCTAAAGCTACAGCCCAAAGCCCTCGGAATCGTTAGCTGGAAAATGCTGGAAAATGGGGGAAATGGGGAAAATAGTGCTCGCTCACAGGTAAGAGACGAGCAAAGTATGGCGAATATTCCTTTATTATCGGGGCATAAAGCGCTTAAGTATCCCATGTGGAAGCTGAAATTCCTTCGGGCGAATGCACTTAATGCCAAATTAAATGCAGTAGGCAGCGGTAGAGGGGAAGAGGGAGGGGGCGTGACTGGGACTAGCACAGGCACTGGAACTGGGGATAGTCATGAAAACCGCTTTATGATTAATGCGCAGCAAAGTCGAGAGTTATGCGCCTTGAAGCGTAATCCGGCTAAAATCACAGTGCCAATAAAAGTGGGAGTACTAGAGGCGAGGGGGCGTGGCGGTGTGCAGTTTTGCGGGCTGCAACAGCTGCAATAAAACATAAATTTCTGACTCTGGCGAAAGGAAACGGAAATGCGTGCATTTACCACTGGAAATTGCAGTGGAAGTGGAAGTAGAAATGTCAGTGTTAGTGGAGGGGGAAGCGGAGGGGGAAGTGGAGGGGGAAGTGGCAGTGAGTGCAGTACTTGGTAGATTGATAATGTTGAAAACCACTTAACTGCCACGCTATCTCCATCTCGTTCCGCCACTGCCACTGCCACACCCACTCAAACGCCCCCTTTTGCCTGCTGTAAAACTGTGAGATAATTTTCCCGCATTTTCCTGCTATTTTTTTTTGTTCTTTTTGGCACATTTCCCGCAGCCATTTGCCGTATGTCCCTGAGAGTGACAGTTGGATTAGCACAAGTAAAACGCACTCTCTCTGCCTGCCTCTCCCTCCCTCTCCCTCTCAGTTGCTTCTGCGGGATTTTAGCCATGACACAAATATGACCCTAGTTTTAGCCAAGGACACTATTCGTGGCAGGCAGCAGTGAGACTCGAGCGACGCTAAGCGCAGCGGGATTGGAATACACGGTCTTATTGACAGCGGCATCATTAGCCTGAGGGAGAACTCTATCTGTCTGTCTGCCTCTCGCTCTCTTCCCCTTTGACTAAGACTCACAGCTCGGCATGCTCCCTCTTCCCCTACTTCCCTCCTCTTGCTTCATTGCTTTGCGATTTTCGATTTGCGCAGATTACGTATACGACACGTTAAACGCCTTTAAGACTTTAACATGAAAATCAAACGTAAAACTTGAGCCAAATTTCATTTGCAAGCTGTGCAAATATACACACCGCTCTTCCTTACTCTCTTTCCCCTCTCCCTCTGCCCACACATGTGCTTTGTCTTCTCAGTGTGTGTGTGTGTGTGTGTGCTTACAAAGAGAAGGAATCTTTTCGCTTTTCTTTCTTGGCCTGCAAGTTGCATGCAAGTTTTTCTTTCAACTTGCTGTGTCTCCTTTGCCCCTCCCCCCTTTCCCACTCCGCCTCTGTGCCACGGTTTGAGCCAACTGCAACTGCCGCATTTGTTTTGTTTGCTATTGTTGCGCTGAGCGCTTTGTTTATGCTACGAAAAAAGCATAAAATGATTTCATTAAAAAAGTTGTAAACTTTTTCATTTAATTTAACTGCAAACATCTTTTGTGCTCTAGCTGGAGCTCAGTATTATGCTCGGTTCTCCCTATCCCCCTCTTCCTTTGCCCTTTTCCTGCTTCCCTGTAGAGTCACGCCTACTGCACGCCCACCGCAGCCACCAACTTGTCTCATATTACAGAGCGAATTCAATTCCGAATTGAAAACTCAGTTTCAATTAAACTTTTCCGTTTCAATTCGCTGGCAAATTCTTGTTGCCGCCCTTTTTGTCACATGAAAGTCCTTCAGTACAATTTTCCTTTTCTTTTTCTACTTTTTTTGTGTCTGTCTTGATTTCATATTGTTTGCTCAGGTAAATTGGCTCAGCTTTTGACTTATGGCTATGATAGTTGTAGACTTGTCGTGGGTTGGGTGTTTAAAAATGAGCAAGAACAGTTAAAAGTTGGAGTTTATTTTAAGAATTGGTTAATTATTCATACAGTAAAGAAATTATAAAAATATTATAATGAAATAGGTCTCTTTGGGCATCATTTAATGGCACTAAATATGGTTTAAACTATATCTCATTTAATACATACCTTTATTACATAAAATACCCATAATATATTATGAGACAAACTATGCTTTCTATAAATTTATTTTATTTATAATTTTATTCCATAGAGCTCACTAAATTCATCTTTATTTCTCTACATTTTAATGCCCTTTTAAATGCCTTCATTTGAAGCTATTAACCGAAATCGTTGCTGGCCATAAATCAAGTGGAAATCACAACATAAAAAATGGCAGTGCTTATGGGCTGTGGCTATCATTAGCACCATCTAAAAACATTATCTGACATCAAATGTTACAAACTAATCAACAACTAAGTAACGACAAGAACGGACTTGCAGCAAAGCATAATTCAATTATGGCCATAATACACGCTTCATGTCAGCTCGAACTCAAAGTCGTGCTAACAAACCCCCTGCCACCCACCCCTCTTGGGGGTGCTGGTGGTGCTGGGGTAGAAAAGCAGCTTGGAGCCACGCGAGCTGGCACAACATGTCGTATTAGTAATATTTAAACACAAAAGCTTCGCAAATGTTGACATGCGTCGCCATTAGCCGAGCAGGGGATGCATAGCAGAGCAGTGGGGTGGGTAAATGGTGGAGTAGGTGGGGTTGGGGTATGGGCAGCCAGGGGGAATTCAATTTTCGCCTCAAAACAAAACGAAACCAAAGTCTCCATAATAACAACAATAATAATCTGCTTAGAAGCCAGCGATGCGAAAGTGAAGAAATGCGTTGTAATTCCAAAGTTCGCCTCCGTCAAATGGAAACAGGCAACAATATTGCAGCATATGGAGCACAGAACAGAGTACAACCGAATAGCAGAGAAAAAAGTGGCAATGGTGGATGCCACAACATGTGGCAGAGGTGGAAGAAGTGACACATTAAGCCACACTCGCTTGCATGCCAAGAAAATGGCTGCAAAAGTACACACCAATATCTGCGAGTGTGTGTCGAAGTGTGTGTAGGTGTGTGTGAGTGTGTGTATGAAATGTGTCATGTTGACAGCGTAGAAATGTCACTCATGTGGCGTCGTAATGAGTTTTGCCAACATTGCGCTGCCCCACCACCTACCACCCCCTACACTCTTACACTTTCCAACCCCCCTCCACTTTCCTCCCACCCCACTCAAAACTTCTCATCTGCAGTTGCAGCTATCGACCACGCGGCGTATGCGCAATGTGCCGCACAAAACACTCCAAAAACTGCAACTTGAAACTGCAAATGAAATAAAATTAATTTTCTTTTACTTTAACTAATTAAACCACTTTACTTAGGTGGCAAATTTAACTTTTTTTAGACTTTATTACAATTGTATTACAATTTTAAATTATAAAATTAAAATTTAAGGGAGTTACAGCTTGCTAAATCTTTTATAGAAAATCGCAGCTAAAAATTATACAAATTTAACTCACTTTTCAGTAATTTAGTTATTTTGTTGCACCTTAAAATCATTATTTTTGAACTGAATAAACCTCTAACTTTGTTTTATATCAAAATTAAATTTATAATAAAATAAAACTACTACTTAAAAGTTAAATAGTTTAAAATATACAATTCCCTTACTGCCTTTAGAACCCACACACCCTTTTACAGGCCATTCCTTGCGGGCTAATTTAATTGGCCAAAATAAGCCGTTGTTTGACTTACCACAAACTTGCTCTAGTATAAAATGGCATTGTAATCAACTCAAGAATTGCTTATCAAGGCCTCCAAACTGCAGTATGGAATCGGCTTGTATATATGTGTGTGTGGCACACCCCCTCACTTTGCGTCTCCTTTAACCCTGCCCCCCACCGCCCGAAGCTGTCAGTTGAATGTTTTGTGACATATTTGAGACTGCATCTCAGGGGGAAGGGGGTGGGCTGGTAAGAGAGTGGAATAAATTTGCCTTTTGGCCACCAAAGTTGTGTGAGCCACGCCCACTGCACACACACACACACACACAGTACGCCACCCGCCCACATGCAGGCTCAAGAGTCAACAATGAGATGTCAGTTGACGCCCACTGTGGAAAACACACACACAATGGACGTAGCCGGAAACGAAGAAGACAAAGAGAGCAGGGGTGGGAGAGCAGATAGAGAAAGGGGGAGAGAGGGAGAGGGAGATAGTGGCAGCTGCCTCACAGTTTTCATTGTAGTAGAATTTCACAATAATTGCAATGCATTTGTTATTGTTGTTGTTGTATATATATGGCTGTGTATATAGCGTAGAATCGTAGTAGTATATATACTATAATATGGAACGTAGTATGCTCTATATACTACAACATTTTGCCTTTTTCGGTCATGCAGCGTGCGAGCGAGACGGCAACAGAGTGCAGTAGAAATATCGATCGACTTAAATGAATTTAGGTCAGCACAAATACTCCCCCCTCCAAGGGGGTGTGACAGGGGGGTTAGCGGGGTGGCAGGCAGCATGTGAGAGGGTTGAATGGTGTGTGTGTGTGTGTGTGCCTGCATCTTATAGATACACAGATACACTCGTAATGGCAAAGGAAAACATGGAAAATGTCAGCCACAACTCACGTAACTTATTTTAATTCAAATCAAATAGGGAAAAACTAGATTGGGGAACACTCACGCGTCGAGCATTGACAAGAACATAACAATAGTGCAACAGCAGAATCACAGCCAATTTACCTACACCGCTTCCACCCCTCCCCCTCGAAGCTCTCGCCCCTGTGTAGCCTCGCATTGGAAATGCCAAACACGCGTCATCAACATGTGCATTTTATGAGGCAGCAGCGGCAGCAGAGGCAACTGTCAGCTGCCAAAAAAATATAACACTAGCAGCAGAGTGCATCGACTGTAAAAGACCCTGCTTTGGTTTCAAAACAAACCAAAAAAACGAATTTATTTGAGTTAAATAAGCAAATAAAAATCTTTTCTTTTATAGTAAATAAAATATAACACTTTGTACCCATGCAAGTATAGCATATAGTACTTCGATTCCAATAAAACTGAGTAAATCAAATATTTTTATGATTTCCAAGAAGTTTTCTTCTACCCCTCAAGTTGTTTACAAAGCCTAGGTAACCCTTTGTATATACCAGCTACAGGGTCTATAAATAGACGCACTGACGAATACATTTCATGCCTTGGGAATTCCCCTATGCCCTGCCCAACCCCTTGTTACCCATGCCCCCCCTCTGCTCAACACTTTTCAGCTGAATTCCAAGTCACCAAAGAGCAGAGTATTCAACTAATTTAACGTTTTATGACACTGCGTATACGTGATGCGACGGAGCATGGGAACAAATGGTTAAATCATAGACCTCGGCTACAAACTTGCACAGAGCAATAGCGAAGAAGAGTGGGAGAGGGAGTGGAAGAGGGAGTGGAAGAGGGAGGAAGGGGCAGCACACACGATAGTCACCGAATTCAATCACGTGTGGCCAATAAAAAATTGGATTCGTATTGTATGCCATGTGAAGTACAACTTATAGAGCACACAATGCAGCTACTAATTAAACCCTATGGCCATAAAATAAATTACAGGGTATCGCCAAGCAGTCTTTGTTTAAAAGAGCTAAAAAACAAACTCTTTAAGTACCCACTTTTTATAGTTTCTGTAAAGAAAACTCTCAAACTTTTGTGTGTCAATCACGACAGTTTGTGCTGCAGGGTAGCTGCTAGTCGCTTACACCCTGCGCACACATTTTTAATGTATTTTCGCTGTTCGCCACAAAGGGTTAACAATTCCCCGCCGGCCATTTTCCATTTATGACAACAACCACAACAAATCCACGCAAAGTTGCAGTCGGAAAACTGAAAACTCAACACTGAAAACTGAACTCCAACAGAATTTTCAAGTTGTTTTCCCACCTCGAGCGTGAAACTGAAGCAAAAAAAAAGTGTTTTTAAACTTGCAAATATAAAACAAAACCTAATACAAATTTAAGTGGGAGTAAACAAATCTTGGGCAGTGTTTTTTACGCTGTTCCAAATTAGAAATGTCTTTCAAATAAAGTTTTCTTTGTTGAGGTCCTTTGTGGGGTTGGGAAATTCAACAGCTGCTCAAGTTTTACCTTTAATTATTTGTCGTGGTCTACGTAATGTGTTTATAATTGTTGTGGCTACAAAATCAATTTTAAATTGAGGGGAAAAGAATTTTAAGGGGTAAAAGTGGTTGAGAGCAAACTAGACCTTTGAGAGGCTAGCTGGAGGTAGGTAAGACCTATAAAGGCAGCTAGTAAAGTAGTGAAGAGCAAACTAGATTTTTAAGACACTGTAATCAAAGGGTTACACTTAGTTACTACTCCAACTTCCACTCCAACCCAACTACAGGGTCTTTAACAATCAGCCTGCTCTCCTCTAACAGCTCTTACCAGCTCCTCTGTGCATTTGGCACAATAGGTTAACAGTAGCTAGCAAATCCACTCATTATGCCCATTACAAAGGGTGTGATGAGACTGCAATACTCAACGGAATATTTGGCACTTTGTTACCTGCCCCAACTGGGTGGCATGCTAATTATGCAGCGCAGGACTCTGCACAACAGTCAAGGACCCACAACTGTGGCAAGGTGCGACCCATCAGACACGCCCATTGGCACGTTTAGGGGCTGACAGGCGAAACAGACGGACTGCGCCCTTAGAGATGCCAGCTAACTGGGTTAACGATAAATATCAAATGATTCCGAGTTCTACTTTCCTTTCCTTTCCTTTCCAGTGTGGCATCCACAAGTCGCCGTCGCAGGCAGCGTCCACAGGGCCAACTCGGTGCAAGTGCCCCCAACTGTCCCAGTTTCGTTCACTGTTTCTGTTTCAGTTACAGCAAAACGGCCAGGCCATGATCTACTACCACAAGTGCAGTAGCCATCCACACGCACACACACACACAGTCACTAAGGCTGGGTCTCTCTGCCTGTATACGTGTGAGTCCCCCTCTCTCTCTCTCGCTCTCTCTCGTCAAAGACATCGCGTATGTTCGTTTTACGTGCAACTCGTCGTCTCAATTGCCACGCGAAAACTATAAACAACAAGTAGGAAAGGCTACAGTCGATCGAGCCGACTGTAAAAGACCCCGTACTCCCATAATAATGCGCATTTGTATTTAATTTGAATTAAAATTTTATAACGAAATTTAAAAATTAAAATTTATATGTATATTTTAAATTGATATTTAAAAAAAATTAAATTAGCAATTCTCATTGCCAGCATTCGAACCCACGACCCTCAGGCAACGATTTCACATCGCGCCGTAACTCTACCATTCGCACCACGCGCTATTTTCAAGCATGTTCCGCTTATTCGCATTTACATGTTATACATACAAGTACACACTCGTTTGAAATTATGTGTATGCACATATGTATGTATGCGTGCCTAGCACTGGTCGGCACGGCGGCGTCGCAACGTCGCAGCGACGCAGCGTCTGCGAGCAGACGCTGACGTCACACAGGCGGCGAAATTGCAGCTAAATTACATAAACTTTCTAACCTAATAACTTTTTTGTTAATTGACGGATTTTAACGCCGCTAGGAATATAGTTTGATATGATATTCCTCTCTTCGAATAATTAATTATAAACACTGTACTATTTGACTAAATGCCCTAAATCCTGCAAATTTTGAGCTTGAATTTTTGAAAGTTTTTTAGCTTTTATGAGAAAAGGGGGCGTGGCAGGCCAAAATTTTGAATGGCATTGCATTAAGGCTGTCTCTAGCAACTCTAGCAACCAGAAATGGTGTTCCTAAGTGCCATAGTTACTGAGTTATTGGCCTAAAACTACATTTTTTTTCGAGGTGTGTCTGGTTTTTTGCTAATTGCGGGGGCGGTGAGGGGCGTGGCAAAAATTTGAAATAAACTTAACCTGCGTAAGATAATAACGGACTTTCATTATAAATTTGGTGGCTCTAGCTTTTGTAGTTTAAAAGATCCAGGTGTTCATACGGACGGACGGACAGACAGACGGACAGACGGACAGACGGACAGACGGACATGGCTATATCGACTCGGCTGTTGATGCTGATCAAGAATATATATACTTTATGGGGTCGGCCACGCCTCCTTCTGCCTGTTACGCACATTTCGCTTCTGACAAACCTAATAGACCCCTCTACTCTTTTTTAGAGTACGGGGTCTAAAAACAGCGTGAAAGGCAGTAAAAGACAACGAATATGGCATACCCTTTGTGTACTTATTCAAGGGGTCTGTCAATAAAAGTCTAAGCAATTCTTTAAATAATTAAAATAAAGACTTTAACTCAAAAATATAACTGCTTAAAAGTTTATTTGTTTACTTACACTTTGTCTACTTGTCCAACTCAGCACTCGTTACGTTACGCGTTACGTTTTACGAGTAACGTAAAGCAACAACAAGACCTAGAGGCCCATTGGAAGTGTCCAACCTGTAACCAGTTCGCCAGCTACCAACTCGGCTTTGACTACGACTCCGACTCTGCCTCCGACACTGGTCTTTGATTGTGGCTCTGACTGGAACTGTGACTCTTGCTCGGCAAACGACGACGCGAATTAAGTCTTGGATTTGGGGTTGGGGGTTTTTTTGGACTTTAGTCAGACAGAGAGAGAGAGGGAGAGCGAGAAGGGGAGCTGCCCCGCCTACCTCGCCAGCACCGCACAGCACAGGCCAAGCAGCCGCCCTGACGCCCTACTTTGGCGCTGGCTGGCAAGGTTCGGCCTTGGCGCTCAACACTGACCCGCTTTTTGGCGCTGTATGTGTGTGTGTGTGTGTGTGAAGGCATATTTTCTTGCTCTCTGCCTTGGTGTTGTTGTTGTTGCCTTGCTGCTTTCGGCTGTTGCATTTCAAATGCGTTGATTGCCGCGAGCTGCATTTGAAATTTCCACAAATTGCAAACAAATTTTACGCGCAATTTTCGCCAGCGTACACGAGTAGTATGCGTAATATTTTATGCTGCTTTAAAGACTTTAAAACAAGCTACTTAAGCGCTTAATTCGTAGCATTTAAAGAGTGGGAAATTGTGGAAAACTTTTAATAGTTTTCTTTAATTACTAAAAAGTTGAGTGGAATTTATTTAATCAAGTATTTGCTGCTGTTTAAGTTAGTTTAATAAAATTAATTTATGTAAAATTATGTACTTTAAATTTAATCTTATTTTAGATTAAGTTTTTGATACTTATTTATTTTCTATTTAGTGATATTTTTAGTCCTACTTTTGGCTGCCTTAAACTTGGCTTAAAGAAATGCCTTTCAGCCTTTGCCGTCACTTGACTTTAAGCTTAGAATATGGAAAACTCAATGGTAGACACTCGATAAAGTGAATGCTTTGAATTCTCAGTGAAGTTGATGCTCAATGCAGCCGCAGTTTTAATTTTCGTGCCTTGTGGCAACTTGAACAATTTCCTCATTTCAAGAGTTCCTTCGATTTTCATCTCCAGAAAATGCTTTTTCTCTGTTAATGTAGAGTTCTCTTTTATTGTAGCTGCAATTGTATTTGTAGTCGTGGTCGTGTAGTCACCGTCGTGGTCATACTTTTATTGTCGGAATATCAAGTAGTTGCTCAAGTGCTGCTGCTATCATTTCTGCTGTCCGATTCTGAGTTAGAGACGAATGCGATGCGAATATCACCGGCGGCAGACGAAACTAACGGCGCATTAAGTGCGCCCAGCAGCAAAACCAAATTCAACTGCCACCCCTTGCCCTACTGCCCCTCTTTCCCCTCTTCTGGCCACCCTCGAGCTGTTTGCAACTTGTGCAGCGATGCGTTTTGCCGCCAGCAGCGTTGCATGGAGTGTCTGAGTTGGAGCACTGCGAGCCAGCACAGCACCTGCCTCTGCACAGTGCCCAACTACAGGGTCCAGACATAAACCGAGTCTCATTCTTCGAATTGGAGTCGAAGTCGGCATCGGAATTGGAGTCGGAATCGGAGTCAGAGTCACTGTCTGGCAATTTGCTGTGTCTGAAATTTGCGAGCTGCCAGAACAACAACAACTGACAGCACTAGCAGTAGCTGGTTAGCTCAACAGCTAAGCACCCTGCTCTCGAAATGTTAATCCAAAAGTTCTCTGCCTCTTCACAAACTTTATACTCCTCACTGCACTCTTCGCTTACAGGGTCCCTTTAGAGGCGAGCAACAGACCATGGAACGCGTCGCTGGAACCATGGAATTCCTCCACAAGATGCGACCACATCTTCATGCCGCCCGTGGGGGAGATTTCTTCACTGTCTCTGAGTCCCCCAACTCCCTACCACTGCCCCTCCCTCTCTCACTCTTCTTTCGCTGTCTCTGCGGACAGAGCTCAAATTAATTTCATTATTCTCGTTGGCTGGAGTTTCTCTTTTGATGCGTGATGAATCAGCAGCGAAAACAACAACAACAACAACGACTTTGTGTGGGGCGCCATTTGGCGGCTCTCGTGAGTGACTAAAGTGACCACAAATCAAATAAATCGTGGACAACCGCAATTCAAATGCGTTTTTGTCTTTAAATCCATTCGATTTTCCAACTCATTTGGTTATTTACCAGCCCCCGCAGCTGTCAAACGGCATCAAAGGCATTTAACCTATTTTAACGCTGGGAATTACATTAATTACTGGATGACTTAAGAAACTGTCACTTTAAGCTGTGAGAAAGTTATGCAGAATTATGTGTAGTTTTGTCTTAACTTGATACGATTTTACTACTACTACTACTACTACTACTACTTACTGCTACTACTACTACTACTACTATTACTAATACTACTACTACTAGTACTACTACTACTACTACTACTACTACTACTACTACTACTGCTACTAACACTACCTACTACTACTACTACTACTACTACTACTACTACTACTACTAACACTACCCACTACTACTAACACTACTACTACTACTACTACTACTACTAATACTACTAACACTACCTACTACTACTACTACTTCTACTACTTACTGCTACTAATTCTACTACTACTACCACTACTTACTACTACTACTATTACTTACTACTACATTTCATGACGATTTCTAAAACATTTTCTTTAAACCTTCACTCTTTTTAGCTACACAAACTTCTACGAAATGCTGACACAACACTTACTAACTTGGCCAGTGACTAACTTGGGGCATAACTACTTGGTATTGAGTTCAGAGTGTCAGTGTCAATATTTGGGAAAAGTAGCTGCTAGTTGGGATCAAAGGGACTTCGATTGAATCCGTCTCAACATTTATTGCAGTCTGTCTGCATTACTGTCCCCCTGGCTTCAAGTGTCTCATCTGTCTGTCTGTGTGTCTTTCTGTCTGTCCCTCTGTCTGCCTGGCAATTGGCAAACCAATTCGAGCACTTTTCCTAGCTTCATTATTTATTTAGAGTAAAAATGTATTTCCTTTGCTCTTAAATTGGGCAATTTATAACGAGGCACTTGACGCCAGTTTCAACTACTGACTCCGACTCCAACTCCGTTCCCTCTAGTTCCAGTTCCAACTCTATTTACAGCGACATCACGTGATAACTTCAACTTGACTGAGATTTATATATACACATACAGATATGCATGGTGTGTGTGTGGACATGCACATACATGTCCGTTGGCTGGACCCCAAAGCATCAGTTGAACAATTTCAATATTTCATCAAAGACATTCAAAGACTTTTGCTCCATTCTCGAATTCTGTAGGACGGGGTTAAGTGCAACAGCGCCACATTGGCGCTGCAATTATTCTCGTTAAATGTGGAGCATCCAGTAGGGTAGTACAGCCAGGGGAGTGGCTGTGGGAGGTGCAGGGGAAGTGCTCCTAGAGCAGACCAAAGATGAATGCCAAGTAATGCACATGTTACTATTTACTTTGCGTGTTCTCCAAAAGAAACAAATGACGCCAGAGAATCCAAAAAAAGGGGAGTAGAAGAGGAGGAAAATGACAATAACGATGCTCCAAAGTCGAACGTTGGCGTTGGCGACAACTGAGCATTACTGCCAATACCCAAGCAGCCCCTTAACCCCCTTCTCTATGTACCCTCACTGGTTATTACTCATACGCACTGCGGGACATCGACTGCACATTCAAGGATTGACTTTGCACTTGCAGTAATTTTACAGCCAACCACATCACGAGCATCGCATTCAATGGCCAGAAGGGGGCGTGGTGGGCAGTGCTACGACTTTGGCCCAGAAAATGAGGTAATCAAACATTGCACAGGAGGTCAACGAAAGGCAATTGTGTGTGAATGTTGGTAATTGCCTGTGAATGGCAAATGCGAACGACAAATCACAAATCAAAATGTTCGGCAAATATTTGTCAGGTAAAAGGTTTGAAAGGCAATTTGAGGCATTTACCTGGATTGATTTCAAATGGAGCTGGGATAACTAAAGGACTAAAAGATACAAAGATATGGTATATAAAAATAGCTCTATAATATTTTAAATGTATTAAATTTATTTACTTTAGTTTGCGAAAAGCGTAATTTAAATATATAAATCTCGAGCATTCCAAATACTTGTTTACAAAAACAGAAAACAGTAAACAAAAACAAAAACAATAAATAACATTACAGTTTGGCGATTAAGTTATGCGAAATGTTTTTCAAGAGTTTCCCAGCGATTCCATTATCAAATAAATACCATAAAAATACCACTGAACTTATCTATGCATGTAAATATTATCCTCTTATGCTTCCTATGGCTCCTCCTTCTGCTTCTGCTTCTCCTTCCCACTCCCCACCACTCCTCTCCACGCTTCCGTTCCTTCATCGTTTTCTTTCAAGTGGTTAAATTCAGTTGAGGTTTTTTCCTACATACAAATTTCCGTTATCTTTAAATGTAATCGCTTTGAGGTTGTTTTTGTTTTTGCTTTCGTTGTTGTTGTTGTTATTATTACCGTTATTGTTGTTGCTATTTTTGCGGTTTTGCTGTTGCTCTATCTCCACACACACACACACTCGCTCACAAAGCTTAAGTCTGTTTTTGTTTTGTTATTGTTTTTGTTTTGGTTTTCGCTTTGTTTTGTTTTACTCTTTTTTTCTGTCTTGTTTGCATTTTTGTTTTTCTGCTTTACGGAACTGTTTCAGTTTCAACGTTGCATGTGAATGCTTTGCGTTGTTGTTGCTGTTGTTGTTGTTGTTGTCGTGGCTGTTTCTTGTTTCCATTTTTCATGCAGCTCCATCGTCGTTTAATTTTTGCCTTTTTGGGGCTTGCAAAAAAAACGCGAGTCCAAAGTCCATAAAACATCACGACGCTGTCAGTTGTTGTTGTTGTTGTTTTACTTGTTTTTGTTGTTATTATTGTTTCGGTTGGATTTTGCTGAAAGTGGCAAAGCCACCACAGCAGCAGCAGCAGCAACAACAACTACGGCAAAAAGAGCAAGAAGCCAAGGTGAAGCGCTCTGGCGGCGGAGGAGTTGCTGCCAAAGACGGTGGTGCGATGGAGAAGGCAGCAAACAAAGCGGCAAACGTGCAAGAGCTACAAGAACAACAACACCAACATCAACATCAGCAGCACAAGTAAAGCAAAATAAAAATGAGTTAAGAGAAACGGACGTTCATATTGCGAGCTTTGTAAGTTCTTCTTCTTCGTCTTCTTGCCGTTGTCTTTCAGCGCCGCTCTTCAGTTTCAGCTTCTGCTGCTGTTTCTGCTTCTGCTTCTAGTACTTCATGTGCAAATTCCACTTCGCCCTCTGCTGCGCTCTTCGTCTTGGCTTACCTCTCCACCTGCATGCGCAGAGTCAACGGTACCGTACCATCTTTCCATATTGTACCATCTTCCCATTCCATATTGTACCATTGTGGAAGCTGTTGCAGACAAGTGCACTCGCTGAACGCTGCGACGCCTGCAGCGGTTTCCCCTCCGCTTCCCCTATAGTCCAGTCCCAGTCGCAGTTTAAGTACCTATCTTTGTCTCAGTCCCGGTTTCCCAGCTTTGGAGTCGTACAGCTCCATTGATGATGACCCCTCGGCATTGCCATGGCCTTTCGCTTTTGTTGTTTTTACTTACTTAACTTCTTCTCCTTCTTCTCCTCCTCCTCCATCTTCTTGTTTGTCTGTTGTGAAACTGCGCAAAAATTTTAAAAGGCCGCCGACAATTTTTAGGAATGTGAATGTCTGCAAAATACTTTTTATTTGTTACTTAAAAGAAATATTACTTATACATAACATTTAAAAGAATAAGTCACTGTTAGCTTTAGTTGTAGCACTGTAAAATGGTTGCTTATTTCTTATAGATTAAGTAGTAAAGTTGGTAGTATCTTGTTCTTACAAATTAGCTAGAATTTTTATGCTTGAGCCATTAAAAAACGTATTTCAAGCACTTAATATTTATAGTCTTTATACATACTTATTTATTGTACAGTTGAAGACATTAAAAAGTGGTGAGAAAATTTGTGATTTATTTCTACACCTACCTATACATACATATATCGAAATATTTTCTATATATAATTTACAGATCATTATCTAAAACTTCCAGTTCTTGCATTAATTTCCATAACTTAAACTCTAATTTATCTTTATCTGCATTAATAACCATTTTATGTTCCTGTTGCATTACCTAGGGTCTTATGCACTACTCCTACTCCTACACTTTTATCTATATATTTAAATCTATAACTAGTTTAGGCAACGATTCCCGACACACCCATTAAGTGTGTTAAACACTCACACACACACACACACACACCCTTTTTGTGGCAATTATTATGGTCGAAACGGAACCAACTCCGCTTGTAGGTAGTTCATAATTATAATTGAAATTGTTTAATGGTTAATGGTATTCCATGTACATATATTGAAATGACCCAGTCGACAGTTGGTAGTTTGTAGTTGGTATAAGCCAAGCTGTTTGCCCAGTTAAGTTCCGCTTTTGCGTTGGCGGTTTTATTGTTGCTGTTGCGCATGCGTCACACGCCTACTTAACAGCAACAACAAGTGGCAGCAGTAGCAGCAGCAGAGCTTTAGTCGAGTGGGGAACGAAGGGTTAGGGGAGCGAAGTGGAACGAGTGGAACGCCAATGTTGGCGGCAGTGTCATCCCAAGAAACGGAAATTCAATTTCCGTCACGTTCAAAGCGAAATTCACTTCCTCGCCCATGCAAAAGCAGAAGAAGAAGAAGAAGTAGAAGCAGCAGCAGCAAACGCACTGCCTCTCTTTGGCACTGCCCTCCGCACCGCTCTTTGTTTCATTTCGTTTTGTTTCGTTTTCATTCCAGCGAAGCCAAGCGACAGCCAGTTAACTTAATGATGAGCTTTGGCATTATCGTCATTACTAACGCCATCAACGTTTGTGTTGTTCTTCTTCCACTTCTTGTTCTGCTTGCTGTTGTTTTTGTTGTGGTCGTCACCCACTCAACGTCAGCGCCTCAGAAAAGTGACCAACTTAATTAAGCTTGAAAGGGAAACGTTTCCTCCTACACGTTGGCAGAGGAAACAAAGCCTGCGCTCTCTCCGCCTCTCATCCGCTCTCTCTCACTCTACCACTCTCTTACGTTCCCTATTACAGTCTGTTTGGAATCTGAGATGAAAAACTGTGTGGCAACTGCGTAAAGCCGCTTAATGAATGAACAAATGTTTGACTGACTGAATGAATGAGCCAACAAATTAATTAATGCAAATTATGATGCTAAAGCCGTGTAAAAGAGACAGAGAGAGAGAGTAGAGAACTTTAGGCAGTATTTAGCTAAGTAAAAGGTAAGTATTATTTCCTCGTTAGTAGTAGTCAGTGCTTTAGGCACTTTGCTGGGCCAACAAAGGGTTAACTACCATTAGGCGCAGTGCTCAACCTTAACCCTTAGCTGCCCACAACACGCTTTGATGTATTTATGTGGAAATTGTTTTTATGGACCAAATTTAAGCTGAAATTTAATTAATTATTTACTCAATTCATGAAATATTAAACTATTACTTCATTTAATTAAATTTCAACTCCTTAAGCTGTTGAAAGAAGTGTTTTAGCCATTGGTTAAAGGCAATTAAATGGTCCAACTCCAATTGGCCACAGCAGTTAAATTTTTTGGGTTAGAAGGTTCAGGGGAGGGGGTAATGCAAAGCTTGTTATTTCTGCTCTGTTAAACGGTGGCTAAAAAGGCCAAACTGCTACTCGAAATGGCCAAAAGTCTAATTGCCAACTGCACTCAATTGGCCCACAAAAATATCTGTTGGCACTCCATTGCGGTACAGTGAAGCCTGCATATGTGGTATGCAAAAGGGAAATGGGAAATGGAAACGGTCGATTGGTCGCCAGGTTGAAAGACGTAGGTTTTTCCTACCTTCAGTTTTTCACGGCTTTTCCACGGCTTTCCACGGCGTCGCATCGGTGACTGCTATTAACGTGGTCCGCTAATGTTATAAACATTGCAATTATTGCATTTACTCTCATTTACCAACAAAACTGTTTTTTTCTTGTAATTGCTACTGTTTGTTGTTGTTGTTGTTGTTGTTGTTGCTGTTGTCGGCTCGTTATTGCCGTCGCGCACGGTCCACTTAAAAAAGGCGAGCAAAGAAAAAATTGCCATGGAGAAAATTCACGCCTGGCGCCAACGAGCCAACGAGCCAAACAACCAGGTCCAAACCTCAGACCAGACCCAAACTCAGGCTCACACTCTTAGCCATTAGCGGAACTTCAAGCCAACAAAATCGGCTGGTGGGTGTAAGTACTTTTTAGCCATTTTCCAGCGGGCGCCTAAAATGGCAGGTGAGAGAATTGTAAAGAATTAAGTGCTACTCCCACTACAACAACAATTACCAGTGGGTGGTCTAGCGTGGAGTAAGCACGACTGGCATATGCCCTGTAGCACCCACTGATTAAATTAGGTATTCCCCACTTTACAGCCCATAACACCCTTCGTACAGCGCATAACAATAGCAACTTCATCGACAGCAACGTCATTAAAGTAGCTGCTAAAAAATGCCATGAATCGAGGCTTGTAATACTGTTGTTATGGCCAAAACGGCAGAACGGAAGTTCCCATAATTGGATCATAAAAAACTTATTTGTGTAAAATTATGAAAATGAACTCAATTGCAATAATTTGCTCAAATTTCGAATGCCAACATTCAAACGCTTACCAGGAAATGTCCACGCTACTCCCGCACACCCACACACACCCTTACCCCCACACACACACACACCCACATGCCGCATAATTTAGAAGAAGGAAACTCAACACTCGACGACCTGCGTGCGAATCAAAGCCTGGAAAACTGAAAAGCTGAAAAGCTGAAAGAACTGCAAATGCAGAAAATATGCCTCGAATTTTCTTAGAAATAAATTATTTTTTGGCTTGACATGCAGGGCCCAGATTGAAATGGGATTTGGGAGTATACGACAAAGTGGTCGCTGATTTAGGCTAATTCGTATGGACTTAAAAGTTTTTAAAATGTAACACTCTACAAATGGTATTAAAACTACTGATAATAAGTGACTTAAAGTTGGCAATAAGAAACGTATAAATCATAAAATCTTAAGCTAGAAAAATAGTCACTAAAGTTGGCATAATTAAAGCTCAAAAACTGAACGATTTTGTATGAAACACTTAAGATTTTTTTATTGAACTTTGAATTTTAGGCAATTCAAAGCATAATGATAATTCAAAACTTGGCTATAAAACAATTACCCTCAACTTAAATAGTAAGTTTAAAAAAATATATTAAATATGCTTTATATGCTGATAAGTCCTTGCTGTCTCTTGGGCACCCAAGCTACTTAACTGTGGCTTAATGTTCCCATTTATATAAAATTAATAAAATATGAAAAATTTTAAAAATAAGTTAACTTATTTAACTAACAGATTTGATTAACAGATTCCTCCACTACTAAGGGTCATCTAGAGGCCTAAGCACTGCTCTCTTGAAAGGCGTACGGCTTAACCAAAGCCACCTTATTTTAGACAAGGCTTATGAGCAGTACTTAATGAAGTAAACAATACCATACCAAACCTTAAAACTATTAACATACCTCTATACCAACCCTGAAGTTAACACTTTAGGTAGCTATAAAAATGCTTAAGCTTAAACGCTGACTAAAATTAATTCCTCTACTAGTCTACATAGGAGTCACTTGAGCGTTTACTCTACACTCCACAACCCCCAGATATATTTCTATATTTCCAATATATGCTAAAAACCTTTGACAACTCCTGCTAAAACTCCCTTGTATTTGCTGTGACTGAGACAGTGACTCTGTCGGTGACTCCATCGGTGGCTGTGGCAAGTGGAACGGTAACTTGCCGTTCGATATGCAAATGTCAGTCGCATATTCAGAAAACGCTGCGCTTTTCAATTTCAATTGCGCTGCATTGAAATCAATTTAACTTTCTGCTCAATGCCAATCATTGACACCGTCAACCCACACACACACACACACACTGGGGTGTAGGGGTGTACGGGGGTAGGGGGGATTAGTGACTGCGACGGCGACTGTGAGTGAAACCCAAAAACAAACAATCAAGCGGATACGAGCGCTTATTTCAAAATTCATTTGTCATTTTGTGACAGGCAAATGAAAATTTCCAACTAGAATCGAGTGGGGGTGAGGGGCGGCAGTGGGGAAGGGGAAGGGGCGTGTCAGCCAGTCGCAATCCAAGGCAACATTTTGTGCAAATTCGCTTTGAGAGTTCAGAGTTTCTAGTTCGCTGTGTGTGTGTGTGTGTGAGTTTTTTGTTTCCTATTCCCGCTTTTCCGCTTTCCCGCGTCACGCTTTTCCACCATTTTTGGCTTTGTTTTACTTCCGCATCATTTATGAAGTTCTGCACAAGGAAAATGCAGCTGAATTTCCACAGGCTTCACTGACTTTTCCTACAGTTGGCTTAAAGCAGAGCCAGAAATTCAGTTGAAGGTGAATTTATGTTGACACAACTCCTGCTGCTCCAAACGGAAGGAAGAACATGACATAATATAACGGTAAAAGGAAAATCATCGATTTCATTTGATTTATTTTGAGTGGTCCTATTGCCCTTTTTATCTCCCTCTCTCTCCCTTTCCCTTTCCCTCTGCCTGTTTTGTGGGCAAATCCAATTCCTTTGGCAACCACCAAAATGCCGCCATGTTATTGTGGGTGTCCGTGTGTGTGTGTGGCTTGTGTGTGCGTGTTGCCAATAAATCTCGGAAATTGTGTCAGCAATTGTGTTAACCGTCAAAAGGGGCGGGCAGCCATATTGAAATTAGAGGCACTTCCGGTTTTTGGGGCATTGGGATTCGAATACGAGTTTTTACCTCCTGCGTCTCCTGATGTTATTGCGGCTTTTGGTCATTTCGGTAAGCGAAACTAAGTGCCGGAAAGATATGCGTAACAAACACACAAGTGGCGGGAAGGGGGGAGGTGCTGGAAGGGGGTGGCATTGGCAGGGGGTGGTCCACAGATTTCGGAATTGATTTGAAGTATTGCCACTCAATGTTTAGTTTGTCAACATTTGTTTACATTACTTTCACTCACACCCCCCTACCACCTCCTCCCCTTCCTCACCCCCTCTCCTACCCCCTACTCTCCTCCAGCTCATTCTCAAGGTGAAACTCTGAGCCAAAAGTTGTTTATGCAACAACTGCTGTAGGCCAACTTATCTATGTTTAAATGTATCTCGCACTACTCGCCTGTGTATCTATGTGTGTGTGTGTGTGTGTATCTATGTATAGCTGCAGGCTGTGTATCTACTTATTTTTAATAAATGTATTTTTAGTTTTAACAAATTTGTTTTGTTGTTTTCGCATCATCACCAAAATTGAATAACAGATAAATAGATAGATGGATGTATCTGTATCTACACACACTTATAAGTAGTTTCCTCTGTGTGTGCTTGTGTGTCTGTCCGTTTGTCGATAACAAATTGAACAAATACGCAATAAACAAACTAGCTCTGCCTTCAGATTTCTGCTCTTTTCTCCATCAATTCTCAAAATGCAAATCATTCGAATTTCGTATGATCAAAGCCAAAAAGTTGAGCCAAAAAATATAAAAAGAATTATGTGAATTATGGCTAAATAAGCTTATTATCACATTGATAGTAAAGCTATAATCTGATATATTTTGGTTATATCTGGACTTATTTTAAACACTTTTAAGCACGTTTGTTTGTTGAAACTTCCCTAATCCGATTGTAAGTTGATTTATAAATAATTGTGCTTAAAAATGACAAATGCATTTATTTTATTTAAATAATATGAAGTTGAATCTTTAAAGGGAAACTAAATTAAATTAATTAAATATTATTTTTTCAAACAAAAATTTATTTTAAATTTTTTGGCTACATAAACGTTCAAAGAACTCTAGAAACTATTCCCAAAAATTGTTTTAAGTGTTTTAAATATTAGAATACTTTCTTAAATCTATAAACTGCTTAAGCACTATAGAAACAATTTCTTATTAAATGTCTTTAACCCCCTACAAACCCCTTCAGTAAGTATCTGTATGATTTGATCACTATCTGAATTTTTACGCTCAATAAAAATTCGCCAACTGCATGCCCAGTGAATTAGCAATTTAAATTTCTACTTGGACTTGAACTAAGTATTTTTAGCCGCTCTTTGAGCCACAAAACTCGACTCATTAACACACAAAAAAATATGAATAAAAGCATAAAACATTTTGTAGATACTTGTATTTCAACTCGCATTGTGTTTTGACTATTTTTAGATACACTTCGAACTTGAAGCAATTTATTTTTGAATGCAGAGCACAACAAGAACAAGAGCGAGAACAAACAGAAAACAGTTAACAAAGTTAACAAGTGGCAATACGCTTGGCCGGTTATAAAAATAGTTAAGAGCTGCAGGTTCAAAGGAACGTTTCAGCATAATAATGAAGATATTAGTGATAAACTTAATGATGATGATGATGATGATGAGTTTGCTTGACGTCGTTGACTTTTGAGTGAGTCGCGTGTGGGTTGAAAATTTGCTACAAAAATTCTCATTACGCAAAATGGCTAAAATAAAAAACAACAAACAAGCCGAAATGGCATAATTTTGCAGCTGCTGTTGCTGTTGTTGTTGTTGCTGTTGTTGTCGCAGTGGCAATTCTATTTTTATCACGGCATGCAGTTTATTTATAAAATGGCTCGCGGCTCGTTTCCACTTCCATTATAAGTCACAGCACGACAATAACAACGATAATGACTGACAATTAATCACGAAAAGTAACCACAACAATACACAAAATAATAATAATAATCACAAAGTCAAAACCAAAACCAAAACCAAAACAAAACAATCAAGAGAACACCTTGAAATTCGCAGAAAAAATATTATGAATCAGTCGCAGAACGCAACTCGTTGGTGACTTTAGTAAATATTTCAAAAAATCATTCATTTCTATATAAAATATGCTGTTGTTATTTAGCAATTACACTGTGAACTAAGCCAAGTATCTCACAGATACACAGCTACACGTAGTCAGCTAGAGTTACGTGCTGTAGCCGTATCTGTAGCTCTAGCTGTATCTTCATCTGCATCTGCTACTGTCTGGCGCTACCACACTTGATTTACGATGGTCTAACAAATTTTTACATAGTATAGCAGCACAAATATTTATGTATCTTTACTGTCACTCCGCTTGTCTTCACGGAAAATGTTTCAGCAATTGCGCAGCCTCATAAATCACAGCTCGTTTTTCGGGGATCTTGACTACCAAGAAGTTAACGCTAATCTCGACGCTTGGCTGATACCAGCAGTGACTAAGAAAGCAGTCAAAAAGAGTTCAAACTTTGGTTAAAGTTCCCAGATCCTACATGATTTCAGGCCGCAGAAATCCTCAATGATGAGATGACTAGAGGTTATCCAGTAGAACATCCGGCTTAACCTATCCAAACCTTACCTGAACTTCGTGTAGTAAATAGAATTTTCAGGGGAAGTTTTTGAGTCTTAAACTAATTAATAATTTATATATCAAGTCGCTTTATTGAGTTGCTAAAATTCAAATTAAATTTATAATTTTTATAGAAAAATCCCACAAGAATATTCAAGGCACAAACTGTACTCTTTAATCGATTTTATAGCCGATAAAAATAGTAAAATGAAACTATTCTCGGAATTGTAATAAAATGATTTGGATTCAATGCGTAAATCCCATGGATCAACGTAAACTTGCAGTTTATACGCGAAAATTAGAGCGCAATAAAAGCATTTAACGCCTACGACTAAATATAGCGACTCTTCAGTCCAGTCGTAATCTATAATGATGATAATTTACTATATTTGTGCTGTGCTCTATCTAATCTATAACTGCGACGCTATGAGTCAGATGCTCAAATGGAATACTATGTAAATAGTGGCTCCAACCCCTTTTGGAGTAGCTCTCAATTGATTACGAGTGCTTCAGCTACAGTTAAAGGGCAAATATTAGCACAGGTCGACCCTACTGCCTCTAGAAAAACCCCCGGAGTGAGTGAGTAGGAAATTCATCTACCCCTTGGTGTTTGTCTTCCTGTCGGGCAGTCGGGTGAGTCGGGGAGTCGGGGAGTCGTGTCGCGTTGGGTGCGTGAGTAATGTGACGACATTAATTTTCACACTCATTACAACTCCATTAAGCTCGCTGGCCTGTCGCTGCCCAGTTCATTTTCCTTACCGCCCCCCGCCCCTAACGGAGTTTTCCAGGGAAAGCCAAATGCAAAATAGAAATACGATGGCCCATTTGAAATGCACGCACGAGAACGCTCTGAACTTCCCAACAACTGTCCACGAAAGTGTCAACAATTTGTACGCAAATGACGACCATAATAGAGCATTAGAAAGAAAATGGAAAATAGAAAACGGAGAACTGAAAATGGTTAAACTCAAAGGCACAAACGTGAAAAGGCGTGGAAATATAGAGGCAGAAAGACAGACGGTCGCAGCGCATCTAAAAAGTAGAGTTCAGACAGTTTATTGCAGCGGACACTGAAAGAAATTTGGGGTTATTGGTAGAGCAACTAAAATACCCTTTAAACTTGTACAAATAAATGTATATTTGCCTATAAACAACTTTAAATAAAAAGCTTAGAGTGAAAAATCTGAAAAAGAAACAATATTTTGCACAGTGTACAAACTGTTTAAATACATAAAATTAAGAAAAACTCAATTTGAGCTCAAAGTCAAGTCCATGCCAAACTATTTCAAACGTTTGCTGCTCATTTCTTACAGTGTATGCTGGCCACTAACACCCTTTGACCTTATCAACTTAAAAAATTAACAACATTATTGCCCAAATGCTTTTGTTGATTTATTTTTGTATGTTTGCCGGACTCTTTGAGACTTCCGGCCACTAACCCCCCTAACCCACTCCACCGAGCCTACCCCCACCAGTCTCAAACACGCAGGACTTTAAGGCACTCCGAGCCGAACCGGTCAAGGCCTGCGTGTGCCGTGCACCCCTTTCGCTCTGCACTCGAACTGAATTAGAGCGTCAAGACTCCTGCTCTACTACTTCCCCAACCCCTCTCCCCTTGACTGGCCCTTTCCGCACCTCCAGATCGTTTGTCATTTAAAATTCAACTCAGTCACAGCCCAATTTCTACATTCCAACAATTCTTTTGCCTTTCTTTGGCGAATGCAGTCACGTAATTTTCGAATTTTCAACACACAGAAAAACATCCGAAATTTCACAGACAAAATTCGTTTCCCCTCCCCACCCCCACTTCATCCCTTTCTCCGGCTAAATGGGCTTAGAATGCCCGCTGTGCTGGTCGTTGCGACAACGCCGTCAATTTGTATCTGTAAATTAGTATTCCATTGCAATTTGCCTCGAAAACACCAAAAATACTTTACACATCGATTCCAATGTCCAATGATGATGATGATTATGTTGATGACAACGACAACGACAACGCCTCTTGGTCCAAACTGCAGCCACAAGCGTCGTTTTATGCGGGATATGTATATAATACTCCAGACGGGAGAGAGGGGGAGCGAGGGAGGGATAGAGGGAGGGACAGAGAGAGAGAAGTTTTTCCGTGCGGCTTTTCTGGCATATTTTCAGTGACGCCTCGTTGAATAGAATTCCATTTTGGCATTGTACAATAATCGCATTAATAATGCGTTTGACTTTCACCCCAAACAGTCATCCATCTCCGTCCAGTTCGTGTTTCAGCTGCCACGCCTCCTGCCCCCTCCTTTCCCCCTCCTTTCCCCCTTTTGACAGACAGCACCCGCAGACACTTTTCGCCCGTTTATTGAAATGAACAGTGAATTTAACTAATAATTGTTTAAATGCACTTTATCGTCATCATCTTCATACCGTTGATAATAATGATGTTGTTGATCACTGCTGCTGTCGCCTGTCAACACTTTGGGCAGACAACTCGCCAACAATGCTGGTCAATTGAGGTAAAAGCGAGCAGCGAAAATTAAATTAGCCCAAATTTAATAAACGCATTTAATTTTTGAACATTTTGATTAATTCGGCGAGTGGAAGTTTAAATTTTAAGTAAAGAAATTCAACAAAAATTTAAACAAAAACTGTGGAGTTTAATTTTATAGTGAGTCAAGATATGCTTAAGGACGTCAAGGACTTTACTCGACTTACCACTTCATGTTCATTTTAGCCACAATATTGTGTTTGTCTGGCAACTCTTTTAAATGCTGCAGTTGAAGCACTTTCAATCTTGTCCGTGGGTGGCAATCTTGGTAATGACATTGGCTAAATATAAACGCACAATATGTTTTAGCCAATTTGATGCCAAGTTCAAACAGCACACAGATACTGACCCTACGCTTGCACACACACACACACACACACACAGGCGCCCACTCACACACACACAGTGAGAAGCTTTGCTTATAGAATCTCACTTAGCATTCAACACAAATCGACGGCGCCCACATGAAGCTGATAATGAAGAAGACGATGATGATGATGATGATGATGATGGTGATGCTGTCGCCGTAAGCGACTTCGTCAGCGACGCTCTAGCTCTGCTTCTGCTTCCTCTTCTTCTTCCTACAGTGATATCTCTGTCTCTTTCCCTGGCTTGCGCTGTCTCGCTCGTTGGGCGTCAGTAGAATTATCAGCTGATTTAGTGTCGGGTCAGTTGGCACACAAATTCTACACTTTTCTTTACAATTTCACACACACACACACTTTGGGAGGGTAGTGCGGGGGGCGTGGCAGCTGAGAGGCAGGAATGTGACATCAATTGACACGAAAGTTCAGCGTAAATATTTGCGCAGATAAAAACGCTGGAGAAATAAAACGTCTGAGACTTGAAGTTAAACAGAGACAGCTGTACAGAACGGTTGTGTGCTGAGATAGAGATGGATATAGAGCTAGTGACACCCATAAATTCCATGCTGGACAGATGCGGTCATTCTCTGGATTCACACTCAACATTTAATGACAAAGAATGAAAGAACAATTTGTGAATTTGCGACAAACAAACGGAGACATCGCGACCAGACTCCAATTGGCGTCACATAATGTAGGCCTCCAACTGCCGATCTGCGGAGCAGACCCCACCCCACCCCCTTTCTTGCTGCATACACAGGACTTTGACGTAATAGGGTTAAACCCGCACTCATCGATGCCTTCATTTTGCATGCGGGTAGCAATTAGTTTAACCATTTGGACATTCGTCACCAGTCGTCGATTGGTCATCTGCAGTTACAGATGTGCTGACGTACATGCAATGTAATACCTCCCAAAGGTATTGCAAATTACCCTCAGCCGATATGGAATTCAATTTGAAAATGTTGCACTTTATCAGCTGGCATTAAGGCGTTTTGCCATACTTCTTTCATGACGTCATTGCCACTATTTTTTAATGCTTATTCGCATTCCGATTTCCAATACGATTCCAGTAGCCGCCATAGACGAGTCATCATCATCTGTGGACTGCAATTCAGTTGTTGTTGTCGGTGACTTCATCACGCTCGCAATTTCCACACAAAATTATTTCTAATTTATAGCTCAACTGGGTTGATTGCAATTCGCCGTCAGCGACTAAAAATAAACACTATTTTAATCTTCCGATAATGCTACTTAGTACTCCATAAATACTCTCTAATATATGTATTTAGTGCAACTTAAAAAAAGTAAAAGGTAGTGGGCGTGACAACAGTTGGAAATATACTTGAGCTGCCTAACAGACTGAAGTACCTTCATACCAAATTTAGTGGCTCTAGCTCTTATAGTCTCTGAGATTCAGCTGTTTGTACAGAAAGATGAACAGACGGTGGGACATGCATCTCTATATTGACTCCACTATTGATGCGGATCAAGCATTCATATTCTTTATGTGATCGACTTACCTAACAGAACCCTGTACCTTCTCTATAAATTAAGCAAATTGAGAAACAATTAATAGGTTAATGTTCCTTTCGCTGAACTAATAAAAAAATGTGCAATTAAGAGTATTTTTTCAGTTCTACCGAATGTCAAAAATAGTTTCCAGGAAATTGAAATGTTATGGAAGTTTTGTGCAGCTAAAGTCGTTTGTTTTCGTAGCTGGGTATTTAGAGGTTCTGCTTAGGGGAAACCCTCATCAATATTAATTGTTAGTCATAGGCAAACACGTGCCAAACACGACGGCACCCGATTAAAGTACACAAAGTAGAGTACAGTATTTATTGGAATGCCAACCCTCAGAGCACTACACTGCCCGCTCCCCAACCCCAACCCTTCCCCAGAGTACTGTAAATATTTGTAAGCCAAATTTGCGATAATTAAATGAGGTTTCGATAAGAAATACGCGGAACAACAAAGAAACAAAGAAGCAAGCAAAACAAATAGCACAAAAACTGAATGCGACAGAAATATTATTAGCTTAATATTTGGAACACTCATACGCGTTGGCACAAGACTTTGAATAATAACATTTTAATAGCCCAAAAGATTAATTGCCGCGTCGTGTGAATCATGCAGAAGGAAGGCACAAGAAGATAGAACGGCATGGCAGATACATAGCTACAAGATACAAGATACTTGCCACTACTGAGCTGAGTAGTTGGGCATTTAAGCACTTTGAGCATATGATCAATGTGGAATTCATTTGGCTTTCTTAATTGGCAACACGAGCGACTCATAAAATTGTGGAAATTACTTTGTGCGATGAAAAATATTTCCATTTTTTGTTGTTTTTTCTTTTTGCAGGGAAAAGCGAAAGGCGAAATGCGAAAAAGCGAAAAGTGATGATTGCATGACCACAATGGCTTCAACTACCCCCACCTCTCCCTGATGGACTCCCACTCCAGTTATGCCACTCTCTCCCCCCACTCTTCTACTTGTTTGTTATCCACTGGTCACGCCAACTGCACTCGATTGTTACCCCCAGCCCCGCGCCGCCCACAAATGCACCACCTTCATGATCCACAGTCAGTATCACAAACTGCAGTCGTCGTCGGCAGCGACTGCGACTGCGGCTGCGACAGCGACTGCGACAGCGAATTAATTATCTTCAATTCATTCATTAAGAAAATGTGGGAGGGCACAATGCCTCCCTCTCTCTCTGCTCTCCTGCCTCTCGCTCTCTCTCTGTCTCTGTCTCTTCAGAGATAATGAATGCACACAGCACTTGTATCCCATAGTACGCTTGTATCTCATAGTACGCAGCTCGTATCGTATCGTATGAATGAAAACGACGACAACAACAAGTTGAGGATGACGCAGCAGCAGTTGGGCTCGCGGAAGGCGGCTGTAAGGGGGCGTGCCGGGTAAGCAGCTACAGCTGGGAAGTGGGTAAGGCAATGTTTCTGTGTGTGTGTGTGGGTGTACGAATGTGGGTGTGGGTGTCTCTCTGTCTACGCTGTATCTATCCACTTGGCCGCATCCGCCGACAGCGTCGCAGTTCTCGTTGTCGTCACGAGATGGCGGCACAGGTCGCATAATAAATTATTCGCGTGACCAAATCATTTGCATTGGGGGCGCATTTTTTCGCAAAACAAAAAAACAGGAAAATATTTCGAAATACTCGCGACCCTAAATAAAATAATAATAATCCACTTACAGTCGCTCACCCCCAAAAACAATGAACAATTTGAGCCCCTCTGACGTCCCACTCCCCGTTGCTTATCAGCAGCGCTGCGTTGATATCTTGACTTTGCCACGCCCCTCCTGGCACCCCACTAACCACTCTGCTGCCTTATGTTGTCTTATAACTTGTTTTGAGAAATTATTAGTACCATGAATTATAATTGTGGCATTTTATCGCAAGCTGGAAAGAACTTTCGCTGTTCGTTTGGGGTGTAATACAAATGGGGTATGATGGACTTTAATGCCTATGATAAAGATAACTCTTAACCAACTTTTAAATCTTCTCTAAATTTAAGCACATTTCAGCAAAGTTTTCGTAACAAACTTCAATTACGTGGCAACTCTTCGTCGGTCATTTGGCAACACTCAAACGTCTCTTAATCATTGCTTTTGTTTGTAGTTTGTTGTGCCAAAGTTCAGCGCACACACACAAAAAGACACAACAGAAACGGAACTTGACATTGGGTTCCACTGTGTAAATTATGGAGCTATGATATCACTAATTGCATACCATTCAAAACAGATAGTTTGCCATAAATTGATGAGGTTTCTATAGTTTTTATTTGCTTGGCTTAAGGTGTGTGTGAGTGTGTTTTAAAGTAGTCAAAAATAAATAATGAGTTTCTTACTTATCACAAGTTTTAACTTGAATCATTTAAACTGGCTAGTTAATGTGACAAATTAAAGCTGCTTGTCATTCAAACTACTTTTAAGCCATTTTTCTGATCTCTGATTTGTGATTTATTTCCTCATTTCATTTCTTGATTAATCTGTTTAGACTGAGTCACTTTAGAGTGCACCGCTCGCTTAATTTAAATAATTTTTTATTTACCCCTTTTGGGCCGCCTAAACTTTGTTTTTTGTACCAGAAATACGGAAAGTGCAACTGAAAATGAGACCACTTTTGTGGCAGGCAAGCGAGCGGAACGAAAACAAACAGAACCCGTCCGGCACAAGGATCCGTGCCTTGCTGGTGGCCCCTTGAGCACCCAGGCCGGCGAGGGACACACGCGAAAGAGTCAACAAAGCATAAAGTAAAGCAGCCCCAAAAAATATTAAGTATACGTAGCGTTTCCCTTTCCCTTCCCCATCCTGTTCCCATTTGCGTTGTTTTGTTTTTGAGGTTTTGGCAGGAAAATATCTTGCAAATTGACTTTGAGCACGCATAGCGTTCAACTTTTTACTTACTGCATATGCTAACAGCAACAACAGCAACAACACTAAGCGGTTGCAGCAAGCGGTTACAAGAACAACAACTACTCTGACTACTGCCTGCATATATAGAAATTGTGGCATGTGCGAAAAAAAAGGCGTACGCCTGTCATTAAATTTCGCGCCGACAACGACAACAACATGGCGAAGCAAGTGGCAGAGGAGGAGCAGAGGAAATGCCAACAACAAAGCTGATAACTAAGTTAGTTGTCTCGCACTGTCTCCCTCTCTCTTCATACCTCTCTCGCTCGCTCTCCCTCTCTCACTGCTTGTGTACTCTGCACTCTGTTTGTCTGGGGGCGGCGCTCGTTGCTGTCACACATGACATTTTATTATTACAAAATAAGCATTTAAGCGAGCGCGTATGACAGTTAATAATGCAAACAGCAGCACCAACAACAGCAACAGCAACAACTACAACAACTTTACTACTTACAACTCGACTGAATGCAAAAATTCCCACAACATCCGGTTGAGAGCAGCACAAACAACAACAGCAACTGCAGCAACATCAACAGCACGGAAAACGGAACAAATGAAATGCAACGAACGAACAACCAACGAACGAATGCCGCACAGTGGTGCCAAACCAGAGATAAGACTTTACAAGTAAGTGAATATATAACAGAGTTTAAAGATATGCGACTTGAATCATAAATTTATTAGGATATACTTCAAGTTATAGCTAAAACTGAACTCCTCAATTCAACTCAATTTTACTGCCTACAGCACACTGTGCAGCCAGCTCTCTGGCCTGGCGTTGGTTGCTGCTCGTTGGTTGTTGGTAGGCGGACAACGGACTACGCCTGCAATGAGTGGCGGATATGCATATGGCCGGCGGACGTCAATGTGGATGTATTGCCAAGTCACAGAGAGACGAAGAGAGTGAGAGCGATGGAGCGCTGCGGAGTCAGACTGTGGCAGCCACCGACGCCGGCATTTGTGAGTCAGCGGTTGTGGAATGTGAATGGCATACAAATGTCGCAGACGGACACAGGGACATGTGCATGTACAAGTGAACCGGTTCCACACTCAAATCAAACTGCACCGCAATTTAAAAGACCAAGCAGAGTACCAATTGATATTGCCACAGAGACCTGAAGAGTTGAAGGTGATGCTAAACAACACCCCTTGACTCCTCCTATTCCTGGTTGTGCTCCCTGTTTCCCTGCTCCGCTGGGTACGCCAGTTACCTGCTGCTCCACCTCAACCCGAGTTGAGTGGATTTTCCGGCGCTTTCTGCCTTGCGCCGGTTTTGGGTTTTGTGCCGATGAAGACGACGGCAAAAAAACGCCAACCACTGGCAGCAACAAGTTTTCTCATGTTTGCATTTGTTGTTGTTGTTGTTGTTGTTGTTGTTACTGTGTTGACAGTAGACAAACAAACACAAGACCCAGCGAGACTTGTACACACATTTTCCTACAGACACTCGCACTCCAAAACGCAATGCGTTACAACATTTTTATATTAAATTTCTTTTCTTATTTGTCGATGCGTAAAAATGTCAAGAATTTTCGAATATTCTTTTGCCCGCGAGAGAGCTGAACTGAACTCTTGCCTTCCCAACTCAGCCACACAGTCAGCACCTTGAGGGCACTGCAAGTGTTGCCGTGGAATTTGCGGCTTTTAACATACTTCCATGTGGGTGTGTCTAAAAATGAACTTAAATAATGCTTAAGAATTGTTAATAACACCCATATGCATATGAGCAGTGGAAAACTTGGTAGCACGTACAGCAAACAGTTGAAAATATTTCAGAAATGCGTGAAAACATAACGAATGCAGGAAAATATTTCAGCAGCAAAAGAAAGTCTGCAAAAAAGTAGTAGTAGTAAAAAGTAGTAAAGTAGTAATAGTTGTGATAGATTTCACCCTTAATAGTTTAAAAGACTATACTATTAATAACGGTCTATCAACACTATTAGTCGACTTGAAGCTTTTTCCCACACTTTTTCCAGTTATTAGCTTAAAGAGGCCAAGTCGACGCTATTTTTACACCATACAATATATCAATATAATCATTTTGATCAGCCAAAAAGTCTCATCATCGGGCTGCCAACATGCCGTACCGTCAATAGCTCTTACCTGTATACCTGTGGATTATTCAATGTGGCACTTTTAATAGGTCATTTCAATACACGTGTCGCTGCGAAATAAAAAACAAAATTATAAAACCCGCGATGATCGTCAATTTGCGTTGAGTGATAAGCATGTAAAAGCCATTCACATCGCAGTCATTAATCTCTTTGGGAAGCTCGTAAATGGTACCAATTAATGAGCCAAATTGTTTTTTTTTTTGTTGGCCAAGATCGATGGCTGAAAGTCATTCAGTAACGTCGCAAGATTTTGAACGGTATTCGCTTAAAATGTCATTAAAATTGGTTAATTAAAGTACTGAAAGTGAATTATATGATATCGTATAGATGACATTGCAGTTTTTTTGTTGCTCAATTGAACAACGGAGGCCAACACACACACACACACACACACAATTAAAATGAAAAACTGACCTTTGGTTTTATCTAATCCGCGGATCTGTGATCGCTAATAGGCTGATCGCATCGCTAGTCACTGCAAACCGCAGCAAAGCGCTCAGTTCCGGACTCCGGATCTGTCAACGACTGTGTGTGTATGGGTGTTTGTGTGTGTTTGTTTGTGTTTGTGCTTGTGTGCTCGTGAATGGTTCGACGTGATGATGAATGGACCTGGGGCCGGTCTGGTCTCATTCACAAAACAGACAGCGGCGACAAACAAAACCGAAATATTAATTAGCATTTGTCTCTGTGTGTGTAGTTTTCTCTCTCTCTCTCTCGCTCTCTCCCTCACTCTTCCCCTGCGCTGTCTCTCTCGCTCACACTCTGTGTGTGCTTGGCGGGGATTGAGGTCGCTGTTGCCGTCGCCGTCGCTGCCGCAGTCACTGTCACTGTCTAATCGCCCGCTCACGAATCGACGGCGGATGCCACAAATTTGGGCATGTGTCGCAGTCGCTGCCGCTGTTGCTGCTTGCGTCGCTGCCGCAGTCGCAAACGCTGCTTCCTTTTGCGATTTTATGAATGAAAGCGTTCAGCTTCGTAGTAAGCGATTTTGGCGTTGGCGTTGCCGTCGCTGTTGGCGTTGGCGTCGTCGTCGATTGGCATTGCCATTTATGGGCAAAGTGCAAATGTGCCCCAACTATTGTGTGGCACACCGAATATGAGTACGAGCACAAGTATCTGAGTATCTATGAGTACGTGTATCTGTAACTGCTATCTCAGTGGCTCATTGTAGCGCAGTTATTACTTATGAGCGCCCAGTATGATGTACATATATGTAGGTGTGCTTTTCTGTTCACATTCTGTGCCGCTCTCACTCTGTCACACACTCTTCCCTCTCACTCTGGCTCCCTCTTTTCATTGATGTAACTCTAGCTTCATGTTTTATGTACAAACTTTTGAGGTATTTACTCTTAGATACTCTAGTTTTTGAGCTAACTCCACAGAGTCTTAACCTTAAAAATATAATAAATTTTTTAATATAAATTTTAAAGTTTATTCATTACTATTAATTATGTTATTTGTCCTACAGTTTAAACTACTTTTTTCCATCCAGTTTTAGCCCAGCATACAGATTAAGATCTGAATCAGCTGTTCATGACTCGGTTCTGTTTGGTTTTAGCCAAATGTCTTCATGCCAAAAAACATGTTTATAATTATTAGCATTTAATTAATGTAAATTATAGCAATTAATGTAAGCAGCGATATAGAGTGGAATAGTTTGAAAAGGAAATTTATTACAAAATCAGCTTGTTTGTGGGAAGAATTAATTGCTAAAGCCAAAAGAGTGCGCATATCCGATGCCATAAATAATAAATAATATTTGATTATTATATAAAAACAATGAAATTAAAAAGAGTTACTCTTTTAATTTATAATTTATTGCGTCAATAAAAAAGTGTATAGAGAATTCGTGTAATTTATGATTTATTTACTGCGTTTTTTATGACTTCTTTTTTGAGTGTGTGTGCGTGTGTGTGTGTGCTGGTGTGTGTGGCGCTTGCGTCGATACAATTCGATTGCGGTTCTATTGTTATTGCTGTTTGCGTAGTTGTTTTTGTTGCTGTTCTCACTTTAGTGTGTCATTGCCATGAGTTTGAGATTTCAATTGTGTATGTGGCCGATTCGGTTACCCGTGTCATGTCCAAATGCATTCCCATTCCCATACCCATACCCATACCGATACCTCTGTCCATACCCCTAATCGTAATCGTAATCGTATGTGAATACGAGTGAATGCCCAATCCCATCCGTCGTACCAAATTGCGCCAATTACGCCAAATCCGCTGCTCCCTCAAAATGTTGATTGTTCACATCGTTTGCTGTTGTTGTTGTCTTTGTTGATGATGATTACGATTGCTCATATGGCAGTCATATCAATTGACAATTTGCCCCCCAAAAAAAAGCACACAAAAAACAATAGTTTGAACAGGAGTTTTTGAATCGCTAACAATTCGAATTCAATTTGCGTATTATTTTGGTATATGTGACAAGCCGTTAGCTTTTAGCTGTCATTTAAAACGCAGTTAGCCTGTATCATGAAAGCAGTTATTACCTATTACCCCCCTCAGCCCGCTCCTACTGCATGCACTGGAGTAATTGGAGGATACAGTCCAGTAAATTGAGCGGACAATTTGAGGATGATTGGCGTTTATTTCAGTCGCAGTTACCACAAAAAACAAAATAAAATAAAACAAACTTGTAAATAAATAAACTATGCAATTGTTATTATTGGCCATTCATTGAGGTTTCAATTTTCAGCGCGTGTCCACAATTCCAATGCTTTTTGCCTCAATTAAATGGCAGTTTTTTATCCAGTTTGGCATTGATTGCGCTTAAATCACATTTTAATTTTATTAGAGCATTATATTTGAATAAATTGCAGTACTTTAAATAATTGTAATTACTTATTTGTCGAGTATTTGGGTGCTCTACTAATGCCATCATAAAATACTTACATCTATTTATATACTCTAACTGAAAGGCAATTAAAGTTATCTTTAATAGCTGAAAATATAGCTATTTGTCTTGTCGTCTTGTACTATCTGATAGTATCAGGCGTGTGGCTCACAACATTTCCGCTTTCACTCTCTGCCAACTGTCAGCTCGGCGTATACGCAATTCGAGTACACGAGCTAGAAATAACTGAACAATAATAGGACAATCGAATTCGAGGCTCCCCTTATCATTGACGGAAGCAACTTCAAAGCATTTGACACATTCCAAACGTCAAATCATTTGCTATATATTTACCACCTGCCCTATTTACCTGGCTTTATAATTAAGACTGCCTCTATTTGTTAATTTGTCTTCTCAGTCTCTTAGGCGGGGGGATTTACCCAAAAATTAACTGTCGAAATATGCGCTGAATTAAAAAACGATAAACAAACAACAATTGGAAGGGGTTTGTGGATTGGGAGGCGTGTGAAGGAGGAGTGTCTACAAACACAAGCTGCACGTATTTCCGCAATGGTTGCATTCTCTGCTTTATAGTTGATAAACAAATTAAGCACTTAAAACAAAAGCAAGACAAGCCGAAAAACAAAAACAAAAGCAAAGGCAAGAAGTGAAATGCTTAAATAAAGAAAACACGACACAACTGCGAAGCACACGTAAGAAAGCAACAATAAAGCAAAGTATGACAAGAAAAGCGATACGAAGTGCGAAAAGGCGAAAGAGGAAATTGTCACAATGTTGCAGAAAAAACACGTGCCGCTGATTAGTCAACGAGCGAGACGCCAATGATGATGATGATGGGTAGGAATGGAATGGAGTGGGAAAGGGGTGGGATGGAATGGAATGGAATGGAGTGTTGTGCTTGTGGAGGAAGGGAGCAACAACAAACGATAAACAGCCAAAACACAGCGCAGAGCGCAACAAGACGCTACGCCAGCTATGTACACTGAGCGAAATGGGAAATAGGTGAATATAGCAATATTTATTTTAAACTATTAACTATTTTAAGTGCTTGCTCTCAGCTCAGTCAGCTATTAAGTTTTATTAGCCTCTGTTTCACTTAAACCCCCTTTTCACAACATACATTTCTCGCAGTGTACGCGTGTCAGTAATAAGTTTCAGGATGTGTGCATATTTGTGTGTGCGCTCGTGTGTGTTTGCTGTATTAGTGTGTGTGTGTGTGTGTGTGCGTGTGTAGCTTCTGCCCCATCGCCCACTTTTATTGCGAACGCATCATAAAAATTATTTAACGCTATCGCACATTTGTCATGCCGCGTTGACTCTTTCCCTCTGCTCGCCTTTCCTCTCTGACCAACAAACCCTCTATCTCTCTCTCTTGCTCTTCCTCTCACACACTTTGTCGTTCCTTCTAATAGTTTGTCATTTATTCGTCTTTCTCTTTTGCGTGCCTGCGCTTTTGTTTTTATGATTATTAAATTTCCTCAAAAATTCTGCACTGACGTAATAATACATGCGTATAAAGAAAACAAAACAAAACAAAGCAGAACAAAACAAACATAAATACAACTTAGTATACTACAAATATACAAATGTAAGATGCACGAGTGTTTGAGCTAAATAAATGGCAGGAAAAGACAACAAGGAGATGATTTGATTAGAGCCCAAGTTCGTTAAGATACGACTCTGTTTTATGTCTATTGCGGTTAAATTAACACACAGTCAGACTAAATTAAATTGACCTCAAATATTGTTTTAAGACACATGCAGAAAAGTCTTACAAAGAAGGGAAAATTGTATGGGAAAATTTAAAAAAAAATAACCATTAAGATGAAAAATGTATGAGTCTGATAAAAAAATATTTACTCAAAAGCTTTAATATTTTTTAAGAATAAAATTTTTATAAAACTCTTACATTATTAAATTAGAAATACTTAAACTTTCATATAACAGTTATGTACATTTTTTAACCATCCAGGCATCATAACCATTCAGCTGTAATTAAAGTTTCATATTTCATCAGCTGCTCAAGTGGCTCTGGGGCATTTCCAGCTAAAGCCTCTATCTAAACTAATCACATCTATTAAACTGGGCACGTGTCTTGCGGATCACATTTAAATTGAATGACTTTTATTTGGGGTACACGTATTCGCCTGTGTAGTCGTATTCGCATTCATATAATATTTTCTACTAGTACTCGCACTTGTATGAATGGCAAACATCTGGTTATCAGTTATCTGGTTTGCCGTTTTTTTAGTCGCATGAGTAGAATGTTTTTTTCGCTGATAAAATACCAGAGTTATCATTTGTTAACGTACTATTTCTGTCGATTCTACAACTGACGTCATTTGTCAATTGGGGGGACAAAGTCAAAAGATTTCCGCAGAATTATAGAAAACCAAACAAAAGCCAAAGCTCAGCGTTGAGGTGTAAAAAGAGAAGGAGAGAACAAAACGGAAAGAGATGGAAGCATAAATAGTGAGAGGGGCCCAAATGGCAACTGGCTGACAGATCGTGCAAATTTTGTCAATATTTGGTTGGGGTCAATAGAATTTTTATTTGCGGCACGTGGCCGACGAAATGAGAGAATGGAGACGGAATTAAACAATAAACGAGCGTACAAAAGAGAGGCCAAAAGATTTACAAAGACAAACAATAACAAAAACAATAAAAAAAACAACAGCAAGTGCGTTGAAAATAAATGGTTAACTATTAACGCGTTTGTTTACACGCTACAAAAACAGCAAAACAGCAGAACTGAAATAAAAATACAAAACAAAAATGATTCAGGCCTTAACGGGTGTCATAAATTTGCTGAAAACCAGAAAAATGGCAAGAAAAAATGGGCAGCGAGAACGGCGAAAGGGTTAAACCAAAGGTTCACCCTTTGGCAATATGAGATTAAAACTTCAGTCAGAAGAAAGTTACGTATACGCCATGTAAACTCCAGTAGCTTAGACATGCTGGCGCTAAAATGCACAAACTTATTACTTAAATATTCTACATACTCAGCCAATTTAATAACAATTATTTATAACGTAATTATGTTTTGCATATTCATTGCAATGCAAACAACTTTGATTATGCAATAATAAAATGCTAAAAACAAAAGCAAAGAAATAAATAATAATATTTATATAATTGCACAACTTGAAGGAATGCAAAATGTGCAGAAAAACACATTGTTGCTTTTCCAAGACTTTGAAGAAGCATTTTGCCCCCTTCCTCCTTCCACGCCCACAGCCAGGCAGTCTGACAATGTGTTAAAGTCAGCAAATAAATCAACAACCTGCACACGCGCTATATCAACTGAAACGTACCCGTCCTCGATCCCCACATTCCCCCCTTTCCCACCACTTCCACACTCTCTAAACTCAACCATTGGCAGAATACGATATGCCAAATACCGACGGGGCGACGGCCTCCGCAGTTATTACGAGAATAACATGGAATTCGCATAAACAAGATCCCACACAGCGCCAGCCACAGAGAGGGAGAAGCAAAGAGAGGGAGAGTGAGAGAGCGAGAAAGTGAGAGGGAAGTATTTTGGGTGAAAGTGAGACATGCAACAGCTAAAGGAGGACAAAACTGAATGCTAAATTTGGTGCGAAAATGCGATCAAAAACACACACAAACCTATATCTACGCTAGTGATGTAAGTAGTATCCAAAATTCGCGGAAAATACCATTCATTTCTATACGATATGCCCAACGGATACATCATCGTAAATATATATCGTATAGACTGACTATTTCGATATTTGTGTGGCCATTTACATCACTAGTCGGTGACGCCGCTAGACTCGCCTTGGTTTGGTCAGCTCAAATTGCTTAATGTTGACGTCTTGCATCTGGCGATCAAAGGCTGCGCGTGCGGTCAGAAATGGAGCAGACACCCCCGGAGCAGACAGTGGGACAGCTGGACAGTGGGACAGTCTGACTGTTAGTTTAGATCGCAGTCGATGTGGGCGTGCATCTTTGTGGCGTGTGCATCTATTTGTTAGCCAACAAACTGATGTTTACATTCAGAGCAAAGATAAATAAACACAGTATGCGGAATACACTTCAAAATAGCAGTGGGTAGGTGAGGCAGGGGCAGAGGTGGGGTTTCTAGTGCAGACACCCTACAATGTATTCGCAATCACAAGTGGTTTTGCTCTGCGCCGTCGGCACTTTCTATTGATCAACGTCATGTGAAATTAAATACGGGTACACACAGCAGCAGAGCGAGAGCCACGAGCAGAAGGAGAGCTCGTGGAAGTGTAGAAAAAATTGGAGATCTTTTAGTCGATTGTTTTGTGTGCTATGTACTGCGTGACGTATGAGTGATTATGGGAATTGCCTTGAAAGTCCGCACGCGTCGTATACGTGATAAACGCACTGGGTGTACGCATGCCGCTGAATGCGGGACACGTGTACGTACAGAATTCGATAATAAATACCACAAAAGCTCCCTGTGGAGCTGTAATGCAATTGATACAGAAATTACTGAAATAATGTATAAAAATTCCAAAGCGATTTGTAGTTGATTTGTGCTTGATTTGCATAAATTCCTTCTAGCCAAAAATAGATACGAATTTTGCTACTTTTTTGTACAATAATTCAGCATTGATCTCTAAACAAGCAAGTTCAGCTATTGCATTACATTTTGGCCAAAAATAGCCGTTTTTCGGTTCACAAAAATAGCACAAATGCAGCCACGAATTTGAAATCTCAGTCTGCGATTTAATGCCGCACGTTTCACAGGAAAACGCATAAAATATGAAAATTTTGGCAAAACAAATTCTGTTTATTTGTTTGCCCCCAACAGAAAGCAAATGCAATAAAAGCCCCCCACCCACACACACCCCCACCCACACACACCCCCACACACACACACACACCCGAGACAAACAAATGTTGAAAGAAAACATAAGGTGAGAAGTGACTAAAACATGCACAAAGTTAATTTTAAATTAAAATATAAATATAATTTAAACTATTTATTAAACAGCCCAAGACTTTGAATTGGCTCAAACTCAAGTGTTAATTGTTTGTGTTAACATTTCACAATTTGAGGCTCACGTGCGATCACTTGATCGGTTTACCATGTGCCCTCTTTTCGCAAATCGCCCACAATTTAGTCACCAGTCCGTCAGACAGTCAGCTGGCAGTTCACCCACAATCGGAGCCACAAGGTCCCGAGACGCGAAAACCTCCAATAAGTTGTGCAAATATATTGTGTTATGATGATGGATGTGTTGTACACGCCCACCCACGTCTGGTGTTAGGTATTTACAAAAACTCAGCTAAATCCCCATAAGACTCGAGCAGATAAAGCACGTCACGTGATAAGAATTGCAAGGCAAAAAAAAGTAGAGAAGAGAAATATTTCTAATTTCTTTTTTCTACATATTAAGGTGTATACTCTGTAAGGGAGTGAAATGGGCATACAATGCGGGGTTTTATTTAGCATTTTTTCATTTTCAAAGCATTTTCAAAAGCAACTAAAATTACGAAAGTTCCTTGAATTTCCAACAAATCCAAAATTATTTCTGTACACATTTAATAGTTTCGCATGAATAACAATTATTTTATTTTCTTGTTTAAATATTTTTATATATTTTGGAAATAATTTGAATGAGAACTAGGCTCATTTTATGGCCAATATTTAACAGAGTATTATGAAATATTTGTGCAAATTAAAATTGGTTTTGTTGTTGCCGTTTTCGTCTATCTATTATCACAAAACTAATTAAAAGAGGGTGACAAAACTAAACTGAAATTTCACAACAAAGCGCAAAAAAAAATGCCGACTCTTCGCCGAACTGAAGGCAGGGAGCAGAGGGACGGGGGAGCGGGGGCCACAGGCAGCGGACAGCGAATCAAAGTTGATTATCAGCAATCAGCAAATAAAAATGTATTAATTTCGAATTCATTACGCGTGTTGTTATTATTGCTGTTGTTGTTGTCATCAATGTTGTTATTATTAATTGTTGTTGTTGTTGTTTTCGTGTCTCTTCTTCTTGTGTCCACTTTGTAGCGAAATAAAAAAAATTCCGCGCGTTAAACGCGTGCCCAAATCACGCAACGAAATCAAGAAACGGGAACAAAGTCTTGGCTCGATTTTCACCTGAACGTTGTGTGTACAGTGAAGCGCATGATCAACGACATTGACCAAAAAAAGGGGGCGTAACGCCAAAGGGGCGGCTAGAGTGAGTTCGCCGAAAGCCGCGACGCAGACAGGGTCGTAAATCTAATGGACGGCACAAGCCAGTTACATAAAACTGGAAAACTGATAAGTGTAGTTCCTTCACCTCACTGTGAGAAGCAAGAATCAAATAAGAGACTGAACAAAAACAACAATTAAAATACTCTTAGTCACTGTGAGTTTGATACTTCGAGTCAGCGTTAATTGCTATTTAAACTAGTTATCGCCAGTGTTTAGTTTCAGATTATTTAATAAAAAATTGACCAAAATAAGTCTGGGATTTCACAATGTCAAACAATTAAAGGCACAACTGTAAACTGCTCTCTTACACTGCAGTCTCTCTTCGCTGTCTCTCTCTCTCTCTCTTACTCTCTGCTGTGCTTATCTCAATGTCAACAAAAGTCCGAAGTGCCAAAAACAAAATTTTCAGGCCTCTGTGATAAGGCGCCGATAAGGAGGCGCGGCCTGCGAAAAGTGCAAAATATAAGCAAAAAAACAAAGAAAAAAGTACAAACAAATTAGAACAACAAATTCTCGTTGTTGTTGTTGATTTTGTGGCTATTTTAGAGCGCGTGGCCTGTGCAACAGGTGGCCACAATTAAACGCTTCAAGGAGAAACCGTTTCATTCCACAGTCATGCCGAATCATCAGCTCACATGACGCTGTCACACACAGTCACTCACAAACGTACACACATCAACGCGCACGTGTACAAATTTATGACTATTGACACAATTTTTTAGCTAAAATTCTCTACATCTTTCTCTTTCCCCCTTTCGCCTGACTTTCTTTCTATACCATTTTTTCTATATTTTTAGATCGCAAAATGTTTTGATTTTTTACATTTCCGTTTCGCGGATTATTTAATGAGTTATTTTGCTCGATTGTGCTAATCTCTTTGGCGACTGCACCTGCAAATTGTTTTGCATATTTTGGACTTTTTGTTAGATATGCGCATTTTTGGCGCTCTCAAGGTCAAACTGATAAAAGCAGAGTGTGCTGCATGAGGCTGCAATGAGGTGCAAGGAGTGAATGAATCGAAAACCTTATCAAATATGTTAATATAGAAATGGAATGAGCGATTAATGAATGAATAATAAGTATACAGTGTGTGATTATAGTATTCTACCGCTCTATATAATATATGAAAAATTTCCAGTAGCTACACAGATAAGCAAATAGAATTTAATTAAGAATGAATTTTAGAATAAGTGAATGAATTAGGTTTGGTTCGGGTTTAGTGCTCCTACGTCATTCAGCTATGCTTTATCTAGCTAAATATATATCTCAACTTCTTGACAGTTCACCTGCACCTGGCAATCAATCACCCGAGTCCATTATCAAGCTACATTTGTTCTTTCCCTCTATCTCTGTCACTCCACTCTCCACCTCTTTCGTTCGCTCCACATTAGCCTACTTAGACCCTGCTCAAAAACCTCTTTTTCTAAATTGTACTGCTGCTGCCTCATGTTTATGTTATTAACACAACAAATAACCACTTAACTTTGTAAATCTGTCCAAGCCATTTTGGCTTTGGGGTCTATAAATAAACATCAAAGGCAGAAAGGCGACGATTTCGCTTTGCTTATGGCCAAAAATAAATACTCAAAAAACTATTTATAATGCTCAGAATCGGTCAGTTGCACAAATTGAAGTACGCATCATATTAATTGGCGTTTCGGAGTCTTGAAACGCGCTCGATTAGGTTCACTCCGACGGCTTTTCGGACAAGAAGTTGGTTCAGTGGGGGATGGGTAGGGCAAGGGGTAGGGGAACCCTAGCTAATGGACAGTTTACCGAACAGCAATTGAGTTGTGATTTATTTTTGGCACTTGAGCGTGTTTCGGTTGAGTATGTTTGCTTTTTGTTGAAAGGTTTATTTTCGGGTTGACAGCTCGTTTCGCATTTAATTATTAATTATACAATAAAATGACATTTTACAATTTACTTACACAATTGGCGTTAATAAACATAACAATTTGCAGTACATGGCAAAATGGCAATGGTAATTGTCAGGCACTCATTGTTGTTGCAGTTCATAAATCAGGCGAACGCGCAAAAGTATCTGACAGATACAAATGGGCATATGGCGAAGTAATGCGTCGCTTAATGATTGCAACGTTTACGTTCACTTACACTTCATCAAATGCGTAGTTTACAGCCACACACGTACACACACACACTCACTCGCACACACACAATTAACAACAACAACTTAAACAGAGGGCAACAACTTGAACAACTACGCACTGAAAATGCCAGTTTAATCAGGAAAAATACATAGCGCCGTTTTCCCAGACCCAAATCGGATTCGTTTTTGCCGGATCTGAAAGCCATTACGCAGTTTCGACTATCTATAAATAGAGCCGCGAAACTAACGCGTAATTGAAACGTCGCAAATTATTATATAGAAAATATGTACTATATAACTCCAAACAGAGGTAATGGGTAATCGTTAATGTTGGCAACACATCAAACTTTCACTAGTTCAATTTTTACATATTTTAGAATTTATTGCAATGTTTTACACAATTTGTTGCTTATTAAACTAAATGACAGTTAAATATGCCTAATAAGCCATCAATTAGTTATCATAGCTCACTAGTAAATTAATTTCTCTGATCAATTCTAGTCAAAGCACTATCAATTACCAGTTAATTATCAGCAACTAAATTTATTAATCAAACTTGTCTATATGGGCAATATATTAGCTCATTGTATTAATTATTTATACGACAGTTAACCAAGTGAATTGTTGTTTAATGAGTAAAGGGAGTAAATCTTAATTTTAGTTTAATTTCAAAACAAAATCATAATCATTTTGGATGCCTGTGTTTACAGGTTCGATTTGCCTTTGTGTTTTACCTGTAAACAAACACATAACAGTGAATCTACTCCCCTCCCTTTTACTCTATCATCTTCCCGCTCAACTGCGTACAGACAGAATGTGCAATGTTTTCATTGGCATTCATCAATTTGTTGAGTTGCGCCTGGTCAGCAACGTGTCGCATCATGTCGTATCGTGTAGAGTCACGTTACGAGCTGTTATCATTTTATATCTTGGCAATTAGTTGCACGTTAATTAGCCGCATGCCAATATTTGCATTGTTCTTGTGTTTAGTTTAATTACAACAATTATTTTTGGTGGCTGCCCAATTGCGACTCAAATAAAGTGGCACTGCATCAGCCAATTCCAGCTACGATTCCCAATCCTCAAGCCCCCAAAACACGCAATTTACTTTCGTGCTCTCCGCCGTAATGCGCATTTCAGTTGAGCCGACACAAGATTAGACAAAAGTTAATGGCAGTGCATATGACTTGATATATATAGTATATAGTATGCATGTGTATATATAGCTGCTTTATAGCAAGTCGAAATGGGTCATTAGATAAGGTGCAGCGCCACTAGTATTCACTCGTATTCGTATTCGTATTCGTACTCGCATTCACGTGAGTGCGTTTTGTGAATGATTTACGACTGACAGCGCGAATATCTTATGATGGCCAGACTAATGTCCCTAGCGTGGTCTTGCCAATTTGCGATATCAGTTAGCAAAAGTTACGACGAGTATACTCGCAATTTGTAGCTTACATTACATGTACCTATATGCAGCTATAACTTATGGAAATTCTCAGTGTTCACACCAAAAGGAAACTAGCATAAATCAGCAGCAGTTGCTCCACTTCCTCCTCCACCTGCACCTCGTCTTACCTGTGGTAGTAATTGTAACGGCAATTACCACACAAATGCACTGTAGCCTTAGCCACTGAAATCTTGGCAGTCAATCAGTTTTAATGGCTACCTTTGGTATTACACCTTGATTCCACACCAGTTCCAATCCCCATCCCATTCCATACGATTTTGATCCGATTCGACGCGTAACTTGACCATATCTCTGCCACCTGCAATTGCAATTTCAAATTTGTTGATAAAATAAATATAAACATAAGTGCCAGTTGGAGAATTCCCGCTAACTACAGTATATACACAATGTTTTGTACCCTTCAGCGTCGTTTTGGTTATCAGCGAATGCGAGTCAGCGATTATATTGGCAATTACGAGTATATCGCCACATCGGCACCTCGCACGTGACCAGTTTCAAGTTCAGCGCCGCATAATTTCATGCCAAGTCTTATAAAAGCCAAAATGTATGACGGACGCACCTTTTTCAGGGCCAACGACATTCTTATCTAACTCACCTACAGTTATATCTATCACTCGCTCTCTCCCACTACACCTCTCTCCTTCTCCTTCTTTCGTTACGTACAGACAACTTTACAGACAGGCGACACTCGCATTACGGCACCAGCAACAAAGTTAAACAAAACTCAGCAAAATTGAACTGTAACTGAATTGTTACCTTGTGTCAAGGCCAGATGCAGCAGAATTATGTGCACATTACATACGTACACACATAGCTATAAATAGTTTTATTATTATTACTATTATAAAAGAGATTTCTGCATATGCAACACAAGGAATCCTTGACAATGTGGTGTACTCTCTTAGGCAGCTTATGAGCTACTAAATGAGCAGAGATAACCAAATAAAATATAAAGGCAATAAAACCCAGGAAATCAATAAAATGTGAAGAATGTGAAAAGTAGATTAGAAAATAAACCCAAAAAAAACTTTCCCAAAATACTCAAGGAAGTTCTTAACAACAATTATTGATACTTAATAGGTCTTGTCTTGGAAACTTTCCCACAATTCCAGTTAGGGCACACAAACTGTACCGCTTTGTTCCTCCACCTCACTATAAATTAACAGTTATCGCAGCCCAAGTGTGCAATAAGTTATTATAAAATATTCTATGCACACCTACAGCGACATTATTCAGATCGAATTAAGTAACCATAACGGATATATCAGAGTCGAAATAACTCCAAGTACCTCATTAAATATTTCCTAGAAGATAGACGCATTATCGTCTTCAATCTGCTGAGCAATTATAAGAACTCGGCGGAATCTATAGGCCAGATATGAGCAGAGGTAAGAAAAAACCCCCGCAGTGTAAACAATCAATCCAATGAGTTGCAAAAAAACCAAAAATAATAATAACAAAAGCAAATCGTTATATTTCACAATGATTTCAGTTGTGTGGTGTATTTTTTTTGTTTTATTGATCACTTGATTTATGTGGAAATTCGGTTGATATTTTTAACAAATGCTGATGAATTTTCTATTTCGGTTTTCGGGGCTTCAATAACGACAGCGATTGGCATCAACAGTGGCGACGGCGGCGTCGATTGTTTTTTAGCGCTTTTTTGTTGTAGCATTTTATAAAACGGCATTAAATGGTATTAAAGCTGCCAAACGATTTCATTGAAGTGTTGCCGCCTTTATTGGTTCATGGACATTACGTGCGGCAAAGGTGTCATGCCCTACCGAAAGGTGCAACGTTATTTACCTGTGACTTAGATCTAGACGACTGACAGTTCCTTAGGGAAATGCCGGAAATGCCGATACTGCTGCTACTCTTCCAATTAACGACCTGCAGCACTTTGTGCTGCTCCAGCACCTACACCAGCGCCGACTTTAATGCCAGCATTAGCGCCACCCTCGGCCTCCCCGCCAGCTGCCTGACCTTCGGAGCCAGCACTAGCTCCAGCCGAGGAGCCCATCGAAACGCCACCTTGAGCGGCACCAGCGGCTTCACCAGCATTCGGTTGCGCCTGCGCGAAGCACTTTAAAATGCATTTGTCAATAAACTATTAAATATTTAATGCATTAAACACACTTACTAGCAAAACAATTGCACTAAACAAAAGCAAGTATGTGACTTTCATGGTAGAAACGACTTTAGAACAATTCAAGCAAACAATGGTAACAATTAGCCATTCAGCTGACAATTTATAGCCCAAATCGAGTTGGTGAGATGCCAATCTATATATTAATAAATTTAACAACTATAATTTAGACACCAACATCTAAAATCTGAGCAATTAATGTGGGCAATTAAGTGCAATACATTTCCAGGCGCGATATCATCGCGAATTGTGTACATCATTTGCTCAGTTCATGTGCAAATATATTAAAAAAAACAATAGTAGATTTAATAATATTATTTATAAATATATTTGTTGACAATCGCTTAATTGGCGCCTGAACGGCGATTGCATGTTTGGCGTGTCTATTAATAATTTAATAGCCGATGTCAGTCAGCTTTCGATCCCGAGTCCATATGTCTATCTGACAGCACTGATTTCTACTATTTAATAATAACTAAGAGCTAGTTTGCCCTTTAGCACATGGCTGTTGTTTGGTTTGCCCTTTAAACTGTAAAAAATATATTTAAAAATAAATAAATGTCATGTAACTCGGGCTATTTTTAATGTGCAACAACATTACGTATACGCCACAGTAGCTACCAGTTTTGATATTTAGTCTACTACAGCTAAAAGTATAAATTGCAAATATTAGTGCGACACAACAGCAGTTTTTTAATTATCTTTGTACACATCGTGTTAAGTATTTATTGAGTTTTAATTTCATGTGCCATAATTACACAATATCACGGAATCCGCACGCAGTCGAACATTAATAAATAACAGATACATAGATACAAAAACAGCAGATGGAAGAAAATATTTATTTAATTACACAGCAGCTGCCATAATATTTTGCCTTGATACGAGTACTATTTGGTGGCACTGTGCAGTCAAAGGGTTTAATTGCAGGTACGAGGAAGTGAGTTTTGACATTGAATTTGTTGAAGTTTATGCTAAATTATTGAATGTCTGTGGGCCATAAAATCCATGGTAATCTGTTGTTTAAACCCTTGGGAATATGCAGTCAATTAACATTTGTAACAACTACATTACTGTGTGTGTGGAAATAATAATAACATGTTTGATTACGCAGTGTCTTTGGCAGGTAATTGGTCAAATGATGAAATTGTTGATATTACAAGCCCTTGAAGGGCCTTGGGGTAGGCTAACTGGCAACTGAGCTTACATTGTCAGCAAATAAAATGCATATTATTATTTCAGCTAATTGCATAATCTCTTTAAAGACTTTAGCACTTCCTGCAAGTGTTTAATAAACACGGCAAACTTAGAGGCTGCCACTGTGGAATAATCAATGATCAGTTAGTCAGTCATCAAGTTTAATTAAAATAATTGAGTTAGTGCAGCTCTGCTGCAGTAGCTGCATCATTTTGTAAATTGCATTGGGAAACAACAATCAGCGACAACAACAACAGCAACAACAACAACAGCAACCAAAACAACACAATTACATTAAACATTTGTGCATGTATGAACAAATGTAAATTGATATAAAATTCAATGATATTTGAAGTTAATTTGTTTATTTACATTGTGCCGCGACTGGCGGTTGTTGTTGTTGCCTCTGTAATCGCTGGAAATCATTAAAATTTAAACAAATAAATAAAATAAGCCGCATGCCAATTTGGCGTATGCAGCTGCCAATATTTAATATATATAAAAGTGGTAGAAAAAACCAACAACTCAATTCCTTTCTATACACATTATAATTCATTTTATTTGATTTTATTTATGTTCTTGTTGTTGTTATTACTTATTTGTTTTACGAGTATTTAGCCATCGGCAGTTGCCTCTTTTTTTTGCGTTCTGTGGGTGGCCACAATAATGACAGTAATCGGCGATTATCACGTAGCCTCCAGTCCCAGTCCCAGTACCAGCAATCGCAGGCCCAAAACAAGAGAGGCGTAGCAAAGTTATAATAAAATTAATATATGTATATATAAAAACACGTATACAATTAAAAGCAATTCAGGCAGCAAAGCTCATTAAAAATTAAATCAAAATTAAATGTTTATAAAATGCAATAAAAGTCAGTGCGCGTTTAATTTTATAATGCACTGTAAGCTTATAAATTTAGGAGACAGAAATGATTAATGAAACTTGTAGTAAGAAATAATAAGAAATAAATAAATTAAGATTAAGTAGATGCAAGCACATCACTCTACCTTCCCCTACACAACTTTACAGGGCATTAGCTAGTCCAACACATGCTCAGATCCCTCGCCTATCGAAGATGAGGAAGTCCATATATGAGCTCTGTAAATGGGCCATAATTGCGGCTAAGTGCGAATGTGTTTATAGAGAGCGGTTTTATTGATTTGTTATGATATCAGACTTAATACATATTATTTTAATCGACTGTGATGGGCTATTAAAAAAGAAAGTTGCTTAAACTAGCTTTGTATATGACTCTTAGAGGCTACAGCTTGTACTCTGGTTTTAATTGAATTTATGGCTAATTTGGCCTTTGATATTGTGGGTATTGTGAGGCGTTTGTCACTGCGGATATCTGAAATGATTGCAGTTAAATTTTAATGTAATTGAATTTGGTCAGCCGGATTCGTATGCGCATCAACAACCTCAATCCACAATCCAAAATCCACAATGCCACAATCCTTTTGTTCATATGCTTATAGTATAAAGAGATAGACAGATGCGTGTCCTTCACAGTGCCCAAAGGGATAAGCGGGTCAATGAACAGGCAGACAGAGAGCGGCAGAGGGAGCGGGAGAGGTGACGGTGTGGTAAACCCGGGGAGGATCATGCACTCACAGGATAATTGAATATGACGATGATAATTTCATTTTACGCTGAATAAACACAAACTGCACATTTCGATACGACAGCGTGCGCTGTCTCCCTCTCTCTCCCTCTCACCCTACCCCTCTCTCCCCTCTTCTCTTTCACTACTTCTTTCTCCTGCTATACGCCCATACTTTCGCCCACTTATTTCGCCTTTACTGTGGCAATTAAAGCGCCCACGAGCAGGACGGAAACACGAGTAAGCGATACGACCGCCCAGTTGACTGTGACTACAAGTATGACTCTGAGTACCAGTTTGAGTAGCAGTATGAATGGGAGTGTCAGTGTGAGTGTGAGTGTGAGTACTCACACTCGCTGGCGTATTTAGGTTGAGGTTGAGCCCAACTTAATTATCCAAGAGGACGGGCGTGGACGACGCGACTTTGGTTAATGACCTTCAGTCAGCTGCTCCCTTTGGCCCACTCTTAAATACTCCCAAATACCCTGTACTCGCATAAAATAGCTGAAAAGGGTTCAAATAATAAAGCTGTGCGACCTTCTGCTTTAATTTAAAGATACTGCGAGTTCTTATATTGAAAACAATTTGCCTCTGTCTGTGCGAAGCTACAGCAAAAGGACTTTGAGCGCTGCTTTAAAAATTAATTAACTTTTGTTAAGTGCAACAGTTTTCAAATTGATTTCATAAGTGCGGCTATAAACGCTTTATATTCTTAAATAAAAAATATATTTAAACTTTTGTACTGTCACTAATTTCTTACACCCTCTGTTCCACATTTTTCATAGGATATTTTACAATCGTCTACATAGTGAACTCCTAAGCTTAACTACTTATTTCACTGGCTAGTATAAATACTTGCATAAATCATACGAATCAATTGCAACTTATCGACTCTTGCCCGGAATCCCCACGCGAAATTCCCAAGCTCAGCAAAACACACTATACTCTGGCTATATACTGTAGTCTGTACCTTCCACTTGATGTCGTCGTTGTCGTCGTCATTGTTGTTTTATTAGTCACTATTTGCGTTTTATGCGAATTCGCCGTAATTATTTACAACACAGATTGTTGGACAAAGACGGACGTTTATTTCACGAATCGTTGATTTAGAGAATCGTAGAAGGCAGTGATTAATGTAGGGTAAACGGGGGGGTAGGTAGGTAGGGTAGGCAGAGAGGACTCAAGATTTGAATGCCAACCACGAATATAGCAGTTAAATCCAAGTAATATACCTACAACGATGTTGATGTCGATGACGATGACAACTGGCCGTACCAGGGCCGTACTTGTAGTTGTAGTTGTAGTAATGGTCGGTGCCAGTGCCAGTGCCTGGTATCAGTATCTGTATCTGTTACTGTTACTGTATCTGTGGGATTGTTGTCGCGAATTCTATGTGTGTGTGAGTGTGTTGTGACTGCCGTCGTCTGAGCGCCTTATCGGCGGCGCCTCCAGAAAAATATGTCACACGTACGCGTCAAATTTTCTCAGAAAAATAAAGCCAGCCACAACACTGTAAAAATACAAACAAAAAAAAAAAAACAAAAACCAAAAAAAAACCACAAATAAATTCTCGTACTTCAAGTACGATATGAAATTCTGCAGTGCTCTGCACTTTAAAGTGCGATATGAGATATGGAAAGCCCCGAGGGGAAATAAAACCTTTTTATTGATTAGCTTCCACTTAATTGGACTGTAAATTAAATCATTTCTTAAAATTATTTATATCAAGAATTTGTTAAAAATAAATTTGTGATTTTCCTGGGTTATTTTCAGCCCTAAAGGGGTTTCCATGCCTTCATTGTTTGCTCAGTAACAGTAATAAAAGTGCTCTAGCTGCTCCCCAAAAGCTTCATAGATAAGTAGGTATTTTAATGCCAGATTGTATCTCAGCCCTGACCAGGGCCACAAGCAAAGCCGAGTTGTGTTTTTGTTTGAGTTTTTGTCAAGTCGACGATACTGACGCCACAAATTCCGCATAATTATTTGCACTTTGTTCGCTCGTTTATTTTATTTTACATTTTTGTGTTATTTATATTTTTCTCTCTTCTTTTTTTTTGCATTTCGTTGGCGCTGCGAATTCCACGTAACAATTGCCATAATAAAAACAAACACACAAACAACAAAAATTCGCTAGATGAGCTAACGACCAATATCGCCGACTTGGCATTACATAAACCCCAACAACCTGGCCCCACATAAAGCTCAAAACACAGAAAAAACTATAAAAATCCACTTCTGTTATAATTCTAGGTTCAATTGCATCAGACATCGGTCAGTCGGTCACAATACCAAGCGGGTCTCTGTGTTCCCCTACCCCCACCCGTCTTGGCTCCGCCCCTGGGCCGCCCCTTTGGTGAAACCCCGCCCACAGTTCATTTGGTCGTCTGGCCGTCTGGCTGTCTAGACGCGTTTAATTTGCGTAATCAAAATACAAAAAACAAAAAGAAAACAAAACTCGACTGACAATGAGAGACAATATCAACAAAAACAAAAGCCAACAACAACAACAATAACAACAACAACTACAACTGTAAATTGTGCTAACGCATTGACGAATAACCGAATAACCGTCAGCAGCAGCAATTTGTATAAATAATGCAAAACAAAAAGGCGACAAACAAAAACATTAAAAAACAAATTGATAAATGAAATTAACTCAAGAACAACGATAACCAGAGTTACCTTAAATTATTAATTAAATGCTACAACAAACATTTACAAAATTACTTGGCATTTTATTGTAAAAGATACAACCAAAAGTTGAATTATGCAAACCGCATTTCACTTTAAAATATGCTCTTTAAAATTTAATTGTCTACACAAAACACACTCGATATTTACGTCAGAATTTTGTAATAGCTTCGGCAAGGTTATCGGAAGAATGCAAAACATGTTTTGTGTCAAAACGAATGCAGAACGCAACCTTTGGAATAATTTGTTTTAACCCCATTGCAAATATTAATAATAATGTAGTGGCAGGAAAAGTAAATGCGTAAGAGATTGAACAATTGGTAGAGCTATAGCGGAGAATTTTTACTATAACAATAATGGATTTATGGTTTATGTAAGAAGTACAGCTGGCAGCATTTTTCCCAAAGCATAACTCGGGAGCTAACCTTCAATTAATAGAGCTATATCGGTTAATTTTTACTGTAACAATAATTTATTTGTGGTTTATGTAAGAAGTACAACTGGGAGTAATTTTCCCAAAGAATAACTCAATTCATAGAGCTATATCGGAGAATTTACACTGTAACAATAATGGACTTGAACTTCTGCTTTATGTTAGAAGTAAAACAGAGAGCAGTTTCCACAAAGAACCGATGGGGGAGCTAATAAATAAACTGCAATCGAATCAAAGCTGATTGAAGATAATGACTGATTTGTTTAATGTTTGCTGCTTTAGAACTTGTACGACCTTGAAACCTATAAATACTTAAGCAACCGACGGGGTGCTATTAATAAAAACTAAATCGCAACTAAGTAAATAGTTGTTAATTAGCCATGTTTAAATAAGGTAAATGCTGATTACACTGTTTAGACATGTTTAGACCTTGACCTGACATTCAAAAGATACGTTATCACCTTGAGATACAGTTGAGTGTAAGCTCGAGAGTAACAGGAATTTCTAACGAAGCACCCGAAAGTCTAGATAGAAGATACATTTGGTTTGGCTGTGTATTCGGGATGATTGTTTAAAAAAGTGTAGAGTTTTTTAAACTTTGGTGGAGAGGGCATGAGTAAGCGCACCTGTAGGTAAATTTAAACTCGCTTTTGGCTAAAAATACACACAACAATTTCATACAATAAAGTATACGAAAGTAACGGTTTAATCGCACACGTTGTTTACCTTTTTCAGCAAGAGGAATTTATAAAACTGGAACCGGGTGGGTACTACATACAGTCGTACCTCTTTGGCTCCTCCTCTTCCTCCTCCTCCTGTCTCCACCCTCACCCTCCCGACGTCTACCCGAACTCAGCCAGCATGTGCCGGCGATTATCATATATCAACTTGGACTCCCAGACCGAGCAGCGTTTGTATGTTCTGTGTGGTCGGTCTGTCGGTTGTGTTGTATAAGCACCCAGCACCAAGGGACTGTCAGGCAGCAGGAACAGGGTCAGGGCAGAGGGGCGGCAGGGCAAAAGTGGGCGGTACTGCAGCAGCAAAAAGAGACAGTGCAATTTTCGGTTTCGGTTCGGGCCTTGGGAAAGAAAAATGAGGCATACTGATGAATTACAGCTTTTGTTGCAAATGTCCCCACTGATAATGATAATGACGACACTGGGCACTCCAGAGGGCGCCACCAGCGACGCTACACAACTATCTCAAGAGTGCAGTACCCCCGAAAACGGTGTCCTATCTGACGTCACAGCGGTGAACTAAGTTGCCTGTCATGACCATATCGCAAGTCTACTCTTTGATTTCCTCATTTTGTTGCTCGGAATTCATTCATTAGCTGACGTCGACAGCGACGGCGACAGCGGCAGCGGCAGCGATAGCGACGGCGACAGCGACGTCGGCGGCCAACGTCACGGTATCGTTTATTACATATCCTGTAGGCAGTGGGATAGACCATGTGACTGTGAAAGGTTTGCTTAGTAATGCATTTTATAAATAAAAATAATATTAATTAAATAATTTTAGATCGAGCTATTTTAAAAAGGTATTAAAAGAGTGTTTAAAATAAGTAATTTTCTGAATAAATCAAACTCTGATTTTTATAAAAAATAACATTTAATTTAAATGCATTTCTTAATAATATTAAACTATTATTAGTTGAATTTATATACCACACATGAAAAACAAGTGCTTTACTTGAAGAGGCTGCTTAATCAACAAAAATAAAATGAAATTTCTATAAAAAACTTATAATTAAATGAAGACATAAAGCATTAAATATACGACAAACAATCAGCATTAAGTTTAAAGATCGAAATAAAAATTAAATTCAAATGAAAAGCAATAAAAATAAATGGTAAATTGTATATAAATAAGCAGCTCAACAATTAAATGAATTTCTTAGGAAAAAGTAGCACTAAAAACTTAAACAGTTGGAATTTTTTGTAACATTTTCAGCCAGCTAAATGTACGGGCTTTCAAAAGAGGTAAGCCGTTTTACAGGGTATCTGCAGGTACCTCAATTTACATGCCTGCATGCAGTGTGACGTGTGTTGGGTTTCTGTGGGCCTACGGCTACGGGTCGGCCTCATTAGATGCGCTCGTTTGCAGTGTGCCAAAAGCGGCGACGACGTCAAAAGTAGTTGCAGTTGTTGTTGTTGTTGTTGTTGTTGTTGTTACAGTTGTTGTTGTTGTTGCAGTTGTTGTTGCACTCGCAATTGTTGTCGTTGGTGTTGTTATTATTATTATTCGCTGATTTGTTTTGCTTGCGTCGTTTGTTTTTGACGCATTGCGCTTTGCTTTGCATTTTCGTTTGTGGTGGCTTCCGTCTCGTCTCATCGCGTCTCCTCTCTTCCCTCTTGCTTGCGCTATCTCTGTTTAGCTTTTGGCGTTGCATCTGTGAGTGGCAGTTGCTTTGTATCTGTTAGATGCACGACGCTTGCACCTTGGCACGAATCGCAGACAACAACATCATTAACTTCATTAACAAGTGCATTGCAAATGTTTATTATCTATTACGTCGTTTCTTTGCATCACGAGAGATACATTTTCAACATCTACCTCCTGCTCCCCCTGCTCCTCTTTAGCTGCTTTGTCGTCGTCTATTAGCATTGCCCAAAAGATACAAATTTGTTGCTTTGTTTTCATTTAGTTAAATTTAGCGCAAATTGTTGTTGTTGATTGGCAAATCTCATAATGAGCACGAAGGTCACGGCGGACAGATGTTGAAACTGGTTATCGCCAATACCGTATTGTATCTATCAGATACAGCAAGAGGCAGAGCTACAGCTACAACTACAGCTACAGATTGAGATGCGTCTTTCGCATACTCATGGATTTATGTCAAAAAGTTATTTATTTAAAATCTCACATTTATCAATTTTTCAATTTTATTTGCGTTTCGCTTTGTGAATGAATAAACATGAATACAACTATACGCAAATGTGCAGTAAATTATCGTATGTCACATGTGTTGTTGTTGTTGTTGTTGCCTTTCACAATTAACATGTTTTTAATTAGCACATAAATTGATTTATGTCACAACATTCATTTTTAATATTATTCTTAAATGTGAACACACTCACTCACTCGCCCAGTGGTAACTTGAGTTAAATTTAACCGCATATCAATCAAAAGATACATGAATTCTAATGGATTAACAGCACAAAATAGAAACAAGTCTTTTGGCTTTTAAGAAACACACAAACACACACACACATACTCATTTTGTGGTATCTGCAAATGCACTCGAGTATCTCAGAGTTACTGCATTTACACTTTTCCAAGTCACTAAGTAAACACATGCCAATCTTAATTTCAATTTAGCTAGACAGCTGTTTTTGCCGTCCATTCTGTGGCATTTCAAGTGCCTTAGTCTGAGTGGGAGTGGAAGTAGGGGACGGAGTCAGGGTACGGCTGTAGTACGACTCACCGAGTCCATACAACAAACAGCTGTTAATTGCAAAATCAAATTGAGTAATTGACTGACTGGCAGATACGACCAGTCCAACCCAAAAAAACTTAAACCAAACCAATCCCAACGCCATACAACATAAAAACCCAACCCAACAGTCTCGAGAATCCCAATGCGAATTCTCGATTCTCTTTACTCCCGACGCACGGCAAGAAGAGATAGATTACCTCATCAACATGATGATGAGCATTGCTCGAAATGGCAATGAGCGCACGTTTCCAGGAAAAGCGTGCCTCAGACTTCAATTACCAACACAAACACGGGCACAACACACACACACACACACCAACACAAATATCAATGAGCAAATGAGTGAAATATACTACGCTATATATTGACTCCGATCTCTCTCTCTCTCTCTCTGTCTCGCCCCAGACAATTACAAGCAAACGCATTTTAATTTCCATCAAAATAATCAAAACATGTGCCTTAAAAAAACTCAAAGTATACACTATCTGGCATATAAAGGACTACAAGATACACTACTTCAATCATAACACATGTTACTTCATAAAAGCTGACAAAAATAACTAAAGTTTGCCATATTTTAATCTTTAAAAGTTAATGCCTGGCAAACTGTCTAACAAGTCCATAGTTCTGCCAATTTCTTGCAGTGTATAATGACGCTGGTCTTTTTGACAGATAAATAGAAACAATTGAACAACAATAACAAATGTTTCGGAAAGCTCTGATAAATGAATTCTGCGAATCTTTCGAGGACGCAATTTGCGAACTTTTTTTTTATTTTTAACTTTTTCATTGTTTCGTTTTGTTTTTTGGTGCAAACAAGAGTTAAATTATTAATTTTAATAACAATAAACATATCACGACTAAGTACATCATAATTATGTAGAGGGAGACAGGGAGTGAACGAAGATCAATGTACGGCCTTCTCAGTACAGAACAAAAACAAATTGACGTCAATACACTGAGATAATAATCAAATTGCAACAACAACAACTACAAAATACTAGACAACAAAAGTAAATAAATAATCAAAAAAAATAGTAAAAAACGTCGAACTTTACACAAATGCAAATAAAAACAGCTTTCCCCCACCCTAGTTTTTATTTATGAACAGTTCTCCAAATTCAACCGTGACGTCAACGGTTGGGGCGTCAATATCTCGCACCTACTTTAGGTTTACCTAGAATTCCAGCGACTCCCCTAAGTTATATGATGTTGCAAGGTGTATTTTATGTTGGTCTAGAAGCAAATACTGAAGAACCCCGCGTATCGGATATGATTAATAACATATACACTTCTGATATATAGGGGCGTTCCATTGACCCTCCATGAGCATGAGGGTTTTATCAGCAAATGTTGGTAAATCCCGAGCACTGGAACGGATGTCTCCACTTAGCACTTGCGGGATTGGTACGAATTTTCTCGGAACTGATATGCCAAACTCAGAAATGGGCTAAAGTGCTTTTAGTTATCAATATGTTAAAAAACATATGCCCATATATACACATATATATTTTTTATGAAACCCATAAAAGCAAGCACATATAAGCGGCTTTAGTTGACTCTATGCCGTTCACATAGCCCTCCGCCTCCTGACTAAATTTCTGAGAATCACAAATGCGGAAACGATAAGCCGCTGCAATGTCAACACCGTAAACATATCTGCTCGTATTTACATCAAATGCAGTTTATCGCATTTATTGCGATCAAATATTTATTGTGCTGTTCACTGTTTTTGTTTCAGTTTCTGATACTGCAACTCACACGACAAATTCTCTTTAATCATTTGTTTACAAATGCAACAGATTAAATTTAACCATAACTACAGTTTGTGTATTATGTTTTGGTGTTTCGTATGTTTATTTTGGCTATTGATGAACCCAAAACTCTCAGCCAACACAAAAACAAGTCAATAAATTGGGTCTAAAAGGAAAACACTGCGAAATTTATGAATTTTAAGTTTTGTTGGAGCTTTGGTTTGTTATAAAGATAAATATTCCAATATATTAACTTTTTTTAGCTAGATTTAAATATTTTCTTACCACTCAAACCTTTTTCAAGTATAAACAACAAGTAGCTACTCTAGATACCCAGAGTACGTAGACCTCTAGGTAAAATTGACTGATGAAATTCGTTGAGTGACATCGCTCATACGCCGCGTTGTACGCTTTGGTCTTGTATTGTAATTTATGTCAGCGGATCTCATGTTTATTAAATCGTATTAAAATGTTAATGGCCATGCCCCAAGTCAGCAAAATTATTACCACCAAGCCGAGCAATACTACAGCGACGACGACGACGACGACGTCAGGTAATTATGCCCCCACTGACCCGACCCCGCTCCCGGCCCCTTTGCACCGCGTCTCACGCAGCCTTAAGTGCATTTAGCGAATGCAAAAAAGCAAATGCTAAAAAAAATGTGCCAAAGTCGAGAAAAGGTAATTAAATGTCAGGCACACACAACTGAGCACACTGCAAATGAGTCGCGAGAGGCAAAAAAATTCATAACACAACAAAAGGCAGAAATGTAAAGCAGAAATTATTGTATCGACTAGAAAATACGCGGTAATGTGCAAGAAAATAAGCAAAATCTTGGAAATACTTATAGAATTCGTAGCTTTATAAATGTGTATACATTTTGAAGATAGTCCTTTAAAGACTTGGAAAATTTTGGGTCTTTTAGGTTAAATGAAACTCAAATTATTGATGTCAAAGCTCTGTTACTCTTAGCTAAGCAGTTTCAGTAACAGTTAAAATTGTTTAAGTCTTTCTAAAGCACTTTTATTGAGCTTTAGCCGATGCACTACTCTCCCATTAAACAGCCTTAAAAAGTATGCTTCATTTATTTGCATGAAACTAGTCTGAAAAGGAATAAATAATGGAGTTTCCATACCGCTTATCTTTTTTTGATTATACTAAATATATTTAGCTCTTCTATCTACTACTTAGTTAGTCACCAGTCTAATACATCCGCTAGCACAGGTATCAGCAAGTTGTGTCTGAGACAGCTCTGCTTTTCCTCTCTCTCTCTCTCTCTCTCTCTCTTCTTCGCTGTGTTTCTCTCCTGACTCTCATTAACTTGAATGGCCATTAAACAAATTACAAACATATTATTATTATCATTATACATATAATACATTATTATAATATATGCAACGGCATTTCAAGTAACTTCTTGTTTCAACTTTTCTGATTTCGTTTTTTGTCACTCTCACAATCAACAATGGGCGTAAAATTGCAGGCGTGGCAGTCGCAATGCTCACAGCGTATTTTGTGAAATAAATTGGTAATAAAATGTGAAAAATAGCATCATTTAAAATATTAAAACGGCATAAATAATATAAAATAAATAAATAAAAATATCACTGCAGTGCTGTCATCGTTTTTTCTCCCTCCCTTCGTCTCTCTCCGTCAGCGCCAAAAGCGCCGTTGGCCATTCTGCACTGTAAGCCGCGAAATTACACACACACACACGCACACACACAGAGCCACATATGCATTTGTATCCATAATTCATCGCAATTCATTTAATATGATTTACAAAAGAAATAAAACTGAGCATCTGCTGATTTATTGGCATTTGCCAAGGCAAATCGGAGTGTTGTTTTTCTGTTACAAGGATATGTGCATTTTGGTCAACTGAGCGAATTTTAATACATTTTTTCACTGAGCGAAATTTGGGGACTACAAAAAAGAGTTCAACAATCAAAGTAAGTAAAGAAAAAGTAAATAATTTGAATTAAAAAATATATTATTAACTATTTCAGCTCATGCTTCAATTAATATACAAGATAAAGAAATTTACGCTGATATCGTAATCAACAGCGACTCGTCTTAGAAAGTATCTGAATAAAAAATGGACCCTAGCCATTCAGCATGGGTCAGTAAAAAGTGATTTCCTCTTTTGTTTATGGCCAAAAGAAAGTCCAGGATAGACCAAGATTTTTATTTGCTTTCATCAGTGCCCAAGAAAGCATAAAATCTTGTAGCAAACAACTTTTTACACATTTTAGCCATTTCTTTTCGTGTACTTCATTTGTTTAACCCATTGGCCATTACAGTTGTTACATTCCAACCCCCCCTCTCTCTCCCCCTCTGAGCTCTTTGGAGCTGCAACATTTGTTTTTCTGCCTCAACAGACTCACGAGACGACGCTGCGCGTTCGCCGCATGAATATTTTTCGCAATCTATTTGCTTTTTATTTGTATTTATTTATATTTGCTAGCTGAATTTTTACGGCTGCCGGCGTAGACGCTGTGGGAGTTGTACCCCACCAGCTTCAGCTCCAGCCTCCGTCCACGCCCCACTCACCACACTCGATGCCATTTACTGTTTTCCCAATAAATTGTAAGTAATAAACTGGCAATTGGTTTGCTGTCTGGCCTCTGAGACGATGAGACTGTGAGACTCAGAGACTCAGAGACTCTGAGACACAGAGACTGTGAGACCCGGAGACTCTGAGAAAGGCAGCCGCGCCCAGAGCATTTTGACTTTTACTTCCTCAATGGCTTGTTGGCCTGGCCCAAAATCAAAGCCAGAAATCAAGCGGAGACTGTCGCCAAAATGTTTGTAGCTTCCATTCCATTGCGAGGCTTTCAGTTGACACTCGCCATCGCCATCGACATCGACATCGACATCGTTGTCGACTCTTGAACCCGCTGCCGACTTATCGACATGTCGGAATACATGTTCTGACAGCTTTTATGGCGTGTTTACAAGGACATGATCCGCATGTAGCTTGTACCGTCAGCACACACACACACACACAGGGAGAGACAGAGTTGGACATAGTAAAAGCGAGAGAGGGTGGGGTACTGAAACTGAGACTGTCCCATCACACATACGCCCTGTGCAACGTAGTTGCTTACACGCTTTTTATGGCTCTTTGCCTTTTTGGCTTTCAGCTTTTTTTTTCTGGCTTTTTGGACTGCCCTTTGACTGGCAGTGAAACTGCGACGACTGCTGTTAAACAAAGTTCACATAAAATAGAATTTTATATGGCTGAAAAATGTAAATCATGTCAGACAGAGCTGCCCAAAAGACAGGCAACAAGACGGTCGGTTAGAAAGGCTAAAAGACAACTTCGACCATCCTCGCTGATTATGAACAATGTCTGTGCCGAAATGTTCCAGAGTTGCCACCCCGCTCGTTGCAGTCGCATGTGAATGTGAATTTCTTGTTAGCTTACTTCCTAATAAAGAGTGGGGTATAAGAAACTGGCTTAGGTTACTTAACTGCCAACATGTGTTAACTGTTAGGCCATAAATCTCTAAACAAAAATTCAATGAGCAAATTTAAAGACTTTAAGCAAGTAGAAACTTCAATTTGGCAGCCTGTTGACCCCTTCAAGTGAGCAGTTTGCCAACTGTTTGCTCTTAACTGGTCTCAAAAAGAATTTCGAAGAAAATGTTTGGCTAAAAATAATGAAAATGCGACGCGAAATCAAATCAAAGGAAATTGAATCGCAGGCAATACAACGAGTACTCGATGTCGTTGTTGTAGTCGTTGTTGTTGTTGTCGATGATGATGTTGACATTGCGTGCAACAAATGCCTGAAGTTAAGACCATGTTCATGTCCGAGCCACAGCTTCCCGGGCTCAATTCTCAGTCCTCCGTCTAGTCCACGACTCAAACATAATGTAATTTCCAATGGCATTCCCCTTGGGGGCCAGAAACCAATGCAATACGCTCAAGGGTTGAGAAGGGGTTGACGTAGCAGCGCTTGTAGATGGAGGGCGGAGTGGGTGGAGTGGATGGAGTGGGCATGGTCGTCGACGCGTGCATTGACATCAGCTACATTATTGCAAATTGTTTCGATTTCATAAGAAATTTCTGCAACGAGGGTGTTACTCGCAAAAATCCTTGAGAATTTTCACCCGAACATGACTGTACATGATTGCTAACAGCATCCCCGCACTGCCACTCCCACTCCCACTCCCACTTCTCCACCCTCCACATACTGTGCACATTTTATTTCATTTGTCGTGCATTTGTTTCGCTTAGTTTATAGTTTTCATTTGTATTTTTTTCTCGGTTCTGCCTCTTGGCTGCCACCCAAAGTCTTTAAAGTGGCAGCTGGAAAAACCCGAGCCCAAGACCCAGCGCAAGCCAAAGCCGTGGCGTTTTCCTTTTTGGCCTTTTTCTTTGGCCATTTTTCATTTAGCAAAATGAGCTGCAACTCAAAGACGGCAAAAGGAGCAAAGTAGTCAGAAAATCAATGCGAATCTAGCACGGAAATAATTTGTTATCGCATTCAATGCGGATGTGATTGAAAGCGGCACAGGAAGTCTCGCTGAATATACCCAATAAAGGGGTCAAAGGGTGTCAAAGGGGGATAAAGCAACAACAACAAGGGCTCTCAAGCCTTAGGCATTTTTTAGTGCCATTAAACAAATTGATGGCAATAATTAAGCAGCAGATTTTTGATTTCCAAGTGAATTAAAGTGTCTAACAATTTGTGTTAATGGCTGAGTGGGTAAAACAGGCCTCGGTTTGAGTTGTTTTCTTAGACTTAAATATAATTCTAATAATTTTTATGCACTTGTTTTCCAAGAAAGCATTTTTCTTCGAATTCTTCTTTCCAAGAACCAAGTGGAAAGTATGTAAACATTTCACTGTCACTTTCGAAATTATTAAACAATTGCATCTATCTATAGTTTAGCTATATTTAAATGGAATTTGTGTGGCATTTAAATGTGTAAATCATTGAGGTCATTTCAGCGTAGCAGCTGAACATTGTCCACCTCAATTTGCAATTTGTTGATCTGGCAGGATCTGCGTTGCAGACGTTGTCAAGTGGCACAACTTTTTGGCTGCTACAGTGAAAACCACTTAAGAAGGCAACAACTGCAACAACTAAAACAACGACGACATCGACGCTGACCTTGAACCATTTGGCAATTAAAACGCAGCGCAGTCAGCGCCAAATTGCAGCACACAAACACACACACACACATACATGCACACTCATTCACATATACAAACACATTCGCAATGTTTCTTTTTCATCATAATTCAAAAATTTGAAAGTCACCACAAAATATTTTCCACGACAATTTATTATTTGAGTCAGAAGCATTCTGCGCAGTCCGTCTGGGCGTGTGGGCGTGTCGCATTGTAAAATCGCATGCAGACATGTGTTAATTATGCCGTAAAAATAAAAGAAAATAAAAAGTGAAATCATATTAAATAAATTTAAACACAATTTCTAAGAAGAAATCATGCGAAAAGTTGTAGAAATTTTTGTTGCTTTTCTGCGAATGTGATGCAAATTTATTTGCCATAAATTGTTTTCTCAGTCGCCGTGACGTATTCAATTATTGGCAACGCCCGAGTCTGGTGAGGATTGCAAATGTCCAGAAACTTGCAGCTAAAGCAATAAATTATGGCAATTAGCGGAAGGTTAAGGGCGTGAGTGGGAGAGGGAGTGAGTGGGTGTGTGTGTGTGAGAGAAAGTGTATCTCTGAGGGGTGTGTCTGCAGCCTAATCGCAGCAACTGCTAGCACAGTACAGCCTCTACACTGCTAGAAAAGAGGCCTAACAAGTAAGTAAAAGCAGCCTTAAATCTACTTAACTTAAAGCAGCTATAACTCAACACCAATATCTAGCCTTTTTCTGGCTGTGTACCATTTAGCATTTGCCATCTAGCAGATATAACATCTTTTAGCTCTCATTCCTTTGGCACACATTTTAGGCGTAATTGTAGCAATTTAGACGCCTGCCAAGTCAGTAACATCCCCACCGTCTGCCACACTACACTCCCGCCCCCCTCCATTGTTCTATGGCAGCTGCTAAGCTGCGGAGGCGTGGCAGGGCAGACCCGCCCTTCTATTATCACCTTGATGGGCCCCAGACATACGCATAAAATTTTAATGAGATTGTTAGCGGCATAAAATATACACTCATATAGTACAGAGCATAGAGACTTGCCAGCCCCATAACCAATGCCCTGCTTTCCCCTCTCCCCTCTCCCTCTTGGCCTTAGCAGCTTTTGGGGGTTGGCAGGAAGCTAAAGGAGCAAACTCTGCAGGTTGCACGCGGCAGGCAGGAAATATGCCACAGCCAAAGACAAAGAATCAGACGTACAATAGAAGCGCACAAACTCCCAAGTCCCCCCTGTACCAGGCCCTCCTCCCTGCTCCCCCCTCCACCTCCGGCCTTTACTAACCGTCGATTAAAATATTCAAATGCGCAACTTGAAAACTTCACACAATTTAAATGCATTTTTAAATATGCCATAAACATCGTTTTTAGCGGGGTGGGCGGCCCCAAACTGGGCGTGACGCTTTAAAATCGTATTTATATAAAATAAGTTGGCAGCATGATAACGATAAAAAAAAAACCCGCACATCTAGCTATAAAGCCATGACATTCCGGCGCTTTATAAAGCCAAGTCATCTTTTTAGTGACCCCTCGTCTGCTTCCTCTTCTAGCTCCTTAACGCCCAGCTGGAGGGGCGTGGTTAATTGAAGTGCTTATTGAGCCATTTGAGAGCGAGGTTAAACGCATATAATATAGATAGAATTACGCCATTTGGGTCGTATAATTAATAATACGTGTAGTCATCATAAAATCGCTTAAAGAAGTGCGACATTAAAAGCAGATTAAAACGGATAAAATGGGAAAAGTTCAGCTTAAAGTGTGTAGAAAATTTAAAGTCGAATTTGGAGGGAATATTTAAAGGACTCAAGAGTTTTTTGGCTTTTTTACGTGGCAGTAAAAGGAAGAAAGTGTTTAATATTTATAAGAAATTCAAAATCTTCTATGAATCCCATGTATACTTCTAGTTAGTTACTAAATCATATTTTAAAACAATTTTTAAAAAATATACTAACTGTTTTTATTGCCTTTAAAGACTGAAAATAAATTCCTTCTTCGAATTTAAGTCTATATAAATCTGTATAAAATATATTTCTGCTAAATGATCTCTTATTTTTACCCCACCGACGTCTGACTGTACTCACCCAACCCCTTAACACTTTTATGTGCATTTAAAATGCACTAAACACATAGAAATAAAAGTCTATTTATAGAACGGTATCAGATCTTAATGCTGATCATTAAGCTAGTCAGCAGTTCCGCCCATTCGCTGTAGCAAATGATCATTTTATTTTTGCCCATTAGCAGCTGAACAAATCTTGAAAGTCATATAACTCCCCACTTGAATGCAGTTGATATTTATCTTAAACTTCTCGGCTTGCGAGCAAATCAATTAACAAAGATCACAGCTGCATAACGTGCCACTTGTGGCAACTCTAGAGGTGGCAACACATGACGTCACAGCAGCAATAAACTATTATAAACTATTATTGCTCAGCACGTTTGCAGTTTTAATAGTTGTTCTTTGATTGCGTCTCGCATTTTATGACATTAGTAATTCCAGTTCTTTTTTATAGTTCAGCTTGATTTGCATTTAAGGCAGGTCATAAAATGCAAATTTGTTACCACTGACTATCGATAATTATCGATTAACGGGCACGTGCACATCTCTAGCCATCACTTGTAGTAAATATTTGATTAAAATGCAGTCGCAGCGTTAAAATTCCGACGGAAAAGTGTGTCAACAAATTATGAAAAGTAGCTAGGTTTCCTCCCCTCCCCCTTCCCTCACCTGCCCCCCAGCGGATCAAGTTATGAGCTATAATAACAAAAAAAGGCACGTGTATGTTAATTTCGTGTTTTTTTCCACGTGTTATGACAACTGTCACGTGGACGCATCGAGCGGCATTTGCTTTTATTTGAAAACGAAAAAAAATAGGAGAAAAAGTTGAGCCCCGCCCCCTGGGCTCCACCTTTTTGGGGGCTATCAGCTTTCATAGGTGTAAAGTAAATGAAACAGACAAAGCAAAAGTGATTTATGAGCTGACACACACTGCACAAATCTATTTACAAGTAATTGTCAAAACGGAACTCGATTGTTTTCCTCGACTTTGGGTTTATTTTCTTTTCAATTTTGACAACGCGGCATGGGATTGATGTATGCGGTGCTGTGGAGTGGGGCGGTGTAGTGCGGTGCGGTGCGACAGTTGGACAACAGACAGACAGCCTTGTAAGCTGACCTATAAAATAATGCTAGACTTTATGGTCATCAATTATGAGTTTTATTTGTGCAAGTTCTGTATACTATAATTAAAAAGTTGTAAAATTTATTAGTTAGCTGTAAATATAAAATTTGTAATTATTTATTGGATTTTTAAGCAATAAATAGTTTCAAGAAAAGTCACTGAAAATTAAGTTAACTATCTAAAATGTTAAAAAAAAAAATTAAATTTTATTAAATGCACATGAAAGCAGGTGTGTTTATTGCCCATCAAAAAATCGAATAATTAAATTTTTAAATTCTTAAAATAGTTACTTATTTTTAAATATTTTTGAACACGCTGTAATAATAATAAATCCAGTTTAAAAAGCCTTTAACTTAACTATTTCATTCATTTACTATAAAATCAGTTTAAATTACCAAACTATCAATCCATTTACACCAATCAGAAGTGCCATAAACTAACCAGCATTTACTAACTATACAGATAGTCCACAGACGAGGACCTTTCGCCTGTCACCGCTGCCACTTCCGCATTGCCAACTCAATTAAGACGTCGGCTCTGCTTTCATCAAAGCCGCCAGTTCAGAAGATTCGCTTAGTGCCAAAAAAGAGGCGAAGGAGAAGAAAGAGAAACAGAATTGTTAACTATCGGAAATGATGGAGGCGTTAATCGGTGTACGGGCACCAAGTGTTGCCCACTCGTTGTCGTTTGGCAGCGACAGCAATTAAAACGACGACAATTGCGTTTGGGCGTGCAACAGCAACAGTCGCAGTCACAGGCACAGCAGCAACACGGTCTGCTCTTGTGGATGTAGCAAGGCAAGAGACCGAAAAATTATTTTCAACACAATAAGTGAGGCCTACACTAACGACTGAGGTGGCACTGAGTGCATTGAGTGCAGTCGCCAAGAGGCGGGGCATTGATGCTGCTGCTGCGGAGGCGCCGGCGGCAACCGCAGGCAGCACAAACAACATTCAGGTGGGTGTCAAGAGGGGGGGGAAGTGGGCAGGGAGGTGTAACAGGGGGGTAGATACAAAAGTTACGACAACAGTCGCGTCATAACGTGGGAGCTTTTTATGAGTTTCTCGCAGATCCACATCCACATCCAGATGGCGGTTGTTGCTGCCACAAAACGTGGGCAGCGGCAGCAGCAGCCGCGACGGGGACAGCGACAGCGACAGCGACTGCAACGCCAGCGGCAGCTGTTGCCGCCAATTGATTGAAATGCCGCCCGTTCCCGTTCATACGGTCATCTGTCCCTGCCTCCTGACCTCACACTCTCCTCCCCTTCCTACCCCACTTGCACTCCCTCCCCCTGCCACTCTCTAGTGCAGGTCGTTTCGTATTTTGTATTTGTTTCTTGAAGGGTGCTCGAGTGCTTATTTTTTTCCTCTGTTGCGGTTTCAGCGAACAATTTTTATGAGAATTTTCGTCGGTTGAAAAAACTTTCAATTTCGTATTTATGAAAACATAAGCGGCTAACCGAAACACTCAGCCAGAGAGGGCAAGCAAAGGGAAGGAGGCAGAGAGGGAGTGGGGGTGGATGAGAGAGACAGCGGCAGGGAATTGGATAAAAACTACGCTATAAACTGTTACAAAATGGAAATTCCATTGAAGCAAAAGCAATCGCTACGAGTTATAGTTTTTTTTCTGTTTTTTTATTGTACTCTACTTCGAGTACAAAAAAGTGCAGTCAAAACGATGGAGCAATTGAATTTCCCAGGGGTAGTGAAGGGGGGGTGAGTGGGGGGTCAAAGTAGTAGTAGACAAATTGGGGGAGGTTTACAAGATGTATGCGAGATCTGCTAAGGAAAACTAGTCAAAGATCACTTGGTATAAGGTATAAATTGTAGACTTCGAGTAGTGGCAGAGAAAGAAAGTCTTTTAATTAAATTATTTAATCATTCAAATTTATAATGATTTTTTATAGTATATTATACATAGATAGTTAAATATAATTATTAATAATTTTATTAATTTTTTAAGTAACAAAAAAAAGTACTAATTGCTTTAAATAATTGTAATATTCAGCAGACCCTAAAATTATTAATTTTCTACATGTTTCAATAAAAATTTGAATGCCAGTTCAATAGAAAATTTAATTTATAAATTTATAGATATACATATATCTTTTCCTTTTACCTTAAGTTTTCTTTTTCTAATCACTTTACGGTACAATTTTATTGCCACAGCGGAGACCCTAAAAACAGTTAGAAATTGTTGAATAATTAAGTCGAGCAACAATCAGTTTTAATTTCAGTTTTTTTGCTCTTAGAGTAACCCTCGGAGATAGAACAATTGTTTCAGATTGGCATAAAAGTGCATTATTAAGTTAATATTGCTGTTGTTGCTGTTACATTGTCTTGCAATGATCACTCATTATATAGTCATTAGCATTGCTCTAAAATGCTGCGCTTGGCCAATTCCAAGTCTATAATTGAACCGACTTTAATCGCAAATCAAACACTGTATTTAATTACACTCTTAAGCAAATCAAAAGGGAATTTAAACAGCATTTTAATTATTTAAAAAGCTATAATAATTTAAAAATTTAACGTATGTCAGTTAAACTTTTGAAATATTAAAACCAACTTTTCCAAGCTGTCAAAAAACGATGTCTGTGTTGACTAGTGTTGGCTGATTATCATATGGAAACACGAATGTGCATTACAATCAGTTCTGCCTCTCGTATCACTTGGCGCAGGTTCAAGTCACTGCACCCACTGTGATTCCCAGCAACATTCCCATAATACCTCACAGCTGAACAAAAACAGGTGATTGGGTTTAGTACGGCAACGAGAGTAGAACAACAAAAGTAAAAAAGAAACGAGCAATTAAAATTCAATTGCGACTATTACACAATACGAACAAAATTTCCAATAACTTTGTCCGCTTGCATGAGAAAATGCAGCACTGCTCTCCCCGCCCAGCTACAGGGCAACCTTTTTGCCACCATCTGTGGCAACAACATATTGCGCAGCATCTTGATTTGCCGCCCTAAGGCAGAGCCAAGGTAACGATGCACAGCACGAGATACAGCGACAGTCAGCGTCGCAGATACAGTGACACTCACAGATACAGACACTTACAGCTATAGATACATAAGTAGATTTATCTCTACTCATCTTGTACATTTTTTTACAATTGTATCTGAGCAATTGCGCGACAAAAGTGCGAAGTTTCTATCTTGTTTTCCTCGTTTTTCTTTTATTCCCCTCGTTTTTTTTTTGTTGCTGTCGCAATCTTGTGAAATTCAACGTCGCGAATTTTCTGGTCGCCCATCGAGACAAAAAGCAGACAAGCAGAAAACCAGGCCGTAAGCAGCGCCCCCAAAACCCAGCCAAGTACATAATCGCGCTGTCTCTTTCACACTCTGTTATTTTTGGTTTTTGTTTTGCTATTTGCTTTCGCATTGCATTGCAACTACGTCGTTTGTTTTGGTTGTTGTTGTTGTTGTTGTTGTTGTTGTTGCATCATCAACTGAGTGCATGCAACACAGTCTCGATCTCGACTCCATGCTCACTGATCGCTAGCGAGCAACTATTTTTAGTGCGCAGCGCATCTATGAGATACACAACACACACACTCAGATACATTTCTAGCTGTCTACCTTTGCTTGCCATCCTCCCATTCTCCCAGCGACCCACACGAAACGCCCAGTCATGCCACGCTCGTGTGATTTATAAGGTCTTTGGCCCCCACCCTCTTCCCGCTCCGCTCACTAGCTCTCTCCCTCTCCGTTTTGCTCTCCGTGTTATGGCGTCTCAGTTTCTCTGTTTGTGTTTTTTTTTGCTCTTTTCGTTTTGCGCTGTCTTCGCCTCTTTGTTTTGCTTGCCGTCTTCTTTACGTCTGTAATAACAATATCAGCGTCTCTCGTCGCTGATAATTATCAAGCTCATTATCATCTGACTAATGCCAAAAAGAGAAAAAACTTAACAAGAGAATGCTGCGCCATTTCTTGTGCTAAAAAAAAAAACTCATTACTTGAAATTGTGAAACTCAATTGAATTCGACCCAGTTAAGAGTGAGCTGGCAGCATTTGTCTGCTTTGAACCGATCTCCTTCACTTTTGGCCATCATCATCATCATCTTTGGCTAATTGCGCCGTCGAGTCAGTCGCCGTCGTTGTCTTCTTCTTCAGCCTCGTCACTGTCTACTGCGCACTGCACTTTTTTAATTGCTGGCCAAATATTTTTGACAAACACTGTAATCAGATGCCGACAGATGCGTTGGCCATGGCGAGAGAGCGTGATGGGGAAGGGGGGCTGAGTGGTTGAACACGGCGCCATTAGGCAGATATTTCATCATATAGTGTATTTATGTTGGGTACAGTCATGTCTAGCTGTCTAGCAGAGTCACTGTCTCTCTCTTCACTTTCACTCGCACTCTCTCTCTCTCACTTCTGCTTCTCCCCTAAACTAATTAAAAACAAATACAAACACACTTTATTCATTCTCTGGATAATCACTTAATTTAATCGAATTTGTTTATCTACAACAATTAATTAGCCAAAGAGCAAGTGTCCAATTGAAAAGTCCCACGAGTGCTATACACTCCCGAATTATATATTCATATTCAGGCACTCATCAGCTAATCGCAACGAGTGTTTACCAATCCATTTAAATGGCCAACTCTGCTCGTGGGCCACACAACTAATTTGATTCTTTTCAACAGCCAATCGCCCAATTGGAATCACCTAATAGAAATACCCGCTGACCTTTCGCATTGGCCACTGCGCAAATAAGTTCAAAGGTCAGCAGGCCCACAGTACTCCCCCTTAACCCACCCCGCCTCCACTACCTTCTGCATTCCCATTGGCATTGCGTTATCAGTCGAGTGTCTGTATAGTTATTACCAGAGTCTGATTTCTATTTGCCGGGACAGGCAATCACTTATCAGAGCTTGCACAGAGTCTGAGATTCGCAGGGAGAAAACATCAAGTAAATAAATAATAATCATATACTGCTTCTTCTTCTCCTTTTTTTGTTTGTTTGCTTTGCTTGAGTATGGAATAAGATGAACATCATCAAAACTAACTGCAGGCAAATTGTGGCCACATAAATCATACGACGCGTTGCCCGAGCCTGAGCCACAACAGTAGCAACCACAAAAGGTCGACAGACGAGACGAGAACTAAGATGAACTAAACTGAGCAGTCTAGAACCCGCTGATTACATTTAAAGAGCGCAGCAGATCTGCTGTTCTGACCCCAAAACTTCAAGCATATATACACTCACCTATATACATATATATTCCCACATTAAATATTCCCAGACCCACAACCCAACAGACATTTTGATAAGGCACAACGACGAACGGACCAGGGTTTGCCCAGGGCTGCTTGCTTTCTGTCAGCATCGCATGCGATTTGTTTATGAGATTTCCATATGCCTTCAGTCGACTCATACCCACTATCAGTACCCCAAAAAACCAAGAAAAAACATAAGAAAACATAAGAGGTATAATGAATATTTGATGAAGCTTGCAGAGCATAAAACTGTTTCCCTCCGCATATATTTACAGGACGCCATAAATATAAATTGTTAGGCAATTTCGTCCTGAAAAAAACAGCATGAAACGCTTGAATTTTATAAAATTTGTAGGGCTGCGCTGTGATTGGAAATTTTAATTGGTTGGGAGTGGGGTAATCTGAAACAATGACAATTATAATGAGGCTACTAATGAGTCAAGAGTACTAAAAATGAAGGGCTAGAAGTTGAACCATACAAAGAACTATAAACTGAATTATTTTTTAATAAAACTAAAATTTAAAAAATTATTAATGAGAAAACAATGATTCTAAAAATCATTAGAAAATTAATTAATAAACAACTGAGCAATAAAGAAATTTAATTAATGCACAACCTAATCGACTGTAGAAAATAACTAATTGATTAATTCGATTAAACAGTTTTGTAATTAATCTAACAAACATTAATGCCAACTTTCATTAGAAATCTCATCAATTAAATTTGCCGCTTTGTATTGTTTAAGCTACTAAAATTTCAACTGCTGTAAATGCATAAAAGGTTTCTTTTATATCAAAAAAAAATATAAAAAAATAAATTAATGAGAAAACAATGATTGTAAAAATCATTAGTAATTTAATTATAAACCAATGCGCAAATTAATAAAAAAAAATACATTAAAACAAGTCGACTGTAGAAAATAAATGTTTAAATACTTCGATTAAACAGCTTTTAAATTAATCTAACAAAACATTAATGCCAACTTTCATTAGAAATCTCATTAATTGAGTTCACTGCTTTGTCTTTTATTTAGCTACTTAAATTTCAACTTCATTCTGCAACGCACATTTGTCAACAATTTAAAAAGCATTTAACAATGAAAACATTGTAAACAATTCTATACGCAAATTTGTACAAATTAAACAACAATTTGCAATTTAATTCGATTATCGCCAAAATAAATATTATTGAAGTCAATTAACTTCAGTGTTTTTAAATTATTTCATGTAAATTGAATGATAACAAAATTGCATACATTATTTCAAATTTAAATTACCATAAATTCAAGCAAACAGTTGTGAGTGTGTTTGTGAGTCGGTTTGACAGCTCCCCGAATCGGTTTGTATTCAATTAAACAGTTTTTAGTTCCATTAATTACAATAATGAAAAAAAAGAGCACAACAACAACAAATCGACTTGAACTTAATGGCGCTTGTCGCTTTGTTTTGGGCCTTTCATTCACTAGATTCATTCATTGATTCACATGTACTCCACATGCGAGTCTATATAGTCGTACGAGTACATTACGTATACAACATGTTGTACGCGTTGAGTTTCCATTAGAGTCGCCGCCAGTCGTAGATTTATGCTTGATGTTCATAATTGTTTCAGTTCTTTTGTTTCACTCTTATTGCTGTCCCACTCACTCACTCAGTCACTCTGCTGCCTGGGTATAATCACATCTAAATCTCTCATTCAATTAATTTAATTGCCACCTTTGTGTTTGTGTGGCATGCGCAAAAACGGCGTATTATTTACACGGCCATCCGCAGCGTATACCCTGTAAACTGTTTAACCGAGCAAGGCATTTCGCTGCCTTAGAAGGCTGCTAAAAATAGCACAAAAATCTCGGTTGAATGAACTGCCAAAAAGTTGACTTTTCTTGGCTGTTTATAGTTTTTTTGTTGTTGTTGTGTTTTGAGTACCTGACAGGTGATCTATGTGCCTGCAAACTTGATTTATGTGCATGTTTTGAAGCTGGTCCCTCGAATTTTGAATGACCTTTTGTTGAGTTTGTCACACGTGTATGTCTGTGTGTGTGTGTTGAATTATAACAGCATATGCTCGAGTGGAGTGAAGACTGTACAGTGTAGACTGTGGAGTGAAGACTGTAGAATGTTGGGGAGAAATGCGGGAGGTCCTTAAATGTCAGTAAAAGTTTTTTTTCTGTACCAGCCAAGTCATTGGCTTTGTGAACCAGATACACATCTTAATGGCTGTCCCACTCTCAGTCTCTGCCTCTGTCGCTGCCTCTGTCTCTCTCTCACTCTCTCTTTCTATGCTGCTCGCCCCTAAGCTAATCAGTCTTGTACCAGATTTATATACTACATGGATCGCAACAATTTATGTGCTCGATTATCTTATTCAAAAGAACACACATTGAGCATTTGTCGTGTTAGTCGACAGCGGCAGCGTCTACAGCTCACTAATTATAGTATTTCGTACTAGTGTTAGTTATAGATCAACGAACTAGTGAGACTAGTTCACCTTGTCCACCAGACTGGACACTTTGCGCATAAGACAAGAGTTTTAGAGTCAAAATTTAAGCATGAATGGAGCTAAAATTAAATTAATGACTTAATAGAATAATAGTGTATGGATTAATTTAATAAATTAACAAAGTAATTGAATGTAAACAGTCATGGAATTTGATATAAAAATATAATTTAATTTAAAAAATGTTACAAAAATAATTTAATTATTTTTAATAAATTAAGCAAAATTAATTAATTTATATGAAAAGAGCTACAATTTATTTAATATAAAAAAATATTTATGTATGGATTAATTTAATAAATTAACAAAGTAATTGAATGTAAACAGTCATGGAATTTGATATAAAAATATAATTTAATTTAAAAAATGTTACAAAAATAATTTAATTATTTTTAATAAATTAAGCAAAATTAATTAATTTATATGAAAAGAGCTACAATTTATTTAATATAAAAAAATATTTATGTATGGATTAATTTAATAAATTAACAAAGTAATTGAATGTAAACAGTCATGGAATTTGATATAAAAATATAATTTAATTTAAAAAATTTTACAAAAATAATTTAATTATTTTTAATAAATTAAGCAAATATAATTAATTTATTTTGAAAGAGCTACCATTTCTTAAATATAAAAATATATTTATTTTTTATTGCTTCAATTTAATTAAGCCAATTAATTTTTTTTGCAAAAAGTCTTACGAAAATATCAAATAAATTTAATAAAAATTATTTGAAGGCATTATTAATTATGTAACTGGTTTGTAAATTAAATAAAAATTATTCCCATTCATTATTATTTATGTAGCTGCTTTGTAACTGTGAAAGATTAATTAATATTTGTCTGATAATGAAAATAATTAATTATCTGATTGACTAAACTTAGTTTTATGGCCTGTTTATTGATGTAGTCTCATTTATCAACTGCAATTCAATTCAGTCTACAATTTGTTTGAATCTGGTTTCCAGAGTTGCCACAGTTTGCACACAGTTTGCAGCTAACAATTTGCAGTTGCAATTGATTTGGTTTTGCAATTAAACAAATTTCCATTGCCTTGCAGCAATTAGTAGCAGGAATAGTTTGTTCAACAATCACAAATGCGCAAATACCATTAATTAAATCACAAATTTTTGGCGATGTAACCGCAGGACACACACACAAACATACATATCCCCCGAGAGCCTTGCGGCATTTCATTGAGGAACTTTAATTAAAATTTTAGCTCGGTATTTTTGCGGATGTTGATCTAATTAGCTGGCCCCCAATGTACGCAACTGACTGACAAAACAGACTACAAGCAAGAGGTGAATATGTGTTCAAGGATACCCTGTGAAGTGGGGGGTGGGCAACCCTTGAGGATAATTTCGTGTTTGTGGCGCAGCTTTTAAAGCTTTTTGCTATATAAAAATGTGTGCAGAGCAGTTTTTAATTATTTACAGGGTATGTTGTTAAACAAAAAACTTCTTTACTTCTGTAAGAAATCAAGACTTGTTTCATTTTCAACATAAATCTTTAATTTATGCCAACATTTATAAGCCACTTTAGCTGGCTGTTAACAGCCTAACTGCTAGTCTGGCATACCCCTTTAGAGTAGTCATATTTCTTTTATTTTAACCCATTTCTTAAGCTATGAAAGTCGCCAGCTTGCGAGTGCAGTTGGCGTGCAAAAGTTCACGCCAAGCGATTGGCATTTGCACAGCCTAGAAACCATTTCGTTTCAACCTATGTTCCATTCCGTTTTGTTCCTGCCCACGCACAGGATGAGTTGCTTGATGTCGTCTCCCACGCAGGATACGCCAGTTGAAATGCCCACGGCTCCTGTTGGCTTCCCGAATCTCTGATGTCGATGATGACGTGGGTACTGCTGTGTGTGTGTTTGTGTGGTGTGCGTGTGCGTGTGTGTGGGTGGCTAAAAATAGCAGCACGCACACAGCTTAGCGATGGCATCAAATATCGTTATATCGTTTAAAACAATTTAAAAAGTGCCACAAAAAGTGTTCAAAGTAGAGTTGAGTGTGTGCTTTCGTCACCAGCGTGAGCACGCCTGTCTTGACTTTACTTGCATCACCAGCACACGGCTGTGTAATCAGCCCAGCTGCCAGTGTGGGCGTGTCACTGATAACAGCCAGGCCGCAAAAAAGAAATTGCCGCGTTATTATTGCCCGCTGTTCGACATGCAAAATGATTGAGAATCCATCAAAATCCATTCGAGCAGCTGTGTTCCTGGAGTCAGTACGCGTCAGAGCGCGTCAGGACGCGTCAGGACTATGCAAATAAGTTGGCATTTAAATGTTTGGCTACTGCTGCAGCACCGCCCACCACCCAGCACCCGCCACCCCGCCCACTTTGCCAGAGTTGACATTGATGTATCTGGTGACAAACTGTTGCGGTTTATTATCGTTACCCCCCTCTCTACAGTCGTCCCCTCGAAGAGGTCGTCACGTAGTTGCTGAACATGTCACAGCTGCATGGATAACGTGTTGCCACGCCCCCCCTCCCGCCTCCTTCTAACTGTGCTTAGCCCCAGTGTCAATCGATAAATCATGCTAATTGTTTGCTATCTAGCAGATAATGCACTCAAATGGCAGCAGGATAAAGGACATTAGTTCTCAATTCGCTACTGAACACAGCACAAAATTCAGCAGAATTACCCACTGTCTTACAGTGGGGTAGTAAGTGCTTAATTTGCGCAAATTTTAATTAATTTAATTACTTTTAATGTTAAGCAACTCTTAATGGATCTAACGTCCTCTAAATACTCCAGTTGAACGAACTCTCAGAGGTGCCGCCCCCTAACCCCCCTCAGCCCACTACTCAGGCACTCCCTACTCGGAGGGGCTCGTGTACGGTTTGATCTATGTCGCCGGAGTGTTAATTTACGATCAGTTTGCGAGTTTACTAACCCGATTTCATCTGGTTTTATTGCACGTGTTTTGAATTATGAGAGATAAGCAAAATGTCAATATACGAGTGGTAGAATGTAGACTGTAGACTGTAGAATGGAGACTGTAGAGTGTAGACTGTAGAATGCAAGTGACTGACTGAAAGTGCAAATCGTCAAGTCCTCGATAATGATCTTTGCCTTAAGCATAACTCTTGATTTTGTGCACTTGTAATTACCGCAATTTGTCAAGACATGTTTTAACTTTTTGCTCACTTCTAATGAAGTTGAAAGTACTCGGTTCTTGATCAAGCTAAAAGTGGTTTAGATTGTGTACAGAAATAACTTTTTTATTGGGTTATTAACCAGCTATGCTACAAATTTTAGCGTGTTTAAAGCTAAATTGGGTATTTAAATTAGTATAAAACATAGCAACATAAAACAAAAAATACAAAAAAGTATAAAAATTTAATTCTTTGAGTTTAAAATAAAATCTTTTACTCTTAATTCGGTTGGATATAGTCTTAAATTATTTAAATAAATGCAGCAACAATATTCTTATAAAAATTAAAAAATTAGGCTTAGAAAATAATAATTTCTTCTAATATTAAATAAAAAGTTGTATTCTTAAACTACTTAAAAAAAAAACAAAAATTATTAGCAAATTAAAAATGTAAGAAAAAAACATTATTTTTGCTAGAATACTTGATGCTAAAATAAAAAGAATGAAGTTTAATCTAAAATTATTTAGTTACTGACTTACTGAAAGTTTTTTAAAGAAAGCTCAGAGAAGAAACAATAAGAATACTGCTAAGAATATTTTATTAATAAAAAATAATATATTGGTTTCAATTTTTTAAAACTCAAACTAGACTTTATTTAGCGAAGTTTTCTATAAAATATTTCTTTTAAAACGTTTAGCATAAACTATAATTTAATTGTGATCAATTTTAAGCTTTTTTTAAGTTTACAAAACTTTTCTCGGTTCAACTTTTCTATTATTGCTTGCTCTATTCACTCTAAACCCTTCACTGCAAATCATTTATAACCACTCGAAATTGCAGCTCCAATAAATAAAGCACTTGAACAAACCAATTTTATTTTATTTTGTTTAGTTTTTGTTTTTGTTTTTGTATTTTTGGTTTTGGCCAAGTGATTAACGATGAAAGACCACAAAGCTTAATACCGGCAATCAATATCGAGTCTTATCGAGTGCTGGGAAATGCTTTATTCCTATCGCTGAACTCGCTCCAACAACTGATCAGCTGCAATTTGTTGCGAATGTTTTATCAGTGGCACTCCCACTAGCCCCCCTACCACCCCCACTCCACCCCCTTTGCTGCTCCACCCACGCGCACACACAGGACGATTCACATAAATTTTCATTAGTTTTTGCCCACGCTGAAATTAGAAACGTAGCGCTCTATGGGGCAGCCAATATGTCTAGGGGGCGCACAGGAAGTGTGGGAGTGGGGGAGGGAAGTGATGGGGTTAAGTGCCACGTTACGTTTCCATTGAGAAGAAAACTCAGGGCAAGCGCTGCAGTGCAGCGCATACAAACATACTCTCTGCTCTCCCTCTTCCTCTCTCTCTCTCTGCCTCTCTTTATGTAACGCTTTATATATGCCAATGGCCTGCTCTATATAGTGTACATAATCGTACGCTACTCCATATACACAAAGTCCTGCATGTAGAGAGTTTTCCCGGCGTACAGTTGCTTCCACTTCCAGTTGCATTGTGTGCGCCACGTTCCATTTACGAGCACAAACGAGCAGTCCTCTCTCACTGCCCTTCCTCTCTCTTTCCACTCCACCTCCTTCCCAACCCCCTCCCCTAGCGCTTAACGTGCGAGCCCGGCTATATCAAAAAACGAGCTCAGCAGCTACAATGGCATAAACATCTCGTAGCTACATTGTTGCAATAAAATATTTACAAGATACATTTGCTTTGTTCCATACCAAGTGCTTGCCACGGCATCTGTGGCAACAAAAGTTACATTTGCCACAGTTCGCTACTGTTATGAAAATGCCGCACGTTCCTACCATTTTCCCCAACCTCCTCACACTCCACCTCCTCCTCCTCCTCCCATTTTTCTTCCGTTTTTCGTGCTTATCCTGTTGCTCTCAGCGCCCCAGCTCAGTGCCTGCAAGTATCTTATGGATGCTAATGGCTGAGTCGCAAAACTCTTTTGTATCTTCATTTAGTTAATGAATTCTACATTTCTTTGCCTGACATTGATTACAAAAATTATGTATTTAAATAAGTTGTGGAGTTTTAATTTGTAAGTCATTTGTTTTTGTTTACTTTTGTGGGCTGAACTTTTAAGGGAATGAGTAGTAAAAGAAGCTTTAGAATTGCATAAAAATCTAGTTAAAAATTCTATAAAAATATAAAAAAAATTAAATTAGATTTTTAGACACTTTATTTAAATTTTTAAATGAAATTTATGTTTAATATTAAGGGTAAAACAAGAAAAGAAATTAATAAAAACAAAAAAAAAAGTCTTAAACCCTTTTTATTATTTATTTAATTTTATTTTTAAATAGGTGAACTATTTAAATAATTCATTTTATTATTTAAAACAACTAAATTTTGTGCTTAAGCTTTTGCCATAACTTTAACAAATCTGCTGCGAACAAATCGTGAGCTAAATTCCACTTAAACAATATTTAATTTGCCAGATTTCGTATATAAGCATAACTAAGCCTATTTGCTGCTGGCTAAAATGAATCAGTCGACAGTCGACTGAATAGCACTCACATTTAATGATATTCCATTCATTTTGCGAGGCAGCGGCAAAAAAACATTGAGAAAAGTTAACAAAGTTAACTTTTTTGCCATGCAATCTTTTCTGGTCCACACATCTGAGCCAGAAGCAGCGACTGGGTAAGTCTATCTCTCTCACTCTCTCCCTCTCTCTCTCCCTGTCTCTCTGCTGCGTCTTGTGCCCAGTCTTGAATTGAGCTCAGCATCATTCAATGTAAAATTCATTTACGTTGTCCTGTTTCAATTTTACGTTACGCTACGAGTATATACTCTATGTGTGTGTGTGTGTGTGTGTGTGACCTGCAGCTGTGTGTGTATCTGCATTTACCGTCATCGTTCATTTACGAGCGCCAGTGACGTAACTGAGCACAGAGTGACGAATGTTTATCCTCGTTTTGGCCAGGCTTTCACACCGCTCCCCCCACTCCAACCCCAACACCAGCCCACACGCCCACACAACCTGTGCCGCCCACTCGCCCACTCGGTGCACGCCCACTAGCGTAAATCTTCGTGCGAGCGTAAAGCTTCGTGAACGTAGTAACCTATATACGAGCCGACTACCAGATATATACAGATATATACTATAAAGCCATGGAAGTGCGCCCACTAACCCTACCTCGTGCCACGCCCCCACTACGCCCGCTTGCGGCCTGTTGCCGACTTGTTCGACGCTGTTCGGCTGTGCTCGTAGTGCATCGTGTGGCCATAAACAATGACGTCATAATGAGCGATTGGCGAGCGAGACACGCGTCTGCATTTGTTGGTCTGCGTTATTACGTATACGCCGTGTACTACACAGCCAACAGGGGAGAGAGCGAGGGAGAGCGGGAGAGGCACTGCGAGAGAGCGAGCGCGCTGTAAAGGGCCGTAATGAGCGTGTCTTGGTCTAGACGACACTCGGGCGTCATTGGCAATTGGATGCGGCTGTAAACTGTTACCAATTTGGCCAAACACGTGTCAAGGCATCACGGTCATGGCCCGTTTAAAATTTTCATCACATTTCCACTCCGCACTCCCCTCTCCCATTGCTCCCCTCACTCCCATTGACGTCTGCATTTAACGTCACTAGCGATTTCACGTTGCCAAAGATCAAATGCAACTCAAGCCACAAAAACAAATCATAAACAGTCACAAACAGTTGGAAAAACAATCGGAAAAACTCGAGTTTTTCCATTGATCAACTGCATGCGGAAAATGTTTGAAATCGGGTTAATAGGACACTGCAAAGCACACGCACACACAGACACTGCGGTGTCAACTGGAAGCACACGCACAGCAGGCGTGGGTGCCCCTGTATGTGTGTAGGTCATGTAATTGGCTAACAGTGGGCGGCAGTACAGTTACGACAGCCTGTAGCTGCTGACATTTGAGCTTCAGCTTGTCAGCAGAGCAGCAAAAAAAGGCTAAATGGAAATGTGGGTGCCAAATAGGAAAAGGAAAGAAGGAAAAGAAGAGAGAAAAGATATGTTAAAAATTAAAATACGCCAATATTAAATATATTTTCTATTATGACTAAATAAATTTATGGAAACTATGACGTAGAAACTGAATGCTTGTCATAAATTACACAATAAATTATAATTAAATATTATATTCATAAGAAAAATGAGCTGTTTTGCGGCTTGTTTCACTTTAATTCATTCTTTGTTTCAAACAAAGTGCATAAAAATAAATCAATTCATTCATTCGATTAGCATAATTGAGTGAACTGCATTCAAACGACGCTCCTTTAAGTGGGTGGTGTGAGTAGTTTGCCTGTCTCTCCCTCTCGCTCTCTCTTTGGTCAGTGTTGAGCCCTTAAGTCCAAAGTCCATTAGTCAGCTGCCTACGCAGGCCTAGACTTTTCTAATGCCTCTCCTTCGCCTCCCCGCTTCACACACTCTTCCGCTCTCTTCGTTGGTGGTCTCTTATCTACACTTGACGCGGTCGCCTTCATTGCCGTCACCGTTTACGCTGCTGTCGCTATTACAAAACGCTGCCTGCGTCGGCGTCGCTGCTCGTCTTAGGTTTGAGTGCAAAGCGCATATTTAAGCGACGCTTGCAGCGCCTCTGCCGCTCAGTCGGTCAGCGTCAGCGTCAGTTGGCTCTGCCAAAGCTCTTGAACTTAAACTTGAAACGACTTGCACATTAAGAGCATTTAAAGCGTGTGTGCTCCGCCAGTTTTTAACAGTGTACTGTGAGTTGTTCGAGTTGCACTCGATTTTTCTATTTTCGCGCCATTTGTGCTGATTTGGTTCAAGGACGAAAGCGACATGACAAACGGATATGAAAAAGGTGATGTCTGTTTTTTTTACCTATGCATAAGCTATTAGGGGCGGCAGGTGGGGCGTGGCAAAGGTCAAAGCTGCATTGCGGCTGAAGAATGCAAGGGAATTCGCTAAAACAAAGCCAAACACACACTAACACACACACACACAGCTGTAGATTCACCTGTCGTATCTCTGCCTACACGGACCCCCTCCCCCTTCCCGTTGCACTGAAAGGTCATGTGTCGTCGTTGCTGTCTGCGCTGCGCAGCTGCAGCAAAAGAGGAAAATAAAAACCCAACAAAGTGTCGCCCACGACACGCCTACACCCACCCCCACCCACACCCCTAACGCCCCCCCTTGGGCCAAAGACGGTCAAACATTTTTGCTACGACGCAATTGGAAAACATATTCATGCAACCATCAATTGCGCTTCAAGAAAACTCACGTAAATGGAGGAAAAGCGTTGGCTGGCTTGGGCAAAGCAGACGCGCAGATACCCTCTAAAAATAGCTCAATAATTTAATTCAATTATGTAGATGCGTTTGATGACTTTTGGGGGCAAGTGTACCAGGAATTGTAGGGTAGTTTTGGGATTGCTTACCTCAACCCTTTGAATTTTAAAACTAAACTATTTTTATAGCAGATCAGATCATTATATATGATATGTTAGGAACTTTGAAAGTAATTTATATTTTTCATAAGAGGACGAAAGTTTAAAGATTACGCTTTAAATACAGGGTATGGTTTGAGGTAATCTTCCCCATAAACTAATAATGTTTTATTTATGAAAAAAATATCTTAAAAATATTTATTATTAAATTTCTTTATTCGGGGAACTCCCTCATTTCATAGGTTAAACATTAATACATTTTTGAGGACAGTTTTTCCTACCTTTATTCGATTTTAATAATTTTATTTATTCCTCCTTTCAAATCGTTTCATAAATGTTTCTTGCTTAGTAAGCAGGGTATGCTATGCCCATAACACTAACCTTTATTTTTAATAAATTTGATTGTCATTACTACAACCTATGCCTCATTTTACAGGGTGCACTGCTTAGAGATAAACACTTTCAAAGCCACAAATTCTATTTTTCCATAAAATTTGCTTTATCAGAGATTTCATTTTGAGTTCTACTAAATTTCCATGTTTTAATTTACCAAATTTTAACCACGTACCTGCTAAAACTGCGCTTAAAATTACCGTTAATTCGGAACTTTAGTGCAGAAAGCTAAAACGAGTGGAAATTGGAAATACTTTTGGTTTATAATTATAGTGTAAGCAAATTTGGCTTGCTATTGGCACTTGGCGCGCTAATTGGAATTAGTGGAGTTGGGAAAGGTGGGAGGAGGCGGGAGAGCGGGGTGGGAGGGGGTTTGAGCAGGGCTAGGGGTAGGTAAAACCCATTTGGGGTTTGGAGTTTAAACTTTGCCGACTATTTGCACCGACAGTTGTGCATTCGGTTGGCGCCTCTGTCAATTATTTATTGTGCACGTCATAAGTCCCACTCCCCCTCCCTCTACCCCTTTTCTAGGGGGGTGGATGGGGTAACAACTCAGCAGTTACGTTTCGCGTTTAGAATTTATTAATATACCGTTGTACTTGATTTTTTAATTGACCGTCGCGAATTCAGTTGGCGCCAATTTCATTTTCACGCCGCCTGGCGCCAAACTCATTCGAAATTCGAACCTCATAATGCCCCTGGTTCTGGTTCCCGGGAACGCTTTACGCCTTGTTTATGGCACTTTCCAACACACACACACTCCTCTCTCTGTCTCTCTGTGTGTCTCTGTGTGTGGAAACTCGAGTGTGGGTGTTAATTTGATTATGTTTTTCACTTTGATTGTTTTTCACTGCGCTCAGGCACATAAATAAGTATTTGCTGTAATATTTTTTTTTTATGACGCTCGTTCTTCATCTCAATTCCTCTCTGTACTTTTCCATTTTTTCCCATTTTTTATTTGCTATTTAAAGACTTTTTCCCTTCAGCTAGAAAGCTGAAACTTTCCGTGTTTGCACTGCAAATTTCTGCACAATTATCACAGCAGCAATTGAGTTATGCCTAGTTGGTTTGCTCAGACGGTTTCAAAACCCTTCTGTGGGGCTTGGAGAGCTGAAACTATTTTTCCTCACTTTATAGGCTGTGAGTTTTAGCAGAAAAGTTTGGCTAGAAGTCGAGTTATGAATAGGTTTCTGCAGTAGCCAACTGTATTTTAAGGTATTTCAGAGCACTTCGATGCATAAGTTTAGCTTAATGGCTATATAGGCTTACATAGAACTGTTTTGAAGGGATTCCCCTTAAACATTTACTATCCCAAACCTCCTTGTACCTCTCTTAACTCCATAAACTTCTACTAATTAAAATTTCAGCAAAATCCCTTGAGCCAAACACGAGTTACGCATAGGTTGAAAGCCACAACAAATCATTCAAAACGTTCTCAATGAAATCCAAAAACTTTGCTGAAAGAATTGACTTCCTCATTGGTATGTGGGGCCCTTCGGGTGCTACGAATACTTCTCTCAGATGCCCGATAACCGATAATTAAGCAAAATGATCATTTTGTCGCTTTCACTAACCAAATTTGTAAAACTGGCAATCATAATTAAGAAACGTTAACCTTTTTTTCAGTTTTTTCAGTTTTTCTTAGTTTTTTTTTGTTAGTTTATGTTGGAATGGATGTTGAGAGACCACGCCAGGGTCGAGATTTACTTTTAGTTCAAGTTTTTTGCGCTCTGGGGGTTTTTTATTAATGGGCTAACTTAGTGACAACTAAATGAGTGTTGGTTCAATTTAGTCATAAAAATCGACTGAGAATACGACTACAAATACTCGTAGTCGTATTCGTAACCGGTTCAGCATCGCCAATTAAACGGAACAGGTGAACAAAGTGATCAGCGATGCGATCTTTTGTGGTGGGTAAGGGGTGTGGAGGAGCGGGGAGCCCTCTGGCCGAGGGGAGTCTAAAACAAACCCAACTCTGTTCAAATATGCGACGTTCATTTATCAAGTCTGAAATTCGCGCTAATGATTACGGAGAATGCGTGAGCGAAGTTTTTCGATTTTTGAGAAATTGTTGTTTTATGCTAAGCGAATTACAACAACAACAGGGTTAATAATAGCCATAACTAGTAGGCTAAAGGGTGCAAGTATGACTTAGGAAGACCCTGTATGCATTTGAAAACGGGTTTTCTAAAAAGTTATAGAGTTTAAGCTTTATAAGTTTTGATATTGGCATAACCTTGGAGTTTCTCAACCTATCGTGCTGAAATTTGCTGCTCTTAAACAGCGTAAAGTTAATAATATAGTCTCCAAAAATCAAGTCTCTAGCTGCAAAACTGCACTCATAGGTCCAAATTCTAAGAAAAACTACAAAAAACAAATAAAATTTGATCACCCCAGCTGTACCGCTACTTTGCGCGCTCATGATACTCGCCCTGCTCCACTACAACTACAGGGTCTACTCAACCAACAAGTGGTTCGCGTCGCTTGACTTTGGTTTCGCCCGATTTTAATGCAAATCGCAAATTTTCGACGTATTTATTTTTGATTTCTATTAAAAATTTTTCAACTTTTGCTCAGGCGACATTGTGTCTCGTCTTGTTGCCCATTTGCCCATTAAAAATGCTAATTTTCGAAATATTTTTGCCAAACGAAAAAAAAATAAAAGAAAGGCCGAAAAAAAACAACTACAACTTTTTGTTTGCTCATTAACAAATGAATTAGCCAAAAAATGCTAACAGCAAAAATCGATAAACAATAACAACAAAAATGTGGCCATATTTATTGAGAAAAATGAAACGAAGACAACTTCAAAATTAGTATGAAAACAAACATAAAAAATATACCAAAAATACAAATCAAAAACCCATAAAACTTTAATTAAAATAATGTGAATTTAAACTAAATTGAATTTAAATTTAGGCATAAATTAGTCCTAACTTTTATATAGTACTATGCCCAACTGATTGAAAGTTGTCTGGAAACCCACAACTCATCGTTTGTCATCGATATTTGTCAAGATATGACTTTAAACAGAAAATAGACCATTCATAACTCGAGTTCTTGACACGCAAATGATATGAAATTTTTACCAAGCATTACTTAGTGTATAACATATCATAGTACACCTATATATCAATGTATTCTATATATATTAGTCATAAATCTAACAATTATTTATGACCACATGCGTTTTTGTTTAAATATAGCAGACATTGGGGTCTATAATTATAGTATAATATATTTGGATCAATTAGAAATGTCTAGAACTTATCGGTAGGTCATAAGTCTCCAGTTTTGGGCTATAATTGTTCCAGTATTTCCAGATATATGTATGACATGACAACTGGAATAACTGGGAACTCATAACTCACTTTCCCCTAGTTTTGAATCGGTAAATTGAGAATCGTGTGTCTATATAACATCATATATTAGAGTTGTCAGCCCATCCGTCATAATCTATAAGCAAATCGCATAAAGAAATAAACAATTGACTATTTTTAGTAGCACTTCAATTGGGCGACTTCAACAAGTTTTAGTCTTTATCTTATCATCGCATATTTGCAGCTATATAATCGTGTTCTCTACTCCTGTATGTTTGTGTGTGCGACAGTTTTAGATGCCGCAAAAATTTGCATTTAAATAATGCGCTGCATAACTCAGAGTTCCAACAGCAACAACAACAACATCAACAACAACAGCAAGTACGAGAGAACAGGAAAAGTGGCAGAAAATTCTGTTGTGACGAAACGACTCTGACGCCGACTGCGACTGCGACGCAAGCAGCGGACAACGGGCAGCGAACGAACGAGCGCGCGCAAAGCAAACTGCAGTTTGCCTTGCTTGGCCCTCAAACAACGTTCAACGTTGTTTCCCCTTAAATTTTATGTTTTGTTTTCGCTGTGTCTCGCTCGCACTCGTATCGTATGCTTTCTCGCTCGACAGCATGTTCGACTTCCGTTCGTTTTGTAGTAAAAACGTAAACGAGAGCAGATAGACAAGTGAATTTACACACACACACTCACACGCACAAACAATAATACATGAACGTAAAATGCGCGCGCTTTGCAGTCTATATGAAATGGAAACCAGCACACGGAACGTATTGGCAAGCGAAACAGCGCGCTCTCTTGAGTGAATTGTGGAATGTGTGTGTGGAACCCATTTGGCTGTGCCACAAAATGAACCGTCGCCAGCTAAGAGCGAATGAATGCTGATCAACGGCAACTCCGATCAGCACGAATAGTTCAAATTCCACTGTGGCATTTAATTGGGGAAAAACACACACACACATACTCACGCACCAAGTGCGATGCAGGAGAGACAAAAGATACAACATCGAAAAGTCGAGACAAATCTTCTGAGTCACAAAATGTTCCCCTTTTGCTGACGAATTTGTTTACCAACAATTTCTAGATAAAAATGCACATATCAAATAATGCAGAACAAGTGCGTCATTTGGGGGCATAAATAATGCATTGTCATTTTGTTATTCCTAATCGAAATGCAAGGCAGTATAACGGTAAAAAGTGGGCGTAAATTAAATCATTTCATCAGACACGACAGATACGAAAAACAGTCTCCATAGGCTAAAAATATTCCCACCACAGAGGAGCAGCTTTGAACTCTTGCAGTCCGCTGCAACTGCGAAATGGCCCACAGTCCACAGTTCGCAGTTGCTTGAAAATGGATATGAAACACACAAACACAGTGTGCAATGCAACGTTCCAAGTGCCAAGTGTTTCACGTACACTGTGTTTCTGTATGTTTTGTGGTTTACTCGCTAGCCTCTCGCTTCAACATGTTCAGTTCCATTTGAAACTTTCAAGCGTTCGGTTGGCAGCGCGCATCGCGAACAGACAACAAAAAACTCCAACGGCCTCTTAAACCAAAATATTTCGTTTGGTCCGTTGTGTGTTTCTGTTTTTCTCGTTTTGTTTTGTGATTTACATTCATATTCTTCTTCTCGAGAGTTGAAAGTTCGCGCGCAACAACACAAACTCCATAAAAAGGAAGCCAAGGAAAATAAAAATAACTAACTAAGAACAGCAACAATTTTCTGTCGTGTTTACATCGTTTTGTGTGTCACATTAAATGTTAACTGTAAAAACATAAAAACAGCATAAAGAACAACGGTAAAGTTATGTGCAGTGCAGACAAAGACAAGAAATGGCAATTAAAGCAACAACTACAACAACTGTAAAAGCCTTGATTTAAAACGGGACTTGCAACAAACTGAACAGTGTGACCAGCTGTCAAAAATAAAAACTAAAAACTTAAAACACTTTACAAATCTCATTACTTGTAACGTGTTGAACTCATTTTAATTTTCATTTAAAAATCTTTGTGTGTTTGCGTCTGTGTTTGGATCTGGAAAAGTTCCCCTCACACACACAGCCCACACACCCCCCGGCCTACTCATGAAATGCAAAAGTTGGTCCAATAAAATCAACAATTATGTGCGAAGGTTGAAGTTCATAAAGGTAAATATATAAATTAAAAAAAATCAGAAATTATATCAAAATTTTTTACTTAAAAAAAAAATAAAATATCTGAGCTATAAATTAAAATTCAACTATTAAGAAAAAAGGATAATATATTTAAAAAATTAAAAGATTTAATGATTTTTGTAATCATTTTTACATTCGAAATAATTGTTCAAATTTAAGCAGAAATTTATACCAAGCAAATTTTTAGTACCAAAAAATTGACCAAATTGGAAAAATAAAAATATTTTTAAAATATATTAAATGTATTTAAAAAAAAAAAAATAAAACATTTTTATATTAAATTAAATGTCATTTTAAAACATCTCTTAAATTTTTTTAAATATTTTATTAAAAAAAAGAGACAATTTTTGTTTAAAAGAATTTTTTTTTTAAACTTTATAAAATAAATTTTTGTACAAAGTTATGAAAAAAATAATATATTTTTTAACAGAAAATTTTACATTATTCAAAATGTGCACTGATCTCTATTTCCAAAAAAAATTGTTTTTAACATAAATATTTAAACTTTTTACTAGCCACACTAAACTAATTGAAAGTGCATTTGAAATGTTTTAAAAGTCTTTTTATAAACTTCTGAACTTAAAATAAAATCAGTTCAAAGACGCAATAAATTAACAAAATTAAGTAACAATAAACAAATTAATTATCTGCATGTCTGTGTGTATTTGTTGTTAAGACTCAGTTCAGATACTCCAAGTAAAGTTTAAAAAAAAAACATTGCAGAAAAAAGTCAAAGAGGAAGCGACAAAAAACAAAAACAATTAAAAGTTGTTGGCCAACAAATGTGCAAAAACAGTAACAACAATAATACATTTGAAATTAAATTGTTTTTTACTTTATTTGCTTTTTGTTTTTATTTGTAGATTCATTTTTTTATTGACAATTAAAAGCCGCAATAACAACATGCAATAACAACAACTAAATAATAAATCAATTTATTTATTTATTTCATTTTCACTGTAATCAGCCTCTTGCATCCCCCTTTCTCCCTCACTCACTTCAACTGCAGCTTCCTCAGACGCTGCCTCTCCTTCTTACGCTCGTCCCACTCCCACTTTGTTTCCTTTTTTCGCCTTTCACTTGTGCATGGCTCTGTTGCTCACACAAACACACACGCACACAAATGCATATTTTATAATATTTATTTACATTGACGTTGACGTCGCAGTTGGCGTCGCAGCCGCGCCCCGCCATTTGTTTTGTTTACTACGGGCATTTTCTCTGTTGCTGCTGCCTGCCGCCGCCTTAGTTGTTGTTAGTGTTATTATTGTCTCTTGTTTGTGTCTTGTCTTTTGCCTTCGTTTTCGTTTCACACACACATTTTGTTTTGTTCGCCACTTCCTTGTCCTTGTCGCGTCTCTCCACCTCTCACATTGCATGCCTGTGTGTGTGTTCGTGTTTTTCCACCCGATTTTTGTTGTTTATTTTTACATCTCGTCGTCGTCGTCGTCGTTTTACGCGCTCTCTTGTGGGCTACAAATTCTTGAAATTCTTTTCTTTTTTTTTTTTGGACGCCGCACACACTTTTCCAGCGGGAAAAACGAGTTTTTCCAGACAGCGGCAGAGCATGCATTCTTCTTCTTGCTTGTTTACAGTTAGGAATGCGGGTGCCTCTTGAAATCCAAAAAGAGCAACGAAAACAAACCACGCGCACTCTCTCTCTCTCTGTATTTATCTCTCTCACTGTTTGGCATCTCTTTTGTGGATGACATTATGTATGGAGTGAATGTTGTGTGGACTTTATTTGTTTCTGTGGAAAACTAGACAATATAATAATAAGCAGACACACATGCATACATAGAAACTTGAAAACTACAACAATTATAAAGCATTAAATGTACAACAATTACTAACACAGCAGCTTACTCTCACGCTCTCTCAATCTCAATATAATCTGATCTAGCTCTCTTTAGTTCAGTCTCTCACGACCTGGCACACAACTTGTTCGCCTTGTAAAAATTGAAGGCGCCATCCACAACAGCCACAAAACAACAACACGAAATCTCATTGAGCGGCGGCTGCGCTGCTTTGGCCCCATTATGAACACATTGACGGCGCTCGGCTCTCGTGAGCTCGTTTTTTTTTTCGTTCGTTTGACGCTCGTCGGGCAGATAGAGAGAGAAAGAGAGCGCGCTCTCTGCTTGTGCTGCTGCTGCTGCGGCGAGTCTGACTGCTTGGTTTGCTTTTATGTTTTTCACTTGTGATTAGTTTTTGTGGCGCTTTGAAACCGGACGTTTCGTTTCGATTGTGCACGCTTTTCGGTCGCACACATACATACATATATAAAATACACATACATGCGAAACGCCCCAAGTATGTGTATGTGTGCTCTCATGCTCTCAGTGCGATTAAATAATACTCCACAAAAGGCCAAACAAATTACATAAAAAAAAGTCTAGAAGAAGCGGAAGAAGAAGCAACAGCAAAGTTCTCATTTCTCGTTGCATAAATTGTTGTGTTTTCGTTTTCGTTACGTTATTGTATGTAGTTTCAAAATTCGTTTGTAAGCAAAAGTACCGTTCAAAAAGAAGTTCCTAAATACACATACACACTCAAATCAACAACAACAACTGTTATAACAAAAATCGTCATCGTTTTTTAGTTCGTGTTCCTGTTCCATTCGTCGTTGTTTGTCGTGGAAAATTTTGCAAAGCAAAATAACGTGCGTGTGTTATAGCAAATAAATATATTATCAATCTATTGAAAAATTACAATAACAAAAGCAAACAAAAAAGAATACAAAAAAAAAGTGCGACACTTTTTTTTCGTAAGCAAATTTGACGAACCAAATAAATAAATTAAAATACACACATACACAAATCTATGCAATACATATACATACAAATACGCGCGCGCATCTTCTTCTTCTCTGCCTGTGCCTATGTGCCTGATATTCGCAGTGCGTAGACCATTGGAATTTGTATCGTGAAACGCAATTACAACATAAAATACACAAACAGAGCGAGCTTTTGCGCTCCCTCCCGCTCTCCGCCCAGCGAAGCCACGTAAGTGTAAGCGAGAGGGCATATGCCAAAGAGATTGAAGTTGGGAGTTATTTCAGCAGAGAGATGAGAGTTGGTGTGTAAGAGCGAGAGAGCGCGTGGCTTCAATTGGAATTTGCAGTTTTACCATTTGCATTTGCATTGTCTGTCTGTTTGCCTGTGTGTGTTTGTGTTTGCTGTGTTTATTGTCTCTGTGTATTTTCATTCATAAGCGCAACTACGATTTGTTTTTGTTTTTGTTTTGCTTTGCTTTGGTTTGTGAAGAGTAGGCTTTGCCTTTGCTGACATATTCTTTCACTCATTCTCTGTCAGTCCTAAATTTTAACGTGCAAGAAATTCTGTTTTTTTCACTCCGTTTTTTTTTGTGAATTGTTTCGTTTTGTCGCCGGGTAATCAAATTAGAATTCGCAATGCAGGTAATCTATAGCGTAGAATCGTAAATACTTGGAAACTTGATCGGGGTTTACCCCAAAAACAACAGCGTCACATTTCTCTCTCTCTAGAGAAACAAATTATGCAAAACATGTCGCAAAAACGCCCAAAAAAACGCACATTATTATTGCCAGCTCGAAATCGCCTACAACAACAAAAACAATACACTTTTTAATATCAAATAGACTGCTATAAATAGCAACAAAATCCACAAAAAAAAAAATTGCTTGGCGAAATTTCCGCGAATTTTTCGATAGCTGTTTATATATTTTGTTTTCTCTCATTTTCTTTGTATTCGATTTCCACGCCCACCAAAAAATGCTTAAAAAGCAGAAAACGCTTGGAGAAATTCACAAAATTAAACGAACTGTTACAAACATTAAACAAATTTTCGCACTTTGCCCGCAAATCGCAAAAAACGAAAAGTTTTCTTTTATTTTTAGCCTTAAAACGCAGGTGATTTCAGTTGAGATACAAATGTATCTTTTGGCTTAACTAATATGAAATTGAGTTGATTTCTAAAACTGCTGAGCTTTGGCTTTCTTTTGGGCCAATTCTGCATTCTTCTGCGGTTGGCTTACGTGCTTTTGGCCACGTCTTGGCTGAGCTTCTTGCAACAATCATCAAAAATAATGAAATATCGAAAATATTTCACTCGTTTGTTGTTGTCTCATTTTTTATTGCCTTCATTTAATGTTTTGCTCATGTTTATGTTTAAATAAACTGCTTTTGTTTATATGTATATACACATGGGTCTCCTCTAAGCATACACCGCTCCCCCCCCTTCTTGCCACATTTTGTGGCGTCTATATATAATTTGTATTGCACCTTCGCTGCTTTTTCAATTGGTTGCAATTCGCGCGCTAGACACTCAGAAAAAGACCGAGGAGATTTTTATTTATAAACTAAATTGAGGGGGGTGTGTGTGTGTGTGTGGGTGTGGGTGTAGCAAGACATATCTTTGTATCTTTTTGTGTATTTGTTGAAAATGGCGACGAAGCGACAATAAAATAGATTCATTTAAATGTCATTTTTGTCTAGACGCCGACAACGACAACGACGACGACGACAATCTCAGATCGCTTTCGACTATATAAATATATATATGCGTTGGTATATAAAGTATCTAGATACATATATCTAATATTATTTCGGTATACACGCCCACTCGCCCCGCAATTTGGGGGCGCGTTCCAGTTTAAACACAACACAAAAAAAGTGGAAAAATTTTCCCAATTTTTTAATTATTATAAACTTATTGTTTTTATATCGCTCAGATACATATAGCTTTATTGTCTGATCCTATACAGTATAGTCTATATATACCGCTTTGTGTGTAGCTCGTTTCTCTCACATTTCCTGTTACCAAGTTTATTATTATTTATATTTTATGGCTTTTTTTGACCAGTTTTTCGATCCCAAACAATCGTTCGATCTGTGACGCAGATCGAAGCCTCTCTTGAGGCTAATTAGCCAAAAAAGAGGGTAAAAAATCGAATTTATTCAATAAAAAGTAGGTTGCTTTTGCCGGCAGAGTTCAAAAATCATAAATAAATAAAACAGAATAAAAATACTTTGATTATTTTGTTTTAAAGGCGTGGGTGTTAGAGCGAGTGAGCAACACTCGTGACGTCATTAGGCACAAACAGCGGCGAGAAAGCAAAAATTAGCTACCCAATAGGTGTGCGTGTGTGTGTGTGTGTGTGCGTGTGAGCTGAAAAACTAAACCAACAACATTCCAATGTGTGACGCACTAACAACTATCACAACAATTTTCATTGACAAACCCAAAAATACCAAAAACTCATTTTACACCTGCATTTTCAAAATACTTTTTGGGTTTTTTCCTTTACAAAATCAAAGCCCATGGGAAATCCATGAGAAAATACAGGAATTTGTAGCTATTAACCAATAAAGTCACTGCTAGATACATTTGTATCTGTGTGTGCTTTAAGCCTGGTTTCATTTTTTATTTTCTGCATTTTGAGTTGAATTAGCTGCCGTTTTCGACTTTCATTGACGCATTTGCTCACCTTGTTTTTATTGAAATTTTAGCTCTTTGTTGTTTTTTTTGTCTATAGTTTTTTTTTTGCATAATTTGATAATTTTTGTGTATTTTTACGACCTGGGCCACAAACGAACGATATGTGAAAAACCCGTCACAGACAACGCGTCTGGGGCTTTACTGCCCGCTAGCGATGACACAAACGATAGTTAAGCGATAGTCAAGTCAAAGGAACTGATTTCGCCCACAATTTCCAAGGAATTTACACTTGAACTGCTTGGCTATCGATAACTTTATCGATTTACCAAACGTCACCACTGACAAGATTACGCCATATTACGATCAATGCGTAAACAAAAAAGAGAACAACAACTAAAAGAAGGCAAAAACAAGAATTTTTCTAATTCTGCTCAGATACTTAATAGAAATGTTAACAGGTGGCAATGAACTTTATTATATTTTTATGCTTCCAAGTCCTTGAACCCGGAATAAAGAACAACAACAGCAACAGCAAGAACATAAGCCAAAAGGTAAAGAAGAAGACAGACGGTCAGACAGCCAGTGTTAGTGTGTGTGTTGGAGTGGGACAGCAGCAGTGGAACTTGACGTCAATGGCGTGGTGAACATAAGTACAAGCACACACACACACAGCATAGGCCTATAAAGCTCTTGTTCCTCTGCCAACCGCCCGCTCTGCCTCTCTTTGGCCCCCTTTGTGGCGGACCTGTTCTCGTTCTCTTGTTTGTTTTTGTTCTTGCAAGTTCCGCTTTGAGCTGCTCTCTCTCTCTCTCTGTCTCTCTCTGCGTGTCTGGCTTTGTTTTGTTATTGTTTTGACTTTGTTTTTGTTGTGGGCTGGTCGCGACTGCGCGGTTTAATTTATTGCGTTTTCAATTTTAACTCATACACACACACACATATGCGCACTCTTCACATTGATTGATTATTTTTACGCATTAGCTTAAGTCACTCTCTCTTATGCGAACGCCTCTCTTATTTCCTGTGTCTCTCTTTTTGTTGCAGATTAACGGTACACAGCAGATTCAATCGCCAAGCAGCGCAGCTAGCATCACAGCCGCTGCCGCCGCCGTTGTCGTCTCTGCTTCGAGCAGTAGCGCAAATAAAACTGAGGAAGAGCTACAACAACAGCAGCAACAATTGGACACCACCACAGCAACAACAGCGGCAACAATGCCGGCTATGCCCAAAGAGAAAACAACAACAACAACACTGTCATTAGGCGATTCAGTTAAACTGGACTTTGCACTCGTGATGGCTACAACAGCGACGCGATTGCATCAACAGCAACAACAACAGCATCAGAATATGTGCGGCTGCGGCGCCGCATCGGCAACAACAGCAACATCAGCGTTAAATTCAGCAGCAGCAGCAGCAGCAGCGACAACAGCAACAAGCACAACCACAACAACAGAGAACAACAACAATAATAACAACAACAGCAGCAGCAACAATCGCTACAGCAGAAGCAGCAATCAGTATATGACTAACGGTAAGAGCACGCAATAAAAGAGGAGGAAAATCGAAAAAAAAAAAAAACATTTGGCAACATGTTGCTAAACTTTCGCTCTCTTTTTGTCTCTTCCTCTTCTCCTACTTTTCTGCAGGCTACACATCGCCATTGGCAGCAGCTGTGGCCAGCAACAGTTCGTCAATCGTCTTAACGCCGCAGCGTATTAGAATGTGTTGTCGCGAGTCGCCGACGTATCAGCGTCAACTGCAGCAGCAGCAGCAGCAACAACAACAACAGCAAGAGCAAGAACAGCAGCAGCAGCAAGAACAAGAGCAGCAGCAGCAACAACAACTACAACAACAAGCATCCACATCACCGCCAGCAGCAAACCAACAACAGACACCTCCACCACGCAGATCGCCAACGGATTTCATCTTTGGTCGTTTCATAGGCGAGGGCAGTTTCAGTATGGTGTACTTGGCGGTGGACATACACTCGCATCGCGAGTATGCAAGTGAGTAGAGTACCAAACTACCGTTATATGCACAGTGGGTACAGTGGGGTACACTTGAAGTGTACCCACTTTAAAGTGTACTCATTGCCACCCCTGTTTGAAGGGGCAGCATTTGTGGGGCTGCTTGGCGCCAAGCAGCAAAGCCAAAACCAAGAAATGCGGTCGCGATTCTAGACAACGTCGTCGTCGTCGTCGACATCAACGTCGACATCAACGTCGGCGCCAACGCCAACGCGTCTGACGCGACGCCTGTCACCTGCTGTTGTGGCGGCTGCCAACAAATCAAAACACACACACACACACTCATGTTTGTGTGTGTAAGCAGCTGTTTCTAGTTTGTGCGCAAGAAGAAAACGCTTCGTTTAAGTTTTGCTGGGTGGCGCTCGTCTCGTTGTTAATCTGCAGGCGACAAAGTTGTCGTTTTGTTGTTGTCAACAGGCTGGCAGTTGATAGAGCGAGACAGATGCTGCACCAACATGTTGATTACATTTGATATGTGTCTGTGTGTGTGTGTGTGTGTGTACCAGCTGTATGTGTGTTACTATCTTGCATTGTTTTGTGCTTGTGCTTTGGTCACTCGCCAATCACGTGACGCTTTGATGCTCATAGACTGATTAAGAAGCTTTCAAGTTCGTTTATTGTTTTGCTGTAGTAAACACACCATTTGTATGTGTGTGTGTGTGTGTGTGTGTATTGGAAATTTCATCAGAGAGCCAAAAAAATAAAACCTTTACTAATGGCATTTTTATCTCAAAACTTAACAAAAATGAACACAAAGGCTATGCATACAGTGGGGAGACGGGGCCGTACTGGGCTGTGCTGCTTTTGACGTCTTTTGATAATCAACACATCAACAGCAGCGACGCTAACGCTGACGTCGACGCCAACGCAGACTTTGCAGCTCTATGCGCTGTGATAACGCGACGCCGTCGTCGACGACGCCCGCACGCAATTGACGACAATTTTTCTATGGTTGTTGTTGCCATTGGTATTGTTGTAGTTTGTTTGTTTGTTTATCGATTGAAACAAAAACGCCGCAGACACGACGCCCGACTAGAAATGGCTGACGTCCCTCAAGATCAGCTGCTGCTGCGCTAAAATAACAAAGGCGATAAGAGCGATAAGCGTCACTACAAAAACAGTCTTAGTTTTTGAGTTATTAATTTAATTCTATAAAAAACAGGCAATTGCTCCATAGTGCACTAGCACCAGCAGAAACGCCTCCTCTGCTGCTCTCATTCCATGCTTCCACTTTCCAAGATCCTCTTCCAAGCAAATAACAAATAACTGTCAAATACGCTCCTCTGTATGTGTGTGTTTGTGTGAGTTCTACTTACAATTGTATTGCTTATTGTTGTTGTTTATTTGTGTTAAGCCAATTTGCTTAAAGCATTTTGCTCGATTGCACCAACAACAATAACAATAAAAATAACAGTGAACTGTAAATCAATAAACTTGCAGCGCAAAGTCCGACTTTGGCACGTGTCGCCGCTGAATGCAAACGCAAACGCAGCACAAATTTCCACTGTCTGCATTTAAATGCATAAAGAAAAACGAAACAGAAACACAAATAAAAACAAAAACAAAAGGAAGAGCTATGAAAAGAACAACGCAAAGTAAATGGCGCGTGTCTTGCAGTAAGGCTTTGACTTGCTGATAAAGCACAATAGCACAGAGGCAACAACAATTTACAGCAAAAGCATCAGGTGCATGTAAACACACAACTGCAAAGCCAATAAAAACAACAGCAACAGCGCAAAGAGCTTAAACTGCACACGCAACTGTGAATGACAAAGCGAAGAGAGCGTGTGCAAGTGCGGGAGAGGAAGCAATGTGCGAAATGAGAGAGACTGTGTGTTGTTGTTGTTGTTTATTGACACTTGCAGGCATGCAGTGCGTTTGCTTTACCGTTGTTTTTGTCGCTAACAAGTTGTGTACAAAAATAGACAAGAGACTTAAAATAACAACAACAGCTTTTGCGTGTGTTGCTCTCTCTGTCTCTGTCCCTCTCCCTCTGTGTTTTTAACTACTTGTCTGTTATAAAATTAACATTTTTCATTACACAGTCGCACACGTCAGTCAAGAGCAAATGGAAGAAGAAGCAGCAAAGCAACAAAATGAGTTTGCACTTTTGACTTTGAATTTGTTATTGCTTACACACATTAGACGCAAACATTCATACATTTTAAAGTCAGTTTTGAAGGTCAACATATGTTTTGTAAGCAGACACGTAACAATAACCTCCCACCCAACGCCCAACCTGCACTTCACACCCCACCGCCCCTCTTGGCCTGCCCACAAACGATTTTATTGTTATGTATTTGTGTTTTATTGGCACACATTTTCCAATGGGCCGCAGTTCCTATTTTAAACAAAACACAACACGCCCCTCTCCCGCCTAGCAAAGAGCCGAACGAAAAAAAAACGAGCACAAACCGAATATTACTCGTAGTTGTTATTATTATTTTGCTGTTGTTGCTTTTAATTTGCTTATAAACAAAACAGACGGCAACATTTTTATGGACTTGTCTGGCAACATGTAGCCAAGAGTTACGCCCACTCTTAAAGTTCTCACGCGCTCACTCATCGTGCGCTCTTGTTGTTGCTATTTGCCGCCCACCACTCCCACCAGCAGCTACAACAACAACATCTACTCCCCCCACTCATGATGAACGCAGCAAAATTTCGTTTTCGTTTTCATTTCGTTGGCTGCTGTTGCTTTTGTTGTCACATGCATGAGGTGAGTGCGGGTGGGAGAAGGCTCGCCAGTGTGTGTGCGTATGCATATGTTGGATATCGCTACATTCGTGTGCGTGTGTGTGTGCTTATGTCTACGCACAGCGAGCTTTGTTGTTGCTATTGTTGCTTTATGGCGTCTGTTTGACGCGCTACGCAAATTCTTTTTACGCATTTTCACATTGTCTGTTTGGCTATTTCATCATTCGTCGCAAATTGCTTTAGTATTTCTCTGTGTGTATGTGAGTGTGTTCTGTGTGTGTGTGTGTGTGTAGTTGTTGGGCAGCAGCAGCTGTTTAACAATTCTTCGCGCACAATTTCTACCTGAGAAGTTTTTTCTTTTTCTGGTTCAGTACAACAACACGTGCTCCTAATCCAGAGCAAACGACAACAGCTGCAGCTGCTGCACATTACCTAAGAGTTGTCTCTCTCCCTCTCCCGCTTCTCCTCTCCTGTTGCTGCACCCACGTTTTGATCCAACTCTGACTTGTTGCCTGGAAAGGCTACGCATTCAAACACACAAAAACACAGAGCGATCGGCCGTTGAACTGTTTTCTCTCTTTCTCTCTCTCCCTCTTTGGCAGTTACTGCTGCTCCCCTTTAACGTCTTTAACGTTTCCACACACTGGAATTGGAATCCATCCACTTCCACACTATTCATTTTTATAGTTTCCCATACAGCGGCGACGAAACTGGCAATTTTGGGCGCTGAACTCTCGAACTCGTTAAGTTTTAGTCAGACAGTCTCAGCAGCAGCCGCAGCCGCACACTCTTTTCCTCGCCTCCCTTGCTCACGTCTTTAAGAGTTTACCTTTCGTGTGTCTTTGCTCCTTGTTCTTGTTCTTGTGTGTTTATATTTTTAATTACAGCAGCAGCTGCGCCGTCGCAACGCAGCTGTCTGCGAGGGTATTTAACCTTTTTGCGCACTCTCTCTTCGCCTCGCACTCTCTTCCCCCTGCCGCTCTCACTCTGTCTCTCTTGCTTGTAACATAATATTGACGAATTTGGGTCATTCAACTTAAGAGCGGATCCTTTAAGCTAATTCTGTTTCTGCTTCTTACTTTTGCACCTGCGTGCATAACTTTTGCTTGTGTTCGTTTTTTATGTTTGTTTGCAGCTGTTGTGGGTGGGGGGGGGCAGCGTGTAGGCAATGTGTGGCACGTGGCAAGGCCAGTTACTGTCCCTGCCCCCACACACCCCCCCACCGCCTCCTAGGATACTCTCTCTTTGCTTTTATGAGCAAATTAAGTCGCGCCAGGAAGTCGCGTAAAGACTGTTTGTTGTCTTGGCCTTCCATTTTATTATTATTCCACACACACACATACATACAAATGTACTTAACTTGCAAGAGAGTGAGTGGGTAAGCGTATGTGGGTGTGTGTGTGGGTGTGAGTAAGACGGCGGTTTGTCTTTTGCTCACTTGTTGTTCACATTGTCGTTTATTTAACAACCATATTCAAAAAAAAAAAAAAAAGAAGTGAAGTGAAATCCTTTGCGTGCCGTCAACATGTCCTTCCTTCACCCCCAAAAGGGCAATAAACTTTTTCTCTTACCAAACGGCAGGCAGCAACAATAACAATAAAAAAAAAAGGAGGCGCACTCAAAATTGTTATGACTCAGGCAACAACAACAGCAAAAACCAGAGGCACAGCAGAGACGCGCTCTGGGCTTCTCTTTAAGCATTCCCGTCTTCCACATTCCCATTCCATGCGAAGTCGGAAGAGGCACCTTCCCCACTCTCTCTCTCTCACACACACACACAGCCACTCACCAAAAAAGCTCCTTCTGTGTTACCTGTGTACCGTTTGTTGCTGTTGCCACTGTCATAATCTGTTTGGTTTTGTGCGACATATTTAAATGAGTTTCAAGCGAAACGTCATGATGAGAACGGCACATGATAAAGCGACGGGAACGTTGTGGGGGGGAGGGGGAGGGCTGGCCAACGAAAGAGAGAAGGACAGAGCAGAGAGCACAACAGACGCCGCCAATGTTCTTTGCCAATTTTGGGCGGCAGCCGCTAATTAATGAAATTGAAATGCTGTGCGGAACAATGCGAAACGGCACACAACATTTGCACATGTGTAGATATGGGTGTGCATGTGTGTGTGTGTGTGTGTATTTATTTTGCAATACTGTTGCTGTTGCTGGCTGCCTCGAATTCGCAATCGAATTTTTATCACAATTTTGTCAGTTTTATGTCAATTTGCTGTCGTGCCAAAAAGTCCGCCGTGACAATAAATTAAGCGAAAACAGCATTAAAAGTCGCACAAAGTCGCGTGGGTCGCTTTTGGAGTCACCCTTCTGCTTCTTCTTCCTCTGCTTGGCGCTCTCTTTCTTCTTGGTTGTTCTTTTTATCGAACGCTGGCAATCAGTTTTATTGCAGCCCCAAAAACATTTCCAAACGTCCCACGCGAGAAACACACACACACTCACTCACTAATTTCCCAACGCAATGACAGAATTCCCCTTAGTGTTCCCCTCCTTGCATCTCCTTTTGTAATAGTTGCGATCTCTCTTTCTCGGTCTCTTGCGGTTCAAACACCTTTGCCGACTTCCTGTTTGCCGTGTTCCAATTCCACAACATACCCAAACGGCCTTGCGCCCAATTAACTATGACTTTTAGATTTCGTTTACTCTCTCTATCTCTCTTTGGAGCGAGCGCATCCGCCGTTTCTTCTTCTTCATTTGTTACTTTAGGCATCGTTTTGTCTATTGGAATGCAATCGAGCAGCATTTTGCAGAGAGAGAGAGCAAGCTTTGCCTCTCAGATGCTGTACAGTTTGTCTTCTTTTTTTCTATTTTGCTCATTTTGTGTTCATTGTCCTGGAGTTGCGTCTTCTGTCTTATTTATAGAATCGTGTTTGACTCAGTTGTTCGAAGTAAACAACAGCAGCAACAACAACTGGTTAGAATTGCAATTTATGTCGCCCAAAGTTGTGTTGTTGTTGTTCCTCTTCCCTTCTCTATCTGTGTCTCTCTTTCACACTGGCAAACTCGTTGTACTGCATTCCATTCGTCACACAACAAGTTGCAATGCTGCGCTCTCAATGCGCTGGCTGCATTTTTGGAATTGCCGCTCTCTCTCTCGCTCTGTCTATGTCTCTCTTTGTGTTTACAATCGGCACTCTCTTAATGATCAGTAGTGGGGCAAGCGCTTAGCGCTGGAAACTCACACTTTGGCAAATATTTATGCTGTTGTCTTGTGTTGTCGTTGTTTCTTTATATTCGAAAAGCTTTTTGTCCCCAGCTGCTAAACTTTGTTCTTGTTGCTATTTACTTATTTGAGTTGTCGTTGTTTTTGTTTTATTTGGGACTCTCTTAATTGTAGCTTTTGTTTGTGCTTTTTTTTTTGTATGTGCATGGTACAAGTTCAAGGCTGCGCTTCGCCGCCTTATCAACACTGTCGCGCCGGGCATTAAACCCAACAATAATAACAACAAAATAAGAAAATGTTTATATATGCATAACTTTTGTTGTTGTTTTTGTTGTGGTGCTTTTTAACCGCAGCTCAACAAATGCCGCGCAAAAAATTAAAATAAATAATGCGACAAGAACAACAACAAAATTTCCAATTAAAAGCACATACGAAAATAAGTAAGAGCGGGCGGGAGAGTAGAAGAGCAGAAGAGAGCACAAAACACACGCGGTCACACTGTGCACACTGTGCTTTCATATTTCAATATCAATACCTTTTAATCAAAGCCAATAAAAAATAGAACAACAAAAAAAACTATTGCAAAAAAGTAAAATGAGACACAAAAAATAGAAAAGCAAAAAATTTAGCAACAATTTCAAGGTTAATTTTATTTTTACGCACTTTTGTTGTATTTGTTTTTGTTGTTTTTTTTTTGGCATGGGAAATTTAAAACGCATAAAAAACGCTCGAATTTGTTTTTGTTTTGATGTGTGTGTTAATCTTTTAATTGGTGTTGTTTTGTTTTTCCTGCGTGTGTGTGTGTTAGTGTGCGTGTGTGTGTGTGCCACTCGACAAACTTATCGCCTCTGATTTGTTTTCTAGTCTCAAGCAACAACAACAGTCAAATATATTTCAAATGTTGCGATCTTGATAAAATGGCAAAAATAACACAAAAACCAACAACAAATTCTTATTTGTATTTTCTATTGCCTATACACACTAATACACACACACACACACGCAGATATAGCGAGTGTAATTTATTATATTCTCAACTTTGTTTATTCACTTTATTTTTTTTTTTATTCGCAAAAATCAACAAATTTGCGTTTTAACGTTTATTCTTTTTGTTGGTATTTCTCATTTCGCATTTGTTGTTTGTTATCATTACGTCTCGTTTTCGTTTTCGTTCTTTAAAGATTCCCAAAGTTTCCCACGTTCCAACTTATAAAACATTTTCGTCAGTTGGCAACGCGAGCGTGGAAGCTGTGGCGGCTGCTGATAAGCGGTCATAGTTTATGTTGGAAGGAAACCGTTAACCTCTACACTCTGTGCTCTCTTTAAGGAGCTTAAGCGTGGGCCAAGAGCTCAAAGAGCATTTCACAGCTTTCACATTAAATGTGTTTGTTTCAATGCCAAAAGTTTCTTGAAGTGGACAACACTTTGTGCATTGGTGTGTGTGCGAGTGAATGTAGCTTTGTAGTTCAACAACCAGTTTAGAATTTCTTAGGGAGCAGCTCACAACATGAACAGCAGCCGCCGCAGCAGCAGAGGATGAAGAGCATAGCGCGGGGAGACTGAAACAAGTTCCCAAAGCGCGCTCGCTTTCGTTGCTGCTGCCGCTGGCTACGACGTCGACGTCGTCGTTGTCGCCTGTTAATTTAGCAATTTGAGCAAATTCCTTCATTTTTTTTTTCTTCTGTTGTCATTACTTGCCGCGCTTCCCTTTGTGTGTCCATTGTTCTCTCTATCTGTCGCTGTCTCTCTCTTTGCATTCATTTCAATAAATCACACAAGGAATATGTATGCCAAATGGAAACAAGAACACGACAAAAGCCATCAGTGTATGTGTATGAGTGTGTTTCAGTGAATGTGTGTGTGTGTGTGTTTGTGTCTGTTCTATCAAAGCACAAACCCACAAAAATGTCGCTGACAAGTTGTGCGCCTGTGTGCAACACTTTGTTTGTGATAACTTTGTCGCCTGCGCATTTAAGCTGAAGTGTATTTGTGTGTGTGTGTACATGCGTATTTTATAAGTATTGGAGTTTTTAGACTGTAAGAAAGACACAAAAGCTGCGCTCTCAGCTGTTCACTCTTTGAGTTGCCTTAAACTAACTCTCTTCCTTTCTCTCTCTTTGCAGTCAAAGTGTGCGAGAAGCGTCTGATATTGCGAGAGCAAAAGCAGGACTACATTAAGAGAGAGCGCGAAGTGATGCACATGATGACCAATGTGCCAGGCTTTGTGAATCTCTCTTGCACTTTCCAGGATCCACGTTCCCTCTACTTTGTGATGACATACGCCCGCAAGGGCGATCTCCTGCCCTACATCAATCGCGTCGGAAGCTTCGATGCTGCCTGCACACGTCACTATGCCGCTGAGCTTTTGCTCGCCCTCGAGCACATGCATCGTCGCAATGTTGTGCATCGTGATTTGAAGCCAGAGAATATTCTGCTGGATGAGGATATGCACACACTGATAGCGGACTTTGGATCCGCCAAAGTGATGACACCGCGTGAACGAATACAGGCAGCGGCATTGCTGTCCAGCACTGGACGTCGGCGTTCGGCACGCAGCTCGGACGATGATGATGAGGACAGCGAAGAGTTGTATGACGATATCGATGATGAGGATCAGGAGCAGGATGATCGCAATATCTACTATGGTGTGAACGACAATGATGATGACGATGACAATGATGACGAACAGTCTGCAGACGCTGACCCCGCCCACTCACCCCGCAATCGTCGCTTCGACTATGCCCGTCGGAGGCAGCGTCGCACCAGTTTTGTGGGCACCGCTCAGTACGTATCCCCCGAGGTACTGCAGAACGGTCCCATCACACCTGCCGCCGACTTGTGGGCCCTGGGCTGCATTGTCTATCAGATGATCTCGGGTCTGCCGCCATTCCGTGGCAGCAACGATTACGTCATCTTCCGCGAGATTCTCAACAGTGCCGTCGATTTCCCACAGGGTTTCGACAAGGATGCCGAGGACCTCGTCAAGCGTCTGCTTAAAATCGATCCCCGTGAGCGTCTTGGTGCCCAGGATGAGTTCGGCTACTACGAGACCATTCGTGCCCATCCCTTCTTCAGCGGCATCGATTGGCAAAATCTGCGTCAACAGACACCCCCGCCCATTTATCCCTACCTGCCCGGTGTTAGCCAGGACGATGAGCTGCGTGGCGGTGACGGTGGCGTCAGCTTCAGTCTGCCCATCAGCGGTGACATGGAGCCTGGCCTGGATGAGCGTCAGATCACGCGTTTGCTAAGCGCTGAACTCGGCGTTGGCAGCAGCGTTGCTGCTCCTGCCCAGCGTCCCTCAACGGCAAAGAGTAAGTGGCTCAAGCTTTGAGCTTAACTGAGGTCCTTGCTAACCTACTTTCTGCTGCCTCTTTCTTTTAGATTCCTTCGACTTGACCGATGCCCAGAAGATGCAACGTCTGGAGGCCCAAAAGACTGACAAGTGGCACGTGTTTGCCGATGGCGAGGTGATCCTCAAGCGTGGATTCGTCAACAAGCGCAAGGGTTTGTTTGCCCGCAAGCGTATGCTGCTGCTGACCACGGGACCACGCCTCATCTACATCGATCCCGTGCAGATGATCAAGAAGGGCGAGATTCCCTGGAGTCCCGAGCTGCGCGCGGAGATCAAGAACTTCAAGATCTTCTTTGTGCACACGGTAAGCAGTCAAGTCTAGGGGTAGAGGTTTAAGAGGGGTTATGGGGTAGAAAACCTGGTAGGACTCTAGGTCTAGCCTCTGAGCCTACTGTAAGCCATAGCTGAGGTAGTCAAATTCAAATTGGACCTCTATGTGCTCTAGGAATCTTGGGGGATAGTAGAGGATTAGTAGGAGCAAAGGTTGTTAGCCGTTTTCCGCTTAAAGGACATTAGATTTCCCTGCCATTTGTTGCTATGCGGAAAAGTTGTTGCAAGTTTGTTGAACCGCAAAAAGTCAGCGTTGCGATGACGTCACTAGTCGTTAAAACGAGAGGAACAACAATAATAATAATACATTCGTTTGGGGTTCAGTTTATAGCGACGGCACGTGTTTACGACCCACGACAACCACAGCAACAACAGCAACAACAAGTCAATTAAATGCGGCATTGAAAACTGCACACGCAACGCAGATAAAAAGCAACAACAACAAGAACAACAACAAGAACAACAACAAAACAATGAGTTAAACTACTTAACAAACATTTTTAGTTTAATGTCTTTTTTTTTTGTGCTGCTCTCTGATTTTATTTAAATTTAAGACTTGTGTTAATTTTTTGCTAATTTCCCCTTTCTCCTCTTTCATCTGCAGCCGAATCGCACCTACTACTTGGATGATCCCGAGGGTTTTGCCTTACAGTGGGCCGAAGCCATTGAGAACATGTCCAAGTTGGCCTATGGCAGTGCAGCAGCCACTGGAGCTACAACAACCACAAACACGCCCAGCATCTCATCCGCCTGCTCGACAACAACCAATGGCAGCAGCAACAGTTTGTCTGTCAACACAACAACAACAACGTCAAACTCCAATTCGCCTGCCTCCAACAACAGTTCGCCGCGAACGCGTCGAAATTCGCCGTCAACGCAGCAGCAACAAGTTGAGGCGACCACAGCAGCAGCAACAACAACAACGCACGCAGCGCGACAACAACAACAGCAGCAGTAACAGCTGTGACAACAACAACAACAAAGTGTCGTTTAGTTTTAAATGCAAATTAAATTAAAATTTAGTTGAAATTTAGTGCAAGAGGAAGAACAACAACAACAACAACAAGGCATCAGCTAGTGATGTCATATAGAAATTGCAAAGATATAGATTCGTGTGTTTAGTGCTAATTAATTAACAGATAATTACAGATTACGAAATTAATTTGTTTTCGTTTGCGTTGTCTCGTTTTCCCTTAATTTCCCCCTAAACTTAGCTACACTTAAAGCATAACTAAATTAAATTAAATTAAATTAAATTTATATTTAAAGTAAATTAAATTATTACCACAACACACACACACACACATACATATTTATACATACATTTAAATGCAAACGAATGCGTCGAACCCACTGTACAGCTCAACATAGATGGCGCCACAGTGTACATAGTTGAACTAATTTTTTTAGCGCGTAGTTAGTCACAATTTAAATGAATTACAATAGACATACATCTAAAACTAAACATATAACTATATATATACATATAGAAAAGGTATAGCAGAAGCTAACGCTGTAGCGCCATCTGGCGGGCAGAGTGGCAGTTGTGCGCATTCTAGGCTTAAGTTGAAAAAACCACAAAAAAAACAAACAAACAAAAAAATTAAATTCAATTGTATTCGTAACAATTAGCAAATGAAACAATGTATGTAAAACTGTAAATTGTATATATATATATATACGCTATATATATAATTGGGAGTGTGTTTGTCATGTCACCTAACTGTAAATCGTAACTATACGCACTTCTACAAAGAAATCGCCTAGAAACCCATAAAGAGAAAGAAAAAAATAGTTTAGTTTAGTCGGATCGGATCGGATCGGAGTATAGGCAGATTTGTCAGTTGGGAGCCGCCAGAGGGCGCTGCTGTAGCTTCTGAAGCTCGCTCAACTTTCTAGTAAGAATTTTTTGTATGCTAATTTTTTGATTTTTACGAAAGAAAGAAAAAAACAAAAACACTTTAATTTATAATGCTTTTTTGCCCTATAAAGAAACGTATAAGACTTTGAGAAACACTATTTAAAAGAAGCAGAAAATGTAAAAATAAATCAAGTAAAATATATACATATATATACTATATACAACAAACAAAAGATAACTGAGAAAAGAGCTAAAAAGAGGAAAAGTGAAGAAAAATTTAGTTAAAATTACATTTGGCTTTCAATTGTTTTTGTGCTCGTAAAAAAAAGATAAAAAAAAACGTATTTGTATTTTGTATTTGTTGTAATATTATTATTATATATTTTGTTTGTTTTTGTTAACAATTTTCGCATTAGAAGGAGAAGAGGGAGAAGTCGGAGGAGAAGACGAGGTTAGCTTGAAAAGTTAGATGCAAAACAGGTAAAAAATTGAATTTTAACTAAATTAAAAAGCAGAAACTAAAAAAAAATAAATAAACAATAAAAGTTAAAATAAACAATTATTGTAATTAAATAATTAAAAATGCTATGTTCGTTTCAACAAAATGGAAAAAAAGTTTCTAAAACTCGCGCGTATTAGTTCAATTGTAAAGCTTAAGTTTACGCCTAGACCACGCCCCTATCACCCACACCCCCATACCCCCCTACACACACACACACTCGCCCTAGCGTTAAGAGAGACGGGAGGTAGACGAAAGTAGCATTAAGAAACAAAGAATGAAATGAATGAAAGAAAGCAAAAAATACATTTGTACATACATATCGCGTCCCGCGTTCGGTGGGCGTGGCCGTAGCAGCAATTTAACTATAGATTACATAAAAAAAAAAACACGTTACGCAAGTATACAATTAATTCAATTAAAACTAAACTAAAACTAAATTAAATTTAACTAAATTAAATTGTATAATTTATTTCAAAAGCAAAGAGATGTAAGCAGCAGCAACTAAATAGTGAGAGCAAACTGTAAATTATTATATTAATTATAAAATATAAAACATATATATATACATACATATACTTATATACACGCAGACACATACATGCATGTGTGTGCGTAAATTCATACCTAAACTAAATTGGTCAAAACATAAAACAAGAAAAACAAAAAATATTAAGAACGTATCATTAAAAATTAAAAGAAAAGTAAAGAAAAAAAAAAACATTTTCAAAACAACAACAAAAATGTACAACAAATTGTTTTTATTTCACTCGAATTGGCAAGAAACTTTTTTTTGGTTTTTATTTAAAACCATTTGGCAAAACATTCGGAATCGCTCACCAGAGAGACAGTGAGAGAGATAAACCCACTTCCCTCCCCCGACACGCCCCCTTTGAAAACTTACCGAACTTACAAATAGGTTTCGACTAGAAAAAACACTGTATAAACACACCACAGTAGCTACGTTGATCAAGACAGAACACCACTCAAATATATAGAAATACAACTATGATTTTCGACCTTATGTGCTGCAGTACCTTAAGAAGTCCTTTCCGAAGACTTGAAGTGAAGACGACGCCAATTTGAAATCCCGGAACACAACAACAACAACAACAAACATATAGATGTATATAAAGTTTTTTACGAATCGCTAGACTTTTTCATTCCAAACGATATCGGATTTTCAGCAGTTTGTAGCTTTGTTAAGTTTTCTAAAACTAAATACGAAAACACAGCAAACGAAGACCTATCAAATAGAAGAAAGTGCCTAGTGAACCAGATGGATAGAAGTTTAGATGATAAACGTTTTTCGTAATACACCTAATTTCTCTCCCAAAGTGTAGCAAGTAATGTCAATACCTGGGCAAAAACTAAATGTATACGAATTAAAATTATGTTAAGACTTGTTTCGGGCGTCTATATAGCGACTATATAGCCGGAATAAATCGAGCAATTGGTAAAAAATTCAAGGAATTTGTTTCGTGTTCAATTTATTTTTCGAGTGTAAATTACAGCAAATTTTTAATTGAATATTAACATATAAATATATATATATATAGTATACCGATATATATATAGCCAATATTATACGAGTTTATACCTATACATATACATATATATCTATATAGTATAGTATTGTATTTGAATATTCCACTTGTATATTGATAAAGTCGAGAGCGAATCGATCGTTTTATCCAAGTTCAATCTCTAGGGGTGCTAGACTGAGTTATACATACACACGTACACGTATATATGTATTTGTACATAAGGAGGCCTAACTGTAAACTCTTAACGTAACGTAACGTAAACGTAATTCAATTACTACCTTGCAAAAGTATAAAATACATCAACTAACTTCTAACCTCTGTACATACATACATATTTGTATACATCCCCGACAAACAGACGGACAGATCTCTATATATATATATACTTATATATGTGGGCATACCCAGACGACCTTTATCCCGTTTTCTTCCCAACTTAACTAATTAACTGACTAAAATCATGAAAAATTTATTACATACACACACACTATATATTTACATATATAGATTTTAAGCAGAAAATGGAAAATGGGAAAATTATAACGGTACACACACAGTATACATCACATATACTACTTGCATGTAAGATCCAAAGGAAAGTTGGAAAATGGAGAGGAAAACGTTTAATTTAAATTTGCAACGTTGTATTTTTCAGCACGTAAAACAACAAAGTAAACTAAGAAAACAAAATACAAAGAAAAACAAATACATAAAGTTCGTTACATTCAGGACGCAATCGCGCTGTTTAAAAAAAAACAAAAATCCCTCGACAAAATGAAACTATCTATGAAATAACCCAAAACAAATAAACAAAATATGGCACAGTTTGTTAATGAAACTTACGGTTTGACATTTGTAAAACAGGAAACAGTTGAGAAACAAAAAACAGTTGAGTGTAAGTTGGTTTGATTCAAAAATAAAAAGTGACGCAAAAGAGAAGCAAGAAGAGAAAATTCCCCATGTTGTTTGAATTTCAACGGTTTAACGTAGCGCGGCATAGCAGTTAGCTTTGTGTCGGTGTAGGGGCATGCAAAATGGCGCAGGCGGCAAGATGCAGACGCAGCAATCTTTGGCCAGAGCGAGACAACTATATGTTACCGCGCAGCAGTGCGCACTGTAGGCAAGCAGTGCAGATTGGAAGCAGTGCTTCGCTAAGCAGTTGAATTGCCTACTGACAGACAGAAGCTGCTAACTATTCTGCTTTGCGTTGCCTGTTAGAACAGTACTAAACGATTTTCCGATTTTCATTTGAAAACATGAATCAAAGTTCGTCCAGTGAGGAAATCCACTGGGAGCGCCAGCTTGGTGGAACCGAACCACCTCCAAAGGAGCAGAATCCACCCGAAAACCAACAAGGCCACAAGCGAAAAAAGCACAAGAGAAAGCGCGGGGAGGCGCACAAGCCACAACATGCCGACAATTACTATCACATGAAGAAAATGGACAGTCTGGATACCATAAAGCGAAAGCAACAAAAGCGCAAGTCATCGAAGGAACTGGAAAACAATCAGAATGCCAATCAAAAGGATACGAAGCAGGCCAAGGATCAACCTCCTCCAGTGTATCCCGACTTTGAAAACCTAGAAATTGAAGCTGAGCATGAGGAGGGTAATCCTCCCATCACCGACAGTTTAATGCTCTACGTCATTTTGGGATACATTACGGGCATTGTTCTGGTACTTCTCTGGTATTTAGTGGTGTTTGGTAAAGAAGAAACTGATTTGGATACCAAGTGGTTTATAATTGTGTTTCTGGTGCTAATCCTTTTCATTATCTTTTTTAACCACACGACCAGGTGAATAAAGAGTTAGACATAGTATCGAAATGCTACCACTTCACCACTTCCTTCACTTTCTACAGATGCATTGCCTCCCTGTTGGTACCGCTGCTCTTGGGATACCGCGGACGCTTGCTCTTCATGTGCTGGGCCTTCTATCTGGCTCTAACTGGCCCTGTGGCTAACATTGTGCACAACATTGAGGTTATGGTGCGCAGTCTGGGCTGTGCCTTGGGTCTGTTGTCCAGTGCCTTGACCCCCATGCATCAGTTAATGGCCGAACCCGTCTATATAGTGGAGCAATCGGTCTACAACTGTTTGAACCGCGTGCGCAAGTTAACGGAGCCTTTGGACGCTGTGCTGCAGCGGCTGGAAACGCCCATTGTGGAGTTGTGTAAGTACAGTACTCCCTCCCTAAACTGGCTTAAAGTCCCCACTCCTCTCTTTCTTTTAGTCTCCGCCTATAGAACCTGCGGTGAATGGTTGCGTCACCAGCAGAGTTTTCTGGACAAGCAGATGGGCACACCCTATGACCGCTGCATGGGCGCCGGGAGTATCAGCGTGCAGGAGTGTCGTGCCAAGTTTACAGGCGATAAATCGGTTTGTGATATAGAAAAGCGTTTCGAGTGGTTCTGTTCGAATCTCAAGGAATTGCAGAGTTTTTATGATCCCCGCATGGAGCAACATCAAAAGATTTCCGAGTTGATTTTCACAAGTAACCTACACACACCTTTATACACCTTTTATAACAGTTCCTTTGGCAGGACCACTGGAGAGTTTGGACAAGATCAGAGCCAGTTTCGAGGCCAGCATAACCTTTGAGCATGTGCGGGGAAGTTCAGAGCAAGAGGCGGAAAAATCCTCCAATGACATCGATCAGGAGATCTCCAAGTTGTGGGACTTTGAGCTGAAGCTACTCAAGGTCCCCTTCAGCTGGCTGTACATTGTGATCGTCTTGCTGCTCATAATCGTCTTCCTGAAAGCTATTTACTTTCGTGTGAACTTCTTGGGTAGTGTCAACTATCGGAATGTGTTCCTGACCAAGGAATTCTACGACTACAACAACCGACAGCATGAAAGACTGGGCTACAGCGCGTTGCCGCTACGCTCCACGGAAACGGCTAACTTTACCAAGGTACAAAGGGATTTCCTAGTTGGTCTAGGGGCTTAGCTTTAATTTTAATCGAATTCCTTTACCTCAGCTCTTTTCCTTTCGCTATCTGCCCATTGAAATGGATGTCATTTACAATCCACTGGTCTTCATGCTCATCACCAGTTTGCAGCTGTTTATGATCTGCTTTCTGGACTTGTCGCTGTTCTGGATGTTGGCCTCCATGTCCTATCACTCCCATCTGGCAGCGGAACTGCCACGTAAGTGAGAACTCACCTCTTTTATGTGCTACACTAAAGACCTCACCCTTTTAGCTCCCGAGTACATCAGCATCCATGTGGAGGGCAGTGGCATGATCGGTTTTATTTTACGTGGTTTGGTGCAGGCCTTTGAGCCGCTTTCCAGAAATCTTTTTGCCGATGTGCAACACTGTCTGCCCTTGCCGGGACCACCGAAATACATGCGCTACTGGGAGATTGTGGTGATCTGCCTGTTTGCCTGGCTCTTGATGATCTTTGAGCCGTTGATACTGCGTCTACGTCATCTGATCATGTCCTGCTTCTATCCCGAAAATGCCGAGCTGCGTGCCGAGTACATGTATGAGCGTCTGCTGCGTAATAGAGGTAGGTTCGAGCTAGCTTTGGTTAGGAATTTGGGGACTGAAGCTTACCTTCCTTTGCAGAGATCTTCATACTGGCGGTGAGACGCAAGGCGCGCGCTAGTAATCTGTATGTCTATGAGAATTGGTTCACTAAGTTCGATCGCAAATTGGATGCCTTTCTCTACTTGTAAGTCAAGGTGTTTCCTTGGGAATCCTCTAAAACTCTGTTTCTTCTAGGCTCACCTGCGGCTACTATGGCTCCTACAAGAGCCTCAGGTGCATCATTTGCTACGCCAAGTCAACCAAGTAAGCTTAAAGCTACCAACTTCATTTGTTTGCTCATAGATCTCTTCTAGAACCGATTGTGTGGAGTGTGAGACGCCCAATTGCCGAGGAGTCTACTGTCAGACGTGCTTCATAGAGTCCAATTGCCATTGCATACTGTGTAATCCTCCCATGGTCTATGGGGACTACTCCACCTACTCCGAAGTCGAGTAAGTTTAGCTAATCGAAAACTATTTTAAACTTATTACAAAGTGTTTTGTGCAATTCCCAGCGATTCTTCCGATGATCCAGATCCACAAGTATTTCCCTATCGACCGTACAGAGCGTGCGGTAATCCTCCTGTGTCCGAGCGGGACAAGAGTGTGTAGGCTGGGAAACTAGGGGAATATATAAACAGTATAAATAAAGTACTAAAACTTGGGGTTAACTGAGCTTTCCATATTTCTCCCAAGGCAGGAGGGAGCAGGAGAAAAGGTAAGGGGAGTGGAACCTGTTAACTTCTCTCGCTTAACTTGGCTATGGGAATCTTAAGAATTCTGATGAATCGCAGCTTTTATTGGTAAAAATGGCATTGCGAGTGCCTCGTCATCCTCGTTCTGGTTGACATTGTCATGGCCATATCAGCTACTGTAAGCTCGTTTGTCTCCTTGTCATCTCTGGCGATAAACACGATGATGATGCAGTTCATCATGAGCATCTTTCAACGTCGACCGTTGGGCAATAACACTTTGTTTTCAATTTGTGCTGCGATTTCCCCCCCTGCGCTCCCCTTTCTCTCTTCAGACTGTCCAGTCTGCAGTCTCTTTTCTCCACTCCTTTTCTCTCTCTCTTCCCATCTCTTCTCTTGGCATTGTGGGCATTGCTTGGCGCACATGTGGGCTACAATTAAATGTTCATTAAATGCGACAACCACGACAAGTCTGAGATTGTTTCTCAACAATTAAGACTGGGACTACGACTGAGACTAAGACGGGCATAAAGCGGGGGAATGGGGGAGGGGAAGGAGCACAAAGGCCTGCAAAGGATTGTTTTGCTGCCTCTGCTGATGATGACATCCAGCGGCGTTCTTAAGACCCTGTACCAAACAAGAACTAAAAGACTATTAAGTTGGGTTAAATTTGAACTAATTTTAGTAGGCTAGAATACCAGGTAAAGAAAGTTTTACTGGGAAATATAATAATATAACTTACGTGACTTTAGAAGTAGGACAATCTTGAATTTTCTAAGCACTTGGAATACCTGTCTTAGAATATTTTAATTTAAGCTTTATAGCCCATAAAATTTATAATAACTAAGAATTTTTAAACTTATATTTAGCAAGACTTTTGGCTGATTTTGTAAAGTCTAAAAGTCTTAAAGGAGCCTAATAACCCTGTTGCAAGGTTCTGGTACAGGGTCTCTTGAAGTCGCTTACTATCTGCGGTAGCCTTTTCTACTAGTTTTAGGTCTGTTTTTGTCTGCTCCTCGCTTGGAATGTGCTGTGTAATTTACAGCCAACAGTTGTATGGTGGTCCCGTCTTAACCCCCCTCTCCTCTCCCCTATCCTCTTTCTCCTTTCTCCCGTGTTCTGCTTCTTTCTACTTTTTATTTATGAGCCACAAATTTTGACATTTATGTGTGTTTCTAAACTCGGCGGTAAACTGTAACAAGCGGTTAGTATTACCTGAAACCGTTTGATCAGGGTTGTGCCCCTTTTCTCCTCTCTCTCTTCCTCTCTGCTTGGTTTCTTTACATTTATTTGATGGCTGTTTAATAAATTCTCTTTGTGGCTTCTTTCATCTTGTATGCTAATGTGTGCACAAGTGTTTATTTGTTATTTAACACCCGCTGCTCCGCAAAGAACTGACCACCATCATCGACCAGAGTTGACATTTAAACCACACACAGAACAGAGAACGGAGAAAAGACATCGGAGAATGGGGAATAAAGAACCCTTGAGCAGGGTCATCATCATATTTGGCTGAATCGCTTATTTGATTTGGTTGCGTTTTTGGTCTTTTCGTCTCTTTGGGGATCTTGTGTTACCTGTTTGCATTTGATGAAACTCGAGCTGTCACTGAGGAACTGATCCCATCGAGCCACGAGTGATCCGATTGCCAACCCGTTATAAAGACGGGTTTATGAGTATTGGAAAATAGCAGTAGCTCTCTGAGCTTAAGGAGTCACTGAACCGCTTTTGGGTTGAACCTGCGGTTAAATTTGAGTGCGAAGGAAGTTAACTTCCTTGTACTTGAGTGGATTCCTCACTTGTTGAGGTAAAAATAAGTTAAGTTATTAACCTGTCCCAGTTGCTTCCATTTCCAACTCCTTTACTGTCCTCCATTCTCAACCTACTCCTAGAGTAACCCCTTTTTTACCAACTGGATTTATTTATTTGCAAACTGAGAACAAACTTAGGTAACATTTGCCAGACTCTATGATTTCATGGATTGCTTGTTGGGATAGCCAAAGAAACCTATGCTCTTGAGCTCAATGAACAGCTCCTGGTCGTTACCCATAGCCTTGTAGATGGCCTTCTCCATCTCCTCGTACTGGAAGTGTGGAGCAAAGGGCATATCATTGAGAGCTTGGAACATGGCATTACCACGTTCATTACCAACCACCAGAGTAGTGCCACTATTGGAGAATCTAGAGAACGAAACGAGGAGCAGATTCAGTTTAGAAACCTCAAGCTCTTCTTAAGTTTAACCTACTGTGCAGTGGTGTTGTAGGACGAATCCATTTCGTGTTTTCCCATGGGCTTTAGAATGTTGCGTCGAATATCCCAGACGCTAACGGTATCTCGATTCATGGACACTATGACTGTGGAATGGGTGCGACTCCAATTGGCCCAGTGAACGGGCTGGAAGTCGTCCAACAACTCGATGAGAGGACGCGTAATGCCATCGATCCAAATGCGAACGTACCTAAGGAAAGAAAGGAAACTAAGGTGGAAATAGCCGAAAAAGATGGAGGTAATCCTACCAATCATTGCCACAAGTGAGGAAAACTTTAGGGGACCAGGGCGAGAACTCCATGACATTAACACCACCATCATGGCACTTGAGAACCTCCAGGTACTGGTGTTGGTAGTTGATCGAGCACTTGTGGATGCAACCCTCGTCGGTTAGAATGTAGTAAATGTCCTTGTGCACGGGATGTGTGGTTATGTAGAGACCCTGCGGTTGTCTGTTGGACTCCACGGTCATGGTGGGTGAAATCGGCACCCTAATGCCCTCGGGATGACCCTCAATGCGCTCCAAGGTCATCTGGGTGAAGCCCAAGAGGTAAGGAGTCTTCGTTATGCCAAAACGTGTGACGGAACCATCTTGGGAAAGGCTAAGGAACGGATCAATCTCATTGGCGTCGTCATCGGTGACCTGTTTGAGCCAACGTATGGCGACAACGGGTGAACAGCCCGGAGAAGTGCTGCGCTGAGACACTGCAATGGGAGAGGAACCAAAACTGGTCACATCCCGCACCTCAACACTGCCATCGTACATCCCAATGGCAATCAGGGAGGGCACAAAGGGAGAAAAGCAAATGGCGGTAACGGGAATACTATAGTAGTAGGCACGCTCTGGTTCTCCCGGATTCTTAATGCTCCAAATGTAGACATCTCCGCTGCTGGGCACACGCTGCGACGAGAAGGAGAAGAGTCCATAGGAAATGGCCAAAATGTCGCTGTTACTTGTGCAGAAACTCATGTCGCTAATGGCCTTGCGCTCCTCATGACTGGGCACTGGAATCAGTCGGAAAAGGGTCTTCATCGAGTACTTGTACTCCACATCCGTAGCACAGCGATCCAACTGTTTGAAGTTACGGAAACGCTGCATACCCGACTTGTAGATGTTGCTGGAGAGCGTACGGCCGATGTACTTGAGGGTCGTCTTGAAGGCCTCACTTCGGAACAGCTGACTGGCCATGCTCTTGGCCTTCTCGCGCTCCCTGGCCTCCTCCTCCTCGTGATACGACGTGGCTGCCGCATCCTCATCGCCGCCAGCTTTTGCAATACTGTGCATGGTGCTGAAGCGACTCTTTCGCTGACTAGCACCCTCGAGGGTATCGTACATCTCAAAGTTGGACACATAGGAACCAACTGTGGCATAGTCCACGAGAATGGTATTCACGGCCCGACTGTTGGTCAGGACAATCGTTGTCTGGGCTTCGTTCTCAGCTCGACGACGCACCTTTCCCTTGCCTATGGTGAGGTAATCGTACTGTCGATTATCCGCTTCCACCAGATCCCCCTGCGGTGTGCCCTTGGCCACTGTGGTGCTAATCTGATTATGGATCCTAAAGAAATCCGATTTACGCAGCGTGATCTTCACAAAGGACTTTTTAAAGGGCACGGGCATGTGCTCTTCCTCCTTCTCCGCGAGCTTTTCCGGATTAAATATAATTTGCTCATAGATGATCTAGGGAGGACTAGAGTTAGAAGCTTTAGATAGAGGGTAGGATAGGGCTTACGCCATTGATCAGTTCGTCCATGGACTGCTTATTACCGCCGACGCCTCCGCGCATGCTCTGACGTGTGCGGGATCGGGAGGCGCTACTTCTGGAGTGCAGCATGTGCATGTTGGTTAGCTCGTGCTTCAGATGCACATTGAAGGTGAGGAACTGGTCCGAGTAGGGAAAATCCGGTATGTAATTGGGTGTCAGGTCCACCTCTGTGCCGCTGAGGTTCTCCGTTACCTAGAAGGTACTTCTAGACTAATACTAACTAACCTTCGATTGACTTACCTTAAACTGCTGACGATACTCCAGATCAGCCATGATTTCCTGTGCATAGGAATGAACCTCCCGTTTCTTGTCCTTTTTGTCGAGCACATCCTCGGTGACAATAACCGATTTCTTGGATGATTTACGGCGTTCCATGTCGAACTTTTTTTTACACTTAATTCTATTCCTATTTCTGTATATTGTCTATTTTATGATTTGTTGTAGAAGTTTTTGTCAAAGTATCTGACAAATTTTGGGGTTTTCTTCCAAGCTTCCAAAAATGTTAATGACTAAAGGAAATTATGGATTTTGCTCATTAATCTCAGTATAATTAGGAAGCTGAATATTTGTAAATTTTTAATTAAATCTCAGCTCATTAGTTCGTTTTGTTATGGAGCTCGGCTCACGTGACTCTTCGTATCTAACGGTCGTCGCATCCGCATCCGAATACGTGTTAAGATACTTCCCCTGTGTGCCTCGTTGTCAGATAAAACGCAGATAAAGTTAACACTCTGTTCGGTTCGGTGCTGTCCTGGCTGGCAACCACCACAACAACCCGGTTGAAGGACACAAAACTTTACGGCAATCGCTTCAGTAATCGTCCAACTCGCGTGCCGTGCAAATCAAAACCGGAGTGCGTTAACCGACGGAGTGAAAAGTTTGTTTATTCTTAACTTACGTCTGCTTCCGGTTAACAAAAAGGAAATTTAAAGTGAATTTTACATGCGTGTCTCTGTGAGATACATTTAGTTGTATCTACATGTGGTCTAATTGATTTGGTGTTAGACATAAGATATATTGCTCTCGATCTCTTACAAATATCCAATTGCCAACTGCCAATTGCCAATAGCTAATTACGAGCATGTCCGTTGCACAACAACACGAGACAACAACACGATTGCCATCAATGGAGTGCCAAAGTGAAAATCGAGTACCAGAAAACTCAATTAGGAATGTGGCAAAAACACAGACATCGTCGCTAGCCAAACCGCAGTTAGCCGAGTTAACAGCAACACCAACAGTGGCAGCTACAACGACAGCAGCAGCTCCAGCTCTGGCCAAGCAGCCTCCGCCACAGTCACAGCCGCAGCTACAGCTACAACCGCACTACGTCATAAATTCAGCCCCAATGCACGCGAAGGCGACCACCGCGGGAAGCATCACAGGAGGCACATTACATCTGCACCGAGTGAAAAGTGCGCAGGTACGTGAAAAGTGACGTTAATTGAAAGTTAAGCAATGCACAGTATCTCTCACCTCCCCTGACTGTAGTGTACGGGTTGCAGATACAATGCGCGAATTCATATGGAAATGGATGTGTTGCTAGTGGTGTGCCCAGAGGTGTGCCAGGGCAGAAGGTCGGGAAGTGTAGCAAAACTTTCTAGACATACAATAGAAGTTGAAAATGGTAAAGGTAATGGAGTTGAAAAGGAATAGAATGAAAAAAGTAGTAGGCATAACAAGCAAAATAGGAGTAGGAATAGGAGTATATCCTTATCGCAGATTTCATAGTAAATCATAGTATTGCTAACCTGATCGAGCACTTTTCGACTACCACGTAGAGTAACACATACCAAACTACATTGTCTGTACTTCAATTGATTTACATTTTGTGAAAATTGCAGTTAATTTATGGCCTTACCTGTAATTAGCATGCAAACCGCTTGGGCAGCCCTCGCCAAGTCGACGAGGGCATACGTAGTTACACACTAGTGCTAGATATATACGCGTACTCGTATCTGCGAGTACTCATGCCTGTATAGATACAGATACAATTGCAGGGTGCGTAACGTAAATTGGTAAATGCGTGTTGTTTTTCTTGCTTTTGCTCCTGTTGTCGTATTTTGCCGGCAAAAAGCGAACAGCACCGGCTGCGGTTGCCCTGCCCTCCCTTCAGCTTCAGCTGTCCCCCCACCCGTTTCCCCCCTTAGCCGGGCTCAAACTGGCCAGGCCTCAATGGAGCTAGCCGCATGCGTGTTGCGAGTCTGCGCTGCAAACAGCTACAGATACAGATACAATGAGAGGTTGGCAGTCAGCGTCACTGCCATGTTATGTAAACACAGCTTCTATAAAGGGGAGTGGAGTGGACAGAGAGGGGGAGAAGATGATGACGAAAGCAAAAGCCGATGATGATGATCCATGATGTGGTGGCTTCTGTGCTGCTTCTGCTGCTTCTGCTGCTGTGAGCGCCTGTCAAAGTCACGTCATTCATCAGATGCGATGCTGCGATGCGAAATAAATTTGTTGACGCCATTGAAAGCGTGCATATGGCTGGGAAAACTGGCACTACCCAATGGCAAATTGGGTGGTCCAGCTACCGTTTGGCCGTTTGGCATCCACATTAGCATTTCTACATTCCAGCCACAGCCCCACTTGTGGTTCGTGCTGCACTCGAGTCTTGACGCATAACTAATGTAGCCAAGTCTATTGGCCACTTGCTGTTGACTTTAAGTTATGCTAAAATGTCCTGACTTTCTGACTGTCGAGTGCCTGGTGAGTGGTCTCAAAGTTGTCCTGACTTTGCTTCCTTCTGACTGCTGACAAATTTCTGTCTTTCGTCTGCGTCTTTTTATGACTTTAAAGTTTTTTGTTGCCTCTTGTGGGGGTGGATTTTCTTTTTATTTTCTGCTTTTTATTTGGCTTGACTTGTTTATGTTTGCTTTCAATTTTATCCCTGACATCGTTTGCATCCTTTTGTTACAGCCTTCGATTTACTCAGCGCTTCGTTGGTGTTTCTTTTACCATCGTCCTTGCCCGGCTGCGTGTCCTGGCTGCCGACAGCCTTGCACTTGCCCGCAATTGAACTTCACTTGGGGTTGTTACGACTACACGCACCCACAGCGCCCACCCTCTGCTCCCACTCCAGCTGCCACCCCCAGCAGCTGCTCCCATTCAGCGCTTGGCATCGCCTGCTGAATTTATCTGAGAGCGCGTGTCTCTCTCTTGCTCTCTGCTCTCGGCTCTCTTTGTCCTTAGCCTTCGTCAGGGTCTCGTCTTTCATCCCGCACTCGGCTCGTGTCGCTGAGCATCTCGTGGGGTTAATCAACCTTTGTCCTGCGAACTGCAGCTGCTTCCTAAAGATGCTCACAATTTAAGTTCGGGACAAGAAAACAATAGAATTTATGAGCTCAACTTGCCTCTGGACTATCCCAAAAGTTAGTTTCAAACTGAATTTATGACTATCATATTGCTTGTTATACAGCACGTGACTGAAGTTGTCAGTGCGTCCCAAGTTCGGAGTCCTTAGTGCTGAGTGCCCGACAGACGAGTCCTTTGTCAATTGTTATTCCATTGCCTGCACGAGGGGCCAACAAATTGGAGTACAACATGTTGGCCAATAATAAAAACAGTAGTTTATGCTTTTTACAGGGCTTAAGAAACTATTAAAACAAATTATTTCTGTAGTAAATAAAAACTTTATGCAGTTGGTTTTTGGGAGTTTAATAAAATCTTTTAAAATACATTTTTTATATTTATAATATTTATATTTTTTATGGGATTTTGTCTTCTAAAAATCAGCATATAATAAAATAGTATATAAATATAAAATCTAAAATTCAACTGCTTGATACATTTTTATCTAGACTAATCACTGCTGCTTTCTTTGATGTCTGATCTGCTACAGTTTAAAGACTTTTTGATAACTTTTTGGGTTACGATCAATGCCAAAAACTAAACCTGCAGCTAATTGAGTCTCAAGTGCGTTGGCCAAAATAAAAATGCCGCTGCTCGGCCAAGTTAATTCACTGCTGAGATGTGTAAACTGAAAACTGTAAACTGAAATCCACTTGAGACTGGCTAACATTTCGGGGTCGTTAAATTGAAATGCATATAAGCAGATTTGCAGTTGGCATCACACAGTGGCAGTTGCCACTCCCCTAGTCCCCTAATCCCCACTGCCCCCCTCACCACGCCCCTTTTCGAGTGGCGTTAATGGAAGCTCGCGACGCGTTCAGTGCCTGGCGCCAACATTTTTTGCTGTCGCATTGAAATTATGAGCGCTGACTGCGAAAATTTGCATAAACTCAACGAAAGAGCAGAGAAAAGAAAGAGAAGAGAGGAGTGGAGAGAATGCAGTGCATAAAGAAAGAACAAAAATACACAAAGAAAGTGGTAAAGCGTTAAAAAATAAAGTGTACGTGTTGGAAATTCCTTAATTTATTGATAGGAAAATTTGTTCTTTACCTGCCGGCTTTTCATACACACCGAATTTTCCTCACGTCACGTGAAACTTCTTTTCAATTGCAACTACGAGTTTTTGTATCTACAACTCGTAGCCGAAAAAAAACTTCGTTGATTACGTGAGGAATTTTAGTATCTTGTAAGCGACGACAGCATTTGATTACATAATTTGAAAATATTCTTTTGAAATGCAATTGAAAATGGTGGAGATTTGTTTTTCCCACCGGCCAGGAAAAGCGTCGCCGCTGTCGACGTTCATTTGCGACAGCTGCCATAAATATTGCGAGGACTGGGAAAAGTTTTTGGGAAAATGCCGCTGGATGCGCTAATCAGCGCTGTCAAGCGTTGCAGTTGGCACACAAACAGGCAAAGATACAGCTACAGATGCAGATACTTTTGCATCTCCGTCTGCTCCACAAACAAAATATCTCACGCATTCTTTGGGCGACATTTTTGTAATTAATTTATGCAGTTGCTCCCGAGATTTTCCAGTGCAGATTAAAGTCGATGGGGGCATTTAATAAATTGCTCTTAAATTAAAGAAAAACGCGCCATGGATTTATGGGAGAGATCTGCTCCAGAGTTGCCACCTAAATGCGTTTTTAATGAATCGCTCGATAAGCATTATTATGCCAAAGTTGTCGCCGCTTTTAGCCAAAATTTCTACCAGTCTCTTCAGTCTCTCTCCAACTGACCCATTAATCTATGGAAATGTCAGACAAACTCAAGCCGCATTAATGACCTCAACGCCTCAGATTCTGTCGGAGATTCGCTTGAGATGAGGGGGCGCCCACGTTTTGGCCCCGGGTCCAATATTTTTCGTGTTTTTTTTTTGGTTGGTGTCTCTTGAAATTTGTGGCTGCGTTTATTTTGGTGCTCGCGTTGACCTTATAAATCAGACTGAGGGAAGCGCATAGTGTGATCAGTGGTAGTTGGGGATACGCACAAATTTGTTCACAATCAAAAGATTTGTATGCGTTGATGGCGTCCAAAATGTGAAAAAAAGAAAAATCCATAAAGAAAAACATCTAAACATAAATTTTTGATTTACGCAATGGACGCGGGCGGGCGCTGAATTTCTTGATTTATCTCAACAATTTCGACAGCCATCAAGTAATTTGGTTTTTCGACAAATTGGTAAAGGCAGGCGGGCCCAGAAAGTGGGCCAAAAGGGGGTCCAAAGGGGGTCCAAAGGGGGCCCAAGTGAGCAAAAGACGCCATCGATAATCGTGTGAAGTGCATTAAAGTATTTTATTAGCCAATTATCTTGGTCTGTGAGTCTTTGAGCCTCCACAAAAAATGAGTTTATTGTGCAGTTTGAAGATGGTTTACACACACACATATTGCCCCATCATTTAGCTTTGATCAAACCAAATGCTGTCCATTTACAAAGTGAGCTCTTTATAACTGTGTCACATTTACATGGCATCATCGGATAATCCCATATTTACGATCAATGTAAATTGGAACGCCAAGTAAAAAGTATTTATAGAGCACATGGTGTAAGCCTTTCAGATCTGATCTGAACCCGTTGTTGTCGTAAAACTTTTATCTTTTTTCCTCAAAACTTTCGAGTACGAATCAACATAAATATTTGCCAGTAAAATTCAAGAGAAGTATTTTCGCCCATGTCCAAATAAAGTCTTTAAACATTTGGGTATCTGAATATTTGCTCAGGTTTGCACGTAAGTCCCCCAGAGTTTGACAACATTTCAAGTGGTAAATAAACCTTCAGAGCACTCGACATTTTTTATGGATTTATAATTACGACTAAGTGGAAATATTTGTGAAAACTTTTGCTCAAACTTGATCAGAGTGCGAATACGCTAATGTTGATACAAGTATCTAATCTTATCGGAGTCACCTTCTTCTTTTTATTTTCTGCATTAACAATTGTGTTTATTTATTTCGCTTTCGCATTCGCTTTTGCAGTTCCATATCAGACACCCATATAGATATCAAATCTGTTGTTGCCATAAGCCTCAGCTGTAGGCCACGTGATAAGATATAGTACTCCACTCCACTGTCGTTGATAACCCCTAAAAAGAGGGGCTAGCAAATTATAGTGTAACTCTTTCTCTGGAATTTCTGCACGTTCGTTGTGCAATCGTTAAAAATAGCCAGCGAAATTGTTATAAATAAATTTGTTTATCAGATCTGGACAGATATTGCTTGTAAGCGCAAAGCTCTTTTGGTTTTTCCAGCCTAAAAGTTCTAAAAATAAATTTCTGCATAAACAAATCAATCATAACCATGTGACGTAGCTACAACAACAGCAACTATCTCATAGATACATTAGCAGCTGATGTCCAACTGATTGATTTATTTACTTTCAGTCAATTTCCATCGCTGACGTATTTCCATCGTCGAATAACAAAAGGGAAATGTGTGAAAATGGCACCGTCGAGTCTGTAATAAAAAACACCAACATCATGACTAAACATGCATAGATTTGGGCTCCTGATAACGATATGCGCAATCACTTACAATCTACACATTCATTACCTGTTTACTGTACAGGTTAGTCACTAGTCACTTGCCAGCGTCACTAGAATTTCCGTTTCGACATCGAGATTTGACGTCAATGCCCAAATTGTAATCAACAATTTCCGTAAACGATTCTGATTCTGTAATCGATTCGGTTTTTGTCCCCAAAAAGATACAAGACTTGTAGCAAAGATTACCAATTCAAAATATTGCGATAGGTCAACGATCCAAGTTTGGTTTTCAGTTGTTTTTTGAAGTAATTTCCATTGTTTTCCATTGCCAACTTGACTGAGTCATGGCCGCAATTATCCGTTAGAAACACTTTTCGTAGATTGAATTCCATTTCTATGATGACATGAAAGTTTTTCATTGTTTTACGACTGCAATCAACACCAAGAGAAACCCATCAATTTTCAAGAACTTGGCCAAGTTGTGTATCTATGTATCTTTGTATCTCTGTAGTGTATCTATCTGTTATTGCTTTGCGCTTTCGTTGGCAAAGCAAAGAATCACAAAACGTTGCATTCCAAGAAGCACTTGACTTGAGAGGAGTGGAACAGAGAGGAGAGACGAGTTGAGGAGTATCCCTAAATGACTGCCAGGAATGTGCAGTAAACACTCAACACAACGACCCGCAGTATAATAACAATTTGTTTGTTTTGCGAGCTGTTGGAAGACACCACTCGCCAGAGAAGATCTAGAATTGGGTTAAAGAAAAGACAAAGATTGTTAACTGCAACTTCAGCGGAAAGTACAAAGAAAAGAAATGAATTGAAATCAGCATACGGTTGCAATGTGTTACGAATGGACATTCATTCACATTCATTCACTCACTCATTCATTCATGGGCTGATTGTGGTCAGTCTGAGTCTGAATGCTCGTCGGTCTGTCTGCCTGTCTGTCTGTCTGTCTGTCTATTTGTCACACTGTCTCACTGTCTGTTTCATCAATGGAACTTGATGACTAACCGCGCTGCCATGTGGTGAACACTTTTTGGAATCAAGTCAAACTCCAGACAAAGATTCGGTTACAAAACGGTTTCTTTTGGTCATAATTGTACACTGTAAAAAAAAAAAAAAAAAAAAAAACCCCCCAAATTTTAAAATCTTTTTTTTTTTTTTTCTTTTTTATTTTATTAAATTTTTTTTTAATATATTTTTATTAATTTTTTTTTTTTTATAAAAAAATTTTAAAAAAAAAAAATTTTTTTAAAAAAAAAATTTTTTTTTTTTTTTTTTTATTTTATTTTTTTTTTTTTTTTTTTTTTTTTTTTTTTTTTTTTTTTTTTTTTTTTTTTTTTCTGGCCGCTCCCCCCCCCCCCGCCCCCCCCCCACCCACACATAACTTTTTTTCTTTTTTTTTTTTTTTTTTTTTTATTTTTTTTTTTTTTTTTTTTTTTTTTTTTTTTTTTTTTTTTTTTTTTTTTTTTTTTTTTTTTTTTTTTTTTTTTTTTTTTTTTTTTTTTTTTATATATTTACTCCTCTTTATAATTTAAAAATATTTTTGTTTTTTTATGGGGGGGTTTTTTTTTTTGTTGTATTTTTTTTTTTTTTTGGGTTGTAGGGAGTTGTTTTTTTTAATTTTTATTTTCTAATTCTTTTTCCCTCCCCCCCCCAATTCTTAATCCTGAATTCGTGTTTTTTTGTTATATTTTTATTAAAAATTTGTTTTTTCTGGTTTTTTTTTTTTTTTTTTTTTTTTTTTTTTTTTTTTTGGGGGGGGGGGGGGGGGAAATTAAAAAAAAAATTTTTTTTATATTTTTTAAAAAAATTTATTTTGTATCAAATCCCTCCTAATTTTTTTTTTTAACTTTTTTTAAAAATTTTTTTTTAAAATAGAGAGACAAAGACAGAAAGAAGGAAAGAAAGACGGAAAGACGGAGAGGGGGATGTTTTTATTTCTTCTCTTTTTTTTTTTTTTTTAAAAAAATTTTTTTTTTTTTTGGGGGCCCCCCCCCCCCCCCCCCCCTTTTTTATATTTTCCCCAAAACCAAAATTATTTTGGGAGGGGGTTAAAAATTGGGGATAAAATTCGTTAATTTATGATCGCTTTTTAAATATACTTTTCAACTTGGAGAGACCAGTGTTTTTAACATTTTGAAAAATATTCAAGTGTAAACGATTTTCTTCAGACATAATTTCCCTTCAGAACTGCTTCCTTATTTCTTTCTGTGTACCAGCGCAGGACCCTCAAAAGTATGCGCTGCAGGAGGTAAATAAACATTCTTGAGCTACTGTTACGCGCTGAGAACAACTTCATTTCCATCATACACTCCGAGTACTACACTTTGTATCGAATAACGTTGTTGGGAGACTGGAGACTGCTCGCTATCGAAAGTTGTTTTTCGTGTCTTGGGGGCTGCATCTGCCAGCTACAAGATACAAATGTAGCTACAAGTTGGCTTGTTGGCTTTTTGTTTGGCTGGCTTGCGTCACCCACAAGACAATTGGAATTCTTGAGAAAGGGTTGCAACTGGCAACCTCCAGCACTCCAAGTGACAACCACAAACAATGCAGTTATCCGAAAGATACAACAGCAGATACAACTGCAGATACATTGCACACAATTAAAGAGACAACAACTTATTTCCCTTATTTGAGTTTATTTCACTTCATTTCGCTTTATTTCCCTCTTCGCTTTTATCAATTGTGCGTGTCCGACACTTTTCGCGCATAATTGCAATCACTGCACTTTGTTTTCAGCGAGTGCGTGTATCTTACGGATACCAGTTTGACTCTAAACCGTTGCAATTACTTTCGGACAGCTGTTTGCCTGTGCCAACTGCATCTTCAGTTCGAATCTGACACTGCATCCTCAATTTCATCCTACTGGGATGCCAGAGCTTCCCCAGCATACAGGATGCTCTAAATGCCTGGGAACAAGGCAAATTGAATACGAGCATGTTTACAGAGCCTGCAACAACGAACTTGCCACATTTGGATCTGCCACAGATGTGGCAAGCTGATAAGCAACACTAGACAACAAATTAATCTAGGCAACAAAGATTTAAAGTTTTAAAAAAATATATTAATTAATTTTTGTAACTAGTGTATGGACAGTAAGCTAAAAACCACAAATCAATGGCTGTTCCGCTAGTTTAATCAATTATTTAAGGTTTCTAGTAGCTGTCCTAAGATAAATTATCTCTAGTTTGTTAACTAGTGAGTGCTTAAGTGCTTAATTCAAGTGAGAATTGATGGATGAAAAATCGGTAATTGTTTTGGACAGCTGGTAAAGTTTTCTGTAATTTTGTTAACTAGTGTAAATGTCAATATCTGACACTAGAAAAGCGAAGAAAATTAGCAAATCTCAGCAGATTACAAGTACTTCATATAAACTACAACTCGGAAGTGAATGAAACTTTGTAAACATAGTGCACTCAATGAAGTTTTTCAAACTCACACCAACACTACAGATAAATGGATCTATATCTAGAAACTACGCTTCCTTTAGCTCAATACTTGAGAACTTTTATAGTTTGTGAAGCAGAAAAACTGACAAATCAGCTAAATGAAATTTAATTCTGCAGAGGGCAGTTCCATAAGTTATGCTGCCATATCGATATATACTTACATATATATAAGTGACCATATACTGCCATCTTCTGTAGTGGCAACTATTTGTTTTAAGGCATTTGTTTGTCGTGCTCTCTGCCAGTTTTGTATCTCAATTTGCCCAAGAATCTGCAGAATTGTGCAACTGCAAAAGGAGACATGTGGGTGCAACAGCAACTGAAAACTACCACAACAACAGCAACTGCAACTGCAACATGGAGAAGTCATGAATTATGCAAACACTGCCAAGCTGCAGACATACCCAGTTTTGTATCTTTTGGACAAACAAACAAATTGTTTTGTTATTATCACTGCATCCCTGGGTGGCACTAGCCACCAGATCGCGTCCAGATTTGGAGCGAGAATTGAGAGAAAAGATTTCGTGCCGCAAAAGTCAGATTAGAAGACGAGGCGGCAAATTGTCAAAAGACAACGCAGCTGAGAACAATTTGCTTAGGTTCCATGCACATAATATTTACTCTGCTGCCAATGCGAACAAACTGACAAACTACAAATATATGTACATATATCCATATATTCCCCAGATGTATGCCCCCTCTCTCTCTCTCTCTCTCTCTCTCTTTCTTGTGCTTTATTTTTACATCTTGAGCCAGAGTGTGTGAAATTGCCGACAGACGGATCGGGAGACCGGCAAAATCTCGACGTCTTCTGCAATTTGTGAAAAATGGAACGCTCGTGTTTTTTTCTTCGTTTTTTTCCTTTTGATGTTAAAGTTGTCGGTTCGAGTTTGTGGTGGAGTCTGATGAAGTTGTCGTCTTGGAACAGGCATACATTAATAATACTTCCAAATTGTCTGGGTTGGGCAATTAACCCATTGAGAGTGAGAGCCTGAGGAACAGTTAAACTGCTGTGGATTTGTTAGCAGTTAAATATATGAATAAGTGTTATTAAATGTGACTAAATTAATTAAATATTGTCGAGTCCACTTAGTGAAACATTTACTACACGCTGTTAACCCACTGTTAACTACTGCACGCTTGCTGTTATTACACTGTCACCGTCATTTTACTACCTTAACTCTCTGCTCTGCTCAGGCGACCTCAATATTTTCAAAGTTTCTTGTGTTTTGCTACACATTCGGTTTTATCATACCGATCTGTATGCCAAGTGAATAAATGATTCCTACCAGTACCAGACAACTGGTCAGTTCTTTTGGGGTTTTATGGATGCTCCGACTCTGGTGGCTCTCTCCATAAATGGTCAGAACGTGCCACTTTCGAAAACAATGCAAAATCACACAAAAGCCATGAAAGAAGCAACCAAAACTTGACGCAATTTAAAAGCAAAGTAAAGACTCACATCAAGTGTCGAATGTCATGAAATAAGAAGCACAGATTGGAAATCAAGCAAAGAATCCGAAAAAACCAAAGAACAAAAACGGAGAAAATAAATGGAATGTACTTCCAAGAAAGAATCTATTAACCCCAACAAACACCAAGTGTCGGCTTCGATAGAGAACTCCAATTAGGGTTACAGAGAGAGAAAGAGAGAGGCTGGGTCTGATAAGCTTGTTGGCTGCTAAAGCAATCAGTAAAAGTGATGTGGCAACAACGGGGCATAGAAAGGGTATGAGAAGTGTGTTGTACTTGTCGTACTTCATGTTGTGCCATAAATTCATCAATTATCTGGGGACTCTGACTCCACACCCTCGGAAAACAATAGACGTGCCCAATTTATTTGGAAAGTTCGTAAGGATCGTCTTCGGTTGTGGCAACTCTGGCAGCTGAGGCAACTGCGGCAACTGTGGGCGCAATTAAGATGTGCATCTTAATGAAAGTCAACTTTGACTTGGGAATGCCTTGCCCCTGGTCAGGGCATTACCAGTGTATTGATAACACTCCTACGATAAACTGCGGGTACAGCAAGCACTCGCTAAGTTGTACAGCAAGGGCAACTGTGCGTAGTTGCTGAAACTAGAGATGACAGCTGTCGCAATTATCGCAAGAACATTCAATCGATAATTAAGCGACAGCTGAATGGACACATCGTTAGACACCCCTGGAAACCCCGCTCCCTTGAGAGTATAACTTTCATTCATCCCCCCCAATGCGAAGTGTGCAATAAAATGACACTCTGCTTCCTCTTCTTCCTCTGCTTCCTCTTCTATTCTCCTCTTGGTCATACAAATTGCTCAATTAACAAGGGGAAACTTATATTTGTCCTCGGCTGATTGTGATATTCATAAGATTGTTTAGCAATCTGTTGTGTATTTTTTACCTGTGACTAACAGGTGCCATAATTCTCAGAAGCAGCAAAGTATATAGACCAAGAGAGAGTGTGAGCGTGACAACATGATTTAAATAAAAATATATATGACGCCTACAATACGTTGTGATGCTGCAACCAACAGGGGCAGATACATGCTACATACTTGAGATACTTATGCTCGAGATACTTTTATAGGTAGATGCGCATATTTATAATGCGTAAATCGTGATGCGTGGTCGCATTTACATACATTATTTATTCAGCTTCCAAATTGCAAACAACAACAGCATTTTTAAGCAGACCATTTGCATATCTGTTATGCCCAAAAAATGTGGCAAATAATAAAGCCATCCCAAGTGGGAGCACAAAAGATACAAGAGTTTTAAAGGCCAACTTGGCTAGAAAATAGATTGAGCCGATTTTGGAAAGGAATTTTAGCTAGGCAATTAGAGGTTTACTCAGTGGTCAGCTGACAGCTTGCTACCCTAAATTCGTACTGACCCTTGACCAATTTCAATGGATCTCGACGAAAATTGCCGACTAATTCTATGGAATGCGGGTGGAGGAAGGGCGTCTAATTGTTCGTTGTAAATGGAAATGGAAAATGGAAATGCTGCACGAAATGAAAACAAATTACATGGAATGTAGAGAGGGTAGAAGAGAGTGCAGATCCCTAGAAAATTACACATAGTCTGTTTACATGTTACAAAGTATGTCCAAGCGTGACTGCGACAAAGATAGCTCGCAGGACATGCTGTTATTGTTGTCAAACAGACAATGGCCAAATGGTAATGGCCATAAGGCTGCATCATGCACATACCACGGCAGAAAGGGGCTGTCCCTTTCTTTCAGTCCAATTAGAATGCAAAATAAGTATCGTATTTGAAAGACAATTTGAAATCAAAACAAAACTAGACGAGGAACCCACGCAACGGAAATAACTTGTCTGTGAGTTGAAATATTTTCGAGTTTTACGACTGCGATAAGAACACATAAAAGAGTTGAACTAATAAAACTAATTGATTAAAAGCTCGAACGGTGTGTGTGTGTGTGAATGGCTTAGTGTGAGTGTGTTTCTTCCAATCAAATTAAATCAAATTGAAAATCCAACAGAAAGTGACAATAAAACTCAGCGAGTGTCAGGCAATAACAAGAACGACTACATCAAATAGCTGCGGGTCCGGTTTGTCTACGAGATGTACGAGATATAGGTACGTGGAGTCTACGCTAAGCTTACCCTTTCTCCTACTCTACACTCCTCTCTTTTTCCAGTTCGTTCTCGCACGCCTTGCCCTCTGTCAGTTGTGACTGACGTAGGCGTGGCACTTGGCATGCAAATCATGTCAAATGTCACTTCCAACTCCGCAAGCTGCAGCTGCGACCGCTCCTCTCTCCGTTCCTCTTTCTGTTTTGGGTTCGGTTTCTGTTTCTGCTTCTGATTTGGAACTTCCTCTTTTGTTTGCGGAACGGGTTGTTTGGCCTGACCTTCGGCATTGACTTGTTGAGGATTCCCTTTCGTAAACGGGATGCAGGCAAACCCCTGAAGAAAGTCACATGCGGCATGAAGGTCCCCGGGGAACCATTGTCATTGTCTGGGCAACAACGCGCGTTGCACGTGGTAAACAGCAACGCGGCGAAGTAGGCGGCAAAACTTCACGCCCTCCAAAAAGAAGAATAAAACAACAACATGAGCACGAGTTTCTGGCACACGAATTGAGTTGAATTGAATTGAATTGTTCCTCTTGAATTTGTTTGGACAGCTGCAGTTGCTACTGTAATCCTACCTCTCTCTCTACCCCTCCTCCTCCACCTACTTCGTCGACCCTCACCCAACTCCTTCTCTGTCTTTATGTAATGCGAGCTTTCATGTTTCATTTTGTACTAATCGACTGTGTTCGTCTGCATTCGATACTTTTGGCAGAATTCCTTAAAAAATATGATAGCTATTGACTTACAAATAGATAACTGTGTGATATTTTTAATGGGTTTCCATCTCATATAACACAAAATATATGATATATCCAGCATAAATAGACTGCATGGGGCAATGAACGAAGGGTCATCCAGAAGATGAAGTTACATGACTTGAGATTGATACAAGCAAAAATACTTTTCTACTACAATTACCGAAATTCTACAAATTTGCTCCATTTCGCAATGCTACTCAAATGTTCACAGAAATAGTACTATTGGCTACTTCTACCTTTTTCAATATACCTGCTTTTGAACAAAAATGTACGAACAGCAATGAGTCGGCTTGGTACGACCGCCGCACGAAAGAGGCACGAAAAAGGCACGAAGCGATGAGCCGACTGCTTGCCGAAGTCGAGTCATTGAGAGAGCAAATGAGAGAGGCAAATAAGAGAGTATAAACAAGCAGCAAAAATGAAAACATCACAAACAATTTAACAGCTAAGCGAAGCGTTGATGCTCTCACTGTATTAAATATTTATGTGTTAAGAGACAAAACTCTCTGAGCAACAAATACAATGTGAAACATGCCACACTACAATATCAGTATGCCTGCTGTAAGGGTATGAAAACAAAGTTGCTGTCAAAGACCGGCCGAGCGCAGTGCGACTCCGCCATGAGTTCAGTATCATTTGCGACTTGCTGTGCTGCGGAGCGTTTTCGGCATACACGCGTGATTTGTGGAGTTTTAGTTAAGAGTTTTTTCTCGGGCGATTAGAAACGCTATTGAGTCGCGCGACGATAAGAAGCTAGCGATAAAAATCGCTTCAAGTCAGCACAAATGTAGTTGGCCATATGAAAACGATGTTGTTGCTGTTGTCGTTGTTGTAGCTTAGGCATCTTTTGTTAAAGCTACACGAATTGTTTTTAGTGCTTTTTGCTGCGGTTTATTGGCGAATTTCTGTGGCTCGCGGTCTAAACTTGAATTTTTTAAGCTGATTCCGCAAAAAGCAAACAAGCAGTGCCAAAAAACCCGAAAAAAACGTACAAAAAAAATTATAATAAAAACAAGCATATGCTGATGTGAGCATTGTGTTTGAGATACAGATAGAAAAGTGTAGTAAAGTGAAGTGAAGTGATGCCGAGATACTTTATCTATATTGTCCTGGATTAAATATATTTGAATATCTCGATTGCTCCAAACTAAATAATGTGCTAAAATACATTCAGGAAAGCGACGAAAGGAGCAGCCATCATATCATCATAATCATTTGTTAATCTGCAATTCCAAAAAAAAAAATGCTGGACAAACAGAGCTCCATCTCAGTCTCCGACTCCTGTTGCAGTTCGAATGCAACCAATGCGGATCTGGACTACGATGTGCCCGTCCCGAGGCGTAGTCACATCAAATCGGTTAGTAGCTATCAGCTCATAAACTATCTGACTTTATAGCTCGACGCGACTTGTTAGTATCTGTGAGATGCGGTGGTGCCGATTAAGCCATTGACAACTCATTACCATCTCTGTCGAGGATTTGTATTTTAGCTTTTTTTTGGTATCTTAGTCGCATCTTTCGGTTGTTGCTGTTGTTATTGCGGTTGTTGTTGTGACAGGCGTGTTAAACTGCAGTTCGTGTCTGCTCAGGAAATGGTAACGGATTTCTCAGCTATCTTAACACTTGAATTGCTCGCGATTTTAGTGCTGTCTGCCCCAATGAGGCAGCTGCCACTTGCCACTTGCCACTTGCCACTTACTACCACATGCATCTTTCCACTTGCCAGTTGCCACTTGCCACTTGGCTGTTGAAAAGTTTCCGCAATTTTACATTCGTTATCACCTTGAAATAAACGAAAATTTGACCGTTTGATGTGCCAGTTATATTTACTGCCCAGGTGTGATATCTCTAAGCCGTCTGTGATAACTCAAAAGACGCTAAGTCTCAGTCACAGTTTCAGTTTTGATCATACTAGAAAAACAATGAGCTCATCAATGCATCTGTATCAGCGCTGTGATTCCCCTGGTTATCTAAACTGTTTAGACTGTTTGTGAACAGCAGGAGAAATGATTAGATAGCCTGAAGTTTGATAAGACCCTAGAGGAATTTCCAGTTAAGACAGAATTTCAGTAAGTGCAAAATAAAGTTGATTACTTAAGAGTAAAAGTTTATATACAAGCTAAAGAATTATGGAACAACTTGACACACTGTCTGAATTAGCTTGATTATTTAGCATGTTTTGAGCCACTTTTAACCTTGAAAGTTTATAACTTTATAAACTTTTTATTTGCTATTTGCTTGCACTCAACAATCAACTGTAGCTGCTAAACAAATTGGAATTATTTGCACAAGCTGAAAGCAGAGAACAAATATGTATCTGTGTATATAGTAACGACTTGAGATACATTAGTATATCGAACTGAGATGCAAATGTTAACACACACGAAGCTGGGTAAATTGGTTATTAAGCTACAAATTATACAAACAACAACTAATTACAAGAATTGTGCAGCTATAAGGGTAGTGAGTAGAGGTAGAAAGAGGGAGAGGGAGAGGGAGGGGAGGTTAAAGCCAGGTCTAGACATGATCTTGGTTGGCAATACTTGTTTTTTGGTCTAACAGCCGCTGACACTAAGTACGCCATAATTAAAGGTATCGGATGCAGAGCACACAAACACACACACACACATATACCTATAAGGCCTCAGGCCAAGAGCAGCTAGTAGGGTAGGGAGAGGGAGGTGAAGAGGGGACAACTGCATCCATCAACAGAGCAGAGTACACAACCTGGCCAGGTGAGATTAAAATAAATGTGCTCCAAATGCGCAAAAAGCGAAAAGTAATTGACGCTCCTAGCTGAAGCTCAAGCCGGTTAGCCATGGACTCTCTGGAGACAAGATACTGCAGACGGCACAACGTAGACAAGGGGAGCAGCAGGGGGAGGGAAGAGGAGCTTAGATTTCAAAATGCAAACAGCGGAAAACATTGAAGATGGCTTTCCGTTTGCAGCTACAGATCGAGCGTAAGAGAGAGGCAGAAAGAGGTAAAGAAAGAGAGGGAACTAGAGATAGATAGAGACAAAGAGGTAGCGGAGTAAAGGGTCTATTAGCATGCCAACTGATTGCTGACTGTTGGCAATTAATTGTTGCAATTCCAGTCTGCATCTGAATCTGAGTCCAGAATCACAATCTTTTGATTCTTTACGTTTTCTTGGCTTTTTCTTGATTTCTTTTGACTCGTGACGTCCAGCTGTCCATCTTTGTGGCCAAATGCAATTAATGCTGCTGCTGCAAATAAAAATCAGTTATTAATAGCCTTGGCCCTTGTGTTGATTTCCAGCTAATTTCAATTGATTGATAGCCAAGTGAGAAGCTATAAATAATCAACTTACAGGCCATAAATTCAGACCACAGAGCACGCCAAGAAAACTCGCTCTCACAGCCCTTTATCAGCGGGTTTGAGCTAGCCAAGTCTTATCGTCTTATCGGCTAAATTGAATGAACATTTAGGCGTGACCTGGCCAGTGAGATAAGCGCAAGTCCAGGGTCTCTACCTTATCAACGCTCCTTGTGTGTGTGTGTTTGTCGGCAAATCTAATCGCAGTTAATTGAGCGTATCCCGAAGTCGTAAATTGTAATAGAAAACCTTAAAACTGGAGACCCCAAATCGAGACAAGTAGCAGCCCCAAAAGAGGGAAAAAATACAGAAATAGATGTCTTTAATATTAATTACACTCTCGACTGAGGAGGCCTGTCTCCCCCTCTCTACCCCTCTCCAACGCTCTCTTTCTTTGCTCTGCGTGAAAGTCCTTTCTCAAGAGTTTATCGGGGGCTGTTCGTTAGCTATCGTTATAGACAGACCTTATCCCGTATCCCTTATCCCTTGGGTCTTCTATTACCCACTTTGATTAAGTGGCGCCCCATGGGGACTCTATTTCTCTGTCTCTGCTCTGTCGTCCCTCTCTTGTCCACACTTGCCTCTGTTATTGGGCACTTATTTTTTAGTGCCAAGTGCCTGAAAATTGATTAGAATTAATGTGCGACGAGCGGCGACAGCGTTTTCAATTTGGAAAATTAACAGCAACGAAAAAACCTTCGCGATTTGAGCACAGAAATTGAAATTGAAATTGATTGAACGACGGGCGGCGTTGAAAGCAATAAAAACAGCCATAAGATATATTGATCAATTGATGAAAATATATGACATGTTATCAATATGGATTATACTTCTGACGTATTGTTGTTGACAAAAACAATTTACAGCTACAAGTAATTTACCATCCATTGAATGTACGTAAATAAAAGTTTATTAAAAAATGTGTAAATATTACCAGAGATTTTTTAAAGAGTTCATAACTCTGTTTAAACTTTGAACTGTACGTTTTGCAAGACAATTTCAATTTCATCAGACAAGTTGAAGTTTAAAACGTTAACTAAGCATACTAAAGTTAAGTGCTGTTACTAACACGTTGAACTCTTTGTGCAGTTTTGAAATTTAATATCTCAAGGGTTTAGTTACCTCTAAGTTTTGGATATTCTCTGCAACATAACGTGTCATAATCGCTGTGAAGTCAGGTGATTTTTCCGGCATATCAAATATAATTATTTTTTTGTTTTTAGTTTTTGACTTGTGAAAGTTTTTGTGAAAGACTTTCGCTGGCGTCATTTTATCTAGTTGGTTTATCTAGCCGAGTGCACACTGTACTGAGCTCAAGGCTGTTATCTAACAGGCGCAGTCATGTGTGTGTTTTCTACACTTTTCGCTACAATAATTAAGTTATCAATTTATTTGGCTGGCAAATTATGCACTTGGCTTGTACTTTTAACTGGGCTAAGGCAGCTCTTAACTGGCCTTTGGAGTCTTCACCTCACTACACTACACTCCCCGGCACTCCCCCTTGTTTTGTGTGCACTTTCTTTGCTGTTGAAGGCGACGTGCCAAGAGTGAAGACAAATGCGTTTGCTGATAAGAGTACAGTGATAAACGGCCAGAGGGCACGCCGACAGAGGGGGGGCAGTGGACGGTACTTTACCTCTTTTGGCATTTTACACATTTTCTGCATGTAAACATGACAACAACCGCAACAACAACAACAAATTACTTGCACGCGAACTTTGCTACTTGACGGTTTTTTTTCTTTGGTTTGGCTAACACTTGTGTCTTATCAGCCGCTTGTTGCGGTTCTGCTGTCTACAATTTATTTCTTGTATCTGTCAGATACAATGCAAAACTCTGCATGTCTGTCAATGTGGCTCAAGTACGTGCCACTTGTCTGGCATTTATGAAAAATTAATGGAACTACATCATGTCACGTTGCATCAACAACAGCAACAACAACAACAGTAACTAAAGGACTTCAAAGCAAACTCTGAGATCATATAGAAACTGATTGCTGTTGTTGCTGGGAATGCAAAGCTGTTTGCACTGCTCGCAATGCTAATTAGGCAAAACACCTTTTTGTATTTAATTTTGTTTTGTTTTTGGAGTGGCCGTCGCCACGCCCATAGTGCCATAAGTCATAGACCCAGACCCCGATCCAGAAACAGAACGAGACTCGGAGCCAGACGCTCCTTACCAGGTGCGACATTGTGCAGTGTTCTCGTAATTACAACAACTGAGGGCAAAGGGGGAGCTAAAGGGCTGTAGAAGAGTGAGGAGAGTGGGGTGGAGAGGGCAGAGGTGTGTTGGCAAAGCTTACAATAAATAAATAAACAATTGCAAATTGACTTTAAACTCGCTCTGCGTTAATTTGCAGCACATTTTTTAGCTCACATAGCAATTTTTTACGGTCAGCACCGGAAATGTGTTATAACATGACAACAACAACAAGTAGAAGTAGAAGCAGAAGAAGAAGAACAGCCTTGTCGAGGGGCGTGTTGTACGTAGTCTTCTCGGATATTGTAGATAAGACCGCACGGCAAACAAGTTCGTGCTGAGCAATAAAATTTATATGACTAGTACTACTCGTGAGCTAAGTGACGTAATGCATTGATTTTGCACCGATTTTGCACACCTTCGGGGCCTGTAATGAGATTGAATTGACGTCCGGTCCAACTGGGTCTTCCACTCTACTCCAAAAAGGCATGCCTGAAGCTGTGACTCATACGAGAAGTATCTGAAAGATTGGAATCCATTAGTTGGAGGGGATTGAAGTGCCAATCACCGAGTTGGACATCAGGAAGTTACTGATCTGTGAAATACTGCACTGTAAATTGACCAAAATTGCCACTGACAACAGTGAAACGTAGCTAAACTAAACAGTTAGGAAGTATAGGAAATTAAAAAAATTTTACTTGACTTTCCTCTCAAAGAGGCTGCACTTTTTGTCTGCCACTGATTGACATTTACGTCTTTTACTGTTGTTTCTACAGTAGTTTTACTGTACCGTACTCACATTCTTCATTCATCTCTGTCATTTACGACATTTTCTAAATGTGCTTCACAAATGATTTAAATTTAACCAAGATCAGTTCGTGTTAAAGAAGCTTGACTGTACCTCATTCACTTTCATTCATTAGCTTCGTTCTTCCTTGTTCAGCTGACATCCGCGTGGGCCCGAAGAGGAGTCTTGAGTCTTTTCAAAGACCAGTCTACAAATGTAATCTATCAGCGTACAGCTAATGAACATTAAAGAATGTATCTTAAAGATACTTTCGTTGGGTTGTCGTAGAGTTCAAGGCCCGCTTAAAGTGGGTGCCAGAGACAGACAGAGGCACGGACGGACTTGACAGTAAGCCGTGGATCAAAGACGTTCTTCGGCTGGGAAAACTGGTTAGTTGTCTGCTTTCTGGTTAGGAGAGCGGCAATTTGATGCCTCACTCTCAATTATTTCGTGTAATGCCGCATGAGTCACGTTCACATCCGGGGGATTCCGTGGTCCAAAAGCAGACAGATCTCTGACGTAGCCAAGATACAAAAGAAAGAGTCTAAAGTCCAAAACGGTTTGAGATACACAAGAATTTCAAGAGCCAAGAGGAAAATTTCAACTCCAAGTCCAAGACTGGCACTTAATTTATGCAAACTGAAATGTTTAACAAATTTATCAAATGCAGTCTATCAGTCTATGGCTTTTTAATTTGTTTGCTTGTTTTATGCATATTTTATGTGCTGTCTTTTCTCTGTCTCAATTTTTTATGCTTTTTTTTAACGATATTTCTCAATTTGAGTCGCAGTGTCTTGGGGGAGAAACTTGGCAACATTTATTCCCTCGAGCCTGGTTTGTTTTGTTTATCAGATGATTGATCTGCTGTTTATTGGCGCTCAAAAAATGTTTTATAATGGCGATTCTGTTTCTAACATTTTTAGCTTGATTTTCTGTTTTTTATCACACAAAATGCCAGTTGCGAAAACAATATTGAAATCCATAATATACAGGCGCTTATTATTTTTATTATTTCTCTTAAAGTACAGCAAACTTTTCAGACACGCTCGCAAATTGATTTTTTTCGGTTGATTCACGATCTTAAAACTGAAAGTTTCGGGTTTCTGCGGGTTTAGTTTTGCTGGGACAGAGGGGGGCTAGAGCGGGAAGTCATTTTAACAACGTATTTCACTTGAAATATACATGCGTTTTTAGTATTATTTTTTTTATTTCTTTTTATTTATTGCGAAGGTCGACAGTACTTTTTGTGCAAACCGTTTTGTTTGTTCTTTAATACAGCAAGTCAACAGTTCATTTTGCAACAATTTCGCAAAGAGGGTTTATCCATTAAATAAAAAGCAAACAAATAAATAAAACAATAAGAAACTGTCGCCGTGTGCCTAGTGACTCACTTCACATGTTCACAAATTAACAGAAAATAAGCAGAAAAACGTATTTCTCCCGGCCCTTAGAATTTGAAATTAGCCATCGTCTGGGCAATTTCATAGTGAATTTATTTCCAGCGCACGTGGAAAATAAAACTTAATTTATTATTCATTCAAGTGTTACCTAATTCCAAGTATAGGGGACGGGGATACCACTATTTTTGAAAAAAACAACTATTTTAAAACAAAAAGTATATGAAAAGTAATTTATTTTAAATGAAAAAGTGACTCAAATATATAGAAAGTATAGACAACTTTTGTAATAGTTCTTTCTGAATTTTTTTTTGATATTTTAAGATTTTTTTTAAGTATTTTCTTTTATACATATTAAACCTTCGTTTTCTCTCAGTGTAGTTTACCCCTTTCGCTTGCATATATTAAATCTTTGCTGTGCAAATCCAAGCATTTAGTCGATTAATCCAATTGAGCGCAGTGCTCGTGGGTCAAGTGGTCCCATGTTTTTAATAAGTATTGCACAAAGTATGTATATTTATGGAACAAACAACATTCTTGTGGCATGCCACAACTGATTGCACTCAAATCGAATGGATTAACGTTGCTGTCCAGACAAATGGAACAAGCAAGACACTTGTAGTTACTGTTCATTGTTGCCGACAGTTGAGTGTGCCACAAGTGTGCGTGTTTGTGTGTTACTCTGTGTGTGGGTGTACTCAGAGTATCAGTTGCACTTTCATTGACTTGATTTGCAGTTCAGTGAATAGTTTGAGGCAAGTACTTGTAAATGGCAACTGAATTTGATGTGATTTCGCGACTTGTCAACTCAGTTTAAGTCAATTCGATTCGATCTAACCGATCACTGATCACTGCACACTGATCAGACTCACACCGCTACACATTTTGGAACGTGTTTCTTTGGGGGCAATCTTTTTGGTTGAGTTGGCCTGCTTTAAAGTTTTATTGTCACATTTTTTTGCACACGGCTTGACGAAATTTGCTAAAAAGTCCGAAAAACATTTTGTTTATTTTTCGCACCGAAACCAGTTCAGCACAACAACGACATATGGCGTTGTTTTCTTCATAAAAGTATGTATTACATACCAAAATACTATATGAAGGAGTATTGCGCTTACTTCTCACTTTATGTCGTACAAATATTTGCTGTACGAAATGAATTGTCTTTCGAAAAGCCTTTCAAAATGTATTGCAAAAGCGGCAGAAGACCCTCATAATCGGTCACCTTGCCAATGCCAAAGTCTAAAGGTTTCCAGAAAGAAACCAAAAATGACGCAGAAAGACCGAAAATAAATTGCGTCTAGTCATAAAAACTTTTTTGCTAATGAAGCTGAAATTTTAAAGTAGCGAATAAAAGCGATGAAAACAAATCAAGTTGCCGCTCCCCCATTGATTTTGTGGCAAATTGGATTAATTAAAAGCAAAATGAAAAAAACAAAAATATACCAAAAGTTTATCAGTCACGCAATGATAGAAACCAATTTGAAATTATTACTTATCAGTTAGAAGCGGAGGTTATCACCAAGTTTGTCATTGACTAAAGTATTCGCTATATAGTTACAGTTAACTTGAGCAGAGCACAGAGTATATAATTGTATTTATGCTGTTTTTAGTATTTTATTTCGTCTTTTGTTGTATTTGTCTTGTTCGAATTAAGCTTAATGCGGTTAATGGCACCCTCAAAGTCAAACTGTCATGTTGAGTAGCGTCTTTTGAGCTCATCACAATTTGAGCAAATTTTGGCAATGTTTTTAACCATTTTTTTTTTCATTTTTATTTTTTACACATTTCTTGAGCTTTTTGAGTATTTTGAGTGCTCATTAAGACATTTTGCCAGCGGCAGCTTCTGTTGTTTGTTTGGTTATGCTTTGAGGTTTGTTATTTATGGGTTTAAGCATAAGATACAGTATTTACTCAAGAAATTGCGAAATAAAGTAATCCAACAGGGTTCTGCCTGCATCCCGCACTACCTCCTCCTAACTAGATTTTACTTGGCTTTCTATACTGCTCAGCGAATCGACTGTTTTCGCTGCTTTATGGCCAAACTGGTGAATAACCTTTCAACCAGTCCAAATCAAGTAGAAAACTTAAGAAATAAACAAGAGAAAAACGATTTTTCGTTGTCTTTTGGCCAAAATCTGCGTACATGTGAGTTATGTGGAACTGTAACTCAGTTTTAAAGCAAACTTATAGTAGTTGTTGTTGTACTTATACGTGCCAGTTTTAAAAACAATAAATTGCTGTAGCTCTCTTTCACTTTGGGCTTAAAGCAAAAGGTAATACACAAATACGGCCCAAAGGCAGCAAAAACTTTAATTCAATTTATGCTGCAGTTGATTTATAGCTGCATTTTGTCGGCATAATTTGTACATGTAATTTTTAAAGCGTTCACTAAACGATTCTTAAATTTCCGAACCACAAAAGCCAACAGAAAACAAGTTCCATTTGAGCTGAAATTTGGAATTTTATGAAATGCGCTAAACAAACCAATTAAAGTCTCACACAAAGCAAATATGAAAACAGATCCATTGATATTTGATTTTTATGGGTATACCAAACACATATACATGTCTGCTGTAACCCTATGCTAAACCACAAGCGGAACTTCAGTTCCCAAACTCCAAATTCGTCAACTTTAAATATTTGTCTATACAATTAGCGTTATGCTAAGAAAAGGGAGGAGGGAGGTACCGAAAGAAAGCAAATGTAAACGACTGAATTTTGGAGCACATGACAACCCTGGCTGCAAGCGAGTAAAATTACCAAACAAACATTTTTTTCTTGTGGTTTTTCGGTTTTTGGTTGTTTAAAATATTTGTTTGAACAACGCAATGCTCAAGTGTCGTTCAATTGCCGCATGCCACATGATTTTCGAGTGCGCTCATTTTCTTTTGACATTTCGAGCGATTTCCAGCTTTCCAAATTGAAAAGTAGAATACAACAATACCGCAATGTACACCTTTCATCCCCCCCTTCTTGCCTTACTTACCTTTGTAATAGTTGTGGTTGCTGTTGTTGTGTTGAAACGGGTTCCAATCCCGAGTTGAAAGTTCAACAACGATTCATCGCGCGATATTGTAATCGCTATGAAGTTTCTACTACACTTCTCTCTTACTCACTCCCTCTAACTCATTGCCACACGCTCACTCCCTCTCGCTCTCCCCTGTCTCTTTGCGTTGAGACAGGAGCGGAGTATGGAAATGCAGGGCAGGCGCAAGTTTGTACTACTATTGCTCCCCGACTGCCAAGAGTGGCAGTCACGGCAACTACGACAGAGACAACAACAACGTTGTCGGTCTGAGTTCAAATCGTTCGTTTTGGGATTTTTGTACGATGCGGTGGCGAAATTAAAAGCAACACGCTTAACCCGAGATCCCATATCCAATACAGACAACGGCGCGCTCACTCCGCTCCTTTCCACATGCTCTCTCTCTCTCTCCACTCCTTTCTACACACACACACACAGACACAGTCACACACATAAGCAGCTCCATTCATTGAGCAAACCTTTGGCCACAGCACAGTTAACTTCGTACTACACAGTCGTGCGCAGTTGATTAGAAACAATTTAAAATTACTTATACAATAAAGCGCTTAATTAGGCTTTGAGCTTTGTTTAAAAGCGCGTTAACATTACTAAGCGCTCTGTAAATGAATTAGAGCTTAATGTATTACAAATATTTTTTGTTTCAAATCGTGGTTTATAGTGTAACTTGCTGTAAATGTGTTGCTCTCCCACTTACCCAATTGTTTTGGTTGCTGTTGTTGTGTCTCTAACAACGCAAAGTTTAACCTGAAATTCCAGGTAAACTAATGAAGCGCGCTGCATGCGCAAAAAAAGGTTTTCACAAAAAAAAAAGAAAAAGAACAAAGCTTTGCTTTGTTTTTAGCTGCTTTTGTCTTTTAAGTTTTATTTGGCTAAACTCTTTTTGCTGTATCTGCAATTTTTTTTAAAACGATTTATATTTTGGCAAAAATTTGTAGTCAGAGCTACCTGAAGAATGAAGAAATCGAAGACTGAAACAGACGAGAGTTCTTGCTTATGAATGATGTTTTGGTCGAGAGCAAAGTCAAAGTCGGGGTCGGTCAAGATCTCTTCACGTCTTTGAAATTCCATTGAAATTGGACTGAAGTTCTTGAAGTTTTTGTTGTGATTCCTGTTGTTGTTCTTGCGGCTTCTTAGAAGTCTCAGAGCTGAAAATCTTGCATGCAGTTCATTATAGGCATGAATTTCTTAGCCAACTTTAGTCAGAATTGCTTTATTTTGATATATTTTTTGTGTTTTTAATTGTTGTTGTTTTATTGCATTCCTTGTTCTTTTGATTTATTTGCAGAAACTTTATGCAAAGGCCATTTATGATAATTACGCGGACACACCAGACGAGCTGCCCTTCAAAAAGGGAGACACTCTGACCGTCATCGAACAGGACACTGAAGGCATCGAGGGCTGGTGGCTCTGTTCACTACGCAACCGACAGGTGAGTTACCCGAGTTTTACCTGTGTCTGTGTTACCTGAGCCAACGTTAAGGAGCCATTAAACTCTAAAGGGCAACGCCTTTTAAGTATTTGCCTTCCCGACTTGGTTTTCGTTTTCCTTTTCTTGCAATTAAACAATTTTACTGCCTCAAATCATTTGCATTTCATGTGGAAAAACAGTAACTATAACAAAGAAAATGAACGAGAAAAACCCAATTTGAATTTATAATTTAATTTTGTAATTGACTGCCGACGCCTGCAATGAGTTCGCCTTGTTAAAGTCATGATTCATCATCACAATCACCCACATCATCATCCTCATCTACATTTGCATCTGCATCTTCAGCTCGTGGCACGTGTCAGGCAGTCGTGGCAAGCTCCATGCGGGACTCTTCTTGCATATAAATTTCACATTTGCCGACTTAATTGTGTCTGCAGCTGTACTAATAATCATAATAACAATAAAAGGGCCTCTGCGCGCATTACAAACGATTACCACTGTGCACTGTGCATGCGGTCCGATGAAAACTGTTCTGCGTGCAGCTAAAGGGAGTTTTTTTGGGGGTGTGTGAAGTGTTGTAAAGCTTAAAGAGGTCGAAGTTGTTAGTTTGATGGCTCACAAAGTGAATTGAAATCTTTCACAGTCCATAAAAATGTTTCGTAAAGCTTCATATAGACCAAATTGTCTGCAAAGTGGATAGAAATTGTTTTTTTTAGCTTCATATGTAATAAAAACACTTTGAAAATTTTTTTAAGTATTCAAATCTGTCAAGCTGTGATTTCTCAACTTTTCATCAAATGAAATGTTCGTATTCTAATCGATGCAAACACAGCAAATATTTGCTACTATTTTTGGGAAACATTTGCTACGCGTATTACCTGTTCTACTTTTTTTAAAATTACTTTTCTATTGTTCTCCTTCTTTTGAGGCATTTTAGCGCCTTTCCTAGTACTACTTTCCCCTACCTTTTTCTTGGTATCAGCTTTCATTTCCTCTTTTAGTTCTAGAATAATAAATTCCAGTCTCTAAGAATTGAATGCTCATTGTTCGCATAATTTGCTCTATTGTTTCTGTTTCCACAACGATCATTGATCTCAAATTGCATAAAGATCAGAGCGCGGCAGCCTTGAAACTGCAATCAAATTGGCTAATACCCAGGAAAATTACGCGGCTAGACCAAACTCAGTTCAAACACACCCATTGGCCAAATTAAAAAAAAAAGAGATTAAAGTGATTAACGGCCAAGTTCGCAAAAGATATCTGCACGTTTGTTAGTTTGGCGAAAATTGGCAACACTATCGAGCAAATATTTTTAATTAACAACTCAATTGGTTCGGCTCAGACACTCATGAATACGACAAGCAATGTATCGTGTCAAAACATGTATCAAAATGGAAATCAAAATCGCCATCGATGCCACACCACACACATAGATACAAAGATACATAGATACAGATACAGCTACTATGTCGGCCAATTGCCGTTAATTAAAAAGTAGCCGCACTTTTTAATGGAAACAATTAACCCAAAAACAGCCAATTGACTGGCGACAACAGCAACATTATTTTTTAGTTTTTATTTCGTTTTCATAAATATTAAACACATCTGAAAAAAGTTAACACAAACATTTTTCTAAATTCTCGTAGGCAGTAACAAAAAAATTTAATGTGTTTTGGCTAAAAACAGCAGCAAAAATAATACTACAAAAAAACACGTCAACACATGTTGACAAGATATTTTGCTGCCACTTTGAAGTCCGCACTGGAAATGAGCAGTGAAACAGTAGCTGAAAAGAGCTAAAAAACTGCATATTGATAAATCTTGAAGCTTTTGAGAAACTCTGAACTGACAGACAATTAAAAAATTGCAATTTATTATAGAATATATTTTTTATTCGTTAAAAATGCAATGCGCATTGGGTTAATTAAAAGACAATCAAAATCAATTGAGCTCAATGAACGCCAGCCATGAATTTCCCATTCCAATCGTCGAGCTTTGATCGACTACTTTAGCTATTATATATGTACATATATTACAGACATTGTTATTATTGTTGTAATAAAATTTTTAATTTCGTTTTCTTTGCAGGGTCTTTGTCCGGGCAACCGTTTGCGCATCTTGAACTCCTACGACTCAGGCTGCTTTTCTCCCTCACCTGCGAGTTCGCCGATCCCATCGTTGGCCGCCAGCACAGCTACCTTGAATAGCTCCATTTGCTCGGCGGAGATCTATGAGAATGGTTCCATTATCAGTGGCACGGGAGGAGGTGGCAACACTGGAGATACATCGTCCATCACATCGTCATCATCCCATTCCTGCCAGGGACGCGGTGCGCGCAGATCGTGGCATGTATCCTCCAACAAGGTGGGTTATACCTTCATCTACTTCTTACCTCTACTCTGTCTTCTTCTTTATTCTTTCTTCCCTTTGCATCCTCCCTGTCTTTAGCTCCTTTGGCCTTTTCTCTTGTTTAATGTGATTGCAGTTTTTTGCTTATTTTGTTAATTTCACGCTTCGTCTGCATTTCCTTGACGGCAAATGCCTCTCCGCCACGCCCCTTTGGGCTACGCTTAATTGATTTCATTTCAGTTTGCAGACCCTGTATTTGAGAACTGAAGAGAGTATACTAGTTTTAAAACATGTAATTAACAGTCAGATGTAATTTATGAAAGATTTTCCTTTACTACAAATGCTTTCTATATTTTTGCGTTTTGAGCACAATTTTCCAGCCAGAGTCTGGAATTTTTGCACGCACAATGCTAAATATTTAGCAAATCACTATTTAAAATTTCATAAAGATATCATGGTTAACCAACTCAAGAAACCATATCAAAGTCATTAATTACGTACCGGGCTTATGACAGTTGATTACGCTCCCTTGCAGCTGTGGTTTGGCTCCTTTTTGGCCATTTTGCATTCGTCTGGCTTATTTATTTTTGGCTCAGACGTCTTTTGGGTCGCAGCAGCAGAGGCAGCGGTAGCTACTGCAGTTTTGAATTATGATATCCGTCGGGAAAGTGAAAGAAAGTCATTTCTCGGCACGTTTTTTTCGTTTTTTTTTTTTGGTTTTATTTTATTTTTGGTTTTCCATCATTACGGCCGGCCATCGTTCACTCCGCACGTCAATTGCGTGTCGTAATTGTGCAATTAATAAGACCCAACTGTAAACCGATTCCAGTCGAGATGCAGTCAAAGTTAAAAACTCTAGCTATGGCCAGAGCTGTAAGCTGTAAGCTGATGCAGTGCATCGCCGCCAGCTGGCATGTCCAACGGGTTTCCTTTTTGACTTGTCTTGACTTGACTCAACACGATTCGACTTGTCTGATCGTGTCGTGTCTGTTATTTTTGTTGCATATGGCCCGTAATTTGAGCAATTTGTCAGCTGGACATGCGTTTTATTTGCATTTTGTAGCTGCATCTTCTGATTTGCAAACAAAACACTCTAAAATCTTAGCCAATAATTAAAGGAAACGAATCATTTGCACTTTACAGACAGCTGACATTAGTTGAGGAAACAAATTGTATGGCATGTAAAACACACTCTGTATTATCTTAAGCAATAATCTCTGATTTCATGCTGGAACCTATAAGATACACTCCTTTTTATTACATAACTGCATTCATAATTTCATAATTGACCATTATCATTAGCACTACGTTTGAACTCTGAACCGTTCACCAAAAAAAAATCCGCTGAGCTTTCGCTTTTAATATCAGTTTTTTTGTGGGGTTTTCAGTTTTGAGTTGTGTTTTCTTTGCAAATCAAATAAAATAAAGTCCAAATTACAGAGTCGTAAACATTTCCTCGCATTATCGGCAGCTATCAATCTCTTTTCTGTCTTTTTTTCCTCCAGTGGAGCCAAGTGAAACCATAAATTCAAATTTAAATTCAAATAAACGCTGTGCCAGCGGATAAACAATCGTCTACTCCCCCGATCTAAGGCCCCTCCCCTTTCGTACCCCTATCGTTCCCCACATGCCCCTCTTGATTTGATTTCTTGTCTGTCGAGTGCAACTGCAAATTGCAACGGATTGTTTGCCACTGGCATTTGGAAGATTGCGTTGCAAGCTGCGGAGAAACCTTTCTATAAAGACGAAACCTCGACAATACCACAGCGAAATGCACCACTGGCCATAAAGCTGGTGGTGCATGTGGTGCAGGTGGTACAGGGGGCGGTGCGGGTATTACTAGTCAAGTGGTAGCTGTAAAACTTAAATGCCGCTTTTGTTCATTTGACGCTGTCTCCCTCGCTCACCCCTCTCTGCCTGACTGCCTGTAAAAAATTTTATTGATTCGGAAAATCACACGCAAGTCGACCTCAAAAACAAAAAAAAACTAAAGAAAACAACAAATTTGTATATTTGAAAAGACCACTCGAAAGTGTCAAAAACAACAGAAACATGTAAGAAAGGCTACAGTCGAACGAGCCGACTGTCAAAGACCCCGTACTCCTTCTAGTGTGAAATTTTCCATACATATGACCAATTTTCAACCAATTTGTCCTAGTCATAGCTCTTTCTCTGATATCAGTTTGTTTAGTTTCAATTTTGGATTTGAGATCTACTGAAAGTTCTGTTCGCTTGGTATTACAGCTGGAATATACGAATTCCCAGTCTAATTCTCAGGCGAAAAGAAATCCACAGTAAGATGCAACAGAATTTACAAGAGCCCAATTTAAGCAAAATAATTTTGTGCATAGCGAGCAGCTGTTACTTCTGTTTTCCTGGTATCTCTGTTAAAATATGTGCCGCTCGTGAGCTCTCTAGGTTAGTGGAAAACATCAGCGATCAGCTAAAAATGAGGATTTTTCTAGCTGATTTACCAGGCGAACAGCATCAGCAGAAAGCGAAATTAATGTTAAAGTAATGTTAATGCAATGTTAATGTAATGACGTAATGTAAACGTACTGTTAACGTAATGTTAACGCACTGTTAACGTAATGTTAACGTACTGTTAACGTACTGTTAACGTACTGTTAACGTACTGTTAACGTACTGTTAACGTACTGTTAACGTACTGTTAACGTACTGTTAACGCACTGTTAACGTAATGTAAACGTACTGTTAACGTACTGTTAACGCACTGTTAACGTAATGTAAACGTACTGTTAACGTACTGTTAACGTACTGTTAACGTACTGTTAACGTACTGTTAACGTACTGTTAACGTACTGTTAACGTACTGTTAACGCACTGTTAACGTAATGTAAACGTACTGTTAACGTAATGTAAGCGTACTGTTAACGCAATGTTAATGTTATGTTAACGTACTGTTAACGTTATGTTAACGTTATGTTAACGTACTGTTAACGTAATGTTAACGTACTGTTAACGTAATGTTAACGTAATGTAAACGTACTGTTAACGTACTGTTAACGTAATGTAAACTTACTGTTAACGTACTGTTAACGTAATGTTAAGGCAATGTTAATGTTAAATAATTTTAGCATTGCGACCTGCTGATATTTCTGTTTGCCTGGTATTTCAGCATGAATTTCTAACGATTTTGGGCATTGTAGATCGCAGCGGTCAAGGAAAAAAAAATCAGCGAAAGGCCAAAATCGAAGATTTCTTTGTGTGAAACACCAGGCTATCAGAATCAGCAGCAAGCGACAGACTGTAATTTAAATTCAATTACAGAGAGTAGAGTGCGGGAGCAAATGTAAACAGTAAACAGTAAACAGCGTCATAGATGACAGCGAACAAGCACACAAACAGCGGCAGAGATCTCTAAGCTCAATTAGCGCAGAGAGTGGGAGTCTGCTTAAGCTGTTAATGTAAATGTTAAAGAATTTTGGCATTGCTAAGAATATGATAATGCTTTCTTAACATAATGCTTGGAACAAATCTTTATTGTTTAATGTAAAGTCTATGGGTCAAAACTATGCAACTTTGATATTGCATATTTTGGGACCCAGACGTCAGATTTTCGATTGGTATGCCGTTTTGGACTCGGGAAGACTAGGACTATCGATTGGCATCAAAAAATCGCAATCTTAAATTTTGACGATTTTTGACAAAAATGCAAAGGGGTAACACTGCAAAATTTGTCAAAAATCGTAAAATTTTAAGATTGCGATTTTTTGATGCCAATCGATAGTCCTAGTCCTCCCGAGTCCAAAAAGGCAACGCATTTCAAAATATCACTTCATTTGGCTGAGAAATAATCATTCAAAGTTGAAAATATGAATTTCTTGGGATTCCAATTTTCATTACTTTTTAGCTACTTTGCTGGCGTCCGCGAACAATCACCCAAACAGCGGTAGAGATCTCTAAGCGCAATTAGCGCAGAGAGTGGGAGCCTGCTGTTAATGTTAATGTTAAATAAACATTCTGACAAACTTAATATGCCCCTCTACTCTTTTTAGAGTACGGGGTCTAAAAAGTTAACGCCAATAATTGCGATGCGCGGGCGGCGGAGGAGGAAAGGAGCCAAAGTCATAGACGCTTGGTCTACAGGTGGAAACGAGTCTTTTTGGACAGTTCAACAATCTCAAGTGGTGTCCACTTACAAACACACACACACACACGCACAACTACAGGCCTACAACACACACAGCAAAAAGGTTGTGAACTGGAATAATATGTTATTATTTAATGACATTAACCGCATTCCCAACAAAAAATAAAAAAGAATTTAAAAAAAATACTTTTTTAATTGAGAACGGAAATGCAGTGAACACAAAACAAAGTTTGTGCAACACTTTGGGCTGCTGTGGCATGTTGCAAGTGCCTGGGGCGTTGTCAGCCCACATGGCACATGCGAAAATCATGTCAGATCAGTTGGCTTAAGCCATGGCAATCGAAAATTAAATACGCTACTTTTGGCGGATTTTAGAAAAGAAATACTTAAAAGCTATTTCTCTTGGAGTCTTTGCTGGGAATTATAGTTTTTCAAATAAATAATTATATTTGAAGAAAACTACTGAGCTCCCTTATTGTCCAATTTGATAATCTATATTTAGAGAATAAATCATATTTAAATTTTATCATGTAATTTCCACACACTTAATGATTAATAACCCAATTTCCGATTAATCATTTCCCGTATTTTATTATTCACAGTCAACCAAACATTCCATGAAGAGAAAAATTTACATAACATTGAAAAAAACGTTTATTTTGATTTAATCAAAGTTTAAATTAACAACACGAAACATTATTAAACTTTATTGTTTACTTTTATTAAACGAACCACAAGAATTTATTAAAATATAAACATGATTAATACATGACAGGGTAACTAATGTACCCCAAGAGGCACATAATACAGGGTGTTCAACACACACCACATAAATATTTACGTCTCATTGTCGGTCTGGCTCTGACCAAAAATAAATCCCAGAGAGAGAGAGGAAGGGGGGAGTAGAGGGAGAGGAGGAGAGAGCGAAGTTGGCTCCACCGTTAGTGGCAAGTTGCAAGATTGTGACAATTTCAGGTTCCTTGAGCCCACATTAAGTCTGAATCGCTAGCCAAGTTAGCAGCACATGGTCACGCACTGCCCATAAAGCCGGACTCCAATGGGATCCATTCGTGGACGTGGATTCCATGTGTCCAAGTCAGGTGAGCTGCAGCTGCAATCCAAAACCATAAAGATTTATGGCAATGTGGTGCTCAGTGGTTGCCTTTGCGGTTGTGGCTGGAGCATTTCCAAAAAGAGTTTTCGAGTTTTGTGTGTGAGGAAAACATGTCATTTTTATTTCAATGACCAAAAATGGTCAAAAATGTCAGCAAAAGCAAATGCGACAACAACAAATAACTCTTCATTGTTGCAGTTGTTGTTGTTTGATTCTGCTGAGATTTGTGCATGACCAAAACGTTATGGCAACAATTTATGTATGTTTGTTTGCTTCTTTGCTTGTTTGTTGGGCCACTTCTGCAGTCTTGACCAAAAGAGTTTGCAAACAATGCGGATTTGTGGCTTGCATTGCTTTCTGTTTTTGTAGAAAATCATTTATGGTTGGAACTCTGGTTATGGCAAGGTCACAAGTGGCAATCCTAGGGATTAACGGTGCTGTCAATTCAATGAACGCTTAATGATCCACTCGCACTCGCACTCGCCAACGCCATAAATAGCCGTTAATTAAGCCGCAAATTGAAAAACACTTGAGGTAAAAACTTGAAAATTAAAGTAACTGAAAGTGTGGGAGAGTGAGAGAGAGGCAGTAGGAGCAGAAAGAGATGACGTTACAATTTTAATCATGACAGTGCCTGCAGACATTTCAAAAAACCACACCCTAATCCCATATCCCCCACGCCACAAACTCCCCCTCTCTCTTTCTCTCCCTCTCCCTCTCCCACTCTCTTTTCGTTGTAACAATTTGCATATTTGTACAAATGTTTTCTGTACGTGAGAAAATGCCGAAATTTTCGTCAAAGAATTGTGATTACCTGTGCTGCAGGTGTGCGGAGGTGTGTGCAGAGCATTGAAATGCATCAAATGAGCTGCAAAAAGATACAAATCTTATGTAGCTACCGTTCTGAGCATGGAATTTAAACAGGGCCATAAAAAGAATCAAGAGAACTTGGAGAGATGTAAAAGATTTTCGAAAAATCCAACAAAGAACTCACATAAAGATCGTGCTGTGAATTTCAACTTTTCAGCTATCAAAATCCAATTAAAAATGGCCGCAGGGAAAGAACAACAACAACAACAATACGAAACGATCTGAAAACTAGCGGCTTATGGCAAAAATCAGAAAAGAATTTGTTTTGCAGCGCCCCCTGGCGATCATTTGAATGGGCTCTTACTCATCCCTAGTTTCGAGGGCCCAGCCCCAAGAAAAAGTGGATGTAGTCATAAAAGAGTGCCCCAAATGTGTCATAAACATAAATATAAACATAAACAACATTTCTGATGTATGGCCCAACCCAAGTCAGGAGTTTGCACTGATAGGAAAACCTGATCAGAGCGAAGAGACATACAAACAGTTTTTCCATGGGAAAAGTCACGCAAAATTGCAGGAAAAAAGAAATCAGCATGAATTTGACCTCCTTGAAGTGAGGAGTGGAAGGAGAACTAGGACAGCAGAGGAGAAGTAGGGCAGCAGAGTAGTAGGACCCTGGAGGAGTGTCCCGCTGGGCTGTGGGCCACTTTTCGAAGACTATACTTCTATCTAAACTGAAACAAACCAAGGCAAATCCCGTTTTGCTCTTTTCTTTGTTTTATGTTCTTAATTTCGGCTGCTCCTTTTAAGACAGGGTTCTTTGGTTTCAGCTGCTCTGATTATACAAGTAGATAATGCACATTAAGTGCAGTTTTCAGCTGCAGCTGCCAGCAATGGGTCAGGTCAGGATATTGGATTCAAAACTCCGGGGATCGACTTATAGAGCCTTTTTTGTTGTGCCATTTGCCGAATTTGTGACTCGTGTTACGCATCAAACGACACTTCTTTGTGTAGGGTAAGAGCAAGGGGAATGGGAAGGGGTCCTAGAAGTGGACGGTACTTCACTGCATTGCACTACCTGAAGTGTGCCCTTGAGCCTATCCCCTACTCCCTTCCCTTCCCTGCCTCACGCTGTTCTGGCTCGTTTGGAATCGATTCAATTCGCTAACTGTGGGTTTTGCGGTAGGCGTGGCCATCACCCTAGGGCCAGGGTAGCCGCAAAACTCTATTGATGAATTTGGCATATGCTGTAATATTTCATCGGGCGTTGCAAGCATATGGCTTCGTGCATGCACCGGAAAATTAAGTTTTGCAGTATTAATCAAAAAATGGGAAACACAATGAAAGCGGAAAACAAATTGCTAAGCTGCTGGCTTTGTGCTACAGCATATTTTCAATATATATTCGAAGGTTATCATTAATCTCCACGGGGTTTATTAATCTTGTTCTATAGTTTGTGTTTTCAATTTGATTTTTGCGGGGATTAATACTTTTTATCTAGCATCTATGGAATTTAACTGAATTGAGGGCAATAAGTCCTTCACATACTAATGCCTAGTAGTAGTTCCAATACCCTGTATTTTAGTTTCCTTCTCCACCAAACTTCTTTTCATAATTATTTCTACGCCAATGAAGTTTTTTCAATATTATATTTTCCTACCTTTATTTCCTTCAACTATTTGTCCTACTCCTTCCAATAAATATATTTACTTTTGGTTAGTTCAGTGTCCTTTACCTTGAACCTGAAAGGATAGCGACATTGAGCTGCAGTTCATATATCCCAGTATTTTCGTCACTGCGTACAACGCATGCGCTGAAAACGAAATGGGTTCCCAGTATTTTTTACAACTCACTGAGTGGAGTTGTGGAAATGGAAACTGAAGTTGATTCACAGTTCAGTTTTTAGCATTGAGTAGACAAGTTTTAGATAGATTACTTTTTTATAGAATTATTCCCAATAATGTGATGATTGATTGGGCTGAAAGGCAACGCAAGGCAGACAGGTGAGACAGGTGCGACACAGACAGCATACCCAAGTAGTAAATGAGTAGTAAAGGCTTGTTAAAGAGAAACTGCATAAGCAGGAAAATCGATAAGTCAGTCGAGGGGAGTTTGTGTGTGTAAGTGGAAAATTTACTAATTTACTACTTTTCCTTCACCTTTCCGTTGCAGGTTATAACGCCACAGCGGCACGGGGATGTCTACATCTACAACTGTTCGCCTAGTTCACGGTCACCACAGCCCCAGCAGCAGCAGCAACTGCAGAATCAGCAGATTTACAGCAACCAAAGCATCTACCAGAACCTGGGCATGATGGGCAGCACTGGAACACCGAATGGCAGCGAGTTCGAGACCTACGACATACCCAAACCTGCCACACCCGTGCAGCCGAGCTATGGAGGCGGCAGAACGCCTACAACGGGATCGGCGTTGGGAGCGCGTTTTGATTCGCTTAAGAGTGTCGCCGCTTCCATGTCCATTGAGGAGGAGTCCTACGATGTGCCACGCCCACTTCTGCAGCAACAACAACAACAGCAGCAGCAGAATACCTTAACACCTAGCAGCTCGGCATCCTCGCTGCTAACCAGCGACAGTTTGTCCCTAAGCTTCTCCAGCTCCAATCGCAGCTCGTTGGCGAATATGCCCGACTATGACATACCCCGCAGGAATCCACTGCCCGTGCGTCCACATGCGCGTCCACACGCTAGCACCTATGACTTCTCGCTGCCGCCACTGCTGGAGCAGGAACAGCGTCCAGCGCCCGTCGTGAATGCCACCAAGGAGCTGCCCCTGGAGCTCAACTCGGCACTGGAGACACTGGCCAGACTGCAGTCGGAGATGACTATGGCGATCACTAGACTACTGAGCTTTGTGGTGCCCCATTGGCGCACACGTGCACAGCTGGAGCCGAACATTATGGAACTGAGATTGGCTGCACTGCGTCTACGGACGGCGCTGCATGATCTGGCGGAGTTTGGCGAGGGGGCGTTGGGCAATGCACAGCGATCGGAGGATCGCAATCTTGCACTGAAGCTGCGTCCACATGTGCGTGCTCTGCGGGATGCCAACAAGCTGATACACGACACCTCCGAGGCTCTGGATGCCCAGGGCGCTTGGTCCGTCGAGCAGCTGGCGCGTAGTGATGAGAAGCATGGCTGCAGACCACAAGATAGTCTAGATCAGCTCATGGCTTGTGCCCAAACACTCACCGAGGATGTGCGCTCCACCACCAGCTTCATACAGGGCAACGCCTCGCTGCTCTTCAAGCGACAGCTGCCCTCGGATCAGGGTCAGAACGGCAGTGGCACACGCGACAGCAGCGGCAGTCGGAGCAGTGCTGAGTGGCTGGAGGACTACGACTATGTTGCCTTTGAGTCCAAGGATGCAGCGGCCAAGAAGAACCAAGCACTACGAGATGCTATTCCTGCTGGCCTCAAGACCCAATTTGACTGTGCGCTCAAGATTGCCGAGTGCAGTGCGATGGGAACGACGACGACGGGAGCAGGGGCGTCAGTGCCCACAACGCCTACTGCAACACCCACAAGCACAGTGGTACCAACGGGCTGCAAGTCACCCGAAATGACCGACAAGGATAAGAAGCTGGTCAGATACTATGCCCAGCAGATCTCCACACACATGGGCAATCTGCTGCAGGCCATCGACTCGTTCCTGGAGACGGTGGAGAAGAATCAACCGCCAAAGTATTTCATAGCCTATGGTAAATTCGTGGTGGTCAGTGCCCACAATCTGGTCACAATCGGCGATAATGTGCATCGCAATATCTCCAAGGAGGCACTGCGCGAGAAGATTCTTCAGTGCACCAATGCCCTATCCGAAGCCCTGAAGACCTGCGTGCTCAAGTCCAAAAAGGCAGCTGCTCATTTCCCCAGCGGAAGTGCCGTGCAAGAAATGGTGGATTCAGTGGTGCAGATCAATGTACTGGCCTGTGCTCTCAAGTCGGTGATGCTTCAGGCCGTGCAGCTGTCGGTGGGGGATGGAGCCTAAGCTAAAGAACTCTGATCGCTTTGGACTTCAAAGTCTTCCAGGCTGGCAGCGTGATGTTCCTTACTGGCTATATCGCTTCCCTATCCATAAATTGGCATATCTTTCGCATCGATCCGCGATATATCAATTACTATAATTTGTTTGTGATATTTTGTTTTTGGTTTATATTATTTTCGAAAAGAAAATTCACACAATTTCTGTCCCAGCCAGAGTTCCATCAATGATCGTTGCCAGGATTCGCACGATCTCCGCACAATTACGATTTAGTTGTACACACTTATTTTTAAGACCAAGTTTAGTCAGCGCCTTAGTTTTAAGCTACTATATCCTATTTGTAAATAGCATTATTAAGTTAAGTTTCTTCTTTTTTGTACATTTCTATTTTCCTGCAAATTGTATCAGTGAAGCATTTCAGCAAATTAATATTATAATCTAGAAATAACTTTAGAAATAGCTTTATGCATCTTAAACTTAATCGTATAAACCCGTAGCATAGAGTATATATTTATATATATGTACGTACATAGTCAAAATCTGTAAGATTTGCAATAAAACAAACAATTTATAATTTGCGCAAATGCATTAATAGTCATCAGCAATATACGACAAAACACAGCAAATAATAATTATTTAATAACAAAATGTTAGCCATACTATTTTATTGTATGTAATAATTAATCATATTTATGCGGTTGTAATTGCTTATATCAATTGCAGTCGATAAATCACAGCATAATACAAATAAATCAAAACTCAAGTATTTCAAACGTTATCTGAATTTGAATATTTTTTTTTTGGCGCGCAAATAAACACATGTTGCAACTTGCATTTAAACACAACCTATCGATAGCAATCATCGCTTGACCTGTTGAACAGCGCGTGCCTAATCGATAACATATCGATAGTGAGTCCAATGCGTAAGTTAATGGTTGAAATTAGTTTGAGCTTCGATAAATTAAGTCAAGTGAATCACACAAAAGTTGCTATCAGTTTAGTTAAACTTACTATTTTCCCACCACATCCGCCGATTGCATTTTAATGTGGTAGGAAAAACGGCAGGCAGTAGCGTTTATGTGCTGAGTCAGAACTAAGTGATCAGTGATTAGAGTTCTGTAGACTGTAGACCAGATAAACTGAAAGATTTTTGTTCTTTGCAACAGGCAGCGTTATGGAGCGCATTTGCTGCAGATGCGGAGCACCGCAATCTGGTGGATCGGACACCCTGTGCCTTAAAGTGCCACAAACTGAGCTCAGATATCAATGCCATTGTTTTTGTTGTGCGCAGCCGCCTAAAATGAAGTGTCTTTACTGCAATGCGTGGCGCGATCTCGAGATATGGCAGGCCCATGGTCCTTGCCTTATTGGATCCGTGCACTTGTTTGTTTTTTCCGAGCCGTGGCCACCATTTCCCAATCACACTCCGCATCCACATCAACAGGCAATTATGATAAATGTGGGAAATTCGCAAAATTTGAACCCTACAGCGGAAATTGCTGCTGAACCGGATATGCAGATGCAAGATGCATCAACTGATAAATATGTTGCTGTGGAAAGCGCAGAGGAAGTGGAAGAGCCTGTGGACGTGAAGCCAAGGATATCGGAAGGTAAAGCCAAGTGGGTATCCATTGGAGACTTACGTAAATGGTCAAGTTGCATTCGCTGTGGCACGACCAAAAACATGAAATATGGATTGGTTCGTCATGCGCAAATGTGTGGGCAGGATCCAAAATTAGCCACCAGAAAATTCTTCATGTACCTACATACTAAGTCCTGGTGTAATCGTCTGGTAGCGGACTCCAAGTGGGACAAACACTCGAATCCTGAGAACGGTGAATGCGCTGTGTGCCGCTTATGGTAAAAATCAAAATGGACTTTATCCATAATCCACCTGTAAAACATGAATCCTACTTTTCTTTCAGCCGTAAGGAAAAAAAACCTTTGCCGTATCAACCTGATCCGCCCTCCCGGAAGAACCAGAACGCATTGCTGAAACAACATCGTGCTAGATTCATAAGCAACCTCAAGAAACGCAGGGAATCAGTAGCGCCGGATGCACAAGCTCGCACACCAAGCAAAAATTCAACACTTCGAATCATTTCCTGCCGTTCGCTGCAGGATTGAATTAAAAACTCATTTTTGTTATACATACATATATATAATATATACATTCATAATCATAATCATGTGATAAAAATTAACACGAATCAAAATTCTATTTTCTAATAAAGATGAATGATCCTAAAAGAACTTTAAGCATCTTTGGCGCAACGAAATCCCAAATTTCCAGCGGAACTGTCCTCCGTGTTTTGGGATCGTGCCGCACAACGGTAGCGATAACAATACGATTTGTGGCACATATACGATCCGCCCTTTTTGACCCGGTTGGGGGCTTCGCTGGTATCGCCTTGTTGCCAAAGATCTGATGTCCATTCCCAGACGTTGCCCACAATGTTGTACATATCGTAGTTGTTCTGGCGAAACTCGTTCACAGGACACGTAAATTTGTAGCCATCGTCGCCAGTGTTTCCATCGGGAAACTCTCCCTGCCAGATATTCAACCAGTGCTTGTCCTGGGGCATTAGTTTGTTGCCCCATGGGTACAGCTTACGTTGCTTGCCTCCCCGACACGCCGCCTCCCACTCGAATTCCGTGGGGAGCCGCTTTCCTGCCCAGCTGCAATAGGCAACGGCGTCCCGCCAGGACACGTGCACCACTGGATGCTGTTCCAAGCCTGTATAAACCGATGTATACTTAATACAGAATGAATTCCTTTGCTCAGAGCTCACCTTTCAAGTTGCTATTTATGCCGTGCGGTTTGCGCCAGCTTATTCCATTAACTTTGTACCACCAGACTGCGTTGGCAACGCGATAATGCTCCAGTTCCGTCTGTTCAGCTGGCGTCAGCAGTGTTTTGAACAGGAAACTGTCTCCAAAACGCTCCGCTTCCGTAGAGAAATTTGTTTCCTTCACAAACTGCTCGAAATTTGCATTGGACACTTCGTATTTGTCCATATAGAAGTCATTTAGCTTAACCAAACGTTCTGGAGATTCACGGTCTGCCTGAAAATGTGGCTCATCGGTTCCCACATGTACACTGCCGCCAGGAATTAAAGACATTCCCTTAATCTCTGGTTCCAGATCAGCATAGTAGTCCCGGTAGTGTTTGTTTTTGTTGCGTGCCTGTTGCTGGCACACCTGTTGGTCTGGGTCCTGTGACACTGTTTTCGTTTCTGCAGCATCTCTGTCCAGTTTATTGCAGCCACAGTCGCCATTAACGTTGCTACTGAAAATTACTACAATAACAAGCAAAACTTTGAGTCGTTGCATTTCTACACTTAGGAGAGCAACAAGTGGTCAGCTCAGCTGTGTGCCAGGGCTGAAAAGTATCGTAAGCACGGTTTCGATAGCACTTGATAACATTTGTTATTGATCGATATGTTTTGGAATAACACTTGCTTGTTTCGGACTTTAAATCTTCGACCACTTTGAAACTGAACTGGTTAATGATCTACAACTTGATCCTTAAGTACATTCTGCATTAAATAATAGAAAATCGTTGATTATTGTCCTAGTCTAACACAGAAAACGGTTACTTTTTTATTCATATAATTATAATTATTTGTAGTGTTATTTAGTTTATTTTCTACGAAACTTCTTCAACTGCTGCATGAACCCTGCATTTGGCTGTATACAGGGTCGCCACGATTTCACTAGATTGTAAGCCTCCTCGAAGGACATATCCCGGCGCTGCATCAGATAACCAATGATAACGGAGGCGGAACGCGAGACGCCAGCATTGCAGTGGACCAAGACACAACCCTTGGCGGCATGAGCTTCCTCTATGAAATCAATGGCAACGGGAAGCACGTAGTGCAGTAAATCCGTCTCGGGCAGATCCAAGCAAGGCAAATGCTTACACTTCACTGTTAAGGGAATCTCCACGTTGGGTGTGTCAATACCAACACTCAAGATGTGCGTTAATTTGTACTTTTTTACATTCTCGGCGGTGACTGCATCCTGGGAGCCCAAATAGAGGAATTCACTTAATATACACGCTGGAACGGCATCTGGTTTGGTGTCCACAACAAAGCCATACTGACGTGCCTCCAATTGTTCCGGACTTTTGTCCTCATTTCCTGATGATCCACGACGCTCGGCGTAACGTGTTCCGGTGGGTGTGGTTACAATCGTCGTGGTGGGCCTTAAATTGGCCAACCGCTTCTGCAGCTCATACAGCAGTATCATGGCTTATTGACTTTTCGCTTCCGGAAGATCAAAGGCTGTGTCCCTATAGTGAACACGGCAGAGATAAAGACCACAGGCGGGTGCAACCAGAACACGAGAATCCCAGTTGTGCTTGGAGGGTATCGTTAGCATCTGATAAATGGAACGCTTATCGATGCGTCCATCGGCTACGGCCAGCAGTGCACCCACAATTCGGCGTACTTGCTTATAGAGAAACGACTTGGCTTTAATCTCTATATCCCAGTAATCATAGGTTTCCGTGGCCAACGTAGCGTTGGGACCCAATGCAAGGCTTTTCCCTGGACGTATATTGATTTCATCAATCTTTCGCACTGTAAACATGGGATGATCACGACTGGGACCTTTCTGGCGACTGGTGCTCATAAAGGTGCGAAAGTCGTGGACACCGACGAACATACGAGAGGCATCCGTCAAGCGTTTGATATCAAAGTGTGCGTTTCTGTAAACAGTTAACAATTAGTCGGATTAAACTTAACAATAAACCAATTCCTTACTGTAGAAAGTAACAGCGATCAATTTCCTCCACGGGAAGGAAGACTTCAAAGCCCGCGTTCCTCAGTCCTCTACCCGTCTGGTCTATCACATTCTTGGCTACTGCCAGGCGATACAAATATGTGCGTCCGATAGCGTGGTATCTGCAGTGGAAATCGTTCGGTACTCTTTCGGTGCTCAGCACTCGGATGGGTAAACTCTGCTTGTCCAGCGTTCGATTAAGGACACCTGTCAGTGTGGTCGTATCGTAGGGATTTCCATCTTGCCACTCCAAGTCCACATGAACTGTCGAGTGCAGGGCATGTACGCCTGCATCTGTTCTAAAATTAATCCAATTACGTTTCTCAGCGTGTCCTTGAGTTCCATGAATGTATGTATATAGCCTTACCGACTGGACAGCACAGTTTGGATTTCGTTATTGGGTCGAAAAACGCGCAAAGCCAATTCCAAGCAACCTTGCACGGATTTTGTATCCAGAGTTTGAAGCTCCGACTTGTTTATCGTCTTCTGTATACCACTGAAAGTTATTTTGAACACATTGCCATTGATTTTCTTATTGTAATTGCTCTTACCGAAAATTCGTGCCAATGTAGGAAATGTTCAACAAATACCTATGCATAATACAACTACACCCCCACGGCACGTCAATCGAAAAGAAATAAACATATGGTCTGTTATCGATAGACCACATGACACAAAATAACTGATATGCAGAAAAATAATTTAACTACTCAGCAACCTTGTAGACATATTAACTTAATAAAAGTAGACTAATAAAATATAATAATATAAGCCAATATTCAATATTCCATTATTATTATCGAATCGAATTGCTACCGGCAAATTGTGCTTTTGGTGGCGGTCGGTCGATAGCGTCGAAATCATTCGATATGCCAATAGTTCACACTGCCATATATCGCACGGGAATACATCGTTTAAATATCGATACGTAACTTGTCAAAGTTTTGTAACCTGTATAAAAGCGAAAAAAAGGGCAGACGTGCAAACAATTCGGCCGACCGGTTAATATTTTCACACTCGCACAGCGCAAATTTCCGAAGTTTCCACCAGGATCAGGTCAACAGTAACACAAACAGCATAAACAATGGCCGCCTTCGCAGATTATTCCAACAATGAGGAAGCAGAGGTTAATAGCTGGATTCGGTTTGGAATGCGTCTCGGTGTTAGTGCTGCACTGCATCCATTTGAATACTCCAAGACGTTGATACAGATTGGCTATGAGCCCATTTCCGCGAAACCTGGAAAATCTATGTTCGGACGACCGATCATGCTCTTGCCTAACATTTTCCAGTACGGTAAGTGTGAAATCAATGTTACCGGCATTTCACTTGAACTTCGCTCACTGATTAAACTGCGTCTTTCCCGACAGCCGGTCATATCAAAAAAGTCGATGGCTTCTATGGTTGCTATCGCGGTCTGGCTCCCAAACTTGCTGGTTCTGTGCTGACCATGGTTTTGAGCGAACGCGTTGCCAATAAGCTTGGACTAGCTTATAAGGAGGACAAGGATGAGTCAGAACTGACCGAAGAGGAGAAGTTAGTTGACCAAAATACATTCACGAAGTTATCAACTAATCAATGATATCTTTCTGATCAGCTATGCGCAATTCAAGTACAACCTTAAGCGCGATATTGTATTGACGGTCAGTGGCATTGTCGTCGCACATCCGTTCCATGTGATTTCAGTGCGCATGATGGCACAGTTTGTGGGTCGTGAAACGCTCTATAACTCCATACTGGGCTCCATTGTCGAAATCTTTAATAATGAAGGCATTTTGGGCTTCTTTTCCGGCCTGATCCCCAAGCTGCTGTGCGATGTAGCCTGCTTGGTGCTGTCCAGCTCGTCCGTCTTCATTGTCAACAAATACCTCATTAAGGACAGGGTTGCCAGGCAATACAATGCGGGATTCATAAATTTTGCATTCTCGAGTCTGCTGTATCCACTGCAAGTGGTGTCCACATGCTCGTCAATAAGTGGCTCTCGCCTGATGGCCGGACAACCACCCATAATGCCCAAGTACTCCAGCTGGGTAGACTGCTGGAACGATTTGCAGGCGCGTAGGGAACTGAAGCGTGGCAGTTCACTCTTCTGGCGGTGAGAAACATTCCCATTACTCTTAGAAATATGATTTTAATATATTCTTTTACCTATTTTAGCTCACAAATAGTCTACTCTCCAGTCCCAACATCGTTCGCCCCACTGCCAGCCCTGTCTCGCTATCAATAGACGACTTTTCCACGATGACGCGGTATGGTCTTGACCACAATTCATGAATCGCCGGAATTACATCCACCCATAAACGCGTCTGCCTGCATTTTAAAATACTTAGCTCGACGAGCACCAGCCTATGACATACCTCTATTTGTTTTTCGGGAGGCGATTTCTACCACAATTGTAAATCCCATTGTTAAAGCAACAAATTAATTACACATCACACTGTATAAGTTTATTCCTTCATTTCCCCCATCATGGGGCAATCATTGAATGCCCAAATCCAAAGAGACAGTTGTGAGATGAGATTTTCAATTAATTTAAATAGACTGCGTCTTGTTTTCTTGTTACTATTTAAAGCTATACAAAAAGAATTAAAAGCAAATTGACCCAATTGCTAAAACTATCTAAAGACTTCGTTGTAGTCACGTGGTGCACGTAATAAGAGAAGCATTTTATTGGTAACTGTCATGAATTCATGTAAAACAAGATTATTCTCTTAGATTTTAGCTTAAATGAAATTGTGCTTTTATTTCAAATGATTAGTTTTGGATAAGAATTAAGATTTGTTAACTATTTGCAAATTAGCGCTAATGCTTTACGAAATTAAACGATATCTATGCCAAACCTTTAAGACGTTTATTAAATAGTTTTAAGGTTTTCCAAGTTGGAAATTAACTAATTTGTTCGCATTTTGTATTGAGTCGGTGTGAAGTGCATATGAACAATCTGAACTTGTGTTAATTAAAGCCACGTCTTGTATGCTGATATTACCAACTCTTCCCGGTGCATATATACCGTATGTATATATAGATGATTTAGTTGAGGTTCATTATGCAACTATAATTAAAGTGCCGGCAGAGTACCAAGTCTGTCCGCATGTGTGTGGTTCAATGCACGGCATCGAGTGTGCGAAGGGGGGAGGAGAGGACGTCTGATATATTCGAGGAGTTCGGCTTTTGGTTTGTGCCTTTGGGCAGTTATCTCCAAACGGGAGCAAGTTAATACTGTCGATGGTATCACAATTATCAATGGCATTGGCATTGGAAGTGGTCCTAGTTGTGGTTGTGGTTGTGTCTGTTGCTGTGGGAACTGGTTGCGAATTGGAAAACTTGCAGCTTGGCCTGCATTGTTTTCTGAGGCACTCCTCAGTCATGGCAATTTTCATCTGGTCTCTCTCATCAAACGTGTCCAAATTGAGATTAAACGACAGTTTCAATCAAAAAACCAAAATAAGCCGGTCATAACTACAACAACCACAGGCATTTAAAAAAGTAAGGCCGATAAAATTGAGTATTCGACGCAAATATACCCGGGAGAAATATAATTTTATGCACAGAAAGCTCCCTGCGCAATATATAACACCACGCGCAGCTTCACCCTATCTTATAAATGACTGAACAGCAACTAATAAGATATAAGAATCAACTTTATGGCAAAGTCAATACATGTGACATGTGCAGCCAATACATGGATGACGGCAGCGCTGCGGCAGAGCTAAGCACTTTCATTAGATGCTGTGCGGCAATTACTCTCCAAATTTGACGGCAGCGCTGCGGCAGACCTATTAATTAGTTGCTGTGCCAGGCACTGCTCTCCAAAATGGCAGCGCTGCGGCAGAGCGTAGCCCTAAGCACTTTACATTAGATGCTGTGCCGGCAATTACTCTTCTACTTTGACGACAGCGCTGCGGCAGAGCTAAGCTTACAATTTGCATGTGCATGTTATGCAGGCCAATGTTCCTCATACGAAAGAGAGAGCTGCGGTAGAACTAAACTCTACACAGCTTTAAAGCATAGGAGCCAAAGGAGATACATGTGACTACAAATGCAGTTCACCCTTTTACTGAGTGAGTAGCGGGTATGACTAGCCGCAGACTAAAGTAAGTAAACATGTTGTTATTTTTTTTATTTACGAGTAGCCAAGCGGCGTCAACAGCGGCAAACGATGCCTACGCTGCGGAGTCGGCGTAAAACTTCATTCAGTCTGCAGCGCGATCTTCAGCCGAACAGACGAACACGCGAATAGAGTCGGAAGCTCGCGGCGGGTTTCAGACATCGACTAAAATTTTTAAACTCTGTTGATCGACTCTAAACGAGAGAGGTGGCTAATAAAAAGTGCTAATTGTGTGTTTAAAATGTGAATAAGCGACCAGAAAAATAGCAACAACGACAAAATATTTTCTTTTTCGTATGTGATCAGTTGAGTTTTTTTTTGTGAAATCGCATTTGCATTTCTCCTCCCCCTCCACCTTCTTTTCCCCATTGGGCACAGACAATACAATACCTTCCTTATTTTTTGTCCCATGCTTTGTGCCAATGGAAGATTAAATTGGTTCAATCGAAGACCAAGTGTGTGAGTGTGTGTTTGTGTGAGCCAAGCGAACGGGAGAAGCTTACCAACAAATTTGAATAATAAATAAATAAATGCAAATATTAGAAATCTTTCCGTTAAAAACGTTAGACCTTTAAAGTATAAACCCGCGCACAGCACAACAAAAACTGAACCTAAAATTCTGAATGAAACCCAATTTGACACTGGGTGAGTTTTAAAATAGATTTTGGGTTAGATTTAATGTGTTATTAGATGGGTGTGTGTTAGCGTGTCTTCAGTTTTTAATTTATAACTGTCATTAAAGCCAATTGCTATTGACCATTATGCAGTCCAATATTGCAAATCCAGTTTCGATAGCTGAGAAATTTACAAAAACAACAACTTAATTGCTTTCGGTCAGCACGATCCTCAAAACTTATGTACACTCAAGAGTTTGAATCAAAAGCTATTAAATAATTAACGATCAGCGATGCAAAAACTAAAAAAAAGTGGTAGGAATAAATGCAGTTAGGCAAGCCGGCAGAAGAAGACCCTGTACTTATTTTGGAAAATTAATATTATGTATAAAGTAAGAGGCTTTTAGAGTTTCATACTAAATCTATATTGTTGAGATTCAGATCGAACTGTTTATGATCCAAAACAATTCTTCTTCTGCCTGTACAACCCATCAAATTTTCATTTTGACTCACCGAATAGACCCCTCACTCTTCCCAAGTACAGGGCCTCTCGAAAAACATATGAAAAACGATGTACTCGTACATAAGATTACTGCATGGTCGCTGCATTATTTACGGCCTGCTTAGCAAGTCGCCGTATCTGAAACTCTCATTAGAGCGGGTCCAGCGGAGTTATAAAACCAGAACCTCGGCTAACCAAAATGGGAGCTGCGATTCGAGAACCAATTCTACTCGTGATACGGATTGATCTGTGAGCTGTAAGTGGTGTAGAAAGTTAAGACGTCAATTTGTCTGCCACATTTCGGGCAATTACGTCAAAACTTCACTTTGGCCAAAAACTTAATGGTTCGCTAAACTCGAAAGAAAACAACAAAAAGCATCGAAAACATAAAAATAGAATTAAACGGTAGTTTGCACGCGCTTATATATTTCTGCTATACTTAGGCATAAACTAATATTAAAGGAGGAGAAGGCGATAGGAAAGGTTAATCCCTGCCCACCTTGTGGGTGTCGAGGGGTTTGTCCACTCGCACCACTCGCTCAGCCACATTCAGATAGGCCTCGTACTCAACAGTCTCCGGTGTGGTGTCGTAGTGATAGTGACCACCCCAGTTGCTGAACGAGAAGGAGTGAAAGTGCTGTAATCTGAGGTCCAGATCATGCTCTTTGGTCACCAGTGTGCCCACTGCGTTCAGTTGGGCCGGCATCTCGTAGAATTTTAACCACTGGTTGACCTCCTCGTCGGTGTGAATGGGTGTCTTGCTGAAATCGCGCATCACATGCTGATGTGCGGCACCCTGTTTGATCAGAAAAATGCCACCCAAGCCGACCACCTTATCGCCATAGTGCACCTCCAATCCCTTGCGTATGCACTCAATAAAATTCAGCTCACCTTTGCGCTGCTTCACGTTGATCTTTAACACGGGCCCTGCCTCGCCCCGGCTCAGGTAGAGATTCAGCAGCAGCGCACAACGGTGCTCTGTGCTCGGTATGCGCTCCAGCACGCACTTCTCGTCCTCCCCCTCGCACTGTGGCCGTGTAGCTGCCATTGGTCAGCTCATCCTTGGCACTAACCGACAGATTGTAGATACCCTCACAGTTAGAGTTCCTAATGGGGTAGGGTCCAGCTCCGGCGCCCACGGCAAATATTTTACCAGCACCCTGTACGCGACGCGTCATCTCCGTTATGTTGTACAACTTGTCGCGCTGCACCAGTGGCAGCAGATATGGTGGACCGCCCACCTCCAGTAGAGTGGGTTTACCGCCCAGTCCCGATTCTACCAAACCAAACTGAGGTGCCTTCAAGTCGGGACAGGTGCCCACCTCCACGCTTACTGTGGCAAAGTTCTGTTTCAGCGCACCCTGTATAACTGCAAACAGAGAGTGCCCAAAAGAGAGACAGTTAGTGGGAGAGGAAGAGAGGAGAATGTTTTCAAAAGCTTTATCTCGCCCTCAATCAAGACAACGACAACGACAGCGAGAGCGAAAACAAGCAAAAACTGAGCATGTGAGCAAAAGCTTTGCATATGTTGCTATATTTATACACTAACTGAGAGCAGTTCAGTTCTGTTACCACATCTGTAAAGCAGTGGGGAAGGTGTGGCAGACATACAATTTTTTTTGTTTTGAAAAGACCTAAGAACTAAAATATAATAATAAAACTTCAAACTAGGCAGTCTTTTTTAAAAGAAAATTTTGTTTTCATATAAAGAAACTTCTTCTTGGTATTACTATGTGTCTCCAAGTCACACATTAATATTAAAAATGTTCGTCAGAATGAAACTTGTCTATTGAAAAGTAATTGTTTTACTAGTCAGAAGTTTTTAATACATTTTTGTAGTTGAACTTCAAGGGTAAGGGTATCAATTAATTGTCATACCAACTGCTACATGTTCTCTACATTGTTTTGCTGTCTTAGCACATGAGAGTTAGAGGAGAGAGAGCGAGCGAGACAACTTAGTCTCCTACGAAAAAAACAAAAACCGGCTGTGGAAAGTTCGACACAGTTGTTGAAGGTCATTTGTACGTGCTCTACTCTGCTGTGCTCCAATCTAATTGAAAGAATCTGCCCAACACTCCAACCAATTGGCAGAATTTACTTACCACTCTGCAGCTCCTCCAGCGGTGGCACATGCAGCGCCTTCTCCTCAAACCGCAATTCGGACGTGTTCAATTGACTTTGGCTCATTTTACGCTACAGATTTCCAGCTTCTTTTATATAAAAATTCTGTTGTGCTTTAATAAAAAGCTCCGAGAGTTTGAGTTTGTTGTGTTCCCACGATCGTTGCAAACGCGACTGTGAAACAACCCCATGAAATACCTCGCATTTTAACTACTTTGTGTGTGGTTTTCGGTGTGACCTATAGTTAACATTGCCTCTCGTACAGGGTGCTCCAAACGAGCGATAAGATAAACCTTTTGACGAGTTTACGGTAGCCAAAAGCATATGTACCTTATGATTGTCTTATTTTTGACACTGAATGCACGCCTAAAGTACATGCTTAGACGCATTTTAACTATGTACAGTACGCACTCGATTTGATGCACTAGAAAACACTTCTTAACTTGTTTTTTACAACCGTTTAAGCCCAAACCTTCTTTTGAAAACTGAAAACAAAACATTGACTAGGTTTTCCCTGGTGATTTCTCAACCTACCCTACGAAATTTCCAAAGAGCTTTGATAACTTTCCCCTTCAGCATGTCACCTAGACTAACCGGTTGGTAACCTCTTTGGTAACAATGTTTACAACTTGAATTTGTGGTCGAAACCTGTTAACTTCTTAAATGAAATGCTTCTACATTCTAATTAGCATAAATTGGAAAGGCCGTCGCCATTAAAATACCATCAGAAATTGATACAATTCTAAAGAAATTAGAGTCTAATGCAAAATCCCCATTAATAAACCATATACATTCAAAATTGATCCATTTCTGAATGAAATACTGTTACAAACTGGAATTCTAATCGTTTATTGGAGGAGTTTCACTGTACAGGCTGAACTAGAATGTGTAAAGAGTCTGATAAGCCTCGCCCTGTTTACACAATGTGAAATTTACCTCTGTGATAGCGTAGCCACAGATAGTAGACAGGCATGAACAAGCACCGACAAGCAGTGACTTGCGCAGTAGCTTAGCGGTCACTTTCAGACATGGGTCAGTGATAAGAAATGTTTCAAAAATTGAGACAAATTCACGCCAAGTGTTAATTTGATGAATTATGTGCTAGGAATTGGAATTGATGTCGTGAGCTATTTGAGGATTTGTGTTATGATTATGCCAATTAGAGCTCCTGTGTCCCCATTACTTCATCTCTGCTGTGACACTTGGAGTGATGTATAGCTGTGCGTAGATGTAATCAAGTTGTCCACGTTCATGTTTATGTCCAAACTGGTCCAAGTGCAATGAAATCCATCAACTATCAGACAGCCAGCAGAAGATTGTTTATAGTGAAGCATCGCTTCGAAAGTGCAGTGCTGTGTTTGGACCACGGTCAGCAGCAATGGCTGACCTCAATAAGCGTCCCCAAACGAGAACTCCAACTAAAGATCTAGCTATAGATTCAGCTACAACTCCAGCCAAGAACTCGAACTCTTTGCTGACCCAATTCCAACGCCCATTCGCAGATCTTGGTCGTTCACTTCACTTTTGCGTTCTGCTGGGAACTGGTTACAAGCTCAGCTCTGCATGTATGTGGCACACACACACACACACACACCTCTTACACACATCTGGCTAATCTCGTCTTCCATTTGGCTTGCTTCTTAATATAATCTCGTGTTCCTGTCACATTAGGCAATGTTTGACAGTCGCCAATTAAAGACATCGTAATGGGCAACCGCATCGCACACAGATCCACAACAGGAGGCGGCGGCGGCAGTGGGTGCGACGCCGGTGATTCCCAGTTTAACACACGTCGACGTTATCAGCGACATAAGCAGGAATACTGCCTGCAGGACGAGTATCGTTCTAAGACGCTTCCTGCTCGCTATCCTCCAGACGAGTCGGAGCATCGCAGGGAACCGTCTCAGACCCATTTGGGATCCAGTAGTTGTTTGGGTGCAAAGTCGGATGCTGGAAATGGTAACGGTAATGCAGCAAACGGCGAGACATCGCGCATGTTATTTTTGCTCTACTTAATACACCGCACCTGGAACGTGGTCATGGATACCATGGATTCACGCACCAAAAGGTAATTAACTGCTTACAATATTAACCCACCAATTTGGTTGTTAATCTTTCTGTCATTAACCTGTTCAACTGGCAGTCGCTCAAGAACGGAGGAGGAGACTGTGCCACAGTTGCAGCCAGACACACCGGTTGTCATGCATCAGGGTCGTCGTGCTGCCCAGCCGACGCCAGACGAGGAGTGTTCCATTGGCATCACCGACATGGATGCCTCCTCCTACTGTTCCCAGTATTCCTGTTGTAGCTGCAGCTACTGCTACGAGCAGGCAGTGGATAGTCGAACCAATCACTACAGCTCGATTGCTGACGAATACTCGCTGGACTCCATTTTCGAGCATGGCAAATCCATGTGCGACAGGTGAGCTACCAACAACCATTTGAATTTAACGTCTTTTGTGTATAGCAGCCAGCTGTTGTCAGCAACCGAGTCTGCTTGATCGTATGAAAAAAGTGTTGCATACTTTTAGGCAGTATATTTTAATTTATTTCAACGAATTATTCGAATTTAAAATTGAGTACATTTAAGCTAAGAAACAATCGTTGATGGATGGCAGCTCCCCTTTGCAGAACTTCCAGGTGGACCAAGCTTTCCAGCCCTGTTTAGCTTGCACCTTTCGTGCACAACTCACGGAGTTGTTAATGTTATCGGTCAAGAGGTCATCACAGCTGAGCTTGCACATATTGTGAGCTTTGCCACTGCCAGACTGGCACCAGTATTTGTTGTTGATTTGAAAGATGCCGTAGTCGTGGGAGCCGTTCTTGTTTTTACGACCCGTAATTTCCGTGCGATAGGAACTCTCGTGCTGGGCAATACAGGTCCATATATTCAGCTGATCACGGGGAACTCCCAACTCGGCCATCTCACGGGCGAGCGAACAGCGATCCAGTGTGCGTCCGTGAGCGGAAGCAATTATAGCCAGAGCAATCAAAACGAGGAATGCCTTCATGATGAAACTTAGGAGAACTGATATCGAATTTCTAAAATACCTTCGCCTTTATATGCAAACTTGTTGAAGCTGTTCAGTCAAGCTGTCGCCAACTAAAAAAACGGCAGCTTCAACGTCACACATATGATTTGTTAATTAATCAGTATAGAATATCTTTGCGAACTGGTTTAAATAAATCCCCTAATTGCCAGAAATTTTATGGTGGGATTTTTAGCAAGCATGAACTTGCTGCATACTTTTGAGCGCGCATTGGCATTCCCAACAAACTGTAAATCACCATTCCTAACTATGTAGTATACCTGCAACTTTTACTGACTGTCAAATATTTCAGCTCAAACTGATTAATTAAGATTCAAATTTTATAGTTTAAGAAAGAAGAATTATCATTCCATTGAGTAGCAATCGAAGCACTTCTGATATTACAAAAAACACTGATTGGAATAGTACTCTAGATAAGTCCTGCGCCGATAGATAACAAAGCCCTATAAAAGCACAGTTTTCTGCAAATTCGACATCAGTTTTCTGAAAAATAGTAAACATGAAGTTCTTCGTCGTTCTCCTTGCTCTGGCTTTCGCCGCCCCCGCTCTGGGTCGCACCATGAACCGTTGCTCCCTGGCCCGTGAGATGTCCAACTTGGGCGTTCCCCGTGACCAGCTGGCTCGCTGGACTTGCATTGCCGAGCACGAGAGCTCCTTCCGCACCGGTGTTGTCGGACCTGAGAACTACAACGGCTCCAACGACTACGGTATCTTCCAGATCAACAACTACTACTGGTGCCAGCCTGCCAACGGTCGCTTCTCCTACAACGAGTGCAGACTGAGCTGCAATGCCCTCTTGACCGATGACATCACCAACTCCGTCCGTTGCGCCCAGAAGGTCCTCAGCCAGCAGGGATGGTCCGCCTGGTCCACGTGGAAGTACTGCAACGGTGCTCTTCCCTCCATCAACGACTGCTTCTAAGAAGTATGCTTATTACTCAAATAAATACGATAGTGAATACCTAAGCTTATGTAGTAGTTAAACAGTCTTCTACGCTTATACACTTATACACTTCTAAGCAGTGTCTGTTTCTAGTCTAGTCTTATACTCTCTTATAAACACAAGCTTATACTGTGTTTGTAGAAGAGCGGCGCTTAAAACGAGTTGAGAAAGTGACCGAAGAGAGACGAACTAACTGTCATCAACTGCTTGAGTCGCTCTGAAGCCAGAGTTAAAGCTCTGATTCAGTCGTTGCGTGACTTCCGAACGAGGCAGATGTGTGTTTCGTATGCGTGTGCGTGTGTGTGCAGCGTCAGAGAGTTTTGACTTTTATTTGTTTGGATTGATTTTTTTATCACAAAGCGCTTAGAACAAACGACGATGTCTTTGCTAGCTGTGCTTAAGGTCTAGCAAAGTTCCATTGTCGCAGTTCGCAGTCAGTCGAGTGTCGATTTGATGAATATGGAGTTTAAAACAAAGTTATAAACTGTTTCCGTTATTTGTGTTAACGGCTACTCCATCAATATATCAATATCTTTACGGCCACCTTCAATCCAGGTTGTTACGTGTCGCAGACGATTACGCGATATATGTACATTTGTATATGTGCATTTATTCTCGAGAGAAACAAGTTTCAAGTGCGGTGTGTGTGCCCCCATCCCTCTCCACCTCTCTCTCTCTCTCTCTCTGTCAAATAGAGGTAACAGCATCGCGAGTGCGCGCGCTGATTGCATTCTAACGGTAAAACGAGTACGACGCTCGTTTTGGTCCAGCCTATACGCTGGCCTATTGCAGCATCCACAACAACGGGAACAACAACAACAACGGCAAGAAGATCAAGAAGAAGAAGAAGAACATTTGCAACCGTAACTGAGTAGCATACAAGTTGTGAGTTTTGCTTTGTGCTAATCTTCTCAATTTATGCCTCTTGTTCTTCGATGACGCTGCAAACTGCAAGAAAGTCAACTTTTTCAAGCAAAAAGAAAGAATAAGCAAACGAGAAAAAAGCTAAAGAATTATGAGGAATTGAGTGTATGTGCGTGTACGTGTACGTGTACGTGTGTGTGTGTGCCAGTGTTTGGACATTTTGAGAACATTCTGCATTGGCCCAATTTCAATGTCGTGTCATTAATCGCATATGAAACGCTCCAAATTGGATTTCGGATTGGCCTACAACTCTAAAAAGCAAGAAACAGAGGTAAGATCGAGACCCAAAAATAACTGAAGCATGGTCAGAGTAGCACACACTCTACATACGACTTAGTCGTAAGGTTAGACATGCCCAAGAGACCCAACCATTGTTCGCTGCTTACACCCACCACAGGTCGTGTGTGTGTAGATAACTAATCTTAAATCTTAACTAGTAGCGGTAGCGGTAGCTACTACGACTACTACTACTACCTCTATCTCTTCCTCTACCTCTACTATATGCAAATTGGGGCTTGACTTTCTTCTCATTTGCCATTCAAAATCCTCTCGAGTAGCGTTTCGTGTGGGCAGCAGTCGACTCTTAACATTGGCATTGAACTGCCAAGAGAATCAGAATCAGCATCAGTTTCAGATACTTTTGAGACTCAGATACATTTTAGAATAAATGGAATCACGCTACAAGTGCCACTTGTTACGACTGACAATCGAAGCTATAAAAATATTTTTATGCCACCATAAATTGTTGCGTGTGCGTCGAAAGAAAAAAAAAACTATAAAACTAAAGAAAAAGTTAAGAAGAAAATGTAGAAAACGTAAATACGTATATGAAAAACAAATTACATTTAACCGTACTCGAAAGCGTCCAAAAGAGCCATGGAAATGGTGAAAAATTCAATTGGCGACGGCACGCTTCAAATCGCACTCTCCGCACTCCTCGTAAACCCCCCTCTACGCCTCTGATACCCCCTGAAATTCCCCAATTCCACAGCTCTAGATAGAGCCGCTAACAATGCCACTTGGTGTACAAAGAAGTGTATAACAAACAACAGAAGAAATATCAGTGGGCAGCAAAAAGATATAATAACAAATACACATAAAATACGAGTCTACTTTGGGTCTTAGACGAAAACTGTTCCGGTCTGATTTAACAATTGTTAATAATAAATAGCTTAGGCATTGGCCACGCTACAAATGGGCAGAGGGGTGGGCTGGTGAGGAGAGTGAAGCGAGTGAGCAATTGGCCAAAAACCAAAGCCATAATATATGAGGAAAAGTTTTCTACTTAAAACCGAATTTATTCTTTATATAGGTTATATGTACAACAGACAAAAGCTGAGCAGCTGTCGGACACCTGACAAATGAGGTAATTGTTGATTAAGTAACCGCAATTTGCTTACCTTTGTTAAGCTGCTGCAATTGGCTTTTGGGATTTGTCTTCTTTGTCTTCTCTACTCTTCTCTGTCCCTTTGTTAGCCCCATAACAAATGCAACTGGCCCATTGAACTGTTAATTGGGCTTAAAGGCCAAAAGTCTACAGAGACAGACAATGAAGAAATCATTTAATTTGCATCTAATTTAAGTTAAGATAACGCTACACGTGCAGATACTTTGGGGGATTTACTTTAAGGACTTGCTTATCAGTTTGATTAGACCTACAAGTACTTTAGATAGGGTACAAGTTTTGCTTACCTTTTGATATCTGTCTGAAAGAGTTGGCAGGTTGGAGAAGAAGTGGTAGATAGGTTGATGCTTTCGTCATTAGACAGAGAGGACCAGAGCTCTGCAGGGAGCTGTCGTTTTTAAAGATAGAAAAGTAAGATAAAAACTTAAGGGTATTCGAACGTGAGGAAATAGGAGGATATGGATATCGGAATTGGAAGAAAGTAAAGAAAGGAATGTCGATCATAGATTACTTGATTTAAGTACAGTTGTGCTTAGACAAATATTTCCAGATAATTAAACTTATCTACAGTTTGTTTGTTTTATTTCGAATAGGTTAGATTAGGCCACAATAAATTCCACAAAAGTGCAGACACACTGTCGTGCAAGTTATCAATTTAGAAGATGCCAAAAACACAGTCAGTCTCTATGAGTAACCACTGACTTATCAGTCAAAGATATAAGCGGAAGTTTGCTCAAATTCGATAAGATAAAAAGGCTTTTGAGAGAAGCAAAGAGTAGTTAAAAAAAACTCTCTCTGCTGCTCAGTCTGCTAACTAAATGATGAGCTCGAAATAAGCACTAAAATTATGTTTTAATGGGGCTAAAACAACATATAATTAAACTTAATTTGTAGGCACAATCTTTTAAGATATTTATAGCTTTAAAGTAATTTTAAACAAGTCTCCCCAGCTACTGTGAATCTTTTTCTTTGGGGTGATGATAGCTTCTATGTTGTCAATTTTCCAATAGAGTTGAGTAGAAAAGCTTTGTTGTCAGTTGGCACTTTCTCCCGCTGCAATTTGGTAATCCGAGTGCCAATCTATGGCCAGAAGGCAATATGATTATAGATTATGGATTCCAATCGGCTTATAATTGCATACACAAGTAAGTTTCGTGCACAACAGCTCGAGGATGCCTTGGGCGATATGTCAATCATTTCTATATGTATTTTCGGTTTTTTTGGGCTATTATTATGTCCACTCAATGGCGACTTACCTTCAATATTTTGCTTTCAATATCGTGTCTATTGATTTCATGCGGAACTGGTGGCAAACTTTACACTATTTGTTTAACATTTATAAATACACAAATCTCAGTCACCTCCAGTTCAACTAGTTTGTGGCTGATTCTACGCTCAATGCGAATATAATTAATATGTTTTGGGTCTGGCCATAAATCGGTGTTGACCCGTTGTCATTTGCGGTTGGTTGGCTTCAACTTTACTTTCTATGGGAGAAAATTTGCCAAGCTATAGAAATAATGAAAAGATACGAAATTTTATGGCCACCTAAACAAATCGCTTTTTAATTTTTACCACACTTTTATAGCGAATTTAAAATTAGTATATATTCTATAGAGTGAATTACGGCCCATTTGTTTTAGCCATTTTCATGGTAGAAAGTGATCTTTAGCCGTTTCGAAAGTTGTCACACTTTGTGGTCTTTTAGTTTCGAAATTCGAATCAATCAACTGGAAGATGATACAGATTTCGTTTTCGAATCGCAAAGTTTTCAATTAAAAGTAATCTCGGAGCAGCAGTTATCGTTTGAGGGCTGTATTATCTCACCCAGCAGTGAGAAATAAACAAAGTCTATCTAATCTTTTAATTTTTTAACGTTTTATTTACCTTTTTTTATTTTTTATGCTTATCTTAAGTTAACTATACAATTTTCAATAGTCTCGAGATTTCTTTGAGATATTTGAAACCAATCATTGGCCAAGTATTTCTTCTAGTGCTCTCGTCAGATGAGTGTTTGTGGCTGAGTAGGGTATAGGGTTGCCACCTTAATGTTTTATGTATAAATAAAATAAATTCATCTTCTAAATTCAGGCTAGGGTTGCCACCCCATTTGCCACCCTCTTTGCAATATGGGTAATTCCATTGAAAATATACACTTAATCATAGGTCAGGGTTGCCACTCAAGCTGACAACTCTGCTCATATGCTTCTAATAGTCTTATAATGGCTTGAAGAACGTATATCATTTACTCCTGAGTTGCTTAGAGCTTTTGGCACTCATCTTTGCTAAATAATTTTGGCATAACTACCTAAAGTTTTTCCAGAGTTGTATACAGCGCACACGAAAATTGCGACAATGATCTCACTTGTCGAATCTTCAGCGGAAGTTGTTCCATATTTGCCAGTAAATTAATTTAAATTACCTTTTTTTAAAGTCTCTGTAGTGTTTTGTCTCGTGATCTACAATTCACTAGTACAACCAGTTTTTTTTTTTTTTTTGGCTTTTAGTTCATTTATAGTATTATAATGAATAGGTCTGGGGTCTCAGTCTGTTTATAATTCGGCGTTGACCTGCTGTCATTTGTCGAGCTTCAAGTTTACTTTCTATGAGAGAAAATGTGCAAAAAGGTTGATTTTGATGAGCTACTTTGAGGCTTTCAGACTGCAAATTGTTTGTTTGTTTTGCAAAAGTTTCTAATTTTATGGCTTTATTTATGTGAGCGACAAGACAAGCCTTGAATTAGTTTAGCGACCATTTCAAATTTCCATAACAGACCAAAGAAATCATTTATAGCTTTACAGTCAAAAGAAACACCAAAAAACTCTATAAATCATTGAAAAATCCAGTTTTGAAACCAACCAAACCCAGTCCAACCCAACCCGCAAATATGAAACAATTTCAAGTTCAATTATTCAGCAATTTTATTGTGGTATGATCAGCAAATACCGAATCATTTAGAAGCAGTCGTTGATGGAGGGGAGAGCACCGTTGCAGTACTTCCAGGTGGACCAGGCGGACCAACCCTGCTGGCTGAGGACCTTCTGGGCGCAACGGACGGAGTTGGTGATGTCATCGGTCAAGAGGGCATTGCAGCTCAGTCTGCACTCGTTGTAGGAGAAGCGACCGTTGGCAGGCTGGCACCAGTAGTAGTTGTTGATCTGGAAGATACCGTAGTCGTTGGAGCCGTTGTAGTTCTCAGGTCCGACAACACCGGTGCGGAAGGAACTCTCGTGCTCGGCAATGCAAGTCCAGCGAGCCAGCTGGTCACGGGGAACGCCCAAGTTGGACATCTCACGGGCCAGGGAGCAACGGTTCATGGTGCGACCCAGAGCGGGGGCGGCGAAAGCCAGAGCAAGGAGAACGACGAAGAACTTCATGTTTGATTGAATCGAATTACTTTGCGAGTAAACTGATGGGCAGGTCCTAACAATGAAGCGCTTTTATAGCAGCCCAAAGCACTTGAGATCGTGTAACGTGGAACAAGTAACAAGGAGCATTTGAGAGGCGATAAGATAGCCAGGTTTACGTCAGGCCAACTTTGATAAGGCTACTTAAGTGGGCCAAGCCACAAAGTTTGTTAGCCCGAAGAAGACGAAGACTCGAATTGAGAACTGTTCTGGGCCCAATGGCAATTAAGTGAGCCCCATTTTGACCTGGCTATTATAGTAACAGTTCTTTCTTTACCACAATTTCGGTACATAATTGAACAATTAGTGATGTCTCGTGTATTAATGATGACAATTTGTATAATTTGTGTGCCAAAGGCACTAACTCATGCATATGCAATGAGGCCTACAGAAATTCTTTTGGCCAGAACTGTTAGCTGACCCATATACGCCATTAGAAGCTTTTATATTAACTCATAAATCAAGCGGCAAAAGTAAAAGTGAAGACAGTCTAAAACCAGAGTCAGAGGCGGAGTCCGATTCCGAGTCGGAGTCGAGTCTTTTCCAAAGAATGCACAATGGCATAAATTAACACGGAATCGCTATTCGATAATTCAGTGACTATCGAAGGGGGTCACACGGCGCGAGCAGCAGCTTCTTTTGAGACCCTGTAGCGAAGAGTCGTAGGGGGTATGTTAGGTTGGTGGGGAAATAATTAAGTTGGCTTAAAACTTGACTTCAAATTCAGTAATTAACTTATGATCATATTGATTATCGAGTACAAGCCTCGAAGATTAAGTACAGGGTCGTTTGCTATCGACTCTTTAGTCTACACCTTTTCTTACTACTTCTTTTTTGCTGCTGACCAAATGGCTTTACGGTAGCCTTTTTCTCATTTGTCATTTGGCCAAGAGGTTAACAACTTTCTTAGCAGAAATGTGTAGAAATCTGCGCTCATCATTGGCAGCCAAATGAGCTAGGAATACCGCTAACAATACAAGAGATGCCAGCTTTTGAGTGGGCAGAGCATAAGCCCATAACTCCATGTATTGTTCCACGTATTCCTCCTGCATTCCAAACTTGGCTCATACCCTCAAAAGTGCATTCACTTGAATGGGGTTAATGTAACAACAGCCCGATGAGGTTTATTTTTTTGCCAAGACTTTTGTCTAAGACTTCTTCTACTCATCTAACCAACTATTTGCTGTGGTTGTTGACGTGAAAGCAAACTGCAGTTCAGCTCACTTAGTGCTCATCATCGGGTTGATGATGTGTGTTAGCCTTGGGCTTTGTGCCAAGTCAGTGGTTTTACGACAATCCAACTTGTGACCGTTATGAAACACACACACAGTTACAGACACACATACTCTACCATAAGTACAAAGTTGAGTTCTTTGAAGACTGATCTTCGGGCATTATGTAGCTCCACACTAGCCTACTTTGAATATCAATAGCCCACAGTCGAACTCTTTGGGCCAAACACACAAAAATCAAGCTTAAAGCATGGCTATAGTAATTGGTTAAGCAAAGACAAAAACAAAAGCAAAAACAAAACGAAAACCTAACAAGGTTAATGGTTTAACTATAACTAGTGGCATTTAAATATACACACTGTGAATAACCGACAGCTCAAAATCAAGTAAAAGTAGGCTAATTTTTTAATAATTTCAAACTATTTACCGATCATTCAAAAACACTGAATTGAAAGGGGAAAGAGGAGCGAAAAGAAGGGGGAGTATTACTTAAGGTTTTGAGGTGCAAAATGTGGAATGGAAAAAAGATGTGAAGAGGGAAAACAAACGAAATTTTTTTAAACTTTGTGCTCCCACAACTATTTGAAAATGAAACCTATTTCAATGTCAAATATCCCTTAAGTCACGGTTTATCAAGCAAATTAATAATTCATCTTAAGCACATTTTTATAATTTTGATTTTTTTCAAAAACTTCAAGTTTAATTTAAATCAAACTAAAAACTTTTTTAAATGACAATTCACCGACTGGGTCATTTAACGACCTTAAGAAAAGATACGCTATCTAAATCCGCTTCTTTTGCTAACTAAGATTAGTTAGATTCAATCAACTTAAACTAAAGATTACAAATTGATGAAAAAGTAAACAAATTCTTAAACTTTTCCAAGCGAATTGTTTACTTTATTTTGACAACATTTTGTATTTATTTTGGCGTAAATTGATTACGATTATTTCAATTCCATTAATTGACTAGAGCATTGCCACGATACGGATAATGATAAGGGAATCTCGTCAATTGACTCCTAGACCACGAGGGTACTCTTGATAGCGTCCCACTAGCTTAGATAAACTACGACTATAAAAGCACCGGGTTTCTGGGACTCAACATCAGTTACCTGTAACATAGTAAACATGAAGTTCTTCGTCGTTCTCCTTGCTCTGGCTTTCGCCGCCCCCGCTCTGGGTCGCACCATGAACCGTTGCTCCCTGGCCCGTGAGATGTCCAACTTGGGCGTTCCCCGTGACCAGCTGGCTCGCTGGACTTGCATTGCCGAGCACGAGAGCTCCTACCGCACCGGTGTTGTCGGACCTGAGAACTACAACGGCTCCAACGACTACGGTATCTTCCAGATCAACAACTACTATTGGTGCCAGCCTGCCAACGGTCGCTTCTCCTACAACGAGTGCAGACTGAGCTGCAATGCCCTCTTGACCGATGACATCACCAACTCCGTCCGTTGCGCCCAGAAGGTCCTCAGCCAGCAGGGATGGTCCGCCTGGTCTACCTGGAAGTACTGCAACGGTGCTCTCCCCTCCATCAACGACTGCTTCTAAATGATTCGAATCGATAATAAATGAAAAATCTTTAAGTGAACTTTTCCCTCTGTGGAGTTGTTGTTTCTTGGATTCCATAATTGATTCTTTCTCCACACACATTCGAATGCTTTCGAAAGTCATAGTAGATCTTAGAGAGAGATAGAGGCAGAGGTAGATAGGGAAGAGGAAGAATGAAAGCTGTGAACTAATAACGAAAGCAAGTATTGATTTTTTGAAAGGCAGGTGAGCAGAGAGTGTCGGGAGTGTAGGTAAAAACTATTGGCTAGACTTCCACTTCCATTTCCCCTTCCACACTTTCCTCCCAGTTACCTGCCTCTCATAATAGGCCGTTGACTCCAGAGCGGTCAGTGAATTCTTAATTCTTAATGGGGGGAACTCGGTGGGCAATAATTTATACAATGCCGACAGTAAACAGACAAGTCGAGAGCAGGGAACGAGTGGGGATTGGGAACGAAAACGGGATCGGTAAAGGAAGTGGCAATGCATTAAGAGAGACACCAACTTAGATCGCTTAGAGAACAGGCTGTGAAACAAAGCAGGAAACCAAAGACTGGAAAATTATACCCACCAAGAAATGGAGGCCACAACGGCTTCGGGGGAAAACTGTCAGCAGACCTTTTCCTCCTGACAAGTGTCTGTGCTGAGGCTTTCCTATAATTTGTGCACATTAGCACAAAACTGCCCAATCCGTAGAACTGTGCATAAGTAATTGCCATAAGCCCTAGCCAAAGAGGTTGGGGCGACACTACGACATGGCGTGGGTCAAGTACTTCCCAACCAACCAACAATAAAAACAACAACTACGACGGGTAAAACAATTACTGCGGTTACTGTCGAATGAAATCAGCGTAGCATAAATTTATGCCGGTCCAACAACTAGTTGGGAATAACAGCCACTGGGAGCTGGAAAGAGGGGGAAAGGGAAAGGCTGGGGGAAGAGATGAGCATGATCTTCAAGGCGTATGATTTTCAAATGCTTCAGGGATTGTGGCTGATTTAATTGGTGTGGAGCGAAAAGTAAAAAGTAATTGCAAAGAGGGTGAATAATTTAGAATTTGTTGTAAGCTGCGAAGAGACGAAATAAGAAAGCGAACAAAATAGAAAACGAAACGAGAAGAAAAGCTGAAGAAAAGCTAAGAAGAACTCAGGAAGTTTGACCAATAAATATAAAAATAAAGAAGGAAATTGTGACAGTTTCCTAGGTAAGCAATTCATGAACCAAAAGAAATGGGAAAAGAGAAAAATCCTAAACGGTCTGGGAAGTAAGGTAATTCCAGGCTTAAGTATGGAGATTTTTTATGAAATAATTATATTGCCCCACAACAAATTCGTACTTTACTCAAATTTGTGTTCCTTGTCCCTTAAGGTTCAACCTATAAATATTTGTGATAATTTTGTTATCTATGAGACGGGAAAAGCAAATTGTCTTAGACGAAAAAAACTCAATGAAAACTAATCGAACTGACTTAAGAAACCTACTCCAAAACAACACTTTTCATTCAATAATTTCCACTTCGTTTCGCGTCCAACTAATCAATAAATCTGCTGATCTTGCAGACACAGTGAGATTATGATAATGCCCACTTATTTATCTGATGCTCAAACTTTGAGTTTTTCAAGTGTTTTCCACTTAGAGAGAAATCATAAGAGAGTCGGTCGATTTTAATACGCAAAACTCGAGTGCAGATAGCACACGACAAAAAATTAATGAATGGCACGACCGATGGCGTTTGATAACTACCCCAAAAGGGGATTCACTCTTATCAAAACAAAATGGCGACTGCTAGCCAAAGTCCCAGACATAGTTCGAGTTGTGCGCTTATCAGCAGAAAGCATCGAAGCAGCAGAAGCAGGAAGAGAAAGGAACTGAATGTTCTACAGGGCATACAGGGAAGACGATCATCTGATGCCTAAGCAATGCTTAGACTTGCACAATACCAACATATCGTATTACCAAAAAAATGTGTAAAGAAAGAAGACACAACTCTTGTCGTTTTCCAGTTGGTTAAGTAAACATGATCTTGACTTGTCATTGTCAATGGTAACCGAACTGAAACGGCACGATGACGACCCGACAAATCCAACAACTTTGAACTACTTTTGGCATCAATTACTGCAACCTGTCACACCACAAATTGTGAACATTTCACCTGGCCAAAGCTAAACAAACGTAACTATGTCAAAAAATCAAGCTGTGATATAAACCTTAATTATATTATTTGAAGAGACAGCTCTGTTGATCGTATATCACCTCGGGAGACCAGCAAACACAGTGGGCGCAATCTGTGGCCAACAAATCTCGGGTGAAAATCATAATGGCCATGTTGGAAAATCTTTCATACTCTGCGTATGGTTTTTCTTTAGGTTCAAGCCGAAGATTGGTGTGCTCTACAATAGGAGAAGTAGGGAGTGTAAAATAGGTCTCTTTGGATACATTTTTTAAGAATTTTTACAGCTGTTTTGTTAAAAGTTCATCTTCAGACCTCCTACCATTTAAGCAGCACGCTGATCAGTAAGACAGTCAGTCAGTTGTCGACTGAGAGCTTCATATACTCAATGCATTCCCAATTCGTTCACCTCCATCTGTAGAAAGGGCATTTCCAATTCGTTTTGTTTCTTCCCCGCCCTTTCTTTTTATCTTTTCTCATTTTAATTTAAAGTCAAGCTGTCAGGCATGACAGAAACTATCAAAAAGATAACAAAAAGTAGGAAAAAAAGCTGACAAAAAGTCTCTGTTTGGGGATCCCACAATTCCAGAGTTGACAGCTTTGGGAAAATCGCGATCGCGATCTCCAGTTTTGTCTTGACAACTGAAAAGTGGCCACATTTCTCTATCATTGTTGTTGCTAAATTCTGTTAATAGTTTTATCTCTACGAATGTCTCTCTGTGTGTCTGTGTGTGGGTAAAGTTTACAACAGCAGCTCTAGATCCAACTCCAGGGCTACATTGAACGCTATGCAAATGGGCTAAAGAAATGGCACTGGCTTGAGAACAAGTCAGCGGTGACTTAATCTCCGCCAGCATCAAAAACAACCACTTAAAAAAGGGGCAACAAAACAATAACAAGACTTTTCAGACTTTTTAAATAGGTGACCAGAGTTCCCCAAGTCTTACGTCGCGTTTTGGGTGTTTCTTTTATGATTATACCCCAAGACAAGTCCAAGAAAATGACTGAAAAAAATATGGCAAGGTGTCGGCTTAACACGCAGTGAAACTCAGAAACTCTCAGCGTTTTATTATAAACATATTTCTTATTTCTTTTTATTTTTATTTCTTTATGGGTTGTAACTGTCTGACAAAAAAGGCTGTGATAAATTTGCTTTTGGCCAGCTAAGTTGGCTGAGAATGTTGTAATAGCAGGATGATTAAAATGCGATTTATAATGCGAGAAAGTTAATACTGCAAAAGGGGATTGAATGAGGGCTTAGAAGACGCCAGAATGACATGTCAGGCTGTCATAAAACCAGAGAAAACTAAGTGTTACTTAAAGCCTGATTAATCCTAGAGAAAGTGGGCGGGAAGTGCTAAATACAGACTGTTGAAAGCTGATTAATCTGTGTCTTACTTTTCAGCAGAATTAATCATAAGCTGCTCTGGAATGTAGTTGATTTTTTACTAGTTTTTTGTGCGCAATATGTCATTCAACCCTATCGGGAGACCCTTGAGAATTGAAACAAATTTGTGGCCAAGTTGACCAGATACGTCAACTTGTTGTCCATTTTGGTAGGCGAAACATTTTTTTACAACCACGCGTGGACAAGGCCTAAACTGAATATGGTCAAGTTGTGCTAAAATGGCAACTGCTTTAGACCTACATTGGGCAGAGGAGGCCTTAACTGCAATTGCATTGAAAATTGTTTCAAATCAAATGAAAATTTCAGTCATGTCGATGTCGTTGCCTTCTCGCTCTCTTTCTCTCTCTCTCTCTCCCCTCCTCTCTTTCACACTTGCTATTGCCATCCCTGTCTTAGATAAACGACACGATAACGGCATGCTTTCATACGTAATTTTCTTTACGATTGGAAATTAAATTAACTTGTTTTCCAGCCATTAGCTACGACTCCGTCTTCAAAGGAGATAAAAAAGTCTGAGTCTCAGTGTGAGTTTGAGTTTGAGCCATGCCCATGTTGCTGTCGCTCTGGCATTTAGCAATAATTTCTTCGTTTTGGCCAAAAACAACGCTGGCCAAGTAAACTGTCATAATGGCGCGGTTATGTGTGGGCCATTATATAAAATTTCACTTTTCGATGCGGCGATGTCGGCCAAAAAGCCTGACACCAACGACAATTTCTGCAAGTGTGGCCAGTGATGGCAGCAATCGATCGCAAAAAAGGCTAAATAGAAGCGAAAAGCTATAGAAAAGGGGAAGAAGATGGAACAAAACCTACGTAAGGAATCAAGTTTTTGACCATACTTTTGAGAAGACTCCACCAAGCTTAGCTGTATCAATTCAGATCAGGTTAAACCTATTATTTTAGTTATTTTAGAGGTGAAGAATTTCTGTGCTCAATGAGGACTAAAGCTTCCACCAACCACTTCTGCCAGAAAATAGCTAACTTGCCAGCACTGCTGTACCGCCCTGTCGTATGTATATCGATACACACACTCGATACATAATTAGTTCATTTATCGACAGCTGCCACGCTAAAAATGTTGGTCAATCAAGCAAGTGGGAAAGTGGTTTTGATATTTCTGCGGCTGTTGCTTTTATTATACAATTTGTTTTATTCGAATTTGTTTAGCTCAAATTGCACTCAATTCGATGCAGTTGGATTCACTTGAAGCAGGGATCAATGCTGGGCAGATTGCCATTGCAGAACTTCCAAGTGGACCAGGCAGCCCAGCCCTGCTGCTTGAGTACCTTCTGGGCGCATCTGGTTATCTTGGTGATGTTATCGCTAAGCAGAGCCTTGCAGCTGGTACCACAGCCATTGCTGGACTTCTTGCCATTGTCCGGTTGGCACCAGTAGCGATCGTTGATCTGGAAGATGCCATAATCATGGGAGCCATCCGAGTTGGCGGGACCCACAACCCCAGTGCGGTAGTGGCTCTCGTGCTCGGCAATGCAAGTCCAGCGAGCCAACTGATCCCGTGGCACTCCCAGCTTGGCCATCTCCCGGGCCAGGGAGCAGCGGTCCATGGTGCGTGCCAGGGTGGGTGTGGCCAGCGCCAGGGCTGCCAAAACGACTACTAGACAAAACTTCATCACGTAGATGGTGCTCAATTGGTTGTAACTGAACTGTTGGTTAAAGCCACTGGCACTTGCAGTATTTATAGTCCCAGTTCCAGCTCAGTTGAGCAAATGTTAGCAACATTACTATGATTAAAGGAGTGTACTTATCACGCATTTCGCTTATGTGGGTTGCATTCAAGCTAATTATGATATTTGCTTACAATTTCAATATAAATAAGGGCGACTTTTTTTTTACTTTTTTTTATTGCTGATAGCAACTGTTTACCCCCATGAGGGAATCACAAGACGATGACGTGCCTCAGTTGCTCAGTTCCACTGCAACTTGCAGCACAGTTGCAATTCCCGAGAATTTATAAATCTTATATAGACAAGTTGTCTTAGGCTAAGACAATCGAAGTGGGTTGACAGTGCTGATAGATAATAAAAGCACTGAAAAAAATCGAACTAAGCCTACAAAATCGAGAATTTAGCTTGAATCTTAAGTGAAATATAATGATAACTTTATGTAAGTAACAAAGTCTTATTACTTAACTTTAAAAAATATAACATTATTTTAATTAAATCTGGTATTAAGACATCGTACCTAAAAAGAGTAGGAGGGGTATATTAGGTTTACCAGAAGCCTGCTTCTGGAGCTATGGCATTGTGTCCTACCTCATAAAATATATCTACATATATAATACATTCTTGATTAGCATCAACAGCCAAACATTTGGATCTCAGTGACTATAAGGGCTAGAGCAAACAAGTTTGGATCAGGCAGATGAAGCTTACTTCAAGTGGATTGGATAGCTACCATGGCACATATCGGTTGAAAATTGCTCGTTTTATGCAGTTACGGAGTTTTTTACAGTTGGCTCGCTCCACTGTCGCCTCTCTTTCTTTAGTTTCCACACCGTTTCAAATATTCAGCTTAACACGCACTCCGATATCGTTTAGGATCAGTTTTCCATTGGCTCTGCTGTCGTCACTGGTCTACGCAATTCATGACCTCTCACGCATATTTGCAGTCACAATTAAGCATTTTTCCCCTCATTTTTCCTAGCTCTATAACGTAACTAATTCAAAATATTTAGCCAGTTGGCATTGTCTTGCAGTGGTAGCTCTACTAATGGGTAGCAGGAGGAGTACCAAGGGGGGAGCACTACTAGTTGGGGGCTTTGTTCACGCAATCAGTGAGGTTGCATGTTCAACGTTGTTATTTATTCATTGTGCGGCATTCGAGATATTCGAGACTCAAATTGCACTTCATATTTTTCATTCACGTGCACATCGGCACATCCAGAGTTCCCATCTTTTGCACGTTTTATGCCAGCCAAGTTTAATGTCCGACTGCGACTGTGGGTAATAATTTGATCTAGTCGCTGTTGTTTTGCTTTTTTTTTTAAGTTTTTTTAATGGGAACTCCATTTTATTTCGAGTTAGTGCTGCAATTGACTTCACTTGACTCAAATAGCCCCATAAAAATTCAAGCAGCTTTAATCTTGGACAAATCTGTAACTAATCTTACACTGAATAGATCTTGCCAAAGATTGACAAGTTGTTAATGGCCTCAAAAAGTTTACAACCAATTCGAGGGCCTTTCTAAGTATCCCAGGCCCTACTACGCCCATTGTCGTCACTGTGGTCGTAACAGCAATTATGCTAATCAGATTCGTCGAGGTCTTTCCCTTTCTCCTCCTATCGACATTCAATGAACCTCTGTGAACAATGATCAAATCTTTGTTGATTATCACAACAGTGGAGTAAAAAATCACATCTTTACACATGATTTTGTGGCATTATTAGATTAAAGCCCAAGCATTACGAGCCCTAATTGACCAAACAAATTTGTTTAGGCCACAAAACCATAACTAAACGAGCCCTTCCCCATATCAAACATTATTTGTTAATATTTGTTATCTTCTTTCAAGCGATTTGCGTCACTTTTTGGCTACTTCAATCAAATGGGTGGCGTGTTCCAGCTTTAAATATGTTTACCCAAATATTGTAGTTGTTGGGTTGGTTGGTTGTTTGGTTACTTTGCTTCCACTTTTTTCATTGATAGAAAAACGAAAAATAAACACGGGTAACACTTGAAAGTGATCGAATACTTGGAGACAACGGGGCACTCGAGAAACTTTGATTAATTATCGTAGACGCGTGCAGAAATTCTGGTTCGCTCTAGCTCGTATACCCTCTTAGAAAAATAAAGCTAAATTATCTTTTTCGCAATCTAACAGACGGTATTTTTTACAGGGCATTTGCCAGTCGTTTAACTATTTTAAAATATAGTTCATTTATCTGTTATAGATTAATATATTTGCTAAAGAGCTTCTAGAAAAATAACAGACGTTTGTTTTGCTTTTTGTTTATTTACAATCAATTTTGTTTATTCTGAAATCGTTAGATTAATAATCCGCAGATATAAATACCGGATCTGCAGAGTTAATTCCTTAACTAGCTGGAGTTATGGAATTTATTGTTTCGCTTAACTGTTTTTAAAGACAGTCTGTTACCAAAATGAATTTTAATGATCAGCCAGCATTAAGTTGGCTGCTCTAAATCATTTTATTACCGCATTAAGTTGGCTGCTGCTAATCAAAACCTTGATTGATGTGCATATTTATGAACGTAGCTTCTTTAAAATTTATGCTAATTGAGGCAGCTGGTCACACTGGTCACTAATTTATTTGAGTGACGCATTAAGTTGGCTGCAGTTGATTTGTTTAAAGCTAATCAGGTCTGTTTGGACTCGATTAAAGTCGGTGATTTCGGAATTTCCATTTTCATTTCCATTTGGATACAGCTCTAGTTGTCTGCTCATCGTCTCCGCTGCATCTGCAGCTGCTCTCAATTTATATGCAAATTGAGGCAGCTCTGATCTGCGCGTATTCAATTAACTGCTGATCTTTCGACACCTTTCGTTTTGCTTTTGGGGTGGAGGAAAATACGTCTGGGAAATTTAATAATCTTTTTGTATTGGCAATTACCTCCCGCGCATGCCAAGGTGTCTTACCTTGAATGTGGCACACCTGTGGCAAGAAGAAGCAGCAGCAGAATATTCTATGGAATTCAAGCTTTTGTTTCAGACGTGACTGATGCGCACTGATTGATAAAAACGCATTAAAAGCAATAAGAGAATTTAAAATTCATAGCTTTGCATTTGGGCACGTCATAACTGAAGCTCGCATTTGCATAGGCAGAGAGAGGGAGAGACGAGGAGAGGGCGGAAGGTAGGCAGAGGCAGAGAGCACGATACTGCGTTACCGTTGCGGGTACCGTTAGAGCGCATTGTCAGCTAACTGTGCATACCAGTCAGTCTTTTATCTGCAGTCACATCTTAGGCGCTATCTCGCTCGCTCACTCCAGCTGTGTGTCTCGCTCGCTCACTGCCTGGCTGCTGACAGTGAAAGTGCGCGCCTTTATCTCTCTGCCCAATATCGTATATTGACATGCTAATTTTACACGATTTTCGCTTACGCACCGCACCAAAAAAAAAAAAAAAAATAAAATTTAAATAAATTTACATACAAAAATTAAGGAAAAAAACTTAAGCGAATCGACGACATTTCAATCTTGCAACGAGGCGTTTCGGATCAGTTGTCAGTTGTCAGTTGTTGGGGCAAGGAAGCGGCAGCCACAGCGCGAGGCAGCCCACTTCAGGTGTCGTTGACAGCAGTGAGACACCTGTACAGGCAACTACTCCCCACTCCCCGCTCTCGTTACCCCCCGTCAAAATGCTCAATAAACTTAATGTCTTATTTTTCCGGTGCGTTACGTGTTAGCTAGAAAAAAGCCAAGACTATTTATGGCTAATTTGAAACTGAATTTCGAGTTCTGCATGAATAATGCGTCGGGTTAACTAAATGCAATTTATTAACTGACTTTTCTTCCTCTTTCTACCGCTTCTCCTTCTCCAGTGACAGCTCCACGTTGCAGCGACCACAGCGACAGCGACAGCAACAACAATTACAATCACATCAATTACAAATGGCGCCCAGCGTGTCGGAGACCTCCGGTAAATTACCGAAGCCAGCGCCGAACTCCTCCCAGCTGGTCTCGGCTCCCCCCTCGGCTGTGTCGAGCATCAGCTTGAACGGCTCCATGGCATCCTACAAAATGGCCGCCTCTGGCTCCGAGCAGAGCTGGCCTCAGGCGCCTGTATACAGCAAGGAGAACCAACGTCCGCCGGTCTACAATGCCGAGGATTACGTGCTCGCGTTGCGAAAGTTTGCCAAGCGCTGCAGTGCATCCAAAGTGCTGACCATCTACGAAGTCAGCTGCAATGGCAAGGACGATGCACCCAAGGCAGCCACCCTCCCAGCCAAGCACTCCAACTACAAGTAAGTTTAGGATCTAAACAGCTCCTAATAGTCCCTATCTCAACTGGTTTTTCGTTGTAGAAGTCCCATTCCGGCGCCGCCCGAGAGCGACAACGAGTTGAGCATGCGTCAGTTTGGTTCCATCACCGATCTGCTGACCAAATTGCGCTCTGATCTGCGCGTGTCCTTTGGCAGCTTTGTGCAGGAGTTTGTGGCCACACCCTCGGATGGCATTAGCCATCTGTTGGAGGTGCTGCGAGCCATACAAATGGCCCAGGCCAGCAATGCACCTGGTCCACCCACACTGGCCATGTCACGCAACTCACAGAGCTATCAGCGGCGAGCTCTGCTCGACGAGCTCTCCTGCCTGTAAGTAGTAACGAAACCTCAACTCCTCCTTTACGTAGGATCAAGCTAAAGTTTCTTATTCTCTCAACTTGCTCCACCGCCCCTTTCAGACAATGCCTAAGCATTTGCTGCTCCCGATCTCAGGATGCCATAGCACGCTTGAGCAATACACCAATTGGCCTGATGCCTTTGGCCTCCTCGGCAACAGGACAGGGCATACGTGGACGCATCTTGGCGTTACAGTTACTTGCCTCGGCGTGCGAACGTCCGCCCTTTGGCCAGAACACAAACACCGCTGGACACACGGCCGTCTCGGAAGCCATGTCCACGCTGCGGCTACGATGCAGTGAACCCGTACGCTTTAGGCTGCTCATCGGCATTCTCAACAGCGGTGGCGGCTCCGGGGAGTTGCAGTGCGCCGGAATCAAGTAAGTAATGACTGCAAATTGATGGAATCATTAACTTACCACAATCTCCGTTAGATTCCTCAACACATTCATCGAAAGCGCCGTGAGTCTTCAGCAGCGTCTCTACATTCAAGCGGAGCTCTGCCAGGCCGGTTTGGAGACCAGCATGCTGGCTAGAACCATTTCATCCTCATCTCCCTGGTTGGACGCTTTACGCGTCGAGGTCAAGCGCTTCGATGAACTCCGCATTGATGTGGACAAGATGCTGGCCCAGGCACGGGATGCAGATCGTGTGCGCAGTCAAATGGTTATCTTGGAGCGACGCGTGCAGATTCTCCATGAAGAGAAGGCCGTGCTCACGTCCATGGAACGTCGCCTGCAGGAGCGTTGCGCCGAGCTGCAGAGGGAGATCTTCCGGCTCCAGGGAGCCCAAGAGTCCAATTTCAAGCCCGTTGAATCTCATCAGCCTGTTGCACTACCGCGACAGGTGCCACCCACAACCAAGCTGAATGGAGGCAGCAAACAGAGCTGCTCGGAGCACGAGGATGAGGGCATCAGCAGCTCCGAGACGGGCGCCTCACTCAGTCCCGTGCCCATCCTGGTGCTGCCCTGCAAGACCAAGCATCATAAACAGAGCCGCAAGCCGATCGTTGAGGATGATGACGACGATGCGGCCACCATTGAGGATGTGATCGAGGAGCTGGACAATATTGTCAGCGAGGCGGAGAAACAGATCAGCAACCAAGCAGCCAAACCCAACAAGCATCGTGTCGTGGAGCAGGAGCAGCAGCAACAACAGCAGGAACAGGATATTGTGCCGGTGAACATTGTACCTCAACCGCCGAGAAAATCCAGATCCTTGATACATTTAGTGGCCCGCACCGATTGCTCCGAGCAGGAGGGCTCCCAGTTCGATATGGTCATGGTACATCCGTCGGGAGATTCGGCTGCCGTTGAGCGGTTGGCCGCCATGCAGACCTTCTTCGATGAGGTGGATTACGAGGCAACCGACAAGGACAAGCATCAGTCCTTCGCGATAGATGTACCCTCTCCGGATATGCCCGAGACGGAAGCGAATACCACGGCGACTGCCTACAATGCGAGCATCAACCGGGAGCTACTTGATGTCATCATGAATGCACGACACGATGAGCACGATCCGACCATGTTGGCGCTGAGGAACAGCACCCAAACAAGTGCTCCGACCATCAGACAATCCTCCACAAAGCCACCAGCTCCGGCGCCGCCTGCACAGCAATTCAATGGCGTCTTCTTCATGACTGGCATGAATACACCTCAGAAGTATCCCAAACCGGATCTCACAGCGGCTCTGCAGGCACGCAGAGTGACCAAGAATGTGGAACGACTTGAGGCGGCCTTTGCCTCCAAGCATGATTCGTCGCAGGAAGGGGCTGTCGTTAGGGAGAAGTCACGCAGCAATCAGCAGATCTACTTCAGCAGCAACCCTGCCATGAGGATGCATGACTACCCTGGCACTGCTCAAGTATCCGGCAACGTTTCCGCTCGCACACGATCCTACACACAAGGCTCCAAGGTCACCGATCTGCCCTCCGGTCTCTACTGAGTCCTCCACTTCGAGATACTCCTCACTCCTGTGCAATACAAAGGAAATCCTACAAAGCATTCATCATCCATCAGTTTTATCTATTTAAATCTAGTATAATATAATCCTTAGTATTCCTTAGTTTAGCTTCGGTGGCAGCTCCAATCGGGTCCCTAACTCTTAAGCTCTAAGTTGCTCTTAGCTCTCTTCTATTTATACATTATTTTGTTTAAACATTTATGCAAATAAAAACTTATTTTACAATGACAAGACTTTGATAACTCCCAGGAAACCCCAATGATTAGCCAAGTTTAAATTATTCAGTTAAAACATTTATTAGGAACTCAAGGTGAACAGCTTAGAAGCAGTCGTTGATGGAGGGCAGAGAACCGTCGCAGTACTTCCAGGTGGACCAGGCGGACCATCCCTGCTGGCTGAGGACCTTCTGGGCGCAACGGACGGAGTTGGTGATGTCATCGGTCAACAGGGAGTTGCAGCCGATGTTGCACTCGTTGTAGGAGAAGCGACCGTTGGCAGGCTGGCACCAGTAGTAGTTGTTGATCTGGAAGATACCGTAGTCGTTGGAGCCGTTGTAGTTCTCAGGTCCGACAACACCGGTGCGGTAGGAGCTCTCGTGCTCAGCAATGCAAGTCCAGCGAGCCAGCTGGTCACGGGGAACGCCCAAGTCGGACATCTCACGGGCCAGGGAGCAACGGTTCATGGTGCGACCCAGAGCAGGAGCGGCCAAAGCCAGAGCAATAAGAACGATGAAAGCCTTCATGTTTAAACACTTCAGTAAACTGATGTCGAATTGGTGGAAATGCATCGTTTATATAGGCCGAAAAATCTCGAAATCCGATACTATCCTTATCAGTGAATAGGAAAAACCCATTTACCGGCGAGAAGGAAATGCAAAATTGTTTAATCATAGTATGATATTAAAGAATACCTTTAAGTGTTTTTTACTGATAGCAAATTAAACAAACTTTTTTAATTATAATCTCAACTAATCATTCGATTATACTACTTTCTATAATATAGAGTTGAAGGAGATAACATTGGTTTAGAATACATTCAGTTCCACTGACAACTTAAGGCAGAGAGGACGAAAATTTTATTACCGGGGAGGAAGTCGTGGTCTATTCCATAAAAGTGTACAAATTAAAGGCATAAAATAAACTCACATATCAAAAAATCAATATTAATTATTTACCAAACTATTAAGTTTTTTAAAAAGTTCAAAAAGTAGGTATAAATTCCTACGTCCAAAAATTTAACAGATTTCTTATTTATTGCAGCTAAAATGTGTACGACAATTTTAATAATCCACGAGTCTACCACTTAAAATTTACTCAAAAAGCATTCAAAGTTGTTAAAATGCAAAATAAATAATTAGATAAATACTTAAAATAATTTCTTTTATGTTAATTATATTAAAATGAATAGAATATTAAGGAATATAAATGTTAGAATAAAAGTCATTACACATTAAAATAATATGTTTATTTTTTATTATACAGAGTAAATTATAGAGAGCTCAAAAACAGCAGAAATTCCTTCTGGAATATTAGACAAAGAAACGGTCGGAAATTCCTGTCGCATTATGTTAATTGCAGAACCCTCTCTGGATCAAATATTTGCTCTCAAATTATGTTAATTGCGGTCAGAGTAAACTCTGCCTCTGAAAATTCTCTCCTTTTTGGCGAGTTTGCTGTTTGCATGTGTGTTCAGTGCTGACAGCAGAGTTCGTAGTCTGTTGCCTCTTTAACTGAGGACTCTCACAGCGTTTTCTGCTCTGTTCTCAATTTTCGATCCCTTCAAAGTTTGTTTTTACAACTCTACAGCTGGATATTTTATTGTAAATCATTAAATGGTGTTGAATCATAATATATAATAAAAAAACAAGTTTAAATTATTCAGTTAAATCATTTATTAGGAACACAAGGTGAACAGCTTAGAAGCAGTCGTTGATGGAGGGCAGAGAACCGTCGCAGTACTTCCAGGTGGACCAGGCGGACCATCCCTGCTGGCTGAGGACCTTCTGGGCGCAACGGACGGAGTTGGTGATGTCATCGGTCAACAGGGAGTTGCAGCCGATGTTGCACTCGTTGTAGGAGAAGCGACCGTTGGCAGGCTGGCACCAGTAGTAGTTGTTGATCTGGAAGATACCGTAGTCGTTGGAGCCGTTGTAGTTCTCAGGTCCGACAACACCGGTGCGGTAGGAGCTCTCGTGCTCAGCAATGCAAGTCCAGCGAGCCAGCTGGTCACGGGGAACGCCCAAGTCGGACATCTCACGGGCCAGGGAGCAACGGTTCATGGTGCGACCCAGAGCAGGAGCGGCCAAAGCCAGAGCAATAAGAACGATGAAAGCCTTCATGTTTAAACACTTCAGTAAACTGATGTCGAATTGGTGGAAATGCATCGTTTATATAGGCCGAAATATCTCAAAATCCGATACTACCCTTATCAGTGAATAGGAAAAACCCATTTACCGGCGAGTAGGAAATTCAAAAATGTTCAATCATAGTATGATATTAAAGAATACCTTTAAGTGTTTTAACTGATAGCAAATTAGACAAACCTATTTAATTATAATCTCAGCTAATTATGCGATTATACCACTTTCTACAATATAAAGTTGAAAGAGATAACATTAGTTTACCAAAATTAGTTTGATCAGTTTTACGGCCAAATCTAAATCGTACATCGGTTAATCCGTGTCAAGCTTCTAATGCCGAAAAAAATGCGTGGTCTAGTTTAAAAAATCTAATACTTAACCTATCGTATGAAGACAAAATTCAATAGAAACTTTAAATTTATTAAACATTTTTTAAACTGCGTATAAAAAATAATAATTGTTGTTCTTAAAAATAAATAAAGTTAAAATTTAAGCCATTATTAATACCAAGTATGCCAAATTAATACGATAATTTGTAGTGCTAGTTGAGCTATCGCAATCAAACTAAATTATGATATATATGGTACCATTAAAACTAACCTTACCAAGTTTCATCCGGATCGGACAACTACATATATATAATAGCTACCATAGGACATATCGGTCAAAAATTACTTATTTGTGGTAAAATACGTACTAAGATGAGTACGGGTTCTTTTAGATTCGTCTCGCTCGACTGTAGCCTTTCTTACTTGCTTTATTATAAGGGAGTTAACTTAAGGAATTAAATTGGAAAAGCTGGAAACCTCACCAACTGCAGTAACTCTTGCTGGAATAATAACTGAAATGTTACAGCAGTGTCTAGTGTTTTCCTGTACATTATGTTAATTGCGCTCTGAGAAAGTTATGCCACTGTTAATTCTCTCTTTTTTTGGAGACTTTGGTGTTTGCATATCAGTTTGCTGCCGACTGCAGAGCACTTATGTGGTAGTGTCTTCAGCACAGGACACTCTGACCAAGCTTTGCAGTGCTTTTAATTCTCGATCTCTTCTTAGTTTTGTGTTGTTCGCATCCGCGCTTTAAATTTGTGGACTATTACTTTAGTTTTAAGCATAATTAATACAAAAATAAATTATTCAGTTAAATCATTTATTAAAAATTCAATTTGAACAGCTTAGAAGCAGTCGTTGATGGAGGGCAGAGCACCGTTGCAGTACTTCCAGGTGGACCAGGCGGACCATCCCTGCTGGCTAAGGACCTTCTGGGCGCAACGAACAGAGTTGGTGATGTCATCGGTCAACAGGGAGTTGCAGCCGATCTTGCACTCGTTGTAGGAGAAGCGACCGTTGGCAGGCTGGCACCAGTAGTAGTTGTTGATCTGGAAGATACCGTAGTCGTTGGAGCCGTTGTAGTTCTCAGGTCCGACAACACCGGTGCGGTAGGAGCTCTCGTGCTCGGCAATGCAAGTCCAACGAGCCAGCTGGTCACGGGGAACGCCCAAGTTGGACATCTCGCGGGCCAGGGAGCAACGGTTCATGGTGCGACCCAGAGCAGGAGCGGCCAAAGCCAGAGCAATAAGAACGATGAAAGCCTTCATGTTTAAACACTTCAGTAAACTGATGTCGAATTGCTAAAAATGCGTTGCTTATAAAGGCCGACATATCTATAGACTCTATCGTATTCTTATCTGTAAGTAGTAAGTAGAGAAAAGGCTAAGATTCAAATACGTTTTAATCAAAATGTGATATAAAAATATGCCATTTCTACAGATAGGGAGTTAGACGAACCTTTTTATAATAATCTCAAAAATAAATCATTCGATTAAAGTATACAAAATGTTGCACACAGATAAGAATGGTTTGGAATTAGTACTATTAATAAAACGAAACACTAAGACCAATCATTTATTTTATTCACTAACAGTTTGACAATTAACATGGCGCCAAAATTAAAACAACATTTTGAGATGCATTTGCTTATCGATACATTTAATTTATCGGCGGCAAAGAATCGAAATAAAAGCAACTCTGATTAAAAACCAAGAATATTTTTGCTAGCTTTATTTCGTCGCATTAAGAATGTACACTTTTATTTCAGCAATAATTATTTATATATTGATGAGAAATTTTCTAGTTCGATTAGTGTGTGGTAATTAATGAAAAATAGCAATGCTTTGTACAAACATATGGAATTTTTGGATCGCATAACTTAAATCTGAACACCCCCCTGTGAACAGCTGTTTGTGTTACAGAACGACAAAAAAGAGTGCTGTTAAACGTGCTGAACTTTCAGTCTCTGTGTGTGTGTTAAAGTTGTCTCACCGGAGAACTTTATAGCGTAAAAAAAAAAGTTTCTAAGACTTATTGCGAAGTGTGAATAAAAATTTCGGCGTTGAAAAGGAGGCTGTGCAATGTTTAACGGTTAGCGTAGATCAAACGCATCAAAATCAACATTTATTAAATTGCTTTTTGGTTTAATTGCGCGGTATCATGTCCTACAATAACAACTAAGCAACACGAGCGCAAAAAAACACAAACACACACACATACGCATACATGCATGCCTAGATACATGCAACACAACATAACTGTTAACGGCAATCTCCCACCACATTGTCATATTGATTAGCTTGCAAACAAACCAATAGAAAAAGGGAAAGAACGAAAAGTTCGCATAATACTATGAGGCAAATCAAGGCAAAATAATTGGCGTTCAAATTGTATACACATACACATGCATTTGTACTTAACATATAATCATCAGATCTAACTGAGTCACAGTTCGTTTGCCGAGACACTGATGAGGGCGTCTATTAAAAACCAACACAGACGCCGCACTCCATATACTCTACCCAGTAACACTAACAAATCATCAACACGTCATTGAGTTAGTATGACAACGAGAAATGTACGCGGTATAAATTTCGAGATTTCAGTGACTTTACAAGGCAAAAATGTAGAGTATTCACGATTAATGTATGCACATTCCTTTGTTTAACGGATCGGATGATGTTTATTGATTTGTTGGCCACAGCGCCCGAGACTGTCACTGTCACTTGGCACCGCGTCTCTTTTATGCGTCTTATTTCATGCCTCGTTGTCATCGTCTGGCGTCTCTTGTTGCAGCCGTAAAACGAGAGCAAACACGCACAGCCTTTATGTACATTTTTAAACCTACATTAACTCATTTTTATTTCAGTAGATTCAACGCTAACACTCTAAATCTCAAATCGCACTGCCTTTAATTTGCCATACCGCCTCGCCCTGTCCGAACCCGCCTCACCACGCCTTAATCATCGTCATCATCATAAAAAGCAAGATTACAAAGTTCAATCGGCTTCCATTTAAGTTCAAAGTCAAAGTCGTCAGCATCCAGAATTCATTTATATATAGACGGCGATGTCTTGGTTGGCTTTCGGAGCACTCGCTTCCGGTTTTGGTATAAGCAAAACTCAATGTTAATCTATATGTTTGTGCCATTGTCTGTTAATGTTTATAAAACTTTCTAAACAGTTAATTTAACATATATTTATTTATTTACTATTTACAGTACTGCAGCGTCTGCTGGGTGGAGATGTGCCACCCAACAAAGTTGTGGAGATCAAGAGCGAGTCCCTGGGCACACTCCAGGTGCTGGCACGAGATGATGCCATGGTCCTTTTCGCTCCGCCCTACAACAGCAATGATAAGCGCGCTCTTTACGAGATTATATTACAACGTCCCACCTCCGATTCGAATACCACGTCGTTTAGTTTGTACCGCTCTCCAGTACAGCAGGAGGCAGAGGAAAAGTTCAACACGTTTATGCAGCGTCTGCCTGTCTTTGTGGGCATTGTCAGGGAGGTAAGTGCCCCACAAACAGCAGAGATTAGTCCTTTCCTAAATCTTCTCTCTTTACAGTATTATAATGTGAATGGTCTGCAAAAGATTTGCGATGCTCTCTCCGATAATCCCTCGTGGACGCTGGCCCATCTGGTTGCCTACTACAATCTGCTTGAGTACATTAGCAATCCAAAAGTGGTGCAGTGCATTGATGTGGCTGATCACACCACGCTCATGTCCCCGTTTCAGCTGGCCATCAAACAGGGACACATTGAGATGGTCAAGGTGTTGTTGCCCTTTAGCAAAATGGAACACTTGGACATCAACAGCAACTCAGTGTTCCATTATGCCGCCAGCACCACCAAAGAGATCATTAATGTAAGCTACATTATGGTTAAATATTGTTATGTTGTTTATTAATGTTTCTACATTGCAGCTGCTTACCGATAACAATAAAGAGAACCTAAACCACCTGAACTCCGATGGATATACGCCGTTGCATCTAGCCTGCGTAGCAGACAAGCCGGAGAACGTTAAGGCCCTGCTATTGGCAGGTGCCGATGTCAATCTGAATGCCAAGAACATTAGCAAATTGTACAAAACATCCACGCCCACCTCGGTGGCTTCGTTTTTGCGCACGAATGCCAGCAAACTGTATACGCAGGACATGAAGTATGGCGGAACACCCTTGCATTGGTGCTCCTCCCGGGAGACACTACATGCTCTGATCATGCAGGGCTGCGATGTCAATGCCACCAACTTTGATGGGCGCACTGCATTGCACGTGATGGTGGCAAGGAATCGATTCGAGTGCGTGGTTACTCTGCTGGCCCATGATGCGGACATAGATGTGCTAGACAATGAGGGAAATGCCGCTCTACACATCGCCATTGAAAAGAAACTGGTACCGATTGTGCAGTGTCTGCTGGTCTTCGGCTGTGACATTAATCTCAAGAACAAGGACGGTAAAACGCCACGTCACATGGTGGGCAATGATGCCAGTGGCAACAAGGAAGATGAAATTCTCTACATATTGCATTCAGTGGGTGCCAAACGTTGCGCCGTAAATAGCTCCAAGTGTCCACCTGGCTGCAATGCCAAGGGCACCTACAATGGCATCCCCCCAGAGGCACCCGAATCTGTGGAACAACGTGAACACATTGAAAACATGCTGGCGTCCACTACACGTCAAATGGGTGGATTCCTGGGTGCTGCAACCAACGGAATCATGGAACGCCAAACGGCACCACAGTGAGTAATCCCTTATATTCCCATTAATCAATCTAATCAGTCCGAAATCTTTGTAGAGTGCCCGTAGTGGTCGACACAGAAAAGGAGCAGAAGGGACAAAGCATCATGGATGCTTTGCTGGGCATGTTTACCACCAAAGTGAATGCGGAAGAGATCAAGAAGGATACCTCCTCGGGTGATTTGGCCAGTGCCGCGGCCACGCCGCCCTCAGTTAGTCCTGAGCAATTGGCATCACCCACGTCACCCACTGCCGCCGAGATTGGCGACAAACCCTATGGACGTGGACGTCTACTCTGCTTAGATGGCGGCGGCATTCGTGGTTTGGTGCTGGTTCAAATGCTGCTGGAGGTAGAGAAGCTATCGCGTACCCCTATCATTCACATGTTTGATTGGATCGCCGGCACCAGCACCGGTGGCATCTTGGCTTTGGGCTTGGGATGTGGCAAGAATATGCGACAATGCATGGGTCTCTATATACGCATGAAGGAGCAATGTTTTGTGGGCTCTCGTCCATATAACAGTGAGTTCTTTGAGAATATACTTAAGGAGAATCTCGGCGAGTTTAATGTCATGACCGATATCAAGCATCCAAAGATAATGGTCACTGGCGTCATGGCGGATCGCAAACCCGTCGATCTCCATCTATTCCGTAACTACACTAGCGCCAGTGAAATTCTGGGCATTGTCACGTCCATAAGTAAGTGAAGAGTGTTCAAAAGTCGTGGTATATATAATAAATGGCTTTTCATTACAGGCAACCGGCGTGTTCCACCGCCGAAGGCCGATGAACAGTTGGTATGGCGTGCAGCGCGTGCCACAGGCGCGGCACCTTCCTATTTCCGGGCATTTGGACGCTTCCTGGATGGCGGTCTTATTGCTAACAATCCCACGCTGGATGCCATGACTGAAATCCATGAATACAATATGGCATTGCGTAGCTCTGGTAGCGCTTCTCAGGCAGTACCCGTTTCCGTTGTGGTTTCATTGGGCACCGGTCACATACCGGTGACCGAACTGAAGGACATTGATGTGTTCCGTCCGGAGAGTATCTGGGATACCGCCAAACTGGCCTACGGCATATCAACCATTGGTAAATTGAGACACCAGTTAAGGTTTATTTCAATGTTAATTTTAATTTACTTGTAGGTAATCTACTGGTGGATCAAGCCACCTGCTCCGACGGCCGTGTCGTGGATCGAGCACGTGCATGGTGCAGCACCATCGGTGTTCCGTACTACAGATTTAATCCGCAGCTGACTGAGGATATTGCCATGGATGAGAAGGATGACCAGAAGCTGATCAATATGCTGTGGCACACCAAAGCCTACATGCATGCAAATCGCAACAAAATCATCGAGATGATTAACTTCTTAAAATAGCGCGCAAGAAGGATTTAGACCGCCTCAATTTTTCAAAAGCTGTGCTCCTGCACTTTCCCCAACTCCTTCGCATAGTTAGTTATTCTCCTTAAATGTTTCCCCGTTTGTCTGCGTATACAAACTGCAATTAACACTTTTCCTGAACACACTTTTCCGCGGTCTAAATCAGGATACACACACGCACACTCACACAGCTACACTCCCACAACAATTGCTTTTCCAATCCAATCCTTGGAAAACACAATTTTTTTTACAAAACTAAATTATTGCCAATTTTAAATGTAGAATAAATATTATTATTATACGTTGTAATGAGGCTTCGCATAATTTTTAATGTTTATGCTATAAATATATATTTGTTGAAAAGAATTGTTGATGTGCAAATTTAAAATATTGTGTTAAATGCATCTGTATTATTATGAATTTTTTGTTTACTATATGTATGTTTTGTAAACATTCCGTGAACATAAATATTGAATAAAAATTGGTCATTTTAGATGTTTAATCAAAGAATTTATTAAACTTAATATCCCCATTATACACAAAAAACCGGGTATCGCAGAGCTTAACAAATATTTATGTAAACACAGTTCATTGTTTGATTCGCAGTATTGGATTTTTCTGATTCTCGTCTAAGCACACTGGAATTTTTTCACAGAATGAGTAATGCGAGATTTGTTTTCATTTAACGACTTCCACTTTGAATGTTTAATTTACATAAACAACCACATAAATAAACAACAGACACACACCCACACGAAAACATTCATAAACAAAACCATATGTTTTTGCAGCTCTTAACAAAACATTTCGCAGCACTGTTAATAACAGCGAACCTTACTTGCGGCTGTTAGAACTTAATTAGATGAGTACATTCGATTTAATTACAACACATTTTTGTGAACTAATGCTAGTAATCTATTAGTTTAAAACAGTTTATAGTTGATTGAATAAATTCGTAAAAATTCTAAATAATGCGAGTGATATTTACAAAAGCGCAGCGTTGCCACCTCGAGCGCACGCGCTAGCAGCGTAAATCGAAGCGAGTTGGCAGCCTGACGTGCAAAATGTAAACAGGAAAAAAAATCGAGAAAAATACAAACAATACAGACAAAAAAGTAAGAAGCGCGTGAAGAAAAAGATAAAAATTCGTGCAGACGGCAGAACGCAACGCAATAATTGTAAAAGAAGGCGACACAACGCAACGAACGAACGTGCACACACCTCGGACATGTCCAATGACCGTGTGGACACCACGGGCAAGGAGGTGCCAATATTACAAGAACAAGAGGTGGAGCTGCCCACCATGTCCATGTCCATGCCCACGATGCCAGCTTCGAAAGGTATCATGATAACGCCGCCACCCCCAGTGATGCCCCCAACGCCGACATCGTCGCCGAACACACATGGCGAGTGGCCCAATCTGAATCCAAACGCGAACGCATTCCAGCTAAGCAGAGACAGAGGGGGTGAATCACGTGAACGTGAACACTTTGCCCTGCCCCATCTACCGCCATTACCGTTGAATGTTGACTATCTGCCGAGCCTCATACATCCAAGCACGCTGCCATCAAGCAGTAAGAGCTTCAAGATGCGACCCCGCATGAAACGTCTGATGTATTGCAGCTATAACAATATATTAACCGAGTCAAACAATCGCAAGCTGCGCACTGCGGCATCCACCTGCAATATTGAGCTGCTCAATCGCATACTGGAGTCGGGGGGGAATCCAAACGCGGCTGATGAATACAATCGCAGTCCATTGCATTTGGCAGCCTGTCGTGGTTATATACCGATTGTGCAACAATTGCTGACATATGGCGCAAATCCAAACGTTTTTGACTCCCTGGGCAATACACCGCTCCACCTGGCAGTCATTTCGGCTAGTTCCAATAACTTTAATGTGGTTGTCCGTGTCCTGCTGCAGGGCGGCGCCAGTGTGCATATGTTCGATCGCAGCGGTAAATCGCCATTGGAATTGGCCGAGGCAAAATTGCGGCTGCTGCGCAATCGCTACGATCATCCCACACCTGAAACAGCCAAGATACTGGAAGATATGTGCATGCTGACAACGCTCATATTGCGCTATATGGTGAAGCAACAGCAAGAGCTGGAGGATCTGTCGGCGCTGGAGAAGCGATTGGAGAACCTCAGCACCAGTGATGACCAGGAGCACGTGGTGTCCCAGACAGCCGACGAGTTGCTCGCCAGTGTCGAGCGTTTGTCCATCAACAACAAATAAGTAAAGCGGACTCAAATTCCGTTCAATCAGTTAGATGGGTAAGGTAACATATGACATAATAACAAACAAACAATGAAATTAACTTAATTCCTGCATTTGTTGACTTCACAGTTTGTTTTACGTTTCCTAATTTGGCTGCCGTTGAGTTGGAGTTGGATTTCAGTGTGTCCACACTCTGTGATACCAGACATGGAACAGTTAACAAGGTGATGTCGTCGTTAAGCACAGCGCCATCTGTCTTGAGTACTTATTTTGTTCGAGGTGGAGTGAATACGTCACATTTAATGGATTTCACCATGGAGCAGAAGGGACACACGCACACAACCAACGCTCACAATATACACACACACACATATGTTTCATGCGATTTCATTATTAAGTATTTCATTTAAGTTTAAATTGTTTATTTTAAACAAACAAAACAACACACACACATATATATGATTAAATTTTAAGCTTTACGTTTAGCGCGCCAAAACAAAATATATAAATTTATGTAATAAATATGCAATTTTCAACTGCAATACACAATTTAATAACTAATAAAACGATGCATTACAATATATTTAACTAAATTGATTACAATATAAATACAATTGTTAAATGTCTGTACTAAACTACAGATACCTAAAAACTTTTAATAACATTAATGAAAGCAATTGCTGATTAACTCAAAGTTTAGACTTTATTTGGCTTAAGAGTAGATTTATTTTTAAACAAAACATAATTATTTACAACTTGTAGTAAATACAAAAAAAAACACTACGAAAGTTCACCGTTCTCATCAGACATTGAAATGGTTGGGGTACAAACAGCCTTGACGCTGGTGTGGAACAGCGGGGGCGTTGTGCACCAACTATATTTAATGCTTTCCAAAAATAATCCTACTCTCATATATACAAGCATAAAGCGCCATATATTTATTTATATTTATGCTTAAAAACTTTGCCAGAGTCATCGATAACTTATAAGCTTTTAATAATAGGGCAGACTTGAATAAATAGCCAAACAGAAAATTAGACTAATATTAAATATATACAACTTATTTTATAATTAAGCTAATTTATTCTAATTGACTTAAAGGGCAGCAGACTAATACATAAATTTATTGGAGTACCGCTATTAAATTGTGACCGATGAAGTTTTATCGATTTGTACATCACGGTTTACGATAAGCGACCATGTAGAGTTATCGGTCGCGCCGCAGCCATCGATTATTCTGCAACTCTGGCCTTGCTGATTGTTGGCTACTTGATAAACGGACGTTAACATATATTTTTCGCTTCTCCGAAGATGATGCAAATGAAAGAATATAAGGAAGTGCCGCAAGAAGTGCCACAGGTGCCACAGGCGCCCGGCGCAGCAGTTGCTGGCCAGGGTAAGCAACATTTGCAAACGGGAAAACTATTCTGATTATTAAAACCGTTGTATTGCGCGCGATTATAAATGTGTGCAGCGGTGTATGTGTGCGTGCGCGTGGATGTATCTAAAATGTTCGTGGGCGTTTGCCAAAAGATATTGTTTATATATACATTTTATTCGAATTTCATATTAATTTGCTAATAAATTGGTGCGAATTATGTTTGTTATGTCACTTTAGAGGCATGGATGAGCATTCCAGTGGGCAGCAACTGTCCACAGGGTCTAGAATATCTGACCGTATTGGAGCAATTGCTGGTGGCTCAAAAGATCGAGACACTGGAATTGATCACTGGATTTGAATCGAAGAATCGTTTCAAGGTCAAGAATTCATTGGGCCAGAATGTGTACAACGCATTTGAGGAGAGCGATTGCTGCACCCGCAACTGCTTGGGACCCTCACGTCCATTTGAGATGAAGATCTTGGATAATTTTCAAAACGAAGTGCTCCACATCAGTCGTCCCTATCGCTGTGACTTATGCTGCTGTTTCCCCACATGCATGAGCATGATTGAAGTCTCGGCACCACCCGGTCAGGTCATCGGTACCGTGGAGCGTGTATGCACTTGGCTAAGACCCAAGTATCAAGTAAAGAACTCGTTTGGCGACGTTGTCTTCACCATTGTCGGCCCTGCCTGTGTCTTTAAGTGCTGCAGTGATATCACCATGAAGGTCAGTACACACAACCCCAATTTTATGCGACTTAAATTGTCTCAAATGTATAGCCAGTTGGTCAATTAATTGTTCGGCTTAATCCAAAACGGGTTGCGTCCAAAATCTACTTTTTAAAGAAATTATGCTAATTTCGCGTATGACAGCCGAACTGTACACGTACTACACGTGAAGCATATGAAGGTATATATATTTGGATGCTAGCAGCGTCATAGGTGACGTCATGGTGTCTCTTCACGCTCCACTGTCTTCTGTGTGTGTACATTACATGAAATTCCAAATCGAGTGATAGAACATAATACAGTGCGCGATAGAACAGTATTGGCACGCCAGTAAATTTAATTTTTAAGTTTATTCCTATGGCTGATAAGAGCAGCTTGCGGTGGTGTGTGAATACTATTTTGAGCAAGTGTTTGATTGTACTTTTGTATACATTAAGTGGATTTATTTTTGCAAAGGGTGTGCCTGTTTAATGCGATGTTTGCGATTTTTTATGTGCTTTTCTTTTTAGGTTCTGAGCGTAAACAATGAGGAAATTGGCAAGATAACCAAACAATGGTCGGGACTCGGACGCGAATTGTTTACAGACGCAGATTATTTCAGTGTCACATTTCCGCTTAACTTGGATGTGCGCATGAAGGCCTTGCTGCTATCCGCAGTTTTCTTAATTGTAAGTCAACACCTTACCAAAATAATGTATAGAATACAAAATCAACTGGGATGTGCCATAACTTATTAAACAATTTATTTCTCTTTACAGGATATTGTCCAATACGAAGATTAAACACTGTTCAGCTGCCACAACACACACGTACTTCAGCAACAAACAACAAAAGAAACAAAAACATTTAAAAAATCTCTCGACTGCTTAGTTGTTTAAAACTTTGTCGTTTACACTTATACACTATATTATTATTCACTTTTTTTTTTTACTTGAATCTCCCCCTATGTGAAACAAAGAAACGAATGCATTAAGTTTATATAATCTCGCGTTTATAAAATGTGTATGCCTTTATATTAATATAAATTGTTCTCGATACACTGTACGCACAAGCAACGCCATTTTTTGTATAGCTTTGTACTAGCTTCCATATACATTATATAGATATACATATATGATATATTTATGAAAACCAGTTATTGACCTATGCACAAAGCCCTTAACAAACAATCTCGACTTGAAACGAACAATAAAGAGAAGAGTGCCTTAAGAAACTCGAATCCCCACTCGAATCAACCCGTCTTCAGATCCGAATAAATATATAGATATACATATATATTAAATTATTCTTAACTGTTTTTTGTATGTACTTTAATAGATTGTTAACAATAATGACGTTATTTGGAACTAAACTGTTATTTGCATTCAATACTTCATGAACTGTAACTATGAAAAAACCAAAAATACTTACTTATGCTCTTTAATTTTCTCATTTGTACAATAAAAATGAAATTATATTTTGTATAAATCAAAAATCGGTTGTGATCTCTTCTTTTCTCACTTTTAATTTGCATACGCATATGTACAAAAGCAGTCATGGAATTCTCAAGTGAATCTTTGATATGGAAAATATGGAAACGTAAACGGAAATGCAAAAATATTTAATTGTTCTTGGCAAAGTACTTTGTCTTCTCCTCCGGATTGGGCACAATCTGTGAAAGATTTGCATTAATAACTAGAAACAGTAAGACTTCGTGTTTCTTACCGTATCTGCTCCTGGTTTCCAGCCTGCTGGACAAACCTCGCCGTGGGTATCGGTGTATTGGAATGCCTGGACCAGGCGAATGGTCTCATCCACTGAACGTCCCACGGGCAGATCGTTCATCGTTATCTGACGCAGCACGCCGCGTTGATCGATGATGAAGAGGCCACGCAGCGCATGTCCACTTGCCTCCAGATATACACCATAATCCTTGCTGATCTTGTGCGTTAAATCCGAGAGCAGAGGAATCTTTACGCTGCCCAAACCACCTTCCTTACGCGGAGTGTTAATCCACGCCAAGTGGGTGAAATGCGAGTCCACACTAGCGGCTATCACCTCCGTGTTGATCTTGCGGAACTCCGCAATGCGATCCGAGAAGGCGATGATTTCCGTGGGGCACACAAACGTGCTAAAAGATTCCACTCTAGATTAAGATTTCCTCAAATAATTTAAGCAATACTCACAAGTCCAGTGGATAGAAGAGCAGCACCACGTACTTGCCCAGGTACTGGGATAACGAAAGCTCCACAATCTCCTTGTTGACCACAGCGGTGCCCTCAAAAGGTGGCGCTGGCTTGGAAACTAAAATTAATAGCGTTAACTAATCGACTTCAAGCAGATTTAGAGTATATATACTTACTGACTGCCTTGGTGTACTGCAACTGATGATCGCCCTTGGGGTCGCCGGCGGGATAGACAGAGCCACCAGCGAATGAGTAACAGGATTCGTTGTCATCCGCTTGATACGTGCCTGCTGCTGCTAGCAGCAGTAAAAAAGCTAAACTCGTGTATTTCTGCATCTCAGCACTGGTAAATTGTTCGACTGCAAATGCAAAAATATAGAAAAAACACAATTATACTATGAACTACAATTTGACACGCTACGGCTTTGGCTTAGCAACAATAACAACAACAAAACACACACACACACACACGCTCACACACATACACATGCAGCAAGCAACACTTTTCCTCTATTTGAAACGCACTTTTAGCCACGCAGTCAAAAAAAACCAAAGAACGCTGTCTTTTTCATCCACTTCCCAATTTCCAAGTGTTTTCAGCTCGCGAAAAAGGGGGGAGGTTACCACTTTATGATAAGCGCCAGCACAAATCTTATCAATTTTATTTAAACGTTCATAAAAGCGCGCTACTGCAGCAGAATTTTTTTCTTTCATTTGCGACTAGAGTTTCAGGCAGAAAAACAAAGCATATTCGATATCGTAGGCGTTTGTGTTTTCCGCGTACACACTTATTGGTGGCTTATAATGTGTTTAAACAGTTGTGTTCACCTTTTATTTATTACAATTATGACTTTTAATTTAACAAGCTGCTATTGTTGATTGTTTAACATACACAATAACGCCCGTGCAATGACTTACCGGTTAGTGATGTGCGTTTTGCCGATAAGAACGTTGGGCTCACAGCGTAGCAAGCATTTGTTTACACTGTTAAGCTTTAACTCTTTATTATTTGAACTGTGCCAACTAAATTCAGTTAATTTGTTTATATTTTTGTTTGTTTGGCCCTAAACGCCCAAAATACTGCTAGCTCTGCCGCAAAATTTAGGTAGCTGTGATAATACTGGGAAAAACATCGCAAGGCGGGAGACATATCGATAACTCCATTCGCCGCCAACTTCACTTCAATTCTAGTTTCTATTTAAAACTCCCACGCAACTGTTGAATTGCAAACATCTGGATAATGCAAATAAAACACAATTTTTTTCCTTTGTACTTACGCGCTATAAACTTTATTAAAATATATTTATATAAATTGCTTGCGCTTATAAATAAAATTTTACGCTTGGAGTTAAAACAACATGTATGTAGGTTCTGCTTACGTGCTACGACAAATAAATATATGCATATATTTATATATAGTATATATTTATATAATTATGTTGACAACTTTTATCCTCATCTATCATCTTAACGCCTAACGCAGCCAGTTAAAAACTACAACAAATTGAGCAAAAATTTTTATGCAAATTGCACGCACAGAAAGCGGGAAACATTTAAAATTACAATCGTTTAGTGGGCAAATTATGTATAAATTATGTACTAGCTTTGATTGAGAAAGTATTGTGAGAGTTGGAGTTTGGGGGCGTGTTGACACGCCCTTTTCCAGAAAAATGCATGTTGCAGGGTATTGCAAGTTGCATAACGCGTGGGTCTAGCTCTCCCAGACCTCATCGCGCTGTTTGGCAGCTAAAAGTTTACGTTCTGCAACGAAATCAAAAATTAATAAATGAAAAATTAAATAATAAAAGTTATTGACAAACCTTTGGCTTCACGTAGCACACGTCGCTCGTTCTCCCGCTCCTCCGGCGCAGTGGGCAGCTTGACACCTAAGGCGCCGATTACCAGACGACGCGCCAATGCCGTACACGTTTCCGGTCGCTGGCGATAAGGCTGCAGGGATGTGGCACCGGCTTTCTTGGCCTTGAGACGGGACTCAAGTGTGGCCGCTGCCAACGGCTTCAATTTAACAAATGGATGACCCATTGTCAAGACTTCGGCAGCTGTTGGATAAAGATTCCAATTTAACATACACATTTGCATTAAGTTTAACACGGATCTTACCAATGTCGGAGCTGCTAAAGACGGCGAGAGCATGTGTATCATCCACCCACTTGATGTCGAAGCCGGTACCCTTGTATTTTGAGAAAAGCATAAGCAAGTCTGGAGTCTTGAATTCTACTGGAAAATTGGAAATTTCCAGCACATGCGGAAACTCCTCCTCGTTGAGTAAAGTTTGCTTTATGTGATAAACCTAAAAATCGAAAAAAAAAATTAAGTAAACTCTGTACATTTAAATTAATTATTGTTACTTACGCTATAATCCATTTTGGGTAACTCGATTTTGCACTTGCCCACAGATTCGGTGAGTTCCTCTAGTATCTTGGGATCCAAACAGTCGCCGTTCTCATCGAACATGTTCTCCCAGTCATCACCATTTTCCTCCTCATCATCCTCCTCGGTGGTGCTGTCGCCAGCTACAGGAGCAACAGCTGCTCCAGTTGATGCTGCTGTTGTTGCAACAGCGGATTTGCTGACGCTTTCAATTTTATCGGGTATTTCCAGCACATCCGAGACAAAGGTTTGTTTCATGATGCGACGATTGCTGCGATTGATTTCCTAAGTGCCACAAAGAGTTTGGAATTTCAGTTTACCATTTTGGTGTTTCACCAATGATCGTTACCTTGGAGGCTCGCTGCAGTTCGCGCACTTCATTATCACATTTATTGGCATCCTCAGTCGTTGTCACATTGTTGGCATCTTCGATGCGTAGCGATTGTTGCTGTTGTTGTTGTAGTTTATTGGCTCTGCTACCATGGCCAGACTTTGTTCGTTGGGCGCCGCCCATCATCTGAAGAAAAAATATTATTGTTTATTTGTTTAGCTGCATAATCTATAAATGGTTTTTATGGTAAAGGATAACGCACCTCCTTATCACAGTTGCTGTCTGGCGGTGGCGTTGACGAAATCGGTACTTGATTCGTTTGATTTTCGCTGGGTGCAATCACAAGCAGTGTAGATGCCTCAGTGGGTTTATTACCAATTGATTTCTTGGTACGGTCCCTACGCGGTTTCGTTTTCTTAGGTTTGGTAGCCTGTTGACCGTTTCCGTTACTGTTATCGTCCGACTTCAATGGAATTGTATCGACAACTGGCAATTCCAGCGCTTCGAGTTGTGGCTGCGACTCTGGACTGCACGTAGACGCAGTTGGCGCTGCTGCTGCTGCTGCCGTTGGCGTCAGCGTTGACGTTGGCATCGGCATCGATGTGGGCATTATTGTGGTTGTTGTTGATGTCGGCGGTGTTGTTTGACTGCGTCGTGCCCTTGGCACATAAACAGCTCGGTCGGGACGTCGTTCGCGTCGCGTCGCTGCCTGCTGCTCTCTGCGAAACAGATGATCAAAACAGAAACGGAAAGAAACGAAAGGTAAACGATTAACACATACAGAATTTCGTAAATACACGCACACACGCGCACACACGGTATGTACAGTGCAAACACCTTAAAGAGAATTGCAAAATGTTAACGTTATCTTTAATTATTGCTAAACGATGCATATAAATAACAATAAACAATATTTAAATTATCGCACAGTCTGTTTTGTTAACTGTTTTTATTGCCTACCTGGTTGGCGACCTTTTCCGTGCGTTTGAGGTAGTTATCGCTGCTGCGGCTGTTTCTGCAGCTGTTGTTGTCACTGCGGCGTCTGTTTCTGAACTGATTAGTGCAACAGACGAATCGTCTAAGGTTTCGTTCGTTGAGACTGCAGCTGTCACTTCCTCGGTGCTGTTATTCCTAAGTGCGGGAGGTCTGTACAGGTCTACAGAATTTGATTTACTCACTACAAAACCAAAGAGAGAGATATGAAAAGAGTGAGAGAGAAAGAGCAAAAGAGTAGCAATTTATTAACAAATTCGGTGAAGCAATAAACATTTGGCAAAAAGTAGCATATATGTACATATATTTAAGTAAAATAAAACAAAAAGAAACCAAATTCACTAATGTTGACCCAATTTTATGTTGTTGCGCTTTATGCGCTGCTTCGTGAATGTCAACACCAACAACATGGCTGTCTCTGAGAAGCAGGGCGCAACAAGTGAGCGAGCGAGCGAGCGTGTGAGACGTTCGAGAGAGTGTGGGTATTGGATGTGCGTGCGTGTGAGAGAGCGAGAGAGTGTGATGCAACACAAAAGCAGCTCGCAAAAGAGGGCGACCTTGAATAAGCTGCGTGACCCGAAGCAAACGAAACGTACGTACAAGCAAGCAAAAGGGAGAGCGCAGAGGTGGGTAGGTGGGTGGCTTGGTTGTATGCACGTACAATCGCCGGCGTCTTTTGCCTTTATTTTTAGTCGATTTGCACACATAATTAATTGGTTTTTGTTTTCATTTTTCTTTGTTTTGGTGCTTTGTCTATTTGCAAACATTTCAAATGCTTGCCAAATGTGCCAGCCTCTATTACATACACACTTGCGAATTATTTATGTGCGTATTAGTGTGTACACACTCCGCGAAGACCAATGTAAAAGTAATAGTGGTATTACCACAAGAGGTTTTAATTTATACACAGTATAAATTCTGATTATTATTATTTTAAGATTTACAAAGCTGTTGTGAGCAGCATAACCAGTTTCACTGTAGTTAAAGTTGAACCTGTTTCTTACAGATTTTGGCTTGGAGTGGACGGAATAAATATGTTGATGAAAAAGTTTTCATAATGGCCATTCAAAATATGATATAATTATGGTGAGAAGATATGATAATATTTTCTATAAAAAACAGTTTAATATGCAAGTTCTTTAAAACCAAACGCCAAATAGAAAAAAGCACGGAGGAAGTAACTGTTACTTAGCATATCCAACTTGAATCTTTTAACACGTTTTATTTGTACAAGAGTACCGCTAATGTAACACTTAGTTATATTTACTTACAAGGTGTTTCGCTGATATGCTTCTTGACGCCCATTTTACAAAGTTCCGTTACTCGTTTTCTGCTGGCGCTGCTGCTTCTACCGTTACTGCGCCAACTTTTAACCGACTGCTGCTGTTGTTGTTGCTGCTGCTGCTGTTTACGACTGTCAATAACAGTTAGAATATTTCGTTAAGCTTGTGTATGGGTGAGTCAGTTCGAACGTTGCTACTCACGCCTCAAAACCGTGCGGATCAATAAGCTGATTGCGAAAACAGACAACTGTGCGTCGATGCGGGCCTTGACCGACGGAAAACGTCAAAAGATCGTATTGCTGTCGATAGTTCTCACATGTTTGATGGATGAGATAACGGCGATAATTGTTCACAGGTGGAAAGAGCAGTACACTGTACCCGAAAAGAGACAAAGAAGAGATGTAAAAACAAGTTGCGATGTTCGTATACGAGCGTAAGACTCTCTCTTTTCCCCCTCTATCACACACTCTCTCTCTCTGTCTTGCACTAACAGGTTGTTACGAGTGGAAGTAGAAGACGTACAATAAGAAGCATGCAAAGCTCCACTTGTAAATAAATTATTATGTAACGCGGCAGCAACACATTGTAATAATAAACATACGTCTAATAAAAGTACAGCATAACAAATACCCGCCGAATATTGTTAATAATAAATAATTGTGTTGATGGTGCGCGACGCAGTTGTTTATTGCATGGCGATTAATTGTTTATTAAACGTGTATTGCATGGTAAACGTCGAACGAGCCACAAAAACCGTGTTACCAGCCTCAAACGCCAACGACGACGCAATGCGGAAAATAAAGTTGCATGCTACACTCTCGTGGTTTGTTGTTGCTGTTATTGGTGCTGCAGTTGTGGGGCAGCTGGGAAAACTCGATTTTTGTGGCATTTGCAAACCGGTAATATTTGCAACCAAACGCCAAATAGTTTTTTATTGAGGCACATGCTTTGTTGTTGCATATTTCCGGGTTGTTACGGCCACTATTTGGGGTACGAGGTATAGATTGGATCCCAGGAGTCGAATGTCACAACACTCACTCACACAAGGAGTAGCTTCTGTTGTTGTTTTTATTAGTGAAGCTGGCGCGCTACCAGCTGCTGTCATTATAACGATTGAAGCTTTTTCACACCACATGCTCATCAACACGCTCATCTGTATACATAATACACACCCACACGCACACATACTCGTGGCATAAAAAAAAGTTCTAGGAGCTCTTACCCACTGCTCAGACGCTTTTTTAAAAACAATTCAATATCGATTCCAACATTATAAACAAACTCTTGATCGGTTAAGCTTAAATTAGCTGAAATCGCGTTTTTTCGTTCGCCGTTCTCCAGCTTTTTATTAAATACGCGACAATGTCGCCACACATAAATACAGTTTAGAACTTTTTCACGTTTCACGGAGTCAGTGTGCCCACCTCGTGCGTGGAGGTGTTAACAGAATACGAATCTGTTAAATGGTGGAGCACAGCTGTAACGCGGGGAGTATTTTAGAAACGTAATTTTAAATTTTTGTTAACTTATTTAATTATTATTAATGTACAAAAACATGAAAATCAACTACACTGTTGAGGTTAAAAGCAAAACTGTAAAAGGTTGATATTTCGTTATATTTCATGCTGTGGGATATATTAAGCCTTTTTGGCGCCATCTGTTGTCTTTTTTAAGAAACAAATAAACAGCGTGGGAGAGAGTGACAAAATAAAGCTGCGTATCAATATCAATCAGTTGACATTCCGTTGACAAATCGACTTTAGTAATAATCAAAAGACGGTTAAATTATATTTAATAAATAAACTGTGTTACAATTCGAAGCAGCAACATTAATAGAAAAAAAATTAATAATGAGAAATATATGTTATTGTGTTAGTACGGAGTTTATAGTGCAATTTTATACCAAAAATAATTTGTAGACCAATTAAAGATCATTAATAGTGAAAATCTTGACTCATATATCTAAAACGCCTACGCTGATGTTACTTTACAACTTTATTTACAAATGAAAATAGTAAACAAAAATCAGCTGCTTGAGGTTTGTTTGGAAAAAGGAACAAGTTGCAATGAACCAGTTATCGAATTGAGCTGAGCAGTCGACAGTTATCGACAAAACATCGATACCTGAGACAATCGCAAAGCAAAAATAATTTTGGAAAGTGCAAATTGCGAGCAACGAACGGTAAAGAAAACAACGTTCGCTGAGATACTTTTAAAACATGTAAATTTTATATATGTAATATAAACGCTAAGTATTTTAGTTGCTCGTTGACGAAATTTCAAGTGTTTTCCGTGTGTAACAAAACAAAAAAAGAACAGCAGCTGAGCTCAAGGTAGCACCAAAACAACTGAAACAAACGCGTCTTAGAGAAGAGAGTGTGGGGGTGAAAAACAGACAGCGACAGCGACAACTGTGCCATTGGCATAGAAAATTTTGCATATACATATGTATATGTACATATAGTGTGCATACATACAAAGCAAACACAAAAAGGGAACTTGTACTCATTCAAGCCATTAATATTAATATAATTGCAGAGAAAAAAAATACAAATTGATACAGGGCCAGGGACGTTGACGTCGTCGTTAAAATTGGAAAGTGGCAAAAATATAACAAAAAACGCTAGCGCACAACGGTAATAGTAAAAGACACACGCAAACACACACGCACAGACACATATGTACGTACAGATGCCCGCACACATGGAGGCGTTTGTTTGTTGAACGATTTGGAGCAGCGAGCGAGCGAACAAAAGACAGACAAACAAATTATGACGACGCGTGAAAATGTTGCAAGCCGTTTGTCCAAATTGATGCTCAACAATGCCAGCAGCAGTAGCAGCAGCAACAACTCGACGGCAGCAGCGACGGCCGCATCATCATCATCCATCTCCATGGTGCAGTCACCAACGTCACCTGGCGAACAATCCGAGTTGAATCAATTGAAACGCGATGCGGATCCGCAATTCTCACGCTTTGCCGATTACTTTGTGATATGTGGCTTGGATCTCGACACGGGCCTGGAGCCCGATCGTTTTGCTGGTAAGCGCCACATCAGCAAATCCTCCCTACTTTGATTTAATTCTTATCTCTTTTGACTAGGTGATAATCTGCACTGCTCGCCGCTGGATCGGGCATACAAGAGCAAACCCTTGGCGCATTATCCCGAGAATGTTTCTTGGAATCCCTTTGATGCACATGGCATCTGCATGGTAGGTGCACCTAAAGACCCAAATGACACAGGGCATTGGAACTGGGTGAGGTCTTTCAATCTCTCAATTAAGTTCAATTGCCTCTGCCAGCATGACGCGATCAATTTCCCCATCTCCATCGCCATCGCCGTCTCCATCGCTCCCAAAAAAAAAAACACATGAAATATGAAATTCATGCTTCACTGAGCGGCAATTTAATTGATGCCGCAGACGAGTAGACGAGACGATAAGCAATGTGGCAAACGAAGCACAAACGGTTGCTACTTATCATATATATAGAAATCTAGACATGTGCTCGAAGTGTGCAAAGAAAACTGTGTGTAGACTGTAGGGAAAAGGGCAGGAAAACTGTAGACAATGAAACGATTTCATTATTTGCCATGTCTTTATTAGAGATTAATAACATGTGAGCTGTTTATTATGATGGAATCAAGCTTAAGCTGTCATTAACACGCCTGATTTAGAAAAGTTCCTAAAGCTGATTCATTTAATGGAGGCTAACAGCTTAGAAGATTAAAAGCAAGACGGAATATGTAGAACTATAATTAGAATATTTCTTTTAAAGAAGAAACGTAGTTCTTGAGCTTATTGTTGAGCTAGAATCTTTATGTAGAGCGGCACCTCTATTAACTGTAACTCCAACTCTTTCTTTTACTGCCTTAATGATGCCTATTAAATCCACTTTTCTTCTACTCTCCCTTAGCTCTCCTTGCCACAAGGTCTGCGCTTTCGCACCCAGAAACACAACATTGAGCCAAAGTTCCATTCGTTTGCCACGACACGTGAGGACGGCAAACGTTGTTATGGCTTCAGTCTGGTCTTCTACGAGGAGATACGCAATCGGAACATTTGTGGCGCCATACACACGCTGCAGTCCATGTTCATCACGGAGCTATCGAATGGTCAGCAGACGCACTCGTTGAGCAGAATCAAGCAGGATGGTCCAGTGAGTCGTTCGCTGCCAAGACACTTTAAGGTGGCTGGCCAGGCACCGCAGTCGGCCCAAAGCTATTACGACATCAGCAAGGACAAGTTGTATGTGGCCAAAAGCATTTCATTGATTTGCCAAGCTCCGTTTGCGTTCGCCGCTCAATTGTTTCTCAAGAACTTGTACCGGTGAGTGGTCCAAAATAGCTGGTTTCTCGCAGGGATTGGGTTTTAAATTAAATGTTCTATCATCTATTTAAGTACATGAGTTTATTTAATTACAGTTTGTAGATTACGAATTGTTTCAGTTTTCCTAAATACTTGTTGTATATTTCCTTTTAGCAAGCTATTTTGATAATAACTATCTAATCTCTGCATGATTTATTTATAAACAATTATAACTGAATGGAATTCAGGAGAAGATATGATTTGGTTTCAGATTTATGAGCGAGCTGGAGTTTTAGAAATAGATTTAGAATAAAATGTAGTTGATGATTACCAGGATTACGCTAATCATTCAGTAGGTAGAAAGAGTCTTACCCCTAAAGTAATCAATGATTTGCTCTTTTCAGTTGCCTGCCCAGACAGCCGGGAGCTGGAATCAGTCTCGAATCCTACGTGTACAACATTCTGTACGAAGTGATGCTACCTCAACCTGGCAAATCCATACGCGTCTACTTGCCACCACTGGAGCCGCATCTGCCGGCAATAGCTTTGATACTGCAGCGTCCGTTGTTGACCAGCGAATTGCCTCTCTTGGACTTTCCACTGCGGCTGCTCTTCAGCTACTTGGGTGTGGAATGTGTGATACAGCTGCTCACCTGTGTGCTGCTCGAGAGTCAAGTGCTGCTGCGCTCCACGGGTAAGCAAAGATTGGGAAAAGGAAAAACTTTGACTGACTTCTCTTCCTGTTTGCAGATTACCAAAGATTAATGATTGTGGGCGAGTGCATCACATCGCTGTTGTTCCCCTTCATTTGGCCACATGTCTATGCACCCATTTTACCCGCTGCACTGCATCATTTCCTGGATGCACCAGTGCCCTTTGTGATGGGTCTTCATGCCGAATGCGAGGCAGCGCATAAAATTGGCAGCGAGGCTGCTTTGTGCTTCGTCGATATCGATAAGAAGCACATCCAGCTGCCGGAGGAGCTGCCCATCTTTCCACACAAAATGGATTTCATGGCCGAGATTATTGCGGCGTTGGACAAATATGAAATCGAGCGTGATCGTGGTCAGGAGCCGAACCTGAAGAACGGTTATGCCATGCGTGGCGGTGCCGATGCCATGATCTCCAGTTGTACCTTACCCAATGGTCTCCAGGCGGCGCGTCGCAGCAAGGAGCGTTTCCAGCAGCTGCAGGAGACTGTGTACACGCTGGGTGGTAGCAGTGGTGGCGCTGTGGTGGGTTCACCCGGGCAGCAGCCCGGTGTGGACTATCAGCCGCTGGTAGCTCATCCCTCAAAGATCGATCATGTGCCGCGCATCGCGGACTTTCTGCGTCGCAAGGGCGGTATGCGGGCAGCTCAGTCGGTGGGTTCTCCCGTGGGCAGTCCCACGCTGTCGCTGTCCTCCTCCCCAGTGGGCATCTATCAGGATGTAGATGCAGTGGACGCCACACTGCCGCCCTCTCGCATGGGTTCGTTGTCCAGGCGCACGGAGAAACCCAATCTATCGTTGGTGGAGCAATACTATCAGGATCTGCGCATAAATAACACATTGCGGGAGATTTTCTTGAATCGTTTCGTGCACATGTTCCACGCCTACGAACACTTTGTTATCTATCCCAATCAGGCCAAAGATGAGTGGCTATCGAATCGTGAAACTTTACAGAATTTTGATAAATCCTCATTTCTATCCGATCAACCGGAGCATCATCGGGCGTTCCTCTCGCGCTTCCTCGAATCTCAAATGTTCGCCACGCTCATCGACAACAAGATACTGGCCATGTGGGAGACCCAACCCGACGAGCAGCTCCAGCTCTTCGATCAGCGCATAAAACTCTTAAGGTGAGCAATAATTTCAAATGGAATTTAACTTGATTTATGTATTGTATCACTTGTTTTTAGACGTCGTCATGGGGAGAACATGATTTGTGCTACCAGCTATGAGCCGTGTGTGCTTAGCCAGGACTCGCAGCAGGGATTCGAGAAGAGACTCGCCTGCATTGACATCGAGGTGACGCCACCAAGTGAAATACTGTCCAATCGTGCCGCCTACTTCCGCAGTTTTCCGCTGCTCGAGAAGGGCGTGCTGAATCAGGAGTGCGCCTCGAGGTAGTAGTGTTTCCATTTCGCTTACCTTCCAAAATTCCCAGCACTCCCCATTCCCCACCACGTCCAACGCCCCTCGCCCTTCACCCCAAGCACCTATTCCTCAAAATAAATAGTAAAAACTCATTTTGTTTTGCATAAATCCCAACTAAACACAAAGCAAAAAAAAATATACAAAGTTCGTTGATATTAATACAATTATGTAGTCTATGTTTTAGTTAATTAGTTAGTTAGTTAATTAGTGCGCGCGTCTTCCATTAGTACATTAATTTATTGCTTAACATTTACTACAATAAAAATAAAAATCATTCAACTGTTGTTCAATTTTCGTTTCTTGTTTACTTTTTTTTATTTTTTGTTTTTAAATTTTTTATTTCATTTTTTGTTTGCACACACACATTTTGATCCCTCCTTTGAATTCCGAACCTTTCTGTCTTGCAGTTCCTAATCCCAAACTATCAATTAATTTCTTATTTTTCTACTCGAAATTTGTTAACTAAACTAACTAAAAAACTCATAAAATTCATTAAAAAAACCCAAAATCGAAACGAAAAAAAAATCGCTTTTTAAAAAATAAAATAGAGGCAACAGTTTGCGGCGTGTCAAGCACGGCACCAAGTGGAGAGCCCGGGAAATATCGCTGGATCAAAAGCCACCAGTCTCCCAGTCCAATGCGAACTCCAACTCGAACTCGAATGTGGCCATGAATCGACTCTCGGCCAACCTAACCACGGCGGACATCAGTCCCGCTCTCATAGCTCAGGCCAACTGGACATTTGTGGAGCGTCTGCTAAAGGTAAGTGTTGGAATTCATTGGAAATCCTTAAGCTCACCACTCAAAACTCTTTTACTAGGACATCAAATCGAAGACGAAGCGCATGCTGTTGGAGAAGATGGGCAACGAGGCAGTTGCTTTGGGCCTCAAGGGCGATGGCATCGAGGAGAACACACTCATTGCCAGCATGTGTGATCTGCTCGAGAAGATCTGGTCGCATGGCCTGCAGAACAAACAAGGCAAATCGGCGTTGTGGTCTCATCTGCAAGCCTACATCGAGTTGCAAGAGACACGTGGCCACACGGGTGCGGATCAGACCAGTGCAGCTAATCATCATGTGGCCAGCAGTCCAAGTCGTGCAAACAAGATGAACATTGCCAGCGCCTCACCAGCTCTGGCCTGGAATGCTATGCGGAAACGCATGGACTGTGAGTAGTTATAACAGCTGTTAAGAGATAACTTGGAAGAGATTGAATTGAAGGAATTTGAAGCTAGTTATGGGAAGTTCATATATATTCCTAGTGAAACTTTTGCAACTAGTACAGGGTCTTTCGCAGTTAATTTGCTTGACCATTTGCGTCTTTTTCTATTCTCCATTTAGTTTTTGTGTTACCCAACTAACTTGGCTGTCTTTCTCCAATTTCAGATCTGTCCACATTCCAAACGGACTTTGAGAGTCCTCCGAGTCCCAATCGCAGTCGTTCCCGTGATCGCAACAAGTTTGTGGGTCTGGAGCAGCTATGCCCGCTGCCCGAATCTCTGGAGTTTGATGTCAAGTGAGTGTTAATACCATTCTATATATTTTCCAGTATTTAACTTTGTTCGCCTTTAGGAACGTGCTGGCCATGGCTGACATAAAGACGCATATTGGCTACACACGCGCCTGGGTGCGTCTATCGCTGGAGAAGAAGCTTCTCTCGCGGCACTTTCGCACGCTGCTCTCTGAGGACACGCTGCTTCGTTCACTCTACAAGCGTTCGGCTTTCCTGCGCTGCGAGGAGGAGAAGGAACAGTTTCTCTATCATCTGCTCACTCTGAACACCGTCGATTACTTCAGCTTCACTAACATTTATCCCACTACAAGTAGGTTGAAGCTAGCTCAGATCTCTCCTACCTCCCGCTAAAACAACTAATTACTTTGCTTGCCTTCCTCTAGAGCTACCCTATCGCGTGGTTATCTTTCCCTCGCGCAAATACGGCTCCTATCACACCTCCAGCAATGTTTGGATCATGATCTCTGGCACCATGAACGAAACCCAACGTGTGCCGGTGCCCAAGGGCTCGCTGGAGTTTATCTTCCATGTAAGTTGAGAGCTTTATGCTTGAATTCCTTTAATAATCTGCTCTCTTTTAGTATAAAAATCTGGGTCTACTCACCACCATGCGCATTGGACACGATAATTCGGGACAGAGCCACAAGTGGTTGGTGGAACAGGTTGTGATGCGCAATGAGGTCACTGGACACACCTACAAGTGAGTAACCAATTAATTAAATTTATTAGCATGTTGTTTAATGACATCATCTTGTAGGTTCCCCTGTGGCCGTTGGTTGGGCAAGGGAGTCGACGATGATTCAACGGAGCGTCTGCTGGTGGGACAACGGGTGTTCACCAGCGTCAAGAACGCCGAACTAGTGCCACCCACAAGGACACCGCCACGCACACGGAGTCCCAGCGTACAGCGTCAAGAATCGGTGTCACCATCCGAGATACAGCATCAGTTGGGCAACTGCGTCAATGTGATTGTCAAGTGGCACTATAAACCCAGTCGCGATCGAGATGTGGGCACGCTAACGAATCTCCTGTGCGGTGACGATGGATTGGTCAAGTGCTTGGAGCAGGTCTTCCTCTGCGGTTTTCGTTCGTCGCGTTTCTTTGGACGCAATTTATACATCTGGGATTACTTTAGTAGGATAACTCTATTTAACACTCCGTTAACAGCGTCTAATAATCGTTTCTTTCTATGCAGCAAAGATCAAGGAGCTTTTCGAGCAGAATCTGCAGCTGGAGCTGGAGGATTCAGCCTCCAGCATGGATTCCTCGTTCAGCAATGGCAGCTCCAACAGCTTGCAGCGACGTGAGGTCTCCAGCATTTGGCGTCTCTATGTGCAGCTCATGGACGAGATCAATGTGACCGCCAGCACACTGGGCAAGGATGGCAAATTTCAACTGCTGATTTGCCTCAGCTTGAGGTGATTTACTAACCTATAGTTTAAAGTAAAAATTTTAAGACATTTTTACTTTCAGGGAGCATCTGTTGACACGTTTGATCAAGCCCATGGCAATGACTAAGGTCACCCAGGAGATGTACGAGGAGGAGAGTTTTCTGCGTCGTCGTAATCTTTTGACATTTCTCATGCAAATTCTGGAACCGCTCGATGATTGTCACATTGTGTTGGAGAACTCCATAACCCAAGGCATACGCATTCCATCACAGTGCTGAGCTTAGTATACACACAAGTACACTCACCCACAGACATTTGCAACCAGTGACCTATAAAAAATACTCATACATATTTGCCCTTAAGTACACTGTTTTGAAAATCCCCATTGAGGAATCTACGGTAACTCGAATTCTCATATTCTCGTTGTTAGTTTTTATTCGAAGTTGTGAAGACCAAGACTTGTCCTCCTTCTAAACTAAATCTAAATCTAAACTTAATCCTTAATCCAATCACTTGCCATCCACAACAAGTCAAAGTGAAGCCAAAGTTGAACAAACAAAAATTCTGTGCAATTATAAGACGTTTACTCTATAATGAATTCTAAAATGTTGTTCAAAAAAATGAAATAGCAAAAAAATGTGCGTAGCTATTAGTTTTTAAGTTAGTAGTAGTAATTCCAAAATATTTATCATGTAAATTATCTCGGTCAATTTTCCTAAGTTAGTGAATTTATTTCAATTTGGTAGCTTTTTCATTTAGTTAATATATACCAAAGAATCTTTGTTTCTGTGTATCGAATATTGTCAATTTTATGATATTATTATTGAAATTAAGAGAGATTAAGTGGTGTTTTTGTTAATATCAAGTTTTATTTTTTTATATATCATTTAGCCAAAAAAAAATTGTTTAACAAGTTATTGAGTGTCAATAAATATATACAAAAGACAACATAAATTTAAATTTAAATGCGTTTCAATTAAATTAGCAGCGGTGGTAATCCATTAATTCAATGAGCATTAAAGAATTGAATGTTTGTTTCGATTGCACAACCGTTTCGATGTTTCGGTATCGATACATTGGCTGTAACGCTGTACGCGGAATCGACAATGTGGCAACGCCAAATGGCAGTGGTAGTGAGCGCGATTTCCATTCGTATCGTTGCGACGGACAGACGCGCACACATTAGTTTATAACCATTTGCTGCAATTATAGCAGCAAAAACAATATAATCAAGTGGAGCAGTGACGAACGCTAGCATACGCCACTCAGACACAGTGCAACCTAATACAATTCAAAATTTTGTGGTGCGTCATTTAAAGTGTAAAAAAAATATTTAACATCTGAAACGGAGCCACGAGTACTCATCGATTTTTTAGCCGAAATAATTGGAGCTAAAATTTAAAGAAAAAGTTGAAAGTAAGTTGTGATCAATTTTCTTTTCTTAGTTGGTGTATAATTAGTAGTAGTTTTCGCTGTTGTTGTAATTGGCTCATACCAAAAATATATATTTACAAAAATACGTATTTACAAACGAAAAGCGCTCTGTCGCTGCTGTTGTGGTCACCTCTGCTGGTGCTCTGCTCCCTGGCATATTGTCTGGTCTGGCAGTAGGCGATGACGTTGGCGCCCCCGTGACGTGAGCAAAATTCCCTCTCTTTGCTTACTCTCTCGCTCTATCTTTCTTGGAAGCGGGAGACATTTGCGCAGCGTCTGATTAATTGCGTTTGATGCATGTGTTTTCTTTTATTATTCTGTTTGTTGTATGGTGTCTTTATGAATGTTGGATGAGCAAATATAGCGTTGGCAAGGCTTTGATGTTTACATAATACCGCCGCCTTGACCAAATATTAAATGCATACATATATATTCGCACAACAGTTGCTCTGCTATCGATTTGTTCTACAGCCGGCGTGTCACCTGCCCTTCTCTGTCTTTTCCCCTACTCCATACCCGCAGGCGGCCACGTCATTCATGTTAACATGCCTCGGGGGCATCGTATGACTTTCATATTTTTTGTTGTTCGTGGCTGCATTCTTTGGTCTCTACAAACTTGCAACACGCGACGTTGGCGCAGTTGTTAGTTCTATTTGCTCTTACCCTTAGCCACTATTTCTCTCCCTTTCTTTTGCTCACTTTCTTGGCTCTCTCCCACTCTTTTGTGGCTAATAATGTGGCGGCTTTGCTAACGAACTTTGCGCTGCGATCGTACGATTTAAAGTTGGCATTCATCATTGTTGATTGCTTGGCATTGTGCAAAAAAAAAAAAAACACCAAATGAACCTACAATAAACACATTTAATAATAACCGAAGCAATGCGCATTACTCATGCGACGCTGACGTCGCTGCCGCTGTCTCTATCGCTGCTTTTTCTCTACCACTGTCAGCTGGGCTTCAATGCTCCACTTTCCCAAGCGGCCACTCAAGCATTTTTACCGTTGCCCAATTTAAGCTCTGGACTCAAAACTATAAATGTGCACCAACAAATTGTGTGCAGAGAGCAGCTGGCGTGAGAGTCGCAGAGAGTGGTGCGTGCGTGTGTGGGAGAGAGGGAGAGAGAGAGAGTTTGATCGTGGCGTACGCATGGGAAGTCCACGCACAGTTAGTCAGCTGTTTGTGTTACTCAATGAAACTTTTTATCGTCAGTCATATGTGGGTGATTTTATTGTTTGTTTGTTTGTACGTGAGTATTAGTTTGTGCGCGTGTGTGTGTATGTGATACGTAGCTTATGGCATATTTGGTGGAGTGTTGTATTTATTTCTTATCTTACTTGGGTTTCTAATAAAGACATTAACTTAATCGATTGTTTATCTTCTGGTTTATGCAATGAACACGTGATTCTATTAAGATTCTTCGCAGTACTCAGTAAAATTGTTTACACTTTGGCACGTAATCTGTACATAATCTACTAGTTAAACAATGTATTATGTACCAAAGTTAATTAAAACTGTATGAATTTCGCAACATTTTTGGGTAATTTGATGATGATAATAATGCCTAGAGTAGCAAGCGGGGTTATCAATGCATGCATAGTACACAGTACCACTGGGCTATTTATAAAGAGCAACAGTAGCAACAGCTTATCAATGGAATAACAGCACTCCTAACTCCCGTGTTTACGTGAATTATTAAATCGTGACAAAACTGTACCTCTTTGCCACAGCAGCGGCGGCGGCGAATGCCAGTCAAAAGTGGAAAACCAAAACCAAAAAAAAAAAGGGGGTTAAAAAACTTAAAGAAAAAGTTACGACAGCAAAGCAAAGTTTATTAATATTTCGTTGGTGCCTTGGCCTTTTACCACTTCATTTTGAGACCCTGTACTCATTATATTACAGTGGTGTAAAGGGTTTTTCATTGAGCTGATTACACACTAGAAATAAAGTGTAAGTTCGTTTATGCGTCACGCAGATCAAGTTAAATTCGAAATTTTGTCACTAGCGCCCAGCGAATTCTTCAAATTATTTTAAATACAGGGTCTTTTCCAGTCCACTTGCCCTACTGCAAGTTTCTCTACTAGCTGTTTTTTTTTTTGCAGCGCTGAAACGCGAGAAACGTACATTAACCCCGTATCAAGAGTCAAGACTCGAGCTTAGAGACGTTTCCGACGACGATAGTGAACTTTGATACCGCCGAGTATTTAAAAATTTGACAAGGCCTTTGTAGTAGAACAGTAGTAGATCCGTTTGGGGCGCTTATCGCTGATGGACAGTTGCCGGTTATCAGCACTCGCTCGTGCCTAAATCAATATACATACGTAATATACAAAGCGCACTAATTCTGTATTTTATCTATAAAAGTAGTTATTATGGGAACTCATTAGCCTGTGTTCAGAGTGCAACGGAAACAAGCATCAAAAGATAAGGGCCAACAGGTAGCAAGTGGTACGTTTGGGCCTATCTAATCGCTTATCAGCTCTGCACATCTGTCAATTCTCATTCGAGCGCTTTCTCATTCAATTTCTTTCTCTTGTTTTCCATATACCATACTTTGTTTACGTTTTGACTCATCTGTTGTATTCACACACTGACGCGCACACACGCACGCTCTGTCAGAGCATGCAGCTGCATAAGTGTGTGTGTACGATCATACGATTCCATTTGTTGTGACGTCACTTGAATACAAAATAAATCCCGCAGATTTTGCAAACGCGGCATTAATTTCTTTCGCCTTAGCAACTTGTTTAGCATACTATGTGTATTTTTTCGCCGACTCCACATTTCATAAAATTTCTTCTATGGCCGACGCGAAATAACGATTACATCAGTGCTACAAAATCCAGTTCTGTGTAAAACCAAATTGAACTTGAACGTGCGAATTGGCATACTCGCAATCCGGTTTCCATATAGAGTGAGTCAGCATTAGAGAGCACTATTGGAGCAGTCGGCAAGTGTCACCGGCGGAAACAGCCTTGAGAATTCACAACCTAAATAATTGTTAGTTTCTGGGCTGGTTTTTTATTCGACAGTCGTTGGTGAGTGTTATCATGGCTGTGATAAGAATCGCCTTCGCTCTTTTTGACGTAATAGCGCAACTTAATGCCAAATGCAGCATTCGACGCAAACAAGAGAAACATTTTATGATTAACATCAAACGAACAACAGCTAAATTTAAAGAGTTCCACTGAAAACCACACATTTATCAGCTGATGGCTTATAGTGGCGAAAGAGAGAGCGAGAGCGAGTATTTTTCTAATCTTAATGATTTGCTGCTTTGTTCGCTCACGTGTATTGTTTGTTATACATTTACATATACGCGTGAGTCGAAGTAAATACGAGTAATCGTCATCGATAACATTTATTAACGGTGCTTACTCAAGTGGGCTTCACGTTTTACTTGCACTTGTCAACTGCTGGTGGTCTCTGTCACTCTCTTTTACTCACTCACACTTTCAACTGAGAGAGAGTAAAAGAGAGTGGGAAAACTTACTCTGCTTTGAATACGTGCCAAAAAAATGTTGTTTTTATTGTGATTTATCTGTTGCAGTTTTATAAAGAATTTTGCTTTTTATCGTATCGAAGCGCGTGGCGAATCGAGACGAATGGCAATTAAAGTAAATTGTTTTGTCCATGGCATCCGGCAGCGAAATGAATTGAAATGTCACGTGCCCACACCGTACAAAATGAAGGGAACCAAGCAGAAGTGGAAGAAGAAGCAGAAAGCAATCACACAAATGTGTTACAACTAATTAAGCCCTTAATTTACATGTGTTTTGTTTACTCTTTCTTAATTGCAGCTCAACAAAATCGAAAAACAAATAAGATCAACTGTAGCAACAAGGTGTTTGTTAGTTGAATTTGAGTTTACACCGTGTTCAGAAGAAGAAAAGTTTAAGAAAAATCCGTAAAACTGCCGCAACAATTGTACCAGAAGATTCGCTGCAATGGCAACCTCGTCAATAATCGCCAATAACACCAACAACACAATAAACGCGGGCTCAGCTGTCACAGCCACAGCCGCCGCTGCTGCCACAGCCGCTGCAGCAACAGCAGCTGCCACCGCTGCGACTGCCGCTGCCGCCGTTGTTGTCACCTCCACGTTAAGCACACGGAAACGCACATACGAAACAGCGATTGCCATGCCCGCCATGGAAGCCAAAAGCCAGACGATAACGACAGCCAACACACGGCCACAGACAGCGAAGGCGTCGAAGGCATCACCAAGTAGTCCCGACAGCTTGGACTCTGTTGTTGTGGACATGGCAGAGCCAGAGGCAGCGACCACACTGCGTGACTGTACGCGCACAATCTCACAAAGCGATGCCGATGATGGCAACGAGGCGACCTCACCCGATGACACTCTGCCCTCCGCCTCAACAGCAGCTGTTGGCCATGGTAGCCCTGGATCTGGCACCAAGCGACCATATATCTCACAGCCATCTCGTTCCCACACGCCCGCCGAACTGGCCGCGCTATCCACCCGCAGCCAAACGCTCATCAGCAGCGGAACAGCCGATTTAGCGGTAAGTTAAACACACCCAGAATGTCATTCTCAAGGTCAAATCGAAATTGCATCATCAACAAAATTAAAGAGCGGTAAAACAGGGGAAAGGGAAATGTTTTACATTTGCCTGGAATGTTTTCCATGTGTTTTCGAAGCAACTGCGTCGTTGCAAATTGTTTAATCGAATCAAATATTAGATGATAAATAAATATATGAATTATTATAAATATTTCATGCTTTGATTTACTTTCCAGACCATTTGTAAGCCGGCACCTTTCTCCTGCGATGAGGAGGCGATTCTGGAGCGGGAACGCTGCGATTACACAAAACGGATTACCTATCAAATGGCACGTTCCGGACAGACGAGTCGGCGTGTGAGGGTTTATGCGGATGGCATCTATGATCTGTTCCATCAGGGCCATGCCAGGCAGCTGATGCAGGCCAAGAACATATTCCCCAATGTCTATCTAATTGTGGGCGTCTGTAACGATGAGCTCACCCATCGCATGAAGGGACGCACAGTTATGAACGGCTTCGAGCGTTACGAAGGAGTACGCCACTGCCGCTACGTGGATGAGGTAAGTGATTCACCAGTTCCTCATTTCTTTCATTTATTAACTGATTCCCATTCCCTTTGTAGATTATTCAGAATGCGCCTTGGACGCTGTCGGATGACTTTATAGCGGATAACAAAATTGATTTTGTGGCTCACGATGACATTCCATATGTACACGATGGTCTAGATGATATCTATGGTCCTCTAAAGGCACGCGGCATGTTTGTGGCCACCGAACGCACTGAGGGAGTTTCCACTTCAGACATTGTGGCCCGCATTGTCAAGGATTATGACTTGTACGTCCGTCGCAATCTTGCACGTGGCTACTCCGCCAAGGAGCTGAACGTCTCCTTCCTATCCGAGAAGAAGTTCCGTCTCCAAAACAAAATGGATGAACTGAAATCACGCGGAAAGCGTGAACTAACCAAAGTCAAGGGTGACATCATTACCAAATGGGAGGAGAAGTCCCGTGAGTTTATTGACCACTTTCTGCTGCTTTTCGGACGCGAGCGTCTCAATCACTTGTGGAACGAGTCGAAGGGAAAGCTTATCCAGGCACTTAGTCCACCTGGCAGTCCGTCGGGCTCTGTGAATGGCGATGACATGGACGGAGATACCAACGATTCATCCGATGAGTATCTGGAGCTGCCCACTGGGCTCAAAGTAGACAGCAGCAGCTCCTTGAATGGCAAGAAGCATCACAAGTCGCTGGCCAGACGGAGTTATCAGACACGTAAGGTGGTCGGATCTCTGCCTGACTTCCATCATCGCGCTGATGATGATGATGAGGACGATGACGATGATGGTGCCTTCGATACGGAGTTTGTGGAAAGGCGCAGCAATTGAAAGAAGTCTATGTAGATTTGGCTAGTCTAAACTTTCACTTTCTCTATCTTTTCTCTATTTCTCTCTCTCTGTCTGTCTTTAAGCTATTGTATATTTATGAAATTGTTGTTGTGGCATGAAGGAGACTAGACGATTCGCTTGCGACAAATTTTCTATAGCTTTAGCTCTTAACGTAACGGTATAATTGTAATCTGATTTAGGCTTAGTTTGCACTTTGCACTCGCTCCACCTCTACTCCCCCCTCCTTTGTCTCCAGTCTTCGCTCGAGAGTAGCCAATTTTTTAGCCAAATGCAATGGAGCCGCAAATCATTCACAAAACGTGGAAAATATGAAAGAAAAACCAACGTAAAAAAGACTCAAGTTTTTTGTATTAAGCCTTAAAGATTTGTGCGTGAAAGAAATGGAGCAAAATATATATAGAGATATTTATATTAAATTATTTCGCGTAACACTCTTAATTTTTAAGCTGAACACACAAACACATACACACAACACCTACAAAAATACATAAGTAAATAAATAAATACAAAATACACACATTCGTAAAAAAACCTAAAGAAATAATTGAAATAAAAACATAGATGCAAATTACAGTTGCAAAATGCTTTGTTGAATATTTTTGAAAAATAAATTTGAAAACAAAACTGAAAATTAAGTCGTTGAAATTTTATTTAGATTAAAAATAAACAAAGTATGCAGTTTGCTCGATATGTTATGTTTTCAAGGTAACTCAAGGTCATACCTAAATTTATTCGGACTGATTAAAGTATATAGTAGAATTTTTGGGACATCTGGTTTATTGCAGTTTCTAGATTTAATGGGATCAGCAGATGACGAGATGTATTCAAATTATATTTATAATAGGAATAATTGTAGTAGGACTTATAGGAGAAGTAGTTTTAAAAAGTAATAGTGGTAGGATAGAATAGTAGTAGGATTTAGTAGTAAAAACTGTAGTACTTTTAGAAAGTATAAGTAGTAGTAGCGCCAGAATAATTTTCGTTTGAATAATTAGCAGACCAAATATAAATGGTCTCAATTTCCACACAATTTGACAGTTATATATTTTATATGAATATATACGGCAGTTCAAGGTGTGCGGCAGTCGACCGGAAAATGATTTCAATCTTGAACGTATGTTTATACAACAATAAAACAATATATATATTTTTTTTGTCACATAAATGATCCATAAAAATTAATGGCGTTTAGAGTATTAATTAACGTAAGCCGTAAGCTTGTAAACAGCTTAGTTTAATGTACAAGTGCTTCTTAACTTATTAATTTCTAAGTTGCACTTGGGTCAAGCTTAATTATGGCCGATTAAATAACCTGATTCGTGTACCCGGGTGACAAACTCATTAACTTTAATATAATTAATTTATTTGTTGAATAAATCAATGAATTCAATATTTATTGATTAAATAAAACTAAGCTCAATTCCAATTTCCCCGTGTTTATGTTTGTAAAATCAGCTGTTGTTTGTTTACTACGCCGCGATAAATGCAATCATAATCGATATTTTAGATAGTTGGCAACGCAATAACTTCCCCTACCATTACCACTGCATTTTTTCTTGGGAATGGGATGCTTCCACAGTGTGAACGCTATAATTTTTTTTACCGTTCTGTATATCGAACGTTTGGTAAACGATTTTAAAAATCATTGCAATGTTTAATTGCTTAATTAATTGTCAGCTTGACATTAAACTGGCCGTCGAGTGCGAAGTCAAAGAAGATCTGTGTTTGCGGCAGTTGTACTCTATCGTATGATGTTGCCTCGTGCCGAGTCGTGCGACTATTTCTATATATATTATAATCTTGCTCAATTTGTGGCAATTGAAATTTGTTGTGGCAAGAAAGAAAGAAAACACAACGCTGAACGTTTCATAAAGAGGGTGAAAGAGGAAGAGGAAGCAGAGCGTCTGGTCAGCCGAGCTTTATTGTTGTCAATTGACAATTGTATTGATTTGCAGGCAGTTGCCGCCAATTAATTAAATACAAGCTGCGCAATTGAATTGGACAATCCACAATCCTCGACAGAAATAGTTCTCGGTCTCAGTCGCAGTCTCAGTTAGCCGAGCATTTGACGGCAAACTGTCAAGCGTTTCGGGCCGAGAGCTCAGTTCGACAGTTGTGGACGTCTCGATCAGATCAAGGCAAAAATTCCCACTGTGATATAACTAGTTTCCAGTTCTAGTTCCATAAATAAATATATATATATTTGTTATAACAAACAATCATGTCGGATCAGGACGAAGCGCCACCCACTCCACAAATGTTCGAGTACAAAATGTTGCCACTCCACATGGACTTTAAGCAATTTGTAAAGAATTCAGACATGGATAAACGACTTACCATAGTTAATATAATTCTATAATACTTACAGACCATTTGCAAGCCGGCTCCGTTCTCCTGTGATGAGGAGGCGATTCTGGAGCGGGAACGCTGCGATTACACACAACGGATTACCTATCAAATGGCACTTTCCGGACAGTCGAGTCGACGGGTGAGGGTTTATTCGGATGGCATCTATGATCTGTTCCATCAGGGCCATGCCAGGCAGCTGATGCAGGCCAAGAACATATTCCCCAATGTCTATCTAATTGTGGGCGTCTGCAACGATGAGCTCACCCATCGCATGAAGGGACGCACAGTCATGAACGGCTTCGAACGCTATGAAGGATTACGCCACTGCCGCTACGTGGATGAGGTAAGTGATTCATTCCTTCACCATACTGCCATTTTTTACCCTTGTTCTCTATGCAGGTGGTTCAGGATGCACCTTGGACTCTTACGGATGATTTTTTGGCTGAAAATAAGATCGATTTCGTGGCACACGATGATATTCCATATGGACATGATGGACAGGATGATATCTATGGTCCTTTAAAGAAGCGAGGCATGTTTGTGGTCACTGAACGCACTGAGGGAGTATCCACCTCGGACATTGTGGCCCGCATTGTCAAGGATTATGATTTGTACGTCCGTCGCAATCTCGCACGTGGCTACTCCGCCAAGGAGCTGAACGTTTCCTTCCTGTCAGAGAAAAAGTTCCGACTCCAGAACAAGATGGATGAACTGAAGTCACGCGGAAAGCGTGAACTAACGAAAGTCAAGGTCGACATCATTACCAAATGGGAGGAGAAGTCCCGTGAATTTATTGACGCCTTCCTGCTGCTCTTCGGACGCGAGCGTCTGAATCATTTGTGGAACGAGTCCAAGGGCAAGATTATACAGGCGCTGAGTCCACCTGGCAGCCCAACGGGTTCGATTAATGGCGATGACGTTGATCCTGATCCAGAGGTGGATCCAGATGCCAACGATACCTCCGATGAGTACCTGGAGCTGCCCACTGAGCACAGCGGTGGCAGCAGCAGCTCACTAAGTGGCAAGAAGCAGCACAAATCCCTGGGACGACGCAGCTACCGATCGGCAGCTGGGTCTTCGCCAGATGAGTACGACTACGATGATGAAGACGAGGAGGTGGCCCTCGATACGGAGTTTGTCTTACGGCGCACCAAGTGAAGAATTCCTGCTGGATGCGTTTAGTCTACACTTTCACACGCTCTTCGCCTCTCTTGCTCTCTCCTCTCCCTTCTCCTGCTCTCGCCACTTTCAAGCTATTATATATATATATTTATTAAATTGTTATCTGGTGCAAACAAACTATTTGTTCAGTTGGGTTCATGATATGCCTCGAAATATACCCAGAGTGTACAGACATTTAAGGATTATTCGCTGTTTTTATTGGATTATATATATATTGTTTGTTATACAATAATACAAGTGTGACTTGTTTAAAATTATAAACAAAAAAAGATTAAAATGTTTGTTAATATTATTTGTAATAACATTGAAATAGCGATCTTGCGACTTTGGCGCTCTAAACGAAAGTTTCCAGTTGTTTTATATATTAAATATTGTTAAATCATAGTATGCCATGGGTATGGTTGTGGTTATAATTATGGTTAATCCAAGATGATCTAGGGAGCTCGGTTCATGCCCACTGCAAACAGGGGAACCATTTTACCCTTGCCCCTCGATTTCTTTTGCTTCTTGTTGCTCATGTTGGCATCTACTGGAGCAGCAATCGCTTTGCTGTTGCCGCCACGGGTTTGCTTCTGCTGACCCAAAGCGCCGACAAGCAACTCACCCAGTGCCCAGGGACCTACAGCACGCAACTCATGATCCTCATCCAGTGTAGGACGACTGACAGCCGGTGAGGCCTTGACTGGTGGTGGAGCAGCTCTACCCCAAGCGCCCACATGAAACTCTGGTACAGATGAGTTGCCTGCGGAGCTGGCGCTGCCAATGGTGGGCCACAACTCCTGCTTGGGACTAGCTGCCACGCTGGAGTAACGCACACCACTCGACTGACCAATTGAGATGGGCATTGAACCGCTGGGCGTTGGCAAATCCTCCTCAAAGCCACACTAGTAAGATATTGAATGGTTTTTAACGTTAATAGGAGTTTGTTTTAAGGAGTTTTAAGTTTATGCTTACAGTGGGAAACTCATTGGTCGAGCTTAGATTCAAATTGGCTGCAGTGGCAATTAGTTTGCCCATCTGGCGATCATTGATCTCATTGATTTGCTGCTCACGTTTACGCTCCTCACGCTCGCGACGCTGACGTTCCTTCTTGCGATGCAAAAGATCATCTACAAAGAATATCGATAAGCTTAAGATGCACAAAGGATTACAATTAATCAATTTACCCTTAAAGAGCTTAAGAATGCTGGGAGCAACAATGGGAGGCTGCAATTCCACTTCGACTACGGCGAATTGACATGTCAACGGTAAGTGACCCAAACAGGTGAATTTACGACGATGATCCTCGTCCATGGAGTGATGTTCCTTTTGTATTATCTGCGCCTGAATCAGCACAGGAGCCAGATCTAAGGTGCCGTAGCAGGCTTGCAGCATTTTAACGTTCAATGGATGCAGATAAATGTTTTGACCATCATTCGATTGATAAAAGTAATAATATTTGTTGTTGCTGTTGTTTGCATTGATGTTGCTGGGGTTGTGGGAGCTACTGCAGCTGCTGCTCGCCTCACCCAGGGACGAAACGGAAGCATCGTCAGCCTTGTCATCAATCTCGGGAGTTTTGGGCTCCTCCTTCTCCAACTGCTGTTGTGGCGGCGGCTGTTGCTGCTCTTCGGGCTCCAAGCCCAGTTTCTCGCCACGTTCGTTGAGTGTGAGCAGCGCCTGCTGTGTGAAAATATCCTCAGGACAGGATACATCCGACTCTGCCATGAGTTCACGACGCTCTCGTTCGATAATGGCTGCAATATCCATGCGCTTGGCTATCAAGAACTTGGAGAATCGCTTTGATTCGTCCACAGCACTCAGCAGAGGAAAACGCTCGTGTTCAACAGCCACTCCTCCTGATCCTCCTGCAAAGCGCTCAATGTAAATGGAACCCTTGCGACGACGCATAAGCTGGAAGCTTATAAAATCACCTACATTCATAGCCTGCTGCTGTTCGATGGTGCAGCTCTTCAAATCTGCAGCGTGAATGGCATCGTAACAGATGGGACACTTGCGCCAGGTCTTGTCACTCAGTGATAGATAATGGAGCAAACAGGGCCAACAGTAGGCGTGACCACAACGCGTTAACTTGGCTGCTACTGGCGGATAGAGACAAATGGGACACTGCGGTTCCTCCGTTGTATGAATGTTGATTTGCTCAATCAAATTCCAATCAATCAAAGTATCAGGTGAACCCTTCACTTGAGCCTTCGCATTGCTGCGGATGACAAACTGAAAATTGGCCTGCAGGAATTGCTCCTTGTTGTATCGCGGCTGGCGGCGATAGACAGCCCCTTGTCCATGGCCATGACCATGACCATGTCCAGAGGTATGCCAGTCGGATGACGACTCACGTGGCACACAATGGAAGTTCAACAGATGGTTCAGATTCTGTTTCTTGCTACCATGTGCATACACAGAGTTCAGTTCATAGTCAAGATCACCGCTACGCATGTAGCCGGCACCCGATGCTGCTAATCCGGTGCTGCCGTTAAAGTTATCCGCATCTGTGCCTGCAAGGCCATCGATGTCGCCATAGCTAGACCCTTGCCCATAGCCCGAATCGTAGCCATACCCGCTTCCATTGCCACCACGGGCACGTGGACGTTTGTCCACATTAGCTCGTAGCTTAGCTGGCTGCTGTTGTTGTTGTTGCTGCTGCTGCGGTTGCTTAACGTTGCGTTGTTGTTGCTCGTTGCGTGGAGTGGCAAGCTGCTCACGACGTCGAGAGTTGCGTGTCTTGTTGACATGCAAATCTAAACAACAGAAAAGTAAATAAACATTACAAATGCAACTGACAGTGAGAAAGTATCGTAAATGTCGATAGTACAAAGGTGTGTTATCGAGTACTTGAAATTTGTCAGCTGACTGCTGACTATCGCAATAAAACGATAGAAATATTTAGTACGAAAGAGCCGCCTCTGACAAAATTCAGCAAAGTATAAAATAACACTTTTGGTGTAGTTCGCCAAGAAATAAACAGAAGAAAAATTGGTGAAATTTACTCACCGCTAGATTTGCGTTGAGCTTCAGCAGATGATTTGTTTGTACGCTGTTGCTGTTGTTGTTTCTTGTTGTTGTCCATTATAATTATTTTTAGCTGCGCTAAGACCGCAGATTATGTTAGAGGGAAGGTAGGTGAAAGTGGGGGAAGTTGTTTGTTGTTGCTGCCAATTGACAGCAAACTGCGTCTCGCGTTGACGTTTGTCTCCACACGGAGTCCGTTGAGCGATTATTTTGCGTTGAGGATTCATCTTTACTGAGCCATGATTATCAACAAATATACCCAGAAATAATACTTGCGTAATATTTCCAAAAGGTTATGCAAATTGTTTTCGTTTAAAATCGAAAAATTGAAGCTGCACAAAGTACTACAATAAGTACTTGGTTCTTGTCTAATACGACTTTTAGTTGCTTTTGTTTCACGTTCACTTATTTGGCCGTCTGCTGTGTATAATGTACTTGGCTTGTATTGGTATTGGTGAGAATGTCCAAAGGTGTGACGAAGGCGTTTTCACAATACGTAAATTGACGAATCTTAGACTCCAAAATCACTTGTAAAACGTGCACAGAGTTCAATCAACCACAATTTATTGGAAATATACTTTTTTTATATTTTGAAAGCAACTAATTTTGATATAAAAACCAAAAAAGCCTTGGTTAGAAAAATCAGCATCCGTGCTGACCTATGAAAAATAGTGTGACCACAAGCGCTTGCCGTGAAATACAATAATTTTTACGAAATCGACCAAACGATAAAATGCAACTCTTTGAATATCGATATGTTCATAGCATGACTAGTTGCAGCCCTGAGAGTGCGTGCAGCTCTAGTAAATGCAACTATCGATATCGCTAGAAATTTTTTTATATATAGTTGAAGTAGTAAACATTTTTGCACTTTTGGAAATTTTACGAAGCAGAGTGAAGTCAAAATGACTATGCGACCAGATGATCACCGCAGAAAATGGGACAAGAACGAGTATCAGAAATTGGCACAGGAGCGTCTGCTCAATCAGTCAGCCCCCAAGGAAGAAGGTAACAGACCACTTGGGTGTCACCACCAAATATTAGATAAACAAAAATTGTTTTTACTTGCAGAGCCTGTGCAGCGAGAGAATCTGAAGAGACGTGATTACAAGGTTGACCTTGATAGCAAACTCGGCAAAAGTGTTGTGATAAACAAAAACACACCTACCTCACAATCTGGCGGTTACTATTGCAATGTGTGCGATTGTGTCGTCAAAGATTCAATTAACTTCCTGGATCACATCAATGGCAAAAAACATCAGCGTAATCTGGGTATGTCCATGAAGGTGGAGCGCAGCACCGTCGACCAGGTGAAAGAACGCTTCCAGCAGAACAAAAAGAAAATGGAGGAGAAGCAAAAAGACTACGAGTTGGACAAAAGATTGCGAGAGGCCAAAGAGGAGGAGGATCGCTACAAGGAGCACAGGAAAGAGAAGAGAAAAGAACGCAAGCGTAAGGCCGAAGAAAACGGGGATTTTGGCAATGGAATGCCCGACGATATGGCGGCTATAATGGGTTTCTCTGGCTTTGGCGGTTCGAAGAAAAACTCATAGGCCTTAATCTTAGTTGTTGAACCGCTGTTTTATCCACTTAGAATATGGAATAGTATGAATAGAAATAGAAAAACGAATGTTTTCTCCACCAAAACAAACACGAACCCGTTTACTGGGCTAATCGCTGTTGACTGTGATTGGTTTGCGACATTTATTTGATCATGTATAATGTATAATATGTATTTGTATAAGACAATTTTACACCAATTTAATGTACTATATATTGTATTGATTAACAGCTTGCCCGATTAATAATTTAATAAGCAGTTCAAATGCAATCAAAACAAGACAAAACTAAGAAAACAAACGGACCCAACCAATTCACTAAAAGTCTTAATCATATAATTACCCCACACGCACACATACAGATTATTCACAATCTCTCTCTTTTTTCGAATACGAATACCATTTTGTGACTGCCAGCCAAACCTCGTGGGATCGGAATGACTTAAGTAAAGACGAATCCATGCTCAATGGGTATATCCCACGGAATGTTGAAAAACTCTCCGGGCAACTGTGTGCAATGTGTTGAATTGTAATCACGTAAATGCTTGCGCAACTGTAAACAGTAAAAGTAAAGAAATAAACAGTTAAACCTTACGATCTATTAACGAAATTTATTGCTGACTAATTAATGACTTACCAAAAACAATGCCATTTGATTGCGCACTTCATCGTTGTAATCGGCACCAATTAACATGGGATACGATTTGCCCTCATCGGAGGCATAAGTAATAAGGCGTGACATACAGAGTTTCTCCTCGGCAACGGTATAGCTATACGATTCCAACGGTTTGGACAGCAATCCCTTAGTGCGGGACAACTGGGCGGCTGTAAACAAGTTGGGATAACGATATCTCAGCACACCCATTGTCAGATAGTTTCCTCTGTTCGTATCTATGCGATTATCTCTGCAAAATCGTAGACAATAACATAAATATTTATTTGAATTTGATGCGTTATTTGAATACTTACTCGGCAATTATCTCATCTTCAGTGCGTCGTATCATTAAAACCGGTCCATTGTATTTCATGGCCAGTTCAGCGTTATTCAGATTGCAATGTTTACGTATAGCAACACGAACGATTCCACCAAGACTGGCTGGCATTCGCGGCGTGGCCAGGTAGAGCACATCATCGAAGGTGGCATCCAATATAACGCCCTTGACTTCTGGATAGATGGATGCAGCCCACAAGGTGCTGAAACCGCCAATACTCCAGCCATACAGTATGATATCCTCAATGGCGAATCCCAGTTGATTGTGGGCAAAACGCACTACAGCATCGATGGCGTTTTTATCCTGATCTGGCTGTGGGCTACCAGTGCTGCCGGCAAAACCAGGATGATTCCAGCCCAGCACCGAGTATTTCAAGGCTATGGGAGTGCCCATAATGCCCACCTCGTAGAAGCCAGCGTTGCCCTCCGAGCAAATGACCAAAGTCTTGCCATTTCCTACATTGTCACTGCGATTGTCAACGAACAGTGTGTCAATTTCGTTGGAATCAATGGTTTTAACTTTGTAGCGTATGCCATTGTCGTCTTCAATAAGCTTAGCGCGTCCCGAGATCAACATGGGCCCTATAATTATGTTTTAGTATATAGAGCTAGTATAAAGCTGAAATTGCGGGCGACTTACTCATGAATTTCTGCACAATTTTCACTGAGCCCGGATAAATCATGGAGAGACCAAAGGTTTTGATGGCCAAGTAGGCAATGATTTCACATGGTATTGTGGCGATGCTTGATCCCTCACGTCGACTAACCATATTCGTTGGTTTCTTAAGATCTCTGCAAAAAAAAGCACATTGTAAACAAGGCCACTGCTGCTATTTTGGCTCACAAACTTACTCAGTTAATGCTTTTACATCGAAGTCAACTGGCCAGGCGGAAAAGTCAATGTCAAAGCGACGTAGTGGCTCCGAGGATTTGTTTGCTTTGGCCTGCATGAGGGCATTAATCATATTTGTGTATGCGCGGGACTGCCGGCGTCCAACTCCGCGCATGAACAGTGAAATGATGACGATGAGCCCCACGCTGGTTGTGAACTTGGCCAATGTCGGTATCGAGTCGGCCACAAAGTAACCGCGTCTATACAGGAATGTGAAGATCAGCGGTGACGTGTAATAACTTACTGACCAAACCACAGACAGCTGCAACATATAATTCAAATAAAATATACATATATATGTACGTTGTATCCCACAATGATAGCATCACCCATTCAACACGGAGAAACACATAAGCACAAAAAATACACACACAAACACCCACAAACACATGCAGACACCCACCGTTGACAGTATTTGCTCTCCGAACTTCTCAGCTGCACCGGGTTCATACATTTTTCGCTGCAATAAAAAAACACAAATTATGCACTTCCATGTTGCAAACGGTGATGTCTAGTGCGCACCTGAGGCTCGGGTACACCTTTGTACTCCATGTACAGCTTCGGCCCGAAGATGTAATTATAGAAACTCATTCTAAAACTGTATATTTGCTTCTGCGTCTGAAAATATTATGTTTTTTTTCTGTTGTATTGTGAAAGTTCGGAGTCACGAAACCAATCAAATAAAATGAACTAGTTACTTTCATTAGGGATGAGAGCGTGCCAATGATGAGCTAAAGTAGTACTCATTCAATGTATCGCATTTGCACTGATGCATCGATACTGGAATCAAATTTAGTTGCATCTCTAGTTCTTATTTCGGGGGACTAACTTTTTACCGGCATTAATAAAATGGAAAAATTTAACAAGGCGCAGGCGAAGAATTTGGCAGCCGCACAAAAACTTGTTGATGCATACGCTTCCAGTTCTGAAGATGAAGGCGAATTGGATGAAAAGCATATTCTTGGTACGTAAATCCCAACTCGAAATTATGACGTGTCTCAGGTTTCATGTTTTGTTATCGTTTATTGTTTCTATGCTGCAGATTTGTTATACAAGCATTACCAAAGTTCCTCGGATGGATCGGCCACCGGGAAACGCTCTGAGAATAATGCAAATCGCACAGCAACGTTCCTGGAGAATACTCTGCACTCGGGAGCGGCTACGTGCTTGATATGCATCGGAAGCATCCGCCGTGTTGAGTCGATATGGTCCTGCAAGAGTTGCTACTGCTTCTTCCATTTGAATTGCATACAGCGATGGGCCAACGATAGTGTGATGCAAATGAAAGTCAAGGCGGAGCAAAATGGCAATCAGCAGGGACACTACAATCATCTAGGAGAGTTTGTGCCTCCCAAGCGACCCAAATCGATGCACTGGTGTTGTCCACAGTGTCGTAAAGATTATCAGCCATCAGATCGACCTACTCAATACGATTGCTTCTGTGGCAAAGAGTTGAATCCACAGCCTCAGCCGTTCCTAGTGCCGCACTCCTGCGGCGAAATCTGTGGCAAATTGCTGCAACCAAAATGTGGTCACGATTGCAAGCTGCTCTGCCATCCTGGACCGTGTCCACCCTGCGCACAACTGGCCAACATCTCGTGTCTGTGCGGCAAATCAGCGCCACGCTCCGTGCGTTGCATCGACAAGAACTGGCAATGCCAGCAAATGGTAAGTCCAAGAGAATTTGATGACAAACCTAATCTTAGTCTTCTTGCAGTGTCAATCGCTTTTGGCTTGTGGCAAGCACAAATGCAACCAAAGATGTCATCGTACTGGACAGTGTCCACCGTGCACCAACAAGAGTTCTCAGCCCTGCGATTGCAAGCGGGAAACAAAGATTGTCAACTGCTCCGAGCCCCGTTGGAAGTGCAGCCAAGTAAGTAGAGGGATTAGAAAATTATGGCAATTACAATTTTTTTGTAGATATGTGGCGCTCCCTTTGCTTGTGGACTACACACCTGCGACAAGGTGTGTCATGCTGGGCCCTGCGGAGGCGCCGAATGTCCTTTGGGTTTGCGCAGCTGTCCCTGCGGCAAAACTGTAAGTAACCTCCAATAATTTCTATATAAGCAGAGATTCAAACAGTTTACTCTACTCCAAACAGAGCAAATCTGGCGTCTGCAGCGAAGTTGTGGAGACCTGTGGTGATACTTGCCACAAGCTACTGCCCTGTGGAAAGCATACGTGTGCACAGCGTTGTCATCGCGGTGCTTGCAACCTGGTGAGTAAGTTATCCCTATCTCAAGTGCTGTGAATAACTCCAATGCCTTACAGTGTCTGGTACGCACGAAGAAAAAGTGTCGTTGTGGCTTGCATGAAAAGGAGCTGCCCTGCTCCAAGGACTTCACCTGCGAAACTAAGTGCAAACTGATGCGTGATTGTGGTAAACATGGCTGCAATCGCAAGGTAATCCCAAATGACTTGAATGACTCTGTACTTGCTGCTAACAAAGGCGTCTTTGGTTTTTTCCCAGTGTTGTGGCGATCAGTGTCCGCCGTGCGAGAAGATTTGCGGCAAGCAGCTGAGCTGCAACAAACACAAGTGTCAATCCGTGTGCCACAATGGTCCCTGTTATCCCTGCAAATTGGAGTCTCAGGTGAACTGTCGCTGCGGCAAGACGCGACGCAATGTGCCCTGTGGCAGGGAGAAGAGCGCACGCATTGCCTGCATGGAGCTATGCAGGTAAATTTTAATCCACTTATATTTTGGTTAACCCAAGCTAATCTTTGCTTCTTATAGAATCTCAGCCAAGTGTCATCATGCCATCAAGCATCGCTGTCACAAGGGCGAGTGCCCGCCTTGTGGTCAAATCTGTGGATTATCAAACGATACCAGCGGTTGTGGTCACCTCTGCAAGGCACGCTGTCATGCAGCCATTAGAATCAACAAGCCAACAGATGCTGCAGCACGTCAAAAAGCCAATAAAGTAATACCTCGTTGACCCTATAATGACTTGTAATACTAATCAGTATTTTTTCTATCCCTTCCAGTATGAGTACCGGGCACTGCCACATCCCCGCTGTGAGGAGCCTGTCAATGTCACCTGCATTGGTGGCCACGAGTTGGTCACTTGGCCCTGCTGGAACTCCAAGCCGTCATCCTGCCAGCGCAGCTGTGCGCGGAAGTTGAAATGTGGCAATCACAACTGTGATTTAGTCTGCCATGCTGTGCCCAAGCCACAGGACATGATGCAGCAAGTGGGCTGTGGCAATTGTGAGCGGGGCTGTGACATTCCACGTCCTCCAGGCTGTGTGCATGCCTGTGCCAAAGGCTGCCATCCAGCTCCGTGTGCGCCCTGTGCGTTTGTCATCAAAAGCAAATGTCACTGTGCTCTCAATCAGGTTGTGTACAAGTGCAGTGAGTTCTATATGGAAGTGGGAAATAAACAGGAGACTTTGGAGTATCGGGAGAAGCTGGGTAGCTGTGGCAACCGTTGCCTTAAGAATGTGAGTAGACTAATAGCTTCCTTAAAGCCTCCTCTTAATCTATCATATTTGCAGTTTGCCTGCGGTCACCGCTGTCTGACCATTTGCCACTCCGGCCCGTGTCCCAATCCAGAGCTGTGCCGCAAAAAGGTGCGCATTTACTGTGCCTGCAAGCGCATTAAGCTGGAGGTGTCTTGCGACAAGCATCGAGGCGGTCAAATATCCTTAGACTGCGATGACAACTGTCAGGCTGAACGCTCCAAGGCGGTGGCAACAGAGCAACAGCAATTGGAACAGCGACTGCGTCAGGAAGAGGCCAAAAATCGTTTAGAGTTGGAGAAATTCGAACAGAAATTCGGCAAACGTAAGCCAAAAGAACGCAAAACTGTTGATGTGGAGCCTACCAAAATGAATATTAATTGGAAGCGTCTGGCCATCTATATAGTATCGTTCCTAGCCGTGATGTTAGCTCTAGCCGTGGCTTACTATGCGGAGAGTTGAATAACAATTGCACACTTGTAGTTTAATTAACAGATGCATTTTAATAATTATAAACGTAAAATGTAAAAATGACGTGGTCACTTGAGTATTATCGGTTCTATTCCTTCTTGGTCTTCTTCTTATAGAAACAGGCGGCGGCGAACACAGCCGAGCTGAGGAACGTGGAGATGAGGAAATTGGATAGCAGCATCACATCATGGGACTGCACATAAACCGTATATATGCGGGCTGAAAGAACAAAGTATTTAGATAAGACTGGCTGCATTAAACGATTAACTGATTACATACTCATGTTGGTGAATGCGGAAATGGCCCAGGTCGTGCGGCTGACTGAGCTGGCGTCCTTGGTGCGCAGTATGGCTACCAACTGCAGAACTTTGCTGGTAGCTCCAATAGGCGTGCAGAAAGGCTACCGGGGAAAGACATAAACCCATTAATGTGAGCACACAATAGATGCAAACATATATATTAAATATACACAAATACTAAGGCAATTGGTCGCTGACAATCTGGTTATACTATAAATAGCATCGCACACAAACATTAATTATACAACAAACACTCTTGACCTTGGGCCAATGTTGATGACCAGATCAGAGCCCCTCTTTCGAACATAAACAAAAACAAGTTAGCATAATTAATTAATAGGAATTTGAGAAACGAGTTTGAACTGCGTCGAATGGCATGAAATCTTATCAGAAGTTTCTAATCAATTTATCATAAATAGAACTGATAGCGATTACTTACCACCAGGAACGTGAGGATGATAATGGGGAAGATTTTTAGGTATATAAGCGTCGCTATAGCTACGTAAAACACAGCAAAGATTTGTGTACGCTTTCCCAGCATATCCTGATACTTGAATACATAATAGATGAGCACATATTCCTGCAGCAATAGAACGGGGTATTCCATGTAGGAGAGGAATTCATATCCTGATGTGTAGTTGTAGGACATCATCACCGTATAGCTGAATAGTTCCAGGCATAGTCCAAGAATACTGATACCTACAAGGCAAGGAGTTGTTTATATGTTTGCGTGGGTGGCAGTTTTGCTATTTTCATTTCTTACCTTTGGAGGACTTGTTTTCGCGCAATGTGTTTATTTGTGGTATCTTACAGAACAGGCAGGAGGAGACTGTTATTAAACTGAGCAAGTCGGCAATAATTAAAACTATGCCTTTGTCAAGGTAATGGGACAGAAGGTCCCCGAAACCCTCATCAGATGCTGCCGTTGTAGCCATCTCTAGACCCAAACTGATATTAATGAACTGTTGTTGTCTTGATTTAAACACTGGCAATCGATTGCGGGCGGATGTGTGTATCGATGAGAGGTTGCCCGCCGAAAGATGGCTTTGCCCACTGATATTACACATTTTCATGCCATGCTTATACGAAAAACGGCGACTGTGTTTGATCAAATTTACATTTTAAACGGTAGTTGTATTTTCTTTTTAAAACCACAAAAAATTGAATAAATCGATATATAAAATAAAGTTATCGAATGTGTTTAATCAACAGCAACTGACAATCGCCAAATATATTTCGATTACACAGCGATGTCATTGGCGTATCGATGCTTTGCCTCGATACTTTGGTGCTGCTAACATACAGTGGCAGCGCAGCTCAAGTCATTTAGTTATTTTTCTGTCTGAATTTAAGAATTTTTGTTTTTGTTATAAGAATAAAACTAATACGGTTAAACAAAAGCAGAAATTCGGGATAGCTGGCAACATCTTAAAGGATACGGTATAAAAACGTACGTTGTAAATTCGATTAAACGTGTGCCCAGTGCCAACTGCTTCTTGTGCATGTGCAAGTGTGTGTATGTGTGAGTGGGCTAAACGCAAAAAGTGTAAAACGGATGAAATAATTAAACACTTTAGCTAAATTGCAGCAGCAAGCCTCAATTGTGTACCAAATATATCAAATTTGTTGGTCAAAGTGCAAAATAAAGTTATCTAGGGGTAAAGTAAACTTATTTTCTCGTGCATGTCGTGACATTTGTTCTGTATGTGTGCGTGCGTGTGTATGCATACGACATTCGACGTTGAATGTTTGCATGTGTTAGTGTGTCTGTGTGTACAACAATGTTCACATTTTTCTTTTGTTGTTTGTTCCACGAATTATGGGGCTGGCTCTCGCAGTGCAGGTGCAGAAAAGTGGGGTTAGGCCTGTCAATTCAGTTAATTATGCTAGCTTTTCTTATAACTAGAACCTCGTAATATTTGGCATATATTATTTAACGAATTTCTACTAAAATTGCAGCGCTCTATTCGCATTTTCCAGAACTATTTAAACCTTGAAAGTGACATTAATGGATGATGTTAAAGCATATGTGCTTGCAAGCAAGCGAGGGTTTGAGAATTTGTATTTATTCTTGCTCTAGTCCTTAGCTCTGTGGTCGCACAGGTAACACGAATGCCGTGTGAAAGTAGACACAAATTGAAGCAAGACTAAGACCCCTAAACCTTGAGGAGGTCAACAGCCATTGTTGGAACGAGAAGGGAGGGTTCCCGCTGCGGATACCAGCGACATTCTCGTACACATCTGATCTGTTTTCAAAGTGATGCAACACACAGGATCTACACATACGCAAACGCGTCTGTATGTGTTTGACTGTGTCTGTGTGTGCGTGTATGCGAAGAAAATTCCTATGTGATCGGTCTTTGTTGTTCGTTCGGCTGCGAATGCAACCCGCTGTTGCTGCAGACTGCAGTGATCCCTTTTTCCGTCCGTCTGTTTGTCTGTTTGTTCGTCCATATGCGTGTCAGTGTGTGTGTTTTCTGCGTTAAATTGATGCTGTGTACAGCAAGCGAAGGAGCAAGCGAGAAAGAATTAGAGTCGCAGCTATTGGCTCTGATGAGTGCAGAGAGCGCAAACAGATAGCGGCTTAAATTGCAAGGTGTACGCCATCGTTGTCGTTGCTTATGTGGTTGTTGTTGCTGTTGTTGTTATTATTGCTGTTGGTGGTGGTGTGTATCTTTATTGCTTCTTCTTCCGTCCGTTACTTTTGCTCTTGTCATCATGCATGCCTTTACCTTTTCTGCCTGGCCAGGGCTACTGATCTCTCTGTGTGAGTGTGTGTGTGTGTGTGTGTGTGTTTACGTGCCTCGCTCTTTCTTCTTTCTTCTTTCGTATATATGTGTGTGTGTGTGTGGGTATGCGCTTGTGTTTGTGTTGTTGTAATACCCGTTTCATCTTCTTTGCCCATTCTACTTCGCGCCGTTTTAGCTTCTTCCGCCGATGCACTTTTGTGATTTCCTTAGCGAGTTTTTGATTGCTCAGAAGACGCGACGTCGGCGTCGACGGCTGCTGTTTCTGCCACTGTTGTTGTTGTTGCTGCCGCTGCTTTATAGACATTTTTCCCACTGCTTTTCTTTTCTTTTGGATTTTGATTTTTTCTTATTTTTTTTTTTTCGCATTCGAACGTGAGAGAGACAACAGAAAAGTGCCTGCACACGATCTCATCGTGCTTATTACTTTAGCTCTTTGCCTCATCTCCTCTGCTTCGCATTGCGTGGGAATTTTTCAGAGCGTCTCTGTCGCAGCTCAAGAGCGGCTCGTTCCTAGAGAGTTTTCAGGTAACACGAAGGATAGTTTTCAGCACACTAAAAGAAAATCAAAGTGTGTATTTTTAGGATTTCGTTCCCACACTTTTTTTAGCTGTTTGTATTAAGTTTAGGACCACCAGTTTGGGCACACATAAAATTGGATTTAATTACACTTTGTGATCTTAAATAATGTAGTTTACATCATTAAAGTAAACTCTGTTTTTTAATGCCATATTTAAATTGTGACTTTGCAGGAGAAGCGTTTGAGATTCCCCCTTCCCCCTGTGTAGTGAAAGTATTATGGAAAAAGGATGTTCAGTTGCTAGCAGTAATTGTGAAAGTGCAGAGGACGCTCAGCAGGAGCTTAGCGAACTTAAGCCGAAGACACCTCAGCCAACTCAGCCAACCCAAGCACCTCAGCCAAAGCCAAGCACTAGCCACGTGGGATTAGCAGGAGGCGGCGTCATAGGAGACGACAAAGGAATCACGGATACTAACGACAAAGTAGCCGTAACAGAATCTATGTCCAAACTGAGGGAAGACGTGGAGGACTTGGTCTCTTCGCACTCGCAACATGGCTATGCCGTAGTGCTCGATGATGAGTCCAGTACCGAGACGGGCGTACTGGAGACATTTGAGATTAGCTCTTCCAATTCATTGCCAACGAGCACAGGGGCGAGTGCTGCCTCAACCGTTGGTGTTGTCGTGGTCCCCGTTGATGATAGCTCCTCCACAGATACCCTGAGCGGTAATGAGAATGGACGTGCTCGTAGTGCTGCCTCCGAGGATCACAGCGTTAGCGCCAGCTCGATGAATAACGTTTTCTTTAATGATCACGATCAGGATAACGATAATGATCACGATAATGATAACGATAACGAGCCGCCCGTTGTATGCCTTATAAATGATGAAGATGATTTTGACGAGGAGGAAATTGTCGATGATGATGACGAGGATGAGGAGCAGGACGACGTTGACGATGACGACGTTGTGGAACAATCAATGCCCGTTAATTGCCCCAACACATCACAATTGGATGGCGCTAGTGAAGGCATCATAATGACTGCCGACGGTTCAAAAATATTCCTGGAAACGCCTGTCGTCGAAGAACCTCAATCTCATCCACATTCACATCCCAACGCCACAGCCGTCCTGCATGTCCCACAATCGGAGCTATTGGCAGCGGGAAAACCGAAGCGTCTGAGTGATGAATTCGATGCGGAGGGACGCGCAGATGATGAACAGGATAGGGAACAGGAGGCGGCAAGGGGAGTTAAGTCTGAGCCGGGATGCGGCAATGATGGGTCGGCCGATGTGGCATCCACATCGCTCCACGACAGACAAATGTCCGTGCGACTGAAGCAAATGAGTCTCACCGCCAACGCAACGGATACCGGATCAGGAACGGGATCGAAAGCGACGTCTGGCCGTGCGCAGACGCTATCCAAGGCGGACATTGAGTCAATGGATCGGATAGAGCGTCGTGATTTTGAGACCGAACAGCGATTAACTGGCGGCATCATACTGGGCACCAGTAAACTGATCAACAAGAATCGTCTTAATCTAAGTCTGATTAATCCAGCAGCAACAGGCGTTGGAGTGGGTGGCGGAGCAGCAGCAGGAGGAGGTGCTAGTAGTGGCAACAGTAGTGATGACTGGCCAAGCAGCAGCAATGGACGCGCCTTCTCTTCGGACAGCAAAGTAAGTAAACCAGTGGTCAGCACTTGTATACATATTTAACTTCCTTTTTCGTTTATCATTAGTGCACGTACAAGGATTTGTCCACCACTCCGACGAGCAGCAGAAAGTACACCAATAGCCGACTGAGCAAGTCCACTGCCAAACTCAATTTAAGCTCCACGCTGGGTTCATCGAGCACTGCCCTGAGTTGCCCCCAGCACAGTTCTAGCCTCAGCTCGAGCTCGAGCTCCAGCTCCAGCTCAAACACCAACCCCAAGCTATCCACAAACTTTGCGAAATCCTCCGTTATTGTGGAGCCCAGTGGCAGCAGCAGCAGTAGCACCACCAGTAGCAATGCCTCCACTTCTACCACAAATCGCAGCGATGTCTACACGAATACCAACTCGAATGATCACCTGAATGCATCCTCAGAGACGGTAACCACAGCCGATAAAGATACATCGATGCCAGCTGCTTCAGTAGCCACATCGTTCAATTCGGTGGGTTCACAGACCAGTCAGGATGTTGGTGGTTGCAGTCGAACGAGTGTCGTTGCCTGTGCTGGCTCTGGGGGAGCTCTTGATGTGGATGCCCAGCCATCGACGTCAGCCACATCCACAGCAACATCTGCACGCTGTCATTATGCAGCAGCCACATCGAAGGCGACCACACGACAGGTTAATGCCAGCGCACAGACTCAGGAGCGTTTTCTGGCCAGAAGTGGCCTAGCTGCTGGTAACAGCTTCGGTGGAGCTGCTGCATTTCCCAATCGTCCTCGCCGACGCGTGGAGGCAACACGCAAAGGCCCCAATGACGTAATCGTTCTCGAGGTTGTTGTCGAGGAGAATGGCGGCGGGGACGGAGCTCTTGCGGAACCGGGAGATTTCAGTGGCGAGGAGCCGTGGGGCAACTGCGATGAGGAGAACAACTGTTCGGATCTGGAGGAGATTTGTACATGTCAGAATAGTATAATGGCCAATAGTCGCAGTGGCAGCAATGCCAGTCTCAGCGAGGGACTCGACATGGATGCCACCGATGGTTATCATCACCAGAGCATCAATGGCGATGAAACACTATCAATGCCATCGGCCTACTGCTCCCAACAGCAGCAACAACAGCAGCAGCAGCAACGCAAGCGAAAGTACAATGAGGGTCGAGTCCTGGATGGAGATTACACAATGAGCATTAGTGGCAGCGGCGGAGCAGGAGTAGGATTAGCATCCGCTGGACGTGGAGATGCCGAGATTGGCGACAATAGTCGCAAGCGCATTGCCTATGATTTTGCCTCCACTCCACGCTCCTCGACACAGCCCTTGGGCACCGCTGTGCTGATCTCGATGACGCCAACCGGAGTGGGCGTGGGCATGGGATTGGGTAACTCCCCTGCTCTGGGCAGGCGCACACCGCGTTCTTTAATGCCGACACGCGATAATCCGCCGCCAGAGCTGCAACATTGGTTGGCACAATTCCAGCGCTGGTCTCATGCCGAGCGCCTCCTGGCTGTCGATCGTCTCATCGATCACTGTGATCCATCACAGGTGCGACACATGATGAAGGTGATTGAGCCACAGTTCCAACGGGATTTCATCTCCTTGTTGCCCCGTGAACTGGCCCTGTTTGTGCTGTCGTATCTGGAGCCCAAGGATTTGTTGCGTGCTGCACAGACCTGTCGCAGCTGGAGATTCCTTTGCGACGACAATCTGCTGTGGAAGGAGAAGTGCCGCAAGGCACAAATCCTCACAGAGACGCGCAGCGATCGTCCAAAGCGTGGACGGGATGGCAACATGCCGCCCATTGCCTCGCCCTGGAAGGCTGCCTACATGCGACAGCATATCATCGAGATGAACTGGCGATCTCGTCCTGTGCGCAAACCCAAGGTGCTCAAGGGTCATGACGATCATGTCATCACATGCCTGCAGTTCTCTGGCAATCGGATTGTCTCCGGCTCCGACGACAATACGCTCAAAGTGTGGTCCGCTGTTAATGGCAAGGTAAAGTGCTATACATGTAAATCCTTTCAAGCAGATACCTAATCTTTGACTGAATTTCTTTTGCAGTGCCTTCGCACCTTGGTGGGACACACTGGCGGCGTTTGGTCGTCCCAGATGTCGGGCAACATTATCATCTCGGGCAGCACAGATCGCACACTGAAGGTCTGGGACATGGACAGCGGCAGTTGTGTTCATACTCTACAGGGACATACCTCGACAGTGCGATGCATGCATCTCCATGGCAACAAGTAAGTCATTTTTCGTCGCAAGTCTCCTGTTTCTAAGGCTTTTGTTCTTACATCAACTGTTCATATAGCCCTTGGCTCCACCTCCTCTCTAAGCCCGTTACTAATTTCTATTTCCTTCATTTTCTAGGGTCGTCAGTGGATCACGTGATGCCACACTGCGCGTCTGGGATATTGAGCTGGGCACATGTCTCCATGTCCTAGTTGGTCACCTGGCAGCTGTGCGTTGTGTGCAATACGATGGCAAGCTAATTGTGTCGGGTGCCTATGATTACATGGTCAAGATCTGGCATCCGGAGCGTCAGGAGTGTCTGCACACGCTACAGGGACACACCAATCGCGTCTACTCTCTGCAGGTACAGACGTACAGTGAACTCTCCCCGTGACCAATACTAATACTTTGATTTCCTTAATAGTTTGATGGCCTTCATGTGGTGTCGGGTTCGCTGGACACCTCGATACGTGTGTGGGATGTGGAGACGGGCAACTGCAAGCACACACTGATGGGTCACCAGAGTCTCACGTCTGGCATGGAGTTGCGTCAGAATATTCTCGTTTCTGGCAATGCTGATTCGACCGTCAAAGTCTGGGACATTACCACAGGACAGTGTCTACAGACACTATCGGGTAAGTTGACGAAAATCAGCCAACACGAGTGATTTTATAAATGATTGATTGATGTACGTATAGGTCCCAACAAGCATCAGTCTGCTGTTACCTGCCTGCAGTTCAACTCACGCTTTGTAGTGACCAGCTCCGATGATGGCACTGTCAAATTGTGGGACGTCAAGACGGGTGACTTTATACGCAATCTAGTGGCCCTAGACTCCGGCGGATCCGGCGGTGTTGTGTGGCGCATAAGGTAAGTGTTTACTTATGAAACTTTATCCAGTTTCACTGTCTAATTCATAATTAATTAATAATTTTCAGGGCAAATGACACGAAACTCATTTGCGCCGTAGGATCGCGGAATGGCACAGAGGAGACAAAACTGATGGTATTGGACTTTGATGTGGAGGGCGCTTGTGTCAAGTGCTCATAGGATCTGTCGGAGCGGGATCAGTTCCATTTCAATCTGCAGCCTGTCAGCAGAAAAAGGCGCACTTTACTCTATGTTATGATACACGCAAAATGCCAGAGCCGTTAACCGTTTCAGCTGTTAACGGGTAACGGTTAACGGAGCAGCCGGAGGCAGAGTTCATTGCAAACACAGTCACACACACATACACATACACTCATTCAAACGCCAACACATGTACACAAACACACACATATAGAGATGACATGTCTATCTGTAATCGATAAACCGATTTGTTATCGTTGCTTGCCTTGCCAACAAATGCAGCTGCACACACAAACACACACACATACATTGGGAGTTGGGTTGTGAGTGCGAGTGTAAAGTTTTCAATGTTATCTTTTCTTTCAATTGCGTTGCTTTATAGCCAAAATTTGTTTTCCACCATAGAATAATTTTTGCTTCTTAGTTCTTATTAATTACATACATACATATATATTTATATATGTACGATTTATATATATGTAGATATATATTTGAATCTTTTGAATACTTATATATGATTCGCGTTGAAAGTCGAGTTAGGCTTATACATATATACGTATTATGCACACACACACACACATATTACATATATACTTTATTCCGTGTCGAATGAAACTGAAACTATAATGAAGAAAAGAAGAAGAAAACAGCTTTATTTTGATTAAATTTGTAACTTGTTTAAATTGAATTGATTGATTATGATTATAATGTTAATATTTTCCGTTAGAACATTTAGATTTCCACCCGAGTTGTCGTTTCTGTTCTATTCAGTGGTTTCTCATTCGAACTGTTTTTTGGTTTATAATACCCACACACACACAAACACGTACATACACATACGTATTGGATTCTTCGTTTTGTTTTATGTGTTTTGTTTAAAAAGGCTTCCATTGTGTGGAAGCTCCGTTCGAATTGTTGCTTAAAAATTATTGGAAAAATATAGTTTTTTTTTTGCCAAAAGTCCGCGCAGAATTCCGAGATAGCTTCGGATTAGAGCCGTCTTTTAGAGTTTAGTATTCCGTGGTACTCATTTTGGGGGAGCAGCTCACACACACTCACATACATATAAAAACAAAACAAACACACACACACATATACACAAAAGCATTAAGCGAACATATATTTTAATTATAGACTGATTTATTAGTAATTGAAATTAATCTACAAATTTAAGCATAAATCTGAATAAACGCAGGAATAATAGATAAAACAAAGTTAAATAAAATGCATGTGCATGTGATTTTTGGTTGGTTTATTTTCATCTATTTCTATAAGCAAAAAAAAAAAACAAGAAACTTGAAAAATGATTACAAATTGCATTAATCGGCCAATATCAGGACATGCGATAATCGATATACGATATATTTGTACGCGCTCAATGCATCGAGTACTGAGTGCTGGGGATTTATTTAGGAAACGGGTGGGGGGAGGGGATCAGCTACAAACATGCATATGTATGTGAATTACTCTACACAATAATTTATGAAATACTTTATGGCATACTAATCGTAACAATAAATGCAAGAAATTCTACATCAGAATACTATTTTATTCAGTGCTAGTCCTTCATAATGCCTGTATAAAAATAACTTTGATTTCTAAGTCTGGTGAGTTTAAGTGCGCAAGTATAAGAGTTAGACTAACCAGTTATCACCACTCTAACGTTTCGAATCGGTTTACCCGTGTAAGGGCACATGGCGGCACATTTGAAAGGAAAAACGTTTGACTAACTGCGTATTTCATTAATTGGACTTCTTTTATTGAGTATATAAACTTAAAACAAATCACTTCATTTGCGATTCAACTTATTAAACGCTTATGCGATTGAATATAATACATAATTAACTGGAAAATATAAACACTCGAGAATGTTTGGAATTATTCAGATGAAAATCGTTGGAGTCGTTTACATTTTGGACTTTTTGTTGCTGTGCCCCTCGATGCCGAGATTGCAACGCGAGGCCACATCCTGGGCAGAGGTGAGCACGGTTGCAGTGCTGGGTAACGGGCCACCAAAAGCGGATGCTGATAAGTTGCTGTTGCTTGGACGTTTACGGGTGGGCGAGTGGACGGGAGACTTTTGCCGTAAACATTCCACGTCGTTGAAAACAACCTGGGCACCGCCGCCACAGGTGGGAATCACATTGCCCTTGTACAATTTCGTTTCTACATCGCCGTCGGTGTCGGCCTCCTGGGAGACGAGAAGGTATTTATTGGTTCCATGTCCTGTCAGTTCCTTCATGTCTGTTAGCTTTGTGACGGATTTGCGATTCTTTAGATACGGCTGCATGATGGTGCCCAGCGGCACAGGATTAGCAGCGCGATGCTCCAGCCACTTGTCGCCAGCGGAACGGGATCGTCGGTGTCGATTGTTGGCAGCCGCCAAGCCCTGAAAGATTAAATAGAGGAGTGTGAGTTGGGTGTTTGGGAACAGGTGAGTGCTCTTGAACCTACATGTCTTGGTGTGCAGTAGATGTCTGTGCGTGTGGTGGCCGGCACCGAGGATTCAGTGCGTGCTGTGAATCCACCGCGTTCCTTCTCATTTAACAAATCCTCCGAGCTCTGGGAACGTGGCAGACTAGGCACATCCTCTGACTGCAGAATGTTGGAGACCAGACGCAGCTTCTCATCCCTAATGCGCATGTGTTCCTGCATCTTGGCTCGCTGTTCCCGCAACTTAATGTTGAACTCTCGCTTATTCTTGTCCGACTCCACGGCCAGTTTGGAGGTAAACTTTTTCTTCTGCTTCTCCTTTTCCTCCTCCTTTTGGGTGAGGAGATGCTCCTGTTCATTTAGTTTGTGGGTGAGCTCCTGGATCTGTCGCTCCCGCTTGCTGACCGTATTGTTAAGTACATCGATGGAGCTCTCGTGTATGCGGACTCTGTTCTCCAGAGCAGCGCTACGTTCGCGCTCCTGCTTGTAGACGGCTTTAAGGGAAGCCAGTTCCGTGCGCAGCTGCAGATTGTCACGATCCAAGGTCATTAGCAACTGACGGAAGTTGTCACCTGTGAGAGGAGGAGTCATGTTACCCAAGTGCTGGAGAGGAGCAGCAGTTCGACTTACATTTAAGGTCCATGTTGGCGCGCAGCTTGCGACGCTTCTCGATGCGATGCTCCAGGTACTGCATGAGCTCCTGTATCTTGCACTCCGTCTCGGGACTGTCCATCTGATAGTTTGGAAAATCGGGTCCCAAACTGTAAACCAGTCCCACGTCAACCTCCAGCTGCTTGGCCTCGGGTATGCCCAGCTCATTGAGGTTGTTCACAGCGATCTTAAACAGTTTATTGGCCTTGCGACGACCGGGAGTCAAGCCTAGATCTGGTTTAATGGGCGTGGCACGAGCTATTTGCACTTCCTGTGTCATCTCGGCGAACTTCATCACTTGCTGCAGAAGGATTGGGGATGAACAGAGCTGCTCAGAATGCTTAGTCCCATGACTTACCATATTCTCGTCGTAGTCCTCCATGCGTGGATTGATGCACACAATCATGGACACCTGCCCTTCGCCATCGAAGTAGTTCTTGAACATGTGCGTGATCTTCGAGTCGCGATAGGGAATCTTCTTGGGTGCCAGATTCGGGCTAACCTGTTGGTTCTCCCGCAGATATTCCAGGCACGTGCGCAGCGTCATCAGAGAGTTGTTGATGTTGCCCGCCTCCCGCAGACGCACGCCAGTGTTCTTGGTGCGCGAGGAACGCTCACTGCCCGCCAAATCCACCAGTGATAGTTGGCTCACGGTTATGTTCTGCTTGTCCTGGACGACGTGCTCACCCTGGCAGTCGGTGGGAGCCTGTACCAGACGTATATTGAACACGGAGTGACTGCGACTCGACTCCGAGTTGAGGATTGTGTTGCCCATGCGCTTGCGCTTCTGTCCCACTTGGAAAACCTCTAGGGCATCTTCCACGGTCTTGACCTCCACTTCGGTGACGCCATGCACAAACATCTGATGGTTCGCATCCTCCCGTATAATCTTGCACTGCAGCGATCTGTGGAGGGGATAGATTAATAGTAGTCCAGTAAGGGGAAAGTGAGAGGTTGTCTTACTTCTGTATACCCGAATCCTCTAGCAGATCGTACACACTGTTGTTGTACATCTCCACGTAGGTGATAAACACGGAGTACATGTTGTCCTCGTCGAGTACGGTCAATGGTGTTGGCTCCACCGATGCTTGCGAAGCTATCTCTGGATCCGATTCTTTGCGTCGAAAGGCAAATCTTCCAGCGCCCGCAAAACGTTGATTCATTTCCTGCTGTCGCTCGAGCAGTGCGTCCTCCTCGCTAAGGATCTCAAAGCCATTCAGTTTGTCCGGCTTGAAGACAAACTTCTTGGCCTGATAGTCGGATATGGTGCGAAAGAGCAGGTCCAGACAACGTGGCATGACACCACGATGCCTTGAATTCCCTGTCATCGTGTAGGTTTTTCCACTGCCCGTCACGCCGTAGGTGAAGAGCAAACTATTCCGTCCACGCACAAGATTCTCCACCAACGGCTGAGCCACCGAGGCAAACACATCCTGCTGCGTGGCGTCTGGTTGAAAGACATGCTTGAAAATATACTGAATTTCCCGCTGAGCTCCGTTCTGCTTGTGATGCAGCAGCTGATCCTGCGTGTTGACGGCTATTGTGGTAGAGTTCTTTACGCGCATGCACGTTAAGTCCCCCTCAGACTGCAGTGGACGCACTCGACAGTACACATTCACTGGATCCTGCTGTTTTCCCGATAAATCCCTGCGCTTTTCCGCAGTCATTGGCGGCTGCGCTGCTCGCGGCGTTTTCGGGACGCGCATTGGCGTACGAGCCCTGAATTGCAGGCGTTTTAAAAGGTTTCCTATTTAAGTTGTTCTTGTTAATTTGTACTTACATTGCTTTCATTTTGTTACTTTCTAATTATCTTACAGCTGTACACAATTAATATTCTTTGCAGCGCTTTGTGTTTTTGGTACAACAATTTGGTTCGTTAACTTCAAATGCTTGCGCCCACAGCGACGCCACGCTCTGCTTCCTGAACTCAACTTCACCACGACGAACGAGTGAGAGGTACTCGCTACTTTCGTTTCGATAGTGGCTATGCTGCCAACAATCGATAAGCATAATACAAGAATATTAGTTGGAATGAAGACCATATTATAGCACTTGTGTATATTTACGGATTATTTAATAACAATTTTGATTGTTAAATTTTATGAAATCATCATTGGCACTGTACTGAAAGTTTAATAATATTGATACATGTGCTATTCGGAAGCGATATATCGTATGGAACAATCGCTAGTGCACAGCCCTAAATGTTAACTATAATGTTTATGTTAAATAACAGAAGTTGAATTGAACGTTAAGTTTGAATTTTAACAGCTGCTAAAAAATTGTTAGCTACAGTCAAATAAAACTTATTTTTAATTGTGTTGTAAACACGTAATTTTACACAGTCGCGAAATGTGTTTGCTTAATGAATTTTCAGCTGACTTTCACAGATCGTAGGTGTCACAATCACAGCACACAAATTATTTACGTCTTTTCTTTTGTTCGCTTTCTGGGAAATGAGAAATTTATGGTATTAAAATATAATTAAGTATGGCATTTATTTGCGCCTTATGCCAAAAGTAATTTAATAGTTTATTATTGATATATACTCCCTGGTAAAGGAGATTTATATATCTATTATGTTATTAATGAAACAACTATTTAATTACTCAAGTTTACATTTATTATTAATTTTATAATTTATTGCATTTTTTGTAGATCATCTGTTGCATTAACTGTGTACTCGGCTCTACTTCTGCTTTGGCTTGAACACAGACAAAATGTTACGCATGAGAGCGGGACCGTTCCAGTAACCGGGTAACATGAGTTTCCAGTACAGTGTCGGCATGAAGTATTTCTTCATGATAAACATGGTATAACGTTCCTTATTCTGGGCCATGGGGAAGGTCTCTAGGGGCGTCAGCGAATAATCAAACTCGGCCAACATGCATGTGTGATAGCCAGTAACCAAAGGACATGAGGCGTAGCCATCGTAGACACCACGCAGGGGTTTCCCCTCTATGGTGGCCATCATGTTGTGGAACACAACGGGCGACTGGGCAGCTGGAAAGCGGGTGTAATCACATTAGTTTACTGTTATCGACTTTGAGAGTTATTTATGAACGGATTACGAAATCCACTTACCTGCAGCTGCCGCCGTCTTTGAGTTGGGTGTGCTCGCAGAGTCGCCAATGGCAAAGACGTTGGGATACCTCGTGTGTTGCAGCGTGGACTTGTCCACATCCACGTAACCTGCCTCATCCACCAGCTTCTTGCAACGACTTAGCTCATCGGGAGCACTTTGGGGTGGCACTGCGTGCAACATCGAGTACTGGTTAATTACAGTGATTAAATAATTAATTAGTAAAATTACTAGATTTAAACCACCTATTTTGTACCTTCTCTTCGAAGATTTCTTCTGGTTTGCCAACAGTTTGGAAAACAGCAATGTCCTGTTCGTGCTTAACCTCAATTAAGTTACGATTTGTGTTTACCGTTATGTTGCGCTTCTTCATAATAGGCCAGAGAGCATCTGCGTAGTGCTTGACACCAAAAAGCGCTGGCAGAGCGGTGTTATACGAGACATTGATCTGATTACGTTTTCCAGTCTGTTTAAGTAAAGGAATATTGGATGAATCGATAAGTTATAGACCTTAGAGACCCCACTTACTTTGCGGAAATAGTGCTCGGCTATGTAGGCGATCTTCTGGGGTGCGCCAGCGCACTTGATGCTGGACTGCGGGAAGTTAAAGATGGCATTACCATCGGTGATGCGGCGCAGATTATCGTAGACACGATCCACGTACTCCGGGGAGTATATGGAACAGACTTTGCCATTTGGCACCGCCAGCGCCTCTGCCAAGCCGGGAACCTGAATGGGGTGTTACGTAAAGCTTGTAACTAGTTTTGGGTGTAGTTGTAGCTCACCTTGTTGAAGTTCAGCTGCAAACCGGTGGCAATGAGCAGCATATCGTATTTGATGGTATTACCACCCGATGTACGGACCGTATTATTATCCGGATCGAATTCCACGGCCTTCTCCTGCAGCCACTTGGCCTTCTTGGGCAGCACATCGGCCATGAGTTTATACGAATGCTCCAGACGCTTCATGCCACCGCCAATCAGTGTAAACATCGGCTGATAGTAGTGTCTCTAGGAGGAGGAATTAAGTATTTTTTGGGTAGTACCACAAATCGGGGGATCAATTACTTGGCTTACATACTTCGGCGGGTTCCAGCACAATCACCTTGTCCTTGCCCAGGCGAGAGGAGAGCTTGGCAGCCAAGGCACAGCCACCGCAACCACCGCCCACCACCAGCACTTTGCAGCTGCAAAAGAGAGAGGAAAATCGGTTATAGAATCTATAGCCTATAATATAGATCGATAGATTGATTAATTAGATTGTTAGATAAGATAACCCACTCGAAGTTGCTACCGTGTTTACCCAGTAAATAAATGCGATAGTTAGGTGGATAGGTTTGATAAGTTGGGGTGTGCTCGACTAGGCTATACCCTGCACTGATCATTAATTTCCTTAGTTTCTATGCTGCAAACAGTTTAACAAAGTTATCATACCCTTTTGTAAAGGGGATCAGAGCTTATATCAGCTGTTTTTTGGTGAACTCTTGTATAACTGATCTTTTGTTCCCTATGGAAATATCGAAGATTTCACCACATCACACAGAAATCCCCCACCCGAAAGTCACCTTCATAGAGTATCAAAATGCTGATGGCATAGTTAATTAAAATTTAGGTGGTATACGTGCCGAATTCCCTCGTCTCTAATCATGCTAATTATATTTGTTTTATAGACAAATACATACAAGAGTTTCAACCGCTTCCTGGACTAGCAATGGCTATGTTTACGAGTCCACAGGGAACTGGTTTTAGTTGGCAAACAAAAAAGTAGAAAAATAGCACAAAGGGTATCAAAAACTAATTGGGGTGTCATCGTCTATTTCGCACTTACTCATGTTTGTCGAGCTGGACTTGGCTGCTTGATATCGCGCGTACCAGGTACTGCTCCACACCAAGGTGTCCGCGTTGTGCCAGGAGTTTCCCCCTTCGAATAGCCGGTGTCAAGCTTCTATAGGAGTTCATTACGACTGGAATAGAGTTGGGAATCGGGTGATCAACAAGTTTTGGTATAGCGATAAGCCCAACGCGAAAAGCACTCTCACTTACTGCGAAGACGTCTCTTTGGCGACTGGCGATATGGGGAGACGGCGCCATGCACGGAGCTTTTGCCATTTGTGGTTATACCATCGGCTACACCCAACGAAAATGGACTGCATGCGTCTGACTTTGCTTCGGCTTAACACAAGGAATTTTCTTTTCTCAATGCTTTTAACTTGCTTAATTGTCAATGATTAAATTATCAACGAAATTAAATTAACAAAAAACTGTTAGTTGTAGTTTTAGAATTTGTTGTACTAACTTTTCTCAGCGAGTGTACGCCATTCACATTGTTGGAGCTTTCGCCAGCTGTTGCTTGTAAGCTTTGCAGCCAAGCAACAACGAAGAGCTTTTTGAAAGCGAGTAAGTGGAAAGCTATGTCGTATGATTGTTAGCGTACGGTGCTGCGTGTACAAATAGAAACACTTTGTTTATATTTACTTCGATAAATAAGAACTTAGCTCTGATGAGATCATAGAATTTAATCACTAAGTCTAAGTTAGCTTTTTCAGCTTTTATATTATTTATTACTTTGTTTGATTGTAATTCTAGACTACATGTAGTCTGTATAGAAAATATACCTTTTGCAAGTCAATCAAAATAACATTCTTTTAGGTAAGCTCTGCTCAAGTTATGAAAAGCGGAAAACTCGAGTAAAATCATAGACAATACAGATTTTAAAATACAGTTCAAAAGTGAAAAAAGCAAATCTGTAATCCTTTTAAAAGCTTTGATTCTATAAATAGTATTTGTTAAGCTGCTTTTAAACTGATTACATAAAGTTTTCCTTTTATTTCATTTCCTTTCCACACCAAGGACAAAGGGAGCCCTCGATTGAGCAACTTCCGCGCTTCAAGCGTTGCCCCCAAAAGTATGCTTTAAAATTGTGAATTGCAAATAAACCTATTGACAATTCTATAAAAAGAACAGAGAATGGAGGGACTTAAGGCCTTAGCCGGGATTAATTTCCAGCAATTTGATAAGTAACTGCGACGTTGACAGACGACATGCCACAAGTGGCAGAGCAACAGGGTCACTGCTGACAGTTGTTGCTGCTTTTGCGGCTGTTTAATTACGCCATGCTGTTGACTGATTGGTTGCTGATGATGACTGATGATGTCCCTCGAGGGGCCAACAAAAAAGAACAACAAGGAGCCAAAAAAAATGTGTAGGGACAGAATATTTTTATTTGTGGGCGTGTGCGTGGGCGTGACAATGGCGCGTTATCAATTGGATACAAGCTGGCAATTCAAATGAAGCCCTATTGCGATTCCATGTTGGCCAAATTAGATGAGCGACAACTTGCGTGGGACTACGATATCCGGCTAAAAGAGGGAGAAGAGCTGGGTGGTGGTGGGGTCACAACGGGTGAGCGCCAAGCTGGTCGAGTCTGGTGTGGTCTCCAGGCAGCTGGATGAACCCAACAGACACATTGATTAGCTGCCTCATTATGATGTTGATTGTTGTGTGCTTGACTCGCCCAATTATCGCATTCCCCACACCCCACCATGCCACCTCCCACTCCCACCCTTTGAGGCACCCCGCGAGCTGTAAGCTCATTTGAATTTAACGGTTTTTGTACTCCAACTATGACTTTAACATTTTTTTTTGTCAGCGAGTGCATTTCAATTTATGGCACGGAATCAATTGAGCTTTATTTGCAGCGGGAGTGAGGGAGGCGAGGAGAGAGACAGCATTCTCTGGGGGTGGGGTAGTGCGCTGGCATATGCAAATGTGCAACGGTGCAGCAGGTCTCTGCTACACCGCAAACAAAAAAAAAGGGAGGGAGACGAAAAAAATGCAGTGCGTGACGTCTGCGGCGTCTGCTCTCTTAGCAGACATTGATCCACAGCTCTAACTCACCTATGGTGCGTGAGGGCAAGAGGTGGTTGTGGTGGCGGTGTGACTCAACGGAAGTGACTGCCCCAGCTGGAACTGGTTACGTCTGTTTGGACAACTCTCGAGGGCACAAATTAAATGCAGATTTCGCTGGCTCTTATTCAATTCGGACAATTTAATTCAGGCGCAACAATCGTAGGCTGTGCAGAAATCAAAAGAATTCCAATTCCAGATGAATTCAAATGTTTCCCAGAAATTGAACAAGGGTCAACAGTGGGTCAAACACTATACGGCCCATAGGCAGAATCAAGAATCAAATTTGATTGATCTGTTGGGAATTCAAAATTTCACATGACAACGCAGTCAAAAAGAGAGTAAAGCACGACTATCGATAAGTTTCGTGTGCCATAACAGGCAAGGCTTACGATTTCGATACAATTCGATAACTGCCTGCAGCTCAGCACTTGATCCGTTCTAATGAAAATTTATGTAAATTTGGTTAGAAGCTGAGCAGTTAACTGCTTTAATCGACAACTGTACTTGATTTATGGATTGGGGCGACGTATCGCACCAGTAGCAGTAGCAAATGAATGCGCACGCATTTTATATCAATTCGCAGCGACAATGCATATCAAAGCGAATATTAATGAGAAAAATGTGATATAAAATAAATTTGCATTCATTTTTTCAATCAAAGGAGCGCGAGCCTAACAAATCGACACCCACACCAGTGCAAAAGACACACGCACGTCAACTCACTCACACACATACACACACACATATGCACGCAAAGGCAGTCAGCATCCACACGACGAACACGACGACGAAGAGAGCCCCATCACCAACACACATGCGAGAGAGCGAGCGAATATCCATGTCACACATACTCCAACACCAATGCAGATGCCGATGCCGACGCTGATGTCGATGTACCAATGCCAACACTAATACCAATGCACAGGCAAGAACGGAGACAGAGATAGAGACGCCATAACTGTTAATAAGCCGAGTGGAGGCCAAATTGCTGTCGCTTTGACGAGGCAGCACTTGTTGAATTCGGCGAACGATATAAAAGCATGGACGCTCCAACCTTTCGCCACACAGTAACAGTAACAACACTAGCCATCAGTCATCAGTCACACACATCTCCAATCAGAACGGGACCACAGAACCAATACACATATTAAATCCCATCAAATTATAATACGTATACAAAAGTTACGAAAAGTTTGTTAATTTGGAAAACCCTGTGCGGAAAAGTGAAAAGCGAGTGTAACTAAAGTGCAAAAAAAATCCAGAAACCAGAGGAAAAACAAACACAGAACATGCAGGTAGGCTGAAATCCTTAGTATGTAGTACTAACAAGCCCCTAAATCATGTGAGAACTCGTTAGTTCGTTGTAATTGCTTTTATCAGTCGAAATTGCTCTGAGTCACAACTGAGAGACGCACCTGACACCTGACGTCAATTCCGGCCTATCGATCATTAAGTAGTCAGCAGATAATGGTGCTAAATGGGAAATGAAAACACTTTCTTTATTTATCTGTATCTTTATCGAAAACGACTATTGAAAAGTCTATTTCACCATATGACGTAATGGGGTTATTCCGATTTTACCAACGATAATCCTTACAGTGAATTGCATAATTAATGTAATTGTAATAGGGTTTTATTTATTAGTCACTAGAGTGATGTGGGGTTATTAATTGTGATTAAGTTTTATGTAGAACTATCGAGCTGGGAAATTTTCAACTATCGATTTAATTGGTTCCGGAACTCTGACATTATCTATGATTGTTCTAAAGCGAGGCCTTTGGAAATCGTGACGTGCAAAGCTTCTAGATTGACCCAAAGAAAGCAGATTGTGAATTTGGCATTGCGAATTGGCGCGATTTGAATTTGCAACCCAGTAAATCTAAAAAAAAAACATAAGATAGTGAAAAGAAACTGATAAGTATGAAGGTTTCCGAAAGGATTGACGCGACGCCGACAAGTCTACGTAAATGTGGGACCCAAAATTTGTGTTTATCTTTGATCTTCGATCGTAAATACTTATGGGGAGATTCATCTGAAGACTCTTCTGCTTCTCAGGCGTTTCGATTTAGCCGAAAAATGCTTAAATGCTTCGGAGAATAAACAAATAAAAGACCCCAATAAGTAAATAAGTATCAAAGATTTGGGCAAACTGTGAGAAGAATGACGAAAACAAAATATTGAAATGAGAAGAAATAATAAACTTTCAAGATCTGAATTTTATTTCCTTTTTTTCTGCCAAAGCATTTAAAGATTTCGACTACGGTTTCCACGTAAACTAACAAATTCATTGACAACTGAATCTGATTAGGGCTAATTTCAATAAATAGCGAAATCTTATTGGAACTAGTGTTATCTGCATATTTTTGATGACTCAATCAGCATCGGTTAGTTAGAGTGTCATGTCATGTCATGTCCAATTTGGAACAGATTGGGCTACGTGCGCGTCGCAACATGCCCGCAGAGAATCTGTAACGCGCTGCGACGCCTGACGTTGCGCTGGTCACGCAGTCGCAGCGCTGCTCTCTGCCCCGGCCGATTCAGCAAACATCCGAGCAATGCAAACGAGTCGAACGAGCGAAATCAATTGAAAAGCAATTAATAATCAGATCGTTTTGTAATAAATTGCAATTTATTTAATGAAAGCAAAAAAACCTAAGCAAAGTAAAAAATTGAAGGCAAAAAAGCGCAATGATATACAAATTTACACACACATGCACGCACACATTTATTCCGACAGACTTGCATATGGTAGGCATGGAATTAGCAAAGCGGAGCACTGGACGAGCTTAAATGCGTCACAGCAGTAGGAGAGAGCGAGATAGAGTGAGGTATAGCGAGGGAGAGGGGCTGTAGCTGGTAGATTGGCGGATCAACGGCATCTCGAAGGCAATAAATTTTGCTTTTGCATTTGCATGCCATCGATCAGGAGAGACAGAGAGCGAATGCACTCAGACGTGTCGAGGCGACAGAGCAAGCAGCGATGCTGGAGCTTGGAGGCAAACGTCGCTCTTAGTTCGTATTTGTGTAGAGTGTACACTTGTATGTGTGTATTTATTCCACTGTATGCGCGGCGCTGCCTCTGCTGACGCTAGGCAGAACCGCCGGCAGCGAGAGAGACGAGCCCCCAAGTGGCGAAATGGGCAAAGGGTGAGGGTGTGGCGAAAAGTGCGGCGAATTCAGTGTGACGTTGCTCTGCTCGCGACAACACACGCAGTCGCAGAGCTTTCATTATGCTGAGATAAAACATGTTAGGTATGGAATGTGAATGTGTGTGTATGTATAAAATGCTGGCACTTAAGATTGTTAAGTGTGTGGCATTCGCCTTGTTTCGCTGCACTACATGGGCTTGTGCGCAGCCTGCCCTCGATGTAAGTGTATGTGTGTGTGTGTGTGTAATTTGTGGAGCAACGAGCCCCTTTTTTGATTTTTTTTTTCTATATTGCTCATAATTGTTATTCAAGCTGAATTGAACTTTTGCGTTGATAATAGAGCATGTTATAAACATCAACACACGTCATTCGATCTTTTGTTTTTCTTTATTTTTCAACTAATTCATTATAGTGTTGCTATTTTAATAAAAAGAATCACATGAATGAATTTCTTTATATGTACATACATACATGTATGTATGTGTGTATATTTATGTACGTTTGTGTGCGAGAGTGGGCAGATCTCAATGTGACAAAGGCGCAGACAAATGCGTAGAAAATTTAGAGCAGACGACGAAAAGAAATTCCCATAAATTAAATTAATTGAAATAGATTAACTATGCCACTTGTCTTGCTTATGACGTAGTAGCAGTGTGTCTACGTGAACCCCATCAGTTATATTGATTGAAATTATTAAAATTTAACCTCGCTTGAATAAAGCAAACTCTGCAGCAAAGTTTCGATTGAAACCAACTGTGAGTCATAGCAATAGCTTAAACCACACATACACTGATGTAGGCATAACGAAGAGAGTGTGTGAGAGAGGCAGACACGGTGAGCGCAAGACAAGGGCAAGGGCTTATGGGTTATGCTCGGATTTACCTTTTGCCTGCTCAACTGCAGCAGCGACTGCGCTGCTGGCACAGAGTTGAAATGGCTGATGCAATGCTGGGTTAAATTAAGCGAGAGAGTCGGAGTCGCAGTCGCAGTCGAAGTCGAGGCGATACTTCGGTGGTGGTCGTCAATAGCCATAAGCCGTGTGTGAGTGTGTTTGTATTCGTTTATTGGGTGCTCTGCTTGTTGCACAATGAACAAAAGGTAACAAGAGACACGAAACACACGCATACAAGCACAGAGAGAATTTAAGAATGCAAGGGAAGCAGATTACACAAACATACATACGCACACACACATGCACGCCACCAACTACATTTACATGTGTGTAGGCTTAGGCACACTCCATAGGTTGATTGATAAATTAGAATACAATATGAATATGAATGAGCAGATGAGGAAGTGCGACAACTAGCTACATAGTTAGTATACATTCATATAATATGTGGTTTATTGTAATTTTAGTTAATGCTAATGCCTAACCTAACAGCTGAACAATTAGTGATAAGTGGTTTGGATAAGTCATTTGGATTTCATGAACACTTGAAAAATTTTCCACAGTTATGAAAAAGTAAACTGAAATCCAAAAAAAAGTGGTTTTCATAAATTTTCCATTCCATGTGCTCTACACACTATTCAAATATTTTATTTCTATTGTAAGTGTACTTATGTATAAACAAGATTGTGTTAAATATTCGTAGAATTGTATCGTGTGTGTTCACTGTGGATTGAAATCCACTTTGTGGAAGGCAACTCCAAGCTCGGTTAGCTGTCTCACTCTCTCTCCCTCTATTGCTGTCATGGCTGTCACTTTGAAGTTTCTAACCTCAAAACCGAGACCTGTCGAATAATCCGATAGTTTCGAATGCATTACCCCTGAGTTCATTGGAAAATTCATTTGTACCGGAGTTGCTCAGTGGATTGCCTCTGTTTCCCATTAAGACACGAGTTCTTTGCACGATCCTGAGGTCGAGGTCGATTGTCTGTTGCTAAGAGAATACATACAGACATTCACACACATATAATCGGAGACTACATTTATCTATAAAACGTATTTGGCAGTAAAACCCATGAAAACGGTACAGAATTTGTGGCATGCACATGAATTTTCTCACGTCGTCATTTGGTACAACATCGCTGCAGTGGATATCACACACAGACACACACACTTTTACACCCATTTGATGATTCGTACAACCTGCAATTCACATCAGTGATGTCACAAAATCTTGCCTCGAAATAGCTAGATTCGCTCAAGACATCAAATAGTTGTCGGAAAAGTCTGAAGAAATCTTTCTTTGATAAACTTTTGATTTTTGATAAGTAAATTAATGCATCTTATTGATAAAGTTTCTGAATTGACTTATAAGGGTAATATATTAAAACGTTTTCTTATATTTAAAAATATTTAGAACTCTAGTCAGTACATAAAAATCTAGGACCCTACAAGGAATACTACATTTTTTTTTAGGTTTTTTTTATCTTAAAGGTTTATTTTCTAGATTTTGCGAATACAGTTTAAAATCTAGCTGTATTTTAGCCAGAAATGCAGCACTGATTCACATGCCAGCATGACAACTGCTGAGGTGTGTGTGAGTATGTGTTTGGTGTGTCGTGTGTGTGACTGGTCTTGGCAGTTGCATGTTGCACTATCTTTTCCCCGAACTGAATGTCTGTCTGTCCGTTCGTCTGTCTGTTTGCTGACTTTGAATGAGCCGTTTCAGCATCTGCATTCCCCTACCCCTGCCCCTCACCTACTGATACCCCTACCACTACGACTAACTATCGCTGTCTCACCGTCTGCGTCCCCTTGGCAAACCCAGTTCCGGTGCTGCCGCTGTTGAAGCCGTTAATTAGCAGAAAAGTGCAAAATAAGCAACTGCCAAAGAGTGACAGAGACAGCGGCATAGATAAAGACAGCTAGATATCTAGTGAAAGAGACGAGAGGAAGGGGGAGAGAGTGTTGAATGATACGTCTTGTTCCCATTAGCGGAAGCGAGCCAATTTGGCTAGCCAAGTGTGCATCTTTTAGCTCCACTCTCCACTCTTCGCTCTGCCAAGCCCCCAGCCAACTCACCAGTCATAGCCCCTAATCTAGACTGATGCAATAATTGTTACCAACGATCATACGATACAAATGCAGACAGACAATGGTGCGATCGTACGACATCGCAGTCGGCGTCACCGCTTGCGTCGCTGTTGCCTCAGGCCTCGACCTTTCTTTTGGGTCGAAGTTTTTCTAGGAAATTGAGTTCGCTTTGGGCATAAATCAATGCTACAAAAACCCAAATGAGATCGATTTGATTGAGGCGGTACCAGTCCGTACCGCTTGGCCTATGAATATGTATAAAGCCTTTGTTTTATATACCTACATGCTACATACTTATACATATATGTATGTATATAGTGACAAATCTAGCTGTCTATCTTTTAGTAGCAATTTGTATCTGTTACTGCATCCGTATTTCAACTTTTGCCTTTTCCTGGAACATCAGAGCTGCCGGTTTAATTGCCTCTGATGGGAAATGCCACCTCGATGATCTTTAAACTATGTGTGTATATAAAAAATGTTGATTCTAAATGAATCTGAATAAGTTTTCGCCAGCAGCAAACACACCGTGTGTCTTCACAAAAGGCCATTTCAATTTCAATCTCAATTGAATTGTGGCCCTTACGTCAACGTTACGTTATCGTTTGTCTTCTCTTTCTTACACACAGCTAATGCCTCGCTCTCCACTCCCCACTTCCCACTTTTCTCTTCCCACTCTTTGCACGCTTCGCCTTTGAGGTGTGCCGTCGCCGTCTAAGGGCGGGCACGAGACACATTCTCAAAGCACCTGCAAGATTTTTTTAGTTTGCTCAATTGATTTTTATTCGCTTTTGTGCCGCAAATGCCGCCGCAGAAGGGGCAAGTTGGGAAAATGGCAGGGAAATGTACGATTTGTGTAATGTGCAATAAATATATTACATGTAGAATTGCATCTCGTTGTCGCTGTCAATGCGGTCTACAGCAAAAATAAAAAGAAAATAAAATAAAATGTAAAAAAAAACTAGTTGGAGCTGCGAACTGTAAGCTGTGAGCTGCCGCCCAGCAACAGCGTTCAACTGACTGCATTCGTCTCGCCTCACTGTCCACAGAGCTGTAGCGTGTACAGCATACATGGCATACACAGCATCCACAGTATCCACACGTAACCGTATAGAGCGGAAAGAGAACACGCGATCGTTTGCCAGTCGCTGCTGCCAGTCTGTCTGCCATTGTGGCTGCACAATTTACAATCCACACACAGTCCCCCTCTCTCTCTCTCTCTCTCTCGCTTGTCTTGCCAACCATAGTCAAGTTTCTGGCTCCCCTCCTTTGCCCTCTCCACACACTCTGCCGCTCTCACCCGCCGGTCAATCAACATTGCGGCTGTCCGTTTACATTGTAGTTTCTGCCCTCAACCGACTGATCGCAGCAGACAAACTGGCACTCACTTGATTGCAATGAACCGCATGTGCGGTGGGAGGGGAGTGGGGACGAACCAGGGGGGGGCGACACCGTAGCGACAGAGACAGCGAACAAGCAAGCGACTTGGGTATCGGCTAATGGAACCTTGCATTAAGCCGATTCTTGATGCCCGATGCTCATCGCGACCCCTTTCCAAAATGCCAAAGGCATGCCGCCTGGCACGTACGAATCTCACCAAAGAAGAAGAGGAGAAGAAGGAGGAGGCGATAAGAAAGGGGAAATTTAAGTGTTGCACTGCTTTGCCATATATTTGAATTCCTTCAGTGTTGTCAACTGCGATTTAGTTTCAATGGAAGCGAATTGAAATGAGTTCACCACAGAGTTCAAGGAGCTCTAAGAGCGTGAAACTGAAAACTGTACCATGGAGTTGAATTACTTCTGCCTGAACTACTTTCATTAACGAAAAGAGATAAAGCTAGTTTGGCACAGCAAGTTTGTACTTGTACGTGGCGAAGAGAGCAGCTTAAATTGGAAAATTGTAGAATTAAGCAGCAGAAATGAACAGAGCTCATAGACAATTTCCAATCTTATGGATGGTCCAGTTTGAATTCGCTTGCTCTGGATTTAACAATGTGGATGACACTCTCACCTCATCTCGCTAAGAACGGTGTGCATGAATGGATGAATGGAAATGTTAGCTAAGAACCGATAACGAGCTCAATCACACCCGAGCTCATCCGAACACGGCAACTGCAGCAAAGCCGACGAATGAGCATAGACAAGCCAACAACAACAACAACAACAATAGCAGCCGCCGCAGTCGCAGCTAAAGCAAGACTGACGGAGAGAAGGAGAGAGAGAGAGAGAGAGAGCACGCAATGGATAGCATAGCAAGTGTGAACAGCAGAGGAGGAGGCGAGCAGAAAAAGAGAGTAAGTTTTGAGTGCGCCGCGGAGAGCGAATGAATGCGGCGTCGACGGCTATATAAATGAAGACAGCAACGGCGTCGAGTCAGTTCTGTTACAGTTTTCAGCTGTTGAACACAACTTTGAGAGCCTGTTGATTCCTTCTCGCTGCTTCAGTCAGATCGATTTTCCGAATTGTTCACAAAAGTCATAAGCAAAGTAAAAGACCGCGATTTAAAGCCGAAGCCAGAGCTGAAGCCTTCGTATTTGACACACCTTGACTTGTAATGTCGATGAACCGTGCGTATTCCAACCGAGTGTCGCGCCAACAACAACAACAACCACAAAAACCACCAACAACAATTACCAAAAGGAGCATTTAAACCAGTACAAAATCGATTCCAACCGATCGCTACGCCGAATAACACAACGATTGAAATTATCGATATCCGATTGAATTATTTGATCAGAGAATCAGGATCAGTGCACTGCTGCGCATTTGCTGCGTTCCGAAGAAGTCCAAGAAGTCAAGATTTCACCAACACTAAGCTGCAAGGCTATCAAGACGGCATCCCCCGTCGGACCTATGTCAGTGCTAAGACAATTGCTGCTACTCAATTTCAATCAGAAAGCCCAATCGAGAAGTCACCACAATCTAGAGCTGATAAATTCCTTCATAACATAACAGAGAGCTGTCGATTAGCTCGCGAATCAATCGATAACACACTAGAGACGCGATCGATAAACGTTTTATATCCGAACGTTAGGGAGAAATTTGCAAACATTTTTTACCGGAAGAGAAAAAAGAAATCAAATCAAAAGGTGAGTTCAAGTGATCATCCTTCGCAGCTCTCTCTCTCTCTCTCTTACCAATTCGAGACCTTCGGAACCCGATATTCGCATACAAATTACCAAATCAGCAAATTTCGCAGAAAATTATAAAAAAAACTCCCCATTCCAAATCGACCCGAAGGGCACGTAAAAAAATAAAATCTGATGCAACATTCGTTGTACGAATTGTCATACAAAAAGTTCCCCATAATTATGCATAATTTACCGAACGAAACTGAATGGGTTATCGTCTAGACACTAGACTATAGTCTGTAGACTATGGAGTCTAGACGGAAAATGATTTCAAATGAGTTCGAAAATATTTGGTATATATACCTATAATTTGAAAGCGTTTTCGAGTTGGCCTTTAATCCGAATCCGAGCATTCGTGTCGCGTGGGTGTTTGCTGACGTCACAGTGACAAAAATTTGTGATTTTAATTAAGCACTTTTGTCTACGTAAGTCTTTTGTTTCGCCATCTCTTTCACACACCGTCGTTTTCGCTATCTTGCCATCGTCTTTCTCCCTTCCGCTAGCATGTTCTATTTCGGTTTTTTGGCTGTGAACCGCGTGGTATGGTGAAATTAGCCAAGATACTTTTGGAATTATAGTTCGCACGGCATCCAAAGGATGTGACCCAAACGATATAGTCGTATGCGATCACTAGCCAGATCGGTACAGTCAGCGATAGAAATCGATTTGAATTTGAATTTAAATTTGATTTGCATCGTAACGCGACGCAACGCCACGCCAACGGACGTGACGTGACGTGACGGAGCAGATCGGGTCGGACCTCCTATAAATCCCATAATCGTTGACATTGTGATTTATGGCCTCGTCGGATGTCGTAAGTCGTGATAATGGGAGGGGGGCACCGTCATCATGGGTTTATTAACCTATATTATAGTTGAACTTTGATCTATCTATCTATAGTCCGTAGTACCATAACGACTTATCACTAAGACCCGCATCGAATTCATCATCTATATAAATATATATTTAATTTTTTGTATTTTTTTTTTTTGGTTTTTTTTAGAAAATGAACTTAAATCTGTGCGCCATAGCGCTGCTGCTGTTTGGGAGCCTCGCGGTGGCCCACAGTCGTGCAGTGGAGACTGTGGATGACAGCAACGATGTCGATAACTCCATTGAGGTCGAGGAGACGCCCAAGGCCAAGCAGCGCAGCCGCAGCGGACCCTTCGAGGAGCAGTGGCTAAAGTTCACCAAGACGCCACCTACCAAACTGTATCAGACACCCGGTGCCATTGTTGAGATCGTCTGCGAGGTCATGGGCTCCCAGGTGCCCAGCATACAGTGGGTTGTCGGACGCACACCTGTCTCGGAGATCGATAATCTGGAATCCAACACCGTGTCCGAGGATGCACCCACGGCCATTGTGCGCGTCCGTTCCGTTCACATCATTGATCATATGCTGAATGAGCCAAGAATCTACACGTGCGTCGGTACATCCGGTTCGAAGATGATTTATGCCAGCACCACAGTGCATCCGTCACACTCGGATGAGGTCTTGGGTGGCATGATTGTGCCGGAGAAGCAATACCCAGGCACACAGAAGCCTCGCATCATTTACACCGAGAAGACGCATCTCGATCTGATGGGTTCGACGATAATGCTGCCCTGCAAGGTCCATGCACGTCCCCATGCCAAGATCACCTGGCGTAACAATGAGGACAAGGAGATCGTACAGAATCATCGCTTCCAGATACTGCCCAGCGGTGATCTGCTGATCTCCGAACTCAAGTGGGAGGACATGGGCAACTACAAGTGCATAGCTCACAATGCCATCGGCCGGGACTCGGCAGATACCTTCGTATACCCTGTACTTGTAAGTATCTCTCCGTCCCTAACCCTATACCTACGTCTCCCTCTACCTATCCCTATCTCTTTCTAACTGGGAACTTCCTTTGCTCTTTTATTTGCAGAAGGAGTAAGACTAAAGATTTCCACCACAAGGCTAATTGGATTGACACAACAATTTTTTAGTTAGTTAGATAGATCAAATGCCTTTGAAGATGCGTGAAAAAAAAAAAAAAAGAAAAATACTATAAAAATACCATGAAAATACCATAAGTTGATTTAAACTTTACACTACACAAAAACAAAAAAAATCTTAAAAGCTGAAAAGAAAACAAAGAAAAAAACCAAGAAATTTATGAATTAAGTTAAAGTTTTTTAGCTTTTAATCAAATTCAACTCTAGAATCTAATGCCGGCTTAGACTTTAATGCACTTTCTTAGAGGATTCAAATTCCAATCACTTGAATGCTCTTCAAATATCAAACAAAACTTTCAATTCAAACTTCAAACTTTTTTCGTTTTTCAATCTTAATCTTACACTTAATTTTTAGTTAAAGTTTTAGGTTTAGTTTATTAGGTTTTTTTGTGTATCGTTTTGTAAGTAGCTATTTGATTGTTCCTAACGATTCAGGCAGTTAAACTCTATACTAGTTAACGTTATCGGCCGTTACTTAATAACTGTGGCTATGAGCCAACAATTAGCACCGATCACCAATCACCACTTGGCACCACACGACTCCAATTCAGCTCGAATAATACTAAAAAATACAAAAAAAAAAATATTCGCTATTCATAACACTCGAAATTTATTTATTGAACGATCGACATTCATTAAAACCATCGAAAGCAAAGTATTTCAGAACAGTAATACCCATTTTTTATACCTACCGCTCATCCCAAATATGTTTAATTTTTGATTTAAGCTAATTGAACTGAACTTTGGTTTTTTTATATACATCAATCTATATATATATATATACATATAACTGAAGAAAATACAAATATAAAATATACCATTAAAATAGCTTCAAGTTTTTCATTTGCGTTGAGTGGAAAGAAGTTTGATTTAAATATATATATATAATTTTTATTGACCAGTTATACGGTAATACAATCTATACAGTGTGTCACATAAGTATTGTCTACAGCTAAAATCGAAACACTTTTATTTTGTAACAAATAACGAGCAAAATTGTGGAATACGTATATAAGTTCTAGACAAGTTGATATATCTTTTTGAGGGTGCGGTCAGAAACCTTTGGGGGCCTCCGATTAGCGACTACTTTGAAACGAGTTAGCTAAAGTTAGGTTAGGTTAAGTATATAGTATTACGTACTGATTGTGCGCTTTAAAGACGATGAAGATTGAAGATCGAAGCGGGTGGGGGGAAAAGACGTTCAATTATTTTGGTCTATTATACTATATTGTCACTTGTCATTGGGGTGTGTCTGGTATCCGGTATTGGGGGGTCTGGGAATCTTTGGGATCTTGGGGTCTATGGTCTGGGGGCTGTCTCTTCAAAAGGGTTTCTTTCACAATCCTCTGGCAATGGCCCAAAGTTGAAAGATTGGAATTTCTTGGCAAACAAACTCGATTTCGATCGGATTCGTGGACGGACTCTAATTTTAGGTAATTTTTTTTGTATTTCTTGTTTTATACGTTAATACTTGAATTGACTAAAGATTGCCAAAAAGTCACGAGATTTTTGCTTTTGCTTTCTCACTTGGCACAACTGGACCCCTAAATTTAGCCTGGGTTCGATCGATCTACCACTTCACGCTGTTGCCAGGCTGATAAATTTTTGGCTCTTTTTTATTTGGCTCGTTTTTGTTGTTGTTGTTTTTGGTTTTTTTTTTGGCCAATTTGAAAGTCGTGAGTCAGAGAAACAACGACGACGACGACGATGGAGGCAACAATGTGACAGACTCAACGCCAAGTGCGCACGGAATGGATACATAGAGTAGATTAAAGAGGAGGGGCCTAAACAGGGGTAGGGGATCAGCAGGAGGATGGAAATGGTAGGAAGGGGGAAGGGTAAGCAGAGAGCGGGAAACGGAAAACGGGGCACAGCTGCCGATCCACTTTGCCGGCAACCAGTTTGCCTTCTCCACACATCCGACTTGCCATCACCTCCACCACCACTAGCCTCTACTACACTCCACGCTCCCCCCTCTTCTCACACAGCCTGTGTGTGAATGACGGCACGTATTTTGTGCTAATTTATGAAAAACGTCAGCACTCAAGCCCCTAATGATAAATGATTTATTCGAAAATTTGTCAAGCCAATTGGAAGGCGCGCGCGAAGCCCCACAAAAGTGAAGAAGAAACCCGTATAGTAGAAGAAGAAGCAGAAAACAGAGCCCCATTTCACTAGGCAAGTGAATAATTTTGGAATCGAAACGAATCAAATCAAAACGAGTCTGAAAAGCAGGAATACTGTTTGAGTTCCATGTGTCATCATACTTAGTTAATCAAGGGAATGATACGTTCGTTATCGCATGCTCTGTGCGTAATGCTAAGTGGAATGGAAGTATCTTTCAGATACATAGATACATTTGTATCTTTCAGCTACAGATACATTAGTCAATGGTTTATTTGAAGCAGAACCAACGCATTTTTCTAGCTTATGCCGAATACTCTTGCAGTTTGTCATAAAACGCTTCAGTCACTAGTCAACTAGTGACTCAAGTCACCAAATTTAAACAGCTACAACTTTTAAAATGAATTCTGGCTAGCAAACCCCTGCAAGTGTATTGAATATTCGGCTTGCCGAACCCTTGTTGGTCTTTCTTTAGTAATTTGTTTGCTTTTTGGCACGTAAACGACAAAAACAATTAAAACACAAACGACTTTGGACAAATACACGACAAATTGCAAATAAAATTTGCACTAATAAATATTTTCAAGTAAATTGAATTTCTGAGTACTGGGACACGTCTTACTCAAGCGATGCGGGGCGTGGCAGGGGCGTTGTTTGAAACAAAGGGACAAATACTTAATAAATAGATAATCTTCGCCGTACTTGGAAGACTTCTCAACAGCTCAGTCCTCCTTGGGATTGTTTGGCTTGTCCAGCCTAGACATTGAGCACGGAATGCTTCTTGCTGTTGCCAGTGGGCAGCTGCACGGCGATGACAGCGAGACGTCCATCGCGGAGTGGTGCCAGGATATGGGTATTGCCAGGGGTCACCACCACCGTCTGTATGGGTACGTGCAGTGGAATGTCAAAAACGGGCTTCAAACTGAAAGAAGGAGAGCAGAATATTAAGGGGTTAAGTGATCAGCTTGGTAAACTACTCGATTTTTGTCGTAGGTCCTCAACTCATTTATCAAAATTATCACAACTTCCGAAATATTAATTAATCAACTTTTTATCGTAGTTGTACTTAAATATTTTTGCTTAGTCATTTGGCTTGAACGCGGCGTAATTTAGCAAAATAAATAAATCATACTTTTTATACTCTCTGCAAGAGTATATTGGGTTTGTGCAAAGTATGTAACAGGCAGAAGGAGGCGTGGCAGACCCCATAAAGTATATATATTCTTGATCAGCGTCACAAGCCGAGTCGATATAGCCATGTCCGTCTGTCCGTCTGTCCGTCTGTCTGTCTGTCTGTCTGTCTGTCTGTCCGTCTGTCCGTATGAACAAACAGATTTCAGAGATGGTAAGAGCTACAAGTTCGAGCTTGGTGTCAATCGATCACATATTTAGTCAGTCAATACAAGAATCTTTTTTTTTTTCGATGCCACGCCCCATTCGCCCACAATGAGCAAAAAACTAGACACACCTCGGAAAAAACGGTGTTTTCGGCGAATATCTCAGTAACCATGGCACCTAGGATCACCAATTCTGGTGTGGAGGTTCCTAGCGGCAGCGGAAATGCATTGGCATTTGAAATTTTGGACTGCCACGCCCCTTTTTCCCAAAATACATAAACAACTTTCGTTCCGTTTTTAGGCATTGGTTCATATAGTACAGCATTGTAATTGCATAATTCGAGTGGAGGCTAACTTTTTCAAACTATTTCTGAAAGGTGCATTAAAATCGGACTAAAAACAGGAAAACTAGAAGCGTTACAATATTGATAATTGAACGCAATATCACTATAGAGTGCGAGCGAGACAGAAACGTTTTCGCTGTCTGTGTGGCGGCAGCGCAGCTCGCAGTCGCTGGCAGCGCCAAATACACACATACATATGTAAGAACACATATAATGTCAAACGTATGTGTATTCGCATACAAACAAACAGATGTATGTGTGATTATGCTTAGATTGTTTATGTTTCAAAGTGTTTTAATGCAAGTAATAGGTATTGTAATATCTTGATACCGATTTTAATAATTTAACCGGGAAAAAAATGCAGAGAGTATTATACGGTTGGGCGTGCTCGACTGTACTTTTCTTTCTTGTTAGTTGTAACAAAGTTAATTTTAGCTCAAGGCATTATCAGTGCAATACCCTTGAAATATAAATAGTTTTGGCAAGATAATATAATAATTCAACTGAATTTCGAATATTTGAATCATTCACTTATTTATCATGAATGTTTTTCATATTTGGAACATGAGTATATTTCTAAATAATTTGAAAATTTTCAGCCAAACAGAAAATTCTTTAGTCACTAGTCATGGCATTATTTGCGGCACTTACCCGTGTAAACGACTCATGGTTATGTCACCGGCATCGTCGGCCACGACAAGATAATCGGAGGCACTGGCGAGTCCCGTTACGCGACCAGAGACATATTTGGACCCCAAGCTAGATCCATTGATGCTATAAACGTGTACCGAGTGCGACGTATCATCCAAGGCACTGAAAGCAATGTGACCTGCGAAGGGGAAAATGGGAAAATCGAAATTGATTTGTAATTGCTGACGTCAGAGGTACAGATAAGCGTAGCTATAAATGATGCCAATAAACTGCAACTCATCAGGGGGACAAGGGGGGGACACGAGGGGAGGGAAAGCACTGACAACTGCATCTCTTGTCATCGCATGAGAATTGAAAAATCAAATCTTATCACCAAAACGTAAAGTGGAGCAGGGAACCGAGTATCAAGATTTCAGAATCTACGCAGTTGAAAAAATTATATGATTATAATAAGTATTACCAATAAAAAGGCCTAAAGTCCGGCCCACATTAACTGTGCGTTGATAAGGCGTCTTCGCAGAAGAAGCGCACGCTTGATGGAATTTCAAAAGATTATGACACGCTTCATAAGATAGCAACAACAACGAAGACGACGACGACGACGACGACGGCGACGATCATTAAAGCGAGGCGTAGTTGCCTCTTATCAGTGGTGGCTATGTCAATGAAATTGATTGAAAACTCGTTTAAAGCTCTCTCTCAGAGAGAGTCAGCGGAGTGAGTGTAGTGTAGTGTAACTTAAAGTAGCTAAAAAGTATTGAAAATTGGAAATCCAATAAATTCATGTTGTCAACTTTGAATGATAATTTCTCAGCCAAATGAAGTGATATTTTGAAATGCGTTGCCTTTTTAGACTCTCGACAACTAGTAGCATCGATTCCATGCCAAAATTCAAATTTTTAATTTCGACCTTATTTTGACAAATTTTGCAGTGTTACCCCTTTGCATTTTTGTCAAAAATCGACAAAATTTAAGATTGCGATTTTTTGATGCCAATCGATAGTCCTAGTCCTCCCGAGTCAAAAAAGGCATACCAATCGAAAATCGAACGTCTGAGTCCCAAAATATGCAATATCAAAGTTGCATAGTTTTGACTCTTAGACTGTACACTGAAGTAGAAAACTTTCTTCCAAGCATTATTGAAAGAAAACATTATAATATAATTAGTAAACAGTAGCGCAAAGCAATCAGTCAAGCTAAAATGGCTTTAAAATGGCTAAACAAGCCACTCTGCTGATATTTCGCTGTTAAAACTTCAAGTATTGAAAATTGGATTTCCAATAAATTCAAATTTTCAACTTTAAATGATCATTTCTCAGCCAAATGAAGTGATATTTTGAAATGCGTTGCCTTTTTAGACTCTCGACAACTAGTAGCATCGATTCCATGCCAAAATTCAAATTTTTAATTTCGACCCCATTTTGACAAATTTTGCAGTGTTACCCCTTTGCATTTTTGTCAAAAATCGACAAAATTTAAGATTGCGATTTTTTGATGCCAATCGATAGTCCTAGTCCTCCCGAGTCCAAAAAGTCATACCAATCGAAAATCGGACGTCTGAGTCCCAAAATATTCAATATCAAAGTTGCATAGTTTTGACTTATAGACTTTACACTGAACAATAAAGATTTGTTCCAAGCATTATGTTAAGAAAGTATTATTATATTCTTAGCAATGCTAAAATGATTTAACAGTAACATTAACAGCTTAAGCAGGCTCCCACTCTCTGCGCTAATTGCGCTCAGAGATCTCTGCCGCTGTTTGTGTGCTTGTTCGCTGTCATCTATGACGCTAACAAGGAGCACTCTCTGTTTACTGTTTACGTATGCTCCCGCACTCTTCTCACTGTAATTGAATTTAAATTACAGTCTGTCGCTTGCTGCTGATTCTGTTCGCCTGGTGTTTCACACAAAGAAATCTGCGATTTTGACCTTTCGCTGATTTTTTTTCGCTTGATCGCTGCACTGCAGAGCCCAAAATCGTTAGTAATTCATGCTGAAATACCAGGCCAACAGAAATATCAGCAGGTCGCAATGCTAAAATTATTTAACATTAACATTGCGTTAACAGTACATTAACAGTACGTTAACATTACGTTAACAGTGCGTTTACAGTACGTTAACATTACATTAACAGTGCGTTTACAGTACGTTAACATTACGTTAACAGTGCGTTTACAGTACGCTTACATTACGTTAACAGTACGTTTACAGTACGTTAACAGTACGTTTACATTACGTTAACAGTACGTTAACATTACGTTAACAGTACGTTAACATTACGTTAACATTACGTTAACAGTACGTTAACATTACGTTAACATTAAGTTACATTACGTTAACAGTGCGATAACAGTACGTTAACAGTGCGTTAACAGTAGGTTAACAGTTCGTTAACAGTACGTTAACATTACGTTAACATGACGTAACATTACGTTAACAGTACGTTAACAGTACGTTAACAGTGCGTTAACAGTACGTTAACAGTACGTTAACAGTTCGTTAACAGTACGTTAACAGTACGTAACATTACGTTAACATTACGTTAACAGTGCGTTAACAGTACGTTAACAGTAAGTTAACAGTACGTTAACAGTTCGTTAACAGTACGTTAACATTACGTTAACAGTACGTTAACAGTACGTTAACAGTACATTAACATTAATTTCGCTTTCTGCTGATTCTGTTCGCCTGGTGAATCGCTAGAAAAATCTTCACTTTTAGCTGATCGCTGATGTTTTTCGCTATTCGAGGGAGCTCACCAGTTGCACATATTTTAACAGAAATACCAGGCAAACAGAATTAACTGCTGCTCGTTATGGACACAATTATTTTGCTTAAACTGGGCTCTTGTAAATTCTGTTGTACCTTACTGTGGATTTCTTTTCGCATGAGAATTCAACTGGGAATTTGTATATTCCAGCTGTAATACCAAGCGAACGGAACTTTCAGTAGATCTCAAATTGTAAAAAACTATTTCCATTACACTACAACTTCCAAACTATCAGATCTATCTTGACCAAATTCACGTGTGTGGTATAATTATAACTATCCTCACCAAGTTTGGTCCGGATCAGATGACTATAGCCTACACCTCTCATAGGACCAATTGACAGTAGGCTCGCTCGACTGTAGCCTATCTTGTTTTTTATTTTTTTGGTGAATGGGGCAATACTTGACTGTTTGAGTGTAGTCATAAGTGGCTGCTTAATTCTAGTGCTTTTACTGCCGCTGTGATGCTACCACGTGATGTTTTTTAAACTAGAAAAAACCATGTCACAGGCAGTTTGACACTTCCCCTTCCACCCAACACCCATAACCCGCCCCTGATCTTCCCCTGCAACACCAAAGTCTTCTCGCAAATTGCGACATTTTACATTCATTCAAAAAAATGCTCATTCCATGTCTGCCTTCTTTTTAGACCCGGTACTCCAAAAAAGAGTAGAGGGGTATATTAGGTTTGCCAGAAGCGAAATGTGCGCAGTAGCCAAAGGAGGCTTTTCGGACCCTTTCCACCCGAGACGATATAGCGATGTCCGAATAAGCCCCTGGATCTCAGAGACTATAAGAGCTAGAGCCACCAAATATGGAGTGAAATTTCGTTTACTTCACGAGCAGATCAAGTTTATTTTAAAAAAATAAAAAAATGCTCACTGGAAGGAGTACGGGGTCTTTTACAGTCGGCTCGCTTTTCTGTCTTGCTTTTTATTGTACTGTAGGTACACATAAACAAGCACACACACACATATATTTATGGCTGCCTTGCTGAGATTTACTACAACTATTTCATAAAATTGTGGAAGAGAAAAGAATGAATGAGTCTTCGCTAGCGTCTTCTGGACTCGCCAGGGGAGAGAAATGGTGTGTGGAGAAGCACTAAGGGGAAAAGGGAAAGACAGAGACGGGAAATTGGAATTGAAGACGGTCGTCGGGTCGTGTGACTCGCGATGTGATCGCGCTGGGACTTGATTTTTGCTGTTTTGAATTGATTCCATTAACAGCACACACACACACACACACACACACACACACACACACACACCATGTGCGTAAGTGTGAGAGAGTTCTAGCTGATAAGCAGTCCCCTTTGCATCCCTTCGCCACCCCTTCAACCAAAGGGGGAGTGGCCGAGTTTGACATTTAATTAAAGCCGCCTTATTTTAATTGAGCTTGAGAAAGAACGCAATAAGACAAAGTCGCTTATGCAGCCAAATGGCGATTTAAACGAATTGATTTCACTTCCATTAAAATATGAAAATAATTATAATAAGTTCAATTTACCTGCAGGTCTCAGTCTCACCTGCAGCCGGATATTGCAAAATTAACGATAACAGAGTCCGAACAGTCCGACTGCAATTCAATATCATATTATGAATATACGCTTTAAGTGAGTAATACATTCACACGTATATTCGTATAATCAGCAGAAACTGATTAAAACCCCATAAATTCCAATGTCTGGCGCTTGGCAATTAAATTCTTTTTGGGGGGGAAGCAAAAAATTATGGAGAATTTTGAATTGCGCGATTTCTATATCTACATTATTCCCAACCTTGGCTCATACGTGAGGTACGTCGACCAACTAAGCAGTTAGTTTAGTTAATGTCTAGTGTTTAATTAAGATAAGATATGAAATTGTTCTATCATAAATTGAGACCATGACGAGTGACAAACTGAAAAAATGCATGAACAAATGACAGGCAATCAACGAGCAAACACATCTACATCCATACATACACACACATACACATACGAGTACAAGTGCTGCCTAGAATATCACGTGATATTTGCTGTCAGTACAGCTGGCGGAATTTGTCAAGCCAAACGGCTGGAAATAGCTAAAGATTATCATAAAACAGGAATACTTCGGTGCATCCGATTTTATTTAACTGAGTAATGATTAAGAATTAAGAGTTATTAATAAATAATTGTATCCAAAATAAGAGAGAGAATAAGAGAATTTTCCAGCTGTAAAATCAGACGAACAAAAATTCAAGTAGGTCGTCCAAGAATAAAATCTAGCAAAACTAGCCAAACCAGAGTTTCCAAATTAGATATATATAATTATTAACCATTTTTATTATTTTCTAGCACCATCATCTAAAAAGTTGCTGAAATTGCGATAAAAAAGCTAAGCCCGCAGCACTGGCTGTATGTGTGGCAATTTTACAGGTCGTTTCATTTGATAGGGCCTCCTCAATAGTTGCTGCTACTGATTAAATTGTTTGAGTATTTGACCACTTCAAACAGAAACGGAACAACGTTCAACAAAGTTGCCTCCGAAAAAGCACGTGAGTGACAGCGTGTTAAGGGCCTGATAAAGGGCTAGTTCAATGATTCTACACGAACGGAAAGCAAACGGAAGCCACGGACAATTTGCTTGAGGCGATAAGCAGACGCCCCAAAGTATGCACTTAAAATTTACACAACACACATAAGCACCTCGGGTTTTTGTAGCATACTTTTGCGATTGAAAGGCAATTAAGTAAATAATTAAAGTATTGCATACTTTTGCGCAGCGAAGACAATTTAGTAAACAATTAAAGTGTTGCATACTTTTGCGGCGAGAAGGCAAATAGGTAAATAATTAAAGTGGTGCATACTTTTGCGCTGAGAAGACAATTAAGTAAATAATTAAAGTGTTCCATACTTTTGCGCTTCAAACAAAATCGGAATAAACAAAATGTGCTGCCGACTTTAAGGATCGTATAACTCACCATGATATGAAACAGTTACGTAGGATATCTGCACACAGGACTCGGTGCAGCCAATCGGTTTTAGCGTACGCACAAACTGACCTTCTTGCAGTGTATACACATTAACAGTGCCGTCCTGAAAAATTTGCCAGGTTATATCTCGTTTAAGTTCTAATGCTTCCACTGACTTACAAGTGAACCTGAAACAACTAGATCCAACTCTGTGTAGATAGCAACACTGGAAACCGCATCGTCGTGTCCAGAAAGCACCGTCAATGGTTTGGGGGAGTAATTGTTCTGCGTATTTAACTGGGTTATAGCCTGCATATGGGATTGTCCCGTCAATGCATGCACTGGAATGTTGGCAGTGGGACCACCGCTCTGCTGATTTGCCTGAATGCTCCACACAATAGAAGTGCAATCGCGTGAGCCAGTGACCAGATAGGAGCCACAGTTGTCCAATGCCAGACAAGTAATTATGTCCAGGTGTCGCGTCACTGAGGCTACAGTTTTGCCTTTATTTAGGTTATAGACACGCAGCGCGTTGTCCCAGATGCCACCGGCATAGAGCAGCTTGCCATCGGTGCTGACCGCAAAGTTTTGCGAGTGTGGCGGCTGAGAGGAATGGAAGGGTCCAAACACACGTTTGCGATTCCTGCAACAATCAAGGGATTATGTAAACTACACATTGGCAAACAGAAATCACACTCACTTAAGGTTAGTGGTTGTGGCATCGATTTCCAGCAGGAATCCATGATCCTTGTCGAATGACATCCACGAATTGCAGCCGAGAATGCAGGATTTGGAAACGCTGACCAGCACGTCGGGACTTAGTTGAAGAAAACTGCGCGGAGGACTACGCGGTGGACTTAGATAGACAATGGGATCCTTGGGAGTGGATAGTTCACAGTAATACTGTACTACCTTGTCCAGAAACTGTGTAAAGTCCGGTCGCCTGAGCTCTGCACGTGCCAGTTTGAGCGATGTCTCCTCCTGGGTAAGGCGACGTGGATGTGGTTCTCGCAGCAGCTGCGATGGCACCTGACCGAAATTATTGATCATGCCCTCGACAGCTTCCCGTTCTATTTGTTTGGTGATTTTGTCCAGGTCGACGGCTCCTTCGTAGGAGCAATAGTAGAACACATTCAGGGCCTCCACAGCCTTAGGTCCCTTCTGCTTGTAGCCGAAGATGAGATCAATCCAATGATGCAAGTGCTGACTAACATATTCGGACTCCAGTGCACGCCGATGTATGGCTATGAATTCTTCCGGCGTGGTCGCCCAGGCTGGTAAAATGACATCGTCGACCTTCTCCTTGGTGATCTGCAAGTGGCCCAGGTCAAACCTGAAATCAAGTAAAACATTAACTAGTGACGAAAGAAGGTTCAGGAGAAGTTCTCGTACTTGTTCATGTTTTTAAGAAACTCTGGAAAGTAGAAGAATTCAGGTATCAGCTCCTTGACATCGTTGGGATTGTCCATGAGCAGTTTCCATGTTTGTGGTATCGAGTGAAATTGTCGATCTGCGACATCGAAGCGTCCACTCTGCAGGTCAACATGGAGCGAGGTGAATGGTTCAACGCGCAACAGATAGTGCAGAACTCCCGCGGAGTTGGAGTAATGTGTTCCATAATGGAACTTTGGTATGGCACCCGAGGGGTCCTCAAAGGAATCGTATTTGCTACGAACTTCAGCCTCGTTCTTAGGATTGATCTGTGAAAAGCGTGAAATATTAGTAAATAAAACTTGAAGTTGCCTTATGAAACTTACACAGCCAATGGGCTTGGACAAGTCCCGGAATGATTTGGGATCAGTAAGATCCAGCACATCGCTGGTATAGTCCGACAGTATCCAGGGAAAGACGGGATACTGGCTCAAGTCATTGTAGGAACGACCTGTGAAGAAAGTAGCAATATCTAAAGAGGATTGCGCAGAAAGGCATCACTGATCTTACCGGCAATGGTGTTTAGGTACATCAAGTACTCAAAGTTTGATATTTCACGATTCATCCAGCGCTGGGTCAAGCCCGAAGCACGCAGCAATTCCGACGGCGATCTGCCAGAGCCGTACAAAATGTTTGGCAACGGCAGACCCACAATTTTGGTAAAGACCTTGTTACGCGTCTGAGGAGAAACAGGAGTTAGGTCGGAGTAGATTTGGTGCGACTATTCTCACACCTACCTTGGTTGTAAAGTTTAGAAAATAGCTGGTCTGATCTATCAGAAAGATCTCCAGAGCACTGCGTCTCAGGTTGAATTTTCGCAGATGAACTTCTCGAATTTTGTTGGTGGTAAATCTGAAATCGTACTTGGAACCGTCTTCCGAGGCTGGACTCAGATCCACAAAGGTAAACACACTCTGGTTGACCTCAATGCGACCCTTGACTTTTGTCATGAGTGTTATAAGTTCACAGTCCTGTGAAATGACTAGTTTCTCCAGCGCCGTATCCATTTGTGCCTGGGAATCAATTAGCTGCATCAGCTCCTCCTCCAGCTGAGAGCTCTCATCATCTGCGAGAAAGTCTCGCACTACAGCGTTCTTGATTGTCGAATCAAATTCGGAGATTTCTCTAGAAAAGTAGAACAATAAATTAGTTTTTTCCTAGTAACCCTTGGGTCAAGTCACTCACTTTGTGTCGTAGGCGTTGGTTGTGTTGTCCCGTAAGTTGGCGGCATTCTCGTGTTTGTTGGGATACAACTGAGGCTCCAGTTTGAGTCTCATGCGTGCCACGTTCTCATGGGGCGATAACTTCCAGAACTCCTCAGACAGTTCCCTGAAACGTAAAAAGTTGGCAATTAATGAGTAATTCAAGCAACTTTTAATCAATTTAGAAATCAACTTATCAAAGTTTCCCTAGAAACTAATCCTTTTAGGAATCACTAAAGATTTGACAAATCTTTTGGAATTCAATATAAGAAACTATTGACCATAAAGTTATATCAAACACTCCCTCAAAAATTCCTAATGTTTCAAGAAAACAAAATTCAATTTTTGAAATCACAAATTTTAAGCTGATATTTTTGTTTTTTATTAATTTGTTTCGATGAAAGTTATTTTAAAGCACGACAATGATTAATCGAATATGTACAAATGAAATCCTTTATCCTGGGTCAACTGCTGCTCCGCATTACACAACAATGGGGGCGGCTAGGGTCTTGGCAAGCAGAGGAGCTGGTGCAGGAGCAGCCACAACGGGCGCAACTGGAGCAGCGAAGGAGGTGAGCTTGGCAACGGGGGCAACTGGAGCAACTGCAGCAACGGGCACATCCTTCTGCACGACGGCATTGAAACCATTGATGGAATCGGCATAGTAGCTGACAATGCGGCGAGAACCATCGGCCTCAATCAGGGAGTAGCTGCCACGGACCACATCGCCATCGCGAGTCTCCTCCTGGGTCTTGGAGTCACCGGTGAGCGTATCCTGGACATCGTAGGCGAACTTGTACTGTGGGTGGGCATCAACGATCTCGGTGGCAATGGGTGCAACTGGAGCAGCCAGGGGAGCGGCAACTGGAGCGGCAATGGTCTTGGCAAACACAGGGGCAACGGGAGCAACTGGAGCAGCCAGAGGAGCAGCAACTGGAGCGGCCAAAGGAGCGGCAACTGGTGCAGCTAGACGGGCAGCAACTGGAGCAGCAAAGGGTGCAACTGGAGCGGCGAAGGGTGAAACTGGAGCAGCCAGAGGTGCGGCAAAGGTCTTAGCCACCAAGGGAGCAGAGTAAGCCAGAGGAGCAGTGTATGGAGCAGGAGCAGCAAAGCCCAGAGGAGCTGAGTAGGCAGCTGGTGCCGCAAAGCCCAGAGGTGCGGAGTAGGCAGCTGGTGCGGCATAACGCAGAGGTGCAGCCACAGCCGGTGCGAAGTAAGGTGCTGGAGCAGCAGCCAGAGGAGCAGCAGCCAAATGGCCCTGAGCGGACAGCGCCATGGTGGAGAGTACTGCAACAACCTGGACAGCCACAGAGTCACAGGAGAATAATGGTTAAAATGGTGTCCGATTCCTAAGGGGCTAAGCTGGCGAACTTACCGTCAAAGGATTCATTGTTAGGCTTGGGGAAGGAGTTTTGATTGTCACCGTCGGTTATCAAAAATGAACTGACATATCGTTAACAAAACTGCGATGTCTTTTATACCAAACCAGCAGATTCATTCGCGAAATTTGCATGTACGCACCGCACAACAATACACTATCGTACAGCCATACACCACCCAAATACCGAGGGGGCAGACACCCTTCCTCCCTTGCCCCCTTCATCTAGTCGCTGGCTTGGTTTCGTCTGCCTATGATCCAAATTCGTAGCACGTAGATCAATTCCAACAAAGTTTTCAATTTTTTTCGTCTTTTTAGACCGCTCTCAATTTTTGGCTACCAAATCCGAATCCGAATCCAAGTCGTTCCATGGCTACGAAAGTGAATGCGATTTTTGGGTCTTTGTGGTAATTGTCATGCAGGTTCCATTCAATGGCAATACTTTAATTTTCTTTTACATTAACACACGCGAAACTTTACCCACAAAATACGAAAATACCAAAATACAGTTGTAGTCAAAATTCCGAAATACCGAAATACTCAAGATCAGCAAAGATCATATCGCATTGTCTGCACAAAAGTCAAGTTTACGAGCAAGACAACGAGAAATGCATTATGCAATTAAAAGATAAAAGACTGCTGGAGATTTGTTGGAGTTTTTAGCTATCGAATGTCGGTATTCATTAAATGGACAGACGAAAGTTTTAATCAGGAAAGAAAGCCAAGCTGCATGATCGAAGATCCTTAGTAACACTAAGTTTAAGGTTTTTGGGATTTTACATAAATTAGAAAATACTAGAACTTAAAGAACTTTTCATAAAAATATTAAAAGACATATATTTAATAATATTTATTAATTAAATCAGGTGAACCCCAAGTATGAAAGACTAAAGGACACAAATCTCCAGGTTTGGATCATAATTTTGACAACTCCATTTCTTAATTTTATCAGCTGACGTAATCCCTTGTAAAACCACAGTTCACAATCGATTAAGTCTATTCGATTGGTCGTTTAACTTGGGTTATTAACACCAAGTCGAAAGTTTCAATTAGAAATGCAAAGGGAGTACACGACTCGACAAAAGCTACTTATAGAGGGTTTCTCTTTACGTGTCTGAGTCTGGGACTTAAAACTGGTTTCATTAATTTCAATTATTTTTATTATTTGTCAAGGTGTAACAGAAGCTACGTAGATTACAGGCTATAGATCTTTTGACCCAATTTACGTTGGCTACTGGGTGCATATTTGCCCTGATTTTGGCCAAAAAGACACAGGTGCGTTGAGCTGTAACTTTGTGAGTGCGTGACTCTTTTGCCAATTGCACAGTGGGACGACCTTGCGACTTGTTGGCCAAAAAACACAACAAGTAAAAACAAATACACTTACACAGACAGTCTGGGAGCGACAAAACTTGGCAAAGACTCAACCAAAACCCAAAAAGAAAAAACCAAAAAACTTTGTTGCTCTTCGAGGCAGTTAAAACAGTTAAAACTTTTAACGGTTGTCACCGGAAATTGACTTAATTGACGCTGATCCATAGCAGAAAAAACTACTTGCAATGCATTTTGGGCAAAAGTCTCGAAACTAGCTTCAAGATTCCATAATTGGCCAATACGAAGTCGGTTCTATGCGGACTTTTACTTGTCAAATTTGTAGTCCATAAATTAAATTAATTAAAACTGTACAAAAGTTACGAAATAATCAAGTAAAATCAAAATAGCTGAACAAATTAGTTTCAAGTTCAAAAACTAGAAAAGAGTTGATTAAGATGTGAGTTTGAGAACCAAAGAAATTTTAATTTTAAAACGAAATCGATTTCAAAGCTTTAAAAGGTAGATAAAAAAAAAATTTTACTAAAATTAAAACCACCAAAACTAGCTACTAAATGCCTAAATGTCCAACAATCTCTCCTGCTTCCCAAAAAAAATACTAATCACCGATTTCCTACACCCAAAATGTACAAAAAGGTGTTTTTCGTGCGTAATTAAGAATAGTTGGTAATAGCCAAGTCCATTTGTTGGCAATTGTGGCAAGGTCACAGTTTGGTTTGGACTGCAACTGCATTTCTGCAAACGCTTTAAAACGGCTTAAAGCATGCGGCATGTGGGCGCTTGTGTGTGCGTGTCCGAGCGTGTCGCTGCGTGTTCGAGCATGTACCGCCAGTGCGTAATTGCTTTGTGTGTTTGATGGCCACTCCCTTTACGCCTTCGCCTTCGCCTCAGTCCACCCGCCTCGATCGAATGCTTCCATTTTAGATTTCTAATTAAACGAAAGAAAAACGTCGGTGCGTGAGGCGGTAGGGGAAGGGGATGGGGACGCCAATTGGCTATGAATTTTGGTCTCGTTTTTGCGATTTACGTTTTCGGCCAGTCACAAGTGAGCCTGCCCAGCAACTGGCTAACGGCCAAGTGATTCGAAATTACATCAGACGGCAAAAAAACATTTTGGAGAACCTGAGAATTGGCCGAGATCTGGTTTAATGTCGCTACATAAATATATATATTGATATACATATATATTCGATTTTTTTGGAGACGGCATAAAACAAGTCTAGAGTTTGGAGCGCGGCGCTCTTGATTCCATTGAGAAAAAAACTAGCTGCAAATTCTGACGAAATGTGCGAGACAAGACATGAAATTTTGCACTGGGAGCATGTGCATCGCAGCTCAACAGAGATCGGAGATTGGAGATCTCTCAACGCGAGTAGGAAAGAGGAGGGGGAATGGAGCGAAGGGGTTCACCTGCCACATTTGGTGGCACCTCGAATATAAAACTGAAGAACTCGCGGAAAATACATCTCACAGTCGAGCTGAGTTCTTGCAGTGCAGACCACACAACCAGCACCGTCTCCAGTCTCCAATCTCCAGTTTCCAAGTCTCCAAGCAAATACATCCTTTGCCATGTTCTTTCAGGTAAGCTTAAGGATATTTTGCTGTGCATTTACTACGATTTAACTTATCCCTTTACGATTTCAGACTATTTGCGTACTTGGACTGGCGCTGTCCGTGACGTTGGCCATTCCCATTGATCCCTATGGTCCATCATTGCTGGCTGCTCCAGCTATCTCTTACGCAGCACCCAAACTCCTCGTTCAGCATGCCGCACCCGCTTTGGCTGTGGCCAAGGTTGCCGTGCCCGAACCCTACGATCCCAATCCTCAGTATAGCTTCTCGTATGGCGTTACCGACCATCACACCGGGGACTCCAAACAGCAGGAGGAGACGCTCGTCAATGGCGTCGTTCATGGCAGCTATTCACTGGCCGAACCCGATGGCACCATCCGCAAGGTGACCTACACCGCTGACAAAATCAACGGATTCAATGCGGTGGTCGAGAAGAAGGGAGTCGCCCATGCCGTTGCCGTGGCCAAGCCTGCGATTGCTGTTGCTGCTGTACCCGCTATTACCAAGATCGGATATGCTGCACCAGTGATTGCCTCCTCCGGTTATGGCGGTGGACACTACTAGGACCGTTAGGGGATTCAGACCACCGCCTGGATATGGCCAGTATCTTTGTTAAATAGTTATAATCTTATCTGTAAAAATCCTCCCGAAACAATGCAACGTGCCTGCTGTCCTGACAACTGAGTGTCAACTCCGTAGCCACCGCAACCCCAAAAACATCCAGCACAGCTCTGAGAGCTACCGGGGAACGGTTGTCGGGTCATTTATCTAGTGAATATCTAACTGCATCTACTGAATAAAAGTTTCGGTACAAAAAAATTACGATTTCTTTAATTTAATCGGTAGAAGATTAAGAGGACAAAACCCGAGGGGTAAAGTCAGCTGGTTAAGCTAAATGATCCTTACATGAAGCGTTTGTAAGCCCAGAGGTAAAACAGGTGGTAGAATTAGATGAGCCTTGTATACTAGTATTATAGTCAGACTTTAAACTTTGACTAGGTGAAGAAGATTGTATCTGAATGATCGACCAATTTCCCCAGTTCTTGACGTAGGTTAAAGTAATTTTTCAACCTCCTTCGCTCTCCGAAATGTAGTTCAATTTCTTCACATCCACTACCAAGGTTAAGAGCTTAGTCATAATTTAAGCAATGTTGAGGTAGGTTCGACCTCAACCCCAGGCAAGACACCGAAATGGGAAGCAATTAATGCCAATCACGTGTCGCACTTAAAGTTATGATTGTAATATGAGTGAAAAAATAACACGAGGGGAGTGGGGAAACGGTAATTATGCAAAAAAAGTGGGAGGGAATTGTTGGCACGTCCATTGAAGAAATTTTGAATACCTTTCTGAGTGGTAGGTGCAGCTTACGTCAGGGATTAGCACACTCTTGGCCGGCTTTGGACAATGATTGCCACAATGCACATGCACTGGAAGACAGTTTCGAAAAGCGTTTATAAGCTGACAAGAGTTCCAGCAAGTGGCAGTCAAGAAAGTTCATTCAAGCAGTAACTAAACAAATCTAAACATGGCCCTCATCAAGGTAAGTTGGCAAAGAAGCAAGGACACAAGGATTAAACCCTGCTCAACGGACTCCTAACACCTTTGAACCCTTCTCCTCGACAGTCTCTCATCGTGTGCTGTGCTCTGGTTGCTTTCGTCGAGTGTGCCCTGCTTCCCGGCGTTGCTGTGCCTGTGAACACGGAGATTGATCCTCATCCTCAATATGCCTACGCCTACAATGTCCAGGATGCCATCACCGGAGACAGCAAGAGCCAACAGGAGGTGCGTGATGGAGATGTTGTCAAGGGCTCTTACTCTGTGGTAGATGCCGATGGTTCACTGCGCACCGTTTTCTACACTGCCGATCCCATCAACGGCTTCAATGCGGTGGTGCAACGTGGTCCAGTTCCCGCTCCGTTGGTGGCTGCACGTCCCGCTCCGTTCTTGGGCTAGACCACAGCTGCCAATACACAGTTGATCCTAGCCTGTAGATAAGTTATTGTCTGTTCTGTAGATCTAACCACAGTCATAAATCAGTTAATAAATCCAGTTAGCCAAAGAGTAGACACACACGCCTAATTGTTGGACACCTGGTTGTGGATTATGAATCGTACATGTTGTGGATAATATCGGGCTGACAAATGGTCTGATATGAGCTATGAGGAATTTCGCAGGAGATACACGGTGTGATTTAGTCTGAGACTGAATGCTTTGTGGGATATATTCTAAACCTCTAATGTTATCATTTAAGCCCTTGATCCTACTAATCCTTGGGTGTCTAGGATCGTTTGTGTTCCTCAACTGTTTTCCTTTTCCTTTCTAGTTTTTCTACTTATCCCCTTCTCCCTTAATTAAAGTAATCCTCCTTAAAGTGATGAAAGTTTGCATAGATCTTTTCCACACTCATTTTCCTCCTGCGCCCTCCTATTTTTCCCATTCTCCCCTTTCCCAAAGAACACTCTCCCCTGTCAGTATACGGCAGGCTGCAACATTCACTCGCCACTCGCGGCACGCACTCGAATTATTCAATCGCTTAATTGAAAGTACTCCACGCGATACAATTTTTGATTACGCAAACACCGCATGTCTCTACGTCAGTTTTAGTTTTTGCGTTGGCGTTAGCGTCGACGGTGACTGAGACGCTGGCAGCGACGCCTAACAAGGCGTTCAAAATTAGTGATAATGGGCAAAATTGTCCCAATGGCAGTAAAAATATAAAAGTTGGCAAAAATCATAAAAAACAATTGTTGCTGTTGTTGTAGTCGAGGAGTCGGACAGTCTCGTGAGGGGATTTGAGAATTGTTTTAGCCCAGGGCGGGGTGTTGGTGGTAGGGAGGTAGGAGTCTTGCTTTGGGCGCGGCAACTGCTTTGTGCCAGTTTCGAAGGCTGCAAGACGCACACACGCACACCTTTGAAGCTGGGGCAACTTGGGTGCGTGCCCCGTCTACTATCTGCCTCTCACTCGCACTCGTGGCTAGAAAAATCGCTTTCGAATTGAACTTTTTTTTTGTCACGATCGACTGTGCTGCTCCTCCCCATGCTCCACTCAGCTGCCCCTACTCCAAATCCCAAAACGAAATCCAAATCCATGTTCACATCTACGTCCACCATGGTCCACTCGCCTGGGAGGCCGCTGGGCCCCCCTCGAAAAACATGCGTGCCATTCTCGTAGGCAACTCTTGGCGGCTTTTATGTCTGGCCATACCCTCCTAGCTGCGCTCTAGCATCTCCTCCTCCTCATGCCACTTTTGGAACAGAAATTGCCAGGGGCAAAGCGACGCAACGAAAAATGAATTATTTTCATTTGTTGCTGCTGTTGCTGTGATTGTTGTAGCTGTGATTGTTGGTGTTGTTGTTGCTGTTTTGGTTGCTGCTGCTGCTGCCGCTGTAGCTGTTCTGGCTGTTGCTATTGCTGCTGCTGCAGTTGCAATTTTTGCACTCCACACGCATGCGCACTTTTTAGTTGTTGCTTTGTTTTTTTGCATAAATATTTTTACAGGCAGATTTTTTGGTTTTGTCGAATTTTTCGGAGGCTTGGTTGCTTTTTTTTTGTTCAGTCTGACTTGGTGGCTATAAAAAGCAATTGTCGCTGAGCCTCAGAACCACAGAGTGAGTTCATTTGTCAGCCAAGCAGCAGCCGCAGCAGCTCCAAATCTTCAAATTCAATTCTTCAAATGGCCCAAATGTTGTTAATCGTTTTGAGCGCGGTGTTCGCCCTCAGCAGCGCTGTGGTGGTGCCAGGACCTGGTCTGGCATATCCTGCTCTGCCCGCGTATCCTTCGCTCGCCGCACCCGTTTATCCCAAACTGGCAGCGCCCGTTTATCCTGCACTGGCCAAAGTAGCAGTGGCCAAGGTGGCCGGCCCAGAGCCCTACGATCCCAATCCACAGTACAGCTTCAGCTACGATGTGCACGTAAGTGGAGGAGTATACATTCTGCAGGCACTGTATAGCTAATCTTATTCCTTTGTAGGATGGCTCCACCGGAGATGTGAAGAGCCAGCAGGAGTCACGCAGCGGTGATGTTGTCCAGGGCGCCTACTCCTTGATTGAAGCCGATGGAACTCGTCGTATTGTGGAGTACACAGCAGATCCAGTTCACGGCTTCAACGCAGTTGTGCGACGTGAAGGCGCTGTTGTTAAGGCAGTGGCTCCAGTGGCCAAGGTCCTGGCCCCTGCTCCTGTCTACCATGCTCCAGTGGTGGCCAAGCTGCCCGCCTATGCTCCAGCTCTGGCTCCGGCTTACCACGCCCCTGCCGCCTATGCCCCAGCACTGGCACCGGCTTATCATGGCCCAGCCCTAGCCCCCGCCTACTCTCCCTTGGGCTATCACTAAGTCAATCCTTAGGAATGGAAGGGATTCCATCCACAACGTTGCCGACCTCTTGCCAAGCGCCGAATCACGTAATTTTCTCCTCCGCCTTTTTTGGCCTATCGATAGTCGATAGTTGTAGTATTAGTTGAAATGAAAGCGATCTATCGATAACACACTACATGTACATACAAAGTAGGGGGCGTGGCGGAGTTTCCGCCTCCATCGTCCCCTCTTCGAAGCCTTTCATGTATATTTCTTGTCTTCTTAATCTTAAGGCTGTTTCGACCGCGATAATTAAATAAATTATACAAATTAAAATCAAATTCATTTGTTTAATCGTTGGAAAGTTCATTAGACTAGCGAGTCATTGCCAATGTAAACAGGTGCACATTAAGGCGAACTAGAACTAGAACTGGAAATACATAGAACTGTAATTGGAACTTGTTTTATTTTTCGCTTGGCCCGTGAACGGTTCGACCTTAGAACCTCACGCACCACGCACTGTGGAGACCCGATTGCTTTGACCGTCAATGCAAATTTGAGATAAAAACGCACCAAGGCCACGCCCCAAAGTGCATAATATATGGTTTTATAATTGGCTATTGGCCAAGTTAAGTAAGGCAATTGCCAATAGAGATTGGCTGCGGAACTTGCTCCAAACCAAGGGAGTTATGCATTCAAATTGCAGTTAGCATAGCTAATAAACAAACAATTTGTTACAAATGTAACGGTTGCATAAAAATAAAATTCACTTTTTGATGATTTAATAAAATTAAATCGTAATTTTAATCGCACCTCCAGCTGATGGATCGCCCCAACAAAGCGAAAGCAGCGAATAATTCAGCGGCAGTTACAGTGGCACAAAAAGCTCAAGAAAGTGCACAAAATTTAAATGGAAGCTAAAGTCTAATTTTAAATCAAAACTATGTAAAAGTAATAAGCTTAAAGATATAAGTTCGACACGTGCGAACTTTTATGATAAATTTAAGAAGATTTATGAAGCGTTAAATATTTTTGTTTTTTAAATGATTTAAATACATTCCCCTAGGCAAAATAGTAGGGCCTACTTTGCAACCCTGAGGGTATTACTCCATAAACCGTTTAGTCAAAGATATTTTTCCCTCTACACCACTCTCTGACTCCCCCCGTTTCCATCTCTTTTGTTCTCATTGTCTTTGGAAAGTGAAATTGATGAAATTTATATATTTTTAGCAAAAGTAGCTTAAACTTAACTGAATAATAAATAAGTTTGTTAAATCAATTTGTGCCCATTGTGGCCATAACGCGCTGTGACTGCCACACACGTGCACACACGCACACACACTCGAACACTCACAGCGAGACAGAGACAGCGACAGACAGACCGAGCGAGAGGGGGATATTAATGAGTGCATTTGTTAGCATTTTACAGTGAAATGAACACAAACAGCGTGGCAGCTACCTGTCCACACACAGAAACACACACCTGTAAAATATATACCCACTAGAAAATATCTATGTATGTATCTCTTACAGCTAAAGATATATGTGACTGCGTTTGAAGGTGATTAACTGTCTAGAGTCGAGTCGACTCGACTCAACTCAACTCACGCCCGATTGCAATTGTCGCCTCAATTAAAATGCTGAATTTTGTCTGATTTCATAATGATTATGAGGTTTCTGTAAAGTGTACACCTTTCTGGCCCGCCCCCTTAACGCCTTACTTACCCAGTATACCAGGGCCCCCTAGGGCCGTACAAGAAACGCTTGGCGGTCTTCCATTTCTTCCGTATGTGAATATCACTGGTCTTATGTTGCACTGCAGCCGCTTGCAGTCGTTGCATCTCCTCCACCTGACGCACCTTCCATGGCATGTAGATCTTCTGCTGAAAGACCCGACGATTTGTGGCCTGAAATGTGGCACGCTGCTTCGATGCCGCCTTGCATGCCTCATAGCACTCCGCCCAGAAGCGATTGATGGGCTCCCACAGATGCAGCTCAATGTCACGCTGGTAGTGATCATACAGTGGCTTCACCTGCAAGTAAATTAAATAAATTCAATGGTTGTTATACAAGCACGACAAATCGCAAATCATATTTTGTTTTGTGTTTTATATGATAGCTGAGCACGCACCCATTACAGGGTATACCCAGTTATTAAAGTCGTAATCGAAAGCGGTATGATAAACGGGTTTAGTGTTTTGTTCATAGACTTTAGGCACATCCTGTAAGTATACAATGTAGACTTACCCCACAGGCATACCCAGTAGGCACAGCCTTATTTATTGATCTTTAACTAAAGAAGCTTTGGAGAAATGTCAATAGAAACTCAACAGTTTACGTTTGAAAGAATCGAAAAATCTGCACCAGTTATTTACAGGGTATTTGACAGTCCCCCAACAAGCGTCACAGCTTTCGGAATTGTTTTCACTTTCGTTTGTCCGCTTCAGAAATCCAACTCAAAATCGAATCGAGATGCAAAGTTGAAAAACGTCACGTCCGTTCAGGTTCAAGTTCAATGTGGCTGCAGATACAGTTCGAGATGAAGTTGAAGTTCGAGCTAAAGTTATCGATGGAATTAAAAATGGAGCTGAGCTGAGCTGAATTGTAAGCATCGCTAATTCATGCAACTCAAATGCAGTTGGCGGCAAAGCGAAACAAGTTTTTCTTGATCTTGCGATTTACGAACCTAAAACATTTGATATTTAATTTAATTTGTATTATTTTAGTTTGTTTTGTTTTTGTTTTAGGCCAAGAAACTAAGCACGACATCCGCATTTGGGCATTACATTCTTTACATAATCGTAGATTTGGCTGCTGCCCCGCTGGCAACACCAACAATAGACAGAAGACACCTGGAGGGCCTGTGATTGTTCCAGGCGGTGGTGCAGATAGCTGGTGGTGATGGTTGTGGTGGTAGTGGTGCACCGGTGGGTGCTTTAATGGCAACTGGTTACCGCCGACAACTCTTCATCGCCAGTCTTTGACTCTTCGTGCGAAGCAACAAAACCAGACCACTTTCTTGGAGTGCGCTCAGTTGCCGAAAGAAAGTCCAACGAGACGTGACCGGGTAGAGCTTCGCAAGCGTTTTTAGTGTGCCTCCAAATACCGTTAACAGTCTTCAGTTTGAAGTCTTGAGTCTACAATCTGCAGTCTTTAGTCTTCGCTCTACCATTTACAGTCTACCGTCTACAGTTTGTTATTAAAACGCTGCCTCAATGAAAGTTTCTTTGTTTTAAAATCTGAGTTCGATTGGCATTTCTTGAACGTTCCATTATGTGCAAACTATTGTGGCTCAGTGTTTGTCTTGTAAGTGAAATGTGAGAATTCAGTTAAGAACAACGAGTTGTGTTTAGTTTATGCAAGTTTACAAAAGTTTTAAAGCTCCAGATAAAACTAAAAAGGTCATAAACATAAACCAGACATATTTTTATTTTATACTCTAAAAACTGGAACTTAATTGCTTAATTTCAAATGTTGTTAGCTTGGCATTTATAAACCAAGTATAGTTTTATAACAAATGGAAAGCATGGGTAAACAATAACTTCCGGAAATTTAAATATGCTTTAGAGATCCTATTGATCTTCAAAAAGATTACCGAACTTTATGCCTATAGAGCATAGAGGCTGCTCTCGGCTCTAGTCAAAGTTAGACGGTAACTAAACGAGGGAAATAATACAATTAATAAATAGAATTAATCATTTCATCAGCCAAGAAAAAGCGGATTTAATTGGCATTTAGCTACCAAGCTGCAGTATATACTGCTATTTCTTTGTCCCTGTCTCTCTCTCTCTCTCTCTCTCTCTGTGTTTCTCCCTCTTCCGCCCACTACCGTAACTGTTGACAAAATGAGAGGTGCAATGTCTGAATTATTCCCTCATTTATGTAGGCATCCATCCATGGATGCCTTTTGTTTAGCTAACGGATTACGATGCCCACTGAACCTGAATTGGTGACAACGATCAGGTTCAATGCTTTAGCTCCTACCTCTCACCCTCATCCTTCTCCTCCTTTCTCTGCGGTGGTTGCGTGTTGCAGCTTTGTTGCATGCCCGCATGCCAAGGCAACCAATTACGTGGAGAGGTGTTGTAAGGTGGCGCAGTGTGGTTTGTGTTTGGTGGGAAGGTGAGCCGGGACCAGGCAGCGAGAGGTCTACTGAGTTACGTGTTTGCGGAAGAGGCAAACAACACGAGTTGTTGATGATGCAGCGCAGGTAGTCAAGTCAAAGGTCATCAATTTCCAAACAAAACAAAGCTAAAAGACTTTGGTTACCAAATGTTACCCGAAAATTGTCGTTAATAGTTAATGGAGAAAGTTTTTCCAGGTGTCATCAACAGCCAGCACCACTAACCTAACCACTAACTGACCTTTCTTTCAGCTGCTGCCGTTGACGTTGGCCCAACGCGAGCAGAGCTCAAAGGTCAATGCCACTGACGACATAGCCAACCCGGCTGTGCCTGCCCAGCTTCAGCAGCAGCTTCCACATCCAATTCCCAGCAATCGTAGCGATCTTCCCAATGCCGAGAAGTTGGTGCGTTATCGTCGTCACCCTCCCCACGGCAAGAGGAGCAAACGACGTCGTGTGAAGAGTCCCAGCTCTAAGACTAAATATGGACCACCGAGCTATCCGGCTGCACCACCATCCATTAGCTACTACAAGCCCTCGTCATCGTATCCTTCGCATGCTGAGGAGCCGAGTTTTTCCATTGAGGATTTTCAGCATCTAAATTTCGATGGCGCCGACTTTCACATTCCCGCTTCTAGTTACGAAGCGCAGTCCATGGACCTGAATCTCTATAGTCATGAGGACAATGATCTTTATGGTGCCCACAAGTTTCCCAGCCTGGAGTTCGACTTCGGAGGTCACGACTCGCCGACAGAGGCCTCCTATGATCATGCGCCCCATCAGAAATACGGAGTTCCTCCGTTGCATCAGAGTTATGATGTTGGCAACTATGAAACTCCTGAGTCCTATATATCCCAGCATTATTCACCACCGGCTGCAGCACCACCGTCAATAGCACCACCGTCTACTCAATACGGCGTATTGTCTGCTCCTTCCCATGTGCCCAGCTATACGCATGCGGGACCACCGCCTGCTCCAGACTCGTATTCGATTTACGAGCAGAAGATCCCCAATGCTGGCTATCATCAGAACTTTGCTGAACCACCGCAACGCGCACCAACGTCTGGGCATAACCCAAACTATGAAATTGCCTATTCTCCACCAGCCTACGAGATTAGCACATCCTACCAGGGTAATGAGCCGCAGTACGAGCATAATTATCATCCACCTTCATCCGCCCACGATGGACACTTTGCTGAGCCACCGTTGTCTCCCCCTCCAGAGCATCCGACACAACATCATCCGCCACAGCATCCTCCACAACCTCCACCACAGCATCCTCCAGAGCACCCTCCTCAGTATCAAGCGCCGCAGCTTCCTCCGGCGTATTCCACTCCACACCATGAATCTCCTTCTCACCATTCTCCTCAGCAGCCCCAACACCATCCTCCTCAACAGCCTCAACACCATCCTTCGCAGCCTGCTTACCACCCTCCCCAACAATCTCCTCCACAGCATCCTCCTGTCCATTATGCTCCACCGGAAGTCGAAGCTCCCACTAGCTACACCAATGTGGAACTACATCCAAATGCACAGCATTATCCCAACGAAAATTACGCCCTTCCCTCGGAGGAATTGCCACTGAATCAAAATCACAAGTTTCCCAGCTTTGATTTTCCTAAGTCCAGCTACGAGGTGCCCATCTACGATCCCATACCCTTCGAGGCATCCAACAAGGAGGAACAGGAATCCTACCCACCCATCCTACCCGATGGCGGCTCCAATGAATTGTCCACGGACGCGCATGCCTCGGGCAGCTCACAATCTCCGACGACGAAAAAAAAAAGGAAACGACGTCCCTCCTCGGCGGTAATCTCCAAAAAGCATACACTGGATGTGCCCGAACTCCAACAAGCCTACGATGCGGACTCCCATGTGCATGTAAGAGGCACCGACTTCGATACGGCTGCACATGGCTCCCGTCACGTGGAGCATAAGCGAACTTTTGTCACGACAACAACGACTACAACGCCGGCTCCTTGGAGTCCCATGCGATGGCGCACTACATCCAGTAGTGCGTTCCTCCCAACCATTATAACAAGCACACCCATACCCAGTCCCAGTCCAACAATCGGTAGGTTTAGGGGTCGGGGCACATCTCGCTATCGAAATCGTCCGCTCTCCGAAACATCGTCCACGGCGGTGACCATAGAGAAGTCCCGCTCCCAGAGCTACTACGATGGCACCATTGCGCCGCCTACCTATCAACACTTTCCCGTGCAGACGGGGCGTGGCAGCAGACCCACCAGACCAGTGCAGGGACGCGGTGGGGCACCACCACCGGGTGGTGTCACGCTGGCATTGCAACCCGCCGGCACCGAAAGGAATCCCACCCAGAAGCGCACCACCAAAGGTGTCTTCGATACCACGCTCTTCAAGAGTCCACAGAGCGATCGGGAAATCGAGCAAAGACTCAATGTGCTTCGCCAGAACTTGCCAAAAAATCACAAACTATATTAGAAATCTTAAGCGACTATAAAATTGGTTCATTAGGGATCATTATTGTTCCGAATGGAGCAGTTTCCCCACAAGAATCTGTCAATACTCGAGTTTAGTTTTAAGTTAAACAGAAAATTAATAAATTTAAGCCATTATTGGTATTTAAAGCAGGCAGGTCGTTATTCTTTGCCCCTTCTATACTCTCCCTTTTCTAAGTTATACTGTTATAAATCTATCAGTATTATTTAGTATTTTTCAGTATCTGTTATACTTTTCTACTTACCATGCGTTCTATGAAGTTACGCCATTTTTTGCTAGTGCTGTACATTTGAAAATCGTTAAAGAAAACCGGCCCAGATGAAGTGGAGGGCAGATCGGGTAGCGTTGTGTCCAAGTTGAAAGCAGATCTGCATTTTTCTAGCAATGCCTTCATCACAGGCATGAGGAACGAATACTCCTCTGGATTGCCAACTATAATAAAAAGATAGTTAAAGACAGTTCTTTCAATCTCTTAATTTAGCTACACACCCTCGATGGCATTGTCCAGAGCTCTGTTGATGCTGTACAGTAAATAGGAAAGTTCAGCGGGATTCTCGGTGGAACGACTCTGAAGTATGGCATGTAGTTTGGCTGTGGCCATGGCCACAATGCCAGGATTGGGATGATGCGAGCACTTGAGTAAAAGTCCTAGACATAAGCGGATCATATCGGACCAGTCATCCGAGGAGCCTTGTTGGAATATCATCAGAGCATCGAGCAGAGCCAAAACACCGTCTAGCAGTTTGGTGGAACACTTCTTTGATTCATCCTCGTTGGAGCCTAGCACCACTAGCTCATAGACCATCCGCAGTATGTGAGAGGCATTCTGAAAGGGTTTAGCAATTAGAGTTAGATAAATATGGACGCTAAAGGGAATATTTCTAGTTAATTCACCTCCTGATTGATAAGCGTTTGGCTGCCATGCTCGGATAGATCGAAAAGAGAGGCCTGCACTGCCATCTCGAGGATTCGCAGACGCAGCGACAGGTGGGAAGTGATCAACTCGTTGTTCAGTGCCAACAGATTAATGCAGCCCAGGACCTGCCCACGTTCCTGCCAGCAATGTGGATGATCGTTGCCAATACCGCGCCAGAAAACATTAAACAGCGTGTTCGAGACAAGATACACCAACTGCTCTTCGGTATCCACATCGCCGTCAGCCACAAAGTCAAAGGGTGTGTTGCTCTACCAAGAAATGAAGCGATTATTAAAGGTGTAGGAGTGACAAATTGTGGTGAATCTACCTCTAAGGAGTCGCTTTTCTTCTTTGGACCGTGAGGTGATTGCGTGGAGCTGTCCGAGCTGAGGGATTCCTCGCGCTGCAGTGAAGCAGATGGCACGCTCTCCACAGTGTCCGTAGAACTTCCCAGTGTCAAGGACTCGAATGTGTCCTGAATGTCGTGCGTGGTCTGGCGCAGCACCGAGAAGACGCTACTCACATTTTCTACGACGGCACCGGAGACAGACTCAGCTAGTTCTGAAAGGTAAGTGTTTATTAGAGTGGAATTGGTTAAAGTAATAGTTGAGTAATACCCTTAATTTCGCTCTCAATTACTGTAGCAGCTTCGGTGACGCTTGCCTGAATCTCGTTTAGTATGAGCCCGCTGTCGCTTTGCTCCTCCTGCGCTTGCGCCTGCTCCTGCTGCAGCTGGGCGAGGTTAATCTCCTGATCTGAGAAAGTAATTAGATCTGCCTGTGCCAGAAAACTGGAATTATCCTCCAGCAGCACATCCAAATTAATGCCAAAACTGCGGCGCCTCTCCTCATCTGGTGGCGCACTTGTTATGGGCTTCCGGATAAGCAAGCGGGCGATGGACTCCTGCCAGCCTGTCTGCTTGGCAATGGCCAACGTGGACTGCTGCTTCACAAAGGTGGTCTGCAGCAAGCGCTTGGCTATCTCAAGCTTCACCTGCAGATCACAGCTGCTCACATGATAAACCAGAAACATGAGTCCACCATAATCCGGTTGTGAGCCAAGCATTTCATCCACCAAATGGAACAGTATCGTAGAGCTGAGAGACATGGGCGTGATGAACGAGAAGAAGCCAGGAAACATGCTCTGTTCACCGCTCTGATCATACAGGCGGAGCACCTGCTTGTACTTTTGATGCACGCGAGATGTGGCCAGCAAGCCGCTGATGAACTATGAAGAGACCAAACAGAATTAGTTGCAGTTCTTTTAGGATTTCTGAGTTCACTTACCCTTATGGCTGCCTCTTGGACATCGACGCTGTAGCTCTTGTCTACAAAAAAGTTATAGATGAGATTAGCGCTCTGTGGCTCGTGGAGAAGCAGCACCATCTGATCCTTGCAGTTCTTGCCGCGCACATAAAGCGTCATCATGTCAAGGAACTCGACCAACACCGGCTCCTGTCGCACAGATGCCAGAAAAGCGATCATGACATTCACCTCTTTGATGTTTACATCCTTTTGGAGATAGAAACGCACAATGCCAAAGAGTGTGCTCCGTATAGTTCTCGCATCATCGCTGCATATATTATCCGGTGTACTGTAGTATTGACGCACCACATCCAATATAAAAAGAATGCCATAACGACGTCGAAAGTATTTTCGATCATTCTTGATCATTGCACTCAGGTATTGAGCATGTCCGAGGGTAATTTGAAACTGCAGACGTGACCAGATGGCGAAGTCAAATACTATGTGGACATAGAGTGCCTCCATCAGCTGTTGATTATCGCCAGCTGGAGATTTGTGTGCCTGCAGAGATTCCATCAACAGATGTGTGGCCATCAAAGCATTCACATCGAAAAAAGCTGGAGGACAACGTTGCAGCATTGTTCCAATGATAGCCAAGCACTCGCTATTCAATAACTGCTGTTGATTATTATCATTCTCGTGAGTCAGATAGCGGAGCAGGCAAAGTAAACTGGCCAAAGGGTGTTGAATCATCTTCCATTCCGTATATGAGTTGGATGAGAGCATTTCCCAGTCGGTAAACTCCTCTGCTGTGGGTGTCTTCAGTGGTGTTGCTGTGGATTCATCGCTGGTGCTGCCAATGGACACGTCCGCCTCCTGTTGTTTCACCAGGCGGTGCAGCATTGGCAAAATGGCGTTGATGCCACCAATACTATTGATCGTTTCCTGTATCTTGACCGTTTTCCGATGCTGAGCATTGATTCTACCAGGATAACGACCACCAGGTATCAAATCCTGGCAACTACCATGCCAAATCGCTCCAGGTGCATAGCAGAAAACGAAGCGTGAGTTCAATTCAAGCAAATCATTGTCCTGAGAGAAAATGGAGCTAAAATTCATGCCTGCATCGAAGATGGTTTTGAGACTAGTCGTTGGTTCCGCCAGCAGCACTCCACCAAGATGTCCCTGCAGGCAGGACTGCTCCCCAAAGACCGTGTCCTGCATGCCAATGGGAAAGTTCTTTACATTCGGATCAAAAGCCGTCTGAGTGCGCAGTGGCAACGTAAAATAGTTAGACACCTGCAAGTATAAGTCAGTTATGATACTGTTAGGAAATAAGAGTCTATGCTTGCTTACATTCGCTGAGAGTGTGCGCTCCAAAAGACTGGGTAACATGCCCTTGTAGATAGGACCACTCTCTTGTGATGAGGAACGCGGCATGATGCCGCTTTTGGTAAGCTCACCCTGCTTGGGTGGTGGTGCCACCACAGCACCAATAGAGCACACGGTGAAGACTTCATTGACTGCTGGAACTTTCAGCGTGGCGCTCAATTTTTGTACAAAGTCCACAAAGATATTTATTTGGCTGTAGGAGAAGGGCCGCTTTGGTGGCGTTATTGCCACAGTCAGATAGTGCCACTGTCCATCCAAAAGAGTCTTTGTGGCCGTTGAAGATGTCAGGTATTCCCGCCGTGTAAGTGCAGCCACAACAACATTGCCATTGTTCTGCACAAATACCTCAAAACCACCACCGCTGGCAGTCTGCAGGGTAAGCAGCATACGACGTGTGTTTGACTCCACATCCGGAGGATTGAAGCGCACGAGTAGGTGAAAGATGAAGCCATAGGAACCAGAGACCCAGTTACGAATCTCTGGCACTGAAATACCATCCGTTGCCTGCTCAATGGCGAAGTATTCCGCGCAACAGTTGCTGCCGCGCAGACTCTGTAGCGCAATCACCACCAGCGTCTGTAAATGTTAAGGAGATAAGTGAATAGTTTTAATTCAGATACAATGTGGGACACTCACCTGTTGCAGCTGTTTGTGTTGAGGAAACTGTGAGCCCTGGCGTAGTAACATGAATATACACTTGAGTTCGGAGGGAACGATGCTTAGCTTGCTCAGTTCCTCCACCAATTTGAGCAGATTCTGGACACAAGTCTCGGTGAGAGTCGAGCCACGTAGCAGACAACTACAGACAGCTTTGACCACACGACTGCCACAAGCGATAGTTTTACTGGAAAAGGAAAATATATGAATTTATTTAAAAATATTTTTAATTTATGACTTACGTGCCGTAGTTATCGGTGCAGCCTTTGAGTAGCAGTGTGCTCACATGCAACTGCTCCTGCTCCTGCAACTGTGGGAGCCACTGCAATAGCTGTAGCATCACCTCGGGCAATACTAGCAATCGCTGTACACCATTGTAGCCCAAATTGAAGCAGGAATCGAGTAACGCAATCGAAGGAGTTTCAAATTGATGCATGTGACTAAAAAGACGTTCAATTCGCCCGCCTTGTTTCAATTGCTCCGCGCTTTTGGGCGAACTGTGTGTCAGGGCAGCCAGTGAGTCCATGGTGCTGGTCAGAGCATTTGTGTGGGAGACATGCCAGTGCTGCAAGGGAGTAAACAACAAAAGCTAAGGAAGAAGATCGACAGACCAATTACTGCAGACTTACCTTAATACCGTGCGGCAAACCAATCAGCAACTCCAGCAAGTTAGTGTCGGCAACGGCTTCACTGACTGCCTGACAAGCCGTGCCAGTGGTCAGAAAGAGCTGAACCGCTGCAACGCTAGAGGAAAGCGCATTCACATCAATGGCCACATCAGTGTCGTTATCGCTGGTTATATCAAAGCTAGCAGCACCACTGTCGAACTGTTTTGTGGCCAGTAGCTGCTGCAGTGCATCACAATAGAGTTGAATCAACGAAGTTAGATCTATTTGGCGCTAAAAAGCAAGAATTAACCAGTTAGTTGTAGCAATGTTTAAAACTCAAGTAGTACTCACTTCTTCGGGACTAGACTTTTGCAGCACAATGACCATCAGGGCGTAGCAATTGAGTGCCACATGACGCAAGTTGCTGGCACTCTCCCATTGTTGCAATATGCGCATAATTATGGACACCGTTGCGGGGCAAATGGCTCTCATACCATTCCTCTACATATCCATAAGTTACAGAATTAAATAGAGTTTAACAAAGACACAGACACAAAACCAGTTAATAGAGTACGAGAGAATGGAAAAGAGCACTACATTATGAACGGACAAACCGGAACAATAGTTAATGATATTAAGCGTTTACCACTCACCAAGTTATCACAGTTTAGAAGCTGCCCATCAACCGAGCATGGGACATTTGAAGTAGTTATAGCGTTAGTATTTCTATTTGTTGGATTCGAGTTTAAAGTTTTCTGCACAGATGAAAGCATTTAATGATTTGTTGTTGTTGTTGACGACAATAGAGCAACGGGAAACATATTAAACAAATGAAATGAGTTTAAAGAGTAAGCAAAGAGACAAAGTTAAAGATTACAAGTATTTTACAGCAGACTAGTGCTAAAGGCAGACAATTGTGCAAATTATTTGATTTTAGTTATTAACAAACAAAAATAGTAGAAAAATATACGGTCGAACGAACCGACTGTTAAAGACCCTGTACTTAATACTCTATAGCAAAATTGTACATATTAACTTTGGCTGATAGAAGATTCTAAAACAAACTCCATCAGCGTAGGAACCAAATTGAATTGTTTATACAGACGGACCTTGCTATGGCGACCTAACACTCTCCCAACACATATTTTATAATTTTAAAGTAAAGGGTCTTAACAAAAAGCTGCAACCAGGACAATAACAGATCAGGCTACCTGAGAGCCGCAAATAACAGCGCCCAACACATGCAGCAGACTCTCGCCAAGGTCTGCAAACCTGAGCAGCTCTTCATTTTGGAAGCAATCTAAAATACAGATGAGAAATAACCACGTATTACAATTAGTTTGACAAAACCAACGTAAATACTCACCGTAGATAAAGGGAACGATTTCCACATGCACCGCATGAGGTTTATAGGGGAGTCGACTATAATCAGCTGTTTGGCCACGCAGAAAGCTGCGCCAGGTAAGATATGGATCATACATGACCTCCAGGAATGCAGAGAAACTGCGAAACAGATGAGTCATAGCCAGGGAAACGCGACGCTCTTTCATATGCTGTAAAAAACAAACAACCAGGTTTTTATCTACATAATTAAACTTCATGTGTGTAGTCTGTTACCTGATTAAATAGCTTGGTTAGTATGGCGATTAGATTGGGTTTGTACTCGTACTTGATGATGGCCAAAATATTGTCGAAGTGCCGACAGACAATAACCAAGCAATCAATCAATATAGCCACCTGTTCGATGCCATCGTCGGTGAGTGTGTCCGTATCACAGGCATCTCGTGCCACAATGATAAACTTGCCAATGGCGGGCAACAGCTCATCTGGGAGTCGCCCAAGATGTGGTCCATTGTCTGGACGCACTTCGTGCCAAAACGGACAGTCGTCTGACTGAAATTCCAATTGCAATTGACTGCGCCAAATGTCCACAAATCGTGCCACAAACTCGCGAAAATACGTCTCATCGTTCTGTAAAAATACGGTGGAAGCAGTGATTATATAACCCTTCGTAGGTCTGCAGGACCTGAAAATTATTTACTCCGTAGGCAGACCCGGCGTCGGTTTCATATTTCTGATTAGCCTAGTGACTCTATCGCTATGCTGGCGGTGATTAATGCGAAAAACACGTCACCGCCTCGTCACAGCCGCGTCTCCCGCGCCATCCCAGCCACTTTAAACTTTTTGCTTTCACTCCTTATTAATTTACCTTTGTTGTGTACTGCACCCACAGGTTGTAGATATCCTTTTTGCTGTCCATTTTGGTGTCTCAGCTTTGCAACCACATTTGTTTAATAAGCACTAAAGCCGCAGCAACTTATTTGTTTACAAGCGAAATGGCAACAGCAACAAAAGCGACGGCAACAACAATTATTGTCGATATCATTAACTGCTGCAATCGACTTGGCTACTCTTTGGCAGCAGTTATAAAGTGTTTCAAAAATTATGTGTGGGAAATTAATAATATTGTAAAACACTTTTACAAAAATAAAAACAATTGTCAATAGCACAAATTCTTTTCCATTGCAGCCTCAGCTGATAAGCAGCTGTTTGGCGTTGCCACCTGATGCATTCCCTTGCGTCTGGCAATCGCCAATAAGAAACCGATGCTGTTATCGATATACAAGTGCTGTAAAACATCCAAAACATTTGAATTTGACGGTTAGAAATGAAGACAATCGTTTGTTTGTAGGCTGCTAAATGCGTATTTTATTTCGAGATTTTCTTTCGCTTATGTTTTCAATTCTAGTAGCATTTGTTTTGTTGTTTTGTTTTACATGATATTAGCTAATAGTTGCGCTTGTTGTTGTTTTCCTTTTGTGTTGAGAATTGTGTTATTTTGTCTGTGTCCATGCAAGTATCTTTATGTTAAAACCAAACTATATATTTTTGTTTGTGTGTATATCTTTGCTGCTTATCATTGATAGATTATTCGCAATAGGTGCAGTTACCGTTATGCCTAGGCAACAATTTTTGAGAGCATTCGCATCGGTTTTTATTTTTATTTTCATGTTTTTGTGTTGTCATGTTTTTTAATATATTTTTTTTTTAGAAATTTTTACGAGTATTTTTGTTTTTGCTTGCTTTTTTTAGGTTTGGTTTTCTTGTTTGGTAATATAAAAAAGGAAACATTATATTAGGTCTAAATTATTATGATTTTAATGCATTAATTTATTTATAAGAATTAATTGAATAGCTTGAACCATTTTTAAGTACCTATAAATATCATTATCATTTAATAATCTTAATAAAAATTAATATGTAGAAGAAAAATCTTATGCCTCTGTTTCTTTCCATTTAGTTAAAGCTGTGAGTTATTTATTTTTATCCGTTTAGCATTAATTAGAAGGATAACAATTAAGTTATTATGATTTCAATTGTTTGTTTTTAAATATATATATATATATATATATATATATATATATATATATATATACTTAGGCTTTGACTTGATTTTCATTTAATTAGTTACTTTATCGTATTAGTTTATTTTTAGTATAAGTTATAATCAAATAAACAATGCTGCTAAACATTTTTCTTGCTTATTTGTTTCACACTTTCGAGGCATATTTTTTGTAGCACTTTATTCGGCATTACAATATCTAAAATTCTCCAGGCGCTCTCCAATTTATCGATTTGTAAATAAGTTGCGCGTGTTTTTTGTATTTTTTCACATTTTTTAATTAAAGTTTTAATTTTATTTTGTTGCTTTGCGTTTTTTGCTTTTTGGTATTTCAAGACGTTTCAAGAACGTCGGCGATTGTTGCGAATAGAAAAATAATTCGAAGTAAATATTTGTATATGTGTATGTATGTATTGTGTATAAGTATTATAATTTGCTTTTTAGGTATATAGTATTTAAGTTTATCTCTCTTTATCTCTTCTTTACTCTATTTCTTTCTTGTTGCTGTTGATGTTATTGTATTTGTACCAATATAAGTAACACCCTCTTGCTCCTCCGTGTTCCTCTTCTTCATGTATGTATGTACTGTTATTTTGGATTGCTTGTATCTGTATCTGTGTGTTTGTGTGTGTGTTAAGCTTGTCGAAAATAACTCCGATCTATCTTTAAATTATGCGACTGTAGTTTTCTCTAGAAGTCTGTGCTGTGTTGTGTTGCATAGTGTAAAGTAAATATAATCTATCATAGTTTTTTTTAAGTTTTTTGTTTTAAATGTCTCTAACAGCTCTGAAGGTATTCAGGTTTGGTACGCATGGTTGCATGCGTTCTTTTTATCGATTGTTTTTCATTTATTTAGGTGTAGAAATACTTGGGTTTCTTGTTGCTTGCTCCGTTATATTGATTTACACTCGGCACATTTGGTGCATAGAATTCTAAGATTCTAGCAGCGGTTCATTTTCCGAATCGGAATCTAACATTTTCCAGACCATGCGCCTGACGTTTCAGACTGCCGCTGTCGGCCCAGGTGGAGTTGAGATACTCGTCGTCATCGTCTTGCTCAAGTTTCTGAAAATAATCAAGGAGAAAAAATTAATCAATTAAAAATCAAGTCTTGAAAATATGTAAATTTTCTAGAAAAACTTGCTTAAATAGTTTAAAATGATCAATAATTCTCCTAACCTCATTAAATCTAATAATAATTATAAATTAAAAGTTTAAAATCTTATTATAAACCTCTGAATTCTAGAATATTTTTGTGTCGGATCGTCAGGCTTTTTGCTAGCCTTTTCCTTACCCTTGCACAGAGTTCGACGTGGATATGACGCCATTCTCCAGCGAATCTCTGGACAATTCATCGGCCATTTGAACTTTTAGCTGATGACCAAATGAATTAATTTCTGAATTGGGCGTCATTTGGGACCCTGCCGGCGATTGAGCGATATAATGGCCGGATGTGGTAATAGAGCCGCCCTGCGATATGCACCTGGTCATGCCAGGACCACCATTGGGTAGAACACCCTCTAGGCAGCTATCGTTGGTTGTTGAGTCCATGTTAACAATTTGGCTGCCAGCAGCATTATCGGCCAAAACAGCACCGTCGCTATCATCGACGGCATCGATGTCATCGATGTCCATGTCCTCGGCGTTCTTATCGAGTGGCGCCGTCTCCTCGTCCTCGTTGTAGATCTTAAAGTAGGCGTACGTCAGATATATAACCGAGATGATGAACGACGGAATGGGTATGGCCATCGAGTAGACCAAATTCAATGTGTTCTGCCAATAATCGAGATCACTGATCACCAGACCGGGATCCACTTTTGAGTAATAGCAGGGGAATTTGATGCCGATCTTTGTGTAACGCTTCAACCAAATGGTGCAGTTCAGCATGGGCGGGTAGCCACACCCCTTGACGTTGGGAAAAAGTCGGGCTCCCACATAATAGTAGGTGGAGTTGGCACCCATCAGACCCTCGTTCATCTCGGAGAGCGCGTCAAAGGGACGCCGTTCCCCGTTGACGAGCACGTTTGTCGCTGGATCCTCCGATTCCTCGATTAAAAAACCATTGGAGCCATCGGCATCGCCGAAATTGAGCTGCTCAAATCGTACACCGCCCACGGCACCTGGAGCACTGTCCGTGTCCAAGTCGATTGTGGAAACATCACCACCGGCTAGATTCTCATACTCGTAGTCCCGGAGAGCACGTTCATAGCGATCTGTACGTTTAACGGGCGGAATCACACGCTCCGCTTCCTTTAAATTGATGTGATACTCTGTGAAGTTGAACTCGTCGGTGAAGTTGTACAGATTGAGTCGATAATTGACACGGATCTGGGTGCACGTGTAGATATCCTTGGTGCAACCCTCCCGGCACGATGACCACGAACAGTTCTTGGAACCGAAGAAGATCTCCGTTTCGTAGGTCTCACACAAAGCTGGCACCTCATCGAACTGCATAAAGATCGTGGTGAACGCTGGTTCGATCACGAACGGTACCAAGAACAGGAACGCGAACAGACTAAATGTTCCGAGGAGTATAAAAAACGCAGTCGTATAGAAGAGTAATTTCTCTTTTCCGGTGCGTTTATCTTGTTCGTCTCCCATTTTGTAGCTTTCACGCTTTTACTTGGAGCGTTACGATTATTGGTCTAAATCCGGTACAAGTTCCGGATGTATTTTTCAACGGCGCAGGTCTGGCGGCAAAACGAGCGGAGCAGAGCGGAGCGAGCGGCAGCAAAGTATTTAAAAAATGGGGAGCGATTTTATATTTTTGGGAGGCAGAGAGTGTAGTTTCTTAAAGAGAGTTGTATATACTATATATGAATATCTTTATATATATATATGTATATTTATATGTATATGTATTGTATATATATATATTTAATTATATATATTTTTATATTTATATTATTGGGCTGTCAGTGCACAAGTAGCGTTAATTAAGTGTTGAGAAATCTTTTATTTCTTCGTCGCCGGCTTCCTTCTTAGCTTAGCTCGGTTAAGCTATTAATCGATAACGATAACTAAAAGCTACGATTTTACGTTTTACGATTACAACTACGGTGCAGTTATATCACAGGGAGATTCGAGTTCGTTTCTTGCTTTTCTTTGCTGTTGTCCTTTTGTTGTTGTTCCTTTTGATGTTTTTGTAATACGGTTAATTGCTTCCATACCCGTTATCTCTCACAGCAGCCACTGAAGCTGGAGCTGTAGCTGGGCAGCCGGTGTTCCATTCCCGCAGTTGTGCGTTGTTGCCAGTCGCGTAATTAGTCTAAATATAGTCCAGGGATGCGACACATCCACATCCACATCACGCATCTTGTTGGACATGGAAAGCAAGCACAACCAAAAAAGAAATCCTGTCCAACGATCCCAAACGCCTTGCTTGACAGTGGTTCGTCTACTTGGTTATGTGTGTCTGGTTGTGTGTGTGTGTGCTCGTCAACCTTTGCTAATTGCTTTATGTGTCCCAACGGAGACGTTTCGTCAGCAGCATTCGACGATGCAGTGGCGTCGCCTCTTTTCTACTCCCTTGTCTTCTCTTCTCTTGTATACTTTTGCTGCAGCAAGCGTTTCCACTCTCCTCTCGCTTTCGCTCTCACTCTCTCGCTCTTAGTGTTCTCCTTCTTTCAGTTCTTGCCTTTGCTTGATTATTTTATGACTGCGGCAAAAGGCTGCGCATATGTGTGTGTAAGTTTACGTGTGTTTGTGTTTATATTTGGGTATGTGTGTGGGTGCGTGCCAGTGTGTCTCTGTGTTTGTGTGTGTTTGTAAGGCCTGCCAATGGCCAATTTTGAGTAACGGCCTCTTCTCACTCTTTGTTGTTGCTGCTGCTGCTGCTGCTTTAGTTGACTGTAGTTGTTGTTCTTGTTGTTGTGGCTACTTAGCTTGGTATTTAGTTCATTTGTTGATAGTAGCTTTTGTTGCCTGGTTGCCGCCTCTGTCTTTTATTTAAACAAAGAAGACTATAACGACGTAATTTACTGGACGGACAATTTTGTGTGTTGTTTTTATTTTATTTAATTTTTGCTCTTTGTTGTTGTTGCTGATTTTTATTTATTCACTTGTGCTTTGCACTCTTTTGCTCTTTGTAGGCTTGTCCTTTGCTCTTCTTCACACTAGACGTGCGGCCACGTGCAGGTGTAACACTGTGTGCGAGAGGGAGAGAGATGGGCGCTTGTCAAACTACCATTGGACGCGTTAAGTTCATGTTAATTATTGTCAAATTGAGGTTCAAAAATAGTTTCTTTTCACTTGGCTTCTTCTCGTTCTTATTCTTTTTTTAAACATGTCGATGGCTTTATTTATATTTTTTTTATGTAACCTCGACAACGTTTAAACGGTGTTTGGCTTGTTATTCTTGGCGGGACCAGAGTTGGGTGGTGGGGTTAGAGGAGGGGCCATGGTCTGTGGTCGATTGTTGGGTCGTTGCTCGTGTCCCGGAATATTACGAAACGGAAATGTGCCGCCGAGTGGCAGCTGCAAGCCTGTAGGCCACAGCCAACAAACCCACGACCAACAACTGGCGACAATGAGCTCACATGGGCGGCATTTTGAAGTAATAAACTCCTTCAGCGAAGTTGCCTGGAGCCAAAGCTGCTGGTCAAGAGAGCAGAGAGGGGATAAAGAGTGACTAGAAAGCGGAGCCGCATGTAATTTTCAATTCATTTGGCACGCTTACATTTTCATAGGACACACACACACACATACACATACACACGCTCACACACAAGCACTTCAAAGAGAACGTGCACATGCAAGCGACAAACACACACAAACAACCGCACAACACACACACACGTACAGCAAGTAAGTAGGCAGCTCACTCACTCCAATAGAAATTATGCGGCATAGGAGGAGCTGCTCCCTCCACAGCCGGATTGTAGTACTGGTGGGAGGGGCAACTTGGCGACTCCTCGTGCTTTGCACGAAACGATTTTTCATTTGCTTTCTGATTCAATGGAGTCAACCGTTTCCAATTGGAAACAGCTATAGACTGGCACTTGCTTTAGAGAGAGTAAGGTGAAGGGGCGACGGGGGACGGAGGAGCAAACACTTTAAATATGACATTGTTTTCATAATATGTATGTATGTGACAATGTTGTTGGAACACACATTAAGCCACGCTCCCATGTGTCTCTCAGTGTCCTGTGACGTTGAGTTGCGTGTTGTCTACGGCTCTGTGTGAGTGTTAGTGCGTATGTGTGTGTTTACTCAAGGTTCAGGTTACGATTACGCATTTTCAATCAGAAACATCGCAAAGTTTTCTTATTTGTGCTGCAGCAGCAGCGGAAAAAGACAAACAAACAAAATTACATGGCTCATTTTCAGCGTTAACCATTTTTATGACCTGATTGCGCGTACGGGTCAAAAGTTCAAAATAAAAGAAAGCAAAAAAATATTCTATCCACATTTTGTCATTTTCGCAGGAACCTCGACGACAACGACGACGACGACCACCGGACTAAGAGGAGACGCGACGGCAGACGGGCAGGCAATGAATGGCGAGCGGAGCACAACCACGACGATGGCGATGGTGACAACGACACAGCGACGCAAAACGACAACGGCTGAACTCTTCACCGAAAGGACTGCCACTGGCGACGCTGCAGCTGAAACGAGCTTCATCAACGTGCTCGTCGAGAGCTTTCGCTGCCATGCCCTACCATTGAGGCATATTCGTTCCTACGAAACAAGCGCCTCGTTAAATAGATGGTAGGGCTACTTTCAATTCGCTGACGACTGAGCGAAAGCTTTCGCTCACATTGCTTACATGCCTGGCCCAAGAAAGCTCTCAGCAACAGTGGCAGCGGCTTCACTGGATGACGTAAAGCCAGGGAACGCATGCGCTTGTCGACTGCCCTCTCAGAGCAGCTGCTCACTTGCGCTCTCTCACTGTTGCTCTCCCTCTCAATAATTGTAACACTCTTCTTCGCAGTCGCTGTCGCAGTAGCAGCAGCAGCAGTGCGAGCAGAACTCGAGCTTGAGAAATGTCAGAATTGGCGTAAACAGCAGGAAAATGTGAACCGTGAGCCGTGCACGTCACATATTTTCATCTGTTTGGAATTTTCTCGGCTCGTTCGCAATGTAAAAACAGGAAAGAAAAAAGAAAGAAAACGGAAAAAATAGGAGCAAGTAAGACAGAAGGAAAAATCAAATCAAATCATTGCTGCCTTATGTATAATTGCGAATCAACTGAAGAAAAAAGTTAACATCTTTTCAAATCGCGTACAATAAGTTTAAAGAAAATCGTTTTCCGTTGCATTCCATTATGAAACGACTTTAGTGGCAATCGCTGCGTTGCTGCAGATAGACATGTGCGTGTGTATATTGTGGGTGTTGTGCTGCTAGTGCCGTTGTGTGTGTCCGTCTCCGTCTCTGCGTCCTGAGTGCGTGCGTGTGAGTGTTTTGTGGGCGCCACACAGCGAACGTAAATAAACCTTAATATATTTCGTTGTGGTACATCCACAATTTGTTCATGTGAGTAACTAAATATATAATTTTTAAAAAGAAAACAAGAAAAACTTTTCCTTTTACTGCATTTGACCTTCTTTGTGTGCCCCGAAAATAGCGTGAAGGGAAAGTGTTGCCTACTTATGAGCGCATTCTAAATTCTTGCCCCTCCCTCCCTTCTGAAAACAACAACAACTTGCCTCAATCAACAATGTGAAATACAAGTTGCTGTGGCTCAATAACACTGTCCATTGATTATTCAATGGTTTGGTACTGCTATCAAAATTCAGTGAAGACGTCATTGTGTGATTTTCCATTAAGTTTTTCGTGTTTTAAGAAAAAATAATAATTTTTCCATACAAACAGCCGAAACCCTTTGTGGAAAGTAGTATTTATAAGTATAGTGTTTATCATTTAAAGTATTGCTCTTAAAAATCATTGCAACCTAAGGATGAATTATTAAATCATATATACTGTGTTTTTACTGTTTATAATAGTTTACTGCTAATATTCAACATTAAAATAAAAAAATGGCACAAGATTTGTATTACGCGCCGATTGGGGCTCACTTTAAACAAGTTGGCAGCCCAGCAGTTAGAGAGCCAGAGTTGCTGTTACTTCGATAAGAGTCTATCGATGTAAAGCTAAAATCGAAAGTCAACCAAAGAGAAAAAACAAAGACAACAAGTGAATAATATTTATCTGCTGGACAACTAGCCGCAAATTTTCACATATCAAAGCGCACAATTAATTAACAGAAGACTGTAAAATGGGTGCTTCCGTACTGCCAATTTTGTTCTTTACCGCCCTATGGGCCGCCGTGGGAATTGCCGGTCCAATTTTTACACCAAGGGGGCCGAACCAGAAGCTGATTAAGTGTCTGCTGATGTTGACAGCTGCATGCTGTTGGCTATTCTGGCTGTGCTGCTACATGGCTCAAATGAATCCGTTTATTGGACCCAAACTCAGTCGGTCAACGATCGCACTTATAGCCACATCGTGGAACAACCCACTAAAGAATGGCTAATAGTGTGGAAAAAGGAGCGTACAAAGACAAACGTTTAAAGCTTAAAATGTATTAATCTATCTTCCTTTAATCTCCTGGACAATAATACACAACTGCAACCAGCTGTTATTTATTACTACTAGTGCAAATTGTTAATTAACTTTGTGCATTGCAGCGCAACAATTAGAAATATACATATATATTTATACATTGTAATGCGGGTCGTGATTAATATTTAAAGCAGAGTTGCCATTTTTAATTGTTTTCAATCTGTAAATTAGCTAAATTTGCTACCATGTAGCAACCCTGGGCAATACTGATGCGACCCTGTCCCTGCCCCTGTTCAAGTGTCCTGCATTCTGACGCGAAAGTGGGGCATTGGCATCATTCTTGTGTGTGTGGGGGAGTGCACATGCACTGGGAGTCACGGTAAGCTTAATCAATGAAAGCAACGAAGAGAAAGAGATGAGGATGGAAGGAGAGGCGTGTTAAGCAAAAACGTGAATGCGGAACTATTGATTTTGTAATAAAAATGCGCGCGCAGTGCTCTGATTTCCTTGCCAAAGCGGAGAGCAGCAGGCACACATGAGTAGCACGAGGAGACAAAAAGAGAGAGAGAGAGCAGCGACGTTGGCGGCATGTTGTCGGCGGTCAGGATGAAGCCGAACCCGAAACACATACGAGCTGCTGACTGCAGCAGCAGAGCAGAGCAGTAACAGCAGCAGCTGAAATTTAATACATATTCAACTCGCAGTGCGAAAAGTGTGCGAAGCCAAGGAAGGCCAGCGCACCAGGAGAAGCCTTGGGGCTGACAGTGTGCAAACGCAAAAGCAGAATAGCAAAAAAAAAAATTACATAGAAAAGAAATAGAGAAACAGCAAAAACTATTATTAAAGTCGCCACAAAAAGCAACTGAAAACTAAATAAGCAATAAACAATAGCTGTTAAATAGTTAATTATATTATTAAGTTTTAAATCTCGAAACTTTTAGCGAAGCTAGTGACGCCACTAACAAACTAACAACGTTCTGTGTGTGTGTCCGTGTATGTACATGCATATGTACGAGAGTGTGTGTTTGATACGACACGGATTAAAGTTAAAAATCAATAGGAACCAAAAAGAAAAGTTGTCGCCAAAAACGTGCACACAGCCTGTGAAATTTGAATCCCTTTCCATTTTCTAAAAGCGAAATCTCGCGATACGCAAAGTTATATAACTCTCCGACAGAGGCGATAGGAGCGCCATTTTGCGTGGGTTGTGCCACCGAACAACAGAGGGCGGCACTCAAATCGATAGACTGATGATGAGCTCCTAATTGGTTTACACGCGACGGATTAGCCTAGACAAAAACAGAGTGTGTGAGAGTAAAAGAGAAAGTTAGTAGTAGATAGAAAAGTGAACAGATTGCAACCGAAATCATGGGCAAGAAGAAGGTTCTCAGTGAGGATTTGATTGTTCCGCCGCAGGACAATCGCATCTGTGGCACCATCTGCATTTGCCAGATGACCCTGGTGCTCAGCTCGGTGGCATTGGTATATCTAACCGTTGCCATCTACATGCCCTCGACACGGGCCTTCAAAAGCGGCATCGACCCAACTCCGGTGATGTGCACCACCACGCGGGCCGTGAACAAGGATAACTGCGAGTGGGGCAGCTGTGGTGAATGGTGTCTCAGTAAAACGTCCGGATCCTGTATCCAAATCTATGTGAACCTACGCAGCAATGGCACAAACCTCACATTTCAGAATTGTACGAATTCGGCGAATAAAACGTGTTATGGGATCGATCAGGATCGGGCGGACAAGGCGCGTTGCATCAACGATGAGTGCAAGAATCTAACGGGCACCTTCAACTGTACGGCCGGACAGTGTCTGAACATAACCGATGCCTTCGAGTGCATCTTTCACAACAGCGATGCGCCCGTTAAGTGCTCTGGACGTCGGGGGAAAATCAATTGCATGGATATAAGTGGACTATTCTCTTGTAGTCGTGGCACGTGTCGTAAGATCCGCACACCCTACAACTGCGACAGACGCTGCGTCGATATACCCACCAGGAACAAGAATGTTGTGGTGCTTAGCGGGGATAAGGTGTATTTATCGCAATGCCAGAATGCCATTAATGCGGAGACTTTGGAGGAGGTGTGGAATGAATCGAGCGATAATGTCGCCATGACATCTTGTTATTTCATCAAGAACACGTCGGATCGCGTGGATGCTGTGGACTGCATCAATGGCTCAACCTTGGAGCATAATATGCTTAGTGATCTGACCAATTTTACATATCTCAGTCACTTGCATGTTTCGGTGGCGACTCCAGTGCCGGAAATTGCACCGCCTGATGTCGATTTGACCATTTCAAATGAATCGAAGCTAATGATAAATCTAGAGGGCTGTGTCAACACCCTGATGGATGAGTGCAAGGAGTTCCTTAAGGTTTTCGGACGCGATGGCAGTGATCACAATGCTCGTGCACGTTTCCCGTGCTTCTATTCGCCCTCGAAGAAGGATGTGGTTGTGGCACGTTTCGATCTGGAAGTCACCTATCGCCAGTTTGTGTTCGCGTCGGTGGTGCCGTCGGTGCTGTTCGTGGTCTCCTGTTCGGTGCTGCTGCTCTGCCAGCGTACGGTCTATGTGGGCGACGATGCCAAGATGCGTTTTAAGGGTTGCGTCGATACGGAGACCATTCTGAACAAGAATAACGTTGGCGCACCCACCAACGGCGACATGGGCGGAGGCGGTGGCGATGAAGTCATGGCCCTATGAGATCCGTCACGTAAGATAACCCAAAAAAGAGCACTTTCCCTATTCTCGAACTCTTCCCTAAGATTTTGTCCTCTCGAAGTTGAGCTCAAAGTAGGTTTACGGAGCAAAGCTTAAATGTCCCAAATTGTGACCCCATTTTACACGCTTTACTGAAACTTTCCTCTTTTTTTCCTACCATTTGCAGGCATTCCTCTGCTCCAGGAAGACAGTCCGGTGCATCAGACGGGTGTCTTCGCATTGCAGTAATGGAGTTGGGCACAGTAACCACTCGAAGCACTTTGTAATCCTTCCATCGAAGAACTTCAAGAACAACGCGACCACACACTTACACACAAGTAAACAAACAAAGATAACACCTGACACACCTGACGAGGAGAAAATTACTTTTGCAAGGACACTCTTGAGCTAACAGCACATGAAATTCTCTAGCAAATACGAAAAAGATCCAAGGACAATATTAGTATAATTTCTATATTTTTGGAGAGCATTTTTAAGAGCGTTACAAAGAGAAAGGGAAGTACAGATAGAGAGAGACGGAGAACGTAGGGCATGGACTGGATTAATGGTTGATTATTTATATTTAAGTTAAAGCATACGTTTAGAGAGAATCTATTTAAATGCACTCACTAACATTCATACACACATACACCCACACACATATACACACACACATACAGAGAATACACCACAATGGGAATTAGAATCAGACCTTAGAAGAATCAGAGGCAGATTAATTCAGCAATGGTCAAAACGGTTTGGAGGGATGCGTGATCAAAACAAAAATTTAAACAAACAGCAAAAATTTAAAAAACTTAAAAAAATCTAGTGTAAAAAAACAAGAAGAAAAAGTAAACCTTTAAACAAAACTAAATCATACAAGAAAGTCAGCAAACTCATACCCCCCAAGGAGGTATAGCAATTTTAAAAAAAAATCCAAAATAAATCCCAAAAAAATACAAAACCAAAGACTTAGATTAATACCACAAAAACATTTTCGATTTCGGCTAAAAACGAATAAGAGATTTAAGGAATAACTGTTTAAAAAGAGGCTTAAAAGCGGGGGTTTTGGGGGGAAAGCAGAGGGAGAACATTTAAATTAGTATCTAAGGATAGAACGAGAGGGGGGCAGTAAGAGAGAGAGGGAGTGAGTTACTCGCTCAAGTTGTTTGTTGTTATAGCAAAGTTAGCGGTGTTCATTTTTAAGGCTTTTAGTGATAACAAAAACTTACACACACACATACCTAAACACAACCAAACACACACACGAACTGACAATGAAGAAGAGCTCAACGATAACGACGACGACGGCGTCGCTGCCAACGAGTCCAACCCTCTCGGCTCAAACGCTGTCGGCCAGCAAAATGAGCCTGAGCAGTAGCCGTTGCGGCTCTGGAGGATCAATCGGCGGATCGATGAGATCGTCCTCCTGCCAATCGCATGGACCCATACGACCTGGCAGCGGCTGTGTCGATGCTATCAAAGCCAAACGCGAAGAGATCGAAATCGACAGCATACTCGAGAAGGCAAAGTTCTACACCTCCGTGTGCCTTGGTGAGTTCCCCTCCAGCTTCACATATAATCACACACACGCATTTATAGAGTTTTTGTCATATTTATATATAAAAATGAATCAAATATTTAATGCATTTAAATCAATTGAGTAGCACATCCATTAATTAGTTAATCGATTTCATCATCAAGCGAAGCGTAACAATAAATTAGGCAAATATTCCATGGCGACATTATTTCTTTTTGGCATCCTTCAGACCAGCGCCAGCATTGAATTTGAAGAATATGATGTCGCCGTCCTCCACGGTGTAGTTGCGTCCCTGTTGGCGATACTTGCCAGCTGCTTTGGCGGCCACCTCGCTGCCCTCTGCCTTGAAATCCTCGAAATGCATGACCTCAGCCATAATGAAACCCTTCTCGAAATCAGTATGAATTCTTCCAGCTGCCTGTGGTGCCTTTGTGCCCTTCTGCAGGGTCCAGGCTTTGACCTCATCGGGTCCGGCTGTAAAGAAATATTCCAGCTGCAGTGCCTTGTAGCCCGTGACGATAATCTTGTCCAATTGACTCTTGCATTTCGTTTCCTCCTCGTAAGCCTTGCGTTCCAGTTCATCCTTTTCGGTCAGTTGCTGCTCGAAGGCTCCCGAGAAGGGGATAAGCAGTGCTCCCGGATCATGTTTGTCGATCCACTCCTTAATCTTTGGCAACCACTTGTTCTTCTTGCGTATGAAGTCCTTGTCTGACAGATTAACCAAGTAAATCGCTGGCTTCGAGGTTAAAAATAGATACTTATTCAGCGTCTCAATGTCGTGGGCATTCCAGTCCTCAAAACGTAAATGACGCTTCTGGTCTACCAAGATCTCCTTGATTTTCACCATTGAATCGTATTCAGGCTTTAACTTCTTGTCGCCACCACGTGCGACTACCTTCTCCAGCTTGTCGAGACACTGCAGCAATTTCTCCTCATCCTTCAGACGCAGCTCCTCGGCAATAATTTCCAAATCACGCACGGGGTCCACTTCACCCTCCACATGGGTCACATCGGGATCCTCGAACGCACGACACAGATGGAAGATACTATCACAAGCACTAATGTGCGAGAGGAAATCATTTCCCAGTCCCTGTCCCTCGGCAGCTCCCTTCACCAAGCCAGCAATGTCTACCACATTGAGATAGGCTGGCACAACGCTGGCTGGCTTGTGGTAATCAACTAGGAAGTCGAAACGTGCATCTGGCACAGGTACACGACTCTCGTTCGGTTTAATCGTGCAGAAGGGAAAATTCTCAGCCGGTGCAGCGCTCTGGGTCAACACGTTGAAAAACGTGGACTTGCCGACATTAGGAACACCCACAATGCCTATCCGAAGATTTGTACCAATGCGTCCAATTAGTGGCTTGCGTTCAGGTTCCTCATGCTTCTTTGGTGGCATCTTTTTCACACAGTTTTATTCACTGTCTGCAGTAAAATGTATTTATTTTTGGCTGTCGAGCTGTCAAAATTCACTCGCTGACAGATAGAAAGGTCAAGAGAAAAATTTGTGTGTGGTACACGATTCAATCGATAACAAGGGCTGACGAATATATTTAAAATACTTTTATACTGGTAACAAGTACGAGGGACCGGCATAATACTGGGAATTCTACAATGTCCCACTATCGATTAATGCGATACTTGTGTCGATGCAAGTATCGATATTATATTTGTGCGAAACTGTTAACCGTTTAATTGGGATATGATGAAATTTAATTAAATTTACTGTTTTACAGGTACGACTGCCATACTGTCAGTGTTCACATTCCTATTCCTAATACCCTTTGTCGTGGATCCCGCCATCTCAACAATCATCGCCGACTATGATCCAGTGCCGGTGACATGCGTTGTCATTGACCACATCTATGCAGAGGGCATTAAGAACTGCAGCTGGAGTTCCTGTCGCGAAGGCTGCACCTCATCACTCACAAAGTAAAATGAGTTTTACGCCAGCTTAACTATCTATTTGCTAAAAAATAGTATTTGTTATAGGTGCCATCAGTTGTTTGTCAACTATACGCGCATTCCGTTCAGCGAATGGGAGCGCAATCCTCGAGACTTGGAGAGAGTCAACTGGGATGTCAGCTATACAAAGTTTCTCATCAATTCCGAGGGCTGCGGTTATCCGCCCACGACCAATTGCAGTGTCTTTGCCCGACAATATGGGTAAGTGGTACAGACACTTAGTCTCCAATTCCTTTCCAATCTAATCTGGTCTGATCTCTTGTAGCTTCTCTCATATTGGCGAGCCATTCCCCTGTTACTACAGTCGAGCCTATCCGGAGGTGGTCATCGGTCGCTACTCATGGGAGAATAATTTATACCATCTGGTACTATCGTTGATCATACCGAATGTGCTCTTTGCCATATCAATAGGTGTGCTCAGCTATTGGTATTGCCCCTGCTGCGAGAAGGCGTGCAATAAATCCTCGCGCGTCTATGCCGAAAAGTTTCCAACCAAGGAAGAGTGAGTTTATTTTTATGACCAGCGCTGTTTGTACTTGCATCTAGTTCTTATGTTTTCATCTCGAAAAACAAAGACACAAACAATATTGATACTGCCTTCCTGAACCCTCGTATTGTAGTAGAACCCCCAAACCCATAAACACACACCCACACTCTCACACACATATAACTATAACTATATACGATAATTAACCATTGTGTGCCTTGTACTGAGATTGTCAAATCGTTGAACAGTATCGTAAATCATCTACATTATTTTGAATTGTTAATGTTATTATTATGAATAATTGGCCTTAAATCCAAAAAACAAAAAAATTTTGTCTGTATAATTGTAAAACTCGTTTCATTTTGTACGACTTACTTTTCATGCTTTTTCCGTTCTCTTTCTTCTCCTTTCTTGTTAAATTATTTTCAGGATCGTTAACTGCATGAAATGTAATACGGAAAAGTCATTATCTTTGAATGTATTTTGAATTGTATTGAAGCGACAGTGCGTGAATTTTTGAACTCCCATCTTAGGATAGGTTCTTCTCCAAGGGATTACAATACAATGTTCTTATTAGAGTCCACTCCACAGATTTGTGGCACAATCAAATCACTTGATAGAAACTAAGTAACCAAAAACCAAGCAAAATTTTAGCACTTTCACAAACGAAAACCACTCCAAAAAATATATAAATATATATATATATATATACAAATTTATGTTACTCTCGAAGTGTCCTTAGCAAAATTGTAATCGCATTTTACGGCTTTAGACGATCTCAGCTTAAAGCTGCCATATCGATTAGATTCTAACTAGATAGAGCACAACTCGGGGTCTAAATATTACGATCCAATTTTGAGATGTCAACAAAGACTTCGAAATAAGCACAAACTAAACTTATTTATGCATTCAAGATTTAATACATATGCATATATATAAAATATGTTGAAGTTTTACTTAATTATAGAACTACTCTCCGGTATTTTCACATGGCGTATAAGAAAATTCTGCACTTGTCCGTGGAATACTAAATATTCTGCTACTAAATCATTCACAACACATTGCTCAGTTCGTTTTGTAGCTAACTTGGGTACTTAACGAAGCTACCGATTCTTTATTTGAATATATTCTAGTATATATATTTCAAAAGATTACAGTTATGTTTATAGCATGATTCGAGTTCTTTCTAGCTAGTTTAGTTTAATTTTGCATGTTTTAATCTTAGATAATGTACAAATAAAATATATATACTGTAACTATTTGCTTTAAACCACGTTAGCATGTACTCGTAATAGTATTTATAACTGTAATTTTATTAAATAAATTATCTACTGCTTTACCTGTACTCGATTAGTAAAGATTCAAGAACTTTTGTTCCAATATCAATTCTTTTAGCAAACTTCTGTGTCACAGTGACGAAGATGATGAAATGGAATACTAGCAAAACAAATTAGTTAAACGCTATTTATAACAAATAGCAAATTAATAATGTAGTCTGTACCAATACACACACACACACCTACACACACAGTACACATATACATACAAAACATAGCTTAATAAAACTTAATAATATTTATAAAAAGCCATCTGCCATTACTATATAGGACATGTACTTATAGCGGAGCATTGAGATTGACAATTTTCCAATATACACGCATTAATATATATATATATATATATATATATATATATATATATATATAAAAAACTATATACAAATTTGTTAAACATAATAATTATTCTTTTTCATTAAGAACTTGCCATCATATTGTTATGCTATTTATATTTATACACTATATAGAACCAGAGTTCCAAAATTAAAGCTTATGTTTTCTTTTAAAAAAAACCGCTCGCTTTCGAATAAACATAAAAAATATTAATAGATCGATGCTCCGCATTTGCCCTAAATTATATAGAAGAGCATTATGAACTAAATTCCTCGACCTTTCCACACAAAAATGAAATATATAATGCTTGTTTTCAAAAAATTGTGATAGTAGTCATAAACAAAATATTAAGTAAAGAAATCAAACAAAATTATATAAATCTAGACATACAAATTGACAAAAACGTAAGCGTCGTCTGCGGATCAGAAAAGAAAACATTTAGTTAGAAAATACAATTTTGATCTGAAGTACGCGCTAATTTGGTCGAAAAGAAAACTTGAAAAACACTTTTGAAAACCATAGAAAGCAGAACCAAACATTTTTGACAAAAAACCAAAAAAGAAAATAAATTAAGAACGTATAAAAAATATTAAAAAATAATATTCACCCAAAATACAAAATACACTTTGCGACATTTTCGAAATAGTTTTAAAAATCTTATGTAAAAAACGAACATTTAATGGATTAAACATAACAAGTATATACAATATGTACGACATGTGTATGCATATATATTTATAAATATATATGTGTAGATATTGAGTATATATAGCTTAATAGCAGAACCGATATAACGCACGTTGCTTATGAGAATTTTTTAAATCATACAAAAAATATTTGAATGCAAAAATGATTAAAAATTTTTTACTTAACGTGTCTTTATCAATAAACAAATTTAACAAGCTAACGGCCTAATTAATAATAAACAATTACACAAAAAATAAAAACAAAAAAAAAAACAAAGAAAGCAAAAGAGAAAAACGAATTGGTTTTATTATTTTGGGAGCAGGAAAAGCTTTCTCTCTCTCTTTCTCTAACGCTCTCTTCCTACAGCGCAAGCGTCGTGAAAGGGAGAGCCCATGGGAGGAAGAGAGGGAGCGAGAACATTTGTTGAGCCACTTGGCCAAACTTTGGGGTTTGTTTTGGCCATTTACTTTCGCTTGTGAAAGTAAAAGTGCGCAATGCAGAGAAAAACCCAAACTCAAACTCCAAACTGAAATCGAAATCGAATCCTTTTGGCCCATATCCCAGCCCTGGCCAAGAAGTTCCGTCAGTATTGTTTCAGCACGCACAGCAGTCGGACCTGAGTGGCATCAACGCTGAAGGCTCAACGCACCAATAGGAGCAATTAAAACAACGCTTTACCCAAAATACCAGAAAAAAACAGAGTAGTCGTGGAAGTAGAACCTATCTTGGTATTACAGCTCATCTATAAAACATGCGGCAACAGGACAAGTAACGAACGCCATAACAGTTGGCACACTTATAGAACAAACACCAAAAGTGCTTAGCCCAACGAACCAACCCCACGGACCCTACCCCCAACGAGGACGGACCCCCACAACAACCGACCCAGCCCAGCAAACAAACGAAATCACCTTGAAAACGACGTAGGGTGAAAGGACAATAGAAGACGCCAAAGGTTTTGAAAGCCAAGTGAAGAAAGCAAACGTAGGAGCGCACAAGAGGACGTAGGAACGAGTAAACTCAACGTAGGAGCGATAGGAACAGGGTAAATCAACAAGTCTTCAAATTAGGTGCCAAAGAATTGCAGGAAAGTGTAGGCTGGCATATCAACAAGTCAAAGCTCCTATCCTATTCTACAATGGCGCGACGTAAGGACAAACCACGGCTGATACCCGAGCAGGATAAGCGTATCTGTCGCGCCATTTGCCTATGCCAGCTGACCATGGTGTTGTCGTGTGTGTCCATCGTTTACCTCAGCGTCGCCATCTACTCGCCCTCACTCAAGTAAGTATGCTAATGATTTACTTCTTGGTTTGTCCCTAACTAATTCTTTTTCTTTGCAGAGCCTTCAAATCGGGTTTCGAACTGGATCCAGTCATGTGCCAGACCGTGGACCGTCAGATGCCCAATAACTGTCCGTGGGCTTCATGCGGTGAATGGTGCTTGACACGCACCAGTGGCTTCTGTCCGCAAATTCATTCGGTGGTGCGTAGGAATGGCACCGATATACAGCTCAATAACTGCACCCGAATAACCAACACCTCCTGCGCCATGGTAAGTTCTAGCCCCTACCCTAGCCACCCCCTAGCTCTCTTACCCACTGCACATTTCAAACACAGACGTCATCGCTGTGTCAAGTGAGTCACCGCATGCTGTCGTCTCTTGAATGTGGCATAAACATTTCAAGACATTGTCATTTGATGATCTCAATTTATGGCCACTCCTTCTATTCACAGATTGACCTTAATCGACTGAACAAGTTTAATTGCAACAATGGCACCGTTTGCAACAATATACGAGGCGTCTTCAACTGTTCCAATGGCAAGTCCTTAATGTGTTCAAAGCAACTTTATGTGCTATATCTTACATTATATGGCGTTTATATTACAGGTCACTGCAAGAACATGTCCGAGTTCTTTTTGTGTCATCACAAGCCCGATGGACCCACGATAAACTCCGCCAAGGATAACACCAAACTGAATGGTTTCTTCGAGTGCCACGGCGTCCACTGCACCAAGATCAGGCGACCCTTCAGCTGTGACCGCTACTGCTCCCGCATAACCACAGCCAACATCAACACGCTCATCATGCATGTAAGCTTAGAGAGAAATTCCTCAAATCTGAGTAATAAAAACTTCGCTTCCTTTTGCAGGAGGACAATCTGATCACCGCGGATTGTGAGAACGCAGTGGCCTTCAACGAGGCTCGTGGCAAGGAGCATGGCGTGCGCATTGATCCCACCGAATTCTGGAAGGAGGATGACGGCAATCTGTTGACCAATTGTGCCACGGTGACACGTGAATCAGACAACCGCATAACGTAAGTGCTGGTCAGGCATAAGCCCATTAATCCTTATGCTATTTTCTTATTCAAAACAGCGCCACCGACTGCCTGAATGGAACTCTCCTGGATCACGATACTTTGCCGGCATCATACATGAACTTCACGCAATTCTGGGCCATCTATGATAATAGCACGCGCTCCGTTGATCCCGAACAAAAGTTTCTGCCCAATCAGGCGAATCTGACCATTTACAGTTGGAAGAAACTGTTTATAAATCTGGAGGGTTGCGTCAATACGCTGCGTGGCGAGTGCAAGGACTTCGTGGCACGCTATGGCAACGATGGCGACAACAACACGGCTCAGTCCCGTTACCAATGCTACTACAACAAGGTAAAAGCGGCTTCCACCCCATCCAAATACAGATCAGGTTTCTCAAATACGTGTTTCGTTTGTGTTTAGGATGCAAATGTGGAGTTTGTGGTTTCACGCTATGATCTGGATAAGGTTTATCGGGAGCTGCTCGTCTCGCTGATAGTGCCGATTGTATTGTTTGTGGTCTCCTCCATTTCGTTGTGCGTCATCACCAAGTCCGTTAAGGTAAGCTCTGCTAAATATAGCTAAATTACCACTTCTAGCTTAAATTCCATTTGTGGTTTCAGGTGGGAGACGACGCCAAAATGCGCTGTGTTTGCGCAGGCGATGAATCTGATGACGATGTGTTTGGCAACGTCAGCTCTAAGCAGCCAGATAATGCCTATGATACAGACGACGATGTGGTGGATTTGGAACAGCAGTCGGTAGCTGCTGGAGGTATAGATCCTGCTCTGGAGCACGGACATCCACTGGACACTCATGAAATGGTGGGCAGCACAAAATCCCTGATACCGTTGAGTCCCACCGGAGATTCGGGGACAGGCGAACAGCATTTTGTGGATGACGAGGACGAAAAGGCAGTAAAGTGTGATGTGCCAGAGAAACCCTTGGTTATACTATAGATATTACGCTAGAAAATTGTTACACTTTATAGAAAATTCTACCAACTCTTTATGGACCTGTGCATTGTACAATGGGAACTGAATTTAATTTCTACTCAGCGCTATTTACCTCCGCATTTATACAATGTTTATTAAGTATCAAACAGATATATAGTAGTATATACTACCATTTAGATATAGCATAGGAAGAGCAGCGGCATCAATTTATATACCTAATTCAGCATTATGTTTGACTCACATCGGCTTATTCTCTAATCAAAAATAGTATACTAAAAGAGGAGTATTAACGCATATTATTAGCCATATAAAAGGTATATACTGTCAAGAGCTTTAGCACACACGATAGATGAAGATTATCTGATTCAGCAGTTCTGCCTTCGAATTTAAGATGAGTTGCATTTAGAAAAGAATTTAAAAACTGATTATAGACTCTATAACACAAAATAAACCAACGATAATCTCATCGGAACTCTATGGACAGTCTGCTGAATCAAATGTATAACAATTGCCCCTAGATTCCTATTTGGGAATAGCACCAAAACTTTGGGCAAAATGCATTTATTTTAGACAAATCCCCGAGAAATAATTCTTGCCTATACACACATGGAAATAAGAACATATGACTTTTGCCTTGATTGTTCGATTTAGTAGCGATGCAAATTCGAATAAGTTTAGCTAATCTATGCAAATTTATACATATATACTAAAATACTGTATAGATAAATCACAAAAGAAGATAACGGTGAAATCGGGTCGGGAACACCATTTGCAAGCTTAACTTTCTACACCTTTGATTAACTGTAAATCTATTTATAGATAAACTTATATATACTATATACTCGTACTTGTATACACAAATACACATGTAATGAATAAAGCATATGGCATTTTCTCTCATATATGGAACTCACCTTGAGCTCCTCCTGACGCTTAAACTCAGCTGCCATCATCTGGCGGCGCAGTTGATCTGTAATGACCTGCTCCCGTGCCGGTGGTCCTTCTCCCAGTTGATTTAGCTTAACCACGACCTGAAAACAAGTAAAAGTGTTAATCGGAAGGTAAACATAGAATAAACATATATTTTATATCATCATACCTTGGTCTTGTCGTTCTGGCCCAAATACTCGCTTAGTTGTTTGCCGGGCAATACTTGACGACCGGCAAACCACAACTGTGCCTTCGAGGGCTCAATGACCTCCTTGGAAGCCTGAGTACCGCTCAGATCCTCCATATTGACAAACTCCATCTGTATGGTGTCGTAAGGTGGCAATTTCATGGGATAAACAATTGTCACCGCTCCTCGTAGTATATTGAGAGCCTCCTCAATGATCTTAAGCGTAAGTGCTTTAGAAGTCTTCACTAGTTTCTGTGTGGAGTACATGTTAGTTAGGATCAATTACTGTATTTTTTCGCTACCGACTCTATACCTTATCGATCATGGCCTTGGCATCAGTCATGGCATTGGCCAGCACCTTACGCATCGACTCATTAGGCTGCTGTCCATTGCGGCGACACAGCGGATCCTTGTTAAAGCTAAAGCCACCCATGGGCACACACTTGTCGGCATAGGCATCCTTGAGTTTCAGCTCCTCGATCTGATCATCGTTGAGACCAATCATCTCGTGCGGCAACATGGTGCCATGTTCGGCTAACTCCTCAATTTCCATGCATACGCGTTGGATTTTCAAGCAACCATTGTAAACAGAAACAAGCTCACGTATAACGGTATCTGTCGGAGAAGTTACACTCGTTTCGTACAGAAAGAGACAGTCGTTACCACGTTTTACATGCAACACAACCATTTTTATTTTATGTATAATTGCAATTTTAAGTGTTTCGTTTACTTTTCGACAATGTCAAGCGACAATTGTTTTAAAATTAATAAAATTCGGTTGCTACGTTAAGTATTTGTGTGTTAGACGTTATCGTTATCGAATTGCCTTGGTAGCCAGTGTTGCCAGATGGGTTGCTATGGCAATGTCAGCGTTGTTTGATCAATTGGGGCTCACTCGGCCAACCGGTTATGAAACGGTTGAATAAAAACGATCGACGTAAGTTATTATTGCACAACGTATTTCATTTTGATTGATTCCTAAATATAATTAGGCATAGTACACAAATAAATAAATATATACTCTAACTTACAATAAAAATACACCTGTGTAGCGCATAGGGGGTATAGTAGTAGTATAGTCATATAGTAGTAAAGTACAAGTAGCCTACAAATAAAAATATTTAATGTATTCCCAATGTATGTACAAATATGCAGCTTGACATTGTTAGCTAGCCTCTGGCTGCTTGTCTCCGGATGTATATAAATATGGTAATTGCTATTGGAGGGAAACCGGAATTAAAAGATCCATATGATTAAAAGTCCACATGTGCGTATCAAGCTAGCAAGAGGCCTGAGCAATATCGCTGGATTGCACTAGTATAGGGATATTGAATCGGAACCTGTCCTCGGCGCCATCAAATTGGGCTATCTTAGCACTCGACGGAAGTTTTCCATCTCGTATATACTGTTTGATAGTCTACACAAAATATATGTCGGATTAGTTCAAGCTTTATAGTTAAGGGCTTGTGGTTAACTCACCTGCCAAAGGCATTGAAGAGCGCAACAATTTCTGTGCGCGATAACCGAAATATGGGATCAGCCTCAATGTGTGGCTTGTCCCACAGACCACTTTCAGTGGCCAAATTGAGTTTCTCGGAGTAGAGTATTTTCAGAGCTGTGCCCAGACCCTGGGTCTGCAGTTTACCCCACAGCTTGCATTTATCACAGCCCACACAGTCCATAATTCTGGATATATTTCGGAATTTCTCCTTGTAATCGTGCTTAAATTTGATGGAGGCGATGCCGCTGCTGAAAAGTGCACTTTCATTGAAGTGTGACTGAAAGGATCTGACAAAATTAAACAATTAAAATCTGATCGTAGTAAACTTAAGTGTGCAACTTACTCAATCACTGAGAGCATATCGTGCATGGCCAACTTGACCTCTTCATCCTCCTCGGCAATGCCTGTGTAGTAGTCCTCCCGACGCAAATAAGGTGCCGCCTTGGCCAATGCACGTAGCTCTACCAGATAGATGAAGTAAAGATTTCGCAACCAGTGTGGTCCCTCGCCTTTTGTAGTCTCTGGACTGAAGCGTTGTTTGAACTCCTTGATATTGGGTCCCCAGATACCTTGTGGGTCGAGAAAGTCTTTGGATTCGGATAACAAATACTTGGAACACAAATGTATGTTAATGCTGGAGTGCAGGCCCGAGATAATGCGATAGAATGCTCGCTGCTCTAGGCACACATCACGTAGCTCCATGTGAGGCATATAGCTTGAAAATTTGTTAGCCGTCTCGTTGTTGCCAGCAAAACAGTTCTCCAAATAGATGCTATTCCAAATGCGATGAGCAGAATCTCCACGATATCCCGTATAGCGCTCGGGGTTCAACAATAAGTCCACATATTGAGCACCCGTATCATGATCGTCGACAATGCAAAAATCCTCCTCAGCCTCGTCATGTTTGGCCCACAGCTCGAACTCCTTGTGCGCCTGATCACTAATGCTTGTGTCCAGGAATCCCAACGCACTGTCAAAGTCCTCGACATCAGAGCAACTTCTGTCAACCTGGGCCTCCCGTGAATACTGAAAAGAGGCAACAAAAACAGCTCAGATGAGGAAGTCAGTCAATAAATGTTGCAATTAACAATAGATACGTTAATACAGCTGTGTAAATTTACATAAATACTGCAAGTCACCTAAACAATTACGATTTAAGTAGATTAAAACAACAGAGTTGTAGTCAAAAGAGAGACAGCCACGTCAGCTGAGCACATAATGAATGATCCACTAGAAGATTGGCCAACTGATTGCTACATTGCAGACGCCCCCAAAACGACACGTTCATTCATTCATCAAGCATTTCACAGTTAGTGGGCGTATGTATGTGTGCGATTGTGGGTTATTTATGGCAAACCCCATTGAGCCCAAAGATAATAGTAAATCAATTAATGCAATACAGTCGAGTCTTGATGTAGTGCGCAACACAAGGTAATTAAGAACCGAGTCAGTCTTGTCAAAATTAGTTCACTGTACGCAGACTTGACTGTATACCCGCATTTGTTTTTAATCAATTAATTCGAATTTCCGCGCGCTGATAACTGATAACCACTGCCAAACTGATAGTGCAAAATAAGAAAGAAACTTGATAAATGATTATAGCTCTTACCTTGAATGATGCCGACTTTTCACGTTGTTCACCCTTTTCCTTGATGCCCTGGGGAATGGCCTTCTCCTCACAGTTCTCCACCTGACAGAAGCGCATAGCACAGCGACTGTCGTCAGGCCAAAATGGGCAATCCTGCTTAAGGTTCACTTTGTAGAATCTAAAGAAGTTCTTGACCAACAAACTTTGCAGACGGGGATAAACTTTCATATTGTTGAAATGATCCACGGTGTCGACATCACAGCTGCAGTCGTTGATCGACCCTTCCAGCTGTAAATATATGCAAATATATGTAATACAATTAATTTCACTCGACCCAAACACCTTATCTACTTACCTCACAGAAGCAGTTCTTGTTGGTCTTCGCCTCATCGAATGCAGCAAAATAGCCTCTCGTCAAGTCAGTCGAATATATCAACACCAACAACAACGCCAACGCCAATCCACTTGCAGTCAAGAGATTGCGCTGAATTTTTCGTGGTGTTGTCATCGTCGTCGTTCCGTTCCGCACTTTTTCTTATTCTTGATGATTTTAGTATCACTCTCTCTGGGCACAACTAATTCTCACTGATTTCACCAGTTGTAATTCGTTTAGTAAGCCAGAGTCCAGGTATTTATGTACCGCATTGTTTGTTTCAGACGCAGCTGATTTTGGACACGTACGTTAGTATCGATAACTGTCTGAGAAAAGTATCGATGCCTTGATGCCATTGATATGTAAGCGCTGACAGTGTTGCCACATCAGTCAATTTAAGTAACAGACAATCGGTTACATTCAAATCACATAATTCTTGTACATTGGGAATAACACAGAAAATTTTGTTGTTTGATCTGGTCTGATTACATTTTACAAATTGAAATAATTTTTTTCTGCTCTCACAACACTCTTTTGACTGATAAATCACAAGGCTATCGCCTTGCTAGATTTTATTTTTATACAGTAACTATTTAAATTAACTAATTTATATCACTTGATATTTGATATCATAATGCCCACACACAATGTGACTTTGTGTTTAATAGAAATTTCCGCTATTATTGAGCTGTCTAAAATTGATTGCTAAATGTTAATATTGTTGTTGGTTTTCTTTTGATGCTGTTAATTAATTACCTCAAATATTGATTTCATCCATCTATTCTTTGACATTGTATGCATCTTTTGTTCCCATGACAATCCCTCTGCCCTTACAATTTACATGATCCTCAATATGCAAATTGAACTCTTGCCCAGATTTCAGCGCTGTCCCAAAATAAAAAACAGTTCAGCCACACCAGGGGGTGAATTGCGTATGATGCTTGGCTGACAGAAGGGGATGAGGGCAGTCGGGTAAGATGATTAAGCATAAATCGCCTTGGGCACTACGATCAACTTCTAAATGTATTAGATGTGACCACAAAAATATGTATTTCCATAAAGAAACACATTAAGTAAGTGAATTTATGATATTTGTATCATATATTTTCTATTTGAAGAATATTTAATTAAGCGAATTGATGGCTTTAGGTATACTTTGTTTCTCATTTAATCGTTTTGTACATTTTAGTTACACAAATCAAATTTTTGTCAAATACTATTTTTTCATTTTTAGTTGTACATATTCTAAATTTAATCAACTTAATCGGGTACTTTAAATGCCCATAGCACCTATCTACTTCCCAGATCTCCGCTTACTGTTTTTTTTTTTCGTTTTTATACTCAAGATGCAAACAAATTTCTCAAAGTTCTCACGAAAAGTGAAAATTCAACAACGGGATGAGCATACGGTATAAAAAAGAGGAAAAATCAGCCAAAAAAAAAGAATGAGGAAAGGGTTTAATCAATTTTTTTTTAATAGGACGATTAATGTATAAAAAACGCAGACACAAAACATGTGTGGCCAAAAAAGGACAGGACCAGGGCGACCCTCTGCATTGTTTGAAAATTGAAAAGGAATCATCATGGACGACAGTCTCAGTCTCAGCTTCAGTCTGACTCTCAGCTCGAGTGATTTGCATACGCAGGACGAGATCCTGTTGGCGAAACCACCACCACCACCACACAGCCTTATCTATTTGCCTCTGGCCCCGAGGCCAGGTTCAGGTATAAAATCCTCACACGCAACGCACAGAATGATAAATAAGTTTTTTTCACAATTTTTTATGAAGTTTTTTCACTTTTTTTTCTTACCACTTTCAATTTTTTATGCAGAGTTTTATTCAAATTTCGTTTATAGGCCTCGGCATCGTGTGAAGACGGTTCGCTAGAAAGGGCAAGGATGCGTCTGTCTGAGCCTGGGAACATCCGCGAAAGAACTACGAAAGACGATCAACGCGATATGAAAGTTGTTCCTTTCATAGACATTTGATTCGATGGGGCGTTAGTTTGTATACTCTGACAAGACTAATTAGTTGGGAGCAATGTATAATTATCTTACTAAAAATAGAGTATATTTCCTTAAAAAGTTTTTGATATGTCAATTATTAAAAACTGAAAAACTTTAAGGTTAGCAATACTATTTGAGATTTGTTTAATGTCTGATGACGTCACGCAGCGAACTCAAACGTAACTCTTAATATTCCTTCAACTACTTGCATTCTAATTACCTGACAACAAAGTATAATTAACATATTGTGAACCTTAATCTGCTTAGGCACTTTTAGGATACTTGAGGTTAGGTTTATGCAAAACCACGTAACACACAACTCACTACGTAAGCGATTATGCAATTTTCCCAGCTCGTTTGCGAATTCTGTAGACTCGATGATGCCCCTTGATTTATGCACTCGTGTAATTGCATTTTACAATGTTTGACAACAGCGAAACGTCAACAACTCTTTCTTTCTCTCTTCCCAAAATGGATTTGCATATGTGATTTTGCGAATATCTCCCGCTGACTTCGCAACAACAACAATAAAAAAAGGGTCTGCTAAAATTTGCATAGGTTGCAGGCACACTTGAGATTTGCATAGGTAAAACCGAGAGAATTATGTGTAAATCGGTTGAGAATGGTTTTTTGATAATCCGCTAAATGACTTGTAATAAAAAATGAATTGAGCAAGAGAACTGTTTGAGCCTCGTTTCGGCCAGCTGTTCGCCGATAGAGCATTTCTGCCCAGCTTAAACAGGTAGCTGCTTGCCACACAGAACACAACACAGGTGGCAAAGCAAAGAGAACGCGAGCGAGCGAAAGAGAATTTTGTTTTGTACGGTGTACTCTTTTGGTCGGTTTCTTTTGCCCACTTTCTCCGGAACGATTTGAGTCGTGTCTTCGAGCCAACTCGAGTCGTGTCTTGGCCTTGGCGGCTTTCCAAGCGTTGAGAACCTTGAGCAATGGTCAGTTTGTATCTGGCTTTCGCAAGGTGCAGTTGGCCCAAAATACAAGGCCTTCAATCACGGTTAGTTTAGTATAAATATAAGCACTGTTCTTTGAGTGTATGTGTGTGTAAGATTATAAGTGTGTGTGTGACTTTGCATATTGCCTTAAGTAGTGGCAAGCAAACTGTGCCGCATTCCCAAGTGCATGCCCCATGCCACAAGCCAAATGCCAACATGTCTCCTGACGATTCAGCTAACTAACAGTTATGTTACAGTAAAAGCATAGTAAAACGAACCGAAGAAAGAACAACAAAAAGTCACTTAACTAGTTGGACATAGTAGTGTGTGTGTACAAAGTGTGTGTGTGTTTGTTTCGGGACTTTAATGGAAGTGCTAAAAATGAAAGAGTTCGACGATTTGCAAATTGAGTCGCTGTCTTCAAAATAGTTGATCAAATGCTTAAGAAGACCCGCCCGTAGCCCCGCACGGTTCATGCGGCTATCATAGCTAAGTTTACCGTTAATTTTAACCGTTTCTTGCGTGTTTGTTTTTGGCCAACAACAAAACAATGAAAGAATTTCTTAACAACTTTGTTTTTGGTATTTGTAGAGAACGCATTATTCGCATGCCAAAATGCTGAGCAGTGAGCAAGACGAGCAAGAGACTAGCGGGGAGAGTGAAGCGGGGAGAGGAGCAAAGGGGAGAAATGTGTTAAACGTGCCGACAACGTCGCGCCTTATGCATCTGACCCACTTTTATTTGAGGTTCTCATTTTTGGTGCCGGACTTGGTATTCATGCTGGCGTAGGCGTGGTACCACAAAGAAGGTAGAAACAGAAGAAGGAGAAGCAAAAGAAGAGGAGTAGTAACAGAAGAGAGACAGGTTGACCCAAAAGACGTGCAACCTTCTCTAACAAAACAAAGCTTGGAACACAGGCTCGCAGCGGGGCTTGGGAGGGGGAGTAGGGAGAACACTTGTAGCTTTCTAGCTTCTACAAAACTCTGCTCAATGAGGAGGATTGTCAACAACGAAACAGTTTTCAAATACTTTCGGCCCTTTAAGAAATTTCCGGTTTCGTGAAAGCGTCGCACGTGAGCGGCCCACAGCGGCCAGAGCGGATCGGAGGGGGAGGCAGGGTATGTTTTTTTTGAAGGCGGTACGTAGAGGTATAATTGTCTGTATTTTAACACTTTTCATTCTCTGCCTTGTTGTGGTGTGCTGTGTGTATTTTGCCGTTGCCATTGTCAAATGGTCTGTACTTTCGCTAAAGATCTCTTAACTGCGATATCTTTTTTCTCGTAGGGGATACTTTCTATTTCATTCACTAAGATCGTTTGGCATTTTATAAACGTTTCTTAATGTTAATTGCGCAAAATGAACTCACCTCGTTTATATGTATGTATAAAGTTTCTTTTGTAAAACAAAAAAATCTTACAATAATGTAAGCTTAAAATTCTTAATTTAGTTCCCTAAATAAAGAGACTAACAGTTAAATGAAAACGGTTTTCTTTGATAAGACAAATACGAGTTATATTTTAGCCCAGAATCCCGGATTATTTTTAGTAGTGTACTCATTCCGAATTTAGGTTCAGCTTGAAGCGACTAACCGCAACCCAAATACATTTATTAGGCCCACAGACCCGACATGGAATTCTAGTTGAGGTTCTGCTGTGCCCAATTCCAAGCTGTGTGAGTCCGAGGGAGGGGTAAAGGTGGAGATGGTTCCCCCAAATACGTATACGTAATATTGAAATCGGGAACACACACCTGTCACAGAACCAGTCGCAGCTCCCAAGCCATTTCCACTGAGAATGAGGCGAGTGGCCACTTCACAAAACTGGTTTTCGAGGGGGCAGTTCTCCTCCTCTCTTTCTTTCTCTCTGCCGCCTTCTTGTCGCTCTGTTGTGTGTGTCTCCAGAACAAGTTGCTGTTATCAATGTCTTGCAACAAAGTGGCAAACCGTTTGCGATCAGCATTATGAGCTCTTTCTAGGCCAATGATCTTAGCGCTGTTTTCTTAACACACCAAAAACTGCTTTAAGCTCAAGTCGCTGTTACGTCACAGGCCTTTTGGGTTACATGGGCAAACTGTTGGGATGACTCAGTCAGACTCAGATTTAAGATTTCAGACTTTCACTTTGTTTAATTTCATTTCAGATTCTTGCAACGAGAAGATGAACACGTGAGTTACCAACAATACAAAGAAGTAAAACTGTTCAACATGACCAAGCTAACAAGAAGAAGCAACAACAAAAACAACATGATCAGCTGCCACATTCTATACACACTGAGCTTCGGCCTGTTGCTGGCGAGTACTTCGCTTGTCCAGGCACAGGAGGATTCCCTGGCAGGCAGCTTTCTGTCGGGTAAGTTATCATAGTCCTAGGAAGCTTGTTTAGGAAAATAGCCTAATATTTGGGGACACTTAGCTCAAGAACTCCGTACTGCGCTAGCCAAGCATCGAGTAGGTTCAAATGATGAAGTTCGTTTCCTTACCTTTCACGTCTTTTTAGGTTTGCTAGATACTATTACCAGCACAGCGGATGCCAAGGACTGTCCTGGCGTCTGTGTCCACACGTTGGCCACACTTATATGCTATGAAGTGCTCGACGATGTACCCTGTCCCTCGCCTAGCATGAAATGCTGCATAGAGAGCGCACCAGGTAAGCTATGACTGCTCCTGCACCACTTAACCACAGATCAACTAACCAACGGAATTCCTTATAGGGAAAAACGCCACCGCTTTGCGGACACCGGCAGCCACCACACCGAAGATCACTACCACAACGAGCAGCACGACTACACAAAGGAGCACCACAACGGTGGCTACCACAAGCACTACCAGACGCACGACAACCACAGCAAGCACTACGCCCAAGCCGAAGCCAAAGTCACAGCCAAAGCGTCCACCAGCAACCACAGCGGCACCCGTTTCCAGCACCACAAAGAAGTCAGTGACCACCACCAAAAAGTCCACCACAGGAAAACCCAAGGATAAGGATGACAAAATCGAGGACGAGCACAGTTAGTCAAAAATACTGCAATGGTAATCACTGAGTTACACTCACTTTGAATCTACTTGTAGAAAACTGTACCGGTGTCTGTGTAGCAGATCACATAGCGGAGTATTGTGAGGCCTATTTGACAAGCGGAGGACTCTGTAAGGAAGGCACCAAGTGTTGTGTCTCCCTTGACGAGTATGCGAATACCAAGCTGCCCAAGGACATCTACATACCAGCCAGTAAGTAGTAAAATCCTTCGAATCCTTCTCCTTCAAAGTCATATCCTTTTTCTCCCTTTCAGAGCACTTAAGTAATCTGAAGAGCAACCAGACACTGGTAAAGTCCACAGGCACCAAAGCAAGCAGCAGCACCACCACCAGCAGTACTACTAGTACCACCACGACTAGTACCACACCGGAGCCGGCTCGTACCAAGACGAATAGCAACAACAATGTCCAGAAACCCACTAAACACAAGAAAACAACAACAACGACGACGACTACGGAGGCCGCTGCTGAGGATGAGGATGAGGAAGAAGAAGAAGAGGAGGAGCAGGAAGAAAGCAACAACAACAACAAGAACAACAACAAATTGAAGTCCGGTCAGAGCCAGGGTCAAGGTCCAGAGCTGAAGGAGTGCGAGGGCGAGTGCATGAACGGCATCTTTGCTATATTCTGTGACGATATCGATTCTGAAGCCTTTTGTCCTGGCGAAGGCAGCTGCTGTGTGACGAGCAGTGCCTCTGAGACAGCGCCACCAGCCAAATCACCGGCATCAAGCAAACCGGCCACAAAGATTGCCGCCAAGCCGGCCACGAAACCGGCACGTCCAGCGACCTCCGCACCACCACAAGCTTCTATCTCTCAAGGCGGTGGTGGAGGAGATTTTCTTTCCCAGATCATATCGTTTGCCGAGAATACATTGAATTCTCCAGCTCCACCACCACCACCGCAGGCACCACCGCAAGTGCCACGCTGTCCAGGCTTCTGTCTGCTTAATATCATGGCCGCCTTTTGTGAACGGCCCTCGATTCTGGTTTCGACTCAAACTACGTGCTCCAAAGGTTCCGTCTGCTGTGATAACTCTCGGGCTGGTGCACCCAAGCCAAAGTTGCCGCCACCGACGCCATCACCCACATCACCACCCACTGCACCGCCTTATGTACTACCCAACACGCCCAGTCCCGATCCACGTGAGGAATGTCCCGGTTCCTGCATTGTCAGCTTGCTTAGCTTCACCTGCTTCAGTAAGTTTACCTACCACGTCACTTGGCTTCCTGCTAAGCTAACCCCTAATCTTCCACAGAAAATGCCGAAATGACCGATTTGTTTAGATGCAAGCGTTCGGGACAGATCTGTTGTGCTCCCAAGAGCAAGATCCTCGAGAAGCAACAGTTCCAAACCCGTAACGATACGTCCTACTTCAACTATCCACCGATGGGACCACCACCACCGCCATATGCCACTCAACCACAACAGGCTCCACCACCGCCCTATCCGCCCACCTCTTACATGTCCAATCAAGCACCGGCACCACCACCAGCTCCACCACATCACTCGCATCCCTATCAACCACCGCCACCCAGCTACGCGGACTACTATGGACCTGGACCAGGACCACAACAGCCAGCTTTACCGCCGGCTACGGCGCCAACGACGACAACGACCACTACCACAACCACACCACGCCCACATGTCTACTCTAAGTATGTGTGCGGTGTCAAGGGAACCCTTCGCACTGGACGCTCCAGAAGCTCCCCTGCCCTCTCTCTGGTCTCCTATGCTCGTGCTAAATACGGAGTCCAGCGCTCGGCTAGGCAACTGACCATGTCATATCCCAGCAGCAGTAGCATTAACAAGTCCAGTGAACGTTTGGTGCTCGGCTCCGCCATTGTGCCCATCCAAATACACAATGATAAACTGGGTGACCTAGTTGACTCCAGTGGTGTGCAGAGCAATCAACTGAGGTCCTACCACGATCAGTCAGAGCAGACAGCTGCTGTCTATGCTGATTACTATCAAAATGGTGCAGTCTATGCTAATAGTAATCCCAATCCCATTCCGTATCCCAGTGCGCTACAGTCCAACTACAGCAGTCGTCGGCGAGCCCGTGTAGTCGGTGGCGAGGACGGGGAGAATGGCGAGTGGTGCTGGCAGGTAGCGTTGATCAACTCCCTGAATCAGTATCTGTGCGGTGCGGCGCTCATTGGCACCCAGTGGGTGCTGACTGCTGCTCATTGTGTAACCAAGTGAGTATTGAAAACGAATTTAGTCTCAGGTTTTTTAGGGGGAAAGATTAAATTTTAATTGGAATTTTCTAAACCTTTTCTTCCTCTTTTTGCGCCTTTCCCTTCAAGCATTGTGCGTTCCGGCGATGCCATCTACGTCCGTGTGGGCGACTACGATCTGACACGCAAGTACGGCAGTCCTGGAGCCCAGACACTTCGGGTAGCCACGACCTACATCCACCATAATCACAATAGCCAGACGCTGGACAATGATATTGCGCTGCTCAAGCTGCACGGACAGGCGGAGTTGAGGGATGGCGTCTGTCTGGTTTGTCTGCCAGCTCGCGGAGTTAGTCATACAGCGGGCAAGCGTTGCACAGTCACCGGTTATGGTTACATGGGCGAAGGTAAGATCTCCCCCCTTCCGTAGGATGCGTAGGTGAACTGTTTTCCGTAACATTTATCAATTTTTTTTGGCAGCTGGTCCCATTCCGTTGCGCGTGCGTGAGGCAGAGATTCCCATTGTCAGCGACACGGAGTGTATACGAAAGGTGAATGCCGTTACGGAGAAGATCTTCATATTGCCCGCCTCCAGTTTTTGTGCCGGTGGTGAGGAGGGACACGATGCCTGTCAAGGTGATGGTGGCGGTCCATTAGTCTGCCAGGATGATGGCTTCTTTGAGCTAGCCGGTCTCGTGTCTTGGGGCTTTGGTTGCGGACGCGTCGATGTGCCCGGTGTCTATGTGAAGGTCTCATCCTTTATCGGCTGGATCAATCAGATAATTAGCGTCAATAACTTATAGTGGACGAGCCAAGCTGGAACCCCGCACTTGTAGGAATTTCCCCAGGCACCCCATAGGGTGAAGAGGGGGAAATCGCTACGACTGGACGTTTGGGTTCCTTATGCTGCGACTGTTAACGTAATATCGTAAAAACAAAAACGTATCCTAGTGTAATCTATTCATACTCAAATCACATTCACTAACGAACACCAAAACACCATTGAAAGTCCCCCTAATAAGTATTTTAGCCACACCTCCTCACCTCCCTCTAATTATTATATCTACTCATATTAATTTAAATCTATTGTAAACTGTTTTTGTATATACAAAAAAAGAAAATACAAGAAATGCGTTTATCATACTTCATCAAACTAAAATTCTTATTTAGTTTTTATGTCGGGGATAAATCTTATAGATATTAACTCAATTTATCTGTTTAATCAAACGTATATTTTATGCAGATTTTTGTGGATTATTCTGGCAGCTGCTCTTATGCATTCGTTACAGACTTTGAATAACTCTTTAATGTATTCAACATTTTTAACGGAAAATATCAGAAAAAAATATAGAAAAAAAGAAAGGATCAAAATGTCGCATATAACTAGGAGTCTCTTATGTAGCAGATCAAGCAGCATCTGAGTATCCTCTAGATACAAAGCTAACAAAGAGAAAGAGTGAGAGAGAGTCGGTAGGCGGAGCACAAGAAGTCACTCAAAGCTGTTTCTTCTCAGAGACAAAGTTTCTAATAAGAGAATTCATGTCCACAAACGAGTCTGCAATCAAAATAGAAGAAAGAAAAAAAACTTTCCCTCATTGGGCTTGAGAGTGAGAAACTGGTAGCGCCAATGCCTACGTCTCGGTTGAGTCTCGGTTGAGTCTCGGTTGAGTGTCGGGTAAGTCTCGGGCCTCGGGTTTGTCTTTGCTTCGTCTCGTCTTCGGGTTCGCATACCAATACCAAACTACTTCTTCTCCCTCTTCCCTGCTTCCCTCTTGAGTGTGTTTTTTTCTTCCTTTCTTTCGCGGCCTTTTTAACCCTTTCGTTTTGGGTCTGGACCAACGTCTGCAGCGTGATTTTATGTGCGTTGTTTTTCTTCTCTTCGAAAGTATCTCAAAGATGTTTCCCTTGAAGCAAACGAAAAGGGTTCCTGTTGTGTCCAGGCGGCATTGCGACAACAGAAGTTCGTCTGGCCTCGAGCTGAACGGATGGCAGTGATCGAAAAAATCTTGAGCGCGCTTGTGTTCCCTCCAACTGTGTTCTAAACAAATCCTACAAAAAGCGATCCTCAAACACTTTTCTCGTGTAGTGTAGTTCGTTATTCTGTGTGTTTTGTGTAGTGCATCCTTTACTTATTAGTTAATTAGATATTTTGATTTTGCCTGGTTTTGCATGCATTTTGTTTTGATTGTTTTGTGGTTGTGTTTTTGGTTCGAGTTCATCTACTGTCACAATGGAGGCTAATTCGCCGACTACTCCTGCGATTACAACAACGACAACTGCGGCTGCCTCCACAACAGCACCAGTGGCATCCACTACCAGCAATACTGTCCCCTCGCCAGCTGCCACCGCCAAGAGTCTCACAAGCGGAAGCGGAAGCCACAGTGCCACAACGTCCAGCTGCTCTGCCACAGCAGCCAACAGCCTGCCGCAATCCCTGCCCCAACTGCTTGCTACCGCTACAGCTAGCATCACCGCCACCACCAGCAGCAACAGCAACCTCCTTGATATCTGCAAGCAGGAGGATGTCAACAATTTGTCCCTTGCCAGCGCCCCCTCTGAGGGTCAGAGGTCGCTCTCCGGCGCGCCGTCGGCTTCCTCCAGTCCCATTTTGAGTCCACAGGGCAAAATCTTTGGACGCAATGCAAACGGCACAAGTAAGTACAGCTGCAGTTACTACTTAAGAGGCAGTTACCAGATTGGCCAACGACAAAACATTTAATTTAAACTAGTTTAAGTTTATGTTCAAACTATAAATTTTATTTCTATTACTTAGCTTAGATATTTTATATTTATAACAGCGCTTTAATAATTATTTGAATGTCTAAAATATCTTCACTGCTTCCCGCAGCTTTTTATTAAGTTTGTCTGCGTTTTAAAGCTCGTTCAATCTGATAATACTATGATTATTGATTTCTTCCGTAGTTTTTAAATATTTACAAATACGATAATATTTTTATTATTAGCTTTTATTGCATAAAAGTTACACACTTTTTCAATGAGGAATTTTATGTAGATTGAAAATTACAAATGAGTTTAGTTATGATTAAAGCTTTTAACGTTCGAAAATATTCATAACTTGGCTCAATTAAACTCCAGCTTGCAACTCTTTTACGGCTTCACATATATTATGCAAAAATCATATAATATTTAACCACTTCCCATGCCTATATTCGATTTTGTACCACATGCCACATGCAGTTGCAAGTTTCCCGCGTTTTTTAAACTTCGCAAGCTTTAGCCTTTATTGTTGTTATTGTTGGATTTGTAACGGCATGTCAAGGGCAGCCCTAACGGACTTTTTGGACAACAATAGCACTAGGTGGCAGCAGTTTTAGTACCCGGCTCAGTTCCCCTTTCCTTCGGCGTCTCCAATTCAGCTTGAGTTCCGGTTTCCACTTCCTTGGTGTAACCACCCTGAGCAGAGCACATTCAATCAAACCGAAAGGGGCAGGGCATCTATTCATAGGACTCTTAGTATTGTCTTCTAGTTTTCACCAGGTAGCAAAGACGCTGCCAATGAAACGATGGCAGCACACAGGTAAATAACGGTGAGCAGCAAAAGCCGTTAGCTACACCTCAAGATGATAGGCTCAATCTTTCTTAGGGGTAACTCTCAGGGTATCAAATAGGAGGGAAAAAAATACTCACCCCAGAGTTAGAGGGTAGAAAAATGGTGTAGATTCTTGCAATTGGCAAACTGAGTTCTCAGACTTCGTCAGTGTCGCCAGTGTTATGATTATGGGTCTTTTGAGGCATCTAAAGATTTAGCCGTCCTCCGAAACGGGGGCCATTGGCACGTACAGACATCAAGTTATTGCCACCAATGGAATTTTGATCGACGAAGAATTTGATCGTTGAAAAAATCGCTTTTAATTTATCGTTTTATATGAGAAATAGTTTCGGTTACGAGGACACGGAAAAGCCACAGTTCCAGCATCAGCATCAGCATCAGTGGCAGCTCCGGCTCCAGCTCCGGCGTCTGCGTTTCTTACAGTCTCACTTTGTACTTTTTCTTTTCATTTTTTTTCCCTGCCCATAATCGAAGCGATCGAGCACGATTGACGTCCCTCACACACACACACATACGCAGCTGTTGGCCTGGTCAGGCAGGCAGTGAGCCAAGTTGGTATGTGGCGTCGAATGTCATTATTGCTTTCAAGTGCCAACTAAAAAGCAACTGCAGTTAATTTTTTGTCCATCTTTGCCATTTGCCAAGCGCATAAAAACAGCATATTTAGCAAATGACAACAACAACAGCCACATTAACAGACTTGCCACGGCAGCAACAAAAAACTTAGCCGCAAATTAAATAAATAAAAAATCAACAAGATGCGGCAAGCAGCAGCTGTAGGAGTAGGAGTTGAAAGGGGTAGGGGCCGACCAAGGTGGAGTTGGAGTAGAAGCAACAGAAGTGGACAACGGAGTGACAATCAGCGCGCCAAGTAGCCACAGCCAGACAAATGTTGCATACCCCCCACCAAAACAGAGCCCAACCCAAAGACCATGTCCATGTCCAGGTCCAAGTCCAAGACCTGGCTCCTGCCTGTTGACGTTCTCCCTTTCCCTCTCGCCCCTCTGCCAGCATTATTTGTGTATTGAAATCACGTCTCATTTATTTATTGCTGCAAATGCGTGCCCCTCCAGCTGCAGCGATCCCAGACACACCACAAACACCACACACACACACCATACACAGTCCACACAGTCTCCCGCTTCTGTCTTACGCAAAAGATTCCCTTGACTGCGTTAAATACTCCGCAATGGAGCCCAGGAGCCTTGCATAGTAGAAGAAGCGTGGCGCTGACAGTCTCACTTAACCCATTGCTAACTAGGCAGAAAGCTAAAGGGAGTTTAGAAAAATAAGTAAAGAGTTAAAAGGTTGCACAATGCCGATAGAGAAATCATCTAGATTTTTTTAGTAAATCGGAACATCTCTAAAATCTCTACTCTTAAGAATTTGTTTGAGATTTTTTTCTATTTTAGTAAAAAATTTAGGAAATTCCTTAAGAGCTATTAACCTTAGGCCTAAAAAACGCATTAGTAGCTTCTACTGGCTGTATTTCCTGCGCTGACTCGTAAAGCAAACAAAGTTCTCCGCGGAATGTGTCATAAATTGTGACAAGCGTGCAGTAATGGGTTAATGATTGGCAACGCATCAAGTGACAACACCAGCTACAAACTACACGATTGCAACAAACTCAACCTTATCCTCCTTCTTCGGCTGGCAGAGAGCAAGAACGATCGATGTGTGGTTTTTTCTTATTTGATTCGCTTTTGTTATAATTTTTTTCTCTCTTTCCTCTTTTTTGTTGTTTTTTCTCTATTAATTAAAACGAGTAGCGCACATCGGTAATGGCTTCACGTCAAGTAAAATATTCTCACATAATTATTTACGATTTGACATAATCATCATCTTCAGGCGGTCTTAAAGAGAAGAAGCAGCAGAATGCCAATAAATCTAGAGTTGAGGGCAGCATAAAAGAAGCTAGTTTTCTGATCGGTCTAACAATAAATTTCACACGATAAACATTTACATTTTTCCACCCAAAAAAAATGAGGCAAGAAAAATGATAAAAAAAATGCTTAAGGAAAGAATAATTGTGAAGAGAAAAGATTAAAATGATCCTTGCGATCCTTTTGCTGATCTTTACGCATGCGTGACGCATATCTAACGAGTTTTGCCCGGGCCAAGGATACTTGGCTGATCAAGCGCGAAAGCGAAAGGGTGAACTCACATACACACACTCGCACACCCCAAATTCGATCGCCGCATTTGCTTATGCAGATGAGGACGTTTCCAACTTTTGCCTCGTCCTTTTTCTGCGCTTTTTTCGTATATTTTTTTTCGTATATTTTTTTTCTTAGTTTTTTTCTTTTAGGGTTTTGCGTCTGGACCGTCCGTCGAGTTTTTTTACATTGAAAAAAAAAAGCGAATTTAATTAAATTTTTTTCTTATAGACTGACAGCATTATGAGAACGATCACTCGCTCTCTACAAATATCATTTTTTTCGAACAAGTTTTCGTTTTTTATCCAATTTTTTTTTTTTTTTTGGATAGTAATTTTTTTTAAGATGTGGTGTTTTTGTGCTTGTGTCTTTTGCAGTGATCACCACGTCGCGTCCGAGCAACGAAGCTGAGGTACAGCTTTACAGGGTGCTCCAGCGAGCCAGCTTGCTAGCCTACTATGATACCCTCTTGGAAATGGGCGGCGATGATGTGCAGCAGCTGTACGATGCTGGCGAGGAGGAATTTCTTGAAATTATGGCACTGGTGGGCATGGCATCCAAGCCACTCCATGTGCGTCGTCTGCAGAAGGCGCTGCACGAATGGGCCAACAATCCAGGCCTGTTCCAGGGCCCCATGCTGCCGCATTTGGGTGAGTCTGTCTTGGATAGCGAAACCTATGAAATTTTTGCTAAGTATAATCTTTCTTCCCAGGTCTCTGTGAGACGCCAACGAAGCCGGCGCTTGTCTTTAATCCCGATACAACTCCTGCCCTTCCTGCACGTAGCAAATTCTCCTCTTTCAATCCCGCTGCCTCTTTCCAGGCCACAAGTCTGCCACAGATGACCACGACGCCAACGCCGACGCCTACGCCGACCCCGACACCGACGTTGGCGCCAGCGAGTCATCTGCTATCCCAGATTAGTGCCTCCACTGTCATGTGTCCCACTCCATTGCCTGCGGCTATGCAAAGTCAGGCCACAAGCCTGCCGCCAAGCGTTGCCACGCCCTGCGGCGGAAGTACCGCCCATCAGGTGTCTTCCAGTTCGCCACAGTTGACGCCGGTGCTGACGGAGCTGCAGGTACAGAGGATCACCATGTGTGCCTCGAAGATCGCCCGTCAGCTGCCGCAACGCGAGCCGCGAGCGCAGACGTCAAAGAAGCGTACAACACGGGAATTGGAGCAGGTGATTGCCATGGGGGAGCATGATCCCCGTCGCATGGATGAGATACGTAAGTATTCGGCCATCTATGGACGCTTCGATTGCAAGCGACGTCCGGAGAAGCCACTTACCCTGCACGAGGTATGCGTCAATGAGGCGGCTGCTCAGCTCTGTCGCAATCCTCAGACCATTTGGCTGCTCACGCGCCGTGACGAGCTCTTTCCTTTAGCCCGCCAGATAGTCAAGGATGCGGGCTTTGGCCATTCGGCGAGCATTGCCCGCTATGGCAACCTACTGTCCCAAATGCCAGCCCAATCCGCCCAAGCACAAGCGGCCCATCGCAGTGTCACCATCGATGTCGATTGTGAGTCCAGCGATGCCGCTGTGACCATCAAACGTCAACGATTGTCCTCCACCGAAGCGGCTCAGCTGCCCCTGGAACTCAATCGGGTAAGGAAACTAGATTCCTTCGAGCAGTAATACGCCTACCCATTTGGCCGGGTGCAGTGCTTCAGCTTCAGCTTTGCGGCATTTCAGCTTGGACACAAAGTGTTGACATCTTGTGTCACCTGCTGTGCCCTCATTAACCTAAACTTGCTTTGCAGCTAACTCGAAGAATTCTACTAATGCTTAACAGGTGGTTTCTCTCAGGATCTCTTTGGGCTTTCAAATTCTAGTTGGTCTTGTAGTTGCTTAAAATTCTTAAAACTGCCCTTAAGATTATCATCTTTAGACTCAAATTTCACATTTTGGCAAACTTAATTTTCTTTTAGAACTTTGTCCTAGAATCTCTTTTTCAAGTACTTTAACCTACAATTTCGTAGGACTAAATTAAATCTCAAATCAAACATAGGTCTTACAAATTCTACTATCATTTAAAAAACGCTTTTCTAGAACGTTTTCCAATACCTGTCTGATATATTTTATTCTTAAATCTTCAATATCAAAGAAGCATTGAAACTATTTAATTTGAAAATGTGTTGTCATAAAAATCTTCCGCACGGGTTTTATTAAGTATTACGCCTATCTGGGAAAAACGCCCAGTATCTAACAGTATTTTTGTTTTAGCCTTACTTACTTGTTGTTATATTGATATATGCTAAGCCCTTTTTCTAAACTATTATATTAGTTGTATTTTAACTTCTTGCTTATTATTTCTAATTGTTTAAACCAACTTTATTAGTTAGTATCTATTGTTGTTGTTGCTGCTGTAGACTTATACTAACTTTAATTGTTGACACTATTCTAACTTTAACTAAAACATTGCTTACCTTTAGTCTGTATCTAGTTATGAATAGAATATTTATCGAATAGTTAATATGATTTCTGCAATATGTGGTGTACCTTCTCGTTGAGTCCATGAAATAAAATTTTCCCGCTTTTAAGAACCAAAAACGAACCCAAGTGTATTCTTCCATTGCTTAATGCTTAACGCCGAGCTTGAACTATAAATTTATATAAAAACGACTCTAATCAACACTCTTGAAACTGATCAATAAAAAAACTAAAGGAAGCTGTAGAGGATTCGCGTTACAATCTGTTTGCCATGTACCAAAAGTTTGCCAAGCCTCCATTTGATCTGACGGAGATAGCCAAATTCTCGTAAGTAAATGAATTTATTTAACAGTTTTCTATAATTTTAACAACCAATTAACTTTACAGATTGGCCAAGACAGCGGACTTTGAGGACAATGATTCGCGTTTCTCGTTCAGCAACTCCAGTTCGCCGCCAATGCCAGTGAGTATGTGTTGGAGCACATTCCGTGCATTTTCTTCCATTTGAGAGAATCCTCTGAGTAAAGGCAATTTCTTGACTCTTTCACAGGCCAATGGTCTGGAAAATGAACGATCGCCGGTGTCTTTACACGGCCAATGCCACGAATCGCAGTGTCAATCGCAGACCCACGATCTAAATCTGTCCGAATCCGTTGATCTGACTGCCAGTGGTGTCCAGGTCATTTCAGCAGCCGGGGATAATATCATTGCCGTTGCAAATCCCGCCTTGGCACTCAGTCCCACACTAAATGAGGTACTCAAAAGGAATGCCACATCACCTGAAGCTTAAGACCGTTTGGAGATCGAGTACGAAGATGTCCAGTATATTCATTAGTGCCAGTTTAAGTATGTGCAATTTAATAAAATTAAACACAATTTGTTAGAACTAAGCGAGAAAGTAAATCAATCTAACTAGCGCGTAAACCCTGTGATCTACACTATTCTGTAATAAAATCAATATTTCACCAGCACATAAATTACAATCAATTGAATGTATTCTTATATAACAATTGCGGCCTGTTTTGGGTATTGCCAATTGTGTTTATTTTTGCAATCTACGATTTGTGGGTTTTATCCCTTGTACTCCTCTTGACTGATGCTATTTTCATTTTTTGCCTGTTTCAACCCTCTAATCACCCTTCAAATTATCGTCTTTGCTGTCAATGAAGATATCTCAGCTAATGATGATATTAACACTTTCATCAAAAGGTTTCGCAAAGAGGCTTTCGCATGCAAATTTCAATCTTGAAATGTAAATTGGCTCAGATCAAAATTTTAAATTAATATTGAAATCATGTGTGCTACTTAAATTGACTGTCTGAGACTGACAAGCAGCTGCCTGATTTGAATCAGTCTTAAAGGGCGGCATGATTTTTCCGCCTCCTACAGTTCAGAAGACATATGTCGTGTGCCGAGTTCATAAAGGATTCGTCTTACAGCTGATCACAGATTACATATCGCAGAAGGGGAAACAGGGAAAAGCAGCAAGCTGTACCAAAAGATTGGGGTTCATGATGGCGCCAAATGATAGAAGACAAGATGCACTAAAATCCTTTAGAGAGCTTCTCGGCAATTTGAATGCAGTTCATGTTTAGAACGAGAGTGTAGGAACCCTTTCACTTATATTCTTTCACTTATATTCTAGACCACAGCTAGGGGTTGATCGTTACCAAGCATGATTGATGAGCCAAGCACGTTCTTTTCTTTATATTTGCATAAGTCTTGAAGGTGCTGCATTCAGGCATTCAGCTTAGGGATTAGACAGCGTTGAGGTCATGAGAACAAAGCCAGAAACAAATGTAAATATTTGGTTTGCGCTTGGAGCGCCTGTCATAGTTATTATTATTTACTTCAGGTAGAACATTAGATGCTAGACTACGTCAATGAACCTTCTTTTTTAGGGGGTATCCTCCACCTTCTCCAGTATCCAGTCCATGAAGAATTGGGTACTAGTATAAACACCGGGCACCTCTGGCCTAGCACAGCCCACTCCGTAGGCAACAATGCCAATCAAATAGAATCTCATTGAAGTGCTAACACCCTCGGATGTCATCAGAGGACCACCAGAGTCACCCTGGCACGTATCCTTGCCGCCAGAGAGTACTCCAGCACAGAGTACAGCCTTGTCGAACTGATCCGGTGTAAAGTTACGATTCAACTTGGCATAACTACTGCGACAGACTTCATTCTCCATGACGGGAATCATGAGTTCATTCAAAACTGTCGCAGACTCGCCACCTTCCATAGTCCGGCCCCAACCGATTACGAAGGGGAACGTGCCCACATAGGATTTTGAACGCAGACTTGGAGCACTGGGCATGCAAATGGGCAGAATCAAATTGGTGAATTCCACATTCCGCTCCAAGTAGAGTATTGCTATATCACTGCGGCCATTACGACGATTATACTCTGGATGGGCTACTTTCTGAGAAGTAAAAAATTGATATTTAATTAAAGATACTAGTTATTTTATAGATTACTTACCTTCACGATTTGTATGTCTATATGGCGCGCTTCCGTATCAGTGCTCAGATCGTGCTCGCCCAATCGCACAAAGGTGCTAAAGAAACCAAGTGGATTAATTACAGTTTAGGGATTAGAAATAACATTTTAGCTTACAGATCTTCTCGAATACAATGGGCAGCTGTGATAATATGCCGTGCAGTGATCAGTGTGCCACCGCATTTAAATGGTGAGGAGGAGCCATCATCGTACCCGAGCAAAGCAATCCAGGGCCAGGCACCTTTCTTGGAGACAACACCGCCGACGATCTTCTTGTTGGTGGCCAAGGTGTAGCCACAGCCCTCCTCCACCGTGGGGAGTCGACGTGGTATCGTATCGTAGTTTGCGGGCGTCACTGGAGCTGGTGTCGCCTCCGTTTGGCCTGTGGGACAGCAGACATTGGTGCCTATCCGGTTGCAGATCAAATTGGAGGCCTGCACATATTTGGCAAATTCGGGATCGTTTCCCTTAACCCTCAGCTCATTTAGTATGGACGGACAGCTTTTGATATCTGTGGATGAGTTGGATTAGGAGGATACTCATCTCAAGCTCAGATTGTATAGACTCACCAACGCATTCGCCAAGCTTTCCGGGCGGAACACGGCATGGAGTGCCACGTGCCTCCACAATAGGAGCAGAGGTAATCGGTGCACTTGTTGTTCTTATTGTAGTTCTCTGTGTTGTGGGATTCAAGAAGGGATTCCGAGGTGGTGCCTCTGTGGGCACTGGCCGAGGCTGCACAAACGAACCATCTGTAGTTGGGAAGAAAGGATTGGGACGCTCTGTAACCGGTGCAGTTATCGGCCTAGTACAGCACACCTGATTCAATCAAAAGCTCAGATTTAGTTGTGTATGGACAAGCGATGAATTATTCCCATTACCAATGGATCTCCGCCAATGTTACGTGTTCCACAGCTGCGCTGCAGGGAAATTACGTAGTTCTGGGCCGTACGTCTGTCGGTTAACTGGAAAACTTGTGTCACTTGGGGACAATAACTGAGAGCCACACAGCTGCCATAGTAGTTCTCGGGTGTTACGCAGTTCTGGCGTACTAAGATAAGGAAATTACATTAAGATATGTTAGAGACACCAGTTAAGAGACGCCACGAAAGCAATTAATTTAATGTGGATTATGCCGATGCTACACAGAAAGGTCAATCGCATGAAACTCTTTATTTATTTTAAATTAATAAAGGGAACCCCGCTTTTTTTTGCTGTGTGCGATATCATTAAACCTGCTAGTATTAATCTTATAGCTCATCTGGAAATACTTGATATTCTTCGCTCTCCCTCTTTACTATGGCTCTTTCTTTCAGTCAGTAAGCAAAACTCGTGATCGAAATACGTAAATCTATTTTAAACAAGCCAAAAAATAAAGCAACAACAAAACTGTCGCTTTGGTGGAAACATCTTTGGGTCAATCGACCTTGGGTCGAGCTTGCAATGACTGTGACAATGACTGGTTTCTCAGTTTTGAACTTGAAGCGCAACGCCAAAAAATGTAATTTAATATTAATATATTTCGGTACTTGTATATTATTCACAGTCGAAGCAACTGAGAAGACTCCATTCGAATTTAAAAAGGTTCACAAGAGGAAAAAGCACGTAAAACTGGCGTTTTGTTGGTCGAAATCAAAAGACTTTGACAACGAACTTGGCCAAAAACAAAGGCGGAAAATTATCACAAATATTATGTAGTTAAAACACAATACTTCTAGTTGTTGTTGTTGGGCTTTTTACTCTAATCATTGCTAAAATATTAATATATGTTTATAGACTATTGGAGTGTCGCTCATAATAGAACAGGTTTCCCTAAACACAGTAACTTGTTTGTTGTTTTTATTCATGTTTTTTTTTTTGTGTTTTGGGTTAAAGTCGACGACTTGAGCACTTAAAATCTTTCTTAGTTTATAATTAGTAGCTGAATATTATATGAAATGCAAGCAAAATTGAAAAGAATCCCCCGTGTTTATACCTTGCCGGTTGCGACTGAACTGTGCAAGTGAGGGCGTGACAAGGCAGACGACTGTAAGCGTAAACGCAACTAAAACACTTTGCGTTTGCTTCATTTTGGGAAAATCCCGTAAAAAGTTCACAAATTTGTTGTTGTTTTTAATTTGCTATTTATTACACAAGTCGATCGAATGCGATGCGCGAACACGTTGCTTACAACACGCCGGACTTTATCAGACTGAGCGCGTCTGCGGACCGGAACGAAGCGTCTTTGGGCCTTGTCAAATTTGATTTCGATCGCCGCTTTGCGTACACAAAACGCGACGTTGTTTACTCGGCATATCGATGTCAGAACGTCGTTTTATATGCAGCCGATGGACAACGACGGCAACGCGTCGCCGAAAGTTGTTCTCAATGGGAGAATCACCTCCACGAACGCACTAGAACGCACACTGAGAGAGAGAGAAAGAGAGAAAGAGAGAGAGAAAGAGAGCACACTGACATTTAATACATCGATTTAGTCTCAATAAACAGAAAATCACCAAATTCACATTACAGCACTTATCCATACCATATATATGCCAAATCGTATGCTAATAATACAAATTCATAAATGTAACCTCGACTAAATTGAATATAATTGCACAACGAACTATTCACACAACGTGTCAATTATACTATAACTGGCTATAAGCCTTAAAAGATATAATAATATCTTAATGATTTTAATGTGAAATAGCTGAAGTTTGTTTATATTTCATATCTAAACATTTCTCAAATCCGTCCTAAACAATTATTGAACTACAGATAGTCATAAAAAGGGACTGTCATCTAGTAGATAAGAGTTCAAGTGTTAACTTAGGTAAAAGATAAAAATCATACCTCTTGCAAGTTTAGAAAGGAAAGCAAAGATTTAAAAATCTGAACCGAAATCAAATTTTTGAGTCATAAGAATTTTGAAATAGAGTATATTATTATGGATTTTACCAAGGTTTGTTATGACACTACTCTAGAATTTGCCAACAAAACGGACGCGACAAAATACTTGTCGGCTTGTCACGATGGAATTTAAGAGAATTTTAAGTGACTCAAGTGGTTTAATGAGCAAAGTCAATAAATGATTATAAATAGTGTTAATTTAAACGGATTCAGGTTTATACTTGATAAATGAAGACTTCAAATTGCATAGACAAGTTAATTAGTTATTGAATAAGTTTTACAACACTAATTGCTAAACAGTTTTGAAAGCTTTGATGTAGTACTGTAATTGAACTAGCGATGACATAGTCGTTCTACTATAACGAAGTATGCCTGGAATTTTGAATAGATCCGCCCAATTGTTATGTGTTCAATGCAATCGTTCCAAAAGAATAACTAATTCGATGACGAATAAGTTCATTTGAAATGCCAACCAAGTGCGTGCAATGTAGAATTTTTATCTGCCGTTTAATCCAATTCACTCAGCTCGGTCTAGAAATTATTACTTTGCTAATGAGTACTTGGCATGCTCCCTATGTTCTTATCAAATACAAAAACGTTTTTGGTGGAAGCATAAGGATATTTTAAGAATTACGTTTAATTTTAAAAACAAATTTGTTTTTTTTTTTTAATTTAAATGTATGAACAAGATTAAGAGTTTTTAAATAAATTTAAAGTCAATATGCGTATGAAAGGAAATGATTGTTTTCAATTTCCGTTTACAGAGTTCCCTCTGTGCGAAAATCAAACTGAACCACCTTGGAGCTTTCGGACTAATTGTCTGAGCTGAACCAAAACTGGTTACTAAAAAAAATACTAAATTCAGTAGTGAGTCATATTGAGAATGTGTAACTGACCTGAGTCCACCTGGAATCCCCTTAATGCAAGCCAAAGACGTAAAGAAGAAGAATGTCAGTTACTCATGATCATAAAGATGGAAAGTCGCTTACCTTGATCAATTAAACCTCAAGGTAATCTATGGACTAGTCCTGTCATCTACCCACACTGGATTGGCACACGTTTTTATCAAATGAAATCGATCTTTTTACAGGCAATCAATTGACTGTATTCTTTGCCTGGTTGGCATAACAATTGCGGCCTGTTTTGGGTATTGCCAATTGTGTTTATATTTGCAATATACGATTTGTGGGTTTAATCCCTTGTGCTCCTCTTGACTGTTGCTATTTTCCTTTTTTCCAGTTTCAACCCTCTGATCACCCTTCAAATTATCGTCTTTGGATTTCGCAAATGCCAATGAAGATATCTCAGCTAATGACGATTTTAACACTTTCATCAAAAGGGTTTCGCAAAGAGGCTTTCGCATGCAAATTTCAATCTTGAAATGTAAATTTGCTCAGCTCAAAATTTTAAATTAAATTTGAAATCGTCTGCTGCTTAAATTCAGAACGTGTCCAATACTGTCTGAGACTGACAAGCAGCTGCCTGATTTGAATCAGTCTTAAAGGGCGGCATGATTTTTCCGCCTCCTACAATTCAGAAGACATATGTCGTGTGCCGAGTTCATAAAGGATTCGTCTTACAGATGATCACAGATTACAGATCACAGAAGGGTAAACGGGGAAAAGCAGCAAGCTGTACCAAAAGATTGGGGTTCATGATGGCGCCAAATGATAGAAGACAAGATGCACTAAAATCCTTTAGAGAGCTTCTCGGCAATTTGAATGCAGTTCATGTTTAGAACGAGAGTGTAGGAACCCTTTCACTTATATTCTTTCACTTATATTCTAGACCACAGCTAGGGGTTGATCGTTACCAAGCATGATTGATGAGCCAAGCACGTTCTTTTCTTTATATTTGCATAAGTCTTGAAGGTGCTGCATTCAGGCATTCAGCTTAGGGATTAGACAGCGTTGAGGTCATGAGAACAAAGCAAGAAACAAATGTAAATATTTGGTTTGCGCTTGGAGCGCCTGTCAGAGTTATTTTTATTTACTTCAGGTAAGACATAAGATGCTAGACTACGTCAATGAGCCTCCACTTTAGGGAGTGTCCTCTACCTTCTCCAGTATCCAGTCCATGAAGAATTGTGTACTAGTATAAACTCCAGGCACTTCTGGCCTAGCACAGCCCTTTCCGTAGGAAACAATGCCAATCAAATAGAATCTCATTGAAGTGCTAAAACCCTCGGATGTCATCAGTGGACCGCCAGAGTCACCCTGGCACGTATCCTTGCCGCCAGAGAGCACTCCGGCACAGAGTGTAGCCCTATCAAACTGATCCGCCGTAATGTTGAGGTTCAACTTGGCATAACTATTCCGACAGACCTCATTCTCCATGACGGGTATCATGAGTTCATTCAAAACTGTCGCAGACTCGCCATCTTCCATTGTCTTGCCCCAACCGGCCACAAAGGGAAACGTGCCCACATAGGACTTGACACGCAGACTTGGAGCACTGGGCATGCAAATGGGCAGAATCAAATTGGTGAATTCCACATTCCGCTCCAAGTAGAGTATTGCCATATCACTGCGACCATTAACACGATTATACTCAGGATGGGCTACTTTCTGAGAAGTAAAAAATTGATATTTAGTTAAAGATACTACATAGTTAGTTTATAGATTACATACCTTTACAATTTGTATGTCAATATGGCGCGCTTCCGTATCCGTGCTCAGATCGTGTTCACCCAACCGCACAAAGGCGCTAAACAAATTGTTGATTAATTCATTGTGACGTCAATAAATTCTGTGAATAATTTCTGCAAAATTTGTGATTTTATACTTACAGACTATCTAGCAGGCAATGGGCTGCTGTAATGACATGTCGTGCTGTGATCAGTGTGCCACCACACTTAAATTTCGAACCAGTGAAATAGCCGAGCAATGCAATCCAAGGCCAAGCACCTTTCTTGGAGACAACACCGCCGACGATCTTCTTGTTGGTGGCCAAGGTGTAGCCACAGCCCTCCTCCACCGTGGGGAGTCGACGTGGTATCGTATCGTAGTTTGCGGGCGTCACTGGAGCTGGTGTAGCCTCCGTTTGGCCTGTGGGACAGCAGACATTGGTACCGATCCGCTTGCAGATCAAATTGGAGGCCTGCACATATTTGACAAATTCGGGATCGTTTCCCTTCACCTTCAGCTCATTTAGTATGGACGGACAGCTTTTGATATCTGTGGATGAGTGGATTGGGAGGATACTCATCTCAAGCTCAGATTGTATAGACTCACCAACGCATTCGCCAAGCTTTCCGGGCGGAACACGGCATGGAGTGCCACGTGCCTCCACAATAGGAGCAGAGGTAACCGGTGCAGAGGTTATGGGTGCACTTGTTGTTCTTACTGTAGTTGTCTGTGTTGTGGGATTCAGAAATGGATTTCGTGGTGGTGTCTCTGTAGACACTGGCCAAGGCTCATCTAATGAACCATCTGTAGTTGGGAAGAAAGGATTGGGACGCTCTGTAACCGGTGCAGTTATCGGTCTAGTACAGCACACCTAAGTTAATCAAAAGTCTAAAATTAATTTTATACGAAATAGCGATCAATTATTTCCATTACCAATGGATCTCCGCCAATGTTACGTGTTCCACAACTGCGCTGCAGGGCAATCACGTAGTTCTTTGCTGTACGCCTGTCGGTTAACTGGAAAACCTGTGTCACCTGGGGACAATAGCTGAGAGCCACGCAGCTGCCGTAGTAGTTCTCGGGTGTTACGCAGTTCTGGCGTTCTAAGATTGAAGAATAACATAAAAGTATATTTCAAAATTTTGCCAAAGTAATTCATAAACTTGTGTTTTGTTGGTCCAAAACAAAAGACTTAGGCAACGAACTTGACCAAAAACAAAGGCGGAAAATGATCAAAAATTATGTAGTTAAAACACAATACTTCTAGTTGTTGTTGTTGAGGTTTTTACTCAAAGCATTGCTAAAATATTAATATATGTTTATAGACTATTGGAGTGTCGCTCATAATAGAACAGGTTTCCGAAGCGTAATCACAGTAACTTGTTTGTTGTCTTTTTTTTTTGTGTTTAAGTCAACTGCTTGTTAGTTAAAATCTAATAAGCTGAGAATAATATGAAACGCGAGAAAAACAAGCGAAATTTTAAGGAATTCCCCGTGTTTATACCTTGCCGGTTGCGACTGAATCGTGCAAGTGTGGGCGTGGCAAAGCAGGCGACTGTAAACGTAAACGCCACTAAAATACTTCGCGTTTGTTTAGTTTTGGGAAAAGACGGTAAAAAATGCATTGACATTTTGATTTGATTTTAATTTGTTGTTTATTACACAAGTCGATCGAAAATAATGCGCAAATTCGGTACAAAATAAAGTTAGAGTTGTTCAAACAACGTATCAATTAGAATATTATTGCTCGATTACAACACGTTGCACTTTCCGAGACTGACCGCGTCTTCGAACCGGAACGAAGCTTCTTTGGGCGTTGGGTCAATTTAGATTTCTATTGCCGCTTTGCGTGCGCAAATCGCGACGTTACAGCGTTGCAACAACTCGATGTCAACTCGCCAGAACGATCTTAGAGCTTCGTTTTATATGCAGGCGCTAGACAACGACTATAACGACAATGACGTCGAAAGTTGATCTCAATGCGAGAATCACCTCTGTTAACATATTACATCTAGAAAGAGATTGAGAGCGCAATAAAGAATTAAAGTGAGAGTGTAGGCTAAAAATGTATTTGTGCTGAGAACCCCTTTTAATAGCTTATCAATTAGGTCTCAATAACAAGAAAATATCCGCATTCACATAACAGCATTTGTCAGTTCGTCATATACGACAAATCTTAAAACGATCTTTTTACAGATAATCACATGATTGTCTTCATTCTTTGAGAATTATCCTCTGTATGGTTTGGCAACAATTGCATCCTGTTTTGGGTATTGCCAATTGTGTTTATATTTGCAATCTACGATTTGTGGGTTTTATCCCTTGTACTCCTCTTGACTATTGCTATTTTCCTTTTTGGCAGTTTCAACCCTCTGATCACCCTTCAAATTATCGTCTTTGGTTTTCGCAAATGCTGTCAATGAAGATATCTCAGCTAATGATGATATTAACACTTTGGTCACAAGGGTTTCGCAAAGCGGCTTTCGCATGCAAATTTCAATTTTAATATGCAAATTTGTTTAGAACTAAATTGATAAATGATCATTGCGGATTATTAAAATGGCTTAGATCACAACTGATGGCGACTTAATTTAAAATTCCAAGTGAGTGCGGAATGGAAAACAGACTGAGATTATATAGTATCTGCAAAAAACGCATCAGTATAGTTAACTTAGAAAATAATTTAAACAGAGCTTGCCAACAGTTTGTAGTATTTTTTTGTTGAATGGTATATTTATAAAATTTTTACTTGGGAATAAAGCATAGTTCTATAGTTCTATAATTAGAATGCAGTTCATGTTCTGAGTAGTCCCATATGCGTGTAATCCCCCTTTAGGAATGATTGATGAACCGAACACTTTCTTCTCCTTTTCATACTATTTGCATAAGTCTTCAAGGAAGTGCATGCAGGCATTCATCTCAGGGATTAGTTTGTGTTGAGGTCATGAGAACAAAACCAAAGCAGTAAAAGACAAAGTATTTTCATGTAATGTAAATATTTGTGTGATTTTTATTTAGGGCGTGTCCTCCAGCTTTTCCAGTATCCAGTCCATGAAGTACTGCGTGCTGGTGTAGACACTAGGAATATCTGACCTGGCACATCCCACACCATAAGCCACAACTCCAATGAGATAGTATCGCAGCTGACGACCGAAACCCTCGGTTGTCATCAGTGGACCACCAGAGTCACCCTGACACGTATCCTTTCCGGCAGAGAGCTCGCCAGCACAGAGTATAGCCTTATCGAACTGATCCGCCGTAAAGTTGAGCTTCAACTTGGCATATTTTCTGCGACAGACTTCATTGTCCAACACGGGAATCATCAGCTCATTCAGTACTGTGGCAGTTGCACCACCCTCAATTGTTCTGCCCCAACCGGCGACAGTGGGCAACGTGTCCACATGGGACTTGGACCGCAAGCTGGGGTAATTGGGCATACAAATGGGCAGAACCAAATTCGTAAATTCCACATTCCGCTCCATGTAGACTATGGCTATATCACTGCGACCATTACGACGATTATACTCAGGATGAGCAGCAGTCTGAGGGGTAGAAAAACGACTTTTAGTTGGAGATACAATTTAGTTTCTAGCTTATTTACCTTTACTATCGGTATGTCCGAATGACGGGCTTCCGTATCCGTGCTCAAATCATGTTCTCCAAGTCGCACAAAGGTGCTAAAGAAACCAAGTGAAATATTTGAATTTTAGTATTTTAAAAATAACAATTTAGCTTACAGATCTTCCCGAATACAATGGGCAGCTGTGACAATATGCCGTGCAGTGATCAGTGTGCCACCGCATTTAAATGGTGAGGAGGAGCCATCGTCGTAGCCGAGCAGAGCAATCCAGGGATAGGCACCCTTTTTTGCCTCTGCACCGCCCACAATCCTCCTGCTGCTGGCTTCACTGTAACCGCAACCCTCCTCCTCGTTAGGCAAACGACGTGGGACTGTGACGTAGTTCACTGGAATTACCGCATTTAAATTCACTACATTTCCGCTATATCTCAATGGCGCAGCTGTCGTTGTACTAGTTGTAGTTGTTGTTGTAGTTGTAGTTGTTGGTGTAAGTAAATAGTGGAAAGGATTTTTGTTAGGCACTGTTGTCTGCGAGTATGCAACTGGCTGAGGTGGCACAAAACCACCTTCCTCAACCACAGGAATAGGAGTCGTGGTCGTGGTAGTTGTACGCTCTGTAACTGGTACAGAGAGCGGTCTTGTGCAGCACACCTGAGATAATTAAAAGCTTACGTTAAGTTTTGTTTCGAAAAGCGATGAAATACTCCCATTACCAATGGATCCCCGCCAATGTTACGTGTTCCACAACTGCGCTGCAGGGCAATCACGTAGTTCTGGGCCGTACGTCTGTCGGTTAACTGGAAAACCTGTGTCACCTGGGGACAATAGCTGAGAGCCACGCAGCTGCCATAGTAGTTCTCGGGTGTAAGGCAGTTATGGCGATCTAAGAACAGTTGCCGAAAAGTAGAAGAAATATGGAGGGTATTAATGGAGTGGAGATTCTCACGGACGTGTTTTATTATTATTTTCACTTGAATGTTTATTTGTAAATCACTTAAACTACACACAGCAGCACATGCAATGAGTGTTATCTCGCTGTAATCAACTGCAAACAAGCTTAATGCAAATTTGTGTTATTTAATAAAAGCTCTCTTATTGTTACTTAATATTTAAACACCACGATATGCCATATTTACATACTTTGCCAGTTACGATTAAACTGGGCGATTGTAGGCGTGGCAAGGGAGACAATTGTAACCGTTACAATTAGCACAAATCTTGTCATTTCTTAAAAATCTCTTATTTATTTGTTTACAATATTCAATTCAATCAATCGCGCGATCGCCTTGCTAACTACTCGCCGTTTAGTATCAGACTGTTGACTCGCCCGATCAGATGTGAGCTTGGCTTTATATACAGCCGATCGAGTAGTACAGCGATGAGTAAATCGATTCTTAATAGGAAACTTATCAGCATGAGCACGTTTTGTAAATAAGAACTGGGAGAACTAATCGCATGTATTGAATTGATTTAAATCACATAAAAACAGAAAAATCACCAAATTTGCATTATAGTTAATATTTTTGTGCCCTTTCCCATTACATGATTGACAAATATAATGCAAATAAGTCGCATTTTTCAATAAAAATGTAGTTCAACTTAATACAAATTTGATTTAATGGAAAACGAACTTAAATTGATTGATTTGAATTCTGAACCGCACAATTTGAAAGGATACATATCTAGGAAAGAAGAGGAAAATCCAATCATAATTGTTTTAAGGAATTAAAACTGATTTTTAATGTTAATTAAAACGGATTCAATTCAATACTGATCACGCTGTGCAATTTTTGACACTGACAACTTAATTGTTGACACTTTGCTGTGATGAATTCATTAATAATTTACATTGTGTTTTAATGTTGTTTCTTCATTATTTGCTAATACCAATCGCACTATCCGCCAATGTAATGAATTATTTTTAGATGTGTCGTTTACCGTAACCAGCAGTGCCAATTCTCATATATATCGGTTTTCAATGCAATTTCAAGTTATTTACAGTTGACAAGACAATTTATTAAATAGCACGTAAAATGCTTTAATTACTGCAATGTAGTTTCAGCTTCAGGAGTCTCCTCCAACTTTTCCTGCATGTCATCTAACAGGTTCTCAAACAAAACTTAAAGCCTCAACTCACTGATATAAATAATTTTTAAGAAACAATTGTTTATGTTATATCCCTAATAAATAAATAAATAATTCTTGTAATGCACTTCACTCTTGCAACTAAATTTACAGTAGATTGATTGATTGGTAGAAAATATGCCCATGAACTTTATAATTGAGATGTGTCATTCAGCTTTTCCAGAATCCAATCAATGAAATATTGGGTGCTAGTGTAAACACCAGGAATTCCAGGTCTGGCACAGCCAACTCCATAAGCCACAATGCCAATAAGATAGTATCTTTCTTTCGGGTATTCATCGCTAACATCTTCAGCGACAACCAATGGCCCTCCAGAGTCGCCATTGCAGCTGTCCTTTCCGCCGGTTAGAAATCCCGCACAAACAACAGCTTCATCAAACTGATCGTCTGTAAAGTTGCGATTGACTCTGGCATAGCTGCTGCGACAGACCTCGTTTTCCAATATGGGAATCTTCAACTCATTCAGAACTGTGGCAGTTTCGCCTCCTTCCTTCAACCTGCCCCAACCAGCGATAGTGGCGTTGGAATCCACATAGGACTTGGAACGTAAACTGGAAGAACTGGGCATACAAATTGGAAGAATTTGTGTATTAAACTCCACGCTCCACTCCAAGTAAAGTATGGCTATGTCACTGCGACCATTACGAGGGCTATACTCAGGATGACGAGCAATCTGCGGAGTCGACAAGGTAAATTAAAACTATTTGAAATAAAGACTCATGCATACTTACCTTAACTATCGGAATATCCACATGAAGAGTGTCCATATTTATGTCCAGATCATGTTCACCCAATCGTACAAAGGTGCTAACAGTAATAGGAAGTTTGTTAAATAAATTAAAGAGTTTTTGCTAACTCACAGATCGTCCCGTATACAATGCGCTGCTGTTATTACGTGTCTGGCTGTGATTAAAGTACCACCACACTTAAATGTCGTGTAGGAGCCATCGCCGTACCCAAGGAGAGCAATAAATGGCCAGTCATGCTTTCGGGCTTGTGCTCCGCCTATTATAGACACTCTGTTGTGGGCTCGTGTCCCGCTATTCCGATTAGCTAGTGTGAATCCAGAGTTAAAGTTACGTCCGCATCCCTCCTGTACGGTGGGCAGACGTTGTGTTTGCGTACCATTGTTCGCTGGCTTTGCGGTTGTTGTTGTTTTCTTAGTTAGAAAAGGATTACCAGTGGTTAGAAAGGGATTACCAGTAATTGGCTTTGTTGTTCTTGGCCATGGTATCGTTGGTACAATCTCATTCGTACGGTTTTTGGGAAGGAAAGGATTCCGATTGATCTCTATAGAATAATGAGTATTAATTAATAAGCTTTCAAAAGACTCATGTTTAGAATCAATTATAAAACAATCATGTATTATAAATTTTATAAATTTCCTTTGTGAATTTTTCTGGGATTTACCCGAAGCTTTACCTTGTTGACTGTGATTGTACTGGGCCAATGTGGGCGAGGCACTGCTAATTAATACAAGCGAAAACTTAATCAAATCTCTTAGTGTTAATTTCATTTCGGTGTTAAGCTGCTGAGCGTTGACTACCGACTGACTGCTTGCTCACCAAGTCAAGATTTTACATAAAGCTGTTAAACAACTTCAACAACCGCAGTGAAAATATTTCTCACCGTGGCGATAACATCAAGAGAAACTGATTAGACTGAGTTCCATTATATGTGAATATATGGAATATTTCATTCAACGTGTAACATAAACAAGTCTGAGCACTTTGTAGAATTGGCGAGCAGCCAACTGGTTCTCAGCCAAAGACTTGAAGCTTCAGTTCACTCACTGATAAGATTTAATTTCGCGTATTCCTCTGAAAATTGTCCATGTAAAAAAGCTGATAAATATGCATTACTTTATTCACTTACCGTTAGATGGTACATCCCAATTAAACTTAAGCAATAACAGTGAATTATAACATTCAATTTAATAAATAACAATGCTCAATAACTGCGCTTAAACGCACTTTATGGCTAAGGAGTGTCTTGCAGCTTTTCCTGAATCCAATCAATGAAATATTGTGTGCTAGTGTAAACACCAGGAATTCCAGGTCTGGCACAGCCAACTCCATAAGCCACAATGCCAATTAGAAAGTATCTTTCTTTCGGATATTCATCGGTTACATCTTCGGAAATAATCAATGGCCCTCCAGAGTCACCATTGCAGCTGTCCTTTCCTCCTGTTAGAAATCCAGCACAAACAACAGCCTCATCGAACTGATCATCCGTGAAATGGCGATTGACTCTGGCGTAGCTGCTGCGACAGATCTCGTTTTCCAATACGGGAATCTTCAACTCATTCAGAACTGTAGCAGTTTCGCCTCCTTCCTTCAACCTGCCCCAGCCAGCGATGGTGGCGTTGGAGTCCACATAGGATTTGGAACGTAAACTGAAGAAGGTAGGCATGCAAATGGGTAGTATCGTGGTCGTAAACTCCACATTTCGCTCTAAATATAATATCGCTATATCACTGCGTCCATTACGAGGGCTATACTGAGGATGCCGAGCTACCTATATTATAGGACACAAATACATATAGAGGATTGTATAAACAAGAATCTTGGAAACTTACCTTGACAATATTTATGTCCTCATGAACTGTGTCGGTATCTGTGCTCAAATCGTGTTCTCCCAATCGAACAAAGGCGCTAACAACTTGAAATAAATAGCTTGATATAAATGCAAATTATTTGAACTTACAGATCGTCACGTATACAATGAGCTGCTGTGATTACATGTCGCGCGGTGATTAAAGTGCCACCACACATGAATTTGGTGTAGGAGCCCTCGCCGTATCCCAGTAGAGCAATAAATGGCCAGTCGTGATTCCGGGCTGGTGTACCACCTTCAACATACGCTGCGGGCCTGATGTATCTTCGTCCGCAGCCTTCCTCCACGGTGGGCAGTCGACGTGGTATCGAATTAATATTCAGCGAGCTTTCTGCAGTGGTCCTGCTGGATTCTCTAATTGTTGGTGACCACGATATCAGTGGTGTTATCTCGACCGAGCGGTCATCCGGAAGGAATGGGTTCCGATAGCTAACTGTCGCATTTAGATAAGACAAATAAATAAAAAATAATTTATTAATAACAAAATATAATAATATAATAATTTTAACGAGTAATGAAAAACGCCAATTACGAACGAAATTCTAATTTATACAATTTTTCTTTGAATTCTCCAAACTTTTACCTTCTTGGCTGAAATTTATTTGGGCTAGCGTGGGCGTGGCACTTGCAATAAATGCAAGCGTTATTTTAATCAAATCTCTTAATGTGAATTTCATTTTGTTCTTAACTCCTAAGCGTGTTTTTCTTACTGACTGCTTATTCGCATATCAAGCTTTTATATACAGCCGTTAGTCGCAATAACAATGAAGAAAATATTTCTCATTGTAGATACATATAATTTGAGGAGAACGCATATTAAATTTTGATTCCGACTGGGGTTAATTAAACTGATTTTAATAGGTTGTTATAGACTGGGAGAACTTACTAATCATACAAATAAACCGTACACAAACACTTTCAAGCCAACAAATTAATTCTCTCGCTAAAATCTGGTTCCCTCGGTAAAAACAAATGGTTCATTGATCGCTAATAAAAAACATTTTTTATTTAAATACTTTTGAAATTAAACAAATAAAGGAAATAGGTCCACACTAAGCATTCAAATTTTTCGACCAATTGTGTACATGCCAAAAAGCTGAGTGGCAGGCGCAAAAGTTTGTTTAAACCTTTTCTCCCACTCACCGTTAGATGGCGCCTTCTAATTCAGCTCAAGCAATTACAATGAATACTAACTTTAATTTTGAAAACAAAGAAGAATTGGAAGAATTCAAATGTTAATGGAATATTTCTTAAATTAATTTGTTTAGAGATGCAAATCCTTCACTACTTTTAGTTTAGCTTGTGTCTTTCAGCTTTTCCTGTATCCAGTCTAAGAAATACCGTGTGCTGGTGTAAACTCCTGGAATTCCAGGTCTGGCGCAGCCAACACCATATGCAACGACACCAATTAGAAAATATCTTTCTTTCGGATACAGTTCACTGACTTCTTCGGAAATAATTAAGGGACCTCCAGAGTCTCCATAACAGCTATCCTTCCCTCCGGTTAGTACTCCAGCACAAACAACGGCTTCATCAAACTGATCCTCCGTGAAATGGCGATTGACTCTGGCATAGCTGCTGCGACAGACCTGGTTTTCCAAAACGGGAATCTTCAACTCATTTAAAACTGTGGCTGTTTCGCCTTCTTCCTTTAACTTTCCCCAGCCAGCAATTGTGGCATTGGAGTTCACATAGGATTTAGTACGTAAACTGGAGGAGCTGGGCATGCAAATGGGAAGGATTTTTGTTGTAAACTCCACGTTTCGCTCCAAATAGAGTATGGCTATATCACTCCGGCCATTACGAGGGCTATACTGAGGATGACGAGCTACCTGCGGATTAGACAAAGCTATTGGAAACGTGTGTCATGCTGAACTCGCGGATGACTTGCCTTAACTACGGGGATATCCACATGATTTGCCTCCGTATTCGTGCTCAGATCGTGTTCACCCAATCGCACAAAGGTACTAAAGAAAACCAAGAATTATTTATAGACGTTAGAGGATTTAGGAGGAGAACTTACAGATCATTCCGTATGCAATGGGCAGCTGTGACAACGTGTCTCGCAGTGATTAAGGTACCACCACAGAGAAATTTGGTGTAGGATCCCTCCCCGTATCCAAGTAGAGCAATAAATGGCCAGTCGTGTTTTCGTGCCGGTGCACCACCCTCGACGTACGCCGAAGGCGAAATGTAGACACGCCCGCAATCTTCCTCCACGGTGGGCAATCGTCGTGGTATTGCATTATTGCCAACTGGCTTCGCTGTTGTTGTTGTCGTTGTTGTCGTGGTTGTAGTTGTTGTTTGTCTCCGTACAAGAAATGGATTATAGGTTGATTCTCTTGATGTTGGTGACCATGAAATCGATGGTATAACCTCGTACGAGCGTTCTTGGGGAAGGAAAGGATTCCGGTAGCCAACTGTATCGTTTAGATAGGAAAACGGTGTACAATTTATAACTGGAATTCTTATGGAAAATGTCAGTTGTATTACCTTGACGACTGCGATAGTATTGTGCGATTGTGGGCGTGGCAATGCCAACAAATACAAGCATTAACATCAATAAATTATTTAGCGTTAGTTTCATTTTGTGTAAAGCTCTTAACTGTTTGAGTTAAACTGACTGCATAATCTCTCGATCGAGAGTTTATATGCAGTTGAACAATGACAACAACTACAACAATAATTCACATTGTGGGTATTACCATTATGAGAAAAAATTGTTAGAACAATAATAATTCCATTAAGAGTCAATCTATGGAATACCTCATTGCAACATAAACTGGTTTGAGCGCATTGATAATCCATAATGTCAGTTAGAATATTACTGTTGAAGGCAGCGAACAGGTTCACAATCAAAACTTGAAGCTTGAACACACTGATAAGAGGAAAATTGGAAAAATTCGAAATCAGTTTCGTAATCAAAACTTGAATAGTTTTAATTAAATATATCTAAAACTGTTGCACGCCTATTCATAGTAGATTGTAGTAACACATATTATATAACTAGATATTTATAGAAAACCGTTGTATTTTACAACTAACAACTAAAATTAAACTTTAACTATGAAAGAAAAATAGTAGCTATGATATTTTGCTGTCATAAGCCAAGAGATAGGTACGATATGATAAAATAAGCACAGTTAAATTTTGGATTTGAAAACGATTAAAATATTTAATAATTAAATTTAGAAATAATACAAGTAAATGGGATTTATTAGCGCCTTCTTCCCCGATTAGAGCCCCGTACTATTTGCTGAATCCAGTTCAAATAGCTGTAAACTCTCGTATATACGCCTGGAAATCCGGGCCTGGCACACTCGTAGCCAAAGGAAACGATGCCCAACAGATGATAACGGTAAATACCAGCATCGAGCTAAAAATAAAAAAACTTAATTAGAAGAGGGTCAAAGAGGGGAAAATTATGGTGTAACTGACCTGCGGCATCATAAGTGGTCCACCGGAATCCCCCTGACAGGCATCCACTGTGGAACTACCAGCGCAGATTAACTGCAAGATACAGAGTGATAAATACTCAATGTTTAGCAGTTACTAATGATTATAATGATTATGCAGATAAGGTGATGATCACTCACTCACCTTGTCACTGAATTGCACAAATTGAAATACTGATTTGTAGCTCTGCTCGCAGGTCTGTCGCGATACAATGGGCACCTGTGCATCACGCAGTACATTCGACGTGGCGCCCTGATGTTTTGTTGCCCCAAAACCGGCAACAAATGGATTCATGTCAACAAATTGATCTTCACGCTGAAATCTGCTGCCCTCGGGCAAACAAATGGGTCGAATATCAGCTGTTAAAATAAGAAAGAATGTGAATCCCACGATATTTTTAAAAAGGCATAAAATACTGCGACCAATTGCAAAAGCTGACTGCCATGCACAAAACTAATGCCCCTTTGTTCTGTCACTCACCGTTAGATGGCGCCTCACCACTTAGCTCAATCAACGCAATATCATTCGCAATGGAAGCCAAATTGAATTGCTCATGGACAATGCTGCGCTTAATGCGAAAATCCATACCTCCGGGCTCTATCATGGACAGATCACGGGTTCCCAGTCGCACCAGCGTCAGTGTTGGATTAATACAATGTGCCGAGGTAACCACAAATGTAGAACTTATTAGACTGCCAGCACAAAGGAACTTCAGCGTATTGGATTCATCGTTATATCCCAGGGCAGCAACCCAGGGATAGGCACCTGTGAAAGAAAAGGATTAAACAGAAATTCAGGTGATGTTTACTGAGTTTACCTTTCCGTACGGGTAAACCACCAACCACACGATTTGAGGTTGCACCACTGATGCCACAACCGCTGGCGCTAACACTACCACCTGGTACAGCAGTTGGCGCTGGAGAGGGAGCTGGAAATGGAACTGGAGCTGGTGTCGGCCAAGGACCTGGAATTGTTGTAGGCAATCCAGGCGTTGGTCGCACCACTATGGGAGCCTGATTAAACGGTGGCGTGGGCTGAAAAACGACAATCGGCGTGGTTACGGAGCCGCCCAGGGGAGAGAATTGAAAAGCGCCAAGTGGTGAACTTGAGGGTACCGCATACTCCTTGGGACTACGGCTGACCAAAGGTGCACGCTCTTCGGAACAGCAAACCTGGAAATTCGACAACTGTAATAATGTGCTGCTCCAGTACAGCAGTGCTGCAGTTATACCAGAAAGCTGGTACCATCGAAACCACAAATGGATTGACCCAGAAACGTTTGGAACTCCGAGTTGACATTGCCCGCTTGATACTCCGCGATCAAAGGGATGCAGGAGGTTAGAGGCAGACAGCTGCCGGGACGGGAGCGTGCATCATAACAGCTCTGGACCTGGGCTAAAAGAGGGAGCGCATCTTATGGATCATGTTTTGGGTGATGGATTCTTGGTGGTGTGCGAATGGTTGTGCAAATTTTGCCAATTGATTGTATTTGAATTTATTGCGCAATTTAACTACAACTATTGAGGATCAGAGTTTGTGTCGGGGAATTGTGAATGGGTTCGAGTGTTTGATCTAGTTGAAATCCTGGCCAGAATGCCGCCGACGACGGCGTCGAGCTGCATTGAGCGGCACGAAAACCATCATATCCGAACCGATTGGCATAGTAGGACCCACAATAGGAGCATTCCCCAAAGGCTGCATCTGCTGCTGCTGTCCTTGCTGTGATTGCTGGCGAGGATCGATACAGGGACACTCGGGTAGAGGACGTACTCCGCCGGGCAGACAAACAAATGGCTCGGGTGGACATATCACAGGAAAAGTGGTGCCAGTTGTGCTTGATGTGGTATCCACACTCGTTGACGTTGTCGTTGTCGTTGTGGTTGTCGTTGTTGTTGTGGTGGTCGTTGGTATGACTGCAGACGTAGACGAGGTCGAGGGCGTTAGTGTCGCTATCGGTGGTGGAAATGTATAGACGGGATAATAACCTGTCGGATACAAGGGACACAGGCCTTTGATGCTTGCCAAATACGACAAAAATGGCCAAAAATAGACCTTCAGACAGAAATCCTCCAGCAGCATGGCCAGCAATATCAAACGTTGTCCAACAACTAACTGAGTTAACAAGTTAGAGGCGACAATTGCAGTCAACCAACTGAAGCGTTTCAATATTTTTTTCAATTATTCAATTATATTGTTATTAATGCGTTTCAACGTTTGTTGACTTTTGGCCAAAAGCACTGCAATTATCTGCAGATGAGCGAAGAACTGAACAGGGCCGGTTCAGCAAGTCGGCTGCTTAGCTGTTAAGAGCTGTTCACTATGACGATCAATTCACTTCAGCTTTTCTTTAATGGCAACGCACCTCCAATAAAGCTGGTTGTTATGCACAAAAGTTGATCCAAGCCCTTGTTACAAATGCTGCTTGTTCTGCACAAAAGTTATTTCGAGCTTACGTTGCAAATTCTGTTTGGTATAGCTTTCGTCCTTTCTTCTGGCAGATTTGTCTGCTTTATTTCTAAAGCTGTCAAATACGAGACTTAAGATCTGTGATTAGCTGGCTGCTGTGCACAAAAGTTTAACTAAACCATAGTAACAAATGCTGCTTGTTATGCACAAAAGTTATTTCGTCCCTACGTTGCAAAATGCTGATTGGTATGAATTTAGTCCTTTATTCTGTCAGATTTGTCTGCTTCATTTCCAAAGCTCTCTAATACGAGACTTAATGATCTGTGATTAATCATGATGAACTGACAATTCCCATTCAGCGCTCTTGGCTGCTTTGTAAATTCCAACGAATTAAAATAACTGGGCCACTGACGCTTGTCATCCGATAAGGTTCAACGACGTCATAGATGGTATTTTTAGTGTTTACATGACACACATTGGTATTAAATTCATTTGCTACTTGACGCGATCACAATCGTTGGCTTCCAATTTGTTTTCAAAGCAAACAAAGTTTTTAATTGTATACAACATACCATACGCCAAATTCCAAGCCGAAAGGAGCGATATAAATATCCGGAATTTTTTAAAGTTCTCCATAGCATCTGCTTGTCTGGAATTCCCAGCTGTACTGAAGTATTCCATTTCAACTCGGCATAGCACTTCAACAAATTGAAGCTCAAAGCCTATTTAAATTGTGACCGATTTAATTGTAGTAATTTTCAAAATTAAATTAAATTACCTTTATAGATGAAAACGAATTTAAAGTCTAAAGTAAAAACATCCGTTGATGACAAATCGCTTGAACTTGAAATTAATAAAAAGGTAAATCACCCGATGAACCCACGACCGGAAAACGGGTTTAAACCATAAACAAGGTTTGTTAGAGGGCTTAATACCATATTTTTTGTTTTGTCACTCTACATTTGATTATAGATTGTTAATTAAATAAATAAAATCATTTTTGGATGCGCTTATTTATTGACTTGGAGTTAGGCACTTGGCTTAAATGTTACTCTGAGAGAAACGAAACGGAAAATTCCTCTAAATCTAAATGCCGACTACGACTACCTCGTGTACTCGAGCATATAATATACAAATATTGATACAGTGAATATTGACTATATAGAGCATATACATTTCGAATCGTGTGGGCTTCTGGTACGCCTTATAAGGTCTCCTGTCTCTCCTCTTGTCTGCCTTTACTCCCTGTGCTTGCAGTCCAAAAATAGTTGCGCTTGGGATTGCACGAATCGAAAGATTTCCAACAGCATTTCATTGGATGTCTTGCAACTACCCTGCTGTGGATCAAAGAAGCTACTTGCTCCGCTCACTCCAACGCCAGCTCCGCCTGCTGAACGCTTTCCCCAGTCCGGCGAGAAAGTCAACTACAATTGTGTTGAGCGATTAAAATTAAGAATGTGTTAGTTTCCTTTGGACAACTTACTTGACATTCCACACAGGCCAAAAGAAAGCCGAGCAGGACAGCTACAACCACTTCACTCCTGGGATTCATGATGTCTTCTGTGATTGCTACAGTTATTGCAGCTTCTTTTATATCCAAACGTACTACAAAAATCGCAGAAGCGAATTAATTAATTTGACACTTCTAGGGCTGCTCCATAATAGACAAGAGACCCAGTCCTTTCTCTGACGTCATTTCGTGTATAATTCTGTTTAAATAAAATATCTTCTTTAATATAAATGTTATTCAATAAATTTCTAAAAGAATTCCTTACCCTCCGCTGGGATTGCTGAAACTCAGCTTCATTCATAAATTAAAAATTTAACGACAATTTTTAGAAGCATTTGTGATTTGTATGTATTTATTAGAATCTGCGCATATATTTTTGTATTAAATAAATATATGTATGTTATATATATATTTATATATAAATATATAGAATATAAATTAATAAAGGCTCGTTAAATTAAGCGGATGTCGAGTTAAACAGAGAATAGTACATAAAAATGTAATTTAATAAAAAAACACTTTTTCTTCATATACGATAATAAACAAATTATGCAAAAATACACAATTCTGTATAAAAAAAGTTTGAATAAATTTAAGAGATTTACAATTATTAATATTATTGTATTGTGCGTTTTTCTTTTTGTTTTTCCTTTTTTGTATCGTTTACAAATATCAATTCTTAATTATTAACAAAAACATTAATGTTAATTGTTTTGTTTTTTTTTTGGTTGTTATTATTATTGATGTTGTTGTTGCTGTAGTTGTTGTTGTCAACGAGGCACTCGAATTTGTTATTTTAATTAAACACAACACAATTACTGATAATAAAACTTGAATTATATAAGCATTAATTACATATATATGTTTGTATGTATGTATATAAATATGCAATCATTTCTTATATATGTTTGTGTGTATATTAGTAGTAAATAACAATACAAATTACAATAACACATTACTTTTGGCTTAATCAGAAGAAAACAAACATTCCAACATAGTTTGACAAACTTGGCTCAATTATTGCATTGCATTATTACATGAGTTGATTTAATTTAATATAATTTCGTTAAATTTAATTTAATCGTATTAAACAAAACGCTTTTCGCATAATTTTCGACTTTCACAACTTTTAACCATAAAATACACGTAATAATAAAAACATTTTGTCCTTAATTGTTGCCGTTTGCTTGATCAACAAATAAAATTACAAAAATATACATATATATGTATTATTATATATATATTTTAAATATATATATATGTTCGTTTGTTTGTGTATGTATGCATGTATATTTATAAATGTATTAATGCATTCTGGGGACGCAAGAAGATAGTGTATTTTACTTGAGTTTCTTGTTGCTTAGTTTGTTAGTTAGTTAACTGGCTAGCTTGGTGTGGGCATAGGGGCGTGTCACTATATCCGATATGGGCTGTGATAAAATGCATTACATCTGGGATAACTGGGATTATGAATTGATCTGATCAATATCTATATACATATGCATATGTATATATAGCTCAGTCGTGGCGCAGTATTAAATATTAATTAAAATTTTGGTGTTATACTCGTTACATTCATATTGTTTGTTGTTTCAGTTGTTGGTGTTGTTGTTTCAGTTGTTGTTGTCGCTGTTCAACAGGAGATTCAAGTGGCTTACATCAGACAACACTTCCTCTTGCCCTTCTTCTTGTAGCCTTCCTCAATGTATGGCCTTTCGGCTATTTGAAATTTACGAACAATCCGAACTAGTTCATGGAACGCTTGATCCACATTGACACGCAACTTGGCACTGCACTCAATGTAGGGTATCAATAGATTTCTGCTCGTATTTTGCGCCTCTTCCAGCGACACCTGACGCATATGCTCCAAATCGCATTTGTTGCCCACGATTAACATGGGGAACTCATCGCGATCCTTAACACGTAAGATTTGTCGCTGAAACTTTGGTATCTCATCGAAACTGGCATGATCGTTCAGGGAGAAGACTAAGAGAAATCCCTCACCCGAACGCATATACTGCTCTCGCATGGCACTGAACTCCTCCTGACCAGCCGTATCCAAAACTAGATGAGACAAATATTAATATAATTTTATTTAATTAGTTTATTTAGAGTGCTTTCTACTCACTGTCCAATTTGGCTGGCACATCGTCTATGACACATTGTTTCGTATAGGAATCTTCAATGGTTGGATCGTAGTCCGTCACGAAGTAGCTCTGTAGATGGAGAAAAATTAGTAAAATTTGTTTGGTTTTCTTTGTTAAAGTGCTCAAAGTACTTGTGGATCACTTGTTTTGATTTGTTTACACACAGAGACGCCACTTTTATCATCTCAAGCCACAACAACAAATACTATGTATATCAGAGTATATATCTAGATGAAAACTCAGCGCATATAAAACAAATGTTTATGCACGTCTCGGTGTGTGTGTGTGTGTGTTTATGTGGGTACATTTGTATATAGTTTGAATGAGTTTGTATGCATATATATACACATATGAATGGATGTGTGGCATGGGAGGAGAGATGGAGATGACGCAAATGACTAAAAATAAATGGCAACACGGCCGTCGAGCATTGCCACACATTTTGAATGATTCCGACGACGATGGCGGGCAAAGAGACGGACCGACCGTGGTCGTGACCATGACGAACGATCCGTCGCCGTATTGACCTCACACACCCATTGAAAAGCAGAAACCGCAAACTCCAAGTTTAGCTGCTCCACTGGGAGCCGCCCTATAATCCAAGTTCATATTCTGCTGCTATCGCTGCTGCTGCTGCAGCTAACGTCGCGGCGTCGTAAAATTCAATTTCCAATAGCTTAAAGTCTGTATATGTTTTGTCTGTGTGTGTGTGTCTGTTTGCGCGTTCAAGTTGATTTCGCTGCAACTTTTAGTGGAGATGATCTATGCTTGAAAATATGTAGCACACGCACATATGCACACACACACACGTACACACATACACAGACATATTTCCAAATACATAAACTTGCTCACTGTGTCTCGCTTGTTGCTTTTGCCAAAACAAGGGTCCAGCCCACTTGTTACGTTGCGCCGCGCCGCGCCCCTCCCTAACAGAGAGCACCATAAATGCTATTAGAGATGAGCGACGTTTTTCATACGCATATGTATGTATATACATATGTATCTTAAAGTTCTTTGCCACTAATATACAACTCACTGTTATATGCGACACCACAAATCACAAATATCACAAACGCTCAGCGCTTTTGCTGTTGTCTATCCAACAACAAAAACAACTAATACGACCATAGCAGCAACGACGACGACGACGTCACCAGCTTATTCCTGGGCTCACCTGTATGAATTGTATCGTTATGGCTGACTTTCCAACGCCACCACCGCCAACGACCACCAATTTGTATGTTTGCATTTGCATTTTGTATACTTCTTGCGACTAATTTCTTTTTGTTTTATGCTGGTACCCGTCCGCGAAAAAAAATTTAACTAGCAATACACCGACCGATGTATTAACAATCGATTCCGCGATACACGATAATATATCGCTCGGCATAATTTTCGATTACTCGATATACTCGTAAACAAAAATCGAAAACTATGCAAATCTATTACGTTACCGATAATTATCAAAATCAAATCAAGTATTTTTAGAATTTATTCCAATGGCATAAAATTAAAATATAAATGACTTATACTAAATGATTGAAGGAATAATTGTTGTCTGCTTAATGAGCCTCTGCGACCATGCAAAGACGGGCCAGCAGACTAGTCAGCTGCAGCAGAGAATTACAGCCATCGACAATTTTCATGTGTGTAATACCGATCTCTCGAATAAAGTTCAACTTCATCTGCTCATCGACATTTAGACGTTTGCAGACACGGAATATGTTGCCAATAATGTCTTCTGGTGCATAGCCAAGGCGCCACAATTTGGCCAGAATCTTATATGCCTTGTGTATGTCATTGGCGGCACAATGCTGTAGCATGTCCTGGAGCAACATTGGGTGCGGTTCATCGCACACCTTGAACACATTCGTACCCGTTATATCGCCAAATCCTTGAGCTGTCGACTGTAGATTATTGAGGGCTTGTCGCATATCACCTTGTGCCGTAAATACAATAGCCTCCAAGCCATCCTCATCGTACTTAAGCTTCTCCAGCTGACACACTTCAATCAGTTTGGCCAGCACCTGTGCATCCGACAGCTTCGTAAATCGCAGCATGGCACAACGAGATTGTATTGGTTCAATAATCTTCTCGCTTGTGTTGCAGGCGAGTGCGAATCTTGTGGTGTTACTGTAGATTTCCATGGTACGACGCAGAGATTGCTGGGCACCCTCTGTCATACTGTCCGCCTCGTCCAAGATAACAATCTTATGGCGACCTCGGGGCAAGGTTACCTTCTGTTGGGCAAACATCTTGATCTTATTTCGCACCACATCGATTCCACGCTCATTTGAAGCATTCAACTCCAAGACCGCATCCTTGTAGCTGTCGCCTAGCAATATGCGAGCCAAACACTGAATCGTTGTTGTCTTACCCACACCAGGTGGTCCCTATAATTGAGCTTTATTAAACTATTGAATAAATTGTAGCATTTACTATAAATTACCGCAATTATAATGTTGGGCGAATTTCCCTGTGTTGAGAAGACGGACAAACGCGCCACGGTATCTTCATTACCAACAATTTCCTCGAATTTCACTGGTCGGTATTTTTCAATCCATGGCAAATTGTTGCGTTTATCAACAACCACTGTTTCTGGTTCTGCAGGCATGGTTTTAATTAAATTATACGATTTAACTTTAATCAGCCGGCATTTACATGCATAAAACGCGGGATTCTCTTCGACTTAGTATTTTTTAGTTCATTTTCCGCAGAGTTGACTCAATTATCATAGCATTGAGCTTTTTGCTGTGCAGCGAATTGTATGTAGCATAAAGCATCGAGTAAGTGTAATCGAGTAGTTGAGGTCGATGGCGATGACAGTTGTATGCTCGGTATCGATAAGTGTAGATGTAGAAAAAAATAAAGTGAGAATATGGCGAGTCTTGAGGGCCAGCAAGAAAATTATTCGAATGATACAGCAGGTATGCATTAAAAACATCAAATGCCCCCAAAAATTGAAGTTCCAACCGTGCGCGTTAATGTCAAGTGCAAGAAAGTATCCACCAATATGTGTAACAAAGCGTTTTTACATGCAACAAAATTATTGGTCGACTGGGCAGAGACCAAGACAACGACAACGGCAGCGACGACGACGACGACTCACACTCAAAAAGCGAACGATGTGAAAAAAGAAGAAGCCAGAAGAAGTGTTTTTGCTTCATACGGGTGAAATTTGCCCCCGTGTGTTTGCGTTCTATGCGATGTGCTCAATGTGTTGGATTCCTTTTTTTCCCCCCGAAAACGTCAACCGGAGTTTTGAGTTATAAATAAATCTGTTCAAAGTTCCAGAGGAAAAACATTTTCGCTGCCGTCACCGCTCAGTGCTGCTCACTGCCTGCCTGCCGTTCACAGTCATCGTGAAACAGCAGCTGCGCTGCAGCTGAACATTTTGTTGTTTGTGTGTGTTTGGCCCAACCCCCTTGTCCGTCACCGCCCTCCGCTCTATAAGGTCGCCGACGTCGTCGTCGTTGCTGCCGTCGACTAGTCAAATGCGTGTTTTTCCTTGCCCTACAAGTGCAAAACAGAAGCCGATTGATTTTCTTTTTTGCTCTCCGACTTATTATTGATATTCCTTTTTTGACTTCCAAATTAATTGAGTGAGTGTTTGCTTCTTATAAGAATGTAAATCGCAAATTGGTGGAGAAACTTATTGTATAAAACAAAAATAGCACGTTTTCAATTTTCTTCTTACGAAATCAAAACAAGGAAAACTTGAATGTTTATATTGTTGGCTTTGCCTTGCACTTTATTTACTTTCAGTGGAAAACATACCCAAACGACCCGAAAGCCGAGAGGGGAGCGCTGAACGAAAAGGTAAAAACAACAGCATAAAAAAATATAATTTTTATAGATTTTATATATGAGTGTGTTAAAGTGCGTGTGTGTGAGTGCATGTCCAAGTTACATAAAGTTGGTGTAGATGAATTCTGCACCCTCTTCGCAATAAAAACAACAAAAACACATTCTTCTGCCAAAGCTGCGATGCTGTCTCTGCCGCTGCTTCAGCCTACGCGAAACTGCACTCTGCTGTTGGTTTGCTCAGGTGGGCGACCTTAACAGCGCGATGAGAGAGCAGAGATGAAGCGTTTGCGAACGCTCAAGGTAGTTGACATTCTTCCGCCTGTCATGCTCTGGTACCACCTGCTATCGCATGATCAACACTCTTATTCTTTTCCAACACCAACAACTGATAAGCCTACCTCCACCACCTCCCTTTTCTCCCTCCCTCTCTTATCTCTGCTGTGTTTTACATATCCAATTTATGCACCTGTCTGTAATGATAAATTTCCATACGACAAGAAACAGATTGGCAAATGAATAATCGGTGAGAGTTGTGTGTTGCTGTTTGTGCAGCTTTTGCAGTTTGCTCCTTTGTTAGATGTTCGCCCTCATGACGTCACTATAATAGAATTCCATAAATACCATACACACGGAAACGATAACGCGTAACAACGATAACGTCTATTTTCGATTGTCCGATTACAGTGCGCAGAAAGTTGACCAACATATTTGACTTGGCCGATTGTAAAGCCTTCTACTTTTTGTGTTTTTCATTTATTATTTTTTTTTTTTTTTGCACGGCGCCCCAATGTCATTTTAATAAAACTGTGCGCTTACATTTTCTTTTGCCTTATTTGCGCATCTGGGGGCGACCTGTGTATGAGTGTATATGGATGAGTGTGTATATGCGAGCATGAGTGTGTGCATTGTTATTGTAGTTTGTTGTCAATTGACCCACATAGTACTATGCCGCACAACGGTCGATGACGTCAGTTAGACGGCTGTAAAAGTCGCCGGCAAATGCCAAAAACAAAATACACAAAATGTGTACTCAAAGAGAATGTTAAAACAGCAACAACAAGAGCAAAAACTACAAACAAAAGTAAGCTGAAGCTTTATTGATTTCGTCTACAGGTAGCAAAAACTTGATAATTAAAACTTGCATTTACCTGTTAAGTATGAAAAGACGGCAAACAACAAAAAACACCTCCACCCTTGAGTAATCTTTTAATGCTGTGTTGTTTTTGTTTATGCAGTGTCCAAAGATCGTGAGGAAAAGCTGAAATATGCGAGAGATCGACAGAACGAGGAGCGACAAAGAAAGATCGAGGAGCTGCGCGCTCAAGCGGAGGCGGCACAAAAGTATCGCGAACAGAAGGAGGAGGAGCGACGACGACGAATCGAGGAGATGCGTGTGCGTGATACAGAGAAGCGCCATCTGGTGGAGGAGCGCAAAAAGGCGATCGTTGAGGCTGAAAAGGAGCGACGTGAATATATTCTGAAAAAAAATCAGGTGCGTTATTCACCAGACGACAAACTCGCCACCAAAACACCAAACATTTCATATAACTATGTGAAATTTAGAGCAAGTTGACGTCATCTTCTAGTACAACAGTGTTGCCCACTAAGCCTTTTTTGGAGTAGTATGTTGAGTTAGTTGGCAACACCAGTACATTAACCTTGAACGTTTACTCAACTTGACCCTACTTACCACTCTCCCAACTAACTCTGTCTCTCTTTCTCTCACCCACTTGAAAATAGGAACGCGAATCGCGAATAGAGACAAAGAAACGCGATAGAAATTCGATTGCTTTTGCTTTTGGCTCATCAACGCCACGTTTACTGGATGTACCGGCAGATTATGGCCTCGTATCGCCCAGCACTTTTTGGAGTCAGCGACGGTATGTGATTGATATAGCACCTTTACTTATAAACCACACTACTCAACATGACACTTTATTTTTATGGACTTTAGATCAACATCCATATCGAATGTGGCAGGCGCCTCGCTCTCACGTCGCAGTTCCGAGCGTGAACTAGCCGACAGTGGTGCTAAGAAGCGTACATCCTCATCCACGGACAGACACGATGGTGAGTCCAAAACCCCCCAAACCCCAACGACAAAATTCTACTTGCAAGCGATCAAACTTCGCACTTTTTACACACAACCAGCAAACAAACACTTGACACACCTACACACACACAATGACACCCATAATCTTACCAACTGATTTATTTTGCAGTTAATATTACTTTAGACTCTGTTGTTTTATAGTATATTACTATATATATAAATCTATTTATCTACATATTATGTACTCTAAGTGTACCCAATTGCCATGTAACTGTGAACTGTTGCAGCTCTTTGTGTGTTAACAACAAGTCACACACAAAATTACTTTATTTTTTTTTTAGTTTCGTTTACTTTTTTTTATTTGCAACAATTTGTACAATCTATATACGATTTATCACTTATCCAAAGCACAGATTGAACACGATTGAACCGATACTCAAGCCTGTCTGTCTTCTGCCTGCCTCTTATAATGATTTCTGTTAATTTTTCAATTCCATTATCTCTTATCCGATCATTTTATCAAACAAAACCCAATCAATCAATCGATCAATCAATCAATCAAAAACAATCAAACAACCAACACACACAGATCATCGGCGCAAATCTTCGTCCATGTATGAGGTGTTCAATTGGGGATATTCAAATGATGAGCCGCCCAAGCGATTTTCCCTCTCAATCGCTGGCAGCGAGATAAATATTGATGGGCCTCCGGCGTCTAATTGTAGAACCCACAATGCCCAAAACATGACTTCCACAACAACAACAGCAACAACTGCGCACAGACAAAATATTGCAACCGCTGCAAGCCACAACAACTACAACATCAACAACAATAACTCATATCGTAAGGGTGAGGGTTTCTCTTCTCTACTCTACTCCTCTATGCTCCACTCTTCTTCTTCTTGTATTCCTAATACTTCCTGTTGTTTTTAATTATTCCTGTTATTATTTTGATTTCTTGTTTTGTTTTGTTGCCTTTTAACCCTCTGTAAAGGTATTTGCTGTTAGCCGATTCTTAACCCAAGCATGCGCCCAGTTTGCATGAAGTCCAGTAACTCAATTGTAGAGCGTTAAAAACTGTCGATAACCAGTCGATAACATAGTTATCTCTGAGTGTGTAATACTTACCGTTAATATATATTTTTATTGATACTTATCGCTGTCTGCTGTTAGCCTTGTTAACGCAATGAAGCCAATACCACTAACGCTAACAATAATCGATTGAATATCGATAGTTTTTGCTGCTTTCTTTTTTTTAATCGGTAAATTCTTGACCCCAACTTGCCTGCCAACCCTTGTATGATACTTCTTCGACCCTTCAGCGCGTTGGGCCCTAGATACTTTTCATTTTTTATCCCTAAACCCCCCGATTTTGGTAGCTTTCTCCACTATACAACTCTCTTACTCTCTCGGCATGGTAAATTGCTTTAGCTTTTGCTTTTGGTTTATCAATGATACATCTTGCAATAGTTTTTAAAAATAACCAAGTTCACAAAAGTTTAGACATTTTTTTGATCAACTGATAAAATGCAAAAACAAAATCCAAAAACCAAAAAAAAATATCCAAAACCCACAATTGCAGAAGATATCGTTGACACATCACAGAACATTATGTTCCGAAGCGTTTACCGCAGGAAAACGGACCTCATGCCGACCATACCCAGTCCCCGAGATGGGCACTACGGTTCGCGCAGCTCACTGAGCACCACGCCCAGAACCCCAGGTAAGATCGAACCCACAGCTACTTCCCCGCCACCAATGTCTCTTTTTTCCCCATTATGCGATCAAATTCATCATCACCATCTTTATCCTTTAGCAGCCTCATGCGATGTTTTTTGCCCATCAATATCATATATCAAATCATATCATATATTATTTCTATATATCATGACACACATTATTATTCATCACCTGTTTAGTTTAGACATTTTTGTAGGTTTCTCGAACCCAACGACGACGACGATAAAGAAACGAAAAAGTAAATTCATTTAAAACAAAAATAGAGAAGTTTTAGGATTCCTTTTCTTGATCTTTCTCTGTCTCTTTTCGCTTTGTTAAACTTTCCTGAGAAGCAGCTGGATATAACGTATATATGTCTATATATATATTTATACGAGTTTAATCAGTTTTGTAGCACTACTCCTAACATCCACACACCCACAAACACACACTTACATTTATATGTACACAGTGAGCACAACTATTATTGAAACACTCCTTCGATATATTTTATTTATATTATTTATTTTTAAATAAAACTATGTAATTTAATAATAATTCATAAAATTTGTAATAGATAAATTAGAGTATAGTTTAACGTGTTTGAATAGGTTTTGTGCCCACTGTAAATACAGAAATACACACCACTTCATACTGTAGCAAAGTCTTTGAACCATTAGTGTGACGTCATAGCTGCTTAAGGAACCACAAAAGCACCAACAAAATAAACCACACAGCAACCACAAAACAAATGATTTTGTTTCTGATTCATGAACCACTTTCCACTTTACATATCAACTACAACTACAACCACACTACGTACCATGATCAGGACGCGCCTATTCGATGAATCGCTTGGATCAACTTGCTCAGCCAATCCGACGTAATGGTGAACACGTACGCTCGATACTGGAACGGGAGCGACGTGAGCGTGATCTGGAAATGTTGGACGAAACCTCATCATTGGGTGGCGGCAGTATCTCTGGCGGACGACAACGCAGCGCTGGGTCACGTGGCAAGCGGACCGGCAGTGCGAGCGGTGGTGCTAGCGGTACCTCAACGGCTGTGGGTGCCATGTCCAGGAGCATGACACATCTGGCTGGTGGGGGACAAAGAGAGCGTGGAAAGTATTCACTTGGTGGCGGCATTTCGACCAGTTTTCGGCCATTGGGCAGTGGTCAACGTGACTCTAGTAAGAGCATGACACAGATTAGCTATTCCTGGTCACAATTAGGCACCACAAGCAACAACAACAACCACAACCATCAACAACAACGCCAATCGAATCTTGGCTTACAAACGAGCGCAACTAAAAAATATCTACAATCATCATTTGATTCATGCTACGCAACAGCCTCAGCGAATGCAACTAGGCGTGCCCAGCAACAACAATATTACAATAATACAACTACTAACCCACACCAATACAACCACCACCACCACCACAACCAATACAACCACCAACGTTATCTCGATCTCGATCCAAATTCATTGTTGCTCATGAACTCTTCTAGTTTGTTAGTGAATGCAGGTGTGTGCGATAAAGAACAACAAAAACCATACGAACACAACAAATACTACAACAATACTCACCACACCACAAGGGAATTCACCACACAACACATAACCTTACTATTGTTATACATACTGTGGTGGCATTCACCCGTAGTCCTTCTCAACATTTAATCTATCTAAAACTTGGCATTTAGTAGTGACCTGATACACACACATAATTGGCTAATCCACACACCCAACCCAACACACACACACTTAAGTATAGTTTAGCAAGACATACGAAGAACGACCCATTAAAAAGTTGAGCTAAAAACTGAAAGTTTCATGCGAGCAACAATTTGTTACCATATTTGTGCATATACATATATAAATCTATATCAGATCTGTTCTGTAAATCTTTAGCTACAATGTTTCAAAAAGTGGATATTCAATACTAGAGAAAACAAAATTTAAAAAACATATAGAAACCTTAAAAATGTATATTAGCTTTGCAACTGAAATCGTCTTTGAAGTAAATTCGAAATCAAACTTAAATTCTATAAATTCCAAAGGTTTTAAAGCCTTTATCGAACTCTTTGTATATATGTGTATGTATATTTAACTCAGATCGGTTATTTTTAAGGTGAATTGGTTCATAATATTATTGTGTGCTGAGCATTTGCCATATTTGTATTCGTTTGCTTCGTATGTTTTCATTTATAACTCTAGTGATTTCATAATCCACCACACAGCCACACACAACATGCACAACACACTCTACACACCCTCTAGTTTACGCTTCGTGTCTCTCTTTCTCCTTCTCTTTGTTGGTTCTTTGTTTTAACCTTCGTCCAGATTTATATCTTTTGGGTTATTTGTAATCTTTGTGTTTAGTTCCTTTTCCTTGTCATTTTGTTGATTAATTTTCTTTCGCCTGGTGTCGGTCACTCACTCTCACAAATATTTGAAATCTGTTTTTGGTTCTCACCTGTTCCACATATATAAACAATATAATTTTTTAATTCTTAACCTAAATCACAGTTGATTTGTGCACTGTTTTCAACTAAAATTTAATGGATTTTATTACTTTAATTTAGGCTCGCGATCGGGAAATGTAACACCTGGTGGCCATGGACACTTGAGTGGCTCCCGTCCCGGTAGCGCCATGTCCACATCCACAACGCTGTCCACATCGGGACTTGTGCCGAGGCGTCCAGCGACCGCAACACGCAAACCCAGGCCAGCCAGCATTGCCGGCACCGGCATGTCCCTCGAGGGTATGATCCATTTCGTAAAGTTTTTAAATTTCTATGCTAAAATTATTTTTGATTTGATTCTTCCAGAAATCAACAAACTGAAGCGGGATCAGAAGCCACCGGTCAAGACTACAAATGCGGCAGCCTCGCCAACCACGTCTACAGCACAAACGACACCGAAACGAACCCCGAATCTAATGTCCACCTCAATGATTGTCACCTCCAGTTCATCGCGCATGAGCAGCGCAGAAAAGAAGACGCCCTCGAAGCGGGTAAGTAAATTATTCTATATTATGTGTTGCACTAGTTTAACTTCTCTTGTTTGCTTAGGAACCCTTGCTGCCCAAGGCTGCCTCCGCCTCAAAGGCACAGAGCAGCCGCACCGCCAGCTCGGAGCGCATTAGTCGAAATGCTCCAACCAAGGAGTCGAACAGAAAAGCTCCCAATGCCATGAGCACGTCTATGATTGTTACCTCCAGCACAACAGTGACGACAACAGCTGCAAATGTCACTCCAAAAGCAAATGGTGTAGCCAAGGAGCAGTTGGAAGAGACACACACTGAGGTTCCTCCAACTCCAGCTGCTGTCGAGACAGTTGTTACTGTCAGTAAGGCAGAGAAAGAGGCGCTGAACACTGAGAAGACGGAACAGGTACAGCAGGTGCTGCAGGAGCAGAAGCAGGAACTAGAACCGCAAGAGCTTCCAATGGAAGTTGAGCAGCAGCCAGCGGCAGTGACTGAGCCAGTTGAAGTTGCGCCAATTGTTGATACACACAGCGTGGAGGAGAAAGCAGACGAGGGAAATGAGAAGATGCCACAACCTCAAACTCAGGAAGCACCACAGAAGAAGACAGCGTCATCACGCAATGGCAGCAAAGAGAACTCAGAGGTGCGTGAACTGACACCGCCGACAACAGCAGCGGCAGCGCCAATGACAACAGCAATAACAAATCTTATTGCCGATGGTGGCAATGATATGATGACAGCATCAATGATTGCCAGAAAGATCACAACAGAGGAGGAGGCAAAGGCGGCATTAGCCGAAAGACGACGCCTGGCCCGCGAGGAGGCCGAACGATTGGCTGAACTGGAGCGACAGCGGCTCGAGGCCGAGCGTCTCGCCGAGATCAAGGCCCAGGAAGAAGAAGCCGAACGCCAGCGACTATTTGAAGAAGAGTCCACGCGTCTTGCCGAAGAACAACGACGCGGCGAGGAAGAGCGTTTACGCAAGGCCATCGAGGTAAATAAAGAACACCCAATCCCTCTCAAATCAAATGTTATCATTTTGCTATGTCCCATAGGAAGCCGAGCAGCGTGAGGAGGAGGAGCAACGCAGACGCGAGGATGAAGAACGCCAGCGTATTGAGCGCGAAGAGGCTGAGAAGAAGGCCAAAGAGGAGGCTGAAAAACAGCGCATCGAAGTCGCCGAGCGTCTCAAGCGTGAGGAGAAGGAGCGCGAAGAAAGACGCAAACGTGTCGAGGCGATTATGTCACGCACACGCAAAGCCGGCGCTGCGCCCGCCAAGGTAACTCAAACAATCTTCAACTCAACCTTTCAATTAGCTGATAACTTTTTATTAAATTTCTGCAGGAATCAAATGACATCAAGACTGCGTCGGCGCCCAAAGAAACCGATAGCAATAGCAGCAATAGTAACAGTAACAGCAACTCAACAGGCGGATCACCCAACAGCAGCAACAGCAGCAGCACAGATGTTGCAGCTGTTGCGGTAACAGCAGCAACAGCAACTGCAGCTGCGCAACCAGCTGCAGCTGGAGCAGATCAAGCTACATATGAGCAATCTGTGCTGGACAAGGAGAACTCATTGATTAATAGTTTCTCCAATATGATTATCGATGAGAATGCCAAGAATTTGCAACAGTTTGAGGTGAGCAATGGCAAAATGTTGCACGTGGGAGGCGTTACCGTTGCCGCCAACGCTTCCTCACCCGCACCTGCACCTGCACCAGCTGTAGCATTGGCCAACGGTAATGGCCATGGGCATATCGAGAATGTTAACAATAAGAAGTGAGTGTGGCACATGATGATTTTAATGCGATTGTTTTGGTTTTTAGTTACTAAACTAATTTACAGTGACATCAATCTGCTGCAGGATGCAGTGACTTCAGTTCCAGTTGCAGTTACAGTTCCCGTGGCTGTTACACAGTTGATCGATCTGAGCATTGAGTCACAACATCATCCAGATGATCTGCACCACATCAATAACAACAATAACAATAATAATAACAACAACAGCTTGCTCACAAGCACAGCAGCAAACGCCACGCTAGTCACTGCTGATAGTCACGAGAATAAAGGTAGTTATGTCCACTAACTAAACTTAACTACTACTACTCTTAATCGGCTGATCGACTAAGAATTTACCAGCTTTTAAAATGCATTAAAATGCTAAAATCTTTTCTTTTCGTCGATTTTCAGATATATCGTTGCTGTGAATCCGTTGAGAATGAAACCAAACTAGATTGTTTGTCGTGAAACTGTCTACAACAAAAACAAAACAAAAAAAAATCAAACTAAAACTGATATATAGCTAAATGTGTGTGGAGTATTTATTTATAGATTTGAGATAGGATCAACAATGCGATGGAAATCTGTGTGTGCGGAGAATGCAACAAATTATGGTTGCTAGCGATAAACAACTAACAAAAACAGGAAAACAAAATGCTTACAACTAAAACAAGAGAAGAAAACTATATACTACGCTCTATATTATACAGATATTTAGTATATATATATATATATAACTGAAAGTTTGCATTGTAGAGTTGAAGCTGTAGCAGGCAAAGCAGCGAGTGCATGATAAATTTAGTTAAGAACTAAGACAACAAACTAAAATGGAAGATGATAACAATGATAACGAATGAATGGGATCAGATGATGATCAGCCTATTAATTGGCTAGCAATTTGATATATCAAAAAGAGTAAAAGCAAAACATTAAAACGATCTAAAATGCGTTTCAAATATGTTACGATCTAATTTAATTATGATTATTAATTATTATAATTGATGCTAGCAACAAAATCGCTTCAAAAGTTTAATGCAAATTTGTTTATATATATTTTTTTCTTCGATTCAAAATACGAGTCTAACTTGAACTTGAGACGCCAGCGTATATATTCATATATATATAATTGCAAATTATATAGAATAATGATATCCTAGAGATCCACTAGAGATATAACATGCGATAAATTAAGGGTCAGAGTAAAATTGAAGACGATAGCATTATATTATATAGGCCAGCTCCAGGATAATAATACCACACACGACGTCTCCTACCCCTTTCCCTACATCTCCCCTCCTCACCTCACCTGTATGAGCGTTTATTGCCCCGATTTGTGCACAGTTGTTTTATAAGTTAAGTTTATCGAAATCGTGAGGTATTATTTATTATACAAGCAAAGAAAAACGAAACGAAATGAGAAAAAAGGAAAGTAAAAAGAATTATTTGAAATTATTTGCTGATACTACAGTCCTATGTCCAATTCGATACGGAGAGAATGTAACTATTATACATATATACTATGATATCAGATATCAGTGCTTATATATTTATACACACATACACACACACATATATATATTATATATAGATATATACGTAGGATCTACTGGGGAGATATATATGTATACAAATCCCCCGTCAATTCTGACTATGATTATGTCAATATTTTTTATTATACTAGTAGCGTCTCCTCTCCTTAAGACCTCCTTCCCTCGCCCCCCCCTTTATAACCCTTTCTTTCTCTCAATATATCTGTATAGTTTTTGGTAATTATCTTTTTTTATAGTATATACATCATTTATATTTGTAATTTGTATTTATCCATGTGCAAAATAAATTATGATTATTTTTTAATGCAAACTAGAAAATTATTTAGCATGATTCCCACACCCTCACCTCCCCTCACCGTAACACAAACAATTGTAAAAACGATTCGAAGAAATCAATTTATAAAAGATTAAAACAATAGTCTAAATAATAAATACACAGGGCCTTAATAAATGCATGAGAGCAAAGTGAGAAGCAAATGGGGGAAACCCACAAATCCCATTAAAAATCCGTTAAACTTTAGTATAATAAAAAAAATACTAAAAACATACTTTGTGTAGTTAAATAAAAATATAATGCTTTTTCCTATGTTAAAAACTTGGCGATATAATCAAAAGACAAATGATATAAATGTTTATTAATTTAAAATAAATTTGTCTTGCTCTGCAGTGAAATAAAAAACAATTAAATAAAAAAGAACCTTAGAACTATGTATATTTAATATAACAATTATATATGTATGTAACACACAAAGCAACAACAACAAAAAACAAAGCAATTCCCTCTATTTATTTAGAACACAATTAAAAATACACATACACACACACACACACTGTAACACAATAATAAAATTCTCTTCTTATCTTTAAAACAAAAACAAAAAAAAAACGATTACATAACATGTATGTTTATGTGAATAAAATGTAACTAATTCTCAAGGCAAACTAAAACAAAACTCCCGCAATATCTTTATTCACTTTTATCGTTTTTTTGCTTCCAAGGTCATGTTTGGAATGCTGCGTTTAGGATAAGGCATGTGTTGTTACTGCTAATCCGCCGGCAGCTGCTGGAGCTTTTATATCAGTTCACTTTCATTGCCCATTAAAAGGAACAACAACTCAAACAAAACAGCCGTTATACACATGTGCATTATGACATCATCAGCAGCCGCCGAGCACAGCTGAGCTTGAGCTTTTACGACGTCGCTCTTTTGTGTGCTTGCGAGAGAGAGGCTCATGTTAAGCAACACAAAATACACAAAGTAGAACATTCGTTCGCTCACAAGTTCGGTCATACACTCACTGTTAATGTCTTTTTTCCTCTCTCATCGTTAACAGAGCCTCTTTAGCTATGTTCGTTCGTGTAAGTGTGTGTATGTGTGTGCGTTTAGTTTTCTTCGCTTGTCTGTTTATCTGCGTCGCTCAAAGCACTTTTAACATTTGCTGCGTTCGGACGTGTTTTATTCGCTTGCGTTCATCACACTAATACACTTACAAACATACCTATATATTCCCCAATTGTGATAAACATTCCACTGGAGAGTGCAACGATAAGTTTTTTAAGCTTACCTACTTTGTTGACCACGAAACGCGCCCTGTAAACCCGTTTCCAGTTCAAATCCAGCAGCAGCAGCAACAACAACTACTACAAATATTAACATGTCTTCGAATCGTGCTCCAAAGAGTGGCTTTGCGGCCGAAGCGCAACGCAAGGTAACAAACAACAACACTTCGAGCAAAGCACAAACAAATTTTTGCCAAAAATATTATTGCGTGTGTGTGTGTGTATGCGTGCTTGTACGCGAAGCTGCATTGACTTTATTTGGGCATTTAAAACTGAGTTTTTTGTCTGCTTGCGCGCCAAAAGCCAGGCTAAGAATGGTCTTAGAAATGACCTCATTCCAAATTGGCAATGCGCGGCGATAAGTCATTGGTAAATGTGTATGTGTGTATCTAAATTTGTATCTGAACAATGCATATGCGTGATGAGTGTGAGTCGTCTGTGTGAATGTATGTATGTAGATTAAGCTTAAATTTCTGCAAGCGACTGATTGCTGGTTGCTATGCAACTCGTTTTGCCCATTTGAATGCAGATCATTGAAGAGAGCTGAGAGCTGCAACTGCAAGCTTCCCTTTTTGATGCTAATTTGAAAACATTTGTAACGCTTATTTACAGCAATTTACATAGTATATGTTAAACTGGGATTGTGTTTAGGTATTTATTCTCCCAACCCTCTTCTGTCAATTATGTAATGCGCTGTCCCTGAGTGTGTGTGTGTGTGTTTTTGTCGCAAAGCGACGTGAGTGAAATTGAAATTGTATATGGTTTGCTTAAGGTGGAGGGTGGGGGGATTAAGTGCAGTTTACCAATGGACAACAACTACGCAAACAATACGTATACAGTTACAGAATTGGACAAACAGCAATGACAACAACAACACATATGAGACCCACATGCATATAGGAACGTTGCCACCCTTTTTTGTTGCTTTTCCCCTTTTCTTTCTGCCCCTCTCTCACACTCTCTTCGCTGTTAACTCAGTTGCTCTCCTCCTGTTGTGCTGCTTTGCTCGCTTCTTAGACGTGATCAATGGCTTCGCAGGAGTTAGTAGACTGTAAGAGAGAGAGAGAGAGAAAGGATGGTGATGTCACTGTGCTGCCTGCCAGCTGCCCGTCTTCATCGTTAGCTTCCAAAAAGTTTAAAGAGAAGCAAGTAGGAAAAACTACAGTCGATCAAGTCGACTGTAAAGTGCCTCGTACTCATGCTAAAGCAATAATTTACTCAAATAAAGTTTAATGAATATAATCAAAAGCTTCTTAATAACTGAGTTTAGTCAGAATTATTCTAGAACAGCTTTATGCCTGTTGCGCACATTGTTTTCTGACAAACCGAATAAACCCCGGTGTTGTTTCACATTACTGGGTCTACAAAAAGCGCCCCACGTAGCGAGATAGCACCTTTTGACGCACTCACACACATGCGCGTCGCACTTAAAACTGAGTTTGTGTGCGTGTATGAGAGTAAGCAAACAAAAACAACATGCCGCTGAATCAACTTTTAAAAATTGTTTGTCCATTTAACTGTTGTGGTATCTACGAGTAAATATATGTATGACTGTTTTTATATGTGTGTGTGTGTGTGGTTAAGTGCTGACTCGGTTGGCAGTTATTTTGTGTACTTTTATGGCAACGACTCAAATTTCAAATTTTAGCAAAATCAAGCAACTATTGAATGTGCTCCTCTCTAGCTTGTTGTCTCTTTCATTCTAGTTTGTTGCCTTTTGCTAACCCTTTTGTACCCTTCTCTCTGTCTTTGTGCCTCTTCCTTTCTTCATTAATTAGTCGTTCTCTTGTTGTTGTCTATTGTCCGTTCTGTTTCTGCTTCTTCGTCTACGTCTGGTTTGGGTACCCATAGAAACGTTAGCACCTTTCTACACACATTTAGTAATCACTGTGCACCCATACAGACACACGCTAGATATGGTCACGTTACATATATACATATGTACATTTGTACATATGTGTGTGCATGTACCTACATCCGCAGCAAGTACCCATTGCTATCAGTTCCCAAATGGAACTTGTCGAGCTGTACAACATTATAATGTTACCAACACACACTTACCCATACGATCACACATTTATGTACACACATTGGGAGTACATTTATATTTTATTTTTGGTGGTAAGCCGTCATTCATATTTAGATAAGCCATAAAAAATGTAGTGATGGCAAACATATCATAATCATAAATCTAAAATGTTGTCTGGATTTCCGGTGAAACTTAACTCGAATGCCAAAAACAGAGTTCTCATTTCTAATAATGGCTGTGAATTCATGTTTACAATAACCTTACCTATAGGTATTATTCTATCGTAACGGAATTAAAAGTCTTAACGGAATTATCTATAGCACTAAAAGCAAACAAATTTCAGGTATACCCTTACTTTTTTTAATGGAAATTTTATACGCTTGCAGCGATTTTTACAGTTTTCGCCCGCAGGTTTTTATTTCCGGGTGTTCACTGTAAATCTTTAATAGATACCTTGCCCTCCCTCTCGCTCTGCCTCTTTCAGTTTTACGATTTGTGCATGTTTGGCACTGTTTACATTTATCCAAACAAAACCAAAATAAACATAAAAATGACAGAAAAAACAGTCACATAATTGACCTCGTTTAACCGTTACGTTTATTTTGCGGTATTCCAAGCTTGAGTGATTGTTTTTTTTCAGTCTTTTCTGTGGTTTTTTTGTAAAACCACCAAATATCGGTCAGCTCAAGAGCTTGGCAATTGTAAGTGGTCAGAGAGGGAGGACGGGGCTGGCGGCGGTAAAGAGACATGACACATCAAAAAGAAAGCGAAATCGAAAATCGTAATTAAAAATCGAAGATCAAAGCCAAAAATCGAAATGAGTAATTCCAAATTGTTTAACCAACTATGGACTTTACTTAATCTTAAAATAAAAAGTTTGACTATAAAGTAATATAGGGATCTTCTTGGTATAGTTAAAAATATGCCTGATCTCAGTGGGTTTTCGAGTTTTACTTTCAAGTAGTAGTCAAGTAATTACCTTACTAATCTTATCGCTTAGTCCCTCCAACTACTGTACATGAGTCAAGTTTAAAGTTGTTTAAACTAATCAGCTTTATTGAATTATTGCCAAAGTTCAGTAAAATTCACAAACAGACAAAACTTATGACATCATCGTCGTCATCTCTGCGATCGTTTTGAAGTTTTCGTTATTTTCTGCTGTTTTTTCGCTTTTGTATCCTACAAATTGCTTATTACGCAATGATCCGTTTCGTCTGTCTCGCCTGTCACTTCTTTGATATGACTGAAATGAGTAATAAAACTTAAAAAAAAAAATAAGTAAAAGAAGACAGCAAAACATGGCACATAAATATTTGAAGCATTACGTGCGAGTGAATCCACAATGATGTTAACTGGAAACGGAAACTTGCGTCAGCATTTATTAGATTTACGAGTAGGTTTTTGGCCAGAAAGCCAAGACTCCTCCTTGAGGGAGTTTTCAAGCGTCTCTCGAATGGCAGATTTCACTTTTAACTCACATATATGTATATACCTATATATATATTTAATGTGGGTGTTAATGATGATGACGAGTCTTTCAATTTGTTGTACTGCCCGCAGCTAGCCAGGAAATCTTGTCAAGAAGATACTACCTGGGTTTGAATGGCACTTTTAATTTAACTAAAAGCACAATGTCTAAAAAAAAGTAGCTAATGAAGTTTAAGGCTTGGTCTTTTTTTTGCTAATGCGAGTTGCGTGCGGGCTTCAGACACACAAAGTAAACACTCCACTTTTTGCCCGACCTTTGTGCACAGTTCCCCATCTACAAAGTAGCCAGAAACTCCGTAATAAATTAAAATTATGAATTTTTTTGTAGACCCTGCACTTAGCTAGCACATAGGTTTGTACAAAAATGAAACTAGAAATAGCTAAAAATAACTACAGAGTCGTCACTGGTCGGTTACGCTTCACTTGCAGCTAATTACGTTGAGTTTTTGTCATTGTCACGCTTATTGTAATTGCTTAAAATATATCTGGCATCATTTATCTAGTGACCCAGTGGCACAGTGTGCGACCCCAGCCGTTCTATTCCATTCAGTCAATGTCAGTGTCGAGCGTGTTTCATTCCAAGCGTTTCCGTTGCCCAGTAAAAGCTACTCTCTTGATAATGTTGATACTTTTTGAGTAAAGAGTCTCGTTGTGAAATGACTGATAAGCAAATTCTCTGCTCACATCCTTCCCCCAACCGATGAGACCTAGAACATATATAGCATATATATTTTTTTGATTCTGTTGCTCTCTTTCACGTTCGAGAACTTGGTATATAAATGATGAAATGTATATACTTGAAGTTTGTTTTTAATTATTTACTGTACCTAATTGTAGTGTATATACACAGAAACACACAATTATACATTCGTCAAATTTCATGGCGACCCCTCAGAGCGAATTTCTATAAAAATATATTGCTGCCCTCAGTTTTGAGCGCTTTGCTGACTCATAGAAACAATGCTTAAAGTTTTTTGTAAGCAAATGAAGAAGAAAATGTATTCAAATTACTTCTATAGTGCAGACTGAAAATACCCTGTATTTTGCTATAATCAATGAAGTCTTAAGCTAGCGAGCGCAAGATGGCATTAACAATAGTGTTTATCTTTTAAAGGTTTTTAAACCTTATATACCGTGTTGGGTATACAGGGTATGCATATTGTTGAGCTATGTTATTTTTGACTGAAATTTTCGTTTACTTTTATATTTTGTTACGTTTCTTGTTATATAGTAAGCCAATTCCCAATTTCAATACCAATTCCAATTCGACTTCGATTCCACTCCGAATTCGCAGACAATAAGCGAGAATCCCATAAATATTTGTCAATATTTATGCAAGAAATGTGTAAGAAATGTCTCGAATTCATAAATATTTTAACGGCTGATTTTTTCTGTTTTGCTGCTACATAATTTATGATCATGAATAATTTTGCTATACAAGTAATAATAGAGCCCAAAAAAGCCGGTCTCTGGCGTGGAATCTAACGATTTGATGTGAGTTCTGTGTGGATATTTGTTAATCAAAATTTATTCCGAATGTCCCGAGGGTGTCAATTTATCTGCCATCAACATAATGACCAAAGAGAATTATGATCATCGTGTTCAGCGGTGTCAATCAAAATGTGCTTTTATTAATTGTTTTACGATTTTCTCAGCTTTCGTCTCAAACATGATAAATTGACCACCAAACAAAAAAAAAACTTCCGTTGTTTATTGTTTTTCTCCTCATTTCATTCTTTCTCTTACTGTTGTTCTTATTCGGGGTTAACCGTTTTATGCTCATCAGATCTAATGACCTGACCGCGATTGTTAAATACCGTTTTTTTTTGTATTTTTAATTGCACAGCAAATGAAAGCTGTAAGATGGCTAGCTTTTAATTATCGATCATATTATCGGTAATCGTTTTGGTCGCATTCTTGCAAACAATCAAAAAATCAAAGGTCAGTGCGAGTTTCCTATAAAAAATATCGATAACATTATCAACAATTGCTGATATCACGTTACACGTAAAGACAAACAAAATCACGTCATATTAAAAACCTTTAAACCATAAATAACAAAAGAATGCGAATGGCAAACAAAAGATCTGTTAATACAGACATAAAATACCAGTTGTTAAACTCTGATTAGCGTGTTTTATGGCCGATACATATCTGCATATATATCAGCTGGATCAGCTTCTTGATCAGCACGTAAAGCTCAGCGGCAAACAGTTAAAGGGCGTGAAAGAAAAGTAGGAAGTGAGAGAGCCAGACTGTTCAGAAGTCCATTCAACCTTCTGTACCAAGTTTGCTTATATGTACATACAATATATTGCTGTCGCTCCGATTTCCACACGCCTCCCTGCTCCATGTGTCCATACAGCTAAGCATTCCCCTTTTAAGGGAAGTCAAGATAAGAAAAAAAAAAACAAAAGCAAAACAATTTTGTGCTTGTAAATTGCGAAATTCGCGTACAACAGCAGAAACTACTCAATTGGCGACAAACAATCGTTTCCATTTGTTTCTGAGATCATTCATTTTAATAGAGTCACTGTCAGAGTCACTCAACGATAAAGCAAGCGAGCAGGAGTGAGAGGGAGACCTGAGGAGCAGGAGTGGTAGTTAATCTAAATTCATTTAGCGACAGCAATTCAATTAAATAACACTAATAACTAGGTGCTAAACGGGCTTCGATTTGGCCCCGTAGCCAAAAATAATGCCACGACAACACGCAAAGCGAGACAGTTTTCAGCCACGCCTCCTCTCCTCACCCCTCCTCTAACATACACTACCCGCTTCTTGGGGGATTGGCGCCACATATTAGTCCAATGACCAGTCAACCAATTCTCAACAAGTGGGCCTTGTCTACGAGCCAAAATCTGGTAGTGAAGGACGCCCAAACAGCCGGCATTTGCTTTAGGCCATATATGGATATGGCCAATATAAAGCTCAATACTATAACATTAGCAAATATGGTTATTCATAGAAAACTAAGCGTGTTGTCAACTGCCTGAGCTGGTTCTGACCATTTATGGTGGCATTTTAGCTGATGCTTATCCCCAGGGAGACAAATTAATAAAAAAAAACGATCAAATCCATCGATTAGTTTCAAATTAGTGTTTTTTCGGCTAAATTTAGCTTAATTTTCATAAAAATTAACCCATTTTAGCTTTGAAATTTTATAATGTATGATTTCAGATAAAATTAAGATTATTTAGATATTCCTTCTAGTTTTTTAAGGAATCAAGTTCTCGAAAAATAGTTTAAGATTTATAAGAAGACTTTTTAAGTCCCAAAATAGTACTCCTAAAATGATCAGGCCCACTCCCATGCGATTCCCAGTAACTTAAATCTTAATATAATCAGAATCGCTCCCTTGTGATTCCCAGTACTAATTTAGAGGTTTATTTTCATGTATTTTCAAAATGCAATCTTATCCTTATCCAAACTTGAATTACAACCCTTTTGAGTAAATTGTCGTACTTTGTAGGTGTGTGCACTATGTTTATAGGCAATTACCGATAGCTGAGTTATCTGAATTTGTTCTTTTCGGAGATAACGCTAGAAAATTAGAGCTCGACAAATGATTTAATTTGCGATTTGGCTTCAGTTGAGCAAATTGCAGCCATTGTTGTAGTCATGTATCAGTCGAAGGTGATTTTAGATATGATTTTCTTTTGGGAGCTGCTTTTGTCACTAGGTGGATCAATTATGTAACTAATTTCCAAATCTCTTTCTTGTAGATCAATTCAAAGTACAGCGAGGAACTCGCCCAGGAGTCTTTGGAATGGATCAAGGCTGTGACAGCGGAACCCATCAACACATCAGGTGACACGGATAACTTCTTTGAAGTGCTCAAGGATGGTGTGATCCTGTGCAAGTTGGCCAATGCTCTGCAGCCGGGCTGCATCAAGAAGGTCAATGAGAGCAAAATGGCATTCAAGTGCATGGAGAATATATCCGCATTCCTGGAGTGCGCCAAGAACTTTGGAGTACCCACACAGGAGACATTCCAAAGCGTTGATCTCTGGGAGCGTCAGAATCTCAACTCTGTCGTCATCTGCTTGCAGTCGTTGGGCCGCAAGGTACGTTACACAACACTGTCCACAGTCTAAAGCTCTTCTAACAAAACAATATCAATACTTTTCCGCAGGCATCGAACTTCAACAAGCCCTCAATTGGTCCCAAGGAGGCGGACAAGAACGTGCGCAACTTCAGTGATGAGCAGCTTCGTGCCGGCCAGAATGTCATCTCCTTGCAGTATGGTTCCAACAAGGGCGCTACCCAGTCGGGCATCAACTTTGGCAACACCAGACACATGTAGACGACAAATAAACTACAGATTTCAACACTTTTCTCACATTCACATTCCGAATTAAAGCCAAAACCAAAATCCCACAAACATTTTCCGTAAAAATTCCAAGAAAAGTGAAAATCACATTGTTTGTAGACATTCCGTTAGAATCAAAAGTCTTCTTCTACTTAATATGTATTGATGATGATGTATTTATAAAAAAAAAATAAGAAAAACAAAAACATTTACTACTTGTATTCAAATTTATCATTATTTGCACCAGGCGTATGCCATAAACTACTCTTAATAATTAATTTTATTGTGTACTATAGAGTACGAATGAGTTCATTTTGTAGAATGATTAATTCTATTTTCAACAAGCAAATTTTTGACACGACTATTATTATTATTAATATTATATTTATATATATATAGAGACATTCAACTCAAATAAGCACTTGATATTTGTGCCATTAATTGAATTTACATATGTAAAATAACGAAACAAAAATCACGATTTGCCTTTATGACTACTCCAAGTAACGATAATTTCATAGTTGAGCTCGAAGAGTAAAAGTAACGATTACCAATTTAAATGAACCACCTGAATTTCAATACAATACCTGAGCATTTAAACAGAATTAAAATAAATAAAAAAGTCTATATAATTTGTATTACACATTTACATAAATGTTATTTAAATGTTGAAAATAAATAATTATTCTTTTATTCGCTTCACTGTGAATTATTTTTATTCGATGATATATCGATACTCAGCTATCGAAACTGGTGCTAAAAATTAATCGATCGCAATGGGCAAATATGCGATAACAATTACTTGTAGACATTCCAGAGCGAAGACGCTTGTGCACAAATTTTCAAATATGGAATATGAAATATGCCGTGTTTGTCTAAATAGCACGGTTACGCTGGTGGACATATTTGTGCAGCGACAACAAGTGGATCCCGGCAACCCAGAGCCATGCCTCGCGGAAATGCTTAATGAGATCGCTAATTGTTACGTTAAACACAATGACGAGTTACCACAGAAAATCTGCTTAAGTTGTGTTATAGGTGCTCAGAATGCTTGGAAATTCAAGCGGACCTGTGAGCAAAGCTATCGCCACCTCACTGGCATTGATCGGCAGTTGAAACAGGAACCATTGCAGGAACAGGAGCAGGAGATGGAAAAGCAGACAACACAGGAAGAAATAGAAGAAGAAGAAGAAGTACAACATGAACAACAGCCAGAGGAATTTGCATCAACAGGGACAGTAGAGCAAATGAGCACAGATAATTTGTTTGTAGCTAACAATTTGCCTACACACAAAACAGATCACAATGATAATTCAAAAACAATAGAAGCGGAAACAAATGAGAAGCCTTACAAATGCAATATGTGCAGCAAAGCATTTGCACACAAAAAAATCCTAAGTGTGCACCAGAGGTGCGTACAGATAATTTAAAAAATACGATTATTTATTAATGTTTTTAATTCTGCAGTTGGCACGCCGAGATCAAGTCGTCTATCCTTGAAGTTTCTCCCAAAGCGAGCAAACTGAAGAAACGAGTTAAAAAGCCGAAACTGGAGAAAGCGAGTAAAAAGAAAACGCAATCGCCGATAAATAATATATTGTTGCAAGAGGAACGGCCCTACCAGTGTTCAGATTGCCAAAAACGCTTTCAATCGAGTGCGGTTCTGAAAAGGCACCGATATATACACACTGGGGAATGTCCCTTTCAGTGTCCGTATTGCGGAAAGTCGTTTTACCGCAGTGACTACTGCAAAAAGCACATTAGAAATGTACACAAAGACTTGGAGGTACCAGCCAATCTGCGTGTGGCGTAAGCTCGAACCATGGTAAGCATTAGCATAATCACCACTCACTGCATTAAAGTTGAGCCACGCCCTAACAAGCTTTTGTTTTTCTTTTCCCTTTCAGTAGTGGACGTCTCATCACAAAACCTTTAACAGTATAATCTCCAGATCCTGATCTAAAAACTATTTATAAACAAAGCTGACATAAATTATCGAATAATTTTAAGAACATGATTTTATTTGAGCATAAAATTAGTTAACACTTGAGCAGAGCTTAAACGTGACATGATTTACCAGCACACCTGGTGAGATTCTTGAGTAGCAGACTATACAGAGCTTGTTCAATGGGCAGCAAATCATAGGCAATATTATCCAATTGATATGGATCCTTTGCCAGATCATAGGCCTCCGCATAATGCTCCGAGTCGCGAAATTCGCAATAGATGCGATTGAGATCATAGCGGAAATCTCGCACGCAAGCGTACGTATTATTCCAAGCATCCTGGCAGTGGCAGTCAGCAGCTAGGGTGCACTGACTCAAGTGGTCGCTACGCCGTCCTGGACACTCAGGATTGTACGTATCGTCATTTCCTTCGCCCCAGTACTCGATAAGCAGAGTGCGTTCCTGCAATGGCTGCTGCGTATGATGAACAAGTGCAGACCCAAATGAACGACCGTCCATCCGATTAGGTGCTGACAAACCAACCCACTCTAGAATGGTGGGTGCGAGATCAACTAAACTAACGGGCATATGAGTAATTTGGGCTGTTGGCACACTGGGTCCCAGTACTAGTAAGGGCACTTTGATGTCCGTCTCGTAGGGTTGTCGCTTATCGTAGGGTTGTGCAAATTGTCCCAAGTGATAACCATTATCAGATGTATAAATAATGTATGTATTTTGTAAGAATTGAGTTTCATTCAATATTGCCACCAAGCTAGTCACCATTTCATCCACAGAAAGCAATGCCTCCCAGCGCATTTGAAAGTATTTATCTACTGTAGCTATTGTGGCATTTGAAAGTCGTTCTGCTGTTCTAACTAGCCAGTGTTTATTCTTATCTGGATTATTGAAGCTTGGTGTCCGAAGAGCCAGTACCTGGTCAAAGGTGCCCGCATGACGTGGTGCCGGTGTGAAGGGTTCATGGGCAGTCGGTGGTGAAATCATTGCAAAAAATGGTTTCCTCTCTTCATCTTTTACAATTGCATTCTTTCGTATAAAGTCAGCTGCACGCTCACTTAGCAGATCAGTGAGGTATTTATCAGTATAGCTGACATTCTGTGTATTTTCTCTCAGTGTGTAGTTATAGTAGCGGGAGTTGCCATGAAGTCCATAGAACTCATCCCAGCCAAGCGGAACTTTGGCACCTTTAAATTGATTTAAATATTTGCCAGCAAAAAATGTCCTATAGCCGTGTCTCTGCAGCAGAGCCGGCAAAGCCTGCGGCTCAAACCGTTCACGCCATGTTCGGCCGTTGCAACCACCGCTTAGAGAATTATTAAACGTCCTGTGGTTGTGGGCATACTGCCCAGTTAAAATACTTGCCCGGGACGGACAGCAGATGGGAGTACTTGTGAAAGCATTTGTGAACTGCGTTCCGTGTGTACTGAACAGTTCCATTGTCTGTCGCAGCGGATACATGCCATGCAGCTCTACATCCTGATCATCGGTCAGTACCAAAACTATATTTGGTGGTGTCAAGTGTTGTTGCATGCTCGGTGCAAATAAGACAAAAGTTAGAATTAAAATAAATTTAATCATTTTTAAGCTGCGTACTAAACATCTACACATATATATATTTAAAAATCCCAGGCTTGACTTCTAAAACGATTAAAAAAAAAGCTATCGATTAATAGCGATACGCCTCACGAGTGCATGGAATAACATTAAAGAGGTTGTTGATTATTTCTTCTCTTTTAACGCGCCGGTCGTTATTTAAATGCCGCTTTACAAAAAATGATTCATTAATCACTGTGACTTATATTTCACGAATCCTGTTAAGAAGCAAAGCATAAAAGGCTTAAAACTACGAAGAGAACTTGCTACCTGTGACGTCATATACGCGCAGTGAGCCTTTATGCAGTGCGTAACCTTCTTCCGGCTATAATTCCTGCAGTGCAAGTGCATAAATGGCGTCATATCACTTTACTTAATAATAATGGACGCCGATAGCAGCAGTTGCCGTTCGTCTAAAGGTCCGTATAGTGAAATTATTGTACATATATGTATTTGTGCAAAATTGTGAATAAAACAATTTTTTTTTGTTTTTGTTTTAGTGACAAAATGTGAAACTGTGAAAAAGGCGATGCAATTGAAGCAGCGAAAACGAATGCGCAATAAACGACGCATGATGAAGACCAAGAAGAGCAGAGATGACAAAACTGCAATCAGTTAACCTAAGACGTCTTACTGAAAATCGTTTCTATCGCAATTAGGTTCAAGGCGGCATCAGCGTTTTAGCGCAAAGGAGACGGAAAAAGTTCCCTATTTCGCTGATGCTGGACGTGAGCGAGACCGTGTGAGAAATCTGCGTCACAGAACGCAACGAACGCCGTCACCACCTCAAAGACTTCGCCGACCACAACTTAGTCGCCAGCGTAGCAGATCAAGATCTCGATCCGCTAGGAAAAACAACTGTTGCAGCCATCGTCGTCGTTCCAAAAGCGATGAGCGTCATCGTCACCATCGAAGCCGCAGTGGAAGCCATATCAAAACAGATTCCACGCGCCGCAGACGTAGCCGCACAGGCAGCTATAGCAAAACAGATTTCACACGCCGCAGACGTAGCCGCAGTGGAAGCTATAGCAAAACAGACTCCACACGCCGCAGACGTAGTCGCAGTCGCTCACGAACTCCACGTATCATAACGGTTCCAGTGCCAGTTCCAGCTGCCGACTTTAATTTCGCATACGTTAGCCAACTGTTATACCCTTTTGATCCAAAGTAAAGTTACTTATTGATATTTTTATTTTCAGGGCTGGTCGCCGCATCCGCCCAGGCAACACTTTAATCCGATGTATGGGCCTTTGCCATTTGGCGGCATGAATCCACAACTGCGACCCTCAAGACCTTACTTTCAAGAGTTTCCTCGGTTTGGACCTTATAGATACAGAAATGGACCACCATTTGGTCCTAACCCCCGATTTAGCTATAGAAGGAACCCAAATTGATGATAAATTTTACATAATTACAAATTTATTTACTCAACTGCTATTTACATTCGTGTGTTTTGTACATTAAATTAATATAAATAATACACATGAAAACTAAAAACATACAACAAAAAAATATTGCATTTCTTATAAGGATTTGTTTTTAGAAGGATCAGAGGCAGGGGTTGAGGGTTAAGATAAGTTTGATTAAATCAGGCTCAAAATCCTAATAATGCCGCAAATAAAGTCACACGAAGAGAGTACGCTAATCACGGTTTTAAACTTGACGACTATGCAATTAGTTACGACTTTATACACACATTAATATATAAGAGAGATGACTTATACTATGGGGGAAGGGGGGACGGTGTGTAGACTATAGGGAACTGCTAAGATTCATATATAATATATATACATTATGGAGCACTATGTCAATAAATTATATAGTATGTATAAAAAAATAGATCATTTTTTACTGTGTACTGCGCCTGAACATTTCTCAAATCAATATATATATGTGAACATATATTATAATATGGTTAAAGCTCGACTCTAGGACGAAACTGCAATCGTAGAGGCGGATCTCGAAAGCGCCAACGTGTCACGTATACGAATTTCAGCGTATGATCCTTGCCCAGAAGCTCCTCGTTACACAGTATATCGATCTGTAAATGGAAGCAATGCCAATCGATTATTATTGTCTGTGCAATTGATTGATCGATTTGATATGTACTCACTTCACGATACTTTTCGATGCCATTGAGTATCTTCTTGGCGACGAGCTTCTTTAAATGCGTTATCGTCGCTTGCGAACTGCAGCGTATGAAGCGCCTTTGAAGATTCTTAAAGTTATTGCTTATGCACTCGAGGCACACGTTGACCTGTTCGTCCAAACGATGAAAATCGGATTCGGCATGCGCCTCCATCACTTTTTCGTTGTCATCCTCATGGTTTTGCGTTATGTCCTTGGGGCAAGGCATGTTGCGGCTCTTGTAAAAGTCGCGTTCACGTCGTGATTCATCTAGAAAAAAAAAAAACGCCAAAACATGAAGTTTAGTATAAAATAATTGTTATTTAAATGTGACGCACCTTCTTGCAGTTTCGGCACCAATTTGTACACAATGTCCTGCATGGTGCGATCGAAACTTATGTATTGCAGCGGGTGTGACTGATGTATGATGTTGTCGCAGGTAGGGCATGTTTTCTTCTCCTCCAAATGTTTGACCAGACAGCTCTTGCAAACTGTAAAGTGAATTTAACAAGCATAATTATTTAAAAAATTCAATTCAAATTCAATTGTCCTGCATCCGCATACAAAGAATGTCAACTCCCACGTGATACTAAATTCACCGGCTATGCAAATAGATTGAGTGGATTGGGGAATTAAATAAAAAGATATTTTCCTTGGAATATTTTTCACTTAAGCCTCGATTGACAGTGACTGGCGTAACCGCAACCGGTGTGCAGCAAGATGAGATAGAAGGGGACGGTGGCAGGGGTGCAACTGCAGGTTGCTGAAGTCTTTGGATGCGGATACTGAAACTGGCAATTGGCAATTTGGCAACTCACATGTGTGTAGACACTCCGTCACTGTCGTCGCATCGATGAAGTATCCACCACAAATTTTGCATGTTATATGGGGGTTAATTGTTTTTAATTTGACGCGCCGCTCCATTTTGTAGTTGAAATTAACAATTTCTTAGGAAATAAATAAACTTGCGGGCATAAAAATTATCTCCCCTCTTTCCAATGCGAGCAATGTTGTCTTTTTTTTTTGCTTGTTGCCGAAAATTTGGTCGCTTATAGCGCGAAAACGAGCGCAACAAAATCAGAAACACTCCACATAACGGTGCACGATTTAACTATTCATTTAAACAGTATTTTGACTATTATTTTAAACAAATAAAGAAATCACGACAAAATTGTGTGTACGTGTACGTGTGTGAGTGTGAGTGTACGTGTACATCGACCAGAGTGAATGGCAATTCTTTATATCGATAACGATTGCAATGAATTGTGACTGCCATCGGCGCTGCCACCTTGTAAACTAAGCGTTGTTAACACTACTGAACACAAAATTCTGGCGGGCAGCTTGGAATAAAATTAGAATAGCGTTAAGCAGAAAAATAATAAAAATTAATATTAAGCGATTTTAAAAGAACCGTTTAAGTAAAGCTCGAAATTTGTATAAATAAAACAAGTCATAGCTGTCACGCTGGCGCCATCTTTTGTGTAGCTGACGAAACTAATATTAAAATATATCGATATCGGCTGCCGGCAATAGTATTTAAATTCCCTCTATACTAGTATTTTTGGTCCCAACAAAATATAAAACAACAAAATTTATTGATTCTTTCTTTTTTGCACTTGTTGCTGCACGCGAAAATAAAAAAGGAAAACTTGTTCACTCTCATTTGGAGTTAATTTATGTCAAATACCTGAACAATCAAGAACCGCTTTAATTTAACGTCAAATAACTTGATTTGAGGCTAAAAACCCCAACTGGACGGACAAGAAAGTAAAGCTCAGCTCGCGCTCAAGCTCACAACTCTTGTTGTTATTTGCTGTTTGCTGTTGTGTTGTGAGCTCAGTTGAGTTGTAACCGTTAAACTGGCAGCACGTACAATGTCCGCAGGTCGAGTGGTCGTCTATGGTGGCAAGGGAGCTCTGGGCTCCGCCTGCGTTGAGCATTTCAAAGCCAAAAACTTTGTAAGTTCAATTTCCTTTCACTTTTAATTGGCCAATTCAATTGTTTAATTGTTTCTTTGGTTTTGCTTATTATAATACATTCGTAACCTTCAACTCAGTGGGTTGGCAGCATTGATTTGAGTGAAAATGAACGTGCCGATGTCAGTGTCGTGGTGCCCCGGGATGCCAGTTGGGAAGAACAGGAACAGGCAGTTATTGGCAAAGTGTGTGAATCTCTGGCTGGCAACAAACTGGACGCGGTGATCTGTGTAGCCGGTGGCTGGGCAGGTGGCAACGCCAAGAAGGGTGAGTCATCTGAGAAATGTATCACAAACGTGTATTTATTTGGAATTCCCCTTGTAGATTTGGCAAAGAATTCGGATCTTATGTGGCGCCAAAGTGTTTGGAGCTCCACCATTTCAGCTGCTCTGGCCGCTCAGCATCTCAAGGATGGCGGTCTGCTGGCACTCACTGGTGCCAAGCCAGCGCTGGAGGGCACACCTGGCATGATTGGCTACGGCATGGCCAAGGCAGCAGTGCATCAGTTGACCCGTTCGCTGGCTGGCGCTAATTCTGGTTTACCCGCCGATGCACTGGTTGTATCCATATTACCCGTTACGCTGGACACGCCAATGAATCGCCAATGGATGCCCAAAGCCGATTTCGGCAGCTGGACAACACTCACCGAGGTGGCGCAGCTCTTCAACAAGTGGACCGACAACGAGGATCGTCCCAAGTCCGGTTCTCTGCTCCAGCTCATCACCAAGAACGGCATAACCGAGCTCATAGCGGCCGAATAAACTCACAAATTTGTTTTTCATAATAACTACACTCAAGTACATACATATATACATATATATACACAGCTTAAACTATTAAATATTAATAAATGCGTTATTGGTGGCTTTATCTCGTTTAATGTTATCTGCAAACACACACACACCCATTTATAGGATAACCTGTTGAACTATGACAACGGGACTCCAAACTGACAGCTTAAGTTTTCTTCTTCTTCATGATCTTCATAAAGAGCACCATGCCTGCAGAATGAAAGAGAAACAGAGAGAGAGTGAGTGTTAGTGACTGCAAAGCTGCTCAATCGTGGTGTATTTGAAGCTCGCTCGTGGCGAGTTTACGCAGCAGACAGAGCTTAACTAGCCATTTGTTGACTCACCAATAAACACCACAATCACAAAAACAATCATTAGCCAGAGCCAACATTTGTAGGCCTTGCGTGAATGCTGCTCCAGCTTCTCAGCCTCTTTGCCCAGCGAATTTAGATTGCGATCTGCCATTCCCGTCGAACGGGAAACAACTTCAGTGTCGCGTCTGATGATGCGATTTGCCGTCTCCGTTTGTTCCTTTAGATTGCGTGTTAGCGACAGCATATGCTCGGTAATCTTCTCCTGGGCATTATTATAATACTTGACAGCCTCGTTCATGTTATTTCCTGTTGCAGCTTCACCGGCAACGCCCCCACCGCTGCCACTTCCCGCTACTGCCGTTGGGTCTTCGGTGCCACGTCGTCTTCGCAGTGTGTCGGCATCTTGACATTGAAAGAGTTATATTTAAAATGTCGGAAACGTTATACAAATTGTCATATACCTTGCAATAGATCCTTGCGTAGTTCGTTGTGCTTTGCCGTATTCTGCAACTGGCGCATCTCTTGCAATGCAATTTCACTGGAAGATTCCATCTTTCGTGCAATTCCATTGCTTGCGTTGTTGGAATTATTTGTGTAACCGGTGATTTGCTTGAGGGCATGGAGGCGTTCTTCGTAGCCGGGTATCCGAGTAGCACTTTGTGGGCTGTGGTGCATGGAGGGGGTGGGGCATTGTATATGAACAAATGCTAATCCATTTTTTTTTTTTATAAAACTCACTCTTCCATCGCCGCCAGCTCGGCAACCATGGTGTCAAGTGATTTCAGGAACTTTTGCAATCGCCAAAAGTTGTCTTCGCTTTTGGCAAGATCCTCACAGTTTGTCAGGAGTGTCCTGATGTTAACATTCAATTTTGTTGCCATTTTATAAATAAAAACATAAAATTCCTTATTGTTCGGTTCGTTTAACAAATCACAAGATATCGATATTAATATGGACCGCTACGCGATAGTTGCAACACACGCAATTATCGATATTATATTAAACATTAATTAATGATGGCAGCGTTATATTCCTGCTTTTATATGAAAATTTGAAACAATTTTCTGTAACCCCATTTCAATTTCTGTACAGTTCGTTGCATATATATATATAAATTTTGCTACATCTGTCGTGAGCAGCATACCAGCCTTTGGCAAACAGCTGAACAGAAGTCCAAATGCAACGCTTAATCGGTACGCTTGCCAACACTCCGTCGCGACGTTCGGTCGAAGAAACGCAAAGAAAACGGCAGTTTGTTGCTGGAAAAATTTGCTCCGTGAATTTTAATTAAATTTAAATTGTTTAAAACCGCCAATTGCGTACGTATACAATACGCAGGCGAAGTAACGTGCCGGTTAGACTTAAGAAGTGTAAGTTTGATTGAAATGTGAACGGAAAGTGGCACATCGCACAAAAAATTTAAATGATAAAAAGAGTCAAAGCCAAAGAAATGCGAAAATATGTACATACATGCATGTGTACATCCGCATACATACATAAGCAGACGATGTGAATGCGCGTATGTGTGTGTCGTGTTGAGTCGAGACGAGCGAAAGAGAGAGATAGAAAGACGGAGAGAAATTGCCTTAGTGAAGCACATTAAAATTAATACACATAAATAACAGTGCAATAATATAAATATCAGCCATAATTACTTGCATACATCTAACTGCATTTAAATGTTTCCGCAAGTCTTCATAATTAAGCTATTTGCCGCTGGTAAGGGGATCATTTTGTGTGTCGATTCAGTGCGTGAGTGTGTGTGTGCGTAGTAAATATGTATATGTGTATAAAAAGAAAAGGAACAGACGAAAGTCGCGGCATCCATTGTAAAATTTGAATTGGCTTAAAATAAGCAATTACATTCGGAATGGAAGTAAAACAAAGAACAAGCATAAATCGGCCACTTTGCAAAATCGAACAAAAAAATCAAAAAGATATGTGTACCACACATTCGAAAGAAAACCTACGAAAGTGGTTGCTCGCGTCACTGCTACATATGTATCTGTGTTTGTGAGTGTATGAGTGTTTCACGTATGTATATAGGTGCGTTTGTCATTGCTGTGTGCGTGTGAATGCGAGAGGAATGCTGTCTATGTATCACGTTTCGCACTCTATATATGTAAATACATATAAATCTATACGTGTGTGTGTGCAGTGTTGTGTAGTGCATAAAACATGAAGCAAACAGATTTTGAATTTAGATTCTTTTAAATTTCTCCGAATTTGTTGGAGTCGTCTAAGGTTTTTGTAGATCGTCTGTTAGAGCTTTGTTAACTCACACAGTACAAAAGTTTCAAAATGTTTTTGAAAACAGTCTGGTCATATTTAAGCAAATCGATCTTGTTATTCTCTGGTTTTAAAAGTTGCATCCCTAAGCAGGCAGCATTCAAGTAGAGGGCGATGCACAAAAGGAAGAGAGTTACACCGAGAGAGTGTATGATAAAGAGTGTGAGAGAGAGAGAGAGGGAACGAGTAAGACAGTATATAAACAGCACACGCATACAACAAAACAAACTTGTTTGGACGCGGCTCTCTGGCGCTCGCTCAGTTGCAAAATGAGCAAAACGCCGCTATTCGTTTTCGTGAGAGAACTGACAAATCTTCTTTTGAGTGGCTGCTGTTCGATTCTCGCTACTCGCTGTTGCTGCTTCTACTGCTGTTGTCCGTAGCAGTCGCTCTCATTTTTAGGAACTACTCAAAGCAAAAGCAAAGCTAGGCGAGCGAAATTTCCATTGTGTGTGGCGATGTCGCGTCGTCGTTGTCGTTGCCGTTGCCAGCTAGCAGTAGCAGCAGCAGCAGAAACGGTCTCGCAGTCGGTTTAAAATTTTCTGACTCGTCATTTGGTGTTTGTGCGAAAAGCGAGAAAACTTAAGCATATATACATTAATATATATTATATATATGTATGTATACGCATATATTGAGTATTGAATTTAAAATAAATTATATATTTAAAAATTCGGTGAACGCAGTGCAAGGTGCAAGTTCGATACAAAAAGATTAACAATATTTAAATCGAGTCTCCATCTCTGTCACCTCTATGCTGTTGATGTGTGCGTGTGTTTGTGTGTGTATAGAACGCGTGTGGATGTGCAAAGTGTATTCGTGTGTGTATGTGAGTGCCTTTTTAAGCACAAACTCATTACAATTTACTATTACTCATCTGCGCTTCTTGCTCTGCTTCTTCTATCTACCTATGTTTTGCACTGAGAGCAGAGATGAAATGAAACACGCAAACCGAAACCACAAATAATAAATAATAATTATTCATTATTTGTGTTGTCGTTGAACGATAAAAAATCGAAATTTGAAAAATGAATACAGAAAAATGTATTTCAAAGTGCATATTGAGAACGTCGGCGGCAAATCACCGTTATATGACTAATGTAAACGTCGCATTAAATATAAAAAGCATAAAGAATTATTCAGCATTATGCATACATATTACTTGATTTGAATAAATTGTAGTTAAAGAAACTACCTATTTATTATATTTTTTTGTCTACATCAACGATTAACGAAAATCCAACGACTTTCATCGTCGTGCGTCGGTGTTTATATGTATGTAACTCGCTTGCCTGCTCTCTTACACACACACATATGCATCGAAGCACCCCAGTTGTAGTAGTAGTCGTCGTCGGTCTCGTCACGTCGTCTGCGCGCCTTGAAAAGTCAATTTTTGTATCTCGCTCAAACGCGGGCTCGCTCTCTGCTCTCGCGTGCGTTGCTCAGTGCCGAATGAATGGACAGTGGTTCAGCACATGCGAAGAGAGAGAGTGAGGTATTAGGAGATGATGACTGCTGCTGCTTCTGGCGGCCGTCCACCCTTGTAATTGCCGCATATGTCCGTGTTCAAGTTTATATATATGCGTGTGTGTGTGTGTGTGTATGAGGCAGAGAGAGAGCGCAGCAGCAGCAACAAATAAGTAGTAGCAACAGCACAAGCAAGCAAACCCAATAAAAAAACAATAAGGCAAAAACTTAAAAAATACAAAATTGTTTTTCATTGTCGTTTGGCAGTATGTGAGGGACTGAATGAGTGACTATGTGAACGAGTGTTTGTGAGTGCAATTCGCATGCCAAGACTCTCCCTCTCTCAAACATACGCGCGCTCTCTCGGCACTGTTACTGGTGGTGCTGCTGCGGCTGCTATGGTGCGATGATGTTGCTGATTTCGAAATTGATTTACCTGAACGTGTTTCGGTTTCGGAAGCTCGCAAAAACGAAACTGTGCAGCAATAGCAATAACAATTGCAAATAACAACAATAGCTAATCTCAATATCTCTTTTTAAGTGAACCGAACGACGAAGTCAAAAACCTAAACACAAAATGAATATGAAAAAAGTGCCGATGTGCGAGTGCATTCAAAATAGATAGAAAATAAATAATAATAATACATAATAAATAATTCATGTATCGCTCTTGTTCTTGTTCTTCTACTAATCGCCAAATACAAAAGTAGTTCTAAACTGCAACAGCTGCACAACATCTACAACAACAACAACAGCAGCATCGTCGTCAACAACAACAAATGCGACAGCAGCAAAATACAAATTCACTCAAAACAAGCAACGCAATTTGTATATGTGAACGTGAACGTGCGTGCATTTGTGCCAGTGTCTGTGGATCTGTGTCTCTCGCCGTATTTTGAGAATCAATACAAAAAGAAAAGTGAAGAAAATATAAAGAAAGAAAGAAAGAATATCTCAATTCAATCGCAATCACAACAAATGTGCAAATAAATACTAGAAGAAATACTACACATAAATAAAAATATATTTACCAATTTCTCACACAATATTCACATCTTGAGAAAATGAGGTGCTGCTGTTGTGCAAAAATAAAAAGCCAAGAACTATGACGCATCAAAATCATCAGACAAACGGCGCAAGTTTGGAGGATTGCCATACAAACTTCTATGCCTTGGTAAGTGTCGCCTTTTCTTTTACATACAACCACAACAACAACCAACACAAACAACAACATTTTGTCACACTCTCTATTTTGTGTCTCTCTTTCGGGTAATTTCCATTTCCGTTCTTTGCCAATTTGTCTTAGATCTAGGTCAGTGACAATGCATCACTGTCATCGACTCCCCCTGTCACCGCTTCCCACGCTGATCGTTCGATTGTCCTTGTGACTTAATCGATAGGCGTTCCGTGTAGTTTCTTACCGATATTATGTTAAATTTCAAACAGTCACACGCTCTTTGAACTAAATTCACCTTTTCTTTTGGGTGTTTTTAAAGCGGAACTATGCATATGCGAGTAGGGAATAGACACAAAACAAGTCAAAGAAAAAGAAGCAACAACTAAGTGAATGTCTGCGTGTGTGTGTTTGTATTTGTGGGTACTACATGCGGCAACTGGCCGGTCGGTTGGTCGGTCATAACAGGTTCTTCATCGGCGTCTTGTTGGCCGGGTCGCAACGCCGTTTCTTTTTCACATAAGCAACAGTCACAGCGGTGGCAGTGGCATATTTCTTTAATGAATCTCGCTCAACGACAGCAGCAATAACAGCAAAAGAAAAGCTCAAATGGCAACCTAAGCTCAGCACAGCAATGGCGAGCGATGCGTACAAGTCAACGTGCTTCAACACGCCTGCCTGACTATTCCTCCTCCCCACTTCATACTCCATACCGCCCCTGTCCCCTAGACTACACGACATTAGCAGAGAAATAAAGACAGCGATGGAGCTGTAAAACTATCGATAGTGTCCCACTCGATAGTTATTATTTTAATGGGAAGAATCGAAATAATTTTAACTGATTAAACATTTAATTAAACTTATTTCTTTAATAAAGTAATAAAAAAAAAATATTTGTTTTTAAGCATACAGAAACTTCTCTAAAAATAACTATATTTTTCAACAGAAATCTGTTTAGTTGCAAAGTTTCTTACAAAGTTTAACCCTTTCTTAAAACGCTAAAGAGCTACAGCGATACTATCGATATCCCATAGACGATTTTGCAGCTCTAGACAATGAGACTAAGTGACCGACGACGCGCCAACGAACGCTATACGAAATAACGAAACAATAACAAACGCGCAAAACTTTCTCTGAGCGAGAAATGAACAGCAACAACGAGTGTGAGTGTATGAGAGAGAAACTTGCTAGACAACAGATAGACCCAATTAGAGAGCGTCTCAGAGAGAGAGGCAGCTGACAAAAAAAAGGCGAACTGAACTTGGAAGGCACGCGCGCGTGAACAAACACAAGCAAAGCGTGTCAGAATGATAACACATAGAGGGAATGTGAGAGCGACGCACTCACACACTACTGAAAATATGTGCCAGAGGCAAAACGAGCGCAAGCCTCAAAGCCGCCACCGCTCACAGAGAACACATACAGAATAAATGTTTGCTTGTTGTGTAGAATTGAGTATGAAAATCGCAAAAATACGAAAATAATAAGAGAACACAAATCCATGCACACACGTTCACACACACACCACCACACAAGCATATGTAGTAGTACACGAGTGTGCAACGAGACGCCGCTGACGTCGGCAGATAAAAGACAACGGCGACCTAAACGTTTGTTGTTGTTTGCTGCCGTGGGATGATTACAATGTTGGGAAACGTCAAAAACGGTCTACAAGCCACAGTGGGAGGTGGAATTATATATTTTTATTTTATTAAATATATGCTTATGCGCTCGCCCAAAAAGTAAAAGGCCAATAAACGTATGGCAAAAGACAACATAATTCACAAACAAGAAAAAAACTCAAGTCTCTCAACCATACAAAGTAGCGAGTTGTAAAAACGAGAGCGAAAATGAAAACACAAATTGCGATACCAAATTCGAAATACAAAATCAAGCGGACGGAAGAATGTGGAACGACGCGACGGTCTCTTGTTGCCTCTGCTTCTGTTGCTTTTGTTCTTCTGTTTCTTGTTGTTGTTGGGGGCGATGTTCGTCGACGTAGTCGGTCGGCAGCCATTCGTGGTTTGGGGAATACCTTCTGCTTGCTTGTTGTTGTTCACTGTAGGTGTGTTTGGCGCGTATGTGTGTTTGCGTGCGTGTGAGGTGCAGTTATTTGGTTATGTTTATGACGGGGGCTTCTGTCTGCATGTGTATGTGTGTGTGTTTTTACGGTCTCTCGTGTTCGTATTATTTTTTTTTATTTTGCTTAACACTCTCTTGACTATCGTTTTTTGTCTCTGGCCGTTTGTGCGCTTCCATTGATTTGTGCTTGCCACAGCAGCAACAAAAACAACAGCGACTCAAACAACTTGTTCCAAAGCTACAAACTACAAGCAACAACAACGAAAAGTAGAAGAAGACCAACAACTCGCAACGGAAGCCGCCAATGACGAGCCAAAGACACGACCCTAGCCAGTTTTTTTTTTTTTTCTGTTTTTGTTGTATAGCTTTAGCTTTGGCTTTTCTTTTCAAATTGTCTTCTGCGTAGCCTCTTCTTCTTTTTTTACTGTTTCTGTTGCTGTTGTTGTTGCGTTTTTGTTTTGAGCTTTGCTTTGTGTGCGCCTTTCGTTTTATTTGTTTTTTTTTCTGTTACAAGTGCAGCAACAGTGGAATGTGTAAAACGTTTTGCAACACTGTCTTGCACAGTTGTTTTCATTTTGGTTAGGGTCGCTTACGGCAGCTTTTGTATGTGAATGCAAGTGCCTGAAGGGGGCGGAAGTGAAGGGTTTTGTGTGGGATTTGTAAACAAAGCATAGGTGTAATCTCAGTTAGATACAGTGAGCACCCGACATGATGAACCACTCAAAAAGAATACCAAATCGTTCACCTTATCGACTTGACACTGTAATTATATATGTATGTAATCAAGCACTTGGCTGTGCTATCGATTGTACAATATTATATTTTGAAATACATTTTATTTATTTATTGTTTATTTTTTTCTTATCTAAATTCGATACACACATGCGATGAATATGTTAATTAAGCAAGAAATGATAACACAAGCTTCTCTTCCTCTTCTTTTTACTCCTCCACAGACTGATTTGTGTGGAATAAAATGGCGAAAGTTCGTTAATGGCGAACGGCCAAATGCGTCGAGTGATCCATTGGCCGATCCAATACTACGATCCTATTCACGATGCATGCAGGCGGATATGCTGTGCGTGTGGCGTCGCGTACAATCCACCAAGCAGGATAACACCGATCCAAATGCCTTAAACTTTGAGATTACCACATCGACCACTGTACACCCGCCTCTATCGCTGGCCGCTGCCAAGGAGCTATGGATCTTCTGGTATGGCGAGGAGCCGGATCTCAGTGAGCTGGTCGATGCCGAGCTGCTTAAAGTAGCAGGTAAGCACAAATACATCTATTTACTTTAAATTATCGTTATAGATATAGTACCGGCATTAATATCTGTGTTTTCCTTGTTAGGCTCGATGCACGCAAATATTCTGAATTACTGATTTTATATTCTGAGCTTTTATAAATTGAATAAAACTTCAAGGCCGCCGCAACGTGCATCGCAGCAAAAATTGTGTTGTACCCATGAGAAAACCAAAACAATACACACATACATAGATACATGTCAAATAAATAAACTCGCATGTGTTTGTGTCTTCATCATCACTCACATGGCGCGCACGTCTGTCAGCCAGTCGCAGCAGTAGTAGTAGTTTGCTGCCCCTCTCTCACACTTGCTCTCTTTTGTGCTCTCTCACACTATGTCTCTCTCACGCTCTCTGTGTGTATGTGTGTGTGTTAACTTTGCGGTCAGCCCACGCGTAAAACGTCACCTGTGTCATTTGCAATGTTTTTGTTTCGTTTGTGCACGCGCGCGCTCTTTTATGACACTGTTCTCTCCCGCTTTGCCGTTGGCTGAAGCTTACTCTCGTCGGTTTGTGCTCTCTCTTATTTTGCGCTATAGCCGCCTTGGCAAGTTCTGAATTCTGTTCATTTACGGGAGTTGCTTGATGGCCTCGATTGCCTTTGTTTTTTTGCTTTTATTATATTTGGCACTCCGCTCTTCTTATCAGTAGTTTTTGCGGCGTGTGGCTACTATTTCTTTTTTTTGTATTTGACAACTGCTTCTCATACGCTATCTCTTGACCACAAATTATCACTCGGTCTCTGGTTGTAATTTGTGTTGTAGTGGATTCGCCGTCAGCGTCTCATGCCCATGGCAAATTCCACTCATATCGTAATCTTTTTCACATATCAACACATGCTACGTCAATAGGAATCGTAAACGTAATCATAACGTATTTGTCTCTCCTTCTTCCGATTTTTCGACGTCATATTGCGATTCATTTTACTTTTACAGTTAGCTATTGATAAATTATTTCAAGTTGAATGCGCCTCTGTTTTGCCGCCGCTGCTATGGCTGTGGTGAAATTGCTGTCGACCCCGACGACATTGCGCTGTTGTTGTTGTTTTTTAATGACAAGGACATTGACTAATTGCATTGACATTACTTTGTGCGAATGCTCTTTTTATAGCCTTTTATTTTGCCGTAAACAATAAACAAAAAAGCTTGCTATGTATGCAAGTGTATTTACAAGTCTGTGTGTGTGAGTGGTTATGTGTCTGTGAATGAATCCAAGAGAGTGAGAGGGAAGACCGTGGTAAAGTGCCTGCCCAGTGAAAAGTGGCAACGACGCAGCGGCAAACCCAAATTATTTCATGTGTTGTTTTTGTACAATGTACACACAACTTGCCACAGCTTTATGTTGTTTTTCGGCCGCAAGCATAAAACAGACGTCACGGCTACACAGAACGCTAGCGCGGGCTCTCTTTTTATTTTCGGTTACTTCGCTGAGAGCATTTTCGCTTTTCAGCTTTGTTTATAACGGTTGCTTAGCTGTAGTGGCACAGTGAAAACAAAAACATGTACATACAAACATCGATTTTTGCATAGATATCGATACCGATAGCGTACACGATGACAACACAGCGTATTATCGCGCTAAAAAAGCTTGTAGCCCCCGCCGCTACTTGTTGTCATTGCCAGTGTGGTTGTTGTTGTTCTTTAATACATTTTACCTTAAACAGCTGTCACTTTGTTGCTACTTTAACATTGTATGGTTGTGTGTGTGCTTCTCTCTCCCTCGCTCCACAATTGGGGCTAATAATTATGAGCTCACAATTTGAATGCATGTGTATTAGTGGCTTAATCTCTGTGTATGTGTGATTGTGCGCTCTCGCAGTCGGCTGTTCTCTTTTGTGCGCTTTTTTAAACTGGTTTTTAAGCTTAATTACAATGCGCTTTGCTGTGTTGTTGCTGCAAAATTTTGCATTCGCTCCGTTTGCCGACGCTTTACCTGCTTTTTTCTGCTTATTAACCAATTTTCAATGTTCGTTCACCCGTCTCCGCCGTCGCTAAGCCGCAGATTATTGACCTTGATCAAATACATATGTATTACACACACTCATGAAAATGTTAGTATTTGTTATTTTACCGTCACTTCTATAGCTTGTTGCACACTCCAAACGCAATTTCCTAAGCGAAATTATTGAGTTTTGCTTGTAAAACACACACATACACACACTTGTGCACGTCATTTACATTTGGTTTCGCTGTGGTAGCAAATTTTTAACCTAAAATAGCGCTTCAAGCACAAACAACAAAAACGAATGTCTCTCATCGTTTCAGTATGTGTGTGTGCGTGTGGGAGAACCACAAAAGAGCGAGTGCACGCTTCATAAAAGTAGCGGCACTTTTGGCCAAACAAGACTCATTCACTCACTCACTCAGTCGCCAACAGCACAGCAGCAGCAGCCGCCGCCGCAGTCAGCAACAGCGAATGTTTGCGCATATGTATATGTGAATGTATTAAGTACATACAACACACAGATACACCTCTCACCCACTCTCTTGCGGCGCTCTCTTTTTTTTTGAATTTGTCGCTCTGCGTGAGTCTTCTCAGACAGCAGCAACATGTGCACAAACCACACGTGCTACAAAAAGACACACACACAAAGAGACAAAGTATAAATGTGTGTGTGTTCATGTATTTGGAATTTGCATTGAGCCAGCCGTCGGTCGGTCGGACAAACGGAAGGACGGACGGATAGTCTGTTGGTCGTCGCCGTCGTCATATTCCTGTTATGGCCGTATAGGAGTATGAGATTTGCTTGCAGACGAAGTCCAAGACAGCGCAACAAACGAAGCAAGCAGCACGTCGGCAATTTCAATTTTGTATTTGTGTGGAATATGTAGGTTTGGCATTTTTTTCGTGTTTCGTTTTGATTTCAATTCTTTTGTTTTGTTTGCTTTCGGGGAGAGACTGAGAGAGAGAGGCTGTAGCGCCGTTTTGCTGTTGCTACCCTTTTTGCGTTTTTCTGTTGCATGCTTTTGCCTCTGTGTGTGTTAATGTGTGAGCTTTGAACTTTTGCCATATCTGTGTGGGCTTTGTATATGACCCCTACTAGTAAATAGAGGCTCACCTACACACATACATGCGTATATATAGTTGAGACATAAGCACGCACACACATACATAATCGTACATTGCCCTCGAGTAAAATTTTACGCTGATCTCATTGAAAGAAGGTACACACAGTCGCACAAACAATGAAATTCACAAGCAAGCTTGTAACAACAATATAACGACAACGACAACTACAAGAAAAAAACCACCAACAAGCATAAATTTCCGAAGCCCAGCCTACGAATTCACTGCCGCCGCTGCTCTGCTCTGTCCGCTGTATTGTGTTGCCGTCACCGTCGCTGTCGGCGTCATTACTCGCTGCTTTCGGTGCTCACTCATCCACTCTCTTACAATGCCATTCGTACTCATGCTCTCTCACACTCGCCGGTGTGCGTCTCTCTTTTGTATTTTGAGTGAAAAATGGCGCTCGCGTACTCTTTGCTTTTGTGTTTTGTTATTTATAATGTTGTTTACCTTTACGTAATTATCTTTGCAACATTTCTGGATGTTGCCTCTGTTTGGCCTCTTTCTTTTTGCTTATTATTTTTCCAATTTTGTTTTTCTTTTGTTGCCCGTTTGTGTCGGTGTGAGTGTGTTTGCTGAATGCAGAGGGTGGACCCGGCGCTGCTGGTGCGCCTTGTAACTGTCGATGACAGCGGCGACGGCAACGAAGACGCCGCAGTCGCAGTCACTGAGTGTGTAGGCGGCTGTCGTCGTTTACGCAAATATTCATATGTGTGCGTGAGCACATGTATGTGTATGTGTGTTGAGTGTAAGTGTTGGTGAGATGCTTGGAATTTTCCAAAACAGAAAAAAATATCGGCTATTCTGTTCACCACACACTTCTTCTAACGTCAAGCCAAACGTAAATAGTCGGCTTGTCGCTATCGCCGTCGCCGTGTTGCCTTTTTGTTTCAAGTGGCATTTTGTTTGCGCTTCCGCTTTTGATTTTGTTTGTGATGCCTGCCTCTCTGCTTTGCTCTTTGCTGCTGCCGTCTTTCTATGGGGGGACCGTTTTTATGCTCTTTATTTGCCTTCATGCTTCTTCTTCTGTCACGTATGCCATTGCAGCGTCTGCAGTTGTTGGTTGTGCTTGCATTTACATACAAACAAACACAGATATTCTCGACTCTTCTAGTTTAATTTTGCCGCTCTCTCTTTTACTCACACTCGGCCTCTCTCTTTCTCAATGTTATTAATTCGTCTCTGCCCCTTTTTTCTGCTTTCCTTCACTTCGTTTTGTCAACGGAATGCGCGCGTCGCATAACAATAACAAAATAATTTTCCATAAATATACTCTTATAGCGCGCGCGTCACTTAAAGATTGAACTCTCATTTTTTGTTTTCTAGTCCGTTGAATAATTTGCGTAGTTGCGCATTGTTTATGTGCTGCTGTCACCAAATATACAAACACACACACAGAAAAACCTAGAAGAAGCAGAGAGAACGCGCGCGTTTTTTCATCTTATTCGGTTATTTTCCGTGTTTAAAATGCGTTCCACAAACTTTCCAATGAGTAGATAAACTCGCTTTGGAACGTATTTTATGGGAATTTGTTGAGGCTGGGGCTTTTGAGCTTTTACGATCTGATTTAAACTAGTTGAAAGCTGATTTAATAGAAATTAATTATATAGGTTTTAAAAAATCATATTGTTAATAAATTTGTTTCTTTTTGATTATTCCAGCCAATCAAGCGCTCTGGAATGGCACCTGGAAGGGCGAGCTGACTTACGAGTGCCGCTCTCTGCTCTTCAAGGCGTTGCACAATCTAATGGAAAGGTGAGTGAAAATTGGGAATAACTGGAAAGTCCTTTAAATAATCGAATTTGTTTTTTGTAGATTTGTGCTCACCAAGGATATTGTACGCTTTGGAAAATGGTTTGTGCAGCCTTGCACCTCCAGCGATCGTCTCTTTGGACGCAGGTGAGTTGTCGTGCCACATGACACGCCTACATTTCGGATGCATTCTTGGCTTTAAAATGGCATGGAGCCGTTAAAACTTGGCTCAATGTTCTGCCCAGCATGCCAGATTAAACCAATGACAGGAACTCTGTGCAATCGCATTGAAGTCTATGCGACTGCATCGTTCTTCCTGCCACATTAAAAAGATACAAACGTATCTACAACTGTTTATAGGTTTTTAAAGACATTTCTAATCGATTCCTTTCTCTTTCCGTCTGCAGTTCTCAGCACTTGTCCTTCTCCTTCACGTTCTTTGTGCACGGCGACACTGTATGCGCCTCGATTGATCTGCGGGAGCATCCAGCAGTGCGTCCTCTTACCAAAGAGCACCTGGCGGAAGCAGCGTTGGCATTTGCCGCGGCCAGTGGACAGACAACAGCCGCCGGATCAGCGCAACGTGGCCAGGATAATGCAACCAATGGTGGTGCCACAGGGACACCGTTGCCAGCCAGCTCACCGCTACCCGACGCGGCTGGAACTGGTGTGGAGAAACCGGAAGCAGCAAGGGCACCGCCACAGGCACGTAAAGTGATGTTGGCACCATTTGGAATTGCGGCAATACTCACGGGAAACAGTTACAAGGCCAGCGATCCCATGGCCGAGAAGATTCTAGAGGATTGGGCATCGTTTTTTCCGCTCTGCAACAAGGACAACACGGATGTGCCGCCGGTCGTGGAGGTGGTATCGGGTAAGTTAACGAAAGTCCCAGACCTAAATTCTACAGATATAAAAACTGATTTCGCTTTCCAGGTGGTCATAAGATGTATCATCCAACGAACTATGTACTAGTCACAGATCTGGACGATATGGAGCAGATGGAGTTTACTGAGATGTACAAGGCACATGGTAACGGTAACAGTAGTGTAAACGGTACAGCAGCTGATGCAACAGCTGTTTTGGCTACGCTCTGCTCACCCGCACCAACAACAAGTGGAACCACTGGAACAACAACACCTGCAGCAACACCGACAGCAGCAATAGCGGCAGCCAAAGACGCAGCTGCCACAAGTAACAACAACAACAATACAAGTAACAACAACAGCAATTCAAGAAAAGCAACAACAACAGCAACAACATTGCAAGCCCTGGAACGTCTGACGTTTCAACCTTACTACGATCAGCGTCCCACATCGGGATTTACTTTTAACACGAATAATACTCATATACCCGCAACGGCAGCCATCGAAATGCCGGAACGTGCGTGGCAGGATTGCGTTATGAATACGCTGCATGCCGATGCGGCGGTGGCAGCAGCAAACGCAGCAGCCACAACAACACCAACTACTTCCAATGATGATGAAGACACAAAGCAAGTGGATTCCAAGCAGCATGTTCAGCAGCAAATCCAACAGCAGCAACAACAACAGCGACAAAAGCTTTGGAACTTTGTGGATCCCATGCAAAAAGCTCCCTGCATATGCACCAAGTAAGTTGCTCTTAATATTTTTAACTACATTTCTGTTTCTGTTTCTCTTTCTTTTTCCTGTTCCTCTCTTGACCCGCCTAACTCTTTGCCACTTCTATTTCTGCCGCTCTTTTTTTTAACTTCTTCTTTAATTCTCTATCTATCTCTCGCTGTCTCTGTCTGTCTTTATGCACCCTTCCGCCTTTCTTTTAAGACTGTGTTTTTTTTCCATTATGTGTGAACAGTTTTTTTTTTTGTAGCGCGATTTGTGTTAAATTTGAAAAGAAAACAGAATTTGATACGCTTTGATGGCATGCCTAGAATCCTAGAATTTCCAAAAAGAATATTCTCTTTCCCCTATGAATTTAATATTCCATGTCCTATACATTCGATTTTTTGGTATTACTAAGTTAATTGTGTGTGTGCTTGTGTGTATGCGTGCATTGCCGATATATTAAAACGCTTTCAGCATTTAAGAGATAGAAAAACTCACCACAGCAGATAATTTGTACGTTCGCGCGCCTGAGAAGTGTGTTGAAAAAGTTGAGTTGAAAATGTTTAACACGAAAAAAACCCACCAAATTTCAGCGCACAACACAGCGGCAGCGCCATCATCGGTGGCGTCAAGCGTCAGCAGAGCTACAGCAGCAGCAGCGGCAGTCCAAGCATGGCGTCTAGTTCGCCAGCTCTGCGAGCTGCAATAGTCGGCAGCAGCAGCGGCGTTGGCAGCGGCAACAAGTCGTCTTTCCAGCTTTATCAACAACAGCTTCAGCAACAGCAGCAGCGTCCGGGCACACCTGCAGCGACTGTGGGGGCGCATCATTCCAGTTCCAGTTCCAGTGTTGGCTACGTCGCCTCCATTAGCTCCTCCACTTCATACTGCTCTTCCTCCTCCTCTTCCTACTTCACTGCTGCTGGCAGTTTCAAGCGACAAATTGTGCCGTTTCACAAGCGTTTTCTACTCAATGCTCAGACAGCGCTCAGACTTAACAACAACAACAACACAACTACTTCCTCTGCAACTACAACAACAGACACCAATATACCAAAACACAGGTTTGTGACGCTCGCTGTCCAGCCATGTGTGTGTGTGTGCGTGGAGGCGTTTAGCAGTGTTGCAAAATAATATATTTTCACTTTTGGTTTTTGTTTGGTTTTTTAATACGCCCTTTCTTTTTCATACTCTCACAAACAAACACACATACACCCACATACTATGATGTTTACACGCTGTTACAAATACAACATGCTCTGTTAACTTCTTAATTCTGGTTTGATTTTGCAATTTACTTGTTTATAAGTTTTTCACTTACTCTTTTTTGATACTAATCTTCAACTTTCAATGACACACACACATACACGCATACATGTTTAGATGCAACGGCTACACACTCACATGCATACACACAAAATCACAGGCACACAAACACATGTATAAAGCTCTTTCATTTTCTGCTGCTCAAACTATGAGAAAAACTCAATAACAATTGTAATTATTAATATTATTTACTTTTGGTAAATGGTATAGCAATAATAACAGTTAACAATGATAATTACATTAAACATTGTAACTGATCCGCTCACGCCACGCCCCCGCCCTTGTACAGCGCCAGTCCATGTATAGTAGCCCAAAAGAACCGTTATATTTGACAGTCGCCCAGAAGCGTGTTCAACAAATACTGGTTATCGTTATCGGGCATATGTAGGTTTTTCGCATGGTATTGTGGTATCGCCTCCCGCCACCCACACACAAACACACACACACATAAACACTTGCTGTAAATAACCAGTATATGTTTAAATAACAACAATGATTTTATTTTCTTTCTGTTGGCTGAAGAGATTTATTTAAATTTTTATTTTTATAGCGTGCAACTCACTCCTTTCCCCAACCATTGCTCGCTCTCTTTCCTCCTCACTCTCTCTGTTTCTCCTTGTTGTACTCTCCTGGATGTGGTCTTGTTTTTTTTGCTTACAATCGTTTATCGACAAGCCGTTAGATTAATCAATTAATCGTAATGCGTAGTTTGTTATTGAACTTAGTTTGTACGTAACCCAAAAGCATGAAACACTTATCGATTATGTCTATTAAACTAACAAACAATTAAACTTTCTTTCTCTCACATAAAAATAGACATTTGGCGGCCAGTGCCACATTAGCGGGCAGCACAGCGAACACACCGTTGCATGGAGGAGGCGGTGGCGCCTCAACGTATTCACGCAACTCGTTGGGCGACTCATCATCGATGCCAGCTGTGGCCTCCTCCTCAGTGGGATCACCTGCGACACCGGCACCTTCACCGCATCCGCATCCAAATTCAGCGCAATCGCAGCCAACTTCTGTGCCTCCCGCTGAGCAAGTGAGTCCCAAGTGGTGATGACAATCCCAAATTATTTGTCTATAATTCTTGAAATGTTACAAATTTCTAATGTTTCTTACTCTCCAATCACTTGCAGCTACTCAACATGAGTCCACATGCGCCCACATCCGTTTCGAATCTACAACAGCCGCCAACTCCCATCGATCATCTGCTGGACAAGAATACACCCGCTCCAACGCCAACGGATCAGCATGATAACAAGAGCATTACTGCCTCTCCGTATGTGCATCAGTCGGCCAGTGGCGAGACGCCTTCCTACAACGATAGGGAGCACGGGGGCGGAGCAGGTGCTGGGACACAGACCCTTAATGCACCGGGTAGTGTACCCCAGCAACCAGGAACACCGCAGTCAGCAGCGACAACAGCCGCAGCAACAACGCCAGCAACAGCAGCAGCTGCGACTGCACCTGGCACGGCCGGGGCAGGAGTTGGTGGTGGATCTGGGTCAACGCAATGTGGCACGATCAGTGTTAAGAAGCTGGAAATGCAACAGCAGCAACAAACGATGCCCATGCTATCGGTAAAACAGGAGCCGGGCACGGCAACAGCAGCCGGACTGGGGCTGGGATTAGGAATGGGTTTGGGACCCGCACGTGTGGCACAATCAACCACAGTGGCCACACAGGAGGCGGTAACCAATCTCTTTAGCCTTTACAAGCCGCCACAGTTGACGCTCAAGGATGCGGACAGTTTCTACGACGAGGAGTGGCTTAAAGAAGTCATCTATGACTTTAGTTTCCAAGAGTCCTGGTAAGTGAATCTGTTTATTCCATCAATTGTATGCGAGTTTAATCTTTTCCTTGCCTTTTTTCAGGGACAACCTGCCTGTGAAGCGACCTAAGCTGAATGAATCTGTAAAGCAGCGGAGACCACGTTACTCCAAGAATCTTTACGATGGTCATACGCACTTTAAGCCGTTGATGCCATCTCCAGGATCTGTTTATGGTTCCCTGCTCTCCATCGATGGCAATGCGACGGCAACAACAGCAATGCAACAGGATCAGCATCAGGCGGGTGGAGCAGCTGGTGGCGGATTAGTAGGCATTGCTCCGTTTGGCAGTGGGTCAGGAGTGACAGGAGGAGCCAGTGGAGCTGGTGGTGGCATTTCTAGTGCTGATGAGGCTGATAATGTACTCAGTGGAGGTGGCAATGGCAGCACTTCCAGCTTCTTCCCCGGTCTGGACATTAAGACAGAGCTCGGCCTGCATTCACCGTCGTGCAAAGAGTCCAAGACAACGGGTGGCTCTGGCGGTGGTGTTGGCGGCGGCGGTGGTAATCTCTTTACCGCGGAAGGCCTTAATCCCACACTAAACGATCTGGAGCAACTGTTCGAGACGAGCTCGAATGACGAATGCAGCAGTGTACAAATCCATACGCCACCCGATTCCAATAATCCCTCGAATGGTGGCTGCAGTGCCGTGACCAACACCATTGATGAGCTCAAACGAAGCACGGCGGTGGCCAGTGCCGTTGTGGCTGCTGTGGTGGCCAGTTCTGGTGCGGGCAGCATACAAGCGGAGGATTTAACCAAAATGTTTCCAACGCCGCCCTCGCATGAGCAACAGCATCCAAATTCGAGTCCATGCCAAACGGATGTCGTGATGACCGATCTGAGTGTGGACACGGGCAACACCGGCAGCAACAACAACAATAACAACAGCAACAATAATAATAACAACAGCAATAGCAACAACAACAATACCAACATTAGTAGCAACAACAATGGCGGTAATGTTGGAGTTGCTGGAGGATTGGGCGTGGGACTTGGCATCGGACTGGGTGCAGTCTTGAAGCTAACCAAACAGGAGTACAGCGTGGAGCTGGGCAGTCCCGTGGAGGAGCCCATCCACGATTGGAACTATGTTTACAGGCCGCCGCAGCAGGAGAAGTTCGTGGGCTCCTCACGCTATGCGCCGTTAACGAATCTGCCAAGTCAAACGTTGCCAGCTTTGTCAATTCCCGCCAATTGTTATTACAATCCCACCTGGAGTCACAGCCAAAAGTCGAGGGCAGCAACATTGGCCAAAGCGGCGGCAGCGCAGCAACAGCAGCAGCAACATCAGAAGCATCAGCAGCTGCAGCAGCGCATCCAGCAGCACCAGCAGTTACAACAGCAACACCAACTGCAGCAGCAACAGCAGCAACAACAACAGCAGCAACAACATCCGCATCAGAAACATCAGCAGCTGCATGATCTATTGGCGGCAGGACCAAGAACACCAATGAACACAGCAATGCCATCACCATCGCCAGCTACATCGACGGTGCCACAGCCGCTGAGCAGCGGTGGCAGCCAGTTGTTGTTGAATCAATTGAATTGCCCACAGGCACCACCGGGCAGTTCCATGCAACAGCTGATGCAGCGTGCTGGTATGTCACCCATTCCATCACCTGGTGGCCCTGGCGTTGTACCCTTTCCGCGCAGCAGTCCCATGCATCTTGGTATGCGACAGACGCCCACACATCCACCGCCTCCGTATCCGTACGATGCCATGGCAGCGGGTAGTCCGGCGAATTCGCAATCCTCGTACCTCAACAAACCGTACAACTCGCAGGAGGGAACGCCACACACGCCGCAGAGTGTGGGTCATCATCAGCAGCAACAACATCACCAGCAACAACATGGACATCATGGATTTGGTCCAATGTCTGGAGCAGGTGCCCTACAAGGCGATGGCTCCAACAAAGGTTCGATGGCCATGATGCAGTTTACGGGTGGCACCACAACGGTTCAGGCTGTTGTTGTCGGTCTGCTCCAGGAGCTGCCGGAGGTGAACTCTGTGCTGGTCAACATACTGCTCTATGACACGGCATTGAATGTCTTTCGGGATCACAACTTTGACAGCAGCAGCGTTTGTGTGTGCAACGCGGATACCCAGAAGATTGGCAATATACGTGGCGCTGATTCGGGTGTCTACGTGCCACTACCAGGCGGTAGCTTCAATCCATTTCCCACACAAAGATTGCAGACGACTGCGTCGGGACCATCATCGGGATCATCTGCTTCGTATCCATTTGGCGGTGGTATGCGCATGATTAGTGCCTTTGGCTTGGATTCACCGCTGGCTGGTGGAGGTGGTGTTGGCGGAGGAGCTGGCAGCGGCATGTCTGGAGCTGGCTCTGGGCATGGACATGGTCCCAATGGTGGCTCCAGCTCCTCATCGTGCACACCGCCCAGCAGTAATCCCCATATTACCGGCTATGTGGACGACGATCCCGTCGAGTGCACTTGTGGCTTCAGTGCCGTTGCCAATCGTCGCCTTTCCCATCGTGCCGGCCTCTTTTACGAGGACGAACTCGAGATTACGGGCATTGTAGATGATCCGGGACGCAATAAACAGCCCACATTGCTAAGCCTCATCCAAAGTCTGTGTCGCAAGAGTGTGGGCAAACCCGGAGGAGCACCCGAAACGGGCAGGGAACTGGAAAAGTTATCCTCGGGAGCAGGTGCTGCAGCCGCAGCTGGTGTGGCGGAACAGTTGGCGCATGCCATTTTTGACTTGTTACTGGACCAATGCTCGATCATCCAAACGTCGAGCAGTTCCGTGCATCGCGCGCTGCAATCCCATCGACGTCGCATGTCCCGACAGCGTCGTCTCTTTGGCAACAATGGTGCACCCACTGCCTCCATGGAGTCCATTGCAAATGTGCTGGAATTTACTGATGCCCACGATGTGATCAGCCTGGCGCTGGAACAGGCGCGGCTTGCCTTCGAGGATCAGCGCATGGACATGAATATGCTGGAGTTTAATCACAATTCGCAACATCATCCGCATCACCACAACCAGCAGCAGCATCACCAACAACAACAGGGATCGCAGCAACAGTTAATGGCATTCCAAGCGGCGCCAGGTCTGCGACAGAAACTCCTGGCACTGGGCAGTGGCCGTCTAACGGTCCACAAGTGGCCATACCTGCCGGTAGGATTCACGCGTAGCAACAAGGAGATTGTGAGGACTATGAATGCCATACAGCCGATGCTCCAGAGTGCCTTCCACTGCAAGTCGCGTGGTGGTGCAGCTGGTTCCAAGGATGCCAGTTCCTATAATACGGTAAGTGGTCCACTTACCTGGCGGCAATTCCATCGTCTTGCTGGACGTGCGTCCGGGCAGTGTGAACCACAGCCCATACCATCGGTGGTGGTGGGCTATGAGAAGGATTGGATTTCTGTGGCACCGCATTCCATCCACTATTGGGATAAGTTTCTGCTCGAACCCTATTCATATGCCCGTGACGTGGTCTACATGGTGGTCTGTCCGGATAATGAGCACGTGGCTGCCCATACACGCACCTACTTCCGTGAGCTGAGCAGCACCTATGAGATGTGCAAGCTGGGACGACATACACCTATTCGCGGCTGGGATGGTGTACTCCAAGTGGGCGCTCCAACGGACAAGGAGCGTGACACAGTGACACCACTAGATGATTGGCTGCGCACCTTGGAGCATGCTCCGCTGGCGGAGCAGATACGACGCTATGCCATTGCCTTTCTCTATCAGTTGGCGCCGTATCTGAGTCGTGTGCCCGGTGACAAGAGCCTGCTCAATCCACCCGATGCCAGTGGCAGCAATCACTTGTCCAAGTCTGGACAGGGACAGAGTGCTGGTGGCGGTGCAGCGGGTGCTGGTTTAGGAGCAGCTGGTTCACTACCAGATCACACAACTGATCCAACTATCAAACAGGAACCGGGTACGGAGCAAACCAACGCGACAACGGGAACGGCAACAACGGGAACGACAACAGGGACGACCAATTCGACAGCACAGGATCAGCAGGACAGCAAACAGGATGTGAAGCCTGGACTTGGCGCTGGCGCCGATGCAAAGCCCACTCTGGTGCTGGGTGATCCACTGGGCATGGGTGAAACACTCGAGGACATTAATCCCTCGGCCATTGTGCTCTATGTTGTGAATCCCTTCACCTTCGCCTCAGATAGCTTTGAGCTGGAAAGATTGGCATTGATTGCTCTACTGCGTTGCTATGCGGAACTCCTGAAAGCTGTGCCGGATTCGGTGCGTGCCCAAATGAATATACAGATCATATCGCTGGAATCGATTATGGAGCTGGGTCCGTCCGGAAATCGTCGCCGCTTCTCGGATGAGATCAAATGCCTGGCATTGAATATATTCTCACAGTGTCGTCGACATCTGGTCCATGCACAGCCTGTTAAGAGCTTGACGGGCTTTGGCACCGCTGCCAATATGGAGGCCTTCCTCAAGACCAAGGATGAGCCGAACCGTCGGGCCTACAAAATGTACACTGCTCCCTTTGTGCTCGCTCCCATGCAAGAGCGGAACGATAAGACGGATTTCTCCCGTGCTGCTGGCAGTATGCATGGCCAGAATGAGACACGCTATTCGGTGATGTATTGCAATTATTGCCTGAGCGAGGATCAGTCTTGGCTACTGGCCACTGCCACCGATGAGCGGGGTGAGCTGCTGGAGAAGGTCTGCATTAACATCGATGTACCCAATAGAGCCAGAAGACGCAAGGCGCCAGCTCGTTATGTGGCCCTTAGGAAATTGATGGACTTTGTCATGGGTCTCATATCGCAGACATCGCAAATGTGGCGTCTGGTGATTGGACGCATCGGGCGGATTGGGCACAGTGAACTGAAGTCGTGGAGCTATTTGTTGAGCAAACAGCAGCTGCAGAAGGCATCCAAACAGTTCAAGGATATGTGCAAACAGTGCACCCTCATGTATCCACCGACCATTCTAAGTGCCTGCCTCGTCACCCTCGAGCCGGATGCCAAGCTGCGTGTGATGCCCGACCAGTTTACGCCCGACGAACGTTTCTCCCAGATCTCCATGCAGAATCCACTGTCGACGCCTCAAGATGTCACCTGTACACACATCCTGGTCTTTCCCACGAGTGCCATCTGTGCGGTAAGTGTCGAGAGAAGAGTCTACTCTTCCTCTGCATTGATTTATACACTATTTAACTAATCGTACTTCCTTGCAGTCCTTTACACGACAATTCCAGAATGAGCCAGAGGTGGACAACGATTTCCTCTTTGGCGAAGAGGAGGGCAACGAGGACTTTAGCGATGCCGACATCGGTGATCTCTTCTGGGAAAGTAAGTATTGTCTATCTACAGTTGGTTAAACTCTAAATCGTTTTTCTCACACGCATTTCTTCTTTGGCTCTGCAGCTCACATGGATCGTGTCTCGAATCATGGCAGTCCTGGACGCATGGAGGACAATCGCAGCTGGCAAAGTGCCGGTGGTAATAACTTTAAGTGCACGCCACCGCAGGAGGTCGAGGAGGTTAGTATTCCTTACCTGATCTTCTTTGTTTAGCAAATAAACTTACATCTTTTTTTCTTGTTCTTCTACAGGTGGGTTCACTCAATCAGCAGCCGATTTCGGTGGGATATATGGTATCGACAGCGCCTACGGGTCGAATGCCGGCTTGGTTTTGGTCTGCCTGCCCGCATCTGGAGGATGTGTGTCCAGTATTCCTTAAGACCGCATTGCATTTGCATGTGCCGAACATTCAGACAGCCGACGATATACTCAATTCGACCATTGCCCATCAGTCGGCCAATGATCATCCTTTGGACTCGACGCTCACCGCCGATGTACTACGCTTTGTGCTCGAGGGTTACAATGCCCTATCCTGGCTAGCCCTCGATTCCAATACGCACGATCGTCTCTCCTGTCTGCCCATCAATGTGCAGACTCTAATGGATCTATACTATCTAACAGCAGCAATTGCATAATCAACCTGAACACCAACGATAACATCAGCAACAACAACAAAAAGAACAACCAGAGGAACAACAGGAACACCAACCTAGGGCAATAACAGTAATAGTAATAGTAACAGTAAAAGTCGCATGCTTCCGTTTGCTGTACTTCCAAAAACAAACAAAAAAAAAATTACAAAAAGTAGCGAAATCCACAAGTGCTATAAATAACTATATAGTATAGATATAGATATATCCAAATGAAACCAAATGAAACAAAAGAAAAAACACCAAGCAACCAACCAACAGCAATGCAACAACTGAAGTTAACAGTCCAAAAAAGTAAAAAGAAAACAACAGTAACAGTAATAGTGACAGTGGCAGTGGCAGTACAATTAACAGAAGCTGTTACTGCGGACAACTGTAGCTGTAACTGTTAGTGTAACATTGTCGTAACAGCAACAACGCACAGTTTAGCGTATATGATAACAGAGCCTTGTAATAACAGCAGCAGCCTTACAGCCTAAGATCGATAGATCAATGTTAGCGATGTAAAAGAGAGAAGCGATGAATGAAGAGAACTTTGAGCGGTAAACGATGAGTAAATGATAACCGTTGAGAGAGAGGAAGATGCAAAAATCGAGCGGTTAAGCGGTTATGCGGTAGCAATACCGTTTACCACTTGGAGTCTGGAGAGTAGCAAACAGCATTACTATTTATTAATTGAGAATTGTATAGTGCAAGAATTGTTTTTTTATATATATATATAATAGGCTGGCGTTCGTTTTAGTGTTTAATATTTATACATATACAAGATGAAGAAAAAACAAAAAACAACAACCACACATATAGGGGCATATTTATATATATTATATACTTAGGATCATATACAATAATAATAACTATGCAAGAATACAAAAACACACAAAACAACAACAAAAAACAACAAGTTTAAGAAAGAAAACATATTTAGTTTTAATTTAAATAAAAGTTTGTACATATTTACAACCAATTTGCCGTAAGCATTAAGAACAACAACAACAACAACAACCACAACAACAATAATAATATGTAATAATAATATTAATACAATTTAAAAAGTATAATTATACAAATAACAAAACAAAAAGTAGCTTACAACAACCACAACAAAAAGAAAAAAAACCTAATTAAATTAATAAATTGTGTAAATTTTTTGTGCAAAGCGAGAATTAGTTTAAATTATTTAAAACAAAACAAAAACAAATTAATGTTAAAGCGAAAACTCACATAGACACAACAGACACACACACACACGCATACTGAGACAGAGAAACACAAACATATACAAGAGGAAACGGTATACTGTACATGCATATATAACAATTATATATATAGAGATATAGAGATATATACACATTTATATCTGGACGCTAAGCGCAGATGTTGAGCAGGAGTTTAAGGGGTGGGGGAGCGGGAGGGGGGTGATTAGTTTATGGTTTAAGGGGAAATTAAGTCAGTAATTAGGGAAGTTTAATATGAATTGCGTTTTTGGGTTGAAAGAGGCAACTATTGTACTTGGCACACACACAACAGACTTACACACACACACACCTACAGGCACACGCACATACACTCACATAGCCAATTGTTTAATAATAAATTACTTAAAAGAAATGTGTACAAATTAAAATAATAAAAAGCTTTTTAAACCCAATACACACACACACCAACAACTACACCTACACCCACAACAAATTGATTGATTTTCTAGCACTTTTCTCGATTTTCGCTAGGCTTAGGAACGTAAGGAAGCAACAACAAATGAGTAATAACAATTATTAAACAATGAAATTATTTTTACCTGCTTACTTTTAATTAGCATAATTTATTAACAAAGCAAAACAACAACAACAACAACTACATTTACAAAGACGTTTTCTAGTAATTACAGCAGTTTAGTTTTTAAGTAGTTTGCTTTATCATTTAGTATTTTATTTAATATTTTTTTGTCTTTCTGTGTAATAAACTACAATTAATTGCAATTAATTTTATACTTTTTCTTGTATTGTATTTATTTGAAATTTTTGCTCAGGTTCGGTTCCCACACACACATTTACACACACTTACATAGTTAGCGGATCAGTCATATCTACAAGGCATTCAAGAGACGATGTCCAACTGCTGTACATACATATATACTCAACAAACTGCTTAACACTAATTTCTAGAATTTTTGCAGAAAAGTAGCCAACAAAACTCAAAGCTGATAACTGAAAACCGAATGTAAAACTACAAAATAAATGAAAATAAAATGAAAAACATTTCCTAGCTAAGGTTTCAGTTCACAAAACTCTCTAATTTTTCTCAGTGTATGAAGAAGGGCGGTGATGGGTGGTAAAAGGGTTCGTGAGGAGGGTGGAGATCTTGGCGCCAATATATAAAGAGCAAATATTTAAAAACAACAAAAATACAAAATACAATTAGCAATAATTTTAAATCACACACATACAGAGAAAACTTACACATATAAAGCAACAAATGACAACAACAACAAAAAACATTCATAAATAAACAAAAAATGAATTAAAACCAAAATGGAGGGAACAGTTTTTTAAAACCAACTCAATTTACGAGTTGAACAATTTTCTAAAAAAAAAAAACAAAACAAATAAAAAATAAATTACAAAAAAAAAAAATCAAAAGAAAATAAAAAGAAAATTCGCTGCCGTTTTCACGATGGAAACGTCGGCGAATTGCCAAGCAAAACAAATCACAAAAAAATGCAAAAACCAAAAGGAAAACAACAAAAAAAAAAAAATACAAACTACCTAGTACTATATGCATATAACTGTAAAGTAGTTAAGTAAAAATTTCAAGGCTTGAGATTTCAAATTTTTGCGGCAAAAAAAAAAAACATAAAACTAAAAAAAAAAAAATGAAATGAAAATTTACATAAGTGCATTAAGCGAGGAAAACCATTTACTAGCCTAGCCCCTAGCCTAAAAGTATGCAATTACTAAGTTAAACAGTTTGTTAAGGTTAGTTTTTGAGGTTAGGTTTACGCGCGGCGATTCAAAAACGCGGCGAAAAAACACAAACAAAAAGAAAACACAATACATGCATAGGCCAAATTCAAATTGAAAACAAAGATAAAACAAAATTAATTATACTTAGGCAGCAAGAAAAACAAAACTAAAAAAAAAAATATGCAAAAATTAAAAAAAAATTCATTTGTTTTTAAAACAAATGTGCGAAAAATGTTAAAAGCGTCATATACACATACATGCATAAACTTAACATACATACATAATTAGCGGATAGTGGAATGAGGAAATTGTATGTCAAAATCTAGCTACAGAATTGCATATTATATACAACTATAATAATTATATATATATATATAAAAACATATATATATATAGAGGGCAAAACACACACAAAATGTTGTTGTAGAACAAATTACAATTAAGTTTTGTTTTTGCTACCAAGAAAGCTGGAGAAGAGCGAGTGGGAGAGGGAGAGCAGAGAAGTTAGCAAAAGTCAAGCGAGACAACAAATTATTATAAACAAAATGAAGTCAAATTTTAAATGTGCAAAAAACAAAAACAAAAACAAAAAACACAAAGCAAAACCAAACAATTTTTTTGCAACTTCTTTATAATTCTAAAGGTTTTTTGGCGAGCAGGCAAAAGCAAGAAAAACAAATACATTTTTCCAATAAAACATAAACAAAAGATTCAAAAATGAAAACAAACTCAAAATTCAACGTTTTTTAAAACTAAGTGCGAACTAATTGGGGTTCTCAGAGGTCAGTAAGTGCACGTATGGGCATGGATTCATAAAAGACTCGTAGTTTGTCTTGGAACTCGGCGCCGCCCGCATGTCGGTTAGTCTGCCACGCCTTCAATAGGATTTGGACATCGTAGTTGTTCCTCACGCGTTCCAGCTCCACTTGGAAAAGAAAACTTTGAGTTTGAGTTGGAGTCCCCCAATCAATTGGCATCGCAGTAACTTACGGACAACCATATCCTTAACTTCCCATTCGTAGTTGTAGCGCTGTGAGAGGAATTCCAGAATTTCCATCAGTTCCGGTTTGACGTAACGTCGTTGTAGTGTCGCGTCGTCGTTCCAGAGCCAGACACGTCGGCGCATACATTCCGTTCTCTGCTGGATTATGCCCAACATCCCTACTATATCCTGCATTATGGTTATACTCTTTTCCAGTCGTCGCATCGGTCTGCGCAGTTGCCTGGCACGTGTTGCGTCTTCTTCGCGGTAGAAATTCTCGTTGTCAAAGATCTTGGCACAGAGCTCGCCATAGACTTCCAAATGATTGCAACCCATAGCGAGCAGGTGTTGCCAGGATTCAGCATCGGCTTTTATGACTTTTGGCATCTGACGCAGTTCGTTTATAGCGCTTCTACGGGAATACATTGTTTTTATATTAGAAATTTGCAATTAGGTTTTAAACTTGCGCAGACAGTGTTGTGTAATGGCTTTTTCCTCTGTCGCCGTGATTAACAGCACTAGTTTTCTTGCACTTTTGTACCCAAAACTTTAAGCTGTACCAGTTCCAATTGTAGAGCCAAAATGTGCCTTAGAAAGCAGTTAGTTTCGTGCTCACATGTTTTAAATCGGAAAGTTGATTTATTTTCTCAACATTTAACATTGAAAAAAGTTTAGAGTTCCTAATCTTTGTTAACGTTTAAACATTTGTTTTAATACACAGTGTACCCACAAAAATGTACCATAATTGTCAGCTGTGAAGCCGAGTGTACCAAGTAGTTAAAATTAAAGCGAGTAAAAGCTAGGCAGCATTTAGTGTTGAGCAATGCTATGCAGCTAGCGTTGAGCAACACTTTGTTTTTAATCGTTGCGTGCCCAAAATTTGATCGTCTTTGGATTGTCAGTGACTAAACTATAGCCACTAACTAGCTGAAATCGGTTTAATTGCGCGCTTGTTAAGTCGGCACGTCCTCCCCGCGAATCTCCCCCGCAAGTCGGAGGACTCCGCTCCCTCCAGCCACGTCAACGCCAGCGGGCAATTAGCTGGCAGGCTAGTTGCAAGTTCCCATTTTTTTTTGTCGTTTTGGTTTTTGGGGTCGAGTTGGCGCTGTCAGGGCCTGAGTTTGCAACATGAATTACTGTGCGTTGATTGCGTTTAAGGCTTGATTGTGCGGCATCTGAGCTGTGCCATGTTGCAGGCACAAATTGCAGTTCTTTTGTGGCAACAGCGCGCGCGGCAAACTGGTTTCTTTGCTTCTTTTTTTGCTTGCATTTTTTTTGTAAGCCTTTTGGGTGCTGCATTAATTATCAACAAATCATTTTTGTAGCACTGAAGGGCGCATTTATCAGCGATTATGCATGCCAGCCAAGGAGCGGGCGGGGGGAGTGGCAGGGGGCGCCGCAAGTGTCGCACAACATGTGTACGCCTGCCAAAGCTTGCAACATTAATGTGCAACAGTTTGCTCAGATTTTTGTTGTCGATATTTTCGCTGTGTTCTTGACGTGCCGCCGCCGAATTTGTCAGTGCAACGTCTATAAAGTGGAGAAACAACAACAGTTTGTGGCAAGGATGTGGCGTCGGCAACATGACATGGCATTGATAAGCAGCAGAGGCAGCAACAAAAAACAAAAGACGCAGACGCAGCATTGCAATTAAGATATTTTTATGTAAATTAATCAAGTGGGGCAAGTGGCAGGAGGCAGGAGACTGCAGGCAGCCAGTGGACACTGCAGTGGACGTGGCGGGGGCGAGGGAATGCTGCTGCATGCGTGCAACTTACAAATAAGTACAAGACGCAGTCGCAGTCGCAACGGCAGCAACGTCTCCAATCCAATTGCCTTCGAAAACCGTGCGCATTTTTAATTGGAGAGCACAACGGCAAAAAAAACTGGCAGACAAGGGCTGCAGGCGAGTGGAGGCGAATGTGAGAGACCGTGTAGTATAAATTCAAAGGTGTAGAATCAGTTAACTGGAATTACCGACTTCCGAGCAGACCTCTTGGCCTTACTACAACACAGGGTCTGCGAAAAGGCGGCGAAGGAGTCGTCTGCAGTCCCGTCGAACAATCAACAGCACACACACACACACACACACACACATGCAAGGCAGCCACAAAAAGTGACGCACCGAAAATTTATTGTCTCATGTTTGGCACGGCGAGCAGAAGAAGCGCAACCGATTGTGGCGCAACCAACGAGCTGCATGTCGAATGGCGAGAGCAAACACAAGGCCCACAAAAAGACCAAGCCGCAGGCAATGAAACAAGCAGATGAGGAGGGAAGCAGGTGGAAGCTGGGGCACTACTCGATGATCGAAGTTGCCCCCCCTCTCAGCTGCCTGCAGCCCCTTTAGTGAGGCACTTATGTCTGGCACTTGACACATTTTGTTATGGCATTTTTGCTACCGCTCAGCATCGACTTTGTTGACCCAATCAAAATTCCAGCATCTTGCACTTGAATGCGTTTAATTTGTAAGCTTGCAACAAACCAGAGTCCATGCCACACAGTCCTGAGAAACAACAGTGATCGGGATACATGTGTATATAGTGCAGGGACTATTATGGAATTCCGAGGAGACTGAGCTGATTAAGCCATTGCAACAAAGGGCTCACAAGAGCACTACCTACAAGAGGCTACCTACATATCGGTGGGGATATATCCATAGATAAACCTAAACCTAGACAAACATTTTTCTCTTTTGTTTTGCAGCTAAGAGAGCACAAGTCTGGACTCTCTTAAACGCAGCCGCTTTGGCTTTTTGCTGCCCTTTTTGGCCAAGTTATTTGCCTGTGCTTATCTAAGCCAACTTCCGCCCGCTGGACACTGTGCACTTAATGGGAGTCCAATGCAGCTGCAGCTCTAGAAACTAGAATCTAGAGTCTAGATTGTTGCCGGTAGCGTTTGCAGATCCGCTGAACAGTCGAGGGTGAAGGGGGGCTAAGAGGGACGTGGAGGATAAGTTGATTTATTCTAATCTGTATAAGCATGGCTATAATAAAGCAAAAGAGCCCACTGAGTGGACAATGGCTTTTGGCCATGTTGTCTGCTGTCTGTTAAGGCCAAAACCAAGACCAAGACCAAATTGCAGCTTAAGCCAGTTTGCCTCTTACCGATCGTGTGTGTGTGTGTGTGTGTGTGTGTGTTGTGGTGTGTGTGCTGTGGTCGCTTTGGGCATTGGTCAATGCACATAATTGGATTTAAGCCTTTGGTGCAAACGCAGCTGCTGAATTCAGCCGATTCTAATGACTCAGCTGAACCTAAACATTCAAACTGGAGCATTCACTGAGCAGACCTTTCACCGACCTTCCAGTGACTAATGCACACTCTCCTGCTGCCAAATAGAGATGCTGCAGTCATCGACGTAGATAACTCAAGGAGCAGGCGACATGCAAAGTGTCGCCAACTCCAGTGCCACGGGAATGTTATCGGGCCCAAAGTGTTGGGTCAACAACGACGAAAGGCGGCTATATCACGACTTCGCAGACAAAGCCAGCTGCCAAATTGGCAATGTGCGGTCAATGCACTTTGTCAGTCAACAAGCTGGCGACATTAACTAACGCTAGTATTAAGTTAAGTAATATTAATGATAATATTTAATAAGTATTTCCTTTAAGCTATCAAATTTTCTTATAGAAACGAAGCTCAGATCTGGCTGTAAAAGGGCTGTGTTGGCTGAACTGTTTCATAGACTGTGGACTGCTGTCCCCTGTCTGCTTGTAGGGCATTTGCAAGTCGGCGTGTGGAGTGTGAACATTTTCTGCATCTAGAGTGGAGGACTAGAGTGCTTCGGTGGCTGTTTGGTAGTAGGCGTTGGCCAAATCACGTAATGCGGCAAGCAAACATTGTTTAAACACTTGCGGAACAGACACTCAGCTGTCCCGCTCCCCCCTCTTGCCCTACACGCCCCTCTTACGCCCACTTTTCTTGCTTTTATTTTAGTGCAGAAATTTGCATTTTCAATTCGCAGCGAGGCTGGAAGAATCTGCGTTTTATTTAAATTTATTTTCCTAGAATGCCAGAAGTCGCCACAAGTCGATGCGCAATTTGTTGTCTTGCAAGTTGCAACAAACACACAGACACACACACAGCCAGGGCTCTTGCAACTGCAACTGCGCGTATGAAAATTAATTGCTGCCACTCGTGACGATGCCACAGCAGCAGCAGCAGCGGCAGCAGCCTCCGTGTGTGTTGCCAGCAGAGCTACAGAGTTGCCAAGTTGCCGAGTGGGCGGCATATCGTTTAGATTTATGACCCTCTCCGTCCGGGAAAGTGTCGCGTGATAAGTCTATAAAATGTAAAATGTTCGTTACATTTGTACTACGTGCAAATGACAGTGGGACGATTTGCATATCTCTCTCGCCAGTCCCAGAGCGTAGGACTTTCATCGTCTGTGGTGAAAGGTGGACAGCAGCCAAGTTGTTGGCCAACTCTCGGTTAATTGTATATCATAAGTATATGCACATGTGGCAATTGGTGAAAGGCAACAGCCTGGAAGTTGGTAGCTTTAAGCACAGCATCAAGAACAGATCGAAGTGTGTAAAATTCTTGATTCAATTTGGTTGCGAAATCCTTAAACTTTCTTGGATTTTGCCATCAATCAGTTGCTGCACTGCTGGGACAGTCACCCCACAGCGCTGTCAACAGGTGTCCACAGCGTAAGCCCAAAAAATCCAAGCTGCTTTCAACTGTTGCAAGCTTAAGCGTCAGTTCAATCAATGTGCCACAGTCCCTGGCACTCCTGCCCCCACTCCGCTCCACTCCCCTCTGCTGATTCTTCACTCCTTCGCTCTTCTGCTGCTCTGCAAATCGCGCGCTTTGTTCAATCAACTTTTGCTTGATTTACAATTTCAAGCTGATGATATTTGAGGCAGCTACAGTTTCAGTTTCAGCTGCAGTTTCTAGTCAGTGCTACACTAGTGAGGAGGTGGAGCAGCAGGAGGACAAGTCTGGCTGGGCATGACTGTCGCAGGCTTCTTGTGACACATTGCTCCATTAATTTGATGGATTGTAAAGTTTTCCGCTTCAACAATTTTGTGTGCCAAAAAAGCTGGGCACCAAAATAGCAAGAAAAAATCGAAGGAGAAAAAAAGGAAGATACGAAATGGAGGAAAAGGAAAAAATTAAAGCGTGCACACACTGCTGACAACGCTAAGCGAGGGACGGGGAGGGGTGGGACTGGGGATGGCAGGAGGAAATGTTGTAAATTTGTGCCTGCCCCAAGTGGATGCTTCACTGCGTTTTGTGTGTTAAATTGCCACACAACAAAGCGAACAGGACGATAATAATGTTGATGTGAATGATGAAGGGAAGCATTTTTCCATTTTCCATTTCGCATTTCCCATTTCCATTGCCCCCCAGAAACTCCATCTGCGTGGATCGTTGAAAGAAGTTCATTTGCATTGTGGACACGGTTCGTGCAATTGGGCGATGCCCCATTTCAGTTGATGCTTTAAAATTAAATTGTGACACGCAAACGAATCCTGTCAACACTGTGGGGCACGACGAGTGAGTCCTAGCCACTGAACCAGTTTGTGGATGAAGTAGTATTTCAGGAGTAATACACTTGCATGTAGTCCTTCTGGGTCTAGCTCTCTTTTAACTCTCCTACTTTTTCTTTCCCGAGCTTTTATTGCTCTATTTCTACGCTATTTTCTTACAAACTTACTCCTATTCCCCTTTTCCTTTGAAGCTGCTTTCCACTCTGCTCCTCTGGCGCTGCTCCAGGTAATCCCTTTCTCAAGGTAAGCTTTTGTTTTTCCTCTTTTAATGAGCTTTGTCCACTTGATGCCTATTTTGCATTACAAGATTTATACTCCACGCAATTCTTACTCACTCCTCTCTCCTCTCTCCCTGACCACACCCTTTGTTACTTAAGCGATTTGCTGGCGATTTACAAGCGATTATGGTCGCTTCATTGTTGTGCCAACTAAATATGACAAGCGCTCTGGTTCCACTGGTTCCTGCAACTCACATCCACATATGGCGCAGTTTGCTCCATCTTGAAACTCCTTCCTTCCTTGCCTGCCCCCTCCTGCTCCAGATTGACGACTGCTGATAGGCGAATTTTGCATAAAAGCAAAGGAAAAACGAAACGCGTCGGCGGAAATGCGTTTTGAATCCTTCGCTTCGGTTGGATATGGACATGTAGCTGAACCTGGTGCTGGACTCGAGCACAGCCTGCTGTTACTGCCAGCCAGTTAGCCGGCCTGGCTGCTAGCCTGCCACATGGGGCACAGTGGCACAGCGCTTACCATTTTGGCTGGCGTATTGTCTGTACGCGGCTTTGTTTAATTGCGAGTTGCAGTTGCCTGTTTGCTTGCCTCGTTCTGTTGCGAGCATCTTCCTTCCTTTCATTTCCTTCTATTCCAATCCATGCTATTCTGTCCTCTGCTATCCTGTGCTGCTCCGTTGCATGCGTTGTTGTCCCTGGAGGCATATGCAGCATACGATTTGCCGCGTTGCAATTGAAATTGAGAATCGGAGCACGCTCCATTCTGCTTGCCACAGCACAAATTCCTATATGCCTATGCCCCAATGCGCTGCGTACTCCGCTCTTCTCTCTCCCCTCACCTTTCTTCCTCTCACAGTGCCTCTCTGCTTGTCTGTTCAGTTCCTGTTGCTGGGCACGCACAATGCTCGCATAATAATGATTCTGGCGACTTCAAACCCGTTTTTAGCCCACTCCTGACCCTTTCCGTGGCCCGCACTCTCTCCCGCCTTGTTGCACATGGCCACTCTGCTCCGTTTCACTGCGAATTGCATTTTGTCATCAACGTGATAAATGCGATTTATGCGATTTATCCAATACCCAATGGAACGGCATTAGAATGTCATTTGGAGTAGGACTAGGAGACAAGCAGACGAAGTCGCGGGAGTTGGGCTGGAAATCCGCTTTGACCACGCCCGCGCCTCAAGTTTGGCCAAGTTTTTGTGCGGCTGTGCTTTAAGCCGACTTTGCTCACGGTACCCGCTCTCTGCTAACTGTTTTACCACAACAAAAGCTTGTGGTTTAAACGTGGCCAACTGGCCGCATAGCAGAATCCCGTCAAGAAGTTGTTTTAAATCGCGCACGAGTGCACACAAAGATCCGCACAGCCCTTGTCGCCACAGAGCACCCCTGACCACTCCTCTTACCTCCTCTTTTGGTGGCATATGCAGCCGCGCCCGTTGCGACCATGTCAACGGTTTACTGCTAGCCGCGGGTGCACAACAACTTGGGCCTTTCCCTCATTTAAACACCGTACCGCCCTGAACTTTCAGCGAATGCATTTCTATTGTTCTTAGCCCAGAAGAGAGAGAGCACAAACAACAAACGTAGCCAAAAAGCTGAAAACAAAAGCCATGCAATTCCCTCCACTGCTCCAGCTGCCCCTCCCAGCTCCCTTGTTGCCTGCCTTTGTGGGGCACTCCTTGGAAACGTAACGAAGTCAGCGTCGACGCTGCCACAAAATGAGCGCTTTATACCTACTTAGATCGCTATAAATTTGGCTTAAGGCAAGAAAAGTGTTGCCCGTTGCCCGTTGCCTTTGTAGTTGTTGCTGCTGCTGTTGTTGTTGTTGGTATTGCCATTGCCATGCTTGCCACAGCAGCAGCTGCCCTGGTCCACTGCTGCACAGTGGAGCAGTTTCTATATAAATTTGCTCATTAGGATAACTTTTTTGTCTAATGATCTTTTATGAAATAAAATATTAATACTTAAAATAGCTGTAAAGATTTTGAAATGAAGACAAATTAGAGTAAATTTATTAATTATTTCTTCATATTTCATGGTAACATCCCAATCACTATCACTTTTAATCCTAAATAAATGCTAAACTTAGGATCGTATTGATTCGAAATTTCTTAATACTTTTCTGAACAGATCGGCCATATTTCCCTAGGACCATCAGGGAGAAATTTTAGTTTGAAAATGATAAAAATCACTAATTTTTATTAATGTTTAAATTAAAACAGACTTTACATAAACGTAGACTAAAGTATGGATTTGTATATTTTTTTAATTATTGTGAGATATTTTTCTACGATTTTTAATTGCGGAACAAATTGCTTGTAGGCCAGTGTGGCAGGTCGTATACGCTGTGGTTTCTTTTGGGGCAGGCATTGGCCGCGTTGCCCCGTTGCTCCGTTTGCCGTTAGTGAAGCTTAGACGCTGTGTACCACTCCGCTCCGCTCTCTCCGTCGCGTCGTTTCCCGCTCCGCGATCCGCGCTCCACGCGTTACCGCAAGTTCGCAAGTCCGCATGATTTATGCGATTATTCTTTGCGCAGCGCCCAACTTTATTGTTTTATGTTTTTGTGGCCAGTGTCTGTCTGACTGTCTGTTTGCCTGTTTGTTGGTCGTTCGTTGTGTTAGCCAAGTTGGTTTAGAGCCAGAATTGCACTATCATATCTGGTTGAAAGTGCCGCTGGCTCTGATTCCAGCTAGAAACTCGCTTGCAGCTTGCAACTCAGCAGCTGTTTTAGCGCTGCACATGAGTGTTAAAAGGGGCGGAGGGGAGGGAAGGTGGAGGTGGGGCTAGTGGTGTGTGTGCGTGTGTGTGTTCAATTATTGGACATGCAGCATTATGCTGCACCTCGGCACACAGCTGTGTGGCAGGCAGGCATGTGCCGGGTTAATGTCTTGTTGGAGTCCAATTGTAATTTGGCACTAACGGATCTGGTGATCCCATAAATTGCAATGCTGCAGGGGTACAGTCTGAGCGAGATAGATAAATACAGGATTCATAGACTGAGAGAGGCAGTTAGGCAGAGTGGCTGAGAGAAGTTATAGGGAAAGCAGTTCATTAAGGCGTCAACTTATAATAACTGTTAAGATTGTTAAAGCCTGCGATTAGGCAGCAACTGCGACAGCAACTGGTGCAACAGCAGCCAGTGTTGCCACAAATGTTAGCATAAATAGCTAAAAACAAGTAAGAAAGGCAACGTGCAGTGTTTGTTTAGTTTGAGTTTTGGATTTGAGATCTACTGAAAGTTCTGTTCGCTTGGTATTACAGCTGGAATATTCAAATTCCCAGTTGAATTCTCATGCGAAAAGAAATCCACAGTAAAATACAACAGAATATAAAAGAGCCCAGTTTAAGCAGAAGGTTTTTGTGCATAGCGAGTAGCAGTTCTGTTAAAATATGTGCAACTCGTAAGTTCTCTAGATTAGCGAAAAAGATTAGCAATCAGCTAAAAATGAAGATTTTTCTACCTGATCCACCAGGCGAACAGCATCAGGAGAAAGCGAAATTAATGTTAATGTAATGTTAACGTACTGTTAACGTAATGTTAACCTACTGTTAACGTAATGTTAACGTACTGTTAACGTAATGTTAACGTAATGTTAACGTACTGTTAACGTACTGTTAACGTAATGTTAACGTACTGTTAACACACTGTTAACGTACTGTTAACCTACTGTTAACTTAATGTTAACGTACTGTTAACGTAATGTTAACGTACTGTTAACGTAATGTTAACGTACTGTTAACGCACTGTTAACGTACTGTTAACGTACTGTTAACGTAATGTTAACGTAATGTTAACGCACTGTTAACGTAATGTTAACGCACTGTTAACGTACTGTTAACGTACTGTTAACGTACTGTTAACGTAATGTTAACGTAATGTTAACGCACTGTTAACGCACTGTTAACGTAATGTTAACGCTCTGTTAACGTGATGTTAACGAACTGTTAACGTGATGTTAACGAACTGTTAACGTAATGTTAACGTAATGCTAACGTAATGTTAACGCAATGTTAATGTAAAATAATTTTAGCATTGCGACCTGCTGATATTTCTGTTGGCCTGGTATTTCAGTATGAATTACTAACGATTTTGGGTACTGCAGATCGCAGCGGTCAAGCAAAAAAAAATCTGCGAAAGTCTAAAATCGAAGATTTCTTTGGGTGAAACACCAGGCAATCAGAATCAGCAGCAAGCGACAGACGGTAATTTAAATTTAATTACAGAGAGTAGAGTGCGGGACCACTTACACATTAAAGAGCATAATTTCGGGCGGGGTATTAAAATTACAATATTATTCAGTGTAGTCTAAGATTCAAAACTGTGCAACTTTGACATTGAATATTTTGGGACTTAGACGTCAGATTTTCGATTGGTATGACTTTTTGGACTCGGGAGGACTAGGACTATCGATTGGCATCAAAAAATCGCAATCTTAAAATTTGACGATTTTTGACAAAAATGCAAAGGGGTAACACTGCAAAATTTGTCAAAATGGGGTCGAAATTAAAAATTTGAATTTTGGCATGGAATCGATGCTACTAGTTGTAGAGAGTCTAAAAAGGTATCGCATTTCAAAATATCTCTTTATTTGGCTGAGAAATGAACATTCAAAGATGAAAATTTGAAATTATTGGAATTATAATTTTCATTACTTTTTAGCTACTTTAAGTTCATTTTAAGCCATTTTTTAAAAAACTAGCTTTTTTATTCAGCGTTATTCAGCACTGGAGTGTATTATTTCCATTATCCAGGTGAACAGACAGACGGACGGACAGACGGACATCGCTATATCGACTATCGCAATCATTCAAAATCGAAATCAAAATGAATCACTTATAATTATCCTGAGTTAAATAAAGTAAATCAGAAATAGAACGACATAATCTCCAAATAATTAATGTTGTATTTTGATAGGTTTTAAAAAATTAAGAAACACTGCAGCTATAAAATAGCTAAAATGGCAACACTGCCAACCGCCTGTGTTGCATGCAAATCGCATGCAACTTGCCATAAAAGTCGAATATGAATTACGCCTCAGTTTATCTTTGGTATAATTATACGACAAGACACTGTTGGCCAGATCTGGCTTGCCTAGTCAGTTCAAGCCAAGTTCAGCCGCCTGTCTCTGGTCTATTTTTGGTAACTTGTCTAACAAGCCAGCAACTGTTGCAGCTGCTTTTGGGCGTGTTCCAAGCCAAGTCAAGACAAGAGAAAAAATCCATAACTACGATTACTCGCACTTATTGACTATGCTACTATATACACGAGTGTATATAACCAATCCAAATCAAGTCTGAGTCAGAGTTATAGTTCGCAGATGGAGATGGAGACGGAGACTGTTACTTAGACAGAGCCAACGCCTAGTTTAGATAGACTTGAACTGGATCTGCAGCTGTTGCTGCTGTGGTTGTTGTTATTGCTGTTGTTGCTGATGGAAGTGAACTGGTTGTGATTTTCAAATCTTAAATCCGTGTCTTTGTGTTGCTGTTGTTGTTGTTGGCACAAATTTGTGTTGCTGCAACAATTACAATTTCTTATTTACAGCGTGCTAAAATTGTTGATTAAAACTAGACACGAAATTTTAATATTATTTGTTTCAGTTGCAGCCTTTTACATGCGTACCCTGTAATTGAAAATTGGTGTTAAGAGTGTATGTAGTTTTTGTATATTTTTAATATTTGTCTGCCTCTTAAACTTTTTTTGTATCAGTAAAAATATTATAATTCAATTTAACATATGCTTAACTCTTTATTATCTTCAGTTTCTTTGAAATCCAACATTTTGGGAATTCAATAATTTTTATTTCCATATCTTTTATGTGTAGTTACAAGAAATGTTCAAGTCCATTGCTTAATTAACATTGAAGTCATAGTAATAGTGTTGCCAAATTACAGGGTATCTGCTGATTACAGCCTCCGCTTATTGCTGTTGTGGTTTCTGTGCCACTATTAACTGTGGCCAACTGCAATCGACGAACTGCATTGCCATAATTACATTTATTTGCACAACTGCACAGCTGAGCTCGAGTCGAATGGAAGTGACCAGTACCAATTCCAGTTCCAGTTCCAATTCCAGTTCCAGTTTCAGTTTTCGATTTGCCACTTCAATTTGCATTTTGATACCGAGTGAGTGGCAGCTGCGAAAACAGAGCCAAAACTAGAAAACTGAAATATGCCAGACACTAATGCGGTGTCTCTCTCTGTACTCACCTCTCTCTCTCTTTCTCTGTCTCTATCCCAGTCTCTGTGTGGCTTTCAGTTAGTCGTCATCATAAATCGATAAAGGAAACGCTGCTGAGCGTGCCAAAAGTTGCCAATTAAAAGTGGCAGCACAATTTGCCGCAGACCAGAGACCTGCCTGCCACTTGTTGCACGACACTCAGTTGCAGTTGCAGTTGCATTCGTAATGAGCACTGCGAGTGCTCGGGATGCCAGCGATAAGTAGCAGACGAAGACCAAGACCCAGACCAAGACCAAGACTTACTGTGTGTGCGGCAAACTGCCATGCAAATTGTTGCAAGTTGCAACTGTCCGCTGTCAATTGATAAGAGGGCCGCCAAGGCGTTGAGTTCCCTTGCCACCAGCGTTGCAATGCTGCATGCCACTCGCTGCTGGGTGTGGCTACCAGCTCAGTTTCCCAGCCCAATCTGAATAAACAAAAAATAAGTTGGTCAGTTCACAAATAAATTGGAATTGAAAATTAGTTTTGATTTTTTTCATTTTTTTGTTCTTGTGCTTATTTTTTTGTAGGCCGTACTTTCTATGCGCTCACTTTTTTTTTGATCAACGGTAGCTGCTGTCCAAGCTGCCTCTTATACTCGATTTAATGTATGTAAATTTCACAACAATTAAGTGAAGCTGGAGGAGGGAGAGGGGCAAGGGAAATGGGAACTTGGTCAGAGCCCAATCAACTGGTAACTAAGCAAAAGAATTTTCTAATTTGCATATCTAAGGCATTAGTTGAATGCTCGCTTCTCATTCGAATTTTCAGCTTACTTTGCATAGATTTTCAGACTAAACAAATTGTTGTTATTGTTGCTGTTGTTGTTGTTGTTGTTGCTGTTGCTGCTGCTGCTGCTGCTGGTGCATTGTTTAAACATAAACATGCATCTACCGTTAGGAGCAACAAGAGAGGAAAAGTTGTAACTTTGTCAAAATGAAGCATCACAATGAAGCGACTACAGTAAACTGCTGGTATTGTCGACAGAGCAATGCACTTCGTTAGTTAACACTTAATATTGTTTAAGTGTCACCTCCATGGTCACATGGTCATAATTCATAGCTCTAGGCAATCACTATGTGTTTAATTTGTCAACAGTTTGGAGAGTTTGGAGCTAAGCTTTAAACTGCAGAGTTTCTAATTTGTTGTCCTCCATGGTCACTTTATGAGCCTTATTCAAGAAACTTTTTATAATTCAATAAATTAATTTTATATGCTTACTTCCTCCATGGTCACTTTCTGCTTGATAGTTTAATTTTACTTTTGCCCAACAGCTAAAAGCCATATGATCTCTCTTTTGCTCAGCAGGGTATCGAAAGTTGTCCATGCAGTTTGCTGAAAATTAATTAGACTCAATATGTGGCAGCTTCCTCTGTCCCTGGCACTCCCTCCTCCACTCTACTCCTTTCCTGCTTCTCCCATAGTTTTTTTCCGTTTTGGCTACCAAATAGAGATTCTTCAGCTCATATTATGTTGAGGTCTTTTTTGCTGTTAACAATTCTCATGTAAATGCCAAAAAGTTTCGAGCATTGTTTAAACACGATGAAAACGGTGAACATGTTGCTGTCAACATGTTGCAACATGTACATATTTTTAAGGCAGTGGCGCTTTCTAAACGCTTCACCAGATAAGGTAGCACTATCTGAGAATTCAGCTCCCACCCGAGATCTACCAGCAGCATTTCTTTATAATAGCAATCGAATAACTTGCGATTCATTTTGGCATTATATCCCACTCGGTACTTGTTGTGTGTGTGTTTGGATTTCAATTTGAAATGCAGGTGAAAAATAGACAGGTGAACTGACTGGACAACTGCTGCACTTGTTATCCGCAGCAGCAGCAACAATCGAACTAACCATCTAAGCACCTAAGCAAAACTTATACAGATGTCAATTATTTTCGCTTGCAATTTTGGCTCTGCAAGTTGCTAGTTGCAACAAGAGGCAGCTTGCAAGTTACCTGCTTTCTGACTAAATTGCAGCTCCAAATCGCAGCCTGAACTCGTTATCTCTTTGGCTTTCCACATGGCAAATACACAATTCCAGCGTCAGCTACGTGAGGCAGTTGCTGCTGCCTCTTGTTGCACAAGTCAATGCAGTCCGCGAGTCATCGAGTCATCCAATTGTTGGCTCGGAAATTGCTTTGGCTTTGCCCACAAACATGGACAACAAAACATGGAACCGACTACAGATCTATTTATCTATATCTCGTACTTGGTCACTGCGACTCTACCATTGGCAGCGAATAATAATTGAATGATTGCATGAACTGCCAAATGATTTGCACGTCATTTTACCTCATTCTCTCATTCAACACAATTCAGCACTTTTGACTGCTTGTTATGAGCATCAATTGATCAATTGATGATTACTCGGCCCCCATTGCTCTGTGAAGGTGTCAAAACTATTGGCAGAACACTCATTATGCTACCCATTATAGACCATTAAAGAGGTATTCCGGTAAGCCATTACAAGAGGTCGAAATGGAGTGTTAACTGTACAAGTTGGTCAAATTATTTGTCTACCGAAAATAAGTTTTCCACAAATTATTTAAATACTTTTTGCCAACTGTCTGCCAGTATTGACCATAAATTATTGAAAGTGTATTCTCTGGTGAAACACACAGACAACTGGAGCATTTATGGTCTAGCACTTATTTGGTTAGAAAATTGCAAAAAGTATTTGAACAAATGGCCAAATGGCTAAATGGCCAAAATGTCTGTCAAGTTCATTAAATTATTTAAAATGTTTTGTCTATGTCAAGTCATGTGACTTATTACAGCAACGCAGTCCAGGGCCTAAACAACTGACGAATGTAATGGCCAAAAGACAACGAATGGCTCAAACGAGGACGTGAATGCTGATATCGACTCGACTTCAATGTGGACATGGACGTGAACGTTTGACAAGAAATTTATTTAAAAGACAACTAGCAAGAAATAAATTTCAAGAGTATTGTAACCACAGCATGGCGCACACAGAAGATGGAAGCAAAGTATCTTGTAGATACATAGATAGACGAAGAAACGTTTGCCAACAAGAGATTGGAATTCAGACTCTGTTCATCTGTCTCTCGGTCCGTCTGCCGGACTGTCTGACTGTCTGCCTGTCTGTCTCTGTGTAGGAGTCTTCAATAGTGATAGCTTGTTTGAAATTCATTCATCAATGTTATCGATCGATCTGATGTGAGCTCAAACTGCCGGAGGAATCGTGTAAGAGCGTATGTAAATGGCCTCGACTCACAATGCAACATCAAATTTAATCAATTTATTGGCAACGAGGCATTGTCTTTGCAACTTTGTCTGCTCTTGCTTTTGGTCTTTTCCTAAGTCTTTTGGCTTATCCCCAGCTTAGAAAACTACACTTTCTCCTCGCTCATAAGTTAAGTTGCAAGTTTTAAGTCTTTTGGCAAGCTGACAAAAAGTAAACTTTAACTAAATCCAAAGAATAGTTACCAAAATGTCGAAGAAAGCAATTTGAATACCCTGTAATTATTATGTATATCATACGAGCTAGCTGTCAACTACACACATATACACAAAAAAATCAGCTACAAGTTAAATAAAATATAATACAAAATGGTAAAGGCATCGGATAAGGAACCAGGCACCACGCTGATCAGTCAAAAGGAGATGCTTGATCGCGAGAATCGGTATCTACAGCGTATGCAGGACGTCAGTGTAAGCTGTGGCTTCATTCGAGGTAAAACATGCGATTCCCATACGCAATTCTATATAATTTAAGATCTGAAATAGAGGCAACGGCGGAATACGAACGTTTGGAGGCGGAACAGGCTCATGAGGATCATTGGGCGCACTTCATCCGCTGCGATGGATTGCCTAGAACGTATTTGCCACCAGAGATGCGCACATTTCTAGCCGAAAAGCGTCATTATCAGCTTTTCGACTATAATCACAGTGTTGATTGGACATTGTCGGTGGACGAGCGCACCATTCTAACCCAGGATATCTTTCGCACGGACCGGACCCGCAAGACCATGAAGGAGACTCTGAATGATCACATTGGTGATCGTTTTCAGCGGGATGTTTTTATGTTTTTGGATACATTGATGAAGATTGAATGCATGCTCGATAACCAAGCGGAAATGTCTCGAGTTGACTTCAACCGACAAATGGAAATCATGGAGGTGAGTCAAAAACAATCGGTTATCGTTTAACAGCAAACAATTTCTGTAAACAGGTGCGGAAGGAGATCGAAGAGGAGATCGATGCCACCTTTGATCGTCTGACCTATCGCATAATTCGCATGGATAATGTTTATATGGAGTAAGTACCTGCTTCGAAGGATATTGCTCCACTGATCCCTTACACTTATCCGGCACAGTTCAAATGATGCCACGGTGGCTACGTGGGGCCATAAGTGCGATCGTTATGCCATCGATCTCTGGGCACTACGTAATGTGCCCATACGCTTCAATGAATTGCTGTAAGTATTTTAGCCTTTTTTAGTGACGAGAAGAACTTAATTCTAAATTAGAATTCACCTGATTTGAGTCGTTTAATTGATCCTTAGAGCTCCTTTGATGGTCGCAGAGCTGGAAAATGTGCGCATTAGTGTTCAGATGCCACTCAGTGTCCTCCATGATTGCCTCACGCTACGTTGCATCCACACACAGTTTGACAACTATTCGCAGTACGCCAAGAGTTTTGATCCCACGATACCCGAAGCAATGAAGGATTTAACCGCTGGCATATTAGACATTGAAGATTGTCTGGCCGATGAGTGGTTAATGCAACTGGAAATACAGGAAGAGCTGCTGGAGGCGATGCTGGTTAGACGTGAGGCATACGAGGAGGTAATGCGTGTGATTGCTGAAAAAACTGAGAAGGCAGCAAAGGAGAAGAAAGCCGATGAGGGTAAAAAGACCAAGGCTGTTGTTATCCCTAAAGCGCCAAAAGAACCGCCTGCGGTACCGCCGGGTATGCTGCCCGATGCCGTGACAACTTTTCTGATGCGGGAACAGCAGGAGTACGTTGATTTGTTGGATCAATTGTATAATCCAAGGAATCTAAATCTCATGTTGGATGAGGTAAGTGGTTAAAGTCATCTTATTGCTGTGTATCCCATGGATTTCCGTAGATCAATTTGAGGCAATACATCATTTTGGGCGGTCTTTATTCGGTTATGTTTGTGCGGCGACCTGCGAATACGCATTTCGAGAAGTTCAACATTATCTTGCACGAGGATCGACGGATTCTGCATACCATGGAGTATGTAGTTGCCGATTTGAATACACAGGAGGAAGATCTAAGTCGACGAGGCTCAAAACTGTCACAGAGAGCATCGACCACGTCACAAGGTCGTACAAGGTCGCGCATGCGTATCAATATGGATAAACAGAAGAGAAAGACCACAATGCTCGAGGATGATGAGCTGCCGTTCTTCTTTGTGACGCTGCATCTGCCCAAAGAGCTGTGCTTGTGGGGGCAACCGGTAGCTTGCCAATATATGACCACCATGCAGGAGGTGCTGTCGGATACATCACTAGTCGATGACAAAAAAGAATCGATACTCGACAAAAAGAAGAAGAAATCGAGAAGCGAATCTATGCGGCGCACTCTGGACGTCGAGCGTCGACAATCGAATTATACAAAGATCGTACGGCGGGAGAATGCATCGATCAATGTCTTTCGACCAACATTGATAGCCCAACTGCGTCAAAGTAAACACGTACCAGCCGGGTTCAGGGTCAGTCCGGTTGATAACTTTAAGCTGTTGAAGCAACTGAATCATAAGGAGATTCGGCAACTGGAGCGGTATGGAGGACCGCGTGTAATATCTTCCTTTAAATTTCCCATGGAGGTCAGGGAGGAGCTGGAACAACTGCACGATAATCGACCAAAGCAAAGGAATATGCTTATCAGACGTCGTAGTGCCGACATCGAGGAGAATATCGATTTTGGCTATATTGATTTCTGTTATAAGGATCAACATGCTCCGGAACGTGTTTTTCCCGTTTTCGGTGGCATCGAATCGATCAAATATGGCGGTGAATTGGAAGATGAAGATTTAAATGACGAGAAGACAATGTTTGGGCTTATACAGACTTTCGATGACATTCGCTTGCAGTACGAAACACAATACGCCGGAATTATGAGCCAGTCTGAATTCGAGACTAAGAAATCGCCTGGCAAGAAGACAGTGGTGCCAGATGCACGTTTACCCTCGGTGGGAACAAAGATTAAATCCTTGATTAAACCATCGAGCAGACAATCATCGCTTCGTGGCAGCCATCTTAATTTGCATATTTCTAATTCAAGCACAAGAACGGGTAGCTCATTTCATAATATAGCGGAAAATTCATCGGATGAAGTAAGCGAAAGTCAGCAATCCATAGAACCTGAGGAAAAGCAGGAAAAGCCCAAGGTGAAGGTCATTCACTGGACTACAAAGCATATTGTCTCCAGTAAGTTTAACCGCAGCGAACGCACAATGACCATACGTACCGATCGTCTAGGAATCTTTGGATTGGCCTTCAAGCGTTACGAGCATTTCCCCTTTCGCGACTGGAGTATGCAGCCCAACGAGGATAAGTAATATGGGAGGAAATTAATTAATACTAGTTTTTTACTTATTTGTTTTTCTAGTCCCGATGAGATCCTACTCACTGTGGACACTTTCCATGCTCGGATCGTGCTCTATATTTCGGCCAAGGGTGTCAGGGGTTACGTTACGGATATAGTTAAAGGTTATGTGGCCCATCCGGTTAAATATTTGGACATACCGACTCCCATTGCCGATTTTCGCGTGCTCCGCAAGGTAGTCTCCAAAAGATAATACTGCCTTTAACTAATATAAGCGATTCTCAGAGATTCTATGACAAGTGCATCAATATTTTTGCGGACCATGATGCGAGTTATTATATTGATAACGGTTACTTTTCGGTCAAACACGTTGCCACCGAGGATCATATCTATGATGCAATGGCTCTGCACTGTAAACTAATGAAATTCTATCGCTCGAGCTGGAATCGCTTGGCTTCTCGTCGCAATATACTGCTCTGCATGAAGAATGCCAAGGATCAGTCCGATTATACGGAGGTAACAATACGCGTTACTCCGGACACGGCCTCTTTTGTTGAGGTAACCGAACTTTGTTCCGATGATCTCGATATTATCAAGTTGGACTTTAAGAACACGTGGCGCAACATGGCCGTAAATACAAAACTCACTTTAAACAAAGTTCGATTATTGACTAAAAGTTGCATTTCAGAACTATACGGATCTACATCAGACCATCAACTCGATGAATCCGCATGCCACCGATGTTAGGAACAAGGATGCTCTCTTACTTTTCCGTATCAAACGAATGCTAAGTGAAATTCATCTCATGAGTTATTCGTAGCTGTTTTTTCAGATTTCTAGAATGACAAACTTATCAGCTTGTCACTTTTAAACATCATCAACTTGCATATTTGTTCGCACATGAAACGTTTCAAAGTAAAATAAATATAAAACCGAAAGAGTAATAGAAAGCAAAGTTTCGCTAAGTTTCTGAAAATGCATTCGCTACATTAATTGACAACAATTAAAGGCAATTGTTGGTGGGATTCGACTTGACTTTAAAGGGTCTGTTACTGTGTCAAAGTTCTTTAGCCTCGCTTCCAATACAATGGTTCATATGATCGTATAAGTTAGACAAGTTGAGTGGAAAATGGCTAGTTTGCAATGGATCTCCTAAAAGTTATTCTAAAAATTGTATTGATATCAATATCGCTGCTACAGATATGCTGCGCTCCTCCTTGTTTGGATGGCAATGATGATTGGTATCGGGATCGGATCGCCTCTATTCCACAGTATGCAGAGTTGCTGCCGCCGCCACAAAGAAACGTATTGGAAGGAGATATGAACATGGATCGTGAAGGCACGAGTGGCGATGGCGTTTTAATGGATGAGAAAGACCAATCAGTGCCTGGCCAAAAAGAATGATGTAACAATTTTTGCAATGAAATTCATGTCAGTTTCCCCATGCTAATAAAAAAATGTGTTATAGCTAGTTCTGATACGTTTGGGATTTTTCGGGTTTGCCTTCAAGCGCAACGAGCAGTTCTCCAACAGACATTGAAAACCATCAACTCGATGAATCGTCATGCTACGGATGTGAGGAATACTTACTGCCCCGTATCAACTGAAAGCAAAGTTCTTCTAAAACTGATGAAAATGCATTCGCTACATTAATTGACAACAATTAAAGGCAATTGTTGGTAGGTTTCGTCTTGACTTTAAAGGGTCTGTAACTGTGTCAAAGTTCGTTAGTCTCGCTTGTAATACAATGGATCGTATAAGTTAGACAACTTGAGCCAAAAATGGCTAGTTTGCAATGGATCTCCTAAAAGTTATTTTGATATCGATATCGCTGCTTAAGATGTGCAGCGCTTACCCTGCCAGTGAAGACGGTGGTTCACAGGGCGACATGGGCGACATGACCGGGTCATTAAAAGAATTGAGCGGAATGATGAGTAGCGGAGCGGGAGAATTAAGCCAATTGAGCGGATTGCTGGGTAGCGGAGCGGGAGAATTAAATCAATTGACAGGATTGCTTGGATAAAAAACTCCAACAAGTGTATCAGCAAGAAGTCTGATTTTTTTTGCAATGAAAAACATGTCAGTTTCTACACACAAATACACTATCAAAACGCAAATAAAAATATAAAAAAAAATAATAAAATAAAATAAATAAAATAAAATGGTTAAAAGAAAATTGAAAGTTAAAGCAAGTTCTAAAGCTAAACCGTTACCAAGTGGGTTTTCAGTGGATTCCATTGCCGACATGGGCACCGCTCCGCTGATACCCGAGGCGGAATGGTATGCTCGGGAACAGCGTTATCAGCAACGAATTCAGGATGTAAAAGTCTGTCTCGGCTTTATTACCGGTAAGGCTTTGGAACTCTAAGGGATTATTCAGAAATGCTGCAAACTTACTGCTTTGTAGAGTCCATTGAGGATTACAAGACGTTGGTGAATGAGCAGAGCAATCAGGAGCACTGGGATCGTTATTTGAGCTGTGATGGACTGCCTTGTGTGCACGATCCTTCCGAGTTGCGTCGTTTTCTATCCGAAATACAGCATTTTGAGAAAATCGATGAGGATTCCGTTATCAACTGGGTCTTGTCAGTGGACGAATGCAGCATTCTGACACAGGAACCTGATGCCAAAGATCGCACACGTATCTGCTTGGAACAGACGCTGCGACCAGATATTGGTAAGCTTTATGCGACCGATGTGGAACGAATTCTGACTACTTGGCGTCGCATTGATTTGCTGCTGGCTAACGAGTACGAAATGGCCGAGTTATCAGCGGAACGGTCCTTTGAAATCGCTTTGGTGGGTGCTGCAAACAAATCTAAAAATAGACAAGCAAAAATTATATTTACATATCTTTTGACAGATTCGTGATGAAATGAATCTTGTGATCAATTTGCTCTTTGATAAACTTACCTACCGCATCATTTGTGACCCGAGCGCATTTAAGACGTAAGGCTACAGGGTATTTAAAGTCATTCAGCTTTTGCTTTATTCCCTTCTGTCCACAGTCAAAGCGAGGGCATCACCGAGAGTTATTGCTACAAGTGTTCCAGGTTTAACTTTCAAGTCTGGTGGCTACGCGATATACCACTAAGATTCCAATATTTCGAGTAAGATTGAATCTTCTAAGCAGTTTGATTTACTAACACTTAGACACTCCTAGACACCCTTATGTAGTGGCTAACTTGAACTGCACGGGAGTCACAGTTCAGATACCAATGAGTGTGTTGCGAGATAATCTCACACTTCGCTGTATTCACACCTTTTACGATCCGTATTCGGAAAATTCAAAAAGCTTTTTCCGCACCATTGATAAATCTCCAAATGAACTCAATGCGGGCTTAATGGATATTGAGGATTGCCTAATCAACGAATGGGTTATGCAGGTGACCATTATGAGTCAAATAATCACAAGAATGGAGCAAAGGCTTATACTTTACGAGGAGAATCAAAGGTTCGTAAGTAAGTTATATGTCAACCATTTGATTAACTATTTTCCACTCGAGTAGAGAAATCGAAATAAAAAACGCTAAGGCTGCCAAGGGACATAAAGCAAAGTTACTTAAACAGGGCAAGTCACCGCAAAAGTTGCCGGAGGGTATGTTTCCCGATCCTTACAAATATTTTATACAACAGGAACAGCAAGACTTTGATGAATTTCTCGACCAAAATCTAAGTCCAAAATATTTGGAACTGAAACCAGATGAGGTATGTCAAAGTATGTAATCAAATAACTCTTATTTAAATAATCAATTGTCTGTGTAGATAAATTTGAGACGGTTTGTCATACTAGGAGGTATTTTTTCACTGTCCTTTGTCCATAAGCCCAAGCATGTGGACTTTCCCACCTTTACGCGGACAATTCATGACCATAAACGTGAGCTCCTTAAACTGGAAAATGTGCGTTCATTTCCTGAGGATGATGTTGTGGGAAATGATGACGATAAGGACAGAATGGCTAAACTACGTAGCAGCAGCAGAAGTAGGATGGATGTCGGTTCTGTTTACTCAACTAAGAGTCTGAAATCGACAAATTTAAGTCGCTCTCTTTTGCAAATTACTAAGACACCTAGCTATCGCAATAATAAGAAATTTCTTCGGAAAGATGATGATCTCAATTATTTCTATGTGAAAATCAAACTGGCGAAGGAACTGTGTCATTTTGGGACACCAGTGGTATGTCAATATCTAGACGAGTATGTGTTTGAGGAACTTATCGAGGAGGATGTCCCTACTGAGCCCGAGGAGCATCGCAACAAAAAGAAACGTAAGAAGAATGTACCAACACAGAAAACTGACACGGTCTCAGATGGGACAAGGGGTGGTAGTGGTGCAAGTCTAGAGAGTGTCTCAAGAAGAGTGCCCAGCAAAAAGGCAGAGGAAGATGAGTCAAGATATGAACTATCTCGGCCCAGACCGACATTAATATTACCAAAGCTTTCGATTCCCCAAAACATTTATCGACCCTCGGGTCTTAACAGTTTTCCTCGAGAGTTTAAATTGCGTCATAGTGTTCTACCGGATGTGATACTGCATAACTTTGAGTTAAACAAGGGACCAATGGACAGTAAGCAAATGCACGAAATGATCAAACACTGTATGCCACGGATATTGTCCTCCTTTAAGTTTCCGCTTGAGTTTAAGATCGAGAAAATTGAAGCATTGACCGAACGGTCAAAAAGTAATAAGATTCTACGGCGTAATCTGCCCGTAATATATACGGATGAGCCGGAATACTTAAGCTATGAGAAACAGGAAGCTCCCGAGCGGCTTTTTCCCCTCTTTGACTGGCGAGAGAAGGTGCTATACGAGCAAAACAGTACTCAAGACTCAACATCAACCTCCAATTCCGAGCTACAGATTAAAATTGTAAAAATCGATCAGATCGGAGAAGCTGTAATGAAAGTCGAAACACCAGACGAGTCCATTTACGGTATTATCCAGGCGCTGGAGAAAATCCAAAGAAAATACAGAGATCGTGCACTTAAGTTAATGGAACAAGCGAATTTCCTGGTACGAAGTCGCAATGAATTCTCAATGTACTCACCATTAAGTAGTGGAAAGCCAAAGACTTCGGTGCGAATATCGACCTTAGGTAGTAAACTGATCCACATACCAAGACTTTCACGGGGTCAAGCGCGTTTCTCCAACTTCGACACAGTCTCCTTCGATAGCATGGAGTCGCCACAGCACAGCCTTAACTCTGTGGCGAGCGGAGGAATTCGACACGGCAGACAGAGTTATAGTCCTCGCGAACCTACCGATAAGGAGAAGGAAAAAGACACCCAGAAAAAATATAAAAAGGTCAATGTAAAACACTGGACAACTAAGCACATTGTCCACTCAGAGTTCAATAGGGATACCCTAACTTTTACCATTAAGACGGACCGTTTGGGGTTTTTCGGGTTTGCCTTCAAGCGCTACGAGCACTTTCCCTTCAGGGACTGGAAACTGCAACAAAACGAGGAAGTGTAAGTGTATGTCCTTATAAACTAATTGTCCTACAGTTTACAACTGTTTTAGACCCAATGAAATCATATTTACCTTGGATACATTTTATGTGCGCATTATTCTATTCATAAACAATATCGGTATACGCGGCTATGTGACCAAAATCGTCAAAGAATATGTCGCCAATCCCATCAAGTATGTGGAAATCAAGGAGCCTATTTCCGACTACAGGGAGTTGCACAGGGTAGGCTTAGCTCTTTTAGACCCAGCTTAATCTTAATTCCGTTTTTGTCATAGCTCTTCTTGGAGAAGAACATCAATATATTTGCAGAGCACGATGCCTGCTATTATATAGAGAATGGCTACTTCTCGGAGAAGCATCTGGCTTCGGAGCTGCATATCTATGACGCATTTGCGGTTCACTGCAAACTGATTAAGTTCTATCGTAGCGATTGGAATCGACTGGCTCCAAGGCGAGATCTGATCTTATGTCTACGCAATCCGAAGGACACGACTGATAGCGGTGGTGTTACCGTGCGGGTAACACCCGATGCCTCAACGTTTGTGGAGGTTTCCGAACCCTGCTCTCTCGATCTCAATGAGATTGAGCTGCACTATCAATTAACTTGGCGTAACATTGGCGTAGGTCTCACTAACCCAACTAAAACTTCCAATTTAAATCAATCCTCCTTTTTTATTTAAGACCTATTCGGACTTACATCAGTTGATCAACTCGATGTATCCACAGGCCACAGATGTGCGCAATCGGGATCCCAAGTTGATACATTATATACGTACCCTTTTCAACGAGGTGCGACCGTTGAGTTTCTCGTAGGCGGATCAAAATGCATTCGCTTCAACTAAAGTCGATTGTAAGTAACAAATTCTGTTTCAAAGTTCTTTAGACTCGCTTATATAACACTAAATGAAACCCCAATTGAAGTTGTCTAAAACGATTTAGTTACCGATGGGCTCTATATTAAAAATGTTAATCGCGTTGCTTTGGTTTTTTATTGCAATCAATGGAAATTGGATTGCTTCCTCGCAGCTTGTGCCCAGATCTGGCGCGTTCTGGAATCCAAGAGTTGTTGTTCGTTCTCCACCGGAGAACACTCCTCCGAAGAACACTTCTCCGGAGAATACTCCTGTATTCGATATGAGGACTAAGCAGCAAGAGGCATTAGCTCAAATACTGAAACCCAAAATTCATTCTCGTGTAATCGGTGGCGAATCGACAACTATTGAAAAATTGGGCGGATATCTGGTGGCATTACGGTACAAAAACGAGTTTATTTGCGGTGGAACCTTGATCGAGCCGCGTTTTGTCATCTCGGCAGCCCACTGTTTCCTGGGGCGCACCATGAAAACATTGTGGACCGTCGAGGGTGGTATTACGACACTTACCGATACTGGAGTTCGAGCGCAACTGAAGGACTACGTGGTTCCCAGCGTCTTCAAGGAGAAGAATATGCACATGGATGTTGCGATTTTACTTCTGGAAACCCCATTAATAGGGTATAACATTGCTCCGGCCATAATGTGTCGCAGAAGTCTGGACGAAGGTCTGCTCCTCACTGTTTCCGGCTGGGGTCTAGTCGATATCCGTGCATCTTCTCCCTTTCAGATCCTTCAGACCGTGACTGTACCCGTTGTAAGTAAATCCGAATGCAGTGAGTCCTACAAAAAATCGAGTAAGTTCTTTTATTTATCGATACAAATTGTTAAAATCGATTATATTAACTTAATTGTAGTGCGTTTGACCAAGAGCATGTTTTGTGCTGGAGTCCTGGGCACCAAGGATGCTTGTACCTTTGACTCGGGAGGTCCGCTGGTCTACGAAGACCCCTATGGGGGACCCAAGGAACTCTGTGGCATTGTCTCCTTTGGCGTTAGCTGTGCCAGTCCCAAATTTGCAGGTGTCTATACGGATGTCAACTATGTTAAGCCGTTTATTATGCAAACTATTCAGTCTTTCAAGGAATCAAGCTTATATTAATCGTAAGACCTAAAAATAATAAAGAAATATTGAAAAACATTATTTATTATTTTTTTAACGCAATTTTTAGAAAGATTTCACTTTTCCATATCTATTTTGTAAATCTATCAGAAAACATTTCGACTTTGGTTTCGTGCCACTTTGGGACATTGCGTGCTGTAGCAGCTGCGAACTTCTTTGCCTTCTGATCATTGACCGATTTCAGTAATTGATTGTGCCGAAATCCAGAGCTTGATTCTTGTCCTGTATCCTCTTAAGGCCTCGAGGGCGCAATTTTAGAAACAACCGATCGACGAACTTTTACTTTTGCTGCATCAAAATGTAAATTAGCTGCCCCAAATCGAAGGAGTATGAGAGAAGGAGAGATAAAGAGGGTCAAAGGGAGGATACAGGACTGGTATCAAAATTTATGTGATCGAAAAATCATTGCATGACTGACGGCCTTTCGTCTTTTTGGTTCTCGATTTCGAATTAGTTTAATAATACAATTAATTGTTATTTATAGCTTCCTCTGCAACCCAAACGTTGTATTTATCGCTCTGTCCAGCGAGGGTAGCTCTAAAAAAAATCTCCTTTCGTGGCTAAATGATGTATTACTGCTGCACGCAAAGTCAATTCCCAGACAGCTCCTAACTGTTATTGGTTAAAATACTTTGGCATAATGATATGGGGATATATGGATTGTTTGGTCAGTAGATAGAATATTGGTTCAGCACTAAAAGGGTTTTTTAAGTTAATTTTTAAGAGGCAAAAAATGAAGGAAAGATAATAAGTTAGTATAGTTAGGAATGTTATGCGACAGGAACGAGTATGGGTGAAGAGAGAGAGTGAGTGTCAGTAGAGACAAGCAATCTTAGAAATGTTGGTAGGCCTGATAGCTAACAAGGATGAAGAAAGAGAAGATTCAACAAATTCTGTAGGTTAAAATATAAGTGCAAAATAGACTTAAAGATTCACTCTGAGGGAAACTTTTATAAGTTAGAAATAATTCAAAATATTTTTAAATATCTTTTGAACTCCATTTGGCAGACAGGTAGGAAAACTTTTAAAGTGTTCCGCAGTGAAAAGAGCTTGCGACAACATAAATTTATAAAACGACGACACTTGGCAGGCTGCGTATGTCACAGAGCTGCTCTCCAGTCCTGCTACCCTACCTCTCTAGCCCCTCTCCACCACTGGCATTAAGCTTATTTATCTGCTTTTAAATGGCATCTTCTACCTCGCTTGCAAATAACTCTTGGTGTCATGTAATGCGCACCAGAAACAAAGCCAACATAATGTAATAGCCGCAAAGAGGGAAGACTATGGTGATGGAGGGGGAGGACGGGCTGGAAGAGAAGGAGCTGAGGTTACGTGGTTGCCACAGATAGTATGACTACCATTTACAGCAGATACTGCGAGCATTTTTACTAGTATCATAAATTTATGGCACATTGTAGCGACTATAACGTGGTTTCCCGACCAGAGCCCAAGTCAGCCTAGCAGGAGAGAGAGCCAAGTGGACCCCTGGCAAGCACTGCCCACAGCGAACTCCAAGGAGGGGTGCTCCCCCTCTCCTTCACTACAGGAACAACAGGATTTCGGTAGTCGGAACAACATGCAAGCTGGCACCTAAAGCGTCAATCCAGAGATTTACAGAGATGACTTTTTGGAGCAACGCGAAAAAATTTAAAAACAGACAATATGTGCGACTTGCAGATGTCCTGTAATGTTGAGGGGACAATTGTTGAACAGAGAAAGTAATATGATAATGAAGTATACAAAAAAGGAAGAGGTTAGATCATTCTGAGTTCGGATTTGAATGATTTTATTCTAAAGAAACCTTAAAATTGATAGAATATAAAATGTTATTCAAATTGATTTGCAATGCTGCTATATAGGGTATAATAACTTACCCCTCTGCTACGCCTACAGGGTATACAATGCTGAGATGCCAGAGTTGTGCACGAGATTGCTTTCGGGGTCTTTGGACACGGTGCTGTGAGGTTCATACACTCGTAAACTGCAAATCAGACATAACGAATCGGATGCTCTATGCGATGTTAGTTACTTCATTCTGTTCTTGTTGTTAATTAATGAAACACATAGTTCGGTTGGCAGGGAACTGGAACTGGAACTGGTTCGCATTGGTCTGAGTGTCTGGCGGGATTTCTAAAGAAATAGAAATACTTGCAGTGCTTCAGGTAAGCAACAGCAACAACAACTATGACAACAAACACAAGAAGTCTCAAGAATTCTGAAGACTCGTCAAACACTTGATCAATAGCGGCACAACAACAACAGCACAACAACAATCACTGTGAGTGAGCGTGTGTGTGTTTTGTATCCCACAGATACATTTTATTATGCATCGTGGCTCAGTTTACGAGTTTTGTTTGCACAACTTAAAAGCCAATAAAATTTGTTGTTAATTGCTTTGGTAAATTGAAAATTAGGTTTTGAGAAACATCATCAGAGAACTATGCGTATTCCGGGACCGAACTCGGACTTGGAATCTGACATCTCGTGTGTTTGAGCAATTGATTAGCTTGGTCCATTTTAATGACCTTTTGAGAGCCGACTTTTACAGCAACAAGACAAATCGAATCGTTTGCCAAAAAAACATGAGACAACATGGCTTAAAAAACCTTCATTTTAATCAGCTTAAATATAATTTAACTTATATTTTTTGTTGTTGGGTAGGGCTGTAGAACTGGGGGACGTGAGGCACGGGGGGATTAACTATAATTTCTCATACACAAAAAAATCGGTTAATTAAAGTTTAACAAAGTTGAAAAGCGATTTCATGCAGCGTTGAATCAACAAATTTGTAAACTTTTCAAGCTGGCAACGCGGCAAGGGGCAAGCCGAGCAGGAAAGGCCGTAGGAGCGGGGAAGGCAGGGGACGAGAGCAGGGGAATGTTCATTATTTGTACTTATTTAAGTGCTTGATCATGCTGATATCATCACCTGGGCAACATTTCTTTGTCTCCTTCGCGTACCTTCATTGCAATTAGCCTCCGCAGACGCCAGGTGGTCTCTGTCTCTCACTTTTCTCTCTTCCCTTCTATCTCTCTAGCGCAAATCACAGAAATCTCAAATCGAAAATCTGTTAAAATGAGAAACAAATTTGATATTATAGTTTTGGGAGCAGCAGCTAAATGAAAGAGTAGTTTAAAAGTCATGCTCTGGGCACTGATCGAATTTTAAATGCGCTTTCAATTCGTTGCAGCTGCAAAAAATGAGTGAGCCTAGCGGCTTCTATGCGATTCCCAAAACAGTTATATTCGATATCAAAAGTTTTTAATAGTTTTTTATGTCCAATTAGTTAAACTTTTCCATTATATTAAGAAAGAATTATCACGATAAGCTCATAAGTATTTTCTATATCTTTGCTTGCCGCTTTCTTCAAACCAATATGCCCTACACTAAAGGGTATCACAACGAATGCTGTGTTGACAGTTATTGATCGATGTTTTGCAGACAAAACAATGTTGAAATTAATTTTTGATTTGTCTTCTTTCTGGAGAGCGTCTTCAATGAGCAGCGATCGTTGCTGTAGCTTCAATTGGGCCAATCATACATTTCGATTTATTTTGACTTAAAGCGGTCGCCTAATGGCACCCACTGTTTCTGCCCCTTCTACTCTAGCCCCCAACCACCGCCCTGATCTGCGTTCCACTAAGTGACACTGACTAATTCGGGATCATTAATCTGAAAGCTGCTTAGTGTCAAGTTGTGCCATCAATACGCATCAAAAATCAAAATGGGCAACGAATTTCCAGGTGAGTTGCATGTGGCATGATGAATGTTGCTGCACGGTTGGTTGTCTCTCAGTCGCTCAGTCTCTTTGCATTTGGCTGCCACTCGTAGACAAGCAGTCAAGCAGCCATTCAGTCCGTCAGTCAGTCAGTCAGCCAGTCAGTCAGTCAGTCACTCTTGAGTCTGTCAGTCACTATGACTTCCACAGTGCTTGCCCCCCTTTGTGGCATGACTACCGGGCATCAATTTTTGCCAGCCACGCGAAATATGCTTCAAAATATAGAGTCAACGAAATGAACACGTTGAATGCGCACGCGCACAGTTGTTGCCACAATTTCCCCCGTACCCACATCGCTTCGAGCCCCGCTTTCCTTACTCCCTTGTGCCAGAGCCAACCGCAGGGCGACTGCGCGCTCGTATTTCGATTAAAGCCACGTTGGGAGACAGACTTCAAGTTGAGCGTGTGCCAGTCGAGTCTTGGCCTAAAGCTGCCTCTTCCTGACCAAACGTTGCAACGTTGCAAGTTTACCTACCAACGCCTTCGGTTTACATTTTACAATCCTAACAAGGTTAGGCCAGCGATAAACGTGGCTGCAACAAACTTAGAGCGTCGCTCTGGACTTGAGGCAGTGGCACATGCCTAAGCAGTGCAACCTATGCAAACACAGACACACATATACAGATACACACACAGCTGTAGTTGCAGTTGCACATTAAAAATGAGGCATGGGGAGCAACGAGACTTTGCTTTAACAGCAGCCAAAGGAAGGAAAGAGTCAGCGGTTTAGACGATGTCTTTTTTGCTCTGTGCTCTGTGGCAGAACAAGGTTGCAAGCCCTGGAGCCGCAACTCAAGTTTACTACCAGAAGGGAGGGTTGGAGTACGATTTGGAGTTGGGTCTGGGACTGGGCCCGGTTCGGTTTGGGCCTCTTTTAAATGCAATTCAGGCGAAAGGCGCACAAAGGGACAGTGAACAAGATGCCGAGTTGCTGATTGTGTGAGCAGCGCAGTCAGCGTCAGCGTCTGAGCTTTTGTTGCCGGCATACAAACATGGAATATGACAGGCTCAGAGCAGCAGGGTGACAAGGGAATAGCAGAGGAGAGCAGGAGAGGAGAAAACTTGAGGCATGCAAAGCATTGTCAAGTGAAGAAAAACGAAGCGACAAAAACGAAATGTATGCAAGTGTGTGTGTTTATGTGTGGGCAGCGACTGCGACAGCGAAGCGGCAGAGGGTAGAGAAACAATGGCGACAATAAAAATGCGATCGCACAACATGCCACACAGATAAGTTAACGCAAAGTGACAACGTACAACTTTTAATGGAATTGTCGTCGGCTGACGCTGAGCAGCAGAGCAGAGCAGAGGGAAAGGTTTCTAGTGGCAGCAGTGGATTGAGAAAAGCCGCTCTACGTGTTGTTTATGGGCACAGGTCGCGTGCAAGGACGTGATACCAGGATAACTGCTATGCAATCTCGAGAGAGCGAGTGTACAAAAGTGGAAGCGAGCAGCAGTGGCAGCGGAGAGGAAGAGCGAGCTAACGCCCACGAGAGTTGCTTAACCGATCATCGCCTTCGGCAGCTACTGTGGCACATGCCGAGGCGGAACTAACCAGTCAACGAGAGCAACCCACGATCGAGCAGCGTCAAAGAGAGAGAGAGCACCAGCTACAAGTTGGAACAACAACAAATTGCTCTCACGCTCCGATTGGAAAACTGCAATATGCCCTCTCTAAGATCTGTTCTCTCAGTTGGCATTTTGTTGCTATCACCGTCGCACTGCTATGTGTGCGCCTGACTTCCAATTGGAGCACACGCACAGTGTCTCTCGCTCACTCTCTCCCGCTTGGTGCGGCGCTCGCTCTTCATGTTGTTTTGTTTACAAAATATTTTGCTGGAAAGGTGAACTCAGCGCGGCTGTTCGACCGCTTCGTCAGTTGCCCAACAAACTTGCCCCAAGCAAGACGTACGCGCGCGCGCTTCGCTTCCTCAGACGTGCAATACACAAGACACGAAAATCGTAAAACTTCGCAGATTTAACTTGAAAGGAACGCAATAAGTGCAGAACAAGTGAATTAATAAACAGTGTGTGACAGAGTGTAGCTACAAAAATAAAAATAAAATAAAAGAATAAAGTGATTTTTTTGCTGATCGATATTCGATTGATTTGATTGACAGATCCATCGATCGATCGATGTTCGCGTAGAGGACGACAACATATGATGAGCCTGACTGTGCTCTCGCTGCCGCAACGTTATAAACGCCTCCTGCAAGCCATGTCTCTCGCCGTTGCCGTTGTCTACATGACGCTGTTGCTCTATCAGAGCGCCTACGGATATCCGGGCATGCAAGTGAGTACAGAATTCTCTCCTGCTTCTGCTTCTTCTTCAGATCAGTGCTTGAATGTGTTGTGTTTTTCGCCGTGTTGCGTGGGCGTCCCCCACTCTGGTTAGCTAACTCTCATAAATTTGCATGTGTGTATATATGCGTCTCCTTTCCCCTGCTGGCTCCACTTGCCGTCGCCTTTGCCGTCGTCGTCGCCGTCGACGTCTCCGTCACCGTTTCGTGCACTTTCATAAATCAACGCTAGCGACGTTTGCAGCGGCGCGCATGCGTCTTCGTCCGTCTTCGTAACTCCTTTGTCGCTTTCCTCTCCTGCTCTCTCTTCCCCAATCAGCGACTGGAACCTTTTTGCGCCCTTGCCAGTGTCTTCGCAGTCGCTGCCTCTGTCGCCGCCTCTGCTTCTTCCATCGCCTTGCATATAAAACAGTTTCAGTTTTTAGCAATTTTATTTTTGTTTTGTTTTTGTTGCGTTTCATTGCCGTCGGCAGCGAGTCGCCAAAGCTTTCAGAGTTCTGCAATCCCCCGTTTCTCTCCTTTCGTTTCCTTCACTTATTCCTTCCTTCCTCTCTACTCCACTCTTTGCAGTTGCTGTTGTTGTTGACTTTGGTTTGGATTTTTGCATAAATTTCTGAGTGTAATAAAATATTCCCCCTGCTAAAATTACATAGAACAAGTCCAGCTGAAAGTTGGCTGACCGCCCAACTAGCTCCGAACCGAGAGTGGGATCATGTTATGGCTATATGTAGACTTCGCCACCGATTTTACCCCTTTGTAGTATTTACATATTTATTATGTTAATTATCGGTCGAGTATTTCTCCCACAGATACAAAGATACAGAAACCGGACAGTTGGCATTTCACTATCGATTTTATATAGAACTTACATATATTATACACAATTTAACGATCAAGTTTTAGCTATATTATATAGTTAGTGGTGATCATGTAAGAAATCTTTGAGCTACTATAATTAGTTATGATTTGGAATATGCCAGCCCATACTTTAGAAAAACCTGTTAAGTTTTACTAAGATTCAACCCGAAAATAGATACTAATCCAGCTAATCTGTTTGATCTCTTAATTCAATTAGCGGCACATTTGATACAAAATACTATGACTATAAAATTTTTTTTAACTTTTGACAACAAACATTTTTATTAAGAGAATTCATTAAGAGATTTGAGTTGCTGATGTTCTATTTAGCAAACCGGAAGTTGTTGTCGCTGTTGGTTTTGGCGAAAGATACAAAAGATACATTGAATTTCAAATTTGAACACTTTGCGGTTTGTTCTAATGCATTATTAATGCATTAGATTGTGTTAAATAAACAATTTGTGCTGAAATTGTTGGTCGTGTGATGAGTTGAGCTGGCAAGTTGTTAAAACAGTTTTAATTTAGACCAAGTTGTTTAACCGGAAACCTGTCACAAGTTAGTGGTAAGTTATATAGTAGTTCTCAGCATAAAATGATGAAACTAAATGCTGAATTGACGCTCTTCTTCTTCTGCTTGTTGTTGTTGCTTTCAATTGAAGTCGCTGCTTGTGGAAAAGGTCTGCGACTTGTGTCAGTTCATTTTGTAGCTATTTCCATTGTTGTTGTTGTTGTGTGACCACATAAACTGCAATGCAATGTAGAAATAAAAATATTTTTTTATATATTTTTTTATTTTTCTTTTGCCAAATGTTGCGCAAATTGTTGTTGACTTTTTGCGTTTTTGCTTTTCTTGGAATTTTTTGCAGCTGACGAAGACAGTGGGCATAAAGCCTGACAATTGTCTGCTTGTAACTGTATGACCAAAGCCCACTGTCCACTCCTCTATTCCGCTCCTATCCCCTCCGGACACTCCGCTGCTGTCCGTGCTTGTTTGTCGCGTGTTTCTGACGCATAAATCATAAATAAAAATAATCGATAAATGAATTTGTTTATGCGAATTTGTTTAAAGTGGCGCGCAGAATGAGCATCGTTTGTTGTTTGATTGATTCCGTGTAGTTTGCAATATGCATACATAACCACAACAGCAACAACAACAACACCCGCGTGTGATTTGCATGCAAATCAACTCTAAAGTTTTCAAGGCGAAGCTACCAAGAAAATGAGGAGTCAAAATTCTGAAAACAAAGTCAAAGAATGTGTTGGAAGATATTTCGCTGCTCGTGTTGCAACGAGGCGCAGGTGCCGCTTGTTGCATGTCGCATCCAGTTTAGTAGCAGCTGTCTTTAGCTCTTCTTTGTGTCTCCCCGTTCCCTCCTTTCAACGTCGCTTGTCTCATAATCAGTTGACCGCCAAGAGCAACTACCAAAATCGTTGACGCAACTGATAAAGCTTGCAACCCAAAATGTATCTGAACATCTTGGTAACTGAGTATCTGTGTATCTGCATCAAAGTACACTTAACTTCAGTTATTTTATAGTTTGTCCAAGTTGTACGTTTTAAGCTTGTTTCTCAATTTATAACTACATATAACTTATTTAAATTCATTTTTTTTAATAATTTTTTTTGAGAACTTTTTGTACGCCTTTTTTCGCTCAGTGTAGTCCACTTAGCTGCTGGTCTTTAGATCTTTTGGTGGTCGGCAGTTTACCTAATTGAGGCTCAGTCTTCGTTCCTGTCTCAGACCTTGGCTCAGTCTCATTTTCTCTTGTTTCTCGGGTCTCTCAATTTTCTGATATGTGATTTTGATTGTATCTGTGTTAGTGTATCTGTATCTTATCGTAGATTTGTATCTTTGGTATTAATATTGTTAAAACAGCATTTAATGAAGATTTAACCAGCTTTTCTCGCTGTCTTGCTTGCTCGTTTTCCCCTCTCTCTGTCTTGCTCTCTTCCTTTCTCTCTTTTTGGCCAAGAACAGCTGGAAGTCTGTTGATTGAAAGGAATGAGCATTGAGTTTATGGAATTGGGAACTTCATTAATCTAGCGCCCTTTTTGGCCTGTGAATCTTTTGTTGTTGTTACTGTTGTGTTATTGTTGTTGCTGCTTGTTATTAATTGACATGAAAATTGTTTATAAACATATTAATCATGTCCATAATGAAGCATTACACAATTGGCCGACACGAAGTGTGTTTTATTTCGACTAGACAAACGCCTCTGTGTGTGTAGGTTGTGAGTGTGTGTATCTTTTGTTGTGTTGTGTCTGTTGTATCTGGTATCTGGCATATTGTATCTTGTATCTTGTGTGCGCAGGCGTGCTTGACAGTTTGCTGCAAAAGCTCTTTTATGGGCACACGTGTCTCTAGGAGTTTCCCAGTCTCTCTCAACTCCCCCACTGCTCTCCCCACTGCTCTCTCTTTCTCACTTGTCTCTCGCTCTCTGTCTTTGTACCTCTTTGCAATTGCTTGGGCTTAGCTTGAATCACGTTCACGTAATTCGCCAAGTAACATTTCCACCTGAACCTCGCCCCTTCTCGCTCCCTTCCCTGTTCTCTTTACCGCTCCTCTTGCATACATTACCACCGACACTTTGTGGCATGCAACTGGTGCACATTCTAATCTATGCAAGGCCTTTTTTCTGATATGTTGTTAACTCAATTCGGTTTTAGCCCGCATTTGCAGTTCAGTGTTTGTTAACCGGATTGCCGAGTTGGCCAACTTAAGTCGCTTTCACTGTTACCAGCTCACGACTTTTGTGTATTTCATTTATTGTAGGTATAGCGCTGCTTATCGCAGAATTAATTAATATTTCGAACGCTTTGATTGCTTTTCGCATTGAACTTGGCTCGAAGCAGCCGTTAACACTGTGCCACCTGTCAACGTTTTCTTTGAGTCCAGCTCATTAAGCGGTAGCTGCTGTCTTCCCATCTTAAACCATCCCATCATCGTCTTCTTTCCTTTCCTTTCCTTTGCTCGTTCCCATTTTGTCGATCGTGCCGCAATAAAATTGTATTGAGCCAAAGTCTTACAATATCGTGTGAAGCAGCAGCAACAGTGCCCAAAAGACCCGTTTACCATGTAATAAAAAGATCAACGGTAGATCAAGACAAAGGTTGTAGAAAGAGAGCGAGAGATAGCGAGAAACAGGGGAGAGAGAGGGAGAAATGTTTCCATTTTCAGTTGGAGAAAACACGCTGCGAATGAGCTATAAAACTTGGACTTGGACTGTGCAGTGTGTGGGCCAGGCCCATAGAAAGGAAAGAGAGAGATAGAGACGGAGTGGGAGTGGAAAAGGGGAGTCAGAGGAAGCGCCTGCTGATTTGCATAGCGCAAAAGGTCGAACAAATTAACACTTGGCACAAAGAGACCCAAAGAGAGAAAAAAAGCAAATCGTTTCTAAAAAACAAGTCCAAGTGCCGCCTTTTTATCAGCTCACTTCAATCAAAAACTTGAGCTCAGCTAACAAATTTTCCCAGTTCACTGAAAGCAGAGAGAAAAAAAGATGAAGAAGAGAAGAAGGGGGTAGGGAGGGGTAGGATAAAGAGAAGAAGCAGCTGAGAAAGAACCATTAAAAAAGCAATTGAAGAATTGCCGCGCTTAACAAAAGCAAATGAACCTGTTATCAGTAGAAATTAATCAAAGGTGAGCCCAAGAGTGGCTCACAAAAGGGAGAGAGGAGAGAGAGGGGGCAGCGAAGACAGGGAGAGGCAGAAAGAGAGAGGAGCGCAGTTAGAGGAGCAGACAATCTTAAACAGATTTCTGATCAAAGAACATTCAACATTTGCTTTTGTTGTTCCTGTTGCTGTTGTTTGCACTTACTCAGCATTTATGGCGATTGTTGTTGTTGTTGTTGTGCTGCTGCTGCCTGCTGTGGCTGCAGCTCATTTGTTTGCCATTGTTGTTTACCAATTTGAAGTTTGCCTTTTGTTTGCCAGCTGAAAACGCCGCTTTACTGCGATTTACACAACAAATTTACAAGGCTCTCTCTTTCCACACACACACACATATGAATATAACATGTTTTCTCTGTCTAACGCACACACTCCTTCTCTTTCTTCTCTTTTGCAGTTGCAGCCACAATTAAGCTCGAATCTCTTGGATGGCAATGAACTTCCACCAGCAACAGCAGCAGGAACACCAACAAGTACAACGACGACGACGACCACACAACATGTGGCAGGTGTGGCATCATCACCTACCTCCCACTCCAACTCCCCTTCCTCTTCGCCCTCCCCCTCGCCGATTACACCCTCGCTGATCATACGCAAGGACATTCACAGCTTCAACTTTAGCGACATCGAGGTCAGCGAAAGGTCAACGGCCACGCTGCTAACGGAACTCGCCCGCCGTAGTCGCAATGGCGAACTGCTCCACGATCTGTCGCAACGGGCGGTGACAGCGACACCGCAGCCACCGACAACGGAATTGGATGACATTTTCATCAGTGTGAAGACAACGAAGAACTATCACGATACCAGATTGGCGCTGATCATCAAGACCTGGTTCCAATTGGCCCGCGATCAGGTGAGTCTCGGCTTGACACTTTCCCACTTAACCCAAACAATTTGTTAAGATTCGATTGGTTCGATTAATTCGACTTGAACTGAAACTAATTTGGAGCTCGTTGTGGGCGAGCAACAAATTCAAATCCCGCCAAAAGGTTGCCAAAGATCGGAAACGATTTAAGTTGGAGTTTTTTTTTTCTTAACTCGTTATTTTTTTTTTGGCTATCTTCTTTTTTTTCTGACTGGGGCTTGGCGCATTTGCATAATGAGTTTTTAAGCTGTTTGAATTGATTTCGGTTTGTTATTTTTGTGGCTCATTTGGCGATTTATGATTTTGTGGCCGCTGCTTAATTGGCCATTAAAATGTCTTCATAAGCCAAATGTTGCGAATATATATGAGCTTAACTTAATAATGATGCTGTTTATATGGAATTCCACATACCCAGTACTTGGTGGGCATGGGTAAAAGGGTTGATTGACTGTCTGCTTAGAGGAAAATAAGTTGAAGTAGGTTTTTAAACAGAATTCATACTTTAAATGTGTTATAGTAATACTCTATTACAACATAGGGTATCTGTTAGTCTTCTAACTGTAAGCACATCGTGCCTACTATAGTTTTATAGTTGTACCAATGAAAGTTTACGATTCATGCGAAAGGACACTCCAAGTGTTTGTGTGTGTGTATCTGTGTGTCCGTGTGCATGAGTAATGACTGTAGTTGTTGTTATTGAGTTTTTGTGCCAACTTATGCAAAATCACGCGTCACAAATGTGTTTTGTTATTGTTTACATGGAACTGCAGTCGACAAAAAACAGTTTTTGAAAAAGATAAAAACCGAAAATAAATAAATAAATAATAACTACATGGCGAGTGTAAGTGTGTGTGTGTATGAGTGTGTGTTTAACCTATTCAAAATTGTTGAAATGCCCGACAGGCACGTTTCAGGCCTTTTTGCTGCAAAGCTGCAACGGATTGGAGCAGACGTGCAGCACAGGAGATGGAGAAGAGGGAGAGGTAGGTGGAGAGCAAGAGGCGGGACATGAGCGAGGTTTACCTGTATGTCAGTTAGACAGAGTTGAAATTTTCACACTGTTCAAGTAGCTGGTCAACAGCTACTTGCAACACATGCAACAATTGCCTCGAAAGTTTGATTCGCTTTGAGTTGCTGCTGCTGCTGCTGTTGCCAATTATTTTGATGCGACTCGCAACAACAACTACGATGTGGAGCAAAGAGTTAATGGCAACAACAAGCTGCCACAAAATGCGTTCAGTTTGATTGGTTTGTGTGCCGCATTTGAAAACTATTTGCTTCCTTGGCACTTACCAACGCTTCGCTCCTTCTGAACATGTTGCACATTATAAACGCTTGATTAATGCGCCTCTCTCTGGCTCCCTCTCCTCTTTACCCTCTCTCGCTCTCAGCCATACTCGTTGTGCGCTCCTTAAAAGGCAGGCAACATTCAGTCTGCAGACTGGTCAGTTGTGTGCATACCCTGTGTAGCACGGGGTATGCTCGACTGGCAATTAAATATATCTAAGGTGTTTGTAACTTCAGTGACCAGTTAACAATTTTGAGGGACATTTACGTTATTTATACATACTTTACGTTAAATTCTTCCTTTTTTTACTTTCATCAAATAGAGTATTTAAATTTGTCATAACTTTTGATTACACATGCCATTAAAAACTATAATTTGTTAGCTTAATCTTGTTTATGGCCAAAAGACAATAACTCTAGAGTGTCTCGCTTCACGTTGAATAATGTTTCGAGTGGCAGTCAAATTATTCATGCCACAAACAAATGAGCATAAATTACTGACAAGAGTTGCCACCGCTGCAGAATTGCGACTTTGATTGAACGCTGCACAGCCAAATATGCAGCACGCTAAATTGGGCAGCAAAACTGCGGCAACAGCAACAGCCACGCAGACACAGTGCAACATAGTTTTGAGCTACTGTTGCAGACTCTCCCTCTCTTTTTCTGTCCCCCTGTCCGGCTGTCTCCCTGCCTCCCTCTTTCCCTCTCTCTGTGTGTCTATCTCAATTTCTATCTATTTCAGTGGCTGTCTGGCAGGTTTGTCAGTCAGCATCACAGATTTGCATGCATAAATTTGCATCGCTGGTTTCACAGAAGCTTCGAGTTGCTAGTTGCAACTCATTTGTTTTTGCCTTCTGCTGCCAAAGGACACTGAAATACACACTGAAAATGCATGTCAAATGTCAGTTGCAAGCTGCAGATAAATCTATAGACAGCCTCGATCAGTTGTTGTGGATTGTGCGTATGGTAGATTGTGGATTGTGAACTGTGGATTGTGGTTTGTGGGTGGTTGCCCATTTAGCTCTTTAATGAACTCAGCTTTTAACCGGAAAACATTTCATTTGTTTGTTGTTACACCACTCAAATGTGTGTGTGTTAAGTGTGTTTTGTGTGTGCGGTTGGTGCTTCACATTTTTATTAGTTAGCAGAACTGGAAGCACAGCAATTGTCGTTAAATTCAGTTGAAACAGCTTTGTGTCTTGGCCTATTTGTGTTTTTACTCGTCATGCGTTCGCTTAGGTCTAATTCTCATTAACTTGGCTTAGTCAACTTGGCAATGACCAGTTGCGTTTAACGAGCGCTGCTCTCCTCTCCTTTCCTTTCCTTTTCTGACCCTCTCTTTCTTTCTTCCTATGTCTTTTTCTACCCTTTTTCTCAGCTTGTCAGCATGTTGTAAGCAGAGTCACAACTTGTGGCAAGTTGACAAGCCAGTTACAACAACAACAACAACTTATACTCTCGACTCTTGACTCTTGAGCTGAAGTCTTAGTCTGGGTGTGAGAGTTAGACTTGGTCTGAGTCTGAGTCTCCGCTTGAGTCCATTTCTATTCGCAAACTGCCTTTGATAGTCGCATCTGTTTGTGCTGTCAGCTGCACATAAATATGGTTAAGCATATGACAGTTTTCATGCGGAGAACTGACAACAACCACCGCAGCAACGGCAACCCTTTCTCTATCTCTGTTCCCCTTCTCTTTCTCTCCTTTTTTGTGTGTGTTTGTTCTGTTTACGCTTCGTATGCGCAACGACTCAACTTGGCAATTAAAGCTCAATTGACAGCACGTCCAAAGTGTGCCGCCAACGCTCTTCCTCTGCCTCTCTCTCTAGCTATCTCCCTTTCTCTCACTCTCACTCTCCCTCTCTCTTGCTGACCCGTGCCGCAGCTTTTGTTTGTGGCCTGGTTTGTTGTTGCTTTATTTTTATCCCCAGCTTTTTTTTGTGTGTTTTTGGCGGCCTTTTCAATGCGCTTCAATTTAATTTAATTCGCAATAAATTGAAAATATTTCCATTGTTGCCGCACAACATCAACAACGAACGACACAATTTTCGTGGCTTGCAACAAGAGCACGTTGCAGCCCCTGTCACGCCCCTCTCCACCCCAGCTCAACTGTCGCCCGCATGCAACTTCCTGTTTGATGTTTCGTCATTTCATATGCTGTTTGCCAGCTCAAACAGTGCCTGCAAATAGTCAACGCATCAAGCAATTATTGTCAAGTATTCTCTCAATGACAACAACAACAGTAATAACTACATAAGCTGTTTCACTTTGGATTTTAAATTGAATTTAATTTCGGATTGCGGCAAAAAGATACTGTATCTTTAGCCCATATTTGCTGTACCAATTTAAGCAGCTGTATCTTAAAGATACAGCATTTAAATCTATTCACAATTCAATCCATTATTGTGCTCAATGTATCTCTGTCCATACATTTTCCATCTGTCAGCACATGTAGCTTATAGATACAGTATCTTATTATATGTAAATTTCCTTCTGCTTATTCAATTGTAAATCAATTCACAGTCCATTCAAATAAGTTTAGTTGCTAAAATGTTTATCAATTTGCACTTGGCGTATCTTTCACCAAGTGTATCTTGAAGATACATTAGCTAACAACCTATACTGCTCTACCAATCAATTTGAATTCAGCTAATTGATACATTTTGACTCATTAACGAAAATCCCTGTAGAAACACTTATGTTGCCACGCCTCACAACAAGCCTCACGCCCATGTCTCATGCCCCGAGGGCACACGCAATGTGGCAACAGCTGGCAAACAGACAAATGATTGTGGCGGCTGAGACGAAGCTGAGGTTAAGCTTCAAACCTATAATTAAAATGTGAACCTTTTGTGGTTTGTGCGTTTTTTGGTTTTGGAGTTCAGCTCAAAATAGCCGAACTCTGATTAGGCAAATTGAGACACGCCCTCAATTGACATGATTGTGGTTAAGTGAAGAAAACTGAATAAATTTAAGTTTCTGAATTTATAGAATTCATAATATTCTAAAAACTTACTGTATTTTATCAGATTTTTCTGGTATTATTTTATTTTCCCTGTCCTTAGTTAACTTTAATTTTGTGTCTCATTCTCTTTGATTTAATGCAACTTTCACTTGGCTTTAACTTTGATACGCTGATCAAATTTAGAAAGCCTTTGTCCAGAGTCCAGCGAATGTCGCAGAGGCACACGCCTCGTCTCATAGATTATGCATATTTGTTGGCCAGTTTTTTGGCCAAAATGCAGACAAAATGCCGACCAAAAAAGCAGCTGAAACTGCGGCTCAAATGCCTGTTGCCATATGTAAGGCCAACCACAGCTGCAGTCTCAGTTTTGGCCTCAGACTGCGACTCAGATGCAGACACAAGTCTCGGTTTTAGCCTCCATTTGAGCCATGCTGCTGGCAATCGACCGCACCCCACGTGCTTTGAATTGAGTGCAGGAATGAAGGGCGGAGAGGGGGGGCGGTAGGTGGGCTAGCTGGTCCTTAAATGCAGCAAAGAGGCCAAAAAGCAAAAAGCCAAAATGCTGCAATGTGGACGCTGCCTGCAGCTGCAGTTAGAGACGAGACGCCATTGAAAATGCTGCAATTGTTGTTAGATGTTGTTGTTGTTGTTGGTCTATGCCGGCGACAGTCAGTTAGTTTGTTGGCCAGCTGTAGTTTGTGCTGTTTTGCTATTTTGCTCTTTTTGGGCGCCGAAAACATAACGAATTGTTGTGGCAATCGCTTCGTTCCAATTGAATGCATGCCGCGCCGCAAAATGCGACGCCGCCATCTCAGCTTGCAACTTGCAACTCGCGAAAATCTGTATCTGAATCCGTATTCGCGTATCCGTATCCAAACAGCAACAACAACAACAACAAGAGTAACTACAACCACAGCTGCCTTTTCATGATAAATTTGTTTTGCATTTAATGCTGACCCAAGCGAAATATTGTTGGCCAAATTTATAGACTCTATCTCGCTCTGTTTCGCTCCTTCTGCCCTCTCGCTCTCACTCGCCCACGATATCAGCTCTATGTCATGGAATGCACTTGAATTATTCGCAGTATTTTAAATTTAAACGAATGCTCACAGTTATTTTATAAAGGGTATTTGAAATGTTAGTGACTTAAAACTTTTTGAAGTTAGTGTGGATTTGAAGTTTGTCTTTTATTTAATTTACAAGTACTCTGATTTGGAGTTCAACAAATTGTCTTATATTGAAGATACTTATACTCAATATTTCCCAGGGTAGTTTTTAGTTTAGCATTGACAAACTTTAAGCTTTTCTATTGCTTATTTGAAATGTAATATTTGTTGCATATTTGGCATATTTCATAGCGTTTTAATTCAGAATGTGCAATCAAATTAGGTTTAATTTATATTTAATGAATAACTGAAATATTTTATAGAGTATTTTTTAGTGTGTCAGCCAGGCAGTCTATGAATTTCAGTAATTTTGTTTGTTTTTGTTTGCATTAAAAAGGTATTCTAGGTTTAGGGATTATGAATCATATTAAATTGTACTATTTCTTAGGGTATCCTCAAGTGGGTCATCAACAATTGTTTGAGAATTCTTGCAAGTTTGTGTGTTGACAGTTATGAAGCTGCTTTGTGCAGCTAATTACTGTGAAATTTGCAGCTCCATTTGCTGACCAGCTGGCCATTTGTCTAATTTACGAGTGTGAACTGTACTCGAGAGGGATAGAGAAGAGAGTAAGGGAGAGAGAGCGAGATACAGTGTGTGGAAAAGAGAGGTAGACTAACACATGCTCGTTAGCTAGCTTTGAGGGTGGGCAAGCAGCTTTAACCAATTAACTGGGCCAATTGTTAGAGTTGTAGCCAATGCTTATTTATGTGGCAGTTGCATCAGCGCGTTCAACTTGCCTCATAAATCTGCAACATGCTGTAATGTTGTTTGTCAACAGTTTTAACAGTTTCGAGCAGTCACATAAATTAAATGCTAGTCAAGTGTCGGCACTCGACGCTTGGCAACTGCAACTGCAGCAGCAGCAGCAGCCGAAGCAGAAGCAGACGCAGCAGCAGGAGCAACAACAAGAACACATGCAACACGGGCAACACTTGCAACAACAACAACAATAACAACATGAAGCGGCAACATGGTGTTAACATTTCTCGCCCCGCAGCCCAAAAATAAAAAGCGTCGGAGAAAGAGTCTAGAGAGAGAGAGGAGGGGGAGACAGCAGTGAGAGGGAAAACAAATCTCGTGAAAAATCCATGAAAATTCAACAGACGACGAAAAGTTTTCAGTTGTAGCAGCAGCAGCAGCAGTTGTTTTTGTTGTCGTAGTTGCAGTTGTTGTTGCTGTGTGTTATAAAGAACTCGACTCGACTTGACTCGAGTTGGAGTCGACTCCGACTACAGCTCCAGCTCTGACTACGTTGACTTTCTAACTGTTCAAGCATCGTTTTCTTGCCTCTTGAAATGTGCTTGCGGAGCGGGCGTACTTGTATTGTTGCTGCAACATGGGGCGACAACAGCAACAACAACGGCAACAACTAGAGTTTCGCTGTTTTCGTTGTCGTGTTTGTTGTCAATGCTTTAAAACGATTTTCGCCTGATTTGACACAGGCGAAGAAATAGTTATTAAAGGCAAAACCAATTGAGTTGTTGTGCCAGTCGAAAAAGAAAAATAACGAGAGAAGAAGAAGCCGAAGAAGACATCGTGGAAGTTGCAGAAGCAGAAGAGAAGTGGTGGGAGAGCAGTGAAATGTGTAAGAGTGGAAAGACTTTCAAATAGCCGCAGGAACTGTCATTTGGGCAATTAGGTTTTCAGTTATGTCAGTTGGTTGGTTAGCAAAGAGCCCGGGAACGTAGAGTGAAGAGGGGAGAGTAGAGAAGGGGAAAGGTGAAGGGGAAGGCCAGGGAAACTCCTACCGCAGTAAGCGATGCATAACAAAACCTAGAACAACTTAAACACCAAGCAATAAACTCAATTGTGGAGTGATTTCTCTAGTTGTAATTATTCGCAATGTTGTATACCCTGTAGGGCCACAAATACTACTAAGAAAGTGTATAAAAACAGGGTATTTCCAAGCAGCGCTTAGCTTCTTTTTTGCTTGAGTTGTTTCTACAGGTTTTGCCTCAGTTTTTTTACTTTTTCTCATCTCGTTTTCTTTGGCTTTTGACGTATTTGGTTTTTAGTTGTTTAGTTTTTTCACCACCAGAAGTTGTGTGTGGGAATTTTCTTATCTGATTGTCTTGAAATCTTGTAAGAATGGGCGCTTCTTATATGTAGATTAGACTACGCCTCGTTTATATATGTAGTACGACTAAATCAAATGAAAAGAAGCGGCGGAGAGAATGTAAAAATAGGTCTATGTTCCCATGACTTGGCCTAAACAAAATTACAGTATGCAAATCTTGAAAACTTTCTCCTTCTCGCTCTCACAGACTTAAGACTTACAATGATTAATCGCCTTCTCTTTCTTTTGCCTTTGCAGACCTGGTTCTTCACAGACACCGACGATCATTATTATCAGGAGAAGACAAGTGAGTATTCCTGAATAATTTCTCGAAAAGGAAATGAAAATCATAACTTAAAATTTCGCAACGCTGTCGAAACTCCAAAAAAAATAAGAACAAATTGAAAATTTTGTTGGCTGGAGTTTCAAGGAGAGAAGAATTTGGAATCGAAATTAACCTACCTGTCGACCTCTTACCTTTTGTGTCTTGGTCTCTATCGGTTACCCCTTTCCCACTCTATTCCCTGATTGAGTCCGTCCTTCGTCCAGCTTCAATTTGTGCTTCACATCGGGCACAACTTCGACCCGGCCACGCCCCATTGAACGCCTAATCTTGGCCACTGTCTGAGCACAAAACCGATTAAAGTTTAAATAAGTTGTGCGTCTGTATGTGTGTGTGTTGAGTGTGTGTTTACCTGTTGCTGCTCACCCGCATTTTAATTGAATTGCAGCCTTTCTTCTTCTTCTTCTTCTTCTTCATTCTCCTTTTCTTTTTCCTTTAGTTTTATTTTTTCGCCCTGCGTGCTTCGATTTTTGCGTGCCTCATCGCGTTGCAAGTTGCAAGCTGCTTTTAATTAAAAAAAAAAAAAAAAAAATTGGAGAACACAGAAATAAATTGAAGAACTTGTGCGAAAAAAGTTCAAATTTCAATTTTAGTTTAACCGAAAAATTTGTATTTCTCTTTTGCATAAACTCGAGACCTCTTCCCTCTCTGTCTATCTATCACTTTCCGTCTCTGTCTGTCTGTTGGGTTCTCGGATTTCAGCAGCGTCTTGAAAGTATTTTGATTAGGCTGGACCAAAAAAGGATTCTCAGTTGCTTCAAGAACACGCATACAACATTTTTGAGTTATGTGCGAATTGTTGTTGTTGTCGTTGTCTGCGCTGCAACACAAAAGGATAACACAACAACAACAGCAACATTCTGCAGTCTGTCTCCCTTACTCCCCCTCCCCTTTGTAGCTCCTTCGCTAACTCCCTCTCTGTTGTTTTTTGTCCCCTTTGTTGTGTGTGTGCTTTAAATATTTCAACAATTTTCATCCAATTAAGGCGCACACAAGTTTTTGCTCTGCTTTTTATTTCAACACTGCGCGACTCTCTCTTCTCCCTACCAATCTCTCTATTGCCCTCTCCTTCACTTGTTCTCTCTTCTATCTTTATCGGCGGCGTCTGTCAAACGAGATACAAAACGTATCCGCTGGATATGAGCGGCATTCTTGGCTAACAAGCTACTGTTTTTGGCCCTGATATGAGCTGCTTCGTTTTGGCCTTTTAGTTAATTAACATAGAAGTGGTCGAGCTTCCTCTTAACCGCTTCCCCTCCTTCTCTTGCTCCATCTTCTTCTTCTTTCGCTTTGTATCCCTTTTAGTTGCTTGTCGACGCGTTGTTATTTTGCTTAATTACCAATTTTTATCAAATTCCCTTCTCTTCTTCTTCTTTCTCTTCCCCAGAGGGACATCTTATAAACACAAAATGCTCCCAGGGCCACTTTCGCAAGGCTCTGTGCTGCAAAATGTCCGCCGAGCTGGATATCTTTCTGGAGAGCGGCAAGAAGTAAGTAGTTTTTACAAATAAATATCGTATTTAAATTTGTCTTTTATATTTAATCGAATTCTGATCAAGTATCGTGTGAAAAGATTCATCCGTTGAAGATTTAATTTAATGAAAGTCTTGACTTGATTTGATATTTATTAACTTTTGTCTGTCGTTCCTCTTAGACACTTTTCGAGTCTACTTTTCATAATATAAATCTCACTAGGAGCCTCAAGAATGTCCTCAAAGCAGCCGCTTTTCATACTTTAATATACATTATTCAATTTGAGAATTTCTTGCAACATTCAGTGGCATTAACAGAGCACCCAAATGTGTTGTTGTTGCTGTTGTCATATTTGCTCAGTTTTAATGACCAAATTCTTTACACAACTCGATTTAAAACTGTCTTAAGTCCAGTGCAATGACTTTCAATTGCTGCCATCGTTGTTGCTGTTGTAATTGTAGACTTTAATGCTTTTAATAAGCAACAACAGCAGCAACATGCCCCCTCTCCTCCTCCAACTAAAGTTTGTCAGTTCATCTTGTGGTGCAGCTATCCATCTTTTGCCACAGAGCAAAGGCATACACCCAGTTTGGAGTTTGGAGCTGGAAGCAGAAGCTGGGAGTTTGGTTGCAGCTGCCACATGCGTTCTAATTTGCGCAATTAAGATGCTGTGGCAGCATCGCAACTACTCTGCTTGGCGTTGTTCTTGTGGCAGCCAAACAAAACTTGTCCAGCTAACCGCAAGTATAGAAATAGTAAGAAAAACAAGAAAGAACAGTACAGTCGAGCACGCCCGACCGTATAATACTCTCTGCATTTTAATCCCGATATTATTATTAAAATCGGTATCAAGATATTACAATATCTAGTACTTGCATTAAAACACATTGAAAAGAGTATAACAAAAACAATCTAAACATTATCACACATACATCTGTTTGTATGTATGCGAATACACATACGTTTAAGAATATATGATGCATATATGTATGTATGTGTGTATTCGGCGTGGCCAGCGACTGCGGCCAGAGCTGTCGCCACACAAGCAGCGAAAACGTTTCTGTCTCGCTTGCACTCATTAGTGATATTGCGTTCAATTATCAATATTGTAACGCTTCTAGTTTTCTTGTTTGTAGTCCGATTTTAATGCACCTTTCAGGAATAGTTTTATATAGTTAGCCTCTACTCGAATTATACAATTACAATGCTGTACTACATGAACAAATGCGTAAAAAATTCAGAATTATTTGTATGAATTGTGGGAAAAAGGGGCGTGGCAGTCCAAAATTTCAAATGCCAATGCATTTGCGCTGTCGCTAGGAACCTCCATACCAGAATTGGTGATCCTAGGTGCCATGGTTACTGAGATATTCGCCGAAAACACCGATTTTTTCCGAGGTGTGTCTAGTTTTTTGCTCATTGTGGGCGAATGGGGCGTGGCATCGAAAAAAAAAAGATTCTTGTATTGACTGACTAAATATGTGATCGATTGACACCAAGCTCGAACTTGTAGCTCTTACCATCTCTGAAATCTGTTTGTTCATACGGACAGACGGACAGACAGACGGACAGACGGACAGACGGACAGACGGACAGACGGACATGGCTATATCGACTCGGCTTGTGATGCTGATCAAGAATATATATACTTTATGGGGTCTGCCACGCCTCCTTCTGCCTGTTACATACTTTTGCACAAACCCAATATACTCTTGCAGAGAGTATAATAAAGTAGAAGATGAAGATGAAGCTGGAAAGACACTTGAACTAAAACTGCAACTGCAACTGAAGCATCCACAAGCGCCCAAAGGAGCAGAGCCTAGAAATTCTTGAACTTGTTTGTAATTACACTGGCAGCAACAAGAGCAGCAGCGGCAGCAGCAGCAAATTGTTGTGTTGCAAGCCAAGAATATCTAGAACAACTCGGACATGCTGCCACTTTAGATGATGTTGCAGAGGATGTTGCTAGTGTTGTTGTTCTTGTTGTTGGGCCGTTTTGGCTTAGAACTTGAAACTGTCATTATGAAAGCACTGAGCATGCAATCAATACAATAACAACAACAGCGGCAGCAGCAGCCACTGCTTCAGCCTCAGCAGCAGCAACAAATTGCTAGCAGCCAGCAATATGCTGTTGTTGCTGTTTACTGCTGCTGACTCTGTTGCAAGTCCATAAAAAATAAAACAAAATAAATGGCAAAGCAAGCTAAATGTGCAGTTATGATCAAGATGAGGCGTTTGCTGCTGCCTCCTGCTGCTGCTGTTGCAGCCTCTTGCGTTGTTGTTGCTGCCTCCTGTTGCTGCTGGAAGCAGCTTCAAAATGGTATCAGGTGGCACAAGCACAGCTTGGGCGCAGTCAGTTTCCTGTTTCATCCAGTCCTGATTGGCAACGCTTAAATTTTTACGCAAGCTGCGAAATGTTGTGGAATAAACACAACAATAACAGCAACAACAACAGCAGCAGCAACATGAGCAGCATAAGCAACAAAGGCAACAACAATTCCTGGCGAAAATATGGAAAGAGGTTAATTAACGTGCATTGAAACTGGCAATTATGGCGCTCATTCTTGTTGTTGTTGCTGTTGTGCATTTATTGCCCCTTGATACGCGCAGCAGCAACATGTTGCAGCTTCAGTTGTTGCTGCTGCTGAAAAAAATTAACTCACATCAGCGGGATGTCCGTTCTATTAAATGCAAATCAAGTTTATATCGCACTCGAAATTGCTTGATCTCTTCTCTCTCTCTTTTTCGCTGTCTATCTCTGTCTATTTATTTTCCAGCTCCTTCTTCTCCAACTTTGCTACATTTTTAATTACATTTCCATAAATTATTGTGCATTTTGCACCACTGTGCGCTGGCAAGACGCTGTCAGTCAACGCCTTCTTTCTTGGCTAATTGCAGTTTGTGTCGAGTTGAGTTGATTCGAGTTGATCCAAGTTGAGTTGAATTCAGTTGAGTTGAGTTGCGCTGTGTGTCTATTATAGAGCCGAACAATTAGTGCAATTTAATTAAAAATTACAACAGCAGCAACTACTATTGTTGCTGCTGCTACAAGAGCAACAACAACAACAACAACAACTTGTACAGCAACAGCAGTTGCAAGTCATAAAGCCAAATGTTGACTAGAGTCGACCTGGCACGCCAATCAGTTGCAGCTCTACTTCAATCTATTTTTCCCTCCTCTCTTCACTCTCTTAATTCTCTTCCCCTCTTTGTCCTCTTCTGGCTTAATGCATGACGTCGCCAGCGTCAGTCTCAACGCGACGCGCGCAACAACAGCAACAATCATCAATTATAAGTAGTAGGGAAATTCGAGTTGCTCGCATATTTCTATGCCACACGGAGGCGCCTCCAAAGTGTCGGCTGCTGCTTGATTAAGCCCAATGTTCCCTGCTCTCCCTTCATTCCTTTCACTCCCTTCCCTTCCTCTCTCAACCCTACTTTTCTCGGCTTCCCCTGCTTTGTTGCGACATTCCGTTTTATAAATTAGTTTTTAAATTCGACTTTAAATTCCACGCTTCAAAATTGTTTTCTTGTTTCATTTTATCAACATTTCTGTATTTTATACCCTTTTCAAGGGGTATTTTAATTCAATCAAGAATCAGGTAGCTTGAGCAGAATGCGCGGCAACAAATATGCTCGAGTCCCACTACAATCCACAATATTTTCAGTTACACTGCTTTACAGGGTATTGAAGTATGTGCCCTGCCTTAGATTACTTAAAATTCCTGTTTATATTTTACTCGATTTATTTGTTTCAAGTTCTAATTTATATCTAGACCTCGACTCAGTGTGTGTATGTGTGTGTTGTCTTGGGTGTGTTTTGAATTTCAGCCTGTCGTGCTGTGTTTTGGTTATGCCACACCTAACAAGACACAATCCACTAACAAACTAGCAAAGTAGCGAACTTGTGCGAATACATTGCTTTGTATATTTTTATCTTTGTATCTTATATCTACTCGACTTCGACTTTGGCTTTATGACGCATAAAAGTACACTGTGCTGTACTGAGGCACGTTTCGTAATCAACATTTATTGACATTATAACGGCACATACATATCATTTTTTGTTCGTTTTTACCTGCCCCCTGCCCCCTATCACCTCTTTCCCAGTTGAGTTACCTGTCTGCTTTTTTGGGGAACATCTTCATGTAATTACAACACGTAATATGCGTAATATTTACGGCATCAGCTGCAAAATGGAACGAAAGAAAGCGAGTTTCAAAAGAAAACAGGATTCGCTCAACAGCAACGTGCAACAACAGCAACATAAGCAGCAGCAGCAACAACAACAACAACAATTCACTGTTGTTGCTATTGATGATGTTGTTACATATGCTTAATGACGAGATGATTTCCCTTTATTATATTATCTGTTGTTGTTTTTTGGCAAAAACTGTTGCATGTTGGGTGGGAGTTGTTGCTGTTGCTGTGAAAGTGCGTGGGAATTTGTTGCACATTACTTGTAATTCGCTCCCCATCAATGTTATTTCCCAGGCGTGTCGTCTTGCCCCCTTTTTGATTGCAGCTAATCCCGCATAGAGGCACGAAAAGGGGCACCAAGGGAGGAAGAGAGCGTCTGAAGAGGGAGCGCAGAGAAAGGGGACAAATCCATCTATGGCTTAGAGTTGTGACAATTTTAATTGCAGTGGTTGTTGTTGCAACATTTGTGGCAGTTGCTGCAATGCTTTTCTTTTGCGGCTTGGAAAACCTCATAAGCATTTGTCGCATACACATGAAAAACCAGATGTGGCCACTGTCTTTGTGTGAGAAAATTTTCTTTGCTGCGGCCACAGAAGGGGGCATGCCACATAGCATAACACAAGCCGCGTGTGAAGCGACAGCAACAGTTGTATGTATAAGAGTGTGTTGCACTTAGTAGTTTAGGGGAAAGTCTGTGGCACTGGCAGCTCAGCAGCCCAGCAACGCATCAATTTCATTTATTTGCCACTTGTGGCATCAACAACAACACCAGCATTGACAACAGCAACAACTGCAGCCACAAAATTGTGCATAATGTCAATTATTCAATTGAACGCAATGCAACCAGTGAACACATGAGCCAGGGACAAGGACAGTGACGGGGGAAGGGGCAGAGACAGTGGCTGAGGGGCAGGGGCAAGTGGCAGTGACTCTGTCAGATGCAGACATTGTCGCAGTCTTGCAGTCAGAATAATTTTTTAAATTTTATTTTTTTGTGCGCTTAAAGCGGAAATTCACAATTGGAGATAGTTTGAGTTTTAACATATGCAGATGAAGTTGCCGCTGTTGCATGCAGTAAGTTGCAAGTTGCAGTTGCAACATCCGGCGGAAAACTCGCAAACTGGCCACAAATCGCTCGTTCTACATTTCAATTAGAGTCGCCCACGACGACAACGACAACGACGACAACAATTGGCGTCAATTTGGCGTTAGTGTATTTACAAGATACATTTGCACTGCTGTTGCTGTTGTAATTGCTGTTGTGTGTTGTTGTTGCTGGTCTTGCTTGACAAATGCGTTTCAATTGTCGCCGCTGTTGCAATTGTTCACTGAGCGTGTCAAAAGCAAAATGTATTCAATGCTTTTGTATCTCAAAGATACACGAACCAGCGGGTGATCGCGACTCATAAATCTCTGACTCACGGCACTGCAACTGCAACTGCGGTTGTTGTTGCCGTTGTTAATGAGCTGTGTTGTTGTTGTTGCTGTGGCTGTGGCTTTGGCTGCTGTTGTTGTTGATTTAAGTGCCAGCTTAATGTAAATATCTTGTTTGGCACATTGATTTTGTATCTGTATCTGCCAGATAAATGCCATTTCAGCTCGTCTCTCTTTTTACTCTCCAGCTGACAGCTGACTTATTGCTAATTGCTAAAGCAGCAACAACAACAATAACAACAACAGCAGCAGTAACACCAACAATATTTCGATTTGTGAAATGAAAACAAAATCAGTTCGTCATCCTTTATTTCATTCTCTTTTTGCCACTCGGCGCGATCGCTTATCTGAATCTCCGGCTGCCTGCCTGTCAAAATACTTTTAACGCAGACCGTTCCACACACACACACACACACACAGTTACATATCTACACATACATTGCTTTTCGCTTTTTGGAGTCTTAATGCGAAATCTATTAAGATTGCCCTGCATTTGCCTCCTTGCCACTTCCACTTCAACTTCAACTTGGACTCTTTGAAAAGTGCCCCGTCAATCATTTTTTATTGCGACTCCAGACATAAAAACTCATTTCGCCTGCAGTCCACGAAAGACGCCAACGCCCGGGCAACAGCTGCTGCTGCTCAAATCTGCCCACATCAGCAACAACGCCAGCAGCAGCAGCAACAGCAACAACAGCAGCTCGAGTAATTGGAAAACTGCCATGAAAATAAACTAAAAAACAAAGTTTTGCACTCGTTTTGTTTTTTTGTTTTTTGCGTCTCGTTTTTCGCGGCCAATGGCCAAATACACACACAGCTAGAACACACACACACCCAGTCTAGAAATGCGATGCAAGATAAACAGCAAAGTCCTAAAAAAAAGTAAAGAAAAAACAAACAAATAAACAAACAAAACCGAGCAACATTTGAGCCGCGCCACCAACGACGCGTCGCTGCAACGCTGCAACTTGGTCATGTTGCTGCCACCTCATCGCAGCACACTAGCAACAGCTGCAGCTGTAGCAGCAACCGCGATCGAACGATCGATAGAACAACTCGAAGTTGTTCCTGCAACCAAAAATGAAAACATTTCCATTTTCATAAATGCCAAAATGGGGCAAAAACAAGAACGCGTTAATTAAGCGACAGCAAACATAAAATGTCAGCTAGATTTCAATTTGGTAAAAGAAAGAAAGAGAGAGGGGCGGGAGGAGAGTAAGAGTGAGACGTAGTTGGGTTGGGGGCAACACGCATAATTAAGCGATATTAAAAGCGCATTTTAATGCGACACGAAGCGGCAAAAGCGGCAATAACAACAACGACAACTTTGCTGCCGTTTCGCACAGGTATCGCATGTGGCAGCCACAGCAACAACAACAACAACAACAACAAGAGGCAGCAACATGCAATTTATGAATGCCACAACGGCGATTAGCCGAGGCTTTGGCTCTGACTATGACTACAACTAGAAAAGCAAAAGACTCTTACTAACAAATACCACCACTGCCCCATCCCTTTCTTCCCCTACCCCAACACTACGCCCATTTAAAGCTTATGCAATAAAAATAATATTAAATTACCTAAAGCAGACGCCAGGCAAACGTTTCGATATTATTGAATAGTTTGTGAGGGGCAATCAACTCAATACTCAATAGAAAGAGGATGAGAGACAGTGGGGAAGTGAGAGAGAGAGGAGGAGGGATAGGCGCAGAGAATGATAGAGCAACAACTTAGCAGATAACTGTCTTCGAGTATTGCAGTAACTGTTGAGATACGCTTTCAACGATTTAACAAGATATTTAATAGCACTGTCTCTCAGATACTTTACTTGAAACTAGAGAGCTACGTTTAAACGAGTGTGAGATACTTTTTAAAGAATGTGCTTACGTTTTAAATAAATTCCATTTAAAAGAAATAACTCAAAGTGAATTCATTAAGTCGTGAAGTAAAAATTAATGTCGAATTCAAACTTTGGTCAGAGTTATGGCATTTTAGACTTCAAGTCTCAACAGTTAATCCATTAGCAGTAAAACTACAAATGTTTATCTCTAAGATACTAAAATATCTTAACGAATTGAGAGCCAAGTTGAGTTCTATTCTAACTAAATGCTAAGTTTCCTGGTGCAGTTAATCAGTGGCATAACAGATCTAGGCGAGGGTATCTACAGATACTTCCCCCTTCTACAGTAGTCGGGGAATAAGTGGGGGAATAAAATGGAAAGGGGAACTCGCTCGATAGCCTCGACTGCATTTTAATGGCATCATTAGGCCCCAAGTTGGTTGTTGGCCATTGGCCATTGGCTACCGGATATGGCTGATCGTTTGTCACTGAGGCAAATCCCAAGCAGCAGCAGCTGCACTGCTCCCCTCTTCCCTCTCCTCACTACTCTCTACCCCCTGGGTAATTACTATTTAAATTAGTGCATTTTTTATGCACCTGAGATATGAAAAGGGGGAAACTTCCATATTCTGTTTTTTCTTTAATTTTTTTTACTGCTCACAACGAAACGATTTAGTCAGTGAATGGATTGGAGATTTAAGAAGAGAAAACGGAATTGCGAACGCCATAAATGGTGTCATTGGCATCTGGAAGTTTGCACACTTTGCCAGAGGGTCGATTCAAGCGTTGCTGAATCACATTCAGATCTAGATTCTTTACACGAACCATCAAAGTGGGTTCCTTATCGTTGATGCGAAATATGTTGTTTTTCTGACAATGCAGCTGCAGGTGATACGGTAAATCCTTTTCCACTGTATCCGGTAATGGACCCACTGTCAGTGGCCCAACGTCAGCGCCAATTTTGGTATTGCCGCAGGAGATGCAGCGGATACCAGTGTTCACGAATCCAGCGGCACGTGGACATGTGTCTTTGTCCTCTATCTTGGACAGACGATTTTCGATATCATCGAAATGATCCCGTATGTACTTCTTGAGTGCCGGCATGTGAACCTTGTCAAGTTTGCTGTCCAGCATGTCCTGCAACTCCTCCATGGTGCCAATGAATGTGAGATTGTACTCCTTCACCAGTTCACGTAGATTCTCAATCTCGATGACACACTGTTTTACGATTTCGAGGCGTTCGAAGAGAGCCTCAGTCTTCTTTAGGAATGTCTTCAATGTTTCATAGAATTCGGTGAGTCCCCTTTGAATCTCTTGCATCTCATCCATCATTGGAGAGGCGATGCGTCTCAGCAGTTTCTTCATAAAGTCCATGTTCTGCAGCAGACTACAGGCGATCTTATTGTCCTCATCACACACGGTGCAAAGGTCCTCACATGGTGATGAATATTGTTCCCAGATCTCTTTCTGATACTTCTTGCTGTTCACCTTGTTGCATACACGTATCTGCTGGAAATGTGCGTCCAATTTGCACTCCAGACAGGCAATACGCTTCTCCATGGCCTGCACTTTGTCCAGTTCAGTGGAGATGGGCACAATGGTCTCCACACCGAAGGGGATCGGTGAGATCTTTGAGCGCTCCAACAATCGCTCCAGACACTTGCCCTCAAAGCCTCCGATTGTGACCAAATCCTTCTGGCAATCCAACTTCTTCATCAAAGCATCCAAAAGACTGTGCAATACGGCAACGTTCACATTATTCATCTCGGGCACTCCGAGTGCAATACGTGCCAGTTCCTCAAGAGTTAATTCCATTGTAGAGATTAATAAATAGAAATATTGTAGAGAATATATATTTTAAAAGTATATTAATTGTTAGAGTTTGTTTGAGTTGAATTTATGGTCTTAACTAAACTAATTTCTTTTATTTTGTGTTGTGTTTTTCCAGATGGTTCTGTCACTTTGACGATGACAACTATGTCAATGTGCCACGTCTGGTGAAATTGTTGGACGAATACAGCCCCAGTGTGGATTGGTATCTGGGAAAGCCGAGCATCTCATCGCCACTCGAGATACATTTGGACAATGTAAGTATCTAATCTAATCTATCTAATTATTTTTAAAAGGCTATTGATTGCATTTTTCCAAAGTTTTGATACTTGAAAGTCCGATAACTTTGTTGAGAGTCTAAAGTATTTCAAGTTATTGTTTTCCTGACAATTCCTATTCACATCGAGACTGATCTCCAAATGCTCGTAGCCATAGATAAATTTCCTTTTTAACATGCTATTTTTTTTTGCATATTTTCCAATACTGGTAATTACATGCAGTTGGACTCGACGATTGCCTTTCTCCTTGTGAATTGTTATTGTATTTTCTGTTGTTGTATTGCATTATTTATGCGCCTGGCCTGGGCCATTTGTCTATGCCGCCATTTGGCTTCCAGCTGCCAACGTGGGCTATCATTAATAACCGATATGATCTGGCTCAGACAAGAGACTCAAGACTCTCGACTGTACACTGTAGATTGTAGAGTGTAGTGAGTGTAGAGTCCAGGCACAGTCTTGTGGGTTCGACTCGCTGAACTCGTTCCCGATTCCAAGTGCAGCTCCAATTCGAATTCAATCCGGCTGCTGTTGAGGCATTTGAAATATCGCCAGCTGATCCCGTAATGAATGTGCATGCAACAGTTTTGTCGGCTTGCTGGCGATTTGTGGCATGCCCCATGTTGCCAGTTGCCCATTGCTCGTTGCCAGCACCAACACTCGTAGCGAATCAGTTCGTCTGATCCCTAATTGAAAGTCCAAAACTTAACGCTTCATTAGGTCAGCCAAAAGTTAAAAAACTGAAGGAGAAACGAGTTCTTCTCTCTCGGTATTTGGGTTGGGTTCGATATGCTTTTTTTTTGGATTTTGGCTTTTGGTTTAAGTTAAGTTTGGTTTTAAGTTTCCCCACAACTCACATGTCCATTTACATGGTCAATTAATCAAGTGTGTTGGGGCCGAGTTTCTTAATTTTCGTTTTTTTGGGGCAAAATCTAAAGTGTTTTATCCTTTGCTCAGCTCATTCATAAGCCAGTTCTTCCGTTAACTTATACCTCTCACTCTCTCTCTCTCTCTCTCTTTTTGTAGAAGAATGCGACGACGAATAAGAAGATAACCTTTTGGTTTGCCACTGGAGGCGCTGGTTTCTGCCTCAGTCGCGCTCTGACCCTCAAGATGTTACCCATAGCAGGTGGTGGCAAGTTTATTAGCATCGGTGATAAGATACGCTTTCCGGACGATGTCACAATGGGTTTTATCATAGGTGAGTGCCTTCTCGATTCGAGTCTCCAACTCAGTCCCTTCTCCTCCAATCTCAACTAATTTTTCATACTTTCTGTTTTCTCCTACCATTTCAGAGCATTTGCTGAAGGTGCCACTGACTGTTGTGGACAGTTTCCACTCGCATTTGGAACCCATGGAGCTAATACGCCCCGAGACGTTCCAGGATCAGGTGTCCTTCAGCTATGCGCACATGAAGAACCAATGGAACGTTATCAAAGTGCCTGGATTTGATCTACAGGCAGATCCCAAGCGATTCTATTCGCTGCACTGTCGACTCTTTCCCTACTTCAGCTTCTGCCCGCCGTTATAAAAAAGATGCAGGGTATAGCTGCAGGGTAGCGTGGGGTGTATTGGCTGTTGCAGGCGTACGCTTGTCGTTGTTGCGGTTCTGAACCGATGTGGCAAACGTCGAAAATATCAAGAAAGGAAAAAACAAATCTCACCACTGTGATTTAATAACTAAGTAAACTAAAAAAGCGATAAGCAAATAACGATAACAATTAAGCATCATCATCATCAATATGATTCTTTTGTATATACTAAATACTATATAATAGAATTTCAACTCGAAAGTTGTGCTTCCTAGAGATTTTAAACACTGATAGATAGTTCTTCATGCCTTCCAAATACCATCGAAGATTCTATAACTATTAAAAAGTAAGGATTAATTGCAATTCAAAACATTCAACACTCTCCAAGTGCTTCCTCTTCATAGAATTAAATACATACAAAGAGACACACACTCTTCCATTGAAGCTAAGCCTTAGTTAAATTAATGGTCTAGTCTAGGTTTAAGTTACAGTGGCTTCCATGACCACAACAAACATTTGTCTAATCTGTGTGTATATACGAATATATAATAATATATTTATGTGTATTTTATTGGTAACTTTAGTTTGTAGTTAAATGCTAAGGAATGTTTAAATAATTTTTGTTAATTTTTAGTTTGCTTGAATAAAAATTTCATGAAAATAAATAAAAAACTTATTTTTCTTTAATAGATTAAATATTTTAGAGCTTTGAAAGATCATAACTCCTTATTGGACTCTGAGCTATTAGGACAATCGATTGTAATCCGATCTCCGAGGGGTAAATTATAAACACAGAAACACAGCTAAATAGCTGAAATGCCAACACTGCTGTCCATTGTCCACCTCCTACTGTTAAGCTTAACATGCCGCTGTTAAAGCTGCCAATTACTGTAACTGTTAGCTTTGGCTTGTTAACAGCGCGAATGAATTTTCTTTCATTTATTTAACAACAATTGTTGTTGTTGTTTTTGTTTGTTGCACGCTTATCGCTTTACACTGTGTGTACAAGTGTGTTGTTGTTGCTGCTGTTGTTGGCGGATTTTTGCATTTTCGTTCACAAAAATTCGTTGTTAATTAACGCTAAAAGCCATGTTAAGGCCGCTAAAGCGTTAACTTTTAACGATATGGATCAGAGAGTCGCCAAAGGCAGTGGCAGGGAGTCAGACAGTGCGACAGTTGGACAGACATTGACATGTCCATGTCCATGTCCATGTCCTGTGCAGTCAAAGTCACACACAGGAAGGCCCACAGACACAACAAATACATACATACACAGTTGAGGGTGCCTCTGTTGCCTCACGACGTCGACTTTGCCAATGACATGTTGTGAATTTTTATAAAAGACTCACTTGACTCTTCACTCTTTAGTCTTCTCTCTCTCTTTTCTTTATCCCTCTCTTTCGCTCTCTGCATCTTTATCTCTGTGTCTCTTTTGAGCTGATATGTTAAACAGTTCTGGGCAATTATTTTTTGCTTCCTTTCGTTTAGTCGCTTTTATGCAGATAATCAGTTTTTAGTCCATGTCGAGGCACAGTTGGAAGCGCGCTTTTTGGCTTTAATCAATGAGTATGAGGCCAAGAAGCTGTTGGCCAAGACTTGAAGACTGTCTTGTTCTTTTCTGGCCATGGCTCTGGGCCCTGTCTGTCTCTCTGTAGTTTCTACTGCAATTTTTGTGTCTTGTTCGTTTTAATTGCAAGTGAAATCCTTGTCAGCGTTGTCCTGTCCGTCTCCCTGTCCCACTCTCTCGCTGTCTCTCCGTCTGTCTATCCACGTCACAGCATCGTTGATAATGAATTAATTATCATATATTAAAAGTTCCAGTCAAAGTTGGATTCGTTCGTCTTGGTTTATAGAGAGATTATCTGTTCACCTGGGCACGCCTTTGCATATTTTATATATTTTTTTTTTTCGTTACGGTTTGGAAATAATGAACTCCAGGGTCAGACTTAAGATAAACATTTTGGGGCTTTTCTGGCTCACGCAGTTCGATTTCAATTTCGATTTCGATTTTCCAGTCATTCATCATGTGTAAAACCGCAGAAAAGCCAAAGGTAAACTTAAACCAGTGGCAAACACACATACCCACACACACACGCACACAAAAGATACATTTTTCATTGTGGCGCCGCCCACGAACCGAAAAGAAAATGTATCTCAACTTCGAGTCATTTAATTTGCGGTTTGGCTGCAAGCAAACGATTCATTAGATACAAATGTAGCTCAGGCACAATTTATATTTATGTAAAATCATAATTTTAATTGAATTTGCCGGCTAAGCTGGCCGACACCAGAGCTCGTTTGCCAGCACACAAAAGATACAAATGTATCTCGAGACGAGTGCTGTATTTTTAAGGCAAGGCAACTTCATTTAAATGCAGAGCAGGCAACGAGGCGCAAATTACACGAGCAGACGAACAAGGCTCAGACGATGGCATGATAACAATGGCCAAAAAGGCGGTGTAGGGGGTTGTGGGGGGAAGCAAAGCATCTTGTAGATGCATGCGGCACGTCAATGCGTGCCCAAAGTATCTGTAAGATGCTTATCTGTGAGTCGTTGTCAACCAATTTTGGATGCCAGCGAAATGCCAAAAATGGCCAGGCAAATAACTTCATGCCCCACGACGTCCGCACAGTGGAGCAGACAAAGCGTCAGTCAGTTAGTCATTTGTTGCATGCAGCAAGCCATAAATTAGTGCAACAAGTCAAGCCAGAAGCTGCAGCAAACATTTGGGATCCAGCGAGTAGAAACAACACCCAAAGCGTTGCAAGTTCAACACAATTTATGTGATCGAGAAGTAGACGGGTAGACGGCCACAAGTTGCTGCCATACGGCGGCAGGTGCAGCCAGGCAGCGCAGGAGGAGATGAGCTGGTTTCCTTGTCTATAATTGCAAAATGAACTCGATGCTGCTGCTGCCACAGGGATCATAACTTAGAGTCAGTCCGTGAGCAGTTTATGGGGCAAGTTTACTAAATTATGTTTGCCTCCCCGTGGCAGTCGCAGTTTACAGTTTACAGTTTGCAGCTGCAGGCTATCAGTGCTGCAACTCGCATAGTCAAATCCGATATACGAAATCTGAAATCTCCTGACTAAAATCTGTTCTTGCGGCTTACAACTTGATTAGCGGCACATGTGTCAACGCCTTAACAAATTTACGCTGAATTTGCCACACAGACGTGCCCCAAAACAATCAGTTGAAAAAACCGAGAAGAAAACAAAAATTGAAGTAAGAAAAACACAATGTTTTTTTTTGGTTTTCTTGGTTTTTGACAAAAGCTGCCGACGCACGATGCTTATCGGGAACGCGCTCCATAAAGGTACTTGGCCTGGAACCACTTTGAGCTGAGGCTGAGATTGTTGTCGCTGTTGCTGTAGTTGTTGCTGTTGATGTTTTGCTGATGGCCCCTTTTGTGGTTGTAATTGTTGCCTGAACGTGCGACGTTTCATCAACAACGGCGCAAGAACAACAACAACAACAACAACAACGACAACAACACCAAATAACAACAAAAAACAACATGCGATAAAGATAAAGTATCTGCCTCATTGTTGTTGTTGCTTTGCTGGGGCGTATGACCTGGTAAATGTTTGCGCCTGCGCAACGTTTACAGCCTACACATAATGTACACACACCACACACATACCGCACACACACACACCACAAAGGCAAATGACGCGCTTATCAGTTGAAATTAATCAGGCGTTGCCTTTCGCTTGTGGCACGCACTTCACTTCAGTTGACTTGCTCAAATCTGGCTTAGAACAAACACACATACTCACACACACATACACCTTTCAGCGCCAGGCTATTCCATTGTTGTTGTTGTTGTTTTTTCCAAGGAATTTGTTTGCGCTTTCAAAAATCTACATGAGTTTGGTTGTGTTGTTTTATTATTTTCCGTGGTTCCGTTTAATGTTTTTCTTGGTGATTCGCTTGTCATTTTTTCCACTTTTATGTTCTTATCAGCTTATGGCCCAAACTCTACTTAAGCCCAGACAATTCAACTCAACGCAAGACAAGTCCGAACAAGTCAAGTCAAGTCAAGTCAAATCGAGTCAAGAGTTGTCCCTCTGCCATTTTTCTTGGTAAGTGGAAAATGTGGTAGCCTCATGGACTTGAATCTACGCGTGTATCTTTAGGTTTGCATCTTACAGTAACTACTCAAAGTGAACAGTGGGCGTGCCACACACACGCACACACACTCGAAAATATATCTACTGCTATATAAAGAACGAATCAAGTCAGTTGCACGCCCACTTTGTCCAGCATTCCAGCGCCTATAATTATAAACCATAATGGCAACTGCAAAATAAAAGGAACTAAGTATTGAAGACATTCAAGCTGATGATTTAATACCCTAACAAAATTAGAAAATATGTGCAAAATTACTACTAGTCCGATGCCCAGAACAGTTAAGTAATAACCAGTCAAGTTAAAATAAACTAATATTATTATATACATGTACATTTCATTAAGAAAGAGTATAAAAAGCGTAGTAAAAAGCTAAAATCCTCTACAGATTTAGCAACAAGTCTCGACTCCAGTTCTTCAAGTGTTTAATTGCTGAACGCGCTGCTGAAAATAGCTGCGAGCTATGTGGAACTTACTGTTGTAGCCCCTCCTCTTGCCACTCCTCCTTCACCATCTTCATCGCCTTTGCCATCGCTTCTTTCTTCTGTTCCCAATCTCCACTTGTGGATGCTTCTGTTTGGCCTTCGTTTCTCTACGCGATAATTACAGCGTTTTGTTGTATCAATTTGTTAATGAACTCAAGACTTCTTTTTCGGAGTTGTCTTATGGAATTATTATACCCTATAAGCAGCAGACAACTGGGTAGTTTCGTTAGGCTATAGTAGTTTGTTTTGTGCTCATTTATAAAGAGCTCCTAGAATAGAGTTTTTATTGGTTGAGGAGAGTGATAACTGTCTCTGCTGTTTAGACTTAAGAAAGATACTTTAAGTACCCTTTTAAATAAAGTTTTTGGATTTTATGTCTATATTATATTATGTTTTACACACTTACAGGGCATCTGCTGTTCGTACCCCGAGAAGCTAGTGCAGCAAGTCATACTTATTAAATTTCAAACAAAGTCAGAATTGATGTCTTTTTTATGAGATGCTTTGCGTCGCGGCACTTGAATCAATTTGAGGCTAAAGTCAAAGCCTCCAGATGTTGCGTAGTTCATAAACTTCACACATTTTGGAATGGGTATGGGTATGAGACTGAGAATGGTTTGGGTTTGGAATGGAAATGGATAGAGGAAGGAGTGTTGAGGGGTCTGGTGGAAGATAGCTGCCTCCTCATCATAATCATAAACTGCAAACAACATTTTATAACATTTTGGCGCTTGCTATACGTCTACATATTCCACTGTACGTCCGTCTGCCTGTTTGTCCGCCTGTCTTTTGTAGCTGCCTCTGAAGTTGGTGTCATTATTATGAACATAAAATATTTCATTTCATTTTCATTCGCTCAACGCGTTTTGGGATCTTTTGGGATCTTCTGCTGTCTCAGCAATGGTTTATGTATTCCTCTTGTTATTGTTTTTGTTATTATTGTTGTTGTTGCTTTTGTTTTTCCCCATTGTGTTGCACATAAATTTTGCTAAAGCGTTTTTGATCTGACCGACAAGTTTTGCTTGCCACATGATTCACAGGGCAATATTTGGACAGAGCCTGGACCAAACAACAAAAGGCATCAGTTTGCAAGATGTCAGTCAAAGTGTTGGCCACACTTCTAAATGCTAAATCCCTATATCAACATATCCCCATATCCTCATATCCTACCTGTCGTAACTTTCCCTCATGCACCACAAATTCTGAATATATTTTAGCAAGTTCGCAGTTAAAAGATTCACAATCTCTCAGTGTCTGTTCAGCAATCATACATCGATTACTATCCAACAATTTATTGTGCTGCGTTTAAGGTGAGAAATAAAAGAGCCTTAGATAGGGACAGACAGATAGTGAAAGAGAGAAGAGACAGGGCTGTGAGCTGTGGGCTGAGAGCTGTGAGCTTGTAACCCGAGTCAAAAATGCTTTGCCAGCATTGAAATATTCAAAATTCTCGAGCTCAATTCAGTCTATATTCAATGTGTCAGCTGCACAGTAGCCTAAAACACACTTTTCTTGAACAACTTTATCAAACATTGATTTAATCAATTTAATGAATATTTCTTCAACATTTTATAATTATTTGTTGATTCCATTCTGTAATTTTAGTGGTTTATTTTTGTGAAATTTGTAACCACTGTGCAGTGTGTTCGTTTCATGCTTCAATGAATTTACGTGTGCCACTGACAAAAGCCAATAACACAATGCATTTAAAATGCTAGTTGTTCGACATTCAGAGACAGTGGGGGGAAAGAGTGTTGTGGGGTAGTTGGTAGGGGTTGGCATGGGGCACAATCAACAATACAAACACAGACAAAAGCGGAGCACTAAAAGCACTGAAATTCGAGTGGCGACGACGAGTTGAACGTTAATTAAAAAAATGCGTTGGCAAAAATTTAAATGCAATTGCTGCACAATAAACTAAACGAGTGCTGGAAGGGGAAGGAATGCGGAAGGGCAGGCGAGGCGCTGGAGCTAGGGTAGCAGCAAGCGGAAACTGTGGACAATTGTCACGCGCCATAAAATCAAGCAACTGCAACAAGCGACAAGCAACAAGAGGGAACAACGACAACGCGTCGTATGCGTGATATACATTTGTTACTCCTGCCCTCTCTCTTTCTCATTTTCTCCACTTCGCTGTCTGCTTGCTTAAGGGTTGTTGAGGGGCTGTGAAGGGGGCGTGTGCCAGTCGTGCGGCAACAAACAGTTAGCAACACAATTTCGTCTGCTAATTGAAATAAATTAAAACAACCAAATTTAATGAAAAATTATGCGCCATGCGAAAAGTTCTCAAAGTTCACCAAAAGTGTGGCAAACGTAAAATGGGGGTTTGGCGGATGGTGGGAAGGGGTGTGGTCAAAGGTTAAAGGGGGACAATACTCGCACCACAACAAGGTAAAAAGTTGTGACCAAACAAAAGTTAAAGTTGGCAACGGCAACGAGAAAAACTAAAAAAGTAAAAGTCAAAACTATTTTACTGACATGACACCAAAGTTCTTGACTACCAAATACCCTAGGAAATGTGGGTTGTCGTTTGGTTATTTTTACAAGCGAAAAGGATTATTGTGCATTCAAAGTTTTTTGAAATATTGGGCGAGTGAAGTAAGAGAGCTAAGCGAAGATATACCCTTTGAAAAGATGTCAGTTAGTGCTAATAGTGTCTATTGAAAATCAGAAACTAATTTTTGCTATCACAAGCTTCTTCTTAAATTGTTGGAGCCTTACTAATTCCTGTTAGGCCTTAGAAGAGAAAAACTGTAAATGGTTTTTAACAGTTTTTCATGACACACAAGAGCCAGTCAATTCGTCGTTTGGTGAACGGAAAGGGGTGAAAAAGGAATGGGTGCAATTAAGCACCCAGAACGTGACTGTAACCGCAAAGCACACATATCCCTATAAACACACACACACACACATGCACGTACACGCACGCACTTGCATTGAGCTGACACAGCTGGGCCTCTCCAGAGCTAAGCAAATGTCCAGTGAGAGACCGAGTGAGTGAGAGAGGGAGAGAGGGAGAGAGAACTGAAGTAATGCAAATATTGACACGAGTTCGATGCGTTTGTCTAGGACATGAAACGAGCAGGAGCAGCAAAAAGCGAGAAAGAGACAGCCCTCCATATCGAACAGAAGTTTATTTTCGAGTGTGTTTTGTTTGTCAGTCCGGAAGAGTAATCCATTTGCCGTACTAATGGCTCTGTGGTTAGCTCGCCCTCTCCTCTCCCTATTCAGGCCCTAGCCCTTTACCTATACACACCCTCCGCCTGCTTTTGCTTGTGGCAAATGCCACAACAAATCCAATTAGACATAAAGAAGGCATTAACTGAAAACGAAGTTGGTTTAAGACTCTATAAAAATTAACCAAATGCGCGATTTGAATTTCAACTGAACATAAAAATCTAAAGAGGTAAAAGTCACTGTGTCTCTCTTTCTCTTCTTTTCTTTCTCTCACGCACATTCTCCGTTTTTCTTTTAGACAATGAGTATCTGTTGATTGATGTCACAACATTAAAGAGGCGGCCAATTAAGCGAAATCTATCAACGAAGTGGGAGAAACATAGAAAAGAGAAGAGGTGAGAAGAGCAGAAGAGGAGAGGAAATGAGAGGAAGGAAGGGCTCCCTGCGTGTGGCAGTGAGATTTTTGTGCTCCGAAATTGATAAATGACACTTTTATGACTGTAAGAAACACGCAAGCTGTGCCCTACTCACTTTTTCTCTCTCTCGCTCTCCCTCTCAGTTTCGCCCTCTCTTTCATTCACGCTATTCCTGCCACGCTGTGTCTCACTTTTTGAGTCCAGCTTAAATGCTCGCACTCTGATTAATCAGCCACAATCATCTGATGTTTTAAGCAGCTTAAAATGCCTTCATCGACTGACCCGCTCTCCCTCTTCCTCCGCTCCCCTCTCTCTGCTCTCTGACAGCTCTGTGAAGTGCAAATGAATTTTGATGGCCCAATACTTTAGCTTTTTTTTGGGAATTGGGAATTGTGGATTGAGAATTGTTTGTTCATTTCGTGGATTTAGAGTTCATTAAATTGCCATTTAAATTCTTTATTTTATTTTGATTTGACTTTCGCTTCCAGTAGATAAAAGGGGTAGGGGCAGAGATAAAGGGAGAGAAAGAGAGAGGGACTTAGAGAGGTAGCTAATAAACAACGCGATGCTCGTTAAACGTTTAAACAATTTTTATGTAAATTCCAGAAATTGCTTTTGTCAGATATTGTAGGCGCCCCTAAGGATCAGTGTCCTTTCTATTCCATTCCAATCCATTCCATTTAGAGTTACCTTCTTGCTTAATTTAAAATCGAATAAATTTTCATGAAATTCCAGTTAAAAATGTCAAAAGCTGATTGATAGCTGCCAGACAGACGAGAGACCGAAAGCAGGGAGAGAAAGAGAGAGGTGACTGGAGGAGAGGAAGGAGACCTGAGGCCAAGTTCGTATCCTGTTTCAATGTTTGTTTCGTTTGTCTTCTTCTGTCGTTTACCTTTTACCTTTTTCGTTTACCTTCGTTGGGCACCTGCAGACGCCTCTTCTGCCTCTCTTTCACTCCACTCTCCATCACTCTCGCACTCTCTGTCTGCGTCTAGTGAGCAATCTCTTAAACAATATCAAAAATTAATCACTTTTTGTTGGGCTGCAGTTGCAGCTACGCAGCTCAAAGGTGCAGCAAACAGATGTGGACTCTGCCTCCTTCACGTCCTCCAACTCCTTCTCCTGCTTCCCCTACCCTTTCAGCAGTTGTTGCCACAGCTTTTGAGCCACTTTATCGGTAGTTTCTTTGGGCGTTGTTGAAGGCGTTGCAAGTTTGATGTGAAACCAAATTGGTTTTCTCGTTGCCTCCGCTGCCCCACGAGTCACAGCCACAGACACTCTGCAACTTCCGTTTCTCAACCCGTCTCGCTTTACCTTTCTTTTATTACTCAGTCGTTTTGTGACTGCTTATCGAGTGTGCTGATAATTAGCAAGTTGTTATCACTTTTGGTCAAGATAGCAGAAAGACTGACCTTGAGGCAGTCCCAAGTTGCGGCTTTGTCCCTTTGATTAATGCTGTGGCACGGCTAATGAGCAATTGTTGTGCTTGCAACACACACTCAACACAGCACTCGCAACACTCAACACTCGACATTCGACATCGATTCTGCGGTAAGATCAATAAATTATAAATTAAAGAAATCCATTTCGTTGCTTTTTCCTTTTCTTTTCTTGGCCTTTTTTGTGGTGTCGCTTTTTTATTTTATTTGCGCGAGCGCGTTGTTTGTGAACCAAAAAACTTGGCTTAAGAATTTCATGCAGTAGTCATTAAGCTGGGACAGCATATAAGGGTAAGCAGAGGGGCAGGAGGCAGGGGCAGGGTCAAGAGACAGGGGACAGACCTGCGCCCCAAAGTGGTGACTCCACTCATGACTTTTGGAATTTTGATTAGGAGCACAGACATGTTCAAAAGGATTTTTGTTAACGCGCTTCGGACTTTGAAAAATGCTCAATCGACGAGTAGCAGAGGCAGAGGAGGGCGGAGAGAGGGAGAAACCATTGTATTGATGTGTCTTCTCGCTGCTGTTTGTTCTCTTCGCTGTGTTTGAAATATGCAAGCAATTTGATGCCAATTAAGCGACTGTTGGCCTGGCCCAAATGGTCCAAATGGCGCAGGGGATATTGATGCCAAGTTTGTCATTCGATAGAATTTAACATATGCAACAAGTGTGCCACAAGTGGCAAGCCAATGAAAAAGGTGCAGCATTAAAAAAAATAGTCTTTCTCTTCGTAGGACTATCTATTTATTTGTGGCCAAAAGCAAGCAAAAAGTCTAACATGTTGCGCTTTTTTTATGGCCATTTGCAATTAGACAAGCTGACACGTGGGGTGGCAAGAGGTGGAGAGTAGCAGGGGGAGTGAAATGTGGAACTGGCCTCGTTCAGTTGGCCACAGCGGGAAGAAATGGGCGGGTAAAGGAAAGGGGGTACCTGCTGACCATTTTCAACACCTTTGAAGGCGTTTTGGCCACCCAATCGCTGCCGCTACGACTGCTGCTGCTTCTTCTTCATCGCCTAATGCTTTTTTGAGTCAAAAGCCATTTCCGCTATTTAACATGGCCAGCAGGCAAAGAGGCAGAGCAACAGCAACTGTAGCAGCTCTGACTCTGTGGCACCGAATTGGCTCATAAAACTTGGCTAGCTGCCGCTGCTGCAACCTGGTGGCACAACAGTTTATTACACCAACAACAACAACAACAACAGCAACAACTGGCTAATGCAGCGCAACGAGTTCAAGTTTATGGCTCAAAGATGTCAGGAATGCCAATGTGGCACTGAGAAATGGCAACAAACGTCGTCAACGTCAATTAGTCACACGTTCTGTGCTTCCCCCTCTCCACTCCCCACTTCCTATACCCCTTCCCCTCTCTTGCAGCACCAATCGATTTGTGGCAAGCAACAATAAGAGTGGAAATAAAGAAAACTAATTCGAATTGAGTTTGTTCTTGGCCAACTACAGAATGCAGCACTCATAATCGAGATGGGCTGCCTGCGTGTGGCACAACACTAGCAACCGATTCATAGTCTTCTTCACAACGCAACGTACTGAATCGAGGTCGCTGCGGTCCCCTGTCTAGTGTCCACTGTAAAGTGTTCACTGTACAGTGTCCAGTGTGTAGTGCACACGGTTCTTGCCCCACGTTTGGCTGTGCAACGTGGCGCGCTAATTCGATTTCCTACTGGCAACACTTGTGGTTGCAAATGCTGCAAGGAAATGGGGCATGGTCAGGGCGGGCATAGCCTGGACTGGATTGGACTGGACTGGACTGGACTGGACTAGCTTGGTTGGTGTGGCAAGTTGGCTATGGCTAAGCTGCTGCCTGCTCCATTTGCAATTTGCATAATTACCGTTGTTGGAGTTTAATGCTGGCACCGCATCCGACATATTCAACCAAACCTTGCCACCGCTTGCCTCTTGTGAGTGGCATGTGGCAAGTGGCAATTGGCAAGTAGCAAACTCTCTTTTTGTTTGGCCCACACAACTTTTCATTACTTTTAATTGGTGGCCAATGAGGAAGCAATTTGTAAGGGCGCAGGGGGAGGGAATTGGGGGCAAGTTGCAGCAACAGTTTGCCACACAGGTGCCACCTCACAACTGTGCCAAGTTGCAACTAAAGCAATCGACTAAAATTAACAACAACACGAACAAACACGATGTTGCATGCTCACTTGTTTATCTACGACTTTACAGCTAAACTTTTAGCTATAGCTGTATAGCTGAAATATGGCTAGAGCTTTATTCTGTTTATGGCTGGCATTAAGCAATGTTGTGGTTAAACTTTGGGGAGTACATGTCAAATGGGGCGTGGCGCTTGCGGCCAACAGTAACGCAAACAGCAGCAGCAACCGCAGCAATTGTTGGTGGGCTAAAAGGAAGGGGAGAACGGGGCAAGCAGCTTCCAGCTTCCAAACACGATACTTGTGCGAGAATTAGAGTTTTAAAGAATCATACTATCAATTCCGAAATGATTTCCCTTTAATCTCATATTGAAAGTCATTTCAAGTTCACGTCATGTGTTTGGAATCCTTTGACTATGTCATGACTATAAAGTAAGTGCTGTCTGTCCAGTTAAAGCCAAATTAATTAGCTCATTTGTGTGCTGGCAGCAGCTAAATAAATTAAATTTCTTAATTTTTGCACAAAATTATTCTGAGAATTCATAAATCTCAAATTTCCGTCACACAAACAAAGAGAAACAGAGAGACAGAGAAACTGAAAGAGAGAGAGAGAGAGAGAAGTTTAACCTTTTTTGGTTGAGTAGGGTCCTAAGAAACTCATACGCTCTTCAGCTCTATTTGCCAATATTTCTTTCATTTCTCTTCTTTTTATATATATTTATTTTGTTTTTCTTTTGGGTCTCCATTCTGGAGTTTGAAACAAGTCTGGCATCGGGGGAACTTCTGGCTAAGTTTGTGGCTGAAACTGAAGGTTGACATTGAATGCTTAGTCGCTGGCCGCCTAATGTTCATGTCGCGGTTCACATTCGATTTCATTTTCAATTTATTTTAGTCTTCAGACACTGAGCAGAGGAATATGGCAAAGAAGTTGAGAAGTTTCTTAAGTTCCTAATCGGATTTGTCGCTTTAATGAAGCGCATGAAATAAGTTGCAAGAAATGCGCCGAAATTCGCGCTAATGAAACCAACTTTAAGTAACATTCACAATTTTATTTTCTCATATAATTTTGGAGCATATCTTTGGCGTGGGTTTATGCTGGAAATATTTCTGGGTCTTGGACGAGAGCAACAAGGGCGTGTCCTGGGCTGCCGGTAGCTGTCATGTTCTGATTATTTTAATTTGACACTTTTGCCGGCGAAAACGAAACGAAATGAAACTTCATTAAAAAATTGTCAACGAGTGGAAAAAAAGAAAAAACCAAACGAACCAAAAAAGCTGACAAAAAACAATGTGTTGCAGCGATAAGAGATAGAGGCGGAGGCAGCGAGAGGAGTGGGGTAAGTGGCATTCAACATTGGATGTTGCTTTGTCAGTTGACAGTTGTTGCAACTGCCTTTCTGCATATTTCATTTATATTGGGCAAAAAACACAAAAAATGGCTCTTATCAAATTTTAAATTTATCAAAAAATTCCACATTTTTCTCCTGGCCAAAAGGAATTTAAAACAAGTTCAGTGCAAAGGTCAGACTGTTTGACAGCACACAGAGAGTCAGTTCAGGCCAGAAAGAGAGAGAGAGAAAACATGAGAGTCCAATCAAGTGTTAAATTTCGTAATCCATTTTTGGCTAGTTAATTTCGTATGTGTTTTCGACGTTTGCATTTTGGCCATGTCCTCTATGATGGCCAGACTGGCAGCTGGTTTAATGCTTTAAGCCTCTATCTATAGCCAAACATAATTAGACGAGCTATTGGCCCGTAAATGTTTAGCATCAAGTAGCAACCCCAACGTCGGATGTTCAACTTAGTTGAACTTGATTCGATTTCGAGCCACAGCTAGCAGTAGTTCCTCTCAATACACAGCGTGTGAGAAATGGCTTAAAGCCGATTGACATGGCCCAAAACAAGCTGGGCAGCTGGACGTTCTCTGCTTAATATGTCACTCTTACTACACTGCTTTGAAAGCACATGCAAGCTGCCTTTGATTTGTATGAAACCAAAGAGAACTCCAAACTTTAAATGCTTAAGAAAAATGTTGTGTACACTTAAGTTAACAAAATGTTGTTTATTTTTATTACAAGGCTTAAAGATCAACATAAACTATTAAGTAGAGTAAACACAGCTTCTTAAAGCTCATTCCAAAAATAGGGCTATAAAGTTAGCCAAAAACACATCATTTATTAACTATTTTTAAAGAGCACTTTAAGCGATTTAACGAGCTTTTAAAGCTCATTAAAACAGTTTTTCATATACAACTTAACAGTTAACGTATCAATAGCCTTTAAGCCGCAGTTATAAATTTTGGCTGTCCCACTTTAACAGTACATTGTATTTTAAATGCTAAAAATCTAGCAAATAATAATTTACCTAAACTAAGCCTCAATTTTTGACCCTGTTAGTACGAGTATTATTCTATTTGAGATATTGGATTTCAAATCAGTGTCATTGTTAGTTGTTGGCCAATTACTTGACGTATTTCCCAGGCCGCAACTTCCTGTCTGACTAGTCACCATGGCAATCGCCTTAAAGTTTAGCAGTTGATCCCAAAAATGTTGGCCAATCATTCAAGTTAACAATTAACGAACAAATGTCAAACAACAAATCAATCAGAATAGGGCATTAACAGTGGGTATTACTGTACCTCAGTGTTCGGCGTTCAGTGCTATTAAATGGGTAACACATGCGTTGCCAAAGCCATTAATCATCTTAGAAGCCGTCGCAATAGGGTCGCAATTAGGCGAGCGGTAAGGCGACACTTTGCGGTCAAAAGGGAAAAGCGGAATTGGAAAATTGGGGAAACGTGTAGCAGGCACAGTTGCAGGTAGCCGTAACAGCAGTGTAAGTAGAGCCATAAGCCATCACTTCTATTTGCCTTCATTTGATTTGGCTATTTGTGTTTTGCCTACGTGATTTGCTAAAAGAATCGAGGATTAGGCGAGTCCGGAAAATAAATAGAGAAAAATGTGCAGGTAATGAAAATAAACGAGAGTAACACAGACATAGAGAGCAAGGGAATTGTAAACAGTATTAAAGTTGTCGCTGACTTCAGTTGATGAAGAAACCCGTTTGATAAATGCAGTTTCAAATAGAAATTAAAATTTAAATAGCTGCGACCATTAAGCAATATCCTGTGGACAAGCGATGCTCCTGTTCGTCAGCGAACGACAAATATCCGCTTGCCTGCACACAGAGGACTTGGTACGGGATATGGGACAGGACACGGGATACAGCGCACAGGATACAGGACAAAATATCTCATGGGAGAGGAGACTAAATGCATATGGGGATGCAACAACTGTGTGGATGCCACTCTGCGGAGTTGGCTAATGCGCTTCCTTATGTGTACCATGTGTATAGGTGTAACTGCGTGTGTTTGTGAGTTAGTGTGCGTGTTGTCCTTTGCGTCGCTTTATTCAATTAGTTACATCCGATTATTACCTGCGTGGCAGTTTTGCCACCACACCCCCAAAAAACCCCACAGTCGTCCCACATTCAAGTGGCTAGTGGCACAAGGGGACAACACACGTATACACACAGATAAACTTCCCCATATATATATGTATATATGTGTGAGTTATGGAATGTTGTGTGTTGAACAATTTCCAGCTGAGCGCATCGCTTGTAATATTACAAAATAATTTTCAAACCGCATTCACAGCGCACAAAGTTTACCGCGTTTCTGTGGATTCTGAACTGTGAGCGTTCGGTATGGAGTGGAAAGGGTTTGGTGGTTGACTGTAGGGGGTGTGTCCAGTCACGCCCACTGTGGCCCACTGAGGCCATTGACAGCAGCAACAACTTCAACAGCAGCCATTAAATACAAAACGGACCTGAGTGCAAATTAAATTTTGTGTAAAAGCAAAGAAAATACAACAACAACAAGAACAGAGAGGCAAAACTGAGAGAGAACTCATTAAAAGTTGATCTGCATCTGCATTTTCGACATATACAGTTGCGAGCAAAAAAATAGTAGTGGTTGATATCGTCAACATTTTGGTCGTTGTTACGCATGATACCAGTCTGATTTGCTTATAACCCAAATTTATTTTGCTTATTTAATATATGTATTACATGTCTAATTCGTTAAAACGGCACTTTAAGCTTGTACCACTTTACAAATTTATTTTGAAGTGAAAAAGACCAATTTCAGGCGAGCAAAATAATAGTAGTGGCGACGCTACAAACGCAAAAATCCAAATCTTTTGCGTTTTTAACTAAATTTTGTGTAGGCTGTTTTGAATTTCTAGAGATTACAATACAAATTTCACTACATTTTTATAATTAAGTAGCTTCAACGGGCAGGAGTAAGCGCACTTTCCTTGAAAAAAGGATCATGGAAAAGGAAATCAAAATCCTCGTTTCCAAGGACAGAACTTGTACAGAATGGCAACAATATGGATGTACCTCCAAACCAGACTCTCTAACCCCAATATAAGATAGAAACCAGCGGGCAAACGCGAAAAATTTAGTAAAAATTATAAAAAATTAAAACGGAATCTTCAAATCCGCTTCCTTTGGGATCCACTAGGGTGACCCAGGAAGTACTGGGAGTGTCTTTCAAGGTTTGGTTAGAACCGCTAATGATGAAGGAAGATATTTTAACTATTTATAGCATACGGAAATCTGCCAATATATTATGAAAGACCGAAAACAAACTAATTGCGAATTTTAAAATACACCAAAATTACCCAGTATCGGCCAGGAGCGGAGTGGCCCATTAAACAGTGGTCATATGGGTCAAAAACTGAATTGCTCTTATGCAAGGGATCACGGTTGTAGGTTAAATGACCAAAAAACCCGGAATAGGTGACATAACACAATGAATAGATGATTAATATCTTAAAACGCATTGTTATGGCCTGGATATACCTTTCGTACTTTGGAGCTTGGTCGATATATCGTGTCCAAGATGTCCAAGATCATGATGAATACTTTTAAATCATGGAAAAATCATTTGTACTCTATGCCAGGGACGAGATTCTCCATTTTGGAGTCTTTGAACAAGACTAGGACCCCAAACACACAGCAAGTTGGGAAAAATTTATTTTAGAAGTCTGGGGTAAAACTAATGGAGTGACCCTCGCAGGCTCCAGATGTACCCCCAATATAAAATATGTGTTTCGATATGTTAACTAGTGTGCCTTACCCGAATCCAACAACAAAATTAGGTCATTGGGCTAAAGTAGACCGCTCAAGGATGGCTGTTGCTTTTTTAAAAAGCTAATCCTTAGTAGACTCCATGTCATGGGGCCGCTCACCTGTAATTGCCACCAAAGATCATCCAACTTAACCTAAATTGGTTAATATATACCGGATCTTACATTTATAAAAGTTTTCTTGTGATAAAAGTTCCTAATTGTGGTTTTATTGAACTTAAAAAAAAGCACTACTATTATTTTGCTCGTAAAAAAATAAGGATTTTTTTCTAAAAAATGTCATACTTTCGAAAAATGATAAAGGACCCCTCGTTTTTTTTCTGAAACTACACATTTACTACCGCATAAACAAACCTGCATCAAAAAACCCCAAAACATTGGACAAAATATACCATTTTCTATATGTTGAATAAATATAAAATAGCCACTACTATTTTTTTGCTCGCAGCTGTATATAAACAATTTATGTTTTTGCTTTAGTTGATCTCATTGTTGTTGTTGCCGTTGAGTGTGCTGTTAACTGTAATTGCGGGTTTCATTTGCATAAATATTTTAATTCGCTTTGTGTTGACCAAAAAACTTTTTGGCCATTGAGCTGAGCTGCTTAACAGCGCGAGCAGTGGTTTCTAATGTTATGTTATGAAACGATGTAATGTTATTTAAAGAGTTGCATACTTTTAAGCGGTCTGTTAATTTCAGCTAATGCGCTGGAACAATCTGCGCAGCGTTACAGTTTGCCAGAGTTTCTTAAGCCAACATGTCGCGATTAATTAGAATAACTAATTGAAATGGCTAAGAAATAATTGTTTTAAAATTGTGCGAGCAAGTCTTTACAGCGTTCCCGGTAATTTAATTAGTGCATACTTTTAGGCTGGCGATGTTTAAGCAGAGCACTGCTTGTATAATTTACATTTAAAGTGTAGCATACTTTTAAGCAGTCGACTTAAATTATTGCTGTCAACTACTCCACACAAACTTTAATAATTGCCAGATCTAGCTCTAAAATTGTTTAAATAACAACACTGTCACCTATCCAAACTGTATTTGACTATTTAATTGCTGTGTACCCTAAAGCTTAAGTTCAAAACAATTGCTATTGGATTTAAATAAATGATTTATTAATAATTTTTTGAATTTTAACAGGTGTTACAACATCAAACTGCCTATCTTATCAAGCATAAATCATTTTGTAATTTCTATCTCTTTCGGTGCTACACAAGTATTATGTGAGAATAATTACATTTTAAAATGCATTTTTTCCAGCGAATGACACAGACAATTTTGCAATTAAAATTGGGACAGGTAATTTATTCATTGGGCTTGCTGGTTTTCTGGTTTACTGGCTTACCGCTTGATTTATGACGCAGTCAAATACCAAAATCCGTATCCTTGTTAAAGGTTGCAGCAACAATCTGCGACCAGTATCATATTGACATCTGGCATATGTTATGGGCACATTTTTTCTTTCCCTTATTCCTATTCCCCATTTTATGACAACCTTCCCAGTTTGCCTCTCTTTTTCATTTTATCACCCCCAATTCGAAGATGATGACTGTAATCACAATAATAAGTGGATAGCAGGACACAAAATGAAACAGAACCAAACAAAAAGGGAGCAAAAAAAGAATGAAAGTATCAAAGTTTTTTTCCTCTAGACAAGAGAAAAGTTATAAAATAAATAAAGACGGGACAAGACATGAAAAGCATGGAAAATAAAATGGAAAAACTTTTTGTAAAGACTTAAGATTGTAAGCTGTAATAATAACTTTCGATTGGCACGCCCACTGAACGCCCACAATTAGCTATATTCGTCGGACTTGCCGAGTACATTTACTTAATAATTTAATGGAATTGATTATTATTTAAGTGCGGACAAGTTGTGTGTGTGCGTGAGGGTGTATATGTGTGTGTTTAAAAGAGCCAAAAGAGTCCCCTGTGTAATAAGAAAGATAAATGCTGAATCGATAGATATGAGAAGGGTAAAACTTTTGCTTTGGGTCTCCCTCACAATGGATACGAGAAATCAATTTAAAATACGTTAAGCAGGGCCAGGAGGATTCAGGACCAAGGGGAGAGAGGAGACCGAGGCAATATTCTACGTCCGGTGGGGGGTATAAATATTTATATCGCATCTGTCGGCACAAAGAATTCAATAAAAAAGTATGTGCAATAAATAAACGCGAAAAATGCGGGCTGGAAAAAAATAACATTGAAATCGATGCCCAGTACATTGGGCAGACGTTGTTGTCAGGATGTTGGTGCCATAGATCCTGCAGGACATTGCTCTGTAAATACAGCATCAAAGGAAACCAAACCAAAGGGCTGCAGGTTTGCAGTTGCCAGTTGCAACAACAATTTTAGCTCTTTTCGCATAAGAAAAACTACAACTTTGCTGGCAAAATGCAATAGGTTATTCCACACTCCAGACACCCAACCATACACACACACGCACACACACATATACCAATACTTACAATTAAGCGTTGCATTTATCACACAAAATAATTCACTTGGGCACGCCCCCTTAACGCCCAGCATCTCCTTAAAATTCATGAGGCGTTGACTGTTGTAACTGTAAATTACATTTATACGCAACTCAAACAGCACTCCAAAGTATCTAGAGGCGGATAGAGTTGTGGCAACAAAGCTGTCAGTGTGCACACACACATAAACTCTGCCTCTACGTGCAACATTTTCGTGTTTGCTGAGTGGACCAGTTCGTAGAGTAGGAGGAGTTTCAATTTCTGGTCAGCAACTCTTGAAAAATGCATTTCAGTCTGGTCAGCATCCCCCAGAAAAAGAAGGATGTAACCGAGCTACAGTTGAGTGAGCTCGATAGTGAAATACTTGTTAGTACACAAGCTGCTACTCTATGGTAAGAGGTGTACCTGCTACATTCCTGTTCAGCACAAACATTACTCCTCGTTGAGTACAGGGTCGGTGAGTACAGGGTACAAAGCGAAGAGACACATTGCCGCAGGATACACAATGGACATGACCAAGAACAAGTGTGTAACTTCGTCTCTGTAAATATGTGTGTTTTTGTTGTGCATGTGTGTGTCTGTCAGTTGCAGTTTCTTGGCCGCACATTTACCGCAATTTCACATCATTTATTTGGTCAAAATGTCAGGGAAAAGCATAAAAGTCAAGAAGAACAACGTGAAGTAGCTGAAGTTTTGTGGCATAATTAGCACACGTCTTTGTTACCGAAAGCACTAGTTTAACAGCTCCATTTCTTGTTTTTCTGTACAAGTAATGGTAACACAGCTAAGAAACTTCAATGGAAACACACGAGCAAAGGAAATTTATTTAGCCCCTAAAAGGCTGCTATAATTTTTGCTTGTGGTTGCCAATGAAATTTAAGACGCGTTTTGATAGCGTTACAGATTATTTGGTTGAGCGGAAGCGACTGTGGAAGTGGCAAAGATAAATAAAAAGAAAAGGCAGGGTGGGAGAGGAAGAGATGGAGGGAAATAGCGTGCACTAGTTAGGCCATCAGCGTGACAAAGTCGATTATTTTCATCTCAAGTGACAGCAAACAAGACTTAAATTACGAAATAGTTAACTGGGAATTTGGTGGACAGACGAATGGCTAAAGAAATTGGACAACATAAGGGATACGACCAAAGAGAGTGGGTGGAAGAGAAAGATTTGTTGAAGACTGGCCTTAGAGGAGGGCGAGAGACTAAGAGACATAGACAGTAACAGTAACAGGGACAGAGACAGGAAAGAATGAATAAAATGAATGGCTTATCTTTTGTTGACATTCTTCGTCTGTGACAACATTGACCGGTTGTGTGGCACACCAACACAGTTACACACACACGCACTTGTGTGTAGTCTCGTTAGCGCCCTTCAAAGGCATGAAAGAAAAGCAGGAAAATGTTCTACAAGCTGACTCAGCAGCACACAAGAAGATTTTTGCCTTTGCCTCATAAGTTGTTCGTGTTGCCTGTCGATACGATTGTGTGTGAGTGTGTGTGTGTGAGGGCGGGTGTGTGCGTGTTTATTGTGCAATAAGCTGTTCCTCTTCTTCCGCTCTTCTTTCTCTTTCTGGCACACAGTACTTCCTGCGCGTAAATCCGCTTTTAATGAAAAGAAAACTCATCTGGGTTTTATATGTGTGTGTGGTCGACATCGGGTTGGATTCGAGCGCAGTCCTGTCCAGGCACAACCAAACACACACACGCACAACACACACAAATACATAGAGAGCTGCACAGGAAGGCAGCTCGTTACAAAGGGCAACAGTTAATGCCGAGAAACTAAAAACAAGATTTAGTTTTATTACACAAAAGGCGAATGTGGAGCATACGCCGTGTAGCATCTTTGTGCCACGCCCTCAGTCCAACCGAACACAAAACACTACTCCTTGAGGATTCGGCAACCACTTAGCAATGTGTATATCCTTTGAAAATCACTAAATAATCGAATTGGTTTAGACACGTCTCCGCAAAGCGTTCCATAAACAAGTCAATTTCGAACAGCTTTATTACAGCTTCAATTTTTCATGGCCACAACTCCTTCTCTCTTTCCCTCCCTATTTCTCTTTCTAAAACTTTCTATAGTTATGACTCTTTGCATTTGCTAATCATATTTAAAGCATTTTCACTTTTCACACGGCAACTTTGTGTCTGTGATTTATGCCGGCTTTTTGCCCTCAACGTTGTTGACCCATTTTGCTGTTGACCCACAGAGTTGCCACAAGCAGACTCATACTGCCACTCGCCCTGTCTCTGTTGACCAGAAATCTGTGGGAAATCCAATTGAGCAAGTTTGGCTGGAACTCTTGGCTGTTTGGACTGGCCCTGCCAACATTATCAGCCGCATTGCAGCTACCAATTTATGACCTGCCCCCAACTGCCAACTTTATACACCCCCAACACTTCGTAACGCCCCTTCTCTGCCCCACTGTAGCCATTCGCGCATCTGCGTCGACGGCATTCAAATGAATTTTGACGTAATTGTAATAAATTGTTGGTCAGCCGAGGCTGGGCCAACTTTGCTGGCAACTCGTTTAGGGCTTCGTTCCCGGTCCTTAGGGTTATGCAAATTTCTATATTTAGCCAAATAAAATAACAATTTAAATCCTGAACAACTGTAAGTTATCCTGACGTTTTAAAATAACAAAAGTCAACAATCCAAACTACTTTTCTGCCTACAAATAAAGAGAAGTAAAGTTATTTTATCCATATTTGTTCTCTCGCTTATACACCTTATCGAAAGCAATTTACAGGGTGTCGGGCATTGCACAGTTGGTGTCGTCAGCTGCAAAATGCAAATAAACTGAAAATGCTTGCATAAATTTATGCTTTGCTCAAATCCAATGGCCATGAAATGACAGAAATATGGCAGCAAAGATCAGAGTAAGGCAGAGATAGACGGAAAGAGACAGTCTCACCGACAAATAAAGACAGGCAGCTTAAACGGAGCAGCAGAAAAAAAAAACAAAGTTTTTTTTTGGGGTTGGCATATCAAAGAGAAGTTTTGCTCCCAACTGTCTCGGAGCTAATCAAACTCAAATTTAGTTCGCATTCAACGAACACAACAATAGATTAAGCACATGGAAAATTAGATAGAATTTCTGTAGGTTTTACCATTAAGCTGGGCTTAATTAAAAGTTGACAACAGAAAAACAGCAATGCTCATTTGTGGGTGCTTTTTTTTGGGGACCTAAACAAATAGGCTGATTAGAAAGTAGACAACACACAACCATGTGTGTGTATAGTCCAGTGTTGTGCTTCGTTTGCTCATTTCCAGGGTAGCCAACTGTTTGCACAGCTCAGCCACAAATGTGGCAACTACACTCGAGACAGGGACAAGAGCAGTAGAGAGATAGGAGACAAGAGACAAGAACTCTAGGTAATTTGCATAAAAAGGTTGCTAATTTCTGTTGCAAGAAAAGCTAAGGGATTTGAAGGGGCAAGTAGGACTGGTAGGGTTGCTAGGCTAGGCAAAAATGTGCTCGTTAGTTGCGTTTTGGAAATGGGAAACCAGTTGACAGGACAAGTCAGGACACACTCATTATTGCTGAGCAATCAGCCACAAAAGGTGCCAAATCAGCAAAAGAAAAGAGCAGAAACAGACAATGAGAGTATGACAGTGTGAGAGAAAGAAAGAAAGAGAGAAAGAAAGCGAGGAGAAGAGCCAGAAGAACTTAAATATTTGGCAAGTCTACTCTGACTTCGGGTCTGACTCCGACTTTTAGCTTAAACAAAAGTTAAATGGTAAAGTTTTTGCTGGCCAAAAACAATTCGCGTATTTAAACGCAGCGATACAAAAAGTTGTTTGCAACATGCTGAACTTTTCGAGGTGAGTCAGGAGGGTAAGAAGTGTGAGTAGGTGGATAGAAGGGGGACAGGGGCTTGTGGTATCGAAAACTCTGTGAAATGTTGGCAACATTTCGAGAAACTCAACATTTTGGACATTTCTATTTTCAAAGACACAAAGTTTGTGTGCATCAGTGAAATGTTGCATGCCCCACACTAATTACAAGCACAGCAGTTGAACTTGTAGTGCGCAGAGAGAGGAGTAAGCAAATGTGTTGAATGTCAGTAGGAAGCCAAGACAATTCTCGCAATAAAAGCCAACGGAGCATGTCAAAAGCAATTTATGTGCGGCAGACAAGACGCTGGCTTGCAACATACACAAACATACACAAGCATGGTAGTGGTGGCAGGTGGTAGCTAACAACGTGTGACTACTATTTGAGACTAGGAGGGGCAGAAGGAACGAGGAGTGGAAGCGGAGGAGGTGCAACAAACTACAGAGCACAAATGGCATAATAACTGAACTCGTGCAGGAGATGGAGATACTATGTTTGTCAGTTTGACAGCTGCAAATCCAACACGAAACAATGCTTCGCAGAAAGGAGTCAGGGATACTGGGGGCAAAAGGAGGGAAGAGCAAGCCAGTGGCAAGCCTCAACAATTTAATTGCAATTCAATGAATGCAACCAGAGATGGAGACAAAGACAGACAACAGACCCTTTTGTTGTCTAAGAAGCTTAGGGAATCTAATTGACAAGCTACCAGCTGATGGCTCAAAGAGAGTTGGCAGCAGGGGATAGCCATGGGGCGAGTAAAGCCAAACTAGAGGAGCTGAATAGCCGCACAAATACCGCGCATATCCTACCATTTTTGGGGGCAACAAGTCTAAGCAAAGCGAACAAACACACGCCCAAATACACACCCAAACACCCAAACACACTCACACACACACATACACGCTCTATCAACGCTCTGCTTTTTACAGTTCACAGCCAGCTCAAGGTCACTGCTGACAGTGTGTGTGTGTGTGCTACAGATGTTCTGTTTCTGCTCTCCTCTGCCCTGTTCTAGGCCACTCAAGGCCTACGCCTACGCAATAGGCAACCAACGCCTACCAAAAAAAGGCAACTTGAACCCAAAAAAAGGAAAAAACCGAAAAAAACTGAATCCATTTTCTCAACAAACTACAGCTGCTACTCCAATAGTTGTTTTCGTTGCTGTTGTTGTTGTCGCTCAATAAACGCTTATGCATTGCGAGTCTGGCTAAATATTTATTTTGGTTTATCAATCATACGCACCGTGGTGTGCGACCCATTCACATACTGGGAACAGTTTTCAACAAACAACAGCGAGGGAAACTGCGCAGACTCCACAGACGAAGGTGAACACAACACGTGGCATGGTAGTTAACATCTTGTTAACAGCATGTTAACAGCCATTAAACAGTCTGCTAACAGTGTGCCAAGGCTAAGGCTGGTCCATGGCTTACACACACAGACACTCACCTCCCTTACACACGCACACAAGCATGGAAACTTTAATGTGCTTGACAAGCAAATGCTTTTTACAAAAGTTTTTTACACCAGGCCCAAAGCGGCCAAGTTAACAACTATCAGCTCTCGCCTATTGGCTTCATTTTAGCCACAGTTGCAGTTGGCTAACAGGCCGCCCCTCTCTCCCATCCCGTTCCCCTTACTCCAGTATGTGCTGATTTGCTTTGTGTTTTGCAGTCTAGACCCCAAAACATAAAGTCTATCAAGTTCAAAGCATTACGATTTGGCCAATGGCCGCTGTCTTTGCCGCAAGTTCAAACGGTCTTCAAAGTTGGCCAAGAATGTGATACAGAGTCAAGCTGGAAGTGTCTGACTAACAGATATCCAAGCTACTTATCTTTTGACTTCAGCAGACCCAGCAACAAAGCGACCCCATTTCTCATATGGTTAGGGTATAATGCTGTCTACTAATCAAGCTGCCAGTTGCCAGCCTATCATGTGTCTGGCCTTCTCTGGGCTTTTGGCTTTGTGCCTTGGCCTTGAACTCAGTCACCTTTGAACTCGGCTCAAAATATTTTTGTTCTTCGTCTCTGTGATTTCTTGTAACATTTTTGTAAGCAGGGCGTGCCGATGAGCAGTGTGGGAGTAGGGTCTTCAGGCATGTCCCCTAAAGGGCAATTAAAGTAAAGTGTAAAGTGAATGGCAGGCTGTAAGAGTGCTTTACACAAATACATGCATAAAATCGCATAGTTTGGGCTAAAGCTTAACTTTAAATTAAAAGTTAAACACACGCAACTTGAGGGTGCTACACAAGGCGGACGGGGAGGTCTTGCGGCATGTAGCAAGTGAGAAGAGGGTGTGTGGCATGTGGCAACAAGCAGAGCGAACGTTTAATGAAAACAAATTAATCGCATTATGTTTACATACTGAGAACGAGTGGGTTGACACAGTGAGAATGTCAGAAAGACAGGCAGAAAGACATAGAAAGGGTAAAAGAGAGACAGTTAAAGAGAGGAGAAGAGAGAAAGAGAAAACATCAGCCTTTGTGCAAACAGATAAAAGCACAAAGTGTTGACATTGTTAAGAGCTGAACAATAACAACCAACAGGATAAAAGACACAGCATATAAATACTGCAAATACCCTGTAATTTAGGTTAAATTAATGTGTACAGCGTAAATGGGCATGTTTAATGAAGACTCTGATAATAAACCTACTAATTGCCTTAATTCTATTTTAATTACTTTACTTTTTACAGGGTATGTGGCGTAGCTGCCACGCGTATATGCTTCGTGTCACTGCTAGTTAAACAAAAGTTTTTTATGCATGTGGCATTTAACTTTTTTAATCAAAACTCCTAGCGTTCTTTATGCGCGCTCATTCTCCCACTATCCCTCCCTCTCACACTCTCTCTGTCGCTTTGATTTCCTCTTTATCTGCATTGAAAGTGCTTTCAGCTGCAATTTTGAATAATAATTCATGGTTGGCCAAACGTTCAGCCTCATTATGGCCTGCAAAATGGCCATCAACGCAATTACCAGCCCACAAATATGACAAAAACAGCGCAGAAATTTCCTAGATATTGAGGCAGAAAGTGGAAGAGGGAATGAAAACAAAAAAAAGGGGAAAGACAGAGAGAGATGAAAGAAGACGAGGAGGACTCTCTATGAAGTTGTCAAATCCAAAAAACAAACTTGATGAATGCCAAACAAGTTGGCAGCAAAGTCAGTTTCAAGTTACAAGGACAAACTTTCTTGAGCAACAAGATCAGAAGCAACAACAACAAGAACAACATCAACTACAACAACGATAACAACACTAATAATGAATGCATATTACAAGACTAACAAGAACACCAACAACAACAGACAATGTCAAATAAATTGTTGCCTGCGCGTAATTTTAATTATTATGAACTGTGAAAATTAGACATTCATTTGGATCGCGACGTCATCAAAATTCAACGAATTGAGCTTAAGCTAATTTACAGCAAGTTCCGGAAAAGCGGAAAAACAAGTCACAATGCTAACAACTTTTTCATACTCAAATGAACTTTTGCGAAGTCATGTGCGAATGTGTGTGTCATTATGTGTGTGCTTCTGTGTGTGTTTTTGTCAGTCACATGTGTGAGTCTCATAAATGTTTCGCTGCTGATATTTCATAGCAGCGCACAAAAGCAGGTTAAATTAGCTTTACTTGTCGTTTGTGGGAAACGCTGAAAAGTAGGCAATGGCAAATTTCTGTTATGTAATTGTAGCAAAATAAATTGAATCCTTTAAAATAATTACATGAATGCAGATTCAAAAGCTTAAACCATTTACATATTTTATAAAATCAGTTTAGTTTTGACATAGTTTCCTAGCCCCAAAGTTTAAGAAAAGCGATGAATGCTAGGACTTGAGGCTTTACAAGTAGAAAACCCATACGCAGAAATTAAACTGTTTATTTAAAATGTGTCGCAAGCCTTAAAATGGAAATAGCGTCTTGGCACGCATAAAAGGAGGCAACGATAATTACACGTATATTACAAGACGCAATTTTCTATGAGTGAGTGTGTGCGTGTGCGAGTGTAAGTGGGAAAAGGGTGATGCGAGTTGCCGTGAGAGGGCGTGTCAGCTGCTAATGTTGCTGCTGTGTATTCAATATCAATTCATGTAAATTTAATTACGCATGCCCGCGTCTTGTTTGCATGTTACTTCCTATACACACACACACACACACATGCATGCGGGTGTGTGTTCGAAAACCTGTTTGTGCGAAGTGAAAACAAAGACAAAGGCAGGAGGCAGAAGGCCAACAATGTTGTAGCTGTGTTGTTTGCGCATATCTGATTACAGCCAGCAACAGCAAGTGGCAGTAGTCAAGGCATCTCAAACTAATTAAAGTGTTTAACAACAACAAAAACAACTACAACAACAACAGCTTGCAACATGCGACTCGAGTTGCCGAATTTTGTTTAGCGTTCAAATGAGACACAAGTTGCGTGCCACAAAACTGTTTCACGGTCTTTGACAAAAGTTCCTTTCCGCCCGCTATTAACGCGAATCCAACGCATATTATAAGGTTATTAAGTCATTTGATCCCTTTTAAAGACACGATTTAACTTTTAATGCATTTGCAAATTGTTTTGCAATTAACATGGCCAAATTTCGTGGCAAGTTGCAGTTGGCGTTGCCGTTGCAGTGTCTGGTTTTGTTTGACAGCTTCTCTTTCTTTCCTCTTTATCTTTACCCATTCCCAACCCCAATCCCGTCCTCTTACTCAACTTTTTGCTGTTGCGAAAGTAATTTGCAAGCTTTTCTTTTCTCTGCCTTGCGATTAAATAATAACAAAAATAAAACGCCACCAACTTGAAGCAAAGTTTTTGCAACAAAGTGTTGCAAGCAGCTAAACAAACTGCTGTTAGCTCCAAGTCCGTCCCGCACACGCCACCTGGAGCAGTGTTTTTTCCCTTTTCTTTTCACTCTTTGAGCTTGCTTTTGTTTATTGTCAGCCAAAGTTGAAATGCAGAAATGGAAATTTCTTGCACGGCAGCCAAAAAACTTTTGATAAGCTCAAAACGTAAGAAAGAAATCCAAATTCAAATTCAAATTGGAATTCGTTACGTTTGCCTCGGATTTGTTGCAAGTAGTCAAGTACGTTGCACGACGAGTAACCAAACTTAAAGGTGACCGTATTGAGCTGAGTTGGGTTGCCTCGTTTTGAGCAGCATTCAAAAACTTTACGCATAAATAAAGTTAACTTCTGTTATACACTTTCACAGAGTATTACGATATTTTCTTTAAAAATGTGGCACGTTTAAGAGTTTATTTCATATACCTAAGTACCTATCAAGCGCATCAAATTTTCGGTGTGCCAATATTCAATTTTCTTTACTCTTTTTTTGTATTTCTTTTTTTTAGGTTCCATTCTGAAACTGCAGCTGGCAGCAAGAGCTGTTTGGAAGTAGAAGCCAAAACTCGTTATCGTTTAATTCAGGCAAGGAGCGTAGAGTCCTTTGCCAAAGCCAAAGCCAAAGTCACTGTATTGGCAGCTGACAGGCAACAGTTCGACCAAGGAAAACCGGGGGGAAGTGGATCAGGGGGGAAAAACGGGGACTCTGCCAGGGGACTGCTGATGGACAGCAACGGCAACAACTTTTTGACGTTTTTTGCTGTCCACTGTCCTGCGTCATATTATCCATGCCACATTTCTGCTGCTACTGCTGCTTCTGCCTTTGCCTCTGGTTGCGCTTTTGTTGCAATATTCATGCGCAATATTTACATAATGCAGCCTGATTGATGTTTGACTGTTTGCCTAAGAGGGCTGAGGAGAGGATTGAGCGCTGCATGCCACACTTGCCACATTCTGCTATTGGTAATGAAAAGCGGGCGCAGAGATTGGCAAAGGATTGCCAGCAGATGACAACAATTCACAAGTTGTAAACACAACACAAGGCGTCGTTCTATTTGCGAAGCTACAACAAATATCCGTAAGTGGCACAAGGCAACATCAGCAGCACCAACAACACAAACTACAACAACAGCAACGCAAATAATCACAACTACAACTTAGTGAAATCGATGGCCTCCTTGTGCTTCCTTTTTTATATCCTCAGCCTCGACTCCATTTTCCTGCTGCTGTTCAGCGCAAATAGTTTTTAGTTTTTTGCTTATTGTTGTCTACTTTTGTGGCCTTCCCTTCTCGTTCCCTGTATTAAGTACAAGCAACTGGCAGTGAGCCAATTCCAGCATCCAACGGCCAACATTCTTAACGCCTTTTGCCAGTTGGCTGCCCTTTTGTTTACCAACCTTTGCAAAGAAAGACTTGCAGCATTCCTTAAGCTCATTCTAAAAACTCACGTGCTCAAATGGACCTTTCTAGCAATTCCGCCTTCAGAACGTATAAACCTCTCCTGTGGCACATAAACTTAAATTTTGGGAAAAGCTAAAAAGTTATGAAAACTATTGCTGAAATGTCCATAGAGAGTTATTAAGTGACTGAATATTGAATAGGGAAAATGAATGGGAGTAAAAGTGATTGGTATATAGGGTAGACAACAATTCACATATTTTAGTATAGTCCATGTATGTAATTCCGTAGGTTGAAAAGTCAAGAAACATTTTAAGGTACTATTAAATCCTTCTCTTTAAGTAATGCTTATACCATTTTTATACCCTTGCAGAGGGTATATTGTTTTTGTCACGAAGTTTGTAACGCATTGAAGGAGGCTTTTCCGACCATATAAAGTATATATATTCTTGATCAGCATCAACAGCCGAGTCGATATAGCCATGTCCGTCTGTCCGTCTGTCCGTCTGTTTCTATGCGAACTAGTCTCTCAGTTTTAAAGCTATCTTAATGAAACTTGGTACAGATGTGTATTCTCTCTGCACGCAGATCATTTGTAAAAATCGGACAGATCGGACTACTATATCATATAGCTCCCATAGGAACAATCGTTCGAAGTGCATGAAATGAATGAAATGTATGAACATTTTCGGTGTCTATTGACCGATTTCAACCAAATTCACGCTATATGCATTTATAATCGTTCTTCGACTGTTGATCAAATTTCATCCAAATCGGACTACTATATCATATAGCTTCCATAGGAACAATCGGTTGAAAATGCTTAGTATGAACATTTTCGGTGTCTATTGACCGATTTCAACGAAATTCACACAGAATGTATTTCTCATTGTCCCCCATCTGTTGACCAAATTTCATCCAAATCGGACCACTATATCATATAGCTTCCATAGGAACAATCGGTTCAAATGGTTAGTATGAACATTTTCGGTGTCTATTGACCGATTTCAACGAAATTCATGCAGAATGTATTTCTCATTGTCCCCCATCTGTTGACCAAATTTCAAATCGGACTAATATATCATATAACTAGCATAGAAATAATTGGTTAAAAAAATCAAATTAATGCAATATTCATGACTGCAAGGGTATTTAATCTTCGGCGAGCCGAAGATAACCGTTTTTTCTTGTTTTTCTCTTCATTTTCTCAACTTTATTTCTACTTTCTCATTATATTAAGCACCTTCATCATCGTTGTGAAATTATTAGATGCACTAGAGCAAAACATCAAAGATGTCTCGATTCAGAAAAATACTTCTCTTTCTGCATTCCGTTTCGCACTCTCGTGGAATGGGAAGAATCTTGAAATGCTAAAAATCTCTGGCTCTGATGTTTATTAAATACTTAGTTACATGGTGTCAAAGCAGCCGTTATGTGGCAACATCAGAGCTTAGTGTATAACTGCACTCGTGCTATATTTCCATTTTGTTGTTGCAACAGTTTGGTTTGCCCCTTTTGCCCTCCCTTTGAACCAGGCAATATCATTCCCATTTTCCCCTCCTTTAAGCATATTTCATCTCGCTGCCGAGGGGTGAAAACAGTGTGTTTAACAAGAGTCCGCAGCGGGGAAGGGAGCGGAAGTCGGGAGCGGTGAGTCTGCAGGTTGACAGGATGTCAGAGAGTTTCCATTGCATTGCCATGGCAGCCTTTGAGGCTGCGATGCCAAAATGAAAACCAAACAAATGCCACGCAATTTTCTCTCCGTCTCTCACGCTGTTCGCTGTTCGCGCTCTCCCTACTCCTGCTCTGAACATTTGTCAATTCCTCCCACTGTTGATTTAAAACACAAATTGCGAATTGCAAATTTCGCGTTGCGTTGCAGCTAGAACAAGTAAGAGCTCAATAGTCGACATTCCATCTGGATATACCCGTTATGTAGTTAAGTAATGGGAGTTCATAGTACAAACAATAGATTTCAGGTGTGTGACACACTTTCTAACTCTTCAGGCAGCTGCATATTTACATTAAAAGCGAATTGGTGGAATATTGGATTGAAACAAAATGTAGTCTATTGCGGCCTGACAAACCAGTTTGTTCTTGGCACAATTAAAATATACCCATGCAGAACGTGTAACGGGTAGACAAATTGCGTATACGCTACGTCAAACGTAAGAACGCGCGTTACGACAATTTACATTTATTGCCAACCTTTTGAGGCATGGATAGAAAGCAGGAGTAAAAGGGGTGAAAGGCTCCTGAAATTGCTGCCAGCTTCTATTATATTGTTAAGCTGACATTGGCCTCAGTTGACTGTTTGCTGATGGTCGACGTTGTTGTTGTTGTTGTTTGGTGTTGTTATTGTTGTGGCACACACAAACACTTGGCATGAATTATGGATGGCAAAGAGAATGAAAAGGAACATGAAATACGGAATACGAAATACAAAATACAATGGCAGATAAGCTGTCAACGGGTTGAGAGTTGCCAATTTGTTGGCTCATTGTTGGTTTCCCGCCATTGGTGACATTTTCAAGCTAAACTCAAGCAGTTGTTTGCCCTTAAAAAGGAGTCCACTGAATGTGAGCTCCATTACAAACTGTAATTAAGCCTCTTTTAATTGGTTTACTACAAAAGGTTTCAATAAATTACCATTTCAATTTTTTGCCTCCATTTAAATGTTTGTTTAATTAAAACAGAAATGAAATGCACATACAAAAAACTTTAATAATTGCTGAAGTTAATGAACTGCATAATTTAAATTGAAAATTGTAATAAATAACACAATATTTTAATTACAATTATTTGACACATTTTTTACTGTGCATAAATACTTTAAATACTCATTAAATATTGCCAGTTAAGTGAAATTGTTTTAATAATTAGGCATTCAGAAAATGTTCTCTTAGTCGATTGCAGTTGGACCTTAGAGTATTTAACAGTCTGTTTGTTCGTTTAAATTTAATGTTTGTTTTGCGCATAATTTGTGAGCCCTTCGGCATCCCCGTAAACCCTTAGCAAAACACAAGGACATTAACCCAACTCACTTTCGCATAATGAAATTTCAACGAGGCGACGAGACAAAATTTATGAGGTTTACAAATCATTTTTCATGCAAAAGAAGCAAACGACAAACGCCCAAATTTGTTGCAATGCGGGGAGAGAAAGCTGTTAATTATTTTGTAGCCTATTAACAAAAAGCAGCTCAAGGAACTGAGCCCCATGGCACTCTAGCATAAAGTCCTCCTCCTTTTCAAATCTCTCCTCAGTCCTCTTCTCTCCTTCCCACCCTCTGCTGTTTTCTCTGCAGTCTCCTCGCATATGCGTTATGCACTCGACCCTTTTGGCGCAACAATTTCCGGTTGTTGCAGTTTGTGTCACTTTGCGTGTCAGTTTCTAGGCCGCATTATCCTTCGCTTCTATGTATCCACGTCCTTTCTCCCTTTCCATCTGCTGCTCACAGCTGGACTGCCTGGCGCCATTTCGAAGGCACATTAATCAATTTAACCATCAGGAACAGAAGCAGCAGCCAAGCGAAACCGAAAGCTGAGTCTGAGGTCAGTTCATGTAAATTATAACGAACACAAGGATTCTTCTGTTTCTGCAGCTATTTCTCACACTGTTTCACTTCCTCTTTCTGGCTGTAATTTCTACTTGGCTTCTTGGCTGCGCCTCAGTTTGCTTTTAGTTTTGTGTGGTGCACTTTTTGGTCTGGCGCCAGTTAAAAACTTAATTAAAACCATAACAAAGCAAAGCCAACAACAGTTTGTTCCCAAACTTGGCGTTGTTTCTTTTCTATATAACTCTTGGCGGCCAACGTGCGCAACTCTCATTCCCACCACAAACACAGGCTCCAGATAAATGAAAATCATTTTCATTTACACACATGTTCAGCATTTAGATGCAATTAAAGTGCAAAATGGGCATCAGAATGAATAGAAATGGCAACGACTCATGGATTCTATTCTGACGGACTGAAGGAAGAAAGAACAGAAGGTTCGGAGGGACACACCAAGTGTCGTTGCTTCTTTTGTGCATTTGAAATTTAATTAACACGCACACACACACACACTCGACGAGAGAATAACATCAAATGATAGAGAACAAAAAATGGCAGCGAGAAAAAAACTAATAAAAACTCATTTCAAAGAATTTTTTGATGAGGAGAACAAGACGAGGACGACGAAGTGGACACAGCGCAGACAGTTATGGGAGCAAAAGGGACTCCAAAGGGAGGGATGTTAGGGAGGACAGGACAGAACAGGACTACAGCTTCCGCTTGGCGTTGGCTGCTAATTCAGCGCCTGTTGCTATTGTCAGAGTAAACGAAATGTGGCAAGAACGGTTGCAAGGATGCAGTAAGGATGCAGCAAGGATGCAGCAGGATGCCAGCTGCCAGCTTTTGTCTCAGCTGTTGCCATATTTTTGCTGTTGTTATTGCCACAACTTTTATTCTCTAATGAATGTCAACTTAGGGGTGGTAAAATGTTTACAGTCCTGAAACAAAATCTGCAAACTTTTGTGCTGTCTACCTTTTTAAAGTCAAAATTAATCAGTCGAAAAGTTTGCGGTCAAGTTTTATGGGCAATTATGAGAACGATTTCGTTCGAGAAAGATTCTGTGCATAAAGTGCATAGTTTGAGCGTTAATTAAAAGCAATATTCGCTTTATGGCCATAAACAAAATGCCATTAAGTCTTTTTACAGCAAAACGCAAATATCAATAAACTAAAAGTAGTTGCAAAAATAGCTGTAAACATAATGAACAAACAAATCCAAGCAAGACGGATGATTGCTGAGCACAGCGAGCACATTGAAAAGAGGGGAAAATGTAGTAGAAACGCTAAAAAGCAGCAAAAGAAAATGTACAACACGACTTGATTGAAATAGATTAAGCGCGTTGCTTCCAAGCATTTAAGTAGTTAAACTCAAAGGACTTGCTGTACTAAATCAAGCGTTAAATTTGTGAACTTGTTGCCAACAATTTAAACACTTAACGGCCCCTATACTGTCCTCCAGTCCACACCGCCTCCACTTGTCCATAGGACGAGTGGCGGACAAAGTGCAGCTGTTCAAAATTAAATCGTCTTTCATTATTTATACGCTGTGATTTTCAACAGGCAAACTGTCTGTCTATCATCCGCTTCTCTCTTTCCTTCCTCTCACTCTCTTCGTCTCTTTGTCGCTCTCTCTCTGCCTCCTGTTGTAGTCCTGTTGTCCGTTAGTTGGTCCAAATGTTTGCAGCTTTCCACAGTTTCTCCCATGGAGTTTTTATGAACAATTTTTGACGATTTCGATTTTACAAAGTCAATATTTACACATTTGCCATCCATGCAGAGTCCTTTCCTTTCCTCCTCAGTGTCCTGCTCTATTTGTGCGCTTGGTCACAGTTTATTGGATGTGCAGTTAACCAAAAATAAATCGTATATTGAATATTCCTGGTCGACGGCTGCTGCCCATAAACCGCTTAGCACAAAATTACTCATACGTCAAGTGGTACCAATTGAAACGCAGATTTGTTTTAACTCCTCTATTCTTTTTGCAGCAGCTGTTGACCCAGTTCATCATAATTTCTGGCCAGAATCATCTTTAGCCATCTACAAGCCGCCACGGCTGCTCTGTACTATTTTTTGTATAATTTATTGCAACACTCTTCTGTCATTTTCAATTTGGCTAATCGAGCCACTCCCCGCTCCCCGCTCTCCGATGTCTTTACTTTGTTGTTTAGTTTAGTTGCGGCCTGCAATTGTTCCAGATATTCATGTGGTTTGGCATCTCGCTAACTAACTAGTTGTCTGTCCGCTTGTCTGTTTTGTGCCACCAACAACTGCAGTGACCCACATAGAAAGCCAAAGCCAAAGCCAAAGTGAAAGCCAAAAAACCATGCTCGAAACTAATGGTGAGCCAAAAACAAGCTATACTCTATGACTAAACAAAGCCGCAGATTCTATGCTCTAACTTGACACTGGCTTAGAATATTTCAGAAAATGTATAACTATCTTAAGTGAAATTTATAGAAACAAAAACAATTCCCAGTTGTTAACTTTGACGTATATTTGCTGGATTGCCAAAGCTGTGACCAACTGGTAATACCCCAAACAGAATTAACGTTATTCGTTTTGGGGTTAAGCATGGATTACATAAGGACCACACAGCCGAGGGTCGACTCGGCCACAGGAATTAATTGAAAAGCGAAAGGCAGAAATGCGATGAAAAATAGACTATAGTTTTACTTTTCATCAAATTGCAACTGCAACTGCAACAAGCTGCATAATTCAAAAGCTCTATGCAATTTGTATTGCCTACTTAGATAACGGCATCTAATTATATTTGTCTGTGCTACAGTGTCAGTGTGTGTGTGTGTGCAAGTGCTTGCCACAAATCTAGCACAAGGCTACAAAAAAGTTCGCGTTTCTCTCCCCCATTTGGCATTCCTCAACTAATTCGACGAGCAGCCAATTTGAAGCCAATTGCGAATGTGAACAGCACAACAACAACTAGAGCAACAAATAAAAGTTTTTAACAACTCGACAACTATGTAAGTGAGTGGCAGGAACAACAACAACAGCTGTAGGCAACAACGACAGCTAAATAGAGCTGCAGTTGCAACAACTGCAAAAAGGAAAATTGCTTGTACATTGAAATTGAATTATTTGTTGTGTGGGTGGAAATCGAGAGAAATTTCGCTGCGAAATGCGCTTACCAAACTCGCATTAACTTCCAACAACAACAAGAACAACAAACATCACTTCAACAGCCTTTGTTTGGTGCCACATATGTGTGTGTGTGTGTGTGTGTGTGTGTGTGTGTGTGTGTGTGTGTGTGTGTGTGTGTGTGTGTGTGTGTGTGTGTGTGTGTGTGTGTGTGTGTGTGTGTGTGTGTGTGTGTGTGTGTGTGTGTGTGTGTGTGTGTGTGTGTGTGTGTGTGTGTGTGTGTGTGTGTTCGGTGTGTGCGCTGCAACAGTCGCATTCGACTCTTGCATATTTCAAACTAACAATTTTTGTTGCTGCCTCTCATAGTTACTGTTGTTGCTGTTGTAATTGTTGTCGCTTTTGTGCCGCCGCTGGTCGAAAAGCTGTTAAAAAAAAAGAAGAAGCAGCTGAAAAGTTTGCTCGTATTTTTTTATTTGCGCGTTAAACTCGCCGAGCGGCCACTGAAATTGATTACCGATAACGCCAAAAAGGATAATGGACTTTTGTCCGGCTGCAGCTGCAGGACAACAACAGCAAACAAAAAAAATAACTATCATAGCAGCAAGCGACAGGCGGCCAGTGGCAAGTGGCAAGTGGCAAACGGAAGAGAATGTGTGCAACCCGGCGGCAAACTAACGAAATGTTGAAAAGGAAACAAACAAAAAAAAATATAAAAAAAATTGGAAAAAAAGTTGAAAATATGGTCCATAGGGCCAGAGATCGGGAATTGGAAAATGCTGAGGCGAAAAATCAAAAAAAAAACTAAAAGGATGCTACAGTTGCCGAGGAGACGCGAAAATAGAAACGAAGAGGCGTGCAGTGAGAGGGGGAGCATATGGCAACCAGCAGAGGCAAAGCCAACTAGGAACAGGCAAAGGCGATTATGGGTTGGGTTACGGTTTCGGTTTCTCTTCGGGGTTTAGCTTGAGTGCATGAGAAGCGCTGGAAAGGCGGCTATGGCCTGGCAACAACTGTTCGGATTCACATGCTGCTTAGCTTAAATACTTAACTGACAAATGGTATGCAAAGTATGAAGATCTATGCTAAATTTCCATTTAAATTCACTGCATTTGTGACGGATGAGAGAGTATAACGATAGTTTAGTTATAGACTAAAGGATTCAATTTTTATTTTAAATCACAGTTCCGTGCATAAGCAAAAGCTTCTATTAGAGTAAAAGCTTCTACTAGAAAAATAGAAAATTAACATTTTGCGAGGTATACATTTCATCGCTTTTTCCAATTTTATTTTCTTCAAAAAAGCAAGAAGATAACAGAAAAAATATTAATTTACAGACACGTTTCTACATTTATGTTTTAAACATTTTTTTGCTTCTTCTTGTGGTCGTATTTTCAAACACTAAACGGAACTGTTCCAAAAGAGATTCAGTTTTTCAGTGCGGTTTTATTGGCTTTTTGGAAATGTGAAAATGTGCGCCATAACCACGTCCTTTTACCCTTTGTTCACTTAAAATTTACATTTGGTCAGCAAAGTGAACAATTTGCTCGAGTTATTTGTGTAAAAATTAAATGGGAAAAAACAAAGCACAAAAGCGATGCGAAAGAGGGAATTAAGAGGGGAGAAAGGGTTAGAGGGAGAGCTGCTTTTGGTGATGGCACATTATTTGCATAGCTCATAATTATGCTCGGGACTCACATGGAGCAACATTTGTCCATGTCTCTCCTGTCCATTGGCCACATCCGCTGCGTGCTCAAGTGCAAAAGATTTTTCCAGCATTATCTGAAAAGCAAACACAAATGGACGGACAAAGGCAGAGGGTGAAGCAGGAGAGAAAAGAGGAACGAGAGGAGAGTTTTGGCAATTTGTAGCATTTTGCTCATTACACACACACGATGGAAAATACACACGTGTACGTGTGTGTGCGCGTTTCCGTTTGCATAAAATGGCGCCAGTTAAGGGCAGAAAAACAAAGTAAAAAAAAATAAAGAGAATAGAAAAAAGCGAAAATCTAATAAAACATGTTTTAAAAACGATGTAGAGCAGCGTGCACAAGTGAAGTGGCATTCAACGAAGCGCGTATAGAAATAAGGAGAAAAGAGAGAGACAGAGGAAAAGGAAGGGGAAGAGTAAAAGGGAGTTTTAGGAAGAGCAAGGGAAGTAGGAAAAACACACAGCGTGTTTAACGAGCCATTTGCCGCTTTGGCGCTGAACCTGCTAATTGAATTAGAGGCGCTGCAGGATGTTGAACAGGAGCTAAAACTGAAGTCAGACCAGCAGAGGAAAAGAAGAAAAGGCAGCACAGGAGCTAAAGCAACAACAAAGATTTTGAGAGTTGCGGGTTGAGGGATTGAATGCTTCGGGGTTTTGAGGGTTACGGGTGCTCTCTAAACGCTTTGGCATGCCGCATGCCTTCGGCTTACTGTTTTGCCCGCAGGATTCAATTAAGTGTAAGTGCGCCACACCCACACACTCCCAGACTCACACTCCCACACACACTGATAACAGCGAGTGTGTCTCGTGCTATCAAAGACTATCATACTCCAGCACAAAGCGCTGCAACAGTTTCAGCACACACACACACACTCATCTTTTGTCTAATGAGCCAACTTTGCTTAAAGATAACAAAACTTGTCCTCAAACACAAGTAGCCGAAACTGTGAGCCACTTGCCACATCAGTTTGTGATAAGCACAACGTTTGACGATTGAACATCAAGATGCGAAAAAGCAGCAAATTGCCAAAGGAAAAACACCAAAAGAAAATATAAGGAAAACACCCAAAGGCAGTAAGAATACGCGACATCTATTTCTTCGCCCACGCCGCTGGCAACAAAACGGAGCACAAAACAAGAAAGAAAAGTTCTGTCGAGCACGCCCGACCGTACAATACTCTCAAGCTTTCTTGTTAATAGTCAGATCTTTTTGCCACTTCCAGGATAGTTTGTCATTTTTCTGCACACGAATTATAAATTTCAATACTGTACGATAAGAAGAAACACCTTAAAAACTTTTGCAGAGCGTATAATAAATGGGGCAATAAATATTTTATATTTTGTGTTTAAGGTGCTCAATGATAATTAAAGTTTACATTTACTTACCGATAAATTTTCAATGGAACCAATGTGAAGCTTTGCTGGCATCAAAAATAGAACTCAAATTCTGGAAAATAATCAAAAAAAAAAGTATGCAAATATAGTTAATCACAATGTTGAGAAATTACTCACTTCTTAACAATTTCCAATAAGACCAACAGGGCAGCAACAGATTAAATGATATTCCACTACGAATATCAACTAGCAGAGACTGGCTCTCTTTGACATTATTTGATACAGCACTTGATACACTTCACATTTATCACTGCACCTTTTAACCGCCATTTTCTAAATGCACTTTATACACTTTCACACTGCACTTTAAAGGCTGCATTCCACACTTTTTCTGTCGTCTTTGACTCTGCTGATCATTATTGGACAGCATTGAAAAAAAAAAAAAAAAATTGTAGATCAGCAAAGCATATTACTTTTGGCACGGCACATCACTTTCATCTGCACTTTTACTTTGGGCTGCTTAACAACTTTACACTTTTAAGCTGCATTCCACAACACTGCTTTGTCTTTGAATTCTGTTGATCTTTATTAGAGAACATTTAAAAAAATTATAACAGCGAAGAATATAACACTGCTTTTCACACTTTTACATTGCACTTTTTACCGCACTTTTTACACTGCACTTTATTATTTTATTATTATGCAGAAAACATAATTGCACTGCATACTTTTAGGATGCTTTTTCAATTCACTTTCACACAAAAAATTACACCCAGCTTAGCAGAGACAGGCACTTTACATATTCTAAGCGCTACAGAGCGAGCGAGCGCAGCTTAGCAGAGACACGCACTTTACATATTCAAAGCGGTTGAGAGCGAGCGAACGCAGCTTAGCAGAGACACGCACTTTACATATTCTAAGCGCTGATAAGCGAGCGAGCGAGAGAAACGATCACGGCGAAGCTGCACATGCATTCTGATGCATACGTAAGAGCGAGAGCGTAAGCGTTCACCGACGGCGACGAAAAGAGCAAAGACATTGTCGCACAAAAGAGTAATGCATTGGAGTGGGAGACTGAGAGAGTGAAAAAACATGGCGGAATGTGCGCAAAACGTGGGACTCCGCTGAATGCAAAAATTTTCAACGTTAATTATAGAAGATAATCCTTTATTACTCAAATACTTTCTTTATTCATCTTGTGCACACGTCACTGCTCTTTCGTTTGACACGTAATTCAAGCCGATCCGACAAAAATTAATTAATGTTTCAAGCGCGTAACGCGGAGCTCGTAATAAGGCGTGCAGAAAAAAACGATGCGCAAAAGGAACTAAACGATTAACGATTAGCGAGTATCGATGCTGACACTATTCATGCTTAGAGCTTTTAGTATCGAGCTGAGCTTTGTGTAGCTGAGCTTTTGTGCAGCTGGGGATCGAAAAGCCTAAAGCTATAAATAAATGCTGCTTCTGTTCGCGTGCAATAATGAAAGGAAAAATTACGCAGCAAATTAAAAGACAAGAAAGACCGTATAATACTCTTTGCATTTTATTCCCGTTTATATGATTAAAATCGATCGGCCGTATGAACAAACAGATTTCAGAGATGATAAGTAGACAGACGGACAGACAGACGAATATGGCTATATCGACTCGGCTTGTGATGCTGATCAAGAATGTATATATTTTGTGGGGTCTGCCACGCCTCCTTCGTCCTGTTACATACCTTTGCACAAACCCAATATACTCTTGAAAAGAGTATAAAAACATAAGAAATCAAATCAATGAAGGAGAAGCGGGAAGAGAAACAGCACACTTTCAGCTAATGCTATACGCTAACAAAAAGGATCATTTGGCAAAAGTACCCTGTGATCTGTGTGTGATTTACATTTATAAGATGAATTTCTAGTTGAAAAATAAAACAAAACTGTGTCTTACAAAAAGACTTATTGATAGTGGAAAGACTGTTCTGAGCTCATGAAACTTGTGGACTTAAAGAGCACCAAAAAAGACAGCCTGATAGTCTCACAATGATTCTTAGCTGCTTAGTGATGGATTTTGCCAGGATGCCTCATTCAATAGTGTCCATTTGTCTTGCTTATCAGGTCTTTAAGTATTTTGAAAGGCCACAAGCGCGCTTTTCACTCAAAAGGATTCGGATTTGGTACGCGATAAATAATGGCTTCACTTCTGATAAGGATGTGAACAGACTGCCTAAAGTATTAGCATTTATAACCAGTACAGGGTATCAATAGAACACACACAAACACACACACACACATATATATACATATATGTGTATGGCTTCAACTCAACTTTGTCATTCGTTGTCATTCATCATTCTTCATTCGATGTTCATTGATAAAAATCAACGTCAAGCCATCGCAACGCAATTTCGCGTGTGCGCGAGTGTGTGAGTGTGCGTTGTCATGCCACGCCCACACAAATACGCCCATCGTAAGCACCATGACTCAGTTGTTTATTGACCAACTCGCTAGAAAAATATATCGCAATCGATGGCCAAGTAGTGGAAGTTTTGTAATCGAATTAAATTATCCTCGAATGGGAAAAACTTTTAATTAGTTATTAGCAATGTTGGCAATCGAATGATTTATTTCAGACAATTGGCAACACTAAGGTGCAACTGCAACTGCAACAGCAACTGGCACAACGCTTTCAATTTCATTTCCAATGTACAAAAAATGAATGAAAGCAGCAAAAAAAAAGTTTTTACAACGTTTTGCCATTGCTATGGAATTTATCAACTGAAAGTCACGAAATGGAAAATTGGAAATTGTTAGCTGAGCAGCGGCTATAGAGGGCTGTGAGGTGAGGTTTCTGAAATTGAGGCGATTTCATTATTAAATTCCAAAAGTGCTTCAAGGCGGCAAAGAACCCAATACAATGGAGACAGGGAAAGAGCGCTAGAGAGAGGGAGAGAGAGGTGACATTTGGCTTTGGCTCGTTGACTTCATCCAAGGAAAGAGCAAAAATAAAAAGCCAAATGAAAAACTTGGGGAAAATGACTTGAAACCAATCAGCGTGAAAATTGCTGTCGTCTAACAACAAGCAAGGACATACGCAGCTTATGTATGTTCACGTGTCCCATGTGTGTATATGCGTGTGAGTGTTTGTGTGTCTGTATGTGTTTAGGCTATCCTGTTTCCTACTTTGTAGAATTTTCTGTAAATTGAGTCATACTTTTGTGATGGTCTTTTCCACAGTCACGCCTCGGGCATTTTAATTTGTCGCCAGCAATTGAAATTGGAAAACTGAAACTGAGCTTTAAGCTTAAAATTAAAATTAATTTTCATGTGAACAAATTTTGAAATGGTATAGAAATTTAACTAACAAGCTTTTAAGTAAATAAATGATGAAAGAATACTTTTACTGAACTTTGTGTAAGCATTACGCATTTGCTTAGAACATAACGTACTTAAATTTTAATTTTAAACACTATTTTAAAAATTTCCAAATTTCCATTAGTAAATTATTCATAAAGTTTAAAGAAAATAATCTCAATTAACGCTTGTTTTATACAGAACACACTTAGCACACCCACCACGTGGCGAATACGTAATTTTATTTATAGGCGCCAAGCACGTTGGCAAAATGACCGTCTTCCATTCCCCCTGACTGCCGCTGGTGTCTAAAAATACATTCTCACAGCGCACGCAATGTAAACAAAAATCTAAAACAGTGTGGAAAGAGGGAGGGAGAGGGAGGCAGAAAGAGAGACAGAAAGAGAGAAAAAACTGTGGCAGCAACAGTGTGACGTGAACTGTGACCAAAATGCTGTAAGAGCGCCTGCGCCGCCAACGACGCGACTGTTACTAACTGTAACCAGTATTTTACCGTTATATCTGCTGCTGCTGCTACGGCTGCTTCCTCTTGGCCAAGACAGAGCTTTGGTCACATGCGAGTTTCAGTTTCAGTTTCGGTTTCAGTTCAGTTTTGGCAGCGAGCGCAGCACGACGACAACGGTGACGAAAGCAACGACGGCGACGACGGCGTTGCAAGTATTTCATTGAAGACACGAAAACATTTCATGCGCGCTCAATCACAGTGTAAGTGTGAGTGTGAGTGTAAGTGTCGGTGTCGGTGTGTGTATGGGTGTGTAACGTAATCGTTGCGGAGCAATAAAGTGTCTTAATTGTCAATGAAACACCATAGAAAAAAGTGGCAAATAATGTGACGTGGAATAAATGTTGCATACTTTTGTGGGTAACGCGCGCGCTGCTTTAAAAATCAATGAAAAGCGAAAGTGAAAACACAGCACGCACAGCAATACACACATACAGTTACAGATACAGATACAGCGCACAGCTGCTCAAAACGCTCACACACACCCACCCACAAACTGTGCGTGTGTTTGCCCGTGTTTGTGTGTGTTTGGAAGAGAGAGAAAGTGTGAAACGCTTTTTTGACGTCACTAATTCGTATACGTACAATAAATTGCCTTCGTACGCGTGTCAAACTCAACAAATTAGCCAAATAATTTAACATAACACATCAACAGATAAATATAAATAAATTAGTGTTAAAACTAGTGTTGCATAATCTGCAGGCCCAATGCAAAGAAAACTAAAAAAGAAATGCAAACTCGTGACTTACATTCAGGCAACTGCAGTCAGGAAAAACTCTCGCTTGATGTCCTTGAACATTGTTATGCATAAAATGTGTGGCAGACAGCGTTGACGCTGCCTCAGTCAGGCAGTCAGTCAGTTTGCCAGTTTGTCAGTGAGTGAGTCAGTTTTTCAGTTATTCAGTGAGTGTGTCATGCTCCCCTCTGGCATTGGCACTTGGTCTATGTTTATCTTTTTGCTTAAGCATAAACAAGAATTCACGGCACGCCAACTTTGAAAACAACTCGACACACCACATACAACATATGTAAGTGTGTGTGTGTGTGTGTGTGTGTTTCTGTGTGTGGCTTGTTAACTGAAGGCAACTCTTAGCTCGGTTCAGTTCAGTTCAGTTGCTAGTTTTCTAGGTCGGCTTTGGCTTGCTTGTCTATTCTGAATTTTTTTGTTGCTTGTGCACAGAGGTTAAAGGTTGCATGTTACGTTGGCTTGGCAGCTTTTTGCTTGCAGCTTGCGGCTTGCAACGCAATCTTTTCACCATGCTGGCATTTTTTTTGGGTTGTGTTCAGCATTTTGCGTAATTGGGTTGGCCAACACACACAGCGCAGCATCGAGTCCTTGAACTGCTTTACACACACATACACACGCACGTGCTGTGCAACGCCCGAGTCGCGTCACATGTGCAAACAGCTTTAAGTTCATTGTTTCTCTCTCACTCTCTCTCTCTTGCCCTCTCTTTTTCTCTTCTCCCCCTTTGTTAGCTATCTCTGTTTCATCTTTAAGCTTTATGTGGCTCACAGCCTTGGACAGTAGCGTTATTTATGTGGCAAGCAACCCTTTGGGGCCTGCCTACTGCCTGCTTGCTGCCTGCCCCATGTTGCCGCTGGGGCACAGACCATTAACCAAATTGCCTCAAATGCTCTCAAATGCTTGCAAATACTTTAAATTATTGAAATGCGTAGGCCGCAGCAGACTGTGCACAGTTAAAACAAATAATGGCTGAAAAGGCCTTGCCCAATGCCACGCCCACAGCGCCCATCCTCCAGCTCCCCTCTGTCCCTATCCCTATCACACTTTGGGGGCTCATAAATCTTGCTTAGCGCCTAAAATTTTGAGATGTTGCCTTTTTTGGTTTCTGCTTTTGTTTTACAATATTTGCGGTTGGTCAAAGTTTCAGCCGCATTCTCTCTCTCTCTCTTTCTACTCCTCCCCCTCTCACTCTAGCTCGCTCTGTAGGCGACCCAAAGAAAAGGTTACTTGATTGTTTCTTATATGGCATTTTAATTATTTTTAATGTTTGCAAATAGTTAAATCATAAATTCTTGTCCATTTAGCAAATTCAATTTGGTCTTATAAAAACATGGCCAATTTGTACATTGAATACAAACCCAATAAGTCGAAAGCGAGATAGGAAAAGCGAGAGAAAAAGGATGAATAATTATAATTTATGCGAATTCGTTGATGTATTTTTACTTTGCCATTTAAAGCACATTTTTTATTATTTTTCGCTGCTCGCACTGTTTGTCCTGCTTTTTAATATATTTCCAAATTTGCGCATAAATTTAAATGTTAATTAATATATGATGATTATACGAATTTAATCAACGTTTTCCACAAGCCTGAAGACTAAAGGAATTAATGAAAACATTTCAAAACTGATGAAAGCGTAAAATATGTTGAAATAAACTGTTTGTTGCATGACTTGCAAAAAGCAGTTGACGGCCGAAGCTAAAGACTGCACAACGTCTAGATACCCTTTGATTTTTAGAGAAAGAAATTTGCTCAAAATTCTTTTAAGCTTCCCCAAAAAAGTCGTACTCTCATCACTCTTTCGAAAGTCAAAATGTTTAAGCCACTGACCTGACCTCAGCATGATTCAGCACTTTAAAATAGTTCATTATGGAAAAATCCATAATGTTTATAGCTATTTTTTAGCATTTTCTTCCACTGTTTCTTAAATTGCCTCCTTGGCCAATAACAATTTTAGCATTTTGTTTCGTTCCCCGCCTGAAATTGCCACTTGGCGGGTTTTGCATTTAAATTTTCAGCGACGACAGCGAGCAGAAATAATTTGCATAATTTGCATTAACAAAACACAACGCGATTCGTACAAAAATAGACCGTCTACAATATTTATACAAACTGCGTAAATACAATTCAAATCCAAATTGAATTTTGTGGGTGTTTAATGGTTTTGGTTGTATAAATTTATATACACTCTTGGTCTGCGGCGATTTGCTAAATAAATTAAATATGCATATTTAAGTGGCAGTTCAGAATAACAGTTGACAAAATTCACAGATATAAAACATAAAAACCACAACGTGTATTATTTAGCTATCTTTAGCTGTTGAGCTGTAAATTTATATGTATTTGTATCTGTTTCTGTGTCGATAACAAAAATATATGTTTTAAGTTTAGCTCAACTGGAAATACAATCGCATTGAGTGTGTGTGAGTGTGTGTAGGATCATGCGCTGCTAGGCGTATACGTGATAATTTAGCACTGACAACATCAGTTAAACAAGGCAAGCTCTGGATGGCAGAATGAGTGAGTATATTTTCTATATTTTTATATTTCTTGTGTAATTAGACAGCCACAAAGTTGAGCTGCTCAATTAAAAGTAAATCCATTTACACAATATTCAATATTGCGTATACGCATTATATAGCTAGGGATACTCTAAACTGAACTTAATTGGACGGCAACAATTATATTGTCTAAAGTGTATCGAATATCATTGTAATTCAATTCTCTAAAATGCTTCCGAGCAACAACAATAACTGAGAACTAAGCGCATTAAACTTAAATACTTGACAGGATAGCAGAAAAGCTGCCCTGCCTCTCCCCCGCCCCCTATTTCGACTACAGGCTGGAAAAGTCAGGCAAAAACAAAAGCTTAAATGTTGCAAGTTGTAGGCAAAATGCCTGCTGGCCAAGAAAAGGCTTTTGTTTGCCCAATACGAGCTGTCAGTTGTGGAAAGCAATATGCAAGCAGGCTTTTCATTGATACGCTTGTCTGCCGTTCAATGTTTATTGCATATCAATTAGACAAGAGGTCCTGCCTGCAGGACCTGACTGCGAACCATACTTCAGCCGCTCACACTACACTACCGCCCCACTGGCCAATTTGTGGCACTTTTCCTAGTTGGCAACAGCTGCAGGCAGGACACAAAACCACTCCAAGGGATCGACCGCAAAACGTGCACAGAACTTTCAAAGGATTCAAGGATGTGTGTGACTGTCAGTGTGTATCTGTGAGAGAGTGTATGTGTGTGTGTGTGTGTGTGTGTTTGCGACCTGTCAAAATCCACTTGAGCGTACCATAATTTCCACGCTAAATGAGTTCAAGTAGGAGCCGCCAAACTGCCAACTGCCAACTGCCAGCTTACTGCTTACAGCTGCCTTGCCATTCACAGCCTCTGGGCCTAGTGGCAGTGCCACGCCCACATGCCCCAACGCCTCTATTCGCACGTGTGCGCAATTAAAAATGCAGCTTGCGGTTGTCGGACAAAGTTTGCTCTTCTTTGCCAACGACTTGACTTGTCTTTCTGCTCTGCTCTGCTCTGCTCTGCTCCACTGACATACAAAATAAGTAGGAAGAGCACGAAGAGAACGAGACGGGGCTTAAGGAAGAGAAGGAACAGCAGAGCTAAAACTGTACACAAATTTAGCAGAGTGTAATTAAATTAATGCCTCTTACAAATTGCATTGAAAGCCACGTGGCGTATACGCAATTTCACTTTTCTGCCGTCCATCAAGAACAAGCGCAGAGAAGTTAACAAATGACACAAAGCGGCAACTGCAACAACAACAACAACAACTACAATGAATATAATGCAATTCAGAGTGGCTCCCAAATCCCTGACCTGATTTAAAAGCTTCTTCAAGCTGCCAGCAGCTGCTTGTTCTTCCTCTTCCCCTTCAGCTGCTGCTGCTGTTGTTACAGTCGAATATGCTGCTGTTGTTGCTATTGCATTGGCTTTTGCTTTCCGTTACCTTCCTGCTGTTTTTCTTCCTGTTTACTTTTAATGCAAACTTTCCATTTTTATTTTCCAAAAAATGTCGCCCGTCTGTCTGGCCAAGCTAAAAAAGCCAAATAAGGCTATTTCCCGCCCGCTTTACCTCTCCCACTTCCTCTCCCCCTCTCCCACCCACTTTCTCTTTACTTTTTCGCTTTCAATCTCCCACTTTTCCACATTTTCCATTTTCCATATTCCCCAGCTCCACTTGTAAGTGGCATTATAGCGTTTCACTGCTCAACAGCCAAGAGTCAGGACGTGCCCAACTGTTCTGGGCCGTGTTCTAAAAAGTCAACTCAAATCTATTTTTAAGAATTTGCAACGTCATGGAAATCACAGCGACACCGACTGCCCGCTATACTCTTACAATTTACTTGACCTGCGATGACACTGGTTTACAGGGTATGCAGCGGGAAAACAATTTCAGCTGCTTTAAGGGCATTTAAAACTCATATGAATCGTGCACGAATTTAATTCATGTTTTTTAGCATTTTGTGCTTCGTCGAGTACAAGATCAGCCCAGTTACTTAGTTATTCAGTTATACAGTTTTTCTGGAGGTCTGAAGTGAGAGTCATAAACATAAACTCGCATTATGCTTGGCCAAATAAAACTGCAGCCAAATGACACGTACAACTGCCGTTAGAGGATATATACCACATGGGAGAGTAACGAAGAGATGGAAGAGAGCAGGGAATTGGGATGACAGAGAAAGTGTGCTGGAGTGTGTGTGTGTGTGTGTGTGTGAGTGTGCTCACAATTTGTGCGATTTACTGCGACTTTGCTTCGAAATGTTTTGTTTTATTTCGTTGCCTTTTCAGGGCATCGATTTTGTCGCTGACATTTTGTCTTTGTTGGCGAAAAAAAAAAAGTAGTAAAAACAGAGAGCATGAGAGTTGAGAGTAGGGAAAACAGAGAAAAGAGAAAACTGTGTCAATGAAATTGTTGTCCACAGTTTTCTCTTGTTGTTCTGTTTTGCTTTTTTAAAGCTGGCAATTATTTTGGAACAGCAGCATTGAAAGTGAAAGAAGAAATGCAAATAAACTTGAATGCTCTTAAGTTGGCAAATTAAAAACTAAAATGAAAATTGCATTCTCTAATTAAATTAAAATGTTTTATTGCCTTTTTCATGACACATTTTTTACAATCACAAACAAAATAAAAATGCTTAGCATACAAAAGACTGAGCACAGATTAAATAAACTTGTCGGCTTATGGGGCGTATGCTGAATATATGATTTGTTTAATTTAGAAACAAAAGTACTTATAGTTTGAGTATTGCTTTAAAAGTAAGGTGACTGTTGAGATATCTGTAATGGAAAGTCGCTTTGAAGTTTTTCCTTTAGCTTCCAATCGACAAAATCTTAAACTTGCCTGTTAACTGTGCGTATGAGTAATGTGTGTCTGTTATGTGCGCCCTTTAAATGGTTTATGTAAATGTTAATGTGGCTGGCTGCTGCTCAATAAAATGCAATTGCAAATTTATACAAATGTCCTGGAATTATTATTGTGCTTAAATCAAGGAGTCCTTGCCTGTCAGACCACGTTCGCATCGCACATTCAATTTAATTGTTGTGTTGTGTGTTGTATATGAAATATGACAAGCGTAGGCAAATGACGCTCTGTCTGTCCGTCTGTCTGACTTGTGTGTCTGTGTCCTTTCTTACGCTGTTTGTGCTCATTTTTACTTGTACTTGGCAGTACGTGAGGATTTCATTTCGATTGTATTTGCAACAATGGGACGCTCTTAATGGGCAACAACACACATGAATACTTACCCGAAACTCACACACATACATGTATATACTATAAATACACATATATATAAATGTACATCCTGTGGATTGCCATTGCGTTCCTTTTCCATTCAGTTTTCCTGCTCGCCCCCAACTTCGCCTTTCCCCACCTCGTTTGTAATAAGTTTGTAATAATCAGGCACACAGCTGCCTTTGTTTCCTTAGCTTTATTTTCTGTATTTGCCTTGGAGTTTCTTTTACTTACGACTTTATCCTGTAGTCCTTTGCGCAGCTGTGCAGCAACAACAAGACCAACAACGATGGCACAAATAAACAAGTTTTATTTCGTTCTGCGTTTCATTTATATATTATTTGTCCTCTTTTCTTTCACAATCCACTTTTTGCTGGTTTCCCATTGGATTTTATAGCCACACGCAATTTACTTTTTATTTATGATTACACTCGTTACAACAACAGCAACAACGCCAACCACAACAGCAGCAGCAGTAGCAGCAGCAGGAGTAATCAAAGGAGCTGAAGTAAAACTCGATTTGGCTTTTCAGTAAGTTAAAATCGAATAGCGGAAATTCCATAAATTAAATACTGAAAAAAACCAAATAAAAATCTGTAAAAATTGCATTTAAATTGCTCGCAAAAATGCACTTAAAGAGGGCAGAGATACAGACTGGGAAGACTGGGAGAAGAGGGACAGGATGGGCAGTGGACTCCTTCTTGCGCTTGTTGAACCCATTTCGAAGTCATAAAGTTGGTCACATTCAAATTAAAATTCAACTTTTGCACACGCCTCGAGTGGCAACAGATGCTGTCGGAGCAAGAGTCGCATTCACGCCGAGGGAGGCAACTCCACCGCGTCCCACCCAACCTTCTACCTTAACCCCTTGGGGCCTTTTTTTAATGAGCAGCAGGAGAGCGAGAGTTAAACGACGACTGCACTTTGGGCTGTTGGGGTTATTTCTCATATCGGCTGAGCCATTATTCGAACTCACGTATTCCCCGCGACTATCCCACAAGACTCTTTATGCTCGTTAACCAAAGTGCAGAGAAGTATTATAACTTTATGGTTATGTTTGTAACACACAGAGGATAATCAAATGACATTGAAGTCTTCTAAATTACTAAGTAACATTAACGGCTGTCAGTAGACCTTTAAGTCATGTCTACGCCATCTACCACACAGCTTTAGCTTTAGCAGGCCAAATCGGTTGCACTTTTTCCATCACTTATATCTAAACAGACTCTTGAAACGCACACAATAAAGTACACACCCACACATACATGCATTTCCCCAGAGCCTACTTTTAATGCATGCTCGAAAGTATGCAACGCTTATTTTATGGCCACAATTTTGCGTGTTGCAGCTGGCATTTTAGCTAGTTGCTAGCTAGATTTCGAATCTATTTCACAGGTAACAACCTTTGAATAGAAATCTAGCTATTTACTATATTGGAGTGAAATTCGCTTCATAATGAAAGTATAGATTTTTTACTATTCTGGCTTCACTTCTGGCAACTCCGGTCGCAGCATGCATGTGTGTATTTGTGCGTGTGTCTGTTCGTATGTGTTTTAAATCTGTGTCAACTGCCACGCCCCGCACTGCAACTGCACTGTGTACTGTCTACAATACCAGTTGCATGTTGTTGCGGTGCCTGTTTTGTTGCATGTTGCGTTGACATTTTTACCACGCTGACATTTTACATTTTACAGTAATTCCTCAGCTCCCTTCGCATACCCTCGGACTACAACTTGCGATACTGCGGCATCTGCTGCAACTGTGCCATGATTTAATTTTACACAATTTGTCAGCACTGTATTTCCGCTTTCTCTCTCTCCAACGCCGTATAATATTAGTAATTCCGATATCAGATTCGCGGGAAATATGTATGTATATGTTATTACATTCTCATGCGAGTTTTTGCAAATTTGTTGGATTTCAATTTCAGTATCGCTCGACAGGGGGCTTAATGCCATCGAGTCGTATTCAATTTCAGTTGAAATATTATATTAAAAAACTATAGCATACTTTCCAGCGCATGCAAAATATATTACAGGGAAACGCTCCGAAATGTATTCCTGTTTCGTAAATTTAATCGAGTTTTAGCTTTCTTCTAGATTTTAGCAGCTCTTGAATCATTTGTAAATACTTATACTTCAGTTTTAAACTCCTGTACCGATAGCAAAGCTTAAACTTGGATGCTTAAACATCTTTCTCTCTGTACTTAATGCAGACTACTGTTTGCTAAACCATTATCATCCATAAGAGTCTCATGAATAGCTTTGAACCAAGCCAAAAAAAAAAAAGGTGATGTTAAAACATGGGCACGAGTACAAAGAAAAATGCGAAATGCGAAATGCAAAATGAAAAATGAAAAACGCAATCAACATATGTAGAGTGAGACGAGAAAATAAAAGGAAGGAAAGTGGAGCAGTAAACTGGCGTGCAGCTTTGCCAGCTTTAAGGCACGCCTCAGCACCTTGCGGCAGGTCGGATAGAAAGACGGGAGAAGGTGAAAGGAGAGTGGAACTGTTGGAAAAACCTTTCTTCGGCAAGGTAACCACCATACGCTGCGAATTGTGAGTTGTGTGTGGAGCTGTTGGCGGCATTTGGAAAAACAAAAGGCGAAAAGCAGCGAAAAAAAAAACAAAAATCCACTCAAAGAGTGGAGGAGGAGGAGGAGATGGTAGCAAAGAAGGCGTGGCAAAGTGGTGCAGCAGCACTTGAAATGGCAAGAGCCTTGCAACGCATCGAATTGCATTGTGGTCTGAGTGTGTCTGTGTGTGTGTAAGTGTGTGAAGGATAAGAAGACTCAAGTGGCAAACATATTTTCATTTTAAGCGCTGCCAGCAGCAAAAACTCATTAGAGACACAGCGAAAATGACTCAGGGCAAACGAAATTGCAAATTTATAATATCCGGTGAACGAAGAGAGAGAGGGAAAGGTATATGGAGAGAGTGAAAAGAGAAAAGAAGTGTGTGAGCGGGAGAGCACTTAGCACTTGACTTCAATTGCTTGTTGATGTTTTGCAATTTCTTGCCATGCGGCAAGTTATCTACGCATCTCTCAGATGAACTGCCGCCGCCGCCGACGCTGCGAGTTCCAGTTTCAAGTTGAAGTTGAATGTTGCATGTGGCAAGTGGTAAGTGGCATGGCGAGTTGAGCAGGCAAACGCCATTTAAAGATGGGAGCATTTTCATTCTATTAAAAAGTTGCCAAGTGGCTGCAAAAGTGCAATGCCAAGCCCATTAGCTCTATAGCTGTGTGTGTGACAGTGCCTGTGTGTGTTAGTTTGTGTCTCGTAAGCAACTTCCTGTGCAGCGGCATTAGCAACACTTAAGGACACTTTTGCCGGCTACTGACAGGAAGCGACGCAAGCAAAACTCTTGCCAGCAATCCGTGCTATTCCCCACTTTCTTCTGCCATGCTTCGCCCACCCTTGCCTCCTGCCACACCTCTGGCAAGTATTCAGCATTAAGTTAATTTGCAACGTGCACAGCAAGCAAAAACGAGACAGCAAGTGCCAAGGCGCAAATGAAGGAGCAAGAAGCAAGCCAGGAGCTGAGAAAGAGTGGGAAAAAACAGTGGAATAAACCACCTTCTGATCAGGATGAACCAAATACTGAAAAGACAGCTGCATTCTCTTGTGGCGCTTGTGTCATCGATGAGCTAATCTAACGCTGATTCACGATGATTGGCAGTGCAGTCACGCCAGGATCTAACAGGACATGCCATTGTTACACTAGATTCCCCATTTGATTGAGGCATCACAATGAGAATACGCTTCGAGAGCACGCGATGACCTTAAAACTCAACAAAATTGAATTGACATTTTGGCCAAAGACTGACTACTCAGCCAGACAGTGTCTGGCTTCCCCCTATGGATCCTGGCAAAGGAGTTAAGCATTCATTAGGGCATCGCAGCGTGTTTCGATTTTCGTGTAAGCGTGCTAAGTGCCCATAAGTATGCTATGCAATTTGCCTCACTTTAAGCTTACAATTTCATTAGGATAAAGGTAGCACAGGACGGCAGAGAGAGGCAGGGAAATGTCTAGGACGAGGTCAGCAAGGAAATTACAAATTAAGTCGGAAAATTGCTTAGCTCAAACTGTAGCACTTCAGACTGATAAAATATGTTTAATTTCGTTATGTATCTCAGCATTCGACAGTGAGAAATCTTTGAGCTCGTATGTGTGTGTGTCTGCATCTATTTCTTATCTAATTATGCTGTGTAGCTGTCCACCTTACTTAATTATTATTCCATTTATATACATTCATGTCTCTTCATCTAAATGTGAGTCTATTCATTTCCTCACCTTTATTTACACATTTGTCTTTGAAGCTGCTTCAAATCAGGTGATTATATTAGCCTTTAATGCTGGCCTTTGACATCTCCTACCTGCATGTTTCGCTCTGCTCTATCTTCTGCTATTTCTCAGACATTTCTCTTTCCTTTTGTTGTTGTATTTTTTGTGTTTTTAGCTCAAACAGTTGACGCCACTTTTATTTATAAAGTGAACGGCATGCAGCTCCCGTAATGACCGCAATCAACGTTTTTTCCTGTTTCCTTTTTATTCCCGAAACCCCCCCTTCGTCTGGCTCCGCCAACAGTCGCCTCCGTTTGTCTTGTGACAGCTGCTTGTTTATTTAGCCCGTTGTGCCAATTGGTAACGAAACGTGGCCAAATTAGGACATCAGTGGACAAATGCAGCTGTCGACATCAAGCTGCAATTCGCAGCTGGAGTTGCAACTGCGTCAGGTTCTGCCTGATGCGGAAGTGAGAATGGTAAATGGAAAGAGGGACCTGGAAAACGGGAAGTGGGAAAGGCAGCTATCGTTGCAAACGAACTAACCAAGAGCCACTTACTTACATTCATAAGCCGCAGCTGAATTTCCCGCACAAAGCCCTCGACACGCGCCTTTTGCTATTTACTCAGCGGGAAAACCCAGCGCCCGAGGGAAGGCGACAAGAGAGGCAGGTGGGTGATGGGGGGGGATTGGTAGACAAATGGCAGGCCGCGGGGTAAAAACGCCATGAAACTCATCATCACAGCAGTTGCTTATCCCGCACACGAGACGCGACTTGCTGCTTCACACTTCCTGCTTGACAAGAATGACTCCAGTGAGTTTCCCCGAGTTTCCCTGAGTTTCCCCCAGTTCTCCCTGTTGTCCCTCCCTCTCGAAACTCCTGCTACCCGCGGTGCACAGCCTTATCAAGTGCCATTTTTCATGCAACGCCGTCACTTTGGCACACCACAAAGTTATCCCTGGAGCTGCAGCTGCTGCAGCAGCCATTGTCTTCTTCTTCTTTTTTGTTCTTGTTCTGGCTGCTTCACAGTGTCTGGGCGACAACACGCCCCCTTTTTCACACATGCTTCGCAAGATGCCAACAGACAAAAGACACAGTAATTCCCCCATCCCCTTCCCCACACACCTTCCACCCACCTCCTGCTGCGGCTTTGTCTTTAAGCCACGCCCATCGACCGCCTGCCAATTGCAATTGGTTGCAGCTGCTTCGATTTGCTTAATTCTTGCATTTAATTGGCAAAACGCATAAAGTTCCCGAACTACACAGAGCATGCAATGCAATCCGCTAGAGAATTGTCCATTTGAGTCATCTCCTGCTCGCTGTTAAGCCGTTGCTGTTGTTGTTGTTGTTGTTGTTTAAGCCAGCCATAAAACTGACCTCCTTTGGCGCTTGAAAATCTCTACTCGGATGTGCTTCACATGCTCCAGTTGCAGTTGCCCCTTCACCACTACCCACTTCCCACCGCCCCCTTGCCACTTCTTCCTCTTCATGGCACTTCAACAACTTTCAGCATTAAATATGTGGCCAGCACTGTGTGACACGCCCCCTTTGGCCCACGACTCTGGTGAGAGTTTATGAAAAAATATTACACAGAGATTAAAGTTTTTCCCACTTTGCCAGTTTCGCAGTTCTGTTGTTGTTCTTATTACCTGGCTGCTTGCCCACAAAAGGCGACTGTGAGCGAGTTGGGGGCGTGGCTGCTATTGTTGTTGTGGTTATTGTGGTCGTTCTTGTTGTTGCTGCGGTTGTTGTAGCTGGCAGCTCTGACATAGATATTATTGTCTTGGCTGCTCCCTGCATCGTGTGCGGTTTTCCAGGACCTTTTGCACTGAAATTTATTTTTCCGCCATTTTTTTTCCACCCACCGCTTCTAATTTAAGTGCATCGTGTGTGTGTGTGTGTGTGTGTGTTAGTTTCCATATTTACATTTTTTCCATATTGTTGTGTGCTCCTCTTTGCTCCTTCCATTTATAGTTGTATTTGTGAATTGTAATTATTTAAAGTGTTTTTTATTTTGGCGGGGGGTGAAGCACAAATCAGTGTTGAAAAGCTCCAAAAGGCATTAAAGTTTGCACAATCCCTAAAGGGCTTAGCTACAGTTCAAAACTCGGCCAGATAACAAAAAGATTCTCAGCGGATTAATTCACACGGAGCAACTTTGAGCGAAGTTTAATACTTTTTATTTGCATTTGCATTTGCATTCACAATGCAGCTTACAAATTTTTAAGACCTTCTTTGCTGACCATAACATGTTGTTGCCTGCAACATCATGTGTGTTGACAAAAGGGATCAGTCTTCTGGGTTTTGTTGAACTCATAATTTAAGCCACAAAACTGCAGTTGGCTGCTTTGAAAACCGCAGGCAACAAACTGAGTTATAGCCGAGTTGTGGCCTCCAAAAAGGAAAGGGCCCAAGAGTAGGGCGTAAGGCGGGAGTAAGGCAAAACACGTCCAACTTCTACACTTAACAAAATGTTCCGATTTTTCCAAGGTCCAAAAAGGTACAAAAATATTTATGATCTGCTGCAGCCGTTTTTCCAGTGTAGATTCGTTTTGCAAAACATTTCCTTTGCCTTGTTGATGCTGCTGATTGATGGCTCCATTTGGACTAAAGAGATTCTCATTTGGATTCACACCACACACAGACACACACACATACACGCACACACTCACTAACAGAAATATAGAAAACAGTGACTTTGGCGGAACTTGTTTAGCTTTTTCCGCTGAAATTTAATTTCCCCCAGCTGGGAGAGGTGAATAGTGGTGGGGAAAGTGAGCGAGGAGAATGGAATGGAGGGCAGGCAAGTTGAGGCTCTCGCTTAATGAGCTGAGTGAGTACTTACACAAAATTAAGTGTTGTCCTACTTCAGTAAGGCTTCAGCTGACTCTTGGCAAACAGGTCTCAAAGTAGCAGCAGCCTGTGAAAGATAGAGAAACAGAATGAGATGGAGATGGAGATGGAGATGGAGTGTAGCGGATACAAAGGAAATGGAAAAGTAAAGCGCACAAAAACACAAATACGAGCCAAGAAGAAGTACGAAAAAATAAGGATAGAATGAAGAAGTGTGCGACAAGTGAAGAAGGAAACATGCTCATACTTGTCTTGTAGTTTTCCTCTCGCTCACTCGCCCCAGTTCTTGTTGTTGCTTTGAAATCATCATAAAGTTGAAGATAAGTTTTCTTTTCATTAAAAAAAAAGAAGGAAAATGGGCAGCAAAACGGGCGGAAAACTAGGAGGGAGGAAGTTGGCACTCCCAGGAGTCGTAACATCCACGAGATGTAGGTTCTGAAACAGCAACGCGACAGGAAACAGGCTCAAGCGACAGCCGACGACAGCGCATGGGGTATGAGTGGGAGAGAGTAGTGGGGAGGGGGAGGTGTGGGGGCACTGCGTGTCTCCCCTGTTGAGTAGGGCATAACAAGTTGTTTGGGCTGTGCGTTGATTCGTTGTTTGCCATGTTATATGTCCTGCATCCTGCGCCTTGGGTCCTAGCTGTCATTTCAAACTGTTGTCCCAAAAATGTACAACATTTCACAACACTTTACTTGCCAGCTACTGGCAACACTACTGTCCACACACACTCACCCACACACCCACAAACACTAATTCAATAAATGCACGTGGACGTCGTTTGTCCTTAACTCAGCTGAGGATGCAGGACACGTCGCACAAAAGTTGACATAAATCTGCATAAAATATTCGCATATGCAAAACCGTAAAAATAAAGCTCAGATATAGAGAGTAACGAAACAGGATTGTAGTGAACTCATGAGAATTTCATGATCTTGCAGAGCATAAGAATTTTATTAGAATCAAACTTCTAGTGGACAAATAATTAAACCCTTCCCTTAGTTTAATTCCTTTACGCATTTTTTCATATATACATTTTAATGCAGATAACCAAAATACCCCACCACAAAGGGTATACATATAATAGAAGAGAAAATAGAAGGCAATATGTAAAAAGTGTCGACGCTTAACTGGCATGTTCGTCCACATCCACACACGTGTGCCCAGGTAAAGATATGGCATAGAAGGGGCCAGCTAAAGTTTAAGGAGGCTCCAAGTGGGCGGAATAAACTCAGCTGCCTGTGGTGCGCATTATGCAGCAATAGCAGCAGCAGAAGAGCCAGCAAACCTGACAACCATTGAAAAATCTGTAGAAATTATGCAAATAGATTTCAGCAATCACTTAACTCTGCAAACCAGAACAGTGCAGAGATCCGATGGAACGTTGAGTCCACAGATATGTGAGAAACAGAAGCTATGTAATTCGGAGTCTAATATGGTACGAGCTTGATGGATAGATGCCCCAACGCCCACATTCAAGACCATCTGATGGGGCAAATCGTTTTTAAAGTGTTTCAACATTTTAAATTCGGTCAATATATAGTTGTTTTCATGCTGCATACAACTCTATTTACTTTAATCGGAAAGGAAGTAGAGTTAAGCAAAAGTTTGAGATAATAAAAACATTTTTTTAAGCAATATTCATTTAATAAATCTTTGTTAATTATTATTTTACCTACTTATCAGTGAAGAACGTGGTGTGGAATGTAAAAGATATACCAAAATTTTCAATATGTGTGCCTAACTCTTGCTTTGACCCTTTGTCGTAACGTGTCTGAAATGCTTTTAACCCTTGCTAACAGCAGCTATTTGGCCAACGTCATTTTCATCTACTTTGCTGCTGCTTATCTTTTACCTTTTGTGCAAAGTTACGGGCCATAATTATGCTCAGATAGAAGACAACTTTTCAGATTGCTTCCCTCTGTTGTTGTTGTTGTTGTTGTTGTTGATGCCACACGCATGTGCCACAAATTGTTCACTGTACATTAGACAACAACAAAAGGCGGCAAAGCCCCTTATTTTAGTGAGCTCTCCTCCATTAAATGAAGTCAAAGTCGTGGCATATGACAAGCGCCTGAAAGGGTAAACAAATTCAAGGCGAAATTGATGACAGGATATGCACACACACACACACACACACACACACACACACATGTACACACGCATATCAGTCACACACACGTCAGCAGTTGTGTGACATTGCCGCGTTGTCGACGTCAACTTGGCAAAGGTTGAACTAACATTGAAGCAGTTTTTCTTCCTACTTTTGCCTTTGCCAACAGCCGTTTGCAGCAGTTTGACAATTTTTACAGAATTTGGATTAAGTGGACTTTGCTGTTGACGTTGATGTCAAGAAAGGCAACGGTTAGCTCGGTAAGGGGAACTTTTTCCCAGGTCTGCATGAAAAGTTCTTAAGAGTTTTGTGCGCTGCTTTGCATGCTATAAAAATGATAGAGGAAAATGATGTAGGGACAGGGCAAAGCAGATAGGTAGAGAACAGCAAAGGAATACATTTCAAGCTGATACGAGTTTACTCTCGTCTTCCTCTTGCTCCCACTCTGTCTGTGTGTGCATGGGGGTGTGTGTGTCTGTGTGGGTTGCAAATATTTGCTTACGTGTCAATAACCCGCCCAGTGATTTATTTCATATTTGGTCTGGCTTATGAGTTTGCCGGGAAAATAGTTTTACTACGTGGACAGCCGACTGTCATTGACATTTGATATGCAAAGGCGGAAGTAAAGGGCGGCGGGAAGTTAGAAAGCAGGTGGAATGCAGACCAGAACACATTTCATAGCATACTTATGAGGGCGGCGACAGTTTGCAGTTTACAACTTAGAGTTTCTTATTTCTTGTTGCGAATGCCTTAAAGCCTCAATATTCATTTTTATATTACTTTGACCAAAAAATATGAGAAATTTGTTTTTTTTTTCTATACTTTTTCATTGGCTGCTCAATGAAGCGTGTGCTGTGCTTTATGGCCGGCATATAACCTACCGTCTAGTCCGTGTTTTTCCAGCTCTTTTCTTGTGCTTTTCTCTCACACACACACACACACACAAACTCTTTCTGTTCATCTCTCAATTCGCTGTCTTTTGCTGATTTGATTTAAACGTTTTCTTAGCCTTGTGGGTGAGTGCAGCACAAAGAGCTCGGCAGCATGGGGCAAGTACTGGGCTAGGAACAGAATCGGGAACGGGAACGGAAACGGGAATGGGAACAGGGGCAACGGGGCATTGCCATCGAGACATGGTTTATTCATGCAGCAGCCGCATTATGCAAATAGCTCTTGAGCTTCCTCTGCCACGCCTCTTTGCCGCGCCTTCGAAGCGCCACTTCAAATTTGATTTTCTGTTTTTTTTTCACAATTTCTATTTCGATTTGTTGCAACATTCCAAGAGAGTGTGTAGTAGGAGCGGAGTACACAGAGTGGCAGCCACTTCGCGTCGCTTTCGCTTGTGAGTCGAGTAGAAGTTGAGTGCCACTTGTCGACAGTCGACGAACAGCAGGAGGAGACGGAGAACAACTAAAGTCTGGCAACAAAGTTGAATCTTCGCAGATTCAACAACAAAATGAACAACTTGGATTCGAGGCTGGCTGGTTTTTTTTTTATATTGGGCAATCAAACAACAAATTCGACTCATCTATTTGTAATTGCATTATTCAGCTACCAGATTAAGCTACTCCAATAACAGCAACGACAACAAATTGAAAAACAACAACAAGACGACAGAATTTTTCTATTGCGGAATTTGGTTGAAAAAAAAATTTGCATAGGAAACAAATTACTAAAGGCAAAAGCAATTTTGGATTTAAATAAGACGAAGTTAAATGATGTAAATGTGTGTGTGTGTATTCGTGTTTGTGGGTGTGTGTAAGCGTGGGCGAGGAAAATCTTTTGCTTTCCATTTACCAGGCAACTGCAGGATGTGACAAATGTTTTGCAAATATGTCGCGTGTTCTTTGCTCGACTTCTCTTTGCCTTCCTCTCTCTTGGTCACAATCCAACTGTTATTCTGCATTTATGTAAGCAGTTTTGTTTGTATTTTACACACACACACACATACGCTCACCTCCTCTTGTACCCTGGATTGTGTTTGCTATTAACAAAAGCAAAAATAATTCAAGCGTTGCGCCTGAAGAATCTCAAGATGATATTTGTACGTCAACCACGTTTATAAGTCTGAGATGATGTTGACGCAGATGATGACAAAACAGAGATAGAGAGAGAGAGAGAGAGAGAGAGACGTGATAGAACGTGCTCTTCATCTTCTTCTTCTCTCTTTGCTAAACATATTTTCCATAGAACATTAATATTAATGACTGTTTCGGTTTGAAGGTTGAGATTTGACAGCATTTTGTCTATTCCACTTTCCTTGCGCCCCCTCTACGTTCTATCCAATGCCTAACTCATTTGATTTTCAATGTTGATTTTCGATTTATTTCCGCACACTCCTCGATAGCTTCTACTGCCTCTACTCGCCTCTGATCAATTCAATCGTTTTAATAGCACATCAATCAAATTCTCTCTTTGCTTTGTGCTAGCAATTTGCCAATTTGTTATGCACAATTTCAATATTTACCCAAGGAATGCATTTCACGTGCACATAAATAACTCAAATCACCGAAAATTTAAAAAAAAACTTAGGTAAATAAATGTGTGTACATATATCTACATATATATCCATCGTTCAAGTGCGGCAAACATTGCGTATGCGTAATATTTGATATGTGAACAGCACTCAAAGCGAAGCGCTGAATTCGTACAAACTAAAGACAGGTATTTAATTTAAATGTAGCCATACCCTAGGCAATAACCTCTCGAGAAGGGCATGCCTGACTTGACTGTCTGATGAGCCAACTAATGAATTACTCATTGATTATTAAAGCAAAGCAAAAGTTACAGTATTAGACTAACTTTAATGATTGCTCATTCTATTTGTGTATTCATTCAGCATAATTTCCATTAGTATTTGACACACACACACACTCACACACATACAGACACCATTAGCTACTGAATCGAACGCATTTCGTGATTCGCCTCGAGCTAATTTGACCTCTGAACATTTGGAATGAATTCGAAATTTGCAATTTTCCTGACTCTGCGTCTGTCATATTAATTAGCCAGTTCACACTCTGCCCAGTTTCCCAGTTGCCCAGTTGTCTGCTGAAAACTAATTAAAATGCCATGTCAACGGGACAGACAGTTGAACAGAGTCACATCAAGCCACGCCTACACTGACTCCCACTTCAAACACTAATCGAATAAATGTCATGAATGAACGCGCCCTCAAAATGCCCAAAAATCAAGCACGAAAAGGAGAAAGCAGAGACGGATAGCAAAAAAAAAAAAAATTAACTCTGCTTGTCCCTCCACAACCCTGTAAAAATGAAGCAAGTAAATCGGCTCCAGTGTGCAGTTATCGGGGAAATTCAATTCATATTCATTTGGAATCCAAGTGAATGCCATTGAATGACAGCGAACAATGAAATCAAATTAAAATACACTTTAGAGTTCTGTTGACTGAATCAATGAATCAAAGGCTAAACAATGGAATCCCACCTCGGACAACAACAAAATTTCCATTTGATAGTAGAAACACCCAACGAACAGAGGCGCTAAAAACAGTTATATATTTGATGCCAAAATTAAATTAAGTTTCAAGTGTTGCGTGAGCTTTAATTACACTACCATTAAAACGGCATTTGCAATTCCCATAAAATGAACTCGGTTTGCGTGAAGCAACTGTAATCGAGTGAGGGGGGTAGGAGAGTGTGCTTTGTCTACCCTATTGGAAATTGATTCAGTAGTACCAAAACTCTGTACAGCTGAACTAGAGAATTAGTTAAGAGTTAAGTACTACACCCCTCGTTCAATGGAAAATTCTCAGTAAGAATTTTACGTTTTGTAAGTGAGAATTTCCCGCTACTCTGGTCAGCGAGCAATTCACACTTTTGGTATTGCTGCTCAGAACTTTATGACGCCCAGAAAAGAATTCCTTGTGTGAAAAATCTCTTGAACGGGGTAGCGGCGTTCTCACACAAAAGTGCTACAGCACAACGGAACGATCTGTTGGGGTAGATCAATTTCCTAGTGAGACTACTTCTGTGTGAGTTATTCGCACGAAAAATGTGCAATTCTCGTGCAAATTCTTCTAATGGGTATCTCACTCTACCTTCTCCGTCCTACGTCCTCTCTCGCTCACAATCTGACTCTCAGAGAGACAAAAAAATAAAGTTTCTTACCTTAAAGTGTAGATCATGAGTTGATAGAAAAATACACAAATTGATTTTTGGCTCAGAGCGAGAAAGTCTTTAATGTTGATTTATTATCTTTTAAAAACCATAAAAATATTTTGATGAAAAATTCTAACTTGTCTCCAATGTTTCCAGAGTATTTAAGTTTCAAAGCATGCCCAATCCCTTTAAGTATAAGTACATTTATATTTTGACACAACACTTGTCAAGTTACAAGCTACGATCACTGTAGTATCCCTTACAGGTGTTACATTTCGTAAGCCTAGTCCTGAAACTGTTTGGATTTAACGACATGAAGTAACTCTCAACCTCTTCCAAGATTTGAGTCTCATTTTGTTGCAACTGCTCTGCAGTCGACTTACGATACTTATTCAAAATAGTCGTACCTATTCTGTATAGCACCGATTCTGACGATATAAAGAAACCAATCTTCGCAATGACCTTTTCGCGATACTTATTCGTGAACATTTCCGTCAGATTTAGTACAAACTTTATCACGTCTACTGACATGTTATCGGCCAGTGAAAGAAGAGCATTCTTAAAATCCTCCATGCTCAGAACGTGCTTACTGAATGACTCTCCAAACTCGGAGAGTACGAGGAGGACACCATCGAATACAACAACGCAAGCTTCAATCGTATTCATGTATTCCATTACATCTGATGTCTTCTCCGGCGTATCCAATCTTGGCTCCGTAGTTACAGAGGAGCAATTAAATTTTCGACTATTGTAAGCTTTGGCAGCATCAGCTCTTGCGCTTGGAGTTTCACCACTAAATGTCTCTGGTATTGGATTTGTGACTCTGGCCAGAATATCGGGTCCAACCTTATGCTGCACACTGGCACGTAGCTCCGCTGTGTTGGTAATCACCTGACCATTCAGCTCTATACCTTGGCCATTGGCTGCAAAACTGGGTCGAATCCCTTGGTCGTTTAGACTACCTTTGATCTTATACAGATCATTAAACTGCTGACGTGACGGCATCTCGTTCACATTGCGTATGATATCAATTTTTGCCTGATTAACTCCTTTGATACGCGTCGTCTCTTTTACAATCTTATCGAAAGTGCGTCTGCAATAATTCAACGATTCAAATCAATAATTCAAATACCAGATAAACATAATCTACCGCTGTCGATTGCTCAAAGTATCGCGATAATTGGAAATCCGATTGTTTGACGTTTCGGTGATGATCTGTGATGCCAGCCTGAAGTTGTAAAGGCTGTGCGTGAACAGAAAGAGCGAGGTGGACAACTGAAGCACGTCCATGGGGGATATGTCATCACCATCGTCGACTTTCTGTAAATCGTTGGTAAATCAATATTTACCTAAAACTCTACAAAAACATTCTCACCAGTATTAAGTCTAAGATGCCATTGGCCGTACCAGTGCCAGAAATCACAATGGAAGTAATATTCAAACCATTCACTGTAAACTGGGTTATCTGTGGATTGCAAATCGATTTATTTAGGAGTGTAACGAGTAGTAAAATACCCTGTACTTGTTCTAAAGCAAACAAAGCAACATTAACATGTTAACCAGAGAAATGGCAGAGAAATATTTAACTTACGGCGCCCACTTCCATTCCAGCATTCGTTGCCGTTGTCAATGCCTTGGTTGCACCAGCGGCACCAAGGCCCACAGCTCCACCAGCAACGCTGACCCACTGGCCGCGTGCCGTGTCATCGGCTAGACTGACCGACTGCTCGTGGTAACCGCGATCAAACAATTTCAGGGCACCACGTAGTGTTGTATAGCCCGCTACACACAAACCCACGGTGCTAGCGGCTAACACCACTGGTGCCGCCACAGTGACCGCCAATCCAACAAGGGGAACAGCAGCTGCTCCCAACCCACCGACTGCTGAGACAACATCTAGCGCTCCAACAATCTGACTCGCTGTTGATGAAGCCGGGGTAAAACACTTCTTTAAATTCACAGATCTCGAACCGTTCAGCTTATAAACACCATATGGTGGTGCCACCATAACCCCTTCGGGCAGCTCATTATTATTTAAATAGGCATCCCAGCTATGATAGACTCGACTATTTTCGTCTATATAGATCATGCAGCAATCGGAGCTATCGTTGCTCTTTCCATTGCTATCGGCTGAAAAAAGTGAAAACTACTGAGAAAAACAACCAATTTTCTACCGATTGTGCCGATTGTGAGAACCAGGAATAATGCTTACGATAAGATAAGATTAGAATTTACTTACAAATGCAGCGACGTGCGCGAAATACCGGATGGCATGACCATTTTTTGGACTGCAAAGCATCATCAATATTAGTTTCCCCTGTCGCCACCAGCACATAGAAAATAGATGTTAAGGACTGGCCATTCGTGTACTTGCCTGCAACATGGAACCGATGAATGAGCATTATATATATACCTATATATATCTTCATATATATTGGTCAAAAGAGAACTTACGTTGCGCCCAGACGCTGTTGAAAAGATTATCTCGCATTGCTGCCATTGCTTTCCTACCCTTTTCACCCCCCGGATCTGGTGCGAGTGCTTTTATTTTCCTTCTCAGTATGTCGGCTTGTTTATCTGATAATCTATACACAGGTTGGTAAAAAATGATTTAAGTTACTCGTCTACCACTCACAAATCCCAAATGATCTCGTTATTAAATCCAATCGATTCGGCCATTGTTTGCTGAACCTCAGCTATGGTGCGACCTTTCCCGCTAACCATTTTTGTAGACTTCTTCTCTTCGTCGGAGATTGAACCCGAATGAGTTCCACCTTAAGGTGTTTCCCATATTTATGGACATTATCGGCGATTCTCTGATACGAATTTTTAACTTGGTTTAGAAAGCTAAAGATAACGAGTAACTTTGACGTGTCACACTTTTAGCACATACAAAATTAGCAATGTTTACACTAATCTTATCTGCACATGGAGTGCAATTGTTATCAGTGGGGACGGCAGTACCAATGCGAAAGTAGCGTTTTATCTTTAAACATTATAATTTTACACTCGTGCAGAAAGAGGGGATTCCGCTATACGAAGAAGAAGAAAGTTCGAACCCTATAAATTTTTTTGATAAGGAATGTAGCGCTCTAATTGTAGACCTGCCTCAATAAAATTGTTAAAATACAAAAAAGATAGTGGACAAAATCGTGCTTTCATGATGCAATAATTCGCTCATGCTATACATATTCTTATCTCTATAGCTCCTTTAAAATAAATGAAAATGTTAATAAAATTGATTGTAAAGTGAATAGTTAACTTTCAGGAGCACAACTGAATTTAAGTTCAATTGAAAAGTTTGCCGAGTGTCTGAACTAAAGAAATAACACAATAAAGTGCTTATATCCATGGAAAGAACAACATGAATGCCAAACTGTATGGCCAACAAAAATAAAATGCTTAAAATGCGAGCAATGTTCAAAATTCATTAACTGCATAAAGTACACACAACGCACGCACATACACACGCACTTGAGAGCGCGAGTCACAGTCGAGTTGCCTTCACGCACTGCTCTCGGGCCGCTTTAAGCGGCTTAGTGAAAGTCCTTGCCAAATGTGCAAAGGAGCAAAGAGAGAAAAAATAAAGAAAACAAACTAGCAAAAAAGAGTACAAGTGATTTAAGTCGACTGTGCAAGACCCTGTGCCTTGAATGTACCAATAAAACAACTTTATTTCAAACGTAGAAAGGCAAACTGAGGCAAACTTCTACACTTGTTGGCTACAGGGTCTAAATATGCGATGGCAATGAAAGTTAAGTGAAGAAGCACAGCCTCAATTGCTGCCTTTCCCTGTCGATGGGGCAACGCTGGTGTTTAAATAACTTTGACGCCCTTACTGCAGCCACACACGAGTGTTTCCATGTGTGTGTGTGAAGTGTGTGTAAGTGTGTGAGTGTGTGTACAGAGTGTGTAGCGTGTGTGTGCGGCATTTCCGCTTCTAATGCCATTTACATTGCACGCTGAAACAGAAGCAAAAGAAACTTTTGACGACTTCGCTGACAGAACCAAGGGAAATTTGCCTTTCGTTGCCAACTAGGGAGTCTACACACACACACACACACACACACACACATACACTCAAGTTCAAGCACTCATATGTATGTGTCTATTTGGAGCTCGTTACAATTTCGCCTCATTGCCAAATCTAACAGAATTTCGCTTACTGCTTTGCCCCCACTTTCCCCATTTCTTGCCAACTTTCCCGCTTTCTTCCCGTTTTAGCCGGAAAATACATACAGCTAGCAATTTGGGTTGACAACTTTCCGACTGTCGCGATACAAGCAATTTGTCTCGGTTTATATTTGGCAAATTGTCGCAATTATCATTTGCTTTTTGTGTGTCTTCTTCTTTCTGCAAGTTCTCCGCCTTTTGCAATCCCGTGCAAACTTCATGGCAGCCGCCTTTGCCGCTAATGAGGCAAGACAGAAAGTCGTGCTTACCCCAAAATGCCTTCAAGTATTGCCATCGAATTTAAAGTCACATCACAGTATGTCGAAGGGGTTAAAATGCAGAGGAGTGGCGAAGGGGGCTAAAGAATGGGACGCACACACACACAGAGTTCGTACTGCACTTCCCTTTCCGCTGCGACGCCTGAGCAAAGTTTGTTAGCTAGAAAAAAGCCAAAAGTCGCAGCATACTGGTATGCTATAAGTCAAGTTCCCTTCCGGTTGTCGGTTGTTCATGATGCAGAAGCTGAAGCTGATGCTGATGCTGGTGATGCAGTTCCATGATGATGACTTGCAAGTTGCAAACAAAAAAGAACAAGAAAAATACCAGCTAAAAACAGCTGAAGTCAAACCAAGCTGACTCAAAAAGACCCTGTATGCTGTACTTATGCTGCAACTCCATAGTTTACTGATTAAATTTATAAGCTGATGTTTTATAATAAATAAAATCATACTAATCTCACTAAATATTTAATATATGTCTTAGTATAACTACAATAGCTTCCAAGTTGTACGGCTTACTAAGCACATTATATTTCTTTCAGAATCTAGTAGACCCCTCTAAAATCTTTCAGTACAGGGTCAAAAAAAAAACAACTGGCAATGCCGCTGGCTACAACTTACAGCCAACATGTCTTTCAACACTTTTTATGCCATGCAACTATTTTGCATATGGTAAACACACACACACGCACACGTCCCTTACACACACACACACGCACACACACATTAAGTGAGAACGTGGTGTGGTTGCAGCTTGTGGGATATTGATGTTTGCTGCTTTAGTTGCGATGACTTGAAGGTATGGAGGTCACACATTTCACATTTCAACGCTGTGGCAGTAACTGATAGGTATAAACCAGCAGATGATATACATACTTATATGTACAATATATGTATATATGTATACATTTAAATATGTAACTGTCATGTCTTTACTTTGCACTCGCTGGGCGCCATTAGGGTAGAGACAACTCTCTCTCTCCCTTGCTCTGTCGTTCGCTCTCTCCTCCTTCTTTCCTTTCCATCTGCTGCTTTCAGTTTACTATCATTATTTACACCACCATCTTTCAAGTTCTCGTCTCTTTCTTCCTCTTCTTCGTACGCCATTGTAAACAGATATGTGCTGATATAAGAGTGTGTGTAAGTAGAAGTGTGTCTGTGTGTGTGTGTGTGTTTTAGTGTTGATAAGCAGGCAAACGCCATGATAAACAAGTTAGAGTTCTTGTTGTTGTTGTTGTGTTATTGAAACTACCGCAAGTTGGCGAAGGAGCAGAAGATGAAGGAAGGAAAGAAGAGCAAGAAGAAGCAGCACAAGTGCAAATCTGAAAGGTTTTTGACATTGCTCCATCGAAGGTTCTGTTTCTGCCTTTGTCCTCATCTCTCCTTCATCCTCCACCTACTCTCCTGCTGTGTCTTTGTTTCATCGTCTGTTTTTGTTTTTCAAGTTTACTTGGCTGTTTACTTTACTGTTACTTTGCCCAAGATTCCCCTTTTGGCCAAGACTTTAAGCCACATTCGCTTTGAGGCCATAACGAAAATGCACTTTGCACTGATTTTACACCAAAGAGGAAGGAGAAACGACCGTTATAAGAACATTCTACGAAAACAAAGTTTGGCATATCAAAAATTATTAGCAATTTAATGCACGACTAGTCAGCGCCCGAGAACGATGCAATTCCCAAAGTCCCTCGACATCCCCGACTTCCTCTGAGTCAGAGACTCCCTGGAGTCCTTTGAGTCCAGTCTCCTCAAGCTGTCAGCTCGCGCGGCAGGCTCCTCGATTTTGTGGCAAAATTTTACTGACGCCAGACGCTCTAACAGCAGACAGGGCAGAGCGGCGTGAAGGGCGCAAAGGGCGTGGCACAGAAGCCACTGGCATGGATATGTTAAAAACAACATGTTTTTACTTACATTACATACCCTACACTCCAGCAGGGCATATCAGTTGAGTAGGATCGAAGTACTGCGTACCGGACTCCTTGCTAATCAGTCTGAGTCTCAGATTTTAATATTTTTTGTTAAAAACATTTTAATTTACAGTTAACTGTTAGTAAGTATTTACTATAATACAGGCCATAAAAAGAAGGCAGCTTATTGTTTTATAGGGCATTGCAGGACCTTTTTGGTATGCTCCGTCAGTCACAATAATTTTCATGTTGTTCTTGTGCAACAGCCGCAGCAGCAGCAGCAAAAGCAGCAACAGTTTCCGTGCCTTTCTCGTTGTTGTTGCTGCTGCTGCTGCTGCTGCTTGTTGTTCGTTGTCAACGTCATCTGCTGTCTGCCGCCATCGTTGTCGTTGTCGTTGTCGCTGCCGTTGTCTATCCCGCTCTTCCCTCCCGATGTCCAACTTTCGCCGTAGTCCCCACGTCTGTTTCATGTCTGTGCGTCTAATTTAAAATTATGCAACTGTTTTTCTGCACTCTTTTCATTCCATTTTTTCTATTTCTCTTTTTATGCTGCATTTTCCCCGCGGCCACCGTAATTTCCCAACTGGCACTCATTGACTTGCCGACTTTAGTTGCTGATGTTGTTGTTGTTGTTGTTTTGGGGTCACGCGTTGCAAGCCCCAAACAACGGTAATAAATCATCAGCAAAGAGCAAGAGCAATAGCGAAAAGCTTCTATACTACTCTCGCTGTCTCCCTCTCTCTCCTGCTGGTGTTTTTCTCTGCTCATCGTTATCACTGACTACTGCAATCGACAGCAGCACCTTCCATACCGCTGCTCTCTTCTCGAGCGGCAAAAAAAAGAGAAAAAAGCACATTAATCAATTCCCCTACAATGTCTGGTTTCTATATTCTCTGCTCTGCTCTGTTCTGCCCTGGTTTGGTCGGGTTTGTTTCTGGTCCAGACCTCACACATATTTCCATTGTGCTACTCAACAAAAACTGAACTGAAAAAGTACCGTTACACGCTTGCTGAACGCCATAGCACACAAAAAAAAAAAAAAAAAAGAAATATAATAACAACATTTCCATGAAAATTTACCATTCATTTTTGCACATTATGTGCAACGCGCGTGAAAATTCGTCCTTAGCAAAGGATACAAAGAAAGCAGAAAAAAAAAAGCGAGATACACAACAAAAAAAAAATATATAAATAAAAATTGTTTATGCTGCAAATATTTATGATGCCAACTGCGACAGAAACACTAGGCCCCTCGAGGGGCGGAGGGACTGGCGGGGATCGGGAATGACAACGAATTTATTTCAATTTATATGTATGCGAAGCGATAAATATTTGGCCATAAATTTAGCACATGAATCGGCAAGTGATCCGCACGCGAATCGTTTAATGCATTTGAATAACCAAAATTGTTTCGTGAATATTTATTAAATTATGCGGCAAAAAAGCGGTAAAAAACAGTTACTAATTAGCAAGGCGAACAGAACTCCAATAAAATTATGAAAATTGATTTACGAAAAAAAAAGGAAAATAAATTATTATACTGTTAAATAAATGAATACTAATTAATTTTTGTGGCATTTGCTTTGTTGTTGTTCTCTTGCAGTTACATCAAACACAATCATGACATTGAAATGGCGTCAGAAATACAAAACCAGAAAAAGGCCAAAGAAACTGAAACACCAACAGAAACACCAACAACAACAACAACAACAACGAATAATTGCAACAAACACTGCCGCAATAACAACAAAATCAACACCAACAGTAACAAAAACATTCAGACTGAGGGAGGTCATGGAACAGTGGCGAGGTCACAACAAATGGCAGTCAAATGAACGCCACAAAACTGTCACACAATTGCTGCAAACGCCAACAAGGACAGCAACAACAAGGACAAGGACAGCAGCAACACAATGTCATGCAATTAAGGCTTCCAGCAGCAGTAGCAGCAGCAGTATCGGACATTGTCATTTGCGTCGGCGTCAACGTCATCCGTTTGTGACGTCAACGTCAACGTTAACGCTGCTGCTCTCGCTGGCCGCCACAGCTACACTCGCAGTTACAGCAGCAGCGACAGCAGCAGCGGCGTCCACATCAAACGTTGCCAAACCTGTCAATTTGCTTGGTGCCAACTCTGGTTGTTCCTTGTCCGAGTTTAATTGCTCCAATGGACGCTGCGTGCCGCTGAGTAAATTCTGCAACAACAACAATGACTGCGGTGACGGCAGCGATGAGCCGCGTTTCTGCACACGTAAGTAAAGGGCTGTAGGAAGAAGGTAGGGGCAGAGGTGTAAAGGCTGTCAGTAGAGATTAGTCTGTGTGTGGGTAAACCAGACTCAAAATAGAAAGAGAGAGAGAGAGAGAGAAAACAAGAGAGTGTAATTGCAAATTTATTTTTATTTTCAACACACCACACTCTTGCTCCAACAAAGCTGCAATTGCCAAGACGTTGACATTTTCACCACAGCTGTTCTGTGGTGAAATTACTAGACTCTTCTACGTCACTACAGCCTATGCACTCTCACGTCTGCTACCCAAACTTATTCACCTTGCATGCTTATGCTGTCCCTTTCTCACCACATGCACGCAGCAAACGTTTAAAGCTGAGAGAAATCTTAAGTCAAGTACATAATCTTATTATCTAAACATTCTTTGGCAGCATTTGAAAGCACACTTAAGCTGAGCTTATTGGACCACAATTTGACAGTGTGTCGCCTTTAAGCTCTAATTAGTTGCATATATTTTATGGGGCTACCGACATGCCGCTTTTTGCCACAGTGTAATCGGTAGTCATTGCTGCTCTCGTGCTCTTGGCCCCAGCCTCCCATGTGTAAATGTAATTAAGCACACTCACACACACTTGTACAGGCACACGGACAGAGCGCCCTCATAATGGCGGCAAAGTGAACTTCTCACTTTGCCAATTGCCTGCCCAAAGTGGAGAGCGAGGAGAGGAAAGTGAGGAGTGAGTAATAAGGAGCAGAGAGCGCGGAGTGGAGAACACCATTTTCCCAATTTGCCGCTTTACAGTTAGTCTGGCCAGTCATGGGGCACGTCATGTCAAGCGTTGATGAATTTAATTAAGTATTTTCAATGACATTCAATGAGCCAGCAGAGCAGGAGCAGAGCATGAGCTGAGCGATGATCAGAACAACGTCAACGCTTTTGGTTTTTTAATTGAAAAACGAGCGCACTACATACACTCACACACTCACACACGTGTAAATGTGTGTATGTAAATATTGACACTTCATTGGGTAATCAAGCTATCAATATGGACAGCCGAATAAAAAACAATTGAAGCACTTACCACTTAATGCGCTGAGCTTTATCGTCATGTTATGCCACTCAGTGCTTGAAAGCTTCTAAACTAACACACACACACGCACACCCAGCTGGCCCGCAGGCTAGCATAATATAGTTATCCGTATGTTTTTGTGAGTACTTATGCAAATGTAATTCGATCTGAGCGTGTGTGTGTGTGTGTGTGTGTGTGCATAGGTAGCGTATGCGTATTATACGCATAATTATCTAATTGAGTATTGACGATTTGCCCGTCTGCATGTTAAATTTGATTGAATGCTCCAATAACAACAACAATTCAATCCGAAAGGTTTTAGCAAGCAAATTGATTGGAAATCGATTGTGTCCTCTTCTCCATGCATAATCCGTATGCATTTTTAATAAAACTAATTGATATGGCATCCGACTGAGAAACAACAATGAAATGCAATTTACAAATTCAATTGTCATGCAAATTGAATTACATTTGGGTTTTCCGCAACATAAATTCATTTGGGGCTTGCCAATTAGACCATAAAACACACTTCTCTAATGGAGTAACTGAAATAGTTGCAGTAAGGACTGAAAGAAGCATGCAACTATAAGATAAAGTCAAATTTTCAGCAATAATGCAATTTAAATAAATGTCAAATACTGTAAATAAATTGTTTTACTAATTGGAATCTTAACCTGAAGCGTTTTGCGGTATTTGCAATAAAAATACGCATTTAATCAGTCGTTTAGTTTGAAATGTTATCATTTATTTGCTGAATTATGTTAGCAGCACTTAACAGTACTGCTTTCTGTTCGGCCGCTGTTAAGTTAACAGCGATTTTGCTGTTTCTCGTATGGCGTGAAGCAAATAGGCGCGAGTGCAGTGATTACAGTCGGCGCTTAATAACTAAATTGGCATAGTTAACGCGTTTATTTGTTGGAAATTGCGGTTGCCTTGGCAGTTTAGCAGCAAACACACACACAGAAACACCTAAAACTGTACATACAGTTGTGTTCAAATTAATAGCAGCGCATATAAGCTCCGATTTTAAAGTTGATAAATAATATCAATATGACCACTGATGAATAATTTTTTATTTTATATAGTATATATACTTATTTTCAAACAACATTAGCGTGTTTCTTCATCAAAAAACTTCTTTCATTTTTAAAGTTATTTAACAAATGTTAATAATAGCGAAATTGTCCTGTTCAAAATAATAGCAGCAAAAATCAAAAATATTAAATATGTTAACAAAATTTAGATTATAACTTCATATACTGAATTAACTATGTTAGTTACGAACTAATAATTGGTTGTGAACCCATTATTAGCTGGAACAGCTTTACATCTCCGCGACATGGAGTCAATTAGGTCCTGGCAACGCTTCAGAGGAATCTGAGCGCATGGATCCTAAACAGCTGGCCAAAGATGTGCTTTAGTCGACGGTTTTACCTTGGCCACACTTCGTTTGACGTCCCCCATAAGTTTTCACATGAGTTCAGATCTGGTGGCTGAGCTGGTCACGGCATAACGTCGATCCTTTCCGTTGAAAACCACTGTTTGGCAAGTTTGCGGGTATGCTAAGGACCATTGTCCTTTTGAATAGTCCGTTTTATTGGGATTTACCAAGAGGAATATGGTAGCATTACATTTTTTAGTATGTCCAAGTATCCATTTTGACCCATGATCCGAATTAAACGTATGGATAGGGCCTACGTCGCTATGTGAAAAGCAGCTCCATATTAAGATTTTTAATCCACCATGTCTAACTGTCTTTAGAGTGGGGTTACGCTGATATTCAGTGTTTGGCAGACGTCGGGCATATTGTCTGGATCCAGTTCCCCCAAATAACACAACTTTAGTCCAGTCAGTCCAAAGGATGTTGCGGCACTTTGTTAACGGTCATTTCAGGTGCACTTTAGCGAACTGCATTCGAGCTTATATATGTTTAGAAGTAATTAGAAGCACTTTTCTTGGACTTTGGGCCTTGAGTTTCTACTCCAGAAGTCTTCCCCCAATATTTGTACTACTCACTGACAAGCTTTGGTCTACTTTTATTGATTCTGTGGACGCGAATGCATTATCCTTGCTGAAGCGAACAATGCGTCGGTCACCAATTTCAGTGCTAGCTCTTATCCTGCCGCGGGTTTCGCGTTTGTGGTGATAGTTAATGGCATAAGAGACCATTTTAGTAGAACATCCAAGCAATCTTCCGATTTCCCTGTATGTTTTCATTGTTTTCTAAGGCTTAATATCGAAAAGCGATTTTTCTTTGAGCAATGACATCCTTTACCCACAATAGTGCATTTTTTTTCATTATTTTTATGTATTCCCATGTAAATAATAAATAGTAAACTCATTAATTAAACTAACTTTCAACAAATTAACAACTTTCACTTGAATATTTTCAATATTGAAATAAAGCGCTGCTATTAATTTGAACAACAAAATTTCTGTATCCTTACACAAAATTATGAATAAAACGGAAAAGGAAAGCAATTCCAACGGGATTTTTACGTTTTCCTCTTCCCCACCCTCTATTCTAAAAAAGATATGCACTAGTGCTTGATCTTTAAGATAGAACATGCTTAAAACTTAGTCATATTTGTTAGCAAAAATAGCGCTGCTATTAATTTGAACACAGCTGTAATTGGGCAACTAACGCTAATTGCATTAAACATGGCTATTTATACAGCGCGTCTAACATTTTGTGCTCCTTTCAGGTTGTAATCGCACCTACTACGGTGATATTGGGCAGACATACTCGCTGGAGCTGCATCGACCCAAGCAGGATCGTGTGCCATTTGTGTGTGTGCTCACGTTTACAGCAGCAGGCGGACAACACGGTGATGTAGTGCAGGTGAGTAGCAAGAGCATGAAGCCCCTTAGCCCTTAGTGTCCCTTAGTTCCCCCTAAGCCATCACACCCACACAGCCAGGTGAGCGCCTTTCACAATTCATTTTCTAAAGTGGGATAAACTATGCCATTAAAAAGATAAGCAGCCACAGCAACAGCAACAACAACAAAAGTATTGGCAACAAAAAGTGTGAGCAATATTGATTTCAAAGCCACTCAGTAGAGCAGCACAAATCCCAATCCCCAAAGGCGTGCAACGAACGAAGCGTAACTACAACTGACAGGGCCAAAGGATACCCTTAAAGGATACTCCCCCTATTCCTTCCCCTCACAGCCCTCCGAAACCGGTTAGTTATTACGCCACTTCACACCTAGCACACACAGCAGACTCAGCCTGAGACTCAGCTATAGCCAAAAAAACAAAAACAAAAAAAAGACAGAAAAGACTTTGCCACGCTCGAGTGCGTCCTGAGAGCATCCTGCGAAGCAGGCAAGCAGACATTGCACTGATATACTCCATCCGATAAACACCACTGGCCGAGAAACTTTATTACCAGCCACAAACCGCATTTTCTTGTCTTTCGTTTTTGGCCTTTTTCTGGCTAGAATTGCTTTTAATCACTTTTATTTTGATTTTATCCTTTTTTCGGTCTTTCTTGTCTTTCGCTTCATAGGTCACACTGGACAGCTTCACCATTGGACGCTTTACGAGCTATGTACACGAGGGTTGCCCCGACGGTTTCATGCAAATTGCCGAATCGGCTAGAACGCCCATCGGCGGCATGTGGTGCGGCAGCTCGTGGGGACCAGTGTTATTCTATAGCGAGACACGCTCCTTGATATTCACCATCAAGCTGAACAGGTAAGACGGTACGGTAAAGAGCCGCTAATGAAAACTTCAATGAATCTGAAGTGTTCACTGTACCAGAGAAACCTAATTCACTGTGTTTGTGTGTTCCTTGCAGACTGGCTAGGGATCAAAGCGGTTACAATTTCGACTTTCGCATTAGGTACAAGGTGCTATCAAAGGACAGCTCTGTGACACGCTATGGCGGCATTAAGCTGGCAGGTAAATCCTTTGCCCCACATCCCCTCGCCTCTTTGACCCTCTGTCCCAACGGGATTGTATTCCTTTGATTTGTTAACCCACAGAGCTTAACCAGTGGCACAATCGCAGCAGCTTTCTCAACCAACAACAGCAACAACAACAACAGCAGCAGCAACAACATCAAGCTGGTCAGGAGGATATTACCAACTTAAGCGGTGCTCGGTCGGATCGTTATGGCCAGGATTTTAGTCTGTTTAGTGCGTATGCGAACAATAAAACCTTTATGGACTCGCTGGAGAAGCCGCTAATCAAGGACGAGCACAACTACACCGAGCCCAAGTATTATCTGGGTAGGCAAACCAAACAGTTCCCACTCACTCACATATTAATCGTTACCCTTTGACCCACAGGTGACCTCATACCAGGCACTTACTGTTCGCGCATCTTCAGCGATTGCGACAAGAAGCCCTGTCGCCTGCAATCACCCAACTATCCGGGCATCTATCCACGCAATCTCACCTGTTATTATGCGGTGCGACAGGTAGGTTCAAGCTAGACTAGCCAGAGTAGGTGTCACAAAGCTTTGCACCCTTGTCGCTTCCCTAGTTACCATAAACCGACTCTAATCCCCGCCAGAGCCGCTTGCGAAAGGTTAGCCCTACTCCGTCTCTTGGCCATTAAGGTCGTTCGCATTATCTGCAGCTCATAAAAATGCCACAAAAAAAAAAAAATAAAAGCAGCTAAATATGATACACAAAAGATGTCCATGAGTTTGACAAAGTTGAAAAGTCGCGACAACCAGAGTCGATTTAAAAGCAATTTACATTTCAAATAAGAAAGCGTTTTTATTATAATTAACTGGTTGGAGGAGCAGGCAGAACGTTCGACAGGGTCTCCAAAGTAATTCAAGCCATAAAAAGTCGCCTTTGTGCTTAACATGTGCTTAGCATTAATGTCCTTGAGCCTTACAATAGATGTTAAATGTTAACCTTACTTTTTTTGAGGTTATGTGCACAGTATGAAAATATCTGTCGTTTCCCAGGGAGCGAAAACTTTGTATCAGGTGCCATACCTGGTTTAAGGCTTTAAACGTGTATATTTTTTAGTACTTTTGTTTGAGGTTATGTAGAAGATGGAACTTAATTGGAATACAATGTTTATGTTTCTTCACAGTCGTAAGCTATAAAAAACATAACCTAGAAATGTGTAGACAACTGATTTTTGTAGGTAAAATGAGATTTCTTTGGAACACGGCGGAGTAAAACTAGAAGACATTTTTCTGTACTAAATTTCAATTGAAATCAACGTAGACAAAGCGACTAAATTAGTCGCAAATGTCAAGTTTTAATGTAGTTACTTTAATTTATGGTGGAAATCAGTTCATTAATTTACATTTGCATTTACATTTCCATTTCCATTTGGATTTGCATTTGCATTTGTGCAGCACGACGTGCCCCATGGCAAACATGCGCTGATACTGGTCAAACAGCCCAAGGGGAATCTGGTGTGGATTTCCACACAGGAAACGGCGAGCAGCAACAAAATGTCCCCGATGCCATCCGCCGGGGATAAGGATAAGAAATTTGAACCGAAGCTGAAAACATGGAATGACTGCGATTACATTCAGGTAATTAAATCTGTCTTTAAATGCACTTTACTTTGTTCCTCTGTCCACCAACTGATGCTACTACAACAACAAACACTCTGACTGTGTGACTGTCCGTCTGTCTGTGGGTCTGTCCAGCCGTAGATCCCTAAGGCGTCGCAATGCCAGCAACTTTAACGAGCGCCACGGCATAAAAATTACTTCCTCTGTTGGCCAATGGCCGGCAAACAGGACAAACAGGACAAACAGTCCTGAAACTGTTACCAAACTCTGCGCAAAAAACGACAAATTGAAAATGAAAGAAATGAGACAATACTAAAGCAAAATCTCTTGTTTGCCCAGCATCCCACTCTCCCTCCAATTCTCTCTCTCTCTCGCTCTCTCTGTCTCTCCCTCCGACTGTGGCCTATATACAGCTGGGAACGTGTCCGAGTCCGTCCACTCGTCTAACCCGTCCGACAATCCGGCATTGCCTTGAGCTCCGATAGGCTTCAGTGTGAATCCGAATCAACTTCTGAATCCGAATCAGAATCTGTGGGAAGTGTTAATTTCGTAGCCTCTTTGTTTGTCATTCTGGATGGACATGCTGGCAACAGTACGGCATCTGGAAATGCCTCTTTTTTGGCCTAGACGGGCAGAGGCTATAAGGATTTAAGCTGACAAACCCATAACTTTTGACTGCGCTCTTAATGAGTGCTAAAGGACAACGCACGAAAGGACAACAGATTAGAAGAACACAGAGCAAAGGCAAAGGCAAAAGTAAAAGAAATAAGCAAAATTAATGGAATTTTGCGTCGAAAGAAAAAGATGTGGGCAAAAGATTAGAGAGGAGAATTATGTGTGTATCCATAAAAAAGAACGGGAAAAATATAGAATTTAATTTGGCAGTTAGCAGCTATGATTAGAAGACTAATCAAAGCATAGAAACTAAAATGGAATATATTTAAGTAGTGCTCCTCAGGCGACCCTTGACCTCAGTTCATTCGTAGTGCTTTTCTCGAGCTTCGTACACCGCATTTAGTCATCGATTGCACTTGAAATTTACTAAAATTAAGCAGTTAGTCTATATATAGTTATATATATATATATTGTATATATAGTTATTTTTTATTGTATGTGTGTGTATATTTTTTCTAATAGGAAAATGTAAAGCCCAAATGGAAATCAACGGTAAAACTAAAACTATAAAAAAAAACTTATCGATAAATTGCAAAATACAACACTCTGTTTTTACATATAGACACTAAATTAATTAGTCGTAGCGCCGCACGTTTATTAAACATAAATATATATGTATATGTGTGTATATATACATATGTATTATCACCATCCCATTAACCACACTTCCACCCCAACAACCCCACCACCCCGCCACCCAACACTCCACCTGACCCTGTCCCCCAACACCTATTAGCAACAATTGTGTGTCATCTTTGGCTATTGTAAACAATTAATCACATTGACTACCACAAATGGCATTTCTATATAGACAAGATAATGTATTCATTATCGGTTATCGGAGTTGGATTGAGGGGAATTCGTCATTGGATTTATATTAATGAGCACTCGACACGCACATCATAAATCGCACAACAAAAGTGGGAAGTGGGAAGTGGGGAATGGAGAATGGCGAATGGGGAGTTGTCCAGGCACATGGTCAGAAGTGGATGAACGTGCTCCAAGCCTATGTAAATTGTGTGTAAATGATAGCCACAAGGACAATTCATCTAATGCACGCCAGGACACGCCCACTGCAGCCCTCCTGCTGTCCCCTTTGCCCGCCTGCTTTTCAATTCACACTCATGAATACAAAGAGATGAATTTCCACTTCCGGGAAGTAAACTACTTTAAGCCCACGGAGCAGGGGACGTAGCTTCCCTCCACTCCCCTCAAATTCCTTCACTTACACACAACTCTGTGCCACTTGGCGGTGTCTCCCTCATTCCAATTGCTCGACCTTCCAACTCCTGTCCCTCTGCTATTTGCCTTGAATTAGCACTAAAATGTTTTGACGACTAGCGAACCGAGCGAGCACAAAAAACTATGTGCGAGGGTGGCTTAAGCAGTTTCCAAGGTAGTCCAGGAGTTAATCTAAGCGAGGGGAGTTCAGGCAGCTAGTGAATTGAAGCTACAACACTTTGGTGGCACCCCCTTGGGCAGGCAACTGTTGTGGCGACCCTCGTTTGTTAATTCCTTGTGGCTGTCGCCATTAAAGTCTCGTTGTGTCCTCGCATGGCCAGCAACACTATTTGGGCGAAAGGAAGCCCTTTCCGTCCCTCCCCCTGCGGCACCCACTCCTTCGCTCCTACGGCTCTAACTGCCAACAAATTGTCCTCGAGCTAACAGATTATTTTCATTTTTTCTGGGTTTTTTTGTGTTTTCTGGCTTTGAACAAAGAATAGTCCAAAAGTTGGCCAGTTTTGGATGCGCCATGTGTGAATAATCGCCGGAAAGCAGAGAAAAAGCCTCAACGCTCGACACGCCCACTTTAGCCCACTCCCAGTCCCACTCCTACACGTGCACCCCTCCCCCTTCAATCGGTCTGTTTCAACAATTTATGCGCTTTCAATAAATTTGCGGTTCTCTATATTACCTGATGCTGTTTGCGGTTGTGGCATGCAACATGCCAAGGCCCACGGCCAATCCGTGGCAGGCATGAAACCTCAGCTAAATTAATGCTAAAGTTGCCAGCCACAAAACTAATTTGTCATGCGTGGGCAAAAGGGTTGCTTGCACCAGGCACACACACACACACACACGCTCCTACACCTGCGCCACTTGCCACATGCCGCATGCCACAGACCGCATTCCAGTAGCGACGCTACACTGCACGGAGCGGTGGGTCAACTCAATTAAAATGCACGAAATTATGCAAAAATATCATAGCAATGTCTGACCACAACCAGAAATACACTAACGCACACCCACAAACACACACACCGCCTGGTGAAGTGACTCCAATCAGTTAGTGCCTCGTTTATGCATCGTAGCAAATCGTGCTACGTTTATGCGCAGCAGAAATCATGAATTTAATATACAACTTAAAAGATAGCAATAACTTTCGCAACACGTTTATGCGTCAGCTGAACCACCAAGTGGTTTTCTGACTAACGACTGACATAAAACCAAATTTGGAAGACACACACTCAAAGCACATATACATAACTTACACACACAAAATGGCAACAAACTTTCGATGTGACCATTGAAAAACTAAAAAAATAAACAGAAAGGGTCATAAAAGCATTTGCAAAGGTCAGACTTAAAATCAGCTTTAAATGATGAAACCACTTGGACCTTTTAGCACGGATTAGTTAAATAACAACATCACGTATACGCCTAATGGCCCCTAGTGTAATGTGAGCACCGGCCCCCAATACAATCCCCCAGCAAAGCTTAAAAAAGCCAAACTTTCCACAGCTAAGGCCATAAAAATAGCACAAATAAAATGCAAAAAATTAAATTGGAATTTCTTATCAATACAATAAACTTAATTTAGGTTTAATCTAACTAAAAATAGTTAATTAAGTGTAAGAAAATTATAAATCAATTTATTATTGTGATATTTTCACGTCCTTAGCTGTTAACAGTTTCCATAGTTCTAGCCGTCTTTATGCCCTTTCTCCGTCTTAGTCTCTCCCACTTTCTTTTTCCGTCTCTCTCTCTCTCTCTCTGTCTGACTTATGGTAAATGTTCAACTCCCAACACAATTTTGGCTGCACGGCCTTTTAGCTAACCTTTTTGTAGTATTTAGTAATGGCACATGGAAAACATTTCCATTCACATTTCTCTCTCTCTCTCTTCTGTCTCTCTCGTTCGTTCCTTTTATTTTACTCACTCATTTCGTGCGCTCTCCTCATGCATATCTCTCGCACTCTCTTTCTCTTCCTGTTTCTCTGTGTGTTTGTGTGTGTGTGTGTGTGTGGTATTGTTGATGCAGGATTACGTGACCGTCTATGATGGCTACACCACACGTGACCCCATCATCTTGAAGTTCTGCGGTGGAGGTCAGGCTGTGCCCGCTGCTGTCTCCAGTGGACCCGAGTTGCTGGTTGAGTTCAGCACGTCACCGTTTGGCACCTTTACAGGCACCTCGTCCCAGCTGCTGCCACTCTATGGCTTCCAATTGGAGGTGAGAAGACAAAAACCTACGAAGGAGAACCCTGAAGCATTAACCTCCCTCACTCTTCTCTATTTCCTCCCAGGTTGAGGTTCAGTTTGTAGACAACCAGAGTCCCACGTACTCGAAGAACAAGAAACCCTGCGAGTTTTGGATACGTGGCGCTGGGCGTGGCATTCTGGAGAATCCCAGGCATTCGTTGGCGCCCAACTCGACATGTCTCTACCACCTGCAGGGCATGGGCGTGTTCAAGACCTTTGATCACCTCAGCTTATCGCGTCGCACAAACAGTCAGTCGGGTTTGCATCAACCCCTGTCACGCTTTAAGGTCTGGATCTCGGTGCTCAAGTTCAATTTGGATCCGGAATTCGGGCAGATCGATGAGACATCGGTGGGTGCCATTGGTGTGCTGCAGACCCAGGAGGACTGCAGCGGCATGCTGCGCATCTGGGACGGCACACTGCGGGATGCTCCCGTCTGCAAGGATCTCAACTGGTAAGTGAAGCGAACACAGCTCAGTAGACGGTATTTCTAAGTGATCCTTCATCTTCCACTGCGACTCCCCTTGCAGCGTCAGTGAGACGAGCAGTTACTCCGCCTTGGGACACTATGCCCACAATCAGACCAATGTGATTGCACGCTTCTGTCGCGGCACAATTCCTCGCACCTGTGACAGGTCCAACATCAACGAGACCTTTGCCCGACCCTGCACCATCTCCGAGAGCTATGTGTCCAGCAGCGATGCCATCACCCTGGAGCTACGCAACACCGAGTCCACGGTGCTCAGGTGAGTGTAGGAACTATCCACACTCCCAGAAAGGTGTGCTAATAGTCCAGCTGCTTCTTTGCAGACCGCTGAACTTCAAGCTGAAGTACGAGTTCATTGATCTGCATCAGGATGGTTTACCGCAAGGCGGCGGTGAGCTGGACTGCAACCGCAAGTTTGTCAGTAGTTTGATGGACCGCAAGGATCCCGCGATCTTTCGCAGCGTTAGGAACATCTTTTTGTTTGGACGCGGTGGCACACGGCATCTGAAGTGCGTCTATCGCTTTGAGGCGCTGCGGGGGGAGCGTGTGCGGATCAAATTGCGCAAGGTGACAACATCAAATCGTCCTTGCTATGCGCGTCTGGACGAGGACATCAACCGCTCCTTCTGCTATGGTGACACCAATGTGCGCGTGGAGGTAATAATACTGGAAGACTCCTACTCACGATTTCACTTATTGTACCTAATGGAACTCTCCTCTGTTCACAGATCTTCGAGCGTCCCTATCCCGACTCGATTCTCCTACATCGCGGCTGTGTCTGCAACTCGGCGAACCAGACGCATTTGCCTGTGGAATACACCTCGACAGGTCGGGATGTGGAAGTGCACTTTATAGCACACAATATGACGACACTGGATGATCCGGATACGGCCAATTTTGAGGGCATGTTTGAGTTTGTCAAGGCTCCAACGAGCTGCAAAGATGGCAGACGCAAATTCGGACCCAGCGGCACCATAGACATGACCTTTGGGGATGTGAGTAGTGGGGTACTTGAAAGGTTAACTACAGTGCTTAACTCTTTGTTGGATGCAGATTGAATGCCGTTCACGTCCCTGGCTAATTGAACCCTCCAATGGCCAGAAGTTTCTCTATGTGCGGCTCAAGGCGATCTTTCTGAGCAAGCACAATCCGAAGAAGACACTGAATGCCACACATCTGCAGACCAACAGCTGGCGCTGTGAAACCAAATCCCGCGCTGTGCTCACCACCTCCGAGGGTAAGCCACTCCAGCTTCTCATGAACCTCCAATCTGATCTCCTTTTCGTAGGTCTGACAATTGTGGCCTGTCCCTTGAGCCCCGACTCGAATGCCTACGAGTTCGTGGAGATCTTCAGCTCTGGCTGGAATGAACGTCCCAACTTTGCGCTCATCAATCGCTCCAAGGCCATCAGCGTGGAGTTTCTGCGTCCCAGCAACGGCGAGTTCACCTTCAACTGGATGGAGCTGGTGCCCAGACCCACACTGAGCATAGCCGGTAAGTATCCAAACCCCTTCAAACCTTTACCCCTTTCACTGCTTAATCCTACCCACACTTGTTCCGCAGATGATTGCCAGTTCAAGTGCGCCGAGCTGGGCGCCTGCGTGAACGCGAGCGTCTGGTGCGATGGCATTAGGCACTGTCCCTCCGGTGACGATGAGGCGTTCCTGCAGTGCTCCGCTCTGATGAAACTGCCCGCCGAAATACTTTCGACACTCTGTCTGATCTTTGTGCTCTCGTGTTGTGCTTTTGCCGCCTTTGCTTACAAGTAAGTCTCGACCTGCAAATACCCTGTAAACTAAGAATTCACTCAAATTGTTTTATTTCAGAAAAATCAAGCGTAAATTTCGCGGTTCCTCGGTGCTGCAGACGCGTCTCAAATCTCTCAGCTCGATGGACACGGCTGTGCTGGATGAAAAGGAGGTGATTTGCTGACAAAGCGACAATTCTGTGCGTTACGTTGAGATCGACCGTGTGACCACGGTCTGATGCTCGACGGCCCCTAACGTGCAGAATTGTGCCCCGGAAATGAAACTAAAAATCAAACTGATATCGAAGCGAAACGCAACAAATGGCATCAAAAACCAAATCAAAAACCAACTCAAACAAATACTCAAAACCGAAATCAAACTCGTTCACCTGTTTTTAAAAACATGCATTTAAAAAAAAGGTCAAAACCGAAAAGGGAAACCTAAAGAAAAACTCTATAAAAAAGTAAAAGAAAATCAAAATCGATCGAGGTTTTAATTTCGTATTTAAACTCTTGTTTTTTATAACAAATATATATATATATATATACACATATAGTATTTGGTAGATCTTGAGAATATGAATCCTGCAAAGTGTTCGGAATTTTTATAAGCAATTTTTCTAGGCCTGAAAATGAGTTTTCATAAGTGTGTGTGTGTATTTTTACTATATGATTTCATTGAAAATAAAAATGTGCTCAGTTGGAATACTTTTTCCACACACTGTACATAAGTAAACTGACAGTAGTATTTAGTTGACAAATCAAAGAAAGAAAGGCATACTTCCAATAGGTTTTTTTTTTTTAAATATACACTGAGAAAAAGCTCATAGACCTATGTAGATAAAACTGTTTCCTAATAGACTCTAAGCTGACTAAATCAAGAAACTGCTCGTTACTCCCGTTGAGGGAGAGAGGAGAGTGCAGAGAGGAGAGGAATGGAGAGGAGCGGAGCGGTAAATCGTAGTCCTCTTAAATTTTTGGGTTTTTGGGTTCTATTTTGGGTGGACTCCCACAGCATTTATTATGCGACGCACAACATAAAGAAAGGATACTAATCTAATCAAAAGATAAGCATGAAAGTATACAGAAAATAATCTCCCAAAAGTAGAAAGTAAGTGGATGAAAAACTACACAGTAAAAGTAAAGAATGTTTTACATTTTAAGATTTGATGGATGCATCGTAAACATAATAAATAGTTCAATAATCGAATAATCGTTTGATCGATTGATTAGTCGAGAGAAATATGTCAATATATATATATAGTGAAAAGCTAGCTGGAAAATTCGTTAGTTGTTTCATTAAAAATTAAATAGAACGTAGCATAATCACACACATAAGTATATCAGCATAATTCTAACTAAGTAATAACTAAGTATTAACTGAATTATTGTTTCAGTTAGGGTACGAGATCATTGACTCAGCAAATCTCACGCTCATTTGTTGTACTCGTTGTTGTTGTTGTTGTCTCCACCACAAAAAGAAACCAAACAAAAAATAATCAAACAAATCTTAATCAAATTGTGCACAATTCGCTCACATCGCTCACATTTAGCTCAATTTCCTCCTTTCACACCACCCCGAATAAAAAACCAAAAATAATCAACTATTTTGCATGGTAATTTGTTGACTCTGGGATTAGAAGCTGTGTCAGCTAATTAAAATTGCATAATTTCTCTATTTTGTATTCTTTCTTTCGAATCGAATCGAATTGAATCGAAGAGAGCGCGTAAAATCGTCGTCGAGACCAAGGCCTAGGCCAACTCCAACAAGAGCGAGCGAGAGCGAATGTTAAAGAGAGAAAGAGATGACAACTGAGATCAGGGATCGATCAGGGACTCCACAAACAGATCGAACAGATCGACAGGCAATGACAACAGTACTTTCAATTCTTTCATTAATTGTAAATAAAAACAAAATTAGTAAAAATAGAGATCTTAACTGTATTCTACACTGAGACTTTTATTTCCACATTTCATTCGAGTGAAAAACGAATAAACCAAAAATAGCTACAAATGTTTTGATATTCAAATCAAAGTCAGACAATAAAATTACAAAATATACACTTAATTGATTTGGAAAGATTAATCGAGTAGTGAAATGAAAACAAAACATATAAAAACCAACAGCTAAACTGCTTAAAATACTTAAATTAAGATTCTGGAGATCGAATCGCATCAGTTTACATATTTAAAACCAATTAAAATTAAATTAAATTAAACCAATTAAAAAAAGAAACTAATCAACTGATAATTAAATGAATTACTTAACAAAACATATTAAACATTAAACCTATGTTCAGTTTACATTATAAACAATTAGGCAAAATATATATATATATATATATACACATAAAGATAATTATGAATAAACTATATAATGTGCGCCGATCTCACTAAAATGGACTGAGGCAAAAGACACTGGACGAGCGCATGCAACATGTGGCAAGAGTCTCCGAATGTTGCAAGACCACGATGATGATGAAGACGTCGACGAGGTTAGATTTTTAAAATACAATTTAAAATTAAAACTACAATTTAAAAACCTAAACAACATAAGCTAAATTTCAAAATGTTGTAAAAAAAAACCAAAAACAAAAACATAAACCCAAAAATCATATCAGATTCTAAAATGATATTAAAATTAAATGGAAAACGTAAACTCAATAAATGAACATTTAAATTCAAAGCTATTCGAGTGTTTCAATTTGTGGCACAACCGTTGTGGCTGCCACATCCTTCAGATGTCGCTGGCGATGCTTGTATAGCGAGCTTGGATCCCGCGTGGAGAACTTGCAGTGCTCGCAGCTTAGCGGCTTTTCGCCCGTATGCTGTCGCATGTGTATCTGTTGGGGAGTCAACGCATTAACTTAGCCACACCTACTATATATAGCATATAAACTTACTATTAAACTGGCCTTGCGCGCCGTCTTTTTGCCACATACGCTGCAAATGAAGGGCTTGATTTTGTTGTGCACCGTTTTCACGTGCTTCGAGAGCGTTTTCCCGTTCACAAACTTTCTCTGACAGATTTCACAGGTTTTCTCTGCATAGTATTTGTTCTTTTTGGCTGTGGACAGTTGTGGCACCACTTGGGTTTCCGTTTCCTCCACGCCCAAATGCTGCTGCTGTTCCTCTTCTTGCTGCTGTTGCTGCTGCTTTTGAACGCGTCTTCGGAGAAGCTCCCGTTGCAGAACTCTGCCACGCCACTTCTTGTGCACGCGCATGTGTCGCCAAACGAGCGCTGAGATCGCTGACTTGTAGTCACAGCCCTGAACTGGACATTGCAGCAGATCCACATCAATTTGATGCATCTTCCACAAATGCGAGGAGCAACGTCGCCAATTGCTCAACTCCAGGCCGCACTCGATGCAGCTGTACCCCTCGCCCTTGTGACATTTAGCATGCAATGTCAGTTTGTCGATATCCTGGAACTTGTATATGCACTCACTGCTCTCCGCACAGCTGTAAGGAAAGTCTGACATTAAAAACACACAAGGCACTCTGTTAACAGTTTAGTTAAGCTACTCACGGAACTTGCATATTTACGCGCAGCGCAATTCGAAAATCCTTAAATGGCATGGGTTGCAGCTCAGCTGGTGGAGGCGGTGAATCCGTGCGAGAAATCAACTGAGTTTTGTTTGGATTCCGGCGTGTTGCTTGTGTCAACGGCTGACAGCCATGGAAGTACACCATGTGGCCACGCAAGTCCTCCAACAAGTCATATTGTCGTAGGCACAGACTGCACACGTAAACAATGCGCGGCGGCAATTCCATTTGAAATCAAAATGAACAATTTTTAACGAGTAACCATTTGCTGTATTTCAAACCACAAGCAATCAGCTGTTTTTAACAGCTAATGTAACTTAACATCGTGCCTGAATTCAAACTTAACAGCTGTTAGACAACACATATCTCTGGGCTCAAATAATTCCCTAAATTATGGTACTTTAAATATTGGTAGGAAATTATTGGCAGCGCTAGAGTTGCCATATTGCATAAAATATTGTCAAGTATTTTGCTGCTATCGGCGTGCTGTCACACTGTCAAAAGGAAAAACGCGAACGCGTATAAAATATTTTATATTTTATTTAATTTATTAGTTCTTAGCGATAAATATTCAGACCGCTATAGTCTCGGACTTGTAAGTATCGCAAATATGGGCAGCGCACTAGAGAACTATGTAAATCAGGTGCGCACGCTAAGCGCAGCAGGTAAGTGAACGCCGGTGGCCGGTCTCGCTACTGGCACGAATCTTAAATTTTGACGAATTTGTTGTTAATTATATTTGAATTGTTTCTTACGGACATTATTATGGTACAGGCAGCTACCGCGAACTGGCTGATGAGTTGTCCGAATCACTGCCGCTGCTCGGTCGCAACTGGAGCATACTGGACAATGTGCTCGAAACACTCGACATGCAACAACACACTTTGGGCGTGCTCTATGTGATCCTGGGAAAGCTGCACAGTGTGCCATCATCAAATCCGGAACCGGCACAAATAATCCAATTGATGCGCGACTTTGTGCAACGCAGCTGTTCCGAACAGCTACGTTTTGCCGTCTGCCCTTGTGAGTAAATTGCCGAATAAAATCAAAGATTTTACATTTCATGCTATATTTCATTTTAGATTATGAGTTGTGCCATTTGTTTACGGACTTTCTGGTGCAAAAGAATGTGAGCATTTTGGGCATAAAGGTGCTGTCGCGAGCCATTGAACAGATCAGACAATTGGACACACAGCTAACTCCCATACACGCCGATCTCTGCCAGCTTAGCCTTAAGGCGAAAAACTTTAATCTGGTGCTGAATTATCTGGACACAGATATCACAGACATCTCCACCGTAGCCGCCGAGTGCAAAAATCAACAGCAACAGCAGCCACAGCACACGCTGGTAGGTTCACTGAACCTTAATTAATTACATATGAAAAGTTCATTTAATTTTTGGTTTGTTTAGGATGCCAACAATGATGCAAAGTACTTTTTGTTGTACTATTATTACGGCGGCATGATCTATACGGCTGTTAAGAACTACGAGCGTGCTTTGTACTTCTTTGAGGTGTGCATCACCACGCCCGCTATGGCCATGTCCCACATCATGCTGGAGGCATACAAAAAGTTTCTCATGGTTTCACTGATTGTCGAGGGCAAGGTAAGTACTCTTACCTGGATTGCATGGATGAATGTTATCTGCACGTGTATATTTATGTAGATCGCGTATATACCAAAGAACGCACAAGTAATTGGTCGCTTTATGAAGCCGTTGGCAAATCATTATCACGACCTGGTCAATGTGTATGACAACTCGTCGAGCGAGGAGCTGCGCATCATTATACTCAAATACAGTGAAGCATTTACACGTGATAACAACATGGGATTGGCCAAACAGGTGGCCACATCCCTTTATAAGCGCAACATTCAGCGTCTCACGAAAACCTTTCTCACCCTCTCCCTGACCGATGTCGCCAGTCGTGTCCAGTTGCCCAGTGCTGCTGAAGCGGAGCGCTACATACTGAACATGGTTTGTTGTCGACTTAAGCTGAATCTTTGTTAGCTTTGTTATCAATACTAATGTAATCCACAGATCAAATCGGGTGAAATCTTTGCCAGCATCAATCAAAAGGATGGCATGGTTCTCTTCAAAGACGATCCAGAGCAATACAACTTACCGGACATGTTCCTCAATGTGCAAACGAACATAACGCAAGTGCTCGATTTGGTTAAACAAATCAACAAAATGGAAGAGGAGATCATATTGAACCCCATGGTAGAGTCCTGCTAAATTTAGTTAAAAGCTGTAAATAATAATCATTTCATTTGTTCGGCAGTATGTGAAAAAGGCGCTGGGCAGCCAGGAGGATGACTTGGCGTCGCAGCATCCCAAGACCTATTCGGGGTAAGAACAAGCTAAGAATTCAACATCAAATCAAGAAACAAGTCAAACTATCTTCTATCATTCAGTGATCCGACGGATTGAAAATTCACCACTATGCTGCAGGGACACTACAATTGGGCCCTGGGCCAAAACATCAAAAACTCATAAGCTCCATCAACGACACGAAGAAGAACCGTTTCAAAGAAAAGAGGAATGAAAGGAAAAGAAAACCACGCGCCTAATTGCAAATTTATAGATGAACATGCTATTTTAAATAAAACTATGTATAAATCGAATGAATCATGAATCGTGGAGATAGCACGTAATTAGCCGGCGTCTAATCAAACGCCGCAATTATTGATTGCCCAACATTCCGGACACTCACACTCGCATTCGCCCCCAATACGGCCCAAACTGATAACGGCCAAGTTCAATTATGATAACGGGTCTTAAACTCGATCAGGCGACATTTGTGGGCTGTTGATATCATTGTGTACTCTATTGCTTTGTACCTGGACTATCCAGTTAAATTAGAAGACAACTGTGTGCTTGTAATAATGTCAAGTTATAGTGTAATTCTTAATTGTAGTATTTTACATTGTTTACAATATCAATGTCAGGCATGACGAAGATCTGTCTGTGTGTGTTTGTAGTTTAGCTAACCCTAAGTGACTAGTGACTGTCCACCCGTCGTCTTCGCAGTGTAGTATATAGATTATAGTAGGTATGTGTGTGTTTAATAATAGTTCAAGTGGTTAATAAGTACTAGTATTTACAGCTAAGACTAATTACTATAATTGTGGCTATGTACAATGTTTCACTGTTGCTGCTTCGACGCTCTGATCCACATCTACGCAGTTTGGTAGCTTCAATATCTTGTTGTGGCCTCTCCTCTGCATTGAGATTCCGTTTCTCTGAGCGTCGTTTTATATGCTGCTACTGTTATCGTCGTAGTAGTCGTCGTCTAACCGGTTTTCAGAGCATCCACATCCAGCATTGTTGTCTTCAATGGACTACTCACAGACACACCCACACCGATAGTCTCACCATCGGATATGCCGCGATAAACTTTATGCAGCACATTGAAGATTATAAAGCAGACAATCAGCACCAGCAGCGACATGAAGACATAGGCCAAAACCAGAGGCGTATCCGAGATGGGATCCAACATTGTAGCTCTCAAGCGTATATTCCAAAATTCCTGATGTGTTTTATATATATATGGAAAGTGAGTGAGAGTTTGTGACTGACACTGAGAAAATGGGAGAGAATTTGGAAACTGAGCGGAGGAAGCGGAGTACGTTGTTCACAATTCAGAGCGAGTGCGTCGAACTGAAGCGCGTATATGTTAATTAAATGTCGTATATAATTCTATATATATACATATGTATATCTATATAGGCATGTATTTTGTTCGCGAGCGTACGCCGTCTTTCCGTTCCGTACCGTGTGCATTGACACCTGTGTGTTAACTGAGGCGAGCCGCCAACCAACAAACTAGACAGAATGTATCGCTATAGAATTTTTGTGTCCGCTCGTTACGTATACGCAATGTTGTGTCGTACCGCCGCCGTTGCGCCCGCCGCGATAAGCAGATCGACAAAAAGCCCAGCGCTTAAGTTTTCAAAGTGTTAGCTTGTTCTGGAAACTGTTACATTGGCCACGGTCAGGCTGAAGTTGTTCGATCTATCTTTAGTTTGATCGCAGTGCATGTCTGGACTTGTCAGAACATGTTGTGACAGGCATATACCCTGTATACAGTCCAAAGTGCAACATTTACACATGTGCTCAAACATTTCTAGCGTGTAACTCGTTTAATTCGTGCCCAGCAGCCTCAAGCAAGACAACTCGACTGAAGCATACCCTGTAAATGCTTGAAAAGTCTCTGTACTTAAAGGGAATTCAACATTTTTATATAAACATAATATTTTTAGTGACATCAATTTGATCGCCACACACGACTGCATCACTTTTAAGTAGCTACGTCTTCTATATACCCTGTACAGAGCTTAAAGTGCAATATTTGCATATATTTTCAAAACATTTCAAACAAAAAACTCGTTTGTGCTTGAGGTTGATCGCGTTCTGCCTGACTGGGCGCTAACAGATACCCTGTAATTTAAATTTGTTTTACATTAATGCTAAAAGTTCCGCTATAAACAAACTTTTAACGATTACATAGCACTATAATTATATTATATGGCTATAATTCCATTTGTTTCTGATACGTTCAGTTGCTTATCAAATTGGGCAGACTCCAAGTGGCGCCACAGTGCCTAAATGTGTACAGGGTATCTCAAGAATTATGAATGCCAAACACATGCACAAATCGAGCCAATCGGTTGTCTTTCATTTATTTACATATATTTTTGCTTTATTAATTGAAATAGAGACAAAATAAATACACACACACACAAAGCTGGCAATTAAATTGGAATAGCGTCAGGCCCATTTCAGATACAGATTCCAGTGGCGCTACGATCCCAGCGTCATCATCATCATCATGATCATCATCATTGCCATCGTTTGCCGTTTTATTGTGTTTATTGTTGGTTGTGATTTGGCAATCTTTTTTAAGTGCGCCGTCGTTATCTAAAAAGCGACTGATAATACTCAATTCTTTTTTTTTATGTTTTCTGTGTGCTTGTGGTCGGTTCCGTAATAAAGATAAGCGAAATGTTGTCTACCCTTGCCCAGGTGTGTCTATGTGTAGCGAACGTTTTTGGAGTGGAGTACATGAGTCCCAAGACGACACAGTTTCGTTTCTAGTTTCCAGTTCGAGCTGAAGAACTCAAACTCGTTATTGGCTAGAGCATAGTTTTCTCAGCTACACACACACACACACGCACTAACACACCTACACACACACACCACACAGCAAGCGAGCACAAACTAGTTCTACAAAATAAAAATATAAAACTTAATTATGTATTCAAGCGGCCCTCGCTGTTCCCCCCTAATGCCTGCTGCCCCCTCCTGGTGTCTGCGACTCCGCAGCGGTTCGCCGCTTGTGCCTGGGTGGCGCTCGACACGCGCTCGCATTGTCCGTGCAGCGAGCCTCCATCACATCCTTGATCACATCGTCGAGCACCAGTCGCATGTTGTTCCGTTCACAGCAGCGTAGGAGTACCTTCAGCCGGGGTATCTTGGACATGTGGTCATAGTACTTGAGTATGCGCAAACTATCGAGATCACGATCCACGGCAGCAGCACACTTGGTCACACTGTCCTTGCAATTGCACATAAAACTAACCGCACGGTGTTTGGGATTCTGAAAGATGTCTAGGCCAACGCTGACCAAGTAGCAGGGCTCCAGCGTGAGCGTAATCCGCACTGGCAAGCACAAGTTGAGTACTGTTTAGGAACCTTTTGGAATGAACTACTTACCCACCGATGTGTCGAAGATCGTGGAGCGATTCTGTATCCAAATGGAGCGAGCACTTGTCTGGGTGGCAAACACCTCCGAGCGGCTGGACTCCCTCAATGCAATTGTAGAGCGGGAAACGGGAGCGGGAAACGGCAGCGGCAAATTATCATAGATGGATATGTAGATCTTATGGCTAACATAGGCCACTATGAAGAACAGGATGATCAGGATGAGCAGGAAGACAATGTAGGTGAAAAGTGTGGGCAACCAAATGATGGCGTCCAGCAACATTAGAACAGAAGGCTGCTAGGATTTACAAATTTCACAGATTTGACAAAACAAAAATAAAATACATAAAATAACAAATCAAATAAAACAAAACAATACAATAACACAAACCGTTGTGGAACATGAGATTTATGTTTTTATGTCAAATATTGAATACCCCGTCCCTTGGCTCCGCCCCAGCACCAGTTCCACCTCAACTGGTATCGCTTTTGGAGGATCTTTAGTTTTGCAACATCTATGTAAATGTATTTATTATTGTTTTTTTTTTTTTTTTTTTGTGTTTTGTTAGCGTTTGTTGTTGTTTTTTTACTTGTTTCTTGTTTATAGTACATACGATTTTACATTGATAATTTTATTTATTTTAAATTGTATACTCTCCTCTCTTCCTCCTGCTCTTGCTCCTTTTTGCTCGCGCTCTTTCGCATAAACTTTCATTTCTTATTTTGTTTTTGTCACACTTTCTTTAGCCTTGGCTTAATGCACACATTTTCATATCATTTAGCTCTCCTCTCGCTCTTTCGCTCTCTGTTTACAGACTGACCCGCCGGCGGGTGCACTCGAACGCACTGTGGCGTGTGGGCGTGGCTTGCACACCTGAAAAAACAAACGAATCCCTAGGCTCAACCTTAGCTAATTGCATGTCTATGCATGTCTGTGCGTGCCTGTGTCTGCTTGTGTGTGTGTGCATGTCAGTATAACACTTTCACTCACACACACACGCGCAGTTCTCAAGCATATTAGTTGCATTAATTCATTGTTACTTTTCATTTGCTTTGTATTATTTTACAATTTGTTTGATTACTTTCTTCATCTTTTTGTGGCAGTTGTTAGAATAAAATGCCATTTTGGTTATGCGGCGTATAGTATAACAGAGTATAACAGTTAAATAAATGGGGGGGCTGGCATGTGTAATCGAAATAAGCGCAGACAATAAGTTACAATTGTTATTAACAAATGCCAAACGATGAAACAAACAAAATGAATTTACAATTAAACAAATTGCACACAAATTATTACTCCACTTTCAATTTGTTTATGATAAGTATATTTGTTTTTGTTGTTTCTTTTTCGATTCCAATCTCGGACTTCAGTGTGCGAATCTTTTAAAAATAATTTAACTAGATATTAAAGAATAGTTCTTAGTTTTCTTCTTGTTGCTGCCCAATCTGCTCTGCTTTTCCCCTCTCCTACAAACAAATGATAGAAAACTTGAGATTGAAACTTAGCTCATCTCATTTGTATAACAGTAAACTTAGCATGCATGTATATGTGTGTGTTTGTGTGTATGTGTGTGTGTGTGTGTGTGTGTTATAGCTAACTTTACATTTATATGTATTAATTTATACGTATTTTACTTTTTGTTTGTAGTTTGTTGCTTTGATGTTGTTGTAAAAAACATTCAGATCTCCAATGATTATTAAATGAAATGTATTAGTTAATTGTTATACATATTTGTTTTGTTTTGTTTTGTTTTTGCTTGGCAGCATGTTCCGCATATAACAGTAGACTCTGTCATAACCGAAAAGTGTTATACAGGCTCGTTTCGTTTCGTTTCAGTTGCTTTGTTTTTGTTTTCTTTTGTTTTTTTTTTCACGTTTTTGTAATTTTTTTATTCCTGGCAAAAGTTGCAAAAAGTCAAATTGTAAATTGAATTAATTAAAGGTGCAACATGTTGCAGGTATTTGTAGTAGTTAACGCCTGTGGAACATGCCGCAACGTTTACACAAAGAAACACACACATTACACAAATACATATGTAACTTCAGTACAACATACAGAATTCATATACGTAATTAACATATTGGTATTGGTATTGGGTAAGTCGCCCTTTCTTCACTCTCTTCACTCTCCTCTCGTCTACTCTCTTGCTCTCCCTCACTCTTCCTCTCCTGTTCTTTAGCCCTTTGCCCATTGAGCTCAACTCAATCTTTGATCGTCTTTCAACTCTCAAACGGGGCTTCAGTTTCATCATTTGCTTTCTTTCTCTTCTTTACACATTTAAATTTTTTTAATTTTTAGTTTAGTTTTTTTTTGTAGTAGTTTTTTTTGTTTTTTATGCTGAGCGTTCTTTTGTTATAGTTGTTGTTGTTGTTGGCATGCGAGCTGCGTTGTTGTTGATGTTATTTGATGTGAAGTGCTGGTTGCTGCGGTGACTTAGACGGACAATGAAACAAAACTGTTATACTGCGTAATGTTGCGCTTCAGAATATCAGCACAGGGACCCAAAACACGTTCAAATCTGTTTAAAAAAAGAAATATTTGTTAGAACTAAGCTGAATTCGTATTTATTTAAAACTTACCTCGCTCTGTCCAGCTTCACACACTTGAGCGGGCCACGGGCCACAACAGTGGCGGCACGTGGACGATCCAGGAGTAGTGCAATTTCACCAAAGTAATCGCTGGAACCCAGGCGACCCACTTCAGCGGGCTCCTCGCCCTGCTAAGAAAAATTAGTAGATGAAAATTTTAGTTTATAGAAAGTTTTATATGATTATTGGTTTTCTAAGTAAACTCACCTCGGAGCGCTGCTGCAGGACCACGGCACAACCCTCGAGGATAATGTAAAAGTCATCGCCGGCAGCGCCTTGCTTCACAATGGTCTCGCCATCGTCGAAGGAGCATGTCTCCAGCGAATCGGCGACTGTAAGGCGTTCCCACTTGTCCAGACTCTCCAGTATGGAGACACGTGACAGGAACTCCTCGTACATCTTGCGTTTCCGGATGGTTGAGCCCATAAGAATACGTCTGTAGGAGTCGCGATCGATGCCCCACAGCTTCACATCGCTCTTGGCCCGAACGGTAGCTGCTCTTGGGGTGCCATAGATGAGAGCCAGCTCACCAAAGCTGCCGCCCTCACTGATGGTTGTCACTAGCTCAGAATTAACAAAAACCTGCAAAAATCGATTATCAATCAATTGAAAAACTCTTAAAGGTTTTAACTTTGATTTTTTAGATACTCACGTCCACCTCACCCACATCGATGACATAGAAGTTATCACCCTCATCACCCTGCTGTATGATATTTTCGCCTGCCGTGTGGGTAACTGGAAACATGGCATCGAATATATCGGAGCGTTCGCTCTCATCCAAGTGAGCGAACAGCACATTTTTGGCTATGGCCTTGGACAGGGCGTTCATTGTCTTGTAATCTTTCGGTACGACTTTCTTAACATAGTTGGCGGCGTCCTCTTCGGTCACCGGTTCGGCGGAGATGCCACCGCGCCTGCGCACGGGTGGTGCGGCTGTTTGTGGCATTGGACTGAGATCGTCGCAATCGTCTGGGCTGATTACCTGTTTGCTGGCATCCAGTTTCACTTGCTCCTGCAAAGACAAGCACAACAAATTAGTACAACACTTTGTAGACTGTATAACAGTATAACAGTTTAAAGATATAGTAAACCTGTAATTGCAAACTGCAGTTAACTGTAGCAGAACAAATGTACAGCAGTTACTGGCTTTTGATGGCAAATTGCCGTTTAAAGTGCAAAATTAGCTTTTTGCCATTTGCCGTGCACGCCCACCTGCTGCTGCAGCAGTCATAGCATCTTCCCCACCACCACCCCAATCTACCCCCAGCGCAGCAGCAATTGCGTCTACATTGTGCGTCATACCAGAGATACCAACTGTGTGTCCATATGTCAAAAGTCAGTTGGGGATGCTACCGAAGAGTGGGGAATAAAAAGCTTCTTCCCCGCATGGAGTCTGATGCCCGTTTATCTATTTTTGTTAGCTCAAAGTTTATGGGGGCGATAAATGGAATCAAAAACGCATAAACGATTAAGCTTCTTTACGCCCGTATTTATTGCCAGCCCACATGCATACAAGAGTCTCTCAGTTTTGTACCACAAGTGCAACAAACCACATCTATTAAATTTGTAATGTCCAGTGCACTGAGTCACTTCTGACGCCGTGACGTCAATGTGGTCAAGCAGCTTTAGCAGAAGCCACACGCAAAACATTCAGATTAAGTTGCATTTCAATGTCACTCAAGAGTGATTGCGGCTCAAATTCAGCTTTGCATTTGGCCAACAAGCTGAAAGAACCGTCAGAACAACAGTTTAGCTACTAAAACAGCTGTCTGACATTTGAAATTTTGAAGGAAACATGTGAGAGAATGAACACAATATAGAAACTAAGTATACCAGTTGCTGAACACGTGTATAACAGTTGATATAACAGTATAACAGTCGGTATAACAGTTTGATTGTTTGCTTCAGACTTCTAAGAAGTGTATAACAGTGGTACACAAGAAGTTCACAGTCAGACCTTTGCCAACAGTATAACACTTGTGTAAAACAGTCTAATTGGATTCTAATTAGTTAACAGCTCACAAATCATAACGAGTACCTTCCCGAACTAATCTAGGTTATCAGCACTATTTAAGTTTACTTTAAGTTACGCCTCCCCTGCCAGTAATAATCGTAGCAGCCATAAACACACCACCCAAAAGCCATTAAGCTGTCAATAAAAAGCCGGCAACTAAAATTCAAAATGGCCAAAATGCATAAACTTTTATGGTCAGAACAAGTGTATTTTGTGGAAACGCATAAAGTAGGCTGAGCGCGTGCAAAGTGTAAACAAAACGCAATCGGGAAAAAGCAAAAACAGCAACAACAAAAGTAAATGAAGCAAAGAAAACAAAAACAACAACAAAAACAATAATAACAATAATAATTAAAGCAATTTGCCAGATGATCATGGATTGTTGGTGATAAGAGTTCTCGGGCCAATTGCCAGTTAAAAGCTGGCAAACAAAGTAAATCAATCAGAAAAGCCAAGCGACGCGTTGCGACACGATGCGACACGTTGTTGTGCATACAAATGCCACAAATTGTGGCACATTGTGAGCAGCAGCCGTAAAAGGCTGCACCCAAAGCCAAAGCCACAAAACAAGCTGACAAGTCAAAGCCGCCTGTTGACTCGATGTTGTCATTGCTTTGGGCCAATAAACTGCTCCCTTTTGGCCATTTAATGTTGGCCAGCAAGGCTTTGTGAGTGTGTTGTTGGGGTGGGCAAAGCCACAGGGAGTGACAGGGTCTCGGCCAGGGCTTCGAGCCGGCGCATATTGTTGACCGTGACCTTTATGCAGACGCGGAGTCGGCGCTCAGTCAACTAGCCAACAAAACCATCCATGGCCATGGCCCTGACATGCACTCCCTGAGTTACATTTGCCTCCATCTCCCCCAAGCTAACGTTGTCTTCTTGTTTTCCTCTCTCTCCCTTGCTCTCCATTTCTCTTGCTTTCCCTGTGCTTCGTTTTGCGATTTTTTAGCGACATATTAAACGGAAATCGATTTCGCATTGCAAATTAAGTTTCTGACGTAAACTTAGACTGTATGATGTGTGTGTATGCTTGATTGTGGGTGTGCGGCTGTAGTCTAACTGGGTGTGTAGTCATGACAAACGTCGTGACACTGAAACGGTTATCAAAAAAATTGTAATGTCATAATGAAAACATAAACGAAATGACCCAACAGTTTGATTGACTATCGCCGATTGACGATTGACGCTACACTTTTTATCGAAATGCAAAAAGCATTCTGGCGCTTGCTGCACGTTGCACTGGGACTCAGAATTTAATTAAAACTGACATTGAAATTGTGGGTAAACTTAAGTGTTTCAATTATTTCGAATAAGTGCTATCGATAGACAGTTGTTTGCCTTAGAAAGACATCTAATTAAAGTCGATAGAAATATCGATAGCCGGTTAGCTACCGATAATAACGTTACTCAGTCACTTTTGATAAGTTCCTCCAACTTAGACTAAGTTCCAATGCTTAAATAGGGTAACTGACTTCAACAGACTGTCTTTATTTGTTTATCTATATTTTTTAGACAGTTTAAAAAGTTTAAAAACTCAAAAGAAAATGTTATTGATAGATTTCCAACACACTCTTGACACTTTGTTAGATTAAATTAATTCGTTGAGTTGATGGATGACTTTTTTATGGTATCCGGTGTAGTAAACCCAATTCTAGCTAACTCTGAACACTTTTAATAGCTCTCTTCTGCTTAAAGATAAAAGACACATAAAATTCGCCAACATACATGTATGTTTGAATTCCGTGCTTTAAAAATCTTTTGCCAAAGTAAATAAATGTTCTAAACAAATACTAAACAAACGAAATGAGTAATAAAGAAACTTTTGTGATTTGCGAGAGAGCACGTTCCTTTCTCGCAGTGTAGATCACAAGTCAATGCCATAAAAGAGCTACGCCTTATTAGGCGATAACAACAACAAGTACAACAAGTGCGTGACTATTCAACTGTAGAGCTTGTTCGTTCAGTTCTAAAGCATCTTTAACCCCTACACTAACAACCCTCCCACTATCCCTTAACCCCTCAGCTCCCCTTAACCCATTGAACACTTTGAAAATGACACGCAGTGAAAAGTGCAGTGCGTGACGATTGCATTGAGTGATTGAGCGAATGAGTGTGTGAATATTGAGTGAATGAATGCACAGTATGAATGCTTATTCAATAATGAGTAAATAAGAACAAATTACAAACTAAAAGCACAACTGAGATTATGCTTAATAAGCTCAGTGCAAACCTTTGACATGTTTTCTTTTTAGCTTTTTAGCTTTTGCTTTCAGCTGCCTCGCTGTCTGGTGTGTGTGTGTGCGTGCGTGAGTGTGTGTGTGTGTGTGCCTGTAATTGCAACAAAACGCTGTTTATGGACACAAACCAAATACAATAATAATCACACAAAAAACAAACGCGACGCGACAACGTGAGAGGCAAACAAACAACTGGCGGACGAGACACTTAAAATTTCCACTTAGTTTTTCGCCTTTCTTTAGTTTTCATTATTTATTAGCTTGAGTTGTTGTGTTATTGTTGCTTGTAGTTATTCCACTAATGGAAATTCGTGTAAATTTTCACAGATTTCAACAGCCAAATTGGAAATAAAGAAACTGCTCACGAATATTACGTATACGTAACGCACGACAACTGCAACAACAACAGCGAGCAATGACAAATCCAATGTCAAAGTTTTATAAAAATAAATATTGAAAAGAAGCAAAAAATAAAATGAAATTGTCAAAAACAAGAAAAAAGTTGCTACAAATTTTTAAGCAAAAAATTCTGTGGACATACAAAAAGTTAAGGGCAAAAAGTGAAGCAGTAAATAGAATAATAAAACTTTTGTTTAAACAAAAGTGAAGCCATGTCTTTGAATGATATTTATGCATAAATAATAATAAATATACTAAATATTTTATGTAGTAAACTTTTAATGATGCTTATGCGGGTTGCTGTCTATTAAAAGAATTTTAATTGGCGCAAAATGCGAAAGAAATTATATAAAAATACCAAAGAGTGAGGGAGAGAGCAAGAGAGTGAGAGAGAGGGGTATAGTCATATAGTATAGTATATAGTATGAGTATACATATGTATATATATTTATAATTTCTATATTTGTTTAACGCGTGCGTCACACACACAATTTTATTATAGTTTTACTCGTTGTTGTTGTTGTTGTTGTTGCTCTTGTTCCTGTGGTTTATTAATTTATCTGATTTTAGCTAATTTAATTTGTAGCTGCTTTTATTTCTTTATATTCGAATTGTTGTTGGCGTTAGCCATTTTTAATTTGTCTAATTAATCCAATTGCAGGAACTTTACACTGCATATAAATTAAACACACACAGAGGTATGTGTGTGTGTGTTGGTGTGCGTTTGTGTGTGTGTTTTTACCGTTTTTTACGTTGCCCTCGTGCAACTTTTTGTCCCCGTTGCTTTATTTTCTTTAGCTTTTCGTGTTATTTACAAAACGGAGGCGCGACACAAACTGAAAATTGAATTCGAATTCGCTTTCAGCTCAGTTGTAGTCGCAGTCGCAGTCGTCGTCGCGGTCGCAGTCGCGGTCGACGTTGCGGTTGGCGTCGCCATCGCCGTCGCCGCTTGTGTTAGCGTCAGCGTAGGCTTCGTCTTTGCACGTCTTCCAGTTCGCCCCACATACATCTAAGTGTCTCTCGCTCTCCCTCTTTCTCGCTCTCTCTCCTTTTCACCACTGTGTACCCCATGTCGTGTGTGCTTGGGGCAGACCCTGCTCTCATGTGTGTATGGGTGTGTGCGTGTGTGGTTTTTGCTTGAGGTAGCCCAAGACCTGGACAAGGCAACGACTTAATGCGGGGGTGGGGGCACAACTGCACTGCTACAAATAATTACTGCACACAGTCACACACGTACACATATTTGCTTCTTTTTTCTTTATATTCACATTTTAAATTCTACCCCCATTAAGTTTTGAATTATGAAAAATTCAAAAAGACCGAGCCCAACTAGCTTATAAACGACTCAAGGGTATAACTTTAATAAAAATTATTAGTTAGTATTACTAAACTTACAGGGAAAAGCTTAAGCTTATGCGCTAATTTCTTAAGGCATCAAGCCTGTTACTAACACACACACACAACACTATAACACCCTTTGTTGCGCACTTTGCATCGCCCACTTCTGTTCTTTCCTCACACAGATAGCAGAATACTCAATTATAGCTCAAAATCAGCTTTATTAACAGCTTAAACATTTTAATGTGCATGAAATTAATGCACGGACAATACGAGAATTGTTGTGGACTTCTGATTGAATAGAATAATTGAAATGAATTGATTGTTGGCATGTCAGGCATTTCTTGCAGTGTAGCACACTAAAAATTTTCTGCCCAGCAAAATCTAAAAACAACACACAACACACAGAAATACACACATGCTCAACAACAACAACAGCAAGAACGTAAAGCAAAGCAACTAAAACAACTCAAAAATGAGCGAAACATTAATAAAGCAGCAACAGCAGCAGCAACAATAATAACAGCAACAACAGCTAGAAATGATGGCCACAAAAGTGTAGCCAAGAAATTGTTAGGTGGGAGGGACGGGGTGGAATGGGCACGAGAAGTGTAGTTTTGGCTTTGGCCACTTGTCAGTTTTGTTGTTTGCAAATGGCAAAAAGGTAAAAACAAATCAATTTTTGAGGTAGGCGCAGCGGAAAGCAGAGGCCGGGCAGATTTGGGAGGGTAATGTTGAGAACAGTGGGCGATTTATTTGCCTAAGCTCAACCTACAGCACTACAGAAACAACAACAACAATAGGAACTGCTATAGGAACTACAATCATAAAGTTACGTCTGTGTGGAATTTATAATTTCGTGTAGCAATAAAAATGTTTGTTTGCTTAACTTCCACACACACACACACACACACACACAAGACACATGTATCTATTATAGTAGTAATTATGATATCCATTTTGTGATTTCTTCGTGCACCACGTGACGTATGCGCAATGTAAAAAATATGTGTGAATTGTGACTAACAAAAAAGGAGGAAGGGAGGGAAAGAGACTCAGAACAAGAGCGAGAAACGTATACGTGTGAAGAGGTGCTTGTAGAGGGTGCGAAACTCAGCTCTAGAGAAACGAGAAATAGACAGGGGAGAGAGAGGGAGTGAGGGAAGTAAAGAGAGACGGAGGTGAAGACCTTGCTCGTGCTGAGAGGCTATTTTCAGGTGAGATTCAAGTGCTCCAACAGTTCATGACGAGCACAAGCGAAAGAGTGAAGGAGATAGAAACGAAGAGAGGAGAGAGCAAAAGGGGTAATGCTAAAATTACTTGCCAATTTTAAGATTTTTGACTAACACTACAAATATTTTACTAGCAAAGAGGGCAAAGGAGAAAAATGCAAAGAAATTTATCACCAGAAGCTAAAATATATATGGTACTTAAAAAAGAGAATAAATTTCAAAAGAACTTTAAATTAAACTCGAATATAAAACAATCATGGAAATTATTGCTCTTCTAAGACTATTTTTCACATGCAATAAGGAGTCAAATGTTTATTTTTATAGTAAATTAATTACAAACACTATCCTTTTAAGCTCTATATATATTCTATAACATTTATATTCTGTATATAAAACATTTCCAATTTAAATCATTCAATAGAAGCCTTTAAACTGGGTCAGAAATAACAGCAAAACGAGCCAAAGGGCTCATCGTTTAAGAGCTGAGCGACCTATGCAGTTGGATGGCAGCCTGTCGAGCTGAGTTGTGGGAAAGACTGAAAGGTTAGGCAGGTAAAACTGGGGCAGGGGTTGACCTAACCAAACCTTCCACAAAGTGCGGAAAAGCTTTTTGTCCACCTTTTTTCCTGTGTCAAAATATGTAAGCCTGGTTGTGTGTGTGTGAATGCGTTCTATAATCGAATTAATTAAAAATTTTGCACACACTGTGTTGCCCCATTTAAAACGGAAGCCACACTGACAGAAATTTAGCGCAAGTTTAAATTATGAATAATTTGTCCTCATTTTGGAATTTGTGTTGATTTTTTCACTGTATCGCATGCTGCAGTTGCCACTTCCACACCTCTTCACGCCCCTTTGGGCAGTCCACCTTTACTTCCTACCCCTGCTTCCCAGGGAAAGGCTGCCCCAATGCTTTGTTAAGCGAAATTTCCAATTCAGTGAACTTTTTGTTGCCAGAATGGGGTGGCACGATGTGCCACGCCTGCCAAACGCCCTCAAGCCAACCCTTCTCTGTATGGCAGTTGAACAAAAGCTATTGTTGTTGTTGGTGCTGTTGCCACTTTCAGCGTGGATGCTGCCACTGCTGCTGCTGCCTCTAATGTTGCATGACAAAATTATTCGGGCCAAAAGAAGAAGAAGCAGAATCGTTGTCCACATTGACGTTGGATGAATTGCTGTCAATCTGCTGTGATAATGTCCAGTCGCCCTAATCCATACAGTTGTCACCGTAATCAGCCCACTCTCCTACTCACGCCTAATCTTCTCCTCCTTCTCCACTGTTGTCAGGGGGCTGTGACGTCATTAACGCTATTTATAAAGCATGAAATGTATCTGCAGGTTATTAAGGTATCCAGTTGTCTATAAACGAATTAGACGCACGCTCGATGCCACTTTTAATTTACTTGCCACGCATAACGTATACGCCAGGTTGGCCCATTGTCTTTGCTCAGCTGTTGCGTCTCATGGGTTCCGACATGCTAAGGTCTTAGCCGTGGTTTTCTCTTCCATTCATTCCCTAAATAATTCATGAACTTTTGTCCATCCCAACATCCACTTTACCTGTCTCCCAATCCCCCTCCATTTCCTTAAACTTCTGTAAACGTCTCTTATAAGCCGCTTAATGGATGGCCAAACAAAAGGTCGCCACATCCGCTGGATATACACGAATATCACAAATATTCCTACAGATTGCCCCATAACCTTCAACACACTGAGGGTGTGTGTGTGGGTGGGTGTGTGTGGTTGTTTGTGTCTGTTTGTTATTTACATAAAAGTTTTACATTGATTTTGCTGCTCGATAGAAAGCAAAAACCTGGCTAAAAGAACTCCCGCATTTTTGGCAACATTTTGTTTAGGAAAAACGTTTATTTATGCAGGCATAAAGACAAAAGCAGCAAAATGGTGGCTTTAGAGTGGGAAGGCGAATGATAAGAATATACATAACGCATTTTTAAGCAGGCTGCCTTCAAAATTGAAGAGAAAGCTGTGCGAATCCCGCAGGAAAGTGTGTATGTGCAGTGGTAAGCTGCTGCATAAATTACCCGCTTGGGTTACAATTCCCAAGTGCTTTAACAGCAAGCTATATACCACTCCAACTGAATTCTACAGATACACTTTTTTGGAAAACATTAAGTGAGTTTCGAATCCACAGTTAAATTAAATTAAAAAGTTAAGTTCCAAACGAAACAAACTTTAATCAAATTCTAAAGTACCGTAATTTTATGTTAATTTGAGAAGACAAGTCTTAATAAATATGTACATAATTTAGAGTAACGCTAAAAAGCACACAATCAGCAAGTTCACTACAGGCAAGTTCTACTTTACTGTGCTATGTCTACCAGCGTTTGTAATACACACCATTATTCCTGTTTGCAGTAAATTGGTTTCCTCAGGTGCAGCGGTCAATGGGAGCTACGGGTAACTGCGGTAACAGTAACTGTTACAATAACAATAACAATCTGATGACTATACGATTTGGCCAACTATTTATTAGCCGCACTCACTAAACACTCAACACACTAATCCCACGAACCGGCGTAAATAAACAAGACGATGACAGCTGTCGCTGTTATTGTTATTTTTGTGCTGTTTTAGCTCTAGTTCTAGCTGTAACTTCTAGTTCTGCCCTCTTACTCTGTTTGCTTAACTGTAAGCGTAACGCGTAACGGTAAACGACAACTATTAAATGTTCAATTTGATGTTGAGAACGATGACAATTGTCAGGCGTGCCATAAAACACAATCAATCAGCGGGCAAAAAGCACAAATCGCGACTAGGACGGAAACGGCACGAACAGTAACTGTAGCTGTAGCTTCAACTGTAACTACAAATATAACTGTGAATGTGACTGTAGCAGACGCTAAGAAAGACAACACACGCAGTTAGCAGCAGCGACGATGGCAAACTGACTAACGGTAAACAGCGACAAACGACGACAACACGACGATGGCAGCGACGACGACGACGACGCCAACGACGCCGACATGATGACCTTCACCAACACGCACAGCTCCCAAGGAAAGTGGCCAAAAAAAGAAAACTTTTCGCATACACTCACCCACACACAGGCACAAAAACATAGAAACAACAATAACAAAGTTCTGACGCTTACAGCAGCACCAGCAACAACAACTCCAACAGGAACAACAACACCAGCAAGCAAAAGCATAAAAAGGGCGCCTGGCAAAAGCTTCGTTGTCAGGCAAAAAGTCGCGCTTTGATTTCGGTTTTGAGTTGCGTGCCGAACGCCGAGAGTTGAGTTTTCAAGTGCAAAATTGCCATAAACTTGCAAAAAGCTGCACGCAGCCTGTGTGTGGGTGAGTGAAAAGGCAGGCAATCATAAACCACGCATACACAAACACACGCACAAAGCTTACTATTTAAACAGAAGAGCGAGAAAGAGAGAGACCAAAAGGAGAGCGCGCAATGTAAACATAGCTGAACTTCTGCTTATAACTTAGAGCACATTGGCTATTATATGACTTCTATTAAACGAACGTTAAGCTGTTAAATAGCAGAAATGTAAAGAGTATTCAACATTCAGTTTGCGGTTAGAATTTTAGTTTGTTTGTGTCGACACACGAGTAGCACAATCAAAGCTTTTTTGCTCGCGCACATATGAGAGAGAAGCGAAATGCTCTCAGTATGTAAAAGCTTTTAGGCTGACCATAAATCAGGCCAGCAGTTAGTTTGTTTTTGTAATGCAGCTGCAGCTGGAAAGCGCAGTCCAATTAGACTAACGATCGGAATGAGTTTGGATTTGATTAGGACTGAAATGGAATGATAAAGAAAGTTTCCCGGCGTTCAGCACTTACAATATCCTCCTCTGGTATGGTGGTGCAGGAAGTGCGCACGTGCCGCACACGATGCATAGCATCAAGGCTAAGACGATGTTCGTGTTCATCTCGCAGCATTGCATCAAAAACCGCAACGCCACCATCGATGCTGCTCTCACGTAAAATACGCCCGCCACGTCCACTAAAGGAGCCACTGCCATGTTGTTGCTGCTGATGATGATGAAGATGATGATGCTGCCCAACGCCAACTTCAGAGAATGAACGAATGCGCATTGCGCCATTTTCATCAGTAGTTAGTGCCACCGATTTAAAGCGATCGATAACAGCATCTTGAATGCTATTCACACTCAGCTGATTGCCCATGGCGGGCAAATGTACACAATCACAACACTAAAGCACTTGAACACAACAAATCAACACAGCCAAACAAATCACAACACACCAAATAGCAGGCGCAGCAGCAGCAGCAACCGTAGCAGCAGCAGCTTTGCTGTGACGCTTCTGCACGGCGACAGGATGTTTATCAAACTGAAATCAACTCACGGCATTCAACAGGCAAAGTCAGCCAGCCAAAAGCGAGCGACACCAAACGCGTCAGACAGAGAGAGCCAGAGACAGAGAGGGAAACATTCAAAGCGGAGTGAGTGGGAGCAAGGTAACAGCGAGTGTGTGAATCGCAGAGAGCGGGTAAGAGAGGGAGAAAGCTACAGGTTGCAACTGCAAGCACTTGGAATTTTCTCTTGCAGCAAACTGCAAAAGTCCAGCCTTTTCCCAGGAAATAATCAAAGCTTTCGCAAGCTTTACATCGCCCACAACGCTTGCAGCAGCCAGTTGCAACAAACACACTAACACACTCACCCCCTGAGAAGCACACACAGGTGTCTAATTGAGTGTGTGTTGAATTGAGTGTTTAGACTAAAAACCATTGAAGCGATTCAGCATCACACGCTTCTCGTGTGAATTACACACACATGAGCATACATATGTAAATTTCACCTCTACGTCCCCGTGGTCACTTTTTGTGTACGACAAAGTGTCCCCAAAAATAGCCAAATACGTGTTTATCGATTTGCATAGAGCATCGCTCTTTCAGGGTTGGACAATGAACCTGAGGAATCTACAACATAGCAGAAAGAGAGGGCCGTCAATAAAAATTTAAAAATTAATCTAATTCGAATAAATTTAGAAAATGTGTAAATTACAACTCCAATCAGATTAAAATTAAAGACAATTAATAAAAAAATAAATTAAATTGTAAATCCTATTATTAAAACAGGTTATGATAAATCCAGTTTGAACCTATTAAAGCTTATTATCAAACCCCTTTAGCTCGAGAAGAATTACTACTATTACTAATTTAAAGCCAAATCCCCAAAAATTAGAAATTAAATTTTCCCTCATAAAATGCTGTCGTTCTACACGAAGGATGTGCGAATAGTGTGTTGTGTGTATTTTTGTGTTTTTTACAAAATGCCTTAACGTGATTATAAGAATACAAAAATACTAATTTCAGTTGCGTTTGCGTTTTTTTGCGTTTTGTCTGGCCCGCATTTTAATGCTTTGGGGAACTTTTTTGTTCGTCGGCTTGAATTTGGCCGCGACTGTCTTTTTGGGTCTTTTTGCCGGGGCTTTATTAGCGACTTGCCTAGAACATGAGGGGGAAATCTCTTGACAGCAGATGCCACATTTGGAATTAAAATCCTCATCATACAGATCGATAGCCAAACGGGCACCTAAATAAGGACCCTGCAAATGAAAATGCTATGGAATAAGTGAAAAGACGTAATAGGGAGTCTAGAGACCTCTTCAAAAAGCAACTTTGTGGATTTGTCCAATTTCTTCCAAGCATCTGATGCGGCCGTAACCAATTCAAGAGGCGTCATGTTATCTTCCTTGTGGCACAGCCAGAATTCACGGAGAAAATTAAAGTGAGGGCTTTTGGTAATCAGACCGGGTATTTTGGTCTCCATATTTGAATCGAAATCGCGAACCGAAATTCCTTGAACTTATTTCGAATTGGGTTATGCAAAAAATTTATGTATTTTCAATGATTTTCATTAGTATATCTTTTTGTTGTGTAACCTTTACCAGGTTCAGTTAGAATGAATATTTTAGTAAACTTCTGGATACAGTTTAAGTTATTTTTTCCAATGTCTACTAAGATGTTAAGTATTTGTTCACTGTTTATTTTAAAATAGTATGAAGTCATGAAAGAATTTAAAATAAATAGAATGTTATGAATATTGGCATTCCTCTGATTAATTCATAATATATTTGTTTCAAAGGCGAGAAAGAGATAACAAAAGATTTTTCCCCCTTGAACACCGAATGAATTTGTTAATATCGTTCGTTACCCAAAAATGTATGTTTACTACCACTTAACATTGTCCCCTAAATTCATTGAACTCACCAACGATTTTGGAACACTCCAAAAGTGTGAGGTGACAATCAAAAGATCGGTTAATTTAACAAAATAATTGTACTTACCCGTTCAAGCTTCTGGAAATAGTTGCGGAGGAATTGCACAGGATTTTCGGGACGACAGACGCACAGCTGAACAATGCAGTCCTTGAGGACGCGCTGAATGCCATGCGATTGTATGTAGTGTTCGCACTCCCGCAAGCTCTGCTCCTCCAGCGTCTTGGCCATCATATAAGACATGTGAATGCAGAAGTGTCGTGTCTGTGTGTAGCGATGAATCTACCTATGTAGGTGTAAATTGAAGGCTGCGTCGTCGTTGACGTTGACGTTGACGTCGGCGTTAACGTTAACGTGTGCTGGAGCGTCTTGTTGCGTATGTGACAATGCTGTTGCTGCTGGTTTTTCTTTCTTTCAATACGCAATATGCACAACAATATCGTATGAGAAGTTATGTGTGTGTGCCTGTGTTTATATCTGTATGGGATGTATGTGTGTGTGCGATGTGTCTGTCTGTGTTTGCGTTTGTGTTGTGTGTGGTTAATGCTTGGCTGTGGCAAACTGCAATTTTAGACTACACACTACAGTAAAATCAAGTAAAATAAGTTATTGAACAGGGCGTCAAGTGCACCGCGAGCACCACTTGTGTATGTACATATGCATATGTATGTATGTATGGGATGTATAGCTTTTTTTTTCCTCTGCTTCTTTTTGCTTTTCGTTTGCTTTTGCTTTTGATTTTGATTTTGCTGTTGGCTTTTTGGCACTGTTTTCACTTTCCTAAATCACTTCGTTTATCAGTGCTGCTCAATAAGCTGCCTTTTACAAATTGCCTTGGCCTTTGCTGCAGCATTCAGAACACTTTTGATTTGTTTTTGTCGTTGCGAAATACTGTTTTTTCTTAAAAACTTAACTAAATTTTTCACGCACGTAAACTTCTGCAGTAGTTGTTGTTTTTTTTTTTTTTGATGATAGTGATGGGCAGCCAGTGTTACCCCAAATGTATAGAAAAAAATAAAAATACTGAAACGATTGTGATTACGTTGCTATCGATAATATTTGAAACCGCACTTAACAGCACTGAACGCTTTAACGGTGTAGGTAGGAATTAGCTGGGTGTTTAAATGCTAACTTTAAATTAAGAAAAAAGAGCCAAGCAAGTATTGTAGCTATGTGGATGATACAAGCAAACAGCAAGTGTTTGTGCCAACAATTAAAGGTACGAATAACAAATCAGAATCAATTTGCGAATAAATGACTGAAATATCGGAACATTTTTTTTTTTTTGCACGCACTTTTCTATTGGATTATTGATTTTTCTCCATGCAGCTAAAATGCTACATACGGAAACATTGCCGACAACACATCAAGGCATTTATACGCCGCTAAGTCAGGCAATGAGCGATTCTGAGTCTGATGAAGAGATTGTCATACACAACGCCAGCAAGCATCGACAGCAGCAATACTCACAACAGCAGCAGCAACAATTGCAAGTACACTTGCAACAACAGCAGGAGCAACAACAACGTAATCGCAGCCGTATACCACCAAATACTTTGGCTTTAAAATCGCCACACACTCGACCAACAGCCACACGCATTGTGACCAACTCACAGTTAAAATCACAGCAGCAATCAAAGCCAAAACCTGACAGCAACATCGTCAGCAGCGACAACAACATCAGCAGCACCTACACCAACAACATGCAGAACACATTCCGCTCGGTGATGCTCAGCGATCTGGGCAGCGGATCAACTGGAGGCGGCAGTGTTGGCGTTGAGTTCTCAAATTTCAGTGGAGATTACGATGTGAATCATGCGGATAATGTTGCCATTTTGAGCAATCACACGGAGAACGCCAAACGGACGCCAATGTCCAGGCAGCGACGATGTTGCTTTATTGCCTCCCTATGCCTTTGCCTGTTTGCCGTCGTAGGATTCGTTTGGCTAATACCCTGCGGCAATAGGGATGGCACTGGTGCCTGTCCAGCACCTGTGGACCGTGTTAAAACCCACAATTGGTTGAACAACTACACAAAGATTGAGCTCAGAGGCGGTGTAAATGTTGTCGCCGGCCTGCGAGCCTGGGAGAACAATTTGGTGTTCCTCTATCGTGGGGACGTCTTCTATCCGGAATTCCGCGCCAACAATCACAAGCGGAATGGGATTCTATCGTTGATTGGCAACTCTGGTGCCGTTGCATGGTACGATGAGACTGTGGACGAGCCGGTGGCCATTGATTGTACGCTCCTGGATGTGGACAACAATGGGAAACCGGATTGCCTGGTCATCGATGAATTTGGCGAGTTGGGCGTCATCAACTCGGCCAGTGGTCAGTGGCATTGGCGCTTCATGGAGCACTCGTCTCGCAAACTAGATGCCTATGATTTTCCACTCATTCTGCCCGATCTTGATGGCGATAATGTGCTCGATATATTGCTCATATCCAGCATATCGCTGGAGCAGCGCACCAAGACAATTGTGCAGCAGCAACAGTTGCCAGGATCGATGGCAGCTGCCCAATTGGAGACACGTAATGTGCTCCGTCTACTTTCGGGCCGTCGGGGATTACCCATTGGCGATGGCTTCCGAGTGCACGATTGCTCCCAGATATCCAATCTCCAGTTCGATGCAAGCAAGCAAATCTCGTCTAGTTCCAGCGCCAGCACTATCAGCTACAGCTGCTGGCTTAACAATACAGAGCAGCAGCGTTCCAAGACCTTGGCGGAACTCTATGCTTTGATAACCAACAAATCGATCGTGGGACAACGTCTGCTGCCCGCTTCCAAGATTGCCCAACATCGTCGTCATGGTCAGCGCAAGGATACGGATGCCCAGCGTAATGTTTATTCTCTCAGTGGCCGCGAGCTAACCGTGCAGAATCGAGGCAAGTGTCCCGATTGCAATGTGACCGTCGTGTTGACCGAATCCCTTAATGGCAGAAGGAATCCGTTGCGTAACTTCACCGAAGTCGGCATGTATGGCATGGTGGCGGCCCAGTGGCACTTTAAGAAATCCAAATCCAAAATGTCCGGCTTTGTCATCAAGTTCTGGAAATATCATGGTGCAGACAAGCAACAGCAGGAGCAGCCACAGCACAACAACAGCGTTGACAAGAGCAGTAACTACACAAACAGCACTAGCTCCTCCTCTTCCAAGCACCAAAATGCAATTAAGGAGAAGGAAAAGGAAAGAGACAAAGACAAAGATAAGGAGAAGAACAAGGACAAGTTGTACTCCAAAGGAACGCAGAAGAAACAACAAACACCACAATCACAACAGCAGCAGCGTCTGAAACGTAATGCACACCATCTAAATCATGAGTTTCCCGCCGACCGAGAGGAGTTTGATAGTTTTGAACATCTGCTGCCGCTGCAGAAGCGGGAGACATTTAGTATGCCGGCCAAGAATCGAAGCAAAGCCAACGCTGGACAGGCCCAACTGACGAAAAGCTATAAAATGCAAATGATCACAGAGACGGTAATCTTGGTGCTCTTCATTGGCGCAGATACACGTATCGAGAACACCTCGCAGAGCAACATTGTGCAGTTCTGTCGTAATGATCGCAGCGAGATGATTTGTCAGCCAGATTTGATTAATCAGGAGAATTCGATGCTAATTGCCGATCTCGATATGGATGGATCCCAAGAATTAGTGTCCTACATGTCCACTTTTGTGAAAGCTGACCAAGATGATGGAACCGAAAACAATTGGAAGCTGATCAGCTATGTGCGTTTGCTGCGTATTGAATCCGAGATGCCAGCCTTCTATGAGCAGCAACAGCTCTACTAGACGGAGGACATATCAAGGCAGGGCCAGAAACGGAAACGTGCATTTAAAACAGACACACACACACACTGCCGTGTTTGGAATACCAAATCGGCTTTGATTTCTTAACCACACACACACACACACAACACGTACTTAGTAGTTAAATTGCTAGTTGCATATATTACATTTAAACATTAACAATTACGATTGTATATTATAAATAGAATCCTTTTCTAGACTCCAAATAAAACGGTTTAATAACAAATTCAACGCGTAATTCTAAATGCAAGTAAAATTACCTATGAAAACACAAGGAATATATTTAAATGTAGTATTTAAAAATTGTCAAAATTTATGTTTACAACTTTCCTTTTTTCCTTTTGCTAATTTAGTTTCTAAAAACAGCAAATGGGGTGAAAACTTGCGTGTAAACAATTTACAAAATACGTCAGTTATCGTATTTTCTTATAAATTTATAATTATTGTAGTTTTTAAAAAAAAATTTGTAACTACCACTTCACGTGGTAGCATTGTAAATTTTTAAGTCGTGCACATAACGCTTGTAGTTGGCCTGAAAGCTGGCTGAAGACCATTGTTCGGTTAGGATCTTGAATTCCGTATCCAGATTCTGCAATGTTGCCACAATCGTAGTCGAATTTTGTTTCTTGAGTAAACGATAGTGCTGTCGAAGAGAATAGAAGAGAGAAATGAATTTAAGAGGAGGTTCCTTGGACAGTTGGGCCAAGCAAAACTCACATCGGCTGTGGTGCTGGAAATGAGTTGAGCAACTGCGATCGCCGCGTCCTTTACAATGTGTGCCTGGCAGGACTTGTCGATGAAACTATTTGGTGCTTCCAGTAGATCCGATGTCTGCAGTCGCTCACCAAGCAAAAACAAGCGTTTGTGCTATTAAAAAATCAAGTATTATAAAGTATTCCAGATAGAACGTAATGCTGCTCCACCTACCACTTGACTGGACACTTTCTGATGCTTTTGCCACAACGAAAAACCCTCGGGCAACTGTCCCAGTCTGGCGTAGCTTGTCTCAAAGCTGCAATCCTCGGCCGCCACCACAAAGTCAAGCAGCGGTAATTGCATAACGCCCAGATTCGTAAGATTGCCTACAATGCCAGCCACCAGAGGCTTGGGGAATGTTGCCAATGTACGCAGATATGTCCTAAAATCAGAGCAGTTATAAGAAATACACTGAAGCTAACCTCAAGTTGAACTTACTTTAAGACTAATGCAAATTGATTGACGCTGGATTTGCGCTTCTCCAGCGTTGGGGCAATCAGCTCCTGGCACTCGATACCCTGGCAAAATTGATGTCCCTGCACAGTGAGCAGCACCGTGTTGCAGTCGCTGCTCTTGGCCACCTTATTCAACATTTCGGTTAGCTTCTGCAGCAGTTGCAGCTTGTAGGTGTATCCCGTTTTGGAGAGCTGTGGGTGGATGATCAAGTGTGACACCTTTTCCAGTTTATGCAGCGAAACTAGCTCCACTTTCGAGGCATTTGCACGCGTCGTTTCCTTTTGCTGCTGAACACCACGTTTTAGATCGTTGGCGAGTGTTTGAGGTGTAGTGCCATCGCTTCTTTGGTTTGCTTTCGTCTCCGGTTTCAAGAACTTGAATGACGGATCTGAGGCAGGCGGTGTATCGGAAGCATCATCCGATAGATTGGCAACTGCAGCCGGCTTGGTGTCCAGCGAGAGGCGATTGACGGATGCATTGCTTGAATAGGAGCTATTGGAACGACGACGCATAATCATCGACTCCTCGCTCGCACGCTGTTTGTACACATAGTCCCAGGAATCCGATGCCTGTGACTTTGTGGCCTTTTTGAACACAGCATCAACGGCGTCGGTATTATTGCTATTAGCAGGTATTGATGATCCTCCTCCACGTTTGTTGCTCTTCTGTGCACTCTCCTTTTTAGGTGATGTTGACAACACCTCATTTGAAACTGTGGTAGCAGCAGCAGATGTAGCTGCCTTTTGTGGTTGCTACAATTGCGACACAATGAGTTAAATGTTGATACTGATTACTGTTTACAAGATATTTAGAACTTACCCGTACAGTCAGGGTCAGGGAGCGTTTACGCATCAACGGCTTATTGGGCAGCTCGCCCCCGCTGAGTTCACGCTGCTCCCGCTCCACAGCCTGCATCATATTGGCAGCGCCTTCGTCGCCCATCAAACGATCGATTTCGCTGACCTTTTTCTTCTTGACGACAGCTGTGGTGCCTCCATTTGGCACACTCGGCGTTTGTGATCGACGTTTGGGAGTTGTTGCTGCTGTTGCCGCTGCAGCTGCATTGGTATTCGCTTCCAACAGTTTTGATGGCGTGGCCGCACGTTTTGCTACCACTTTGAGCGGCTCCTTGGGTGTAGATGGACGCATCCTCTTAGGTGTATCCGAAGCGGTTGATATTCCTTTTGTAGGACTAGTTTCCCTTGGAGAAGCAGCTGCAGCTGTTACAGCTGTCGGGCTTGCAGTACCCTTGGCATACTGGGCAAATGATTTCTGCGTTTCAGGCACATCGGGGTCCCAGATTATTTTGCGTTTGATAACACGCGTACGCTTAAAGCCTGCAAGACATAATAGTAATCATTACAGACAACCCTACTTGCCACTTTACTGCCACACTTACCTAAAGGTTCCACAATGCTGTTGCCTTGGTCTGTGGTTGATTTGGGAATTGTCGGTTTTGGTTGAGCCTTGGCATTGGCCAATGTGGGCGAGTCTGCGGTGGTTACTTTGGTTTTCTTGGCTAACATTTTCTTAGTGGCAGGTGCTGCAATCGAAATGGAATTGGAAATAGAGTTGTTATCGCTGCTGCTGTCATACTCGTTCCAATCATCGTTCAATGAATTGATAATGTCAATCGGCTGCTGTGGCAGCTGCTGTTGTTGTTGCTGTTGCTTGGCAACAGCCTCCTTGCGACGTGCCGAGTGTGCTTTCAAATCGGCCATTTGCTCCAGGGCCACGGCACGTGCCTGCTCCGGCGATAATTTTTGCTTGCCAGTCTTTGGCGATGCAGTAGCCTGCAATACTGGACTGGGTCCGCTGGCGTTGTCGCCATCATCAATTTCCATGATCTCATATTGCCCTTCGCCCTCAATGGTGACACCCACATTGTCTAGCTCCGCTAGAGCCAGTTCAAGGCTTGATTTTTCTTCAGCAGCGGTATCGGCTGAAGCAGCGACTAAGGCAGCAGCAATAGTCGGAGCAGGAGCCGGTGTGGGATGATCCTGGTCAGTGCCCTTCAGAAGTGCAATGAGATCCACATCCTCCAATGTGGCTTTAGCTGCCGTCTCCTTTTTGATATGTGCCATGTTTTCAGGAGTGCCACGAGTCGCCTGCGTTAGTCCGTCCATTATTAGCGAGTCGTTATTGCCATTACTCCCATTCTCACTTTTGATGCTGCCCGCGTCTTTCACCAGTGCTTTGGTTTCCAACTCGTCCGAGTCTGCGCAATGCTGTATGTTATGCATTTTAGCGATTTCCTGCTCGAGTGAGCTCAACTCATCCAATTTGTCAATTGCTGGCTTATCCGAATCCTCAACACTGCCTGACAGCATTTTTAAATCATTAGATTTGGATTCGGACTCCGATGCGCCCGCTTTTTCTGTTCCCTTTGCTTCTTCTTCTTCGGCCGCAACGCTGTTTGTTTCTGATTTCAACGATATTGCTACTTTCGGCTGCTGCTGCTGAGCATCCAATTTGGTTTTGGCCACTTCAGCCATGTCACTAGCGCCTTTGAATTCGACTACTTTCTATACAAAATTCACACAACAACTATGAAATTCCAGTGCACTATTTGTAATTTATATTTTTCATGCACTTGCTGCAACAGCGGCCATTTTATAGTGATGTGATTTTAACAATTTGTATATACTCGATACCCAGACAAGTCAAATATGTTTGACTGCTACAGTGAGGTATCTCGACAAATATCGATAAGCAAGGTTGTCAGCTGGAGTCAGTTTGCTATCGATAATAAGTCAGCAATCGATGTGTTGACAGCTCTATCTACCCCCTGCACCACACCGATGAATACTTCATGGAAAAAAAAGTCTCATCTGCAGCAGGATAAACGCTGATAAGAGGGGAATTTGTTTATTTTCACCTTAAATTTAAAGCAAATTGGCTTTTCAAAGCAAAAGCATTCAGTAAACGTCAGTAAAAGAAAACGTTCGATCAACAACAACAAACGCCAAAACACCGCTCGGTCGTGGCGGCGACAACAACAGGCTTAAACCCAAAACCAAAACCCAAAAAAACTTGAATAGACAAAATACACAATTTAAGGCAGCAACAGAATCACCAACAGAGGCAAGAGCAGCATCAGCAACAGAAGCAGAAGTGGTGGCGACAGCGACAGGATGTGGGACTCGTCAATGTTTCTGAGCACATTGACACCAAAGTTTTATGTTGCGCTCACAGGCACCTCGAGTCTAATATCGGGTTTGATTTTAATTTTCGAATGGTGGTATTTTCGCAAATACGGCACTTCCTTTATCGGTAAATTATTTTATTTTTAAATCTTAAAACATGCACATATAAACATTTAATGCTGTGATTTGCAGAGCAAGTTTCGATCAATCATATTAGTCCCTGGATCAATGGCAATGATGCCCAATTGGAAAATGGCAGTAGCAGCAGCAGCAGTGGTTCAACCAGCAGCAGCAATGGTGGTGGCGGAGGGAACGGTGCTAACGGAACCAATTCAAATTCAACCACCAACAGTGGCACTCCGGAGTGCAAAGTGTGGCGTAATCCATTGAATCTTTTTCGCGGTGCCGAGTACCAAAGATTCTTTTGGGCCACCAGCAAGGAGCCGCTGACCTACTATGATATGAATCTGAGTGCCCAAGATCATCAGACATTCTTCACCTGCGAGGGCGATGCCCGTAAGGAGGAGTACGAGATCATGCAAACGGCGTGGCGTGAACGCAATCCGATGCAGCGCATCAAGTCCGCTCACAATGCTTTGGAAATCAATGCAGAATGTGCTCCAGCTTATATACTGCTTGCAGAGGAGGAGGCTATGACCATTGTGGAGGCAGAGAAGATACTCAAAACGGCACTAAAAGTGGCTGAAATCAATTACCGAAAATCGCAGGCCACTCAGCATCAAGGTGCCATTGCCGATGGTGTCCATAGGCGAGACACGAATGTGTTGATCTATATTAAGCGCCGCTTGGCCATGTGTGCCCGCAAGCTAGGTAAACTCAAGGAGGCAGCAAAGATGTTTCGTGATCTAACCAAGGAGATACCCTCGATAATGAGTGTGCTTAACATTCATGAGAATCTCATCGAGACGCTGCTGGAGATGCAAGCGTATGCCGATTGCCATGCCATACTGGCCAAATACGATGACATTTCGTTGCCCAAATCGGCAACCATTTGTTATACCGCTGCATTGTTAAAGGCTCGTGCCGTTGCCGATAAATTCTCGCCGGATATCGCCTCCAAGCGCGGCCTGAGTCCTGCCGAGATGAGTGCGGTGGAGGCCATACATCGGGCGGTGGAATTCAATCCGCATGTACCCAAGTATTTGCTGGAAACAAAGCCACTGATACTGCCGCCGGAACATATACTGAAGCGCGGTGATTCCGAGGCGTTGGCCTATGCGTTCTTCCATTTGAAGCACTGGAAACAGGTTGAGGGAGCCTTAAATCTGCTGCACTGCACCTGGGAGGGCACATTCCGTATGCTGCCATATCCGCTGGAGCGCGGTCATCTCTTCTATCCATATCCGACGTGCACCGAGTGCGCTGATCGCGAACTCCTGCCGGCCTTCCATGAGGTCTCCGTTTACCCAAAAAAGGAGCTACCATTTTTCATCCTTTTCACGGCGGGCTTATGCTCATTTACCGCTTTATTGGCCCTATTGACGCATCAGTATCCGGAACCAATGGGCTTGCTGGCACAGACAGTACTTACCTGGATATTGTATCCGATTCAGTTGCTCAAGGAACGCATCGAGGCATTCTGGCCGTGTAATCTTCTCCAGCAATTGTCTCGTGTCTAATCTCTAAATGGGAATTTTTGCCAACGCCCAACACAGCATGCACACAACAAACACACACACATACACCCAAACATACACACAACATATACAGACTCATCAGGATTACCGGAAATTATCCGAAAGAAAAATCTACCCAAGTTACAAAAGAACTCATAAACATATACATACTATGTCTATGGAATATATATATGTATATCCAGATAGTATATATACATACTATATTTTGGATCTTTGTCTGTGTTTCGTCAACTAATAAATGAAAAGCAAGTATGAACGATTTGTGGATACCCTGCTTATTATAATAATAATACAAACACTCATTTCGGTTAATCGTTCCTAACACTATATCCGTCCGATCGCCTATCGAATATTGATCCCTCCAGTATCGTTAGTTATTGATTACTTATTATTATTATTATTACTTATGTGTTTTATTGTATGTGTGTTTTTGCTTGGCTTATTCTTGTATCGCTTAAGTTTTTTATTACATAGGTTACTACGATAAAAAATATATAAAATTATCATTTTTAATATTTATTTGAAACATTCTTTTGTGTTCTCTTTACGTAGGTCATGTTTGTGCTCTATACCCTTTATTTTATCGTTTTACAAATTGCAAATGCTATAGAATCCATTGCAGATCTTACACTTTGTGAGCAGATCCGGGAAACTGTTGGGATTAAGTGACATGAAATGATTTTCAACTTGGTTCATAATTTCAGTTGCATGTTGCTCCAACTGACGAATGGAGAGATGACGATATTTATTCAATATAATCGTACCGATTTTATATAGCACCGACTCAGACGATATATAGATTTGAAGCACACTATTTAGATTATCCCAGAACATGTGCATGAACATTTCTGTTAAATTGAGTACGAATCTCATAGCATCTTCCATAAAATGATCGGCAAGTGCGAGAAGTGCATTTTCGAAGCTCTCCGCGTTGATTACGCGCTCAAAGATAGTCTCGTATTTGCTGAGTGCGATGGTGACTCCTTCGTAAATTAGGGAGCCAAACTTCAGCGCCAACGTTCCAGTACACTCCGGTGTATCCAATATGGGCTCGGAGAACACTGACATGTTGACTTTAGTCGAGGAGCTGCTTTGAGTTCCCACAGTGGTAGAGCTCAACGTCTCTGGTATTGAATTTGTGACTTTACTCAGAATATCGGGTCCAACATTATGCTGAACACTGGCACGTAGATCCGCTGTGTTGGTAATCACCTGACCATTCAGCTCTATACCTTGGCCATTGGATGCAAAACGGGGTCGAATTCCCTGCTTGTTTAATTCCTTATTGATCTTGTACAAATCATTGAACTGTTGTCGCGATGGCATCTCGTTCACATTACGTATGATGTCCATTTTGGCCTGAGTGGCGCCCTTGGTGCGCGTAGTCTCCTTCACCACCTTGTCAAACATTTGCCTGTAATGTTAACCCATATGAGTATATGATTAAAGGCAAAGTTCAAATCCAACTCACCGCTGGCGATTGCTGAGTGTCTCTCGATAACTGCCGATACGAGTGTTTGCAGTTTCGTTGATGATCGTGGATGCGAGCTTGAAGTTGTATACGCTGTGCGTGAACAAAAAGAGCGATGTGGACAACTGAAGCACGTCCATTGTGGATACATCATCACCGTCTTGGAATTTCTGCGAATTGTATTGAGTTCTGTGAAAAGTTCTGCAATCTATGACTGCAAAGTGTTCTTACGAGTATTAAGTCAATGACGCCATTAGCTAAACCAGTGCCAGAAATCATAATGGAAGAAATGTTCATGCCGTTTACGGTCAGTTGGGTAATCTGTTGATTAAAATCGGATTAGTTAAGCAAGAAGACTTCCCCTTCTAATCCGGTGTTACTAACAGTGCCCACACTTCGTCCAGCGTTTGTGGCCGCAGTCAATGCGCTAGTGGCACCAGCGGCACCAAGTCCCACCAGGCCACCAATGGTGCTGATCCAGTGATTGCGTGCCGTGCGATTAGTCACATTGATCGACTGTTCGTGTAGACTGCGATCCACCAGCTGGGAGCCAGCACGTGCTGTTGTATAGCCTGCGGCGGCAAGACCCACAGCGCCAGCTACGAGCATCACTGGCGCCGCCACAGTGACAGCCAGTCCCACGAGGGGCACACATGCTGCTCCCACTCCTCCAACCGCTGTGGTTATGTCCAGAGCGCCAAGCACTTTACGCTTTGGCGTTGCCACCGGTGTTAACCAGTTTTCTAGAATAACATCTCCGCGATTGTCTAGATTGTAAACACCACGTTGTGGTGCTACCATAATGCCATCGGGCAGCTCATTTTCGTCCACATAGGATTGCCAGTTTTGATAGACCCGACCGTTCTCGTCTACATAGATCATGCAGCAATCGGAACTGTTATTGCTTCTCCCATTGCTATCGGCTGTCAGAGTAAATAACTCATTACCGGCTGAAAGACACTATCAATAACTTGGCTAATCTTACCAATGCAACGACGTGTGCGAAATACGGGATGACAGGACCACGATGTCGAATTCTCAGCATTATTGTGATTGGTTTCATTGGTCGCCACCAGCACATAGAAGATTGAGGTTAAAGACTGCCGATTGGTGTACTTGCCTGCACATGATCGTATAGATAACCGAGCAATATAGATAATCATGTAATCTATAATCAAAATTAAACTTACGTTGCTCCCAGACGCTGGTGTAAAGGGTGTTTCGCATTTCTTCAAACACTCTGCATTGCCTTTCAACTTTTTCTTCGGCTTTTTTTCTGTCGTCAGCAGTTAAATTTGCTGGCACCGTCGGATTTGGTATGAGTGTTTCAATTTTTCTTTTCAATATGTGCGCTTGTCCCTCGGCGAGTCTAGAAGTACACACATGCACATATAAGATAAAGACTTTAAATACAATTACAAATTTTAACTGCGCAATACTTACAAATCCCAAATGATCTCATTGCCAAAGCCGAGGGACTCTGCGAACGATTGCTGTACTTCACGTATGCTTCGTGCTGCATTTTGTGCTTCGGCCACGCCGTTGTTGTTAGTTTCAGTAATGTCGCCCATCTTGAGTTCTCTCCAGTTCAGCTTCCACTGTTAAAATGCTGGCATTTAAGGGGAAAACACAGATTTTATGCCAATTTGCTAACGATGTGAATCATGCGCCGTCGATACACGAACGCAAAACGGAGCGAGATCGATAGTTTGCAGGCTTGCAAAGAATATTCCTATCGAAGGTGTGCAATCGCATGCCAAACTATCGATATATTGAATTCCGTTACGATGGACACTGAAATATTTTAGCTTTTAATACAAACAACAAATAATTTCAAATGTGAGACGCAATCAAAATGCGAAAACAAGCCAACTCACATGTAATGACACTTGCTTTAGAGTCTAAAAGAACATTTAAGCATATGTACATTTATGTATGCGTGTTGATCATAATCATAATAATCATCATGTTCACTCCAAGCATTTCCAGACCGGTTTGTTTTAGCATAAGAACGCTGTTGAGTTTATTTTTGGATTGCCTTTCTTTGATTTTGTGGCACTGAACTTGACAATCATTTTGGCATCAATATTCCCGTTGATGACTCAGCTCAATTGGTAGTCTAAATATGCACTAACATTTTCCTATGACATTTTCCTTTTAATTTGCTGAGGACAATTTCCTAGAACGTCAGGTATTTCCCAATTACAAAAAAAAACACACACACACACATACATTATATTATGCACACATGCATATGCAAATGCGTTTGTTAGCATTGCTAGCATTTCGATTAGAAACTTGCACTTAGCACACTAGAGAGCGAGAGAGGGACACTGAGAGAGCTTTGACTTGGAGTATAACACAACAAAAAACTTGCGAGAGAGCGGCAGCCGCGTCAAACTGGACATTGATTAATCAATGCTAAAAGAGAGCCAAAAGGCCGAGAGCAAGAGCATTTACAGCACAACCGTTTCATCTTGGTTGGAGAGTGAAAGGGAGAGATCTGTGTTGTGTTGTGTTCTGGTTATGGGTCTGTGTCTGTGCTTGGGTTCACTCAGTATCCGTTGAATGGTTAATAGCGTGCGACGCGGCCGTTAAGCGCACACGAGTTTTCGTCTTTTTCAAGTGACTTTATCAAGTGAATTTCTCAAAGACAAAAATAAAAAAAAAGAAGAGAAAAACAAAAAACAGACAGCATATATAAGAATAAAACAAACAAAGAATTTCATTTTGGGTTACATTAAATAAAGGCATCATTCAATCTGCAAAATGACTGACCACAAGCATATAACACTCCAAATGGATAAACTGGAGAACAATAAATCGCTGGTAAATAAACAAGTAAGTTTATTCAGCTTCTGTTTAACGAATTTAACGACGCAAACATTTTTTACATTTATTTCTGTATACAAAAATCAACTTTTTTATATTGAGTTTAATTTCTTAAAGTTGGTTTATTAAAATTCAAGTGGACTAATAAAAAGATTTAATTAACGATTTAATTAACACACGTAATGATTCTATTCATGCCTACTACAGAGTATCTTTAAAGCGAGCAGTATTTACTAGTATAACAGTACTAGAACTTTATCGCTTTAGCCACTACAACATCAATCAAATTTTACTCTAGGTAGTATACTGGGCACAGTGTACACATACCGTATACATATGTTTGCAAAGATTTAGCTGATAATTGCAGTGTAAACAAAGACGAGAGATGAGTTTTTTGGGAAAGTATCTATTTCGCTAATGATAGTAAAAAATTCCCAGATTAGTCATAGCTGGGAGAAAACCCATTTTATTGGGGTATTCTTTTTATCGATCTAGTTTAGGCCCGCATAAATACCCCCACTCACACACAGGGAACTACATATGAGCCGATTAATCAGTTAAAAAGGCGGAAGCTGCGGCGCGTATGAAATCATAAACAGTTTTAGAAATTATAATTGCAAACAAGGGAGCAATTCGCGATTAGAACTAAATGCACTTGTGGTTATTTCAAATACTAAGAGAAAGCTATAAATTTTGCATATTTTACAGGGTATACACAACGAGGCCATTGACGATATTGATGGACGTAATGTTCGCATACCGCGAGCAGGTTAGTATATATACTATCTTTCATTTAATCACAACGAATCGCTCAACTTGTACTCATGCAATTTATGTGCTTTAATTAAATGTATTTTAACTGAAAAACTGCATACGCTATTAAACATCAACTGAACTATCAACAAACAATTGTGTAAGAATTGCTAAATGTTTAAACCTTTGTTAATATCTTAAAATTAATGAATTCTTCTTTAACAGTACCCGAACTGGATGACGATGATGCTGACGATCGTCCCAATATGAATGGTCATAACTCTGGGGTCGACGACGGCCTGCTAGCTGAGGAAGAGGGGACTGTTAGTGTAGGAGGCAGAAGCGGAGGTGGCGCTGGCAGTGCGGGGGGTGGTAGCAAAATTCCCATGCCAAATGGCGGTGGTCGACGAACCAGCTTCTCACATCCGGACTTTAATTACCCTGGATTTGTGGATATCGATGGCGTTGCAACGCCAATACCAGATGTGAATGCTTATCAGCACAAGAAGACCTTGGCACAGGGTATGATGGACTTGGCGTTGCTTTCGGCGAACGCAAATCAATTGCGTTACGTTCTGGAGACCAACAAGCAGCATCCGTACTTTTACCCCAGCTTGATATTCATTTCGGTCAGCATCATATTTCAGGTGCGTTACTCATATTTGCGTATTGCTCAAATTGGGAGTAAACTCATTTTTGTCGCATATTTAAATAGATTGCAGTCGGCGTCGGTCTTATATGGAACGGCAGATACAATATAAAGAACGAGCGGGAGATCTGCCGTGCGAATCGCATCAATAATTACACAGTCATTGGCATTTTTATTGTAACCGTAGTAAATGTTTTAATCTCAGCATTCGGCGTTGCGGAACGAGCGCCAGCGGCAGCAACGTAATCTCATTTACATACAAATCGAATATATATCTCCATACTTCTAGGCAAACACTCACAACTTTTCACAAAATTCACATTTACGACCATTTCATGTAATAATTCTGATTGTGATAATTAAAATAAACAGCCATCATCGAATTGCACTGAAAGCTTTTGAATTGGGCGGGCAAAACTGTTATCGAGCTATCGAACTGTTAACTAATAGCATTCTACAACACTGGTATCGAAGCAGCAAAGCAGCTGCTTTGTAGCAGCCCTGTGCAGGTGAATAGATTTGTTTGCCAACCCTGACTGTTGATTTGAGGCAACTGCTGCCGTTGATTTTGCTGTCAATTTAGGCGATTATAGCAACGTTTAAATAAATAACATGGCTAAAATACTAAAAGCGGTAAGTAAAAAGCGAATGGCCACAACTGGAATGCTTGACATGCTGCAGGCCAAGAGCGTGCTTCGCTTCTGGCCATTTGTTATTGTTATGTCATCGACTGGGGGAAAATTTATAAATGTGAACATTTCTCGCTGCAGTCCACAGGATTAACTGGTCTTGCCGTTGCCACCAATCCACACCATACACTATGCGCGCTGTATGGCAAAATAATGCGTGCCGTGGCCAAAATGCCGCAAGATTCCAGTTATCGCAAAAACACCGAATTGTTGGTCAAGGAACGTGCGGACGCAGTAGCAAACGTAAGTGCTCTGGAAGAATACGATGGAGAGTGGGATAATAATGCTTCCTGATTTACAGAATAAAGATATCAACGCTTTGGAGAAGGCCGTCGGCTGTGGTCAGGTGGAGGAGCTGATTGTGCAGGCGGAGAACGAGTTAATACTGGCACGCAAAATGCTGGGCTGGAAGCCATGGGAGAAGCTGGTGCAGCCCGTGCCCGCCAAGCAATGGGATTGGCCACCAGCACAAATCATGGAGCCCAAAGTTTAATTTGTTAACACTCTTCCCCGCTGTGACTTCTTGTCAGTTATAATAATAATAATAATAAAACAAAGGCCGAGATCTGTAAAGCTACTGATTTGTGCTCGTTTTTGTTATGGTTTCAAGTATAAGCGATAAGAGATAAGCGACAGATGGACTGACTCACAGCAGCTCAGCAATGAGTTGTGTCTCATTAGTATATTATCGTCATGCGAACGTTACACATCTTTTTGCTGCTGCTGGTGCTGATTGTGGCCATTACAGCCGCACCGACGGCTCAGCGACAGCGACGTCAGATTGATCTGACAGTGTCGGCAGAGCACGATGACAAGGACGATGAAACTGAGCTGGCGCTGGAGGCGATTGCGGGGTTGTGGAGCAGCGCGGATAGTCGGACAAAGATTGATGGCTCGGCGAGGGTGGTGCACAGGAGCAATGGCATGCAAACGGGTAACACAAGCTATCAAGCACGCGTCCATCTGCATCATGACTATAAAACCAATCCGTATCAATCATAAATCCTCCAAAGGTGGCGAGCAGGATTGGCGTTTGGGTGTGCGTGTCACTTTCAGCTAAGGATCAATTAAAAACCATTGCGTGCTGCTGTCGCCTGCTCTATGAAGGAATCATTAATGATAACATTTTGACCTTTTGTTTGTACTGTCACAACGAATATTAATTATTATTTCCACTCTCTCTCTCTCGCTCTGTTTCTTCTTTAATTGTTAACAACTGTTTGCTTAAAAAGAATTACACAATAAAACAAGGATTAGGCATTGCAAGACCACTAAGTATAAATGCCATTCGTTAAGTAATATCATTGCACCCGAAAGTGTTTCAACTCCGGCTCCTTAGTTGATGCGCACGCCCTGTGCCTCCTGCTTCAGCAGCTCATCGACGACATAGTCACGGAACTCCTTGTAGGCCACATCGATGTCCACATTGTTGATGACCTTGTGCACATTTCCAGGTGTCAGGCCAAAGGCAATCTCCACTTGAGCGGCATCAAGACGCTTGCGTAGTGATTCCTCTGTTTCGGTGCCACGTTTGCGCAGTCGTCGCTCCAGTTCATCGATGGTTGGTGGATTGTTAAAGATCAGTATGGGATTGAGATCGGTTTTCTTAATCTGCTCAACGCCCTTCTGTTCAATGTCCAGTATGCAGACACGTCCCTGACTCTGGATCTCACGCACCGCCTGCTTGCTGGTTCCATACAGATTACCCGTGAATTCGGCCGTCTCTATGAACTCATCGTTGCCAATGGCCTTCTCCATGTCGGAGCGTCCAACGAAATAGTAGTGTACACCATTCTGTTCACCTTCGCGGGGACGGCGTGTCGTGTGCGACACACTAAAGCCAAATTTATCCGGAAATTCAGCAAACAAACGTTTCAACAATGTGCTCTTGCCGGAGCCCGAGGGGCCGCAGAGCACTAGTGGGCGGGGACCAGTTTGAATCGTTTGCGACATCGCCGTGCTGGTAGCGCTGAATGCGCGATTAACAATGAACAGAAAGCTTATCATGTTTGTGGCTAAAAGCTAGCACTCGTTTGGCTAAATTTAACCCGTCGATGGGAGGAAGCACTAAAAATTAACCTTGCGAAAAAGTTCTATTCTAACAACAACAACGCTGCAATGTTTGCTGTTAACACCCTGTTACAGCTAACATGGCACATAAACACATGCAGCCCACTTAACAGTGCTGGAGTGGCTGGTATTTTTTCTGTTAAAGTCGTCAAGCTGTTTGAAACACCGCTGTAAACTTATCATTTAAATAAAAAATATCTTCCTAATAATGATTTAATTAATAACTGTCTATCAAACAAAAAAAATTAAGTTATTACCCGCGCCCGCCTATGCGCTGTCACTGAGCAATGCTAACAGTGCCATATGAGCTTAACAGACTTCCGGCTATCGATTAACATCGCACTTAAAGTCCGATAGTATGTATCGCCTGCCGATTTAAATAAAAACCGCTGCAAGTGTTTTCGGTTTAAAAACGTTTTTTTTTTTATATAATATATGCATATTGTTTGTTTTTTATATTTAGCATAGAATTTCAAACACATACACACTGAATCTGACGCTATTTCGCTGTAAATGCTGCGGCTGAATTGCTGTTTTTGTTTTTTTTTTGTTTGCTTGTTGTATGATAATGTATCGACTGTTATTATTTTGAATTCGAATTACAATGCATTTTAAACTTAATTTGCTAAAAATAATTATGGTTTTTTATAGATTTATTCTCATATTTTAGTTTCTTTTCATTTGTTTTTACGTTTTTATTTTGATCACAATTTGATTTCGCATGCCCAAAATGAATTTGGTTTGTGTTCCGAATGATTCGCCTGAATGTAACCTTCTCCGTTCTCTGTTTCTGTTCCTACGTACATTAATCTGTTCCTACAACTGTTCCCTTTTCCAAAAGAGGATACTCTTCCGATCTCTCCCTCTCACTCTCAATCTCCACTCAATATCTAATTTTAATCATGCTTGAGTTATTATAAAATACGCTAATGATCAGTCAATATTACGTTTCATTTAAATATTTTTCTCTTCCCACTTCCCATTTCAAACTCCAAACTCACATCGAAAAAGGCAAAAAATCGGTCTGCATTTGAGAGAGGAAAATAGTGTTCAATGCTGTTATATATGTATGTACGTATGTTTGTGTGTATGTATGTGTGTGTGCTTGCATATGTATGTAATATGTACAATAATCATAAGTTTAAGCTAAATTGTGTTCGATGTGCGATTTAAAAATGGAAATTTCAACAATTGATTAAGTGGTCAACTAAATAACAGTTCTATCTTGGCTTCAATCAGTTGCAGATTAAATTGTGTCTAATAAAATGAATAGCTATAGTTCAGAAAACAAACGTAGTATCTATTAGTCTGGCAAAATAAAACGTATTGTGCAATTCTTGCTGCAATTTATTATATAGAGCCCTATTCAAAAAATTTGTATACAACTAAAAACTAAACGTAAATTTAAATTTGATTACAATTATGATTGTATATAATAATAATGTATGTTATTGTGTGTGTGGATGTATAGTTGTATGTGTATGTGTGTGTGTTGGCTACAAATTAAACTTGTACATCCCCGCTTAACTCAGTTGTTTGGGGTCTTAGAGGGGGACTTGGGCATACTATATAGCTTGGGCCCTGAAAAATTGGGTCTATCTCTCCTTACAGGCTATATATGTATATGTATAAGTGTATGTATGTATGTATGTATGTATAATTAATTAATTATTATGCATATTATAATTATTCAATTACTATAGGAGCTTAAAAAATGTTGCATTCCGTTTAGTTTAATTAATCATGTGTGGTGAATTACTATTGTTAATTGTTAATAATTATTGTGATTTACTGCTGCTCTTGTTTTGTGGCTTTAAATGAGAAACACGACAAGTATAGTATTATTAACAAAAATGAAAAAGAACCAACAATTTACGTTCACATTGTGTTTTCTTTGCTTTCTTAGTTTTTGTTTCGATTTTGTTTGCTTTTTCTTTTGCTTTCTTTGTGTATAATTATATATAATTATGTAATAATTATTGTTTGTAAATTACAAATAGATTAATCATCATTATATATTTTTTACGTGTACAATTATGCATTTGCTTGCGTAAATTATAAAATTACCTAATCAAGAAAAATCATAAAGTTAGTTAGTTGTTGTTAATGTTGTTGCTGCTGTTGCTGCTGTTTGAGCCTTCCAGTCGTTTCGGCCCTCCTGTTGTTTAGGCCTTCCAGTTGTTCTGGCGACTGCCGCTGGGTCCACTCGGCTGCTGTGGTGGAATCATCTCCAGCAGATACTGACGCTGCAACTCTGCGGCACGTTGTATGTCCAGGCTGGTGGCATTGCTGCTGTTCTTGGACGAACTGGATGCCGAGCTGCTCTTCTTGTTGTTGTTGTTGAAAGCTGCGAACCCAAGACAGAAGCGTTAACAACTATTTGCATTTAGACTCAACTCAAAACTTACCTGCTACTTGTGCTGCCTGCGCCATGGCCATTTGGTAGGAGTAGAGCAGTGGCGCAAACTGCATCATGTGCTGCGGATTACCTCCCAATCCCTGGCCAAGTGCTGCGTAAGATATCTCAAAATTAGTTACCATTTTGTAAGTGGTCATCCTTTTACTTACCTCTAAATAGCTGCTGCTGGAACGCCTGCATGGCTGCCGCTGTTGCTGCTGGCGATGCATTGCTCATGGCTGCAGCTGCTGCCGAATTGCTGGCTGCCGTCGAGGCGCCGCCAAAGCTGCCACCACCGAGTCCTCCAAGAGCACCCAGATTTCCCAGCTGGCTGAGATTACCCAAACTGGCCAGATTGTTGATATTCAGGCCACCCATGCCACCAAGTGCAGTAAGATGCGCTGCTGCTGCCAATGTGGCAGCTGAATACTTGTCATAGTTCTGTGCCTGTTGCTGCTGCTGTTGTTGTTGCTGCTCTCGCTGTTGTTCCCGCTGCTGTTGCTGCTGTTGATGGTGATGATGATCACGATCGACACGTGATGAACGTGACGATGATGACGACGTTGTGGGCTCATGATGATGCGCCGATGCTGGTCCCGGCCCAGGACTGAGTATACCCGCCTGTTGGGCGGCAATGGCAGCTGCTGCTGCAGTGGCTGCTGCCCGCGAGGATCGCGCGTTGCTCGCTGCTGGCGGTGGCGTTGGTTGCTGTTGTCGTTGTGACGCTACTGACGGCGGTGGCGGCGTTGGACGCGGTGCTGCTGGTGTTGGCGTCTGGCATTTGGTTGGTATAACTGTCACCGATGGTGGCAAATTAACCAATGCAGCCGCTGCCGAGGCATGTGATGCTTGAAGTTGTTCACGCTGTTCCCGCTCACGATCCCGCTGCTCCCGTTCTCGTTCGCGTTCCCGCTGCAGCGCCTGCTGGTGCGCCGACGATGACGACGACGAGTTCGATAGGTTGGAGGCGGTGAGGTTAACACTTGTAGCATTTATTTCCACGGGCGATGGACTGCTCTGGCTGGCCAAACGCTGCTCGATCTCCTGCTCCTGCTGCAGTGCCTTCACAAACGCCTGCTTCAGTCGATTGGTGTGCTCCGCCTTCAGCGCCTTCTTCACATTCGAGGTGACGCACTGCTCGCAAATGACCTTGGCATCCTTATTGGCTAAAAGGCGAACAGAAATCAGTCTAAAATCCCTTGAAACAATTCCCAGGCGTAGCTTACTCTGTTTCTCCCATTTCCAAACGGGCGTAAAGTCAATCTTGCATTGGGCACAGCGGAATGGTGCTGCTACCGCATTGGCCTTCTTATTAACCGTCAGATAGTCCACCACAGTCTCTAGGCCAAGCAGATAGACAAAGTCCGTGTTGCTGGGATTCGGTATAAAGTGCATCTCTGGCGGTGGCGGCTTTGGTGGCGGTATCTAAAATTGTATACAATGTAAGTTTAGGGGACTGCCTGTGAGCTGAATGCAGTGCATCGTACCTGCAGCAAGGTCTTTTCCAGCTGCTTGCGTAACGCCATTTTCGCTGCCGCCTGGCGTTGTGCCGGTGTCTGTGCCTCCTCCCTGGGCGTGCTGCGATCATTCTGCAAATTTAAACAATAATTGAATAAAACTTTTCTTTAATTGTGTGATTTTTACTGTTTACCTTCAAGTCGTTGAGTTGATTTTGATGCGATTGCTGCTGTAGCGGCGGCGCCGGCGTTATGGAAACAGAATTGCTAATTGTTCCAGGTACCTTCGAATTATCCGAAATATTAGGCTGCATGTTTGGCAATTTATTTTTGATTTTTATATTTATTTGGCATAAAAGAATATGAAACAAATTAGAAATGCGTTTTAAGCTTTTCACACAAATCTCTCTCTCCTTTCTATCTCACTCTCTCTGTCTCTCTTTATTTCCCTCTCTCCCTCTCTGGAATTGAGCTAACTGAATTTAATTTAAATATTGTGTGTGGTATTAAGATGGCTGCCAAAGTTGGCCACCAAAAATATAAAACCATAAGCGAAAAAAAGCCTGCTTGAAATGAATATTTCAAAAATCACATTCAAGACTTTTGACAGTTGTCCTCGCGTGAGAGTGTGTGTGTTTGTGTGTCTGTGTGAGTGACAGTGTTAAGTGTTGCCAAATCAATCAACGAATTTCGATACTTTAATCGAAGTTCGATCATTGAGCTGTGCTGTTTAGTGTTGGTAAGCGTGAGTTTCGAGTATATTTTTCAAACACAAAATACCAAAAGAATAAAACAAATTTGAAAGCTTTGAATTGTGTTGTGTGTTTTTGTTTTGTTTTATGTTTTTTTTTTTTTATAGCATAAAATGTAGTTTGTTGGAAAAAAACTCGGCGCTTACGGCAACGATTACATTACAATAACTCACATTGCGTGCTTTCAGGCTGGAAGGCGGCGCCGACGTCGGCGTTATGGTCACCGATGGCGTTATTGTGAGATTCGGCAGATTTGTGCGCGGTGGCAGCACGCTCGAGCGGTGCGAGCTGTTTGTGGCAGGCGTTATTGTTGTACCGGCAGCGAGTGTGGCGCCAGCTGTAAGCGATGATCTTGGTGGCGGGAGTAACGAGTGGCTGTGGCTGTGACTGTGGCTGTTATTGTTGCTGCTGCTGCGCTGCGACGACGACGACAACGCTGCCGCCGCTGCAGCAACTGCCGCTGCTGTGGAGCTCACGCTGCGATTGTTGGTGGCGCTAAAGCGTGGGGAGAGAGAGAGAGCGTTAATAACTTGTAAAGTATCGATAGTTGTATCGATTACTCACCTAATGCTAACAGCAGCAGCGCTGCCACCCAAACTACTGCGTCCTTTGCTGTGCGCTGGCAGCGGCATCGCCGACGTCGGCGTCACACTAAGCGACCCCTTGGCGGTGAGAGCACTGGGTATCGCTGCCAATGGATTATTGGGCGACACACTTGTGGGCGTCACAACCAGATTCTCCTTCATCACCTGCTGCGACTGCTTCAGCTTCTTGAGCAGCATCAATTTGGTCTCCTCATTCCGCAAATCCTGTCGCAATTTGCGCAAACTCTTCTCGCGCTCCTTGAGCTCAGCGTGTGACAACTCCTTGATGGGCACATAAGGCGGCATCTCTTCGTCATCCGTCTCCGAATCAATATTGCCATTCTGCTGCCTTCCATTGGTTCGTGCTGGCAGCAGCACAATGTCTGGTGCCTCTGCATACGATTTGGGTTCGGTGCGTGGACGCAGCACGCGACGTTGTACTTTGTTCTCATCTTGGACGCCGCTTCCACTGCCTGCGCCCGTTATCACTGCTGCTGCTCCCTCACCACTACTGCTGCTGCTGTTGTTGCTGCTACTACTATTTGTGCTGTTTGTTGTGGCATTGGCTGTGTTGTTGTTAGTGTTGTTGCTGTTGCTGTTGCTGCTGCTGCTGCCATTCCCATTGCCAGTGGCTGCTGCTGTGGGCGCCGGAGCTGGCGTTATGGTCAGTCCCGTGTTGTTGGCTGTGAGCGCACGCAGATCACGATTACTGAGTCCCGTTGTGGATGATGCTCCCGCTCCTGCTGTTGTTGGCGCTGTTGTTGTGGGCGTTATGGTCAGCGCGGGATCTCGCCCAGAACTCAAACTCAAGTCGACCACATCGTCGACCTCCATTTTGGCCATTTTCGCGCGTCGCGTCGTCGTGATTACGTATCTTGATTCAACTGTAAAAAGTAGACATAAACATAATTAGTATATGTATCTAAAGTGGTCTTAGAACAGTGCACAATCAATAGAATGAATGTAGAATGACATCTAATCGCAGTTTAAAGTGTGTAAACAACGCAAATTTCAACATATTTTTTACTAATTTCTATTTTAAGTGCGTTTGTATTATTGAGGGTTTACTGTATGTCAAATGGGATACTTTCGTCTGTACTACAGTGAACTTAAGGGTTGCTCCCATTTCTTGTGTCGCTTTTCGCTTTTCCCATTCCACTTTTCATTCTGCTTTTCACTTTACCAACGGGTATCAGAGAGACTAACCCTTAATGATTTAACGCTTCTTATTCGCTGCTCCCTTTTACCGTTACCGCGTTTTCAATGCAAGCAGCAAATCATAAAGATATCCAGATTTCAATTCATTTAGGTGACGACCTTGTTGAGTCAACTGATAGCCCCGAGACGATGTTAAAGATTGTGCCATGGCAGAGAGAGACTTGTGTCCAAAACGACAAAAGACCAAAGTAGAAAGGAAAGCGCTGCATTAAATCAGCAAGCCAGGCACAGATTTGATCGTAGATATACAAACACACTTTATTCATATACATACAAATCTTTGTATGCGCCAAGGCACTGTGGTACAAAATCATAAATTAGTTCACTTCTTTCTGCATGTGTCTGTTATTGTTTGTAAATGGGCAATGCCACGCCCAATATACCATATTTATTAAAAATATTACGCTAATTCAAACTACTTAAACAAAACATATTTGTAGATATTCGCTATAATAATTAATTCCAAAAAAGCATTTAAATGCACCATTGTGCAAGCGCCACACAGCATTAGTATGGAACGTTGTTGAAAAAGAGAGCTTGCTAAAGTTGCTTCCATAAGCAAGTCACGTTTTCGTTTTATCAAATTTTCGCATACAAAGCGAAGCGGCAGCAAACGAGAAAATTTACATGAAAACAAAGTGGCCAAAGCAAAAGGTAAGGGAAAAGGGGAAGGAGACAGCTCTCTAGCGAAGAGAGGACATGCAAATCGGTAAATGTTTAGTAGCTGCAAAACAGAACAGAACTAGCAAAAGAATCAAATCACGACACACACACACACACATGTGCAAAAGCACACAGGCATAGGCACACACAAGCGAACAAGACACGTGAGAGCGAGAGAGGTGAATAAACTTTTCAACAACTGCACTGCATAATGTACACATACACAAACATACACATGTATATTTGTATGTAAGTGTGTGCAATTCAAACAGGAACACCAACAGCAACAACAACAGTGCACCTGTCCGCTTGTCACATCGAAAGCGAACCAATAAAATGCAATTTCAACAAGCGGCGGTAACAATTCAAACAATAACAGTCCAATTAAAATGAAATAAATGCAGCCACACACAATACAAAGCTTCAATCTTTCGCAACGGGGTGGCAACTCTTTGAGCTAAGCTTACATACATATTTATTTGCGCAACGGCTTTAAGAAGTTGATGTAGCGCATGAATAGAAGAAAGAAGAAAAGCAAAACAGCATAATTATTAAATCGCGAGCAAAACTATGTTTTATTTATGCACGTGTGTGTGCGTGTCTTAAATACATGTATATATGTGTTATTGTTTGGCTAACAACGTCCCCAACGTGCTATAAATTAACTCGCTTTGAAAGTTGGCAGCCACAGCTACACAGACAACACACTAATGCACACACACACACCAACACATGCATATATAGCGCGCTCACTCGTTCGTTTTTCCCCCTCAAAGCAGCTGTCGGCATTGTCTCGTTACTTTCCGCACTTGTGTCGTCATCAGATTGCTGCTTGAGAGCGAACAGCCGTTGCACTGTGGAACACAACTATCAGATGCAACTGACAAGAATGCAACAGGCAATACAAATAATCCACAGCTACTAAAGTAATTGAATTGATCATTCGAACCCAATATTACAAATTATATAAATTTCACTTATAAGCAATCAAACACTTTGCTTCACTTTAAGCATTTCAAAGAAAAGTCTAGCGCTCTGCACCACTGTACCGTTTATTGTGAGCGTGAGAATATCTAAGTTCATATGTATATGTATGTATGTATATGTATGCGTACATGTGTGTTATAATGATTGTTGTCCGCATTTTGTTTCTCATTTCAAAGCAAATCCAAACATTTTAACTTTAACAGCTGCTTTAATAATGTTTAAATAAATAAAATGCCGGCGTTTTTTTCGTATACGTATACGCAAAACACGACATTGGCCGCACTTTCCCTGACGTTGTGTGCCCCTCTGGCAACCCCAGCGAAAAAGTTGTATATCGATTTGTTGGCGTTGGCGCTGGATTTTTTTCGTTTTTATTTTTTTTTTTGCTTTACTGACATTTGTATGGCTATAATTGTGTTTAATAGCGCGCTAAATGTGTTTCAATTAGCGCTTAAAGCTTAGCAACATATGTATGCGTGTGTGTGTGTATGTTTACATGTATGTATGTCAATAGGGCTGCTGTTAGTGCAGTACATAAATATGCATGTGTGTGTGTGTGTTTAATACGTATTCAGACAAGTTCAAGTTTAGGTATAACGGTCGTTGGCACCTGTCCGGGCAAATGTCATCACATCCATGAAAGCGGGAAGCCATTAGGATGAACAAAGAGACAGAGTGGGAAAGAGAGATAACTGACCGCCCGCCGATAAGCAATGACTTACCCAAGGAGGTCAGCCTTGACTTTCAGCCTGAGTCGGATGGACTCGTTAAGTACTATTAGAGTCATCTCAAGCGATAACAGCAACAACTAACGGCGAGCAACAACAGCTACAACGAAACTCACACACATACACATACTAACACAAACAAACGCAAAAAAAAGCAAAGAAATAAGGTTAAATCAAAAGTACAGTTGTGTACATAGCGCAGCGAGCAGCAGCACCAACAACAACAACACAAACAAAAGCGAAGAGCAACCAACAAGCAAAATGTGTTTGAGTGCGGCTGCGGTGAGCAGCAAAAGCAACAGCAACAACAACTGTAGTAGCAGCAGCAGCCAGCCAGCCGACGTAGAGAGAGAGAGAGCAAGACAGAAGAGAGAGCGTGCGTCGCACACACACGCGAGACCAAAGCCAAAGCCAAATAGCAACTGAGAGTGAGTGGCGGGCAGACGACGGCGGCAGTTGGCGACCGAGAGTTGGGAGTAAAGTGTGACGATGTGAAAAGGGAGGGGGTGTTATGGAGGACTGAAAACTGTCTGGCCACCCCATAAACCCCACATACCACTCCCCTCCCCACCTCAACCACGTCAATAGAACACCTTAACTACGCCCTGTCGTTAACCCAACCAGACCTACAGATTTAACTATTGATTTGCATATTAGTTAACTGACCTCCCAAAACTAACAACAAGAAAAATCCCAGTGGCCTGCTCAATAGTCGAAGAACCATTGCAATTGCCTTAATTTGTGATATGCGCAAAATAATTTAATTCATTTCAATAAAATGAAAAAAATTATCAAAACAAGTCGCAGCTTCGCACACAACAAACTGACAAATAAACAAACATACATTTATATACACACACACACACGCACAACTATGTACATGAATACAAATACATATATATTTTCTCGTGTATAAGAAATGCGCATATCTTATGGCCTGCCATTGTATGTACATAAGCAACAGCAGCAGCAAGCCGAACGGAGCGGAAGAGAGGAGCAAGCAACAGAGCGGTGGGCTGCTGTTGCTGAGAGCGCGCGTTCGAGTAAGTGAGAGCGGCCGACTTGTACATGGGCCATTGTACATATGTATTAACTCACCATCGCCAACAACAACGTCCCCTCATGGTGGGCTGGGTTGGACTGGGAGTAGAAATTGGGGTTGGGGGATGGGGGGGGGGGTGGGCCTGTGTGTGTTTGTGTGTGTGGTGGGGGTTGTCAAGTGGGCGGCTGCAAAATGCAGTAGCGCATAAATCTAAGCTCTGCGCCTTTCGACTGTTTGAAATTTATTAGTGACGTCAGCCACGCAACAACAATAATAGCGGGACGACAATTCAACGTAGTGGCAACTCCTTCACTAATTTACAAGCAAGAATTAACAGTCATAATTGACAATGTAAGCTTTACCTATTCATTTGCATACGTGTGTGAGCGTGTGTGTTTGTGCGTATAAGTTTTCTGATTTACAAACCGCAAAAGTGTTAAGTCATTTTGATCCATTAATACAGTTGTTGTTCTTATCTATTTATAAACAAGCAAACGTATTTGAGTAAAAAGATGTCAGCTAATACAAATCTCACCACATACATGCCTGTTATGTACTTATGTATATATGTTTGTAGTTATGTACATAAGAACGCTTGTTTATTAATAGCACCGATAAGGATAAGCTTTGGGGAAATTGCAACACTAGAAGTAACAAAGTTAAATATGTACATGCGTATGTACAATATGTAAGTATATAAATAAATTTCTTGAAAATGGGTTACGTTCAACGAGAACAAATACAACAACAACAACAATGACGACAACTTAATACAAATTAATTGCGCGCACTACAAACGAAAAATCGTCGCGTCGCTGTCAACGTCGCAGTCGCTACTGCTGCTTGTAGTCGTTGGCCTCTGCTTACGTTGCTGCCGACTGCGCTGCCTCTCCAACTATAAATGTGTGACGTGTTGTTGTAGTATTTGCGGATTTGCTGCTTATCGCTGGACATATTTGCACTGTCTTTTATGGCAACGCTGAGTAATTGGCAAGTGGAAGGAGAGGGACCGCTTGGGGGTAGGAAAATGCCGGAAAATGGGTCGGAGTCTAGCAATTTTACAGCTGTTTTTGGCAGGTGGTATAGTCTGACCAACTTAAAAAAAAGTTATATACCTGAATACATGCACAAACATGTATGTACATGCATAACATACAAAGCAACAAGAGTAATGGCTTTCAAACTGGTTTTAATTGTGTTGCTTTTATTTGACTTTGTTTCATGCTAAAAAGCCGAAATATGAATAAAAATAGAAAACAAAATTATGATGCTGCTGCTGATAATACAAAGCGTAAAGTCATCAAAAGTGTAGATTTAGCGTAAAGCTATTATGTTTACTTAGAAAAACAAATATAAACATATGAATATACGTACATGTACTTATGTATGTATGTTACTATGTACTTGTTATGAGTGTATTATCGAGGAACAGTTGCAATTTGACACAACATTTTTATCACGGCCAAATTTCACAATTTTGCAATGACTATTTCCATATTTGCTTAATATACACACGATACATACACATACATATGTACATAGGAATAACACACACATACACTCATGCACATAAAAGCGCAGCTCAGTTGCTTGTAAAGCTCTTGTCTTTTGCCTTTTACTCTTGTTGTTGTATATGCATGCACACACACATTCATACTGCGTTCCATGTATATAAGACAGTACCACACACATACATACAAATTTCATACTCGCACTCTCACTCACATACACACATAGGCGGCGGCATGAGTTCAACTTTTGTATATAACTTTGCATATGTGTGTGTGTGTTTTTGCTGCGCTCTTCACTGCTTTTGTCTATCCAACCGTGCGCCTCTTTCGCTGTGTGTGTTTGTGTATTTTTCTTTTTACTTTAGATATATTTCATATTATAAGGTAATAGCTTAGGTGCAGATCGTCAACCATTTCTCCTCACTGTCCGGCTTCAGTGTGGCCAGGTTTGTTGAGGACCTCATCAGCTGCTTACCTATCAATACTGCCAGTTTAGCAAGTTACCCAACATATGCGAATGTTTTGTTGCTGTGCAGAGGCGAGATAAACTTTTAAACACTTTTTCGGCTGCATTTCAAAAACAATTATTTTTTTTCGTGGAAAAATTCCACTTAATCAAGCAAATTACCAACGCGTCGCAGTCGCAGTCTCTGCCTACGCCATCGTTGACGTCGATGCTATGCTTGGCTATTTTTAGGCTCTGCGCTTTACCTTTCATTTCTGCTTTTATTGTTGGCAAAACATCAAAAAGCAACAAAAATACAAATTGAATGCTGCATGAAAATGAGACGATCTCCTCCTCGCACGCGCTGACGCTGCGGTGTTCGCTCCGTTAAGAATAACCCCAAAAAGTAACACGTAAAAGGTAAGCAGCGACGCTGCCGCGCAGTCAGCGTCAACGTCGCCCTGACACTGCGGCCGCCCAACCAAAAAAAAAAGTAAAGGAATAACAAAACCAGTTAGCCGATACACACACATACAATAAGAGAGACACACACACATGTACATTCGTAAAACTCACACATTTGACATTTATAATGTACTGCGCTGAGTAGCAGCGTAGCAATCGTTAAGTGCCAAAATGGTAAGAAAATAGAAAACAGAAATTCATTCAATTCTAGGCGAAAGATTTCAATTTCATTTACAATTGATATAAACACACGCACAGACATACACAAACAACACCGTTAAAGAGAAGCTTTCTGCTCAAGCAATTCATACAACGGCTTGGTTTTAGAACCATTTATATTGTTATAATGATTAAGGCAACTTTTAGCCTTGAACTATGTGAATCTCAAGGCACACACACACGTACACTTTACGTACATAAATCTAAGTATGTATGTGAGTACACCTGTAATAATATTTTTCCATGCGTTTTTCACTGCCAACTGCATGTCCACTGTTTACACTACATACACACTTATGTACATGTACTTAGTTTGTGTGTGTATGCATAGCGTATAAAAATAAATGACAGCGAAAAGAGAAAACATTTTTTCTAGCGTTTTTGCTGATAAGCGACAACACACTTACACACACACGCATTGGGGCATGCATATGTACATACAGCTGGTTTATAAAGCTTTTGACGCTGCTCTGCTCGCTTATGAATCACATCACTTGGATTTATGATTGTTTATTAATTTGAATTATGCGATCTAGTGTTGAGCAACGCCAAAACAAAAGCTAATTGTTATAAACCAACGGTAATCGTTGCTTTGCCTCGTAACGCTTTCTACAGCCAACAAACAGAAGAGAAAGAACAACTAGAAGAAGAAGAAGCAAATGCGAATACTTTACTACATACTACTTTACTACTACTATTTTATTGTGTGCCCGTGTTCTTATTTTGCACTTAATGACGTGTAACAAGCGCGCGCGTGTTTACATTTGTGTGCGTTTCTTTCTATCCATGTGTGAGTGTGAGCAGCATATGTGTATGTGTATATGTGTGTATACAACGGGAAGAGTTTGCTGTGTGAGCGAGTGAGATGCCAGAGTAAACAGGTAAAAAAAAGGTAAGCCAAAAAGAAAAAAACAACTAAAAAAGTGGCAAAGCTGCTTTTTTGTTGCTTTTGTTTTGCGTGAAATTGACAGCAAAAGATTGAAACTCGCGTATTGAGTAAATTGACATTGTAGTGACTTTAGTTGTTGTTGCCGCTGTTGACTTAATAATAATCATAATTAGCCAACGTCAGCATGCAGCGACCATGAAAATTTCCCGAAAACCAACAGAAAAAAGTGGCAAGAAAAAGAGAAAAGATCAATGTGTATAAATAAATAATATAAAATGCTAGCGTTTGCTTGATTTTACATTTTTGCTTATGTATTTATAGTAGTATATACATACATAGGTTATGTTTGTAAAAGGCCACACACAAACAAATAAATAGATGTTTGTGTGTGTGTATTTACTTTTTTACTTGTGCATTTGTATTGATGTTGGGCTCTGACTTCTTGCGCATTCTTTGGCTGGCAAACCGCGACGCAGTTACATAAGTAAACACAAACATGCTTATGTACGTACATGCAGTTGTACATAAGTGTGTTACATAGCTGAGAATGACAGAGCAACGGGCGCACAAACAAGGAAGTAATAAGAGCAACACACAGCAAGAAAACGAAGAAGAACTGTGAACTGCATGGCGGATTCAACTTGAAACTCGTCTACGCTTAGCGTAAGGTGGCAACGCTGTCCAATATGTGGCTATCCGCACAAAAGGTAAAAAGGGTTCAGCTTTAGCGAAATGAACTGTGTATATACATTAACACACACATACATACGTATGAATATAACAAAACAAAAAGTGAAAAAAAGAAAAGAAAAAAGTACAACCAAATAAGAAAATTTTCAACATGCCAACAGCAACAGCATCTAAAACAACTACAACAACAACACGGGCGACTCATTTAAACGGTCAATTGCCTCAAGCAAAACGGCAAACGTACGAATAGAGGAAGCAAAGAGAAAGAAAGAGAAAGAGCGAGAGAAAGAAAAAAAAAAACTAAATTAAATTGAGTAGCGACAGCTCTGCTGCCGCTGCTGGCTTTGTGGCTAGGCGGCTGCAATGCCAAAAATTTTGGTGTAAAATTTTAATTTCTCGCTTTAAAATGAGAACAAAATAAAAACAAACACAAGTACATGTACACAACCACACTCACATACAGTATAAAATATTGAATTGAGTATAAAATGGGCAATCAAAAAAGTTTTTGCACAGACACAAAATCAAGCAACGTGCATAAATTAGCAGATACAGCAAAGCGAAAGAGAACAAGGGTGAGCGAGAGAGAGTAGCGATAAAAGAATAAGAGTGCCCGCTGTGTGTGAGTAGCAAAGCCCTATACATGGCATACGTAATGTAGAATGTGTGTGTGTGTGTGTGAGTGTCGAGAGTGTAGGCTGTATTGGCTGTTGTTGTATGGCCATTGAAGAACAAACAGAATTTAACTACATAAACAATAATAACAAATAGCAAAAAAAAAAGAGCAGCAAATTATCAACATAAGCAAAGACAGCGATTGCAATGTGAGACAAAGTGGCAACGCTTCTTCGAGCTGTGTATTTGTTGTTGTTTGCTTGTTTGTTATTTTTTGACAGCTGTGGGACTCGCAGAATTTCTCCTCTATCTTCTGCTCCCCTTCCCCAACCAAACGGGTCACAAAAAGCTTCGACGAGTTACTTCAAGTGAAGAGAACGCAACGCAGCCAAAACTTTTAATACAGTAGTATGGGTGTATACTGAGTGTGTGTGCGTATACTTGTGCTTTAGGTACCCGCGAGACTTGCACTAAGCAAAACTTTAAAGTTGCTTTTAAAGTAGCTTTAGCTTTCGTCTGCCATTTTGTTCACTGGACTTGCCAGCCGCCCCCTTAAGGACCACACACATACACACACACACTTACACCCGCACGCAGATACCTTTGTGCCCGCTGTTGGGTAACGGTTTTTTTTTTGCTTCCTTCTGTTTTTTGCTGCAGCTGCTGTTGTTGTTGGGCTGCCCTAACAAAAATTGTGTATCTAGATTCTAGAAATATATACATATATATATTATGCAGACAACTCAACATCAGGGGTGGGAGGCAGCGGAAGAGTAGCAGGGGCGGCTCTTGTATATGTTTTGGGCGGGGGGAGGCTTTCCACCTGCATGCATTTGTACATATGTAGACGTGTATATATGCATATATAATAGGCGGTGTCAAGACACATGTCCACATAATTGCCAAACGCGCAAAATCGAAGCCAAGTTTCAAGCACACTCACACACACACACACATACCACACACACATACAAACGCACGCACAAACATACAAACAGCGCTCTCGTAGCCTAGTCACTCAGCTAACCCTACAAACACACACTCACACACAGCAAACACCCCCACCCACTTGAAACCCCACGGCACGCCCCTCTAGTTGCCTCTTAACACCCACCCGCATCTAGTGCTAAAACATTCAGCAGAGCAGGTACAGTTGCGTTTGCAATTCATAGTTGTCGGAGTAGTTAGTCGAAGCTATTTCATAATTAATACGCAGCTTTTGTCGAATATATGCACTCAAAACACACACACAGACGCTTACCTATATTTGCATTTAGTTGCACTTCCTGCCACGCCCCCCGTTTTGAGCTCCCCTGAGCTCACTGAGTACCGCTAATTGTCCTTGTGTGGCATTTTCATTAAAATTTCGTAATATTAATGCCCAACTGGGCATGGAACGGGATTTGTGGCTAAAACTAATTTCCTGCTACAGGTTAACCAGCGAAATCGATGTACAGTGAACGTGCATTATAATGAATGTTTTACACGCCCGACATTAGTTAAGATTATTATGTGTTTGTTTGCATTTAGCACGACTATTTGGCAAATAAATGATTCAATGGCCAAATCGGCTATATATATGTATGTATGTATATAGATGGATAGATAAAACATATGTAGCCATAGTTTGTTCAGTTCTGTTCTACCGAAACTGCATTCGGATTGTGTGAATTACAATGAGAAATTTGCATTTTGGGCATAGTTTTTGTTGCTGTTGTTGTTACGTTTCTAAGCCAAACAACCCCGGTGACCCAGGCACTATCCCGGGTCCCAACCAACCGTTATGGCCGCCCATGGGTCGTAGTTCAAGCATACACACACACACACAGTTACAATGGGTAAAATACGAGCAGTGGCATATCATCGCATAGATTACGCAACTATTGCACAAAAACCCACCCACCAAATATGCTCTGGGTCCTGAAAGTGCGGAGGAGAGAGAGATAGGGAGAGTGGCACCCAATTGGATATTTCTCCTCCCTCTTCAGACTTCTCTCGACTCTACTTCACTCTCAGCTCGCGACACATTTGTGCCACTCCAAAAAGCAAAAAGGGACTCTGTCGACTGTCGACCAGCGACCAAGCTACAGACGAGCCGACATCCACTCAAGCATACAAGCCCATCCAAATAAAACCAACGCCACCCCTGCCTACCTCCCCTTTCACAACCCAACCCACTTACACCCACTCAACCCACCACCTGCAACTCCTGATGTCCGCGTCGCAGCCGCTGTTGCCGTCGCCGTAGGCCTCTGTCGGGATGCTGCTGCTGCTCCCTCTGCTTACCCGCTGCTGCAGCTGCTTCGTTTTCGGCACCGACGAGAGTCCCGGATATTATATGCATACTTGAACTATGCGAGGAAGGAAGCAACAGCAGCAGTTCGGGCCAGTTTCCCACTTCCAACCACTCCCACATCCCAAATCCCCTTTCTACTCACCTCACCACCCCATTTCTACTCCTCTCCCCCTCCCCATCATGTTGCTGTTTTGTATATGTATCTGTTTGTATGTATGCGCGTCTATCTGTATTCGTTTTTGCATGCGACTGTAGCTGTGTGTGTGTGTGTGTGTGTGGGTGTGTAGCACTTTTATATACACATGTATACAGCTGTACCCTGGACAGACTCGGTTTGGTAGTGTGTGTGTGTGTGTGTGCGTGGCTCTCTCTGGGTGTATGTGTGTGTGTAGTCGTGTTTCGGGGCACTTTACAGCCACAGAGCCACCCACTACACAACAATGCAAAACGTCTGCATTTCAACAAACGCCGCAACGCTACCTAATACACAAACAACCCCCTGCTGTCCCCCACAAGCACCCACCTCCATCTCCACATTCTTCATCTACTCACTCCCACTCCCTAGCCCTTTACAGTTAGTGCAGCAGCCGACTGGGTTTAGTTGGTTTACTTGCTATAGTTGTTGTTGTTTTCGTTGCTTGTTGCCGAAAAACTTTGATACATAAATGGCTGTAGACAAGGCTCCATCTCCCCTTGCATAGGAGTTCTAGGAAAATCAATAAATGAATTTCATTTTCAACACTTTTTCTTTCTCAACACTCATTTCACCGAGTGCGTATTATCAATGTATGTAAAAAAAATATACAGAAATTAAAGTTTTTCGTTAACTTTGCCAACGACTTTCATGTCTTTTAATCGATTTTTTCAACACGCGACAGCAGCAGCAGCCACTCCCCCACCCTTAACCACCACCTCACCGCCCACACCAGCATGCTGCCTCGCTTACACACACACACACAGCAGAGTTAAGCGAAGCAAGCACAGAAGAAGAACAAAAAAGAAAAAAAACCAGAAACAAAAAAAGCCATAAAGCAACAACAACGCGTGGTTTGCTGAATCGTAAGTGGGAGTGGAAGGGAAACTAAGAGAGACAGTGAGAGGAGAGAGTTTAACAAAGTCAACAATGAGTTATACACTTGGCAGCACTGTACACAGTGTGTTGCCAACACTGACCCTTTGCTCCACTGAATAAAATGCCTTTGTGCTCCACACTCCAATACTGCCATGATCGTGACAATCGACAGCATCATTAAGATAACAATAACACTTGACTAATTGTTATCGATGTCGCATAATTTCGATACTTGTGCAATTTAGATTTAGTTGCGAAAGATTGCCAACTGGCGAGAGGAGCAGTCTTTGCAAAACTCACACACACACAAACACAAATCTTGACGAGAGAGCGACAACTAAATCTTATGGCTGCTCGTTCTCTCCCGCTCTTTTGCTTTGTCTCTCTTCTTTTTTCCTTCTTTTGAAATCGAAATCGTTTAATGGATCGTTGTTGCTGCCGCCATTCTGTTTGCCTTTTGTTTTAGTTGTCAACAATGTTTGGCGCTCGTTGCAGCAGCTTAGGCTTAGGCTTCACACACACACACATACAGACGTATATAGAAATACATACATGTATGTGCCACGACGAAGCACCGTTGCATGCAACTATTGAAGCATGAACATGCAATTTATATATGTATGTATACACCACAGATAGTATATATATATGTATATACATACAGATGAAACTATGGAATACAACAACAAGCACTAAGCGACTGTACTTTTGATATAAAATCCACTCAGCTCACATAGAAATGAAAACACACACGTACACTCGTACGTGCACATACATACATATGTTTTTCGATATATGTATGTACATTCCCCTGCCTCCCACCACCTACAACAACCCACTAACTCTTCTCTCTGTTTAGTTTTAGTTGCGCTTTAAACTGCAGTTTCTGTAGTTGTAGTTGTTGTTGCAAAAGCCTCTACACATACAGAAATTCAATTGTATGAGTTATCGTAGTATATACCGTTTATCTCCATATGTTGTGTGTGTGTGTGTGAGTTTGTTATTTCAACAATTCGTTTGCTAACGAAATAGAAAACAACAACAACTGCAAGTGCATTTGGAGAGTTTGGCAACTCCGTTACTGTTACTGTCCTGGGAACTCCAAAGTGCACCCAAAGTCACTTCGTATGTATGCATCCGTATGTCTATGCTAAAAGTTGGGTCAAGAAGAAATAGAGCCATAACCTAAATAGAAAAATCTTTGCTGTCTCGATAACTCAAAACTGGACAGGTGTGTGAGGTAAAACAGGTGCGCAGCGGCTGCGTGCTCCACTTGCACAAACAAAACCGATGAACATTTCGGCTGCTACACCCGCCACAATATCCAATACTAATACACGCACGCATACACATGCACTAGCACATGATGGTACACAGCACTATGGAGCAATTGCCTGTTTTTTTGAACAGAACAGTTATTAAAAACTATGACAAGACGACATTTGGGAATAGTGGTGAAAAATTGTTTTTTGTATCTGTCTCTGCTTAATAGATAAAATTTCAAGATTCGAGATCCAGTTTACGTTATTGTTTATGCTAATCTCTGATATATTCCATATATGTTGACATCAAAACACACTCAGTTTAATGAGTCGAATTAATTCCATAAAATCTGGCTAATGCACCCATAGTGCACAGAGTGAACGATACCGATTCCGACACACACACACGCACACAATCACACTCAACGCAACGACTAGAAAATGCGGGTCTGGGTCGTCATCGAGACGAGACGGCGAGAATGCAAGCACATAAAGAACGCCAAAATAAGTTTAAAACTAACGACAGCCCGTTGCGTGCGTGTGAGTGCGAGCAAACAGTATAATAAGTGGCAAGTGCGAGAGAGCGAGCAAGGTGCATTGGTTTGTATGCGTCTATATATGTATCGGCGTGTGGTGTATGTGTATGTGTGCGTATTTTGGTGCATGCAACTTTTCGTGCTTTTGGCAAATGCGTTCGTTGTGCTCTGTTCCTGGCCTGCGTAAGCTACACAAGAGATGGAAAGAGAGCGAGAGAGAGGGTTAGAATGCGACAGTGGAAGGGGGAGTGGTAGGGGGATGGGGCTCAAACGCAGCAATGCGAGAGAGTGAGATTGTTCGAACAAGTGCATGCGTGTGCCGTAAGCATGCGTGTATACTTCTCCGCGTGAGAGTAAGAAGGGTCACTTATGAAATTTTCAAGTGTTAAAAGCAATATCTACAACTAATTAGCAAAATAACTTTCATACTAAAAGATTTCTTCAAGTTGCTAAAATTAGACTATAAGACATGAATGTGTTATTGGTATAAGCCAAGAAAGTTCATTAACACAATTAAATATGCAAGGAGCCACAACGCGCTCTCATTCATAATGACGGCAATACACGCAATACCCTCTTAAATATCCTACAAGCACCAACTCCAATATACACACATACAAGTATTCAAATACACATACACCCACACATCTATCTGAGATATGGCAACCACAAATGTGTATATAGATAACGGCAACCCCGTCGCCAAACATAAAAACGTAGCCAAGCGACAATCTGAAAAAAAAGTAGCAGCAGATAATAAAAGCAAGCGCCTAAGCATGGCGTCACTGAGACGACGGCAACGACTCTGCTGCCGCACGCCGAACAACAACAAGACACCCGCCTCCCCTACCGGACAAAAAACAACACGGTAAAAGCTGTAAAAATTGTCAATATAGAAAAAAGAGACGAAAAAAGTCTACGCTAACAACAGCTTGCAAAATAATGTGCGCGAGTGTCGAAGAAGCCGCTGACATCGGCGTCGACAGCGACGCTAACAGCACCGCGGCAGAGGCTCTTTTAACGAGCCGAGTGACAAGCGCACACTAGTACGAGAACTCAACATACACACATACATGTATAACGACATGCACACGCGACGCAGACGCCGGCCGCAGCAGCAGCAGACCGGTTGAGGTTAAATTGGATAGGGGAAGCAGATGCGATGGGCAAGACGGGGGATGGGGGAACTGGCTGGCGGGCTGGCTCGCCAAGGCATACATATTGAATTTTTCTTCGACGTAATGAAAATTTCAGCGTGATGATGATGGGATGACTATGAATCGTGCAATGGTTTGAAGTTTTTTTTCTGTTTGAAACTTACCGCGCCGAGAGCAAAAAAAGTAGAAAATCCGTTAATCTGTTTCTTGAAGTTGTTGTTGTTGTGGGCGCTGCGGCTAGTGCTGCTGCGGTGACGTTGGCGTCCAGCCTCTTGGAATTTATGCTAATTTTCCAAACTCTCTTATAAAAAAACTGACACACACCGATACACGTTCACACAGAAGTGCACAAAAATTGTATAATTTTTGGCTTTAATGGTATTGAGAAATTTCACTTTTGTGGTTTCATTAACCAATTTGTTGTTGTTGAATTATTTATTTACTTGCACACCCACTTGTATTTGTGCATGCATGTACACACATATGTATATACAATTGCTTACTTATCTGTTATATACACATGTACATGGGTAGACTGTGTGCCTTTAACACTAATACACTTGCAGAACGCGCTGCTGCTGCTGCGTCGTCGCTGGCCGCACTGCTTCTGCTTCTTGGCTGCCTTCTCGGCTTTCCAAAATTGCTTATTTTTTACTGTTTTACACGCACACATAAATCGCGTTTTGTTGATTGGTTTCTTGTTGTTGTTTATTTATTATTATTGCACGTTTGTTTATTTGATTTATACAATTAATTGCTATATAATTTGTTTACAATTCCCGAATATGTAATGAGCTTTAGACACATATACACATGCCTATTTATAATTATATACATACATACATACACATAGACGTGGGACACGGGACGTAGCGAAACCGTTGCAATTTATTGCATTACACCTGTAACACTTCCGTGCAGCATTTTATTAATGCTCGCGTTGTTTGTAAACAAATAATCGTAATTTTAAAATAATTAAACGGTGCTTTTCTACGCCAACGATTCAGCGCGTCCTACCCGCTCGACGTTGTTTTTGTAAATGTTGCTGATACATTTTAAAATATCGCTACAGCGTGCCCGGTTCGAGGCTATTGGAAAAATACCAATTTCATTAAAGCGACAATTTGGCGCTAAAATATGTTGTAGTATCGATACTTTTGCGCTTCTTAACATAAAATACTGCTGTTACTGTTAAGCACAAGAAGTATTTTCTTCTCCTCCATGAAAGCGTTACTATGCACACTGTATGTACGTTTTATAGAATAGTTGGTATATATGCTGAAATTTTACTGATTTTAAGAGCATTAACTAACGATAACATATAATTACATTTCATGTACCGATTATGTTAAGTCCGCTGATTCTCGTTACATACCATGCAAGTCAGCTTCCAACAGTATACCAAACAGCTGATGTGTGTTATGCCACTTTGCTTTTGTCCGTATACACAGCAAACATTTTTGGGAAGTAAACGCGGGAAATAATAAAACGATAACTTTAATTGTTATAAACGTATAAAATATCAAGTGTAATCATTTAAGCTTTGCTTAATTGTCCAAGATGCTGCAAGTAGGCTTTGCGACAGTCCATGTCGTCAGCTGGTCGATTGTGGGGAAGCCAAACAGGTTCGCCAATAAAATAGCGACGAACGCGAATGAAGTTCTGTGAAAGAAATGAATAAATCAAACGAAACCAACGAATTCGTCTAATAGAGTCAACTTACATTGGTGTCCAGTGTGAAACGGTGATAAATGCCTGCTGGCACAATGATCATGTCCCCCTTGACCACCAGAATGCGCAACCAGTTGTCATCGCGGCTGCAAAAACAAAAAATTGTTTACTAATTGATAAAAGAAAACAGGTGTTTAAACAGGTAAACTTACTCGCGCACATCAAAGTAACCAGAGCCATCCAAAACCAATCGAATTTCCTCATCGGTATGCAAATGCTCGGTGTAGAACGATTTCAGTTTGTTGGCATAATCGGGCAAACATTTCTCCGAGCAAGTGACCTGCATGAAATATTCAATTAATATCTTTATTTATAAGTTAAGTACTCATACCTCATCCTCGTAGGTGTAACCACGTGAAGATCGCAATTCATTCAGTTGCTTGTCATTCAAATAGTCGTCGGCATTGATCTGCAGGGAAGGGAGACAGACGGATGCAGATAAGCTCGTCTTTCTTCAAGGTCGCGGCGAAGTTCTTACCTTAAAGTATTCCACACCGGTTTTACTGTAAAGGTCCGCCAAGTCCAGGCTGACACTTGGACTGCGCTTGTGCTCCAGTCGCTGATCGCTTTGATCGTCGCTGTCCATAAACCAAACTTGCACCATTGTTCTAGTTTAACTAAATTCGTAGCTGCGAGCAACGAAAACAGTTCGTCTAGTTTGCCATTCGCGTGTAATCATAGTGACTGCGTTGCCATATCGCTGGAAATAGTTGTGTTAGGTTTTTTTTTCTGATTAGTTTCGTTTTGGCTTTCACACAAAATTTCAAATAATTTAAAAAATATATAACAATTTTCTTTTCTTTTTCATATTGCAAAAGTGAAACATGTTAGCAGTACGTATGCGTCGTCTGTGGCCCAAGACAGTGCCCTTCAGACTTTATAGTGGGGCGAAGGGTGCCAACGGATGTTCTGATATTCCCGAGGAGGTCATGGAGGAATTGGAAAAGGGATTTCTGAATATGTGTTACTCAGATTCCAGATCTTTGTTGAAAAAACATTTGAACCGTGATTTGTTCGATAAACTGAAAACCAAAACCACGCCCACTTATCATTCCACCCTGCTGGACTGCATTCGATCCGGTTTAAAGAATTATAATTCCCATGTTGGTATATATGCACCCGATCCGGAGGCTTATTGCACATTTGCTGATATTTTCAATCCAATTATTGAGGACTATCACGGATTCAAGAAGGGCGAAAAGCATCCGCCAAGCTGTTTTGGTTACGGTGCCGACTTTCCCGATCTTGATCCGGAACGAAAGTTTATTGTGTCGACACGTGTGCGCTGCGGCCGATCCCTCAAGAATTTTCCATTCAATCCCTGCCTAACCCAATGCGACTACGCCCAATTACAGGCGATGATCACAAAGGCACTGGGTAACCTATGCGGCGACCACGCTGGAAAATACTTTCCACTCTGCGCAATGAAGCCTGAGGCGAAGCAGAAGCTAATTAACAAGCACTATTTGTTTAAGGAGGATGATCCGTTTTTGGAGCAGGCGAACGCGTTCCGCTTCTGGCCCTTGGGACGTGGCATCTTCATCAATCGATCTAGAACTTTTATTGTATGGGTGAACGAGGAGGATCACATACGTGTCATTTCAATGGAGAAGGGCGGCAATTTGGGGCGTGTCTATGAGCGGATGATTATCGGTGTAGAATCGCTTGCCCATCAGCTGCAATTCGCTCACGACCCACGCCTCGGTTATCTCACATTCTGTCCAACCAATTTGGGCACCTCAGTGCGAGCCTCCGTCCACATAAAGTTGCCCAGCATGGGCGAAGATCAGCGGGCCCTCGAGGATGTGGCCGAGAAATATCATCTACAGGTACGTGGCACCCGAGGAGAGCACACCGAGGTGGTGGGCGGAGTCTATGATGTGTCCAATCAACGACGCATGGGTCTCACCGAATACCAGGCCATCACGGAGATGTATAACGGTATCCTAGCCCTGATAAATGCCGAGTGCGAGCGGGAAACGGTCAAAGCCAACCTTGAAAAGGCTGCTGCCGCGAAGCTAGCCACAAAAGTTGAGGAGAAGGTGGAAGAACCGATTGTGTTAAAGAGAAAGAAGGACAAATGCAAGCCAAAGTCGAAAACCGAAGAATCCAAGTGTGATAAACCCAAGAGTAATGCGGAGAAAGACAAGTCTAAAGAAAAAGGCACACCGAAAAAGAAACCCGACGACTCCAAGTGTAAATCCATGTGTAAGAAACCCGAGGAGTCCAAAAGTAATGGCAAATCCCAACCGAAGAAGAAGTGAGAGCGGAAATAGATATTAAACGTGGGTAGGCAACAAGATAGAAATTATAGGGTCTGAGAGAGAAGCAATTAAAAGTATTCCCGAATCGATTTGAAATCAATGTTAAATAATTTGTTACAAATTTTAAGGTAATTAGATGCAGAGTCGTAAATAAACGCAATAAACAGTGAAAAGGGCTGAAATCAATAATTTTAAATGCCGATTGTTTTGTTTATCGAAAAAGTGTACTGATTAATCGATACTATCGAGTAAAACGCCACCCATAAATCCCACTTTAAAACAACTCGTTCTTTTTTGTATTTTTTTTTTTTTTTTTTTTTTAATTTTAATTCTTTTATAAACTTAAGACTTAAAATAAAAATATTTAAAGTTGTTATTTTTGCTTGACACAAATGCCAAAATGTTTTACATTCTTTTGTTTTTTAAGCAAATATTTCTTGTCAAATAGTTTTGAATTGTTGTTGTTGTTGTTGCTGCTGTTGTTCTTTTGGTTGTTAGTGTGCAGTTTGGTGTTGTTGCTGTTGGTTGTTGTAACAGCTCACTGATCAGCCCTCCAGTCAGGCTTCACCGCGACTCTCAAAGAAGACGACAAATGCCGAGTGCCAGCAGCATTTACCCGAACTGAAGGATCGACCCGAGAGCGAGAAGAAAGCTACAAGAACCGACTACAGACTAAAGCAAACTCAACCCGTACGCCAAAGGGATCGAGATGTGGCGAACGATTGTTGTTGTTGTTGTTGATTATTAATATGGATCTCCTCCAGTCGCTTCACAAGGTTGGCATCCGGAAACGTTGGAGAAGGTGTCCAACAGGGGATTAGGGGGTTACGAGAAGACAGCTTACAAGCTCTTCTCGAGCTTGATCAGCTCGGTGATGCCATCGTACATCTCCTTGACGGCCTGGAATTCGGTGAGACCCATGCGACGCTTGTTGGAGATGTCATAGACACCGCCCTCGGCTTCGGTGTGCTCGCCACGGGTACCGCGGACCTGCAGGTTGTACTTGGCAGCAACCTCCTCGAGCTTAGCCTTGTTGGAGGCCAGCTTGGGGACCTTGATGTGCACGGAGGCACGGATGGTGGTGCCCAAGTTGGTGGGGCAGAAGGTCAAGAAGCCAAGACGATCATCGTGGCTGAAGGGCACACGCTTCTCGATCTCATTGACGGCGGTGGTCAGACGACGGTAGATCTCACCAAGATCACCACCCTGCTGCATGGAGATGATACGCAAATGATCCTCCTCATTGCACCAGACCAGGAAGGTCTTGTTGTCGTTGTGGTAGATGCCACGACCAGATGGCCAGTAGCGGCAAGCGTTGGCGGCCTGCAGGAAACGATCGCCCTCCTTGAACAGGAAGTGATCATCGATCAGCTGCTGCTGGACGGCCTTCTCCATGCCGGTCAATGGGTAGAACTTGCCCTTAAGCTCACCCTCAAGGCCGGACAGAGTGCTGCTAACCTTGGATTCCATCTCCTTGTACTGGGCCTCGGTCAAGCAGGGGTTGAAGGGATAACCCTGCATGGAGCGACCGCAACGCACACGAGTCGAGATCACATACTCGTTGGTGGGATCGACATTGCCGAAGGTGCTCACATCACCGAAATCGGATGCGGGATGCTTGTCGGACTTCTTGAAGCCACCATGGTAATCCTCAATGATGGGATCGAACAGATCAGCGAACACTGTGTAGGCCTCAGCATCGGGGGCATAGATGCCAACGCCGGAATCGTGATTCTCCAAACCGGACTGGATCACATCCAACAGAGTCGACTTGAAGGTTGGGGTAACCTTGTTCTTAAGGTTGTCGAAGATCTCCTTGGTCAGGTACTTCTTCAACAGCGACTTCGAGTCAGAGGCAGCCAACTTGGCATAACCCTCCTCCAGTTTAGCGAGAACAGCGGCGTCAACCATGGTGTCTTGTTTGCTGCAATGACAAAGGTTAAACCCAAAATTAGTTAAGGTTGTGGGGCAAAAGGGTGATTAGCTTGGGTTAAAGACGATGAAGTCTTGATGGTCTTACTAGTTAGTCAGTGTTTTAGTTTAAGTTGACTGTATTTCAAAATATTTGCACTTAAACCCCAGCTAGAAATAGTCTAAACTTGCTGCCATAGTCAGGAAATTACGATAATCCCTATGACATTTAACAGTTATATGGGATTATCCAGTCTGCATTTTAGAGCATTACAATAATTGCTATAATCCCTTTGCTTGGATTATCCAGTCTGCAGTTTACATAGCGTATTTCTATAATTGCTCTAATCTGGCATTTATTTTTCATTTTCCATTTTCCATTTGCCAATTGTGGCGCCTGAAAGTAGGCAATGAAATTTGTAGCTGACAACGGTTTAAAATAAAAAATGAAGAAGAAAAAAAATACACGCAACTGTGCAATTCTCACAGCAAACACATTAACCCCCGACTGTTTGGTGGTGGTTCTCTATGCGGCTGTTGGAGGAGAAGGTGGTGGTGGTGGTGGTGCTGCTGCTTTTTGCCGGCTGCTCGCTGAATACGCACACAGTACACAGCACGCCCTGCCACGCCCCCCCGGGACTTGAACGCACATGCGCGATTTAGACCCGGCTCAATAATATTTTTATGGCATTTTAAGGTTTTTGGGCAGTTGTCTGACGTCAGCATTAGAGATACACACACACACACACACACAAGAGGACTGGACAGGACACGAGCGCAGACACCAAAGTGTTCCTAGTTCTCGATGTGGGACCTATGACAAGCCCCATTAAGTACATATAAAACTATGCTATATACACACCCTTCCGGGGCAGCAGTTGTGGCTGCCTCATCGGAGTTTGAGGAGGAGGTGGCGGCTGCGGCTGTGGCGGTGCCACCATTTGGCTCCCCATTGGCCGTTGCGGCGCCATCGCCTTCGATCACTTTCTCCTTTTTATCCTTCGAGGCGCACAAACCCATTTTACTTTTTGCTTTCTTTTGTTTCTTGAGAGTTAACTTAGTTTAATTTGTTGTAAAGTTTTAATTGCTGTATAAAATTTGGCCTTGGCTTGGTCACAAAAGGTTTTTTCCTCGTGGGAGTCTCGATTTAGGTTTTAAGTTTCAGTTTGAGTAAAAAAAGTTGCGTTTGATTCCGTTTGATTCGTTTTCGCTTTGTTTTTTTTTGCAGGTAAAAATGAAATCACAATGCAGCTTCTCTTAGCTAATAATATATATATATATATACAAATATATATGTAGATCACACACACATATACACAAACACACACACAGAGAGAGAGAGAGAGTGAAACGCGGTTAAATTTTATTGCTTTTTGAGTTTTTTTGAAATCCTTTTTCACAGTTTTTGGTGGTCTATTCGTCGTTGTAAAATAAACAATCGAGTCGCTAGTTTTGCTGGGGTTTTGCTCAATCGCTTTTCTTATCGCTGCCGCGCCCAAAAAGGTATAACACTACGAAAAAGGCTAGAGGCTACAAAAGCACTACTAAGGAGCGACAAAAGGAGCGCGCGCGCGTCAAGGTTGCTTTACAAAAAGGAGCGAGAACTTGCGGATTGCTCGACTGGCTGCTGACTACTGAACGCACAGGACACGCAGGAGCCAACGGAGCACACAACAGCACCACTATCCGGGATACTACACTTCGGCTATACCCGCAAACACTTCGTGTCGCTTCGTTTCGTCCTTTTTTTTTTTGGGTGCTGGATTTGCAGAGGTTTTTGGCGCGCGCCTTTTTTGGTCGTCTCTCAAAGGACACGGAGCAACTAAATTCAGCGAGAGACACAATGAGAGAGAGAGAGCGAAGAGTTTACAGGGTTGCCAAAGCCCAGGAGCAGCATAAAGGAGGGTTGCAGCATTGCATAGCCGCAGGCGCCGGCGACCAACAGACAAAAAAAAGCAGCAAAAACTGTTGCCGGATGAGAGCGCAACATAATGCGGAAGGATATATTTATTTGATGCGTGCACTGCAACAGACAGAGATAGAGGCAGAGAGAGCAAAGGAGAAAGGGGGAGAAAGAGAGACTTGGAAGCTGAACAACCACCAGTCATGGCAAGCGCTGGTAAATCGATAAAATTTATGGCACGCGGCAGCTGGCAAAAAAAAAAAAAAAAAAAAGAGGCTTGTTGCGCCTTCAGAGCAGGCGGCCTGAAAAGGAACATGAAAAGGGGCCTGCTGTAAAGGGAGCAGCACTTTGGTCAAGTCAACTTCAAGTGACGGCTCGAGTGTGAAATGAGGGCTGCTAATGGCATGACGACTGTCGGTTGTCGACTGTGTCGTACTACTTGTGTGCGCCTCAAGTGGCGTGTGGCAAGTTCTGGGGTGGGCGGACTGAAATCACGGCCAGCTTGCGGCATTCCCAACGAGTACGAAGTGCACGTGCACCCGTAAAACAAGATACGAGATACTTTTCACGCCTGTGCAGTGACGTGTTGTCCTGTCGGGGCTGGAGGCTGACAAAGGGGGCGGGAGGAACGGTGGAAGGAGTGAGCCGGCAGGCATTGTTAGCCTTATTGCTTGCCATAAAATAGAAAAAAGATTTCCCATTCATAACTGATAACAGCTTAATTTCTAGCATTTCGATCTAGCTACAAACAAGCTATGTTGTCAGCACTGTTAACTGGCATGCTGCACACATTGCATGTCTGTGCCACATTAAGACTTGTCTGCAATTTCATTTAGTCACATTTTTTTGAAGTTACTTCTAGCTTTACTTTTGTTGTTTTATTTTAGCTTCTGTTTGCCTAATTTCATTAGTCAGCTTCTCTCTTTTTCTCTCTCTCTCTCTCTCTCTCTCTCTGTTTCCTTCTCTCGCGGTGTACTTAGCTTTTGGCTCTGACTAATGGCTTTGGCTCCCCAGTGAGTAAGCTTCAAATTCCCCCGCCAACTTAGCTCCCTCTATTTTTAATGAGTAACAAGTGCAATTGTAATTACAGCTAACTATTGATTTGAAATTGAAAACAATTTAAAGATAAAAACACTCATTTGTTGCTTGTTATTCATAGCTGAAGATTGAAATACTCTGAGAGACTCACAGTTGAGTAGTTTTAAGTTTTCTAGACGTAATTTTATTTAGCCGAACCACTTTCTCCTACAAAAATCTAGCATACTTCTGGGATTTGTTAAGAAGTCTCTTAACAGATAAAGACGACTATCTACTTAAAATTAAATACCATTTATAAACTAATCACTTTCGGGGTATCTGTCAATTTCTTTATCAGTTCAAGTGCATTCAAACTTTGTTAACTCTGACAATTAGATTTGATTGTGATTTATGGAAAGTTTAAAAGAGTCATATTAAAGTATGACTTTATATATGTAGCTCTTACGACAGCTATGACAATAAAGATAAGTCAACCATATGTATAGCCATAGTTCTTGTCTAGATTGTGCTGATTTTGAGGTGTTTTCTATTTCAAAGACGACAGCGACACCGCCCCACTTGACTCAAAAGTCGCACTACTTTATAGATACATATATAGCTCTATATATATACGTGTAGCTGGTCTGAAAGGGTTTTGACTTATTGCCGCTCTGTTGGCAACAAACTAATCAATTAACTCGAGTGTTCACAACACACTCAAATTTCCTTACATGTCACAAATCGAATTAACTTGACACACAATTGAAAAACTGATTTCATTATGCCATAAAAACATCCCTGCTCCTCCCCGTAACCCCTAACCCCTACGGAAACAACCCTCAAACATAGCGCTGACAGCGATAAAGGCGACAACCCTGCTAAAGGATGCTTTAAAGTTGATTGTCACTTTAAAGCAGCCAATAAAAAAGCAAATAAAAAATCAACTCGTTCTCACACGCGTCTAAACTTATTAGTTATTAACTCTCGATCAAGTTTCCTTAATTAGCGTTATGTTAATTTGTGTTTTTGATATGCACTAGTTTTAATTAAAGGCTTTAAAGTTTTAACTACGCGAAACACGACGCGAAATTTGCAAACCGTTAACGGTTAACTTTGATACGCGAATGGCGAACGCTTTTTTTGCACAAGTGGAAACGTCCAGCGAACTGGAGAACCGCTTGAGATAGAGCAGCAGACAGACAGAAGGAGAAGAGAGAGAGAGAGAGAGAGTGATTAAGAGTTGGCCCAGAGCGAGTCAGCTGATAAGCCAAACGAGAGAGAAGTAGTTGAGAGAGTGAGTGAGAGAGAAGTGCTTCAACTTTCAAGTTGCAGTTGCCGGGCACTGAAAGTTGATCTTACAAACAGCTGGCAAACGGATAAGATAATAACTTGGCATATAAGCTATAAACTCTCACAGCTTGCTTCTAACAACAAGTGTAGTTGTTCAATAAATTGGCAACGCCAACACACACACACACACACACACGGAGACGGAGACAGACAAACAAAAGCGAAAGCCTGCCAAGAATCGCAACGAATTGGAAATTCAAACAGTTTTCAGTTGCAGTTTTATTCGCATGTCATTGAACCAGAGACATCGATCCCCCAACAGTGCTGCCTCATCAGCCGATTTATGGCTAAAAAGTGCAATTCAATAGCTATAAAAGCTCATAATGAAAGTTAAATGCTATAAAAATAGTCATAAAAATATTGGGACTAGAAAAAAGTTTTAAAAAGGCGTTTAAAGAATAAACTAAAAAACTTAATCTTCAAGCTTAAATTGTTCAAATATAGTCCTCCTATATCTAGCTATATTTTTGGCCACACTGTTTCCCTTTCTCTCCACTTGCAGACCTGCCAACTCTCACACATTTCCACCTCTTCCTCCACCACTTCCTGCTTACCTCCTGCTCAGCTGGTCTCCATGTATGTGGCAATAGCTGCGCTTTAATTGCATACGAATAAGAAAATGCTGCGATTTTGGTCTGGCGATTGCACAAAGAAATTGGCAGACAACGCTTCGGGCCATGGCTAAAATGCGAAATGAGTTAACGAAACAGGCAGACTAACGGACACATTACATTGATAAGTGCCCCAAACGTGAGAAAATGTTTGTAAATAAACGAAAAACAAAACAGAAAATAATCTTAATATGTATTTTTATAATTTTACTTATTTATACACATGATTAACCCTCATGCGGGATAGAAAGAATGAGTCAGGATTAGGGGTAATGCAAGGCCAGCATCTTCCATCAATTTCTCACAGTGTAAGTGAGAGAGGGGAGTGGATATAGAGGGCACCCGCATTTCATACAATATTTTTCTCAGTTTCGCCTCATTTATACTTCTATATCATATTGCGCTAATTTAATTAAAATTCTTTTGGCAAATGCTCAATTAAACTGCTGAGGGATGATGAGTATTTTGTGTGTAGAAAAGTTAAAGGCATGAAAGATCTATTTAGACATGAATATACTATGCTTATAATGCCATTTTCATCTTGGCAATCATCAAATTGTTGTTGGCCCGGATGTCGTTGATTTAACTTTGTTTCTCTCTTACTTTTTTTATAGTCATTCTTCTGTCTGCGAAGACAATCAACGAGTAGACGCGATATTCATTAAGCTACAATAAAAAACTCACACACACAGCCAGACAGACAGACCGAATCGCAAGCAGTGCAGTAACTGCAATTTTAGCAGCGTGCTCAAAAAGTTCGCTGTTAAGTCGACCACTGTAAAGCTAACAGAGTTCAGTGGTTAAAAGTTCGCAGCTTTAATAGCAGCTGCTGCCGCGACAAGCTTTCAGTCGGTCAGTGAAAGCTCGTCCTGTGCAGCTGCCGAATCGAACGTATGCGAAAGCTTTTGTGCCTGCTTGCTACAGTCGCGTCTGAAATAAGGTGCGCTTGTCTGTTGGCTCAATTTGATTTGTTTACATTGTGCCTGAAATTTCAGTTTGTTTATTTGCTTTGTGACACCGTCAATGAATTGTATATCAAATCAGGCAGCACAATGTGTTTGTATGTGTGTTCTATGTACTTAATAGTATTTTGACTAGTTGGCAAAATCTACTGTTAGGGTTATACATACTGACTGTCTCCCTGTGTCTATGTGCGAATTCATTTCCTGTCTAGCCAAATGATGTGAACTGACTCTGACTGTAAAACTGAGCCCAACCCCCTGTGATTATGCAACTTGACAGCTTGCAACACACAATGGCCACAGTCTACTGACAACTGGAGCGGTTTTTTGTTGAATGCCCCGCCCACTTTAATGGGGGCGTTGCTTTGTTAACTGTCTATTGGGGAAAATGCCAAATGGGAATTTTCACTATTCAATGTTTTAGTTTAGCTTCTCGCGCTTTTGTGACAAGCTAAACGCTGCTTTTGACTGTATATCTCTACGCTCTTTTTTCTTCTCGTTCATTTTGCGCTTTAATGGATTTCAATTGAATAATTAACAACAACGTGCCAGCTTATTTGTAGGGAGAAAGGGAGGAAAACGGGGATCATTGCAGGGGCCGCAACAATTTGTATAACAAATTTGCGCGATTTGCTGTTGAAATAAACAGATAAATAAACTGACAAAACAGATCTAAGTATTTCCATACTCATTTCCATTTTTGTGCTCATTTCCATTCATTCTTAAAGCTATACGTTAACTTGTCAGCTGGATATTATTTCTCTTATGTACTATAAATATATATTATGCTCAGGTATTGATTCTTTCCCTAGCTACGGTAGCTATACCTTATACCAATACAGCTAATGGATGTGCGTGTGTGTGTTTGTGAGCTATTTCATTGTTTTGTTTATTTAAACACCTTCGGGTTGCCTGTATTTATAGCAGCCGGCATTAACTCAACTCGAGCGACCTGGTACTAAATTTAGATAGTCAAAGCACCACAAACATTCCAACACCAACAGGGGCTGTCAAACTGTAAGATTATCTATTATGTAATCGGTTTTGGCCATTGGCATTAACTGGGCTTGCAATTGCAGCACTCACTGACGTTGAGTTCATTCAACTGATTCCATTTGGTGTAGTTACCATGGTATGACTAATATCTCTGGTCGCGAGTGTACGATAAGCGATTATGCAATTCACTTGGCAATGACCGCCATATTTTCAAAGTATAAGTAAGTCTATGTGTGTGTGAGTGTGAATTTGTACTCATAGACAAGTTCAAGGCGATTGTAATTTAAGTCGACACAGTCAGTTGGTCGGGAAGGGTGTGGCTAAAAGGAATAAGGCAAGAAACCAGGCAAGTGCCATTTGTTGGCAAAATAGTTTTGGCAGTCACTGTCGACGGCTTGTAGCCGCTCTGCTGTCACTGCTTATCGCTTTTGGCACTATTAACATTGTTTTCCTCTTATCGGCCAATAGATAGTTGGCCAACTTGATCGAATACAATAATAAATTGCAATTTTTCGTTGCTCGGCGGTTCTACATCAGCTACGTAGCTGTTGAGGGCGGTCGGGACGAAAGGGAAAACAAGTTTTGCAATCTCAATTGCCCGACTAACTAAATATAGGCATGCTATCTATAGGGCACCATAAAGCGTTGCCTGATTTCCATTTTTTTTCTCTTTTGTTCCCCCTTTTATTCTCATTCTCTACTTTTTCATTTTTTGCCGGTAACCGGTTTCGTTGCGGTTTGGCAGTTGCGAATAGCAAAATGCAAAATGCAAACTGCAGTTTAAATGACTCAACTTGAATTCAGATACTTTCATTGAGAATTGAGAACTTGTCTTAGTATTTCACATACACAACACACTCACATCCTTTTGCCTTTACAGCTTTATAGGCTCTACGCACACTTCACACTTAACTTAATATTAATTTTAATTTAAGAAATTTTTGATAAAATTTATCACAAATATTGTTCACAAAAAATTTGTTTTGGATTTTTAAGTTTTGGAGAACGGCTCACCTTTGCAACCGTAGAATTCAACGTCCAACGTTACAATGATCAGAAAATGTTGTTCTTTGGCTCAGCTGCAGTCGACGGCAGCCAGCTTGCCTGCTAGGCAGCGACGTCGACGCCAGCAGCAGCAGTAGCAGCGTAAAGCGGCACCCTTCTTCTTTCACTTTCAAACTACTCAACGACACGACACATACAGCAGGCGCGAGAGAGAAAGAGAGACGACCAAAAAGCTTTGCTTGCTTGCGTATATCGGATGTGCTAGTGCTTGGATATGTATGCGTGCCGGTTCGTATGCGTGTGTGTGTTCGTGTGATGCCTGCCTCCTGCTGCGCTGCCTGCTTTGCTGCCGGTTGCCTCAGCTGCTGTCGTCCGTTGTTTGCAAGTATTAGTTTTGGCAGCCAATTGACGTAGGACGTGACGTATGACAAAGCTTCAAGTTGCTTGTTGCGAGCGCAAAAGAGCGCGCGTAGCTGTACAAAAGCTCTCGTCACACTGTGCAGCGGCAGGCAGCAGGTTAAAGCAGTGTGACCAATGCCATGTTAAACAGTGTAAATGTATGCGAAAAGGAAAGTGTTCAAGCTAAATGCACTTGTGTGCGTGCCTATACGAAATGTGGGTGTGTGCCCGACAGAGACAGTGAGCGAAAGCGAGAAACAGTAAAAGGAAGAGAGAAAAGGAGAGAGAGAGAGGCGGCTTGCAACTAATTGCATACATTCATACGTTACATATACAACTTTATGTACAGTTAGCGCAGTTGCTGCTGCTGCTACTGCGACTGTCTGCCGTGAGTTGCGACTGCACCGGATTATATGGCAAGCCTTCTCTATATGGGGGCGTTTGCATTGGTATTTGTAATCGCGCCGAACTAACGGTGCCTCTCACATGACACACACACACGCAAGCCTTTCCCCATACCAATACAACAAAAAAAACAGACACAAACATTGCTTAATTATTGAGGAACACACACGTTTGTGTATTTAATTTATAACGACACTACTCGGACCACATCACACTAGGCGTGTGTGTTGGGGTGTGTGTGTAGTTATAAGGCTGCCTGTAGCAAACCTGACGAACTAATCAAAGTAAATCGAAATTTATTGTTCCCCTAGCGTAGTTAACTAACCCAACAACAACAATGACTTATTTACACTATTCCTTTTTTCTAATTCTTTCTAGAATTAAGTGTAAATATTTGCAGTATACAAACAAGCTGAGTTGAGTGTGACAGCAAAAAAAGATCTGCAAACATTAGTGGTGAAGGGGTAGGGGGGACAGGTGAAGAATTCTCACATATGCAAAATGATATGTGAGATTGAAAATGTGCCAGCAACTAAACTAAGAAACTGATTTGTATACTCTAAACTAAAGCTCAATGCTTTTTGCACTACGCAGAACACCAAACGATCAGCTGTTTGAAATTTGAAACAAAATTGCTGATCAGTTTGTTGACTGAAGTCGCTATCTGAGCCTCAAATGTCTGTTGCTATGCCAATGAAAGTTGACACAGCTGCCAAATATATTTATAAATAAAGACGATAGACGTGTGCTATTACTTTATGCTCAAGTTACTCTACCGAGTAAAATTTGTTTTTTATTTTGTTAGGGTATACAACTATCGGCATTCCCTACTTTTAGTTCTTGCTTTATTACTGAAAACTATGCGCACATTATACTAAAACGCAGGCCATATTTTTTGGCATTAATACCACTCATAAACTAGTGATAAACATTTTAAAAGAGAAATTATATTTTAAATAGCAGACAGTAAAAATTACATATCCATAACCAATTTAAACATAGATCTAAGATCTTTAATTTTGTTCAATTGCTTAGTTAAAACAACGTGACACAAGTTCAATATATCAAAAGAAAACTTAAATTTTCTTTAGCTACAACAAAAATTCTTGAACTTGATTTTGAAAAGCCATCAACATTTGTTTTTTTACGCATATAACAGATAGGTGTATATATAATATATAGAGATATAGAAGGCAACCTGCTCGATCATAAACATAAGATACAGAAACAGACAGTTCTAGATATCGGAACCGAACATTTATTCATTCTTCTTGTTATTCGAGCAAAACGAAAATATTTTCTACATAGATATTTGAACAGTTGCCAACGAATTTTATGCAACAAAACAAAGAACGATCCACAGAACAGAAATATATATATAATACATATTATTATATATAATATCTGTCGTTTAATGTGTTGTTTTTGAAAAAACTTTTCCTTTTCATTCTATTTCACATTTATAAAGCAACAAAGTTTAATTAATTTAAAAAAATATGGGAAATTTTTCTGTATTTTTGGCTGACTTTCTGACATTCGTGGTGATTACAATGTCAAAAGGGACAGGAAGCAGGCAGAAAGTAGCAGTAAATGCGTCAGGATGGGGCTTCTGTCTAATGTCTTGAGCCTTACATAATAATCTTCACAATTTCTCCGAGTCGTTTTCAAAATTTCCCTTTCGCTTTCGCTTTTCATAGCGCCATTGTTGTCATCGTCGAGTGGCGCTGAGATTACGTAAATCCCAGCAGCTTTCTGTGGAGAATTTGCGAGCTACCCGCAAAAAGTATCTTTTGTTCTATGGCAATACGATAAACAACAAATAAATGTATATGTATATGGATGTGTTTGTTTGTACATAAATATACTCGAACTTTTGCTAGAGGGTTGACGTCGACCTTGAAAAATAAATAAACAACAACAAAAAACCTACGGCGACAACAAAGTTTTGTGGTTGGCAATTTTGACATTTGGTGAAGAAAGCACTTAGCATACAGAACTATAACAAAAACTAAGAGAAGTACGGTCAAGCTGCTTTAAAACGAGCCAATAGACTAAAAACATTAAAGTTATTGAATAACTCTACTACAAAATACTTTAAAAATATACAATTTAATATTCTATTCTTATAGTTCTCTTCTTAGACGACAGCAGAGTTCGTTATGTGTAGGTTTTACTGTATTTAAACTTATGAATTATAAGCCAATGTACCTCAGGGGTGACTCATTATATTTAATAGATTCAAATGGGCACAATTTAAATGGTAATAGGATCTGTAAAGCTGCGAATAAAGTAGGAAGGCGTCAACTCTAAATGTATAACATAATGAAGCGCGTAGATGACAACTCTGCGTTAATAGGGCTCATAGGGACTGTAAAAGCGCTATGAAATTTTTAGGGGTAGTGATTTGGGAAAACATTAAAAAACATAGCAATCGCGAGGCGTTGGCAACTCTAGATTGTTTAACGAAGCTAGCGGGTTTTCCTAAACCTACAGTAATGACGTGTGAAAAACTAGATTTAAAAAAAAAATTGTTTTCTTCTGAGCTATTACTGTAAACGCCAGACTACACTAGTGACGAAAGCAGGCCCCCTAAAACACAAATCCACACTATGAACTAAAGCTTGTTGAAATATCTGCTAGACAGCATTAAACATTTAATGATTAGATTAATTGTTTTATGCCCACAGTAAAAGCACTTTCCTCCTCCAGCTGGTAGAGAGAGTGTACAGCTCGGAGAATGTTTCAGTTTCAGTGAGTTTATCACGCGCTAAAGTATCGTTAGGTGATTGTGGGTGTGCCAAACACACACACGCACACAACCGCACACCAAATCGCTTGCTGAACTTGAAAATTAGAATTGCATAAGCGAGTAAATTTGCTTGTACTTTAGTTAGTTAGTATATCATTGAGTTAGTCATTCGACTGAATGAAAATGCGGCAGCAATTTGCCAGCTCATATAATTTGAGTGTTGCTGTGAGTGGCAAGAGGGAAGTGAATATGCCAAAAAAAAAAATACACAAAACAAAATTAGTAAATCATTTTAAATATGTGTTATTAATGAGTTCAATTTGCGGGCAGCCAAGCACGAGTTCAATTAATGTGCTCTCTTCATTTGAAGCCTGGAAACAGTGTTAAAATCAACCTGCAACGGAAATGATCTCTTTAGATATAGTATCTAGTGGTCAGAGAAATATCTATAATTCTATAGATATAGAACTGTTTGAGGCGCACTACCTGCTAAAAGCTCTGCGCGTGTTGTCCGCTCGCTCGCTCGCTTTGTTTGTTTGCTAAACAATATTTTGGCAGCACTTCAAAAGCGCGCTTGCCAAAAGCAATTTGCATTACGCGTGAGCCAAATATATATACTAAATATCTAGTATATCTATATAGATGTACAGATATATCAAATTGGGCAACCACCGTGTTAAGCGACAGTAGAAGCATCAAAAGCAAGTCAAAGATTTGCCAGATGCAAATGTTTTAATTGACAGTGGATATAAAACGATATTACACTGCTTGCAAGCAGTGACATTAATACTGGTTTACGCGCCTGCTTGTTACGGCACTTTGTGCAGGAGGCATGTAACTTGTAGCTTATCTGTTTTTATGATAAAAAATAAAAAAAAACTTGACACTAGCTAAAGTTAATCGCTTTTCGGTTTCATAAATCTATATTAAGGCAGATTTTTATATCAGCAGATGTAGAATATATATAGAAAAGCAGACAAAGACTTTCAAACAATTAGAGATGAGGCGTAACGCCAAGAAGAAATGTACAACAAGATGAATATACTTAATATATACACACAAAAATAGCTAAATTTAAGCCAAAGTGCCGCACAGGAAGGCGCTGCAACAACGCGTTGCACAGCCAATTTGCCGCGCACCATCAAGAAAAAAAAAAACAGAAATAAAAACAAAAACAATAAATATAAAATAAATCCAAGTAAATTTTCATCTGTATCGCAGCGACAGTTTCAGTCGCAGTCACAGTCTCAGTTGCGTTTCGTCTCCAAACATGCACGTTTAAATATAAACTTGGCATGGGGGAGATCATGTGACCCGGACGGAGTGGACAGGCGCGACACAAACGCTAAGTGTCTGTGTGGGGGGGAACAAACATATTTGCATAGACTGAGTGTATTATTTAGACAATTTTCCACTAGTTTCTTTTTCATTTTTCATTTATATATGAACTCAAATGCAGCTGGCGTGGTATGGGGAGTGCAGAAGGTACATCCTTGGGCCACCTGGGCAAGGACAAGGCTCGCGTGTAAAAGTCTGCATATAAATATTAATGGAAAATCAATTACCGACAATTAAAGTCCGCTTTTGCTCGACTCTGACCACCGCCAGCAGTGGCACTCATAAATTTCCTATAAGCCAGTTATATTGCCAGTTCTGCCGGGAGTTTAGGAGATAAAACGGCTAGATTTATGGCCAAGAATATGTGAACAAAGACTAGAAGTTTCTATAAATGCTTTTCTACTAAAACGTCGGCAGTTTCATTAATTTTCAGCCAGAATCTTTTCTAAAAACTCATCCCATCTCCTATTAAAACACCCATAAAGAAATTAGATTCGTATTAAAATTAAGTCTAGCAGTTAAAGCCATATTAGCTCTAAATAAGCCAAAAAAGGCAGCACCCCTGAGTGCACTTTGGTTTGGCTGCCATGTAGTGGCATGTGGCATGTGTGGCTCTTGGCTGTTGCCTGGCTGTCCGCCCAAGCACAGAACATGAAACTAAAATAAACAACGTCATCGTCAAGCGACACATCAGACTCATCATAATCATCACCATTATGAACATGATCATGATCATTATTGTCACTGTGTGGAGACGCATACTTTTTTTTTCAGAATGCATGTGTGTATGAGTGTGTGTGTGTGATTCTGCTGCAAGCGGCAACTCTTGAGGCTGTCGCCACATGGCAACTATTTTTGCGACAAGAAAGTCAGCAGAGTTCGTTGAACTCACCGCACTCAAGAGCTGAGAGCTGAACGCTGAGACCTGAGATTCTTTCAGCTTCACATTGTGGCCATGCGGAAGTTTGTTCTGTTGCAATGCAAACTAATTAAATAAAACTTAAAATAAGACACACTAAACGTATAACCAAATCAAATTTAAATCAAAAATTATACACATGTGTGAGTGTGTGTGTGTGTGTGTGTGTATGTTCTGTTCACTTTGTGAGGTTATGTCTTACCGTGTGCCAGCCTGCTGCGCCTCCTTGATGGACTGCACAAAGGCATTGGACTCGCCCTTAATGAAGTCATTGCTGGCGTCCTTCAGCTGCTCCTTGTCCACCTTGGCCACTTTGCTTGGCGGCAGTTGAGCCTCGAACAGCTTCTGATCCAAATTATCGTAGTTAGTGGCACCATTGCCATTGGTATTGATATTGCCATTGGCGTCGGCATTGCCATTGGACTCGGTCAACGATTTTGGCAATGGAATTGGCATCTTGTCGGCTGGTTTCTTAGGACTCGCAGGTGGTGTAAGTACTGCTGGCTTGGGTGCAACTACGGGTGCTGGAGTTGGTGTAGGAGCGACCACTGGTGCGGGTGCTGGAGCTGCCGGTGCTGGTTTGGTTACCGCAGGCGGCGCTGGAGTTTCGGGCTTGGGTGCCGGACTGACAGGTACTGCGGCAGGTTTGGGCGCTGGAGCGGGAGCAGGTGCTGGTGCAGGTTTCGGTGCAGGCGCAGGTGTAACGACAGGTGCAGGGGTTTTGGGTGCTGCTGCAGGCGCCGCTGGTTTGTTTTCTATCGCTGGCTGTGCGGGCTTTTTAGAACCAAAAAGCCACGACAAACGTTTGCTACGAAAATCAAAAATAAAACGCAACAAAAGAAAACAATGTAATAAAAGAAAAACCAAATAAAACGCGCAAAACAAATGAAATAGTTAAATCAATAAAAAGTAAAATTTAAATAGTGCAAAGCAAAGCGAAGCGCCATTTTTTCTTCTTCTTCACACCGTAATTTCTAGAACCTTATTGTCCCCCACCCCGATTTCACTCTTTGCAATTGTTGCACATAAAATCAACTCACCCAAATGATGTGGTTTATGTAGATAGTAACAATCACTATTGCTATTAAAAAATTGGTAATTGGTGTAATAAAATTACGTTTATTTTTTACTGCGTTAAATTTGCCAAACAGCAACTGTCAAAGCGCACGAATGAAAGAATAGAATGAGAGAGGAAGAGAAGGAAAGGCAGAGGCCATAAATTCAGTGTGTCCCCAATAAAGTATGGATAAGCAGTGCGACCCTAACAATTAAAGTTTATTGTTTGTGCTAAACTATAAAAATGTTTATGTGAATTAAAATAAAATTGTATGACAAAACGCTTAATTCGCAATATTGCTGTGTAATTTAATGGATCAAAGGAGCCGGAGTTGCCAGAGCTTACAAAGTCTGCCAAACCAGTATTGTTTTGTTCAAGTGGGATCAGTATTAAAGCGTTCCCACTTTTTATTTCTGATCTTTGACCCAAACCGAATTTAAATGAAAATGCAAGGTAATTAAAGTGCATTGGGAGGAAATTAGTGAACGCCTGACTAAACAAGCTCTATTTAGATAGGTATACAATTTTGATTGGCATATGAACTTATTGGAAATTGAATCACATTTGATTTACAAGTTGACGCTCTATTTGGCTGATAGTGGGAACAGTGAGATTAACTCTTTGAGCCATTTCGCCAGTTGGCATTAACAAAATGTAAGCAAATCGCTCGCCGCTTTCCGCTGGGACTTTTCCCTTTCCGTTTGCCGTAAGCTTTTCTGTTGTCACGTACGCCATGAATATAAAACAACAAAAAAAAACTTGTGTACGGCCAAAAAGATAAGCAAGCAAACAAATACTAGGAACGCTAAGTACCTTTGTGCCCACAATACCAACAGTATTACGCATACGCCCCCTTGAGCAGGTCTCCCCAACCGGTAAATGACTAGATGCGACCGTTTCAAAAACTTCAATTATCACATTATTTCGCTAATTAAGCGATGCGAAGAGCTTAGATAACAGAATGAAATGGAAAAGAAGACACACATTTCGCTAACACACATTTCGCTATTATTCTTTTAGCGAATTCGCAAATTTATTTGGCCATTTCATGTCAATGTGTGTGAGTGTTTGTGTGTGTGCGTTTGTTGCCGTTGCTAATTTCACTTATCATGATTAGTGTCATAGCCGGCGTTTTGTGCATGTGTATTGGTTTCTATGATACCCTGTACCGGCAGGAGTGCTATAACTCTTTGCTTATGTTTGCGACAGGCAACGGAAAGGGCTAATTTTATCTACTTCAAACTCCAACGACGTACAGAAATAGTTCCTATCTAGTGGAGTATTTAACTAGCTGAGTATTTAACTTTCGAGTCAACTCAGTAGTAGCCATTTCCTTTTATTGTTTTTAAACTTTTGCGAAAACTCGTGTATTATCATGTGACATTGAAATGCGCGAAATTTCGTAGTGTGAGAGGGTGAGTAGCTCAAATCCGGTAATTGGCCACAGAAACAAGCTGATAGATTGAGTTTTGTCTACAACCATCAAGAGATTAGATTAAACATTTGCAATTTTTGTCGTTTTCCATTTATGGTCAAAAGGTGGAAAAGTTAGAGATTGAGAAATAGTAAGAGAGAAAGGCCAGTGGGGTCTGTGACAGGGATTGAGTCACATAAGCTCAAAAGCAAAGACGTTAAGAATAATAAATAATAGGCAAACACAGACGTACATATGTCATCGGTTTATTTAAATGAAGCAGCGATAAGTCTCCGAACTGCTACAAAAACTTGCGCTTGTTTATTAGTTTTGTGTATTTATAGCTTTAAGACAGCTAGAATTTCTCAACAGACCCCTTTATGTCTCATATCTAATCTCCTCCTACTTTCTCACTGCTTAGCTGAATATTTTATACATGCAGCCCAAAAGTATGCAACAGCAAGCGACCCACTATCGCGGCAGTTGCTTTCAAACTGTGTTCAGTACTCACCGTATTTCGTCAACGGCGAACGTCAGATACCACAATGCAAACATCTTTAACGTTTATTGTTGTTGTTGCAGCTGTTGTTGTCGTTGTAGTTGTTGTTTTTATTGCTGCTGCAATGAGATCAATAAAAACAGGTTAATAATAGTTTTGGCATGACAAAAGCGATGCAATTAGCCGTCTCGATTTGTGCAAATTGCAATTTATAGTTGAATTATCACAAATAAATAAAAATTCTACAATAACTAATACAATTTAACGCCGTAATTAAAGTCAGACAGCGTCAGGGAATAAACATTTGCCGGCATAATTTGTTGTTTTTCTTTATTAGTTTTTTTTTCTTTCAATTTCAATTTCTTTTTCTCATTCGCTTGTTGCGCACAATTTATTTATAAACAATTGCGATAGGGTAAGCGCATATCTGTGTATGTGTGTGTGTGTGTGTGAGTATGCGTGTACCTGTGTGTGTGTGAGCTTAGCCATTTCCAATTTAAAAAAGGTGACCAAAATGCAATTCACAGCAAGACACAGTGGACACGTGAGAGTGTCGCGACTTTTGGGCAAATCGCCAGCGAGATCGCAATTGATTTCAAGCACTCGATGAATGTGCCAAAGGAAGGAATGAATAAAATATAAAAGAAAAGAAATATATTTGAATGGGAATCAGTTTGAAAGGCGCCTGTCGCTATTTCTCGATCTGCGCTTCAATATTATTGAAAGCATATGCCAAACTGATTGCTTAGGGTAGGCAGAGGGAGTGTGGAAGGGGCGGCAGCGGAAGGAGGCTGCTATTTGTTTTCTTGGCAGCGTAAACACGGCGTATGAGCAATGCGAAAAGCACCGAACACTCATTCGTACAAACACACACACACACACCACACTATGACAGTTACGTCACGCAGTTTCAGTTTCTTGGTAGCGAGCAATCATAAGGTTGACAGACGTTTCGCCTGCATGCCATACACACTCACACGCACACACACACACACACACATGTAGAGCATGCCACATTTGGGTGCACTCACCTTTTGTGCCAGTTGCAAGTCAGTTACCAAATTCACTACTGATTTAAATAACAGTTATGTCTGTGGGTGTGTGTGTGTGTGCCAGGAGTGTGTGCGTGTGTTCGGAGGTGTCGTTCGTTTATCTACTCTTAAGTTTCCTTTAGCTTTTCCCAAGGGATGCTCGTAAATCGTATCAAAAACTCGATTTGTTTTTAAATGCTTTTCGTTTGGTTTGTTTATATTTATTTATAACTTTTATTTGATTAGTCACTGGATAAATTGTAGCTAAAAATGTATAAAAATAAAAACACACACACTCGCGAAACGTTTTCTTGATTGGTTTTGGTTTCTTCGTTTGGTTTATTTTTCAGAAAAAGGTTTTTCACACTGCGTTTTCCTGTGTGTTTTCCCACGTTTGCTGTTGATTGCTGCTTACAAATTTTCGACTGTGCAAAATTCGAGTGTTTCAACCGCCGAAAGCGACGACCAAGTGAGCGACAGAGAGCGCGCAGCAGAAACGCGTGTGTGTGACAGAGAAGGCAGTAGCCAAGTGAGAGAGCGCCGACGCCGCTTGCACGTTTGCTTTGCTTTGCGCTCTCTCTGTGTCCGTTATGTGCTCTCTCTCGTTCCTTCACTCTCGCGCTCTCAGCTGCTACTGCTGCTGTTGCACTTGAGCTTTCCTTGTAGAGCGATTAGATGCTCTATAACAAATACTCTTTTGATATGGACAACGTTACTCATGCTTCGACTGTGCTGTGAGGGTGCATGAGTGTGCGTGTGTTTGTTAAATCTTATTTAAATGCAGGCCAATTATAATTGCTGTGACTGTGCAGTTTGAGCAGCACTGTATTTGAGTTGCTCTCAAACTGCAGCCGCCTATACGAGTATAAGCTGTTGTTTTTAGTATTTCAACGCCTTTATAAATTGACATTACGTTAATGCTGACGTTCTTAGCTCTTGTTGTTTGTCTAACTAATATCTTGGGCCATTTCTAGATAAAGTCAGTGCTATCTCTTAGCGGCGACTGCTTATCAGTTCACCGCTAAGCACATACAGTTTGGCATCTACCACTGCCACTCAATTTGTTGCATTTGCAGCTTCACTCACTTCGTTGCATAACGCTTACATAACAGGGCACTCGGTGCGCTTGAGGCAGAGCAACAAGAAAAACAAGGTCAAAGGTTCAAGGACTTTTGAGCCTGGAGAAAAGCTCACTGATACTGCGATTGCGCGGTTTAACAATAAACCGGAAGTATTTATTTTCTCCCTGTGTATGCGTGTGTGTGAGACGGTGTACGTGGGGCTGTGTATTGGCTGCGTCTTTTGTTGGTGTTTTGATTGTGTAACAGCTGCTGGCGCCTTGAAGTATGCAATAATAAAGTAGATAAAATGTAACTGCGTCTGCCTGCCATGGCGTAGAGGCGGCAAATTGAAGGCGTGTCTCATGTGTAATATCCATTCTATCACATAACTCTGTACCCCCACACGCCCCAACTTCATTTCCGACTTTTAGCTTATCTGCTTTATCAGCGTTCTCATCGTATTTTCCTATTATTGCCTTAAGTAGAAAATTTGACGCAGTTTCCATTTGCTACCCTGTAAGCAGAGTATTATAGTTTCATATAAATTTTAAACGGTTTGTCGCTTTAAGTTTGAAACGTTTTTTATTTAATGATTTTTATCAGCTTTAATTTAATACATTTCAATTGCTACATTCAAGTTCATTATCTTGTGTCCAATTCTGCTTTATATATTTTTGCGATATAAATTTAAATTTATGTTTTCATCGCGTAACTTGCTTAAATTTATGATATTGCATATGCCACAAAATTGCTGTTGGCTTCTATATATATATATATATTTTAGTTTAATTTATTATTTATTCAAAGCTTTCAAATGTTGCACAACTCAAAAAGCTAGCAAATAATAATGTTTAATTTATTTAATTTAAATTAGCGGAAAACCTAATTGATTTTTATTTATATTTTTACTTTGTTTAATGTGCAAATTTTGTCATAAAATTGTTGGTTGGTTGTTGTTGCTTAAACACTTCATTTCTTATAGCTTTGTGCATTGTTTTTGTTGTTGTTGTCTTTGTAAGTTGTTCTGCTAAGCTAATTAGTACTACACATAAACAATAGATTAAGATTAGAACTGTTTCCGCTTTCTACTCCTGTTCTTCTCTTAAACGTTTTGCTCTAAATTTTCTTTACTTTTCTTTTGTTTTTCAAAAGTTGTTGTTAACCTTTGGTTGGTCGCATATGTTTCGCATTGGCTTTTTCTCCTACTCCCTCTACCTCTTCCTTTCTCCCCCTTCCTTTGTGTGTTGTTTTACAATTGTTTGCCTTTTGTTGTTGTTTTTATCACAGCTTTCTTCCATAGACTTTTTGCTCTTATGATTTTAAGCATAACTTGCATATAATTAATATATCTTGTTCTTGTTGTTCTTCTTGTTAATGCACTGCTGTCTCTTAATTGTTGTTGTTGTTTATTAACTAACATGCCTTCTGCTTCTCTCCTAATCTCCCCTTCTTCTTCTTCTGCTGTTTGTTGTTGTTTTTGTTTTACATACGTTAGCAATATTTTGCATATGTGTGTGTGGAATGATTTACAAAAGTTGTGTGTGTTTGCTTTTGTTGCATTGAAATTTAAATACAATAAATGGCATATAAAATATATATATATATGTATATCATGTTCTTGTTGCTGTTGTTGTATACAAAAAGATCGTTACTCATACGCAGCGTTGGAAGTGTTTGCAGTTAACATTTGAATTAATTGTAATACTTTGATTGTTAAACAATAATTGATTTCTTGCCAATTTAGTCTGCTTGGAACAGTTGCGTATTTTATATAATGTGTGTTTTTTTCCATATCTTTCCATATTTCATTTCGTTTCTTTGGTGCTCTTCGCTTGTGTTTTTGTTGGTTGGAAGCAGCATGACACGTTTATCACATTTAGTTGTTGTTTCTTGTTGTTGTTTGTTGTTGGTATGTACTAGGCTTAACTTAATTACATTTTGTTGGTTTTCTTTGTTTTTATATAAACTATGTACACACACACATTTATGTATATAGACACACTTTAAGATTGCTTCTTATTACACATGATTTGCACTCTTTTTGTTTGTTTGCTTGCTTTACAAATTAATATTCGCTATTGAAGTGTTTAAAATAAAATAAAATTCATGCATTTTTATTTAGTTTTTAGTTTGTTGTTAAAGAGTTGCCTTTGAGATCGCTGCTGCTGCTGTTGTTCTAATTACTTCAATAGTTGCCCCTTAGTTGCTCCAGCATTGAGCAACGCTTTATTTTTGTTGTTCAGTCTTGTATTTTGTTTTTTTTTTTTTACATTTTAAATAGATTTATTTGTTTGTTAGATAGCATAATTTGAGCAATTTATGAGTTGTTAGCTAAATGCTCAAAGTGTTCTTCAGGTACCATTTTGTTGTTGTTGTTGATTTTCTTGTTGTGCTTGGGGGCAACTATTCGAACAACCTTTGTTGTCTGTTTGTATCTTAACTGCGCTTGTTTTCTTTCGTTTCTTTTGTTTTTTTGTGCAAACATAAGTAAAATATAGTAGATGATTGTATATAAATGAATGCCTGTTGCTTACAGAATACTCAAGTGGTTAATTGATTGAATCGGTTGAATCGAATTTGGATTGTTTAGATTCTGGCTAACGCATGTCTCACTTCATATCAAGATGACAAACATACGACAGTTAAACTGTCTAATATTATACAGATATATGTGTATATATATAGATCGTCGTATGTTGTTTACAATATGCTGTTTGTTGGTTTGTTTATGCTGCTTTAGCTTTACATAAGCTGCTAATATCACTTTGAAGACTACACAAATGTTGGCGCTATCTTAGCCAATTCGAATTCACATTGGCTCTCTCTGGTCTTCACACATTGTTTGTTACATTTGTTGTTTTGTTTATCACAATTTAGCGCCAACTTCACATTACATATTTCTCATATTACAAAAGTTAACAATTTTTGTTTTTGTTTGTTGTTTGTTATGTTTTGCCAATTGATTTGAGCTAACAATTTGACATTGGTCATTAGTTTTGGTTTACAAACATTTCTCAACACATATATGTTTTTGTTTATATCTTTACTTAGCTAACTAGACAATTTGCTTAACAATTGTTTGTTTGTTGTTGTTGTTTTGTTTTTGTAGCTACTGTAGCTGCTGTAACTGGCTTTGCATTTGCTTTGCTTGCATTTTGTTTAAATCACAGTTGTTGTTGCTTATAAAATGATGTTTATCTCTCTCTCTCTCATCATTCCTCATCCTTTTCCTATATATTCGCTAATTGTTGTTGTTGTTCTACTTTGTTTACAACAAACTGTTTATTTCGTTTCGTTCTTTTGCTTTTGAAGTGTTCAAGTCTTTCTTTCTTTTGCCTTTACGATTACATTCTACACTTCTTCTTCAATCTTTCGCTGCGTGTCCAAATGATAAGTTTAGGTTTTAGTTCACATAGATAAACATAGTTATAAGAATAATATTGTAAGTTGTATAAAGGCTTGCCAATTAAAAGTTCTTTGAATGTCGCATATCAAAATTGTTTAGAACTAAACAGAAAAGTCTATTGATCGGTTCCCTTTAACCATTTGTCATATTTGTTTCTGTTTTTGTTTTGATATTTTTTTTAACTTTGAACTAATCTACTAAACGCTACAAATTTCTATGCGCTCGATTTGATCACGTGTCATGTTTGTTGTTGTTTTTGTGTGTTGTTGTAATTGTTGTCGCATGACGTTTGCTTAATTCGATATTTGGTTTTTTGGTTTAAACTCTTGTGCTTTTAATGGCTTAAATCCCGTCGCAACAACTCGTAGACAAATTCATTGCGCTCTTCGTAATCCACAGGTCCGTACCCAAGTGCAGCCGGCAGCTGATCGTACTTAAGCAGTGTCCAACGTTGTCCCAAAAGTTTGTACATTTCCTGTGCAACCCAAGTAAGAATTGCTTTATTTAAATCTTTGTAAAATAACTCACATACTCACAACATTGAAGTCGTAGGGAGGTTCACCGTTTGGCCAGTTAATTTGAGATACCTCGACACGTCGCAGCTGCCGACTTCGCAGGCGTGCAATGCCCAGCAGATTGTGTGGATCCATGGGATGACCGTGTACAACGATTTCCTCGAGCTGCTTGCAACGCCAAGCCAACATGACAAAGGGATCCTGTCCACGAATGTTACTTAGGTAATTACTATGCCCACGATTGTTGCCGGAGTCAATGTAGTAGATGCTGCGCAGTGTATCGCTGTTGGCAATGGACATACCATCGACAGCTTCGTGGCTCATGAACTCGCAGAACAGTATGCGTATGTGTGTGACGGGCATGTGATCACCAACGATGCGACTAACCAACAATTCAACAGCTTCGTACGCATACACAAGGGTCAGCACCAGTTCTATGTTTGTGAAATGCATTGAAAAGTTGGCCCAGGCAGCATCCGATACTCCAGCATGCTGATCACGATCCAAGCCATGGACAACAATTAGCAGCTTGCGCAATGGCAGCACCTGTATGGTATGGAGCAGCTCATCGCTGAGCGTATCATAGTCCAGGGAGAGCACTTGCAGTGAGGCACATTTCTGCAGCAACGTCGTGTCCAGCTCGAGTATGGGATAATGATTTGGATCATATTTTATGCTGGCCAACGTTAGTTGCAGCAACTCTTGTGGTTTTACCAGGGCCTTGAGAAAGTCATAGCCATAGTAGGTAAGCGCTTCTATGGCACCTAGGTCTAAGATCTGGCACGGTTGGTTCTTGCGGCTAAGAAACATCTTTAGCGGCTCCACAAAGCACCTGTCAAGCAAATCAATATGTTAAATGAATGTTTAAACAATTAGAATACAAGTACTTACTGTTCTATGGCCACCGCTTGCTCGCTGTGGGTGTTTCCTGGAGCCAAGAGGCCCACATTGTTGGTCTGGAAACGAAGAGCTCGAATGTTATCACAGCGTGCCGCTCTATTGAATAAATTATTTATAAACTTAGTTATATATTTATTTATGTAAATAACTTACTTGTAGAGCAGCCCGCGTATCTTCTGAATGTGAAAAGCATTGTGAAAATCAAAGACTATGATCAGCTCCTTGGCCAGATTGGACATGCTACGGTGGAAGAACGACAGCTGGTCATCCTGTGCCACGTCGATGTGAAAGCGAAAGTTCCTAAAGTAGCTATTGTTGTGGCGAAAGTCAAACAAATGGCATAAACAGCTATTAACAGAAACTATTTCAACGTTGTACGTGACGTACAGTGAGTTCAAAAAGCTTACCCACACACAGTCATTAACATTTTTACCCAACACAATTATAAGTCATTAGAATATATAAATATATGCTGTGCTGTAAATATTTTTACCCACTGTAGCATCGACAACAACATCAGCTGTGTGCTTGCTTTGTATGTATGCACAAGTGTTCATACGATTGCATGTGTGTGGTGTGTTGCTGTGTGCGTTTGTTTGTGTAGCACCGTTTTCATTGCTCTGCTGTGTTGGTGTCCGTGCTTCGATTATTATTTACACGTATGTACATATATATATTTTATATTAAATGTTTTGTTGTCTTTTCATAGCTTGCCAAAAAAGAAAATAAAACAATTGTCCTCTCGTTTGCCCCGCTGGGAGGCGGAGAAACAGCTGTGCGTCACCAACGGCAGCAGCAGCAGAATTTTGTTTGTTTGAGACGCAAAAGCGAAAATCACCACACAAACAAAAACTGTATACTTTGTTTGTGCCAACACACGTACATACATCTCAATTTATTTGTTTATACTTATAGACAAGTAATCTTCAGATTTGTGTATTGATTTGCATATACCATTATTATTTTTATGCACTTACCGTCGTTGGAAAAAATGTTGTCGCCATGCCCAACAACAATTTGCTGCAGCTCGGCGGTCTCGCGAGTCAAGAAAGTCGAATATTTGCTCTAGTACCAGCGTTGGTATTGTATGCCACTGGGGTACATTCATAACTATAACTATTTAATCCCGAAATATTCCGTTTATTTTACTGAGAACTTGTTAAATTTACTTTTTGTGCGGTCGAACAATACGACGCAACATCGACCAATTAAGATACAGCACTGTTAAACACTTCACCATTAACATACTTATTTACTGTTAAATAACATTTGATTGGTATTTTTGTGCTCACAGCTGTTTCAGTGCCGAACCAAAACAACTCTGAATAAAATATCAAACGGTCACCCTTATTTTCACTTGACACCAACGGCACTTAAGGTAAAGAAATGAAAAACCGCAGAATTTACGATTTCTTATGAAAACTTTTATGTTACCCAGTCCGAATTTTACGTGGTGCGACAGTTAAGCACTCAGTATTACTAGTTTATACAACTAAATTTATGTATACATGAACACTGGAAGGAAACAAAAAATATTAAGATCGCAAAGCAAAAAAGTTTTTCATACAAAAATGACTAAAGTGAAGACTATCGAATCACGTCGACGTGCCGCGATTATCTTTGAACATCGATCTATCGATAGCGGAATCGATTTAAGTTCCAGATCTATTAACAATCAGCTGTTGTGAGTAAATAATGTTGCAACTCTTGGGTAACTGCCGGCGACCTCAGTTAGTTGCAGCCTGCAAATATGGATATTTACGGGCGGCTACCACAAATGTCAACAGGCAGGAACGCCGTCAGGCATCAACAGAAGTTGCAGCAGCAACGGCAGCAGCACAAATGGCCAGTGCCGGTGGCTTGGTGGGTTTCTGGCAAACCCTTTCAAACAGCACACCTGTGGCGTACATGCAGGAAGCATTGACACAAATCCATGACTACAGTGGGTTGCCCTGGTGGGCATCCATAGTGCTGTCAACGTTTATGTTTCGCAGTGTTGTGACGCTGCCACTGACAATTTACCAACACAAAATAACAGCGCGCATTGAGAAGATTGCACTAGAGATGCCGGCGATAGTGGAGGAACTGAAACGGGAGGCGGCAATGGCTAAACAAAAGTTTAAATGGAGCGACAAGCAAACTACCATAGTCTACAGACGCTCGGTTTGTTCCGTAGTAGAACATGTGACCAATAAACAATAATTGGTGTCTCTTTCGCAGATCAAGAAACAGTGGCAAAAGCTTATCGTGCGCGACAACTGCCATCCAATGAAAACAATCATTGTGCTGTGGGGACAAATACCACTGTGGATATTCCAGTCGGTGGCCTTGCGCAATTTGGTTTATCTGCTGCCGGACCCCACAGCGATAAAAGCACAAATCATTGCCACCGAACTGACTTTAGGCGGCTTTGGCTGGATACCAAATCTTACAGTTGTGGATAGTTCCTTTATTCTTCCAGTGACGCTGGGGCTCATCAATCTGGCCATTATTGAGGTGCAATCCATGACACGCACGCGACCCCAAACGCGTTTACAAAGTATCTTCAACAATGTGTTCCGTGGACTGAGCGTTGTAATGGTGCCTGTGGCCTGTACAGTGCCATCGGCCTTATGCGTCTATTGGGTGGCGTCTAGCTCTTTTGGCCTTGCTCAGAATCTACTGTTACTCTCCCCGGAAGTACGACGTGGTGTGGGTATACCCAAAACAGCAAGCGAGTTAGAACAACCCTACGATCAGCTATGGATTAAGATACAGAAGCGCCTTAGACTCTTGGATGAGACGCCAAGTGATAAGACAGCTACCAAGTGAGGCTATGATTTTACTGACCACCTTCTCCATTGTATATTTAATGTCAGACGAGTCATCTTTCTAAGAAATAAATTTATGAGAAAACCCCCAGAATGCACAAACACACACTAACAGAGGGAGCATAATTGAGTAAACAAATGGAATCAAAACAAAACGATAAGCGTTGGAAAAGGTCTAGAGATTGCCACGACCGATAAGAAGTCATTCAATTAGCGCTACTATGCAGCATCCATCAACGAAGACGACTCACTCACTTACACGACTATCTGTCGACGTCAGGCCAATTGAAATTAAGATTGAGACTCAAGACTCGAGCGCTGAATGGAAGCTGATTCAGTCGAGGATTGAACTTCAGCGGTAGAACAACTTAAATTGTATTTCGCGGGCTTTATCTGTGCATTATTACTTTCGAATTGTCGTTATCAGTTCTAAGTGAAATTATATATATATATATAAAATAAAATAGTTACATAGTATAGCAAATGATTGACCGACTCGCGTGCCTGGGACTGGCACTGTTGCTGGTGCTGGTCGTAAGTATTTATCGTTACAAGCTGAATTGTTTTCAATTTGCTACTGGATTCCTGGAAAACAGGATGTTTTTAATTGTTTCCATGAAAAAAAACAATATATGCGCTTTTCATCAAAATTATAAATTTCGTAAATGCGATTCCAACAGCTAAATGAGGCGAATGCTTATCAACCTGGCAGTCACTATGACAGCGGGTTATCAGCATCTCACTCGACTTATGGCAGCAATTCGAACGCTCAAGAGCAGCCAGCTCCGATCTACGAACGGGAATCAGCTTGTCCTGCCCAGTTCACAGGACTTAAGCCGTATCCCCCCTGACTGCCATCGCTTTATCAATTGTGCCAATGGTCGTCCAACCATACAGAGCTGCGGTCCGGGCACTGCCTTTCATCCAGTAAGCCTTGTGTGTGACCATGAGAACAAGGTGCCCTGTGGTAGTAACGGTCAACCCGCACGCTCGGCACGTTTGCAGCAATTCAGTGCGGAGCCCAAGTGTGCGCCGGGCGTAACTGGGTTACAGCCTCATCCCTACGACTGCACCAAGTTCCTGAATTGCGCCAATGGACAGACTTTCATACAGGACTGTGGACCAGGTACTGCCTTCAGCCCCACCATGAGAATCTGTGACTACAAGCACAAGGTGAACTGCGGTGATAATTACGAAGGTCGAACGGCTAACGGTGCGTATGATCTATAAGCTCAATTTGCACTGTTACTAACAAAATCTCAGGACAAACGGGTGGTTCTTCGGGTGGCTTGAGTTGCCCGCCAGGAACTCGCGGCTTTCATCCGCATCCCCATGACGTTAGAAAGTATCTGAAATGCGGATATGGTGTGCAACCGATTGTTGAAGAATGTCCGTGGGGTGAGGTATTCGATGGCCAAAGATTGGCTTGTGTTTCTAGTGGAAACCGAGGTCAATCCTCCTGTAAGTTGTGCACGAAATCAAGTACTTTGCTTTGGTTCATCTGCTTTTCATTTGGGTTTCCTCTCTCTCACCCTCTGCTTCTCATTCGCTTTCAGCTGGTTCTTCTGTTGTTTGCATGTCTGGCTTATTTTGTAATCCTAATGCTTCCTCTTAGCGTTGCGAACGAGCGATTTACTTTGTCCCGACGGGGTCGAAGGACTGTTTGCTCATCCCTTCGATCAGACCAAGTATCTTAACTGTAAGGCCGGTAAGGTGGCCGTTCAGAGCTGTGCTGCCAGCCAGGTTTTCAGCATATCGAAGGGGCTACTGCCATTCCAAGGCCCAGCTCACCCACAGCGACTATGTGGCCTACATTGTCTCAGAGATCAGCTATGAGTACTGTAAGTGACGTGTGCCTCATCTACTCAAACTCTTCCCAGCTGACCTGCACCTCTCATAGCTTTGATACTCACTCGCTGTCCTGCGGGCACCGATGGCCTTCATCTTTATCCCTACGATGGGGCCAAGTACATTCGTTGTGCCGTCGGAGGGGTACTGTCTGTTCTCAGCTGTGACAGTCAAATGGCCTACAGCATCAGTCAGCGCGCTTGTCGTCCAATTAGGCAGTTGAATAGAAGCGATCGGGTTAAGTTCTTTTCGGAGCTGGTTATAACTGGCACTTATAGCTACACGGATAGTCAGGCCTTCCAATCTTCCCTGACAGCCTGTCCACGCAATCTGCAGGGCAAATACGCCTATCCGTTCAATGCGGGTTACTTTGTGTCCTGCCAGAATGGACTCCTTCAGGTGGAGTCCTGTCCACATGGCACTTTCTATAGTCTATCCAAACGTAGCTGTTCCTCGAGACAGCAGCTGGCTTTGCACGAGTTCCTGGATTATTCTTACATTAGTTTCCAATTATCTAGTAAGCTGACACATTTTGCCTATCGTTCCTCACTAATCTTTGTTCCCTCAGACCACTTCATGCAAGACCTAACTACGGTCACCTGCCCTGAAAACGCTCAAGGATACTTTTTGCATCCCTTCGATTGTACCAAGTACCTAAGTTGTAGGGATCAACAGACCTCGATTGAAAGCTGTGCACAGGGTAAGGTCTTCAGTATCTCCCAACGAAACTGCGTGGGCAGGGATGAATTGGAGAACTCCTACGATCGTGTGGAGTATCTAACGGACACCCAACATGAGTTTATTGAACATATTGAGGATATGACAATACCACTAGTTAAATCGATAAGTTGTCCGGATTTCCAAAATGGATACTTTCAACATCCTGATGACTGCACGAAATTCATTCACTGCTCTTACGGACAGACACACATACAGGATTGCGCACCTGGCACTGCGTTCAGTGAAACAGACATGGTCTGTAAGGATATACGTAGCGTGGACTGCGGGCAGAGAAGCTGGAGGAGACAGGGTACACTGTCATACGGTGGATCTGATGCTCATCAATCGGGCTCGTGGAGTCAGCAGACTCAGGGAACAGTGCCCTACAATGGGTATGATGCTCAACACACCGGCTCAAGTGGGCAGAATACTCAGGGAACATTGTCATACGGTGGATCTGGATCTGATGCTCAACACTCCGGCTCGGGGAGTCAGCAGCCTCAGGGAACACTGGCCTACAATGGATATGATGCTCAACACTCCGGCTCGTGGAGTCAGCAGCCTCAGGGAACACTGTCGTACGGTGGATCTGATGCTCAGCAATCCGGCTACGGGAGTCAGCAGACTCCGGGAGCGCTGCCCCACAATGGGCATAATGCTCAACACTCCGGGTCGGGGAGTCAGCAGACTCAGGAAACACTGCCCTACAATGGGTATGATGCTCAACACAGCGGCTCAAGGGGACAGGCTAATCAAGGAACATTAACTTACACGGGGTATGATGTTCAACACGCCTGTCCTGAAGGAACTCGGGGCCTTCGTCCACATCCCAGCGATCGACGCAAGTACCTCAGGTGCGGAATTGGCGTGCAACCCATTGTTGAAGAGTGTCCGTTGGGTAAAGTGTTTGATCTGCGTGCCCTTTCCTGTGTCTCTGATGGAGGCAATCTAAACCATCCACAATTCTCCCGTAAGTTGTAAACTTCTTTTCATTTCCAAGCTTTGCTGCTCTCATCTGCTTTTCACCTGGCTTGCCTTTTCCATCTTAGGCTTCTCATTCGCTTTTAGCTGGGTTTTGTTGCTTGCTTAGTTTGTAATTCTAATGATTCCTCTTAGAGTCGCAGCCGAACGATCTTATGTGTCCCATGGGTACCGAGGGCATCTTTTGCCATCCCTTCGATCAAACCAAGTTTCTTCACTGTAAGAATGGTAATGTGGCCATCCAGAACTGTATTCCGAACCACGCCTTTAGCATATCGAAACGTTCCTGTGAACCCAAAAGCATCCCTAACCCACAGCGACTATGTGGGCTATACCGTATCGAAGATTAGCCACGAGGACTGTAAGTAAACTGCTTTGGGTGCCCAGTTCACAGTGTTAATGTGCTCCACTCACAGCGTTGGTACTCAACCACTGTCCGGCTGGCATCGATGGTCTTCACCTTTATCCCTATGATGGCACTAAATACATTCGCTGCTCGGTCGGAGGCGGAATGTCTGTTCTGGGCTGTGGGCCGGACATGGCGTTCAGCTTGAGTCAACGTGTTTGTCGCCCCCTTCAGCAGTTGCGTAGAGAAGATTACTGCAACTATAGTCAGATTACATTCACTACAGACATCCAATCCTCCCTGAGAACCTGTCCACAGAGTCTGCAGGGCAAGCACCCCTATCCCTTCAATGCGGCTTACTTTGTTACTTGCGTTAATGGACAACTCCAGTTGGAATCTTGTCCACGTGGCACCTTCTTTAGTCTCTCCAAGCATAGCTGTTCTTCGGGCCAACAGCTTGCCTTGCACGAGTTCCTGGATTATTCCTACACTAGTTTCCAATTATCCAGTAAGCTGATTATGTCCATACTTTCCTAAGCGTTCCTCATTGATCCTTGTTTTCGTAGACAACTTTTTGCAAACTCTTACGACGATTACTTGCCCCGAAAATGCTCAGGGATACTTTTTGCATCCGTTCGATTGTACTATGTATCTGAGCTGTCGTGATCATCGGACTACGGTTGAAAGATGTGAACAGGGTAAGGTCTTCAGCATCTCCCTTAGACGTTGCGTGGCCGAAGGTAATTTGGAGAACTCCTACGATCGTGTGGACTATTTGAGCACTGTTGATGAAGTCGTACGTTGTCCCCGGGATGTCTATGGGCTTTACGCTCATCCCTTCGATGCTCGCTGCTATTTATATTGCATGCCAGGCAAATCCGAGATCAATGAGTGCCCATCGAACGATTTGTTCAGCATTTCCCGTGGTTATTGCATGCAAGCTGATCAGGTGCCCGCAACCGATCGTGTGTCCATAATACGTGGAGGAATAAGCTGTGAGTTGGCCCAAGTTGCAAGAGAACACCACAACTTTTATTTACTCCGTACTATTACAGCAACAACGTGTCCGTATGGTGCTGTGGGAAATTTCGTATACCCCTTTGACTGTACGAAGTATTTGAGCTGTGAGTCAGGCGAAAGGCGTCTGCAAAGCTGTCCCCAGGGCTACCACTTCAGTGTATCCCAGCTGACCTGCCAACCGGAGCAGCAAGTGCAGCGTTCCAATCGTGTTTCCCAAAGCAGCGAGTTGCAGATGTTCTTCGAGTGGTGGAAACAGTTGTATCTAGAATCTGGCACTATAATGTGTCCTCCCGGCTTCTCGGGCATTTATCAGCTGCCCAGATCACCCCATAAATTCGTCAGCTGTTCACCAGATAGGCCAGAAGCAGAGATTATTGAGTGTACCAACGACATGTATTTCATCATTTCCCAGCGACGTTGTGTGCCACGTACGGCAATGAACGGCTTTACTATAGAGGCCGCTTCGGGTTACGGTTACTAATACTCCATTTATAGCTTCCTGTTTGTCTACTACCTTTGATAAATAATCCCAATCTTTTGCAGATCATCGCGAGCCTAAGGCACATACCTCAGCTTACGATCAATACAGCAGCGGTTCTGGCTTTAAAACGACAACAATTATTGGAGGTGATCGCTGGAGCAACATGAACATGCAGCGCCCTGCTGGCATTGGTTTCGACCATGTGGGACATTCCCAGCAACCACAGAGGCCATCGGCTGGCGCTTACGGCGAGGGAAGCTCCTACAATCGCCAGTCGCCCACACAGAGCGTACTCTTTGTGGAGGGATCACTCCAACCCAACCGTAATTATCCACAAAATCCTGTCTATAGTGTGCCTCTGGCTCCAATGGCAACGACTCCAAGAAATGTCTACTATGCCCAGCCCGTGGACGAACCACAGACCTGGTCGCGTCAGAATTTTAGTCGCAGGATCGATAGTTATTCTCCTTCAGATTGGCATTCATTGCCACCGCAAACTTTCACACATCATTCCTCTACCCAAAGCGGACAGCATCCCTTGAACCTTGATTATGAACCCTCTTCGCCGACTACCGGACAGCAACCCTTGAACCTTGATTATGAACCCTCTGTCCCGGCTAACCATAGACCTACTTACCAAGATAAATATCCTACAAACGGCCATCAGCAGCCAACACCGTCCACTTATCCCTCTACCCAAACCGGACAGCAGCCCTTGAACCTTGATTATGAACCCTCCTCCCCGTCTAATCTTAGACCTACGCAGCATGCACATCTTCAGCCTTTTCCGGAATCGGATGATGGGCGTCCTTTCGGTGGCACTCCATCAGCTACATCTCCTTTTAAGCACCCTTCCAATTCAGGACAGCGCCCTTTAGATCTTGATTACAATCCTGATCAGCTGCCTAGTGGTTCAGAGCAACAGCCCAACTTTAGACCTCATTCCCCGGGTGTACAGCCCACCCAGTCCTTAGACGAATCCAATCTGTATGGCGGCCTACAGCCACCAACACCACCACCTGCCTACGAGACAACGACAAATCCGTCGACAACTTCTACTGAATCCAGTGTACGCACATATCCTATATACCCACCCCTGGGTAATGCCCCTCATGACCGACAGCCGAGCTATCCACACTATAGTCCCCCTTATTCGGGAGTTTCCCACTCCCGTAATGCCTCCTGGCATCAATCGCCGGATAGTGCACCTAATCCATTTGAGCCTCCAACTGACGTTGCTGATGATTACATATATGATGATGTAGAGGAATTCGTGAGCACAACAACTAAACAAACTGTTCCAAAGACGCCGCAAGAGTCGGTAGCCCAAGAGGAAACTCCATCAAAGGGAGCACTTGGGGAGGCTTTGCGTCTGATGCTGCGTCCCTACTTTAATCATAGTGGCAACGCGGAGGAAGATTTAGCTCAACGTGCTGAATCCGCCATAGCCTCGGTCATTAGTAAACCACCCACTACGACTACGACGACGACTACAACGACGACTACTCCGCGTCCAATCTCTCAGCATCGCCATGGACAGACTCCCAAAGAGGATGTTGAGATGATTGTGGCGGGCGAACAGGCAGGTTTGGACAGTACTGACGATGACTCTGTTGTTCCAGATGCGGGTGAAACGGCGCGCACTGAGCAGACTCTAAATCCGACGACGTACACATCCAGCTACGACACGACTGACTATCAGAGAAGCACACGTAAGGTGGATGTCGACAGCAGCACCGTTCCAAATCCAAATCCAAATAATTGGCACGCGCAGGGTCACAGTCGTGAGTTCCACCTGCGTCATCCAAATATGCTCAATCCTTTCGAAAGGCCGGAACACCACCACAATCACCATCATCCCTACCACTCCCACCATCACCACCACGTTCCCCACGATCACCGCGTTCCCCACGATCCTAGCGAGCACCAACACAGTCCCAGTTATCATAGATTGCATCCCGAGTTACCCAATCCGTTCGAACAACAACCAAAGCATGAACCCGAACCACAACCTAAGCCCCAACCTGAACCCGAACCACAACCTAAGCCCGAACCTGAACCGGAAACAGAACAAGAACCGGAATTTGATGATGCCGTAGACTTTCTGCCTAATCCCAATGCAGAATCTACAACACCCCATGAATTTCAAATCGAGTTTCGTAACGCCTTCAATGAACCCTGCGAATTCGATTGCGGCAACGGCAAATGTCTGAAGCAATCGCAAGTCTGCGACGGCGTCAACAACTGCGGGAATCGCAAGGATGAGCAGGAATGTGATAGCTTGGGTTACCAGCTGCGAGTCGCAGGCGGCGACGTGCCACACGCCGGACGCGTTGAGGTTAAAGGTGGGTGCTTTCTTAGAATATACTTCACACTTGCAGGAGAATTCCTCTCAATACTAACCAAACTCTTTATCAGTCAACGGTCAGTGGGGCTATGTTTGTGATGACAACTTTGGACTGCCGGATGCGGACGTTGTGTGCCGAGAGCTGGGCTTTAAATTGGGTGCTGCAGAGGTACGTGGTAATTCTCATTATGAGCCCATGGAGAAAAACTTCAACTATCTCATGGATGGACTTGAGTGTCGCGGCAATGAAACCAAGCTGAAGGATTGCGACTTTAAGGGTTGGGGTATGCACAACTGCGGCGTGGATGAGGTGGTTGGTGTGGTCTGTAAGGTGCCACAGCTGAAATGCCCCGACAACTTGTGGCTGTGCCACATATCCAAGGAGTGCATACCACCCGCCTTTGTCTGTGATAGTACCATGGACTGTGCGGATAAATCGGACGAGAGCGATGCCGTGTGCAAGGTGAGAAATCCAGGAAAGCCTGGTAAGGATTTGCATTTAATTTGTTTGCTTTTTTAGGCTCCTCTGAAGTACCGCTTGGAGGGCGGACGCAGCTCGAACGAGGGTCGACTGGAGGTCAAATATCATGGAGTTTGGGGTACCGTTTGCGATGATGATTTTAATCAGAAGGCCGCACAAGTTGCCTGTAATTCACTAGGCTTCTACGGACCAGCGGTAAGTGTCTGCCCAGTTGAAGATATCCTTCAGTCTTTGGTTAATTCAATCTGTTGCAGAAAATTGAGGCAAACATCTTTGGACCAGGCAACGGACCCATCTGGCTGGATCAAGTCATGTGTCAGGGCAACGAGACGAGCATTGACAATTGCCGTCACTTTAATTGGGGTGAGCACAACTGCAATCACACCGAGGATGTGAGTCTACGCTGCACACTGGGACCACGTCCAAGGCAGCAGCAGCTGCGCACCAGGCTGCGTTCCACGACATCAACTAAAAATAGCACTGGAGCAACTGTCAGTCTCTCGGACATTGGACTTTGGGAACGTTCCGCCAAGGCATTGCGTACACCCAGACGTTGTGGCATCTTCAAGGACGATTTAACTGATGAATTTGCGCATCCCGAACAGCGTGTGGTCAGGGGCAGTGTGGCACGACGTGGTCGCCATCCCTGGCAGGCTACCATACGCACCCGTGGACGTGGCGGCATCTCCAGCCATTGGTGTGGAGCTGTGGTCATCTCCAAGCGTCATTTACTAACTGCCGCCCACTGTCTGTATGGCAACCACATGAGCTCCTACTTTGTGCGCGTGGGCGATCATTATGCTAACATTGCCGAGAACTCGGAGATGGATTCGTTCATTGAGACTTGGTACACGCACGAGAAGTTCCGTCAACCAACTCACATGAACAATGACATTGCGGTGGTGGTGCTGAAGACACCGCTCAGGTTCAGCGATTATGTGCAGCCAATTTGTCTGCCAGAACGCGGTGCACCACTCGTGGAGAATCGTACCTGCACCATTTCCGGCTGGGGCTCCATCAAATCAGGCATCTCCAGTAAGTTATGCGTTCCCTTACCTCCCACTCTGCTTTAAATTTTGAATTATTAATTGCCAACCTTTTAAAGTCGAGCATACCCCACTGAAACCCTTCTCCCCCTCCCTCTATTAAAATTTAGCTCCGGCACAGGAATTAAGAGCCGCACAGTTGCCCATTTTGCCAGATGCCACCTGTAAGCAGATGAATGTGTACGGCAATGCCATGACTGAGGGTAAGTCGACCAGTTTTTGTTATGATTGATTGATTGATTGATTGCGGCACTCCGTTAACTTCTTAGGCATGTTCTGCGCTGGCTCCATGGATGAGAGCGTTGATGCTTGTGAGGGCGACTCTGGCGGTCCGCTTGTCTGCTCCGATGAGGGTAAGTCCCACTTTGTAGCATAAAGTGAGTTTTAAAACCTTCTATTTAATTTAACAGATGGAGAAACGCTGTACGGCATCATATCGTGGGGCCAACACTGTGGTTTCCAGAATCGACCTGGCGTCTATGTGCGCGTCTGTCACTATATCGATTGGATCTACGAGAAGATCAATCAAAGTTTACAACGTTTTTAAAGTGTCAATTGCATTTTTTTCTACTTGTCCGTCAATTCATTGACTTAAGCATTTTACTCCGTCAAATTCGAATGTCATAAAATAGAGCACCTAAAAGTAGGCAATAAATTTGTTAAAAGTCAGTTGTGTGATTTTAAGTGTGAGGTGGGCTGCTTGTGTGGGACGCCAGTGTAGCTTAAGCGCATAATCAATGCTAATAAAACACAAGCACAACAATAACAAGCGAATTTAATTCACAAGTTCCGACTGTTGACTAAGGCCGCACTCTATCCCGCTCTCACCCAATTTTTAACTCAGTTTTTTTGTGACTCAAGCAATTGAGATGGTCAGCTCAAGCACACAAAAAAAAAAAACACGCACACATGCAAGCTAAATTAACAATTTGCTTGCGCTAAAGGGGTGTGCGTGTGTGGGAGGAGTGGTGCGATTTGTGGATATTGAGTTTACGCTCTCATTGTGCGGGCGTTGCACGCGCGAGTGGATCATTAAAAGCGCAACAATTAACTTAATTAACTAATCATCAACGCGGCTACGCAACGCACACATATTGTTCTAGTTGTGCTTCGTTCTTCTCGATTTGTTTTTGGTCAGTCAAAGAGTGCACTGAAAAGATGGCGATCAATTGCCGAGAGAGCGAAAGAGCGTAAAAGAGTCACTCAAATGTACGCTCAGTGGCAGCTCAGTCGCAGCTCACTAGGCTCAGTGGGAATAGTTCTGTCGCAGTCGCTTGAGGAATTCTTCAAAGCGCAGTCGAGTCTCTGTTCAAGCGGTTAACGGTGCTAGGCTTATCAGCAGCGTTCGCTACTTTACTGATAACTCACGTTTAACTCACACATCCCTGTCGCATTCCATGATGTTTATTAAATTCGTTGCACTTTTTGTGTTGTTCGGCGTCTGTTGTCGTGACAGTGCTGCAAATAATCTGGATCATTATGGCTATGATGGCAGCACGACTACCGCTCGCATGAATGCCGCCACACGTTGCATGAACGTTCATCCGCAGAACTCCGTGGATCTGGTTCAGGTGAGTGAACAACTCGATAGGGATGCGTCTTTAAGTAGCCAAGCAAAGTAGTAATCCAATTAAGGCTCATTTGTTTTAATTAACCCCTTTGAGCTGCGGTTCAAATGCCAATCTTGTTTGGGTCGTCGCCTTCCCACAGTCAGTCAGTTAGTCAGTCCGTCAGTCCGGCAGTTCGTCAATCATTCAATCAATGAGTCAATAGGCGAGACGCTCTGTCTGGTTATGCGGGCATCTAATTGAACCAAGTTCCATTCACAATTCGTATGCAAATCCAAATTGCTTCAAATGTAAAACATTACAACGTGTGTTAATATATGTGAATTTATGGTGCAGATTGTGGGTGTTGTATTCTATATATATTTGAGGGTAGTACATAAAGAAATATACCCTATAAGTGCGAACTTTTGTACGTCGGAGCAGATGGTGCTAAAGTAACATTAAAGAAAGAAGTCTATGAAAAGATTTAATCACTGATCAGATCTACTTAGTATTGAATCGAAAGATTAAGCTCTGAAAGCCAAAATGAAATTATATACATATATATTTGGCAACTAACTGAACAATATGTGCTACGCAGATGATGGGCTTGTGGTATGGCAGTGAGATCATCATACACAGTCAAGACATTCCTGGAACCTACGAGTACGATTCGTGTGTGATTATACACCTGACCGATGTGACACAACAGGTGAGTTTTTCTATTGGCATTCCATGTCACTATCAAAGCTTATAAAAATGTTAATTTTCTTATTGCGTGTCAGGTGCACAATAACAATCTCTACAACAGTAACAACAATCACAATTATGGCTACTACAATCGCAATCAGAATGAAAACAATTATGGACGCATCTCGACCACACCTCCTACTCAATACTTGAATCGTGATGACTTCCTGCAAGATCAGCAGCTTTTGCAGCAGCGCATGAAGTATCTGCGTCTTGTTTGGAGTGAACGTGATAACAATTTGGAATATACCTTCAACTATACAAGTGATGCCCCGGGTGTGTGGTCCAACATTGGGGATCAGCGCGGCTCCCTGGTCACCCTCAACTCGTATACACAGTTCCGGGGCACGGTGCAGGTGGTGAAAGCGGTAAATGATCACTTGGTGTTGACCTTCTGCGGTGACGACGTAAAGAGCTCCATTTACACCGTGGTTTTAACCCGCAATCGCATGGGACTGAGTGCCGATGTGAGTAGTCGCATTTCCATCGTTTGCTCTTTTGTAGTAATAATTTTTTATTATATTCGTAGGAGATACGCAGCATACACAATCTGCTCTCGCGTCGCAATCTCTTCGTGGAGTCCATACGCAAAGTCTGTAACTCTGCCGGCAGTTTGAGCGTTGGCATGCTACCGTTTACCCTGCTGCTGATCCTCATGCTGTGGTGTCGTCGCCAGTGAAGGAGTCGTAGTCGGAGTTGGAGTCAGACACTTAGTCAGAGAGAAAGTTGAATGGAACGAGTAAGGAAGCGCAAATTCCAGCCATATATTTTTTATGTTAATTTATCTATAATTTACTTACTTAAGCATTTAACTCTCGGTCAATACAGTAAACACTGCTAACCAATCTCCAAGTCCAAGCGTTGCGTTGCCTTAATTGTTCGTTTTCCCCAATTAAAGTCAATTAGTTTTGTAACCTCTCATCCCCAACAGCCCCTTCTTTGGACTAGCCAGTCTAGTCTGGTTAAGGTTAATATCTTGTAGGCGTTAAATGCTCTTTTAATTCAATTATCAACTCTAGGCAAACATCTTGTTTATAAAGCTTTTCCGGCTTGCTTTTAATTCCCACGCCCGCCCGAAAGTAGGCAACACTTTTTGGCCAGCCACCCGAATCATTTGTAGATTTATGTTTGCTGTTATCAAATAAACAGCTGCGCTTATCAGTACCAGGTAACAGTTTTGTCAGGTGAGATTTTAATCTGCACAATTTAGCGTATCAAAACACACGCGACAAGGTATCAGATATTTGTACCTTGCGAATGCTGAACTAATTATTTTCACAACATCCTTGAGAAGTAGCTATACCCTGTAAAAAATTTATGGGGTTGCCTGAAATTAGACGAAATTGAGTTGTCTATCTACAGTACGATTTATGCACTTAGAAATACAACAGATTTGATTTTCAAAGTAAATTTAACTTAAATGATTTATATGTTTCTTAAGTGTACAAAATATTGAACAAAAATTCTATGTATAATCGTAAAATATATCTCAACTGTATTCGTAATATAAAAACTAACTGTAATAAATGTATAATAAAGAACGCGAGCATGCAAAAAATTATAATACTGATTAGTTTTTGATAAAAACTTACAGGGTATGCCGTAGCACACAATCGCAAAGACTTGTCTTTTTTTTTTGAAAGTTACCTACTCAAAATTTGCTCGACTTTTGGACGCTTATCAGTCTATTGATTGGCCATTAACGCAATCCACTTTCAGCCGAAGCTTCGTAAACAAGATGAACGCTGTTTGAAGCAGACGCTTTTCATGTGGAAAGTTTTTGTCCAAAAAATGTTTAACACCGTGTGATAAACTCAAAGTGAGCACTGTCTGCTTGAGTGATGTTTGCTTATCAGCTACTCACCCACACTCTCAAACTTGAACTTCAAGTGGCTGCGATTGTAATTGCAATTGTTGTTATTATTTTTGTTTTTATTTTTATTTTGTGTTGTTGTTGCCTTTTGTGCATTTTTTATTATGGTTATTATTGTTTATTTAATGGGACTTTGTTTTTTTTTAAGCGCTCGCACGCTTTTGTAGTTTTTACTGCACTATTATTGCGCTTCTTGATGTTTTGTTTTGAAAACTTTCTTTCTCCCCACTTCTTTGTAATGCCCCTTCTATTCCAAATATTATATATAGTCGCTGATAAGCCTAGGCGGGCATAAACAAAGCGTCACACGTAGACAACTCATGTGCAGTAAGACAGATGAAGTCACATATTATCGAGCACGTAGTGTACAGCTGAGAATACGGAGCGTCTGGGAAGCCAAAAGGTTAGGAACTAGAATGAGGTAATTTGCTGGGGGTTTAAAGGGCAGCTAATGGGGCTACGGTGTTCGATTAGTCAGCCTGCGGGCTATGAGGTAATAGCTTAGGGTTGTTAAGCGAAAGGATTTCGAAATGGGAGGAGATTGAAGGCTTTGGAAGTGGTAGGAACTTTGGGAATAGGTTGTAGAATAAATTAAGTAGTATATAGGATAATTAGCTTAAGGAATGTATGACTGAGGAGTTAGAGAGAATTGGGAACCGGGAGGAAATATATTCGTGCATGAAATAAACTGGGGGGACTTAGACTCTAGCTTAGCTGATGAAATACATTTATTTACTGGAGTCATAAATCATAATAGCTCTTGATAGACCCTGTAATTGTTAGCAAAGAGCCTAGAAGAATTGCCAGAAGTCTTCTCTTCGCTTCCCGCCCAGCTCGTATGATGAATTGGTTACAGCCCTTCGGATCCATCGATTCAGTAGCTCCGCTTCGGTGAGATTAAGCTGTGACTATCGCGTGAGATTGACGCTAATTGTGTCAGTTGTGCGCGTTTCACTGACGTCAGCTTGGGTCTATATATATTTAATTAAAGGCTGATTTATAATTATGTAGACCATATAGTATAGATATACTATATAGAATTATATTCGCATCAAAGTCTGTGACGACTTTGCACTTTGAGTCGTGCATATTGGAGGAAGTCTGGCAAGTGGAGAGTGCAGTGCCTTTTATATACCCTGTACAGTAGCATTCCACTTGCGGGGTATGTCAGACTGTAAACAAACAATGTCGCATTTGCACAAGCGCAAGGCATAAACTAATTCAAATTATAACTAGTTGAAACTGATAAGCAATCCGAAATACTTGACTGATAAGAAATCGCTTCTCTCAGCCTATAAAAGCGGACGATTGTGCCAAATGGAAATACAGTTACGAACCGACAAATGTACGGAGCAGAGCCAAACGAAGGAAATACACACAATTAAAATCAACTTTAGAGGTTACTCTAAACACTTCAAACCTTAAACTAAAAACTGTGATAACTTCGAGTACTTTGTACAAACATGTCTGCTGCAAATAAAGTCAACTATTTGGTGGGTGCCACGTCACGGTACATTGCCGGCCGTAATGCGGTGCAAACGGTCTATTGGCGCACCTCAGCTGGCCCAAATCCCCGCATGCTGAAGACGAACAAAACCTGCGAATTCGATCGCAGCTCAGTGGCGCCGCGTAGCGTTCGGCTGCAGAACTACAACCGCAGCTTTATCAGCAAATGAACGGCGATGCCACCAAAAAAAGCTACAGAGGCCATTTATCTAGTTCCTAATTTGTATATATTTAAACGCATTAAACTCATCACTTGCCACAGTGTGTGGCATACAAAGGCGCATAACTCGTTGTGACCTTGACATTAAAATCAAAACGAAATAAAATACGATGCTAAGTACTTAATATAAGTGAAAGAAACAACATTTAAATCGGTATTCTTTATGGGCAAGGGGTGCAGGGTGGAGATGGCTATCAGTGGACATGATCTAGCTGAGTGAACGGCGCATGAAAGTGAAACGACTGCGTCAGAGATGGGCAGATAACTGTTCCAAGATCGGTCAGATTATTGAACACTTACAATTTAGTCAACAATTTCTGACCTCTAACTGATCACTGTATAAAAATTAAATTTGTCGATTCATTGCAACACTTTGAACTGGTATTTCTACATAAGATTCGGATCGGGATCTTAAATAAAACTCCACTTGAATCCTTTTTAATTATTTATGTATTTTATTTAGTTTTATATTTATTACATACATTGAGTTCTCTCATATATATTTCATTTATTTATGTTTATGTTTGTTTTTCTTGTCTGTTGTTGTGTGTTTCCATTAATTATGGTTCATATTTAGTTTGTATGGGTGTCTGGATGTGGATGTGTGTACGTGTCTGTGTCTGTGTGTTTGCTGCTTTCGTGTTAATATGTACTTGTATCTGTGTGTGTTTCTCATGTTTGCCTTTATGTTTAGGTTTATAATTTCGTTTTAGATATCGATCGTACTTAATTTGTATAGTATTTAGCATTTAGTTAATATAATTCTTCTCTTCGTGGGTGAAATGTGTTTACGTTTTGCTTTGTTTTCTTTATTATTATTAATTATTACTTTGTCTTTAAGTATCGTAATTAATCGTTTACTTAAAATTACAGCCTTTATAAATAATTATTTTTTGCCCTCCATACTTACTTCGTTTTCTTTTTCTTGTTTTTTTGTATTTTAATTTAATATGTTTTGCTTTATACTTCATATTTCGCTTGCCATTGTACTACGTATCCGTTTTTTGCCTTTTCTTTATAATTGTTACTATATATATATGTATGTATATATATAGACCTTTTTATGTATTTGAATAATTTGCACACATGTATACTTATATGTATATATATATATATAATAGTTATCTAAATATATATTCATATAGATTTTTTTACTTTTTTATTTTTACTTTTTAATATTTGACAATTTCAGTTGGGCTTAGTGTCTGGCTTTGCTTTTGTTGTGTAGTGTAGTTTGTTTTCATTTTCTTTGTGTAGTTTTCTGTATTTTTTACTGTTAGTTTTGTAATTTATTTTTACTTTAATTTTTGCACACGGAAGTTTTAGACTTGTACACATAAAGACCGCAAAAAAAGTTCACAAAAATTTGTGACATTTCTTTTTCTTTTTTTAAGATTTATTTTCCTTTTTGTTCTTAGTTTTTTCTTTGGTTTTTTAATGCTTGGAATATGTTTAATGTATTTTTGTTTTTGTTCTGTTTGTTTTGCCTAACTCAATTCATCGAAAACAGTTTTGCTTCTCGTTTATCTCAAAAGAGAAAAATATATATTAATTATTATCTTTAATCATTATTTTTCTTTACTTTTTTTTGTGTTTTTTTTTTTTTTTTTTTTTTTTGGTTTTTGATTAAAAAATATTGCAGCTCGAAATTGTAATACTTTTTCGTTTACTATTATTGTAATTAATAGTATTATTTATTTATTTACTTCTCTAGTTCGGTATCTAGAACACAGCAGAGATCAGTTGTGATATTTCAAGATCTAGTTTTTTTTGTATTATTTATTTTTTTATTTAAAACTCTTGGGTTTTGTATCGTTTTTTGGTTGATCCTGTAACTGTAACTGAACCTGAACTGGTTCCCCAATTTTTATTGTTGCTATTGTTTATTGTTTTTTATTTTCTTCAAGTGTTCGGTTGATTTTCTCATATGTTTTACGTATTTCATGTCGCTACTTTTATGCTGCTCGGTATATTTCATATAGTATATATATAATATATTTTATGTATATGTATATCTTATGTACTCGTATGTATCTTTTGTATATATAGACTCTTATCGTGTGGTAAATTTTTAGCTAGACCTTTTCATTAATTTCTGTCTGTCTTACGGAAGAATTTGGATACATTTTTCGTGTTCATTCGTGTCGTGTTTTTTTTTTTTTTTTTTTCTTTAGCTAAAAGGTATAATTTATCTATAAGTTACTATGTATATATATATATTTATTTGTTACTAATCTTTCTAGTTGCTCATTATAGCACGTTACTGGGCGCTAAATGTGAGTGTGCGTCTGGTGGTGGGTGTGTATGTGTGTGTGTTTGTGTGTATTTACTTCAGCTGCACAGTGTGCAAATTTGTAGGATTTACAAACAAATCAAATTCGGCATTTCTTCGTAACGACTGATAGATGAGAGAGTTAACTTATAGAGTGATTAGATAACCCAATTAAATAAATTTAGAAACCATTCCGTATTTTGCTTTCGTTTCAAAATACCTGAAAAATAAGTATAGCATACTTTTTGGAGATGTTGAGTGGAAAGCAGTTGAAGGAATAGATTAAGTATGTCAGCAAAAGGCAGGAAAGAAATATATATTTTATATATCTGCAACGGCATCTCAGCTTTATCTTTTTTTACAGACATGCAATTGAATCGCATCAAATGTTTACAATAAGTTTACAATAATAATAAATTCATTTAGTTTTTCTTCGGTTTTGTTTTTTTTTTGGTTTTGGGTTTTTTTTTTGTGTATAAGTTTTTCTCATATGTTTTTTTGGACTAAAAATACTCAACAATTTCGTTTTTATGAAACCATTTTAGCTACAATTTATATGTTTTTGTGTATGCCACATACTTTTACAAGTATTACCATTTTGTCACATTCCTTGTCTACTACACAACATGAAAGAATAAACCATTTTGTTTAGCAACCTATCAATCATATCATATTTTTTGTTTTTTTTCACCATTTGCCATATGTTTGTTGTTGTTGTTGTTGTTGTAGTTGTTGCCACACCCGAACTGCCTATATAGAAAGTTCCTAAAAAGAATCTCCTTTGCTGACAATATATATGTGTATAATGATCCAAAAAATCGTTCGTATAAAAATGAAACATTCGTTTTGTTTTCTGCCTTATATCAGTGGGGTGTGTGGGTGTGTGCTTGAGTGTGTGTGTGTGAAAGTTACTTCAACTAAAACTAACAACGAGTAATTTGCTAATTTATGATAATAGGTTACATATGCCTTTGTGGAGCGTACGAGGGGGGCGTCTAAAATATGCACCACACCCACCCCGCACGCCTCCATCTCCTTCAACACTAATTATATACTTTCGTAATGCACCTGTGAGTGTGTGTTTGCGCGTGTGTGTGTTGTGTCTGTCAGTGCTGCCAGTTTAGCTAGTTTAACAATAATTTAATACGGCTAGAAAACTAGCTATTTTAATTAGCTGTTTTAACGTTTTTAAATGTCCGAATCAGCTAATATATATGAGTTTGACAACACTGGTGTTTTAGCTTTAATCAATGTATTTCCTTATGAAGTTCGTTGCACGTTTATTATTATTTTTCTTGTGTGTGTGTATTGGAAGTGGAAGAGTGACTGGGTGGTGGAGCAGGACTGTGTACTGGAGCAGGTGAGGCCAGGGGAGAGGAGTGAAGAGCAGAGTCAGCCACTTTACTCATATGCATATTCAACGAATCAATTAGTATTCAATTCAATTCATTCATTATTCACTTAGTTTCGTGGCTCATCGTCTCTACAACCAATTTACAAATTATTTGGTTACAGCTGTGTGGGTTAGTGTGTGTGTAGCGGTGTATGCATGTGTGTGTGTTTGTTTTAATCACATTCTTTTATGTGTGTGTTTGTGAGAGAGAGGGTGTATTTCACTATCATAATATTGCTCGACTCGTTTAATCTGTAATAATTATTATTATTGTTATTATTATTATTAATATGCTGCCCAGTTTTAACTTTGCTGTTCGACTAATAAGTACAATATCATAAAAATAACACTGTATATTTTGTTCATTTAGTTTTCTTTTTGTTTTTGTTTTCGTTTTCTGTAAATATAAATATATATAATATATATCTCAGGTTTTTCATTTTATTAAATACAATGTAATATAATATAACCATATATAAACGCGCTCGTCGACTTTCAAACTCTTCTCCCCACCTGACAAACTGTAACGCCCTCCGAATGTCCCCATTTGACCCACTCCACCACCTGTTTTCCTTCTCTCCACCTGCTGTTACCCCACTCCACTGGAGATACCTGTGTGCTGGCATTTGAAAAATTCGTAAACACTTTTATTTTAATTAATATTTTTTTAGTTTCTTTTGTTTTTTGTTTTTTTTTTGTTAGCGTCAGTCTTGTGTAAATTAAATTTTACTTCAAAAAACATTTAAACGCGCTCACACACAGGTATCGCACACATACACACACGCACACACTCACACACATGCACTCTCAACACAACACAGCGGGGAGTGCTTTAGGTAGGGGGATGTGAGGTCAGGGATCAACTGCTTCAGCTTCAGCTTTAGACCAACAAGTGCGAGACGAGCGCGCGTTTGTTTGTTATCAAAAAATCTGCTTGCTCGACACATACGAGACGTACATATATACATATGTATATTTAATAAAATGCATATGTATATATATATGTATGTATATGTAGTATATAAGGTTTATTCAATTCACACGTAGACGTTTTTCTTTTAAAAAATGCATTTTATCTTATGTAAAAACGATTTGAGTTTGTATTAATTTACTTTACTTTTACTTTCTTTAAATATTTGACTTTTGTTTATTACGACGCCATCGAGAGATATTGTTCTGATACACACACATATATTTAATTAATCTATATATATCTTTTTTATTGGGCACGACACGTGCGCGCTTCGGAAGAGTTCTGAGAGTTAAGAGACGAGTTTTAGCAAATAAATATTCATAATTATAATTGAACTACATTCAGATTATATAGAGGCTGATTTTTGACATACATATCTCGTTTTGTATGTATATGTACATTTACAGTTATGTTTATGCATATGTTTAGGTGCTAAGTAGGCGCTCGACTCTATGCTCAAATACCCTAGTAACCTATTCAGCAGCCTGGGTAACCGAAATAGTGAGCATTTCATTGCTTCCGTTTCGTGCGATTTATTCGAAGTAATATTTAGAGTTAATTTGACACAACCGTTTAATAATTCAACTATTTAAATCGTATAATTCTGTCGACATCTACACAAAAGATTCGTTGCATGTTTCACTTGACTGCCTCCTGAAAGTATGCTACAATTTATCTGCCTATCTGCATATGCACATTACGCATACGCAGTGTGTTTATAAAAAAAGGATAAAAATAAATAAACTAGAGTTTAATTTCGTTTCGGGCTCGCATTTATTAAAATTATGGTTGGTAACTTGGAAATTTAGGAAAACCTCTATACATATTATACACATAAAATGGGTTAAACGTAATTTTGTCGCAATTAAGGCCAAAAACATGTTGGCTGGCCAAACGGGCGTACAGAGTACATAGATAGATAGGTATAAGAAACGTTACAAATTTTGATATATAAAAAGTACTAATCGGAACACGACCAGGAACCGGGAACCCGAAACATTTGGCCAAAAACGTTCTTCGTTCTCGTTCTATTTTCTCTTCTTTTTCTGTTTATCCTGTTCTGTTCTGTTCATTCTGGGGCTACAGTTTCTTTTTCTCGGTTTAAGGACAAAGTTTAGCAAGACTTGATCTGGATGGCGTTGGCGATGGGCGGGGAGTTGGGGGGTAACGGAGGGGGGTTGGTGTTTGGGATGGTTTGGAGTTACTCAGCTCGCTCTTTGCTTTGGAGTTACGGTGATAGCGGTGTTTTGAAAGAATTTTTGAAGAAGTTTGGATATGCTTTGGTTTTGTTTTTGATTTTTCCATTTTGGGTTTACCCCCGTCCCCCCCGCCAGCTTCAAGGGAAACGACGTTAACTTCTGAAATATTTCACCTAGGCTTTTCTTCTAATTGAATTTGCTATTGCTTGTCTCTCCTTGGTCTTGATGTTAGTTTGGGGTTTGGTTGTTGTTGCTCTATTTGTTGCTGTTGCTATTGTTGTTACTGTTACAAACTGCAGCCCGATTTGAAATTCTCTGGTTTTGAAACGAAACATCGAACAATGGTAACGAAATACGCAAAACGATTAAACAATTTGAAACATTATAAACAAAATTAACGAAAAAATCAAGGAACTATTTTTTGTGAAGTGTTGTGCGTTGTGGTCGGTGGCGCCACTGCCTGTTGCATGTTCTTCACTTGATTCGGCTCGGACGCTACACACTTAAACGTTGGTTGTGTTATCTCTTTCTTCTTGTCACTTCTCTATTTTTTTTTTTAAGATTTTCTTTGCTTTTTTTATGGGTTGCTTGCTGTTCGGTTTCTGTATTTGTTGCAAGTGTCGGTATGTGGTTGTTATTGTTGTCGCAGCTGGTTGGTGGTGTCTACATGGACATGCGCCAATTGGTCACCGAAATGTTGCTCTGCTTGTTGGCACGATTGTTGCCATTGCTGCCATCATCGAATTCCCATGCAGCATGCGGTGGGGCATGATGCTGCATTGGTGGCTGAGCTTCTGCTTGCCACACGAGCACAAATACAAAAGGAAAGCAATTAAAATAAAAGTTTAACAAATAAAAATAAATGAAATAATAAATAATACTACTCATATAGTTGTTGCTGTTGTGTTTTTTTTTTTGCATTTTGCTAAAAATTATTAAGTAGCTGTTGCTTTATTGTTGCTGTTTTTTTTTAGTTATCTTTTTAGCTCTTTTCACGCATTATAGTGTGTCTTATATAGTTGTTAAATAATTGTGATGATCATGTCGCTGTCCACTTGTTATTTATATATATATTTATGTATGTATATGTATATGTATAGAGCTGCGTTTTAATTCTTTATGTTTGCTTTTAGGTAGGTTTTTACTTAGCACTAAAAACGTTTCTTTTAATCAGTTGTTTAGTTTAAAATATATATGTATATATTGTTTTTTTTTTAATTTTTTAATTTCTTTTACTTATGCTTACGTTTTATGCCTTTTGCTATGATATATATTTATATATATTTTACTTTTGTTTTCTTTCCTTTTTTTTGCTGTTTTTGACTAATTTGTGTTCATTTTCTTTTAAATATCTATATATATATATGCATGTATATGTAGTATACAATATAAATATTCACTATATATATATATTTATATATATGCATGTATAAACTTAATAGATTTGACGATGGGACACAATCTGCTTGCTGCTTACTGCAGTAAAAACTTAAGAACCTTCCCTCAAGTCAGACAATAAATTGAGTTACAAACAGTTTATCAATATCAATTATCAATTATCAATATCGTTATCATTAGCTTTATCTTTATCTTTATCTTATTCATTTTGTATGTATGTCAGCAAAAATGTTCATAATAATTATGCCATTTGTATATATATATAATTAAATATATATACACACTTTTATTTATTGTTTTCCTTCATTTCTTTTTAAACCTAAACAATTTATTTATGAATTTTTGCTTTTTGTTTTTCAAAATATCACGTATATATCTTAAGTTATGCCTTGGATTTATTAGTTGCTATCTTGTGTGGGTGTGTCAGTGAGTGTGTGTGTGTGTGTCAGTGAGTGTGTGAGTGTGTTGGGTATGCTAACAGCTTTCCATTTGTCTGCTGCTTTTAAGATTAAGCAGAACTGAATAATTCAACTAACTTAATCCCTCGACTGGCTTAAGTACACTCCCATGTCCATGTATGTGTATGTATGTGTGTGTGTGTGTGTGTGTGGATTTGTAGTTTTCAACTAGAGCATATAAATTAATCAATTATTGCTTTTATTTTCATTCGTTCTTTGTGGTTTTTCCTCTTTTTCTAATTATTGTTACGATTCGATTTAAAAATTGGTTTTTATTTTTTAGGTTGTTTAACTATGCAACAATTTCGTTTTTAACGTTTACAAATTTGTCAACAAGTTTGAAATAACTGCTGCGGGGGGCGTGGCAGGCTGGCTGGCGTGGCAGCTGCATGTGGCAAGTACGGGAAGGTGGAGGAGGGGTGGAGCTTTGTTGGCTGCTGCTTCAATTTGCAGGTAAATTGTGAAACCGCTGGGTTCGATTTGTATGTGTGTGTGTGTGCTGTGTGTGTACCTGTGTGTGTCTTGACAAATAATTGTTGTTAAGGCAAATGTACAAATATAATTAAATAATTTCATTTGTATTCTCTTTTCGTTTGCCAATTTGAAGGTTGTTTACCAACATGCCGTCGCCACGTCCTCTAACCGCCCCCAGCCACTCCCCCGCAAATATATATATTTAAATTAATTAGTTTGTAGTTCGTTTAGTTTTATGCCAAGATTTAACAATAGATTCATTTGTAACAAAAGGGGAGTTGTTCTTTTTTCAAATGATGAAAAACAAAACATTTTCTGGAGATTTTCTTCTGCACTTTTCATTCACTTAGTTTTAGTATTTAATTTTAGTACTTGTTTTTTATGTAGTTATTTAGCTAAATACTCGTGTAACTCACACTTGATGAGTGTCTATGTATTGCTTTAGTTTTTTTTTTAGGTTTTTCCATTTTTTCTTCAATTATTTCATTTCATCTCTTGACTTCTTTTAATAGTCTATGTACTAGGCATATATTTAGTATATATAGTATATATATATATATGTATTTGTATATGTATATGTGTGTGGGTTTTTGTTTTGTATGTATGTCTGCTCTTTTAGCTAGCATATATATTTTGAATATCTTTATTGTATAGGTTTTTCTTTTGCTTTACTTCGTTCTATCTTTACTATCTTCTCTATGTATCTTTCTCATTTCATTGCCATTCTCATTACGCTAGTTTATTAATTTTGCTTTCTCTGCATTCTTTATTTCCTTCAGTATGTATATATATATTTATTTGCTTTAAGACTACAATTTCGTTTCAGTTTTACTTTTTCGCATATTCCTTTCTTCTTTCTGCTTGCCTTACAAATATTTTTCATTCTATATAACTTATTCATATATATATTTATTTATTTATATGTATTAGTGTGTGTGTGTGTTTTGTGTGTGTGTGCGCATGCTTTGTGCTGCGGTTACGTTTTTTTTTTTTCATCTTTTTTGAATATTTTTCCTTCATGTTTTTAATCTTAGTTACATTTTTTTGCTTTCTTTTTCGCTTTGTATCGCTGTATGTGTATAACAGTTATCGTTATCATTTACAGTTACATTTAGATGTATATAATGTGTATGTGTGTGTGTGGGTGTGTGCGTGTATTGTGTATTTCATATAAATTAATATTTATGCATAATTTATGTCTTTAATTTTCGTTTTGCTGCCCGTTGACCCCCCTCAAAATTTTCCTTCTTACTGCTGCTGTTCTCTCTGTGAGTTTTCCACAGTTTTCCACAGCAGCTGCACTGTCGCTTTCACAACTTTTCCTCGCTTTTCTCTACTCTTTCCACCTACACGCTAATTGCACATTATTAAATGTTTCGACTGGCATAGTCAGCCTAAACCCCCCTTCCCCCTACTACCCCCTCTACGCCTGTTCCCCCCCTCCCTAAGCCCACACCCCATACGCTTCTTTTGGCATGTTCTATCAACTGAAAACATAAGCTGCTTATTCTTTGTGTCGGTGTGTGTGTGTGTGTGTGAGTGTAGGTGTGTCCTTGGTTGTTCCCAAACTATGCTTGTGTGTGTGTGTGTATCTATGCATGAGTATCTATAGAAAATGTAGCTACAATTTTGTTACTTTGCTTATTTGGTAGCAGCTGAAGTTGTTTCATATAAATTCTATTAATGCTTTGTTGTAGTACTTGTTGTAGTTGTTGTTGTCATTGCTGTTGTTGTAGTTAGATAGCAGCAGTATGTTGTGGTTGTTGTTGTTATCGTTCGTAGTAGTTGTTGTTGTTGTTGTAGTTGTTGCTGCATCCTCAAAGTTAACAGGGATAAATGCCTACAAGAAACAGTCGAAGAACATTTCAAAACACATACATCTACAAACAATACTGCCAAGTGGGTGTGTGCGTGTGTGTGCTAGTATGTGTGTGTGTGCCGACACTACTACATATGCAGATATGTATCTATGTAGCTACAGTTTACAACAAGCAAATACAAATTAAAATAATTACACAAATCAGCTAAAGAAAATTGAAGAAACAAAAATTCTCCTAGACAGCCCCTTTTACTGGCCAAAAGCGTATGTGGGCGTGGCATTTAACTAATAACTGACGCCTACAGCGTGCGCATAGGTGTGCGTGTGTGTGTGTGTGTTTCTTGCGTGTGTTAAATTAAAATAAACTAAAATTATAAATTAATTAAGCAATTAAATTAAAACTAATTGTTGTAGTTTGTTGTTTCTGTGCGGCTGCGGGTTGCGTTGAGGTGCGAGGGGAGTTCGAAGAGCATCGTTGTCGTGGCAGCAGTGTTGTTGTTGTTCTTGTTGTTGCATCAACTGATGATTGTTGTGGTAGTTGTTGTTGTTGTTCTTGTTGTTGTGGTTGTTCGGGCAGCTCTCAACGTAAAATTTGGTGACTACGAAAATTTGTTTTTTTGTTGTAGTTGTTGTTCTGCTTGTTGTTGTTCTAGTTGTTTTATTGTTGTTGTTTTATTTAACCTTTGATGTTGATGTTGTTGTTGTTGTTGTTGTTGTTGTGGTGCAGCAAGAACCGAAGGAAAGAAAGAAAAGAAAACAAAGCGTATACAAAGAGGTGTGTGGTAAACTACAGTAATAACAGTAAAACGTCTAACGGTAATTACAGCGTACAATGCAAGCCTTCAGGACAATTAGAGATATAGATAGAGAGCAATAAAAGTGAAAGAGAGACAGAGAGAAAGATGATGCAAGCGGTGTTCTACACAGGCAGTGTAAGTAGAAGAACGGGAAGTGGAAGTGGCAGAGGCAGAGGAGCGCGATTTGAATGATCGTCGCTTTAATTACCTTGATAATTCGGAGGCCAAATGGTGGGTACATTCTGTAAAGAAAATGGGAAAAGAGACGTTAGTTTTACAGTTATTGAGTACTAGATATCTCTGAAATCCAAGAATTTCTTCGCTCTGTTATACAGTCCAAGAATTTCTTCACTCTGTTATACAGTCGAAGAATTTTAACACTCTGTTCTACAGTCAAAGAAGTTCTCCACTCTGTTCTATCTAAACTTCTTTACAACTCACCTACAAATGTATCTTAATTATATATATTTTCGATTCGTACTCACCATTGGCACACTGTAGTACTGATAGAATGGCTGATATTGCATGGCTGAAGGTGGGTAGATGGCTGGCACACCAGCGGCTGTAAAGTCAGTAACTAGTGTTGATTAATTTGTCCAGCGAAACATGGTTTATTTGTTGTTGTTTGTTGTAGTTGTAGTTGATGATGTAATTAATTATTATTTTGTATATTTTTTTGTTGTGTTAAGAGAAGAGAGTAAAAAAATGGAATATAAAAAAGAAAATATTGGTTTTAAATCGAACTTAAGCCCTGTATATAAAACATAAACGGAACTCAAACCTAAAATCGGCAGAGGTGACACATATGTATACCGTTATATGTATATCGATAAGCGATAACTTACCTGGCGGATAAACGGCAGCGGCAAACTGATCCATCGGGATGTTGCTAATCGGTGCCGGCGGTGTGGTAGTATAATAAACGGCTCCATTGGTGGCCACAATCGATTGCAGCGGATTTGGCTAAGAAATGCAAATAATGTATCTAACGTTCTGTATCTGTGAGCGTGTGTATCTTTTACCCAACTCACCTGCTTCTTGATAGCCGGTGCAATGTTCAGCTTGCGATCACGCAGCACAACGCACTCGCCCTGCGAGTGAGCAAGAGGTAGAGAGAGAGGAGAGCAGAGGAAGAGAGAAAGAAAATCAGCATTATAAATTATTGTAATACAATATTCAGTCTTTGTTGTGTGAGTGTGTTTCTATATGTGTGTGTACGTGTGTGTGTGTGTGTGGCATTATCAACAGACAATGCCAAACGAAATTCAAATTGGAAAAATTCAAATATTCAAATCCAAATCCAAATTCAAATCGAACGCAGCAGCATCAAAAAAATCTCAAAGAAAAAATAATAACCAAAATATAATTAAAAGGCGTCTTTTTACTCAACATTTACTTTTTTTTTTTCGTTTTGTTGGCAGCGGCAGAGCCCCAAAAATTTGGCCAAGAGATTGAAGAAAAAACACGTGCCAAGCCAAAATACCATTACCAAAATTACGTTTATTTGTATGTGTGTGTGTGTGTGTGAGAGAGCTTTATCTAGAGAGTGTATGTGGGTATAATTTTATTTGTTTATTGCAAAATGTCATGTACTGCAGCTCGAAATGAAATCAAAATGAAAAAATGTTTTGCTTTTTGGCTCTGGTTTTCGTCTTCTCTTAAACTTCTGCTCGGCACACAAATTAATAACGAAACTCATAAAAAATAGAACACATAATAATTGTAAAACTCAAAACTCGTATAATTAATCAACTGAAGAAAAGCGTTTTTAAAACAAGCTTGTTTCGATTGTTTTAGTTTTTTATATGTTAAAGTTGGCACTCGCTTCTCAACACCTTTGGCTATCAAACAAACACGCCCAAGAAACAATTAAAATTAATTTTAAATATTCATAAATAAATAACACCAACACCAAATTGTGCACAATTTACAAGTTAAAAAATTAAAACAAATTAAAACAATTTGAAACTAACCATTTATGTCACTTTTTAGTTGCAATTTACACTCTACTTACACTTCCTGCTAACCTAAAGGGTTGCCACCTGATCTGGAGGGTGCCACCTAGTCAAAATTTCCTACTTATCTGAAATCGTCGCTCTTCACGCATCTTATGTAAGAGCTACCATCTGGTCATAAGTCTATTCTATACTACTGTCCTACATTTTCCACTTGTTGCTCTACCATCGATAAGTACCTGCCGTACTATTGATTACAAGTGCCATCTCTAGCTCCACGCACATCCCGTTTGCCATTTAATGGTCTCTCTCTGACCCATCTTTGAGCTGTCTGCTGCTGCTGCTGCTGTCTGTTATGCTCATGTACATGGGTCAGTTTATCTTTAATTGGCAATTAGTCGCTGATAGCCGCAGCGATTTGCACTTGAAATGCATGAAAAGCCAACATAAAGGCACGGCCCCTTCGCCAACCTAATGCTCAACCTTTCAAATGTCCTAAGCAAATGTTTGCGGACAACAACGGCAGCTGGTTTTCCTTTTGCTTTTCCGCTTTTTCCGTTGGGTTTGCCCTTAAAGTTTTTAAACGACTCGAGGCCTACATTTCATGAAGCTGTGTTTTCTTATTCTTTTAGCCTATTCTGGCGTATCCTTTTGACCGCCGCAGGGCAAACAGACGGCCCTTAAAAAGAATAAAAGACGTTCGCACACACAGGCACACAGAGAGACAGAGCTACACAAGGATAAGGCGTCACATAACAAAAGACGTCCGACCCAGAGTTGAAGTAAGCCCACTTGTATAAAGAGGGGGTGGCGGGTGGGTACGGCTGGGTGGACCCACCGTCTTGGGCGAATTTAATTAAGAACCCTTTGAGGGCTTCCACATGCTGAGCCTTTTGTTTCTGTCTCACACACACACACACACACAGACACTGGCACAAAAAGGACAACAAGAGACTGCGAATAACCCTTTGAGCAACCCTCTCAATTTCTGCTTCTTGACCAGTACAACACCCAAACCCCCATAAACCCTTATCGGACTGCTATTTGAGCTACAGATTGGTCAGTTCAGGCAATGCGTATTAATTAACGCATCTTGTCTCGCAATGAACTCGAAAGTAACATTTCAATTTGGCTATTGAGTTGAAGCTTTGAAGTGTAACGGTAAAAGGGGTATGGGTGTGGGTGTGTGTGTTTGTGTGTGTACAGAAAAGGTGTGGGGTGTGTGTAAAATTATAGCTGCCAAACTGTGGATTTAATAGCGCTTATAGAAACATATAAACAACAGATAAACTAGAACTAAACACGTGTGTGTGTGTGAGCGAGATAGCACGCTAATTAGCTACAAGTGGAAGGAGCATGGACTGTGAAGAAAAGGCCGCTCTGGGAAGGCTTGGACTTTATGTGGCTTCAAAACTTGGTAACAAATGAAACTTTTGATAACCGAAATTTAATTAGTGCAAATGTTTAGCCATGTGTGTGTTTGTATGGTACGCCTGTATAGCTGGGGCTGTGGGTGTGCGAGTGTGTGTATTAAAGCGTAGGTGTGTGTGTGTGTGGGTGTGTGTTGTATGCACATTAAAATCTCGTTAAACGTTGCCACGGTTGCCAGCAGAGCATTGTGTGCAGAAATCTCATTGTTGTTGCCACAGGGCGTTTGCTAAGGACACAAGAACAATACACACACACTACTACTACTACTACACACACACACTCAACTGTGTGCAACTAGAGAGAGTGAAAGGGAGAGAGCTAGAGAAATGTGCAAACTGCCAGCAGCGCAATAACAATGCACATTTAATGACAAGTGGAAAACTTTTTCACTTAATGTATGCCACACAAAAGGAGCTGCTCTCCAGCTGAGCTGACAGACAGAGAGAGCGAGTGAGAGAGAGAGAGAGTGCGCTAGAAAGAGAGCGCTGTTATGCAACGCCCGAGACACTAGTTAATACATTTTTCTAATAAGGTTCAGCACCTCAAGTGCCGTGCCCAGAACTTGACTTTATTTAGGCAAGAATGAAACCCGTTTTTTCCAGCCAGACTTGGCCAGCAGCTGGAAAGTGGTGTGGGTTTTGCTATTGGCCCAACTGGGAGCGATTGATTGCAAATTTATTCCCCTGGGCTGGGCGTACAATGAACTTTAATGGCAACCCTTCGAGATGAATCGAGAAATTCAAATAAGCAGACGAAAGGTAAATGTACATATTTATGGCCTAGAAAACCCAGCAGGTATTTATATAAGTGGTATTATATAATTAGCTAAAAACTTGGTTATTTAATTGCAACAGAAAAAAAAGGTTTAAAAGAAAAACTAAATAAAAAGCAAACGGTGCAAAAAAACGAACTTGAACTTTGCAACAATCAGTTGTTGGTTTATCGATAAACCAAAGGCGGTGTGGGTGTTATCGAACTACACACGCAACTGTACGCACAACAACAAATACAAGAAATTAACGGGACAGCCCTCGCTATCAAATATATATGAATATATATAAAGACTTGCAATTGAAATCGTTCTATAAACTATGTTAAGTAACGTGTGTGTGTGTGTGAGTGTATATGTGTGTGTGAATTGTATGTGTGTTTGGCATATATGATAAGAATGTAACGTAACGTAACGTAACGCAACGGAAACGTAACTCGAGAAACGTAACTGGTAACTCAACAAAAACGCAATTAGAAGAATACAGAAATACATAAGAATTATACAAGTGCCGTTTTCGTACCGTCGATACATCGATAAATCACACGATTTACGTATGTATATATATAATTGTACCTAAAATTATATATACGTATATCTCAACAATATGTACTCAGTTATATATAAGTGAGACAAAGAGAGAGACAGTTTTGAGAGCAGTTGTGGGTGTGGATGACATCGCTGAGTGGTGGTTGAATGTGGTTGCTATTCACACACGCCACACACCACCACACCACTTGCCCAGATCGGTGTCTGTGGGTCAGGTAATGCCCTAAAAGATCGGAGCACATTATAGCGTTTCATACTTTCAAGAGAGTTTGTTTTTGTATTTTGTGTATGGTGATTAAAACAGTGAGTGAGCGTATGTATCTGGGTGTGTGTGTTTGGGTGTGTGTATAAAAAAGCATCATATTAAATAATAATCGAATAATCGATAAGTCGATGGTAAAATTATAACACAGGCGACATTAGCAACAATTAGCGTGAACAATCTGTACTCACATCCGCCTGCAGTCTTTGCGCCTCCTGCTCCGTCTCAAATGTGACAAATCCGTAGCCCTTGCTGACTCCAGCGCGATCCACGATGATCTTTGTACTCTTCACAGTTCCATAGGCGCTGAAGACGCGTGTCAGATCAGCCTCGGTGGTGTCGCCACTAAAGAATGGAAAAGACGAATTAATATACAACGATTTAAGGCGGTTTATCTAGCATAGTTGGCGCTACATTTATATAGCCAACTTATAGCTAATGCCATTCACAGTTCACTACCAATTGGGCTGTACTCACCTAATGCCGCCCACAAAGATGCGATTGGGTATTAGTGTGCCATATTTGGGAGCTGCCAGTGGCGCTTCCAGTGTGCCAGCTGGCGCTGTGGCCGCTGGTGGGGCAGCTGCGATCTTGTGCATCTCGGCTGGTGTCGTCTCCAGACGAAAGTTGGCTCCAAAGGGCAGAATCTTGAGGCTGTTACTCCAAAACTTGGGTGAGCGCAAAATAAAAATTCCAAATTCGCTGGCTAGAAAAAGCCTTCTTCAAATGGAGCCGGAGCCGGAGCTGGAGCTGATGTTGGTGGTGCGGATGATGGTGGTTCAGTGGTGCGCTATTGTCTTTTTTTTTTCTTTATTTAGTCATTCATGTAGAACAAATCCAAGGTTTATAACTAATGCCTATTGGTAGAATCGTCACACGTCACGTCTTTGCTTGTTCTTCAGCTCTTCTTTTTTCCTCTATAATTTTTATGAAATCTAAAAAGAGAGAGGGAGACAGAGAGAGTTAGTTAGAGAAGTAATAATTCCAGAGAGAATTTAAGTGTGTGCGATCTACGATCTCGTTTGCTGCCTGTGAAATTGCCCCCTACATAACGAAATGCATCTATTTTTGTACCAGAGGCCGACATATGTCACTAGCGAGAGGGAAGAATATAAAATGTTGAGAGCCCGAGACGCTGAGAGGTAGATGCTCTTGTTTTGTAGTCTCTACTAGCGACACATGTGTGCGCCATAAATTCACCTTCAGTGGCAACGGCAGCAACAAAGCGACAAAACACGACAGACAACAAAATAGCGCAGAGAGTGTGTCCGTGTGTGTGTGTGTGTTTAAATTTAACACAGACACAAACACATGCACATGCACACACTCGGCAAGCCATAGAATGTCACACTGTCAACAATGAAATGGCCAAAATAATGTATCTAATAGATGCACAGATACTTCAGCTACACGCACTACGAATGTAGATACAACTGCAAAGATACACAGAAGGCAAATGAGACTTCAATTAAACAAAGACATTAGCCCAAGGAATTCTATGATGTATCTCTGTGTCTAACAAGCTTGTTTCATGTTTTACGTTTCTAGTTGCATGTTGTCACGCCCACTGGAGTACAAGCAACCCCCTGACCGCCCACTCTCAGGTGCTATCATCATGTGGGCGTTTGCTTATCACAAAATGCCAATGAAAACATAATTACATTTTCATTAACAATGTATAAGTCCAAATTGGAAGCGCATTATCGATTCCAAAATAAAAGTTGATAAATATACACATGTGTATTTGTGTGTATCTACCAGATACACATGTATTTTCTAGCTATCAAATAATGTGTGTGTCTACACGTGATTGTGGGCCACTGTGTGTTCGGTTTGAGCCAAATTCGCTTGCCAAAATGTATCTCGCAACTATAAATTATAAATTCGCATAAATCAACATAAAATCTAAACTAAATTTGAACATATTTAACTCGCAGCTAATGCCATTAGGATATATCTAGCAGTTTGCGTATGTATCTTTGTATCTGTATCTATTAAGAGGCACATCATGCACATCTTTCTCTCATTAAATCGCGTCACATTTCCAAAATGTTTTTCACAATTTAATTTTTTATTTTTAGACGTTGAAAACAACTCGAGCAATTCTGTCACACACACACACACACACACACCCAGAAACACACCCACTACATATTTGTTGTTGCTGCCAGAGTGAAAAAGGAAAGAAAAAGTGAAAACTACGCCAAGTAAAATCTTTTTTCTAACGGTTTGCTCTAAGTGCCCCTGACATAAATCGTAGCCAAAGAAGTGAAGAGCGGAGAAGCGGAAAAGAGACGGCAATTGGAGGGAGAAGGAGCGGGAGAAGCCGGCGTTCTATCCACTCGAGCATAAAGATTTGTGTTTCTGACTTTTTAATTATTTATATGTAAATTATGAAATTTTCGTGGCGCACTTCATTTACCACTCTCTCTCTCTCTCTCAGTGCCAATATCTAGATACTTATATACAAGATACAATCTCAATCTTTGCTCAGTCGTAGAACAATCGTTAAATTGTATGAACAACTGGATTATTAAAATGCCCATCAAAAAAGCGGCCCTGAAATTGGCAGCGTCAGCAAAACAGCGAAGTCGTCGACGATGTCGACGGCGGCAGCAACAGCAGCAGCGACGCTGGCAGAGGTCAACCGGAAAAATCAGAGCAACATGACAATGCCAATGCTATCAGCGGAATTTAATCAACAGCAGCCCAACGACCACTCCACCAAAATCTACCCACTCCACACACGCCTCCACTACCCTGACTCCAAAACCCTCCCCCTCCGCCCCTCTCTCGTGCCAGCAGCAAGCACTCGACATTATTGCAAAAATTCCACGTGCGAAAATTGCACGCGTAATGCCAATGAAAACGAACCACGAAAAGAATTTAATAATAACATACACACAATGAGATTAATGCGAAATGAACGACTATGTTATGCCCTGTAGGAGAGCTGAAAGCTGGTGTTATCGACAAGCGTAATATTAATGAGTACGTATGAGGATTCACTTACTAAAGTTAAGAAAGCTTTTACTATAACTACAGGGGTACAAATGTAAATATTTCTATAAAAACACAATTAATCGAATTTATCGAACGAGCATATCGACAAAGCAAGCTACATTCCGTGCCAGCTCTGCTCAGATACTCAAGAACCGTTAACATGCTACTATTTGGCATACTCTACGTATCTACCAACTAACTACAGCCCGAGTGGAAATTCCTATCGCTTACAATCGCTTTGACTTCTGCAACATATCGATATAATTGCTCGTCATTCGCCTTCCTGCCACAAATTCGGAAAATGCTGATGTGCTCATCAAAAAAGTATTTCGGAAATGCAATCAAAATGAACTTCCATCTTTTTACATGCATACGAGCGCCACAGCTACAGCTACAGCTGAAGCTACAGATGCACAGATACAGATACATAGATACAAGCATTTTAGCCTTCATGTGCAGCATTTGATTGGCTGCAGGGCAAACTGAAATCAGATTTCAACCATGCAACAATTCCGGTAGCTGCCCCCAAAAAACAACATTCAAACATTCCACAATCGCCAACATTTCATTTCATTTCAATTTTTTCTCTCTCCTTTTTTCCACCATTATTTCTCATTTCGTATTTTGGCACAATTCAAGCGCAACTTGGGCAATTAGGGCAATGCAATTAGTGAGCGTCAAACTATTGAATAACCAGACGGGAAACGGATCAAAGAAGTGCCAAGTAGAAAACTCTGAAAAACCAGCAGAAAGTAGGTAGGATACGGTAGTACGCTGACTTTAAGAGACTCTGTACTTAGCTTAAAGTATTCAATTTGAGGGCTTACGAGATTTTCAGTGAATTAAACTCAGTTAAATATATATTTGTATATGCCACACTTTATAAACCCTTTCTACTTATTTTTAAGTACAGGGAAAGTAGAGTAAAAGAAAGAGAGAAAGACAGAGTAAGAGCGAGCGCACACGAGTGCAACATTTGACCTATAAAAATGGCAAACTGTGGGCGCTTGAGTTAACAGCAGGTGAAGTGCAGAAATAGCAGCTGAAAAAGGAGTGACACGCTCACCACCCCAGCAGTACCCGCTCCAACGAAGCCTTGGGGTAAAAAACTCACTGGTAAACTGCCCACACGAGACTCAGATAAAAATAGTGAAAAGCTCTGTGTGTTTGTGTGTGTGTGCTAACGGCGTGTCCTTGCCGAAATAAAACAAGCACAGAAATAGAGAGGTATAAAGAGAGAGAGCGAGCACGAATGCAGCAGAGAAAGGTAAAGACAGGTAAGGCTAAAAAAGCCAGGCAAGCGATAGTCAAAGACTGATAAAAGCTTAAATGCCAAACACACAGAAAACGTAACGAAAAAGGAAGCAGAGTCTCAGCTCAACCGGAAACAGGAAAGTCAGTCGGGAAAAAGTGTGAAGAGGACAACAGGCAGGAAGAAGGAGGGAGGGGAAAGGGGACACTCTGGAGACAAGCTGATAAGCGTATGTAAGTCACATAAGAACAATTAGCCAAAAGCTCAAGAGTTTAACTCTTTTTCTTTCCTTGGACTAAATCGCAAAAGCAAACAAGCTAAAAAGCAAAAATCCCAAAAGCAAAGAACGCGCGTGCTGCCGCATAACTTGGCCAAAATAAGCGGGAGACCAGCGGGGGGAGGGTGGAGGTGGACTGGTGTGTGGTGGCCCAAAAGAGTGCACTCAGTCAAAGGTCAATTGAAGTTGCGGCCAAGCAGACAGGCAGACAGGCGCAGCCAAGTCAAGTGTAATATGAGAAAGCGCAAAAATGGCACACACACACACACAGTCAAGCACACACACATACAGGACTCACTCACACAGCTGCTGACTGACAGCGCGCCGGAAGTGGCTGCCATTTCAGCTAACACCCGTTTCCCTGCGAGTCCCTCACAGCCTGTCATGGCCAAAAAAAGAAGAGTAGGAAAAAGGCGCAAAGCAACAACAACAAAAGGGGTAGAAATATGTTACACAATCCTTGAGAGCCAAGTGTGTGTGTGTATGTGTGACGAGGACGCGGGCGAGGACATTGCGGCTGCTGCTTTGGGTGTCAGTCAAGTGAAAGGAAATTGTAGCTAACAGAAGAGCAAGAAAGGAAGAGACAATGAGCGAAGGAGGCACAGGAAGAGTGGGAGAAAGAGGGAAACAGAGGTAGAGAGAAGGAGAAACATTGCTGTGGCAGACATACCAACAGACAAACATCATCATGATGAGCATGAGGACACGAGACACGAGACGTTGACGATGCGGATCAGAATTGATGGCCTGCCAAGCTGCCTGAAGAATCTGTACCCAGCCCCAGCTACCTACCTACCACGCCCCCTACCCACACACCACTGTGAGGTGTGTGTGTGTGTCTTTGTGGGCCACACAAAAATCCATAATCCTCACAGCAGCAAAAGGGAAACGACAAACTACAAAGCTCCATGTGTGTGTGTGAAACAATGAAACTTTTCTGCAGCAGCGTTAAATTGTTTGATGTGTTTGTGTGCCTGTGTGTGGGAGGCAGAGCCCCGCCCCCATTGACAAGTCCAAACTTGCGTATTTGTTTCTTTTTTTTAGGGGGCTACAATATTTGCAAAGCATTGCAACTTTAAGAAGGCACAACACTGAATCAATAAATGTATTTGGCACAAAAATCTGTCACACACACAGAGGAGCCCCCACCCAGTGGATTTCCCCTCTGCCACCCCCGCTTGGTGACATACCCCGCTGCTCTATGCGGTTGGCAAAATTTGGCCAAGCAGTTGGCAAATGATTTATTGCCAGAGACAACGCTGCGTATGAGCGATGGATGTGAGAGCCAACATAAGCCACGCCTACCATCGACTGCCTGCCGCCCAAGCCACCCCCTCCGAGCGCATCTTTTAAAGGATTTAAGCGGCATTTGATATACCCAGGGACAAGTTTGCTACATCTATTAAATGTAGCGCCAAATTAAGTCATTAAAAAACAATTTCGATTTACGCTTCCTTTTTGTGCTTTTTATATTTCGTTGGTTACACGCGGCGTATGCGTAATGTGACTCAAGGTGCCGCTGCTGATGAAAAAGCGGCAAAAAATATGCAAATTTATTAGCGTCGAGGGAGGGTGTTGGGGGAGAGGAGGAGCTATAAAGGGAAGAAATGCAATCATGAAAAAAGCAAAAGCAGAAACGTAAAAAGAGGCAACAAGACAAACGTAAAGTGCAAAAAGAAATGGCCTAAAAGTGTGACTTGGCCGAGTTGCGTGGCAGTGTGGAGTGGGGTGTAGAGGAGCGGGTGTGGGTTAAGGGTTGGAGTGGGTAGGGGGTGGAGGGAAGGTTTGCTGTGAAGGGCTGCCAACTATTTTTGTAGACGCAGCTGCCTCTGCCTTTGTGTGCGCTTCTGCTTCTGTTTCTGTTTCTGCTTTCATTTCTTAGACTAGGCATGAAATTAAAATGCAAAACTGAAAGAGAGACAGCGAGAGAATGACGTAGGGAGAGAGAGTGTGGGCGGAGGGAGGATAGAAGAGGAGCGTGTGTAAAAGTGAGAAAAGCGCAGCTGAGCACATCATCAAAAGCGTAGCTACACTGAGAAAAAATGTTAAAAAGTAGTTTAAAGATGCAAGTCTTGAACATAGCTAAATTATATTTAAACACGGACCGATTTTCACTGAAAACTAATTTTAACTACGAAATTTTCCTAAGTGCAGCTCTCGACTGCCCTGCTGCGCTCTTTTAGCTCCTCTTGCTGCTTTTTCCTTTTACACTTTCCGCTTGCACTTCAATCAAGCAATGACAGCGACTGCTGCGTTGCGAACAAACTTTGCCTCGCATTTGCATCTTTCTCGTTGATGTACAGACACGTCTTTCCCAATTTCAGAGCACTCTCCCTTCCCTCTTCCCACTCTTTTCCCTCGCCCCTCCACTCTACCACTCGCAATTCACCTGCAACATTTTCGCTTTTGTTTTAAATGGCATCGTTTTTTGGCTCGTTACAAATTTGCGCCTCAACTATTTAGCAAGTTATTTGTCTGACTGCCCCACTGTCCGTCCCACTGTACAGTCCGCTTTGTGCCTTGTGGCCCAGTTGTTGGCGATTTGTGGTGAAAATGTTTAAATGAGTAAGCGAAAGAGATGCGAAGAGAGTGAAAACAGCTAATTTCAAAGAGCGTCAGGAAATTCGCGCTGTTATACATTTAAATAAATTTTATATATATTTGCTTGTACTTAATAATTTTATGCAAATTTCGTCAAACTCGAAATGCAATTTAAAATGCCACGCACACACATTGTCGCTCACACACACACTGTCTTATGGCATTGCACACACCCACATGAGGCAAAAACTTGCAAGTCATAAAAACTAACATAAAAGTAAAGTTAGAAAAAAACTATGCATATATATTAAATGTAAATATATGCTTGATAAGTCTAGCTGGCATTGCTCGTGTTTTTACAGCCCTTAGCTTCAAGGGAGTAGTTGGAATATAAATTATTTAAAGCTAGAAAAATTCCAGATATTTTATCTACACTTCCCCCATAAAAGAAACCACATTAAATTCACTTCAAAAACGCCGAACGCGTAAACAATGCGAAAAATTGAGTTAATTGAAGCGTTTGAATCATTTTCATGAAAATTCATAATCGAACTGCGAACAAACAACGGCTGATCAATGGTTGTCATTAGCACAGCTGGTTAAGATCGCGAATAATAACAGCAAATGAATAACTCAATTATGCATAATTCGAATATAAACCGGAAACGAGGAGAGCGGGCGATAGAGAGATGAGTGGTGAGAGAGATATAAATGTATCTGGCGCGGAAATATATCTATATCTATAGCTAAAAGTTTGTTTTTAGAAGTGCAGATGAAAATTGATTTCATGCCACGCACATAAATCAATCCTTAGACAAGTGTGTCACTGACTTACATTAAGACTTTTGGCTCAAATACTATTTTAAAGCAGCGAATCGTCTGCTTTAATCCGATTTGAGAGCAGAATTATGTGCTCAATTTAGTTGAGCAACAGTAGAAACAAATAAGAATACTTAAATAAGCTGATTTAAAGTTAATAAGACTAAACTAACAGCTAAAATAAATGCACTAAAGCGGGTATTAGACTTAATCTTTTAATTATGAATAAATAAGTAGCATTTAAAAACATTTTTTGATCAAGAAAAAGCAAAAGTATTTTATTTTAAATTAATTTCTATAAAAATTAGAATTTACTTGAATTTTTCTCGCTGTGTAGCCCCAATTCTATGCCATTTATCTATTGCTAATCCCAAGTTGACGTTGCCACAAAGCATTGTTGAAAATTTTGGTCAGGTGGCTGCCACAGTTCTCAACACACATCAATGGCTAAATAGCCGACTGAGTGTGTGTGTATGTGTGTGAGTGTGTCTCACGTGTGTGTGTGTATATCCGCTGGTGGGCAGCGCGATTCGAAACCGTGAAAATATGCAGATAACTAATATTAACTTTTTGTTTGAATGCATGAATGAAGCGCAACTGAGTGTGTGAGAGAGTTGTGTAGTAAAAAATGAATGAATTGAATAGAGGAGACTAGTGAATACTGAACAGTGGATAGAGTAAGCTGACGAGAAAGGGATAGAGCTGGAGGTAGAAAGAGAGAGCGTCAAATTGGGCCTTTAACGATATGATATAGCCGTAATAAAGACCCGCAGACCCAAAACTAACGTAAAATCAAAACAAGCGCAGTGCGTGCAACGGTCTATTTATGGTCTTCGAATGGAGATTAGGTCAGCTGCTTGGACAGGTGGGTGTAGAGAGAGACGGAGAGACTCGGAGTGGCATACAGGTGTTGCGGTCCAAATGTTGGTCAGCAGACCAAAGGGGCTGAACGCTACGCTGGCAAACAGTTTTTAGGCCCGATTGTTGACCAATTCATGTGGGCGCAGCTGAAGTTCATTGGGCAAAATTTAAAAGGGAAGTGCGGAAAAACAACTCTCCCTAACCCCTCTCTCCCTCCTGTCTCTTGCTGGATCATTGCCAGCAATTGAAAGTCAAAGTTGTGCCCCAAAACAGGAGAAAAGGAAAATAAATAAAAAACGACGATTTCGCCTCGCAGCATAATATCAGCTAAGCGCTTTTAGGCATCCTATATCTATATCTACATATATCTATAGCTATTTTTATTTTGTTTTTCTTTTGGCTTTCAGCTTTCAGCTTGCGGCTCTCGGCTTTTCGGCATTTGGCTTTTTGGGCACAGATTTGTCTTTATTATTTCTTTCCATAGACTCACACACACACATGTGTCTATATATTTGTGCTCTGTACATTGTGTATAAGTTTTATATGCCGTTCAAATATAGCCCCCAAAAAAGCGTTTCGATAACAGCTCGAAGTCATTTTATTTTTATGACCAACAGCACCCGGGGCGTGTTCCCGCCCGCCCCCTGCTACCTCCACCTCTGCCCCTGCCCCTTTGCAACCCATCCTCAAGCGTTTGCCTCAACAGCTGTCGCCAATGTCGCCACAGACGGAGACGGAGACGGCTACGACGACGACGAGGAAAACGACTTATTTTTTGGCACGAGCGCAAAGACCAAAAAAAAAATTCAGTAGAAAAAAACCAAAAAAAGATTCTTTTTGGCTCAAAATTAAATGAAAACATATATGCCACACACACTCGCACACTTCACACACACACACACACACACCTCCTTCGAAAGTACTTAAGCAAATCTCTAAAGTAACACAGATTTTTGGCGACAAGATGCAAAAACCCAAAACGAATCGACGCGACGGAAAAGCGTCGGAAAAGCGGCAACCAGCAGCACCAACAACAACAACAACAACAACAATGGCAGAGCAATGAAAACTGAAGACAACCGCAGAGCGTCGCATTTAATTTTAGATTTATGTACAGGGTGCCTTCTCAGCAGGTGTGAATAACGGGTGTGCTGCTACCATAATAAATGGCTGCCTCAAAACTTGCAACTGCCATAACTTTGGCTAAATAGATTTCCTCGTTTTTATGCCTAGATTTAAATTGATCTTATGGGACTTGTGAAGTTTTGCTGACAGTTAAATAAAGTAAGTTTTTGTGTCTAGAGATAAAAGCGCTGAATCACTGATCAAAGCGAAGTCCAAATACAAGGAGGTACGAAGTTGTTATACTTTTAATTTACTTCTTATTTGTTCAAAATTAAATTTCAAATAAACTATCTCAAATTTAACTTAACTTTCCCATATGATTGTGTTAATATAAATTTCCTCAAGCGTTTATTTTACCCCGCAATTGTTTTCCTTTTCTAAGCCTATCCTTTTTGATATTTGAACCAATTTGTAAGCGGAAAACCTTTTTGGTTTAGTTGTCATCTCTTTCGCTTTTCCTAATCTCCTTTTCCCCGGCAAGTAATCTATAAAAAACCAAATTGTAAGCATATTTTGAGCTCATTTTGGTAGAGCGGAGATAGACCCGATACACCCCTTATATACAAGAACGAGACAATATGTGGCCTTTGTCGTACCGCCCGTTCCCTGGGTCCCTGCTCTCTGGGTCCCTGGCGACATGTTTCCTAGTCAACCCAGTCAGTTAGTCAGTTCGTGGACTGAGAAGATTTCGATTTTCTGCTGCGGCTGATGATGATGATGTCTTCGAATAGAGACCGCGTGGGTTATTTCGAATCTCGAGAAACTAAAAATTCTGTTGGCGTTTTTGTCGTGTAGCTCAGACTTTATGCGACTTTTGATTTGTGCGCGTATTTCAACACGGAATGCAACTAAAAATAAATATATTTTTAGATCACATTTTTACCTTATTGCTTCTGCTGCTGCTCTTCCCACTTGGCTCTGCTCGTTCTCCTTGTCGTAGTTGAGAAACTTTCCACACTTTGTATTATTTGATATTTTTCTATTTTTCTTGTATTTGCAGGCTCACAATGATATTAAATATTTGTGGGCCTTGTTTTGAGCCAAATATTTTATTGGCTGCTTATAAATAAATTAGCACCTTTTTATTCTCTCTTGTTTGTTTATTATTATAATTATTATTAATATTATTATTGTGGTTGTTGTACCGAAACGCGTGCGCTTTAAAAACTGTTGGAAAAATTAAATAAATTTGATTTTCTTGTTTTATCACATGTATTTTTGGGGTCAGTTGTGTGCCTGTGCCTGTGTGTGCTTGCCAAAGAGGGTCAGGAGGAAGAGGGTCAAGCAGAGAGCAAGGAGGAGAGGGTTTAATCTCGGGCTCGTTTATCAACTCATCAAAGGGCAGTCAAAATGCCAACGTGAAAATAAACGAAATTTCTATGCGCTCTGCATACGAGAAACTCCAAAGAGAAAAGAGGAAACAGCAGAGAGAGCGAGGGCGAGCGGGAGAGCAGGAGAGTGGGAGGACCGTAGCAGAGAGAATGGAGTCTCCTCTCCAAAATGTAAGGGTATAACGGATACCGAGTGGCCTCTGTATCTGTGTGTGTGTGTGCATAGTTGTTTATGGCCATTACGTTACGTATACGCAACGTGTACGAATGGCAACACACAAGGGACGACGCTACGAGGACGCGGAAAAGGACAAAGACGAATACGAAGAGAAAGAGAGACGAAGAGCGAGAGAAGAGCGCACCCGTCGATGGCACTGTGGATGTGACTATTTGCTGTGCCGGGGGATTGCGGCCGTGTTGGCCAATAGCAAAGGAAGGTGCTAGCGGGAGCAGAGAGAGGGCGGGGGGTACGAATGTTTGGTATACACAAAAATTGTTTCAATTCAACAACAACAACAGTAACAAAATTTGAAAACAACAAATTTTGTGTGTCACGCATAAAATGTGTTTTCCTTGTGAGCATTTTCCTGCTTCCCGCGTTCGTGTTGTTTCTAGTGCTTTTATTATATATACTTATGTATTCGCATACATGTATAATTTTTGGTTTCTGGCTAAAATCGCAAAACAGCCTAAAGGCAACAGCAACAATGGCAACTGCAACAACAACAACTTGGTCCCAAAATCAAGTACGTTCACACACAGTTTTGATATGAGCATGTGTATGAATTTATTTATGTATTGGTGTGTGTGTGAGAGAGTGTGTGTAATTGTGCCTTGCCGCTGATTTCTGTTTTCGTCGCTGTTTTGCCTGGGTTCTGGGCCAGCTCTTGTCTGACCAGGCCGAAATAGTACATTTTTATTATTATTATTTGTCGCTCTTGTTGTTGTTGTTGCTGCTGTTCTTGTTGCTGTAAAGTGTACACTGCCGTTGACTTTTGTCTGGTTTGTTGTTGCTTTGGGCCTGGTTAAATGCTTTAAAAAAATTATTTTTTATGGCTTTTTTGGCGAAAAAAACGCAGTTTATATTTTTAAACACGACGTTGCTGGTGTGTGGTAACTGTTGTTGTTGTTGTTCGTGTTGCTGTTGTTGTTTTTGTTGCAGCACAGAACGCACGAAAACTGGCACACACACACACATACACTCTAGAAGCACATAAACACAGAGACACACACACACGCATACAGTGACAGACACGCTGAAATGTCGTCTAACGTACGATTTGCTGCTGCTGCTGCTGCGACAACGACGACGACGACGACTACTGTTGACTGCGACGCCGACGTTAACGTTTTGAGAACTTGAATAAAAAACCAAAAAACGTGAAAACGTTGCGACTGCGAAAACTGCGACGGCTGGTTATATGACGGCGAGAGTGTGTGGCAGAAGCAGAAGTGTTGCAATCACGACGGTAGAACAACGACTCAGCCAAACACGACAGAAACGCGACCGACTGGCCCCCACAAAGCGCGCAGCGGCAGCAGCAGAGCAGCAGCAGCGGTAGCCAAACGACGCAACAGCGACGCCAACGTTAGCAGCAAGCAATGCTGTTCGTTGTTCGTTCGGCAATGTTCGGCATTTGATACTTGCTTCGTTTCGTTTGAATTCGTTTTCTGCTCTCGCGCTCCCTTTCTTTTTGGCGCTCTTTGTTGACGAAATAAAGCGTTAACAGAGTGCGCGCCGACTACAACGACGACGACCCAACGAGGGATGCAATGCACGTGTGAGAGAGCTATGCATGTGTGCCTGAGTCTGTGTGTGTGTGTGTGTGAAAAAGATTACAATAAACACATTTTAGCGATATTACATATTTGGCCTATTTATTAAGCAGCAGCAGCAGTAGAAGTAGCAGTAGCAATTAAAACAACAATAACTATAGCCGCTTTAACTCTCGCGCTTTAGAGACTCCCACTCTAGCGTTCGCGCTCTCTTTCATTACCCGGCTCACTCTCTCACGCTCTACTCTCTGGCGTTTAGAGTTGTGTACGTTTAAAGGCAGCGTCGACGTTGACGTTCGTGCGCTATGGCTGGCCAAGCAAACACAGTTATGTTTGACGCTGTCGCTGCCACCGCTGCTGCTGCCGCTGCCGTCGACGTTGCGTGCGTTCAGTTTTTTGATTCTTTACTTATTGTGCAATGAGCCATGGCGACTTAATTGCTTTTCGTTTGGGCTTTTGGCTTCTAAAAAAACACAAAAAAAAAACAATAACAATAAGAGCAGCAACTGGCAGTTTTATTTTCTCTTTGCGCTACGCTGCACTTCAAATGCTCATTGTTGTTATTGCTGCCGTTGCTGTTGCTGTCGCGTTAGCTGCTGCTGCTGTCGTTCTATCTGTCATGGCAGAGGCGCATAAATAACGTGCTGATAAAAAATGGGCGAAGGGCGTGCACACACACAAACACACACCAACACAACGCACAGTGAGACAGACGTATTCACGTAATTATGGCTAGCGCTTTTATCAACTTCACGTTGATTTTTTTTTGGTTTGTGTGTTGTTCATTTTTGTAAAGCTCTCGATTACATAAGCGCCACAAACGGACGACGATGGAAATCTGGCTGGGAACAGCCGGACGTGTGTGTTACCAGCGTTTGATTGTGTGTGTGTGTGCGAGAAGTTGGAAAATTTGAATTTTTCAGCTTTGAACAAATGGAGAGAAGACAGCGAGAAAAACAATCATGATAATTAAATTGAGTTCACTGATGCGTATACTTAACATTAAATTCAAAAGCAGCGACGGCAGTGGCAGCAACAAAAGCTTCCTCTGCTCGGACGACGGACGATGCGACAGAGCGACGTCGTGACGTGACGACGCGCATCGGGCACGTCGTCGCCTCAAAAATACAAAAAACTACGAAAAAAATAAAGAAAATGTTTTAAATTATAAAAAAAAGAACCTTCAACTGCCAGCAGCCAGAAGCGAAGACGTCTCTGTCGACGTCGCCGTCGTCGTCGCTGTCGTCAACGTCATTGTGGGGGTGGCAGTGGGCGTTTTTGTTGTTCTTCGTATTAGCAACAAAAAATTATATAGGTTAACATTTTGCTCGTATCCCGAGTGTTTGGCCAGAGCGGGAGAGACATGCAAATGTGTGCCGCATGTCCACCCACTCACTCACTCTCACCATAACCTCCACTCACAAGCAGAAGCAACAACAACAACAAGAGCACGGTAATCACAAAAAATCAAAGCCACTTTTTGCTCTTAAGTGCAAAAATCATAGACCGAACATGCCATCCCTCAATCAGCAGCAGCTTTCGCTCTCTTCTCGTTTAAGAGCGTAAAGAGAAAACGAACGTGTGTGAGTAAGAGAGCGTAAACGTGGGCGACAGGAAGAAGTTCCTAGTTGAACTACATACACAACCTTAAATAGAGCAAATTTTGCCTTGCGTGTTATTATACCTCTCTCTGTTCCACACACTGGCGCACACACACACATACACTCAATCAGTGCTTCTTACTCCTGCTGCTTGTTTATTATGGCCAAAAAGGACATAATAAAGTTGTGCAAAAGGCAACGAGTCTATAAATAACATTTTATCACACGAATATAGCGATCTTAAATAGTTTTAAGCTAACCCATTGGTATGTAGAGTATTTGCTAGTCGATTAACTTTCTCACTTGTTAGATTTCGCTTGGTTGTGTAATAAATAACTCGAGAATAAATCATGAAATCAACAGTAAACCCGAAAAAAGTAAAATAAAAACAGTCTAGCCCTGCCTATTAGCCCACTCCCCATATTCCCTCTCTTTCGCTCTCTGGTGTATACGGTTAAATGGACCGCGAAATGTAAGCGGCGCATATCATGTGAAAGACGTTTTAATGGGTCAGCAGAGAGGTCTAAACACAGTTTGGAGAGAGAGCCAGAGACAGAGTGGGAGAAGAGTCGGCGGAATTCGACCTTAAAACGCATTAGCAGCAGTTGGATAAATCGTAATAATTTTATTAGCAAATATGAAAAGCGGACCCAAAAACAGCGCTTTAACTACGAGCCAGGTTAAGTGTTTCGAAAGGTGTTGGCTTCATTTCAGAAGTTCAGCTTAACTAAGTCCAATAAGAAAACCTTACATACGTAGAACTACAGCAACGGCGGCAACGGCAGCGGGAGAGCGAGAGAGCAAGCGACAAGTGCAGGCGAGCTCAAGGTAAATGCGTTGCCGCCGTCGTACTCAACGCGACATTAGAGTCAGCGTCGGCGTCGACGTCAACGTTGTCGTGTATAGAGTGCAAGATCAACTGAGACGAGTGGCCGAAAAATGAGCGAGCGAGCAAGCGAGAGCGCACTATGGTGCAACTGAACGATTTATTGAAATACTAATCCAACAAGAATTATTTTTCTAAAATGGATTCTTACATTATTAATTTTTTGCGATATTACAAAAAAATTAAAATAAATAAATACAAACAATTCTTGCTGGGATCAAAGTAAACATTTGCAAATTTAATCATTCGAATTATTTTCATAAAATTAAGCAGATGCACCATTGTGAACCGGGAGCAAGAGAGAGCGTAACGAAATACTAAGCAAAAGAAAAACCACGCGCTAGTGACAATCAGACAGTCGCGTACTCACACACACACATAAACAGGCACACGAGCACAAAAGTACACTAACACAGATGCAGACATAATCGTTTAGAAACATTTGGATGCTGTTTCGGGGCAGTCACCGGTTGGACGGACAGACAGACGGACGGCCAGTCTGTTGGTTGCTTGTTCTAGCGTCAAGTGTTGACTAAATGAAAAAGATCAAATCGGCCAGCAATAGCAGCAGCGGCAGAAAATACTCGTTTTAGCCAAGCATTTAGAGTTAGAGCTAAAACAGGCAAAAGCGAAGAGAACCTTTCCCCTTACTCCACTCCCAGCGAATGTTGCGCGCGTTTGACATACTGACCCAATTCCCGGTTTCGATTTTCTGGTTTTTCTTACAAATACACGTTTTCCGCTAGATGCACACACTCACACACACCGTGTGTGTGATGCGTGTGTTGTGTTCTTTAAACTCTGGAAAAACGAGTTGCATGCATAGAATTTTCGCCATTTCCCATAAACTAATGCCCAAAAACAATAAAAAAAAAAAAAAGCAAAAGCAAAATAAAAATAAGAATATAAAAGTAGCTGGCACACTCACCGTTATCCAAATCGTTGCATTTGTCTTGAAGCTTGTTGTTTTTGCTGTTGCATTCACACACGCGCGTACACAGGGCAAATTGGAAATAAGGGAAGGGGAGAGCGCCTTCTCTGTACGTGACGGACTACAACGAATTACGGGGTTTGGGTTACGTTTACGTTATTTGCTTATTACTCAATACGTTGAACGGTTGACGGATGACAAATGCACGACGGTTAAATGGGTTAACGGTTAATGTTGTTGTCAATTGTTGGTTGGTTGGTTGATTGCGGGTGTACTGTTGTTGTTGTTGTTTTCTTATGTTGCGTTCCGATTTTTAAGTTGAATTACACTATTTTATTTTTATTTTTACACTACTAGAGATCTTACTTCCTACGAATCACAATTACAAGTGAATATGAGAGGCCAACCAAAAATAACGACAGTTACATAGACAAATGAATTTTTACGCACCGACTACTTTATGTCCTCTCACTTTAAATTCTCACACAAGCAACATTTACGAATGCACTCAAAACACATGTATAAAGTGTGCGTAAATACTTGTGCGTGTGTGTATGTATATATGTATGTGTTTTTTAGCTTGTATGTGTGCATTCAGCAGAGCACATGCAACGCGCGTCGTCTATAAAAAGGTAGCGACTTATGCTGAACTGGGGTAAAATTCAACAATATATCAACACACTTTTCCGCATCGGAATTTTCATGTGACGTAACGTAATTTCTTGTGACTTTCAATGGCTTGTAAACTGAATAAATAATTTGATAGATCTATGCAAATATTTCCGAAACGTTTAACGGTGTTATTTAATTCAAATTCTTTCTGAGAACCGAGAACGTATCCAACTCGGCACACCACGGAATTATTTATAACGTAAATAATGATTTGATGCAGTGTTGGGTTGTTTATGACTGACTAAAGCTGAATGTGTTGGAAAATGCCCACCGAACAGCTGTTAATTAACAGCTCTGCAAATGTTAAGCGCTGTTAAAACAGCTGAGCGCATTCAACAAATAAAGAAATAAAAGACGCAGATTGTTTTTTTGCATTAGCTCTACAAAAATGTTCTAAAGGGCCGTGGTAAAGGTTCGCAACGAAAATGTCGCTAGTGGATCATGACTCATGGTATGCTGTAGCCACGATAACAATAAATGTGATTATTTTAGCTTTCCATAAATTTTTTTCTCAGGGATATCGAATATGAGGGCTGCGAGCGTTTGCGACACCAATTGCTTGTCCAGCTGAATCAGCGACGACAGTTCGAAGCACAGCCAGCTTCAGTGGACTACGTTAAGCTCACAGGCAACATACAATCAGGGCTAGAGCAGTTGCGCAAAGATGTTGTCCATCTAAAAGTTGTGCTGGACAATGCCATTACATGGGAAACGAGTCCGGAGCAGGAGCTGGAGCAAAGGCGCATTAGCTATGACAAGCTCCAATCTCAGCTGCGTGAGATTCAGACAAAGTTTTCCAACAGCACGCGTGCAGCGAATCAACAGGCAGCAGCATCCAGCAGTTCCGTCTGGCAAAATGCGGGCACCGCCACAAATGCGCCCCCTCAGCCCCACGATGTGGAGACCCTGAAGCGCTATCAAGACCAAGTGCTTGCCGCCCAGGATCGTGGCCTAGAAGCGCTGTCAGCAACTATATCGCGTCAGCGTCAATTGGCTGTTACACTAGGCAACGAAGTCGAGGATCAGAATACAATTCTTGAAAATCTGGCCAACACGATGGATCGCGTGGACGACGGTGTTCAGAGGGAGACACGAGGTCTAAGCCAAGTTAATCGAACCGACAGCACCTGGGGATACTGGCTGGTGATCGTGATACTCTTTGTAGCCATTATACTGGTCATATTGCTGTAGGGAATGAGCAAATCAAACTGTTATACTAACTATTATACACCTCTATACAAGCATATTTTATTTTGTGTTATACTTGTGGAATGTCTATGAAGATTTCGTGCATTTTCCCTGATGGATTCCAAATAAATTAATATATACCCTCTAACTCCAGTTTAAATGTAACCAATTAAGTAAGTTAATCAGATTATCGTTAATTCCAACAGGTTTATTTCGTTAGATGTCTCCAGCACGGATTAAATTACATTTACAGTTTACAACATTATCTACTTAAGCCAAGTCCGAAGCGTAGGGCACATTGGCCAGGTGTCCGATAGCGCCCACGGACAGCTTGGAGCCGGAAACCTTCTTGGCAGCTGCTTGCACCTGTTGAACCGAAATGCCATCGATGGCAGCCACAAGAGCACCAGACTCCAGAACATTTCTGTTGAGGGCGGCCTGGCGACCGAGCTCCTTGATTAGACCACTGTCGGAGGCGTACTTGGAAATGACACGTGCCTTGAGCGCAGCCTTGCCACGGTTCACATCCTTCTCGGAGACGGAGCCCGATTTGAGAGCACGCGTCAAGAAGTCAACAGCCTTGCCAATGTCCTTGCCATCAGCAGCAGCAACGAAGCCAAAGAGACCGGCATCGGAGTAGCTCACGTTCAGGGCCTTGACAGAGATGGGAGCATCAGCGCAGGCGGTGGCCTCACCAAAGAGTCCGGACTGATTGCCACGGTTGGTGGGTTTGCCGGAAACAGCGTGTTTAAGAATGGCGAAAGCCAAAGCCTCGTTTTGGTTGGCAGCACTAGCTCCCTCACCAGCAACAGCCACCACAGCACGGTGTCCAGAGGTATCCTTGCGAGCGTCGCCACCATAATAGCTGGCACCGCTGCTCTTGCCACCACCACCACCGCTGGGGAAGTGCAGGTTCTGGGCAAAGCCAGACAAGGTGTTGTTGTCGATGCCAACGCCGACGACAGCGGCTGTGCCGGCATTGAAGTTGTTGGCCACATAGTGGAGTAGGCTCTCGCTAGAGATCTTGCCCAGCTGGAAGCGTGGGATGTAGATGGAGTTGCCCAAGCCGCGACGGAAGGCAGCCTTGTGCACCAGCTCAATAGCACGTTGCTGCAAATGAAGGGATTCGTTTACTATATCGGATTAACTTTACTTAAAGGGACTTACCTCAGTGCTGACTACATCCAGTTGAGTGTGCACTGTTTTGCTGTTATCCTTGAGCTCCCAGGGCTTGAACGCGGGCTGCAACAGATCCTGCAGATAGCACAGACCGGTCTCCACATTGTCCGAGGTTGTCTCCACGGTGTAGCCAACGAATTCACGATCTCCCCAGGCCGTCAAGGTGCCGCCCACCTGCTGAATGTGGCGTGCGATCGCGAACGCTGTGGATCTCTGCGTGCTCAGGCTGCCAGCCAGACGCAACAAATGCGAGGCACCCAGGGTGTCGTATGACTCGTTACGGGATCCGGCACTGCAAACATTAAATTAGATCTAATTTCTATAGATTTCTATGAAATCTGAAAAAAATTCTTACCGGAGCACAAGAGACACACGCGAGACGGGAACGGTGGCATCAGCTGTGGCAACCACAAGCTTGTTTTCCAGAACGTTGACGCTGATGGGCGAGGTGTCGCCAACGAGTCGTGGGCAGACGGCATATCCCCGTTTCTGTGTTGATTTTTATATAAACATTATTAATACACTTTATTGCAAGTTTACGTTTTTACGTAACACGACTTTGGCCAATCGGAAATTTGCAGTGAGATTTGTTGGTTAAGTTGGCAGGCAATAGGAGTTAACTACTTACGGAGATAGCGCGCAAGAGAGGCGTCTTGCTTGCAGTGCAGGCCATTGTGTTGATTTTTTCAACTGATTTGTGTTGCCCTCTTAATAAGAATTAAATACAATTTATCGCAGCGAGCGACTTTTTCTTCCACCCGTTCGTTCCCACAAATCAGAGTTGTCAACTTGTGTCAAAAGTATCGATTTACAAAACACATTTGCTTAAACCGATTACGTGTTGAAATTTCGATAGTCTGGCAACGCTTGTATATCTAGCTGGCAACGTTCTCCGAATTTATTCAATTATGGATTTACTTTATTATTTAATATAATTATTACAATGTTTTCACACTTAAACTATCATCTCTAGATCGCGGGCATAGCTAAGCACCTGCTCGGCCAGTTCCTCGGATGGCAGCAATTCCTTGGGCTTGATGCTTCTGTCTGTGAAACTATAGTTTCCGCTGCCTTCAAGTTTCCATTGTCTCTTCTCGCCGAATGCCTTGATCTCGTCGGGCACACGCAAGTTTAAACGTTTAGCGGCTTCCTTGGCCGATATCTTTTCGTAAGACATTTCAATGCAGGCACCGATCTCATCGCGCACAGTTTCCACCAACAAGTCCATGAAGTAATTGTACACCTCTGCGGGCATTGAGGATTTCGCCTGGAAGATCTTGTTATACCGTCCCTCCATGATATACTGCTCCAGTGCGAGAATTGGCTTAATATACTGATTGTGCTGTATTATGTCAACCGACAGAAGTTCCAGTTCAGTGTGAAAATCGGAGACACGATTGCCGGAAAGCAGATACAACAGATTGAGACCCAACAGTTTGTATTTGTTGTCCGATTCACCGATGATTTTCGCATAGTCGTAGTAGTAGCATTTCAGTTGTGACATGTAGCGTTCGAATGCAAGCAGATCCTTGCTCAACACACTGTGCTCCACTGCAATCTCCAACACGGAACGTGCCAGCAGCAATTGCTTCTTCGAGTTTTGGGCATCGGTGCCGTCCGTGGGCAGAAAAGACAATTTAACCAGCGCCACTTTCAGTTGATCCAGCAGCTGTCCGCATTTTGGTGTATTTGGGGGCTTTTTAGTCCACTCCGCAGTCAGTTCCTTGTAAAGCGTCTCCACTGAAGCCATATTTACTGCACAATAATTATTATTCGAAACAAAACACTAGCAGCGAATTGAGAATGATTTTCGTTTTTGCTCTTCTTCTTCTTCCGCTTTTGGATTTGCCAGTCTTCGTGAATGTTGTTAATTGTCAGCTGGTAACTCTGTTCGTGTAGGGTGTATATCGATTAATCGATTGCAGACGCCAAAAGCATATGCAATTTTGCATTTCAAACGCCAACATAAACTCGAGTCAACATTACAAAAAAATGTCTGAGGACAAAGATAATATCTGGGACGACAGCCTACTGATCAAGGCATACGACGAGTCTGTTAACCTGACCCGGGAGACATTGGCTCACCGCATTGCAGACTCAACAAACCGTCGCGATGAAAGTGAAACTGATGAAAATAATGAAAACGTTTTCAAAGTGGGCGACTTTGCGCGTGCCACCTATACTGATGGGTTGGATTACGAGGGAACTATAGTATCCATTAATGAGAAGGCAGCCAACTGTGTGCTACGCTATGTGGGCTACGAAAACGAACAGGAGATTCCACTAGCCGAGCTCTTGCCGTCGTGGGGCAAACAGGCGCGTCGCGATCAAGTGGAACAGTCTGCCAATCAATCCGATATTGTCGAAGAGCCGCAACAACAGCAGCAGCAGCAGCGTGCCAAGACCTGCAAGAGGACAGTGGGCAAAGGAAAGCAAGCATCTGGTTCACGAAACACTGGTTTGGCCATGCCACCAATGCCACTAGTCCCGCCAATGTTTAGTCCATCGGGAGGCATGGATGGTGAGCCAGATCAGGACTTTGTGGCTATGCTCACCGCCTGGTACATGTCTGGCTACTACACTGGCCTGTACCAGGGCAAGAAGGAGAGCAGCGCCAAGAAGAAGACACCCAAGAAGTAATTACAAGTATCTCCTAAGGAGAGGAAGACTCTGGTTCCTAGACATTAAGAATAAAATATCATACATAATCATAATTTATATTGTATTATTTGGGGCTATCGAAATCGATGTAAGTGCGGTGTTATCGACATTCGTATTTCTTGTGGGCATTGAAAATTCAACTGGAGTTTCGGTATCGATAACTCAAGCTGCAGTTTCGATAAAATGCACGCACTCAAACATCCTGGTGAGAATTGCATTTTAAATTAATAAATAAACATAAAACTTATTTATTTATTGCAGCACAGGCACGCATAGTCGATTTGGGCGATAGTTCGCAACCTATTGTGGTTGACTACAGGGATTCCAGGAAATACTACAAGAGCAAAATTTACGAAGGAAGTCCAGGCTTAAATTGGATCGAGTTCTGTGTGCATCACGAGGGAGCTCTGAACTTCAGCCCAAATCCACAACAATTAATTTTAGATGCGCTTTTCAAAGCTGTTGAAGGCGAGGAGCTCTTTCCCGTCAATTATCAGGCAAGTTTATTGACTGTATTTCAGTTGCTTAACTTTTTCTAATGAAATTTTGCTGACTTTGCAGTGTGGGCAAAATGTGGACACATTTCTGGCGCGTGCTTGCAAACCAGCGTTGGACAAGCTCTTTGAGCGTCGTCTGAGCATTCGGGTGGTTTCAGGCATGGAGCTGCAGTTGTCTGTATCGCTAAATGCAGCCGCCTACAACAGGAGTCAAATTTCACCAGCTGTTATTATATCGAAGGTGAGACGGAAATGAGCTACTCCAGTGGCGACTTGAAACGAGAGAGTTTAGGAAAATATTTTAGAAAACAGAATAGTTCTTTATAGCACAATGAAACCTTAGTTAACGGTCACCTCAAATAAGCTGATTGATCTTGTCTATTAAAGCTATATCTAGCAGTTTGTTTAGACAGATAGTTCAGCTTCACTATTGTAAAGAGACTGATAGCACTTATCTGAAAGACCTAATCCAATTCTTTAAACGATTGGACATGCCTTCTTCTAACTCTTAATCAGAGATCTGTTGACCAAAGATTAAACTTTTTGAAGTACAGGGTATAAAGAGTGATTCACTTGTTTTGATGATAAACTGATTAATGATTTCAGGTAATCGGCCGTCTCATGGACAATCTGGAGACGTATGAGGGTGTGCGCGGTGTGCTCAACTTGAGTAACTTTAGTGCCAATCCATATTTCAAGCATGTTATCGTGCGTTTATCCAACTTGGCCACTTTGAAGCTGGTGTGCACCACCATTTACAACAACGACGATCGTCGTCGTGCTCTTAACGGCTTCAGTTTCGCCCATAATCAAATAAGCGATCTTGGGCCACTGAAACTGTTTGGCGATGTCGACTATGGTATACTGGATCTAAGTGGCAATCGTGTGAGTATTGTATATATTTTATACACTACAATAGACTAAAGAATAATTCCTTTAATCCCTACCACTTTACAGTTAAGTTCCGCAGTGCGTTTGTGCAAGGATCTGGAGCGTTTTCGTGCCAAGCACTTGAATCTGGCTGGTAACCCCATAATCAAGAAATCCAAATATCCAGACTGCTTAAAGCCACTGCAAGCCAAATTTCAAATTGTGGTAAGTAGTCAATAATTTTGACCTATAAAGCTCAACTGATAACTGTTTTGTTAGGATGGCATTCCCTTCGACAAGCTGTACAAGACTTATACGCCGCTTAACTATGAGATTGATGTAGAGTGCGATGGCTTCAGGATTGACTGGACCAATAAGCAGGAGATTGCGCATTTCAGAAACAGTCAGAATTGGCATGCATTCTTGGTGGGTTACTCAGTGATTTCCCCTTAATACTCTATTAACTCTAATTGTGATTTAGATACCGGATACAGAGCGGGAGGTAGAAAAGGATTTTCTGTTCGACTACTTTTCCATTTCGCTGCATCCGACGCACAGCGAGTTCTATCCCTGTTACTACAAGGTCAGTGAGATTATCTTTCCCTGAACTGATCTCTAATGGATTCTTTAAACACTTGCAGTTTGATGAGGGCGAACATCGTTTTCTGGTGCGAAACTGCTTCGATCAAATCGAGCATTTGGTGCAGAACAATGGTCTTCAGCTGAAAATACCGCAACTGGTGACCAAAGATAATGTCGAGGTGATAAACTATGACCGCTCCATACCCTACTATTTGCGCATGAACGTGAGCACCTTCAAGCAGGGTCACATCGATCCCAGACTGTGCATTGAGCAGGCAGTTCAAAAACGCTTCAATGCCATCAATCGTGTACTGAACTTGGATCAATTCCAGCGGACAGATGGTCTGGAGAATGTAATAGTCCTCATGAGTTCGCCCAAGATTCTCAGCAGTATTCTGCGATCGGCCTCAAGCAAGTTCTTGGGCAACTGCTTGGATCTGCGTCTGGGCAACAACAAGATTGTCAGTGCCAATAATTTGCGTAGTTTGTCGTTGCTAAGTAGCCTGCAAGCTCTGGACTTGGGACACAATTGGATCAATGAGCTCTCGGAGATTAGCTCACTTGGCGATGTGCCACTGAAATCATTGCGGCTTCATGGCAATCCCGTGTGCAGCAAGTATAGTCTGCCCAGCGAGTATATCAAGGCGGTCAAAAAGATATTTCCCACGTTGCACAAGTTGGACGACGTTGATCTGAGCAGCAAGCCAGGATTAGCAACCCAAAAGGATTTCCTCTGCGACACTGCAGCCTATGAGTTGACCGACGAGTTGTTCCTAAAACCTTTCCTACGGGAATTTGAGCAGTTGGACCAACGTGTCAATATGATGAAATATTATACAGATGATTCATTATTTACGCTGACTTGTAGCTATGACATTAAGCGATGTCCTCGTCCCACTACTGAGCTCTACAAGCGCATCAACAAGTACAACTATCATAGCAGGAATCTCCTCAAGAATTCAATGGATACCTGTCGTGTAAATGTTGGTGTTAATGATATCATGGCTGTGCTAATGCAGCTACCCGATGTTACCCATGATTATGTATCCCTGCAGACCGATGTCATGCACTATGATTCGAAGATGATCATCATTTCTGTGACCGGTTTGATGAGGGATGAACCCGACTTACTGCTCGCTTTCAGCAGACAATTTGTGCTTAAAGTTGATGCCGTAGGATTGGTGAGTATATTGGCTCCCTAAGTTAACTCTTAACTGAAAGCTATTAATCTTTTAGGGAGTTGGTAAGAGAGCTCGTCGCTTGAAGATCATCAACGAGCGCTTGAACATCTTGAATCCTACAAAGAAACAAGAACGCGATGCGTTTAAGTTTTACGAGATGCCCATTGAGACGCCGGTCGGTGACGCTGACGCGGACTCTGTGGAAGTTAAGGAGCATAAGCTGCTCATATTCCAGGAGGTAACTGGACTGCGTCCCAGATGGTGCACTCGCATTGTGCAAGAAGAAGCCAACTGGAATTTTGAGCTCGCTCTGAAGCTGTTCTTGCGCATGGAGTCCAAAAATGAGTTACCCAATGACGCATTTGCCTAGTAGACCAAAAAAGTATATAGATTTAGAGCAGTTAGCCATTAGAAGCGCCATTTAATTCGTGGAATTACCCACTGACGCTTTAGTACCATATAGATATTGCTGTTCCTATGACGTCAATGTTTTATTTTTTTTTAAGTGTCAGATTCTTATTAGAGAAGTTGAAGTTTACAGTTCCCGATAATGTCAAGAATCAAAAATATCCCTATCAACCATTACGTAGAATATTATATGTGATAATTATTCAAGTGCCTTCGAACCTGAAAATGTTGACAATCTCCGTGATTAATAGCGTTTGGAAGGCTAAGCTAATGTCTGCCACTCACCATTGTTCAGTTATCAGCTTTAAAATTAAACTTAATTACTATATAGTTAATATGTAATCAGTATTTGCTATATCGAACTTTGCATTTAGGATCTGTGTATATTGTGATGCTTGCGATGTCGACTCGACGTCCGCTGCACACGACTCGCTCTCTTCCAGCGCAGCACCAAAGAGCAAGAGAGGCAAAGCGGTTAAATTGTTGGGCGCTCTCGTCACTCGCTCTCTTCGTGCGTCAGCTATAAACGCTTGCGCCACTCGTTTGTTGCTTCAGTTTAGCGGCAGACGCGGTCGCGTGCGGTTCAGTCTTGGAGAGTGCGTTGTGCAGTGTTCTGTTTTAACCGTTTCATTCGTCAACTGTTTACCGTTGAAGCTTAGCGCGAAACGGTTAAGAAATCCATTAAGCAAACTACGTTTTTTCAAGTGCATTTTATATACTTCTTAGGTCAGTGTGAGCTTTAAAAAAATATACCTCATAATCTTAACACTTAAGATTTCATCAATTGTGTCGCAGTTTTCTGGTTCTGCCCCAATTTGGCGTTAATAAATATGCCAATAAGCCGCCAAGTGCAAACAATTAAATAGAATTACACATTAATTAATACACACACGTTTGTCATACAGACATACATGCATATAAATATACTTATATTGTGTATTGTTTAAAGCTATCTTGTAATTGTAATTAATTCAGAAAGCACGAACAGACATTTGTTTACGGTTATAAATATAATGAATTGTTGCTGTCAGCCAAAAAATGAATACAAAACACAAGTGGGAAACCTGTTTGTACATGTTGTTAATAATTGTGTTGAAAAATTATTATATAACCAACTTGATACACCTTAGAATCGTATTGACATTTGATTTGACCAAAAACAACTTTTGTGATGAGCTCAACAGAAAAAGAAAGAAAGAAAACAAAGTAAATAAAACACTCACCTTGATTCGCGTTGAGAGTTTTCCAACGGTTTTGCATATGAATGAAAATCGCTGGAATTTGATGCCGAACCGGCTACATTAATCAGTTTGGGAATCATTTGATTCACTTATCGCTGTCTCTGTTTTTTTTAGCTGTCAACTCTTCTAACTTCTATAGTCTTGCCTTGTTTTAGCCACGCAGCGTGAGAAACGTTTTGGGCTGGAAAGTTTTTAAAATCGCGTCTCGTCTCTGAGTTCCCCTGGGTTCACTGATCTGACAATTTGGCTTAAATTGTTGGCTTAGTCGGCTTAATATGTTGACGTAACGCTACGCTTAACAATTGCCAACTGACAGCTGGTCTTGTTTAAACTATATGCCCTGCCACACCCCCAAACGCGTTGCCCTTCTGCCCCTCGCTCAACTGAAGTAATCATGCAAATGAGTGATTGCGTTTTGCACGCGTTTATAAACGCGCCAAACTTGAGTCGCAATAAAAATAATTAGATGGCACTCAAATGAATTAGCCAAAAACACAAAACACAAAAACAAACTTGCAATCTTCAAATCATACAATGCTCAAGCAATTAAAAATAAAAACAAAAAAAGGTTAGATAAGTTAGTAGCTGGCATTAAGTTTAACAAATCGCATTAACAACCTGGGGCCAAGAACTGTTCCCAGATTTATGACTCGCCTCGGCGGCAATTGTGGCACGCGACTCGCACCCCTCAATAAAAGAGGAGATGCAGATAGGGTAGCTTAGCTAATTAAACACGCTCCGTTTTGTGGCTCATTAAACAAATGCGGTGACATACCAAAGACAAGAGTCAAAAGTGAAATATTCAAGCCTCAAGAATGTCACACATTTTGACTCGTACCGCTGGCTGCTCCTCCTCTTCTGCTTCTCCTACCTGACTGGCTTACCTGATCTCGACCCGCTTCTGGGCCAACTTTTCCATTGCAACAGAAAATTTGTTTGAAATGAAAAACTGAGTGAGTGTAGGTGCTGGGAAAACCGGTTGTCGGCTTTGTTTTTCTTTCACGGCTGCTCAATTTTCCCTCTCTGTAATTTCTAGTGATACCCCGTAGTAGGCATAGAAAGGGTATATCAACTTTAGTTGAAAACAATTTAATTTATTTAAATTTTACTTTCTGACTTTGGGTTGCATACCCTGTAATTGGGTACTCGGTGTATATGAAAAATTCTCCCCGTCTATCAGTTTTCCTCTATTTCTTCATCCTCCTCTCTCGTTATACCCTGTATTTCTTGTTGAAGATGTGTCAAACACTATACAAATATTGTACAATTGTGTACAAAAGATTGTTATGGACCGCTTTGCACCTCTGCCGTGTTGACACACAACTTGTTAAACAACTTCTACCGCTTTGCTCATTGTGACCTACCTACCTACCTCTCCGAACTGAGAGACGCTTCCACTTAGAGAGCTGAAATTTGCTATACAACTACAATTATACTATAGCTAAAATATATTTTATCTACCGGTTCGATCTATAGCAATACAGCTACAGTTGGAGCGTTTTAGAGACGATCGTCACGGGGTCTAGAAATTTTTAGTTCCGCTTTGAAATGGGTGTGGACAGCCATCATAGTTTGCTCATTTGTCGTCATATCTATTAATTTTTTATGATTTTTACTTAATTCTTTTTAATTTAGTATTTAAAATCTCAAATAAATTGAAAGAATTTGTCAAAAATTCGCCGTATCGTTGGTGTATTTTGAAAATTTCCTTGGCTGCGCTGCCAAAATCATTTTTGGCAGATAGAATCGCTTAGCAGTTGCTGCACTTAACCTTAACCAGAAAGGCAGTACCAAAGGCATCCCCCGGTCGATTCCCCCTCTCACTCACTCAACACTCACTATTTTGGTATAGCTTTCTTTTAGATCTTTTTGGTTTCTGTTCGTATAATGCCAAAAATAGCGTTTGATGTCAAGCAATTCGACAGTGCTTTCGGTTTTTAATGTGAATTACTTAATACGTTATACGAAATATACAAATATCCGTGGCAAACACCAGACCCCAAAACCCGCTCGAAAGTAGTTTTCCACCTCCCGTACCCGTTCCCGTTCCCGTTTCCCCCTCCTTTGAATTTTCTTGTGCTTTTCCATTTGATTATTTTTAAGTATTTTCCACAGGCCGCCTCGGATTTTGTTGTTTGCCAAAAAGTATTTCAAGTTCTAGTCATAATATCAACACGAATTCCGATGTGTCTGAAAAGAACTCTTACAAAATTCCAAAACACCACTCAAAACTATGTGTTGGGCAATGTCTCCGCTCCCCCGTGCCCCTCTCTTGCCACCTCCCTCCCTTTCTCACACTCTTTCGGCTATCTATTCTCTATATTCCCTTAAGGTCAACGCAATTCACATAATTTTAAACAGAGAACGCGCTGAGGAGGAAATGAGGTACGTGGGGGGGGGACTTTTCTTCTTCTTGAGGGGCCTATCAATATATAGAAATATACGGCGCACTCATACAAGTGATAAATTAAATGTCTAATGCTCGGACCGAAGATCAAACTGATCATTTGGGAAATGTCTGACGTTGTCTTTAATTTAAAATGCGTAAGACAGAGTTTCCCCTCTCCTCTTTCTCACTCTCCGAAGATTTCGAAGGGGTTATAATGACTTGTTCCCAGTCTTGCATATTAACTAGACACACTCAAATTCTCAGCATTGTGTCTAGACTCGAGACGGAGACATCGCCCCGAAAATCGTCAGAGAAAGACGGTTCCGGTCGCAGGGGGCACCCAGAGGCCAAGGGGGGAAAGGGGACTCTTTTCTGATCTGTCGGTAGACTCGTCTTTATTGTGTGTACTTCCATGTTTTGTGAATTGCTCTTGGAGCATCATTACTATGCTAATTGGCCACTGGGCAATGTCAGTTAGTTTCCATTTTCCCCACGTTTCTATCCTAAAATTCTCCTTTCCCCTATCTACCTCTCCCTCTCCTCCTCCTTTCTTTTCCATATTTCCGCTAATTAATATGCATTGCACTCATGTGCAAAGCCATTTTCAATATCACACAACATTCATAAGTGGTTTCTAAAGACTATCTGAGATATTTCACATTCCTGCGAGAATTGAACGAACAGCGTTTAAAAACGCCAGAAAAACGCATGCAAAACGCGCCTGAAACTCCTGGCTGTTATCGAAAATTTTTATAGTCAAAATATTATTTTTAGATATTTTATGTTGCCTAAAAAACCCGCCACAAATTAGCCAGTTATCTCTTATAATTTGACGTTTTTAAACGCTCAGAAATCGCCCTTGAACCGCCTGTCAGTCGCTGTCTTGTCACTTTCCGTTATAGATCACTCATTTCTGTCACGACTAAAACTAAAATTACATTGTAAATTCATTTTTAATACCTATAAATTCGTCTTCAAGTTGGAGCTGTTATCATATCTCCGTGCACTTGACGTGAAGGGGAAAAACGCCAGGAAAACGCTTGAGACGATCTATCATGTATCTGCGTTTATCACTTGTGTGCTTTTCGGTTCTTTTGACAACTGATACACAACTGATAGACTTAACTAAGTACTGATAATCTCTTGACAATTCTCGTGCCACAGCTGGACACTTGGCGTTTTAAAACGCCCGCAAGTCGCATGCGAAACGCGTGGCAGCCTGTTGCGTGTTTTATTAAGCATTTTTCACCTTTTTGGCAGCAGCTAAAAACAATATAAAATAATTGAAACATTTGCAAAGTTGCGTAACGCTGCGAAATATCAGAGCACAGTTCATCGATCTGTGCAGAGCGTGTCTGTTTTGGGGGCAATCTGTGGGAATTCAGAACAAATCAATTAAATTATGATTGTATACGACTTGCATGACCGGTAAATGGTGGCAAGAGGGGTGTTATAGACTTGAGATACTGCTTGCAGCTTTGTAGTTTCATTATATAAAAAAATACAGGGTGTTTTAGTCTTTTACTGTCCATTTTTAGTGCACTTTTTCACTATTTTGAAACTTTTGCCTTTTTAGTAATTTAATTTTTAGTTTATTTCTTCTCTTACTTTAAAAATTTTCTTTTCAAAAATCACTTTCATACACTTAAACTATTTTAAAATTCTCTGCTGGGCTTATTTAAGTCGAGCACTACCGTTTATTGACTTTTTTGGGAGACTTTGAAGCTCTAAAGTTTTAAAGCTTCAACTCTTTATGAAGTACGCATAGTTTTCTTGGTGCGGAATTTTGAAAATCTGCATTTGATTTATTTTCCGCTTGGAAAAACACGCGCGGAAAAGCAGCACGAGGGCACAGTTTTCGCATTACCGAAAAACTGTAGAGAAAAACATGACGAGAAATTAGCAAATGTCACGTACGTAATGCGAAAGAATGAAAACATAAATAAAAACATAAATCAAGTGAAATAAATTTTGAATATTCTTGAACTAAAAATAACCAGCAGTTTATTAAAGGCGGAGAGGCGGAGAGGAGGGAGACAGTAGCGGCTATTGATAGGGGTGAGCGGACAACGGGACGTATGTGTGATAAAGTGAGCTAAGCAAAATGGCAAAACGACAGTCAAATTGGAATTTTAATTTCACATTGAGCAAACAAAGGCAATGCATTCAATTGCAAGATTCCGTGAGAGGAGAGAGGGATGGTTAGGGGGTTAAGGGGGGTAGGGGCAGGTTAGGGGGTGTGGGAACAACTTGCATTGTGCAATTACAGAAGCTCCCACCCACTCGGAATGTGTTTCTAATGTGATCTTGGATCTGAATACTCGATATGGCAGCAGAGTGGATTGGAAAACAGTCGCCGAGATCGCTAGATCAGCAGCTGGCCTTGAGGGCCTCTTCCTCCTCCCCGTCCTCCTGCCCCACTCCCTCTCCTCCAATCAGGAAAGGCCTGTAAATGTGGCAGAGGGTTCGATTAAACAGACGCCGGTTGATTGTGCGATCTGTGCGTAATTGAAAAATAGAAAATTGCTTAAGCTAATTGCTACGGTTGCCAGCAGCACTTAGGGCGTCTCCCGCGTGACGTCACTGGCGCAACAAGTTGCACAATTGCATGCAGCGTTGAGTGAACATGATGCAAAGTTTTGTAAACAATGCGATGACAGGAGATGCGAGGCTGCCTCAGCAGCAGATGTGCCCTCAGCACGGACTATTTGTATACCCTGTAGGGGGGTAAGTAGTGCCGGGTAGCATGTTTAGCAGAGGTAGTAGAAAACTTTGTGGGGCTGAAATATAAGAAAGAGTGACACCATTATCCTTCTGCAAAAAAAATTAATTTTCCGGGGTATCTTTGGGGCGATATTCATCAGTTATTTATTGTGCTATTTTTGATAGCTAGTCGTCTTTTATATTTGTTATTCTTTGCATTTCGTGTTCGATTTGTGTATTTTGTTAAGCCCGTAAATTTATTTACTTTTGCATTGTGGTTCCAAAATGCACATTCTCCAAAACTGTACAAAAAATCCGTCGTCTGTGTGTGTTTGGAGTCTAAGACAAAATACGACTGTTTATTTGACCAATTGGTAGACCTTGACAGGCAGCCAAATAAAACAGGGTCGCAGCGCTAACAAAGAAAAACATGGGAGGAAAAGCGTCGGAGGAAACATGTAGGAGAATGTACAGAGATGGAACCCAAAGCTGCAATGGAGAAGAAGGAGATGTGTGTTAGCTGTAGAGGAAACCATTTGTGGCCACACGTTGTGGCGCTTACCATCGCTTGGCTACTTCTTGGCCTCCTGCTTGGGGTACTTGGTGTTGTAGAGGGGAATGTAGTCGGTGATAACACGCCAGTCCGAGAAGTAGACAAGTGCCAGCAGACCTGCCACGCCGAAAGTGGCAACCGTAGGCACACTAGAGGTTACAGTGGGCGTGGCACGTTAAAACTCTGTCAACTTTTGCATAGAACTGTTGCTACTTACAAGGCCACGAGCATTTCTTTTTGACCCTTTGAAGGGCTCAAGGAAGCCAACATTTTCTTCAAACTCATTTTGGGCACACAAAAAATTAATTAAATTTGTTTTTGCTTTTGTCGCTGAGCAAGTTGAACAAACTCTGAGTTGAATAAACACGGCTTGCTATATAGAAACTATGTAGACTGATCAAACAATCAACAAGAAAGAAAAGTACAGTCGAGCACGCCCAACCGTATAACACTCTCTGCATTTTTCCCCGGTTAAATTATTAAAATCGGTATCAAGATATTACAATATCTAGTACTTGCATTAAAACACGTTGAAACAAAAACAATCTAATCACACATACACCTGTTTGTCTGTATACGGATACACATACGAATGACATTATATGTGTTTATACATATACATATGCATGTGTGTATTCGGCCAGCGACTGCCGGCCGCGCTGTCGCCACACAAGCAGCGAAAACGTTTCTGTCTCGCTTGCACTCATTAGTGATATTGCGTTCAATTATCAATGTTGTAACGCTTATAGTTTTCTTGTTTATAGTCCGATTTCAATGCGACTTTTTAGGATAGTTTTGTATAGTTAGCCTCCATTCAAATTATACAATTACAATGCTGCACTATATGAACAAATGCCTGTAGGCGGAAGGAGTTATTTTTATGTATTGTGGGAGAAAGGGGCGTGGCAGTCCAAAATTTTAAATGCCAATGCATTTGCGCTGCCGCTAGGAACCCCACACCAGAATTGGTGATCCTAGGTGCCATGGTTACTGAGATATTTGCCGAAAACACCGTTTTTCCCCGAGGTGTGTCTAGTTTTTGCTCATTGTGGGCGAATGGGGCGTGGCATCGAAAAAAAAATTCTTGTATTGACTGACTAAATATGTGATCGATTGACACCAAGCTCGAACTTGTAGCTCTTACCATCTCTGAAATCTGTTTGTTCATACGGACAGACGGACAGACAGACGGACAGACGGACAGACGGACATGGCTATATCGACTCGGCTTGTGATGCTGATCAAGAATATATATACTTTATGGGGTCTGCCACGCCTCCTTCTGCCTGTTACATACTTTTGCACAAACCCAATATACTCTTGCAGAGAGTATAAAAAGTTGTCAGTTAAATGAGGGGGTAAATGGCCAGGGGGTAGGCGGGAATGGGGTGAGTAGGGGCTAGACTTGATGATAAATCAATTTGGGATGCGGGCTACAAATTGAAGCATTACATGGGTTTTTATGCACTGACGCCCTGAATAAATTGACCCATTTACAGCGAGGTGGCGTTTATAATGATGACTAAAGTTGGTATAAAACTGCAGTCATTTGTCAGTCGCAAAATCATTAGCCTAATTTCGAAGGTATGAGTGTGTGTGTGTGTGGAGGTGTGTGCGTGTGTTGGCATTTCCCTTCGGGTATTGGAAATTTCGTTGGAATCCTTGCCAGAGTTTTAGCCCTTCCTTTATTGTCTTGAGTCAACTCCTTGGCAGAGCAATTTAAATGCCACACCTATTGATGACCCCTCCGCTCCTCGCTCTTCCCCCCCACTGAACACGAGCCACATATGACAGTGTGTAAAAGTCGAAAGACAGTTCAAGGATATCGACCAAAGGCTGAGTCACTTAATTTTCATGCCTTTCCTCACTCACCCTCAATTTCCTCCCTCCTCTCTCTCTCTCTCTTTCTTGCAGTCATGCGTCTGCTGCTGCTGACGTCGCTGCTGGCGCTGCTGGGCTGCGCACAGGTGCGTGGAGATGACTATTGCTTTGGCAAGGACGCGGAGCGTTTGCAGACGCGTCAGTTTACCTCGAAGACAGCTTATCAGATCGTCAAGGGCACGAACATTGATAAGCAGTATCAGGTGCCCGGCTGTGAGCCCAAGAAGATGTGGATATTCCACAGACACGGCACCCGTCTGCCCACACCCAACACCATCAAGGAAGCGCCACGTCTAGAGGAGGTAGGTAATCCTACATAGAAACCGAACAGTAACTAATCATTGACTTTTTCATAGCTCCGCGATCTGATTGTGAAGAACTATCGTGTGCTGAAGACCAAACCGGATACGGATGCTTTGTGCCAGAACGATTTGTTGGCCATACAGATGTGGAAGTGGAACGCCAGCATCACCGTCGACCAGGAGCAGCATCTGACCACTCAGGGCTATCAGGATTTGATCGGCACTGCAAAGCTCTACCAACGCTACTATCCCACGGTGCTGCCCAACAAGTACAACGATACCTACTATCTGGTGAGTATTCCCTCCTGGACCTGCTCGCCTTTCTTTGCTAATCCTTCTGCTTTGCTGCAGTTCCGTCACACGGACACACAGCGCACCACGGAGAGCTTCAAGGGATTCGCACAGGGACTCTTCGGTGAGAACAACGCGGCCACCGCTGTTGACATCCCAGAGAAGGATCTACTCCTACGCCCCTACGACTACTGCGAGGACTTCAACAACAAGAACTACAAGGGCGAAGGCTCCGAGTACCAGAAGTACCGTTCATCTGCGGTCTGGAACAACACCATGGCGGACATTGCCCGTCGCTTGGGGTAGGTTACAGTTCAGACATTCCTCCGACTTCCTATTAACATGGACTCCCTTTTGTAGCTTCGCAGTGCTGGCTGAGGACGACATCAGGCTGATGTTTGATATTTGCCGCTATGAGCAGGCCTGGCAAGTGGATCGCACGAGTGTCTGGTGCGGTGCTTTCTTACCGGAGCACGTGACCGTTATGGAGTACGCTGAGGATCTCAAGTATTACTATGGCTCTGGCTATGGGTTCGAGGAAAACACAAAATTCAACTGCCGTGCTGTCCAGGACATGCTCACTCGCCTCAGCAGCCCCGTGTCGCCACATGTGGTGGCCTATTTCGCCCACTCGACGGGTCTGCAGACTCTGCTCACGGCCCTGGGCATCAACAAGGACGATGTGCCATTGCGCGCTGACAACTATGATTCGATGTCCAGTCGCCGCTGGAGGACAAGCCTGCTGGGTCCATTTGCCGGCAACTTTGTGGCCGTCAAGTACGAGTGTCCAGCGGAACTCAACAAGGAGAAGGTCGTCTTCTTCCTCAATCAGAATGCCGTGCAGCTCAGTTGGTGCAATGTGGGTCTCTGCAACTGGTCGGATGTCTTGGAGAAGTACAAGACCATATCCGACGCTAATTGTGATGAATTCTACTGCCGATCTGGAGCGACTGCTGGACAGGCTTCACTGCTGGTCACTGCTCTTCTGGCTGCTATTGTCTACTTAATGCACTAGATCTTGCAACAATTGCATTCTTTAGTTTTCTAATTTCTAATGTACAAAGTTCGTACCAAAAAAAAAACAGACAAAAAAAATATTAGAAAAGGCGAGCAAAAGTCAAGAATTTTGCCTAAGAGCCCCCGATTTAATAATGAAAGAAGTAGTTTTGCGATTTATGCAAATTTTTCTACTTTTATCGAGCACTTCCCAATACACACACACAAACAACACAACACACACACACAAATACCTTTTTCTAATTACACATTTTATTATTAAACTCTGCTTGTGACAACTAATTTCAGATGTAACAGTTAAATAGCTTTATAAACTATGTAATTAAACGATTCTAAGTAAATTGCAATGTGTTTGAGTTTCGCAGTTTGAAATTCAATTTTCGCGCAGTCGCTAATCAGTTATCGATAAACATTACAGTGTAGCCGCTGTGACTGGCAAATTGCTTATCGTTGGGTGCGCTGTCTGGCAACGCTGCTTTACTTGCCGCGCAGTTTGAATGCTGTTATCATGACATGTAGCGAGCATTTGCGTTCTTTGGCTTACCAAAGTAAACTGAATTAATTTAAAAACTTGTTTTCGTAAACTTTTAACTGACTTGGTCAATTGCTGTTTAAGCTCTAGTCAAATTTTGTTGATACCTCTGCCCTGCAGCTACACAAACGTATTAAGTTTCCATACCGTTCCGATTTTTAGGACAGCGCACATGACTTTAAATCTGAGCTGACAAATCCTTTTTGGGCTGAGAAAACAGTGACTGGGACATTGGATGCTGGCCAGAACGCTTGGTCGTCACGTGTATCCTGTTAAATGTTCTAATGATGCGTATTAGGACAGACTAAGTGCCACTCATAAGTGCCCTATACACGCACCTGACTTTTGTCCACCTCTTGACATCGAATTTTACGCAATATGCGTTTTTTATTTCACTTCTTAGTTGCTGTTCGCCTGTGCGTTGTCAAGGCAACGCCAACTTCCCGTACTTTCCCACCCTTCCCCCCCTCTTCCAGCCATCTCCCACACACTAACAGTTTTGCGTTGCCAACAAGGGTCGGTTGGCCAAATCCACGTGAGCGTATCCCGGTTCTGACTGTGTCTAAATTTGTCTGTATAGGTTAATGGCACGAGGTTTTTGCAACCCAAAAGTGCTTTATAGTTACTTAGACGTGATTCTCCCCGCTGTGCAGGGGGTTGGGCGGGCGTTGGTTGATGGGGGGTGGAGCTGTACGTATACGTGTGTTTATGCCCAGAGCAGGATTGTTATCTTTGGTCCCATTTTTGGGTTTTCATTAGTCTAATACAGCCGTGAACTCTGCAAGTTAAAACAAGTGAATAAATCAGCTGACGCCCCCCCTTGTGAAGTGGGCGTGTCTGGTGTCAAGCCATATTCAGATTTTCCGGCCAAAACTTTACAATACTCCAGCTAGAAATGGGGCCAATGCTCCCGCTGTCTGCCACAGAAAGGGGTTCATTTTGGCCATAAGGAGACTTGGGGCCAAATAGTTTTTATTTTTTTTGGTATTGTGGATTAAGTTAATGTTCGCTCATTTGGTCGGCAGTCAGCTATGAATAAGCAATTTTGTGGAGCTGCAAATGAAGGTATATCCAGCCACATAAAACTCTGGCCAACTACGGCACTTTAAACGGCAGAAGGTAGCAGCAAACAGGTAGCAGAATCACCTGTAAGCTGAGCTCTTTTTCTCGGTCTCTCTCTGTAGCACTGTGTGTGTAAGTAGAAGCTGGTCTTGGCTTTGAAGTTCGCACTGGTAATTGGTTAATTATTAGGCTTTCAGTCTGGCATCTGGCCCAGCTGCTTGTTGGCCTTTTCTCTGCTCTCGGCCATAAGCGAGGCAAATGCTCAGTTTATATTTTACAAGCAGCTTCGTTTTAGATTACATAATTGGTCAGGCAAAGCAGGCAGCCAGACAGCAAGGCAGCTACAGTTACAATTCCTAATTGTGGCCTAAAAAATATCAAGTAAACTGGTCAAAATGTGCTGCCAAACTGAGCCAAATTACAAAGGAGCGAGTACTAAGGAATCAGGACATAGAATCAGTACTTTGAATCAAGGACATATTGGTTTTACACTATGCTGGCTTCAGCTGCATGAGTCTAATAACGTGTCCTAGACACACACTCCCACACACACACGCACACACGTGTGGCAAAATACACACAATTTTTCATTTCGACACATTTTTGGGCACCTTCAAAGCCGAAGTTTTAGCCAGTTTCGTTCTAAAATTAATAGTCTGGCCACAATATTGTGTAATTTGAGGTTGGATTTAGGCTATGTACTTGCACAACAACACACACGTGCCACATGCTGCAAGTGGGCGAGGGGAGTGGGGCAGTGTGGAGCAAGGGGGTGTGGCACTTATGACAACAAAACACTTTTTGCTGCTGCTGTTTGTTTGTTTATTGCTCTTGTCTCTCTGATTTTAATTAAGTTAAAATGTTTGTTGATTTTTGGCCTAGGTTTCAGTTCTTGTTGTTGTTGTTATTTACTGTATGTACATTTAAATGTGTTGGAAATGTTTTAACTTGTACAAATTCTTTGCATTTATAAGTCTGTCATAAGTTGACTTTATGCTATCAATTTGCAGTTATCTATTTTCTTTGCTGTTTTCTTCTTTTTTTGGGCGCCCAATTAGTCTGCCTAGAGAGAGACAGAGCTCAAATTGTCGTGTAGATGCCACTGATTAACGTGCAACCATCAAAGGCGACGCTCAAGTGTCTCGTAAACGTATTTTAAAGCAAAAAGCTTGTTTAAACCGTAAGTACGCGAAAAATATGGCTCATAGCGCACTAAAGCGACCTCAAGCGGCAGCGCGTAAATACAAAATGGCGACGTTATCGAAACGAGTCCTTAATACACTGCGAAGAGCAGTGAATGTTGAATTGTGGGTGGCTTACTGTTATTTTAGTTGGGAAAGGTGGAGGTTTCGGAAGGTTAATGAAGAATAGAAAAGTTTCTATGAATTTTAGGGCAGCTTTAACTATGGTATAGTTAGGAGATGAAGCTGAGCTTAGCTGAAGATACTTGTTGGACGTTTAGGGGCAGTATTTAGTAAAGATAAAAATTGAATCAGAAGCTTATCAGCGCAAAACTCTCTTCTATTGACCTTGTCTTTAAGCCAATTTAACAGAGCTAAGTAGTCCATGTGTTGCATATGACTTTACCAAGCTAAAACTCCCGCTGTTAGGGTATTAAATTTGGCGTATAAAAAGCTGTTGAGAAATAAAGAGCACAGCCACAACCACACGCACACTCCGCACACACACAATTACGCTCACAGCGCCAAACGCCTGCAGTGATTTTTGTTCATTTTGAAGAGCTGCATAGGTATGTGTTAGTCAGTGTATGGGTGTGTGTGTGTGTGTCTGTGACTCTGTCTGTGGTCGTGTATTTTTTGATACTCATGTTTGTGACATGCCGAGGTTATAATGCAGAAATTAAATTTCATAAATATGCACAAGTTTAATAACACATCCGTCGCAGCTGTCAAACAAAGACAGTCAAATGACATTCCACAAAACGTTTTCAGCGCGTTTTCCAACACTTTGATGCCGATGGCGCCCCTGAGAGTATGCAACGCAAATTCCACAGCGATCGATTGCCAAAACCCACAGCAACGTGAGAGGGAGTGAGACAGAGACAACAAAATGAAATGCGAAATTTCATATGCAATTTTCAGTTGAACAGCAAATTGTATATTTTGTGAAATTTTATATTATTATACATTAAAAAGCACACACACACACAGGCAGACACACATGAACAGTTTCAGTGTGTGCTTCAGAGCGTTTGTCACCCAATCGCAAATGTCCTTCCGGCTAGTTCTCAAATGATTGCTGGAAATGTAGCCAGTTGTTGCTGTTGTTGTTGTGGTTGTGTTGTTGTTGTTGTTGTTGTTGTGGCCTGCTTGTTGCTTTGATTTCTGTTGTTGCTCTGACATTTTTGCGACACACGCAATTTAATATGCAATAAGCGGGCTGTCACTGCCAGCTCTAAGTCCCCCTCTCCCTCCCTCCTTTCTTTACTCTCTTTCTCTAACTGCTGCCTCTCTGCCCACCTCCTTTTAGACCCTTATTGCTTATTGTTGCCTTTTGCTTTGTCAATTCTGCCCGAAATTCATCTACTCTTTCTTTCTGTGTTACGCTTTTGTCGTTTAACTTTTATTTCGACATAAATAACTTTGACTCAGTCCCTGTGTGTGTGTGTTTAAGTGTGCGTGTGTGAGTGCCTATTTGTTGTTTATTAACTTTTGCGGCTTTTATTGCTTACAAATTGAGTTGAAATCTCAACAGCGCCAATTTCAATTGAGTTTTTTATCCCTCGCACTTTTCATTCAATTTCCTGCAATTGATTTCATAATTAAAACACGCAAGCAATCAGGGAAAATGTGCGGAAAAACGTTAAGCGTTTTCCAACATCAGTGTGGTTTCCCTCCCTACCACTTCCCCTCTCTCCAGTTCACTTTCTCTCCTTCCTTTTGTGGCAATTGCAGCAGTGGCAGCTGTGGCAACAGCGGCAATAAGCCAAGTAATTTATCTTAAGTGCTCTCTTACTGCTCTTTCTGTTGTTGTTTTTGTTGCTGCCGAGGCGAATTAACGCGCAAGTGCATTAATTAAGCCTTTAAGGCCACCGCCTTGACAACATGTGGCACTTGAGTCCTGCCTCATGCATATAAAATATGCGTGAATCTTCACAGATCACGGGGCAGAGACTCTTCTGGGCTCTTCACTAATTGGAGGCCCCATTTATGAACCCATTTTATTGCCAATAACTTGAGTTATGGCCAGTCCGAGTTCAGGCGTAAAGTATAAAGCATTCTACGTTGCGCATACGCCATGTGAAACTAACAAAAACTGTAGTTAGCTGCACATAAAGTGTAAAAGTTAATAACTCTCACAGTTATCAAAATGATTAATAAACTTTGCTACGCGGCAGATAAAGCGCACTTTCAGTTTGTTGTTGTGATGCAAAAATAAATTCAGTTTACATGGAAATTCTTGTCTTTCTTGTGTGTGTGTTTGGGTGTGTTTATTTTATTTTATTCATTATTTTCTTTGACTCGATTTCCATGTAAATTTATTGAACATTTTTTGCGTCTTCCGTTTCGTATAAATTCGCAGAATTAATCGACCAAAAAACTATGTAAATAAAATGTTACATCATCTCTTTTTGCAGCTTGTTGTTTCATTTATTATTTAATTTTTATATTATTATTTATTATTAAATGTTTTTGGATATTATTGCATAAATTATTTAAAGCTCGAATGCTGTAAAAAAAGTTTAGTGAATTTTTGATTAGTTTAGAATAATTTACAGTTTTTAAAAGGTTGTAATGTAAATATCTGATAAGTAAAAGTTCATGGCAGTTAAAAAATTAAAGCGTCTGCTATGATTTAAAAATTTTGGAGCTTGTTTTTGATTATTGTACATTACAATAAATATTATTATAAATATTTCTTTACCCCACTTAAAGACTTTTTATTGATATAAAAAACTCAATTTTATTTCAGATAAAAACATCAACAAAAGTAAAAAATGCAAAGATAAAATTCAAAATACCCCAAAGGGTGTAAATGGAACTGTTTACAGGACTCCAGCTTAAACTAGAATCTGTAGCGACGAATGGCACGGTATTGGTAGCCATCCTTGGTGAGCACAGCGCTCTCGCCATTGGCGGGTCCCTCGGCCACGGCATCGGCAGCTAGCGGTGGCAAGTACTCCTTGGGCGCCTCCTTGAGCTCGAGGGGCATCTCCTCGGGCTGCTTGTAGTGATAGCCATCGTCACGTAGTTCCGCTGTGGGCACATCCACAACACGAACATCGGCTTCCGGCTCCGGCTCGACAGCAGCGGGAGCCTCGGTAGCTGGTGCCTCGGTTTCGGGCTCGGGTTCAGCTGCGGGCTCAGCTGCATCCACGACAGGTGGCAAATACTCACGTGCCAGCTTGGGCTCGACGGCAGAGACAATCTCCTCGGTATCATCAGCTGGAGCAGGAGCGGGAGCCGCTGGTGTGGGCACCACAGCTGGTGGCAGATAGTTCTTGCTGGGTGCTGGTGGCAAGTAACGTGTGGACAGATGCGAGACATCGCGACGATTGCGGTGACGCAGCTTCAGGCGACGCACAGTGCGATATTCGTAGCCAGCGTCGGTGCGCACAGCACTGGGCTGTTCGGTGGCCACATCCTCACCGGGCAGATATTCCGTTGCCGGTGGCACATAATCCACCATTGTGGCATCCACAAGCTCGGAGACATCGCGACGTAGACGAGACGTGCCCTGAGGAGCGGCCAAAGCGGCGCTGGCCACGGCCGAAAGAGTCAGAATTCCGCCAAGAGAGAAGATTTTCTGCAAAAATAAAACCAAATGTAACCAAAAAAGTTCAAGTTATTGTGTATTCCAAGTGTTGGATCCTGCGCACCATTTTTGCGTTGTTTTCTTAAGGACTTTGGGTTAACGATGTCTGGCAATTAAAAGTTGCTTGGACTGTTTGATGCCTTTGCTCTAGCGAACCGCTGAATTTATAGCCAAAAAAACGACTTCAGACCAAGCAGTGGAAAAAAAAAGAGACTCCACTTGAGGCTGAAGCTCTAGCTCCAGTTTCGGTTTGAGCTTCAGTTTCAGTTTCATTTTCGGCTTGGGTTCAACTTAATTAAAAATCTTTAACACACACACACACACATTTTGTTGCCTTTTCTGTGTGCTTTCGAGTGGCACTTGAGTCAGGTCTTCAGTTTGGTTTAGGCCACAGCAAAAAGTCTATCAAGTTGTTGGCTTTGACTTTGCTTCGTTTACTTTTTGACTTTTTTCTTGTATCTGCAATGTCAAGTCGAGCACGCCGTGCTGCTTGACCTTTCTAGCGTATATTGCTATTTGGCCATCTCCAGTACTCCATCTTTTAGCCAAGTAGTTCACTTGGCTGTTGAGGTGTTAATTTGCCTACCACTCAAAACTCAAGTGCGGCGGAAGCATTACAATTATTTTTAGGCCTCTATTTTGTTGTCTCTATATTGTTCCCTTACCCGAGCACTACCTATTTAAAATTTAAACTAATTATAATATTTTTAAATATGCATTGCAAATCTCTGGCCTGTCAGAGTCGGTTGAGCAGCTATCAAATGGCAATCAGTAACTTGTTGCGGAAATTAATTATTGATTACATTTTTCCAGCCACTGGCTGCGACTGCTGTCGAAAATCGGTATTTAAATACAATATACGGTGAACTCATTAAATAGTCATAAGCATAATTACACACACACTCGCACACACCCAACACACAACAAATTCATACCACAGGTAATTTGTAAATTGAATTCGATGCTTGAAAAAAATGAAATTAAAAGGACACTGGACTATTTTATGCGGCTTTTGTTGCATTGTTAATGAACTGTATCATTTGCATAGAGTCAACATGACAGTTGTGGGCTAGCCTGTGGGCGTGGCTGTAGCAACAAACACGTGCCACAACTGTTGAGCTGTCAGACGCGTTTTAAACAGCAATGAAATGTTGATTTTGGTTTAAAAACTCATTCACACACACAACGAACACACAAACACACACACACACACAGCACGGGAATTGCCTTTTTTTACTTCCTTTCATTCTGCTTTGTCTATGCTGTGCAGTTTGGGCATTTTAGCTAATTTAAAGCTAGCTTAAAGTCGTGTCTTACATAAAATAGCTATATTTAGCCTTTATTGTGCTAAAGTAGCAGCACTGAAAAGTGCCATACTGATTCCACATTTCAGCTTCTCTCCATAACTCTCCAAGTAATCTAATAAACGCGTAAGAGCTGGAAGTAAATCATTCCTTGACTGTCTATTGCGATGCCTGTTTTTCTACTCCTCCTGCTCCTCCTTTAATCCACTCGTTCTCTGTTTTACGCTCGCTGCCTAAAAGGCGGCAACAACTTCCGCTAGCTACGCACATTTGCGCTTTATGCCGCCTGAAAGTCGACTACAAATTTGTTGCCTTCAGCTGCTAGCGACTTGTTGCTGCTTCGAAGCATCTCATTTGGCCCTCTTCTTTGGCCTAAAAGCCACTCGTGTGCAATATTTTATGTGTCTAGGCTGGTGAGCGCAAGCATAATTTATGTTACAAGGCAAGTACAGACAAGGGAGTAGCAGGCACGACTAGTAGTTACCCTTTAAATCACGAGGAGACTAAGTTAATGTTGTGGGCATAAAATATGTCAGCGAACTTAGTGTGGATAGACAGACCATTGTAGTCTGGCTTACCTGTTGAGCATCTCCTCTCTGCTCACCGTACAGGGTATAACGTGTGTAGCAACTACATTGAGTCTGTTGTGCTATAAATTGTGCGTGGCTCATTGATTTTTTGTGCGACTCTTGACTTGTGATTTTATTTAAAAGCGATTTCTTTTTTGGCTTCTATTTGGCTTGCCATTTTGAGCACACACAACTTCTGTCTGTGTGTGTGTTGTGTGTGTTTTGTTTGGTGTTTTGGCAGTTTGAGGTTCGATTTACATACAACTGTTATTCGATAAGTTATTGCTGTTTTTGCTGTTGTTGATGCGATAAAGGGCAACAACTTAAAGAAGCTCCCAAAGGCTCATCGACCATTAGCCGCTGTAAAGTTAACCTGAGCTTCTGTTAGACTCCAGTTTCGTCCCTCTTCCCTCCTTCACTCTATTGCCTTTCTATCCTCTTTCATGGTGTGTTGAGGCTGCAAAAATGACGCCTACGGCTTGACTACAAGGACAGCCAAAAAGAAAACAAATCCTTTGGCCAGAAGTTGAACCTTGGTCCTTGCTAAGTTTATGCAAATGTCCTGTGACTGTGTGTGTGCCCAGCACTTGTCCAACTTGTAGGCAGTCGCCTAAAGGCGCCAACCAGCTTGCTGCCGCATTTATTAAGTTAAAATATTTATATATTTTAAATAGGCCAACAGAGAAGAAGGAGCACAGCAAAAAAGAAGCCAGAAAAAGGGTTTTTCTTTAGCTACTGTATTTTTGCAGTCTCCTTTCTTTTCGCTTAAGTATCGATTGCGAAAATCTATTTACGAATTTTAAATTGCTTCCTTACAGAGTGACGCGAAAGCAGCTGCTACACGAGAAACCTTTTTGTGGCACACACACACACACACACAAATTTGTTAAGGACATGCATTTGCCATCATTCAATTTGTCACATTGCGCATACGCAGCGTTGACGCTCTCAGTGCTGCTTATTAATTGGACTATAAATTTACATTTGCCGCACATTTGGTACCCAGTCTTGACAGCCCCATTTAAATTCCTGCGTCAAGCATAATGTCACAACGATCTAAATTTCTCAGCAAGATTTCACCTGTAAAACCGAGCTAGGTGTATAATTAAGCCACGGCTTGTTAACACGTCTCAAATTGCTGCTGTGGTAGGCAGGTAGATAGGTAGACGGGCTGACAGAGTGACAGACTGACAGACTGACAGCTAATGTGCCACAAGTCACTTTACGCTGACAGAGCTATTGAAAAATTGATGAGCTGCTCGGGGACGGGAGCAAAGATAACACATCCTGCCATTCTGACATCATAATACATAAATCCATAAGTATTTCCCCAGCTCTTGGCGTTCCTTCTGAGCAGCTGTCACTAAAAATAAATAAACAGAAAAAATGTGTGTGATTGAAAATCGTGTGGCAGCAAAATGCCATCAGGCCGTTTCCGTTTCCGGCATCAAATCAAATAAATCTACGAGTCGAACAAAAAATAATGTAGCACTTCAAACTGATTGAAGTGATTGAAGTGATTTGCGTGCATCAATCTAATTTTGGAACGCTAAAACATTGTGAAATTAAATTGACTTCAAATAGGCTAAAAATCATATTTCTTCAAGCCAAATCTGAAAGCGCTTTAAGTAGACCAAAGCTCTCTAAACTAATACTGCCCAGAGGGAATCTTAGAGTAGATTCCTTAACTAAACTCCTCCAGCCTCCAGTTAAGTCACAGTACGATTTCCAAGCCGATAAATCTTTAATCACAGTTACAAGCTGGACACAAACGGAGTTTCCAATTTGCTACTTAAAGCTCTAGGGATGAAGCACCTTTCAAAAAATTAGTATGCCACATGCAACACAACGTGCAACATTCATAATGCAACACACTTTCAATACAACTTTCATTGGGCTTTTGTGCTGAAAGTAAACGGGAAAAAAAGGCAGAGCAGCAAACAGTCAAATGGGATCATAAATATTTATAAACTTTAAAAGTCGAAAGAAATTGAAACGAATCGAATTGAGCCGAAAAATCGATGGCATTGTCAAGGTTTCTATTAAAGACACGCCCAGCTATACGCCCACCTGTACGCCCACCGGTACGCCCAACTGCCTCCTAGTGGCTCAAGTGCTGTGTCTATGCATATTTAAAATTCCATTTAAATTTCACGCAATTGGGAAAATGCGTGTTAAAATTAAAAACGAAAATCGAAGCTTAGCAATTATGAAAAGCGGCTTAAACGAAGTGGCCAGGAATAAGGATGAACTCAAGGACTCCTTGACCAGCATTAAACATAATTATCGAGGGGCTATTTATGGCACAGCACGGCAGTGCTTCAAGTCGAGTGTAAAAATGAAAATGAAAAATGGAAAATTCCTCAGATTTTTATGCATAAATCAGTAGCATAAAGGATATAGCTTTGGGTGTTTTATCCTTATGCTCCAACGGTACTCCAATTAGCTGCGCAGTCGGTTGTAATAATTAACTGCTTGCTTGTGCAATTTTTTTAACATTAGTCTCATTTTGGTTACAAGTTGCTCAACGTTGCGTATGCGCAATATTCAGCTAGCTTGTGTTTTTGACTTTGATGGTTCACAGTTGCCTTAGAAAGTCATATTTCATTAAAAATCAAAAGGGGGTGTGGCCAGAGGGGGGGGTGGGGGGTGGATCACCTGAGGCGCTGTTAATTTCCCCAGACACCTTGCAACGGGAGCTGAAATTGTTGCTGTGTTGCAACATTTGAAAGAAGCTGCTGTTTGTGGCTGCCACAGCAAATGAGAATGAAAGCAAATAAGCCAAGGTAGAAGAAGCAAGTAAAAACGGTCGCAGCACAACGAGGGTCAACAACAACAGCAATAAAAATAAAAATACAAATAACAATAACAATAACAATTTGATTTCTGTTTGCTTGCCCGTTTCGTCTGTTTCGTCGGTTTTGACTGTTTCGTGTGCGTATTTGTCTGTTTATTTGCTTTATTTCTGCTGTTTGTCTTTGCCAGGGGAAGGACTCCTGCAGGACACGGCTGGGCGTATTGGGGTACCCTCGGCTGACCTGTCGAGGCAACTTGGCTGTGGCTGTGGCTATTTAATTTACAATTTACATTCAAAATATCTCGACAGCTGCAAGGTGCAAGCAAAAGTTTGTTGGCTTCTTTTTTTTGGAGTATGTCCTGAGTTTGAGTTCAATGAACAGGACACAGACAGGATAATGACTCCATTTCAATTAGATGAGCAGCAGAGCTGAGAAGGGGTAGTGGAGAAGTGGGGGGAGGGTGTTCAGGTGTATTTTTTGGGGTGGGGGACAGAGGGCATTTAACGATTTATGCTTTTTAATTAGGTTTCCATTTCGGTATCGAGCAGACGTCTCGAATTTCACTTTTATTTCGTCTTCAATTACTTTTAATTATTCGCCATTTGTTTGCGTTTACATTTTCACGCTATCGCCCTCTCTGTCGTGCGCTATCTCTGTCCCATTCTCACACTCTATCTGCTTTCTTTTTTGATACATAATATGAAATAATTGTGGCACTACAACAATTGCCGTGGCGCTTAAATGAGTTTCGTGTGGCAACATTGCCTTGAATTCAATTTAAGTGGCAAACAGGACAGCAAGAAGAGCACTTTCCCGTCCCATCACGCCCCTCCATGCCCCTCCACTCCTGTGCCTGTGCACCTCATCCTCTTTGTTTGTTTGACTGTTTGTCAGTTTGTTTGTTGTAGTTGTTAGAAGCCAAATGGCTTTCAATTAAAATTGTAGCCTAGCACCAGTTGTCGATTTAATTAGTTTGCAAAGCGTCGTTCGCTTCCTACAGGATGCATACAGGGTGCCCGTAGCACAATTGCTATAAATAACGTGCATAAATTATGCATTCAATTAAGTTATCTTTTGTTTTATTTACTGTCGGGGCAATCTGTCAGTTTGGCATAGCTGTTGGTTGTAGATATAGATACAGGGTGTCAGGCATTGTGTTAGCTTTTGAGAGGGTGACCAGGGGGCGTGACACAGGTTACAAATGGTCTTGAAATGGCACGCGAAAAAGTTTAAATGAGTTTTTTGAGTTTAACACGAGTTTTTTTGAGTAAAATTTATACAGGGTGCCTACTATAAATTGAGAACTAAGCTAACTATCCTTCATTTCATTCAATGTAAGTATAAGAAGAGTAGACTAGAGAATTTCACGAGCCAGCATAAGTCTTGAGCCGTCTTTTTTACTCTTCAGCAGTTTATGGCAGCGTATCGAGGTCACCCTGTATGCTGTCTACAGGAAACTAAAGACTACCGTGATTTAATTACTATAGCAATAAAGTCGCCCATTTTAACTTTTGAGTCAATGTACCGTATGTTAACAATCAGGAAGTTGTCGGCACAGGGTGTCTACAGGGTGTATTTTGGCACACAGTTTGGCCACAAAGTTGTTTAGCCTGCGGCACATTTCTGTTATGCACATTTCTCGCAGTGTAATTACCTTTTGGCCTTGGAAGACAATACAATAAATACTTATATAATAGTAATTGGCAATGTCTGGGCAAATTGCTACTGACTGCTTGTCTTGCTGTCCCACCGCCACACTGTCCCGCTGACCTGATGTCCTGTCCTGCCACGCCCAGCTGCCCACGCAGCATAACTGCTCCATGTCCAGTTGAAGTTGTAGTTCTTTGTGTTTCGTATTCGCTGCGCATTAAATTGAGCTTAATTGGAAATTACATTCAAGTGCCATTGTTGTTATTATGCTGTTCATGGAAGGCACAGCCACACACACACACACACGCACAGCACTACACACTTACAGACACACATGTAGCAGGCACTTACATATGCATTACATAAACTGATTCCGTTGCTCTTAAGTTAATATAATTAGTTTCGGTGTAAAATTATAAACGTCAACCGCTGGCATTAACACAGATACACATGCACACACACACGCACACACACTCGAGTCTCTGCAAAGCTTTTGTGGCTTAAAGGAGCAAAATGAGCGATTCAAACGGCCAAAGAGCGCACTTACACACACACACACACACAGAAACTCGCCTAAGTGCAGGGTATTAAAGTGTTCCAGCTGCCAGTTAGTCAGTCCACGCGGTTTTCAATCACGCCCTCCACAACTGACACGCCCCCAAAGAAGGCAGCACGTAGCGTGTACGCTTGCGGCACATGTCAAATAGGGTGCCCCCTGAATACCACACGATATTTCCGCTCAATATTTGCACAATTTCCTATATTTGTACAACACAATTTTGATGTGGACGCACGCAACAAATCCCATCAGTTTGCTCTCCTCCTTTCTCCTCCCTCTCTCCCCTTTAAGCCCTTTAGACCACTCCAACGTTTAGCTCAACTTTTTGATTATAAAAAATTTACATGTGTTGCTCAATTTTTGGAGAAGAATTTTAGATTATTTGACGTTGAAAATTATGCGCAAATAAGTGTAAAATTATCAAAATGACAGCTGAACTGGTACGCTGGTGTGTGGGTGGTGTGTGTGCTGTGTATGTAGGTGTGTTGTTGTTACTTTTTAATTAACAGCCAGTAAATTACGTATACGCCGCGGCGCACAACAGCTGAGTAAACGCGTCTAAAATGCGTTAAAACCCAAATTCCCGCCAACCAATTTAAAGCTAGATTTGGCAATTTTATAATTACAGCCAGCTATTTTCGGATATATATCTACTAAAACATCTAAAACGCAGTAGAATCGACTGCTTTAACTAAAATATTTCAATTTAAGTTAAGAAATGTCGGCTACACAGCTGCTCTCCCGCTACCCCTCGACTACAGGGTGCGCACTGCGCAGTCATGCCCACCTAAAGTGCATTCAACTGTGCGTGAAAATGTCGGCGGTAAGACAATAATGTTTAAAGTATAAAGTCCTTAGAGTGGAGTGGGTAAGCAGGTCCGATGGTGGGGGGGGCCTGAAACATGGTTAAAAGAGTTGAGTAGAAACTTTTGAAGTTGCCGCAAAATTGCGTTAACTTTTTAGTAAGTCACTTGATTATATTTTCGAGGTGGCAAAGACTTCAATGAAGTTCGCGCTACTGTCCCATTTGTGCACAGACTGCCTGACCTTGGTTTGGCTTGATTTGGGTTCCGCACGGGATCGGATGGAGTCGGGTTCGCGGCCGGGTTGAATCGGGGTTTTGTAAAGGTTTATGGCCTTATTTACGGGTTGAAAGCTGATGACGGCGTGGTGTTTAGCGCGTAATTGAGACAATTAAATTGACTTTGACAATGCTGAAAATGAAGAAAATGTTAGAAACTGGCGGAAAATGAAAGAAAATGGGTGAAAATGGCGAGCAAAGTGAAGCGCGGCAAATCAAGAGCAACTGAAATACAATATAATAAATAATCTGTGGCAAGCAAGAAATTTGAGTCCTTTTAATTTTCATATTTCCCAGAGTTTTTTCTTCCTTTTTCCTATTTTTTGCGTGCTGCCCGGGAAAACCTTTAGGTTGTAATTAAATTTTGCTAGGCAGCTTGAGCTGCTTGTGTGTGTGTGTGTGGGTGTGTGTGTGGGAATGTGTGTAATTCCAATGGCCTTTGACTTAAGCTGAGGATGCAACTCATGTGGCAGCTGCTGCATAACTGAGCACAAGGCGCAAACTTCTTGCCTCTGCTTAGTATGCATTGCATTTTGTGCCCTTTGTGTGTGTGTGAGGCAGCAGCTTAAGTTGCAACACGCAGAGCTAGTACACAGAGAGATGAAGAGAGAGAGAGAGAGAGAGAGGAGGAGACAGCTACAACTACTAACTCAAATTGGCAAAGGCGACAAGCTGCGACTGATTTTATTATGCAGAAAGCGATACACAGAGAGGAAGGTACGCCCAGCACGCCCCCTTCGACGCCCACTTTTCGCAGATGGACGCGTAATTGGAGCGTAATGTGTTAAGGTGACAGGCACGTGAACTGCGTCTAATTTGCTGCCTGTTTGTTGCTTGCCCCAACAACTGTTGCATATTGCATGAAGTGATTATATTTTGTTTGCTCTCTAAATACAAAGGACATGAAAGAGGGAGCATAGAATGTAGAACATGAAGTAGGGAACATGGAAAAGGGAGCACGGAGAAGGGTGCAGGGTGTGCTTGGAGTTTCCCGCTGCGAATGCAAATGACGACTGGGACTGACTACAATGCAAATCAAAGCTCAGATTGGCAACAGCGGGAAGGCAGGGACGTGGGAGTGGGTAAGGAGCTGTGGGGACTGCTATTAATGACTAGCTGATAAGTCAGTTGGCCAATTGCTGTGCTAGGAATTGTAATAACTTTATTTGTGCCAGCATAACTAGCTTAATAATTAACTAACATGTCAAGCTGAGTAGATTGTTCAATTGTAAAACTAAAACTGAAGTTGATTAAGCCATAAGTGAAAGGAAAGTGCCTAAACTAATTTATAATTCAAGTTTTACTGTCCACATACACTAAGCCAAGGTAGTCATATGTTACCTAAAGTCTCTCTGCATAAAGTGAGTATATAATAATTGTTTTTATTTGTTGCTTTTTCTTCCTCTTAATCAATGTCCAGACTAGTCTCTCTAGAATAAATCATTTCATAGCTTTATTTATGCAGCTAAACTTCAGTGTTTTCCATTTATTTCTTCTGCTTTTCAGACTTCAATTGCTTCTTATTTAAACTTCACTACATTTATCAGCAACTTTTGATCAAATTTACAGTTTGTTTGTTACGAAATCCGACAAAAATATTGATTTTGATACGTATGCAAATTTACACAATGAGTCGCATGTTCTTGTTTGGTTCTGGCCACTCACTATGCCTCGATATATTTGCTTTTTCGGCTGATGTGCATCACAAGTTCCACACCACGCCCCCTGCGCCCCTTTCCCCACTACGTTTAACCCCACAGTATCCATTTCGAGTTGCAGTTGCAATTGAGCAAACATTTTTTCGTTTACCCATCGCGGATTTTATTGTAAAATTCGTTTCGAATGGAAATCAATGAAAACTTTAGCCTGTCTCCCAATACACCCCCCCCTGCCAGCTGTTTGTTTTTGCCTCTCTTGGCCCAGAACTGTGGTAGCAGCGATGTCGATGCTAAAGCGCCGCTTATTTAGTTAAAATTCCTAACTAAATATTTTGCTTTTCTATTAAGGAAACGGGGGAGTGGGATAAGGGAGAGGAATCTGCAGGTACAGAGTTTTCTGTGCTGGTTTCAGTTTTGTGCGCCAGCATTTTCAATTTCTACTAATCCAGACCAAACAAAAAGCGAAAAGAAAAAGATTTTACATTGAATTTGACTACGTTGCGAGCTGTGCGGAGAATGTGGATGGCAGCGGGGGGAGTGGAAAACGAATCAGGGGAGAAAAAGATATTGAAGTACTGCTGAAAAAGAAATGGTATACGCTGCTGCTTTCATTTGGATTTATTTATATATATTGTTTTGTGTTTTCTACTTTGTTTTGTTTGTTTACTCGCCACGCGCTCAAAATAAAGTCGAAAATCAAACAAAGATAAGGGCATATATATATATATAGATATATATTTATACAAGTAGATGGGAATGTATTTATGTTGCTGTGTGAGTGTGAGTGTGTGGGTGTGTGCATTAGGTAGATATGCCATTGATCAATTGCAGGACTAATATTTTGATTGGCTCTACCGGATTTGGTGACAGCTTAATTTGCTTTACTGCATTTCATTTCATTCACGACCATGCCCACAACGCCCATATTTATCATAAATTGTGGGTTTGAATTTCATTAGTTGGTGTTCGCCCTAAGCCGCTTAGCAAAAGACAAAAGAAGAATCATAGGAAATGACAATGACAGGGAGTAGACAACGTGGCGTATGTGTGATAAGTCTGTTATTGCCACGTCATGCTGCATTTAGGGTCACCGCGTGACGCACAGACAGTTCTTCTAGCCGAAGTGCTGCATCATCTAAATTGTTGTAATTGTCTTGAACCTTGCACACCGCAACCAAAGCCAAAACCAAAATCCAAAATCAAAATTACATTTGACATTGAAATTGAATATAAATTTTTGAATTGTTTGCGAGACATTGAAAATGGACTTAAGAGTTCGACTGCAGGTAACGAACGATCAACGACGTGTTTGTAGAATGTGGCCAACAACAATGATAACAACCCGTAATATTGACAGATTTTTAAATTGAGTGCGAAATATTCTTCACTTAAAGCAAACAAACAGAGAAAACAAAACAACAGCAGATGCAAACAGAGCAAGAGCTTAAGATAAATAGATAAACAGTGTTAGCGGACGGTAAGACGCTGTAGTGTGAGTCAGTGCGGTCACTTAGGCTTATTTATAGCTAGAATTGACTTATAATTTCAATAGCATAACGGCTAGATTTCAACTGTTTTGAGATCAAAAGCTTTGAGGAATATTTTTAGGGCATCTTTGATTTAAATTAAATAAGAAAATATTATTATTATTTAATGTTGAATATAAAACAGTCTTATAAAATATTAGTTTGTGTATATGATTAGTATAAAGTCAACTATAACTTACTATCCACACATCAAAAGTGTTCAAATACTATTGCTACCAACTCTTTTCACTTATCTAGGTATTTTATCCCATGAAATTCCGTCAGCACTGACGCTGAGGCCACTGACATTGGCATTGAAGTGGCCAAAATGCGATTAAAGGTCGAGTATGAGTGATCGGCAATCTGGCAATCAAACAATCGAACAATCGAACATCGAACACAACACGTCGGCACTTGCAACAGGTTTGAAGATGCCGCCACAGCATTGCGGAAGGTGTCGCTAAGTGTGTTTAATGAAAGATAAATAACACAATACCAACAACAACAACAACAACAATTGTTACTGAAATTGAAACTGAAATTAAAATTCCGGTTCGATCGTGTTCGCTTTGGCGTTCGAACTTCTTCTGGGAGCTGCTTGCAATCTGGTGCTAATTTTTCATATAAATAGTTTATGAAATTTCAACAGACTCATCACAACGCAACGACCCACAAACGTAGCAACACCTCAACTCAACTCAGTCACAAAGATGGTAAGTATCTGTATCTGTATCTACCACTCAGTACTTGTATCTTTAACTCTTTCTTTTTGCTCAATATTTTTAGCATTCCATTAGCAAATCTCTTGGCCTGCTGCTGGTTTTGGTGGCAGCAGCAAATGCTGCAACGCTGCGACAGCAACGAGACGTTTCCCATTTGCCTTTGGAGTATTTGTCACCTGTGGTGCTGCCACCGCTGCCAAGTCACGAGTACTTGCCACCAGTGGAGCAGCATGCGGCTAGCTTGCCACATGTCTTGCAACCGCCACGCGATTACTTGCCACCTGTGGAGCAGCTTAAGCTGAGCAATGAGTATCTGCCACCGGCAACAACTGAGGCAGCCACCGAGGAGCCCACCACCGAGGCACTTGAGGTACCCACCACCACCACCGAAAAGGAACCAGAAGTGGAGGTGGTGACAGAGCCACAGCCGGAAACGGAAACTGAAACCGAGGCGCCCTCCGATATGACACATGAGAATCTTGAGAATGGTTCGGGTGTGCTGCACGCTGATGGCTATCATTATAGTGCACCCGAGATTGTGCCAGATCTGACGCCCGAGGCTTATCTGCCACCACTCGATGACAATGCGGTGGTTGCCGAGGAGTTGCCACAAACTGATGAGTCCGCTGCTTTGTTGGATGATGGTTATCACTACCGTGCGATTCGTCGGCTGCGTTTTTAAGCGAATCAACTACGAATTTTGTTAATCAACTGTTTTGTTGTTTATTTTTATATGCACCATAAAGCGCACCACACAGTCCTACCACACACCGCACCACTCACACACACGCACATACGCACACACACACACACAACATAACAACAGCTGAAGGCTTACAATAAAGGCATTTTTCTAAAAATACTCGCGGTTTTGCAACAACTCAATTAGAGTGCTGTCTGGGGAGAGGTGTAAGAGACAGGTGACAGGTGGTGAAAGCAGTGGGCGTGGCTATAACATTTCATTTGATATTGATGACAGGAAATTAGAAAAATGTTTTCATTCTGTTTGCCACACACACAACATTATTCTGCTGCCGTTCATCCTCATCATGATCAACATCCATCTACATTCACATCCCAATCACCATCACCATCATCATCATCATCATCACTATCATGGTTTCGTGTCGTGCTTCCTCGTGTGGCAACACAATTGATTTGTCTGTTGTCTCTTACACTTTTCGCTTTCCACTTTCCACTTTTCACTTTTCAATCCTTGTGTCTTGTGTCCTGAGTCCTGTGTCTCGTGCCTTGTCAGAACGAGCGCCTTGCGTCTTGTTGTTGACACAATGTCGTCCCTTTTATTGTTTTCCCTATTGTTCCCAACCCGCATATATATATATATTTCGATTAGCCAAGTTTCCCTCCCACTTTTCCAGCCTCCCGTCCACTCTAACCGCCTTTCTCAATAATTCAGCAATTTTCCGATTGCTCCATTAATTTTTCAGCTGCTGTTAATGTTGTTTTAAACTGGCTATTGCCATTTTATGGTCCTGAATGTGGCTTTAACTGGTCTAACGGCCGCCAAAGTAGGTCTTAACGGCATAATTGATTGATTGTTGGCTAAACTATGATTGATTTGTTTGTAAGTGTAGTTTTTTTTTGGCAGTAAAACACATAAATGTTATTATAATTAGGTGGGCATACATTGCAGGGTATATCAATAACATAAACAACCCACTGGAGTCCCTAACTCTAAATTTTCCCCTTGACTAGATATGAGTATAAATTGCCAGCCTTTGAATAATTTATAAATTTATAAATCTCGCATCAAACTTTAAATGAAAGTCTTTGGCAAGTTGGCCGAGCTGCCAACTTTGTGGCAAGTTGAAAGCCACGCAACAAGTGGCAACAGTTGCCTGCAACAGTGTTAAACGCAGAGTGTTGCGGTTAGCGACCCGTAGCCAAAAACACCGAAAAAAAGAACTAAACAAATAGCAAGAAAATAAAAGAAAAACTTGTGAAGGAAAAACAAGGAAATGAGCTTTTACTGCATTCCCCCGAGAGCAACTCGGTCTTTTTATATTCGCAATAAAATGATTTTTGGACCAAAACAAACACCTGTAAGCAGCACTTGGCACTTGGAATAACAGCAAATTGAATGTGCCACACAATTGAAGCCAGAAAATTGAATGGGGAAAGCTTTTTCAGTGTCGAGCTTTCCGTGTTCGTCGCTTTTCCGTTCAATATTCAACGAAGGCAAAGGGAAAAGCACATAAAAGGCCGTTGCTTCGGAAAATTCAACTCAGTTGCGGTTTCAACGTGGCCGAAAGCGAACGCAAACCCCCGAAAAGAAAAACGTTAACTCTGTGAAAAGTGAAAAGCGTTACGGGTACGCATTTGAAATTCGCTGAAGGTAGCAAAGCCAAAAACAAATCACTCAAGTACCAATAGATACAAATGAAATACCCAAAAATAAATTACAACCTCCCCCAACTGAAAAACTGACCAATGTTGTGCCCTGCCCCCTGGGAAAAGGGCGGCATGAAGTGAGCCGAGAAATGACAAATGATCAAGCAAATTGTTTATAAATTGAGTGCAATAAATTGAACAACTTTAAAGAGCAGAAATAAACAGAAAGCGGAAAGGAAAATTGAAATTAACTTAATAAATTCACTGTTTCATTTAGCCAAATATAGAAACTGTTAAACAATGCAAATAATGGAAATGTTTTAATAGCTCACTAATAAACTAATAAATGAAAACTGTTGTGGAAATTGGTCGTCAATTAGAAATTGTGCATTAAAATTTAATTAGATACAAACAAACATTGAATAAAATGAAATTAAATTTAATAAACGCCTGAAATAGAAACAAAAACAAAACGTTAATAAATATTTAAATTCAGTTGCGAGCCATAATTAAACGGCACAACTTTAAAGCTTCCAATGATTATCACAAGACATGTAGAAGAAATAAAAAAATAAAGAGTTTTACGCTCAATTAAAACTAAACTTTGAATTCCGTTTGGGAATTTCACAAAAGTAATTAAAATGCAATTAAATTGTGCAAAATGTTGCATACCAAATCAAATTAAATGTTACATTAAATACACACAAATCGCATCAGTGCCAACAACAACAACAACAACAACAGCAGAGACAAAGAAAAAGTAATAACAGTGATAACAATAAAATTTGTATATATATTTATGGCTTAGAAATTGAATACAATTTATTGTGTATTTACATTGAACGAATTGCATTTACCTTTGGCAGTTGTTGTTGCTGTTTGTTGTGTGTTGGCGGCCTTCCTGACAAACACACAGAGAAGGTTCATAGCTACACACAGCAGTTTATTAATAAACGTTTGGAGTACAATGCACAGCACATAGAAAAGATAATAAAAACGCGTATACGCGTCGTTGGCCGCGAGCTGGTGTGTAAGTCCGTCTCTCTCCCCCACTCTCTGGTATTGTGTGTATATTGCACGCTTTTGTATTTATTAATAACAAAGTAATCAGACATTGTAATCTCCTCGCAAAGCGTATTACAGCAGTCATAACAATGGCAACTCAAACTCAACCTACATCCTGTTGCCTACCTTCCACACTCTCTCTCTCTCTCTCATGCTGTATCCCTGTTGTCCTGCTCTGGCTTATCTGACTGTCGTTGCTGCATCCTCTAAGGTCCTAAGGCTTTGTTGTTGCTGCTCGGCGCACTTCCGGCTCAAGTGGCAGCAACAACAAATCCAAATCGCAAATTGTTTCACAATTTTTTCCCATTTTGTTCAATTTTTTGTTGCTTTTATTTTTGTTATATTTTTCTAATTTTGCGCTTCATTTGCCAGGCGCGAAATCAAAACCAGCAAATGAGTCAATTCTCAACTTTCAGTTCAGTTCTCATTGCAGGATTTCTGTTCTTGTTGTTGTTGTGTTTTTGTATTTTAATTTAGCTTCGATTTGCGCTGATTTCGCTTTGAAGCCTGATTGCCTCTTTAAGGGGCAGCAAGGGAGAAGGGAGAGTGTGGAAATCCAAGGAAAATTGATGGGCTTATGGCGTGTCTATGACCCAAACAACGAAAACAATCATTTGTCTGTCTGACGATTTTATGTTATTGCAACAAAGCATTTCCTATGTAAATTGCAATTCATTTGGTGTCAGTGTCTCTCACCACTTTCCCCCTCTCTTCTCTGCTTCTTATACCTTTCGCCACCCGCTGATTGGTTGCAATTTGCTGCTGACAGTGGGTCAAACTAATAAGTAACTAATTAATTTGATTTGCGTAATGGCGACGACAATCAAGTTTGTTGTTAACCCAACGTCCAACGATGCGTATGATTAATATTTATAGGTCAGGATTTAAATGGTCAGTGAATGCGATTTGAGTTGTATTTTTTTATATTTATTTTCATTTTTGACATTTCACACGAAAATGCTGTTAAAATACGCGTTAATTTTGTAGCTGGCATTTACAATTTACATTGCAAAATAATTGAAATAACAACAATGAATAAAGACAGAAAAAAGTAACCACAAAAAAAGAGAGAAAGTAGAGGAAACGCGCTGTCAAGCAGAAGCGGCAGCCACAGCAAAATTGAAGCGACAACAGCAACAAATCAGTTTAATTTAAATTTTCCTTTTTCCAACAAACGCGTGTGTGTGTGTGTGTTTGTGAGTGAGTGTGGCAAAAAGGAAAGTCTTTGCCGTTTTGGCCGAGAGCTGCCGTCACGCAGCTCGACAAAAAAACAAACAGAAACGCAACAAATAAGAAAACACTTCGCTTGCCATCATAAGGCTGTTTGAGGGGAAGGGCAAGGGGCGTGACGTGTCGGGGAAATAGGGGGGACAGAGCCCAAAAAGTATTTATTATAATTATTTGAGATATTTTTCATTTAAACGCGCATTTCATTTGGGGCGTGCAGCTAAAGAAAACAAATGTTGCAAGGCCGTACTTCAATCCAATGTACAATGTTCAAATAAATAATCATATCAAAGGACAGGAAAGAAAAGGAGCAGAAAACGAACCAAGGAGGAAAGCAGCGAAGGGCACTACGGAGTAGACAGTGCTGGACAGCTGGAGCGAAGCAGCGACAGCAGGCTTCACTGTAACAGGTATGCCAAAAATGCCACACATAAATTCTCATACTTCATTTTAGCTGTGTGGGTCAGTTGAGTACGGTGGTGTCTGACTTGTGCTCCGGTGGTGCCTTTCTGCTGGCATTTTGTTTATTCATTAGCTGCAGTTGGCGCCTCCGTTAAGCACTTAATTATTTAATTTTGTTGCACGACGTGCTTATGTTTGTTATTTGTTGTGCTTGCTACATGTGGCATGGCTCCTAACTCAGTGCCCTCCTCTGTTGCGGTTCGCTGTCAACCCTGGTAAATGTCAGTTGTGGCATGTCCAACTCTATGTGTGTGCTGTGCCTGTGCCTCTGTGCTTGTGTGCTCCACTCTTGCGGCCAGCTTTGCGTATGCTTAATATGAATTCTATAAATTATAAGGTATACGTAATGAGCTAGTAAATTAGTTCGTACGCTGGCATCCTATGAAAAAATGCAACCAAACCAGTTTCACTTTTGGCTCAGCGGTTTACGAGGGCGTACGTTTAGAGGGCGTGGCAGTGTCTGCGGTCTGTAGCAGCAATTAGTTAAATACAAAGTTTATATATGCTGTGACTGCCATTTTCAGCAGCACTTGCTTTACACAAGTGTGTGTGTTTTAGCCTACTATATTCGGTATTAGGTTTCTAAGCTACATACCGTTGTATCTACTTGGTATTTCTCGTATTTGGGTATGCTTTGTGCTGCCAGGTGTGGCAAAGTTGATCTGAAACTTTTGTGCATCAATTGGGATAAAAGTTGGCAAAATTCGTCGGCAGTTTCATACTTTTGCCAGAGCTTAAATCAAGTATTTACCTCAATAAAATGCCTAGAAAACAAAAAAAAAAGCAACGGCAATTTAATCTTACTGCTACTTTGTTGAAAGTGAGGATTGTGCCTAGGTATAAACGGGTTGAGCACCTTTAATACCATAATACAGCTGTATTAAAGTTATTGATTCGATTTAAATCGTTCACAAAAAGTTTTCTGAGACTAAGATTTAGTAAGCTTTGAAGTGGATTGAAATATAATCGTATTTTTAGTGCCCCTCTCACATATTTCCAATGCCCTTCTTAACTATGTCCATTAAGTCATTTAGAACTGTAAAACAAAAACTGTTTTGCATACCAAAATTTGCCAAAAATCAACTCAACTTCTTTTTCTCCCTCTCCCAGCATTGGTCCTTAAGCTCTTTCCTGTGTATTCTCAGCCCATTAAAATCAATAAAAGAAAAAAGCCCATCAACTGGCCATTGTATGTAATCTGTGACTAATTTGGTCGAACATGTCATTAATTAAATGCTCCTGTCGTGTATGGCATGTCTGTGATTACTTAATGATAACAGATTCAATAGGCGTACAAGGTATGATATTAGGATTTGGTATTCGAAATGCTGAAATTAGTAATTGAATTTAGCACGATACTATGCTTTAAAAGGACAAATCCAATCAGCTGTTGAGTGCGTTAATTTATTCATGAAATTTTGCCTGACCAGCGGCAAAAACAACAACGGCTACAACAATATTGGTTTTGCCTCATTAGCCATAAAGCATTACAGGGCTAGACCAACTAGGGGAAAGTGTGGAAATTGGGGAAAATGGGGGGAAACGGGGAAAAAGGGGAAAAATGTTGTGGCTCATTTGGCACACAGAACACGCACAGAATGAACAGTGTTTTCTGCTCTAACTCGACTTCGACTTTCACATTCACTTTCACAATTCCAATCTATTTCTTTGGCGCGTTTTTGTCTAATCCCAGACAGGGTCTTAATTCCCATTGCCTGATTTTGACATGTGGCCAGCGGGAGTGGCAAGTTGGTAGCAAATTTATTGGAGATTTCCCAATGTCCTTGAACTTCTGGCGTGTGCCTTGAATGCACGCCAATAAAATTAGTGATTTCCACAATTTACAGCTCGATAGTCAATAAAAATTGCAGTTGAAAATTTAAACAAAATAAAAATGCAAATCAAAATCAAAAATTCGACAATAAAGCAGAAAGCTGAAAAGGAGAAAAATAATGTTTTATTTTTTGTTTGTTTATGTTACATGAAATCGGTTTGGCATGAGTGCAAATGAGTTGTTCGGAATGAAAACAGTTCCGGGTGTCAGTTAGTGGATCAGTCGGTGGCAACGGTCAGCAGCGTATTTAATGCAGCGCAAAAACTGCTAAAAATGGCTAAACAAAAATCAATGACGATTCTGCTTCAGGCTACCTTCAACTTGTACAGAATCGCAATGGGACTGAGCAGGAAAATGGGGAAAATGGTGGTGGAAATAGGGACGTGCAGCTGGCTGAATGCCAAATCAGCACTTGACATGGTCGGGGGATACTGTGTGACCCAGTCCTTGCTCTCAGCTTGAGCTGCGTTTTCAGTGTCCTGTCGAGGACACAAAAGGCAGCTATCGACTGTCGCCGTGTGTGCACTTAAGTGCATCCAAGTGGGCGTGCCTGGCAAAGGCGACAACGAAGTGTGGAGGGGGACAAACTGTAAGTTGTGCATAATTTTAATTAAATTGTGATTGTTGCTGCTTTAACACAGTCAGCTCTAGCTTCAGCAGCAGAGCCACAGCTACAGCCACAGACTCAGTCGTCGACCTCAAATAAAATATGCTGTTAAAGGTCGAGTCCTATGGAGAGGGTTATGTGGGGAACGTGGGGGAAGTGGAGTAAGCTTGTGGGAGCTGAGTGCATATGAAATGCATAAAGGATAATGGACTTAGAGTAAACAAAAGCAACCAAAGGCAAAAAACAATGAGCACAAACCTAAAACATCGCCCGGAGAGCACAGACACAGACCACAACAAGCAAATAGGCAACAAACAATGCCAACAATAAAAGAAAGAGTATGTACAAGTGCAGATACTCAGTACAGTAGTGTGGCATGTGTTTATTAAGAGAACTACAACTAGAACTAGAAACTACTTGATGGTAGTTTCTAGAAATATGCTAAATTTAGTAGAGGAAATATAGTGGCCTTTAAGTTATTACTTATTAATATTCCTTTCCTTCATATAAATTCCTTTCTGAAGGAGCTGTTAAAACCATGTTGTACTAACAAATACCTTTTATTGCAATTTAAAAGAAATATATAAAACTATAGGGTATACAGCATATGGTAGCTTAGATTAGCATTCCTACAAGGAACTGCTGATTGTAAATGCGAATAGCTGAGGTTTCTTTAAAGTTCCCTCTGTACTGCGATTACTCTCTTCTTTCCCTATTATGCCTACGGATTGCAAACAGCTACAAGTACCGGGAACAACAGAGAGTGCTGCACTTTAGGATGCCCTTTACTTATTTTTAAATATTTGTTAGTAGATCATTTTAACTTTCACTCTATTAACAGGACAACAAAGTGCCAAAGACTAGCTGTAAGCAGCCTTAAGACACTTGAATGCTATTGATTAGTTACCTATAAATATGCTCAACAAACTGCTGTGCCAATTATTATAACTACAGGGTATGAGCAACAAGATTTGCTGCTGGTCTTTCATTTTCTATTTCTTTTTTGTTTTGTTTCTTCACAATGCATTCATAAGCAGCAAACAATGCAGATGGCAGTTGGCAGCTGGAGACGGAGTCAGGTGAGGTTAACTGTGCCCCATGGCACAACGTTATAAACAGAACAAGAACTGCAGCTGCAGCTGCTGTTGTTTGCTCCGCATCCTGTTGCCCGCTGCTTCCCGCTCCCTGCCTGCTTCTAACTGCCTCTTGTTGCAGTTGCTACTGCTGCTGCTCGGCTTAATGTCTGGGGGGCTGTTTGTGTCGCTTGTTTGTCATTGGCTTGGCTAACTTGATCATCTCGCAAATTAGTAAGTCACCCAGGCTGTTGAAGATACTTTAGTATCTTTCAGATTGCCTGCCATTTTGCACTTTATAAAAGTCATAAATGAAGCCCAAGTCCTCCTCTTTCTCTTTCCCTCTCCACGTCCCTTTCTCCACCTGTCTGTTTGTCTACCTGTGTTTACCTTTTCTTATTGCTCTCATATATCTGGGTATTTTTCGTTTACATCACATGCGATTTTCATATAAATTTTACTCTGGCAATTTTGTTATCTTTATTCGCATCTTTGGCTTGATTTGTTTTAACAAATTTATAAGTTAAACAAAATTCTGCTCCACTTTATGTTTTATTCTGCTCTGCTCCCTTCTGTTCTGTTCTGTTTTTGCTCTCTTGTGTTGTTGCTATTAATTATGAATGTTGTTGTTCTTGCATTGTTTTCACAAATTTTCCCATCACATTCATTCCCACCCCCCCCCCCCCCATTGAACATGTTTTCATATTTCACCCGCAAGTATCCCTTTTTTGCTCATGCTGTGAATTTAATTTGATAAATCGCTCTGGTATTTCGAATATCCAGCTAACAGAAATATGGAATGGTCTTGTGGTCAGTAACCTTGATGTTGAAGAAAAATACATTTAAATAGCTCAACTAGAAACTATTTCCTTTGATTCCAGACAATACGTTAATAGGTATATAGATACTTGTGTATACACATCTTTCATAAATAGCTCTCTGCATGTGGTTAATAACAACAAAGAAACAATTGCAGATTATGAGCATTGAATTTCAATCAAATTTTGTTCATCACAATTATGTTAAATGCTATTTACTGAATGTGGAATAAAGATAAACAAGACTAAAAACAATTCATAAATTGGATGAAACAATAAGCTAACAAATGCAACTGATAGGCTTTAAAGTCTGCAACTGTTAACAAACTCAAACAAAGCCCTTTAAAGAGTGTCTTAAGTTAGCGACTTCAAGGCTGTTAAGACTTAAGTTTTCACTGCATGTTGTCGTTGCTCTGTTAATGACAGAACTAATAAATAATAATATACAATTCTATTATGAATTGTGTAAATATTTTATGAAAGCAGCTCTTGTGCAGCTCCAGAGAATGTATGTAAATAAATGTCAGAACAATAGAATTGGCTGGAAACTTTCCGACAGATACTCGCATTTTAGAACAACAAAGTTCAAATATTTATTTGGCTGCATGCATACTTACGACTACGCCCTCGCATTTGATAGAGCGGCACAGACAGGGGGAGAGAGGGAGAGAGAGAGGGAGAGAGAGAGGGAGAGTGACTCTGCTGTTTTAGTCAGACATCTACATAAGTGGGCGCACTATGCGTATGAGTAATAAGTTTTGTCTTTTCATAGTTGCGTGTGTTTCTGTGCAGATGTGGTTCAATGCTCAAAGCTTTTAGAGGGTCCAGCTCTGGTATGTACCCAAATTTCAATTCCAGCTCCGCTAAATGTGAACAGCATCGCGCATACGTCCCGTGGGACAACATGCATTACAAGCACTTCGATGATAGATGGGCACATTGGGCTACAAAGCCATAGCATTCGTATTTCCATGCTGAATTCACTGTGCTGCTGCTATTCACTGCCAAGGACACCGTCTATCCCAGCATATACCACAGCATTTGTGCCATCAAGCATATGAATTAATTTCAATTGCAAATTCTACGTTCTGCGTTCTGCGAAGCAACACCTTTGCGTCAATGAAATGCAAACAAATAGCAAAAAACCAAATAGCAAATACCAAACCAAACACAAAGATGACGGCGCGTAAACAAGGCCAACACATGGCAGCATAAATATCAGCCAGCAACTACAGCAACAGCCAGAACTGCTAAAAATATATACATGGGGATATATATATATATTTGTAGCTACCCCTTCCTATATATAGCATAGGGAATTGAAGAGTTGCGAACGCGTTGAGTTTTCTGCTGCTTCTTGTTGTTTTTGTTGCTAAATGCCAGCAGCTGTTTTAGCCCAGTTAATGAATGAATATGCATGAGCTATGACTGCGCGAGGTGTGAGTAAACTGCGAAGGGGGTGACAGAGCACAAGAGCGGGTAGCTAGGGGTAGCCAGAGGGTGAGAAGTGTCGCGGTTGGTGGTCGATGATGGCTCTTGCTTGTTGATGACTCGCAGCACCCTGTACCCCCATCCCCCCTCTCTCTAGCTTGTTGGCCTCATTAATTTCTGCTGTTTAGCTGCTTATCAAATTTGTTTTGTTTTTATTATTAATATTTGGCGCGTTCTGTCGATGCTGACAACAATGTTCTTGTTGATATTGTTCGAGCTGTGTTCGCCGCAATGTTTACCAGCCCATTAGCGCCATTAATCTAATGTATTGCCATCGAACTGTAATGGCCCGATACACTGCCAGAAAAAGTGTGTTGACTTAAAGCTACTTCTTTTCTAGCTGTGTACCCACACTGCCAATTATTAGCAAGTGGAGCGAAGTATTCAAATTTTGTTTCTTACCTTTCCTAGCAATCTTTTAAACCAATTAAATCAGTTGACTGATTTCGTGATTGTAGCTGCCTCTTGGCGGCTTACATTGTGACTATGTTAAAAAGCTGACAGCTGAACTTAATGCCAAAGTCAAGAGCAGTGAGAGCATTTGGCTTAAAGCAACTACCAATAGGCTTTTAACTACTATAGGCTGGCAGCTCTTAACGTGGCTTAAACGCAGGTATTTTAAGCACGCAGTTAAGCTTTACTCCATCACTCTCCCCTCCACTTACTTTAAGCCGACTTTTTGCAGCAGTCGTGCGTGCATTTTGCTGGCTCTTACCAGCTGCCTTTTACCAGCTGCCTTTTACCTGCTGCGTTTTACCTGCTGCCTTTTGCCCAAGGTTCATAAAAATACTTCACATGCAGCTACAGAGAAAAGGAAAAACTGCAAAACTCTTATGCATTTTTCATTTTGACGAAAGAATTTAATATTTTCTCTGGAAAGTCTCGACACGTTGGTTTGATTTTCATTGACAGCTTTTGGCATTTAAATCATCAACCGAAAAACTCAACTATTTTCTCAGTGGGGAATATGCGTCCATACATGTATTTTTACTTCGACCTTGCACAAGTCTCAAATGCGTTTATTTTATATACTCAGAAATATGAATTTATGCCACGGCTTGTATTAGTTAAGGCGACGTAATGCAGCATAATTCGTAGAATTTTAACTTTTAATTGGATAAATACGTAAATTATTTTGTGGTTGTGCCTCCAGTGGCAAGACACACTCATACACTTAACACGCACTTTTGAGTGGCATAACTTTTGGTTTTTTGGCATCAAACCGGTTTTTCACGTGACTAATCTGCCATTTCCCAGGTAATTTTCATAGACAGCGGGAATTTAGCGCACTCTTCCCATCCCCCTCCAAATACACCTATCCCTGTCTCTCTCTCTATCTCTGCCTCTTACTCTCTTACAGACAATTGTAATATAATATCACCTGCTTCTTAGACTTGCTCTGCATGACGTGCCTTGTCGACGTTTTCGTTGTTCTTTTGCTTTTCTTTTCCATTTTTATATTTTTTTCTTCTTATTTTTTTCTTGTTGCCATTTTTCGATTTTTCGATTTTCTCATTCAATTTTCACTTGTTGTATTTTGTTCTTTTTGTTTTGTTGGCAACAAAACAATTTGTTTATAGCGAGCTGTTTTTGACATATTTATGCCGGCGGCCGGCACTTGTGTGCTCCAAAAGCCAACACGCCCCACAAGCCACCTCCCTACCCCCACCTCGCCACCCCTTCACGCCTGCTTTCTTTAGGGGTTGGCAGCAGCAAAAACAAAGGCCAACGCTCCTTACGTGTTCTTAGCCTGGCTCTGTGCTCTCTTGGTCTTAAGACTCTAACCAAAACTTCTCTTGGCCTTGTTTGTTGTTTCTGCTGTTGTTGTTGTTGTCTGTGGCACAGTTTACTGTTATGCGCTGCAGAGCGAAGTTATTATAGGAAAAGTTCTTAGACTTTTTTGCACCATAAAACTGAGGCATATTGCAGCTTAGTTGAGGCAACAGTTGTCCGTGCCTCGAACTTGCGGATTAACCAAATGAAATATGTTTGGATTGAAACATAAGCTGCAACTTGGACTTGGTGTTGGACTAGGACTTGGATTTGGACTTTGTCTTCCGCCTTTTTGGCCAGTTGGCACCCACCAACGACGTTAACTAATTAAAGACTTTGTTTCTGCTACTTCCTATTAAATTTTTGTCTACAGAAACTATTTGTTATTTCTGTTCAAATCTATGTTGTTGAGCACATTTCTTAGCAAAAAATCACGTAGCAGCTTTTGAAACATATGTTTATTTAAAAGTGGTTTTATAGCACATTTGATTTGTTTTCATTTTTATTATTTTATTTAAGACTTCTTTTTATTTAAGTATTAATTGAAATTTGCACTGTTATATTGTGTATGAGGCTAAGTGCTGAAAAATACGCTAAGTTCTCAGGTTATACACAATTTGCTGTAGCTTAGCCCAAAACACAGACTGAGACTCCTCTTCCCTCCCTTCCCCTTGCCACCCACTGGTTTTTCCTAATTTCCCACTTTCCTCAAAACTCGTTTCGAATTCGCTTCAAAAGCTATTTGCTGTTACTTTTGTTGTTACTTTTAAAGCTGTTGCCAAATCCTTAGTTCGTTACCTGTCGAGTTTGAGCTCTTTACCGCCCCTCAGCTGCCCCTTCCACGCCCACTCTGCCCTCGTGTTGTTGTTGCAGCCTTGCGTGTCTGCCGCGCATTTACGATACGATACCATACGATACGATACTTTACAATGCGATACGATACGTTTCAATACGATATATTTATTGACAGCGCCAGTTTCTAAGCGGGGGCGTTGTTGTTCTTCTTCTTCTTCTTGCCTCTGTTTTTGTTTGTAGAACGTTTGGCTAAAATCGAATTTATTGTTTTAATGCCAATTCTGTCGCTGTCGCTCCAAAAATTGGCAATTTGTTTAGAAATTAGCGCGCTTCTCTTTAGCATGTAAAATGAAAATCAATTTTGCTACCCTAAATACAAGTATTTTTCCGCTCTTTTGCTTGCAGCTAAAGTTGCTGCCACACAGAATACAATGAGTGCCTCAGGGTAGCGGCGGAGGAGCAGGAGGAGGCGGTGGGGTGGGAGTAGGAGCTGGGGCAGCAACGGGAGCAGCAGCAAGTGGAAATGCCACGCACATCTTCAGGTCGCTATCGTCGGAGAGCCAGAAACGTGAATGGTCCAAGCGCCTGTCGCTGCGTGGCATGCGTCACGGCGGTGGCACAGCGGGACTCTCCTCCAGCAAGGAGGTAAGTAAGCGAATCCCGAAACCCCAAAGATTGGGTAACTAATTTGTTATACTTGTTATGTTCACAGGAAGGTGCTGGAGTTGGTGGTGCCACCGGTGCTAGTGGTGGGAGTAAGCACAGAAAGTTCTTTAGCCGATCCGCCTCATTGAAGCAGGCGGGCAGCTGTGGGGGCAGCAGACAAGCCTCCATGGAATTGCACGTACCTGGACACTCCTCCGGCTCTGCGTCTCCGGCGGGGCAACAACCGCAAACACAACCATCAACGCCAAAGAAATCCAATTGGGAGGTGATCGAACATTTCAATACCAATGCCAAGGGGGGCAAGGCGATGGTGAGCAGCAGTCTGATTGCGGTAAGTATTCATTAGTGGGTACTCTCATTCCTCCCTCCTCTTTCTATCCCCTGTCGCTCGGTGCCAATTGAATTGGGACTTGCCGGATTGGCATCAATTAATTTACTCACCTAATGGACAGGCCAAAACAGTCAGCTTCCCTCTCTTTATCTCCCAGCCTTCCTCTCTTTCCAAGTCTGCCTGCTTCTCAGCTTTCCCATTTGCGATTTAAATATTTAATTTGATTTGGCCATAAGCAGCGGGTGGCCCACAACTTGGCTCGAATTAAAATGCAATTTCTTAGCCCAAAAGGGAGTTGAGCTAGATAAGGGAGAGGGAGGAGAAGGTTGGTAGGATGTATGGGGAGTAGAGGAAAAAAGTTCAAGGATGAAAAAGAAAAGGGTACAAAGGGAAGGGTAAGTAAACAAAGGAGTAGAACGAAGGAAATGAAAATACAAGAAAAGATGTGAAAGGTAAACTAAGGATGGGAAAAGAGGAGAGAGTGAGGAGTCAGGGACATGTTAGGCGAGGAACGGACACTGCGAGTGTAAAACATGTGAAAAGAAGTAGCAGCAAAGCAAATATGAATAAAGAATAAAGAATAATACAGTGAATAAGAGAAGAGACCAAACAGAAATAAAGGAAATAAAGGACAGAAAAAAGAACGGAAAATGGAAAAAGGGGAAAAGATAAAAGAGCAGAGATCAGTAGGGTAGAAGGTTGAAAAAGAGATCGGAGGAGGGAAAAGTTCTAAAAATTATGAGCGAATGGGTTAACGGGAATTTACCCCTCTATTTCACTCTGTCTCTGACTGTCCCTCCTCCACTCCCTCCCAATCGCCTCTTCTCCCACACTTTCCCGCTTTTGCTTGCCAAGTGCAGCTACTTGACAAAAGTTAACACCTTTGCTTCAACTAACAAGCAAACTGCAACAAATACACACACACACACATACATACATTATGCTGTTTTGCAGACACACAAGAGACCACTTTACAAGTGCGACTATGTGTGTGTGTGTGTGGGAGTGTGCGTTATTTGAATTTGCACACGTTGCTCGCCAGTTGTCGAGAGTCAATTGAAAAAGTTGATGGCACAAAAAGCGACGCTCTTCGGTCATTTGCGTGGGCCACCAAAGTGTGTGTGGGTGTGTAGTGGATGTGAGTGTGTGGGCTAGCAACTGGGCGGCAATTTGCTTAAAGATGCTGTCAGTTGCAGTACACACATGCCTACATCCAAACTATAAGTCTTAAATGTTATTTAAACAAAGGGTGAGGCAACGTTGCGTATGCTTAATTTTCCTGCAAATATCAACACTAACAAGTCTTTCCCCTCTCCCCTTCTCTCCCTCTCACACACAGGCTGGCATCACGCGCTGCAACATTGACGAATCCCTGGATTCCACCAACTCGAGCTCCACCTGCCACAGCCCAATGATCTATCAGCGCGATGAGACGCAACTGTTGCAACAATGTGAGTAGCAATAACAGCATTACAACAACAGCAACAGCTTCCAGTTAAGCATATAATGTGTTGTCCTGTGCAGGACAGCAGCTTATAGAAGCGACTTCCTGCTGGGCTAATAAAAATGACATTATGTGTGTGCATGTGAGTGCGTGCGTATGCGTGTGCCATGTGGCATGAATATCAAGAATAGTTTGTAGAAAAAGGGGCGGTGTGGGGTAATGCTGCAGGGTGAAAGGGGGTCACAAATGTCACAAGTTGATTGTCATTGTCATATTGAATTTGACGAGACAGCTACTCAGCCTTAAAGTATGCAATGGCATTGCCACATGCCCCTGCCACACGCTGCTGATGCCGCCCACATACCGCATGCCACATGACTCTTTGTAGCTGCTTAGCATTGCGAGCGGCTTTGCCGGTTGCCTTGGAGAAACGTCTGCCACATTTACTTACTTTAGTTATATACATCGATATACCGATATATATAGACGATGCTCTATGCTGCTGCTGCCACCCACAGTGTGGGGCATGCTTCATATAAGAATACACAGATTTCTATAGAAATTTACATAATCACGTTTGGCATTTATTTATTGATGCATGTGAGCATAAGAAACACAACGACAACAGCAACGACAGCAACGACAGCGACAGCAACAACAACAATGGGTGTGTATTGCTGTTGTTGCAACTTGTTGTGGGTTGTTGTATGTGCGGTTTATGGGGGTCAGTTGAACGATTTTACAACATTTTAGGGCTTTGTGTGTTGCATTCAAAACGAGTTTTTCCTTGTGTCTCCCCACATGAAATTGAAGGCGCTAAGCGAATGTGCCACAGCATCGGGGAGAATGTAATTTGTGGCTACGTGGCAGCCACAAGTTGCAAATATAATTTACATATATTAAACTACTCACAGGCCAAATTCAATGGGTTTAAAATTTACAATTTGCAAATGATTTGAATTTGCTTGTGGCAAGCAGTACCTAAATCAGCACCTACATCAAATGTGGCAAGTTCTGATGTGGCAAACTTTGAGGCAGATTTACTACAAATTAATGTATCTTTCAACAGTTGCAATTAGCTCACACTTCTCTGCTTTCTCTACTTGCAACACAGCCGATGCCGCCGATGGCCGCAGCAACGTCGAGGCAAACAATCCGAGCACCTCGGGCACTGCGGCAAGTCCAAGCATCTCGTTCTGGTACCGCTTGAATCGCATCATTTTGCGTCTCTGCTCGACGCACCAGTTTAAGAATCTGCAGGTAAGCCGCTTACAATAACTACATTCCTATGCTCCTATTTTTTCCCCATTTTCATCGCCTTTCCAGTTCGTTCAAATGGAAGTTTTTAAGTGAATTGTCTGCTCGACTCAATTTTGTGAGCTTAGCATCGTTTCAATTTAAAAATTTCCTATTTTATTTTTTGGTTACTTTACTCGAGTTTTTCCCAAAATTTCACGGTTTATTTTCTTTGCAGGTGGAAATGCTTTATCAGCGTTATTTTTTGCGCATGAATCAGAGCAATACCACGCACATTTTGGCCCTGTTATTGACCCTCATTCTGGCGCTGTCCTGCACGCACATTGTCTTCACCACGTTGCAGCTTAGGCGAAACTTTGCACTTGCCACAGTCGGCGGCATGTCGGCAACGATCAAATTGGAGCGCCTCTTCTTAGATGGCAATGGAACTGGAACTGGAACTGGAGTTGGCGAGAATTTGACGCTGCCACAGCAAATGAGCCATCAGATGCTGCAAATTGCGAATGGCAACGAATTGGGGCATGATAATGTGCCGCAGCGGTTGGATGTGGTAGTCTACAGTGAGTCGGGACGGCGACAGAAGCGTAAACATTATCGACGCCAGCACAAGCATCGCTACAAGCCGCATCAGCATAGGGCCAGGTAAGTGGCATGTGGCAACTAGAAAGTGCGTTAAGTTTTTGGCGTTTTGACAGCCAAGTTATGCAAACTGGCTGGTAAGCAGAGCTGGGCTGTCAGCTGGCTTAGTCCACCCATTACGTATTACCCACTACCGACGACGCACGACGCACAACTCACCTCGCATTACGCATACGCTCCTTTAGCCACGTGCCAAATTCAATCACCGACAAGTTGCCCATAAAAGTATGCTACGTTTTTGGCGCAAGAATTTGTTTTTGAAGTTAAAATTAGACTGACTGAATAACAAATTGAAATGCGAGACATGAAAATGGCTCTCAACAAATATTTTGTTTGGCCAAGAGAACAAAGCAATAAAAAGCCGTCAACAAAAAATAAAACACATCAATAAGACGAAAGTAAAACTTGCCTCTGGAATTTCTGCTTTTTTTTGCCATTTACATTTCGATTTGTGGATTTCCATTTTCATTTCCATTTCGATTTGTATTCGATTTCGATTTATTCTCATATTTATGCAGTCAAGATTGATAGTGTGCGTGTGTGCGGGTGTGTGTGTACGTGTGTATGTGTGTATTTGAATTGAGTTAGGCTGAGTTAATGCCCAGCTTATTGATATACCGGCCACCTTTTGACCCCTTTTCACAGATATAAACGTGGCCTAAAGCAGCAGCCACCTCACCGTCAGCTGTTTGTTGACACTGCGTCGGTTGATGCTTCCTCTACTGCTACTGCTGCTTCAGCTGCTGTTGATAATGTTGATGTTGCTGATGGCATTAAACGTATTACGAATACGCGCAACATCAACAATCAGAGTCAACGTGATGAAGTGCTCAATCTGACGCCGTTTGATGGACTCAACGCGTCTAAGCCTAACGAGCAGGAGCAGCAAGAACTGAAGGAACTGGAGCAGCAGTTATCGAAGGACTCTGGACTATTTGGTTTGTCGCATGATTTTGGCACTTCATTGGATTATTTTCACATGCTGCTCTCGTTGATGGCGCAAATCGATGAGTCTGTGCTCGTTTTTCTCATTGTCATGCTAATCTGTGCCATTGTCTATGCATGTAAGTACTACACACACTTTCACACACGCTAGTACTTAATCATCTCTACACTCGACAAAATCTCAGCACAGATTCAATCAATAAAATACCAAGTAAAATAATTTGAAAGCAGTCTTGAAATTCTTTAAAAAAATTGCTTCTGCCAAATTAATTAAAAACTGTTTTAACTCTTACAAAACTCATCCCTTTTCACTGCATTTTCCGAGTGTTTGGCTTTCCAAATTAATTAAAATTTTTGCTGAATTTCTGTTTGAATCTTTCCTTTGCAGTTCTCTTGTGCATCCTATCCAAGCCGGCCATGAATGAGATATTTCTGGTGCTCGTCTCCTATGTCATTTTGGGCACATTTCTGGCCATCGAAATAGCAGTTAGCTATGCCATGCAACCCAGGTTGGTAGTGTTTCGGTTGTATTGTTAAAGTGGCCAACAGCTGTTGCCTGGCAGCAGAAATTAATCATGCCATCAGCTTGTGGCACGCTAATTGCGTTCCTGCCCCAAAAATAGATGACAACAAAGCCACGCAACGGCTGTCAGATAAACAATTAGAGAGCGGCCAGTGTATTGTCTCAACTTCAAGTTGCTCCCTCTCTTTCTAACTCATACATCTTCTCCGTCTCTTTCACTTTTGACAGCAAATCATTTAATGGCAGCGCCTGCTGCATTGTGCTCATTTACATGACGTATACGATGTTGCCGCTGCGTTTGCGTGAATCGCTCATCGGTGGCATGCTGCTTAGTGGCACACATTTGTACACCTCTTTGCATAACCAGTATTCGCAACAGGAACCTGTGTCATCGGAGCTGCAGCAACAACAGCCAACAACACTGCCGTGGCAAGAGGTAAAATGGGGAGGCTGCTATTGCAAATGTTTGTGGCTGCCACAAATCAAGTGGCGAGCTACATCTATCAACAGGTTATGTCCGAGATAAAAGCCAAAGCCACACAATTCGCTATTCTACTGCACACCACGTGGGCGTGGCACAAAGGGGCCACCACAGCCACAAACTGCGTTTAAAGCGAATTTGAGAGTAACTGAATTTCTGACTTTAATGTGTTAACTGAACGTGTGTGCGTGTGTGTGCTGCAGGGTGTGAATGTCGACAATTTCCGTGACAATAAATACTGTTATTCCACTCACGACACACACAGATACCCACACGATGTGGGCGAGTAAAAAACATAAATAAATGAAATTAAATTGACGCAAAATTGAATCAATTCGAGAAGAAGAAAAGCTGCGTGTGTCCAGCTCGTAACTGGACTTTTATACTTAAGTTTATATATTGATGAAATGATATATGTATTTGTGTTGTTCTGCCATTAATTCTAGCTGCTCTGCACGTGCATTGCTTTGTTGTTGGCCAATCTCACAGGCGTCTACACGCATTGGCCCAAAGAGAAGGCTCAACGCAAGGCCTTCATCGAGACACGGCAATGCATTGAAGCTCGTTTGCGGACACAGCGTGAGAACCAGCAGCAGGTGAGTCAAATCCATAGGGAAATAGCTGGCAAAACTGTGGAACTGCGGGGGAACAGTTGGTAGAAGGCATTCAATCACAAAGCAAGTTCATCATCAAAGTGACGCGGGTGACAGGCAAATGAATTTGCAAACAAACGCACCGACACACCCACACCTACACACACACACACAGAGGAGGCCTGCGATGTCTGGTGACAGCCTTTGTGGGCACTGGGGCATGGCATTGACTTGTTGCCTGCCACATCTTGCTCCCGCCTTCGTTTTTATTTCGGTCTAAAGTCACGCACTGGCATAGCATAATTTGCCAGCGCCTTTTGGCAGTTACTTTGCCACTTGCCTCTTGGGCCAAGTCATCTGAATGCGAGCTTTGTACATGTTTGCCTAGTCACCTCCCCAACCACTGTCAAAGGAACATCCTTTATGCATATGCTGAGTTATCCTTTATCGTTGCAGGAGCGACTGTTGCTCTCGGTGCTGCCGCGACATGTTGCCATGGAGATGAAGGACGATATTGCGGGGCAGCCACGTGACACGCAGTTTCATAAGATTTACATACAGCGCCATGAGAATGTCAGGTAAGTGTTTGCCCGCACACGCCCCAAGAAGCACCCTTACTTCCACTCACTTTCTGTCTGTTTGTCGTTGTATAAATTTATTTGCATGTAAAGTCAATAAATTGTCCCTGTTGCGTGCTCTGTGTCTCTCTGTCTGTCTGTCTGTGCCTGTGTGTGCAAGTGTGTGTGTAACTCGTCCAATGAATTTTTATACGACTGCACATTACACAAACACAGTTACACTCACACATGCAGACACATTTACATTCCACGCATTTATGCAGAACATAAAGCATACTTTTGGGCGCGCACCTGTTGACTTTTTTGACTGCCATCCTTTCGGCGCTTCCTTTCACCTTGCTCCCGCTCTTTTTGCACCTTTTGCCTGTATTAAATTACACGCTGAGCTGTTTAAGCTGCTCTCAGCTGCCGCCAAAGGCTTTTACTGCAGCTACCAGCAGCTGAGCACACACTTCAACCCAAAACTCATTCAGTTTTTGCCACTTTTGACGCATAAAGTTTACAGAAAATATTTTCTGGAATTCCTTTGCCACACACACACACACACAACCACAACTTGTAATATTTGCACTTCATTTCTCAACTCTTCTTCTTTTTTAACTTTTTATTCTGCTGTTATGTTTTTGCAGCATTCTGTTTGCGGACATTTGCGGTTTCACGAGCCTCTCGGATCAGTGCACGGCCGAGGAGTTGGTGCGTCTGCTTAACGAGCTTTTTGCACGGTGAGTTGGCCACAACGAAGGCGTACTCTGGAGTCCCTGTCTGAATGTTATTCTTTCGTCTGTTATTTTTCTTTTTTGCTGCCCCGTTTCGCTCTTGTCAAAGAATCTAACAAATGAAGATACACTGGCTGGAGGGCACTGTGAGTCTGTTGCCTGGTTCAAATTAATTGCGCATTCGAGTGCCAAGCGGCCCAATACAGGTCCACGGGGGCAAAATAGAGTCAGAAAGGCCAGCAGGCCAGCTTAGGCTCGTTAGTTGCCAAAAATAGGGCCAGCAAATATTCTCGCACCCATTCGGCTGTTTGTCAGCCACTTTATTGGCGCGCAATGAATGTAACTGTAGTTGAAGCGGTTACATTGACCACTTGCGCTTGTATTAGTGCTATTTGGTAAACAGCAAATATTCAGTTAGCAGCCTTTGAACACCAATTCGGTTTAATGCTGGCGGCTATTTTGTTAGCTCAATCGTTCAGTTCGTTAATTCGCTGAAATTCAACAAAAAGGTTATTTAAACTGCTGGTAGTAAAAACCAATTCGAACAGGGCCTAATCTGGTCACACTGTTGGTAGTAACCGTGCAATTTGCCTACTTAACGCCGTTGTAAGTGTATTTGAGCTGCGGTCTACTCTAATTTGTTTACAACTTCGAAGTTTAAAGCCGTCCACGCGTTTCTATTGTTAACGGACTTCGTTTAAACCCTTTTTTCATTGCCATTTTGTTGCAGCTTTGATCGATTGGCCGCTGAACATCATTGTCTGCGCATTAAGCTGCTGGGCGATTGTTATTATTGTGTCTCCGGTTTGCCAGAGCCGAGACCGGATCATGCTCACTGTGCTGTGGAAATGGGACTCGATATGATTGACGCAATAGCGTGAGTATAACACACGCACACACACACACACACAACTCGAAACACAAACTAAACACAATTTAACAATGCCTGTTGTGGCCTTGTATTGTGTGGCTTTTGTAATGCTTTCACTCAGCATCCACTTACAATCCACTCCCTCCCTCCCTCTATCTCTCTCTCTCCCTCTCTTACTCTCTCTGTCTGTCACTCATGCTCTTTGGCAGTCTGGTGCGAGAGGTAATGGCCGTAAATGTGAACATGCGAGTTGGCATCCACACTGGACGAGTGCACTGTGGCGTATTGGGTTTGGTCAAGTGGCAATTCGATGTTTGGTCCAATGATGTAACCTTGGCTAACCATATGGAGAGCGGTGGCATTCCCGGGTAAGTATCAATTCATACTCTGCTCACAATCTAATGGCCAAACGATTGTTTTTTGGTTCAGGCGACAAATGCTCTGAGTATGCTTAGTTTCAGCCAGCTACTCGTATTAATTACTTAGTGTCAGTCAATGCTTGACAAGAGCCACAACCACTTCAAAGCTGAGCCCTTTTTGGGATTTACGCTTTGTCCCCATTCGAGCCAACCTAATCCCGGTCAACAGACCTCAAACAAGCAACATATTGCCCACAGTCTTGACTTTAGCTTTGGCTTTGTCGTTGTCGTTGTCGTTGTCTTTGGTCGAGGAAACACATATCGTTTGATTATTTTCTTGCTGACAGTTGGAAAGACGCCTTACAAGACCCTTGGAGTATGACTAGTTTTAGTGGTCGTGGTCAGGCAGGCAGTGGCTGGTGGTCAGCGGTTCCCGTGTGCCACTTTACGACAGCTGAGAATTATGTTTTTGACCCGCTTTGATATGCGCTCCCTCCTACCTCTTTTCCCAGCCCTTCCTGGCCCCTACAAGTATGCAATGAAAAGCAGTACACTTCTTATCGCTTTGCTGGGTCGTTTGTTGGGGGGCATAGGAACGCGGGTGGCACGCCCACAATTCGTTGCAAAAGAAAACTTTTACTCCATCCGCTTACCGCAAAAGCCGCTGACAAGTTTGTCTCATTTCCGTTTTGACAGGCCCTCTGCTTTGAGTGTGTGGGTGTGTGTGTGAGTGTCGGTGCAATTAAAGCCAAGTTTTGGATTCAACCGAACCACAGCTGTTTGGCTTACTGTGTCCAACAGGAGCGGATCAAAAGAAGAGACCAAACTTGGAAATGCATGGAGCTATAGTGCTTTACTGAATTTTCCACTACTTTCAAAATTATTGAATAGTGTTAGTACTATAAAAAAGGAATACCATACTACTACTAGTAATACTTACAAATATTCTTTTCTTTTCCTAAAAAGTTACCCCTTCCTGGCCTATTCCGCTCCTGTTTGGTTGCCTGCACTCAAGTAAGACTTTAAACTCTCAACACTTTTGCCAAGTGTCGCTACTTTGAAACATTTCGCAATGGCATACATAGCTGTAATGGCTGTAATGGCTGTAATTGTTATTGCTGTTGTTGCTGCACAAATTTGCATACTTCAACCACAAACCGTGTGTGCCTTGGGTGTGTGTGTGTGGTTGAGTGTGTGCGAATTGTGGTTCACCAAGTTATTGGTAACTGAACTGAGCTGCCGCCTTTTTACCCCATTCATTGCCCAATGATTGAATCGATTATGGAGTTGTTGCATGCCACGCCCCCTAGCACCCCAACACCCCAATGCCCCCAACTCCCTTTCCTTTAAACTGGACGATACTTAAGGCTGCTGTTGATTCAGTTGCACGTTGCCACAAAAACACTTTTCGCAATTTGTTTCAACATAACTATACTTGCACCCGATGTGGCACAACTTTCGACTTAACTGTTGCAGTCTATTTGGGTCAGCGGCAAGCGACAGTGTGGCAGTGTGGCAGCAACAGAGGCAACAGCTCGTTTGTTAGCCTGTCTCGAGTAAAATTAAAAGCAAATAGCTGCAGTGGCCCCAAGGGATAAGAAGCGGCAGGAGTGTGGGTGGAGCAGAAGGACTCTTTTGCCTGATAAGCTGCAATTTGGCTGCCTCAAGACACAGCGCGGTGCGTTGTGGCATGCAAAAAGAATGTTAGCAACGGGATTACAATTGGGAGCATCAGCAAACTGTGTGGCAACAACTGTGGCAAGTGCGCTAAATGCGGCAAGTGCTGTCCGTGGCAATTCATAACAAAGCGCCATATAATTATCAATAGAATCAACAACATGCCACACAGTTTGTTGCAGCTATAACCATTGTTGCGACTGCTGCAATTTTTCCTCTGCAGTAGCTGCCCCACGGCCAAGTGGCACGTGGCAAGCAGTCTGCCTGCTGCCTGCTTGCCTGCTGGGAAGCCAGCAAAACGACAATTTAATAAAGCAAGCGAGCTAAGCTGGCACTGCTGCAACGTCTGTTGTTGCCACTGCCGCACTGTGGCAGCTATGAAAACATTAAAAAGCATTTACCGTGCCGTTACCCGAGGGAGGCAGCTGCCGCAAGTGGAGCATGTAATGCGACATAATGGTCGGCCACAGTCGCTGTGTCGCTGATATCCACATGTTGCCAGTTGTCAGATCTTGCCACATTTAGTGTCCTTCACAGCCTCCTTTAACTTTTTCTCCCTCTTTAAACAGCCGCGTGCACATTACGAAGGAGACACTCAAGTGTTTGGACGGCGACTATGAGGTGGAAGCGGGCAAAGGAGCCGATAGGAACTCCTATCTCAAGGATCATCAGATTGAAACGTATCTCATTGTGCCAGGCGATATCTACAGACCGGTAAGCAGAGTTCAACTATATTTAATTCCTCCTATTTTCTATATCTCCGCATTCACAGCACAAAAAGTCCCGCAATCGCTTACAAGTCAATGGCAACATTTCGAAGGAGCTGCGCATGATGGGCCACGGCACCGCACAGAAACACACCTCCAAGTAAGTCAAGTGTTCTCCATTTCAGCTCACAGCAGGTGCAAAAACTTTTTGCTGACTTTTAAAGTTCATAAATTGTAAAGTGGACACTTTGAAATATTTATTGTTTTCCATTTAAATACCTTTTGTTGTTTTTTCCATATTTCTATTTGTTTTTCATTAAAATATTTGTTGTTTTATATGAAATCAAGTTAAATGAGATGCTTGCGGTTACTACGAATTTTAAATCCTACAACTGTTTCTCTTTGTACTTAAATTTATTATTTTTTCTGGCATTTATTGACTTTTTTCGTTCATACACAAAAATCACTTGATTTAAGTGTTTTGTATTAAAATAAATAAACCTTTTTATAGATTTGGGTTTGGGGACAGCTCGGAGAGTACCAAGGATCCCGAGGATGAGGTCAACGAGTACTTAATGCGTGCCATCGATGCTCGGAGCATCGATCATCTGCGTGCCGAGCACTGTCAGTCCCTGTTGCTCTGCTTCAAGAGTGTTGCTCTTGAGCGCAAGGTGAGAAAACCGTTCCTTGAGCTCCTAAATCCAATTTTAATTCCCTTTTTCCCAATTTAATCCCTTTATTCCTTTTTGAAGTATGCCAGTGAACCAGATCGCATGCTGTGCGTTTACTTCTACTGCAGTTTGTTGGTTCTACTGGGCACCACTGTGATGCGATTTGCGGTTTTTGAAAGGTGAGTTCAACCCACAGCTTAACTCAAGATAATGGCTTCTTTATTGCATCAGCTTATTATTCATAAGTTTTACTTTTATGGAGCAATTATTCGTATCTTCTTTCATTTACATCTTAATTTCCAACCCTTATCTTTGGCAGCTCCGCTTTGAGTCTGATTCTATCCATTGGCGCTTTTCTCTTGCTGCTTTTCCTCGTCTTCTTGGTGGCCTGCCATCAAATCAATTTGCAGGTAAGTGAGTCTTATGTATTCCATAGTTTAAACTACAACATAAAATTATTTAGCTATTAAATTTGTTATTTATATTTATCGTTATTTAAGTAAACGTTTTGGCTTTTTGCAGCTGCCCATCGTGATGAAACGTTTCTCGCAGCGAATTCACAGTAATCGCACGTTGTCGCAGTTCTTTGCCCTGGCTACAGTTGGCCTGATTGTTTTGACCACGTTGCTGGCCATGGTAAGTACCAAAATTTTGGCTTGTTTGCTGCGTAATCAGCGCCTTTTAACTGAAATAACATAAACAATGACAAATTGCCTGGAAATGTCAAGATTTTCTTCTTCTGCCGTGAGTTCATAATTTCTGCTCATTCTATGCCAATAAGAGGCTAAACTTGGCCAACAGTTGAAAGTTTTCTTTGCTGTTTTCTGTAAACTTGGCTAAAATGGAACTTAAAAATAATAAAAATTAAATTTACGTTTTTATGTTGTAGCTCAAGATACAAATTTTTTGTGAGGGTGTTGCAAACTGACATCTTTGTTGTTGTTGCCTGGGACGCGACTAAACAAAAGTTTTTCCATTAAAGTTGGCCAGACAACAACAACAACAACACAGGCTCAGAGATGTGAGCCACGTTCCATGCATGAAGTGTGCGCCATTTATGTGCTACTTGTTACCTGCCCCAAAGGCGAAAGCGTCTGCCTCGCTGGGTCTCTGTCTGACTCGGTCTCTGCCTCCGTCTCCGTCTCCGTCTCTGTCTGTCCCGCTTTGTCTGGGTTCAAAGCACCCACGGCTCTTTGACATTTCGCTGTCAACTTTGGGCCAAGTTTAATGGCACTTGAGCCACGCATTTCATTTGATGGCTAAGTCGGAGAGCGGCTCTTCCTGTTCCCTAATTAACGCTGCCAATTTTAGTTGCAGGAATCGATGCGGCAACTGGAGCTGCGGCAAAACGAGTGGCTCGTGTTGCATACAAACAGCAGCCAAGATGAGCAGCTGTCAACTGAGGCGACTGCCAGCTGTGATTTCTACTTGGCCTACAATGTAAGTTAAACTGAAAGCAGATAAGAAATTAAAAATAAATAAAATTATTTATACATTTTTAAACTTAATGAGATCCAATGGTTTTTAAAAACCAAATTTAAAAAGTTAAAAAACTTAAACTTAATTTGAAAGTTACTCCATGTTTTTAGCAGTGTATTCGCCTTGACTTCACTTTGACTAACATCTCCACTGTGCATTTCCTTGTAGACATTCCTGCTGCTGACGCTGCTCTCAATGATGTGTTGTGCAACGTATCAAGTGTTGCGTCTGCTGCTGAAGCTGCTGCTGCTGCTGCTTGCCGCATTCAGTTACATGGCGTGCTCCTTGTATTTGTATGCCAGGAGCTGGGAAATGAGCCTCGACTTGGCGTAAGTATGCGCTCTGAATGCAAAAAGTGGAAGATGAAACGAAATAAGGAAACGAAAATGAAAACGAATTACGTTGTAATGCAATTTGGTGGCAAGAACTGCAGTTGCTGCCACATGCCACATGCCGCATGCCGCAGCTGCAGCTACAGAAGTGTGTTGCCTGCAAATGCATTTATAGTTGCCGCAAACTGCATTAAAATTGTATTTAGCACTCGGCACTGCCTTCATTTATCAGTCAAGACTCTTTTCTCTCTCTCTTCCCCTCCACCGCTCTCTGCCTCTCTTTTGTTCTTGGCACTCTGGCTTTAATGGACTGCAATAACTGTGTCTTCGCGTCCTTTTGGGAATCCAGCAACGAGGAAGCACTGCTGCGCTACATAATTGATTCAATCTTCCTATTTGCATTTATGCTCGCTCTAATCTTCCATAGCCATCAAACGGAGGCCACGTACCGCCTGGACTTCATTTGGAAGCTGCAGGCAACGGGTGAGTTCTCGTTACCCATTTCCCATTTCCCAGCTCATTTACCAGCATGCCACAACTTTTCAGCTTATTATTTTGGCTTTTTTTCGCGTGGGAGCTAATTAGCGAAAGCGCTGCAAAGTTGTATCGAAAGTTGAGTGACTCTCTCTGTCTCTGTCAGTCTGTCTCTCTGACTGTCTGACTGTCACAACAACAACTCAACAGGCAGTCACTTGTGCTGCTTCTTCCGACAATTCCTATTCCCGCAATCCTTGGCCCTCATGTGAGAGGAGCACTCGTTTATTTAACGCAATGTTGGTGCTCATCTCTGGCATTTCCGTTTGCTTTTTCCTCATACAAAAGCCCTTTCATTAGTATTAGTACAGACGCCCACAAGCAGCCGCTCGCAACCTTCTCCCACATGTACTCAAATTCGCAATCACTAATACACTCAAAGAATCTCATGTTTGACTGGCGCCTGAGCTTATGCAGCGCTTTTTTCACAGTTTTTCTCTTGTTTTGCTACCCTGTACACAGGAAGTGATTACAGTGGGGTAGAGTAAGATAAGCAGAGGCTTAAATAATACCAAAGCACTCCTTTAGTATATTTTGAGTTAGGGTTACCTTAACTATTTGTTAATTATGTAAACTGAGTGCCCTGAACGTCTTCTTATAAGAACCTGAGTTAAATTTGAAGAAAATCTAGCTATTACTATCATTTCGAGATATATTATCTACATCTGCTATTTCTTGGGCCTACAAGTCTCCACTAGGTGCAGAGGCCCACTACAGGGTAACTGCTAGCCTCCTACCCTCAACTAACTCCCATCTTGTTTCCTTTTTTTTTTGCTCTCGTTTGTTTCTTTGCTGTGCGCTTCACGCTTCGGTAAACTGATAAACTGATATTTCAATTTCACGCTCCTGTTTTTTATTCTCTTTACATGTTTCTTTTTTTGTGTTTTTCCTTTTTTTGCTGTGTGTGCTGCTCTTTATTTGAACCCAAACACAACACACACACACACAAACACTCGCACAATCGTCATATCTCTGTTATATGCATGTGTTGTTGGTCTTTTTTTATAATTCACAGAGGAGAAAGAGGATATGGAGCATCTCCAGGCTTATAATCGCAAACTGCTCGAAAATATTTTGCCCGTTCATGTAGCCGAACATTTTCTGAGCCGCGAAAAGCACCTCGATGTGAGTATTATATTAACGTTGTATGTGTAAAACAGTAGAACAGTTGGAGTGACTGATAGGGAGGGAGGGACAGAAAGGACTGTGATTACAGGCATTATTTGGAGTGTAGTTCATTTCTCCAACTGTTCCCCCTACTCCCTACTTCTGCCCATTGGTCTGATTGTGGCTTGCAACGCTTCGATGCGCAACGGGCACAGCATTGCCACAAATTGTGGCAAGCGGCACATTAAGTGCGTCATCCGTAACTTTAAAGCGAGTCACAAGAGCTGACGTCCACATTTTAAGACCATTTCACTTCTATCTCCCCATTTTCTTTTGCATTTAATTGAATTTGACACATTTGACTGCTTGACAGGATCTGTATCACGAGCAATGCGATTCCGTGTGCATCCTGTTTGCCAGCATACCAAATTTCTCCGAGTTTTACGTGGAGCTCGAGGGCAACAACGAGGGCGTTGAGTGTCTGCGCTTGCTCAACGAGATTATCGCCGACTTCGATGAGCTGCTCAGCGAGGAACGTTTCCGGTGAGAGTCGACAATTCCAACTGACACTTTTAATCACCAAAATGAACCGCTTTTAAATTCCCTCTTCCCCACCACCCACACGACACTGCCACCGCAGCTGCATTGAGAAAATTAAGAGTACAGGTGCCACATACATGGCAGCCTCGGGATTAACGGTGAACACCTGTGACCTGGTGAACTACAGTCATGTCACTGCCATGGCGGATTATGCACTGCAGCTCTTCGACAAGATTGAGGAAGTCAACATGCATTCCTTCAACAACTTTCGCATGCGCATAGGTAAACCACAAAAAGATTAAGCTGCCAGTGGAAAAACTAATGGAAATTGTTTTAACTTTATCCCTAGGCATCAACATTGGTCCTGTGGTGGCCGGTGTGATAGGCGCGTGCAAGCCTCAGTATGATATCTGGGGCAATGCGGTGAATGTTGCCTCACGCATGGACTCCACAGGAGTCGTGGATCACATACAGGTAAGAAGGGGTGGAAAAAAGTAGGAAAACTATAGTTGAGTATAAGTCCAATATAGATCAGTATTTAATACACCTTGGAGCTTAATAGGAAAAGTTGCCTGTCTGTCACATACTTCAACACCAGCCCAAAATACCCTACTATTCCCATTCGGCACCTTCAGCATAAAAATAGCAATTTTTTTGGTCCCGGCTCAAGTGCTTCACTTTTGGTAGGATTTGTTGAGATGAATTTTCTCGCTTTAAATAAATTAAAAAGCAGTTGTCACAATCTGTGTTGCTGATACGCCTTCTACCCGCTTTCCGCCTCCCCTGCACACCCAATCAATAGTTGACCAGCAACCAGAAATAAAAAAGGCAACTGAGAACTTTGCACATTGCGTATACGCCGCGTACGGCGCTCATACAAATTTCATGGCATTTAAAGCGCCCACGCACACAGTTACAGCTACAAATACAGAAAAGATACAAAGATACACACAGCACACACACACACTCCCACTCGCCAAAAGAGAAAGATACACGTATTTGATTTTATTTGCCAATAAAAGCGTAGCGCACGAAAATTTGCAAAAAGAAATAAATTATTAAGCGATTGGGACTCGAAGACTAGAGGGGTAAATCAGGAGAGGGGAAGGGGATGAAGCTGGGCCGATAGCAGTTGAGTGTTATCATGAAATATTGAGTTAGGACTTGCCTCTGATTGTCCAACAGAGTGTGTGGGGTTTGGGGGTGTTTGAATGTGTTTGTCAATGAACTTGTCACTTTGAATTTATGTTATCAGCTTTACTCACACACACCCCCTCTCTCCCCTTTTCTCTGCACAACTTTTACCCCTTTGTGTGCTTGATTACCCATTGACTTTACAGGTCACCCAGGAGATGCAGCAGATACTAGAATGCCGTGGCTTCGAGCTCACATGTCGCGGCAGCGTCAACGTCAAGGGCAAGGGATCCATGATAACGTACTTCCTGAAGGGCAAGGGGCAGCTTCCCGCAGAGCAGCCACCTGCAGTGGCAGCCACCGTGGAGCCGGAACCACCGAAGAGTCTGCCACTGGCCACAGTGCAGCCGGAAGTGGCCACAGAGACTGTGGCTGCATCTCCCGCGGATGACGACGATGAGGATGACATTGACCTCAACTCCAATATGCAGAACTTGACAGCGCAACGTAGGAAATCTCTCTGCCGGCAACATAACATATCCTCGTCTTTTGGCACCACCGTGAGCTCCACAGGAATTACGCCTAGCATCTCGAACAGTTCCAGCGTGGTCACCATTGGCGCCCTACCCGTGCTCCTTAGGAATGCAAATGCCGAGACCTGTGCCACGCCCACCCAAGCACCACCCAAGACACTGGTGACGGAACTTAAAGAGGAAATAACACGGGATGAGAAGAGTACACTGAAGGACTCTATTGAGAATCTAGAGATACTGCTAAAGAACAACATAAGTCTCTCCGATCTGAGCAACAAGCAGCAGCAGAATCTACGTGGAGAGGTCGTTTCCAGCTGCAGTTCGGCCACGACAACCCTAAGAAAGAGGGATACCATCGTTAGCTTCAATGTCATCGAGACCTTGACCACGACAGCGGCATTCTCGCAGCACCAGCGGAAGAGGCGCTCAGTGACCACCATGGCGGCCAGCTGCACCACCACCACAACCACACGACTGCTGTCCAACGAGAGTCAGAGCTCCACGCAGACGGCACCTGGTACGCTGGAGACGAGCGGAGGAGACGCCGCAACTGATGCCCTACGCTCTGCGGCTGAGCTGGGTCAGGCTCTGGCGCAGGATTGGCAGCCACGTACCACCAGCTTGGAGCCGAATCGCAGTCCCATCAAGACATCCCAATCGATGAGTCCCATCGGCCTGGCCACCGAAGTCTTTGTGCTGCCCAACAGTCGCAGCATGATTCTGATCAGCAGCGGCAACGGCAGCATACCCGGAGGTAGCAGCCCCAGGGCGGGAATCCTGCAGGATGTGGGCACGTAAAGTGCTGCGAATGACAAGTGTAAATATGTACAGAAAGGCGGGCTGAATTACGAGTCAAAACTAGAGTTGTTTCCTGCTTGCAGAGTATCAGTATTTCCCTTAATTCCTCCCAAGAAAATACCGAACATATGATCTCGCATTTAAGCATATTGTTGTTGTTGTTCCTTTAGTAGACAGAGTACAGGGTATTTGTAATCTGCATATCACACGCAAAAGAAAGTACGAAAGCAATTTGCACCACACTTTGGGTACCAAGAAATCACAGAAAGTAGGCTAGACTGTAAGCGGTTTGGGTCAGGGGGCAAATGGGGAACGGGTGTATGGTTCCTAACTAGAATTTAGAGGCAAACAAAACGAGACGGAAACTGAATTTAAAACGAATTATATACAAACATTACAGGGTATGCCAAGTCGATCAAGCACGCGTTACACACATAGCTATAAATAATCGAAACTCTGTCAATTTCCAAGCTGTTTCACAGGAAAACATACGAAGGGCTGTTCCGACTTACAATTTCGCGGCAATTTCACCAAGAAAAGAAAGAAAACGAAATTTAAACTGGGCACAGCTTTGATTAAAACACAGAAATTTATTCAAACAATGAAATAAACTTAAACTATACAATTGTTAATAACGCTTTACATGTGTGTGTGAGTGTGTAGAAGAGTGTATGTGTGTGTGTAGGAGTATGTACGTGTCTCAATGTTGCTGAAATCAACACTAAATTTAATATTTAAAGAGCGTATTTAACAAATATATGATGATATAACTTCAACAGAACTAAACCAAAGAGCAAAAACCAAAGAAAAATAAAAAAAAAACAAAAATCAATTCTTGCTGTGATTTCTATTGTAAAGTTAAAAATGTATAGATTATTTTATGAACTTGTGATTTGTGTTAACTTAGTTTTAGTTCGAAAACTGTTGGCAGACGTGTTCCCAAAAACAATTTCGACCACTGGCGATTTACAGGCGATATTGAAGTTGGGAACACGCCTAGTGAACACTTTTCTGGCAGCTCTTTGACTAGCGCAGACTTAAACTATAATTTAACTAAGTTTTCTACCGGATAAATCAGCTATCGTAGGACTATATATGTAAAGGTATATGATATATGTGTATAACTGTATATTAAAGTACAATTGTGTCAATTTAAGTGGAGAAAAAGAAATGTTTAAATGTAGTTTGCTGTTTTTCGGTTAAGGTTGAATTCAATGTTTACTAAATGTCTCGCAAATGTTGCAAAATGTGTTAAATAAAATGCGAAAAAAGCTGAAAACAAATTGCACAATTTCATCATCAATTTGGTAACGGAATTAAGTTTATTTACAGCAAAACAGATGGATAAACAGGAATGAACACGCATAAACAGAAGTGAACAGCATAGAATGCAAAATAATTCTGTCTGCTTAGACTTTGCGAGCACGTCGCCAGAGAAAGTAGCAGCCAAGGATGTGGAAGCCAATGTAGATGACAATAATGGCCAAAATATTACGCTCCAAATTCGACTCATTGAAGCTGTACTTGTCCAGCACATCCTGACCGGTGTGGAAGCACGGCAAATCAGCACTTTCCTGGAAACAGGCTAAAGGAGGGCAAAATCAGTTAGTAGAAACTAATGGAGGGAATGAGGGTAATGGGGAGCAAGGCATCTACTTACTGATGTTCTGCACACCGGACCATTGGGCAATTGTCATTGCCTCATTTGCATAGAGCATCCAGGACAGAAACTGCGTCCAATAAAACGCCACCGGCAAGGAACTGCAAATTTGTTGAATATTTAGACGGGACTCTGGTATAGCCCAAGAATGAAGGAAAGAAATCAACTGCTTCTCACCTAATTTTGATAAAGATGCCCGACGTAATCATGAATATATAATCAAGGGGCACCAAATAGGCCATGGCCAAGGGCACCGAATTGAAGGCCGTCGAGAAGAAGCAACCACAGGCGGTGGCCACATTCATCACGAGCACCACACAAATTGCAGTTATCCCAAAGGCATAGAACGTGGCACGTAGACCCGTGATCCAATAACAGATGACCACAAATAGGAAAGGTTCAATAATCATGCCTGGCAGCTGCAGAGGGTGTGAGATAAAAACTGTTAGTTACAACTAAATCGAAAGGGGTACACTGACAAAAATAGGAGTACAGTGTACTTACCATAGCCAGTATGTTCGCCACATAGTACTGCACCGGAGAGTACAAGCCTGAGCGTGTCTCGCGCATAAAGAGTGGAAAGCCCTGAGGAAACACATTCAGCACTGAGTACATGGGATGATACGTGTTCTCCGATATCATTATAAAGAGCGTGCCCTGCAAAGCAGATCGAATTGAACAGTCAAATAAGATAATACCACTTTTAACTCCAAACTTTGCATACCTGCACAGCCTGCACTCCCAACTGGGTTAACTCTGTGGTGCCGGCGAAACAGGCGCCAATAATTAAAGCCATTGCCATTTTCTGCACAAAACGCATCCATTGTATGGTGGGATCTCGTAGCAGTGTTAACGTGGCTCTTAGCCAAACCACATGGAAGCGTTTGTAGCAGGCTACACCGCGAAACGCATCCACTTCGGTGTCGAAAGGAAAGTTGCCGGACTGCGCCATGTGTATCTCCAGATTGACCAGCATATCCCGTTGCTTCGCCGCCGAGCTGACCGCAAACTGATCGCACAAATGCTGAGCGGAACGCTGGGAAGCCTGCTCGTAGCCCGGATCGGTGGCGAGCACACCAATAAGAAAGTCCGCCGGATTGTAAGCCTCCGGGCAGTAGTATCCATGGTCGGCAAAGAAGCTGAGCGCATTCTGAGGTGAACCCGTGAAGGCGACACGCCCATCTGCCAGGAGCATCACATTGTTGAAGTTATCAAAGAGTTGGGAACTCGGCTGAAAGAATTCAGACCAGGAATTAGCTGGAGGTTTAATAGTAGCACGCTTTGGACTCACCTGGTGAATGGTGCACAGTATGGTGGTGCCCTTCTGGGCCAGCTCGTGCAGCGTTGCCACCAGCTGTTGCGCGCTATAAGAGTCTAATCCAGTGGTCGGCTCATCGCAGAACAGAATCACGGGATTGTTGAGCAGTTCGACGGCAAAGGCCAAACGTTTGCGTTCTCCGCCGGAGAGCACTTTCTTATCATCGCCGCTACCAATGCGTGTGTTGGCAGCAGAGAGCAAACCAGTTCGCTCCAGCAAATCCTTAATGATCAAACGGCGCTCATCACTCGACACACGTCGATCCAGCCGGAGACTGGCCTGCAGCAAGAAAGCGAAATCTTAATAGTGATCCCTAAAATATTTAATTATTTACTACAACTCACCATAAAGTTGATGTGCTCGAGTACAGTGAGTGCGCCGATGAAGAGATCGTCTTGGTACACATAACCACTGATGCGGTGCATGAATGGGCCAACGCGTCGTCCATTGATGAGTATATCACCTTGAACCACAGTACCGGCTGCAGGAAGCAAAAATAGCGTAATCGTAAGGTTAGTTGGGCTTATCTTATCAGTGCAGCATCTTCATTAACTCACCTGGCTGGCGATAGGCGAGCGTTGACATTAATGTTGTTTTTCCTGAACCGCTGAGATGGAAGAACAAAACGGGAAATATTTTAATTCTAGCTGTACTTGGGTGTTAGGTGTTATCAGTGCGCTTGTGATAAGAGCATCAATCTAACCATAACCCAGATATCACTAAGAATTTATGGGCATAAAGTAAGTAGGTATACATATGTCGTTTTTGACTCTATCAAAAACCTGTAGTTGGTTATATCTATTACTTCACAGTCCAGTTAACGTGTACTTACCTAGCACCCATTAGGGCCATAAGTGAACCTGGCTGAACGGCTCCCGTTGAGTTGTTAATAATGCGCTTCATTTTGCTGCCTGATCCCACATTGGTGTAGACACAGAGGTCACGCCACACAAGTGTCGCTCCCTGTTCCGTGGGTGACCATTTGCTGTAGCTGCGCAGTGGCAGACTGCGCTCCGAGCTGTTGCGCTTCGATAGCTTCGGTGTGGTGTCCACGCTCTCCGCACTGCCGTTCTGAGCCACCGAGACGAGCTGCAGCTCGTGCTGATCATGCGGCACAAGTGTCGTCATATCTGTATCTGACATTGTTACTACTTATACTTGTATCTCTATTTGTCTTGTAGTATCTGATTATTTTTTAGGTATCTCTATCTATCTACAACCGACACGTTCGGCAGCTCGATGTCAACTGAGGAGACTATCTAGTTGGCTATCTAAGCGACCTGTGGCCCAATGTCTAGCACCGTCTATCACACATCTCTACGCATTTGCATGCACTGAAAAAAATTGGATGTAAACTAAGAGATTCGTAATTTTAGATTAGATTTTTTAGGAATGTATTAAGGAAATTCTTCTACTCCTGATTTACCATACCCATATTTCTTACATCGTTTAGGATTGTATTTAGCCTGGAATCTCCGATGTTTTTCTGTGTGTGGCATTTGCTACATGGGCTATTCACCGTTTTTCTTGGCCAGGCCAAGAGCGGTTGGGAGGCACTGTAAGCTCCGTTTCGAATTACCAGCCGTCCATAGGGAAGCCCTCCAAGCCGCATCCAGTAAAGCAGCCAAAGAGCCAAGCAACCAAGCAGCAACGGGAAACTACCGCAACGGGAAAGCCAGAGTCAATGGTTTGAGTTTTTTTTTCTGGTCTGTTTTGCTCAGCATATTCGCACTTCAGGGGCAAAAAGTAAATGAAGAATTATGGAAATTTGCTTATAAATCAACTCGGACGCATCACTTTAAAGAACGCTGTCTATTTGAAAAAAAAACAGACAAACAGAATGCCAGAGAGACAAAAAAAAAACACAGAGAGACAGACAGACAGACAGACAGACCGACAGAAAAAAATACAGACTCGGCTGATCGAAGTTTTAACAGGCGATATACCAAGCGAACAGAAAGAATAGTAAGCAACTGCTCAAAAAAAAAAAATATCCACAAAATGCGATACACTGCGAAAAAGCAGAGATCGACATAATCTTTAAAATTGCGTAGGATTTCAATGGCAATTCATTACTAAAACAGATTTCTTTAAGTGCAAGTTGAAAACAACACAACAACAAAACATGCACAAGGACCTAACTGTAAAATGTTAGAAGAATAGAAACATGAAACGGAGAATGAAACATTGTTGTTGCATTAAATACGGAGAGGGGAGATGCGTAAAATGCAGCTGCACCAATAGAATTGCTCGCAGCTGCCAAATTTATTACATTAGAATTTCAATGCACTGTAAAAAAAAGTGGGTGTACACGATCTTTCAAATTACTTTAGATTTCTATAGATGTTCAAAACAAAAAGAAATTTTTGCAAGTGTACTTTGGAGACAACACAACAACAAATTAACATTGGGATTAGTGAAGTAACGGTGAAATGTTCGCCGAATATAAACGAGAAAGGAAATATGAAACATTGTTGTTGCGTTAAACAGGGAGAGGGGAGATGCGTAAAATGCAGCTGCACCAATATAATTGCCCGCTTTTGCGCTAGGTATTTAATATTACAGTTTGTATAACAGTTTGCCTATAGCAGCAATGCCTTCTGCTAATTTTGTTCGCCTGATTGTTTTGCTGGTTTTTGTTGAGTTTTGAAGAGATCGTGCCGGGATACACACACACATACACACACACAAATAGACGCATAGAACGTCAAACTGACAAACAAACTGACTGAACGTCAGACAGACAAACAGACAGACCGACAGAAAGAAATACAGACTCGGCTGATCGAAGTTTTAACAGGCGATATACCAAGCGAACAGAAAGAATAGTAAGCAACTGCTCAAAAAAAAATTATCCACAAAATGCGATACACTGCGAAAAAGCAGAGATCGTCATAATCTTTAAAATTGCGTAGGATTTCAATGGCAATTAATTACTAAAACAGATTTCTTTAAGTGCAAATTGAAAACAACACAACAACAAAATACGCACAGGACCTAACTGTAAAATGTTAGAAGAATAGAAACATGAAACGGAGAATGAAACATTGTTGTTGCATTAAACACGGAGAGGGGAGATGCGTAAAATGCAGCTGCACCAATAGAATTGCTCGCAGCTGCCAAATTTTTTACATTAGAATTGCAATGCACTGTAAAAATAAGTAGGTGTACACGATCATTTAAATTGCTTAAGATTTCCATAGATGTTCTAAACAAAAAGAAATTATTTCAAGTGTAGCTTGGAGCCAAAGCAACAACAAATTAACATTGGGATTAGTGAAGTAACGGTGAAATGTTCGCCGAATATAAACGAGAAAGGAAATATGAAACATTGTTGTTGCGTTAAACAGGGAGAGGGGAGTTGCGTAAAATGCAGCTGCACCAATAGAATGGCCCGCTTTTGCGCTAGGTATTTAATATAACAGTTTTTATAACAGTTTGCCTGCAGCAGTAATGCCTTCTGCTAATTTTGTTCGCCTGATTCTTTTGCTGGTTTTTTGTTGAGTTTTGAAGAGATCGTGCCGAGATACACACACACACATACCCACATACACACACACAAATAAACAGACAGAACGTCAGACTGACACACAAACTGACTGAACGTCAGACAGACAAACAGACAGACCGACAAAGTGACGTACGCAACTGATCAAAATTACAGCCGATAAGTCTAAGCGCACAGCCAAACTACCAGGCCAACTGAATAAATAGAAAGTCGCAGCTGCCAAATTATTTACATTAGAACATAAATTGCTAAGATTTGCACAATGTAAACAAATTGAAATAAGTTGGAAAAAAAAAAAAAAATTAAATTGGGTTAGTGAAGTAAAGTAAAATGTTCCCGAATGTAATTAAAAGGAAATATGAAACATTGTTGTTGTTCGTTTTGCACTTCCCCAGGCTGCGTGAACCAATAGGAAGGTTCGCATCAAAAAGCGGACTTGATTTAGAGTAACCAGCTGTTTTTTCTGCTCATCTGTTATGTCAACAGGAATTTAATTGTTTGGATGGCGCGATCTAGCGCCTGTCGGCTCACAGACGACACATACCCAAACAAATACATTCACAGAACACTGAATATAACAAGAAAAGCTTTAGAAAATTGCTCGAAAGTTTCCTGTGAATTTACAAATTCGCTCGAAAGTATGCTATTTAAAATTAATACTCGCAATTTCAATTAGCCCCGCAAAAGTATGTTGTGTAATAAATAACTCACAGCAACTTAAGTAGCCGCCCAAAAGTATGCTGCGGAATATTTAGAGTGTGCACAGTTTATGACAGCAGCCAAAAGTATGCAGCATAAGTTTGTAGCCAAGTTATTTACTGACACGCACAAGATTATGCTTTATATTATTTATGAATAGACACCCTCAAGTATGCTACACCAATGTTTAAGTGAAATTCATGGATACTCCTCAGGAATGGCGTAAAAAAATCTTTATTTCAAGTCAACTAACATTTAATAAATTTTTTTATAAAACTGTAGTCTCTCCATGTCTGGAATGATAATGCTCAATGCTCATCCAATCCAAGATCAACAGTCGGTGACGTCCCTCAATTAGTATACAATGTATGATATCTTAGTCTCTCTGAAAATAAAAGAAATATACAATCTTTTAGGTACAGATAAATTGGTTTATACACGGATAACAAGTTTAAATTTATTATGGACCTAAAGTAAATGAACTGAATCTGACTCTTGCATTTGGTGTACAATCAGCTGTGGTGCTAAGTTTATTTCTCACTGAGTTTTTAAAGTAGAGTGTCAATAAGACCGATAAGAAGTGTATAAGAACAATCCAACTGCTGTGACAATCGTCAGTTGCATGGGCTCGATTCAGCGGCACAGTTGGTAGTCGGATCAATAGTCGGAACAGTAGATAACGCATAAACTTTGCTGGGGTCTAAGCACCTATAGTCGCCTGTGATAATAATGAAGAAAAATTGCACATAACTCCAATATTTTCTTTAACAGTGAATCTAAATATAAGTTCACACATGTGAATGCACTTGTTTTTCGCGACAGAATTGTATTTATAAAGTGCGAAAGTAAATTCAGTTTTAGTGCTTTCCCATACACGACGCGACGCGAGACTCTTGTTCGATTGTAGACTTTTAGATAGAGTAGCTTTATCTAAATGATGATTAGTTCATTTTAATAGTGATAATTGAAGAAGCGTGTAAACAAATCCATATCAGATAGAATCTTATATAAGCTGGGAAAAAACGAAGGCTACAAAGATTGCGGAATATAACACGGCGATAAAGTTATTTTTAATACCTTAACTAACTGCCAAATGATTAAGGTCATAAATGTTTGCATTCGAAATCACTGCATGAAGCCAGGCAACAGTTATCGACGGTTATCACAAACAGATTTCGATTATTATTTATTACAACTTCTATTCAAGTACTTCAATGTCTGGAAAGTTGGCTAAAGGTTTTGCATTTTGGTTCTTATCGCCGACACATTCTTGACCTCAGCGGATAAAGGCATTACGCTTAGCAGTTAGCCGTTAACACTAGCAGCTTAAATACTTAAGGCTGTGATAAGCAAAATTGGCTATAAAAAAAAAAACCAGCACAAAAATGCCATAAAATGATAATGCACGGAAATAAGAAAAGTTTAACAGCTCTGCGACAGACGTAACCTGCGACTAAAAAACGAGGAAAGATAAAACTTCTGCACAACAATCAGCAAAACAATTAAAATAATAATAAATCTAAATCAACGTTAACATTCCTGTATGCAAAACCTGAGTAAATTCAAATTTCTAACGTACAACGAAAGCTTTCAGGCTGCTCAGAGAGTCAGTGAGAGGAAAAGAGCATCAAAAGCTTCGTGACCCGCTGAACTTTCCTCTGCCCAACAACAAACAACAACAAACAGCGACCACAGATTAAGCTCTTTTCGTTGAGAGAGCGAAATACGAGCGTGTGAAACAAGCGACGAACAGCGCACTCGCGAAATGAGCGCACGGGAGGTGAGTGCCTTTAAGCGGCGTTGTTTTAATACAACTTTTTTTTATTTATTTTTTTGTGTTGTTTGTTATTGTTTTTTTCGTGTGTAAATGAAAAAAGTGTCGCTATATTTTAGTGAACAGAATTCAACTTGTAGCTGTCTGTGCACATGCAAATTCAATGAGTACAAATCTGTCGAATAAACTGAAACAACTAGAATCTCAAACGAAATGGAAAAGTGTTGAAAGTGAGCAATTTTTTGTTGTTATCTTTTGTTTTTTTAATTTTTTGTTTTGTGTGGTGTCGCGTTACGTATGCGGCGTTTGTGCTGCAAATAAATTCGAGTGGCACAGAACTACAACAACAACAGCAACAACAACTATAGAAGCAGTGAAAATAACTGCTATTAAGAGCGTATGGTATGCAGCAATTGATATTTAACAACAACTATTCGCATGCACAGTAAGAAAATTAAAAACCAGGCTTGCCGTATGCGCAAAGTAAACAAAATTAAAATTCACGCACACTAACACATTCATATAAATATATAGTATATATATTTATTTATTTATTTATGCACATTTTTGTTGCATGTGTCTGCTTATCGCATTATTTCATAATAAAACACACACAGTTATCTGAAAATCGAATAACTAATAACAATAATGAATGATTAGCATCGTGTGACGACTCCGAGAATATAAACTAAGCAAACGACATGTGTTATTGCAGCATAGCGTGCTTTTGCCGCTACTTGAAAAAGCTTTTTCTATGACAAAGCTCTCGCGCGCTCTTTGTCTCTTTTTTTTTAGCACAGGCAAAGCACGTTTAGGTCAAACACAACAATACTGCGCCTGATTAGTTGGTTCGGTAAGCTGCGACTGCGACGCGTACTGTGACTACCAACACACAGTTATGTCGCTCTTCACTTCACTCTCTCGCTCTCTCATAACCAATTGGCTCTCCGCTCTCCGCATGCACACACAACTCCAACGACTTGACTTTAAAATAAATTGCATACTTTCAGGAGGGCACCGAAAATGCCCGACGCACAAGCATCGGCAGCAGCGCTGCTAGCAGCAATGCTGTTGCCGTTGAGACAGAACGCCGCAGCATCGGCCGCTGGCTGCTTGACTGCATCAAGGCTACCTCAGTGGAGCCCACCATGTTCCTATACATGTTCGCGTTCATGGTCACCTCGGTGGTCGAGCAGAACTTCTTTCTGCAAAAGGCTTGCCGGGTGAACAACAACTTTAGCGCCGAGATCTGTGATCACATTAACGACGAGGTGAACGAGGACTACAAGAAACAAGTGCTAGACACAACAGCCTGGTTTCATCAATGGGAGAACATTTCAGCGCACGTATTTCCCATAATACTGGCTCTATTTCTGGGATCCTTCTCGGATCGACGAGGTCGTAAACTGCCGCTGCTCATGGGGTTAGTGGGCAAGTTCATCTACTCCACCATGGTTGTAGTGAATGCCAAGATGCCCACCTGGCCGGTGGAGTATATCATCTACACGGCCACACTGCCATCTGCTTTGACGGGAGCAGATGTCGCTATTTTTGCCTCCTGCTTTGCCTACATATCGGACATAACGACGCTACAGCAACGCACAATTAGGGTGACCATTCTGGATGTGGTTTATCTAACGGCAATGCCCACTGGTGTGGCCCTGGGCTCATATCTGTTTTATAATGTGTTCGACCAGTCATATGCCAACATGTTTGCTGTTAACGCTTCCTTGCTGGCCCTGGCTATAATTTACACGTTTTTCGCTCTCAAGGTGAGCACGACCAAAGAGACCCTGTTCTGTCGATCTATAATTCCTATGTTTTCTTATGATCACTACAGTGGCAAACGACGCCAAATCAACGATCTTTGAGGGAACTCAGCTGCTGTGGCTTCTGGGCAGACTTCTTCGACAAGCAGCACGTTAAGGACTCGTTTGGTGTGCTCATGAAACCTCGCATGGGTCACAGACGCAGCTTCCTGTACATTCTGCTCATTAGCATGGCCCTGTACACATTCCAGCGTGATGAGGGCAACTATTTGTATCTCTATACGTTCGACAAGTTCAACTGGCAAGTTGGATCGTACAGCACCTTCAAGACATTCAAATCCTCGGCCTTTGTGATCATGATGCTGTTGGCCGTACCTGTGATGAATAAGCTGCTCGGCTGGCGTGATACGGTAAGTAGAAAGCTCATTCTTTCTTATCTTTTCTTGATTTTGCGTCCTTTGGCAGACCATCATCTTTATTGGCACCTGGGCACATGCGATAGCCCGTTTGTTCTACTATTTTGCACCCTCTCCGACGCTGTTTTATGTCGGCGCTGTGGTCTGCAGCTTGGGTCCCATTGTGGGACCAATGATACGTTCGATGACCTCCAAAATTGTGCCCCAGTCGGAACGTGGCAAGGTCTTTGCTCTGCTCTCTGTCTGTGATAATGCGGTGCCATTTATAAGCGGTGTTTGCTATTCTCAAATCTATCGTGCTACGCTCAAAACGAATCATGGAGGAGGTGTCTTCCTGCTAACCATTGGCACACAAATGACCGTCTTTGTAATGATTCTGTAAGTCTAAAGGGTTTAACCTAAAGGGAAATCTACTCATGCTTCTCCATCTCTACTCCACAGTTGTATTCACGTTGTGCTGGGCAGAAACTCTTTGGCCGTGCCCATCTCGGAGGAGAATGAAAGCGGACTGATCAGCAGCGAGGCTCCTTCAACAGATTTCCCGCCCAGAAAGACTGAAGCGGAGCCAGCATAAACCCAATGTTTATATGTTTTTAACATCACACTTAATAAATCCAAATAAAAGACATAGTTTATATAAAAATATTTTTAAAAACTTACCATTTGTTTTATCTTGTTACTTGTTCTTGGAGAGCGTGCGCTGTTTCTCGGCATGCTCCACCACCTGCTCATCCACAAAGAGACCCTTGCGGCGTCGCACACTGTCCATGTAGACTTTGGCCCGATTTGCCGAGTCAGCCTTCTCGCCAAAGTGCATCAATTCCTCTTCGGTTGTGGGCAGCCAGAAGGGATCAATATCAATCACCTGCAAAAGGGAGTAGAGAGAGAAAGAACTGTTCAGTTGAGGATCGTTTGAGAAGCGTTGCGAGAGTGCTTTCTAGGAAATCATTTAGACACAACGGGGGCGGGGTCGAACCACTTGAGAAAGGACAAAAGAATTGACAACAGGCGTCGTTTGGTCTATGCGCCTGCGCCTCATCCTCAGACTTAACACCGACGGGAAGGTTCACGGTATGTGATTGGATTTACGTGATATTTTACGAGTCCTTTCCTCGGTGTGTGCGTGTGTGTGTGTGTGTGTGTTTGCAGGCAATCAGGGAAAGCGTGCATTTTCACATCTTCATCTTCATTGTTGCGACTCAAGAGGGTCGACATTCAAATGTCTGTGCGCATCTTTAATGACTTTTCGGTGCAGCAGGAACAACATTCATTGCGTGATAAGGCACGCCAGGATACGTAGAATTCGGTTCTTTTTTTTTCCTGAATGGCGTGAAGTTTTTGCTCCTTTCCTACAGTTTTGCTCCGTGATTGATGATTGCCAACGTGTTGCTACTCAATTCTCAATACGACTGCAATTCCCTTGTCTCCCGTCTCCAGTCTTTTGAATTGTTTTGTTTTGCTTTGTGTTGTGTGTTTTGTTTTGGGAAGGACACGCACTTGAGTCGCACAGCGGGCGGGTGTCAGACGTGCAGTTCTCTTCTGTGGAATCCCAGTTTAAAAGCCTCGAAACCTTGCATTGATTTCAGCTTCTCAGTCTCCTCTAACCGAGCCAGGATTTTTAGTTTCAGGTCGTACTGTGGCGAAACTTTTTTTATTTACTTTTTTTGCACCATCTGTTCGCACTACGCTAAACTGCGGCTCAGTTGCCCCATGCCCCATGTATGTATGTAGATCATTATCGGGCACAACGTTTCGCTTGTTTAACAACCACTAACAACGCCAGCAGGACAAGGTGTGGAGCAGGGCGGAAAAAGGAGTGGGAGAAGAGGAAGGTAGCAGTAGCCAGCATGATCACGATCAGAGAACACGGTGTAGAGGAGAATCCCGATCTTCAGCAATCCATGTCACAACAACAATCCTTTTTGCACAACAACAGCAGAGACCTGAGATGATCAGCATGAAGACTGTAGGGACGCTGCTTTCCCTACGCACAACGGTTCGTGAAGCAGCAGGAAAAAAAAAACATAAGAAAAGAAGAAGAGCAAAGCAGAGTGCTCCCTTTGGGCCCTTTTGGGTCTTTTGGCAGCTGAAGTGCTCCAGAAGTGCGCAAAGCTTGCGTCTGAGCCGGTCCAGACAAATGAGCAGCAATCTGTTGTCGTACACTGAGCGAAAAACAAAAGACAAAAGTGCCTGAGAACTTTGCATTGCACAGAAATTTTATATAGCATTTTTTACGGTGTAACAGCAACTACCACAGGGTAGCCCATAAAAACACTTGAAGGTTGTTATCCACACCAGTGCATCACGCTTCAGCTTACAAAAGACTGTCTGTTTTTAATGCTCTTTCTATAATTATAAAGGAGGGATAAGGAATTGCTCCTTTTATTTAAAATACTCCATCTTCAATTTTAAAGTTTGTTTGCAACAGATTTTGGCTTGAAAAGTAACTGAAAAATCTTTTGGAAAAGTGTTACTATTTAACTAAATTATAAACTGAGTATCTCAACAAATAATGGAATGTTAAAACACTCCATATAAAAACTAAGAGGTTTAAAGTAGATAAAATAACTATTACCAGAGCGATTATATTACTGTTGTAAAGCAAATCAAGTGCATTTTAGTCACAGATAGTATCTTTTGGCTTAATAGTAAAAGTAGAACATAATATTGTGTAGTTTGAAGTCAGTTTGTATTTGTCATGGCTTTGTGAGTTGACAGGGGGAAAGAGTAGGGGAAAGGGGGACTCTAATAAACACGCAGACGCGTGTGTCGATTGTCTCTGCTGCTGTCTACCAACAAAGCGAGTGTGTGTGTGTGAGTGTGCGTGTGTGTAGAGTGTGTTTACCTGTCCAGTTGTACGTCCGCATGCAGGTAATTTACGCAGCAGCTACCGAAATACGCCTGACGCAGCAGCAGCAGCTGTGGTAGGGGCAAGTAAAAAATAATAATAAAAAAAAAAAATAACCAAACGAACGCGCAGTCGAGATTATTATCGCGCGCCAGAAACAGAGCCACAAACAGAGACAGCGAGCAAGAGAGAGAGAGAGAGAGAGGGAGAGCGCGTAACAGAGAGAAACAGAGATAGAGAGGCCAAAGCCGCAGTCAGTGCTGATGACGGTGCCAGTGCCAGTGCCAGTGCCACATAGCCCAGTCTGCAGTCCAGCAACAACAGCAACAAAAACACACGTTGCGCATGCGCTGCAAAGTCGAGCCTCGAGTTTCGAGCCTCGACGAGCGTCATTTTGACAGCGCGCACAATGCAAACCACGTTCCACTTAAGCGCAACAACAACAGCAACTGGCTAAAGGATTGCCAGAGCCACTTGGATAAGCACTTGCCGGCTTGGACCTTGCAGACAAACACAACACAACCTTAGCTACATACATATAAATATACATATATACTTATATACATATATACATTTGCAGCGCAGACTTTAGGGCACTGCCACGGCCTCAACCTCAAGCTGAACCCAAAACCGAACCCGAACTCGAGACCGTCCCGAACCTCAAGCCAACAACGCTGCCTTCGCCTTCGCCTTCGCCTGTTTGCCTCCTCCATTGGAGACTTTCCCTTTGGGGGTCTCCTCAGTCGCTTCCGTCCCTACACTCCCCTCTTCTCCCACTCTCCACCGTCTTCAGGTACAAAACGAGTTATCAGATTATTTGTTATTTGTCTTCGTCTGCTGTTCTGCCTCTCCCTCTCCATCTCCCCTTTCTTCTTGTTTTTTTTTGCTGCTCTGTTTTGTTGTGTGTGTGTTTGAGTGTGCATGTGTGTGTGTGTGTGCTCCTCTTCAAGTAGTTTCTGAAGTTATGCCTCGCATATATGCAAAGCACGACAACAACAACAGCAACAATAATAATAACAATAATATGCGACGCGTTAATGATAAACACTCCAAACAAGTACAACAACAGCAGCAGCAGCAACCACAACAAATGAAAGGCCTTACTCCAACTCCTGCCCCTTCTCCTCCCTCTCCTACTCCCCCTACTACAACTCCTCCTCCACCAAAACACGCTACAGTTAAGTAGGTAAGACCAGTAGCCAAAGCCGCTGCAGCATTTGGGGCAGCGACTGAGTGTGTGTGTCTCAAAATGGGGATTTGGGACTTGCAACGCTGTCAGCTACAGGCACAGGCACAGATGCCAGCTACAGTATTACCTCGCTCATAAAGTCTGACATTTGAAATGATTACATTACGCTGCTAAAAAAGGCATTAGAAGTGCCATTGATAGTACCATTGCGGGTAGTCCAGGTTAGGAGTAGTGAAAAGTAAACGACAACTAAAAAATCATTTAAATAACAGGAAGTCTGAGTTCAATGGAAAGTATGGTATTGCCAACTGAAGTATTACTTATGTTTTGGGCATCTAATTACTACTAATACCCACAAGGTCAAGAGTTCAGGCTAAAAAATAAACAATAATTAAAGGCGATAATTGATAGCTACTATACATTAGCGGAAGTCCACGTAGACTTTCCAAAAAGATTAAGTATATGTTATACAGAATTTATTTGCGTACTCTACTACCCAAACAATATACCCCTTGACCCTCTCAACCTACAGGGTATGCAATAACTCAAATAATAACAAAAGCGCGCAACACGGTAGCAACAACGGCAACAGTAGCAGCAACAACAATGCCGACGACAGCAGCAACAACAACAGGCAGCAGCAGCAACATATTTATGCTGGCCATACCACAACGCATGTGTGTGTGTTTATGTGTTGTCTCTACACACGTGTGTGTGAGTGTGTGTGTGGGGCTTTAATGCGTTACGTGAAGTGAAAAATACATACAGAGGCAAGTATGAAAACTGAAAATTAGTTTCTGTTGCAGTTGCAGTTGCAGTTGTTGCTGCTGTTGCGGTTCTCTTGCTGGCTGTGGTTGGAGATGAACATGGGGATGGGGTTGAGGCTGATGCTGAGTCTTGGGGCCAAAAGGTCGTCGTGCCGAACGGTCAGCAGCAGAGAAGAGAAAGAGGAAGAGCTTGCACCAGCAGCTCAGTTGATTTGCTGCTGTTGCAGTTGCAGTTGCTGATGTTGCAGCAGCTTAACGAGCACATTGTGGGCTATAATGATGCGGCAAGAAAATTTAAATGTCAAGCCCACTTGTCTCAGCCCCCTCTCCTACTCTCTCTCTGTCTCTTTGTAGCTCTCTGTAGCTCTCTCGCTCTGTTGCTGTCCAGCTCTCACCGTTGCCACTTGAGGCGATTGCATTCGTTGTTATTACGGGCACGTGACAACTGCGCCCACGTTGCTGTGGTCACTCAAAGAACGCTCACGCATGCAGCATGGGCGTTTTCGTTTCGGGGGCGGGAGCGGGGGCGTGAGCGTACACACAGTGGGCGTGGCGATAGGCGCAGGCGTTGCAGCACATAACTGTTTAATTGTTCAAAAATGTCAACAGCATTTCAAGATGGAGACCAACTTCAGCACCAGGTGACACACATAGCAGTTGATTGTTGTCGATTTCTGTTGAGTGTTAAGTATTGTTGTTGTTGTTGTTGCTTGTTGCTGTTAATTGTTGTTGTTTCTGTTGAATTCCAAATTGCTAAAACGCACAAAGTTAGCTTAATGCACTTATTTCTGAGGCCGCTCAACAAAACTAGTTTCCGTTTGAATTTCTTGCAGGAAAAACACACGCACAAACACACACAGAAAGTTACCCCACCTCCTGCTAGTTGTTTCCCCACCCCTTTTGGACGGACGCTGGAAATGCGTATGAAATTATACGAAGCAGCAAAAAGACAGCAGCAACACCAACAACAACAACAGCAGCAGCAGCAGCAGCAGCAGCAGCAATGCTAGACTGCGATGCCGGCAAAACTTAAGCTGAGAAATAGAAAATCACCGGAAGTCATTATACAAAAACTTGTTGTTATCGATTGGTTGGGCGATATACAACACACACACACACAAGCACACACGCACACACAGTGACTTACAGAGCATACCAATACCAGCACTTAAAGCTGTTGGCACACCCGACAAATGAAATAACAAACGATTTGGTTTGGCAAGAAAACGAATTTTGAGTCAGGAAAACTGAGAAAGCGAAGAATTCTTTGACATCAAAGATAACAAAACAGCTGTGGGATACTTCTTTAGAATTCTAATTTATATAAGCAGGATAACTTTACATTCCAGTAAAACACTGCGAACTAAACCAACATTCTTTGCAAAACATTTTTCAATTAAATAAGAACCAATCCTATTTTATAAAGAAACTAATAGATTTCTAATAATATAATTTAAAAAAGATATTAGTTTAGTTCAGAAAATATAACTTACACTAGAGAAAAAGTAAACTATATACAATATTTAAATACCTCCAGCGGCCTCTCAGCTGTAATTAACACAGTGCGTGACATAATTATGCTACCCTCAAACAAAAGTGTGTAACAAAAACATTCTTTAGCTTGCGGTTTTCTTTGCGCCATTCCAAGAAGTCTCTAAACTAGTTTGCACACAAAAAGATGATATAATACATGAAAAAAGAACACGATAAGCTTTCAGTTTAAAAAAGAAGAACAAAAAAACTTGGACAAATTTAAAGAGAAATTTAAGGCACACTTTAACACAGCGACACTTTTGTGGGGTGTGCTTGAATTGTGGCCATATTAATCATTTTCGGAGCAAGCTCTTGGCTCATCCGTTTGCCCAGTGAAGATCGAGATTGAGATCGAGATCGAGTTCAGCTATTAACAAAACTAGCAACAAAATGTGGGATTGAAGTGCGACAAGGTCAGTGGAAAGGCCGCCCGCTTTGAGTTACTTGAATTTCAGCCCAGAGTTGCCACAGCTGCAGCCTCAAATGGACCAGATAACTTTCAGAACAACTGTTGTCACTGCTGCTGCTTTGCTATAGATGTTGCTGCGGTTGAAGCTTATAAGACTTCAGCAGAAAGGTAGCAGCAGTTAACCAAAGGTAAGCTGAGATTTTAGCTGACCAAACAGAGACCGCAACACCACAGAAGGCAAAGAGGCACGCACATGGCATATGGCCAATATCAAGAGGGTTCACTTTAAGATTGCGTGGCGAACTTGTGCCAAAATCCACCAGTAACAACAGCTGCAACAGCTGCTCTGATTGCAAACTTACCTCCCAGTGGCTGAACATTAGCTGGGGACAGGCGAGGCCAGATGTCTGTTTGCGCATCTCCTGTGCAAAGTTGAAAGATTCAATGACCGGCAGCAGACAGGTCACGGCAAAGTTGCCACTGCCCTGTGTCAAGTCACCCGATAGAATTTTGCCATGTCGTCGTCCTATAACCGCATACATTTTGCCTGAAAGGAAAGAAGAGGAAAGATACGTAAATAAAGAACTTAAACCCATAACTCTTCAAGAAATTATTAAAACGATTATATTTCAAATTTTTTTCCATTTTTGTACATTCTACTTTAGTCACCATACCTTTCCCAACCAACATTCCAAATTAGACGAGCTTAAAATGCAAAGTAGTGGAATTAGCGAATGTGTTGAATGAAAATAGCGAGATTTACATATGGAATGACTTCCTAAGAGATACAAAAGTATCTCAAATGATTAAGCAGGCAAATGAATGTAATCAAATGGAATTAGTGAGGAGCATAAAATGAAAATATAACTTCCTTTGTATCGATTTGTCAAAATATTCACATTCACATGTCAGTAATGATTACAGACATAAGTGGAATTGAAAAAATGAAGGCCACTTTTGGACATTTGAGTGCAGCAATCGAATCAAGGTAGTTTTGAGTTGCTAAACACTAAGTTAATGTATGATCCACACACATTAAGGGTTCCAGTTAACGTGTCTCGCCATTCTCAGTCTCAGACTGAGACCCAGACGGAGGGAATTGAAAATGGAAACCGAATGAAATCTTATCGCTAGGCTCATAAAAATTGGCGCGCTTTCTTGAGAAGCGCGCGCTTTTCGCTTGAACTGGCCACTCAACCTGAAGAAGCTTGAAGACGAGTCTTCTCAGTTGTTGTTGTTGTTCTTGCTGCTGCTTTTCTTGCTTATTTTTTGGCATGCGCGCGAAATTAAAGAAGCAACGGAGCAACATAAGTAAAAGAAACCCACAGTAAGAGCAAAAACAATGTCGCTGCGCAGGAATTAGTTTCCGGTCGTAGTAAAAATGACAAAAACAACAGCGGCAGCAGCAGCAACAAGAACCACAAAAAAGCAGAGGCAAAAATAAACACAGAGAGTGCACAGAAAAACGGTCTAAAGGATGCGACGGCCTCAGGCGACGGGCAAGCGCAGCACGCGAGCCGGGCTTAGACCACAGCAAGCAGGCACACATAGATACTCGCACAAACACTCGCACACACATGCACGTAGTGGATGCTGTGCAGTCGCTGTCGCAGTCACTGCCGTCGTCGACGTCGCAGTCTCACAACATTCATTCATTCATTGCCCAACAGCAACCAGTTCAGCCAGTCACAGTCTCTGCCGCAGTCTACGTTAGCGTCGCTGCCCAAGTGCCTGCCTGCCTGTGTGTGTGTATGTTCATTCAAGTCTTAGCACACAGATAATCGTTTACTCACACACACGTGCACACTGGCAGCGACAAGAACGAGGCGAGCAGAGAAAGAGCGAGGGAGAGCGACAGTGAGAGAGCGTAAAGTTGTTCGTTGTTTGGTCGTCGTTCGTTTTTCTGTTTGATCAGTTCGAAAAGTGAGGTTGCCCTGAGCAGACGACAACGACGCAGACGTAGACGCTGACGGAGACGCAACAAAAAACCGCATGCCACAAACTTGCGTTGCGAGTCTCTACAACAACAACAGCAACAAAAACAAATTCATTTCAAAAACGAAAACAAGTCGCGTGTTTTTTGGTGCTACAAAAAAGAAATAATTAATAAATATTATAGATTTATGCCATACTCCAAGTGTAAACAAATCGATAATCACGTATCGATAATCAATAATCGTTGATTGTTTGTAAACCTTAAACGTTGATAGTTAATCGTCAATATTTAATCGTTCGATCGTGTGCCTTAAACCTGCTTTACCAATACGTAATCGTGCAACGCGTTTGTAGCATGTGGGCCAGGGGCCAACAGCAGCAACAACAAGAACAACAACAACGACAACAGCAACGAAAAACAGTCACTGCGCTGACCAATGCTAATTTGAGCTGAGAGCTGCAATAACATTCCCCACTTCCCCCACAACTCCCCCTCTCTCAACACACGTTGAAACTGTAGGAGCGAGAAAGTGAGTGAGAGAGAGAGAGAGAAAGATTGAGTGAGAGAAAAAAAACAATCAACGTTTCGATTTGCCAAGTCAACAACAACAACAACAACGGCGGAGACTGAGGCAGCTTACTAAACCCGCAAAAAAAGTGTCAATTACAACAGCAACACACCCAAAGACACACACACACCGCCAACGATTGGTGTCTACGACAATGGCCAGCATACGCTTGCGATCGCTGCTGTTGCTGTTGCGGCGTCTTGACATGTTGCTGCTGGTGCCGCTGCTGCTGTTGACGGACGTCGCACAGAGCACGCGTCTGCCGCTCGAGGTGTACGAGCTGACAGCAACGGCAACGGCCAACAGCGATGTTGTTGCCAAGCACAAGAGCTTGGAGTACACTATCTACGATGCCAAAGAGCTAACAGGTGCGCCAACGGCAGCAACACCACCAACACACACAGCAACAACCACTACAACAACAGCAACTACAGCCAAAAGCAGCACCAGCAGTAGTAGTAGCGAAAAACCGCTAACCGTTGCTGTTGTCAGCATCTCGGCGGAGCAACAGCAACAGTCGCTGGAAACGGAGCCAGCAACATTGGCGAATCGACGTGCGCGCCAAATGTTGCAGCAGCAACAACATCGATTAAACAGCAACAATAGACATGCACATGCTGCTGGCAGCAAGGATCTGCGTATACTCTATCAAATAGGGGTAAGTAGATATGCCTAATTACAGCAGCAACAATTGCTGTTGGTCTTACTACAACTATTGCTAGTACTGTTGAGCTATGCAAACAACTTGCCGTCGATTGCATAATGCAGCGGCGACACCTGCTCAACAACTTGCTGATGTTTTGTTGCTGCCATATTGTAACTAGCTGCAATGCCCACGCCAGCAACAACAGCAACCGCAGGTTTTCCAGCCAACTTTGGGGCTGGGCCCACGAACCACGTATATGGTTATTGTCTATATTTAGTTGCCGCCCTATAGAGTTAGAGATAGACGTTCTTAAAAAAAACATTACACTTGACACCCACTAAACGGAGCAGTTGTTTCTTTATTTATGGCACATTTAATTGCAACTGCAGCAGCACCAGCAGCTCCAACAACAACAGCAGCAGCAGAAACTACAGCAATTACTTTATATGAAAAATGAAAGTTGTTTGTTGTTTCGCAGCGTTTTCCATGTCATTTGTTGCTGTTGTTGTTGCTGTCGTTATACACATTGTTGTTGTCAGCGCTGTCGTCGTCGCATTTGATCAATTAAACTCAACGATACCTTATAAACCAATTAGTGTTGCGGGTCAAGAGTTCAATGTTTTTATATGTGCCACACCAGTTGAGGCACGAACTGTTGGCATGTCTAAGCTACAACTTGCTACACGATACGATCTTTCCACGAACTTAAAAATAAACTACACAACTGCAATTTCAGCCATACAAACTGTTGATTCAATCCAATATGTATTTCCCCCTCTCTCTCTCTCTTTCAATACCAACAATCACTTGTAATCCCCATAAATCATGTGAGTAGAAAGGTTTCAGATAGTTTTCAGTTAGTTTCATAAACTTAGTCGAACTGCCAATCTATTATGTCCAGTGTCCACTGTAGTGAGCACTCCCTAGCCGATGGTGTCATTGATGTTGTTGTTGTTAGTTGGCCAAGGCGTGAAATATCAGCGACAATCAAAACAAAAATATTGACAGTTTAAACAACTAACAGAGACAAAAATTAAGAGTTGATTTAATTAAGGAGTCGACGGGGAATATACCCTGTAAATTGTAGAAGGGAAGCAGAGATTGAAGCTTTAGTTTATCTTTGAAGCAGTCTACATCTTCCTCTGTTGGTGATCTTCACACCAATATACCCCACGATTTACATAATTACAGCGCAGATCGTCGACTCAGTTCAGTTTTGGGTGCAAAGGGACAGAGAGGAGTCGGGGAGACTCATCAGCATGGCCCATAAATATCCAATCCGTATGTCTGCAATAAATTGTAAAGGCATAAAAAACAACAACAGCTCCACACAACAACAACAACAAAAGCGAGCGGCGCATAGAAAACAACACCTAAAATAGACAACAACAACAAAAGACCAAAAATTCCTGTTGGGTTTTCGGAAGAGCTCGCATAAAATGGCTCAACAAATCGAAGGAAGAGCAGCAAGAGGGAGCAAGATAGGCAACTAGAGAGAGGGAGACAGCGCGGAATAGATAAACTTTTTTTCTTTATTTTTCTAGAAGAAGAAAACAAAAAGTTCCCATGCTTAAAAGCGCTAAACATTCAGTTCCGGTATTTAAAAATGTTTTCAACAATAACAACAACAACAGAGCTGAAACGAAGCCAGAGAGGGAGAGGGCTGGAGCAGGAGAAGCAGTGGAAGGAGAGATGTGAGCGGGGAGTGAGAGGCAAACAGGCAAAGCTGAATGAAAGAAAATTCATGAATGAAATACGACGATGACGACGAAGCTGGCAAATGGCGTTGCCAGAGTACGATGAATGAGCGAGAACTGCGAAGAGGAGGAGCAGCAAGAGAGCGAGACAGAGACAGAGAGAGGGAGAGCCGTTAAAGGGGTGGGAGAGGGCAGTGGGCAGGCAGATCGAATGAATGAATGAAAACGTAAACGCGCTGATGAGCTGCGACGTCGACGGCGACGTCAACGGCGACGTCGACTGAGACAGCAGCCGAGGCAGCGGCAGCAGCGAGTGCGTTTCGCTTCGTTGGGCAAGTCAATCTATGAATGAATGGCAAAGCGACAGAGCGTCCAAATGTTGTTTGAATGGGTAACGCCAACAACAACAACAACAACAACAGCAAGCAATGATTTGTTAGCTATATACAAGCAGATCAGCTACGCATATTTGGCTTAAACAACTTGAAAAGACGTCAACGTTGCGCGTGGCATGGCTAAAAGCAGTCAAAGCCAAAGCTGTTGTTGTTGCTGTTGTTGTGGCATGTGGCATGTAGCTTAACGCAGACATTGAATGACACGAGCTAGCACCAAAAAAAAAAAGTCTAGAAGACGAAACGAGATATCAAAGAGGCTGCTAGAAATTCCAATTGACTGAGAAATGCATAAACAAATCAAGCATAAACATGTCGCTGTCTGTCCATTTTGGTTGTTGGCCAAAGTCGTGTTGTTTGTGCCCGTTGTGTTGTTGTTTTTGTGGCCTGGCCTAGACACGTGGGTGCTTTTATTGTTGTTGCCTGAGCGCTCAGCCAGGTGTGAAAACGGCATTTTTATTTATTTTTCAGATAGTTTTTTTTTTGTATCTCGTATCTTTTTAGTTTTGTCTCGAGCGCCAGTCGGGACAACGTTGCGTATGCGCAATGTGCTACAGTGTATGTGTGTGTTTGTGTGTAGTAAATAAAAAGTTGTTTATCAATAGCTTGGCCACGCCCTCGACAAAAACAACCGCAACAATGACAACAATTGTCTAGTGTTCTACTTTGGCACAAATATATTTATTTATTTTTTTTTTTTTTTGCTAGTTTTTCTTTTCTCTTCCCGTTTCCCTGTTCGCATTCTCCTCACTCCACTCCCCTTCCACCCACTCGGTCGAGCCATTTTTTATGATAATTTGAACCGCAGGCATTCATCATAAAAGTCGCGTCATAAAATTTACGAGCTTTATTATAACTGCTTTTCAACAGGGTGTGTATCTTTGTATCTGTAAGCAAGGTCATCGTTTGGGTTCGACTACAGATACCCTGCGTTTCTTTCACTCCACAGAGTTGGCTAATACTTTATCACCAGACACAGATCTGAATTTCTCGACTGACTTGAAACTTCTTTGACTTTGTTTGCTTTTTGCATTTTATTCATCAAAAATTTGTGTGTCTTGTTTTTTTTTTGCTCTCTCATTCCTTTCACGCCAAAGAATTTATTATTTTTTATGCTAAATTTAGAAATTATTCAATGTGGATTCAAAGCGAAAACAAGAAAGAAAAAAGCAGCAGAACAACAGCAACAAATGTTCCCGAAGAGAGTTTGAGCAGAACAACAACAAGAAACAGAAGCTTCAGACACTGCGAGAAAACTGTTGTACCAAAAGAACTTAGTTTACCTCGATTTATGGCCATTTCTCGCAGTGTAGTTATGAACAAACAAACATGTATTTTTTTGTTTAATAATGTCTAACGCATTAGCATAAAACGATCGACAACAACAACAACAACAACAGCAACGCACAATTATTCACCTAAAAAAAATTCCAGTTCAAAATTTCAGAGAGCTTCCATTGAGAAAAATAATAACAACAACAGCAACAACAACAACAACCTGAGCCAACGGATGCTCGATACCAAAAAACTAGTTTGCCCACTTTTTTTTTTCTTGCCGTTGTTGCTGTTGTTGTTGCACCTATTGCTGCTGTGACTGTTGTTGTTGTCGTGTTTCTCGAGGCAATCGACTCAAGTTTGGAGCTGGCGCGCGCGCCAAGTCAACTTTTTATATACAGATATGTGTATATAAGTATATATTAGACTTGTAACAATTTTTTGTGATAAGCAACAGCAACAACTGCAACAATTTTTGTCCAGTTTCGTTGATGATCAAGTTGTTGTTGCCACCAAAAACGCAAACGCATTCGGAAAATCGAACGGAAATATTTTGCTGGCCGGGCTAGTTTCCGTTTCAGCCAAGACCTTGTTACAGTTATTGACGGACACGTTCCAATTTGTGTTGCTTCTGTTTCTACTTGTGCTGTAAGTGTTGATGTTACTGCTGCTGCTGCTGCTGTTAGTGTTGTTGCTGCTCTTTGTAAGTGTGCTAATTACGTGCCAAAGGCGCATTGTTTACAACGGCTGGCGACGGCAGCAAAAATAAATAACTATAAATACGCAAACGGGGAGCGTATTGCTGCTGTCGATGTTGTTACTGCTGTTGTTGTAGTTGTTGTTGCTGGTCTTGTTGATTCGTTCATTCATAAAAACCGAACGCACAGCAACAACAACAACAAGAAATGCGCATGTGTTCATTAAACAAAACAACAAGCGATCATCGACGAGGCGAGTCAGCAGCAATAACAAAAACAACAACAACAGCAGCAGCAACTGCAACTCGATCGTAATTAACAGACGAAGCAGCAACAACCCAAAAAAGGCCACAACAAAAAGCTACGCGCAATTGTTGCTGTTGTCTTACATTGCGAAAAGCGGCAGCACCAACAACAACAACAACAACAGCAGCAACTTTTCATTCATAAAACTGCTGCACAACAACAACAATAGATTGATTTATTTAGCTGAGCGTAAACGAAGGCAATGGCAACAGTTGCTGCTGCTATAGCTAAACATGTTGCTGGCTAAGCAACAGCAGCAACATCTTGTGGTTTGGCTAAAGCAACAATTACAAGCACAACAACAACAATGCCAGTTCGGTTGCTGTTGTTGTTGTTGTCGTCTCCCCATTTTTTTCTCGACTGAATGAATGAATGAATTGCTTTTTTCCGTTTTGCGGCCACAGCAACAGCAGCAACATGACGACTGAGGATGTGAATGTGGCTGTGAATGTGGATGTGGTTAGTGGATGTCCGTATGCGTAGACGACGTTCATTAATTGTGACGATCAACAAGCTACGCAAAATCCAGTGTTGCTGCTGCTGCGGCTGCTGTTGTTGTTGTTGCCGGGCAGCAACAATAACAATGGACAAGCTGCTTGGTTGCCTTGCAATTGGCTGCAAGTCGGGCAAACCAGTTTCAGCCAGCAATCGTGTTCCTAACCAATTCAAAACTTATCCACACTCCCCTCCCCCTCAGCCTCCAGGCCCTCCTGCCACCCTCCTGCCACCCTGCTGCTACCCCGCTTCGCCGACAACAACAACAACTGACCGCTTTGCTGTTGTTGTGCTGCGGTTGCTTCCTTTTGGCATTTTTGCACTTTTATGAATGAAATTTTTACTCTGCTACAGCAGCAACCGTTGTTGTTGAGGCTCACATTGTTGCTGCTGCCGCTTCTGTTGTTGTTGAGGTTGGCATATTTCCGTTAAGGCGCGCCAAAGTGGCACAGCCAGTTGCCCCTGTTCCCCCTGTTCCACCTTCCTCTGCTCTCTTCTCCTCTGCGCTCTTCCTGCTTGCTGCCAGCTTTATTTTCAGCTCAAAAGTCAAAAAGTCTTGGACTATGCAAAATATTTGTCAGAAGCGTCAGAACGAGCACTGAATTAACTTACTTCCGGTTCTTAGACTCTCTACATCTCCCTCTTGCTCTCTCATCATCCAATCTCAGTCCAGCTTAATGTTTTCATTGGAATTTCTTTCGAAACCGAAAAAAAAAAATCAAGAACAATTTGAGACGGATGAAGATTAAGTGGAAGTAACTGGAAGTTGGCTCTGGCGCTGTTGGCCTAAACAACTTCCGTGTGACTTCCGCAGCAACAGCAGCTTCTGCTTTGGCTAAGAAGCTTCTCGGGCCTTTTCTTCTCCCTCTCCCCCTCTCTCTTTCTCTCGGTATCTATCTCTGACTTCCGGTTGAAAAACAATTTTCAATTTTAATTGAATTTTCGTGTAAACAGCGTGAGGTGACCAAAGAGCACTTCCGCCTTTTCTCCCTATCTCCCTCTCTTCTCTCTCTTGCTCTGCGTCTCTAGCTTAGCGCTGGCCACATGTGCTACAAGCGACGCCAGATTGCATAATTCTCAGTCATGGGGAAAATGTTGAAAGAAAGAACAACAGCAGCATCAGCAGCAGCAGCAGTTGTAGTTGTACAAAAATAAAAAGGAAATGTATAGAAAAATCATTAACGCATAGACAAAAGATAACAGTTGGAAAGACACCGAGAGGAGCAACAGGAAGGTTGCAGCAACTACCTGCAGCAGTGGCAGACACTTGTGCCAGGCGGCTGCCACAGCGAGCTAACGGTTCCAAAGATCACTAGCATCTTTGCCTCAGCGGCGCATGTGCAGCAGCAGCAGCAGCAACAACAACAACTGCAGTCTGTCCGTAGCTCTGTCGGTCTGTCCTACCGTCTGGCGTCCTTCATCCTCCATAGTCGGTCGTCTGTCGATCGTGTGCGTCTTTGTGCGTCAACGCCCTCATGGGAACCAAACACCGAGCGATGTTGCCGCTGCCACAAAACAGCCTGCAACAACAGCAACAGCCTGAGCTCAGGCATTCTTTTGCTTGGCATCTTCCGGCATTCACAAATTTATGTCACTGATTGGCAACACACACACACACACCCTCACACACACACACACTTGCAGTGCAGTGCAACCTTTTGTGGCAAGTCCTGCTTTTGTTGTAGTTTTGCGCACGTCATGTCAAGCGTTTTCAGCTTCTTCTTCTTCATTTTTTGAGTTATTGATAGCGGCAGGTGCACTAACAACGTATTCTCCCCTCCCCAACTACAGTATGCACTGCCTACGGCAAACCAAGCTCAAATTACGCGACAATCAAAGGCTTCTCCCCTCCCAGCAGCGTCTGAGCTAATGAGTGTGTGGCAGCTAACGGACTAAGAGGCAGAGACAGAGTGGGGGGAAAGAGGGAGCAGGAGGAAGATAAAGCATGTCAGCTATGCAGCAACTTGCCCACTCCCTGCTGCTGCTGCCTCCCCTCGTCGCCGCTTAAACAACAAAAATTGTACAAGTCATTGTCATCTTGAGGCAAACAGCTTCCGGTGACTCGCGCATCTCTTGAGGCGCACAAATTCCAAACATGCCCCCGACCACATGAGACATGACCAGAGGCAGCACAGCAGCATCGGTTGTTGTTGTTGTTGCTGGGGCTCTTGGGGTTCTTGGGGGTTAATTCGATTCAATTAAATGAGCGTGCGTAAAACCCTTTGACAGCTCTTAAAGCTTACCAATTGCTCTTCAATTCTCCCCAGTCTCCCCCCTCCAACACCCCATGAAGAGAATTCTCCACTCCTCTTCAATTCAATTCATTGAATTCCAAAAGTCATTCAAAAGTTGCACATTGTTTGCCGCATCACGTTGCAAGCTGACCAGCTTTCATGTACTGTCTGCTTCCGTTGTGCGCTTCCCTTTCTCTACTCCCCTCCTCTTCTCCCTCCTACTCTCTTCTTCTACTACACCTTGTCCTCTGCACTTTGACACATGAGGCTAATTGTTTGTGGAGCACGCGCGTGTTGCAGCCACCAAATTATAAAGTGTCGCTGTGGCAGCAGCTTCTTTACACTCCCCCTTTGCTCTGCTCCACTTCTTGCTGCTGCCCTTTGCTGCTCGTTTCTTTCTCCCTTTGCTCTCGCTGTTTTACCGCGTTAAACCGGATATCCGGTCTATCGCCGTCTCTGTTTTGCTGCTTGTTTGTTTGCTTTCAGCAGCAACTTTTACTGCCTTCTCGCATAAACTTTCTTGGCTTGAGCTTATGCTCCTCTCCCCTCTCTCCACTCCCCACTCCTCTGATCTGTTGTTCTTCTTCGTCTTCTAGCTGTTGTTTGTAGTTTGTAGATTTCGGTCAAGATGAGCACATGCCATTGGAATGTTTGCTTACAAGTCTAGAAGCCAAAACATCTCTAAGATCTCTACTCTCTATTCTCACTCGCTCTTCACTCCTCTCCTCATTTACTACCCTCTCTCAAGTAGCTCGCCTCGTGTGTTTAATTCCCCCATTTGCCCAGAAACATTCATAAAAACAAAAGACAACGGGGATTTGGGGAAACGTGGGGGCGTTTCAAGAGGGCAGGGGGTGAGGAACTGACGCGTCTGCTCGAATTTCAAAGAATTTCCCACGCTGCTTACATAAGTATATCCTGCCGTATGCACGACAAAGGTTTCCCTCAAGTGGAATCCTTAGGAATCCTAATAATCTCAGCTAGGGAATATCATCAAAATTGTTGAGTCTGTGCAGCGAAACAAGAACGAAGCAAAAAAAACTGTCAACAAAGGGTTAAGGTACAGGAACTAGCAGCTGTACTGCAGTGGAGTAGGTAGGTAGGGGCGGGGCAGGTGCAGCTAAAACTCAACTGAAATCCTGTCGAAATGGAGAAGGAAATAGGTCGAAAAAGTAGGTCAAAAACGCGTGGGAAACGCGCAATGCGGAAGTAAACGCTGAACGGAAGTAAATAAAACTAATAAAGGAACCAGAAAAGAGGAAGACAACAAGGAAGTCGCCGGACTACTTCCGCAAGGGAAAGGGAGAGACATAGGGAGAGAGAGAGAGAGGGGGGGAGAAGTGTAGCCCGAGTTAGTGGCAAAGGTAAAAGGTCAGGAGAGGCAACCTGTTTTGGCTTTGGCTTTGCTTTACTTCCTGTTCCGCTGCTAATCCCTTTCGAAGGCAAACACACACACATACACACAGTGAGTGTGTTTAAGTATGCGTGTGTGCGTGTTTACTGCACTTATTTATTTACATCCGTCGGCCTGTCTACACTAAATCACTTCCGGACTTCCGGTTCGTCACGGACTCGCTAAGTAGTGAGTAGAGATAGCTAGCTGGAGTCGAGGCAAAAAGGTAGTTTTAGCTGGCCAAAAGGACGCTCAGGTAGCGTATGAAATCCACAGGCAGGTGCAACTCTGACGAACTGGAAACGAGGCCTATTGATTTCATTATAAAAATAATTTGAATACAAATCAGAAAGAAATAGAAGAAGAAAACCAACACACACACACACACACACTCACACACAGCAAATCAAATTGAAATCGAAACCGAACAAAAGACGCATAACAACCAAAAAAAGGACCCAAAGTGAGAGAGAGGGAGCGATAGACGGAGAGTGAGAGAGGAGCAGAGGGAGTACAGCCTAAAGAGTAGATGTCAAAAGGTACGAGTTGAAAAACAGTTCCACTTAAAAAATTGATTGCTTTCGATAATTTCATTGGAAACCTGTGGATGTTATTCTTCTTCTACTCCTCACTCTTGATATGTTGTTGTTGTTGTTGCTCAAGTTGTTGCTGTTGTCACTAGAGTGCCATACAATAAAATCAAATGAGAAAGGACAATGACAAGCGCTAAAGAAGAAGCGACACATAATAAAAACGAAGCGAATCGAATCGAATGGAACTGAAACGACTCGATTCGAAAAAAGTAAAGAAAACAAAACTAAAAGTCCGCAGTTGCTAGTTGGATTTTATGTTTATAGCCAACAACAACAGCAACTGCTGGTCACATAAGCTTTTATGGCTAACTGTGTAAAAGGACCAAAGGATTAAGTAAACAAGCGAACAACATATATGACAAGGAATTCAATTAATGAAAACTATATGTGTAGCCCAAATAAACATTTACAGTCCCACTCAGCGCTTAGATCGGATTTCTATGTTAATCATGTCTAAACTTGTCCAAAGCACAGGCAGCTCCGGCTTTGAATGGACTACAAATGGCCATATTGTTAGCTTCAGGCAGCAGGGACAGCGGGGAAAAGCCTCTCTGTGAATAACCACTTGAAAAGTTTGAGCAAATCCAATGAATCAATTTATTTCAATGAGTTTTCTCAACTCGTGACGCGTTTATGCAAATGTTGCCCATTGCAGCTCATTTACAGTGGCTCAAAATGTCTGAAAGTGACTTCCATTAATTTAAAGATCAACACAAATTGCTTCTTTATAACAAATAATCGACTGAACAGGGAGAAAAACAAGTTGTAGCTACTTTAAGTTCTTAAACTAGCGCCTAAAAGTATGCAAAGTTACTTTATATTAACCCCCTTCAATTTACGTATCTTTCAGGACTCTGAAGATGATTTGCCGGTGTGCGCACCGAATGCCGTCTGCTCCAAGATTGATCTCTACGAGACACCTTGGATCGAGCGACAATGTCGTTGCCCAGAATCAAATCGCATGCCCAACAATGTCATAGTGCACCATCATGAGCATCCAGCACATGGTTCCCCCGAGACACAAAAGTATCGCAACTACTACGAGAAGGAGAAATTGCTGCAACACAAGCGTTTGCTGCTCGGCGAATTTCAGGACAAGAAATTTGAGAGCTTGCACATGAAGAAACTAATGCAGAAATTGGGCGCTGTTTATGAGGACGATTTACAGCTGCAAGCGAGTGATTATTTAGAACGTTCCCCCGACTACAATGAGGCCGTGCCGCTGTCGTCCAACTACGAGGAACTTGCGGACAACGAATTGCCACACAGTCCACTCAGAGGATCGGCACATATGCGACATGCAGGACATCGCGGCTACAAGGAGTCCAGCAGCTTCATTGGCGGCTGTCCAAGCAGTTTGGGCGTCGACGATGGACACACAATTGCGGATAAAACACGACACTACAAACTCTGTCAACCGGTGCACAAGTTACCCATTTGCAAGTAAGTATTAGAAGTCTGAACAGCTTAATTTTGTAGTGTATTAAAACGTCTGTCTACTTTATTTTATGACTAATTTTCTGCTCTCCCTTCTTCAGACACTTTCGTGATTACACTTGGACTCTTACCACAGCTGCGGAGCTGAATGTCACCGAGCAAATTGTGCATTGTCGTTGTCCCAAGAACTCGGTTACCTATTTGACCAAACGAGAAGCTGTGGCCAATGATAACACCGCCTACCGTTATCTCTTTGCCTGCTCGCCACTAACGGTAAGTTGGCCTTATCTACTTGCAGTTGAAATTTTAATTAATTCATTGTTTACTTTTTATTAGCGCCTTCGTTGTCAACGCAAGCAGCCGTGCAAACTGTTTACGGTAAGAAAACGACAGGAGTTCCTCGACGAGGTCAACATCAACTCGCTGTGTCAATGTCCCAAAGGTCATCGCTGTCCCAGCCATCACACGCAGTCGGGCGTTTTGGCGGGAGAAAGTTTTCTGGAGGACAATATACAGACATATTCGGGTTATTGCATGGCCAACGATTGAATTTGAATTTGAATATCAAATCAATAGAAATCTGCTACTAAATATGTATTTGTATATAGATATATGGGCTATATATAGGTTTATCTAGGACTATGCATATAAGTCGACTGAGCCAATTGAGTCTCGCCAAGTTAACAATTAAACTGAAACTACAACTACAAATAAAAACTAACGAGCAATTCTGTGTGTGTGTATGAGTGGATGTGTGTGTTTGTGCGTGTGTGTGTATGTGTAGTTTGTTGCATTGTGTGGATGTGTACAAAGTTGAAGTTTATTTTGTTTTTTAGTTGCTACCAAAATTTGGTCATATATCATAACAAACATACATATAGATATATAATCTAATAAATAATATTAAATATATTATACATAAATATAAATATTTAATTAGTTCTAAGACGCAGTTTGTTATACAAATCATTTGTAATGAATATTTATAAAGAGCGTTCTTAAATCTGTAACATAGCACCCCATTCCGCTCCCTCTTACACTCTCTCTCTTTCCCTCTTTATCACACTTATTAATTGTATATATTATACGCAGTTTCTTTTGACAGAAAACTTTTCCAACTTTAATTCCCATGCGTGCCAAATTAGTATGCAATTTATTTATGTTATTTTTTTTCCTTTACTCTCTTTCTCTCAGTTTTGATTAATTTATTAATTAAACAGATTTTTCCGAGATTTAGTTGTACAGTTAGAAACTGTTTCACAGACAGCAGCAATTTTTTTTATCATTGCAAAAAACAAAACAAATATCGATAGTAAATATTTGCTTTAATATTTGTATGAAAATATATGTAATCATAAACGAGCGAATAAAATTAAGCGCACATCTTAAACTTCTATTTCTCACCATAAATTCTAAAATACAAAATTTCCCTAAGGCGCTAATTAAGTATTAGGCATGACATTTCCAGCGGTCGACGTGTGTTTTTATTTTTATATATAAATATATTTTTGTATAAAGGCAAAAAAAACGAGCGAAAAATAAATATTAAAATATGTACGAAATATGAAACAGGAAAAGTGTTGTGTTTATTTGATGGCAGACTTAAAACAGAGTGAGAATGGGAAAATTACTTGACTTTTAATCATAAAGTTTGTCATAAACTCAAACTAGCATTTAATAAATATTTAATATGGGTGCAGGAGAGTAACAGCCCAAGCTTCACTACAGACTGTAGACAACAGAGCTATTTAGGCAGCCAGCCGAAAAGTATGCACTTAAAAATTACATTTGAGAGTAATGTACAACTTTTGGTTTGAAACTTTGCTAAGCGGTTGTAAATTGCCAAACATTTAAATTATCAAGGCAACTGAATGGAAAGTTAAATAGAAAGACGAAATTAAATATTGAAAAAAATAAGTTGCTACACTGCCAATTCATTCTTAGCAGTCTGCGGGGTATTCAAGCACAAAAAGTAAGACTATTTCCTGGCAATTAAAAGTACAAATTACAACAAAAAGCAATGTATAACGTTTGTGTGGATAAAGCAGCTGAAAAATGCAAATTAATATCGAATGGTAAGCGAACGAACGCGGCAAGCAAATGGCCAACAGCAAATAGATGGCTAGAAAGGCAGCCAGCGGTAATGTAATTAAATAAATGGCACAGCAAATGGACAATAACTGGGGAGTTGCTCTGGTTATTGGGTGGTAACACCAGAGACGGCGGACGAGGTGGGCGTGGGGCGATGTTGTCATGCCACAAATTCAATTAACATGCGTCAACGGCAAAAAAAAGAAAAAAAAATTAAAACATAAAAAAGATGAACACAACACAAAAAAACAAAAAAAAATTATCCAGAAACAAGCGTATAAAAAAGTTTCAAGTGTAAAAAACGAGGTGTAAAAACACAGCGTGGCGAAAACAGCAAGAGGAAAAAAAAGTAAATCGTAAAAGTCAAACAAAACCAAACACCAAGCGACAACAGCAACAACAAGTGCTAACATCGTCGAAAGAAGAGCAGTTTTTGTTTTTACGACTTCAACCGGAAGTTAAACGCGTTAAAAACTCGACTATAAGAGTAACAACAGCAACTACAACAACAACACCAGTATGGTATACACCCAAAAGAACTGTTAGCTGTGACTTTAGATTGGTAGATTGGTAGACTTATGTCCAGCTTGGTCTTTACAGTTGGCGCACAGTTATATATGTATGTGGTGTTTAAAATGCATAAACTGAAATTATTAATAATAATAAAATCATACACATTTAATGACCCCTTAAAGTGCGTCTAATTGGTGAGAAGAAATGCCATAAAAGCGCATCTAAAATCGTCCTCCTTTCCCCTTCCAACTTCCTCCCTCATATTTGGTTTCATCTCAACGTTCTCAAGCAGACAGAATGAGCACAGTGGAAACAGCATCAAGACATAAGGCATTTATAGCAATACACTGGCAGTAAAGAGAGAAAGAGAGAGGAAGGAGGACAGAGAGAGAGAGAGAGAGAGTGTGAGGGAGACTATCTTCTCCTCTAGGCACTTGGCAGTCTTCATGAGGCGTTAATTAGAGTTTAAGCCGCAACAGGTAACCGTTTTTTATTAGTTGGAAATGAAATTTCGCGCGTTCAAACACTACCAAATTGCAGGCAGTGGCAAGAAAAAATGTGCCGCCTAGAAAAATAATTCATTGTTGGCCCATCTAAATTGGGTTAAGTCACAACACGCTGACAATTTTCAGACACGAGCAGAACTCTCTAACATATTTTGGCCTATAGTTAGCTTGGAGTTCAAACATGTGAAGGTTATAATTATATAAAAATTCATCTTTAATATACAAGCCAAAAGTCTGATAAACTAACTAAACTACCAAGAACAGAGAGTTTTCAACCCGATTTTAATAACCTCTTAACGTCTCTTCTTTCTTAAGATAAATTGTCTCTATAATTTGATTAATTTCTAAGCCATATTTTATTACCAACTAGTTTACAAAACTGCAAGAAAGTTGTTTGCACCACAATATTAATTGAAAGTGTTAACATAAAACTCAGTTTCCATCCTTGAATTTATGCTTGCAATTCGTCAAAAAAGCTGTGAAAAATGCATTCAAGGCAAAGCTTAAAAAAAAGAGGGCAAGTAACTTAGGTTCAAACCTGAATTGTTAATGGAATTTGCTTTATGGGTTGTATTTTATGCACATCGAAAGATATTCAATGATTCAAGCAATATCCCTTGGCTTCAAGTTCAATTTCTCACCCGCTGTGTGTGCTGCTGTGGTGTTGGCCAAGTTAATGTTGGTTTGGGCGGGCAGTGGCCAATAGCTGCCATTCGTTATAGCGCTGGCGAAAGTTTTAAATTTCAGCTAAATCATTTTAGCCTTAGCAGCTTCTGTTGCACATTTTGGTAGGCAAAAGCAGCAAAAAACAACAACAATTTGATAGTTAATTATTTATCTCAGATTTTTGCGCTGTGTTGAAGTGTCTACGTTCACATATCTTTACGACTGGAGATGACTCCTCTGACTCATAGCTGACTTTTGGCTGACTCTGTTGGCCTGGCTACTGTCTTTGAGCCATTGGCATTGGCATTGGCATATTGATTGATTAGCTGCGCCATGACCGCTAGCAGAGATTTGCATGCCAGTTTTAAGAGTCTTCAGCGCTAGATTACACACATTTCAGCTAGTTTTCTACGAATTTGAAAAATATTTGATAGAGCTCTGACAATAGATCTAACTGAATGGGCGGTGGGTCATTAGAAGCAAACACAACACAACACAACACACAGACTTGGGAGCTTTCTTTCACATCATTAAAAGATAAAAACAACAACGAGAAATTAGACAACAACATGACAAAAGGCCAGCTAATAGTATCCGCTATATAGAATCGAGCGACCCCATCATCTTTGGCCATCTTTTTCAGTTTTCAGTTCTCAGTTTTCTGTAGTTTTTGGTTTTGTTTAATGTTGCATGTTGTCTTTGGTTCGGTTCTATGAAAATTTCTTCATTTCGTTGGCCACTTTTACTACACTAATTAGCCACGATTTGAGGCGCTGACATGCAAGCCACTCGAAGAGGTAGGAAAAGGGGGGGTTAGGGGGGGCAGGGAAATCCCAGAGACCACTGCAAAATTAGGGTGCCCCACAGGTTGAGGCGCTTATGAATTTAATTGCACCACATTATGTCGGTGGGGTCTTATCAATTTTTTCCGGCTCAACTCAACTCGAGTCGAGTGGAGTCAACAATAATTATTCTTAATATTTTCTTACTTAAAGCCCAAAGTTGTTTCATCTCTGGGTGCCGTCTTCCTCAGCAGTTGTTGGGACAGGAAGCTGGGAGAGATTTCACCTGTTGATGCCAACTCTTTTTTTATATCTTCTCTCTGTGTTTTTGCCTTAGAAAGTGAAATTTTTAACGGCGCTTTGTAATTTGCCTTTCCACTCCCCTTTCCCCGTCTTGTACCCACTTTAAGTTGATGTGTTTGTTCAGTGCTTAAACACGAATGATAAGACATTAATCAGTGCTATTAGAGGGCATCCAAAAAAAATTCGTTATTGATTCGAATTGATAAACAGCTTGGCAAATATGCCCAAAGTGTGTAATTTATAATGACTTTCAACTGGAGCAAGGGCGAGTGAAAGTGACCGGACGCTGGGAGGCAGTGGCATGGGATCTTATGGTATCGTATTATGCGAAAATCGGCATATAAAAAAAAAAAATAACAACAACAACAACAAAAACTTAATGGATTTCGAAGCATGCAATGCGATAACGAATCTCTTGATTGCTCACAGCAATAAACTGCAATAATAAAGCAATAGCAATAACAACAATAATAATCACAAAAGAGTGTGACTTTTCTTGCTGTGCTCGGCTTAAAATACCCTGTAGTAAGTGTAGTTAAAGTGCACTAAGAGATGAAACTTAAAAAACCTCTTTTAGTATGTTAAAGGAAGGTCTAAAGTCTTAAAAGTCTGTCAAAAGAATGAATCCACTTCTCCTTCCTCTCTTACCTACTACTACCCACCCCGTGCTAACATTTCTACAGGGTATACCCGATAGTTATTGTAGAGTGCAGTGTAAAGTCATCAGCGATGCGCAAAGAAAGCGACAGACTTACAAATCATGCATAACACAAAAAGAAAAACACAAGCAGAAAAAAAAGCCATTGAAAATTTCCATATACACATATGTACACACCAATATGTACAATATAATCTCTGCCTCCCCTCTCCCTCTCTCTCCCCACTCTCCTCCTGCGTACATGCCAGATAATACCAGATGCCAGCTGCTTGCACATGCAGATGAAATTGAAAGTAAGATCCCGTCTCTTCAGGTCTCTTCAGAAAGAGATGCAGTCGATTATTTTCTAATTACAAAAGCAAAACTCTCCTCTCCATACAATTCGTCTCGAGGCTTTGCAATGCCGTGTTACCATTCAATCTGTCAGCAAACGTGGCTCAAGTGAAGAAAATTTCCAATTTTAAATACCAAATAAAAAAAAAACAAATTGTAGACAACGAATCAAGAGGAACGACGAAGGCTTTAAGAAGGTGTTAAGTATGCAAATGACAGGGCATACAGCATCTATGTACACACACGTACAATGATGATAACCACAGTTATGTTGTAATATTTACAGACACCACACATACACGAACACGGCCACGACGACGTATGTAGGCGTATGAACGGACAGACAGCTGGACAGTGGGACGTACAGTGAAGCCACGCTAACCATGCTGCCGATACAATACGAAAGCGAGCGGTAAAAGTGCGCGCGCCATGCAATTTGACCCCAAAGAAAACTGAAGTCGTATCCAAAATCCGAATCCAAAAGCCAGCCAAAGGCAAAGGCGAAGATTCGCATCTTTTTTCTATTTCTTTGATTTTTTTTGTATTTTTTTTGGTTACTTTTACATGTGCGCCGCGTGTACTTTCTCTACTTAGAGTTTAGCTGGTAAACGCGGTTTTTCATTTTGTATTTATACCCTTGAAGAGGGTATTATAATTTGAGCATGAATGGTGCATGTCAAGTTGCCAGTTGATGCTCTGTAAACAGGCAGGAAGAGTTGATTTCGCTTTGGAAAAGTAAACTGAGTCTTTATCTAAACCAGCTTTTTACAGCGTATCTTCTAGTCAAACCAACCTCAAATGTTCTCACACATTTTGTTTGTATTTTGCAATTGTTGCCTTGCCTTTTTGGCCGCGCCTAATCGAAACTTGTGCCCAATCTGCTGCTGGCCAAAAGAGGTCCCCGGCCAGATGATCTGAGGCACGCTTATATCGCGATATATATTAATGGTTTCTTAGGAGGATGAACAACAAAGCAGCCAACAACAGTAGAGAAAGAGCTGGCAGAACAGTAGGAGAAAGAGCGAATGACGACAACTCTTTGATGTTGTAATTAACTCTCATTAGAGACAGATCAGAGTCACAATCTCTGGGTCTGAGTCTGTGTCTAAGTTTGGGTTTCACTTTCGCTACAACAATATCAACAAAACTGTTTAAGTGTGCTATATTTAAGTATTTACTTGCACAACAGACACAGAAAAGCGCCAAACAAATAGCCGCAAAAAAACGAAACAAAGCCAAACTTAAAGCCAAATAGACTTTAAATCTCGCACGAATTTTTTTCTTTCGGTCTTTCGGTCATGCGAATTCGTTTCTTCTAAAGGCGCGTTGATTGTTTTTATACAAAAAAAAAAAAAAAACTCAAAAAAAAGTAAGCCAGCAGAGGAGGAAAAGAAACAGAAATGAATTCAGCCCAAAGTTTTTTGGCTAGACAAACGATCATGGGAAAACAAACGAACCAAAAGAAAATAAAAATAAAAACTGAGGGCCGCAGCAACTGCCAAATCTATTGCCAATTTCGAGCAGTTGACCAAAGAAAGTAAAGCTTATCTGCCAAATCCCGCAGAGTTGCTGTGACTCCCGGCTGAGATCGCAGAGACTTAAGACTCCCTGGTCTTTGGATGCGTGCTCAAGTGACCTGCTGAGTAATTAATGACAACAACGCATCAAATTAAAATCCATCCTTTTGACAACTTTTCGCATACGAAGCTGCTTAGAGATGAGAACGTGAGAGACGTGAGTGTCGTGAGTGTAGAAAACTAGCAGATTAGGAGAAGAGTGTTAAAATGCATACAAGATTCAAGTTTAAAATTTTTAAAAATTATTATGACATCTCCGTTAACTAAAGTGACTGGAAGGCTATTTAGAATTAAGTTTATTGAATTTATTTCTTAGAAATATATCTATTAGATTTAGAGCTCACCTTCGTGCTTTCACTTATCTCTGAGATCATTGTTTTTTCTTCAACTCATCACCAAATTGTTGCGAAACTATTGAAATTACTTAGGGGCATTATTTACTCAACTCTTTGGGCCAAAACTTTCGGCCAACTTTCGTTGTTAATTAGCTAAATCAACACTGTAAATATATAAGCAGCAACAATTTTGTGTGCTTTAAACTTGCTCATATCCTGTTCATCATAATAATAATAATTGCAATTGTTTAAACTTTAAGCTAACTGAAAAAAAATAAAGTTCGCATGAAGCGAGCAAAACTTTCCATTTAACAAAAAATACAAGTCAGTTCGGAAAACAAATTAATAAACAAAGAAAGAAGAAACTTTGACAGAATTCAGACGAAAACAAAAAAAAAGTACAAAATATATTTTAGGTGCAAGTGAAAATCAGGCATCCTATGAAAGGTATTTTTGTTGAATTTTCCATATTTTCCATGGCAAAAGTCTCGACAGAAATGATGGCGGTGATGATGATGATGATGATGTATGCACCTTGGCAGCCCATCAACTTTTGGTATTGCAGTCGAGACTTAAGTTAAGCCTGGTCGAGTGGCAGTTGCCATGACATTATCAACGGAGCAGCGTTGCAAGTTGCGGGTGTTGGTGCTGGTGGTGCTACTGCTTGTTGCAACGTGACATGTGTTGCAGCAGGACAGCAGAGAGAGAGAGTGTAACAGTAAGAGGTAGTTGTACAGTTAATGAAGGTGCAACACGCCATCGTCAGACCATCAACAGCGTTGCACCTTCCCCTTTCCCTCCGTCACTACAGCTTGAATAATTCACTGCATATTCGCAAAACTGGCAATAACAATTGCTTTAAGCCAACGCCATTAAAATAACAATTTTTTTCCAAATATTTTTTCAATGAACTTGTTAATATCATTAAAGTAATTTATGCAACCAGGTGGCAAGTTGATGAAGTTGCGTGTCAATTTGTGTGGTCTTCAGCCTTAGACACTTTCAAATGCATTTGCATTCACCAAAATCCAAATTAAATAAATTACATGATTTATTTTGTTTACTATTAAGCGATTTTAATTGCGCCAAAACATAAAAATTTCAAATGCTTTAAAACGCAATTTAACGACTTTAAGAAAGTATAAATCCTGCATCCATTTGGATATTAAAATGACAAGCAGAGCGCACAAAAATTGCTGAACAGGCGACAAAACGAAAGAGAAAGGCAGCTGGTGGGCTGGCTAGACGCAGAGATACCCTGTGGTATGGGCTTTAAAAGCATTTCATTGTATGATTTATTCGACAGATGAATTAAAAATTAAAATTTCTATACCTTTTCATGTGGACTGCATGATGATCAGTGTTTCGTTAGGTCCGAAAGTTTCATAACTATTTATCTACAACACAACCCACCTCTTGCCTCCCTTTCCTGCAAGCCCTACGCACTTGTGTGCATACAGGGTATAAATAGGACGAGCAATCATCACGCAAAAACGACATCATCAACAACATCGCATTGAGAAGAAGCAGCAGAAGCAGAGATGAGCATCCCACACTTAACTCAAAGTTTTCACTGCACAAAGTGGCCACTGAGGATGCTCGAAGGCGAAACCGAAGTCGAAGGCGTCTGCTCTGAGGGGTAATTAAGAACGTGGGATGACGGAAAACCACTGAACAGCACTTGAAAAATATGCGCAGAAAATGCAAAATAAACTCAGAGAGAAGCGAGAGAGGAGAAAAAGAGAGTAAAACAAGGTAAAAAGTAAAAACATGAAATATGTGAAACATGCCTAAAGCTTCAACCAAATTCAATGGAAGAAGACACAGTTGCAGCCAAGAGAGTTAAAACTGAAGCTGGAGCCTGAGAATCGAGGTCAGAAAAAACACTTTCATCGCTGGGAAAAAGAACATATTTTCTTCTTCTTCTGCCTTTAAAGCAATTTTGGTGTTAGCATAAGAATGCAGGAAAAACAGAAATCGAGCAATATGATAAGACAGATTGGAAATTGTATTATTTAATTAGCATATAAACGAGCCAAGTTCAGGAAACCAAACTCCAGCTAAAGAGACTTAAGACTCCAGACTCCACACTCAAGACTTACGACTTACACACACAAAAAAGCTGCTGGACACAGTTACGAATTATGCAAATGCCACCAGAAGAGATGAGAGCACAACAAAGATTGAACCAGAAGACGACACAACAAAAGATGCTTGAATTGTTCTGTTCTGGTCTGGGTTGTAGGTCAATACTTGTGCTGTTTGACACCTTTTTTCCCATTTGCTCTCTCTAGACATAACTGTGTGCGCCAGAACACTGACCCATAAACTGATGCAGACGCGTCTGCTACAGTGAGTAGAACCTGGTAAACTGCATTGACCGACGTTTTGCATAACCAAATAAGTGGAAGTACTCAAGAGAAATGCTCGTAACGACTATTACGGGTACTCAGCTCTGTTAACATGCCCGCCAGCTATTCATATTGTAATTCACAACAAAACGCAAAATGCATAAAAAACGCCAACCAGTTTGAGCTGTAACTGCCCAACTGTGGCTAACTGTGCGTATGCGCAATTCTACAAAAACGGGCACAAACAAAAGGCCAATGCACTGCACGAAATGTGTGTAAAATGCCGATTTGTTTAACTACGAATTTTAAAGGCAATCATATATTTTAATGCCTTACTTTATTACAGTCATAAGTGAAGAACTTGACGATTTCTCAGTGCAAGAGTTAATTAATTAGTTTAATCTCTTGCCTGGAGTCGTTTGGGATGCATTATAAATGCTCAGTGTATAAGTTGAGAGATAGAAATTGCACTTTACGGCATGATAACAGCAATTGTCTTGGCAACACCCGCTAACAAAGCCCAACAACTTTATTTGCTAGAGAAAGAGGGGGAAATGGGGAGGGAAAGAGATGCAAGCAGTGCTGGAGAATGCGTGTAATTTTCTAGCGGTGTTGTAGTCCAAAAATTCAGCTCATTCGCTCTGTCACTCGTGCTGCTCCGTGGATGGAGGTGATAACTTTCAACGGTTTCACGTTTGAAATTGGCCTGAAGCCGCTGCAGTTGCAGTTGCAGCTACCCTGCGACCCTGCCTAAAGCGGCAGTCTGTGGGAAATTAATGAATTAAGAGACTCGCTGGCGGTAAAGACAAAAAAAAAGAAGAGCTGAGAGAAAAACTGAACACTAAAAAAATGGAAATAAGTAATGCTCACATTACATTAGCGACAGCCGCTGCTGCAGGAGGCAAACTTTAACTCATTTCCACGACACTCAAATGAGCAAAATTATTGCGGTTAAGTACGCGAACGTAAACATTTTTCCGACTTGCATTTGAAAAATCGGAAAGTAAGCAAAAGAAAAGTCTTGTTAGAAGAGCACGAAGAAGAAGAAGCATCAAAAGAAGACAAAGCAGAAGAGACTAGAGAGCTACGGCTGAACAAGAAGAAGAAGAAGATGGCCAAAGCATCGTCGAGGGAATTTTTGCGAATCTGAACTCAACTTGGAGTCGACTCCGCGTCCAAGTCCAAGTCAAAGTTGGGGAATTGCAGTCGGAAAAGTTGTTGGCAGATCGTGAATTAAATTTAAACAGCAGAATAATACAAAATAAATAAATGGGACAAGTGAGGTTCGCTATGGTGTGGAAAATTATAGGGAAAAAAAAGAGGGCTAAGATTGCGTCTCATCGCGTCTCGTGTTGCATTGTCATTGATAGGCCGCAAAAGAAGAAAAGCGAAAGAAAGAAATCAACATGATCAAGCATTGAGCTAACGATCCGCCAACACATCCAAACCAAATTGGCACATTAGACAAATTGTTGCAGACAGACTGAGAGTAAAAGACTACAACGCAGACCGATGACTGAAGGGGGCACAACATCTCAATAACCCAAGGAGTCAACTTGTAACTGGCAACTCTGCAGCCAATGCAAAACAAACTGAAACTGAAGATCATAAATTGAATATTTGCTGCAACTGTTGAATGCCAACCGCAAGAAAGAGAAAAAAACAGCGTCTGGTATCGACCAAAAAAGCCACAATTCAAGCAGCCATCAATTCATCAGTCAGTCAGTCAGTCAATCATCAAGAGTCAGTGTCAGAGTCAGAGGTGCGATCAGATGTCAGCAAGAAGATGGCTTAGAAGACCTTAGAGCGAGAGTCTAAGCTCTCGCACCATTTAACAATGCCGCACAATTTAAGCCATCATTGACCCATTTTTTTGCCATGCCACTTGGGGAATGCCACAGAAGTTTTTATTTAACTTCACCTCTTGTTATTATTCCTGAGTATTACAATTTACACTAAACAAAACAAATGTGCTGAGCTTTCAATTTGGGAATCAATAAATTTTGGAAGAGAACGAACATAGAACTTGGCTTATAAAAGTGTTTCCAATGAAAGAAAAATTATTTTTCATTGGAGTGAAAACTATAGTGTGTTTAGGACTGAACATTTAATTAATTTAGTTTATATTTAAAGAATAAATTCTTTTTATACATTTTTAGCACCCATGTAATTATTATATCAATAGTTCCCAATTGTTTTCAGTGTAATTTAGCTCTGGGCTATTGCCTTTCGTTACGTGTGTAACTTGGCCCGATCGAGTGTGTCGCCATTTAATTGGCCTCTCAAGGAAGCTTGCCAAATATGTCGCAAGTGTTGACTTCAATGACTTTGACACTTTTTGGCCGTGTCTAAAGCTGCGTAACTTTTCTTTTGTCATCTTTGGTCTATTGTTGTTGTGAGAATGTTTTCGTCATGCGCTTTAATTAAATTTTGTTTTGACTTCTATGTGTGTGTGTGTGTGTGTTTCTGTGTGTATTTTCTGTAGTGTCATTGCCGCCGTTTTCTGTTGGCTGCTTCTTTCACTCGCATGTGATGTCACTCACTCGCAGCGCTGACTTTGGCTAGAAACCGGCTAGTTGGCCATTTGAAGTTCATGGCGACTCACAGAAAAACACACACACACACAGTCCCCAGTCCCAGTCACAATCACATATAATTACAAATTCATTTGGCACAATTATGCGGCACAGTTGCAGTTGCAGCACGCTAACAGCAGCAGGAACAGCAGCAGCCGCAGCAGCAGCGACACACATTTAATTGCATTTGGCAAACGAGCGCAACAAGTGCCACGAGATTGCCACAAGAGTCCCCACAAAGACACACACACAGTTGCCGCAAATGTGGCACTGTGAATCTATCTAAAAATAAAATTGAAAAGAAGATTCGCAACACGCGAATTCATCCGTAATCCAAGTTTAACTTCCAGTCCAGAGCCGAAGCTCAAGACAACGCATGAAAATTGCTGCCTAGACACTAAATTAAAAGCTTAATGCGTTGCAGCCCCTCGAACAAGTGGCAGTCAGAGGCACAGTTGCAAGTTCTCAGTTCTCAGTTCCCAGTTCTTGCAACTTGGCGACCATTCATTGGTGTCTTCTGAAATGTTTATTCAGCAACACTTGGCACGATTTTAATTTGCTTTTAGTGGCAGTAATTCATTTCGAAGCCAACTGATAAATGGAAATGAGCACAATTAGTCGTGGGGGGCGTAACGCCTACCTCTCCTTCCTCCCCTTCTCCCTACACCTCTTCAGCCATTTACACAGATTGCATCTGGAGTTCTTCGCACTGTCCTCACCAGGCAACTGGTTCACGGCGGGGCCAGTTATCTCATGGAAATCTATTAATTTAATCGAGATAAACCGGATAACTACGCACTGTTCATAAATAAGCCGATGGAACTATGAAAATGAATAATGAACAGCAGTTATCTGGCTGAAAAAAGCATTTCAGCATCGCTCGTAATTTGTAACTCTAGACAGACATAACATTTCTCTTTAAGATCTCTGCTTTTTGCCATAGTTAAATGGTAGTAGTAACTGCAGATTAACAGTACTTTATGTTAACTACAACAGACAAATGTTATGTAGTTTTCAGGCGCTGTTAAAAGCGTTAGTTCTTAGCATAAGTTTAATAGGAGAATTAGTGAGTAAGTTGCTGTTGGAGTTCGGTAGCTCAATTTATTTTGTAGGTGAGTTCCTAAAAATGAAATAAAACTTAAGTGTTACTAGAGTAAAGAGTTTGATCCTTTTTCCAACTCAACTAAATCAGTATTTGCTTCAAGAAATTAATCTAGAGCTGGAAGTTTAAGAACTCGTTTTGCATAATCTCTTTAAGTTCTTGACTTTATACAAAACTTTCAGACTTTAAACCTCAATGAAGTCGCATCAAGCAGGCAAATGATGTGGCTAGTTACATTGGAGAGATTCAATTTGCAAACTAGGTAATTACTTAGCCTAAAACAGCGAGTAAGCAACCAACCAGCTGTCTCTTTGTTCTCTTTGTCTGTCTGGGAGTTATGCAACGAGTTGGACACTTGAAATGGCCACTGGTTGAACCAGAATTGTTTCAACACCAAATGGACAGAGAAGTGTGCAAAGTGGACGAGTCAACGAACCTGTGACAGCTGGGCGCAAAAGCTGTCCATCAACGGGTGAAGGCGCAACTAGCACCACCAGAGCAAACCACAATCATGCAACGGTACTAAAGTATAAACCCAAACGGAACATTAAAAGTGCTATACATTGGACATTGAGCGTTACGAAAGCTGGCCCAAAAAAAAAAAGAAAAAATTAAAATGTGGTAACAAATGAAGTCAAAGCAGCTTGAGGTAATAGCGGCATTTGCCACGAGAGCATTTAAAAGAGGCCCACAGGGTTAAAGGAGATAGAAGGGAAGAAAGAGAGGGAGGAGGAGCAGGGGCAGGAGGCGTGGCAGACTGTTGGGGGCGCCGCTAATGAGCGCCAAGCGGTGCAAAGTTACTTCCCACCCGAGGGTAGAGGTGTCTTGAGACATCATAAACAGCTAATAGACGCGTGCAGCGACAACTTGATTAATTGAAACTAAATGGCCCAGCGGCAACAGTTGTCGTTGTCGTTGTCTATGTTGCTGTTGTCGAAGAGGATACAACAGCAACTGTAGCAACAGCAGCCACTACTACAGGCCACTGCGTGCCTTGCCACAATTATACAACGGCAGTTGCAGTTTGCAGGAAACGTGGTCACAATTAAGCAAATGACAAATGGCATTAAATCGCATGCAAAATGACATAATGGCTAAACAGGCGCCGGGGCCAAGAGTGAGACGTGTAGGAAGGCTAACTTCTTGGCTTAATTGTCGAGCAGGTTCTACAAAATGCTGCACAAGGCCAAGAGCCAAAGTGTTGCACGGTCATTGATCGCCAGCAGCAGCAGCAGCAACAGCAGCAACATTCCAAGCTCCGCTTGTCCGTTAGAAGTTGCGCAGTTTTAATAAATTTAAATGTGGCTAAGACAAGAACACAACAACAATGCAATCATTTAAACGGCAACAACAATTGGTAATTGAAGCAGACACAAGTTATGCACCTCGGCAACGCTGCAGCAGCCGCACCAGCAACTGTTTTGCAACTGCAACTGTTGCAGATGTTAGCTGTACTTAAGCTTATCAATAGATTTGTTGCGCTGCCTGCCGCATGGATAACATTGCGATCTTGCATAATGCACAGCAGCAGCATCAGCAACCAGCTGCAACTGTACTTGCAACTTACCAGCTTGATGCGGCATCCACTTTCGCATTACACAAATAACACATAATAATAGTAATAATTCAAATTAATTTCGCACCCAGGCATAAAGTGGCAACTATTTGAAATCATTATGTGATAAGGATGAGAAAATAAAAATCCCAAACGCCATAGAAGTTGTAAAAGCTGCAACTAAAAACACATCAACTGCAATTTGCAAAGAAGTAAGATAGACTACTGTCGAAAGACCCAACTGTAAAAGACCGTGTACTCATTATATTCATACAAATCTGCAGTTTTCGACGAATTTGTTCTATGGAAGCTCTAGGATATAGATGTACTCTTCTTGAGTAACCAAGATTGGCGACTCTAGCACTTTTAGCAAACCTAATAGACCCCCGGACTCTATTTTACTACGGGTTCTAAAAAAGAGCACAATCATTTGCACTATTAAAATAAAAATGAAGACAAAACTTGTAGATAAAGCGAAAATAGAAATAAGAATTTGCAACAAGCAGCAGCAGCAACAACTGAAAGCCAATAAAGCGTTGCAGCGGCAGCCGCAGCAACAATTGCTTGGAAAAAGTGCAGACGCCGCAGCGGCAACAAAAATTACCGCCAAAGACCAAAAGATCAAACTGCAGGGAAATAAACAACAACGGCAGCAGCAGCAGCAGCAGTAACAACAATAACTGCAACAACAGCAGCAGCAGCAGCAGCAGAAGAAAAAGCAGTTCCAACAACAGCAGCAACAACATAAAAAAAGGCAGATTGCCATTGGCACTTGAGCAGCAGCAACTTCGTGCAGCATCTCTTTCTCTCTCTCTCTCTCTGCTCAGTCTCTCCCTGTCTTACTGTCTTGCTCTGCACAGCCGCCTGTTGTCTCTCTCTCTTTTCATCAAGTTTGTGTCTATGCAAAAGTTGCTCTTGGCAGTAAATGCTAAACAGTTGCCTGGCTATAAAGGGCCACTGCCAAGCTTTTCATTGCTGGTAAAGTTCAAGAGTTGCAGCTACACGGAGAAAAATCAGGGGTTACAGCTTGATATTAATACCAACACAACTCAGAAAAGTAGTCCTGGATTTTATTTAAGGCTACCACTTTTATTTACCGTGTACTTGTTGCTGCCGTTGCTGTTGCTGTTGCTGGCAGATGATCGCGTCGCGTCGCGTCGCTCGCATATTTTATGCCCCTGTCTTTGCCACAAAAAGAATGCAGACGCCGCCGCCATTGCGTTGCATATGCATAAAGATAAGACGAAGAAAGTTGCCAGTTTCAACAGCAGCCGAAGCAGCAACATTTGGCCACGCAGCAACAGCTGCTGCCAGTCACCCACTCACAACGGCAACAGCACCCACGATTTGCATGTGTGTCAATGCGAATAGAACCGCAATTCTGTTGGCCTCGGCCAACATCGAGTTGCTAATGAAGCGCCCAAAGTCATGTCAACTTCATGCCACAATTAGGGCCTAAACCCTGCCACATGCCACAAATTATAGACAAATAGTTTGTAGCCAGAGGCTCATCTATCAGGTGCATTGATCTATTATTTATTTTATTTTTAATTAACGCTCAGTTTCTTTTGATGCCAAGTCCAAGTTTAGTTAGTTTAGCTGCTTTCCCAGGGTATCAATGGCAAAAATATATATATATATATGCAGGTATTGGTGTAGTTATGGGAAAGACCGCTAGAAATGGAAATCTATAAAGATCATTAGCATGCGGAGCACGTACAGAGCACCCGAGTTGATTGCAGGGCTCTCTGTCTGTTAGAAGACCACTAAACACAGCAGAAATCTAACAGAAGAGGAAGTAAGGGAGGGAGAACTAGATGGAGAATCGAGAGAGAGATCGCTTCAATTAACTCAGTTTCTGGCTATGGAACACGCGACAAAATTATGTTAAGTGTTTGCCATTTAGCTTAATTGAAACCAAAGAAGATAAACGATATTATTTTGGCAGATCGAAGATAGTATACCCTGGAAAAGGCACAGGAAATTCTTTTAAAAACAAGCAGAGTGATAAAATTTAATTTATAAAATAATTGTGTGCCTCTCATACCTCTTTAAATTCTTGACACATTTTACCACCAAACTGAAATACCCACTACTGCATGGTATACCTAATTCTCTCCCCTTTCTGGGTGTCTAAGCATGCGTCTGGTTTTACCAGTTAACTACAATATTTATATAGATCATCATGGATCGATGACAGGCCAAACGAGCAGGCGCGTTTGACATTGGAAGCGAAAGCCGAGAATCAAGCCAAGAATCAAGAATCAGGCCAAAATGCGGAGAAGCTTGTCAAACCACCAATGTCAATATCAAGACCATTCGTGGCTTGACTATTTAAACAGGTAAAATCAGAGGGGGAAAATATCTAAGCAGTGCTTGACTGCCTTGAAATTTTGCACACAACTTCATTATTTGTCATTAAAACAACTCAATTTGAATTTTAACTGCATTTCTGGAAACTCAATAGACTTACAACAGCTGAAGCCAACGTGTTGCATCGAACATGTTCGAAGCGCAACAGACGCTGTTAATTTAACAGCAAGCACAACATTGCGCGCCCAATTTCAAAGCTTTGAGCAAAGTTTGAACTACTTTCGGTCTTTGTAACTAATGAAAATCTATAGATTTATAGTTTCTGTTAATAAATAAAGCTTATTATAGGAATTCTAAAGAGATATTTTTTGTGAATTTATTCTGATTTGCTCGTTGAATGTCTCAAGCTGTGGCAATCTGCAAACCGGTCTCTGAACGCTGGGAGAAAAGTCTGCAAACGGCGACGCAGACTGCAACAGCAACGTCAGCGGCAGCGGCTGCGTCAGCGTCAGCGTCGACAGCGGCAGCGTTTTCCGGTTGAAAATTTTTAAAAGACGCTGCCGCAACGCGGCCAGAAACATTTGTAAGAAGACGTTAGAAGACAACGCAACTGCGATCGGAGCGCGACCAACAAAAAAACCAACCAAAAACTCTAAGAAAGACTGCGAGAAAGAGAGCGAGCGAGAGAGCTAAAAGTTAAAGAAATTCAAGAATCAAATAAAAAGAGAAAGAGAAAGAAAAAAGAAAAGAAAATACAAGTGCTATTGAAAAGTGGCCGAAAAGCCAGACTAGTTGCCTACTCCTTAGAGCCAACTTGGAGTTCGACTTGAAGTTCGTAGACTCGACTTGATCTTCCGTCTTGATCTTGAGACTCGAGTTGAGTTGAGACTGGACGTGTTCCCGCAAACGGTCGTGAAGATTGAACCAACAAACAGTTACAGTTAGTTGACACTAATACGAGCTACGAATGCGTTAGCCAAAAAAATAAATAAATACGAAAAAGAATAAATAATAATAACAAATAGAAACTGGATAAAACGAATCGCGAGTGCCACTTACAGTACTAGTTCCAGTACCAGTACCAGTACCACTACCAGTTCCCGTTCCAAATCCCAATACCAGTTCGCGCTTAACTCGTGTGTGTTTGTTGTGCTCTTTCGCGTGAATCCCCCCGAGTGCTAAGATGACGCTCAGTGCAGCCTGGAGCTGCATCCTGGCGCTTGTCATTGTCCTCTGCTCGCTGCCCGCGGCCATTGAGGCCGAGTATCCCGGCGTAATTGAGCTTGTCGGCTATAGCAATCGTCGAGCGCGCACCCACTTCATGGAGAATCCCAATTATAGTTTCAGTTCCAGTTCCAGTGCGAACCCTACACTGACACCGCCAGCGGCCAAAACACGAGCGGATATTGAAACCGTTAAGCGAAATATGAAGAAATATGATCGATTACTGGAGCTGGACACGAAGAACTTGCCAGAGCCGCAAAAGGATATGCTGGCCAGGATTGTGGAACGTGTGGCCCGACTTAAGGAGACACTGGACATAGAGGAGCAGCAGCTCATACAACAGGAGGCAACATCAGCTCGCAGTAGTAGCAGCAGCAGCAGCACTCAACAACAGTCCACGGAGGATGCAGAGCAGAGCACCATGCCCACCACGGGCTACACTGAAACCGAAACGGATCCCACATTGCTGTTGGATGAGACGACGTTGTTGCAGCTGCAGAACACAATGAACGAGCAGGCAGCACTGCAGGCGGAGGTGACAGCGCAAACGACACTCATGCGGGAAGTGCCGACAACAACAGATGTGAATTTCGCTGGGATAACAAATAGTGATGTAGCTGACACCACAGCACCACCTTTGACCACACTCGCGGAGAGTCAGGAGACGAGTGATGACAGCGATGCCAGTGATGAGTCAACAACCAGCGGGGATTCCCTAACCGATGCCACCGATCCCGATGATCAATTCGTTGCTGCACGTTCCAACAACAATATTGCTGCGATTACTGCTGCCGATGCGGATCCCAGCACCACCAGCACCACAACAAGTGCCGGAAATCAGCGCACACTCACCACCATGGGCAAACTAAAGCTGAGGGCAACAAAGCGTCCTTTTGGCCACAAAGTGACAGCGGCACTCAAGCGACAAGGACAACGGCCAAGCAGCGTGAGTGCAGCAGCCGCCAATGCAGCAGCAGCATCCAAGCCACCATCAGCCACGGCAACAACCAATAAACAAAAGCTGGGCAACAGCAATGGCTATCAGCAACAGCAGCAGCAGAAGCTAACAGCAACCAAGCAGCAACAGAAACTGACAACAGCTGGCGGCAGCAACACAAATGCGAATCCTTCCACAAACACACCAACATTGCCACTGGAGCAACTCTACACACGCACACCACAAGCCAACATACAAGTGCCAGCAGCAGCAGCAGCGGCAGCAGCAGCAGCATCCTCCTCCGCAGCAGCAATTGCTCCCATTGCCAGCTACGGCAGCAGCAGTAGCAGCAACAGTAACAACAACAGCAATTCTCCCGATGCAATGGTCTACGATGCACATGTGAATGCCTCGGCGCTCATTGACAGCCTCAATACGCATGCGCGCGAGGAATATTACCAACAAAAGCTCAACAGCAACAGCAACATTAACAACAGCAACAACAACAATAAGGATAATAAGGTAAGAGCCAAACTCAAATAGACATTTAAGCCAATAATTGCCTTTCATTGCCTCTCATTGTGGGCTGACATCTTGTGCTTAATTAACAATGATTTAGCCAAAAAAAAAAAAATGGCTTAGAAACAATGGCAGTAGCGGGTAAAGAAAAACCGTTTTGGGCCAAGTTGCAATGTCAAATGCAGAATTATTGGTACAACAAGTTGACTAGTTTCGAAAGAAAAAAAAAATACAGCGACGACCACAGCGAGTGGAGCAGCAACAATTGACAGCGACAGCAAACGACGACAAGCAGCAACAACAACAGCAACAACAACAACGCAACAATAGTCAACCAAACTGACGACAACAAAAACGAAAAATCGAATGTATAAAGTTATCCCAGTTAGACACGGTAGAAGAAGCAGAAGGCAAGTCAACAACATTGTTGTTGTTGTTGCTGAGAAATGTTGCTGTTGTTGTAGTTGTTGCTGTTGTCGTTCAGATCGACCACTTGTTATAAATGGAGCGCCTTCAGCAATTGTTGCTGGCTTTCCATTGCAAATCGATTGTCATAATGTTTGCCAGACTTTTGCTCCATGAGAGAGTGGGTCAATTTTCCACAAAAATCCACCACAACAGCAACAAAGACAAGACGTTGCACATGTCCAGTGATATTGGCCAAAAAAAAAAAAAAGAGAAATACAAAACTTTGGCAGTTGGAGGGCCCAGCTTCTTTCTCACATTCCATCAATAGGCCCACTCTCAACAGAACAGAGAAAAGAAATGTAAAAAAAAATAATGGCAATTTGTTGCCACTACTGACCTATAAATTTTGATGTGCGCCTTGGCTAACAACATGTATGATCATGATGATGATGATGACGGTGGCGTTGGAGACTCCACACAAATTCAAACCAAAACCGAAACCAAACCAAACAGAACCGAAGCGAACCTGAAACCTGGCAACAAGACGACATAATTTATGGCTAGGCGAGATTGCCAATTGGCCAACATCGTAAGCTGGGAACCAAATCGATGGAAAGAGACGTCTTCTCCACAAACACACACATACACACTGGGAGTCTTCTCCAAACTCCTGGGCCAATTGGCCAATATCAGAGTCTGTCGACAGGTTGAGCGAGTTGCACGTCGCGGAGTTGCACGTCGCATACGTGACACACAAACACATAATCAGACAGTAAACTAGGCAACAGGTTGACAACAGAATTTCGAGCTTACCTGCAAAGAAAATCAAAGAAAAAGATGCGTTAGTTGAGCTGCAGCTAAAAGACCCTACACTTAGTGCTATATGAACTACCAGTCTCCCTGTCTCCCTATCTCCGTCTCTTTCATCACCTATCTCCCTCTGCTGCCTAATTGAGTTAATAGTCACATATTTGCTTGTTGGCTTGTTCACGCCTATTTAGGCCAACACACTGGGACGTCTCGAATGCAGTAATTTAATTGTTTTAAGACATGTTAAGTTCCTGAGTTATTTTTGCCTGATTGAACAATCAACTGCAGGCACCCATCCGCTCTCTCGCTCTTCTTCTCCTGCTCCCCCGCGCCCTCTTTCTCTTTCAAGGTCGCAAATGATGCCATTAAAACTTTAATAGTTTTCCCCAATCAAAAAATGTTCGCTGCTCAGCGAGAACAAAGAACTTTATGAACTACCCATGAAACAAAGTTTGATGAATGATGATCAACGAAGCGGTAACTAAACTGGCCAACAACTCTGATTGCTCTGACCATCTCAGACTTTACCGCTACAGAAATATCATAAATTAACGATTAAGCACAGATTTGTTGTACGGTTTTTTATCATTTTTTTTTTTTTTTTTTTGTCTTTTGCTGTGATTTTCTGTGGGTTGACCACCGCACAGCAATTAACACATTGTTAAAAAATAGTATATTTCTCTGAGAAACAAAAACTAAGCGAGTCGAAATAACATATAATTGTTGGGTCAAAAAAACGCATTTTGCTGTCAGCTAATTTGCATAGAAATAATAATATGAACTAAAGAAAGAAACACTAAAAACTAAAACATGAAAGAAAGAAACAACTTTCGCTCGCATTTCATTTACACGCTTTCTAAGCCCCAAAAGATCTGGCTACAAAAAAAACTATATATAAATAATAATAGTGATAAGATAGTCTTAGAACCAGGTTTTAGATCAAAAGGCGCTAATGGCACACAAATCAAGACAAATATCATAAATAATTCGATGTGTCAGCCAAATAGATTGGAGCACAATAACCATATAACCAGATAATACAAAGCATTCTCTCAATCGGGGGCAGTGGCTCTAATAATACTAATACTAATGCCAATGCTAATACTAATAACAATAATGAGTTGAAGTCGAGTTGAAGCACCGTTAGTTTGGATTTACATAGACACACACACACACACACACACACCACACACCTCATGCCACACAATGGCTAGGTCATGGCATGAGTTGTGCCATGAGTTGCAGTTAGACAGCTTTTGCTTTGGCTTCTGCTTCTGCTTCTGCTTTGGCTTCTGCTTCCTCATCATCTACTTCTCCTACTCCTTTTTGTATCTCCTGCTTCTTGGAATGATGCAACAACATGAGCAGCATGCGACTTTTTCACGCTCCCAACTCATTTAATTAGTGGGCAGCTGAGGCTGAGGCAACAAACCAAAAAAGCCGATGAAAGATTCGACTAATTGAATGTAGTCGACGTGTGGAATATGCTGTAATTAATTCTGTTGGCTGCTACCCAGTAGAAAATCTACTTTTAAATGTTTACCTGAAAGAGTACTTACTTTTCCCCAAAGGTAACAGCTGTTTCCCAGCTCTCCACTACCTTCTCAGTTAACTCCAAACAGCAGTGAAAACTCTAACCATTTTCTAACTTCTGGTTGTAGGGTATACAAATTGAAAACATCGCTAGCAAGTCGGCATGCGCCAGGCCCCCGAAAGACCACGCCCCCAACCGTTTCATGTAGCTGGCAATTAATTATGGCTTTTGCATTTGCATTGCTTTTCAGCTTAAAGGCAACAAGACAAAGACAAAGCCAAAGACAAAAGACAAAAGAAGTTTCACTGCTTTTTCACTGACTTTTTCCACTACAGCCCAAAGCCCAGAGCCATGAACGTAGCCCTGGCCGTATGGCAACCTGTGCGGCTTTTGCCGCGTGCCTCATAACAATGACACCAACAATTTTACAAGGCATAGAGCAGATAATAATAGCTTGCAGCAAAATGGTGAAAGATACAAATCCATGTAGTGTACGAAAAAAACACAACAAAAAGTGAATTGCAGTTAATGTGATTTTCAGAAAATCTAAAAGAAACCAAACTACTAAATAAAATTCGGTATGGTTTGAGCCACGTTAAGTTCCCGGAACAATACGATCAATAAGTGTGAAAAGTGTGAAAAGTGTTGAAGAGTTTTGCAGCTGCTGCATGATTGACAGCGCATTTGGTGGCAGGTGGCACAAAGCTTATGGATGAGAAATGAGGCAAGCGAAACGACCGACAAATTGGTCATAAATCAAGCTGACCATGAAATAGCCAATGCGCAAAAGTATTAGGTCAAAGGTTACGAACAAATTGTGATCGTATCGAGACGTTTATATAAAACTGCTGCTCCCAAAAACTTATGGAAATCAAAGCCAAAAGCAATTACAGATCAGAGGAGAAAAGGGTAGAGGAGGAGGAGGAGAGAGAGATAGAGGAGGAGGTAAGAGGGTAGGAAGTGGAAGCACTTGAAGTGCTTAGCGGAAGCTGCAAGCGAATGCAAATGAAAGCATTCATGCAGAAAGCCCAAACCAAAACGACAGGGCCAAGAAGAGAAAGAGCCAAAGTCGTAGGCAAAACGTTATTCATATGATTAGGAAAATATCGAACAATGCAATACAGAAGAGCAGAAGAAAGCTGCTGACTTAAAACTGTAGACAGCAGACAGCAGACTCTAGACTGTGAACTGTAGACTGGTGTCTGTGTCTTTGGTATCTTGATATTATTATTGTTGGGCTTTCTATAAGATTGTTTTGGGAAAGGGCATTTCAGCATTTCTATTTCCATTTCACATTCTGCGTTGATTTATGAAAACAGCGCAAAAAAACATCAACTTTTACTTGCAATTAAACAGAAAACTAATCAAGCCAAAGAACTCAATTTTAATCACAGTAATTTATTTTATTTGAAAAGAGACAGACAGAGAAACGAGGGAGTTGGCAACAAACTGTGCTCATTAGCATTAAAATGGTCAAAAGGTAAACTGCGAAAATGAAAAGTGAAACTCTTGAGGGCCCGAAAGCAACAATTATAGGCCAAAACTGCTGTTTGTTTGCCCTGTAGTGTGAAATGATCATCTCGACGGTCTTCTTCTTCGTGGTCTTTATATACATAATTGTATTACCAACAATGCCATTGGCAATTCATTTGTGGCAATGACTTGGCTACTATTGGCCCAATTTGGCATTTGCATTGCCAACGTAAACTCAAATCTCAAAATCTTTTCGACGTTGATGCTCTAATGAGGGCTCCAGACACACTTTCCATTAAACGGCCGGGGCTAGTGAGAGTTACAGGAAAATTGAGAAAAACAAACTACATCAAAACTGTCTCTGTCTCTCTTTCTCTCGCTCTCTGTCTCATCCCTCTCTTCTGCTCGCTTTTCTAACCTTTTGCATTGACTCACGACCAAATTAAGATCTCACAGCATTTGGCAAACTAATTGCAAATGTCTTGGCCAACTATTTGCATTATAGCCCAATAGCTTACCTCTCTCTCTCTCTCTCTCCCTGTCTCTCCTACGCTCTCTTTCGCGCTTGCTGCCACTATCTCATCCTTCGTCTTCAGTCTTTTGACTTTGACTTTGAATTTGTCTTAGGCTTTTGGCTTTCTTCTCGTTACTTTCTGCTGCTTTGGCTTTCTAGGTCGTGTAATTGTGCATAAAGCACACACACACACACACACACACACAGACACAACAACTGCAAAAAACCAATTGCATTTAAATCACAATTCGCTTTGTTGTTTGCCATTTGCCAATCTCAAAACAAAGTTTGTTTGCCATTGTTTTTCTAGCTGTTTTTCTAGCCGTTTTTGTTGTTGTCTGTGGCTAATTCAATTGCTTCGCTCGGGCAAAAATAAATAAGAATCAAATTGATAAATTATTTATAAAGCTGCGCAAGAACTCAATGAGTTTTTGCCGCTATTTCTCGGCGTTTATGGTCTATAAATTTATTGTACTTTCTAAACCGAAAAAAAAGACGTTAAAAAAAATATGTATATATATAATCAACCAAAATTATGCGATGAGCCACGAAAGCCACAAACAAATCAAAGTTCAAAATCAAATGTTGAGTTGGCTCTTTGGCTGCATTTTGACCCGAAAGATTTGGCCTTTGGGGCTAAGTTAATACAGCAGTTTCTATGCGCGCCTGCAATTAACTCGGCCATTGAAAAGATATGCATCTATCAAAAAACTTTCCTCAAATCAAAGACAGAGCAATGTGGAAATGTTTGGGGTGGAACGAAGAGCGGAGAGTTGGGGGCATGCCACATTTAAGACAGTCATCAGCTGCAGTGCAATCAACGTAATAAAAATAATACAACAAATTGCATTTTTAAAACGGCAAAAATCGGAATGTTAACACAAAAACAAAAAAATATATTTTCAAGTCGACAACAACTTTTACTCGATTGTGGCACTAATAAAGGCGTTATAAATCTGTATGCATAGAAAGTGCCAGGCCGTGGGCGTGGCACAGTTTGACACAATTCTCTATTTGCCACAAAGACAGTTGTTGCCACGCAACCAACGCAAATGTTGCCACAAATTGAAGATCGCACACAGTTGAGTCGTTTTTTTTTTAGCATATTTAAATTGCTAATTTGTTGTTGTTGGACGTCCTTTTAGTTTGTTTATTTGCGCTTTTATTTTCTTACTTATTTATGTTTGTTTCATCGCATAGCATGGGAAATTGTAATTTCATGTCCTCCGACTGCACCTCAAGTTGTTGCAGACACAGCAGAAGCGCAGTTTCCCATTAAAATGCACAAAAGTTCTCAGATGAGGGGGGCGGGGCGCATAATTTGTTGTAGTAGCTGCTACGTGTATCTGGCAGATACACAAAAAAGATACAAAAGCGACTCGAAAGCTTACATAAATGCATAGATACTTCTTGGTTCCTCTCCATCTGCTGCTTAAGTTTCACCATCTTTATGACAAGACATTAAAATGGATTAGTTGCTGATGCGGAACACAGTGCAGGACAGTTGCTGGTGTCCAGTTGGGCCAGTTACAGGTAAATGCTAAGAAGCGAGACAGTCGATAGTAGCATTCGATAGGCAGGAATGGTTAGAGAATAGGCGCAGACTGTCAACAGTCTTTGCTTAACATACTTTAACCTACTTGAGTGTTATCGATAAATTTGTTAGTGATTGTAATCAAGTAAAAATGGGCCAAGATGTTTGGCAATTGTTTGCATTACCAATTAAGGAGCCGTAATATAAACTTGACTATATAATTTTTTAATTCCCGCCATAAAACTCATCAGCAACTTTTATCGATAACACTAAATCGTATTCCAATTTATTTTTGCTTTCCATTTTATCACCACAGATTTACTGTTATCACAGATATCGCTGTTATCGATATGTTCAGCTCATCTCTAAGCTTCAAACTTTATTTCTGTTAATTTCATTCGCTTTGAATGACTTGACTAACTATCGATAACACATTAAACTCAATTATCTGTACAAATAAATACAATTTCACTCGATTTTTTGTAGCCACATGTGTGTGTGTGTGTGCCCAATTTCGTTTTCATTTCTGCCACATTATCGTCTTGACCAAGACTTCATCAACTTTGGCTTGCAGCAAGTGTGGTCAGTATTTTTAGGCCATCAACTGACACACTGACAGCTGATTGCTGTCGTTGTCACTGTTGTCTGTTGTCTGTTGCTGGTGCTGTTGTTATTGCTGCTGACACTGCTTGACACAATTTTCAACAAACAGCAACAAAAACGAGCAGCAAAAGTGTCAATTTCCATGCAAGAAAACTCTCAGAGCACAGAAACCAGAGAACAGAGGAATCAAAAAGGCCCTAAGAGTCCAAACACTTGGCATAAATGCAAACAAGTTATAAGCGAGAATAGGTTAGTTTTGCCTCCCTCTGCCACACCACCTTCCCTTCCACCCACCCTACCACCCCAAACAAGTTAAATACTTTTGTTATATTCATATTACACGGATATTACAAGCAGTTAGTGGCAACAGCAGCCGGCCTAATGGCATGGCTAAATATTGATATAGCCTGGCTTTATGGATTCCTTTGGGAGGAGAATAGGGGGGGACAGGGGACAGCAGGTGAGGGGCAACAACAACTATGCAGCCTATCGATGATGACAATGCTAGACCGTAGACTAGGTCCACTTCAGCGAGCTTTGAGCGGCTTTGTGGCCAAAGAAATGTTTGCCGGCAACAGAAAACAATCTCAATACAAAGCAAAGTATTGTAGTTGCTGGTGTAGCTGTTGTAGTTGTTGGTGTAGCTGTTGTTGTTATTGTGTTGCTGTTAGTTGTTTGCTGATTTTGTCAACTACTGTGCTGCACGTCGCCAGCAATTTGTAAGCCATTGCCATGGCTGAAACGCTTTGTTGTTGTCGTCTGGCCATTTGTCAGATTTGTGTGTGTAAGAGTGTGTGTGTACGTGGGTATTGTCAGAAAGGCGTGTAAACACTTTAACTTTGACTTGCATTTGAATGCAAGTATTTGCGACTTTCTCGCCAAATCCCAAAACAGAAGTCAGCCACAGCAACAACAACAACACCCGCGCAATTAGAGAAATGAAGTGAGAGAAAAGAGAGGGAGAAGTGAGCGAGAGACTGAGAAAGAGTTGGCAGAGCGCAGCGGCGCAGGAAGATTCCATCGAAATCATTAAAATAACAAATTGCGCACGAAAAACGCAGCCCAAAACCAAAATGGACAAAGCCACAACAACAACAACAGCTACAACTCCAAGAAGAAGAAGCAGCAACAACTCCATGGCAGTTGCTAGCTGGCTAAGTGGCATGAAACCCACAGCAAATGGTGCAAAAAGGGTACAGCCAACATGGGCAATTATGGCCAGGCTTAAAATCAAGCACAAAAATGCGCTTTCTAACCACATAAAAAATACAAGAGGAGTCTAGGCAACCAAACAGTGGACAATGTGTACTCCCCCCTACTCCTATCTCACCCCACCTACTACTGTGCCACGCCTCCCTACTGCCAAAACGTGTATCATAAAGTCATCGAAGTTTATCATTCCCCATCATATTTTGGGCAATTGGCCAGCTCGCATGCTCATAAAAAGCAAAAGTTTGTGGGCTAAAAGCGTGTACAATGGGCGTGGCAGCAAGACGCCTACAGACTAGAGGCTCAGGCAATTCCATTGAAATGGAAATGCTGATACGACTTGGCCAATATGTGTCATTTGGCAAAGACCAAAGCAACAACAGCAGCAATACTAATTGGGTTCATCGGGGTTGCCATATGGAAAATGGAAAGCTTCACGTTCTCCTTCGGTCCACGGACAATTGGTTAGCCAGTTTTAGTCACTTATTTTCCTGTTTTCCTTTTTTTTATTTTCGTATTTTTATTAATCATCGTTGGAATTGCAAGTTGGAACTGAGCACTTTCGGTTCGAGTTATATATGTGTTTCCCATGGAACCATAACACGACTGCATCTTCAATCAATGTCAGACGAGATGGGCGATGGGCACAGACCGCGAAAATTAATGAGCGAATTTTACACTGGACAGATAGGTTGGAATAGGATGCTATAGAATGGTATAGGATAAGATAGATTCACATTGGCTATTGTACCGCGTTCTGGGTACACCGCAGTGTAGTTTAGTTGATGGGCAGGCGCAACAAAGTTGCAATAAACAAGAGCTTACCACATGAGGCACGTTTATGCGCCACGCACTTATTGTGATTAGCTGCAGCAGAGTGATTAAAAGCAAAGCGAAAGTTCAAAATAATTAAGAGTTGACTAGAAGATTTATGATAGTAATTAGCTAAACTCTAAAAATATAACTATATTTACACTTCGTGAATAGATCAGTAATTATAGGGGATTATAAATAATATAGTAAATTCATGAAAACCTGTAATAATACGCAGCTTAGGATTAATTAACAGTTGATTAATATTATTACAAAACTACTTTAACTAACAACTTTTAGGCTTTAAGCCTCAACAGCTTTCCCTCTTTGAAAAGTTTACCTAAGGATTAATCAAAGTTTCCACGATAAGACTTTAAATAGGCATCAATTGTCTGTCAGCTACTTGATTTTTATTACCATAAAATTAACCCTAACTCAAAGAAAAGACATTTCTTAGTAACTTTCGAATTAAGTAAAAGTTTAGCCGTAAAAGTTGATTAATTGCATTGGGTGTAGACTCAATGCCAGCTTTAATCAAAGTTGATCGTGAAAAGTACACAACGCATAAACTTGTTATTATTTGTGTTATTTTTTGGTGAACAATTTTTAAGCAGAACGACGCATAACGAGGACTAACAAGGCAGCAACAGCAACAGGCAACAGTTTCTATGCAACGCGACCAAGAGCAAAACAGCAAAAATGCCACAGAGATATTCAATGTTTTGCTGGGCTTGTGGCATGCCCCTGTTGCAATCGTAATTTGATAGGCGACAACAACTATGTGCAGCATGTAAGCAACGAATATATAGAAGAGGCTGGGGGCGAAAAATGTAACGCAATGTATATGCGTATCTCTTACACGGCAACAACAGCAACATGTGTGTAGTTGCAAGTGCAACTAATAAATTAATGTGGCAGCGACAGCAACAGCAACTGGCAACTGGCAACTCGCAACTTGCAACTGCAACTCATAGCTGCCTGTCACCTGGTCTAAAATGAAAGCTGCCTCACTGTGCTTAGCGTGCTAAATTTGCCAGCAGTTGGCATACCAATGATAGATACAACAACAGCAGCAGCAGCAACTGCAGCAACTACAACAATTCGCATCTGTATCTGTATCTCAAAGTGCGGGAATGCGCCTTGAGTTTGCATACGAGATGAGGTCGCGTCTGAGACTGAGACCAAGTCTGAGACAATGAGAGAAGCTGCTGCTGCTGGTGGTGGTGGTGCTCGGTGTTGCTGGTTGTTGGTGGAGTTATGCTAACCTGCATAACGGTGCCAGAGACGCGGCTCTTTATGATTACCTCTAATAATAGATGAAAGACGAACAATGACCAAGTCCAACTGAAGAATCTCCAACTCCCTATCTCTATCTCACTCTCCCGCTCTCTCCCTCTCTCTTTCTCTGTTACTGTAATGCTGATCATTGTTGATTATCATACACTTAATTATGATTGATAGCTGTAAATGTTGATGCGATTGTGTGTATCTATTAGATACGTTCTGCTGCCAATTGATTTACTGTTAACCCTCAGCTCAACTCCGTTTTATATCAATTCTTCGCTTTTTGTATTGCTGTATTGCTGTTTCCAGCCAGCAATCAAAACGGTTGAACTTGGCCACAATTCCCCAACTGCCAACAGCAATCACAATCTTCTATTCTATACCTCTTCTTCAGCTCAATACCAAAAATATATCGAAAATTGTCTTGCCATATTTGTCGAAACTGCAAAAACAGAAAGAAAAAAGAAATGAAATCCGAAATGCAAATTGAGGTTACAAACCGTACAAAATGCCCACAAATGGTTGGCAGACAAAGTTAGTTATTGCCAAGTGAAATTTGTAAACAGAATTTGTCGCAAATTGCAGGTTACCTCCCCTTGCTAATCCCTACTGCCCCTTAGAGTCGCCTGTGAAAATTCGCCACAGTCTGCGGTCACGACTCAGACAAAGGACTGTGACGAAAGCGTTGTCTTCAGATTTGATGTTCAGCTTTTAGCCCGGTCAAATCGACGCGAGGTGTTGCTACCAGTGGTGGCCTCGTGAACTGTAACACGAACACTGAGCAGACTTGTTGTTGCTATCGATAAATGTATCGATTAACTCCAGAGTTTCGTAAGTCTCAGACTATAGATTTGTCATCTAATTCAATCAGCCAAAACCTTCGCAAAATACTACAAATTACATTTAAAAGCTATCGATATATTATCGATAACAACACCTCTTTTAAACCTCTTTTAAGCTAAACAAATGGTTTTTAAACAAATTGGTAAGCAATTGAAGTAAATTAATTTATTTAGACACACTTCCACAACATTTTGAGTGCCACTAGACACAAAGGTCCATCGCTAATGCTCACAGCCTACGGTGCATGCCACAAAAAGGTCAAACTTCTCAACTTTATAATGCCGACACGGTGTCGTTTGCTGTTTGTGGATATTTTTTATTTACTTCAGCTACAGTTGCCAACTGTTTAAATAGTTAGAGCAAAACCCAATGATATAGAGACATTAGACCCAAGGCACTCCCATAATTAACGCACATTTTTCTTCGACTCTACAGTCGAGTCGCGTTGGAAAAGCGCGACGCGATGCGATGCGATGCGAAAAACTGAGAGAGTGCGGCAAGTTGCAAAACAAAAGCTTGGAAAACAACATGCCGCAGGTCGCAAAAGTCTAGAAAAAAACAAAAAAAAAAATAAAAACAGAAAAACAGATAAATCTAAAGAAAGTCCAATGAAGAAAGTGTTGGCCTCAAGGCCTTTGAAAAGAGTAGAGGCAACTGGGGAGAAGAACTGCACATTATAATGCTATGCATAGTTAAAGAGATGCCAAAAGAAATTCCAATTCCAAAGACACAACACAAAGGAGACAAAAGACCAAAGACAACGAAAACAAATGCAATAATTAGGCGCAGTAAATTAAAGTTACGGGAGATTGGGGAGAGCCAAGATTGAAGACGAGTCTTTAATTGAAAAAACTGAGGCGGCTTCTTTGGCCAAGATCAAAAGTAATGGACCTGAAATTTGCCAGTAATGTTGACTGTAGAAAGTTGATGGCTTATTTAAATTCGAATTGCCAATTTTCAGATTAAACACATTTTTTTGCTGTTATTATTATTATTGCGATTATCGTTCAACTTCTGGCAACTAATTTCGCTTTCTTTATTTCCATTTCTATTTGCAGGTAAGACCAAATCTCTTTGCCTCTTGACCACAAATCGTACGTGAGCTGAATGCTCTAAACTCACAAAAATCTTAACAAAAGAGCAGCTCAAAAAACAATTGGGGAGCTGGAGGGGAGTTCAATGTTTACGTTAAGTTTGATGTGCGTATTAGCGTTGAAAACATAATGTAAACATTTTGACCGTTTTGCGGTTTTATTTTATTTCTTTTTCCTATTTCGGGATACCGCCTTTTGTTCGAGGTAAACGACCAGCTAACGTGGCCCATACACGTAGTTACGTTTTCCTCTCTCCATTTTAAGTGAATTTGTCTAACGAGCAAATAACATTGAGACGCTCCACTGCAGAATGGGCCTAAAGAAAGTGAATCTGGGTCTGGGTCGGGGACTGGTTCGGGGTCTGCTTAAATAGACAGTAGCGTTACCTTCAGACTCTAGAAGCTATCAATAGAGCTGACTGTTTTAAGTTCAAACTGAAAGTAAATGGCTTTGTAAACAAGTGGGCTAAGTAGTTGGCTCAAAGTTTCTATTACTACAAACTAAGTTTGAGTTATTGGACAGCACACATGGGTTATTAGTAATTAGCTAATCTACAGTTTTTACTTAAAAAGGTTTTAAGCTGCCAACAATAGTCTTTAATCAATCGAAGAACTAGTTTGATAAACGGGAAATTCACTTAGAATGAAGCTGAAAGAGTCTCTAATCAAAACCCTTTGATAAACCAGGCAAATGACAATAGACACGTCTATATTTTGGTAGCTTAACGGTAGCTTGAAGAAGTTCTTAAAGAATTCAAACTTAAATCCCCATACCAGCACAAATGGTAGTAGTTAAAAGACCACAAAAGCGTTATACAATTCTGTTGATTTTCCTTGGAATAAAATTTGAATTGTAAATGAATTTCCCATACCAAATTAGTACAAAAGTTATCAATAAAATTTGCAACCAATTCAAACAATTAAGGTTAATCTTTCAAGAATGTTTTGAGTTTTTATTTAAGCTTTTCTGTTTCTGAAACTTTTGCCTCCATAACTTCTCCACAAAGTCCAACAAACTACAAGTTCGAAAGATATCATTTTGTGCCTGCAAGCCAAGTTACTAAGCCAAGATCATTAAGAGAGACGCATCCGTTTCATACTAAAATATAGAGGTGTGTATGTTTGTGTGTTGTGTGTCCCAAGAGTACGAATGCAAGTCGAAATGATCGTTAAAGATCATATAATACTGACCATATAAACTCATTAAAAGTTCAACAAACCCAAAAAAAAAAAATGCGAAGAGAGTAGGCACCCGAAAGAACTGTTAATAAAGCCACTGAGGAGCGGCTGAAGGCTAAAACTAGAACAATAAACTCGGCCAACAGCAGCGCACAACAACAACAGCAACAACTACTACTACAGTAATATACACATACAACAACAATGAGTAATATGTAAGTACTAAGCATAAAGAAAAATATTACGGCACTGCGCATTAAACACGAAACCGACTTTAAGTCCAAGTTGTAGCAACAACAACAACAGCAGCAACAACAACACTTCCTACAACAACAACAGCTGTGAGCTTATGACAAGTCACAAAAATGCCGTGGCTTTGTCATTGCCGAGGCATTAGAAACAAATTAGAACAAATTAACGTTGGTGCATAGCCAACGCAGCAACAGCAGCAGCTACAACGGCACGGCAGCAACATGTTGCACTTGCCACGCATTTGACACATTAAATGTGGCAAACGTTGCAGCTTTTGACGACAATTATGAACACGAGTCATGTGCCCGAGTCCGAGTATGAGTCCGCGTCCGAACTTGGAATGTTGCCTTGCCCCATGTTGCAAGTTTAGCGCTCAGCGGCAATTGTTGCCGTGTTATTCAATTTTTGTTGCCGCCTGCCACGTAAAATAATGTAATTGCTCTGCAACTGCCCGCTGTAGGCCCCGCCACGCCCCCTCCCCAAACTCCTTTTGCTCAGCAACTTCCTATTCTGCTCTTCCTGCCGCCCGGTACCTGCTGCCAAACTTGACTCTCGTTGACTGCGTTTAGCGCATTTGATGCAATCTACGCGACTGGGCGAGTTTTTTATGAAACGCGTTACACTTATATCATAGTGCAACAGCAGCAGCAACTAAAGAAGAAGAGCAACTTGCAACATGCTGCACTACACTTGGCTTTGACTTTGACTTTGGGTACTAAACTCGTAGCTGGCCCATCCGGCTTTGTTTGTTGTTTGACAAGTTATGCGCAGAGTGCAAAAAAAAAGAGCAGAGAAAAATGAAAAACCATCAAGGAAATTGTGGCATCAACACGCCAACGTTTGAATACACTTGCAATTGTTGGCAATATCTTTAGAAATTAATCACATAAGTTTTAATTCGATCATGCCCATGAAAAACTTTATGATATAGTAAGCTGATTTGCATCAAATTTGATTAGAGTTTGATTGTGATTTATGAGAATTCATGAATAAATTTTATACTGCTGCTTACTGTACTCTTATACGCCACTCCAAGCCTAAAGAAATCATCATACCCTCAGTGAGTGCATAAAAATGAATAGCAAAAAAATCTATAAAATAAATATGTGTATATAGCAGGAAAAATGTAACGCCGCTAAAGATGGATATCAGTTACGCAGGCGCAGCAACAGCGACAGCGAGTAACAGAGACAGAGAGACAGTAAGCAAGACAGAGACAGCGCTAGACTTGGGCCTGGCTGTTGGTCAGACGTTGCAGATGAATCCAGATCGCATTTCTATGTAGTCGTCGTGATATTGTCTAGTTACGGCTCAAGTTCCAGGAAATACTCGCTAGTAAAATGCCCTTTGAACTCGGCGTGACTTTAAACTTAAGTATCTAACGGATGTTAAGAAAAATAAAAGAACTGAGCAGCAGCAACATCATCAGCTGGCGATTTATTGAACATTTTAATTACGCCCCGCGGTCAGCAGTAATTTTGAGCTTGAAGAGGGCCATAAAGTGGCCTAGGATGCTGTGTGTGCTGCTCTCCGATGGCTATCAATGGGCAACAAACCGGAAAAAGCGTTGAGCAAACAAACTGGAGGAGCAGCAAGAGCAACAGCAACATTGTAAGCAAACAAACAAATGAATTGCGTGGATTTGCATGAGAAACTACAGTTAACAACATAACAACCTAACAACAACAACAACTGCAGCTCAAGTGAAATGTGTACACAACAACAGCAGCAGCAACAAGTAACCAAATCTTAATGCTAAATGAGATTTTCGGTAGCTTTTAGCTTGCTTCATGTGCCAGCACTGGCGGCAACATCGTGAGGCGGCAATCTACTTGAAATTTCACGCTCTTTAAATAACAACAACAACCACGTCTTGAGCACTGACAAGAACTTGGCCCCAACAATTAAATAAACCATTCACAACACAAACACACACTTAAGGCCGCACAACAAATTTCATTTTCACTTGACGCATCAAATTAAATAACAAAAAAAAACACTAAAAAAGCCCTTCAAAGAAAAATACAAGTGAAGTACAGCAACAACAACAACAACAAAAAGATATAATAACAACTAATTTTCTGTTCTTTTTTTTCACTATAAATAAACTCAAGAGAGTGAACGACTTTCACGTAATTAAATCAAATTTCAAATGAAAATGAAATGAAAATTATTTATTAATTGCTGCTGTGAGAGCAACACAGAAAGTCACTTCAGTTGTGTGTGTGTGGATTGTGTGTGTGTGAAGTGTGGAGCGTGTGGCATGCCCCCAAATGACTGTATACACAAATTTGCATTGAATTCAACAGCATTTTGGTTTCACAGCAGACAACAAACACAGCAAACATTTGCACCAGCGCCAATTTGAATAACAAGTCGTGAGATACTCCCGACTAGATACTAAAGATACTACAAAATACTGTAGATACTAACTGTCAGTTACACGCGTTTAACATTAGCAGCCTTAAAGTTGGAAGTAAATTTGTAGCTGTTCTTGGCATAAATCGGGCAGAAAACTAAAGCAAAGCGGTAGCAGTAAAATGTATATAAGTTTTGTAGACTTAAGTTATTTAAATATATATACATATACTTGGATTTATGCCAAGAAATACTTATGCGCTACTTTGAAAGATATGTTTGAAGTATCCTGAAAATTTCCAGAGATAAAATCTTCAGCGATAGAGTATAGATTAATTTATGGCAACTTGATAACTAGTGAAAGTGATAACCAATCAAATTAGCACTTCCAATAAAATAAACTTTAAGTACACATACAAGTTTAAGCCAAAATCTAAATAGAACACAAAACTAGCATTTAAAACACTTTAGCAGAGCTACCCCTACTACTACTTCATGCCACTCCCACTTGCCCACATGTTGCAACACGCCAAAATTAGCTGTCAAAATTCGCTATTTGGCCAACAGCTGCTTAATTGACACTTCATGTGTGCAGTGGAAAGCAAAATGCAAACAAATTGACCAAACTTTGCCAACAAATAAAAGCAAAAATTGTGCTGTGTGCTAAATCAACAGCAGCAATTGCAAGTGCAACTGCAACAGCAACAGCAATAGAACTTGCAACGCAGCAAAGAAATCAGCGGAAATGTCACTTTCTTTTCAATCAAAACGCAATTCATGGCACTCGAAAAGCATCAACGGGCAATGCAACATAAGGTCGTGCCACTTCATGAGGCGAGACGACACTCGACACTGTAGAAAACAAAAAACAACAACAACAACAACAACTGTGACTGCAACTGCAACAAAACGGAAAGGTTGCTGCTGTTGCAAAGAGCGCGAAGAGCGACCAGAAACACGATTTTTGAGTGTGGGCAACTGGGTGGGCCAAGCTGCCACAAGGGGGTAAGAGAGAGAGAGGGCGGTACAGGGGGAGAGCGAGCCAGGGCTAACTGCCACTGGCTGAACTTTAACCTGTGCCATGTCGAACAGCAAAAACTCGCAAAATTAAACTCAAAAAGTACAGAAAAAATACAAAACGCGACGCTTTAATTTGCAATTCGTGGAAATTTCGTTAAGCTAAAACCCAGTTAAGGCAGCTATTTCCCCCCTGAACCCCTTGCCGCTACACCCTAGCACCTTTTGGGCCAGCAACTGCTACCCTGTAATGTTATGTCTGCCCAGTTGCCAGTCTGCTTGTCCAACAACATGGTAAATATTTAAAAATGTACTTAGCCAAAGTGAAAGAGACAAGCAGGCAGTCAGGCAGACACAGTCAACGTGGCAGGAAGTCTAGGCAAAAAAGGGGCCTAACAGAGGGGCAAAAGGGGAGTGGCAGCTGCATCAGGTAGACTCTCTTTTTGAGCCGGGAACAATGCAATGAGGCGACAGTTGCACAATTTGAACAGATGCGACAAACAGCTGACTGCAAAAGCACTAAAACTCAATACTAATGCCAAGCAGTGTAAATCAGTGACACTCCATTGCCCTCCACTCCCCACCCTTTCGCCCCTTTGCCACTGCTCTAAACGGCGGATGCAACATGCCTGCGGGGCTTCACTGTGCAGCAAACTAAACCAAATGCAAATGATTGGCATGGGAAACACTCTTTTCTGGGTGAAGTGCAACAAGAAGAGCTAAAGACTTTTGTCCATTTCCAAAGCTAAAAAGAAGTTAACTTCAATTATGTGCTAAGTAGCAAGGAGCCAGCCATCAAGCCAACAAGCCAACAACCAACAAGCCAACAAGCCAGCAAGCCAACAAGGCTACAATTAGTTAAGAAAATTGGTAACAAACTGAGTGAGAGTTGACTTGACTACAGTTTTAGCCCGACTTTGACTTGAGTTCAGCTGCTAGCAGCGCAGTTTCCCAAAATGTTTCACCATGACAGCATACATGGCGTATGAGCAATGTTAAATAGTTTCAATTGCGACTTTTAAGTTGGCAATTTGCTTAAGCTATCGGAAGATGTGACTTTTTTTGGGCATGTAAGGAAGAAGAAAGTTTAGGGTATTAATTTTAAGGCATAAAGTTTACACTAGTGCAGATTTTCTATATTTTAATAAATATTATTTATTTTAATCTCGGTCTTTAGTGCCACAAATTAGTCGAACTTTTGCATTTCAAGTTCTCTAAGTTCTTCTTTAAACTCTTGTACATTTTACTGAGCTCGATAAGCTTGAAAAAGTACAAGTTTGTAAGCAGATTAAACTAATTCTTGACTAATTAAAGTTATAAAATAGAGACAGAAAATATAAATTTTAACTATCAAAAGCTTGGTGCTCAGTAGAATAGTTTTGTTTTAATGTAATGTAATGTTTTTCATATGTTTTCTGCTAATTTAGTGCTGTTTTAATACCTAAATTATATGGAAATAGTGCTGCCAATTTGCGCATATTTATAAAACCTTCCTCTGCCCTTTGAAATGCGCATTCAAACCTGCAATTATCAATACCAAGTTGACTTCTATTCCTAAAAAAACACTTCCCTTTTCATTTAAACCTCTGCCACTTTTTGCTGCTCAGTTGTGCCTGCAATTAACTTGGTCAATTAATTGCAGCTTAACTCATTAGAGTTTTGCAGTTGCAGGAATTCCATTGCACGAACCAAGTGATTATTTAATTTGTGTGTTGAAAGGGCAGCAAGTGGGGGGGAAATGGGGGAAAAGTTACAAGGAAATGAATTGAGTTGTCCACAAACAGGGGAAAAAAAAGGTACTCACTTCGAAAACATTTAAATAGCTAAACAAAAGTCAGTGAAAAGCAATAGAAATGCTGATAACATGCAAAAAGGAAAATATATTTAGAAAGTTTTGCTACCAGATGGAAAACTTGGCTTGGGAAATGGTTGGCATTTATGGAAAGGAAGTGACGGGGTTGGGTTGACTTTTTTTTGTGCAGCACAAATTACCAAGAAAATGGCTAGGGAAAAGAAAAAGGGAGATGTCTGGAGAAGTGCAGAGAAGTTGGTCAGGTCGGTAGAGTGCGTTTGGCAGTTATCAAGGGTAACACACACAAACACACACAGAGAGCTGCATCAATTTCTTAATAACTTTTCATTTTTCCCCTGTAGGAAGAAAAGTCGCTGCCCTTGCTTCCGCTGGGAAAGTGAGAGAGAGGAGAGGAGGGGAGCGGGGCGGGGTAGCGAGTGCAGTCAAGCAATTTGTGGCATTATGTGAGGGTCTAGTTTGCTATTAACCTGCCGCACTGTGTGTTGCAACTGTTTTGAATGCAAGCAGTGCCACAACTAGAGTTCTGCCTCTTGCTGTTGTCTCAGCGGTCTCAGTGGTCTTCTTGGCCTTCTGGCTTTATTACATTTAACCGTTTTCAATTTTAGACCGTACCTTGTACGCTGTTATTAAAAAAAAGAGAAGAAGTAAAAAGTTGCAGCAGAAAAAAAACTGTTTAGTTACGTCTGCAACTGAGCGTCAATTTCGCACTTTGCCAAGAGCAACACACACACACACACAGACAGACCTCTGGCAAGCAAGACAAATATGTGCGTTGGCCAACGTTTAGACGGCTCATGAAGAGCCAACAAGGAGACAAACAAGCTCAAAACGATGCAAATATTTGCAACTGACAAGCCGAGAGTTTAAGACGTGCCACATGCCACATGCATACCTTCTCATGCCCCTCACACACACACCCATTTACACACACCCATCTAATGCAAAAAACTCTACTGAAATGCAATTCGTTGGTTGAGTTTAATTAGAGTTCCCTTTTTGGATTTTGGCACACTCAATCAAAATTCTGACGCTTTCCATCTTCTAACTCTATTTGCAGAAGACGGCGACAGCGAAGCCCACAAAATATCATTATTATCCGCACAATCAACACATCTATCTGCTGCCCGAATGCGCCATACAACAGGTCTGCAATGCCGTCTACGTGAGACTCAACTACACTCAACCGCTGTGCGCCTGTCCATCAAGGTGAGTACCTATTCCAAATCCCAACATCAAACCCATTCCTAGTCAGCCAGCCTCCAACTGAGCTGCCAAATCCCCAGAGAGAGAGGCACTGGGTAGACAGACAGCTGCTAAACACTAAACCCAATCTGTCGGTTTTGGTTTTTTTTTTATTTCTACTTGCAGATATCGTGATCCCTGCTCGGCGAGCCTCAACGAGGATGATCAGCACACTACCAAATTGGTCGGTGATAATAAGAAGAAGGTAAGTCAAGATCAGTTCTGCAATCTGCCATCTAACAGTAGGGGGCGTGTGATGCCAAGCACAGCTACACTGAGCGAAAGAAGTGTAGTAAAAGTTTTATTGGCAAAAATAACCTTTACTTTGAGGTTATGTTTGGTGTTAAATTCGCTCAAACTTAAAACGGAAAGGCGGTAAATCAAAAACAGCTTTATAAGCTTAGAGTTGACATAACAACTGCATAAATAATACTAGAGAAAACTTAACTTTGAGGTTAGTTAAGCTAAATGTGAGGTTAGGTACGTATAAGAATTAAGTCTGTTGAAGCAGAATGTATTTAAGTTCAGGTACAGTAGCTAGAAGCTAAATTTAGCTGAAAAATGAATAAAACTCCATAAAGCATACCAATTTGAGGTTATGAGGTTAAACCTTTGAGGTTATACCTTTAAAAATAAGCTTATAAATAGTATGTATGAGTTAAGATGGACATAATGGGAGTTTTTAGTAGTATGTCTGCTAAATTTTTGCAAAAGAGTCCTTTTGATGTGCAATTGCTTTACTTTCCCCAACTGACACCCGATTATGCGCAGTGTAGGGCAATTCGTCTCTAAGTAATTGGTATTCAATGATAGATCTTATGTCTGAACACGACAAGCTTAGATTGCTTGACTTGATTTCCTAGAAGGACGCTCCAACAGTGAGCCCCCGCTTGAGTGGCCACCCTATCAGCTGACTGTGGTATGTGGCATGAGGCATGGGGCATGAGGCATGAGGCATGTGTGTGTGGCAAACTCACGTAGTCAATTAGTCGATGGAACAGCATAATTGAGTTATAAGTGCCGCTGGCTTTGCACAAAAGAAAAACTTGATGGAAATTAAATAATAAAGCACATATTTAATAGTTTAATGGTCAACAGGTGGTCCAGCGTGGGTTGCAGCTGCACTAGCCAAGGAGTGGGCGGAGGGGGGGACATATTGTAGTAGTTTAGATGAGGCATAATTATTGTACAAGAGTTTTACCGTTGAATGCCACACTTGATGTCTTTTGCCGGAACTGTACCAGAGCTCGAGAAAATTATGAAAATGCGTTTAACACTGAGACAAAAGACAGCAAGTGGGTAGTGGGTAGGCGGGGGGCAGAGGGGTGTGGCAAGTGGAAAAGCGTAGCTAGAAATTTTTTATTAATTAATTAATAAAAACAAAAAAAAAAAAAAAAAAAAAAAAAAAAAATTTTTAAAAAAAAATTTTTTTTTTTTTTTTTGTTTTTGGGGGGGGGGGGGGCGCGGGGGGCGCGGAAAAGCCAAAAAAAAAAAAAAATTTTTTTTTTTTTTTTTTTTTTTTTTTTTTTTTTTTTTTTTTTTATTTTTTTTTTTTTTATTATTTTTTTTTTTTTTTTTTTTTTTTTTTTTTTTTTTTTTTTTTTTTTTTTTTTTTTTTTTTTTTTTTTTTTTTTTTTTTTTATTTAATTTATTTTTTAAAAATTTTTATTTATTAAAAAAAAAAAAAAAAAAAAATAATTTTTTTTTTTTTTTTTTTTTTTTTTTTGAAAAAGGGGGGGTTGTTTTTAAATTTTTTTTTTTTTTGTTTTTGGTGGGTTTTTAAATACCAAAATTAGTATTGTGGGGGGTGGGGGGGGTGGTTTTTTGGATTTTTAAAATTTTTTTTTTTTGGTGTTTGGTTTTTTTTTTTTTTTTGGGGGGGGGGGGGGGGGGGGGGGAAAAAAAAAAAAATTTTTTTTTTTTTTTTTTAAAATTTTGTTTGTTTTAAAAAGGGGTGTTGTTTTTTTTTCTTTTTTTAAATTTTTTTTTTTTAAGGGAAGGGAGGAAAAAAAAAAAGGGAGGGAGGGGGGGGGTTTTTTTTTCTCGTCTGGTTTTGGTGTTTATTAATATTTTTTTTTTTTTTCCCCCCCCTTCCCCTTTTTCTTACTTTTTTCAAACCCCATATTCTAGAAAAAACTGGCACAGAAAACTGGCTAAGTTTTTTTTTTTTTAACTGGCAGGCCACATTAACCTGAATGGCAGCCAATTGGCAGCCAATGGAAGCGGGCGAAAGGAAATGGCAGAAATGGCAGTCAGGCACATGCAAAGAGCGCCGCAAGTCAATCAAATTATTGACAGCGGCAGACACCAGCTTGCAACAGCTACTTGCAACTGCAACAATAACAGTAGCTGCTCAGTTTGGTGCTGGGAAAATCTGTTAAAGGACAATCATGTCTGGCAATTGAAAGGAGATCAGCAATTTGAGACCGAGCTTAGCTAATGTGGCACAAACACGCCTGCTCCCCTGCCCCCGCCCCCAACTTGTAGCCCTAGGCCTTGGTGTAAGTGACAGCTACTTGTTGGCAGTACAAAAAGCAGCAAAACAGAGAAAAATCCAGTTGCTTGTTGCATGCTAACTTTCAATTTGCCCCATGATCAACGATATCAGGCACAATACAAAGTGTGCAGAGGAGAAGAGGGGAATGAGAGAGTGATAGAGAGGTGCAGACAGCGTGAGAGAGAGAGAGGGAACTACGCTTAGAAACTTTCTTTGCCGCCCTGTGGGCAATCAAACAGACGCCGCCAAGTGAATGTCTAATTGGCTCAATGGCATTATAAACTTCCACTATTACTTTAGCCCAGGCTATTAGCCACGTCTAGACAGTCTAACGGTACAACATGTGGTGGCCATATTAACTCGACTCTTTTCATATCAAACAGGCAATTACTTTGGCCAAAACCTGCGAGGCAACAACTGAAATGCGCGAATGTCGCTCCCCCAAGGATTGGTCCCTGCTGGCGCTACAAAACACACGCACTGGTAAATCACACTACCTGGTGATCTGTCGCTGCCCGGATCACTTCAAGATGGGTGAGTTTTCAATGGATAATGTATAATAAATTACTGTAATCTAAACTTAAATCATGGAATTTGTAAACATTTCAAGCTCCTACCACTTTCCTTTTAAGCCCCACGTTGATCAGGGGGAACGGGAACTGTAATTTACTTTTCTTTATTCCCTTCGACCTGATCAACGTTTGGCCTAAATGGAAAGAGCTACGATGCTGATTTTTGTGCCCCTATTAAATCTCTTTCTTCCCACCGCTTTCGCAGAGGGACCCATGGCCCATGATCAGCCCACATATGCCAGTGTGCCTGGTATTCGAGTCTTTGGCATGATGTGCGTCAAGCCGGGTTACTCAGTGCGCAAACCCAGCGCTCAGCCGCCCAAGCGCTATCAGCTGCAGAAGCCCTTCTATCGCCCCAGCGTTGGCGGAGGCGGTGGTGGTCTTGGCGGCAGTGGTGGCCTTGGAGGATTTGGCGGACAGAAGGATAGCTATGGTAGACCCACCTATGGTGCGGGCAGTCAGGGCGGCAGCTCGGCCATCAGTGCCAACTATCAGCCACAGGATCAGACGTTCCAAAGCGGCGGCAGCAATACCTATCAGTATTTGAATCGTCCCGAAAGCACGCATACGCACAGTTCACCCAATTTCCGACCTGATCAGTTTACGCTTAATAGCTTCCCCGGCAGCAACTATGGACGCAACAATGAGCGACGCGGCGAGGCGCCGCCAATTGAGGCAGCAGCCGAGGAGAGGGAGACGCCCAGCAGCAGCACACAGGCCAGCGATGAGGTGGAGCCACGTACCACACTTCAAGCGGAATCCAATTTGAATTCCGAACTGAGTGAAGCACCCACGGCGGAGTTGACGACGTTGCCGGAGTCGAGCCGGATCAAGAGATCGATGGATGTGGATGACTTTGAGCCAGAGTTTCCCTGGGATCGTGTAATGGAGTTCCAACAGAGCATTATCTGGGATTAGACCCATCCCAGAGTAGTTCAATTTTTTTAGCACTAAAATTTTTTTTGGACCGAACCAGGAAAACTTTTTGGAAAAGAAAATAAAACTGAAACGTACTGTGACTGAAGCAAAGTGGATCGCGAGCAAGGAATGGGAATCATCTCCGACTAGACGGGATCAATGACTACGTGAGAGGCGGTTTTGCGTTACGTAACGTACAACTAACATAACGTTAGCGTAACGTAACGTACTTACAACTTAGCAGTTAAGCACCCTAAACATTTAAGCATTTGAAATGGCATTTTCCGATCTTGAATTTGATCGTCTCTTTAATTTAAATAATAATACTCGTACGTATTTTCTATTTATTGAACAATTACGAATTAATTAAACAATTACGCGCCCATGTCCCGCCCACACTAATTGTTTAATTAATTTGTTTTGCATGTAACCCAAACATGGCCTCAATTTAATAACATTTAAACATTATTTAACAAACAAAAAATATTTAGTTTAGTTCCAACGAAATACAAGAAATTCACACTGAAGCGCAAAACAGAACAATTATTTAAAACTACATTTAGTTGCCTATTTATGTTAGACTTAAGCCGCATTTACTAGTAGTTAAATTAAACAAAAACAAATTTTCATTGTGAAACTTTAAAAAGGAAAAACAAAAAAGATTCGCGCAACAATTCTCAACAAATCAACGAAAATTTATAATAAATTAAGAATTTCTTGCTGTTAACAGCGAATTCAAAATGCAAATGTAATAAATTATTTATTCATTTTAGTTAAATAAATAATAAAAGGAAAATGATTTTTGAAATGAAAGTTGGGAAAGTTGGAAGACAGCTCAAGCACATTAGACCTTTAAAAATTTACTATCTTTCTTAAACATATGCACAACTAATTCCAATACCTTTTTTAATTCAGTTTTCCCATGAAAATCGGTTTAGTTTTGTCGAACTTATGCGTATTTAAAAAAGTTAACAGTTTTCCCCCATTCAAACTGTTAGTTACATAGCCTGAAACTGTAAATAACAGCAACGTAACATACCACTGTTAATAGCAGTCAGTTGCCTATGCAAACTTTACAGCAGCTGTCCAATAGAGCTGCCTACTGTTACCTAACAGAAAAGCTGCCCGTTTATGCTAACATATTTCAATTTGGGGACTTACCCAACATTTCCGCATTGACCACAATGTTGCAGCTGTACATGGGCGTGACCAGACGCTGTGGCTGGAGCTGGAAAGCCTGTCGGCACACCTCCTTGGCGGCAGTTAATACCTGTCCTGTTAAATAACAAAAGAAAACAGTTAACATTGTAAATTAAAGAGAACTTATACAAAGGACCAACCTGAGAATGGTCCAAATCCGCGAGCATTCAGGTCCTCGCCCTCGGACTGCACAGACCACTCGAGCACCGCAAAGCAGACGCCCTGCATGGGCTCCTCACACAGTGGACCCGCGCCAGTAGTCAACTGAAAACCGTTGACTAGAGAGCTATTGAAATCCCGTCGTGGATCGTTGCCACTGCGCACATCTGTATCAGAACTTTTTGAGTGTGGAGACCAAAAATCCGGCTGCTCATAGTCGCTAAGATTGAGTAGTATATTAGTGCCACAATTACGTGGTCCCAGCGCCCAAATGCGCTGCACTAGCTCCTCGCTGGAGAGAGTGCTCAGGGCATGCAGCTCCAGCGTGGACAGTGCCACAATCAGTTGACTCTTAATGGAAGCCAGCAATGAGGTAAACTTCTCTGACAGCAACGTGTTTCGGGGCGTGGCAGAAAGCTCCTAGAAAAGGCAATAGATCAGTGGAAATCCATAGTAAAGCTGGGATTTTGGCTCACCTTAAAGACATTGGCATGCTGCTCTAGCAGCTCCACAGCTGCCGTGGGCAGTGGTACCGCAATGACTCTTAGCGTGCCCAGTTTGTTTAGCGTCTGCTGGACGGCAATCTTTTTGGTCACATCCTTGTCATCGGCGGTCTTAACAATCGCCTCGTTGACCATGTCCACTGTGGCATCGGGCACAATGGTCTCCCTAAAGGACACTATGGGCTTGGAAACATTGACCTTGATCTTGGCATAGCTCTCCTCCAAATCGTGCACACATTTCTCCACGTGCACCTCTCCCAGAGTGGTGATCACATGCTCTCCCGTTGGTGCCACTGACACCTGTACACATGCATCCGCCTGGTTGAGCAGCTTCAGTCCCTTGACCAACTTGGGCATATCCTGTGGCTGCACTGGCTCAATGGCCACTCTAAGAATAGGCGTGGCCATGATGCTCAACTCGCTGAACGAAGTGCAGTCCAAGCTGCTGCTCAGTGTCGCCGTCTTAACAATGTGCTCCTCCAGTCCGCCAATGCCCACAATGTTGCCAGCGGGTACCTCCTCTAACAGTTGGAGTTCACCTCCCATGAACATGTAGAGATTTCCCACGGTCACCTGTGTGGCATGTGGCGCCGTCTCTGCCACGCGATGTGCAGCCTGGCGAGGATCATGCTTGGGCGTCAGATTGTACAGCGTCATGCCAGGTCGCAAGGTGCCGCTGAAAACTCTCGCAAAGGCAATGAACTCGTATTCGCTGCGTTCCGGCTCTGGCTGGGAGGGCGCCGCAGGATTCTCTTCTTCGGTGGCCTTGGTGCTCAGCTGCTCCACACCCTCCATCAGCTTGTCCAGCGTTGTAGCCTCACTCTGTTGCTTGCGCTCCTCGATGCGACGACGCACTTCATCGCGTCTCTGCTGGAGCTCCACGTCTGTTAAGCGCTTAGGACGATTCTGTGGCAATTGAGAGACATGAATCGGTGACATCTTGGACACAAATGCAATGACATTTTCACTCTGTGCACTGCAAGCTTTGAAGCAATCCTTGAGTGCCAGCGTTTGGGGTGGCAGCGAGGACAGCTCCATGTTGGACGGATACAGCAAACGCTGGGCTCGCTCCTCGCTGATGCTGTGCGGAGGTGGCACATGTCGCACCACCATCTCCAGCACAGTGCGATCAATAGGCAACCATTGACCCAACACCGTTTTAATCTGCAGTTTTGGATCCGTAACACGCAAATCCCTTGCGGCCAGTTTGAGACCAAGTTTCTCGGCTATAATGGGCAACTTGTCCTTGTCTTTGCGCACGGCTATGATGTCATAAAGACTCCAAATGTTCTCCAGCACAAACTGCACGAACATGGGCTTCTTGGCTTTCTCCTGGGCTCCCGGCATCGCACTCTTTTTCTTGCTATTGTAGTAGTAGTCACCCCAGAGCACCTGCTCCAGCTCCGAGCGTTTCATTTCCAAACGCTCCGCATAAGTAGCCGCAAAGTCACCGACGGAGAAGGCCCAGCCATCGTAGGCGGAGCAGAAGACAACGTTTCCGGCGGCTGGTGAGAAGTACAGCTCAGAGTCATCAACTTGCTCCAGTGCAGATTCATAGTTATCCTTGTCATTGATGTCCTCCTTGGCCAGCACATCGGAGGCAAAAATGCTACCCAACACGGCATTTACCTGCTCCAGCACTTGGGTCAGATGAAAGTAAGCATCTAAAGGCGTTAATTGCTTCTCCAGTATCAAACGATCCAGTTTATTGAGCAGCAACACTGGTTTCAGTTGCTCCTCGTAGATTTGCTTGAGACAGGCGCGGGTCTGTGGGCCAACACCCTCCACCACGTCCACAACGACAATGGCACCATCACAAAGCCGCACTGCGGTGGACACCTCACTGGAGAAGTCCACATGGCCGGGAGAATCAATCAGATTAACCAGATAATCGGCGTTTCTGTTATCCTGATAGTACAGTGAAATACTGCTGCTTTTCATGGTGATGCCACGCTCCTGTTCATCTTGGCGGCTGTCAAGGTAACGCAGTTTTCCTGTAGCCAAAATTTAACAAACATTTCACATGAACTTGAAATACGCCAGCAGCAGCAACAACAACAAAAAACAAACCTGCCATGCGTTGTGAAATGATGCCATTGCTGGCCACGAGGGAATCTGCCAGCGTAGTCTTGCCATGATCCACGTGGGCCAATATACATATGTTCCGCACCTGTTGAGGTTTTCCTTGCAGCACCACGAGATCACTCGTGTCCACTACGGGCATTATTTATAAGATTTAATTTAACTTGTTGCCTGTTGCCAAACTCTTTCAAAACAATATGCTTACAATCGGATTGGTTGTCGATAACACCAATGAGTACATGAGTACCACTGTAAAAGCTCAATCAGCTGTTCGTTGTGCCGCGCTTAAAAGTATCGATAACCTTGTTTAAATAAAATACTTATCGAGAAACTCACTTTGAATCAATTTTTAGCTGTATTTTAAACACAATAAAAAGGTAATTTATAAAAATGCATTTCGATAAGAGTTGTGTGCAGACATTTCTAATAAGTATTACAAGGGTACAGGTATGCGCCAATAGGATTTACTTAATAGCACAGTTGGCCAATTTGCTGGTCAGCTTATCTCCCTCCGTTGTCAACAGGAAATTATCCTTCCAAACGGCCACGCCATCTCCATTGGTTTTGAAATCGACGGATAGTTTCTCCCAAACCTTCTTCTTGGGATTCAGTTGTTCGTCGGGCGTGCCACTGTATCCTTCGAAGGCCAGTCGGCTGCCAGGCGCGGTGCTAGCTGGCACCACAATTGGCTCCACGACGGTGTGATCGGCGCTGATTTGAAGAATCAAGTATTATTAAATATTTATATATGGGAAACACTTCAAACTCACTTGGACGTGCACAAAACCATGCCTTCGGACAGTATGCCACGCATTTTGGAGGGCTTCAGATTGCAGAGCACAGCCACCAGACGCTGATCAAGCTCCGCGGTGGTAACAAACTTAACCAGTCCACTGATAATGGTGCGTGGTTGTGACTCCCCTAGCTCAATCTTCAGCACATAGAGAGTATCGGCATCGGGATGCTGAGAAACTTCTATCACTTTGCCCACTCGGATGTCCAGACGATATGGAGCATCCTCGTCCACGGCACCAGCAGCAGGCGCAGCATTGGCCTTAACCTTGGCCGGTGGTGGATAAGCGGTAGCAGTCAGTTTTCTGCAAGATACATACGCAATGAGCGATCCAAGCAATTCCGGGACACCACTCTTGTCTACTTACTGCAGCTCCGGCGACTCAAAAGTCTTGCGAATGGGATCCAACAAGCGATTAATGTACTTCTCCACAGAAGCCTTCAGATCGCCAGGATGCAGCTTGTTGTCGGCATAGTATTGTTCTAGTTCCTCGTACTTATGGAAGGTAATGTCGCCACCGTTATCAGCTGGACGAAGGATCTCAAATCCTTCGCCGTCCTTAAATAGCGAGAAGAGCACATGCTTCACAAAGGAGAGTAGACCATTGTCAGCAATGTTGCCGGGTTCACAGAAAGCCTTCTTAAGCTTCTTCTTGACATTGGCAGGGGAATCGAGCAGATCGATTTTGGAATCTTCTTCTGAGGAAGACATCTTTCCACCAGCCAAACCAGGCACTAAAAAGCAAGAAAATTTGTTAAAAAGGTGTGAAATAATTGAATTTGATGATGACTCACCCATGGGATTCATGAAGTGTATGCGCTTCTCGTAGCCCAGCTGTGGCAAATACTTTTCGGAGAAGGTGAAAATCTTACGCTGATCAACGCCACCGAATTGGGCATCAACCTTAAGGTACTCCTCATCCAAACCCTGCAATCCTGGATACAACAGGCACGAAAGCAGCGGATATTCCACCTGCTTCACGACCTCAGCACCGGCCTTTTTGGCGTCATGGATGGTTACTAGAGAGCTTAGTTTATACACGTCCAATGTGTACTCCTTGGAGAGCTGATAATCGCTGCCCTTGACAAACTTAAGCTTCTCCAGCGGCACTCCAATGGACGAGAGCATGGCTTTGATCACCTGTTCGTAGTACTGCACACGCAGCGCTAGCAATGGCCAGGGTGCCTTCATGTTGTCCAGATAGGCATGGAGATCGGCAAACAGAATGGTCACCTCACAACCGGCCTTCAAGAAGTCGGCGATCTTGGACATGGGCACAAAGTAGGCGACATGAGGTTTGCCCGTTGTCGCTGTGCCCCAGTAGATTTTCAAATCACGCTCTTGAAGAATTTTGTTCAGCTTATCATCGCCCAGAGTCTCCTGGAGATTGCGGGTAATAAGCTGTTTTTTCTCCTCCGCGCTTAAATTTGTGGTTCCAACCATTTTGTTTGCGATTTGATGACCCTTTTTGCAGCACACTCGCGAAATCGTTGCCAAGAAAAGAGGAAGAGAAGTGCATGCGTGGAGGCAGCTGGAGATCTGGCAACGCTATCAGCTGTTCAACAGTTGTGAAGCAGCAAAAACAGATCTAGAATTCATCAAGGAGTGTGATGATTGTGCAAATAATTTAGGTATACAATTTAAAGCACAAATTAATAGAGTCTTTAATAATTGAATTTCAAATTTATCTGCATACTTTTAATTTAAATTTGTGTGCCATTTCCTAAAAATCAATTCAACAGCGGTGCCAGATCGTTCGCTTTTGATGGCCGGCAAAGAAACCAATGTTGCCAGATTTTTGCATTTAGTTGGCAGCAATATAGATGTAAACAAAACACAGTGTGCAATTTAATAACGTAATTTTAAGTGAATATGTTGCAAATGCAACGCGCCTTTATGACAGGAAGGCAGTGCCTTCGTGCCACTCACAGACTCTATAATAGCGATGTGCGCGTACGCTTTGCGCCTAGCCCCACAGGACAACTACATCTAGGTGGCCTTCGCACGGCGCTCTACAATTTTCTCTTTGCACGGAACTCAGGTGGTAAATTCCTGCTACGCATTGAAGACACAGATCAGACCAGACTGGTGCCTGGAGCCACTGAGCGACTCATCGAGGACTTGCTCTGGGCAGGCATTGAAATCGATGAGGGACCAGGATTCGGTGGTGATTATGGTCCGTATATTCAAAGTCAGCGCACGCATTTATACAGGTGAGTCATCATGGGACATAAAAAATAGATTGCAACTAATCCTACCGACCACAGTGAGGCAGTGGAACGTCTGCTACAGAACGGCAACGCCTATCGCTGTTTCTGCACGGAGCGCCGTCTGGAGCTGTTACGCAAGGAGGCACTGCGTACACGCCAAGTTCCACGCTACGACAACAAGTGTCGTCACCTGAGCGAGGAACAGCTGGAAAAGCACTTGGCCTTGGGTACACCACACTGCGTACGCTTCAAGCTAACGGAGCACGAGGAGCCACTACATGATCTCATCTATGGCAACGTGCAGCACAACGTGAGCGATACTGAAGGTGATCCTGTCATCATGAAGAGCGATCAATTTCCCACGTATCACTTGGCCAACGTTGTGGATGATCATCTGATGGATATTACACATGTGCTGCGTGGCGTCGAATGGCAAATCTCAACCACAAAGCATCTGCTGCTCTACAAGTGAGTGGGAAATGGCTTGAAAAAACCTTGAGCTCACTTTATGCTTCTTTCTTTCCAGAGCCTTTGGCTGGCGTCCACCACAGTTCGGTCACCTACCGCTGCTTGTCAACGCTGACGGCACAAAGCTGAGCAAACGCCAAGGCGACATTGGCATACAGCAGTTTAGGGAGCGTGGTTTTTTTCCTACAGCGCTGATGAACTACATCAGCTCTGCGGGCGGTGGCTTTGAGCACAGACCCAATGCCAGACCAGAGCTGCAAACGCTGTCGGAGCTTGCCAAACAGTTTCGCATACAACGCGTAAACTCGCATCCAAGTCGCCTGAACTCTGAGCTGCTAAATGACTTCAATCAGCTAGAGATCAAGCAGCGTCTGAGTGAGCCAGAGATGCGTCTGCAGCTGGTCTCTCATGTGCAGCAGCTCGTCCAGCAGGCGTATCCACAGCAGTAAGTTTCGTCTACAATTCTATTTAAATGTGCTCTTAAACTTATTTTCTCCTTTAGCTCCAATCTGGATCTGGCTGAATCCCATATACTCGAAGTACTAAACTGGGCAGCGCAGCGTCTAACAGTTGTCCAAGATCTGACCAGCAGCAAGCTGAGCTTCCTATGGGTTAAACCCACCAACTTTGAGCTGCAGGATATATCAGCTCAGCAGCTACAACAGTTGATTCGGCAACTGGACGACTTGACAAAGTTCGAGAAGGATCAACTAAATGACATCCTAAAAAACTATGCCAAAGAACAGCAGGTGAAGTTCCCCACGTTGATGAAGACGCTGCGTGGAGCTTTGAGTGGCCTGCAGGAGGGTCCTGGTGTGGCGGAAATGATGGAAATTCTGGGAAAATCCGTAGTGCTCAAGCGACTCGAGGAAAGCATTAAAAACTCAACAAATTTTGAGTCTACTCGAGAGCAACAACTCTGACTAAATTTTATTTAATTATCGGAAAGACATTCAGATATTTAGATTTGTTCGACAGATTAATTAATTAATACATTTGTATATATTTTATAATTATAGTTAATAAACTTATGTATTTTCTTGTTGAGAATATTTAAACCATGGCAAAAACATTCGCGCTTTAGCACCGCTCCAACTTTTCATTCTCCGCTTTTTGGCATACACTACTAGGCCTAGAGCCACGACCACATTCCAATCGATTAATTAAGTATACATTTATATATCTGAATATTTTGGTTTGATTTGCATATATAGATTGGTATAGTTAGTAATACTAGCTGACTGTTTAGCTAAAGTCGCGATTGGATAAGACGATGGGCGCCACAAGACTCCAGCCGTAGATGAAGATTCCCAACCAGCTGGAGACGATCTTGACCCACATGGAGGCTTCGTTGGCATTGACCAGGGCTATGTCCGAATTTGGCTTATACCAGTTGGTTAGGGTCATCATTACGTACAAAGAGGCTGGAATTGGGAGTTTAAATTAGTATTGAATAATGAGTATAACAGTATAGTTTACTAACTTAAGTACCAAGTCACTTGTCTTTGGCTTTCAATTTAGACCCTGTACTTAAGCATTATTGAACCCTTTTAATTTTACCATAGCAAACTCTGCCCTGTACTTAAATAAACCAATGGTACTCCCCAACTCACCGCATATGAGCACTGTATGGAATGCAGTCCAGCTGTAGGAGACACCCTCTGTCTCGTTGTCCGTAGCGGGTCTTCCCTTGGCATCCACGCCCGCCTCCGTGTCTGAGATAGCTTCTGTGAGAACTGGATTAGTGACAGGGCAAATGTGGTCGGGCAAATTGCAAATTTTACAGTATTACGTTCAAAGTTCAACCAAAGTAAACGTTTTAGTTTAGTTAATTGGTTAGTAGAAGAGATTAACAAATTAAACGCGTGTTGTGGGTGTAAAAAAAGCAATAAACAAAAAGTGGGAAGAAGTGTTAAATTTGTTAGTTATTTGTTAGCTTAAAGGCTTAAATGAAAAGTGATGGAGGAAAACTGCATGTGGATGAAACTGTGCCGATTGGAAAATGCTTTGGACTGGAGCACTCACCACGTTTCTCGCTGTTGTCGTTGTTGATCTTGGATACTTCCACGGCGGAGCTGAAACAGTTGTAGAGAATGCACAGCAACCAGACAACCAGGCCAATAATGTTGGTAGTATCAAAGGTGACCTTGGAGTTGTGGCTAGGTGGTGCCACGGTGGTGACGATGGTGAAATTGCGCAAATCCTCCAGTCCAAACATGCCAGGATTACAGGCCTTCTCTGTAGAGTTTACAGCAATGAGCATGAAATTCTATTCTATTTTAGGCCAAAAACTTACCAGGATTGTTGGCCACAGCGGACCAGGTCAAGTAGATGGTGTATAGTGTCACCAGGGAGCTCTGCAGCAGACCAGAATGAGGCAGACGCTCCTGCACCGACGGCAGCACAGACAACACGCTAATGATCACGCAGAAGATCAGATTTATGGAAATGAAGAACTTGTTGATGCCGCAGCCAGATGACTGTAAGAAAAACAATCCAAATTAGCGGGAAACTCAAGCAGTGGCACTAAGCGTTGTCTTACTGTGGTGAAGTAGATGTAGAGCAGTGTTATGCCGGTCAAGGATGCTATGTAACCCAGCAAAGTGACGCCAGCGAGAGCATAGTAGTAGCCACGATTGTTCTCAGCATTCTCTGGAGAGATTAGAGTATGATAGATTAAAAGTTACCCTCTATATCCACTTCAACGCCAGCTTACCAATCCAATTCTCCGCCACGCTGTGTGCAAAGTCCACAATGATGACCAATTGGACCAGGATAAAGGCCAAACCGCCTATGAGACCTACCCACATCATGGCCGGCCCAAAGGAGCCATCGGGTATGAAAATCGCCGCAATTGAGGCACCAAAACAAATCAGAAATTTCAATGGCCAAAATTCGTTTTGTATATGCGAGCGGGGATCACGGGAACTCTTCACACCCAGCATAATCACCGCCATGAGGGCAAAGAAACAGGCCAATCCAAAGCAGATGCGATAAACGGCCATATAGCCCAAGGCGTACTCGCAGTCCACTTGGAGAGATCCGCCCGAGAAAGTGTCTATAGCCTTGGAGCTATACGTCGAAGTGGAGTTCACACAAAAGGGTAGCTTCTTCAGCGTGTCTTGTAATCCCGGCGAGAGTGCTATGGCGCCCAGTACGGTACCTACTAGGAGCATGAAGGCGTACATGAAACGGGACGAGGAGGAGTTCTTGCAGGTGGGGCATGCGGAGCAGCACATGCTGGCTGCCGTGCCGGTGCAGCATAGTGCACACTGCAACAAAAAAAATAAAGACAATTTAAATCAAACTATGTCTTAGCTGTTTTACGGTCAAAGCTGTCAGCACTGAGAATCGATTTAAGTTTCAGTTGCAGTTTGTTTGCCATATGCGCAATATGTTTTGGCGACATAAGCATTTGAGTTATTTGTTTGCAATTCATACGCATACACACCTGTGCCGCTGAACAAAGGCCTAATGCAGCGCCCATTGTTTATAAATTCTTTTCACTGTGGTTTAATTCGATTTTTATTGTAATTTATATGACGAACGTCGCACTTGGACGGCGCTTTGTTTGTGAAAATGACGAGCAAGTGTTGTAGAGTGTGCGTTTTCCAACACCAAGTGTGGAGTAATGTTTAGTTTGCTGTTAAAGCGGCGCTCTGTTAACCGTTAACAGAGATAAGTCGATTATTTTTTAACAGCAACCCTTCTGTAATGTTGACATGGCTGGAAAATATTGAAATGGAAATTTACCGTTCAGTTTTGTTTTGTGAGCGGTTGCGTCTGGTTGTTGCGGTACCTTTTCCACTTTGCGCAAATTGTGTGGTGCATTTTTTGAAACTGTAGTGGTGGTGACTCTGCGACTGCGACTGTGACTTCGTCTCTCTCTCAGTGTGTGTGCTCGTGCCCCGTATCCGTATATGTGTATGTGTGTGCGTGCATTTGAACAAGGAAAAGTGTGAAGAATCTGAAAGAAAGCGCAACTTCAAATAACACAAAAAAGTAAAAGAAAAAAACGAAAGAAAAAAGATTTCAGAAAAAATGGCAACCGAAGTAGCTCAGATACCCGCTGAGGAAACGCCAGCAGTTGCAGCAGCAGCAGCGACCACAGAAAATGCTGCTGCCGAACAGGCGGAAAAACCTGCTGCCGAGCCTGTCGCTGTTGCCGCTGCCGTAGCTGAGAACGCTGCCGCTAACAACGCCCAAGACAACAACAAAGAGGATGCGAAGGCGTCGCCTGCTGCAGCCGCTGCTGCAGCCGATGGATCTGCCGATGCTAAGAAAGATGGAGAAGTCGCCGCTGCGCCAGCTAAATCAGAAGCGCCAGCACAAAAGTTCAATGTGCACAAGACCAATTTTGAGAAGGACATTATCTATCTGTATCAATTTTCGCGTACCCCCCTGCTGCCATCTCTCTCACCATATTGCCTGAAAGTGGAGACTTGGTTGCGTCTGGTTGGACTTAAGTATGAGGTAAATTTTCACATAATTTTCCAAATTTCCACATTTATCTTTTTTTAGCCTAAACATATTTCAATATTTTACATTGTATCCCAATTTCCCTGGCGGGTTTTTCATCATTTTTCCCTAGTCTACAAGCATACATATGTATTTTTGCGGTAGAGATTTTTTCTACACACACACGCATACACTCATACATAAAAACCGCCATGATTGTGTGCTAAGCCTGTGACCTGCCCGCTCACCGCGCCCTATAAGGTCTTTATATGCTGAAAAGGGATACATTTAGCATTGCCTTTTCTTTCTATCCCGGTGAGCACACACACACACGCATACGCACACACTCATAATTATATATATACAGACAGACTTCCAATGCGTGGCTGTGTCGGTGTGTGTATTCGTATTTGAACCTGTAGCGAGCCAGGCGTTTTGTTGTTGCTGCTCTGCTGCTGCTGGATTTTATTCCTGTCTGCTCATGTGTATGTGTACGTGTACATGACAGTGTGTATGTGTGTGCGTCTACATAAAACAGCGTATACATAAAATTTGTGTGTGCGCCGACGCCGCTGCGCTGGCCTGGTCTCTGCTGCCTAGCTGCCGTTTCGTTGTCATCGTCGTCTCTGATGCTCTCTCATAAGTTGTGCTTTATACACACACTCCTCTGTGTTCCCCACAAACTGTGCACTCCCCCCTAACTCTAAAGTTGTGCTTCAAATTTTGCACTTGGCACTCTCATTCGCATTCGCTCTCTTGTTCTGTCTCTCAGAGCAGTCACAGAGGGGCTCCCATTTTAATACTTCGCTCTTTGTCTTTGTTTGCTGCAGCTGCCACTGTCGCTGCTACTGCTGCCATTGCCGTTGCCGCTGCAGCTCTGCTTCATTTAGTTTTTTCAGTGTCTGTCTTTGCCTTGCACAAATTCCAAGCCCCGTTTGTACCCGTTTTGTAATTGCTTTTAATAAAAAATTGTTGCAGTTGTTGGTTGTTATTCGTATCCCTCATTCCGCTCTCCCTTTTCCATCCTACCCCAACCCCTTATTGCCTCCCACTCTTAATAATGCGCTCAATTCACAGTCTGAAGTCGCTGTCGCTGTCGACGGCGCGCCTTATCTTTAAGTAGCTTCTAGACAAATGACTGTCACTGTCCACTGTCCAGCAACGGCGACGCTCCAAAAGTTTAAAGCTTTAGGCGCGCGCTATGCGCTTTGCATATTTTTCATAATTTTTTTTTATAGAGACTTACACGCTTACAGTGGCGAGCAGAGGCCAGAAATGGGTGCGGTCGCGGCGGCACCCGCACGACAACGCAATTGTTGTTTTTAATCTTATTAATTACATTGGTTAATGAAAAATGCCACTGTGCAGGGCCAGAGGGAGGGAGTGAGAGTGTGATGATGGAAAGGGAATGTTAGGAATGTTAATTGATGCCCAAGTAGTTTGAAAAGAAAAACACATACAAACGAAAAAAAAAACATTGATAAATGCGCCAGCAGCTTTTTCCATATGTTGCAGCTGCAAACGTTGCGTCGGCTCATTGAATTGATTTATCGCTATTGACTGCACTTCCACTCGGTTAGCAAAGAAAGCCAAAAAGCAATTATGATTGACAGACGGACGGACGGACGGACAGTTCGTCAAGCCCGCAGAAGGCAGTGAAGTATGTGCAATGCATACTTTCCATTTTGTTGCGCTTCTGTCTGTGTGTGAGTGCGTGTGTGTCTGATTGTGATAACAGCGCTAAGCTTTCAGTTACGAGTTCAACAAACTGACAATGCGTGTGAGACAAACTAAAGAGTGTAAAGAGATAGGGAAGGGGTAGGGCGAATGGAAGGGGGCAAAACAGACCTTTGACATTTTCATTAATCACTACGTAGGGGCGCGTCGAATTCTCTCGATCCCCTTGCACAGTCCCCTCCACCCCTCACTTCCACGACCCGTTTGCTGATGTTGTTGTTATTATAAACGCATTGCTGCATTTTGTATACATTATCAGGCAGGCGCTCATTTTGCCTTGCCCAAAATAAACAACAGTTCCTGGCCGGGTGATAAAACCAAACGCATATTTTTTCACACCACAAGCGTAGCGAGCGTGTCGAAACCATTAACAATAACACCAACAACAACAACAACATCAGCAGCCACTACTACAAGTGAGGCGAGGCTGACGCCTGCTTATTGCCGCCCGCATAGTTGGCATTCCAAAGTGACTGCCATTTGGTGTTAGTGTGTGTGTGTGTGTTTGTATATTGTGCAATTAATTCACTTTTTCAATATGCATTACAAATAAAGCTACATTCTATGCGTCGTCAGTGTGTGCATAAATTTCCATTTCAATTGATTTGTATAAAATTGCGGCGTAAATTTAGCTAAGAAGCAGAACGACAACAAAGGAAGCAAAACTATTCTTTGATTATTCAAATTTCAAATGTTGGCGCGTTGTTGTTTGTTTGTGATATTGCCAACATCAAGTTTCGTTTCTCATTGGCATATCGGCACGGTCTGGCAACCCTGTGGGCACAAAAGGCATGCAACTGTACGTGTGAAGCGCTGGTGTGCGTGTCCATATGCATGCCGCGCGCTTGTATGCGTTTGGATGTGTGGATGTGTTTCTCTTTTTATGTGTGTGTGTGTCAATGAGGGGAAGTGGAGTTTTGCATTTTGTTGTTTCAAATGTTAAACGACAAATGCAGTCAAACGTTGCGCGCTGCTTTTGCTTTCTCTCTCACTCTCTCTGTATCTGACTCTATGTTCATATTTTATTGTTGCGGCTGTTGTTGTTTTTACTTTAATTAATAGCCGCATATTTGCGTTAAAACAAAGGCTGGCCATACATATGGAATATGCAATAACAGTGCAACGACAGTCGCTGCCTTTGTTGTTGCTCACTCACTCGCTCACAGTCAGTCAGTCGTTTGCTAAAACTCCTCTCTTTGCTTTGACAGGGTGTGGATTTCCACTCACACAAACACACACACATACAACTCACACGCAGACGCTGCATAATTGCATGGCGTGTTGACTGCTATTGCTGTTGTTGCTTGTTCTTGTTCCTGTTCTTTTTCTTCTTTGTCGTGTCTTTTACATGCATTCAATTGTTGCCAATGCAAAACTCTACACTGCACCAAAATTGAGCTTCGTCGCCGCTTAATTGGCATAATGATTTAATAAAAAATAAACATTTGCATTGTACAGCGACAATGCGTCGCCGGCTTCTCTGCTTCTGCCGCTGCCACACGCTTTTTCTCTCTATCCAACCAACTACCCCCTCTCTTGTGGCATTGCTGCTGTTGTGTCGGCGACATTTATGCGTTGGAGTTAAGCTTCTTCCATTTTGAAGCAGCCTTTTTGTGGATCATTGGAATTAAATGTGGCGGCGACGACGACTCTGACAACAACAACAACAACGACAACGAAGACTCCACCCTTTTCAGCCAGGGCAGCAACGATGCTGTTGGAAAGCATAATCTCTCTTTTTCTTTCTCTCTATCTCTCCGTCTCCGGCAGGCTCGCTCTCTTTATGCTGCTTTTGCTGTATCTCTCTCTCTTTGGGTGTGCGTGTGCGTGTTTGCAACCACACCCTGCCTGCCTGCTGCCTTCCCTGTATGTTGCTGCCCTCCGCTCTGCCGCGCTAAAGCATGAAATATGCGATGGCTCCGGTATAACTGTTTGCTTTTGTTGTGGACAATTTCTAATTAGAAATTATATGCATACGAAAAATATACCGGACATAACTGTCACTTTTTTGTTGTAACGGCTAACGGCACTTACACTCCAACAAACATGCATATATTCCATAGTGTACGTGTGCATGTACACACTGGAAGTCTGGCAACGTCGACTGGTAGCGGCGTCGTTGTCGGCGGCGGCGGCACTGGAATATGCCAAATTCAAATAGCGGCAATTGGAAGTTTTCCTCGTGTGCGTTCGTGTGTGTAATTTTACAAGCACTTTGAGCTAGTGTGAGTGAGTGTATCTGTGTGAGTGAACACACAGTGGGGGTAGTTGGGTGTTGGTTTTGCTTTTTCGGTACAGCTTTTTGTAGTGGTTGGTTTTTGGCAGCATCTCTCGGCTGCCTGCCTGCCTGCTGTGGCATACATACATAAGTATGTATAAGTGTGTGCGTGTGTATATAGGCCTATGTATGTCATGAGCGACATCTAGCGGCCGGAACGGAACGGGGCCCCAGCCTTTTGAATCGCGTGGGAGCAGATTGAACTACATTACAAGCACATTAGTCATGCACACACAGACACACACACACATTCTCACACTTAGTCACAGAGATTCATATTGGAATTCACGATATGGAACGGGTCCGAGGTGGATATCAACAGAAAATAGCCCCACCCTCCAGTACCACCCATTACTCATCCCATGTCGATTAAGACAACTTACTCATCGCTGTTATTTACAAAAAATTCTTTTTGTTTTCTTTCCATATTTACAGAATGTCGATCATAAGATGCGTTTCCGTTCCAAGAAGGGTCAATTGCCTTTCATTGAGCTGAATGGCGAGGAAATAGCCGATTCGGCCATCATTATCAAGGAGTTGTCGGCCAAGTATGAAAAGAATCTGGATGCCGGTCTAACCGCTGAGCAACGCAATGTGTCCTATGCCACAATTGCCATGTTGGAGAATCATCTGATTTGGATCATCTTCTACTGGCGTGCCAAGTATCCCGATAACGTACTCAAGGGATACAAAGTGAATTTGCAGCATGCGCTTGGCCTGCGTTTGCCCAATTCCATTTTGAATTTCTTCTTTAAGATAACATTCGGTCGCAAGGTAAATTTAACAGCAAATTCGAATAAACGTCTCGCACAATCGATAAGTATGTAGTTTTGTAGTGTTTCCTTTTTTATCGAGAAATTAGTCTTAGTATTTTAAATGAAGTGACTGGTTGTGGTACCATTGTCACTCTCACTGTTTATGGAAATCGGAGCCGGCTTTTCCGGCCTGCATTACGTCTCTAATGATTTTCTGGGTTCTGGCATATTTTCTGGCTAACAGTGTAAATAAACAGAGTGAGAAATATTGGAATCGTTGGCATATTAGGTTGCACCTATAACACTCCTCACTTCTAGGTATTATTCCACTTATCCAGAAACGGTTCCAGACCCTAGAACGATCGTTAGATAAACACTGCATAATTTGAGCATAAACAATAACGGTGCCTTTATTTTCAGCCTTTTATTGTTTATGCTTAGTGTCGAATGCGACAAATACGTAGATTTTTTATTATTGTACTCTTTTCTAACTCACTCCAATCCACTCACTTGCTCGCTCTCTTTATCATATAACCCATAATTGAAATAATAAACAAATACCCCAAAACTACAACAATAGAACTACATTAATAAGTAAAAAAACAAAAACAAAAAACCAAAAATCCATTCATATTATCACTAACTCTTGCATGGTGTTTTTTCTCTTTTTTTATTTCGTTTTTTATATATATTTTTATGTTAATTTCGATGGTAATCTGCTCCAAAACTACCACCTAACTGTGTGTTAATGTATTGTGTAACTACTACTTCCCCCCAACTCCCAAAAAAAAATAACCCCACCAAAAACCTGCATCCCTTGCATATTTTGTTAACAAAAAAACCAAAAAAAAAAAAAAACCAAATCAATTTGTGGCACCGAAAACATGTATTCAACACAAAAAGTGGTTCCAGGGTACGAAAAAGCTCAAGGCGCATGGCATCGGTGTCCACAGCGCCGAGGAGATCGAGGAGTTCGGCAAGAACGATCTGAAGGTGCTCAGCGAGATGCTTGACTGCAAGCCCTTCTTCTTTGGGGATGAACCAACCACCTTGGATGTGGTTGCCTTTGCGGTGCTGTCGCAGCTGCATTATCTGTCCAAGGATATTGCGTATCCGTTGCGCGATTATATGACAGAGAAGTGCCCCAATTTGATTGGACACGTGTCGCGCATGAAGGACAAGTGCTTCCCCGACTGGGATGAGATCTGCACAAAGCTGGATCTGAATGCACACATTCCCAAGCCAGAGTAAGTTCATTTCAACTTTTAACAGATACAAAAATTAACTCAATTTTCTACTTATTTCAGACCTGAGACCAAGGAGGGCAAGGAGGGCGGCGAGCAGGAGAAATCAAACGAGCAGGAGGGCACTGAGGGTGACAAAATCGAGAAGGAGTTGGAGAAGGACAAGGTAGGACTATGAAATAGTATTCCTAAACTACTTAAAACTAATTCTGTCTTAACTCTTTCCCAGTCGAACGAGAAGGAGTCGACCGAGGAGAACAAGGAGAAGGAGGAAACAAAGTAAAGCGCCGTTAGTTATATATAAATATATATATAAACAAAAAGGAGCTGGAAGATGACAGAACGAAGAAGGAGAAGAACAACAACAACACCCCACATATATACATAGTACGATACTAATACTATATCTATAGTATATATACATACTTATATATATCTATATATATATAGTAAGGCGCTCATATATATATATTAACATTCTCGAATGGCAGAAGAATCATTTAAAACATAGGACAACTGTAAAGCAAACAGGCAAATCAAGAAAACAAGAAAAACGTAAAACAAAAACAAAAACAAAAAAAGAACGATCCACTTAAAAAAAGAAACAAAAAAAAAAACAAAAAACGTATATACAATAACGTAACGTAAAAACTTTGGACATCTTTTTTTATATATATACAAAGTAAAAAAAAACCAAGACGAAGAAAAGCAGAAGAAAATCTTAAAAAAAAAAAAAAAAAAAAAAAACGGTAAAAACATTTAGTATAAAATTATAAAAGTTTATACGTATAAGAGAAAAGGACGGAAAAGAAGGAGAAGAAACAAAGAAAACAAAAAGAATTATAAAAATTAGTTAAAGAACTCGAATGAAACGTAAATCAAAGTGAGAACGAAAGATAGAATGAAGAAGAAGGGTGAGAGGAAGATAAAGAAAATTCGGTGTAGAACAGCATACAATACGCATTAACCATTAGTTTTCATTAACAACAAAAGCGATCTATATAAAATACACACATACACTCACACACACAGCCATGTATACACACAGTCACACACTCACTCACACACACACATACGCAGACATAATTGCATTATGCAGCAACAATTGCAACTCGATGGTATTGTTTACTCTTCCAAAATTTATTAAGCTTAAAGTAAAAAAGAAAAACAAAAAAATGTAAGGGACAAAAGTGGAGATGCGGCGGAAAAGTATATGATTATGATATATAATATATATATGATATGTAGAAGAAGAAGAGAAAGGAGGGGGAGAAGAAGGAGACGGGGCCGCTGCTGATAATTAAGTTTATTTTTTATATATATATGATTGCAAATAGTAATTTTTTATTCATGTGTGCAAATAATTAAATAAAAATATTGAAAATTTATTACTTATAATTACGTATATATATACACATATATATATTACATACATACGCCCCCTATCATAAAGATGTGTATAAAACAAAAAACATGAAACATTGTTTATTATTGTTTATGTTTCTTATGATTTCCAATCTATATGTATACTTTTTTTGGGCATCGGTTTCGCTGCTTTATTTTAATGTTTTCTCAAAAACAAATTCGAACCAAAAATGCAACAACAACAAATACTCGGCATAAAGTAAATTTAACTATAATTTTTGATATAAAAAAAAACAAAATTTAAATAGCTTTTTTGATTTTTTTCTCTTACATGTTTCTTTTTATATGTATGAATAAAAGTTAATTTAAATTATGCAAATATTATTATATATAAAAAGAAAAACAAAAAAAGTAAACATAATTTGTATTGTAATTAACGCTGCGAAAAACAACAACAACAACAAGAAGAAACAACAAAAACTTTGTAGACGAATCTGAGAAGAAAAGAATGAAACGAACGGGAGAAGAATCATAAAAACAAAACTGACATGCAAATATTTTGGAGATTTCGAAACACTTCGAACTGCTCCCCACCAACATCTTAAGGCCTGGTTTATCCAAAGGTTTCTTTCCATAATTTCGTTTGTATTTTGTTCCGTATTTCGCCATCGCCCACATCAACTGCATTTTTTCAATTCTACTCCAATTCTACCACATTCTACACCCGCCAAAAATGCCGCGAGCAACAGATACACTCACAGAAATTTTGTGGCATAGAAGAGAATCAATAAGCATAACAAAAACAAAAGATAAATGAGTGAAGAAGACGAAAACAAATTTTTAATAGGGTAACAAAAAAAAGAAAACAAAAAAAAAAGAATTCACGGAAAACTAAAAGAAACCAACCGAAACAAGAACAAGAAAAAGTCGCCAAATGCGGCGTGCAATGAGGCGAGAAAATGAGAGACAAATACAAATTAGGAGAAGAAGGCGAAGAGAGACAGAGAAGAGAAGATGATGAAGAGCATGAAGAAAGAAGGCCGGCTAGAAGAATCTCCATAACGATACGATTTGTAGACTATGCAAGTATTTTTATGTATTAAAGGTTATGTTGTAAGTTTTTATCACAATATTTGTATTGTAGCTGCTCAGTGTTTTATATGATTATATAAAATGGATAAAAAAAAAACCCAAAAAACGAAAAACAAACAACAAGAACAACCAACCGGACAGACAAAACAAAAAATTATTGTATTACATACATCTTATATATAATAAATATGCTTCTTAATAAAAAAAACTAAAAAAAAAAACAAAAAAAAAAATACCAGGCAAATAAAATTTATTTATGACGGAGGATTTACAGAAGACACGATAACTTAAGCTGGGGAGGCTTACAGAGAAACCAACAACAAGAACAACAACTCCAATAAGAATAACGAATGGAATATGAAACCCAGCAAAACGGGTAAAAAAAAAAAGGAAAAATTAATTATGATACTTGAGTTATCTTTGACGTATAGTTCTGATAACTTGGCACGACTTCTGCAGGCGTCCTAATGCTTAGAATAATTAAATTATCTTTCTGCAAGACTTTCGATAGCAGCGAGCGACCACTGCGACGACAACAGGAACAGTGACAGCTCAAGTTCACCAGAGATAGCAGAGGCGATATACCCTGTAAAATGCATGAGTCGTGGAAATGCAAGCGAGAGACGTGAGTTGGCATAAATTTTGAGTTGTTTACTACGGAGATTAGACTGTGGTATGAATGAACAAAGTTAATTATACGTTAAGTTACCTAAATTTATAAAATGGCTTTACTTATGGAGTCTATTGTGCTGAAATTTGGTATGCGCATTAAAAAGTTAATAAATTAACAATACTGAAAATTTCATAAAAAATTATAAACAATTGGAAAAGTTATGGATAAATGGCTACTACCCACTCCATATTTCCATAACTTTTCAATTCGTCGGCAATTCTTAAGAAATTATCAGAAGTACGTCCGGAAATCACTGCCCTTTGCCTACTTGACCTACTTAACATAAACTACAGGGTATCTTTAAGTCCCCTGTGCTAGCACTACACCTTTGTTTTGCTGAAAATCCCACTGATCGAGCTAGATAAATCGAATCATAAACTGTTTTATCATGATAATGTCCACTGACCCTAGACGCCAATAGATTAGTCACACGATTAGTCAGAAAACATGGAACCAATAAATTAAACCAAATTTAAAACTGATATAAACGGAATGATAAAAAATGTGAGTCCGAGAGATAACATGGGTAGTATGGTGGAGGGTGGAGGAGGCGTGAGACAGTGGGGAAAGTGCACTTTAAATAGACAGAATCCCTTGGATTTAACCCAGAAATGCCAATCAAATTGACATTCAATTCGAATTCTCTGACCCCAAAGACATGAACGACGATAATCGATATTTGACCTAGGCCAATATAGAAATGACTATTCAAAGCGTGACTTCAGCTCTCACTGTCTCTCTCCCACTCCCACTCGCACTCCCACTCACTGTCTGCTTAGATAATCGACGACTAATTTGATGTCTGACTAAATGTTTGTGCTCAATTTGAAGCACATTTCCATCGATAGCGATTCATCAAATGGCCTCAAGGGGAGTGGGGTAAGACGGTGCCGGGTTCATAATCAAACACGTCAAAGAATTGCGAACTGGAAGGCACACAACACCCAGTGTACCCGAAACCACCCACTGTCTGGTTGTCAACGGCGTTGGGCTGTGACATTTGGCAATTTATTGAAGACGAGTTCCAATCAGAGCAAATCATGCGAACTACGTCTAATATGGCAAACGGAATTTATGGCCGCGTGCAGAGGCCATAAAAAAATAAAAGGTAAGTGTGATATCGCCCAGATCCGTAGTGCTCCCAGGCCCCTTTTGCACCAAACGAGCTCGGAATGCCTCTGTGTCCTTTGTGGTGAGCAATGGCGTGCATGTTGCATGCCTCACGGAGAGTAAAGGAGCGGAGCGGAGGGTAGGAGAGGAGCGGGGTGCTAGTGCTGCACTACCTAGAGATAGATAAGTATTGCATGGAGCTGACTGGTCGATGTCGATTCGCTCACACACGGCATTGAATTGGTGTTAAGCACGAAAGGAAAAGCAGGAAAATCAAAATCAAAATGGAAATGCAAATGAAAATCAGCAGTTGTCACAGACTGCGTTTGCAGCTAGTCGGGAGCGGACACACTCACCGCAAAGCGGAGCAGCAGCTACTCCCATTTTTCATTTAAAACAAATTCAGGAAAACAATGTCGAATCAATTGTTTTTCCTCAGTTTGGCGGACATTTTCTCCGTCTATCCGGCCATCTTCAAGGAGCGCAGCACCCAGCTACGTAAGACCAAGCAGATCTACTTGCCCAGCGATGAGGAGTGGCAGGATAAGATGTACTACATGCTGCTCGAGATACAGCGACAGGTGAACGAGGCCGCCGATGTCAACATTTCACTGAAGGACATCGATAAGCGGGACAAACCGATCTTTGATCCCGAGCGTATTACCAAAATCATTAGTCCCGGTGTGAGCCCCAATGGTCGGCGCAGTCGTGTGCTCAAGTATTGCCATGATACGACTGTTAGGGTTAGATTGAAGGCGAGTTCGCGTTGGAATCTGCCCAACAATTGCCAATGCCGCAAAGCTGCTGAGGAAGCCTCCACTGCCCGTGGTCTTTCACAACGAGCACGAGATGAGATTGGCCTATTCGCTCATCTACGATGTCTTCCGATGTGAGTTAGTCCCAAAGGTAAAGGGTTCATGTGGAACTAACCTTAATTTTCTTATAGACAAAACGGTGCTGTGTAACGCCCTGTCGGATATTGGGTTCTTTGAGATGGAGGAGCATAAAAAGGTGAGTGGTAGAGACCCAGCTGTATACCTTCTTTTCACCTCCGTTTCGTCTCCTTTTCCAGTACATCAAGGACGAGCAACGTATTTGGTTAATGCTCTTTGAGCTTTATGATCGTCACTTTCGCAATCGCTACTCGGAGCTGCACGAGCAGCAGGCACAGCTCTACAAAGATGCGGAAGTCACGGGCAAGTTCATCTATTCCTTTCTCCTAGGCTCCTCTACAGCTTTCTCCTATTTTAGAGTTAGCTGAGGTGCTCTGGCGTCATCGCATACGTCTGGCTGCTTCCATTTCCCGCATGCGCATCGGTTTGGGTGCACTACGTCTCTCCCAGCTGCTGCCCATTCACCTGCAGAACGAAAAGGTGGCCATTGCGGCCGCCAATCCTGTGGTAACGGGCTGGATTAATCCCTTTCTGGTGCGGTATGTCAACATATTACTTCCAATCCTATTGATCTGACTAAGATCTTAACTAGCAACAAGATGGAGGCGGATAAAATACTTACGGAAATGGGCTACACGGTACATGGACCGGATGATGAGAAGCCGTTGCTGGAGCAGCACTGCAAGTGGGACAACATCTGTCCGCTGGTCATCTCGGTCAATACCCAAGGATCGCAGCGAGTTTACAAAGTCGGTGTTGATGACCAAGCACCTGTTTATAATGCAGGTGAGTGAGGGGGAAAGCAAGGGAAAAGGTAAGGGAGGAGGGATTGGAAAGATGGAAAGGTAGAAAAGCAAGGCTTGTGAGGAAAAACAGGGGATGGGATTATATTACGTAGGAAAAGATTTAAGAAAGGAAATGACGAGGAGGAAAAGGAAGGGAGGAAAGTCAGGAACGGAAGCTTGGGAAAGAATTCAATGCATAAGACGAAGGGGTAACAAGGTAATGGGAGGAATTGCCTACGCAGTGAAAGGGTTACAAACCCTAGGAAATAATTCGAATTCCTTTGCTTGCAGGACAAAAACTTCTCGTACGGTCCAGCCATAATGTCAAAGCTAATGGACTACTACCAGTTGTATGGTAAGTCTTTCCCTAACTGCATGCTATCCTGAATGCTAATCCCCCTCTCTACACCCCCTCGCCAGGAGACGTTCTGCAAACGCACATAGATTCCCCCCGTTCCACGGCTTACCTCGCAGCGCTTTTCTACTCCGTCAATCGGGTGAACAACTTCTATGTCTACGGAGCTGGTGCTAATCTCAAGGACTATCGTCGCTATATGGAATCCATAGGGGTAAGATCCTTACGAACTCTTCCCTCTATCCCCGCTAATTTCTCGCCTTCTCCTTAGGTAAACAATATAAGACTTTTTGGAGATGCCTTCACCTCGTTCCCCATGGAATCGAATCGTTTTCGCACCGTTGTGGGCGTTTTTGCGACGCCCCCAAACTCGTTTAGCGCCATCTCCGATCCCATTGATTTGATTTGCTCACGTGGCGGAGATCTGAGCATGCTGGAGGTTCTCACCGAGTCGGAGGTCAGTGACGAGGGCAAACAGAGAGTCGGCTGCATTCTGGAGGAACAGCTGCTCACGCTGACCATGTCGATGTCCCGTCCGCAGATCCAGTTTGTGCTCTACCAGACCCATTCCATTGTAAACACGGAGAACGAGGATATGGTGCAGCACGTTGTAAAGACCATCAATAAACTGGCGCTGGAGAAACACAAGCAGGCGTATCGGGAGGTTAAGCGACTGGAGGCACTTGCCGAAGCAGAAGCCGCCAATATTCCAGCTGCTGCCATGTCCAAGGAGTCGCCACGCAAGAAGGAGAAACTCTCCGCCGAGGACAAGCGCAAATCTCAACCAGAAATTGCCGCCAAACCAGGAGAACCGACTGTTCCCGTTGTGCAATTGCCACGTGTCGATAGCATCGATCTGATCGTCACGCCGGACATCGATGAGTTCGTTACGGACTTAGTGCCGGACATCTGCATCAACCAGGATAACTGTATTAAGCATCAGTCCACTGGCAGCTTCCTCTCCCTCATACGCCGCAAGTCACTGACCCACCTCAACGAGAAGTACCTGATCAGCATGGCGGAGCGTCGAGGTCTCTTCGGAAAACCCGATCGCGATAAGACCAAATCAAAGGCCATTAAGCTGCAGGAGATTAACGAGCCTCCGCCTCCGGATGCGACCTACGACAACAGCTCGGTGACGTCACGGACTGGTGGACAGCATTCGGTGAGTACAGTGAAGCTTCGCAAAGAAGGCTTTTAGTATTTAAAGTGACAAAAGTGAGTGTAAAACGCACTACAGTGATGCTTTGCTTGGAATGTAAGTAGTGCGTTAAACGTGTTAGAACCAACCACAGTGAAGCTTCGCTAAGGTAATTAGAAATTACTGAAATTTGAAGCGGTGTGAAAGTACAGTGAAGCTAAGAGTTAAATCAGAGCGTTTAACCCGTTGCGAGTAACACTACAGTAAAGCTTTGATAAGAAAACATTAGTGTTGATAAAAGTTAATGTTGAAAAACATACAGTGAAGCTTCGCTAGGAGTCTAAAAGGCATTTAACGTGCTCAAATCAGTTATAGTAAACCTTGGCTGAGTTACCGTTTAATATTTATTGTGATATGAGTTAGAGTAAAAGAACTACAGTGAAGCTATGCGTGTGAGGAGCGCGCTTAACGTCTTTAAACCAACTACAGTGCAGCTTCGATAGTGTGAAACTCAATGAGACATGTAAAGTTTTGTGAGTTTTTTCATGCTACGCAAGAAGTACTGTAAAACAGCGCTATGAACACCGTTAAGGTGACCCAAATACAGTGAAGCATCGCTAAAAATACTGAATAACTACGGAAACACATACACTGCAACCATTTTATGAGCCGCACTAAAAACTCTATGCGAATGTTAGACTTTACACTTTATTTCGAAAAACAACAACAATTTTGGGGTTTAAGGGGAGGGGAAACAGGGAAGTGGGCAGAGGGGTTGGAGAGGTAGTAGGTTTGAGGGGTTATTATACAATATATACACATTTGAGACTTATGATCTAATAATTAACATGAGCCATGGCGGGTTCAGTGTCGGGAGTGCAATCATCATCATCATCATCGTCGTCGGCTGCATCAGCATCCACCTGAGTTGGGGGTGAGGTCAGGGAGAGGTGCAGGTTAAGGGGGTGGATAATTAGCATGAGGCATGCAATGGCAATGCCAAATTGCACCAGTCGATCAGCGTTAGTCAGAGACAACAAGAGACAGAAAGAGAGAGAGGGGGGAGATAGAGAGGAAGACTGAGATTAGGTCATGATCATGGCTAAATATCGAAGGGTTAGCTCACTCAGCGTGTCCATGACTAAATCGCACAAAAATTGATCTGCCGAAATCAGGGGAACTATTTGCGCCAACTGCTGCCAGTGTTGCCCTTTGTCTGCTGTCCCTTCGCCCCATCCTTGGCGGACTTGTGTTTGTCCAGCTTGTTGGAGGTGTAGCCCGTGTTGTAGTTGCTACTGCTGCCATTGTAGCTGAAACTGGACTTGAAGGAGGGATTGCCCACACTCTTAAACATGGGATTCGTTTTGCCAGCACCCACGAGTGGAGCCGACTGATTGTAGTAGCTCTTGTTGGAGCTCATTTGATTCTTCTCGGACAGCTGGCGATGGTAGGCGAGTCCGGTGCTGGTCAGCCCCACCGAGGCTATGCCCAGGCCCATGCCCACACCGGAACCCACCGTACCCACGCCCACTGTGCCCATGCCCACACCACCCATGCCCACGCCTCCCATGGCCATGCCGAAGGTCTGCTTCTGGCTGGTACTGAAGGTGGCGCCGTGTTCTCCGCCGAGCGGTCCGCTCTGCGTGTAGAACTGCTGCTGTACCTCGACTATGTAGCGATAAGCCTCCTCCATGCTTTTGGGATTGCGCCGCAGGATCATTGAGTGCGTGGGCTCCGGCAAGTGATCCCGGAACACCTGCAGCGTAATCCGCTCAATGTCCTCCAGTGCATAGAGTGTGTCGTTGTGTGTCATCTTGCGATTGATCAGTCGGTGCTTCAGCTTGGACATCTTCTGGTAATACAGCTCAATGTTGGAGTCCAGCACAGCACTGCGTATCTTGTGAATCAGCGCATAGCTTGACTCCCGCTCCGCAAAGCTGTGCAGCAGCTGCTCCTTGAGCTTGTGCCAGGACTCCGCGCGCAGCAGAGCAGTACCATTGCCCGCCACGGGGCCCTGAGCCGCCGGAGCACTGAGCTGGCGTGTGAAGACCGCATCCCGTGCACGATCCGTGCACTTGTTCTTGATGTGACCAATCAGCTGGGCCTTGTAGTAGTCATCGAAGGTATTGATCGCTGGCATTAGAGCTTCGATTTTATGCAGGAATTGCGGTAGCTTGGCAGGATCCCCATCGAAATTCTCAACCAGCTTCAGGCGACTCAACAGCTGATTATATTTATTCACAAAATCAGGATCCATGATCGACAACGATGTCAACCTGGCGAGCTAACATGCACGACTGCCCGCGATAGTCCCGAAATCTCCGGAGAAAAGGCAGTAAATACAGCGAATAAGAAAAAATCGAAACGATTTCAATGATTTTCGATTCTTACAAAATGTATAAATTAACATTCATTAACATGAATTTTTGTGCACTACGAAAGAACACTGGCACCGTTTTACGTGTAGTATACACAGTACACTATCTATTCGAACGATCCACGATCCACGATCCGATCCGATCCGTTGCGAGCGAATGTAAAATTCGAATTGACACGAGAGAAGTCTGAAATGAAAAAACAGTAACTGAAAACAGAACGGAACTCATTCGGGTTTATCGGATTCGGTTGGTCGGAGCGCTAAACGAGTGCGGTGCCGTGTGCCGAGTGCCCCACCGAGTGCCCAATCGGGAAACCGAACTGAAGTATACCAGAGTGTGTATGGTAGTGGGTATAACCATCAGAGTCATTGTAGTGCTGCTTGTGGGAGTTGTTTTGCTTTATTGTTTACCCACTCGCTGAATCACAGGCACGACGATCGCAGATATTCCATAGCTGACAGCGACAGATAGTAACAGCCCAGCAAGCACACACACACACACACACGCACGCACACCCCTAACACACACCTCACCACAACACTCAACCAATTGTGGCCCAATTTCCATAGTGCAAGTTTCTGCAGATCTCAAGCCCTTTCCTCAAAATATAGAAAATTAATTTTGACAAATTTTTGAAAAGTTTTGATTTCTTTTGATTTCATTGGGATTTTTTGATTTTTAGGTGTTTTGATTTTTTAATTGTTTTAGGCTTTTGGGTCAATTAAAGTCTATCAATCAATTTACTTAAACAATAAATTCAGAATCACTTCGCACAATCAAATCAATTGTGATTTAATTTGTGCTAAAAAAGCGAAAGTTTTTTATTTATTTTCCATTTTGTTGCTTTTCTTAAAAACTTTGTTTTCTATGCTGAAAATATGACAAAACAAGTCGAGAATATTTTGCTTTGGGTTTAATTAGCGAAAGTCTGGAATGCCCTCAATGTGGCTGGGAAAATTCCTATGCAGATTCTCGTATTTAATCCATTCAATTCTACAAATGCTAACTAGCTTTTAATAGCTAAAGATTTATTCTGCTTTCAATTACATAAAAAAATATATATTTTTATAAGTTGGGGGTTGGGCATTTGGGGCTTGATATGAAATCCAAAATGATGTTTTTGAGTACTCAAATCATATTTTTATTCCCTAAGGATTTTTGAAAGACATTTTGGCTTTTGCTTAGCTTGTTTTTAGAGCTCTTCCTCAAGGTTCCTAAGAATTCCCTTAAAAATGTTAATTTTTAATTTAAAACTTGAATGTTCAAAAACTCCTTCTTTTATATATATATTTTTTTTGTAATATTTAACTTAAATTATAGCCCTTTTAGCTTGTATACTTGGCTTGTTTTCACTTTTTTCTAGCCTTTCTTGACTAATTTTGGTGTGTTTTTTCCCCAACTATTATTTATTTGTGTCTTTTCAATGGGTTCTTTCAAAATGTTGTCTATTAGTTTGCTTAGTTTGTTTGCCTTTGCCAATTGTGCATGGAATAGAAATTGTTTTGAATACAATTCATTTTCATTTTAAAATTCAAAATTATTTCGTATTTGTCGTCGAGCATGACACACAGCTGGTATGATCATAATGATGACGACGATGATGATGACGATGTGTATAGCATTTTATTGGACCTAGTCTCGGTGCCCCTCACTCCGCTGCTTGGCACCTGCCCCGCCCTCTCTCCTACCTTTGGCCGCTTTTGTTGCTTATCGGAGGCGCTTTTAAGGTCCGCTGCGCCGGCGTGCGCTGTTCAACTAATTAGCAACAATTTTCGAACGTTAGCGGCTTGTAAAAACTGTTTAATAATAGTACGCAAAAACCAAATGCTTGAACCCAAAAGAGACGATGACGTCGACGTCGAGGCTGAAGCAGCTGTAACCGTCGAGGACGCGAACTGGTGGGAACAGCTCTGAGCTTTGTTAGCGGGAGAGGGAGGAGAGGGGACACGGGTTGTAAATGGGGTGCTAATTCGAGCTATAGCTCTAAACTGATAAGCGGATTTAATTGCTCTCGAAAGCAGTCAACTGTCGAGTCGACTTCGACTATTCGATTGTCAGTTTGCATTCGCTTCAACCGCAATCGCTATTACAGCAACAATTTACTACTTGCAACTGTAATTTTTACAGTAATTATGTAAACAACAAAAACAACAACTTAAGCACGACAGCTACAGCAACAACAACAGCAACAACAAGAACAATCACAACAAAGGGCAACTGGCTGTGTGCCGCTTTGATAAGCAAGTTCAGGGCTAAGTTTGCCGAGTCGGAGACACCGCAGCCACACCCACAGTTGCAACTTCATTATCACCTTTAGAGCAGCCTTATTATGAAGTTTTCACTTATCAACTGTTTTGTCAACAGTCTCGCCTTTAAATCATACGTGCTCTAAACACTTTTTTGGGCGCCAATTCTTGCTCAACTAACTGAAAAGAAATAGTCAAAAATAGGAGAACTAAATTTTCAGCAAAGTTTTTATACACTTTTTTGTATAAATAAAATATATAAAAAATTTTGGGTTCATTAAAATTTTATAACTGCTAAATAACGAACTCATTAATTAGTTTTCAAGTTAAAAGTCTAAAAAATATTTTTTTATAATACAGTTTCTTTAAAAGTAAATCTTATGAGGTTACAATTTTAATGGAGTGAGTCTACTAACATTTTAAAGAACTAGTATACCAAATTTCTCCAACCTAGCACCCCTACTAGCTGAATTCACATAGTAAGAACACCCTGTATAAGAGTTCTTAGCTTCCTACTGACTTTTAGGGTATGAACAAGGTTTCATTAGACTTATAAGTGCCTTGAAAGGGTATTTAAATAATAACAATCTGCAGTTTGCTAAATTTAACTAAATAATTGCGTACGCGTGGCAATTCGCTTGCTACGCTTCGTTTCCATTTCCAAATCCATTTGCGAAAAAACATTTCCATACGGATATGGCTAACCATCACCACCACCAAACACTACCACTACCACCGCCATTATCAACGTAACCAGGCCCATTTGCAGCACCAGAGACCCACCCAGGCGAGCGCCATACGATCGCACCTGACAAAGGTGTCGGCAACGCAGCGACATCCGATAGCGTTCAATTTTAGGCGTCGGGAGTGCAAGCGTTTTTACGTCTTGCCTGTTTATATGGTGAGTATGGCCAATAAAATCCGCCAGCTAAATTCCAATATTTATATGGCTATAATAATATAAGTTCTCTCTTCTTCTCTGTCTCTCTCGCCCTGTCGCCCTGTCTACCTACATGTACAAAATCGCAGCACAGCACAAAGCAAAACAGTCGCTTGTGGTGGCAATATGCCTTTAAATGTGTCACGCGCAATGGGAACAACAGCGATGCCGTCTGGAATCCAAATCTTAAATTCAAGCTACACTGCAAACGACAGCTGCGCATCCGTAGATTGCGACGTGTCAAGTGGTCAAATCGGGAGCCACTGCGTCTACACATTACGGACATTCAGCTGATATGTCGTGTGCGCAGTTATAGTAAGTAGTTGGCGTACTGAAGCGGACAATAACAAAGGGATCAATACAATGGACTAAATGTACAGTCAGTGTTGCCATTTTGGCTTTATTTTCAGCTAGCAATGGCTCGAAAAGAGCTCATTTGAGACAGTTGATTCGTAGGTGTGACAAAACCAGAAATATTTGTGAATTAAAAAAAAAAATAATTTTAAAATTAAGAGACTACAATTTAAATCAAATTTTCTTCAAACTGTAAACCTTTAGTTTTGTTTTCACAAAACGGTTAGTTTTTTAGCTCTAGCTATATTTTTTTTATAAATCTTGCCCATGAACCGCTGACAACACTGCTTAAATTCCAAAAATTTACAAATAGTTTTCTAAATTATGTATATTTTTTCTGTAGCATACTTTTGGGAGCTCACACTTTTTAACAAATTTTTAAAAGTATCTACTAAATAAATTAAAATAAAATATAATAATAATTTTGCGTTATTTACTGATAAAACACTCTGAAGTATGCAGTGAGTGTAAAGTGAGAAATTGCCATCCAGAACACATTAATTATTGCATGTTAGCAATTTGTTGGAAAAACCACAAAAAATAAAACAATTGTTGAAATTAATTAGTTTTGATTGCGGCTCCAATGTCAAGATCAACTCAATAAATATATCACTCGATTAGAGTCAATCAAATAGCAGGCGACCAGCAGCAGCAGGAAGTACACGAATCTAAACTTAAAGATAAGTATCGTTATTATAATTGTATAGTATATATTTTAAAGGTTGTTTTTTTGTTTCAGATATTGCAATTATCATTACAGGAGCATATGATTGTGTGTGTAATTGTTTTTAATTTAGTTACAAATATAGAAATCTGAATGGATTAGTTTTTTTTAAAAAGTTGCTCATGATTATGATGAAATATAGAGTATCGATGGGGAGGCAGGGGAATGGGGAGAGAGGGGTATGGGAGGCGTGGCATATGTATTTGATTTTAATTAGTAGTAATGCTGACTTAATCCTAAGCGGAGCACGTCTCCCAATGAGTGTCCCAGGCATGCAACTGCAAAAGGTCAGAAAAAATCGTTAACTTAAATTCATTTTTCAAATAATCCTCTCCAGCTGCCTGCTCACCTGACACTCTTTACTGCAGTACCATTGATTCTTGCAACCGGCGCACATATAGGTAGCCTTGAAGCGATTACATTGCTGACAACGACGCTCCATGTCCTCTGGTCCATTTGTTGAGCCGCCAATACCATGTTTGCTACGGTTATTGTTGACTCGATTGGCCTGGACGTGGCCAGCAGCACGTCCGATCGGCAGCTGATCCGAACCGTACACGGAATGCATGTCATTGTTGTACTGATCAAGGGAGTTTAGACAAATGGATTAATTTACAATAATTGTGAATTATTTGAAATCTTACATTGGAGTTTGCTTTGGACTCATTGTGCTGCTTGCCAGCGCCGAGTGGACTGCTGTTGTACAATGGCTTTATGGGTGTCTCATTTTCAAAATGATTGTTCAACAGATTTGGATGATTACGCTGCGCCTCTGACTGATTGCGGTAGGAGGAAGCCGCAATAAGATTCATTGAAGAATTGGCCAACTGTTTGGACTCGTTAATCAGTTGCTGATAGCTACAAAATGAAATAAACACATTAATAACTATGCATGGTTAAGGGTAGCACTTCCTACCGAGAGGACGAGGAGGACGGCATTAGTTGCTGCTTTTGCCGTTTGCCCACCAGAGGCAGCTCCTCGGGATGCTCACGTCGAAAGTCTTCAATGAGACCGCGCACATCACGAACAGCTCCTTGGCGACCATACGGAGCCGAACGTTCTGCTGCAATGGATGCAGGTGGAGGTGGACGCATGAGCGGCACGGAGTTGCGCCTGTGTTGTTGCGCCTGGTAATGTGTCGACGCTTGAGGAACCATAGTCATTTCCTTGTCCTGCATGCCCAATGCACTGTAAGCAATTGTAATTTAATAATTGGAATCTTTTTTATTATGGGTTTATCTTACCTGCGCAAGACCTTGATGTCATCCATACCGCTCTCCACACGAGTGATTAGCTGCTCCATTGCCGACACCTTGTAGCGCGAGGGCATTGGTGAATTCTGTTCCTGCATCAGCAGGGAATCCAACTCGTAGATCTCGGATGTATTGCAGTTTTTGTTTAGAACCGATGGCAGTATCTCCGACATGATCAGCAATTTCTCCTTGCGCTCAACGCGTGAACGCAGCTCAGTTTTAACACAACGCAGGTGAAGCAAACGATTGTGTTCCTCCTCCTTCTGGTCAATCAGTTTGTCTAGTGTCTGGATGTCCGAATCAATGCGTTGCTTTTCTTCGGCAAAGGCTTTGAGCTCTGGTTGAACGGCTCGCACCTTATCAGTCATAATCTCATCTAGCTCCATGTACAAATCCTTGACACGCTGATGAAAGATTGCATCAGGGTTGTTGCTGTTACTCAGATCAATTGAGGATTTGCTGCGTGTCGGTGGCTGAGTTTGTGTTTGTCTTGAAGTTGACTCGGAGCGCCTTGGATGTGGTGGAATTTGTTGCTGCGGCTGCTGTTGTGGTGACTGTGGTAACTGTTGTGGTTGTGGCTGTTGTTGCTGTGGCGAAATGGCCTGTGGTTGTTGCTGTTCTACCTGCATCGGTTGTTGCTGTTGATGTGGAATCTGTTGCTCTTGCTGCTGTGGCAAAGACGGTGTAGGTAGTGGTTGTGGTGGTTGTGCATAGGGTAAAGCAAAAGTTGTTGACTCCACCACAGACTGTTGCTGGATAACAGCTGGAGCATCGTGTGGTTCGGTTAGTGCTATGGTTGATGTCCTTTGTATATTTGGCAACTTAACATTTGGATAGACAATCTCCATTGCCTCCACCGATGGTGTAGGCGTCTCCAAACTATAGGATATCGGAGCCAAGTTCTCTGGTTGTGGATCCTTAGTGGGTTCCTTCACTTGGTTATAAAATTCCATACCAGTTGATGTTAAGGAGTATGCAGATCCCAATTGAAGCATCAACGCCGTTTCCATAATTGTTGCTTGTTTCTGCGGTGGTGTTGTTGGTGGTGGTTGCAGCTGATGCTGCGGCGGCTGCTGCTGATGTTGCGGCGGCTGCTGCTGCTGCGGTGGCTGCTGCTGATGCTGCGGCGGCTGCTGCTGATGCTGAACTTCCTGCTGTGACTGCTGTATTAATGACAGTGGTTGTGGTGGTGGAGGTTGCGGTGACTGCTTTGCAGTCATTGTCATATCACTGGGTATGAATTCTATAGTGTCATCGTCCAAATCTTCAGCTGTTATTGGAATTGTCTTTGTGCGCTTATCAACATTTGGTTCTTCTGGTGGCGGCGTCACCGAGCGACGTCTTTTAAGTGCTCCCTCCTGCAGAGGCATCTCTAAGCAAACTGTGGGCTCAATCGCTTCCACATCCTTATTATAACTGGACAATACTGTCAAATCTAATTGTTCTTCTTGTTGTTGTGCCTTCAAATCAACCGCTTCGACAACTGGCTCTGCAGCCACTGCAACCGCCGGCTTGAGGGTCAGAAACTCATCCAGCACTGAACCATTTTCAGCGGGCATAGGCTCCGCTTCAATTTCCAATTGCATAGCAAATGCTGGTGGTGGTGGCGTTGGTGTTTTGGGCACCACCGACTGAATCAACGCAGACTGCGAGTCTTTACGTGGTGGCGTTGTCTTCTCCGGCGAATCTTCATTCTCAGTATCGTCCAGGCATATCAATTCCGGTGAACCACTATGACTGCGAGATCGAGTATGGCTACGACTACGACTGCGGCTCGGTGTTCGCTCAATACGGCGCTGCAGCTGCGAACTGTTGGCCAATTCAGCGGCATGCCTTCTAGCATGATATTCAGCCATGCGTTTGGCTTGCTCTTGATATCTTGGGCAAAACTTCCTTTAACTGGCTCAGATAACTTTGCTGTTTATTTAGACGCTCGTTCAGCCTATCCATTCAGAAGAAAATTAAAAAATTAAACTATTTTAGATCGAGTTGCTTTCATGAGAAGTGAGAAAAAGCAATGAATTACTGTCAGAGCAGAAATGAAAATGGTTGAGCTGTCAAATGCGTGGGCAACTCTAAAGAACTACAACGCTATCAATACCGATTAAAAATCTGTCAGTTATTCTCTGAGTATGTTGGGAACTCTAGTTCCGTAAATCCTTATTACTATCATAACTGTCAACATACCATTTAATGCTGCGACGCTTAAAATACAAATTAGCCTTGATGTTTCGCTGCAGCTGCTTTATTTGCCGCTCTGTACGCTCCCGACTATCCGGCGGTTTGTTTGGACTGCTGGCCTCCGCGTCGGTGGTTGAAAGTTTTCTAGGAGTTGTTTCAGTGCTGCTCGATTTTGACGGCGTTGTGTCCGTGGACGTTGTGTTCGACTTAGTCGATTTGGCCGGCGTTTGTTTGCTGACAGCCACATCCATTAGAGCATCGTCGTCCTCATCATGGCTGTATTCATCGCTGCTCAGTTGCGAATTGGACGAGTCGTAAATTTCCACGTTCGACATGGTTAAAACTGATCAAAGTGCACACTAACTAGAAACAATTCACATACATGTATGTAACTATCTTATAATTATATGCCTTAATATCCAATACTCACGATCTGCTCACGTTTTTTACTCGTCCAATTTTTTCTTTCTCTTTTTGCAAAAAAAAAGCGTCTCCGTCTGCCGGCAGAAATGGCTGCTTGGCCTTTTTAGCCAGCAAAGCGCTATTGCTCGACCGCTTTTCACACAATATATCAACAGGAAAACTCAGCTTACACAGAATGGCTCTGTTGGCGATTTGTGACAGTTAGTTTAGTACTTTTTAATTGTTTTCCTGCATTGCAAAAAAATTTACAGGCGACGACGGCTTTTATTCGTAAATAGTGGTGGGAAGATTAGACGGCAAGGCTATCGATTGCGCGTGTAATACTCGTGTTCAACTATCGATAATGCTCAATCGTTGTTGAATGTGCTAAGCACTTTTATTATCGGTATTGCAATTTTGGTGAGTTTTTTTTTTTTTAAGTTCAAAGTTGTTTTTGCTTGGGGTGTGTGTTAAAAGTTGTTTTGCAGTTGCATTTGATTTTCCTATAAATATCGACGGAACAGCTGGTTGCGGCACTGTGAAAGCTTTTTGTGTTATCGACTATTTTATCGAGCGAAGTAAAGTTCTCGAGATTTAAACTTAATGCAAAGCTTTTGAATGAGAATGTTTGTTTTGATTTGTGTTGCTGATAAACACTTGTTATAATCAAATTAATTGCGGCATTAATAGTTTCTAGCTGCGTAAACTTAATTAAAATAAGATGAGTTGAATTTTTAGTTATTGGTGATTGCGGCAAGTATATAAGATGAAACCCAACACACACATACAAACATGTGTTTATATGCATGTATGCAAATGTGACAAAATATGAATACAAATGGAAATGTGTCGTGTGTGTGTGTGTGTGTGTGTATTGGCATATATTTATAGCGTGTAATCATTCCAATTTGTTCAAATGAACTATAACCACCTTGTGGGGGATCATAAAAATATATGTATACACACATGTACAACAAATGTTATAAATATAGGAAAGGCGTGCATTATTTTCACTATCTTTACTGTTCGTTTGCCGTTGCCGCAAACTTGTTCCTGATAACGGTAAAAGGCGATTAGTTTGATTATCAAAAAACTCAATTATCACAAAAAAGTCAATGGAACTGAAACGAAACAAAAACTGAAACTGAAACAATTTGGACACATTCAGTCGATCACTCACAGCAGCTGCCTGTGTTCGAGACAGAGTCAGGAAGTGAGTCTTAGTTGCCGGTTTATAGAGCTCTACGCGCCCTGAGCAGTTAAACAGGTGAGTTTACACCTGTGCTATGATAATTCTTGATGAACGTACTTGGTTCAGAGTACAATTCTATTCATAATGTCTCATAGTTCAATCGACGTGCAATCATAAAAACTCGTTTTCAGTGCATTTTTAACAACAGTTACAGTTACGTAAATGCATTTTAGGTTAATTATTAAATAAAGTATTTTCTTTTTTGATTTTCTTTTTAGTTAATCACGATGGTGGAGCTGCAGAAGCTGAAGAAGATGACTATATGTCATCTGATCATTGCCGTTACCTTCTTCTCCTGCGGCATACTCTGCAACATTGCACAGGTTCTGCTGTTGGTTCTAGTGAAACCTTTCAATCCCAAGCTATTCCGTTATCTCATGTACTATCCCTGCTACTTATTCTTCTCCCGTAAGTATACTTTCCAAATGTCTAATCAAACAACTCATTCTTTTCTTCCTTTCTAGAGCTGATCTGCGTTACCGAATGGTATGGCGGTGCCAAAACACACATCTACATGGATCCCGCGGATTTGAAGTATGTAGGCAAGGAGCATGGCCTGATGATCATGAATCACACATATGAAATCGATTGGTTGGTCGCATGGATGATGCTTGATAAGTTCCAACTGCTGGGCACCTCAAAGGCATTCGCCAAGAAGGCTCTCGGCTATATGCCTATTCTCGGCTGGGCCTGGCACATGGCTGAATTTGTATTCCTCAATCGCGACTTTGAGAAGGACAAGGTGTTCATTGCCAAGCAGCTGAAGGTCGTCTTCTCCTATCAGAACGCCACTTGGCTGCTCTTGAATGCGGAGGGAACTCGTTTCACGCCAACAAAACACGAGGCGTCAGTGAAGTTTGCCCAGGAACGTGGCATGACTGTGCTGAAGCATCATTTGATCCCCAGGTCAAAGGGGTTCACCACGAGCTTATCCACTTTGCGTGGCATCTGTCCGGCTATTTATGACGTCAACTTGGTGTTTGACAGTAAGGATGTACGTCCAAGCATCACCGGCGTGCTCGACGGAGATTACATGGAGCCTTCTATATTTATTCGAAGAATTCCATTGGATAAGGTGCCTCAGGATGAGAAGGCAGCTGCTGAATGGCTGCAGAATCTGTATGTCGAGAAGGATAAGATTGTGGACAGTTTCCATGAGACGGGCAGTTTCTTTAAGAACTCCGGATTCAAAGCGGTTCCCGAGAAGGTCTACAAGCCCCGTCTGAGCAGTCTGCTCTGCTTTGGTTCGGTCGCAATTGTTTCCAACTTGTGGATTCTTCACTACTTGTTCTCATCTCTGTTTGCCGCCAACTGGGTTGGTCTGTCCATCGCTTTGCTGATCCTCGGAGCCTGTAAGCACAGAAAACAGTTCTATATTTTTCCTACATTTATCTAATAATCAAAATTTTTCATTTGCAGTCTTTGTTTTGCTGAGGAAAGTGTCAAACATGTCAAAGATCAGCAAGTCTTCCACATACGGAGTAAAGGAAGCAAAGAAATCCAATTAGTTTATAATTATTTCATCATATATTAGGTAGATATGACGTCCATATAAATGAAATTTACTGATCAGTATGTGTTTTATTGATCACGGACCTGGAAAAAAATTGTACATAATTATTTTGTATATATCGATTTAACGATTTTGATAACAATTTGGAAATAAAGAATTCTATGAAGTTAATATTTGACTGAACTTTGTCCTTAACTATACATGATAGTTTAATGTTAACAGTTTTTCAATAAGTCAATGCGATAAGATAAAATTTATTATGATTACAAGTCACAATTTTTGGAAGTACAACTTCTTATCTAGGCGTCTTCCAATAAATAGCTACCGCGCTGTTAACCTTCAGTTAATTTTACAAATTATAAACATAAATGGCAACAGTTGGCGCACTTTTTTGATATCGCAATTTTGAAAACTCGCGCTCTTTTAAAACCAGCTGTGTTTATTCCTTTCTATCGATAGCGCGGTCGATGAATTTCCCGTCTTTAGTATATAATTTCCCACTATTCATGGCCACTAGTATTTTTAGTCCCATCAGTATTTAGGGATTTAGGGGACAGCTGTGTTTATTCACGAAAACAACTATAATTAATATAAAATAACACTTAAATCGCACAAAACAACTAAATTAATCGTTGCCAAGAGGTAATTTCGTGTCTCGACATTTTAAACTTAATTGGTATGCAAAATAAGGTCAACCAGTAGCATTTTATTGGATAACTAAGTCAATGCGTATTAATGGCTATTCTTGGCAATTTTAGTAAATAATCGAACAGATAAATGTGCGTCGCTTGTGATTATTACTTAAGATCAATGAACCTCAATGAGTAGGAGTAATAAAAGTGTAACTAATCGTAATTTTAGCATGAAATGTGACGTTTACAAACAAACCCATACAAACACACACACCCCCAACTCACACACACACACATGCAAGTGTGTATATGTACAACAAACACGCATGTGAAAAGTATCTTTTTACACGTAATACATGTAAATAAGCTAATACAGTTCGTTAAGAAATTGTTGTGACAAAACACTGAAATCACTTGTGTTGTTTAGATATAAACAAATGTGCTTGGACTTGATTAACCTATTAATTTATGCTAAGGTTAGCAAAATAATAAATCTGGGGGTCAATTAAATTGAACTGTACTAAATTATGCAAATTTTAAAGCTTTGTCATAACAATTGCTGGATTCATTGTAGGTACATTGTGCTCAAATGTGATGACTACTCGATGTGTAGTTTGTACGGACTTTGTTCAGTTCGTATAGCAATACAGTAATCTTTATAGCAATGCAATAGCCAGAAGCAGCCTTATCTCTCTCGCTCTGCTTCTCCCTCTACCTCTCGTACTGCCTCTCCCTCTCTCCTTAAACTGGTCAAGCTGACCAATCTGACCAGTCACCATTGAGATAAAGTTGCGGTGGATTCTAGCGGCTATATCTATGGGACTTGCAATCTGGCAAACAGTTGCCGTGGACAGAGTTCTGCGCATTGTTAAGTTCTGATAGGAATTTGTTAACTATATAAACTGGAAGCAGCCTATTAGTTAATAGACTTTGTTCAGACTCTATCCGCGTGCCAATTGAATGTGAGTGAGGTTACCATAAAATCAACGCTGTCTCTAAAAATACAACTCTTAACTTATTGCGCCTAGACAGTCTGTTACGTAAAATTCGCTTTAAATTTGTATTTTTATCTAATTTTAGTAAGGCATTTCCATTTACAATAAGAGCACCAAAATGATTACGCTAAAAGAGCTAAAGAAATTAAGACTGATCCATCTATGCATTGCCATCACGTTCTTCACGAGTGGATTGACCATCAATTTCGCCCAGCTGCTGATCCACATCTTCCTCAAGCCATTCAATAAGGAATTATTCCGAAAACTTATGTACTATTTGTGCTATTCCTTCTACTGCCGTAAGTATTCCCCTCCAATTGTTATAAACTTTCATTTAACCCAATCTTATGTTGTAGAACTTGTTTTTGTTGCCGACTGGTATGCGGGCTGTGAAATGCAGGTCTACATGGATGACGAGGATTATAAAAAGTATTCCGGCCGGGAGAACGTGTTGCTCATAATGAATCATCAATATGAAATTGATTGGCTTGCTGGCTGGATGATAGCAGATAAGATGGGTGTCCTGGGCAACTGTAAAGCATACGCCAAGAAGGCAATCAGATATGTGCCCTGCATGGGATGGGCCTGGTGGTTAGCGGAGTTCGTCTTCCTAAACCGTGACTACGACAAGGACAAGGAGATCATTGCGAAACAACTTAAGATTGTCTTCTCCTACCCCGATCCCACATGGCTTCTATTGAACGCCGAGGGCACACGCTTTACACCATCCAAACATGAGGCATCTGTGAAGTTCGCCCAGGAACGTGGCATGACAGTGCTGAAGCATCATTTGATCCCCAGAACAAAGGGATTCGCGACGAGTATACCCACTTTGCGCGGCATTTGCCCGGTTGTTTATGACATCAATTTGGTGTTCAAACGTGACGAAAAGGTTTGTCTATGGAAATTACTTTTTGTATTAAAACGACTCTAATCAATTTGTTTTTTTTTTTAGGTACCGCCGACGATGTTATCGCTGCTGAATGGCAAAGCTGTGAAGCCATATATGTTAATGCGTCGCATTCCGCTGGAGCAGATACCGGAGGGCGAGAAGGAAGCTGCCGATTGGCTGCAGAAGCTGTTTGTGGAGAAGGATAAAATTATTGATAGCTTCCACGAGACGGGCAGCTTCTTTGAAAAGTCTGGAGTCAAGGAAGTTCAGTGCATAACGACTAAGCCTCGTCTTAGTAGTCTGTTGAATTTTGCTGGCTGGGCGACTTACTCACTGTTTTTCATATTTTATTACCTGATCACCTCACTGCTGGCTGCGAATTGGGTTGGCTTGATCACAGCGTTGTCAATACTTGGAATTTGTACGTTCAGATGCAAAGATCTAATCCACGACTGGAACTAACATGTTTTCTTTTTTATTTTGCAGTTTACTGGCTTATGGGAGCGGCAATTAATAAAACACAAATTAGCAAAGGCTCGAGCTATGGATCAAAAAGCACAAAAGCCAGCGCAAATTAAGTTTTAATTATATAATATTCGTTTGTTAACGAATCACTTTAGTCAATGAGCCAAGCTGATAATCTCACAATTATACATTTAATGCAAGTAACTTTTAATATTGGATTGTATCTGATAATTTTAATCAGCGGTCCTTATCTCCAATTCTTTGCTACCAAAATTTATTATTTCTGTTTTCTTGGCTGTTAGGGAATTAATTATACTTGATGTCAGTTTGGAAAAAAATTAATAATTCTATAAATGTTTAGGGCTGCACACTAGAGATACAAGTTAAAATGTACAATGATGCAATAATAATAAAATAACAGAACAATTGTTTGAAGTGTAAAGCTTTTAGTTTTTTATTTTTCACTTCATATTTAAAGTATTCCAATTTCATTTAAAAAATTCTATAAATAACAACTTGAGTAATCAGCTGATAAAGGCATCGATTTGCCATCACTATCGATATATCGGTTGAAGCCCGCAACCTCATCGATACGCGCACTGGGTAGCATTGTTATCGATAGCTTTCCAGTTCTACTCCCCATTTTTATAAATCGCCAAATGAAAATTAATAAAAACTTCGTACCTTTAATTTAATGCAATAATATGTGCAATTTGAAGGTGAGTTAACAATAATAATGTGACTAGTGATGGGAATACGCAAACAGGTGCAAAGTTAGTGAAAAGTGAAACGTAACACTGCCTCCAGTTTGTAGTTTGTCTTGTCATTTCTCGGAAGGGGGGCTCGGGCTCTTCTCTCCTTTAGTAGGCTCAAGGACCGTTTGTTCTATACATATATATACATCTGCATATGTGTTAACGGAATGATTGTTGCAGCACAAATATGGAGAAGTGAGCAAGAACTGTGGATGGGGTCTAACTATATAATGAATGTGTCTTTGTTTGGAAGAAAAAGAAAGCAGACGACGGAGAGCTGATGACGTTGAAACAATGCTCAAATTTCTCCCCACTGTGCTAATGCCAGTGACTTGAATTAACGTTTTTATATATAGTGAACTTGTGTATGCATATTTGGATATAAATCTGTAGTGAAACAGAAGGCCCAGGAAGTGTTTTAAAAGAAGAGTTGCAATTCCCCCATATGTAGAAATATATGCATGTACATAGGTATGTGGCAAGCACGCATACTTATGCGTGCCTGTATAAATACCAGCGTACACAGATGCAACACTAGCATACATGCACATGTATATATGAATATGTATTTGGTAGTATATATGTGTGTGCTCTAAGACGACAGCTGACGTTGTTGGGGTATCGGTGTGGTATCGTTGTGATATCGGTGCGAGTATCGTTAATCGTTAAACAAGTTAAAAGCGCAACGTTCTTCCTATATACATGCACACACACATGAACATGTACATTTATTGATATTGATATACATGTATATTTGTATATTTTTGTGACTGTATATAACTTGAATGCTTTACTACCCATTGCCCATTGCAGCATGCCGATTCAGGCGCCCTCATGGACAGACTTTCTGAACTGTCCCATTTGCTGCAATGAGTTTGCAGCCAGTCAGCGTGTACCGATCAGCCTGGGATGTGGTCACACGATATGCAAGCTATGCCTGACCACCCTCTACAATCGGCAATGTCCCTTCGATCAGGTGAGTGACTTGACCCGTTATATATGCTCAGCAATACTTTATATATTTTTAAATTTAGACGATTATTGTCACGGAAATCGACAACTTGCCCATTAACTATGCCCTGCTGCAGCTGGTGGGCACTGGAAATGGGAGTGGAGGTGGTGCAGGTGTGGGTGCAGGTGCGGGTGTCACCGTGGGCACCAACAACAACATCAAAGGAGTGCCGAAGGAGTCGGAGTTGGCAGATTTACCACCAAGCGTTCAAAAGCTACAACCAGAACAACTCAAGTGCTATAAGCTTGGCAAGAAATGCATCGAAGATCTGGCATTGCATCTCAAATCGTTTTTAAATTTGAACAATAGCAATCTGCTGACCAGGCCAATGCAACGCAAGCTCGTTACCTTGGTCAACTGCCAGCTGATGGAGGAGGAAGGCCGTGTGCGTGCATTACGAGCAGCTAGATCTCTAGGAGAGCGTACAGTCACTGAGCTGATACTACAACATCAGAATCCGCAGCAGTTGAGCTCCAATCTTTGGGCAGCGGTACGTACACGTGGCTGCCAGTTTCTTGGACCTGCAATGCAGGAGGAAGTGCTCAAGCTTGTGCTGTTGGCCCTTGAAGAGGGCTCTGCGTTGTCCCGTAAGGTACTGGTTATGTTTGTGGTGCAACGCCTGGAACCACACTTTCCACAAGCTTCCAAGACAAGCATTGGCCATGTGGTGCAGTTGCTCTACCGCGCCAGCTGTTTTAAAGTGTCCAAACGTGAGGCTGACTCATCACTGATGCAATTGAAGGAGGAGTTTCGCACTTATGATGCATTGAGACGGGAGCACGATGCACAGATCGTGCAGATTGCCACAGAGGCTGGACTGCGGATTGCACCTGAGCAGTGGTCTTCACTGCTATACGGTGACATTGCACACAAGTCCCACATGCAGAGCATCATTGACAAGTTGCAGACGCCATCGTCTTTTGCCCAGTCAGTGCAAGAGTTGGTCATTGCGTTGCAGCGTACGAGTGATCCTGCGAAGCTATCGCAGTTGCACAATCATCTGCAGTATTTGGCCAGCATTGATCCATGCGTTGAGACTGCACCCTGGGAGGATGTATCCAAGGCGCTGGACGCCGTCCGACATGCGGTCATAGGTCTAGTTCACTTCCTGCAACACCATGGCGTGCGTAAGCAACAGGATAGCAGTATCGCCAGTGGCACCACCAATAGTAATAACACTAAGTACAAGATCAGTTTGTGTCGTGATCTAAACGTGCGTCGTGTGTGTCCACGTGGCGCCAGTTGCACATTTGCCCACTCTCAAGAGGAGGTTGAACGCTACCGTGCCCGCAACAGAGGAAAACACATCAAATCCCCAATGCCCATGGCAATGCCAAGTATTCCAACAAATGGCAAGAAGCCGCTGCCCATGGCCAATGAGGTGCCAACGCACACAGGCCCCATGATGCCCATATCGCCCATACGCTATATGCAAGCAGCCGTACCAACACATCGGGGCTTCCTAGAGCCATTACCTCCGGCACCACAAAGTCTATCGCCAGGCGGGGCTCATCCACAACTGATGCATCCCCATCATAGTCCCATTGCTCGACAGCAGCCACAACAACAGCAGCAACAACAACAGCAGCAGCACACGGGACTCAATGGACTGCTGGTGGCACCACCAGGCCGTTACGAGCAACGGTTTTTTGGCCCGGCACTAATGAGGCCAAGGAGTACGGCACGAGAGTATCCAGGTAATGCAAATGCACCACCGCAACCGCCGGGGCCACAACGTAACCCACCGAACTACAACAGCAATAGTAATCTACACAATCATGCCAAGAGCTTCTGCAGCATGCTTCCAGCGGATGTGTATCATTCGCCATTCTTTGGTAACAACAATGAGGCAGCAGCCAATAATAGTAAAGTCAATGCCGAGCTGCCAGCAAAACTGGGTCATCCGTCTGGCGGTGTTAATCCTACTCCATGGGAGCATACCTATATGCAACAGCAGTTAGCAACGCTAGCGCCGTCCAGCAAGAATCCCAGTCGATCCATGTCGACCATTTTACCCGCAACAGCTGATACCTCATTTTACGATAAGAAACCGCCGAGTAATGTTAACATTGACCTGGAGCTGGTCAAGCCGATGACCGAGAATCCAAACAATTCAGATGTTCTACTACCGCTGTACAGATCCAACAACAACGGGAATAACAACAGCAGTGGCAGCAACAACAACAACACCAACAACAGCAATAACAATAACAACAGTAGCTCACTGATATTCTGGGGTAATCCAAACAAAGATTCGGCCAACTTTGTGCGTTCCGATTCGATATTAGATGACGATGGTTCAACTTACGATGTGCCCACTGGTTCTGCCATTCATAGTCGTTATGGACCCATTTGTCCCAAGCGCCCGACGAGCAATTGGAACAATTGGTCCATGGACAACGATCTAAAGAGTGGCGACAAGAGTGGACCAACCGGTGAACTGAGCTATACGTCCTCCTTTAACGACAGGCTAAAGGCCGAACACAATGACAATGCCAATCCGAATGCCAATAAGGTGAGTACTAAGTAATCTTCTAGAGTTACCTTAACTAAGTAAACTTTGTTACGCAGAGCTCTGCTGGTCGCGACAGTGTGTTCATTTGGAACAGCGATTTGAACGCGAATGCGACAAGTCCGTCGAGCAATTATTGGAGTAACAACAGCAGTGATCCAGCAGCGAGTGGAAGTGCAAATCTGTCGTCCCACAGCGAAAGACTGAAGCATCATCAGCTGCTGGATAGGAAGCCACAGCTATTGTCCGAAGATAGTTTCGAGGGTGGCATCGATAGCGGCATGATGAGCGAGTTGGAAAAGAATCTGGTGGACATTGTTGAGGTCTGGTCAAATCCGGATGATAGCGGCATTAAGTTGGATTGAGTAAGCCGGCCAGTGAACCAGGGAACTCATCGAACACAGTTTGAGAGTGGTAACATAATGCAATCATTTTACAGTTGTTCCTTTTTAAAGAGGGACACTTTAGAGGTTTGTACACCGCACACAGCTTCAGATTTCTTGAGAAACAACAAAATAGTAGCAACTAGTTAAAGCTTGATCGTTATTGGATCGATAAAAACAAAACAGAAACAGAAAAAACACACAAACAAACAAACAAACAAACAAACTAAAATTGGGTTTGGGAAAACTAGCAACTATTATTATATAATTGTCTATATAAAGTGTTGTCACGCTCTTATATATCGATATGTCGCATATAACTTATCTTATATGTTAGTTGTTCTATTTAAATTGATGTTCGGCTGCACCGAACTAGTCCGTGTTATACGAGTATATATAGTATATATAATTTTTTTTGGAGCTTCTTTCGTAGCTTGATCATAGAAAACTGATCATCAACTCGTACATAGTGAATATATATAGAATATATTGATGTCTAAACTAGCCACAGCCCTTTAAGCACAACAACAATAACATATATGGTAGATATTTCAAATTGATATACATAATTTCCATAGGTATTGGGGCGATCTTCAGGAAATTACTACACATGATTACACAAACATTTTTTCGATTTGCGTCCGCTCAAAAAAAAAACAACTAAACAAAGAATGCTTAGGGGACAATAGCAATATAAAGATCAAGACTATGTAGATCTAATTCCCCGCTCTGTTAGGACAACTCTAGAGTTAGTCTGAGAAATAGAACTACGAGTAGAATTGAAATGCCAAAATGCTATTACCATCTGTAATTGTAAGACCCCAAAAACTACATAACGCTGATAATGTATGTAGTCTCTCAGTGGGTCGGTTCGTGATTTTTACTATACTATATAAAGAAACATATATACTATATGGGCATGTAGATACAGCAATGCTTATCCGATTGAAAGCTAATAACAATTTTTTTTTGTGTATTAAAATATTTCTATATACTATATACCGATCCTTTTTATTCTTGAATAATTTGTAACTTTTTAAATTATTAACTATTTGAAAGTCGAAACGCTATTTTTATATACACTAAAGCGAAGTTGAAAATAATGATGAAGAAAACAAAAAAATATATATGTACTAGAAAGAAGTTGGGGTTAAAGCGTGGCCCGCACCTGTTATGGGGTGGGGTTAAGGAGGCAGGAGGAGGGGGGCCCACATACGTTTGATAATTTATATATATGTATGTGGATGAATGTTTATATTTCTTAAAGAAATTTTAATAACGCTATTGTGCGATGTTGTTAACTATTGTACTATATTATTAAATTTATTGAAAATAAATTAAAATCACGTCCCTTTTTCGTTGTATACTCGTTAACTGTGAAGCTATAATAAGATCCAGTTAGCTTCGAAAACAATACTAAATACATACATATAGCCCTACTATAGATATAACGAGAATACATATGTATGTGTAGCATATGCGTATGTAATACATGCGTTTAATATTTTAATTGATATATTAATATTATATATTAATGTCAGAAGAAAGATAAAGAACCCATTTGCTTTCGATTCAAATGCAAACTAACAAAATGATTTTGTAATGTTTAAGCAAAAGTCATGTATCTAAAAAATAAAAAGTCCCTGCGACAATGAAAGAAGATTTTTGAATGTGTTTGTTAAGCCGTTGAAAGAAACCTTTATAATTGTACATTTATTTCTCAGTTGTTAATGGGAAGCCAAAACGGGCGACAGAGTTTAGTTAGTGAAAGAAGAATACATGTATTTCCTAAAAATATATATTTAAAAAAAAAATACTATTAAAATTCAGTAACTGATGCATTAAATGTATGTAATACCTATGTAAAATTAAGCAAAACAAACAGAAATCAAACTGATTAACGTTAGAAAAAATGCGAATGAGATTTGTAATTTGTATTTGTAATGTTCGTTAACTGATTTTCACTTTGATATCACATTACACTCATTTGCCACGCCCAAGTCCTCGCCCAAGCCCATGCCCACTCCCACCATAAAAAAAAACAAAAAATGAAAAAATCAATCAAACAATCAGTCAACCAATCACCCACCCATCAATCCTTAACCCACAACGTACCCAGCGTACTTAAAGACACCACACGGTTTTTGTTTGGGCCATACTGGACGTGGTGCAGTTTTAGTCTAAACCCAATGGGTTCATAACTGTCGTTGTTGAGTTGAGTTTTGTAATCATATTATATTAAATATTATAAAATTGTATACCTTGAAAAATACTAGGTATGATTGAAAGCCGAGTCTAGAACTAAATGATTTAAAAAAAGAAGAAGAATAATGAAGTCAGTCTAAAAATAATGTTTTTTTTACATCAATCTATCTAAAGATACACATATTTTATTTATATGTATTACGCGTATTTTTTGTATTATTACTAAATGTTAATCTTAAGAAATTTTCGAGTTCTGTTAACCCCCAAAAAACAAACAATTTTATTTATTTTATTTTGACAATAAATTTTTTCAATTTGAATTTTAATTTAATTTTGTGTTTATTTGATTTAGTTGAAGTTTAAGTTTGAACTATTGTGAACATATCAGAGCCGATTCACTCGCAATTGAAACCTAGAAACTTACATGATACCACCACCCGATGAAGAAACCACCCGAAAGTTAACTATGATTAAGTAAATACTAAAATAACAGTAACTAGTTACAGACAATCGACATAATGTTCTTAATAATTAAACGTAATAATAATAGTCTCTAAATCTATCTATATATATACATACATGTGTATGTGTCTCAACTAACACAGCAGAAATAACTAACAGATAAATGTGTATAAAGCAGATAAATGCTTATGAATTTGATAGACGCTTCTGTTCCTTGTGACCTAGGGTTAGTGACTAAAATGCCTAGTTATAGTACTTACAAATTAATGTCTGGCATACACACATTTCGCAATAGTTACACTAAATATAATAACTCTAACTAAAGTGCTTCATAAGTAGCTGCAAATCGGGCGCCAAGTGACTTACAATAGTTTATCTCTTAAACGATATCTACTACTAATATCTTCCAACTTAACGCATTAAATGTGTTATGGCGAGGACAATACAAATGCATTCGATAAATCCAAGAAACCCAAAAATCCATAAATAGCCAAATTTATGCTTAATTTATTCTAACAGAATTTCAAATGTCTTTGGCACAATCCAGTTTTAATATCCACTCAGATCAGCTCTATTAAAGCATAAGTCCGGCATAAGATGTGTGTAGTATGTGGAAAAATGTCCATTCGAATTTCGTATTTGAATATAGTCAGTATATTGTACAAATCGGAGAAATATTCAACTCGAACTCGAAATTTGTGTGTTATTAGTTGGAGATTCTTAAATTGTGATGATGTGAAATTTACAGTTAACATATGAGAACTACTCCCAGTTTAATGGGAAAAACAAACAAATGTCTTTATATTTCCATAGGTATGTATTATTATAATAATCTTAACTAACATAACTAATGTATACACACACACACACAACACACACACACACAAGACACAGATACACAGATACACATGTGTATGCAAAATAATCGAGAATGAAAAACTTGTTTTCAAAACTAATCTAATAATAACTTAAAATGTACTATGAGAGTGCATGTATCTGTATCTATTAGATACTTTGTGCCGTTTATAACTGTTACTTGAATTTGTGTATGTATTACTTTTGTGTGTGCTGAATTTTCTTAAGCTAACAACAAAAAACCAAAAAAAAGCAAAGAATTCATTATAAATGTATTAGAAATTGATAAATCTAATGTGTGTGTGAGAATTCTCAATAAAGATTAATAAACAGATGGAGCATTAAAGGGTTTCTAAGGGGAGCTTTTGACACTAAGCGATTAAGCAGCTTAAAGCTTACTGCGAACCTATTAAAGAGCTTTAAGCTGCTGATAAAACGTAGCTAAAAAGGTTGTTAACACTTTGATAACAGCATTTTGTTATTGAAAATGAAACTCAAAGCTAATTATAAATCAAGTTTATACATTTTTATGGTTGATAAGAAATGATTGCCCTATTTCTCGAGCTCTGATTGCTGTGGTTTCATTGCATGCGCTGTGGTTAATTATGACACGTTCAATACGATAATTAACATTTGTTTATTGATTAACAACAATTTCTAGTTAGTCAGAATACTAGTTAAATAATTTCTTATGCCATCTGTGGTGTCCACATAACAGCAAAATCCAGCGCTTTAATCTCTCCCACATCCAGCAGGTATACTCTACCATTTTCACCCGTTTCAGCGACTTTAATCATGTTCTTGGCACAGACCTCGGGCGACTGAATCTGCACAGATCTGAGGGTTATATCGTAGTCAAATGTGCGCTTCTGCGACATATCTTGAAGCAAGGGAGTGTTGGTAAAGCCAGGACAAATGGTGATGAAGGAGACGCCAGTGCGCATGAAATTAGGACCGCCCTAGAGGATTAAAAGGATTACCAACTGGTAGGCTATGTGGATTATTAGAGTACTCACCGCCAGAGCACGAGTCAAGGCCGTAACGCCGTGTTTGGCCGCCGAGTAGATGGCCATCATGGGCGTGGGCTCCAAGCCGGCAACCGATGAGATGTTCATGATCAAGCCCCCCTTGCCGCCCTTGGACTTGTCCATATACTCCAAGGCAATCACACAGCTATTGACCACACCCAGCTGCAAACACAGAACTGCTTAGTTCCAAAGTCTAAAACTGAGTAAATTTTACATACGAAATTAATTTGTACGGTGAGCTCCACATGACGATCGTCCATTAAACCCATGCCATTGATCACCAGATCAAAGTGTCCCATGCGCTCCGCAGCCACTTTGTAGGCAGCCTCAATATCTGATCTTTGGGTAATGTCCAACTTCTGATAGAAGATCTGAGTGTTGGGGTACTTGGCTTGCCAGCTGGACAAGAGCTCAGCGTTGAGCGTCAAGTCGAACACGGCCAATGCCTAAAGCAAAGCAGGTCAGTAACTTTTAACTTGGATATTAGCCAAAATCGAATTTGTTACCTGCAGTTGACGCTCTAGCAGCTCGGCGCAGGCCTTTTGCCCAATACCACCAAATCCGCCGAGGTAAACGACATTTTTTCCAGCCAAATCCATCACTCAATTAACAGTGCTTTGTGTTGTTAAACGTTGCAGCTTTGCTTCTCAACTGATCGTCTGGAGTCAACACAGTTTATCAGTTTTGTGCACTACGTGGGGTATTCAATCTCCAATCTCGAGCTGAGAACTTGGGAGAGCATGTCTCTTGACTCTTGAGCTCATTTTGAGTGAACTTTGGAGCTGAGCAGTCGCTCAGTTGTTTGTTTTTTATGATTTTATGTGATCTACTTTGCTTTATGGCAGTGGAACTAAGATATGAACCATAATCAAATCAGTTAACCAGTTTATTTGTTTACAAAAGTTAACGTGATGCTTTGATTAGATATCTAATTAAGTTCATTAAGACTGGTCTACTAAATTTCACTCTTTGCAGTTGCTTTGGGTTCTTAGCTTTCTTTACCTTACTTAATATAATTAAAACAGTCCAGTCATTTATCAGTTGGCCGTGATAAGACTTTACTATACTAACCCAGTAAAATTTCATATCAAGCAGAATATCGCGAGCTTAAAGTACGTGATAGTATGTTAAAGATAAAGAAATCGAAAGTCTAATATTCAAGCAGTTCTAAAAAGATATTTTGTATGTTTATTGTTGATAATTGCTTGAAGTTTCCTAGGGTTCCTAAAGGGTTCAGATATAACCCCCCTCTAGATATATGCCAGCTTTTGTTGTCTCCCTATTGCTGTAAGTATTTCCCATTTTCCTACTGTCGGTTTTCCGCCGGAACCGTTCAAAACGAATACAAAATGCAGAAGCCCTACGAAGGCGTTTGCAAGTGCGTGGACCAATTACATAATCTGCGATCGGGTATCGTTATCCATGTGCAACCAATATCAATATTAAGTTCATGCTGTTACAACATCAGTGGTGCGAGTAGTGCTTGTGGTGGAGCGGCGGTGGTGCAGCATAACCACTGTTTACTGGCGGTTGTAAGTTGATAGCGAATTCGTTGATGTTGATGATTTCGAGGTCATTACGCAGATTTCTGGCGCCGTTGGCGCTTTGGGTTACCAGTGGGTGGTTTTTGGGTGCTTTCGAGTGTTTTGTTGGCTTATAAATAACGAGAGTGGAGCAACTGGAGCATCAGTTCACCTCCAACACTTAGAGAAACCACTACAAGAACATCAAGGATGCATTACCTCGTTTGCTTGATCGGCACAGTCGCCTTGTTAAGTGTCAGCTCTGCAGCCGGAATTCGTCCGATTCTCCGGATTTCCAGTCGTGCTCCGGAGGAGCTTTCGCTGAGACGCGGCTACCAAGAGCAGGATACGGCACGTGCTTTCTACTCCTACGGCTACAGTGATGAGAATGCAGCCCGAGCGGAGTACACTACACGTGACGGCTCCTCCCGTGGCTTCTACTCCTACGTAGATGCCAATGGGAAGCTGCAGACGGTACAGTATGAGGCAGGTGGAAGTCGAGGCTTCCAGGCGGAAGCCAGCAATCAGCCCAAGGCGCCAGTGGATGATAAGAAGCCACCGCTGCCTGTAACGGACACCTTGGAGGTGCAGCAGGCACGAGAGGCGCACCTCAATGCCCTCAAGGAGGCACAGGCTGAGGCGCGTCGAGAGGGTGAGGAGCAGCAGCAGCAAGAGGAACAGGAACGGCAGCAGGAGCAGCAGAAGGGCACGAGGGAAAGAACGCTCAGTGATGAGGATGCGGACATCTTGGAGCGAGTGCGAGCGGAGCTAACCTCCATGCTGGAGGATCGACAGCGCGAGGAGAGTCGACTCAGAGAAGAGGACAACCGTCAGGAAGAAGCCACCGACAGCACGGAACGTGCTCAATCCCAAGACGATGAGCAGGAGCAGCGACAGGAAGAGCAACAACAATCCAGGCAAGAACAGCGTCTCCAGACGGCAAACGATGCCAAGGATCTGCGTCTGAGAACCGTTTACACCTTAGCTGACCTCAGTTCCAGCAGTTACTTGAAGCTGAGCGATCTGGGTGAGCGCCTCGATAGGAACAGTCAGGATTTGCGTATTCCCATTGGCGCCTACTATGCCTACGTCTCACCCAACGCCAAATACAGTGTGACCACGCCTACCGAACTCCGCACTCTGCGCCCCATTGCCCTCAGTCGCAGTTTGCAGCTGAGCAAACAGAACGAGCAGCGGAACTAGTAACGGGAACGGTATTGGAACTGGAACTACAGTCGTTTGATTGATGGAAATTTTGGATATCTGCAAGTTGTAATTGTCTTAGACTTAAGAATAAATGCAAGCTGTGCACCACTGTGCCTAAATTTTGGTCTATTTGGGGAAGAGTACTTAATAAATTTGACTATAAAAATGAACTTGTCTGGGAATTGGAGTGGAAACCGTACTTATTGATGATTGATTGGAATTCTTGAACCACTGTGCCTTGATCTTTGTATAAAACAAGTAAGAAAGGCTACAGTCGAGCGAGCTGACTGTGAAAGTAATATTGTAAGCCATAGCTCTTTCTCTGATATCAGTTTGTTTAGTTTGAATTTTGGATTTGAGATCTACTGAAAGTTCTGTTCGCTTGGTTTTACAGCTGGAATATGCAAATCCCCGGTTGAATTATCAAGCGAAAAGAAGTCCACAGTAAGACACAACAGAATTTACAAAAGCTCAGTTTTAGCGAAATTATGTTGTGCATAACGAGCAGCTGTTAATTCTGTTGCATGGTATTTATGAATGTTAAAATATGTGCAGCTCGTGAGCTCCAAAAAATCATCAGCGATCAGCTAAAAGTGAGGATTCTTCTAGCTGATTCACCAGGCGAACAGAATCGGCAGAAAGCGGCTTTATGCACTGTTAATCCAATGTTAATGCACTGTTAATACACTGTTAATGCACTGTTAATGCAATGTAAATGCACTGTAGATGCACTGTTAATGCACTGTTGATGCACTGTTAATGCACTGTTAATGCACTGTTAATGCACTGTTAATGCACTGTTGATGCACTGTAAATGTACTGTAGATGCACTGTTAATGCACTGTAGATGCGCTGTTAATGCACTGTTAATGCAATGTTAATGCACTGTTAATGAACTGTAGATGCACTGTTAACGCACTGTTAATGCACTGTTGATGCACTGTAGATGCGCTGTTAATGCACTGTTAATGCAATGTTAATGAACTGTAGATGTACTGTTAACGCACTGTTAATGCACTGTTGATGCACTGTTAATGCACTGTTAATGTACTGTAGATGCACTGTTAATGCACTGTAGATGCACTGTTAATGCACTGTTGATGCACTGTTGATGCAATGTTAATGCACTATAGATGCACTGTTAAAAGCACTGTTGATGCACTGTTAATGTTAAATCATTTTTGCTTTGCGACCTGCTGATCTTTCTGTTTGCCTGGTATTTCAGCTAGAATTACTAACGATTTTGGGGCACTGCAGGTCGCAGCGGTCAAGCAAAAAAACTCCGCGAAAGGCCAAAATCGAAGATTTCTTGTATGAAACACCAGGCGATCAGAATCAGCAGCAAGCGACAGACTGTAATTAAAATTCAATTACAGAGAGTAGAGTAATTGTAAACAGTAAACAGAGAGTGCTCCTTGTTAGCGCCACAGATGACAGCGAACAAACACACAAACCGTTCGAGCTCTCTACTGGCGTCCACGAACAATCACACAAACAGCAAGCAAAGATCTCTGAGCGCAATTAGGGCAGAGAGTGAGAGCCAGCTTAAGCTGTTAATGTTAATGTTAATGCTTTATTAACATAATGCTAGTAAAAAAGCTTTATTGTTCAGTGCAAAGTCTAAGAGTCAAAACTTTGCAACTTTGATATTGAATATTTTGGGACTCAGACGTCAGATTTTCGATTGGTATGACTTTTTGGACTCGGGAGGACTAGAACTATCGATTGGCATCAAAAAAAGAATTTTATAAGGCTTTCTTAACATAAAGCTTGGAAGAAAGCTTTATTGTTCAGTGCAAAGTCTAAGAGTCAAAACTTTGCAACTTTGATATTGAATATTTTGGGACTCAGACGACAGATCTTCGATTGGTATGACGTTTTGGACTCGGGAGGACTAGGACTATCGATTGGCATCAAAAAATCACATTCTTAAAATTTGACGATTTTTGACAAAAATGCAAAGGGGTAACACTGCAAAATTTGTCAAAATGGGGTCAAATTTAAAAATTTTAATTTTGTCATGGAATCGATGCTACTAGTTGTCGGGAGTGTAAAAAGTCCACCCGTTTCAAAATATCACTTCATTTGGCTGAGAAATGATCATTCAAAGTTGGAAAAATTTTTTTTTTGTGTCCCGATTTTCAATACTTTTTAGTTACTTAAAGTTAATTTTTAGCCATTTTTTATTAAACTAGCTATTTTAACAGCGGCACAGATCTCTGAGCGCGGAGAGTGGGAGCCTGCTTAAGCTGTTAATGTTAATGTTAATGCTAATGTTAGCGCTGGGTGTAGGAGCCTAGTTAATAACTTGTTAACTATTTTCTCAGACCCCAAACTTTAGTTGACAGATAAACTGTGCACCACTGTGCGCTCTCCTTGAAAACATTTTTATTTATTTTCTCAACAGAAACACAACAATTAGTCAATCCATCAATTAGGCAATAAATCCATTAGTCTGTCAGTCAATACATCAATCAATTAGTGCTCAAGCCACTGGCAGGTAGTCCCTGGCGGGTGCCAAGCGTGCGTTTAACTGGTAGATGAAGCCACTCTTGGGCTGATACACATAGATGGGTTGGGAAAGAATCGTGTGACTGGGCAGGATCGCGGCCTTGAGTTGATTGCGTCGCTTCTCCGCCTCGAAGCGCTTGAAGAAGGCCACCTTGGCTGCAGTCACCTCGGGTGTATCCTGTGGAGTTGTCACCTCCGCTCCTCCGGCAATTCGCAGCTTGGCCTCGGCATGGGCAGCCAGGTGCTGTGCACGCAGAGCAGCCACCTCGGGTGTCTCCTCGACGGGATGCTGCTGCAGGCTGCTCGCTAGCACACGGAAACCATCCAGATCGGCTTTGTAGTCAACGGTTTGCCGCTGTCCCGTGGCATCCAGATAGGAAAAGGAGCCATGGGTGACACCATCCGCAGTGCGTGTTTCGTGTTTGGAGTAGAGCGGAGCAGTGTAGCCATAGGTGTACTGCCCGTGCTCATCCTGGGTGTGGTACTGACTGATCGCATCGGCTGACGGTGGTGCACCATATTCCAGCTGGGCTGTGGCACACGCCAACGCCAGCAGCAAGAGGCAAAGTTGGATCAACTGCATCATTGAACTTAATTGGATTTTAGGGAAGGATTGGAGTTTAATAATTTAGTTTTTGTCGGGCGCTGCTAGTGTGGTGAACTAGTACTCGCTCTAGAGAACTCTGTGGCTGTCACTGCAAACGGTTCTCGCTTTTATAGCAGCTCCTCGAGAGGCTGGCGAGGCGCCTCCTTGGCTCTGTCGCCAGTTGCAAGTTGCCAAAAAATAAATGTACAATTTTTAGTCATATCGTGCGTTCTCGGGAAGGTCGTCCAGTTTACTTTCATATTCCCTGTGTTGCCCCACACACACGCAGTTGTTCGAGTTGCTGCCCCTTCCTGTTGCCCCTTGTTGCATGCTGTTGTCTCTTCCTCTTGCTCTGTTTGTACATAAATATTTTCTCGATTTCAACAAGTTGAGCATAAATTTGTACACAAAAGCCGCAATTTGTTTTCATCTGTCAGTATGCCTGCTACCTTGTCCCTCTATCACCTCTCTGCCCTCTCTCCTACCGTCCTCAGCTCGTCTGCAGCCAAGAACTTAATCAGGCCAGGTTTTGTACGGTATCATCCTGAGGTCAAGGAACCATTTGGGGCATGCTACCTTTTTTTCTTCCCTTTTTTTTGGCTACGTTGTTTATGCCGCTATTAAATTTAATTGAAATCAAAACTTCAGTTTGCATTTATGAAATTTTTGATGACTTTGCGTTGAAAGCGCTGGAATTTGTGGGTTTTCAGCGTTGAGGTTGAGGTAGGACCGATAATAGGATCTTAAAATAACTTAAGCTTCAAGGGGTTTCTGGTTTGAAAGCGGAACTCAGTTAATACTTTGGGCAGTTTGTGAGTTGAGGTAGGATTATAGCCTAAGCAAATCATAGGATTATGGGTTAGCTGCAGGTTAAGCAGAGGTTATGTGGAAATGCTGTTAGACAGACACTTAAAGACTTTTCCTTCATCGGATTTTCTTCTCTTCCCAAAAAGACTCAAACTTATATAGCGACAAACTTTTATTATTCTTCATAAGTATTCAAAAGGTTTTACAGATATGTGTTGTTAATAATATACACGTGGACTGTAGAACCGTGGAACGGTGTAGCCATAAACCGAGGGAACGACGGGAACGATGACATGGGAGCTCCTGGCCACGGGCAGCACAGCGGAACCAATCAGCTCATTGCGCAGTTTCTCGGAGGCAACGCGCTTCAGATGCTTGGACTTGGCGGCAGCTACCTCAGCGGTGTCGGCAACAGGGCGGGCCAACTCCTCAGTGGACTGAGCTTGAATTAAATTTGACTGCTGCTGCTTGGCGAGTTCCAAACGCTGACGTGCCTGTTCATGGGCCTGGAAGTGGCTCTGACGCGCGGCGATGACCTCAACGGAGTCGGCAGGATGCTCAGCTGGAGTGCTCCTGCCCTGTGGCAGCACAGCGTGTGGCAAGTTGGTGGCTGCCACATGGAAACCAGCTGCATCGGCAGTGTAGTCAACGGTCTGCAGTTTACCAGCGGCATCACGGTAGCTGTAGGTGCCTCGTGTGGTGCCATCCAGGCTGCGAATCTCCTGCTTACTCGAATGGGGCTCAGTATAACCATAGGCGTACTGCCCCAGTGCATCCTGGGTGAGGTACTGCTGCTGCGTGGGTGTAATCAAAGCCGAGCCCTGGGCCGTATACAGGTATGGATACAGAGCTACACCGTTGGCCAGGGCCAAGCAGCTGGTCAGCAGCAGAAGAGCCACAAGTTGCATGTTCAACAGGAAAACACGAAAACGGAAAATCGAAAACTGAAAACTGAAAAACGCTGCGTCTAGAACTTGAGTTTGTGTCTAGGGCACTCGCCTCTTGTTTGGATTCTGTTTGTGGCTGGTCAGGAACGCGTCCTTTTATACCGCAAGACAGCAGAATTCTGGCTTGTTCTGCTGACTTGTTCTGATTCTGTTGCAACTGCCACACCTTCTTACCCTTCCCCGCACGTCTACCCACTGCTGCTAACGAGGCTGAGACTTGTCCACTTGCGGCCTGTTGTCATCGTTAACGGTCGTCGTCAATGTGGCTAAATTGTAGCAACAACTTAATGAGTGTGATGGCATTTGCAAACATGGCTCACTTTAAGAACTTGGTCCAAACCTCTAGCCGAATTTTAAGCTAAGCTGAAAAGAAATGGGGAGCGAAGAAGAGGCAGACGGATGTAGTCGGATGAGGAGAGGCGAAGTGCAAGCCTTTTTAAGAAGTTAGGCTACAAAAGTTGGCCAGAGAGGAAGGCCTAAGGGAAAACTTGGCCTAAGCCTTAACTCTTTACCGATCTTTCTTCTTTCAGATCGGCAAAGATTTAAGGTTTTGGCCAAGTTTTGTCTGCCTGATCTGATCTGCCGATCTGAAGAGGGAAAGAGGCCGAGATACTTAAACGGAAACGAAGACAGAGACAGAGATCAAGGCCATGCTCTCTGATTGTTCAATTGTTGCTGTTGCTGTTGGTTGAGCGACTCATTCATGCAACTGCAACTGCAACTGATTTAAAATGCGTCTCGCACTGCGGCATCTCAAGGTGAGTGAAGGCCAAGGGCCACATTTGTCCAGCTTGCCTTAAAACCATCCCAGCCTGGCCAACAAGGTCTTCTGCTCGCTGCATTTGGTTTATTTTTAGTTTATCTCTTGGCACGCATCGCTGCCACAGCTGCTGCTGCTGTTGCTCCTGCCTCTGTGACCACAAAGCCAGCGTCTGATTAGGATTGATAGCATTGGCCAAATATAGTTATAGTTATCGTTATGCCCTTGACTCTGGGCCGTTAACAGCTACAGCTACAGAGTCAGCTCCAGCAACAGTTGATAAGTGCATTTTAATGTACACAACACTTTAGGCTCCTCTGCGGCTCCTTCGCTCCTCTTCCTAATCAAAGCCCAATTCTGTTGGCCATAATTTGTCCAGAGGTGCAGTACCTTAATGATCTTGTTTGGGCGTGTTTATGGTACTACGAATCACTTTAAATTCCTTTTGCACCTGGACGACAACAAACAGCTTTAGACTGTCACAGTTACAGTCACAGACTTGCCTGGTTCCTCCTCTTCCCGATTCTCTTAACAATTCTTCTGCCAGTTGTTTGCTTAGCAAATTCCTATCATCATCTGGCTTTGAGTACTGGCTGTATGTTGTCACCTGGTGATTTGTGCATCATTAGTTCAAGGCATTCGAGGGCTAATTATTGTTTCTACTCTGTGAATACACAACTTGTCTCTCAGGCCCAAACACACCTATAATTTTGCCTTGGTCAACTGTTTTTTGTGCCTTTTTTGTATTCTGTTTTGTTAAGTTTATACTCTATGAGGGAGCAAACCGATTTTTGGGGCGTCTTTTTATAGGCTATAGAAAGCTTTACTTATTCTTTTAACGCTCTTAAAAGCAAACTTCGATTTAAGTCAGCAAACTCAGAATTTCTTAATAAAAACTATATTAAACATTGTACAATTCTTAATTTATATAGATATTTTAAAGTGTATTTAAAATATCGTTTATTTCCCAGCCCATTCGCTTAACTTTCTGCCTCTATCTGCTCACTGAAATTCTTCATTCTTTTAGCCATAAAATGACGCCATCACGCACTTTTGGCCAAATATTTGACGCTGTCAGAGTGGCATAAATCATGGCCAGCTTTCGAGTACTAACATTCACTAAGGACAAAGCAGCGGGCAGTGGGGTGGAAGGGGAGAGCAGGGCGCTCTATGGAGCATGCACATACATTAACCCAAACAAATTAGCCGCGACAGTTGTAATCACTCTTGAAGTGTATACGTGATTTACAACAAGACTTTTACCATTTACTAAACTAGTTTACATTTTCCACTTTCCCATTTCACAGTTTTTCGGCATTTTCCGAGTTCAAAGCACCTATTTTGGGTGAAGGGATGACTTAGAAGTTCAGCTCCAGTAATCGGCGAGTGAATCTCTCACCAAAAAGTCATTTACATATCAAATATATACTATTATTATTAGCTAGTAGCTAGTCCATTGAGTAGCCTCTCACCATGAGCTCATGCTGGTAGTGCCCTCCCTCTCCCACACTACCTCTCGCTCTCTTTCTCCCACTTATTAGTTAACCTCCACTTGTTGTGTTTTTATTTCGTTTTGTTTTGCTGTCAAATTTCACGCATCGTTTTCTACTTTCCGTATAGACATAAAAATTGTCTGCCTACCGCACCCCACCCCCTTCGCCAACCCATGAGTAGTAAAGCTTAGTGAGCTTTGAGTGCTTTACGCTCTTTCCACTCAAAACAAACCATAAACTGAGTGCAACTCAAGTTGATAAGCGTCGAGTCGCGTCACATTTGATAAATGATTGTGCCGCTTTTCGAGCGGCTTTTGTTGTTAGTTTTTGGCATTTATAAATTTTGTGTTTCTTATTCGTTTAGTTAAATGAAGTCATCGCTTCGAAATACACTAAATATATACGAGTTTGTTTAAATGTATAAGTTCCCAGCGGTCGTTTCTCAGATAAAAGTTTGTTAAAAACGCTACAAAAACAGGAAAGTGAAAGGGGAGAGAGACAGAGAGAGGGAGAGGGAAAGGGTGTGTGTGTTATGATTTATGAGGACATATCGCGACTGCTCAGCTAAAACACGTTCGACGATTTAACTGTCAGTTAAGTTTTTACCTAATGCCTAGATTTTGAGGCACCTGGAACTAATAAAAGTGTCGAAAATATATATAGAAAAGTTTGCAGATTTATGAAGAAAAATGTCTTATCTTTAACTTTAACTTTACTTTTTTTAACTAACTAGAAGACTCAAGTTTATTTGTAGTACCAAATACCACTTAATTTCTTTAAAAATCTATAGATATTTTATTTATTTATTTAACTACAGAGTATTTGTCAGTCTACACCTCTTTGCTCTCTCACATTTTCTTATTCTTGCTGTGCGTGCCCCCTGCGAAATGCGCTCAAAAAGTAACTCAAATCTATACCAAAATATCACTCATACGCCGCTTGGGCTCTGGCCCCCTTTGTGGCATTTGCTGCGCATTTTGTCCAAACAGTTGAGTCTCGACAACGACAGCAAACGCGCGCAGCACGGCAAAAGCAATAATAAAAGCATTAAATACAAAATAACTATAATATTTAAAAATTAATTTACATTAAAACTAAAAAAAGTCACCCACATCAAAGTAAGTTATTAAAGTGTTTGAAGTTTAGTACTCAACTGTCTGTTTGAAGTGCACAGTGCACAACAAAGTGTTGCTGAGATTTGTATACGCAGATACACACACCTATAGATACATAAACAGGAGCATCTTTAGCTTGTTTACAATGATGGAAATGGCTGCAAAAAAAAGGTCAACACGATGAAATGTCGCGAGGGTGGTAAGGGAACTTTCGCGCTATTTCGAGTGCCACATGACCCAATTTTGTTTGCTTCATTGTTCAGGAATTTCCCGCGCTGCAGTCAAAGTATTTTTAATCCCTACATAGCATCATTTTAGGCGCAGTTTGACATCCGTTTGTATGTATGCAGCGCTTGCGCGTTCCCAGTTCCTGTTTCTCTCCACTTCACAAAAAGTTTTTATGGGGGGGACTGGGAGCGTAGCGTGATGTCATCTAATATTTCTGCTGCTGTAGATTGTGTATACTTATGCACAAGCAAACACACACACTGACAGAGCCACAGGGCGCTCTATGAATATGTTTTAGCATAACTGACCTCAAGCTACATTGTATTGTATTTTTTCGATGTTGCGTGTGAGCCCCCTGTCTACCCCTGCCCCCTTTCACCCCTTCACCTCCACACCAAGCTGCCTATTTGATTTCCTGTTAAGCATTTAATTTATGCAACATTTACTCGATTACAAACACACATTCACACATTGAGGCAGTCCAAACGCCTCGACTGATGTGACCCAAATTTGTGGCATGCATTTCAACATTATAAAAATAAATTAGTTTGTGTATAATTGCCACGCCTTTTAGGCATATCTTTCAATAGTTATTTATCTCTACCAATTTGGCAAAAAAGCCATTACATTCTTAACTTGGTCAGAGCTCATTTGGGACGCTCGCCACGCGCTTCACATGTCGACAATAATTAACTTGAGATGCGGATGCGGCGAGATGAACAAGATAATTTAAAAAATACTTATATAGACTGATACGTATACATATATATGTCCATTCGTATGTCTGGAATGTACATACCCATGTGTTGTCTGCAGTCAAATCGGATTATTTTTGATTTGTTCTAGCCACGTTGCTCAACAGATTTCCTGCCCCTGTCTGAAGTTATTTTGCGGCTGCCTTTTGTCATGTTTTTGAGTTTGTTTTCAAGTATTTATGGTTTCCCATTACTTAAGTAAAGGTCTATATAACGTGGAGAGTAAAAGGAAGACTAAGCCAGTACACTCCAGGCCAGCTTGCTAGAAACGAAACTAGTTTAACACAACTAGCCTCACCCAAAACGTAGCCAAAACAAAGGCGACGTAATCACCGCGTATGAAGCTGATGTCATTTCCATGACATTTTCAGCTTAAGCCGTTTGGACCCACTGTGCACTTGCAAATAATTATTGTCCCAAAATAGCTGATTTGTTACGCTTCACGGGTCGCTGCATGCGATTCCCAATGCTGCCCTTGACCTTGACCCACGTCGTAATCTTATCGCCAGATCGTTGCATTCAATCGGAGACTCGTAAACGGTTGTCGCACAGACGATACCATAATCCCATAACTGGTTGCCTTCCGTGCAGCTTCCCGAGTTCCACAGCACCTATATCACTCACTATACCTTAACCCTATCTTAACTGGCTCATAATTAATGATCGTTACAACAAAAGCTCACGTTTATTCACTGTTTATGTTGTTCGATTTGTGTTTCTCTTCTCGGCTGGCATTTTATGGTTTGTTGCCTGTAAACATGACGACAATTTATGCTACAAGAGATTCCAGGTCTTGAATGTCTACGGGATTTACGAGTTAACCCTAGAGTGCCCATACCCACTTGGTATGCTGTGCCGTTAATACAGCTAACAGTAGCATACACTCAGCGAAATTATACACTATTGTCTGCTATTCAGCTAATTTATGGCTTTCGTCTGAAAAACTCTAAACTATTTTCCTCAGTGTACAGTATTATTTACTGTTTTTCTTAACCCTTGGGGGCATATGAAAGCTGTTGATGATTATTGAATCCCATTAACAGCCAAATAACCAAACAACGGTGTACACTGAAAAAATCTATAAGCTCAAAGTTTGCTAGCGACTAAAAGTTGGATTAACTTTACACAAAAATGTAACCAGTTTACTTGTTAGCTTTTCAAACACAGAACTTAAACTTAGTAGCTAATTTTGCTCAGTGTATTCACGGGCTTTGTGTGTTCCCCACCCTTGGGGTCAAATAACAGCTGAATTCGTTAATCGCACAGTCATTAGTTGAGCCATTCTACTCTAGAGCACAAGCAACAGTCAGCTACACTGCTAAAAATTCTTACCCAAACTTTGTCAGTCATTCAAGCAACTTGTTTTTCTGCGTTTTAATGGCCAAAACAACTTCCAATTGGTCGAAGTTTTTTCTGAGTGTAGTTAGGCAACAGTTTGTTTGATTAGAATACCAATGTAGACGCTAATGAGCAAATGTATTGTTAGCCGCTATCGACATTGGCCTGCGAGCTGGGTGAGAGAGAGAGAGAGAGAGAGGAGAACGACTCTATGACGTCACTAGAAATACAGATTCGAATAACTGACTAACCTTCCGCACTTAATTAGCACCAATAACAACAATTGAAAAAGCTTTTTGCCTCTCTCACTGTGGTTATAGCAATTGGAATGATATCATCGGCATAAAGAAGTTTATAAGACGTAAATGCAGCTAGATAAGCTAGCTGATATCAAGTATACGCCGTGTTTAGATTTAGACCAATAATCGAGGGAATACAATCGTTTAGTTCAGAGTGTACGCAATGCTGGTAAGCGTCGTAAGTCACAGGTGAGAAAGTCAGGTGTACAAAGTGGTAGGAGATGGCGTGTATTGGTAGTAACTATAAATATAATACTTTCCCAACTATAATTAATTTTTTATTCTTTTTTAGATCCAGCATGTCTGAGGAAGCAGCAAATGGTGCGACTGCCACTGAGGCACCTGCCGCAGAGCTGGCTGAGTTGGCGCTGGAGGATGCCGCACCGAAGGTTACTTTCTCGGATCAGTTTAAAGCCTTCTCTAAGTTCGGTGATACCAAATCCGATGGCAAACTGATAACGCTCTCGCAGAGCGATAAGTGGATGAAGCAGGCGAAGGTGATTGACAAGCAGATCACAACCACCGATACGGGCATCCACTTTAAGAAACTAAAGGCCATGAAAGTGTCCATACTGGACTATAACAAATTCCTTGATGATTTGGCCAAAACGAAAAAGGTTGAGCTGGCGTCAATCAAGCAGAAGATGGCCAGCTGTGGTGCTCCTGGTGTGCCGCAGGTTTCGGTAAGACCGCCTTTATAAAACCAATCTGATTATATAGTAATGTATATAAATTCTTTCAGGCCGGCAAAGCTGCCGCTGCTGTGGACCGACTGACGGACACCAGCAAATACACGGGCTCCCACAAGGAGCGTTTCGATGCCACGGGCAAGGGCAAAGGCATCGCTGGTAGACGCAATCTGGTCGATGGCTCTGGCTATGTCAGTGGCTATCAGCACAAGGACACCTACGATGCCGCCCATTAGGTCCCAATTTTTCCACCGTTTCTCATATTCTTCAGATCTTTAGCGTATTTATTAATTGTCTCTAATGATAGCACCAGTTATTTTCCTGATACGTTTCCATTTTCCTTGCTATCTAATCTAAGTTGTGCTTAAGTGATTTATTTTAAAATAAATTTATAATATTTACACAATTTTGTTTTATTTTCCTTTTTCCTCTTATTACCTTTAGTTTTTGAGAATTAACAAATCCATGGCCCAAAAGTTCAAACAAATGTTTACACATCCAAATTTATATCTCGACAAAAATGAATGAAAATATTTATAACTAATAAGTATATATATACGTATAATCTTGATGCTATAATATTAGCACAAACATTTCATAATACACTTTACAGTGATGTTTAAAAATTTAGCTTATATACCAAAGAAATTTAAAAGAAATACATTTAATAAACGATTAAAATATATTTATGATGTGGTCTTAATTTTAGATATGGAAGGTTTAGGAATTTACAACACTTAGAATTGTGGAGGCAGTTCCGAGTTGTTTTATTTAATGGTTTAAAAAAAAATGATTGTTTTTTTTATAAAGAGTGAATACTCTTTTCTAAAATTACTTAGTTATAATTTATTGCTTCGCAGTTGTAGTTGCATTCTTTCACAACAAATCATGAAGTGGCGCCATCTATTGCAATAGCTGTGCGTACTCTCAACGTGTTGAGAAAGTGTTAGCGCCATCTATGGGTCAACGGACTTGATTTAAAGTTGTGAAAGCATTGGAAACTGAACAGTTTCAAATTTAAACTATAGAGCTACTTTCGTCTCCAATGTGGACATCTCAACATAGTGATAAATGAAAACATTATTATATATTTATAAATTAAATTAATAACACTCAAAATTTGTTGGTTTTTTTTTCTCCTTACACGCATACTCTATTAAATAATGAATTTGTAAATTAAATTCTTTAGAATATTATTTTTAAAGTTGACCTATAAGGCTGACTGTTAATATATTTTTATATATAAGCTAAATATGTAACCAGGATTGCAATTATGGTTTCCCCTATGGTGTAATTTACGACACATTTTATCGGATTGATTTTGACCCATAAAAATCATATCGGCTTATGTAGAACTTTTACAGCTTCGAGTTGACTCTTCTTAAGCTTAAGTTTGTTATTTATATGTTAGACTGCTGCTCAGCTACAAACACAACTTACAGGGTATCTTTAAGGGTAGGCAACCCCTTTGCTAAGCACTCTATTTACGGTTTTTAAGTAGTTTCCATAGTTTGTTTCCAATTCCATTTTTATAGTTGTACCGATTGTTAATGGCACTTTTGGCATGTGCCATCAATGCGACAAAACCTCCCTCCCCCTTCCCTTTCCCTTTTGGCCCTCTTGTGCCCTAATAAGCCAATCATAATAAATGTCAAGCATTGAATTGGCTTCTTGCCAATGGCCACTTGTGTCAGTTCATCAGTTGGGCAGCTGGGGACATTGTCTGCTCCTCCTAATCATTAATACTTAACCGCTTCAGTTCACGCGTCGCTCATACGCCCCGTGTGACGGCGATTTATTTCTTTGCTTTTTTGGCTAGTATTTTTAGTAGCATGCCACAGACATAAATCGATTCGGACGACCGACTAATTTATGACTTTTAAGCAGTTTTCTTCCAAAGATTGCCAAACACCTGGCACATAGAAATATTGTCATTTGTCATAAACTTCATGTCTGTCTGGGGTACTGCCCTATCCCAACTCTTTAGGCCAAGTTGGTCTAGGGAAGACGTGGCCAAAAAGCAGCTCGGAGAATGGGAGTTCTAAGTTCTTAGACAGAAAGTTAGATAAATATATGATTTCCCTAAGAAAGCCACGTCATTTTTGTAGTTCCCAGAATAGATTTGTTATACAGCTGATTTTAGCTAGTCATGATATCCAACTCCATCTTGGTTTGCATACAGTTCCTTTCTGATATATATAAGGTTAAAAGGCAGTCTTTAACTCCTCCAACTCCACACCTGCTGCTAATCAAATATATTCGCCGTTCGCTCTAACCAAATTAAAGCCAAAACTTTCCCCCAAATTTGCACACAGACATGCCCTTAAACAGTTTGTCATTAGCCTAAGCAAATATGTCCACTCGATTCTATTAACTACGTCTCGAATTCCAACTCAGACTCCATTCCGACTCTGACTCCGAGCGGACTTTGTTGTCCTTGGCGAAGGATATTTGCTGGCGACGCTGCGCAGGTTTGTTTGGGTTTGATGTGGGTAGCCTGTTGCTCTTGGAATAGAGATATTACATTTCATACAGCACTACCGTTAGCTCACTCTGTTTGTGGCTCTCTTTCTGCCTGCCTGTCTGCCTCGCTCTCTAACACACTCCCTCCCTCTCTGTCGCTCTCTGGCTGTCTGCCTGAATGGCATTGCCAGCAGCCTGTGAAACTTCAAGGGTTGCTTTCCTTACGTTTATTATTGTTTTTTGCTTAGGTTGGAACTTGGAGGGTGCAAAGGACAAAGGACAAAGGATGTTAGCTACGAATCCTGTTTTTGCCGCAAGCTGTCGGCGCCGCAATATCGACATTTGCGTCACGCTTTCAGTCGCCTTTTGAGTCTCGTTTACTGCGCTTCAAAAAAAAAAAACATAAAAAACCACAACAAAAATTCTCCAAATTGTTTATTTAATTTAAAAAGCATGGTAACTACAACAACAAACAATTTTAAAAGCCAAACGAACTTGAACTGTCGCTAATTTTGTAATAACAAAAAAAAACGGGTCTAAAAATCATTTGTCGCCATCTATTTATCTTTTTTTGTTAAGTTTTTTTGTTTATATTCCACTTTTTTTGAGAATATTGACAAATTTTTGTGAACGCAACGCGATTAAAATCTTTTCTTTAGGCAAAACAACACCAAGGCAACACTACAACAACAACAATAGCATAATTATTTAAATTATGCACAGTGTAAAGAGCATTTCGATGTAGAGTCGTTTTGGTATTAAAAATAGTTTTTGCTGTTCGTTATGATAAAATTTTTGTAACTTGCTCGATTTGTTGATTGATTGTTCAGTGTGAAAATAAAAATGATCATAAATTTTCCAAAGACTCCGTGTGTGTAGTGTTTAAAGTTGCCATGACGCTTGTAAATTTAAATTTAAAGCGCCAGCTGCTGCTAAAACAGCCCAAGCGCAACGACCGTTCTGTTAAAGTCGCGCGCGTTTTGCCCGCGTTTTACACTTGATAAGATAACGTCAGCTGTTTGGGCACTGCATTGCAACGGAGCTGTTAAAGTCGCGCGCGTTTTTAAGCGTTTATCGTTTCCGTTTCGTAGAATGATTTGCATTTCCAGAAAACTAATAAATTAGTACAATCTTGGGTGTTGTTGTAAGGCTTTGCAATAAATGAATCACAGCAACTGTAACGCTGTAAAAGTCACGCGCGTTTTGCTAGCGTCGCTTGCGTTTTTAAACTGCAGAAACGCGTGAAATTTTAAATGAACTAATTTAATTTTTGTGTATATTTCTATACTAAATTAGCAAGAGCAAGAGTATTTGCGTTCGCTTAGTATATTAGTAAACTCATAGACACGATAATTATTTCACAAACTTACTAAATCTGGACTTGTGATTAGTTTAAGGTACTAGATAACAATAACTGCTGTCTGAAGCGCAAAATAAACATTTCATATGGAAATTTTGCACAACTAGCTGTAGCCACTATCCCATTTAATGCCCTTCAGACAGGGTATTTGTGTACTTTTAGTAATGGAATTTCCTCCCTATTTCCACCCATTTAAAATAACTTAATTGAAGTCTGACATACCCTAGAGATTTGAGAAGACGCTCCCTTAACCTTGACACAATTTCTATGTTAGCCACAATATCCTTTTTATTGAGCTGCCTAGCTAATGTGCTTGACATATATATCGGCTGCTCGATGTCATCATATAGAAAACATTTATATAGACGCTTTCTTAGATCTCAAAAGAAAACAATAACCGCCCACAATGTGTAGGCCAAAATATTTAATAGACTTTGTGTAATACTAGATAGTAGACTCCATAAAATTCACATTTAAAACAAGAGCAGCTAAGGCGCGGTAGTCGACTGGGAAATACCCTGTATCGCCTAAAAACCAAAACTTTTGGTTTAGCTTTGAAGTAGTATTTCAAAGTCGAAACAAACTTAAACTAGAACTTTTTCCCTTAAGTAAAGGGTATGGGCAAACTGCAGAGACATCGCCAAGATTTACGATGTGGCCTAGAGCAGGGGTACGAGGGGAGTTATAACAGGTTGCAGTAAACAAATGATGCCGACACAGCATTTGGAGCTCCCTAGACTTGGATCAGCAACTTCTGCATCGCACATCGTTGAAGTGAATTTTATGTTATTTTTAAAAACACACAGACTGAAATTATGAGATGAATATAGACCTGTGTAGAGTAGGAATGGGTAGAGCCCCCAGATAGGGAAGCGCCGCTGGGCCTTTAGGTGAGCATAAATTATAAAAATATTTGAATGTGTGTCAAATATTGTACGCCTGGGCAGCCCAGGAATGTTGTACGCCGTGTTCTGCATCATTTTCAACAAATTACCAAAAATTCTATTAAGTGTCATCATATTAATGGACCATCCATTGGTTTTTCCACTCAATTTCCGAGCTGATTAAACGACTGTTGATAGCTGCCACTGATCGGAGCATATCGGGAACTGAAGAAGAAAGATTAAAGACTCTGCTGTATAACTATAACAGGAATGGTTGTATAACAGGATTATACTGATATCTTACTGTTATGCAAATAATAATAGCGGTAAAGCTTATCGGAAACACAAAATTCTGGGAAGTCTTGAGTTTATCAAAAATGTATTTTATTTACTCAGTTTGTATTCATAAGTTTGCAAACACAAACAAAAAATGTATATAGTGAATAACAGGAAAGTTTTCTTATCATTTGCAAATACTTTACAGTATTACAAACTGCACATTAAATATTTGATAACATAAGATAACCTACAAAAATTCCCAGAAATATAGTAGTAATAAGTAGTTTGCAATCAGTAGCAAAGAAGAGCCTTAAGTTATTAAATTATTACCAGTATAAAAATCACCCAAGGGTCTTAGTACAGCGTGTCGACTAGTCGGACACTCCCTGCACTCCCTACACTCTGCAGAAAAGTGACAAGTATTGTTATCAGTTATTGGGGTTACTTTTTTGGGTGCACTGCGAAACCCTTTCAAGTTTACACCTTCAAGCTTAAAAGCAGCCACGGCGGCGTCGCTGGTTCTCAGTCGTGTGTGAGAAAGAGCTGCGTTAACGTTCAACGCACAGCGCCAACCGTCGACGCTAACGCCGACGCCAACGTCAGCTGCGAAGACAACACAACGAAGCGTTTCGATTGTTTGCTTTGGACGTCGGCTGCGCATCGCTCAGAGTCAATTTGCATTGGCAGCGAAACGGACGTCGAAGTCGCAGTCACGTCGCGCGTAGTCGCCTTTGGATTGTTTTTCTGTATGCAAATAAACGACGCGTCGAGATTTGCTCCCGAGAATTCCTCCCTCCAATTTTGATCATTTTTGAAAAACTAAATTTTCTTTTAGTTTTTCTCTAGTCAAAATGATTTTCATTTTTGTGTAACTTTAATTTATGAATGGAAAACGCGCGCGGCTGAGCGAGTTGCCGCATAGCTGGGATAATAAATTATCCGACAAATACCGAAAATATTTTGAATTCAAATAAAAATACCAAATAATTTATCAGAAACTTAATGGATGAAAGATGAACATTAATATAATATGTGGAAATTGTGTTACAACAAATGAATGACAGTGAAATGCAGTAAATAACTACAAGCAAAAGTGGTACAAAATAATAAATAAATTTAAATATAATAAAAAATGTATTAAAAAAATATTAAATTAAATTATGATTCAGAAAAAATAAATTAAATAATTAGTATATAAAATCTACCAAGTGTTTTATAAAAAAAATAAAATCCGAGCCATTAGGTACCCCTTTTCTTTTTAGTGGTACACTCGTTTCTTTATGCGTTTGAACAGTTTAGAGTCAGCTATGCATAAATTACGATTTTTACTACACTTCCTGCATACCCCAAAAAATACTCAAGTATTTTGAAAGCCGACACGTTTGCAGCTCCAACAAAAAGCACGAAACTCAATCCGTAAAACTGTCAAAGTAATTTTCTAACTAGATCCACAAATAACACGGAACCAATCAGCTGTAAAACAACAGTGCATAGTACTTAAAACTTTGAGTACTTCTCGATATGCACAGATTTCAAACATACTTATTAATGCGACATCTCTCCACCCTCTCCCCACTCAGCACTACTTATGGAACATATCAAATTACCAGTATAAACCGCTTGAATAATAAATAATACAATTAATGTGACTGAAAACCAAATAAAACTTAAGAATTTGTGGCATAAACAAGTTTATTTAAACGACTGCAACATGATGAGTGATGACTGTAGTTCCTACCAAAGATTACGTATGGAATTGCACATACGATCCACAAAAAGTGCTTCAAGTTCCACATTCCTGCATCTCTGCCTGCTACTGCTGTTGTTCGGTCTCCGCACTACTTTGGCCGCACCGCATTCCTCCTGCATACTCTGCAATACAGAAGACCTGCAGATGAAGGCACCCATTATAAGTGACAACTACGAGGAGGCCACATTCGATCACCAGGTGACACGAGCAGAGGCCATTCAGGCGCTACGCATATACAATGAAAGTGGGAGCAAAATGTTATTATATTCTTAAGATTATTCCCATCTATATATGAACCTCTTTCTCTTCTTCCAGCACATAACACAGAGAACTCTTGCAACACCATGGTCTGTACGCCAACAGTGATGAAATACTGTACAGGTCCACAGTTCCTTAATGATCATTGCTGGTGTGATATGCAGCATAGAGATGGTAAGTTTAAGCGACTATCGGCTGTCGATATATCGTAGTGCCCACCCAACTCTTGTGGCTGCATTAACCTCTCTAAAGATAATAATATTATGATATTTATGAGTCGAAGCTGGCAGCACACATGGCGCTTAACAATAACAAACAAAAACAGAATTTCTCACACGCAGGTAAACAAATTTTGTATGGAAAATTGTGGAAAATTGTTGGACAAATGTTGGCGAGTGCCACTAACCCACTTGGGGGAAGCTTTAGTAGCAGCCGTGCCTAAGTAAAGCTTCATTAACCCATTACATCCAAGCCATTTGCTTTTTGATTGGCTAATGAGCTGCAGGCACGCAACGCGCCGAGCGCAGCTCAAAGATGATGCAAGTCGCATAGGTGAACCCCTAAACTGTCTCATAATTGGGTGGGTAGTACCGCTCTATACCCATCTCTTTCTATCTGTCTATCTCTTTCTTAAATTTCCCCTCTCACGGAGTGACTTCATTAGCACGTGGCCTTTACGGAAGTGGTTAAATGTTGTGGTCCACATGACTAAACCGCAGCCACGCTTCAATGCATTGTTTTGCATAGAGCTACAGTTGTCACACGCTATAAGCGACTGCATTCTTATCATTGAATTGAGTTGAATAGAATTGTTTGTTGAATTCCAATCTAAATGCTTAATCAACTAATTTTAACTCAAGGTTTGCCCTAAGAGGTTTATAAGTATATTTAAGTAGTTTATAAACTATAGCATTTTTATAGAAAATATCAATATAAACTAAGTCCTTTTAATAAACTTTTTATTTAAAAACGACGATTGTTTTCGAAAAGTTTTTGTCTATATAAATAAAGTTTTCTTTTGTTTTGAAATTTTTTTAATATTTTATATGTATTTAAAAATAAATTATAAAGGTTTTCGTTAAGAACCTACTTGAGTATTCCAACATTCTCTTCTAAAATCAAGGCAACACCCGATGTTTCTGCCTTAACTTTTCCTTTCAATTCACTCTTGCCTTTCATAGCGTGGCCTCACTGTGCTTAGACAGACATTCCTAATGTCCAAGCGTCAGTTTATAATTCTCCTTGATTTGTTTTGTTCTCTTACAATTTTATTATGTTATTTTTTGTGTTGTTTGAATTGTGCATTGGCGTCTGTTTGGGTTCGGCACTTGGTATTTTCTACACACATGAATGATTTTCTTCAAGGCGTGCACAATTTTCCGTTTCGCATTTTCCAACTGCACTCGAAATTCAAATTCTACGAGTTGAACTAAATGCGCGCATTAAATTTAATTGTTCATAGTTGTAGTTTATTTTGTTAAGTTTTTTGTTTTTTTTTTTTTTTGTTGTGCTTTTTAGTGCTTTATAGACTCATTTGGGGTCGGGTGTTTATGGCCACTTAACTGAGCTTGTCGACAACTGGGGATAGTCCTCTACAAAGTCCTCGTTAACATTGCAAACTTATCTATCAGTTATATAGTAAGTGAAGACATCGTGATCAATTTCCAGGAATTGCAATATCTATATATGCCCAATTAACCTTGTAGGGCTAGATTAGATCTTTTTCCCACCAACTCACGTCATAAATGCACTTTCTTTATCGTTGAACAAGTTTAAAGGTATTTACTTTACATCTACAGGGCCTTTTTAAGTCTCACTCCCTCCTGTTCTAATCTGTTATGCACTTAGACAAACTGATCTATAACCCCAAGTTGTTCTCTAAATGTCGCCTTATCAGGCATCTAAAACATTCTCGTTCTAATCTACAAATCTACAATTTTTGCCAAACAAGACGATCGACTGTCTTCCTCTTTAATTTCTATAAGTCAAAGTCGAGTATTCGTATAAAAATAATTATTAGAAATATTTTGCTACTGTCATTTGCTTTGTTGTTTTTGTTTAATATGCAACGCCCAATGCGATGGCAACAACAACATTTAAATTTGTTACGTGTCTTGCCTGCTAAACCTGCCACAAACACCTGCCTCATTGAGGCAACAATGTTCTATGAATGGAATATGTATTTTTGTCTCTTATCGCTTACTTTGTGGGTGGTTATGGTTGTCTGGCCAATATTGTAACGTCTTTTTGCCATGGTTGTAACGCCAGTATTTGGTCAATTTCAATTTTTAACAGAATCGCAAATAATTTACATACTTATATTGTACTGTATGTATAGATTGTTTTTTTTTTTTTTTTTTTTTTTTGATATTTCTATTATGGTTACCGTGGCATTAGCTTTGTATTTTTACCGATCAATGATGAATCACACGTTGTATAATTAAATAGAGGAAGCTAGCTTGGTTAAAAAAATGTAATTAATTTTTATATTTAAATTTTAAAGTGCTAAATGTACTAGGAAAAATATTGGTATATAAATAAATATTTTAGTGTAACTAATCCCAAACAGAAAGACATGCAAAACCTGTTCTTAAGAAATGTTTACACAAATTATAATTATATGTACTTTTTTTTTAATATTATTAAAACTCAAAATGATGCCCCTGAAGCCTGTCAATCACTTTCAGCTACCGATTAAAACTCTACTTGTTTTTATATTTTATTTTATATTAATTTTTTTTGCCACTTGTCGATTTGCATAAATATATTGTTATTGTCATGTCCTCGCTCCGTGTCAGAGCTGTCTGAAAAGATTAATAACCCAATTGCGATCAGTAAATTGAACTAACATATTTAGCTTTGTTATGGAGCGACTCATGTCGATTTGCATTAATTTTAAAAATAATTACATAATTGGATAAATATTTGTGACACGCAGCAACAAACCGAACAATAATTTTTGGCAAATGAAACTTTATAAAAATCAATGCACAACGTTTTTATAAACAAATGTGTAAACACAATTTATGTAGAAGAATATTTAGTAATTTTTTATTGTTTGCTTAAACTATTTGTTGATCTTGGCACTGCTCTCCATAAACATATTCTATTTTATTAATTTCCGTTGCTACTTAAACATATTGATTTTTATTTGAACTGAAACTATATAATGTTTCAACATTTAAGTGCTCTCCACATTGTGTTTTATTTGGTTAAATTTAAATTTAGTTTGTGGAACATCAGCGTGTCAAGGTTTTTGGGAAATTTTCCTACTTTGGGTATTCGCAGTATTTGCAATGAATATTTTTGGTGATTGACAGCGACAGCTGATCATATAGAATCATGTTTATTTCCAATTTGTCAGTCTGGAATCCCTTGATTAAAAACTAAAATCCGAGAGAAATTTGTTTTGCCAGTTATTGGCTGTGAAAATTGTGCAATTTCTTCAGATTTTTCTAGAGGGAAATATATTTAGACTTGATCTAAGATTTTTAATTAATTTGTGTTTTGGGAATATTTTGAATAATTTTAAATTCCGAGTAAAAAATAAAGAAATTTTCATTTAGGTTTTATTATCATAATTTTTGTTGTTTACCCAATTCAACTTTTAATCACCCATAGATCATAAAATTGAATTATTTTCTATGTGGAATTTCCTTATATACAACTGGACTGCACTTGATGAACTTATACGGAATATTCGCAATCGAAGCAGATATATGCTATTCCGGGAAAGTCAATATACTCGTACTCAGTGTTTTGTTAATCGACTTATAGATAGCCATGTGTTTTATAAATCTGCAAGTGCCTGACTCATGTCTCTTATAATGATTATTCTTTATTTTTGCAGAGGGATTGCCCTATGTGCCGCATGTCTGTTATGTGGGAGAGAAAGTCTATAAACCGTCAGTCGGTTCCTGTTTCTTCTTCGAAGAGGTCAAGGAATGCTGTTGTGCTCCCATTTTGGTCAAAGAATGTAAGTGCAAATGTTTTCTTGAAAGACTTTCAATGCTAAATGATGATTCCACTCAACACACACACAACACACACACACACACCCAACTTTAGATTAACAATGCGTTGCTAATTTTATAATGTAAACAAATTCACAAGGCTACAAGATCATCATTTCATCATTCCACACGCAGCCCCAAAAAGCGTATCATGATAATTAGATTTAGTTTATAATGCTAATTGAAATTACTCACAATTTTTTTGGTAGACAGCCCACCATCGAATTCGTATTACTAGTCGAGTCGTATTGCCTTAAATCATAAACTTTAAGCATAATTAACAACAATCGGTGTGTGTTTATTATTCTTTCCTAAATCCATTTGAACAGTCTCTCGGCCAGGTCAATAAACATAACACTTTGGAACGCCCATAAACAAATATGAGTAAAGCTGTTAAATAATTGAACTATTTGAAAGCACATGCTAAATTTTTACAGCTTCTCATTAATTTGGCAAAGGGTTTAACCGTTTGAGTTTTAGCACGAACTAAAGTCGTTAAATTTTATAAGGAAAATATTATCTAATTCAATGAAATTTGAGATTTCGTGTTAAAATATATAAAAACCAGATAAACTTAAGATTTCTTAACTTAACTAACATACTCTTAACTAACATCTTTCATTTATACATAAACTTTTTCTTTACTCTTACAGGGCGACATATTTCTGCTGCTCCACTGACCACACCAAAGATACTGCTGAGCTCTATACTGGTCCTATTCTGTCTACTACACTGGCGCACACGAAGACGTTGCGTTTGTTAAAGTTTATAAAATATAAGTAGGGGATTTTGGGGCGGGTTTAATTGGCAAACGATCTAGTAAAACATAGTCATAGTCATGTAGGCAACACACCACGCATTATTAAGTTATGAATAAGTGTACTTAGTTCAAAGAGTCCAATCCAAAACAAACTATTCTATAAATATATCAGTTAAAGTTGTATTTAAGCGTTAATAAATATTTTATAAATTTGTATAACTATTTGCAGCAGGAGTCTGAAGATATAGCCTCTCCACTCCATTTGCATATTAGTGTATATAGTTTGTAGATTTTGTTTTTTTAGTTATTATATATATTTATAGTTTTGTCACTTAACTAACTAAAAGCAGCTATGATGGCTGCTAATATTTATAATCTGAGAATACAAAATAATAATAAACAATACATAATTGTAAACATATTTAAAAATTGAGGTTGCTTAAAAATGCCCATATATAAAAATGGCAAATATGAATGCTTAGATTCTAATTATGGGTGTGCGGCATGCTTAAACCTAATCGGTCCACTAAACCTCAAGTTCAGTAAGTCGGCCTTAAGTCTATATGTAGTCTCCTACCTCTCAAATGGCTTTACAAGCTGGTTCGGCTGTTAAGCGTACGCTGCAGGGCATTCACACAGGACAGCACATCCTCGTAATCCTTGGACCATTCACGTAAATTGCGCTCCAAGGTCTCCAGTCGCGTTGGACCCAATCGCATGCCACCATGCTTAATGGCAGCATAGCAGGAGCAGGCCAACAGTTTAAAGCATTGCCTGCGGACGGCATTGTGTGAATTGCTTTCCCAATTTGGTGTACTGGCTACGCACTGCCAGGCCATGGTAACATAGTCGACCAGTGCATCCCAGTGCGTGGTATCATGCAGACGCTTTTGCTTGTGTTTGCAGCACGCGCTTGAACTCGTTGAGGTGTATGGATGCCTTGGAGTAGGCAGCGGCATCCGTTTTCTTGCACAGCCTTGATGTGGGCAGAGATTTGAATATAAGCCTCTTGGCATAATGCAGCTCCTGCTCCAACAAGCTGTAAATGTACCAAGCATTTGTAAAAAACGCTGAAGCTTTGAGTATAATTCACTTACCTTATATCTGGCGTTGGCAGCTGGGCTCGTATCTGCTCCTCGGCACTTTGAGTTGCGGTCGTTGTTTCCTGCTTTATATTGCACATTATTAAATCAATGAGCTGTTGCTGTGAAAGGCCCTGCAGGAGCGCTGGCAGCGGTACATCGTTATTTGTTTGCGCCACAGGACGATCATCCATTTTTAGCTTCTTTACGATGGGTGTACCTGGCCATAGTTGTTGCTTTGTGCTGGTTAATTTCATCGGAGAATATGTATCCATTGGAGTCGGTTCGGGCGGTGTGCTGCCCATGGTTAGTCGTTTACGTGGTGAACTGCGCAATATCATGCCGCTAGTTAATTGCAGATTTTTAGTTGGCGTACGCTGGAATGGACTACGTATTGCATTGCCACTGCCGCTGACGCCGCCGCCATTGACTTTGTCTGGTGAGAAGGTCGTTGTGAAACGACGACGTCCACGTTGCCTGATAATCAGTTCATCTGGTGAGGGCAGTGGCGAAAAGCTAAAGTCCTGTGCCTGCGGTACATTCAAATCATTATCCACACGCAGCCCTAGGCCTCCGCCGCCGTTCGGCGTGTGGGCTGTGGCTGCCGGCGTGGGCTCGTCGGGAGTTCGACGATTGGCGTTTGTTGGTGTATTCGCCACACGCAGTGCTTCCAGGCGATCCGGAATTTCAGCCAGTGCCATGCGCGTCTGCAGTGTAGGCGTCGTTGTCGTCATTGTTGTTGTAGTCTAAGTAACTGCAAATTGTAAACGCAAATTTAGCGGATAATGCGCTGCAACTGAGGCGCCACTTTTGTTGTGTGAAGGATGTATTGATGTATTTACTTTAGCTTGTACTTGACTCGATCGTTTACCTTGGTCGTTGCTAGACTATTTTTATTTTGTTTAGTTTTGTTTGCCAAAATTGCGCCAATTCATATGGCTACCTCACGCAGGGCTACCCAAAAAACCTGTAGAGTTGCCTCTGCAACGCAAAACAAAACGTTCTGGCAACGCTACTGCAGCACATGTTGCAAGCTGTCTGGTAGCATCGTTCTTTTCCTTCGTAGTCTTCAAGTCGTTCGCAACGCAGACAATTTAGAGCGAATTTAATTTGTTGAATTAAATAAGAAACAATTCATTTTAGATTAACATTAAATAATGTTAATATTGGGCACTGCCACATTGGCCGAGAACTATGAAAATCGTGCCGGCTATTGCGGCTTCGGCGATTGAAATCTCAACCATGACAACCACGTGGTTTTGACATTGCACTTGTTGAAAAATTGAACAGAATTTTTAGTTGTCACCTAAAATGAATCTATGAACCCTACATAAGGTAAGTTTATATAAAATGAAATATATATTTGTGTGTAAAACAACTTAAATGATGATAACTTCATACCACAGCAGAGCAATTATGTTGAAATCTATTTTACATGCATCACCATCTGACGAGTTTTTTATACCAAAAGATTTTTATTTAGTTAAGTTTATCAGTACTAAAACAAATTTTCTTTATTGCAGCTCTACGTGTGAAAATGCTGAGCAGAAGGTGGATCGTGGGGTAACCATGCATAGAAGGTAACTATTCTGAAAATTCAACTTACTAGTCAAGATACTACAATGATGATAAACTCATACCAAACGCAGACAAATTATGTTGAAATCTATTTAACATGCATCACCATCTGACTATTTAAACAAACTACAAATATCTTTATGTCTAAGCAAATTAAACTAATTTGTCTTTGCCTTTTCAGGTAGCTCTGTTGCTACCTTTGCTGCCAGCAAATGGAAGAGACACCAGTTGAAATAAGCTGAAAGTAAGTGTTCTTCAGTTAAAAATATAATTAATTAATTTAAATGATGATAAACTCATACCACACTCAGATAAATTATGTTGAAATCTATTTAACATGCATCACCATCTGAATTCATTCCATGCAAATCTTAAGCCCTTAATTAAAGCCATTAAACTAATTTAGTTTTCGTTTATTTTTCAGCAGCGCATTCGAGGAAAATTTGTAAATTATACAATAAAATATATAATATATAAAATAAACTTATAAACAACTTAAACAACTGTTTAACACTCGCAACAAGGGGCTCATTATTTCCTCTGTCTCGTGACTCTCTCATCAATTCCAGAGCAGCAAGGAGAACAAGAGCAGATATATGATTCTCTCTCTTTTGTTTGGAATTACTCCATGTGTGGCTACGATTGAACTCTGGCAATACATTGCCATAGTTCAGCTGCTTGTTGACCTCTGTGCGAGCTGCTCCACCGCGTTCTGCGAAATCCCGTTTCTTCTTGAAACTCTCGTAGTACCAGTCCATGCCATCCTTGCGTTCGGCGCGATCCGATGGAGGCAGCTCAGACAAACTGTCTGCCTGTCTCGCCATTAACTGTTGCTCACTGGCGATGCTCTCGTTGTCCGCACTAGGCGTGGTGCGTTGATACTCCTCCGCTGTGGGCTGTGAGAGTTGGTGCTGCTGCTGATGTGGTGTATACACCTTGGTGATGGTTGAGCGTCCACCAGGCGGACGCAGTGCAGATCCTCTTGTGGGCGGCGCGGTGGCTCGGCCATTAGGCGTGGCCTTATAATCAACAGTAGCTTCTGTTGTGGTGCTCGTTAGCCAGGAATGACTCTTGATCTGTGCCTCATGCTCCTCTGGGGGTGGTATCAGCAATATGGTCTCCGCAGTTGTTGTGGGCACAAGTTTCGGTGGACGTAGCAAGGTTACTGACTGTGCCTCCAGATCTTCATCATCGTACTGTGAATCCACCGTTTGTTGTTGCTCACTGGAAGTGCTGCTCGTGCTGGCCTCTGTTGTAGTGGTTCTCGTCGTCGTTGTTGTGGTTGTGGTGCGTGCAGTTGTCAGTGGTTTGGTGCTCTGCATTAGCGGTGCCTGTGTGGTCACTTCGCTTGACATTTCGGTGACGTAGTAGGTGACACTTTCGCTGCTTTCGGAGCTGGTGGTTGGTCTGGGACTGGGCTCCTGGCGCACTCCAATGGGCACAAAGTGACGCTCCATGTGTGGCTTGCTGGTGACATTCACGGGCTCCACCAGACCACGACGCGGATCATGCACAGGCATAAAACCACCCACATGGGCGGGCACAATGGGTCGAAAGCCGCCCCGTTCAATGCTCGCTGGTTCCCGAAATGTGGTGCGAAAGACGCCCGCAGTGGTGGCCGCACCACTCTCATTGCTCAGGGCTTCCTCACCAGAATTGGTGCTGCTTTCCATCTCCATGTAGCGATTCCGTATGCTCGAAGGATTCTGTTGTTTTTGCTCCTGCTGCTGCTGTTGTTGCTGCTCTCGCAGATACTTCTCAAACTCTGCACTATTCGGTTGATACATCCTCTGTTTGCCACGCCCCGTGGGCAGATTAATATGCGCCATTCGATGTGTGGCGGGCATTTGATCCTCCTGATCTGTGCGCTGTTTACGCCCCCGGTCGCCGAAGCCAAAGAAGCGTCCAAGACTCAAGCTGGGTAAGGGATAACCAAAGAAGGTGAAGGGAGATCCAACACCAGGGGCAGGTTGTGGCCGTCTATTGAAGTATTTGGTATGGAGCAATGTGTTGTTAAGATCAATATTGCCACTCGTCGCTGTCACTGGACTTGGCTTGGGACGCTGTGAGCTGCTGACCACCGCATTGCTGGTTTCCGGTCCATCCGTGGAGTCCACATACTGATCATAAAAGTATTCACTCTCACCCACCATCGGTCGCTCGCCGTTCGCCTCGCATTCCTCGCTAAACTCATCGGGCAGATCACGCTGGAAGACATCTCCGTGTTCGTTGAGTAGCGGCAGATGATTCCCATCGGTGCGTTCATTGTCATCGCCATTGAGCAATTCCAATCCCAGGCACAGACTGCGCTCCATTCTCGCTGCTCTCAGCAGACGACCGTCTTGGCATTTGGGTCCCGGAAAGGGGAAATTGGTCTCCTGCAGCCAGACTGAGAGCCACTGCATCTCGCAGTTGCAATCAATGGGATTACCTGCAAATGTACAGAAAGCAGAAGAGTATAAGAAGGTATGGAAAGAGTTCAGGGTGCTTTCTTACCATCCACATCAAGTATGGCTATGTTTCCACGCAGATTCCTAAAGGTGCGCTCCTTTATGGTTCTCAGCTGATTGTTCCGCATGGATAACACCCGCAATCTGGGCATAGTCTCAAAGGGAGAACCCTGTGGGAATGAATAGTTGTAGGAGTAATTTAAACATGTGAAACACGACTCACCTGAATACGACAAATTTGATTGTTGTCCATCTTCAGCTCCACCAGCCAGTTGAGCGCCTTTAGAGGCATTGTGGACACTAGCTTGACTCCATTGGTGGACAGATCCAGCACCTCCAGATTACGCATGCTACGCAAGCCAATGTTCTCCATGTTGCGGAAGTGATTGTTGGATAAATTCAGAAACACCAGTGAGTTGGCATGATGGAAACTCTCCGGGGAAATGTAGCGCAGTTTGTTGTACTGGAAGTGGGAGGCGAGCAGCGAGGGAAGCTCCTCAAACACATGATCCTTAAGCTCGACCAGCTTGTTGTCCGCCAAAACAAACTCCTGTAGCTCGGGCAGACCCTTGAGAGCACCTGGTTGGACACTGGCAATCTCATTGCTGCTCAGATCGAGATATTGTAGCTTGGGCAGGTTACGAAAGGTTCCTTGCTGCAGCTCCACGATAAGATTATTGGACAGACGCATCTCGACGACATTGCGCCAGGCATTGACTACATCGGAGTGGACGCGGGAGATCTGATTGTAGCTGAGATCCACATCCCGCAGACTGTGCAGATTGCCCAGACCCACAGAGATGTCGAGCAGTGCATTGCCGGACAGATCCAAGTACTCCAGGGAGCGTTGATTGTCAAAGGCGGTTGGTGAGATGCTTCTAATGAGATTGCGGGACAAATCCAGTTGCTCCAATCGGCTGTTATTCGAGAAGAAGTTGTCCGTAATCGACTCTAGTTTGTTCGACTGCAGATTAAGATTCCTCAGCTCGGCCAGCGGCAGCAGAGCACGCTCATCCGCCTGTCCCAGCTGGTTGTCCTGTAGATGGAGCAGCTCTAACCGCTGAATGCCAATGAAGGATGTATCCTCCAGCTGACGCAGTTGATTCTGCGCCAGACTCAGCACCCGCAGCTCTGGTGCCGCTTGGAAACCGTTACGTGACAGCTGCTCTATGCGATTCTGGCTGAGATCGAGCATGCGGAGATTGGGCAACTGCAGAGATTTACTGCCAGCAGCGGGCAGTGAAGCAATTCGATTACCTCTCAACGAAATACGTTCCACAATTTGTGGCAAGCCGGCAATCATGGTGGACAACTGATTGAAACTGGCGTCCACCTCGAAGAGACGCTCCAGATGCATCAGTGTGCCAGGATGCAGATGACTCAGCTCATTGGAGGATATGTTAAGGGTCTCCAGCAAGCCATTATGACGGAAACTATTCGCAGCCAACTCGGTGAGTCCATTCTCGCTGAGATCTAGGCGACGCAGCGAAGGCAAACCCGCCAGGAGCTGTGCATCCACGCGTGTGAACTGATTCTGTGCGAGATCCAAGCCTTTGAGACCCGGTAGATTCCAGAAGGGCAGTGGTAACTCCGAGCTGAGGCTATTGTTGCGCATGCGCAGCTCACGGAGCGCCGGCATGGCCATCAGGGCATCGCGTTCAATGAGTCGCAGCTGATTGTTATTCAGATGCAGTTGCTCCAGCGTGCCATGGCCACGTAGTGCTCCGTAGGGCAGTTCACTGAGCTGGTTGTTGCTCATGTCGAGGAATCTCAGAGTGGGCAGGGCATCCAGCAACGCACGCAAGGCCTCCACATGACCAATCTCGTTGTTATAGATGTGAACAGCTTCCACGCCACTACCCGAGGCCTGGAGCAGAGATTCCGGGTGTATTCTTCTAATCAGATTGTTATGCAAGTAGATTGTCTTCAGTTGAGGCGTGCGCAGGAAAGCGCCGTATTGTAGTTCCGTAATGCGATTGTCGTTGAGATGCAGCTCGGAGAGATTGGGTAAGTCCACAAAGGAACCGTCTTCAATGACATTAATTATGTTGTGATCCAGTCGCAGCTTCTTCAGATGCTCCAAATCCTTCACAATGCGTCCGATCATGCCCACATCGCTGATCTGATTGTGGGAGAGCTTGAGACTCACCAGATTTGGCAGTCGGGACAAGGCACGCAGATGTATCCAGTTGAGGCCATTTCGACTCAGATCAATATTCTTCAGCGAGATCAAACCATCAAAGAGACCGGCCTCCAAGCGGGTTAAACCCGATCCTCCTGTTATGTGAATGTGTTGCAGTTTGGGCAAGTGGCGGAAACTGTGCGCTTGCAGCTCCGTCAGAGACGAACTCTGAACACTCAGATACGTGAGACTGAGCAGACCAGAGAAGTCCGGCAAGTGCTTCAGTTCCTCACTCTGTATGGTTATAGCCAGCATATTGATCATGCCGTTCAAGCTCTCGCTGGGAATGCTCCGCAACTGTGGCTCCACTATGAATATCTCCACCAGACTGTTCTCCAACTCGTTCAGCCAACCATTGGAGACACGTTCGATGCTGTTGTATCTGAGCATCAGTCGAACAATCTGCAGATTCCCAAAGAATCTACCAGGTAAGGCTGGCAACTGATTGTTCTCCAGCACCAATTCATCGATTTTAGTTTTAATATTACGCTCCACGGACTTGAGTCCATCCATTATCTGGGGCAGATTGCTGTGTGAGCACCTGGTAGAGTATACCGATTTTTAGTATAAGTCTAGAGGGTGAGTTGATGACTCTTACCATATCTGTATCTCCTTGCCACGCAGTGAGCAGCGGCAGGGCAGTATGGCTTCAGAGGGTGGACAGCTATCAGCTCGAACACAAGCTATCCAGACGGTAGTATAAAGCAACAGAATCGACCGATATAACATCTTGAGCGTCGCTTTGTTCAGGCATAAAGTCTACCCAGACGGGCGCATAGCTAAAAGAATAAAAATAATCAGTCAGATAGGTTCCTTTAGCAACCTCTTTCCTTTCCATTCATTATTCAAAACGCAAAATAATATCTTTGTAAACCCCATTATAAAGCTTTATGGAAATAACCGCTCTTTTAGCGCCATAAGTCAAGTTCATTCATGATTAACGTATCAAACATTCTATTGATAATTATCATAATTCGCTATAATTTATAAATTAGGCAATACAACGTTTGTTTTTAATCAAGAAAATTATAATCAAAACAGTTCATTGTCGTCACCAACTGTCAGCAAAATTTGGCTATTGCAAAAGTCACATTTGTAGACGAAAAACAATTGGTAATACCAACAGGCTAATACCATTGAAATTATTTCAATTTTTAAAGACCTAAAATTTTTAACTATTTGGTAAAAAGTGCACAATTTACGGCCCAAACTTTAGTTCAATATACATACGTTATTTATGATAGTCTGATTAATTTTTAAAACTTTATGTTTTTAGAAATATTTTTTTTAGAAGGAAAATTTAAAATAAACAATTAATTTAGAGATCACCCCAAGACATTTTATAATATATTAAAATTGGTTTCCTTTTAACAAAGTTTTGAAACTTGAAAGTTTGGAAAAATATATATTATAACAGCTCTTAAGTAGTTTAATAGAATTCGTTAAATAATTTTTTGCGAATTTTAATAAATTTACTAAACTGGCAAACCAGCTACCAATTGACACTACTCAGTTGTAGTATACCCTCTAAACAAACCTTTCTCGTTCACTTTGGTGAATTTCACCCCCTGCGAAATATGTATTTATAATTTCTACCAAGCTTTCATAAATCAACGCTGCAGCTATCGACACTTGGGCTATAATCGGTAAAAGGAATAAATCAATTGATAAGTTGTAGTATTCAAGAACTTCAGACAAAGAGCGAAAGGGAGAGAAAGAGAGAAACCGTTTTGGCTTTGGTATATAAGACACCTGCAGAGTTGTTGTTATCAGATCCAGGTGGTAACTTCAAGTGTTAACAATGCGAAGCTTTCTATATTTGCTGGGGCTATTGCTGGCCATGGGCGTGGCGTTAGCCGATCCCAAGATCACTCTGCACGAAATGCAGCGCACGGACGAGCGCATACGATCCCACGGTTATCCAGCAGAGTCCCATGTGGTGGAGACTGAGGATGGCTATCAGTTGACGCTCTTCCGCATTCCCTACTCCCACAATCGTAAGAATCAGAACGAGAAGCGTCCTCCAGTGCTGCTGCAGCACGGTTTGTTCAGTAACTCGGATTGTTGGCTTTCTGCTGGACCAAAGTATTCGCTGGCTTATCTGCTCGCCGATGCCGGTTACGATGTCTGGCTAGGAAACTCTCGTGGAAATATCTACTCTCGTGCCAATAGCAAAATCTCCCTGAATAGCCCACAATTCTGGCACTTTGATTGGCATGAAATTGGCACCATCGACATTGCTGCCATGGTTGACTATATTCTGGCCAACACTGGTCATTCCCAGCTGCATTATGCGGGTCACTCCCAGGGCACCACCGTCTATTTGGTGCTGCTCTCCGAGCGACCGGAGTACAATCAGAAGATCAAGTCAGGTCATTTGTTGGCTCCCTGTGCCTTCTTTGAGCACGGCAGATCGGCAATCTTCAGATGGCTCGGTCCATTGGTGGGCAGCCCTGGTGGCATTTGGAACTCGGTCATGGAGGACTTGGAACTCATACCCTACAATAACTATATCAATCGCTTGATCGACAATGCCTGCGGCACTGGCAGTCCCTACGATTCCATTTGCAAGAACGGATTCCTGATGTTCGCCAACGGCGGCTACGAGAACATTAACATCGTAAGTGGTGCAAAGAAAGTTCGCTTAGAATTCCCAACTAGTTCAAGCTTTCTTCTCCCCTTTAGACCGCCATGCAGCAGATGATTGAAACCCATCCTGGTGGCTCCTCCAGCAACCAAGGCATTCACTACATACAGCTCTCTGTGTCTAATTACTTCCGTCAGTACGACTGGGGCACCAAGAAGAATCTGAAACTCTACGGCCAGGAATTGCCGCCAGACTACGATCTTAGCCGCATTACAGCCAAAACACACTCGTACTCCAGCCAGAATGATGCACTTTGTGGCCCAAGGGATGTGGATACACTCGTGTCGGAGTTTACGCATCTGACAGAAGATCATCGTGTGCCATTGGAAAGCTTCAATCATTTGGATTTCATTGTGGCCAAGAACATGAGGGAACTGGTCAACGATTTGGTTGTCGACAGAATTAACAAATACGAGGGTCATTGATTTATTGATTGCGATCTTTAAATAAATCCCATTATAATCAATTTACAGCAAAAGTGAGTGCTAAAAATGTTTTGTTTTTCGAGTCAGACACTGATTAGATTGCAACTATCTATACTTGAAGTATTAGCTTAATTATAGCACTTGGTTTAGATTTAGACACGTCTCAGTTGATAAGTTGAATTGAGTAATTTATAAGTTATGCATTCCTATGGGCTACTTTTGATTTAGTTTATATAATTACTGTTATTTTATTAATTAAACTATAATATTTTCAATACTACTTCAAAGTCTTGCACCTTTTGTGGGCGTACGACAGGAAGTTGTAGTCGAACTTGTGCAATAATCCAAAGACTCTAAACAGACAAATACATGCACACATCTACTAACCATATATCCAGGTCTGTAGGGTTATAGCTATGGTCTATAGTCTATAGTCTCCATGCAGCTGCGCAACCAAAAAAAAAGAAACTTTTTGCGCCAAGAAGCGTAACATGGCTTTTCAACAAAATTTTGTAATCATTTAACAAAAAAAAAAAAAAAAAAATAAAAGCAACAACAGTAGTCGTAGGAGTTATTGTTGTTGTTGTAACGGCACGAAGAGCTGCTGGGGTCTAACGTAGCGTCCACAGAGCCGAGTCTCTACTGTACAGTGTATACGCATGCGCGCGGAGTTTACATCAAACGAACCTTGAAATTATTGTCGTTTTCATCATTGTCTGTAATTTCTTTGAGCTGGAAGCAGCTGCCTCCTCCACAGCTCCACAACTCCACTCCACTCCACTCCACAATCGGAGAGCCAAGTCTTGTATCTTTGCAGCTGCCGCAACTAAGTGTGACTTGAAGGTCTACCTCTTCGATGTTATAGTACTCGTAGTGTTTGAAGTTTTGGCGACAGTTTCACCAGCTCTTGTAGTGTATTTTTCTGCAGTTCGCTCTGATTTCTTTCGAGTCTCTCCTAATTAAATAACTGTTAGTTCTTTCAACGGGCTTTTGGGAACAGATAGAGCACATAAGATCATGTTTGATAAACCCAAATATTTAGTATAGGTTGCGCAGTTAATTAAGCCGGAACAGCTTGAGATGAAGAGGGTAACAGCGCCATCTAGCGTTGAATGTTGTTACTTGAAGTTGAGGAATGGAAATTAGGAGGCTTTTTAAATATTTTAAAAGAAATCCTTAATGAGTTAACATTTAATTAAATTGAGTACATACAAAACAATTACTTCTTTCTGATATATTTCCATATTTTTAAGCTTAAATATTTTATAATTTAAGAACGTTTTTAGGTCATAATAAAGTTAAGTTTTAAATGCTTCCATTTTTTCAACACTTACTCCAAAGGCAGCGTATCTAAAATATCCAAGTGGTTAATGCTTTCCTTATGTTTTATTATATAAAATTTTTATTTTTTATTTTAAGATATTTCATTAATTGATCTTACACAAAACTTTGTTAAATCTTTGCCCAATTGATGGCTGTAAACTCCACAAATAACTTGATAAATTTCTCAGCTTCTTTCCCAATATTTTTCACTTCACTCACTTTCGTGCGCACTTTTGCTTTTTATTTTGCTTGCTTAATTTCTCATTAATTTAATTAAAAATTGTAGTTAAGGCGATATTTTAGTAGTCGTTTTAGCCGTGTTTTATTTGGGGAGCCGTCTTTGCGAACCGTCGCGATTGGAATGCGCGTTGAAACTGTTTTTGAAAAACGTTATGTGGAGTCCCAAGAGATTACTCAAGATTTTCTATGAATGTTTTGAGTGGAATTTGGAGGGGTGAGAGAAGCAAAGCAGCGAATGCTTCCTGCCTGTGCAATATTAGAGCCAAGTTGGCTCCACACTTGGCTGATTCTCACTCACAAAGCCAGACTCAGGCTTGGCCAGCAAAACGCTTGTGGATCGCAAGTGTGGATGGCATGTGGATCGCAGGCAACAGAACTGAACTGTGACCAACTGTGTTTGCCGCCTCCAGGGGTCGTTTTAGACCCCGGCTTGGCCATGTTGCTTGCACGGGGCGAGGTTGTTTATGCCAAGTTTATTAAGTACAATAAACAGATTGAAATTGCAAGTGACATTATCGAATTATGTGAGGAAATTGTTGGCTACACAGCGAAGGCCAAAAGTGTGCTCAGTTAAATAAAGATTTGAAAGCGAAAAGCTGCCAAAATAAAAATATTATAGTTAAGTGACTTTAAGGCATAAGAAATAGAAGTACTTGAGAAGGTGACAAGAGCCAAAGTAGTGGCAAAAATATGCATAAATAATTAAGAGTTTACTGTAAAAAAAATTAATTTAAGGGCTTTATAGCTAGACTTCTTATGTCAGTTAGTTTTGGCTTTAAAGGTGTAATTAAATATAATTATTTTTAGGCCCATAAGTATCAACATGTTGATCCAAAAAACAAACAACCTTTCTGATTATACCAAGACACTATAAACAAAAAAAACGGGGTTTCAAATATATTTAAACTGCTCCTAATATAATATAAAACAAATAGTTACTAAACTATATAAGCTAAACAAATATTTAATTCATTAAAATAAATATAATATTATATAAAATACCTTCAGAACTGTATGTGTGATTCGTTGTCTTGTGTTAAAGCTCCAAATCATATTCATTTCACTTTCATTTCCTTGCCCGATATCTCACGATATATATCGCAAATCGCAGTATCTTAGACGCTCTATGGTCGGCTCACTTTTGCCAAATTAAATTAAAGGCCTCATAAAGCGCGCGATTCACATAAAAATTTTCTTTTTTTTATTTATCAACATTTTGGTCGCTTTTATTTCTGTTTGTTCAGTTACATAAAACGTCGACACTTTGGGCATCGCTTGGCTGAGCAATGGGGACTTGAGACTGGCAACTGGCAACTGGGGACAGGGAATGGGAATGCGAATGGATCTGGTACTGGTACTGCTACTACCCCAAACGCTTCCCTAATACCATGTACAAAATTTCCATGGCATGAAAGTATTTAAAGAAAATTCATTTAGAAAATTGCCAGCTGTCTGTTCTGTTTGGGTTATATTTTTAGTTTCTACATAATATTTACTTATTTTGTTAAGTTCAAAGCATTCAGATGTCAAACGCCGCATCTTCAAGGCTATGGAACTGTCATCGTAGCAGATTCGCTCCCGGTTTTACTAGGCAGATCACCCCATCTCTGATTATGAGGTTCATTGCGCTATCTGATTCTATAGGCACACGTTTTTGTACCTACTAAAAGTTGGTTACAGGGCATACCAACTAGAAAGCAGCTACAGGTGTCTTATACAACTAGCAACTCTGGACTGTAGGGTATTTTGCCGTCTTCACCTTTCGTTTATCGTGCTTTTACTAGTTAGTTTAAAGGTTTGCCAAAAGTCTGTTTTGCTATTACAGGCCCTTGAACCGAGGTCGTTCTACATAATTGAAGCTCATGTTCAATTTCACTTTCAAGGTTAATTCAATTTCGTTTCAATTTGCGCGCGAATTAACGCTGAGCTTTCGTTCAACAAATTCTGAATCGCATTTTGTTACACTTTTGTAATATTTACGCATTTCTCAAATAAATTGAGAATCGGGTAAGAATTCTTCTTAGGAATACATAACCCATCAATCAATATTAGAAACAAAATCTTGTTTCTAACCCTTTTGTTATCTAATTTTTAATTGCTTTTACTACAAGTGTTGTTGTAATTTCCTATTTTTGTTATGTCCAATGGCATAATACCCTGTACACAGAGGAAAATTTTCAGTCGTATGCTATTTTCATAACCGGGCCACATGAATGTGTCTATGTATTAGGAGAGAGGCGTGTCCCCTATAAGGAAACAGCACGCAGTAAGACCCTGTACTTAATTGGTACGAAGGGTTCACTGACGTTTCCCAAAACATAATTCTTAAGGCCCCCCCTTGGGATCCTAACACTCTACCATATGACTAACGAAAAGGAATAATCAGAGCATAGCATATCAGTCGACTATATAACGATCCAAGAAAAAACTACTTAAGGAAACGTTGTTGTTTTTGAAAACACCTCTTGTCTACAGGGTCTTCTCCGGTCTACCAGTACGGCCCATCCCACTAGTTGTTTTGGTTGTCAATTGTCGGGCCTCCTGTTAGTTGGGTCGTTGTTGCTTTCGCTTTTTATTGAATTATAAATGGCAAAATCGAGCAAATCTCTTGCCATAGTGACAACAACCACTGTAGCTACAACAACCGCAACAACTACAACTACGGGGACTACACGAGCAAAGACCTCTCATAATTGTTGAGAGCGTGCCAAGAGTGCCCGACAAGTAACGAATATGAATACCGAGTGTTCACGCGATTTATTCGGGAATACGAATATATATACATATGTGGAAGTGGAATAAATATAATTTCAACGTTGCTTGGTTGCTGCTGAAAATGATTTGCTGACTTTCGAAATCAGTTGAAATCTGTAACTCGTTGCGAGGCGGCGGTGTCCGGTCCGATCCTGTAAAGAAATTCCAAAAAAAATAAACTTTTTTTTTCTAATTCGGTCACATCATGTTGCGCAAATGTCTGAGCAGCTTGGTGTCCAGGCGACACCAGATGCAGCCGCTGGCTAGGTTCATGCACCAAGCGGTAGACACAAAAAGACCCCCAAAGATTCTTATCACGGGTTAGTCAAAGTCCTGCGTTTTCTAGTCCTGCCCGACTGATCCCTGTGTGTGTTCTCCTCTCGGCAGGTGGTCTGGGCCAACTGGGCATTGAGTGTGCCAAGCTGTTGCGCTCACAGTACGGCAACGATAGCGTAATCCTCTCGGACATCATCAAGCCCAGCGATGCAGTGCTCGAGAATGGACCTTATATCTTTGCGGATATTCTAGACTTTAAGGGACTGCAGAAGATTGTCGTCAATCACCGCATTGATTGGCTCATTCACTTCTCGGCGCTGCTCAGTGCGGTGGGCGAACAGAATGTTCCCTTGGCTGTGCGGTAATAATCCAACTGGGGAATCAGCTGACTTTATCTGATTTAAACTTATTTTAGGGTCAACATCGAGGGTGTCCATAACGTAATTGAGCTGGCCAAACAGTATAAGCTGCGCATCTTTGTGCCCAGCACAATTGGCGCCTTTGGGCCCGACAGTCCCCGTAATCCCACACCGAACATAACGGTATGTTTCAGTGTCCCAAAAAGAAATCCTCAGTTTTCTGTTTGTTCGATATTCTGAATAGTTTGTGGTCTTGTTTTCCCCCGTAGATACAAAGACCTCGCACTATTTATGGCGTTTCCAAGGTGCACGCCGAATTGATTGGCGAATATTATTATCATAAATTCGGTTTGGATTTCAGATGCCTGCGTTTTCCGGGCGTCATTTCCAGCGATCCACCAGGCGGCGGCACCACGGGTAAGTCAGGGAAAATAGGTAAAAGTATCTGAAAGATACTTTCGCCGAGCGAACTGTGTCATTGGGCTAATGCCTTAAGTAGTTTTTATTAAAGTCAATTGTTCATAGTTTAATGCAACCGATAGCATGACAATGCAGTTGAAAGTATCTGTGTATCTGTAAGATACAAAGCAACCAGCTAGCAAGCTTAGCTCTTTTGAATTGTTTGTTCAGTTACCAGGTCACTGATTAAGTTATTTAGCTATTTAAAGCTGCTGTTTTTCCATTTTGTTGGCCGGAAAATAGTTGAAGACTTAAACATAACCTAAATAATTATGTTAATATTAAATTAAATAATTTAAGACAAATAGTAATCATTTAACAGCTCAAAAATAAGTATTGTTCTTGGAGTCTAAAATTATATTCATAAGCCTTACCTCACACCTAACCTAACATTTTTTTAACATAACCTCACAACAAATAATTTGCTTACCTTTGCAGACTACGCTGTCTCCATTTTCCACGATGCACTGCGTCATGGGAAGCACACCTGTTACCTGAAGCCAGACACACGCCTGCCCATGATGTACATTGAAGACTGCCTGCGGTGAGTTAAACGTATCTCTCCCCCGAAATACTCAATTACTAAAGTTATTGTGCTCCCCGTAGTGCTCTATTTGAGTTCATGCGTGCGCCAAGCGAGCAGCTAAAGCGTCGTGTGTACAACGTCACTGCCATGTCGTTCACTCCCGAGGAACTGGTTGCAGAACTGAGCAAACACGTGCCTCATCTCCATGTGCTCTATCAACCGGATAGTCGTCAACTGATTGCCGATTCTTGGCCTCAGGTGTTTGACGATACCGAGGCTAGACGCGATTGGAACTGGAGCCATAAGTATGACCTGAACAATCTGGTTGATCTAATGGTCAAGGATGTGAAGGAGAATTACATCAACTGAGGCACCGGGCAAAACTGGAGAAACCGCATCCAGTATTCCACAACTGAATCTAATGGCATTTGAGTAAAAAAAACACAAAGAGAACTAATGAAATATACAACTAACTTACATTGTTCGAATAAATCCTTTACAAACCAAGGTCTGGCATTTTTCTTAAGTATAACAGAAATATTTGAATGTCTTAAATAAGTTTAGTGGATTTAAAGCTTTTATTACACTTCATTTAATTAAGTCTAAGCACCTTTGAGGTTTCAATATAGAAATCCATAATTGTGTTAAGTTCCGAGGCTTAAATGCTACTTAAACTACGTTATACAATGCATTACAGTTAGGCGAGATACTAAGTAGTTACAAATTTATATATGTATATTGATTGTTTGTTAGATATCAAACTCTTCGTGCAGCTTGTAGTTATGCAGAGAACCGCCATGTGTGGCTATATACAAATCAGCTGACTCAACCGATATTTTGGATTCACATTTATCATCTAGTTGTATATTATTTTTGGACAATTTCGGTTGTCGTCGTTGTTCTTGTTCATGATATTGTTCTCGTTGTGGGCCGTCTGTAAACGAGCAGAGAGCAAAGAGTTTTTCTCAATCAGTTTTCATTTTTCTATTTTCTTTTTCAACGGATTCTTCAAAATCCCAAAAATATATTTGAATTTTCTTGACCTTTCACAAAGTGTCTTACAAACAGCAATTGGGAGCACTATTTATAACTTGTTTTACAGTTTAACTTATAATTTTGCTAATAACATTTAATAACGTCACTTAAAACAGTTTCAAGTAATTTCATTGTCTTAGAAAAGTGTATAATTGTTTTTAAGTACAAAGTAAATTTAACTATATAGTTACTATTAATATACATTTTTATATTGTTATACATCCTGTGTATAAGATTTAAACTGTTTTCACAATGAAACTACATGGAAAATTTAAATTCTTTTACTATTAAAGGTGCACATTTCAAAGTATGAGTATTTGAGCTAAATACATTAAAAAATCAATAAATTCCATAAAATATATAATGATTTACAATAATCTATAGTTATACAGTATGTAATTGCATTTAGTCAATGAATAAAGTGACTCCATAAGTGTTATTAGTTTTCTATAGCTAAACGATAAACAAAATGAGCGTATAACTAATTGTACTCAGTTTACAGGGTATTAAGTAGACTAAAAACCCAAAATTACATTCATTTTTTAGTTATAAATTACAATTCTTTACCGCTAGCTTAAGTTTGTGTTGCAAAACACTTTGTGAAGGGCCTTCTTGCCAAATTAGACAATCCAATGCTTAATGTTAGTAACTAATATTAATGCTTAAATTAAAGATTGCTTAAGTGTTAGCTTGATTGATTGCAACGTGTTGTAAGTAATTGCATTTTAATTGATATATGTTTTGTTTGCAATTTTTAAGTACATAATTGATTCAAAACCGTTTCGTTTGAAGTTGTAATACAAATATTTCATCTCATAATTTTTGTTGGCTTTCTTTTTGTACAATGCGGCGATATTTACAACAATTCACATGGTATAAATATGTGTCTAGTTAATTATATATACGTTAATTCGTATATGTTTTAATTGATTGATTAATTGATACGCTTGCTATTTAAGTGTGGATATTTATAACAATTGCTTTGGTTCATTTCTATTGCTTGCTTTTTTGCACATTACGTATACGCGACGTTGGCACACCGTACAAACAGTAACAGAGTGTGTATGTGTGTGTATTTTATGCGTGTTTGTATGTGTTTTAGTGTGAGTAATATGCAAATTTCTTTTTGGATATACATTTTAAAATATTGCAAATTCGGCGTTAAATGAAAATTCTTTATCTATTTGTTTTTTTTTTTGGTTTTGTGACAAAGAGAGAGAGAGAGACGTGTCGGTGAACTGTTGCATGTTGTATGTGTATGTGAATGCGTATATGTGTGTGTGTGTGCTCTACATATGTCACACACACACATTTTGGCTATATGCAGGTTTTTAGATCATATGCGACATCATGCAACGACTCACATCACGGTTAGCGCGATGCAAATGACCTTGATAATGTGGAAAGAGGCGTGGATGTTGCTCCTGTTGTTGTTGCGTCTGCTGCTGCTGTTGTTGCTGCTGGTGTAGCTGCTGCTGCTGTTGAGCATCATAATCATAGTCCATGAGGCAGGCCTGAGTGCCAATCATTTGTGTTGCAGGCAGGGAAAAGAAATCTGTAAGAGTGGAAAATAGATTAGTAATCGGAATAAAGTTTAAATTAAATCTAAATACTCATTTTTAAGTGAATTTGAACACATTTAACCAATTTAAAGGGTATTTGCTTGTCGTTCACCCTCGATTAACTCATTTATACTTATTGCTTGCTTTTATTTTGGTCAATAATTGTAAAATTGCGATTTTGATTTCGTGTTAATTCCAAAAGCAAATGCTGACGCCAACTTTTCGCAGTCAGCGTTTTGCGTCGCAGTTGGCAGCGCTGCCACGTCGCTGTTAGCGATGGCAGTGCCCCAATTACGGTTCAATTTATTAATAGCCGGTAAATGCAGGCGACGCGACTGCGACGTCAACTGCGCAGTCATCGGTTATCGGTGTTTGTGCTGTTCTCAGCGATAACAAACTTTATTTTTTTGTTGTTTATTTTCTTAGCTAAACAAAAGCGACTGACATGCTGACAAATGGAAAATAAAGGTTTAAAAGCAAAGGTAATAAATATAAATAAATCCAGCATTTATCAAAGGGGTCGTCGGGGGCTAGCGATAACTTAAAAATGTATACCCTGTAGGCAATTTGTCATTAAAAGGGGGTATATACAACGTATGGTATATTAAAATAATTAATCAACACTTAATTTACAAGTAAAACATAATCAGCTTACATGTCGTATTACAGTTACTTTACATTTATATAAACTACAGGGTATTCCACAGTCGACTACCCTTTTTACAAACATTTTTACTTGTTTTGGATGAGGTCAGCCAGCGATAAATGGCAGCGACTGTACCAATAATATGCATATACTAAATATTTAACCAAACACGACTTACTACGGTAAAAGTAATACCCGTAGCTACAGGTATTCATAATGCTAATCAAATATTGATTTCAAATCACTGAAACGGAAACATGTTTGAGCAAACTTGATTAGCTAGATTAGCTTAGCTGGGTCACTAGTTCACCACTAGCTGTGATAACAGGAAATGCAGCTAGCTTAGCGACTAAACCGTTAACTGCGCCTCGCTTATCGCTGAAGGTTAGAGGTGTTTGCGTTCCAATAAGTTTGCCAAACACGCAGATTAATGCATAATGTGCACAGTTTATCAGCTAGTCACTGGCTGATTATAATATTTATATAGTTTACCGGGAAAGTCTTGATTTCCACCACTGTAATAACGTGCATGTCTGTTTTATCGCACGTATGTCACTCACATGTAACAAACACACACACGCACACCTGTACCTATCCAATAAGTCAGATAAGTTCTGATAAGGATGACCCAAAAAACAAATACAAGCAAAGCAAACAACCTCGAAAACGAGAGCAGTGCCAAAAAGTTTCCAAATGCTTATTTTGTAACAACATTTACGAAATTTCTTCCACTGCCTAGCGGCAATTAAACAAAAAAAAATATCGTACACTTTTTGGTTGCTGTGTGCCGTGCGGTGTGAAAAAGTCAAGGGCAACCACAATGTAAAAATGAAATTATACATTAAATTTGGATGCTTAAGTTTATGCGCATAATTACCGTTACAATACTGTGCGACGAGATCGGCATCATCGAAACGGCAACGCTTGACGGCCGTCAAGTTGTCCATCTCCATGTCCAACTGTTCATGTCCCATTACAAAGCAACGTTTCTTGCAACGTGCTGCCGCTGCGGCGGCTTCGGCAGCGACCGAGACAGCGGCTGCGGCAGCGACGTCTTGCGCAGCGTCAATTTCATTCACTTGCATTGCCTGTTGTATGTTGTTGTTATTGCAGCTGTTGTTGTTGTTGTCCGCAGTGGCAGCACCGTTATTTACAATTGCATAGCCGTAGTAACCATTCGAAGCGGTTGCAATGTGAGAAACGACACGTGCGTTGAATGGATCCACCATAGATGAATTGCGCGGCGTTGTCCCAGTTTCGAAATTGACAGCATCGGCAGCCTCGCCATGTGCCCAGCACTCGAAATTTGTCAAAACCATGATGATGCTATCCGTTCACGTTCCGTGCGCTGAGTTCAGTTCAACAGTGGAAATTTACCAAGTATTCTTGGTATAACAAAACACACACACAGGCGCGCGAGCGAGATTCTCAAAAACGAAACGATAGAGACAACAAACGTGTTGTGTATTGAACGACGCTCGCTTTTCGACTGTACGTACGGTGTTGCCGGCGGCTTGTATTCAACTGCAGCGGGCTACTTGGGGTTTTTTTCCTTTGAGTTAATTACTTCAAAAATAAGCAGCAATATGGTGACATGAACTTAATTAATACGCGCGCGCTCACCGCAGCCAGTACAATGAATGACAACAACAATGCGAAGTGAAAACAAGCAAAGACGCTGACGCCAATTGTTAAAAATAAATACAACCAACGATAAAAATCGATTTATCGATTACACTTTCGATTGACATGTAAATTAAAATTCGAGGCTGCCACCATGTTAAATCTATTCGATTAAAGCAGGCTAGATAATCGAATAGTATTGCTCAGTCTATCATGTGATTGGCACAACAGAGAAAAGAGAAAAAGGGAAAACAACAAGAAATAAAATATTATTTCTTATTATCATCCAACTATTTTAAGTATTTAACCAAATATGAGCAACAAGACGAAAAAGGGCAATGGCAGCGGAGGTGACGCTGGCCTAATTAAGACCTCCAAGCAGCGTTCAGAGGTAAATACACAAAAAACAAAATTTGCCGGCTGTGTTTACTAAAAATAATCGACGCCTACGTTGCACATTGCAATTTTGTAGGACACCCAGGACTATAGTTCTTTCAAGGTGGTGCTGTTCTACTGCTCTCTAATTGTATTCCTGCCCGTTGTGACGTTCTTTGCTCTGAAAGGTTATGTACTGGACCAATTCTTTTCCATGTCGGAGGTAAAAGTAAATATTGCATCCGCTGTGGGCGCGGTTGCAGCACTGCATGTTGCCTTAGGGCTTTACATCTATAGGGCCTACTTCGGAGGAGCGAACGCAAAGGCTGCACAGAGGAAACTGGATTAACCGTGTCAAAGCAGCTTCTACGGAGCAACTGCTGCTACGACTGCAACTGTTAAATATGTAATAACATTTCCAACTAGAAGGTTTTTGTTTTCTCTTCGTTTATGTGTTCTAAGCTTAGTGACATTAGCGTTAAGTAAAATAATTAAAACTACCCACGATCAACGTACGTATGTATTTTCTATTTTCCGACAATTTATGTCTCATGGGAGTTCGAGTTGCTCTGTAAAAAGTGTGTAATCACTTCGTTGCGTAAGTTCGATAACAAAGCACGCGCAAGACTGTATTTTCTCCTAACTTAATCCATCATAGTGCCGCCAGTGTTTTTGTGTAAAGTATTGTGTGTAAAACATAAATAAAGAAAATTAATATGCGACGTTTGTTCGGTTGGGGTATCACCGTTGTACGGCATTACAGTTGGACGAATGCAATTAAGAAAATTCTGCCAAGGAGAAATAAAAAAATGTACAATCTGGGCGTTTGCTTTGAGCCAACAGACGTGGTGAGCACTGATTTGTTAACTACATTACATTTATTTGTCCACATTTGTCAGCGGAATTCAAATAGTAACACTCATTTTTATTTCAAAGCTGTTGGCCGTTTAATTCCAGTTGGAATTTGTTTTTGCAGAAATGAGAGCAGTTTTGCTATGTTAAAGTTGAGTAACGTTTGCTGTTAAATTTGCGAGTGTAGACTGTTAGGTGAGGAGCAGTTTAAAATGTGAGGAGTTAGCAGAATGCTGTTAACTGTAAAGTATGGCAATAAGAACATCATGTTAACAGCGTAACGTCAGTGTGGCAACGCCAATGCTGCTTATTGTTTGTATCGGTTCTATTAGCCGTTTTTTGTTACGTTTTATTTTATTAATATTTAGTATAAATATGTTTCTGACTGAGACTACAACGTCGCGCTACACTAAATATATCAAACACCTGTACACGTATGCTGTGTGCCACAGTGTAGCGAACTACACAACATCTGCAACCACCTGTGTGAATTATTGAAAGAACACCAAAGAAAATTAAACATATCAACACAACGTTGAATACGTAGCAGGTTTTTAAAAAATGCTTTCGCTGAAGCTTCACAGAATAGTTCCACAATATTTGTGGCCTTTATGCCTGCATGTAGCTTTAATAGCCAACTCAGCTAGCCAAACAACAGCTGATTATCTCGTGGGTCGCAAACAGGTAGCCAACAACAACAACAACGACAGCAGTGCAATTTAAACAGCTGGAAAAAAATATGTTAATTAAACTCTTTTGTTTGAACTCTCTTTCAGACTGTCCACAATCCCAGCCAGCTTTCGGAATCACAGTTCCTGGAGTACAGCAATTTATCGGATAAACAACATCTACGAGAAGCTGTACAAAATATACTCATACCCCGTGTTGTGGGAACAACAAATCACAGTATTGTGCGTCAGTATATTGTCGATAGCCTGAGGGATCTCGAGTGGCATGTGGAACTTAATAGCTTCCACGATAAGGCTCCCATCGTGGGAGATTTACATTTTCACAATATTATCGCTACGCTAAACCCAAAGGCGGAACGCTATCTGGTACTCGCCTGTCACTATGACAGCAAATATATGCCAAATGTGGAATTTGTGGGAGCCACCGACTCGGCTGTGCCCTGTGCCATGTTGCTCAACCTAGCCAAAGTGCTGCAAGAGCAGCTAAAGCCACTGCAGCAGGCCAAACTGAGTCTGATGTTGCTCTTCTTCGATGGCGAGGAAGCGTTCGAGGAATGGGGTCCGAAAGGATTCCATCTATGGTGCACGGCATCTGGCCAAACGTTGGGAAAAAGAGGGAAAACTGGATCGCATTGATATGCTTGTGCTGCTGGACCTTCTCGGCGCTCCTGATCCGGCCTTCTACAGTTTCTTTGGCAACACAGAGGTGTGGTACATGCGCTTAGCGGATCTGGAGAAGCGTCTCTCTCAAAGATCACTGCTCGAGCGCTATGTGAACAGTGGCGTTGTGCAACGTGATCGTACGCGGTACTTCCAGCCACAGGCGTTGCGGAGCGGCCAAGTGGAAGACGATCACATACCGTTCCTGCGACGACACGTTCCCATTCTGCACCTGATACCCATGCCTTTTCCCAGTGTGTGGCACACACAGCACGATAACGAAAGTGTGATCGATTATGCGACAACACACAATTTAGCGCTGATTATTCGACTCTTTACGCTGGAGTATCTGCTGGGCGCAAAATAAAAGTCGGCGTTAACTCATTGTAGCCTTATCATTGACCTGTCTAATACCTGATACGCGGTATCTGTTTGTTTACTCCAGCCAACTGTGCTACAGATTGCTTTGTTACGTGTCTCAGTGGATCGTAAGTGAAATGTGGACTTTGTTGCTCACCGTTGATGCATTAAAAAATACTTACTACAAATATATTTTATAGCTATTTAAAAAACGATAAATAAAAGTGTAGATAAATTTAATTAAACTTAAACGCAATATTTATTTGTGTTTCTTAATACAATTAACTAAAATCTACTTAAGCATCTTATGTAAAAATGTTAGCTCCCGTTTCGTATGGCAAATACTACATTTATGCTTTAAGTGTTGCCAGATCGTTTAAGCTGAGCTCGTTCAGGCGCAGCCAAGTTAATGGTGTAGTCAAGTAAGTGGTGCTGCCAGATCGTTAAGCACACTATTCTGGTTAAATGAATAGAAATTCAGACATATTCCTAACTGAATAGCGTAAATGCAGTAATTAACTATTAAAATATACTTATAAACTATCTAAAATCGTAGAATCGCTGTCTTAATACTAAGCCGGCTGGAGCCGACTACAAAACAATGGATAAATCAACAGGGTTTCGTGGCGTTTTCTGTCGTCGCCGTGGCGGGCAGGGATATACTGGACGGGGACACGGGCAACGACTCTTCGTTCACCGGCGTATCTTGTGTTTTCTTCATTAACTGTGATACACTCAGTTCGTTGGGTTTTTCAACCACAACTGTGCTGAGTTCAGCGCAGGATTTGGTTTTTGGCGTCGATTTTGGCATAGGACTGTCGCTGACTTCGCGTAAATCAGTGCGTGAATCACGGCAGCAAACCTTCTCAATGCACTCCACGGCCTGGCACTGCATCAGACACTCCAACGAGGCAGAGGCGTTCTTATTAGTCGCCGGATAGAACTCCGGTTGTATGGTGACCTCTGTGATGCCCTGTTCATGGAAATAGCCACGCACCTGCTCAATGATCTTCAGATAGAGCTTGGGATTCTGGAACTGTATGTGTATGGTGGCCACATAACTGTGCGCCGCTAGCTGCCAAATGTGCAAGTCGTGATAGCTGACAATCTCCGGAAATTTGCTGACCAGTGTGCGTTCAAAGATCTCCAAATCAATCGAGCCGGGTATCGTCTGCAGCAGAATGAGACAGGATTCTTTCACTGTAATAAAAGGAGAGTGTTAGTGTTATACTACTGTTATAATAACCTAACTTCAACTATACACGGGTCAAAATGCAGACAGCATGCAAATGAACAGAAATGCAACTGTTATACGACTGTTATACAACTGTTATACTGCTTTTATATTACTAGTTTAACATTTTCTACGTTTTTGCAATACTTACTGTAAGGATAGCTCAACGTCACGAGCAGAACACAGGAGAATATTGACAAAACCGGATCTATAAACTTGGCCGTATGCTGCTCATCCTCCGCTACGTAGACAATGGCCGCACACACGATAACAAACAATGTGCTGGACACATCCCGCAGCATTTCCACAGCGCCCTGTCGCCTGGTAGCAAAGTACACACTTCCACCCTCCGCCTCCAGTGACTCCCTCAACTGCCGATCGTTCTGGGATTTACTGAGCGTACGATCCGTTGCTTTGAGTGCCAAATCCGAATGGCTTGAAATGGAACGCTCCAGTACAACATTTCCACCCGGTGTCAGATGCAGAAAGCTACCCTGATGCAGCGTATAGCCACCGATGAGCAAATAAGTCAGTCCGTTTAGGATTAGACCCACAAAGCCCAGCATCATAACGGGTATGGGCAGATGCATTGTGTCCTGATGATCGATGTGGACTAGCGTCTGCAGCGCCTCCACAACCAGCGAAAAGGACAACGAGGCCAAAATGATGAACACAATCAGCATGCTCAGTATATCAATGCGCGCCCAGCCAAAAGTATTGCGTAGCTTCTGCTCCCTCGACTCCCGTTTGGCCAGTTGTTGCTCCTCAGTTTCTGTGACCGTTAGCACTACGGTGATCTTGTCTTCTGGAGGGTTAGCGGTTTGTATGGGCGCCACTGGAGGTGGCTTTTCCTTGGCCGTTCCATGATGTTTGCCGTGCTGTTTGGGGTGGAGAAGGGGTTGGGAACGTTAGAAAAGTGTAGGAAACAGTCAAAGGGGGGAGTAGGGTAAATTTGAGATGGAAAATTAGTTTGGAAATTTAAATTTTTGATTAATTTCTCGTCTATAACAGTTCAGTTCAGTCCAAGTTTAGCCCTAAACTATAGATTTCCTCGTTGATCAGTCTCGGATTCAAAGCAATTACAAATTCAACCTATTCGAATAATACCTGCCTTCCAAAATTTGTTGGCAACTATTTAAACGCTTCGCTTAACTCAGTCAACAGACCGTCTGTCCCTCTGTCCGTTTGTCTCCCTGTCACTACCTCTTTATTTATTACATAATTCAGTCAACAACTGTCTATTTTGGTGGTGTCTCTCTGATTTCTATCTGGTTCGCTGCGTGGTTTTCTGGCCACGAACTGTGTGTAGGCTCTACATTTTTTGCCACTTTTTTGAACGGCTTTCAATCTCGAAACGTGCTTGGCACACGTTTGCCCACAACCACGTCCCCCTTACTCCCCCTTACCTAGAGACTAAAAATTTGCCAACTTTTTTGCAGTCACACAAAAATGGATTTCTATGATTTATTCATAAATTCATTCACAATTTTTTAATAGAGTTTTCACCTTGATTTTATGCTATAAATATTATAATTTGGTTTTACTAGGTCAGGAGTGTAGAGCAGTGTATAATGCTGTTATACTGTAGACTAGAATAGAATTCTTGTGCTTGTTATCAATGAACTCTTATCACAAAGTTGGCTTCAAATTTAAGTTAACAGCTAAACTTTATTTGACAACCCGTTAACGATAATTATCTTTATTTTTATGGGGCTCTATTTAAACATTAGGCAGATAACGTGTGATAACTGTCATAAAACACTCAGCTATGGAGAGTAAGCATATGTGGTGAATAAGAGACAGAATTAGAGGCTTAAAGTAATCCAAAATGACCTTGAAAAGAGTCAGGAATTTTTAAAGAACTGATAAAAATTTTTTATTTTAAGAAAAAAACTTAAGGCGTCACTAGCACCTTAAGGAAACTGTTATACACACATATATATGCGTTAAGCTGACTTTAAAGAGTATATGTCAACTGTGCATACCCTTCAAAAAATTTTCAAAAATTTATTATAGCATAAATCAAACTTTGTAACCAAATCAGACACTCAAAAAAACGATTGGAACCAGTTTTGAAAAGGTGAACTGGCAAAAAGTGTTCAGTTCAATGCACTGCATCAGGTTTTTGACGTCCCGATTTGCTTATCAGAAGGAAACCAAAACAAAAACAAGTCAAAATACAAACTTGATACTTCCCCAACTGGGAAGTCGTTGATCCACTTACCTTAATTGCTAATATGCAACCACCGAGTGCAAAAATGTTGCACAACATGTGATAGGAAGCCATGAGTAGAGTCAAGGCATGCGTCAAATGGCTGAAGACTAGTTGGATCACCAAATAGCAGATGGATAGCACCAATACCACATAGAGTGATACAGGTTGACACCTGCGTAGTACCTCTTTGATAGGCATCTTGAGTCCAGTTCAGTTAACGACTCTTTTAGCCTGAAAGTGCAAGAAGAGTGTGAACAGTTTGTGAATTAGTTAATTAAATATGACAGTTGCTGTCTAGGTGTAATTGTGTATAACAGTAAATTGTGTCCGTCTGGGAATTAGACCAAATTATTGATCCAAGTAATTCACGTTTAATTCCACAAAACTCTGACAAATTGTGTGGGTAATTAGCAGTTTGTGGATTTCTTTTATTATTATTTATAAAGCTGAGTAATTAATGCAGTTTCAAGTTCACTATAAAGGTCGTTAAGAAAGAAAGGGGTTATTTTTAGAAGTTATATTTATTATAAGCCCATGATTTACTTATAAAGTTTAATGACTTGCATTAAGCCTATAAGAAAAAAGGGGTTATTAGTTCTATCAAGCTAATGCCCTATGTTATTTTAAAAAGGTGGCAGCTCTCATTGCTGTATAACAGTGTACTTTCCTTACATTAAAAATAGTTTTATGTATTACACTGATTTAAACTACAGACCAACTTTCGTTACACCCCGAACGGGTTCAAGTTTAGCCGTCTAATGAACCGCATAGCTACCCTAAAAAGGTTTAGGTAGTGTCATATGTTAATTATAAACCTTATCTACAGGTATGGCCTGGTGACCTGACCAACTGACGTAACGCTACGTGACAGTTATGGTTTTAGCCATCAAGGTTAGGCCCTTTTACAGACACGTAATTACAGTCGATTTTAATTGATCGTATAAGCCATGAAATGAACGTTAAGATGTGCTGCCTATGATAGCACTTACTAAACAGAAACTGTATCATTATCGTTATCTGTGCATATATATCTTGTAGTTAAGGTCGAGAGGTTTTAAGACCAAAGTACAGGAAGTGTTATCTTTCGATAAGTTTAGGTATTTTGTAGGGGTATTACTATTTTAAATAGAATTCTTTATTTTTAAAAGTTATATACATCTATATATATATATATGATATCCAGATAACAATTAAGTAACCACTTTTTCTATAAACTATTTCATATTCCGCTCTCGTCGGGGTTCAATATTTTTAGCTCTGATCTCAGTTTTGATTTTGTAATACTAGCCCACATCTGCTGAGGCTAAAAGATCTATATCTTTTGCCAATTACTGATGCCAAACGGCACTCGAAATGCCCGTCTAATAGATCAGTGGGCATAACTCTCCCAGTTAATAATTAGACGGTGCCTAATGAATCTCAAATAAGCCAAGTGGGTGCTGACTACTCGATTTCATTAAGAAATACGAGTACATCTTGTACTTTATTTATATACTACAGTCTCGTAAATCCAACTTTGACGTCAAGGAGTAGGTAAAAAAACACAGGTGTAAACTAATCAAATTTGGTATCCGATCACAAGCTGACATATATAAATAATGCTGTTTATAGAGCCACTCGGAATTCGGTTGCCAGATGCTAAACGTTCATTTCCTCAATTAGATTTCATTTTCATTGAATTAAGCTCAGTTTTATCGGGGTAGGTAGGTGGAGGGGAGTGTGTTGGTGGTACGGGGGGCACAGGGGGTAGTCGACTCCGATTCGACGCGATAACAAAAGCTATAGCTGAACATATAGTTCAATTAGTTAGTTGCCATCGACGTAATACAAGTAGCTAAAGTTAATTTGTTATACAAATGATGATGATACGCTTCAATGGATTGAATTGATTTCTTGAAGGTTCAGTTCACTGACATTATGCCAGCCGGTGAGAATCAGAATTTCAATATATAGTACATGTATTTGAACTTTAAGCTATAGTAAAAGCTTCCAATCCAAATCACTTTTCGTACACCTCTCTTCTACTTGTCAATACTCCCCATTTGGTCGCTGACAGTTATTAGCAATCAGTGGGGCGTAATAAACGTTTCTGACTCAATTCAGCAGCAATCAAGTGTTTGTCGCAGAGCGAGATAGCCAAACATGTGGATAGTGATAGAGATAGCGATAGCTCTTATCGCCAGACTTTTCAAAACATTGTATCAAATCCAGGACCACTAATGATAATCACTGGGGGTGATTTCAACAAATCGATTAAGTTTGGTAAAGCGAGCACTCAAACGGACATGTAAATATTAAATCTGCCTGTTTGTGCGTGTTGTGACACGTCCATGCGTGTTCTGACATGTCTACCTCTGCCCAAAACGACGCTAGAATTTCAAAATCGAAACCGAATGGCTAACCATCTAAAATTCCAGTTACGTGAACTGAGTACGACCTTGTCGACGTGTCCGAAATGGTAAAAAGTGGTCAAAATGCTAGTAGTACTAGACGAGCAGTTACTACGTATTGGGGGAGGGTCATTTGTACGGTCATTAAGCCAAAAGGGGCCAGGGACCGTTGGCGACATTTCAAAATTTTCAATTCAAATAAAATTCAAAGTTTTTTTTTGGTTTTTTTGGCTAATATAAAAAAAAAATTGAAAATTTGTATGCAAGCGACGAATTTGCGTGCTGAAATTGATGTCCAAAAGATAAACAGAGAATCAAACAAAGTCCAAAAAAAGGAAGCTCGAAATTAATGTAAATAAATAAATAAATGTCGTTGAGCTGGAAATAAAATGCGTTGAGTTTATCAAGTGATCGATGCACTGATTCGACTTAATTTCTGATCGATTCAATTGACAAGTGAAGTGTCAATGATGGACAGACACGACGCAAGATTTACGCAGTTGCAATGTGGGTAATTTGGGAATGTTTAAAAAAAGTTGGGTATTTAAAAATAATTTCAAAACTTCACTCTACAAAATAACTGATTTAATTAATTTTATTTTAAATTTTTTTCTATGAAAACTTATTCAAAACTAGCAGCCATTTGGTCTCCAACTTATGGAAATCATACATAAGTATGCAGAATTATTATCAGCAAAAGATAAAAAAACACAACTGATTGAATAACTTTGTAATACAACACTGAAGTAACAACTTTTTCCTATAACTCTCAACAGGTGACAGCTTTTTTCACTGAATTCTTTACGTGATTTCCGCGCCTGAATAAATTTAAAAAAAAAGGGTGAAATCACTACAACAAAAATAATTTATCCTTTAAAGACTTTCGCCCGTTAAAATCGGTGAATAACGTAATTGAAAGTCGTGTACTACAATGGAATCGACTGTTATAATGCAGCGCTATTAACTACCAAATTACACTTAATGACCAGCAGATGCAACAAATTGTTTATAGTGAAAAAATGTTATTAAAATAAATGCAAAAATAAAAAAAACAAATTATAATAGAATTATGTTTAGTTGTTGCTTAAGTTATTTCAAGGCCCGTTTGCCTAATTTGCATACAATTTGTGCGTTTTCTTTTCTTCAATCGAAATTAGCATCAATATTTTTTTTTATTATTTGGTTATTTGTGTCGGGAACTCTATTTAAATATACACACGGAGTATTTTTGGTACCAAGCGCCCAAATAATAATCACTTGCTAACTGATGATATTTCACTATTCCGCTAACGAATCACTTGACTTGCTCACAATTCCCCCCAAAATGGAAAAATTGAATATTTTTTGCCTGCCGGTTTCTGGGTTCTCACAAGCCCCCTAGACTATATGGGGTCTTATCAGACGGCTTTATGATCCGTCTGTCTTCGATTTGTTGTTGACTGATTCAAAATAAATGTATCTTTTGCTCTAAATGTGTATAAACAATAAAAGTCAGCGGCGGCGACAGTGCTAAGCATAAAAATAGAAACACGCGCGTGTGGAAATTTTTGTTTTTAATTTGTTGGTAGCAGAATAAAAAATTTGATACGTACAAATATATATTTTATTTCTATTTATAGTAGTTTACACACACACACACAGTAAACACCGGCAACTTTTATTTTTTTTCTTTTTTGCACCGTTAACACATTGATTTATTTTATTTGGGAATTTAAATTTGTTTTTGGGCGTTAATTTTCACACACACGCGGGCGACACCTGTCGGCAGTTAGCTGCAATGCGCTGAGACGGTGTTGACGGCTTCGCGGCTCAAACTCTAATGAAACAAACGTTCGCGCATCAAATGCGAGCACAGATCAAGGCACAACAACAAAGAGAATGATAATGTCATGGAAAGCACAAAATGTACAGTAATAAATACAAAGGCGGCGGCGGCAGGCAAGCAAATTGAAAGTGAGAGCATAACAGTGGGAGAGAGAGAGAGAGAGAGCTCTAGCGAGAGTGGGAGTAGAAGAATGTGAGAGCACACGCTTTTATGGGGGTGTAAAGTATTCAGTGCGTGCACTAGGTAGGCAGCCATTATCAGTGGGTGAACAGCACAGCAGGAGAGAGCGGGGCAGAGGAAGACCGTGAGCGTGAGCGAGAGCGCGTGCAGGCTTTGACCGCGTTTGCCAATTTATGTTAGGGTTTATACGTTCAACTTATCGTGATTATAAAATCCAAACTGCCTGCTGCTGCTGATAAAATCCACTCAAAATGTAATCTTGTATTTAATAGATAAATCAACATGAAACATATGTTAATCTCTTTGTGATCACTGTGGCTTCAACTTTTATCTTTTATTTTAGTTTGTCTACTTAACACACGCACTATTTGTTGCCAGGAGCGAATTTAATTTATGGCGCTGGCTAGAGCACTAGTTACCTAAACAATTTTTGGTTGCCTAGTTTGTTCTGCTTCTTATCGGCCTTTCACTGTCGATAAGGGCATTGTTTTCGTTATTATTTTATTTTTTTGGTTTGGACATACAAACCGCAGACTTTGTAGTATTATAGGGTATTATATACTTTAGTTTTTGCTTATACACTTTGTATTGTTCATGACAACGGCACAGAGCCAACTGAGCGTTCTGTGTTAGCACTGATAACTTTGTTGCTGAATGCATGCTATAAATAATTAAGCAAGGAACATTCATTTGACACACCCATTAGATACAACCAGCAACTAGCAGCGACAGTATAGAAAGTTGAAAGTTAAATTGAAATGGAAAATACATGAGTTCTTATACAAGGTTTGATTCAAACCGCCCGCCCTATTATAGTTACTTAAGCAATTTATATCGGTCTGGCAGCACTAAAAATCATGGCTATCGATTTACATCACCTATCGATAAGAATTACCACTTATTTTGAACAATAGCTGAACACCATCGATAGTTGATTAAATCTGTGCTCATATTCAAATTCATTTTCCAGTTAATATAATATAGGAGGCTTGATAGACCCATGACAAATGTATACAATAAAATCACTGAATTAAAAAAATTCATTGCGACATTGAGCACCCCCACCTTAAACAGCGCTGATTGTGTTGAACAACGGCAGAAATAAGTGCTGTGAAATTTTGTGAACTTCTGTGTGTGTTTTTATGCTCGCGACCAGCAGACGAGATTTCTGCGTGGAAAATTATTAAACACATTACAAATTAATTAATTTTAGTGTTACGTGCGGCGCTACAACATGGCTGCCATTGTACTAACTAGGAACATGCAGCTGGCAAGTAAGTGGCGTTGCAAGCGGCTCAAACATTTGCACCGCAAAAATTATGTAATGTCGGTTGCAGTTTCGCTGAATCTCTTCTGATTCTTAATTGTAGAGCACCATGGCAGCGGTGTCGTGGGTGTGCTGTGCATGCGCGGCTACGCAGCCCAGAGCCAACCAGAGACGACAACAGACGCACCACGTCCTCTGAAGACCACTAACCTGTCTGCCATGAAACGCGGCACAGGCGGTCGCAGTAGTTTCAACGGAATTGTGGCCACTGTATTCGGTGCCACCGGATTCCTGGGACGCTATGTGTGCAATAAGCTTGGCAAGCAAGGCAGTCAGCTGATTTTGCCATATCGCGGAGATGACTCTGACGTGATTCGTCTGAAGGTTTGCGGCGATTTGGGACAGGTTCTGTTCCATTTCTACAATCTGGAGGATCCTCGCTCCATTCGGGACGCCGTCAAGCACTCGAATGTCGTCATTAATCTGGTGGGCCGTGACTACGAAACGAAGAACTTTAAGTTCAAGGATGTACATGTCAACGGAGCCGCACGACTGGCCAGGTAAGCTAATGGCTTCTATGTGCAACTAGAGCTCAAACTAAATGGTGTGTTGATAGCATTTGCAAGGAAGCTGGCGTGGAGCGTTTCATCCACGTCTCCTCGCTCAACGTGGAGGCCAATCCAAAGCCGGTTTACGTCTCCGGAGGCAGCCCATGGCTGAAGAGCAAATACGATGGTGAATTGATGGTGCGCGATGCTTTCCCTAATGCAACGATTATTCGCCCAGCCGATATCTACGGCTCGGAGGATCGCTTCTTACGCTACTATGCACACATCTGGCGTCGTCAGTTCCGTTCCATGCCACTGTGGCACAAGGGAGAATGTACCGTGAAGCAACCTGTGTTTGTTTCGGATGTGGCACAGGCCATTGTCAATGCTGCCAAGGACCCCGACTCCGCCGGCCGCATCTACCAGGCTGTGGGGTAAGACTATTGATGAACATAATGTGACCATAACTTATGTTTCTCTCCCTTCTTTTAGACCCAAACGTTACCAGTTGAGCGAATTGGTTGATTGGTTCCATCGCCTGATGCGCAAGGATCAAAAACGCTGGGGTTACTATCGCTACGATCTGCGTTACGATCCCACCTTCATGATGAAGGTCAAGTTCACCAATCTAATTTGTCCCGGTGCTCCAATTGGCGGCCTGTCGGTCGATCGCGTAGAGCGGGAATATATCACCGATAAGGTGCTGCCTGGCGTGCCTACACTGGAGGATCTGGGTGTTCAGCTGACGCATATGGAGGATCAGGTGCCATGGGAGCTGCGTCCCTATCGTGCCGCCCTGTACTATGATGCCGAATTGGGAGAATTTGAAGCGGCGGCGCCACCAAAAACGATTGAATCGCGCGAAGAAGGCCGCTTGTTTGCCTGAACGTTTGTTAATGGAAATTCTTAGTGCGTTTATCACTTTAAATAAAATGTCTGATAATTAAACCTAGCAAATGTATTTAATTAAAAAAAATAATTAACAAATAACATATTTTTTAGCTTTTAAAATTTTAACTTTACTTTCTTATACTTTTCAACACTGTCTTGTGTACGACAATATTATGCAATACTTTTCTAGTGCTGCCATATCGTGGTTTTTCTGGCGCAACCCTAAAAAAAAACCAAAACAAAGTCACATTTCGACAGATGCAGGCAACACTTGCAAACATTTTTAAGGTAATTCTTATTTCCTAGCGGCAAAAGCTTTTGCAGTTTTCCTTCAACCTTTCGCCTGTGCAAACTGTGCGACACGGAAAATTCTCTCGTCACGGAAGCGGTTGAAAATTCGATTTAAAAAGGAGTCAACTTCTTTTATTGTAAATTCAAGTGAAAATCGGACGCGCTCCTCTGAATAAAAGCGGTATTTGTGAATGTGTGCAGGGTGTAGTATATAGGTGCGTTCGTGTGTGTGTGTGCGTTTGAGTGTGTGTGTGATGCGGCGCGCTAACACAAAAAATGGCAAGTGCAAGTGCATAAATAATTATGAAAGCTGAATATACACTACCGCCGAATGTATATACGTATTGCAAATCGAAAGAATTAGCCGATACTGAAAACGACAAATATTCGTTCTTAGAAATCGAAGTGAGCCGCATCAATTTCATAACAGATAAATCGATCAAAGCGCAAACGTCAGCGTCCCTATACGAAAGCCCTGGGCAACCGAAAGCCTCGTCATTGTCCCAACAGAACGAGGGGTGTGTGTCGGGAGGTGTTGGTGCTGTAACAGCTAAAATCATCTGGTGGGGTGAGCAGTGGGAGACAGCAGCAAGCGTCAGCATCAGCTGTGACGCCTGCAGCAGGAACAGCAGCAGTAGCAGCAGAAGTAACGGCATTAAAAAGCTCTCTGAACGCAGACATCAAAGCCCAAGTGGGCAGCAGCAACAACAACAACAACAAATACGTAACAAAAAGCAGCATCAGCAGCAGCATAATAATCGTCATCATCATCATAATAAATTACGTTATTGTGTGCGCAGCAAAAGCCTCGCGCTATTCTTAGACTATTTGTGCGAGTGTCCGTCCATTGAAATTGTCGCCAGCAGAAGCAGCACCAGCAGCAGCCACAACAACAATAAAAGCAAGAGCTCGAAGAGCAACAGCAACGTCAAGGACCACGCCCACGACAAAGATCAGCAATCAACGCCCACATCAGCATCAGGAGCAGCACGTCTGCCTCTGCCAGCGCCGCTGCTGCGCAAATACGCAGCAAACTACGTCAACGGTTGCAATTTCGGGTATAAAACCAAAATTTATGCTTTATATCGTCACGTCAAGATTAGTGGCACGTCGGGTCAAGTGCAACAGCAACAGCAGCTGAAAGTCGGTGAAATTCAATTGTGCTTTAAAATGCTCTTCGCCGCTGCCGCCGCCAGCGCAAATAAAACCGTACGAATTGGAGCTGCAACAGTGTCGACACCGTTGCCGCTGCCTCTGCCGCTGCCACCGCCGACTTCGCTGCCGGCTGCACTGTTGCAGGATCGTCAGTTGACCATCATCAATAACAATAACAATAAGAACATCAACAACAACTGTTCTCATTCGCAGCCGGGTCAGCGCATTTCAGGTGAGTGAGAAGACGAAGCTTTTTTCTTTGATAGTTTCTCTCTTCGGCCTGCTCTCTTCTTCGCTCTCATCTGACGCAAATGATTACAGGGAGCGACGCTACTAGACGCTCTCGAGTTCGTTGCCGTTGGCTGCGTCTGTTTATTTTGGTTTTTGTGCGGCATTTTCATGTTATTTATTTATAAATTTATACTTATGTTGGTACCAAGATTTCTACATGCTCTTCGTAGAATGTTTTTGTATCTTTTTTATCTACATACATATACAAAATTGACCACAAGCTCTTCAAAGTTTGTTGACTCTTACGTAATAAAGATTTGTTTGTTTGCTTAGCCTTCGCCTTGGCAATTAAATGCCAAAATTTGCCAATTTTAATTTATTAACAACAATTGCAGTGCTTTAAATAGTCAAACGATTCATTTGTATCTACTCAACGATGCCCCAGACAATTTCTTGCAGAACCTAACGGTCACAAAACTTTCCATTGCGAGTCAGCTGCCAAAGCAAAAATACCGAGAATACGAATAAACAAGTCAAAGCGAAATGTCGAAAGCCCAGAAATAGTGCGATATAAGCAAAACACGTGCAGTCACTAACACAAATGCACTGTCATTTAAATGTGAGACTGAAAGGCGACGCCAATGAATTACTTAATCCTCTACTTTGTAGCGGAGCTAGGAACACAGCGGGTTGGGCCATTAAGTAGTAGTTGGAATAAGTTATGCAAATATAGAATTAATATATTTATGGCCTAATTACTTATTGCGTCAACTGTCAATGCTTGCTAAGTAGTAAATTATGTATTGTTAGTAACTGTTTACTTGACATTTAAAGTCCTTCACAGGCTTTTCTTATAATTTAAATTTCCCCTGAAGCGTTTAAGTCCGCTCCTGTGCTCCACACTCGAATACGCTCTCTTCACTGGCTTTCGTACTTGTGAAACTTTATGTCTCTCTTTATGCTCATGCTCTTCTCATGTTTGTTTTTGTTGTCTCAGTTTGCCGGCTAAGCTTTTTTGTTGTTTTGTTTTCGTTTCGAGTCGGATAAACTCTGCGTCAGACATTTTGAAGGCGAATAACGGAAAAGCCCCAGATATTGAGTATGGTTTATTATCTATGTTTGTTCATACGACATGTTATAGATACATTTGCAGATACGCCGACAATTAGGTGTCCATTTCAGACCAGCTGTTAATTGACCAGTGGCGTATAGAGTAACAAAACGGAATGCAAAGAACATCTGAGTATTTTTGTAAGCAGTAGCAGCACTATATAACACCCTCACTGAGCTGTAATCAATAGGCCTAGGCCTTGATAAGTAATCCCCACCTCTTTATGTCTCGTTTTTTCAGCTTTTCTTTTTCACTTACCGTGTGCTTATGTTATGTGAATTTCTATGGTTTTTAATCAGTAGTGGGTCTTACACTATCATCTGCCTGCCGTGAACTGGTTGCGTTTGTTGCTACATAGAATCTCCCCGTAGTTATGTCATTGAACCTGGAAACGTTTGCTTATCTCGCCGTGTGTTGCTAGGAAAAAAAAAAAAAAAGCTAGATTTAGCCTTGAAATTAATTGTTATCGATACTATAATCTAGCTCTAAACTACGCTTGCGATTTCCACGCTATTATCATGAATCTGCCAGACGTATTAAATTTTCTATATAACTTGTGAATTGTGCACAAATCTGCAAAATTTTAATTAAGCTTATGTAGTTTTCCAATGACATTTGCGTATGTGAAATTCGATTACTTTTGGGTTCAATTCGTTTTGCCAACCTTAAAATACTCTAAAATGATAGGGTAGCCCAGCTGTTAGACTAAATTTGGGTACTCTTTGAGTTAATATTCTAAATTTGAAGCAGATAAACTTAAAAAATTTAATTATTCAATGATTTTTAAAATCTAAGCTCAGCATAAGTTTAATTTCGGTAAATAAACCTTCAAGAACTCTAGATAAATAATTGATAATGGATTAAAATTTTGAAATGTAAGTGGCAAAGCTCTCTCGATTGCAAATAGTCTGTTAAAGCATTACAACAGCGCCAGGCGAAGATAAGTATAGTTATGTATGTTAGCTTTTGAGAGTATTACAACATCGGTGGGCTTTTTTCGAAGCACGTTGGGCGAGAGAGAGAGTGAGTGTGTGAGAGAGAGCGTACGCATATGTGCTGGAATGGCAAAGCAAAGCATAAACTGCGATTAACGGCGACTGTTGCCGGCGCCGGCATCAAATAATCGAACTGAGGGTGAAGAAGAGCAGCGAAGAGAGTGAGAGTAAGAGTAAGAAAAGAGTGAGCTTACCACCGAACAGCGACGCGTCGTTGTGTCATTATAGAAAACCACGTTGCGCTGATCGGACACGCGCTCCGCTACGCCCAAGTAGAGAAATTGTAAAGCTTCTAGATCTTCCCTACAAGTATTTGCAATTAATTCGTTTTATACTGAATTATTTCAGGTACAGTCAATACAATCGGATCAGCAATTGCTGCACCAGCTAAAGTCGAGCTAATGGAGGCCATGAAAAAATTGGATGCGGATTTGGTGGCATTGTTTGCCACCGCAGGAGAGCCCAACAGGGAGCAGCTGAAGAAGCAGCAACAGCAGCAACTCTGGCCGGAGCGCGAGCTAACGGAACAGGAGCTGCCGGCTGTGAATGGAGCAGGAGAAGAGGATCTGGCAACACCGGAGCTTTTTAATCAAGTGAATGCATTGCAACTCCATTTGGAGGCACTAACTCTGCAGGCGGAGGGAACCAAGCGCATGGAGTTGCTGCAAAGCGAAGTTCGACCAATTTTTACCGTAGAATGTCAACTATCCGAGGAGCTCATAAAGGCTGTGCCGCGTGCTTCCATGTTCCACATCATGCAATTCGAATCGGAGAAATTCCAAAGTCTCACGCAGTGCACTCGCTTCGGGCAAACCCAGCGGCGGCAGGTGAATTTGCCCCAACATGACCGGGATCAGGAAATGGGCAGCATTCATTTTACGATCTGGTGGCGTGAACCCGGAACTTGTCTCAACGAGATGCTCGGCATGGGACGACTTCCCCTCGCCGAGCTCTATCAGGCCTCGCTGCTGGAGCAGTGCAAGTGTATTGCGATCCAGCGTCGCGATGTTCATTTGGCCAGTTTGTATCTGAAGATTAGTCTGCGGGCTGATCAGCAGCTGATGCTGTCCAAGGCTTTGGCCAATGAGACCAATAACAACAACAACGGCAGCAGCAACAACAACAGCTACCACAGTGCAGCGGCCGCAGGTGAATATATTTGACTAACTTCGAGTGGGTGCAAACTGCAACAACAACAACAAGAACCACAACAACAACAGGCACGACCACAACAAGAACCAATACAACAACTACAGCCACACAATCACATCAGCTACAACAACAATATGCACTCTGACGTCACCAAAGTGATGAATCCTCTTTTATTCCTCTTGCTCGGGTTTTATCACTTTTTTGTTGCCGTTATAAAAGTGCTGCCCATCATCATGTTAAGCTCAATAAAAAATTTTCATTTGATTTGGAAAAACGAAGAAAACAAAACCAACAAATGTTTCGTCTTTTTTATATGTGTATCTATTTATTTTTTCTTATTCTTTCCGTCTATTCATTTTAGCTTTTTGCAAGCAGCTTATTGCCAATATTTATTTATATTCATTTATGTTTATTTATAACGATAAATTTTAAGTTCGCCGCACAGTGGATTGAAACTTCTTGGCTTTGGAAACAAAACTGAAGACTGAATAACTTTTTATGTTAATGATGCTGTCTAAGCTTAACATAACCCAATTATGTTAAGTAACTGCTGTTACTAAAGATGTTAGTTATAAAGATCTAGATCCTGATTGGAAAGTTTTACTTATGCCATCAATTGTGATAAGGCCATAATTGTTTATGGGATTATTTATTGTTTTTCAAAACTAAAAATTAAATTAATATATTTAATAAATTATTCGTTATTATAACTTTCTTTTTAATGATTTTCTAGACATTTAACTATTAATATTTCCTGCTTTCACTCCACTGTGCTTACCGTTATTGGAATATTTGGCCTAGCCAAATTGCCGTTTCCCCATTCCATTCCATTTCATAGATTTATTTGCATACGCTAATATCGAACAACAAATCGGGTTATCTATCAATACATGAGATGAGCACATGGTCTAATCGCTTCTTTCCCGCTCTCGGTTTCAATTCGCTTGATTCGCTCGATTGCCAGCGACAATCTGTGTGACGATATACCCCCTCCCCTTCTGACTTCCTCTCCGCTCCACCTCTTCCTTCCTTTACTGTCTGTCACCAGGCACAAGACAAAATGGCGATAACGAATTGTTACGTTGCCATGTTGGGGTGGGCATGAAGAGATTTAAAGACTGAGAGGGGTAGGGTACAAAGTCCAACTGTTTCCACACACGTGTGCTAATCCTGTCTCTTACTCTTTTTACAGCCACCAATAACAACAACAACAGTAACAACATAACAGCCGCTTCAGCTACAACGCCAGCGTTGCCACCTCCGTTTAAAAATAACAACAACAAAGCTTCGTTGGAGAGCGTCAATTTCATGGCGGAGACGACCAAAGTGCGTCTGCTACGTGGCTACATCTATGCCAGCGAGACGCGTAACTTGTCCTCGACAGATGCCACAGTTTGCAAGGAGCTCGCATTGCAACCCTTTTGGCAGGCACAACCACTGTGCGTGCAGGTGAATGCTTCGGGTGCGTTTCAGCTGCAGGAACAATTCGCCATCATCAACGATGAGAAGTTTTTGAACAGCGTGGAGCGACAACAATTGGTGCTAGAGCTGCGTCCACTTGGTGGCAAGGTCAAGCTGCCACTGCATCAGTTTTACATAGCCTACAAAGACGCCAGCATTACCAATCATCTGTGCAAGGGCAAGGTAAGCAGGTCTTTTCAACATACTGGGAAACCTTCCACTAATCCAATTCCTTTTTTAGTTACCCGTGATTTCCATTGATGGCTGGACGCCCATTCTGCATCCGGAGACGCAGGCACAGCTGGGCGAGCTGAAGGTGCTGCTGGCCATTGGCAGCGAATCGCAGATAGCTCAGCTGAAGCAACAGCGTGGCTTTGAGCTGGACAACAGTCAGCCACCGCTAAGACGCACCACAGATCTGCTGGACATGCTGCAGAATGCACTCAGTGCTCCCGTGCCCAGTCCCTGTCCAGTAGCACCAACTGCTCCCAGTCCAAGCGCTCAGTTTAGCTTCAACTTGCACATTGTGGGTGCAGCGGGACTGCCTTTGAATCCTGGCTATGGCAAATCCGGCAAGAAACAGGCCAAACGTCAGGCGGCAGCCAAACGTTTTCCGCCCAACGAGCCGCCCAACACATATGTAACCTTTCAGGCGCTCAGCTGCAATGCTCCCACTTACAAGTCACACGAGGGATTGGTCTATGCCACGCCCATTGTGGAGCGTTCAACGACTCCGCAGTGGAACTGCAAATTCCAAGTTCAAGTTGCCTCCGATTATTTAACCAATGTAAGTTGGACGGTATGGCAACGCTGTTCTTCCTTTCATGCTAAGTTGGCTGCAGCTAATTTTCTTTTTTGCTTACTTTTTGCAGCCACAAAAGCTCTTTGTGCTGAAGCTTTGGAAGAAGACAGCGTTAAGTGCTGGTACCAGCACCGAACCGACGCCGCTGGAGGATGCCATCATTGGTTTTGCAGCACTGAATCTGAATAGGAACAACACTGGCGGTTTTCCCAGTGGTTGGCACAACATCGTGGACTTCAATGGACGCGTTACCGGCGGCTTAGGGCTGCATGTGCAGCCGTTGCCGGCAGGCGCCTCCAGCTCCGCAGTCACCGCAACCTCATCGGGTAGTGTGGATAATGCCATTGATCAGTTTGAGCAATCGATGGAAGTGCGACACTTGCAGCTGGGCCAGGCCATTAAGCGTAAATTCACCGAGTTGGAACAAATCTCGAATAGATTGCGTACACGCCTTGTGGATGTCACTGGTGAGTCATTGCAGTCACTGCAGTTTGATGTGGATGCAGCCCTGGACAATTGGCAGCCAGATGAGATGCAGCAAAGCCAGGAGGATGATGAGCTTGTGGCTGATTTTGAGCGTGCTTTGCGCACACCAACGCCACCGTCAGTGGAAGAGGAGGAGGAGAAGGCGGCGGCGGCCACACCCACCGCACAAAGTCATGCAGCTGATGCTGGCCAGGAATAGCCCAGGCCAAGAAGGCTCAATTCTCTAGCGTATACAACACAATATAGTCAAAAACACTTTTTCACACTCTCTCGATGTCTATGAAACAGGCTCAAAACGTAGTTATATGATCTTTAGATATCCATCTACATATATATAAACAATTATATAAACTTAGTTATATATTACCATGTGCTGTACTTAAATTTGGCAAATCACAATTTGTCAAAAATTCACACTCACCTTTTCAATGGCTGTCGCAGAAAGCATGAAATCAAAGCTAGAAACTTAAACGAATCACTTGGCGATCGTTTTCTTTTCACTTGTCTGTCAACAATTTAATAAACAATGATTAATTATTGTTTAAAACCAATTAAACGACAGCAGACACACCCAGTCCCACTCCCTCCCAAAAAAAAAAAATCCATTTTGGCTTTAATTGCCATATATGTATTAGTTTTGAAACTGTGTTAATCACCTAAGTATTTAGTCACTATTACTTAATAAAAATTAAATGCTATGCAACAAAATTACTATCTAAAATAATTTGAGTGCAATTTGAAAAGTAACGTGCATTTGACGGTGTTGCCAGATCAATACATTTACGGGCATTCAACTCGCTGCAGTTTGGTTGGCTCTAACTTTTTTGGGGGCTAAGATAAGAAAGTTGATAAAGGTATTCAAATGTATGACCGTTTCTATAAAAACAACAGCAGTTAACTAGCTCGCACTGCTTTTCACAGATAAGTGCAAGTTTTCAAGCACTTTATTATCATTAAATTGCACTTATTTCATCATAAACAATAGTAGCAAATTGATTTCCACTGATAAACAACCAAATGACGTTGTTTTCTTGCCAACAACAAAGACGCAAACAAATTCGCATGGCAAAAAAATTAGTCATTTGTTGACCGTGATTTGCACTTTGTCATGAAACAAGTAAACACTCGCATACGTCAGTCCAAAGTTTCCAAACTTTGCATAAACAATCAAAACAAAGTTTTTCATTGCTTTTAAATAAATGTTGAAAAATATGTTTTTAATATAAAAATGATTACATTCATAACTTAAAATTAGTGGTGTATGTGTGGGTGTGTGTAGTTTTTCTCAGGGTGCATGCCCTTACTTAACTTGTCCTGTGGTTGAAAATCAAAACGTATCTGACGCAAAAAATATATATAGACTGATGTACTTTTGTATCTATGTGATTCAACTACAATATTCCTATGTATGTGTATGTCTATGTATACGATTAAAAGAGTCAAAAGTTCTAAGAATGATTTGGGTCTGTGAATGATTGATTGACTAAACAAATGTGGTAAAAGATCTTCGATTTTAGGATCTATTTCTTCATGAGCGCGATCTGAATTATGATGGATTCTTTATATAAAAATTGTATAAAATATATGTATATAGAAAAATCTGTTGAACCCTTTGCCTAGGCATTAGCTGCTTATATATAGTATTATAATTATATATATATATGTTTATATATGTATCTGTAGTAGGTTAAAATTGTTATGGGATGAGCTGGAATACGTTTGGCTGGTTATATTGACAATGCGCCTCTCTCTTTTCCTTCTTTGCTTCTTACTCTTGTCGTCACGATCTGATTCTATATATGGAACGTTAAGTGTTCTGTTTTTTCGCTTATTTGTTGATGGACTGATGTGCATATTGTTTATTGAAAACGTTTTTTTTTCTTCTCCGTTTATGGCGCCTTTCAGTCAATGACCACGCGGGTAAGAAGTATACCGCGTTTGCTCAACCACAATCTGTAAACAAGTAATGCATATGTTTATGATTAAAATCAATTATGGGTATCTCCAGTTACTTACCCAAAGCCTGCGCCCAGGAGCAGCGAAAGTACATTGGTAACCAGCAGCGAGTAGAGAATTTCGCGGGAGAACAATGAATTGGCGCCCAAACGCTTTAAGCGTATGGAATAACCCGTTGTCTTCTTCTTCTCATCCTCATCGCCATCACGCTCGAATTTCCAATCTCTGCAAGCGATACGATATCAAATACAAACAGATTTAGTAAATAAATATCGTTAAATATATATGCATATATTGAATGCTTACTTTGGTGGCTGCTCATCGTTGGCGCGATTCCAGTTCTGCAACCAATCGCCATTATCGGTGCTTTGTTTATCGCCAGCCTAAAGTGTTGTTAATTCATATACAATTAATATAGTTCGAGGACAGTTTTTGTTTATATCGCTGTTTACCTTAGTCCAATAATTAATATATACATTTCGCAACTCATCGTCCGGGCACTGCTCGGATTGTGGACTGTTTGGTGGACTCTTTGGACTGTCCCGTGGTGTGTCACGTCGGGAGCTGGCCAGGGATACCACACGACTCGATTGATTTGATTCCCGTTGCGCCTCGCGCAACAGACGCAAATATTCCTCGCCGTTGCTAAACGGCAGCGGGGTAATTCTGTCGGGACTCTTAATGCCAGCCATGGCAGCTGTATTACTTAACTCAATCCAAGATTCTGTAAATTAAACAAGTTTACCATTAATTTCAATTTCAAAATGAACAGCCGTTTTAACTAGTGTTGACAAACATACATAACATCAAAACAAACATAAAATACCAAATTATGCACATTAACAGGGCTGTTATTAACAGTAAACACAATGTTTAACAGCCCCGCATTTAATAACATTCCCAAAATGCCTGATTCTTTTCCGCGTTCTTTATGCAGCAGATGATTAAGCATGCTACGTAGCAGCTGCTTATATATGTATGCCTCATGTGCATGTGCGTATTTGACAAAACAACAAGGTAATAAACCAATGACACATTTAATTCTTTAATTATTGCTATATATATTTTTCTTTCTGCCGGCAACCTGAAAGTTCAAAAATTCTCTTTGTTTTGGCCTTTTCCGGCTGTTTAGCCTTTTTTTCACCTTTTGCAGCTATGTAATGTTACTTAACAGTGGTAGTTAAATTTAACAGCTGCGCTGTGGTAGAACCAAAAAATACCGCCCCTTTGTTTTGTTATGTTTGCATGTATGCGTGTCTTTGTCTATGTGTGTGTTTGTTTGTGTTTTTGGGAGCGTGCGCGCCATTGATAACGTAAACAAAAAACACAATTTCCGTTTTTAGTATACTATGCATGCAGTTGAAATGCATGTTTTGTTTTGTCTATGGTAATCAACAAATTTCATTTTCTAATTAAACAGGCGACCAGACTCGAAGATTGCAAATGAATAATGCATTGACAAGCGTGTCACAGCAACCGTTGATAATTGTCAATAACTATTAAACAAATTTCATTAACTACGCCAAAGATTGCTAAAGGTCACTCACGTGGCAGACCGATCATCTCAATGCACTCACAGTCGAAAATAAACTGAATTTCCCAAACAGGATGGATCTTTCAGGAATCTAAACTAAAATTTGCAGGTAGCTGCTTCCATGTTTGTACAGGTAAACCTAAAACAAATACGAAATTGCCCACTAACAGGTACCATTACAAGCGGTCAGAACCCAGTAAACAACAATAATAAGGGTAGGCTACACTTTGCTTTACTGACTCACGGCACGTAGACAAACTTCCAGGGCGCTCTCTTGCACTCTCACTCTCTCCCTCTATCTCCCTATAACTGTGCATGTATGAATCTGTTTCTGTGCATGTGTACTCGTGTGTGTGAGTGCGTCTGTGTGCATCATGCGCAGCTGTTAAACCCTGAGCCGAGGCTGTCAGGCGTTCAGCCCAATGAACCGCCTTTTGTTGACTTCGGTGTATATGTAAAGGTATTGGTCTCAGATTCGCTCGCTTTTATCAAATATACATATAGTATGTATAACCGCGTATATAATACATTTACATACATACATATAGACACGTTTTTGATAATGAACCCGAAGCGTCATTCACGAATTGCCGCTAGACTAAAGTCGCAATTTCTGGACTATGTGAAAAACCAAGAACAAAAACCGCAAGTGCTTAAAGGCAAATGCCCTCCCACAATTGCCTTTAAATGAACTTTGCAAATACATTTAGATTTGCGTACCATGTACAGTAAAGTCAAAAATGAGCTGAAGTGACGTCAATTAGGCAAAATAAGATAAATACATCAAATAAACAAATTTAAAGTGCAAGTGCAAAAAAAAGCAACACACAAAAAGAAGATGGCATGAGGGACACGTATGAATGGTGGCTTCTCCTTTTCTCTTTGATATTCGCCTTTGTCTGAAGTGAAGTTGGTTGTGAGTCTTTGTTGCTGTTGCTTTTGCTGCTGTCATCGGCTTGATGGCTGCTGCGCAAGAGAGAGAAATACTATGTATGTAAACAAAACAAGACTGGCAACAACAAAGCAAAGCCTTGAAATCGTATATGGGCAAGTGCAATGGAGATGTGGATACAGTTACAAGCATACGCACACTTACAAAGTACTGAACATATACATATATAAATACTACGTAAAATACAACAAACAAATCAAAACCTACTTCTATTTTTAACTGTATACCCAAGCAATAATAACAATAACAACACGTCACACAAGTGTGCATTGTTATTATTATTGACAAATACCCAGCCAGCCACACATACACAGGCACTTTTACATACATGTATTTGTGTGAGAGCGATCGCAAACTTACCACCCAGCAAATCTTCTGTCGATTTTGGTGTCGTAGACATTTTGTTTTTCTGTGTGTTTTTGTTTGTGTATGTTATAGTACGATACGTTCGTACAGCAGTCGAAATTCTTTTATAGCTTATTTGTATTGTTTTGTTCTAAACACGTCGACTAAAGATAACTCGTTTAGCTGTTATTGCGGCGTACGATTAAATTTATGTTGATTAAACTAAACTTTTTGCCACAGCGGCCCTTTTATTGCACATATGCCGTCGTTGTCTGCGTTTGAGTGTATTTGTTTCGGTTTAGTTGTATGCGTGAGAATATGCGTTTTACTTTTAGCAGTTCCTGTTCCGCCTGCACTGGTTGCTTTATTTGTTGTGCTTTTGGCTAAGTTCAGCAGCTGTTGTTTTGTACAATGCTTTTTATTTTAATAAATGATGACCGCTTTTATTTAGTACAAATGTGGTGTAATTCACAATTTTCTTTTACGCACGATGCAAAAAACCTAATGCGTAGTTAATTGAAAGCTGCTGGAAGCAGCAGAAAACACAAACTGTTCGTTGAAAAACACGAAGTTGACTGTTCCACAAGCACAACAATAATACGAACAGACGAAAACAAAAACGAAACACGACGAGGAATGTTAATTTAACAGCGGTCGATGGCGTTGCCAGATAAATTCAACTGCAGAACTGTTATTCACTGCGCGATGTAAAACTTTATTAACGTGTTTTTAAAAACAAATCAAATGTTTGCAAATCACTTTTTGCCACGTTACGCACAAAATAAAAGTTGTTGCCTTGCACCACATCACGTGGCGATATATATAAATCCTTTTGTGGATCATATTGTGCACGACCCAATAATTTCAGGAATTCGTGACGCTCTCGCAGTCGAAATTCTCGGGAGGCCAACAGCTCGGGACACTGCACAATCTGCTTGTGACTCAATCCCATGTCGTTGTGAATATAACTGAAGCGTTCAACGATGTCGTCAGGAGCTGCAGAAGATATCAGCAGTTAATATAGGTTTTAATATAAATATTACTTGTCTTACGGATCAACATTAGACGCGGTTTGCGCACAATCAAAGCTTGAAGTTCCTTGGGACTAAAGCCCATCTCTTCTCGCAATGTAAACACGGATTTCCTTATATGCTCCATGTTGTAGGTAATCAAGCGGGGCTCCTTTGTAGCCAACAGACGCACATCATGGCCGCTGAGATAGAACTCTTTTTGAAAGTAACCCAAGCGCCGATCAATGCGACGTGTGGAGAACATGAGCCAATATGGATTATGCGTTAAAATTCTTTGTCGTGCCTCTGGAGAGAAGCGTTTACTTTTCAGGTACTCCATGCGTGTGTTCAAATCATCCAAATCCTCCTTAAACAATAGTGGATTCTTTGTAATCATCTTGCCAAAGTCATCCGGCGATACGCCCTGATCTGCTAGGAACGTCAGAAAAGGTTTAACATTCTCCTCGAAGTTCAGACGTAGCACGAACTCGCCAAGACCTTTGCGGCGTTCAATACTGTGTAGATCGACTCCCAGGCTGAGCAGCTGCTGCAGAGTAGTCGAGCTATTCACATGGGCAGCTAGATTGAAGGTGGGCACGTGCGCCTCGCGTTTGCTGAAGTCGAGTGCAATCTCTTTTTGGCTCTCCGTGTGTTCGGGATGCCGGTGTTCGGTTGAGTTCTCCGGCTCGGATGTTTGCACCGGCCTTGGCACTGTGATTTCATTTTGTGCACCTCTTAAAGCACGTAAAAGTCGTATTTGTTCGCCAATTGTATAGCATTTTGCTGTAATTTGTGTTGCATTGTGCACTCTGCCAATGTTACGTATACATGAGCAAAACATGACTGATAGCGCTACCAGACTGTCGCTAAAGTATAGAAGATTACGCTATTTGGTGTTGCTTGTGACGTCACAAACGGCTTGAGTTATCGATAGTGCTGTTGCTCCGATTAAAAAAAGCAATGTAATGACGGCCTCTCTATTTATTTTCGCACTAATGCATGGCCACTCTAAACAACTCTATCAGAAATTCCGATCGTGTTTTCTTGTTCTTTTGTGTGTCTCTTTTGATAACCAAATTAAATAAACGGAACAACATTAATTGCTTAATTTTTATCAATCTTAATTCAAAGTAAATAAATATAGCTATGGACAAGCTGCGACGTGTGTTAAGTGGCGATGAGCCGACGCCAGAAGAGGAGAGCAGCATCATAACTCAGGTGAAACCATATGAATTCATTTCTCACTTGTTGAATCACAATGAATTTGCTTTTAATATGTGCAATTAAAGAAAAATTATGCACTAATTGTTAGTGAAAAAACGGTGGGCATGCCGATAACCGGCAATACGCCCCCCTACGCCACTTTCCCACAACTCCCCTCTTGCTGATCACACGACCTGTGAGTCAACACTTTATCAACATTTTTTTTTTTTTTTTTTATAAACCACAGATTAATGATATGTCAACGCTTAGTTGGAGTACCCGCATTAAGGCCTTCTGTATCTGTTTCGTCTTGGGCATATTGTTATCATTTCTTGGCTCCATCGCGCTCTTTCTACATCGCGGCATCGTTGTCTTTGCCGTTTTCTATACGATCGGCAATTTGGTATCCATGGCCAGGTGAGTTGTCAACTGGATATTAACATATTAACGCTAATTGTTGTATACACATGATTACAGCACCTGCTTCCTAATGGGTCCCTTTAAGCAAATCAAGAAAATGTTTGCCGATACACGTTTGATTGCCACCAGCATTGTGATCGTAGCAATTGTCATGACATTCGTATCAGCCATTGTGGTATATTATTATTATTATTTAAATCATTTTATTTCACATTTTTATTTGGTTTCCATTTTTACAAATCCATTTTCTTTAATTTACTTGTAGTTGAAAAAAGCTGGACTCACGCTTATATTCATTATCATCCAGTCCCTGGCCATGACCTGGTACTCGCTCTCTTATATTCCCTATGCGAGAGATGCCGTTAGGAGCACAGTTTCAGCGTGCTTTGAGGTGTAGAAGAGCTTAGTCAAGAGATTTTTTTGTATTTAACTATCTAATACGTATTATTAATGATTTACTTATGTAGTTCGTTAAGTTTTTCTCTAACAAAAAATTTGTATTACTTTTATAAATTTTTTCAGCTTATAACAAAATTGGTTTTGTTGGTTTTAATATCATTTTTATACATACACAATATAAATTTAATTTAATCAGTACAGTTTTGCATAGATCGTATGTACATAGTTATCTCTTCTTTTCTTTTTATTACATTTTTATAGAATCTGCGATATATTTCTCTCTTTCTTACATTATCTGCAACTAGTTTAGTTTCAATTTGTTGGGTTTTAAAAAGTTTCTTGTTTTTGGTTTACTTAAAATGGCCTCATTTGATTTTCTTCTCTTTTGGCGGCGACAATTTACCTAGAAAAACAAAACAGACAAAAACAACAAAATTAAAAGTTTAAACAATTTTGATTTTGATGTCGTAGTGCGCAGTGCTAGAGTTACTTCGTGGCAAATGTGCTTAACACGTTCGAATGCAATTCCAAAGAGAGTCGGACAGCGAGAGAGAGTGAAAGAGAACATGTACAAAATGAGTGCGAAATGATTGCAGCTAAAGAGCGGCGATCCAAACGTATAAGAGTGCTCAAGTTTAAGAGCGCCTAAGACTACACTATGCTAATCGCATACCTTTGGTTGGTGTGTTAACAGCGCTGTCTCCTTGTCTCTTCGTCGGTGTTGTGGAAACTTTTTTCTGCTGGCGTTGCTGCAAATGTTAACGGCATGTTAATAACAGTGTGAGCGTAGTGAGAGACTTTTAAGCTTCTTACCTGCCATAAAACGGCAACGTAGACGAATGCCACCGATATAGCCACCTGCACAGTCAGCCAGATCACAATGTTGATAGCTTGCGTGCGCTCAAACAACTCCTTGCCATTCTTGATGCACAGAATGGCCTCGGAGACCATAATGGCGCCGTAAACCCAACATTGGGTTCCGACGCGTTTGCAGCGCGTGTCGGTGACGTATACGTAATATTGCCTGTAAAACAAAGTAATTTAAATTTAAACAACTGTTTTTTGCTAAACAATTTACAACTCACCTAACAGATGGCGCAACAAACAGTCCAATGAACACCAAACGTCCAATAACAATGAAATGACTTGGCGGCATTTCAAAAATGTGCTTTAAAAAGAACGTATTCAATTCTGTGACCTGCCAGAATATGACCAATTGTATAACAGCCGCAAATCTCATAGCTGTGGACTTGGGATCCAGCCAACGTATGGCAGACCAGCTCTCCGGGGTAAATTGTAGCATGGCACGCTTAATCTTGCCCGTCGTCGTGGAGATGTCTTTAATGCTCGCCCATTTGTATTCGCGCATTTCGAGAATCTTGCAGATCTTGAGACCCACCCAGATGCCCAGACCATTGCAGATGATCACATCGAGAATGAGGGCATCCCACCAGCACTCAATGAAATTGGGCAACAGATGGGCAAAGGTGATCTCCGTGATTTCCCACATGACCGAAATGGCCCACAAAATGCCCATGTGACGGATCAGTATGGCCTTGAAGGCCCAGCCCAGAAAGTGTCCCCAGGCAAAGACATCCAAGTGGCCCTTAACGCGCTCCCAACTGACATCGGAGCAATTGACGCCGTATTCCTAAGGAAAATGATTACAATTTAGTACGGATTTCATTGGGATTGGATTGCCACTCACCTTTTCCATGTCAATGTGAAAGTTTTTCAACTTTGGATCGATCCAATAGAATATATTCCGTATGGTCGAGTAGTTTTGGAACATGAGGAACTGCAGCATGAGCAGATAGAGCACCGAGCAGCCAAAGAGGATGCGCCAAACGGCGGGATGTGGTCGTATGAATGGTCCATTTGGAAATGCAAGTACCGAAACGAGTAGAAAGAAGAACACAATGCATAAAAGTCCCGCCCAAAGGTTGTCATCCAAATTCGCCTCGTTCCTGTAAAGGTACAAATAATCCGCAGTTAGTTCAATTAATTTTTGTGCTCTTATTTTTATTGTTCATTCAATTTTTGTATTTTCGTCGCTGTTGTAATATTTCCATTTGCCGTTTTCGGATTAATCTGATTTGGACTTTGGTACAGCTTGTGTGCGGGGTTTAGTGACCTTTAATCGAAGCCGAAATGATTGTGCGTGGTTTGAGTTGATAAAAATTGAAACCGATTTGAGATGGGTACCCTGAAGAGGCGCCTCAACACGCGGTTCGTTGGAATCGGTCACTCTATCTTAGAGATAACTCTGGCGGGTCGTGACACGAGGCCACGTCACGACTAGTGTCTGTTTGTCTAGTTTCCCCACAAGTGCTTTGTTTTTGTCTACGTTTAGTTTGAAAACAACAGCTATTACGACACTACTTACATTTACACAATTTAAGTACGACTTGAGCTATAACTAGTGAGCTATAACTAGTCAGAATTGAAGTAATTACACAGTCGTGACACGCGCTTTTCTTATAATAAATTATTAAATTGGTTTCTTGGCTTATACTAGTTAGTATTGTAATCTTAAAGGCATCAAGTCGTGTCACGTGACTGCTCCAGTTTCTTATTTGCTTTAAAAAGCTGTTTACACACCTTTTAGCCTTGCTATACTTAATTAGTCGTGTCACGCGTATTATGCTAATATTATGGAAATTTTAGAGCAATACGTAAAGCTGTTTTCTTTTATTGGAAAAAGTGTAAAAGCTTTTTATAGGGCACTGAGCTATTGTTTGTTGTCACGCGGTCAATTCCTCAACAATTACAGTGAATTATATTATTGCTTCAAAATAAATGACTCTTATCAACCTACAACATCCCGTCACGCCGTCATCTCTAGCTGCTTATCACAAAACATGCCAAAACCCCTTTAAAAAAATTACTCTACACAAACTATCGCCTAATTACCCATCCCCAGGTTCTTATCACTAGTAGCATACCAAGATATCAGTCAATTATATAAATTAATATGCTAATAAATCAATTAAACTTGTCAAACTATCGCACACTTTCTTCGTCCTGTCACGCGCACATCTCTAGCAGCTCTAATCATGACACTGTTGTGTTCTTAATTTCGAAAACGCTTAAAAAGTCAACCAAGGTTGACTGGCACATGTCGAGACCGCGCACCGAGCACCGAGTACCGAGCACCGAGCACCGAGAGCCTCGAGGAAAGCGCAACAATTGTTTCACATTTTCTTTTTAGTTTTGACGTGTGTTTTGCCAAGTTAATTGTTGTCGTTGTTTGTTAATGCTTAATGCTAATGCTAAAAAAACCTCCATTGACCAAAAATAGAAAGATCGATAATTTTGGCGCCGTCAAGTGTTGAAATGAAATCAGCGATTGTCCCCCTTTCCCCTCCCTCTCACTTACCTGACAAATGCAGTGTACATGACGGCCAGCACTGAGATGGCCAAGAGCGTAATCGTATGCGGCTTATAGAAGAATTCCAGCGATATGTCATCCACAGGACGTTCGTTCACAATCACGAATGTCTGTGCGATTTCCTCCTTGCTCTTCTGGCCATTGTTGCTGCCACTGGAGGTGGCGCTGCTGCGTTTCGCTGGTGTGGCCGGTGCACTTGATGCACCGGATTTGTACTTTGCAGATGCTTTGCTTTGGTCTCCTCCACTGGAGCTGGAGCGCTCGTTGTCGTTTTCGCCCTCACCCCCGGGCGTGGTGGGTGTGCCGCGTGAATTGGAGCGTTTCTTCATTGTGGATTATTATCAGTGATGGCGTGATGGTGGTGATAGTAGTGTTATTGTAGTAGCACGCGGGTGAAGCAGCAGTGGCAGCAGCAGCGGATTGCGCAACATTCGTTTCCAAATTATACAGATGCTTGGCGCTCCAAGTTTTTGGTTTTTGTTGACGCTTTGCGTTGTGGCAGTAGCGCTTAATGCATTTATCAATTGTTTGATTGAATTGATTAATGTTTTATTTGATGATTATTGGCTTGTGGTCGGTGTGTTAGTTAATCCAGCATGTTGCACGGTGCTTTCGAGAGTGCGATGAGCAAAAGAAACTTGCTAATCTGACACGCACTTGCCGGGCAGCAACTACATACTACGATTTGTTGTGAGCGTACAGCGTTGCCACGCCGCGTAGCGTTGCCAGGCAGTTGTGTTTTATTTCACAGCATGCTTGCATGGTGCTAGAAAGTAAGGTACGCTGTTAGTGCAAATTATAACAGCTCTAGCAGAAAAATTTTAATGGCAGCACTGGCAGTAAAACGTTTATTCCAACTAGCATTTCGCTTAATGTTAAATGGTTTACGTTTTTAACAGTGTTGTTAACATCCATCTGAGCAGCATACTGTTTTATTTAGCGCAGCCCTGGTCAACAGCTGTGCCATTTGTAGTACTGATGAAATTACATTAAATATTGTTTTAAATTGTTATCAACAATGCTGGACAAAGTAAAAAATGTCATCGTGGTGCTTTCTGGCAAAGGTGGCGTGGGCAAATCAACAGTTAGCACGCAATTAGCCTTGGCATTACGTGCCACAGGCCACAAGGTAAATTACATTTTAATCGGCTCAATCACATTGTTATTGTACAAGTTTTTTGCTTCTAGGTTGGTTTATTAGACATAGATCTATGTGGACCCAGCGTACCGTATTTGCTGGGCCTTGAGGGCAGCGATATTTATCAGTGCGATGACGGCTGGGTGCCCATTTATACAGATGAGAGCAAAACTCTTGCCGTCATGTCCATTGGATTTCTGTTGAAAGATCGCAGTGATCCCGTCATTTGGCGTGGACCCAAGAAGACAATGATGATTAGACAGTTTCTTACAGACGTTAAATGGGAGGAGCTGGACTATCTTATCATTGACACACCTCCCGGCACCTCGGATGAGCATATAACGGTGATGGAATGCATGCGTGAAGTGCCCTGCAATGGTGCGATTATTGTAACTACGCCGCAAGGTGTCGCTTTGGACGATGTGCGCAAGGAGATAACATTCTGCAAGAAGACGGGCATCAAACTGCTGGGCATTGTGGAGAACATGAGCGGGTGAGTGAGTGAGTGAACCTGATAAGCTCTATTGATAGTTGAAGCACACGAGGAGATCAAAAACTAAACTGTTGTAAGCTGGAATGAAGCTGACTGCGACTTAAAGTACGTCAAGTTTTAAAGTAGGGATTTCGGAGGGAGCTATTCAAGTGCATTAATGCTTTTAATATGAGCTTAAGCTGTCAATTCTTTAAAGCTTTTATTAGGTATTTAAAGATTAAACAAGTAAGAATGGCTACAGTCCAGCGAACCGACTGTCAAAGACCCCGTACTCCTGAGGATAGTTATAGATATAGTTTGTTTAGTTTGAATTTTGGATTTGAGATCTACTGAAAGTTCTGTTCGCTTGGTATTACAGCTGGAATATGCAAATTCCCAGTTGAATTCTCAGACGAAAAGAAATCCACAGTAAGATACAACAGAATTTACAATCCAAAATAATTTTGTGCATAACGAGCAGCTGTTAATTCTGTGCAGATCGTGCGCTCCCTAGATTATCGAAAATCATCACCGATCAGCTAAAATTGAGGATTTTTCTAGCTGATTCACCCGGCGAACAGAATCAGCAGAAAGCGACATTAATAATAATGTTGATGTTAATACACTGTTAATACACTGTTGATGCAATGTTAATACACTGTTAATGCAATGTAAATGCGCTGTTAATGCGATGTTAATGCACTGTTGAAGCACTGTTAATCCAATGTTAATGTACTGTTAATGCACTGTTAACACACTGTTAATGCACTGTTGATGCACTGTTAATGTACTGTTATTGCTCTGTTAACACACTGTTAATGCACTGTAGATGCACTGTTAATGCACTGTTGATGCACTGTTAATGTACTGTTAATGTACTGTTATTGCACTGTTAACACACTGTTAATGCACTGTAGATGCACTGTTAATGCACTGTTGATGCACTGTTGATGCAGTGTTAATGCAATGTTAATGTTAAATAATTTTTGCTTTGCGACCTGCTGATCTTTCTGTTTGCCTGGTATTTTAGCTAGAATTACTAACGATTTTGGGGCACTGCAGATCGTAGCGGTCAAGCAAAAAAACTCCGCGAAAGGCCAAAATCTAATATTGCTTGATATTGAATATTTTGGGACTCAGACGTCCGATTTTCGAATGGTATGACTTTTTGGACTCGGGAGGCCCAGGATTATCGATTGGCATAAAAAAAGAATATTATAATGTTTTCTTAACATAAAGCTTGAAAGAAAGCTTTATTGTTCAGTGTAAAGTCTAAATGTCAAAACTATGCAACTTTGATATCGCATATTTTGGGACTCAGACATCAGATTCTCGATTGGTATGACTTTTTGGACTCGGGAGGACCAGGACTATCGATTGGCACCAAAAAATCGCAATCTTAAATTTTGACGATTTTTGACAAATTTTGCAGTGTTACCCCTTTGCATTTTTGTCAAAAATGGTCAAAATTTAAGATTGCGATTTTTTGATGCCATTCGATAGTCCTGGTCCTCCCGAGTCCAAAAAGTCATAACATTCGAAAATCTAACGTCTGAGTCCCAAAATATTCAATATCAAAGTTGCATATTTTAAAGTTGAAAATATTGAAATTTTTTTTTATTTTAATTATATCCACTCGGCTGTTGATGCTGTTCAAGAACATATACAGTTTATGGGTTCGGTCACGCCTCCTTCTGCTGTTAAGCACATTTCGCTTCTGACAAACTTAATAGACCCTTCTACTCTTTTTTAGAGTACGGGGTCTAAAAATGTTCAAACAATTTTACGCTGAGTTTGGCCATTTTTATGTCTTTACTAACATAAATGGTGCTTATAAAATGTCCAAAATAAGCAAAAAGCTGTTGAGTTTATAGCAGAAACTTTAAGCTGTTAAATTTTTTGATTTTTACTGTCATTATGAGCTAATAAATTTAACTGAATCACTTCAACTTAACACCTAAACGAGTTACTTAAATTAAGCAAAAAGCTGCTGAATAACTGTAAAGCAGCTAAAAGCTCTTAGTCCTCTAAATAGGCAAATCTGTTCAATTTATTGACTTTGAAGTTGCTGCAAACTATCTTGAAGCTTTTCTGCACATTGAGCTACTCTTAGTCTTTATATTACTCATGGATTAATCCACTTTCAACCCACAGCTTCGTTTGTCCCCACTGCACGGAATGCACCAACATCTTCTCCTCCAATGGCGGCGCGGAACTGGCACAAATGGCGCAAGTGCCGCACTTGGGCACACTCCCCATTGATCCACGGGTGGGCGTCTTGGCGGGCACAACGGCTTCAGTGCTAAACGAGCTACCCGATTCGAGTACGTCGCAAGTTTTACGGGGTATCGTGCAGCATTTGGATGCGCTGACGGGTGCAGTGACAGCGCCGGCTTAAGCGTAAGTATTTCCCCCCAGACAAAAAGAGATATATATAATTCTATATATATATATCAATATATATGTATATATTTGAGACGCAAGTTGTGTAGTAGATTTCGTTATCTTTTATTACAGTTAACCAAAAAAAATTAAATAAAATAAAACGGGGCCAGGCGTCAACGATACTACTAAAAACTTTGGTATTTCATTTCATTTCATGTGTTCTTGTTGTTTTTCTTATCTTTTTGATTTCTTTTTCTCTTTCTTCGTATATGTAAATATGTAATTAAAGTAGAAATAAAAAACGCTTTAAAAAGGAATGTTTAATCAGTGCGTCCTTTTTGATGTTTTCTTCGTATTTCGTTTTGTTTTGTTTGAGACATGCGTTGTTGTGCGTAAATAGATTATAGGGTATGTTAAGTCTTGACTTACATAATTTGCCAAAATTCAATTAAAGCTTACACGATGAACACAATGCATGACGAATGTGTAGAAGTAGTAGTTATGAGATCTACACAAAGTAAACGATTAAAACTTCATGTATTCACTTCATCGTGTAAACGTCAACAAATAATACTATAATTCTTGTTTTTTTTTTGTTTTGTTTTGTTTTTGTTTAACTCAATAGATGCCATATTATCACAATGCATAATCAAACGTATCTTTATATAATACAAAATTAGAATAAATTATTATATATATAATATTTTTGTTTCTTTTCTTTTTAACTTCTTTTCTATGTAATCAATTTGCAAAATTACAGATTTTGCTGGAGCATTGTCTCGAGGCGAGAGTCATCAATGAAACAGAAGTTTCCCTACTATTTTTAAGAAACTTTTTCATTTGTTTTCTTTGTTTTTTTTTTTTTTTGAATTAAAATCTATTCCACGGACTCTTTAAGCTTTTTTTGTGGCAAGTTGTGGTCTTCGGGGATGCACAGCACTAGATCGGATACATTTGTGTTCTCGCTCGAATTGCAATCCGAAAGTGGCACCGAGCTGTACAAGGATTTGCGTTTTATGCAGATGTAGATCATGTACATCATCATCACTAACAACAAAATCGCAATAAAAACTGCGCCTACCAAAACTGGCTTAAGATACTCTGGATGCCGTGCATCGCTTGGACTAGCGCTGGCCAGACGATAATCCTCATCTTTGGTGTTTGTGTCGCGGAGCCAGCTGGTGGATTCTGGTGTCAGGGCTGCTGGGGATGAGGTGGCCGGTGCATTGGGATGTTCAGTGGTGACGGTGGAGGTGGGGAATGTGGAGTCGACAGGCGATGCTGGGCTGGAAGTACTAAAAGTGCTGCTTGAGCTTTCTATTTCCGGAGTATCCATGGTGGAGTCCTCCAGATTGTCTTCTGTTTGCTCCTCTTCCTCCTCTTCCATTGACTTCTCCTCCGCCTTCTCCTCCTTTTCCGCCGCCTTCTCCTCCTTCTCCGCCGCCTTCTCCTCATTCTCCTCCGCCTTCTCCTCCTCCTCCTTGGTCGTTGTGCTTGTGCTAAAACTGGACAGCTCCTCTGTAATCTCCCTTCCCAAGTTGCTGACTGTTACGGGCACCTCCTCGACGCTTTCTTCCGGCAATTCAACTGGAATCTCGACTTCAATTGATATATTCGTGGTTTCTTCAAGTGGATCAAGTGTCGTGGTGCTGCTAGAGATCGTTGAAGTTGGCGACGATTGCTTGGCTTCTGTCTGTACTCGCTCTGTGGTTGTTATCTCCACACTGGTGGTACTGCTGGGAGACATAGCCGCTTCTGTGGTTGTCGTGGTTGTGCTTGTTGTGCTCGTGGCTGTCGTGCTGTTGGTCGGACAAACGGGACAACATACATCGGGTAATGTGATGGGATTGTCGCACTCGGCTTTCTGGCATTGTGACACCTTACACCATCTTTTGCCCTCCGAGCAGGTGCAATTGAAGCATTTATCCTCTATCCAGGACATGCCGTTGACCTTTATCTCCCCGACATTGGTAAGACAATTACTGGGTGGACTCGGTTCCGTGCAGACATATTTGCACGGTCCGCTGTTGCAGCTGTTGCACTTGATGCATGAATCCATCCAGTAGTTAACTCCACTGCCCTCGCAAACGGGCTCCTTGCCGCATTTGTATTGAGTGCAGCAGCTGCCGGGCTGCCCATTGCCCGGACTCAGTTCGATGAGCACCTCGTCCGCCTTGCAGTGTGGCTTCGTGGGGCACTGGTTGCAACGGCAACGTGGTGTGTTGCAACACTTTGATTGGAGATCACGTTTGGCTCTTGTGTCATGGCTGAACTGCAATGGACTCAATTGGATTCCATCGAATTCCTTGACTTCAATACTGCTATCGGCTGGACATACTGTTATCTGCGCCCCCGCCGCCGTCTCGGCCGCTGTTTCCGTTTCCGGTATTTCCGGACACTCGATATATTCGCATTTGTCAAAATATGATTCAGAGTCTGCAATTAAAGAGGTCGCAAAAGCTTAATTAACACCTAAGTGACAGGTTTTCGGAATGATTGATAAGCTCGATTAGCTCACAGCGTATGGGCAAAATTTGTGGATGGTATGTGGATTGCATGTGTTCGCGTGTCCATAAATAATGCGTAGAAAACGTGGCAAAATGTGTGTGGATCGTGTGTGTGTGTGTGGTAAGTGCAAAGTTAGTAAATAGTAAGTGGATGCTAAGTGCCTTTGATTGATAATGCGTCTTAACTGTGTATTGTGTGTTTGTGGAACCTAAATGATTAACACCAACTATTGACTTAAGTGAAAGTTGTAATGAGCAATTGGTTTAACTAGTAAAAACACTAGACTTTGGCACTTATCTCAAGTGGATTGTATGTGGATTGTAAGTGGTTTACTTTTGAAACTGTTATCTGGGGTACAATGACATGTCCGCCTAGATAAACAGCGACAAGTGTCATGTGGAACACAAGTGGATGCCAAGCAAAAGTTTCCTGCGTCTAGACTGTGTAGTTCTCTAAACTAATCGATCTCTATCGATCACCATAAAACTTCCAATTGTGTTTTATATCAGAGCGCATTAATCAAACAATGTTTAGGTAAATTTATAAAAATTGCAATTTAATTAGCCAAATATGTGTGCACAAACGAGTGTATATTAAATTGTGGTCGAGCAGCGACCAGGGACAGCCCCCCCCCCAAAAAAAGAGACTAGAAATTGGGATACAAAGTACAAAGAGGCATACTCTCGTTTATATTTATTGTTATTGATTTTTGACATTTTATCATTGAATTACTCGAAATGTTGAACGCAACGGGAGCGAAGAGTGCCCCAAAAGAAAGAGAAGGAGAGGCAGCGAGAGAATGGCATTCAAAGCCAACAAAAGAAACAATAACAAAATGAAACGAACCAAAAAAAAAAATAAATATTTTTGTTTGTCTTTGATTTTTGCTGAAGAATTTCTTTGCACCGATCAATCGAATCGATTTGAACCGTATCGATCCATCCGAAAGATATTGCGATCTCTTTTCTACTGCCAATGAATCAATAATTTTCAATATCACGTTCTATTTTACGGATCGCTACAGTTGTATTATTATTATTGTTATTACTTTTATTATTATTACTACAACTACATATATATAGTAGTTTGATTTGCCCTTTACAAAGTGCGTCGCAATTGATTACAGGCAAAATTTCCTAAATATTATCGAGGCTATTGATTTGTTTTCTTTTCACATTTCTCATTTCGCATTTGTTGTTGCTTTTGTTTATGTTAAATTGACGTCATATAACCGCATATAGGTGAAGCGTAGCGCATTCAATTGAACATAATTTAAAATAGATATAAGTTACGCTATCACAAAAATTTGATCTCTACACATATGACAATCTATATGGGATCGGTCTATACTCTATGAACAGAGTTTTTATCACTTTGGGCGTCCCAACGGATTGTTTTTGATAAAGAAAATGAGATACAAAAATTTCCCAAATTATATACTTAAAAATCCGCTAAGAATTTGAATGGAATTAGTCTCCTAAATTATTATAAAATATATGCATACGTTAATCCCCTAAATACTCTAGTAAAACTATAGCAACAAAGCTAACGAGCTGCCAGAAATAAAATTGATCAAAAAACTATAATTTTATGTAAAAATTTTGCATATATTTCCCGACATTAAAAACAAACTCATAAATTGCAGGTTTATTTGAAATCTATTCAGTTTACAGACAATGGTGGGAGTCATTAGTTTTGACACTTGAAAGTCCCACAAAATCATAATTATATTAACAAATTAGCTTGAAGTCGAGTAGGGTATTAAGAGGGTCGTTTAGGCTCATAAACTAACCGTTTACAGCTATGCTATGTTATTGAGAAGCACCGAGAAGGGCGTCACGATACTTTGCGTGATCTGTGACAGAAAAAGTAGGAATTCTAGGGCACTTCTGATCGAGTTATATAAAGGGGCGACAAGAGGTAGCGACACAGAGGGGCGGGGGCAGAGGGGAATCAATCAAGCCGCAGATCTGCAGAATTTACAAATTTCATTCTGAAACGAATCGAAGCGCTGGAAAAACGCTGTAAAACGATTTTAAATGTTGGCTCAGCGTAAATTAAAAAAAAAAAAATACAACACATTAAAAATTAAAGTTAAAAAAAAAAGTGGAAAAAAGAAGAACAAAATCACTTTGGATGTGCTTTCTTTTCGCTTTTCTGATATTCGCTTTTCAGTTCAGTTCACTTCACAGTGTTCGGTTTATTGACCCGATTGGTCAGCACAAAAATGGCAAGATACACAGTTTTAGCTGGCAAAAATAAAAACTCTGAGGGGAAAAAAAAAAAAAAGAAACAACAAGTGGTAAATAGACACGTTCAAAGGTCTGCCAACTCCGGCTTGATGCAAATTAACTAGGCACATATCCGTCTTCACAATTGGGTCGACTGCTCTCATTAGCGGTTTGGTAGTTGGTAGTAGGTAGTAGGTGGTGGGCTCGCTATGCGAGAGATACGTCTAAACGAATTCCAGAAGTGCTAATTACGTCACTTTTCTGACACTGTTGTTGTTATTGTTGTTCTTGTCATATCCACAATATTTCATGTTGTTTTTTCGCTCTCTCGTTTTCAGCTTTTGATTGATCTACAGTCGAAGGTTGCATGCAAAAGTGCAATCTGTTTTTATACTCTCTGCAAGAGTATATTGGGTTTGTGCAAAAGTATGTAACAGGCAGAAGGAGGCGTGGCAGACCCCATAAAGTATATATATTATTGATCAGCATCACAAGCCGAGTCGATATAGCCATGTCCGTCTGTCCGTCTGTCCGTCTGTCCGTCTGTCTGTCCGTCTGTCCGTATGAACAAACAGATTTCAGAGATGGTAAGAGCTACAAGTTCGAGCTTGGTGTCAATCGATCACATATTTAGTCAGTCACTACAAGAATCTTTTTTTCGATGCCACGCCCCATTCGCCCACAATGAGCAAAAAACTAGACACACCTCGAAAAAATCGGTGTTTTCGGCGAATATCTCAGTAACCATGGCACCTAGGATCCCCAATTTTGGTGTGGAGGTTCTAGCGGCAGCGCAAATGCATTGGCATTTAAAATTTTGGACTGCCACGCCCCTTCCCACAATGCATAAAAAATCTTCCGCCTACAGGCATTTGTTCATAAGTGCAGCATTAATTGTATAATTCGAATGGAGACAACTATATAAAACTATCCTAAAAGTCGCATTGAAATCGGACTATAAACAAAAAACTATAAGCGTTACAACATTGATAATTGAACGCAATATCACTAAGAGTGCAAGCGAGACAGAAACGTTTTCGCTGCTTGTGGCGACAGCGCGGCCGGCAGTCGCTGGCCGAATACACACAGCATATGTATATGTATATGATAAACACATATAATGTCAAACGTATGTGTATCGCATACAAACAGATGTTTGATTTTGTTTAGATTGTTTTTGTTTCAACGTGTTTTAATGCAAGTACAATACATGTAATATCTGATACCGATTTTAATAATTTAACCGGGAAAAAATGCAGAGAGTATTATACGGTTGGGCGTGCTCGACTGTACTTTTCTTTCTTGTTCAGTTTCAGTTTCCAGATGAAACAAGCGACTGAGTCTACGTAGACTTCTAGCGTCATCGGCATTTTACACACAAATAAATAAATAAATACATTTTTATCTTAGTACAATTAGCTGGCAAGTTTGTTGACACGCCGTCCTCCGTGCTCCCTGTCGCCTTTCCTGTCCTCCCTGTCGCCTCCACGGCTCAGCCTCGTTGCTGCCTGACATGCAAAATTACTTAAAAACTGAACCGAACAAAACAAAAAATAAATAAACTAACAAACAAAAAAAGACTGCTTAAAACATGAAGAGGAGGTCGTCCCCTCTCCTCGCTCTCTCTCCTCTCCCAACTTTAAGGTCGAGAGGAGAAACCAGCCAACAAGTAAACGTCGTTACAACAACTCCGTTTAGCCTGAAATAATTGAAGTTTCAGTCGCTTAACTTAAATTTAACTGCGCGTTTACACTACAAGCCATAAAACCACAACGGCCACCGACACCGACACCGCCACCGCCACCGCAAGCCAAACCCTAAGCGAACCCAAATTATGCTCAAAATTGTCAAAATATTTTGGTTTGTCTATGCCCCGTCACCACCCGAAAATACCCGGCACTTGAGAAAGACACGTCAATCACGTTCTGTAAATTTGTTCATAATTATTTGTCGTATATCATTTGTCAGGTTTTTATTTTTATTGCTATTGTTTTGTTGTTGTTGTCGTTGTTTTGGGGTAGCTTTAAAATAGACAAATTTGACAATGTTTGAAAATCGTTAAATTGTCATTGCTATAATTTATGAATGCCCAAAACAGTTGATTATATATCAAATTAGTGGGAAACTACTCTTCACTTTGCCGAGCTTTTTTGCGCATTAATTTATGGATTTTAAAGCTGTGAGTTTGAAGAGAAGTCTTAGCCTCTTCAACCCCTCCAATCAGCCTGGATTCCAAGGCTTATTTACCCCAAGCTACTCATACCGCCTTGAGCCAAAATTACAGGGTATTTCGCCTTGCATTTGGCACGCGCTTTTTGGCCAAACTTAAGACTCTTCGATCACGACCACTTTCGCCACACTTACCCACTAATGATATGGCAAACAAACTGATTATAAAATCCCCCTTAACACAAAAGTACGTTCCTCTGTATGTGTGTGTGTGTGGTGTTTATGATTGATCAATCACCGGTAAATAATTATTTGTATAGTTTGTGGACTTGTACTTGTATTATATTTATGTTGTCCTTGATTTTGCTATAGACTTTATCTAATTATATCCAAATCACTCGATGTGTGAAGCACACACACACACACAGTAGGGGTGTGTGTGTGTGGGTGTGTGTACTTAAGGTTTATACGCGTTATTCGCTGGAAATTGCGTAAACAAACAACGTTCATCAACATCATATATGAAGAAAGCTTATCTTAATTATAGATCAATTATAATATATATGATCGTACACATCTGTACATAAATCGTATAATGCCATGACTAGTAGCCAAAAAAACAAAATCCAAGCAAAACACATTCACATTATTAATTATGCGTCAAAATAAACGCTACCTTATTTAGACTGTGCGATATGACAGAGAAAGAGAAAGAGAAGGGGGAGAGGGAGAGGGAGAGCGAAGGGGCGGGAGTGATAGAGATATGGTAGAGCGGCGACTAAAGTCGGTAGGGGAATACAATATCTATGGCATTTAGTATGCCGGTAGCGTTTGTTCTGAACTTTGGACTATTCGTGGTAATTATTTGTTATGGAATTAGTTTTATATTTTTTTTATTCGCGCTCAAATTGCAACAATTACAAATTAAATTATGAGACAAAAGTGTCTGATTAATGCCCGTAAATGTGTTATATGATATCTCGCTGAACAGATGTCATTAATATCTGTTTATAATGTATTTATATTTATATTGTTATTTGGTTTGCGCATTGGGATTTAGCTGGAAGATATGAGGCACACTAACGAGTATATCAGCACAGGATATATAATATAGAAGTATATGTACACGCAGGAGACTCATTATAATGCATGACTCGATGCTTAATGCAATCTATATACATAGTATATACAATGTCTTTTTGATGGATGTATGTTCGCAGCTCTTTAAAAGTTCAAATGAAGGGCTTGTTGAGATCGGTATCTGCTTTTATACCTTATATAGCTAACTACGCTATAAATCACTTGCAGATCTCATTTGTAACTCCAAAACTATAAGAGTTATGGCTAACAAATTTAGCGTAAAGTTTCTCCAACTTTTGACCAGTTTATTTATAGACATGACGCAGCATTATACTCGAGGTATGCCAGTAACAGAGTGGGTATGACAAGGGGTGTATGGGGAGTTAAGGAAACTTTAGATCTATATCTTTTTATATACTTAAAGTTTATAACTTTATTAGGCTTTCCGGTAATAAAATAATAGCTTTAATTATGAATTAATTATACAAACATTAACTTAAGTACTTAAAACTTTAAGCTACAAAATGTCTCTAACTACTTCTTAGCCTCTTTTACCTTCTGCTGGGTATTTTCTAGCCCATCATCTTCCGTTTCTTCTCTGCTCTTTCGCATTATTTATGTGGTGTCTTGACTGTTTTCAGTCGTCTCTAGTTTTCAGTTCCTGTCTCAACGCATATTAACTGTGTTAATAGTTTGTCATTTCAACAATTAATTAAATCACACAGCAAACGATTAAAGAGAATTTGCTCCACTTAATGACAGGCATTAATTATATACTAACGCATCTACATACACACATACTACGCAAGCGTGTGTCACATACATACACTATATAGTTATATATGTCTGTATGTTTGCCCAGATATCTGACATGTGTGAGCTCAGCTTTATAAACGATTCATTTCATTTTTGCACAAAACTGTAACAGATATCAATCGCACATGTAATCGATGCCTTTGAAATAAGCAAAACGTATACGATACACATGCAGAATACCCTGTAAAATAGTAAGGCATAGCACGTGGGGGTTCTAGTTGTGAGAAACGAAAGAAGATACGTTTTAAAACGTTGCTATGTAGGTCAAAAGCAGTTTATTTTGATTAACTGTGGTATGAGTAATACATAAACTGTTGTTTATATATTTCAAGTAATTTAGAGGGTATTTCCTAGTCTTAAAAACATTTTTCTTGTATAATTTCTATTTAAATAATACGTGAGATACATTTATAGACTCAAATATCAGCTGTGCGCCATTTAATAGGGTATATTTCTGACTAAATTCTAGTTGTGCCACATTTTACATGTGCTTTGTAAGATCATTATAGATTGTAGTCATATTTGTAGTAGATAATAGGATATGGTATAGTTTTCTTAATTAAAATGCGGCATTTCAAATAGATCTGTAAACTGTTATCTTTGATATAGTATACTAAGACTTCTCCCACATCTCCACACAGTTTGTAGGATAACACACTCGTCTACTCCACAGTTTCAACTTATTTTGCATTCAAAGTGCACTAAAACCTAAAGGAAAATAATTTTATTTTAGTTTTCAATAAATTTTGACTACGTATTGAGTTGTTTTTGTCTGTCCACCTTCTCGCAGATGTTTTTGCACTTAATCTGAATTGTTTTTCCGGCCCACATGCCGGACATAAAATGCCCTGGCAACGGCGAAATGCTTTGGGCCAATTCAATTGACCGGGGCCGACGAGACCGGTTAATAATACACTTAATCGAAAATGTGTCTGGCAAATGACGCATCCCGAACCCATGAATAATTATGTGCTACTCTGTGCTTCTCTCTCTCTCTCTCTCTCTCTATCTGTCACTATTCTTAGCTGGAATTTAAAACTACACACTTGGCTAATACAATGGGCAAAAGACGAATGACTAATGCATTGGCATGCGCTTCCATAACTCAACCAACAACTGATAACAGCATTTGTTTTGATACGTAAACGAAAAAATACTATAAGAAAAAGGAAAAACAAATAAATGAAACCTATAAGGTCAATAACGAGTTAGCTAACTGCATTTCACATAGCCCCCCAAAAAAAAAAAAGATTAAACGCTTAAACCGTAGGTGACTAAACCGTATTAATTAAGACATGACGTCGCTGCTGCCCCCCGATATCAACTCGGACTGTCCGAGTCCGGTCTTATCAACGCCATCAACAATAACAAAACACACAATTTTTTATGATGCATACTAAATAAATTATAAAAAGAGAGTCTGAGTATTTTTTTTCTACTTTTTTTTCTAAATTTGCTAACTTGTTTCTAACGCTTTCTTTTGCCAATGTTGCATAACGTTTATTTGAGCACTTTAGTTGGGGGTTCTGCGTTTTAGATTAATATCGGTTAGATAAAGCTATAAATGATCTCAGTACAACTGGAATGCATTAAATAAATAAGCTGTACACTCATTAAACAAATACAAGTCAGTTAAAGCGGTGAAACACGGGAAACATTTTTGTATAAATTATAAATAGAACTCAGCTAAAAGGTGCGATTTTTAAGGTATGGGAAAAATATGCTTTATATATAGGAAGACTGAATTATAAGACGTATGAACTATAGGTATTTATGCTACAGTTTCTTTGACATCGCTTAAACGTAGTCATAAATAAATTATAGAAACTGACGATAAGTTTCCCAATATGTCAAAAAAACTCATATGTTCCTTTACCGCATTCCAAGCCACAAAATTTACTAGAGTTGTGAAATTTTCTATAGTATTTTATGCACAATCTACTTTGCTTTATTTTTGTTGATAATCCTCAGCGCACGTTGTACTTCAAGTAATTGATAAAATAAAAACAATCTAAGAAGTGATTATACAAGTGCAATAAATATATGCACAAGTATGTGTGTGTGTGTGTGTGGTGTGTGTGTGTGTACTTGAAGTGTGTGAATGGAATTTGTGGAATGTTTTGAAGGCATGCGGATCTATCTATTCGTCCATCCATCTAGCTAGCTGCCTTTCTGGCCAACATTGTGTACTCAAAGCACTTGAATACAGTCATATATGTTTATGTGTTTTTGTATGCACTAGAAGAGCTACAGTTCTTGAAGGTCAAAACAAGTGCAAAGTTCAAGTTGAGACTGTCATTTGTTAAGTTTGCTTATCAACATGAGGAATTGCAGGGCCGTTGGCAGAAGAGTTTGCTAATTTGATGGCTCTGTCGTCAGTGGTTGGGTTTAATTTGAACAGCAACTAATAAAAAGACGCCAAAACCATAACCAAAGGAATTTGTTTTTTATTTTTTTAGACGCTGTGGAATGTGGAATGTGTTTACATTTGTATCTCGGAATTATCTCAGGCGACGCTAACCAAGTCGCGGGTGGTTTTTGTTATTGCAAAATAGAAAAGAAGACAATGTTTTATCAGCAGCAGCAGCAGCAGCAGTTTCACACAAACAGCAGATACAGATACAGATACAGATACAGATACAGGCAATGACTGAGATACAAATATAGCTACTTATTGCACTTGCAAAGTATGAAATCAGTTTCCTATTTAAATACCAGAGTTAACCAGGCGTATGCTCAACATATACCCTATAGAATTCCCTATCTGCATACATGTGTATTTACATATTTAACGAGCTGGTAATCCAGGGTATTATGCCATCAATCAAGTCATAATATCTACTCATTCTGATCTCAATTTCAGCTATTTTTTTTGCTTCTTTCTTTTCAAGACCTTTCGCTTTTGGTTATGCTCTTTGTGTGTCTGTCTGATTTTGTCTAAATTTAACTCGTTCAGCTGTCACTTTTACCTGGTTGTTTTTTTGGTTTTTTGGGTTTTAGCCTTAACTTATTCGTGGCTAATTGTGGCATATTTTTGACCTTGTTGTTGCCCACGAAAAGCCACAAAAACTACCACTCACTCACACACACACACACTCACTCTAATGTCAGTTAAAGTCGCATTTGAGTTGACTATGCAAATTGTCAACACAAAATGTTGGTTTATTTAGGCCTAAAGCCAGAGGGCTAAGCTGGAACTAACAGGTAACTTTATGACTCTCTGTGACTCCCCCAAAATGAAATGAAAGTTTCTATTTTTTTTTTTTTTTGGTGGTTGGTTATGCAAATTTCGGTTTAGTTTTGGCCTTGATGCCTGCTGGTATAAGCCAACTGTTAGCTTTCTTGTGCTTGTGCTCCTTTGACTCCTGACTCTCCCTCTTTCTCCTCCCAGTCGCTTATTGATTGTCATTGCTCCTATTTGGTGTTGTATACAAGTTTATTACTGTACCTGGACATTTCTAGTTGACGGCTCCATTTGCGGAAGTAATTTCTCAGCCCTTTTTATAGTTTATTGATTGTTTCTAGGGAAAGGTTGGCTTTTCTACTTGTACAGTTTAGTAAATTAATAAATTCTTTTTTTGTTGTTTTTTATTAGGTTAGGTTAGTTTAGGATACCGCCAATGTTGCTGCTCTGATAACCTTATCACTGAGGGGAATTCTACGAATCTGCAACGTAATCTAAAATATTTTTCTGGCTTATGATACTACGTCTAACTCCGGAATTCTTTGCGTAACGTGGTTACAAAATAGTTTTAGTTTTTTGCTTTGCTTCTTTCACAGCTAATTTATATTTAAATTGAGTTTGTTTTGCACTACTAATCAAAATGTTTCAGATTACTCATCCAATATCAAGCATGATTTTAGTTCAAACAAACTTATCTCGTTAAAAATGACCTTACTTAATACAAAACGCTTGTTGTTTGTTTATATCCGCATTCCGTTCCTTTCAGCCCGTATTGTTTTTAGTATCTATTTATTTTCGCTGTGCCAATCGATTAGTTTGCTGGATTAATAAATTTGTCGATAATTTTTATTTATTTATCTAGAGATAAACAATTATTCAAAACGCCACACTCAATTGCTCAATTAATTTTGGCATGGGATCGTTGCTTTTAAAGTTGTTCCATTAATTGGGTTACCTCAAAAAACACTACGCACCTCCCATAACAAGCAGACACGTAATACGGGTAATACCCCCCGAAAGGCCCCCACCACACCCCGCCCCAGCCCACTTTCTAGCTGGTGCGATGGGCACAAGGGCAAGCTCTCGCATAAAGTACAAATAAACAAATTGAATCAAACAAAAATAAAGCCATACACGCTATCGAACTTATCAATGAAATTGTTTCAAAAACCCACAAAAACAAAAACCGCACGACAAAAACAATAAAAAAAAAGCGGTGAATTATATACACAAATTAAAAACAAAAAGGCAAACATGTGTTTGTAGAAAAAGCCAAAATAAATGAGCAAAAGAAATAGCAGCGACAAAATATAAACAAAAACAAACCCACTGCGAATACGAACTCTCTATAAATGTATCTACAGATATACAGATACACATATATAGTCTGTGAGGCCGCCTTATAAATAACGTATAGAAACCGAAAAGAATTCTGGTAAAATAGTTCTTGACGTCATTATTGTAATGCCCAAACAGTCTGCCCCCAAATGACGTTTGTTTTTGCCAAAATTTTAGTTTTTTTTTTGGTTTTCTCTGCTTTCAATAATTTTGGGAATCTCGAAAATCTCAATATCGTTCGCGTAATAAGGTCGCATATACAGATACGTTTGGCAGTCTGCTATTGGGCACTATTAAAGCCATAAAAAAACAGTATAAAGGCAGCATGGCAAAAAAAAAGAAAGAAGAAAATAAAAAAACGGATCAACAAAAGATCATTAAGCGTCGATGAGTCAGTTGATGAGTTTATAAATGAGTTCATTTGTTGGGATTGAACTGCTTATTTTATGGTCAAAACATAGCAAAAAAAAAAAAAAAAAGAATTTCTCTCTTATCTATTTTTATAAAATCCGCCCTGAATTAATGCGTCGTATGTGCCACATACTATGCCAATTTGGAAATACATAACATAATTCTCGGAACTTGGACTCGGAAACTCACCTGACAATGCTGCTGACGATATTGCCGATGCTGCTCCGCCTTCGCATCCAGCTCCAAGCAGTAAGAAACATATACTCAAAATCTGTAGACCCGAAATCTGTGCCATGCTTATCGAATTATCGATCTGTTTATGTTATAGATTTTGGTTGGCTTTATATGTGTGTCACAAGTCGCTTGAATCAGCTCCAATCAACTGCTTCTGACGTAGATTGTTTATTATTTTTTCTTTTTTTGTATATGTACAATCAAATCTTATGTAAATTTGATATGACCGATGTTGATGTAGGTTGAGATCCTGAAAGCATAAAACTGTAAATAGAAAAAAAAGAAACACCGAAAAATAATCAAAATTAGCAAACTGCCAGTTGAATTTTAATTTCAGTTGCTAGGCGCAAGCAGAGTGTGTACAGGGGAATGCGGGGAGTGGAGAGGGGCGTGGGGGTATTAGTGGTATTGCCAGTGCCAGACAGTCCGAGTTATGTGTATATAGTTAAGGCTATTTCTTGCTTTAGTCAATTGCAATCCACATTAAAGTTTTTATTGCGCCGTAAGCTTGTCTGCAAGGTTTCTACCCTGTATGTTGAGATACAGTGGGGTAGCATGTGCGGCAAGTGGAAGTGTTGGAAGGAAAGTTGTATTAAATATAGTTAAGTTCAATTATACATATAAAGTGCTAAGAAATGTTTAAAATCCTAGCTGCTTGGACATCTATAAGTTTTAAGATAGTTTTTTATACAATTAATAATTACTTTTTAATTTAATTCTCCACTAAAAATCTCATAATATTTGTTATACGTATTTGTATTACAGTATATACGAATTTCAAGTCCCCTAAATATTTTAAAACAATTTTTAATCAACATTTTCAAAGGCTTTTAGCTTTAACATCTTTAACAGGGTATGCAATCGGTCGACTCTCATGTAATTTTGTGTGATTTGTTGGGTGTTTGGTTTCGGTTTTGGTGTTTTGGTATCCGTGTATTGGTATTTGTGTTGGGGCTGGCGTTTCAAACTGTCGTACTGATATCAAGTTGGACTTATCAAGCCAATCAGTTTGGCATATGTTATAGTGGCATGATAAGCTATCTTTTTGTCGAATCGACAAATAATACAAAATTATGAAGACACATACAAAGACACGCGCAGCAACTGTGCTGCGCAGCTATACAAAGGTATAAAAAAAGACAGAAAAAAAAGAAAGCACAAAACAAGAATTACAAATAAAAAATCGAAAAAAAAAACAGACCAAGATATAAATGAGTCTACTGTACACATCGAAGATCTTCGTACACTTGATAAAGGGAGTTTCCCCCCAAAACGTAGTAATTGTACACACACCTACGTGTGTGTGTGTGTGTGTGAGAGATAAAGGCGTACAGATAACTGCTCGAGTTTATGTAATTAAAGATTGCAATAAGTGAATTTAATTATTTAGACCGTTGTAAATTTCACACGATATCGAAATCCAGAACAATCAAATCACATAACCAAAAAGATACGGAAACGCGTTTTAAATAACACCAAATAAACCTCTACATTGTGCAAAAAAAAAAAAAATAAAACAAATTGTGCTTGTCATTTGTTATAACACTTCAAAATTGTTATTAATATAAATAGTGATTGAAAAAAATGATGATAAAGATTTGCCAAAAATAGAATTCTTGTGTTGATATTGTGGATTTTTTAGGTAAGATCTAGTATGCAAAAAAATAAAGACAATTTGTAGTTAATCTTTTTGAAAAGTTTGCTACTAAACATAAAATTGTTATACGCAAGGCTTCTGTAAAGCAATTGTTATACGGAAAGCTGTAACTATTATGAGTTTAAGTTGGTTTGTGGCCAAACACACAGGTCAACACTAGAGGTCAAATAATTTCAAAAACTATATTGTTGAAAACTTTTAGCGTTCACAAGAGCGCAGAAGCAGCAGCAGCAAAATAATAATAATAATAATAACAACGTGAAGCATTTATGCAATCAGCGCCAGCTGAAAAGTCTGGCGTCGCAAATTTTAGTTTTTTAAGCCAACGACCAACAAAAGAAGCAGGAGTGGGCAAAAAGCGGGGAAAGAGAGGGAGAGAAGCGGAGCGGAGCAGAGTTGGAGGGGTAGTCAGAGAGATGCCTAACACTAAATGACGTCTTGGGGATCTGTTAGTCATAAGTCAGCGAACAAACTGGCCGAACAGCCGCTAACAGCAATTAAACTTTTACAAAAAAGAAAACACACACACACACAAACACATAGAGATTTGTAAGACAGGCAGACAAGACGAAACGTCACTACTACACTACATAATGAAATTGGGGCAATGAGACCTACGCGCTGCTGCCTGCCTGCCTGCTTGCCTGCCTGCCTGCTTGCCTGTCCACGATCAGTTAAGTGTACTTACCTCTTTCTTAAGCAAAAATAATAAAAACACACACAATTTTGTTGCTGTTTTTGTTGTTGTTGTCTACCGTTGGTTATTGTGTATATAATTTGCTAAATGTTGCACGAAGAAACATTTAAATTACATTGTCGTCGTTGGCAATGAATTTATGTTTGTTCATTTTAAAGGCAAGAATTCACACGCGTGTTTTCTGCTAATTTTTCTTTTTTTTTTTTGTTATATTCTTTTTGGCGTTTTGTTAAAAATTTTCTTGGTTTTGATTTTCGCACAGATTTCCGTTTTGGTTCTTGTTATTTTTTTTTGTTAAGGCGTCTTATTCCGTTGCTGGTTGGACATGTACTGAGCATTTAGCAAAAACCGCAAGACCGCAAGAGCGCGCGTGTGGGGGACAGCGTGAATGGGAGACAGAGCGCGCCTCTCTGTCTGCGCTGGTGAGCGTAGCGCGCAGCGCCGCTTTAAGAGCACACTTGATCGCTCTCTTCTTTTACTTGTTGTTTTGTATACAAATATAGGTTGGCAAATAAATGTTTATAATGCGTAGTTGTGGGTATTGTTATCTATTGTATATTAATAATATATGGTATTTGTTATACGTTTTGTTATTTAATCTACGCAGCGTACGGCGGCACTTCACAGCTTGATTTCTTATTGGCGTTTGCAGTGGCAACGCTGGCGCGCTTTGTTTATAGTGTGTAGCCCTGGTAATGTGTTGTAGACTGGGCTGCCACTTTTTTAATTTTTAATGCTCACTATTGGTAAGTGGTAAATTTAAAAAAGGACAATGAGCTTCAATAAATAAATTGGTTTAAACATTATATAAATGCATTTAAACTTTATTTTTATAATTAAGCACTTTTTATGTGCGTGTACTTGCTGTAGTGAACATTGTACCTAGTGTACCAATAAACTAGTGGTGTACCAACAATGAAACATGGGTTTGACGACAGCGCTGCCAGACAGCTTTATATAGGTGGATGTCTAAGCTAAAGTAGTGGTGATAACGATGTGCGTGGTGTTAGTCTTAACTAAAATAATTTGTAACTGATATTAGTATTTAAACTGGGTATTTAACAATTATAAAATAATTTTAATTCAATTTTAACAGTAAATTAACAAAGCAGCAGTTTACATATCTTAAATCAAGACAGAGCTTTTTTGGCAGCATTTATGTTTTAATAAAAGCGAATTGGAGTTGAGCGTTACTTTTTGGAAATCTGTATTAAAATACGATGCAAAAACTTCATTAGTTTACGCTCCTATTGATATGTGTATTGCCACGGCCGCCGTTAGCCATTAGCAATTGTTGAAACCGCAAAGGTAATTAGCACGCGCTCTTTGTTTCCCCCGTGTGTGTGTGTGTGCCTGCAAGCGCTGTGCGCTTGTGTGTGTGAGTGCGGCACAGAAGCTCTTGCGATTCCCCCAGGCGGCGAGTGTAAATTGCACGCGTGGCACACACTCTGTGACTTACCGCTAACTTGGGATACTTAAATAGATTCAAACATACTCTCCATACACATACATACATATTTCACTACTCACCTTAAAGCAAAGATGCCGCCGCATTTGGCTTTTTTTTTCGGGCTGACCAAAAGCCCAAAAATGGTCAACACGTTGTCCCCATTTTGGGGTTAAGTTGAAAACGCGGCAGCGTGAAATTTTAATTGTGCCTTTCGGGGCGTCGTCGTCGTCGTCGTCGTTGTTGTTGTTGTTGTTGTCTAGCTGCATATGCGCATCCTTCGAACCGAAATAAAGATCTTTGGGGGCTAACACAGCTCATCCAATGCTGCCAAAGTTGTTTCATGCCAAGAAGGTGCAAAAGGCCAAATAGTATTCGGTTGTTTATGTTGTTACAATGCCACGTTGTTGGCAGTATGGCACTGCTGTGTCTCTTAGCCTACAAAAATGTTTATTGGAATTTAGTTACAGTGGTGCTAAGCAACAGTTAACTTCGTTCTTAACCTCTTTTTAAAGAAATTTTAAGTCAATAGAATGTGTTTAATCTGTAAGTCTGTTTAAGTCTGTCTATTTAAAAAATAATAGTTTATTTGTCTCTAGGCGTAACCTCAATGGCTCTCCTAACCTCAAATTCATCATAACCTAACATTTGTTAGCTTTGCTCAACTCTTTAGCTTTAGCTTTAGCCCACTGTATCAAATTCGCACCTGATGTCAACTGTTATTGCTGCCCCTTTCGGCCTGGCCTGTACGCTGTATCAACATCAACATCATCATCCTCCTGCTCATCTCCATCTGACTGCAACTGCAGCAGCAGCAGCTACAAACCGAGTTGAAGCCTCGTCTTCGTCTTTTTCGACGGCGATTCTTTGTAGCTGCAACTTTGAGGGTTTCTCTGCTTCTTCTGCTTCTTCTACTGCTTCGTTTTGTCGCTGCTTTGTTGCTGTTAATAGTCGCTGCGGGCCAAATCAATTCCAGGTTTGTTGTTGCAACTTGTAAGCTCGTCGTCGTCTTCGTCTTTGGCTATTTTATTGGTTGACAATAAAAGTGAGCCAAGTGTTTGGCTGCTACCTCGCCCCCTTCCCCTTCCCCCACCCCTTTTCTTTATCTTGGCCACGAACTGTGCATAGCATAATAATTATAATCCATTTTATTTCTAGGCTTTGCTGTGGCAATTCCATCGATCATGCAACACACACACACACACACACACACACACACACACGGGTCACGTGTGTGCGCTGACCTCTGCCAAAAGCCAACAACAACAACAACAACAACAGAGTTTCTTCTGCTGCATTGTACGTCAGTCACTTGAGCAACTGTTGTTGTCGTCGTCGTCATCGTTGTTGTTGTTGTTGTCGGCAACTGCACGCCAAGATGCCAAATATCTAATACGCTTCTACCAAAATGATCAAATTCATGGAATTCGCATAAAGCAGCAACCAGGTCGCAGCTTCTCCTCCCTCTTATCTCCCCTCTCAACTCTCCTCTCCCTTTCTCCCCCTTCACATCTTGCTATCTTTATCTGGCTGCTGCTCCACCCATTTGCATCTGCGTAAAGCAAACAAAAAGCAGCGACAGGTGAATCGGCCGCCCGTTGACTTGCCCCATACGGTCACAGGCTGTGGTCCATAAGTGGCGATGTTTCTGGGCTTCAGGGCGTTCGCGGGGCAAGTTGGGGGAAAGCAGCGACAGCGACTCCGACTACGTTTTGTTGCTTTTGCGTTCGCATATGTTGAACCATTTGACGGGTGGTTCAGGGCGGGGCACAGCGCTTGTGGGCAGCGCACAGTGGTTTTAAGAGCAATAAAATATAGTTAAACATTAAATATAATAAAAATATTTAGAGAAAAGTATTGAAATATTTAAATATACAGAAATATTTATTAAAATTTAATATTGTTGAGAAAAATTACATTCTATATTTTCCAAATTCGAAGAAAAACCTTTTATTATGACCGTGTAAATTCAATATTTGAATTTATATAAATTTTACACAACAGTTTTCTTTTAATAACAAACTAAATATTTTTTTTACTAATAGAGAATTCTTTTCTAATATTTTTAAAGTTTCTAAACTCTTAAAAAATAAATGCACCCAAAAGTATGCTATATAAATTAACACAAATCTCTCATATTATAGTGAGTTTTAGCTTGCATTCTGTAAAATGTTCTTTTTTCTAAACATTCAGGACACTGTGCGCACTGCTGCCTGCACATGTGTGTCGCATCACCCACTTTGCCTGGAGACTGCACTACGTTTCAGTCTCTGCTGCTTGCCTCTGTCGCTGCCGCAGTCGCAGTCGCAGTCGCTGTCGCTGTCGACGTCAACGTTAGCGTCGTCGGCAACTGTTAAGATCGATCGTCGTTGTGTTTTTTGACCGCTGCTGCTGCCGCTTTGGAGGTGACTTCGACGTTGTTGTCGTTGCCGTTGTCGATCGATCGGTTGAGCCTGGTCTGGACTGGGAATCGAGTGTCTTGGCCAGGTCTTTTCTGCTGTAGCACTGGCCTGGTCTGGTCTGGGTCTCACTGGGCGACCATTACTAGGCTTTGGCCAATTGATGACCAGTTCGATTAGTTGTTGTTGTTGCTGTTTTGGTGTTTCGCTGGCGGCTTGGCTGGCAGCCTTTAACTCTTTACACCTTCCTTTATTATTTTGCTATTTATTTTTTCGGCTATTTCTGTTGCTGTGCGTTGTGTATTTAAATTGCCTACATAAATATATATTTTTTTATTCGTTTCTGTTTCTTTTTCTTCTGCAAATGCTTTAATGAAGTTTTCCTTTTGCTTTTGTTGTTTTGTTTGCCATATCATAAAATTGCAAATTGGTGAAAATTGTGCACAATTTGTTGGCTCACACACACACACACTCTTATACACCTGTACACACATGTGCTTATGCAGATGCACACTCCTTGTCAATTGTTTATAGTTTTGGCGTTTATAACGTCGACCATCTGTTTGACCTGTCTGTTTTGGCCAGTCCGTCCAGCTGTCCAGCTGTCCTACTGTCTCAGGCTGTGGCTCTTTACCATAGCGAAGCCGTACGATCATTAAATCCGTGGGTTAACTCTCGTCTTGGTGGGCACCTCCCATTCCCAAGCTTATGTGAGGTATCATCACGTAACACTAATTAACAGAAAATAACCTGCGCACTTGTTTGTTGTTTTCCTTGCCACTCCCCCTCAGCCCCTACCCCTTGCCGAGACCCACATAAATTTATACCATACAGCCCCCTAACCCCCCTTGGGCCCCATGACTGTGCCTCCAGTAGAAACCGCAGTCATAATTAACTTGCAGTCTCTCGACCTTTCGCGGAATAAAATGAGAAGAGAAGCGAAAAATTTAATTTTCAGTAAATCACCGCACTCCGTTGATCTAGTGTAAGCAGCGGTGGTCTGCAAATCCTCCAGTCTCCCAGTCTCCCAGTCTTACTGGTCTTTGGAGCTACAGGTCTTCGTATCTGAAAATACTTGAACTCTTTCATCGTTATTAGTTTAAAATGGCTAGAAACGATTTTTATGCTCAACACAAATCACTTAAAAACTTTAATATATTTGACATATTGTTGTTGTTGTTGTTGTTGCTTGTAGTTTATTGTTGTAGTTCTAATTACTGAGGTTTGTTTGCCAGACTCTATTTGGCTCTTTAAGTAGTTGTTAACCCCACACATGTTTTCGTTACACCCACAAAAATACCAGTTACACAGAGCATACTCAATTTGTTATGCATTTGGACAATAATTATTTATTTTAATTTTTATTTTAAGTGTTGCTCTCATCAGCATAAAGTTGAGGTAGATTTTTCTGGTAGGAAAAAAAAAACAATTATCAATTATTTATGTAGTTAAAAGTTAACGACTCGCTAGAAATTAAACAGTTTCTAATTTTGCTTCGTTAGCAAATAGTTTATGTTTATTAACTACTAATAGTGCTGCAAATCTTGACGGTTTGAACTGGAGCCGCCCAAAACTTTTCCCTGTTTTTGAAACTTTCTACTCATTAAGTTGAGTTTTCCTCTTGATGTGGCAACGCTGTTAGGTGGCAACGTTGCTCGCAACCTATCTAGGGGTTTACACAACTAAGTGGGACTCTAGTAAGCCAACTTTAGCTATGAGTTGGTGTTTTAAATTTAAGTTTTTACAAAAATTTCCTTAAATTAAATTAATTTTTAAAATATTTTCCTTTGATTTCCTTTAATTTTGTTCCCACTCTTGGCAAGTGTATTTCGGTTCTCGACTTTGACTCTTGGCTGGCCAATGTTAGTTGTGTTTTGTGATACTCTTGTTGGCTTGTAAACTTTTATTGGACGATCGTTGGGGAATTTTATGCGGCGCATTGCGCAATGTGCGGCTCGCACAGTTGGGCACCGACGCGTTTTATGGACAACGCAATTAATTGCTACATTTTCCAAAAGAAAATTATGAACTAACATCAATTAGGACGCGAATAGTTAGAGGATAATGCAGAGATGCGCAGAGGAGATGATCTGGTAGCCCCTCCACCATCGCCGCCTAAGACTGTCCGACCGCTTCATGTGGCTCTGGTTGGCCAAGAAAAAAACGCTTAATGATTCAGGCTTTTTAATAGGCCATAAAATCTCAAAATCGGTATTGCATCGTTCCAAAGCGTTGCCCGAACATATTTCACATGTTTTTATTATTTTGGTGAAATTTTACCAACTCATTTTATTGCTTATTTTTGCTATGTTTGTCATTATAGTGCCAGTGAGATTTTGTTGCCATTTTGCCACAGTTGTTGTTGTTGTTGTTGTTGTTGCTACGTGCCACATGTGGTTTTATTTGCCAAGCAACATGCTGCAGTTGAGACATTTATAATTGACAGATGTCAACAAGGGGTTAAGACACAGCCCAACAGCTCTTGGGAAATACGGTTGAGTAGAGACAAAAATATACTCGACTTAAGTAGTCCAATTTTGTAGCTTTTCTCAATTTCCTTTTGGCTGTTAAAATCCTCAGTACAAAAATGTTTCTAGTTGACTTAATTGCTTTGTTAGTGCTTGCCATCTATTCCCCTGAGAGTCAAGAAAAATTTCGCAACACTGGCAACTGTTCGTATGCCGATGGGCTGAAACTTTCCCACATCTGTTCAGGTGTCATCACTGACGATATTCTCTTGCGTTGGGGCGACAGGAGCACTAATCTGGGCTATACCTACACGCTCTGGGGTGCCTCCGAGGGCGGCAAGGAAATAGTTTTGGCTTCATTCGGTGACTCTCCTCTGGCTGAACACAAAATGCTTAAAATGAATGGCTTAACATTTGAAATAACAGCTGACATCGATAACCCTAAGCCAACTCGGATCCTAAGTGATGCCAAAACACATTGCTTTAAAATCGGACTACGCTATATGTCAAATTTAAAAAGAAATTGCCAAAACGAGGACTACAATCCGGAGGATATTGTAAACTATCCGATTTTACATTATGGCAAGAAGAACGGCAAAAATGGCAAAAAGTCATTGGAATCCTGGAACAAAATTTCAGTTTTAACTTTACTCACACTATTCCTGCTATAAATCATAAACTGTTATACAAATTTTAAGTACTATAGGTTGTTATTAGGGGGCTAACTTTCGTTGTGTTAAAAACCTAATCTATGAGCCAATAAATAAGCCAAGCTCTTGGTTAATTAGCAAACTCGGTCCAATTTTAAATCCCATACGTTAAAGCGTTGGGGATTTTTAGGGTTTGACCCAAAAGATGAGACAAACCCACCAAAAAAAAATCGACTAAAAATTATGAGCTCACCTCATAAAAATAACTAACGCCAAAATCAAAGGAATTTCCATGTGATGTCGAGCAGTTCCAAATTCCAACAAAATAAACAAATTTTTGTTGTTGTTGTTGTGGACGGTGCGTGGCAAGTACCGCAAATCTCGATCATCATTTGCATATTTAATTAATTCAAAGTTGTCGAGTCGAGAAGCGATAAATATGCAGCTAAAACGAACGAAACCAACCAAAATACAGTATGTACTCTAATTTGGTTGTCAAAAACGGCATCAGTTTTAAATATTTACCCAAAAAGTGAGAACCATAAAAAATCGACGCTGGAACGGCTATGAAATTCCCTTGACAAAAAACGCACAAAAGTTTTGACTCACTTGGAGTTCCAGGAATATAAGTTGTGAAATGAATTTAAGGGGACTGTGAGTGATTTGAAATTTATGTAGAACAGCACTTTAATTGACTGATTGAATTGTGTTTTTTAAAGCTACCCAAACTGAGTGTCAGCATACCCCACTCGGCTACTTAGAGGGTATGCCACATCTACAAAAAGTTTAGTTGGTCGTCCAACGATACAGGCGCCAAATGTTTTGCCTATTTAAAAGTTAATAAAATCATATTATCTACAAGATTTATTGGTTCAATGGCTGCCGAACAAGCTGAAAACACGTAATACAACACCAACAACACTAAGACAGGGGAAAAACTAATAACAATAAAATCAAAAACAAAAACAAAAAATCCAAAAACTCGAGCGAAAACTATGCGTTTAAAATAAATAAATTTTAATTAGTGCGCGACTCGAGCGATATTTAAGAGCTCTACTATAGCAGATCAAGATCGAAAATGAAATCCAGCTTCGGGATCGTGGCAAGTTGTGGCTTTTGTTGTTGCCATGTTTCACTAATTAAGCCAAAATGAGCGCGTGTTGTGGCTGCCTTTGTTGCCTGTTTGCATGATCTTTAATAATTTTGTGTTTCTGTTTTTTTTTCTCTGTTTTGAGAAATATTTGTGGCATCTTTTGCTTTGCCACAACTCGTTGTTGACTCAAGATCAGATCTAAAGATCTGTTTTTTTTCTGGCATTTTTCGGTTGATGATATCCCGCAGTGTGAAATATTTTTTTGATGAGAATTTATCATTGTGGCCGATGCAGGCAGCAGCCTGCCAACACCCAATGCCAGTGACTCCATCTCACTGGTGTCTCTGGCTGTTGGCTCCTTTTGGTCTTCTGTCGATCATAAATTGGTGCAACATTGCCACAAGTAGTAGTCTGGTCTCTTGGCTCCTGCTGCAGTCTCTACGGTCTACAGTCTGCAGTCCCCAGTCCCCAGTCTCCAGTCTACAGCTGATAAGCATCTCTTAAACTGAAGCTGGTCCCGAGCTGCTGCTGATTACTTGCTGACTGTCGCCTTGGCCTTGATGAGGATCATGATTTGATGGCATTGCCCAGACCCGTGACTCCACAGTCTTTCAGTCTTCCATCCCCCGAATTCCACTGACTCCACTTGCCTAGCAGCTCCTCTACCTGGCGCTCAAATTTCATTAGCTTCATGTGCCACTTCTATGCCAAATACTTGATCATTTTGCTTTTGATTGCCCATTGCGATAACTGCACTTGATCTAGGCCTTAGTCACTTTCACTTTCTCTTCAAGTTTTCTAAGAGTTTTGTTTGATTTTAGGACACTTGGCGCTTTGGGCCAACTTACCTGATTAAATGCGGTTAAATGAGCTCTTCTGAAAATTAAGTAAATTTTAACTAACTTTACATTTAAAGCTTGTTAAATTTGTATGCCAATTTTAAAACTAATGTGTGTCAACTAAAGATTAATTATGACTTTTTCAGTGTCAGTTCAGTTTCAGTTCGTGCCCGATTCCCGCGTCTGTTAATTTGTATTTGCAATTTTATAATTTTTATTGCATATTTCGCAACTTAATCAAGCGTACTGTAGAATTTAGTCATAAATTATGCGCTTCATTGCACTAAATCAAGCCACGTGCAATATTTTTTGTCGACTGGGAAATTAGGAAGGGAAACGGCTGAAGAGGGGCGGGTTGGGGGGCGTGGTGCGGGGATGTGGAATGCCATATACAAAATGCAAATCCAATTAACACTTATTGCGCTTCATTATGCTAAATGCACAATGGCTAAAATCACGCCCCTAATTGCCAAATCAACAGCAACAACAACAGCAACAACTGCAGCAGCTAACAACAATATTGCCTGTTGGCCATGTTCCGTTTAGGCCCGAAGTGCAGCACAGTTCATGGCAATTGAGTTTTGCTGCTGCTGCTGCTGCTGTTGTTGTTGTTGCTGTTTATTTATATGAAATTTTCGCTTTTTTTGTGGCTGTGATTTTAATAAATTGTGCGAACTGCGGAAAATGCACAATTTCCACGCAATATTCTCACACTTTTCCTCACACTCCACGGGTGCGACACCTGCTGTTCCACTCGCCGATTTATCAGTTACCTGCTTAAACGCACATCCATTATCCCTGCAAAACGCGCCAACAACAAGGGGTAGGTGAAGGGGTAGCGGCGGGTAAAAAACTGATTCAGTGTTTCTGGCTTTTTTTGGCCTCTGGCCAACTGGCTACCGATGTGCCAAAGCGTCTGACCAGACCAGCCTCGACTTGACTAGACCCTGGCCAGTGCTTCGTTGACCAGGCCAATTCGCCTTGGCTTTTTTTAAGCCTTTAATTGAACAATTTGTAACAATCATGTGCACAAAATAGCGCAACAATTTGGCTTAAATAGTTTTCAATGAAGACGAAACCGCAAAATTAATGTTAACCATTAAAGTTGGCCAAATCGCAGCTATTGCCATACCATAAAGTAGAACAATGCCTTCAGCTTTGAGCACTCGAAGCGGCTTTATTTGGAGAAATTATCATTGATTGTGAGTCTGGAGAGGCACATTTGGCTTTATCAATCAATTACGGGAATTTAATGGGGTCTATTTGGAGTTTGGTAGGTTTCAAGTTTGGTGTGAGCAAAGGTTTAATTGAATTTTTGGTAAGAGAAATTTAAATTACTGTAACTTAGAGGAAAGTGTAAGTTTTAGAGGGAATACATAGAAAATTGTGTTGTTAAAAGAGGGAATTTAAATAAATATATTTAAAGAAGTTATGGAGTACATTCTGCTATATATTAAGGGCTTAAAACTATCCAATATTATAAAGTTTTAATTTTAAAAACGCTTACTTATAGATCCTACCTTACTTTTCTTTTAAAATTCTCTGCTTTTTCTGCCTAGAAACTCAAGGGACTCATAGGCTAAACTTTCAAGATGCCAACCAGGAAATCGCACCACATTTAAATTTTCTGATCGTCTGCAGCTCATCTTGCCCCCCTCCTCCCCTTCCCCCACCCCCGCTTAACACCTCTTACCTCTTCTAGACGGCTGTCTGTTAACGCGTTGTTGGGTCTGTCGCAAGTCTCTTATTTTGTTATATTTAAGAGGGTAATTTGTAAGCCTGTCTAGTGACTGCCTTTTGAATAATTGACAGCGATAAGCAATCGCATTGCGCTGACATGTTTCACGCATTACAAAATCCAATGAGGCTCGCTCTTTGCTGCTCTCCTCTCCATCCTCTTTTCTCCGCTTGTTCCATTCCATTCCGTTCCGTTTCGTTTGGTCGTCTTGGTGGGCTTCTTTTCCACAGGCACACACACCTCAGATTCTTCCCTCTGGGTCTGTCTTGTTGTCCCTCTGTCGCTTTGTTGGCACGCGAATTTCACACCATTTCCAATTACGTATACGCCGAGGGTGGGGAGTCTGTGACTGAGTCTGCGACTGAGTCTGAGTCTGGGAGGAGGCACTTGTTTGGCTGCCTATGTAAACACGCTCCACCTACTTGCCAGCCCCTAAAACCATTTTGTGAATTTGATTAATAAAACCTCGCAACGCGCAACAGATGCAACACAGCTGATAAGCAGCAACGTATAAGTTTACCTAGCGGCATCAGTGTGGAGCAGGAGACGCTGTGCCTGCTGCAAGTGCACTGAGAGAAATCAGCTACTAAATTTTAAATTTATAAACTATGTAAGGAAATTTATAAACTTGAAAACTGGCACTAAATGATTCAGGAAGAAATTTAATAAATAATTATTTTCAAAATAAAATAACCTTACAGAGATAAAAAATCTGTAGATCAAGAGGCTTTGAAAGCCTTTTAAAAGCTTAAATACACTATTAACTAAAAATACACTAATAATAATAAAATAGTAGTTAAATTTGCCACTAATCAAACTATACTTAGTATTTTTTAAAACAAAGCACTCCTTATTAATTTTCTACTTAGAAACTAACTCAACTGTTTCTCTAAGTGTAGGGTAAGAAACCCGGTTCCAGCTTCAGCTGCAGCGAGACGTGTTCTTCTTCTCAACGTCAACCGTGTTGTGTGTGGAAAGCTAATCTTTCAATTATAGACAATTTGTCAAATGACTTACAGGCAACACCAACAACAACCACAACTACAAAATCAAGCTGGTTGTATTTCTTGCTCTCTCCTGCTCTCTGCTCTTTTTTTGTCGAGAATATTCCCCCCTCGTTTGGGGTGCAGCCAGCAGACGACGACGACGACGACGACGACGACGATGTCGACAACGTCTGACGTAAACGAAGTCGTCGGCGCTCAATCATAGACCCATTTATAGGCGTCGAATTACAAGAACAAACTAATCGAAATCATTTATCACGTCCATGGGGCAGTTACCACAAAACCAGGCTCCACTCGTTTCATGTTCGCTCCAACGTTTAGCTGGATTGAGGGGCGGTTTGGGGAGAGAGCAAAGTGAACCAAGTCCAGCAATCAGCACCTATTGTCAGAGAGCAGTGCATACACCTACTCGGTGGACAAGAGTCGAGTCTTTGGATTCAGGTTGAGTAATATGATTAATTGGTAAATTATTGGAACTAAAAGGTGGCCTCTTTTGTTGTCGTCGTTATGGTCGTATGGAAAGCAAGACGAGTGCACTCCAGTTGAGATACATTTCCTCCTTATCGTCATCTTTGGAGAGACGCGGGTTTGGGTTTATGTGGGCTAATCGTGGGCGAGCTTTTCGCGTGTGACTTTACAATGGTTTCCCATCATTTTTTAGCTCAATATGCTGGCGATATATTACAGCAAACTAGACTGATTCATCAGTTAGACGACGAATTAAAGAATTTGTTACTTAAAGAACTAAGAATTCTTTTCGTTTACATTTCGCTAGTTGACTTATCAAATTTGGGATTCTTTTTGTGCATAATTCGTAAACGTTTTCTGCTCTCAAATTTAATACTAATTACCATTGAAGTAAGTAACAAGTAAACTCATGGAAACACATGCATATCCCTTTACTCTTCACCTCTTTTCTTAATTGTGTTTCCTCTTTGTGTTTTATTCGTAAACGTTTTCTGCTCTCAAATTTAATACTAATTACTATGCAATTAAGTTAATAAACCTCTTGGGAACACGTATCCACCCTTTCAACCTATCAACCTACTCCCAACTCTTTTCTCAATCCCATTTCCTCTTTGTACTATATTCGTAAACGTTTCTGTTGCTCAATCGTTTCATGTTATTCAAATTGAAATCCTTAATACGCAATCTGTCTCAATTAATTTGTGCATTTTATTATGGAAACTGCGTTTGAGTCTGACAACTTTATAAAGTCATCCAAATGCAAATGTGAATGCAGAAGTTAAATGGATTGCAGCTCCAATTTGGCATCACACATCAATTTCCTGGCCAATTTCAATACCTACAGCTACAGCTTCGACTTCCAACTTCAGCTCAAACTCAAACTCCGATTCCAATTCCAAATCCGATTCCGATTTCAGCGACTGAGAGACGCGTCGACTCTCTTGAGAGATACCCCCCACTAATTGCTGGCAATTTGTTACATGCCACAGGTAAGAGATCGTTGGTTGTAGTGTGCAGTGTGTACCCAAGAAACTCGGGTCCACGGGGCGTTGCTGTAATGAAATTTAATTATGTTGTATATCAACTTATTTGCATATCAGCCAGAAAGGTTTTTCTTTTCTTAAAAAGAAGATAACGATACTTAAGACACTCTGAAGTCAGTTGGGCATTGGATAAGTTTCTTTCTTAGAAAAGTATATAAAACTTTGATTAGATGTGCAGTGCCTTAATTGAACAGGCATTTTATATAGATCAGGAAGTTGAGGGAAAGTACAGAGAAGGCTCTCCTGCTCCAGAGAAGTCTAAACATGGAGCAAAATGTAAAGCTTTCCAGTAGGTTTGAGTTTATAAATCCTTTAATTTAATGAACATATATTTCCCTGCTCATCTGTTAGTGTATTAAATATTCGCCACAAAACGGAAATAGCCTTTTCTGGCCTCTTGTTCAACATCAGCTCAAAACCTCGCATGTGTGTGTGTTGCCTAAAAGATACAGATACTGTATCTCGCACCACAAAATTCATTTTAGTTGCCAAAATTAGATTTCATGTGCAAAAATTCTAATTCAAGGTTTACTTTTCAGCTCTTGGCTGTTTCTGTCTAAGATTTGCGCACCTATTTCCCAGATATTTAGCGTGTTGAGCGGAAATAGTTTGTACAAACAACCAGAACAGCAGCAGAAACAGCAACAACAACAATGAGAATTACAAGCAAGAGGCATAACTGTGCGTTGACCTTTTTACGCAAAATACAAAGTGAAAAAAATTACGAGGGTCTTTGATAAATGTGCAACATTTAGACGCGATTTGGGGCCAAGATAAGTAAATTTGTTGTGGTTTTTGGGTTGAGTTTGCCCAAATGTTGGTACACAACAATTTTCAACTGCCGCTGCTTGTTAAATGTTTGTTTTAAGCATTTTTAATTGCTTTAATTATTTATTGTTTGGTTTAGTGCGTCGCGACGGCAACGACGGCATCCCGACTGGACGCCAAAAGACTTAGGCAACGAACTTGGCAACGCAAACAATTTGTACGGCAAAGAAAAACTTGGCTAAAAACAGTCGTCGCAGCAGCTTCGCTGCTGGAACTGCCGCTGCTGCTGCCGCTGCTTCGACTGCGCAGATTTCAATCAATAAATCAATCAATAATTGTGAAAGCTGCAGCCAATGTTCCAGCTCCACCAACTGTCCGTCCATCATTCATACGCATATTTCAATTAACATTCATGCCTCATGCGTTTTTCCCGTTTGGTTCCCAGCTGTCAGCCTCTGGAACGGCCTTTATTGATGGCACCACTAAGTCCGACTTTATTTCTCTCGTGTAGCTGGTTTTTTTTTTTTGTTTTTGCGACTATATAACAATTACATTTTGTCAGCTTCAACTGCGAAAACGGTAGCCACAGCCAGCGGGCACTTCGGGCTTTAAGCCAACCAACCACCCACCTTCAAACGTTAGGCAAACAATGGATTTTGGTAATACTCTCTTTTTTTTGGGGGCTTTGCATACTTGGCAGCCACATGTCTGACAAAAACCCTTTTATGTGATCACAAGTAAAGTATAGAGTGCTCTGCGGATAGAGCGAATTTTTGAATGGGTTTGTTAACTGAAATTCAACTTGAAAAAGCTTTTCAATTTTATTAAAAATTCTAGAGATTTAAGATTGAAAAATTCGATTTAATTTACTTTGGTAGTCATTGAAAAACTTCATTAAGTTGTGACTAAAATATTTAAATGAAGTCTTCTTATCATACTAAAGATCTTTTATCACTTTCAATCCAATTTTCCATATTTTCCGACTTGTTTTAAAATTTACTTTCCATTTATTTACCTTGGCGCATTTCTAATAGATTTAGCTATGCATTGTTACTCTCTTGTTAGGAGAGCATGTAAGATTCGTATATTTAATGCGCTCTCTCCAACTCCCTGCGGTACTGTCCAAAATTTTGACATTTTTGTTAAGTCATCAGCACAGACAACGGGACGTATACGTAGCCAAGACGACTCCGTGTTGTTGTTGTTGGGTTGTTACCTGTGACTGATTAATTTGGCTATTATGGCATTTGGCTTTTTATGCGCACTGCCCCCAAAGTTAGCCCAGCTCTTCCTCTTGAGGTACACCCCGCTCCTCCCTCCCTCCTTCCACTTGGATCGCAGTTCCCCCGCCTTTGATCGTTTGGCTGCGTCTTCCGATCGATTCGTTTCGATCTTCTTCTGCTTGTAGCACGTCAAATATTTTTGTCGGCTTGGACTCATAATAGCCCCAGTTAATTGCTAATAGCCAACGGTGCAGATTTCTATGTCAGGCCACGTCAATGTGGTTTCTTAAAATGCTTGTCGTGGTGTTGTTGTTGTTGGCGGTGGTGCTGCTTATTAAAGCCAAAATTATTGTTGTTATTTTCTTTTGGGTTTTTGGTCTCATAAATTTCGAATTTTTTTGTAATTTGCGTTCCATGGCATGCAAATGTGCATGACGCTCGTTTCGGTTACAGTTTGATGATAACAAATTCATTGACCCAAAAGGTTTCTCATTACGTACGCCTCATATTTTGAATTTATTTTGGTTCCCAGCTCTCTGATCTCTTAATTGCTGCGATTCGAGATTTCTACGCGCTCGCACAACATTTTTTTTTAATCGGTTGAAATTTTATTATGATTATTTTAGATACCCTATAAACGGCACAAATGTTTGTGGAGGTCAGTGGGGGGTTACTAAGAAAATTGATCGGTTTCACGAGAATAACTAAAGACAGTGGGATTAAAAACGATGTTATGGCAATTATTTTGCAAGAATTTGAATTACTAACTAATTTCCATACCATCATCAGTTAAGTTATATAGTTTTAAGGCAGATTTTGCTTTGATTTTCTCTAGGGTAACTCCCAGTTGATCAAACCTCTGTCTATTTGATTTAAATATGTTAACGGGGCGCGGCAATGCCATTTCGCTTGGCCCCCATTTCAAGATTTGGCAACGTATATAATTAAATCATGCGAATATAAAGATTGGAAAAATAAAGAAATTCATATCGGAGTAAATCTGTGTGTGCGTGTGTGTGCGGCTTGGGGTTATTTTGCAATCGGGCAAATGTTAAATTTAAAATCACTTCATTTGTCAGTGGCTCGCCAGGTTGCAATTATCGTAAAATTTTATGATCTGCTCCACTTTATGCGCAACGTCTCCAATGAATTGGCAATGTCTGGCAACGCTTAAGCACTGAAATTATGGCAAGCAAACAATAAAAATGCATAAACCTCAAAATAATCCTTGCAAATATTTTTGTATTACTTTTGTTGCCGTTGTTGTTGTTATTGACTTTTCGGAGCGTAAATCACGACGGGGCACAAATATTTAGTATTAATATCGTAAATTGTCACAAGTTGGCCCCAATTTGCTTGCAGTGTTATAAATTTGCATGACAGCGAAAACGAGAGGAGTTGAGAGAGAGGGAGAGAGCGAGAGAGAGAGGTAGAGTGAGAGAGAGAGGTAGCGAGACTATACCTTTTGGCTTGTGGGCGTTTTTGTGAATGCGTTGCGAGCAAATTGAGTTCTAATGGCATTGGATAAATACATATATCGCAAGAGGAGCATGTATTCTGCGGCTCTCTCAATATTTCTTCAAGTTTGCGCATTTTCAATTAGACCTCTGAACTCTCGACTCGCCGCCTGCCAAAGCCTCTCTCTCTCTCTCTCTCTTTTACTCTCTGCAGAGTGAGCAGTGTAAGCTGCAAAGTCGCGTTTATAGTGCGTCTGACAAGTTTTGGGAGGCAGTGGAAGGTGGGGACTGGAGTGAGGAGCAGTTGGGATAGAGAAGAGCATAGAAGAGAGGTAAGAGGAGCGGCTTGGAAGTCTAAACTGCTTGTGTTTCGAATATTTTAATGAAGTCCATTGAAGTTTGTGCGAACGAAATTGCATTTATAAGCCAGGCTTAAACTTTTCTTAGCCTTTTTCTTTATGCTGCTGTCAGTTATTGTTGTTGTTGTTGTTGTTTTGAGGCCGTAACCAGCGCGCGTTTATTACAATGTAATGAAGTCGAGCCTGCCACTTAACGGTTGTTACAGCTGCAGCAGGATGAGCCGCACTTGACGCTGTAATTTCGGTTTTTCCGATTTTCTTTGGAGTTTTCTAATTTTTTTTCTGCTTTTCGTTACGCAATTTTAAGCTGGAGTAAATGAAGCGTTAAATTTGACTGCTAATACTGTCAAATTGTTAAGATATGAGTATCAAATTTATTCGATATCACGGTAAATCGATATTTATTCAGTCATAAATATCAATCAATTGAATTATGCGGGTATTAGAGTAAACCAGTCGTACATTTGCTTGTAGTTTTATAGTTACAGTGAAGCGATACTTATTCGATAAACGATAAAAGAGTCCACAAATCTTTCACATTGCTGACAAATGCTTAAAATCGGGGAATTGAATTCGATATGCAAGTCGATGAGTAAGTTTTCTGCGGGTAATTAATTGAGTTTAGACAAATTGTCAGTTATCGATAACTAATCGATATGTTGGCAAGTAATTTATAAGGTGATAGCGCTGTGGTTGGTGGCATAAAACTAATTACTGGATAATTATTTAATAGTTTATATTGCAAGTGTTTTTTAAACGATTATTTACAAAAAACTATCGAATTTATCGATTTGCTTTTTGAATTGTAATTTAAATACATTTCTGGAATTTTGTGAACCTATAAATATGCGATATGTGTGCATTTTGATCTAGACTCTCGTCTGGCGGTTGCTTTTCCCAGCTTAGAATTGGCTACAGTGCTCCCTCGCTAAGCAGAATTCAAGACATAATAAATAACCGCTGTCATTCATAATGTCAACAGTGCTGCCAACATTTTGCTGTTATCTGCGCGCAATTCTAACAACAGCATTGTGTGTGAGTTGGCCAGCTGAACTGGGCTTAGACTGTGGCTTAAACTTTGGCTATGGCTAACATGGGAACGCGCTGGTCTCCAGTCTAGACCAGCAGCCGTAACCACAGACAAAGTGGCTAAGACTGGGAGGACTGGGAGAACTGGAAGAATTGCTCATATGTGTGTGAGAGTTCTTCACATTGGCCACATTCGTTTTGGCCACATTTTGCTTTCGGCTTGCGACTGCAGCTTTAGCTTCAGCTGCTGCTGCGTCTGTGCGCTTTGACATCTTACAGATCAATTCATGATAATCGTTGGGACCACCATGGTCCCACTTTGGGTGGAAAGACGTTCATCGTTCGTTGTTCGTTGTTCGTTCTTCGTCTTTCAAAGTTTCCACGCTCGCATGCTGGAGACCTTTTTACCGGAATTTAACTGTTTTCATTGGAATTGAATTTCCAAGCTGGAGTCGAGGTAGCCAGGCGGCAAAACGAAGAGGCAGCAACTCACATGTAATCGATATTTTTCGAGCCACAAGACCAACTGGAAGACGACATGAACAGAACGACAATGCCAATTGCGGGTCAGTTGTACAGAGGGGTGAAGGGGGCAGGGGCAGGGGCAGGGAGTGTATTTGTGGCGGAAAAGCTGGACAAGAAAGGGTCAGCGCATGTTGTTGGCGGCGGTTGCAACATGCCACCGTGTTGTGCAGAAATTGTGGCAGCCAAAATGAAAATGATAGAGTTTAGATTATTAGACTGTGTGTGTGCGAGTGTACGTGTGTGTGTGTGTGTGTTTGGGCTACTGGTCTTTGCGATTATCATCGGTCATATATCGATAAGCCCCGGCAAATTGTACTCTTAAAAATATGCATAAAATTACAGAATTAATTACGAAAAGGATCCTGTGGCTACTACACCGCATCCACTGTATTGCTGTTGTTGTTACTGCTGTTACTGCTGTTGCCACCAGATATGATGTTGCACAGACAGAGCAAAGTCGTTACACGGCTGCAATGTGAAATTTATGTTGGCTGCGAATGTAAATCATTTCGCTATGCCACGCTTACAACTGCTGCTAAGTCAGTGTCTGAGTCAGGAGGCACTTCAACTCAACTCCAACTCCAACTGCAACTCCAAATGCAACTCAACGGCTCATCGAGCATTGCGCCCTCTAACCCTACATAAATTCAGCAGCAAAACGAACCGCAAGGCAGCCAAAAGATCAGTTCAGGCATCAACCCAAAGACTCTGCTCAACGACAGACAAGTGGCATTCCATTGCCACGGCACTAGAGAGCGAAAACTGCGGCAAAACTGCATCAACAGCAGCGAGTCAACTGCAGCAGCAGCAGCAATCCCAAAAGCAAACAATAAAAGCTTAGAAGAACGTCAGAGCAGGCATCGAGTGTGAATTGATTTTTGCTTATACTCTACAGCAGGAGAAGACCTTTAGCTGGATGAGTCATGGGGAATATAGAAAATTTCTTCGTTTTTCTGTGTATACTTTGATGGCTACAAAGCACTTAACCATTTATGGAATTTATTTACGCTTTTAAGTAACGTAAAATATAATATTGTGGCAATATACTAGTAGGTTCTCATAGTCATAGTAGCTAAATATGTAGTTAATAAGTTTCTAATTGTATGTTATACTATCGATAAGCATTGAGTTTGTAAATATCGAATATATGTAGAATAAGAACACTTGGTAAATAGAACGATAAAATAGTTCCGATGAGCGAATAATCTATCGGAGCAACAATAAAGACTTCACTTTTTGAAGAACGCTTGTGCAGACTACAATATAATACAATCAAAATTATGAACGACTTTTACAAATCTACATATATCTAAGTATTCTACAGTTAGAGTATACTATAGCTTCTAAACCTCAGCCTTACTTTATGCCATTTGAGTTTGCATACGAGTGGAGGGCAGGCAGTTGAACAACAAACACCAAGTGCACCTGAGGGCCCCAGTGGGAACTGAGAGGGAGCTGCTTGTAGAGTTTCGAGCAACTACTGGTGGTACTGCTTATGGTGGCTTGCTCTTGCTCTGGCTGGTGGCTGTTGGCAGTGGCTGCTCAGGAAGCAAACGTTCACGTTCACCACGCTTCTCATCTGCATATGTTTCGGCAATTTTGCGCGGCCTGAAAATGATTTGCTGATCGCTCTTTGAACACTCCATCAATTCGTGATTTTTACGAGCGCAATGTCGTCGGCGTTTTCGGCTCTCCCATGGCAATGGAATGGAATCGGTAAGGAATCGTATGGAATGGGATGGTATGGTATGGAAATGGAATGGAGGCAACATTCGCTTGCCACTCGAGCGCATGCGCAACGAAAGCATCATTTAACGCGCATTTACCCATTTGGCTAAAAAGTCTGGGTGGGAAGGGGGTGTGGCAGGTAAAGAATACAGGGACTGAGACTACAACTGAGACTGGAGGCCAGAGTCACAGTTTAAGTCATTGCCAGGGCCGTGCGTCTTTTGTTTTTGGCTTGCTCTCAAAGTCAAAGCTGTTTTGGTTTTAGCTGCTTTTTGTGTTGCCATCATCCTGTCGGCTTTAGCTACTGAAGTAGCTGCTGTGCTGGATGCTGTGGCAACAGCCGCAGGCCAACGACTGTCAGTCATTTGTCCCAGACGCGTCGTTCAGTCTGGTGTTGTCTCCTCACAGCGACTGAGAGACGGTGAAACAGGGAGACTGTGTGCCAGAGATTCTCTGTGAGACAGCTTCAGCTTCAATTCAAAACTCTCGACTCTGTCTTTATGTAAATTAGTTCAAGTTCGCGAGCATTTGCGAACGTGACCTTTCCTTTCCATTCCATGCCTTTCCATTCCCTAAGTATGCCCCTGCTCTCTCTGTTTACCTGTCCATAGGTTAATCATTTCGAGACACTCGAAATTCGCATTCATGTTGGCTTAGTTTAGACTATAAGACCATGAACTTAGATGGCTAAAAGACTTGGGACTTGTGAATCTGCCAAGTTAACAGCTTCTGAGAGGCTTAACAGTGTAGCAATAACAGACAGTTTACAGTTCATTATTAATTTAAATCATAATTAATTTATGGCTATTTATTAAACTATTAAAATTAATTTTTTATATATTCTCTATAGCTTTATACATAACACATACTTAAGCTGTTATGACTAACTTGCATAAATTTGCGTTTAATTGGTTTCTTTCTTAGAACTTTATTAATTTTGTTATATTTATTGAAATTCTTAAATATTTTTATGCTCAACTTTAGCTTTATATATAACACTTGCTGTCCGCTTTAGCATAGTTAAAGTGCGCTCCATTAATTTGCGATCTAGACGCATTAAATATGCCAAAGGATATTTTATAACTGGCATTAAAATTACGCTTTTTAAGCGAATCAACATAAAAGTTTATTAAGCGCTTTCTTTATGACGCACATTTTGTATACCCTGTAGAATTGGTATTATGGGCAGTAGTTTTAAAGTGGAGTTTATGGATAGCAATTGCCTATTTAAAAGGACGAAAACAGACAAATGAAATTGAATACAAAGTTTGTCCAAAAAATGTATTAGCTTTTTTCCTAAAGTCCATATCGGTTTCATTCATTTATTCCTTAGTTTGTTTATAATATTTATGTAGCATAATTTTTAAGAAAAACCTAAAATATATTTTTATATTTCTGGTAAAGAAAGTTTTTAAAAATCAGAGTATAAACTTTTTCAAGTCATTTAGAGGAAGATACATTTTGTGAACTTACTCCAGGGTATTTAAAGTGCGTGCATTCCCTGTTTGTTTGCTTTTAAATTTGCGACCTCTAATAAAATATAAGTAGGTGCGCTTAAGATATAATTTAATGTATTTGAATGACTGTTGCGAGTGCTCTGACTATTGTGTGTCCACTGTTGCCGTCTTGGTCTTAGAGCCTGGCTTAAACGCTGCTTGGCAGTGCGATTTATGGATGCATTAGCCTGCAGTCGATTGAATATGCTAAATACACTCCGCTTCATCTTCCTCAGCGACTTCGTTGTATTCTCTTTAGTTTTTATGACTGGCAAATATTTGGCGCATATAAAGAAATGGCAATTAGAGTTAACGTTTAATTACCAGTCCGAGTCTGTGAGATTGAGAGAGGAGCATTCTTTGGGGCACTTGGACAACCCACGCCATCTGCAGGCGAAAAACGGCAACAGCAGCGAGATATTTTGTTTTTGTTCTGCCTTCATTCCTTCGGTTATTGTTGCTGCATCTCTGTGGCCTGAGAGCGAGTGAGAGAGAGAGAGGGAGAACCTGTGCCACATTCAAGCAGGTCTTGGCCAATGGCTTATTGGTGTTGGCGTTGTTGGCCAACTCGCAATGATTTAAAGTGTTGCTTTGCATTACATTTATTGCCAATTGAAATTTGAAGTGCGTGAGAAAGTTGAAATGGGCTCCAACCTCGTCCCAGCCTGTCCCAGTCTCTCCACGTCCGACTGTCTGTGGCCAGAGGCCGTACCATGGCCCGTTTTGTAGCCCGTTTTGCTGTTCTTCTTCTAGCCCCTGTTGCTGTTGTTGCTGTTGCCAGGTTGCCAATGCTGGCCAGGTTGCCTGTTTGCCAGTTTGGCCTTTGTGCTGCGGGTTAATATGAGCTAAAATTGGCTTTGCTTAGTTTTGTGGTCGCTCGTTTGTGCACTGTGATTTGATAACATTTTTCAGTTGGAATGGAAAGTTTTTTTTTTTTCTATATATCTATCTGAATATCTGTAGGCTTCCATCCTTTTGCATTTTCCCGTAGCATTTTCCATGGCTTGCGTTTCTGGCTCTGGGTCAGATTGGGTGCGCCAACACACAGACCAAAGAAATACCTCAATCGGTTTGTTACCACTTTATGATGCCTGTGAAGCATCCCAGCCATTTATGTCCGTATTATACACATCTTTAATACACAATTCTGTTCAACAATTTTAACAGCTATTTTACTTTTTTGTTCACATTTATTTGCATGTTTTCAAATTTTTATTTTATTTTTTGTTAAGTATTTTACTTCATTTCCAAGAGCATTTCGGCGGGTTTATGTCCACAGTAAATGGTCAATACACAATTTGCAAACCAATTTAAAAGCTTTCTCTTAACTTGATTGTTATTTACAAATCGAAAACACAACTTTAATTTTATTTTATTTTTTAACACATGTTTTCATTAATTTTCAAATGGTTTTTTGTACATCTTTTCCTAAAGTATTATTATTTTTTTGTGGCTAGATTCCATGGCCAATTTCTTAGCCAATTAAATGCCTCACTCGTCGCAGTTATTGTCTTTCAATTGATTTTTTGTTGTGTGTGTGTGTGTGTTCAGCGCATAATAAGTTACATAAATTAAAGCAAATGGTAAAGTTGCTGTTGTTGTTGTCATTCCGGGGCGGGCACAGCAACAACAACAACCATGACCACAAAATTGAAGGCAAAACTAAAACTTGAAGTCGAGTGTCTTCATGCCTTCATATAATTTCATCATTAGGCAATGCAAAGTTGGTAATACATGCGAATCGATTGCAGTTGCCAGTTGGCATTTAATGGCCTTAGTAAATCTTTGGCCAATTCAGCTACAACAGGTGACAGCCCAGCTGAATAGACTGCAATATTTACATTGCATTACGGTGAAAACCTGGCCAAATTGAGCACGGACTAGCCCAAGTAATCAATGCAACCAATATGCAATTATGGCGACTTGAGTCTCTTAAATTTTTATATTTTAAGTCATTTCATTTAGCTGTAATTGCTATTAACTTGTGTTGGAGAAACACCTGTAGTAACTGATAAATAAGCTGGCCTAAATGTTATGAGGGAGTTTGTGCTAATAGACTAGTGGTTTGAGCACTAATTTAATTTGATATTCTTTTCGCCAATTGCAGCTGATAACGTTAGCTAACTGTGGCCAAAAACTAAGATTTCTAGTCATCAACACAAGCACAAACATGCAGCGATCTGTTGTAGCGTGCACTGAACGTGTCCTCACTCAAGTGTGTGTGGGTTTGGCTGGGTGTGTGTACGTACTTGTGTGTGTGTGTGTTGGCCGCATTGATTGACCAATAAACTTGCAGCTTGATATCAGTTTACGTTGTTAGTTATAGTTTGTTATTGGCTGGCACTGACTATGGCTTCGCTTTGCACTGGGAATTCGCAATACTCGGAAACCTCCTCGGCCCAAAAAGCACAAAAAAAACAAAACGACAAACAAAAATAAGAAAAAAAGAGAAAAAAAGTGAAACCCGCTACAAGTTGTCGACAAGTTGTTTAAGTTGTTGTTGTCGTCTCGCTGTTTGTTGCTGTGCTCTTTACTCAAACGGGGCCGCATCATAATTTCCATTTTGCGGTCAGGTTTCGTCCAATCAGCGCTTTGCACATTAGCAAAAACAAAACAGCAACAAGAAGAGCGAAGAGAGAAGAAGAAACAGCGAAAAGGAGAAAAAAAAATCAACACATGTTGATTGCATTTTATTTTTGCTGGCTGCTTTGTTGTTGCCGTCTGACAACTGTTGCAGTTGCCATCGCTGTTGTTGTTGTTGTTGTTGCTCATATGTACTCTACTGGTTTGCGAGTTGTTGTTGTTGTCGTTCGGCCATTAGCGCAACAGTGTGAAATTCGATATTAGTGCAATTCATTTTCAACAACTAATTTTTGCCAGTCGCTTCGCCATTTCAAACTAACTAAGTTGTAGTAGAAATTGTTGTTGTTGCTGTTGCTGTTAATTTAGTTTGCTGTCTTCTTCTTTTTTTAATACATTTTTGCTTCATTAGTTTGAAAATTTTTACGATAGAAATTGTCTTTCTATTGCAATTAGCACATTTTTGCGAGTGATTGAAAGCTGCCAAGCGACCAGGTCGTCAGTCAGCAGAGAAGACAAGAGAAGAGAAGCGAAGAGAGTCCCGACCAAGTCCGACCCTCTTCCTAGCTACTATATGGAAAATTAATTTTACTCAACGCGTTACGCCCCGTTCATATCGTGTATGAACTAGTGTCTCTGTGTGTGTGTGTGTGTGTGTTTGTGTGTGTGCCACATCATCTTCATAGAGAGCAGACCGACCTGTTCTCAAATGATTTCTGTTTTTACGACTCGCGAGATTTTAATTACAACTACTGTGCAATTGCCTCGGCTTACACTGTGTGGCGGTAGGGGTGGAGCGGAGGGGGTGGTGCGGGGCACCGCGTTGTTACGGTGGGTGGGGCGGGCGCACTGACGTCTCTTGAATTGCATTGCAATTCTCGTATTCTAGCCAGGTGCTTAAATGTTAACTCTGTCTCCATTTCAAAGTCTGGGCCAAATGCTTTAAATTGTTGTTAAGGCGTCACGACAGCAGCGACAGCAGCCGTTTAAGCCATTTGTATGCTGCTTAACCAAAAGGCATAAAACAGCAACTAAAGAGAGCAAAGAGTGCGGGGAGCGAGTGTAAAGAAATTGTTAATAAACATTGAAAACAAATTATAATGTATAGGTTGAAGAATTGAGCTAATATTCTATATATAAATTAAATAACTATATACAGAAAATTAAATAAATAATCGTACTTTGTAAAGTTGAAAATATAATAGCGAGATCTATATACATATATTATTTACTAAGGGGGTATTTTCACTCTACTCTAGCCTTTCTTACTTATTCTACATAATTTCTCCCTGTCCACATTCCCCTTAACCCTAATTACTACTTAAATTAATGTCTCTCTATCTTAACTTATTACTCGCACCACTCGCTGCTTTATCTACCAACAGTCAAAACTCCCCGCAGTTAAAAACATTTCAAACGCTTTAAAACATTTTCGTTTTACTTAATTAAGTCTGAGACTCCTCCTACTCCCACTACTACTACCACTACCAAAACTACTACTAATACCACTACTACGACTACTCCCATTTCCATTATAGGCTCATTTAAAATGCGTTCAGCCCCAAAGCTCACACATCGTAAACCACAAACGAAACAACGTTGTAATTTCCTAAACATAAATTTCCACAAATCAAATTGAGCGCATTTTCCAACACTAATTAGCAACGCCCACGAGTGGCAGGCAGAGGTAAGGCAAGGTAAGGTAAGGCGATAGTTTGTCTGGGATTTCAGTTTAGTTCCAAAAAAATGGAAAGCGTTTGTAACAAAATTATACAAACGACTTGGAAACTTCAGACGATAAAAGTCGAAAAGTTGAGAAAATGGGCGTTGCTCGTCCATAAACCAAATGAAATGAAAAACCCCCAACCACCTACGATTGCCACCTGCCCTATCCCCTGCCCCCTCCGCCCCTTCCAAATAGAGTTATGAGAGATGTGTTACAAATTTAAGAAGAAGATGAGAAAAAAAATGCCTAGAAACTTTTTGTGCTCAATGTCTAGTTTGGAATCGATTCGTCACGTTTAAAGGGCTTTGGCTCAATGTCGACAGTGGAAACGATCCACTTGGGTCAACTTGGCTTGGAGTGGAGTTGGGGATTGGGGGTCGGGGCCTCAGCGTGTAATTTGCATACATTAAACTACTGTGGACGATGTTTCCAGCTCGTTTCTAAACTTAATCTAAATTTAATTATTGTGACCAACAAATGGACAGACAACCAAAAAAAAAACGAAATGAAACGAATCGAAGTCGGTTCGAAAACAGCAGTGCGACATAGAAATCTGAATTTGGTTCCTCTTGTTGTTGCTGCTGCTGTAAATATATATTTTTTCTTAGTTAATAAATTAATAATCAACAGCATAAAAAGCGCTTTTCATATTTTGTTGTTTTCTTTCCTACAGCCGATAACGGCGCGCTTTGAACTCATGCTTATACTCGTCTGCATTATGTACATATATTTTCATAATTTATAAACGATTTCGGGGTCTTATTTCTAGCATTTGAATGATTACTGAGGCCCTCGAAGCGCTTGGGTTGGGCTGGGGCTATGTTTCGGGGGCTATGCTGTTGATATAGTTTTTATGGGCGTTTGATAAATCTCTTTACGTCGACTACAACAATTAGTTGCAATCAATAGCCATATTGTTTATAGCCTGGCCAAAGGCATAGAAACTTGGCTCAGCTCCTCTTTTAATCTGGTAGCTATTGAAATTAATAATCGATCGATGCATTCGGCCATTTAAATTATGAAAGTTGAGCCGTGTTTTAAGTATGTTTTAAATGTGGCAGTTAAAAAAAATTTGTATCGGATTACCCATCTCAACTCGGTGTTATTTGAGCCGCGAAATCAATTTTAACCTTAAGAACTGCACAACTTGTATGATATTGAAGCTTAACCTTAAGACAGAACGTGCACATGATTTGCTTGAACCCCTTAAAGTTTTGCTTTCAATTGCCGTCGATAACTCAATAAAAATTGAGCTGAAGAAGATGAAGAAGTCGATGATGATGCAGAAATGTACGTAAATTTTTACATGAACTTCTTGGATCACAACTTCGACACACATCAGATTATGCATGCAATGCGACGCGACCCAAACTGATCCAAACCAAAGCAAAGCCAAAGCCAACTCAAGACCAAAAGACCAGGTCTAGTCGACCTGATCAACTCGCTTGACTCTAACTGTGTAATCGGCCGAGACGAGTGCTGATCAATCATACATTAGCTAAAGCTAAAGCTAAAGCCTTTGCTAGCCTTTGGCTAATTTAATATGGCTAAAGATCAAGCTGTCACACACACACATACACACACACTCTAGTGAACGTTCCCGCGAACTGTTCAACTGCACTTGCTGCAACGAACGGAACGGAATCATCTTCAATCCAAGTTAACTCATCTCATTGGCATTCTGAGTGCCCCGCGGACAGCATAAACAGCCAATAGCGCCGAAAAGAATCTTTGGGGTATACACTAGCTAGAAGGGTCTATGCAACTGATGTATAACTATTAAAAAAGGGTTTGAGTTGACCTAGAAAGAGTTGGTAATTAAGTCTCAAAGCTTCTTATGATATAGTTAGTGAAATCTGAAATAATTATAAATATGTTTAACATTTTTTTCTGAATTTTCTATAGTAAGTTGAAAAAAAGTCATTTAATCTGATACTTAATAGAACATTTCTTTTTTAAAATGAGCTATCCTATAGTTGAGATGATATTAGTTCTCATAAGCTCGATTTATTTCGAATTCAATATTTCTAAAGAAGTCTTTTATAAAGCTTAAAAGTAAGATTTCTATTATAATCAAGTCAAGTTTTACCTTCCGTATCTCAAAGAGCACTCAAAATTCGTTGTTCTCAACTCCTTTCTAGACTTTTTGTTTTAGCGCTATGCTCTGGCAATTGATTTCAAGCCATTGGCATCGTTCCAATGAGCTAGGCCGTGCGAATAGCTTTCCGATCATCATAATCATTATGAGCAACATAATCGTGGGTCATTGCTACAAATTTTGAACGTTCGGGTCATAGCCTCGTAGGTAAGTCACACGGCCAGTGTGGCTCCCTCTCACGCCCTCTCTCTCCCACTCTCTCTGCCTCTGTCACACATTCTATATGTGAATCTCTCTCGCTCTCTCGCTGATCTTGTAATCAGGCACAGCGAATTTGTATATGGGCATGCATGACGTGTGGCCTGATGAGCCATGGAGCGTGTGCAGCATTCGTGCCCTCACCTGGCCTAGCCTCAACTCTAACTCCGACACCAAATCCAACTCCAACTCCAACTCCAAGTCAGACTTAAAGCTCAGTTCGATCAAAACATCAACATCATCATCACATGGGATCACATCGGCACGTCGATGAAATGTTAAAGTTCCAGCAAACAAAATCACGATTGACATGATGCATTTGTTGCTATTGTTGTTGTTGTTGTTGTTCCTGGTGTTGTTGTTATTGATGCATTCGCATGTGTAGTGCTTTTTTTGTAGGTGCAGAAAAATATAATTTCATAATTTTCAATTTCCATGCGCAATCAGCAGGTCAACAAAATTAGCGTGGCCAAAAAAGAAGGCACAACAACAGCAACAACAATTGATTGCCCACCTACAGTTGTTGTGATGTGATCTTCTGCAATGATGTGCATAGAGTTCACAGCGTGTTCAGTATTTGCATTTTGCACACATCGTTGTGATTTCGCATTGATTATCGATTGCAATCGATGGCAACTAAAGTGAGAGGCAAAAGTTGAGGGAGCAGAAGGCGATACAAGCGGAAGTGATTAGTTTAAGCCACGGGGAAGGGCATGGGAATGGCCTAGGGGTGCAATCGATAAGCAACGATAACGATAAGCAAACGATTAATCGATTAAAAGGCAGATAATTATCGATAAGTTAAAATCTATCGAGTTTACGGAGGTTATGTAGTCTGTAGGAACTTAGCTTAAATTACACCTATTCATAACTTGGTTTATAATTATCGATTACTCTATAACCTACAACTAGGTCTGACTATATTCCTCAAAACTCTTTTTCTCCCTCCCTCCCCCTCTATACGATAACTTTTACCCTCCCATTCGATAGATGCCTTTATTTGCCGTTTATCGCATCGGTCTCTGCACTACACAGCTACCGAGCTGTACATATTTAAGATTCCACTTGGTTTGCATGTTCATTAGCAGGCAACCGACCCCATTTTGTTGTGAGAAAAGAGATCCTAAGCGCATAGCATGCCCATATAATTACACGCACAATGAGTGTTCCATAGTAGACGATTGGTAAGACTTTTAAGAGGTCGCAACCTGGTCGAAACAAACTGCTAACCGATCGAAACTCATGAAATTCGATGCTTAAAAAACTGGCCAGTGGCCACAACCAACGGCGACTATCGGACTTGAATTCCTTTTTACCAGCGGGACGAACAACAAAGTTTGTTAATGTTGTTGTTGTTGCCGTTGTTTTTGTCGCATGTAATTGGCTGTACATTTCGACACCCCGGCGACAACAGATCCAAACAGAACAGAACAGAAAAGTACAAGAACTGGTAACTGGCCGTAATGAGCTTACATTACAAACATCGCATAGGTCCAGAAATATGAAGAGACGCGCCCCAAAATAAACTAAGAAGAAAATAGAAAAATAGATATAGAAAAATAAAAACCATATGTAGTCGATGTGTCGCGTAGAAAGCTGTGCAACAAACAGATTTTTCCTATGGAAAATGCAGTTTTCCACGCACATTGGCTTGGGCGGCTGTGTTTAATGCGGCTTATTACCAATAAGACAAATCCTAATTATACAATAAATTCCATTTTGCATGCGCGTTTCCATTGCGTTTTCACCTTGCCAGTGCATTCAGTCAGCTGCAACGCCTCCGCACAGTGGTACGTGAGTGGAAGAAACCAGTCAATGGATTGTAGGAAAAAAATAAAAAAAAAAAAAAAAAAAAATTTGTTAAAAATAAAATAAAATAATATATATAATTTAAAGGTACATTTGTCTTTGTTAATTATTTTTTTTTGCCATAAATTGCAAATTAAATTAATTTACATTATAAATTAAATTCCTTCGTTAATTAACGAATTTTTAAAGTCTGCCAAAATAAACACTAAGTTACCGAAGGCGTAGCGTGACTTAGGTGTAACGAAACATATAAAATAATTTTAATATTTTTTTTTCATTTTAAATAAATTTTTTTATAGCATTGACCCACTGTGCTCAGCACGCTGCGGCCTGTTGCAGTTGCTCCTGCTGCTGCTGGGATGGCTGCTGATAACAATCTCGCAAATTTCTGCAGCAAGTCGTAGTTGATGCTGCGAATGGGAACCTGGAACAGGCCGCTGGACACCGGACCATGGACAGTGGACACATGGCCTGGTCAGAGCTGGTGTGGCGTGGTGTGTTTTTGGTGTGGCGCATCTCTTGGTGCAATAAAAATAAAACCATAGACTAAACGATAACACAACAGAGGAGGAGCAGCAACTGGCTGATAGTGGCAAAGGGGGGTGTTGGGGCGGTGCCGGGAGGGGACTGGTGTGCAAGGGGGAGTTGTTGTCTAGGCGTGTTTGTCTGCGTTTTGTGTGTTGTAATTGTGTCTTGTTAATTTCGCATATTTGAGCAAACGGCAGTTTACAGTTGAATGTGCCATGTTGTTGAAGTCTGTGCAGCTGAAGTGTCCCTGGGTCTCCCTACCCCTCTATTCCTCCTCCACCCGCCCCTCTACAGCCTCTATTTAGTGGCAATTAAAGTGACTTTTAATTTGTTAGTTGTCCAGTTGAATAGATTTGAAGAAATCATAAGCTCAATGACATTAAAACGCATCAGTTAATGCATTTTGGGTGGAGTTCTTCCCCTTTTCTGGATGCTCGGTAGCGTTGCACAAATTTGTTGCCATGTTGCACATAAAGTGGCAGATCTTATGGCAGCGTGCCACTGATTTTGTCAGCCTGTTGATAATAAAAATGAGACTTTCGAGCCCCGTTGCGATCGGTTCTGATATTTCCGTAGTTCGCTCGCTTACTCGCGTCTGCTGTTAATTAAATTTAATTAATTGCAATTTATTAAATTGATAATTAAGTCAAATATATATAGACAGCCGTTGCGGCTTTAACGATCATCATCCACTTGTGACATTTATGATCTACATTTTTAGACCAGATGCCTCCTTGGATCCAGTTATAAATACATGAGTTATGGTTTCTGATTGTTATCCAAAAGTCATAAGTTGACATTAGTTTTTCTATCTCTATTTTTTGTTTGGCATCGTGTCGGGTTACAATGCTCATAAATCACCACAGGCAACCACCTCGAACCAGTGTTGGCTAACTAGCTAAAATCCATGCAGTTACTTTTTGAAAGTTCATTAGTTTTTAGTGCATTACAAATGTAATATATTATGAAAAGCTGTCATCAGCTTTATGATTTTTCACTTGAGAACTTGAGATATATAAATTTCAACTTTAAATGAATTCCTTACAAATATTTGAACAGTTTGTGGGGGAAAGTTGCTGAAAAGTAAGAGATTGTCGACTTGTCGAGTGGATTAAAATAAATAATTTTTTATCTCCTTGAAATAAATGATTTTTTATTGTAATATTTAACTTATTGTTAAGTTAAAACCCTTCTATCTTAAGCTAATTACCTTGACATGTCCACATTTATTTTTCTATTTTTTGCCTATTTTATTTCTGCTTTTGAAATATTTATTTAGTTTGTTGCCTTTTCTACAGTTGACTCAACATTCAGCTGTTGTAATGACCTTTATCCATGCCTAAGTTGTGATCCCTTTCCAATGTAGAATATGAGCAAACAGTGGCTACTTCAAAAGCTGCACAATCCGAGCCACATAGCTGCATTCTAGCTACCATCGTTCGCTCTATTTGTGGCACAGAGAGGCGCATGCATATGATATGCACTTAATTTATTCAAAGTCACGTTGCTGGCTACAAAAAAAAAAAGAAGGCAACTCGTACTTGTTCCTATACAAAGTATATATATATTTATTTCTATATATATAGTAGGTACGTTATGGCCCGTATGCTGCAAAAGCAAAACAGAAGTGAGTGAGTCAGCTAAGTGCATCAATTTCCATTTAACTGTAAGCGATATTTTCCTAGGCAGCATCAACAGCAGCTGAAGTCACATCGAAATATTGCCAATATTTGTGTTGTTGTTGTTGTTGTTGCTGTGCCAAATTGCAAAAGTCAAACTAGCGACGTTGTCTAAACAAAAGACTCAAGCAACGAACTTGACTAAGGCTGACTTCAGAGCCTCGAAGCCTGAAGTGTGGGTGACATCTTCAGCAAACACTTGAGGCGTTTGAGCTATTTGCGTTGATTGCCAGGTTTAAAGCGCAAGCGAGATGAACTAAGCGGGTGAGACAGAGTGAGAGAGAGAGCGAGAGCGTTAGATAGTCGCCTAGAGTGAGAGGCAAACAGAAAAGTTTACCTAGGCAAGTTTCCAATCGAAGTCGTGTTATTGTTGTTGCTGCTGTTATTTTAGTGCTACCGTTGGCTGTTGTACCCCTCACTCCTTTGCCCACCTTCTCACCCACTGATCCTACCTTACCCCAAGTCAGAGCACTCCCCGCTGCGCCACACAATGTTGTTGATGATGCTTCAGTTTTTGTTTTTGCAACTAGCCGTTTGTTTATTTTCCTAACACTTCAATTGGCATTCCACACAAAAAGCGAAAATTGCAAAACGTGAGTAGTTTCGAGTTCTAATTTAAAATAATTTTTGTGTTGACGCTTTTGCAATTTTTGCAACGCCTTTTGCCCACTCCACCGCAGCTCCCCTTGATCCCCTATTCCACTATATTTTTTTTCTCTCTTCTTCATTTCGTAATAGAGTCGTTAAGTGGCCCGTTGCGCTCTTTTCGGTAATTTGATGAACGATTTTTGATAATTTTGCACGGTTCTATTTTTTTCTCGTATTTTGCACGTTTTCTTCCTCTTTTTTGTAGCTGCTGCTGCTGTGATTCGTTTGTTCGTCTTTGACCCGTTTGAGTGAAGCATCTGCAGAGTCAGAGGAACAGAAATATATATATGCATGGATATATATATATTTTTTCCCCTTTTGTCTGATTTTAATATCAAGTGCAGGCAAGTGGGTAATTATTGTTGTTGACGCTGCCTGTTGCTGCTGCTGCTGCTGCTGTTAGTGGTGCTGCCTGGTGGCTGGTTGCTGGTGGTGCAGCTAAAAACGTTGACCACTCAACTGTCAATGGTTGAGTGCCCAGTTCCACCTTCTCCCGGGCCGGGCGTAGTACCATATGTCCGTATGTCTGGTGTTTGCCCATTTGGAGTGCTGCACTTTTGTGGCCAGCCTGTCGAACTTCACCTGTGTGTGATTTGCATATGTGGCCAAGTGAAGTTGCTTCTGTTGGCTGCAATGCAACTGCTGCTGGTGGTGCTGCAGCTAGTGGTGCTTTTGAGTGCCCATGAATAGTCACAAAGCATTAAGCACTTCACTGAGCAAGCCTCAGAGCCTTGATGAGAATGATGTGGACCAGAAGGGGGGGGAGGGGCAGGGAGAGCTCACAATTATCTACACAATATGGCAATCACATATGTAGATATTGCACACACACAGAGTCATAGTCATAGCCAAGTCAAGTTAAGTCAAGTCAAGTTAAGTCAAGTCAGCCAAGTCAGCGGCGTTGCCAACCAGTTGTTCAATCTAGGAAGTGCATGAGTTGCATTTTCCATATGGCCACTGTATGTCTGTACGTCCGTCTGTCCGACGACGACTGCGTTTCTGCCATTTCCTCATTACTAGCCCGAGACTGCGAACGGGTTGGCTAAAAAGAAATTGAACTTTTTCACACCAGAATCGATTGTAATTGAATGCCTGAGGGCGCTCACCGCCAGAGCCGCCGCAGAGAGAAAGAAAGAGAGAGACCCAGGCATAGGTTTAAGCCCATGGTTTAGGCCTTGCATTCTGCTATTTGGCCTGGCTTAATGCAAATTTTTCTTCATTTTGACATTGCAGAATTTTTCAAACGCCAAAAAACTTTCCCAAAAAATATAAGAAGAATACTCAGTTTACGTATGGCAAATGGGGCCAACCAGCGCACCACCAAAGCCACACTACACCACACAAACACCACCACCAATGGCGTACATTAAATTGCTTTATTTTGGAAGCACCACTCGAGCTACAACGTGAACCGAACCACTGATGATGATCAGCAAAAGCTGATGAGCTGCATCTGTGGCGATTCCAAGTTTTGTGTCTTCTTATTTTTATTTTTTTCTATTTTTTTTTTTTCTCTTTCTTCGAAACGAACGAACACCTGCTGCTTACATTTTGCTATAAATTGAAATTTGAAATAGCAAAATTGTGCGAACCTGCACCGAAACAAGGTTGAGTCAACAGTAAAGAGACTGATCGAGAGCTCGGTCGGTAGTAGAGAATTTTAAATGCTCTAACTTAACAACTGCATAAAGATATCTGAAGCTTAAAGTGTTTTTTAAGCCAAAGTTTAACTTAAAAATTAATTTTAAAAATATTATTAAAATAAATAATATTTATTATATGCTTGAAAATTAAATTTTCGTTATACATGATGTATCATAAGTAAGTGACTTAGTGATTCTTAGATATAACCTTCTTACAAAATGTATAATTATCTATTCTATACTCATCTTCAGTCTTAGCACAACTCATGAAGTATTCCCCATGCCCTTTCTACTCTATCAAAAAACGCTGTAAAGAAACTTCATTAGCTGATTCGATTTTGCCATAATTCTGCCCTAATAATTTCTCAACAGGCGCCATTTGCTATGCGTAGAAAGCAAAAAATGGTAAACGAAATCAAAAACAAGAAAAGAGAGAAAAAAATCCCAATTTAAAGAAGAAATATAAGATTCCCATGGCCCCCACATAACGCCACACTAGCGTAACCGACAATTTATGGCTTACAACGATTCAACATTAAAAAACGCCAAAAGTGAAAAAAAGAGTATATAAAAAAAAAACAACAAATCAAAATGTAAATGATTCATTTGCTTTGCTTGAACAGCAGACATAAGAAATCAAAGCAGAGGTGTTTAATTACCAACAAATAAACAAAATGGAAACGATTAATTCAATTCGCCAATTTTGTAACGAAGGCCCCGTTATGGTTGAAACACAACAGAAATCGAGGGGGAATCGTGGTAAAAAACACAACCAAACTGTTTGAAATTGTAGCTAAATTTGTGGTCGATCTATAGCCATAACCCCGCGGGGCAATCAACAAACAGAAATAATATCAGTAAAAAATAAAACACGAGAAAAAAACGTAGAAATCCCAAAGCAACAACAAAAACAACAACAAATGAAACGAGGCACAGTGAGACAAAACACAATAATCAACCTCGAAAAGGTTGTGTGCCATTTATCAAATAATGTGTAACTTGGCTCCAGAAATGGAGATGGAGCTCATGGATTGCCTGCTCCCTGGGTCTGAGTCTGAGTCTGGGCCCTAGATGTGGATGCCCATGGTGTGAGTTTCATTTGCCTTATGATACATAAGGTATAGCGCCCTCCCTAAGCCACCGCCCACTGCTCCCCTCTCTCAAACGCCCTCTCAGCGTTCGCGCTCTGGGTCAGACATGTGAGTTCAAACTCATCCGTCAAGTGGCGGGTGCTATGGGGCTTAATGGATCGACATCGTCTTGGTTTCGGTTTCGGTTTCGGTTTCTGTTTCTGTTTCTATTTCTGTTGCTGTTGCGGTGTTGGGACCTGCGACCTGCTCTATAGTAGTACAATCCATAGGCTAGTTGTGTTTTGGTGTTGTCATTTATCATTTGATTTGCTTTTGATTGCTCATTGCCTTCTCTCTCGCCTCAGCTGGTGCTGGTCTCGGTCATCGTTTCGGCCTAATAATTGTTAACAAGTAAAGTCTATTTAAGCCTTGTTCGTGGCTTTGCTGTTGCTGTTTGTTGTCTATGTGTTTAATTGGTTCACATGATTTGTAAATTAAACAATTGCGGCGCATGCAACAACAACAAGAATTTAAATTCTAATTGAAAATTGAGCATGACGATAACAGTGTGAGCTTTGACAGCTGATTCCCCTTCTCTTTTCATTACCTCTGATCTGTGTGTTTATTGGAAGGGGGTAAGAATTTAACATGCCATTGAGTAGGCTCAGAATTGAAGTGTGTTAAAGTTGGGTAGAAATGGTAAATATTTAAAATTAATAGTATATTTAAATGTACACATTGTTTAGAATGGACTGGATACAGTTTAAATGTTGGTTGGTAATTCTAAAACCTGTTAACAAACACATAATCCCAAAGTCTGATAAAAATTCGCGCCTAAACAGCATTCCTTAAACATTAAAAAAAAAACTGAACAATGCTTACACAATTCTCCCAATTGTCGATGGTCGATTGATCGTATCATGTTTGTTATTATGTCCGTTCTTTGCCATAGATCTATCTATCAAAGTATCTAAGTTATTTGGGTCTTTGTGCGGATTGTGCATTGTTTGGCATGCAATCATCTCGTTTAGCCAATGGATGGCAGCAGGAGGGGCTAGAGGAGGAGTTGGAGGTGCAGGAGGATCAGCATTGCATTGGTGTCTGCTGTTATCTGTGCAACGCCTGTGGCGCAAATCTCTACACGCAGAGGTGCCCCCAAGTGGCGACCTCTTGCGACTGCATAAGTTTTTCCTTTTTTCTCTTCTGCCTTGTTGTTGTTGTTGTATTTTTTCGCTCATTACAGCGGAAAAACTCGATCCAAAAGATTATAATTGATTAAGATGAATCAGCGTTGCGGTCAAATGTTTGATGGGAATATAAATTGTTTGTGGTTTTGTGTAACGATGCAGATAGCAGATGGACAGCCAACAACAACAACAGCGACAATTGCAACAGCAACAATGAAAGCTGATGGTGCTGCTCGACTAGCAAATACCCGGTAACTAAATGAAGTTTATGAAGCAGTTTAAAAGTTGTTGCATACTTTTTTGTAGGCATTAAATGGTTTGGATTTCTTTAAGCTAAAGTAAGACCTATGTGCCCCTTGTATACCCCTGCTCTTCTCCCCAAACGGGTATAAATAGTTGACTGTTGGTCTAACCAAATCAAACGCAACATTTAAAGCTGCCTGCGCCGCTGGTGCCGCCTGTTGATGATGCGACTGTTGCTGCTGCTTGAGGCGGAGCCGGGCGGTAGGGAGGGAAGTGTCGGGTAAGCGGGGGACAAAAAGTGGGAAAGCATCATCAGTACAATGCCAAAATGCCACTCGGCTGCAAGGCGGTAAATCTAAGCCGTGGTAAATAAATCAATCGCACTGCAAATTTTCTTTTTGCTGCGTTTGATTTTTCGCTGATGTTGCAGTTGTTGTTATTTGTTGTTGTTGTTGTTGTTGCTGTTGTTGTAGCAGCGACGTCGGCGGCGTTGGCTGCTGTGGCTATTGATGAGCGGCCATCAATATTTGTCTAGTTCGAGTTGGAATGCGGCCTGGAGAGATAGAGCGAAAGGGAGAGAGGGGGACTTGAGAATCTGCGACCTGTGCTTGGATCCGGCCTAGTGTGAAGTCTTCTTCGTCTTTAGCTGATTGCGTGTGGTAAACTTCCTGTTAGACTCTTTATTTGTGTCTCCGATCCGTGTGTGTGTGCCCTGTGAGGCCACCCAGACCAAAAATAGACAAAATGTTGCACTTTTTTATTGCATACACCGATTGAGCTCAAGGCTTTGGCAAGCTAATTAAACGCTAACACACACACACACACACACACACACACACACACACTGCTCTTTAACCACAGTAGCTCCACTTGAAACTCATTGAACTGCCCACGTTACGCCCACAGTGGCAGTTCAAGTCATAATCATCATCATTATTGCACTCTGATTTCGTGGCACAACTTGAAAACGTTTCAAGTTGAATTTCAATCAAATTATATATAGTTAAGGTAATACTTTATTTATTTGGTTTATTAAACATTTGCATTTGACTTAATTGACAATTGGACTTGGCTGACATGCCCCCGAGTAACGTCGCTTAACTGATGAATGACGTGTTGCATGCAACATGTGGCAGCGAACTCAATGAGAACTCTGGCTAAAAGGTAAAGGCAAAACTCAGTAGGTGCTGGCGGCAACTAAATGAAGGTAGACCACGAAATGCACTGCAAAGTTAAAAGGTTTTAAAAAAAAATTGAATACAAATTAAATTATTAAATTAAACTTAGTTAAGATTTCCTTTTTACTTCTTATAACTAGCTTTCTAAAACTGTGTTACTAGGGTTAATAAATGGCATATCTTTATAAAGCAGATCGGTGGCAAAAGCTTTTAATCAGCTTATAGGCTCACAAATGCACATTACGCGCATTATACAGGGTATTAAAAAGCTTCAAAAGATATAGAATAGGCCACAAGTCTGACAAAAAAACAGAAAATAAACAGGCGACGCATGTGGGATGTTAAAGGTGAGGTTACAAGCAGCTCAGACTCAGATGGAGACGGAGACGGCGACTGAGGCAGAGATCAGAGACCAAGACTATGGCCCAAGCCCAAGAGTCAGTCTCAAAGGCAGCTCATTGCTCGCGTTGTTCCCATTCACATTCCCATTTCCAATCCCGTTTGCGTTTCCTTTTTGATTTGTTTTGGTTTCTTTTTTTATAACTCACATATGGGCACGGCGATGACAAACTGACGGACAGCCAGACCGACAGACAGCCAGACATTTAATTGAAATAAAGAAGTTTAATTTAGCCAAAAGTTGAGGTGTTGTTGCCATCGTCTGTTTTTTAACTGAAACTTTGGTGGCCTGCGTGGGAATATATCGCCCTGTGCTGACTGTGATTAGCTCAAGATTCAAACCTTTCATATACTCGTACGTACTACTATTTACAAATGTGGCTCATAGGTGGCGCCAGCATGTGGGCTAAATGTGTCGCCAACATGCAACAGGCAGCAGGCAACGAGGCAACACTCACAGATCGCATTATTACGACACAATTACAAGTTTTTCTCTCTGTGCTCGAGAGGCGCCTCCTTCCAGATGCGCCTTGATCCGGTAATTGCAATTGAAGTGCAATCAATTACCTACCGGCTGGTGGCTGCCACATGTTGCACGTTGTTGGCTCTTGTCTGGCAGTCCATCGCCACCTCCCCACCTGCCCACCAGTAAAAGGCGCACCACCACCACCACCAGCAATACCTGCACCACCTGCTGTGGTCCGCTCGCTGTGCTCTCGCCAAGATTTACTCGCTCTGCCACACTTAAATGGAGCTAAGCGCGCCACTTGATTGCGTGCAATTTATTAAGACGCGCTAACAAGACGTGTGAATGATCAAAACGGAGCAGGCTCAACTAACTACTAAGCCACTAACTAACTAGTGGTAGTAGTAGAAGCTCATTTCTGTCCCCTCTCCGTTTAATCCTCTGTGGTGTTATTCGCTGGTGGTGCTGTCGCTTTTATCATATCAATGTGCCAACGATTTCTACATGATTTTTATCTATTAAAAGTTTAGCAAAATAAATTTTAAGGGGAAAGAAACTGAAGTTTATTACGTCATAAAGGTTTCATAACTTTATACAGCTTAATATAAACTAAAAATAATTAAAGTAAGTTCTTTTAATAGCTCAGCTCGCATAATAAAGCTTCAATCAAATAATTTTGATATACGTTTTATTAAAATTCTATTTCTTTTTTATTTTACTAGCAATCTTAACTTAATTTTCTTTTAGTAGTATACAATACCCGCATGTCTCCCTAATAGCTTGTCAATATTGTTCCTAAAGTCTAGTTAAGTTCATAAAGCTGACCTTCTGTCTCACTTTCTAACACACTCTAATGTTATTCAGATGTCATATCTAAGTTCTACCATCTCTATCTAACACAACTTCTAGTGCCAACTCTCTGCACAGTCTAGAGTCTGAGCTGAATGGAACAATCAGTGTCGTCTCCTGTTACCACGATTCCACCCACGCAGGCCTACAGCTCTTGTCTCAGTATCTCCAACTAAGAAGGCCCATTACTGTCTCATTTCCCGACTCATTCAACTCGTTTAGCATGCTCACCAAAGGCTAATCTTCAAGCTGACTGACTGCCCAGTCAACGTAGCCAAACTCAATGAAACTGACGACGACTACAATGATGAAAATGATGATTATGTTCATGATGATGATGATGATGATGATGACGACAACGACGACATTGGCGACAGGCCATTGTTTTGACTTATTGCCTGGCTTTTCTTACTGCTCCAGCCAAAGCAACTCAAGATTGATCTTTGTGCAAATATATATTTCTTTTCTCTCTTTCTCTCTCCCCTCTCTCTGTCTCTTTTTTCCAGCCTCTTTTCGATTTGTGCTGCAACTCGTTCCCTGAGTGCACTTGTTCGCCTCCGGTTATGGGACCTGGGCCTAGCCCATGAGTTGTTAAATGTTTAACACGTGATATGACAAATAAATTACATATGATCAACAGATCCAACTAGAAGAAGAGGAAAAAGGAAACGATCGAACCAATGAACTAACCCAGCTCTATGACTTAATAAAAGCTTGTAACGATCAATCAGTTTTATGTTCCTCACGTTGTTCTACATTCATCATCATCAACAGGGAACTCAGAAGAGAAGCAACAACTCTGTCCCAAGGATTGATCAGTTGTTCACTTGTTCAGACTGAAAATTTAATTTGTAATTTCTCTGTGCAGCATCGATCATTACAAATTGTATTAAAGGCCAATGACACTGGCTACAACTTGGTTTTATTTAAGTGAAATTAATCTAAGTTTTTGCTGGATTTATTGGGTGTTTATTGTCTTACTATTAAGTTAAACAATTTACTACTTTCTTCTCTTTTTGAGGCTGAATCGAATTTGTTTCAAGCCCGGCAGAATTTGGCCATTACTTTATGGTCATTAGTTCATTTGTATTTTGCTCGCAATCTGTATGATTTTCCAGTACACCAATTTGTACACGTAACTCTTAGAGTTGTAGGTATTTATGTGTCCATTTGGTCTCAAATTCCCCAAATAAACGTTCACTCTATGCAGTAATTTCAATTCGGTTTATTTATTTAGTACTTGACTTGCGTAATTTTGGTTTATGAGGTTGTTTCTAGCTGTTCCCAGTCATATACTGGTCTCTGTCATCTTTGCCGAATATCGGGCAACAAAATTATAGAGATCACTTAGGATATAAATGGAGTTTCAGTTGAATAGTTTATAGTTTATAGAAGATCACTTGCTGCAATAAAACATTTAAAACTGTAGAGAAAGAGAGCGAGTAGAGGAGTGATAGACTGGGGGGCAGGGGCAGGGGAAGTGCTTGAGGTAGTGACAGGCTAGAAATGCCGCCAATAAGCACTGCTTTGCATGACGAATAGAAAAACTAACCCAAAAGTCACGCTAATAGTAAATTGAGCTCAGCATTCAACACTCATAGCTCAAATGCTCTACTCCAACACATGCCAACTGTGTAACTGATTTAGGGAGTGTGATAGACTGAATAATACCCTGTAGTCGTAATAAAATATTTAATTTGTGTAGCTAGTAAGCTACTATTATTACTTATATGTTTTATGTTTTATAAACTGAAGTCTAACGTCTGGCATACCCTTTCGATTAAAAAGCCTCCACCTGCAGGGTATACACATTTGAAAACACAGCCCCCAAAACGGCGCATACAAATTGCAATTTTTCTTTCCTTTTTTTTTTATTTTCCATATGCAACAATTGACACCCTCTAGGCACACGTCGTCGTCAGCAGCAGGAAAGTTCCCAGACATTGTAGTTGTAGTTTTTGGACCATGGATCGTGTTGGCTGCTTGCTGATGTCCAAGCGAAGACGACGATGAGGATGATGATGATGGTAAAGTGGATTAATGTGGCATGAAATGATTTGGTGAAATAATGCAGCCAGTGTTTGAGTGTGTGTGCTTGTGTGTGTGTGCTGCACTGGACACTGTGGCACCGTGGATTGCAGTTTTGGCTCCACTCACACGCAGTGGGCCACTCTAACGAGTTTTTCATTGGGTTTTTCTCTCGCATAGCGGCTACCTGTACAAATTTTCTGCATGTGTTTTGGTTTTTGTTTTTTGCACAATTTCCATGGCCCGTATGGGTCTCTACTCGTACTAGGCATGCAGGGCAATTCCCATGACTTGATAACACAATTTGGTGCCGTAGCGAGACTTCATTTACCGCAAAGTGCATGTGGGTTCACCGTGGCATCTTCAGCCTCTTCTTCTTCATCATCTGCTGCTGGTGGTGGTGGTGTCAGTAGTGTTGGTGGTGCGTGGTGACGACGTTGACTGTGTCCCGCGGTTATTACCACTAATAACAAAGCCACAAAACAACAACAACACACATCTAACGGTCACATTTGGTCCTATACTCAATTGCAGTTGTCTGCTGATCACAGATTTGAGTCATACGCAGCTTTGAAAGCCGCCTTAAAACCACCAGAGACTTTTTTAGGTCTTTAAGAATTTTATAAAAAAAGTTTTCGTTGTCTAAAAATATTTTAATAAATTTAAATAAATAATTTAAAACTCTAAAAATATTTTAAAAATAGTTTTCTCTTTTATCCCTTATACCAAACTGTTTCCTTTTACCAGGAAAAAATATAATAAAATGTTTTAAATTATTTAGAACTGATCTTAAAAACTTCTTATAAAAATTCTTCAACGCATTTTAACATCTCTATTTATTTTAAGCATTTTTATGATTTATTTGTAAACATTTTTCTTGCAGTTTGAAATTTCCTTTCCACATTATTCACAATTGTTTTTATTTTTGGCTGTTTTTCATTTGATAGTTGTACACTTTTTTTCATTAAAATTCCTGAACGAGTTCGTGAGCTTTGCTGCCAAATCAGCACAACTCCCACACCAGTCAACCAGCAGCAGCAGCAGCAACAGAGGCAACACCACTCAGCACCACAAATGCACCACCAAGCAATAGATTTCGTATTTCGTGCTCTACATAATTCATCATCAATCCACACTGTGCCAACTGTTTTTTTGTCCGGAGATTATGGCGATTTCCTGCGGGCAGTAAACCAAGTTAAGTTGGGCTGACTTGGATAAGGGGCTGAAGGAGGCGGTTTTCTGGTGCGGGCATTGAAATATTTGCAATCAGCCAGTCTCGACAAAATATTGGAGCAATTTCCTATGTAGTTTCGTATACTGGAAAACCTTTGGCTACGTTCATATTGCCATATGACTTATTTGTCTTGAAGTGGAGGTGGGTGGAGCGGGCGTTCATGTGGAGAGACATTGTCCAGTGCAGCTACAATTTAACACCGGGCCAACAATCGCAATCGATTGCGTTGCACCTTTTGCCTTTGCCCTGTTTGGCGTCTTTTTTTTCTGGCCTTTTTTCTTGTGTTGCCAATTTAAAGTTTTGCGGCGTGTTTTGTTACGTTTTCGCTTTTTTCGCCTTTTTCGTTTTTCGTCGTATGTTTTTTTTTTTGCAGCTTCCCTCGATCGTCCAGAGAGTCAACTTTGGCATGACTTTTCATCGCTGTCGATTGTCGTGATCAATTGAGAGCAATTTATTATGAAATGAGGGTGAATTATATGAATGAGCATCGGGAGCTCTCTCCCACTCAAACACACACAGTTTGTATAGCTGTCTCTCTCGTGCGCCGCACAATTCTTTTGATCTTCAAACGGACTTGGAGTCCAGATAGTTGTAAGTTTATGAAAGATCTGTATAGTGTCTGATGACTTGTTGCACTTTGCATTCGGTTTGAGTTGTGAGTGTGATTTTTAAAAGTGTTTTACATGGGAAAACGACAACGATACCGACCCCCTTTTCACCCCTTTGACCCCACTTTGGTCCCCTCTGCCAGCTGCCTATCGATCCCACACTTTGGCAAAACGATACTAGAATCGATTGAGAGTCCATGACTTCAGTTTCTCTGCTGTGTTGTTGTTGTAAATTGTCTGTCGACAATTATTTTATTATGCTGTCAACACTTAAATGTAATAATGCCAATAATATTGTTTTATGACAGTCGCAGTATCTTTTGTGGAGGCGCATATTTTCGTGCTTTGAATCGATCTCTTGCAGTTGTTGCCAATGAAGTTTAAAGTTGTTCGAGTTGTAGTTTGGAGTTTGGAGCTTAGTTGCCTTGAGGCCTTCCATCTTCCAGTGCTTCCTCTTCCACTTCTTGTTGTTCATCTTGTTTGGCTGTGCCTTGTCCTCGGCTCTTTAATGTCGGTCTAGTTGAGACTCTGAGCTGCATTTCGGTTTCATTTTAGTAAGGCTTTTGTCCAAAGATAGAGGTCAGCCATGATTTCAGTCCCCATCGCAGTTACTTAGCTTGACTTGGTGGGAATTCTAGTGCGCCTCCCTAGTACCCCCCCTCTCAGTCCTTCTGTCTCTGTTTTCCTTCCTCGGTTTCACATAGAAACTGCTCGCATTTGCTGTCTGCTGGTCTGCTTTTTTATGGCCTCAACTAGTAATTGGTTCATTAGCCCTCCAGTTCGGTTTTGGCCAAAAAACCAAACCAAAAAGCCACGTCCAAACAGCAACTGAGGTAGCGACAAAGCAATTTGATTCTTTTCGCCTTTTCGTTTGTTTTTAGTGTCTGATTTTAAGTAGTTCACAGTTGATTTGATTGCTTTGTGCTGCTTACTCTGGCTCTGCCAAAAGTTTAAGTGGCTAAGGTCATTGTAACCCATAGTATGAGAAAATACAATTTGCTTTTTGAATATTTAAACTAGCTTAACTTTTCTTCCACTGAATTTCCTAACCTAAAATTCGCTAAATTAAAGTTGTTGATTTTCCGCAGTTTCTCAGCTGCCCCAAAATGTAATTAACCGAACCCATTAAAGTATTTAGACAATTAACGTATCAACAGGCCAATAACCATTGAAATTAATTAAATTTTCGTGTTCAGTGAAATTGAAGTGCTGCAAAAATTAGTAACACAAAAATCAATTTCATGGGGTTACGCTTTTCTTATGTCCATTTCAAGTTCTACTTGGCTTTAACTCCAGGCAGTCAACAAAAGACAGTAGTAACGAACTTACGGTATGTGTTTTCATTTTTCTACCTTTTTTTTTATTTTTACGACCAACAATAATTATAACAGTTCGTTTGAGTCATAAGGATTGCCATTACGTATACGACCTGTTAACAGGTTCAAGTCAACGAATACACTGCTCGACAATCCATCATCCATTTGGCTAAGGTTTTGCGAGTTGGAGCTAAGACGTATTACCAAATTGGAGTTGGTTTCATTTGTGGTAGTTTTTATATAGAGAATTTTAAGGGTGTGTAAATTTTAAAAAAATTATATAAAATAATATAATATATTAAGTGATATCCTGACTTACATTTAAATATATATTTTGGTAAAAGGCATTACTTTTCTCTGTTTCAGAATAAGTTTTTAACATAACTAATATTTTATAATGAATAAATAATTTTCCTTTTATTAGATAAATTTAGTTAATAATTTTAAAACTTAATTAAAAATATTTCTTAATTTCTTAGCACACTTAGAACTCATCTCTTTAGTTAGAGTATTAATTGTGGTCCTTTACAGATTCCTGCCTTTAGCCTCACAGGTTTATTTCTGTGCTTATATTTTAGTTCTATTGTGGGAGGTGTTTGCAGCAATGCCAGTGTGCCTGTGTGTGTGTGTGTGTGTGTGGGTGATGTGTGTGCTGTGTTACTAAAGTGAAGCCGTTGGTAGCCCGTCGGACGGGCATTCAGCTCGAGAGGGTTCAAGATCAGGTGAGCATGCATCACAAAAGGTCCAAACGTCGGCAACTGTCTGTCTAACGGAATTTCTAATCGAATAATTGAGGCGAAGGTGGTGCTGGCGGTGCTATTTGGTGGTGCTGTGCTGTGCGGTGCTGTGCTGCACTGCATTGTTTTGTATTGTTGTGAAGTGAAGTGAATGTTGAGGCAGTTACTGAGGCAGTTGCTCGTACTTTTGGAGGCCCATTGTGTCAATGTGGCTATGATGTGCTATCAACTCATGGCCATCTCGCAGTTTCTGGCTCTGCCTCTTCTTGTGGCAGTTGCAGTTGCGGTTACAGTTGCAGTTGTTGTTGTTGTTGTTGTTTCTGCTGCTTGCATTGATATAATAAATAAATGTCCGTCCAGCCAAAGTTGTTGCAATGCTGTTCATTGCCGTTGTTGTTGTTGTTGTTGCCCCGTGCATCATTCAGCCTCATTTCGTGCAAAACTTCATGAAGCCTCTGTCTGTCTCACTCTGCCGCTCGCTATCTCTGTCTCTGTCTAGCTCAGTGTTTCGCGGCATGGAAATGCGCGCGCGTTCAAACTAAATTGCTTTAAATTAGCTTTTCGGTGCTTTTTGGTGCCGCCAAACAAGCGGGCAACAGCCAGCAACAAGTGGCCAAGTCGCTGGCCGGGTTAAGACCGACCAAGTCAGGCCAAAAACCAATGTAAAGGCTAAGACACAGGTCTTCATTTGCACTGGACGATGCCACCAAAAGCAACAATCCATCAATCCATCCATCTGGCCATACATCCATCCAGGCAAGTGAGTGTGCATTGCCAGTCTGGCAGTCTGGCAGAGTATGGCAGTCATTCAGTCAGTCAGTTCAAGTGGCCGGGTCATCATCATCCACATCTCTGCACGTGTTGCTGTTGCCGCCACTTTCAAAAGGCAGCCGCTTTTCTTTGCGCTTTAGCCAAGTTTATGGCACTGCCACGGAATGCTGCTGCAACGCGTGCAGCTCTCCCTCCCTCCCCCTCCCCTCTCTCCCACTCTCTGGCTATCTCCGTCTCACTCACTCATTGGGCATTGTCTGTGCGGCCCATAAAACTCGGCAAATCTGCGTATTTCACATGTCAAGATTTGCAAAGGCGCTGGCCCGGCCAACCGAACAAGTGCAGACGTTGCCTCGCTTGACAGATTTATGGAATTTACAGCATTTTGCCAGAGCAGCTTCAGTTTTCGACTCCGGCTCACAATCTTGGCTTCCAACTCAAACTCCAACAGCAGCAGCAACATTCGTTTTTATTTTGTTTTTGGAGTCATTTTGTAAATACTTTTCGTTTTGAAAATGTTTTTTGGGATCTACAGCAGCGTCGCACTGAGCTAAGTTGGCAACTCTGGAGATCCCAGTGGCCACAGTCGGTGAACCACAGCTGTGGAGCAATTAAGAACAATCAACAAGATTTGATGGATTGAATTGTTTGGCTTCCAGCTCTATACAAATTCCACACGTTCCCACAATAAATTCAATTCGATTGCGATTTCAACAATGTTATTAATCGATTATCGATAGCATAAAGACTTGAATTGAATATTTATAGTTCTGAAATCGATTTCGTTTAATGTCAAACAGTGTTAGTGCTGCTATTTCAGCCTTTTTGTAGCTACTCTAGCAAGTTTGAACCTCTTTAAACCACTTATCGATAGCTTAATTATCGATAACTAGTGTTCCCCCCTCTGCCCGACTTCTTAATACGCTTTTAGTGGCACTTTTCAGCTCTTTTGTTAATTGTTTTCTTTTTAAAAGTCTTTGTGTTTAGCGCGTGCTTTGTCCCCTCTCCATATTCCACCTCCTTCGGCCATTTAGCGGCACTTGCTTTCATGAATTGAATAAGAACTGAAGAAGAAGTAGAAGTAGTAGAAGAAGAAGAAGGAGACGGGGAAGAATGTATATATAGATTTAAGAAACCTGCCGAGATATAGAAAAATTGGCCCTGGGGGTCACAACTGGTAGCAACTTGTGCGCCTCTTCGCCAGATCTGTAACAATTAGTGCTGCTGCCAAACAAAGCTTTTGTTTGACTATTTTTTATTATTATCATTAAAAACTGCTTATAATTATTTGTAGAACGCGTAGTTTAGAGACGAGACGAGACGCGACCGGACAAGTCAAGACAAGACGAGACGCGACTCGACTCGACTCGCCCTCTTCGCCGATTTGAAAACAATTAAAAATCTTTTTTCGAAAATGGTCAGCAATTTTGGCCATTAATCAAAATTAATGCCACATGCGCTGCCCGAGGTGTGTGTAAGTGTGTGTATATCTGCCCCTTTAGAGTGTGTTTGTGTTTGTAGACAAAGCTTTACATTTTTGGCTGAGTTTCCGCATTGAAGAAATGCTTTAACCCCACAGAATCAAAGCAATGCAAATTGCACAAAGAATTTTACAGATTTTTGTGATTAATGCTTTTCATTTAAACGCCAATTTTGGCACTGAGTTTTCCAGTGAACCGAACCCGAATCCAAACTGAACCGTTTGACGAACGAATGTGCGCGCATCAATCATACGCCATGTGTTCACCTGCACTTAATGAACTTTGCAGGCGCAGTTAACGCTCATTAAAGTAGCCGCCGCCACTAAACATGTATGGAGCAGAGCCAAGTAATGAACCAAATGTACCCCAAAATGGACTTGGTAATATTTGTAGTACAGTTCGGTAGTCGTCGAGTCTCTCTCGGAGATGGCTACTACCAAAAACTTCGACCCGCACCTGCTGGGTGTCTTGATTAATGATCTTTCACAGATCACTGATCGGAAAGCAAAGCAAAGCAAAGCACAACACAGAGCAGAGCAAAGCGGGGCCCTTTTTTGGATCTTTGTCTTTAACAAGGGACAGGTTAATAAACTCTTGTATGGCCCCATACTTATATGGCAATACAGTCAGTGAAACGGTCAGACAGTCAGTCAGATGTAGAACTATAACAGTTTCATTAACTGTCTACCACACGCGCATTAATTAAAACATTTTCGCCAGCAGGCCTTAAAGTGATTGTCCCTGGTCTTTTGACTCCAAATCAAACACTGTTCAACAAACTTGAGTATTTATCAAAAATATAAAATAAAGCAACTGTATTGTACTTTATTATTTAACTTAATAATGACTAAACCTTGACTTATTTCCCAAGCACTTTCCAAAACGTAGTTTCCTGGTGAAATTTCTTAAATTGTTGGCGAGTGTAAGTGTCTGGTTGGTGAGTAGAACCCATACTTAGGCGTATTTATGGTAGCTCCGTTCAGTTCGAAAAGTAATAGCAACATTTTATAAACAACTTATTTCCTTAATTGATTGTTAACAATGATTGCGCCAAGGGGGCCGCACACTTCTTTCTTTCACACTCTAGCAGTTGCAGTTGCAGTTGCAGTTGCAGTCGATGTTGCTGGTTGCTGTTGGTTGCCTGTTGTATCTATTAACCACGCACTCCATTATTATTTAATAACATATTTCTTAAGTATCTGCCAACCCAGTTCAGAGCACAAAACGAGGCTGCAACAACAACTAGGGGCCTGTTGGCAACTCTTGCCTCTTGACCATAATTTGATGTTGGCTTTGGCTTTGGCTTTGGCTTGGGGGCCCCTAGAGCTCTCTTGTTCGACTCTTGGTCCATCGCTTGGTCGATCTATCTGTCTGTCTCTCAGTCGGTCGGTCGGTCGGTTGTCCAAGTGATTGCCACCCCATTAAAAAAAAACGGCTGCGCCTTCTTGTGGTTGTTGGTCTTGGCTCCTGCCACGATCACTCAATAAGTCTAGACAAAATGTAGCTGGTGTTGTGCTGTGATTGTCGCTTTGTTACACCCCCTACTCCTCTCATTCCCCTCCTTCCCTCCACTCTGCTCAGTCCGTAATGGATCAGCACGTTTTGGTTTGGAACTACTCCATGGTCCATCCACAACGCAACGTCATCAACGTGCTGCCTGCCATCCAAGCATCATATTTGTTGCATGATTATGTGGTAATTGCGGCTGTCAATAAAACTCCCCCGTTTATTCTTTATAACCCAAAGCATTCTACGCCTATATTTTATATTTATACATTTATACATATACACTTTTATATATAAACCAAACCATTACCAGCTCAGTTCTCTTGGCTGCTGTGTAGCTCTCTCTCGCTCCATCTCTTTCACAGGCTTTGGTTATTCAGTTTTGGCTTTTTGACTGCCCAGTTGTTGTGGTCTGTTCGCTTGACTGGCTATAAAAACCCGTCCGGACGGTACCGCACTATGATTTACTTTGACAAAGGAGTGACATACAAGTACTTAAGTGATTTCTTTACACCTTTTATGGAGTAGTTAATGTGGCCATGGTATGCGCGCCTGGCATTGAGCAAAGTCATGCCAACAGCCGAAGCACCACCAGCCACCATCATCAGCTTCAGCACCACCAGACAACCTGGTAAGCAACCCACCAAATCCCCCAACATTTTGCTATGCTTGTCATTTTGGCACTTAGCGGCATTTAGGCTGTGACTTTAGCCACAACTCCGTCTTCATCTTCAGCTCCATCTCCACTTGTCTGTCTGGGAACTGGGAAACGCCTCGAAGAACTGCTCTCGTCTCTAATCGCGTTTTCATTTTAATGTGATCAATATGTTAATGTTCTCGTTGAGTGCTGCTACTTCATGTATTTGTCTGTCTCTAAAATTAAACCTATAATTGTGGTTTAATTTATATATGATTACAAATAGATTTGTTAATCGAAGAGGATCATAAAGTTGTACCACTCTTTATCACTTTAATCTTAAGTAGTAAAAGTAAACTTAAATCCATTGGATTCTCAAAGCTTTCTTTAATTTCCCACAGATTCCCACACATTATAGATTTTTCCATATTTTCTAAGATTTTTATGGACTTTTCTCTCCCACTCAACGCCTGGTATTTCTTATAAATTTTTGCCCCTCCATGTTAACTTTTTTTTTGAAAGTGCACTTCCCCCCGTCAGTTTAGCTGCTTATCCTCAATGACTTCCGTTCCATTTGCGCAACTGTTAACCCAGTTAAGAGTCACTTTCCTAGACGATACAGTATGCATAATGGCCTTATGGTCTCTGGGCATTTCTGGGGCTAGTCTAAAACTGACAAAACTGGCAAAAGACGCTGCAAGTGTGGGCGTATTGATTACAGTGTTCAATACAAGTACTCGCACACAGACAAAGTCTGCTCTCGACTTGTTAAATGCATTAAAAGTAGTCTTTGAGTCTTTCAACGCATCATCATAGTCTGGTTTTGGATCAGTTCATTGCTGAGGTGTTAGGTGTTAATATTGGCACACACTTACACACACACAGGCACGCACACACAGCATGCTACAAACTGGGGCTTGGAGCAAATGGTTACAGCTTCATGCAACACATGATGCGTGTGTTGTCTGTGGCAACCTGGGAGTTCCCGACTCTGCTTGGCGTTGGTGTCATTTTTTATACAGTGAGGCATCGTTAAATTGAACTGTTTACTTTATTATTACTTTATTTGTATGCTCTGCAGCTAAGAAAGTGGGCTGTGGTAGGTTGTATTTGTAGGTTAAAATTATTACATGGTCACCCTAAAATTATGTACCCTCTTTTTTCAACTTGGAATCTGGCCTATAGTTAAAAGTGAAGTTTTTAAGCCTACGAAACAGTTTCAAAAAATATATGGTCACCCTAATAGTAGGTTTTCAGCCTACACCACTGTTTGTACTTCGACAGGCTCCACTGTACTTGCCGCTGTCGCTGTTGTAGGTGCGGAAAGTGTTCCAAAAGCGCGACAAGACTTTAGGGTGTAGTCGCAGTCTTTCCATCTCTCTCTTGCTCTCACTCTCCCCCTCTTTCTTTCTCTGTCCCTCTCACTGGTTGTGTGGGTAGCAAATAAAAGCGGCAAAACACTTAATGGATTTGGAGCATATAAATGGAGTATTAGACGAGATCCCATTTGACTTTCAGCTGGTAGCTTTGGGTGCGTCAAAGACGTTTCTTAACTCTTAACTGCTTTCTGCCAGCTTGTTAGCCAAATGGTACAGAAAAAAAAACGGCAAAAAAAAACACACAACGCCGCTGGGTGTTGGCCAATCTGTGCAGATCAAACAATAAGCCTGAAGACGGACCAAGCCCCTCAATCTCTTCCGATCTGGCAAATGTCCCAGCTCTTCGCTTCTTTCTCTCACTTAAACGCATTTGCATGCAAATTCGCTGGGTAGCTAGCCAGGTATGTGTGTGTGTGTGTTGTGTGTGTGTGTGTGCAGTCAAAGGTGTCAAACAATGTCAGTGGGAGAATGTGTCTCGCAATTGAAATTTATTTGCACTACTATTCAGTGCTGACAATGCGCCTAGGGACGTTACACCTCTTCCCCCCCTCCCCCTACTTTTCTACTTACCCTTTGCTCCACTGCCCCCTTCTATCAAGATCTCACTGGTTTGCCCGTCAACTCGTCAAGTCTTGTCTCTCGTCTCTCGGCCAAGCCTGCACACGGCACAGCATTTGTCGCTTGGCTTCTGTCTGCGATCTTCGGGTCTTCAGTCTTCAGACTACCGTCTTCAGTCTTCTGCTTCTTCCGTCTTCCGTCTAGCGTCCCCCGATCTCGGGAATCACTTTGAAGCTGGCCCCGAGGTTCGTACGCTCGTTGAGCATTTGCAAAATGTCAATCTTGGTTGCAGCGCATCAATTCAAGTGTGAAATAAATAGAAACGAATTCAGGTCTTACAGTCTATCTCTTCCTCTAAGGCCCCCTGTGCTCCCTTACCCTTACCTGCCCTCCTCTCCTGACCGTTCTCAAGCATTTTGCTATAATTTTCTCGCCATTTGCCGTCGAGTCGAGTCGCATTGAATCGCATCGCATCGCAACGTCGCGAACTGACAGTTCCAAGGCAAAGCGAGAAATATGTTGAAAGTATTTACAATTACGCAAAGATTGATTGAAATAGATTTCGGATTGATTGGCTCCTCTGGTATGCACATTGACACAGCCAGCTCCTGAGCTACCCTCAATTTTCAAGCTGAAAGGCTACAAAGCTAAAATCTGAGAAAATCGATCCGACTTCCAAGCTATTGTGTGTGGGAATTCTGCTTTTCTCTGAACTGTAGTTTGCACTTGCCAACGACAGTCTGGGGACTGATTTGTAGATACAATGCTGTAAGATACTCAGATACTTTTCTATTTAAGTAGCGTGCAAGAATTTCTATGGGCTGTAAGGGAACTGGAGCAAGTTAACAAATTAATAAGACTGTTTAATATTGAAATCTAGTTTCGTTTTCACACATCTTAAAATAAACTTTATTAATTTGATTATTAGCATCTCAACTCGTAAACATTTGTAATAAATTGTCAAATATTTTTCCACAGCACTTTCTCTGGAGTTTTCCCACCGTTTCAGCTCCAACTTAGTTGAATACCAGAAAGTCTCCGCCTGTTGTTGTTGTGCTCTTTGACCCACTTCCTCATGGCTTCAAACGCACCCAAAAGCCGATAAAAAGTCCCATTAAAGTCGTTCATCTAAATATTTATTTGTTTCGTTTTTTTTTTTTTTTTTATTTAATATCAATAATATTTTTCTCAGTTTCTGTGTATTTTTATTATTCTTTTCATGTTGTGTCGCACAATTTGCATACGAAGGCAGAAAAAAACACACACACACACAGAGAGACTGGGAGAAAAATAAAGATCTAAAATATACAAATAGTATAATAATTTATGCTATACAAGTTGGTGCTTTGATTTCATTTATTAAAAATATACGTATTATGCTATAGTTTAAGGCTAAAGATACAAATTTGCTAATTGTGACTAATAACTCGAGAACTAAAGCAAACGAATACAATAGTTTAAAGTTGAAATTCGCTATAAAAAAAACAGATAAATTTATTTAAGATCTATGAAATACTTGACGATTAAGAAACTTTAGGTATTCTATTATAAGATATATGTGTGTATACATCGCATAAGTGGTATAATAAGTGTATTATGCTATAGCTATAACTACAACTAAGTCCTACCAAGTCTAGCATAATAAAAACGTTGCTTATAAATTATAAATTCCACTAAGATATTATGCAAACGATACAGATAAAATGTCTTGCATAATTTGCAACAATTTAGGCTGGTCTCATTCCGATTCGATTCGATTTCATTTCATCTGATTCCATTCCATTCCATTTCATTTTATGTTTGTCATCGTTCTAAAATACTCGTACATATCATTTTGTCTGACCGAAAGATTTGTTTATAATTTGTTGCATCTAATTAAGAGAACTCGCCTCGACTGTGTTATACTTTTGGATTCATATACTATATATCGGTTTATATATGTAGTATTTTATGCTAATTTAGCATCTTTCTCTGTTGGCGTCGGCTGGCGGCGCCTTTTGCATATATTTGCCATTTAGTTAGTTGTTTTAAACGATGTGATAATATCTTTAAAAACGGCACGATTCGTGTTCTTAAATGTTTCATCTTTTTATTTGTTGTGTTACTGTTTTTGTTTTTGTATCTCTGGTTGTATTTGGCATTGCGGTAGGGGCAGGGGGACTTGGAGGGTCAGGGACACACTTTGATTTAGGGGCATATCATATGCTCCACTGTTAACACTATGCAACAAATTCTTTTCCACTTTTATTTATGTCAAAAAGTGCTTAATTTTGGCTACTAAATTTCTATACTTTTCTTACGTAAAAGTTTTATATTTTTTAACAATTTCAATTGTTTTAATTTGGCAATTTCTTTTATATTTTATTTATTTTTTTAATTATAATTTTTAGAGAGTTTGTATACCTAAGTTTTTGTCTAAAAATTCTCTAACAAATTGTCTGTTGCATAGTGTTAACTAACAACACTTTAAACTGATGTTCGCCATTTTGTTGCTGCCTTGGCTGCTTGTCTATCGATGTGTCTATCGTTTATCGCTCAGACCTTGGTGGTTAAGTCAAGTGCCGTTGAGGTGGCTAATTTAACGGCTAGATTTGGCGGTGAGTCCAAGCGCAGACGCTTTGAGTTATTCGAAGCATTCGATTCTTGTATGAGTTCATTCAGTTTGCGTTTTATGCTATCGCTCGCCTCGTTATCACTTGTGTTGCTATTGTTGTTGTTGTTGTTGTTGCTACTGCTGTTGTTGTTGTTGTTTAGCTTGTGCGATTGCTCAATGCTGGTTTTAACCGTTTCCGTGCTGCTGCTGTCCTCTAGTTCAGTTAGTTCCGTTTCCTGTTCCTGTTCCCGTTCCTGCTCAGCTTCCGCTTGCTCCTCTTCCCGCTCCGTTTCTTGCTCCTCATCGCTGTTTTTTGATTTCTTGGAATGCTCCTCATTATCACTAAAGATCACAGCATCAATGTCTTGGCAGCTGCCTCGGCTGCTGCTGCTACTGGAGCTGCCTGTGGTCTTCATGCTCAGATCTATGGGATTATCCTGATGCTGCAGTGGCGCTGATTCCAGAGTTGGCTGCTGCTGCTGTGCAGGCGAACGTGGCGGTGTCATGGACACCACCAGATCTTCCTCCTCATCCTCCTCCGCTGTCTTATCACTACGTGCCTCTCGCTCCTCGTCCTCCGTCTCCAGCTCTGCTTCCGCTTCCGTCTCGCCATTGCTTTGCCGACTCTTCACACGCTCACGCCCACTTTCCGAGTTGGGCGTAACCAGCGCCGATATGGAGTAATCCTGTTTGCCATGCGCTGGCAACTTGGTGGCCAAGGGCGGTGGACTGTGCTGCTGTGATTTGAGCACCGCATCCAAGTAGAAACGTTTTGTCAACTCATCGGCTGCACTCGATGCGGTTGTTGCGGTTGTTTTGCTGCCATTGGACAAGGTGTTGTTGTTGTTGGGTTGGGACTGAGGGCGGACTCCTCTTTGCTGTTGTTGTTGTGGCTTGCCACAAATGGCGATGTGGCATGCAACTGCGGTGCAAAGCGTTGTCCACTCGCATTGCTCGAGTTGAACAAATGCTGCACTGCAGCCGCTGCCACCGCCGCCTGTTGCTGCTCCGGAGTTGGCTTCAGCAGACTCTGGTGGTGGGAGTAGAGCGCAGGATGATAGCCGGGAAAGAGCAGATGAGATGGTGGCAAGAAGGCGGGCGGTGGCATCACTGGCATGGAGCCGAGTCCGGGGAACGGCAAGGGCAAAAATGGCGACAAATCTTTGCGCAATTGTGGCGGTCGTCCTGGTGACGTCTGACTGCCTGCATCACCTGCTGTTACATTGTGCTTGCCACCTGCAGCACCTCCACCAGCCCCACCAGCGAGCTGCAGCAGTGAATTGCCACGCACACTGCTCACCTCCACGGAGCTGTCGGAGTTGTGGGAATCCGGTGAACTCACCGACGGCGATGCCACCAACGATGGATGCTTAATGCCACCATAATCTCCACTGCCATCCAGTCCCAGCATCATGAGCTCCTCCTTGCTACGCGGTGGCCCCGTCGCATACAATCCGGGATAACCGCCCGTTGCATGTCCCAACATGCCCAGTGCTGCCGCTGCTGCTGCCGGCGCTGGCACGCCACCCAGCGACTTGATGCAACCATTGGCGTTGCCACCACCACCGCCATGCATATTGCCTGCACCAGCACCACCGCCAGCCTGCTGATTGTTGTGGTGCGCTGCCATGGCTGCCACCGCCTGTTGCTGCTGCTCCTGCAGCAGACAGTGGATCTTGAACCAGTTCGATCGGCGGCCATAGCGTGATCCGCTCTTCGACATGCCCACCATGAGACACTTCTTCAGGCGACACGCCTTGCAGGCGGTGCGATTCTTCTTGTTGATGATGCACTCTCCGTTATTCTTGCAGTCCGATATCGAGGAGAGATTGTTGTAAGAGCGACCGAAGAAGGACTGAAAGTAGGGGGATTAGATTAGTAAAAAAAGGGTTTAAACTTGGCATATAATATTATTTATAATTTTAAATATTTAAAGTTAATTTTAAACATATTTTTACACATTTTATGGGCATGTTTTTATAGAGTTCCCCTTGGGAATCATAACTCATAATTACTTATCTTTTTAAGCTTTTTTTGTACAATATAATCATTAAAATTTCTCGCTTTTTATTAATTGCTTGATCGTTAAAAATATTTGAGTTATTCATATATTCATTATTCGATCGTTAACATACTTTTATGTCTCTTTGATTGACTTTCTTTGAGGTTCGTTTTATGGCAGATCGACTGTCTAGTCCGAAACTTTATAGGACAGTCTTAAAGTTGTATTTCAAGTATTAGCTATATAAATCTAAGGTATCAAGTTCGAGAACCCTGCATTTAATCCCCACTAATCCATTTTAAGCTTAACTATAATCTAGTTTGCAGATACCTTAGTTAATGCCATAAGTATCGATTCAAACATAGTTCTTTCGAGCACTGCTTGACTCTGTTTAATATCAGCAACTTTAACACCTGTTGATTGATTTTTTCTGTAGAATTTTCCATCAATTTCCAAGCTCTTGGCATTTGATCTGCACTCGAGCAGTGAATACACTCGTTTATTCACACATTTTAGCACTCACACGTGCTTCTACTCACCTCTCATCACATCTCATCTCTCAATTACAACTTGAGCTTGAGCATCCTTTAGGCTTAACCCATTGTTGACACACTGCTTCTGGGAAACTATTCGATATGTTTGTTTTATCATTGATCTATTGTTGCTTTACTTTCAACTCAACGTGGGGGAAATGCTATTTGCCTAGATTTTCCACAGTATCGATACTAAGTTCGATGCTTTATTTTATTGAGGTTCAAGTGTCGCTCTCTCTATCACTCTCTCTTTGGCTCTTTCTTATTTGATTCATGATGTCATTCAATACACAAATATCTCATTAAATTTTTTGATGATTCATCAGCAACAGTTGGTGGTATTAGTGTTGCTGTTGTTGTTGCTGCTCTTCCATGCAACATCCATATCCACCTACACTTTGGAGTGCACCATTAACCGTTGGCTGGGGCACAATCAATTGCAACAAAGCAAACAAACAATTTAATTCAATGCGGCACGAAAATGACTACAACATGTTGTTGTTGTACTGCTGTTGTTACTGCTGTTGTTGTTGCTGAGAGTCGTCGCAGCATGTTGCAAAGGTTATAGGCTGTGCAACACTTATGCCAACTTGCAATGTTGGCCGTAAATCACAGCGCTGCGCTGCAATCAAGTTGGCGTATGGACAACAGACAGCCAGTCAGTCGGACAGACTGTGAGACTGTTAGACAGACAGTCATGTCTGTCAGTATTCAGTCAGCTTCAACATCAACTTCAGTTTAAGTTTCAGTTTCGTTTTCGGTTTCGGTTTGTTGTCGTAGGTGGAGTTCGACGATGAAACGAGGCAAAAAAAAAAACAATGCGAAAATCCACTTTTAAGGTTAATTGGGCATCAAGATTACTGGGTCGGAAATGGAAATGGAAATGGAGGATACGACTAGTCTGTAAATATATATACATACATATATCTTTGTGTGTTTTTCTGTAGTTCTTGCTGCTTCTTCTCGATTCTTTTTTCGTTTTCAGTTTCATTTGAAAGATCAACAGAACCGAAGCAATTTTGTATGCGCCAAGGCGAGTTCACTTTTGTTTGTTTTACCCACTGTACAGTGGAGTCATCTTCTGCTTCTTCCTGCTTCGCTTCGTTTGGTTTCAAATGGTGAATCTTGTTTTTGTGGGCGTTAAATTAGACGACCCACGCGATGGCGCACAAATCAAATCATGTTGACCCACAAATTGTACGTTAGTTGACCTTTTACCCCCACTGCCGACCCCTCCACCCCCTACCCCTAACCATAGGCCGCCAAAGTACTCGTGTTTAAATCAATTATGCATTTTGTGGAGCGCTCTTTCTGCTTTTGTTTAACTTTGACCTTAGCCTGAGGCGTTCTTTGTTGTCGTTTATCTCATTGTTGTTGTTGTTGTTGCTGTTGTTGCTGTTGTTGCTGCTGCGATTGATATTGCTCGTAATGAACTGAACATTCCAGTTTGGTATGGCACCATTTACTCTACGGCTTTGTCACGATGCTACGATGCGATTTATTATGGAATGCCAATAGCGATCGATAACTATTATTCATATTATTGGCATGGGAGGCGCCGCAGTGTCGATTATTATTACAACTTGTATTGTTTTTATATGGCCAGGCTAACTTATCGAAATGTCTTTTGTGTCGATTGTTTTAGTGTGCACTTATTTACGCTCTGAGCAGTGAAAGTCCATAATATAAATGGATGTGCATAAATCAGTCGGTAAAATGCATTTTATGAAGTGCAACAAAAGGGAGTATGAATAAAAATTTAATTAGTGTGTATATTTATAGCCAACACATCAGAAAAGTAGTTAACTCCCTCCAAAACTGGCATAACATAGTTATCGATAACTTCGATTAATGTAAAAACTGTTTATTTCTTGTCCATTACCCTCACTGCTAGTTACTAAAGTCTTAGTGGATAAGTTTATAGCAGACTGCTTACAATACTTTTCCAATTTTTCAATTATCACAGTTTTTGTGTTATCGCTTATCGATGTACTCACCTTACAACCCTCGCAGGTGAATGCACCAAAATGAAATCCAGCCGCCGGTTCACCACAAACTTTGCACGTCTGATTCATCTGCCAGAACATGAAAAGTAAAGAAAGGAAAAACGTATCAAATGAAAATGCATATTAGAAAAAACGGCGAAGAAGTCGCTGCGTGCCAGGAAAACACTTAAAAGACAAGTTGAAAACGAAAGCAATAAATTCATAAAATTTCAATTAAAAGCAACAGCAAATCATGACACGAGCATCTATCGCTCTCCATCCCCAAAACCGCCAGGATCCTACTGATCGTCTAACCCCCCGACTTCCCCCCTCCGTGGGCAATTGGAAAACTGAGAGGCAAGTGCGCCGCCAGCAAAATTCACACGCATTAAAAATTAAAATGCAAACATAGTTTGTCATATCGCAAAATTGGTATCAACAAAAAGAAAAGAAACAAAAATAAAATAAAAATGGAAAAGAAGGAAAAACGACTGAAAATGGAACAACGTTTGGCTGGTCTCTGAGAGACTTGGGTCTGGGGCATAATAAAATATGAAGATGAAATCAAATGAAAAATTGCCCCAGAGCAGCACACAAAAAACCAGCGAACAAACAAGCAGCGTGTAGAGCATTTGCATTTATATGGCATTGCCTCTTGCAATTCGACTCCAGACTCAAGACTCTGCTCTGAGTTCCTCCCCCCTTCCCCCCTCCTCTCGCCTGCTGCAATCTACGCTCTGGGTTCCTTTGAACTGTCTCAGGCAATTGGCTTCGTGGCAAGGTACTCGTCGTATATTTGTTTATTTATTGCGAGCGAAATGTTTATCAACAAATTGCCATCATTGTTGTTTGTTTTTTTTGTGTGTGTGTGTTTGCCTTGCATTTTCGGGGAGCTTGTGCCTTGTACACTTGCAGCTTTAACTGGAGCAATGCCTTCTTGACACGCACATACACGCAATCGGACCATGCCCGTGGGAGACTTGGCCAAGTCTTGAGCCCCACAACCCCCAGCAGATCGGGCATACGTGTGCCACACTAATATGCCACAAAAGCCAACAAAACTTGGCTTAAGATCTTGGCCAAAACATATGAATTGCTTGACGGCTTGCGCAAGAAATTGCCTCCCAGAAGCTAACATCTCTTTTGGTGGAACAAAGCTGAATGGAGAGCTTTATTTTCTTTGTTTAAGAAGGTAATTGGGTAGTGGAAGTATCTCTTAAGGGTTCTTAAAGAGCTGACTGCCTTTTAGCCAAATTGAGAAACTAAAACTAATTAACAAATTGTAACAACTTTTCAAACACATTCAGTCCCCATACAAACTTTTATTTCCTGTTGCTAATGGTTAATTTTCCAGTAAAATAAAAGCACTCTTTTCATCTACTAAATTAGTTGTAGACTATCGACAATAAATTATATATTTATGAGCTCAATTTAAGCATCGCTTGATCTTAAGTTCTTTTTAAAAAGAAATTGTTTCAGTTGGCAGCAACAGGTGGCGGCTAGAAGAGATTTGAACCACATGGCTGAGAGTTGGTGTTGCTGGGATTTATGTTTTATAGCCGCAATTGCCCCACTGCCAATTGGTGGCAATAATTTTTGCCATCTGTCCAAACAATTGGCACATTACAAAGTAGAGAAAGCACATTCAACACATTCACTTTTGGCCAATCTGAGACAGACCTGTGCGAACCTCTGGTGGCCCCAAAAGAATGCACCACTAGCACCACCAGCAGCAGCAGCAGCACCACCAACCAATTGGCTTAGTTCGCTCAGTTCCTTTTAGCTTGTTTTTGTGCCTGTAAAACATGCTAATCTGATTTCGTGTTATGTGTTGAGTTGAGTTAAGTTTTGCCCGATCCTCCCCAGCCACCAAAGCACCTCGATCGATCCTCGTCTTGTTTTGGTCTCCGTTCCAGTCCCAGTCCCCGTCCCAGTTTGAGGTCTGTGCTTTGGGTTTTGGGTAGGAAATAAATTTTGTACGTTTAGGTTTCATAAAGCGTCGTCGGTCTGGGCTGTTTGTGGCTGTTGTTGCTTTGGGATTAATCGACAAATAAAAATCACATAAAATAAATTAAAAATTATGAGTTTCAAGTTTCAACAACTTGTGGATTGGCAGCAGATTTAGTTTGATTTTAAATCACAGAAAAAAAAGAGACACAAAAACAAGAAAGAATAATAACAAAGTTGCACAGCCTGCGATCTTCCGTCCCAGTCCGTCTGTCTCTTTGTCATTCCGGCGTGAAATTTATGCAGACAATGTGCAATATTAAAAAGCAATAAACATTTATTTTACAACGGCCACAACGACACATTCTACTAGTTAAACAGACTGACCCAGAATGGGAGAGGGGGGAGAAAGAGAGAGAGAGAGAGGGGGCGAAGTGAGCGGACTCTTTAATTGTAGCTTCTGCTGCTCGTTAGCTTTACTTTAGAGATTAGTCGCTGTTTGCCTAATTTACACACAATAAATACGCGTCTATATTTAAGCATTCGATTAAATTATATATATTCTACATATACGTTACGATACTTATACTACATTTGTATACTGAACTTGTTTGGAAGTCGTGTTTGAATCTGCCTCAAGTGTCAGCGAATGATTTGCGAGTTCGTTTTAAATTTAACAATCAGTTTAATCAAAACAAAATGCTTTAACGTGGGTTGATTCTAAGATAACAGATCTGCACTTGACTCCCTATTGATATGTTATAAATAAACAATTATAAAAGTCTCAGAATTCAGTTTTACTTAAAATCTTTATTTCTCATTTAGTTTAACTCAACTCCTGCTTGTTTTTCTTTCATGGAAATAATTAAATAAATTTGATATTTGTTTAAAACTTTATCACTTCGTTAAGTTCTCTTATGTTCGACTAACAAATAGAAGCTCATTAAATACCCCGTGTTTGAGCATATCATGTTTCATATTTACTGAATGACTTCATTAAATAAATAAAGATAACACAACGAAAATAAACTTCATTTGATCATCTTTTTAAGCGACCCACTAATTTGGGTACAGGTTTGCTACCAAAATTTATAACTTGGCTTATTGCATAATTCTGCTGGGGCCCCTACCAACACGTTAAAGCCACAATTAGCGGCTATTAGGTGAAAGTGTTATAAATTAAAAAAACAAGAAACAAACTGAATAAAAAATACAAAAAATACTAAAAACAATGCAAGTGGAATTTTGTATGCATAATAAAATATGTTTTGCTGTTAGTATTTTGCTAGACAATTTGTAAGTTGTATTCCCGCACCCCTCCTTCTAGCCACCCAAAGGAAATCTAGTTTATTGATTAGTTTGACTGCAATTCAGTTGTCTGTTTGCCTGAAGCCAATTTATTATAATTAGTTGGTATATTTTGTGCTTAGTATGCTTTAGAAAAAGTCCCCCAATTACAAAAGCTGTCAGATGTGGGCACTGATCGACTAAGAGATGCGCTGTCTTTATGTTTTCTTAGTAAAAACATGGAATAAGTAAATTTTATGTTTGGAAACTTTATTTGCTTACAGTTAACTTAAAAATTAAAATTATCTTATTACATTTATTGTCTATTCCTTTAAGAGGTCAGCTGATATTTGAGTCCCATCTTTTACAGGGTCTACACAAATCGGTGGCTCTACTCCGATCGAGCACAAAAATTTCCCGCGTCATCATCAAAACTGTCAGTACAAAAATATATATTTTGGATCTTGTTGATTTTGTGTGTGATTAATTATAGCTGCTGTTGTTGTTGTTGCTTGTTATTTGTTGTTAACCTTAAGGCAAGCCAAAATAGCAAGTAGAATTTTTAATATTTCATCGCATGCGATGATGCAATGGCAAAAGATATATCAAAATTCAAGCTCATTATAATATGAAATTATTAAAAATAATTCAGTTAAAAAAATTACACACTTATATATATAAATTAAAGGCACGTTTACTCCAGTTTCGTCGCAACGTCTCGCAGTTAAGCTAAGTGCCATTAACGTGGCCAAAAAAGCGCGCGCGCAAAAAAAAAAATTATGATAATTGCCCAACTTGACCTTGGCAACATGAACAGCAACAACAACAAAGGCAACTGCCACAAATACTCAGAGTGTGAGTACGAATACGAGTGCGAGTGCGAGTGCGAGTACTCGCAATACCAAATGCGCTGCATGGCTAACAAATTTTGCACATCTCCCCCTCAGCTGGGGAGGGGGGGCGTTTTGGCCAAGTGCTCGTCTCGCATTGTTTGCATGCAATTATAATAACAGCAACAACTACAACAATAACAAACATAATTTAATTAAAATGAAATCATGCACAAAGCAATTGCCTCGCTTTGTTCATTGTGCGCAAAATGCTCAAAACAAATTGTTCTAGTTTTTGTCTATTTTTTTCCAACTCTTTTTTATTTCAGTTTCAGTTTTTTTTTATATAATTTTTTATTCATGACTCGTCGACACTGAAGACGGCCGCACCAAGTGTTGGTGTTGCCTTGTGTTGGAAAATATGTATAAACAAAAACTGGCAAAAATTATAATCCATGATTTGCGTAGTGCAATCAAAACTAGGTTTGTGTGACTGCCAGCAAAGCACAGTGGGGCAAAATTATGTATGTTTGTTTTGAGTGTCAGCTGAAGTATGATAAGTTTAGTTTAAGTAGAAAGAAGTTTGGCTTAAGTTATAGGGAAATGGAAGGGTGCGAAATAAGGAAAATTACTAAACTGAGGGATTCAATTTCCCATCACTTTGCTGTACTAAAATAGTTAACACCTTTCTGCATTTCGTGTTAAACTCTCTGCTTAAGCTTCTTAGATAATTTACATTGATTGCAACTTTCCCGTTTGACATTTTTGTGCTATTTGTCAAACATATTCAAAGCATTTGTAGATCCGCCAAACGGCTAAAAACCAAGAAACAAGTTAGATCAGCTTTTTTTTTGTTTAAGGCAGCTGCTTTAGAGCAGCATGTAGCATCATTCCCCACCCCCTGCTCCAACTTCTGCCTCTTTTACTGCTGCTGCTTCATTTGATGCTCGTTTCTACATAGCACAGAGATGATGAGTCATTTCTGTAATGCGAACTTGTTTGCTCTATGTAAACTTGATTGGTTCCCCTCAACGAAAAAGTGGAAAAGCAAATAAAAAAAAAATTAAAATTGTCAAAATTGTTATATAGCGTGTTTGTTCGCTGCGTTTGGCCATTTGTCAGAAAAATTTTGCTTTCTTTTTGCCGCGTTACAAATAGTTGAGGCCTCTAGTCCAGCTGCACACGCATCGCATTTCAATGTGACCCCGCTGAATCTCTTCTTTTTTTTTCACTCCATCTCGGCCTCTCCCAGAACAAGCTTAGTCACGGCCCCGGCTCTGGCCAAGACAACGCTGCTCGTCCGGCAATTTGTCAAATGCGCATCGCGAAACGCAAACGCACTAACGAAATGTACAGAGAGCATGGAGAAAAAAAAATTTTTACACATTTTCATGGCCCTTAACGAAACGACAACTTGGCCCTCGGGGAGTGATCAATCATAGACAAGAATCTGTATAGGTGTGTGAGTGTGTGTGTGCGTGTGTATGTTCATTATTTGTTACACTTTGTCTGCACAGTTTGGCGAATTCCAAACAATTCAACATTTAGTTCTCAGTTCCTAGTTTCCTGCTTGATTCCTTTTTTTCTGATTTTTTTGCATTCATCACGCTGTTTGAGTTGCTGTCAAGTTTGTCGCTTAAGTCTTTCGTTTTGATTTGTACTTAGCTAATTGCTGCCGCTCGTAGTCAAGTCGCTGTCTAAACTACATAAACTAAAACACTATAATTATGAACAATGATGATGAAAAGCAAAGTTTTAATATATTATTGCTGCTGTTGTTGTTGTTGTTGCTGTTTCTACTGCTGCTGGTGCTGCTTGACTTGAAGCATCATCGTCGCTGTCTCAGTCGCTCGCTGCAAGCTCTTCAAGCTGTCAAGCAGGAAATGTTTAGATTTATAATGTGCTCATGTGTTGTTGTTGTTGTTGTTGTTATACGACTGCATTCCCCATTGCCCCTGTCCGCTAACAGCCCCACCCCTCTTCCCTCACACACTCTCCACTCCCCACTCTGCTCTTTGTCATTATAATTAATTTGTAACTATTTTTATGAGCTCATGTGAAATTTAAATGCACTCACTATGTTTATCTGCTTTGTCCAGAATACTTGCCAGCTTAGCAGCTCAGCAGCTCAGCTAGGTTGGCATCTGGCAACTTTCAACTGCCAACTTGCAACTTGCAACTGCCAAGTGCCAAGTGCTTGTGCAATTTCCGCTTAAAATTTGTGACCATCCGCCAAAACGGTTAAGTTTATGCTGAACCAAACTATAGAATTGAAGGAATAACAAAGCGCAGCGTCTAATTTTCAATAGAATACGAGTGCACGTATGATTTACCAAGACAAATTTGCAAAACAATTTTTAAACACACAGAGCAATAGCTACGTGTGGGTCTTTCAACAAGCTCACATGTTGCTCTACCCATTTGGGGTACCTTTGAGTTTGTTAGAGGTTTGGTAACACGCCTTAAAGAGGCAAGTGATTTACGTAGAGGAAACTGATACACACGAAGGTAAAGACTTATTTGCTGACTAAGAATATTTCAAGATTTTAACATGATTTAAAGCAGCTAACACCTAATTTTTATTGGGCAAACTAATACACTTTTTATTGGTGTATAATACCCTATAATACCCACTTCGAAAGAGTATCAAAAACTTCGTAGTTCCCAGCTCTTGATGCCGTTACTTGTTATGCAAATGCGTGCAAAATGTGCGAGGTTTTCTTCAGACTTTTGCGCAGAGCTGTTGGATGAGGAGGTGGTTGTACTGCTGGCGGTGGTGATGGTGGTGCAACGATTTGTGTTTGGCTTGAAACCACACGTTTTGCCAAGCTCTGTGGCATTTGTTACAATTTTAAATGTTAGCTTAGGCACAAACTTGTGCCAATTGTTGGTACAACAAGTGTTTGGCTTGACATTTTAGCCCGTGCACACGCTCCTTTTAACGTGTGTGAGCCACTAAATTATTGAAGTTTGTCTGCAACATTTTGGAGCCCACAAATGCCTCTGGACAGGCAGAGTCTGCCACCTGGCGCCTCCAGGTGAAATGCTGTTCAATAATGAAGAAAACTTGGCTAACAAATTAGTAAAATGCATTGGAAAATTGGAATGCATTAGCCAAACTGTGTGACTTTGGATGCCCGGCCATGAATTGGCATAAAATGGTTTTGGCTATAACAGAGTGTGTGACTGTGTGTGTGTGTGTGTCTGTGTGTTGAGTTGTTGCGGCTGCTGGCTGTTGATTCAATAAGCATTTAACTGCACTAGATGCCAATGACTTGACACATGCGAATCAAAGGGGCTAAAAACTCAAAGCTCAGCACGTCAAGCTTAAAGCCAGTCAAATAGACATACAGACAGCGAGACATGTACACTGATAGACAGTAAGACAGACAACCAGACGGACACTGAGACTGAGACAAACAGCAGCAGCAGGGGGCTAAAACTGTGTTGGGAGCGTTTCTCATGATTTGTGTGCAATCGCATTTTGTATAATTTTTTTTTTTTTTATTTATATATTTTTTTGCGCTTTTCCTCCTGGTGTTGGTGCTGGTGCAGTTGACTGTCCGACAAACGATAAACGACAAACGACAGTCGGAGTGATGTGAAGTGTCTGCCACAAATGCGACACGAGCAAACTAATTGTTGACTACTGATGGGTTTTATTTTTTGTATACTACTCTCTGTTTCTTCTTCTTCTTCTCCCTCTTTATTCAATTGCGGAAGCTATAGAAAGTTGAGCTTAATAAATTATTTAAGAAATTAAGATTCTAAAAGTGTTCAGCTGAGTTTTATTGTCTTTTGTGAGTAAGTGTTAAAAAGAGTTCCTATAAATATTGCTTTAATATATTTTTAGATTAAAAACTTATTGAATAATCCAATAATAATTAAATGTTTAGAAAAGCTTTGGGTTTTTAATAACTTACGTTTACTTTAAAGTTTAAATTACATTATATAACTAAAAGCTTAATTTCTACGATAGTTTTACAGCATTGAAAATACTCTAAATTGTCAAACAACGAACTTGTACTCTCTTCTTAGCCAACTTGCCATTTTCACACATTCTTTGTGATTTGTGTCTAGTAAACTATAAAAGAAAACAAAAGACTTAAGCAACAAACTTGCGCCTTGCCACCTTTTCATAAATCAACACGAGAAATTCTCAAAAGCAGCCCAATTGCCGGGTTGTAGTTGTTGTTGGGTGAAATGTGGTTCCCATAGCGCCTCCAGAAGGCACATAGTTGCACAAATTGCTCGTTTTGCAAAAAATAAGACAACAGCAACAATAACAAGTACAAGCTTGTGCACTGCTCTTATTTAATTGACTTTTGACTCCCAAAATCAGGCGATGGCAGCAGCAGCAGGAAAAAAAGTGCAGACAACAACAGCAAGTAGCCAGAAAATAGGCAGTTGGGGGAGGTGATGCAAAAAAAAAGTTAAAAAAGCTCGCACAGATAACAACGAGACAACAAACAAATAAATCGCATGCAACAAACACACACACACACACAAACACACAGTGAAATAGAGCCCAAAGAAGCTGAAAGCCCAAATAACAAAAAGCCAAAACAAATAAACAAACAAAGACAACGACAACAGCGATGCTGGGGTCGCCCAGGCTGGGCAACAGCAACAACAGCAACAATCACAATGACAACACCAACAACGACAACAGCAACAACAACAGCGAAAAAGAAGTGCAGTGTGCAAGTGCAAATAAAAGAGACGCGGACACATTTACTTATCGCGCCTCTTTAAGGCAGCAACAGGCAACAGGCAACTGGCAACTGGCAACTGGCAACAACAAGAAACGGTGGCAACACTGCCAGCAAACAACCAACAAAACACATGCAAAACGCTCCACTCGCAAAGCGACGACTCCAGTTGACCAACTTCTGCGCCACTCGCTGCTTCTAATGATCCAATTCCCACGAGCCGCGACGCCGATGACACTGACTGCAAACTGCAACTGCAGCGAGCAATTTCTGCAGAGACTGTGCAGCTGAGGAGAGGCAGATGACGACAACAACGACAACTACAACAACCTTGCTCGCCCAATGCAAAAAGTAGAAGGTGGAGGTTGTTGCCGTTGGCATCGCCTGTTTAAACAACTTTCAAACTTAATAGTCTGCGCAACGGCGAGACGACGTTTTGGCCCAGGTCCACACACACACACACACACACACACAGTCAGCAAAGCTGGCCAAAAACCCAGCAGGAGTCACCAGAGTTGCAGCTTCTCCTTCTCTTTCTCTCGACTGCTCGCCACATGAATCATTTCTCGCAGGCTCTGCCCTGTCTCCCTCCCCTGTCTCCTCCTCCTGCTTCCCGTGTTAATGTGCTGCAAACTGAACTGTAATAATTTTTGTGCCCCACACAGCGTTCCAAACATTTTACGTATACGTAATGCGACTAATTAAAATTGAATTTGACTTTGATTTTGCTTTTGCTTTCCTTTTTATTTTTATTTATTTTTCTTGCCTTATTTTGGGTGGCGTGGGAACATATTTTGAACTTTTGGCTTGATTGATATGGCAAATAATTAAATGCCCATCAGCTGGCAGTGCACAACAATTGAGACCATGGGAATTTTGTGGCACAATTGGGCCAGAAATTTGATTAAAGAAATCAAAGTAATGGAGTTTTGGCTTATAGACAAATAAATAAATAAATGTAGAATATTTTTTTAAACTAAACTTAAAGTTAATTTGTACCGTGTTTATAGCAGAACACAAATAAATTAAGTTTGAGTTATGAAAAATAATATAAATGATTTATAAACGAGGTAAACTTTTATTTAAAAGCACTTTGAATTCTGAATTATTTAGTAATTGAAATTCTTTACTCAATTAAAAGTGAATTAGGGCGTTGAATTGAATTATCTTGAGGCGTGGGAAGATACAAAGTTACAGATAAAAAATCACTGCAAAAATGTTTGCTGAGCTGCGCTCAATGCCAGTGCCAATGCCTCCATGCTCATCCCAACAACAGCAACAAAAGTGTTTATAATAAAAATAATAAAAGAAATAATAATGCTAATAAAAATAATGAAAATAATAACAAAAGCAAATGCAATGCGATTTGCAAATAAACAGACAATATAACAATGGGCACAATTTGCTCGGCTCATTGGGTCTAATGTCTAATGTAAGCGGACATCAGATGCTGCTTTTAACTATACGCTATACACTATACACTATATATACACTGTAGATATAGTGATACTTGTCTCTATGCAATTTATATAAATTTAATTCAATTTGTTGCGCTAAATCGCTGCTGAGTCGTGCAGAGGTCGTCGCATTTGGATTCTCAACTAAAGTTAACTATTTTCTATAAACATGGCCAGCTGGCCAATTAATTGAATGCTTTAAACAGTTGTTGTGGTTTGTTTTGGTTTGTTGCTTTTGCAGTTACCACAATTCTAACAATTTGGCAGCTCATTACCAAACTCCGCAAACAACGCAAACTTAACTCCAATAAACGTCTCACAACCTTGACCTTAAGGCAAAGCATTTTAGCCGCTGCACCATTATTATTATTACTATCATCATTATCATTGTTATTATTATGGATTACAAACCGAAAATTATAACAATTTGTGTTACGCTTCTTTGAGGAAAGCTTTGTGTGCCACTCCCCTCCGTACCTCCTCCACTTCTTTCTCCTCAGCAAAACCATCCACGTAATAAAGTGGCGCACGGCGACTCAACCACTCGGAACCGCATTTGGTGTCTGACAAGTGTTGAACTTGAAATCGAAAGCAAAACCAAAGATAACAACAACTACCGAGTAAATTACGCTACTTAAATATGATTGTGGCTTTCAGTCGAAGTTGGAATGCACTTGCTGTGGAATTGGGAGCATAAGTCGCATGGAAGTGTGTTTTTTGGGTGGAAAATATATCAGAAAATTTGTAGAGCTAAAGGAAAAACTTATAGGAACTTTTTAAACAAGAAACTAAGTCGGTAAATCGATGGTTAAGTCGAAAGATTAAATCAAAATTGAAATGTTAAAGGTTGAAAGCTTGAAAGAGTAGTAGCATACCCCTTTCTCTCTCTTACTCTTTTCTTCAACTCCCAACTCTCTCACTCATCTTCTTGCCAAAGTCTCCTCAACTTCGCCTACTCCCCACTTAAGACCTTGACAAGGCCACGTGCCCGATCTTAACTAAAAGGTGTGCGTTATCGAAGCGTGTCGTTAAACGGGGAATTGTACTTATAGCCACCACTGTCTCCCCCATACCCACTCCCCAACTTATCTCAGCCACATTTAAGCCACGCGTTAATTTGAAAATAATGCGCTCAATCATTTTCAGATTTCAACTTTTCCGTGATCCAAAAACAAACTTAAAGTTTAAGAGTTTGCAGCGCAGTTCCCTCTGCCTCCCCCTATCCCCCTCCCCTCCCCTTCACCCACTTGTGGGCCTTGGCTGATTGTCTGTATAATTACATAATATTGCATAATTTGCAAAGTACTTTGGCTTTGGGATTTATGCTCTGTTAGCTACAGTTCAAGTTATCGGTAGGGAGCTTTGACTCGCCAGTTTAGACTCTCTTGATAGTACAATGCTGCCTCATTATTGTTATGTGCTGACCGGATCGGATCGGATCGGAACGGAACGGTCTTCTGCTTTAGATATGTTGTTGTTTTTTTTCTCTTCTTCTTCGTTTCGTTTTCGTTTTCATTTCTTGCCCGTTTCGTTTTCATTTTCGTGTTCGTTTTCAGTATCAGTGCACAATGTAGTACTTAAATAATAGAAGTTTAATAGCGTTTTGTTTTCGGCGTACTTTGTCGGTATTTTTGCCGCATTTGCAAGTCGTTAGTTTTGCTTATAGTACCGCTTGAGCTTCTTCTTCCTCTTCTTGCTGGCTGTTCATTGCTTTGTTGAACTACTAATGCATTCAGCTGTGTAGGATTTTCAGTCAAGGTTATCCACTTTGTTTGCTGTACGAGAAGTCGTTGTCGTACTCCGAGTCTAGAGCTAGTTACGGCGGGCGGATATAATGACTCGCTGCAGCAGCATCTTCTGAGAGGGAGACAGTGGGACAGCAAGAGAGCGAGAGAGAGATCGCGATAGAGGGGAAGTTTGCTTTGTAATTGTAATAGTAATTGTTGCTGTTCTTTAGGTATCGTTCAAGTTCGTTGCCTCAGTCATTTGGCAACAAACTAGCAGCTAAGCAAGTTGTAACCAAAACCACAAAAAAACTAAAACTTTCAGTTTGCTAATTTCGCTCATTAATCATGTAGGAAAAACGGATAACACATGAGCACAACCCACCAAATCAAAGAGTTGTTTGCCAAAAGGCACAGCCAAGTTATAGATGTCTGCAGCTGCAGTTGCACTTTGTTGCCACAAGGATTGGATGAGGCTGCATTTTGGGGGCGCCTGAAATGTATCTGCAAATAAATGAAGTTGTCTGTCTGCCGTGCAACTCACTCGGCGAGCTAGTAAAGTCATCAAGCAGGCAAAGCCAACATGCCACAGGATTGGATCATTGATCTTTTGGCACTCGACAGACATGTTGCCCCATGCCCCATGCCACATGCCCCCAGCCCGTCGTGTGTGCTGCGCTTTGCCTCGCTGCCATCCACACGAAATTATAAATAGTGCAAATGCGTGCAGTGCATCATCATCATTAGTTTTGGCTGCATTTTTTGTGTGTGCAGTTTTTCTCAGCTTTGACCAGGCCAATAGACTTGTCTAGTTTGGCCAAAAGACTGTGGCTTAACCCTTAACAAACGGCGGGGCCAATTATGTAACACAAATCATCTGTAGTTGTTAAATTGTTTCAATTTGTTTTGTTGCCTCTTAATTGCCAAGTGCAGATTTTAACATATCAAGTTCGTGTCCTAAGTCTTTCGTTTTACTGCGTTTTTTTCGCATGAGTTGTGCCAACATTTTCTAATTGCAAGTTAATTTCTTGTGGCGTACATAAATTTCACATTCTAATTGAGTTATCAACCGCACCGTGTACACCACACACACACACATGCACAAATTCCAACAAGGAGTCGGAACAACAACAACACAAGCGACAGCTTGAGATGAACAACTTTTACAGCAACAAAACTTGCTACGCATGTGAAAAATTGCAACCGGCTACGGCTACAACCGCAAACAACAACAGCAGCAACAGCAACAACAACAACAGCAGCAAGTACAACCACAGCCTTGCTGTAATTACATTTAGTGTTTTTATGTGTGTGTTGTGTGTACATGTGTGTGTTTGAAACGCGGCAAATGCTTTTTGGGCTTTTGCTAATTTGCTCGCTGCTTCTGTTTTTTCTGTGCATTTTGGCCATGTTTAGCCATGGCTTTGGCTTATTTATTTTTAAGGCATTTATAACTTTTGTTCGCTCGTCTCCACCAAAGAATTTTCCAAGCAGCACCACCGCAGCACAGCCACCACCTCAAGTTTAGCTCGTAATTAATTTACTTTGTGTGTTCGCAGCGGCCAACAAAATATGAAAAAATCCATTACGCAAATGTTTATGACCAAAATGGTCAGCAGCCAGCCACATTGCAACTTGCCACTGCCTCCTTACAGCTGCCTGCAGTCGGCTGCCTGCTGCAATGCAAATAGAAAAGATGCCAAAGAGTTTTCAGTTTTCAGTTTGGAGTTTGAAGTTGGTAGCTGCAAATGGAGTTGCCTGTTTGGCAGATGCGTGAGCCAAAGTCGAAGTGCATTTGACTGTAAGCCACCACAGTCAATTCCACAGTCAAATGTCTGTCCAGTTTGGGGCATGCCACAAACAACCAGCAGCAGAAGCAGCAGCAACTCAACATTGTAATGCGTTTCCTTGACTTCAACTGCCAATACGGATTTCAGTTGATTTCCAAACGTTGTTAAGTTCCTTGTTCGAGTGAATGTTGTTGAGGGCGTGACAGTTGCACACACACACACACGCACACACTCCAACACACACGCTTGTTTCACACAAAATTCGAGTCATTTTGTCGATTACTTTGTAGCAAAAAGCCATCAAATTTGCCACTACTTAAAAACGGATTTGGATTAGAATCGCGAGGAATGCCAATTAAATTATAGACAATCAACAGCTTACACTAATGATATGCTGCACTGAGCAGCGGAGAAAGAAGAGTTGTGGTAGAAATTCTATAAAACAGTGTTAAGGGTCATAGGAAAATCTATAAACTACTGTGTAATTTATTACAACTGAAATAGTAAATATTTAAATAGTTTTTGAAAAACTTTTCTCGTTTACCTGGCAGATTTAGCTGCTAGTTTTTAAGTATCTTTGCTTGCTTTGAATTCTGTACAAATAAAATGATTTGTGGCGTGACATTTGAGTTAAAAAATTGCCTTGAAATTGTATCTGCAGAGTGACGACACTAAGCTACATAATTATGAATACATTTGCCAACTCTCCAGCTCACTTAATGCCAATAAATCTACAGTATCATTTAGCCAACTCTGCGAACAGTTTCAAAGAGTTTTACCGAATTGAATTATTAATTTATTGCAGTGTCTAAGTTTAGCTAAAGGCTTAGAACACGACCTAATCTTAATCTAAATCTAATGCTGCGCTGTTGGTTTCATTTAAATCAAACATTTAGTTTATCGTCTCACATTTCAACTAATTAACACTACGACTCTTGGGATCCGCCTCTTTTGGCAACCTCAATTTGGCAAGGGAACGGGTTAAGGGGCGGCAGTGGGACGGGTGTGGGGAGTTGACCCAACGCTGGGTACCGCCGACTGAACGAAAATCGGCTTAGAGCCATAAAAAACGCACTTAAATAAAATTTAATATTCAAATATTGACATTTAGTGCCATGTTAGCAGCAACTTACGTGAGTTTCTATCTGTGCTGCTCTCCGCTCCATAGAAATCTATTTAAAATACGCAGTTTTTAGCATTCGAAACGCTTAATAATATTAACTAATTGATCTGCATTAATTTAAGTTGACATGAAGTCCACACAAAAAGCCAAAAACAACACGAAAAGCAACAAAAGCGCAGTTTTGTTTAAAACAAAACAGGTGAAGCGGCTGCCGTTTATGAGCAGCCAAATAGTGAGTGGTGTGTGTGTAGTGTGTGTATTATGATTATTATATTTATATCTACTAAAAATTATGACATCATTTAAATATTTTCGCCACCAGTTGCTGTATAAACTGGTTTAGGCCACCGTTTCATCTCCCTGCACGGACTTCAAAAACCCATAATTCATAAATTCTGCGCCCATTTGCGAGATGCGGAAGCACAATTTAAATTCCATGTTGACTTTTGATTTCGTTTTTGGAATTAATGTTTTTTAATTTTCATTGCCTTGTCTTATCAATGATAATGATTCTTCTTTTATTTTTCCAAAAAAAGGTTTATCACAAAGTTTCGATTGCTTTGCATTTGATTTGCTTTAATCGCTTTGCATACCCTGTAATCATAACGAATGAAAAGGGTATAGAGTTTCGATGTGTACAAACACCTTAACCAAAATATTCCAAGAGTTAAACACTTCAAATTTATTTCCCATCTTTTTCCTAGGGTATCTTACTGTCATGCTCATTTCTGCCACACATTCTTTTGCGTTTCGTCGACTGTGCAGCTCGTAAAAACATTTTTATCTGATTTTATCAGTTTGTCCACTTTTTAGCTCATAAAATATACAACAATTTTTTCTTTTCTTATTATTATTATATGATTTTTTTCTTCTTTTCTTTTTTTTTTCTTTATTTTTTAAGGGGTATTGTGTTTGGCGCTCTGCATTTATCATGCGCTTGGCTTTTGTGTTAAATTATGCGTCATTTTACGATTGAGCTTACAGCTGAACAGGCAGACTTGTTATAAAATCAATATAATTTATATGATACGCCGGATTAGTGAGCTTGGATTAAGCTTAAGACACTGTGAATCGGAAGGCTCAAAGGCGAAAATTAGCTAGGGTTTCAGTGCAGTGAAATGTGGACAGTGTTTTCTGTATTCAAATTATTATATTATTTAACTTAACTTACCGCATATGGATTGTCTTGGTTCATCATTGTAAATGCTGGAAGTTGGAGCTTTGCTGCTCCAAACTGTGCGCTGCAAAATATAAGAAATTAAAGTTGATTATTATATATAGATAACTAAGCTTAGGCTTAACTTGTATCTTATGCATATGCTTACGAGTTGGATGTAATGTACTGCTATTTAAATATCACTTACTGCATCAGTAATTAATTATATCTTTACCAGTCAAATGTTAAAAGGTGTTGCTAGCAGATGAATCTAAGCTTGCCACAGTCCGCTCTAAAGTTTTCTGCCCTAAGAAGTGTTACCAACAGGTGTCTGCTCAAAGTTGTGTATTGGTTTTTTAGTAAACTTATCGCTTTTGTACTAAGTACTTTCACACTTTGGCTACATTAGGTGCAAAGGAAGCGGCAATGGTTGTCTTCCGGCTGCCTAGGGATGCTGCTACAGCAATTGCCACGGGGTGTTGCCACAACGACCTTGATGTGCTAATTTGTAGTTGGACAAACACCTGCCCTGCTCAACTAAACACTCTATTTACGCGATTTTGTTAGCAGCTGGTTCGTAAAGCGAAAGACTTAGACAACAAACTTTGAACCAAAAGAAGTTCGTGTTCTAAGTCTTCTCTTTGGGAGTACAAACAGTGGCCTGAAGTTTGTCTAAGTCCGAGTTTTCTCGCTTTGATGAGCTGCAGATACTGAATTTAAAGAGTCAGTTGACTGAACTGTACGCCGTGGTCTCAATTGACTCGACAAGCAAATACTCTGTAATGAACTCCCATTCAAGTTCATGTCAAATATACTTAATTCGGTTTGATTACGCTTAACTTTAATCAAAAGCGGGAATTAGTTTGTGAATGACCTTTGGCGCTTTAAGCAGCATAAAGGTAACTCAACTAAGAGAAACCCTGTAATGCAGAACACTTATTTGATTAAAAGTATATACCCGACTTAGCTACTTTTATTTAAATGGAGTTTAAGTTACTTTTGAAAGAGTTTTCATTAAGTTTAATTTATCAGCAACTCTCTCAAAAGTATGCTACTAGTTTTTGTGGGTTTTTCCGTTTTATAAAAGTTCAACAAAATTTCCTAACAATTTAGTTTTTCGCTTATTCAATCTCGCTTATAAAAACTCAACTTGCAAGCTCGTGCGACAGTTCTAGTTGTTCTGTAAGCTAAACGCACCTATAATTTTCTTAGATTACAGGGCACAAATAAGTGCACGCTTTGTGGAACATGAGAGCCGCAATTCGCGCGCAATGACTATGGAGCAATTGTCAATATTTGCGGCACATGCAAAGCTAAAATAGCATCCAAGTCAGTCAGTCAGTCAGTCAGTCAGCGAGCGTTCTTTGATTACTAGGCTAGTCGATAGTACGAAGGTTTTTGTAACAAATTCAAGCAAATATAACTTTACACGCTATTTACCCAATAAAGCAAATATTCTGGCACTGCAAAAAATGGGGGAGTAGTGAGTAGTGCCTTTTAAATTTAAATTATACTAAATTCCTTAACTAGTTAAGCTTAAACCATCTTCAGAAGTCTTAAGTCTAAGCTATGCATATTTAAAAAGTTTAAGGAAGTGTCTTTAGTTAAGTAATTTAACCTTAATCAAGCCAAATTGGCGTGTGCATAAATCAGCCTAAGTTATAGCCAAGTTAAAACAAAAGCAGAATATAAAATATATTCTAAAATATGTGGCCAATTTGGCGTTGATTTTCGCTCAGTGTATAGGCTTTGGCTTACATTGATTCTGTTATATAGTCGTAAAGTTTATTTGCCTGCCCTTGTCGTTGTTGTTGTTTGGTTGTTGCTGTTTTATGGCCACACTAAAAAGTGCACTGGCCAACAAAACTGAAAACTTTCTCACAGAAACGCCAATCGTCAATATGGACAGAGGGACAGTTGGACTGACGGACGGACAGACGGACGTACGGACAGTTTGTCAGTTTGCTCAGCTTTTTGTTTTTGTTTTTGTTTTGTGTCTTTTATCAGCTATCGCCATCTTCCCATTGCTCGTGTCTCCCCTCATTGTTGTTGTTGTTGTTTTGTTGAATTTTTACGTTAATGAAATTCACATGTTTTGATTTTTATGCCATGCCATCTTTTATACGTATGATGAATGTATCTCAATCTATCGTCTCGTATCTAAAGCTATATCTCAACTCAATTCTTCCAGCTCCCATCAATCTTCCAATCAAAAAGTTCTATGAGTTCTTATGGTTATGCTAATAGCTGTATTTCTGTTTATATCTGTATGTATCTTAGCCTTTTTCTAGCCAAAATATGAATGAACTGCTTGTGTTTAGCATGTCCATAAAATTGGACTTTAAGCCCCAAAAGATCGAGTTTAAGATTAAGATATAAAATAGAGATAAAGTCAAAGTTTCGTACCTTTGAAATGATCCGAAAAACTGCGTCTAGAATTTTACTTATTCCAATAAAATGCCGTTATAAAACTGTAGAGTTTTCCCTGTGAGCGCGCTTTTCTTTCCGTTTTAACAATTTTCACGTATTTCAGCTACAAATTTTCGTTGCGCACTGAACTGTAGTTTGTTGTTGTTTTTCTTTTTTGTTGTTGTTTTTTTTTAATAGAAAAATCATTTAAGTTGTGTCGTATTTTTTCACCTTGCGCCAATAAAACGTTGTTTTTGCTGTTGTTGTTGTTGTTGTTGTTAGTCGTAGCTAAATTGCACTTGACTTTTAGAACTTTAGATGAGCGTGAAGCATGCACAAGTTGCACATACACAAATGCATATGTGTTTAGTATATAATAAGCACAGGTAATATATAGATGTATCGATCTCGACTCGATAACTGACACACTCACACACAGCAGAGTGTGAATTAACGTGTGTTAGTGTGTGTGTGTGTGTATATAACACACACCGCTCGTGTGTAACTTTTCAATTTGCTGCCGTCTAATTTATATAGAACATACTGAAAAAATAAGTTGTATTTGACTTGTTGTTCAGTTAAAGTTGCTCAACTCTCGTTGTTGTTGTTGTCGTAGTTGCTGCTGCAGTTAACTGTTGTTGTTGTTGTCACTTTAGGCCACACCTTTATTTGGTGAAAAGGCACTTGGACTGGACTTGGACTCGGGCAAATGGCGAACAAGCGCGCGCCTCTGTTTTCTTTTTTACGACGATCATCGGCGAGTGTGTACACGATTGTGTGTATGTGTGTGCGTGAAGGTGTGAAAAGTAAAACACTCTGCGATTGCACTATTATTACTGTTATTAGGTCAACGAATTTCGCATAAGCCTTTAAAGTATTCAAGTTTTGGCGTGTCAACAATATGTCGATAAATGGTTCACTGCGATAACCGATAACCGATCGATAGCTAAGCGTTTACGCACGTTACGATCCGTTTCTTGATTACAGTACATACAGGTCAGGTATCGTAAAAAAGCCGACGACGCAGCGAGCGAGCGTCCGACATGCGATTCGAGCGTGCGAGCAAGAAGCGCGAGCTATCACTAAAGACTGATGTTAAACAGTTCTGCAAAATGCTCCGACTCTACGTATACCCCAAGCACCTGGTAGCGGCTGCGCGGCAACGACGACGACGGCTGCTGTTGCTGTTGCTGCTGCGGCTGCGACGTCTGTTGCCGCTGCTGTTGAGGCCTCTGCAAAATGCGCACGAGCTCACCGGAGATGCTTTGCAATCAACGGCGCGAATACGAAGCGACATTCAGCTTCGGCTTCGGCTACCAACACGGGGCTACTACACAGCAACAACAACAACAACACTACAAGAAGCTACTACTATAAACAAAAACAACAAACTGGTTGTTGTCTCATCAAAGACAAACAATGCAAAGCAGAAGACGCTCCCTCGTACGCTCGTTCGCTCTCTCTAACGGTGCTGCACAACATTTGCTGAGCAATTGAGCGTAAGTTCGAAGAGAGAGCGAGGAAACGCTCTCACATGTGCGCGTTCAGCTTTGAGTGATTTTAATAACATTAACAGTGCTCTGTTAACTCTTAACAGCGACGGCGTCTTCAACAAATGAAAATATAAACAACACACTTAATTTAATACAATACAATTTTTGCAGAAATAAATTAAATTTATATTTTTTACATAAATTATATCAGTTAGTTTATTTAAATATAAATAATATATCAGCACACTTAAGCATTCTCACTCCATTTTGTATTAAACATGCTAACGGATAGCCCGCTCTCTCTTCATTGCGCTCTCGCTCTCTGCTGTGGCTGCTCTCGCAGCAAGACAAGCGTTACGACATTTGATTGGCTCGATTAACACAATCGGAGCACCCGGTTATAAACCAGTATAACAGCGCACTCACACATGCACACACGACGATTGCCGAAGATCGCTCGCTCTGGCGCTCGCTCGTTCCGTGGTTGTTGTTGCTATAAATAAAGAGCAGTTGCGCAGCTGCTTGTGCTAGAGCGAGCGAGCGCTAGTCGTTGTTGCTGTTGCTCGTGTGAACGCGAACTTATTTACTCATTTCATTGACCAATGCAGAGCACAAAACACACACACACACATAGGCATGTGTGCATGCATATACAAAATGAGAGCGTCGCACATCAATGAGAGTGACACGGAGCATGTGTGAGTGGTTGTGTGAGTGAATGTTCGTGTGTATGTGTGTTTGCATGTATTGATAACACATTTGCTGCTCGGCTGGTCAGCCAGTTGGCCGTCGCATGTGGGCGTGGTCTATTTATGCAGGCACAACTGTTGCTATGTATCGATCGATAGTTGTTGCGTCTGCTCCCCACTCCAACTGTCGCTCGCTCTCCCTCTCTGTCTCTGTATCGCGCTCTCTCGCTTACTCCTTGTACTGGCTTGGCGTAAATAGTTTTTTATTTCTTTAGTTTTTTTGCATGCGCTCGAACTGGATTCAATTGCCGTTGGCAGGGGCAACACTCACGCGAGTTTGTTAGTAAGTTAGTTAGTTAGTTAGTTAGTTTCGTTTGACTTCCCCATTGCTAACGGTGTTGAATTGACATCTACCTGTTCGTTTACCTATCACCCCAACCCCCAGCTCCTCACCACACCCCTTCCTCTCAGTTTAACTTGGCTAACTCACGCCATCTTTTTGCCATTTGCCAGTTGTCAAGCTGTCATAGTATCGATCGTTAAAAGCGTTATCTGTTGATAGCCATAAGACATTTTATGATATTAGTTGCATTGTAAAATTGCCCACCCCCAACCCCACACACTCCCCCTCCCAGGTTACACCAGAAACACTTGTTCAAACGCGTTGCAGTTGGGAATGAAGAAGATCTTCAAATTGGCAGCAAGCAATACTGAATGTCGTATCATTAAGTCAACCAGATTTATCATTATATTTCCACTTAATGAACTGTTTATGGAAACAATCAAGTTTTAGCCAAGATTAAGATAAAGCGACACTTTGAGGTCATCTCAACGTTTAATTTTAAATAGATTTCACAATGTAAGCAAATAATAAATGACATGGAGTAAAAAGTCGCTTGTGCAACTCAAATGCAAATAAAAAATATATCTAAATTATGAATTAGTTTGTTTTCTCTTTACACTTTCTTTTTCAGCATTTTCCTGTCTGAAACTTCCCCCTGTTCAACTGTTTTGACTCGCAAACGTGAAAAGTCACTTTCGTATGTTTTTCCGGCTGATAATGAACGAATTTGCAGATGTTTCTGGTATTTGCCTTTGACATTTAATGGGCGTGACGCCAGCCAACAAGCGATACGCATTCAATAGAGTATTGAGAATCGCAACGACTTTTAGAAGAAGTTAATCCAATTTGTCGAATTTTCGAGTTTTATGATAGGGCAACACAAAACCCTTTTTCAAAAACCCGCAAAGTCGTTATCATCTGTGTTTGTTTCTTGGCCCGGTCGAAACCCTTTTCTACAATGGGAAAAAGGGCAAGCGCAAAAGTCAAACAGGGGCGGGGTAGGTCTACGCCCCGGAAAATAGATAAAGGCGAATGCAAAAAGGAAGAAAACGGTACGGAATTCTTTAAAAGGGGCTGTTTTAAACCCATTACGAGGCGTGGCAAGAGGCAAACGGACTGATTTTCGGCGCTGCGGTTGCTCTTGCGGTTATCCTTTGAGCTACCTCTTGACGGCAGGACATCGCAGAGACATACACCCGCATACGCACACACACCCATACACACACACCTACGCACAAAAGAAAATTCGATTTGGTTGCCTTTGACAAATTTTCATGCTTTAATTTTGAAATTTGCATATGTTGAGCAGGAGTGTGTGTGTGTGTTTGGTTGTACGCAGTGGTGTGTGTGTGTCTTGTGCTCTGATGGTATGGCTAATCCTTGCTGAGCAACAGATTATCCTTTGCAATTGTTTGCTTGATTTGTTTGTTATGGAAACTTGCAACTTCAGGCACAGTTCCAGCTCCAGCTGAGGCAGCTCCTTCTGCGAAACTACACACACTCACACACACACACACTACAATGGAACGTGCAACGGTGGAAGAGCAACTTGGGCCTCGCCCCTTTTTGGTTACACTTTAATGCGTTCTAATGTATGTGACTTTTGGCCAGATCAGTTGCACTGAAGGAAACGCTCCTCAAACATTTCTTGCCGCCGTTTAAGTGACTTGGCGAAAATACACACACAAACACGCACAACAAAAAAAGAAAGGAAGGAAAATTGTTGTTGTTGTTGGGCAGCTTTTGTCCTGTGCCGTCAATCAGGTATCATCAATCATTCCCGACCAGGGATCAATATAAATATTTCTGCCGAAATTAGGTTAAAGGCTTGCAAGAACAACAACGAGAAGAGGAAGAGCAAGAACTGGAGAAGAAGGGGAAGAAGGGGCAGAAGAAGCAGCGAGAGCAGCGCTACTTTTTGGCATTCAGAGTTCCAGTTTTTGAACTTATGTCATGCCCGAAAAAATACTTAACTGGAGTTTGCCTCCTCTTGGGATCTGTTCCATGCCAATTTCTACAAAGGTCTGCATGTGTATGTGTGAGTGTGTGTGTGTGTCGCTGTATACAATAAATTAATTATAAATGCATTAATCACTGCCAAAAACTTTGACAAATACTGACATGAGCGTTCGTCGTTCATTTCATTTCTTTCGTCCCATTTCGTCTTCTCTGTGTCTCTCACTCTCCCTCTCACTCTCTCTGTGTCTGCCTCTCTCTTTCTAACACTCGCGTGATATGAAAAACAAAATTTAAAACACGTTTTCGCGCTTATTTTGTGACTAATTTATGCGTTCGTCCGTTGTCTTCAATACTCTGAGCTGATCATTCACTTGATTTGCGTCAATGCAGACAGTGTTTCGTCTTAATTATACCCTGGAAAAAGCCATTCAATTGGGTGTAAATGTGGCCAAAAGTGTAGCCAATTAAGTTCATTATCAGCATATCAAATAATTTAGGGAAAAGGCTATTCATATGAGTTTTTGTATAAAAGTAATAACTAATTTGTAATGAAAATAAAGATAATTATTTTAAATAATTTTAAATAGAAGAAATGTATAAGAAGTAAGCATTGAAAATGTGTCGTCTTTCTATGTTTAAGAAATTTAGGGTGACCAAATACTACTACAATTTGCTAAAAATTTAATCTACAACTATAATTTACAGCTTTAACTTAATATTGTTTATGTTATATATTTATATTTCAATTACTTTTCTTTTAGACTTGAATTTCTACTGTTTCGAAGAGTTTTCCTCCATTTCCAGCCTAATTTCACTTTCACAGGGTATCTGTTAGACTTAGAAGCCCACCCCAAACACGTACTCGTTTGTCGTTGTGCAAAATGCCACCTTTATTATTATTAAATATTTGTTGCTTGGTATTTATATATTTTTTTCGTATTTTGTTGGTATTTTTTTTCTTCTTCTCGAATTTGATTTTGATTGAATGCCCCTAAAAATTGATTTCCACCTTGCGGCATGTTTCACATTTGGCAGCTTTGTGCTGTATGCAAATGAGATCATTGATCTGTTTTGGTATCGATTCGTTTTTGAAGATATCTAAAACTAAAGCTAAGCTGGCTAAAGAAAGAAGATGAAAAAAAAAATAACAACATAACTCGAAACCAAATCATATTTGACCCTAAGGGGTCGCTCATGCCAATAATGAAAACCGAAAAGCAAAAACCAAAAACTACAAAATAAAAACAGAAATGTTAATTTCCTGAAATACAGACAAAAGTTGACTTTTTTGATGAGTTTTTGATCAAGATTTGCTTTGTGTCGCCTGTGTGTGTGTACCAGTGTGTGTGTGTGTGTGACCGTTGGATGATTTTCCAGTTTCCAGTTTTCAGTTTAATGCCGCGAATTTGAATTTAATCAAATTAATTATGTTTGTCAATGAATTGAGGCTTCTGCATTTTTCGACATTGATAAATTGACAGATCGGATTGACTATGAGCCAAACAACGACAACAAATTGCTCCAAAAATCATAAAGATACATTTTTTTTTGGTATTTTATTTTTTGTTGTTGATATGACAAAATTTTACATGCCACACGATCGGTTAGAAAGCAGAGATTATACCACATTTTATGGTTTTTAACCGGTTTTACGGTTCCCAAAACTCTTCCCCACTCTCGAAAAACAAAACTTATCTAACCCGAAAGAAACTACTGTAAAAAGCGTTAAGAACAGCTTCCGTGCGACAGAAGACTCGCGACTGGAGTCTCCAAGATTTGTTGGCCTCTGTCTGATGTTAGCCCATTTCCATTTCCATTTCCCCTCGGAGAGACAAGTCCGAGCATTGTTGTGGCAACAAATCGTAAAATAGACGCGCTTAAATACCAATTTAACAATTGTTCAACACTATTCTTTTTTTCTTCTTTTTTTTGGGGATCTGTGGGAACCTGCGAAACGTTGACATCACACATCGGTGCTTTCGAACCGATTTCAATGCGTAATTGTAACGTCTTTGTGGTTGTTATTAACACCTTCAAAAAGCCGAAAAAAATACCGAAAAAAAACTCTGCCAAATGGACTATGAAATTGTCTAACTGAACTCTGAGGCAGTAGGTGTTTCACCTCGTTGTTGGGTGTAAACAAAGCATTTGCTTTATTTCCAGTCTTCACTGTAACAAATGGAATGGAATTCGTGAATTTATGCATAATGGATATACATTAGATTCATAACGCCGACAAATGAACTCAACACTCTCTATGCGCCTTCTACATAGATACAAGATACAAATACAAATACTTGTAGTTTGCTTCGGTTTCTTTTTAGTGGGTCATAAATGGGAAGATTTTCACAGCTGATTGTGAGAAATGTGAGCGACTGAATAATGCCCCAGCTTTGTGGCAAAGTTCGAGTTGGAGTCTCTGTCGAATTCTCCACTAAAATCTCTGTCGAAGTTTCTGTCGTCGCCTCAGTCGATGTCCAAGTTCAATTGCCCAGTTTGAGCGTCATTTGCGGGGGTCTTCCAAATGAGCTGCTATTAGCAGCCCTGTAGCAAGAAGTTGGTAAAGGGATTGCTAACAAGTAGGTTACAAAAAAGAAGCATAAGTTAAGTTATTGAAGGGTTTTGGGAATAAATAGATTAGGAAAGGTTAAGTAAGGTATGTTCAAATATATTTATTTTACAAAGGGTATCTATTCGTCTACCTAGGTGGACTCATTAATGAAAAGCCCAAATCGAAGTACCCAACTTCGGACTGGGGCGTCTCTTGAAGAAGCTTTTCTTGAAGGTTGCAGGTGCCAGCCAATGCCTTTGCCACTTACTCACTGTCTGCCATTGTAGATCACAGCCAAATGAATCATATTCATATACTATATAGATATACACTTATACTCCTATACGTCTTCGGTCACTCCACAAACATGACTGCAACGCTGGTGCTAGAAAGAGGCGTTTTGAATGTCGATAATAAACACATGGAAAGGTATAAATCAATGTATTGAAAAGCTGCAGCAGATGTGCATAGAAAATATTTATATATTTGTAATACAAGTGTGGAAAAGGTAGAAAATATTGTTTTAAATGTGCACAATGCTGAACTTGACCCAATGATATTTAGTCAGGCAGTCGAACTGTTTGCCGTCTTGATCTTGGTCTAAGAAAGTGGCACCAGCAGCAGCAGCAGCAGTGGTAGAAGTATTAACTGCATTAACAGTTCCCAGCCAGGTTGGAGTTGGTGCTGACAAATGGCTAAGGTCGAGGGGCGGTTTTAAGCTTGGACGGGCGGTAAGAAGGTCGAGACTGCCTCTGACTTGTCTTGACTTCAACTTGACTTGAGCTCAGTCTCCGAGTCTGCCACACACACCAAGCAAACAGCTAACACCACAGCTGCATCTTTTGCTGTGGCTATAGACGTCATCATTGCTGACTTTCAGCAGGTGTTCCGCTAGACAAAAGATTCACTAAACAACAACAACAACAATAACAACAACAGCGGAGACGATAACAACAACAACAAATTGAAGCTGTTGATGCGCACGAATTCCGTTTTTAGCTGCAGCTTTTCGCGCGCTGTTTAGGCGCTGCCAGTTTTCCATTTTGTTGCAATAAAATTTTAATAAGATTTTTTTCTAGAATTAAATACACACACACACACACATGTGTGTGTGGATCGTGATGCAGCTCAACACTTGAATCAGTCGCTCAATCGATCGATCGATCGAGCTCCATTTTTGTATTGCAACTCCTCCGATAACTTCATCCTTCTCCTCCCATCCATTCATTACTTAAATGTTTAACTGCCTTATTGTTTATAGCAAATGCAAATTTTGTATTATTTGTTGTATTTATTTAAAGCTCTTAACGTTTAAACATTGTTAATGACAGTTGCGATCGTCGCAAATGCAAAAAAAATACTGAAAAATGATGCACTTTTGGGTGTGTCGTTTGTATCTATTAGAAAACTATATATAATTGACATAAGCTCGTAATTATTTATAATAAATTACTTTGTTTCGTTTAGTTTATGCGTGGCAAGAGTTGAGTTTGCTTAAGTTTGAGAAAACTTAATTGTTAGCAGTGAAGATGTTGTCATAAATTATTAATAAAATCGGAGGTATAGTTTTCCAACTTAAAATCAATAGTTTAGATATTAAGAATGTTTATTCCTTTCTACTTAAGCAAACCTTCCACCAATTGCTCTTGCTCCTTCCAACTTTCACTCCCTCTCTGTCTTTCTCCATTGCTGTAACTGCTCCCAACTCTTACTAAATGATGATGACAGCCTAATTTCAGACGAGCTGGGTAATTAACCGAAACAGGCTAAAGGGCAGGGGGATATAGATGGATCGATTGAACGATCTAGCGATCGTTTTGTGTGGTATTTTGGTATTTGGTATGTTGTTCATCATTTCGGTAGCCAGGCCTAAACGCAGTTGGCTCTAATGACTGTATCAATGTTGTGTAGTCCCAACTGAAAGATACAATTTATGTGAATGTTTGTTTAGCGGACGCGTTGCACGTTGCGTTAAGTACCGTGTGAGTGAGCATGAAATTGCCGCAGGACTCACAGGATGCCAACTGTGCGTAGCATATGTTCTGACTTTTACAAATTTCCCAAATAACCCGAAAACGTAAGAAAAATACTCGTTTGGAAGTACAACTAATTTCTCTGACTACAGGGATTGTGGTATGAGTAAACTTCCTAATCGCCGGCAGGAAGTTTGAACTGCTGACATGTGACAGGACTTAGGACAACACGGGACAGTGCAGGACACAACATGCGACGACAGTCTAATGTGCATTTAAATAAGCCTTCTGTTCACTTTTTGTTTAGACTTCTTTGTGTGCGGCTGACAAATCCATCGACTTCTCTCAAGTCCCAATCACTCACGTTAAGCACACGCACAACGGCTTAGCCACATTTGACACTGCTTTGGGCCATGGCCAACTGATTATCCTGGGCAACTCGTAATTACATGCGTGAGCGCTCTAAATGCGGCAAATTGCCTGTGCAAATGTGCAAATATGGAAATATTTTTGCTTATTTAGGCAGGCGATTGGTAATTCCAATTGTTGTTATTCTTTATCCTAATCTCCTCGACCATTTTCATATTTCTTTTTGTAGTTTTTGTGGTTTTATTTAAACACACACACGACACACGCACGACACAGATCGCTCATCCAGAAACGATCCTCGAAACGATCTTTATTTTATTTTATTTACTTTTAATACATTTTCTGTTTGCTGTAAATCTTTTCTCTCTGCTCTGCTCTCCCTCTTGGACTTTAATGATGCCCTTTCTCGACCACGCCCACAAACTATCATAAATTTCTGTTTCAAATACGCAGCGCAAAAGTGTTGACGGAACCATTTGATGGGCAGAAGGGCAAAACGGCAACAGCTGTTGGCCAACAGGATCGTTGGACGGCTGTGTGTGTGGCCAACTAATTGAGTGACCAAGCGTGAGGGTCAACAGTTAAAACAGTTGAAACAGATGAAGCAGCAGCAGTTAAAATACATCTTAATTGGTAGTAAGGCAGGGGAAAAACTAACAAATTTGATGGTCAGTAAAACATATAGATGGCTTAGAAGATATGGCTAGATACAGATGTAGATAAGAAAAGTTACGAGATTAGTGATGTAGGTCTCAGTTAGGTAGGTCATCGGTATTGGGAATCAACTTGATCACAATCCGCTTGTGGCCCGAAGTTTTCCGTTTTCATCTTTTAGTTTTCAGTTTTGTAGTCTGTAATCCATAATAGTGCGATCATTATAATAGCATCATCGTTTATTTGCAATCATGAAGCACATTGATTAATAAACTGATTATTCATAAGCCACAAGAGGCAGCTTCTTGTTAATGAGCCATGCGATGATTTAAGCCTGCGCTTCACTTCATGCGGTGATAAATTCACGTTTCGTGTGAAGTTTGATAGCTGAGGTCATGCCATGGATTTATTTCCATAGCTCATATATCATGCGGGCCAACGAGTTATTAACGGGGCGGTAGCTAACACCTGCGTATTAGCTGAATTTCCGCATTGCTGGCCCAAAAACAGTAAAACAACAGCAAACAGCTTTAAAATCAACTTCAACTTCAAACATCACAATCAAACTCAAAATCAAAATCCCAATCGTAATCAAATTCATGTACAACTCGGAGAGTCCATTCACTGCCCCAGACATTGACCCAATCCAATCAGTTATGACCACGTTATGATATAGTATTTTCTCTTTTTATTCCCAATAATAAATCAAATGCTTCTTTTTTCAGCTCCCAAATATGATGACTTGGCGTGGGAATTGAAAACAGCGAAATAGTTTTAATATAACGAGAGGTGAGTAAACAGCCAAAAACAAAAACAAACCAAAAATCAAGGAAAACAAAAGGTAATCAATTAAATTTCTTATCATTGTGGTGCATCAGCGTTTGAAAATGAAAATGAAAAGGGGGCGCCACACAAAAATCAACCAGCAAAGAGCAGGTGGTGCGCAGATACCCTGTAAAGGCAGAGAGATGACTTTTTTGGAGATTAATTTAAATGAGGTGAACCAGTTTTGTGGGGAACCCTTTTTAAAAACAGCTAAGAACTCTTAAAACATAAAAATAAATTTAGTTGATATGAAAATTATTTTTTGAAATATTTTAAAATTTGTTGAAAATGTTTTTAAAGCTAAAATAAAATCTATAACTCTTTATAATCATATTATTTATAGTTTGAATATGTTCTTTAAATCAGCACTCCCTTTTTACCAACTCACCAGCCAGGGTATTTTTGTTGAAAGTGTTTTGCGTTAACGTCACGGATTTCTTGTACTTTTTGGAATTGATTTTGATTTCATTATTTTATTTTTATTTTTTTTTGCTTTTTGGCATTCGCTGGCAGCAAACATTTAAAATTGGATTGTTCAAACAGACGAAATGGAAACGAGCACTCAGTATGAATGATTGAAAATGCAATTACAAATCATTGACAGTTTGTTGTACTAATTTCAAGAGAGACAAACAGACTCTGAGTGAGAGTAAGAGAGGGGATTCTCTAAAGAGAAAGACTGGGGCTCATCAATCATGTTTACAAGCAGAGAATGCAATGCTGCAGACAATGCTACAAAATTATATCATGTGTTAAAAGTTATGACTGATCATCGAAGGTGTAAAGTGTCTGAGGGGTAGCTACGACTGTCTGCCTGCCCCTTCAGTTTTTTGCACAGCTTGACTTTAACCCTGCCCCTACAGCCCCCCGCTCCTCTCCACACCCCTCCCCCTAGTACTACCCAAAATCATTACTCATCAGAGTTGACGACGCATTGTTGATGGGATTTCCGCTTTTGAAGGTGTAGCATTAAATACTGCCAGAGTACACAAAACATTCAACAAAAGTATGAAAAGCAGTGGGAGAAAGAGAGAGGAGAGTGAAAGAGAGGCAGAAACATAACGCCCAATCAAAATGTGGCAAACAAAAGGATCAGTTCAATATTTTTGATTCGATATTGACAGGCGGGCATACAAATTGCCTGATGATGCGACTCAGAAAAGACTCCAAGATTCACATATTGACAGACACTCTCAGTTGGCCAATCTCCAGTTGTTGTTATTGTTATAAATTAGCTCAAACTTCAGATACAACAATGCAACACGGCCATCAATCATCGAAAGTTGAATAAAAAAACAAAAATATATAAAAGATATAGTATATGTATATATAAATATACAAAACTGACTGCGCAGTTCAAAGACAGTTCGTTTAGCTACCTCCGGCGATTGACAGAAAGAGAGGGAGTGCGAGCAAAAGAGAGAGGAACATCTGTTATCTGGTTTGCTTTTTGGCCATTTAGTGTCCAAATATGGCGACGATGAGCAGAGTCAGTAGTTCAAATGTCAGCTAAAAGATACTTCAAAACAAGACTTGACTGCATCTTGAAGCCTTCATCTCTACCACAATCATCATCATCATCATCATCATCAGCTTCATTATTATCATTATCGTCATCTGTAGCTACAACCTTAATTGACTTTACGCAAGAATTTAGCCGAAAATAAGCAGAAATACTAGAAAATTATCATGCATTGTCTATCGCTTGGCTGTCAAAGCTCAATATCTGTGACTATCAATTGTTTTCACATCTGAGTTATCTTTTTAATTTCGCACAACGCTTTTCTACGCTCCACGCTCCACGCTGCATGCTACATAATTTCAACTTGCAGTTTGGCCTGACCCGGGTCAAAGTTGAGAGTGCCATGTGTGCCCTGTTGCAGTCTCGATGTTGTTATTGCTGTTGTTATTATTGCCGGACTGGTCTACAGGCTTTTGGCCACATTCGCCTAGCTGGCCATGTGTGTAAGTGCATGTCGCGTGTTTCATTAAGGCGACAAACAACAACAGCAGCAGAATAAGCAGCAGCTTCAGCAGCACAAAATTCAGTCTTTGACTCCAACTACAACTACAACTCCAACTCAGACTTAGACCCAGACCAGGCCTCAGATTTCCAGCGATGATCATCCACGTCGTCGTCGGGCATATTGTGACCTCAAAAATTGCGAAAAAATAACGAACGTGCGGTAAAAGCGTCGCCAAAGTTGCACTCGGAAAAAAAAATACTAAAAATACTAAAAAAATACTAAAAAATACAGATAAGAATGAAAAAATACTAAAAAATACAGATAAGAATGAAAAAAATACTAAAAATAATACTAAAATTACTAAAATAATACTAAAAAATACAGATAAGAATGAAAAAATACTAAAAAAATACTAAAAATACTAAAAAAATACTAAAAAAATACTAAAAAATACAGATAAGAATGAAAAAATGCTAAAAATACTAAAACACAAAAAAAATACTAAAAAATACTGCAAAATTCTAAAAATACAAAAAATACTAAAAAATACTAAAAAATACTGAAAAATACTAAAAATACTAAAAAATACTAAAAAAAATACTGAAAAATTCAAATATTGTCTTGTTTTTTAACTACTGTCAAATTTTTCTTAAACTACTTAGGAAAACCAACTTCCCATCCGCCTTTAAGATTTCTTTCAGTGCACACTTACTGCCTCAGATGCAGCCAAACCTATGTATGCTGTTAGCCTGGCCAAATGGTCGGCAGCCTCCCAGTTTTCGTAGATTTTGTTTATTTTTTTGTTTTTGGTTTTTGTTGCTTTTGGCCTGGTAGTTACGATGCGCATTGTGCCACACCTGTTTCATGTTGCAGGCTCTTGGCCAAGACTAAGGCTAAGGCTGAGACTGGGACTGAGACTGAGACTGGAGCTGACTGCGACTCCATGGACATGTGGACGGAATGAAGCAGAACCAGCCGCCGCCTTGTGAGAATCTTTTTTTGAGCTATGTGTGTGCACAACAATTTTTTGGTCTCTTACTGACCTTAGAGCGCTTGTTGTAGTTGTGTGTTGTTGGCAACGCATTTCTTTTACTGCTAGACCAGTGTTGGTGGCTGATAATGATGGACTGTATTAACCGTTAGCTGGCTGGCTGTTTCGCGCACGGCCATTTGGCCTGTACGACAAGCACTGGCAATCAGTGGACATTTTGATATTTGTTTTTCCCTCCCCCCTCTGTCCATCGCTTTCCTTGTTCACATTTTGGCTTTTTGTTAAATTGCGCCTTTTTATGTATTTGCTTTTTGTGGGTAATTTCATCGATTGCTTTCACTCTTTAACAAATCGAGTGCGTGTTGGTGGCAACCCTACGCCAAACAATTTGAACTTGTCAAGGCTAATCAGTTTTCCTTTCATTTCCACAGACATTTACCGACATCGACATCGACGTTGATACATGGCCATGTCCAGTGCCAGCAACAGCTACAACTCTAACACCAACAGCAACAGCAATGGCAACTCTTTGTCGCAATTATCAAAAAGCGCGCAAATTTTCACACGCAGAGTATCATGGCAGCTACGTAGCTGATCATCTGAGTTGTCCACACATTGGCACTAATTACGGCTCATTATAGTGACCAAAGTGTAACATGTTGTCATGCGGAGGACAACAGCAGCAGCAGCAAGAGCGACACCAGCAGCCCACTCTGCTCCCACTTCTCACCACACTTCTCTCCCCATTCCCCACACACCCTCTACAGTCTTACCTCCCTCTGGTCACCATCAGCTGCTGTGACGACCAACGACAATGACAACAACAGCGAGTGGCAGCAATTACAAGCGGCAACATGCAATTTGTGCCGGCAACGCTTAGTCGCAGCTTGATTACACTTTGAGAATGAATTAGTTAGAAGGGCAGAGGGGAGTTCGAAATGTTTAAAAGTATATAAAAGTGTTAAAATGGAAGCCTGAAATATTTATTGTATTTATTAAATTCATAAACAGTATTAACCAAACCTTGAAAGACTTTGTTCTTATGTATACACAAATGCCTTGCTGCACTGCATGGACCCCATTTTGGGAGAAAGACAAAGGCGACTTGTGGTGAACACGCACACACATGTACACACACACACTCACACGCACACACTCGGCTAGAAGCAGATCTGAGGCAGGCATCTAAACACCTGACAGTTGTTGTGAAGTGTTGGCGCTATAATGTGGCCAAAACGACCAGACGTACAGACAGTTAGTTCAAGACGTGGTTGCCATTGTTGCCTGTCAGTGTTGTTGTTGTTGTTGTTGTTGCTGGCGACGTCTGGTTAACCATTTTTGGCAATGATGTGGCCAAGTCTAAATCTAACATCAGAAATTCAACTAAATTGAAAGTGCATACGCAACGTTGCAACACCAGCAACAAATTTGTGGCAAGTGCCAAGTGGCAAGTGGCAAGCCAAGGTGCCAACAAGAGCATAACAATTAAATTCTTCACTTTTTTGTTGTAGTTGTTTTTTATGAAATGTCATTGGAGTGGAAGTGTCAAGAGACGTTCTTCAATTAGCCTAAATTATCCATCGATAGTTTCTTAATGATCATGATGATATCGTGGCTAAGACACAAAAAATTATTCAATAAGTAAGCGTGTGATACTCTCTCACTTGAATATGTTTTGAAAATACCCAAATCACTTATGAAAATCGTTCAACATGTCGAGTGCTGACGAAAATCGCCAGTGAAACCCTTGAAAACACGAAGAGAACCGATAGCGAAGAGTGAGAGAGAGAGAGAGAGATCGTAAGCTGATCGTAAAGACATTCGCCTCGTTCAAAGTTCGTGTCAACATCATCAATTTTGATCAATATGTATTGCCCATGATGAGTACTCGTAATCGTATTCATACACACACACACACTTCTACATTTCCCAACCTCCTCTGCCACTCCCACACAGCGTGCCTCTAGGGATACGATCGGAGACGGAGCTGGTGATCGGTTTCGTCTATCGATCGGCATATAGTCGACAAAAATATGGTAAATTACAATTATTAGGCATTTGGCTTGTTTGTTTATTGATCGCCGTATTGAGGTTATACACTAAATGATGCATCGATCGCTCTATTCAAACGATCGCTCGATCGCTCGGACACCGAGTGAAATTCGCTGTAAAAGAAAAATCCAAAGTAAGATGTATGAAAATTGCTGACTAAATGGTCAGACACGATCAGCGATCACTGCGATCACTGGTTATACTGATCACCAATCACTGCATTGGTCACTTTCTTTTGTGGGAGATGAAACCTAATTGTTTGGTGACATGTATGAACATGTTCTGCTTTTTTTTAATGCAGTCAGTCAACTGTTGACCTAGCTGAAAGCAATTATCATCTTGAGTCATGTGATCGGTGCCAGTGACCGAGCGAGCGAGCGAGTGACTCGAGTGCCTGTCCAAGTTCAAACTCTAGTTATAAGTGACGCCCTAAAGGCAAAGTTGCCTCGACCAGGGGACGACCCTGTTTAAGTTTATAAAAACTCATTATAATGTCTTATAAATGCACTTGTATCAAGTGGGATTTCTTGATTGCCGTACAACACAGCAAATGCTGTGATCCGTTTTCATGCTCTGCTCTTGGCCTTTAGCTTGTGTCTTTGCTGCTTTGCTTCTTAGCTGCTTTGTGGCTTCTTTGACTCGTTGTTGCAACAACTATTGTACCACAACAACAACAACAACAACTGCAACTACTTTGGATCGGGCTCTGAATCAGAGTCAAGCTCTGGCTCTTGGGCTCCCATGCTTCTCAGCATCATCGTCGACTTAGACACATAGTTCGCTCAAGATCATAACATGACCTTTTGACTGGCAGTGATTTCTACGCCCACGCGTATAAACCAGACCCAAAAGCAACAACAACAACAACAACAACAACAACTGCAACAATGAGTCGCCTCTCGTTTAACTTTTGCTGTTTTCTGTTGTTGTTGTTGTTGCCTTTTTGTGGTTTATGTATGTTTATGGAAAATGGGTTATGAGATATTTCTTCCTTTTATCTTTTGGCCATTTCTATTTGACCATGGGAAATAAATTTCTGACTCGGTTTCTCTCTTATTTTTTTGTTCTACAGTCTTTGCTCCCTCTGAATCGAGTTGCATTCCTTTTGCTTCATAAATGAAGGACGCTCCGCATTTTACACCTACGCTGCAAACACCCCGAATCCCCTTCCAAGTCGGAGTTCAGCTCCGATTCCTGGCTCACCTCCAGCTTGGCTTTTGATCTAGTTGATTGTGTCTTTTTGGGGTTGGTTTTCTGACTTGTTGCTGCTAGGATTTGTTTTAACCCAGCAACACATTTGCATAGCTAACAAATTAAAACTGGGCTATAACTTTAAGTTACACTAGCCAACAAATTTAGTTTTCTGATTTAGTTAAAAGAAACAAAGCAAAGAAAGAAAGAGGTCTTAAGCCTTGTCATGTTGAGCAGTGTAATAATTTGGCTTTATAACTGGCCAACACTGGCATAAAGTAATAATTAATGCACGTCTATTTGTAGAGCCCTAAAGTTACTATTTTTGGGGTATCTGAACCCCAGCGGGTACTGACAACAGTCAAAAGACAATTGGCAAACGACACGCGAATCGCAGACTACACCCGTCCCGCCCCCTTTCTCTCCGCCCAGTCGTCGCTTGGTAGCATTAACCCAGTGCGCGTGGAGTGCAAGGACTTTGCTTCCCTTGCTCCTACCCTTACCCCCTTTGCCTCCCCCTACGCCCAACTGTGCAAAGTCATTGAGGAAGTTATTTGTTTACACGTGTTGTTGGGTTGCCAAGGAAACGCTTTCTGGCCAGGACAACACAGACAGCACATTCCAATGCAAAGGGAAAATCGAATGTGGCGAGTCGTGAGTCGGAAAGTCGCGAGTTTGATGGAATTTCCTCGTCTGTCTTACATTCAGTTGTTGATTTAGCCTTGCACCGCGGTGGTGGTGCTACGCGGCTGCAGTGTTTGACTTGTGACGTCAGCGACGTGGTGCAATGAACTGAACTGGAAGCCAGGACATGATTACAGGTCCCGAGGCAAGACAGACGCACAGGTTGTTGGACTTGAAGAAACAGCAATGGGCTAAGGAACGAGGTGTGTACCACAACTACTCGAAAAACACTCGAGTGACCCTCGCTGATATCGAAACTCTTCTTTTTCAGAGGAAATCGCGCGCATGGATCAGATGTATCATCATCAGCACACTTCATCCACATCGCACCATAAAATCGAACGCACCTCCATACGCACATACTACTCCAATCTGGATCTTAGCCAGAGTTCATCCTCGAATCAAACCTCCAGTCACGCCCCCCGCCTGCAAGCGCCGCCCCCCCAGACCATGCAGCTCCTTGTGCATCAACCTCATGTGGGCATACAGGCAAACTACCGCCAACTGCAGCGACAGCGCAGCGAGGACTACATGAATCAGCTGGAACGCTACATGGATGACATGGAAGTGGCCGGGGAACTGGAGGGCGATGTGGATGCGGATTTCGACCAGGATGAGCTGCTCTATCGCCGCAATCGGCGAGGAAGCTACGCGCCAGGCATGTCCGCTAGGCAGTTGCCGCTGCAGGCGCCTGGACGCTACGTGGAACTGGTGCCCACATCCCTGCAGACGGCAAAGGGTCGCATGCAACATCCAGGACAACAGCCGCAACGTCTCAGGAGTCCCAGTTTGCCTACAATTCAGCAGCGGGACTACGCGGGAAGACAGCAACATCAGCAGCAGCAGCAACAAAAGGCGGCCAATCAACTTGGCAACGTGGCCAAGGGGGCAACAAACATTGATCCTGGTAACGGGCATCGATTAAACAATCCCAATCCCATTTCCAACGCCAATTCGAATCCCAATCAAGCCTCGATTGCCGTCGGTTGCCAGGAAGAGGATACTTCCGGCTATCTGAGCGATACGCCCAAGAACACCCACACTCCAGACATTTGGTATAACGACGCTGTTAGCCAAAATGGGAGCATTTGTGGCATGGGCAGTGCTAGCCAGGCCGACGAGAGTCTACTCAGTGCAGCAATTGCCGGGCGCGATGTGGGAGCAGGGGGAGATAGACGTGTGCGACGATCGATACAGGGTGCAGTTATGCCCACGCCCACTCCTACGCCGACGCCCACGCCGCTGACGGGGCCACAGGCAACACCTCAGGCGAACAAGTGTAAACAGGCATTGAACCACGCATATGTCATTAAGGGACGACGTGTGCCAGGGCAGGGTCACAGCTATGAGCCCCTGGCTGCCGATGGTTACCTGGCAGACAGGTGAGTTGACCAACTTTCTCTCACCCCACCCCCCTCACACTTTTCCTAGCTTAAAGTGTTAACAAGTCGTTCGCATGTAAACGCTCCCATTTCAATAAACAGTCGCGTTTATTGTTTGTCTGTTTCTGTTGGAATAAATTTAGTATTTATTTGGTAAACAGTCTTAAATACTTAATTTAAATTTAGTTCTTAGGTATGCATTTTGTATACATTTCTTAAATTATAAATTAAATGAGCAATCAACTAACGAAGTCAAGTAAAAGTTTTCGTTTCAATTCACGATACTAAAATCAATTATTCCCTGCTCCGTGAAGGATATTCGGTTCGACTGCTGGTATCGAAAATTGACTGACTAATCTGTTAGTTGATTACTACCTATAATAGGAATAACAGCACTTATATAAGAACTTAAACTATGAAGTGTTTGTATACTTTTATTCATCAACTTAGTTTTGAGTTTAAATTTATTATTTGCCATAAAGTAGTACCCAAAATTTACTCATTCTATTTTATTCCTTGTATTTGTTCACTACATATATAATTTTAAAGTTTTTAATTTTTAAAATTGATTTGTTTAGATAAAATTGTAAATTGTGTATTAATTTTATATAAAATTTTATTGTAGCTGCTGTTATCTGGGCGCTCCTTCCACTTCATCCAACATGAGTCTCAGTCGGGATGTTTCCACTTCGAACACCTACCAGGTGCACATCAGCAACACGTCGGAGCAGGGCGACTACTACGTGCACGAGCAGCAAGAGCGGGAAAGGGCTCGCTGGGCCAACTACAATGCACAGCAGCAGCAGCTGGTAATGATGCCACCACCTGGTTGGCTGAGTCGTGGCATGCATGATCTCAAGGACAGTGAAGACGATGTACAGTCGGTGCAATCCGGCTCAACCTATTTGAGGGGCCAGAATGCTCCACTCGATGCACAGACGCTGGCCGAGCGCATGGACAAGCGCCGGAAGGCGGCAGAGTATCACAATGCCATCAAGAAGCAGCTGAAGGAACAGGAACTGCTACGTAGGTATCAGATTGAGCGGCAGAGACAGGAGGAGCAGCTGGAGGAAAAACGAGTGCGCCTGCAGAATCAATTGGAGCAAGAGCGACTGGAGTTCGAGCGGCGTAAGCAGCAGGAGCGCGAGGAGGTGCAGAAGAAGAAGCAGAAGGTCATGTTGGATGCCATAGCCAAGGCGGAGGTGGCTGCCAAAATGGAGAAGCTAAAGAAGCGACAGCAACGATTGTCGCCCGCGAAGGGTCCAAAACCGGAGCTGACTGACAAAGCTGAGCTGCTGCAAGTGCTCTCCGTGGAAGAGGACGAGGAAGAAGAAAGGAATCGGGAGAAGAATGCCGAGTTGAATGTAGCTGCAGAGGCGAGTTCACATACGCCGAGGGGACCAGCTCCAGCTGCTCCAGTGGCAGCTGCTCCAGTGGCAGCTCCTCCAGCGGCAGCTCCTCCAGCAGCAGCTGTTGCTCCTGTGCTTGTCACAGAGGAAAAGGTGCTCATTGGCACGCCCATAAATCTGCGACGCACCATCACCAAGCCGATCAGGCAACCAGCATCAGAATCCTCTAAGGAATCAACCGATTTCCCCAGCGAGGAGAAAGAGAATCTTGCGCTGCTCATGCAACCGGCTACGTTGATCCCTCTGCCGGTAACCAGCGACATCTTTGGCCTGCAGAATGCCATTGGGAATCTGCAGATTGCCACCTACTTCATGCAGCAGCAGCAGCCGCAGATGAAGCCTCCCTCAAGCTCTCCGGGCATGGAGCAGTGCTACTCGAAGGCCACGATGACGCAGAGAACCGACACCTCCATCTGCACTGAGGATGGCTACCAGGCGGAGAAGGAGGAGGACGATGAGGATGCAGAGCCAGAGCCAGAGGTGGAACTGGTGCACACAGCACGCTCCGGACGCACTGGACTGGAGACAGCCAGCGGTTGCTTCTCCCCTGACTCCCTAGAAGTGGAGCCCGATAAGCTAGCATTGATGCCACTGAAGACACCACTGGTCAACACAGCAGCAGCTGGATCCGCTTGCAGCAGACAGCGGAGGGGCAGTCAAGCGGATGTGGAGACACAAACAGAGTTGCCACTCAACTGTGATCTGTGTCTGTTCCATGACAACTTCTACAAGGTGCTGCTGAAGCGTGAGGTGTCCACGACCACCACCACGCAGACATCGAAGACACAGGTTCAACCCGCTAAGGAGTCCACTGCGGACAAGGATCACGAGACGACAACAACAACGACAACCACGACAACGACTACGTTCAAGGCCAAGAGCAAGGACAAGGAGAAGGAGAAGAACAAAAAGAATCTTGGCAAAGATGCCAAGGATGCCAATAAAATGGACGACCGACCCAAATGGGGCGTCAATCGTCCTGTTGTCCAGTATGTCAAGGCCAGTGATCGGGATCCGTTTTGTCTACGCAAGCGCAAGAATCACGTGGCCATGCCAAAGGCACCCCGTTCCCAATCCATGGACTCTCGTTTGGATGCAGTCGTTGACATGCCTGATCACAGTGATGTTGGAGAAACCATTATTCCGGTGGAGCAGGAGGAGGAGGGATTCCTGCTCAAGGCTCGCAATGTTTGCACCGAAATCCTACCCATTAAGACGGATGAAAAGGGTCGGATCTTTCTGAACTTTAGGGAGGCCAGCGCCATAATGAACGAAGATGAAATCAAGGATAAACTCAGACAGAAATACTTCAACTTTGGTCGTATTCTACCCAGACGTAGCTGGGCCTCGGCCACGCAACACGGTCTGCCTTTCAGTGTGACCGCAGCCACGGCAACTGCGCCGCCAGCTACAGTGGTAACCGTTGGGGATCTGGCAGACGATTGAAGTGATTTCCTAGTAAACCTATCATAATCAATCAACATCTTTATAGCAAATTTCTACCAGATGCACAGATAAAATAATTTAACAGTAATATTCTTGTATTATTAATAAAACGTTTTGGATAGATTTGGAATATGAAGGGATTGAAGAGATTGAGTAAATCGAGGGATCGAGGAAGGATAGAGGAGGCTTAGAAGAGGGATCGGCAGAGGAGTGATAGAGGAGGGGTTATAATATGGATAGAGGATCGACAGAGGAGTAGGATAGAGTTTGGATAGAGGAGAGCTTCAATTTCTTCAGGGTTCTATCTAATTTTAAGTCCTTCCCAGTGAATTAGTTCAGGGCTGGAGCTTTTTCCAACTCCCAGTTAACTCAAAAGCTTTCAGCTGCTTTTGTTTGACCGTATCTGTGGGCAGCTTAGCAACATCTATTAGCAACATTGTTGCCAGGTTAACGCTGAAAGCTACAAATCACAAGATGTTGCCTTATTCTTCACGGTAAGTTAGTCCTCCCAGTCTCCCCATCTCTCTCTGTCCCTCTCAGCCTCTCTGTTGCGCCTCTCTCGGGTATTAGCAATCCCAAAGTCCGCTCACTGCAGTTGTTACACTTTCACAGAACTCAAAATGTCGTATTTCACGCAGTTTTACGAGCGTTCGCGTAAATTTATGCGAAAAATCGTAAATAATAAGCCGAAGGCATAGTCTATAGACCATATTGGGTATATACACACACATATATATCTGCATATATATCCAAATTGAATGCTGCTGTGGGGCGTAACACTACGCCGACCAGAGTTGCCAAGTGGGCGCTGCATATTTCTGTTAATTAACGCATTTTGTGCGTTGTGTAACTATGAGATACTTTTTTCTCTCTTGTAATTTTCAGTTGCCTTTTGTTGTTGTTGCTTTCTGCTTAGCCTGGTCTTAACTTTAAGACCTCAGGCCGCTGTCTTGTTAACAGCTGTCTGTCCAAATGTCTGCGCCGACAGTCTTATAACAATGCAACCGTTGAAAAATTAATAGCATGTGCTTATGCAAGTTCCCTACACTCAGCGAAATTGCGAATAGAAGGAGGAAAATCAAGAATGCATTTAAAAAAGATTTAAAAAAGTTAGCTAGATTATAAATCAATTCAAGAATTTATTAAGATTTCAGTAAGTATTTAAATCTATTTCTATTTTTGACATTTTCTCAACTTTTTCTGCCTGTGTACTTTGCCAAAATGAAGTCAAGGTGTTGCCAGCGAAACAAGTTCAATGCCTCAATGCCTCGAACCCTATTAAAATCGACCTTAACTGCATTTTGGCCCATTCCTATGCCGTTTTTGGCTAAACAAAGCGCAAGATAATAGACTTTGAAATCAAAAGGTTCTCATTCGTGTTCTAGTTTCGGTGGCAATTGCATGTTGCAAGTTATAAAGTTGCCTCCGATTTCGAGTCAGAGTCAGAGACCTCGCCTAGTCCAATGTCACTCATGTGAGAGTGTGTGTGAGTGGTGTGATTGTATGGCAATTGTTTGTTTTGGGCTCCTAGTTAGGTAGCCTTGAACGTATGCCAAAATCAAAACACCTTTTGACTGAGTGATTAATGAATGTACTCGAAGTCGCAGGCATTAGAAATTCATAAACATCGATCCGACCTACCTTCTAGGTAGGACTGTGCAACAGACTACCCAAGTTTAACCCGTTGAACAAACTGCACTCGAGATTCTGGCCATTTTACTTTCGGTCTGTTGAACCACAATGAGAGTGACATGCCGGGCCCAAAACAATGGTATAATTAATGACAATGCGGTGACATAATCAATAGAATGGGACTATCGACTCCTGAAGTGCTTAAATGTAAATGGAAACCTAAGAAACTGCCCAATTTAAGTTGATTTCATCTGCTTCAGAGCGTTAAGTGTTACCTTCTTTTTAGTTTCTTGTATATTTTGCATGATTAATGATTAATCCTTGAGGTGAAACGGTGATCAGTAAAACGGTAGTTCAAGTAGTTGCACATTTTCCAACTGTTTTCTAATTGTTCAGTTTCAGCTTAAGGAATTCCTTGCTGTTGTGACAACTCTCAGCCTTCGTATAAATTCTGATCCTCATTTGTCATTTTGAAGGCGACTACTGCGACTACCAAAAAGGATCCAAAGCAGCTGTCTGACAACTGAAAAACTCACTGACATTTTCCTCTATTGTTTTAATATGCAGACTGCATATCTAGCTTGACTTTTTTTCAGTTAGGTTTTTTAGCTCGTTTTATTTTGATGGCCTCAGCCCACCTAGCGCAGTTCCCGAACGGAAATCACATACGACACAACATAAAGCATAAAATTCATGCACCGATCAATGAATGTCCATAAATTTTGTAACTTTGTTGGTTTCTGATTTGTTTTTTTTTTTTTTTTTTGGATATGCTACGTCTTATGGTTTATGGGTAATTTATGAATGCCTCGCTTATCATGTGAGCTGAATAATTCAAATTGCATTTTATGACTTTTCTTCATTTTATAATCTTTATATTGCATTTAATCAATCAATTTGTAACATGCTCAGCTGGCTATTGACCTCCACAAGGAAGTAAGTGCATCTTTTTTCAAGTCACTCATTTTTTAATATTTATTTTTGGCTCATTTAAGGACCTTAGAGAACTGCATCTGCAGCAGAGCCGCAGCTGTCCGTCTCGGCCACACTTGATTAATTCCATAAAAGGATTAAGAGTGTCAGACGCTATTAGATAACTTCCGTATATAATCTAGATATCCCTCTGATGAAGTCATCACCAAGTATTTCAGTTCAGTGCAGTTCAGGCGTGTCGGATGCTGAGCAGGAAATTGACATTTATCACCGCCACATATATAATACTTGGGACTCGCTTTCAGTTCTGGGTTCTCTCTGTGTTCTTTATTCTCTGCATTCTTTGGTTTAGTTCCATTTTTTTATTCGCGCACACGTCGCTTTCATTGTCCTTTTGAGCCAATATCCTGTTCCCATTTCAATTGCCCTCCCTTATTGTCTGTGCGAGTCTGCGATTCGAGCCAGTCGTCATCATTATCATAACTAATGTGACTTAATCAAGAATAATGTACGCCAAGTTTTCTTCTAATCAAGTTGTTAGCGAACGTTAAGAAAAACTGTAAAAAAAAAACAATCTTCAACCCTTTGAGAATGCGGTCAACCGCAGTTGAATTGAGTTGAAATCTCTTATTCTCTTGGGGTTGAAGGTCAGCAAGAAACTATTTGCATATTGCTATAAAATAATGAAATGTCCTGCCAAAAGATTTATGTAGGTTGCTTAAAAAAACAGCATTGAAACGGGCTATAAAATTGTCTCAAAAATTGTGAAATAAAAAAGTAGTTTATGGCTTTGGGAATTGAAATCCTGCTGGTTGCTGCTTGTGTCCTGGCTTCTGTCTCCTTGCTCCTTGCCACTGTCTCATGCCTCCTGTCTCCTGCCTCCTGTCTCCTGCCTCCTGCTCATTATGCGCACATTGTTGTGGTCGCAGTTGACATTCGCATGAAACGAGTGTGTGTTTGAGTGTGTGGTTGTGTGTGTGTGCGATCTTTATCAGTTTGCTTTGTATGGCATATCTGAGTACTAGGAACTAGACATCCGTATTATTTGTTTCAACTACTGTGTGAGTTCTCTTCTCTGTTCTATTCTCCGTTCTCTTGGACTGATCGCACATGTTGACACATTAATGTGCCCTCTGTTGTGTGTGCGTGAGGCCTTTGGCTGATTCTAATCAGCGTTACTAACAGGAATCGTGTCGAACTATACAATCGACTGCATTAATTTACAATCAGCACGATTAATACGATTGTTATGGTACGCGTTGTAGTTGATGCGGGACACGGGAAAACGGGAATCGGTCCTGGAACCTCCGAATTCTGTTATAAATTGCGCACTTCCTCGATCGATGTGTGTGATAAGCTGTTCGAGGTGTGAAAGGACTTTTGATTGAATTTTGATTGCAACGGTAGAAACTGTACCTACAAATACTACACTTCTACTCTCCCTCTTCCTCTCTCTGACTCTCTCTCTCTCTCTATTCTTTTAATTGGCGGGCGGGCTCAGCTGCTCAGTTCGAGGCATAAACAGATCATAACAATTGTTGGAACTGGCGTCTGGCTTCGATCAGCAATTTATCATTCTAGCAACAAGATCTCAGGCCTTCCTATACAACAAAACATAAAACTCTAGAGACAATACAGCACCCAGTTTCTTTTGTATTCTCTCAGTCCTTTCTCGCTTCTTTCTCTGTCTCTGACTCACAGTTCACTCGCAGTTATCGCCGTCATATAACCATCAAAATATATATAATGTTAAAAAACCAAGAAAACTGAAATTTTATTTAGATGAGTTTCGTTTCCCAGACTCAGAATGCTCTTGACTTTTTATTGGTGTCCTGATTTCCAACTGTGCATTGTTATTGATTATAAATATCCATCTATATAGGAGCACATTCCGAGTTCTCGAGCGTTTTTGTTACGTGTTTTCTTAAATTTACCCGAAGCGTTAATAAAAAATGAATTAGTGCATCAGGATTTCAGGTACAGCTCTCGTTTGGTACAGATCTCAGCAATGATTTATTATCAATCGTAAATTGCTGTTGAGTAAAGGCCAAAATGGCATCAAAATTCTTCAGGTTTTACAGCTCGATAAAACGCTGTAAAGGAGAACTCTAGAATTTCCAGGTGTTAGAAAAAACTCCAGTTTTTCCATCAACTAAGTTTGAATAGAGAGTGAGGGGAAAGAGAAAGAGAGAAACTGGAAGAGTTTACTTCCTCACTTAGCACTGTTTAGTCCAAATCAAAATATTAGTAATTGTTTTTGTTGGTTTTTGTTTTATGTGTCGAAACCAAATTTTAATAATGTTAATTTGTTGTGTGTTTCATGGGATTTGAGATTTATGGCTGCATTTCGGTTTCGCTGTAATTATAAGCAACACTTTCAAAAGGTGTGCCACACACACACACACACGCACTTACACACACTCAAGCACACTCACATTATCGCAGCCTGTGGTCCACTGATCAGAGCGCTTGTCCAAGCAAAAAGGCGATAATTATTTGATGTGGGGCTTAGTTTATGCTAAATATGGATAGCTAATGACTTGAAGAAAGGGCAAGAGAAATGGGGAAAAGTACAGGGTATTATGGGTTCAGTTAACAAAAGATCCGTTGACTTCTTTGATTTGTTCTGATTGTTTACTTTTAACAGCTCTAAAATAGAACAATGAGAAAAGCTTAGTATCTAGTTCAGCTAAGTTACTCCTAAGCCACAATCAGATTCTGAGTCTATGTTTTTTTGGCTTGATAATCTTGGCTAAAACTTAACAGTTTCTGAGCTGTTGGTCCATCAATTTCCCGACTCATGCCAACAAGTTGTCAAAGTATGTCAACTATAAACTCACTTTCTGTTCTTTTTTTTACGAGTCTTTTTTTGTTGTTGTTAGTTTTTGTTAATTTCAATGAAAATGACTTAACACTAACCCAATGACCCAATGGACAAGTTCTTTACAAAACTTTTCATAGAATTTATGCATGTTTGTGTGTGTGTGTTGCGATGTTTTTGTTGTGCACAGTCGTCTGCGGGGTAATTATAACGCTAAATCAGCCAAGCCACGACCATTGTTCAGAGACTAAATCTTAAGATATGCGCACTTAGATAAACCTCAATCTCCGTACAATGGCAACAACTAGCAACCAGCAACTAACAACTAAGAACAACAACAAACAGAACGTGCATTATAATTATTTTCATAATAAACTTGACAGAACTATAGTTTTTAGCAATTAAATATAAACAGACAACAGACAACAAACAAACACACAAAAAACTAGCAACAATTATGTGAATAGAATAAAGCAGACGCAGTGTCTTGGACCCGGTAAGACCTGCTGCATCTACCAAAAAAATACAAAATTGTGCAAAAAATAATAGAAATTATTTAACAAAAAATATATAAATATACTTAATACTAAATGTGCAAACTCTGATGTTGACTGCCATCAATTCAAGGCTACAAGTTTTAAGAACATGTTCGTTCATTCGCTCATTCGTTCGCCTGTCAATATTGACGATGATCCGTCTGAAGTCGAGCTCCAAGTTGGATTCTTGATGCCTTCGTTTCAGCTGTTGTTGGACTGTTACTGTGAGGGTGATGCTGATGGTGGTGCTGCTTGTGGTGACGGTGACTGCGACTGTGAATGTGACTCTTCTCGTCGCATAATTAATGACTAACATTCGGCCCAGGCGTAGTCAGTCAAACTCGCGCTTCATCTAATGTTCGAAGAGTTTCTATGTGTGATTGATAACCCAAAAATGATGCAAACCTGCTTCGACTTGTTCGCTTTTCGTGTTTGGCTTTTTTCTCCATATTCACTCATATTTGTCTTGATACTCTGACTAAAGGGGAGTTTGGTTTTGTGAGCAGTTGTGGCACTAAAGGCAGTTAAAATCCTTTAATTAAGCTTGTTTTACTCTAAGAAGATTTCTTTAAATAATTTCAACTAATTACAAGCATTTAAAGGTGAAGGTATTGCTCATTTTGGGGGCCCTATCTTTGTTAAGTCACAACTTAAATACATTTCAGAGCATTTCATCTTCTGCTGCTTCTCGTTTAACTTTTTCAATGTCCGGGACTTACAGGAGTGGCTAACGTTTAGTGAATCAATCAATAAAACGAGTACAGTTGGCAAAATTATTCAAATTTTCGCTCAAGTCAATTTGGCCAGAGCCAAATACCAGACATGGACAGAGCGACAAGTGCATTCATTAAACAAAAGACTTAAATAGGCAACGAACTGGCTTGGTGGGAATCAAATACATTTGTGTGGTCTTTTCTTTTATTTTTCACCACTGCTGTTGTTGTTGTTTTTGGTACATTTTTTTCGTTTTAATTAACAGCTTTACAGCAGTACGTTTTCAACGGTGAAACTTTGGGGCGTCCCATCCGAACCGCCCATTAACATAAGACGTTCGATTTGCTTCCTATACCCCTCGTAACCCCCTTGCAGACCCCTTCAATATATAGCCACAATAAATGCACAGTGAAAATTAACACGCTTTTCAGTTCACGCTCACTGTATGTGTGTGTGTGTGTGACTGGGTGTATTTGAAGAGTCGCATTGGATATCCATCCATCCATCCAACCATTCATCCAGGTCTCTGGGACCCACCGCGGCGGTACGACTCTGAGTTTGTCATACAAAATATGCAAATGCAGTCAACAGAGTTCGAATCTCGACTTTTTTCAGTTTTCTGTTTTTGTTTGTCAATTTTATAATATTTTACGGGTGTTAACTTTATGCGGAAATGTTATAAACGTTTTATGCTTGTGTCAACTAATAATTGCCTCCAAATATCCAAATATCCAAATAATTCCCAATGCTCCGTGAAGATTACACATTTTTAAAGGTTGAACTCGATCGGTTTTCTCTCCATCGAAACTCATTAACGGCTGTTCATTTATTTAGTTCCATTTATTTAAGATATAAAATCGTATATTTGTTAAACGCTTCAAAAAAGGTCAGAATATTTTATTTTAATCTTAAATATTATGAACTAATAATTTTGTTTTACCTAAAACTTGGAACACATAAAATTCAGTATTTCTTAAAGGTGTCTTGGCTTCGTTTTCTTTTATACGCAACTGGATTATAAATTTGAAAAGTCAAACCTCAGTTTGGTATAACTTTTCTCAAGACAAATCGGTAATCCCTGTTTCACTCCACCCAATGACATTTCTCCGCTTTCCCACAACCTTTCACTCACATTTCTCCCAAGTGCCGCGTCTCCTCTGTCTACCCATTTTACTTTGCAACAATTCGCAATTCACAGTTTGACAATTTGGCAATTTCTCATGTTTTCAGCAAAACAATTTTGACATATAATTGCCCTGGTTTTGTCCTGGTTGTGCCCTCCATTGGTAGATGATCTCATATCCCCTAACAATTTGTATGCTTTGTGCTCAATGCTGTGATATATTTATGGCATTCTGTGGTTAGGTAATGGCCCCCGGGCTTGACTGCTAAACATCCTTGCCCTTTTTTTCCTGCTGCTATGCGTCGAGGACATGAGCCAACTGATATTTGTGCCATGTTGCTGTTTGCATTGTTGGCATTGTTTCGCGCATTTGTCAAGAGTCAAAATATTTATTGAGTTCAACTGGTTTTGTGGTCAGTTGTGGCAATGAATTGGGTCCGTTTCGAGTGCTGTTTCTGGGTTTTTAACAGGGTCTCGGCCCAACCCACAGATACAGATACGGATACGAATACGGATTCGGAGACGTGTGCCAAAAAAATTATGCGAAACGCTCTGATAAATGGTATGAACGTAAAATTTTGTCGCTTCTCGCTGATCTAGATAAATGCATTTGAATTTGCATGTTTTATTAAGAAATTTATTAACACACACATGCCTAAACCTACACATATATGTATAAGGGGATATACACTGTGAAGTCAAGAGTAATTCTCAGTCCAAGTCCAAGGCTCGATCTGTTTGGTATTTCAACCTTTTCATTGTCTCGCTGCCTCGTTCGTTATAAATTATGCACTTAAGTTGAGGGTGTTTTCATTATATGGATAAAGTTCGATGCGGATTCTGCAGCAGAGCGCGCAGCTCGACGTTTTGGCATTTTAATACCCTAATGGAAGGGGTATATCAGTTTGATTAAGTCTATTTAATGTGTTTATCGAAAATATTTACAAATTAGTATAGGTAACTATTTAAGACTTGAATATATGTTTGGAACTGATTTTTTATATCCCAAGTTATGTCCTTTTTATAGAGTATTCCATTTGCTGCCTACTCAAGTATTCCAAACGCGGGTTTTGCTCTCGTGTGGTTATTTTGTGAACTCCGGAGTGTGTCTGGATTGTCTGGTCTGTCTGTTCTTCATTTTTCAACGCCTGGGATGGTCCAGGGTCTCATCTCCGTAGTCGTTCGTCGGTCGTCGCCGCCCGCCCGCTGTGCGAGTGACACTGACACTTGAGTAGATGTTTTGCGGTTGATAAAATCAAGAGCAAACAAGGCAAAAGGCACTGAAAACTCCACTCAGTTGTTGTTGTTGTTTCACCTCACTTCTCAGCTCTTCTCCCAATGCTTTTTTTTTCTCGATTTTGCTTGTGTGGGGAACTCTCTGTCGCCCTGACACAGCGAGGTCCTTTCGCCGCCGATTTTTTTACTAATGGTGTGACAAATTTTAAACAAGTAATTTCTGCATGTTGTTTATGAGCATCGCATCGCATCGATCTGGAGTGTGTGTGTGTGCGTGTGTGTGTGCTCTCAACGGGAGAGGAAATACACTTACATATGCCACAACATCCAAGTTGAAGTTCATAATAAAATTTATGAGCAATGCAAAAGAAAAGACTAAAGAAAAAATTTCAATGGTTTGTGGCGTTAATTTCAACAGAAATTTACCTCATCCAAGCCATGGCGATGACGATTATTGAACTCTGTTTAAAAATCTATAACAACTCATCAGGTTTACGATAGTTACCAGCGTCTGAGAGATGCTTATCGCCCGACAATATAACGCTTCATTATTGTAAATCATAATTTCTCGTTCAGCAGAAGAGACAAGTTTCCACAGACGCCACATGCGGTTACTCCGTCTCCCCATCGCTCTCCACCTGTCCACCTGTCCAACTGTCTGACAGTCTGTCTTACTGTCTGTCTGTGGACCACACTCTAAACTATGCTAAGATATTGTTTGAACGGCGCTGGGCTGACAATGAGTGTGTGGGCCAGTTAAGTTTTCTCTTTAGACATTAATGCGACCATTTACTACATATTATATTATATTATAGCGCCAGCTAAGGAAATTTAATTCCAAATTTTGTTTCAGCTAAGAACAAGTTACACAGTTACAGAGACGCACAGCGAACAAAGATACAGATACAGATACAGATACAGTTGCACTCACTCGATGCCAATCAGTGTGGTACGGCTGCTGTTGATGCTGCAGCTCGTTACCTCCAAAGTTGTCTCATTTTCAGTTTTCAGAGATTCAGTTTCGTCTTGCAGACGTCGTCGACATTGACGACTTTGTTGATAATTTTGATTTTATTATGTTAATAAAATGTTATGGTTTAAAATGTTCAACTCGAAGTCAAGTCAAGTCAAGTTGACTCAACAGTCAGTCCGTCAGGTTGAATGCTGCAGCTGTGATTGGTGCCACATGGGTTCGTTCTGATGTCGTCTGTGCCTCATAACTCATTAGTGACAATATCTCTCCACTGTGTGGGTTAACTGATTTCGATAATTTTCATGTTCTCAGTTCTCTCTCTCCCTCTCTCTGTTTCTCTCTTTGTTAATTGGATTAAATATCTGTTCAAACAATTTTGCAGTAGCCTCTGAAAATCTCGAAAAATGCACATTGCTTTGAATCGTTTTCTCAAGTTTTCTCAGTTCTCTGTGATCTCAAGAGTTTTGTGATTCGTATTGTGGCCATTTCGATTTTGTCCCCTCAATTTTAATAGCCATGTTCTCGATGGCGCTGTGTTCGCTGTCATTTTAATAGCATTCGTAATATGCGTTTTAATTAGTCTGAACGACTTGTGGGGGGTCTCTCTGACTATAAAAAGCTACATGGCTCCGCCTGTTTCTCAGCCGATTAATCAGCTGCATTCTGATTACATATACACTCCGCTCCATGGGATATTTCTTGTTCTTGACCATTTTGATTGTCATCAATTGTGGTCTTGTTTCCATAATGGGTTAATGTTCATATCACAGTCGTTAAATGGTATTTAGGTGATAGAATTTGAATTTTTTAGTAACTATAACTAAACTTAAATTAGTGGCCATAATTCTTAATAATTTTTAAAGTAGTTGTTAGCCAAAGTAGTTTATAATTCAGTCTAATAGAGCTCTTAGAACTTGCAGAGTTTCCAAAATATTTTGTGGTATTAAATATTTGCTTAACCCACTGATTTGTCTTAAATTCGAAAACCTCCCACTCCAACTTCAAGGTAAACCTTAAAATCGAACTCTGCTCCACAAAAAGCCACAAAAAATACGAAAAACGCTGAAACTTAAACATAATGCAATTACTTAAAACTGTACCATGGTCTGTTATGGCTGGGATCAGATCACAGAACAGCGGAGAAGGGGCGCAGGTGAGGGCGGAGGCGAAGGTGCTCTGTTAAAACAGGACACGCCCACTGAGACGGCGGTTACAGCAAAAGGTCGGACTTTAAGCAGTTGTGTTTGGATTTAAAGCTCGAGGATTTCTGTGTCTCTTCCCCTTTCCCTTCCCCTCTCTCACCCAGCTTCTCTCTCACTTAATGTAGATCATCTCACGGCGCTGAGACTCTGCGCCGCCGATCGATTGATCCACAGCGATCACACCGAGGGAGGGGAGAAGTCTTACGGGGAGCGGCCATGTGAAATGCATGAATTGCGGCAAAAAGGCCAAAATTAAGTGTATTTTGCTGCAATAAAAGCAAAAGCAACAACATCAACAACAAATTGAATGCTACGCCAAAAAAAAACCCACAAAAAGTGGGTGGAAAAATGGGCGGCGAATGCGAATTTGCTCAGTGCATGATTATATAGCGTAGATTGCAAAAACAACAACGTACTCCAAGTCGATCGCTGGGCATCTGAGAGCCAAACTTGGTCAGTGCCAGTCGGTTACCCTGCCCTACCTCTGTGCCCGTTCTTGCCTCTGCAGCTGTACCGCCCCCACCACTGACCCTGCTCCATCGCCCTAAGTCGTTGCGTCTGGGTCGACTCAATATTCATAGAGGTCGTCGTGTCGCGGTTACATGAGAGATGCTGTCCAAGATCTGTGGCAACTGTAAGTTCCTTTCTCGCCTGTCCCTCTCATATGCTAAGAGAATTATAACACACGGTCTGAGTACTCCTTTCCTCCTCTGCCAGTGCTTTATAATTGCTTTGTAACCTCTTTGTTTGACTCTTGAAGGCACGCACCCCCAACGAAAGTTTAGCCTGGAGATGGAACTGTTTAAGAAGATTCAGTAACTTTTTCTATTCACTCTGCCTCACGCACGAGCTATGCGATACTTGACGTCACGCTGCCATCACAATTGGCCAATTTCCAAGTGGCGCACTCACTTTTTGTGTTGCGCACAGTGTGCAGTGTAGAGTGTAAACACTGTAGTACAAATTAATTGCTGCTTTACACGCGTTCGCCAGCGAAATCATTCATCTGCTGGAAACACATGCAAGTACAACACGTTGCACTGAGAGAAATGTCTGACTATGAATTGGAAAGGCCACAACTATGGCCATAACTATGAATTAATTAACAATTTCTTGCCGTGTGCTTTACTATTACAATTTAAGCACAGACTGTAGAGGACTTGCGCCTGAGACTGCGACTTCGAGTGCTGTCTGATCAAGACATTATCGATATGTTTTACGTAGTCAGAGTTGGAGTCGGAGTCGGCGTTGGAGCCCGATCGAGCGGGTAGACGAAGCTCTCCCAGGAGAGAAATCCAATTAGCTGCGCTTGTGGCGGCAACTCTGGCGGCTCTGCGCTTCGGCGGTGGGAGAAAAGACATGCAAAGGACTAGAAAGAGAGATCCCAAATGGTGGGCTGGACTGATGCTACATGCTACGGCTTAGGCCAAAAAAAAAATTCAATTGTTGAACTACGCTATGTGGGCTGGCAGCAGGCTGCATCCACAGCAGACTTGGAAAAACAAAAAAAAATTGAGATTTAATCGCTGCGGCAGCCTCTGAAAGAGTTAAAGCCAAAGGAAAAAGGAAAAACACCGCCACAGAGTCTCAGTCTCTCCAGACGCTCGAGTCTTGACTCTGAGGCGCAAAATTATAATTGCAAATTTTGTGTGCTACGACAAACACACACACACACACCACATGCAGCTAGTGAGAGTGTGGCAGGCGTGATAAGGCAACAACCGAACTGCTGATAGCCAACAGCATGAAACTTCTTGGCCAACTGTTTTAGCCATGGCACGCAGTCCACTTAATTGCACGGTGAACGATGTGACATTAATGCCGACGCTTTGCATTCATTTTGGGGGCATAATGAGCACCACAATAGTGCCACAAGCCAGAGGTCACAGGCACAAACTGGTGGACACGTTTGGCTGTAAGGCGACTGAAGAAACTGGGAGTATGCGGGGCTTATAAATTAATCTGTTGGCCTAAAGCAATGTATTGAATTTGAAATTGAATTATAGTAGTGTGTAAATAAAAGGCCTGTAAAAATATACAAGTTTTAATCAGGTATTTTGAGGAATATTTTTAACTTAAGTGCCACTAATTTTATAAATTAAATAAATATAGCATTCCCTCTACAAAAACAAAAAATTAAATCAAGAATAAGTAGGATGTAGATTCAGTAGGATGTAGAATTGTGTACAAAACAAAACTTCCTTCTAGCTGCCTGCATATAATCTCGAAATCTCGACGACCCAAATGCGGGTGAACGATCGCAATGAGTGTAATAATCACAGCACTCACATCTTCTTTTCCAGCTGGACAAAAGACACACACGCACACACACAACTCGAGGACATCTATCAAAGTCAAAATAGAGCGCAGAAATCTTTTGCACATTCCACTTGGCTGGCCCCGCCCCCTCCCCCCTGCTTCCTACCCTTTTGGCCAGCTGTAACAACATGCAAATTGGCTGGAACAGAGCAGTCAGCAGAGGTAGAAGGCCAAAACACACAGTCTACAGGCCACAGGCAAAGTTGTGCCTGTTTTGTGGCATGTTGCATGTGTTGACTTAAGTGCCACACAATTTACTACACTTTTGGCATGACAAACGCATGGCGAACGCATTGAAGTAGCCAAAACCGCTAACAAGAGCAGGCCAAGTAACCCAAAGGATTGCAAACAACGAGCCATGGGAAAAATGAAGCCAGTAGCTCTCGTTGCCATGGTCTTCTGCCGCTCAAACTTGTAAAGAATTGCAGCAATTTTCTTCTTGTTAAGCAAACGTCACAAACAAACCGCCCGCAATTGCGAAACAACAACAATGGAGTGGAGGAGTGGGGGGGGAAAGTGGAGGAGTCAGGGGAGTGAGTGGAGTGGAAACTGTTGTTGTTGCTGCTTTAACCGTAGACAAGACACATTTCGATCACTGTCAAGTTGCCCTCGACGCGGTGTCAATATTTTGTGAATTTACGCAGGCTAGAAACGAAGACAGTAGCTCAGATACAGTAGCTACAGACAGGGAGATACTCCACTGTAAGATACTCTGCAGCAAGATAATTTGTCGTACATCAAACTCGTCTTTAGCAAAATGATTGTTATAGGAAAAGATACTCTCCAAAAAGATACTTCTGGGAGACAAAGGAGATTGATATTGTTGCTATTGATAAATCATAAGTATTTGATCCTCAGGCACTTTAATCTGTTCTCATTTTCCAAGCAGTCTTCACCTATTTAGCTCCACCACTTACAGGGTATTAGAGCCTAGAAACATGTGACTGTCGTCTACCGCCTGCTTGACATTTGTTCTTTATGGGCAGCACTCTCTGGGCTGCTTCGGTCAGGAAGATACATTCGATGTGGTTTGTGGTTTGTTGTGTGTTTTTTGCTTTATTTTGTTTGTTGCGTGGTTCAAATTTGCATATAATAAGCCGCATCAATAGTGAAACACGTTTGCACAGTGATTCTACAGCCGCCAAGCCATATAAAGCACGAGTGTGAGAGCAGAGAAAGAGCTAGAGAAAGAGTAGAGTTGAGGAGACAGTGAGAGAGAGAGGGGGATAGAGAGAGAGTCGGCTGTCACCTGTCAATCCTTGGGGAGACAGTGCTCAGAGTCAGGAGACAGACTTAAATTCCAGCGATATGTCTCATTTTCATTTGATTTGGCTGGCAGCTTAAAGCCAAGACGTTAAAGCCAAGACCAACTGCCAAAAACCATTTGGAGTCCAAAACGCATACAGCAATGTTTTGGCATAATTGAGCAGCGGCAAACAGGACAGAGAGAGAGGGGGAGGGAGAGTGCGGCGACCGCACGTTGACCCAATTCATAATCATGCTTAAACGCCGTCTCTGAACTTTCAACTTGCTCTTGGGGCATGCCGCATAATGCAGATAATCATGTTAATAACAATGGTAATGATGATTAGGCCTCGCTCTCTGGACCTCAAATGCTGCGAATGCTGATGATGGTAGCCTTTCACCGCCACATGAACCTGCCGCATCACATTGTTTTTGTTCAGCTGCTTGCTGTTGTTGTTGTTGTTGTTTTTGCTGTTGTTGCAGTTGTTGTTGTTGTCCTCGTGTGTCCGCTTTGCGCTTAGAGCAAACATAATTTTCACAATCAGCCCAAATCTCGATCGCTCGCTAGCTAAATCTTTTTCTGCCTTTGACTTCTTTGACTTTAAAACTGACTTGGACTCAAAAGAGTTGAAAACTTCTTCATACAGACTGATCTGCTTGTTGTTGTTGTTATTGGCGCTTTCACATGACTCATAACAAGCCAAAAGCATTTTGTAAGCAACGCTTAAGATGCAAAAGCAAAGCAGAAGCAGCTTCACCTCCAACAACAGCAACAACAACAGCAACAGCTACAAAAACACATCGAAATCGCGTTCGCCCAAAATTGAGAGAGAGAGAGAAAAAAACCTCAACTGACTACACAACACGAATTCAAAATGCACTCACAGCTAATCATAAATAAATTAAATTGTTATTAAATAAATAAAAAAATTAGCTTTTAATTTCCTGTTTTTTATTGCGAACAAGATTTATATTTATGTACTGAACAATAAGAGCAGAATATTTAAATTAAATAAAAGTCATAAAATAATTAAATTCAATCGACTGAAAGCCAAATAAAATTAATGGAATTATTTGTATTTTATTTTATATTTACGACTAATTTAACTTGTAAATATTTAAGCAAATTTTATGCTTCAGCGTAGTGTCGCATATTCAATTTAGAGCTGCACATACCCTACAAAAAGCTGCATGAAAAGCAAATCACACAAAAAAATATCGAAAAAGGAGAAAAATTCTGAATAATTCGTGATCTACAGGCGCAAAAAGAGGGTCACGTTGTTGGCTGCTGTTGTTGTTGCCGTTGTTGTTGCTGTTGAGGACGCTGACGATGCGCTGTTGGCCCTGGCCAAAAAGAGAGCCACGTATGAGACTCTGTGTTGTCCAGTTGGAACGATCTGTCCGTCTGTCCAAGCGCACGCTGCACTGCAAACACGATTTCAAAATATTTCGCATAAATAAGTTAGTGTAACACACGAGACCGAAGACCAAAAAAATACCAAAAAAAAAAAATACATCCCAGCCCAAAAGCGAAGCGTTGATCACACGTTCACATTATTTGATGATCGCACGATATGAAAACCAAAAAAAAAGACCAGAAAAAAAGGAGGAAGAAGTAGGTGCTTAAGGAGAGTTACCAAAGAAACTGTTAAGGAAAGCACAAAAAGCTGTTTGCCCAATATTTCCATACAGCACATAGCCAACATAGCCATGATCGTGATAATCCATTATTAATGCCAATCAGCATACAGCAGCAACAACAACAACAACAGCTTTCAACAGTAGCTTCCCATAGAGATTATGATCGTGGCGCCCATTTCCTGTGCCAGAATGAACCGCTGCACCACCCAAACCACCACCCACCCACCGTCCAATGCATTGACATGAGCAATTCGTAAGTTTGTCGCCTGCAACAACAGCAGGAATAACAACAACAACAGCTGGGAAATTTGCATGCAACCTCGTTGCTGGCTCACCTGGTGGTCCACCGCCACCACATTGCGGTTGTTGTCATTACGGGGATGCAGTTGCAGTTGCAGGACCTCCCACATGCAGCTCAATTGTATTGTTGCGGTTTTACACTGCTACCGTTTGCCCAAGTTACCAACTTACCAACTTGCCACAATTGCTGCAGTTGCCAAGTTGGCAAGTTGCTTCATCATCATCCTGGCTGCATTTTGGTCTCATAATTGTACGAAATTTAGTTCGCATGCCCTTGCGGTCGCCTTTTGCAACCTGGTCTTGTAACTTGCCACAGGAAGGGGCAGCAAATGGAAGCTGAACGTTTTTTGTTTTTGTGTGTTTTTTTTTGTCTCCTCTTATTGCCTTAACGGGCAGAACAATAAATGTTTTCGTTTCGTTTCGGTTTCGGTTTTGTGTGCAACGTTTTGGGGCATTCAAATGTGGCAGCAACTTTCGCGAAATGAAAACTTCAATTTTTTATCGAGTGCATTGCTCATAATTACAAAAGCAGCCCAAAAAACCCGACAACAACAACAAGTAGAAGAGAAAAGGCCCAAACTGTTGCCACAAAAGAGTGAAGCAGCTAAACGTTGGCTTTGGCTTTGGGCCAAGTTAACTCCTGTACTCGATATTCAATTTTGCATTTTACAACAAATGCGTGCCTTACCATATTTAGTTGGCGTGCAAAAATAAGCCAAGTTAACCGAGCAGGAGGAGAAGGAGAAGGAGATGGGAGGGGCAGTGCCAGTGTACGATTAGGAGCTGCACTCGGAGGGGGGATTAACTTGCAGCTCGTGCATTGTGCTTATCATTTACATAGCTTAGCATTTTGATGACCCAACCATTTGTGCTACACTGTGGCACATAGAGTGCGGCTAGGCTGCCCCATCAGCAGCAGCAGCAGCAGCCTCAGTAGTTGCAGCCTCAGCAGCAGCAAAAAAATTAATTTCAAATTAAATTTATGGCGCCGCAACGTCAGAAAAGGAAAGCGTCGCCTTCCGTATGAGTGTGTGCATGTGTGCATGTGTGTGTGTGTGTAAGTGTGTGCGAACTGTTGGCCACCGCAATGCCAGCAACAACAATGACAACAGCCTGGCTGTGATTTATAACTGTTTGGCCCAAAAGCTAACCCCCTCGTAAAAGTTCACCACAGAGAGTCAGCGAGTCAAGCTGATGTTGCAACTGCCACACATTTGTGACCACTCATCAACCGACGGCGGCTATAAATGTCCAGCGAAACCATCAACCATCAGCCACCACACGAGACACACAGACTGACAGCCAGAGACAGCAAGGGAGTGTGAGAGAGAGAGAGCAACTGAGGCAGTGCAAGGGCGAGTGAGACAAAAGTTGGTATTATGGTCACTTTGTTGTCGTTGCTCTTAATCGTTTTGGAATTGCTTTATTAATAGAACAATTGTCGGAATTAAAGGCCAAGTAACAACGGCACCGACAACTCGACGCTATTTTCCATTTCGTCTCTGCTCTTTTATTTAATTTTATTTTAATTCATTTTACACTATTTTAATTTCTGTAGTTGGCATAAATGTAAGAAAGATGGGTGTATTTATTGGTGTGTATGACAGGAAAGATATGCATTAAGTTGCTTACAATTAAATTTTAAACAGGAGCTTACACAGATTACGTATACGCCATGTGAAGAAATGTTTGTGTAGACACATTTATTTATCAAGCTAAAGCTCTTAAGCCCTTAAGCTTTAAGAAATTGTATTTCCCCACTATCCCTTAACTGACCTCCCTGTTTTCAATATCCCCCATTTAGTACAGGGTATCCGCTTGGGCTAGAGTTCGCTCTTAATATGCTCAGAAGGCATGTTTAATGCTTTGAGCTTGCAACTCAGCATGACACTTGATGCCTGATGCTTTAAGTGAATAATTGCCTCGAAAAAAAAGGCAAGCAAGAAGAAGCAGCCACAGCAGCATCAGTGGCAACAACAACAGGGGAAACAATGCTAAAGTTGCACACATGGGGGCAACAAATGATGGCCAGCAATGATGACCAGCCGTTAAAGGCCAGGCAAACAAACCAGGCCAGATACAGGCCCAGATCTGAGGCAGCAATTAGAACGGCAGATTGTAGGGGGGTAAGGAAGGGGCACATGGAGGTGAAATGCGTTACGTCGCGTTGCGGTGAGCTTGCAACATATTTAACACTCCCTTTTGATATCGCGAACTAGAAAAACGCAGTCAACGCATTGTCGCCGTTGCATTTTGTTGGTTGGTGGTCATTTGCCTCGGGGTGACGATGTTGCAACATGCCTGTTGCATGTTGCCTGTTGCTCGCTGCCTGGTGGCTGGTGCCTGCTGCCTGCTGCCGCTTAAGTGATTTGTACAGCTTTCCCAAGGGAGAGCGAGGGGGGGAGAAGCGTAGAAGAGACAGCAACTTCATTAATATGTATACTGCAAGTCTGTCCACTTGTCTCTGGTATCTTTGGTGTCTTTCTGTGGCAATGTGGCAATGTGGCTCTGACTGCGTTTTGCGAAGTGCAAACTGTTTAATTGCGGAATAATTGTTTTGCACACATAACCTCGCACCGTTGCAAATGGACCTGGCCGGGGCCATAAAAAGCATATTAAGTGCGAATTAATGACCACAAAAGGCTTACCAGGCCACCGCTCACTTCTGACCAGGCCCGAACAGTGTCTAAACTGTGGCTTCACTCTGGCAAAAAGCGGAGCACACACAAAGATCGCCATAGCCATCGCCACAGCCATCCCCAGCTTCAACTGCATCTCCAACTGGTCGATTAAGTCGCCTGCCTCAAGTCCATTCACCACTTAAGTACAGTCATTTAATTAGTCTTTAGTTTTAATGTATTTGTATTACAATTTATTAGCACTTACGGCTACTCAACAGAACCGCAGACTACAACATAATATCTCTCACAAAATGCCATTACCAGCAATCCAAGAGGGGCAACTACAACTCAATACAAATTCTTAGGAACACATTACCTTTTTAGAGCCCAGCTTAGAGACAATCTTTCTTTATAGACTTAACAGCAACAAAATTTAAAATTGTTGCAAAATTTTATAATTAATTTCTTACAATACTCTAAAATTTACATCCAATTATGCACATAAATATTAATATTCCAATCGTGTTTAGAGTTAAAACTAAACTAGTTTAAGCCAGCTCTATTTTATATTGAAACTATCTTCAATCAGCAATTTGGAGCTCTCGAGCGTGTAGCATCCGTTATGTTTTTCTGGCACTGACACAATTATCTCTATGAAAACAATCGGCAAGTGCCATAAACATTTGTTAATCTTAACCGAAATACTACCATATACTACTATAATATTCATGTATATACTTAAGATAGATCTACTGGCATGTGTGTTTCTATTTTCGGTTGTTTCTGTTTCTGTTTCAATTGAGACAAGATCTCTTAGCCAAGTTATCGAGCAGGTTTGTCCATTTGCCGCATGCATATTTATTAAATCGTATTGTTCCCAATAGCCAATAGATGGGACTCTATAGCAGTTATTTCTTCAGTCTTTTTAAACGATATCAATTCAAATCGTTGGCTTATTGACTCGTAACAGCTTTTTCTCGAGCGATTCAAAGGCGAGCTTGTTATTTTTTCTATAACAAATTCTTGCATTAATTTCAAATCAATTTTCTTCACAGCTAAAGGCCCTTCCTTATCTCTTCTGAAGTAGAGAAAGGGAGAAGGAGAAGAGAGAGAGACGACTGCTCCGCAACGAACAAATTTTCGTGGATCGCGTTGGCTAAACAAAAGAATTTCATTGTTTCATCGCGGCTGTAAAAGAGATTTATGCGTCCAAGTGAAATCATTTATCATGCTTAATTAAAATTGAAATGTTTAGCTGGATGTCTTCTTCTTCTTCTTATGCTTCTACAGCTCCATCTCCGTCTCCCATTGGGGGGGAACGTAGCCTTCCCTAATGCCCAGCATTTTCCTTCTACACCTTTTTGTATAATATGTTGACACATTGTTACACAAAATGCATTTAACCGGTTTTTACCTACTATTATTTATTATTCTCCTGATCTCCAGTTGTCCATTGTCTCGAATCTTTCCTTATATCGTCTATATAGTGTATATTTAGCGGTGCGTTTCCAATGCAAAGCGGTCGTTTATCTTTTAATTGTAACAGTCCAAGGCATTGGCTATAGGCCGACATTGGACTGTCATAAATCGTTTCTTTTTCGTTTCTCTGTGTGAATTTGAATATAGTTTTTATAATGACATCCGATGGGATTAGCATCATAAAAGGATCGGCAAATGTTGCATCTTTTAGTCGTCGAGTTGTCGAGTTTTCTCCTAAGCCGATTGCCAGTAGCATCTATCGATTGTTCTATTCAATTCCACACAATTTAGAACTAGTTCTCACCTAGTAACAGTTTCAATACCCACTCATTAGATGAGCTCTATACAATAGAATAGCTATAACAATTACATCACTTTTGCTGCTATAATTATTGATTATTTTTGTTATTCGCTGATTTGATTTTTAATGTGAATCCTCACTTAACACCTGTTTTCGTGGAATTTTAAATATTGCACAGATTATACAATTTCTCGTTAAATCAATCAGCGAATCGGCGAAAAATATCTATTCATTTACAATGTAGATCGATTGGTAATTCACAGAAATTAGTCTTGACATTAGGCTATAGTTAAGCAATTATGCATTGAACCCATTTCCATTTTAATAAAGTCGGTGTAGAGTGATTGAAAACGATTGTAACTTTAATATTTGCCCATTAGTTGAAATACCCTGTAAGTAGCAGTGTGTCTAAATGGGGTAGGCTTTTGATACTTGGAGTTTTTAGGAGTCAAATAAAATACTAATAATTTTAAATGTATTTTAACTATTTGCTCAGTTATAACTGAAGCGTAGTAAGCTCCGAGTCGCTTTACTTTACACTATTTCTACTTATTACTGCTATTAGCTATTGTTATATTGTTGTATAAGGTGTGTTACTGCCAAGCTTCAGTTATAACGAGCACACACACACACTTGTGTGTGCACACTCTTATATGGCGGGGCGACTCTCCAAGTTGGCAAGTTAAAGTTCAATGATGTCATTACGACTAATTCACACCTATGTTTGAATTCTGAGTATGCGATTGTTCATATACGTCTCAGTTTTCGCGATCGAAATCTAAATAATTTTAGCATTTAATAATTTATTTATATGCAAGTGTGGTTGTGTGTGTGTTTTAAACTGTGCGCCCATCCCGTAGTGTTTAATAACTTTATTTGTCAAAAACTGAAATTGTTGTCTTAGTCAGTTGTGGCCAAAACGCCTAACGAGACACAGAATGTCGACCACACGCTGCGTTTAAGAATTTCAGTTAATTGATTGCATATAGCCAAGTTAATATATTTATTAATGCTTCTTGGTAGCTTACGGGTAGCTAGCTGGTTTTTTTCTTAACAAATGGCAATCAGTATTTTGTGACTGCTAAATAAAATATGAGTTCTACGCAAGTTCGTTGCCTAAGTCTTTTGTTTTTCGTTCGTATTCATAACGAAATGTCAATGAATTCTGTTGGGTATATGCCATCCCATCCCATCTCATTCCATGTACAGTTAGTTGACTTATGCTAAATCAGTTCAAAACTGATTGTCACAGCTACAATTGTGGAAGTGATAGGTGGGTATTGGGGGCGAGGACAGGGGCGATGGTTAAAGGCTTTTTGTTGTCATTGGAAATTAGCACCCGAAAAAAAGTTAATTTAAATCAATGCGCAATCTCTTGTTGAACACCGCTCAACTCGTGCGTTGCTGAAACAAATGCCAATATGTGTGACCCCCTTCTAGCTCTACTCCACTGTCCCTACCCCCTCCTATTCTCTCACTACTTTGGCTTGTTTGTTGGGCTCCAAAAAGTGTTAAGTATGCCTTTTATGTTGGCATCTTTTTGGGATGTTTGGTCTCATCCAGCTCAACGGGTTGTCCGAATTGCTCCGTCCGTCTGTGTTTGCTTAGGCAATCAGTTGTTGATAATTTTTGTTGTTAGTGTCAATTGTTGTATTGTGTGCTCTGTTGTTTTCTGTTGCCAGTTCTCTGTTGTCTGTTTTCAGTTGTGTGTGATAATTTAGACAATTCAACGATAAAAGCGCGCAACTAGCGTATCGAATGTGCAGTGAGTTTTACTTAAATGGTTTCCATTTGCCCGTTTTCCCCGCATTGTTTTCCTTTGGGGCTTGTCGGCGATTGCATTTTAATTATGTCGAATTGGTAACTGGTATTGTTTAATGTTTCATTTAGCACTGGAGTGAAAAGCTTTTTAGTCATACGAATCGCCGTTTTTGAGTTGTGTGGTCTCCCCCTAGACACATGTGAATTATTTCCCATGGTCCATCCATCATCATTGATGCCATTCGGGACGACCTTAAATCGGCATTCAATCATTATTCAGCTCTTTTACACCACCCACCAAATAACACAAGCTATCTGCACTAACAACAAGTCGGTGCTATGTAAGGCCAATCAAGACAACTTGGTCAATGGCTATAATTGCCAGGTCGCTGCCTGTCTCAGACATAGACTCTATAGCTATGTCTGTTTCTGTTTCTATATCTGGTGTTAATGCTTTGACGGGAATTTTCGTTTTCATTTGTGCAACAAACAATAAAAACGTGATTAAAGATGCTATGCAAAGTGCTGTATCAATTGAATGTGGTGTTTATTATCCCAAATGGGGTATATTGATTGTGGGGCACTGTTTGTGACAGTTCAAAATAAATTCTTACTAATAAAGTTGTTTTAAACTGTGTATGTATCTTAGATTGAGTATTCTTTTAGAAATGTATCTTTAAGTTCTTCTATCTTTTCCTACTCAAACATTGTACAGTTTTTAAGTATAGCGTATGATAGGTGCAATCAGCTTTCTATACTCTACACCAGCTCGTGTCATTGAGTTTGAAACACAAAACGTTGCCTTGCGAACCGTTTGTTACTGTTGTCTTAATGTGGGAAATAAGTCGAGCTGTGGCCTCTACACGCCCTGTGCCCCAAAAACCAAAGCTCCGGGTCTATTCGTCGTTGTACTCATACTCGTATTCGTAGTGGTACTCTGGGGGCGTACTCGTATTCAGATTTAGATACAGTTGACTATTAAAATCGATGTAAGCGCACTGTGCTTGTGCTGTGCATATAATTACAATAATAAAATGTTAAATATTTTCTACATGCATTTTTATGCTTCATTTCCTGTGCGCAAAGCCCTGAGCCCAGTGCCCACTGGACTGTGGGTTATGGTCAGTGGGCGATGGTCAATGGGAGTCAATGAAGAGATAACTCTTGGTGCATATTAATTTGGATTTCGGGGCGGCAAAGTGCATGGCGGCCATACGAAATGTACATTTAATTGACAGGCGAAAAGAACTTTAAATTAGCATAAACGGACAGCATTTTTTTGTAATTTTATTTATTTTGTTTTTAAACAATATTTTCATTAACAACAAGTTGGTTCTTTTTACAGTTACATCAGCTGTATAGTTTCTTTATATGTTTTTGTGTAATGCCGCCCAAAAGAAACAGCATAAAGCTTTCTTCTGACACACGTCGAACCTTTTGGGACCTGTTCGATGCTTGGTCGGTGAGTTCAATAACTTGATGACTGCATTGACCACAGGAACACGAACACGTTTTGCATATTTAACCGAAAAAGGGCCATCAAAATGATATGTCGAGAAGTTACTACAACAACTCAATTATTAAACTGTCGAAAAATTGGCAGATGCAATCGAACAATCGATATATCGATGACAAGCAACTTGACATCGATCACATGTCAAAAGCGATCAATGAAGAGCGCGCCAGTCATAACGTGACTTTATGAAGTGGTAATGAAGCTATTAGGTTATTGGTAACGTCTACTCTGGGTTGGGGTTTGGGCTTGGGCTTGGCTTTGGCCCACAATTTTCAATATTTACGACAGGAAATTGCGCCTTGCATTGAAAATTTAACAACTTAAGCTTTATGTCAGCCATTTTGTTGTGTATGTTTCTTTTTCTAATAAAATTGATACGTTTTTATGGCTTTTGAATTATGTTGCGAGTCGTTGGCAAGTGATAGATTTATGCGAGTGCGTGTTAAGCTCGTTTTTGAACAACTTTTGGTAGATAAACCTTAGAAAGCTGACAAAAGTTATAATCGTTATAAAGGGTCGGAAATCAGATTTGTTACCACTTTGATTTATTATTTATTTTAAAAGTTTAGAGAGAGTTCTAAGTACGCTTTTGATTTATGAAATATATTTATATCTTTTTTATGGCAACGGGCGGAAACAGCTCTCTTTTTACAACTTTTGTATAGTTTATTAACAATATCTCATCTTGTTTACTTACTTTTCTGACAGCAGATCCCCCTTTCCATATTAGTTCCGCTTTGATTACTCAACTTAAAGGGAGTTTTCTTGAAATTTTCAGAAATCGATTTCAATTGTTTCACCTGAAGTTAGCAACATTCCAATTGTTTAATCCGGCTGGCTATAAAGACACTTGCACTCATCAATTGGTAATTTGTATTGTTTGCATAAAATTCTATTAAAATTGTTGTGGTTTTTCACCCAATCCGTGAGAATCAATGTTCAACAAGATCAGATAAAAACTAGACAGAGACACATAAGGTTAGGGGAATGATTAGTTATTTTCTGTTGAACAAATAGACGGAAGTACTTGATGTAATAACTTAATCATTGAATCATGTAAATAACGTAACTAACTAGAATGACACCAGGGCGTGGCACTTTCAGCCACCGGAAAGAGACAGCAGACAGAATGCCAAGGGGGAATTTATTTACGGCAAAAATCGAATTCTTTTGAAGTTTTCGCAGTGCGAACAGTTATGTCAGCAACTGCAACTGAAACACTTGTTTGAATTGGACTCGGAGCCAAAAGAGTTGGTAGAAAGAGACGAAAGACTATTTAGAGAAGAACAAGAGGAAGACAGAGTCGAATGACCAAACACTTTTAATGATCATCGTTCGGTTTGAGGATGAGAATGAGGATGAGGATTACGAACGTATTTGTTCACCATTAGTATTTGTTATTATTGTTATTACTATGTATTTGAATTGCTCAAGAAGTAAGCTGCTTTTTACCAAAGTGGCCCAAAGAGGCCACAAAAGTGGCCCAAAGAGTCCACGACGACGGCAGCTGAACGGAAATTAGCCAAACTCTAAATGCCAGACAAATGCATTTTGTTCTAGACAACGAGTGGATGGCATGCCTCTTGGCCAAGTTAAAAGAGTGCCGCTCCTAGCACTGGCCTACTCTGTTTGTCTACTCTCCTTAAAGACCAAAAAACAAAACAGAAAAAAGAGAAGAGAAGAGGTAAAGCGGCAAGTGAGCTTAGCCAGTGAGTACTGTAAACTGTAGTGTAGAGTGTAGAGTGTATACTGTACAGTGGAGTTTAGAGGAGCGAACGCGTCATTGTTGTTTACACAATTATTAGGACAACAAGCCGCCGATCGTCGGCAATCTCCGGTTGTTGTTGGTTGTCGGTTGTCGGTTGTTGGTTGTCCGTTGTTGGTTGTCGGTTTTGCCGCTTGCCGCTTGTTGGTTGTTTACACTCTGCTGCTCGGCTGTGAAGCCTTTGATTTTGTTATAGACAAACCACAGACCACACAAAACTCAGTTGCAATTGAAGCCGCTCTTTATCTCCACACCTCTCTCTCTTTCCTTCCCCTCGAATGAGTTGGCAATTTAGCACCTGCGTATTTAGTCCTGATCCTGTTTGCACAACTGATGAAAGAATAACAGTAGCCTCTATTGATTTATTTGCGCAAATGTGGCTCATAAATGTGCAGTTAGATCACGACAATTTCCTTTAGTTTTACCTTTACCTTTTGCCTTTTACCCCCCATCCCTGTGCCTTTTGGGCCCGTAAATCTACTGGGCTAATTGTGCATGCTAATGGCATGCAACTGTGTCGACTTGGAGTCAGACTCGTCCTGTACCTGTGGAGTCACCATTGCAAACCTGAAGTCCAACTGCATTTTAGGTTTGGCTCAAGGAATACGTGAAGTTCACAATTCATGACAAATAAATTTATAAATTATTTAACATTGTTTGTTTGCTTATATTGTTGTGGTTGTTGTGGTGGTTGTGTGGTGCTTTGCACGTACCTCGTTGACGTTGCGACGGTGGTGCACCCACCGAGTCAGAGGTGGTTTACCCAGTCCAAGCAACTGGAACATGACCGACATTGTGGGGCTAACAGTTATAAATATACGATATTCTACTCCAAACTTCCAACTTCCAGCTCGCTCTGACGACCCACAGACCGATCAGATCGTTCGGCATCATCGATTAATGCCAATGCACATTTAATGCACATATTTCGATATTTTTTTTGTATTTTGTGTGCCACTCGATTGATTTTTTTGCTCATATCGTGACGTACGTGCCGCAGTTTCAGTCGCAACTTCAAGTCCCACTTCCAGTTAGTGTTCTCGGCTGTGTTCTGTTGTGATGTCATGTCACAAGGTGATATAACATGACTGCAGTTATTAAACAAGCAAATTATTAGAGCTTACTATATACGAAATGTTGATACTCTAAAGAATTTTTTATATTTTATATAAAGACTTAAGAAACTAACTTAAAAAGTGCTGTAATAGATCTTCAATTTTAAATTGTTCCTAAGATAATATATAAATTCCGAATTTGTCTTGGATGGTGTTAGTTTCGGAATGTATCATAGCTTAATATATGTTTTAAAGGTGCCAAAAAAAATACTTCTCCTTATTAGGAGTAAATTCATAAAAAAACATATTGAAAATGTTTCTGTACTTAAGAAGATTTAATCTTAATTTAGGTTAAAGAGTTGTAGTTTAGGCGTTAATTATTTTATTATATTTGGACTAGAGCTTACTAAGTTTATATTATTTTTGATTAGTTACATTTAAAGATTGAAAAATTAAGTATAAATAATAATTAATCAGTTTACAGAATATACAAAATAGTAAGAGTATTAACAGCCTTTCAGTGATGAATAGTTTGTTATACATATAGTAGGTGGGTTTTTGAAAACTAGGCCTAGGGCCTCATTGGGAGCATTGTGGGGTTTTTAAAAATTCTAAATGTTGATGGCGGTTGAGAGAAGGAAACCAATCCAAAGCAAGTTGTAGACTTGTTTGAGGTTCATTCATTTATGGCTAAGTCACGTTGGAATAATTTGTTTTATGTTAATGTTGAGCATGGCGCATTGTAAGCAGCAGCAGCAGCAGCAACTGCAGCAGCATCAACTGCCTTCCTATGCGATTCTCAATGCAATGCAATTGCTACTTTTTCTTTTTCCTTGGCTTCAACTTTAGCTTCAGTTTAAGCTTTTGTGTGTGCCCCTCAATGAATTGGAATTTAATTTGAGTATTTGCGCAAATTTTCCAAAAGCGACGACGACATCGTGGACAATTGATGCCCGAGCTCCCCCGCGCTTAAGATGTCAGGTGCAGTTGTTGTAGTTTCTCTAGTTGTTGTTGCTGTTGCTGTTGCTCAAAAGATATTGTATCTGCAACTGTTTGCTGCCACAAATGTGGCCCGCACGCAACAATTTGCTACTGGAATTCTTTTGCCATTGAATGTGCTTGCATGTAAATGGATCCAGCAACTGCTTAATCGTGATTCGGTAGTCGCTAGTCGGTACTAGGAACCAAGTACTCGGTACTACTAAAAGATACAATTCTTTTTATTATTTTTCTCCATTTTAAATGCGGCTAATCCAAGTCGAACTCAGCGAAAGGCAACTGCAACAACATTTAATCATAATCCAGTGCCAAGTGATCTATAATAACTTCATTAGATCATTGTATCTACTGCCGGTAATTGAAAGAAAAACACCACAAAATGAAGATAATACCATCATAAGCTGTCTAGGTGGCCCCTCAGCAGTTACTTCCGTTGACGCCCACGTTCTGACCAGTTCGACCCCGTAGAATACCATCTCCCAACTCATTTAAGAGGATTATCGACTTTAATGTGATGTGACGTGACCGTTGCGACGCCGGCGGCAAGTGCCAAAAACAACAAAAAACACGCAGTAAATTGGTAGCCAGAAATTACTAAAAAGATACATTTAATTCCGGCGGAAACACACACAGACTTAGGGAACTATCTTGTAATTAGGGTCCAGAATTCGCACGCTCAATTTCAAATTGAAAATGTAGCAAATTGTGAGCTAAAGTAAGACATCAATTATACCTGTCCAGGTAAAATTGCAACCTGCAATTTTTAGTGCTCTTTTTAGTTCTCTTCTCTTCTACTCTTCCTCTTCTCAATCTCTTTTTGTGTGTGGCCCTTTTGAGTGACCTTTGACAAATGTCTTCATGATGGATGAAACTTGTACAATTCGGCATTCATTTGATACGATTTTGCCAAGCGCCAGTTGTGATTAATTGGCGAACTAAATTTCAAAGGTGTACTATAACAATGTGTGGGAGAGATTTTATAAAAAAGATACACAAAAGAATTCAGAGTTGTGTAGGAGATGGAGAAACTGTCACAGCTGTTTGAGAAATTGGCATAAAATCAAAGCAAAACTACGGAAGAGGGAAAATACATTTATTGCTTGGGAAAAAGTATAAAATTTAATCTTTTAAGAGGTTCCTAAAAGTGTCCTTAAATTAAATTTTAGACGAATTTATTCATTCTTTCATTCCCCTTTCGAAAATTCTACTGCACTTGGTCGGAGTGAAATTGTGACACCATCAAGAGCCGCAAGTAAGTCGAGTCATTACCATAACGAGTAAACGATTGAACGATTGAGCGATCCATCAATACAAATACGCAGACAAAACGAATACAAATTCGTATTCGAATATGAATCTTATGACTACGGTTATGTGAGCTACTTTAGTTGTCATAAGTGTCACAATGTGCTTTGATTTACAACAATAACGGCGTCTATTAAACCTCATAATTGTACCAATAACCAAAATGTGTATGAAAGGTTTCGCAATCGTGCATCCCGTATACCCAATACCATATAGCAAATATCGTATACGAATACGAATACGAATATGTATATATGCCGAACCATATCGAATCCAATTCATGCTCAATCAGCAAACGAAGCACGTACCGCAAATAAAAATGAGCCACAATTGAGCAAAAGAGTTATACATAAAGTTATATACATATATATAGTAAGAAATCATATGTCTTACTTTGATATTTATGCGTATGCCAGACCCATTTTTGGCGACCTAAACAAATAGGAGACTTCGACTTCGTCTTTGACTTGGATTGATCGCAAGTTTGGGTCATTGGCTCTTGTGAGCCACTTGATGTTTTGGCTTTGGACAGCGGCCCAAATCTGGCTCTAAAGTGTTGACCATAAGTGTCTCGATTGTTTGTGTATCATAATACAACAACAGCAGCACCAGCACCACCACCAACAACAACACGTACGAGGCGCACACTCAGTGCGTAAGTACAGTAGAACCAATTATGGATTTTATAAAACAAATGTGGCACGCATATTAATCAGTTCGCCCCACAGAGACCCCCTGCCCCTCTACCCCTTTTAGCCACTCCCCCCTCCCCAGTTAAGCTCTCTAAGCGGTCTACTATAGCTACTACTATGGCTAAGACGTGCGTTTGTTCGTTCATCATTTTGGTTTGTTGGCCCATAAATTTCCAAATGATTTACTTTAGTTTCGTGTGGAATTATTTGTCGCAACAACAGCAACCACAACAACAATGATTACAACAACATTGCACAGCGGAAATGTGATTAAAAGTATATTTTATATTTAGTTGTGCGCAGATACAGATACAAAAGAAAAACAGACTAAAAAGCATAAATGGTAAGAGCAACAAAACTGAAATCAACGAAGTTCTGATACACTTTCTCGACTGAAAGTCAACCTAAAGATACATTAACTGAAGCGTAATAAAAGTAACTATCTTTTTCATGAAGCTTAGAAAAGTATCTTTAAAGTTTTATACCATAAATTTCATATGTTTAAATAAGTCCAACCACATTTAATGACCAACTAATAATACCTTTCCAGTGAGTGTATTTGAGGCAGCCAGGTCTAAACGCTTTATAGGCTCAAAGCTGCGTGCAGGGCATGCAAATTGCCCACAGATGTTGATTATGACCATGATTATGATGAACAAAAGGCTCTGACAAACTGGCAACTGGCAACAGGCAATGGGCATGGGCAATGGGCATGGGCGACTGGCAAATCGACCCCCTGCGGCAACTGAGTGTTTATGTCAACTGCACGGCTGATGACAGCCATAATTCTGCAGTTTCAGCTCCAAAGATTCGAATCAGACTCGCAGACAGAACACACAGTGGGAAAGAGTGTGGGGGAGAGAGAAGGGTGGCAAGCCCAGTTAACAGACCTTGGTATAAATAAGTGCAAAACGTCAACGCCATGGGCGCAAAATTGTTATCGCCATCGCTTTTTGCTCAGTTCGAAAACCAGGGGGCGATATTTAGTGAGGCCCCGAGAGTGTCGACATCGACACTCGATTTGAAATTGGATTTGGAACTTGGAATTGGATCCACTCGCTGGTCACGCCAACCACCAAGAAATTGTAGCAACGGAAGCGAATCACAGATTCTGTCTCTAAGTAGACCTAGCTCTAGCTCCCACGGTAGTGGCTCCTGCTAGTGGCCAAATTACGGCTGGGCCACAGCTTGTTACAGTTACAGATACTCTGAACTTAGCTGTGGGAAAACCTACAGAAAAATACTTCCAATTTAAGTTTTTGGCCGCTTCCTGCTCCAAATAGAAACAAAACTTAACACCACACGCAAACACCCAATTAACAGCGGAAAATATCAACAGAGCAACCTAAGGTATCAAACCTTAAGAAGTATCTAAAAGATACACTCAGACAACGCTGATACTGAGTGGATTTACACTAAGTTTTTAATGTAAACAACAGAAATGAATCACTTTAAAGTTCAAGTAACATCTTATTGTACTTAAATAAAGTATTTAATGTTCAAATCAGGCAATTAATTTCTTGCAGTGCATATTGATCTTGCACAGTTGCTGACAGTTCACCCACAATGTTTATGAGGAAATTATGCATGGAAATAAATCAATAGGAGTTCAGATATTATGCATAACAAATCAGTTTCAGTTTTAGTTTCAGCGCCAACGCAGCACGGCAACAATATTGAAAAATTATTATAGAAAATCGGTTAGTTGCAAACTGTGGCATAAATACAGATACATAGATGGATAGATACAGATTCAAAGATTGAGATACATGTGTAGAAGTCAATGAGTCAGAGTCAGAGTCCGCACAGTGTTGAGGCGTTGAAATTGGGCGCAAATCGAATTGTATCTACGAGATACAAGCACAATAGATGTGAATTGTTATTGGCATTTGCATTGACATCGACTGCTGCACTGTGCAAAATGAAGTTATATGGTTAACTGTCTGCCAAGACCCCGAGCCCATAAGTCACCCAAGTCAGTTGGCAGCAGGCAACGTGTCTCGAAACACCCCCAGCCTCGAAGTCCCCAACCTGAAGCCGAATCCGAAACTGTATCTATATGTGTATCTGTATCTGTATCTGCATGCGAGTCACAGTCACTGTGAGTCTTGGATCTGTTCTTTAATTAACATATGCTAACAAGTTGCTGCTTGCCGCACTTTGTCACTTCAAGAGAGTTTTGCAGCTCCGACTGCGACTCGTGGTACTTGTGTGCCACTTGGGGGTGGGCCTAAGTGGTTTTTAAATTAAATTAATTTAAATTCTTATACCTTACATATATTTTAGCTTTAACATGCAACTGGCGGGCATTAAATTGTAATGAGATCATTGCCATAACAATAAATTTACTCATGTGTCTATTTATAAATGTGTTATGCTATCGTACGCTGATACCCAACCATAACCTATCACAAAAAGGGTGTTAATAAATAGTTTTTGCAATTATTCACTACTTAACGAGTTAAAGTTGTAAATGTCATAGCGACACATTAAATGTTTAGATACTTAGCAGCGATTAGATATTATTTTATATAAATATTTACAGGGGAAATTAGAATTAATGCTGCAGAAGATACACAAAGAAAAGATACACAGAGTGAGATGATGTAGCTACAGATACAGTAGTTGTGAATATGGCAAATACACAAAGAATCAGGAAATACAAATAAACTTATTTGGCCTAGACACCCACTAAAGAGAAGATAGATTAGCTGAGATACATTTAAATCTGTACAAATATCTATGAATTAATTTTAGTTTTTATTTTACACATTTTCCTAATCAATCAATTTGTTTTTGCTCTATGAATAATCAGATGTAACCTAACCCACATAACGTAGCTTACAACAAAGTATCTCAGCCACTAACAGTGCTGGTCGAGCCCATTAGACACATTAGATGACGTCGTTGCAATGTCATCTCCCGCTCCCAATCCCGAACTCTCAGTCTCAGTCCCAGTCTTAGTCTCGATCCCAGTCCAGTCCCTATGTGGCTACCGTCTAGTTCCGCTTACAGCCAACGCTTAGAAGCTGCAGCTAAAACTTACTTTAAAAGCTATATAGCTATAGCTAAAGCAGAAAGCTGAAAGGTGACTTTTAAAGCTGAGGCTACACACATCGAGCTATAGATAATAATAGATTTTCTCACGCTTGATATTTCAGTCAGTGAATGACGTTAACAATGTGTGCAAGCCGACGAGCTACGAGTGCTGGCTCTGGGTGCAGGAGGACGTGATCATTTTCAGTGGGGAGTGGCAAGGGGGGCACTTGAAAAGGGAAGGGTAGGGAGAAGGAGCGGGAGAGGCACTGGGTAGGGGGGCATGGCCAGCGGGCGCGTCAGCCGGAAATCATTGCGGTGCAAAACGGCAGCTTTAAGTTTAGAAATTACGTGCGGCTGCGGGAAAATATTAATAAATGAGTTACAAATACGCCACAGAGCTAGCTGTTTGGCTGTTTGGCTGTTAGCTTGGCTAATATGTTTATTGGAACTATAAAAATGCAACAGAAAATGATTTGCATGATTTGGTAAGACATTTGCAGCATTTCACACCCGGTAATTATAGTGTGAGCATCATCTCTGCTAAATTACGATTACTGTCACAGTGGAAATAAAATGAAGATCAGAACGAGAGGTGTGGGGAGTGGAAGGGGAGTTCTGGAATTTTGTATGCATTTAAGAGAGCACTTAGTCATGCCCAAGTGATTTGCTAAACTAGACTTCCATTTGGGGAAATCCAGCACTTAAACAAGAAAGAACAGTACAGTCGAGCACGCCCGACCGTATAATACTCTCTGCATTTTAATCCCGATATTATTAATAAAATCGGTATCAAGATATTACAATATCTAGTACTTGCATTAAAACACATTGAAAGAGTATAACAAAAACAATCTAAACATTATCACACATACATCTGTTTGTATGTATGCGAATACACATACGTTTAAGAATATATGATGCATATATGTATGTATGTGTGTATTCGGCGTGGCCAGCGACTGCGGCCAGAGCTGTCGCCACACAAGCAGCGAAAACGTTTCTGTCTCGCTTGCACTCATTAGTGATATTGCGTTCAATTATCAATATTGTAACGCTTCTAGTTTTCTTGTTTGTAGTCCGATTTTAATGCACCTTTCAGGAATAGTTTTATATAGTTAGCCTCTACTCGAATTATACAATTACAATGCTGTACTACATGAACAAATGCGTAAAAAATTCAGAATTATTTGTATGAATTGTGGGAAAAAAGGGGCGTGGCAGTCCAAAATTTCAAATGCCAATGCATTTGCGCTGTCGGTAGGAACCTCCATACCAGAATTGGTGATCCTAGGTGCCATGGTTACTGAGATATTCGCCGAAAACACCGATTTTTTCCGAGGTGTGTCTAGTTTTTTGCTCATTGTGGGCGAATGGGGCGTGGCATCGAAAAAAAAAAGATTCTTGTATTGACTGACTAAATATGTGATCGATTGACACCAAGCTCGAACTTGTAGCTCTTACCATCTCTGAAATCTGTTTGTTCATACGGACAGACGGACAGACGGTCAGACGGACAGACAGACGGACAGACGGACAGACGGACATGGCTATATCGACTCGGCTTGTGATGCTGATCAAGAATATATATACTTTATGGGGTCTGCCACGCCTCCTTCTGCCTGTTACATACTTTTGCACAAACCCAATATACTCTTGCAGAGAGTATAAAAAAATACTAAAACAATGGCGTAACAAAATTGAAATTATAATCTAATAATGTTCAAATTGTTATTGTAATTGAAATTGAAATTGAAACTGAACCTTTTGCTCATTTCTCGGAGCCGGATCTGTACGACAAACGTTACAACTAATTGAATGGATTGCAAAATGTATTCATAGTCACACAAACTAACTAACGAATCATTTATTGAGTTATTCAAACGAAATGCCAACAATGTGTGAAGAGCAACAAATATCTACCCATCTCCTCTACTCACCTCTCACCACGCGATCTGTAATTGCAACTGTAAAGTGCAATCAAAACCTAATGACGCTCAAAGGTGCACGGAAATTAGTCAGAAATTATAGATCAGCATTTACAGGTGTCGACGAACAGCAGAAATTACCAGAAATCCAATTATTATCTTGCATTACATTTATAATTAAACGCATTTCAATCTAAGCTGCAAATTAAAGCGAAACCGTCAATCTCTACGGGAAAAATTCTGTTTAAAGACATGCAAATGAGCAATATTTATAGTTTATTATACATTGAAATCGTTATAAATATCCAGTGAACTGAAAAAAGCCGCTGTGATTCATTTTAAACACGTTCTTAAATGTAGTAACTTAATTTAATAAAATTTCTTTAGTGTAACATATACTATTATTAAGCAATAAATTTGATTCAATAACAAATTTACTTAATTCATTATGTGTTGGCTATTCTAAGCCTTGCTCTTTCTCTGATATCAGTTTGTTTAGGTTGAGATCTACTGGAAGTTCTGTTCGCTTGGCATTACAGCTGGAATATGCAAATCCCCAGTTGAATTCTCAGGCGAAAAGAAATCTACAGTAAGATACAACAATACAACATTTACAAGGCTCAAGCTTAAGCAAAACAGTTTTGTGCATAGCGAGCAGCTGTTAATTCTATTTGCCTGGTATTTCTGTTAAAATGTGTGCAGCTCGTGAGCTCCCTAGATAAGCGAAATACATTGGCGATCAGCTAAAAGTGAGGATTTTTCTAGTTGATGCACCAGGCGAACAGAATCAGCAGAAAGCGACTTTATGCAATGTTAATGCACTGTTAATGCAATGTTAATGCACTGTTAATGCACTGTTAACTCACTGTTAATGCACTGTTAATTCACTGTTAATGCACTGTTAATGTACTGTTAATGCACTGTTAATGCACTGTTAATGTACTGTTAATGTACTGTTAATGTACTGTTAATTCACTGTTAACGCACTGTTAACGCACTGTTAATGTACTGTTAATTCACTGTTAATGAACTGTTAACGCACTGTTAACGCACTGTTAATGCACTGTTAATGCACTTTTGATGCACTGTTAATGTAATGTTAAAACACTGTTAATGTACTGTTAATGCACTGTTAATGTACTGTTAATGTACTGTTAATGCACTGTTAATGCACTGTTAATTCACTGTTAATGCACTGTTAATTCACTGTTAATGCACTGTTAATGTACTGTTAATGCACTGTAGATGCACTGTAGATGCACTGTTAATGCAATGTTAATGCACTGTTAATTCACTGTTAATGCACTGTTAATTTTAAATAATTTTGCTTTGCGACCTGCTGATCTTTCTGTTTGCCTGGTATTTTAGCAAGAATTACTAACGATTTTGGGGACTGCAGATCGCAGCGGTCAAGCAAAAAAACTCCGCGAAAGGCCAAAATCGAAGATTTCTTGTATGAAACACCAGGCGATCAGAATCAGCAGCAAGCGACAGACTGTAATTAAAATTCATTTACAGAGAGTAGAGTGCGGGAGCTTTTGTAAACTGTAAACAGGGAGTGATCTGTAAACAGTAAACAGAGAGGGCTCCTTGTTAGCGCCACAGATGACAGCGAACAAACACACAAGCCGTTCGAGCTCTGGCGTCCGCGAACAATCACACAAACAGCAAGCAGAGATCTCTGAGCGCAATTAGGGCAGAGAGTGGGAACTTTCTTAAGCTGTTAATGTTAATGTTAATGCTTTCTTAACATAAAGCTTGGAAGAAAGCTTTATCGTTCAGTGTAAAGTCTAAGAGTCAAAACTATCCAACTTTGATATTAAATATTTTGGGACTCAGACGTCAGATTTTCGATTGGTATGACTTTTTGGACTCGGGAGGACTAGGACTATCGATTGGCATCAAAAAATCACATTCTTAAAATTTTGACGATTTTTGACAAAAATGCAAAGGGGTAACACTGCAAAATTTGTCAAAATGGGGTCGAATTTAAAAATTTGAATTTTGGCATGGAATCGATGCTACTAGTTGTCTGGAGTCTAAAAAGTCCACGCGTTTCAAAATATCACTTCATTTGGCTAAGAAATTATCTTTCAAAGTTGGGAATATTATTTTTTCGGTCCCGATTTTTAGGTACTTAAAGTTAATTTTTACCCATTTTTGATCAAACTATGTAGCTATTTTAACAGCGGCAGAGATCTCTGACGCGGAGAGTGGGAGCCTGCTTAAGCTGTTAATGTTAATGTTAATGCTTTCTTAACATAAAGCTTGGAAGAAAGCTTTATCGTTCAGTGTAAAGTCTAAGAGTCAAAACTATCCAACTTTGATATTGAATATTTTGGGACTCAGACGTCAGATTTTCGATTGGTATGACTTTTTGGACTCGGGAGGACTAGGACAATCGATTGGCATCAAAAAATCGCATTCTAAAATTTTGACGTTTTTTGACAAAAATGCAAAGGGGTAACACTGCAAAATTTGTCAAAATGGGGTCGAATTTAAAAACTTGATTTTTGGCACGGAATCGAAGCTACTACTTGTCTAGAGTCTAAAAAGTCGACGCGTTTCAAAATATCACTTCATTTGGCTGAGAAATAATCATTCAAAGTTGAAAATATTATTTTTTTTGTGTCCCGATTTTCAATACTTTTTAGGTACTAAAAGTTAATTTTTAGCCATTTTTTATCAAACTATGTAGCTATTTTAACAGCGGCAGAGATCTCTGACGCGGAGAGTGGGAGCCTGTTTAAGCTGTTAATGTTAATGTTAATGCTTTCTTAACATAAAGCTTGGAAAAAAGCTTTATCGTTCAGTGTAAAGTCAAAACTAGTCAAAACTTTCAACTATTAGAATATTTTGGGACTTAGACGTCAGATTTTCGATTGGTATGACTTTTTGGACTCGGGAGGACTAGGACAATCGATTGGCATCAAAAAATCGCATTCTAAAATTTTGACGTTTTTTGACAAAAATGCAAAGGGGTAACACTGCAAAATTTGTCAAAATGGGGTCGAATTTAAAAATTTGATTTTTGGCACGGAATCGAAGCTACTACTTGTCTAGAGTCTAAAAAGTCCACGCGTTTTAAAATATCACTTCATTTGGCTGAGAAATGAGCATTCAAGGTTGAAAATGTATTTTTTTTTGTGTCCCGATTTTCAATACTGTTTTAGGTACTTAAAGTTAATTTTTAGTCATTCTTTCATTCGATTCATTCAATTATTTAGCTTAAAGTATTTTATATTTAGCGTAATTAGTTTTGCTCATTTCCCAAGACTTTTCCCCATTTATGAGCACTCTATTAGTCGTACGACCCCAGAAATTCCTATGCATAGCACGCGTTTGTTTAATTTCTATATTTTCATTGACACAGATTGTAGTTGTCGATTGTCCGGTTCTCTGGTTGCAACGGAACACGGAGAGACCACACACACTTAGCAGCCGCTCCCACCATATCGACTGACCCTACCACTGACCCCTCCACCTGTTGCTGTTCACATTTGGCGACTTGATATTCGTTTGTCTTTAGCATATGCATCACAAAAGTATGATTTAGACGTTTATTAAAGCCTAAACAATGACTGAAACAAAAGGGAGTGAAAGAGAGACATATAAAGAGAGGGAAAGGGCGGGAGAGAGAGAGGGGAAAAAGCTTTCATTGTGGGAATTCAAATTAGAATAACATTTGACAAGTTTGTTTACATTTTGGGTTGTCGAGCGGTAACATGCGAGTAATTAGCACCTTCTACGCGTCCATAATTTTTTCCAGTGTAGAGTTCTAACCAAAACTGCATAGGCTGTGGGAGCTACAAACATTGAGCTCATTTTGGTGTGCGGGAGCTAAAAGAGAAAGACAATGAGAGTGAGACAAAAAGAAATAGTGTGAGAGAGAGAGAGAAAAGAAAGTGAGTGCAAAATGTTGCAATAACCGTTAACTGTTTGCCATAAACATTATAGATGCCCTATACACTCCCCAACACTGCTTTCAGCCCATTACTAACTGGAGGTCTACGCATCGAGTTGGATATAAATTACAATAGCAGCCCACAGCTTGAACTGGAGTTGAAGTTGAATCTGAAGTTGAAGTTAAACTTAAAGCTGAAATTGTGTCTCTTTGCGAATCGGCCCAAAAGCCAAATTGTTTTTTAAAAGCACCATTTTTATTACGTCTGATAAGTGATCTCGCGACATTTTCAATTTTAATAGGGTCTCTCTGTGAGTTGCCCCCGAAAAAGGGGAGGGAATGAGGGAAGAGAAGGCAAGGAGAGGGATTTACAAAGCGACTGCGCGCCCCCACACACACAGTTCAGTTTCACCGCCTCTTCACCAGCCCCCTCCTCCTGCTCCTTTTGCCTCTACTCCCATCGAGAGTGTCCGGCTTGGGGATCATTTGTCGTTGCGTTAATAAAATTGCATTTGAAACTGCTTTGCTGTGATCGTAGTCGAGAAGGGGGCAGGAGTAGGGGTATGGAGGGATGGTAGCAGGGAGCAGGGAGTTTCTGCTTTGGCGGTGGTCACCGCACAGACAAACCAGGCAACAGCAAGCACAGCGTTGGCTATTATTAATAATGCCAGGCTATGTGCGCTGTGGTAGGCACTGCCACCCAAAACAGCTGCAAATGATAGACTAATAGATGACCTGTAGAAATCTATAGACTATTTAGCTAAGTAGGATAATAGTAAGCACACTATTCAGTTTTAACCAATAACTTAAGTAAAGTTTCTTTGAGTCCAAGGTATTTTATGGCAACTACCGCAACAATATACCCTTTAGCACTCAGCATGTTTACAGGGTACAACGCAAGAGGTCACCTGAAAACGTTGCAAATAAAACGGCAACCATTTTTAATATGATTGTATGTCTTCTTAAGCCCACAACTTTAGCAAAGCTTTTGCAGGCAAACAACAACTCGCGGGCTGGTCCCACTGCCCCATGCTCTATACTTTGTAGACTCTCGACTCTCTGTGGACTCTGTAGACTGTGCTGTGGTCATGTGTTGCCATTCAGATACTCAAATTATCAACATGCTTTGGTCAACTGAATGCCTGCCTCGTTGTGTTCCATTGTGCTCTTGCGCCTGGCTTTGGGTGTCGATGATAATTTTTCAAGCGATGAGCACCCGTTCCCCCCACCTCCAACCCCTCTTACCATTCCGCCGACTCACCAGCATTTAATGGGTTCGTCTAAATACTAGGCAAAAGGCCACGGACTGCGTTTGGGTGAAAATGGGCGATAATCCGTTTTGACAAATTTGTCTACATGTTGCAGTTGTTGTTGTGACTCCGTTTGGTCAGAGTTCATGTGGTGAAATTTTTGCAACAACAGCAGATACAACAACAGTGTCATTGTCCCCAATGTGCTTCCGTTGCAAGAACGCGTATTTGAGCTGAGAGAATTAGCATGCAACACAAATAACTGAAAAGCAAGCCACATAACGAGTAAGACAAATCAAAATGCATGCATATGATTAATGCCCATAACGCACACACGCACACACACACCCACACGCAGTCACTATCGTATCGAATCAAGATATCAACAGCATAATGCATTGAGCTACTGAAATTCTTAATAAAGATAAACTCCGAGCCCAAAGAAAAGGACCTCAGTTCTGAAATGGATTTCAGTCTTCCCTTCTCCCTCCCTCAATCTGTTGCCTTCCTCAATTGTTGCAGGGCCCAAGTCTCATCACGTACGAGGCGTGATCAAACTTTAAGTTAGATTAATCGCCAGCGACATATGAAACGATATGATGAGAGTACAGAGAAATTATGAAGTCAAAAGAAATGTCAAAAGCAAAAGGATATGCGCATTTCCTTTAGTGAGTTATGCGCCATTTCCGGCTCGCTAAATATGATTTCAACTGCACAACTTTGCAGATTTATAAGCCTTATAAAAATGCTCACATTTGATTTATGTTTCGCACACACACACACACACATACAGTGTCTACTCACGAAAGGTAAGCAAACTAATTGTTTCTGTTTTTTAGTTTTGGTGGCCCTCCTACTGTTTCTTCCCAACAAAAGATCAGCTCACAGCTGTCCAGCTGTTGCCTGTGCCTGTGTGTGTATCTGTGTGTTGACTTGTTCAAGATCAAGACATAATATCGTAAATAGATCACTTGTTCAGCTCGCACCTACAGTTTCTGTTTAAGTAGTGAATTTAATTCTGTGTGGTCTCCTGGCGCCACTTTGACACTTTTCCCTCTGACCTTTTACCTCAAACTCCTCGCACTCGTCTGCTGCTGCTGTTTGTATCTACTTATTGTGGTTGCTGTTAAGGTCACTTGTAGGCAGTTCTTAGGAAAATTTGTAGCATTCAATTGCTTAGTTAAAAAAAAAACAACAAAATAATCACAGTGTAAGACAGCAAGTTCGTTGCCTAAGTCTTTTGTTTTGGGTGCGCATAATGCGTGTGTGTTTATTAATTTTCCGCCAAGTATTTTCCGAAAATTATTCCAACCTTGACAGCAAATTGTATTGAAAGAAAAAACACCAACATCAAAATTAACCCAGAAAAAAACTTTAATTTTTTTCTATTATTTTATACAATTTTTTGTGATTTTTTTTTGTTTTTTTGATTATTTTTGTACTTTAGTTGGAGGCATAAAAAATGCCATAAGACAAAAGAACGGCGCTAAAGCTATGATATGTGAGACTGTGTGTGTGTGTAGAGAGCTTGTCATGCGCATGCGCTTGGGTTCAATGAGTCGAACGAACGGTAAAGGCTAGCAGAGGAAGAGGAAGAACAATGCACCCTAGAAGTGTGCCAGCGATGATTATGATTATGCTTATGATGCAATGACATTTGTCAGCAATAAACCCAACACATCGACAACTGTACACATATTTATCTCTTTTTTATCAAGGTTGTTTCGCCTGCACTATGTGTATTAAAGTTATAAACAATTGTTTTTGTTTTCTGCTTTTGCCCCCGCTGAAAGGTCACAGCATTCAAGTTAACAAGCGTCCAAATTTCACTAGGCACACGCCACAGTAAACTCCCCATAAACAGCACCCGCACAGTGAGTTAAAAGAGACTAAGCAATTGACAGACTGTAGCAGCAAATTGGCATTGTCGTGCAACTAGAGATGGCAGCGTGACACGTAGCTAGTTTATAAATATAAATTGCAGTCTTTAGAATATCTGATACTAATTGAAGCAGAGACTTAAGTACAGTTGTGTGACTCATTATGACTCAACTTGGCTTGGTACTTGCTTCTAGTCTGTCGAGTAGCTTCTAAATTTAGTGCATGTGTTGTTCACAGCAGAGAAAGCCCAGTGAATCACTTTTGTTTTAGCACCTTTCCCATTTGTAGTTCGCATTACTTTGACAAAAGTGTCAACCCAATTCCATTTTAAAGTTCTCCCTTCTAATTCTTGGCTAGGAACGGAGAAGTAACCTTTCTCTTGTGCTTAAAACCGTTTAGTGTTTACGTTGACAAGTCCATCTCTAGTTTTTGGCCAATACACTCCTCCCTTGTATCAACTGGCACCTTCAACTGCCGGCAATTATGCCCCCAAGTCGGCTATAGTTGGCTGACTTGTGTGATTTTTGTTTTTCTTGTTGTGTTGTCGTTTTCAGTGACACAGAAACTGAAATTGTGCATTGTTCAACTCGATCTGTCTGCCTGCCTCTCCGCCCTCCGTCTCCCCTTCTGTCTCGCTGTCTATTCGCTAATGACTTGCTCCCCATATTTGAAGGTCAAGTCAGGGAAGTTATTGTCGACGCTTCAGTAATTTTTGCCAAAGCTCCACATTGAACATTTATTATTAAGTCTACACAATTAATTGCCTTAAGCCGCTCTCATATCGTATCGTTATTATTTTTATTTTTATCATTTTATTTTTATACTAATCATTGTCATAACTCATTATTAATGTCGTCAAATTGTTGGAGCGTTTGATTTTAATAGCTCTGCTTGCCAACTATGTTAAGGTAAAGGCCCCATCACCCTCTATTTAGTTGGAAACTTTTAGAAAACTTTGATGAACTTGGAAACACTCATGAATTGATAGACAGATCGTCAGCTCGTTAACTCGTAACCGCAGAAGATTCCATGACTAATCATCGATAGGTGTCAACAATCTGTGCAAATTATAATAAGCTGGGATACCACAAATTATATCATGCCTATATATAAGATCAACTCATTCATTTTCTAGAGCTCTCGATTCGCGGTGATTTTTTATTTTTTTATTTTTTTGTTTTCCAATTATTTGCGGTCACAAATTCGAGTGCAAACGCTGTCTGTGCTCGTAACTAAGTAGCTCGAAAACTCCAAATTGATTTCAGCCTTTTTAATGTTTGTTTACCCAATTACTTTGGCTATGAAACTTGCCCCAACTGTGGTCTCGCTGCGGACTTGGCTTAAACGATCTGCGTAAGCGCGGTGGCTCTGGGGCAGATTTAAGATGCGGGAAGACACTTTAGACAAATATTGCGGTTGTTCGTTTGTCCGTTGTTGGCTGTGGGTTAAGAATAATATTTGTATTTACATATCTTCATTTATATTTTCATTTTTATTTTATTTCCAACGTTTTGCTTTATTACTTTTGCCTTTCGGGCATTTTTGCATATCTTTGAGCTAATTTTTATGGAATTGGTTGGGTCCAGTTTACGGCCTCTGTCTCTGTTTGCATGGGAGCTGAAATTTTTGTATGTTTTTTTGTTGTGCCCCCGCCATCGAGGCGCTTTCAATTAGGCTCAACCCAGACTTGAGACCAACTTGAGCAGCGACAACGACAACAAGAGCAGCAACAGACAATGAACCTCAGCCTGAAGCATGACAATGCCAATGATGAATCATGTCAATGTTTGCTTAAATCGCTCGTGCTCTGAATTGCTTTTCTCTGTATTGTACACCGAAAAAAACAGACACGAACAGTGTCATTCATTCACAAAGAAATTGAGACAATAAATTTGTTGAGCAGCGGAAAAAAGGGTTTTAACGTGAACAAAAATATTTGTTATATTTTTTAAAGAGACTGAAGACTTGTCTACGTAAATTGGTATTAAAGATGTATAGCTAAAGCTTTAATTGTTATATTAATAATTGCATGATATGTAACGAATTTATATTGTAAATGAATTAGGGATAAGCTGTAGACCTTTTTATCTCAAAACTTACTTTAAAACTTTTTCACCCTCAAAGAACTCTAAACTTTCTTTGCTCACCAAATTTCCCCTTATTTTTCCTCATTCAACTACTTAACCCATCTGCACTTAATGGCTGATCAATCGATCTTATTGCTGTGTTACTAGTGCCATTGCAACGTCACATGTTCCAAGTTTCCCTAACGGAAGCGAAAGAACCAAATGTGCCCCAGGGCCCAGTTCCCTTTTAGTTTTTCAGTTTTTTGTGTAACTTCCTTTGGGTTCCAGAGTAAAAACTCAATGCTGCTTCCTCAAAGACAAATTGTGGAATTGTACCAAGTGGCACACACACACACACAGCTGTTGTGCTGTGCGCTGAGTGCAACAACATTAGAAATTATTACCCCAGATATCCGATAGTCTTAACTGATTGTCAATGGTCATAAATTTATGCTAGAAATAAACGATCGAATGAATTAAATGCATGAATGAAAGAAATATTAATGATAATGCATACGAATCAGGGACTCAAATCAAAGCAAAGTACCAGACCAACTGTTGTCACATAGACATGGCCTAAACCCCTTCCCCTCTCTCCTTCACTGTGATAGACGCTGCAGTTGCAGTTGCAGTTGCAGTCATCAACTTAGAATACTAATTCGGAGCGAGCGCGAGGCAGGGCACCGGATGTGATGACATTTGGCCAACAACAAGCAGCAGAAGAAGCAGAAGAAGAAGAGAAATAGCCACGGCAACAGCAGTGAGAGCGACCCTAACAATTATTGGATTGGTAGCAATAAAAAGCTAATAAAGAACGTCTCGTCTACAACCTGACAAGTTGTGCACTTGCATACGCGTGTGTACCCTGTAAAACCCTAGCAGAAGGGGTGTTTTGAAGCATTTTTGTTCGAAAGGGAAATATGGAGAAAAGGGGTTTGTATTGAAAGCCGCTAAAATCAACAGTTTTCAAACACAATTTCATAAATTTATAAAGTCTTTTTTAGTCCAATTACAAATTTATTTTTAAATGTTTCTTGTGCTGTGTAAATCACTGCTTTCCTAGGATATTTAATTGCCTACTCCAGTAGGCTATTACATTTTTTCTTTGACTTATTTTTTGTATTTTTCTCAAAGCGTTTAACAATTCATAAATGGTTGTGTCCACTGACGCCACTCGTCCAAATACGCCCCTCCAAAGACAACCCCTTCTTTCCAAGCAACGGACTGACTGTCTGTCTGTCCAGTTTCCACTGTCTGTCTGGCTGTGTCCCTGGAGTGAGTGTGGTACACTTTAAAGGCCTTGTCTGGCTCCCTCGGGAAGTAGTGCAGACGGTGGCGACAACAGCGTTTAAGTATGCAAAACTAGTTTTATTTTTAGGGCCATGTCTGGGAATCGAATCCGAATTCGAATCCGAAACCAAAACCAAAACCAAAACTGAAACGTAACTAAAAGAAAAACAAATTCACAAAATCCAAAAGCAAAGCAATGCAACAATTGCCTAAAGCCTCTCCCCGTCCCTCCTCCCACTCCTCCCCCCGTGGCTTGTTTTTGGGGCACGCAGACATTTTGCGTGTTGGACAAATTTGTAGCTGCTGCCTGATCACGTTTTAATTGTACAACCACTTGAAGTTGAAGTTGGTAGACTGGCGCCTAGGCAGCTAATTAACATGGGATGTAGTAGAGGGAGGGAGGGAGGAGGAGGCAGAGTTTTCTTGTGCCCATTCACACTAAGTTTTTACTTTCTTAAATCGTTTTTAATTGTTTGTCAAATGGGGCAATGTGAAACCGATAGACCGCATTTGATAAGAGTCGAAGATCGGTCCCCTTTCACCCCCCTAGTCTACCCCCAGCCCACCCTTTAACACTTTTTGCTTGGTGTATCTCACAAGGGTCAAGTCAAACTCAGTCCAAATGATTGCGATTGTTATGCTTGGCATTTAATTGCCTTGTAAATGGTCGTTGTCTGTGTTGTCCAGTAGCAGCCACTCGATTGTTGTCGTAGTTGCTGCTGCTGCTGTTGTCATCGGAGTCTTACGCAGTCTCCACATGCCACAAGTTGCACGCATTACACGCTCGATGCGAAGACAAGCAGCCTCTCCAGCTCATATCGAGTTATATCGACGGGCTACCGATTTTGCACCTGTTTTCGTATTTCTCTTTTTAAGCTTAAATATCGAATCGCAACATTTGCGCTCCTTTGTGATCCCGTTGATAATGCGTACATAAAACTAGCATGCCACAGTCGTTTAACTGCGGAAATGAGTCGCCAATTCCAGTGAATAAAACAAAAGACTTAGGCAACAAACTTGGGTCGCACCTCATTCGCGCCTGCTGCTCCATTGGCCAACTGCCAACTGGCAACCGCTGACTGTTAAACTACCAACGGCCAACGGCCAAAAGCACGCCACAAACATGGCACGAACTCAAACTCAAACTCGAACTCGAACTTGCAACGGTAGCACACACAACTCTAAATTATATATAAAGCACATGTCATCAGTCGCATCCGTGCATACAAATGAGCAGGAGGAGTAGAGAGAGGGGGAAGGAGAGTAGTAACCTAAAGGGCGGAGGAGGCTTGGCAATCAATGGACAACTTCTAGACATGCGCAGGGCACAAACCAAACTTAAAACAGGGCGAGGCTTATGATATTCTACTACATTAATTTTCACATTTCTTCTTTCGTTTATTTTGCGTGAATTATGCGAATTCAAAATGAGCAATTGCAATTACCGGTGAAGTAATAGGTGGACAGCAAAGAGGAGGAAGTCAGCTTGGTAAACACATAAAATTTGTACTAAAAAAATTGAATCGATTCGCAGAAATAAATTAAGAAAGGGAGAAACAGGTAAACATCAAATTAGAATATAGCAAAAGTATATACTTCCTTGTGTCCTTAACTGAAGACCCATTAAAACCCCAAGAATTCCAGTTTTGAATGACTTGTCGGAAAGATACCAAAACTATCAAACATATCAAATTGATAACCGAGAAATATGCATACAATCTTCGATTAAATGCATTTCAGACTAACAGACAACACAAAGACATAAACACGTACAGAAAATCACACAATCTGAAGAGAGAGGGACAAAGAGGGGTCGAGCGGGGCAGGTCAGGCGGCTGGTTCATCATTATTGAGGCACTTGCAACTCAGCACAGCACTAAACACCAAACTTCAAACACTAAGCACGGCAAGAGGCAAATAGCCTGGTCAATAACCAAGACACCAACATAAACAGCCAGAACAAGAGCAAGAACAAGAGCTCATTTTGGCCGCATCGCAGCGCTTTGATCTGACACCGCGAAGAGGAGAAGGGGGAAGGGAGTGAGGAGCGAGGAGGTCGGTGGCATTCATTGAAGGCTACGCGCGCCTCACTGACACCTTCACTCACAAATGGTCTAAAAGGCCGCGGCCATTAGCCAATATAACTGCCACGCAACGTTTTGTATTTTATCATGTCTACAAAAGTCAAAAAGCCATATTACATCATAATGCAATCCACAGGGGAGAGGGGAGAAGTGAGGAACCCGAAGAGGTCGACTTGATTCGTTTCGTGCCTAAGTGGCCTTTTCGGTCAAATGGAAAAAACGGCTTAAAAGCAGCTCAAAAAGTGTTCTAATAACAAGCCAAAAAACCAAAGTGGAAGAAAAACCGATTTTACATAGAAAACGCTGTGGAAAATTGTTTGCATTTGTCAAATAGTTGTTGTCGGCAACGGGTTAAGTTTTATTTTACTTCAATTTTCCTAGGTTTTTCCTCTTTTCTACTTTTTCTACCTTTTCTCTTTTTCAACTGACCGCCGCGCATCCTTAGCCAAATGGTCAGCAAACAATGCTCAAAGCCAAGTTGGTCTAATAAGCCGCACTCTTGCCCCGATCATGTTGTGCAAACAGAGGGACAGACAGACAGACAGCCAGACGAACTAGACTCTAAAGGAATCCCGCCTAACAAGCTGCCCACCAAAAGGGGCATGAAAGGAGTTTATTGTGCAACGCGTCGTGTCGGTCACTTTGAGTGTCATAAAAATGGGAAGGAGTAGGAAAAGGGAAACAAAAACTGAAAACTGAGGCACAAGTTAAAAAGTTAAAAGCCAAAACTACAAACTCCAAATGTGCTCGCCTTTGTGTTGACCAGCTAGAGCAGCTAATTAGAATGTGCCGATGTGTTGAGTCGCTGACGATCATCAACTGCAACTTCATAATGATCTTTAGCTGCCGCACTAGACAAACAATTCGACTGGCTTGATTGAGTGCCTAAAGACTCGCCTAGAACGCGGAATCGGGATAAGAACGGACTCGGAGTCCATTCGGGGACTTCTCGCTTAGGATTTCTGCATATGTAGCAAAAGTTGGGTATGAAAATCAAATCAAGCAGTCGCAGGAGTCGTCCACACAATCAACTCGCGCTCCGCTTGCTCCTTTTCCTATTCCATTTGCTTCAAGCTGTTATTTCAGCCTGGTCATATTTACCAGATGTCAAAGACAAATATAGAAAAATGCATGTGAATTCTAAATACTCTACACATATACTCCACATATATATCTGCTTAAATCAGTAGTACCTTTCCAGACCTACAATCGAATAACTTGACCCATTTAGCAGTAAGAGTATTCTTTGCTTAAAATAAAAAAATAAAAAAAATAAAGAGCGAAAAAAGGTAAGCAAAAATCTCACTAAACACAGGCGCAAACGATCGCGCACGTTTGGTAATGGATCACACGATCCGAAGGCAGGCAGAGGGCACAAACAGGGCAGCGGGGCACAGGGGGAACCTGCAACGTGCAACAGGGGCAGCAGGCACAGATTCGAGCATCGCAAACTGTTTGGCTTTGGCCAAGTGCATGCTTATGCCCAGGTCGAAGTCGGAGTTGGAGCTGGAACTGGAGTCGTAGCTGGAGTCAGAGACTGTTGGCAACTAAATGACATTGACAGTGACACTGGCGGGCTACCAAGTGCAGAGTTTGGGCCAAGAACGTTGTGAGCCTGGTCTTAATACGACGTGCACTAAGCATATCAGTTAACCATACAATAACCTGGCTAACCGTTGGCATAAGTGTTGCCAGTTTGCTGCTGAAGAAGCTTTAAGTGTCACTGCTGATTGCCAACAGAGAGTGGACACTGTGCTACAAAGAGAGAGCTAAAATTAGGACTTTGGTAGTAGAACTAAGAGACAAAAAAGACTTGGTAGATTGAAGATTTGAGATCTGTTAACGAATCAGTTGCCTCTGACTCAGAGTGCGATGTGTTCTAATGATGCCCTCGAACCCCTTTACCACCTGCAACAGATGTCCAAGTTCTCAGACCCCTACCCCTGCCACAACCCCTTCTCCCACCACTGATTCTTAGACCACATTTAGACTAATTTAATGAGGTACAACATAAATTCATGTTGCAACTCCTGCTGCGGTTGGTCTCAGTCTTAGTCTTCCCAACTCAGTTTTTGAGTTCTTTACGAGCTATCAAAATCACTTGGCCCTTTAAATCTAATTTCGTTAACAAAACTCCAAAACAGATAAGACAAACACTAAAAAATAAAGAAGAAAATACAAGAAAATGGGCAGAGCAGAGATTGCGATAAGCATCTACTCGATCATCTCTCGCTCTGTCCCTCTCACTCTCACGCTCCCGCTCTCTATCTCTCTGGAGGTGCTCAAATTATTAGTTTGTATCGCTGTGCGGTCTGAAATTCGTGGTCCTATTGCGTTCCAGGGAGTCAGACCAAACAAAAGGACATCATCAAATCGAGAACAATGGGCAAATTTGTCGTTAAATAAATGAGCGGGGCTGGGAGAAAGTCAAGGGAAACAGAAATCCAAAGAGTCAAGTAGAGAATAAAAAGGATTTCACATAGCCAGGTCAATCCGTAAGATACAAAGATACATACGAGTCTTATGGCTTTTGGCATGCGTAAACTGAACTTCAAGTTTGACCTGCAAGTTCACTGGACACGCACAGCACTCGAAGTGATCAGGGGTGGGGAGAGGGGTGTGGAAGGGAACTGGAGGAAAGTGCAGGCCAGGTGAGACGAGTGGAGGAGCACAGCTTACCTTAATCGCTGCATTTTAATCGACACGCAAAGTTCGTTTAAGTTAAATAAACGTTTAAACGAGAACACAACTGAGACTTGAACTGAGACTCGGTCTGAGCAAGAGAATGAGACTGAGAGGGAGATGGAGATGGAGACGGTAAATGGAGAAACAAGCAACAAGCGAATGGCATGCGCTGCACGCAGCTCAAGCATTAAAATTACGGCGGAGTGTCATACACTATAAAACACCCAGTGCAGTAGAGTGCGCTGTGCAGAGTAGATAAAGTGTGCAATACCTTCCCCTGACTTAAATATATTTTACAGCAACTCAAATACACCCACCTTATATACCCCCCATACAGGGCGTACAAAAGGGATTGCAGAGCTCAGTTCCCTGGGAACTAAGCTCCACTGACCAGAGTGTTTCGACCCAGGGAAGTGCTGGGGATGCAGTGATTTCTGTGCGTGTGTGCGCATCGGTTGGGTGTGTACGAAATGTTTAAATTAAGCTGGATATCAAGTGCACCAGATCACTAATTACCAGCGCCAGCCCAAGCTGCAGTCAACTCCTACAAAGCCCTCCTCAGTGCAAAATCCCAGCCTCAATCCCTTCACTCTCCCTCTCCTCTTCCCCCAGTTAAGCGCCAAGCGTTCAAATGGAAACCTCCATATTGGTAGTTGTTGTTTTTGGTTTCTCTCGCATCCAAAATCAATAAAGATTGTTCTCAGATTGTGGGTTTTGTGGGTCCAGTGTTTGCTTAACTTTCGGCGTCCCCTTAAATGGGTTAATGTCGTTTCCCCAACGCTGTGAAACAATGGAGCTGTCCGTTACCTGATCGCATTGCATTTGCCATTCAAATGCAGTAACTCAATTTAATGTGTATGCTGTTTTTTTGGGAGAATGAAAGATTGTTTAACTTGAGATACTACAATGTGAGTAGAAACTGTAGGAATTTTTAGTGTATGGAGATTAAGAAGGTATTTAAATTATTATTGATAGCATACTTATAGTAGTAGCTGTAGTACTTAAATGGCTTTAATACTTCCTTAAACTATACGCCATTAAAAACAAAACTTTGATATATGTAAATTATTAAGTTCCATTCTAATATTTTGCTTTTATAAAAACAACTTCCAGCTTTGTCTAACTGACACTTGCTGTAAAAACGACTTGAAGTTTATCTTCATAAAATAATCTTGATTCTTCAGTACACACACAAACACACACACACACACTGGCACACACACATTCATCTTTATAAAAGCAATTCACTGGCAGCTGTCTAGAAAAAGATATGACATAGCATCATATACTTAGTTTGTTTTGACTATTTGTCAGTCAGAGTGGAATCCACGCCCCGAACATGGTCATACTACGACTGACAGGGGCCATGGGTAACTCCGGGTAACTCTGGACGGTAATTAAGGCCGCTACCGGACACAGAAACCAGCAGAGTTTCAAGACAAAAAAATACACTGTGAATAAAGTATATATACAAGTGTGTTAGTGTGTGTGCCTCGATCATGCTTTGCATAATTTCTCATTAAAACATGTTTCCATTATAATGTGTCAATAATAATCTTTCGTACCCTGTCAATTTCAAATGCAAATTTTCAATTGATTCAATGATGCATTAGAAGCGTTAACTCTGTAATTATTTAATTTAATAAACATGTTCTTAACTAACCAGCCACGTATTTAAGCCAAGTTATTACCGCCAAGCTTGCCAGCTGCCAGTTTGGACTATTTTTAAAGATGCACTCACTGCCCACATCTCCACGGAGACAACAGACTCTCAATCTTCACCTGCCTGAGTCTCTGGGTCTATTAATAATGCATCTTTTATGTCGCATACATAATAAAGCATGTCACTGCATGTTCAAGCATGTTTATCGAGCTAAACTTCCCAAGACTGGCGCCAATAAGCCACGTAATATGATCAGACCCGCTTCGTTTCAATGCATTTCGGCGCCTGCATTTTGACAGTCAATAAAATTTTGAAATGTTATACTTTTCTCTGTCTTGGTTCAAATCGGCTATCGTCTTGGTTTAGTTTGTTTTTTGGTTTCTTAGGTTTTTTGTCTTTCGTTTGCTATGTCGCATCGATTTTATTTCTTCCTCAATTTTTGGGTCTTTTGTTTTCTAAATGGCTTTTTGATTGGAGAGATTGAAGCGACGATACAGTTGAACCACTTTTTTCAGTCTGACAGCTAGGGAAATAAATATTTGAAACAAAAGACTTAGGCAACGAACTTGACAGGCCGCCCAGCAATTCGTACGCTCCACAATGATTAAGTTTGAATTAAGTATTAAGTTTTATTTTGAAGATAAACTAGTAGAGAGGGGGTGTATTTAGGCAAATTTGAAGGGAGGATTTGATTAAGATAAAAGGCAGTTTAATTAAATCATTTTGTGAATTTATAGATGAAAATTAGATTTAAAAAAAAAGTTTGCTATTTATATAAAACTTATGTAAATCCTTAAACAATTCTCCACTAAATAAAATTTTTCTCTATTTTTCTTACTTAAAGTCTGCTTCCAAATACCCTTCCTTGTCACTCTAGGGCATCTGTGCTGCGTTTAGCCGCTGTTAGTTGTTAATTTTTGGTGGTTTTGTATTACTATTGACTATTGACTGTTTAATAAACTATAAAAATAAATTTAGAAACAATGACAACAAAACACACATTGGAATGTGATCGAGCGGCAGTTAAGAAAACGCACAATGGCGTGCGCTGCTTCTTCGCCGCCCCTTGCACCACCGCCCTGCCCTGCGCCCCACCGGCGCGTAAGTAAAAGAAAAGAGAGCTCATCATGCATATTGATGTGCTCTCTTCGGGTTCAGTTCCATTGTTTATTGTCGTCCGTTAAGGCGTCAACTTTTCTGACATAGCCACATTTTACAATGGTCGTAAACGATATTTGCAGGCAGTTGATCAACCCGATCAAGCGATCAACCGATCAACTCGATTGTCCGATCCTGCATAGTTTTCGTACCATTCATCATTGAGAGCTGTGGTCTCAGTCGGCTCTGTCGTCTGGGGGCAGCCCATAAAGCAAGTTCGGATCGACTCTACAACGTCGTGAAGTCTGCCTAATTAAGTGATTAAAATTCTGACCATAGCCGAGGCGTATGACTTTTGTATGTGTTAATATAAAGTTTATTATTTGAAGCAGCACGTGGTCAGTCAGACAGTAAGACAGTCCGACAGTTGGCCACTCTGTCGATAGGCCTCTTCGTTATTTTCGGCCCATCAAGCAGCCCCATATACGAGTACGAGGCACCCAATAGGCCCACAGCATATAAAACATATATGTATCGCAAGTGGGGGCAAAAATATCTGAGCGTAACATTTGTGGCATTTATAATTTACAATTTACAGCAATCATTGCATTAGACAGACGGCACTTAAGCATTACTATATCGGTTTTATTATCAGCCATCCGACTGACCGATCGAACGATCGACAAATTCAAACGATTTTGTCTTGCAACAAATGTTTTGAACTGCTACGTTGATGAATTTATGCCAATCGATTTGGTGTTGACAACCGCCACCGCCACCTCCAGTAACAACAACATACCGACCGCCCGCCCACACCACACGCCACGCCCAGTTTGTCGCCCGTGTTTCAGATACAAACCAAACGATTTGAGTACAAAGTCAAAGTGCCGCGTGGCTATCAAATTCTTCAAAAGGAATTTCAGTTAGAATTCATTCCGATTAAGAACGAGTGCCATAAAATTTCTGTTTGATTCGCATTCACATTCGCATTTTCTGTTTGATTCGCATTCACATTCGCATTTTGAATCATTCAGTGAGTAATATGAGTTAATGGTACCCATCAGACAGTTCGCATTAAGGTCTGCTATAAAATAAAATATGTTCTTTTAAATCGTTAAAGTTTTTGAATCGACATTTCCTTAAAAAGCTGCATTGGATACCACTTGAAATCAATAAATTAAAATTGTTAAAGAAGTATAATGGGAGCTAAAGAAATTTGTCCACTTTAAACTAAGTTAAAAGTCAAAAGTTTCGATTGATTCAACTTTAAGCAAATGATTAAATATATTTCAAGAATAATATAGAACTGTCTCTGCTAGTTTGAAGCCCAAAACAATCATTTATCTTTTTATATATTCTCTAAATCACGCTTCTATTTTTAAATAAAACTTTGAACAAAATTAACTTGTTTATTCCCCTCGCATTAATCACAATATTTTGGTACTTCCCCTAGCTATCAAAATAATTCTAATACAAACATCTTCCCAGCAAAGTTTCCGAAATTAACTTTTTGCAATTCCGATTAATCTACGAATGTTTACCCAAGCTATTTAAGCCGAATATTTTAAAAACTGTTTGCTCACTTCGTTACCAAATTAAGCCAACTAAACTTGATTCCAGGAACCCAAATCTTTCCCAAATATATTTTTCACTGGAAAAAGTTATAAGTAAAAAGATATGATTGCTTTGATTTTTATAATTATTTATTTTACTTGCATACAAATTGAGAAACCAATTGTTTAGGACACAAATACTAAAAACTAAAATAGAATACTTAAAGTAAATGTCATTAAAATGAAGACTAAGACTAAACAAATTTATATACAATACAATGGAGGCTAATTTTGGTGGGTTGGATTTTGGGTGTTTTTTGTTTGATTTTCTTTTAGTGATTTTTTTTGACAATTTTCTTAATTTTTTAAATAGTTTTTTTAGAGAAATTTTTGAGAAACATATTTACAATTCTGTGGCGACTACGACGAAAAAACAGAACTTTTTGTTTGTTTTTTTGTAAAAATAATTTTTGGAATTGAGCTCTCAAGTGTGTGTGCGTGTGTGTTGAGGTGTGTGTGCGTGTGTGGGCTGCTGGCTAGCTGTCTCCTTCTAGCGCAAACCAGTCCAAAAGCAATTTCAATTTCGACGGCGCAAATCGAATTCGAACCGTAAAAACAACAACAACAACAGCACTAAACTGAGATAAATGAAATGTGTAAAAAACAACAACAACAACAAGTGAGAGGTGAGTGCCATTTAGCTCCACCCACTCGACTCAAATCGAAACCACTCAAATGGTTTCCACTCAACTCTGGACTCCACTCCACTCATTTCTAGACGCAGACGAAGATTCCTCGCATGGCCGCATTGTGAGACACCGAGAAACCACCGAATTGCGGTGATGGCGACGGTGATTCGGTGCTGAGTTTCTGCCGCTTCACCACCGCTGAGGATGCGGAACTGATGCTGCTGGCGGTGGTGCTGCTGCTGTTGGTGATGCACTCCGCTTCCAGTTGATAATACTTGCGACGTGGTGCGGTCTCCTGATCATCCACATCGCTGTCGTTAAAACTATGCACCGAACTCCTCGAGGTCTTCATGCTCAGATCCATGGGACCATCCTGGGCTGCAGCACCGCCCACTCCGAAGGCGTTGGTGCTTTGTGCACCAGTTTCGGCACCAATCGAGCAGATGGAAACGGGTGAAAGTGATTGCATTTTGGCAGCAAAGCTCAGTGGGCTGCTGGCTGTGGTGGGTGTTGGTATGGGCGTGGCTGTGGGCGTAACTGTGGGCGTGGGCGTCGTTGTGGGCGAGACTGTGCGCTGCTGCTGTGGCGGTGTGGCGCGTATGGCAATCGGTGTGTGGATTCCATGTGGACTGTGACTTACACTGTGACTCTCACTGTGACTGTGACTATGCTGTGACTGCACCTCATCCTCTGCTCCCAGGCAAACATCAATAGGCGATGCTGCTGGCTGTGGATGCTCCTGCTGCTGCTCCTCCTGCAGTTGCTGCTGCTGCTGTGGTGTATAACGGTTTAGGGATTCCGCCGACGCTGCCGAGTCCACACTCTGACGGTGTTTGTACATCTCCTGGCGGTAAGCCGCATCCGCGGCAGCCGCTGCTGCGGCACTGGCATGATAACCGGGGAACAGCAAATGCGGTGGCAACTGGAAGGCCGTTTGCGGTGCAGTCATCATGCTGAAGAACGGCAACGCAGCTGCGGCAGCAGCAGCATCAGCTGGATGACGTGCGCCAAAGGGTTCGGCCAAGTGATAGCCGGGATATCCAAGTAATTGTGGCAGATGTGGATGACGCTGTTGCTGTTGTTGCTGCTGCTGGTGTTGCTGCTGTTGATGGAGGTGTTGCTGCTGCTGCTGTTGTTGCTGCAAGTGTGCGGCCAGATCACCAAATCCAGGTGAGCTCATGGGTGAACCTGTGCCATGTGCCGTGGCTTTGCCCGCTGCCGCTGCTGCTGCCTGTTCGTGTTCCTGCAGCAGACAATGGATCTTGAACCAGTTGGAGCGACGACCATAACGGGAACCGCCCTTGGACATGCCCACATTGTAGCACTTGCGCAGACGGCACGCCTTGCAGGTGGTGCGATTCTTCTTATCAATGATGCACTTTCCCTCGTTCTTGCACTCGCTAATTGTGCTAATGTTGTTGTAGGAGCGGCCAAAGAAAGACTAAGGGACAGAAGGAGAAAAGTGGAAGAAGATTTGATTAGTTTACTATTGTTTACACTTTTTACAGCGAAACTATGCAGTTTGTGCCACTGTGCTCAACTTACCTTGCAGCCCTCGCATGTAAAGGCGCCAAAGTGAAAACCCGCCGCTGGCTCACCGCAAACTTTGCACGTCTGATTCATCTGGAAAATTAGAAGGAAAAGGAAGTTATGAGTATCGGGTAAGTAATCCATACGGTGCTAAATTTAATCAGTTTTTGAAATCACTAGTTATTTTTTGTCAAGTAAAATATTTTTCGGGAATATTCTATATTTTTTAAGGGTTGTCACTCTTTTTTTTATATATTTTCTGTAACTTTTTAGCGTAATCCAAGTGCTATAGATTTTGTTGTCAACTAACCAAGTTAAACACCATGTTCTGGCCGTGTGCCGAGTCTCGAATCGAATAATTTTTTTAGTTTGATTTTTTAGTGTAATATTTTAAAAACTGCTCCGTAGCTGCTCCGTAACTGTTTTCTCGAGTTCCTTTCGTTAGCTGCGCTGCTGTGCGACTGATGTCAGGACCGTACCGAGCACTCGAATTTATAGGGAAAACAACTAGCAAAACTTATGAGAAAATTCTCTTCCTTTTTTTGTGTGCTGATTTTTATGATCTGCAGGCAAAAAACTTAAGCTAATGCGGGGGACGAGAGGGATTATGCAACCCTATGCGTATGCGTTTGGTAGGCAGGCAGGTAGAAGAAGAATTTTTTTATTTGTACATGAAGTCATTATGTCTAAAAAAATTATATAGAGCCCTCAAGACCTTGACGTGTTGTGTCATAAAACACAAAAACACACAATTTTTTTGCGCGGCAAATAAAAAAATAAAAGTGCATCTGTGCGTGTGTGTGTGTGTGTTTAGCTTGAAACTGTAAAAAATCAAAGTAGTGCAAACAGGACTCATAAAATATGCCGTCGGCTGCGATCGTACACGAAAAAAAAGAACTGAACAATGCAAAAACGTGAATTGACTTTAAGTGTGGGCGCGTTTTTCCTCAACTAAACTGAGAATTGCAAACTGAGAACTCAAAACCGTACCGATCTCAACTGATCTTGAAAAACTTACCTTGGGTTGTGTTGGGTTTTCGCTGCTCGAAGATTTTTATAGCTGATGACTTTTTAATTGCACGTGGCAGTATTTTCCGCCTTGAGTTTTGTTTTTTATTTCGCACAGCACACTAAATTTGATCGGTTTGTGGATCAGTCTCTATGTCTGTTATTTGAATTCACTTTACGTAGTTAACGTATCAATGTTCTTGTTTTGTATTTGTATTTGTTGTATTTTCTCTGTTGATCTCTGACACGCAACGCGCACTGTACTCACGATGTGTAACGCACACCTTGGCTACTGGCTGACGACTGATTTCTTGCTCCGACTTGTCGTTGGAAAGAAGCATTGCTGTTCGTTTCTCGGTTGGCTAAACTCCCGATTATGTACAACAACAAACGTGTGAGCAAACTATACTCCAAACACACACACATACAAATACCCAGAAAGTAACCACCACTAGAAACTGGCTCTCTGATAAATCACAGTTGATCGCCTGTATGCGCACCAATACAGCTACAACAACAGCGGCAACATTAACAGAGAGCGCAAGTCAAATGCACTCAATTGAGCGTTTGCAGCCCTCTCACGAGTGCGGCTTACCCAAGCCAACAGAGTCAAGCAGTCACACAGTCTGAGTCGCTGTTAAAGCGCTGTTAACTGCTCAATGAATGTACGACGCTCTCTCGCTTTAGCGCTCGCTCTCACTCTCTTGGTTTGTGGGCGCTCGTTTTTGGTGGAGTCTCGATCGTTACGCTCAATTTGCATTGCTCTGATATTATTCGTTATTCGGTTATTTATTAAAACTCGCACGTTTAAGGGCAGCTGCTGTGCTTTTTCGCTCACACACACACACACACACACTTCTGTTGACTTCATTTTTAACAGTTGCTCATTTTATTTAGCATGGGCGGAGCCTTTTAGCTGTGCCACCGAAATGGTTGGAGTTGCCCATATACTCGACGAAGTGTCTGTACATAAGTGCGGTTACCGTTAAAGGCGTTCGGTTTTGAGTAATTGCTTTTGCACAAACATTTCAAATACTCAACTCATACTTGTTTGGCAAGAAATAAAGTCTCAGATTTTAGCATTGCTTAAATAAATAAATCAATTAATTGCTTTAAATAAATTAATTACATGTTGTTTGCTTAAAATCCCAATTAGGCAATGCCTCTTTTTATGGTCGTATGTTCCGATACACTTAAATTAACTCTTCATTGACTTTAACCCTTGTTTTACGATTGCTCCTGGCATAATTTGGTGTAAACATCCTCAAAAGACAGTTTTTACAAGCACTCCGTTAACTCTTTTTATGTGCCCGCTAACTCTTTATTTCAACTCTTTCTACCTGTTCGTCACACACACACACATACAGACAGAGGGACGTACATGTAGCCACACATTAACCCTTTTATGAAGCCTCTTTGTCCTGTGAGTGTTGAGCAGGAAACAATGAAATGTGTGAAAGCAAGCTAAATTCAGTGTTTAGTAAAATAATAGCTAAATAAATTTGTATTTGGCTTCTAAATTAAATGTTTAAATTATTTTAATATTTCTAATATTTAATTTTAAACGTATTTAGTTCCCCGAACTCAGTTTTTCAGTAGTCACCCAAGGAATACATTTGCTTTCTCATTTTTTAGCTAAGGTTAGCTCAGCAGCATGCCAACCTCAATGTAGGCCATAAAAAAGTCAAGAAACTATTCCACGTAAACCCAACAAAGGCTTGCAAAATAAAAAAAAGTCAAGGAATATAGAACCCAGTACAGGAGGGACTCTTCCGCGACCTTCCAAATATCTTGTTTTTCTAATCGATTCAATTTAACTGTTTTCGCGACTGCCATAAAAAAATGAGAAAAAAACAAACGCAGGGAAAATTTTCGCGAATTTCCGCAGCAAATGGGTAATTTTGCAGCGTAATTAGTTAGCCCGAAAGGAAGGCGCGACAAAAAACAGTAAAAAAACAACTGAAAACCGAAAATAGAAAACTACAAACTGTAAACTCAAGCAAAAAATAAGGACAAACGGTTTGACATTGTGACTTTTAATCCGGTTTAATCCCCCGGCTTAAGTTTTTTGCCAATAAAAAAATGTGAAAAAAAAAAAAAACGACGGAAAATCGCGGTTCGGTATTGAGTAGAGTATAGAAAAGACCGAGTTGAGAGAGAGAGAGTAGTGCACACGGCGCGGCGCGACTCTGAGGCAGGCTCATCATAATTATGATCCTAGGATAATCTGCAGCTTAGGTATGCTGATCCCGCGATTAGGTAACGAAATCGCGTGCTTAGGTAGCCGCAAAAAAGATATTGCCCTAAAAAAGCAATTCACGAGTGTCGCGCGAAAGAGCAAGAAGAAGAAGACGGAGAAGACGACGCAGAAGAGGTGGAAGAGTCATAAAGTCGGCCGAGTATATATCATAAAAAGTCGAGCAGGCAACACTCTCGGCCCTATAACACTTTCCGCTTAAAAGAGCAAAAGGGATGAGTGACACGGCACTCCCAACTGCTCTGACACTCCTTCGCTTCCATCTGGTTGCTGGAAACTCTTCAAATTACCTTTAAGTTGCGTAAAAAATGCAACTGAGATGTTCCTAGAAACCGGATCCAAGGACACACGACGTCTGCCTCTAAAAAAATAAATCCACATAAAAAAGAAAAACAGTTTTGGTAAAAAATGCGCTGACTTTTTGACTTTACGGTTAACAAAAAAGTCAACTTTTTAATTAGCCATAAAAATGCAAACTACAACAAAATATATAAGTCGGAAATGGCCTGGCTGCTACTTAATACGACGCATTAGGCCTCTACAAGTTATTACCTGGTATTAGGTGTTTTTTCTGATTTATTTCTGAGTCGTACGAAAAAGTTTAAAAGTCAACTTCGTTCGCATTTACATAGTTTGATTGCATCATTTGGCCAAATGGCCATATAACCAGCACATATCAATCAACACACTTTGTAGCCCAGCTAGCTTAGCTTCTCCCCACTGTGTATTGTATCTCAATCTCCATCTCAATCGCTGCTAGTATGTGTATCTGTATCTGTAGCTGTCGCTCGTGTGGCTCTCGCAGCGATTTGCATATTTTTGATTTAACAGCTCGCGGAATGATTGGAGCGAGTCTTGAAACAAAATACGAATCGTTTCGTTTCGTTTTCAATTTTATACACTAACAATGGGGTATGATGATTTAGTAAGTAAAGAAAAATATGAGCAGCCTACGAAGCGGTTTACTATAACTCAGCTTACTCTACTCTAGACAACTGAGTAATTCTAAGTTATAGTAAAAGAAAATTAAATTTTACTGCTCAATAAAAAATACTAAAAATTTTTTCACTAAAACATAAACTAACATCTAGAAAATTTCAAGCAAAAATTATGAAAAAATCAAATTAAATATCTTTTCCTTGGCAGAGTATCTACACTTAGTTAACCCGTCATCTCCCCAACATTTTCTCAGTTTTTATTCGCATGTGTTTTGTGAGCTTTGTTATTGTAATTATGTGTGAATGATTTGCATTTGAGATGCGCTAACATTAAACTGTTGTACTATGTTGGTCCACAAAGATAAGATTTGCCACTAAATAAAATACGGCACAAAACAGTGAAAACATTTTTCATTTTTACACAAACACACACACACACACACAAGAGTGAGTTAACTTGGCCATTAGTAAATTGTAAATGGCTGAATACGCTCGTATTAACGGCTTAGACTTTTGTTAGCCGATACAATGAATATTTTTATTCATTATTTCCAATGACTTTTTAATTTTTTTTTTTTCGTTTCGCACAAAAAAATGGCAATTTTATTGAGTTTATGATTTAAGGGGGCGTTGTTTGTTATATAATGGCTTATAACCAATCAAAGGGGGAATATGGTATTACTTATAGACATGCTTTAATAATTTTAATAACGCGTTGAACAATAAAATTGATTAACTGGTGCTATAAACATGATCACCTGCCAGTTCTCTCGTCCGATCCTATAAACTGTACACCGATGAGCTATGGCTAGAGGTTTAAGTATGTAGTTAATGCTAGGTAATAGCGGATTACTTTAAATTTAAGTTAGTTCATGAAGTCTGACAATAAAGTGCTAAAAACAAATTGCAACTTATGTCATAAACTATGTACTAGAAAAAGTAATTTAAATCTAAATCAGCGGTGGGAAAAGTTAGTGCCATTTAATTAAATATGTAAATTAAAAACGAACCGAGTAAAGTTTTTTGTAGTTTAGTTTTAATTTTAGTTTAGACTTCCCCTATAGCTCATCACATGATTCAGGCTAACCGAAACTTTAGCCAAAAGAAAAGTCCATAAAACTTGTTTGTGCAATTTCTTAAACTGCTAAGAATTTGATAAGTTGCTAGTTTGGTTCTAGCTGACAAATAACTTATGTTTTAATGTCTTGGATAATACGTGCATTAAGTATTAAGCATTTATTTAAATAATCGTCCAAACTGGCTTTCCCAGTGATTTATGGCTTTCTTTTCACTGCCATCAATAGAAATGCAGAGTGCACGTAATTCCAAAAATATCTCCAAAACAATCTCTAGCTACAAACTGGCTATTAAAACTTGTGTTATATCATCGCACTGTCAATTGTGTATTGTGTTCTGGAATTATGAATTTATGCAAATGCCAATTATGATCAGAGAGAGAGAGTACAAAAGTGAAAGGGGTTGAAATTGTGATACTTTTGGCAAATATTGAAATTTCGATTTATAATTCGAGCATGACAACATAAATAATAATTACGCTATAATTATGACAGTTGGGATTAAAAAAAGTTATGATTTCTCTGTAAAGGAATTTACATATATTAAAAGAGTTTTTCTTTTTCTTCACTCGAAATCCTTTCTCTCTAAATTGAGATATGTGCGTTAGTTTGTTGGAGTTTCCAGATCTCCAAATGCAGCCAGAAAGAGTGATCGTGGCAAACTTCCCACGGATCAGATCATGGCAAACTAACGATATGTTAATGTACCTTGATCAGTACCCACATGTTGAAGATTATTTTTAACTTGGGCAAAACCCCCTAGCGGAAGTCGAAACACTGCTCAGTTTTTCCCGAAAAACTCTCTCGCGGTTTTTCAACTTTGTCGCTCTTCCTCTGTCACTTCTATCGTTCACTGATCTCAATTAAATCCTGGGAAACGACTTTGTCATTTCAGGACTTGTTTGATTAGATCCTGGCTTTGGAATTTTCAAGATTGCACAAGTTGTGGCTGGCACACACACAGGGAACACACACACATAGAATTCGTGTCTGGGCAAAACATGAGCTGCTGATCCTCGTTAAATGCTCGTTAATCTATTTAAGCCACAAGTAAGTTAAGCTAACGGGAAATAACGTAGTCAATGAACAGATCTCTGGGAAATACCCTCAGTGCACACATCTTGCGAGATCTATATGTGTATATAGTGAGTGAGATCAGGGTAAAGTGATCGCAAGTTGATCACAAGTTAATTTGTTGGGAAAAGTATAGTTTTAGTAGAACTAGAGTTCTTATTCCCATGAACTAATTCAATAAACTGATTGCTGAGATCACTATATACCTCTTACTAGCTTTATGCTTATATGGTAAAGTGATCGCCAATTGATCGCAAGTTCATTTGGGGAATAAAAAAGAATATTAAACCGAATTTGATTTGAATATCTTAAAATATAAAACTATTCCGCTGAACTAATTGAATACATTGTCTGCTGAGCTCACTTGGGGTGTGATCGACCGCTTGTACCCTTTGTACCGTCTCTAGTTTGAACTCAAGTCTCTTTCAACTCACACGCTCCGAACTATGAGCTCATTTGATACAATTAAATTGGCAATCAATCGACAGATCACGATTTAAATTATTGCCAAGCTTTGCTCAGATTATATAGACTACAATTCATGTAACAACTGAACGGGGTTATGTAAGCAATAGCAGAACTATAACTACAAATTAAATTTGTAATTGTCTAACTGGGAAAATAAAGGGAGAAATAAAAGTTTTTTTTTTCTGTGTTCTGAGCTGTGCATCCCCAGAAATTGATCGTGGTTATGGCTTCCGGGTAAGCAAGCGTACAATCGCATGTATCGTCTGGTTAATAATAGAAATTTGAAAAGGCAATAAAAAGAGAAATATGAATACAGGTGCAAAGTAATTGTAATCAGTTTATGAGTACACGTGTGAGTGGATTCACTGGTAATTTGAATGATGAATATATGAATTCAGTTATCGATACGACTGATCTTGCAGAGAGTGGGAGGGAAGAGAGAGAGAGGAGGCGATGGCTATTAAAGCTGACCGGATGCACTGCACCCCGTTGCCCGATACCCTGTAAATGGCCACCCAACAGTGGTATGCTCTGTGTGCAACAAGTGCATAACGCCAGCAGAGCCAAGTTGCCACACCAAATTACGAGTACTCAGTTATGCAAAGCGCATGAGTTGCAACGCTCAACGATCGACGATCGACGATTCTTGATCACTGATCGTGGCTCGTCGTTGAAGGTACCGTACGCCTTGGCATTCAGAACGCGCTGCGTTTCCTGCCCCCAACTCGGGTCAAAAAACTCGCCCACACTGTGCTCATGAATGAACTGCCCCCTGTCCCCACTCCTACCCCTCTTGGGGTGTTTACAATTGTCTAACTGTGTTTTATGCCTAATTAATTGAACCGTATTTCGAATGCAGCCCAAGGGCCAAGAAGTAAAAGCCATAAAGACGTCTGGCTGGCGCCGGTTGCTAGAATTTAGGGGATTACTCTGCTCTCTGGGCTGCCATTGATCACTGTACTACAGTGAACTCTCGACTGTTACATTTTCAATTAGCTACACGTTCGCTATGCTAATGACGATCGTGGGGTTAGCTAGAGGGAGGGAGAGTGGCAGAGACAGACCAAAGTTAGCTTAGATTTTTCACCACATCATGTCCTGGCACTGCGCTCTTCCGCCAGCTTTTCTTTCGGCATTCGCAGCGGCTTTTCTTTTAATTTTCTCGGTTTGAAGTTTTTCTTATTTTCTGTTTTTTTGACAAACTCTCTTGTCATTTGATTTTATGTTCACACGGGACAATTTATATGCTAATTTGCAGTGGGCATCAAAGGCAGCCGGTTGACTGACGTTCCACTGATGAAGGTGTTAGAGAAGTAATTACGTTGCATTTAAATGCTCAATTAGTGCGAAGACAACGACACAAGAACGACGCACTTCAGCAACCAAACAGTGCCCCCTTCTCCACACCTCTTCTAACCGCCCGACTGGGGCTCATTTGCTTCTCTTGATTGCTGGAACCGTGCTCATGTCACAAACGAGCCCAGCTTCAAACATCAAACGAATGCAGTCAGAACTCGGCATACACCTGCCCTCAAGACACGCCCCCACACGAGATCCTATTTAGCAAAGGCTTCTCTGAGCTAAGCTATCAATTTCAAGCTTCAATTTTAGGTAGACTTGAGCACACTGCAAGAAATGGTAGGTGAGTAAGGGGAATTTAAACTCTTTTTGCCTACATTCGGTTTCATTTCTAATCTCCATTTTTCACTTTGAGCTTAGACTTTCCCCCAGGAACTCCTTAAGTGAGTTTTAAGCCAAATTTGAGCTGCTTATCTTAACGTCTGGACACTTTGTGAGTGCAACTTTCCCTAGGTTCCTTTTGAGGTCGCTAATCTAAACAGAGTAGGTAGTATATACTAAGTGATCTCAGCCAGCACCTATAACCTACCTCCCCCTCCCTCCACCACTCCAAAGTTTCTCACACGCTTTCCCAGCTCCAAACAGGTCCCACACACCGTGGACTTAAACTCCTAAATTATAATAAACGTGTAATCGTAATGCGTGCTTATGAACATAATCTTTGGGTGATTTGGCATGAGTTAGTGATGCTAAATGTCACTGGACACAAATCGAATTGATATCGAGTGCAGTTCAAAGCGTTCGCTCCACGAACCGGTTCACGAAAGTCCTCGTAAAATGCGTTCACGCAACTAAAACTGATTCGATTGATTCAAATGAGCATGCGAACGCATTTTGGCCATAAACTGCAAAGTGTACACAACATTGGGGAGCATTGAGAATGGAATGGCGAAATTCTGTATTGAATATGGCCCAAACGAATGGAAATCGAAATGGAAATGGGTTTAAATGGCTGCACAGTTATGGAATTTATTCCCACTCTCTCTCGTTTTAGGCCTGTCTTGGAGTCTTCTGCACTTGTTCTAGCAGCCGCCGCTAGTTATGGCTTAAATTTGCATTTTCTACTCGAACTGATCAACTGAAGATCAGTCGGTGTCTTGTGTACCCCTTTTCCCCTTTTTCCCCTTTCCTCTTCCATCTAGGGGGCCTGAGAAATCATTATATGATCGCGACGACATTTACGACACACTTTGTGGCTATTTATGCGGTGCATTCAGTTCGGGCGAGTTCTTGAAGCCACTTGGGTGGTATATCGGGCACACACACACCTCAAGTTCCCAGCTGCACTGCGAGAAATCGGTTTGAAATATTAAACTAAAGCTTTAGGGACACAGCTAAACTCACACTACGTTTTCGCCCAGTGTACCATCCCCAGACTCATTAGCCGTGGTACGCTGCTCGGACTCTGTCTTGGTTTGGGCCATAAATATTTTGATTTGTTGTGCAGCAGTTTTCAACTGGAGTACTCACACAGCGGTTTCCATTTGACGGTTTAATGGGCCATCAAAACGCAGCTGAGATGAGTCAAGGAGTAGTTTGTATTTGTAGTGGTAAATACTTGTATATTTAGTAGTAGTTGAACTCCAATTGAACTTTGGCCAACAGTTGTTTCAACTGCCCAAGTGTTTAACGGTCAACTGTTAACCGAATTGCAAATGCAAATCTTGTGAAAGCGATCAGAGTAAATTGAAAATCATATTTGTCTTGCCCTCTGCTTGATTTTTTTGGGTCTTTGGGTCCGTAACGGCATTACAATCAAAAATGTGGAACAAGTTCAATCGCAACGCCCTTAGGGGGCGAAACCCAACCAAAACCAAGGCTGACTATCTTCAGAAGGCAGGCAGCATCGATCTGCCTTCCATCTGCCAATTTCCAGCCGCACCACCTCTCAGTTGCTCATTGTTTGAAGCTCTTGGGTCTCTATGTGGGTGCTTGGGTGTGGCCCTGTAATAGGAGTCTGTTAGACAAGCAGTAACTTGGACATTAGTTGGAGTCAGAGCTGCTTTATATATGCTTCACATGCGAGAGTTCTGTGATCGATTCGAAAGGCTTTCCTTGAGTACTCTATTCACTATACCCACTGATCAGCTTTATATATCAGTGCTCTTTATGCGATCAGTTTAAATTTAAGACTAGTTGCCTTCCATCTTAAACCTTTTAGCATCGTTTAAAGTGATCATAAACCAATTTCCCATAGCTCGCCGCATTTTCTTCCGATTTCGCTTGGCCAAAACCTTAAATGCTACGGAAATTGGCGTGAGTCTTTTAGCCAGATCTGCAATTAATGATCTGGTTAGAGCATGTCAAAGCCGTTTATCTGCAGTACTCGCAATACTCGGCTGTCATATGGCACTGGAAACCGCAGCAACCCGTGATCGTGCGGTTAAAATTCCAAGGTTTGTCAGCTCGTTGGCCTTTGGTCACCTGCGCTTAATTTGAGGCGGGAAGGCGGGGAGGGGGTAAGTCGGAGGGGGAGTGGCTACAGGAGAAGTTGGCCTGGCTTTGCTACGTTTGCGGTTCAATGATAGCAACGTTTCGATAAGTTTTTCTCACACACACGAAAGCTGTGGAAAAAGTGGAAAAATGGAAAGTCAGGCGATCGCAAAAGATCGCAGCGATCAAATATGTTATAGAAAATTGAGCACATACCGCACACAAAACAATGCCCAAGAGAGGGAGACCGAGAGAGAAGGAGAAAGAGAGAGAGAGGGAGGCAGAAAGATACATTTGCTCACTTTGATTTGTTTATTTCGCTGCCACACGAATCTGCGCAGCTCCCTGGCAGAAGTCAGGAGGCTTCTCCTGGCCACAACTTGACCTTTCACTGCACCGCAGCGGCACCGATTTGCCGGAAGCGATCACCCAAAATATATCACCAAGCGAATATCTAAAAACAACAGCAACAACAACAGAATGATGATTGGAGCAGTTGCCACAACAATGAGAGGGCACAGCTCGATGGCTGGACTCAAAGAGCATCAACTGGTACTGCATCCAGCGGGAAGAGCAGACAACAGCAACAACTACAACACACAGAAATACTAAACAATATCTGTAAAAATAAAAACGCCCAACGCCGCTGCGAGTTGCAAGTTTGCCAGTTGCAAGTTCCAAGTTGCAAGTTTACCAATGCCAAATGCCCATTGTTGTCTTGCAAATGTAATGCAGCCTCTGGCGTTGAACCAACCAAACTGAGTGGAGTTTGGTAGGCAGCGAGTAGGAGCAGAAGTGGCAGGCAACTCTGCCACACAGCCACTTGGCAACTCTGACCAAGAGGCTGCAACTGGCACTACAAAAGAGTCAGCATTGTGAACTAGTTAAATCATTTGAAAAATCACAATTAGAGATGGAAGTGATGGGGGATAGAGAGTAACGGTGTGAGTATTGTGAGCAAAAGGGAGTAACGCTAGGAAGGAGAAGAAGTAGAGGAAGGAGAAAAAGTAGGAGATGGAGAAGAAGTAGGAGAAGGAGAGGGAGTAGTGAAGCTAAAGGGGAGGCACAGGGGAAGAAAACGATAGGCAAAGAATAGGCAAAGGAGAGGAAAAGAAGAGGGAAAGAAGAGGCTAAGGAGAGGCTAAAGACAGGTAAAGGAGATATAAGGAAGATTCAAAGAAGGGGAGTAGAAGAGGAGAGGCAAAGCAGAGGCTAAAGAGAGTCAAAGGAGAGGTAAAGGAGAAGGAAAGGATAGGCAAGGAGAGGCTAAGGAGAGGCTAAGGAGAGGCTATGGAGAGGCTAAGGAGAGGCTAAGGAGAGGCTAAGGAGATGCAAATAAGAGGCAATGGAGAGGATAGGCAAAGAAGAGGCAATGAGTGACACAGGACAGGCAAAGGAGGCAACAGAGAGGCTAAGGTGAGGAAAAGAGCAGGCACTGGAAAGGCAAAGGAGGGGAGCAGGAGGAGAGTAGGAGAGAATAGAGGATCATTTGTGATATACTTCTGAATTATACAAATGATTCTTTATTTAAGCAATGAATACAATCAAGTTTAAGAAATACACTCAGGAATCCAGAGTCAGGACTTTACTTTAGAAACAAAAGCGAATACTCCCTCTAAGCTTCAATTAACCTATAATGTAGTCCACACCCTTATAAAATTCAGAGTACCAGCAAACGTCTCACTACTTAGATACTTAGATATGCCAGTACATTTTAGCCATTTGTCGAAATGGCTCTCAGAGTTGTTATCGCTCAATTGATGGACTCGGAATCGGACTCGGACTCGGATGGACTGCGATACGATCAAAGGCATTCCTTGGGAATGCTAGACACAAGTGCCTGTCATCGAATGGGGGCCTAGACCATATAATGCTATAAATTACTCTATCTGCAGCTCAAAGCTAAAGCTATCGCAGCGAACGATCTCGAGGAATCACAGGGGAATACAACTGTTGAAACGGGAGAGCAGAGGGTGCAGGGATAGGGGAGTGGTTGGCTTCTCTGGGTCCGATCAGACGTGCACTCCTTACAAATTATGTTTAATTAAAATTTCTGTATTAAATATGACACAATGCTCCGAATTCCGGCGCGAAATGTCTACCCATGGGCTGGCAAAAGGCCTCATATATAATTATTATGGCACCCCGAGAGGTCCCCGAGGAGGCCAAGCAACTGTAAGGAGACTGAGGACTGTCCTCCCTGCTCTGTCCTTGCAAAGCTACAGACGCATCATTTATGATTTTATTTTATTTATAAAATGCCCAACATTCTGCCATTCCCCGCCCCTGCCCCGAGCCCCCCTCTTCCCTTACCAGCTCCCAATGATGCGACAATGTCAATGATGATATTTACAATTTTTTGCGTACATTTTGTCGCATTGTTTTGGGCCTGTCTCTCTCCTCCGACTGGGACTCCAACTCGGAGTCTGATAACCATTCGCGCCCCATTCGAGGCAGACATTGTCCATATCTGGTGTTATGACAAATGCTGTATGTAATTATTGTATATATTTTGCAGGAGCAGCAGGAATCGGCAAAAAGATATCAGATATGTCGCATATTAATAACGCCCCGGATCGTGCACATTTCGTGTGCTGCGTTTCGTGCCTTAATTAACCCTTTTTAAATTGGGCATAATTAGGCTGGACGCTACACTGTGCGAAATTAAAAGGAGTTCAATTTTGACATAAAAAATAAATCAATAAAACTGAAACTGACAAAAAAAATCTTTTTTTAGGCAATTTACAATTAATTTTGAACTGAAGTAGATTTTTTTTAAGCTTTTTAAATAAAATAGTCACCTAAAAATCACCTGTCCTACTCTGTATGATATCTAACATAATTTAAATAGCTTTGTTATACATTCCTTCTTCTGAAACCCTTTCAAATTTCTACCAAACTCATTCTCCATTTCTTCCTTTCAACTCAATTCCAACCCGTACACATTTCGCTCAGTGTAGCCAGCATTGCCCAGCTCATCATTATATCAATCACATTCGTTAATATTTTTGAAATATTTTCGCGTAATTTGTTGATATCAATTTACACAGCGAGCGAGAGACAGGGCTGCAGCAATGTTTTATAATTATATCATTTCGATTGATCATGCGCCGTGTGTGCCCGCAGATAAAAGATATTAAGGCATGATTCAAATGCCAGACAGAATTGTGGGAAATAAGCACGACTTATCTAGCAGTGTAGTGGTGGAGAAAAGGTGGAAAAAGGAGGGGGAGAGAAAGGGAGAGCGAAGTGAGCGGGAGTTGGGCTCCAGTTAGGACAAGTTCCAAAGTAGAACTCAGCGGGTGTGCGATATAATTGAAGGACAGCTTTCAAGTGCCAGACAGGTGCATTAGTAGGCAGAGTGACACAAAGGTGAGCTCTCAGTCCAGCTCTCAGTCCCGTTCCCGTTGTTGTTGTGGCTGCCACTTGACGATGATGAATGTGTCGCTTGAGCTGCGATCGTGGAATCAGACATAAATGGTTTGATTTGGTGGCAGATCGCGCTACGATATTTAAAGCAACTTTCACACTACCAACAACAGCAGCAAAAGCAACAACAACAACAGCAGCAGAGACAGCAAGAAGCCCTTAAATGGCCAAAACACGCGCAGAACCGTCAACAGAACTTCAAGCCAAACTGAAACAAAGCAAGCTCCAATTGAATCCCAATCAAAGCAGCGACTTTGACAGTGCTGTCGTGTTAGCTTGCTTAAGGCTAGTCTAGAAAGTAGTTGTTGAATTCTTAGGGGGTAAAGCAAGCTAGCACAGCACAGTTGGATTAGAATTTTATACATTTAAAAGACTTTAATTTCTTGGTCAAATGCTGCCCTCTTTTTTAGCTAACTTTTAGCTTTTTCTGGCTACTAATTTGTCTCATTCTAGCTACTTCCTCTGTGAACTTGTGTCAGCTCTGCACTTTCTTAGTATTTATTTGCTCTGCACAAATTTGGACACACGCTGCATACCAAAAAATGTGCACGTAAAAGGATACTTTTTGAGCTGCCTACCTTACTCCACTCCACTCCCCTCCCTTCCCCACACCACTGCGTATTGCAAACGCCAATAATTTATAAAGCGGACAATAAAATGTTATCAGAAAATAAACAAGCAGCGGCGCATGCGGACAGCCTGAACTAAATGCTGCACGCCTGCGCAATGAACAACAAGTTGGCTCAAAGCAGATAGAGGAGGGGTGGGAGGGGTTAGAGGGGGGTAAAGGAGTGGCAGACCAACTGACACACAGCCTGAAAAACATGCAGCCCTACGAGCAATCTTTTCACCCAGCTCGTTTCATCGTCCAGCACAGCAACTGATGATATATGAAATCATATAACAGCAATCGACACACACAGTCACACACACACACACACAGTCACACACACACTTGTAGTTTATTAAATGACAACCACTTGAAGTGCGTTTTGTGCTGCTTTCTGGGCTTTGGCTGCTTCTCGCTTTTATTTATGACACTTCAGCAAGTTTGCTTAGAGAATTTGCCACAATTTTATTTATGGCCTTGGAGCTGTGAGGAATTTTAAATGGGGGCAACTCTAAGCGTAGAGTTGTGTTAAGAAGGGCATGAGCGGAGTAAAGTATCTGAAACCCTTTGAGATACAATTTAAAAAAAATACTAGACTTGGAATGGGTTTAAAAGCAATTAAATTATATAAAAGAATATTCAAGAGATTGTGTTATGAATTTTATGACAACTATAATCTAGTTTAAATGTAAAAAGATTTATTAAAAGTGTTCAGAATGATCAAATAAATATTAGAAATAAATCAGATCAGTTTTAAACTGATAATCTGAGAACTTAGGTACCCATTTCCTGGGATAGTATTGACACAGACCCATTAAGCACTTACTGCAATCCAAAGTCAGAGCTTTATGTCACTGCATTCGATTAGTTTTATGGGCAGTTTTAAACCAGTTGGATTATTAATCGATTCTCGAGCGCATTTAGCAACCCCTATATCATATCTAAAAATAATGAAGCTCGTATATATTTATAACGAAATTGATCATAAAATGCGGACGACACGTTTCGAAATTAAATCATTTCAGTTTGAGCCAACAAAACCAAATTGAGTCAAGAGTGGAGAGCCAGAAAAGACTTGAGACTCGAGACTGGAGACTTTTGGGGTACGAGACATGAGACATGAGACCCGCGACTTGAGGCCTCCAGCTAGCAATACGAATAGCTCATAAAATCGTATACCGATTGCGACTTTTAAATGATTTTTATAACACTTCACGATTCAGTTTGAGTTCGAATTATTTTCGTTTTTTATGGTGTGGCAAAATTTTAATAGCGTTCTCTATTGTATTTATAATATGCAAAAGATTTTAATGGATTTCTCTGCGCCTTTTCTGACTTGATTCGATTTCGTTTTTGTTTTCTGTTTTTCCTCGGCTTTTGTTTTATTTAATAATATAAATGAGACCATAAAATGCAAACGAGTTGTGGCTGGCCAAAAGCGTGTTAAAACTAGACTAATGGCCTTTAATTTAAGCAGCTTTTATGGCATATTTAAAGCTGTGAAAAGCTTAGGAAAATGTCAAGGGAGGCACGTACCTCCCCTACCCTCCCCGGAGCTCAAGTAATTGAATAATTGTGCGGGGCTGTACAACTTTCTCCATTCAAAATTAAATCACTTTATGCCTTTTGGCTGCCAGATAAGATCAAGATCGTTTGGGCCCCTTTAACAGCCCCCGTTGGCGGCGCCTTAAACAAAACAAAACAACAACAAAAACAAATAACAATTTTGCCGTTTCTGGACACACATTTGCGTGCCAATGGCGTAATTTACCACTTAACATATCAATTGTGCGGCTATTAATCAAACAAACTGAATTTCAATACGAGACAAGACGATACCAAATCTCCACTACGTTTCGACCCGTTTCGTATCGAGCTTGGCCTAAAACACAGCTGTCCAGTTTTGGTTGCCTGCTTTGATTTGTACGCATCGCTTGTCAAACAACTGAAACAATAGGCGTGGCATGCCAAGGCGTGGGGGAGGCGTAAAAGGGAACACAGAAAAAAAAAAACACACACACAAAAACATTCCGTTTTCATATCGTAAATGTCCATCAAATCATAATAAGAGCATAAAAAGTAGAATTTTTTAACACCTTTTTGTATCGCCTTCCCCACTTGAGTTCTTTCATTGTCCGGCGCTCGCCACAGTAGCCCCCGTTGCCCCTTACACCCCACCCACTAGCAGTCTACCCCTTTACCCCGCTGGCAGCTCATTGGCAGCTCGACATCGACATCGACCTGTCCGATGTGGCCAGTCGATAAACGTCTGCTTGGCATTCCTCACAGCCACAATCCTTCATCTCAATCTCAATCTGAGTTTGAGTTTGAGTCTCCATCTCAGTCTCCATCTCAGTCGCAGTCACAGTCTTAAGCACAACTATTTCATTCAGGTTGTCAGACGACGGCGTCTAATTGCTTTTGTGTGCTCCACTAAGGTGCGCAACATAATTTGTAACGCACTCCACAAACACCAACAACAGCAACAACAAAGTATCTCAAATATAACAACTCAATAAACAAAACTCCATTTCAACTCTTCTCGACTGCGCGCCACTTCAAAACACTTAAGCGCCAAAGTGTATCTTTGATCTTTTTGAAGAACTGACCCCCACTTGACTGACGACTTGAACCAGAAGTTTCTTCATTATTATTATTTCTGCTGTCTTTTAAAACCCCACAGTCATACAGCAATTCGTTTAACGTCATTATTAATTTTATCTATTTTAAATGATTAACAACAGCTGAAGTGAATTCATAGAAAAGTGGAAATTTAGGTACAGCCTAAAAGTATGCTCTTTAATTTAAGTCAATGACTTGCGGCGAATTCACCATTTCGCTCCAGTGTGCCAGTGTTGAAAAGTTGCTCGCTTAAATGTTTTGTGCGCAGCATTCAGCTTTGCAGCATGCGCACTAAACGTTATGTGTTTCATAGCAAGCAGCTTAACAGCGTTAGCACGTGTGTTTGGCGCCACATTCAAAAAATCAAACGTGGACTGCCTGTTTTTCTGCAATTAATTCTTATTTAATGTAGTTATGACTGCAGAAATGTCATAATGTCAACGAAAAGCAATTATTAAAACGTTTATATATGTATATTAAATATGTGGATAATCCTGTTACTACTAAGATTTAACACCCGCTGCGATTTTGACAGCTTTTAACCTATCAATCAGTTAGTGAAGCGTGTAATTGACCATTTCTTTTAAAATGCTAATGAACCACAATGTCCAAATGTTTTTATTTTAAAAAACGTTGTATCGATTAATTGGTAATTTTTAAAGCTTTTAGTGAAATTTTAATATCATTTGATTTAATGACTCTTAGTTTGCCTATATAAAGCGCTGCTTGATGCGATCCGCCCTTAGTGAACTCTCAGAAAATGGATTACCGGTTTAAGCTCTTGATTCCACTAATTTTGGCTATCCTGTCCCTAAGTCAGGCTAAGGTAGGTATCAAATATTCAACGTTACTTACAAAAAAGTATATTTTTATCAATTCCACAGCGCTCTTTTACTATAGAGTACAACAACTTTACCTGCCGAACTTTGGATCCGACAATGGCGCACGAGTTCACCTGTATTCTGCACAGAAAACGCATAAGTCCCTCGTTATCTGTGCGATTTAATCTAAAGAAACAAATCAACGACTTCAAACTACTCTTCGATTTTAGTATATTGCGAAAGGACAACAACAACATGAACGTGGGACGCCACAAAATCGAGGGCTGTAAATTTCTGAGCTCACTTTCGGGCAGTAGCATTTTTTCAAAGATCTTCAGTCACCTTCAGGCGGTCAGCAATATACCAAAAAAGTGTCCTATACCAGCTGTAAGTCATAAACTAACAAATAAACCCAAAATACCCACAAAATTTCTCTATGTACAGAACAAACTGTTTGAGATACGCAACTACACCATTCAGTATTCGGATTATCCGGTCGTAGTGCCCGCAGTCTCCCATGAGTTTATACTCCAATTCGAGTATGAGAAGAAAATAATTGGTGATCTTTATCTGGCGGGATCGGTGTCCTACTGAAAATACCATAAAAAAGTGACCTTTAAGCTTTTTAATAAATGTTGTGCCGTTTTGTAGCAAGCAGCTTTTGGCGCGTAGTTTAAAAGCAATAAATCCATCTATTTATGTATATCTGTATATATATTTCATTTCTTTTTCGATGCTTTTCATAATCGCATTATTTTGAAAGCAACAACATTCGTAAAATGGTAGGTATTTTTTTGGTATTTTTTTGGTATTTTTGTGGTATTTTTTCGGTATTTTTTGGTTTTCTGTTTGTCAGTATTTTAGGAATAGAAATTGCAATATATAATACATTATGTAGGCGCCTTGTATTGTTAAAAACAATAAAGTAACAAATGTCTTAAGGACACACATACACATACAATAGTTTACTTAGTGTTCGCGTGTGTCTGTGTGTGTGTGTTGCTGTCTGTTTTACTTTTATTATTGTGTATATGCATATGTCTGTTTATTATCATATTTTTAATAGCCACATTTCATAGAAGTAAGCATACTAAATATCTGTACAAGAATATTTATTTTATTGATGAGAAAGAGAGAGTTTTTTTTGTTATTTTTTATTTTTTTGGGACGTTTAGATGTCTTGCGGCATGGCAGCATCTTCCAAAATGATGCTGCAATAAATAAATCGACATTGACAATAAATCAAAGGCGATGCATAAATTTCAAATCAAATAAAATATCGATGAAAATAAATTGTACTCACAGGCGTTTTCTCAACGATTTTCGCTTTCTGCGCAGCTTTTTGTATGTAAATTTGCTCGGTGAGATTTTATAGTCTTCATCGAATTCCAATTCGAGTTTAATTAGATTTTGCAAGTTCAATTGGCAGTCCTGCAAACACACACACACACACACGCACACACAATAAATAAAATGGAAAAACTTTTGCTTAACTTTTTTACTCACCTCGAGATTTTTGAAATGCCAACTTGAGTCACTGGGCGACCCCCCGTCAGTCGTCAATTGGCTAAGACAGGTGCGCATTGTGGGCCAACATTGGCAGCGTTTGTTGGTTATCTCACAGCCCGGTTCCAGCACTATGGACTCGTCCTGTGTGCAGTTGCTCAGCTGGTTGTAGGTGAGCGCCGTCAGGTGTTGCAAATCTGCAAAAGTATCCACAATTAGTTGTAATGCGATTCTGTTCATTAAGCCGCAAAATTGCAAAAATAAACAACAACAAATGTATATTTATTAATCGGCGTATTAAGTGTACAATTAAGTGCATTAAATTGAGCGTTGCTCGATTGCTTTGCCATTAAAAAACCTTAATCTGTTTATTTATTCTAAAAATACTGAGCTGATTTAACCATTTGCGTTTAAACTTAGCCCACACAACCATGGCATATCGGCGTATAGTTTTTCTTCTACTGTTTTTTAGCCAGTTGGACTTTAATCAGTCCAAGGTGAGTGATTAATTATCAAGTAATCAAAGTTATCAATGTTTTTTCTCAACTTAAATAGCGAATTTTGGGATCTGCCACCGTTGAGCTCAAAAACTTTAGCTGTTTTACAGTCTTCACTCCTCTGGTCAATGATTTCACCTGTATTGTACTGAAAAATCGTCCCGAACCGGTTTTAACTATACGTTTTAGCTTTAATGAAGCAATTAACTCATTTACTTTGATGATTGTTTTGGATATTTTAAAAAGTGGCTCGAAAATGAATATTGCCAACGTTAAATTTGAAGGTTGCAAGTTTCTCAGTTCAGTTAAAGCCACAAATTTCTTTGGCAGATTCCTGAAAACCATTCAAAATGCCAGCAATTTGCCCAAGAACTGTCCCATTCTAGCGGTAAGTAACCGGAATTAATTTAAATTTTTAAAACCTTTAAATTACTTGCAGAACAAAACCTATGAAGTCACCAATCTAACACTGAATGGCAACATGTATCCACCTGGCATAACCGACATGAATCCGATCTATCAGTTTCAGTCCAAAGTTTACAGAGCTGGTCAATATATTGGCGGCATTGAATCCGCGGTGTCCCTCACTTATTAAATTTAGGCTGAATAAGAACTTTAATAACTCTGGAGGGTGCTCAAGAAATTAGTTGAAATAAATTTTAAAAACGTTTTCAAGTAAAAAATTTTAAAAAGTAGTTAAATGCTAAATAAATGAAATAAACTTAAAGTTGTATACAAAAATGTATTTTACACCATAATTAATTAGACTTGGCTTATGAAAATCGTTTCATGTTTGGCAAAGAAAATGATTTCAAAATATGTTAATATATTAAAAAATTACTTAACATAACAAATCATTGAAATTAACCACAAATATATTTTTTAAACTATAATTAGTTTATAATTTCTCATTTAAATCTGTTAAGCTACTTTTTGAAGTTTAAAAGTTTATAGAAAAAGTCATCAGATTAGTGTAAAATTTAACAAAATAATTCTTTAACTGAAGTCTGTGAAATAAATACAAATTTAAATGCAGAATCAATTTAGAGCTCAAACTATAAGCAAAATTGCATTCCACTTGCAAATCGATTAGATTTTGGCAAAGTTTTCAAAGCTTTCTAACCAAATCTATTTTATTTACATCAAACTTTTAAAAGCACTAATAACTTTCCAACTGATATGTGGTCTACTTCGCTATGCCCTGCCCTACCCCACGCTGATCAGTCAGTGGGGACACAAAGGCTTTAAATTATATAAATTCCGAAAGTCTCTCGCTTGTAAAATGTAATAAAAAATGGCCATAAAAAATGGCGTATACTTTGGCCTGAATTAATATGCACTGGAGACTTACCCATGCAGACGCCTAAACCGCTGCTAATGGGCAGTTTGGTAACACACTGAAGGGGCGGTTCACATTGTCCGGAAAAGCCGCCGGGTCCGCCGCAGGATTCGCCCAATGTTTTAGCGCATATGCGACAGCATCTGGAAACGGAATCGAAGTTTGAATAGCAATACGAGTACAAGTGTGAATTTGAATAGATTCGCATAAAATTTATGTGCTACACAAGCAAACACACATCTAATATATAAATATATATATTTATACAACTGTAGTTGTATGGGATAAGTGGTTTAACTTACTGGCAGGGATCCCATAACATTAGGCCCTTGCCTGGACAGTCGAGGGAGCGTATAACATCGCATTCCTTTGGATTGCAATAGCATTTGAGTCCATTTACCACATTGTTGCTGCCAGCTGCTGCCATTATCAGCAGCAGATAGCAACATGAATAGATGAGATAGATCCGTACGTTCAAACGGCCAAAATAACTTCCGTTTCGTCGCATCCTATGCGGAAGTTTCGCTTTGTTGTTCTGTTTGACTGACGTCGATTCGTTGTTGTTGTTCGCCCCCTTCGTTGACCCCCTTGGCTCCATCTCCTTTCGTTTATTGTTGTTTATTTTTGTTGTCCTTGTGCGTATATTCATACATTTGACGCTGGCTACACCCACAGTCGCAGGCGCTGTTGTTGTCCCTGTCGCTGTCCCACTCGCAGCCACAACAACAGCAACATGTCCGCCTCCTGTTCCGCTCCCATTGGCTCCTCCACTTTCACGTCCACTTCCTTTTCCATCTCCGCCTGCACCTCCGCCTCCGCCTTCATCGCTGATGCCATCGCAATCTCCCACTGCTCTTCCGCCCATTTATAGGCAATTTTTATTGTGTTTCTGTTGCTGGCGGTGTTTTTGCTGCCACTGGCGGTGCTGCTGCTGCTGCTGGCGCTGCTTCAGTTTCAGTTTCAGTTGCTGCTTTTGCTATGGCTGCTGTTTCGGTCTGTTCCGTCCTGTTTGCTGGTTGCTTGCCAAGCAATTTGCATGTTGACTGCAAACCAAAGCGTTGTTAAATGATTAAAATGCCATAAACTATGCCACGCCTTGTGTCCAAGGCTTTAATGGGCTTTTATATAATGGCCAAGAGAGCAACCCAACCGAACGACCAACTGACCGACCGACACATGCAATTTTCGGTTAACGATATTTTGCCTAATTTTACCGCATTACGCATTTCATAGCATACAATTTGGGGCCTCGCTTTCAGCAAATTTCCGTAGCATACTTTGGGGCTCTTCATTAAAATAGCTGAATTAAATATCAATGGCAAAGCGTTTCCTTCCCCCACTCCCAGCCCCCTTCAACTAGTTCATTCAACTTTATGTTTAGTTCAAGTGTTTTCTACTTTTTGCTGCATAATTTAAAGGACTTTGCCGTTTAGTTTAAGGGCAAATGTCTCATTTTCATTTACGAAACTCAACGAAATTCAACGAAATCCAACAAAAATATGTATTAATTTTACTGCTATAAATAATTAAGTACATACATTTTGGCCTAGAGAACGAAACGAAATGAAATGAAATTATGCTCCGGCTTTCGCTACTGCCACAAATACGCCAAAAGATTTACGGCCAGATTAAGTGCTAAGCTCGTTTTGCAAAAATTCAGCGAAATGTTTTCCAAATTGTGTTGCAAATTAAATAATAAGATTGTTTACCGTATTCTGATAAACAGCCTACAAATAATGTTAAATAAATAATCAAGTGGGGGCGCGGAGGGGTCTGAAAAGCTACTGAAACGTGATAAAAAATTTAACTTTTGGTAAATTTCAATTTTTAATTCCAACCACAAACATTCGATTCAAAAAGTTGAATTTCAATTGAAACTGAACAGAACTGAATTTAATTTGATTTTTCCATATTTAATGCGTTGTCATATACTCAAATTGAATTTTCCAAATCAATTATACGAAATGTCATCAGAAATTTCTCTCTTTTTTTTTTGTATGTTTATAAATGTTTTTCCGCATTTCAAATTTACTTCACAATTTCCTCTCATATTTTTATTGTTGTTGTTGTTGCTGTTGGCAAATGAAAATTTTGTTGAATTCAATTAATTCCAAGCGAATAAATTACGGAAATTTCATTTAATTTACACATGAGAAACATTGTGGTGTTGTTTGTGGCAACCGAATGTGTGCACAACACACACACACACACACACACACACACACACACAGGCACACGCACAACAAGCGTGCAAGGGAAGCAAAAGTTTTGTTATGAAAAATTAACTCACAATTGCAGTAAAAGCTAGAAGAAACTTTAGCTCTTATTTTTTATCCCCAACAACTTGAGCTGTAATAATAAATAAAAGCAGAGATAGCAGTGTGTGTGCGTGTGTGTGTGTCTGTGTGTAGACTTATCTTTTTTGCTGGCTCGCACAAAGGCGTAAAGTTGTTGTAATTAAAGTGATATCGTTGCTGGGAACAGCACAAACACCACAACTAATTGTGTTTAACAATTCAATGATACTCGAGGCTCTTTTCACATCAAGTGGGGATTACATGGGCAGCCGCTAGAGGGGGTAGTAGGGGGGAGTGTAGCAGCACCACAAACCGAATGAACAAATAATCAACATTCGCTTTTTGTTTGCCTTGGTTTCATACAGTTTACATATAAATTTATTATATATATAACGTAAATTGGTTGAGCGTAAAGCACTCGTGTATTTGTATTGACACACACACTGCCACACACTACCACACACACACACTAACACACGCTCACGGTCTAACACAACTCTTGAAATGTTGTCCCAGTTATTGTTGTTGGCCTGTTGGTTTTTCCTGCCATTTTCCTATTTTCCTTTTTATACTCGTTTGTCAAGCACTTTTCGATTTGCCATTGAATTTTTGTTGGCGAATTTTCCTTTCATTTCGTTTTTCTTTTACATTTTTTTTTAGGTATTTGTTGTTGAAACTATAGAAAAGTTAACGTCAAGTATGCGCTTAGCCACTCGCACACACACACACACCTGTACACCTGCACACACACACATGCGTTGACACTTGGTTTTTGGCTTTGTGTTTTGGGTATTTGAAAGTACCGTTCATTGGCCGCTCGACATTCGATGATGATGACGTTGATTGCTGTTGTTGTTGTTGTCGTTTTCTTTTGGTATTTTCCCTATGAATTTTTCATGCGCTTTTGTCTGCCACACGCGACCATTTGTGGCAGTAGACTGACTAACTAAACTAAACCGAAACCTCGTAACTCGAATACCTTTTGCCAGTTTCGTGCTGTTGCCAGGGAACAAATTTAATTTCCCCATATTCTCTCTCTCGCTCTCTGCGCAGTCGCAGGCCCAAGTCATAGGGACTCAAAGCGAGCCTAGCGTGGTGTTGGCGCGGGCAGGGGATTGGGTTCGAAGACAGAGTTATCAGACGACAGCTTTAGCTTTGGGTCGGAAGCAAAGCATTTGCCTCAAAATACATGTATCTGTATAAATCATTCGGTTATTGTAATTACAATGGCATAAAGCGCAGGAAGACACAGCTTAGACAGCAACTCAACACATCAGTGGAAGCTGGTGTTCCAAAAAACCCGCATCACGCCCCCTAACCTACGCCCCCTGCGTGGCTAGGCGCACAGGGCAGCTAATGGGCAATTACGAGTGTAAAATCTCATGCTTTATAAACTTTGACGCCGTGTCAGCTGCTAATAAGCATTCCAAATGCCATAAAAGCCGCCGCCAACATGGCCAAGCAGGACATTGAGGACTGAGGCATAAGTAGCGGATAGCTGAACGGAGGTAGGGGGGACTGGGCTAAGAAGATGGCTCTAACCACGCGCATAGCTCGCACAACTTGCAACTTTTCCAATTAGCGGAAAAAACACACACACACACACACACACGTACACACGGAGAGACATGCGGCGTCTTTTGGCCAAGTCCAAGTTGGCATTGGTTTTTGGTCCTTTTTGGTCCCTTTGGTCTGCTGGGGCTTCTTGGCCAGGCCAGGCCACAGTGAGAAGTCCACAGTAAATGTTGCGTAAAACAACTTGGCGATGCGGGCTGCTGGTTACGACTTAAGCTCCCCTGCCACACGCCCCCTCCTCCCCCTCCCCCCAGCTGGTATGCCCACACCACGTTTGGCAATTGAACAAAAGAGCAATCGGGAATTATGAGTGGAGCAAACTTTTTAACAACAATAACATCGAGTCAAAAAGAATGCCAAAAATAAAACACAAAAAGACAAAAACCAAAAAAATAACTGACAAAAAAACATGAGGCAAGAATGAAAGCACAAGCAGCAGAATGTTTTATTCGAGTGTAATACCCTGTAACTGGCGAGAAAGGAGTTTTATAAGTGCACACAAATGAGGGGTCGAAAAAACAGTGCAGAAAACTAGGAAAAACTTTTGAAACTTCTATCAAATTTAGAGTAGAGGAAACAGCATACACTCCGCCCATTTTGCAGGGTATTAATGTGACTGTTTACTGACCACTTTGATTGCCCAACAAAACATTATGCCAACTACTTATTTGCAGTAATATTCGGGCCATAAAATAACCACAAAACAAAAACTTGGCAACTTTTAAGCACACACCGTCATACCCGCTAAGCTCACACCGCATTTAATGGGTATAAATATAGATGTATATATATTTTATGAATTTATATAGGGAAAAGCTGGAAAAACTTGCGCTCAACTTGAGCTCAAATTGATAGAGTGCAAAATAATGTGCAACATTGTGGAGCTGCAGCTGCAAGAGGGAGATAGAAAGAGAGCGGAAAAGTCGGAAAAGCGGAGACAAGTGGAAAGCGTAGAGGAATGACTGCTTTTCAGCAACGCTTAAAATGTAAATCTCTTTTGTGAATGTGCATTTCGACAATCTACGAGTATTTATTAATATTTTTTTCTCTTTCGCTTCTTCGCTAGCGGCAAAACTTTTGCCTCAAGTGCGCATTTCATTCCCGAAAATGTTTTTCCTACATTTTTTCTCGCAATGCTTCATTACTTTACAACTTTTTGATGACAGTTTTATTGGCCATATTTCCCGTAAAAAAGAAAAAGAATAAGAAAGCTGAGTGTAGGAGGAAAAACACATTTCTTTGCATGCAGCTGCAGGGCAAGTGGAGAGGTGGGAGAAAGTGAACCCCATGAGAATATTATTATAGAATTATGGGCTATTTCTCATAGAATTTAAGTGGAAAAGCTTTGAGTTTATAAAGTGATTTGACTGTTGCTAATTGAAGGATAAAGAACATCTGGTTTTCAAGTTAATAACTTGGGGAATTTTTAGATAGACTACAAAAATAACAGCATACTTTTGGGCGCCTACAGAACTCCCCCAGTAAAACGCTTTGAAACGCATAAATTAATTAAAAGCTACACAAAATTTAACTATTTTTTTGTGCAATCAATTTATTTGATTGCCAATTTCACCGCAGATATTAAGCTGTTGTATCAAAGCAAAGAAATAATTAGTTTTTAATCGGTTTACCTCGAGGCGATTTGCTTTAACGCACACACACATAAATGCGCTGACAGGTTAGTTATTATCTACTTTAATTAGTTCGGCTCATTAGCATAATTACGGTTTTAAATTATTCTAAAATGTCATACCCACTTTGCTGGGCCAATTAAAAAATGAAACACGGTCTCAAAATTTAATCTGATTAGCGCTTTTAATGAGCTACAAAAATAATTTTTAATTAATAAATAGTCGGTGTAGAGCCAAACAAAAATATTTCACAGCGTTTCACAACACTTAAAGCGGCACTAAATGGCGATCATTAGCATGGGGGAGTATTCATCACTGTAATCCGCTGGTTTTGATTACGTTTCACAACACCTAATGATGTTTTATTGCGGCTAACAGCACTGCAATTGGGCAATGATTCATGGCGTTGCCAGATCGCCAGAGCGTACGCTCGCGCTCTTGCTCTCGCTCGCGTATTAGCCAAGAACATTTGAATTACAAATTAAGCCAAGCAGAAAGCCAAACCAATTTGCGACCGCCCACACAATTTATTTTAACAATTTTTATTTTCACGGGATTTGCGTTGGGCAATTTACGCAACGGCATTATTTTCTTTATCCTTGTTGTGTTTTTTGGGTTGCAGACTGGGTAGTGTTTAGGGGCGGTCCACGGGGCGTGGCAGTCTGGGAACAAAAGGAATGTCCGCAAATGTTTCGCGTTTTTAAGGGCAAGTAATTTGCCACTCGTCCGTTTTAAATTACATTAGTTAAGCGTGGTCAAATGCATATTTTTTTCTCTCTTGTTTCAATTACTTAGCGCCGGGGAAAGGGGGAAGGGCGGGTGGTAGACTAGGGAAAATTGGAGGGTTTTCGGATCAACTAAAGCCTCGCAGTGTTTGCTTAATCAAATTTGCATACAAATTGCAGGCATCCCAAGTTGAAGTTGAAAGTTGATTTCGATTATTTGATGAAAGTTTATGGAGTTTTCATAAAGCGGACAGCAATGACAGCCGCTGTGGCTAAAGGAGCAGCAGCAAATGCCACAGCCGCAGTTACCGCAGTTGCCACTGCTCCGCACTGTACTCCACTGTGGCCCAGTTCGCACCATTTCGCCCATTTCGTCCCACTGTGCCCGCATTTCGGTTGTCAAAATGTCGACTTGTTTATCTTCAAAACAAGTGCAAAACTATCAATCGGGTGTGCACGACGAGCAGTTAGCCTGCAAAAGAAGCTAAGCTAGGAATTTCCAGCATAAACGACTTAGATATACCCTGTAAAAAACATTTTCTACACACGTATGCTAAATTTCGAGACTGTGCTGGGTGTGCTGTGCTGTAAAAATCGAATTTTGTAATAAATTCAGGCTTAACTTAAATCCAATTTAGACTGTAAATATAGACTGTCTAAATGTGTAACAAATGGCATAAATTAAGGCTGAAAATAAGCTTCAACGACCCATTTTTAACCTACAAAATACCAATTTTAATTTATTTACTGTTCTTTCCTAAGACTATACTAAAAATTAACTTCAAGACCGACTTTTGTCTCAGTTAAAACTCATGTTTAAAGGTGTGTTGAAAATAGTCTTGAGTTTTTATAGTCTTTAGTTAATATCTCCCCGTAAAATTACACAAACATAATGAATGCTTCCAAGTTAATTAAATAAATAATTAACTATTAGTAATTAACAAACTTTCATAGCTGCAGCTAATTAATAAGCAATGTGTTGAAAAAAAACTGGACAGTAAACCTTTTAGGTCACAGCATTATTAAAAATTAATAACAACAATAAACAATAATACAACATTGACTATAATAAATCGTTGCACTTGGTTATTAAATATTTCGCTTGAAACTTGAGCCAAAAGCAATTTCGTGTCATAAATGTGCAATAAACTTTAAATTTAAGCGCAGTAAAGAGAAAAAACGTATGTGAAAATGCACACAAGACTGTCATAACTTTATGATACCCATTAAATGGGGATTTTTATTGGGCACAGGGTATGGCAAGACGATGATGACGTTGTCGGCAGCGCCGGAAAGTATGCAACGAACGCTGCGTTGCGTTTTTGGCTTCGCTTCGCTTCGAGTTTTGTTTCGTTTTTGTTTCGCTTCCCGTTTCCCGTTACGTTTCTCGTTTCGTTTTTGTTTTGTTTTCGCTGCGATGCAAACGAATGAACTCGTCCACGTCGTCGTTGTCGTTGTCGTCCTCGTCATCGTCCTCTTCGTCGTTGTCCTTGCTGTCGTCATTGTCCTGGAAGTGAGTGAAGCTAACACGAGTTGGCTGCCAGAGTGGCATTTAATGCACAGCCAGCAGGACAGTGGTACTGAAGGACAGTGGCACAATGGGACAGCGAGACTGATGGACAGCTGGACTATTGGATAGCTTGATAGCTGCATGCCTGGACAGAGACAAGAGTTTTGGCCGAAAGCAGCTGGAAAGGAGTACGTTATTTTGCCAGTGATATAGCGCAATATGAGGCAAAATATTTGCTATTGGTCAGCAGCTGGCACAGAGAGCTTCACTCAGCACGTGTCTGTGTGTGTGTAAGTGTGTGTCTGCCTGTCGGTGTGTGTGGTAATAGTTGTCCCAGTGACTGGGCCTTTTGTCAACCATGTCATATTTCATTTGGGCCAAGACTTAATACCTTAAATGTGTGCTCCACACACGAACAGGCGAACACACACACACAAACACTCTCACACACACACACACTTTAAGTCCGTCCTAATGCGTCCAACTCGTACTTGAGAGGCCAACATGCATGCAAATTCCACAACGTCTTCATGCCTGGCCACACATGTCGGCCAGGCTGCTTGTCGACTCAATGAGCAAATGAAATTTATTTCATTATAAAACCAGGCCAAAAACCAGGCCCCGAACCTGAAACTAGACCCAGACCAGACCGGGCCAAGACCAAAGCCAGGAGTAGGCCAAACATTTGTTTTACCGCAAACGCAACGAAAAGAAAAGCCGCAAAGAAAATTTTCATTTTGAAATATGCTTTCTGAAATAATTTCGCTGCTATGACAGACTCCGGAGCCATTACCCGTTGCCAACGAAAAATTGTAATATTAATATACAAGACACACAGGGAAGGGGGTTAGTGTTAAAGGCGGGCTGGCGTAGGGGGTGTGGGTTGATGTGGAAAGGCAGGGCATGTGCCCTTGATAAAGCCACAAACCGACGATGCACAAAACAATGAGCAAGGATTCATAATGGAATTTCATTGGGGCTAACAACAATAACAAAGTCAAGACATAACGGAAGCGAAAGGGCCCTAAATGGAGTAGGGATAGGGGCTGGTAGTGCCAGGAGTGCCAGGAAGAGGGTCAGAAGTAGCAGCAGGAAAAGGAACAGAAACAGGGACAGCATTAGGGGGGAACAGGGCCACTGCTAGCGCTAGCAACTTTATTATTGCCATTTCCCGTTCTGTGTGTGTGTGTGTGTGAAGGGGGTTTATGTGTGTGCGTGTGAGTGTGTGTAAAATTTGCCACACTAAATTTGTACGAAGGAAAAGTGTCATCGGGGAATTAAGCTCATCAACGCTGATGACCATGATTCAACTCTTAACTAAAATTCAAGTTAAGAACAGCTCAAGGCAGAGTCGAAAGCTAGACAAAGGGGTTGGAGAGGGGTAGGAGAAGGGGTGCGGGGTGACAGGAAATAGGAAGTGGAAATGAAAGAGCTAAGCCAGAAGAGACAGCGAGAGAGGAAGCTTTAGATAAACTCAAAAAGCGGACAGGGTATATTAAAAATCTACTAAAATGAAAATGGAAAATGAAATGAAAACGCATCGCTTGAGAATGAAAATCTGTTGCCATTTTCCTCACAGCGTACACAATTTTTTCTTCCTCTTTTCTTGCCTTTTGAAAAGGTAATCAAAATAAATGAGCGACATTTTGCTAGCTGACGATGAACAGGGAGCAGGATAGAGCAAGGAGCACTCCACTGGGGAATGTGTGTGTGTGTGTATAAGTGTGTGTGTGTGTGTATAGTCTTTGACTGGAGAAAATAACTCGTTGGGTTTTCTGCTTGAACAATGCACGTTTAGGGGTTTTCCACTAACGGCTAAATGACGGTAAAGGGACCGTGTACAGGAAGCAGGAAGCAGCAAAACGATTCTAGCGATTTCCTCGTCAAATTATGACTTGTTTGTACAGCTGTCAGTTGAATTTCTCTCCCCCTCTATCCCCCCTGTGTGTGTAGGTTCCATCCTGTCTCCGTCTCTGTGTTAAAAGAAACCAGTAATCACTAGAAAATCTGTTGGGTTTCTCAACAAACAGTGTAGCCTGACAAGTGATGGCAAGGCAACGAGATGAAGACATTTCCACATATTTATTAAGTTCTTTTCCTGCATTAAATTATACAAATACATAAGACTTGTGAAAAGAGCACACCAAAAGATGTTTACACATCTCGTCGCAAAATAAATATGCAATTTATATAGCATTTATAATGTTTATCGGCTGTCTGTCTGTGCATTCCAAGTATCTGCACTCTATATCTTTATGGCGCCAAGTGAGCATTATGAAAAGTCAGGGAATAAGACCGTATTTTATGATGCATTGTGAAAAAAGCAAGTGCTTTACTATACAGAGAAAAAGTGAAGCACTCGTACACTGAGAAAAAACTAAGTACTTTAAGTGTGAGGCCAAATTTTTAAACTAAAATTTCTAGGAACCAAAAGGTTTGAATACGAAAGTATCTCAAGAAAGAGTATCTCAAGTGGCAAGACTTAAACCATCCTTGTTAATAACTAATTTACTAAGCGCAAAAATTTATTTTCCATTAAATTTTTTTAAATTCTTTAATCATTTTTCTTGCCACTTTTCAGCAATTCTTGCTTAAATTAAGTTGAATATAACTTATATTTAATTTATAAAATAAATGTAACCATTAAAAACAGTGTATCTCTGAGTGTAGCACTCCATATAGCATCCAATTCATTTCCTCGAAGCCCAAAACAATATCCTGTCAACCTGCGTCCACTTCAGCCTCAAAAAACTACCATTCATCATATTGGATGCGCCCCAGCAGGAAGCTTAAATACATTTAGATAAAACAGAGAAAGAAAAAGCTAATTTGAAGAGGGAAACAGGAGGACAAAGAGGGTGAGAGAGGGGCAGAGATAGATTGAGACGCTTTCCCGCATTATTTGTGCAAAAATGACTCACTTGTAGCAAAGAGCAATCAGCACAATGGCTACATTCATAGGTGTACCTTGGTACCTTTGCGATACGATTCAAGTCGAAAAATTGGCACTAAGGAACCATCTAAGAAAAGGAAAATAAAGAAAATCCTACCGAGTTTTTCCTGTACAAAAACATTTGGTATGCGGCAACGGTTGAGGCTGTTTTTTTTTTTTTTTTTGCCTAACTACGATTTAGCAACAGTTTTAAAGCCGCCTACCAGTTTCCCTGCGTTACGCCCATAAATTACCATTTGGCAACGCCCACCCAACTCCGCCCAGCGTACGACCGTACGACGCCCAACGTGCTACGCCTGCCACCAAACGGCCATATGGGCAACTGAAAAGCCGCATTGCCTTCAGACGCATCGCTTCGGGGCTTTATTTTTTTGATACTCTGGCGGAGGGTAGTTCAGTTTATGCGGAAATATTGTAACGGATATATGGCTATATTTATTTCTGATCTTATAGGAGTTATGGAAGTTTGCATTTTAAAGTTTTTAAGATGCATAACTTTTTTTTTAAGAAATGTATTAAGTAAAACTAATAAATAAACGGTACCAAAACTATTAATAATCAAGCCTATATAAATTTATTTACTTGATTTTAAAAAAAACCCTGTAAGAAACTACATTTTAAATATTTCTTAGCCCCTGAAAGTGTATGTAAACTTCTGCCTGCCAGTCCAAACTTATTTTTCCGGCTTACTTTTTTTGGTTGGTTCTTAAGGGTAATAGGGAACGGGATCGGAAGGGGATATGTTTGGGCATTACGCGCACTTTGCCGCAAGTCGTTTGCTTATCAGTTTCTTTCTGGTTGTCCTTTTGGACATCCAAAGCAGCCCCAAAGCCAATGAGACGAAGTAAACGGCTAAGTGAACTGCTGCCATAATGACTATAACGAAGATGGCAACTCTGGCTGTGAATGTGCTGCTGCTGCTGCTGCTGCTACTCCTACTGGTGTGTCTTCCTCTTGCTCTTACTCATTTTTGGGGTTAGTGGCAGAGGCAAAAGTAGAGGAAGAGAAAGAAATGGAGAGGCGAAAGCCGACACGTTCTTTGGCCCCTTATCATCGTTTATTGTTTGGCTACATATTTTATTTGGGAGTTGCAGGCGCAACAACTTTCGCCTGCCTTGGCTCGTTATTATCCTATTAGGATGTGACAGCAGCTCACAAAACTTTTCATTCACACACTGAGCGAAAGCAGAGACGGACGGAGACAGAGACTGCACACATGTCGTATACATAACGCTTTTTATATACTATCGTCTTCAAGACATTACAAGCTCGTTAAAGTGAAATCAATGTTGTTCTTGTTCTTACTTTGACTTTGACTTTGCCTTGTCCTATACCGTCCTGTCCCGCACTGTCCTGTTCACTCCTGTCCTGTCCTGTCGTCGCTTTATTTAGCTATGTATTTTTATTTCATTACAAGGATTTGGCTGCCTTTTTGCTGTTATCTGCGGCAGTTTATGTGACACCGGAGGCAACTGACCATGAAAATTGTTAAGCCGCCTGCGCTCACACACAAACAAACATATCAAAAACACTATATATACATACATATATACTATGGATATATAATGATATTTATAGCATCAAGAAAACTTTGTGTGGATGGCAAATCCTGGAATTTAACTGCAATTTCATACTGAAATTAAGCTACAAAGATGTCCCATTATCAGATAATAACCAACTTAACAACAAACGGACTGTTACCAAAACTTTGACTAATGTTTTTGATACTTATTAGGCTAACTTATGCCGTTAGTAGAGAGATAAAGTAAGTAATGTTGCTTTAAGGGTAAAATTGTGATGGATAATATAAGATTTAATACTAGAAATACTAGGAATATACCCAAATAACCTATCTATCTTTATCTCAATCTATGTTTGGGATATCTTGCCTACCAACAACTGTTTCTAAAGCCAAAGCTTTTTATTGATGATCTCTAGACAAGGTTTGTCTTACTTCTATGCTAATCAGACAGTTTATGTGTGTCGTAACTAGTAATTAATGCAGTGACAACACCTAATGGGGATTAGTCATCCATTGAATGTGGCCAATTAGTCACCTGAATGATCTCTGCAATTTCAAATTGACATTAAAATATTACGTATGCAAATATACAAATTTTGTACTTGTTGCGATTTTATATCTGCATTTTTACAATAATCCGTTGGGAACAAGCATGGAAAGGGAGGGAGAGGGTGGTATAGAGGCAATGGCGAGGGTGTTGTCATGATATATCTTTTGAGTTTTTATTTTATTTAAAAATTTGCATTTCACACACGCCTTGGCCTGGAAAGCCGCACGAAGGCAACGATCTCTTAATAAGTGAAGTATGTATGAATATGTAAGTGTGATCGATCGATTGGTTGATCGTGGAATTGAAATGGGAATGAAAATATATAAATGTAAAATATGCACGTGACGAGTGCGTGTGATGCACTCACCAATCCATTCCACTCACCCAAAAATTCCTTTGCGGTACCATTTAAGTGTGTGTGTGTGAAAATTTATGGTGTGCACGAAAATCGTTTGCGACGCATGCTAAAAACTTTGCGAAATGATCAATGCCGTACACTCTCTTTAGCTATTCACCGCCAAGCTGCTAAGAGCTTTTAACCCAAAGAGCACAACGAACGGCAAATGCTTAGAAGAGAGCAGTAGCAGTAGCAGCAGAGAGCGTAACCTAGTGAGAGCAGAGCATAAGCACAGGTTGCCGGCTAGCCGGTTAGTCAGTTAACTGCCATATATGGAATATGCATGTTGCGAGAGCGCTAGTGTGAGTGAGATCGTGAGAGCTTAAAGGTGTGAGAGCGAGAACATAAAACAGATAGGCAAAATAACAAAAGCGCTGCAACCACTGTGCGCGCTGCTCTCAAACTGATGATCGCTGCTTCGCGTCGACGCTGGCAGAGCTTTAAGAGCAACAAGCAGCAAGCTTAAAATTGTGTGTCGCGCACTTGAACGCTTTAGTGAGCGAGTGATAGCCAAACAGGGCACGAGTACGGAATCTACCAGATCGAAACACTGTGTCGTTAGCCAGTGTGTGCGTGTGTTTGCCGTGTTGTGCGAATGATGTGAGACGCAGTCAAAAGATGCTATAACCAAAACCTCAACTAAATGTAATGTAACTAATTACCAAGACAAAAAAAAAAAAAAAAACGCGAAAGCAAACAAAAATAAAGAGGAAAAGAAAATTGAAAAGAAATAAAAGTGTAATAAAGTGTGAGGTTCAAAGTGAATAAAACTGCACAGAGCTAGTTCACTGTCCGTGTCTCTAACCTCCCACCATTCCTACCGCGGACCAGTCCACCCGCTAGCAGCGAAGCAGCATGTGAAGACGAGGGGAGCGAAAAGAAACGATATTTATGCTCTGAATGTGTTGGAAGAGCTTACAAAATTTACGTGGCAGGTGTGTAGAGAGCGCTTAACTCGGCGCACATTTCAAATTCCACAAATTCTAAAGACACGGTCTATATAAAAAATGAACATACTTGTGTTATATGTTGGTTAAAGGGGTTTCCCCACCCATCCGCCCATACACCCACTCTCCTCCTACTCTACCCCATTCATAGCTAGTTTTTTTCGCCTGATTATATAAGCCGCAATGTATTGCTCGTATTTTTTTTATTTTGTTGACTTTCGTAGTTGGGGCCTTGGTGGGTCTTGACTCGAGACACATGTGGAAAGCTGTATGCTCTATAGAGATAAGATAGCGCATATCTAATAATATCACAGCCATAACGTCATTGGTATGCTCACAAAAGGAAAGCAAGAAAACGTTGAAAATTGAATGAAAAACAATTTTAATTTGTTTATTTTAGTTGAAATACTAGTAGTAGTAGTAGTAGTAGTAGTAGTAGTAGTAGTAGTGGTATTATTAGTCGATCGCTAGAGTCTCCAGTTGCGTTCCAATCAATTTGAATTCGTTATGCTTTTTTGGCACTGGCATTTGCTAAATAATAAACAAATTATAAATAGGTAACTTAATAAATGTACAGTAAACTAGAAACTAAACAAACGCACAAACACACACACGCATACGCACTCACATAGATATGTACACAGCGACAACAACAAAAGCAAACAAACACAAAAAATAAGAGACAAATGAAAAACGCACACAACGCCAAAAGCTTTTTCATTTATTTTTTTTCTTTTTCAATTTATTTTGCTTTGAGAATATGCTGCATATCTGTGTATAGTTGTATCTTGCGTGTCTGTGTGTTTGTGTATTTTGTTTACACAAAAATCAAGGTTAAAAGCGCAAAGCGACAAGCGTAAAAGGTGGAAGCAAATAAATATATCGCTCAATAAACGAGCAATGATCGAAAAAAAATGTCTGTGTACTCATACTCATACACATGCATGCTGTGCGTACGTACGTATGTTTGTGTGTGTGTGTGTGTAGCATTAACCGTAAGTACAGAAATGAGCCATGGGTAGTCTATTAAAGCGCAGAGCGTGGACTACTACTAGCTGAGAGCGTCCATCAGCCAGCAGAGGCAGCACAGCAGCAGCGGCGTAAGCTGAGCCCAAATGCCTTTAAACCAGAGCAAAAATAAAAACAACAAACAGCAGAAAAAAATGCCGAAATAAAAACAAGAAAGTAAAGCTCTGCCCTGCGCTCAGTAAGAGTCGAAGCTTTCATACTCTTTGCTTTGCATGCGCCCGAAACTCTCTTCACGAAGTTTTAAATTGAATGTCCGAAAATTGTCCAGTTTTAAAGGTCGCAAATAATAAACTTTAACTGAGACATAAGTTGACTACAATTGGTTGGTTGTCAGCTAAAGTTTAAGTGCAAGTAATCCGATTAAATTAATATGATTAATTAAAAACGAGTAAATTCAAGATTTGCAGCGTATTATGCCAATCAATAACAGCTTTTGGGCCACACTGACATTATTTTTGTCATTTTCTTTTACCTGAAATGACATTGATGAGGTCAGATAATCCCATTATCTGCTGAAATACGAGGCAATTGCCCAAAGTGTCACATAAATATGCAGTCTGCTTGAATTATGGCCTAAATAGTTTATTTGTAAATACGTAAATATTAGATTATATAGTCGTGCACTGTGACAATTTTAATAGGTGCGCTAAGAAAAAATAAAATAAAATGTTTTAAAAATTTAAATTAATTAAGAACTTTTTGGGGTAATCTTTTTAATTCGTTTGCGCAATGCAACGATCTTTAGCCATTCAAAAATCTTCACAGAAGTTTCATTACTTTTAGCCCAAAAACTCAAAAGTTTTAATTATGAACTCTTTTTCTTATACTCTCATTTAAATGAAACTTTTAAACTTTTTGTATTTTGAGCTGTTCAAAGAGAGCTGTCGCTTTGAAAGTAGCGACAACTTTAAATTTACTGTTACACTGCAGAGTAGAGTAAAAAAAGAAAGATAGAAAAAGAGTTTAAAATTGTGAAGCTGCTTAAGTTGCAGCTTGAAAGGATTTTAGGGTTGCTGGCGTTGCATGCAACATGCTGCAAAGTCATAGCGAAAGCAATTATGCCGCTTGCCAAGTGTATGGTAGAAAATGCTGATCAGGGAGGAGTGGGGAGTGTGGAGTGGAGAACGAAAGAGCTTGAAGAGCGGAGCGTAAGGCGTGTGGATTGAAAATTGTAGTGCACTGTGGAGTGTAGTGTTGTGTAGCAGCACTTGTGCACCAAACCGTGGGGGACAAAGAGTAGCGACCACAGAGAGCCCCGGGCCAAAGTCAAAGCAAAAAGCCATAGCCAAAGTCCAGAGCATAAACGTCGAGCCGACCAGGCCCAGAGACGGAACTGAATGCCGGCCTATGCTGCACTGTGGTGCACTTATTCGATTTTATGGAAAAACAATTTTGTATTTATGCAAATTTTTATACAATGAACTGATATTCCAATGATAGATGAAATTTGGTCAGCAGAAAGGTAAAAGTGTTTACTACTTCTCAGTCCTGGTTGGCATAAATCGCATGTTGTTTACTCCTCGAGTTATTAATTTAAGCCAGAAAATAGGAGCAAATGCACCACAGTGTGTTAAGGCCGGGTTGCATTGCATATGTGTATATGTATGTGTGTGTGGCAACGAGATGACGAGCTTTATTTTTCTGCGGTAGCTATGGCAACAACAACACACTCCCCACCCTTCACCCCCTACAACCAGACACCTCTGCGCCACCCGCTCCACCAACGTCCCTTTCAAGTGCTGCGCTGCCACTGCTGTGCTGCTGCTGGCTCATCAAAAAAGCCAAAAGTTGTTGAACGTGAAATTATTGTACGCGAACACGAGTAAATACACTCTCAACTCTCACACGTACAGGCGAACAGCACACGTACGCACACACACACATGCAAGGGAACAGTTTCTGCTGCTGCCGCTTCTGCTGTTTTGCATGTTTAGCGTCTCAAGATAAATAACAAAACCGAAGAAGAATAAGAAGAAGCAGAACAAGCAGCAGCAGCAAAAAATAAGTAGTTAAGAGCGTAGCGAAGAGAGCGGCAGAAAGAGAGCGTAAGGCAAAACGAAGGCATGAAATAGATGCATCAGATTTCGCATTCAAGTGAAATTTATGGGAATCATAAAGCTTATCTTGCTTTCGAGGTAAAACTTACAGTTAGCATTGGGTAGCGCTCAAAACTGTAGACAGAAAGGGAGAGGGTCAAAGTTATAAGTGAGCGAGGAAGAGCGAGGGAGTGGGAGAGGGAGTAAAATTAAGCTTGCGAGTACTTAACACTGTGTCGGCGGAGGCTACAAAGCTCCATTATGCTCAACTGATCGCTGTTGTTGTTGTCGCTGTTGTTGTTATTGTTGATTTTAAGCAGGCAAACATAGAGCTCAGAGCAGCACAGAGTACAGAGTGTAGTACGTACGTATGTGTGTGTGTGTGCGTGTGTGTGTCTGTGAAGCGCTATCAATGTTTAGTCATCTACACAAATATGTATAAAAGAGACAAGGAAACATATAGGGAGAAGGGGTGGTGTAAGTGGGACAGATAGATTAGAGTAGAAAAGAATGTTCGGAGGTTTCACATAAGTACACCTGGTACAAATACTGTAGTAATATTAGCTGGAAATAACTATGAGTAAATATGTACAATAGATAGTTAGATATATGAACAAACTCGCACACAATCGGAACAGTGGGGAGAAGGAGACGCGAAGTGGGAGGCGCTGCGGCTGGGGGGTTAGGCTAGCCAACCACTGAGATAAGAAAGTTGGTAACTTGACAAACGGGAAGAGCTAGATTAAAGTTGGCGCACTGACGGTAAGTACAGGCTAGAGTTGAAATAGGCCGGATAGAGAAAGCCAAGTTAAGCGAAGCAACAGAAAACCGCTAAGAAGTAAACTAATACTTAAAGAAGTCAGTGGTGTCTACGGTAAATGGTTTTAAGCCTAGTTAATTGAAAGAAAAACTATAAAAAGAATTTTCTTGTAAACAAACAAATAATGCTTATGCAAATTTTACTAGAATTCATGTTTATAAAGTAAATTTGCGGAAAAATTCAATTTTCTTACTAAACCTAAAAAATTACAAAACTTTTCATAGGAATTTCTCAATATTTCTTTTACTTTTCGACACTTTTATTTTAATCAAAGTTGTTTAATGCAAATTCCAATCAATTAAAGGCATTAACATTGTTTTATGAGGAATTCTATGCTATTATTAACCCCCAAAATTAGCAAATCGAATTGAGTTAAGGTTGTTTATAGTTTAAAATTCTTCAGCAAAAAGAGAACTGACTCTGTCATCAGAATACACAAGACGATAAACAAAAGGAAAAGTAATAAATAAAGTATTTTTAATGAATCATTTTACGTTATATGAGGAAGTTTATCAACGAAATGGGAGTAGAATTTGAGAACCTGGTTGAATCATCCATGGAAGTCTATATGTTCTAAATATTTACTTAGCAAATTGATGCACTCGATGGGTGCATTCAACTGGAAGCAACACGAGTGTAGATTGAACAGACAGAGCACTCACACACACACACACCTACGCACACACACACACACGCACATACTTTAGGCTATTTATTATGTGGAGCAGATGAAAAGTTCATTGTCTAATTTCCCAGTGAATTTTCAGCGGCAAATCGGAAGTGTGGAATCGTTGTCGTCGCTCTTGATTAATTAACAATTCGATTAAATGCCTGATTGATAGTTTTGCTATTCATTTCCACTGATTTCGATTCAGTTTAAAGCAACTTTGGTAAGCGCAGCAACGGTTTTCAATCTACTCTTACCACAAATTGCTTCTCCCTGGGACTCTGTTTTGGGATTTGATTGAATGAATATGAAAAGCAAGAGCAGCAGCAACGGCAACGGCAACGGCAGCAAAATTGATGCGAGTCCACACAATCTGAGCCAAAACAGAGGCAGCTGAAACGGCAGCGACTACCTGTACTTTGTTGTGCCCCATGTGGCAGCAACGTTTATCAGCTTTTCGCTTGCAGCTTCCATTCAGGCCACATAAAACAAAGCAGAAGAAGCAAATCGTGTTTAGGGTGTAGACGGGGGCGTCACTGAGGTAGGGAGGGAATACTTTTCAGTTTCGGTTTTTGTGTGCGTGTGTGTGTGTGTGGCGTGTGCTCGAGATACGAGCTACGAGATACTCTCATCCTCTGAGTACTACCACCTCACCAGAGTATCTGTATCTCATCGAGTGAATTGTGTGCCGGGTTTTTGCTGCCGTCGGTTTGCCTCCGGTCATTAAAAACTATTCGCACAAATCCAAAAAAGGTTGCTATTTTTAGCAGTGATACAACAGACCAGTACGCTGTTCACAGTCCATCGTCGACCGACCGACCGTCGACGGTACGTCTTTCCGTGCGTCCCACCCGTCTTACCCTCCCTCTGTCCATCCGTCCGTCCGTCTGACCGTCTGTGACTTAGTAACGCTTCTCTGCTGTTTACTGCCCTGTTTTGCACTGCAATTAAATTAATATACAGTCGAACCTGACTATAACGAACTTGCTGAATTCATTTCACTTTTAGAATATCAAACTTTAAATGTTTTTAAGCGAAAATTATTAAAATAAATTTTTAGAGTACTTTTAATGGCATGAAATAAAAACTGTTTCAAAACCTACAGTAAATCCTGCATCATTTCTATAAATAAGCCTCAGCACTTGCTTAGCTTATCTTCACTGTACCCAACCTATTGATAATCAAAATACAAATCGTAGCTAACAAAAATTAGTCACACAGTTTAAACACGCTAAAACGAACGAAGTCACAACTAACTAAGAGTAGCTAAAATTATAAAATAATACAGTTCTTTATAGCGATAGTAGACTGTAGACTATACAAATAACGTAAGTTACGTATGTGATTTGCAGTCACTCCCAAGCGATGTTTCACTGTAGTAATTTCCTTTTGGGTCGCATATTTCTAGTTAGTTGCGCACATAAAACCTGCATTAAAATATTTATAAAAAGCAATAAATTTCGCCAGAATGTCATGATTTTACTATATACATTTTTATTTACTATATAAATTTGTATAAACACACAAAATTTAGACATATTTAGCTGTGGTCTACTGTAGTCTGTGTCTCGCTATTAAAACTCAATAAAAATTACCAGCCAAAAATGTGACAATTCGCCAAAATGTATAAAAAAAATATGATTTTTTGATTATTTATTTCAATTCTTTAATTTTCGTTGCTTTGCTTTCTTTGCAGATGATAAATGCGATCAAATTCAATTGGTTCTGATTTCGCAATCAAGACAAAACATAAAAGAATTTCTCAAAAAATTCGCAATAAAAGAAACGACTGTTCAAATTTGCAGCCCGTTAGCTTCAAGGTCATATCGATTATCAGCCACAGTTTATCGATAACAAGCGACAAAATGCAGCTGCCTTTGAGGAAGTTCAACAGTTTGCCCAACGGGCTAATACCCGTGCTGTTAAACATGGCTCTGATCATACAGCTGCATCTGGCCAGTGCAATAACACGTAAGTCTATCAAATATTTACCTTAATTAACATTTAAGCTTTAATTTTATCTGTTGTATCTTTGTATCTGCATCTGCATCTGTATCTATATCTGTGGCTATATTTAAATCGCGTTCATTGTACCCAAAGTAGACTATGCAAATTTAATTATTAAGCATTAACGATCTTATCAAATTGTATGAGTATCAGTATGTAGATTATGATTGTTTGTCCTATGCCAAAAAGCAGTTCATTTTTCAGCTCAAAGAGTTCACAAACCGACATTTTGAGCAGTTTCTCGTTCAGCTGCAGCTGTAGGCCATACAAATTGAGCTGAAAATGATATGGGGGATAAGTTAAGGGTTAAAGATGGTAAGGAGAGTTTTGAAGTGGATGAATAGGTCAAAATTGGTTAGCAGAAGGCTGGGATTAAGTGGGAAAAATCAAAGTTTGGTCAAAAAATAACAAAAATGATAAAAATTCATAAAGAGCTTGAGTTGTTTATTAAGTAAAGATTCAATATATTTTAAATCAAAGGCTATTTATCTAAAAATAAAGCACAAGCTCTCGATCTAGCTCAGCTGATTATAAAAGTATCTTTTTCAAGGGGCATTGATTACGTTTGAAAGAGTATCTCAAGCTACAGAAACCGATAACTAAACCAACAAACAGAAAATAAGATCGGTATAAGTTTGTTTTGAATATCAAGTAGAGGGGATCAGACTTTAAATCCCATAAGCTGTTACCGTTATCCACTCACCGTTTGTCTGAGCGCCTTGCTGCAACTAGGTGGCAACGCCAACGAGCCTCTCTGCAGCGTGCGACGCGTTTCCGCACAAATGTGACGCAATCGATGCGTATGAACGACAACCAAAGCGAGTTGCACGAACAGCGAAGCAACTACGAGCAGTCCCCAGATGATAAAGTGGGCGGGTCTGCCAAACTTCCTCAGCCACCAGGCACTGAACTCCACGAAGTAGGTAAAGAAGCCATGAATGATGCACTCGATGGCCACGTAGACGACAAAGGCGAGCAACTGAGCGCCGTGAAGTGAGCACAGGTGTCGACAAAGCTGCAGCAATTGGCTCTGAAGACGCCAGAGACGCCACAGCTCCAGGGCCAACCAATGCTGTCGTGCCGCATGCAGTTTCCAACGCTGTGGCATGCCCCGACGCACAAGGGAGTCATGCACATGCACCGCATCGCGTAGAATGCGAGCCAAGAGAAGATTACAATGTTGCAACAAGTGGGTAATCAGTAGCAAGGCCAACACATAGAGACCCAGGCAGAGTTGCAGTCCCAGCTGGAGGCCATAGAAGAAGATGACACTGCAGAAGTAAGAGTTACTGCTTTTGGCTACCGGATCGGTGTGAAGCACGAAAATCGAATGCGCACTGGAGCCAATAAAGGAGACAAGCAACAGATACAACGACCAGAGGTGTCGTGGTGTGTGCAACTTCAGGGCCGAGTTTCGCAAGCGTCGCGTGTGCAGCAGTTGCAACAATCGGTGACGACACCAAAGCAGCTTATTGAGCCAAGCGATGAAGTGGAGCTGATGTGTCGTGTGCTTGTAGAGCATGAAATACGTGGACAGCAGCAGCAACACATAATGCTGACAGCCAACAATGAGCAGCAAGTGATTCTGACGCAGGAAGTCCATACGTGTGTAGACCATGTAGAAGGCATGTGGCGAGTAGCACAGCACAAAGGCGGCCAAAAGATAGCCATAGAGGCGCCACCAACGATGGTAATGCACAGCCGACACGCCAGCACTTCTACTCCCACCTCCTCCAGGCCATTTGACAGCCATCAGACCACAGAGACAGCTCAGCAAATAGATGCCACCAAGTATGGCATGCGATGCCACGTGTTGCAAGTGCCACATGCTGCACAAACCTGTTGGAAACTACTACTAAAAGTCCACTCCAAGTCCACTGAAAGTCTCAACTAAATTCAGAGCTTGTTTCTTGTCATAAATGAATCTGAAATCATGATTACAACTACACCGACCTTGTGCTTTACCTGTGCGTTGGCTATTAGCCTGATTGAATTCCATTTTAGCCAAGGCGTTCGCTCCACTAGATAAAGCACGCAAACAAAAGGATTTCAGAACGGTACAAAAAAAAGAGGGAACAGAAAAAGAAACGAGGAAAAAATCAGTGGAGTCCTTGAATTAACCTCATATTCGTAGCACTTGTAGTCACAGGCTATTAGACTCGACTAAACTGATAAGGAAAAGAAATGGAGTGGGGATTGGGAAGGGGTGTGAACGTGTTTGTGTATGTGAAAACAGGTGAAAGAGTTTAGGTTTTTCTATATTTTCTGTGGTTTACACTGAAAGTAGCTGAGAGCTTTTAAAACACAGAGTTTGTCCATCACTGAACAACTTTACAGGAAAATAAAATCGATAAAAACTTTTTAAAAGCATGAATTAATAATATCATAAAAGCTTTCCAAAGCCGTTTACTGAGCCTAATCTTTTAATAAGCATTGATTATTGAAACTAATACTAAATTCTACTTCTCATAGTGCTGATGTTGCTTTAACAAATTATTAAGTGACACACTAAAGCTTTAATGAGCTTTCAGCTTCACTTGAATCAGATTTTAATGAACTAAAACTATAAAAATACATAGTTCATTAAAATAGATTTTTTAAGCTCCCTTTAAGCTACTTATAAATACGCATCTTAATTAAAATAAGATCAAAGTAGTTGAGCAACAATTTACATAAAAAAAATCAAGTAGTTTCGTAAGAAAACTAATTTACTTTTCTAATTTAAATTGGTTTACTTTGAACAAGTTGCGCCGATAATCTTGGTAAAGTTCAAACAGCTTTCATTTATTAGATGTCAAGCGTAAAGCTTTCAGGTGTTTTGACATTAAGCTGCCTGGCTAAGAAAACTGGTAGAAAACTGAGAGCAAACTGAGAAAACTGTCTGCACAAGCATGTATTTTAAAATCGTGATTCCAATCAGTGTCAGCAGATAAACTAACAATTTAAATTCTTTACACAATGGTTTTTTTGTGACTCAAGTGGGGGAGAAATTTTACAACACATACACTGAGCGAAATTTCTGTCGTCTTTTGCTCTTAGTCGTAGTCGCTGCCGTTGTCGTTGTATTATTAAAAAAGTTTTCGCTTTAAAGAGTTTGTTTTGTTCCCCTTTTCCCCGTTTCCCCTTCTTCCCGTTTCCCCATTTTCCCTTCTTTTCCCCTTTTTTTCCTTTCATGCAACATAAAATGCAAAACACTCGAGTTCTATATGTACTTTAGCCTTTATGGTAAACTTTCTGCGCTGTTTATAAGTTTTCAGATAGAGTGAGAAAAGCACAAACAGAGAGAGTGAGAACAGGCGTGTGTGTAAGGGAGAGATTAAAAAAAAAAAAACAACGAAAATAAAATAAAAATTTGTACAAAACGAAGGAGAGGAGAAGGCGACCATGTTGCTGCAACTTTCTATATGCTTTTGTCCTGTTATTGCCGCACTCAGCTTGCCACACTCTTGTAGGCAGCCAAGTGTGCGGTTTTTATCTAGGTTAGGTTATACGACTAGCATTATCCCGACTTCGTCCTGCCTTCGCCTCCCTCTTTTGACAGCCTGTCTGTCTCACCGTCCGTCTGCCTGTCCCTCTGTCTGCGTGTCTGACTAGTCTGACAGTTGCTTGACTTTCCACTGTCGCACTCTGAAGGCTAATTCATTCACATTTTACGCTATTTCGCTTAGCAGTAAAAGCAAAAGCAACAGCTTCTTGGCATTTTATACCCTGTAAATGTGGCAAAACTTAAGTTGGGTATGCCAATTGTCAGCTAAAGATAAATAAAAGGTGCGTGAATATGTACTTAAATTTCTTAAGCCTCCATTAACCAATTTTGCTTGACATAACCTCAAGCAACTCAGGATCCTCAAGAGGTACGGTTACCTAATTTGGTATGTGTGCAGCTGCAATACCTTTAAACTAAGATTTTATGGTAATGGTTAAGAATTCGAAGTCAAATGCCGAGAAAATCCTATTTTCCTTTCAGTTTTCAAAGGAGTTCCCATATCATAACCTCAAGAAACTCGGAAACCCTAATAACTATAGTCAAAACATCAGGTGTCATATCCATCAGCTCAAATGTTATGATAGAAATTCTATTCCCAAAGACAAACTCTGATTTAACTTATGAAAAGTCACTGCCTAATTTGCATATAGTTATCTTAAGGAGCAAAGGGTATTTATTAGGCTAGCAAACGCATTATTACAAGCTTGTAAGTAGTGCAAATCTGGTTTTAAAAGCCAGAGACCTCCGTACACCTCCACACCACACCCCCAACCCGTTGTCAGCGCCCTGGCGCTACACTTCAAAGTCAAATTGCGGACTCAATACAAAAATAAAAGCGGCAAACAACTGTCCCAACTGTCTAAGCTGGTCCGCTGATAAGCAGCGACGATAGAGACCGACAGAACAAAAAATAATAAATATAAAGAAGAAAAAAAAAACAAGAAGAAAAACACAAAAAAAAAACTTTAATTAAATAAAGTGTAAGAAGTTTGTTGAAGGCCCTTCAAAGCTGACAGCGCGACGAGACGCCACGCAACGCGAATCCAATGAAAATGGGAGTGGAAATTTGTATGGAATTGGGAGTGGAAAAGGGAAAGGGAGGTAGGGAGTGGAAAAGGAAGTGAGAGCAAGTTGAGGACTTTGAGACACAACGCGACTGCATGAATTTTGTGTATACTTCAAAGAAAGTGCAGAGCAATTTTGGAGAAGGCGTGGCAGCAGGAGAATGGGCGGGAGGTTGAGTTGAAGTGGAAGTTCTTAATTTGTGCAAACCCAGAGATTGTCGTATCGTATTCCTCGAGAGTAAATCAAGTCAATTTCTTATATATATAAAATATTTGCTTTTGTCTTGGCCAAAAGGGCAAAGTTCATTGTTACCATGAAAAACTTCCAAAAATCAAAAAATAAAATACAAAAAAAAAGACTGGAAAAAGCAGAAACCGAAGAAGAGCAAAAGATGGAATGTGAAAAATGAAAAACAGCGAAAAATAAATTTAAGAAAAAGAAAAGAAAAGAGAAAGAAATTCCCATTATATGGGCGAGTGAAAATGACAAATTAACTTGAGCTCAAAGGAAGCCGCAAAAGTTTCGCAGCTGCCAAACCCAATTGGCAAACAAAAGTGCGGCTGAGTGTAAAGGTAAATTCGAGACTTTAGTGAAAGGTTGCCAACGGGTACAGGTACGGGAAGACACACACACAAACACACACAACCACATCCAGCCAACACTCACACCCCCCACACCACACCCTACACAACATACAACTCAAAAGTTGTCGATTCAATTTGCAGATAATGCGACACGAAGAAAGCTTCGCGTTTCGTGTTAATTACTTAAATGTACATAAAATTTGCACGACAGTGTTAAAAATTATTCAAACACTGTTGCAACATTCTGAAACTGGAATAATTTATGTGTGAACATTATGTTAGATCCACCCTAATTGGGTTGCCCTCAAAAAGAGAGTGCAAAATATTAACAAGAACAAATTAAAGAGTTAAAAAACCTGCAAGCTGTATTAAAATAAGCACTACTAGTTAAAAACAACTAATTACTCTAAACCTTTTATATTGTTTACAGTTAACAGTGTTATTAACAGCGTCTGCTTAGCTACATTTGTGTGAAATGCTCTCTTCTTTTCTTATGATCCTACTTTCGAGCGCTCTCTTAAACACACTTACGCTGCAGCGCAGCTGTTTAATAGACACAGGCAGATTAACAGATTTTTAACATACAATGCACAGCGGCGCCAGCTTAACAGGACTGCACTTGCTGCACTACTCACTCTCAGTCTGTCAGCATAGCATGCAAAAGCAAACAGACTTCACCGTTTCTATCTCTATTTTGCGCTTGCTTAAGGCGCGGAGTTAGTGTTATCTCTAGCACACACACACAAGTAACAGCTTCTAACTCTTTAGCTTCTTCTTCATCACTCAGCTGTTTCTCTCTCTCACTATTTACACAGACTTTGTATATTTAAAGCTCACAGCGTGTATTTTAAATATTTTCATTTCTCTTTATTTTTTTGCAGAGTTTGACTTGGCACCCATTCCGATGCCATGCGATTCGATAAAATGTCCACCAGATGCGGAAATGCAGTGTCCGGCTGACAGCGCCATAAGGGAATTCCGTGATGTGAATCCAGTGGATCTGATCAAATCGAATACGATTGGTGGCCATGACGAGATTGGAATTCCTCCAGCCATTGTCACCACAGAGAGCAGCATGTACATGAACGACACTCTGGTCGATGAGGTGCTCTTCGCCCAGTGCTGCCTGTCCAAGAAATGTCTGTGCAATACATGCTATATTCCGAGCTGTGAAGAATCCAAAGTATTGATTGAGCTGCAACCAGAATCGATGGATACACCCGGTCAGTGCTGTGGCAGCTATACATGCCGACCTGAACCAAATTGCACGGAAATTAACAGTACGGAAGACACTTGGCTGCAAAACTGTCAGCGCTGTTCATGCAAATCGGGGAAAAAGCTCTGCGAACAGGTATGCGATGACATGAAAGACGACAATGTTAAAGCCATTTGCAAATCGAATAACAACTACTACGAGGATGGTAATCGCTGGGTCGATGGTTGCTATCAATGTGAGTGCAACAAAACTGAGGTCAAGTGTTGGCTATCATTTTGTGCATCTCTCAATTGTCCCAGCGATCGTCAGGTGCATCTCACCGGCAGCTGTTGTCCCGTCTGTTGGCCCAAAGGTCATCCCATGCCAAGTGAGCAATCTGGTAGCTATGACGAAGGATATGGCTATGAATATCCCATGCAAAATGCCAGCAATGAGCTGCCCCTAGAGACACTGCCACCAATTTTGCCAGACATTGTTGAAACCACCGAGAGCAGTACCAGCAGCACTACCAGCACCACAGAGGCCCCGAAGCTTAATGCCAATATTGAAAATAGCCCTAAGGAGAGTACAACTGATGCACCACCTTGCCAAGCACGCGATTTCCCCAACGAGGTCGTCGTCTATCCATTAAACGGCTTCAAAGATCCTCATCTCTATCACATTATCATTGTTATACTAGTGGCAATCATTGCAGGCCTCTACTTATACATAAGGCATCTGCTTGCCAAACAACGTTCCTATAGACCAGTCTCTAATGTTGATGACAAGGTCTAAAAACAGCTGGGGAGAAGAATTAGCTAAACATGAGAGAAGTTAGTAATGAAAATTAAGCAACCAGAAAAAAACGAAGAAAAGAAAAATAATTACAAAAAAGTTAGAAAAGCAGATAAATGAAAAGAAAGAGAATTAAACGAAATGAAAATCAAGAAAAACAAAGAAAATTAATCATGACTTCTGAAGACAAAGTCTTACAAAAGAAGAGGTGTAAAAATTATAGAGTTATTGCTAAATACACAGCAGAAAGTTGATTAAGAAAGCAGAGTATTCAAAATTCGAGAGGGAGACAGTTGAAAAGCAACTAACAATCGGGGCAGAGGAAAGTTTGAAAAGAAAGCGCAGGAAAGTGAGAAAACTTTCGGAAAAGCAAGCAAAAAAACTGCAGCAGTTAACTATGTTTTGATTATTTTTCAATATTATAATTTTATGTTTGTTTTTTATTTTTTGCACATTTTTTTTATTTTTTTGTATTTAAAGGATCTCATTTTAATTTCACTTTCACTTCCAAGCAGACATCCGCAGACGCAAAAGCAAAGTATTCTTATGAAATTATACGCAAAGAAAAGTTACTATTTCTAGCAAAAAAAAAGGGAACACAGAGAAAAGAAGAAGAGTTTAAAACATGAAGTAGAAGAAGAATGAAGATGTATATACATAGAATTCAATGGAAATGCCCCATCAGCGAATTAGTATTAAGCACACCAATGTTTTATTATATTATGCACGAACTAAAATGCCAAAATATTATATCATATGACGAACGAAAAGAGAAATAGAAAAAAGGAGAAAAACCGATAACACTTTGAGGTTAAGTACGCAAGACGAGTGAGGTTAGGTGCGTGTAAGAGCAGAAGCTAACCTCAAAAACTATGTGGGGAAAATCGTTCGCCATAATTAGAAAACTAAACGAAAATAAGTTAGCCGCTAAGCTAGAATATCTATGTGATATTTGTTAATAAGTGTATGTTATAAACAAATGCTAAAAAACAAACAAACAAAAAAGAAATTGAATAAAAATTGGCGCGCTATCAAAAGTATTCGCAAATGGATAAATCTACATTAAACAGCCGCTGATTATTGCCGTTAATGTACTTTAATACCATATGTACCACATATATGTATGTATATGTACAATAAAGAAATCATTATTCCCTAAAGTCTAATTAAATAAAAGAAAATCTGATAAGCAAAAACATCGAAATGAGTTTATTTTTCTTAAACTGGCAACTGAATCATTTTATAGACACTTTTATGGGGTCATCGAAACGAACGAAAATGTGGAAATTATTGCAACGAAATTTTGTTCGTGTTTGTTTTGAATGCCTCCAGTCGGGGGAAAAATAAACAGAGCCCGAAACCAGAAATAACATGATTAATCAATCAATACACTCAGCAATTAGCAGCAAGTGTCTGTGTTCGTATACGAAATTTTATGAAGACGCATCAATAAGTCAATTTATGAAGCAATTTCATAAATTACGCTTTTGTCTTCGACAATTTTCGTGTTTTGTGGTGAAGTTTAGCTCAATTTTCAACGTACTGTATCCTAAGTAATTAGATTTTAGCCTAAATGATTGAGGAAACTGTTAGTCTGCTACATTACGTATACGCACTATGTGCTTGGCTAAAAGATACATTAATAACTGCAGCAGAGTAACAAATGTATCTCACAGATACGAGCTGTGATAAGTGTGCGACTCTCATTTCAATGAATCAACTGTTGTGCGCAGGTGAAACATTGTCAAGAGTCTTCAACCAAAACTAAAGTGCCCAACTATGAGCGGCATCAGGTAGACTAGAGAGCAGGTGGGCGGTGGGCGCTGGTTGGGGCCAATTCACATTGCCACAAATGTTTTTGACTTGAAAATTTCCCCAGATGCCCCAAACAGACCAAAAAAAAAAAGGTTTCCCGACACGAGTTGGGCAAATTGTATGTTTGAAATGATATGATATGCTGAGCATAATGTGATGCCATGATATGATTTATAATATGTAATAATTTCAATGCATTGGCAATGGGTCGCTCTCTGTCCACGTGTCCCCCTCTTGGCCCCATGAAAAACACTGAAGTGGCACAGGGCACAAAACACACAAAATACCAAAGACCGAAGACCAAATACATCAAGGTATCTGGGGACCTGAGGGCTGCGTGTGGGCGCAAGTCAGAGAGAGGGGAAGGGGAAGAGAGAGCACCCGAACCTACCGCACGTCAGGGCCTCTTCAAGATGGCAGCAGGCCCAAACAATGTCGTACATTTTGCTTAGATTGTTATCAAACACTAAAATGCCATGAATAAAATACAAACACACACACACACACAGAAAGCATATACATAAATAAGTATACATAAGCATAAATATGCTATATGTATGTATGCGTATGTACATATATATATGCAGTTAAGTGGCTGCCCCGCCCCACTACACCGCCCCTACCTACCGCCCACAACGCATAGTGATTTACAAATGTCGAGACTTTGTGCCGTGTGCCGAGAAGCTCGACAAGAAAAGCACACCTAATAAAAATGCTGCTTACGCCTTCAAAAGTAAGGTGTGTGGGTGTGCGTGTGTGTTGCTTACTTTTTACTTGAGGTAGAACCAATCGCCAGAACTTGGCTGTAAGCAAAGCCAAATACCAAATACCAAATACAAAATACCAAAAATATACGCATTGTTACAGAATTTTACACGTGTAACAGCGACAAACTCAAACGTTTTGTTTGAACATAAAGCAAACAGGAGTCCTCGTATAAATCTGTAGAAATAGTAGCTACTCCAACTGCTACTAAAGTTACTGGCATAGCTTTGGGCACAAGGAAGTCGACACACACACAAAGCATAACAATAACAAAAGGCATCACACAATAGACTTCAAGAGCTTTGGATGACACTTTGAGTTATTTTGTTGATGCTGTTAAAACACGAGCCCAAAAAACCCCGAAAGATATGCGATGGTAGATTTATTGAGGGTGCAGATAGAAACTCACCCAGCAGCAATAACAACAACAACAGCAGCATAACCAACCATAAGAAAAGCGTCTGCAGCGAAGAAAGCGAAGCTGAAAAAAAAAGGTGAAAAGCGTCTGCCTAAACCAGCGTTTGATAAGGGCAAAAGCAGCACTTACAACGACGTCCAGTCCGAAGAATTGCTTTAAAACACAACAACTTATAAAAGAGAAGCAGAGAAAATGTATAAAACAAGGGGAAGTAACTGCAAACGAAGCTAAACTGACAGGGATCAAACTGTGCGAAGAGCAACTAGTAGATACTACTTGAAAATTAAGCTTGTAGAAAAGATTATAAAAGAACTAGGAGCTAAAAGAAAATACTACTTAAAAGTAAAGAATCGAAAACTGAAGTGCAATCAGTAAATCAAACAAAATATCGTCAACAAATCCATTCATAAAAAAAAATAAAAATGTTTTTTATATTGAAAAAAATTGTATTCACTTCGAGTCTGTTAAAAACTATTGTTTCTACATAAAAACATATAAAAATCAAATACTTTTCTTTACTCAAAGTGAGTCCCAAAGCTGCCAAGTCAGCGCTTCCCACAAATCTACCCCTTAAGCTTAATAGGCAGCAGTGTGTAAAGGAATTGATGCCGTAGTATAACTAGAGGACTATCAGAAACATCAGAATCTGTGACAAACGGCAAACTGTTGAAAGGCATTCATGAAGGAGCACAAAAAAAAAAAGGAAAGGAAAGGAAAGGACTTTAAGGAGCAAACAAAACAACGATGCATAAGAAATAAAGTGTCGAAGCAATCAAAATCATGTCAAAAACAAAAGCAAATGGCAAAGGCAGAACGTAAACAAAACGCTTAAAGAAAATTTAAATTAAAGCAGTCGAAAGGCAGGAAAATTCATTTAAAAATTGTATATACAATATATGTATAGATTAAAGTGGCAAAATATTATGATAAAAAGAAGACAAAACAAAAACAAAGACAGCCAAAGATACAGATACAGATGCAGACACATCAGCAAATTGGACTACAAATGCAAATATATATGATATGATATATATATAAATATAAATATAGGCATGAAGAGGCAATAAATCATCAAAGATGGCAATCTATTTATTGATAGCTGCAAATGACTCTAGGCAACTATACATATATAAACATCTTATATATATATTTGTATATGTGTGAATGAAAAGCCGCATTCATATATCAAAGAGACATTAGCTTAAATTTGAATTGGCAATTCATACACGCACACTCGCACAACAAATAAATATACACTGCTCAAATAGGTGCTTAAGAATTTGGTGCCAAAACCAAGAAAATTGGTAAATAGCAACAGTGTTTTAAAAACTAATTTTAAAAAAAGTAAGAAACATTTTAAATAATCTAAACTCTTTTAAAAAAGGTTAAGTGAGAATAATTATTTAAATAAGAATTAATTTTTGCTGATTTAATTAATTTAAAGTTTCAAAGAAGCCAACAATCCTTTAAAATATACATACAACACATAGATGCGTCAAACGCAAGATTTTTTTAAAGCAAACGCTAGTTTGCTAATGGACCCCCACAGAACTTCGGCAAAAAGCCGAACGTCATAGCGCCCCAGAGAGCCGATCGCCTCTTAGCAAATTCGACGCTGACGAGAGTAAGTTTAGTCTGATTCAGTCATTATTTTGCTTGTGCTCTCGTTTCGTATTTATATGTTTGTCTCTTTCTAGCATGCCAGATACACATATTTGCGAAGTCAGCACACTTCCACAATCAGCTAGTTGCAATATGTATTGTTTTATGCGGGTCGAGAGTTATTTTTCCCATGGCGCTAAAATTTGTTGAAAATAGTTAATTAATTAATTTTTTGTTAAATAAGCACCTTTAAATGCACAATTCCCAAAGGGCAAGACCGCGATTCAAAATCATGTAGTCCGCTCAGCGACCATTATCCTAATCTAACTCGCAGCCAGCGTCGAATTTGCTGAGAGGCGATCGGCTCTCTAGGGCTCTATTGGCTCGCCAGTCAAGCACCTAGTCGCCTGCGCCACGAGAACATTTGCTCGCGGCCGGCTTAAAACCATACATATGCCTAAAAATGATTTATGGCACCCAAGCTCGATCGCTATTTTGTCGAAACCACAGATTTTAGCAGCGAGCTGGTTGCTTCGCAAAATGTGTGTATCTGGCATGCCAGAAAGAGACAAACATATACCTACGAAACGAGAGCAAAATCGACACAGCCGTGCTCATCGTTTCGCTGACTGAATCAGACTAAATTTATTTTCGTCTGCTTTGAATTTGCTGAGACGCGATCGACTCTCCGGGGCGCTAGGCGTTCGGCTTTTTGCCGAAGTTCTGTGGGGGTCCATTAGCAAGCTAGCGTTTGCTTTCAAAAAATCTTGCGTTTGACGCATCTATGTGTTGTATGGTTAGTGCTTTAACTACTTGCCAGTTTTTAGCAGTGTAAAAATGTTAAAACCGCGAGAATTTGCTGTTTACACTAAGAACTTACAAATTTAAATTTTTAGCTCAAAGTTAAACCCCAATTAGCATTAAGAACTAAGGCAGCAAGCAGTCTGATATCTTGTCCCCTTTCTTACAGTGTATATTTACAAATATTTATGTCTGTGTCTGTGAATCTCTGTGTGAGGGAAAACCTCAAGCACATGTCAAAATTAAATAATGTAACGCACGATTGCTGCTTCGTCCTGCGACCTACAAACGCAATCCCCCAATACACTAAATATATATACATATATATATATATATATATATATAAATGTATTTGTTAGATCCTTGTAACATTGTACACTCCTTTGGCACTTGTGCTATGGCTCTGGCATTGGCTTTTATTTGAATTTGCTGCGTGCGCCTGTCACTTGTCTGTTACATTCGCCATGTAAACACAACCGCAGGCAATTTTGGCAATTTTGGCAATTTGCGTCAACAGGCACAACATGGAAACCAAAAACCTCCCATCAAATAAAATACAACAACGCCAACGACAACAATAAAAATAAAAAAAAATATATATCTACCGAAAGTATATGCAGGAAAGATTCATCTGAAATATATATGTAAACAGGATAACCACCGCTTACCAGCTGTGAGCTGTGAGCCAACACAAATACACACAGATTCAGATTCATGTATATAGGACAAACCAAAAGAAAAGCACAAAAGGTACAGCTACTATCTGGTATTATTTGGCCAGTCAAGATGTTACAAGGTGTTTGCCAAGTTAAGGGTCTAGAAAACTGATTTGTTTTGCGACACGTTTGCCAATAAACGTTATAACAATGACCGCAAAAACCTACGAAAATAGATTAATCCAAAGTGTCTTAGCAGATAACCAAACGATCAAAAGTGTTATTAGGTTAGCCAATAAACTGATTTATTTAGGCGGCAAGTGGAGCATACAGAGCTACAAGAATACCCTAGGAGCTTGAGCTTAGTTTAGTTTAGCTTTGCTCCTTCTCTCCCCCAAAAACTGATTTGTTTTGGCTTTGAAAAATAAAATAAAAATCATAAGAGCTACAGTAAGCATTCCCCTGTGTTTTAGCCACAAATCTTCATTAAAATTGCAGAGATTTAAGGGATATCTCTCATGTGCTTCAATCAGTCTGCTGTGTGATGCAAGGTGTTACAGTGGGTAAACTTCGGCTTTGCCTAAGTAAAATATGTGCTTTCCAACATGGTAAACAATAAAATACAGTTCAAAACTTAGCTGATAAACGGCTAAATACCCTAGAAATTTATAAGTTATATAAATCAAGGGAAATTTTAATGCCAATCTTAGCCTACTAAGTAAAAAACCAGAAAGGAATAGTATGCATACCCTGTAATCCATTACTGGTGCTTTTAAAAACAGCAAGAACTCTACAATGATTTTATTTGCCTCTAACAAAAACTATAACACCATTTGGAAACTGTTTGCAGGGTATACATTTCAAAGAAAATATTACAAAATGCTCTGCAAACAAAACGAACGAATGTAAAATAAAAATAAAAATGGAGCAAGAAATCAAAAAAATAAAACATGAATTTGCCAAATTCAACAATGTCGCACACACACACACACACACATGCAGTGACACACCCGCATAATACAGATGAGACACACGTGTAATTTTATATTATGTAGCTACAAAAAAATATATAAATGTGTATAAATATTTGTGCAAGGTAAGCAGAATTTTTATATTCGAAATTTCTCGCATAGGTATTCGGTTCAAGTATTCGTGTTCATCTACCTCAGCTGTATGATTGTGTATACTCGTATATATATTTGTTGGATCTGTAATGTGTGGAAAAGCAAAAAACCTTTAAATTGTTGGCGTAAGCATCTGCATGCACCACTAAAATAAATCAAGAAATAACATTTACACGTTCGTTTTATGTTGTATTTGCTACGTAACAATAAAAGCAGACAATCTAGTCCAATCCCAGTCCCTATTGTCGCCCCCACTACCCCTCACAAACGATCCATGCTGACACGCCCTTGTCTAGGCCAATTTCATAGGAAAAGCGCACAACGGTAAATAGGGACAAAAAGGCAGGCAAAAGAAAAACTGAAGTTGAATCTAAAGCTATAGCTAAAGCCAAAGCCAAAGCTGAAGCAAAAGCCAACGAAACCGAGACAATGCCACAAAGGAATTATTTACTACGTGATACTACAAACACTAAAGTCATTCGCCGGTATAAATGTGCTCTGGGAACAAAAAGACACCTCCTCACTGTCCTACACCCTTACAGGGGGGTTTAGTCCCGCATTGGCTCTCGAGTGCTGAAGGGAGTACTATTAATACATAAAGAAAGCATTTCTCACCCATAAGCACAAAAAGGCCATCGCCATCGCCAGCATGAGCAGCAGCGGCAGCGGCTCACGGCTCACGGCGCATTATCCAAACGACCGCAGCAGCAAACGAATCAACGCTTCAGATACCCTGTAATATAACTTTCATAAACGGCGAAGGCTGTGCAGCATTTATATAGGCTACCAGTTGCAATAAAAGGACGCATTGTAAGCGTTAAAATGTTGGAGACAGAAAAGTATTCTTTGATAGTTTACGAAAAAAATCAAATATATCCGTTGAATACCCAATAAATAATAACTTCAGGAATACCATAACTTTTAGTTTTATAAAATCTTCAGACATTTTTTTAGCTACAACCTTAAAGTATAGGGTATTATGTAGTCCTTCTTTTACAACTACCTCAGCTCATATTAATTTTTTTTGTGTATTTCGCTGATGCTACTTGCTGTGTTCTGTGCTGTGTTTTGTGCTGTGGTTGGGTTGAGTTGGCTTTGCTGTCCAACTGGAAAAAAGAAGCGCAATAATAAAATTGGGAAATTGGCTTTAAGATGGGGATATGCGGCAGAGACTCCAACTGCCAAACAGCCAACTGTTTGCCACATCTAGAAGCTAATCAGTTGCGCACCAGCTAAGTAACTTTATTAGACTATTATTTTAAATTGCCTTGGCCATTGTGTTGCACGACTGTCCTCCATAGTCAGTTTGTTGCTCTTCTAAGCGGAGCTTTGAATGGATTTCGGTAAGGGGAGTTTATACAGAAAATAAGAAAGTTGCAATCAACTGTAATCGAAAGGTTGCAAACGATTTTACGGGGTCATCGATACGTACTTCAAATTTACTGTACTTCAATGATTTTCGACGATTTTTTTGTCTTTATAGGCAATTAACGGTAGTCTGGGATGAAATCAGGTAATTTATAGATAGCTTAAAGACGATTTGATAAAGCAAATAAATGTTTTAAGTATTTAAATGGTTTTTAATACAACTCAGTCTATGACTGTGCTATTTTAAAACACAGCTTAGGCTCTTGTCAACCGGGCATTTCATCAATTCACTCCAAATCGAATCGATTGAACCTTTTTTCCCTGTCTGTCTATTTCTTTTAAGTAACTTCCGGTTGTCGCCCACAACTTTTCAATCAAAAGCAACTGAAATTAATCAATTGAAGTGCCTTCATTACAGGGACATTCAGTCCCTTTTTAATACCCAAATCTGTGACAAAAATAGAAAGTCGAAATCGAAGTCGAAATAGTTATCGCTGAGGGTAAATACTTGGGGTTTGGCTGCCAATATTGTACCAAACCTTGTTGACATCCACTCAATGACTGTGCACACACACGCACAGAGAGAGAAAGAGAGCGATAGGACTGAGGTCGCTGCGAAATTCTGTCAACCTGTGTAGCTCTGCTGTGGTCCAAGTGTCCTGTTGTCCTGTTGTACTGCCGTCCACTTGGCCCCTTTCAAAACGGCCTTCGTTTGACAATGGCAGTTGGCACAAAACCAACCAATCCAAATCAATCGACAGGCACTTGTCAGTTCTAATTGCCTCTAAAACCAGCAAATTGTAAAGCGTTAAGCTGCACTTCCTCTCATTGAGTGAATCACGCTCCCTACCCTAGTCTCCCCTCCTCCTATTCATCTCCCCTTGGAGTGGGAAACTCAATCAAATCGTTCACGTTGCGAAAGTTCAAACAATGAACTGAGAATCTGCTGCCTGCTCTACAGTTTGCCTCAACTGAGCTAAATAGACAATTTTGCACACAAATCCATTTAATCTAGAGATAAATAACATTGGAAGCTTACGACGAACCCTTACCCGAACTGGTCTCCGCCCCTGCACCGCCCTAAAACGCTTGCGGGCGGGCACTTAACGCACCCGAAAATTCTTACGCAGCACTAGCCTATAAAAACCTAATGAATCCTTAGGACTTCAGACTTCCGACTTCTCCTTTTTGCGCCCATCCAAACGCATCCTGTGGCGCTCCACAATTGCCAGAGCGGGAGTAGTAGCTTTTATGGGAGCATTTCTCCAAGCCGGAGCTGACACTAGTGGTTTTCCTTGGCTAAGAGAGGGGAAAGGGGAAAGGAATCTGGTATTGCGGCATCATCTTTGTAGCTGATTTGCAGTGCCAAGTTTTTAGCTTCAGTTTTTGGTCGTATCGATTTGGCAGCGGGCAATAAAATCCACTGTGATTAGGTTAAAACTGTTGACTTTCAAACAGAGCTTCCTGTTTGCCTTTTTCTTCCACTCTCCCCATCTCTAACTATCTCTTTCTCTCTGTTGTAAAAGTGCGGGAACTAAATCTGAGTGGTCTGACTGATTTCATGTCTAGAGCTGAACGCGTGTCCCTTTTTTTACAACCAACTCTTACTGCTTCTTCAGCCACTCTACCTCCCTCCTACGCTTGCTCTATCTGTCTCTTTCTGCTCGTGACACGAAAGGTTAACTTGCTTGACTTTTAAACAGAGATTTGAATTTTGCCTTTTTATTTGTGTGTGGCAAGAAAAATGCGGGTTCACATCTGTCTGGATTTCGGATTTGTGATTTGAGTTGCTTGACTAGCGCTGTACACGTGTCCTGTGGCTGGTTGCTATGACACTAAACAAGTTGTAAAGGACTTTTTATATACACAATTAAGCAGTAACAACAAATGTAAAATCACCTCATAAATAAGTAAAATTTTTCTGAATTTAAATGAATTTCTAAACAAGATAGAAATACTTAATATTTGTATTAATTAATGCTAAAAATACGCTATTTTGATAGCTTTAATTTAGCTAATTTTGTCACTAACCTAATGTAAATATAGCTTATCTTTACCTGCTCTTAAAAACTCGTGTCTGCCGAGAGCATCTCTATTGATAGCATCCCGAACCCAATTTCAGCCCAACAGCTATTTATTCCATGTGTAGGGGGGAAATCGGTAGAAATTGTGAAAATCGGGAATCGGGGGCGGGTTATATTGAATGACTGTGCAAATCGAAAGAGATAAAAATTGAAGCCAACAGAGAACAGAGAACGTAGGAACCATGGGCAATGTGATTCTGTGGTGACTCTTGTGTGACGCTCATTTATTTAATGGTTTTAACTTCCAATTTCCCAATTGTCAGACGTGCTGCCTGTCAGCCATTAACCAAAGCTGCACAGGAGGACGACAAAACTGACAGGCAGAGGGGAGGGGGAGGAGGAGGGGCAGCGGGAGGTGTGTGGAAAAATCTCTCAATTTTGTGCTATTCACAGTTTAACGAACGAATCTTTTATATAATGGCTTGGCTTGGCTTAATTAACAGTTTCAAACTTGTTGTAGTACATGCATTAAGTTAAGTTAGCTTAGGTGGGGTAAAGTGAGGTTAGTTGTGGGTTTTATACACCTGAGATAACAATCTGGCAACGCCATTACATTTTATTTGATTCATCCCTTTTTTTTTGGCATTACTCGTACATTACGTTGCATAAGCAAAAATTGTATTCCGAGGGTATTATGTGCTGATGCAGCATTTCATTGCTGATAAAATGCTCTTTCAGCTAATGAGTTTCAAATAAAATGAACATGAAAATGAAAATGAAAACGCACGTGTGTGTGCGAGTGTGTACGTGTGTGTGTTTGCCTCTCCCTACCTAACCACAAAGCTGAATTCACAGCAGGTGGGCGATATACACACGTATGTGTTACATGACTTTGGCTTTATTTTTTTGTTGGTTATGTCTGTTACTGATACGTAAATCTGCAAAAATTCTAACAAAACAAATGGACACATGCCATGGTAAAGTTTACAAATGCAAATCAGATGCTAAACAAACTCTGACGCCAGCAACAAATATGTCATAACGGGACACAAATATGCACTCAGCAACAGTGAGCGTCAAATAGAGATGGCCATATATAGTGTGCAAAGGAGATGGATAGAGCGAGGGAGAGAGAGGGGAGAGAGTAGAAAACATTTATGAGCTTTGGCCTGGTCTGTCTGTTGTTGACTTTTTCTAAAGAATTGTATAATATTTTGTACTAAATGTGTGTCTGCATGCAAAATAAGCACACTCACACACACACAGAGACACGCACACTAGCAAAGCAGCGCATACACGTACACATACACATGTAGCTACAAGCTGTAGCTCAAACACAGGAAATGTAATTTGCATAAGAATAACATACCAACACAAACACACACACTCGCACACCCGTAATGCATAGATAGAGACACCAGACTATATATATGGCGTATGGCATATGGCACACATATTGAAGTATGGCAAAAAGGACCAAGCAACAGAGCAACAACTCTCGACGTCGTCGTTGTCGTTGTCGGCGCATCCTGTGACTGTGGGGCTCGACTGAAGTGTCCTTTAACGAGATTTGCATCTCATCATAATAATGTAAATGACGTACAAGCGTTGAAAGAGTGAAAGGAACAGAGAGACAGTGTGTGAGAGTGAGATGGGGCAACATTTTGGCGAGTGGTCGTTACATGGATTTAACATAACTACCAAAAGGGGTTTATTTAAGTCGTATGGGCGGGACAGGGCGTTACACTTTGGATTACATGCACCAAATGTGTTGTACCTTATATAATTTAGGTCCTATTCCCCCCTCATCCCCTCTCTCCACACCCTAACAATTAGCCTAAATTCAGCAATTTTTGGTTAGGGCAACCCAAGTAGCTTAAACATCATTAAGTTGGCTGCGTTTAAGCAAAACTGTTGACAAGTCATTAAGATGGATTAGCCGAGTTAAGTTGGCTGCACAACAATCGATTGTGGGGCAGTTTTTAAACGACATTTTAATGATTTTACTTCCGAGTTTATTAAGTTAATATATTTTTGGAGTTTTAATTAACTTAAAGAAACGTTTTTTAACCTAACTTCGACTAAACTGTAGCTTTTAAAATATGGTTTAGACTTCAAATTGATTAAGTGTCTAAGTTTTATAGACTTTGACTGATTAAATTTAGTTTAGGTCCAATTTTTGCAAAGTTAAACACTTGAAAATCACTTGATTTCCAGTGTATTGTAATTTTCCAAGCTTTTATTGAGATAAATAGCTAATCGGAAGGTCAGCGAAATCAAAGTTGAGTGTAATAAATTAAGATTTAAACTTGATTGCACCGCTGTGCATTAAGAACTGATGTGATATCAACACTTTAAGCTTAAAATCGGGCATTTGTTGTGCAGGTTGGTGTGGCGTGATGCTCAGTATTGATGGCAGTTTGCCAGTTAGTTTTCATCACCCCAAACACACAGCACGCTTACAACAATGGAGCTACTTCCCTCCTGCTCCTTCACTCCCTATCTCCCTCACTTCAGTCTTAATAGCTGTTAACTCCTTGGCATCAGTTTTGCCGTTGGCCACCTTCAGTGTAGCAATTTATTTTGCAACACTTTCGCTGAAGAGAGAAAAGTTTTAGCGTGGAGCTTATGGCGATAGCACTTCAACCATGCTACGATATTCCCGTACAATATTCTTAACCATGCAAGCAAAAGTTTTCAAAAACTTCTCATCGCTGCGAGTCGTAACAAATTCAATTTGTCAGGCTTGCCGCGCACTCGCTCTAACTTCACTAGCTGTCTCTTTCTAGCACACACACACAACACACTCACTCGCCTGCACTGTGGGGCTAATCCATTTACAATTTTAAAGTAAACAAACAAACAAAATGTAACTATATTCAGCTGAATCTCACACAGTTTATGCTTCAATGAAACTTTTATCCTCATCTATTTTAGCCAAAAAAGTGCACGAGGAAAAAAAATTTAACACTAGGCTAGAGCAACTTGAGGCAGCTGTTACTGATACTCCTAGTTTATGCAGTTTTTTTTTCATACCCAAAACTTATATGTCACCAGAGACTCTAAAGAAAAAAAGAATTTTCTTTGCTACCTGCGCTTTTTTGTGCACACATGGCTGTGTTGCACGTGCCACACGACGTTTTGTTGGCCAGGAAATGTGCACAAAAAAGGTAAACAAGCCAAAATAAAAATTGCAAGTGTCAACATTTGGACGGCGTCAACTCGAAGTCAACTTTTATATCTGCTCTTAAACAGAGCAACCAAAGTCGCGTCAAGTCGCAGTTGAGTCGCTTCTCTGAGCTGCTAACGCGCCTTAATTATATGTCAAGTTCTAGTGAATGGGCGTGGCCAGACAGCTAAGTGGATGTCACGAGTTGCAGCCCCCACAAACGAGGGCAGCTCAACAAGTTTTCCTATACAATTTTGCATCACATTCCTCGGTCTAAATTTAGTTAATTTCTCATTTGACTGTTAATTAATGCTGGCAAAAATAATGAGCTCAACGCAATTTAATTAAAATGTTTTCCAGATGGAAAAACTTGGCTAAATCCTTGCTTTTTTTTATGATTTCTACAGCAAACAATTGCTATATTTTTAGTCACTTGAAAAATGCGCCAAGTGTTGGGGTTAGTGGTGTGGGAAATGGAGAGGAAATGGCGGTGAAAATGCAACAATTAATTAGGAAAGTGCTAAAGTTTTGACAGTTTTATGACAAGAATTTTACTACCAGCAATGCACATTACTTAATGAGCGCCCCTCGCACCGCACCATCAAATGAAATGGGCAATGAAAAAAGCGCGTATACGCCACGTAAAGCAGCTATAGAGGACAGGAGGACAAGAGGGAAGACGAAGCTGGAACGCAAGAACTTTGGAAGCGCGCAGTTAACCTGAAAATTAAATTCGAAAATGCGCTGCAAAAGCAAAAATAATTTCTTTGCATTCACAAAGTGTCTGTGTGTGTGTGTGTGTGTATGTGTCAGTGTTTGTGTGTGTTATAGAGCTGTGTAGCGCCAGCGGCGGCATCATTTCTTGTACAACAATTTGTGAGTTTGCTGTGCGAAACACTCACGTAATGAGCATAAACTACAGGCACAAAAATGAAGGCAACTTATACACAAACACACACACACACACACACACACACCTTTACAGGGATAAACACAAACACATACACGCGCGTACACTTTAATACACGCATAGATGAAGAGAGAATCGACGTTGCCGTGCACATAATTGGTGCAAAAGTTTGAAATTATCACGGAAAGACGCCGAAACACGTACGTACATCAGCGCCAACGGACGCGAGCTGGCATAATGCGAGCAGGAGTGGGCGTAGTCCCTGTACCGCCCCCTAAAGCTATGCACGTTTCGGGATACGCCCCAGATCCTAGACAGCGCACCGGTCCCAGTCCCAGCCCCAGTCCCACTACCCAGTTCCTGTCCGTGTGCCAAACCAGCCGTACTCGAACGGTCACCGGACAGGAACACAGGTTTCGCCTTTAGGCCAACAATTTATTAGGGAACGTAGGCAGTACCTAATCCAGACCCTAATTACTCATGGACTTGTAACTGGGTCCCGTGTAACAATTAGCAACACCGGGTTTAGTCAAAACTTTTACCTAACAGCGGACGCACGCTTAAGCTAAGGGGCAAACTGACAGAGACAGCAGTACGAAGAGAGGGAAAGGAGAAGTATAGAGCAACGGTCACTGGTCAACGGTTAACGGTCAATGGTCAACGGTCTGAATCCGGCAGTCGGTAGTTGGCAGTTGGCTCTTATCTCAAAAGACAGAGAATGTTTCACTTTAAGCCAGAAGTTAAGAGACTTCCGCACAAACTGTTCAAACAATTAGCTAATGCATTGAGAATTAACAGCTCAAAAGTGGCGGAAAAGACTCTCTTCCTCTCTCTTTCTCCCTCTTATTCTTTGTGGCTGTCATGCAAATCAAACTGTGTGAAGTTGGCTGCACTTAATGAAATAATCGATAATCGAATGCATGATAATTGATTTGATAGCACTGCAGAGTGCTGCCAATTAGCAACAAGATTTCTAATTGATTTACATTGACTGTGACAGTGCTGCCAATTAGACACAATCCATTTGATACGACATTCAAGTTATTAAATTCAATTTGAAAACCATTCAAATCGAGCATATAAAGTTTGCAATTTATATGAACAAGACAAGTTCTGCGTCCGGGGCCTATCTACTATTACGACAGTCTTCTCCTCGACGTATATATAAAGGTGAATATAGTATAACCCTGAGCAACACACCTATTAAAATGTGCGGCCATTAAAAAGTTTTTTTCTATGGCTGGGGCACTTGAAAAGGGAATTTTCTGTTTTTGCAATCTGGCACCTGCAACTGCAACTGAAAATACGTTTGCATATGAATTTTTCAAAATGTTTTTTGCGTTGACCTCGTTTACGGGTCAGAGCAACTATGAAAAGTTTGCCGTACAAACTAAATTGCCGTTGCAAATAGTAGGGAGTGGGGTAGGCTGGAGGAGGGGGGAGAAGGGGGCTGTGTGCAGCACTAGCAGATGTTGCTGGGCGGTGGAAAACTATGAGCAGCTTGCAACGGGACCTGGCTTGGGTTACATAGCATATTGAAATGCGATTACAGTAGCCCTGGCGAGAACTCGAGCTCCATGTTCATTAAACATGCATAAACACACACACAAAAACACACACAGACACTAACACATACAGCCGCATAGCTGTAAAAGCAACAGCAGCTGTCCCCAGGCACATGTAAACAATTTAAATTTGTAAGCGATGTGCTAATTTTAAATCAATTACACGACGTGACGGCACTTTAATGTTGAACCCAATCCCCCAAGCCCTAAGTCCTCCCCCCCACCACTCTCCCACACACACCAATACACATATAAACAGCAACGCCCAATGCGACGCGGCATTGACAGCTGCCAGTGCTGCCCAAGCCCAGGCTGAAGCTACTGACGCTGTTGCTGCCGCTGTCGACGCGAACGTCAACGCCGCTGCCACTGCCGATGCCTAACAATGCCAACTAATATCGAAATCTGTGTACAAGGCACAAGCACAAGCACAAGCATGTTGGCAACATTTGGTGTGAAAACTTTCCGCATTTTACTTTTAAAGTTGAAAACCCTAACGTCCTTCTATTCATTTCGACACAAACGAGAAGCAAAAAGAACGAAACGAAAAAAAAATTAAATAAAACAAGTCTCGGAAAAACTTTGTCAGTGGGTGCTTTTGTTAGTGGTACATTTGGTGACACACAAATTGTAGGACGGGGGCAGCGGCTGAGGGGGAGCAGGGAATCAGCAGCTTCTCAACTCAATTTCAGTTTGAAGCCTGAAGCCTGCTTACCCCCAACCCCACAAATAAACTCCCTAGCAGAAAGAGAAAGCAACAGTTTTTCATGGCATGTACTTTTTTTTTTGTATTTGTCTTAAATAAATACGTTTGTGTGCTAAAGCTTGTATGTGTGTGTGTTTGAGTATGTGTGCGTTTGTTACTTTATGGAGCAAAGTTTGTGCCGCCAAGTAGAATAAATATATGTATGTGCATATGTACTTACTAACATTACATTATATGTACACACATGCACACACTATAACGTGTTGGTCTGCGTGTGTATGTGTACATAATTTAGTGAACTTGAAACTGACGTCGTCGTCGTTGTACAAACACATATGCAAGCAGGTACCAAAGATATATATCGAATGTAAAAGAGCTGGACGCAGCATACCCCTAACATTTGTCCCCACTCCCCCACCCACAAATCAACCCATCTAACCGAGACGAAAGAAGAGCCACATTTTATGCTAAGTAATTTATATTTGAAGCTGTGTGTTGCTTTACCGTCACAGACATAAAAAGCAAAGCTTATGTATGTGTGCTTGTGTGTGGAAGTGTCTGTTTGAGCTGAGAACAAACACACACACATGCATGCAAAGGCAGACGCACACACACAAGCGCCCACCCACATGCTTATTAAAGATTTAAAGTTTTTGCAAGCAGGAAATTGAAATGCACTTACCGGTGGCAGCAGTAAGAAAAGCTACTGTTTCAGCAACACAGGTAGCTTCGCCGGCAAACGAATATAAGAATAATAAAGAGGGTGCCATCTTAAACTTCAAAATATATTTGGATATACTACATACAAGCACACACACTCGTACACTTTCTTAGCACTGAAACACACACACGCGCGCACGCAAAGAATATTATTTCAGCAGAATTGCCTAAGGAGGAGTTTGTTTTGGCAGCTGCTGCAAATTGAAAGATAATAATCAGCTTGAAAATAAGATAGCGGCGTCGTAAAGTACAATTATAGTTAGCTATGTATTTATACTTGTATATAAATTGATATTGATTGCCGACACACGAATATTTTCAGTACGTTTCGAAACTGGCTCAATTCTTAACTGTAATTGGCGCCATCTGTAATTTATGAGTCATTTTTAGGTGATTGTTGGCAAAATACTATTTACAACAAGGTGGCAACACTAAAGCTGTGCTTGAATTTAAATTATTTAAACGTGCAGTATTTATGGAATATATTTATATTTTATATAAAAGCAGTAACTATACATATTTGAATTGCCGTCTTTATTCGAGTTATTTAGCGTCCCGCTGTTGTAAGTTTAATTGGCATGGGGCTTGTCCCGCGTTTAAGAACTATTTTAAAATTCTCACTAACGCTGTGATCTTCCTTGAACAACACCACCAAGTTGAGCTCAAACTCTGTAGATGAAAAAAGTTGGTTAAAGACATGTGTATAAAATTTGTAATTTAACTTACCAATTTTAAAGTTCTTTGTTAACAGCGTGGGGCACGTAAACAGACGAGGGAGCACCATATAAATGGGTATTTCGAGCTTGGGCATTACATTGCCGTCGGCAATTTGAATGGTTTGTATTTCAGTGGCATCCTTTGAGTAACCTTCATCGCATCCGCAGGTTTCCACACGTACCAACTGCAGTTCAATAGACTTTATAGGTGCCTCCGTGTGCTGTACAGTCAAACTGCCCGTAATGGGCATCGTTAAACAGGATTCAATGCGATCCAGCCGCCCAGTGATAAGGAATCTTGGCATCGTAATACGCTCTTTGGCATTGCTCATGCTCAGGCTGAAGGGCACGGATCGAGCAGCCTCATCGCCCAGTGGCATGGGCTTATATTGCACACAAAATTGTTGCACTTTCTGCAGCGATTTGCCCAGAAAATTGCGCTTCACATTCACATCACATTTGAGCTGATAATTAATGCTGATAAACACGCCGTGATACGTTTCGTATAATTTCTTTGGCTCTTTTTTGCACACCAGCGGCAATTCAAAATGAAATTCCGAATTGCCAGCTCCCAGTTTACCCGGTGCGGACAGTTCCAGGCTGTTCTGCAGTAGTGTAATGGGCTTTACGGAGTTGTAGAAAGCATCAAAGAGTCCTACTGTTTTACTGCTCAGCTGCAGATTGACAACACCATCGAGTGTTAGCAGTATTCCATCGTGTTTGGTCTCCGCCGGACACTGAAACTGCACGCAGCCTACGAGCATGTCCTGCAAATCACAGCTTAAATTAATAATAAATTCTGACTCAATCTTAGACGCCCGCATACATTCTCGTAATACACTTTGTTTTCACGTCTCAACTTTATTTCAAAGTTAAATGCATTGCCACTCATCTTGCCAAGTTTAAAAACAACATTTACTTTATTTACCGACGTTTGTTTACATTCTTAGTTATAAAATGATATGCAAAGCAGCTAAATAGGAAAGTGTAAAATGTATCGATATTAAGTATCGAAGCATATCGCCATGCATTAATATCTTATCGATAATCGCCTTGGTGGCGTTGCCACATGGGCAAAAATTATTATTATTGTTACGCGAGCGCAAGGTGCCTGCAAAGATTTTGTTTTTTGGAAATTGTCAAAGAAATTGTCTAAAATGTTGGCACTGCGGAGTGCACCAAGGCTAAATATACGGTAAACTCCATATCCAATTAGATACATTGTGCTTTTCCTCTATTTGTGTGTTATTTCTGCAGTACACTGCTACCGGCTGTGTGCAAAAACGTGGGACTCGTTAGCTACTCCAGCTCCTCCCAGTCCAAAGATGATGACGGCTCCTCCTCCTCCGACGATGAGAAAAAGAGCAAGAAGCAACGCAAACCAGTGTCAGACAACCAGAAGGAATCTGCAGCACAGCGCTTAAATCGTCTGCTGGGCAGCATGCAAGCCCAATCCAACGATCAATTACCGAACACGACACTGCCGCGACCTGGAGACGCGAATCGACGACGCAGGGAGGCTATCAAGAATGACACTTCCGCCAAGGATGTCATAACAGCAGCTAAGAATATTGCCAGCATGCTGGGCACTGGAGAAAGTGAGAAGCGACAAACCGAATCGGAGTTGCTGGCCAAACTGCTGGGACACAATGCGGAAGCAGCTGCAGTTCCACCTCAGGGCGTTGACAAGGGCACAGCAGCTACTGCGACAGCCAGCCCAGACAAGGAGTTGAATTTAAGGTAAGTAGCTTAGTCCTGCGTTTACTTATGTTATTATAACCTTTGTTTTCCAGTGAACTTATTGTGGGCATGAAGATCGATCGTAGCCAGGAGCCACAGCAACAGGAGCAGACACGTGGCGAATATGTGCGTCGTACGCTGGCTTCGCATCCCAGATCCCGCACTGATAATCGCCAGCAACAGCAGCGTCCTCAGCGTCACATTAAACGTGAAGCAGAAGTCTTCACGGGCAGCGTCAATTTGTACGGTAGTGAACCCTTGGGCATCTTTACCAAAGACTCTGTCACCCTGGTGGACTCACCGGACATGCTGTCCACCTGGTCCATGTTAAACGAACGCGAACTAAAGCTGCAGGCTGCACATCCACCGGCCAATCACTTTGAGCAAATGATGCAGTGGACATCCCAAGGTAAACTCTGGCGCTTCCCTGTTGACAACGAACAGGATTTGCAGGAGGAAGCCAACGTGGACTTCTCCGAGCACATCTTTCTCGAACAGCATTTGGAGGGCTGGTGTCCCAACCGTGGCCCCATACGTCATTTCATGGAGCTGGTGTGCGTGGGTCTCTCCAAGAATCCCTATGTGACGGCGCAGGAGAAGAAGGAACACATTCTGTGGTTCCGCGACTACTTTGAGTCCAAGAAGGATATACTCAAGGATCTAATGAGCAAGGAAGCCGGTGGACAACCCAAAAATATAACAGCTTAAGTTTTTTTGGGATGTTTGTGAAATATTTGTTAAAAATATATTTTATTTTCATTATTTTGTTCTGCTTTATAAGAAGATATATATGCGCGTATCTATTTATCGATTGAGTGTATACATAATCTGTATGTAAATATTAGCTAAATAATACTTAATTTAAGGCAAATTCGCTTGCAAATGTGCTTTCGAGACAGTGTGCGCGGAATGTGTGCCATCAATATGGGGGATATACATCTATGGGGATATGTTCTTTAGAATAACAATATACGCTTCTCCACCGTCTTGCGGCAGATGGGACATCCCTCGATTTGATCACCGCACATCTGGCAGGTTCCATGTCCACACAGAAATACCATATTCTTGATGCGATCGAAGCAAACGGGGCACATGGTCTGGAAGAGAGTGGAAAATGAGGATTAAAACAAAGGCTTAAAGAAACTCTTATCAGTGTGTAGTAACAGCTGCCAACTTGGCTGCTAAGTTACAGAGCGGCACTGCTCTGTTTGGTAACAGAGCTTAGCTTTACACAGTGGCTGTCAGCTTGGCTGTTAATTACAGTACACTGTTAAGCAGAGCCTGCTAAGTAACAGAGCAGGGGTGCTTTACAGCAGAGCCTACTGTTACTTAACATATCATAATAGAAGCTAGTCTGTTAACTCTAACAGCTGTTGCTTGCACTCACCTGCTCCTTGATGTCCTGCAACTGTTGCTTCAACTTCTGCACATCGTCGATTTGGAAATTGTTGACATTGGACGGGGCCAACATGCCCGATGCCGGTGGCATATTATTAACATTTGCTGCTGCCGCAGCGACTAATAAATTATTCTGGCTATTCAATTGATTGCTGCTGTTGTTGTTGCTGTTGCTGCCACTAGCGACGGGTGTGACCACCGTATTGTTCATAGCCACACTGTGTCCCGAAGTGTTGACACAAGGGGGTTCCATAAACTTCTCCTCGATGGCGCTGTTGTTGGCGCTAGCACTGGCGGTCAGGCAAGCAGTGCCAGCGATGGTAACCTTCTCTGCGATGCCATTGCCACCACAGCAGAGGGTAAAAGAGAGCATTTCATCGATTTGGGTGCGACAGAGGACGCACTTCTTCATCAGTGCACTGCAATGCTCGCAGGCGACCATGTGACCGCAGGGACGAAAGAAGACTGCGGCACGTCTATCCGAGCAGACGAGGCATTCATCGATCTTCTCCCGAGATGCGACCGTCTCGCGGCAGATGAGACACTTCTTGACACGCGGAGCACAGGTCTCACAGCAGCTGACGTGACCACATGGCTTGAAGACCGTATCACGCTTGGCATCCGAGCACACCAGACACTCCTCCAAGCTGGCTGGCTTGTTGTTATTGTTGTTGTTGCCATTGCTGGAGTTCTTACTGCTGCTGCCACTACCACTGGCTCCACTGTTGCTGCTCTCAGCGTGCATGGACTGTGCCATGTCTGTGTTGGTGCCATTGAGGCCAAAAGCATTGCTAGCTCCAGCTGCCGTATTGAGTGGAATATTCGCGGTGGCCGACTGATGCATACCGGCAGCAGTTCCAGCTGCTGCTGCACTCTGTGCCCGGGCACGTGCATTGATACTGGTGCCCGCCACATTGCCAGGCAGCTCAGCATCATCTGTCTTACGTTCATTGTAGCACTTCAACAAACTCTTGCAGAGATTTGGATCGGGACAAAGATCGAGCGGCGTTTGTAGCTTACGATTCTTGAGTGTTAAGTCTGCTCCATTGGCGGCTAGAAAGCAAGCAATCGATGCGGATGCCTTCTTGTTGTTGGCATTGCGTAGTCCCATTAGCAATTTACCAAATCCTTCAACGTCCTGCAGTTGCTTCAGCTGCGAGAGCGTATGATGACGCAGTGCCTCATGCAGCGGTGTATCGCCATCCTTATCAGCTATATTCAAGTCGGCGCCATCCTGCACCAGCAGCTTAACAATCTGCACATGTTGACGTTCCACAGCCAGATGCAGTGCCGTCTGGAGATTTACATTCTGTCGATCCATGTTGGCCTTGCCCATGTGGACGAGCAGCTCAGCAATTTCTACGTGATTATTTAGGGCGGCCAAATGGAGTGCTGTGTAGCCATCGTCCTTCTTCTCCTCTACAATCCAAGGACGATTCGTTTTGGTCAGCAGTATCTTCATGGCGCTGGGATTGCCCTTGAGTGCGGCATGATGCAGTGCATTGAATCCATTGTTGTTGTTCAATGTAATATCAGCTCCAAAGTCCAAAAGCAGCGAGAGCATCTCATCGTGCTCCTGTCAAACGTCAGTCATTTAGTTAGACATGTTTAAAGTAGGCAGTATTCAATTCTTACCTTGGATATGGCATCGTGCAAAGGCGTATCGCCCTCGGAGTCCTGCAGGCTGGGATGACAGCCGAGTGTCAACAGCGTCTTGACCACATTCAAGTGTCCCTTGTTCACTGCAATGTGCAACGAGGTCTGACGCCGCTTGTTGCGCGCATTCAAATCCGCTCCAGCCTTGGCCAAAATCTCAATGACAGCCGCCTCATCCCCAAAGGCCGCATGATGCACTGCACGGTCACCGTCCTTGTCCTCGATCTCCACATCGACGGCGTGACGCAAAAGCACTTGTATGACCTCAATGTGACCATTTTGACTGGCTGCCTGTAGCGCTGTGTGACCAGCAAAGACTCCATTCACATTCACCTCGGGCACGGCGCCACCAGTGGGACTGCCTGCAGCTGCAGCAGCTGCAGCACTCGATGTGGAGGGCTGTGCCGCTCCAGCCAAATACTTTTCACAGCTGGACTGCAAAGAAATGAGCAAGGATTAGATTTGGAAATGCTTGGACTACTCTGTTACTCACGGCAAATCCATTGGCAGCTGCCTTAACAAACTCCTCGGTGGCATCTCCGGAGACATTCGGCTCAAAGAGCTTCTTCAGAATGGCGGACAAGCGCTCACCACTTGGCGCACAGTTGCCATCTGCGGTGGCTCCAGCCGCCGCTCCAGCAGCGCCAGTAGAAAGCACCTTGCAGACAGCCAGGGGATTATATGTCCAGGATGTGTTGCCCACCTCCACTTTGAGGTCGCTGTCATGGTACACCTGCTGCACGCGTCCAATCTTGCCCAGAGTCAGCTGCATGGCATCAGCCCATTCCCCATGGCCACGTTGAAGCATCTTAATGCTCTCCACATCCGAGCAAATCTTGACAATGTCACCTACTTGGAATTCTGGTGGTGCTGTCGTTGGTGACGAGACCTTGGTGAGCACGGCTGGATTGAAGGTCCAACGATTGCCAGAGTTGTAGGCGACCACAATATCATGATCCTCATCGATGCCCACGACCATGCCCGCATTGCTGAGGCACTCGAACATGCCATCCGTCCAGCCGCCGTGTCCATGCTGCAGCGACTGTACAATCTCCAGGTCCAGATCAACTGTTACCTTGTCACCAATTTGGAAACCATGCGGTCCCTTGCCAGGACCGTTCTCGCCCAGCAGCGGCAAATGGTCGCGATAGACATTGCTGCCCTTGGCATCGTTGACCACCTTGAGATCGGCCATGCCCTCAAAGCCAACGCGGTAAAGATTCTTCGAACCATTGTCCCAAATGACATAGGCAGCAGAGCGTGGTGAGGCAGAGGACCAATCTTGTATCTCATTGACCTTACCACGACGGCCAACGCCACCGTCCTGATCCTCCCACTGCCAGTCGACGCCACGCACAACACGTGCGCCCGGAAAGATGCCACGTGCTAGCACCTTCTTGGATTTGCGACGTGGCTCCAGCATGGCACGCTCACCGCCCGGCGTGCTAATCCTATAAAAACGATGACGCAAATGATGCTTGTCCCCGTGATAACAAATGGAGCACAGATCATAATTGATGCACTCGGCACACTTCCAGCGTATGCCAAAGATCGGCTGCTGTCGGCACGTATCGCACATGGTGCCCTCATGCTTCACGCCTGTCGGAGCGCTGTCCAAAATACGCAAATCATAGGCGCCGGCACAGCGATAGTTGGCTGCAGTGCCATTGTCCCAGACAACGACCACTTCCTCGGCGGACTCAAAGTTACGCACTGTGCCCACGTGTCCCTCGCCGCCATCCTGCAGAGAAATCGATGCGATTAATAAAAAAGCTCACGCCATAAAGTGCAAACAGCTGAGAGAACGTGGAGGTAGAGCTGCGGGAGATATAGGGGAGGTGTGAAACCTACGCTAATCACAACGCGAAAATTATAATTAAAGCGCATTTGCCAAGTCACTCTCCGCAATGCTTCGCTGTCCGCAATCAACTAACTGTAAATGGAACTGTTAAGGGTGCAAGCGGACAATCTACGGACGATCTGGCAGAGTGCGAACCCTAATCACCTCGCCTAGGTAGGTCAGTGTTGATACAAAACAACAAGATCGTGGGGTATGCCTGATGCCTCAATACTCTGTGACAATTAAAATTAATTTTTTTTTTTAATTTTTAATAAACAATTCCGCATAGACTGACTTTACTGTACTTAAAGTCAAAGTTCAATTAAATTTAAAGAAACCACAACATGTGCATAAATTTCCGTGATTAATTAAATGAACAACACATGACAGTCAAGTTCAACTTAGACAATCTCTACTGTACATGAGCTAAGCTCAAGTCAAAATCGTTAAAAATTCGGCCCCTCACACACACGGACACACACACTCACACACATACAGTCACTCGCACTTGTCATGAAAGACCGAGGGACGTTTTCATTTAATTAAATTGGTGCCAATTGATAGGCAATTTCTATACATATATATTTCTATTTATTTAAATTAATTTTAGCTTGAAACTCACCTGCTTGTTCCATTTCCAGTCCGGACCACGTATAACACGCGCACCAACTCCCTCCATGGAAAAGCGTCGAGCGACTGCTGCTGCCGAGTTAGCAGCAACTCCACCCCCACCTGCTCCGGCACCGCCCCCGTTGCCCACAACACCAGCTGCCACTGCGCTGCCTCCACTGACTACCACACCCACCGAGGTGGCTGAAGATGCTCCACTGGCAGCGGCATTTGTTGAATCTTTGGCCGCTGGTAACGATGTGGCACAGGACATTATCGGGTGTCAGCCACACGCTTTTGACTGTTTAAGCACCACTTAAAGCGTTAATTGCATACACTTTGTGCTCGCTTTTTTCACTTTATCACTGGAGACCAAGAAAAAAAATGTCTTGCAGACAATTTTGGTGTGAGGTTGCAAGCAGAGTTGCCAGCTAACAAGTATCGCGACTGTCACTATGCGTACAAGAATTCAGCATTCCAATGCACACAATGTGCACTAAAGGTGCTCAACTTTACGTTTAAGAGATTCAAACACCGATTGTTTTCTGGTAATTATTAAATATACCTGTGTTGAATTTAAACTGTGTAAGCAGCAACTAAAAAAAGTTAAAACAAATCTCAAAGAAAAGTAAAACTGTAATTAATCTAGTGATGGTACACTTGACTGCTGAAAGTTGCCACCTGCAGCATTTTAGTGTTGGTAGCCGATAAAAAGAATCGATATCGATACCAACGCGCTTTACAACACTAAAGCAACGAAATATAAGTTTTATTTACATGTCACTTAAAAATGTATATTCCAAAGATTAATAAGACCACTTTAGTTGAATATAAAATACACGTATTTTTTTATTAAAAAAGCTAAATAGAATGAAATACTAGCACTTAAAGTGTCAAATAACAGTATATTGAAATTACATATCAAAATGTGAGTATATACTTTGGTATATTTGATAATTATTGGTATTGCAGTATGATGTGTATAACGCCACGAGTCCCGTATATAAAAAAGCCTAACGATCGAATTCAGGTTCGTCGTTATAATAATGTTCACTAGAACGCATGCCTTGACTGCACTCAAAATGTAATATAAGCAATTTGGACGCATAATCAGATGGCAGCTATAATTAAAATAGCATGAGATTAAATCATATTAGTGGAACACATTTGTTTACTTACTTTTTCCATAATATCGTGTCTTATGTCTGTAGCAGCCGCATAAAGCTCCAACGGCTGATGTGTGCGGCGTTTAACTAAAATATCAAGCAGATCCACAATGAAAGCATCTGTTATTCCAAGGCAGTAGCAAATATTTAGATAGCGTAGCTGATCATTATTGCGAACTAGATTCAATAGCTCGGATTCGCCTATATCCCGAGCACACTGCACCGACAGACACTCCAACTGTGTTAGATTCCCCAAGAGATTAATACAGCGATCATTACGTGGCTTGCAGACAAGCCATTTCAGACACTTGATAGCTCCAATGTACTGAGCATGCTCCTCTTCGATCCACTGTTTGCGTAGCAATATTAGATACTCCAAATGTGGTGAACATTTGCTGGCCAGCGTTTTGAACACGCGTGTCTTTTGATTATCCGGGCAATACATTTGCAGATATCTGAGATACGGAAATAGCGTTAGGGCAGTGAGTTCAGCATCGCTGTCCTGAAAGGCCAGCTTCTCCAACAGGCCACAGTTGGTGGCCAATTGCTTCAGCGTTTGTGTGGTTAAAAATTTCTTAGCGTTGCGCAGCTGCAAAGTGCGCAGACTCCTAAGGGATTTCGTGATGGCAATAAAATCTGAGGGCGTCACCTCATCGTACATTTGCAGCTCCTCGAGATTGACAAAGAAGCGCAGCTCTTGCACTGTCCACAAAAAGACAAAGGGTTAATAAGCACAAAGAAAACGTATGAGAATAAAAAAAACTCACATTCCCGACGTTCAAAGCACTCTAAGCCAAGGTTTTGTATATAAGGCAAGCGATATCGCATAGATTTAATTAGATCTTTACTGGTGCTCTTGTAATTGCGCACATAGACCTTCCGCAATGAGCTCAGTTGCAGCAAATAGGGCTGCGACTTGGCTACTGTTGCATTGCGCAGTGTGAGGCTCTCGAGACGCCCACAATATTTGGCCACCAACGGCATCACCTGCAACGGATGATCATCATCGCGGTAGCACTGTAATCTTTTCACATTGGAACCGCACATCCACAGAAAGGCACGCCAGTCGTCTAAGTTCTTAAGTTTAATATCGCTATCAACGATTTCCTCGAAGCGCTGGCGGTGCGTGTAAACAAAGGCATCGCGGAATCGCCGACAGCAGAGTGCGAAATTGACTTGATCCTCTAGATTGTGCAGCAATTTAAATATCAACAGTAAGCAGTTAAAATTAATATCCGAAAAGTCAGTTGTGCGCGCCATAATTCTGATAGCGCTCTATGTGTGAAAAACAAACACATAATTTTGCAACAAAAGGTAATTAAAACTATCAGCTGATATTTGCAGGATATCGATACTGGATAAATATCGATAACTTGTTGACATTTAAATTTCGTTCGCAGAAAACTGGCTTAAATGATTTGTTTAAGTGGAAACTTGGTTTGAATAAACTGTTTCTTAGTGGAACAATTAAAACGATGTTTTCAAACATAACTTCCATTGGCTTTTTATTCTGGTGTCCACCAAAAAATACCGTGGTATTATTGGGAAAATAAATATTGGTGACCGCGATAATAATGGGTTTGCGTGTTGCGGGCTATCGGTGAGCTCATGCCCATTCGATACACACGCACTCGATTTGTCGTTAGCATATCAACCCTAGGCGCAATAAGAAAGAACGACGATAACGAAACAAGAAAGAGGAGGCAGCAATTTAATAAATTACAAAGGAAAAAAGGCAATATAATATATTTTTTAAGCTGTGTGTGTGCTTAAAACCAAGTGTACAATTTGTGCAAGGACAGACGCGCATACACATCAACACACACACACAGACCAACAACACCAACACGCGCGAGCAGCAGCACACAAACACAACAACAACATACACACACACACAACACAGTTTAGATGATGAGCAGCAGAACGGACACGGACGGCTCCTCCATACGTTTCAGCGATCACACACTGGACAAAGCCACCAAGGCCAAGGTGACGTTGGAAAACTACTACAGCAATTTGGTGACACAATACGGTGAACGCAAACAGCGTCTGGCCAAATTAGAGGCGCAACTGAAGGACGAAAGTCTAACAGACTCGCAGCGCCAGGAGAAACGCTTACAACATGCGCAAAAGGAGACGGAATATTTACGCCTTAAGCGATTGCGTCTCGGTGTCGAGGACTTTGAGGCATTGAAAGTGATTGGTCGCGGTGCCTTTGGCGAGGTGCGTTTAGTGCAAAAAAAGGACACCGGACATGTCTATGCCATGAAGGTGCTACGCAAAGCAGATATGCTGGAAAAAGAGCAAGTGGCCCACGTACGCGCTGAGCGCGACGTTCTCGTTGAGGCCGATCATCAATGGGTGGTCAAAATGTACTACAGTTTTCAGGTAAGTTGCAACACTCTCAATCACCCACAATTCCACAAATCCCCCCTCGCCGTCGTCGCTCGCAAATTGCAGTTGAAAATCAATAAACCAATACAAGCGCAAAAGCGCTTGCCAAATCATATGGTCTCTGCGCCTTTGTTGTTGTCGCTGTCGCTATCGTTGTTGTTGTTTTGATTTGTTCTTGGTGAAAGTTTTCGCGTACATGTAAAGTCACACGCACACACATACGCGTACACCGCTTACAATACGTATACGTACGTGTGTGTAAAAATACCCAGCAGTACTTTGAAGCGTGCCAAATGTACTGAAATTCTATTCGGCAAATATTAAATTGTTATGTGATGAAAAATGGAGTGTAGAATAATCATTAAAAACTAATAAATAATTGAATATATAGCTAAAACTGTTTATGATGTGTTCTAGTATAAAATTATATATAACTTGAGATTTAAATAAAGCGTTTGGAATGAATTATAATATATTTTTCTTTATTTATAACAACAGGACCAGGTCAATTTATATTTGATAATGGAATTCTTGCCTGGCGGTGATATGATGACGCTTCTGATGAAGAAGGACACGCTATCGGAGGAGTGCACACAGTTCTACATAAGCGAAACTGCGTTAGCGATTGACTCGATACACAAGCTCGGTTTCATACACAGGGACATTAAGCCAGATAACTTGCTCTTGGACGCACGAGGGCATCTCAAGGTAAATCACGACTATTTTAGCAAATAATTGACATATAATAATCTATATACTTTTCCCCATAGCTCTCCGATTTCGGACTGTGCACGGGCTTAAAGAAATCGCATCGCACAGACTTTTATCGTGATCTGTCGCAGGCGAAACCATCCGATTTCATAGGCACCTGCGCCAGGTGAGTTAGGCATAATAACAATAAGAGTTTCAGATAAATAAACAATTTAATTTGCAGTCCCATGGACTCGAAACGACGTGCTGAATCGTGGAAACGAAATCGACGCGCCCTCGCTTATAGTACAGTGGGCACGCCCGATTATATAGCGCCCGAAGTATTCCTGCAAACTGGCTATGGAGCTGCCTGCGATTGGTGGTCACTGGGTGTGATAATGTATGAAATGGTCATTGGTTATCCGCCCTTCTGTTCGGACAATCCGCAGGATACGTATCGCAAGGTGATGAATTGGCGTGAAACGCTTATCTTTCCACCCGAAATACCCATATCGGAGGAGGCCAAAGAGACGATCATTAATTTTTGCTGCGAGGCCGATAGACGCCTGGGATCGCAGCGTGGTCTGGAGGATTTAAAATCGGTGCCGTTCTTTCGTGGCGTCGACTGGGAGCACATTCGTGAGCGTCCCGCTGCAATACCCGTCGAGGTGCGTTCCATTGATGATACGTCCAATTTCGATGAATTTCCGGACGTCTCACTGGAGATACGTAAGTTGCCGCCACCTTAATCAGTCAAAATGATTAGTTTATTAACAATATTTTTATGTAAACTTTTAGCATCGGCGCCTGTGCCGCAGGGCGGTGAAATTGCCAAGGATTGGGTCTTCATCAATTACACGTACAAGCGCTTTGAGGTGCGAAATTTGGAGTGAAGCTGCGCGGCTTGCCGTTTGCCACAGTTTGCCACCACCAACACCCCAACAACAACAACAACCACCATCACCACCAATAAGAACAACAACCACAACACTCACCACACCAGCAATTGCAATCGCAGTCTCTCTAACAACAACATCAGCAACAGCAACAAAAGCATTCTCCAACGCTAGTAAACTTAATTTTTCTTTTCAATGTCTTACCTACATGTGTATTTAAATACTATAGCTAACATTTGTGATTCCAAAAAAAAAAAAACAAAACAAAATGATAACAAAACGAAACAAGCAAGAAAAGTGAACAACAACAAACACAACAAATTAAATAATATTGTAAATGTTTTTGAGCCTCAAAAGTTAAGTTAGAAGCTATTACTAACTAAAATGCTCCACTAACTGTATGTTTATGGCTTCGTTAAACACCGCCTATCCCAACCACGCCCCCACTACCCACTTGATTAATCAATTTGGCAATTGTTTATAATAATTATATATTGTATATGTATGTATTTGTTTTCTACTTCATTGGGCAGCAGCGAAATATGTTGATAAAAGTTTCAAAAGAAAAAAACTGAGAAAAAACGTAAAAAAAATATTATTTAGAAAATTGTGAAAATGTTTTAAATTTAGGCACGTTATTTAATATACTTACATATGTATGTTTTATATATTTATTAATTACGAAACACACACACATATATACACACATTCAAGCGTATTGTATGTTTACACAAAGAAACCACATAAATCAGCCTCAAACACACACACAACAAATTAGTTACTAAACCCACAATAACTGTATTTAACTGTCGGTTTCTTTCAGTGTACTCAATCCCCCCGCCTCACCCCCTTTTTGGAACAACACTCCTCTTGCATAATTTAGCGTTTCTCTTGTAGTTATTCCTTGAAAAGTTCTTCAAAGTTTCGTGTGTTTTCGAACAAAAAAGTTATCGCTGGTAAAAAAAAAACGCAAGCAAATTAAATCGAATTATCTACTAAAAAAAAAAAAATACAAAACAAAACAGAAAACCAATAAAAAGTAATAATAAACAAATAGAAGTATAGAAGGAAGATTAAAGAAACTCAAAAAGCGAGCAAAACTTTAAGTAATTAAATGCATAATACCTATAAATAAATGAAACGAGTAAACAAGTTTTAAGAAATTATTTTTGGTAATAGACTATATAATAATATAAGCATACGAGATAATAATGCAACAAAACAAAAGCAAAATGCAATAATAAATGAAACATGTGCATAATATGAACTAACAAAACAAATGTCCAAAAAAAGTGTTTTTCTTTTAAATATTTGGAGTTCTTTTTCAGCAAAGTTTCGCTAGGAAAATAGGGGTTCTACTAGGAGAGTATTTAAATCAAGTCTTATTGTAATAATTAGATATATATAAAGGCAGCTAAGAGATTTGGGAACATCTACAATCAGAACTAGTTCCTTCAAATAAAAGGATTAAAAATAACTCTGTAAGTTTTAAAAATCACCTTTTGCCTATTTTCCTCTAGGGTTTCGACTCCAATACTTTTCACATAGCTTCAAATACTCATTTCTATACTACATAATATTTGTACATTTTTGGAGATTTTTAAAGAACTAAGAATATTTATGTATATTTTAGAAACTAGTTTTAAGCCTGCTATTTCCAAGGGTATTCCAATTTCACTGCCTTTCCATAGTCAATAACCGGTTTCGCGGCGCCAAAAAGTATGCTACACTTGCAGCTCCACTGAAAGGATACTTACCTGTTGTGGATGTTATTGAAAACACATAAAGGAGTAACTCAAAAACAATTAAACAAAGATACGACAAAAAGTAAGCGTTGTACATTTAAATGTATGTATATTTTTCTTTATCATTTTCTTTCTTTTTTTCATTTTCTTAAATCTTTTCAATTATCGCATTGATACTTCAGCACTCTCTCTCTGCTTGTGTGTAAGTGTGTGTGTGTGGTGGGTGTGTTGGTTGTGTGTATGTTTTGTTGTTCTTCCGATAACGTTACAGACATCTGGAAACAAAGATTTCAAATTCGCAACGTTTCGTGATCGGTAAACGATCTATGTATGTTTATCTGTGGCTCTGTATAAACTGTTTAGTGTGTCTCGTCCTTTGTTGTGTGAACCGGAATATATAGCTAGTTTAAAGATTTATATATATAATATGTACTACATACATAAGTATATATGAATGTATTTGCATATGGACTACAGACTACATAGAAATTGTTACAGCTGCTTACGGAGAGGAGAATCAAAGAACTTTACAAAGGAAAATTCGGAAAAACGACACTGAAAATGTACGCACACACACACACAGCCACAAATTAAATGTAGTACAGGTGTGTGCGTGTGTGTGTGTGGGAGTGTGTGCATGAGTTAATTTGTGGTTCTGTTCGTAGTTTGTTTTATTTTGAAATCTTTATTGGATGCTTGTAACGACGGGCAGTAAGTAGATCCATAGAAATTATAATCGTTAAAATGTTAAAAGTTTAACTATGTGGCTTAGTGTCTAATGAAAAATGTATACATATACATATATAGACGAATATGTATTTGTATTTCGGCTTAAACTGCTTAAACTGCTTATTTCTCGCTTTTGGTTTTTTATTCCTTTTTCTTTTACGGTTTTTTTTTGTCTGTTTTTATTTAATTTGTTTTTTTTTTTTTTTGTTTATGCAAAAAGTTGTCAAGCAGTAAGGAAATGGGGGGGTGTGTGTCTGGGGGGCGGGTCAGAGAGGTGAGAGTTACAGGAGGGCGTGGTAGAGGTTGTAGAATTTCTTTTTTCGGTTGTGTTATGCTATGCGCTTTGCAACTATTTATAAATTTAATTTAAATTGAATTACAAGTTAAGTTTTCTTTTCTGTTTTTTGTTTTCTTTCATTTTTTCCATTGGATTTTCTTATTTCCTTTTTTTTTGTTGTTGTTGCATTCTATCAAATCGTAGCTAAAACTTTTCCATTTATGCTAATTATCAAGTCGTTTCTCTAATCCGACGACGCTTGCTTTGATTTTAACGCTTGCTACAAACTTTCTGATTATTATAATTAATTTTCTTCTTAATTTTGTTTGTCTACGTTCGATAGTAAAATGTATATATAAATATATATACATATATATTTATGTAGTTAATATGTACGTTTTGTTTTAAGAATTACAATTATTATAGGACATAAGTCTAATTGGGAAGGCCTTGCTAACGTTTGGGCGGGTCGGGGTAGGATCTATCGCTTAGGGGGGTAGGGAGTGGAGGGATGAGGGAGTGGGGAAACGGGGTACATCCGAGGGCCTTGCATAATCATATATGTATATATTAATTAGTAGTAAAATTTGTATGTACAATTCGTTATGTTGCTTAGGACTGATCATCGATCAATAACATGACCTGTTGCGTTGTCGTTTGCGGATTCCTTGCGCACTCCACCTGATGAGCATTCCAATCCTTTCGCTGGCAAAACTCCGAGCAGTACGGCGTCTTTCGACACAGCGAGCACTCGGCCAACGCTTCTCGATTGCAGTTGGCGCACTGTAAGAAGACACGAGTTAGTGGTTTCTATACCCTGTGAGTTCTCTACGACTTACCTTCTTGGCCGATATGATCTCGTTGCCATGCAATGAGCCCGATATGTTCGGATCATCAATGTCTGTGTGGACCTGAACACGCATCGCAGTGACCGCCGCATCGCGTTCCTTTTGCAATATCTCGATGCGTCGTTCGTAATTCTGTTTCATTTCGTTGAGCAGACGTTTGAAGTCTCCAGTTGCTTTGACCATGGTGCAGTAGACATGCTCGATGCTCTTCATCGATTGACTGCTATCCAGCAAAGCAATGGAGCCCGTATCATTGATGTTAACGACAAACGTTTCACGTTCATACGGATTGCCCAGTTGCGTTTGCTCAACCAGCTCGGTGGAGGTGTCTAAACTATCATTGAGCCCCGCCCAGGGTTCATCCTTGGACGTTATGTTATCTTCGGCCAAGAACATGTTGTTCTCATCCACAACGCTGGTGGCGGTTTGTTGCGTTGGGTCCACGTTGTTGTTGTTGTTAATGCTGCTGCCACTTGTGTTGTTGTTATTGGTGTTGCTATTATTGTTGTTATTATTATTATTATTGTTGCTATGCGTATTGCGTTTACGTTTGGGACCAGGCTCTACATCGGAATCGGTTTGATTTCGCTTTCGTCTCTTGTAGGGCGTGAATAGACGCACGGGACCGGAGGCTATAAGAATCCAAAGCAATAATTAACAATATATTTGAACAGTGTTGTAAAAGGAGGGAAGGAAGAGGAAGAGATAGACATAGACAGCTGGAGGAAGTGACATTTGACTGGTTCCACTACAGGGACTATCTATCCTAGTGGATAGAACCAGTGTTGGACAGGATAGGATAGTACTAGGTTATATTTGTCTGATTTATGCAACTCTCACCTGACTCACCTGCTTCGTCGTCACAGCAGACTGTGCAACTGCAGTTGGTTGCGTGCGGCGTTAATGTGCCCTCATCGATCAGAGATTGCAGAGATTTGCCGCCATATTTAATGGATCGTTTCCAATCCTTACTGGATCCACGACCGCACACATGCTCAAATTCGCTTGGCGTATGCCATTTATCTTTATATTTAACACAGCGTCCTCGGCCACCGGAGCCAAGTTTACTGCGATACAATTCGGCGCTGGTGGTTTTACAACGGATCTGGAAGACCTCCATGTGCTGTGTACTGGATGTGGTTTCCGCCCAGCCAGTGGAGCCAGTTGTATTGCCAGCACCATTGCCACCATTGCCGCCGTTGCCACCGACGCCAGCTCCATGGTCCAGTGTACCCATGCTATCATGGCTGTTATTGCTACCAGAGCCATCGTGATTCAGTCCAATGGTATTTGTGGCGGTGGTATTTGTATTCCCGCCGCTGTTATTGCCGCTTGTCTGTGTCTGCTGCTGTTGTTGCTGCTGCTGCTGTTGTATGACAATCGTTTTAAGGTCACCGCCCATGCTGACCGTACTGCTGGACAGGTAACCATTGTTGTCGACGCACAGCATCGGTTTAAAGTGCGGCAATTGATCGGGGGTAATCACATTAAAGGCCGTGCCAGTTATCATTGAACCGATGGGCAGGGATACGGGCACTGATACAACACCGCTGCCTCCGTTTCCACCGCCGCCACCTCCTCCACCGCCGACGACGCCGCCGCCGCCTCCGCTGCCGCTATTATCGTTTGAGGAGGATGTGACCATGCGAACTTTCGTATCCAACTGCATTACCATAGCGCACATTACAGAGTTACAGTTGTCGCATCACATGAATATATCAAATATATTTATATATTTGCATTACATTTATTATGCACATAGGTTGTGGTTGTATTTTAGATTAAAACGGGTTCCGTTTGTGTGTTTTTGCATACACAATTTAATTAATTTATTGTTTGCGGGTTTTGTGATTATTGTTTGATTTTTTATTAATTTTTTACATGGAAGAAATCAAAGAAAATTTCGTATGTGTAAGTAAACAACACAGCATGGAAAAATGAAAATCGGTATACACAACAATTTGCGCCACACACAAAATTCTGACGTTGTTGGAGTTGCTTTTGTGGGTTGCCCAAACGGTGGGGATGGTAATGATGGTGATGGTGGTGATAGTGTTGGTGGTGGTGGTAATGGTAGCTTTAGCATTTCCTTCTCTGACTCTCTGCTTCTTACTCTGTGGGCTGTGTGGGTTGTGTAGGGCGCAAGCACCGCGCGCATTTTTGTTGCGCCGCCTTCGCCTTCCCCATCCCCGTCCACGTCCCCACCATTTGCCTAGTTCGCCCCACCGTCACTCACACACACACACACACACATGCACCACTTGTTCTACAGAGAGCCACTATACATACACGTTCTAACACACACACACATCCACACGCAGGCAAACAGAACAAGCGCACAGATTCACATTCAGACACACAAACACACACACACTCGCGCGCAAGCACAAACACACGCACACAAGTCACAGGCAGCGCGTTCTACAACTGCGCGTTGGCTGCGCGGGCATCCAACGAAACGAACGACACGATGATACGAAGGAATCGCACGAAAGACGAACCACCCTTGCCGCCAACGGCCAACTGGCCAGTGTTCAGTTAGAATTTTGGATGTGTTGATTTACCTGATGATGGTGATTCTCTAATATGACCTCTTCTTTCACAACATCGCGCACGTCGTCGGTTAATGCGGCCAAATCTTTCACTTCACGTATTCTGCTCAGATGCAGCTCAGTTGCGGAATCCTGTTCCATTCTGTACCACAACAACACGATATTATTAATTCGCTTCTTCTTCTCCTTCTTATACTATTGGTTTCCCTTTGCTGCTGTTTGTTGCTGGATATGAATATGAAGTTGTTCATCGAATTGTTGCAATTGCAATTGGGCTACACACGACTACGACGTCGTCGTCTGTTGTCGTTTCGTTTTTGTTGTTGTTATTATTGTTGCGGCTGTTGTTGCGTTTGCACTTTGTTTGCGCGCACACCATTCACAATGAAATCGTATTGTGCACGTTGCCTTCGGCTATTTACAGTTAATTTATATGTTGCAATTTACATTTTTACATTTCTTAAAAGTTGATATCCTCAGCGATAGATATAAGAAACACACCGATGTATCGATACCAGCGATAGTTCCTCAATGTTTACCATATTCGATTGGTACTCGATTACTTCTTAAGGCAAGTAAATATTAAACAATTAACTGCAGAAAACTTTAAAGTATGAGATAGCTTTGATCGATATTTAAAGAAGCATTATATTTTAATAGCAATTTAATTTCTTATATTTAAATTCAACATTGTTGACAAGTGCAGACGCGCGTGATTAAATCGAATAGTATCGCAACTGTTGAATTCTTGTTTTGGTGTATTTTTACATTAAAATACTTGTGATATTATGTTAAATAACAGATTATGTTAAAACTGTTAGCTTTAGAACTTAAAATAACATTAAACATCTATAGGTTTATATTTTGCTGACAAAAGCATGATCAAATATTACTAACTGCTTTAAATGTAATACTCCTAAAGAATTGTTTTTAAGCTCAGGCTTAAGCGTTTCACTTTCTGTTATTAACATTGATTCAAATAACAGTGCAGAAACAGTGAAATGTTACCCAGAATGAGTCCATTAATCGAACTTGTTCGCAACGATTCGATTAAAAGTCTAATAATAACAACAATGGTAAGGTCTAATGCTTTCAGCCAATTGTTTATCTAAATAATTAATTTATTTGCACTTGTAGGCAGATGTTGACGTGTTTATAAGTAACTACACACTTGTAGATCCAGAAATCTATCAGCTATGGATCGAAGGCTTTTCATGTACGTGAGTTTTTGTCGCTTTTGCGGCCATACTCATTCTTGTTCCCTTAATCACATACAGCCAGCGAAGCCGTCTGCTACTTGAAACAAAAGGGATTTGGTCATTCTATGGGCGCACCAATTGATTTGATTGCATCTGATGTATTGGACCATTATCGCACTTATTCCCTGATAGAACTTTACCTGCATGCACCATCCAAGTTAATGGAACAATCCTGTTTCCAACTGGAACCACACACCAGAGATCTGATTATAGAGAAATATTATTCCATTGACGATGTTGTGGCACGTGAAATTCTTGGCAAGAAGCTGACCTCTCGATATCGCAAAGATCTGGACGAAGTTGGGGAGAAAACATGCGTTAAACTCAAGTCCTGTCGGTGAGTGTAAAGTGGAGTCTATTATGGGTTTATTCTTGACATCTTTGTTGGTTTTCCAGTCGGCAATATGACAACGTGAAGCGCATATTCAGAGCTGTGGAGGAGCTGCCAGGCACGCTAACCAACAATATAAAACAGCATTTCTTTATATCCACCGAATTGGCCAAGTATGTGGACACTGTTAACATCTAGGAAACATTTTAAGTGACTTTAATCCTTCACAGAAAATATGCTTGCATTGTCTTCCTGGCTTGTCTACGGTTTGAAACATCCAAGAAGAAACTGCAGTATTTGAGTTTTAGTGATTTGCTCACCTGCTCACACTCCATCATGATCTACTGGACCTACACCTATCAGGTATTACCCATTATGATTTTTATTTATAGTCTAAAAACTAAATTTTCCTACTCTGTATAGCACACTGGCCCCGAGTACTATGACACGGAAATGGACAAGGAATTCCTGCTGGACTTGCGGGAACTACGCTGCCTGATGGACAAGGAAAAGGAGATTAAACAGTGGGTCAAAGGAACTATATACAACTATACCCTTTAACCCAAATTCTTAATCTTTTACAGCCTGGTTTGCATGCGTCTGAAACCGGTGCTACTGGAACGCGCCTTTCATGAGCTCGATGGCAACTTCCGTTCTTATTGGCGTGCCCTCATCACAATTGCCTGTAATTTGCATCGGAATCGGGAGTTACGTGATTTATTTGTGGATCTATGCGATAAATTGGTGGAGCCATGGCGTCAAAATGGCTGGAATCACGAGCAGGTCAACAAATTTCTGTCCTCGATAACGCAGAGTGTGCTCGACTTGGAAATATCCAGGTAAGGCCTAACAAATCAGCTCCAAAACTGGACAAAAGTTAAAATTTCACTAACAGGGATCAAGAGACTCGCTGCCTTTGGGATCGTTATATGCAGGTCATCACCATATGTTTAGATAAAATGTATCACATATAATTAAGCTCTTCGTTTTGTTGATATCATTTGTTGTATATTTATGTTAGCATTAAATAAAAGAAAACCCTGTACTGACCGTATCAAATCAAATTCTGTTGTTCTGTAAGCTCGATAACAAATGCAGCGAGCTTCCGCTGCAACATAGCGTGGCGTTGCCACATATTGTGAAAAGCTCGAGCCACAGGAAAAGCTTGCAGTTCGTCAAATTGCAGATACTTGTCAATTGTTGTGCTCGTATTTATTTGCAGCTCAAGCGGTTTGTAAACAAAATCAACTTTTACAAAACGCAAAACGTGTTTAGCACTTGAGTACTTAAAATTATTTAAACAAAACTATGCAAGACTTTTGGTAAGTTGTAAGATGAAAACATTACAAATTCAAGACGCAGTGCATGTATTTTTTTTAGCACGTATGTGTGCGTGTGCAATCTGCGCACACCGACACACCACTACACACACGTACACCGTTTACATGTGTTTGTTTTTGTTGTGTTGAGTAGTTTGGTTGGGGGAGGGAGGCAGCAACAGTTGCCTCGTTACTTGTGGGTCTAATGGGGTGGATTTTGTTTTATGTCTGTGGATAACAGTAAGTTAACAGTGATGTTAATTTATTACAGCGAGAATCTGGAGGAACTCGAGGACGACACATTTGATGAAGAGAAATCCGCACGAACTTCAGATGAAAATCGAAAGTAAGAGAAATTAATGCAAATAAAAAAACATTTAAATAAAAAATGTAATTAATTTTTAAGGCAAAATCACAGTGAAATTGAAAAGCGGCGACGGGATAAAATGAACACCTATATCAATGAACTGTCCTCTATGATACCCATGTGCTATGCCATGCAACGGAAACTAGATAAGCTAACGGTACTGCGTATGGCCGTGCAACATTTGCGTGGCATACGCGGCAGTCTGCATCTGTACAATGGCGGCGACTACAAGCCCAGTTTTCTATCGGATCAGGAACTAAAGATGATCATACTACAGGCCTCCGAGGGATTCCTGTTCGTTGTGGGCTGTGATCGTGGTAGGATTCTCTATGTCTCCGACTCTGTATCAAATGTTTTGAATTGCACACAAGCGGATTTGTTGGGACAGAGCTGGTTTGATGTGCTGCATCCAAAGGACATTGGCAAGATGAAGGAACAGTTGTCCTCACTGGAGCAGTGTCCACGCGAACGACTCATCGATGCCAAAAGTAAATAGGGAAATTATTTAGGAACCCTCCTTTAATTATTATTTTGTTTCCCTAGCCATGCTGCCCGTCAAGACGGATGTGCCGCAGAGTCTGTGCCGACTTTGTCCTGGTGCCCGGCGTTCCTTCTTCTGCCGCATGAAACTGCGTGCGGCCAATAATCAAATCAAGGAGGAATCCGATACTTCATCCAGTTCCCGTAGCTCCACCAAACGCAAATCCAAACTGAGCATGGATCACAAATATCAGGTTATACAGTGTACGGGTTATCTAAAGTCTTGGACACCCATCAAGGATGAGGATCAGGATGGCGACAGCGATGATCAGACAACAAATCTCTCCTGTCTCGTAGCCGTTGGACGCATACCGACAAATGTGCTCAACTCCAATGTACCCTCCTCGCTGGACAATCATCCTAACATCCGGCACGTGCTCTTCATCTCCCGCCACTCGGCGGAGGGAAAGTTCCTCTTCATCGATCAGCGGTTAGTCCACTAAGCAGTATATGAAAATCCATTTTACCCCTTTTTTTGGTTTACAGTGCCACGTTGGTGATTGGTTTTCTGCCACAGGAGATACTGGGCACCAGTTTCTACGAGTATTTCCACAATGAGGACATATCGGCTCTGGTTGAATCCCATAAAATGGTCATGCAGGTCCAAGAGAAGGTCACCACGCCGGTATATCGCTTTCGCTGCAAGGATAACGGTTACATTCAGCTCCAAAGTGAATGGAAGGCGTTCAAGAATCCCTGGACAAATGAAATTGACTACATAATTGCCAAGAATTCCGTGTTTATATAGGAAGGACACGTAGGTTTTTAAATGTTTCTCAGTTTTCGCAAACAAATTCCAAGTAGAGTTTTATATACATTCCACACCAATGTACAAATACCAATGAATTTATACATAAATAAATATGCAATTTGTAAAAAGTCAAGGAGAGCAGTGTATGCCTTCTGTAAAAAACAAAATTGTTACTAAGGTAGTTTGCTTAAGCTTAATGTAAGAGAGTTCCCACTCGCTCTCATTGTTTACTTTACAGTTATCATGCTTGTGGTTCTCGTTGCTCTTTTTCTAACACTATAGAACCACATGCATAAGAAAGCCGGCTGCGCCAACGCCAACGCTTTCCTGTGTTCATGTGACTACGCGTGTATGAGTGAGCAATTGTTTCTTGCCGCTGTTCCACTCTCTGAACTCTCAAGCTCTTGTGGTGTTTCTCTAAGCATTAATAGACTCACATGCATAAGAAAGCCGGCTGCGCCAACGCTTTAGTGTGTCCGTGTGCCCGCTTGTGCGCGTGTATGAGTGAGCAATTGTTCTCTGCACTCGCAAGCTCTTGTGCTGTTGCGCGTGCATTTTCAATTGAATTCAGTCGTTAGTTGGCATCGTAAGTGAGCGGTTGTGCTAGCACGCGTTTCTAGTGACTGTGATTTCCCATTTGTTGCTGTAATTTGTTATAGACAAAGCCAAGATGAGTGTCCTTCTCTTTCTGGCCACAATTCTGGTTGGCTATCTCATCTATAGCTTGCTAAGTTCAATGAAGCGTCCCAAGAATTTTCCACCAGGTATGTGAATATTGAATAGACGGAAGTTCATTCATTTAATTGATGTACTTTAAATAATTCTTTCAGTCAGTCAGCCTTGAGTCAGCAGATTTGCTTAATTCTCAAACTTTTGTTATTAAAAAAGCTAGGTTTTCTTAAGGATTCCAATTTGATACAAGTGTTTACTTTTGAAAGAAAAGATCAGATATATGATAACGATATACGATACTTAGCTGTCTTCCCAATTAGAGTTTCCATTACGTATGCGTATTGGCCAACCCATTACCAATTGGAAACAGTGAACTTGACACCTGGACAGCGTTGACAGCCCGCAACGACTCACGTCTGGCATTTTAAATAGATTTTCCATTGATAAAATTGTCACACAAACATTACAGACACCTCTGTAAACCATTTTCGAGTAGGTGTCTTGTCAGTTAACTGATTTACATATGCATTTTCCATGTCTTTAACTATTTGGTTATGCAACCAAAAGATACATTTGTCTCTATTGCATTAAAGTACATAATTATAGTTGTTCTATATAGGGTATGTAGGTATTCGTATTAGTAGACCCCCACGTTTTGCACACATAACTTATCGCTTAGACATAAGATAGAGATTTCTTGCCTTCGATTTATTGATTTGCTGATTACCAGATTTTTCGGTAGTGCCAAATAGTGCGAGCGATTAGATTAATCGTCAACGTGCGAATCATACTCTTTTATTTTTCCTGCTATAAGTGTAGGAGGAAGCACAAGATTAAGTATAAGTGCAAGCATAGTTAGGAGTATAAGTATGCGGTAGCAGTAAGGGTATAAGTGTCAGAACAAGCATGAGCATCAGCAGAAGTATAAGAGTATAATATTGGGGATGAGTATAAGTATAAGGTACAAGTATACGTATAAGATTGAGTAAAGGTATAAGTATAAGTATAACATGAGTTACAAATAGAAGAATTTGTATAAGCAAAAGTACTTACTACTCATATAGTAGGACCACAAACTAAACCGAACTAAAACACCCCTTCTTTGTCAACCTTTACAGGTCCCGGCTTTCTGCCTTGGCTGGGCAATACCCTGCAGTTCCGCAAAGAGGCACGCGCGGCTGGTGGGCAGCACATACTCTTCGAACAGTGGTCGAAACAGTACCAAAGCCAGCTACTCGGCTTGAAGCTGGGACAGGAGTACGTGGTGGTGGCACTGGGCAATGAGTTGGTGCGCGAGGTGCAGCTGCAGGAGGTATTTGAGGGACGACCGGATAACTTTTTTCTGCGCCTGCGCACCATGGGCACACGCAAGGGCATCACATGCACGGATGGCAAACTGTGGTACGAGCATCGCAACTTTGCCATGAAGCAGATGCGTCACGTGGGCTACGGCCGCAGTCAGATGGAGCAACAGATCGAGCATGAAGCGGAGGAGCTGCTGCAACAGCTAGAGAAGACCAAGGGAGCTTCCATTGAGCCAGTAAATACGCTGGCACAAAGTGTGCTCAACGTGCTGTGGTGTCTGATAGCGGGCGAGAGAATTGCAAATGCGGAGGACAGCACATTACGTCGACTGTTGGAGCTAATGAATCGTCGTTCCAAGCTGTTTGACATATGCGGTGGTCTCTTGGCCCAGTTTCCCTGGCTGCGGCATGTGGCGCCGAATCACACGGGGTATAATTTGATAAGGGAGCTGAATGCGGAGCTGCATGGCTTCTTTATGGTGACCATTGAGGAGCATCGACGTCGCCTGCTTGAGTGCGAACAGCGTGGCGAGAAATTGCCCGATGACGATCTCATCTTTGCTTATCTGCAGGAGATGCAACACAAGCAGAAGGATACGGACAGCTTTAATGAGACGCAGTTAGTAATGACGATCCTGGACTTTTTCATTGCTGGCTCACAGACAACCAGCAATACCATTAACTTGGCACTGATGATGCTGGCCATGCGCAAGGATCTGCAGGATCAGTTGTACGCCGAGGTGAACGCCAATATGCAAGGAAGCAGCAAGAATACCGAGGCTTTTCCGCATCTCAGTCGTCGCGAATCATTCCATTACATGGAAGCCTTCATCATGGAGATTCAGCGCTTCTTCCACATCACACCGATAACGGGCCCACGTCGAGCTCTGTGGGCAACCAAGCTGGGTGACTATGATATACCCAAGAATGCGACAATTCTCATAAGCCTGCGATCAGTGCACATGGATGAACAGCATTGGACAAAACCGCAAGAGTTCCAACCCGAGCGCTTCATTGATGCAGCCGGTAAGTGCTCTAAAGACGAATACTTCATGCCATTCGGAATGGGACGGCGTCGCTGTCTTGGTGACGCTTTGGCACGCGCCTGCATATTCTCGTTTCTTGTGCGAATCGTGCAGCACTTCCACATCGTGCTGCCGCAGGGCGAGACACCTTCGCTAGTTCTGCAACCAGGAATCACACTCACACCCAAGCCATACAAGGTGCAATTTGTAAAGCGCCAATGAAGCAAAAGCACCCAATAGATGAAACTTAAGCATGCAATTAATACACATATATAAACGCTCTTACCTTATATTCGACAGAAAATTAATAAAACTTCACACAAATACGAAATTATTTACTTTTATTTGCCACTCGAAGCTTATTTAAAATGTGTGAAACTATCGGTGCTGATCTAAAGTATCGATAGGTGATCTATGACTATTGACCGACCGCCACAAAAATCGGCACAAGTAATTGGCAGTTACATGAGGTATTTAATTTAAGTATAGCATTCGTTGTGGTCGTCGAGCGCATGATATTTAAAATTAAAAGCAAATTGCATATCTGGTAACGCATAAACCGCTCTTTTGATGTTCAAATCTCGGCAACGGTTCACAATCATCTCATCGTATTCCAAATTAAATTTGTTGGTACACGACTTGAGGGAAGTTTTGTAATTCGTATTCGACAACCATAGATCCTCTGGTTCCATGCGATCACCAGCCATTTTGCATGGATTTTGATAGATAGCCTTTGTAGTGGTAGTAGTTTCTGCTGAATTGCTTACGAAAGCAATTAAATCTTTAAGTTTGGTGTCAAAAAGTCGACCATTCCAGTCCAACTGCAGCAGATTGCCATGAGGAAGTGCCTTCAACTGAAAAAAACAAGTCAGTAAAACTAGAAAATACTCTAAATAAGTTAATAAATTACCTTTGCTTCCAATTCAGAGTCCACATCGCCAATCGTCAGCGATAACACAAAAGGCTTCTCTGGCTGGAAGCCACGTTTTTGTAGCACATCCGGCAGAGCTAGAACGAATTCCTCAATTCCTATAGTTTTTGCTGGTAAGCGAAGATATTGAAGCTTGTTGCAAGTCTCCACCACTTTTAATAAAGCTTTGACATCACTCGACCCGTCCTCAAACTTATCCAATGCCAAAAACTGTAGGTCTGAAAACTCTGACAGACTTTCATTCATATTACTTGGCCATGAATAGCATAGAAAAGCTTTGAGCAACTTAAGCTTTGTAATTTCCATCGAATGCGTATGATTTGGACTACGGCTTATGTCTAATATTTGTAATCTTTCTGCATATTTCGGAATGAGCTTATTTAGCAATTCATCCAAATTCAGATCAGGTAAACCATTATCATCCATATCTAAATACAGATACTTCAGATTGGTAAAGTCTCCATAATTATCCAAGGTTCTAACAAGCGTTAGATTAGCTAATTGTGGACAGAACGCATCCAATTTGTAAAATACTTCATGTAGGTGAGAGGTTTCTTCTAATAAATTGATAGATAAGGTTTTAAGTTTAGTCTTTTCCCTAAATGCATCTAAAAACTCCTCAACGCTTATTTTCTCATCCATATTGTAAAGTTGCAGTGTTTCCAATTGATTGCAGTGTTTCAGCTGCTTAACTAGAAAATAGAAAAAGGAATATTAAAATAATTAAAGTATTATTTATGCTGTGACTTACTTTCTGACTGTGGCAAAAACGATAAAGTTAGAGCTTTTAAGCTAGTTAGATTCGTTATAGCTGAGAGAAATTGGATTTCCTTCATTTTGTAGTTAAAAGCCAAGCTGTGTAGATTTTTCATAGAGCCCAAAATATCAGTTAAACATTCGGTGGTAATACTCTCATCCAGTTCTTCCAACTTTAAAGTTGTCAACTTATTTGCATCACATTTAAGTTCCAACACTAAAATGATTTCAAAATATAAAATAATTAAATTTTTATTGTATGTTGTAAAAACTGAAAAAGATTTAAAAGTTTATAACGTATTTCGTAGTAATTGTTATCGGGTGTTTTATCGAACTTGAGTTATCGCATTTGTGATAACGGAAAAAGAACCGCAACAGTTTATGATGCTGTTGAGCAAAACTACGAAATCAATTATGACTCACACCAAAACAAACAAATTTCGAATAAAAGAATTATATACTTACATACAGTTTGGGGCGCATCGTAGAGATTTAAGCACTGCATATTTGGCAATCCCAAAATGGCTTCTATTACACCGTCTTCTGGTTCATCATTTTTGTTGCCGGAAAACACTAATCGAGCGTGCGTTAAATTTGGACAATATTCGGCCAGTATGTTCATGAACTTCACAACGTAATATTTATTTGTCGTAAAGTCAATATATTCCTCATAGATTAACACCTTTGTTCCATTTTCTTTCAGCGCAACACGCCAGTCTTCTAAAGTCCTGTGCATCCATCGGCTTATGTACGTATAATTTTGTTTTGTCGCAGCTGTTTCAGTTGGCCGAAGCGCCATGATGCAAGGAAAGCTAATAACTGAATCCCGAAATCGAACACTCAGCTGAATTATGATTTAGTGACTCGCGCAAATGAACATCGATAGTTCGATAAATATAACGACCCGTTCATTTAAGCTTGTTCTGAACGACACGATTCAAGTTCAACGCTCAGCTGTTCAGGCTTTTGGTTCATTTGATCTTGTAAACATATCAACACGTAAAATAAACAAACACAAAAATTGTAGTTAAGTTATTCGCATTAAACCAAATGCAATTTAAACTTAATAGTACTTTGAAGACTTTTGCAATCAGCTGGCTACAGAGACGACACGTTTCGTTCTTGCCAAAAATCTTAAAGGAGCCACAAAAAGCACAGCTAATTCACCGCAAAGAATTTTCTCATAGTCGTATCAAAATGGTTAAGTACTTGGATCAAAAGGAAGCCATCAATGTGGATCTGGATCTCTTCAACGAATACAAATTCAGTGTGGATCAGCTAATGGAGCTAGCCGGCCTGAGTTGTGCCCATGCCGTGACCAAGTGCTTTCCTGCTGGTGAATATAGCCGTGTTCTAGTCTGCTGTGGACCCGGCAACAACGGCGGTGATGGCTTGGTCTGTGCCCGTCACTTGGCTTTGATGGGGTATAAGCCAACTGTTTATTATCCAAAGCCAACACCAAAACCATTATTTGAGAATTTGGCTTATCAGTGCAAGCGAATGGATATTTGTAGCATTGTGGATTGCCCCACTGTGCAACAGTCAGCTGATAATTTTGATTTGATTGTCGATGCCCTTTTCGGCTTCAGTTTTAAGCCACCTGTGCGGCCGGACTTTGTACCTGTTGTGGAACTTATGCAGCAGACAAAACTACCCATTGCTAGGTGGGAAATTATTTAGATTGATTATGAACTTTACTAATCTGTATGTTTTGTCATAGCATTGATATACCAAGCGGCTGGGATGTGGAGCAGGGAAGTCTTAGTGAGTGTGACCTGAAGCCCACTTTGCTCATCTCACTAACTGCACCAAAGCTGTGCGCCAAACACTTCAAAGGCAGCTATCATTATTTGGGTGGACGCTTTGTGCCGCCAGCGCTGCAGAGCAAGTACGAATTGGATCTACCCGAGTATCCTGGCAATGAACTGTGTGTCAAATTGTAAATATAGCTAACTAAAACATAACTGTTTTATCTTAAACTTAATATTTATCAGCATAGAATGACTGAAAATAATAAAGTTTAACTGATAACGATCTGTAGAATTCAAATTTCGATTGCAATCGTAGTATGAAACAGCTGTTTTTGCGACAGTAATAACTATCGATAACCGAGGTGTCGTGCTAATTGATGAACCGTGCATCACTAGCCGATATAATTAGCTTGTTATCGATAGTCGCCGAATTGCCGCTTTTGCCAATTTAGTTGTTTTGTTGTTTTAATAATTTTGGCGCATAGACAACATAAGAAAAGAAAATGCAAAGCCAAGCAGAAGAGGAATCGTTCCAGTTACAAGCGCTTGAAATACAGGAGCCAGATGAGAATTTTGATCCACAGAAACCGCCACAAACTGGAGAGGAATATCTGATGCACATGCTCTATGAGCGCAAACGTTGTCCAGCCGTTGTAGTCAAGCGTTCGTCGAAAATTAAAAACCATGTAGTAAGCAATGACATCGAGCCACTTAACGTAAGTATGCGGAACTCTTGACTCACAGCTGTCTAGACCAGGTAATTCTAACATGTAACCCTTTAGCCACCACCACCGCCACACAAGTGCCTGCTGCCCACGCCTGAGTGGCGCGATGCACAAGTGAAGAGCTTTGTGGAGGCACGAGCCAGGGTGCTCATCTTACGTGTGGAGCTGAGTGCCCAACAGTACGATCAAAACATTGAACCACCGCTGACCACAGATGTCGAGAAATGGCTGAAGTTCTGCCAGGAACAACAGCCGCTGCTGAGCACTTTAATACGTCTGAGTCAAAACGACTTGGAGCATTTGCTGGAGATGCTAAGCAAATGGCTACAACAACCGGATCCATTAGAGCAACCTTCTCTAACAGAAGAACCAAGCACGTCCAATTCCTCATCCGTCAAGTGCCAGAAACCTGTTGATTTACGTCGCGACGCTTGGATTGCCCGCTGGTTGTATGCTACCTTGGTGTGCCTGCACCTGCCACTCGAGCCTCATGTGTACAGCACACTGAGGTACATTGGACGCTCCTGTGCGCTGCTCCGCAACGAGCTGGAGCCGCAGGAACTGGAACGAGCAGCGCCCTACAATCTCATCATAACTCTGATTGTGCTGGTCTTTGCCCAAACGGATTTCGCAGTCTACCTCTAAATCAAGTTATAGTTAAGCTTATTTTAAATTATAAGAACATTTATTTTTATACATTTTTTTGTATTTTTAACAAGGGTCAAAGAGTCGACTGTAAGTCTGACAGATGTGGCATCTGCTCTGATGTTCGGCTGCTCCGCTCAAGACAGACGTATGGCTGCACATCGTCAGAGTGGAGTGTTGACTCAGTGCCTGGGAATCGGCACTCAACTGTGTGCTATTGGAGCAAGTGGAGAGTCTGCGCTGCTGGTTAGCATTGTAACTGGAGTAACTGAAGCTGGGGCTGCTTGGGCAGCAGTTGGATTGCTTGGAATGACAGACCGTCTGCTGTTTGCGTGGCAGTTCGAGGCGACTGAGGCAACGACTCTCCACATGGCGATTGGTGAGTGGTCGCTGCAAGTCCACTTTACAGCAGTTGTGCTGCTTGTCCCGCGTATTTAGTTCTGCTGATAGCTCCACTTTTGGTGCGAGTATGCCCGGAAAGGCGGACGTTGCCTTCATCAGCAGCTGCACGTTGTCGTTGTGGGCACAGGAAAGACGTGGTATTGACGGCTGCATCACATCCGACAGTCTGCCTATGTAGTAAGCGAGTCGTCTTCCCTTCTGCCACAAGGTAATCTCCAAGTGCTCAGAGTTGAGCATCTCACGCATCTGCTCCAATGAGTTGACGTTTCGAAAATATCCCTCCATGGTGAACTGGTCGTGGCACAGCATGGGAAATCGTGGCTCCATGGCACCGGTGCGAAAATAATAGCCAAGTGTCTTGATAGTGGCCTCCAGATAGCCGTGGGAACACAGCCAAACACCGGGACAGGTGATCTATAAATTAAAAAGTTTAAGACAGCGGAAATCTCTTTTTAATACAACGCTACCAACCGCATGCAGCTGCAACTCCAGACGCACGTAGAATCTCTTGTTTTGTGTCATTGTATTAATTTTACAACAAATGTTAGTGTCAGGAATTTGACATCCAATGGGGTGTTGTGTTGTTGGGGATTGGGGCTAACTCTATTTGTTTTGCCATGAAAGACGTTGCCAATGGCAATCTGCATCTATATTTCAAATTACGCGCTTAGCACTCAAATTGCTAATGGCTACCACCAATAAGTTATCGATAACATAACGATAAGCACAACAAGTTTTGTGTGAATGGCAAAAATTGCAGAACAAGTGCACAGATAATCCGCCGCTGCAAATTATCAATTATCACACGTCAGTTTTTGCATCTGTTGAATATGTTGCGAGGGTTGTTTATATTTTTATTGCTGGCTCTCGTGCAGCTTAAGGGATTGGAGTGCCAGCAAACCGCCGAGGAGGAGCAGGGAGTGCGCTATGCCAATCGCTGCGAAGCCTGCAAAATTCTCTCCGCTGAACTGGAGGCGCGTTTGGGTGAGACCGGCAAATCGCACGATGTCATTGAAATCGGCTACTCCGTGGACGATGTGCGTCCCAAGAAGCGCACCGAGTACCGGCGCAGCGAGTTGCGTCTGCTCGAGTCCCTGGAGAATGTATGCGAGCGTGTGCTTGAGTACAATCTGCACAAGGAGCGCTCTGACAGCACCAGATTTGCCAAGGGCATGTCACAAACCTTCCAAACTCTGCATGGACTGGTGGACAAGGGAGTGAAGGTCGATCTAGGCATACCCTATGAGCTGTGGGATAAACCGCCGGTTGAGGTAACACAAATGAAGAACCAATGCGAGAATATGCTGGAGGAATACGAGGATGAAATCAGCGATTGGTACTTCAAACTGCAGCAGCAGAAGTCACTGCAGCAACATCTGTGCGAGGAGCACGTGCTGAAGCGTGCGGAGGAGCGGGAGTGCCTCAAAGAGCAGCTGCCAGCAACAAACCAAAAGACTAAGGGCGAGAAGAACAAGGAGGAGCTGTAATCGCCAGCAGCCCAATTATATCTCACGAGATTCCATCAAAGTGTTTAGCTTTAAGATTGTTAAGCTTAAGATCCGTCTGTATTTGTGCGTCTCCAAGCACCAAAGTGGACACCCGAAGGGGTTTAATTCCAGCAGCAGAACTGCATCTCTAGAGATTCCATCGGAGATCTATCTGTATTCCTATTCATATGTCTCTCTGCTCCAAAGAGGATTAGTCAAAGCAGCAGAACTGCATCTGAAGAGATTCCATCGGAGATCTCTCTGTATTCCTATGTCCCTGTGTGGACACCCAAAGGGGATTAACTAAGTTTCTGTTTTTGATTTATGTTTTATTGCGATCAATTTATAATCACGCTTCGGGGACTTTGTATAAATGTAGATTATGTATTGTATGTGTGTCCGTTTTATAGTTAGTATATATACTAAATACGTCTCGTATGTTTATATTTATATAGTAATAAAAATAAGTAGTTTTCTTTAAATTAGCATTGGAGTCACTTCATTTTATCTGCTGCAATTGTGGAATTGGAATCACTTTCTCGCCAGCTCGGGGAATCCCCAGTGGAAGCCGTGCGAGCTTTTACAGTTAGTGGGTCAGTTACTTGACCAATTACTTTAGTAGTTAATTTAAAACTTGTGCTTGTAGCTTGATGCTTAGAGCTTCATCACATCCCATGGATCGTCCATGTAGTGGAGTATGGCCTTCTCATGCAGTTTGTCGCCAAATACTTCGCGTAGCAGTCGCAGCACCTGCTCCTCAATGAAGGCCACCTGATCCTGTGGACAGTAGTCATCCTGTGCGGAATGGGCCATGGTAATGGCCACCGGTGGCACTGGCAATCGCTGCAGGAAGCGCTTAAAGTGCGCAAAGTAATCCTCCAGCTCCTTGGTGGTGCTAATGTGGTGTGGCAATCCATTGTTGTCGGTGGTGCTGCCCGAGTCAAAGATAAGCAGCCAGTCGATTTCATCATCTGGATACTTGGCCTGCAACTGCTCCGCCAGCTGCACAATTTTGGCATAAATCTCGGGCGTTATGACCGTCTCGTCGGGTTTCTCGAGACCCTCAAAGCTGCGCTGTTCCTCCAAATGCCAGAAGATGCGCTTCAGTGCATCAAGCTGCTTCTGACGCGTCGCGGCAGTGGCACAATAGTCCGCAATGGTGGCCGTGCCCGCCGCCTTGGCTGGTTCCACGCTCTCGAAGTGAAAGATCTCTGTGAGCTGTGCATAACAGTTGGCATCTTTGTAGATCTCCAGAAACGGATTCGACGTGCTAAAGAAATCCAAATCAATGTCCAGTATAAAGCCCGCCGCATCCTGCTCCGATAGAAACTGTGTGGGATCCAGGGAATCACTGTCGGCATCGTGCACTTGGAGCTGCACGGAACGCGCCTCCTGCAGCTCGTCAGTGGTGCAATAGTTGCCCTCGGCCATGAAGTAATCCAGCGGACAATCGACACCAATGCGATCCTCCTTGTGGCCAATTTTGAAGTCATGTTTCCCTGTGGGTATCTGCTGGCACCAGGAGTTCTTCAGCCAGACAACGCGATCGAAATGACCTGTGGGAACGACTCCTAATTAGACTTGACTCTGAAGCTGCTCTGATGTGGTACTCACCTGCATACAGAGTGGGCATTATCCAGTTCTCAATGCTCAGCTCGTTCAGCATGGTATCCTTGTTGTAGCTCTCGCTGGCGGGTATATCGCGTGCCACCACCAGATCGGGATGCGAGTCAAAGTGTACCAGAACATTCCGCTCCAGAGGCAGATGACGTGTGGCCAGACAGCGGTAGATGAACTCCAAGACATCGTTGTGATAATCCACTATGAAAACGGGTATTCGACTGAATTTCCTCAGACTGCTCTGTGTGCTCTGTGCCCGCTCCACGGCAACCAATTGTGGCGCCTCCTCATCATCATCCGCATCTGCCGGCTTCTCGACATCCGCATCGAGAATTTTGGGTCGTTTGCTTGGCGGTGGAGTCGCTTCGCTGTCGTCGCCCGCTTTGCCACCCACGACGCTTTCACTTTGCAACTGCAACTCCGTTTCCGCCGTCGTCGTTGTTGTTGTCTCTGAACTTGCCGCCGTACTTTCTTTTTCCGTCGTATCCGATTCCATTGCTGCAATTCGGTTTCTTGTAATTTGTAATTTGCAATTCACTTGCAGCAAAAGTCTGGCGCGTGCGAAATGACGCAGACTATTTCAGAAAATATCAAGTAAGGCAGACGACCTCGACGTTCGACGCCGTTTGTTTTAATGCAAACAATACAAACACAACCAAAAACGATTTTTGGGGGGAAAAGTGGGATTCGTTAAAGAAGGGGGGGCAGCGAAGACGAGACAAAAAGCTAATGAACCCATTAGTGATGGTAGAAATGGTACATCGATCAAGTATCGTTGGCATATCGATACACCTAGCCACCGTTTTGGGACCAGGGATATACGTTAGGTATCGATTTCTTTTACGCTCAACAGCTGATTACTAGCAGGTTGGCGCGAAAAGCTGACTCATGTTTTGTACTATAAATCGGTTGTTGTCTTGACTAAATTTTGCCATAAACCAAGAAACTCATTATAATTACTGTATTTAAAGTTATTAATTTTCAAATAATTGATTATGACTACAATAAGAATATTTTTAAAATTTAATATTGCTTTCATTTAAATAAAAAAATCAACTTTTTGAATTTTTAATCAGACCCTCTTCTTTAAATGATTGTTAAGATTTAAATGACGCAATTAACATACATACATAAGTACACAAAATCTAATGATAATCATTCCATGATCTGTCGTACGCATTAAAATGTACAGTGCGAATTTTAACACCAGCTTTAAATCAATATTTGTTGTGTATAACGAGAGCAACCCACGTTTTATGTGTATGTATGTGTGTATATAAACACTTGAACATTTTTGTAGTACAACTTTAATGGTATTGAGCAGCTGCCACTCAACGAATACGAAAAAAAAAACAACGAAAAGCTTACAACGCCCCAATGCGCAAAGCTCTGACAGCCCACGCAAGGCAGCTGCAGCTTTTCATTCATAACTTTTGGCTGTTTTACTACACACGTTCAGCCCCGCATACACAAACACACACACACACACACGTACACGCACGAAGTAATCGTGTATGTACATAGTATATATATGTAAACATGTAGATATAGACATGGAACCTCTGCGGCAGTTAAAAAGGGAAATGAAAATCGCCCACGTTGGCATTTTTGCTGGCTGATTGGAATGCGTAAAATGCCGCTTGCCCAGCTGCCTTCGTCGTCGTCGTCACTCACTTCTCACTACGACGCCGCTTGAAGCGGGTGGAAATGAATGGCAACGGCGTGCTGGAAGAAAACGTTGGCGTCGTCGTCTGCGGCGGCATCGGCATCGCTGTTGGCGTCGCTGCTTGCGTGGGCGTGCAATTCCGTAGCGCGTTATCAAAAATAAAATGTGTACACACATTTATATACTTTTTTGGGGTTTATGTACATACAAATGTACATAAGTATGTATTTATGTATGTATATTCAGTTTTGGCCAGGCCAACTGGCGAGGCCGTTGTCGCGTGGGCCGTGTTGCCTTTGCCTCGCGCTTTGTGGCAAATTATAATATCCAAGTGGCTGTTTGGGCCGATGATGACGGCGCACTTTTATGTGACGCCCACGCGTCCACACGCTCCACATTTGATTTACAAATTACTTGGGTCAACATAATTAACGGCGCTGCCAACTGAATGCGAATACGAAACACGAAAAAAAGAAGACAAAGGCGAATGCAAGCGCAAAGCGAACAACGGAAGTGCCAGTAAAAAGGCAACAACAGTAATTTCACAATTGAAAATCAACTGGGAAAGTTCACATTTTGGTTTATTGATTCAATTGGTTGAAATTGAATGATTTTTTTACTACACATGAATGTGTGTGTGTATGTGAATACATGTGTAGTTGTATCAATTACAGTCACCCGGACAGTCAAGGAAGCATCATCATCGTCATCATGAGCTTTGTGTTCATAATTATCGTCATATTTCAGCTCAATTCTCGCAATTAATATGCCTCCAGCTTGACCCCAAAGGTCAAATACAGCCGCATTAACCTTCGTTAGCCCCTTACGGCCCAATTGAGAAAAGAAGCCAGCAAATTTTCTGTGCTCGAGTCTCTAGTTTAAAAATACAAGCTCGTAAAGCGAACCGAAAAACGGGATACACGCATACAAGCATAGGTACAAGCACACACACACACACACACACACACATGCGTATGCTTGTTTATTTGCATAGACAGAAGAAGCGATGCAAAAGCAAATGGCAAATAAAACGAAAGCACAGCGAGGTTCGTTTAAGGATAACGGTTTATGAATGAGTACTTAACTCGTGTATAAGAGAACAAGTACTCGCTGATGTTGTATCGATTTATAGTAGTTCATGGTGAACTATACTCGGTTTAAATGAACAACTGATCTACTGAACTCGCAGTTCGAAGTTCGATGGAACTTATCGTCAACAATTTGATATTGGTAACTTTAGTTCTTTGTCAAGGAATTCTAACCTATTGAAATGGTTTTCATTTAGATTTTTTGGGAAGCTTTGTTCATTCCCTTCTGCAGATTTTCATGAACAGACTTTTGATTAGTCAAAATATTTGCAGAAAACTTTATCCACCTGTTTTCAGTTAAAACATTTCAAGAACTGAAGATGCGAACAAGTGAATAAACAACCCGCAATGACGTCAAAAGGATTTTTGGCGTAGGTGTCTTTAGGAATTAGGAACAGCACGTGGAGAAGCTGCTTGGCTGCTGGGTTGATGTATGGAATGATTGGATGATTGAATGACTGGGTGACTGGTAAGCTGAGTCACATGCCACGCCAACCTGGAGAGCAGAACAGTAAGCAAAGATTCAGCCTGGTATGTGGAGGATTAGATACACTTAAAGCAGTTTTCATTAAATTTAAATAAAGATTTTTTAGTGTTTAAGGACTGGAGAAAATAATTAATCATAAATTTAAGTATATAAAATTAAAGTTGTTACATCTTGAGTGATTAAATCAGCATACCCTTTTCCAGACTATAAAAAACGAGTTGATTCAATATTTTTAGCCGTAGACAGACAGACATTTGGTCAGGTCGCTGTTTGTTTCATATCAATCGGCAAATTCAGCTGCAAGGCGTGTGACGTCATCAGCTCCACAGACACACACACACACACACATGGGGACTGGGACAGCCGCCTTTGGTCAAACCGTCAACAGCTTTTTTGATCGTCGATTGCAATTGCCGTTGCCGAGTGGCGCCCACAAACATCCGCCGAATGAATCAGTTTTCGTTTTGGAACTTGGAACTTGTACATTGCTGGAATTGCAAAGAGGGGCAGGGAGAGGGGAAAAGAGGGACAGAAATACAGATAATATGAGCACACATCAGTGCGTCTCTTGTGCTGTGGGCAGATCTAGCCGGAATGCTGCTGATCACACCGGAAGTACGCCAGTTTATAGCACGATATACTCATGAACATTTTAGTTATATGTTATGTGTGTGAGTGCGTGGGGGAGTATCGTTCTCAGCACTTCGTAAGCCCATAAACGTTGCTTTAGGTCAGTAACTTTAACGATAGTGGCGACTTAAGGCAAAGGAACTAAGAAATAGATGCACTAGCACTACGATAAGCAGAGCATGTCGCTTATCACTGAGCAGTATGCAGTCCACGTTGGTGACGAAAGAGGTTTAAGGTTTAACTGACAGTCCAGTATGTCAGTTTATACCTCTGAAATTTAACTGGAGCTATAAAAATTAAAATGCCATAAATATTCAATATGTCACTCAGTCAAAATTTGTATATTTCTAGGAAAAACAATAAAATATCTTTTGACGTAATTAATATAAAGATTCAAATTGATATTAATAAAAGCTTGTTTTCTGCAGATTTTATTGTTATCTCAGCACAGCACTTGTAAATGTTTTCTCTTGTCCTTTTTATTATCCATTCTTTGCCCAATATAATAAATATATTTTTTTTTGTAAAAATCACCTTATACAAATTCCTAGAAATAATACTTTGAAATCAGAACTAAAATTAGATATTGTATATTTCGGTAGAGCATTCACAGAAAGTATTTCGAGTTCGCGGAACGCCAAGTCCCGAGAAGCATCTGAATTTATGAAATTGCGTAAATCAATGCGATTCACCTGCAACTCAGCCAATCTATCTATCTACCATATGTCATTCCGGGGGGTGTTAGTCAGTTGTAAGTCCCGTTCTAAGTATATTCACTTACTAATAGATAAACCAATCTGTGCAGTCATTCTACGGGGCAGTCGCTTAACTATAGCGTCAGGTTTGCCATGCAATCATGAAAACCGTTCGATTTATATATAGTAATGTATCTGGCGATTAAAGTTCAATTTCTGCAGGTGACAAACCTGCGGTGAAAGGCGTTGAGTCAGTGACGAAAGTGTCATTAGTCAGCAGCTGAGTGCTACCAAATGGTACTCGGTTAGTTTATGGACCTAGATTGGGTTCTTATCAGTTAGTTGGGCCAGGTCTTTGAGGCGCGTCAGATAGACGCACCCATTAAGCTAGTCGTGTTGGCTGACCTTGTGGGCGTCAAGGCCATGACGTGCCGTGCCGTTGCCGACTCTTGGCTGCACTTTGATGTTGCCAGGTCGCGTAATTTTCACCGCAGGGCTTACCTAATTTTCAATTTTCTCTCAACTTGGCCAAGTCGCCCACGCATTTCTTTATTTCACCACTTCTCGCACCAGTTTCTATTTCCAGGCGTGTCAGCCGTTTCAGTCGTTTCGGGCCCAATCCTGAGGGTCTTCAACCCCGCCCACGCCGCCCCCTTTTCAAACAAATAAAAAAGCGTGGGCTTCGCATAGATTTTTGTTGCTGACTGTGAAAGAGTAGTCGGGTTGGGGAAGGAGGTCGAGTGCTTAACTGTATTTGCCTTTGCGTGGGACTTTCATTCATGAAAATTTCTGTTTCTGTTTCGAGTCACACACACTAACACACACACAGGCACTCGCAGTTGTCGTCGAGTACATAAACAGCACGTTGTGCTTGCTCTCTCTCTTTCTTTCTCTACACACACGCACACAAACAAACTTAAGCTGGGCCACAAGTTCGCATTGCCGTTACCTCATCACCCCCGCCCCTCTTTTTAATTTTTTGCCGTTCTCTTTGGAGCAGCGCCTGCGCTCTCTCAGCGCTTAGTGCTCTGTTGTGAGGGTCGGTCTGTCACTTGGGGCACTTTTTGGAGAAATTTTCTGCACGCGCATAGGCATATCCTTGAAATGCTCGTGTTTGTGCTTGTGCTTGGGTTATGTTTGTTGCTGTTGCTGTAGGTGCTTTTTGCAAATATCAGGGTCACGGTTATAAATTTAAACATTCTGCTAGTCTCCAAAAACGACCCTGCTGGCAGCCATGTCCTTGCGGTCTTCGTATTCGTATTTCTATTACTATATATACACATACATACTCATTTGTTTGCATTTGTATGTGTGTGCGAACGAGCTCGTTGAAGGTTTCAACTTCATTGATGAGTTTTGGGTGCACGTCGTTCCACTTAAAGTTTGTGCGGTCCCGCCCCGCTCAATATTCGCATAGTTGAGCTACCACTTTTCAGTAGTTACTCCACTGCTCTCACCACTTCTTCCTGACGCTTTTTCAATGGTTTCGCATTCATAAGCACTCGCTCGAGTGTAGACTAAGTAGATACAAATGTAGCTACATTTGCACATGGAATTTTACATTTGTACCCCATGTAAAATATTACACATAACTGTGCTATGTACATTTAGTATATAGGGTCCCCAACACAGTCATATATTAGGCAGCTAGTTTGCTGCGAACTCAATGAATCAACACACGCATTAAACGCATACCAATGCACAAAAATATCAATGAACTTTACACAAACTTGTGAGCGTGCTATGCGCACATGCAAGATTTCTGTTGTTGTGGGAGAGCGAAAGCAAGACTGCGAGCACGAATCAAACAGAAAGAGAGTGAGTAAGGTGAATGAAGAGCATAATCGAGAGCAGCTAAAGGGCAGGTTGGAAATTTAATGGTTTCAAAAAGGACATTGCGTAAAAACCTTTGTTTTATTAAACGAGTTATGTATTTACATATTGAATATTTAAATCATACAATATTATTAAGATTCTTCGGTTTTAAATGACAGATTCATAATTTCATAACTAAATGCATATCCAATTTCCAAGCGGGCATAATATGCACGCTCACCTTCTCTGTAAACGTTTCCCTCATTCTATGCTATGCGTATGTATGTATGTGGGTGCTGCTGCTGCAAGCGTTCGCTCACTTGTCGTTGTTGTTTAAATATGTGTTGTGTGATGCACAGCAGGAAATTTTTGTATGAATATTACTACCTGTACTTATTAAATATATATAACAACTTATCTAAAATTCAAAACATGATAAAAATATTAATTATAGCTGAGTTATTAAAAAACAATTACATAAAAGTTCATTACTTTGAAGATTTTTTCTGTATGATTTTCATGTACTGTTTTAGTGCTGGGTTAATGCTCACGCTCAGCCAAACCGACAAGTACACAATGGATTTAACATTAAGATAACAGTTCATAGCGTGCATAACAGCACGAAATACCTATACCGATGAGTACAACAGCGCAATACGAGAAATATTAGCACTGAGGTAAATGCGGCCGCTTATGCTCGGCGAGAGACTGGGTTAACATGGTGTAAAATAACAGTGCCAGAGAGCACAACAGGGCAGTTAACAGCATTTTCCCAACATATTCATCTGTTAACGTTATGTTAAATTGAATAGCGCTGTAAACAGTTTTTTCGTTTCTTCATTCCTTCAGCGTATGTGTATCTTGTCGCTTGTGTGTCGCTCGCACGGTGTACGGTGTATCGGTCAGTGCGCGTTTTTTAGGCTCTGTTTATTTCATTTGCTCAACACTCAACTTCGACATACACATACAGACACAGCGATACATACACGGTAGTGATTTGGCGGGCTTGTGTGCGTGTAAATGTGAGTGTGAGCCTACAACAAAACATAATAAAAAAAAACGAATTGGAGTGCGATACAAAAACACAGTGTAAATTCAAATTGAAGCAACAAATACCAAATAAACAAGCGTACTGTTAATATTACTAAACGCAGTAAATAATAATATAAACCAGAGAAAAGCACCAGGAAAATTGTACACAAAAAGTAGCTGGAAAAAGATTTCATTGTACAAAAAAGCAGAAAAAAAATTGTGTTTCGTTTGCTAGCTTGCGTTTGCGTGCGCGAGTGTGTGAGTTAACGTGTGTGTGTATGAGTAAGTTTGTATGCGAGTGAGAAGAAGCACAACACAAAAAGGAAAGCAGAAGCAGAAGAAATACAAAAAAATGTGCGCCAGGCAGAAGAAGCAGCACCAGCAGCAGATGATGTAAACTTTTTTTGTTGTAAGCAAAGTTGTAAAGTTTTGTGAAAACTTAAACCAAAAACAAAAACAAAGAGGAACAAACAAAATAATAAGAAAAGAAAAAAACTAGAAAGAAAGAAGTCAAACGTTAAACGTCAAACAAATCTGAGAGTTGCAAGTTGCGAGCAGAGTTTCGTGGCGTTTTGTTGAGAGTGTTTCGAAAGAGAGAGAGAGAGAGAGTTTTTGGTGAAGAGAGCTTTCAAGATGCCGGAAACAGAGTACGAGTGCTGCACCAAAGAGTGGCTCCAATCAGAGCTGAGAACCAGCTACGATGCCAAGGAGCTGATCATACTGGATTGCCGTGGCTCTCACGAGTACAGTGAGTCGCACATCAGAAGCGCCGTTAACTTTAGCATACCCAGCATAATGTTGAGACGCCTCGCCGCTGGCAAGATCGATTTGGCGTCCACAATTAAATCGCCAGAGCTTAAAGTGCGCATTCAGACCGGCTACAAGGTCAGTCTCTTCATACTTTACAACGACGTGGGCGTGGCACAACAACAACAGCAGCAGCAGCCTGGCCAGGATGTTGCCGGAGCTTTTGCCATGTTTGGAAATGGAAACGATGCCACAATTAATGTGCTCCATCGACGTCTCAAGCAGGACGGCTGTCGCGTGGTTTCCCTACAGGGTGAGTTCATTCAAATCAAATCAAATGAATCAATCAAATTAGCAATTTTCGAAATTCTTAACAAAAGTATTTGAGAAATGTGCAAACAATAACAATAAATACTATTTTTATTGCTGTTCTCGTCGGCATTTTTAGCACGAAAAGAAAACAAAACAAAAAGTTAAATAACAAATCATAATATGCCATAAATAAACACACGCACACACACTAACACACTGGGCATTTATGTATTATTATTATAAATGTTATTATTAGTCTGGCAAATACTTGAGAAATGTTTATAATCAAGAGAAGAAGGAAATGGGAAATGGGGGAAAATCAGGCAGGGATCTGCTCTCGGGTGCACAAGGTGTATTCGGCACTGATAAGCGTAGCGCCAGGTCTATAAATAGTCTAGACACAAGACGGTGACAGTCGGCCGATCAGACAGACAAATAAAACATTTAAGTAGTATTATTAAGTGTTCATTAAATTGCTTTTAGTTTGTAGTTAGACTAAATAGACGGCTAATAATTGATTTGAACTTTGAGCTTGTTCGGGTGTCTCAATTTTTTACCTTTTATAGGAAAAGGAGCTTAAAAATGTTATTAAAAATATATAAATTAAAATATTTCATTAAACAAATTCATTTCCTTTTAAAATGTTTAAACTTTTGTATCATTTTATTGCCAATCACTTTAAATAATCCATTCCAATCAGTCAAATTCTTGGGTTCGTAATACAAATTTCTGGCTAAATTTATTAGTGGCTGTTTTTTAAACATTTTTTAAAGCTGTCTCAGTGGGAAATGTTGGCCAAGCCCTCGCTCCGTAATATATATCTAATTTGTATAAGTAGTATGTGTGTGTATCTATATGTATCTGGAGGAATATATAATTATCTGGTTGCTGTTGCTGCTGCTTCTGCTGTCGAGCGATTCTGGCTTCATATTTATTTTTATCACTTCAATTTCCGTTCGCTTACAAGCGCCCCAAAATGTATGTGTTGTTGCTGCTCCCCTTCCGTTCACAGCTGTCTGTGCTACGCCCCTACGCCCCTACGCCCCACACCCCTTCCCGACCTTATTTGAAAAAGCTTTCCGCAGTTGACGTACGCACGTTTCATTCAGTTTGCTAATATCGCAAATTGACAATTGGGCGTCAAGAAATGGACCGGCTATAACCCGAAGCCCCGTCCAACACTCCGCTCCTCCCACTGGCTCATGGTGTACCCCCCGTTGGTTGCCAAACTCTGCTTTGTTTACATATTTCATTTCATTTTGAAAATAGAACTTGAAAAGGCAAAAATTAGCATAACATAAGGTCGCACCACGATACAATGACGTCAAGCATTTGTTGAGCCGACGCCTGAGCCACAGAAAGAGAGGAGAGCCTAGGAGCCTACCTGGTCTGAGCTGAGCTACCTGTTCACAGGTAATTAGGAGCGCACGGAGAGTCGAGTTGAGTTGAGTGTTTAAAACAACCGAATTTTTATGACTGGAAATTCCCTGGGACAAACCCGGATAGGAAAAGGGAAGCGGGAACGGGAGCGGGGTGAAAAGCAGCAAAACATTTGTACGACAGTTTTTCTAAATGTGGAAATTCTGGCACCTTTTTCGGGGTCATAAAAAGGATTCTTCTTCAAGTGTTCGCCATTGTTTGCAAATCCGTCGCAATGTTTAAAAGGAAAGGAAAAATTCTAAATGAATTTTTACTCTGTTAGTTTTCCCATTTTTCCTGTATTCATTCTTGTGAATTGCCTTACATTTGTTTTATTATTCTATGTACAGTGTACACTGTACAGTATGTACATGTATTGGTACAGTATATATACGATAAGCGTTTTCTATTGCAAACCGATTCTTCACATTCCCGTTTCCACTTGGCCCACTTTGAAAGTAGGCTTATCTTATCACCTGGACTGGGGGGAAATGGGAATGGAAGTGGGAGTTTGAGGTGCGTTCCATTTCCATTATATTTTTTATGAATGCAAATGGTAAATCGCAATATATATGTATATGTATAGTGTAGTATATAGTCAATATATATAGTCTGGCCTTGATTTATCCATCAGTTGAGTGTTGAATGTGATAATGAAATAAAGGAATTGACGTCGAGGGAAGAAAGAAATGGATAATATCGTGATAAACGTGAAATTGTGATTAGTAACGTTTCTCTAAAAATATTTAAATAAATTACTATTTGTGACTAGAGTTTGATGAACGGGATATTTATAGTTACAAGACTCATGAAAACTTTAAAGATACATTTGAAATACCTAGATTAAACTCGATTCACTGCTACTTTGCTGACATCTTTTGTTGCCTTTTGACGGTTGACATTTTGTCAAATGGGGCCAAACATGCTTGCCACAAGCCACAAGTCACAAGTTTCCCTCTCCCACCCCAACACTCCCTTCCTACTCTTTGCATCTATCTCGGGCCGCTAATTAACCTTGAAATTTAATCAAGTCGGGCAATTATGCGGCTCTTGTGTATCTTTTTGTCTACAGGAACAGCAACAGACACAGATATAGACTGTGGCAGTTGCAGCTTGAGGATTGTACGCAGCAGCAGCAGCAACTTCATTAAGGCAGTCCGAATGCATTATGCATTGATGCTGCTGATGCAAAATTTATTTTAATTAAATGCCACTTTGTATGCATTTCTCAGAATTAAAACAATTAAGATAGGGGGCAAGTGGCACAGTTATTTCCAGAAGAGAGAGCAAAAGGGAGAGAGAGTGTGTGCAGTGCACACAATGTACACAGCAGTTGTCAAGTATCATAAACTAAGCGCTTCCGTTGCGCGATATTTAATTCAATTAGATTTAGCAAAGTTTCAAACCCATCGCATGATCAGCACTCATTCTTCTTGTCTTTTTGTGCTCTCCCTTCCTCTCGCGCACTCTCTCTCTCCCAATCACGCTCTCAGTGCTGACCCTAGCAAACGTAAAGTCAACGAACGATGCGTTGCGGTCGACTTCGATGTCGACGTCGCCGCCGACGCCAGCACTGCCACTTTTATTGGGGAGTTGGAAGTTGAGTTAAAATTATAGACACAAGCGATCTCTGTTGGAGAACTCGTCTGGTTCTTATTTTTTTTATAGCTAGGCGGATACAAAGCTGCTCCACTGTTCAACAGTCTGACTAGTCTGCTCGTCTGTCGCGCTGTCCGCCTGCAACGGCGACAGCGACAGCGACTGCAACTTCTCTGCATCGTCGACCCTTTTATAGAAATTGAACCCGGCTGCTGCGCATGCGCGCAGCGACGTTGCGTCGTCGCCATAAAAACAACTCTGTGGTATGCATTTCCACGCGTTGTTGTCGCCGCATTCGCATTTTCCCAACAAGCTCTCCTCTCTACATACATATTTGTCGACTTGGAGAGTTGTTTGCCTCATTTGTGGACAAGTTGCTTTAATTTTGTTTTTGGGCCTAAACAATTTTCACAAGTTTTCTACTTGTGATATCGCATCTCGTTTTCTTTTCACACAACACGTGGCACCACAGTCCATATCACAAAGTGCATCCAATGGATTTCTTTCGTTGCTGTGTCCAAGGCCGACGCTTTGCCTTATTGCAATTTGATGATAATTCATCAGAAGACGCGACACAGCCTCCCCACTGCCCTCTCTCACTCCAACTCACATACAACAGCTTCCAACTGGTCTGCCTTCACCGAAAAACGCCAACTGCCTCTGCCTTTGGCATGCTGAGCTTTTTCGGCTACACTCACACACACACATGTACAATAAGTCGAATTCGAATTCGTTGCACCAAGCACCAAAGAGAGAGAGGGAGAACGAGAGAACAGAAGATAATAGTTAGTCGAGCAGTGGAGCAAACACAATTTGTTGAATTGAATTTCTCAATGAGACATCTGTCTGGGCTTTTGTCTTATCTAGTTAGCATGTGTCATGACTTATTTCTGGAATTAACGATCAGTCACTATATCAATACTTTTAGCATGCCCTACGATCTAAAGCTTGCGTGATCATTCAAACAACACTTAACTCCCAACCAAATCATCACACTGTGCACAGGTTTTTTTTGTCTCGTCGGTTTTGTGTTGACACCAAACAACAAAACTGCCCACATGCATATTGGACATGAATGTGTCCAGACACAGAGACAGAGACAGACACAGCATCACTGCGTTGGCGTCGTCGTATACACCAGTCACACACACTCACACACACACATGCAGACTAACTCACTTAAAGGTAGGCCGGCAAGCACTCGAAAAAAAGCATTTGACAACGTTGGACAGCTGGAACGGAACAGTTGGTTGGGTTTGTTGGTTTCTTGGTCTGTTGGTCGAATTGGTCTCAGCCTACGGCTGCTTTGATAGAGAGGGACGGAGGAAGAGTGATGGCGAGACAAATATTTTGTTTTTGTCGTTTGCTGAATTTGGGTCAAAGTTTGTGTGGGTTTTAATTAAGCAGGCAGCTAACGGCAAGACCCACATTAACTAGCTACAGAACCACCTGTGATGGCGATGGCAATGTCTATGCCTGAGATCAATCGACCAACGCACTCATGCACACACACATTTAGAAGGATACGTAAGATCTAAGCGGCAAACTTGGTCACAGGCGAAATGTTCTGTAACTTAGCGGAAGACATAACAAAACGAATAGTGAATAAAAAACAACACCCACACACAAATACCATTCAACGCGACGACTGCAAATATTTGCAAAAAACTGAAAAGCGAAGACGAAGGCGAGAAATCAACTAACTTCCGGTCAGAAAAGAGTGCGAGGGCGTTTGGTTTCTTTTGTAGTGGGGCTGCATACCTCAGCGTTCCTCGTATGATTTCAGCGGAAGTTTCCAGGGCGTGTAGTGTTAATGTTTTTGTTGTTGTTGCTTCTGGCGTTGCACATAAACACAAAAGCGCAGAATGGAGGAGTCAAAGAGTCGAAGAATCACTTGCGCATGGTGAAATAAGAACGACGATGACGCTATGCTGCTCTTCCTCCCACTACCGCTGCCACAACTACTACTCTTCCCTAGCATGCCTGCCTTGGCGGGGGAGCCGAACGCGTAAATTGTTGTCTTCTTGGAATTAGCAAACAACAAAAGCAACAACAACAGCAGAGCTAAAGCGAATAAATATACATGTCCAAGGGGGAGCGAGCGGGACAACAACAGCGATTGAATTTGCTTTGACTGCGGCGCAAAAAGGAGCAAGAAAGTATGCACACACAGACATTCACACTTAGAATCGTTTGTGTGTGTGTGTGTACGAAAAGGCGGCATCGAAATGAAATGGAGCTAAAAGTTATTGTAGTTGTTGTTGTTGTGGACGTCGCTGCCGACTTTGTGCGCTTGCATGCATAAATAAATCTACAGTAATAACAGCAACAACAACAACGACGGCAGCAACGACGACGACATGAGCAAACGCATTTCATCAAAGTGCAAATTAGCAGCGGGCTCCAAACGAGACAGCGGCAGTAGCTACCAGAAGAAGCCGACACACACAAATACGAACAGGCGCGGAGAAGAGTCGAAGAAATGTGGAATGAAAAAAAAAAGAGAATGAGTGGAAGAGGGAGTAACAGCGACAATGATTCTGTTTGTTAGTTTTTCAATGCAGGCATTCAAGTTATGTGAGTGTATATATATGTGTGTGTGTGGTTTGTGTCTCTGCTTATGACAGGCGTTGAATGCAGTTCTTAGAGAAGTTAAAAAAAAGAAATCAAATGAATGAAATATAACAAAACAGGCAGGCAAGATCTGTAAGTGTGCGAGCTTAGCAATTGAGTGAGCTGGAGACAGACGAACAGAGGGAGAGTAAAAGCAGAATGTTTTCCAGTCCCCCTTCATACTTGGCTACTTTCCCCAGCACCAAATTTGGCGAAAAACCACGGAAAAAATTCTTTGAAAACTTCTGAAAATTAATGTTTTACTAAATTCCGCTTGAACAAATATTTTGTTGAACTTTGGTTAATCTATGGAATGCCAAAACTAATAAAATTTGTGAAATAAATGCGAATATTTCTTGTTGGCAAACTATTTTTTCACGTTCCAGTTCTATGGCTAATTTTGACTAACGGAAAAGGTGGTCCAAGGTTGGATTACATAAGAGTCTATTGATTGGCCTGAATAATATATTTAACAGGGAATTCTTTTCGATGTAAGTGAATGTATCAGAAACGATATCCTTTTATTAAACTCTTGGCATTTACGTCTTTGTCCTTTGCTGCACATTCGCTGCTCAATTCATGCTTTCATCTCTCGCATATGCAATATTTATAAATGCCTTCTGCTGCTCCCCCTCCCTCTCTGTCCGCCTGCTTTATGTGTCCGCCTGCCACTTCCACTTCCTCTCGCGCTCGCTCTTCTTCAGTGTCTTGTGTCATTCCATTCCATTTCGAAATGGAATTCTGAGCACGTTGGTAAAGAGACAGAGTGAGAGAGATAGCTGCTGTTTAATGCAAATGTTGTTGTTTTGTTGGTTAGCTTTCAACGCAGTGACTTGAGTATACCCTGTGCTCATGTGTTGGAGTTGTATATGCATTAAGGGTAACTTTAGGTCGTGCAAGCTCCACTGAGCTCTCAGCGGAAGTGTCCGCTTCTACAGTCCAAACAAAAATCAATAAATTTGAAATAAAATGCGACTCCAACTCTCTCTCTCTCTCTCCCTCTCTTCTGCTCGTTTGCTCTTTGATTATTTTGCTGTTGCTGCACTTGTTGCGTGTCCGGAAAAAAGAGACGATAGCTAATCCATCTGCAATTATGGCAACAAGAGCAGCAGCAACAGGAAGCTGCACATTAAACTTGACCCCATTTGCAAACCTCCACGACCTACCAACCCCGAACTTCTGGCCAAAAGTACTGGCAACAGTCACAGATACAAATACAGATACAGCTACAGCCTTACTGCTGTAGATACAACATTTAACAGTTACAGTTGCAGATACTCTCTGAGAGATATGAACAGAGTTTCAATTATCCGGGATTTCGTGCACTCAAATATACTCTCTCTCTCTCTCTCTCATCTTGCTATATACAAATACATACGTATGTGTGTAAGGATGTACCTATCTCTGTCTATCCCAACTACTTTTGGCGTGTGTGCGGCTGGGAGGCACAGCGTTGCCAAACTTCATGCAATTACAAAATTATACATAATTAATTAATAATATGCGGCAGCTTTTGAGCGCAGAGTTAGAAATCTAGCAAAAAAGGTCCCTCAGGACATTCTACTCTACGCTAATACCTTGAAAGCTGCGCGAGGCTTCATTCTATTTATAGCTGCTCTAAGGGCAGAGTGCCTAGGGAGCTGGCCTACGATATTTGCCCTGGTATTATGGTATGGAATGGGATGGGATGCGATGTCTACAAAATATAGGTCCTTTTTCTTATTTACATTTTGATTGATTGGCTTATGTAGTTTGACATTTTTGTCACAACGCAAAAATTTCAAATGCCAATAACGATTAAGCCTATGGGGAATCAAGGGGAAGGGAATAGGGAATGGAACCTTAATGCTGTCATTAGTCCTAAATGTCTGGAAGTTGATTTTGACGTGTTTTAATTGTGCGACATGTGCCAGGGGGACTTATAGACAAAGATTTGCATGTTTTAGAGCTCTAGAGAAAAGAAAACTTGATAAAAAAGAAGAAAATACTTCTATATAGCATTTATGATGAATTGCATCCAAAATTTACTCGCCTCCTCAGCACATTTCTCTCACAATCAAAGCGGCAACAGAAAGACCGGCTGTTAAGTTGAGAGGAAGTTCAACAGATTGATTAACGTAATTATTAAGTTGTCTTTTCAACAAAACTCGCACACTAAGATATATTTGTATGTGTGCATCTAGCTAAAAAGTATTTTTTTGTATGTATGTCAAACGTCCGCTTACTGTCAGCTTTAAAGCTCTTTACCGCTCTCCTCTGTCGCTCTCTTCCATTCACTCTCTCTCTTGTTCCGTCAAGTCTGTCGCTGTGCAAATTGCATCAAATTGACTGAAAATGTGGCAACGAAACCAATTGAATGCATGAATGGCGTAGAATTGGAATGGGAAATGGAACTGGCAGTCGAATTGGAACAAAGGAGACTGTTATACACTATAGATAACATAACGAGTCATAAAAGATCAAGCTCTCTTTGCCGTTCGATCAATCTAATAATAAGTGTTTTAAAATTTTTAGTTAAATTTACTGAGATTCTTGAAAAGTGTATTAAATCGTCGTCATTCCCACTTTATAAGCTCGCACACATACATACACGAGTTGCTTCTGCAGCTGTGTGCTTTTAGTTTTAAATTTTAAATGCAAAAATTGCCGTTTAACAAATAGTTGCGTGCTAAGCGCTGTTCGCCATTCTCCTCTCTCCCACTCTTTGTGTATATCGCTCTCTCATCTTTGCTTGGCTCATTTCCTAGCTTTCTTTCATCATGTGCGCATAGTTTTTTTCTTGTTTCTTTCGTTGCGCATTCATTCATAAAAAGCATTTGGCATTTTGGGCGCCGACTTTGAAGGAAAGCTTGCGGCTTATGTAAAAGCAAACTCTCTTTCGCAATTATGTTTGTGTGTATAATTGTTTGCGGCTGTGTGGGTGTTTGTGTGTATAACAGGTGCACAGTGTACACGCCCCAAAGTCCACCAAATGCAGCAGCAACAACAATAACAGCAGCAAAAGCTGTCCATCGGTTTTTGTCTATGCTAAATTTGTGCTCGACTCAGCGCTGAGCTCTCTTTTTTTTTTTGTGTTCCTTTGTCTCTTTTACGTCTCTCTTCCCACTCCCCATTAAAACATTTGGAGAGCACGCGGGCGTTGCTTTAACTAGAATTTTGGTATATTTTGTGTGTTATTCTTGTTGTTGTTGTTGATGTTGCATATACAATTTAAGCCACGTTCATTTTTGGTATTATGGCCGTAGGTGGTTTCAGCGGCTTTGCTTGTTCTGCTTGTCGCGTGGGCGTTGTTGTTGCTGCCGTTGTAACTGCGAAGTCGAAGCTGACGCTGACAGCGACTGTGACTGCGACTGCGACGTCGTTACGTCAAGTGCTTCACCAGCGCACAGTGGGTTGAGTTAGACATTCATAACTAATGAGAAATACATTGAAACTTATTAGAAATCAAATTAATTGTGTGACTTGAAGTGCATAGTGGTGTGATCTACAGAAATGTATTAGTAATTAGCTTTATAGTGTGCACATTGAGGTCAATTGGAATACCAAGAATTCTGTTTAAATGGTAACTTTGCATACACAAAGTGATTCAGATGAAATTTCCACACTGCGCTATTTATGGGGGGTGTATATGTGTGTGTGTGTGTGTGTGTGTGTGTTTATGGCTTAGTGCCATGCTTGGACAGATGCCATAAAGTGCATTCCAAATAATTCACGTTGTACCACAGTGCAGAGTTGGCTTCTTTTTTTTTGTTTTTGTTTAGCTTTTGTATTTCGTGTGTTTGTCAAAAGGATTTGTTGTATATGCCAAAGCAGGAAAGCACTGAAATAGGGAGAGAAATCAATATTACGCATACGCCATGTGTGTGGCCCATGGCGGCTTTCAGTTTGTTGAGCACGTTTCCGCCTGCGTTAGCCCTGTCACCCCCACAGCTCCCCATCTCCACCCTTTTGCCCATGTTCATACTCCACTCGATCATAGCAAATGCAGGCAGCCATGTGTTGCACAATGACGCGTACTATAAATACAGATATATATATATATATGGAATATCTTTATGTATAGCTGTGTATATAGCACGACTGGTTGCGTGCTCCATGAATGAAACGACAGACGCATAAAGAAAATGCGACGAGAATATTGCCTGCAGTTCAATGCTATTTGTCAATGAGTCAGTTTCAGTTCCATCGAGTCAGACAGTCTCAGACAATATGATAATCGGCACATGCACATGTATATGTGTTACGAAAGACCAGTATATATAGAGAGGTATATGTATAGCTTTAAAAAAGCGGAGAAAAACGAAAGCAGCCAACCCGAACAACCCGAAGAGCCCAGAAAATTGTGGCCTCATTTTGTTTACATTTCCACAGACGCCCCAAATTTTCCAGTGTTGCCTTTTTTGCTTATTTTGAAAGCAACATTTTTTAGCTGCTGGCCATATAAACAAAGTGCAAGCAAAGTAGGTGGGCGGGAGGTAGGTAGGGGAGGTTGGGGGGCGTTGCCAGTTGGAAGAAAGAATTATATGCATAAAAGTCGGTGGGTGGGGCAGACGGAGGCAGTCAGGCAACCATATTAATGACTGCCACTTCCGCCTTTGATGAGAATTTATTTAATGCATTGCACAACAAAGTGCTCCCAAGTTGACTTTTCTTTGAGGGCATTTCCACGCTGTTCCTGCTTTTCCTGCGCTTCCCTACGCTTTTCATTCCCTTCGCTTTTGTTTGTAATTTGTTAAGCATCAAAGCGACAACTTTAAACACTTGTGTGCAAGCAAGTTCAAGTTGATTGATTACAGTTTGATTGATTGATTGCTTGATTGATTAAAGGGGGGATTTAGCATGCACTGCCCCAAAAATACTAAAAAATACCTTTGTTTTTTAACTTTTTATGCAAAGTTTGCAAACCTCTTATCGTTGTCTCTGAATTTCTGAATTTCTGGCTTGTATCTGTGCTTATCACAGCTGCTCGCTATATAATGACTATATACACACACACACACACACAAAAGCTCCGCTTGTACATAGTTTCTATAGCTCAGTTGTCTGTGTATTGTTTCATTGATGAGTTCACACAATAAACGACTAGCGACGAGCGTCGCGCACAGTAGAAACGACCTTCAAAACGTGAAAATGTAAACTTGAAAAGCAACAAAAAACACGACTACACACTAAATAAATAACACTAACAATTGGTGTGTGTGTGTGTGTGCAAACTACTTAAAATACATACATATTGCCTATTTATTGTCATTGTGTCTATTTGTGGGCTTTAAAACCGGATTTCGCAGCGACTTGGACTCACTGTGCCTAACCTAACCTCACTTACAACTAACTGGTGGGGAAAGTGGGGGAGTGAGGGGGTTGGTAAGGGGCTGCGCACCCAAGCAAAGCTAGTGAAGTTTTTTCTTTTTTTTTGTTTTCTGGCAACGCCCACGGGATGTGCTTGTCATGCAAAGCGCAAAATTTGGATTATTTATTTATTAAGGCAATAACAATGACAACAACAATAACATTATAAATAATACATGCAAGTTTTTACAACTGGCAAAAAACACAGAGAGAAAGAGGAAAAAAGTCGCAGTTCGTTTGCTTTTGGCTGTGGGTGGGGAAGGGGAGGTGGAGTGGGAGGGGGAGTGTGAGGGGCTGTAGGTGGGGGTAGGTGCTTGGGTATCTTTTCCATTCATTGTTTTCGCTTTGACTGCTGGTGCCATTTATTTGTTTGTTTGTTTATAATTTTTTATCACTTTTATTTTATTTTCATTTTGTTGCTTATCTCGCGCCGTCTGTCTCTCAGTCTGTCTGTCTCGCTCGGGCTGTCTGTCTCTGTCTAGCTGTCTGTGTGTGAGCAAAAACATGTTCGTTGTCGTTTGGTAGCGCTGCGCGGCTGGCAAATACCCTGTAGTTGCCTTTAGACAGCACAAAAAACTAAAAATATATATTTCTCAAGTCTTTCTAAGCTAATATACCCTCTACGTTTATTAGTGCAGGGTATGCAAACGTGAGTTAAGTAACTTAACTTGAGATACAGATACAAAGAGACTCACCCACACACATACGAGAACTCTATTCATTCACATTTGCTGCCCAATGGAGCTGCGTCCCTCTGCCCTACCTCTCCCCTCTCCACAGGCAGCGGGCGGATATGACGTACTCGCACTTTGCTCGTTTAAACAGTTAGACGAGCGCTTGGTTCGTGTCTTGGCTAAGCGAAGACAGCAGAGGTGCAGGCACAAAGGGCTGCTTTTGGAGCACCCTTATATAGTTTGTGCCCTTTTTAGCGTTAGGCTAATTAATTTACTTCCCCACCTCAACCTCAAGCTCCAGCACGTCATGGATGTGGAACACCCTACAGTTGCAGAGTGGCAGGGGGGTATCCGCTGAACCGTTCCACCGGACACGTACGTCCGTTCCGAACTCTCATAAAGTCCCAAACAGGAAGCGCAACACGCGCAAATTATGCCAAAACAACAATTGAAAATCAAAATTCAAATAAATTTCTATTTATACGAACGAAAATATCTATTGTCAGCTAGCGAGTGAATACTTTTTTGTTGTACTGTTTCATTTGTATAGATTAGCGGCCACAGAGTTTATGGCCAATGTGTGTTACTAACTAAACTGAAAATCAGCCGGAAATGCGGGTTAGTTAGACGGTTTCATGGAATTTGTGTTAAGAGTATGGCAGCCAAGCGGTTAGTCTTCAATTTGAAGCTTAAAGATATTTAATTAAGTATTTTTAATACCTGAATTTCTTAAACTTTTCGTGAACAAATGCTAGCACAAGTTTCTTATTGATTTAAGTCTGTTTTCTAAGCCGATTTTCAGTTCCCAGAATTCTTTGGCTTCAATCTATTAATTGAAACAAAATTGAAAACGATTTTCCGTAAACTTCCCTCGAGTCTCATTCAATTTCGTGTGCTACGTTGGACAGAGTAGGAGCTGGACAGTGGACTTCCACTCCCCTCCCACTCGCACCCTTTAGGCCACGCCCCAATTTACGCTCTAAAATGCTGGAAATTGGCAGGGAAATTGAACTGTCTGTAATAGAGTTTTTCACTATTTGCTGTTGCAACGGAAATTGCTATCAAATGCAGTTTTTAGCATTGGATCGCATTTTGTTTGTGTTTCTTTAAGAGCTCGAGCAATTTGTACGGGTGCTGACTCTTCCGGGAAGCCCTTCACTGCCCCTTTGTACCCCTAGTAATTACCCGTTAAGCGCCCGCATGTTTGGCAATGCGAACTTGTTGGTTTCTTGGACTTGGACTGAACACGTATACGACCCAATGGCCCATGAGCTGGTAACTGCTTGTTGTTGTTCCCATTAGCGTTGTTGTTCCCATTGCCGTGGTTATGCTTTCCCAGTACTGCTCTGCTGGTGTTTGCTCAATTTCAAATGCGGAATCGCATTTATTGTGCGCCAAGTAGGAAATTGTAAGCTTCCGTTTTGTGTTATGACAATTCGCAGCGAGTCATCAGCGTCGTGCGCTACTTGTGTAGCTCATAGATACACCATCATCAGATACTTGTGCATAAATATAGCAACAGCATTTCCGTTCAGCCAACGATTTTCCTTTCGTCGTATCGTCTTCATGCCACTCACCCCCCTCTCTTTCCTCTCTCCTCTCCCCTTTTGGTAGCCACTTCCGTTTCTAATTGAAGAAGAAAACGATTCACAACGAAAGTCGCTGCTGTTTTTTATGAATGAGCCGCAAGAATTTCACGCACGCTTCACAAACACAGCGGGGGTGGGTAGGGCAGTAAGTGTTGTCTTACCTGTGTACTTTAGACCAAAGGGCCACACTTGGCCAAGCATAACGAAGTATTTTTCAAGCGTACAAAAGCCAAAACAAAACCAAATGAAATAAAAAACTATTTAAAAGTAATTCAAACTTTTTTTTTGTATTTGTATCTTAAATTTCAAGTGTATCTTTTTATCTATGTGTCTTGCAGATGGCTTCTCCAGTTTTCGCCAAGCATTTCCGGAGTGGTGCGAGGATGACAGCCAGGCTCACAACAAAGAAATGGAATCTAGTCGTAATACCCAGGCGGATCAGTTGATGGGTCTAAGGTGAGTTTTACAATTAGCTAAGAGTGGGTGGTGTGAATAGTTAGATAAATTGATGGGACCGTACGTATCTATGAACTAAAAGTTGGTTAAGAGATACAAGAAATAAAATAAGATACTTTCCAGGTGTCTACTGACTACACTACTAAATCTTTGCCTTTCTGTAACCAAATCAATAAATTTTCCAACTCCTACTCAACAGATCACTGCGCATTTCCACGCCACATTCCGATTCGGCGTGCAGCAGTTCAGCGGAATCCTCGGACTGCGAGAGCACCACACACCATCATCATCATCATCACCATCACAACTATAATGAGGTGCCCGTGGAGATAATTCCCGGCCTGTTTCTGGGCAACGCCTCGCACAGCTGCGACTCAAATGCTTTGCAAAAGTACAACATCAAGGTGGGTACCTCTAACCTACTGATTAATCCGACTACATAACTAATACTACTTACTTGACTCTACTTTTAGTATGTGCTCAATGTCACACCCGATTTGCCGAATGAGTTTGAGAAGCTGGGCATCATAAAGTATCTACAAATTCCCATAACCGATCACTATTCCCAGGATCTGGCCATGCATTTTCCAGCTGCCATACATTTTATAGGTGCGTACTTTGGTCACTAGCGTGTTTAGGCACATTACTTATATACCTTTTTCCCTCCTTCTTTAGAGGAAGCGCGGTCCGCAAACTCGGCGGTGCTGGTCCACTGCCTCGCGGGCGTCTCGCGTTCGGTGACAGTGACTCTGGCCTATTTGATGCATACACGGGCACTCAGCCTGAACGATGCCTTCATGCTGGTGCGGGAACGCAAACCGGACGTATCGCCAAACTTCCATTTCATGCGGCAACTCCAGTCCTTCGAGAGTCAGCTGCGTCTGAGTCCATGCGATGGTCAGGCCATGGATGAGGAGGGCAGCTCTAATATCATTGGTCCAGCGCCTGGCTGTTCGCCATCCACAACGCTGACAGCCAATCCCAGTCTGGTTGCCGCACGCTGTGGCCGTGGCTCCAAGTTCTCGTGCAACTGCATCGCAGCGGACTGCAAGTGCATGCAAACGGGTGGATTTATGGCAGCACATTTGGCCAAGGCCACGGGTGTTTCACCCGATTCGGGGATTGAGTTTGACCGTTGGACGCCATCGTCGGATACGGGTCTTAAATGAGATCAGCTTGGGGGGAAAAGTTTTGTGCTGCCGCCCAGTCAAAGTCAGGAATCGACGACACAATCACCGCCACCGATTGGCCTGTCATCATCATCATCGGTTAATCCCGACAATATGTCACCAGCGAGCACCACCAGCTCATCCACCTCGACCACAACGACAGCCGAGGCTGTATCTGTGGTGGAGCTGGTGCCCGTGATTGCCGTCGATGCCAACAGCGAGGAGCAGCCATAAAAGATTGCTCCCAAAACAAAAGAACACAAGAAAAATATAAATAAATAAAAACAAAACTCTTTTTCCTACTTTGGTTGTCCAACAGCACACAAACACATACATATGAAACATATTAAATATTAAATATTACATAACTATAACTGTAACTGTAACGATAAAGATAATGATAACTATAACTATAAAATTAAATATATAAATAATTGCTAGTTTATTCTTAAGTCTAACACACAAAAGCGTTTGAAAATTACGTGAAATGAAAATGAAAAATTATTCGCACACCAGAAAACTAAAAGAAAATATATAAAATATATATATATATATATATATTTATATATAACTACATGCATATATTGTCATACCTTATGTACATGTTTGTATTTATATCTCCTAAGCCAAGTCAAAACAAGTTGAATATAAAATATTAATAATAATTATACATAATTATTAATGAAATAAAATGAAAACCTGAAAACTTTACAAACTGTTTCAAGGCGCCTAATTTTTTATTTCTTTTAAACAACATTTATAAATGTTAAAGATAATAAATTATATGTGTGAAAAGCCAAGTCATAAAAATGTAAAGTTTAAATTGAAAAACATTAAATAACTCTAGTTTAAACCAAGCCAGTTAAAGTGTTAATGGCTATGTTTAAACAAAAGAAAAGTAAATTAAAGATTTACTAAAAGCGCGCCTAACTAACGGTTTGTTTTTATTTTGTTTATAATTTTTTGTGTCTAGCCCGTAAGCGATTTTAAACAAGAAAAATATATTCTAAAACGAAGTGGAAAAGTGCAAAAGGTTAAGAAGTTAAATATACAGCATACCCGTACCTCACTGAACGTACGCGGCATATTAGCTCTATGGCAAAGTTGGTACAAAAATTGATCAGGTGACGTCATCACGAAAAACGGTTTACAAAGCAAAATACTAACTTTTAGTATATAAACCAGAAATATTTCGAAAATAAAAGGCTGTGCGCAAAAGAGAAAATAGAAGAAAATTTTAAGAAGAAACAAACATATAAAAAACGATTAAGCTGATAACGAAAGGTAGTAGCGAAAGTAGAACTAAAGTTCGGCAAGGGAACGAATTTGTTAAGCTTTTCAAGGTCAGCAAACGAAGGTCACGACGAAGCAAAGTTTGATATGTTTGTATAGAATTCGTAAGCGTAGAAACGAAAAGATTCCATGAAACACTTGTGATGGTAAGTTCAGGAATTTGTCATAGGAAATGTTTAAAAAAGTAGCAGAAGCAAAGATTTGTAGCATTAAAGTAAAACTAAAGCATAAAGTTAAAGCATTCGATATCATCTAAATGTTATTTGTACCAATTTCAAGGCGCCCAACGTGCCCAAGAAATTGAATTCCTTGAAAGGTTTAGGGCGCAAGAGTCTGAACATTTTAAAGGTATACAGATTTTGATATTAAAATAAAGGCAGCTAAAAAACGGCACGAGTTCCTCCATTGTAAGTTGGATGAGCCCGAGACCCTACGATTTTGAGATAGAGCTTTTCCAGCCGCATCGACAAAAACCCACGAAAAAAAACTAGTAAATAATTAATAATAAATAAAATATTTGCATTAATGTTTAAGCGCAATCGAAGCCATTTAATTGTTGAATGCCTCAGTCAGTAAAACAAAAATTTTGAAAACAACTTTCGAGTCACTCGAAGGTGCGAAACGAATAAATATTTAATTATTTGTGTGTCGACCATTTTGCAAAGTAAAAAAAATTAAAAATATATATATAAATGTTTGCTGATTATTGTCGAAAATTATAAATGCAAGAAATTAACAAAAGTTGATAAAAGTTAATAAATGATAAGTGGTTTTCCATCGAGACTTTTTACATGTGAAATTATACGGAAACGAAATTTGCTGCCTGGCAGCGTATTTGTTATTAACACCCTCCCCCCCCCCTTGTTGCACCCCTGGGGAGGGGGGCGTGGCAGCTAAGCGAGCGTGCGTTTTTAAACTTAAGTAAAAAACACAATTTTACATATTGTATATCTGAGTGTTGAATTTTTCATCAATGTTTAGAATTTTGCGACAGTGCCAACATTTTAACGAAAACTAACAAATAAAATAAACTTAAAAAAATCAATTCAAATTGTACCTTGAAAAATGTCCAAAACAAGAGAAGTATATATATATAAATATATGATAAATGAAGGGAAAAGCAAACATTTGTTGTGGCAGTACCAGAGCACAAACTATATTTAAATGACCGATAAATAGTCGAACAATAAAACGTAAACGTCTCCTCGTAATTAACCAAGAATATAATTATAAATAAATATATAAAAATATATATATATAATTCTAACTAGTTGTGTTTTGCACATTTTGTAAATTTTACAACACAATTCAATAAAGAATCCCCGCAAATATTTGCTACTTACGATATGACCCATATATATATGAATGATTATATATACCTATCAGCATATACATATACAAGATAATAACAAATATACCCAATAAAATCGTTTATAAACCCGCACATCTACAAGTTTCATTAATGACTGAAGGGGGTTTAAATTTCTCCCGTTTTTTGATTGTTATAATCAACATTTATTTTTGGACAATTCACAATTTAAAATTCTACTTAATATGCCAACATTACAATTTGTTCTTAACTTAACAGCTGCCAGAAAAACCTATAACCAAACAGTTAAGTTGATTAAATCTGTAAAACATAATACAGAACAGAAAGTTTTGATTTTGTCCGAAACGAAAAATACACCCTTAAAGTGGTATTCATCTAGTGACAGCACAGCACATGCTTCTGTCACTAGCGTGAACTGTGAGTTGAGATTACATAAATAACATTAAATATCAGCAATTGTTTACAAACAGTATTGTCTCCAGTGTAAAATCAGTTTGATGTGGAACTACTAAACTGTAGCATACTTTTAGGCTTAGATACTAATGACTTCTGTGTGAGAAGGAAAAGGAACTCAACTTAAATGCCTAAATGACGACAAGCAACAATCCCATAGTCCTAGTTGGTCCTTAGAGACCTTTGTTGAAGTAGACGCGCTTGGGCACAGCCCCGTTGGTGCGTTTGACCATATCCTCGTAGAGCTCCGGCTCAAAGGTGCGCATGGTGGAGGAGTCCAGGCCACATTGTTGGGGGAATATAGCACAGGCAGAGGGCACCATGAACAAGAGGCTGCAAAAAGAAAATGATTAGGGTTGGAACAACTTTGCTTCTGGTAGCTTCACTTACAAGCAGCCCACCATGAGCGTTTGGAACGGCGCACTGATCCACTTGATGCGTTTGTAGGCAGGCAGCTTCTCCAGTCGCTCCATGATGACAGGCAAAACCAGCATGCCCGGTGCACACATAATGATTCTGCTGAGAGACACCTGACTGATGCCCTTAATGGCAGCCAGGCGACTCTGTCCGACGACTTCGCCATCGGCATTCTTCACCTCAATGCCATTGAGTATCTCGTTCTGACGCATGAGAGGAATGTTGACTAAATTCGCAGCCGCGACAGCCGCAAAAGGTACATAACGTTGCAGTATGGGCGTGGCCTTCTTGGACCAATAGTTCTTGCAACCAATGGCGGCAATTAATGCTGAGCTGGTGGCTGACACATAGGCAATGCCCAGCTGCTTCACGCTGGTGGGGGAATTGGCATTTCGATTGGTATAGTTAACGACCGCGTTGAAGGATTGATTGACGAATTGCCAGAACACCACAGCCGGCAGGGTGCGATAGAAGGCCAACATGGCCCCGGTGATGAGCATGCCCCCGGGCACCTAAACAATAAGATTCATTTCAACTTGTTGGCAAGCAATTAACTTGGCACAAATGACGTCAGTGCCGCTCTAATTATAAATTGTCGACGGTCACGAGACTTGCCTGAAAACTCATGCGTCCCGCAAAGTTCTGTAGCTCGCCCGTGTCCGGATGAAATGCCGAGTTATAAAGCTTCATGTTGTAGTGCACTTCTTGTGGCTTTAGTTCCGCAGACTGCTCTCCTTTGCGGTACTTGTCCATCATCTGCTTGGCCCGCAGCAGACGATCGCTGGAGAGGATCACTGTACGCGGATCCGTCATCCAGGCATAGTACTGAAAGCGGCCCGTAAACGTCTTCAGATCAAACAGCGGTTTGTCCACATCGATAAGGGCTGCAATAAACACACACACACAGAAACAGAGATACACACACACACACACAGTTACACATTTGCTAAAGTTTTATTGTCGCAAAAAACTCACTTAATTCCTGTGCCATTTTGTGTTTGGCTTTAAATTTTGAACTGGAATTTGTTATTACGTAAGCTGCTCGTTGTGGTAGCGATTAGTTGTGCACACTGTACAGGTTTATCCACCAATTGGACTGATTGAGTGTCTTTCTGGTTGTCGCTTCTCGCTTGACGATAATACACTTTGTTTTGTGTACTTAGGGCTGAGGGTGTACTCTGGCGATAAGTTAATATCAGGTGTTGTCGTTGTTCAATATTCTGCCGTCTAATGCAGTTCAATGCTGCAACTTTTGGCAACGTTCCAATAAGCCAAAGAAATGTTGTATGTACTTATTTGTATTTGTTGTCCTCTTGTTCTTGTTGTTGTTAGAATTGCTCTTGTGGACGCTCAGCCGGTTGCCAATTTTGAACAGCTGTTCGGTATAATTGGATAACTGTACAACTTTTGTAAAAGCGTAAACCGAATTGATGCTAATATGTCGCTTAAGTCGTTTATTGTCCGCTTGTTTATATTTATTGTGCTATTGTCGTTGGTTTACATGCACCGATATGCGTTGATTGCGAATGCAAAATGGCACTAATATCGATAGGTTTCGATAGGCGATAGCTGTAGTGCGCAAACGCAGCATTTGAATGTTAGCGGTTAACCGGTAGTTGTCTTTTAGTAAATGTGTGTGTATTAACTGAATATACTGACACGACCACAGCTGTAGGACCTTGTCATTACTAAGTGTTAAGCACAAGTGGAGACTTATTTTTCGTATTACCGGTTTCTCACATGTCTTTGTTTTCTGAAGGTGTTAACAATAGACTTCATTATTGTTGTGAAAATTTGAATTTCAAGGGCGCTCAATTGAAACTATCGATTCTACTCATATCGGTGACGCACTTTTTTGACATTCACATGTTCACGTTCAATTGGGTTATAGCAGCCCTGGCGCAACAGTATTTTCATTGTTGTTGTGGTGTTCTTTTCACTTTCGTTGCGCATTTGCACATATTTTATTTGTGATATTTAACTAATTTACATTAATTATCGCTTGATGGAAACGCAATGTAGAATTGTGTCAGTTTAAAGTGCAGCAGCAGCGAAAATGAAGGCAAGTTGCAGCGTTAGCAGCAACAGCAACAGCAATAGATAATAATAGTGTCAGTCGTAGCGGCTCGACTTGATTCGACTTGATTCGGCGCGCGGGGAAGTGGGAAACTGGAAGAAGCTGCAAACCGGATAAGCAAACAGGCCAAGTCGAGGACACATTTGCGGTTCATTGTACTACGAGATGCGTATGCTGCAGCTATTAACGCTTTGGATGCTCTGCAGCCATGCAACAGGCGCAAATATTCTGGCTGTATTCCCCAGTGTATGGAGATCACATTATCTGTTTGGTCGCCGGCTGCTACAACAGCTGGTGGCTGGGCCACAGAATCACTCGGTTACGCTGATCAGTCCACATGCAACAGCCGAGGATGACTCAGAGCCAATGCTGCACAACATACGTGAGATACGCATTGAGGATCAGGATCTAAACCAGAACTGGTTAGATATGGGAATGAGCTTCGAGGCGGATCAAATGCATGCTCAGAGTGTCATGGAACGCTTTACACGCATGATATATGCGGGCACCACCAATGTAGATCTGCTACTCTCAGATGCACGGGTACGGAAGCTACTCACGAGTGGCGAAAAGTTCGATTTGCTTATTGTGGATTTATTTCTAAGTGAAGCGCTACTAGGGTGAGTCGCAGAAGATCTAATCTAATCTAATCTTTAATAAAATATAATCCTACCTTATATTTTAGCTTGTCCTATTACTATGGCGTACCCACTGTTGCAATCAGTCCCACCGGCGCCAATTCTTGGCTTAACAATATGTTTGGTAATCCCCAAACTTCATCAATGGATCCGAGTACCTTTCTACCCTTTACGGAGCGCATGAATACCCGTCAACGCATTGCCAACATGCTGATGGGCACCTTCGAGCGTTTGACCTACAAGTGAGCAGGAAATTGGGTACATGAATTCAAGAGTATAAATCTTTCTGGTGTTTGCTTGCAGCTTTTTCCATCTGATCTCACAACAATCCGTTTACTCCAATCACTTTGAGCTGCTTGTGCAGGAGCTGCCGAACTACCGCGATCTAAGCAAGAACCTTAGTCTAGCTTTGATCAACTCGCATCCGGCCATGGATTATCCACGAGCCTATCTGCCCAATATGCTTGAAGTGGGCGGACTGCATTTGCTGGAGCCAACGGAGCTGACAGTGCCAAATCATGTTCGTTCCTTTATTGAGTCAGCCCCGGGCGGCGCCATTTACTTGAGTCTGGGAGCCGAGGTGCAAACAGCTCAGCTGCCCAGTGATAAGCTAGCCGTGATCTTGGACGTATTTACACATCTCAAGGAGTTTCATTTCCTGCTGAAGTGGGAAGCGGATGAGTTTGTGCAGCCGCTGCCGGACAATATAATGATCAACAGTTGGTGGCCACAACAGGCGATATTAGGTAAGCATCTAAAAACTTTATAGTTCCAAATAAGTAGCTAAAACTATTCCGCTTACAGCTCATCCACATGTGAAGGTGTTCATTAGCAGCTGTGGCCAGCTGAGTGTTTGGGAATCGATTGCGGGTGACACGCCCATACTTGCCATACCCATTCTCTCCGAGCAGATGGTGCTGGCCAAAAGATTGCAGCAGAAAGGAGCTGCATTGACTGTCCATTACGATGACATTGCCTACGATGCACTGCTTCATGGCATCAGACAACTGACGCTAAATGCCAGCTATGCTCAGCAATTGGCCAAGTTAAAGACACGCTTAAACATCGTTAACTCAGAGGCAACGGCTAAAGCTCTCAATCACATTGAGCTGGTATTGGAAACTGGAGGTGCCGACTTTCTTAAATCCCATGCAAATACGCTCAATTTCTGGCGCTCGGAGGGATTGGATGTGCTGGTGATCATTATTCTAGGAATTTGTGGAATTTTAACTATTCCTTTTGTCGTTACTTGCTGCATACTGCGCAGATCGTACTACAATCAGGCATCACAGGACCATCAGCCATATCGCACAACCCTCAAGCCTGTGGGTCGTGTGCACAGCTATGGCGATCCCAGCAGTTGCACAAGTGGCGGAGCATCGGAACCGCTAAGAAGAACACGCTCGGCACAATCGCTGTCGCCACGCTCCAGCTGTTCCAGCCTAAGCCTAACACCTCCCACAACACCGTCAACCACTACGACAACGCCGCTCGATCTGACACCACCGCCTGCAACTGATACTCTGTCCCCGCTGCAACTCTACGTGAATCAGGGAGTTTTTGCAGCCACCGAGGACAAGACAAAGGGTGCGTTTTTATAGCCATGTCGGTAGTTGGCTCAACGATATATATCTCTAGACTTCACACCTTATAAACTGTCTACTAAATACAGGATTGGATATGTTTATATTTAATATCTAGCATTTTAAGCGTATTTTATGCATCTGTGTTGGTCTGTGGTCCCTAAAAGTGTTTCTATGTTATTTTATACTTACGCTTAGTTTATATGTTTAGACGTTAGTCATTATACAAGTTTAGACATCATAGTGTGTGTGTTGTTAATGTATTGTTTGTAATACATTCTTGTCCGATTTGCGTAACAACATTTCACAATCAACGCTGTAATTGTTATTTTGTGAGTTAGTTTTATATAAACATATATACATATATATATATTAAAAGCAATTAAAAGAACAACAAATTGTGAATATATTACTGTACTTGATGTAGATGTATGAGCTATAGGAATAATGTATCTGAAAGAAAGCTTTAACTGACTAGGACAACATAGTCTTGGTATAAGAATCCTGTTTGTTTTGGGCACCCTTTGTATTAAGTCACAGTTAAGAATACTATGAAATTGTTAAGTTGTCTACGATTTCAAAATCTTCGGATTGTATCAGATTACTATATCTTAACTAACTTTCTTTCAAAAGTATTTGAAACTTTGCTTTAAACGCACAGCTACAGCTTAAAGTATCTTATGTTTAAAATCAGTTTTAAGCCAAGCTAAACATCTGCCTGCTAATTAAATTCAGTTGCCAGCTTTAAATAGTTGCAAATTCCTTAAGTTAAGTAATCGCTTGTGTCGCGTTTTGTGCAATCGCAACGATTGAGAAGTCACAAGCGTCAGATTGATGAATGATCTTCCAGGTAGCAACTGATTTTTTTCGTGTGCAGCGAATTTTAATTTATTTTTATTTTATGTATGTACATATACATTTTGTTGTGAGTTTTTGTGATCTTTTTCGTTGAACACTTTGCTGTTGATTTTATTATTTTTTTTTGGCTGGGCAACAAAGCGTAAAAAACAACACCCAGCGGATATTATTAAAGAGACAAAAGCCAAACAATTTTTTGATAGCATTGAAGTCGCTACCTGGGAGTGTGTGTACGAGTGTGTGTGTGTGCGTAACAGTTAATGTTAATTACGGGCGGCGATGCCAATGGAGGCGTGTCTAATTAGCTGCCTCGTCGGCGGCTCTGTCGGCTCGCTTTGATGTGCATGACGGCGTGTGCACTTCATTTAAGCCAAGTGCGCCTCAAGTGTCTCTAAAGGATGTGAATGCCATATGATGCGATGATGTGATGCACTGCGGGTAGCGAGGGGCTCTAGTGGAGGCAGGGGGCGTGGCACCTGTTTGCATTCAACAGTCGAGGCACGTACACAGCTGCAATAGAATTGGAGCAGACTTTGGTTTTGGCAGTTGTTGCCCGCAGGAGCAGCAGGAAGTGGGCGAGGGGTGGACCAGGGGGGTGACTGGAGTTGCATTTTTCAGTTGACTTCTCCTTGTTGCATGTTAATAAAAGTGTAATTATGCAGCAAGCATATGTGGCAGCAGCTTTTCATTTGGCTTTTCCACCTTTAAATGTCCCTACCGTCCCCACCTGCTGCTGCTCCTCTGCAGCTGCTCCTTGTCTCTCATTTCGCATTCTGTTCGGAAGCCTTTTTATGTGCATATTTTTGGTTAGACATTGGTTATTTGATATGAACACCGCAAACAGACTGTAAACTTGTAGAACTTGCATGCACACTGCTGTGTGAGTTCTAATCCTGCTACAGTCAGCACTCGCTAGTAGTTACTTAAAAAATTATTTATAAAGAAACATAATCAGTGCTTTAATCAGTGTTAACAGTTTTAGGCAGCGTGGATTTTAGCTACAGTGAAGCCTTGACATTGACGTGCCCAGTGCAGTCCGCAGAGGTTTGCTGACATACCAATGGTCTCGGATTACAGCTGGGAACTCAAATCGAAACTGAGACACAAAGCTACCGCTACCCCCTACCCTAGCCCAACTGTGTGACTACTGCAGGCGGGCAGGCGCAGCGGAGGTAGTGCATCAAAGACACATTGACAGGGCACATCTCGATGCCACGTACAGCTCAGTGCCCCTCGTGTGCAGCGGCTTGTGGCGCCTTTGAAGTACTGGCTACAAAATTAATTGCATGCTATATGAGTTCTCAAAGGGAAGGGAAACCGAGAGGGAGACAGAGACGGTGACAGTGAGAGAGACAGAAAAACCAAGAACTTTAAGCTGTAAATCAACAATCATCATAACTATAACTTTTGTCCAGAAAGTAACAACACGGACTTGGCAGGCCCCAGGGAGGAAACTACCACAGAGAGTAGTGGAAGTGGAGGGGACTGGAGGGGCATAGTTGAGCCAACATGTTGCAAGTTGCCTGTTGTCGGTTGCTGCCGCTTATCCCCTGTCCACACTTGACTTTTGCCAGGCCAAATCCGACGCACACAAATGTATCTACATATGTGTATCTGTGCCACGCCCCTATCTTTGCCTTAGCTCTGTTGTGTGCATTTTGCAATTTAATTACTTTTGAGTTACGCAACGAGCGACAAAAGGACAAAGTTTGCCAAAGCAGCAAAACAGGATTCTGCAGGACAAAGCAGCACTAAGCAGGACACAACAGGACAGAACAAGACAGCACACGACAGTGCAGGAGAAGACAGGAAAACAGCTCAGAGGAGCATAGCAGATGATAGCATGTGCATGCTCATTTTAAGTGGAACGACTTTTGGATTTAAAATTCATAATTCACAAATTAAATTTCATGCACTGAGAGTAGCTGAGTATCTGACAAGTGTGAGCATTCCCAGCTACAATTTGATGGCTGTATCTCTATCTGTATCTGTAGTTTGCCAACTTGCCTGCTGTCGCGTCATTTGCATTATCGATTAGAAGTTTGGGGCTTGCAGAATTCTACTGAATTTTTATTTTTTTATTTATTTATTTTTTTTTACTGATTTCGGTGACACGCAAAATACAAGAAGAAAATTTGCATAAAAGCCCGCAACTTAAATGAAAATCAGATACAAAAGTGGCAGCTGTTGCAGCTACAAACCAATACACAAAAGATACAAAGATACAAGCTGCGTGGAGGCAGGAAGGTCCTGCGAAAATTCAAGGAATCACATTATTGTTTGGCCAAAAGGAGGAGGAGAGGATTGGTATGGTAGGAATATTCAGAAATCTGATTGAATTTAGCAAAAAGTGTTAAATATAAATAGATATAGAACTGAATAAATTTTAATTTAATTTAAGGGTAAATTAAACTAAATAAAATCAAGCCCAAAGCTGAAAATTTGAATATATGTTTGAAATAAATTAAATTTATTTTTCGTTATTTTTTAACTAATTTAAATTTAAGCAGAAACCCTATTTTCTAAGGTTTATTTGGTATAACTTAAGCTTATTTTAAGAAAGGTCACAGTCGAGCCAGCCGCAAGAAAAATAAACCGTACCCATTCTAGTGGGTAGTTGAGATATCCTACGAGAGCTGTAGGATATATATATATCCAATCGAGACCAAATTCCAAAAGTTTTTTTTTCTACAAGAAGTTTGACGATATTTCGAAATCTTTCGTCTGGTTTATCTCTGATCTCGACAAACTCAATCAAACCGATTTGGAATGGGAATTAAATCGTCGTTTATATTGACTCTGAATTTAACTAATCTTTTAATTTCTATAAATTAAATTTTCCCAATGTCTCCTGATTTTTTTGAAGCAATTCCTAAATCTATTTTTTATTTTAGCTATTTTATTTTTATTAATTTTCTAAGTCATCTCTGTTTGCCAACTGTAATTATTTAAAAGTGATTGCTCATAGGCGTATCGTATTAAGGTAATAATGGTATTACTGCCAATGTAATCGATAAATAATGTAATTTTTTTAACCAGCGATTTTTTAGCTGTCACTGTTGGTTATGAATTGGACACGTGGGTTCAGCTAACTGTAAACGCCGCATCCACAGCAACCAAGCTGATGATGTTCAAGTCGATGATGATGATGATGATGATGACGATCATGGTTGATTAGCCAAGCAGCTACGATCCGTTCACCCTCACCCACTCACCCGCCTAGTTCCCTCTGCTCCTCTTGGAGCGACAAGAGTTTCATGTGCAGATCTGTTGGCCCGCAAGCGATTGCAGCTTTTGATGTGCCGACATCGCCTTCTCCATCGCCATCACATGGTCGTATCAAAGGAACAGTTGACTGGTCAGTCAGTCCATCAGTCTGTCTGTCAGACTGTCCCTCTGCCCGTCTGCATGACTGCTGTTGGTGCTTGTGGATGTCGGTGCCACCCGTGCGAAAAGTTTTGCCTGTCGGCTCGCTCTTATCAACTGTCCGCAGCTTTTTCGTTCGTTCAAATCAATTGGAAGCGGTCACCGCACCACACATTGTACATTTTACATTGTGTGTGGCTAGCTCTAAGTGTGTACATGTGTGTACGTGTGTGTGTGGGCAGTTTCAACTGGCAGCATAGCCCAGCTAAACTTTTCCATACCGTTCCTTTTTAGCTGCGACTTTAGCAGGGGCTCTGTTAATGCGCTGTTAAATAGCCTTGGGCAGTTCTGTTGCCATTGACAGCCACTACATGAAGTAATGCCTTACTGTAGAAGGCAGAAATGCATGTGTTCCGACGTTTGCTAGCAAAAGGAAGCTTCTGAAAGGCGCTTTTGAATAAAACGTTTAATTTAACAGAAAGTTGGTGTCTTTATTAACTTAGCTAATTTAAATATATTTTAGAACTTGCTAAAAGTAACAGCCTCACCTTTTACCACGTATATTAATGCACATACCCCCAATTTCCGCTGAAAATGCAGCTACAAAAGAAGGTATGACCACAGGAAGTGCATTCCACAAAGTGTTGCTGGGTAGGCGCATGCGCGAGTGGCTGCTGAAAGCCGCTGGAGTGACTGACACACAGAGGGCGCTCGTGAGCGCTCGCGAGGAACAAAGTATGAGGCACGAGTATCTGTATCTGAATCTTCATCTCAATCTCCATTGGCATCGACATCGGCATCGCCAATCGCCAGCTGTTGTCGGCGGCGCGGTCTTTTGGCTTTAACAGTTGTTGTTGTTGCTGTTGCTGCTGCTGCTGCTGCCTTTGTTCTTTGCCGCCGACGTTTAATGCTTTTTGCGGCTTTTATTAAATTATTATTTACTTTTATTACAAAGCGCGACGGTCGCATGGCAAATTGTTGTGATATTTCAATTTGCGACGCTTGGCGAATCATGTTCGAGCATGTTTCAGACGACATAATTATGTATATATGTGGGTATATATATATGAAAGTATGTGTATAATTATGTATCTGAATATCAATGCTTTCGCCGCAATACTTGAACTTCAAAGTGTTCGACCAACCCTTTACCCTTTGCTAATAGAATTGCTCCAAAAATAAAGCAGCAGAGTGACAGAAAGAGAGTGAGAGGAGGGAGGGAGAGGTAGGCAGAGGAAGACAGCAAATGAGATGACGATTTCAACTTCAAAGTGTTTTTGCAGCAACGACTCGTGGGTGGGCGGGGGATTTGTTCATAAACAAAGGCAATTGAAATGCTTAAAGAGACAGTGGGAGAGAGAGAGAGAGAGAGTGGGAGAGTGAGAGAGCGAGCGGGAAGCAGAGATTGTACATGGATTCCACATGTATTTGATGCCTACTTAAGTTGGCAGCTTGCCACACCCCTCCACAACCGTCACTTTTTAATTGTTGTCAACCCACACGAAGCTGGACAAAGCATCAACAGCCGCACCCAAAAGCGGAGCCCACAGACTACGTCCCTCCCCCTGCACCTACCCTCCACTCATTCGTATTGGTTCGGTTCGGGTCGCTTGACTTGGTCGGTACATGAAAAAGACATCAAAGCAAATCTTGACAACATACAAGTGTATATGCCTGTTATCTGCATCTAGCAGACATCCGTTGCAAGCACAGGGGGCGTGTTGGCGAGTGGAGTGGGCAGGGGGTGTGGCACTGCACGGATGCAGCCAACTCCACACAGGAAACGCTTGCTCCTTGTACATTTCCTGCTCCCACAGCTCACTCAGCTTTTAGCTCTCAACTCTCAGCTCTTAACTGTTTTGCACTGCATTTTCAAGCTGCTTTCCCAAACAGGAAAAAGAGGAAAATCTCCACTTCGTTAGCTAACGAAATGCGGCTGAAAAATCTTAGTAAATGTGAAACATGTCAAAATGTGGCAGCTTTTCATTTTGGCCAGTCAATTGGGCTTAATGAAAGGTGTGAGTGAGAAATTGTGTTCTAAGTGAGAGAGAGTTGGTCAGTAGTTGTGGCTAGCTCTGTTTTAACTAAGAATTTAATAGCTTGTGTAGAAAAGTATTTAAATTAAGTATTAAAAATGAATTAGTTAAGTTAGTTAGTAGTTAAGAAAACTCTTCTACTATTCCCTTCAGAAACTTCTCCTTAGCTGATTCATAGCAAATCAATTTTCGACTCTTATTTGCTTGATAAATGCCACTTGATTTGCCTGGACAGTTGAATTAATCACCAGAGCTGTAAATGTGGACGCGAGTGTGGTTCTAGACGCCTGCGCATGCGTTTGGTGTTTGGTGTGTGTCCTGAGTTATGGCTATCAAATGGGTCCATGTGTGGCCAGCACCGATGGCTAGTAAATCAAATTTTTGGCGTGCCGTGTAAACAATGTTATAAATCAGAAAGCCGCAAGACAGCAGGCAAGGAGCAGACAGTCAGAGTGGGGAGTGGGAAACACGCCCACACAGACAACGGCAAACGCAAGCGGATTGCAATGCTACAGGATGCAAGTGACGCATGCAGCTATTAGCAAACATATGCTAGAAAGAGAGGGGCAGAGAGAGGGAGCGCCTTATGAAATATGTGTGCATATGGAGGCGACTTTAGAGACACTGGGGACACTGCAGACAGTGCATGCAGTCGTGGGTGTGCGCACTTAAGATTTACCGCAGCGTCTGATAATTGCAGCTGGGACTGGGATTGGGACTGAGTTGCTTTAGTCGTCGGGGTTTAACCCTTTGATATGTGCTTCACTTCGGCTACTTCAATTAATTTTTGGACAATTGAAATTAGTCAAACTGTGGCAGAGCTATTAAAACTTATTAAAAAGTATCTTCGGGCTAGCCCCACAGCGTGTTTTATTTTCCAGCTCTCGAACTTCAAACAGTGTAAGACAAAAAACGCGCTTTGTTTTTTTGTTTCTTCGTGTCTCATAACAAAAAATCTGTCTGGGTTTGGCTGCGTTAAATAAAAAAGAAGAAAAAAAACCAAAGACGAGCGGCAAAAGTCATTAACGCCCAGTCAAAAAGCCCGAAAAAAATACTCAAAGCATGGATGGAACCAATTGTATAAGGCAGTGGCGGTGTGTACTATTAGTTAAGGGGGGTTGTGGGCGAAAGTGGGTCAAGGTATTGGAATTACTAACTTTTTTTAGACTATATAGCGCTTACCTATATATTTTTTAGACCCAGTACTCCAAAAGAGTTCAGAGGTCAGAGGCAAAATGTGCCCAACAGGTAATGGAGACATTTCCGACCCCATAAAGCATATATGTTCATGATCACCATTATCAGTCGAGACGATATAGCGATGCCCGGTTTTCCGTCTGTCCCTACGTATAGGTAGAGCTTACTTATGACCCAGTACTCAAAAAGAGTTCAGGGGTCAGAGGCAAAATGTGCCCAACAGGTAAAGGAGGCATTTGCGACCCCATAAAGCATATATGTTCTTGATCAGCATCAACAGTAGAGACGATATAGCGTTGTCCGTTTGTGCGTCTGCCCCTACGTATAGGTATCTCAGAGACTTTAAGAGCTAGAGACACCAAAAATTGTGGTGAAAGTGCGTCAAATTGTAGAATTTTAAAATAATAAAGATAAATAAAATTATAAAAGTAATTTTAACAACTAAATCGAAATAAAGACTTGCCTTTATAAGGATTATAAAAGGAGCTGTTAAAAATGTTTGAATTTATGTTGTTTTCGATAAGATTTATTAAATTTCTATTGACTTTATTAATTATTTTTTAACACCGCTCATATTTACAATATAATTGAGGAAACAGAAATCGTTTGATTAATTTTTGATAATACTTTTTAATTATTTTTAATTTATTTAGTACATATATTTCTTCAGATATTTAAGACAATAAATCCAATGTTCCAAAATGAATTTAATTTTTATATATTAAATATTAATTGATGCACACATAAAGTAAAATAAAGTTATATATACATATATTCACAATATCATTTATTCAAAATGTAATTTACAAACCCAAAGTGTGATTAGCATTTCAATACACAACCAAAGTTGTAACTTGGCCCGAAGCAGCGCAGTCATTAGTCTGTATTTAAAAGCTTTGAGGAAAATACATACATTTATGTAAAATCATGTGTGTATATAAATACATATATAAAAATATATTTAATGATCATATAAGCGTTTCTTTTGTCTCGCAAAGTTTCAAAGTTTTTTTCTCGACTGTCGATTGCGTTGCACAACAAATCAATTTTTGAAGGAAATTACAGTGTTGTGTGTGTGTTTGTGTGTTTTTTTTTTGTTTTCCATCATGTTTTCTAGAGTTTTCTTTTTTTTTTTGGAAAATAATAAAATGACGAAAGATGTGGCATAGAAAAACTCGAAGCGTTCGGCAGAAAATTGATTTTCTTTACGGCAAGCATGGACAGATAGATGGATGGTTGAATGGATATAGATGGATAGATATGGATGGCCATGGAACTCTCCAATTGGGGATAATACTTGGCTCTTGGTGCTGGATTCTTAGTGCTCGATACTTGGCCACCGCCGAGAATGCTGCGAGTCCGTTGAGTGATGGGCCCTGTGGATAATGAAGCAATGACGGCATGAAGAACTGAAGAATTGTGTATGGCGGCATCGACTGTGCGGCTCTTTGTGTGACCCTGAATGGTGCCGCTTTATCTTTGCCCCGTCCCCCGAGTCTCCCTACTCTCCTCTCCTCTCTGCTTTGCATTTTCGGTATATGACACCGAAAGAAAAGCGTCAAAGAGTCGTTCGCTGTCTCGGCTGCGATTGAAGACTCCAATCGTGGAGTGTAACCCCTTAGACGAGTCCCTCTTTCCCTCTTACCCCTTTTTCCCCATTCCCTAGCCAGCTGCGGCTTCAGCGTTTAATTAAAAGGCAAAGGCGGTGGCCAACGGTTGATCATTATCCATGTCAGTCAGATAGGAGTCGAGACTAGAGCCGAGACCCAGTCTCAGAGCCAGTCTCTCTTGGAGGCTGCCACATGGCCTGTAGATTGTGTTCGATTTCGTACCCAGACTTAGACCCGCTCTCTGCTTGGGTTGGGCGAGTGTTTACTGTGACTGTGGCAACGCCTCTCAGTGTTTTCTGTCCGCACTATAAAAAATTATTTTTTTTTTTTTTTATTTCGATATTAATTTCATTTATGCCGCCTCTCTATAATTTACAGCATTCATTTTGTTATGTGCCTATGGAAAAATGTGTTGCTGTTTTAGTCATGGCTATTTGGAAAACGCATAAATTATGAAGTGGCGTAATTTTGAGTTGGCCAAACATGGAAATATTTTTTAGATAACTTAAATTTATTATAGCAACTGCTAAGAGTATTTTAGTAAAGTAAAAACTAAAAGAAGTAAGCTATTTATTACCTGGGAGCATATTTAAATGGTTCTAAAGGAACAATTTTTTGGGGGAACTTTTGAATATTTTTAAAATCTCTCAGCAAATATTTTTTTTTTATAGTGAACCCCTTACTGATGACTTAAATATTATATTTTTTAATTTAAACAAATTTTGCATATTTTATTATTAATTTATTTTCCTCCTTTTTAACAAAAACTTCTATTATTCAATGAACCCAATCGATTCTGTTTGTGTACAATTTACTCTATGAATTATTTTCACTTGGAAGTGTTAAATATTTTTTTTTAAATTTATCAGTCAGTTATTGAAATGAAAAATGGAAAATAAATACATATTTATTCACTTCAGTGATTTCTTGCCCAAGCGATTCTCGTAAATTTCAATTAGTGCTCGAATTTCTTGTATATTTTGATTGTCTAAGCTGAGCAAACAATTCGTGCATTTTATTTATTTATAACAAAGTGTTTCGAGGGTGCAGTCAAGCGAAAGAGTACAAAATATAAAATATATAAACATGTATTTTCCATAAATTATGAGGCATGCATAAATAAGATACATTCATTCGTAGATACATTGGGCAGATTGCGTCACAGCACAAGTTGGTGTCTTGGTGCTGGGGCTCATTAAAACTTATTTTCCAAAATAAAAGCAACAAGTGATCAGCTGTCATGGGGCTAGAGGGCTTTGGGGGACCATCAAAATATTTTTTCATAATTTTTTTTTCGACGCTCGTAAAAAATTACAATCGAAAATAGAGAATTGATGTACGCATGCAACTATTAAATAAATTAACTTTGTTGTAAGTGCTGGCCATAAATATTTATGCCTTGGCTGTCATAAAATTCAAATGAAGTTGTCGTCGAGCTGCGAGAGGGGGCAGTAAAGGGGGCGTGGATGTGTAGTGGGCGTCATAAAGGATGGACGGAGGTGGAAATCGAGGCAAGTGCGTTTATAAACAAATTTTAAAAGCAATTATGAATTGTCTTTTGGGTCGTCGTCCGGCTGCCTCTTGACAGGAAATTATATTGTAAGGCCATAAAAGTGACAGGCGCGCCGAACCAACTCGAAACCAAACCATTCACAGATCCACAGATCTCTTCAGTCTCTGGCAGAGCCAACAACATGTGCAACTTGCCCCGTTTGATGTCTGTGCCTCATTTTTCCAAATGACTTTTACGCAGAAGTCGTTAAAAATCAACGAAAATTTCCAATTAATTTTGATAAAAAGCGTCTCGCTTCCCCCTCTCTCCACCCACTTACACCACACCCCGCTCATATGTAACTTCGATTCAGAGAAATAAAAGAAAACAAAGCCAAAAGGAAAACTGTTTGCTGCAGTAGCGGAAATTGTTGTTCAAGTTTTTCTATTGATTGGCTCCAGCTTGCCATGGAAATGAGCGAAAGAACGTCGACCAATTGTTGCTTATTAGACTGAAATCGTTAAAATCTATCCAACATAAGCACACACACACAATACACACACCCAACACACACACTCACTACTTGTGCCCCCTTCATAATGAAGCCATTCGCTTGCTTGAACTTTTTATGAGCTTTTCAGCTGGATTTTTGACCGCTTTTCCTTTGATTTTACGATTGGAACTTACAAGTTTTTCCAAAACCACAAAATGTCCAAGGGTGATTAGAGCTACAGAGAGAGCGCAGAGTGTCCAAATTGCCAGTTGAAAACTTAATGGCGAGATTAACGAGGCCAAAATAAAACACACGTTGTCTCTAGATTGGAACAAGTATTAAAAACAAATAATCATAAAGTCGGTGAAGGGAATTGTCGGGGTGGAACTATGCACTATGCTATGTAGATAGTTTAACGATGGTTCCCAAGACCCAGAAGTAGCTAAGGGCAGACTATCTGCTAGATAGAGATAATATGAAATGGCTGCGGACTACATACTTTAAAAGAACTCTTGGGAATACTTTGATGATGTGTAGCAGTTGATTTGGTAGGACTATGCATCCTATATCATTTTTATTTATTTTATAGTTCTACAATATATTTTAAATAATTTTCAGATTTTAGTAATATCTAATTACGGTTTCCTTACCTTCCTTCCCTACCTAATCGAATTCTAAAGCACACCTGTTAAGTGCTCAGCTAGTTTTAATTACTTTTACTACAAACTTTGAAGATAATCTGTTTCCCGCATGGTTTTAAATTAAATTTGGTTAATATTTGTCTGATTTAAATCGACTTTGATACTTCGAACGATTAACATCAAGTTTGGAAAACTAATTAAAAATGCAATCTGACCAAATGAAGTTTCATCACACAGACGAGGCCCACATAACGTAGTAACTTCGTTACACACGCTCACACATAAGCACAGGTATAGCTTCCCAGCTTCCCGCTCACTTCCACAACTCCTCTGTTTCGAGGAAATGTCCAGTGCCAATTAGAATGTGAGTGTAAACGTCACTCAGTCATCGTCCATCATATCAAGTGCCAAAAGCCTATAGCAATGACCTTTTCAGCTGCAGCCGCTGCCGCCCCTTTTTTGCGCCCACTGTGGGTAATTACATATACGGAGTGGGGGGAAACAGAGGAAGAGAGAGATGATGAAACGATGAAGGCTTCAAACCGACGACAGTCTGTGCTGCAAGTTTTGTCAAACGCATTGCGAAAGTTGTGCAAAATTTAACGAAACAAGCAAAACATAAATCAATAACAGCAGGACAGAGAGACAGACAGACAGACAAGGAGAGTGAGAGAGAGGAACAGACGGAATGGAGAGGAGGAACCGACATTGAACCGACATCAATCAAAGGTTTGTAGTAGGTTAAATGAGCGAAGGGAACAATCGAAAATTGCCCGCATGCGAAGAGCAGGAGAATGAGAAGCAAAGGCAGTGAGAAGAGAGTGAAGAAGGAGAGCGCAGGGGAAGAGAAGGGAAACTCGTGGTAGGGGTAAAAATTATACAAAAGAACGACATGAAATTAAGACGACTAGCGATGGATCAATGATGCTGATGCCGATGCCGATGCTGATGCTGAAGCTGCTGTTCATGATTATGATAATAAACACAAAGATGATGATGATGATGGTGGAGATGATGAGGTAGAAGAAGCCAGAACAAAGACGCTGCAGGAAACGAAAGCAAAACTCAAGAAACCAAAAAAAGCTCGAAGACAAACTCCGACTTGGACTCCAGTTCGGTCTCCAGTTGGTACCCAAACTGTAAGGAAACCCTTGGACTGCCCCATGGCTGTTGGAGAGGCGTTGCCTCCTTTGGCTGGGCCCCGCTGCGATCGCGTGTTCTTCTTCAATTACAGCGCCATTATACCCAATGCGGAACGTTTACGGTGTTGGACCCGAAGTCGATGTCGGTACTGCCGCTGCTGCCTTGCTTGGCAGCCCCAGGCACTGCACTAAGGATTGAGGCACAAGTGGACGCACAAAGCAAACGTTGCCGACGATTTGTGGCATCGCCATCACCTCCACTTCTTTCTACTCCCCGCTTCTCACCCCTCCCCCCTTTTAAATGATTCATTTTTTTTTGTTTTCTTTCTTTTTTTTGTGAATTTGCAGCGTAATTCAGGATTCTGGTTGCTCTGTTATTATCGTCGGAGCTTGAAACTTGGGACTGGGGCATGTTTTTGGCGGCTGCTGTTGGGTAATTGCCCCTATGTCGGCCACAGCAGGCGGTGGCATTAACAACAACAGCAGCAGCGGCAGCAACTGAGGCAACTCCGCTTTCTACCAAGAAACGCAGCTTCGATCGGAGGGTCGAAAGGTGCTGCGATCTGCTCTGTTGTGATCTCCTACCTAGTGATCATTCAAATTTAAAAACAATCAAATTTTGTTGCGGCTATGAAGATCGACTTTACTTAAAATCGGTTATTACACTCTCGTACAGCAATACTTATGTAGCTGTTGCTGTATAATTAGAAGGTTCAATGCTCACCATTAAAATTAAAGTTTTAAGACAATTATTAGGGGCATAATGTGAGCTACTCACGATTTAAAATAATTATCCAAGTAATCTTTAGTGGAAATATGAGCACTGAAAGTTTGGGATATATAAAGTCATGTGGAAGGAATAATTCTGTAAATATTTGGGGCTGGGACCTTTATTATTTGAAAAATTCAAGAATTTCTTTGCTTTATAGGCACCACAATACTTTGGTATACTTTTTTAAACAAAGGCATATTAATACGTCTCGATTTCTGTACAAATGTATGTATTAAAGAAGAGATCTATTATATTTACTGTAGGAAAATCTTGAAAATATCTTAAGATTGGGCCAAAATAATTTTATGTCGTCCAGAAATTCCTCTTGAATGTATAATGCTTATCAAAATCGTTACTATATCTGACTTCTTACCTCTTTAAGTCTTGTAAAACCCACTTGGATTATTTCTCTGTCATTCTGGTACTATGAATAAGTTCAACCATTTGATTTGACATTTCTTGATGGAAAATCCGTAACTAATTCAATTATTTACAGTCTGTCACTAAGTAGTGCGACTAATCGCCTTGCTGCCCAAACTTTATAAGCAAATCATTTACAGTTCTAGCTCGACAGTTGATCCAAAATGTCACTGACAATTCCCGTAATATTTCTACTGGCTCTAAGTGGACTTAGCCCAGTGTTGGCGGACAATGTGACCACGGCTTTGATTGGCAGCGTACTGCGAGGAATTGAGCAGGAGAACATTGTCTTTTCACCCACTTTGGTGAGCGAAAGTCTGATGCAATTGTACCTGGCAGCTGAGGGGGAGACGGACAAGCAGATGGAGCAACTACTACAGTTAAACGGCCTAACTAAGCATCAGGGGCTGCGGGAGATTTCGAAGAGACTACAAAGACTAAGACACCGTCTATTTTTAAATGCAAAAAGTCGCATTTTTGTGTCTCAAGACCTCGATTTACAACCGTACTACCAGCAAAAGTCCAGTAAAGTATTTCGTAATACCGCGGAGAAAGTCGACTTTGGAGATACAAATATGACAATCCTCCAATTGAACGATTGGATTTCGCCGAGTAACCAAGATAGTGCCATTGGGGAAGGGGATATCAACAATGATACCAAAATAATATCACTCAGTGCGATGCATTTTCAAGAAATATGGAAACATCAGTTCAACCCACTTTATACCAGGAAAGCTCCGTTCTTTGTGCCGCAAAAAGACGGAGAATTTCAAACGGTCCAAGTGGATACCATGGAGCGAAGGGGCAAATTCAAGTACAGCTATTTAGATCAACTTCAGGCCTACTCCATAGCCATACTATATGAGAACTCTGATCTTCACATGATCATTTTGCTGCCCAAGGATATGGACGGTGTCGAGGCTGTTGTGCAAAAATTGGAAACTCTTCACATTGATGAAATTGTACCACAGGACTACAAGTCTAATTTTCGGCTACTTCTACCAAAGTTTAAAGTCGATAGTCTGCTGAGACTGAAATCGGCTCTGAAAAGTTTGGGCATACGAGATCTATTCACAGATGCGAATTTGAATACAATGACTGGCTCAGAGACTGGATGGTTTGTTAATGAATTGTTCCAGAAAACAGACATCGAGATCAATGAGGATGGCTATGAGGCTGAATTAATCAACAGTTTGTATTTTACATATTTTTAGAAGACATTAAACTAATTTATTTTTTTGCAGAGGTGGATTTTGGCAAGATAAGCAAACAGTATGTGGCTGAAGTGAACCATCCATTTCTATTCTTTGTCATGGATAGAGGGAACATTTTCCTGGCTGGACGCATTAACAGTCTCAAGTGACGGACATACATTTGAGGAACATAATTCTTAATCAACAGCTTTCAAATAAACAAATGTTAACGTCACACAGTCTAGTTTATTCAACTTACATAGCTTACAAAACTATTAACATGGCTGTTATGCCCAACAGCGGCTGTAGCAGCTTTTGCTTGCCTGTTAATAACAGCTGCCTACGCACTTACAACAACATTACAGCACATTGTGTTTCGTTTCCATACGTTTCGCTTAGCCAGAGCGTACGCTGTGGCGAAGAACCAGTATGCCATTCACCACTCTCGCGCTCTCAGTCTCACACACTCACTGGCTCTCTGCTGAGTTAACCACTTTTTGTTTTGGTACGAGCAGACGTCGACGTTGTGTGTTTCGCATGTTCAGTTTGTTTCCGTACTCCTTACGAGCTGGACGTGTGTTCGTTAGTTAATCGCATGCGTAGCGCGTTGTGCGTGTTATGTTATTCTGGAAGTTACGCGAGGTAACCCAAAACGTGCGTCCTTTACGAATCACAAATAAACACAATAACTGACTTCAAATTGTGTCTAAAAAGAAGTAAAATAGCAGCAAAGTAATTGAAATCGTTGTGTGAAAGCCAGTTGAGGCATAAGTAAACCAAAGTGAAATTTTTTGGGTGTGCATTATATGCAGCGAGAAGCGAATGAAAGTGCCGTTAAATCCAAAACCGCCCCCGCAACAATAACAGCCACAACAACAACAACAAGTACACCCCAAATATTCTCTGTCAACATTAGAGTCGTCGCAGTCTCAGTCGCCGTCGCAGTCGCAGCAATCGTCGCGGTCTCAGTCAGCGTAAGCGTCAGCGTCAGCGTCGCCGTTCGCATTTGGAAATACAAATCGTGTTTTGCGCTTTAGCATTTTGCAGTTGTTATTTGTTGTTGTAGTTCTTGTTGTTGTCGTAGCCGTCTCCGTTGCCGCTGCCGTTGCCGTTCATTCGGCAAGTTATTTACGTCGTGTCGTGCAAATAGCAGCAACAACAAAATTTACAATTAAAATTACGCGCGCTACTACTACGTCAAAAAGTATCTGCAAGATACACAACCAAAACAAAAACAAAACCGAAAATAGGTGAGAGCGCGCGCGAGAGCAAGACAGCGCGATTGAGAGAGTGAGAGAGAGAGGAAAGGCCGTACGACAGGAAGGAAGAAGAGCAAAGTGAACAAGATTTTTGCTCGCACAATATGCGCAAAATTCAACTAAAATGCAGCACATCACAGCTGTAAAAAGTTTTACGATCCAACCTTAAGGCCAACCCCGACCACCCATCAACAACCACCGCACACCGCCCACACGGCTAGCACACCGCTCCACTGTCACCCCCAACAAATAATGCCAGATACAAATTAAGGTCGCTACGTTGCTCTGTGGCACCTGAGAGCAAGTGTATTAGTCTCAGCAGTAGCGGCACAAAAGGATAAACCAACCCACAAAAACACAAAGGCCGTAAAACATTTTGGCCAAAAGCAGCAGCATTACAGTTAAAGTCGCAGCAGACTCGTAAATTGCTAACAAAACACAAACAGAAACAACAAGCAGCAACAACAACAAAGCAACACTGCCAGCAAAAAGTATCTCTGAGATGGCGGGCAACATTGTCAAATGGTGGAAGCACAAGATACTCGGCGGATACAAACAATTCTCAGGTAAACTAGCCAACAATTCAACTCTACTAGAAATAAGCAAATTTAATTGTGCCAGATACTTTTCCACTAAACTACTTTTAGCCCTAAACACTGATTATTACCTAGAAAAACTGAAATTAGAATAAGCAGCATTAAAAGCAAATATCATTTATCAGTGCCGCATCTTTGAGATACTTTCAATAGCTGCTATCTTAGACACACATTCAAAGATTCATTCAGTCAAGGGCTTCTCCCACATCCTTTTCCAATAATTACACACAACAACAATAACAATGCGAACAACAACAACAAAGCGTAAATGAAAAATACGAGTATGCAGGGAAATGACAGAGCGCGCTGAGCGTTCTTTTTATCTGCAAGATACACAGAACGAGACAGCGGCGGCGTTCGCTTGTGGTCGCTTGGAAAAAGACGCACAAAAATAGAACGTAGAAAATCCATAACAACAACAGCAACAACAACAACAACAACTAGAAAGAGAACTACACAAAACATCAAAAGAAAAACGACGCACGAAAGATAAATAGAAAATGGAAAAACCAAAGAGCACCGGCCAAGCACTACAAGAAAGGCAGAGCCGAAGGGAAGCGGGAAGAGGGAGTAGGTAGAATGGAGAACCTCGCATATCGAGTATTTTCGAGTGTGCTTCTCAAGAGATCGGTTAGGAATCCACGATCAATAGAAGCGATTTTGGCAAAAAACAAAGGCAAGCAAAGAGTTTTAGATACAGATACATAGATGTGTTTGTATCTGTGGCTGTGCTGCGACGGAGTAGGGCTCCCAAATGGCGGACAATCTTGGGACAACCTTTCTGCACAAACAAAACGTCGCGGCCATGGCACATCAATCAATCAATCTGCCTTGTTTTTTGTGGCAGTTCAGTGGAAACCTTTAGTCAGCAGAGGGGGAGAGAGAGGGGTCTACAATTGCTGCACCAATTAAATGCCAGGGCAACACTTTGAACCCAAGTTTAAGGATCGAGAGAGTGGTGGCAACCCTGGCATACCACAAGCCCCCATACACTAATTGCTTGCAGATGCAGGCTGCAAAGAGAATTCAAAGGAAACCCAAAGGCACGCCGAAGTATGCAACTTCAAAGAAAGCAGCAACAACAACAACAACCACCACCGCCACGATAATAACAAGAGGCAGAGGCAGAGGCACCAAAAACCGAAATGAAAAAGCAAAAAAACAAAAAAGAGTCTAAAGAGAAGAGCAAAACACATTGAAATGCCGAACGAGCGAGCGAAAATTTCTTACCTGTTGCAGGTAGAAGAGGCAAAGGCAAAGGTAGAGACAGAGGTGGAGGTAGAGCTAGAGGCAGCTGCTATGCCACAAAAACCTTTTAAAACCCTCACGTTGATAAACACCAACAACAACAACAACGACGATGGCAACTCTGGCAAGAACAACAAGCAGTCGCCGTCGTCGTTGAGTCGCCGCCACAAGCAAAAATAATAATAACTGAGAGCGGCAAACGGCGTCGGCGCGTTGCAAGACAGCGTCAGCGTCGACGTCGGCGACTCCTCCATCTTCGGCTTGCAACTGCTCCCCGCTGCCTCACCCCCTAAACCCCCCTTGGAGTCACAGCCTCCAAAGTAAAGGCAACCAGTTCCGCGCTTCCAACTATGCCAAACATCTCGGCGGCCATACACAAAAGCGGTTTACAGCCGACGATCGAGAGACAAACGGACCGACAAACCAGCCAGGCGGACGGACGGCAAGAGGGACAGCAAGACGGACAAAAGAGCGTACGTCGTACGTTGAGTTTCTGCTGCTTCTCCTTCTCTTTTTTGTTCGTTTTTGTATCTTTGAGATACACACACCGCGCGTTGAGTGGCTGAGCCTCAACTGAGCCTCGACTGAGCCGCGGGACAAGCTGCGCTTTGCGCTCTGTTCAAAAGATGCGCTTTTTGCTTTGACTTCGCCCAGAGTGCGACCAGGCACAGTGGGGAAAATCATGCATTTTATGGGCATCAACTGAAATTAATGTGCATGAATTCAGGCTTAAATATTTAACTGCAGTTTTTAAGTAAAAATTATTACTCAAACCCATTTTACCGGGTAGTGTTTCTCTGAGCCCCCAATAAATAATTTATTAAGGCTTAACCTATTGTTTGTAGTACGCTGCTAAGCTATGTTAGCTAGTGTAGGAGAATATATAAATAAATTCAGTGGAATTAATGCTTAAGTAGTTACTTAGTTATTGGACTAATTCTCTATTTATTTTATAAGAATCGTACAATATTTTTGCACCACTGTGCCTTTTGCGAGTTTCGCAACTTTTGCCTTGGCTCTGTCTCTGCCTCTGTCTTTGTTGTTGTGAATTACGGTAGAAGGCAACAGGCGACTCCAATGGCAGTCTGACAGTCCCTACCGTCCGACAGTCTGGCAGGCACTCATGACAGGCTCAAGCTACAGGGTCTCCGCGCTGCACTTTTCGGCTGATCCAAGCTGGCAATACACAAAAGCAGACAGAGCTCTCTTTAAGCAATTTTCGTAATATTAGCCAGGAAGTTGGAAGTTGGCTCTTTCGTGGCAGCCAAGCCGAGCTGAGCCTGAGCCTGAGCCTGACATGCCAGCGACCTTATAAGGCTTGGATTGTGTTGGCCCGAGCCGCGGGGCCTCGAGCGGCTATTGAACACTGTCGAACAGGGAACTGGTTTGCTGTTTTCAGTGTTTTCCTGTTTTTTTTTCTGTATGTTTTTTTGGGTGACTGCCGTCTTTTGGCCTGGGCCGCCAAAAACAATGCCGCCTGTGCCAAAGATAAAAAGCTGTTAGCTTGTAGCTTCTGCATTTTGCGAAGCAGAAGAGGAACAGCAGAGAGGCAGAGAGAGAGATGGGGAGAGGGAGAGGAACAGCGACTGAGAGCAAGGGCCTCAATCAGAAGATATATGTAATGACTTTTGAGGTTTTTGTTTTGCTCGTCAGAGTTTGTTTGTGTTTGTTGATTTAGCAATTGGCTTCTTGGAAATGTGCCGCCAGAGTTCAATGAGCAAACACACACACTCTCACACACACACTCTTAATATATAGCAGTACTATGTCTTATATGCAAATTGTTAGTTTAAACATCAAAATAACTTACCTGGAATTGAATACATTCGTTTTCTCTTTTTTGTATCTTTTGTTTTGTTTTGTTTGGGTATTTGTAAAGTGTCGGCTGTCTTCAGTTAACGTTAGTTACTTTTCAATAAATATGATGGAAAAATCATGTCAGTCAGTCCACTACCTTTTCCATACCCTTTTACCACTCCCCTCAGCCCCAACACGCCCCCTTTCCTACGCCCAAGTCTGTTGTCTGCAAATTGTATAGTTTGCGTTTACGGTCGCAGTCGCAGTCGGAGTCGCTGTCGGTGTGTCTGACGTCTGATTGATAAGCGAGCGAGCGAGCTTCGTCTTATCTTAATAATATTTAATGCATAGCGGAGGCCGCTTCAAATGTAGAGAGCGCCAGAGAGAGACAGATAACGAGAGAGTGAGAGAGAGCGTAGTGAAAATGAAATTGAAAATAATACAAAACGCTTTGTCGGTCATTAGCTTTGAGTGGACGCCGATGCCGCTCTGGTTTGCCGCATTTGGGGGATCGCTTCGCTTGGCTTCGCTACGATTCGGGTTGGGATTCGGTTTGGGGTTCGTTGATTGTGTCAAAGCGAAAAGCCGCATCAAAAAGTTCAACCGCATTTCGGTGGGGGTGCTAGAAAAGTGCCATGGGAAATGCTTTTGCTGGAGAACTCCCAAGCTGTAATCGTAATGCAAATCCAAACATTGTGAAATACCCTGTAAATGAAAGGAAGGAGCCGACTAGAGTGGCTCTAAGTGATCACTAAGTAGTTATAAATATGAAAATATTATTTTAAAGATTTAAAAACTGTTCTTAACTAGAAAAATATTTTTTTTTGTCATTTAAAATATTTATTTGCTAGATAAAAAAGCATAAATATTTTTTTTACAAATTTTTATAAATGAATTAATTTTTTTTATATTTTATAACAAACACCTACAGTTTTTTTTAAGCCTCAAAATAAAGATTAGTCCTTTACCCGCATTACCCTTTAATTTTTTAAAGGGTATCCGACATTATCACACAAGTGTCTGTGCATTTTTTCGTAACTTTGATAGTAAAGTATTCGCCGGAGAGATAAAACTAAAAGCGTCCAACAAACCAAACCAAACCGACGACAACAAAAGCGTACTATGAGCTTTGTGTGTGCGGGTGTGTGTCTGCGTGTGTGTGTGTATGAGATAGTGTGTGCTATTTGGGCGTTTGTCTGTTGGGTGTGCGTGTGTTTGTGTGTGTCAACGGCACACAGACACTTTCCGCTTTTGAAGTGGCTTTTAATTGATAAAAAGCAAAATAAAAGCAGGAAAAAATAAACCCATAGAAAAAACGGCATTACACATACGCCATGGTGGCTGTGCAGCAAACTGAGCGCTGATAGCGAACGCACCAAGCGACAACGACGACAACGACATCGACATTGATATTAATTCCCACGCTGTTGATGCCCCACTGGATGAGTGGGTAAGTGCTCGAGTGGGTGGTTAGGTGGACCCAATGGATGCCAGAGCAGTGCCAGCAGTTGGCAGCCAGAGTTAAATGATAAAACGTGTTGCACACACTGTGACAATCGACAAGGGGACAGCGGGACAGGTGGACGAGTGCGACAGTCAGATGAAGTTTTAAAATGCAAAAACTGAAAACTGGCCAAGTTGACGGTGAGTGCTTTTTTGGCCAAAAACCTAACAGATCAGCATGGCATACTGCCTGAGGCAAGGGTAATGCAATTGAATGCTAAAAAAGCTGAAATATTTGTACAATTGGCAGAAATGACAGCAGAGCAGAAAAAAGCAGGGCATAAATATGTGAGGAGGGTTAAAAAGAACTCTCTTTTCGGTTTATATGACTCCATAATTAAATAGAATAAAAACTGAATTTATTTAGCAGACATTGTGTAGCTGAAAGTAGTTTAAACTGATTTCTTACTTTACTTACCGTACCTATTTGCAGATCCCGCACTGTAGTCGAGTCACTCGAAGCACTTAATGTACGCTCTTTAGTAATTTAACGCTATTTTATGCGCAGTTTCAGTAGGATATAGTAGGATGGGTTTTGGGTTCGGGTTTGGGTTTGAATTGAGCCTGAGTATCCTCTGTCTGGCTGTCAGTCGGCATACGCGGCGTATGCGTAACGAACCGATGAGGCTCGCCATTGTTATTATGATTATTTGTAATGTATGTGAATTATTTTGCGGCCGAGCATTGTTCAATGCTTTTAGCATTTATTCTGTTTTTACTGTACTACGTTCGTACCGTGTTAATCATGCTACATTGCAAGCATGCCACAATAATCATAATAATCAACAACAACAACAACAACGAGGGGGAACAACAACAACAGAATCATTATTTTAGATATTTATGTATTATGTGCTGGTCTTGGCCTGGCCTGGCCTGGCCTGCTTTGCTCTGTTGCCATGGCTCTTGATAAAAATTTAATGTAGCATGTTAACAAGCGAGCCGTTATGATTACACACACACACTGACACACACAGACACAACAATAACAACAGCAAATGGCAACTGCCACGAAGCAATTCCAATACAACAATTCTGCAGTCCAATTTGCCATTTCAATGATGATGATGATGGCTACGACGATGTCTCCATCGTAGACGAAGCCCAACCGAAGCCATTTGTATTCGCATTCGCATCCGCATTCGGTTTTGAATTCAAATCGTTTGTAGGTGCGTCGACGTCTCCTCAGGAAATGAATAATCAATATTCACAATTGAAATTTTCTATAAATTGGCAAAAGACCGTCATAGTCATAGCCATAATATTCAGGCCGTACTACATTTAGGGTCCACTTTAAAATTTGGGCACAAAAAAGGTAAATTGATTGTTAACACAATTAACATGAGTATGACTAGGGGTAAAGTGTATATTAAGGCGCCTAATGAGACCTGAAGTTTAATGTAATTCACAGACCTTTTGCTTACCAAATTGTCACTAGTTTTACTTGAAGTTTTGGAGAATCTAGCTTTATTTTTCTTCACTTTTTCTAGCTAGGCCGATAAAGTTTTGGGCTGTGATAGCAGCAAATAATTGGCTAGTTATGTGGCTGAAATCAGCCCCAAGCACTCCCAATAAAAGCACCGCATTTAATGATATTTACACCACATTATACGCAATAATGCCATAGCTTCAATCCACATGAGACTTTCATAAATAATTATAATGGTATATAATTTATTGCACAACAGAAAACAATAACAATAACCATAATGACGGCACACACACAGCCACACACACGCACAGTATATATCCATGATGTATTACTTTAATGTATTTATATGGGAGTTGGACTGACGAAAAGTTTTAATCGCTTCAAGCTGATGTTGATAGCAGTGGGCGGACGAGGGGCAGGCGTAGGGTGAAAAATGAAAACTCCATCAGGGGCTTTATCATACATTCAACTCGCTATCGCTGGAAAATCCACAACGACGTCATAAATTTGTAGCGCCAATTAATCATTTTTCTTGATTTTAAAAACAATCTCCCGGGGAGTGAAGAGAGATGGGTTTCTGGGGCATATGTGTGCTGTTCGTACTTTAAATAATGAAATAAAGTATCTAGCAGATACATTTGGTTGGGTCCACAGCAGATGCATAATTCACAAGGCTGTAAACTCGAAACTCCATTCAAAAACAAGTTAGCAACAAGTGCAAATGGTCTAAAGTTGTAAACGGGTCGCACAGTCAGCACTAAAAGTATTCGCACTGGTATCTAGGGTAATGAGCACGCGTTCACAGCATTTCAAAAGGGTCCAGAGGGGGTGTAGCCTGGGATATGACGCTCGTGCCTTTGAATTCATTAAAGGGTACGGCCGTAAAACCGGTCACCGTGCACAGTTCGCAGGTCACTCGGCAAAAGGGACGGGAGTGAGATGAAAAAGGCTACAAAGATGCCAAAAGCTAGCCCAAATATGATAAGAATGCTTATCATAAAAAAGGTCCACTCGAGCCCAACAGAAGCCCAACAATTTTTATTGCTTTGACAAACCAAAAAACAAAGAGAAAAATCCAGAAAAAAGAAAGAAGAGGAGAGTGAGTTTCGGGCTCTGATATTTTCCAGGAATTCCAAGTGTTATTTATGTTTGTACAGTTAATTTGCATCCCATTGATGTCGCGCCCGTTTGTTCATTCACAGAAAATATGTTGAAAGAGCCAAAGTTGGCCAAGAGAAGAAGAGTGTAAAGGGAAAAAACAAGAAAAATGAAAAGAAAAGGTTCAAAAGATATTTTATGCGTGCATAATTAATACTTGAGCGACTCCAGAGAGCCTGTTAAGCGGCTTCAAGCTAAGCGGAAATGCGGCCTAAAAGATTTCTTTGAATGACCATACCAAGAATCCAAAAACAACCGACTTACAATCGAAGTCGAATTCGAACACGAAAACGAACTCGAAACGAACTGAACTCAAAAGTGAATCGACAGCGTTTTGGGCTAAGCTGGCATTAAATTTTCATGGTTTAAAGAGCGGCTCGAAATAGGCTTAGGCTGGCTACCTTTACCTGTGCCTGCACCTCCACCTACCGCTTCAACTGCAGCTCTGAAACGAACTGACCCGAACTGATCCGAATGCTTTTCACTTGAATTTCTGTCGGCGACCATATAATTAAGGCGCACACCGGCAAAATATGAGTGCAACACTTTGAGCCACAGTGCTGGAGGACAGAGGGAGAGGGAGGGGATTGAGTAAGGGAGACACAGAGTGAGAGGGAGACAGCGAGCGGCAGAGAGAACCCGGCAATTTGCCAGCTCTTCTACCAGATCCGCACGATGCTCATTAAAAATGAAGAAAACAAAAACAACACACACACAAGCATGAACACACACCCATGCACACCCATACACACCTCTACACACTTACACACCGTCGTATACGATACTCTTGCGAGCTGCTGCCATGTTGGCTGCTGCAAAACCTGACCAACAAATTGCGGCGGGCTGCCCCAAAAGGTGCCACAGTTAATGGCCACCGAGCACAGCATCTCCAGGTTTCACTACACTTCTCCTCCCTCCCTCCAACCCCTCCTCCAGCCGTACGCCTACAGACCGCCCCTCGCTGGCATTTACCTTTCCCTAAAAACCGTTCGTGTCTGTGTTAATTTGATATGCTGCAAGCTGAAGGAGCCATCGCCATCTGTCAGTCGCAGTTGTTGCTGCAGTTGGACGCTAGATGGCGTTGCCACTCGAGGGCAGTTTGATAAATTGCTAAAACAGTTAATTAAGCAGGTGTGAGTTACAAAACTTATTCAATTAAAAGTTTTTAAGTTTTTGTTTGATTTGAATTATTTTTTTAATTAATTTTTAGTGCTCAGAAAATAAAATAATCTATGGTATTCCCTACTAAAATCAATCCTAAATGAGGTCGAGCTTAACTTGAGTTTTAGGGCATATGTTTGAGATAGTAACTTCATTATCCAACTCCGTGCACATCTGTTAATGCTCTGCTTAGTTGTAAACTTGTGTGGCCACCCTCGTAACCGGATATTTTTTGGGTGCATTGCACTAACTTTACAAACATACACAAAATGCAATTTGTTTAATTAGTTTTCTTGGAAAGTTTTTCGGATTGTCCCCAACCAGCTCCGATTCGCCTACATAAACGGGGTGTGTATATATAACTATTTATATCGGTGTGTGTGTGTTTGTTTGAGTGTGCTATAACTGGATTTTGTCCTAAGCGTATCCGGTCTGAAATATTTCCGTTACGCACTTGGACTCAAACACCGCCAATCGTCTCAAATGGCACACAAACTGTCGGAAATTGAGGGAAAATTCCACGAAACTGTCGACCCGCACCACAAAATTTACTTCACAAGCGAATGGCAAAACTGAGAACGGCAAAACGGCGAACAACATTTTGACGTATATGAATTGATCATTATGTAAAATTATGATTTGTTGCGTTCAAATTACAAATTTGTTACATATTCCCGCGCGTAGGAAGTCGCAGCTCGCACGCATGACCGCCTCCTGCCTGCTGTTGGCCCCTCCTTCCCCCCCTTGATTGCCTGGTGCGCCAATTTCAGGCAAACCACAAATCATTTCTCGAATATTTTGACTCGTCGTTCGCTCTGTTCTGGCTGCGTTATAAAAATTGACTTTTCGCAAAGCGATAAACGAGAATTATTGCACAGTTGGAGGGGGTTGGGGTAGCAGGAAGGAGTAGTGCTGGGCCAAAGGGGGAGCAGCCTATCACATATTTACGCATAATTTGTGCCCCTCATTCACCAGAAGTAAAAATAAAAATATGAAAATAATAATACAAAACGACAACAAACACGAAAATAGGAAATAGCAAGAGCCAGAAATATGCAATTTCTTGTGGGGATTGCTTGGTTGTCTGCTGTTAAAAGCTGGCATCTGTGGAACTACAAGACTGATGAACGAAAGCTGTTAATAGAAAATACAGTGAAGCTATGTAGGATTATAAAGAATGAGCCTATGAGGCTTAGATTGAGTAATAGCTATTGAATTTTTCAATAGAAAAATAATCTTAGTACATTTATTTTAATTTAATCAGTCAAAGAAGCTGATAAGGTTAGAAGACTTCCACTTAGGATATCTAAAAGCCTATAAAGTAGTCCCCGTTCTAAACGCTTATGCCAAATTTAATCCACAGAGTTTGCTAGACTTTGCTTAACTCTTTTATAGTCTCACTCACTTGACGACTGCAGTCTATATAAATTTGAGCTGAATTTTCAAGGCAACTGCACCCAATTATCATTTAGGGATGAGTCGTCTTTTTTGGCTAAAGATATGTATAAGTGTATATATGTATATAGTAACTGCTGGCAGGCGAAGACTGAGCGAAGATTGTGGCAGAGTCTCGTTGTGAGTTCTAAGAAAACCTGACACATTGTTAGCAGCTATAAAAACGTCAGCAGGCAGGCAGGAAGAGCGTCAGACAGTGGGACAGTGGTACAGTGGAACAGTGAGACTGTGCTACAGTGAGGCCAGGAGATAGAGGACTGAGTCAGGACACATGGCGAGCAATCTTTCAGTTTTGGTTTCAGTTCTGTTTCTTTTTTTTTTTGGGATTTTCGTGGCAACAAACAGCGTGACACATGCAGCAAACTATGTGCTCTCCTTCTCCCTCACTCCCTCTCTCTGTCTGCTCTCCTGCTTTACCTCTGCTGTTTCGTCTTCGTTGGCGACACGGCTAATGACGGCAACGTCGTGTGTGTCTTGAGCTGCTGGTGGGGGGTAAAAAGAGTGGCAGAGGAAGAGGGAGGGAGTTAGAGTTCTCACTAACTCCGGCTTACCTCGCTGTCTCCCTCCTTCTCTCTGTTGCTGCAATTGATTTCAATTGTGTGTCTGTGTGTGTGTCTGTGTATTGAGCAGTTAAAACTTCCGCCTGCATAGCTCATAAACCGCACACACACACACTCGCACAACCACTCGCACACAGCTACTCCAATTGCGGCGCCCTGTCCCCTCTTCCCCCCACTTCTGACTCTCTTTCCTCGCCTTCTTCTAACCAAACCCATTAGCGTGGCTCTGCTTTGCAGCTGGAGCAGGATCTGGAGCCGTACTTCCGCTCACACAGCACCTGATAGGCAGGTGTTGTCCGTTATACTCTGCACGTTGTGGTCGCCAGCATTTGTCCCCTGGCTTTCAAACGGTTCCCACTCCCCGCTCACTGCTCCCTGTGGGAAAATGTGCAGGGCGTGGTCGGAGTTCGGTTTCATAAAGCGAATTTAGCTTAAATTTCAATTGCATCCGTTGGAGAGTTCTTAAAATATTAATATTGATTACGTTCAAGTGAGTTTCCGTTAGTCGTTGCGCTGTTATGTTATGCTTAACAGAGCTGTTAATTGAATGTTAAGCTAAGGGATACATAAATTCAGTCACAGGATATTTCTTTGATGGACCATCAGTTTGTATTGCTCTTAAAAAACTCTTTTAAAAAATGCTCAAATTAAACTTTTGATGGAAAATTCAGGTATGACTCTTGTTGTCTCTTTTACATACTCCCTCTGTCTCCCCCTCTCTCTCTCTCTTTCTCCCACCTACAGTCTCTGTCTCCGCTGCTCTCTCTAGTCCCTGCATCTGCTTTGTATTTGCTGTGATTGCCATGGTTTGCATATACAGTGGAAACTCGTTAAAGCGACTGTCATTGACAGACATTGCAGCACCTCTGCCACTCCCACCCCCTACTCCCCTCTGCCCACTTCCCTTGAGCTGCTTTGGCCTGTCGCTCACCACTTGCCGACTGTCATTTGTAAAATTTATGACTTGTTGTCAATGAAATGCCACCCAGAACGTTGCCATTGTTGACACCACACACACAGGCACACACAAACACACACACAGAGTCACACCAATACACACACACACACACACAGACAGTGTGTCAGACATTAAGATATTGTTGTCGCATTGTTGCACATCTTTTGCTGCCATTTTCAATTTCGTTTGTGCCACAATTTAAAATGCAAAACACATGGAAACAAAGGGAACCTTTTGCCCCTCTCCAACCCCCTACTACCCCTCTTCCATGCCTGCTTGCTGTCAGCGTCTCTTGGCTTTGGACTTTGAGAAATGCCACCGCGTTTAGCTAGGTGCTAATGGGGCACTGCTGGTCGCTTGTCGTGGACGTGAACGTGGATCTGTAACTGGATGTGGACGTCGCTGCTCCGTTGCTCCAAAGACCCAACGCGCCACTTCGCCACTCGCCACTTGCCGCTCGCGTTTATTGAAATTGATGAGCGGCCAAGTACGTGGCAGCTTAGCTTAAATCTACCCCGTCGACGGGCCTATATTCCATAGTCAGAGTCGGTGTCTGACTTTGACATTGATTGATTGTTCTCGCAGCGTAATTTATATGATTGTATTAGGAGCGCACTGAAAACAAGTGCTAGAGGGAGAGGCAGCTAGGGGATAGAGTGGGACAGGGACTGGGGACAGGGTAAGGCCAGAGATCTACTGGTTATTAATAGTAGTTGCCCGCCTCATTGTTATTTCAACAACAAATTTTGTCCAAAATTATTTTCGTTCATAAAATTCGCTCTGGCATTTCATTTTTAATGGTATCAGCAGCAGCAGTTTCCACACCAACAACAACCAGAGTTTCCCCAGTTGCCAAGCGCAGTTTCCACAGCTTTTGCTATAATCCAGTCAGTGAAAAAGTAACTGAAAAAAATCAAGCATAAAATATTATTAATCATGTGTAGAAGGGATGTACAAACTGAAGATACTCTAGGTTTATTACCAAAAATAAATATTAAATTATAACTGTTTTAATGTCTTAACTAACTAACTGTAAAGTAAAACCTAGTTAGCTTTAAATTTAATGAACTCCAAGCCCTACTTTGAAGCTGTTGCTCAAAAGTATCTAACAGATAGCTTCAAAAATTCGCTATACCCTAGAAAAGCGTTTGCCTGTGTGTCGGTGTTTGTGTGAATTTATGTAAAATTGTTACCAAAATATATTTCCCAATAGAATTTCATCGAGCTGTGAGCATTTTCCACAAAATTTGATACAGAAAATATGTTGCAGTTGCCGATAACACAACACACACACACGAGTGTACGCAAACCACAGGCAGTAGCACACACACCACCTCTCAGCACTCACCTCTTGCCGCTCCCTCGTTCCCCACTCCCCGGAGAGTGCTGCTCTCCGTGCAGATCCCACAGCAATCCTTGCAATTTTGTTAGCCAGCAAAATTTGCATTTTATTTATGGCTGACGTTTAGCGTGTGGTGAATTGGGGGCTAAGAGCGGGAATTGGGGCTGATTTTCAATTTAGCAGCTGCTTTAAAAAGTGGCGCTCAAATTTGTTGTATTTTTAGTAGAAATATTTTTTTCTATTTGTATTTTGTTGTTGCCACTAACTTCATTAGTCGTGAGGCGGCTGCAGACGCTTCAAAACTTCCCCAAAGGCAGTTCATCTGGGCACCGGCTAAGGTTTAATGTCTTTTCTGGCTAATTGAGTGGCAGTGTGGCTAGAGGAGGAAGGTGGAGGGGGAGGCTCAGCAGACTTATCGCTTCATGCCGTGCCATGCCATAAAAAGTGGCTGCGAAGTCATGCATCTAATTATGGACCAGCAACGTAAAAAATAAAAAAAAAATACTTAAAACTTTGAAACTATTTACTGCATCGTGAGTGGTTTAGTAGTGTACTCTCTGCTGGAGTAATGGCTGGAAGGGGAGAGGAGTGTGGGAGGGAAGGAGAGAGGTAGGGGGAGAGGTGCGGTGTTAAACGCAATTAACTGTTACTTCAGTTGGTTTAAGGTTTCCTCTAGCCGAGGCCAGACATTAATAGAGGTGCAATGCCAATGGCCAAGGTAGCCATAAAAAGCCATAATACACAATACGTATACGTACCGTTTATTTTTAGCTCATTTCACTAAATGCTGAGTGTGTAAATTACAAACTGCAGGCACTGTAAAAACGTGTAACTCTAGCGAAATTTAGCTTAGTCTACTAATTGATAACAGATCGTTTGATTTGATTATTAAATATTAATGACTATATTTTTATACTCAACTTTAATTCATTAATTCGCTGCGTTTTATTGCAGTTCATTATATTTTTTATTATTTTTAATGTTCATTAATATTTTTTATGCTAAAACGCGCGCTGTTCTTTGAAGAGTCATTATTCTGTTTTTATTTTGCAACTACCGATTGATTGCCGTGGCTTTAATAAGTTTTTAATTACTTTATAGAGAGGCAAATAGACAGAGAAGGAAACAGAGATACAGAGAGGGACAGAGCGTAGATAGTAAGCCAAGTTAAGCCTGCGTTGCTCACTAACTAACTAAGCCAGTCGGCTCATTGAATTAAGCTAACGGGCATGAACATCAAGTAATAGCCAGAGTCAATTGCTTCATTGCCTTTCAGTCTTACTTCTGTACCCTCTTTACCCCCTCACACTGCCTGCTCCCCTTCTCCCTGTCTACTCACCTGTGTCTACCTGCAACTCTACGTGTAGTTTTATTTTTTTGTGGCTGTAAGTAATCTAAGCACTTTTGTTGGCTCAGTGGGAACAAACTAACGGTCTGCAGCGAGCATGGGAAAAGGAAGTTGTTGGGGGGGCAGGTGTAGAGGCAGGGAGGGAAGGGGGTGTGGCAGCTGCTTCAACCTGGCGCCAACTGTGCAGTCCGTCCGTCTGGGGCCAAATGGCGACCACAAAGCACCCATAAAATTATACATACAGCAATGTTTCCATTGGACAACATGAACGTCAGTTTCTGTTCCAATTCCAGTTCCAACTCCCGACTCCCAACTCCGACTCCGACTTTGATTCGGAGTCGAGTTGTTGCGGCTGTAAACGTAGCTGCAAGTATATCTATAAATGTATCTGTATCTGCATCTACTGTAACTATTTCAAGCTGTTGCTTGGCAATTAAACTTTGTGTTGTCTGCATTTTTGTAAATTGGCAATGCCATAAAAATGGCATTAAAGCTGCCACGCCCTTTGAAGGGGGTGTTGGGAGTGTGGTGTGTAGGAGCAGGGGTAGATTGGTAGGGGTGGAGGGCGTTGCCAATCCATGGTTTGATATTTCCGTGCACTTAAACACTTAACGCCATTGTTTATACACTTGAGTGCACTCGCTCTGCCGCCTTTTGCTTTTGATGTGGTGTGAAAAGTCGTCGGGCAAACAACAAACACACTCAAACACACACCCAGACACACACACACACACACACACACACAGACAGACACGGCAAGTTTGAGACATTTTCTTTGAAAGGAAAAACTGGGAATAAAAAAAGGAAAACGAAAAACATATCCGTGGCAATGCTCATAAGTGTTCAACTAAATGGAAAAGCATTTCTTTTAAGCGTTGACAAAACAATAAAATAAAAGACGCTTATGCTCCGGAGATTTGCCACTTGCCACATGTCGCACACGCCACCAACCAAACGCTTTGTGGTCCCTACACATTTCGATTCCTAGCCTCGGTTTGGGCCATAATGAAGGTATTGTGATTGCCTCGTGCTTAGGATGCTTTCAAGCTATTTTTTGCTCCCTCCTTTGGTTTTTGGCGTGAAAACTGCCATTGAAGATTTCCGTTAAGACATCGAGTGGAGTGGAGCGGGTCTATAGGCGTTACCGCTGCCAATTTCAGACAAGCAATTTTGTAGCTAACGCAAGCTATAGAGCTATCTCTGGGATATGCGTGCTGTGTGTAACTGTAGCTGTAACTGTAGCTGTGCTAAGCTGTAGCTACATGCGTCTAAGTGGCAAGCAAATGGCGGGTGCAGGCGACAAAAGTGTCCCTGAGGAGTACGGGGCGTAGGGGAATACAGCTATAAATTAAAGCTGATAAGTTGTTAATTTATGTTAGCTGGAAAATTGGCCATATTTTAAAGCTAGGCCTAAAGGGAAATATTTATTTTTATTAATTATATAATTTTATTTAATAATCCAAATAAATTCTTAACAAAACATATAAAATTGTATGTTTAAAGCTGAAAATTTCCAGCAATACAAATAAACTTTAATCGTTATGTTGCTTTGTGGTCACGTAACGAACTTGACACATTTGTGTGGTGTACCAGCTGCAAAACTGGGTCAATTTAATGCCATTTTTGTGGCAGCATCAGCCACATTTGCTAAGCGCCACGTTTATTGTGCGTTGGCAGCAGTTGCGCCAAAAGTGAAATGCCAATGTAGCCAATTATGCGCTGAGGCCTAAGCCTGAAGTCGGCTCACTCACCCCACCCCAAGCCCCACCTCTACTAAAGGTAACTGCCAACTGCTAACAATACAAAAGCCTCCAACGCCTGTCACATATATTTTTTTTCTGCTCCTTTTTCTGCCTTTTTTGCCATTTCTTTTATTTTTATTTTTGTTTTCATTTCGGTTTTGTTTTTGTCTTTTTGCTTATTTGGCCTTTTGTTGTTATCATCTAGCCAAAGCGGATTCCTGCAAGGTCCGCTCGGGGCAACAGCTGTCAACCCGGTTACGTGTGGTAGGCGGTGTGGGTAGATGGGTATAAATTTAAGAGGGCTAAGACAAGCGAAATGACAACTGCATGTGGTAGCTGGAATGTCTGTGAAACTAGCCCAATTCGAATTTCAAAGCACACAACAGAATTAAGCCAGCTTTTGTGCTAGGCTGGAAAGAGGGCAGGAAGGGGTGGCAGGGGGCGGCAGAGTGGGGTTAGCTATTGAAAAATCATATGGCCAAAAGACAGCAAGACAAACATAAGAGAGCAATGGAGCCACATCGATACGTGCTTGGCATTTGGCATTTCGGATTAATTTCATTTTGTTTTTGTAGCTGTGTAGAGGGTATATAGTATCTGGTAACTGGTAGTTAGGGCCAGAACACCCTTGTCTTTCTGTTGTCTTAGCTGGAGTTGCTCTCTTTCGCTCTCTTAAGCTTTTCGGGCCATGTAATGGCCGCATTAATTTGAATTGCATAATTTGTTGCGCAGCAAAAGAAAAGAAATTAAGTCAATGGCCTAAACAAAATAAGTATAAATATCGATTAGAGAGGGAGTGGAAGTAGGGGCCAGTAGGAGCTGTGTCTGAGCGAGACAGCGTGATATAGATGGGCTGTTAGTGGCATAATGACAGAGCCACTTACACAACTTAGACCCAGGCCATGGCCATACTGGCATACCAGACTGAGACCATACCAGAGCGCAGCCCCGACCATACATGGCCATACAATGGCAGTGACTGTTGCCAGAGTCGGTTGAAGGCAACCCATTTAATTGGTAAGATTTAACACGTACGCACATTTGTATTCATTCTTGGTCTCATGTCTCTGGAAATTGGATTAAAGACATTAAAGACTCTCTTGTCTTTGCTCTTGTCGCTCTTATCGTGCTCTTTCCTCCACTCATGCTTCTGCTGCTTTTTTTCTGCACGCTGTTGCCATTCCGCACAACTGTTGCCATTACAAAGTGAGAGAGAGAGAGAGTGAGTGTGGGATGTAAAGAGAACGGGAGAGCGGGAGTGCAAGAAGTTTGTTAGTATGCTATAATCGTATGGTGACGCTTTATTTATAGCATTAGCGCATATTAGGCCTAATGGGCATAACATACGGCGTGCCAAGAGCAGCAGAAAAAACATAGAAAAAGCGACAGAGAGCGAGAGAGAGCGTGGAAGAAAGAGAGCGACAGTGGGTGGCATAAATAAGCATGCAAAATAAGAAAAGCAGACGTAGAAAAAGCGCAAAAAAAAGCAACTTAATTGTTATAAACGGTAATGTGACAAGACAGTGCTTTGGAGACCAGACTGTAATCAAAAGATATGCAAGCCAATTTCGGCGTAGTAGAAAATAAACACAAAATAGTTGTGGTCGAAAGGAAGGTGGTAGAAAAGTAGTAGAGAACACAGAAATATGTAGCTAAATGGAGGTAAGTTAAGAATTCTGGGCTGAAACTATCCTAAAACAATTTAAAATACACTCAAAGATGCAGATCCCTTTGTCTGAGAAGGGTATACTTGATAAAGGTGACGATTTATTAAACAAATAATTAAATTATTGAATTAGTATTATACATTTATAGTAAAATCAAATACACATGCTTTAAAGTGTCGAATGAAAAACCTTTATCAAATTCAAACTTTATAAATCCAATCATTAGTCAAGAAATTGCCACAGTGTGTACACATTTTTGATTAACCTAATACTAAACTCTTTGGCCAGTGTCTTATGCACTCCCCGTTCCCTTTTCCACACATGTCTTAACCCCTTTGTTTTGTCAGCCATCAAAATCCATTTAGGCCTGGCACTCAGACACAGCACCGAACTGTATCACGTTCTAGCTGATTAAATAAACTGATTGATGGCATGCCTGATTGAAGATTTCAGCCAGTTGTCAGGCATACCAAGCTGCCAATCCTGCGTACTTTCTACCCCCAAAATGCCTCCCATTTCACGCCTCTTTTCTTAGCCTAGCAACCCATCTCGACTTCTCAACTAATGCAACCCTTTTCATTTCTTCTACTTGCAGGTGTGTACCAAAGTGTGAGACTGGCTTAAAGCTTATCCCTTGGACTTTTTAGCTACTACTTGAAATTGGGTCGGGCAACCCTTAAGCCAGAGCAGCCCAGCCGGTCTAGGGTTGTCGCCATCTTCGGGGGTGTGCGTTTCACGCTTTAACAAACCGCTGCACTGCACAGTGGAGACAATCTCAGCAGGAAAGAACTTTCTTTGGGGTATATTCCAAGTATTATAATCGCATTTAAGCGATAAATGACCGAAATCGATGGCAGTCAGCAAAATTTTGCCTATTTAGTTTATTTCCACCAAAAAAATCTCTGAGGGTGACTTTTGGCAGCCACAGAAATAGTCACGTTCGTACGTGTTTTAAAGCAACCCTTAGTATCGCTGTCCCAGAAAAACGAGGGGGAAAATGAAGGAAAAGCCGCATTGCCAGACCTTCAGGAAATATGACAAGAGGCGAGTATTGCAGGCGCTGGCGCTGCAGCGGAACTGGAACCGGAAATGAGAATGGAGTGAGAAAAGGTTGAGCAACCCCCACGTGGGGGTTGGACCAACGAGGGTTGGGTTTGCTTTGAGCTTTACTTAACACCGTTTATTGTCTGAGCTGATGACGCAATGCGTCACTTTTCAAAGGCAACAATGGGTTAAGGTATTGCAGCGCAATTAAGAGCAGATACACACAGTCCGCCACACTCCCACACACACTGTGAGCTATACAAACTCAGCTCTGTCGATAGCTAAACTCTCTTCCTGCGGCTATTTCGAAAGTTTCCTTCACACTCTCTCAAGTTGCAACTTCCTTTTGCTTTCTTTTCAAAGCGCAAACAAAATTTATTTTCCATTTAGTTTTTATAAAGCGCAAACAACAAAATAAAAGTGTACAACAAAAACAACACAAAAGTTGAACAACAAAAAAGGAAAACTGTGTAAAAAAAGAAAAGCAGCTAAAGGCAAAGCCAAACAAAGTTCAATCAAGTTAACTTTGTTACCAATGCCAATGCGAGAGCGACAAAAGCTGAGCGAATATGGCTGGAGGCAGCTGTAAGCAAAAGTTCAAAGCCAGCCCAAGACTTTTGACTGAAAGTCGTGGCCGACTTGACCGAGCCAACGGGACGAACACCTTCCCCTGCCACACCCTGCCCAGCTCCCTTTGAAATTTGTGCCCTGGGGTCTTATCACTCATCTCAGCAACTGTCCATCCCTGCGCCTTTCCTGCGTCCTCTCTACACGCCCTTCACTGGGTTCAATCAAGTTTAAAGCTTTGCAAGTTTCTGAGACACACTTTAACGTGGCGGGGGAGTGGAAAGGGCCATGGCCAAATAATGTGGTTTAGTGGGTGTCAATTTGTTAGCTTTGTCACGTTTCGCTCTGCGACAAAGTAAATAGCTCATTCCAGCACCGAAACTATGAGAGAACTAGCCATGAAAGCCACCAAAATATTTAGAAAACGAGGGCTTTAAATAGGAGCTTAGGTGCGTTTAAAGGTAGGGATTTACCTATTTGAATAAGGGTTTGGAGTGAGAGGGACTTGGGGTAAGAGCTGGTTGGGGTTGAGCTAAATCATGGAAAGGTTGGGAAAGTAAAAATAAGGATAATGATTAAAACAGACATTTACTTAGTTAAGTAGTTCATCACTCCACTTTTATTCTAGTAACCTATAAGCTAAGGATTTTGGTTCGGTCCCTGATTTTTACAGTACTTAAAGCGGTCTGGGTTGAGGATACCGATGGGAATGTATGAACATAGGTATGCAGATCAAAGTCTACAACATAAATTTACTTAAAATATTTACTTAAATTAATACACTCCTCGCTTCTCTGCTACTTCCGTTGTGCTCAGCATAACTATGTCAAGAATTCAGTAATTCAGAAAGTATTCAGTTTGAGTAGAACTTTAACAGCTGCTGGAGAACATAATACAACAGCTTGTTTAAGTGCAAGTATTTCGAAAGGTCTTAGGAAAAAACCCTTAGCCGTGCAGAGGGCGCCACAGTGCAAAGCATTTCCACTCCGAAAGACAACAATAAAGTTTGCAACTGTGTTGAAGTTTTTTTTATAATGAGGCAAAACTGCAAAAGATACAGAAATTGGGTCAAGTTGGCTGTTGGCAGTATGGCACTCGCCAATGGACGATGGACGATGAACGGTGGGCAACTGGAGGAACTGTGGACAGTGGGCAGCACTGAGACTCGCAAATTGATTATTGTTCTGGGAATATTTGCATAGCACTTTGGAGCGTCATGCGGTCGACGTGTTTTGCGGTCTCTGTCAGGCAATTAACTGTGGAAAGAAAATCAATTACAAGACTACAATCCACTTGGAGAGCTAAACGACTTCCGCCAAAGAAGTTTGTGGTCGGGGCCTTAATTGCATGCCCGCTGAGCGCAAGAGAGGGAAGGAGAGAGGGAGAGAGAGAGGGAGAGGAGGAGCGACCCTTTTGCCTAAAACGGAAATCATGTTTCGGACGCGACGAACAACAACAATAATAGGAACCACAGCAATAACTCATAAATATCCAGACATTTCAGGGATGAGGGTATAGAGGACAGGGCAAAAATATAATGACAAATCAGAAAAACAAGAGGCAGTAGAAGAAGAAGAAGCTGGAACGGAAAAGGCAGCTGGACAGCAATCAGAAGAAGCTGTAGAAGTGGCTATAGCTGATGAAGAGACGGCTTCTGCATTCCCTCGATGGCATTGCTGAGTCAGAAAAATAATAGAATACAATTTGGACACGGACAGACTCGGCGGGAAATTGTACAGCATAAAAGCAAAGATTGGAGAACTGAGTACTGAGTACCAGGAAAGAAAAGACCATAGAAAAGAAAACCCACGAGGCAATAACAATTGAATTTTCCAAATGCTGCTTATTGTTTTTCCGGCATCAAGAAATTGGCTGCCCCTTGTTAAAATGCAATCAAATTGAAACCAAACCGAATTCGCAGTTGGAGATGGAGTTGGAGTTGGGGTCAGTGTAGGGTCCAGCTATAGAGCCGTTGAGCTTTAGAGTTGTTGTTGAAACTGCAGACGGACCACAAAATATATAAAATTTTGTTTTTTTTGTGGCCTAAGAACAAACTCAAACTGACGGTTTTTGTGCCGTCGCAGAGCGAGTTTAATTTTGAATCCTATCGAGGCCACAACAAGCCCCAAAAACAGCGGCCACAGCAATAACAACAAGTGGAGCCACAACATAAAGAGCTTTGCCAAAAAAAACGCCACAAAAATGCAGTAAATTGAATTGGTAAAGGGCGAACGGAAGATACCCTGTAGTAGACAGAGCTAGGGACAAATGTTGGTAAAGAGTTGAAATCAGTGTGGGAAAGCCTTGACTGCTACCCTGTTCTATCTACCCCTTTTATGCCTGCCACAGGGTATAAATTGGGCAGCAACAAAACACAAAATACAATCACTTCAGCGGCACTCAAATGGAACTGCAGTTGGAGCTGGAACTGTGAGGACTGTGCGGCTTGGCTGCCTCTTGGCTACTGGTTTTTGCCGACAAGCCGCAAAAAAACTTTGCTCGCCAAACAGTAGCCCCGTTGTCAGCGGCTCTGTGTTGTCCCCCTGTCTCCTCTCCGCCTCAGTCTCATGATCCACTGGTAGCCCACATGTGTGCAGCTTGTCGCATGTTTTATGCCCCGGAGCTGACTCCGAAGTTTTGTACGTAAATCTCGGGGCTTTTTAAATACGCTACGTGCAGCAGCGACTGCGAGAACGTGCTGCGTGTTGAGTATTTGTTGAGACTTAAAAAAAAAGCAAAAGGAAAATAAATAAAAAAAAATTTGCCAAGTTGCCGACAACAAACGACGTCGGTTGACTTTGTCATATGAAAAGTAAACAAACGACAGGCAAAAGGCAACAAAAAGCGACCAAAGGCCGCGAAAGAATGAAGATGTGGCAAACAGTGGCGGGGAGTTTGAAGGGGGTCAGGGTGGGCAGGGACTGGAGTTGAAGTACAGAAGAAGTTGAGGAAATAAAAGACTGAATATGTGGCAAACTATGGAGGGGTTTCTTGGGAGAAAGGGACTAGAAGACAGTGGAAGACTGTGGAAAATTTAATATATATTGGGATTGTAATACAAATAGATATAAATAAAGAAAAGCAGAAGATAAGACAGGTTGGAATTATAATATAAAAAAAATATATATGAAAATTAGTTTAAAAATCCGTAAGAAAAGACGAAGAATTTTTGTTGAGTCAACAAAGTTTAAGAATTCATATAGAACTACTTTGAGATACTTCGGAAAATCTTTATAAACTCTATGAAGAAAGTATAGCTCTCTACCTCCATATATAATTTCAGAAATAACTCAATTTAATCCTAGAAAAAATACTCCCAAATTCTTGACAATCCCCATAAACTCCACCGTGTTTGTAGTTTTCGCAGATTGAAGTTTTTGCGACAAACTTTCGAGTATTATCTGCTCAAGAGCAGCACACACGTAGCTTTGCTTGGGATTCTTCTTTGCTGACTCGTAACTTAACCCGGTTCCCTTCGAACCCCCTCTACTCCTCAGCAGGAACAGAGTACAGTCGAAAAACAGTTAATTACAGGAAAGTAGCTTACGGAAAAATGCGACAATGGAGCCGGAGTCAAAGACAGAGACAGAGTCAAAGACGTGGCTGGAGACGTAGCCGGAGCTGGGGCAATAAAACTATTTTATGGCCAAAGTTTTTGGCTCTGAACTCGGCGAGAACGTAGCTGAAGCTGAAGCTGTGTGAAAAGTTTTATTTAATAAAAGTTGCTGTAAAGTGCTTCAAGGAATTAAATGTATTTGTATGTGTGTGAGAAGTGTGTATAAGAATTGTAACAGATGCAATCAGCTTATGCAAATGTTGTTGCTTATGTTGATTTTAAAATAATGAAAGGGGCGTGGCCAGCCCACTGCCCTCCAACCGCCCAATCCTCCAACCAACACCGTCATGGCTGGACCAACGCATGAATAATAAACGAACCAACTGATTGCAGTATTCCTAATGTAATTGCAATCTTTTTGTTGTCTTGGCCAAAACCAAAGTCAAAGCCAGTCAAAGCCAGTTAAAGGCAGCACACAAAGGCAGCAGATAAAGCCAAATCCAACGCATATTTTCATAAAATATTAAGCCAAATGTTAGCCAGGTTCTTGTACTTGGCTCTCTCAGCTCGCATCCATTTGGATTTTATGGCCAAAAACTTAATTTGACGGCTTTTGTACAAGAACTGTTCGCATTTTGTGTATTTGTTTGAATGTTTCAAGGTAATTGTGCAAACAAGCGGGTGGGGGTGGTAGAAAGGGGGCGTGGCCAAGTGGTAGGGGCGGTAAATGGATGCTGCAAATGACAGTGCTCAGTTCTTCACGCCTGCAGAGTGCTTTTCCAGCTTTTCCACACAGTTTTTCCCCCACAACAACTTAATTGCTCTTAAAGTGCCAAAAATAAAACATTCAACTCTTTGCAGTTGCTCTACATTAATTATTTTTTTGGGAATTTATTAATAAAGTATATTTTATGGTTTAAGAACTGCAGTTTTATGTTGGAGCTAAAATGGGCTAAGCTAAGCAATAGGCTTTATTTAAGCAGACATTTTAGCTGTATTTGGGTAGAATAGTTTTTGTATGTGTAGTACAAAATATTTGCAGAAATAGTAGCAAATATTTGCTGAACTAGTATCAAATATTTGCTTATTTTAATACTTTTCTTTATGTTATAATAATCACTACTAAAAGTACAGTTTTAAATAAAAAGAAGTAGCTCTAAGTTTCATTAAAACCATTTTGTTTGGTGTTCTGAAATTTATTTTAAGGAAATCTTAACAAATTGTTTAAACATTTAACTTTTACTATAGTTAAATTCATCAATTTTCTTATGTTTCCCTCTGAATTTAATGCAAATGTTTTAAGCCAACAATTTACCTAAAATACCTCGTAAAACAAATTTCTTTACAAAGGCGCTTAATGAGCTAAATTGCATTTTAATTGTAGAGTATTTCAAGTAGTTGGCTGGCAAATTTAGCCATTAAATGTGGGTGCTAAATGGTGAGGGGCGAGAGCAGACAGCAAGCGAGAGAGAATGGGAGAGAGAGTGAGCAGTGAGCGAGAGAGAGGCAGAGCACAAACTGTTATGCACTTGGGTTGCATTTTAGTTGGCAAACAACAACAACAACAACAGCAACAACAGCAACAACAACAACAACAAGCGGCAATAACAGGCTGTAAATCTGAATGAGTTGTCTGCGTGGGCAATTTAGTTGTTGGTGTTTGCTAGTTGTTTGTGTACAAGTTGTTGTTGTTGTAGTTCTAGTTGTTGTTGTTGTTTGTCTGTCTGTCTCGCTTTGGCAAATGAATGAACAATTTATGCGTGTGACGCATTTCTGCTCTCAAAGTCAAAGCCGAAAGACCAAAAACAAAAACAAATTATAAATCTTCAAAAGCATTCTTGCCCAAAAACTGTTTATATTTGCATGTGTGTGTGTGTAGTGAGTGTTAGTGTGTGTGTGTTGTTTTTGCTTTTATTTTGGCAAAAATAGGAAGACAGACACCGACACCGACACAGACAGAGGCTAACTTAAAGAGGAATCTGCCAAAGTACTGAGCAGCTAGTCTTGGCTAGGAAGTAGTAAGAGGAGGAGTAGGGGAGGGGGAGTGACTGGTGGCTGGGAGAGACGTCTTAGCCAAGTAGTTGGCAGATAAAAGCCGCTATAAAAACTGTCAAATAAACATCAAAGCGGATGCGCAACGCTTGACATGCTAAAATATGCTTTATAGTCATGCGTAGCTGTATGGGTAATCCGAGTGTAGCTGTGTGAGTGTGTGGAGGGGGTGTGGGGAGCGGTGTGGGTGGGGTAATGTGCCATGTTTATGTGTGGGGCGTTGCCAATGCTAAAGTAATAGCACAACATAAAAACATTGATGGCTGCGACTGATAGGAAGAGTGTGAGAGGGAGGGGGAGAGCAAGACATATTACCCATACGTTTGGCCTAGTCAGCTCCCTACTCCCACACCCCTACCCCTATGGCTTAAAGGCACTGCGACACTGCCTGGAAATTGGAGTATGTAAACTTAATCATTCCCCTAGAAATATACTTAGTATATAGTATCTGCACATTTACATATATCTAATGGCAAAATAAACCCAATTCGTTATATATGATAATATTCATAGCCCCGGGCTTATGCCTAGTTCATCTCTAGCCTTCGACGTGCTTGTCAAAATGAATTTCAATTTCACACTTCCAGTTGACAACACACACAGTCTCAGTCTCAGTCTCACCTACTGTCGCTGCCCGCGGCAAAAGCAGAAAAAACGCGAGCCTACGCGCGTCCAGGCGTCGCCTCCTTATGCTCCTCCGCCTCCTATAACCACTCCACCCCCTCCGCCCACTGCCACGCCTGCTTCTTCCTTGGGCACATTAGAAAACGTGACAAAAATTTCATATTGATGTCTTCTTTTTTTTGGGCGCCTCTCTGTTGTACCATTTACTTGCTGCACTGTGGGGTATGCTGTGCTAGGGATTACTCCAGTTCTTAGCTATGGTTAGACGCCCTCTAGCGCTCAGTAGGCGCAGCTGCGCAGGGCATTCCCTCGTCGAGCAACGTTTGTTCCGCCTTTATTATTATATTTTTTGTTGAATTTTGTCTGCTCTTTTGATGATGCTGCTAAAGGCAATACATAAAATTTTCACACACACTCACACACACAACAACAACGGCTAACAACAAAATATGTGTGAATTAGGCGCAAAAGTTGAAAGCAGTGAAATAATTCAGTTCTGTTCCGTACATTCTCATATATTTTATTATAGCGCCCCGAATGCTTTTGAAGTGTCGGCAAGAATGTGTGGGATGGGCACCTACACACACAGAAACACACATACACACACACACACACACACAGACAGGCAGCTAGGAAAGTTGTGTGTGGGGTAAGGCAGGAAAATTACGTATACGTATTTATATATTTGGATTGCAAAAACAATTTTGGAGTGCATATGTCACAGACAGTTCTCAACGCTTGCGTAGAGTGCAACAACAACAACAACAACAAGAGGAAAAGCGACTACAACAACAATCATAACGTCACGCTTCAAGTTCATAATTTGTAGAATTTTATGAGGGAACGGGGAACCGACTTACCTTGTCTTGTGTGTGTGTGTGTGTGTTTTTACTTGCTCATTTTTATCTCTTTTTCTTTTGGACTGAATTATTTATACAAATTTGTATCTTTTATCTGTCGTCGGACGCTCTGACATTGCAGGTGGCCATAAAAAGCTACTACCGCTGCTGAAAGATGCGCGCCGAGCGTTTCTGATAATGGCCAGACCATAAAACCTGAGATGTCGCCTCGCTTTACAGCCCCAAAATTCTCATATGGCCATAAAAAGGGGGGCGACTGTAGCAATGCGACAACAATCATAAAAAGAGCACAATAATTTGATGTGTGTAAATGCCTAAAATGTCTCCATACTGATCGTGCAACCCTCGCAGCATCAGTCAACAGCATTTCTACATAAGTATCTTATCAGTTGGTTGTTGTTGCTCTTGTCACAGATACAAAGTACATGCATATTTACACAATTCGACGCAGCTTCTACGCTTTAGCAATCAAATTACAAAAGCAACACTGACAACAACAACAACAACAACAACAGCAGCAGCAGCTACAACAACAGCTACCACAACAACTGTGAAAACTGGAACATTGTTTGATTGACATTTGATTGGCAAAATGCCTGCAGAACTGATAAAATGCCAAGCAAAACGGCGCCAAGCGAAAATTCCAAATAAAAATGAAGAAGGGGAAAAATCATAAAATAATCAAAGAAATAGACGGAGAAAATGTGCAAAATTTGCTCATTTACTCATTCGTTAGCCAGACATATTAACGCCTTTAAGTTAATGGCCAAAAGCAGCAGTGGCAGTGGCAGCGGCAGCGGCAACAACTTTAACATTAACACAGTGTCCGTCCATTGGCTTCAAATATGGCCAAAACCACAGCAACAACAACCTTCACTCATTATGCCGCTCATTCATTATTGTTGTTGTTGTATTGATTGTTGTTGTTGTAGTTGTTTAAGCCCGCTGTTTGTAATTAATTTCCGTTTGTGTGTAGCCGCAGCAAACTTTGGCGTTAAACTTGAATAAACCGCAGCAGCAGCAGCGGCAGAAGGGGCAGGAGAGAGGCCTCCAAAAGCCCCAAACAAAGTTAAGCATACAAGCCCTCAACTACAGAAACAGATACAGATACAGAGCAGCTATAGCAAGAGGAATAGATACAGATACAGCTACAGCTACAGATAGAAATGCAATGATACAGCAAAAGAATCAAATGAGGTACAAACTCGCAGAGTTCAAAGACGAAAGTAACATGCTCTTAGAAGAAGATTTAAAATATTTGAGGGATTCAAAAAAGGTTTAAAATAAATAGAAAAACTACTTAAGACATTAAATAAATAGTTAAAGTGATTAAATTAATTCTAATCATATTGAAAAACCATTGAAATAAAATTCCCTAGTAATTAATTCTTTAACAAACCTTTGCGCTTGTTACATAACTAGTCTAGAAACTTAACGACCCCGTTGTAAGCTTGTGGTGAGACTAAAACAACAGATACACACTCATGAGTGTAGTGCTGTGTGTGTGTACATTTGTATGGCCAGAAAACCCGTTTCGGAACACGTTGTGCGGCAAGATGAAGGTCTCCATAAGCGACACGCGCTGAGCGCAAAGCAGAGGCTGAGCGGGGAGGGGCTAAAGGGGAAGCAGGTGGGAGCAGAGCGTAGCTTAGGGATTGAGTATATATATGTATTATATATCATACAAAAGGCACGCTCAAACCGAACGTCGTCTATTCACTTGATTTGTAACATTAACATTAAAGTCGAGTCTACAAAAAGCCGACAAACGGCTTAAAGCTTGGCTAAAATGCAACAGGCAGACAGACACTTTACCCCTTCCCCCCTTAGCCCACTCGTCGGGCAAGTGGACACAGCGATGACGCCGTGAACTTCAGACATTGATAAGAACTGAGACGCCAGCGAGTCATCGTGTAACTGTTTTCCCATCGATTATCGGCGTTTAATTAAACCAGCCCCATACCAGCGAGCCGCAATTATTGCTACTGGTATTTAGCAAGCATTTCTGATAACGCAAAGCCAGCAACAAAAGTAAAAAACAACAACAAAAAACAACAAAAAAACAGCAACAAGCGAAGCAGATTTCTTTCAAACGATAGCGAAATATTTTTCAAGCGTTTTGTTTGATTTTAGCCGGCACTTTTTTGCCATTTTATTCCCCTTTTGGCCCTCGATAAGTGGCTTGCCAAATTGTGCTTGTAAATTATCAAGTGCCGGGGCGAAAATAGAATAAATAAATAAATAATAAAGTCAGAAAAAAAGTGAAACACTTGAATCGGTGCGGGTAAATAGATTATGCTCATTAATTGATCGAACAGTGATCATAATTACTCAATCGTTAAAATATTTAGCCAACTTTAAAACAGTTTAAACTTTATTTGTTTGGCTGTTCATTGAGTTTGGCCAACAGTTTTGATGGTTTATTTGTAGGCGTTTAATCGCACGTTAAATTTGCTATCATATTTCTCTCAGTTCGATTAGATTTTTGACCCGTTTTTACTCAGTTTCCAATTTCCAGTTTAACTACACTTAATGGCCAAATAAATACTATTTGAATATTTATGATGCGATTGCAGTGTGTGGCTGGAAATCGGACTGAAATCGGACTGAAATGCCACCTGATTCATATTGGATTTCATGTTAATTTTCAGTGTTTTATTACAGCGATTTATAATATTTAACTCGCTGATATGAGCAATTTATGCGCATTTTTGATTTGCACTATAAAACCCAAAGGCAAACGCCCTAAAACCCACACACACACACACACAATTTGGCCAATTAATTATGCAAATCCTCTGACCACATTGGAAACTAATCTACAGCATCGTTTTTTGGTCTTTGTTTTTCACTTTTTTGATAAGAAAATATGTTAATGAAAATTTATGAACTGCGCCTAAATGGGTGTGCGTGTGTGTGTGACTGTTGCGCCTTTAATTGAGTCAAGAGCCAAGATACATTACTCATGCGCCACGTACGCCGCAACACAACTTTTTGATAGATAAGCCTCAAGCCGTGACGTTCATTTATCATACAAAATTCATGAGGCTGCTGCGCTGAAATTTCAACATAAGCCTCAATGACCTCTCAGGTAGGCTGTCCAAAATTTCCACTACCCCAAGACCACACCCCCTGCCTCCCTGCCTCCCCTCTGTCCACTCTCGTTGCTTTTAGGCAATGTGCGTGCTGTGGTCGTCTAATGGACGGCGGAGAAGCGCAGTGCAAAGTGCTTCATGGCACAGAGCAGCCTGTACAGGCTGTTCATTTTCATTTGTTGGCTCTTCGGCATTTGCGTAATGTATAAATTCAATTCGTTGTGAACTGAAAGGCTGATAGGAAGCAAAGCAACAGAGGGGTATATGAGTATTTCAAAGAAAGTGGTCGAAGAGATACAAATAAATATTTGTAGTAAACTATATGCCATTAAAACTATAGCTAGTAATTTAAAAAAATTTAATGGGGGCAAAAAGTATCTGGGAAAGCTAGAGAAAGCCAAGGAACTAAGACACTTCAACCACCAGCACCCAAAATATTTGATTAAATTTAAATTTTGAAGTACACACTTAAACTTCTGTTAGTTCTAGTTTCTACAGGGTATTGACTAGTCGTTGCCACTCGTATTCTTTTGCTTTTAAGCACATACGATTTGTATCTTTCAGAGTGGCTTAGGCCAAAGTTAATTTGCAAGGCGGCATGTTTCATATCAGACGCCAAAATGCTTTCAGAATGACTCAACAACAACATGATTCTCTTATTAGTTGATGCTGTTGTTGTTGTTGTTGCTGTTGTTGTTGCCGTGGTCGAACCACTTGAGAGAAAAACATGTTCTTTTGGTTTATCTTGGCGCCACGATCGTCGGCACCGGGCGCGGTATTTGCTCAAAAAAAAGAGGAAAAAAACTACACACAAAGGCGATAATTAAACGCAAAACAAAGCGGCCGAGAACAGAGAACGAGAGGCCCAAAAGACAGAGCCAAACAAAGGCAAAGATACAGATACACACGGGCAGAGCAACAGATACAGCTACAGCTACAGCTACAGTCTCACCAACTGAGCACATCAAGTGGTCGGCCTTTAATTAGAAAAGGTGTAGAGCCTAACAACTTAAAAAAAACAAGCCAACTTGGCTTTTTTTTCGGAGTGAGCAAAGTGCATAGAAATGACGACAGTTAATGAATGTCGGACGGAATCCGAAGCCCAATCGGACTTGGAGCAAGTCTTCGTGGCAGCTGCTTGGCAACAAATTTATTAGACAGATGATGTGCCAACAAGGCAAAGTTTCAAAAAAGATATAAACTAAAGATAAACTTCATAATTGTGTCTGTGTGGCCAAGGAAAACAAAAGTCGTTGTTGTTGTTGTTGTTGTTGCTGTGGCCATATCTCGCATGTAAGTGTTAATGAAGTTAAGTGTTTTTGACGCGAACGACCAACAACAACAATTAATGAGAAGTCGCATACCAGAAGAAGAAGACACACACAACAAACTACACACACAACAACAACAACTAGCGTCGAGGGCGAAACGCACAAAAATGTTCGGGCCAGATGATAAAGATCAACACATGGCAAAAAAAACAGAGAGAAAAAAATAAGTATATATATAAAGCTGAGCAGACCGCATAGGCCAAAGACCAGGCAAAGTATCTGTTGGATAGCTCAAGGCAACAGTACGCAGCTACAAGTGAAACTTGGGGCCAAGTTAATTGAAAGCCACTCCAAGTGCTTAAAAGATGACCAGATTAGAGCAGTGACTAAGTGACGTGACTGCAAAGAAATTTAAAGCATTGAATACTTCAGTTAGGTCTCAACTATATAGTAAGCCATTTAGTTTAAAAGACTGAATCTATCCAGGCATGCTAAGGCCAGATAACCCAGATTTCCACACAATGCCAGATATGAAAAGAAACCAGGTCGCCAGTGATCCACTAAACAATCGGAATTACTCTCAACATAAGATGCCCCACCCCCCGCAGACTTAGACTACGACTTGGACTACAACTGAGTCTAAGACTCAGACTAAGAGCTAGACAATAAGCCATTTGTCCCCTCGGCACTTTGGCTAATTGTCTGCAATTGTTGTGGCTTTCCAGGGACTCGACTCAACTCTTTGGCTTGAATACTGCAGGGAAATGGAAAAAAAGGGAAAATGGGAAATAGGAAAATGGGAAAATGAGAAAACAAAACAGCAGACGGTGCTCGTCTGCATAATGCTTATGCAATTAAGAGCCAAGCTCTGCTTTGGACCGGGTTGAGATGGAGTAACGGGAAATTGGGTCAGCTGTGCCAAAGAGGCGACAACTGGAAAAGTTGTGGGTGTGTGAGTGTGTGTGTGCCACTTAATTAATTAGTAGCACAGGAACTATGCCAAATTAAGCAGATACCGAGGGGAGTGCTTAGAAGAAAGCGCTCTCTCTTTTTTGGAAGCTTAGCTTTGTGCTGTGTGCTGGCTCACGCGGCGTATGAGTAATGAAATGGCCAACACTTTTGACTGCCCACGCCAGCACTAAACCGTGCTAACCACAAAAGAGCCGAGCACAAAATGCTCTCAAGCATTTTCAATTAAAATCAACTTTTTAGACTGTCGACGCTGACGACGTCATTAATTAGGAATGCTCTCGGCGCAGTCGCCTTTCAAGAGTTTCCGACTGTCGGACTGACTGACTGACTGACTGTCTGTCTGGTCTGGCGAGGTCCGTCTGGTCGCCAACGCGCTTTGTGTTGGCGTTGAGGCATAAAAACGTTGTTGTTGTAATGCGTTTTTGTGCAAATTGCAAATAAATTGCAAGCAGCCGCCGTCGTCGTCGTTGTCGTCACCGCAGACGAAGTCAAAGGCAAAATGTGCCGCCAAAGAAACATCAAAGGGGGGCGATAGTGGGACAGGAGGGGAGTTAGGAGGCGTGGCTACAACAGCTGCTTAGCTGTTTGCTTATGGATAACCGAATGTTTGATGCTCCTTCAATTTCATGCCACTTTGCATTTTAATTAAAAATGTGTTTTTGTTTTCTCCACTTGCATTGCAGTTCAGGAATGCACCACAGACTCAGAGGAGCTGATGTATCATCAGGTGCGCGCCTCATCCTCCTGCAGTGCACCGCCAGATTTGTTGCTGGTCAGTGAACGTGACAATAATATACAACAGAGATTGCCGCTGGTTAATATAATCACAACGCCACCGGGCAATGCCACCACTGCCGGCACAGCCAAACAGCAGCAGCAGCAGCAACAACAGCAGCAGCAGCAGTCGATGCCACACCACGTAAACAGACATCATCAGCAGCAGCAGCAGCAGCAGGACATGAGCAGCAGTGGCAGCCACAGCAAACACTTGCGCATCAGCAGCACCAGTGGCAAGCACAACAAATATGTAAATATGTCTCAATCAAATCAGCAGCAACAGCAGCAGCAGCAGCTGGAGGAGGATGTGGTCGATGCAGCTGCAGCCATGCCTATGCCACATGCAACACATGCGCAGCACTCGCGTCATTTGCATCATCACAACAAAGAGGAGCGCATACGCTTGGAGGTGAGTGGCACTTTTGCTGGAGTGACTGGAGTCGGGGAAAGGGGTTAGCTAAAAATATATAAAGGTTTTTAATTACACTTTGATTTCCACGCCAAATCATAGCCAAACTAGTTACCTATTAAACCCATCAGATGAGCCACTCATAAGCCTATTACTTTATGCAAATCAATTACAACTGATGCACCATAAAATCACTGGTTTTATTTGTTTTTATCATCATATTTTTGGCTATTTTAGTTGGCCATAATATTGGCTGATTTGCGGCATCAAATTCCATGCTCAGCTTTTGATTATAAAATCCAAAAATCCGATTGAATGTGCGCATATAAATAAAATAATTTTATGTTTTTCGATATTCGAATTTCCCACTTTCAGTTTTCATTTAACATTTTCCCATTGACCTCCAGACTCCACGCAGGTGGGCGGGAGGTGGCCTAATGGTCAAGCTTAATCAACTGGCAGTTGTTATTGTTGTTCTAGCCATATTTCATGACCCACTGTGCAGCGGCACATAAACTCAACATTTGAATGTGCTTTTAATTAAAATCTCAATGGCTCGTAATACAAACAACAAGAGGCTACAGGAGTGTCCATTTTCCAAAGGGGTTGGCAGGGAGACAATGGAAATATTTCATTAACGCAATGTTTCCGACCATTTTCCATTACCACCCACTGTAGCAGACATGCGCTTGTCTTTAGCCAAAAACAAAAAAGAAAATATCAAAACATTAAAATTCAATAAAACCCATTAAAAAAAACACACACACACACACACAATGGAAGAGAGATAGGAAGAGCGAGTTGAAGCGAGACGGAGCAATGAGCACAAACTCGAAACGAAAGCACTTAAAGGCAATTAAAAATCTTCAAGCCAAGTAGCAAGAAATAGAAATTATATTTATTTCCTTTTTGCCAGCGCCAAGTGGGAAATACTCAAGTGGGAGTTGATGGGAATCGGAGATTGTGGTACCGAGCGTACTCCATAGAACTCTCTGCTCGTTGCTTGCTGCTCGCTGTTCGGTGGTTGTCTTTGGCACCACTTTATCAATGTTTTGCTTTGTTCCCTCTGCAGTTTGTAGCGCAGCGTGCGAGAAATTAAATATTTAGTCAAATTATGGCCACAATTTTCGACTTTACTTCCACAGCCATTGTTGTGTTTGTTGTTGCTCGAGTTTTTTAATGTAATTGTTGCTCTTGTGGCAAAGCACACACAAACACACACAGGCAGACACAGTCAGGCAAGCACAGCCAAGCACGCTCGCGTGCAGAGCAAGTTTAGCGCAGAGCAATATTAAGTGTTGCATACTTTCGGGCTGCCCAAAAAATTATATCAGAGGGCTACTGCTGAGCAGTGCTGCCACTTTGGCAGGAAAATGTCTGAAATAGTTTATATTTATATTCTGTTGATGAAATATTAGAGTTTTAAGACTTGATTCAAGATTCCTTTCGCTTTAAAGCGACTGCAGAATTAATAAACTTTGTTTTTGTCTCAGAACTAAATTTTGTTTCCCATTTTCTCTCCCTTCAAATAGGAATTCACCTGCGATGTTTCCGTTGAGGGAGGCAAATCATCACAGCCGCTGCAATTCTCATTCACATTCTATGATCTGGATGGGCATCACGGCAAAATAACAAAGGACGACATTGTGGGCATTGTCTATACCATATACGAGTCCATTGGCAAGTCCGTGGTGGTGCCCCACTGTGGCAGCAAGACAATTAACGTGCGCCTCACCGTCAGTCCCGAAGGCAAATCGAAATCGCAGGCCGTCGCTGCCGCAGCAGCAGCAGCTGCAGCCTCCACATGCATCAACAACAACAACAGCAGCAGCAACAATAATAACAACAACAACAACAGTGGCAGCAACAAAATGAAGAAACTGCCCACGGGAATGGCGGCCATGTCAAAAACATTGAATGGCGTGGCACTAACGACTTCCGGTGCTGCACGCCGCCAGCACCGCCATCGACCACGCAAACTGATTAAGTCCGATGACGAGGACGATGACAGCAACAGCGACAAGGAGAAGGAGAAGGAGTTGGCAGCAGCAGCGGCAGCAGCTTCACTCCACGTCGAGCCTAGTTCCAGCAGTGGCAAGCAGGCAAAGACCAGATACCAGAAGAACAATGCCAAATTGGACCAGTGCTGCAGTGCCCAACAACAGCAGCAGTTGGAGCAGCACACGCCGGAAAATGCTCACAATACCTACGAGAATATGCTGAATCTCAAATGCTGCAGCGGTGGCAATAAGGAAACCACCGACACTATCGACTGCCCACATCCACATGCACATCCACATCCCCATTCGCATCAACATTCACAACGACTAAGACATCAGCATCACAGCCAAGATGTCTATATGAAACAAGCCACCCAGCGCGTCAAAATGCTGCGAAGAGCGCGAAAACAAAAGGTAGGCATAATCTATAAAAACAAATGATTTCAATTCCCAAAAGGTCTCTCTATCGGCCCACCCAATCTCCCAGCACAGACAAAAGCAAAGCTCAAACGAAAATTCCAATCAAGAAATGGTTTTCCAGTGAAACTTAGTTGCTGTCTTAAAGTTAATTAACCAGTAAGCTGATTGGTATGTTTTCCAAAATCAAAATTGGTGTAAAATGTCTTAAGTACAGTGGAATCCGGTTATAACGACTCCGCTTAAAGCGTCCGTTCGGTCATTGAGACGAAAATTCGATGACTTGTTTGGTCCCCATACAAGCTCGTTTCGGTTAAAGCGTCTACCGGGTATAACGACGTAAAATCGTCGGTCCCTTGAGTGTCGTTATAACCGGATGCCACTGTATTTTAGAAGAAACTTTTCTGGAGACTTTTGAGGTCTAGAGAACCCGTCTATTAGCAATCCTAGCATACAAATAAGGCTTGGCACTTGGCTCTTGGCACCTCCTTCATTGTAAATGTGCCAACTCCCCCCATGTACTTAGTCACAGGTCTCCAAATCTTCATAATCTTCGCCATTTTTTGAGTTCTGTTTTTGTTTTGTGCACGAATTATCCCATTACGCATTTTGTTAATTTCTTTATGTATAATTTGTTTGTATTGTTCTTTTCGTTTTTGGTTGACTTGATCATAACGCATGATTGATTGATTGATTGCATCACAACGCACTCCACACATCCACACAGTATCAGGATCATTGCCTCGAGACACGTCAACGCAGCCTCTCCGTGGGCAACGATTCCTGCTGGCAAAATCGCCATCTGCAGCAGCAGCAGCAACCACCACCACAGCAGCAGCAGCCACAGCAGCAACAACCGCAAGCAGCAGCACAGCAAATGCGACAGAAGAGCAGCTCGACGTCACCGCCTTTGGCTGATGTAATGCTCGATGGCGTACAGTTGCGCCAGCCACGCCCACAGTCGCTGCTCGCCCAGCAGCAGCGCAAGTCCGCCGAGTGCTGGAAGTCGGCGTTGAATCGCAACGATTTGATTAGCATCATTCGCGAGAGTATGGAGAAGAATCGCTTGTGTTTTCAGCTGAATGGGTAAGGAAATCGCCACATTTTGGTGAGGGGGAAAACAAGCTACAGTAGAGCTAAAGACTCAATTTGCAGACAAAAACGAAACCTTTTGTAATTGATATTTATGCCGAATTCCACTCAGAGTCCTTGGGGTAGGGCTGACCCAAAAGTATTCCTCTGTACGGTCATTGCATCCACATGTTAATTAAGTTTATGTTTCATATTTTTTCGTTTTTACCCCTTGAGTTTAAATGGCGACCAACAAACCCCTCCGAAAGATGCGCGCTCTTCATAAACCAACCCACTAATTGCAGATAAACCCTTTTGTTTTTGTAGAAAACCCCAGGCCAATGTGAGTCCCATACGGCAACCGGCAGCACAACAACAACAACCACAACAGCAACGCCAACGCTGCAATACAGGGTCGAAAATCCCGACGCTAATTGCGAATCACAGTCCACAGTCCGGTCAGTCGCCGCTCAGCTGCAGTCCGCCCACGCAGTCGCCCTCGCAGCCCATCAACAGCATCGAGGTCGGACACGATACGGTCAACAGCAGCAGCCTGTACCATCCGCAGCCGCATATACCCATCTACCATCAGCAGCTGGCCATTAATCCAGCGGTGGTGGCTGCTCAGCATAGTCACAACAGTGCACACAATAAGCTGAATCTCTGTGGTTACGATTCCTTTTTGCATGCCACCATTTGTGGTGGAGGCGCTGCCCATTCCCCGCCAGCAACGCCCAGCAATGTGGCCACCGTTCAGCCCATACCCAAGAAAAGCAACGGTCACACCAAGACCTTAACCCAGGGCTATCAGCGCATGGAGCAGCAGCAGCAGCAACAGCAGCAGCGGGGCAGCAAGGACTACAAGAACTATGGCAATCTCATTTATGCCAAGCTGAGTGAGCAGCTGCAGCAGAAGGAGCGGGAGCAGCGTCGCCAGCGTCACAAGCACTCACAGCAGCAGCAGCAGCAACAACAGCAGAAGCTGGAGCCACTGGAGCAGCAGCAGAGCTCAAAACAGGAGCCAGAGGAGCGTCCAGCTACGTCCAGTTCCAGTTCGACTGCTTCCAAGATCTATGGAGATGCCTTGGAATGCGCACATCTGTTGGCCAGCGAGGAGGAGGAGCTGCTGCCCAGTCCCATACCTTTGTCACTCCCACTACACACGAGCACTCCCAGCAAGGTCGTGTCCACAGACACGCTCATCGATCTGAACGACGAGGTGGGTGAGGCTGTGGCCGAGGCTGTGACTGCCAAGGACGTGGAAGAGCCGTCTGTGGGTGTGGATGGGGATCTGGACACGAGCGCCTCTAGCTCAATGATACACCGCTATGTGCACGAGCATATACACCATCATTACCATCACTTTAAGGAGCAGAAAGATGTCTAATAAACCCATACATAAATCATAACCACTAACCATACAATACGTAGGTGTATGTTTAGGGATCAAACTATAAATGTTGCTTGTGTTTCTTATGATTAATGTAGCGCAATTTGTAATTTAATTAGCATAAAACAGCAAGAAAGTCCAAGAAAATTCAAAAACAGTTCCAAGACGACATTATTTTGTTGCTAAACGGAAGAGTATTGCTTCATGGCGCCCAACGTAGGTCATGCCCAACTCTGAACTCGCCTTGGACAACCCTACAGTATAGTCTCAGCATGAAAACAGTTCCAAGACGATATTAATTTGTTGCTAAACGGAAAAGTATTGCTTCATGGCGCCCAACGTAGGTCATGGCCAACTCTGAACTCGCCTTGGACAACCCTACAGTATAGTCTCGCTATTGCTAACGTTAAGATATTTGCGCCTTTGCCTTAACAACATTGAAACAATTAAATAATTAAATAATTAAACAATTAAAAGCCATCGATTGCTTCGCTTCTGCTAAATCAGCCTAGCAACATATCAACGCTCTATGTGTAAAAAAAGCTAAAAAATTCAAGCTAAAAACAATGCTAAAGAAACTCTATTATTTGGTGTACATTAAACACCGAAAACTAAATAAAAACTTGTTGTCTATTATATGAAATTTTATGCGCCGCTTTTATGTGTATAGAGAGTGAGAGAGAGAGAGAGCAACATTTGTCTATATAAATTATACTATAATTAATTATTACAAGTGGAACCAAGGCCTCCATTTAGTTAACTATCATCATGTTTATTTATGTACCACTTAAAACACTATTAATTTTAAAAGCAAACCAACAAGACACGCGACAAATGCAACAATGCAATGCAAAAGCCACAAATCATAGTTCAATTTCATTTTTATTTTTATTTTCATTTTCATTTCTGTTTTCTGTTTTCCTCTGTGTTTTTCCGACTCAGTTTTCCTCATTTCCTCAATCCAAAAAAAAAGCAAATCAATCCACACACACGAACACCACAACAAAATGCATTTAACTCTTATTTAAATAAAAAAGACTGATTTCCAATTAAACAATACATTAATTATCTGCGTATGAATAAATAAATATATGCATACACATATAAATATATATATATATAAATATAGAAAATTTATGAGATATACTAAATAAATTATTGAATTGCAAAAATGAATTGTGTTTGTCATTGATCCACTGAATGGGTAGAAAGTTTATTTAAAATGGTAGGTTATGAATGGGAAGGGTTTATGGGATTTTGGTAGGTTTATAAACTATTTTTAAAGACAAGTGGGAAACTAATTTTTAATGGAGAACGTTCATAAAACTCTAGGCAAGCTTTATACTTTTTAGTTAAATTAGTTGAGATTTTTAGAGCTCTGTTGATAAGAGCTATAAGCTGATACAGTGGCGAGCACATGTGGATGCATGTTTTGATACTGTGACTTTGAGTGGCTGAAAAATCCACAAAAAATGCATTAATCGATTCCAAATGTTTAACAAAAATCCATCAAAAATATATAAAACGAAAAACAAAAAGTTTTATTCATTAGAGAGTCGTGCCAATTTTTTAAGTCACTTTAAAACTCAGTTCAGTTAACTAATCATTTTTCTGAAATAAAGATAAATCCAATATAATTACACATATCATATATGAAGAGTTTGATCTTAATCAAATTCTCTCAGTATTTTACTTAATTAAACACTTAAAAGACAGCTGTGACAAAATCGCGACAGAGAATTTAGTCGTTAGACAAGATATGTCTATAAAACTATATAGACCAGCAGACAACACGCTGCGCACCGAGAGCGAAGAGCGGAGACAGGAGAGCGGAGAGGCCAGGAGAACCAATGTTTAGCAGAAGATTGTGATTGTTGTACGCATTTCGGGCGAAGTCTATAAATAAACGGTCGTGCGCCAAGTGACAAGAGATGGAGATTGAGATCGAGGAGAAACAGCCGCAGTAGATCAGGGACAGAGAGGGAGGTAGACCGAGGCAGCGCCAGCGCTCTGCCTGCAGAGACACAAAAGAAAATTACCTCACGCGAGACACAAAAGTGTTTTTCGCCGCTCAGTGAATTTTCCGACGTTGTGAGTTACGCAAACAGGCGGAGACTAAGACAATTGGTCGCTAAAGTTTAGCTAGGATAAGGATTGGCATGACGACTACTTCACCAACGAGTTGTGCGCTGTGTGCGGCACGTGCCACGCAGCTGTGCGCCGCTTGCCGCAACGTGGTCTACTGCTGTCGGGAGCACCAGAAGGAGCACTGGAAGGTTCACAAGTTGGAGTGCAAGTGCTACGAGGTGGCCACCAATGAACTGCTGGGCAGGCATCTGCGTGCCACTAGGGACATACGCATGGGCGAGCAGATTCTGCGAGAGCCGCCACTGGTACTCGGTCCCAAGGTGGCCTCGCCTCCCATCTGCCTGGGCTGCCATAGGAATCTGCTGGCGCCCAAGGAACGCGCGGGGAACTTTCACAAATGCAGCTCCTGCAGTTGGCCCATGTGCAGCAAGGAGTGCGAGCAGTCCCCGTACCACCAGGAGGAGTGTCGTCTCATGGCTGCCAGCAACTTTCAGTCCAAGATCAACTACAATCCAGTGGAGCCGGAGCGCAAGGAGTCTGCCTACTGTGTCATCATGCTGCTACGCTGCATGCAGCTCAAGAAATCCGATCCAAAGGCCTTTGCCCGCCTTAGCGAACTGGAGGATCACCTGAAGGAGCGGCTCGAGACACCGCTGTACCAAGTGTTGCGGGCGAATCTCATAACTTTTATCAAGACTGTGCTGGGACTGCAGGAATGGCCTGAGATGGAGATTCTACGCCTTGCTGCCATCCTGGACACCAATGCCTTCGAAGTGAGACAGAACGGGGAGCGGCGGAAGGTGCGGGCCATCTTTCCGGGAGGTGCAATGATCGCCCACGATTGTGTGCCCAATCTGCGACATCGATTCGATGATGACATGAATATTGTGTTCCTGGCCAAGCGGAAGATCGCTAAGGGCGAAACTCTGAGCATATCCTACACACAGGCCCTGAGGAGCACCATCCAGCGCAGACTGCATCTGAAGCAGGTCAAGTGCTTCGACTGTGCCTGTGCCAGGTGCTCCGACCCAACGGAGCTGGACACCTTTGCCGGCTCACGCATCTGCGGGGAGTGCAAGGTGGGAAAGGTGAGTCTACTCTTCGTTTTAAATGGAATTCGGAATAAATCTTTGGGAAACTCTTCAGTTCGTTTCCATGAATCCGCTGCAAAACGCGGCCAGCTGGAAGTGCCAGGTGTGCAATGTGGTCAAAGGGGCCAGAGAGATACTCACGCAGGATGCCAAGCTGCAAGCGAAGATTGAATCCCTGGACAAGACGACACCAGAAGCTCTGGAGGATTTCCTGTATCGCCATCGCGTCGAGTTGCACGAGACAAATACGCACATTTTACAGGCGAAATATGCTCTCACCCAACTCTATGGCACTGCGGTGGGTTACTCCATGGAAGGTACGTCCAATCTGAGTAACAAATTGGTAAAAGATTTATAAAATGTCTTCAATTCCACAGAGCTTAGCGAAAAGTCACTGCAGCGCAAAGTTGATCTCTGCGAGGAACTCCTGCAGCTTTCCAATCTCATCGACGGTGGTTGGAGTATTTTTAGAGGCAATCTGCTGATTGACCTTGAGGATGCCGTGGTCACCAAGGCACTCCGCTTGGAAGATTCCGTCGAATGCAAGGCTGGGCTGGAAAAAGCGGCCGAGCTGCTGCAGGAGGTTGCTAACATCATGAAACATGAACCCGAAATGCAGCAATTATTGGCAGAGCGTCAATTAATATTGGATGCTGCTTTGGCGCGATTTTCAAACGTTGTCGAATAACATATACACTTTTATACCCCTTACACTTGTGTTCACCTAATTATTGCTAAGAAATACAGTATAACCGCAGTTAACTGACAAAGTAGATTTTGAATCATTTATTTAAAAGCGCGCTCAATATCACTCAAGTGGTTGGCAACGCGGTAACGGTTACTTTTTCAGTGTTGTCGCTTGTGTTTAGTCGACACACCGCCACAATTCACAGTCGATAGTTGCATAAGATTAATCGATACACTTATCGCAAGCATCAATAATTCTTGCGCTCATTTGTTTTCACGTGTTGCACTGTTCTTTATTTTGTTTTCGTTTATATCTTTAATTAAAATAAAAATGGATGTTGTGACAGACGAAAATCAGCCTACTCTTGACAGCAAGGTGCAAGATGAAGAAAAGCTGGAGCAACCTGCCAAGGATGTAGCCGAAACTGAAGGAGCTGAAAAAGCCGGCAATGAATTCGAATATTTGGAACGCAATGAATTCACATCGGAAATCTTTAAAATCGAAGTGAAGAACTTGGGCTATTTTGGCATTGGAGTAAGTTGTGCAGTAACCCATTATAAACTTTTCTGTAACGTTTATTAATTGTGATAGGAGTTTAAAAAGCTGCTGAAGAACACATTAAAGTTCGACATAACGAAAATTAAGTCCCCCACACACAAGGAGTTTGCTTTTGTGTGTTTCCGTAGCCAGGAAGATCAGCAACGGGCGCTGGAGACGCTCAACGGCTACAAATGGAAAGGCAAGGTACTAAAAGCAATGGCCGCCAAGGCATCGGCCGATCCGTTGCATAAACGGCGGGGTGAGGAGCAGACTGGCGAGACAAAGCCCAAGCGTCAGCGCACCGCTGTGGAGGCCACATGTCCTCTCGCTGGCTTGGCCTACGATAAACAGTTAGAGCAGAAATCCGAGGAGATGTCAGCCATGCTAAAGAAATATACACAAGAGCTGCGGCGACTCAATGCAGCTGCAAAGCCACACCTGGACAAATTCGAGTTCAAAGGAGTGCTGCCATCACCCATCGTAGACGGCTATCGCAATAAAAACGAGTTTACAGTGGGCAAGAATGCTGAGGGAGAGATAATAGTGGGCTTTCGTCTGGGCAGCTACAGCGACGGTTCCGTTGAGGTGGCTGATGTGCAGCAGTTGCCACACTTGCCAGAGCAGGCGAAGTGGGCGGCACTCACCTTCCAACAGCTGGTCAGGCAGTCCAAGTTTAAGCCCTTCAATCCCGTTGGCAACTTGGGACACTTCCGACAGCTGATGGTGCGTACGTCCAGTGCCACAAGCGAGCTAATGTTGGTGCCCGGCATCTACTCTTCCAATTTAAGCGAAGCTGAGCAGCTAGAGCTGCAGGATGGGATTAAAAGCTTCTACGAGCAGGCCGAACAGAAGGAGGAAAACCAATTTAAATGTACTTCACTCTACTATCAAGATGTCAAGCATCGGGAGGCTGGACAAATGATTAATCCCGTGACGCATCTCGCAGGCACTACACATATAACAGACACCATTCAGGGACTACAGTTTCGTATCAGCCCTTTGGCGTTCTTCCAAATCAACACGGCAGGTGCCAACGTGCTTTATCAGCAGGCCATCGACATGGCAGCACCCACTAAGGACACCACCATGCTGGACATTTGCTGCGGCACCGGAACCATAGCTCTGGCCTTCGCCAAGCACTGCAGGCAGGTACTGGGCGTGGAAATTGTGCCTGATGCCATCAAGGATGCAGAGTTCAATGCCCAAGCTAATGGCATCGAGAACTGTAAATTCTTTGCTGGCAATGCTGATGATTATATCAAGAGCATGGTGCGGGAAGCGCTTTACGGTCAGGAACCTGGAAAGCCTGTCGATCTGATTGCTGTTGTTGATCCTCCTCGTGCAGGACTGCGTAAGTTTTGAGTCTGAGGGAGTCTTACAGGAATTAAGCTTAACATTCTTCGGTTTCTCCTCACAGATAATCGTTCCATTGCCGCCATTCGCTCAGCCAGTGCTATCAATCGTCTTGTCTACGTCTCCTGCAATCCCCACAGCGCCAAGCGAAATTTTATCGAACTGGCAAGACCAGAGTCCAAGGCGTACAAAGGAGAGCCCTTTTATCCCAAGTCCGCGGTAGCTGTTGACATGTTTCCACACACATCCCACACAGAGCTTGTCATTCTATTCGAACGAGAACCGAAAAAAGTCACAACAGAGGAGGCAACGACAGAGACATCGGCTGCGACAGAAGCCATCGAACCTGTTGCAGAGGCTACGACGTGACGTAATTGGTATACTTTCTTATAGGACTGCAATGCTTTATCGCTGATATATAAGTATATACTAAACAATCACTCTATTAAAGGTCTCTCTCCCTCACTCACTCTCTTTCTTTCTCTCGTTATGCACTCTCGCTTTGTGATTGCTTATCACGCTCTTCTCATCCATCGTCTCTTTGTCCGGCTGTGGCTACGAATTTCATTGTTTTCAATTTATTTAATTGTATTTACGTTGTTCCGGCGTCTGGTACTGTACAGCGATTTCCTACTTAGTAGTTTTAGAGCAAATTTTGCAATTGGCAGCAGTCGTGTCGTGTGTGTGATAACAAGTGTGTGCGAAAGTGTTGAACATTTAGTGGGAAAATTGGCACGTCTTGGAAAAGGATCACATCTTAAACAATATCAACGACGCAGCTATGTGTGATCAGGTAAGCTTATGTTAATTTAATTGTTATTTAAGACATAGTGCTCTTATCAGTTTTTGATAATGTTAAGTATGAAGTACTTATTGAGCAATTGTTGCTAAGTGTGCAATATTTATAGAAATTTAAGACTAGTGCGATAAACTGTATAGTTTTTACAGTAGTATGCATATTGTGATTGACCAGTTAGAGCTTTATAGAACAGTTATATCTAGTTTGCATTAACTTGTAATCTCTTAGTATTACAAAGCTTAGGAAACGTCAACGCTTTGTTTACATTCAAATGTTTTACGTGGCTTATCAAACGATCAATTTGGGATTGTTTTGCATTAAACAAAAGCTTGCAATACGAATGTAAACAAAATTCCACCTGTAGAAGCGTTTCGAAAACAAAGGCGTTGAATTAAAAAAAAAAAACAACTGTAAACGTGACTGTAAACATGTTTTACATACGCCCAGAATGAGATCGAAGCAGCGGAATAAAAGCAAATCAAATATATAAATATATATTTTTAAGTATTAAGCTAATTATGCCGCGCGCATGGCAACACATGTACACACATAATTTTACAACTTACGATCGTTCCTTGCACAGAACATAGACCTTGACCGCAAAGCTTTTTGCGCACGAAAAAGCTTTTGGGTCCAATAAGTAGCTGCCTTATCAGCCTCATACGTAAACAAACAACAAGGAAAACAATGACTACATAAACCGACCCGAACCGGTTTTGTATACAGCATGAGAGAGCGAGCGAAAGGGATAGAGTAAACGAAAGCTTTGGGATGCTTCGCAACATCGCGTCAGCAGCGTGTCGTTGTGAGGGGCCCGGCAACGACGACGCCCCACAAACGAACTTTTCACGTGCTTAGCGACAGCGGCGCTGACGTCTGCACACGACCAACACGTTTTGTTTGGAACCGATGCGTGTCTCGCTCGCTCACTCACACTCTCGCTCTCTGGCTGGTGTATTGAGCAGCTGCTGTTGTTGTCTTGTTTGTTTCCGTTTTATTGGCGCTTTGTATCAGCTGCGTGTGAGTGTGCGTGTGTTGTAATATAAACAGAAGCACACAAAGCAGTAGTTGCAAATATGAGAGTGTGTGTGACACAATACTCTGTAGTAGTACGCATAATCGATAAATTGAGATGAAGTAAATTATAAAAGCTAAAACTACAAACTACACAACGCGTATAGACTGACATCACTTTATTTATTTAATACTCATCTTATCTTTCATCGTATATTAATTCCCTTAACTGATCGGGGTTGAAGAGCATCATAAAGTCGCCCCTAGAAATTCTTGATATTATACAGGTATTCGCATGTTATTTTATTATCGTCTGTTTTGGTTGCTGTTGCTGTTGCTGCCAGAGGAGGCCAACAACATTTAAAAAAAGCCCAAGCAGCAACTGTACCCGCAAAGCTGAAAACCAAAACAAATCGACAGCGTGTGAATGTCGTCGTTTCAGCTACAAACACATCTACAAATACAACTGCGAATACGAATATCAAGACAACGGGGCAGAAAAAGCTCCACGAGCTGTTTTCGATAAAAAGAAATCGTTTAAATTGCGCGCACAACAAAAACGCTTGGAACAGTTGCGATTGCAACGTCGTCGCGACGACTCTTCGTCTCACAAAAAAAAAAATCCTTATTTCAACTTGAAAAATAAATAAGAAACTAAACCAAATAGATAAATTCAAAGAACAAGGAACCGTTGTTTCATACAGCCAGTACAAAATGCTAGCTTAGCATAGCAAATAATTGCACATACGCCGCGTGGTGCGCAAATCAATACAAATATAAATAAAACCCAACTGTGATAAAATACAATAAAATTATAATTTTTCTACTGTGTTAATACCTCACAAGAAACACACAAAGATGTCGGTTCCACTGTTACTCACTCCCATGGAACCACAGAGCTTGGATGAGCACATCGAAAATGTAATTACGATTAAAATTATAGCTATAATTTCCTTATGACAATTAATTAAATGGGAAGAGCTGAATTGTTTGAAACAGAGTGACGTAAAGTGTAATGCAAATTTGTCGACTTTGACTCTTTGGTTCGTCTGAAGGTCGAAGCAGTTGTTTTCCCCATAGCTGTTGTTTTTACATATAGCAAAATCAATAACGCAAAAGAAAACTGGGGACGTGGTATCAAATTTGAATGAATTCTTTAGCTTACTGAGAATTTTAAAGTAGCTTCGTTTTCAGCATAACACATGATATCATTTCAACAATAAACAGGAACTTGATAGGTCTTTAGGGGCGCTGACTCATTGTTTAAAATATAAATATGCGTGCAAACTCCACTTTTATCCATTGTATCATGAAAGCTCTGAGAACTGTGCCACATGTTGCAAGCCAGTTCATCACGTGCTTGTAGCTCAATTGTTAGTTTAAATGTTTAATGGTTAAGTCTACAACCAAATAGCTTCGATTAGATTGTCAGCAATAGTAAAATATAAACAATTGTTTGATTTATGCCAACTGTAGTACAACTTGTTGTTTATCAGTGCGTAACAACAGTCATTTGATAACAAATCTGTTGAGCAGCTGTTAAAAAACAAAACTAACGCCCCAAAACCGAAAAGCTTTTTACATGAAATTTCCCAAAACAAAGAACAGATGTACAGAGACCCACGAAAGCTTTCCAATGGGAGAGCCATACAGAGAGAGTGAGAGCGCATGCCTTAAGCTTTTCATACACGTGCCAGAGAGCCAGATAAAGAGAGCAATACAGCAGCGATTTGTAGCGTAATTAAGTTAATAAAAACAATTTAACATGAAGAATAACAACAATGATTATAATTAATTTAAATAGAAATTTTGCGCTCACTTCCCATGTTTTTTTTCGGCTTTGCCGCTTTTGTGGGCTCGTTTGCAAGGCTGTGCTAATTGGGCCAAGAACAAATTTGGACTCGACTACATTCTGCCTGACATAAGGCAACCAAAAATATAAATTTGCGAAAAACTATTGCTCACTACTAGACTATAAGTAGTTCGATCCTGCTTTCTCTTTGGTAATTTGAAAATGAAAACGCTAACAGACTTTAGACTCTTTCAGCGTGTTTATTGTTTATCGTATTGGCGAAACATTCGCTGTTGTTAGCCCGGTCAGAACTTGTGCGTTACGTGGGCGTCCAGTTCTGGCCAAGTGTAATATAAATTTTGATTGTGTATAAAGAAAACAAATAACACGTGATATAAAATTTATTTTGAGGAAAACAAACACTTAAATTATTGTCTGTTTAATGGGCTGTGTGGCTAACAATTTGCATAGATTTTTGCCTTTGCGATATTGTTGCCAAGGCACGTTTCTTGGCAGCGGCAACAACAGCGCGCGTTGCATCATCCACTGCTTATTACAGCCCCGCACGCGTTTGGCTCAGGTAAACCGACTTTATCACAGCGCGATTTAAAACGCACGCGTTTTGTTAGCTGCTGCCAATTTGTGAAACAAAATGTTTAGCTGAATTTTCTTAGAGTTCCAAATGTTATCAGTTGTTATTATCTAAAAACAATAAAATATTAGTACTAGTTTTTAATTAATTATTAAATTCAAAACAAAATACAAATTTTTGAACTTTAGATGGAAAGGAATACATAAATAAGGAAACGCTGATTAATACTTTATTTAAATATAAATGTCTAATCTGCGACCTATTGATCTGTAGAACGTGAAAACACGTGATTATATTTGCACTTACGCAAAAGTCGCGCGCGTTTTAAACAGCGAACGCGACTAAAAACGCGTCTGATAAGCAACTATCTGCTTTCTATAACTGGCGTGGTAGGGGTGCAGAGGGGTAGGGGGAATGGCTCGCTTCGCCTTATTTGAGACACAGCTCAGAGCTGTCTGTAGTCAGTCGTTGTGCGGATCTCGAAGCTATCACCATGTCTGTCTCTTCGCTAATCTTCAGCCTTGTCGCGTTTGCTTTCTTGCAGTGTGCCTCCTATGTGGATGCTGCGGCGGCGATAAGCGATGCCAGTTTTGGCACTGGCAATGAGCTGCTGGCGACAACTTCCTCCGCCTGCCGACCAACCCAGCGGCAGTTCAATGTCCGACTGCAGACACCACTCGCCGGGGACGAGCAGCTCGGTCTGACCGGAGACGTTAAGGCGCTGGGGGAGTGGCAACTTTCACGATCTGTGCCACTCGATCGCCTGGATGAGCTCAGCTGGCAGGCAACAGTGCGTCTGCAGTCTTGCCGTCGCATCGAGTACCGTTACTTTGTCTACGTGGAGGACTCGACGGGTCAGAAGCAGATTCGTCGCTGGGAGACGAGCTTTAAGCCACGCCAGTTGCTGCCAGGCACTGAGGTGATGGCCAGCCAATTGGATGCCTTTGGGGTTGTTCGTCCGGAGAATGCAGCTACGCAGGTGCATCGTGGATGGCTGAATAATGAGGCCATTGTGCAGCTCAAGTTCAATGGCGAAAAGATGTTCCAAGTGCACGACATCGAGACCTTTGACCCTCAGCATGTGCAGCTCAAGCTGGTGCCCGTAGAGCAGACTCGTGGTCTCCAGGTGGAGTACTCCAAGCAAGTGTACGGTCAGAGTCAACTGAAGCTGCAGCCACAGCATGGAGTACCCTACACCAAAGGCGACATCGTCATCTTTCACATCACTTTGCCCTTGGAGCAGATGATGGTGCAGAGCTTCCATCTGGAGTGCTACAGTCTGCAGAATGTGCTGTTGGGCAGCGCCAGCCTGAGTGCCTCCCAGCTGAGTGGCAGTGAGGGAACACTCCACCTGCACATTAAGTCCGCCCAGCAGCCAGGAGAGACGCTGGCCAGGCTCAAACTTCCATACGTGCTGGTTCAACCGTATCAGCTGTCGGCTCTGGACTTTAAGACCACCTATGCACACTATTGGCCCAGCAGCTGGCCCATTCTGGATGTGGGTCATCGTGGAAATGGCAAGAGTTACATCGCAGACGCACCACAGGAGCGTGAGAACACGATTGCATCCTTCCTGAGTGCTCATGCCCATTATGCGGACATGATTGAGCTGGATGTGCATCTCACAGCCGACGGCATTCCTGTGATCTACCATGACTTTGGGCTGCGTACTGCGCCGCCTGGTAAGCAGATCGAGAAACCCGATCAGCTGGAGTACGTGCTCATCAAGGACATCAACTATGAGCTGCTTAAGCGTCTGCGCATCTTCTCGGTGATCAATGGCAAGGTGCACGAGTATCCATCACACAATGCCGAGGCACGCCCCGAGCACCGCATTTTCCCCAGACTAGTGGAGGTGCTCCAACAGCTGCCCAAATCCCTGGGCATCGATGTGGAAATCAAGTGGCCACAGCGTCGGCAGGCTGGTGGCTCCGAGGCGGAGCAGACCATTGACAAAAACTTCTTTGCCGACCGTGTGCTCCAGGAGGTCATCCAATATGGCTGCGGACGTGCGCTGATCTTCTCCAGCTTTGATGCCGACATGTGCACCATGCTGCGCTTCAAGCAGAACCTTTTCCCCGTCATGTTCCTCACCCAGGGAGAGACCCAAAAGTGGCAACCCTTCAGTGATCTACGCACACGCACCTTCCAGGCTGCCGTCAACAATGCCCAGGCCTTTGAGCTGGCTGGCACAGCTCCACATGCGGAGGACTTCCTTGCGGAGAATGCACCACAAATGCTGAAGCAGGCACGTGATCTGGGACAGATAGCCGTCATCTGGGGCGACGACTGTAACTCCAAGGAGCGCGTCAAGTACTTCACAAAGATAGGAGCCACAGCCACGTGCTATGATCGCAGTGATCTCTACATGCCCGAGGACAAGCAGAGAGCCTTCTTCAATTCCAGCGCTCTGCTCGCCGAGTTCGAGGGACAGTGCAGGATCTAGGGGGATGGGGGGATCGGAGGAACACAGCCTTCGGTAGGGTAGTCTTAGTCTAAGTTTGTTTCTACTCTTGTAAATATCGGAAACAAATACTATATGTCTGTTAAATACGGTAGAGTGTATACTAAACCGAAGTCCACTTGATGCTATAATGTAATAAAATCTTTTATATATTTATCACAACTAAGCAAATCATTGTGAAGCAAATGAGTGCAACAACTCAGGAAGGGAAAAGGTAGATAATGTTTAGCAATTAAACTAAAAAATATATTAAAATTATATATTATTTTAAAGACAACATAAAGCATATTTTTGATACTACCCGCAAAGATTAAAGCTGCAACACGGGGACTCCCGTGAAAGATTAAGAAAAGACATAGCAAGAAGAAAGTCACTTCACTCTACTAATACCATTAAACACAAATAAATAAATAAATAACTCATCAGTTTTGGCATTATAGCAATTTAAACGAATTCTTGTATATAAATAGCAAAGATTTTGTCTGACGAACTCGATGGGAATGAAAAGTAGATCAAAGACAAGCAAATAAAAGGAGGTAATTATGCAATGGAGAAAGTCAGCTTAAAGATGAAAGTATTCTGTCAAAATAAACTTTTATGCAAATATATTTATTTGTCACTGTTAAACTTTATATAAAGATCGATTGGGAGAATTAAAAGCTGTACTAAAGCAAGACAATTACAAAGCTTAAACCTATTTTAAAATAATATTTTATTCAAATCAGCTCTGAACTTTAAATAAAGCTTTAAAAATTTGCTATATGAAGTGGAAACTCTTAATAAAAATCAGAACAAACTTATTTAATTTAATTGTATAATTAGAAACGACAGAGAGAAAGACAGAGGGAGAGAGTGACTGACAGTTTACATGCCTCACGCCCAAATCAGTTCATTCGATATGCCGTGATTTAATAGACTCTGTCGAATTTTTAAGGCCATAACAAAAACGCCGAGACAAATAAAATAAGCCAAGTTTTCTGACGTTTAATGGCCTATGGTCAATTATGTACCGATGCGATCGTCTCATTTGCATAGAGATGAAGACAACACTGACAGCCTATCGACGCCTCGGGCTCAAACTGAAACTATTTTCGTGGCAGTGGCTGTGTTTGGGTTTGTTGTGCGCTGTTTCGACGGTCGTTGGCTGGAAATGCCTCTACAAAGAGTTCCCAGTGGACACTGAGCGGGTGAATGAGTATTGATCTGAAGTCAGAGATATGCAAATTAACGTTTATGCTACAAGTGCTCCACAGATCAGAGGCACCTGGTGGATCTATGGCACAAATCCTGAGCCCACCGAACGTTGTTACTTTGAAGATCGTGAGTGAGAGTTTACAGCTTAACTACACCAATCCCTCCCCCCGTTTCTCACATCGTATCTGCCTTGTTTGCAGTGGATCTCTACTGGACACGCATAACCCAAACGGATTACGACAACTTTGCGGTGGAGCTGCACTGTTCTTTGCCCTGGTTTCGTCACCAAATGGCGATTTACACACGCGCCGAACAACCCAGCGATGACGTCATCAGTCAGATAGAAATGTATCTGAAGAGCGTGCACCTATCGATACAAGATTTCCATCTGGTCGACAAGCAGAGCTGCAGTAATGAATCCAAAGCACCCATTCAACGCTGGCATCTGTCCAAGTATATGCATTTGGATTATAATCCATACTATGTGAAACCTTTGGTCATAGACGAAAACATCTGAGAATCTCTTTCAAACTTTCATCGGCAGCGGCATCGGCATCGGCATCCGCGACATTAGCATACGAGTATGCCAATATTTCGGGGCAAAGTCATTAGCTCTTGGCGACTTTTAATCAGAATTGAGGAGAGGAAATCTTAGCGTACACTGAAAGAAATATATGCGTTAGAAAAGTAATAAATTAACAAATATATTTATGTATGGAATTCAAACAGTTCATCATCCCATAATCTTTAATTAAAGTAACTTTATAATTATATTTTGATCACTCAAATGAAACTTTCATTAAAAACTTTATTAAAAATTTTCTGATCTAGAAAAAGTTCTAAAATTAAATTATAATTAATATAAATTAACAAATAATGTGCAAAAGATATTAAAATACAATTTTAATACATACTTTTTTTTAACTTTATATAAGTCACTTACTGTAAAGAGAAATATAAAAAGTCTATGGAATTTCTTTCAGTGCACTTACAGCTGATTTCTAGCCACAAAACTATGCTGAGCCAAAGGGAATTCTTTCATTTGTTCGCGTGTTACAGCCGGGTTAAGAACTCAATCGAAGAAAGTTCGGGTTAAGTTTCAAAATCGACTACTTTCTTTGGGTGTGCGTGTGTGTGTCTGTGATTCTTCGTGTGACTGTGTGTGTGTTGGTAAAACAAGTTTCTTGACTTGAAGAGAGATGATGCTGCTGCTTGATTTGGACAACAAAGATGAATCGAGTGCTAAAATCAATTAGCATACTCCAGAAGTTCGTTTTGTTCTTTCCATTGTATTGCCAAGCAGCTGCCGTTTCCACATCGGCACTGAATGAATCCACTGTCTTCAGCTCTGAGCAGCTCCAGGCCTTTAAGGTCTTCGATGATGAACGACCCACGGAGATAACCGGACGCAGTTTCCTCTGTGTGCCCTTCTTTCGTGTCTTCAATGTGGAATTAACACCGGACACGTTGTCTCGCCTCGCTCCGGATGAGTCACTCGCTGTCACTGGGGACAATCATGCCCTGGGTGCCTGGAATATTGCCAAGGCACTGCCGCTGCGTGCCCAGAACAAGCAGCGGAGCAAATGGTACCTACGCCAGTGGATCTGTGCCAGTCGACGTGTCTACTATCGCTATCTGATCTACTCACTGAATCCGGATGGGGAACGTGTGTTGCGTCGCTGGGAGGCACAACAGGTGCCCCGCATGCTGCAGATCTACGAAAAGTATCGCTCTCCGGGAGTGGATACTTTCGGTGAGGCTTATCCCCGCTCCGTGGGAGGAGGTCAAAGGCTGGAACGGGGCTGGCTGGAGCAGGAGTATGTGATCGAGCTGAAGTTCATCTGGCAGCAACACCTACGTTTTTCTACATCCGATCAGCTGCAGCTTAACAAGCTCAAGCTTCGACTTAAGCTGAAGCCACTTAGTCTACTGGATAATGCTAGAATCGAAGTCTCCCGCTATGCCTACAACCACTCCTCCTTTCGAGCACAGAACCGTCTCGGAGTCAGGTACAGTGAGGGCGCCATTGTCGTCTTTCGGATAAGTCAGCCTCTGGACGTGGCCAATGCCTTTCGCCTGACTATCTACGAGGTGGATCAGGCACAGTCGCCCTTGGGGGAGGTATACATACTGCCGGAGCAGCTGCGTGGCAGTCGGGGCATTGTCCAGTTGCCCATACAGCGCCAGGGTAGTCGAGAGGTCATGGGTCAGCTAACTGTGCCCTACCTGGTTGTGCGGCCCATGCCCACAGCCAGTGGCATAAACCTCTGCGTCAGCTTCCAGCGTTACTGGCCCAACAACTGGCCTACGATGGACGTGGGCAGTCGAGGATTGGGAGCCAGCTTCCATCAAACGAGCACGAGGCTCGTGGAGAACACCATTGAAAGCTTCTTGGCGGTAGCACAGGCTAAGGGAGATATGGTTCAGCTGGACGTACAGCTGACCAGGGATTATGTGCCCGTTGTCTGGCGAGGATTTGGATTCTACACCACAGATCGGGAAACCGGAGAGTCTATTGTGGATCGCCTTGATCTGCGGTACGTGCTCATCAGGCAGCTCAGCTACGCGGAGCTCAAGGCGAGTCGCGTCTTTGTGCTGAAACGCTGGAGTCTGCAGGAGTACACGCATCTCAATGTGGGCAACGTCAGTCAATGGAAGCAAATCTTTCCTAGATTATCAGAGGTCTACGAAGCGCTGCCCCGTAGCTTGGGACTGATTGTGGAGATAAAGTGGCCACAGCTGATGGCATCTGGAGTACTGGAGTCCACGCAGACCCACAACAAGAACACCTATGTGGACAGGATTATTGAAACTACAGCCAGTTATGGCTGTGGTCGTCCACTGATCTTCTCCAGCTTCGATGCCGATATCTGCACCATGATGAGGCTGAAGCAAACGGCTTTTCCGGTCATACTCATGACCACGGGAAGAACCGGCATTTGGGATGCCTACATGGACCTGAGAACCCAGAGCTATCTTCAAGCCATTAACTATGCCGAGAGCGCTGAGATCTTGGGCACAGCTCCGCATGTCCAGAACTTCCAGCACAATCCGCAGCTGGTGGATTTGAGCCTGGATTTGTTGCAGACTGTGTTCCTCTGGGGCAGCGATCTGCGCAACGTGCAGCTGCTGGAGCAGTTTCGTGCCTTTGATGTCACCGGTTTGATCTACGACCACATCGACAGAGTCGGACCAGCTGAATGGAAGCGCGCTCCCTTCTTCAAGGCCCAACAGCTGCTGGAGGTCTTTGGCAGTCAGTGTGTCGCCATTGGCAACTCCACAACGGTGCTGGGCGCCAAGCCGACCAAGCCTACAATATGGCCAAAACTCAGGTAATTATTAGGCAGCTTCTTAGACCAAGAGTTGGTTACTTCAACTACAAAATTAGACGGAATTTATAGTAGAAAATTATTATTTAATTGAGTTTTGAATTTAATTACCATATGAATTTTATTGGTGAGATTAAAAAACTAATTTATAAAGACTAGTATATAAATATAAATCTAGTTCCAAAGCGAGTTGAGTAGTTAATAAAAGCTAATAAATTTCAGCTTTCTAGAATAGCTGTAAAGAAATTTATAAACATAAAATACTACTAATAGTTAAACGAATTTATTTTTATTGCACTTAAAATGAAATATCAAAGATTATCACTAACAACTGGATTTCTTGTGCTTAATTTCTTATTCATTAAAAAATAATCAATACAATAATCAGACACTAAAAAGTTTTTAAAAGATTTACCAAACTACTACGGATTTATTTTTAGTTTTTTTTATGAGAAATAAAATCAGTTTAAATTTAAGCGTGTTTATTTGATTGAAACTAAGTTACTAATACAGCTAGTCGAGATTATTTAAGCAATTAACTTTTAATAATCGAATTTAAAGTCCAAAAATTCTACAATTATGTTGTTTAACCTTAGCTTCAAATAAACTAAATAAATTTAGTTTAAATAAATAAAAATACTGGGCTATTAATTATAAATAAATTGCAATAAATGTTATTAATTCAAATAAATATTTCTTGTCTCTTTTATGTATCTATAAAAGGCAAACTGATTTTTAAACTAAGCTTAACTTTAAGCGTGATCTCAATATAGAAAAAGTGTTTGGAAAATGTTTATTAAATAAACTTTATTTATACAAATGTTGCTGTTAATTTAATTTGTGCATATTATTTGCCAAAAGCGCACCAGGTAGTCGTACTGCTCCATCAAATCCTCTAAATTTAGACACCAAACATGCATTCCAATGGATCGAGCCGAAAGAGTGAGTGAGTGTGTGTGAGAGAGAGAGAGAGAGAGAGGAGGAGACATTAATCTCTTCTATTTCATTTAGAGATTGACGCAATGGGATGCACTGTAGACCTCCATAAGTTCACCCGAGATGCAGGCACTCCCCATACCCTTGCTCATGGGCTGACAGACGCCGGGCACTTTGCTAGTTATCTCAATGGAGCAGGTACCGGAAGCTCCGCCTCCGCCTCCTCCGTGTCCATGTCCATGTCCATGTAGATGCTTGTGCTGCCCCAAACCCAATGGCAGCTTGCCAAAGTTTGAGCTGCTGATCCTTGGCTTCTGGACAGGATCCTCGGCAAACTGCAGCCAGGCTGGCGGATGCACATGATGTGATTGAGCTGGCTGAGGCAATAGTTCGACAGTTTCCTCCTGATCCACTTCTAGGGGCAGCTCAACAGCCTCGACTTCCACATCATTGTCCAGCAGCGTGAACGGAGTATACTGCGTCTTGGCCTTGTTGTTGGCCTGCTCGTTGGCCGGACCGTTTAGCAGCTGCGGCGTCAGCTCCAAGGCGTTGGCAATCAGTAGTGTTGTTGCACAGCAGAGCAGCAACTGCATTGAGGCCATGCTAGTGTAGTGCTGCTGGAGTAGCTAATTCTGCTCGTTGGAGTCTGGGTCGCTGATCTTGGTGATTGAATGGGTAACTCTTTTAGTGCTGCCAAAATATGCTGTGGTCCTTCTGCTGTCCAGTGCAGGAATGCTGCTTGCTAGGCGAAGGACTTGCGCTTTTATAGCGCAATGCATTGCTGGGATTGCTTAGAGTCTCCAGTCTCTACTTAGCTGGACAGTCAATGAACTGCGGGCGCCAAGTTCACAATTGAAATTGAAAAGAAACCATTTAAGTACAAGCAATAAACACACACACAGAAACCCATGCATAGAGACACACAAACACACAAGCATCATCCGAATCCGAATCAGAATCACACAAAAGCTGTATTTAATTATGGTTGAGTATACGCCCCGTAAGCCAACGACAATGACATTAACTCGAACTACTTATGGTGCTTCGCAGTCGCTACCGCAGCCGCAGCTTGATGAGAAAATTGAAAATCTTTTCCGATGCCTCTTCCTTTTCCTATCTAGTATTTGATTTCATTTGTGCCATTGCCATTGCCACAGTCACACTCACAGTCACAGTCACAGCCACATTCACAGCCCTATTCACAGTTACAGCCCGTGCCGCCTTCCTTTTGTATTTCCGGCAATTATTTTCGACGATGTGCCAATATTGCCAACGGCATCCGTCGAAGGTGTGGGCAGCTGTGGGAGTACCGAGGAGTCAGGAGAGGAAGTAGCAGCAGTTGCGTTAACGACTTCATAAGCATCGTTGTAATTCCCATTTGAATTCAATTCGAATGCATTCGAATTCCCCGAAATACTGAAAGCTGAAGCAGCGGAAGTAACGTTGACGCCATTTTTAAAATGGCGCATACGTGTGGGACGTGTTTATGACAGCATTTCTTGGCCCAAATGACATGACAACCAGTAGTCTAACAAGCCAAGTCAAAGTCTAAACAAGCCATAGACAAGGCTAACAAGCTGACACATTCAATTTTATGCCAATACACCAAATTCCTAGGGATGGACACCAGGAGCTACTAGATCTTTTGAGGCTTATATGGGGTTAGAAAAGTATGAATTGGGAATTTTAATAGCTAGAAATTTGTACAACTTGCAATGGGTTTTCTTCTGTAAGATTTCTTACCTCTATACTTCTTTATAGAAGCTATATTCTATTGTAGCCCTGGAAAATACTCCAAAAAATATATACTCTTTGTCTGAAACGCAATCTGCGCATAAGGAGAGAAGGAGCAAGGCAGTCGCTCTTGTCAACATGTGGAGTGAATAGCAAAAAGCAAATTATGGGCCCTTTTCAGAGATAATACAATTCGCTGATTCGCCGGAATTCGGAGATTGTTGAAGCTGCTAAAAGAGACGTGAAATTAATTTAAACGCACTGATTTCGAGCAAATTGAAAGCAGGCAAAACAGCGAATGGGAAATTCAATTTGATTATGGTGGAGCACTTGAAGGAGGATAATGGATGGCATCAGACAGAATTTGCCTTCGCCTGAGTTTGGCCTAATGACAGTTGGCCAACGTTAAGCAGCTTAACCCTACTGCGGTTCACCTTCATTTTCAGTCAGCTGGCGGACTAATTAAACGCCTTTACCTGTGCCCATACCCCCTTGGCCTTAGCCAGCTACTTTACCCAACTAATTAGAGTAGCTGTCACAGGCGGAGTAAAGTATCCAGCTCAAATAATTCAATTAAATTGCACACGAACAGCAGACGCAGACTCAGATGAACAACAACAATAAGGGTATTCCGCAACACAACAGTTGGCAATAAGACAAACCGCAGACAGAAACCACCAACCAATATCTAAGCCCTGAAAACCACCGTGTCAAAGCAAATTCTGTACAACTTAATGCAAATACGGGCACATTTCACCAAATAACCACAAATTCCAAAATACCAACTCAATACTCGACTTGAACTCAAGGCAGTGAAGGCAGAGATGTCAAAAGCAGCTAAAATGGAAAACAAATTGAATTTTGTCTTGATTTTGACAAAAACTTACGACTATTTGCTGCTTCAAGTAACACCACAAATTAATTTATATGGACCAAAGTATCTTTAAGTTAGTAAATGCTATTTAATGTACGTTAAACAAGCTATATACTCTTCTAAATGATAACTGTGAAATTAGCCAAGGATTTAGTAAACTTGTTGCTTATAACATTCGATAAAAATAATGTTAAGCTCGTTCATTAATTTTGCTAAAACTTCCCCCAATTAGTTACTGATATATACCTATAGCTTTTTTTGATAAATACTTTGAAATGCCTGCCTTGAAATTCGGTCTTTCCTAAAGTGACTTTCGAGCTAAGTAAGAGAGATTGGTACTAAATACTTAAAACGCACTCACCCCAAGGCCTGTGCTAACTGCTAGTACAAATTGACAAATGGTGCTTGTAGAAATTGGCGACACTTGAAGCTCAGCGACGAACTGCAAACAGTAATTTGCCTGAGACTTACTCGTAGAGGAGCGAGGAAGGTGGAGGGGAAAGCGAAAGGAGAAGGAAGAAGGGTTTTCTACGAGCTCAATTCAATCTTTGACGCGGCGAATGATGGAGAACGGATGGAGAAAGTTTTTGGCGTCGGAAACGTTTTAATTTGCATTAAAACACGTCGCGAGCTGTCAAAGCAGAAGTGTCGCAGGGCGAGGAGAGCAGGGAGCGGCAAAGGGAGTGGAAATGGCAGCGGGAAAGTTAAGCGGACAAAACAACTATTAAACTAAACTTACGAACCTTGACTTGGAAGTTTCTTGCGTGAACATGCATACAAATGGGTTAAGGAGCGAGTTAACCCCACCAGTGACTCTTTATTTCTGTTATGCCACTCCCAGTGTCCCTACCACTCGCTTCTCCCCTCGACTGTCCATCTGTTTGCCTAGCCTTCGCCTTAAGGCTTTAATAACTTGGGCCGCAAATCAGAGTGGCCCCTTACTGAATCGGCTTAAATCCAAGAGCTAACAAGTTGCCGCATTGCGTGCCAGCCATTTTTTTATGTCTGCGCCATTTTGTAAAATGGTAGGCAATAAAAATGGCCAAGAGGCAGAACGAGAGGCTTTTACAAATGTCATTCAAACCATCGCTTAGTCCGTTGGGCGTGCCACCAGGCATACCTGTAGCTGTAAATTAACCCACTAACAATTGTTTGTGGTATTCTCAAGTAACAACTATTTAGCTAATCAACTGATTACCCAAAGGAATTCACACTTTGAAACTATGTGTGTAATTAGAGTCGCTCAATTTAACTCGCTGATTAAGGACTTGAATTCCCTTTCATTTAAATAAGTAAAGTCAACATGACACAGCATATATTAAATCTGAATTTAACTAAACAAAATAAACAATGCAAATTTTACATAAATAAAATAAACGTAAAATATTGCATACCCAAATTTAATTTCAATAAATTAAACATAACATTCTCTCTATCAATCAAATACAAGAACATAAGAAAAAAATTCTATAAAACAACTGCGCAATAAATTGCCATGAGGAGTAAACAAATTTATAGCCTGTCAAATATGCGGGTATAAAAGTGGATCGAAAAAAAATGTCAGACAATCAATGGGTTAATTCCACACTGGTAGGGGCTGGGTAAACATTTCGTGGCAGTTCAGTTCGGGGCGTGTGCCGTTGCCTGTTTGAAAATACTTTTAAAAAGCTTTTAATTTGTATTTTGTCAGTGGCGCTTAAGTCTCCATGTGGTGTCAGGAAGCCTCTGCAGCAGCTGTTGCATGCCACACACGGGCGGCAGTCGCCAGCATGCCGCCTTTGCAGCAGATGCTGCCACATGCCACAACTCCTGCGCTCTCCTCTACTACCTACACTTCCAACTCGGAAACTCCTTCGCACTCGTGACGACAGCGAACTATTTAAAAATTAATGCCACTGAAATTCGTCATTTTTTCGGCTGTTGAGCGGAAAATGGCTAAAAGCCGTGCGGCGTACTGGCTAAAAGCAAGCCGTGTAACGGGAATGTCTGGCACGTTTGAAGGCAGTTTTGGCCAACATCTTTTGCTATTCTTTGCTGCTGCCGCCTGTCGTTTGCAGCATCCCACGGATCAAAGGCTGGCTAAAAAAGTTTTAATACTTTTGGCCAAAAATGCTGGAACACGACTCGAAATGTTTGTGGCTGCTCTTGTGCCAAATTCCGCTGAATTCTCGTCATAATGATAAAGTTGAGCCGCTGATGCAACCACTCGGTTAATTTATATGCAGCAAGCGCAGAAAATGAGTTTTCCTTTCCACTTTTTTTGTGGTTTTTCATGGTTTCTGCATAATTTTGGCGTGTGAAAAAGCTATATCTAGGATTGTAAGGGCTACAGCTTGATTATCATGTTGGCCAGCTTAATGTCATGGCTCGTAAAAGTCCTCATTCTTTTTGGTCGTAAAGCGTTCTAAACACGACATGGAAACACTCCCAAATGTGCGCTCAACATTTTTAAAGGTCATCAAAATACAAGAAACGACGAGACGCAAAGACAAGTTACTTGTAAACAAATATAGGCCATTCACATTCAGATTCGGATTCAGGCAACTGCCGAGCAGAGCAAATTGGTAGCTGCGCAGTTCAATTGTTCGGGGCAGCCGCACAAATGATGCTCGTCCTTGCTTCATGTCAAATTAAGCTATGAAAACTTTAATGACATCAAGCAGCAACCACATTCCACATTCCACCCAGTAAGTGCTAATGTTAGGCATCGTCTGGCCTTGACTTTTGGGACGATTCTCCCCGCGGAGTGGTGTGAATGGTTCCCGCTGGCATCCTAAATAAGCAAACAGTTGTTTGGCATCCTAAATAAGCAGAAAGCTTTGCTTCTTTGCCTCAAGTCACTGCTAGACAATTATAGTGTTTTTAATGGCAAAAACATGAACATAAAATGTGAGCAGCAATTGCGTTTAAAGCGAAGCATCGAAGCATCGGGGCATTGAAGCATCTCCTGTGAACCCCCAAAAAGCGGCCATTGCGCAGTCAAGTTTTCATCGGTTATGTAAGGCAGATGCGTGAAAGCTCTTTAAAGTACGGGAAACGCTTTAAATAAGAGCAGTCACTTCGCTCACCGGCTCTGCAAATAGAAAGAGCTGATTTACCCTATTTCGCTTGCAGATGATATCGATTTTTGACTCGGTTTGGATATATGTTTTTTTTTCTTCTTTTATTTGTTGTTGTTGTTGTCGTTTTTGAACGATTCTTTTCCCAGCTGATTTTGCTAACGCTTCATGCTTTTGTTTTTGCAATGTCGCCAGTGCGACTTCCGTGCTTTCAGTTTGTATCGGAATTTCATACAAGACGGAGCGCGAAACGCGAGTGCCAAAACGCGTTTGGGGGTCATACGTATACGTAGACGTATACGTATATGCGATACGTAATTATACGTATTCGCAATCGCAGCCGCTCTCGCTGTTGCTGTCGCAGTCGCAGTCGCGGTCGCAGTCGTATACGCTTTCGTATTCTCGTATATGTATGTACAACAAAAGCCATTACGTATACGTAACATTGACATTGCTGCTGCCGCTACAGTGGCTGTCGCCGTTGCCGTCGCTGTCGCTGTCGCTGTTGCTGTTGCTGCTGCACGCAGCTTGTCGTGCTATTTCGAAATTTCTTGTTGTCGCTTTCGTGTTTGTGCTATTATTGCGCTGCCTCTGTCGCGGTCGCTGTTGTTGTCGCTGCCTCTGGCGCTGCCTCTGTCGCTGATGCTGTCGCGGCATCACTTTTACGAGTGCACTGAGAGAAAAGTGTCTTGCGGCTATGACGGAATTTAGTACAGAATCGATTTCGTGCATGAAAGTAGGGTAAAGCCATCAAGAAACTTTGTTAGCTGCCTTGTTTTAGTACCATTTCGGGCATACTTAACATGTGCAGTAGCATACAAGCAATGAAGAGTGCTTGACTGGCAAATACCCTACATTGAGTAGAAAAGTTGTCACTTTAAATCAGTTTTAAAGCAAGAACCTTTATTAAGAGCCGAGATAATCAGCTGAAGTTGAGTTCTAATCTGGTCTGCCCATCCAAGTTGTTAGCAACTTAGATGTGTGGAAAAGAACGAAAACGAAAATGAAAAAGAATTAAGTTTTTGCACTTCCACAACCTTGGACCCCCCCTATTTTCCACCCAGCTGGGTGCTCATCCGAAATCGGTGATAAACACGTTGATTAAAATGAGTTTGATGCCGGTTGAATGAAAGGCAAAACAAGTCAAAGCCAAAACCAAAGCAGAAGCAAAGCAAAAGCGAAGCAAAATAAGTTCAAGAAGAAGCACAAGTTTCATGCAACAGTTTTCCACACATTTTCCACCCTTGTGGACCTACTACAGCCAGCTAAAGCTACAGCCACAGTCACAGCCACAGGCACAGCACTCAGCACAGAGCACACCCGGCGTACGGAGTACGGTATACGGCAGACGGCTTTTGGCATAACAAAGAGCCCGGCACTGGGTGAAGGACGTGGAATGTGTGTGTTTCGGGGCAAGTCCGGGCATATCATGTTACTTTGTGAGGCGAGCAGCGTTCAAATTCAGTACTAAAGTAAACCTCAAGGTAGACTCATGCATGTGTGACATAAGACCGTACACGTACCACGTCCAGTGAATTGTTTGTGGAGCTGCAATTAACGCAGACCGTGACGGACACCGATGACAAAGGTGGGACCACTAGAACCGCATACAACGGGAGCACCCAGTAGACCCATAAGTGCGCGGCTTTCACTATATATATACATTTTATATAACGCAATAACATAGACCACGGAGGTCAGAGGTTACCGCCTGCCTGGGCTTATCCCGCCAAAGCCAAAGCTGAAGGTCTAGCCACAGCCGCAGCCAGAACCCAAGACATAGCTAGAATATGCTCTGCAGTTGTTTGCAAAAGGCAGGCGGTGGAAAGCGACGCAGTTCCTCCGTGGAGGACGCCTCAACCAATCGGATGTCGGAATTGGCGCCCAATGGTCAGCCTCAAACGGAGCCAACCTCACGGACATCCAGTCTGCTACAGTTGCTCCACAGGAAAGGTCCGAAGTGCTTCCGTAAACCCCAGCGACCCAAGAGCCCAATGCAGGCAGAGAAGTGTGAGTAACCTATTGCCAAATTGCCATTTATTTTTTATTTTACTTTAAGCCAAACAACAGCAAAATGTCATCATAGTTGGTAGAAGAGATCGATATGTGAATTGGCCAAAATAGTGGAAGTGTTCAAATGTCTAAGAGGCAACAACTTATGTTTTTATTTTTCCTTTTTGCTTGCTCGACTCAAAAGAAAAGTGAAAAGTATTCCATCGACCTCATTTGAGTATTTTGTGGCTATAATGTGTGTGTGTTACCATTTGTGGTTTAAGCCAGTTTACAAAAGCAAGACACCCGAATCTCTTGCTGTTTTGCCACTGCCCTGGCTGACCAAAGGGTGGCCATATCGACCGGCCAGCCCCTTTTAATATACACACTACTATACAAACACACATAAATGTATATAAATGTGTGTGTGCCTGAGTGTGTGTTTGTTTGCATGGTCAAATAGAGCAACACACTCTGACACGGAAATGGGCGTTCAAGTTTGTATTACGAGCATGCGGTGGGCAAATGGAAAACCACGAGCAAAGTAGAACTCAGCACACAGTACGGGGAAAACTCAGCACGGAAAACTACCCGACCCAACAAGAGGCAGTCTTGCGTTGGATTTCGCGTGTACCACAAAGAAAATGTGTTTCTATTTTTTATAATTCTATAAAATTAAGACTTGGCTCTTTCAATTAAACCATTAAAGTGCTTGGCCCACATATATTTGGCCTTTTTACTGGAGTTGTGCAAAGTTGGTAGTATGTCTTGGCCAATTACGCTTAAAAGCAAATGAAACAAGGCACTTAAAGTCTAAACAGAAATCAATATATTTTAACGCAGTCCGTGAAATTAAAATCGAAACGAGGCCAAGTTCTTAAAGCCAACTTAAGTCCAAATTATTCCCTAACTGTGCTCAAGTGTTTTACTTAGGAATTTATGAAAAGTATTACAACGGGTATTACAATGGATGAAAACGGCAAGTAATTACATAACTGGCTACTGAAAAATGTTCAGGGTTTATCTATTTTATTTTTATTCATTTTAAATTAAGATACTTTCTGATTGATTTCTTAACTAATTGGAAGAGCAAGGACAGCAGCTTAGATAGAGTCACAAAGAAACTTTTTGTAGTGTGGCAGTATAGTAGTATTTATAGCAATTTATATAAGTTTTCTGATTAATATAATATCTTTAATATTTTTAAAAATTTCTCCCTTTTTTTTTTAGCGATCAGAGCAGCAATATTTATTCAGAAATGGTATCGACAGCACCAGGCGCGACAGGAGATGAGAAAACGTTGTAATTGGCAGATATTCCAAAATCTGGAGTATGCCAGTGAACAGGACCAAGCCGAGGTAAGATACAGGGTGCACTTTAGTGGTACAGGGTACACTACAGTCGATTCTATATTACTTTCCTGTTTAACTTGGCCTTCCACACGACTACTCTATTTGCAGCTATATAAATTTTTCAATGAGCTCATCAAGCACATGCCCCAGGCAGCTGGGACAGGGAACAAAAGTCCAACATCAAAATCAAGTAAGAACTGTCAAATGGCTGTCAAACTACGAAACTTAAGTAATTGTTTAATAATTTATTGTGCAGCTTCTGTTTTGGAAGAGAGTGATGTCTTAGCGGAGGAAGTTGGCGATATAGTATCTACTAAACTAGAATTACCCATTATGAAAAATCACATAGATCTTTTAATTGATGTATTCCGCAAGAAGAAGGTAAGAAAATTGTCCCAAAAATAAATGCAGTTAATTATTAAATTGATTTCTTGCAGTGTAACCGCTTGCATCCCAAGTATGTGGCTCTGATACTCCGGGAGGCTGCCAAGTCCTTAAAGCAGATGCCAAATCTGTCGATGGTATCTACTGCGGTTTCCCAGCAGGTTACAGTTTGTGGCGATCTGCACGGCAAACTGGATGATCTACTGGTGGTGCTCTGTAAGGTGGGGATTAAGAAGAGAATCTTGAGAGTCTTGACATTAATTTAAATGATTAATTTGTATTAGAACGGTCTACCTTCCACTTGCAATCCTTATGTCTTCAATGGCGACTTTGTGGACCGCGGTAAAAAGGGTTTGGAGGTGTTTCTCTTGCTGTTGTCGCTCTTTCTGGCATTTCCCAACTCGGTGTTCCTCAATCGCGGCAATCACGAGGATAGTGTTATGAATGCTCGTTATGGTTTTAGTCGCGAAGTGGAGCGAAAGTATCCGGTAAGTAGAGCTCCCTCCCTCAACGACTATATGGTAAATAATTGATTCTCTTTCAGCGCAATTACAAGCGTCTGCTGAGACTCATTGATGAGGTTTACCGCTGGCTTCCATTGGGATCAATTTTAAACAATCGTGTGCTAATTGTACATGGGGGCTTCTCGGAGAACACTGATTTAGAACTACTCAAGAGCATTGATAGAGGAAAGGTATGTAGAGTCCTATCGCAGACCCGATTCTTGCTATATTTTAACTACATTTATTTCCAGTACGTTTCGATATTACGTCCACCTCTCACAGAGGCCCAACCACTGAACAAAGCCGAGTGGCAGCAGGTGAAACTTTTGTACATTTTATGCTAAAACACTTACTCAAATAAGTTTTATTACATTGCAGATTTTCGACATCATGTGGAGCGATCCGCAGACTGTGCCCGGCTGTATACCAAACACACTGAGAGGCGCTGGTGTCTGGTTTGGTCCAGACACCACAGAAAAGTTCCTGGAGCGGAATCGACTCAGCTACGTCATAAGATCACACGAGTGCAAGCCCAATGGACACGAGTTTACCCACGATAACAAGGTGAATATGTTGATATATCCATCATTTCGTATAAACTATAACTGTGCTTCTTGCAGGTCATTACCATATTCTCGGCTTCCAACTACTATGCCATGGGCTCCAACAAGGGCGCCTATATGCGGCTTAACCATCAGTTAGTACCACACTTTGTGCAGTACGTCTCGGCTGCCTCGCAGGCCAAGAGACTGACCTTCAAGCAGCGTGTGGGCATCGTGGAGAGCGCTGCTCTAAAGGAGCTGGCAGTGAGAATGCGTGAGCATCGGGATGAGCTGGAGACGGAGTTCAAAAAGTACGATCCTGATAATAAGGGCTACATAACCATTTCGAAGTGGTGCTATGCCATGGAAAATGTTACCAAATTGGGTCTACCCTGGCGACTGTTACGCGATAAACTGGCACCCGGCACCGACAGTCAAAGTGTTAACTATTTCCGTACCTTGGATTTGCTGGACACCGATGTGATTGTGAGTTCGATACTAATAATTTTAAATTCGTAATCCTTATAGACTCTTGTAACACTCACAGATGGAAGCCGAGGCTGATGGCACTACAGTTATGGATGCTTTGTATGCCAACAAGTCCAGTTTGGAGACCATTTTCAATATAATAGATGCAGACAACTCAGGTTAGATAATCTCATCATCTTAAAGAGTCTTTTAACTGTTTTAATCAACTCACTTTAGGTGAAATCACCCTGGATGAGTTTGAGAAGGCAATTGATCTCTTGGTGGCTCACATGCCAGGCGTTTACTCCAAAGCAGAAATGCTTGAGAAATGCCGAATGATGGATCTCAATGGGGATGGCAAGGTGGAGCTCAATGAGTTCCTCGAAGCGTTTAGATTAAGTGACATACATAGAAAGCAACAACAGGAAGCGGATATTCGAAAGCGTTCCACGACCAGATCATCTAACAATCAGCCAACTTCAGAGTCGGTTACAAAATTGGCTAACATTATATCGAAAAATACTTTGATCATTGAACAGGATATAGATCCAACGGACTGCGAGTCAAAGACAATTGGTCCAAAGTAATGAAATGTTTAAATAAAAGAGTACAATATACATATATATATTAATCGAATGTTTTCCAAACATTATACTATATCTGTCAAAATTCACATATTTTGATTTGCACTCAAATATTACTTTTTTGGTAATCCTTTCCAAAGTCTCTCTTTACTTACTATCGGAGCACATGCCTGAATGCGAATGCTTATTTTAAGACAATTTTTATGCTGCTTTCTTCTCTATATACTTACACTGAAAAAAATAAAGATCATTTCCTTTCAACTCTTAAGTAATGTGTTTCTATTTCATTCCTGTACCGATTTAAGTACAGAGATTGGCGTATATTTTTCTACATAAGTATTTAAAGCCATTTTCATTCCACTATTTTAACTCTTGGTTGTCAATATTCATTCCACGTAATTTATAATTAATTGTTCCTCTGACAATAATGATGAGCGACATTAATTGTTCGTAATTCAATTCAATTAATTTAATTTCCGTTTGCATAATTTGCATAAACATTTTGCATGATTTACAGTTGCTGTGATATTTACTTAAAAATACCACAATTAAAAAACTCAACACAATAACTGACAAATATTTGCTTTCAGCACATTTATTTACCTTGTGTGGATTTCTTTTTTCCACAAAATAATATCCTACAGCCACTAGAAGTGTGATACAAAACGTTGCGAAATCAAATTTGTGCAAGTATTTTATACTTTACAGAGTATCTACTGGTCGAAACTACGGCGCTTTGTTACCACTGCAATTAGTTTTGTTGCACGTGACTTTATAAACAGCTTTGTGGCAAAAAAAATCATTCTTTCTCTCTCTATCCTTCTCTGACTTGTTCGGTTCTCGTTTCCTCAGCAGTGTTTGAGCTTAAAACTCTTAAAGCCGCACGGAATTTATTGTTGAAATTTATACTTAACAGCCACCTTCGGGAAAGTATGGACATGGTCTTTTTTAATTTGTGTGTCGGTCAAAGTTTTTCAATTTAAAATTTCTCTAAGTTGAATGTTTAATATACAAAGTGTGGCTGCGTCTGCGGCTGCGGCTGCGGCTGCTCTGCACACCTGTTCCCCAGTTTACAGTTTCAATTTTTTCCGTTTCCTGCGAGAAAAGCGTCGTCCATTCGATAATTAAGTTTTATTCGGTCGTGAAACTTTTTACACTTGTTCAGTTTGTATACCTTTGTAGAGGATTTTTTGTATTTGCATTGAAATGTTACAAGAATGTTACATAAGTACTGATTTGAGTTTCATCAGAATGCAGTATCAGAATGTTATAAATCCAAACAAGATAGCAGTAACTGATAAAAATTGTCTAGTGCTCAATGAGCTGTTTAAATTTAATTTCGACTCAATAGCCTCCTTCCGAAAGTTGTGCCTTTTGTGCCATTTACAGGGAATACCCATGTAATGATAGCGTTTATGTCCTCTCACTTGTTTGCATGTGTCCTTGCAATGACCGAACTCAGCTGACTTCTCCGCATACATGTGTAATGTATACATATATCTTTTGTTCCTAACATATTTTTATATACACGTTATACATGTTTTTTCCCGCGTACAGTAAAACAATTGAGACGTGCCGTGCATTGGCAAAAGCGTCAAATGTGTCGTATGAGCGATGTTTGTGTGCTCAGTGTTTTTCACTTAAAGCAGATGGCGAATGTTTCAACTTTGAACTCTACACTTCATTTTTTATTAAACACAATATTCTGTAGCTGGCCCTGAGCTGAAACTGCGTGTCCATTGCATGTCAACGGATTTGATTGACGAGGGTGATTTAATAAGAGAAATGAACAAGGGAGCACACAAAAAATAAAATGAAACGGGTAACGATTTAAGAACTCGCTCCTTTTATTTCAAGGACAGCAAGGACGACGACACAAGCTGTCAAGGAGCAAATATTTAAAAAATAGTATTTAAAAAAGTAAATACAGATCCGGCGACAAATGTCAGATGTGAGGTCGGTGACCGACTTCTGATTTCTAATTTAAATCACTTTGTTAAGAAATCATTTTTATTGCTACCTAAAATCATACGAAAACAAAAATTTGGTTGCTTTAATTGGGTTCCTTTGTGTTATTTTAATATTGTTAATTACTTTTTCTTCATAAGAAGTGAATCACGTCTAAAAATATAATTTTTTTCCCTTTTTTGTTCATTTCTGGTGCTTTACAAACTGTTTGTCAAAACGATTCAACCTTTTGTTAGTGTAAAAAAGTAAATAACAATAATTTAATTCCATCAATGTCGCAATTTTCATTAAAAACTGTGCACGGATATGAAAAAAATTAATTATAGGGCAAACTTAGTCAGGTTCCGCCTGCGTGATAAAAAAAGCTTTTACGCATACATATACGCAGCTTTGCAAGCGAAAAGCTCTCCATTGAAACAGCACACAACGAATTATTCAATTCAATTAAGTTCAATTAAATTGTCATAAACTAACTTCCCAACTCGTAAACAATTTAAAGTAGGCATTGAATTTGTATATCATGTAGAGGCGTGACCCGAGTTGCTTTTTGTATAATTTTATTTGATTCGTTTATTGAGTATTAAATATAAAAAAATAGATCAAATAATATAATAAAACTTATTAACGTTTAGCCTGGAAAGTTCGTAGATGCATTGATTTAAGCAGCAGCTAAACAAATCAAAATATATTATTAGGGTCAAATGAGTTATTAATTAATAAATTTTCACTTACTTATGGGCTGGGGATTAGAAATCTCTGCTGGCAAAGCTGGGGCAATTGGGGCCAGGAGAACACGCTCAGTGGGCGCACTTTGTTGCACCTGAGGACTGGGTGTCACGGCCTCATCGGTAAGCTTATGCTTGAGTTCGTCGTACTTCTGGGCAACAGTTGAACCCAAGTCCTTGGCACCATCACCAATCTTCTTGGCATAGGGCTTTGATACCTCAACGACTGTCTCGGCGCCTTGGGCCACCTTGCAGCCCAAATTCTTAAAGAAACTGGTAATGTCACTGTCATCCGGATTCTTGGGCTGATCACAGTCTGCGGCGTATGTGCCACAGATAACAAGCAACAACACAAGGAGCGAGCTCACAATTTTAATGCCCTTCATATTGAAATGATTTTATTTTTTTGCTCTTCAGCTGTGATTATCTACCTTGACTGTACAAATGCGACTGAGCGATGTAAGCAAAGCCTGAAAGTATCAGATGCGAAAGCTTTGCTCAGAAAATCAAACCGGTTTCTTAAAGCTTCCACGAATAGCTCTTCGAGTGCTCTCTGCTCCACATCGCCCGAAGCATTGCTCATATTTTAGTAACTAATAGAACAATGCTTATGTGTCGCTGTGACTTTTAGTGCTTCCCAGAAGCACGTATATAGACTAAAATACATATATGTATACTACTCTAAATTATTATGTATATATAGTACTGTTGATCAGTGTCAACAGCCGAGTCAATTGAGCAAGGTTCGTCTGACCGCTCGATTGTTCATTCTATAAACAAACAGTATTCAGAGACGATAAGAAACGGCAAAATTGAAATGTAAGCTGTCTCATAGACAGATCAGGTTTATTATACCTGTTAGTCGATGAGTTTAGGGTATATAGTATTCCGAAAATGGTTCGGTTTTGTAATACGAACCTTAATTAGAGCGTAATTTAAACGGTATGTCAACTTCCTCGTTATTTTTCTTAGTCATTCAATAAATATTCAAGTCAGGCCTTTATCGCGTCGTGCAGTATGTAATCTAAAATGTTTTTAAAGCAATTTATTGTAGCTAAAGTATACTATTACCATTTATGAAAGCTTCAAATACATGTCTGGCTAGTTACAGTTAATTTGAGTCATAGCATCAGATAATTAGAGCACCTAAGTAAACACTGAAATGAAATATCTTTGGGATATACCTTTTGGTTTTTGCCAGCCACTTCCTGCTGCTTCCGACCCTTTGTCCAGTCACCATAAAAAATAAGTAAAAGAAGAAGAGGAGCCAAATTATCCCAAGGCAACAAAAGAGCCCCCAGTTACCAGTTGCCAGTTTTCCCCATGTCGTTGCTTTCCCATTTCCTTTTTTTTTTGCCTCAATTAATTTTCGCTTTATGTATTATACTCGTATGACCAAGTTTTTGCCTTTCGGTTATGCCCTTGTTAAATTTACATAAAATTTCGAATATAAGCTGCAGGGAAATGTGTGAAATTGTGTGGGTTTGCTTTAAGGAGGCGTGTCTCAACCCACTGTCATAAGCAATATGTGTGTGCCTGAGTGTGTGTGTGTGTGTGTGTGTGGACATACGTAATAAATCATGACTGTTCTGAGTTACTTCGAAGTAAGGTTTCTTCTCATCTCCGCTCCAAGGCAACATAACATAATATTTTCACTAATGAAGTCATTTCACAGTTCAATGCCGTCGGAAAAGCGTCGTCTTTTTATACCTTGTATAAGAAGTGTATTATAGTATCTTCATCTTTGCTGGCCACGCGCTGCCAGCAAAGCAATCGCTCCTGGCATCCTCCAGGCTAGCTCCTTTGCTAGCTTCGTGTCTTATTGGCAAAACTGATTTAGTCACGTTTCCGATGGCGTTGCCCTCGCTATTGCTATTGCCTTTATCGTGATTACTCTCTGCTCAGCAGCTAACAAGTTGCCATAGAAAATTTGTTCACTTTTAGTTCACTCTTCGTGGAGTCAGTGTGTGTGTGGGTGTGTATTGAAGCTATTTTAATTAAGCTGGAGGACCTACACATGCCAACGCCACTGGTTTCTCTACTGCACAGTCCCCCACGGCGTATGCGTCATATAAAAAACGTTGCAGCGTTCTCCACGCTTTATGTATAGAAATAAAAAAAATAATAATAAAAGTGAAGGATATAAAAATGAAAACGCTGACAGCATTTCCTGGCCCCTACAGAAGGGTTCGCTTCGGTTCGAGCATACCCCTATTTTTAGGATTGAACCAGGGTCTGTTTCGCTCGCTGTCTCACGGGTTCTGGGTGACAGTGCGGAATTTTTATATGCCCTAGAATGTGTTATTCGCACACAAATACACAAGTGAACTACAAATGTCACTTTTTTAGTTGCTCACTCGGGGAGACGCGGAGTGACGACGACGGCGGCACACGCACGATGGACCACAAAAGTATGCAGCATATTTTTATGGCACATAAATGTCATAATGCCATGCGGCATACACTCTCTCTCCCTAGACTTGTAAAGGGAGTTCCCGATGTCTCATGCTTCAACTCGCAACTTAATGTACAAACGACATTCTGATGATGATTTATTTAAATTGTCATCGCGTTCAGCAAAAATTTGATCGCATCTGTGTGTACTTTGAAACGGAATTCCAATTTATAGAAGAGTAACAACAACAACCGTTGAAAAAAATTAAATGGCATAGCTTATAAATGAAATTTAAGTGATATTTCTAGTGTTTCTAGGAAATAAATCTCTTACCAAACAACAAATAATGAAAAAGTATTGATTCCAATAACTTTCTTCGATTGTTTCGATTTCCTTGTGGCAATTTCTTTTCTGACTGAAATTAAAGCCATTCGGATGATAAGCTACCCAAACATTGTCAGCCAAGATTCTAATACAACCAATTTCAAGTAGGTTAACACCTCCCTAGTTGACATTTGGATCAGGGCATCAGCCAGCCGGGTTACTTTAGCTTTCAGTTCTGTTTGCTTCTGGCCTTTCGCCTACAAGTTAACAATATTGTTGCATACTTTCAGGCAATAACAAATTCGAGAACATTGTGCTGTTGGCTATTCGATTGAGTGTGTGCCAGTGGCAGAGACTCCAATTGAGTTGGAACCAAAACAGTTGTTGTTTGTTCCATTTGTCTAGGCAAACATTAATTAATTTTGCATTTTGCGCATTATTAACAGCCAGGAAAAGTTGAACGAGTGAAAAGTTTACCCGTTTAACAGCTGGCGATTTTGTGTTTGTTTTTGTTTTTGTAGCTGAAACTTTGCCGGTTGCTGTGCAACTTTAATGAACTGCGGTGAGTGCAGCGAGCGCATGAAAATCGAAACCTAATCAAGCACATTGGCCATAAATACAAATCGCATTAGTTAAACTGGACCAGAAACGAGGCTCGCACACTCCGTAGCCTTTAGGTTGGTAGTTCATGTGTGTGTAATTTGTATGGCGCTAGTGTGTGTGTGTGTGTGTGTGCAGCTTGCAGGGCTTTACTCAAATATGCGCTCTATCTCTCTCTCTCTTTCAAACCAACAGTCTATTTCTGTCGGCTGCACACTGGTTAAATAGTGGCGAAAACTGAGTGAAACTTTAATTTTCACATACACAATCAATTTAATTTTAATAAGTTATTGGGTTCCTTTAAATTATCTTAACTTTAAATGAGTTTACTGTTGATTCAAATTAAGATTTACTGTAATTTGGATCAGTGTGAAGTGTTGTCTTGTGGCAAATAGCATTTAACTTTGTTTGTTTACTGTGGTGTGTAACTCAGGGGCGTGGCAGACTAGTGGCAGCTGGAAGCGGGGCTAAAGTGTGCAAAGTGCATATATCAAAGCGAACTAATGAATAAATTCATTGAATCGGTAGCTTTGCCCAGAGTTTGCAGAGCATTCGAGTTTAGTTGAGAGTATGCCTTTTGTTCGCAAAATAACAGACTGAGCGTAGAAGCAAAAATTTAAGTTTATTTGAGTGAATTTCAAGAACATTTTCGCATCTCGTTAGCTATTTGCAGAAAGCGACTTAATCGAACCAAATGTGCGAAACCCACATTAGTTAGAAAGGGTTACCCGACAAATTTATACGACCCTTTGGCTTATTTATGGGCATTACTCAGGCATAATATGAAAGTGTTTTTTAAACCAGCTGTCTGCTGTCTGCTGCCTTTCGAATGAGCTGATAATTTGGAAACTACCTATTAAGCGCCTTTAGCCAGTATACAGCCCTGCGAAAGGTACAAGTAGCAACGATTAAAAGGCAAGAGGAGCATGAAACAGGAGTCGAGTGAACTGTTATTTAATTCACCTGACAAACATCGCACCTGTGGCTGTCATTAAACGGCAAATAGAAGGGCGGGGCGGGGCGATGGGGGAGGGACAAAATGGATGGTTGAGCGCTTTATATTTGTCAATTAATCAAGGCAGCCAGCTCAATTAAAATTTTACACAGCAAGTGGCTTAGAGGATATACCAATTCCGATGGCCATAAAATTTTAATTGGTTTCAAGTGTACTGCTAGAAGGTTCTGGATGATACGCGATACAGATTGTGCGGCATTTAAGGCAGTAGCACAAAGGTGTAAGCGATATAACCAGCAGTTACTGATAAGAAATATACACGTATGCCTTAGTTGGATATGGCTTATAAAGTCAGATTTAAAGTCATATAAACTGTGAAGTTTGACAAATGAAATGACTACTTTTTCGCACTCTTGAATTACTGTAACCCAAACACATGCTACAAGACTTTTAGTTCATCTGTTGGCCACATTGAAAATGTGTCTAAATTATACTTAAAATGCACAAATCGTGTGTTCACACAGACAGATAACTTAGCCCAGTTAGCTGCAAGCTGAAAGCTCAAACTCATTGGTATGTGGGAAAGCAACGCCTGCGAGGGATTTTCCTACGGAAATCACTTGAAGTGAAAGCGGAAAAGTGGCAAAGGCACCTGAATTCGTGGCCAAACAATGGCTCAGATGCTGCATATGTTGCATAAGCGAATTCGTTAAATTTTACAAAAGCCAAACAATACCGTTAAGTTCGCGCACTCAGTTGATTGTCTGGCAAATGGAAAGATTTATCGAAGGGGAAATGAAGTTTTCGTTGCACGTGTCGGCTAAGAACGGGATTATCTCTGGCAAAACGCCCACTTGGCGCCATTTTTTAAATTGTAAATCAATTTTCAATTTAATTTTTCATTTAAAACATTTTATTTTACGCAGCCAGACAACAGTATTAATTGCTGTGCAAAATGATATGACGGCTAAATTTAAGTGACGTGCAGACAAATCAAGAGACGAACAACGATGACAGCTGTCTGTTATCTGTTATCAAAAAACATCAAGGGAAAAACGCCAGACAAACAAAAAAAATATGCGTGATTTGAATGTGAGCTGTGACAGTCGATATGATCATGCGTTGACGTTGCCTAGACATAATTTAATTAAGCCTTACATTTATTATTCCCATCACGCAGGACATACTTCTCTGTCCCGCCAAGAGAGTGCTCTCAGCTCTCAGCTTAGCTAAGCTATTAATACACTCGTATAAGTCTCTGCCAGTTCCTCCTTCCTTTCGAGTTCTGTATTAAATTCTAATTTTGTAGTTGCTTGTAAAAAGAAAATAATAAGGCTCGTAATTTAATGCTAATTTATGCAAATGTCACAGCTAAAGACAAACATCTTCAACATTTTGAGTGTCAAATAGAAATAATTGAAAGCCAACAACTTTAAGCTTAAAATTCATGAACTAAAAGTGCTGGAAACCCCTATTCTCGTGGGATAAATCTTCTAAATTGAAATAGCAATCGCAAAGGGAAGGAAACTTAGGAAACGATAGGCAGACAGTCGATTTGGTTGCTGCAACTTGAGTGCTGAAATCTCTAGACATTTGAAAGTATCACAATACAGATTTCTTTTTGCAAATACAAGATTTATATGCATTATATATATTAAACAAGTGAGAAAGGCTACAGTCGAGCGAGCCGACTGTCAAAGACCCCGTACTTCTTCTACTGTGAAATTTTCCATATATATATCAACCAATTTGTCCCATGAGTGCTTGGTGAGGATAGTTATAATGCTACCATACGCGTACAGTGTGAATCTCACCATAGTTTTGATAGTATGTAAATTGAATTTTGGATTTGAGATCTACTGAAAGTTCTGTTCGCTTGGTATTACAGCTGGAATATTTAAATTCCCAGTTGAATTCTCAGGCGAAAAGAAATCCACAGTAAGATACAACAGAATCTACAACAGCCCAGTTTAAGCAAAGTAATTTGCCTGGTATTTCTGTTAAAATATTAGCAGCTCGTGAGCTCCCTAGATTAGCGAAATACATCAGCGATCAGCTAAAAATGAGTATTTTTCTAGCTGATTCACCAGGCGAACAGAATCAGCCGAAAGTGACATTAATGTTAATGTTAAGACAATGTTAATGTTAAGTCAATGTTAATGTTAAGTCACTGTTAAGTCGATGTTAAGGCAATGTTAATGTTAAGTCAATGCTAAGACAATGTTAATGTTAAGTCGATGTTAAGGCAATGTTAATGTTAAGTCACTGTTAACACAATGTTAATGACAAGACAATGTTAATGTTAAGTCACTGTTAAGTCGATGTTAAGGCAATGTTAATGTTAAGTCACTGTTAAGTCGATGTTAAGGCAATGATAATGTTAAGTCAATGTTAATGTTAAGACGGACGGACGGACAGACAGAAGCACAAACAGCGAAGAGATTGTAAACAGAGAGTGGGCGGAAGAGAGAGGCAGTGCACGTGTATAAACAAACCTTTTTGGTTTGGCGGGAAGCCGATCTGTGCACGTGTATAAACAAATCTTTTTTTTTGTTTACTTTATGTATTGCAACCTGCTGACTATTTCTGTTGGCCTGGTATTTCAGCTAAGATTTAAAAGATCCAGGTGTTCATACAGAGATTAGAGTGCGGGAGCACTTAAAAATTTAAGTGCATAATTTCGGGCGGGTTATGAAAATTATATGCGTGGACTGACAACGCTTATCTGTAGCATACTTTCGGGCGGCGTATGAAAATTATATGCGTGGACTGACCACGCTTATCAGTAGCATACTTTCGGGCGGCGTATGAAAATTATACGCGTGGGCCGACAACGCTTATTAGTAGCAAGAGATCAGCATTGTGGCTAGTTTAGCCTTTTTTAAGCCGTTTTAGCTGTTTTCGCTAGACTGATTGCTTTGCGCTACGAGTTACTAAGAATATTAATAATCTTTTCTTAACATAAAGCTTGGAGGAAAGCTTTCTTGTTCAGTATAAAGTCTAAGAGTCAAAACTATCCAACTTTGATATTGAATATTTTGGGACTCAGACGTCAGATTTTCGATTGGTATGACTTTTTGGACTCGGGAGGACCAGGACTATCGATTGGCATCAAAAAATCGCAATCTTAAATTTTGTCGATTTTTGACAAAAATGCAAAGGGGTAACACTGCAAAATTTGTCAAAATGGGGTCGAATTTAAAAATTTGAATTTTGGCATGGAATCGATGCTACTAGTTGTCTGGAGTCTAAAAAGGCAGCGCTTTTCAAAATATCACTTCATTTGGCTGAGAAATTATCATTCAAAGTTGACAATATGAATTTATTGGTATATTGGTATATTTTCAATACTTGAGGCTTAAACATATTGTAGCATAATTTCGGGCGGCGGATGAAAATTCTGTGCGTGTCGAAAACGCTTATCAGTAGCATACTTTCGGGCGGCGGATGAAAATTATATGAGGGGCCGACAACGAGAGATCAGCAGTGTGGTTGGTTTAGCCATTTTAAAGCTATTTTAGCTTTTTCAGCTTGATTGATCGCTTTGCGCTGCGAGTTACTAAGAATATAATTAATGTTTTCTTAACATAAAGCTTGGAGGAAAGCTTTATTGTTCAATATAAAGTCTAAGAGTCAAAACTATCCAACTTTGATATTGAATATTTTGGGACTCAGACTTCAGATTTTCGATTGGTATGACTTTTTGGACTCGGGAGGACCAGGACTATCGATTGGCATCAAAAAATCGCAATCTTAAATTTTGTCGATTTTTGACAAAAATGCAAAGGGGTAACACTGCAAAATTTGTCAAAATGGGGTCGAAAATAAAAATTTGAATTTTGGCATGGAATCGAAGCTACTAGTTGTCCAGAGTCTAAAAAGGCAGCGCTTTTCAAAATATCACTTTATTTGGCTGAGAAATTATCATTCAAAGTTTAAAATATAAATTGTTTGAGATTTAATTTTTCAATACTTGAGGCTTACATATTTTGCAGAATACTTTCGGGCGGCACGTGAGAAATCATGTGCTTGATACGAAAACGCTTATCAGTAGCACACTTTCAGGAGGCGTATGAAAATTATATGCGTGGGTCGACAACGCTTATCAGTAGCAAGAGATCAGCATTGTGGCTAGTTTAGCCTTTTTTAAGCCGTTGCTTTGCGCTACGAGTTACTAAGAATATTAATAATCTTTTCTTAACATAAAGCTTGGAGGAAAGCTTTCTTGTTCAGTATAAAGTCTAAGAGTCAAAACTATCCAACTTTGATATTGAATATTTTGACACTCAGACGTCAGATTTTCGATTGGTATGACTTTTTGGACTCCGGAGGACCAGTACTATCGATTGGCATCAAAAAATCGCAATCTTAAATTTTGACGATTTTTGACAAAAATGCAAAGGGGTAACACTGCAAAATTTGTCAAAATGGGGTCGAATTTAAAAGTTTGGATTTTGACATGGAATCGAAGCTACTAGTTGTCCAGAGTCTAAAAAGTCCACGCTTTTCAAAATATCATTTCATTTGGCTGAGAAATGAACATTCAAAATTGACAATATGAATTTATTGTGATTTGAATTTTCAATACTTGCGGCTTAAACATTTTGTAGCATACTTGCGTGAGGCGTATGCAAATTATATGCGCGGCTCACGAACGCTTATCAGTAGCATACTTTCGGGCTGCATTTGAAAATTATATGCCCGGTCCGACAACGATTATCAGTAGCATACTTTCGGGCGGGGTTTGAAAATTATATGCGCGGGTCGAGAACGCTTATCAGTAGCATACTTTCGGGCTGCATTTGAAAATTATATGCGCGGTCCGACAACGATTATCAGTAGCATATTTTCGGGCGGCGTTTGAAAATTATGTGCGCGGGACGACAACGCGAGAGATCAGCAGTGTGGCTATTTTTTAAAGCCATTTTAGCTATTTTAGCTTGACTGATTGCTTTGCGCCACGAATTTATAAGAATATTTTAATGTTTTCGTAAAATAAAGCTTGGAAGAAAGCTTGGAAGAAAGTATTATTGTTCAATGTAAAGTCTAAAAGTCAAAAACTATGTAACTTTAATATTGAATATTTTGGGACTCAGACGACAGATTTTCGATTGGTATGACTTTTTGGACTCGGGAGGACCAGGACTATCGATTGGCATCAAAAAATTGCAATCTTAAATTTTGACGATTTTTGACAAAAATGCAAAGGGGTAACACTGCAAAATTTGTCAAAATGGGGTCGAATTTAAAAATTTGAATTTTGGCATGGAATCGATGCTACTAGTTGTCTGGAGTCTAAAAAGGCAGCGCTTTTCAAAATATCACTTCATTTGGCTGAGAAATTATCATTCAAAATTGAACATATTGAATATTTAATATTTTAGTACTCAGACGTCAGATTTTCGATTGGTATGACATTTTGGACTCGGGAGGACATGCTTGACATGCAGTGATGAGCAACTTAGCATGGAAGGAAACTGATTTTAACCATGTTTGTTTTCATTTCTACGCAGACTAACGACGCTAATTTTTACCGAGAATTCATTTGAGCTGAAAATTCCGTGTACAATGACTGCCAATTGCGATAAAACGAACAAGAGACACACAGATAGAAATGTGAAGAAGGGTGGAAAGGGGTAAGTATTTAGGGGGAATGAAAGCAAATTGTTCAGCCATTTATGGCGCCAGAGGAGGCCAGCAATTTGATGGTCACAGCATGCTGGTTTAATGCACAATTGGACTCTACTTGTATTTGTTCTCCAACGTGAATGTGTGTGTGGGTGTGTGTGTGGGTGTGTGTGTGGGTGTGTGTGTGGGTGTGTGTGGTGAGCAAACCCCATTTGCGATGCATGTGGCAACATTTGAGCTCGGCTCAGTGCTCGAATCATTGTGCTTGACAAATAAAGGACATTTCCAACACAGATCATATAAACAGTCTCTGGCTAAGGTGTAGCTCACATATAAAACGGAACAATAGACACTGAGAAAACTCGATTAAATAATGAAAATATATTTTTAAAACTTTAAATTAAAAAAACTTTTGTGTAAAATAAATTTTAATTTATGGTAAGAAATATTTTAACAAACCAGACTTTCTGTGGTTTAAATAAATAAAACTGTACTTCAAAAAACTCAACAATAAAATAAATTTATTTCCTAAAGAGACAGTAGTTTTTCTCTTATGCTTACCACTGTTATCCTACCAATACTCCCAGACTGTTAACTCGCACACTCGAATGCCAGTAACCAATATAATCCACACATACATATATAATCCATTATAAAACTGTTTACATAAGGTTTCCTTAAATTGGTTTATTGTTGCTGTTCGTAGTGCTGCCATTGTCTGCTGCTCTCTTGGGCAGGAGTGAATGGGACCAGCTCGTAAGCCCATGAAAGCTTATGTGAACCTTTGGTGCTAGTCAATGCAGTACGGTCTAAACTGTCATTAATAATGCAATTGTCGGTATGGCTGATAAATTGTTGCGGCCTGACAATTTGCACTTTTAACCGCAACACACATAAAAATACCCACAAAAATCAACCGTAATATACTAAACTTTCACATAAAACTAAACCGATGGGATTTGTTGGGTTATAATTAAATAAAATGTTAGTTTCGGTAGCTTCCGATGTTTTGTGAATGTAAAACAAGCAATTGGCAATTTAGCAAATGGAAATCCGTGTGAGTTATGCTCGACTTTCAATTGATGTACGACCAATGAGAAGCAAATTACCAAACGAATAATGATTGTACTGATAATGATGATGATGATTATCATTATAGTGCGGTGTGAGCATTTGCCAAGCTTAATAATTATCAAAAAGTCAATGTGCCAAATTGAATTAAGTACGAATTCGTATGGGGAATTATTTGTGTGCGCAACACGTCGTATGAGCAATAAAAATTACACAAATTAATTGCACGTTATCAATGTGTGCAATTATGTGTGTTTCTCCTAATTGAATTCCACAGGAATAAAATGACAATGCTTTGCTGTGAATCAGTGTTGTCTGTTTTACTCAAGCCAAACTTTATATGGGACCATTTTGAAACATTAAATGATTAAAGCTCAGCCACATGAAGTGATACATACTTCATATCCTTCCAAGTCGAAATATATACCAATCGAACACCTTATGTATGAGTATTCAAATATTCCATATGGAGAAGTTGGACGAATTTAAAGTAGTTCCCAACTTAAGCTCAAAATAAACAACAAATAAAGCTCGATCTATCTGTTAATAAAAGTATCTAGCTATAAAATTGCTGAAATAGCAACACTGACTTCGACAATAATAGTAAACTTTATTCCATACACTGATAACTCAGTCTTGTTCTTCCTTTCATTTAACTGCATTTAAATTATAGTTGGCAAGCTATAAATTCTGTAAATATGAGTTCGACGTATCCATTGGGGAAGCACAAGTTGAAGTGAGGGAGAATTTGGTCCAATCTTGTTACGCATTCTCTAAGCCACAGCACAGACAAGATAACCTAATGTCGCTGATTACGTTTGTTCCGTACTAAGCTCCCGCCTGAAAGTATGCTAAGCATTTGAGAAATTGAAATTTATAAAAGCGCCAAATGCAAAAAACCTTGAGAGAGAAAACAATACCAAACACGAGATGGCAAGCCAAGTCAAGCTAATGCAATGCCAGCCAAGATTTGCTCAAGTCAATGGCTTCAATTTGCTTTTATAGCCCTCGAGGGAAGAAGGGGCAAACTATTTGTCAGCGATGGCGTCAAGCCAAGCCAGGACATGAACTCATTCTGTTTCGGATTCGGATTTGGGTTTGGGTTCAAGTTCTTGTACTGGTACTGGCACTGGTTCCCTCAACTTGTTTGCACCATCATTTGCAAAGTGTAATTGTCGCAATTATCGTAAATTTTCGTCCTGAATTGTTGTCGCATTAAAGTAAATTTGAGTTTCTTTGTTTCACACTTTTCGCGCACTATTTCAGCATTAGGCGAAGTTTCGTACCGCGGAATCCAAAACACGTTTGTTAAAAACCAAAACCAAAAGAGAATCCAATCACCCCAAAGGACTCGTCATGGCGGCCTGTTGCACGTTTGCGAGAGCTTTCGCTCTTAAGCTCGACCACGGACTCTCTTCACTCTGCACTCTTTTGAGCTAAGAGCAAACACTTTTCGACCAATTTTATTGTGGTACGTACACGGTATCTCGATTTGGACTTGGCCATTATGTTAAGTGCACTGAATGTTCATGTACTTTGAAGCTGCTCATGGAACTTTCAAGGCAACACATGAGGAGCGTGAGAAGTGTGAGGGAATGCGAGGGTTTATGCTAAACAAAAACACATTAAGGCGCTTTCTATATGAGCGGTTCGGGTTATTAGGACAAAAGTTGTTGGCCAAATTGTTGAAGCTAAGCAACAAGAGCAACAACAATATGTTAAAGCGAGGTTAGCGGTGAAGGGGTAAAGCAGCGAATGAGGGAGGGGGAAAAGGATGAACAGCAGGTAACATTAACAAGCTTGCAGTTTAGTAATGGAATTAGAAAAGGGCATCAAAAATATGAGAGCGTTGAGCTAGAGCTAGAACTAGAGAAAGTAGTAGTGGTAGTGGAAGAAAGCTAGACATCAAGTGAGATAGTTGAGCGTTAAGTTGATGAAAAAATACAAATTGGATTGGCCCTAATTGCATTTACTTGTCAGTTAGTTGGGTATTCATGAGATACGCTCAGCTCAGTTCAGCTCACCAAAGCGAATATTCACTCTGCTCGAATGCTCAAAATATGAGTGTGTATGAGTGGGTGTGAGAACTACTTAAGCATACTAAGTTAAGAATCTACTTCACAAAAGAGGAGCGTTTTCTACGACGATAGTTTGATTAATCCTTGCAATCCATGACAGTTTATTGGGAATACATTTAAATACACTTTGTTGTGAAATGTAATAAAAATGTTAATAAAATTAATTATGGGAACGCATCTTTATTAGTCCATCTACCATTTACTCTAGTAAAGTAGAGTCAGTGGTGGTCTAACAAGCATTTATTTAAGCAAATAGTAGAATATTTCATATAATTTTCAACTTTTAAAAATAAACTTAAAACCTTCTAACACTGACAATAGATTAAACGTCTAGAAACATATGCTACTTAGAGTCTAATGCCCCACTTAGTCCTAAAGAGTATTGTTGAGTCGAGCAGATTCAATTTGACGCAATCTCAGCAGCTAGAAACAACGAGGTCGTATGGAGTAACATATCGCCTAGGGACTGCGACATGTGCGGCAAGTTTATCACACGGAGCGAAGGACCAAATCCATTTCCCCAAAATGTGTCAACCTGGCGAGGTGTCAAACTGACAAGCTCCTTGTCCTTGTCCTTGCTCTGATCCTGGTGCTGGTGCTGATGCTAATGCTGGTCCTGGTAGTAATGTAAGCTACAGGAAGGAGCTCAGCTGCCAGGCAGCTTAAATGAAAATTTAAATATGCAAGTACATTTTCAGCGAGTCGAAAACGTTGACTATCTATTAAAATGTTATGACATTTGAAGCTCAGGCTGAGATTGCCTGAAGAGGAGAGGGAGTGGGAAGAGGGGATAGGGAAGAGGAAGGCGAACATTGACAAGTAAATGTCAATTTGTTTTACAAAAGCCAACGCATCATCTCGTTCCATATGAATCCTAGTTGGAGCACATATACCATAGAGGGAAATCAGGCAACAACTTTGGACAAGTTTTGACTTTCAATTTTGCAAATGAGGTGCTGAAGACATGTGCAAAGTTTGCGATAGCAGACACAAGACACCAAATACAAGACAGGAGACAGTCGACAGTAGACACTAGATATAACAAACACAGACACAGTCACACCCACACTAACGAAGCAGAGGCACTCAGGTATGTGGAAAGCGACTGAAAGTGTGCATGAGGTGTGCGTAAGTTTGTGTGAGTGTGTGTGAAAGCGAGAGTGTGTTGTTTACAAGTTAACTGATTTATGTTCGTGATTTTGGTTAGAAAGTTTCCATTTAACACATTTTGAGCAGAAATCTGACGCTGTGTGTGTGTGTGTGTGTCCCTGTGCTTTGTGCTATTAAATGTGATGTGTGTGTGTGTGTGAGTGTTGTAGGAAACTAAATGTCACATTTAAACTATGTACAGTGTTTGGAGCCAACCACATGTGGCAAAATTGTGCACTAAGTCTTACTTATTTGTACAAGTAATAAAAAGAGTTACGAACACACAAACCCTATAAATAAACAGTAAAAGACTTTTTGCTAAATTATTCTCACTGATTCTATTTTCAAGTTCTAAACAAAGGCAGCAAAAAAGGTTAAAGAAAAGTAAGGTATTTCTTTATCCAGCTTTTATCCAGCTAACTTAAAAATCCATTAAAAATTTGCTTAAGTCTTTGACAACTTTTTAAACTGATGCTAGATAAAAATAAGAGTTTTACAAATAGAATAGAATATTTTTTTATTTGAAACATTAATTCGAATGTGGTGGAAAGCAGAGTATAAGGCACTCGTCTTCTCTAATTGCAGCTTAAGAAGTGGGTAGCTAAGTTCTTCAGTGCTCTTGGCTAAAAACGCCGAGCCGCGACCTCAATAGAAAAGTCATTTGGTAGAACGCCGCGGCGTCTCGCTATGAAGTAGACCAATGAAAAAGACATACATAAGGATACTTGCATTTGCTTTTTATTCATGGCTTCATTTAAATGGAAATTATTAGTGTCATTTGTAGCCACAGCCGCAGGACCTCAACCAACAAAAAATAAACCAAATTTTGCTAAATTCTCATAAAATTGGCTTTGGGCGTAACGAATAGGGGAATATGAGAGGAGACTTCCATGGCGCACATAACCTTGGCTAAATTTCTTTATTCGAATTCGTGGGTAGTGGGTAAAGGTTGCCCTTTTGCGAGGAGCTGCGAGGGGCGACCATAATGTTTGCATAATTTACTTGCGTCTTGAGTTTAAGGTTTTAAATTACTTTTTAATTTGGCTGTTCCGCCTTGAATTGCGTAACGACCAGCGATAGCAAGAAAAAATGTACAAAAAAAAAACTGAAAGCAAGTCAAATAAATATGTAAATTTGCTCGCTTTTTATTGAAAATATTTTCAGCATGGCCGGAAATGGATGACAATCGGTTGCACAAAATGGCGCCGAGTGTCGTGACATCTGCGCCCAGCTTTTGTTGTCAATTTCCAATATTTGTGGGCGCCAGAGCCGAAGCCAGTGACAGCGACAGCGCACAGGTGCTGCAAACAAAATTCGAGCACATTTCGCCATAAAAACTGAAATACAACAAAACGAAAATCAGAGCGATGAATTTTTATTTATATTCAAATATTTGGTGATTGATTTATTGTTAGTATTTAAATGGAATCAACAAACATATTTGCACATAAACAAACGAATTGTTGGCGTTTTACAAACGCAGAACGGGACACCTGAAGCTTCAGGTACTTCTGGTACTTCTGGTGCACCTAGATAGGCCTACCTGAATAACAATTGCAACAAAAGAAGCAAACAAAGAACTTAACGCATACCGAATGGGAGCTGAGGTGCCATATTGATAAAGGTATTTAAAATAATCAATTTATTTATGTTTTAATTAACTGGGTGGTGTGGAAGTGACTAAAGTCGCAGGGAGTTGAAATGTAGACACTTTTCAAGTCACTCACACAATCGACTGTATTTAAAATGCACTTTTGGTTGGGGGACAACAAGTTTGTAGCTGCTGAGACAACTACTCAAATGTCAGGCACAATATCAGCAGCCAGACAATGATAAACCGTCAAAGCTTTCAGTTCTGAAAAACTGTCAGCATGCAGTAGAGGGTTGGGAACGGGCACAGGGCGGAGGGCGGAGACAACTGACATTGTGGCCCTCGACTTGGGCTCATTTGTAATTCAAGTTTGACAGAAGCTGCTCAGCTTAGCAGCCACAGCTGAGACTGTGTTTGTGCGTGTGTGTGATGGAGCTAGCAGCCTCTGGCTGAGTGCACAGCTACACTACCTTACCTGACATCGATCACAACACACAACACACACAAGCACAACTCTTTCTCCTTTTCCCCTTCGACCAGGTCACGTGCTGCACTCAGTGCAACGCATTAGGAATGTGATGCTACCTGCTTTCCCCACCTGCCTGGTGCCTTTTCAATATTGATGCATTGCCTGGCTGCTTAGCATGTGACCAAGTCATGCATAATGCCTGCTAGCAAACCACAGAGTAGCTGCCTTTCTGCAATTTCCCATTCGTCCCCTTTCTCACTCTCTCTCTCTAGCTGTTTCTCTCTCATTGGTGGTCATGCCAATTTAGCACAATTGCTTTGCATGCCGTTTGGCATAAATTAATTGCAATGGAGCTAGATATATGAGTCTCATTAGGGTCTATTCGCCACGTTATTAAATGTAGTGCTCTATAAATCAAGCTCTTTATGCTTTTCCATCTCTGTGGACTTATCATGATAACAAAAATTACTAAATCGAGAAAATTTCTATATTTACATAGATAATCATAAAATTCTACTTATAATATTAAACACAAATCGCATAATATTCAATAGTGGCCAACTAGCCAAACTAGCCAACTATAGCCAAATATACTTAAATTAACCGCAATTAGGCTTGATGCAAAGCATAGCGGACTTAACTGGGCTTAAACACTTCTGGAAGTTTGGTGGTTAAGGGTTTTCTTCACTCATTGATTTCAATTCACTGTAAAAGACTTTAAAACACCTTGTGAAAAATTCATAGCATACTTATTGGGGCAGCAAGTGGTTCTCTGTGGGTGAAAAGTGATTTGTATGCAAAGCAATCAACATGTGGTGAACGAAGCCTTTTATATATTTTAGCAAATTCCAACTGACTGTCCAAACAGTTTAACAAATAAATGCTGACAACTACAAATAAACAAACAAATAAATAAATAAATGGTAAGCAACGAACGTGCAAAGAACGAAAACAAGCAAAGGAATAAACACAATTGAGTTCAACCGACCGTGAAATACCCACTGGCAGTACAGTGTGCACTCGCTAACGATTCAGTTTCCGTTTTCCTGCAAAACTCTGTTAAATATTGTCTGCTTCACACATTTTTCAAAACAAACCGAGTTAAATGACTCCTAAAGTTGATTATTTTCATTTAAAGGACCAATTGTTGAAACTGATCAAAAATAAAGCTATATTGTAGGTTTACACTTGTGCTATTCAAATTTACATAAAGCCAATCAACTCTTTCTAGCCCAAAACTGATTGGGCATAGGGTAAAAAAAACAGCTGCCAAATGCGAGCGCCAAGAGCTGAAAAGCAAATAAAAACCGAAAGCCAAAATCTGAAAGTGAAAAGTGAAAAGTTGTATACAAAATGCGTTGTATTAACGCCTGTTCACCCCCGCGCGGTGCCCAACTTTACCAAACCATTTCACAAATAGAACCCGAAAATACTTTCAGTTGTCCTGGAGCAGTAACAACAATGGCAACATAAATACATGCGAGAATTTATGTGCAATCAGACCGACACGTATGCTTTACGTGTTTGCACCGCCGTACAGGACCCACACCCCCACACTCCCTACCCTTTTACCACCCTCGCCGTAGTGCCAGACAAGCCGCTGGACATCATTGGCACCCCGTGGAGCAGCCGACTTGAACCTAAACCAAACAAGCAAAAGCTAAAACATAACACACTCTGACCTTTGCCCTCAAGACGAGTAGCGGGGCGTTTGTGTGTGTGTGTGTATTTTCAATGGCATTTCATGTTAAACATTTCATTTGTCATGTATTTCTGATTGTGTTTACTTTGTACAACTTATACAAGACTATCTGAAGTAAAGCATCAAATTGTAACAAATTTAAAACTCAATTAATCAAGAATCAATTCGGACTACAAAGTGTGAATCAAAGTCCAAAGGAAGAAACATTCCTTGGGCTTAGTTAGCATATTTCGAATACTCGTTGTTCATCCAAATCGTAGAATAGTATCAAAATTTAGAGGTGGAACTGATTTTTGACGACGTCATTAAACTGAGCTGAAAAGCTTGTTTTTTTGTGACCCACACTTAACACGGAACAGTAAAAGTTTATGGATACAGATAGCAGTGAAAAACTGAACCAGTTTTGGTTCAACAGTGCTTACTTTTTGTAAGCAATGTATTTTTAACTACTAAAAAACACTTTTTTAAATAATATGTATAGCATAATGAAAGAAAACTCACTGCTCAGATATGTAGAATAAATTTGTTAGAAATAGTGAAACGATAGGAAAATGCGTAGAGTCCCATTCTGTGATGTGTAGGTGTGAAACATTCCACCATTTGAAAGTTAAATGGATTTCTATTTGGCTTCCCTGGCATTCAGGCCAGGCAGCCACTTGACATGCTCTCTGGTAAGTGTATAAAAGTGCGTTGAAGTGTAGATGACGACCAACAAGCGCACGCAGAGATGTCCCTTTTTTCGAGTGGCCCTCCCAAACGTCCCGTGACACACCCACCCGCCCAACTGCTGCCCCTACTCGGTGCTGCGTCAGCGACAGCACTGTAAGTATGCGAAGTCTTAAGTGTGCGTAATGATTGTGGCAAACTAACCTAACTTGACTCTATTCAACTCGCTCTGCCAACTGTCAGTTGTCTACACCGCATCGCTCCACATCGCACCGCAGCGCACTCTGAAGCGCCTTCGTCCCGCTCCCTGTTAGTAGTCATCATTTCGAAGCACCACCTAGGGAAAATAGTGTTAATGATGCTGATCTCTCCGCACACGCTTGACGCTTCAAGTGTTTTAATGGCATTTCTCTCGCTCTCTATCTCTTTTCTACTTGCTTTCTCTCTCTACACAGCGGGTTTTAAAACTGTGCTGCATACTTCAAGGGGCCATTGTTGTCGCCTGCCCCAAATGAAATCCAGTTTCTCTGTTTTGTGGCCACATAAAATGCACACACACCGATAGCATCTCAACTGTCAGAATATTTGAGAAATGTGCCATGCAAATATCAGAGTTGATTGTTCTTAAGTCTATTAAACAATTTATTTCACACAGTTGAAATAATGCACAGGAAAACGAATACAAGAATTTAATTTATTTATGTATACAAAAGAAATTGAGTCACTTATGAATGTTGTTTTAAATAATAGCATTTTTCATAGCCATTTAAATTAATTTTGTTGATGTTTAGTCTAAAGGAATGTACATAAGTAAATTAACTGAATTGTAGCCGAAAAACCTCTAAACCTCCACTTGAATCTTTATATCTGAATTTTAAATTAAACTACCACTAAGGCAAACCAAAATACATGAAAAGTTATTAGACTAAGCCTTGAAGCTTTGAGTTTTTTTTATCACTCCCATTGTAATTGCAAACTACTTAATCATTTATCCAATCAAACAGCAGCTGAACAATGCCCCCAACGGCGCTTGGGACCTACAAGGCGGCAGTCGGGGGAGGAACCTTTTCAATTAAAACAGTTATGCTGAGGCTGCGACATTACTTTGGCTGCGACTTAATGCAGCCAGACAATGTGAATCTTTTGGTTTTGTCTAGCCATTTTGCTGCCTCCAGACTTTTGTGCCTTCCTGCAGGTTTTGGCTCGAACTACTCTGGGGAGCGTTTGACAGCGTTAGAGAGCGTTCCTTGTTACCAGCACCTTATGCCACTCTCCGTTTGTATCTCTGTCTCTGTCGATGTGCTGCATTAGCCCTGAACTTTAGTCGAGGCACTCACACATTCGCTGGGTTGTGAATGGGAATGTGGCAGAGGAGACGAGGAAGAGCATATGTGGAGGATGTGGATGTGGCCCCAGACCTGACTGCTTGTCACTTATGCAAAATCCCCTAATGGAGGAATGGTGAGGTGTAGGAAGAAAAAACACAGGAGGAAAAAAAGCTATAGCCGGATCCGAAGCAGATGCCAGCGTTGCTTTGTCAGTTTTTGGATTTGTTCCTACTGCTGTTACATACAAATGCTCTTTAAGCGGATTTGGCGGCGCTTTACTTGTTTGCCGTTGTTAAACTGAGTGCTCAGCATCAGTCCAGGCCAGAAGACGGCCCTGCGGACCGACGGACAGGTGATTCCCTTACTTACCGTTTGTGACTCGTTGGGCTGCGGGCTTTAAAGGTAAAGGACGTGTAGAACAATGCTCTAGTCGAAATTTAAATACCCTACAACACTGCCTTAAAAACCGGTTTGGGCTAATCAGGCATTTAATAAATCTTGGCTTGCTTTGAACCTTTGGTGTTCTTTTGATTAAACCAAATCTGATACGATAAGGGCATAAATTATTTGTATAACTTCATTTACATTAAGAATACCCTATGGAAAAGTAAACATTAGGAAATTTGGTAGAAGATTTTTTGTTCTGGTTTTGTTTTCATTTCGGTCCACTCTTTACTGAAGTGTGGAAAAACCCTTTTAATTATGCCAGAACATGCACAAATATTTTCTTATGCTTGGTTACTTTTCGAAGCGGCGCATTAATTAATTTAAGGCGCCAACGCGGCTCAAGTGGCTCAAAATATGTGGCCTGCTCTGACTTTGGCCAAAAAAGTCAACGCTGTGAAAAGTTTTTAATTAAATTATACAAAGCGTGTTTGCCTAATTTCATAACAGAGACTGAACAAAAAAAAGTCAAAAAAATAATGCAAATGCGACCAAAACTTGAAACTTATGGAGCAAATAAAAAGTTTATTAAACGCAATTAAGTAACCAAGAAAGGTAGTCAAAAATTGCATTAAATATTAGTGATTTTTTATCCTTGTCTTAAAAATCCAAAGAGTTTGTTCATTCAGTACTTCATTGCAATACTGAATTGATTTGCTTATTATACACATTTACATAGATTTCTACCATAGTGACTGCCAATTAAAAGCAACAAGAGTGTGGCCAAGTCGGTGGAAACTTGAAAATATCAAAGTCACGGAAAAAAACGAGTGAGGTTGATCATGAAATCAATCAAGCATAAGGCACAGACGTTTGCAATTTTACGAGGCTGGCAGCAAACAGCACAAGCGAAAAAAAGTCATAAAACTTATTTACTTAGCACCAGGAAAATGAGCTAACAGCTGGCGAAAACGAACGCAGGCAGGCGAAGGGTGGAAAAGACTTAAACAAAAGGCGGACATAAATAAAGCTGCGAAGAAAACAAAAGAAAACGCTAAAACCGAAAGAAACGAGAGAAGCGAAAGCGAAAGAAACCATAAAAAGCGCAAGTCAAGTCAATAATCATAAAATGCTTGAAGAACTTGCGTATCATCTCGGAATCTGTTAAATTGTCTGTGAATGACAAATATTGTGTTATAATTTCTATTAGTAGAATTAAACAGCCGCACAACATGGCGTATGCGCGTTATTTAATTTCTCTAAGTGTTTTCGCGTCCAAGCAGCCATGAAATTTATCCAAGTCGTTCTGGCTAAATGTCCTAGGACCAGGGCTCAGGCCTCAGGCCTATAGCAATTCAATGAATATTCCCGTATTCCAGTATTAACGGAGCCAACGTAAACAATTCATTGGGCAGCTTAAAGCCTCTGTCCCCAATGGCGTCTAATGGACAGTGACATAAGACAGTCTCTGACAGCCTCTCCACTTCTTCTTGTTTTCGTTGTAGTCGTTCCTCTTCTTGTTGTTGCTGTTGTTGTTGTGTCAGTTTGATGGCCTAACGTGTTTGGACATGGCTAAGCAGCGTAGACAATGGCAGCAGCAGAAGCAGAAGGACAAAAGCTAGGACAACATCTTCGTCGTTGTCGCCGTCAAGAGGGCGTCAACATTTTTCTAGCATTCTGCGTGCAAGCATTTGGAAAAAGCTTTATACATTTTGCAGCAGCACATAAAAGTATGCTACAATACTTTCTATATTCAAGTTAAGCTTTTTCAATGGACGACTCCCCCATTTATCAAAATGTGTTGCATACTTTCGGTCACACAATTAAAATCAATTGAGTTCTAGCTATACAAACTCAAACGAAATTGAAATAAAACAATCTTATATAATACAACAATTAGATTTTGTTCAATTGCCGAATTGCAATTAACCTTAAGCTGACTTTAGCAATTTCCTTTGGCTAATTCTTCTTTTGTTATTTTGCCTTCGCAACAGTTTTGTGCTGTGTACACAAATGCATTCTCTGGCAGTGAATTCTTCCCCAAAATACACAGAAAAAACATATATGCGCCTACAGGAAGCTTACATATCAACGGTATTCGGTATTTTTAATTAAATTTTTTTGCACACATATGTGTATGGCATGCGGCATATATATCCATTGCGAAATCCAATTTGAAATCAAAGAGCCACATCGAGTTGTACAGCCTCACAGGCTTCTAAACTGGATACGTGCTGGCAACTCACCGACGACGACGCGTCGGTCTCGTTGGCACTCGCAACTCATCAAAATGAGCAGCGGGTACTTAATCTGATTTACTTGCCTTGCTAGGGCAACCAGGCAAGCGGGCAAAACTGGCAGACAAGCAGACCATATAGACAGAAAGACGGGCAGACTGGTAGCTCGGCGGCTCCTTGGCAGAAAGCAAGTAAACAAGCGTCTTCATAAAAACCGACAGTCTCAGAACAATCCTCAGTCCCACTCCCAACTCCAGCCCAAGTTCAATCCTCTGTCCCAGCCCAAGAGGAGGACAAATAGTAGGAGGATAGCAGGGATGGGTAGGCATGGAGGAAGGCAGACACTCACTGGCAGAAATGCTTCTCATTGCTGCGCTATGCGGTGTTGTGTATATCATGAAAGAACGATAAGATAAGAACGACCAACCAAGGCACTTGACTGTTGTGGCCCTATTCCTACCCAATCCCAAACTCAAACACTAAATTGAGGTTTCAACATGAAGCATGTCGGTTTGTTTGAGCAGTTTGCTGCACAGCAGGACTTAGTACGTATAGAAAGCTTCTGGAATGCAGTTAATATTTTAACACATACTTTTAGGCGCATTTTATTTCGATAAATCTGAGCTTTAGTGCGACTGTATTAAGGGTATCTGTAATTCAGCTTTGGGAAAACTTTCGGCTGTGTTTCATATTATTTATTTGATTTTCGTTGGCTGACGTTCTTCGTCTTCGTTTAGGACGCCTCCTTTGGACTACAGAGCATCTTTAGTGTGATTTATTTTGGCAGCACACAATGTACTTTCTTTTCAAATAAATCATAAATTTCAACGCACAGCCGCAAAAACACGCAATTGTTGTTTCTTCCAAGGTTTTTCGTACACGAGTCTCGGGTCTCTGGTCTCTGTTTTCTGTTCTCTGGTCTCGGGTGTTGCTTCTCTGTTTCTGAATCTAGAAACTCTGTGCTTGGCTTATGGCCACCTCCATGCGCCCAGACTCCTGCCGTCTAGTATCTGCTCGAGCGACGGCAATTGAGTTATCCGAAAAAGGCTAGCTGGCAGGAAAAAAATATTTATTGTATTTTTATGGCGCCTAGGCACTTGGACTAAGCCGCATACAATTTTGTTGAAAAATGTAAAGCACACGCCTCTTGGGGCCATTCGAGAATTATGAGCTAAACGCGACACGCGTGTCCTGGGAGCCCTTAGGGCTCACTTCAGCCAAAGGACTGACCAGGACACAGGACACGGGACATGAGACAACATATGATTTGTGGGCGGCCATTTGGTCAACAAGCCAAGTGAGATTTGTCCCATTCCATTTGATTTACAGCACTCAGAAAGCCGATCTGCAACTATATATAATACAGAAGGGTCTGCATTAAGCTTGGAATATTAATTTTGAATTCTGCTTTGCTTTGGAATTTAAATTCCTACTTGCTGTATACCAACCTTTAAATCTGTTTTATGATGCAGTTTGTAAAGAGAAGCCAAATGAACTGTGTCTACTCTAAGTCCATTAATTTCCCTTAAGAGAGTAGTCTTAAATAAGCTGAGGACTTCTACCAACTGTTTGATTTTAGCTAACTTGTCTTTATTTAATTATCACAATACTTTTTTCTAACTCTGCGGATAGCCTTTCAATGGGTATTTAATTGATCTATTTGCACTTGAATGGGAGTGCGGTAGGCGCTCTGTGCCATCATGGAAACAAGCACCATTTCGACCAGTATTAGAATATTAATAATAGCTGCAAGTAAAATAGAAATCAACTATAAAGTACTCAGGAGAAATCAATAGTCTTATGGTTTACTTACTCTGCTTGTAGACGGTGTGATTGATGGGATACTCCCCTCCCATTTTGATAGAGTTGAGCTGATCGTAGAGTATCAGATACTGCAGTTTACAGAGCATCACCACCAGCTGCAGACAGAACATCTTCTTCCGCAGCTGATAATCACCACGAATCTTGGTAATCATACGCACTGTGATCTGCAGCGACCAAACTCCCATTATAATAGATACAATAATGAACGGTATAAAGAAGAACATCACTTCGTGGTACAGTTTTCGATCGCGATAGTACAGTATGTTCATGATGAGCATAATGGAGCCCTGCCAGAAGGGCATTTGCCAGACCATATAGCGTGAAATGCAGAGCTTGGCTTTTGTCGGCACCACCGTGGGTAGGAAGCCACAGCAACAGCAGATCGGAGGTGTATTCAGTGAGACCGATTCGCCGGCTGTTTCCTTAATGTAATTCTGTTCCGAGACCACATAGCGGAAGAGCAGTGTGCGGAATATGGGTCCACCCACCATGAACATGGCATGCATGACGGTATGGCACATGAACCAGGATGAGGGCACCAGTATTGTCACCAGTGCTGCCACCGATATAACCGGATACATGCCGACCATCAGTATGGAAGGTATTCTCAGTGGTTTGTCGAGGTGACGACGCAGTCGCATGGCAGTCGTCGCAAATATGGTAATGTTGAGTATGGTCAGCAAGGTGGCTATAAAGATGGCCAGCGACACAAAGGCCGTCATGTCTAAGGGTAAGAAAATAAAGCTGGTGAATAGCTGAAGATAGCAGGTAGCTAAAGTAAGAGTACATTTTACAAGCAGAAGAAACTTTCTGAAAAATCTACGAAAAGAATTTCAAACAGATAAAATTGCTTCACCTTTCTTAGACATAATTAAAATAAATGAATGCAAAAGCATACTTTTATGAGGCACTTGAGGCAAGATTCAGCATCAGCTTAACTTCAACTACAATCTGTTTCTGGGAAGCACCTAAAAGTATGCAACAATAAAATTAACTTGACTTACGTGTATAATACTCGGTGAGGGTTGGGAAACTGTGCAAGCTGTTCGTGTGATTCCGCTGAAACTCGAGTTCAAACTCGACTTGTTGCTGCTGCTCCTGCATTCGCAGCCGCTCGAAATCCTCCCGGGCACTCATATTGTGTGTTTTTGTGGACTTATGATAAATTCAAAGTAGAGCAAGTTTTAAGCTATTGTCTTTGTTGTTAAGTTTTGTGTTTGCTTCGTTTCACTTTAGCTTTTCGCACTTCACGTTTTATCACTGTACAAAAACTGTGTGAGTTGAAAAATGCGTCTGACTTTGTTTAGTTTGGTTGTTTTTCTTAGTTGTTAACACTCATAAAAATGTATCGTTAAAATAGTTTGCATCATTTGTCACCATTTCGCACTGAACGTTATTCTCCAAGTAACACGCTTAACCCTCAACCCTCACTGACGGGTGATCGGTGAAAGTGTTAAATTGCGCGCTTTAAAAAAACAAACATAAAAACTTTTAAAACAATTGTCGGCACGTATTAAAATCCAGGAGAATTTAGCAACGTGCTTGGTAATACTACATGGGCTGAAAAGTCTTTGGCCTGGCAATGAAAAAAGGAAATTTTGAATGAAAATTTGTCTTTATTCTTCGACATGATCTCCATCTAGAGTAATGCATTTATTGTAACGGTCTTCCAACATCTCTATACCGCTCTGATAATGCGATTCGTCAAGTCCTTCAAAATAGGCGTTTTTTTCCATTTTAACCTCTTCATTTGTGTAAAATCTCTTACCAGCAAGCCACAATTTAAGTCAGGGAAAGCGGTAATAATAGCTGGGGGCCAAATCTGGCGAGTACGGTGGGTAAGGGACGATTTCGTATTGCAATTGTTTAAATTTTTCGGACTTATCGCGAACTGAATGTGCCGGAGCGTTGTCTTGGTGAAATGGCATTTTTTTTTCTTCATGTGAGGGCGTTTGACCTTGACCTCGGCATCCAATCGGTTCAATAATGCACAGTAATATGGTTTATTGATTGTTTTACCATGTTCTAGATAGTCAATGAATATAATTCCATGTGCGTCCCAAAAAATACTGGCCAACACCTTATCGGCTGATTGTTGCATCTTCGGGCGCTTCAGACGACTTCACCTGGCAACAACCACTCAGCAGACTGTCGATTGGATTCAGGTGTGTAATGGTGAATCCATGTATCATCCATGGTCACAAATCGGCATAAAAACTCTTTCTTATCATGTTGGAATAGGGCAGATTTAGCTTCGAAAGTTGGATTCGATTCTCTTTTTGATCGATTGTGAGAAAACGCGGCACGCATCGCGCGCATAACTTTTGCATATGCAAATACTCGTGTATGACATGACCCATACGTTCTTTTGAGATGCCAATGGTGTTAGCTAACTGATGCAACTTATCTTTTCGGTCACCCAACACAATATCATGAATTTTTGCGAATTTTCTGGAGTTACTGCCTCATTTGACCTTCCGGAACGAGGTGCATCATTGGTGCTCGTACGGTCACGTCGAAATTCAGCAAACCAATATTTTATAGTTGAATATGCTGGGGCAGATCCTCCGTAATGTTTCTCAAGCCATTGCTTCCCTTCAACGGTGTTTTTTCCCACAAAAAAAAAATTTTTAATCAAAACTCTAAATTCACTTTTTTCCATAGTAATCAAAAATAGCAGAGGTTGCGTCACTTCAAGATCAATAACTAAAGAACGGCTTGATGGAATGTCACCAAACTTTGACAGTATTCTAGTTAAGAATGGTACTCTAAGGCAGGCATACAAATTTTATGTTTGTGACGCCAACTCTGTGTCAGGCCAAAGACTTTTCAGCCCATGTAGTAATTTTGTTTAGAACAACGACCTCGAAACTATTTTAGGCTATGGCAAGGCTTGTGATCTTTCCAAAGAAACTATTAGTTCTGCGATGTATTGTTTTATCATAACAAACTTTTAGTGAATCCTTTTCATCCTCATCAACCTTTTCATCCTCTAAGAGCTGTCTTGCCTACGCGAAATTTGTCAGCCAACTAAGAAACCGACAAGCGTTTCAGTTTGTTTTTATATTTGTCATGTGATCTGTTCAAAAGTTGATAGGGTGAAAGAAGCATTTTTTTTTTAATTTATACGCGCAAACCAACAAGATGGTACAAGCCGATGCCGTGGGCAATGTAAGATCAATGAATAGACAATGAATTATTCATTTCATCCATCGCACGCTTTACTCTTAACCACTACGACTGCTGAATACCCTAGCGAGAGTTGAATTGATGTGGCAGGTAGAGATAAACATGTGTTTGGCTTAAATATTATACAAAAATAATACATAAACTCCAGTTTAAGTATTACCTAATGAATGCCCAACTCTTAAGGGCCTATTAAGTGCTCAACCAAGTAGAAATATTACAAGCGTTACCAAACTGACATAATATTCATAATGCACTAATAAATTTTTGGTGCATAAATGCAAATCACAACCAAAACACGGGCTGTTAAACCGCTTTTAACGAGCACTGGCATCGGCAGGCACGTGACTTGTACTGGGCCAGCTCAACAAAGAGCTCTTCCCAACTGGCCAAGAGAAAGAAAGAAAGAAAGAAGAGAGAGAGAGAGAGAGAGAGAGTAAAGTGTTAAGAGAAGACTTCGACTTTCCGACTGTTTTTAGGGGTACCCCAAAAATAAAACTGGTTTCAAAACATCAACAGCAACAAGTGACCGGCCATACTAAACTAAGTTTATTGTAAATACGTATTAATACATGTGTGCATGGGTGTGTTTGTGTGTGAATTGTTGCGTCTGTTATGTAACCAATTGTTGTTTTTGTTTTCCGTTTGCAAACCGGTCTACAAGTCACTCAATGTAATTGAAGCGACCGACCGACCGTTGTTGTACCCCAATAACCATCAACTTTTTGACCAACTGCAAAAAAAAACACTCATACTTATATACATACATATAAACACGTTTACATTTAATTTTCTCTCAAAATGCCGACCTTCAGTATTGCAATATTTCAGTTATTTTTATGACCCCACTGTACTCCTTAGCAGTCGACTCATTTTATTTCATCAGAATCGCTAATCAATGATCTATAATTCATTTACAAAGCATCCATAAAATACATCATTTGATTTTGTTGGCCAAAATTAGCACAGAACTCGAACTCGACTCGAATTTGGCACTTAACACATTTTTTAGTGCGTAAACGAAGCGTCCCAAATAAAAAATCATAAAATGATTTTGACATTTACTCATTTATTTCACAGCTCGCAAATCGTTAACGCACGCTACAACAGCAAATAAAAAGTACAACAATTAATTAAGAAACAATAACAGTAAACGATTACAGAGCAGCAAAATTATAAAGACAATTAAAGTGGCTGTCTTAAAGGGTGTTATGTGGTTGTGCAAAAGTATTCGCATAACTCAAACTGAACCGATCTGGCGACCAGAGGCATGTAAACTCTACAGCTCCGAACCGGTACAAACCAGGAGTCTCAGACTAATCGGTTAAAACCGGGTAAAGAATTTGTTAAAACAGTCAAAAGTGATGATAACTCAGTAATATATTATATCAATAAATAATATTTGGCGTTGAATAACAGTTGAGTATTAGCCAAGTCGGCGTAAGTTTGGCAATGTGTTTGTGGGCCAAAAACAAGTCAACATAATTGAAATGAAATGAAATGAAATAAGTCAACAAGTTTTAACAATCCCAGACACAAAGTTGTAATTGGTTTGTTGTGACAACTACTCGGAATGCACATATCTCTCGGTGACTGTATCTTCTGCAAAAAGCAAAGAAATACATGAAAACATGAAAACATTAAAAAATAAAAAATCCCCATGGCAAGACTTCGTCATCATCTTCAGCAACCGTTAATTGTAAGGTTGTCCCTGGCTGCGGCTCATGCTCTCGGCATTTGGCAAGTCTCTAGCTCTTAGCTTGTGGTTAACAAAATTGATCAAATATTAAAACAACGAAAAGAGAGACAGAGAGAGAGAGAGGGAGAGCGTGAGTGAAAAGCAGTCGCAAGAGAAAAGACAACAAAAGCAAAGCAAAAGCAATGAAACGACCTTGCATAATGCAAAAACATTGAGATACATTGTAAGAAAAACCCAAAAGAAATACAATTATAAAGAATGTGTTACAATTTGATTGAATTTACTTGTAATGCGACAATTGAAATGAAAGTCGACTGCGTATGGGACTTTACCCAAAAGTGTAAGCCAATAAACACTTGAACTATGCCAATCATTTATTTAGCGAATTTTAACGGAAACTTAGGAAAGAGCTAATGCATTTCTAATGAAAGAAATAAGTCTAGAAAACCGGGAAGTCATACTCATAAAGTTGCTGATTTTAGTTTTCTCAGAAGGAAATCTCTTCACCATTCTCCATTTGGTTATTCTCAAACATCCTACGCTATATAAAAAACGTTCAACAGAATAACTTAAGTTTAATGTAAACATTTGACTAAAATTCACAAAAAACCATTGAAATAAACAGCAGAAATATGTGTTGAGGTTCATATAAACATTGTTTTTAAAAAATAATGCAAATCAATTAAGCCTTTCAGCAATCGATTAACTAAATTAGGTACAATTTTTCAAAAAGTTAAAACAAAATTGGCAAATCATCACAATTGGCAAATCACTAAACCGCTTATTATCTATGGGCTTACACTGAAACAAACTTCTTATGCTTGTACTGGTGATTCACTTTTGTACAGAGACAACTTGAATTAAGATTCCAGTGCCAGTGCGACCTTGACCATCAAAAGCAGCCAAAGAGAAGACTTGAATTGACCACGTCTGTTTGCGAATGTGCACAAAATTTGCTATTCAAACATTAAATAAAATATTGTAGTGTATTTTTGTTGTATTTTGATTAAAGTCATATGCATTGCACATTTTAATTTATTTTGAATTAAATTGCAAACTTTCACGTGTTCAATCGTGTTGCTTGGCGTGTTTGTTGTTGTGTTTTATTGCTTTCTATGAGAAGCATTCAATTTATTCCTATTTAATGGGCAAACGGTTTGTTTGATGACAATTCGTGATGCCCTTAACGCTCTCTTAACCCCTGTCACCCCTACCACTGGAGTACAGCACCCAGTATTCGAATTCAAATTAGCTTTTAGGCTGTAATTTTTTAAAATTTCCTCACTTTGCGTACCGCTCTCACTCTCACTGTCACTTTTTGAATGACTGTCTCACTCTGGCACTCGCTCTTCCGCGCCGTGTCTCGTTCGCTCGCGCGCTTCTCACAAACTGAACACAACATTTGCTCTGTCCAATGCCGATCACGAACAAAAAGTATTATGCGCCCGGCCAAAACAGCAGCGGCAACAAACACGACAACAGCCACAACAACAGCAACAACAAGAGGCACAACAACCACAGCAGCAATTATTATAGCATTCGCCGCTGACGTTGTTACACCACCAAAACGGTCAACTGTCGAAATGGCGAATTGGCGATTTGGGGATTGCGAGAATTGGTGAATCGATGATGATTTTTGTGTTTTGGCGAATTGTAGAATGCTGACAAAAACTTAAAAAACTTAGCTATTTTATTGCCATTGAAATTTTGTAATCCTCCGAGGCGGAAGTAAAGTGGGCGTGTATGCAATTTTGGTTACACACTTATATGTAAATAAAGTTTTATATCTTTCCTACTTTTATGTTTATCTTTCGCAGATCGTTAATGCTAAGGTTACGAACGGTGCGAGAAAATCAACAGTGGACAATCCCAAGTTTATGGATTTCGAACATTTTTGGACTTCAGAAATACGAGTATATATGCAAAAGAAATCTGTTGTCTCTACATTAAATCTTTGTAAATAATGAGATGTGTTTAAAAAAATCGAAGATTAAATACCCTTTCAATCAGTGATTACTCGCTAATTATTCAATACTTTGGAAACTATTTCACACAATTTGTTACACGCTCAGTGCCAAAACACAAATTACTTTAGCTAAAATATTTAAGGGGTAACGAAAAAGTAGCACAAACGTCACTGATAACGCTGACATAATATTTCCATTAACTCAATACATACATCATTAATTACAATATAGTTATTAGACAATTATAATTACTGTACAAAAAGTTTATGCACTTCACTATGAAATAAGTTATTTATTTATCTGTTTTTTAGCTTCAGTTAACACTTTAGAACTCAATTGCAGTTAGCAAGTAAATGATTTCAGTTTAAGCCCAAGTATCAGCAAGAAACCAACCGTAACTACCAATTTCATAGCAAGAATGCTTCCGGCTTGACGTCGTTTCTCTTGCAATTCACGGGAGCAGAATTCTCTTCAGCTGCTTGGGGAACAACTGACAACACTGATAACTCTTGTTCCACGATAAATCAATTAACATGTCTGTTGACACGTTCAACCTAGAACAGCCCATTCGCTCAGCTGAGTTACCCGTCGCTCGTAAACACGGTACGGGTATAGCACTTAGCTGTAACATTTCGAATAATCGCAATCATGACATTTATAACAATGAAATGTAATTTCTAATTGGTTTGACTGAATAAAAGGTTAAAGAAGTGAACGATTGGTTTGCTGGTATCTGATTTCTCTGAAAAACAACGCAATTGTTTGCCACAACGTGCAATTTATTTGTATTTGTTCATAATTGTTGGTGATTTAAGCAGACCCAAAAAATGCCATCAACTTATAATTATATTCATTATGATCCGCCGCATATCCGCTTACTAATTTAATGAGCAGACCGACAAGCCTTTTTTTTTTATTAATAATTTTTAATTTTGATAAGCAAAACCGAAATGAATGAAGCGAGCGGAAAATTAAATGCTAATTATAATGTGGTTGCTTAACAGGCCGCCCGAAAGTATGCAATGAATCATGGCCGAAATGAATGCGGACAACTTTAAGCGTTTTTATAGCATACTTTGGGGCTGCGAAGAATAAGTGGAAGATACAAAACATTTGCCAAGAACGAGGGGCTGGCCATGTGGCACTTTAAGTTATAATTTGCAAATAAATCTAATTGTCTACTGAAGAGGGTCAACAGCAAGAGAACTGCCAAAATAAAACGGGAAAGGCGATAAGAATGGACAATAAAATGAGGCAAATTCAGAGCGCAAGAGTTGTGTATTAAACACAGCATTTTAAAACCCAATTGGTTTAAACTCTGGCGAATTAACTTAAATTTTCTTTTTAAATGTCCTGCTACACTGTGCAAATTATCACAGATAAACGCAATTGATTTTTTTAAACCTGTCTGGGATATTCTTATATTTCTTTGGAACTTGATGAGGGCAATCTCTTTTTAATATGCTGTCTTCTTGTGATCCGAGAACAGCAATCGATGCTAAACCAACTAGCGGCAACTGCCATTTTTAATGTTATTGTTTTTTAGCCGTCAGTCAGTTTTCTTCAGACGCCTTGAGTCTGTTATTTTCTTTAGCTCCCACTCCAACTGCGACTTCCTCTCTTTATCTTTGCTGCTTTCGCGCTGCTCCTTTGTACACAGCCGGTGGCTAAATCAACTTTCATCGCTTTGTAGACCGACGCGGATTTAGGACGCTTGCGGCGCTGCCTTTGATGGTCCCGTCGTCAATGTCGCTGCCATCAACGCCTTGCCAGTTTCCATGTCACTTTCGTTTGCTTTTGATGCGCTCTTTTGCGAATTTTTCTAAATAAGGAACAATGCATTGCTTTTTAAATGCAAAAATAAAAACAAGAGGAAAAGTACAGTAGGGTGCCCCCAGTTCGTATGATACCCTGTGAGGAGTAGTGTACCGAAACTTTCTTGATCTGCCTGCTCATAATATGAGCTTGCATCATAAACGTTGTGTTTCTAGCTCCCTTCTGTAAGCAACTCTTTTATGGTCATTTTTTCTCTTTTTGCTACAAGGAACATGTTCGTTTTGTTTGGACAAATATAGTGTACCCTGTAAGGTTTCAGAGGGTATAATAAAAAACAAATGGGAAAACAAGAAATGAAAATGAACAAAGAAAAACCGAACGCGAACGGGAACAACAACAAAGAGTTTCAACTGGACGCAGCTCGGGTATTGCCACAGGCGGACTGAATCTGTATCGTAATCTTCTTCTCCTCCATCACCGTCCTTATCTCCACCTTCGCCTTCGTCTTCGCCTTTTCTTAGACGTCAACTTTATCCTTTCGCATGCCATCTCACTTTCGTTTCTTTCCGTTTTCTTCTTTTTGTTGTTGTGTTCCATTTTTTTTTGGATTTTTCTCGTCTTTACTTTTTTTCGGCTGCTGCGTCTTCTGTTGTTTGCTGTTTAACGAAGCAAATCAACAAATTGTAATGATGCCAAGCAGAGAAGTCTGTTCTGCGAATCTTGCACTTTTCGCCCCCTAAAACACTTCACATCCCGAATTTGAACCCAAGCCCGCAGTCCTTTTTGCATGGCTCGCTCCACTTGGGACGCACTGTAGCGTAAAATGAATTGAGACATTCATTTCGAAACCCAAAAATTACAAAAACAAAAGCAAAAGCAAATAAAAACCGCAAGCTGAGAACCCTTTTAGCAGCAAACTAGCATTTCGACCCTCGCCGCTGCCGAAAACTGTGAATGCAAAAGTGGCAAAAGTTTTGTAGCACTCAGCTATTGCTGTGAGCTGTTGTGCATTCAGGTGTGAAGTTTTTGGCCGGCGCACAAAAGTATGCTACAAATAATTAAATCATGCAAAGGTTATCGCAACTTTATGAACACGACACGGCTCAACACGACATGCAGCAACTTGCCTGATGAGAGCCACTTGGGCTGTAAAATGGGTTCTACCACTCTGAGTTTGCATACAAGTTCAATGCCGTCATCTAAGTCCTTGTCAGACTGTCAAGTAGTTTGATATTGTCTAATCGATATTTGTATATGCTTTCTGCTCTTTGTGAGAAAGGGTTCCGAATTTACATTCGGTGAAAAGGGAACAAAAATACGTTTCTGTTGAGCACGGTCCGAGTTCGTTTTCATGTTTGAGTCCTCCAAGTGCCCAGCAGCCATGTCGACTTTCAGTTTTTTTTGCCGGCTAGCTCAACTGCTGGCATTTCCGTTTCCGCATCAAACGCACAGAAAAAAAATGTTAAAAGTTAAATGTTTACTTTGTGTAGACATCAAAATGCCCTTGCTGAATGGATTTCATGATTATTTAAAGCTTTAAAGTGTTACGAGCAGTTTGCGTTTATCATATCTAAATTATTAAATTTATCACTGAGTGCAAAAATTAAACGTAGTTCAGTTAAGTTTAAGAATTCATATTTTATGCCAATTATGTGCTCTACCAAATTTACTACCCAAACCAAAATTGGCTAATCAGACTATTCCTAAACAGGTAGCCAAGGCACCTGGACAGTTCAAGATAAATTGAAGTTTATTTGCTCGAATGGCTGTGGACCATAATTTATGTGCACCAAATGATTTGCATGCACTTTTTCTTGCACCTTATTCGCATACAAACCACGTACACCAATGCAGGGAAAAAGTGGCAGAGGAAGACCAAAACAAAAAAATTGGCAGGAGAGTCGTGGCAGCAGGCGCAAAGCATAAAACATGTGTGGGTTGACTTTGCTTTCGATATGTTGCACTCAAAACAATTGGCGGTAAACAACAAGCAAATGGCCAATGGCAAATTGGTCGAAACGGATGCCAAATTAGGTCGAAAACCAACGAATGCTCTCTCGTTAAAGCTCGGGCGCCACAAGCCAAAAGCTTTCGTCGTCTGCCTTATAAACCGAAGCGTTGATAAAACGCAAAACAGTTGCCGTTTCGTCCGCGTTGCCAACGCAGCAGCAGCAGCAGAAGCAGTAAAACGGAGTGTATAAGTGACAACGAGAACAAGTTACAACAAAAAGCGTTGCCTGCTTTTAAGCGCCAACCAAAAATCGCCGATCTAACGATGAAGCATTGAAGGTGCCGGCAAGGTGCATGAAAGTGCACGCAATACGTGTGCGAAAAAACAAGGTTTTAAAGTATTTTTGAACGCCTTGCGAAACAAAAAAAAAATCGTAACACAAGTAAAAAGTGAACTACAAGGTGAAAGGTGAAAGAGCACAGCAAAGTGAGGAAATTTAATTTTAAGTCCTAGAAGTGAACAGTCGGGTAAGTTGCTTTTTGCTTAAGCATTAATTAGTGCGCTTGTTTTACAAGGGATTAAGGAAATTAAACAGAACGCAACGTAGATAAATTTAAGCACGGAAGAGTTCTAGGAAGTTAATGTTGCACAATTAAATCGGAAGTTTTTAAGTTTTTAGGTTTTTTAAACTTTCTTAATGTGAATTCATCCAGTTTGGAATGCCAAATAATATCAAAATGGCGTGTAACTTTTATTTACTGTTTACTCTCATGAAATCTGTGGAATACTTGATTTGAGGCATGGAGCTCAATCAAAAAATAAACCTTATAAGTCCCACTGCTTCTTCGGATGGCAGCATTTGATGAAGACGGTAGCGGCAACGGCAACGGTAAACTGCCTAAAACATGTACCAAAATCACTCACAAAAATGTTGACTACAAATTCCCAACGGAACACTCCGATGGCAGCAATTTTACGGAAGTTTGACTCTGTCAACGGATGGCGCATCCTTTTAAAGCCTGCACGTAAAATTGCGAATCGCTCCGACTTAACTTAAGCACAGGACGAGTACAGAGCAGGCAAAAAAAAAATGGGAATACTCAAGTGGCGCGGCGCTTAACACAAATTAGACGCACTTAATTACAGCGCAAACAGTTGCGAGGGCGGGGCGATGAAGGGCGCGTGGGGGAGTGGCCATAAAATGTGCGATGCAAACACAAAACCACAAAAAATATACACACACACACATACCAAGCAGCTGCTATGTTTGGAGCTGAGACAGGGAAAGACAGAGAGAGAGAGAAAGAGTTGCACTGAGCTTCAATTTCAGCGAGCCAAAAGTTGCGGCTTAAAACTCAATTAAACGAATTGTTAAAAAATTTAATTACATTCCATTCCACTCTGTGCTATTTTGTTTTACTTTCTTTTTAAGAAAACATTTAGCCAACTGTCTGGCAAAAGTTTTCAATCAACTAATTTTCATTTCAAGTGGAAAACAATTTAAATAGTTTTCGAATAAACAAAGTCCAAGACAGCCAAGAAGACAAAGAATAATAAAAACAGCAATGAACTGGTTATTTTCTTAATGCTTTGCAGTTTTCAAAGTGTTTCGTTTTTAACAGTCTGAAAGTAAAACGGAACGAAGAGAGTTAAGTTCATATTATACACTCTGCTAGTTTATTGAAGCTTATTGCTTCTTGGTAATTTAAAATAAATTTGGAAAGGAATTTATTTTCTCAACCTTTGAAGTTGTGCCTTGTAGTGAATATAGCTACTTTTATGAAATTTATATGGAATTGGTAATTTCTTTAAAGTTAGCAAGAGTTTTGTATTGGAATAATCAAGCATTCTATGCAATTTAATGGCGTGAACCAAGTGCCCCATTGGGATCAAATAGCTTTCAGTCAGAATCAAAACAACCCACGCACATTCGATGGACACAACTTTTGAAGGCCTCAACCCTTTTTTTGGTAGTAAATGCCCAACAGCTCCCCCGTCGACAGAAACGTCCATTTCCGCTGTTACACTGTTCCACCGTTCCACTGTTCCGCTATTCCGTTTCTTTTGGCCACGTTTAGCTGGCAAACAATACGCTCATTAGTTGTCGGAACCGCCTCGTTTCGGCGCTATGTAGGCCTTTGGCTGTATCTCCATAACCCCCACGAAAGCGATTTCGACTGCTTAGCCACTGCTGCAAAGTTTTCTTAATTTCGCCATCGCACACATAAAATAATATTTTTGTTTCTCGCAACTTTGCTGGCAATTAAGTTGTAAGTGCCAGAAACAGGCCTTGGGCCTAAAGCTTCAGCCTTTTGCCCCTCTTAGTAGGACTCAAAATGAAGACATTCATTTTAATTATTTAGAGAAAGCATTAGCCCTGTTGGCATCGTTCAATGGTAACCATTATGATAGGGATTTGAGGGGTAACTAATAAAACTGAAAAGCAATATCTGCAGCTCTTCGCCTCAAAGTTTTCCACTCGAGTTGCCACATCTGCCAAGCTGTGGTGGCTTAGAGGATTGGACATCTTCAAAGTGGTGACAAAGTAAAGGGCGAATTGTATGTGCAAATGGCTAAAAGATTGACTGCCAATACCAAGTGGCGAGTGGCAAGTGGGAAGTGGCAAGTGAAAAGTGGAAAGTGCCAACTTTGCAGTACAATAAGTACTGCTACTTTATTTAAGTTTTTCCTGTGGCATAAACTCTACTCTTATTGGCCTCGAACTGTCGCCAATGCATTGCCTTCAACTTCAACTTTTCCATGCAAATTGTGCCAAAATACAATCTCTCTCCGCTCATTGCACGTTGCGAGTTGCCAGTTGCAAGTTGCACGTTAAAAGTTGAATAAATATTCAAAACCCATAAACTTTTCCACTGTTGCACTACGCGAGATGCTAAAAACTGATACAAGTAAAGCAGCTGAACAATAAAATACCCTATAAAGGCAGTGGGACGTGTCTGTTTATGTATTCATGAGCAGCATACACAGTCTAGACAATAATTCGTAGATAAAAAGGGATAAATCCATAAAATTTACACATGTGAAGCCCTAAAAGATAGAGGTTTAAAGGTAGAAATCTACATTTATTCAAAGCATTTATTATTTGAATATGTTTTTCTATAATCTTACTCAATTGCATCGATTTATGTTCTGAATAGTGGAATTCAATGTGGTGCCTAAAAGTATGCAATACATTTTATGACTTTAAGTATAGAAGCCAAAGTCAATACAGCCAACAGGTATCTCAGAGTCGAGGGTCGTTCTGGAGCACTTTGAAAACTTATTTCTTGATTTGCACAACTTTAAGCAGTCTTATCAAAGTAACAGAAATCTATTCAAATACAGTAGTTACTTCGACAAGTAGGGAGAAGGAGAGCGAGAGGGAAAGGGAACCTTAAAGCTCTCTGGCTGGCAGCAAAGCCGCTTGGTTTCTTGAGTTGTGGCAGCCACTTCATAGGAATATCTGCACTTCACTTAAGTAATAAACATAAAAGTCTTGGCAATGAAATGCCAAACAATAAATAATAAAGGAAAACGAGAGCAGCACAAAATGCAAATACAACAGAAAACTGAAAAATGGTGAATGGCAAATGGAAAACAATGCCGACGAAGGAGAGCAACAAGCAGATGAATTTGAAGAAGGCAAAAAAAGAAGAAGTAACAAATAAAAACAAAAAAAAATAATGCTATACAAAAGGAAATTAAATATTTACGTTAAAATGTGAGGCGAGGAAATTACGCATAGTAAATAATAGAAGCCAAATAGATGTGGCAACGGAATAATGCAGGAGGGTAAGGAGGGGGCACAGCACACATCATTGGTGGGGGGGCTCGACTAATTAAAGCCCCCAGGGAACATTTGGTCTATTAGGCAGCGTATTGTCCTTGCTCGACACACGCACATCCATTAATTTATTTTTATGCTTGGCATAATTTTATTATTATTATTACTTTTCTTTTTATCCCAAGCATTTCGACTGTGGTGATATTTCTTTCTTTCACAGCATTATTGTTGCGGAAACAACAAAAACAAAAACAAAAGGACATTCAGACACGCAGACTTCATAGGGAGAGTGCGAGGGCGAGACAGAGAGAGAGGGAGAGGGGTAAAGAGAGAGGATCCGGATCTGTTGGAGGCTTTAAGGATGCGGCCTTACCAATACATAAACTGTGGGGCGAACGGGCGGGGCGCTGGTCTGGAAAAACCAAAAATCTCTCTCCTGGGCATACATTTCGAATCCTCGCATATCCAGCATACTTTGCTATACATGTATATATATTTATATATATGTATGTATGTAGTATATATATTTGTATAGCCCGCTTTGACTTTGCCTTTGCGTTTGCGATTGCGATTGCCTCGCTCGTTGAGCCATTTGAATACGTATGCATACTTAATTTGGCACGGCTTTGCCTTTTGCCGGGTAGTTGGGTAGTCGGGTCGATGAGTCGATGGGTTTGTTGGTGTAGTCGGATCTGCCGATGGCGTACTACATTATTGATTGGATATTTGTGAGGGAATTTAATAAAATATGCAAATTTTTTTGGCAGTCCGCATTCAATTGGAAGCTGATGACGCTTGAGTAGCGGTAACTACCGGTAACAATTCAACTGCCTTTCGACTGAATTCAAACAGACGGTCTTTAAACACCAGCACTTACAACACACATAACCCTGTACCTGGAAAGCACTTCAATATTTAACTTGTCAGCGTGGATATTGACTCAATTAAGTCAATGTAGTTCAATCATTTACAAGGGCTCTCTCTGTCTCTCTCTCTCTCCCTCTCTCTCCCTGTCTCTGCATAAAATAGAGACCGTTTGTTTGCTGATCTTATATACTTTATATGATCAGCCACATGCCTTTTACAAATTAGTAGCTCTGGGGATCTTAATCCTGTCGTAAAAAATATTCGCATGTCTCATTACTTATGCAGCAGCAGTGCCATCTGGTCTGTTAAATTCCCTAAGATATAGTACATCAGCTTTTGCATTTATCCGCTTTCATTATCATCCAGTTCAGAGGTAAAGCCCATTGCTCCAGTCGCCTCATAGTCGTAAAAGTAAAGTCGCTGGCTCGTTCTGGACAAGGTCATCAAATCACATGACCAGATACATTGAACCATCTCAGCAATTGTTCACAGCAACATCAAAAGACGACAACGACGACGACGACGACGTCAAATGTCTTCAGCAGCTGGCCAAAAGAAGCTCAACAATAAAACCAGATGAGGATAAAAACAAAAGCCAACATCACGTGGCCAACATAAAACCAAGTAACCGAACACTGTTAATGTTTGGTGGTGGGGTAGACTAGGAGTTACCCTATTTGGAATGTGAATGGTTCGCAGGGGGATAATGTGATCAGTTTTTTAAATGAAGAACTTAAAACTAAGATACAGTTGGACTACTGACCTGTTTAATCACCACTTTCTAAGCAGCTAACAATCTTAACCAGCTAATTTAAAAGACTTAGGTTTATTTACTCTTTACTCAATCACATTTCTCATTATAATACCTTCTGAATGCTTCAAAATTCCATTCTTATGCCTGTGCTTACCCCATAGCTTCATTCGACCCAGGGTATTAGTCAGTTGACGTAGAAAACTTTTTGTTAGACGACGATTGCTTGCAGCTGCAACTGCTCGAACGGTCAGCTTCTACCCATTCCCAACACTTGTCCCTACCCACTCCTACGCCTAGTGCCAGCCTTCATTCAGTTCTAAACCCAACTCCAAGTCCAAGTTCGGGTAAAATACACTTGACTTCCTCCCGACACTAAATCAGCCAAATTTTATGCGCCGCGCAAATGAAGAAGTAAGAAAAACACAGTGAAAAAGAGCTAAATGTATGCATACAAATAGAGAGAAAAGTCGAATGGAATATAAAAAGAGAAAACAGGAGAGGAAAGTCGAAGGAAGCCAGGAAAATTGTAGGGGACACAGCTGTTGACAAGGGACTTTAATTGCTTTTAGTTTCGGGACGACGAACAAAAACCAAAATATATAATAAAAATGTGTTATGAAATTTGCGTTGCATGTCTTAAAGCTGTCGACTGCAATTAGACTTAATGGACTTTAATGTGGCATATTCTTCAACTTACCATTACCCCCACTCCCCCACTCCCTCCCCGCTTTAGACCAATAAAAAAACTGCTGCAAGTCATTTCAGCGGTTACCAAAAAGTTGCCTACAACTGAACTTTGCATTCGCCTGTCTACGAGGAAACTTGTTCAAAAGTCAAAGACAAAGACAGAGACAGACAAAAGGAGGAAAAGTTTAGGGCAGAAAGAGAGGCAACGAAAACAGTTGACAGTTCCTGTTAGGGGCAAGTCCCTACCTCTCCCTCTTAGGGGCAAATTATTTTGTGCCTCTGACTCATGAATCCAGTCCACAAAATTTTAAACAGTGGCAATGACAAAGTTTCAGTTTTTTGCCACAAAGTCGTTGCTTCAGTGTCAGTTTTCTTTCTTGTGGTCTTTTGTCTTAGCAGATATTATGGTTTGATTCAAGGTTGATTTGATTTTTCAGCCTGAAAAAGGCAGGTGAAGGAATAAAGATTTTTATCAGCTATAGCCGAAAATTTATGTATTTAAATTTGGCCCTCGAACTGATTGTAATTTCCGGCATATTCCAATTATCATGACTCGTCTCTTGACGATTTAAACACTCATTCTAACAAATTATACTTGTGGGCAAGAAACAGCAAAATTAAAGCACTTTTTATGACTCATGAAAATTTGTTACCCAGTTGAAAGCACTTTTCATCAGCTTTTTGCCTTCGCTTCGGTTTCGAGCTATTTTAATGCTGATTTATGCCAGCCGCAGGATAAAGTTTACCTAGCCTTGGATGATCTGGCTGACGCTTAAGATAAATATGCATAAATCCTAGATGCGTGCCCCATAAAAGTCTGTGATTAAATGAAACCATTTATTAAGTAGCTAAAGACAATGCCGACACGACACACCTCTTTCCAACTGGCCCCCATCTAAGCCCAGTCTACCAATTTTTCGCATAAAACAATTTCTTTAAAAGTCACGAGCAGAACACGCAGACTTATGACAATGCCCCTTACCTTTCCCAGCCCACAGACTTGGCCCGTACTTCAATCTCCGACCTCTGACACTGGGACAGCAGAAAGTAAACACAAACAAATTTTAAAATTTGTAAACACGCAGCAAACGAGCCACGTGGTAAGTGAAGGTAACAAATTTCGAACCCAACCAAAACCAACTCAGTCCCTTAACCACTTGACAGACTGTGTGCGGGTGTGTGCGTGTGTAAAGTGCCTGTGTGAGGTGCGTGTGTGTTGCTTGTTGGTAACAGGAAATCCGACAATTTTTGAATTTCTCGCATGAGCCAAATAAAATAAACAGCACTACGAGTCGTCTCCAGCTGTGTAGCTTCAAAAAACCTCCTGAATTCCTAATCAGCGCAATTACTTGAATTATTTTAATACAATTAATTAAGTAGATTTAAGTTTTAAGCAAGAGTTTGCTTCTTACTTTGATGGAATAGAAATCATACTTATGCCTAAAGCAAGCCTTCTATAAATCGGACTTTTTAAAGCCAGGAATGAATTTTAGCTATCAGAAAGATCTAATACTCCTTTTTAAGCTAAATTCTTGACACACACTTTCTTCCCAACTAAATATAATAAGTGCTTAGTAATTGAGCCAAGATTCTAAAATACTTTATACCAAAAGCGATCTACAAACACTTTTAAAAAAGTGTGGAAATTTCACTTATCAGCGCCGAAACGTTGACGTCTTGTAATCAAAATGTATGCGATTTTCTTGAAGCACTTTTGATTAGGCACAAACACAGCTGAACCCGCCCTTATGGGCGTTTAATGGCACACTCGGCGTATGCGTAATATGCCCTGCTCATATGGCACGCATATTTGCATAATTTGTCTGTGTACGCTGTAAAGGCTGTGCGCACACACACACTTACACACACATGCACACACACAATCGAGCACATTGCCATCATTTAGCAAGCCGAGCTGTCTGAGTTAGTAAATTGCACATACGACACGTATGCCGCCACATTTGAGTGTGTGTAGATATAAACGAGATGGCAAAAGGTAAAAGGCATTGTTAGCAAAGGACCCAGCTTATTCGGCTGGTACTCTGGCATGGGTAAGGGTTAAAGGGCAACGTAAAGTGTCTGTTGCAGTGCTAGACGCGAACTTGCTGACAAATTGAGCCTGATGTGCGCAAACTGGGAGCAAAGCAAAAAAAAGGTCTAGGAAATGAATAAAGCTGCTTGAGTGGATAACACGGATGGAATATGTTGCAGAAGCAACAGGTACTTACAAAGGCCTAACAAGGAGTATTAGGGGAGTTAGAAATTATTTTGATGTATCCAAAGAGTTTGCAATCAATTCGAAAACATTTATGGCTTTTCCAACTTTCACAACTTGACGCGATTAAAGTTTCCATTCAACGCGCAATTAATTATCTAAGTGAATACCAAGGATTTACTCAGTTCATGGTTCTTCTAGACGAACTTGCGACTCCCCTTTTCAATCATTAATAAACGCTGACAACGGCAGCAGCTGCCGTTTAACTGCAGAAACATTAACTTGGCTAAAGAACTTCATTATGCGTCTCTGTGTATGTGTGTCTGTGGGCAGGCTAATAAATCTTTTGAATTGGCTACCTTTTGACTGTGGCCACAACCGACAATGAATCATAATGTGCCCATAGTAAACACCTTCGAGTTAGAGACAGCAAACGGGCAAGCAAAATACGCATACGCCCCGTGTGGCAGGCACAATCAGGCCCAAAGCTGCAGCTTCTAGCTAACTGCTAATGTTATGGCGTGTCGACAAAGCAAGCAATAAAGCGTAGCATAAATTAGCAAAATAAGCAAGCGGCTAATAAACAAAACAAAGCAAAAACTTTAATGTTTGCTAGCCAAATACAAAGTCAGAGCAAGGACACAGCCTCAGGGCAGCCACCGAAAGGGACAGGGAAAGGGACTCGGCAAGGCAGAGGGAGAACGAGAGAGAAGTTTCGTAACACGCTTGTAACTGTTATTATTACCGTTAGCTTTGCTGGCTGTTGCTTTTTGTGTGTTACATTATTATAAAAGTGTTATACACATGCACATTAACCATAACCGAAACAAAGGGCAATAATGAAACGTCTTTATGTGACGATTATCTTAACATAACCAGGCCCAATGTGCAATTAACTGGCGTGTGGTTGCGGTGCCTAAAGGGGTAGGCGTGCTGGGCGGGGCAGTTCAACTAGGCCAACAACTTATCAGCTGAATTATATGCCATTATTACGTATACGCCACGCAGACTCCCAGGGGAAACAGCCCAAGCAGCTTTTGATAAACGTTTCCAGGGATTAAACGAGAACTGAACAACAGAAATAGGTTTCAATTGTAATACCGAAATACCCCTGCCAACTATTCTGTTATTTCTAAACCAAGTAGAACTAAACAAAGCTTAAGTTTATATAATAATAGCTGCTTTGTTCTTAGCATAAGCCTCTGTCTTACATCTCTTTTTAAGCTTCCGCCTACATTGCTTTTTTTGACTTGGCTCAAAAACTTATTTTCCTTACAGTTATTGGCTTTAAGTCTCAGTTTGGCTTTAAGCAAAATTTCGACTCGCCTTTTCATTTTAATTTTAAAAATTATTTCATATCAAAGCTCATCAAATTGTGCGCCCAAAGTAGGAAGAAAAAAATGAAAAAATAAGTTAATAACATCAAGTCAAGTTTGTTCAAGCCGGAAATAGTCGAACAAGGAAGGCAATGAATACCCCTGCATCTCGATGATGTGTCCTTCCTGGCAGCTGGCCAACATTTATCCAACTATCTGTGGCTCTGTGGCTATTCGGGATTGGGGTGTTTTTTTGGGGTTTTTGGTTTGGGGTTTGCGTTTTTGGCTTTAGGTTTGTTTTGCCATTTTTAAGCTGAACTGTAAATGAGATTTTGCACGTTTGCTTTGAGTTCATCTCATTTTTTCTCTGTGCGCTCCCTTTATCACTATCGCCAGTTCTATCTGTAATCTCTGTGTCTCTTTCTGACTATTGCCCTTTAGCTTTCAAATAGTAATTTGCTGCACAGCTTTTCCTATATGCTAGCCAGCCCTTGATGTCCTCCACTTGCGACTGATGACTGCCACCAGGCCATTGAGTAATAATCAACTAGCTGAGGGCTATTCAAAGGGCTCTGGTGTCAGGCGATGGCATCAACAGCAAAATATTAAACTACAACAAATTCGATACTTGGAAAACACAAAATTAAAGAGACGGTAGATTCTGTTGAATTTGTAAATCGGAAACTTGGCTTCATATAAATTTAAATCTTCATATTTATTTTGAACATGTTTTAACTGCAGCAAACTGTCAACACGTAAATGCTTTTAATTTGAAGAGTCTGCCTTGCTTGTTATTGCTAATTTTTATTTTCTTTTAATTTGCATAACTGATAAGAGTAAATTATGTTCTTGTGACACATCAAATTTAAGCAGCTGTTAATTTTCACATCAACTCATTCAACACGCCTTAAATCTTAAATCGCTTTAAATTCAAGTGATATAGGCCAATCTCCTTTAAATACCTAAATTCCTGGAACTAAAAGCTTCAGCTTTAAGCAGAATTCAGTTGTTGGAGTGACGTGTAAATGCGTGTCAGGCAATCGGGCGTATACGTAATCAAGGATAACTACGAAATTGTCAGTTTTTGACAAATATTCGCCTGATGAGCTGTCTAACTCTGTGGCCACTTAATCAACTCAACGGCAGAGAAATCTCTAAGATGCTTTCAATTAGTTGGCGCTTAAGTAATTATGTCTAATGCAAAAACTTCTGACATATGATTGATGGCAAAGCCGTGTTAAGAACTAATTGGGTATCAGTGATGGACGCAAAGGGAAAACGAGGGTTAAAACCAAGAGTATGTCTATTTAGACAGTGAATATTCCCGCATTAACAGACAGGCCAGAGCAGAAACTGCGTGGTATTTGTATAGTGCAAGGACATGTCTCTTTAGCTCACACGCTCTGCTGGTCAAACTGAAAGGGGCACAAACGGCCAACAAGCCAAGATTCACATGTATATAGAGAGCACTTTGAAGCCCATTCACAGCAGATAGAATGTTTACAGTGTCATAAAAAATATCAGCAACAAATGCGCAGGCAAAACAAACAAAAGATGAAAATGCTTTGAAAGTAGGAGAAACAAGGAAATGCAAACAGCAGGCAGATAAAAGTAGTAGAGCTACAAATACCCTGAAATTGTGCATTAATAATATGTCAAAAACAGACAGTTCTCTGTGGAAATAAAATAATTAAATGTAAAGAAATTTAAGTTTTCAATAAATTCATTTCATTTCTAACCCACGTGGCATTGCCTGCTGTTTGTTAATTAAAATAATTATATTGCCTGCATTCCTTTAGGCCAAACTGCATCAAATGCCTAAAATTCCAGCAGAAAATCTGTCGAACTGCAGCTTTAAAGGGTTATGTGTGTTGCCTTTGAATGGATTGGCCTTAGAGTCAAGTTGCAAATGCATATTGCAAACATCAAGTGCTTTCATATCACACAATCCTTCGCTCTAAAACACAATGCGCCTTTCAACACACACACAGACACATAAACACAAATACACTCCACACTCGGTCGCACACACTCACTCACACAGAGACAGACATTCAGAGTCCTCAGAGACGAGCATATAAAAATCGATATAAAATATCGCATTACACACTTGGCCCGCATTGTTTTCGGTTTCATTTCTCTTTTCAGTTTTTTTCTCTTGCTTTTTCTCTTTTCTTTTTTTATGCTTTTCTTTTTTTTTTTGTGTGTCAATTTCGATTTTGGCGGCCACGTTGGCGTATGATTGATTTTGGGGGCGCACACGCAACTCGCAAGTCCTCTCTCCTGTTCCCATTTTCACCCCTCCCAATTCCCATCCCCTTCTCCCGCCTGAATTGAATGGCTAGGCACGAAAGCGTTGCATAACTAAAGGCGCCACCGACAGTCGACACAAATTGCAATCGCAGCGTTGACATGTAGCAAGCAACATGGAACAGCTGCCATATCAGAGCGATTCACGAATTGCTAGTCAACAAATTCAATTCAATAAGCGACTCACAGTGCCTGCATCAATTTTTCAGTCCTCTTTTTCTATACCCTAGGACACTGGCAAATTGGAATTATTAATTTATGCAAATTTATGCCACAAAGCGTAGTAAATGTCTGCAGGCCTATAAAACTGGAATATCATAATGAGTTGTGCTGTTAGCATTAAGTATAAAATGTATTTAAACACAACTGCATTTTTAAATTGCAATTTAGTCATTTAGTTTACGAAACAATGACGAAAGTTTGACTAGATGTATATCAAAAGACAACTAAAACGATCGTTTTCTACCTCATTCCCATTAGTGTGGTCTTACCCACCTATATGCATATTTGAAGGGTATCTAGAAGTCTATCAAACTGGCCTAAGGCTCACATGTGACTTTTTTCGTTGACAACGTTTGTCACATGCATGAAAGTGGGCGGTTTCGGCTTAGGTGTAGATATGGTCTATGGTGTGTAGAGGTAGGGGCCTGGGCGTGGGCGTGGCATAAGCTGATCAGAGTATCTATACATGGCAATGCTTGTACTTCGTATCGCAACAGAAAATGACTTTTGTGAGTTGTTGTCCGTTGTCTGTTGTCTGTTGTCTGTTGTCCTCTGTCCAAAGCGTATTACATGGGCGTACGAATGACTTCGATTGGGAACAAAAAAAAAGGTACGCAAATTGAATAAATGCCCACAAATCGTATGAATATTGTATGGGAATCCAAATGGTTTCAATTAACTTGTTACCTATGCATTGGCTAGACAAAAGGTAATGTGCTTTTATGGTATTTTACTAGGAGTTACTAATTATTTTTGTAATTACTGCAATCAGTATTCAGGTGGAAGCCAAAATAGTTATTAAACTTCTAACCATAAATTTTAACGCTTTAATTTCAACATCCTTTTATTTGAAATTGATTGTTTAACTTTTTGTTATGAAACCAGACTTATTGAATTGTAAATTGTGCATTCATTTAGTTTAAATATTCAATGCATATAATTCTCTTATTAAGATAAGTTATCAATAGTCAATTGGTTTCCCACTCTCAACTCTCTTTTCAAGCACTTAACAGTGCAATCAATAAGTAATTCAATATGTCGCATTCCCACATCAAATATGAACAGCTTTAAATGTTTGCTTAAAGCGCTTAAGAGCTCAGCACTGAAATGCAACAAAAATGCCAATGATTGCAAGCATTTGCCATAAAAAAAAAAAAATCCAAGAGATAGAGATTGGAATGTGCGAGTATTTCAAGGAAATTGTTGTTGTGACAGATGGAAAAGTTGAAAGATTGATTGAATCAAAATAATCAAAAATAGTTATGTCACAGCACACACACACAGTGACACTCGCACACACATGAATGAAAAGCTCATTTAACTGAAACGGTTTAACGCAAATTTGAATTTTATCGTGTATTTTTGCAGGCCCACAGCGTTTCCAGCCAAAGACCAGAGAGAGCAGGATGTTAATGGACAATTTCGCACAACAATAACAAGCACACCATCTATATAAAACAACAGCAACTGCAACTCGTCCTCATCCTCATCCTCGTCATGTTGTCAACGAAAACGAAACACGAAAGTTGAATTTCCGTTGCAACAGCGAGGAGTGCACAACAGCAAAAAGAAGAAAATATCAAAACAAAAATACAAAAATAAAATGAAGTCCGTCATACTTTATCCATATGGACCGCTAACTGGTGGCACTCGCTGCTGTCGCATGTTGCATGCCAAAAATTTGGCCATAACAAGTGCAATTTACACAATTGTAAGTACAACGAAGCGAGTCCTCCTCCCGTTATTAACTTGTACATTGTTTGTTAAATGACTGCTGTCCCATGGGGCGTATGCGCAATGTCGTTGTAAACTGTTACCAAACAGCCGAGCACAGCCAAGCGTTCAGTCGTTGTTGGTATAGTCCTAGAGTAATTATGTCATAATTAATACAAGTGTCGCAACTAGCGAGAACATTTTTATGGCATTTCTGCTTTTGTTTTCAATGTGAATGAGTATCAGAAATTCTAGTTTGGCTGTACAAAAATAAACTAAAGGAATGTGTTGCTTTAAAGCGTAGGAAAATTAAAGGAAATAAGCATTTTTTACACATTCTTCCTTAGTAATTTTAAGGCATTCTCACTTTTCTCCTTAGCAAATGAGAACTTATTGTGTAATACAAGCCAACGACTCTAGTTACAGTCTAGTTAAGTTATTTACCGCGGCTACCACTTCAGTGTACTTATTTTGAGTCTCCCTATAAATTACAATTACTTGACACTCATTATGGCTTTTAATATATGTTAATGGCCAAATCGTGCTCTGAAATTTTAAACTCCCATTTACTTGCACTGCCATTGAGTGTCTGCCAACGTCAAGAGCTGCAAAAAAAAACAGTAATGCAATGCAATTTGCCACTAAAATTATGTGCATGCAACTTGAGAGTAAACTTGGCTTTTGTTTTACTTGCCAGTAATTTCTTTATTATTTTTTCTGCTGCCACTGCCACTGCTCCTGCCTTGTATCTGACTGCAATTAATGCCAGGTTTTATTGCTGCAGAGAGACACTTGAGTAAGTTGTGGCAGTGAGCAGAGTGCTACGTGTTTTGCATGAATCAAATGTACAACAAGTTATGCCCCATGGGGCAGCCTTGGGATAATGTACAAAGTATCTGAGTTGCAGCCATATTTTTAGCCCTCAATGAGTTAATGTGTGCTTAAAAGTAAAAACGTGTTTTATACAGCTATCTAAAGGGAAACCCACTCGAGTTTATGGTAATGAGGTTTGCACGTTGCGTATGCATGATTTGTGTGCTAATAAACAGATAGTCCGCCCCCACACACACACACACAAACACACCTACATATATTTATTATGCGTATCTCTCTGACATTTTAGAACATTTCGCTGTTAATCGTCTTGATCTACTCGTGGCGCATCAATGTTAACATGCACAAATCTGCCGAGCTGCAGGACGTCTACTATGGTAAGCTAAATCCTCATAAATACTTATAAGCAATTAGGCAGGCGCACACACACACAAAGGCACGCACGTTCACACACATACACAGAAATACCCTAGACAGCAATAAACTGCACATCAGCATAATAAAGTGATAAATAAGACATTTTAATAAATAAATAAACTGTAGATTACCAGGCGGCTTAATAAACCAGTCTACAACAAAGGCAGCGCAGGTGTGGTAATCTCGGCTAAGAGATACCCTGTAGTTGTTACTGTGTGCCTAATTTAGATAACTTTCGAATATATTTTAGTCAAATTATCGTCAGCTTAGCTAATTATTTATTTTTTAGGCTTCTCGTGGAGTTTTTAACCAAGTCAAACAGTTAAACAATTTACCTACACAATTCATACATTTAAAAGCAATGCAGACTTTGTAAATATTTTTATTTTGTTGGATTTACTGTAAAATAAAATTGTCGCTCCTAATCGTATTTGAATTGCCACTAATGCTAACCATTTTACCTGTCTCTTTTTTGCAGGTGTGCAAATTGCATATTTTGCCATAATTGGCACACAAATGTCGATGATATTGTTGAGCATTGTGTTGATATTTGGCATCTGTCGGGTAAGTCTCGTTGTTTGGTTAAGGGCTTTTTGGGCATTTTACAAAATTTAACAAGAGGTTGTCAGGCAAACAAAATCCCACACAAACACTCACACACACACCCACACTGCTTTACGCACACACATGACACATGTGTGCAAATTATGCGCATTTTCTGACTCCGAACTCCGACACTGGTGCTCCGACAGAACCCTGGCAAATAAAGCGCATTCAAATGTAAATTACGTACCAGTCCAGCTGTAGGCGTATCTCAAACCTGCCACGCCTCCCCATTCACCCATATCATTGAATGATATGTAGACGGAATGAAAAAACAATGGCAAAGTTAGGACTGCTAATGAAATGCTGAAAGTCAAATACTCTTTTGACGCTAGAAAAAAACCTAAAGAAATTGAAAGCTTATTAGTTTCTTATGCTTGTAATCAACTCAGATTCAAACACATGCCTTTAATTTAAAAAGTGTTTGTTTAAACCAAACGAATGGTTATTATAAGCCAAAATAGACGAAATTCTCTGGAAATCTCTTTTAATCTCATAGATGAAACACGAAATGGCAGAAGGCATGTGGCAAATGAACCATAACTGGGTTGAATAGCTTGACTGAAGATGAACTCAGTGATGAAGTCATCATGCTCTTGGCTCAAAAATTTAAATGTGTTTTTCCAAATGGACCAAATGGGCATATTTGGAAGGGTTGTCAAAAATGAAAAATACGACATTAGCAACAACAAATGACAGTCGCAGTGGCTGAAAATGTAGACAATTTGTCACACAATTGGGAATGGTGATCTGTCTGTCGGATGACTGGCTCTGACGACTGACGACGGCACATGACAAAGATTACAGGGCCCCGACCATGAGAAGGAGAGCATTGCGTAACGCTTTGTGTGGAATTTTTTAATTTCAACCTTACAGACACAAAAAAAAAAAGAACAAAACAGAAAAAACAACTGCGATGACAACGATACAGTTGACTGTGTGCCCGAAAAAGTATGCTACAATTGTTTGTAACCGAACATGTGTGTGGGTTTCTCTCTGTGTGTTGGGTAAATTAATTGCAGTTTGCTTTTAGGCGCCAGATTGGAACCAACAATTGATGCTCTAAATATTGTATTGGTTGCTGGCCTTAATTAGAGCGTATTTTGTCAACAGTTTGCATGGAAAATAATAGAAAGCGAAAACTGCTAAAATCTGGCAGTGCATAAAGTTCTATAACTCAATTAAATTCAAAATCAGTTAGTGGAACGAATTGTTTTTTGTTTGCACGGCAACAAGTTGATTATACCAATATTATTTATTTCACTTCCAATTAATAGACTTGCTTAGTGGTTACATTTATTTTAATGCATTTAATTACGCACAATCAATATTGTTACAACAAAATAAATAGTAATTATTATAAAACACAGCCTAATTACACAGGCCACAATTGAAATGCGCAATTGAAAAATTATTTGCCATTTTATGTGCTTTGTTAACCACGAAATAGTAGAGGTGGACATCGCTGCTTTAAATGTGATGGATCAGCAATTAGAGAAGGATTTTTTAAAATATTAACTACACTTTGATAGCTGAAAATATTAGAAAATATGCTTTATTTGATATATAATTACAGTTAAGTCCTACATAGGCTCGAGGCTTTCAGACATTAGTTCCCCAAATTCACTTTAAACCAACTCTAAGTAATTAAAACTCTTTAAAAATTCACTTGCCGCATACTTGATTACACACAACGTTTTGTTATTATTTTTGGCCATGTAACACAACAGTTTTACCACAATAAAATTTATGAAATGTGTTGGTCCAGAAATTGCTGTGCAAAATTTGCGGTTAAAACTGTCAGCAGCAGCAAAGGGAAAAAATAAAAACCAAAAATATACAGAAAGCCATAACGTTAAATCCCAAAACAGCACACGCGAAAAAGCGCCAAAAATCCAATCAGAGGTTTTGCGCCATGCAAGATAAATTACAGAATATACACACACACACAGACACACACGAATACACACCGAGCCGTGTGGCTCTTATATGCCACATAAAATATTTTATATAGTGAAAGTCGTGTGGAAATCAATGCCAACAATTTGATTTCAGCTAAAGGTGTGCAAATGGTTTTTGTGGATAGCCAAAATGGGTAGGCTACTCCCACGAGCTTCGTCTCCGTCTCCGCCCTCTCACTCACCTTTATGTTATCAGTGGCAAGAACAATAATATAATGTTGTGTACTATCCTTTCCTTTCTTTCGTTACCCACAGGAAAACCCCGGCCTAATTGTACCCTGGATAATTGGGTATATTACGTTTATGGCCTTGGAAGCTGTCGCCATGGTTTATTCGAATGTACTGCGTGATCACGTGAATAAGGTAAGTCGATTCCTTTAGGGGGTTGTGGAAATTTAGCGCATCAGCAAAACGCTTTTCATCCATATTTAAGATACTTTTGCCAGGGCGGTCCATTTGTTTAATGAAACCTGTGAAACAAGACCCCATTCCCGCCCCTATTCCTAAGCACAATCAAACCCCTAGGCTCTGGATGTAACCCCACAAAAGCCTCGGCACAACGGGAAGTCCCTGTGAGTGATATCAATAAGAGCTGTTGAATGCGGCGTTGGCATAAATCAATTGGAAGCAAGGCACAAAGATCTAGCAAAACAAACAAATAAATTACAAAGAGCCCTATGCTAGCGAAAACGAGCAAAACGAGTTCAGCAACAACAAACAGAACCGAACAAGAACAAACAAGAGCGTACAAGTTGTGAATCCGTTACATATGTAAGAGTTGCTTTCCTTTTTTATGCTAAAATCAAACAAAAGATATAGGTTATGGTCGGATGCTGGCGACAGTTGAATGCGCCGCAAAACACAGACAATGAAAATTGAAATGTAAACACACACATACACACACACACTCACACGCAGAGACTGGAAGCATATTCTCAAATGGAAAAGTGGAGACGACATCGGAAAACAATACAAATGCCAGATAGTATTTGAAATCAACAGACCAATTTATTTGTGCTGCAAGACATAAGGAGAACAGTTAGAATAAAATAATAAATGCGTCCGAATTATTCAGCTATATAAATAAGTTATGCAACTATGTTAGTTTCCATTAAATCAAATTTGACACTTTGCCAAAAATATGCAGTGGATGCAGTTGAAATATAAAGTATGAACTATCCGGTTGAGCACTTTATAAAATGACTCAGTAAAATTATTTGAAGATGAGAAATTGATAAATAATCAGCTTAGAGTCGCTTAATAAGCTCGCTTGAGCAGAATGATCTTTTGATAAATGGCGTTTAGCTGTCGCTTAGAGAAACTAATAAATGTAAACGCTTTCCATTGGGTTGTGTGTAATCTACAGCTTGTTTAAAATCATGCTGGCGTATGTAAGAACCAAAGTGCCTGCTCAGCCTAATGAAGCGCACACTGTTGAGTGAGAAATACTCAAGAGTCCAACGACTGTGCAGAAATGCCGACAGCGACAGTGACTGGGGCAGCGCAGCTACAGCGACCACGACATCAGCACCGGCATTGGCAGCGGCAGCGGCAAACAGCTCAAAGCACAAAGCTGAAAACACAGCTCATTCGTTTACTCTCTCACCTACGCTCTCTCCACGACCCACACTTTACCCCGCTCTCTAACTGTACCTCTCTCATACTTAAAGCGAACTGCCAAAGGCCTATCACACACATGCAGTCTCACTCGCACTCGCAGCTGCTGTGACTTGTACTTTTTTCCATGCCATTTTGTCTGTCTCTCCCACTTTCGTCTCTCTCTCTCCCCATCTCCCCATGCCGGCAATTTTATTTGTCTCCAACATTTGTTTTTGCGGCTTTTTCTATTACGAACGTGCTGCGTGTCCATGTTGTTGTTGTTGTTGCTATTACTGTTCTAGCCGACGATGTTGTTATTGTTGTTGCTTGTTTGTTTTCTACCAAAACGTTACAAAATTGTCGCCTCATGCATAATTTATTGCAATTGTTGAGGCAAAAATTTATGTTTTTTTTTCGCACAGTTCACCGCGACACAGAAAAAACCTTCACAGCGGGTGACATTTTTTCGTCTGTTTTCAAGTTTTTCTTTCATTTTTCATCCTTCTTGTTCTTGCCGTTTAAATATTTCACCTGCAAAGGACTGATATCACTTAAATTCATAAAGTTGTTGATTAATTTAATTAACTTTAGGATTTTCTCATATTTCCAGCAATTTGATGCAATGTGCAAGGCAGAGGTGGCGTTTTTTATCGCTCGCGCTTTTATCAACGTAAGTGAAACTTTTAAATGTGTGTGTGTGTGTATTATGTAGTGTATTAAGAAATCAAACAAGTTAAATTGAAAATTGGTATAAAATATATATAGTGTCAGTTCTGGCTTATACGCTCCTTGTAGTCGTCTGGCTTAGGAAGAAATATTACACAAAATACGCTCATAGCCCAGCGAATTTATCGATTAAATTCCCAATTTTAAACATATGCATTGAAATTTCATAATCTAATTACAAGTAAAAACCATTAGCATCTATAACCTACTCCAGTTAACTGAATGGGCTAACTTTGTGTGCATATGAACGAATGAATGTTTTTATTAATAAATATTTGAAATACTTTTAAATCTAAAACATAATCAAACAGGTTCTAGCCATGTGGGGCGTGCTACGTTTCTACAATCTGGTGCGATCAGGCATTACATGGCGCGGGCCGGAGGTGAGTTTACATAATGAATAATTAACTCGTTTATAGAAAAAAGAATTAATAATTATTTAAGATTACTATTTCATTTTAAAAAACAAATTGGTTAAGACTTTGAGCTAACTATATTTCTCTAACAATTCAATTAGGCCAAAACTGCCATATTTGCGCCCATGTACAAGAGCGTGAGCACACACAGCAGCTCCTCACCCGCCCACCTGGACAGGGAGCGGGAGCGAAAGAGAGCCAAGTCCAGGTCGAAGTCAAAGCAACGACAGAGACGCTACAGCGTTGAGGTGGAGAGCGGATGTTGTGCCATTTTTGACTTTGACTTTGACTACGATGATGAGGATGAGGAGGCCGCAGACGAGGATGAGGGCGTGGGCTATGATTATGACGACTACTATGACTACTATGAGGATGAGGACGAGCAGCAGTTGGAGCTGGAGCAGCAGGACGATGATGCCGATTGTAGTATGCTCGGTGCTCGGGTGCATAAGACGCGTACTCGCAATACCTCAGTCAAGGTCAAGGTCAAGGGTCAGCGACAAAGACAACGCACGAACAACAACATACGCAGTGTGCTGATAAACAAGCGACACAATAAATACAAGATTAGCCGTCCCCAAACACAGCTGGAGGTCATCAATGAGTCGGAGAGAAGTGCGGGCAGTGGCAGCGATGAGAACGATTCACTTTTAGTGGCCTATGACAGCAGCTCATCCCTGGCGTCGGTTTGACATTGGCCGCCATGCCACAATGGAGCTACAACAAATGGGAGTCGGACTCTTTCGGCGGCAACAGTCGACGACAGCGGCAGTGGCAGCGGCAGCGGCAGCGGCGACGACAGCGACGCCAGCAGCTGTAGCAGCGACAGCGACGCCAACGACGATCCGAGAGAGCGTCTGCAGCCTGGAGCGCGACTCTCTCGTAAATGTGGTAGTCAGCGTCAGCGTAAGCGTCGACGTTCACTGCGACGCGTCTACTGCGCTGTGAATCTCTCCATAATGGGTCTCCTGGTGGCCGTGGAGATTTATGCACAGATCGCCATCTTTCTCTAGACAGTAAAACAGTCCATAAAGCGAGTTATATCTACAAATGATCAGACAAATATATAGAAGTTGCCATATCCAAAGAAAGGTTAACAACTAATGATTAACAACAGTTTTGTGTATATAATTTAAGCATTATTTTTGGAAACTAATGTTCCAGAATTCTATGTAACCCACAGATCTGAAGCTAAAGAATGACAAGTTCAGCAGCATGAGCTTTAAATAAAATTCTTCATTACTTCTATATAAATTACGATTTCTCCCCGACCTGCATAAAACTAGCACAAAGTGAGCTGTAAAGATAAGAGCCAGTTCAGCTATATATAAACCAAATCTTTCAACCCGTAATGCCCAGTAAATTTAGTTGCTCTTTGGTTAACAGCAAGAAAAGCTTTAAGAAATAAAAGAAACTTAACTGTAAGAGTTGTTCAATAACAAGCCAGAATAAAGGAAACAATAAGCAGTACTAAGTCAGAAATGAAAGTTAAAGTATTTAGTGTTAAACGTTGTAAATGTTTAAGTGTGTTAAATATAGAGAATTGTAAATAAAACATTAACAAAACAGTTCATATTGTTTATCAATGAAGAATAAAAACAATAATCATATCGCTAATTATTATAATGAATATAGATAAATGAGTATTGTATATAAGTACAGTTGCGCCAGCAAAAACAAAGCATTAAATGTGAGTTGATGTACACCCAGAGATATACCATAAAATTAATGAAATAACTTGAAAACAAAACAACAACAAATAACAAAATAAAAACACTTGATATTTGTGCGAAAATAAGAAATAATCTTTGTTGGTGGGCAAAACGTGTGGGACACGTGAGGGAAGTAACCACTAGAAAGAAGACGTTCCAGCAACAATAGATAGATATTGAAGAGTACCCAACGAGATAGAGATAGACAAGATACTTGATGACGTTAACGGGACGGGCCCAACTAATTAATTGATAAGAGCGAAAACCCAAAACTCATTCACACAGCACGCGCAACACGCAACACGTGAAGTCCCAACAAGCAAAAATGATAAAATTACAAAAAAAAATCCCAATTACTAATTTCCAATTGGGAGTACTCAAACTTCATGCACTTCATTCTTTATAATCATGCCCAGAGTCGCTAATTGCGACTAAATTTCGTGATCTAATCAGTTTTGGGCACTAGATTTATAAGCGCTTGGGTTTTTCAGAATGTCCGTCAGTTGTGAAACATGTGGAGTCCCATACTGATTACTACAGTCCTTTTGGTGGCCGGCAGTCAGGCCCGCCTTGTGCCCCTGCAGGATGAGCTGCTCTGGTCAGCCGACATGATCGAGATTGATCCCAATGAGCTGGACAGCTCCAGAGCCGGTAAGTCTTAGGCATCTCCTACAGAAAGCGATCAGTATTAACGCTGTCTCATACAGCTGGCTGCTCCATTAAGATCAGAAGCACGGAGATGAAGAATCCCCAGCCTTTGTTGATCAAGCCCGGCACAACGGAGTTCTATCCCTTCTCGGACACTGGCTATGTGGATGTTGCCCACGATAAGACCATTGAGTTCGCCTGCACCAGCAGCTTGGCTTCTCCCCTTTCTGGTAAATCCGTCACCGCCAAGTGTGTGGGTGGCACCAGGTTCAAGGTTGGCGACAAGGAGCACGACATCGCCGACATCAAGTGCACTTCCTGGCCAGCCTTTGTGGGCAAGAAGTCCGGTGCCAGCTGCAATGGTGGTACTACCCTGATCAACGTAGGATTCGAGCTGAGCAGCTCCCGTTTTGCCAAGCAATACGAGGTGTGCTTCAATGAGAACGAGGAGGTGACCCGTTATGTCTACCACAAACTGGATGCCGGCAGCAACTACTATGCCACCGGTGTGGATCGCATCAACTTTGCTCCCGGCGGCTTCTTTGCCGGCAAGAATGTGGACAAACTGTACACACAGGCCGTGCAGAAGGAGACCATCGACAAGGCTCTCGAAATGGACTCATCTCGCTACTTTGACAATGCCAAGAATGTGTTCCTGGCCCGTGGTCACATGGGTGCCAAGGCTGACTTCGTGTATCCCCCCGAGCAGCGTGCCACTTTCCTGTTCATCAATGCTGCTCCTCAGTGGCAGGTCTTCAACGCCGGCAACTGGGCCCGTGTCGAGGACGGTGTCCGTGCTTGGGCTTCCAAGTATAAGAAAAATGTGGAATGCTGGACTGGCGTCTGGGGTGTCACCACCTTGGCCAACAAGCACGGCAAGCAGACCCCTCTGTACCTGGCCTATGATCACAACGGCAATGGTCTGATCCCAGTGCCTAAGCTGTACTTCCGTGTGGTCATTGACCCCAGTACTCGCAAGGGTATTGTCTTTGTCGGTGTAAACAATCCCCACTTGAGCATCGATGAGATCAAGCGTGATTATATTCTGTGCAGTGATGTCAGCGATAGAATTAACTGGATTAGCTGGAAGCGCACAGACATCACCGCTGGTTACTCCTATGCCTGCGAGGTCGACGAGTTCCGCAAAAAGGTTACCCACTTGCCAAACTTCTCCGTCAGCGGTCTGTTGGTTTAAGTGCGTCCTTACTTAGTTTTAGATTGAATTAATAAAAGAATTTTACAAAGAGTATACAAATGATTTGATTGGAGCTTCGGGGGGTAGACCTACAGATACCCTACAAAGAAATTAAATCATTCTAAACGACAAGCCTTAAATTCTTGACTTTTGCAAGATACTTTGAAGAGCGACCTCTGGTCTAAGATAAGTTTCTGTCTCTGATACTACGCTTTGGATACATTTTACCCCTCAACCATTGCTACCAGAATTTGTATTCTCCTATTAGTATAAACCTGTCCTTTGATCATTTTCAGGGTGTCATCAAATTATGGCTAACTTCGTTATCCTAGAAGGTTTCCATTAGGTTGAAGAAAAGAAGAATCTCCCTCTTCCCATATCTGTTTTATATTCGATATATTCCATCTTTTTATTAAAATTTGTTTAGACAAGCAGACCATTCTTGGCAGTAAGAGCTGGCAAATGCTTGACAGTCTTGAGGAAGTCGGCAACCTCGCAGGCGTAGGACCAGCCGGCCTTGATGTCAGTCTTCTTCCAGTTGATGTAGCTAACCTTGTCGCTGACATCATTGCAGATCACATAATCCTTCTTGATCTGTTCCTCGGTCAAATGGGGATTGTTCACACCGACAAAGACAATGCCGCGGTTGGTTGAGGGCTCAATGACCACACGGAAGTAGAGCTTGGGCACAGGGATCAGACCGTTGTTGTTGCCATCACGAGCGAGGTAGAGAGGAGTCTCCCTGCCATCCTTGTTGGGCAGAGTGGTAACGCCATAGACACCAGTATAGCAGTTCACATTCATCTTGTTCTTCGAGACCCAAGACCTTAGACCGTCCTCAACACGGGCCCAGTTGCCGGCGTTGAAGACCTGCCACTGAGGAGCAGCATTGATGAACAGGAAAGTGGCGCGCTGCTCGGGAGCATAGTCAAAATCAGCCTTGGCACCCAAATGACCACGGGCCAAATAGATATTTGCAGCGGAATCGAAGTATTGGTCGGCAACACCGCCAAGGTCCTTGTTGATAGCCTCCAGCTGGGAGACCTGAGTGTAGAGCTTGTCCACGTTCTTGCCATCGAAGTAGCCGGCGGTCTGGAAGGTAATACGATCCACTCCGGTCTCGTAGTAGTTGCTGCCGGGGAAGAGCTGATGGCGTGTATAGCGGGTCACTTCCTCCTCCTCATTGAAGCAGATCTGCATTTGCTCGGCGAAACGCGAAGAGGTGATCTCGAAGCCAACGCGAATGACCACACCGCCATTGCAGGTAGCGCCGGTCTTAACGGCCTTGAAGCCAGGCCAAGCCTTACAGGCCAAGTCCTTGAACTCATAGCTCTTGCCGTCCACCTTGAAGGTAGTGCCACTCTCGCAGGTGGCAGTGATCAGGTTCTCGGAGTGAGTAGTGAAGCCACTGGGGCACCAAAGCTGGAGGGTCTTGCCGCTGTCAACCTTCATCTCTCCCACATCGTTGAAGGGATAGAAACTCTCTGAGTTGGTTTCCAGCACAACAGGCTCGGGCTTGGGCATACCACCGCGGATGGTGACACTGCACTCTGGGAGCACACGAAATCAGGTGTTAAAAGAAGCTTTTAAAAGCATACCACTGCTTACCTGCAGCGCGATTCTCCATTAGGGGATCCAAGTAGATGCCACGCTCATAGATCTCGTCCAGAGGCTCCACGGGAGGCAGCTCAAGATCAGGCAGGGGCTGGTAGGGCACACGGGCCCAGGCAGCCGGAGCCACAACCAACAATAATAAACAGACGCACTTCATATTGCTTATAGCAAATGTCTTGGAAGCGATTCATGCTTAAATAGCCTTAGCCAAGTTAACTATCTCAGTTAATACTATCTGCTGATTGGCAATTGAATATAAATAGATATAGACAATATATAACTTATCTTATTAGTATAGAATATTTCATTGATTTGGGAATTTACGTGCTGTGCTCATTAAAAGCAAGTGCTCGAGAAGCTTATCAAAGCAGCGAAGAATTGAGAGTGGAGAATTGGTAGAACTGAAGACAACACTTGATTCTGGTACTATGAAGACTAAGCTCAATATGTCAAAGTTCGATGTCCGTTGGCGTTAATTAATGAAATGTAAAATGAACAGCGACGCAGCGGAGAACAGGAAATGCGGTGAATGAAACGAAAGCAATTAGGAGCAAGGACACAGCTGAAAGCACGACAGGGATAAGCACGGGGATATCGTAGACGCAAAGGGCAAAGGAAGAAACGGGAATGGGGAGAGAGGGAGACGAGGACAATGACGGGACGCCGCGTATAATTTGTGAAAATTGATGATTTGTTTAGATTTACGAATGAGCGAGCAAAACGAGCCAAATTGGCACGTAGCAAGGACAACAGCAAGCAGAAGTAGTGAACGGACTGAGAGGCAGAGCAACAGGACAAAGGCAGGCAGCAAAATGCCAAAAAAAAAGAGAGAGAGATAGTGAGAGGGAGAGCAAAAAAAAAGGTGCCCGGATTTCTAAGGAAACGGAATGTGCGAGTATTGGCCAAGGTCCAATGGTCCCAAGGTGTTCCCTAATTGATTTGATGCAGATAAATGAGCCAAGCTCAAGTCGGGCGTAAATGTTAGCAACGCACCAGGCACCAGGCACCACGCCCCCAAATACCAAATACGCCCCTCACCCCTACCGCCACTCCCCCTCGAACAATGATTAATGCGTTGGCAAAGTTTCGCAGGCATTAGGCCGTCTATTAATTAAGGGCATTACCTATTTCGCATTTCAAAGGCACGAAATCAAGTATACGTCTAGTGGGACTCGTAAAATATAATTACTTGTTGATTCCAAATTATTGTCATACTCGCAATTATATAGACAATATGTGCCAATTAGTGGTTGCGGTATGCTAATCTTCAATCAACTGACTGATTAGAGTCTTAACAAATGAGAGCAACAAGTTTGAAAGTTGAAAGTTTAGTGGAAAAGACTAATAATCAGACACCCTAGAAAACTAAAAATGTTGGGCAACTAATTCGTTAAAATAAAATATAGACTAATTAAAGTCTGGTCTAGGCTATTTCCTCCCCTTTAAAGTCTATTCTTTAATTTATGTCCTGCATTAAAAATAATTCTAAGTTTTTCCTATAAAATCACAGCTTTTTATTCATAAGTTTTCCCGCTAAATGTACAAAAAATGTATGTTCCTATGCCCAAAGATTTTGATAAATGGGTCATATTAATAACATATGTATGAGTCAATGCGTGTGTGGGGGTGTGTGACGGTGTGTGGGTGTGTAGAGGTGGCTGAGGGAGTGCAAAAGTTTGTGGCAGATGCCTTTGATTGATAAGGCTGCCTAAGCGTGTTTGCTTAACATAAAGAAAAGCGAGTCAAAGAAGAAGAACAAGCAGAAGAAGAAGAAGCCAACATTTTGCACCTTTTCAACAGGTTGTGAATAGGCGTCAAGCAAATTGAAAGCGGGAGTCAATAAAGCTGTGGGCAGCATAGAAAGGAGCCGAAAGAGGAGTAGAGGAGAAGAAGATGGTAATAAAAGAAAGGGAAGCAGAGCAAATGAATTGCTAGCTCGCTCTCACTCTCACTCGCCCACACTTTCACTGTATCTCCGTTTGTCTGTCTGTCTGTGCCAATTCATACCCATGTGGGTGAATGGCTGTGTGTGTGTGTGTGTGTGTGTGTGTATCACCGTCTGAGCGCAATGATGGATTAAATGTATTTCAAAGGCGTGAAAGCTAAAAGGTATCACAAAGTATCGCATTGTGGTTACATAATAAACATCAAGCGCACTTCAATTTAGCTTAGGGCAGTCCACACACACACACACACACACACACACCCACCCACACACACACACACACAGTTGAAAGAATTGAACGCTTGGGCGATTCACTGTGGCCCAATAAAATATATATTGGCTAATTGTCAAAGGCTTATGGCCGGTAGCTTTCGGGGCTTATGCAAATCAGGCCAACAACTGTGCACTCAGGTGAAAGATCTCCTCAAAGATAATTGCAGTGCCCGTAGGGAGCAGAAGGGACTCCGTTTATCCTTGGTTAGCATTGACTAACACTTGATAGAAACGGCAAAGTAGAAGCCCAGAACTCAAATGGCTAATAAAGCTTGAGTAAACAGATATTTGTTGTAATCTGCTGGAAAACTTAACTAAAATACAATAATTTAAGAGCGCCTCAAGTTGTCAGCGATGAAAAATTAAGCTAGCAGAAGCAGCGTGAAAATTATCAAAGTAGTTTAACATGACGGGCAAATGTCCAAAAACAGCGGACATGATTAATGGCACAGCGGCGCCCTCTAGCGTGAGAAGTTCGCAGCGCATAGATGTCGATGTCTGACAACCGAAATTACTTGAGCAATTTTCACGCAAACTTTCACACTCACACACACACGCACATACACCCACACACACTTGTATTAATAATTGAAGTTGTTTTTGGGGATTATCGTTTAAGATTTGGCAAAAGTAAACTTCCCAGCAAAAGTTATGAATCAACAAAAAATCTTAAAGAAAGCAAAGGAATCAAATGGAACGTGACAGTAAGAACTAAATTAAAGTCAAAGGATTTAAGAGTTAAATTTCCAAAAGCAAAAACCGGAAAATACACAAAAGTTTTTCCGAATAAATTCAATTATCAACGCCATTAAAACAATTTAAAAGATAGCAAATAAAATACAGATTTATCAATGAAAATGTTGCCTTAAACTTGACAATTAACAGCAGATTCGATAAAATATTTAAAGCATTTATTGCTACCAACTTTGGTACGTGAGCAGCAAGACAAAAGCTGTTCAAAAATATGTTTTCAAAAAATAAAATTAAGCAAATTAAGATCAGGTTGGGTAATTGCTTGAATTTTGAATTTATTTATGAGACGAGAACAATACAAGTTGACAGACTGCCAGATATCCAGTGAAAGCAGGATTAGATATAGGTATGCTTCTTAGCTACCCCTTGAGCAGTCTATATTTACAGGATATGACAATGCTGCAAATTACTTAAAGTCACTTTGCTGTACACAAACAACGAGTTAAAGAGCAAACTTGTGCAAATTTGTGCAAGTTTGTGCTTGTCGGCGTATGACGCGCATTAAGAAGCAATTACGAAAATTGAAAGCATGAAAATCTCGGAGCGACAACGGCAACAACAACAACAACGGACACAACAACAGGAACAACAAAAACTGGCATTAGTCTGCTGTCACTGAAACAAGCCGAAACAAAAACTGAACACACCCTGTCACCAAAAACACACACACACACAGCCACACACACACACACACGCACAGTCACATTAACACAATTACAATCTGCACATGTGTTTGTCTTATAGTCTCATAAGACATGCGTTGACTATAAAGAAAAACCCAATTAAAAGTGATAAAAGTTATTGAAGCGTAGCCGTAGCGCTTGCTGTTCCCCGCTCACTCCCGTGGTCAAAAAAGCCAAAAAAGACAAAACAAAAAATATAATAAAAATAAAGAAAACACGTAAGAAGGAGTTCTTCTGACACACCGAAGATTTGATGACTCTACAATCAATTTTAAATTACATTTTCAGTGGACAACTAAAAAAAACTAAAAGTTTTATCGAAAGTTTTTTAGTTAAAATTAAAGCTGCAAAATTTCAGAATAGAATTTGAGAAACAGAGGGATAGAATTACGGAGAGATCTGCTCAAAGAGGTATAATTTAGACTGCCAACTAATAGATACAAGTTTTCTGATAATAGAAAAAGAAATAAATATTAAACATAAACTTACAGCTTTAAGCTTAGATTTATTTAAGCTATGATTGATATTTTATTTATTTTATTTAAAATCCAATTTTCCTAAGAACTTAATTGCACAAAAGGGGAAAATTGCTTCCAGTTTCTAATAACAAAGCTTACAACCTGAAGCCACTACAAAAGTCCTATAATAATTATAATACCCAACGTTAGAGTATCAAAAGAAAGAAACATCCACATGTTCATAGATCAAGAGACAAAATGGAACGAGCGCGAGCAAACCAACGGCAAAGGAAAAACAAATGGGCAACAAGCGAAAAGCGGAAAGCAGAAAGAGAAAAGCGTAAAGCGAAAAGCGGTGGAAAACAGCCGTACAAAGTGGGTGCCATTAGTGTGTGTGTGTGTTTGTGTGTGGAAGCAGCAACAAAAACAACAACAACAAGAAACATAAACACCCGATTCAAGATTATCACACGTTTGTGTCTAGCATCTGAACGAGATTGGACAAATGGAGTCTGAGCCAAGAAAGCGTTGCTCCAATCTTTATTATGCCATTTCTCAAATCAATTAGAGGATTTCTTTTTCTTTATCTCTTTCCCGGCGCTTGGCAACGCGAGTTGACAAGTCAAAGAAGATAAATTGAAGTTTTGGTGGCAATTATACGGGTTATTGCGGTAAAAGGTGATTAAAATAAAAAGTTGCTCGTCTAGCAATGATTGAAATAAGTGCGAGCCATTAACTTCTTAACGGAGTCGGAGATTCTACAAATTGTTACAAATTATGTAAGAAATGACAAATTAGGGGCATTCAAAGGCAGCTTCTGAAAGTATTTGTTGTAGAGAACTTATACAAGTTGATATTAAAGTTGTTTCGATATTTTTTTATAGGAAAAGTACTTGGGGGAAGTATTAAGATATATAGAAAGAAGTTTACTATTAAGGAATCAAGCTTCATCTGAGCCACTTTTTAGAGCCAAACCTTAATTAAAATGATACCAAAAGAACTGACAGATTAATTAATTTTGTTCATAAAGTTATGACTAACGTAAAAATCTTACGTTAAAATGTTATAAAAATTATTTCAATAAAATTGACTCCACTTTACGGTAGAGAACTTAAACCTCAAGGAAATAATCCCTTCGGACAGCTAAAAGAAAACTGTGCACTTTCCCAAAAACATTATCAAACTCAACTTGATGCAGTGCCACTTTCTTATTAGTTTGAATTAACGCATCGCATTTTATTTTCAAATAAATTGCGTGTGTCTTTTGTGGTGTTCGCAATTGCAGTGATTATTTTCGCCACTAATTGGTTTGGGTAAATTCGATTTTGTTGGAAATAGTTGAGGTGACAGTTGGATTCCTGTGCGCTTATCCCGCTGGTGAGCTAAACCAATCGAAAGTCAACTAACAACTCACTTAGTTCATTCGGTAAAGTTTCGTTCATTCTTGCCGCGTAATTGACTTTCGATGGACAATTTGAGCGGCACTTGGTCAACCAATTAAACGCCATCGACAACCAATTGCAGCTGTCGTCACAAATTTGCTATAAATTGCCGCCCAATCGGCGTATACGCAATGCACAGCAGTCCCACAGACAGCCCGCTCGGCGTATACGTAATATGACAGCAGTGAAAATAAATAAATAAAGGAAAGGAAAGGAAAGTCGGTGGGAAATTACCGAAGCCAAAGTGTAATCAATGCATAATTTTAATGCCATTTTAAAAATGTAGTTACGTTTAATGGCTGCGCTGTGACCCCAAAGGTCAGGTCAGCAGTGGACGGAGGTCGCTATAAAAGCGCCTGTCCACGGAATGAGCATGCAAAGAAGTTGAGCGCATAAGAGCTGGAGCATGAACTCGTTAATATTCCCAGAGCTGCTACTCTGCCTGCTGACAGCAGCCACATCAATGTCAGACCACGTGTCACAGCCAGCTGCCGGGGGAATTCCCCGCGGACAACAGCTGCGCTGGCAGGACGACAAAACGGATGGGGTCAAAGGCGATTCATGGGGCAATCAGTTGCCGGATATGCTAGTCGCTTACTATCGCCAGCTTGGCGTGCACAGTCTGATGCTGGTTGTTTGTCACGCGTCCGACACGGGTGAGTAACGTCGGCCCAGACTGCCTTCCTGCTGCAGGGTAGCTAAATTTATGAACCATCTTCCCCCTCACTCCAACCATTTCAGAGGGCATACATTTGCAGTCACTGTTGCAACACTTGATGGCAAACAATTTCTATGTGCAGGTCAGCACGGAGAGCACTTTGAATGATCTGCGACATGTCCGCAATGAATCGGACACGCCAGAGGCACCACCGCCACGCAGCTTTCGTGTCGACAATGATACCCAATGGCAGTTGTCACTCCACCTGCCACGCCTACCCCACAAACTGGGCATACTCCTGCTGCAGTTTAGCACTCCCTGTGCCCTCAATCTCCTGCGCTGGTCCGCTGCCAGTGAGCATAATTACTTTACTACCAATCGATTTTGGCTGCTGCTCTCCAGGAATCCGAAGCATGTGGATTTGCTCGAGGATAGCGAGATCTTTATACCACCCGATAGTGAGTTGAAGGTCCTTTGCTATAATCCCGCTGAGCCCTTTACGGCCAGTCTGCTGGACGTGTATAAAGTGGCCGCCTGGAAGCCACTCAAGCGTCATCTTGTTGGCCAAAATCTCCACAATTATCGTCATGTCATTCACGCGTTGCGTCATTATGGCTCGGCAATTACATACAGACAGAACCTGGAGGGGATTGTGTTTAACACGGCCATTGTCATTGCCTTTCCCGATCTGTTTACCAACATCGAGGACATGTCCCTCAGGCACATCGACACCATCTCAAAGGTGAATCATCGCTTAATGCTGGAGCTGGCTAATCGATTGAACATGAGGTGGGTTAAGCCAAAGGTGGCCTAAAGCTAAAGCTAATCTTCTTCTATCTTATCGAATTTCATAGCTACAACACTTACCAAACAGTGAACTACGGCTGGAGACAGCCCAACGGCTCCTTCGATGGTTTAATGGGTCGCTTCCAGCGCTACGAACTGGACTTTGCCCAGTTGGCGATCTTTATGCGCCTGGATCGCATTGCGCTCTGTGACTTTGTGACGGAGACTTATAGGGTCAGAGCAGGCATTATGTTCCGACAGCCTCCACTCTCCGCGGTGGCCAACATCTTCTCGATGCCCTTCCAGCTGGACGTCTGGATTTCCATACTGTGTCTGCTAATCATAACGATACTTGTGATGCTGCTGGAAATGTTCTTTGCGCCACACAACCACAACATGTCCTACATGGACTCCCTAAGCTTCGCCTGGGGCGCCATGTGCCAGCAGGGATTCTATGTGGATGTACGCAATCGATCGGGACGCATCATTGTGTTCACCACATTTGTGTCTGCGGTATTTCTGTTCACCTCCTTCTCGGCGAATATTGTGGCGCTGCTGCAGAGTCCATCGGATGCGATACAGTCTTTGGGGGATCTGGGACAGTCACCACTGGAGATTGGCGTACAGGACACACAATACAATAAGATTTACTTCACCGAGTCCACAGATCCAGTGACCAAGAGTCTGTATCACAAGAAGATTGCCTTCAAGGGCGATCATGTCTATATGCGCCCCACGACGGGCATGGAGAAAATGCGCACGGGACTGTTTGCCTACCAGGTGGAGCTGCAAGCAGGCTACCAAATAGTCAGCGATACCTTCAGTGAGCCGGAGAAGTGTGGACTCATGGAACTGGAACCATTTCAGCTGCCTATGCTGGCCATACCAACGCGCAAGAACTTTCCCTACAAGGAATTGTTCAGGCGGCAGTAAGAGATTTGATTTATTTACTAAACTTAATCCTAATCCTTCTGCAACTCCTTTACAGATTACGCTGGCAGCGTGAGGTGAGTCTGGTTAATAGGGAGGAGCGTAAGTGGATTCCCCAGAAACCCAAGTGCGAGGGCGGCGTTGGTGGCTTCGTGTCCATTGGCCTCACCGAGTGTCGCTACGCCTTTGGCATTTTTGCCTGTGGAGCTGCAATCAGCTTTGGTTTATTCCTTATCGAAGTGATCTGCAAGCACAGCAAGGGCATCTACAGGTTTATTCAGCGCTACACAGGCATACACCTGTAATCTGCTATCAGTTTATTGTTATTATGGAGACACAGTAATTAGTTTCTCTGCTTGTTGCTTAAATGGGTATAGTTAGCTGCTGTACGACGGCTCGCAGCACATCGGGAGTTTTGAACTGCCAGTTGCGGATGCACTTGCTCACACTGCACCAGGATTCACCGTGTGTGGGTTCTGCAGCAATGCAGCGCTCTAACACTTCCTGCTGCTGCTGCTCGGTGCCGTGGAGCAGCTCGAACTTGTAGAAATACGCCCAAGCATCGCCCAGATCCGGATCGATTTTTACCTAGTAGTAAAAGATAAATAAAATATTAGAATACTTAGTTCAGCAAGAAATAAATAAATAAAACACGCTTGGAGACGCCAAAGACGCTGTAAAAGTGCAAAAGCCTATGAACAGGGTCTTTAGCAGTCGGCTCCCTCAACTACACCCTTCGCTTAACTTACCGTGCGATTGAACCAGTCCCTGCACTTGGAAAACTTGTGCTCCGACCAGAAAAGCTTGGACACAGCCAGCAGCACGTGAGGATCGTGCTCGCACTTCTTGAGGGCATCCACGGATTTGGTCTTTCGCTGTGGCTTCGTCTCCATGAAAATGGCTTCCGCCCATAGTTCGCCGGCATTGGGACACTCCTGCAGTGCACGAGCCATCATGGTGCTTGCAATCTCCTTGAGGCCCGCTCGCAGCTCCACGCGTATTGCCTCCAGCCACAGGACAGCCACTTTGGGATTACGCAGACGTCCTCGCTCCAAGATTGAACGTGCTTTGGTTAAGACACCCTTGCGTTCCTCTAGATTGGCAGAGAGTATCCACAGAGGTATCGATGTGGGACACTTCTTTAGGGCCAACGTGTAGGTGGCAGCCGCATCATCCGTGCGTCGCTGCTGTTCCTCGATCTGTCCCTTCATCATCCACAACTTGGGGAACTCTGGAAAGACCTCAACGGCCTCTGCCAGCAGACGAAGCGCCTCATCGAAGCGTTCCAAAGCCCACTCGAGGCGAGCTGACTTCATCATGACACGTGGCGTGGGAGCAGATCCACGAGCCTTGGCCAGCAAGCGACGGGCGCGCTCATACTCCGAGTTCTCCGACTCCAGCTTGACGGCAGCCAGCCAAATGTCCTCAGAATTGGGATTAGCCTGGAAGGCCAACGAGAGAATCCCTCTAGCCGCCGGCACATCGCCTGCCATCCACTTGGACTTGGCGCCCATGAGCCAGAGTATCTCGGATTTGGGGCAATGAGCCACAGCACGCTGCAGCAAAGCCTCCAGTGACTCGCGAGTGCCATGATTCTTCTCAAAGTAGGCAGCACGCAGCCAAATACTCTTCTTAGACGGGAACATCTGCAGAGCATGGGCGTAGACAGCACGAGCGCACTCGAAGGCGTTCTCCTTGGCACACTGCAAGAGAGGAAAGAAGATTAGATAAAGATTCAATGGAGCAGGCATAAGAGTACTTACAAATTCGGCATCGTCGATCCAGGTTTGCTTGCGATCTTCCTCCTCGACGCCAATTCCGATGACAGCCTTCACAATAGCCTGACAACAGTTAACAGCTCCCGATTTCTCCGCTTCGATGGCCTCCTGGAACCAGTGATCCCGATTGATTTCCACACCATTTGCGGTCAGAGATGTGAGCGAACGATCCACAATCTTCTCAACCATGTGAATATTGCCATTGGCCTCTTCTAGCTTGGCAGCGGTGGTCCAAATCTGTCTATCTGTTGGAATATTCTCACGTGCCTTGTTCAACACCTTGCGGGCATTTTCGTAGGTCTCGAGACGTGCCAGAGCGAGCCAGAGTTCCACGCTGGTATTGCAGCATTCCACGGCACGTGAGAGCAGAATTCGTGCATCATCCGGATTCTCTAGCTCCACAGCCGCCTTCCAGAGACGCACGGAATTGGGTATGTGCTCTAGTGCCTTGCGGAACACGCGTCTCTTGGCCTTTGTCTCTGTCTCCAGATCTGCCGCCTTTATCCAAATTCTCACCGAGGTGGGTATGTGTCGCGCCGCCTGAGCAATCACTGCCTTGGCCGTGTCTGGCGGTTGCAGGCGTGCTGCCTCCAGCCAAAGGTCTTCGGACTGTGGATTCATCTCGCAGCCGCGCATTATTAAATTACGGGCCATTTGCACCTTACCGGTGACCTCCTCCAGACGTGCTGAAGCAATCCATGCGGGTGGATGATTGGGATTCGTTTCGCGCACGCTCTTGAGCAGTAGACGGGCCTTCTTTATGTCATTGATGTCTCCACCATATGTGGGTATCATGCTCTGCAAATCCGTTAGATATCCCTTGGGATCCACCACGGTTTGGCCCGTAACAGAGTCGGAAACTTGTGATAGTTTCACATTCATCAACGTATTTCGAGCCTGGCCAATTTTACGCAGATCCAAATCACCGGTGGGCGTTAGCATACCGGGCGTAGCAACGCCTGGAACCATTGAAGCCAAGCCCGAGCTGGCGTCCAACGAAGATGTCGTCTCGCCGCCCAGATTACGGGAGAGCACACTGTCCGGCAAAGGCGTGAACTTCTCGGCACGCGGATTTCGTTGCTTGCGATTGCGACTGTCGCCCACCTCGGGTATGGTGGACCATTCCTCAGAGGTGACCGTGGCTAGCGAACGCTTGAGATCACTGAACTGCTGCTGTATCTTGGGACGCTCCTGGCGATAACGCTCCAAATCCTCACGCAACCGGCGATCGCGATATTCTTTGCGTTTCTCGTCCATACGTTTTTCTATGGAATCGTAAATGGCATCGGCCTCCTCGTCATCTTTGTCGTAGGGATCTTTGGAGAACAGGGAGCCGCTGTAGCCACTGAACTCATCGTAGTTCGAGTCATTCAAATCCTCGTCCTCCTCTTCCTCTTCATCTTTTTTCTTCCGCTTGGTGGCGGGAGGCGCGTGTCTATCATCGGACACGTCGTTGGCATCGCGCGCAGGACCGATATCAGAACGTGTGGTAAAACCTGTAGCACTGCAATAAAATTTCAATTTAATAGTTGCAATAAACTCGTGTGAAAAAACCACAGTCTTAATGTAGACGAATACTCACCCGCGTCCCACACCGGCTACGTAGCCCAGCGGCGCCGGCACTCCGAGGAAATGCTTCTTATTGCGGTTGGCAATCACCGCAGCGGTTATATTCGACATTTTTTAATTATTTATCGTTGTTTTTCACTTGTTTATAAAAAAAATACACGAAATAAACAAAACGTTTACAACAGTGTTGAGTAGAGTCAGATTGAATGAACTGAGCTGCGCAAATGAACAAGTTCCCAATGACCACGAATTTACCACTATTATTGCCGGCACTTGAATAAATTTTCCCACTATTATAAAAACTGCCTATATTTATTTCCCTATAAAAAAAAGGCGCGTTAATTCAAAAGTGATTTGCAGTGAATATATTTTTCGTATATTTAAATTAAATTAAAATGAGATTAATTTTAATATAAAATGGGTCTGGTGTTGAATTTAAATACTGAGAATATGCTCAATTTGGCATAAACAACGTCAAATTCGTCAGGTGGTAAAAAACTAAATGTGCAACTAAAAACTAACATTAAACATCTGTGAACGAGAACAAACCATGGAGTATTTCGTTTTCAGAACCACAAGAAGGACGAACACGGCTGCTAGATTTCATTGCGATCCTTCCAGCCGTATTTCTGACGTTGTTGCTTCTCCTTGCTGTTCGCATACTTGCTGCCCCCGTTAAAGTTGGACGGTTTGCTGGGCGCACAGTAACACGAACGCTGCTGGGAGTCCAGATACGATCTACAGCCAAGCGTCAGGGAGCCCGTGAACAACATTTTAGCCGCTGCCTTGCAGCCTTTGGTCATCAAGTCACTGGCAATGGACTTCTCGTAGCTATCGCAGTAACGGAAGAGACAGCGCTTGAAGTCCAGGTCACAGAGCTCCTTGTCACTGTTGCAGGTGTCGTAGCAAATGTCGTGTTCGTTGCAGCACGTCTCCATTTCCTTGGCTGGCAGATATTCGGTGCTGATTCTCAAGCCAAGGGAACCACAGCCATCCGGAGTGGGCACGTAAAATTTATTTTGCACGGCACGCGGCGCTAAAAACCAAAAGAAAAATACGTCAGTTTGATGCTGCAGACACCACTCACACACTCGTACATATTTACATAATGAGTGTCTTCCATTTACGTCAAGTACTTACCCGTGCCTCCGCCCTCCGGCACTGGGCACTGAAATATACAGTTCTCCTCAACGGCCGCATCGAAGACCTCGTGTACTGTGCGAAATTTTTTTACTACGGTGATGAAATTTTTGAAAACGTCACCAAATATCGCCTCCGCCGCAATAATAGCGTCCCGCAGATGCACAATTGTGCTAGATCCGTAGCCTGAGTAGGCGTATGTAAGAAATGTGAGCAGATAAATGGCCAACTTCATCCAGGAGAACTGCATTGTGTGTTTTTTCTGTGCGCTTCCTGTGCGTTTGGGACTTAAATCAACAAACTACGTCGCTCAATGCGCTGTGTTTACTATTTGTGTCTGTAGTTGTCCGGAGTCCGGATATTTTGATGTTGCAAATCAGCTGTTGCAGCAACAGCTGCGATCAGCTGTTTATTTGGGTTATTTGCAATTTCCTAGCATGGTCACACCCTTACCGGCAATAACAAAACTTGTGTTTTTGCGTAATTTTTGTAGAATGCGTGCTATAACAATTTATTAAATTAAATAATGCTTTCTGTTAATGTAAAACGTACACTTCGTGCCTTAACAACAAATTATGTGCGTCAGTTAAGCAGTCAAACTTGCCAAAGAAGTAAAGTTTCAACTGAAGCGGAAGAATCTATAGAATTGCCGCCTTACACTGAGGAACAGCGCAGGAAAATCTTGGATGCCATCAATGAAAACAGTGTGGAGCAGTTGCTAAGGTTTCCCAGCTACTCTTTACTAGAAACATGTGTACTAAATCCATATTTCATTTATAGCTACGACATTACAAAGTCGCGTGCCAACAAACTACAGAACTGGAAGGCCCGCAATGGAGCCATGAGTGAACCCAGTGATATACTTAATGTAGACGGATTTGGACTGAAGGTGGCCACCAAATTCTACCAGAGTTTGCTTGAGCCTGTCTCCAATCGTGAGAACAGTGGGAAAACAGCAAAGGCCACACGCTCAGCGCCGTTTTCCACACCCACAATGGATGAGCAACAGCGGCAGCTTATCAACTCCAGCGTTGGAGTGCGGGTTGGAGTCACTAGTGTTAGCTGGGCACGACTCGAGCTGCCGGAGAGTAAATACGCTCCCTGCGTGCTCAGTCACTGGCAGCATCACGAGATTAACGACAAGAAACTGCACCTGGCTGAGCTGGTGCGTCGCTGCGTTTACGTGGCCCATCAGATCCCCGAGGCAGACTGCTATGTACTGGAGAATCCACAGATGGCACAGGCCAGCAGCAATCCCGGCAGCATTGATCAACAGAATGTAAACATACAGAAGGCGCAAATCACCGCAATGCTGAGCTATGCTTTAATGGCACGCTCCGATTCCAATCAAACCAAAGACAAGCTCTTCTATCTGCGCAGATTTCTCACAGCGCGACTCTTCAATCATCTGGTGGGCACCGAACGTGTTTCCTCGGAGGACACGATACTGGGCATGATGCGCACGCACTACAACATGGAAGAACAGCCGGAAGGTGAAAAGATTTACCTGTGCAATCAAGTACAATTCCCTTCTGGTTTACGTGGCATGTACTCCAAGGTGGAGCGCTATCAACGGGAGCTGCTTGGCCAGGCTTTTCTGCTCAATTTGGCATTTGTGCGTCTGGTGCTGCTGCAGGATGCCTCTAGCATCGCAAGCGTTTCACGCAGCTCCAAAAAACTACCCACTGATGAGGAATAATTAGGCAATAAAATTTATTTTAATTATTTAATCTAAAATAAAGTTAACGATTTTGTAGAGCATACAATCTTCGTTGAATCGAAAAAAGCTTCGTTCATTTATTTATCTCGAATATTTTGGCTTTTACAGACTACGGTCACACTGCAGATTTTAGTTTGGCTTTGTATTCCGCGGAGCGTGGAACGTCTGAACGCGTTCACGGCGCTTAGTGTATATTTTTTTACATCGAAATTTCGTAAACACTGAATATAATTTACAAATGCGTAAAAAACACCCAAAATTAACCAAATTTCGTACGTCAAACAAAATTGCCAAAGTCTGTGACTCAATTCCAATTCATAGTTAATTCAATTAAAGGGCCAAATGAACGGACTTTGCATATATCGAAATTGAAATTAGTGCAATGTTTATAAATTAAAAGTGTGTCAAAGAGCAGCTTCCCGTTCTCGTTTACTGCCTGCGTTATAGGAAAGGCCTCGTTACTATTTATTTATAAATTACATACGTATATATAAAAATTCACACAGTTCGAGTATGTGAGAGTGAAATTTTAAATGACAACAACAACAACAAAGCAATGCATTGAAAGTGAAAGAGAAAGAGAAAACGGATTGCCAATAAGAAGTAGCAGCTGTCGTCGAGTCGAAAGGCAGAAGGGGAAGGGGAAATATACATAACAGTAAAGCGTATAATATTTGGGAACTTTTTGTGCCCAAAATGAGCGCGTCGACAACAACGCTGACAACACCAAGCACCGACTACAGCAACAACAACAATATCAACATCTACAGATATGACAACAACAACAGCAGCAGCAGTAGCAGCATGTACAAATATAAGACACCCTTTATTGATGATTCCATATTGCACGGCGAATCGTCAAGTTCCAGTTCCTGTTCACCGCTGGCCTCACCACAGCTGATCAAGAGCAACAGCTACAGCGGCACAAGCAGTACAAACTTTCCAGTGGAAGTTAACGACACTTCCAAGACTGCGTTGACCAGTGCTGCCAATCCTGCTGTGAATATCAATGAGGAGAGCAGTGAATGCGACACTTTTCTCATTAATTCCAGCCCAGACCATGGCACTGCCGGCAGCCTACCTGGTCGACGCAGCACCAATCGATCCTCCTACCTGCGTCGCAATTCTTGCTGCGTGCGTTTCCATGCATTTATCAAGCGTAATTGGTATCTCAGCTATTTGCTACCCATTACCATACTGGGTCTCGTCCTGCTCGTTGGCTATCTCTCCCGCAACTATGCCAAGGAGCTGCTCTTCTGGATAGAGACCCAGAATGCTTGGCTAATCTTTGTCATATTCATGGCACTCTTTGTGCTTGTCAGCTTTCCCATCGTTGTGGGCTACCTTGTGCTGCTGATAACTGCTGGTTACCTGTTCGGCTGGTGGAGAGGTTGGCTCATTGTCATCCTGGGCGCCAATATGGGCATTGCCATTGCCCATCTGACCATACGTAGCTTCCGGCATCGAGTATCCGTGCACAAGTAAGTAATGACACTTGTTTATTGTTAAGGTATGACAAAAGTTTGCTCAAAAATGCAAATTTTTAAAGTCTTTTTTAGCTTATTGCAATTCCATGCATGCAAAACGCTTAAATTGTACATAAACCTTATGGACTAGTCATAAATTGAGTTGGGTACGAGTTAAGTGTGTGATTCACACTTTCAGCGCTACGAACAAAGAATTCCCCGTCTAAAAACTTGTCAAGTCTTATTCAACCAGATTAAAACTTGTTATCTTCATAAGCACTTAAGTTGTGTTAATTGTTAAGGTTAAAACAAGAAGAGGTTTAAACTACCAGTAACAAATATAATAACTCAGTTTAGTGTAAAATTATTAAGGCTATAACGTTTTAATTAGGTTTAAAACCGACTGATGTTAGTTATAAAATAAATTGAATACCAATTTTAATATAGTTTTAATATAAGATGAGTTTTAGATATGATTAAGTGTTTTAAAGTGTAAACAAGTAGCTTACTTTATAAAAAAAAGAGTTTACTTCAAATTATAGTAAGTTTTAAGTAAGCTTTAAGCATGTTGAAAGCTTCTTAAAGCTGCTTAAGGTTGTTTTTCTTCCCGATCTAAGCTTTAGGGAACTCCAAGTCCTGTTCCCCTAAAACCCTTTACAGATATCTTCTCAGAAGAGTGATCTCTAAAGTGATTTTCCCATCAACACTAAAATGTTTGAGGAGGCATTTTAAACAACTGTCATTTCGGTTACAGATTTTCATCCTTTTTATTGAATTCGTTTTGTCCACTTTGTAGATGCAATTATGTTCCGTGTTCTAACAAAATTAATGAGTTTTCGACGAGCCACAAGTTTAATACCCCAAAGTACAATCTGCTTGGAGAGCAACCAACCAGCGGCCCCAGCCCTGCCTCTCTCCGACTTCATTAAACAGTGTAAGCCTCTGTCCATTCCCGAGTTGCGACAAAGGAGTCGGACTAAGGAGACCACAGGGAAATGGACTTTGCGGGAATATCTTCGGGGAGATACCTTAGGGGCGGCAGTTTTAGATGCCGAGGAGATCAATCAGCATCGTTCGAGAGTCATGGATTACCTCAGCAGGGATAAGCAGAGGAGACGAGGACACACTCATGTGCTAATTGTCGCTGGTGCCAACATTATGTCCGGCTATCCCTTCCGGCAGACCAGTGAGTTCCTCTACCTCTGCGATTGCCTGCTTCCCGGTGCGGTAATCGTGCTACTGCGCAATCGGCAAATGGAGCTGCGAACGGTGCTCTGCCATCCGAGGCAAGAGCAGGAAATGGATCCCATGCTAGCCAAGATCGCCTGTAAACGCTTCAATGTCGATCAGATCATGACGTTGCCGCAGCTGAAACAGTTACTCTGTCGACGCTGCAATCATGCCAGTGCCAAGCTGTGGTTCTCCCTGGACAAAGGTGTGCTGAGCAAGTACCTCAGGGAGTTGGCTGATGAACTCCATCTGCCCATAAACTGTCCACGTCAGCTCATGCAATACGCCCAGAGTTTCAAGACGGCGAATGAAATCACTGCCATCAGTCGTGCCCACTCCATAGCCGCACAATCGCTGGAGGAGGTGATGTCGGAGCACACGCCTCGTAAGGCGGTGCAGCACATGCCTCCGCTGTTTGCCTACAAGTGCTCCGAGAGGTCTGCTCACCAGCCGCTGCCCTATGAGCCCATGTTTATGGTGGGCTCGGGTGGAATGCTCCTCATGGATGCGGCGTGTCAGTATGCTGGCTATTGTGGAAGTCTTGCCAGGAGTTGGCCTAGTCTAGGACGCTTCACGCCACCCCAGAAGGTCATCTATAATATGCTGCTGGAACTGCGCTTCAAGCTCTTCACTTTGATAGCAAAATCAGGTTCGATCATTTGCACTCCCAGAGATCTAAGTGACTTGTATCTGACCATGTTGGCAGATCAACTGAAGGAGCTTCGTGTGCTGCCCTCCAATTTGAGAAAACCCATAGATATCTATAAAGCGGTAGGGAAATTCAGTTGCTTTCCCCGGCTGATTAAGCACGTGGGCCTGGACTTAGCGGAGAGCAGCGAGGAGCTACTCAGTTGTCCCATTAGTCCCGGTAATGTCTTCTCCTTTCGTTTGTCGATTTGTATACCTCATGACTGCCATCAGACCTATCCGGAATTTCGAGGCATTTTCTGTGTGCTCGGCGACAGCATTCACATCACGGAGGATCATACCGTGGAGTTGCTCACCGGAGAGTGCTCCTCCACGGGTCGGAATGTGGAGCAGCTGCGAATGAGAAATCTGAGAACCGAACGTGCTTCGAATTAAATTCGTTTTTCAAATTGTATAGTGACCTCCAGAAATGGTTTAATAGTTTTTAGGTAGTACTCGTGTACACAGACCCAGTGTAGCTGTCCTGATAAGCGGCCTTTGGTGATAAGGCAGCCAGATATCAGGCATTAATGCTCGAATATTTGCGGTCTAGTTTCGAAATCAGCAAAGTATAAAAAATCAATGTGTTGTGTGTTTGTAGGTCTTAAAAATTTTAATACCTTTCAGTGTAGCCAGAAGGTTTACAGATAATAAAAAGTGTGTGTGTTTTTCTATTATCTAAAGAGTTTGAAAGTGTGGCAACGCTGTGTAGACTGGAGTGGGCAGCGCCGTCCCAAAAAGTGGCCACTTTACTATGTTATACAAAAACTGACCTAAGAAACGTACTTTCTTTATAACTACAACTGAAACTGTTTGCTAAAAATAATCAATTAAGTTAATTGTTTGGCATTTAATCATTTTTAGCTAGAAAGCCAAACATTAAGAGCTAATTTATGGCGCTTATCAACAGTGCACACTTTTATTTATACTTTCTAAGAGGCGTTGTGTAGTGCTCAAACCTTATCAGTCAATGAAAAGGGCGCTATAAATAAATGGAACCACTACTTGTATTCAGAGTGTTGTATTTCAACAATTGAGGAAACAATTGCCGTACCGCAATTAATATTTGTTGAACACGCTTCGATACTCGAGCAAATGAAATTCAAACTGTAGAAAGTTGAAGTTTTCAAAGGCTTTGCATACATTTTGGACACACATTCACGTTAATCAGATTAATGACCATTTAAGTTAATTTAACTGCAGACACGCCCAAATTTAGGCAAATTAATTTGGTTATCTGGGTGATAAACTGGTTTATTACCTGTGGTAGCGGTTGATTGGCTCTAATTGAACTCTGATTACACACAAAAGTGCTCAAATTATAGGCTTCTAAATGTAACTCACCCAAAGTGTTATATAGCATATAATTAGAGGGCTTAAAGCGGTTAGATAAGCGGAGTAAACTGTATTTAAGACCCACAATTATAGTAACAGTTAGTTATAGTTTACTGTAGATAGCCACTGAAATAAAAGCTATTTATAATTTACTCTGATAAGTCAAGTTTTCATGGAGATAAAACTATAGTCTAGTTTATTATAATTTTTATAACTCATGTGTATATATAAACCAACTAATATTACTAATAAATCTTTTTAATAATCAATACATAGATTTTTTCTTTGTTATAAACTGCAGTCAATTGGCAAACTGGTTCGAAAGTTGTTAGCCATTTACTTAGACTCAGATGGATGACATTTTGCTGGTAACAAGTGAAATGAATGTCAGGCTTTTGGCCCACTTCAATAACTAATAAAACAAGAAAATTGTAGTCAATCAACTGGCTTTCAGTAGTAGACCAATTCAGAGAACTAGTTCAGCAGTAACTAAGAAATATAAATAAATTTCAAGTCTTTTACTTGAACAGTTTGATTTCGTTTGTCTTTATATCTAGTTGTATATTCATTTCATTGATTATATATCTGTTCTCCCATTTGATGCTATTTTCAGACTGATCAAAAATGAGACTGGACGCGCAATACTGCGAGTTATATCTGGCCCAAAGGCATTTCGAGTGGTGCTGTTCACGCGTCTAACGCCAATACCTTTTGGCTTGCAGAATGTCATATTTGGAGTAAGTAGAACCCCTACTATATAACTATATACATAACTGTATCGGTAGACAGTTGTAGTATTCTTACGGGCTCTTGAACTCTACTGAGGCACAACCTTTTAAAATTGTTTACAACTTTCGATTTGCGAGTCAGGGAGTCTAGCCATAGGTTATACTATTTAGTATGACTGTCTATACATAGACAGATGTGCACATAGTATATATCTATATGTATATATGTCTGCCATACGTATTTACTCATTCACAATTGATATATAAGTCAGTTTGTTTGTGTTTCGTTTGAGTTAAAGGCAAGTTTTGTGTGTTTATTCATTTATTTACACATGGGGAATGAATAGACCCCGTTGCCTGTCTTACTACCGCCCTCTTTGCCCTACTCTCCCCTACATGTGTCATATGCTTTTTGTACTTACTACAATAATTCAGTTTGTTCAACTATCTTAATCGGTTTGCTACACCATCAACTGTGTCTGTGTTTAATTCTAAGTGACAAATCATCAATCAATTAGACACACTTTTAATTAAAAGTATACACACCGTAGAAAAGTAGCACCCACTAAAGCACCCAGTATACAGGGCACATCTACAGCTGTACAATTGAACTTGAAATTTGTGACAACTGGTTTTTTGATGGCCTTTGAAAGCTTTCAAATTTAGAAAGTCAATAAAGATACAAAGCTGGAGACTCTCTGATAACAATACTCCCCCAATTGTGATATAAAAATGTTTAATATTTTTAACTTTACTTGCAGATAAGTTCAATAAAAGCGCGAGACTATCATCTGGCCACATTTCTGGGCCTGCTGCCCGCCCAGACGATCAACGTTTATCTGGGCTCCACGCTGCGCTCCATGCACGAGGTGCTCAACGACAACGATACCAAGTTAACGGGTTACATTAGCTTCGTGTTCGAGGTGAGTGTCTTATCCAACAAAAATATATATAATATATACTATAGTAGTAAGTACCTGGTGCACTCTGTTTACCTTCTAAATTACCCTTATAGTTATTGTTCAATTCGCTTTAGTTTATTGATTTTCTGCCCAAAGTGTGAGTTTTCCGGAGCAAGAGGCTCTAGTTTGCGTGTTAACGGTGCAGTTTTACCTGGCTGACATTCCTGATTGCACTAAAGTGCAGTCGTAGCTTAGAATTTTGACTTTGATGTGGACTTTAATGGTTGAAATATTTCATGGCTAAAACGTAAAAAGTTTCAGTGTCAAGGCAAGAGCTGCTTAGTCATAATATATCATATATATAGCTGTTTTACACTGGCATGCTTTTGACAGCGCTGCCTAGAAACTTTATTTGTTTCATCAATTTTTAAAATTGCATTAGGTTAAAGTTTCTTTGTCGTGACTTTCATTAGTTGATTTTAAAGATTTTAAGTTTGTATGAACTAACAAAAGTATAATTTTTAAGTATTTTATTCTGACAAATTATAAAATTCCAACTGTGTTATTTATAACTTTAAAATCTAGTTAAATGAAACACTAATGCTATTAAGGCTTTCAATGAACGAGGTTCATATACTTTTCGAGTCTGCCGAAAAGTATGCTACATTTGTATTACACTCTTTCTACTGCCTAGTTTAAATGAAGCGCTTAAAAGCATGCAACACTTTTGGTGCTGCATTTAGAGTACTTTAACTTGCCATACAAATTTAGAGCTTAAATCGTTTTAATGATTTACTAGTCAATGATTAAGTTAAAGCCAAATTAAAATTTTTTTATAATTTTAAATTCTAGGTAATTTGCGGCGCCGCCCTAATGTTCTGGGTGGTGCAAAAGGCGCGAAAAGAACTGTCGGAAACTCTAATGGAATCGGATTACAGCAACGATGGCAAACCCATTGATATACAAGTATAGCAGGAATCGGAGGAGGAGATCTCAACCCTACCCCTGTCCCCGTCACCGTCACCGGCTCAACCCGATGCCCAGTGACTGTGGATAGTGCGCTCTGTTAATTCGAATTGGAATTGTATTAAATATTTATATAGGTCTTCTGCTAGTAGCATAGTTTTAAACTGCAATATAATTAAAATTATTTAATAGTATAGTGATAATGTTGAACTTGAAAACATACCAAAAGAAATTGTCGCAAAATATATGTTAAGAATTAAATTTTTAATGAAAATGCTGTGCCTAAAAACTAAATATATACAACAAATATATACATATTAAAAGATATATATATATATATACAACGTTAAGTTAAGTTAATTATAAATATACCTCGCTCAATGTTATTGGAATGTAATGTAAAATGCTCACAGTTTGCTCTTAGATTCTAATTGTGCTCTCTGAACTCCAAATTGTGCTCAATTAATTCGTGTTACGATTAAGGAATAAATATATTATTACATAAACTAAACTAGAAAATAAATTCGAATGCTAGTAGGGCGCTCTCGTGGACATGGTTCGCCAGCTGCGTAATCTCTTGCTCATATGATGCTCGAAAACTGATTCCAAAACGTGTAAAGCAAATTCCACGTCCTCAAAGTTGAGACACATAGGAGGCCTAATGCTCAGCACCTGTGTGAAGTGTAAAAGAAAGTTAAAATGTTAATAAAAAATAGTTGGAAGCTATAAATAATAATACAATACATACTTGTAGTTAGAAAATTTCGTATGAACATGAGTTAGAGTAACCCAAGAGTGTTTAGGAGGTAGTAAAATGGTTTTTAAATGATATGTGTATAATAATATATGGAAAAGAGGAAATTAACTGTAAAATTGTTTATTGCTTCATATAATTTTCCACATCAAACTCGTATAAACTATAAATGCACAAGTGTTTCCGGCAGTCTGTTTTTAGTCAAGTCTTTCTGTTCCATTTTGGCTTATTTCTGCTTAGCCAGAGTATCGGCAATGGCGCGACCAAGAACATCCACAGCGAACTTGACATCGGCGCGAGTTATGCACATGGGCGGCTTAATACGTAGGACCTGCAAGAGATTTGGGGGTGTCAGTGATGTATGGCGAAGGGAGCAGAGAGGGGAAATGCGGCTAAAGTGCAGGCAAAGTGCAAATTAGTAGGAGATGAGTTAGCATGCACTAAACTATACCCAAAAGTAGGAAAATAGTGGTAGCATTGGCGCAGCCAACTTAACAAGTAGGAGCAGCTGAAATTGAGGAGTAAAGCAGTAGATGACTTACATTGCCATGCAGACCGCCACGGCCGAAGAGCACGCCCATGTCCTTGCACAGTTCCCAGATCTCGAGCACATGTGGCGCCGCTAGCGGAGCACGTGTCTCCCGATCCGCCACCAGTTCCACGCCAATCATCAAGCCCTTGCCGCGCACATCACCCACAAGCTCGTAGCGCTGCTGCAGCTCCGCTAGAGAGTTGAGGAAGTAGGTGCCCACTTCGAGGCAGTTGCGCTGCAGTTGCTCCTCCTCGATGACATCCAGCACAGCGATGCCCACAGCGCTGGCCATGGGATTACCACCATAGGTATTAAAGTGCAGCGCCATACCCAGAGTGGCAGCAATCTCGGGTGTGGTGACCACAGCGGCCAGTGGGAAACCATTTCCAATACCCTTGGCCATGGTGACAATGTCCGGCGTGTAGTCGTGTCCCTGGAAGCCCCAGAAGTGCTCACCGGTGCGTCCAAATCCAGTTTGCACCTCATCCGCCACGAATACACCTCCGTTGGCGCGCACCAGTTCTGCTGCCCTCTTGAGGTAACCCTTGGGGTACTGCACGGTGCCGCCCACGCCCTGAATGGACTCGGCGAACATGGCGGCGACTTTGCCACGAGGCAGCGAGTACTTGAAGGTCTCCTCCAGCTCATTGTAGTACTCCACTCCAGCCTGGCAGCTGTCTGGGCCACAGTTGCACTGCCGTGTGGTCTGTACGGGCGAATCACGGCAAGCGGAGCCACCCCAAATGCCCTGGTAAGGATCTGGATTCATGACATGCTGTATGCCGTTGTTGACACCCGGCAGTGGGTATCTCCAGGTCGAGTGCGCCGTCAGACCCATCGTATAGGGCGACATGCCGTGATAGGCATTGCGGAAGGTCAGAATATCCTGGTTACCCGTATAAAGACGCGCCATCAGCATGGCCAGATCATTCGCCTCCGATCCCGAGTTCACAAAGCAAACGGACTTGAGATTTCCGGGGAATTTGGCCACCAAACGCTCGGCGTACTCGTGAATCTTGGGATGCATGTAAATGTTGGTCGTGTGCCACAATTTGGAGGTCTGCTCCGCCAACGCCTGATTCACTTTGCTAAGCAAAGAAATTAGTTTGAAGCTTTGGGAGTAGGTGCAGCTCTACTTACGGATGACAGTGGCCCACGGAGACGGTGACAATGCCTCCGAACATGTCCAGATAGCGACGACCCTCGTGGTCGTAGAGCCACTGCATGTGTCCCTCGTGTATGACCAGAGGCTTCTTGAAGTGCGCCGACAAATTGGGTGTCAAATGGGTTTTGCGTGTCTTCAGTATCTGCTCGTAACTGGGTCCCTTGTAGCCAACCGATCGGTGATCAGTCAGAGGCATCTCGCTTTGGCTCTGGGTCATCTCAGCTGGAGCGGCCTTCGAGTGCAGCGTGAAGCTGGCACGGCTCAGACTGCGTCGGGAGTGAGCTGTAGAGTGGAGAATAAATAAGGATATTTAATAAGGAGTTAAAAGTATATAAAGTTTATATATTCTTGATCAGCATCAACGGCCGAGTCGATAGTCATGTCCGTATGTACGCCTATGCTTCTGTCTGTCTGTCTTTCTGTCTGTTTCAATCCGAACTATGTATGTAACTTCTCAGATTTAAAGCTATATATCTCGATTATTTATATGTCGGCTAGATCGAATTTCCCTATCATACAGCTACCATAGGAACAATCAAAAAATCAAAAATTTAGTGTTTAGAAAAATTTTCTTTTTAGACCAGTTTCTTAGAGCTATGAATATCTTTTCCTTCTTATTCCTCAGTTTTAAGTATATAAGACTTACTTTTTTAATTAAGTCATTAAAACACAGTTAAATTTAAGTCACAGTCAGCTCAGTCATGTTTCAGAAACTTGGCAAATGCCAGTCGATCAGCTCGAATATATGATAAACATAACGAATTGTTTTGTTCAACTTTATTATCAACCAATAATCAAACACCTATCACAATCAGGCATTAACGTGTCTTGCTGATAAAAATATCAATTATAATAAAAATAAGCTTAATATCCATATCAATAAAACGAACAATGATTAATTACTACCCAAACTTCCCAACTTCCCCAACAGGCGCCTATTGTATAACGAAGTTCCCAAGTATTCACCAAACACTTTCAGGTAGGTCAAGTCTGAAAGCGATCAGTTAATACAAATTTATGGCATTTGTGATTATTTCCATAATCTCGCGACTTTTCTTTGTCACAATCTGAGCACGTGACCAGACAGAGGAACAGACACAAAACGTGTTAAACTGAACTTATTGAGTTACATTTTGGAATGTAAAGTGGAAAATGGCTAATAAATAAAAGCAAATTGAAACTGAGTCGTTGAATTGTTTATGACGCAGTTTCCTGGATCAGTTTCATATACTAAGTAAAATCATTCCAGTATTTTGTGCATATTTAATGAATTGCTCACAACAAAAGGCAGGTAAAATGTTAAATAATTGCAATAAATTAAAAGTTGTTTTGACTCTCAGTTCCTTAAACTTTTCGACTTGAATTAAACATTTCTACAGGGTTTAAAGGTGTTTAAAGGTTTTTTAAGGACAGTGCAATCGCTTAAGCTTGTTTTCAGATAAATATTTACATAGCTATTTATAGCCATTTTATTGTCTGGCAACACTCTGCCAGCAACAGACCATTCCCACATTGTAGACCTCCCTCTGATAAGTGTTTGTGCTGATAAGCCATACCCCCCCCTAGTTGGCTGTACTTTAATATTATCTAATTATGCCCCCGTGTCTCTGGGAGCACCTGTCAAATTATCAGCACACTTTTCTTATCAGTCGCAGGTCCACGTTCCCTAGCGTGATTATACCTACGTTGTTGCGCTTTCTTATCAATTTACGGATCTATGTGCGCAGTTCTAGTTCACAGCGGTCAATGCCGTTTTATTGTAGTGGAAGGTCCACAAACATTTCTTTTCCAATTTAGTTTTCAAATTTTACTGGAAATAAAATCAAATTGATTTCAAACGATGACTACTCTTAGCTACTTTCCAGGCTTTCAATGAACAGCGAGTCCTAGAAAGTTCAAAGAGAGACCACTTACCGGCTCTCTTCATTTCTTTCCTGCTCTCCCTCTCTTAAGTTAACTGTAATTAGCATACACGTCTATTGCGATTTAAATAAAAAGTAATCAAAGCGAATCACCAGATAGAATTGGGAGGGCAACTTATAAGAATTTATGAATAAATTTGCTCTACTGATAAGCGATTCTAATTAATGGACACCAGAAATAGCTGATAATAACATTTATAAACTAAATAAAATAATTACTCCACATTTGACCCAAATCAAATGCGCAATAAAAGAAACAAAACTTATAAATAAACAAACATTTTGATATGCAACAAAGTAGAATTGATATTTTTAAACTTTGAATAAATTTTCTACGCGATAAACACAAACATGTGTTCTTTATAGATACATTTCTTGTTTATATAGAAAATCTTATTTTTAACAAAACTCACTCAATAACAACTTCGACATCATGTTGAATTCCCGTTATTTTATATGCAAATGTTGCAATTTAAACGGCACACTTCCTGATTAATTTATTTACAATTCTATTCTATTATTTACAATTTCTCTCTGCGCTTGTGCGTAGGGAGCAATGATTAACGGGTTCTCTAGTTTGAGGCCGATCTCGCACGAGTCCAACGAAAACGAACCGCGCGTAACGACACCAAAAACTAAACTAAACTGAACGAAATGGAATGGAATAGAAATGAACGACCGGCATCGTTGGCACGCGCTGGAATAGTAAACAGTCCCAAAACGGCGAGATGTGGGTGTGTGTGTGTAAAGTGTGAAGCAAGTGGAGCGCGAGTGGAGAGTGAGCGTAAAGTGTGTTGCTCTCTTATCTATTGGTAGCTCTACAATGTCAAGGCTGTGATCGCGCTAATACCGATGCACATACATATGCTTGCTTTGAAGGGATCTCTTTCTTGTTGGCTGCTCTTCTCTACTCTTCCTTGCGCCTGCAAAGCGCCTCTCTCTTTAAGGCTGCTCTTCACTTGTGTTTAAATACACACATACAAATGTGAGAGGAGTTTAAGAGTGAGAGGCGCTATGCACTGCAGCCTAGAAAATAAAAGGAAGCAAACAGACCAATTGGAACTGCGCAGTCGCGCGGTTGTGTCAAAGCGAAGAGTAGCACATATATACTCTCTTCTCTCCCACACATAGATATATATATAGATAAATTAATTAACATTAATAGCTTTAGGATTTCTCACTATTTTATTTCATTTGTTGTTGTTGCGGTTAAAGCACAAACTACGAACACAAGTGCACAAGTTGTTCATTCACATAATTTAAATATGTTTCTTTTTTAATTTTGTTTTTAACAAAATATATATTTACGCTGTTTGTTTGGAGGTTTTGCTGATTAATTGTTATTATTATTATAATTCCCTTGTTAGTAAATCTAAAAGTGCCGTGTGTTTTATGACTTCTTGGTTGATTTACAATTCGTATAGCTTATTTTGTTTGTTTGTTTGTTTCTTGTTTTTTGAAAATTCTATAAACATTTTGTTAATTTTATACAACAGAATTTGAAATATGCTACACTTTGTTATAGTTATAATTTATATTAATATAGAATCCGTTAATTCAAAACAACATCACGAGTCTGCGCTTTGATGCTCCTCCAAATTGCCTTCGATTCGGTTCGATCCGTTAGAATCCCTCACAGTTATTTCCATATATGTGTGTGTGTAGGTATGAAGATATATAGGAGGATTTCAGTTACTAGAAACAAGCGCTAGGTGGCGTCGAACTGGGCGGCTTGCATTCGTTATACAAAACAACAACAAAAACTGGGCAACATTTTGGAGTAGAAAGCACATGCTAAAAAAGCCACCAATCACATCAAATCCACATCAAATCCTCGCTAATCCCCCTCCAATCCAACCCCAACTGAGGCCTAGGGCCTTTAGTTGTAGTCGGTGTAGGGATCGGGATTGGGACTGCGAGGCGTCGTCGCTGAAACCGATGGCTGCTCCAGATTCGCCGCCATTTGACGCAAATTATCCACACCGGCCAGCAATTGCCTGAGGATTGGGTAGAAAGGATTAGAACTCTTCATTCAGCTACCTTTCCAGACTCACCTCAGATTCTGTTCGGCATTGTCCGCGGCTCGCAGCAGTTCCCTGGACAACTGATGTGTTCTCGATGGACGCGATGCGCTGCTGCTGCCGCTGTGACTGCTCCCAGGTGTCATCACTGGCGCAGCTGCGCCCACCTGCTCGCTGCCTTCCCGCAAAGCAAACAATTCCGCCTGGAAAGAAGCAGATATTAGGTATGTGTATAAATTAGAACATTGTTCCCCGCTTGCAACTCACCTCCAGCTGCGCCACCTGACGCCTTAACCTTTGTATAGTTTGCGTCTGAGCCGCCGCCGCCAACGTCTCCCGACGCCGTGCGTCCGTCAAAGCCAGCAGCTGTTGCTCCACTTCGTGGACTCTTCGGGTCTGGCTACTCAGCTCGACGCGGCTTTCTTGTAGCTCCCGCTGCAGACGTTCGTTCTCCTGACGCAGCATTGGACCGTTGTCCACCTCCTGTGGCGGCGAATCTATGGAATTCGAGGGCAATCCAATGGCCACATCGGCTAGGCGCTGGGAGGAGTGCAAAATGGGACCGTCGGAGAGAAAGTCGGGCAGCATTTTTACCGTGGAGCCACCAGCCTCATTGGCCGCTGGCAGGGATGCTGCGCTGGGCAGGCCGGCAGTGGGCAGCAGCAAGGCACCGCCGCCGACAGCGCCACTGCAGCTAGGCGTGTCGGCAGCACCCAGCGGGGAGTTGGGCGGTGAGCTAAGATGCTGGGCCTCCTGGCACCACGCCTCGGACAAATGATCCTGCACAAAGTCAGGCAGAGCTGAGGCACCACTGGCCACGTTTGACGTGTCCAGCGGCAGATCCAGCTTCATCTTGGGCGCTGTGGCCAGGACCAGGCGATTGGGACGCAACGCGGCCTGACGACGACGTGGCGACGCCGAGACGCCACTTGGAGGCGGCATATCATAGCTGGAGTAGGAGCGCGGTACGTAGCGGGAACTGCTGGCACCTCCAAGCAGATTCGAGGCAGCCGACGGAAAAATATCTGAGTGGGGAGAGAAGTAGGTTTCTTTAGAGCATTTCATGGGTAGGAGACTAGTACTCACCATCATCGACACGCTCGTCGTAGAGGCGACTGTTGCGCACGTGGGCGAGGCCCACATGGTCATCGTCGTCGTCCTCCACGTCGAGCACAGCGTTGCTGCGTTCCACTTCCAGCCGCAGATCCGGTCGTGGTCGTACACCACTTGCCACACTGCCAGCACAGGACGCATACTCCGCCAGACTCGCCTGCGAGTCGAAGGAGCTGAAGCGTGGCGAGCGTTTCATCTTGGAGGCGGCGCTGCTGCTGCCATTCAAATCCGGTTGCATGTGGCTAACGGACGCCGATTGTGGCACCTTTGGCCGTGCTCCCGTCGACGTCTGCAGCGATGCGGTTGTGGCAGCGGCACTAACGCAGGCGGCACTGCCAACGCCAGAGCAAGCACCGCTCGAGCCACATGTGGCATCCAGCGACGTCACTGTGCTGCTGGGCGCTGTTATTGTGCCGCTGCTGTTGAGAAAATGCTTAAAGGAAAATGTGGAGGTTGAGGTGGAGTTGGAGGGGTTGCTGCTGTTTGTTGCTGTCGCAGTTGCAGTGGCTGTCGATGTTACCGCTGCTGCACTCGCAGGTGCTGCTGTTATTGTTGTTGTTGTGGCGCGTATATTTGTGTAATCACCGCGACTGCTGCTGTTGTTGCTGCTGCCATTTAGCCACAAATCTGCAACCAAATCATTGATGCGTGTTGTTGTTGCTGCTGCTGTTTGCTTGGCATCGCCGCAGGCTCCCACACCATCACCCGTCACATGCTGTTGCTGTTGCAGAGTTGTTGCTGTTGTTGTTGCTGCCGCTGTTGCCGCCGCCGCAGCTGCCGTCGCAGCATCGTCCGTATTGATATTGGTCCCATTGCCATTGGCCATTTAAATGTCGCCAGCCGCCGTTAGTCGTCAGTGCTCACAAACTCTTTGATTTGCTGCTGGGTTTTTACTTGCTTCTTGTGTTCTTTTTGTGTGTTTCGCCTTTTGTTTTTGGCTTTTGTGTTGTTTTTCGCTACAAATTTAGTTACACTTTGCGTTGCATTTCTCTGCCGACTGAGCTGTATTGTAGAGCTTAAACTAATATCGATTCCATAATCGATGCATCGATATAATGTAATCATCGCGAAGCATTCGTTTAAATTTAAGGTATCGATCTATATCGAAGAAGTATTTAAAAAGAATGTACCAATTGTATCCAAAATGGGACAACATTTATGAACACATTAAATAATCCAAGTTTATTCCTACGACATATTAAGAATGCCCAAATATAGAAGAAAAACAAACTTACTTCTACTTAAAGTATTTTAAAATAGTAGTATTTCAAAATATAAAATTGATGTACCCATTCAAATAAGTAGAGTACCACACTCTGAACAAGTGGCCACAATAATACTGGGTTTTTTCTATTGATACAATTTTAGTTCACTTGAACCACTTGATTCTTCTATTACCAACACTGACAAGCTTTTCGTATATTTTCTGGAAGAAATTTATCGATGCTTCTGGAGCTGAAAAACAACAAAGTGAGAAAATAGGCAAAATATATTTATTCATTTACTGTTCAGTATGGTTTTGAACAACATATTGCGTAAGACTTATATTCGTCACATTTCCTGCTAGTGTTTATTGATAAATATTTAAATTATATTTTAAAAACATGTTAGCGGTTTCGGTGTGATTTCCAGAGTGACCAGACTTCATGAACCAAAGACCAGAGCCCTGCGTTGCCAACTATTTGTTGTTTACAGCGAGTAGCCAATTAGACATTTTAGTGTTTGCAGCATGCGTTCACACTGCTCTCGTGGTTTTTGTTTTGTCTTCGCACTCCTTGCCTATTGCTTCCGAGGAGAACGGCAATTTCGGGCATAAACTCTGCTAATTGGCGTAATATATGCATAATTAATGCAATAAAAAGCGAAAGGCGAACGTACAAATACGATTTTGTGTAAATAATAAAAAAAAGTGAATGTTGCAACGAACATAACGATAAAAAACAACGCGCTAAACAAGCAATAACATAAAAAAGCAGTGCAAGGGCGGCGTAAAGAAAGTGGAAAAGAAAATTCTGCGTAGCAAACAAACCGGTCGGCGCGCAACATACATACATACAAATACAGACGCAAAACGTCGTTAATATCGTATGCAAAAGACGCATTTTTAACACAAACCGTGAATTCAACACAAGAAACGTATGCAAAACCGTAAAATAAACAGACATACCAAATTCACTGTGTATTTTCCATATAGTATACTATATACGTATATACATTTTTTTTTTTATATACATACTACATTTGTGCTGACCAAACGAAAAACGCAAAAGGCGGCCGCCATATGCGACTGTGACTGCTGCTGCTGCTGCGGGGGTGACAGCGCGAGCGGCATACTATAAAGGTGGTGGGAGCAAGAGCTAAAGCGACGCGACGAAACGCAGCGTGCGACAAGACCAGACGGGGCGAGGGCGAAGGCGACGCTCACCTTTCGCGTATTGTAAATTGGTTTTGCAAACACAAAACTAACTCTCCCCCTTCCACAAGCAACACCCCACAACAACAGTAAGGCCGACCGCAACAGCAGAGCTGCAGCAGAGCAGCATCGTGTGTTCCACTTTTGACAGGCAGCGCCCCTTTGCTATACACAGGCTGTCCTGATTTCAGTGTTTCAGTGCAAGACAGAGTGAGAGAGAGAGAGAGTAAGAGAGTTTAAATACTAGAGAGCTAGAGGGTCAGCCGAGTGACAATGTATTGGTGATCAATAGCAATAAAAGTTACTCTCTTTTGTGTTCGCGTGTGTTCGTGTATGTGTGTGCGTAAAAATTTACATATATTTAGTAATAAAATGCAACTGGGCTGTAACTGCGACAGCAGCAGCAGCAGGCAGGTGAGTTCCAATTAGGACTCGGCTACAATTGAAGTGGCTACCTAGTACTCGCATGCATTCATTGATCCAGTCATCCAACCATCCATGCATCCAATCTTGTGTTTGTGGGGTTGTTTTTTTTTCCTACTTCTTCTCAGTCAGCAGCAGTAGCAGAGCAGCAACAGCAGCCTGGCCACGGCCCCATTTATTGACTTGTCTACATTTCTTCTCCGCCTCTTGCTGTGTGCGAACGTGTGTGTGTGTTTGAGTGTTGTGTGTGTGTGTGAGTGAGTGTATATGTCTGTCATTGCCGTTGTCTCTTCCCTTGCATCTGTTTTCTCCTTTGCCCACGCTTCGCTTTTGTATACAAATTATGGTGCGCTGTGCTTGTTGTTGTTCTTGTTTTTACAGTTGTTGTTGCTTTAAGCTTTTATGGCATTGCTTCTGCTGCCGCCGCTGCCGCTGCTGCTGCGTCGTGCATTCCTCTCTTTTGTTGTTGTTGCTAACAGCGCTGTCTTGCTCGTGTTGTTGTTGTTGGCATGTGTAGTGTAAACGTTATAAATATAGATTTTTAATTTGCTTTTACCGCATTCGAAATTGATTTCTGTTTGTCCTACAGTTAATAAATGCTCTGACCCCGGGGGGAATATCCCTCTCCGTCCCCCTTATTACACACCCACAAGTGTAGCGTGCAATATTGCAAGAAAAGTGAAAATTGAACTGGGTCGCCCCCTAGGGTTGGAGAGGGGTAGGGGATGGTTCGACTTATTTTCACCTTTGCCTTAACCTGGCGTCTTCTGTTTTTGCTGCTTCTTCTTGTGCTGCTTCTTCCGCTGCTCGTAATTCAATTAACATTTAGACCCTTCAGCCCTTCCCACAGCCACCCCCGCCCCCACACTGTGTTTACCCTTCCACAGTGTTGACCTATATTTGGTATTTTATTTTTTTGTGTTTTGTTGTTAATTAATATTTGTAATTCTCGTGTTTCCCCTCCTCCAGCCCCTTCCCTCCACTTGCCTTTGATAAGCAGCTCAAATGATTTTCATAGCAAATTAACAGTTTATATTTACTACAAGCTCAAAGCTTTTTAGTTTCATTATCTCTGCTTTGGATTGGTTCCGTCTCTCAAGCAGAAGTGGTGGAGGTGGAGGGGGAAGTTGGAGGTGTATGTGGGTTGTGCTTACGTGATTAAGTGTCGCCTTCGGCAATCAATAGCCACATTTACTGTGTTTTATACATTTTCCATTTTCTATGAATTTTTATATTTTCCATGACACTTTTCCAGTTTCCACTTACTCACCATTGTGAGTTTTTCTTTGCTTTGAAATCGTGTTTCCGTCTCAATGTCAGCTTTGTGTGCATTAAGTGAGATCATTTGATTGTCTTAAAAGCACATGGAAAGCTTTAATTAACTTGATTTTGTTTGACAAATCTATCAGTGGATTTTATTATAATAATAAATGAATGAAAATGATCAGTTAAGAGGCTTAGGTGAGGCTTTCTTAAAGGCAGTTAGTTATAAAGTTATTAAAGCTATGACTACGTTTGGAGTTAATTAAGTTAATTAAGTTTTTAGGATTTTCATTGGCTTATAACTCTTTAAAATAAAATGTTTATTTTATTTTGATTAGCTTAAAAGAGCTTTGCATTTAAAACTCTTTTTACTAAACTACAGAAAGCTTTAACTGTAATCAATCCTCAAGCATAAAAAAGCTCTTTAATTAAGCTCAAGGGGATATAAAATGTGTGTGTTCAAAGGATTAAATGTTCTTACCTTGTATGCCATTCCACCCTTTATCCTCTGCTACTTTTATTATTCCTCTATTGACAACTGGCTAATTGCTTAGGACTAGGATTAAATGTGCTGGTGTCCATTGGTCATTTCTCTTTGGCAATTGCCGTTTGCTATTTTCTAATTTCCATTGAACACTTTTATTTGTATACCCTGTAAGGGAGGGTATAATCAGTTGGTTTAGTATGTTTCTTGATCTCTTATTAAAACCGAGGTAGAGCGAGCACATAGCAGCCTGCCACTCGGTATATTTGTGTCCTTTAAACTCTACTTAACCTTCCTATTTTATTGTAAGGATTCCTTTGGAGCTCCACTAATTCATTTCGTCCCTTACGCTCTTTGCAGCACTTGACGCTGCTTGCGAATGTGTCGCAAGCATAGGAAGGTCGGCAGAAGTTGGAGCAGGATTCAGTCGGGATTCAAATGTCGTCGTCGAGCAACGGCGGCATCAATAGTGCCACAAATGGCCGCAGTGGCAGCACTGGCAGCGCCAACATCAATCTCAATCTAAAGGCCAAAACCGCTGGAGGAGCAGCCACAGGAACGGGAGGAGGAACAGCAACGGTTTTGGGCATAGCAACTGGAGCGGGAACAAAGACTTTGCCAGATCTGAAGACGCAGCGGAGCAACAGCAGCGCTGGCACTGGCATCGGTGTGGTGGCCAAAACCTTGGCCAACCATCGAAGGGACAGTTCGCATGTGGAGAAGCTGCAACTGCCGGAGAAACCCCTGAGCTATGGCCCGCCACAGCAAAGCAAGTCAGTGGGGCTCAGCAAGGAGCCAAAGGAGGGGCATCTGGTGTACTGTGAGGGCAAACTACAAGCGGGTATGCTGCAGTCGCTAATCATGCACATGGTGCCCACCCATGACTACTATCCGGAACATGGTTATCTCTTTGCTTTCCTGTTGAGTGCACGTCTCTTCATACGGCCACACGAGCTGCTCGCACAGATCTCAACCAGCTGGGAGCAGCAGCAAACCTCTGGAGTTGGCTGTGATGTGGTCGATGAGGCGGTTCCAACTCATTTGAACTCTGTGTCGCCGTTGACACAGCGTAAGGGAGCGGGAACGGCCGCTGGACGAGATTTGGAACTGGAACCGAAGCCACAGCAACGCACATGGACACAGCGTTCGGCACAGCATTGCATACGCCTGCTCTCCGAATGGATTGAGATCTTTCCCTATGACTTTCGGGATGAACGACTCATGCAACAGGTGCGCATCTTGGCCAGAAAGTGCGTCTACATTGACAACTCGCTGGGGAAACAAGTGTCGCGAATTCTTCAACTACTTGTGGCCAGATTAACGGCTCTGGAGCAGTACGAGGAGTTTCTCCAGACGTTGAACAACGAAGCTAGCGCCGAGCAGCAAGCGCAACAGAATCATCATCATCATCAACAGCATCAACATCATCATATACATCTACACAATCCATTTCAAACATTTCTGGGCAGCTCTCATGCCACAGCAGCGAATGCTGGACATGTCACAAATGGTCTGGCCACCTCCAGTGGCGCCTCATCGAGCAGCGGTTCAGGCACTGGCAACTCAAGTAGTGCCAACAATTCGGCCTCGAGCACACCACAACCCGATGAGGTCTTTGGCATCATGGACATTTGTCCCAGCTGCGAGCACTTGGCCCATCAGCTAACGGCCATTGAACTGGAGCGTCTGTCGCACATTGGACCCGAGGAGTTTGTCCAGGCATTTGCCAAGGATTATCAGCAGGCCAAGGGAGCGACAAGCGATGGCATGGGCTTGGGAGGAGTGGGCACAGCAGGAGGCAAGGAATCTGGCGGAGGAGGACCAAACACAGCAGGCAGCTCGTCACTGAACGATATGAAAAAGACGCGGAATTTGGAGTCATATGTTCAGTGGTTCAATCGCCTCAGTTACTTGACGGCCAGCGAAATTGTAAAGGTGTGTGTGCTTAAGGGGGAGGTAGGATAAGCTAAGGATTAAAGTATAGAAGGGATTAGGAAGAAAATCAAAAAAAGTAGAACAGAAATCCTAAATCAATAACTCAAGCAGTGTAGGCATAGAAAACTGACGATTTCCCATATTAAGTGTTAATTGGATAATGTTAAATACAATATCTGATAAAGAGGTACACAATAAAACTCAGGGGGTGTCAGAGCTGTTAGATAAGGCCTGATAAAGACACTAGGAAACAACAACAAGCAAGTGTAGTGCGTTGTAATTTCCAAGAAGTCTGACAAGATAAGCGCTATATTTAATTTAGCCATAAGAAAGCCAAACAGTCTAGCCTCGCTAAAAGCAATGCGTAACTTTTAATTATAAAGAATGATTTGTATGACTAATTTCTTGCCTTTCCACTCCTAACAGTATCCCAAAAAGAAACAGCGAGTGCGTATCATTGAGTACTGGATTGAAACCGCACGGGAATGTTTTAACATTGGCAATTTCAATAGTCTGATGGCCATAATAGCTGGCCTAAACCTAGCACCCATTGGCCGGCTAAAAAAGACGGTAAGGAAACTAAACCTAAGTACAAAATTTAAGCATTGTTTATAAACTCTTCTCTTTCTTTTGACAGTGGTCTAAGGTGCAATCGGCAAAGTTTTCGGTGCTGGAACATCAAATGGATCCAACATCGAATTTTAATAGTTATCGCTCGACGCTTAAAGCTGCCATGTGGCGCTCCGAGGGTGCCACAGAGGAACGCGAACGCATAATCATTCCATTTTTTAGTTTATTTGTTAAGGACTTGTATTTTCTAAACGAAGGCTGCTCGAATCGGTAAGTAATCCCCTTCACTATAGCCAACTACATACTAAATGAACTTAATTTGCTTTGCAGTTTGCCAAACAATCATATCAACTTTGAGAAATGCTCACAACTCGCCAAACAAGTGATGGAGTTCAACGAATGGAAGAAAGTCTGCTGTCCATTTGATAAATTGCCGAATGTCATTGCCTATCTGCAGCACAATGCCGTGCTCAATGAGAACACGCTCTCGATGGCATCGTTTGAGTGTGAGCCACCCGAGAATACCGAGGAGAAGGATCGCTATAAAACTGTGAAAGCCGAAACGAAGCAACAATTGCTGCAGCAATTGCAGGAGCAACAGCAACAACAGCATCAACAGCAATAGTTGCCTCTCTAGCTACTTTGATTAATCTATGTATTAAGTTATAAGTTTACGCTTAAGTGCTTGCCATGTTTTTACTCTTTTTTTTGTATACCTAATTTTTACACAAGTCGATTATAAACTTTAAGATGGGGTCAAATTGTTTAGGCTAACGTTTAATTTAAGCGCTTAAGTTCATTCATTTAGAGTCAGACAAGGCGCATGCGCTGCTTCAACAGAAATTGTCAAGTAACTTTCAAAGTTATGGGTTCAATTCAAAAACCCTTCAAATCCATTTTAAATTTCCCCTACAGCGGCGCATGCGTGACTGCGAAAGTACGAAAAATCATCAAAGCATCTCCAGAATGTTGCCAGTAATTAATCTAATTTAATTATACTTAATCGGTTAAGCGAATTTTGTACTTAATGCATTTTATTGCCGCAAAACTTATAGCTATGTATTTATTTGTAAACGAAACTAATTTGAATTAGTGCAAAACAGCAACGGAAGGGGAAAGACCATCAAATATTTATAAATAATGTCGTAATTTATTTAAAACAAAACAATTTGACAAACCTGCGTGTGTGCGCAATATATATAAATATATATTGTAAGCGAACAGTATTTATATTTATATATTTACACAATTTTATAGCTAAATTAAAACATTTCTAATAATTCAATTCAATCGATTTCAACATTTATCAGCAATTAATTAGCGCCGTAAAATCACAGACAAAAGAAGAAAGAACAAAAGTTTAGAAAGTACACCTTGTGGTAGCTACATGATGCTTTTCCTTTTTAAGAATTTATTTTTAATCGAACTAATTTCATAAGCATCTAAGAATATTCATATATTTCAGTAACAAGAAAACAACTAAATGGTAATATTGAAATGTGTATGGAATCTCTATGATAAAACGACAAACAGAAATCAACAATATCGATTTAAACAAACTGCTTTGAATAAATCAACTGAACAAATATACTTATAGCAAGCATTATTTCTTTATAAAGGTATACGAGTTATCAATTTCCATTTTGAAATTTCATGTTGGCGCGCAACTGCTTAGTGCTGCCTGACAAAAGCTGCTTGGTATTGTATCTACTTAGATAAACTGCGTTGCCAGACACTTGGTTATCGATAGTCTGCAGTGTGATAAATTCATGTCGATAGCTCACAATCAGCCCCTACACACACACACACATGCACACACTAAATTCTTACGGTCGTCCATTAAAACAGTTATACAGGGGGAAGCGGCATCGACATTGGCGCTGTGTTTTATACGCGATGCGATTCTGTTGGCGTGCAGACGTCTTTACGGTGAAAAAACAAATGAAAATCACAGTCGAAAAAGCGCATAAAACTCAACTCTAATTGGAAACAGAACAAGTACATTAAAAAAGAGCGTATCAAACTGTTATCGGCAAAGCTCTGCGAGTGTGAGTGTGTGTTGTGAGTCAGTGTTTTGAAATCAAATCGAAGTAAAGTGCAATTGCAATTTCTTGTACGTTCGTTCGTTTGTTTGTTTGTGTTAATTACGTAGACGTTAAGGGTGCTGCCGCTGCGGCACCTACGGGAAAGGGCAGCAGGACGTTTGCCGATCGAATTGGGAGCCAACGAGTTGCGCCCAATTTGTTGCATTGTTGTGTGCTGCAGCTAAAACAAGAACCTGTTGTTGTTGTTATTATTATTATTATTATCGCACACAGTGGGCCAAAAACAAAGAGCAGCGAAACTAAACGAGAACGAGAGCACACACAGCCCAAAGCCAAAGCGCGTCGTCAACAAGACGGAAAAATCGATTGTGCTCATTTTTGTTTTGGTTCACATTCATGTTAATGCAGAACTGTTTGTGAGTGTGTGTGTGTGTGCGAGTGTTTGTTTGTGTTGCTGTGTTTGTGTGTGGCCGCGTGTTGTTGTGTGTAAGTAAGAATAGCACAAGAGCCGACGCACGAATTGCAACAATAATAAAGACGATAATTCTCGATAAACTGTGTCCATTATCCAAATACCAAATACCAAATAGGACTTCAATGCACATGGCATGACTCATGCAACGCTGCATATGAGGAGGCTACAAAATAAGCTGGAAAAATGAAAAATCATCAAAAGTATGCAAAATTACCCCAAGATTTGGATCTAAGCTTTCAAAGTGATTTGGACTTGCTGCCGGACACAGCAGCCGATATCGATGTCGATGAATATAATTTGAGTGGCACGCCACCTGCTGGTTTAGTACTAAACGACGACGACGTCGACGGCGACAACGCTGGCGTCGGTGACGGTGGCGACGTAGAAGACGACGACGACGACGACGACGAAGACGACGAAATTGTCATTGCAGCTCAGGTTGTGGGCGGTGGCAAAGGAGGCGGCGGTGCTGGCGGCGGCCTGCGTTTAGCCACACGTAAGCAGCGGAAGCAACGCAAGCAGCAGTTGGAGCAGCTGTACAACAACAAGAACAAGATCTGCGGACTGGGCAACGACAGTGTTATCGAGGTAAGTCCACTGATTGCTATCGATAATAAATCGTTCAAAAGATCGAAAGACTTTTTTGGGCTATTATAAATTACCGGCTAAGAGGTTTACGTCTAAACTGGCTACGTAGGAATGTTGTACGAAATATTTGTCTGTAAAAATGGTTGCGGAAATCACAGCACTGCCATCTAAAGTACTTATCTAACCAAATTGAAAGATAAAAGCGAAAACAAAGAGACAAAAACCGCCAACGTTGAACGTTATAACAAAGGGGACACAAGCCAAAAAGACTCGGAAAAAACAGCGGAAAAAAATCGATAAGACAACAAAGAAAAAGCATTTGAAGCACTTGTAACAGCTTACAGCGGTTCACCTGTGCAAATCCGAGCTTTAAAGCGCGACAGAAGCCAAAAGTTCAAATATATATAGTAGATATATTCTATTCCTTTGTCCTGCTTAAATAGGTAGAAACAAACAAAACTGGAGAATTCAACGAGTCAAGTAGTGAGAGTAGTGAGAGTTTTCCCCATTTTACTTTGTCGCCTTTTAATGCGCTGATGTTAATGGATTTATGTTGTTGTCAATGTCATTTGCGGTAGGAGGAGTGGCAGGGAGTTGGGGGCTTTGGGCGGTTTGGGGCTTAATGATGTCTACTTAAAATGTATTCCTAGACTGTATTCCAAAGATAAGCCAAGTGTCGTCCTTTGTGTTCTGTGGTAATTGTGTGTCTGGAGGGAGAAAACAGTCTGTCCAGTCAGTCACTCATCAGTTGACCTGCACTGAGCTTATCGCGTAAGTCGGCTCAACATAACCACAATCAGTCGGCAATAAAAATATCTGTAGGACTGATATGCTATATCTACAGGGGTTCTTTGAAGTTTTTTTCATTAGAGTTGGTCTAAAAAAGCTATATTTCCGATAAGATAATTTAAGTTAAGGAATAAAGTTGTCACTCACTAAAGTTATCTAAATTTATAACTATGTTTGAAGCTAAAAATCAGTTCAATCGAATAATAAATCAAATTAAGCTACTCATATATTTTTCTCAGTGTAGTTTCTCAATGAAACGGCCCAGAAAATCAATAAAAGTACGTATAGTTTCACCGAACCAGAATATACTATATATCGCCACTTACTTAGGGTATATGAATAACTAATGGAGCATAGTTTGCTGTGTAAATGACGGCACTTCCACACCTGGTCGCTGTATAAATACAAAAATGCTAACTTGCCTTGGTGGACTGCTATCGGCGTAGCATCTACGGGTAAGACCCCGTCGGGTCAATCAATAATGCGTCATACCCATGTCAATCATAGAGTTTTTATATATTTTAAAATGATTTGGAATTTTGAATGTTCTACAAATGTTGGAGCTAATTGTGTCACGTGCTGGGTATGGGTAGGCCACTGGTTGTGGGAGCGCCATCTAGCGGTCAGAAGCGGTAGGGGGTAGGGGGGTGGGTTGTGGGTTTGGGGTTGGTCGGGCTTACTATTTTCGTCTCTGACAGCTGGGTAAAATTCTTTTGACAAGCTTGTCAATCTGAATGCAGCTTATTTCGCATTGCGTGCTGAGGTTTACGAGAACGGTCCAAAAAATACACGAAAATACTGTGCACGGGGATTACCCAACTGACATGTTGCAAAATTCAGGGGGAAAATACGCATGTGTGTGCCTGTGTGCCTGTGGGTGTGTGCGTGTGTGTGTGGTTAGTCCCTGCGTGCAATTAGCGGTAGTAAATATATTTTTGCATTAAGCTTTATTTCATTGGATTTTCATTGCGAACACTTGTACAAACGACAGAGTTGATCATGTTGTTCCCTGCCCTCAATGGGCATGGCCCTAATAGCCTTAACGCTTAATTAAGCACATAAGCCTAATGGAATAATGGAAAATCGAGCTTAAGTCGTCTCTTTCATTTTTATTCAATTTTTCTTAAACTTTAACTAGCATTACTTGTAACTTAAAATCAATTGTAATCAATAAAGTATTCTGCCGCTTTTGTAGTCCCTCCAGCATTTACTCGAGTGCGGGCAGTTGGGCGCCACGAAGCCTAGAGAAAAGCACTTTAGTTTTCACACTTTTCCTGCCATTTTCACTTTACACTTTTCCACTCACCTTTGGCTAATGCAATGCAGGCTAAAACCAGTAGAAGCGCCACTTTAATTCTCATTTTAAAAGCGATTTCTTAAGTCTCAAACAGCTGAATTAAAACTGATGTTTCGGCTGCTACAGCTGCTAGATTAAATGCTCTAGCTTAGAGTATTTGTTATCAACGGGAAACACCAATAATATATTTCATTTATTTCTATATTATATTTTTTATTGGTCTGTGGTCGATAACATTTCTATATTTTTTTTTTGTGTAGGCGCGATTGACTTAGAGTGCTCCTAGTATTTCTATTGATGCATTTCCTAATCTATTTGTCAGCTAGAAACAACGCAGTTTCTATTTGATTTCGAAAGATTTAATTTAATTGAGAAATGTTGCGAAATCTGTTAAGACCTTATCAGCACTTCACTTTTAAGCTGATGGAAAACTAGAAAAACTCGGAGCTTTTGCCTCTGATTAATCAGCATTTTTGTTTTAAAAACTTTTCAATTGAATTTCATAAACAAATCTGGGGATTCCTGAGTGCTTTTATATTATTTGTGCTCTTAATTCCCCCAGTTGCTCACAGCTCTACTTTAAATACGCTTTGTCCCTGTTCTCATTCAAGTGAGAGTGTGTGTGTTTTGTATGTGGTAACCAATTAATTTATGACCTGAGTCGGCTCAAATGCAGCTCACATCAAGTGTGGCTCATTATAGACAGGGGAGGAGGAGAAAAGGGGAGTAGGAGAGAGAGGTAGATAGTTGGTTTAAGCGGTGCAACCTAACCTACATTTGGCTTACGTTGTCCTCGTTGTTCGAGTTGTGCTTGTTGACTCGTTGCATGCATTCAGTGTTGGCCAACAGTGTTGTCAGAGTTTCAAGGGCTAAGGTAGACAAATTAATGATTAGGATATATTTAAATCATAAGTTATATAGATGGTAATGGTTTTCTTTTACATTTAAGATCAATTTCCCCTTAGAAGACTTTTCTTCCCATGTTTAAATACTTACTTCAACCCTTTCGACTCTAAAACTGCCAAAACTAGCTATAAACAAGCCAGCTACACAACTCTGTTGTCTACTTGCAGCTGGCACTAACTGTATAACGCGCATACGCCCCATGTAACGTGCTCTGTGCAATGTACAACGTGCTGAGCTTCATTTGGGGCCAAATGGCCGTTTTAACATTGTGTTCTCTCTGCTCTTCGTGTTTATTTTTGTAAACAACTAAGAGACAGTAGGGGTACTCCATGCATTTGTGGTGTTGGGCATAGGCGTTGGTAGGCGTGTCGCTTGGTCGCCTGGTCTCTTTTGTTTACGGATTTGTGACATGCAAAATATATGCAGAAAACGCTTTGTGCAACATGAATTTATAACACGGCTAAGAAAATTTATCATTCTGGTCTCGCAAACGAGGCTTTCGGGCTTACACCGCTCAGTCTCCCTCTCTCGGGCATGTACATGAAAGGACCTGCATTTAAGCGCATTTATTATTATTATTATATCATAATATAAAGTGTATTATTATGCATTCTGCTTGGCTCGACTACGTGTTGCCACTAATGAAGATTGAACGAGAAACGAGCAAAATTCTGCTCATGAAAATGCGAACATTTTCCACACGTTCTTTGTATTCGCTTACAACACAATTTGCATAGTGTGGAAATGCTGGAAAATTCAGTTTGAGTTTCATTTCAGAAGTTATCGAATTATTATTAAAGAAATTATATTTAAATTAAAATAAATGAGTGTGGATTCATATCGATTTATAAAAGCTTAAACATATCACTTCATTTTGAATTTTATAATGAAATTGTATGAACAAAATAATTATGCCTTTATTTTAATCTTTAATAGACTCCATAATTTATAATATTTAATTTCATACAGCCTTTTTTGTATTGAACAATTTCCCTCTTTATATACTTTATCAGATTCCTCTGCCATTTTTTATTGACCACAATTTGTTTAACTCATACATCAACTTTTCAAAAGTTTGACTAGATATTTGTTTATTAAATTTCATTTGTTTTCCTCTCTTTTTTTACTTTTTCAAATATAATTTGCACTTTTAATTGGCCATAAAAATGCGAGGGATGCGCGCCGAACCCCTTGCAGTTGGCTCAAACTGTTAACTAGGAGTAGGTAGGAGCAAAACTCGCATCCTGCTGTCGTTGAACTAAAGTTTGTTTCACAATTTCATGTTCTGTATAGTTTTCTCTATCTTTTCCGCTTACACTTTGCACAGCAGCGAGTTTTGGAATTGTTGTCGCAAAATTTGGCGTTAAAATTTGCATTTTATTCGCAGTTTATTATAATGTTGTCCCACCGCCTACAGCTCCACCCACCACTCTCTCCGTAGAATTGAATAGAAAGCTTTGTGTGTTGGAAAATCCCGCATGAGTATGAACAATCGCTAAAGCTTTCCGGCGATTTTCACTTTACTTTTGATTCACTTTACAAATTTTCTGCGCATTTAGTTTGATTTACACTTTTTGGCATTCAAATTTAATCATCTAACATCAGTTTTGCTCAGTTTGGCTGATCAAAACTTATTTGGTAGTTACTCTAAACTGCAGTATCTTTTTTGTCAACTATGTTAAATTGCACCTGTCGTTTAACTTTTAATAACATTTTTAGTTCAACCAAAAATGCCGCAAATTTTTGTGCAGTCTCCCGACAAAAGTTTTTGGGCATCAAAATTTAACAAATTGAATTAATTGCGTGCAAAATTCCAAACGTAAAGAGCACAAAAGCCACTAAATGTCGGTTACAACAACAGCAGCATTCAGAGAAGAACACCCAACTTCAAACCCTAAACCAAACTTACCATCCAACCCTCAAAAAGTTGTCTAAAAACTGTGTACAAAGCCAGACCAAATAAAAAACCAAAACTGATGTAGTTAAGAGTTGATTGACAGCTAGATATCCTAGATGTGCAGTTGGCAGCACTCAAAGCAGCTTAAAAATGTGATAAATTGCGTAGAGAGTGTATAAATTAGTAGCTAATGATAGAGACAAGTGACATTGAAGATTGACAGGTTTAAGATGGGTCTACAATGGGTCTAAAGACTCTGTAACTTAAAAGAAATACTAAATTTTCCTACTTTCCAGAGTATCTTTTCCCTTTAAACTACCCTTTCTCTCCTACCTGTTTGATGTTTCCAGGGTTTCCTAGCCACTGGTTGGGGGGGCAAACGCAGGCAAACAATTTTCAGAAAATGCGGTATTAAATCAAAGTTCAAAGCAACAGAATGAGAGCAATGCCAACCCCGTTTGTTGGGTGATTCAGAGCGTGCTTTTGGTATGTGCAGACTCTGCTTGAAGTTGGCGCTGTAAAGTATGCTTTAAATGCGACTCTTGTTGCAACGGCGCGTATGCTTAATGCCAACATAATTACCATAAAAATAATCATAATGTGCGAAAGCAACACACCAAATTGGCAGCATGAAAGCATTAAGAAACGTTTGAAAATGTTTTGCAAAATTCAGACCAGCAGCTGCCAGTTGCAAATGACAGTTATGACGACGACGATGTGGGCAGAGGAAGGAGATTGCGTTGTGACTCATGTCTTTGGTCTGATAGTTTTTTGTATTTTGAGTGGTAGATGAGTATAAACTCTGCTCTATGAGCCATCATCAACAATACAATCAACAGGAAGTGAGCACAACGAGCTTGACTACATTGCACTGAAGTCGAGACAGGACCAAAAACACAAGCACAGGATGAGCACGAAGTGGGGGCCAACCGAAAGGAGCAAAAACTTCCGTTTCGTGCTGCGATGATAAAGGAAGCCTCAGAAATGGGACTAAGCCATTGCCTCAAGTTTTGGTTGTGCCAGTGACTTTGCTCTTGCCTTTTTGCTGCCACTGCTACTGCTCCTCTTGCCTTTGGCTTGTAAACATGCAAAAATTGTCAATTCAAATGTAACAGCAGCAGCAACAAGAGCACAACTGATGAAGGAGTGGAGGAGAACGGAGGAGACAGTTCATATAACGATGTGCCAAAGAGCAGGCAAACAAACAACAAAAAAACACGACGAATAACAAAAACATACGTGCAACAATACTGGCAAATCTGTGCTAAAGGAACCCGCGGGAGAAGACGGTTATGACTCTTTGCCAACCCTAGGCATTACTTTATTTCCCACCTCCCTTTCTGGCCTTCTCCCCCTTTGCTTCTTATTGCTTTGTTGGCCATTTTTACAGCCGTTAGTGAGGGTAGAGTAAGTAAGGGTATAAGCTGATTGTTGCAATTTGTGTAACGGGTGGCAGTAGGCGTGGCAGTTGCCAAAAAGTGTATATTTTTCAGCAGTTGAGTCATAGACATTTCTGGGAATTTCTGAGATTAAAATGGGTGGAGTAATCACCGTAACTTTATGGTACTTTGTTTGCCGACTTGATAATGATTTTTTACTTTTCTTACTAGGAAAATTCAACTAAGTAAAAAATATTCGAAGCGAATTTTAGACAAAATAAAATATGAATAAATATAATCAATATTTGTTGTCATAGGACTGTCATTTAAATAACATTTTAAGCCCATTTAATGCGCTTTAGAGATTTTCACGAAATAATTTAACATTTTTAAATTAAAACCAAAAAATCCCTTTGATTTGATTTGGCTGCCAAAGCGCTGCGTTTTTTTATTAAATCAATTTCAATTAGTTCAACACTCTACGGGGCTACCAAAAATGATTTTTTTATTTAGTTGAAAATATTTAAATAATTTGATTATGTCAACAAACATAGAACATTTCGCAGTCGAATTGTTTGCAATAAAAGATTTTTTATTTGTCACCTCCGCAGTTTGTGGCACATCTACATGTGTTTTTTGTAAGCCCCTGGAAGCCCCACATATGCAATGTATTTCCATTTGATTCCGTTTTCATTTTTTTGGAAGTTCAAACAATTTTTTTGGAGAATTGTAAGGAAGTTGGCGCAAAAAAAAATTGTATTGAATACTTAAAAGTGCGCGTGTAAATAAAAAATGGAGTTTATGTTAGCAGTGTTGAAAAACGCTGTGTTTATTTAACAGTAAAAAGTATGGCAAACATGCACTGGTATAAAAAATACAAAGGCTAATGGAAAACTTTTGCCAGATTTACATAACAGAGCGGAGATTTAATATTGCTGGGGAAATGAAAATAAATTTATTGAAATGAACTTTAAATTATGTTTACCAACGGAAGTAAAGCGAAAAAATTAAAGTGGAATTAAGTAAATTATGTAATGCTGATATAATGAAGATTAAAGACAAAAGTTAGCACTGCCAAAACTATTGAAGGACATTTGCAGTTGAGCAGAAAAGTGCTCGACATTTTGAGACGCTGAGACGTTAAGACGCTGAGACGTTAAGACGTTGAGGAAACAGCTGCAAGTGTCACTCTGATATTTTTCAGTTTTTCCTTACTTTGACAGTTTTAATGACAAGTCCAGGCGGTGGGAGTGGTGGGAATGGTGGGAGTGGTGGGAGTGGTCGGAAAACTGTTGGAAAGTCAACATTGTTCGTCCGCCTGGACGAGACAAGTTATGGAATGAACAGAGAAAAAATAATACAAAGCAATTTTCATATATTTATGCCATGGAAGGAAGCAGCAGTCAGAACTCAAATGGGATGCGAGACAGGATGTGGCATCCACATTGTTATGACAAGCTGAAAATATATATTTGATTGACGTCTGGTTTGGCGTCGCAAGTTAATGGAAAATTAATAGTTGCTAAGTAAAATTTAAGTGAAATTTCGCACAAATGCAATTGCTGTTGGTGGTGGTGATAAATGAAGCTGTAGCCCCAAAGGACATAAAGTGCCTACTTTGTCTCCTTCTCCTACTCTGCCTTTGTTTGTGGCTGCCACAGTAAGCGGATTATGCACTTTGAATTAGATGCCAGCAGCAATCTTAGGGATTCTTTCGGTCTGCGCTTTGACTGTTAAGAGATGTGTTCAACAAGCGACACCAACTACGACTCGACAAATCCTGCAAAATGACGCGTTAAAGCTGATAAAATGTAGCCAACTAATTTAAATGTCCCTGAAGCTGGCAACAGGCTTCCCAACCATGGTATTCCATGGACTTAACTCCACTCAAATGAAGCCATAAAAAAAACTAAAGGAAGAAAATGGAACAGCGCACATTTATCACGGCTGCTTAAAGCCCTGCTGAAAAGGGGAATAAGAACTATTGTTTGAATTTAAACCGAAACAAATTCACATATTAGTCAAGCACACACACACTCTCACTCACACACACATGCAAAGTGGGTCAGTGTTGCTGCCGGTGTGCAAATGGTTCAAAAGTAAAGTCAAAAGAAATTTGTCAAGCTATTAAATTTGACTATGAAACGAGCAAAGGAGCAGAGAAGCTTCCCTTAGTATCTCCAGATAAATGGCTTTGCTTTGCCTAACTGCCGGCTCTCTTGCTAAAAAAGAAGACCATACTTTATGGCAAGGGTTTTGTGTTTTTGTTTCAAGCGGCATAAATACAGTAGTACTAGGACTGTAAGCTGGTAAATGTATGTGACATTTCTTTATCCAAAGTCGGAATGAAATATGTTCTTAAGCCTTTATTATGATGATTCAAAGTGCACTAGTTTGGGTTAGAAACTCCACAACTATATGTTCTTAAACTTTATTAAGTTACAAATCGATCTAAGAACATATGGATTCTTCCATCCTTTTGTTAGCATTTCTTCCCACCGCATTAGAACAATTTGTATATCAAGTATACGCATTGAATCGCGTGTCGCAGCCAGTGTTACTAAGTTGTCAAATATGGCGCCACGTGTGGGTTATTGAAATCGTTACAGGATATATTCAGACATACAGCAACAAAAGGAGCACACATGTGTGCAGATGCATTGAATTGAATTGAATTGAAGTAAAATGACAGCTGTCATTTGAGCTGACATTTCATATTATGAAAGTGAGAACCAATTGACGCAAGTACAAGTTTCTATACGTCTGAAGTGCGTGTGAAGCAACCAACATGTCAGTTGGGGGAGGGGGGTGAAGGGAAATCATAATCAAATGTGGAGCTGAACAACTGGACATTTAACAGCTGTGTCCAGTATGGCTTGCCTGTCATTGTTTGCTTCGTGTTGTACTGGGCGTATGCTTAACGTAGCCTTGGCATTGCCATTGACATTCACGCTATAAATAATTGACATTTGCTGCCTGACGCACAAAATTTTGAATACACCCACACAGACACACTCTAAAACCCTCAATGCTGACCCTTCGCACGTTACCGTTAGGTTGGCACTTTATTGTTGCATACTTATTTGGTTGGCCTAAAATTACGGCCATAATTTGGCTTATTTTATGCTCTCTAAACGCTCAAGTTAAGCATTTGAGCTGCCAAAATGCTTTAATGACCCTTAATGAGCATCCTCTAGTGCCAATTAGCAAAATGGCCCAAAAAATGACCCAATAATCACTTGAATTGTGAGCAAGTGGCACAAACAGGGCTTAAGTTAAGGTGTGGCGGCTAGACTGCAGAGAAAAGAGTCTGCTAAATATATTTATGGCTAACTTAAACGGTTTAAAGCTAGTTTAATCGGCATGTAACCAATTAGCGTAATGTGCGTTATGTTTATAGCCAAAAAAAACATATTTTTTATAGAACTCCCACTAAAAATCCAATATGTATTCAGAAACATTAGAGTCTGCCATCAGATCCTAGTCTGAATTTTAATTGAAACTATTAAAATTGATGAGAGTCGGAACATTTATTGTTGCCACACTAATACAGGTAAACAAATAGCTGTAATTGCTTTTATCAGCTTGTACCCCAAAATCGATAGCATGTAAATGTGATTGCTAAAATCTACGCATGGAGTACACATAAATAAATCATTTGTATTTCAAAACACACACTCTACTCTGCCCCAACGACCCTGAGAGTCAACAGTTTTCAAATTGATGGAACTCTCAGCTCATAACTCAGACACTTTTCAACACACTCGGCGGCTGTGGATGTCACTGCATAATAAACAAGCTTAAGTCAAGATTACGCAACTGAGTAAATACCATAGGAACTTAAAAATAAAATTAGTTTCTTTATTTGCATTTTCCATTCACGTTTTCCCAACTTTAAAGTCCCTTTTACCTACTTGCTGTAAAGTGCAGGGTATTAAAGGCAAATACGACAACTAAATTTACGGCAAAATTGATTTCTATGATTTGTCAAGCTACACAGAGGAGCTTGGTTTGAAGTGGAGGCGGATGTGAGTTTTAGAAGTTGATTTTGCTAGTTTGATGACTGTGTGCTGACAGCTGATTGTTGATTGTGTTTGCTGTGTTTGTTTGCACTTCCAAACTATGTCATAAATTAATTAAAAAATGCTCAAATCTACCACTTTGTCCCTCCGTTCACGTGACAGTAGCCTCAAGTGACGTACGCAGTTCATTCAGAGTTTTTTGAGTTCATCGAGTGCCACTTTTTACTCACTTATACACTCGCTTTTGTTCATCGCACATTTCATTTCACTTAATGACAAAAGCCCACCCTTGCACACAGTCAGACACTGACTGGGTGGACACACCCAGGCACACAATGGTATTGTATTAATTGATTAAGGGACTTCCATGACACTGTCATTGGGCATCATCGCTCATACGCCCCTTTTGCCGAGGGATTGCAAACATTTGCTCTTGTGTGTTGTTCATTTGGCGCCAACATCGTTGCAGTTTGCTTTTCAATAATGCATTATGAAATTAATTTCATTGAAATTATACGCAGTGCTCTGCTCTGAAAATCATTTGCTGTAAAAGTTGATCAAGCAAATGGCAAAAACCGTTGAATTATAGATGATTATCAATTCATTTCATTTGCTGCTAACAAATTGCTTGAATTTCTTTGATTTATCGCATTATTCGTCATTAATTAATAATGGATTACAAATGCGTTATACATTATGAATCGTGACAATTACGTGGACTTAACAGTGTCAGGGAAAATCTGGAGTAAAGTTGATAAAAAGGAGATTGATCGAAAAGCGAATTATGGGTAGATATGAATGGGTTTATGGGTATGCTCAGAATATTTCAACTATCAGGAATAAAGAATAAAGAAGTTTTATATTTAATTTATATTTTAATACAGCAGTAGATTTGATTTGAAGTGACTGCATTTTTATTTTGCTTGAAATCGGAATACATGCGTACTGCACTTGAGTTTCTCCAACTTTTCTACTTTGATTTAGTAAAGTGGCATTTGTGCTTGTATTTTCTTTTGCCTTGCAACGCCGTTCATGTAGTTTTTCAATTAAATTTTCATATTGCAGTCAACTGCATTGTCAGTCATATTATACGAGTGCTGTAGTATATATTTTACTGTACTGTAACCAAGCGAATTTCCCATTTTCTGAGGTGGAGGCAGCGTCGCAATCTCTTTTTGATATGTTGCACGCCAAAGAAATAAAATAAATATTTGCAATGTGTTGCGATGACGACGATGACGAGCGTAGAAATTGGGGATGATAAGGTAGTAAAGCAGGGAATAGGAAAGGGTGAAGAGGGGACATGGGGATAGGGTAAACCCCATAAAACCCTTATATAAATATTAAACAAGCATTTCCAAGAGAAAATCCTATAAAAATATACACGTATATGTGAAACGACATGTCAAACATAAAAGTCCTGGCGGCTCTTTTCAAAACGAGTTGTTGTTGACCTTAACAATGGCCTGGCAACCCTGGCAGCAGCTTCTACACGGATTAGCCGCAACTTACAAGCATTTTGAGTGCCAGCAGGCCAAGAGTGGATTAAAAATCTACCCAGAGTTGTAAACTGACGAACAGCCTACATTTTGTACGAGTAACAGCAGCTGACAACCCTGGCAACCCACTGTGCTCTACATTGTATGGGCGAACATACACAAAAGGCAAACATTCTGCACTTCCGTTGATAATTTTTTTTAACTATGTTCTCTTATCGCAGTCGCCTCTCCCAAAACCACACACACACACACACACTCAAAATGGTGAACGAGTCTTTATGGCAGGCACTGTAGAGTCTAGGATTTTCACAAAATATTCATTTTTTAATTCTGAAATAATTTATCGTTGTGAAATTTGAACTTGTCGATTATATTTCGTCTTTTCAAATTCACTAACATGTTAGAACATGTTTTCTCTCTCGCTCCGCAAAACCACAAACATGTGTGTGCGTGTGCTTGTGTGTGTGTGTGTGCAGTGTTCACACACTGTTTGAGTTTCTACCACAGAACATTTTCAGATGATAAAGCAGGTTGTATGGCATGGCAATGATAACAACAATGTGTAGTTGGGACCACAAACAGTCACGGCACAGTGGGCAAAAAAGAAAGAACAAAAAAACGTGCCAGTCGGTAAATGTTTTGCAGAGGAAAAACGCTGGGAGACAGCAGTGCTCCGATTAGACCAGAGAATGGTATTAACGCCGTTGGCTAACGTTGGGAACTGCAAAACAATTAAAACGGACTGGACAGAGGAAGCAGAAGAGCTGGAAAAGCAGCAACAGGCACGGAAAACGGACACTCGTAGCATATGCAAAAAGGGGGGAACGTGTGTAACCATCAACGCAAGCTAAAATCCAATTCAACTCCAAATCCTGCCACATTTTTACTCTGTCACAGCAGTTTTTGCATCCCTCAAACCAAATCCTTTCCCTTCTGTGACAACTTACCGCTCACCTGTCAGCCATCTCTGCTTGGTCTCCCTCTCTCCCTCGCTGGTGTGTTGTGTGCTGTCTGGCAAGGGCTTTGCTTATGTCAATATGAGAATGGGTGAATTGTCAGTAACGCTCCCTCGCTGCCATACTCCTCTTATGCGAGTCTTATCAGCAGCAGCCATGCCCACGTAAATTCCAGCGTCTAACGAAATTTTATTGATGCGCAACTTGACGAAAGATGACGGCAAATGTAAATGCAATGACAACACGAGCATATACGTGGAAGTGTGTGAGTGTGAGTGTGTGGGTGTGAGTGTGAGTGTTTGTGTGTATTAGGGAGTGGGGAATTACGGAAATTGACAAATGTTTGTGGTGAAATGTTTGGCACAAAGAATGCAGCGTTTAGAAAGGAATTTTTGTGAAGTTGCTAGACAAATTCAAATTGAAAATGAATGGAATTATAGCACGAGTAAAGTAGCTTTTAAAGTACAGTATGGATTATAGCCAAAATGAAAGAATAATGAGGAAAATTGAAGTTGTTCGAATATTGAACTGCGGTGTCACAAAAGTGTTGCATACTTTTAGGTGCGGCGATAAATTAGCCTGTTAGGGGACGTTTGACTAACTCCACGGCTATCGTATGAAGACAGTTGATTAGTTCAACACAACACTCACACTTGGTAATAACCATTATAGCCCGTGTGAAATGGCCCAAATATACATTAAAATATTAAATGTGCGTTAAAACTGGCCATGTGTAAGGAAACTTTATGTTTTAAGCTTAAGCTGAGTTAGTTGCGTTCCGTATATTCCATGCTAGATTAGTTCAACTTTATTTTGATTACTTTTAAGGTATTATGTATGCTACTTTCAGCTCACTGCGCATCCATTTCAAACTCAGCAGTTATATTTTTGGCTGGCAGTAAGCTAGGAATAAAACTTTTAAGCTGCCGCTGAAAAGCAGAGAAATAAAAATAATAATTGAAACCCGAAATACAATCATAAACATACAACTCTTTACTCTATTTTTTTTATTACACAATTTTTTTGTTTTGACTGCAAAAGTTTTCCAATTTAGATTTATAAAGCTGCAGAGAATGCACAAGTGAAGTGCAGTGCAGCAAATAATAAAATACAGTTCTTTAAAGCTTGGCAATCAAAAACAAAGTTCAGCAAGCATACTAGAGAATGGTGAAAGTATAGTAAATATACTTGACCGCGACTCTAAACAGACTGGTCAACTGGAAAAGGAGAAAAACCACATGAAATTTTCCAGCAGTTTTGTTGCTACATTCGGGAAAATTGTTAATGCAGACCACGAAACATGCATTAAAAGCGGTTCAAGTGTTCATAATAAAGTATAGATACATACTATGTATCTTGGTGCATCTAAATGTGCTGGCAACTTTACTAGCAACTGGTAGAATAGCTTGCAGTGAAGTTGGCCGACTGTAAAAGACCCAGTACACAGCTTGGTGGCCCTTTTAAAGCAAAACGCGCACTGATGTTTACATACAATACACCCTTCCACCGCTTGCAGTGTACAGGGTCTGAATATGTAGCCAAATATTTTCAAAGTTCGCCCACATGATGTGCATTTTTGGCTAGGAAACTGATAAAACTCGAACGGGACTCGAACCCGGAGCACTAGCTGGACTCCCTGCCTGGCTTAACTGACAGCCCAGTAGACTGTTGCTGCTAACCAAATTTGTATCTGTTACCAGACTGCGTGTGGTATGCCGCTGACAGACATTAGCAGAGCTTATGCTTCTCCATTTTGCCGTTGCCTTTGGGCCAAGCCTTATGGATCTCATCCTCCTTCTCCTCCTCCACCTCCTTTGTCTGTCTAATGCATGCGAAAATTGCAAAAATTGCAAGTTAAAAGTGGAATTTTCAGACAACTATGCGAAGGTGTTGTCGGTCTGTCTCTGACTACCTCTCGATGTGGCTGTGTGTTTCTGTGAGTAACTGTGGCTGTGGCATTTATGCAGATGCTGCTGCCATCAGTTATTTTCATAAAGTCGACTATCTCTGGACGCCAGCCAGATTGTACTTGGATTCATACAGCACTTTCTACGTAGATACACATATTTAAACTATGCTATTTCTTAGTTTATTGCATTAAGTTGTATTCAATTACAATTATAATTAGTTTCAGTAGCAAACACACAGAAAGTTGCTGAACTTTTAAACTTGTGCATCGCTGAGAACGAATACAAGTGCAAAGAAAGTGGTTTAAGAAATTTGTAGCATACTTTTAGGAGGGGAGTTTTATTTGAATGCCAGTTGGTTTTTAGCAGTTTATTTGTATTTCTATTGCATTTAAAAGCTTAAAATGCTGTTTGTATTTTCTTAATTAAACAACTCGTATTTTATAATTATTATTTTAAGGCTAAAGACAGTTGAAGAGTTAAATTCGACCTCCGTAAAAAGTTCTTAAATTCCTGTGTTTTGTTGCAGCAGATTTATGGTAATTATTTATATAATTTATAAGCTAAAAACATTTCTAATTAACTGCAAGCCAAAACTACTTAAGTACATTATATTTATGCACAGTTCTAGTGAGTCCTTTGGAATGTACCACACTTTAACCCAAATACACCAACTGAGCTGTACGTATTTCAGCACTTAACTCTACGTATATCACAGCTTGGTTTCTCCCACTTAAGCTTGGGGTCATATATTTTATGCGCCCTACCGTCATATCTCTTACTCACTGGCTCTCCCTTTTGCTGTTGCTGTCGCCCTTTTTGGTTAAAACCTCAATGCGCTGTGGTTTGCACTCGCGGTGAGTGGTGCGAGATATGCCTACAGGCCGACGGGTCTTTCAATGACACTCAAATTCCAATAAATAACTTATGTAACGGCAACTACGATGACTGTCATATGGTGTAAATTTGTTTGTGTGCCGGCGTGGGTGTGTGTGTGTTTGCTGGGGCCCAACGGGGCGTATGAGTGCTGTGGTTGGCATTCAAAACTGTAGCAACTGCAACTGAGTTGGCCATAACAAACTCTGCCCCTGCCTACACCTACCAAATTGAAGCACCTTTCGAAACTCTCGCAATTTAATTGTTTCATTTGCTTCCGCCCAAACCAAAAAAGTAGAAACTAGAGTTTTCCGGAATGGGTCTGTAACATGTTCTCTGATATTATTGCTCTGTGTATTTATATGTGTATTTGTCGTTGTCACCGCAGCAACACAGAACTATGCCAGGTGCAATTTTGGCCTAAGTTTGCGGTTCTTGTATCTTTTGAGCAGTTTTGCGGTTTTGGCACTCTGTGGGCAAATTTAATTTGCGCGTGATGCAAATTGAATTTCATTTAAATTAAATTTCATTTAAATGTAATTTACTTACTTCTTGTTACTACAAAGTCAAAGTATTACGCCTAGCGATATTCGCGCGAAAGTGTTAGCCGGAACTGATAAAGCCAAGATATTTAGTCACGTAGTGTCCCCTCCAACTGTGTAGCAAATGACAACCACATTCAGTTTGTACAGCAACCGTTAATCAAGTAATTTATGGGACATGCAGGGACATGTTTGCGCTTTTATGGGCATTATCAGTGGGCAACAGGCGTTAAAAATGACCACGCCCCCGTCCACTTTCATATACGGAAGAATTCTCTTTGCAGTTGAACGCACTCGTTGTGTGCTACGTGTGCTTAAATGTGATTTAGTTTTAGCTTTTGTTTTTGTTTTATTTGGGGGCCTTTAGTACATTGAGTTTAAGTTCAAATTGTTTGTCAGACACATAAATGGGGAGAGGGGAATGTCGCATGTGTTGAGAAGAGGCTCATCGAGCACAATGTCCGTTAGTTCTATTGAGTTGCATCAATTGTTGCCAAAGGATGAGTTCCTTGACACGGTGAATTTGTTGCGCAATCGTAAGGATAAAGACCTAAGCTCACAGCAAAGCAGCAGAAGCAATCAAACTGTTTTAGTTACTGAGTCTGAATCACCTGATGACAATGACGGGCATAAAGGCGATGACGTTTATCCTGATGATGATGATGACAACATTGATGACGATGATGATGAGGTGAGCTGCGAAACTTTCTAACAAGAGTTTACAGAGTTTGTTTTAGTCTTTGCTGTTGTCACAACGTGTTTGAGCATAATTTAAATGCATACATTAAACGTAATTCAATTAAAGCAAATGTTTAACACGTGTGTCGATTCTGTGGCCAAGTTGACTTGTTAGCCAGTCAAAAGAGCAGAACAAGGACACGTTAGGCTGATTAACTTAATTGTTGCTCATTTGCAATATTTTCGCATTACTTGGCCAAGTAAATTACCTTGCTGTGGCTCTTTTATAGGGTGTCTATCATAATTATATACCGAAATGTGCTTCAACTTAAGCTTATACTTCTCTTTCTCTCTCTTTACAGGTACGTACCTTCATTTATTTACTCGCTTGATGCTACGAGCAATTAACGTAAGTCAACAAAATACACAAAAAACAACAACAAAACCATAAAAGAGGAAGAAAATCATCCAGAATAATTTGTACATCAGGTGAAGCAGCTTTTCCCAGCGAAAGGAAAGCGGGAAACACACAAGTGAAACAATCAGGATAAGGCAGCCCTAAAGCATATTTCACACCAAAAATAATTACCAAAACAACATAAAGAATTTAAAAACAAAAGAGCGTGGTAAATAGAGGGAAGGAAAGGAGGGGCGGCCAAGGGTAGAGGGGGAAAAGCGAAAAAGTCGAGGAAAGTCACACAGCAGCGTGCTACACATGAATAATCAAATTTTCCAGAGTCAGACCGAGTCAGAGTGTTGGGCCCCAGGCAGCAAATTGTGCAGAAAAAGAACTTTGCTTCTGCCAGTTTCAGCAAAGACAAAGCCACATTACGTATACGTAACGTGTGTCAAGGAATGAGCCCAGAGAAAAAAAGAAATTTCTTTGAGCTGATAAAGTTTCTGGCTCGTTCAATTGGCTGTGAAAATGACAAGAGACATGAGACACGAGAGAAAGAATGTGAGAAAACCACTTCTCAAACAATTCTTTTCGGTTTAACGTTGAAAAATTGGAACTTAAGTAGTTGTCACTGCAATAAGCTGCAATTTTCAATTAAACTTAAACGTATTTATTCAGCCTTCACCTTCAACTACCCTGTAGACATTTCAAATGCATGAGTTGAGTTGTCATTTAGTTGTTGGTAGTAGTTCTGCCTCTCTTGCTGTGTGTCTCCCCAGAGATTAAGTTTATAGCTGCTCTAATTAGAATTTATAACGGCTTTAGATACCCAGCAGCTCTGAAAAATGGCATATTAGTTAAGCTTGATTATTAATGCCTTAAAACTACTTTATGCAAATTTATTTTATTTAATCTACAAACAGATTCCAAATTCATATTAACCACTTTTGCCTTTCTCCATTGATTTCAAGCGCGTACAGCGTATCTGGCAGTCGTTACAACTACAGTTCATAATCTTTATTTTTTTCGCAGCCTCATTATGGGCAAAGGTTCACAAATTAGTGCAGTAAAAATAAAAGAGTATAACTATCAAGGGGTCTCAGTCGGAAATGATAAATTAGTTAAAGCAAATGTAACTTTTGTGTGCGCGTCGACGCATTTTCCGCAGGGCAGAAACAGCGAGAAAGAGATAGAGTAAGAGAGAAAGAGAAGAGAAAGAGAGAGCGTGACGGCAAGAAAGTAGCGAAAGGCAACGCTGCTGCTGCTGGAAATTTACTAACAAACTAATGGCATAGTTTTAGAGCATAGGGGTAGAAAAAATATGTTACATTAAAAACTTTTTCGATTATTTTGTACCTACATTTTTTTTACTTATATTTTTGCTTTCTTAAAAGTTCTCGACTCGATTTACTTTACAATTTCTTTGCTTTTTTACTACTTTGCACACACTTGATGAATGCAGTGCTAATGAGCATGGAGGAAAGGATTTTATAAAGTGCTGAAAGTATTTGTAAAGAAAACGCTTCAAAATCGACTAGCAGCCAACTAAAAGAAAAGTTGTTTAGTTAAAAGGCAGTTTAACTAGTTCAAAAGGCGCTTTGGGTATCGATTAGTGTTTTTAAATTTAACTTACATTTTAGCTAAACTTTAATATGGAATACCTTTAATATTTTTATTTAAAGCTCGCTTGCTTTGTAACTCAGTTTTTAAACCCAACTTGCCCTTTCCCTTGTCACTTTTAGCCTACCCAAATTGAATATTTCAACCGAGTTTACTGCGTTTAGCCCTAAAAATGATTTAACCATTTGTGGGTCTTTGCTGTTTTTCAGAAAACAAAGGCTGTGATTGAGTTTTGTAGTTAGCTCGAAAGTTTTGTAGATTATATTATATTTTCCCTAGCTAAGCTTCGTTCAAGTTCAATCGGCTTTTCAAAGTTTTCCTCACACCTTTCCCTTCCCCACCACACGCTGTCATAACACTCAGCTTCTTTTGTCTGCCGAATGTGTGTGTGTGTGTGTATGTGTGTGTGTGTGAAGGGTTTCTTATAGCATGTAGCTTCTATCCGTTGGATAACCCTTAGCTCCAGTCCCTGGTTTTCGTTGCACCTTGGTGTTTCAATCGAATGAACATCAATATTGATTTTGCTTAGTCAGTTTTTGCCTGAGAGTCTTTTGTTTAACTATGGCCAAGTTGTAGCCTCATCCTGTCGTCCTATTTCTGTGTTCCATGTTCCTAGTTTCGGTGCCTGGTTCCTTTAAATCAACACTTTGCTTCAAGTCGTTGGGTTTTGCCTCCCTCCCTTTTGCCTTGGCTTTTCTGGCATATTACTTTTGCGGCTTTTCCGCTATGCATTGGCTCCTCTTACCGCCCCCTTTTCCACCATCTCCACCTGCTAAATGGAAAACTTGTGGGCTGCTCATGGGGCACTTAACGGCTTTCATTGGTTTGGATGAATGGTTACGACTGAGACGTGAGAGAGGAGCTGCATGTGAAAAAAAAGGAAATTTTATGGAGTAGCAAACTTGTGCTCGATGATGTAAGTGGCTAAAAAGTACATGCAACCTCACCTCTTAGGCGTCCTACCTCCTCCCTGCTTCGTGCCACTTTTTGTGGTCGAACTTGAGTGCATCGTTAACGTCTTTCGCTGGCTCATCGGTTTGGCTTGAAAATTAAATTTCTAGTCTGCTCTCTTTTAGCTTATATCAAATGCACTGACCTGTTTTCTTTCTTGTGTCTCCCCTCATCTTATCTGACAACTTTCCACTGAATGATTCATTCAATTATCGATTTCAATTGGGCATTTTTTCCATTGCTTTAATTATTGACACTTGTCGAAAGGACTAAACTTGAATTAAACGGCTACTTCAATGGCTGTTGAGCTTTAGAAATTATTAATAAATCATTTACGAACCACTCAAGTTAATTACGTTAGCGGAAAAATTATAAAAAAAAACCGACAGCTCAAATAATGTAATAAATTTGGAATATTAAGCCAAACAGTTTCCGATAAAAAAGAGAGATAACCATCAGATTTTACGCAACTAATTATGCGGCTTGGCATGACAAACGTCATTTTATTTACTACACAAGCTTAAAGTTTAATACTCTGTAAAAATAAAGGCTTTTAAGCTCAGCTGTAATTACTTGTACCAGGTATCTGCTCGTCGAGCACACAGCTCCTGTTTACGTGATCAAAAGGTGGCTCGCATTAAAAATGAATGTTGTGCACATAAACAATTAAAATTAAATAAATTGTGAATGCGGTTTTAAGTTTAATTTGATGAATGTGCAGAAAATGAACTCACGCAAAATTATTGTTATTTTATTACAAATGAAAAGCGGTAAAAAAAACAGGTGAAAAATTATAGAGCTGTCGATGAAAGCAGCCACAGAGCGTAAAATATGAAGAGAAATGAAATCCACATTTAGTTGAGTTGAGAAGGAGTTCAAATTAATTAAATATGCGTAATTGAAATGAATAAATGAGTTTGGTTTAAGTAGGATTTTGTTTATCCACGTTAAATAAATGCTGAATAAATAGAACACTCCGTTTTATTTACCGTTCAGCAGTTCAGGGTTTAGCTATTTATTTATGACTTTTTAACAAAACATTTCTTTATTGTTGTTTGTCTGTTAATTAATTTAGAACGCATAAATATCGACATTGTTTCACATGCTTTAAAATGCCCTTAAAATGATGTTAGATTATGAATTTATTTATAATTTAACCTGAATAGCTGTGCATGTTCAATGATTTGTGTTTTATATTTTTAATTAGGCTTTCACTTGTTTATTGTTTAAGGCTTGAAGGCAAATAAAGGCCAAATTGTTTTCCATTGACGGCGTTGTAATGTAATTAAAAATACACAACAATCGCCATGTGTTTGTCCATTTCAATTCTTCAGTTGTCCTTTGTACTCTGTATGCTCCAATGTTTATTTTGCTAATTGAAAAATTAAATTATTTGCATCATGAGGTAAAAGTGTAGAAACAATTAAATTAGCTGCCCGTGCAAATTGTTGTTCAAATACCAAATATATGCACTTCCGCTGGTGTTCCGCTGCGAATAGAGATTATTCAATTTAGAATTAGTTTTTCATAGATTTTAATTGGTTTTTGTTGTAGTTTAGTAGTGCTATTCAGTCTCCATTTTGTAAATAATCCTTTGTTTGCTGCTGTGAATCTAAACTAATTAAAGATTCCGATTAGAATTAGCTTTTGTAATTTAATGAGATGAGTGCAGGGATAATAAAGCTTGAATATAAAGTTAATCATGCAAAACCATTGATTTTGTAGTATATATATTCTCTTTAAAGTGTATTTTCTAGTTTTTTTAACTAAAACTTTATGCACTCTACATAAAAACTAAACAGTTTAGTCTCCTGGCTTTCAACTGCTTTAAACTATTAGGACCTTGAATAAGTTCTCGCTGTTTTTTTTTTTTTTTTTTAAATTTATTTAAAATACAAGGCTTACAATTACATTACTCGAAGTATTGTCCATCATGAGAGACCACTTTCTCCAATTCTTCCAATTCTTTGTCTTCAAATTTTGTCGGTGCTCCAGAACGCTCTTTGTCTTCAAGGTCAAAATCATTACTTTTGAAGCGCCTAAACCAGTCTCTGCACGTTGTATTCGACAAAGCATTGTCACCATATGTCTCAACGAGAATTCTGTGTGCTTCTGCTGCAGATTTTTTCTGAATAAAGCAGTGTAATAAAATTCCCCGCAAAAACACTTTATTTGGCACAAAAGTACTCATTTTCACAGAGGGCAAATAAATATGTAGTTGAAACTGTCGTAAACTATACTCTACTTAAATTTGAGGTTACATATAGTACTACGTTGGTGATTCGTTACCGTACGAAATTCCGTGCACAGAGTGCCGCAACGCCATCTTTTTAAAAACAGCGAGAACTTATTCAAGGTCCTAATATTTCCTTTCTTAATCCCTCCTACTCTAATTTAATTAATTTCTGCATTCAGCTCTTATTTATTAGTCTATTTATCGCCGCCTAAAAGCAGGCAACATTTATTTTTTGCCCAAGTGTTGACTTGTTGAGGTGTGGCGTGTGTTGCCAAGATTTATGTGCGCTTTGTGTGTGTATGGGGTTAAGTGAGGTTAAGTTGCATGCTCTGCATGTTGGTGCATGCAACATCTTGTGCCGAGCAATTTATAACGCTCAGCCGACAACAGGTGTCGCCTAAGTGCATCCCAAGCATTCAGCAGACAACAGACAACAAGAAGTTGCCATTTGCATTTTATCTACAGTTTAGTAGTTGGTTGACTCTGAATGCTCCAAGGGCTCTCACACAACTCTTAACAATGCATAATTTTTGAGTTTCCTTTAAAGGGAAACTTTATTTTTATTATGCGACTATTGAAATTGTGCTGCACAATAGAGAGAGAGTTTTTTCCTTTTATATTTTTTTATTATTATTATATTTTTGCGCCACTTTGACGGCATTTTTTGCGCATTATTTTCATTCAGCAATAAGTTTTCAATAAGGCAAAATAAGCATAATATAGCAAACTTCACGTTCTGCAAACTACAGTTTATTTCCCTGGCCGCTTTTCGACTCCGCTCGTCAGCCCGTTACCTTTGCAACTTTACCATCAACTTGCTCTTGCGTTGGATGGAAAAATAAAAGGAAAAAATTATAGTTCCCCGTTTCGATGTAGTTTGGAAGTTGCTTTACGTGCCCCAACAGCATTTCAACTTATTGTTTTGCTTCTTTTTATTCGCTCTGCTTTAGTTTACTGCATTTTGTTTTTCTTTTGGCTTTTTGTCCAAAACGTAACAGCATTTGTTTTGGCTCTTTGATGATGTCATTAAAATTCTGCATAAAAAACTTTTGCTTTTAGCCAAACCAGTTAGAAAATGGCTGTAATGTAGCCCTTTTTGCTCAACTGTACATTATAATTAGTTAAGCAGGAAAAAGTAAAAATTAAACGCAATTTGTATACTACAACGATCCAACTCGATACATGCCTCATGTCAGGATATTAAAGCAGCACAGTCGTTAATAAATCATTTCTCATTGTCCTTTTGAATTGCTTCAGCATATTTAAGTATATATTTATTGATTTTCTTCAGCATTTCCTTGACGGCTACAGTTTTTACTCGGTTTTCCCACAACATTTCCAGCAGCTATCCTTTATCATTTGATGTCAAAAGTATGAATTCCTTTGGTCCTTCCTTAAGTTGAGCATTTATTTCCCTGACACAAATTGAATGTGTAATTTAATTCAATAATACAACCGAATGAATCGTAATTACTGCCCCTATACACAACTGAAGTCGTTCAGTCCCATACAAAAGAAATGAAAATTGCATTCAAAGAAAATGTCCGACAATTTCCCCAAAACAGGAAAGATAACGAAAATACAACAACAACAAAAAATAAAAATGAAATGAAAGTAAACTGAAATCTCAACTTAATTTAAAACCGGCATTCATCATCAACTTTCCTGTCACGAATTTATATGTTAAAATGCGACAAGCCACAAAGAAAAATGAGTAAGAGGGAGTAAGAGAGTAGGGACTCCGACTGAGTGCAAAGGAGATGGAGATAGATAAAATAAAATGAAGTATAATTCATTTGCAAGTGAAGAGTGCGAGTGGGAGAGACGGTGGAATGGTGCTCGAAACTGCTGAGGTTTTTGACTTAACGAATGCATTCAACAGGATATGTGGGCGTGGCGGTGAAGAGATAGGACGTGGGCGTGGCTTACTGGCAAAGGCGACCATTAAGTGTGCATAAATTTTCATTTTACATGCAGAGGACAAACACATGCATATAAATTCCATTCAGACGGCGATAACTGCACGCACACACCGATAGGATACACACAGGATACGCACACACACACACACGCATTGCTGCACTCAATTATATGTAAATTATCAGCCTGCATTGGGGCCAGCAACTGCAATGAACTGCAATTTCCATTTTCATTTTCCTTCACATTTCTCGCGCGTCACTTTTATTAACTTTAGTTATTAAATAATTTCAACAAAATAAAATACTCAATATTTGCACTCTCTGCTGCTCTGCCGATTGTGCTTTTGACGCCCCAAATGAATAAAGTTTTTGATGCCCTTCCCTGGAGGTGGCTGACTATATTTTACAACAGTGAAAGACATTTCCCATTTCTTTTTTAAACAGTTTGTATAAAGGGGAATGGATTGGCTTTGCTTAACTACTCCTCTGTTTAGTAGTCAGCTACTTTTCATACCAACTTTACTAAGTTAACATGCTTATTATAAGTTAATTTTGAACCATTAGAGATCATTTCGCTGATTAACTCATTTCCTAGGGTATTCCGTATTCCACATTCATAGGATTCACTTTAAACTGATTTAACTTGTTGTCGCTTTGCTGCTGCCAGTTTATTATACAATTTTGTGTGTTCGTCGCACGCGGCGTATACGTAATTTATCCAGACAGCTTCTATTTGCTGCTGTTTCCACACGACTTTCGAGCTGATTTCACTTCCGTTTCAGCCAGCAATTATTTGCCCTCTGCGATTTTCACGTTAGCTGTGTGAAAAACTTGCCGGGAACTTTGTCAACATTTTTTTTGCAGCTTTCTATTATATTTTTGTTCGCTGTTGTTGATTTTTCTATTGTCTGTCGGTAAAGTTTTGCCTTGCACTTGAACATATTCTTAATTAATTAAATTTTCTGTTTGTAGAGACTATTTTCCACACGGCTTTGTGTTGTTCCGCCATAGCATTCGATTCTCTAGTTTTCCTAAGCTGGGAGTTTTCCTCTTCAATTGCATTGAAATTCAGCGATCGTAATTTGTTGTAAGTTTAATATCTCTATTGTCTGGCCGGTTAATGTGTAAATTTGTATACGAGTATAATGAAATGGATGTGCTGTAATTATTGTCAAGTTTATGACGTTTTGTCGTTGATATGCATTTTGAATACATTACATTTTTTAAAACGAATCAAATCCAATCTGTGAATGCAAATGCAGTTTTGATTAAACTTAAACTGTTTACAGCTGCAAAAATTGGTTATAAAACGTAACAGAATTCAGTTTGCTGTCTCATGTGACATGGTAGTTACTTGATACCTTACTTTACATGTTGTTATACCCGTTACACTTCTGCTGGAAATTAACTGAGTAACGGGTATGCCACATCCCTCTATCCTTTCTTTAATGCTTTACATATAAACCCATCGCTTGGCTACAATTTACATGTTTGTTTGCCACATGTGTCAGTTGAGTGTCACGCATTTTGTGTTCGGTTTCGATATTCCGTTCCGACTGTCTGAATTCCAAGTTGCCTTTGGCACATACATTTGAAATAAATTTGAATGCCACATTTATTAGTGTCGCTCGAGTTGCTGCTGAAACTAAAAAAAATAAGCAGAACTAGCAGCTAGTTTTACGTTGTCCCTGCTTGCCACAGCCACGTTGCACGTCTAATGAAGCTTACAACAGACAATGCAACCCCGAAACTCGAGGCAACAACTATTGTCGTCTGCTTTGCATTTACCAGGCAACTTCGTTTAGCATTTTGTGTCATCAACGTTCGTTGGCAACAGATTGCCACAAAAATTGACAACGGGTAGAAGGAATTGCTTGGGTGTGGTCTATGGCTTGATTTGCATTGGCAGCACTTTGTTGAGTCCTGTTTATGGTGCAATGACACTAACAGAAAGTAGAAATATAAAGAAGCGTAAAGTTACTATGGAGATGCGTTGAAATTTGAATACAAATTTAATGTAATGTTATGTCGTGTAGGTTGTGAAGAGCTTATGAAGAGCTTAAGTTATTTAAAGCCTTAGAATTGATTGCCCGTTGGGTAGGTATTTGCTTTAGTTCTAAATTCTTAAATAAATTAAATATTTAACTAGTTTTATGTGTAAAGAAATCTAAAAATTAAACTTGCTTTTTATATTTCTTATCTAAGACATCATGTTAATTGGAGTTTATGCTTTGCAGTCAAAGCTTTTAAGAACTGCATTTCCTGAGTGGTTAGTTCGGGACTTGAGTATAATTTTTAGCTGGTATCATTGGAGCTTTTCAGAGCGTAATGCTATTTACAGCTTTGCTGCTACGCGGCGTATGCGCAATATGATATTATGCATTTATCTAGTTAAGCTCTTCCAATGCATATTTTATATTATTTTAGAGGACAACGTGCGGTGCACACAAAGAATGTTGGTGTCTCTACCACTTTATATCTCTATGTGTGTGTGTGTGTGTGCGCTATGCGTGTTGTTGCTATGCAGGGCGATCCGTTCTCTCTCTGCCCCTCCCTGTCTCGCTCTATCTTGCCTCTGCGTGCATAGCACAGACTGGCATCGTCTGCTTGCTAGAGTTGCAGCCATTTTTATCTCATTGCGGCTCTCGAGTGTCAAAGTGAGTTCAACACCAGCTACCCCACCCTGTCCCCACGCCCCCACTACTAACATGTTCTCTTGTTGCAACCCTGGGAAAACGCCCTCGATAGCGCTGAAGGCACTGTAAACTATTATAATGGCTTGCCTGCCTGCCAGCCTGTCTGCCAGTCCTTTTGGTCCAGGCAACTTTACGATTTCTTTTCTTTCTATATAAAGTGTTGTATAGAAATTTGTTTTACCTTCCCCCGCTCTGGTTACATAGGGTGCGCAGAGGGGGTCAGGGAGCTAGGACAACGACTGCGACTGCGACAGCGTTACATATAGCAAATATTTGAGGCATTCAAGATTTATTCGTTTCCATTACTTCGATAGCAGGGAGGAGCATCGGTTGTAGTATCTTGTGATTGCTACGTAGACTAGACGCACTCCCATCCACTTAGTTAGACGCATTGTGAACTCGTCGCCCCCTTAACCACCCACCAGTCCTATCACCATATGTAAATGCAATCCATTATTGTTTTTCGTTCTGTAGACTCAACGTTAAACTCGGTCTGTTTGCCATTGCAACGGAATAGTTTGTTCAGCTTTAAAGCATGGCATTTTTGCAGTTCAAACTAGGAAAAGAACAGAGGAAAAAAAAGTATAGAGCAAAAGAAAAGCCCAAAAGAATGCCGGCTCGAGTGTAATTATGACATTGTGAGTACAAGTGCTTGTAATTGAAGGTCTGCCACAAAGAACTCGAAAGGGAAGCAGTGGAAACAGTGGAATATAACCAACATTTATAGAATAGCTGAGTGCGAATTAATGTTAGGCTGCGAAAATGTTGCATAACGGGTGTCCATTCAGCTGCATACTCGGCTCAAAGGGTTAAATATAAAATATTTATCAATATTTTAACTATAAAACTTGTGCTGGGAGCTGACTATCATGCATACAGAAAGCTGCAACATTTTGAAATACCATTTTTATGCCTCTAAGGTATATTTTAAATATAAATACAGGGTGCTTCATTCATGAATTTAAAAAAAAAGAATTTGTTGAAACATCCACACGAAATATAAGAAATATTTCAGTAGAACAGTAGAACAAAACAGCTACTTTTTTGAGGTTTAAAAACCGGCGGTATGATGCACCCTTTATACCAAAAACCGCCATGCAAAAAAAAAGTGTCGTAAACAAAGGGAAAATTTAAAAATGTATGATGCCATGCATAAAATGCAAGAAAAGGTAACAGAAAAACAAAGAATATATAAAAAATGAGCTGCAAAGAATGGCAACACTTAAAACTGCGAAAAGTTGGCAAAAAAAGAAGAGCCAAAAAAAGAGGGCCAAAGAAAGTGGCCCGTAATTGCCTGGCAGGCAGGAGCAGTCCCGCATTTAACAGGATTTTTGTTTTGAGGGCAACAAAGCGGCGCTATTGCACAATGCCAACAGCAGTACATATATATACTATACTATCACACGATATATATGTATGTGGCTCTTTTTAGATTGAAGCCTTTAAATTGTTGGGCAAACCTCAGTGATGCATGAATATTTGGCAAACAGTTTTGCAGCCAAATTGGTTTGGTAAATCAAAGCATCGCATTCGTTTGGCATTTGCATTTGGATTTGGATTTCAATCTGATTTGGTATTTCGATGGATATATCAAAGATTGATTCAAGAGCCTAAAACCAGAAGGCAACTTTGGTCTTCCCTCAGAATTAAGAACACCAAGTTGGCTTAGAAACTTGGCTCAAGTGCAACTTGATCTGCATTTAATGATGCAGAAAATGTTGAAATTACCACAATGCCACAAACACCATGTGATATAAGGCACTTTACTTGCACTTGGCCAGAACAAAGCTTAAGCACTTGTGTAAGCCGTAAGCTGCTTAGAAGCCATAAACCATATTGAAATTTGAGTTAAGAGCAGGGAAGTTAATAGCAAGAGGCAAGTTTAAACTATGTTTTAATTAAAGCTGAAATAGAAATATATTTTATATGAAAATTAAATTGTTAGCAAGGCAGGAAACGGAGTTCTCGATTTTATGCTGCTAATATAAGACAAGCTATTTTAAATAATAAAACCACTTAGTCGCTTATTAAGAATTGCTTGAAAATGCTTAAACATTTAGACAAAATCCGAATGAATTCATTATAAATTTACTTGCCTCAAATAAAATCTGATTTATCTCGTCCTTTGTTCTTTTTATGAAGCGCTGTTCAGTCTTAAAAAGAAGTCAGTCTAACGATGACATGATTCCAATTTACATAGATTCCAGTCAGAATTCAGCCAGTCATCGTTTGATATATTTAACGAGACTATTTGCTCATCATTATCGGCAATTCCCTCTTCGGCATTTGTAGCACTTTCATTGAATGCCAAATCATTTTTCGCACAATTTTTTCAAATTTCGTGCTTTTCCACAAATTTTGACTATCTGCTTTTTTCATTTTTTTCATTTTTTGTGCATTTCCGTGTAGCTCGTTAGAGATTTTCGAGCTGAAAATTTGCGTAGTTTAGGCCACGGCTGGTGCGGATATCCACTGCTGATGTTACTGGTATTTTAGCATTTTTCAGCTTTTACACGACATTTGCTACGCAAACAAAATAAATTCAAGGAGCTGGAGTCATGGGTCAACACAATCCCACCATGGACACCCCCAAGCGTCGTACTTGGTGTGCGAGAATAATGGCCGCACTTGCTTTGCCATTTGTTATGGCCCCCAAAGTGGTGGATTGGGGTAACTATTTCCCCAGTTTAGCTGTTGACCATTAAGTAACGCATTGGATGCCACACAGCAAAGTTGGAGTTTTTGGGTTGATGCTAACGATTGCACTCGGATGATGTATGCGTCTCGTCTAGCAGCCATTTTTTGTGATTTACTAGCCAGAAATATGAGAGATGCTATGCTGTTTTGGTCCGGGTATAACAAAGTTTGCAACTCTTTAAGTGATCGGGTCAAGATTTAAAACAAATTTATCTACATTAATATCAATTACGCTGTAGTTGAGGGACTTATTTTAAGAAGAGTTGAAGTTTGAAGGAAGCGGATTAAAGTCCTTAGGGACTTTGGTAAACGAATTGATTGAATTCTAGTCGGAAAAGATAAGAACTTATTAAACTGGCTGCTAATTTATGCAGTTTGAGGCATGTGTGGCTTATTATTCTACGATTTAATAGCTTAATAAAGACATAAAGGAATTTTACTGCAGACAATAAATTAAGCTGGTTTTTAATGAGCTGCCAAAGCCGTTTTAATTGCTGCCTAAGTACATGAAAAGCTCACATATTTGGCCTAGACATTTCAGTCACAAATTCCTCTTAATAATTTGATATGTTTTCAATCGCACGTTTCAAATGCGGATATGCTGGTGAATGGGCAAATGCGATGAAATGCGTTGCCGCATAATTCGACAAAGCAGATGCGATGAGAACACAACAGTCAGACAGAGAAAGATGGGGATAGAGAGAGGGATAGACAGGGATGGAGACAGTTAAATCGACAAGAAACCAGCTGAAAACTGAGTGAATGAAGAATCCACAGCATAAAAGATGTTCAAGTGTCAACGGAAGCATTCGGGTGTGATTTTTTGGGACTGAAAATCAAATTTCAAATTTCAACATTGCCCTCATGTCGAACCAACAACAGCAACGACGCAGGACAATACGAATCTGGCCCTGGCCATGACCATTTTTTGGGCCAAAAGCAAATAAACAATTTCAATTTCAAGTGTCCGACTGATTGCAATTATTGAACTAGAAAATGCTTGACAACTGTCAATAGAAGTGCATTCAACGAAACTGGGCAATTTCAGTCTCACTGCTCCTCTGATTGGAGGAGGGGTGTGTGTGTGTGTGCGAGAGGGGTGTGTTGAGGGTATGGCTATGCGGGAGGAATTACCAGAGCTTGACAGTTTTATTTGCTAGCTTCACACTGGCTGAGGGAACGGAAACTCTATGCAATTGCTATGCTCATTATGACCATGAAATATGTATGGCAATTAGATGGCCAGCTAAAGCACAATTTGTGGCTTAAACTACAGAGTCCAGGCAGAAGCAAAACACCTTATCACTTACCAAGGCACAAATCTGTAAGCTGTTTGCCGACAATCGCTTTGAGACAAACAGCAGCTGATACAGTGGGCAAAATACACCAAATTAACCAAATTTGTATTAAAATTTAAAGTCTTTTGTTTGATTTAGCGTAACAGTTAAGCCTTTAAACTGTATTTCATTTGCTTACTAAACATTTGTAGTCCACTATTTGTTTACTTTTGACCACTGTGCCGCTTGCCCAGGTAATTGATGCTGGAGATTGTTGCAACTACTGCGCGTGGCATCTGCCAGTTGCTACTGAAACGTCTGCAACTGTTTCGCTAGACAAGTCCAACTGTTGTTTTCCCTTTGCTCTGCTTTATCTGCTTCTTCTTTAGCTTTTCCTTTAAGATTTTCCTTGGTAAACGACATAAATTAATAATGACCTGCAAGCAGCGACAACAGTTTGTGGCAACTTGCTTTGACCCCTCACCGCGTAGTCTCATTATAATTGCGTAGGTGTGTGTGTGTGTGGGTGTGGCAGGTATTGCTGCCCCTGGTGTGCAACAATTGTGGCAGCCAGGACCAACTGAGAATCCGCTGTCAAGGCAGCATCATTAGTCAAAGTTGTTTTCCGCTCAACAGCAAGAAAAGTGCCTTCTGTAAAGCTTTCTTACGAATCCGATTGTAAAACCAAGAAAAGTCGAGTTTACTTGACAGTAATATACCCAGCTGTGGTACAGAATTTATTTATTATTCGAAGGGTGTACCACCCTTACAGGGCACAAAGCAAATACGCATTTACAACTTTTGCTTTGAGTTGGGACTGGTTTGAGTTACCCAAAGTATCTGAGTTGATTAGCATGATAACAATTTTCCTAATTATTAGCATACTCAAAAAAGTATGAGGAAAAGCAGCCACAGAATTTTCTTGGCTTTTTAGATTGGTTGCCAGGTAAAAACTTCTTACAACATTAATCAACAGGTGTTGTCTAAAGGAGAAAACTAAAACACTTTACAAAGCAAAACACGGAAACATGTTTACAATACGGAAAACTCTAAAACTTTACTACTTTTTATTGGCTTATGCAATCAGAGTTTATTCCTGAGAACCTTTTCGTAGTTCCCATGACAATACTTGGCGCCTATTAGTTATGACCCATTATTGTATTATTGTTGTGTAAATAACGTCGTAATAGACCTGATACCGGCATAAAAGATACAAATCTACAACACATGATTGATTTGAGGTTTGTCTAACATTTCGAATTTGCATGCTAATTAGAAAGTCAAGCGGAACAATAAAAAAAAACACAAAACAAAAATAATACTGCCCAACATAACGTACAGTACAATGTATTTAGAAATTTAGTAATTAGTAGCAGCGAAAGTATTGATAGTTGAGCGAATTCTTTAATTTATATGTGTCACTTCCGATAGTCGATGCCGTTCAATTAGCGCTTGAACTTGACCCACAGACACTGCTTCATTTCCAGTCAAACTGTTTCTCCTCACATTCCCGTTCCAATGAAATTACCTCGTCTCGGCATTGAGCGTCAGCCCGTTCCAATGTCGCATCGTTCCCGCTCGCAAGCTTTAGCATCAGTATTGGTGAACTATGTTTGTATTTAATAAGCGTATCCGCTCTCACTCTCACTCTCTCGCTCTCTCTCTTTTCGTTAAGATTTCTTACTGCTTGTGTATTTTTTTTTGCTTTCTTATGCTCGCGATCTTGTGCTCTTTGACAGTAGGTTACCCCCTGGAATTCGCATACATACAGTGGAACTGAATGTTGAGAATTTATCATAAACGCAATACGTTTGTAATTACAAAACTTTACTTAATCATAATAAAGTTGTTAGTTAACTTCTAATTTCAATATTTGCAAAATTTAAATATTTTTTGGATTTTGATGTGCAGACTGACACTTTTCGTTGCCACTGTTGTTTCAAATGCAAAGCTCTCTTTGGTTTCTTCATATGCGCTTTACTCACTCCAAATAGCGCGCATTCTTCCCGCTGCTACGCTCGCTCATGCTATCGGCCTGTCTCTCTCATGCTCCAGCCGCTTACTCTTGACAGGCCAGTTTTGCCGCTCAGTTCGCAATTTGCCGCCGTTGAGTTTTGTACACGTCGACTTCGTTGGTCGGTTAATTCGTCATTATATGTAAATTGTGGTGTCTGCGCGATGCAGAACAATAAACAAACTACAAAAAACAGTAATTAATAAAAGAAAAATACAAAAGAAAGTGCATTGCAAATTGAATTAAAACAAAAGCCAATCGAATTCTGAGTGCTTCAAGTGGCATTCCATATTCCATTTGTTGCGTGAGTAAAAAAAAGCAACAGCAACGAGCTTCGCGCTCTTGTACCTCGCTCTCTTCGTTGGCTATCTCTTTCTGTGTGTACTCTCTTTATTTTGCTTGTGCCGCTGCTATGTGTTGTTGCTGTTTTGTGTGTTGTTGTTCCGCTTGGCCATGATTGTCGCTCGTTTTATCTGCCTATTTCTACCTGTCTGTGTACATTCATACCTCTCAGTCATTTATCACAAAAACTCCCATCAGTGAATTCATCAATTCAATTTTCTAGCTTTGTTGTCTGACAATTGAAAATTGTTTATTTAGTCGCATTCGAAGCGTTCCAATCGCAACGCCGGTAAAGCTCTCCGATAAACCTAATAATTAACATAAGATTATAATATTTATAACCATTTAAAATTTGTGTTGTGAATTTACTTATCATGCGTCACGTGAAAGTGTGTTAAGATCGTCACGAATTTAACAACAACAGCTTAATAACAAATTCAATATCAATAGTCATAGTGCCACATACAATTATAATGGCCACGTTATCAATTTTCTAATAAACAGTACGAGAAGAAAAAGAACAATAATAATATGCAAACATTTCTACAGAAATTCAACAATACGTTCCACATGGGCATGTGTTTGGTCTGTGTGTGTGAGTGCTGTTGGCATTGCTAGTGCTCCAATTGGAGTCATGATTGTCTTATTGGCAACATTCTTCGTGGCATGTTCCGAATCAGCCAGACGAAGAACAACAACAAACAATACGAATATCATCATTTACTTTACCTCGTTCCATCCGCATTGTTGGAGAGCTGAAATACCAGAGACTTGATGAATAACTTTACCTACCAGATGTAGCTATAAATAGCTAAATGCGTATTCCATACAAACATAATTAATTTTGTTCTTTTGCGCGTATGGGGGACTGTCAATGACCCACGTCTTTGATTTGATTTGATTTTGACAAGTGTTTTTATTTTTTCATTAAATTCTTATCAGCCGCCTTTAACTGTTGCGTTTGCACTTCAAAAGTTGTTATTGATCATAAAAGAAAAATGTCACAGTTGATAGCTTAATATCCGGCAGGAAATTCAAACGATATAAAGTAAACGAAAAATTCTAATCAAATGATTGACCTTACTCAGCATAAACAACCTTTGAGCATACACCTTTAAGCACATCAATTAGTTCAACTAATTATATTTTTTAGCCCATTATCATTATCATTTTAGTATTGTTCTTCAAGTAGCGTGTTAAATATGGCTAAGAGAATATTAATAATATAATATACGAGATATTATAATAATGTTCATGTTTGCCTCTCGTGCGTGACGAAGCTCTCACAATTAAATCAACCACAAAAAAAAATTAAAAACTAAATAAAAAACAAAAATAATTTGATAAGGAAAAAGTACGACAAAAAGTTTTGATTATCGTGTATTAAATGTCGATTGTGTGGGTCCTGCATCCACGTTAATGATAAGAATTCGCCACATCGACGTCATCGCCTTTGTTTTATCAAAATGATAGTGATCAATACGTCCGATGTAAGTCATATGTTTTAATTATTATTTTTTATGATTTATGCTGGTGTTGTGTGTGTGTTTGATTGATTGGTGTTGGTTTCTTTTTATAAAACACTGTGTATATTTAGTTTTATATGCTCTATTTGCAGCAAAGTTTAGAACGATGCGTAGAACCCGACATGCTATTAGCATATATATTGATGATGATCAGGTATACGATATATGTACATTCTTATCTACATTTTGTATATGTCCCACATCTCGTTAACTGGGGAATTACACGGAATGGGCAGATGCCTATTCGATAAAACTCCACGTGCCTTCTAGTAATATTATTTGCATGAGTTTGCTTAATTCTATAAATCATTATGACCCTAGAGAACGCAATAAGTTAATGCCGTTCTAGAGATTACTTTGAGAAATAATTTAATGGAATTTTTATGTACAATACGCGAAACCGGCTTCAGCTCTTGGGAATTTGTTTAAGTGTACTTATAAACTGGGAACTTGGCAATCTGAATAAGCTAAAAATATTCAAAATTTACTTGAAGTACCATCTAGTACCAGTCTGAAACTATTTTAAGAATTATTCGTAAACATGAATAAAATAGGATTAAATTGTTTCTTCGTTTAAATTTCTCACTGACTGAGAAACTTGTGGGGCAGTTCAACAAGTTACATGACTTGAAACTGGTATTTCATGGTTACATTAGCAAAGTTATTACAAGCACTAACAGTCTCTTTAAACACCCATTAAAGTATTCTCTACAAAGCCAACACATGTCGGAAAGGTAAATGGGAATGCAAAATTCTGGCTAAAACGCTTTCAAACTTAACAATGAGCCAAGCAAACTGGAAACATGTGTTTACCTTTTGGCCACCACAGAAAGCCAAAAAGCGACAGCTTTTGAGCCACTTTTAGATCTCTTTTTTAAATGTTTCTGTAGTTTTTTTTTTTTTTTTGTAGTTGTCAGCATTTGAATACATAAACAAAGTGTTACAACAGAGTGAAGTTGCAGCCAAAAGTTCAATGTGGGCCAACAAAGCAAATGGAGTTGGAAAAATGAAAAACTCGAAGATAAATAATGAAAAACCTGTCAGTTAAAGAATGTGAATTGTTTTCTGAGATGCAAGTTGAGTTAAAGTTTGTGCAACGAGTGGGTAGATTTCAGTTTGCTGCCTGTTTTTGTTTTTAAGTCTACTTCAAACTTTCAAGTAGAGTCAACAAATGGAACAATTTAACTTTTTGTTGAGTCGAAAATGCTGGCAAATAAATCAAGAAAAAAATAAACAAATTTCAATGCAATTAACTGGCCAAATTTTTGATAAACAGACAGGTTAGGCAGCTGTAATGGTTCAGCAAATTATATAATTAGACGGGATTTGTGTGCAGCCACCCCTGCCCCACCCTTTCTTAACTGCAGTTAAATGCCCCATTAACTTGGCTGTCTGCGGCAAAGCCCAAAGAATTTTTGCTGCCCAATATTTCAAGCCTTTGATATAATTGCTGGGGCAAAAAGGTACAAACCCAAGCGTCAGATTAATTTGTCATTAAAATTATATTAATTTTTAAATCATTATTAAATAAAAGAACTTCGAGCTGGGATTCGTTATAAACTTGAAATTAAACCAAGCAAATCCCAGCACACACCGCTCAGCTGCATATTCCATTGGCCACGCTGAGTGACAGAAATTTACGACCTGCCCCAAACCCAAACACACACACTCATACACTCGCACACATACTTACAATTTGAATTTTATGCTAGACTCGGACTTCGTTGCTACCACAAATGGAAATGAATTCTATAAAAATGTGTATGAAAAATAAAAGAGGAAAAATAAATTAAAATAAGGAATGTTTTTAATGCCAGAAAGTCACGTACTCGAACTGCACTGTTTTGTCGGCTGGCAAATTGTGGGTGGTGGGTGGTGTTTGGTGTGTGCAAGCAGGTGGGTTGCCACTGGACATGACAGAGGCAAACCCCATGTTGGCATGTAACTAAAGTTGACAACTCTGGCGTGGAGACACGAGTGCGCAGAATGGCTTGTTTGGGTTGGGCCTCCAGTTGGTCTTTGGGTTTGATCAGTCGTAGTCCTTGTCCTGCTCCTCGTCTGCTTGCAACACTATGAATGATTACAAACTTGTTGACGGTTGCAAATTAGCTGCAAGTGCTAAGAGGGGTATGAGTAGGGGCTGGAGTGGCAAATGAGCCGTCATCAAGGCATTCAATTTGTGGCAGTTAAATTGGTCTGAAAAAATCAATAGAATTGTTTTTGAATTGTAAAAGTGGAAAAGTAACTGCCTTGCTCATAAGTTAAGCTCATTTCAGCGTATTTTTTATGAACTTTTGTTTAGATTATTATAATATTTTACTTAGCATAACGAAATAACTTTTTAAAGTGATGACCTGTTTGACAGACCGACGAGTAAATTAATTTTATAAATAATATTTTCAAAACAGTTAAATAATTTCAGAACAGATATTTAAATATAGCTAGCTGTACTTAAAGCTGTTTAAATATTCACAAATATTTTAAGTCTAATAAAATACATATTGGGGAGTCGAGTGTTTTTTTAAATATTTTAAATTCTTTTGGTGTTAATAACCTAAAATAAGATGATATAGCTAACAATTTTTAAAAGACTCAAATACTTCACCATTGCATGCAACTACTAATCGTAATAATTCTTAGTACTTTTGCATATATCATTAATTTCTTGACTTTTTTCACCCACTTCTAGACGGGTCTCACCCTCACGCCGGAAATGCTGCTTTCTACGTCCGAGTCATCGACGCACAGCGCCTCCGAGGTAGCAGGGCGTCTGCAGGTGGATGTGCGCACCGGCCTGAAATGGACAGAGGCTAAATATCGGGCCAAAATCATTGGCCATAATGAGCTGAATGTTATCGAGGAGGATCCCACCTGGAAGAAGTACATTGAGCAGTTTAGGAATCCCCTTATTTTACTGCTGCTGGGCTCCGCTCTAGTCTCGGTGATTATGAAACAGTTTGACGATGCCGTCAGCATAACCATTGCCATATTGATTGTGGTCACGGTGGCGTTCATACAAGAGTACCGCTCCGAGAAGAGTTTGGAGGAGCTGAAGAAGCTAGTGCCACCAGAGTGTCATTGTTTGAGGGAGGGACGTCTGGATACCTTCCTGGCACGCGAACTGGTGCCCGGTGATGTAGTGCATCTCAATGTGGGCGATCGTGTCCCTGCGGATGTGCGTCTCTTCGAGGCTGTGGATCTGTCGATTGATGAGAGCAGTTTCACTGGCGAAACGGAGCCTGCTCGAAAGATCACCGATGTATTGCTCAACAACACGAACGTCAAGGATCACAGCAATATGAAGAACATTGCCTTCATGGGCACCTTAGTGCGTTGTGGCAATGGCAAGGGTATTGTGGTCAGCACCGGAGAGCGCAGCGAGTTCGGTGAGGTCTTCAAGATGATGCAGGCCGAGGAGGCGCCCAAGACACCGTTGCAGAAATCAATGGATATTCTGGGTGCCCAGTTGAGTTTCTATTCCTTTCTCATCATCGGTGTGATCATGTTGCTGGGCTGGCTGCAGGGTAAACCCATTTCGGAGATGTTCAACATTAGCGTCTCGCTGGCTGTGGCCGCCATACCCGAGGGTCTGCCTATCGTGGTCACTGTCACCTTGGCCCTGGGCGTCATGCGAATGGCCAAACGCAATGCGATTGTCAAGAAACTGCCCACCGTCGAGACTTTGGGCTGTGTGAATGTCATTTGCTCAGATAAGACCGGTACTTTGACCAAGAACGAGATGACAGCCACGATCATTATTACCTCCGATGGTTATATGGCGGATGTTACGGGCGCTGGATACAATGATCAGGGCGAGATTCACATACGTCACTGCAACAATGTGGAAATGGCCAAGACAAACATAACAAATCTATTGGAAATCGGTGCTGTTTGCAATAATGCCTATATACAGAATGGCACACTGCTCGGTCAGCCGACAGAGGGCGCTCTTGTGGCTGTGGCCATGAAAAACGGCATGTATGCCACCGCCGAGAACTATGTACGCATTCAGGAGTATCCATTCAGTTCCGAACAAAAGATGATGGCCGTCAAGTGTATTCACAAGTACAACAACAACAAGGAGGAGATCTTCTTCGCCAAGGGCGCCTTGGAGACCCTTTTGCCCCAGTGCACCAAATATCAATTTGGCACTCAGACGGTGCCGTTGACCAAACAGAATGAGGCTGAATTCCTAGCAGAGGCTTATGAGATTGGACGAAAGGGTTTGCGTGTCCTGGCATTGGCTAAGGGACGTTCCATGCAGGATCTGATCTACTGCGGTCTGGTGGGCATTACTGATCCGCCAAGACCTCTCGTGCGGGAGTCCATTGAGATGCTAATGCAGAGTGGAGTTCGTGTTAAGATGGTTACTGGAGATGCACAGGAAACTGCAATGGCAATTGGTAAGTTGGCCACTTGATTAATCTAGGATTATGTTGGGAAAAGGGTTCTCCATGCTCAGTGCTCTGTTCTTCTGCCTCGTCTTTATTATAATTCCTGCTGTTTGCTTCCTCAAATCCTTCTAATCCCTCAACTTAATTAGGATTTGTTTGTCCCGTCAACATATCGTTTTAAATTGGCCAAGAAACCTTAACCTTCATCTAGGCACATGACAAACAAGCCGTCATTATCTTTTAATTTTTTTAGGGTTTCCTATTTTCATGATAATCTTAACTCCAAACTCAATTAAAACCTCTTTAAGAGCTGCTCATGTTAGCCACAAATTGTTAGCCCAAACTTAAGTGCTGTCACGCCCATCCGCCCCCTCCGAAACTATGCAAATAAATTTGTCAACGCAGCGTAATTAAAAGTGGCAACCCTTGAAAACCCTCAAAACTCCCCAAAATGAGAACCGCAATTTATGCCCGGCATAGAAATATCTTTTCAAGAATGGACCATGATGTATGTTTGTTGGATCCTAGTGTGTGTGTGTGTGTGGGCGGGGGAAACACGCATCTCTATCTCGATTTGAATCTTGCTGCTGGGGCTATAAAGTCAAGGGTTCAAGGGTGTGAACCCAAGGGCAAAGGCAGAGCCAGAGCGGCAGTGGCAGCGTTGCCGGACCGCCTAAAAGTATGCAAACAGAATTAATTAACCATGCCAGTTGAAGCTGTTGAAAGTTTTTAGTTAGCCGCAAAGTTGAGTTCTCGTTGAAGTTTCGGCTCAGTTGCACTTTGGAGGACGGCGAAAGGAAGAAGACGAAGCACTAGCTCTCTCGCTCTCACACTTATTCCCGGAAGAACGTGTGTGACAACTGTACTGAGGCTATCCACACACCCACCCACACACACATCTATCTTTAATATGTATATAGTTTGGTGTGTGAAAACTTTGAAGTTTGCTCTCTCCTCAAATTGACTATGGCAGTTGCTTAAATTTGCCGGCAAAGTGCTTTGCTAACTGGAAGGCTGGTATGCTGTTTGTCAAGCCAAGTGCGCCAAGTACGCTAAGAACGCAGGCAACTTGCACAAGTTTTTCATTAACTACAATGGACCTTAAGTTTAACCATATACTTGGTATTTAAATTGAAACGCCTTGTGGCATGGGGCATGCAACTGAAAATTCGCCAAAACTCGTTGAATAAAGCAAGCAAAAAACCAAAGAAAAATGAATGAAAACAGAAAAAGGAGAATAGGAAGTAGAAGCAATGCCGCAAAGCGAGCGCAGCAAATTGGAAAAGATAGCACACAAAGCGCACACAGAGCAACATTAAAAATAAACCAAGCAAAAAAAAAGGTAAAAATGGAAAAAGAAGTCGACTAGAGATAGTATGTAGGGGGTGTGCTGGGGCTGCAGGGGATAAGTGGGAGTTGAACAGGTAGAACGACATCCGTAGACGTTGTCCTGCCACAACCTGCGGGTATCAAGTAACAAGGGAGTGGGTGGTGGGCAAGGCCCACATCTAATATCCTGCAACGCACAGGAGGACGCACAACATCAGAAGCAAAAGTAAAAGCATCAACGGCATCACTGGCATCACCGGCATCAGCAGCCATCGCATCGTCAGTCGCTGAAATAATTAACTCTGGCCCAAAACTCCCCATCGTCAACGTCATCGTCATCGCCATTGCCATCATCATCATCATTATCATCTTTGCATCGTCAGTGATGCGCGTCTGCAGCGAACAGGAATTCATCAACATGGACAACGACTCCAGTCTCCTTACCCATTCCAATCCTCTGATGAAACTCTATAAAAGAAACTTCAATTCACTTTGCTTGCAAATCGCAACACCAACTCAACTAACAGGGTCTTATAGGTTTTGGCATTCAGTTTGTCGTTGCTAGCTGCAGCCAACTTAATAAGGCTGTGTATTTTAAGCGTTGCCAGATAGCACAAAAGCCCTAATATGTTTCCAAGGTTAGCTGAGTTTCCAAATTTAACAGAGTATATTTAAAATAAGAATAAAGTATCTAATCTTGTAACTATCTTTATACGTAAATCGATATACAACTTATTTAAAAGTATTTTTAGCTCTGCTAAACAAATTTCTGCTCAGAAGTTTCTTTTGTGTGTTTTTGAAAGCGTATTTCAGTGTTTCCATTTTAGTTTTCTTTGATTTTTTGCTATTTTCAATTTCCCTTTTGAAGCTGTGAATAACGGTATAATTATAGAATGCCCCAACGTTTCTTGGGGAGTTGAGATGATGATGGAGACTAACTGAATTTGATTTAATGCCCAGAGCTACCAGCGTGCATATTGATTGAAATTTTCGACGTACAAATTGTAAATGAGCAAATGAATTTCCCTAGCTTCCGTTTGCCATCCATCAAATGAGTTTTCCTCTCGCCACTATATGTATTTGTTATTGTTGAGACGAAAATCCGCTTATAGAGAATGGTCTGCCTAATTGGCCAGCAACCTGGCCAGCTACCCCTTAGCTGTCTGCGTCTGGGTTGTCTAGTTGTGCCCCACTACTTGGTTGGTGCTAATCCCTAACAATTTGTTGCCAGTACTCTACCACATCTATCTTTTACCAAGCACATACAATTATGTATGTATTTAGATAGCAAACAGTTGAGTTTTTGAGCAAAAGCAGACATAATTAAGTTGGTGTATTTCATTTTCAATTTGGTTGTCAATTATGTTGGCAGTTGTGTCATTAGCTACCTACACAGAGCTGCCTTCCCAGCTGCTAAATGAATCTGTGGTAGCCTCACTTGTCTCTAAAGCAGACTACGATTTCACTGGCCCAAGTGTCTGACCACAATCTGTGGAGTGTTTAGTCCAAGTCTGGGTTTATCAAGTGTCTGAAGTAACTCGCTAAAGGTCATAAATTAATTGTACTTTAAATATTTTGTGATGGCAGTAAAGTAAAGGTAGTATAATTGTCTTTCAATTAAAGCTCTTTATGGAAATTATAAATGGAGTTATAAGAAAATGTATTAACTCAGTTCCTACTGACTTTTCTTTAACCTAACTCGTTTTAAACTAAGCAAACTCAATTCCCACTGTGAAACGCAATTGCAATCGCATTGATGTTCCTTTGGCGTTAGATGTTTGCTTAACAGCTCGTCGACACGTATTAATAGACAATTAGGAGGACAATCCGAGACTAGGAGCTGCACTTCAGTGAATCTTAATCAATGCCACATTTCCGGACTTGTGTCACGCCTTTGGCCTGGGATTGCTCTTGTTTTCCTACTCGATCTTGTTGTTGTTGCTGCTTTGATTCTCTCGCAAAGTTGACACATATCCAATTAGCGAAATGCACTCGGAAATGCACTTGTAATCCTAGGGTTGGGCGTGGTCACCCCCCGCCATCAGTTTGTGGAGAGAGAAAGGGAAAGGGATAGGGCGTTTTATACACATCAATCGGCTTGAATGTTGATTTGACTCATGCACAAGGATAACAGCTGGCAGGATGTGTTTGTCGCTCCTCAGCTGAAAACCCAAACGGAAGGCAAAGATAATCACACACAGGGCGCTTCGCTGGGATGCTGGGCTGTGGGGATGCCAGGATGTCAGAATGCCAGGAAGCAGCCAGGATAAAGATGACAAAGTCAGTCGGTGGCGGAGTCGAAGAATTGTCACGTACACGAAAGTCGCTTAATAAACAGCACAAGGAGTGCATTTTCCCTCCCCAGTTCCCTCCCTCCACTCCCTCCCCAGCTAACGATATAAATGCAAATGTCACTCGCAGCGCGCCCTTTAGCCACGCCTCGAATTTTCCATTACCAAATGAGTCTTTTCATGTTTTTCTTGCAGTTTTTCTCTTTGTTTTTTAGTTTTTTATTTGCCAACACTTTGCAATTTGCTGCTTTGATTTTTCTGGTCGTCGTCAAAGTGGCAGCTGAGACTGACTCTTGTTGCCTGTTGCATGCAACTTCATGCTCGCTTCACATTTTCATAAACTTGGCCATCATTTTCATGCTCTTCCATATACGTTTTCCTTTCCACTCTTGCCACTTTTTCTGCAACTTGTCTCTAATCCGCTTTTCGCCTGCGGTTAACTCTGCTTTGACAAATTTTTATAAACTTTATAAAGTTTTGCCAACTCTTTCACTCATTCTGAGTGCAACTTTGTTTGTAGCAGTCAAAACTATTCCCTCCCCATGACCCCTCTCCAACATCTAGCTCTTTTTACCCTTCAGGCATTTATCAAACATAACAACAAAGTTGTTTTCCCAAAAAAAAAATTCGTTGGGTTTATAAAGTTTTTCATGCTTGACTTTTTGTTTTGATTGTCTGCATCTGATCTGCGATATGCATATTGATGGGGTTCTATTCTAAACCCTTTAAATAAACCAACTAATGTATTTTTAATACATTTTTAACAAAATTACTTTTGATACGCTGCATTTATTTTTAAAAATATTTTAAATTTATGTATATGCTTTTTATTTAAACATTATCGTTTTTTGAAGCCCAATCTCCATCAAATTATGCCATATATAAATTGTAAATATTTTCATCAACGTGAAATTTTGTCCAGTGTTACACAAAACCAAATCGACCTGAGGCAATTAATTTTTTGTATCCTTTGTTGGCCACAAAAATTGTTTATTGTTTTGCTGCATTAATTGAGCCCGCGGATAGACTTTGCTTTGACCCTGTAAAATGGTGGAAAAACTCGTTTCAGTCTGCCAGATGCGTTGCTGTCATCGGCAGAAATTGAAAATCCATTTGGAATTGCAATTTTCACACGTAAATATGGGCAATATGTGCAGATTATGATTCAGCTTTATCTTTATTACCTTTTGCGGTAAATGGTAATGATGGACGTCATCGCAGCATCAGAGGTAATAACGTTGCAGAAGCAGGTGTGCGATGACCTCGGATAACCAACGATGACACCTGCTAATGGAAATATTTGTCAAAACCGCTTTAAATCAACAGTTGAAGAAACTGTTGAATAAATTTTAAAGCATTTTAAGTAAAAAGTGGGAAAAGTTTGCTGATTTATTATAGTAAACTTATTAACTAAGCTCAATTTAAATTTAACTAATTTCGCTTAAATTCTGGCTTAGTTCGCCTGAAAGGACTTAAGAAATGCCCTTTTAAAATTCTATTTGCTGACATCCTTTGCTGTGTAGTCAACTTGAACGAAGCTTTGCCTCTAATTCCCAGGTAATCCGTTACCTGGTTTGCGGCCTTTGTTTGTGCTCCCAAAGGAGGTTGAGGTACCTGGCTTTTCACTGCATTTTCCAAGCAATTGGCGATGAAAACTGCACAGAGCAACAGGCAAAGAAATCAGTAGTTGACTGAAAAGAGGGGCATTAAAGTTAAGGAACTTTAACTTGGGAGACCATTGTTCATTTTTGGATGAAGCTTTATTTAAAATTCAATTGTAAATCAACTGGGGAAAGCTGAGGGAATTCTCCATAGTTTTCGAGTAGTTCCAGCTGTTGTTTTTTGCACTTGAGCGCATTTATGAAGTATGCTCCAGAAGAAGCAGCTGTGTGATACCCGTACATATATACGCAAGCCCAGATCTCTCAGACTAATAAAGACCATTTCATTCTTCTCCTTCAGCTTCCCTACTAATCATAATAAATTTATTTAACGGGTATTTCTGAGTCGGGAATAAGCTTAAGCATTTCTGTTTGTTGTTTTTGCATAAGCTGCGTCTCCATTTTTCATTATGGCTCCCGCGTATTTGTCTTACCAAGTGCCAGGACGATCCCTTATCCTGTTTGGCTGGAATGTTTAGCTAAAGCGCACTAAACTATATAAAAAAAAAAACAACGCAAACAACAGCCAAGACTCAGACTCTGTACACACACAATGGGCAAAAATGTGCGGTGAAATGAGCAACAGCAGGAGGAAAGGGAAGAGCAAAAGGAAAACGTAATTAAAACGCATTCAACGTCATCTTCATCTTCATCATCAGCTTCGTCCTGCTATTGTCCAGACTGTCGAGGCGAGACAATTAAAAGCAGCGTTGCATCCACCAAAGGGATATCTTCTTCTGCCCCATCTCTCACCCACCCCTCGTCACTTTTCTGCAGCTACAGTAAAGGTGCCATAACTACCACATTCGTTATATCTATTATTATGCCAACAATTTCAGTTTTGCCCATCAACATTTTCTTCGTTGCTCATTTTTTGCAAAATTTAAATTAATATTAAATTTGGAAAATGCGCCATTTTCTCATTGGCCAAAGTAGTTGGCGGTTGGCATTTTATGAGCACCATCGTTGGATGCATTGAAGTGCCCTGGCAAATAGTTAACCCTCCAAATGGTTCAGTAAATTCGTTTTAATATTTTCCTTGTGCCCTATTTGGACCCCGTACTCTAAAAATGAGTAGAGTTGTCTATTAAGTTTGTCAGAACCGAAATGTGCATAACAGGCAGCAAGCGAAAGTATATATATTCTTGATCAGCATCAACAGTCGAGTCAATATAGCGATGTCCGTCTGTCTGTCCGTGCGTATGAACACCTGGACGTTTTAAACTACAAGATCTAGAGCCACCAAATTTGTATAAAAAATGACTAAAAAGTATTGAAAATCGGGACACAAAAAATAATATTTTAAACTTTGAATGATCATTTCTCAGCCAAATGAAGTGATATTTTGAAAAGCGCTGCCTTTTTAGACTCTAGACAACTACTAGCATCGATTCCGTGCCAAAATTCAAATTTTTAATTTTGACCCCATTTTGACAAATTTTGCAGTGTTACCCCTTTGCATTTTTGTCAAAAATCGTCAAAATTTTAGATTGCGATTTTTTGATGCCAATCGATAGTCCTGGCCCTCCCGAGTCCAAAAAGTCATACCAATCCAAAATCTGACGTCTGCGTCCCAAAATATTCAATATCAAAGTTGCATAGTTTTGACTTTTAGACTTTACGCTGAACAATAAAGCTTTCTTCCTTGCATTATGTTAAGAAAGCATTATAATATTCTTAGTAACTCTTGACGCAATGCAATCAGTCAAGCTAAAACAGCTAAAATGGCTAAACTAGCCACACTGCTGATCTCTTGCTTCTGATCAGCGTTGTCGGCCTCATGTAATTTTCAAACCCGCCCGAAAGTATACTACTGATATGCCTTTTCGGTCCACGTTCATAATTTACATACGCCGCCCGAAATTATGCAATAAAATTTTTAAGTGCTCCCGCATTCTAGTCTCTGTATGAACATCCGGATCTTTTAAATCTGAGCTGAAATACCAGGCCAACAGAAATAGTCAGCAGGTTGCAATACATAAAGTAAACAAACAAAATAATTTGTTTATACACGTGCACAGATCGGTTTCCCGCCAAACCAAAAAGGTTTGTTTATACACGTGCGCAGCCTCCCTCTTCCACCCACTCTCTGTTTACGATCTCTTCGCTGTTTGTCCGTCTGTCCGTCCGTCTGTCTGTCTGTCTGTCCGTCTGTCTGTCCGTCCGTCCGTCTGTCCGTCTATCCGTCCGTCCGTCTATCCGTCCGTCCGTCCGTCCGTATGAACACCTGGATCTGTTAAATCTGAGCTGAAATACCAGGCGAACAGAAATAGTCAGCAGGTTCCTACCAAACATTTTAACTCAAATTCGAGTCTTTTTTGAGTCCTCTATCCGCCACTCTTCCTGGAGAGTCGCATATGGCTCGTTGTTTTCAATCAGTTTCGTGTCATATTTTACGCATACGCGACTCTTTTTTGATCCTTAATTTGAATCATAAGCGAGTCTTTTTGGACTCGCTTTATGTAAATATGTAATGTAATGTAAATGAAATTACAGTCTGTCGCTTGCTGCTGATTCTGATCGCCTGGTGTTTCATCCAAAGAAATCCTAGATTCTGGCCTTTCGCGGATTTTTTGTTTGCTTGACCGCTGCGATCAGCAGTGCCCAATATCGTAATTCTTGCTGAAATACCAGACAAACAGAAAGATCAGCAGGTCGCAGTGCAAAAATTATTTAAAATTAACATTACCATTAAACAATAGATTAAACATTGTCTTAACATTAACATTATTACTAATGTCGCTTTCTGCTGATTCTGTTAGCCTGGTAAATATGCTAGAAAAATCCCCACTTTTTGCTGATCGTCGATGATAATTTGATATTTGAAGATATTTGGATTGATAATTCTGTTGCATCTTACTGTGGATTTCTTTTCGCCTGAGAATTCAACTGGGAATTTGAATATTCCAGCTGTAATACCAAGCGAACAGAACTTTCAGTAGATCTCAAATCCAAAATTCAAACTAAACAAACTAAGCAAATATTTAATTTACTAAAAAATAGATTTATATTGGAATGTGTGACAAACTGTTATCAAAACTTTATACAGGGTATCTTAAAAATAACTTTAAACATTTTCGTTTCCAGTTCTGCACTTTATTTATATATTTTTATCAGCTATAACAATTTTTACTAGCACATTTTAACGGTTACTGCGGTGCTTTCATTTAACCTTAAGCAATAAAAATGTGAGCATGGAGGACATTCTAGTTTAAGTGCCAGTTTGCGGCATAAAAACTAAAATGGAAACTTTATAACAAGTCTAGAGATTTGTTTGGCATTTAATTTACTACTTTAAAAACACCAACGTTTTGTTTTGCAGCTAATTTGATTGGCATCGATACCATACACCATCAGACGCTTTCTGGCCAGGAGATGGATCAGCTGAATGAGCATCAATTGGACAAAGTGGCCAACAATGTGAGCGTCTTCTACCGCGTCTCGCCGCGTCATAAGCTCGAGATTGTCAAGTCACTTCAACGCACCGGAAACATTGTGGGCATGACAGGAGATGGCGTCAACGATGGCGTTGCCCTGAAGAAGGCAGACATTGGCATTGCAATGGGCAAGAATGGCACAGATGTGTGCAAAGAAGCAGCTGACATGATATTGGTCAACGATGATTTTCATACCATTATGTGAGTAGTCGAAAGGCGATGACATGAGCTTAAAGTGGGAAGAAGGATAATAGATTGATTATATACCTTCGTCTTAATCTTTACCCATTTTAAGCTAGTGTCATTAGTTATGCTCTACATGTATTTTAACTATTTTACTTTTACTTTACAGCGCTGCCATTGAGGAGGGTAAAGGCATATTCTATAATATCAGAAACTTTGTGCGTTTTCAGCTGAGCACATCGATAGCTGCATTGGCATTAATTGCATTGGCCACACTAATGGACATTGCCAATCCCTTGAACGCCATGCAGATACTGTGGATCAACATTATAATGGACGGACCGCCGGCCCAATCTCTTGGCGTAGAGCCCGTGGATCATGATGTGCTCAAGCAGAAGCCACGCAACGTTAAGCAACCGATGATCACGAAATCTGTAGTGGTCAATGTACTGCTCAGTGCTAGTATTATAGTGTTGGGTACATTGTGGGTATTCCAGCGTGAAATGGCCGATGGAACGTTGGGCAAAACGAAGCGGGATACAACAATGACATTCACTTGCTTTGTGTTCTTTGACATGTTCAATGCTCTCTCCTGTCGCTCGCAGACAAAGAGTGTCTTCACCATTGGACTGACCACCAATCGCATGTTCCTGCTGGCCGTGGCCTTCTCGATAGTTGGCCAAATGCTTGTCGTATACTTTCCGCCACTTCAGATGGTATTCCAAACGGAGGCACTGACACCCTACGACATACTCTTTCTGGTCACGCTCACCTCGTCCGTGCTGGTAGTATCGGAGATCAAAAAATGGTTTGAACGTTCGCTGGAGCGCAAGATGTACAGCACTCGATCAGAGTTGGACTTTGTATGACAAAACGCAAGCGCTAGAGAAGAGTTGCATCCGAAAACCGAGTAAATTAAACATTAACAAAATAATACAAAATAAAAAAAAAAACCACAAAAAAATAGCAAAACTATGCAAAACCAAGTAAGGAGCGTGGCAGTGTCAACGGGGTGAGCGAGAGAGAGAGAGAGAGAGAGAGAGAGAGGGTGACAGCGACGACAGAGGGAGAGAGAGAGATAAATAGCGACATGTGTGTTTAATTTTACATTTAACTTAGTCAAACGCCAATGGCCAACAATAAATTAGCCCAAATCGTGAATCGAATACACCAATCGAACCGAAATTGCAATATGTCAATACGTCAATATATGAATAACAATATGTCCAACAACTGTCAATATCTTCGGATCGAACCAATTCCAAATAGTTTCTCAAAATTAGTAGCAACAAATGTAAGCAATCGAATGATTTCTTTGAATATTCAACCGCCTGTGTGTCGTTCACTTAAGTTTCTTCAACAGTTTTGCATATATTATTATTTTATAATTATTATACATTTAAATTGATAATTTTTAAATTAAATTCCTAATTTCTAAGTAGACAAATTATGCATGTATGTAGTTGTATTTTAAATTTGATTCAGTTGCAAACAAATTAACTGTATAAAAAACAAATCTCTTTTTTTGTATATCTCAAACGCATTCGATAATACATAAATTATTCATGTTAATCAATGCGAATCCTTTTACTTTGGCTTTCTATTTAAACGCGCTCTAGATATTTAAATTTATATTAAATTTACAAACTTCCATTTAAGGTCTGCAAAACATTTTAATGTGATATTATTTTAAGCACATAGAAAGCAATTAAATCACAAATTGCAGCACATTTAATTATTACTTTAATTTTCTGAACAATAAATGTTTGCTTTTATTTCAATCACATGTAAATTAAATGTTTTTCTTACTTTATAATCAAATGATAACTGTCTTTCTATCCAACAGCAGCATCGAACAACAATATCTCTATATAACTACTATAAACATCGATCGATTGAGCTACCGATTTCCCCCGACAAAATGTAAAATGAAATGTGCAACAAGGATAGATGGATAGCAGGAAGATGCAAAGCTTAGCAAATGGTTTTTTTTTTTTCAAAATTTTGTTAATTAATTCGGTATTTCAAATTTGTGTACAACAACAGCCACAACAACAGCAATGAAAACTCTAGCGCGCGAAAGAGCTAAACAAAAAAAAACACTTTGGAAATTTGTCAATGTTCAAAGTACACAAGTATTTATTTAAATAATTGAATTGAGCATAAATATTTGTGTAATTTGAATGGTTATAAACAAAAAGAAATTTGTCAAACGCAATTGATTCAGAACAAACAAAAGAATCGCATTTGTGTGAACCAATTGGTATCAATAATATTTATTTATTGCCCAGAGCAATTACAAATTAAATTTAGGTTATTAAAACAACAACACGAAAGCAATAAATTAAACAATACAAGTTAATTCAAAATAGGTTTTCATTAGAATTGAAATCAAGTTTTGGTAACTTCATTAATCAAGACAAGTAAACAAAAATAGTAAAGAGAAATATTTATTTAGAAGTATAAACGAAATAGTTCAAAAGTAAAATATAAAATATTTAAAACATTTACGCAAAATAATCAACTCAACTTGTTAAACGTTATATCCGACATTTGAATTCATATCATCACATCTCAGTCAAAAACTAAAGATATATTTATTAAACTACCAATTCAATTTTGAACACTGAATGCACCGAAGCTTTTCAAGCACAACATTTCTTCTTAAAGTTTTCAAATTGACTTTTACTTGATTAGAAGACCACACATATAATGTTTCAGTAAGTAGATGAATGCATATCATAAAAGGAAAGGAGAGAAAAGCTACTCAGTAATCTTGAAATCCTTGGATCACAGCACTCTTAAATCAATTGCACTTTTCGGCATTTTGTCGATTAATCAGTTCTATCAAGGCTAAGCAACTAGTAACCAAAATTTGTATACTTTAATGGACCAAGCATTAAGAACTTTTTAAAATTATTTACTTAAAACACACACACACACACATCGAGCTCTCACACTGCACACACTCATATATCATGGCAAAGAAAATGTAACGAAAAAAAAGAAAAATCTTAAAGAAAACTAAAAAAAATTGGAACGGAGAGAAGAGGAAAATATCTTAAATTAAATTTAATGGAATCGTTCTACAAGGCAAGCAAAATTCATTTATAATCACAACCCACACGCATACACCAAACATCTCATCCACAATGGTAACAATAATTAGTAAACTAAGTGTATTTAATTAATTAACAACTATTGCATATGTGAATGTCTGAATAATGAAATTAATAACATACGAGTTAAACCACTAGACAAATATCAGCAAACAGGTATTAATTTATAATATCTAGAGTTTGATTGAAAAGACAAGAATTTTATGATTATAATGCAATGCTTTGCTAACAATAATCAATACTTATTTACTGATGAAACTTAGTATGCATAATGCAAATAACTAACAAAAGATACTTAGTCGAAATGTATGATTTCTGCGGAAGAAATACTATATAACACGTGCTCTATATATATATATGTAAATGTCTTAAACTTCTGGCTTAAATATTGCACACAACTTAACTAATACTATAGTAATTTCGAAGCTCAAAAACCATTTGATTTGAAGACCTTTTAATGGGTTACATTACACTATTAGTTAATTGTCTTTAAAGATGTGTATAAAACTCTGGATTTGTTTGTTTTCGTTACTTCTGATTCAAAGAAAACTATGCGCTAACTTAACAAACAAAAACAAAAAGATAACTATGTCTAACTGTGCTATTAAATGTAAGCTTAAACGATATATATATAAAATGAATAATCATTATAGAGTATTTCTAAAATATTTCCCATACATTCTATGACAAGCTCTACTTGATGATTTCAGTCTGCTTTATTTCGAAACTCATCAAACTAAACGAAAACTAAAAAGAATTTCTAGTATTTTACTCTTTAGTTACTAAAGACGCGCTCTATAAATCGAATACTAAATAAAATATACAAATAATATATTGCTACGAGTATGAGTATGACAAGAATTAAACCAATCTAATTAATATGTATCACCGAAACCAACAAAACAGAAATACAAATATTTACTAATAAAACTAACTTTATGTAGTACACCAAAGTGTTTCTCAATGGGGATTAAGGTTAAGATTTTTAAAACATTTAATTTAACTGACTATACATACACTCATTCCAAAGATGGATTGAATTCTATTTCCACAAATCTCGAACTCCACACGTTTAAATCGATGGGCTTGAATGAGATCTCCAAATTCGGATGGGTTAGCGCAGAGAGAGTCTGTAAGAGAGTAAACGATTAATATTATGCCGATCACTTGGAGTCCCTTACCTTCTGTCGATTGGTTTCCAGAAATGTGTTGTAGAGGTGTAGCCTGAGTGGCGTCTCAGCAGACCGCTTACTGAGCACTCGATCCTTGCAGTTACCGCTCAGCTCCAAAAACAGCTCGTCTAACTTGGAGTTGGATAGGTTGAGTATTCTTAGGCACTGCGAGGCTTCTACCACATTCCATAACTGCGTGGCCGTGGGCAATGCTCTCATTTTGATTAAATGCAGTTCCTCCAGATTGTTGAGACGTGCACAAATCTTATGCAACTGTTGCGATTCGATGTCGTCGTCTTGCAGCGTCAGGCGTCGCAAATTTGACAGCCGCTGGATGGTCTCGCACACTGAGGAACTGCTCCAGAAGGCATCGTTGAAGAGCAGAGATTGCACTTTGAGTGGCTGAAACTTGGCCACAGTCTGCAGCAGATACTCATAGTAGTCACGTGTGTAGAAGGCGAGTCTTCTAAATCTGGGCAGCTCCAATAGATTGCGCAGAAACTGACCCAGCAAGTGGTGATCGTCAATGACGAGCTCCTCCAGTGTGGCAATCTGAGAAGCTGGCAGAAGTGCATCACCAAGATTAGCACAGTAACCATAGTACAGTACGCTGAGTTTTCGCAGTGCCAAGCTGCGGAAAACCCGCTCGAGCATCGATTCTTCAAGAGATTCACAGCTGTACAGGTGCAGCTCCTCCAAGTGAGTCCAGCACCACAAGTGCTGTCCAGTTGTGCCGCTTAGCAGCTTTAAGCTGATCACGTGCGGAAACAGTTGAGTCAGCAGCAGTATCATCTCATCGGGCTCTGGTTCACTGAAGTACAGCTCACAGTCCAGACTCTGCAGTTTGGGAAACGTGTAGGAAGTCCACGATCTGAAGAACTCTATTCTCGCCCGAAGCACTATTAAACTCTGTAGAGATTCACTGATATTTTTCAAAAACTCGTGCATTTCATTGGGATTCCTGTCAAACTCCTCTACAACATCTAAATCGATTGTGATCTCCTTCAGGAGCTGCCAATGATATTGCACATTTTCATGCAGACGCCGGCAAACTTGCCTCAAGGCCAGCTGATCTCGCAGATCTTTCACATACACCAGAATTTTTAAAAGGCAATCGTCGTTGAGTTTGTCGAACATTGCGAATTTTTGCTACAAAATAAAACACTTGCAAAACGTATTTATTGTTTAAATAATACTTGTTTAAATTTAGTTTTGATTGAAAGCAACAGGCAAGCCGGGTGAATTTTCTTTGAGTGGCGTCATGGCAACAATGAATAGCAAACAGCTGACTGCACTGCTTGCTAAATACTCAACTCAACGAAAGAATACACTGCTTGTCAACACTGCTTATAATGTACTGCTTTTAAGCACTGCTTGTGAACACTGCGTATACTGAACTGCTTGTGCGCACTGCTTATAATACACTACTTGCTAACACTGCTTGTGTTGACAGTAAGCAGTTACATTTGAATGCAGGAGATAAATAGTTAGCTTTGCAAAAGCCGTTACACAGCTTTTACCTTTATTACTCAGTATTGGTTTATCTTGACTTACGTTACACTTTAAGTTAATTTTCTAAGTAATTGTTACTTTCATACTACACTCTTGCATTTTTCTACAACAAATAATGCAAACCATGGATGAGGAGGAATCCAGCAAGGACTCTCGTTATACCTATGTAGATACGAAACCGGCTTATAGCAGTACTGTTCTCACCGGACAATGGTTCAACACTCGTTACGAGACCTTACCTCAGAGCAAGACTGCAATAGTTCCGTGTGTTTTGCTCAAGGATAAGGCAACGGATAAAAAGTGTGAACGTCACTTGACCACCAATCAGGAGGATTACTCGTTGGGGCAGTTTGAACCTAAGCTGGTGGCACGCGACTATATCGGTCGCCGGGCCCATAAATATTACAATTCAAAAACTCAGCGTGCAAGCGGGAAGTATGAGGATGCCGAAAAGTACAATAACAATTTTACTTCTTTAAATATGTTGGTCTATGAATTGTGGCCCAAGATGCTCAAGGAGAAACTTGATGTGGCCTCGAAAGACACTTCTGATTCGCTAGCTTGCAAGAAGGTAGTGATTGGCTGGAAACCCGATCGACTGGATGCGTTTGGCAATCACAGCTCCATCAAGCGTACCGTATACAAGGAGCCCGAGTGCCCAACAGCGACGGTCTATAAACGCGACTTTATACCCAGATATCCAAAGGTTCCCAAGAGAGCCAAGATGCAGGATACGATTGTTATAGCCTGAGGCGTATAGTTACTACAATGTTAAACTTTATACATTTTGGATAGTCTTGCTAAATTAATAAATATGCAATTCGATGAGCTTAAAGAAGAAATTTCTGATTTGAGCCTCAGCAAGCAATGAATTTTTAATTATTTTGGATTTTGTTTCTACCCCTTCAAACTTTATTTAATATTTTTCTTCCCCGTTTATAGTTCTTTCCCCATGGAGTTTATGGTAGCACCGCCTTATGGCAAAGAAGTGTTAATTGGCAACTGGGTGCATCGTCGCTACCACTTTGAAGAGAAGGGCAATGGCATCTTACCTGGTCTAAGTCCACCGCAGGGCTGTGAACAGCACCGCACGCTCAGTAAGGAAACGTACACCCGAGACATCTACAAAGGGGACGAGTGCCGGCGGCAGTTCGTAAATCAGCGGGTGAGGCGTATACGTAACTTTTCAAACAGCACTGCGTCGAATGTGAAACTCTTGGATAATCCGACGATGATTAACAATTTCACAACTACAAACACATTGCTCTACGAGTGGTTGCCCAAAGTGCGTAGAGACTTCCGCTTACAAAACAAGCCTCCAACCACAGGGCGTGCCGAAGATCTGCATGAACCTGATCTGCTGCAGAGCTACGGGAATCTCACAAGCACCCGCCACTTTGCCGATCAGTTGAAGAGTGGGAGGATTCAGGAGAGTTGCTACAACATGCGCACCACCTACGACGTGGCCTATAATAAAACAGCCCACAAATTAAAGGAACCGTAAGAGGGAAAACTTTAGCCCAAAATTCGCCATAAGAAATGAAATAAAAGTGCACTGGGGTTGCCGCAATATAGCTGGGAAGCTAGCAGTACTAAGTCCTGGTACTGGCGGCTAGCCTCACAGCTGTATTGTGAGGTCCCATAGCTGCGAAAGACCCATTAAAGACCCATCTGAGTTTTTTTTTTTTATATTACAAGATTCAATTTATTTCATTTTCCATTTCTTGTATAATAATATAAGTTTTTTTTGACGTATTTTAAGTAGTTTCTATGTTTTTATTTTGGATGCCAGAAATTCATTGTAGATTCATTTGATTTGAATTTTTAGTTTTTTATTTTTTTATTTATTTTAATTTTTTTTTTTTTTTTGCACATGCCGTGGCACTAGCTTAGCTTTTCCTTGGAGATTTATACGTTTTTTTTTTTCGAAATTATTAGGTCGATTAGACGTTTACAATACTTTTGGTTTTGGTTTTGGATTTGCCATTTCATACTCGTATAATATATATGCTTTAAATATTAATAATTATTACAAAAGTAAAATTTGACGACATTAAACTAGATGACGGTTCTTGCATATATATTTAAATCGCTTAAATACTTTACTTTTTAGTTTAAGTTTTTTTGGTTTGATTTTTTAATATTTTTTTGGTTTGCCTTAAAATCGCGTATTGGATTAAATTTTGGACATTTCTTGACTGCCTTGAAAGTGTTTAGTTTTCGATTTTGTTTTTGTTTTTGGCTGACGATTACATTATTAAAATTATGCTTAAAATCTAAACCAATGGAAAGAGTTGTGTGGCTTGTGGGCGTGGCTTTGTGGGTGTATTCGTATATCAGTTTTGAAATTGTTTTGTGTTTTTCGTGTTCTCGTCCTCCTCCTGCTGCTTTAGGTGGTCAAAAGTTTGTGGTTGTGTTGGTTCTCTGTAGTGTAGATGGAAGTCCCATCTTGTAGGTGTAGTTAAGTGTGTGCTGATTATATGCTCATATATAGTATATGTTAGTAGCCTGTATTTTTTTGGTATTTTTTATGCTTTTTTTTGGTTTTTGCTTACAACAATTAAAATTTTGAATTTCCACTTTATTTTTAGCTTTCGATTTAGTATGTTTCCGTTGTAATCCCTCTGGATTTTATATATGTACTTATTTACTTGCGTTTTCTTGTGTGTAATGATGTGTATTTTTTTTCGTTTTTCTTTTTTTTACGTTTTTTGATTTCCATTTTTGCGGTTTCAAAATTGATAAATATTTCTATTCCCTTACCATAATTTAGTATTAATTTTAGTGTTAATTTTAATACCTAAAGTATTTTATTTTTAGTGTTACTTAAATGTTTTGCTGAACGTTTCAATTTCTTCAGTATTTTTTTTCGTTCTCTTTTTTGTTAATTAAAAAATGATGCTTAAACATTTGGCTTAAATGTAAATTTTGTTTTTTTTTTTTTCGCTCCAAAAATGTAATTTAATGTAGTTGCCGTTTTTTAAATTTTGTTGTTGCCGAGATTGGTTTTTGTTTTAGCCGAGATCTAAAATTTTGGAATAGGCCGAGAGGTTTTCTTGATTTTCATTGCCTTTAGGTCAAGTCATCATTTTTAATTGTAGTTTTTGATATCTAAACTGTCATTACATACCAAACTTTTCCTTGACTATCCTCGCATCCTACAGGACATGCTTGAAGATTCGTTCTTTTCAAAGATTCTTTTCTACCATCGCATTTTTTATTTAATTCTTTTTTTATCCAGCCAAAATGTAGTTAATTTATGTGTCGCTAGATTCATGTATTTTCTTTTTGTTATTAAGTATTTTAGCCATAAGAATTGATTATAAACTTGAGTTTCGAAACTTGATTTGCCAGTTGTTGGGTTTGTTTTTGAGATTTGTTTGTTGTAATTCTTTGTTGTTGTTGTTTGTTGTTGTTGTTGTTGTTGTGTGCAAAAAACAAATTGAAAAACTTGTCGTGAAAAACTAAAATTGGTTTAGATTGAAATCAGGTAAACAATTAAATCGAATTTTAAGTAAAATTAGTTATATTTTAAGTAAATTTTGCTGCTAGTTTTATTGCTTTTCATGTGCATTTTCTGGGGTTTTTCTTATTGTTTTATACCAATTTTCCTGTCATATTTATTTATTTTTTTTACCAGTAAAGTGAGAGTTTTGTTGCTTGTTGTTTGTCTCTTGTAATATAAAAAAGGTTTTTACTATTTTATTTATTTCACTTGTTATTTGTTGTTTCATATATGAATTGAATAGAAATTATACAAATTCATATATGTTGAAATGTTTAACAATCGTTTTTAGCTATTGTTAGTGCTTCTTCTTTAAAAATATAATATATATATATATATATATGTGTGTATATATACATGCATATATATGTATATGAGTTTTGTTTTCCCTTCTTACTTTTAATATTTTATTAAACGCTTTTGATTTGCTTCCACTGATTCTGATCCGATTTGAGTTTTTACATTATTTTATTTAATTTATTTTATTTTGTTTTCTGTCTATTGCTTTGATTGGCTGTATAAAAGTTGATCAACAAGAAAAATGTATTGTTTATTGTACTATTGGTTGCTGTTTTGCGGTAAATTGTTGCATTGTTGCATTTGTTGTAAGATCCTGTCAGTATCTCGTAGGCAAAGTTCTTGTATATATTGTAAGTTGTCAGTTGTATTGTATGTAAATCAAAAGATTTGCTTGGTTTATTTATCAGTTAGTCAGGCTATGGCAACTGCATCAGTCGTGGGCGTGGCTGCCAAAAAGAGGCGGCGATAACAGCCAAAACTGAGCAGCTTTTATCACTATTGCTTTGTTTGATTTGTGGCTTTGATTTCTTACACTGTTCAACAAGGAAATTAGGAAGGCAATTGAATATATTTCTCACTTTCTGATAAAAAAAAGAAATTGAACAAAACTGGTAATGAATTGTATGCGAATTGTGTGGAAACCAAGTTGTTAGTCGGTTCTTCATTAGTTATTTATTTAATTGTTTAATTGTTTAATTGTATTGGTTTTGTTGGCGGATATGTTGTTTTCAACAGAAAATTCAAATTCTCAACTGGTTTTTGTGGTGTGTGAGTAACACTTTTAGCACTCACTGTGTTGCTCTTCACTTAATTAGAACATAAATTTTAGCTATGTGTGTGTTTTTGTTTTTTAATTGTTTTTTTATACATTGTGGCATGTGAGTAATGAATAAATAATTGATTTACTTACTTTGGTACTATTGCAGATTTGTTGGGCTTACTTTGGTTTAGTTTATGTACAGTTTGGTTTCAGTAAATAGTGTTAATAATTTAATAATAATAACTAGTATACGATCTGCTTTCTGATACTTGTTTCTGTTTGAACCATAAATAAAATTTGTTGCTATTGTTTATGGGTTGCTCAACTATTTCTATGGTCATTATGTGGTAGTCCCTGTCAATTGTTTATAATTAATTACAAAACATAGTAATTTTTGATCTCGTTTGTAAGCCAACTGAAATTGTGTTTGGTTCTCAATTGTTTCGTTTCGAACTTAAATTTGTTTATGTTTTTTAGTTTTAAAAATAATTTGTGGTTTCACATAAATATATTTCACTTAACACTTAGTCAAATATATGTTGCTTTAATTGATTAGTTTATGAAATGGGCTCATTAAGTTAATGTTACTATAATTCAGTTTATTTTTTCGTGTTTTCACTTTTGCTATTTTTTTGTCTCGTGTTTTTTTTTTCTTCTGTTATTCAGTTTTATTGAACTATTGTTTACTGCTATTTTACTGACACTGTTTCCTGATTGTAAAAAACTCTGTAAAATATGATCGGTACTATTTTGTTGTCATCTGGGTTCTATGGCTCTCCATGTTGCAATAACAACAATTCGCTTCATTACAAGTACAATGTATAATATAAATAAATCATTTGATCAATGGATTTCCATTTGGTTTTAAGTATTAATAAATTACTTGTTCTATGGGCACATTGTGTGTATTGCAAAAAGTTTAACGCGGCTTTAAAGGTGGTTTTCCTTGACTTGTACCATCTTTTATTATTTTTATGGACTCCGACTCTTTTATAAGTAGTTTAATTATAGGGTTTTTAGGGGGTTTTACTTGGCGCTTTGTAGGAACAAGAAATCATTTTGTATTTTGGCAAATTTGAATGAACTAAAAAGTGGACACTAAATGTAACTTATATGAAAAGATTTGTCTAACGAGTACCGTATTTAATATACTACTAACCCAATAAGTTCGAGGTAGAATATTGACATCTCTGCTTAGTGAACGCTCTGCTCTGCTCTGCTCCCCTCTCCTTCCTTCCCTTTCGCTGATCTGCTCTGCTTCGCTCTCCTTCCTTTTCCTTCCCTTTCCCTCTCGCTGCTCTGCTCTGCTCTCCCACTGACTCTCCTTTCTTTCCTTTCCTTTCGCTGCTCTGCTTTGCTCTCCCTCTGACTCTTCTCTTCCTTTCCTTTCGCTGCTCTGCTCTGCTTCGCTCTGCTCTGCTCCGCTCTGCTCTAATCTGCTCTGCTCTGCTCTGCTCTCCCTTCTTTCCTTTCCTTTCGCTGCTCTGCTCTGCTCTCCCACTGACTCTCCTTTCATTCCTTTCCTTTCGCTGCTCTGCTTTGCTCTCCCTCTGACTCTTCTCTTCCTTTCCTTTCGCTGCTCTGCTCTGCCTCGCTCTGCTCTGCTCCGCTCTGCTCTGATCTGCTCTGCTCTATTCTGCTCTCCTCTCTTTCCTTCCCTTTCGCTGATCTGCTCTGCTCTGCTCTCCCATCTTTCCCTTTCTTTCGCTGCTCTGCTCTGCTCTCCCTCTTTCTCCTTTCTTTCCTTTTCTTTCGCTGCTCTGCTCTGCTCTGCTCTCCTCTGCTTTCTTTCCTTCCCTTTCGCTGCTCTGCTATGGCTTTCTGTTACTTTACATTTTAACCCATTTGTGTGCTGTTGCTGTACAGCTATATGTAAGTATATACGTATATAATGTATGTATGTCTATGTCTATGTTACATGCTTTTAATGATGTAATGAGGAACCATATTTTGATTGTTGCACAAAACTAAAGTCTAAAACACAAAATCAACACAAGCGAGCACTTGGGAGTCCATGTTTTTAGGGTTGTCAAGCAGCCATAACTTTTTGCAATATTTTCATTGTTTATTTTACTGATTCATTAAAAACTAACGAGGCTATTGTTGTTTTTTGTTGTTTGTTGTTGTTTGTTGACTGCTGTTAAATAATAAACAGTTTCGATTTCAGTAATGTTTTTGCTATTTTACAATTATTATGCTGTCAGTACTGTTTCTTCGCTATTATTTAACTATTCATTTAGCTGGCTTCTGGTGTTCCTTCACTGTTAAATCTTTAGGTCAAATACAAGTTGATATATGTGTATATATATATCGTTTATATATATATATATATATGTATATGTTTAGAGAGTATGTATTAAATACGTTAAAAAATATAATACACCATACATATAATTTAAGAGTTTAGATTTCCATGCACTATATGCTATTGTACATAATCCGTATGATTATAGTATGTATCTAGTGTAATGTTTATAATTATATATATCTTTATATATATTCATTTGCTTGTCGTTCTTGTTGATATTTGAGAATTCAACTAAAAAATTAAATGCATCAAATTGCTCTGTTCCAATTCGAATGAAAATCAAATCAAACAGTTTTTTTTTGCTTAATGGGCTTAGCTCGGGATCGTATCCGTATTATCGGTTATATATCGGTTGGTATATAACTGTATTAGTTTTATTTGTTCATTTGTTCTCATTTCTTTGTTTTAAATTAATGCTTACCGTTGCTATTTCATTGTGTATTTAACTATTTATTTATATATTTCTCTTTTGCTTCAAGTTCTATGTTTGTTTCTTGGTTTTTGATGCGTTTTCTTTACGATGGATTTCACTTATAAACTATTATCACTATTGCAGAAAGCGAAAGCGGCTGTACTCAATTCAATTATTTTAAATTCGAATGAATATAGAACTGAATAGCGTTTACTTGGGGGAAGCTTTTCATTTTCCCTTTACTCCCCCCTCTGCTATTTGATTCTATATCATTTGCTGTGGTTGTTGTTGTTGTTGTTATTGTTTTTGTAGGCATTTTATACGAATTTAGTGGGTGTGTTTTTGCATTTACTGAACTTAAAGCCGGAAACTTTTTTATAAATTTTTTTTTTTTTTATTTTTAGCTTTTCCTTTGTCTTTTATTATTAGAGTTTGTCGTTTTAATTTTAAGAAGAAAGGATTGTTTTCGAGTTTGGCTTCGAAAAGCAGTTTTCGAATTTTACGTTTTCATTGATTTTCTTTTCTTTTTTGCGAGTAGTTTTCGATTTTCCAAGTTGATACATATATATGCCTGTGTGTAGGTGTGGGTGTGGGTGTGTGTATGTGTGTTTGTTATTTGTTTATTGAATTCTTTATTGCGTCTGCAATTTAAATTTCTGCTATAAAAATTACTTGTATTTGTACTCTTGGTTATTTAAATTGGGCTATTGTTTTGGTAGTTAGTTATTATTTATTTGTTAATTGTTATTTGTTTTAGGTATGCTTGTAACGTTTGTGTTTTGCTTTAGCAGTTGATCAATGCTGTTGATATATATTGGTGGAACTCTCTCTCTCCCTCCGTCTCTGCTCGATAACTTTAACTATATACTCGTAGTACTGGTTACTCTTTTGGGTTCACGTTTTGGTTCTCTTAGCTGGCTTAAACTAGTTTCTATCTTAGTAGCCCCTTTTGCTGTCTAGGCTGTGTGTCCTGTCACTGCTCCTGCGACATCATCTCTTTGGACGAGTCCTGTATCTTTAGTTCTTGTCACATCCGGTTTGTTTTTTAAGTTTAATATTTTGTTAGCTCTTTCTTCTAAATTCCACTGAAGCAGCTGGCTTATCATGGTTTTCTCTCTACAAAATTTTGATTTGCAACTACAGTTAAATAATATTGAGTGGTTGTTAAATAAATTCAAAAATAAAATGGTTTAAAAATTAAAAAACAAATAAAAAGCAGTGAACTGCCTTCAATATTAAATGGAGCATTTTTGCATAATTTTGGTTAGTAATTTTCTTTTTTTTTTTTTAATTTTTAGCGCCTAAATTTATGTTAATTTTTGTTTCATTTTGTTTTGATTAAATGTATGTGTTTAAATTTCGTGTTTATGCCTAAAAATGTACAAAAGTTTTATGTTTTTTTTGTTTTTTGTTTTGTATTTCTTAATTTTTTGCATTTATCACAGCGACATTCAGTCTAAATTTTGCTTTTATTGGAATTATAGCATAATTTGCCATAATTGATATAAATATTTCTAGTTAGATATTCACGTTAGTTAACTTAAACTAAACATAATTTTGATTTAAAGCCAAAAGGTTTTGTGTGTGTTTTTTTTTTCGATTTTCGATTTGTTTTTCATTTAAAGCCAAAAAGAATTGTTAAAAATTTTGTCTAAAAAGGCCTAAAAGTATTATAGCTTAGTGTTAATGGGGTTTACTTATAGCAAATCATGCTCTTGTTCTTTTAGCATTTCTTCTGGTCTAATTCCAATAAAAGCCTCCGTATTGGATATCGTATAAATTTATGTTCTTACTTATGTTGTTGTTGTTGTTGTTGTTCTGTGCCAAAACATGCAATTTGAATATGCCTAAAAGTGTTTTTATTAAAATTTTGACTAACCTCTCGTTAAAAGGTGTGTTAATAAAATTTTTGCAATGCCAAACAATTTTGTTTTTTTTTTTTTGATTTTATAAAACTTTTGCAAGTATTTTTGTTACATTTTTGTTAATTTAATTGTTTGCCAAAAGGATACTATGTACAAATTTCATTAGCCCATTTGTTTGCCGAAAAGTTGCTGTTTTTTAAACTGAGCCTATCACAAAAATCAGACGCCTTTGCCCAAGCCGAAAAATATATAAGTGCCAAAAGATCTTGTCCAGAGTCAAAAGTTACTCCATATAAAATTACAAAAAATAATTAAGGAAATTAAAATAAAAGTATAGGTAGCTATAATTATTTGTCGGTTTATTAAAAATGATTAAATAATATATGCAAAACATAATTTGTAAAAAACTAGAACAGTAAAAACAAATCAATTTCGCAAATTTGATTTCGAATTGAAATTTAACACTAAGTCTAATTAATTACATATCGAGTGTAGTCGATTAATGATGTAATTATTTAATTAATACATACATATTAAATAATGAGTAGAATTACTTGCAAAGGGGGGGTGTTGGGGGTGGGGAAGGAGGTTTGCTAAATTAAATATAATTTCTTTGCGGTTTGTTATGGGAAACATATGCTATTTGATTAATAACAATTATAAATGCTTTGACGGTACATTGGAAAATTTGATAAGAAACTAAATTTGACATTGTTGTTGTTTTTAGTTGTTTTTTGTTGCTTATCCACACATAGACTTGGTTAGTTCTATGAAGTTTCGAGTGCTTGTCTGACTATTTTTCATTTAATTATTTTTACTTTATGGCACCTGAAGAGTCACAACTGAAAAACTATTTTCCTTTTGCTATTTGTAGTAGTGAGTTTTGGGTTTGGGGGGTCATTGTGTGGACATACATACGGGGGTCTATCAACTAGCACTAATTACTAAATAAAACTCAACATAAATTACACACAAACAATTAGGGAAGACAACAAATGTTTGTTTTTGTTTCACTAAATGTACAACTTAATTTCGTATCATAAAATTGCATACAAGTTTCCTTTTCTTTACTTTTAAAAATAATAAAAAATCACATATCAATTAATAGAAATAAGAAGCAAAATTCGAATTAAATTTGATTTTTTTTCTGTGTTTTTTTTTCAAAGAGAAACTAAGAGTTTAAAATAGTTAAAAATATATTTATAGTTATCGTTTCAGTAGCCTGAAGATCATATCAAATCAAGATTCCAAATACTACTACAACAACATAATATTGGGTGAAAAGTATTATATATAATCATATATGTTTAGCTGCTGTGTCTGAAAACATAATTTGTAGCTTTGCGCAACGTCTACGCCTCTCCAACATCCTCGATCCATAACCTACTCAACCTACTCGACCTTCTCTCTCTCTGTCTCTCTGTCTACTCTATCCCCTCTCTCCAATACTTGCCGTTAGCTGCCCTTTATCCTATCACTTCGTAACTATAACTTTATCTTTATCTCTCACTCTCTGCCTATACTTAAAGTGTACGCCTAGAAATCGTATAACTCTTGCTTAAAACTCCTCTAAACTTTCTCTGCTGAACTTTTTTAAATGTAAAAAATCCTTAAATCGAATATTATTGAAAAAGGAATCGTATAACGTTGTGTTTTGGTTGATCTTCCACATGTTTTAGCTCTCCACCATTTCCATTTGATGTTTATGGTATTTTCTTTCGATCTTTCGTATTTTAGTGTTTCTTGTTGTGAAAGGAGTTTAGAGTCCTTTTCGAAAAGACTAGTACTCGTCTGTTCGTGTCTCTGTGCTGCATCTGCATCTGACCAAAACTTTGTTTTGCTTTTAAAAACTAGGAGAATTCAAATGAACATCTTGATCTTCATACTCCAAATGTGTGGGCGTGGCTGTTCTTGTGAGGATTTTGGCTTACTGCTGACATCATAGAGATCCGAATATCGAGTGTATGTGTGGGTGTATGGGTATCGCATGCGATATTGTGGGCGGCGGTGGTGGTGCTGCAACACCATTGGGCGTGGCCGCCAACGCATGTCCCGCATGCGAGTGTGGCGCCGCATGATGTGCCGTCGGCGGCGGTGGCGGTGGCAATGTGATTGACAACGTTACCGTCTGTGGCGCTGCCACCGTTGGGGCGTGTGTCGATGTGGGCGTGGCCACGGTTGCTCCACCGCCCGTCACCGCTATATGATGTTGACTTGTTGGCGGTGCCGTCGTAGCCGCCGCATGATGCGCTGTTGTTGTTGCTCCCGGCTGTTGTTGCTGCTGCTGTTGTTGCTGCTGCTGTTGCTGCTGCTGCTGCTGTTGTGCTCCAGCTGCTCCAGTGGTGGGATGTCACTGAGCCACCACAGAGGTAGCGGCATTCTGTTGCACCACTACACCCGGTGCCACCGCATTTGCCACCGTCACAGTCACCGGTGTTGTGGGTCCGCCATTGGCGTGAGCCGCACTCGGTTGCTGCTGCTGTTGCTGCTGGGCGTGGAAGGGATGCTGGAAGGGCGGGCCATAACATTGTGGAAAGTAGAGTTCATTCTTGACCACCGATTGCTGTGCCACAGCAGCTGCTGCCGCTGCATTCGCTGCCATACTTCGCACCGGCAATATGTTCGCCTTGTTGTCCACCGCGGCGGGATTGTTGTTGTTGAGGAATTGCTGTGCCGCCAAACTCTTGACATCGTTCATCAAATGGTTGGCCACCACAGCGGCGGAGGCGGCAACACTGTTCTGTTGTTGCTGCTGCTGCTGTTGCTGTTGCACTTGCTGCTGCTGTTGCTGCTGCTGCTGTTGTTGCACCTGTTGCTGCTGCTGTTGCTGTTGCTGCCGTCGCACTTTAGTGCTGTTGGGATTCATGTGGTTGTCGATGTGCTTCGTCACCTCGTTCTCAGTGGCAAAACGGCGCCGGCAATTGGGCATGGGGCAGCAGAACGGACGATCGCCCTGCAAGAAGAGAAGCAGAAAAAACAGTTAGCACCCCAATCAGTTAAGACACTTCCAGCGTAAGACTGCTGGCTTCGGCTAGGCTACAACTACCTGGTGGGTGCGAGTGTGCTGATCCAGTATCGCCTTCTGTCTGAAGTCCTTGCCGCACTGACTGCACTTGTACGGCTTCTCGCCCGTGTGGATGCGCAAGTGCTGCAAGTAGGTGCAGAAATAGGTTAGTAGGTGCAGGTAGGTTACCAAGCTAGCTCCTTACTTGATTCAGTATGGTGCGCTGCCGGAAGAAGCGCGGACAGTACATGCAACCGAAGGGCTTCTCGTTCGTATGAATCCTCAGATGCTGCGTGAGATGCGATTGCTGGCGGAATCGTTTGCCGCACTCGGGACAGGGATAGGGTCGCGACTCGATGTGTATGCAACCGTGCTGCAGCAGTGTCGTCTTCTGCTTGAACTCCTTGTCGCAGATGGGACAGCGCACGTAGAGCGGCATGTTTGCTGGCCGTACTCCAATATGTTGCAGTACTTCGGGTAGAATCTTTTGACCTACTGGTAAAATGCATTTAATCAAACTGCAGATGGATAAAGTGATTCGGTCTACACACCCTTGCTATCCTTGAAGTACGAGGGATAATGCATGCCACCGCTGCCATCGGGTGTGCCCTGCGAATCATCGTCATGATAACCTCCACTGCCAACGGTAATGTCACCCTTGGTGTCCTGCTCCTCGCCGGGGAAGGGTACGTCCGAGGGCCAGAGCGTCGGATGTGGACCGTTCTTGAAGATGAGATGGGGAGAGACATCTACAGGGGGGACGTGTTGATCAGCAGCCGGGTGCACATGAAAGTAATCAAGCCAGAGATTGCCACTGTTAGCAGCGCTTAAATTTGGCTCAAAGCCGGTTTCAAACTTATAGCATACATCTCCTAGCATCATCTGAACTAGAGATTGATTCACTTCAAGTAGCTCAAGTAGCTGCTAATTTTGCTTTCAAAATTTACTCGCTGATTTAATAAATTTCTTGATTTTTTTTGGTTTGGTTTGCTGTTGACTCCTTGAGGTTTTGAAACGAATTGAACTTTGATTAACTGACATTTCAAAATGCATAATTATTGAAAGGGTTTGGAGAGACTGCTGAGGTTAGTTTAAGGTTTTCAAAGCAGTGAGTGGAGTTTGTGAAAGTTTGGAGCTTTTTCTGGATTAACTTATAGTTTTTAACCAAGCAAATAGTTTTAAAATGATCAATTGTTAAATTTCAATTTTAAATACACTCAAAATTCAAATAATTTCTTAATATTTAGTAAAGTTTTAGAGGTTTTTCATGCTTAGCTCTACTCTATTTTTTTTTTTTTTTTTTTTTTTACACATTTTCAATTTATTTAAAGTTTAATTCTTCCGAACTAACTTTGGTTTCTATAAACTTTTTCCTTCATTTCCTCACCCCAAAGAGTCAACAGCTTAAAATTTATAATAGTTTTCAAAAAAAAAGTGCATAATTTATAGAATTTAGGCCAAAACATCGCTCAATTTGTGTTAAGAATTTTGCAGGGGAATTTGCATTGCTGCAAACGGTTGTTAGCCAAACGCTAAAAAGGATTTGCTTAGCTAGCTAGATAGATAACAGTTGGGTCAAGTAGCTGTCCCTAAACAGTAGCGTTATCTGTATCTGTAACTTTATCGTTATCGTTATCGGTAATGGATTTGTTAACTGTCGCTCGCCTTGGTGGGTGCGCACATGCTGATTGAGGATGGCCTTCTGGCGAAAGTGCTTGCCGCACTCGGGGCAGGCGAAGGGCTTCTCACCCGAATGGATGCGTATGTGCTGATTGAGTATCGCGCGCTGTCTGAAGCTCCGCGAGCAGTACGGGCAGGTGAACGGCTTTTCGTTGGCATGTATCCGCAGATGCTGTGTCAGATGCGATTGCTGCCTGAATCGTTTGCCGCACTCGGTGCAGGGAAACGGTCGTGCGTCCGTATGTATCCTATCGTGTTGCAACAGTGTGCTCTTCTGCTTAAAGTCCTTGCCGCACGTGAGGCACTTGAATAGCCGCAAATCACTGTGCGGCTTATTCTTATGCGGACGTCCTGGTCCCGAACGTCCAGTCGTTGTCCCCGTTGCCCCAGCGGTGCCGCTGGCGCCACCGTTTGCTGCTGCAGCGCCCTCATTGGCGTTGCCATTCGATTGATTAGGGTTGCCACCACCACCGTTCTGTGGCGCGCCATTCTGCTGTTGCTGCTGCTGCTGTTGACCGGGCAACAACTCTGGCAACGCATACGACTCTCCGCCATTTTGTTCCATCGGCAGCACACCTTTGTTCAGGTAGTGCAAGGGCGGGAAGCCAGGTGGAGCCAGCATGCCACCCTGTGGCGCCCCATGGCGGGGTGCATAGTAGTCGGGTGTCTGAAAGCTGGGATCCCCTTGAGGCTGACCACCGCCACCGCCATTCTGTTGGACGTGCGGATTCCCCTGCCCAGACTCGCCACCGTTTGTGGCAGCGTGCTGTGGCTCGTTGCTGCTTTGGTTTGGATTTGGCGCGGAGTTCTGTTGGTTGGCAAGCTGCAAAAGATGGGGAGGTGGGAGTGGGAGCAGAGAAGAAAGAGTTGTGAGTTTACAGTGTACAAAAGGCTGCTACTCCTGCCCTACCTGGTTCATGGCATCCTCGTCGGCATTGCCATTGGCTCTCTGTTGTTGCTGCTGCTGCTGCTGCACCGAGGGATACGGACTCGACGAGGGCGACACCTGTTGCTGGCGTCCATCACCGCTGCCATTGTCCCGCGGCTCTCCACCCGGCGGACTCTGCGGTTGTCCCGCTGCTGCGGCAGCCGCTGCCGCCTGAGCGGCCACTGTGGCGTTCTGTTGCTGTTGTTGTTGCTGTTGCTGCTGCTGTTGTTGCTGCTGCTGCTGTTGCTGCTGTGCGCTGAGATGCTGCTGTGCTTGCTGCTGTATATTGGGATACATTTCGCTGCCCCACTGGGCGGCACTGGCACCAATGGCACCCGCGTTGCGTTCTGCATCCTGCGAGTCCTTGTACAGCACGTAGGGCTGCCCCGTGTCCTGCGTGATGCAGTACATGATCTGGCGGGGTACCTTGAGGCCTGCTGCAATGCAGGCCGCAAACGAGGCCGAGAAATTGATGGCCATCTTTTCTAGCTGCTCTTTGCTTGTTGTCTACTGTTTGTTGTTGCTGTTTGTGGTTGTTTGTTGCTGTTTGCTGTGGTTTCTAGTTGTTTGCCGTGTCCACGTCCTTTTGACTAGACACGTTTCTCTTCCTTCTGCTTTAAGCGCTCTTCGTCGTGTTTGTTGCTTCTTCTTCGCTTTTATTGACTTTTGTTGCACATTTTTGCAGTTTCCTTTTGCTTTCTCTTCGCTTTCCTTTCGTTTGTTGCTTTGTTTTCCTTTGTTTTGTTTACTGCTTTGTTGCTTCGTTCACTTGTTTCTTTTCATTGCTCGCATTTTGTTTGTTGTTGTTTTTTATTGATTTTGCCATTTAAAATTCCTTTCTTCTTAAGTTTCTCATTTATTTGTGTTTGTTTTGAAATTATATTATTTTTCTTCCTTTTTATAGCTTTTTTTCGAGTTCTCTTTAATCGTGAAAAGTCCTGTCTGTACTTGAAATCTGCTTAGTTGGTTTTATTAAGTTCCAGGCAGTCCTTGAATTTTTTAGTGGGTTAAACTGCAAGTGGAATAAAAGGGAATACTTTAATATATTATAAATAAATTTTTAAAAATATTTTTAAAATATATTTAAAGCTTACAAAATGTTTTTTAGCTTATTTCAGTGTATCTGTGTCTCTCTTTTCAGCTAAAACTTAATCACTACCAACTTTTTTGCTACCAAAATAAAAAAAGCTTTTACCAAAAAGCAACACAACTTCAAACTTTTATTTTCAAACACAAAACCAAACTGTATTAATTTAAAAAAAGGAAAAAAAAGTGCAAAAAATAAAAATGCGACGCAAATTAAAAACAATGAAGATCATCAACGGCTGATTGAGAGGAGTGGCACACAAATGGACACCGCATGCCAAGCAGGCTGAGGAGCAGCTCACGCCCCGCGCTCCCTACACACTCCTACAGCCCCTGCTCTACCCCACTGTACCCCTCTGTCAGCTGCTGCTCCCACACCCCCATTTTGGAGGCAGCTCACAACTCGCAACTCACAACTGGCCACATGTTGTGCCTCCTTTGTTGTCAAGAGTTTGTGTTGTTGTTGCTGTTGTTGTTGCCTGCTTCTGACTCTTGTCTTTTATCTGTTTTCTTTTCTCTTGTTGTTTTTTGCTCCGTTCTCCTTTTGTTGTTGTTGCCCCACGACGTGCCAACTTTTTAATGCGGGATCAAGGTCTCGGCAAGCGTGCGGCTCTCACAGATACAACAAGCACACACACACACACACAGCTAGAGATACACTTCGCTAAAGATACAGATACTTTGAGGGGTGCAGCCCACTTCGTGGCCTGTTTCGAGTGCTCCAAGTTCAAACTGTTGTCCTAAACGGCCCGAGATCCATTAACAATACACAGCATACAAGCAAAATGCGGTAAAAACACAACAAAAAACACATGTGGTCTTACCATAAACATCACTCCCTCTCATCTCATTGGCTCTCATCATTTGGCAATCTTCTCATAATTCAATATCTCCTCCTAATAGACATCTTAACATCAAAACTCTGATGTCATGAGACATGAAACAAGCGATCAGACAACACGAAATCACTGAGTAATTCTCTTAATTTTCTCGGGCTTAACAATTTTTGACTTAACTTATTGAACCCATTAGGCAGTAGACAACACTGCAAAGCGTAGCAAAAAACACTGTACAACACTGAGCAGATTACCAGAATTTTGTTGTAATCATTTTAGTTGAATGTATTTAACTATATGCGAAATAAACTAAGTAAATACTTATTATTTCTACAACTAATTGTTGTATCCTTTAGTAAATGAAGTCAGCTTAAAAAAACTAACTTTAAACCAACTTTTAGTTAGCTTTAACTATTATTAAAAAACTTTTGAAAAGCCTAAAAATATTTTTTGTACATTGAAAAATTATTCTTGAGCTTATAGTTATTAAATAATTTTCTTTATATCGTTAGTAATTTATTAAAATTTCGAACCGCTGAATTATTATTTTTTTAACACTAAATCCTTTCTACCTTTGGACATTTCTTGTTAAAATGCTCATCTAAGTATAAAGTAAATTGTCTGTTCAAGTCAAAACATTGTGTAAAACATACTAAAATGAAATGGTTTCAAAATAAATTAATTAAATTAATACTAAATGTAGTGCGTGTCAGTAAACGACTACAACAATTACAAGAACTTAATATTGTCGCATCGAAACGAAACGGAAAGCAAAGCATAAAGTTAAGAATCGACTGCGAATATAAATACGACTATGAATACGACTATGAATACGAGTGCGAATGCGAGTTTGAGTTCGATTTGTATGAGGCGAGAGAACTAAACTACCTTGAACCCGTAAATGAACGTTGCGTTGCGTTGCGCTAACAAAACAAACTAAAAGATACGAGATACTCTCGTACGAGTACCCGTACTCATACCTCGAACTGGCGCCCGTTGAGGGACCCACATTACCAGCAGCAACGTGGTGAGCGGAGAGGGGCAGAGAGGTGTGGGGCGCGTAGCAGGAACTGGGACTGTGGCAGTTGCAGTTGCAGTCCAAGTCGTTGCTGCTATTTGTGAATTATTGCGCTCCATTGGCAGCGCGACAGCATTTGCAATTTATGCGTTCGTTGTCGTTGCCCCTTTGCCAACCCCTGCCCCTACTCTACCCCTACACGACTCCTAGCCCCTTCCCCATGTGGCACTATCTAAGTATAAGCACGGCATGTATTTTTTTCATATTACATCGCCTCACTTCCCTCAGGAGCCCCCTTTGTTTCTGCTCTTACAAATGTAATGAGCGATTTTTATATTTATTTTATTTTTAAATGCTGGCGGGTTTTAAAACACGTATTAGCAGAATCGTTTGTTTAAAGATCTTTAGTTGTGAGCACTTCACAGCTTATCCCACAACTGTTGGGTTTAATCAAGCAAGAATGGAGCTGAAGAAAGTATCTTAAGACTCTTAAATTAGGAATATTAGTTTCACGCATACTTCAAATTATTTAGGCATTCAAACTAAGCGGACTTTAATGAAAAAGATACTTTTGTGTTTAAAAATTAGTTAACTAAATGATGTGGTATTTATTGCCATTTAGCAAACTCCATTACTGTTATTAATACTACACTTTAACTACACATAAATTTAACTGCGGCAGTAACAAATACTCCACAGATACTTCAAGAGATTGTTTTATTGTGTACAACAATCAGATACATTCACAATTACATTCTATGCGTAATCGTAAACCTCCGCAGAGGCAGCCGAGCAAATCGAAATGCAATTTCAAGTGATGAGTGAACGAGTGAAGGAAAAGAGATATAAATTTATAAACTCCACCTACTTCACACCTGACAGACGAGATACAATAGACACGCGCGTGTTTGTGGTAGCAGCACAAGATACAACACAAAAGATACAAGATACTTGTACTGGTACATGTAGTTGTAGTTGTACTCTTAGTCAAACAAATGCACATGCATAAGATACAAAGATACAAGAGATGAATGCCGCTTATTAATGGCCATAAACGTTGCCTGCCATTGGCTGAATCGCATTGAAATTGAAATAGAAAAAAAACACACACATAGAGAAAAGAGATAAAGCAAATGAAAAACTAGAGTAGAAATCGTGGTCTATGCACTAACAAAGCAGCGGTGGGCGGGGGGTGTGTTAGCATGGCCGTTGACAACTTTCACTGCCAGCGAAGCGAGCACAGAAATTGGCTACAAATTTGCCAACTAAATGTACAAAAGGTTGATTAATAAAGTGGAGCACATGGGCAGAGACACACATAGAATTGTTTAATTGAAGAATTACTAATGAAAAAGGTCCCCTTAAATAATTTTTAATTGCTTAACAGCTGTTAACTACTTGTTTTTACTGCCAAGCACATCAAATCAATAATACCTTTGAAATATACTATTATTTTGTACAACAAACGTGTTTATGGCTTAAAAAATAAATATGCGCCATAAAAATCGGTTATTTAAACCACTTTAATGGCTTAACATAGAGTTTAAACGAGTATTAAGTTCATTAACAGCAGTGTTAGCATAACACTAACAGAGTTTACACTGCTGTAAACACTACACTTTGCTGCGCTGCTAAACTCTTGTAGGTAATTGAAGATCAATCGCTTCATAGGCCATTTATTGACCATGTTAAAGGCTCTGGCGCTAAAAGCAATTTTGACTTTTAAATTGATTTACAATCTGTCTGAGCAGTAAATTTATGCAACTGAAATGTTTGATTATAGCTCAATTTATTTTATTTTCCATTCCTTTTTTTTTTGTAGAATAATTCATACTCGTGGGCCTATCTGTCTATTGTATTTATCTGGCAAAGCGCACACAAAAAAAATAGAATAAAGCGAAACAACAAATATTTGATTTCAAGGTTAGATCAGAATCAAAAAAAAAAAATAACAACAATAACGAATTGGCAAACTTTTTTGCGCTTGTTGCTTCGGCGCCAACAACAAAAACGAGCGCCAAATATTTAACGTAATTTGTGCAGTCTAATTCAATACACAAAAGCTTCCCAGTCCCCCCAACCCCTTTTGACGAAAAAAGAGCGCGAGAGCTTAAAAGCACTAAACACAGACCGAGAGAGCGGCAGAACGAGAGCGCGCGTGAGAGCGTAAGAGCGGAGTGTGGGAGCGCGTTCACATAAACTACAGGTAAAGCACAATTGCCTGAAACAACACACAACAACAACAACAAAAAAAAAAGAGCCGAAAAAGCAAAAAAAAAATTGTGAGTCATGAAAAGGCGACCAAAGCGTCCAAGCGTCCGTCCGATTTTCAGTTTTTGACAATTTTTGCAAACATTTTACAAAACGTAGAGAGTTACAAGCAGACAGTGTCAGCAAAAGCTAGTAATGCTGCACTGGACATACCCTAAGAATAGACCTAGAGTGGGTATATCCCAGTTTAGTAGTGAATAAATTTATTTAATAACCAGTATGTTAACTATTCCATTTACGCTGTTACTATATACCAAGCCTTTCTTTTCTCTTCATTTTAAGTGCATTTAAAATTCGTTGTAGTTGTCAAATAATTTCAAATAGATTGTATCTCGAATTCTACATAAATATCTGCACATTTAATTAACGCGTCGAATTTTCGAAGTCGTCGTCGTTTTGTGTGACAAACACAACAGTAAAGAAATGAGAAAAAAACGAGTAACGAGCAAGAGAAGAGATACAAAATGAGAGGGAGGGACAGTGGGGATGACAGAGGGTAGGGGTAGCAGGGGGTAGCTGATTTTGTTGCCGGCAACAATTCGAGCTGAGATCTCATATGATGATAGATGGACTCGATTCGATGGCAGTTCCACACGCCACACATGCATTAGGTTATTGCAGATGTATCTGTTAGATACACACAAGCGAAACAGATACACACACACGCACACACTCATGTCGAGTCAAACACTTGGGGCACACAATTAAGTGATTTTGCTTGTTTTTGTTGTCGTTCAACATTTTGTGGATTTTAGTTTTTTGTGCAAAAAACAAAATTTGTTGGCATTTTTTTTTGTTGGCTTTTTTTCGCGCGCGTATAATTCATCATATTCCTTTATGGCCTGACATTCGCATACAGCATTTTTAGATACGCACCAACACAGATTACACCCGCTGCTCCCCCACCCGCTTCTCATTCTTCTCACTGTCTCTCTCTTTCCACTCATTCTCTTTCTATCGTCTCTCGTTCTCGCTCTCGCGCCCAGCACCCAAAATAAACGAATTTGGCCCCAGGGGGAATTTCGCAAAAAAAAAAGAGCAAAAGAGCAAAAGAGAAGGCACAAAAAAAATCGCAAATGATTTGTGGCAAATTTTTTTGCTGTACGCATACCCTAACATAGGGTGTGCTAGGTTTGTTCAGCTTTCAGTGAACTCAGCTAAATTTGGTAGCTAAATGATAAGACACTCTTAGGTTAGTGTATTTTTTGTGCGGCTTTTAAACTCTTTTATTCTTATTTTTGGCGTTTGCTTTTAGTTTTTGCGTATTTCGCTTTGCTGTTGTTGTAGTTTTGCCGCTGCTCATTAGTGCCGTTTTCTTTCAGTGTGTCTGCGTTCGACTTCTAGCTGCCCCTCCCCCCACCAGCCCCCTCGGCATACCCTTTGCCATTTTGCATTTTGTCAACTTGATTTACGCGCAAACATTTTCAGTTGTGCGTATTTTTATTCCTCTACTTTTTGCACTTAATTTCTGCAGCACGCTCCAGAAAAGTCTCATTTTTTCTATTTCTGCTTTTCCGCATTTCACTTACCTCTTTTTATTTGCAAATTTTCCGCTTTTCGTTTCCTTTTCTTTTGGTTTATCCCAAATGTTTATTAGATGCGATTTCCTCTTTTTTGCTTGAATCTTTTGCCTCGTTGAACTGATTCCAAATAATGCTGAAAATAGAAAAAGTAGAAAATTAATCAAAAGCTAAATTAATTTGGTGTTTAAATTCTTAAAGTTCTAACAAAATTTCAAACTCGCTAAAAAAACTCTTTTCACACCTCAGAAGACTTGACCTTGGATTATAATTTGTAGTTATACAACTTTTGCACTCTCTTTCCTTCAGGGGGTGTGGCAGCTGGAGGGAGGCTCGAAATGTTTCTAAAGCGACATAATTTGATTTATACTTTATCAGATTTTGGTGGCAAATTGTCACAATTTGAACCTTTAGTTGATTAGTTTTCAACTTCAAGCTTTGGGTAACTTTTGGGAGGCAAAGTCCGCACAGAACTTTAAATAAAGCTTCATTTTATAGAGCTTTAAAGTAATCAAGTTAGCATCAAGTAAATTAATCACTTAAATCTGCAACTCATTTATCAAAGTGTTTTTATTATTTATGCTTATTTGTTGCTCATTAACATTTGTTTATAAATTATATTCTCTACATTATTTATGGCCAAAATTCTGTTTCTATTTGCTTGCACAGCACTGTTTGAGCTAATAGAAATGTTTTCTGGTTAATCTGGTCAATAGATTGCAGTAAAACCAATTCCAGTTCAAATTAACTAATTGACAGCCCATAAAAAGGAGACTTAAAAATGCCCAACCCAAAAAAAGTTGTAAAACCAAAACTATCAAACTAAATTTGAGATAGCTAAAAAAAACAGTTCCAACTTTAAGCCGGCAAATGCATGGCAATAAAAACAACAACAACAACAAGAAAAGCGATAAAAGCGATAACGACGATAACTTTGTGTGTCGCATAAACAAAAATAAAAAAAAACTCACAAAAAACGAAAATTAACTCGTTGGCAAATCAACTTCATCTGCATATTTGGGCGGGCAAAAGGGTGTGTTTGGGGTAGGGGGCGGGGCTAGGGGGTTGGCCAACTGCTATATTAGTGCGGGGCTATACGTCCCCATAAATGTGTGTGTGCAACTAACACTAACCTCAAAAAGTTTATTGCGCGCAGTTGCAGCGCGGCGTGTAGACAAAAATTGCAATTGCAGCGACGACGACACACACACGCATACACTTGCACAAAGAGCAGCGAGAGACACTAACACACGCTCAGGCAACTGCACGTGCTCACAGAGGCTCGCACACACACATGCAGGCGCATACAGTTACAGCTGCAGACACCCTCGCGTTCCGTTAATGCGGCAGCTATATCAAAATTTTATACACTCACACACACACACGAACTTACACACTCATACACTTGCACTTTTTAGCTGCAGTTGCAGTGGCAAAAAAGCTGCAAACGTTGTCAAAAATTTTTGTTTGCAATTAGTTACAAATCGCAAACAAACATCGCGCTTTTTCTATTTTATTGGTTTGTAGCTACAGCTGTTTATTCTACTTCTTTATCCTCTTTTTTCACCACTCCTTGTGCTTCTTCTTCTTCTTATTTATGCTCTTTGTATTGTTTGCTTTGCTTTGCTCCTTAAAGTTGCGTACACGCCGCGTGTGTTGCGTTTTGTTTATTCAACAAATCGTCTTTAATTTTATTTCAATTTATTTTATTTGTTTTGTTGCTTTACGCGCGTTTTCTTCACGATTTTCGCATTTTCGATTTTGTTTGCTTTTATTTGCATTTGCGACTACATTTTCGACGTTATTTTATTGCTGGCAATTTTCACGCAGACTGCGCTCTATATTACAAATACTCTCGTCACTCTCGGCACCAAATCTATATGCATGTATGTACACAAACACACACACACACACACACCGACACTCATACATAGACCGTGTGCAGCTTTTTATTAGATGTCGACGTCGTCGTTGGCGGTCGACGACTGCAGGCGGCGGCAACGACAAAAAAATCGAACAAAATGCCAAAAACAAAACTAACAAAATCAAGTACAACAAACCGAATCCGAAACCGAAACCAAAGCGATGCGAAACGAAACGAAACTTAGCGCAAGACACCGAAGTGGAGGCGAAGGAGAAGACGAGGCGAAGTCGACGTCTCTGTCGTTGTCCGTTTTCTGTTTTCTGTGGGAGCGGAGCGCGCGCGCCAACTTTTAGCTATGGCTCTGGCCACGGGTCTGGGGTCTCTGGTCTCGCCGCCAACTACAAATACAATGTCTACACAAAAATAAAGCAGCAAAAGCAGCGAGCGGCGAACGACGAGAAATCAACGATGAACGGCGAGTAACTTACGCTCTCTTACGCTCAGGCACTCATACTCACTCACACTTACAAACCACACAGATAATACGCAGAGAGAGAGCGGCAACTTGACGGCGCTCTGCTCTCTAAGCTTTTTTAGTCAAAACAATTGCAAAATTTTTTCAACTTTTTGCCGGCCCCCAGCTGTGTGTGTGCTTGTATGGGACCCAAGTTTCTTAGTGTTGGTGCAGTCGCAGGCAAAACTCTCTTAAATTCTTGCGCTCATTTTGACGCTGGCTGTCGCTCTCTGTTGTCGATTTTCTAATGTTGCGCCGCATGCCGCTACAGCGACGCCAGCGTTGAAGTTAACGTTTACTGCGCTGCTGCTGCGGTTACTGTGGCTGCTGCTGGGCTGCCTTGAGCGCGTGCTGCTGCAACTGCACTCAGACTTAAACTACCTTTTTTTTTGTTGTTGGCCGTAAACTGCCTCTTCTGTCTGCTACTATTTACGCTTTACGATTATGGCGGAGTTTGGACAAGAGTAGCAGATATTTACTGCACCTTTAGCCGCTATTTTTATGTGTTTATGACTATTAGATTATGTTTTGAGTGTATTTTGGTATGGCAAACTGTTAATTGGGAGTCATTTCCGCTTAGGAACTTCAAATATTTTTAAAAACTTAGGAATAAATGCGAATAATCTTTAAGGAACTTATTGATCTTAATCGAAATTAGGCAATCAGTTAAGCACGCTCGCCATATTTATCTATAAAGTACATACAATCAGTTCATTAGTAATAGGATGGCAGTTCTTTCGCTGGATTTTACCGGAGTTATCATTTTATACCTCTGTTGACTTGCGCGTCGGTGGGAAAAGAGAATGGCAAGCGACAAAAGTGTGCCCAGCTTCTTTTTTTCCCAGCTGATCTTAAAGTACTAAAATTTACTAACATTGTGTCGCTTAACAATACTCAATTCCAATCGATTGTAGAGACAAGCTTCTTACAGACCAGCAAAGAAAATTGGCCTGAACTGCTTAACCCTCTGCTGACCTGACACAATCACCACTCTGGCAACCACGCCCCCTTTTCATGCTCTTGCGGCAACGCCCACTTAATCAGTCACTTATCGTGGCCAAAAGAACCGAAAGTGCTGCAATTTTTTGCAATTGTTCATTTGATTTCATTGTTTTCCGGGTCGACAAAAAAACCGTAACCCAAGGGGGAGCAGGGGAGGGGGGAGTGGGCACACAGGTGCGGGGCGTGCTGAAAGACACATGTACAAAATGAGGTAAACGATTGTCTGATGTGTATGCAATTTTGTATAAATAAACAGCGAAAATTTTTGTATAAACAATCAAAAAACAATATATGTAAAAAAACAAAGAGGGAGGGGGGTAAAGAGGAGAAAGAACAAGAGGGGAACAATAAAGATATGTAGGAAACAAGTTGAGCATGCAGAAAGGTACGCGAGTGTGCGAGTGTGCGTGTGTGTGTGTGTGTGTGTCGTACATAGGTCGATTTGTAGGTAGATATGTAAATTATTAACGAGTGCTGACATCGACTCTCTTGTCGCCCCCTTCTACCCACCCCCTACCCCTGCCACTCCCTCGCCCCTTGCTACCTTTGCCCTTCGTCGTGTCGTGTCTTTTGTGCCGTTTTTGCATGTTGTTTACTTTCGTTTCATTTCGTTTTGTTTCTTTTCTTTTCTTTACACTTTTTTTTTCATTTTATTTGTCTTAAATTGTTTTTCTTATGCTTTTTGTATTGTTTTTTTTTTTTTTTTCTTTGTTTTTTAATTTTTTTGTGGTTAAGTTCGTTTTTTTTTTGCAATGCTGCTTAAAACAACAAGCGCAAGCAGCTGATCGACGCGCAAATACTCTGTAAAGTGCGTTTAATAAAAGTAAAAGCTCAGAAATAATAGTATATAATTTTAAAAAATTTATTTAAAATAAATTGTTTATGAAAACTTCACCCATAACTTCAACAATACTTTCTACACCTTTCTAGTCCACTTTTACAGGGTATTTCGCTGCCAAAACAGCACTCAAAGCGACAAGTTTAAATGTGATTTCAAGCAATCTAACAAGAGTGAAACCAAAAAAACACACACACACACTACACACACACACATGCTTGCAAAATAAATCTCTCAGCGTGCTGCCTAAAAATAAATGTTGTAGTAAGTATCTGAGAGATACAAAAAGCAAAGGCAGCGCATAGAACGCAGAACGTTGTCTATTGTCTTCGGCATTGTAAGATGCAGTCTGTGCTTAAATATAGAATCTGTGCAAGTATCTGTAGTTGTAGATGTATCTGTAGCTGTATCTTTAGCTGTATCGCATTGTTGGCCACACTTCTCTAAGTATCTGTAGCGCTTTATCCGTTTTTCTATCTGTATCTCGCCCCTCTGAGTGTCTGTATCTTCTGCTTGTTGTTGTTGCATTTGCATTTTCTTTGCCTTTGTTGTTGTTGTGTTTCAGCTGCTTTCCTGTTTGGCTGTCGTTTGCCTTTTGGTTCAGTAACCTATCGATTTAAATTTGTTTACCTTTTCAGACAAAAAAAAAATATTAAAAAATAACGAAACAAAATACAATAAAAATGCAAAAAATTAGAAATTGTATGACAAATATTATGACATTTAATGGCAGGTCGGCAAGACAAATTGGCGGGGTCTCTGCCCACACACAAACTACCACACAGACACAGCTACAGATACAGATACATTTATTTCGAATCCAATTTATGGCAATTTGTTTAAATCATTCATTATACTTTTATTAACATTTGTTTGACTTTTGTTTGATGTTTACTTTTCGCGCTTATCTAAGAATTGAACTTGGCATTCCACTTACTGTTTCCCGCTAAATATAGACCACTCTATACCCTATATATGCCCCTCTACGTACGCCCCTCGCTGCTGATAACTTTGCCAAATTGCGACGACTGATAGCAAATGTTTGCGAAATAAACAAATGTTTTACGCCTTTAAAGGGCAGCACTTGGCAGCGTATGGACTGCCAGTTACCCTCTAATTTATGCACAGTTTGATACTAGTCTCGTTACACCTCTTCCTATGTTAACCCCTTGCCTGCTTCCCTTAACCCTTGACTGCCATTTATGAGTGGCTTTTGTCTCGACGCCGTCTACGGCGCTCGCAAAACTTTGCCTTACATTATCAGCTTGTTTTGCTTATATTTTGGGGTACGGAAGTACCGGGAAGTAATAAAAGTGCCAAGGGGAAAACTTCTGCACCGCCCGGGGAAACCTCTGCCTCGGAAAACTGTTGGCAGTTTTCACTTTCAAGCGAATGGCAAAGCAAATAAGTTTCTTATTAAACAAAGTAGCTAAAAAGAATACCAGTAAAAGCTAAAAATACCAAAAAAATACTAAAAAAAAATACTAAAAAAATACTAAAAAAATACCCACAAAGCAGACACTTCTCCAAGTACTGCCACTTGCCGTCTGAAAAGTCCAATTTGTGTTGAGAATTATAACGGTTTTTAATTCGCAATTCGCCAGAGTCGCCGAGGGGCACTCGAGAAGTTTGACAGACACCGTACAGCTCAACTGCAAAGTATGTCAAAATATTTGTGGTAACTTAGCAAAGCGACCCTTGGCCCCTAAGTGGACCCCTTAACTAATCCTATTACTTACACGAGCTCGTCTCCCCTCGCCCCTCTCGGGCATTTTCCATTTCCCAGACACCGTTTGAACTTTTCACAGAGCCGTGCGTGGACTGCGGTGCACTTTGTACGGATTTTCCACTCACATTTCCGTTCGGTGCGTGTGGATTTTCACACTTTACGCATGAGGGACGCACACAAGTGCGAAAGAGAGGGGGAGAAGGGCGAGAGAGATGCAGAGACTCACGCACGGTTGCATTTTGTCACCTGTCTAACCGTAAACTGTACTTGCACACTTAAGTTCTTGCCTCACTCTGCCTCTGCTTCTTCTTCCCCTTCTTCTTCCTCTTCTTCTTGCTCGCATTTAAGCTCTTTATTTAGCCTGAAACATAACTTGCTAAATTGCATATTTCTGCCGTCATTTAAGTTAATTGCATTAGACTCGTTTGACATGTTGCTTAGGTATCGATACTGGGTCGTTTATGGTAGCAAAAAGTCTGGGGTTTTCACAGATTTAAGCTAAAAAATCGCAGCTGCTGAGCTAAAAGTGTTTAAAAGCTGTGAAAGCTCATTAAAGCTGCAAGGAAAAGCAGTTAAACTCGTTAAGCTCCAATAAATAATGGCAAAAAGAGTTAAAAGCTCATTAAAGTAAAATAATAATTAAAAGAAAGACTTGAAAGCTCATTAAAGCGACAATAAACACATGTTGAATTAGTTAAGCTTTGAAAAAGCTTATTAAATAATGAAAATGTTGATTAAAATACGCTTAATTTCACACAAAATACTTTGAGCTTTAGATTAAGTCAATTGAATTAACTAAGCAACAAAAAGCGGCGCTTTTAATGTAAAAATATGTCATTAAAGCTCCGAAGCGCATTAAAACTTTAAGCACATTGAAGACTTAACTTTATTCCTAAGCTAGTCTACTCCAAGTCTGTTCCAAAAGCTTTTAAATTCAGCTTATTATCAGCTTTTATCAACAAATGCTTTAATCTAATTAATCTGCTCTCAGTATTCAAGCTATTGTGACTTACAATAAGTCAAAAGCTCCTGAATAAGCCCACCTCTGCTCCGAAAGCTTTTTATTCCAGCTAATAATGAGCTTCTCTTAACAGTACTAAAAGCTTTTCTCCAATTTATCTGCTCTCAGTCTGCGTTAAATGACTTTCAACAAGTCTGAAAGCTCCTCAAACCTCAAAAGTTTATTAAATTATTTAAGTTAAGACTAGAATTCCCGCCTTAATTCCCAGCTCACTTATCTAGCCAGCTCTTACAGCCACTGCATCCCATTTTAACTGCTTAGGAAAGTCTTAAATTTTGGCTTAGAGTGAAATTTGAGTTGGCCAGGTAATATTTAAAGATAATTGGCCAACACTTGACTACTGTGCACAGTGGGGCGTAGCCGGGCTTGTCAATTTTTGGCCATGTTTAAGACTTGGCCGCAGACAGCTTTCAATGTAAATCAAATGCAAAGCAACAAAAAGTGGCAAGTTGAACGTGGCACGAGACACGCAGTGGGGAACACGATACACGAGACACGCGTCCCGTTTACAGAGTTACCAAGCACCAAAATGCAGTTGCAACTTTACAAATTTTGTTTATGGCTGTGTTGCCAATGCCCCACGCCCCAAGCGAACAGCCACGCCCACACTGCCCACTAAAATGTACATAGAGCGCCACAAGCACTAACAGTTTTTTGTGGCACGCTCGCAAAAAGTGCACTTGTCCTAAGGGAATTTCCATTGTTTTTATTGCATGAAGGGAAACAAGTGCAGTGCAAGAGGGGAGGGTGAGGGAGGTAGTGGAGAAAGAGGACAAGAAAGGTTGGGGTATGGAGTGTCAAAGAGAGAGAGCGAGTGCTAGTGCGAGACAGGTAGAAAGAGCAGTGGTGCTCATAACACATTCATAACCATTTCGTACATGGAAATTTCTTTACAGATTTTTAACTATGAAAAATTGTTGATAGGAAAATTTAAGAAAATTTTTATGACATTTGTAAACTTTATTTAAGACTTGAGTATATTTTAATACTAAGTTTTGTGCTTTAAAATCTCCGAAAGGTATTTCTTTTTACTCTTAACTAAACAAAAATTAATCCAGTCACTTGCCCTGTATCTCCTGCTCTCTATATAACTCTCTGACTTCCTGTTGCTTGTCTAGCTATATTTTATTTCTATGCTTTTTTATGGTTCCACTGAAGCGTCTCCAAAAGTCGCATACTTTCGACTCTAGTGCCCACACTCATTTCGTAAAAAGCTTTTTTTCCCACTAAAAAATCTGCAATCTCCTTCCCCACATCAACTAAAAAGCAGCACATTGAGATCAACACAAAGTGCAGCAGCCCACGTGGCGTATGAATGCTCAAGCGCGCATAATACGCATACGCCAGGACAGCCAGGCATTGAAGCAGCGACAAACTGCTTTTATGCTAAACAATAAGAAACGCTTAAGATGCGTTGTAGCCAAGGCCAGAAGTCTTAAGAAAATATAGCAGAAAAATAAGAAAAATTCAAATAAAATATAAAATAACTTTAAATTAAAGAAAAATAAGTTTAACTTTAATTAGAAACCCACTTTAAGCTGGCAGCTAAGCAAATAAATGAAGCAATTAAAATTTGCAAGGAACTGCGAGTCGAGGGCATGTCAATTGGAGCTCTAATTAAGCGCACTCCAAGTCAAGAGCCAAATAGGGTGCTCGAAGAGCTGAATTGGTACATAGACACCGAGATAGATACATGTGTGTGTGTGTGTGCATCTGTTGGATACAAAACAATCTCAACTATGTGCAGATGTGGAGAATCTGTGACACAATGTGAATGGGCTGCAAGTGAAAGTCATGAAAGACAAACGTATGAACGTGTAGAATGCCAAATACACAAAAGCGAAAATGTGCGCGATATGCAGGCAACAGGAAGTTAGGCAGACAAGTGGACGGGGGGTGTGGAGGGGGGTAGAGAGGGGTGCAGCAGGCTTAGACAAAGAGACGCCCATAACTGTTAGAAACGCTCTTTCCCCTCTTTTCCTCTAAAACCTCGCAGGAACCCTCTGTTACCCCCCTTGACCTCAAGTGGGTGGCTGCCGTTCGTTGGCCTTGGCTCGGGCTACGTCTCTGCCTCCGTCTCTCCCTCTACTATCCCCTCCAGAGCTAAATAGATAGCACACACAGATTGTTACTGCAACTGTCAATGCAGCCAGCTGGACGTATATTAGCCTGGCTTTTTCCTTCCTCATCCCCCTCACATAATTGTCAAGTATTTTTGCTTTTTTTTGGGTTTAGTTTTGACAGCCTGCAGCTAACAGAAAAGGGTTTAGAGTTGCCTTTGAAGTGCCCAAAATGCCAGAGAACTGGGAGAATTGGGTTCACATGTGAGAGCCCTTTGGGCTGCTTAGGCTGCTTGGAAAATTCTATGGAAAGCTGAGCAAGTGGGCAAATTAATTGCCTTAAACTGCAGATGTTTGGAATTTAAGTTGAAATTTATAGCACAACTTTTAAAGTAACGAATTATTTACACTAACTCAAATTTACATTAATAATTTTAAAGTTAAATAAAAAGTTCTCTAAATATATTTTAATGTATAGTTATGCTCCTTAGCCGACTACAAACTTTAAGTATAATTTTTAGACACCGTACTCTAAAAAAAAATATAGCGGTCTATTAGGTTTGTCAGAAGCGAAACGGGCAGAAGTAGGCGTGGCCGACCCCATAAAGTATATACATACATACATATATTGTTAATATTTGAAAATTGAGTCTTAGATTTGAACCTATTGTAAGAGATTAGTTGGTTAACAAGCAGATTTGTTATAGAGTAAGTAATAAGTAACTTAAATTTAGGGTGTTACTAAAAAGCATTTAAATGAATTCTAATTTTAAATGTTTATGTATTTTAAACAGAAAAAAATTTCTGTTTTATTAATTAGTAAATTCTCAATTTATATTCCCACACCTAACGTTTTAGTGTAAAAATCTTGGCTACAATAAAAAAATTTAACTAAACTTTGTATCTACAATCTACTCATTATATTATAGGCCAACAGAAAGAAGAACTCCCCTTCCCCCTCTCTCCCCCCTACCACTTATTTGTGGGTAATGACATGTCACGTTTGCTCTAGACTCCGTTTTATAGTTGCATTCAATGACAGTGCAACGAAAACAACGACAACAAAGTGGAAAATGAAAAAATGAAAATTGCGCAGCAACTGCAATAAAATTAACAAAATGGCTTGGAAAAGAATGTGCCCAAAAAACACAGAGCACAAAAAATGATGAGGGAAAGAGATAAGAGACAGAAAATGGGAAACACAAGAAAAATGGAGAAAAAAGAAACGATGAAAATGAAAAGTAAAGCTGAAAATGTGCAATTTCTGTGCGGTTCGTTGGATGCGTCGCTCGTTGGGTGGGTGGAGCTGTGGACAAAGGGGGGTAAGGGGGTGAGGGGTGTGCGGGAGGTGTGCGTTTTTTTGTGTATGCGGTGGTGCGATTGGTGCAATTGGTGGTGCAGCTGCTGTTGCCAAGTGCAAACGCAGCGAAAACGAACAGAAAAAACTGCGACACGACCACATGAAAAAGTAGGCGAAGGAGAAGCAGAAAAAGAAGTGGTCGAAATAAAGTAGAGAAGAAAATTCGAGTTGTCATTATGATGACATGGCTTACGAAAGGGTACAAGTATGTAGAGTATGTGGGAGTCGTAGTTAAAAGGATGAAAATAATATTAGGCGGAATTTATAGAAAATTTCAAGGAAAGCAGCTTACTTTTTCACTGCTTGGTAAGCTAAAAAGTCAGTGTCAGCAAATAAGTCAGTTAAAAGCCGCTCATAACTCTGTTAAGCTTATGAAACTACGATTTAATACCGATTTTCTTAAATAAAAATCACTTAAAAATAAAATACATAAATAGCAAAAATTCAATTAAATAACCTTAAAAAAAAAACACATTACTTTTCCAACTAATCATGTCAAAATAGTTTGTAAAATTTTAGCCTAGTTTTCTTCCAATAAAGAAACAAATTTAACAACAAATCATAGTTTTAAAAGAGTTAAAACTACTATATTATTTTTAAATGTAATCCCTGCAACTCTTCATTTAATTACACTGTCAAAAGCATGTGGAATTCTGTGCTTTTTTCATGTGCAGCGCTGCTGCAGGGCAGCTCAGCCTCATACGCATTTACGGACAGCTATAATTGCGCTCGGTAGAGAGTGGGTGGAGGGGAGACAAGAGCTAACGGTAGTCATTCCATTCAAAATTGCAGCTACTTGCAGTGCATGGGCGTGGGGGGGGGCTAGAGGGTGTTAAGAAAGGGGACAGACAGAGAGTCGGTCTCTGTCACACACACATGAAGAGACCACACGCGACGTCAAAAGGATGCTGAGTGACCAACCCCTTCCAGACACTACGCCACTGTCACTGCCACTGCTGCTCCTGCTTCAAGCTGCCATCCACAATCCCTTTGCCCTTTTCCCTGTCCCCTTTTGCGTTGGCAACTGCCATTGCTGCCATTTAAAAATGTGTGGCGTCAACTGTACTTTTATGTACACACACACACACACACGCACACTAGCACGCAATTCATTTCATTCTCGCGCACATTTTTATATACGAAATTTTATTTCAATTCATTTAAAATATGTGTAATGCTTCCAGTTTTTTCCTTTTTCCCTTTTTTGGTTTGGGGTTTTTGGGCGCTCATCCCGTCGACTTTTGTGCTTCGATTTTCAATTGCCTGCCGCAGCCACAGCCTATCCCCCTGCCCCCTTTCAGCGCTGCTTACTCCACCCCTTGACCACTGCCCACTGGCATTTCAGCGCCCACTTCACCCACTCCCCCCACTTCCACCCACCTTCCCACCAAATAAAAAGCAGTGGAAAAAAACTGGGAGCCATTCGATGGTTGGCGCGTCATTTCAGGGTTGGGGTGGTATTTCAGCCCTCGTCGTTTGCTTTTGGGTGTCCGCGCAATTTTTTCAATAATTAATTTTTTGCGCGTAAATGCAATTTGCATGTAGATGAGAGGCACACACACACACACACAGGCAGACAGACATACACTACACCCCTCTCACTCACACATACATATGAGTCCTGCTCTTATGTGCACATAATGTGAGGCGCATGGATAACGGCACTTTTTATTGCATACTTTTTGGCGCGCATTCTCGCCGTCTCCTTTGCTCCACACACACTCAACTGCACTGACCAGTTGCGCTGTCTCTGTCGCGCATGTACACATGTGTCTGTGTGTGTGTGTGTGTGTGTGTGACTGTGTGTTTTGTGTCAGTCTGTACTTTTTCCCATCGAACGTTTCTTATATAATTATGCAAATTGCACTTGAAATGGCTGAATATTGCGGGCAACTAACGGCACAATCGATAGAAAGGACTTTACAGGGTCTAAGCACACGTATGCGTATGAATTTAACTATACTTAACTATATTCTGGTATACTTTGAGTGAGTTGAACTGGTTTAAGTTTTTTTTAAACGACTTTTAATTAAAATAATCGTAAAATTGTCGTACTTAAAAAAACTTTTAAGTCTAAAAACTATTTTTAGTGCAACTAATTCAATAAAAAATCAGTTTAAACATGATTTTAAATTAAAATAAATAATATTTATAGAAATACTAAATTTTTACCCAACTCCTTAGGTATTTAATGATTTTTAAAATAAATATACATATACATATCTGTATATCATATAAAATATATATGCTTTTAAACTAAAATATATTAGTGTTTTTCACAGATACAGTACTGAAATTGTATCTCTAAATAAAATAAAGATTTTTTTATAAGTAGGTAAACTTATAAAATTTTTTAAAAATTTGTTAACCTTTCTGGAGGAATTTTAAAAAATAATACAGGTACCTACTATTTGATTCTAGCTTTTTTTTATTTCTCCGTGTTTTAAACAGAAGTTTTTAAGTTTGGAAAAATGAATATATATATGTATATATCTAGTTAAAAAAAACCTTTTAGTTTCCAAAAGTAAAGTAAGTCCCTTTTAAAACTCTGTTCTCTATTATTCTCCCTGTCTAAATGTAATTCTTACAGAAGTTTTTAAGTATGAAAGAATGAAACTTTAAATAATTATATATGTCTAATTAAAAAATAAAATATAAATTTATATTCTCTACTTACCAAAATGTTTTATACCAAATTAACTGTAGTTTTTGTTAAGTTTTTTAATTTAATTGTATTCCAAACTGCCTTAAATTCTCTTCGTTGACGTGGGGACGTAGATGAGGGTAAGAAAGTTGCTAATTTTTGATTGGGCCCAAAAACTGTTTGTTTTCCTCTTCTACCTCTTCTTCTGCTGCTCCTTGATGTTGTTTTTAAATTCTCAAATATACGTTTTTTTTACTCTTATTATTTTGTTTTATTTATAAATGTAATATATAATTTAATGTGTAGCTTAAAACGTTTGGTTTTAAATATCTTTTTTTGTATTTATCTGAATGGGTTTTTTTTGTCGGGTTTTTATTTGCTTTTCTTGCACTACGAATAATTATTTAATTTGTTTATGTACGAAATTGTTTTTAATATTTAGATTTTTGTTTTTTTGAAAGTGGTTTTTACATGATTTTTGCTTAAGGTTTTTTAGTTTTTGTCACGATATGAATATTTGCCATTACGTTAATTTTAAATCTCTTTCGAATAATTTTTTTATACTTTTTATGATATTTATATATATATTTATTTAGTTATATATATCTCAATGTCTGTCAAACTGTTCCGTGCTTTGCTCAGCCAAAAAACACACACACACACACAAAATGTTTTGTTGTTTTTCCTCCGTGCTCTAAACTTTTCCTCACAAAGATTTTCGTTTAGTTTTCCTTTTTCCGTTTCCTTCTCGAACTTTTCCTTTTTGTTTGATCGCTTAAATTGCTCACCTTTTTTTTAGTTTTCATCAAAGTTTTGAAAAATTGTTTATAGCTTTTGATAGCTTCTCAGAACACTTTTTTCCTCTTTTCCTTTTCTAGTTTTCCTAGTTTTTTTTTTTTTTTTTTTTGTTGCTTTTGACCGCTTTTCGTACGAACGTAAATTTAAAGACGAAAATTTAAACCGTAACAAAAAAGTTCAATTTATTTTTTAGTTTTTTTTTTTTATTATTTTTTTTTAACGACAAAATTTTGTTTTATTGGCTTTTTGCCGTTTTTAGACACAAAAAATTTAACAAATTTTGGCTATTTCCTTTTTTGCTTTTTTGCTTTTCTTGTTTTCTTTTGGCTTTAGAATTTTTGAGACTTTTGAGTTTTTTGCTTGTTTTTCACTTCGGTTTTCGTTGCTATTTTCTATCTTTTGTTGTTGTGTTTTTTGTTTGTTTGTTGTTATCTGCTGTTTGCTGTTTGCTGCTTATCCTGTTTCGGTTATCGGTCTATCGGTTTATCGGTCTATCGGTTTGCGTTTCGCGGGTTTTGTTTGGTTGGTTTTAAGGCTATTTCGGTTTCGTTTCGGTTTGTTGCTATTTCTGTTTGTAGTTATTGTTATCGGTATCGGTATCTGTATCGGTTATCGTTATCGTTACTGTTGTTTGATTGGTTTATTGCTTGTGTTTCGCTTGGCTTTCAATTCTTATTGGTTTTGATTTTACTTTTATGCTTTGTATTTATTTGTTTGTATTTGTTTTTTGATTTTGTTTTATTATTTGTTGTGTACTTCGTTTACTGTTATCGTTTACTGTTATCGTTTCTTCTCTATTATGGTTACAATTGGTTTGCTATTATTATTATTTGTTAGCTTTAGTTTAGTTATTATATTTTGTTTTGTAGTTGCTTTTATTGTTGCTGTTGTTGTTGTCGGTTGGTTTGTTGTTGTTGTTGTTGCAGTGGTTGTAGTTGTTGTGTATTTGTTGTTGTTGTTGTTGTTGTATTCCAAATTTTGTTGTGAATTTTGTTTGTTAAATTTTGAGAAACTAACTAAAAATCACTTTTGGTTTTCGCTTACAACTGAAAGTTAACTTTAATTTGTTGCTATTTCCTTTTATGGTTTTTGTTGTTGTTGTTGTTGTCGTAGAATTTGTTGTTCCTTTGTTTTTTTTTTTTTTTTGTTGTTTGAAAATCAGAATGTTTTGAATAAATTAAAAAAATTATTAACTGATTGCACATAAGTTGTTTATATATAGATATAGTTTTATATTATTACATTTGTAATTGTTATTATTATGACTTGCCGTGATTAGTATTATATTATTATTATTAGAATTATGTTTATTATGTTAATTAACAAAACAATAGTTTAATAAGTATCAACAACGTTTTAACGTAATCTTTAAAAATGTTCCAAACAGTCAAAAAGCACCTAAAATGGAGAAGAACAGAAAGCAGTTAGTAAGGCATAAATTGGTTAGTAATATTAAATTCCCCGTCGGCGAAATAAGCCGACGGAAGTCAGTTAATAATAATAACAACGATTATTATTATTTAACGCGCGCTACTTTCAAAACTTTAATCGCCAACTACAGTTATCGATAACATTTCTTCCCACAGCCTCTCTCTCTTTGTTTGCTTTACTAAATCAAACACATGGCAAACGCACACACACACATGCATATGCATGTAAAACTACAGACGCAGACAGTCCACTTTCAGTCTCCTTCGCTCTCCCACTTACACCCGCTCTTTGATTTCTGTTGTACACAATAAACGAACCTAACCCCAGACACGCGTGCTTGCATAGACAAAACGCATTGTCTAAGCTTTGCGTGAGAGCCAGCGTGAGAGCGACAAATGGAGAGCGTGAGAGAGAGTAAAAGCGTCATGGCAGGACAACGACAACAACAAAATAGCGAATATGAAAATACAGAACTAAGCGAACAAACAAACATTTCAAGTTCAAAGCGCCGCTGGATGGCAGCACTAGCACTAAGAGTGGAAGGGTGGAAGGAGGAATAGAAGACATAAAATGACAACAAATAAGAAATGAGAAGTGTAAAGGGAAACGCACAAATCAGGCATAATAAAATCTAATGCCAACAAACAAAATTAAGGCGACGCGTCACGACGCTAAAGCTCTGCTGCTGCAGCCGCTACAGCGTCGGCAAATGCACGACGCTGACCACATAAACAGACTCACACACAAACACACACTCGCATCAAATTATTATACAGGGCATAACCACAAAACAGCACATGAAACTGTCAGATACAATACCAATTTACATGTGTATCTATCTAGCTGTGGAAACAGTAACACACAAAACGCTATAAAGTATTAGAAAAACTGCTGAACCACAACGATAGTTAATACTCGCTATGTATAGATAGATATAGATATCTAATAGATACAGTATCTATTATATAGCCAGCGCACATGTACAAAGCGATTTACTTGAAATTGTTGTCTGTACTTATTTTTAGCACATTTGTTCGCCACTAAACTAAATTGGCAAAAAAGTTCTTTGACATTTCGACAAACTAAATTGAAATTCATGATTTTAGCACATTTTTAACTACTTGGAATTTGAGCACAGTTTATTTTCCACGTTTTTGAGTTTCCATGTTTCTGAGTTTCAGTTACATTTTAAGTTTGTTTTTTTAATGATTTCTTGACTTTTGAAACCGTTTTACACAGAGTTCAAAGCGAGTACTCTTTTAACTTGTTTGTTAACTGAACTTTGCTTGTTTTCTACCAAGATTTTTACAACTTTTGGTTTTAGATTTATAGCTGAACTCAGTATTATCCATAGACTGTTTTCCGTATTTAGTTATCTTCAACAGATACATTTTTATTTGTATCTTTCTTCCTTTTGTTTGGCAACACTTTAATAACTTTGACTTCAAAACGTTTTCTCATAAGTCCGCACTTTTAGTATCTTTTTCATAGAGTTATTTCAGGGGTTTCACAGTTCACAGTTTTTAGTTCTTCATAAAAATCACGTTTAAAATATTTTACACTTTTAATCCTGTAAAAAGTTCTTTGCAAGAATTCTTTTAGTCACAAAATCCGCAATTTTTCCACTCTGCATTCTAAAAACCGCTAAAACACTCACACACACATACACTCCCAAACACTTGACAATCTTCAGATACATCATCTGTGTGAGGGAACAAAACGCAACGAAACAAAACACACACTAAATAAATATAATGAAAATAACGCGTTGAGATGTTGGATATAGGAAGTCTTTACTGTGTACATGTATCTGCAAGTGTGTGTGTGCAAGTATCTCAAGTGAAGCTCAGATGTATCGGCATCTCTGCAGACGCCGAAAAGAAGCGAAATAAGACGAAAAAAGGTTGAAGGCGAAAAAAACGGACACAGACAACAGAGAACACAGAACAGACAACAGAGAACCGAGAACACTCAGAACTCTGAAGAATCCGAACACAGTGGAATATGTAGCTTATACAAGAAATTTCTTTTAGCGCGAAAAACTTATGGCTGAAAAGTTTTGCGCGAACGCGCGCTCTACGAAACGCACCGAAAACGGCCAAAAAGATGAATATGTGCAAAAATCTTTTGCATACGCTCAAGAACCCCATGAAATCCAACGAGCCAAGCCAAGCAGCGACGCAAGCGTTAGCAGCGACTGCGACGTCAGCAACGACGACGACGACCGCAGCTGAGAGAGCAAAAGAAATGTAAAATACAGAAACGCAAAAAGAAACAAAAAAAAAAATGTTGGCGGGGGTGTGTGTTGGGGGCGGCAACAACGTCAACGGCAGCGACTTCGAACGAGCTTTTTGCAGAGGCGCGCGCTCCGGCCACAAAAACGAAACGAAATGAAACGAAGCGAACGCAAAAAGACGATGACGACGACAACGGCAACGACGTCGCTGCGGCATTGTTGCCCCCCTACACTCACAGGTACTCAGAGTAAGAGCAGCGAGAGCGCCAAGACTTGCTATATATGCGAGTGTGTGTGACTGTGTTTGTGAGCGAGAGAGCACAGACGAAGGCAAACAAAGCAAATAAAAGGCATTTGCAAAAAGCAACTTGGAGGTGTGCGTGTGCATTTATGTATGTGTGTGTCTGAGTATGTTTTCAGTATCGTGGCAGGGCATGGATTTCGCTCTGTGCTATATATCTGTTAGCATGGGCAATGGGATCTCTCGCTCTCTTTTTCTCTCTTACTCCCGCTCTGTGCGTGCTTGTCGCGCGACTTTCGCTGCTTACGTTAGCGTCGCTGTCGACGTCGCGTGCCTTTGGTTGTCGTCAGTATTGGAGTTGAAGTTGCTGGTAGTTTGGGTGACTGCTACGGCCAGTAGCAGTGAAGGGTTAACGTTAACAGTGCCACTGCGAAGCTCTCAGCGCACGTCTGAATAAGTACATGCATGCATACATATTTGAGTGTGTATGGGTGTGTGTGTGTGTGTGTGTGTGAGTGCGAGTGCAGTTGCGACAGGTCTGACGTCTGACCAGCGTTATAGCGTCATAGCTGTGGCTGTCTCCTCGCTCTCCCCGATGTCTCCACGAGCTCCTCGCGCTGCTTGTTTTGGCGCAAAGCGCGTGAAAGTGTTACGATTTGAAAAATGTGTAGCTTAGAACTGGGTAAATCATGTGGGGGTTGGGGGGAGTAGGCGGAAGTGGGTGAGGAAGTGTACGCAGTTGTTATGTTCTTTTTAAATTTCAGACTTGCCACGTGCTGATTGTTGAGCTTTGAATATGCATAGTTAGAACGAAAGAGCGAAGAATAGCAGACATAGAAGATTGTGGTTATGTAGTGGTCAAAGATACAGGGAGAGACTAGAGAAGTTATGGAAGTTGTAGATTAAATAGTTAAAAATATATATACATAAAAAAGAAACAAAAAACTTTTTGGATTAAATCCCAAAACTCTGAACTTCAACAAAGTCACCTCTGTATATCGATACTTTAACAAAGTTTTAACAAAAACTCTCAGAAGTATTCTAGAAATTTTAGTGAGCACATGAACTCTATTGTCAGATCTGAAATTTATTAAAAAGTCGACGTAAAAAGCAGACACGATAAATGGAGAACGTAAATTCCCCGACTAGATCGGCTAGAGCTAAGCTTCGTCAAGCTCTGGAGCAGTGCAATAAGATAGAAATTTCCCTCGAGAGTTGCATGAGGATACTGCAACAGATTCGTATGCCCTATTTACAAAGTGACGACGAGGACGAGGACGACGACGATGTGGAGGATAAGGAACTCTCGCGGAAACGTAGTTATACGGTGTGTGTTGGTAAAAAATCGCCAGACTTAATAGATATCGATAGGAGCGATGAATTTCAAGTTGATGATCTAATCCAGTATGCTGGACAAAAATTGAAGAGTATTTTACGTACGCAGGAATCGATTTTGCAACGTTTAGATGCTGTAAATACAAAATAAAAACACTTTTGGCTTAAACTAAAGTGGTATAATGTGGGTTTTATGGCTTAAAACTGGAATTTGATTCTTTTCAGTGTCAAAAAAACGTTTTGACAGAAAAATCTTTTTCAATTTGGATCACTTTTTGGGGACACATATTTTTTGTAAGCCCTTCTACACCATTTCAGTCAAAGTTACTACACTTTTCATGTCAGTTTTCAGTCGGGTTTAATTCGAAACTAAATTTGATTTGTTAACTTTTACGTAGAACGCCTCTTTTTCTGGGTAACAAGTCACCGGGGATGGGAAAACTGACGCACTGGAAAGAAGGTAATACACTAACCATAAACCGCTTTCGCACATCGAACTCTACAGTCGTTCAGATGGGAAAGGAGGAAATTGACAGGACACAGGCACTGGAGAAAATCCAGTACACACGCCTGAAGCTACAGCAGATCCTCAAGCGACACGAGAAGATTGAATCTATACTACAAGATGTCAAGAAACGCATTGTTCCCATTCAGTTCCTACTGGAAGCTGCCGATGAAAAGCACAACCCGGAAATTGAATTGGAAAATGTGGAAGATGTCGAGATCGATGAAAATATTCTGGACGTACCCGATGCCTTGGATATTAATAACTTAATATCGCCCTATAGGGAATTGAAGAGCCTGCGGGTCAATCAGTTGGAGAATATTGGTAGAAAATCCATAGAAACGCTGGAGAATATGCCAGATGGAGATTGGAAGAAGATGCTGAAGAACTTAAACGATTGGTACATGGAAATGGAACCTACCGAGTCGTTGGAAACCCTAAATATCGAACCGCCAATTGCTGTAGATTTAGATGAAGCAGAATTTAAACAATAAATACGCCAACAATTTATAATAAGCAGCTAAAACCCTAAGCAATGAGAGGTGTGGCAACAGCGCCAAACATTTGGCGCCAACGTTAGAGCACAACAAATACAATGACAAAATAGAGTAACAGAAATTAAGGGAGAGCAGTGCGAAGAGCGAAGAGTGGAGGCGAAGAGTGTGCACACAAAAACATTTGCCGGCTGTTTAGTTTTTGTGTGCCGGTACAAAAAGTAATCAACGAAAACTGGCAACAAAGCCCAATATCAAAGCTTCCACTCTATGTCTCTCTGCTTGCTCTCTGGCTCTCTGCTGCTGCTGGTGCTCTCGCTTGACAAGCAAAGAAATTTTGCGCAAATAGACGACGACACCAGAAATAGAAGCAACAAAAACGTTTCACCTCCACCCGCTCAATACACACACACATACACCCGCACAGACAATGCGCAGTGAAGAGTAATGCAAATAAAAAGACAACTTCAAATAGTTAGGCACACACACAATAAAATACGTATACGCGTGTGAGTGTGTGTGTGTAGTACATAGTGAAACTTTTGTTAGCTTTTTGCGTGCATTGGCATTTGTGTCTGGCATGTTTGTTTTTGTTATTGCGCTCTGTACTCTGTGCTCTTCTAGAGCGATTACCTCTTGGCCTCGGCATTCAAAAAAGGCGTCTCAAAGGGAGTGAGCGAGAGTGTGAGCAGGAAGAGTAAGAAGCGTAAGAGAGTGCGCTTTTAATTGTGTTTTTGTTATCGCAATTGCTTTGCGTGGTATAGGTTAAGAACAAGCTTTATTATGCACTTAATATATACAAAATATATGTATGCATGTACATGTATGAAATACTTATGGAATTGTTTATAAACTTTGTATTATACAGCTGTGATAAGGCGCCCTTTGTCTTATCTTATCGCTGCACTCGGTTCACAATTCTACAATTTTATTATAATAAATGTATGTCTTTCTCTTTCTTGCTTTTTTTGTTGTTTGCAAAATTAGTTAAAGCAACAAAATATTAGGTCGCTTCGAACATTCGCCAAAAAACAATAAAGAGAAGTGGCAAAAAAAGCATAAAAAGCCGGTTTTTGTTTTGTTATCTTTGCAAATAAGCTTGTATATGTGGGTGAGCTTCATACATGTGTGCACTGTGTGTGTGAGTGTGCCGGTTAGGGAGCTTTACGCTGTGTGAGTGTGTGTGTGTTTGTGTAGCTTCGATCCGGTTTGGTTTTTGTTTTTTTTGCGCCTCTGACTTTGCCTATGTAAATTTGCGAACCCAGACAACAACAACAACACGAGTGAAGCCTCTTGTAAAGGGGGAATGGCAGAATTGGAGAATAGAATAGTGGAAGGGGGGTGAGCATATGTTCGCTGTGGGAGAGAAAGGGAGGCTGCTTTATAAACCGGGTGCGCAGCAGACAGACAAAGCCGAAAGAATAACAAAAACAACACGAGAGAAATGGAACAGCAATAAATATGAATTAGCCAAAAAAGGTTTTATGAAGCCAGAAATCTAGACACTGGGAATTCCCTAATGGCGCTTTGTAAATTTACCAACTAAATAAATATTTACACACACATAATATTAATTGATTGCTGCAAAAATTGAGCAGAAAAACAAACAGAAATTGGTAAATGATTTTTAATTGTTTTTTGACCGATCGTTGAATTAGAGAAAATTTATTCAAATAAATAAGGAATTACAATATAATAATTAAAATAAAAAAATATATATATTTAAAATATAAATGCTGCTAGATTTAATTTTAGTAAAAGTTGTTTGTTTTTATACCAATTTTAAAATAACAATTTTTTGACTTTAGTAAGAACCGGAATAATGGCTATCTGTTTGTTATATATTTGTCATTTCCTAAAGTCATAATTTGCATATAAAATTTCATTAAAACGCTTTTTCGAATATTTATGCAAATTCTTCAATTTCGCAGGCATTTCCTGGCGACCATCAAAGAGCATCAATGGACCAGCGGCCAAATTGAGTCACACCAAATGCCATTAACAGTATGTGCTATTTAGTATATACTAGCCACATACACACTCACCCATAGGTGTGTGTGTGCACATGGGCTACGTTTAGCATAATTGTAATTTGGTATGAAAAGGGCTTTTAATTTAATGTTACACACACACGTGAGCACGTGAATTGCATAAAGCTGGAAAGCTTCGGGCATTTAGCTTGGACCATACAAACCCAGCACACCGCCCATGTCCCCAACCCTCCTCACTCCACCACTGCTCTTCCCACCCAATTCGTTGTTTCTCTCGCTCTCGCTGGCGCTGTCGCTGAGGTGTGCAGACAGCTACATCTTGTTTCTCCTACTGCTCGCAGCTGTGCAGCATATGCAGATAACGGTAAATAACTCTATACATGCCCGCACACACACACACACACATGTACATATATGACCGAAAGTTTACATGACTTGCTGTAGTTGTTGTTGTTGCTTAATTTACAGCCTTATGTCACTTTGGTGCATTATACTTTTTCATTATCGCGCAGCAGCACCCAAAAAGAGAGCGAGCAAGCGAGAGCGAGCACGAACGAAGAGAGTGAGAGTGAGAGCGCACGCATTTGCTCCCTGTCTGCCTTGCGCTATATACACATATGTGTCTGTCTCTCTTACTTTTTTAATGTCCGAACAGCAAAAACAACAACGACATACATCAAAGGGAAATGAGTTTTCATTTAACGCACACAAAAGCGGAAATGAATCGAAATAAATAAATAAATGCACCTGTCCGCCCCCACCAAAAAATAAGGTACAAAAATAAAAGTACTGATCCCAACCGACTTCCCCCTCCCCCCACATTTCGTGTCTGCAGCATCCGAGAGAGCGCACATGCGCAGTGCCGTCAGTGGGAGAGCGGGAGAACGGGAGCAAGCGAGAGGCGCCGCGAGTAGGCAAGCAACTAGACAGCTAGCTCGCTTGCACACGGCGTGCATTCAACCCGGCAGAACAGTAGCAACAGCAGCGGCGGCAGAGGCAGCGGCAGCAGCAGCGCCCAACTCACGCCTCTTCGCTGCCCAGTCGCAGGCCCAATACCCCCACCCACCCGCAAACATATGACGCCCTTTCATCGTCTCGCGGCGTTTTCATTTTCGCGCTGCATTTCGTTGTCGTCTTCTTTTCTTTTGCTCGTTTTCTACCGGCAGCAAAAGCAAAAGCAAAACTCGCATGTTGTTTGTTGTTTACTCTTGTTGTTTTGCCTTTCTTCTGCATATATGTATGTGTACCCCCACCCTCCTGACTGTATGTGTGTGTGAGTTCTGTGCTTTGGCCTTATCAAAAGTTTTTGGCGCTCTCTGTTTTCTAGTTGCCGCCTCGCCTGTTTCGCGTGGCGTTTTATGTTTTGTTTAGGTTTTTTGTTGCCGTTTTTACTTTGACTTTCATTCAAGACGAGTCTTTGCGTCGGTGCCCATTACTCGCTACCCGCCATCCCTACCCCCAACCCCCTAAACCACCGTTACTCGCCAGTCTCTCACTCCCCCTTTTGGCACGACACACAAACAGCAGAATCGAGCGCCAAAAACTCTCGTTGCAAGTAAAATAGATCACAAAATGGTTAACAAAACCGCCGTCGGGGTCGTTTAGAATACACACACACACACACGTACTTGTGCACCAAATTTTCTATTGAAAATTAAAGCAGGAGTGAAACGCGGCAAAAGATGTTGCATATCTCAGTGGAGAGATGTGCGAATTGAATGCTTAGAACTTAAATTGGGAAAAAATTATATGATTTAATTTAATAAAAAATATATTCAAATTAATAATACACATAAAATTTTTAAGAAGAAATTGAGGAACATTCATATAAAAATATAAAAAAATATTTTTGTAATTATTTGCAAAGAAATTTAATTAAAAATATTATTAAAACTATATTTTTATTATTTACGACTGACTTTGGCTTTGACAGCTATATGAAATAGTTGTACGAGTCAAATCATATTTTATATAAACAAAATTTAAAATTCTAGCAGGAATATATCTCTGACATATCTCAATATGCTAGAGATATGAAAAGATATCACATAGTTTTGTGGTGTTAATTGCTCTTACACTGACTACGAGTGCTGTCTTATTATTTCAATATGATATAATCCTTAGATCACTGACAGTAAAATAAATGACAGCAAATCGAATGGTAATTAAAATTATATTTTTTGATTATCATTTAACGTTTAAGTATCTTTTTACATAAGTTCAGTTGATTCAAGCTCAAACTATACAATTTATCACAAACTTCAGTGAATTTAATTTTAAACTTATTAAAAAATTAAAAAAAAATGTTTTAATCATAGAGCAAACTATTTGAAATAGTTAAAAATATTTATAAATTTCTCTTCACATTTCTTTAATAATTTTTATAATATATAAAACTTGTAAGCATAAAGCCAATACTTCAGTTATGTACCAGTTTTATACACTTAATTATAATCAACTTATTTTATGCAACACAACACCTTTTTTTTATAAAATTTAAACTAAACTTTCTTACACATTTCTCTTCCATATTGTAGCAACTTGCAGCTAAAGGTATTTCAAAAGCACATTAAATATAAATTGAAACGAAAGTTATGCAGCATAAAGAGCACTACGCCAAAGCTCGACTCGAGTTGAAATTCTTTTTTATATTTTTAGATTTGATTTGATGCGAAAAGAACCGAACAAATTTTTTGTTTGTTTCGTACGCGAGTGCGGAGTTTTCTAAACTAATTTTGTTAATCAGTTGGCGCGTAGTTAAAGCCAACACACAAAAAAAGAGCTAACAACAACAACAAGAAGAACAAGAGAAACAAACCACAAAATAGCTGGCAACACGACGACGTCGACGTCAGCGTAATAGAGAAATAGAGAGGGAAATTCAATTGGGAGTTCGGCTCTACATTTTTTTTGGAATTTTGAATGGGCAGTGACTGTGCTGCAGTAATTAGGGGTGGCACACACACACACACACACACGCACACACACACTCACTCACTCACTCACTCGCTTTGCAGAGTTAGGCGAACTGATAACGTATTAGATTACGTATACGCCGCATGACTCGGCGTATGCGTGATACTTAGCACTCACTTTTCACATCGATGTCGTTCGCAATTAACTGTTTATTTTTGTTGAATTTTTTAGAATTTTTGGCTGGTTTTTAATGGGGTCCGAAAAAAAGCGTTGTCAAGTGTCGGTCCAAAGTTGTAATGCGATACTAAATTAGGCGAAAATAAAACCTAGGCGACTAAACCGAAAATTTTGAATGTGTGTTGCTGTTGATAAAGCATTTTCGAAACTGATTTTTTGCATAACGAGGCGCTGCAACAAATGCAACGCCACAGCAACAACAACAGCAACAACAACAGCAGCGACAATAACAATTTCCGGGCGAAAAAAACTCATTATGAATTGCGTTTCCCTGACGTCGACGCTGCGGCAGCAAAAGCCACAGAAGTGGGTGGCAACTGCAACGAAAGAGCGAGGGTAGTGGCAAGTAAGAGAGCGGGAGTGGAATGGAGAGTTTGGGGCACACATTCGGCTGTCAATAATTAGCAGCCCTATTAATGCAGCACCCAAAAAATCAACAACAACACCAAATGGACAAACAAACTTGCGCTGCTGTAATTTCAACGCACCCGAAGTTTGTGTCGATTGAAATTGCATTTTGTGTTTTATTTTATGAGATACCCGTGTCAGTTGGTGAAAGGGTTGGTATGGTAGCGAAAGGCTTTGGAAAATAGGAGTAGAAATCAGTGTAGAGTTGCCCTACAACTCTGCTACTTAAACTGCATTTAAGTATCTAGCCATCAGTCCAGCTATAGCTCAAAGAAAGCTTAGTTTACAGCTGCCAACAGATTTCAGCTCATAAGTAGGCAACACTTTTTGCCCTAAGGATTTTTAGCCCCGAAAAGTAACAGGTATTCCTCAGTCAGTTGTCTCTTGTAGCCGCCTTTTAATGTATTCGATTATTTTGCTGTTGCAGCATCATCAACAAAATCAGTAGACGCTGCAGCAGCGACAGCGGCAGCGCCAGTAGCAGCAGCAGCAGCGGCATTAACGGCAGCGACTGCGACAGCGACGGCGACAGCGACTGCATCAACACATTAATGGCGTTCTCAGTCCAGTTATATTTTTTTTTTAGCTACCCCTTTCCCCTACAACTGCTGCAACTCCTGCTGCGCGCATGCCTCTCATTCGCTGCATGCAACAATTTTTTTGTGAATTCTTTTTTTTAGATGCGTTTTCGCATTTTTCACATGCGTTTCATTCACAGTTGAGCTGCGAAAAGTGCTTAAAACTTAAGTAGTTGTGGGGTAATTGAAAGTTAATACATTTTTTACTACTATATTATAATATGGGCAAATTTATAGGTTAGTTTTAGAACAAGTTTTATGAGCCAAACTGGAATTTTTTAGAGATTACCAAGATACCAAAAAATTATCTCTAAAACTTTGTGATAAACAATTTTTTTAACGTACATGATAATAATTTTAAGCACGCCTACTTTTCTCCTATTATTTATGACATGCCTCTCACATAAAAAAGAAATTATAATGCAATTTATTATTATATTTTTTGCAGCCCGAGTCGTTTGTTGTTGCCTGCCCCAAAAGCCGACCAACCAAATGGCAACCCACCGTGTGTTGCCACCCTATATGCAGCCCTGGTATTGGGCGGCACAGCCGCACGCACTTTTTTAATACATTTTTTACTCCTTTGCGTAATTTATTTTATTTATTTTTGTGCTTTTTTTACTGCTTTTGTGGCTGCACTTTTATTCGATTTTATTGTCATTTTGCGTACGCCACTCCAAACGGAATTTCCATATATTGTCGTCTATAAAATATAGTATATAATGAATGGTATATAAACTAAGTGTACGGGGAGTTTTGGGTGATTTTAATGGGTGAGTATTGAGCAATTTGTGTTTTTAAGCAGCTGTACTTAACTGCAATTACAGGGATCTATTGAGTTTGGAAGAGAAAGAGGTGTTGTAGAGGAAGAGGAGAGCATGTGGCTGCTTTTATATATATTCTTGATCATAGCTAGAGGAATTTATTAAGCCAGGCAGGGAAAATGGTGTGGAACAGGGAGAAGATGGCTTAAAGTATATATATTCTTGATCAAAGCTAGAGGAATTAATTGAGCTTAGCTAGAAAAGAGGTGTTGAGGGAGAAGAGCGAAGAAGAAAGCATACTAGGCTTATAGTATATATATATTCTTGATCAGCGTTTGCAATCAGAGTTGATATAGTCGATGCATCTCTATGATTGTAGATTTTAAAGAGTTTTGCATATGATTTTTTCAAAGTAAGTACAGGGTCGTTTATTAAATCTCCTGCATAACATTAGTTCCTATCCTTTTCGACTTTATTTAAATATTTATAGACACAGTAAAATATATATATTTTTTTTTTATATACAAAAAAAAATAATTTTAATTCCCTGCATAAATTAAATTCAGCTTTAGTTAATGCAAACATAAAACAAAAACTCATTAATAACAAATTTTAATGCCATATTCTTTACCATAAAAAAGCACTCTAAATAAATAAAATAAATTATGTAAACTGCAAACAAAGGCAACTACTGGCTGTGTCTGTGTTATAATTAATTATTGCATAATTTAAATAAACGAAGGTGGAGTGAGAAGTAATGCAAATAATGCCCACAAAATAATGCAAATTATTGTCAATTGCATTAAAATATCGCCAGCAAATAATTCATTATATTTTTTATCCAATCATTGTAAACATTGCAATTATTTTTAATTAATAATCCAAAGGGTTTGGGGGAGAGAAAAATGCTGATTGCATAACAATGGCAACTTTCGTCGGATAATTGCAGATTGGGAAATGGAAAATGGAAAATGGGAGATGGAAAATGTCCGTGCGAGTGTCAGCCAATCAATTGACATTCCCCATTGTATTAACTAAAAATACATAATACCATTAAGCTAACTCTATGGAAAAAAACTACAAAATATTTCTATTAAATCGCTGCTATTTTAATTTTATCGAACTGTAAATTAACCCCTATAAAAGTACAGTTTTTTGTGGATTTTTGTCTGCACTGTATTTGGGTTTGGGCTACGCACAAATAGCCAGCAAAAAAGTGCTACAAAACTGGCCCACACAATGGCCAGACCCTTTGCACATAGACCCTTTTATATACCCAGTGCTTATTTACATATTTACGCTACATAAGGTGTGTGCATATATGGGTTGACATTAAAATAAAATACAATATATATTTTTGACATTTTTCGCATTTTTGCTTAATTTTTAGTCAGCCGAGGAGCTCTACAAATTGGGGTATATTAACAGGGGTAGGACGAAGGTTTGCCAGAGGAGTGGTCTAAGTTTTAGAAGTGTTTTTGGGCGTTCAACAATAAGTTTCGGGATTATTCTGCAGCTTTAAATTAGTCTACAAATTTTAGACCTTTCTTTTGTACCCTTTCATAGCGTACTTATAGTTCGTTATGGCCAAAATTTCTAGGGTAGGACGAAGGTTTGCCAGAGGAATGGACTAAGTTTTAGAAGCGTTTTTGGACGCTCAACAACAAGTTTCTATATTAAACTTCAACTTAGTCTTAAAATTCTAGACCCTTCTTTTATACCCTTTCATAGCGTACTTATAAGTTGTTATGGCCAAATTCCTGGCATTTTTTATGGCAGTGGCTTCTGTGAACTCAATGGCGCTGCTGATTAACCATGCCACCGATTGATGCCAGGCGCTGTTGTTGCAGCTGAACTTGCAACGTGCAACGTGCAACATGCAGCCACCCAACAAATTTGCGCATGTGAAACAATTTTTATTTTTTCTCTTTACTGCTGCCCTGCATATGCTTTACTGTTGTTGCACAAGTAAATACCGTTGTCAAGGGTGTAGTTGAAAGCTCTATCAAGGGGATAAACAGTTACTTATTAAGTAAATTTAGTGGAACATAAAGTTATTTTTATTTATTCCTCAACAGAACATTTTTCAGTACAACTGATCGTGCTGTTTGCAGCTCTATTTCAAGCACCACAAATAAATTTATTTTCGTCTAAATAGCATAATTAATTTACACCATTTATCGAACATGAGAGCTCATAAAATTCTTTCACTTTTTGTCTATGGTATCTTTAGGCAGCGAGCGTCTGCAAGTCAGGATGGCCGAGTGGTCTAAGGCGCTGCGTTCAGGTCGCAGTCTACTCTGTAGGCGTGGGTTCGAATCCCACTTCTGACAAGAACTTTTTTTTAAATTTTGGTAAAAATTTATTTTTTTATATTTTTAGGCAGCATTTTAAATGTTTAAATAACATATTTTTTAAGTTTTCAAAATTTTTAAATATCTTAGGTAGATATTTAAAATATATTGCCGTAATTTTTTTAGCACCCCTTTCGGAAATTATGGCAACTCGTTTTGGACATGTCCAAAAATGCATCAACACACACGCACACACACACACACCAACGTGTACACACTGCTATGTACATGCATGTGTATTTGCACTGCCATTTACACAGAAAAAATCATCAGCGGAGTATAATGAAAATAAAACACGACTGATTTCCATACAAAATTTTCGAATGTTTGCGCTTTTTTTTTGTTTTTGTCGTGTGGCTGGTAAAAAATGCAACCCTTAAAAATATTTTGCGACTCTTTTGCACATAAGCGAATTTTTTTCGGCGGTTTTCAATTTGCATTCCTCTTTTTTTTATTTTACCGCCCGAGTGGGGTTTATTTTTAATGATGCGAATTCGATGTACGAAATTTTTCATTAATACAAGCCTAGGTTTTATTTGTTTATTCTATTTTATTTTTTCAGCAGATGGGGTGTCAGAGCGAGACGGAGACAGTGCAGTAAAACGCATCGAGGGGGGTTGAAAGGGGTGACCGTGGGTGGCTGGGGGGCTGTCAGACGTCAGTGGGTTGGGTGATGGACGGGATTGACAATTGTATGGACATGGACCATGGGCTTTAACTGCGTTATGTACAGCATGAGAGTAAATGAATGAATGGAGAATCCCTCGGTCAGCTCTGAATGTTATATAATCTATATATATACACTGATATGTATGTTTGTGTTGGTTGGGGAATATTTTATGTATTTGGCAACTCTGCTGGGGCTGTTTATGCAATGCGGTTTATTTTCCCAGCCCCAAAAACACGTTCATGCATGTACATACATAAAAAATAGACTTGTTATTTTTGCGTTGCTTTCATTTAATTTGCTCATCGTGAGTTTTTTGTGCGTATTATTTGCATTTCTTGCGCTCCTTTCACCAATAATCGAATATTATATTCAATTACATGTTCGGTAGTAACAGGCAACACAGTATCCTACCGAGAGAATGCATCCTTAGTACAGTTAACTCCCCTCATACTCCTCCTTTTCTAGGCCATTGCGTTCTGAATCCATTGAAACGGCGCAAAAACTGAAGTCAATCAAATTTACTTGCACATGGGCCATTCAATTGGGCTACAGCTACAGCTAATGGTTAATATGGGGGTCCAGTAATTGGATTATTGGCAACTGAATAGCTCTCAACTGGAGAAGCTACTAACAGACTGATTTATCCCTCAGAGGACTTTCAATGAAACTGCATTACAGTTAAATCAATTGCAATGCTAATTGACTAATTGCAGTTTGTAGGCACAGGCACAGGTATAACAATTCTGATTCACAAATTTAATATCAAAGTTTCAAATGTCTCCATTTTTAAAAAACAAAAAGAAATTATCACTTCGGTAATTCCCATACCGGGAATTGAACCCGGGCCTCCCGGGTGAGAGCCGGGTATCCTAACCACTAGACAATATGGGAGTGATGATCGATAAGAGCTTTATACGCTTGTTCAAATATAGCGCGGGACAACCGAAAAGAAAATTAATTTAAAAATAGATTTTATATTTGAACAATCCTTAGACACAAATAAAAAATTTGAAATCTCAAATGCGTGACATTTTCCCATACCGGGAATTGAACCCGGGCCTCCCGGGTGAGAGCCGGGTATCCTAACCACTAGACAATATGGGAGATATATCTTTAGGAAACCAATTACGTAACATGGTATCTGATAGATACAATCTATTATAAAAAAAATATTTATTTCTATTTAATTATAGATTATTATGTTTTTTTTAATTATTTATAGATGCCTCTCTTAACGATTTACTTCCAGTTAAATGTAGCTAGAATATACAAAAGGTTGTTAGGCATTTTTAAAGTTCAAGACACATAATTTTCAAAAGGAAAGTAAAAAAAAAACCTCTTGTAATCGGTTTCCCATACCGGGAATTGAACCCGGGCCTCCCGGGTGAGAGCCGGGTATCCTAACCACTAGACAATATGGGAGATATATCTTTAGGAAACCAATTACGTAACATGGTATCTGATAGATACAATCTATTATAAAAAAACTATTTATATGGTTATGTATGTCTACTTAATTATAGAAAAATATGTTTTTCATTTATTTATAGACCCAACCTAGCATCAATATATCTAGCTAGAAGATGCATTTTAAAAGTTCAAGAAAAATAATATTTAAAAAGAAAAGGGGAAAAAGAAAACCTCTTGAAATCGGTTTCCCATACCGGGAATTGAACCCGGGCCTCCCGGGTGAGAGCCGGGTATCCTAACCACTAGACAATATGGGATGGTTGCTGCCACGTGTCCCAATACACTCCATAAGAACAAAGCTGATTCAAGTGAGCCTCAAACTCAATCCCAAGATCTTTTCGTTGCCTCATTTATCGTCGGACATAAAAATCTACATACGATATATGGCCGCAAATTGTTTGTACACATCAGGAACAAGGACTGATTGAATTAAATCACTTAAAATGCAAGTCCATTCTCTTTGAATTTTGGTAGGGAGTGGAGGGTGAATTGCTTCTGGAACTGCAGGATATGCGATAAGGTCTGAGCCTTATATACACACACACAGCTCATATATATATAGAATTATATATGTAGCATATTATACAAGCTGAAAAAACACACATCAACAATGGCAACATGAAGTGCATTGCGAATTTTTTGTTGTTATCGATTTTTATGGCGCTAGAAAGAGATGCAAACAGCTCAACGCATGCTGCACAGGTGTGTGTGTGCGTGTGAGGGAGAGAGCAAGCAATATGCACTTGCTTTACTATATATAAACTGTAAATATAAAAAATGCAAATGCGCTCGAGCAATCATAGGGGGGACTATAGGGCGGTGGGGTTGGAGTTGGAGCGGCAGCAGGCAGAATGCAAGGATGCAGCAGCAGTGGCAGTGGCAGTGGCTGCCACACCCCCCACAACGCCTTTCAGCGCCCATATTGCCCAAAAAATGCAACAGACTGAAGGCGTAGTCAGAAAAAAATACGGTTGAAAGCCGAAAAAGGGTTGACATGCACTCGAAAAAATTAGTAAAGCTAAATATGAAATTTTTGAGTTTTTCAAATAAATAAATTTTATAAAAAAAAAAGGAAAAACTTTTTTTATAGTTTTTAAAATGTTTATAGCTTAAAAAAAATTATAAACCCTTGGGGACATTTATTTAAGACTAATATGTATAAAAACTTTTTCTTTTCAACTAAAACTAAACCAAAATTTAATAGTTTCCTCCCAGCAAAACTTTGCACACCTCAAAACTGTCAGTGCAACCCTCGCAATGGCTGCCTTTTGATACTACCAACAGCAGTGGGAGTGGGTGACGTGCCTTTTGCATGTCCTTGTTCAGCAACGGCAGCTGGCAACACCTAATGAAGCTGGGAACCTTTGTTCGCCAGGTACTGCAGGTAATGGCGGTGCTGCAATTGCATCAGGTGTGGAACTGGCCATGTTCGATGTTGTCAGCAATTCAACCACACGGGGACGATTGCCAATTTTAATGCATGTTATAGTCCAGAGTCGGAGTCAGAGTCGGAGGCTGAGTCGATGGCAATATCCGAGCGACAAAGCCTTTTGCATTTTTAAATAAAATTGCCTAGCAATTTTTGAGTGGTTTGGGCTACAGCAGCACCCAAATCGGTATGGGAAACGATTGGAGTTGGCGAAATGAATGCGCATTTTATAAATGAAGTTTGCGGTTTGTTTCGATGAAATGCAATGAACAATACAGGGTATGCAGGCGGTCAAAGGATCGAGGGAGTACATAACGGAAATGAGAGAAAATTCAATGGAAGTCTGTAAAGTCCAGTGTTGGAGTGCATTGGGATTACCGAAACAAGGGAGCAACTTAAGTACAAGTGACTAAAGCTAATTAATTTTGATAAATGAATCCATTTCGAACTTTATCTTCATATATTTCCACTTTCCACTTCCAAGCGAAAAACTTGATGGTCAAAAGTCATCAAAAATCAAATATATCGTATGTCTGACTGTCAACGGAACCAGTTGCGTCCTAGACCCCAGTCCACCCCTCGTCACGTCGACGCTTGTTCATTCGATGGATATCGCATATCATTCATCAGCTAGAGCCAGAGTTGACAGGCCAATGCAGCATTCACAGTTCACAAATAAATATATATAGAGTCTGGTATGCAAACACGTCCATTCACATAACTGAATGAGGAAACAGTCTGGTATTATATACGAAATGGACATTGATGCATTGTTATGATTTAAGTGTATAATGCCAATGCGTTATGACAGTTAAAAATGCTCAAAATTTCCAACAGCAGAAAGAAAGTCCAACCAATCTAGCTATAAAACAAATTTAAACGACGTACTTGCTATTTAATAAGGCAAAAACTGTTTATACATAAATAAAACTTATTATATTAACAAAAACTACTTTTAAAAACTAACAAAAAAGTAAACTCATCAAATTTGATTTGTTTTCCCATACCGGGAATTGAACCCGGGCCTCCCGGGTGAGAGCCGGGTATCCTAACCACTAGACAATATGGGATGGTTAAGTCAAGCAAGCGTAAACCTTAAGACAAAGCAAAAGCAAACTCGGTTTCTATAAATAGATTGGAGCATTTGAAAGCATATGCACTGTCTCGTTTACTCGCACAGTCTGCGTTATAAATAATTGAGAAACAAGCGCACAAAAGCAAATCAACAAAAGTCGCCGTTGTCCATTGAAAAGCAACAACAGTAACAGCAATAACAATAACAACAGCGTCAACGTCAACGTCAGCGTTAGCAGCAGCAACAACAAGAACAAAACAGAAAAATATCTACAAAAGAGTCATGACTGTGGGCTATGAATAAAATAAGAGAACTTGACAAAGAGAACTGAGCCATAATGATTGTTGCAGTTGGTAGAGGAGTAAGGGTATTTATTTTGTTGCATGCTTCACTAAAGGATTCTTATTGTACATTTACATATGTATGCACAATATATGCATGTGCTATGTATATAAAATATTGAAATTTAGCCTACGGAATTATACGAATGGATATGAAACAATAAAAACGAAGGCGTCCGCCATATGCAATGTACATTTTAGCTGCTCAACCACAACAGCAACAGCAACCAGCACCAACAGTAGCAGCAGCGGCTTGTGTGGATGGTGGCGAGGTGGACGGTGGACTGCATGTGGAAGCTGTTGTTTTGGGGGAGGCTTGAAGTAAAGTGCCGCACTCGACATATTGAAGCATATTAATTAAAAACATTTTCATTTATTAAAAGAGCAAGAGTCCGCCGCTAGCAACAAAGCTCAAGAGCAAAGGGAAGGGAGCGAAGAGCGGCAAGCACTCAAGAGTCAATATTTGCAACTTAAAGCCGAAAATCGAAAGAGATTTTTAGGCTGTGAGTGGCAAATTTAAGAGCAGTAGCTGGAGTCATTAAATTAGAAGTCTCTTCGGCTGATCCTACAATTAGAAGTGATTTACGTAAGCGAAAAATGTTAATCAAATTTGTGGGAATGCCCGTAATGCCTATAACAGAGTAATCTAAACCAAGCTAAGCCTTATAATTTGGCTAGAGAACGAAAGAGAGAGGGACAAAAGTGGCCGTAAAGCGTACAATGGCTTCTCATGGGTTACAAGCACCAAAGACCCCGAAGAGAACCGAGAGCACGATCAACAATTTGTCCCTAGTTAATTTTCATTGAATGTTCGCATCGAGAAATGCCGCAAGCTGAAAGAAGCGCAGCATTTTATCTGGGAGTCTGCATCGGCAATGGCAACGGCAACGGCGACTGGCTGCTAACAAATTACCCAATGCTGGCCATAATCGTAAGAAAGTAAGAGAGCGGAAGAGGGGGTAAGAGAGGCAGTGGGGTGACTGCGAAGTGGGCCGTAACAAATATATGTAGTACCATAACATAAATTTAAATGATAATAGCGAAAACATACATTGCCAGATACTTTGTTGCTAATTGCAGTTGAGGACGACTTTTTGCTCTAATTGAAATACAACACAAGAAGAAGAAGAAGCAGAAGCAGACGAAGAGACGACAGAAGAGAGAGCAGAGCGATGTGCAGGGTATCAATACTTGAACTTGTTTCTCTTTTGGCGCTACGCTAACTAGACGCCATTTATCATTCCCCGAACTGGGAAAACTAGATTTAACAACCTCGTCGAGTTTCAATCTTATAGCTTATTTCTCAGCGAAAATTAATTTTAATTACCAAAAGATTTCGCTGTCTCGCTCACGCTACCCCTTACCCTGCCCCTCTCTTGCTCAATAATCAATAATACTGTTGTGACAGATCCGTCTCTAATTAAGTTTTCTCAGTAGGTTTACGGATGTAGTAGTCAGATATTCGGTATAGAAAAATACTTAAAAGAAACTTAATATTTTAGTGTAATAGAAGTGACCACGATATAAACTATTCGGAAACTATAGGCAAATTATGAGACCACATAGAACATACCGATATATATCCAATAAATGCCGCTGTAACTATCGAATCTACGGAGCTATACTTAAAAGAAATCGAGAGACGTACGAAAATACTCAAGGAGCAGTACCAAATTGTAAACAGAACGATGAGTGCACTTCATTTATTGAGTGATAAAGGTATCGGCGTGAGATCTCGAATTCCCAAGAAAGTTGCCAAATACTGGAAGAAGCGACTGTCGCTGCTGCTCAACCAGGATCGGGAAACACGTCTAACATAAAAACTACAGGAATACATAAAATTTTCACCATATAGACCAGTATTTAGCCAGAATTGTAAATTTGATACCAATGCTTAGAGTGGAATTCGGGTTTTAAGTGAATATTAAAGACTTGGTAAGTTTTTAATCTTTGCCTGAAACAATTAATCGAATTGTACCTAAGATTGGGTTCAATTTTTAAATGTATTGACTTAACAGATATCCAACCAAACCTGCTTAATAAATTTAAAATCAAAAAAATAAGAAAGAAAATCGAAAATTAAATTTAATGAACTCTTCTCTTTCTTCCAACTCTTCATAAAGAGAGTTCACTAATTTGGAATATTCCTGCGGCTCAAAATTTCACATAACAAAGCAAGTTAGAGTTTGTGTAAACTCTCTTCCTTTCGTCCTCTCTTCCTCTCTTACTACTTCACTGCAACAACGCGATGTTGCCCTTGACCGTGGCATAAAGATGCGAGTGCTGCGCTTTGACATTGAGGCAGGGCCATGACGAGGGCTGCTCTGGAGGGGAGGGTGCCAGGTCTGGGTTGGCTCGTTTAGGAAATGGCAACAAAACAGAATTGCCAAGAAATAAGACAAACATAAACACACACACACACACTCTCACACAGTAGAAGATGTAAATGACGACGGCGTTGCCAACTCGTTGACTTTGTCGCCGACAATAAAAACAACAACACAACGACGACGATGACGACCCATATCCACTCACACACACACACACACGTACATATGTGCTAGTATTAGAGACGTTCTCCCTGGGAAGTTCTAAGTGGCGTCTGTCGGGAGAGCGCAAGAAAGACAGAGCGAGAGAGAGGGTACCACATTCGATGCTACTTTGCATGCAACAATGTGGATAGACTTCTTGCAATTATCAAGGCAGTCGCAATCGCAGTCGACTCATAGATGTCTATTCAGCTCCCTTACTCTCCTTCGTCGCCCCTTCATTCCCCCTTCTTCGCACTTTTGTCTTTGCTGTACTCACGACTTGTTCGGTTTTGTGCCCCACTTGGAAATCACTTGCGCTTTTTTATGCATTCATCAAAATGAAAACAATACGAGCGCAAACTCATAAAAAGAATCTTTAAATAAGCTGGACTCGCAGGGGAACGACTAAGGAAATACCCTTTAAATGCTACTAGCTTTTATATCAAGCCAACTTTTAAAAAACTTAAAAATAACTCAACGTTCAGTGCATAAATCAAGAATTAATATAAAAGTTAAATTAAAACACTCACCATTAAATTGAATCACGGGGTATGCACAAAACAAAACAGAATTTGCATGAGAATCAGTTTGGAGATTTTTTTTTTGTTGTTTGTGCTTTGTCTGCAGTTGGAAGCAAACGGACAAAAGGCGAAACCACAAAAACTAAACACGAACTGAATGCAAAACTCGCAGCCATGCGTCATTAAACCTCAAGTGGATGAGCCAGTGGCAAAAGGAAGAGAGGAGCATGGAAGAGCAAAGAGAGGAGGGCAACCAAGAGCAATTGCTGCCGTTTCGGGGCACGCTTCGGCGAACGGTCATTAAGTGAGTCAGTCAGTTGGCAGCTTAAAGTTGTGACTGACCAGTTGAGAGTAGAAGCGAAGAAGGAAGAGAGGAAGCAAACTAGCAGAAGAAGTAGAGTAAAGAGCGAGAGAAGGGAAAACTGCAGCATTTACGCCTACGCAGGCAACGTATTAAGTTTTTTTTGCAGTGGCACTTCGACACAGAGAAACAGAAAGAGAGTGCTGTGAAGAGAGTCGAGTGGGGCAGAGCTTAGGCAGGCCAAACGTCTGGACTCGTTAAAAACAATTTACTAAGAGCAGCTCGGGGTGCTTGAGGGGGGCTTCAGTCAGCCTCTGGTCGTTAAGCAGTAGCTGTGAAGTCGACGCTTAGTCATTAAAATGTGTCGCTGTGAGTGTGTGTGTGTTGGTGTGTGTAAATTGGGTAGTCTATAAGCAGTCCTTAGAGCAGTCTAGCAACAGTTTGTAGATCCACGCTATAATGATAGGTAAGTTAATAGCTCGACTTGAATTGGGTTTGAAAACTGGCTAAATTCAAGACTTTGACTTAGTTTAAACGAGCTAAATAAATGCTCAAACTAAGTAGATGAAAATAAAGGTTTTTAAATATATAAATCTTATTTTCATTTCATCATAGAAGAAATTAAACCAACTTATTTTATTTCTTCGATTTCTGGGAATTTATTAACTTTAATTTATTGAAACCACAAATAAAACGGATTTAAACTCACATTTATTTATCAGATGTGTGCAAAAGTCTTAAGAGCTTAATAGCCGCTCCTATTTAAATTTGCTCTTTCAACTTTCAATCGAGCTTTGCTCCCTTTTGTCTGTTTGCAAAAGCTTTTAGCAATTCACTGTTATTCTTGTCTGCTTGTGTGGGTAAAAGTAAATGCAAAGTAGAGAGAACAACGAAATATCCTTGAGCGAGATCATCAATCTTCTTTTTCTGTTGTTGTCATTTTTTGCTGCTACGCCTTTTAATACCCTATGATAAAAACAAAACGGTGAAGGGTTGCTGATTTTAGTAATATATTTTTAAGTCGAACTTTTGACAAGACTATTTAATTATTTAATTTTGTCTAGCTTTTCTGTAGTGAAGTAAGTTGTACAAATTGTTGTACAGGGTATTGCTGTGTCTATTATAGATTGATTAGCCATGCACATAGTTTTTATGCAGGCAGTTTTATTTCTTTTGCACCAAACGTCAGTCGCCGCGTTGCCAACTCCCCCACAGGCAGCAGCCCAAGCAGAGCGCCGCAGCGCAGCAACAACAATGAAAGCTCTGCCAACTGCAGTTAGTCTTTCCTGTTGTTGTTGTTGATGGTGCTGCTGCCATTTACCATGGTCGTTTTTTGTGGATTTCACTTTTTTAGTCATTTCCATTTATTTTATTTGCAATTTTGACTTGAACTTTTTAGCTACCTACACGTCGCACTCCCCTGTCTCTTCCCCTTACCTTTACCCCATCGCCGCTGCCTCTGGCAGACGCTGAGAAGAGAGCGCGGCACGTAGAGGAGCGTAGCGCATTTCATTTGTTGTTTTATTTATTTGTAGTGGAGTGTGTGTGTGTGCATGTGCACGAGTGTATTGTGTGTGTGTGCAATGCAATGACCTCGAACTTCGTTTGCTGTGCATCTTTGAGTTTTTCAGTATTTTATTTTTGCATTTGGCCTCTGGGCTATTTATTGGCTTTTGGCACTGGGTTCGTCCAGTTCGTTTAGTTGGTCAGTTAAATGGCAGCGAGAACGAGGAACATGGAACGTGTTTTGTGGGACAAATGGTGGCACGCTGTCTGCCAGCATAAAATGAACTTGGTTAACTTTATTACCTTTCTCACTTCTTTTTCTCTTTCTCATTTGAAAGTTCAATTGACATGACTTAAGGTGTGAACTGATGGCGCTAACTTCGTATTTTTATTTTTATTGGTTTGTCGTTTGAACCTTTAATAAAACTTTGACACAAACTTTACCTAGACCAAGCTGCGGGAGTGTGAGTGCTGCAATTCCATTACGAGTATGTATGTGTGTGTGAATGAGAGAGCGTGTGGGAAGGAAGCAAAAGAATATTTGGCTGCACTTTTGGCAGCTGTCCGCAGTCAGCAAGAGAGCAAGCGTGAGAGCGGGAGACGAAGGAATCTGTGTAAATACTGGCGATAAAAATAGACTAAATGAACTGTCAAATTATGCGAGAAACTTTTGCATTTTGTAAAGTTTTTGCACTGCAAATTTACAAAGTTGCAGCTTATAACTTATTTTACTATATTAAGTTCTTACAGGGCAGTGCTCTCAGTTTCTAACTTCCTCTCTTCTTTTTCCTTTTCTGTCTCTATCTATCTATCCCACTTTTTGTCATTGCCGAAAACTTAAACGCATGCGAGACTTTTTTTTGCCCACACAAGAAATCAATAAAATGCTCCTGCTCAACATACTCACACACACATACACTTACAGCAACACAAAACGGGCAGTGAGTGCAACTACTACAAATGCAATAAGCTGCAGACACAGACAGATTTACTCAACCCTTTACACAGGCACACGAAAGCGGCAATAAAAACTGCAATAATATTTGCTTGTGTGCAAGTGTCTGTGTGTGTACATGTGTGCAAAAAAGAAACTCCACTGACGCAGCAGCCGCAGCTCCAACCAACTGACTCTCTTTTTCTCGCTCTGCCACTCTCTTACACACACAAGTACTAGCACGTCCCCTTCCCCGCTGCCAAGCACTAAGCTGCACTCGTAACTCGTTCGCTCGCGTGCAGTCGCTGCGTGCTCTGTCACTGCCACCGCCGACGCAGACGGCAACGTCTACGTTGGCAGCAAACAGTTTGCGGTCGCTCTCGAAATCTAAATTTCAAGTTCGTCTCCTGAAATTTATCAGAGAGTCTTGCTACGTTTTGCACTTTTTGGCCAGCTCGGTTTGGTTAGCCCTCTTCATAACAGCACTTCAAAACAACTCAAACCACTACACCGCCCCCGCCCCCTCCCATACGTCGGTTAATTTCTGCATCTATCCTGTGGGCCCGTTTTATGGGCAAGCGCAGAATTAAGACCAACATCGCGTCGCACAAAAACCTTCCAAACTCACAACTCTCGTTCTGGTTGAAAACGAAACCGGATTTCTTTTTGGTTTTGCTGCTTATTCGCTCGCTTTTTTTTGTTTTTTATTTTTTGGTTTCTGGTTTATTTTTAATCATTTTTTCCTTCGTTTTTTTAGAAGTTTGTCTTGTGCTTGTGAATTGCCTTAATGCCTCTTTTTTTCCGCTCATATTTGACTGAGTTTTTGGAATGCAGTTTTATTGTATTTCACCTTATTTCAGTTTATTTATTTTATTTTTATTTCTGTGTGCAATTTGCTCTGTACTCGCAACTGATTCACAGTTTCCGTGTAGTATTTTGCATATTCACGTAGTAGACGGGTTTATTTTTTGTTTTGTGGTAGAAAAAAGAAAGAATTAAAATAACTTTGTTTTGATTTTGAAACGAAACTGGTTTGAGATTTTCTTGAATGGTTTATTCCTGCTCTGCCCAGCTGAATGAAGTCGATTCGGATTACGATCTAAGGGTATTACTTTGTTTTGTTTTCCTTTCCTTTTTCTCGCATGCAGCGTACTAGCCTTAAGGAATCAGCTATGAATGAAACGCTTTTCAACGGTTTTCCACTTTTTGGTTTTCCTGCTTTTTCCGTTTTCCGCCTTTCAGCTTTGAGGTGACCAAGCGGTTTTCTTTTTACTAACCTCAGCCGTGGCTTCCTCCATATTGGCTTTAACATCTTAAGGGCTTTTAGGTTGAGGCGTCTTTGTCGCCGAGAGACTTTCTATAAGTTTCCGGAAAAGTGAGGAAAAAGACAAGACGCTTGAGCTTATGTGTTCAGTTCCCTTAAGCGAAGAGAAGATTGACTTCTTATGAAGCGTTTCTATCCGAAAATAGTTAAAAAAGAGGTAGAGGAAGATAGAGGAAACTATAGAGTTATTTTTGGTAAGCATTATCTCTCTCTACTATTTTTTTCCTACAGATCAAAGCTTTCCTTCTAGCATACTTCCTCCCGGCATAACCTACCTTTCATTAAACTTTGTTCCCATCGAATTTCCAAACTTCTATCCAAACTGGTAATAGGTTTTCCTATCACTAAGTTTCTTCTCCACTCCTTCAATCCCCACTAAACCTTAACTTAATTTATCCTATCTCATAGCTCCCCTTTTCAAAACTCATTGTGGTTTTATACTCATAAAGATATATTATAGGTAGATTACTGTACAAGTTATGATAAATTAGTGTTTTGCATATATGTAGAATTATAATGAAATCGAAGTGAACTCAATTGTCTGTACTGCACATACTGCACATGTAGACAATTACTAATTTTCCAAATTTTTGTTTCAATGCTTTCTAGTTTCAATGACGTCCCGAGATGCGACTTATGTCGACGCTGAAGAGTTCGAAATCTACGTTATGCTTGCGAACATCGAGGGTCACAACTAAGCAGTAGAGGAGTAGGAAAAGCTGTTTTGTGCGCAGGACATAGGAAGCACCCATCGCATCGGGAAACAGAGGTTTACCCCAACCACAGTCGTAGAGAAAATAGCCACCATTTCGATTAGAGGAGTAACCAAAGGCCAGACAATGCTCCTGGCACTCCATAATGCCCCACTTGTGGCGGGTAAAAAAGTAGTTGAGAGCCTCGAAGAGACCCATGATGCCGGTGGTGGGCGCACTGTAGAGTTGTCCAGAGCAAACCTGCTGCGTTTGGACCTGAAAGTGAATGTTCTGAAACTCGCACTCCAGTGCCAAATCTTCCAGTTCCAAATTGTGATCACTACTAGAGCTCTGCGATAAACTCTGGCGATAATACCTGTCCCCATTGACGACAATGGCGTCGAGGAATTTGGGTGTCCACTCGCCCAGATTGCGAAAAGCACTCGCTGCACAACAGGCCATCACACAACAGGCCAAATTCTGTTGTCCTCTCACCAGGATCTCAAAACAACCTGCAGTGGGATGCAGGCCACCCCAGAGAGACCACAGATAATCGTTGATCTCGACGTCGTAATCATACCACTTGGTTTCTCTACTCAGTTCTCGCAACGAGCCCATCATGTTGCTGATCAAGCGACGGCTCCAGATCGGTGGTGTTCCAGGTGCCAGTAGCCACGTCATCGTTTCGCATCGCGATGTCAAAGGTAAATCGACCTCCATCTCCCTTAAAATACCTTCGATAATGCTGTGTGGTTCGAACCTTGGTTGGTACATGTTTCGCTATCGGTTCCTCGCGTAGCAATTTAAACTTTCGCCGATTAACTGCTCTGTGATACCGATTTAATCCGGGAGTATTCTGAAACGGACCGAACGTGGGATAGTAATCGCTGGTTAGCAGTTCACGCACAAAATTCGTGGTCTGAAATGGTTTCATCGCGGTCGAAACTTCTCCATAGGTTATTTGAGAAAATCTTTATACTATCTGGGCTCTAAAACAGGGGGAAAATAAATAACTAATACACGACAAATTTTGAAATCAAGTTGAAGCTATATGACGAACAAGGTGGAAATCGTAAGTTTTTTAAGAATTACAAGTATAGCTAGGACTACTTGGACTGATGAAGACAGGATTTTATACTGAAAGGACAGAGTTTATGTACGTAGGTCGAAGGAAGGAAGGTCAAGCTACTTATTCTGACTAAGAAACCTAATTTAATTTGATCTTTTCTTGATTAAAGTACTTCTGAGGGATCCAAAGGATCTGAGGAACTCATTTTTCGTAAGCCCTTCTTTCAAAAAAAAATAATTTAGGTAAAAACTAAATTAGATCCGTAAAAACCTACAAATACTTAAATTAGCTAAGAAGCTAAGAAGAAGGTTCGTTAAAGGTTAAATAGAAAACATGATAGTTGGACGAACACCAAAATGGACCTACCTTAGCTCCAACCTAGATATAATGAAATATATTTAATAAATCTATCCATTCCGATAGCACCTAACTACTTTCCCCCCAAGAGAGTTAAATAAAAAGTGCTACCACCATTATCACATAATTTGAAATACTTAATAATTTTATTGCATAACGTTTAACGGTCATCAGCTGTGGACAGACATAAAATTTAGGTTGGCCACACCTTTTATGACTTTCTCAGACAATACAGAAGAGTTTTGTTTTTTGTTATTTTCCTGTTTTTTTTTTTCAGGTATTCAAATTACCTTAACAAGGTAATAATCACGATAATTGCTACACGTCAAAACGGAGCTCATAAGCAAAATTGGTAACTTGAGGATATCATTTAAGCTCTCTCAAGATACGATTGGAGGGGGAAACCCACAATTTAACCTCATTTATTCTGCACACCTTGTTGAAGTTCTTGACGGGATTCGCGCATGTCCATCTCGATTTCACAGAGTTTCTGTGCGATCTCATGGCTCATTGACTGCACTGCCATCATATCATTAAAGGCCTGCTCCCGATCAAGTAGCGTTTGATTATATTTCCTATAGAAATCCTCCGTTTTCAAGTCAAAACTTTTGATTTCCTGCTCTACGTGATGATCGCGTCCTCCTCTGATAATGGATTTTAATGGTACGAATGCGTTTAGTACGTTAAATTCTACTTCAGCATCGGAGTCCATGTCCTCCGTATTGTCCATGTAGTATCTGTGTATCTTCAGCAGATTAAAATGAAAGTTTTGCCAATTAATTCTTTGGGGATTTGTATCTATAGTCGCCGTAAAACGATCAATGTCTCTAATAATCTCCTGCATATCCAGCGAGGTTTCCATTGGTATTTCAGTGTCCTCAAGGAAATCATGTTCTAGCAGCACTTCCCTGTGATAAGTGGGTCTTACATTGGAGCTTAATTTTCTCACAAATTCCTCTCTCTTTTGCTTTATGAGTTTTATAGACTGTGCAGAATTTCTTCTACAAAGTTTCTTGCTCTTTTTAGTGGAATTCTTCTTGGGCGCAGTGACCGTACAGGTGTGTATGCCCTTCTGAAATTTAGACTAGAATTTGTATAAAATTGGGGGGGTTTATGTTAAAAGACAGACCTCCACGAGTACACCCTTTAGGGAGGCGCATTTGGCCTTTGTTTGCTGCACCAATTCCTCTCTTCGAATGGTATTCAATTGGGAATCTCCAATCACTTCCTCAACTTTGCCTTCCAGTCTCAATTTATGATCAGTTGAGCTACTTTTCTTAGCTCCCTGTAAGTTTAGTATTTAGTAGAGATCGTTAATGGGTTAAGACTTATATAGCCACCTCCTTGAGAGCGTTCCTCTGCTGAACTCGCTTGGATTTCGATTGCAGTCTCTCGACTCCAACCAGCGTCGAGTTCGAGGAATTCGAAGTGGGTAAAGTAAGTCCAAGTTTAGTGCTTTTTCTGGAGATTACTTTGCCAGAACGTTTGCGTTTGACAGCTTTTAGTGGCTCATTAAAGGTGGGCATTTCAATACTCATAATGTATAAAAATGTGTAAACAATTTTTAAAAAACTTTTAATTTTTAAACTGAACTTTGGGACTACTATAATAAGAAGTGCTTACTTGGAGTATAAACATATTTTTGAGCACAAATAAAGAGTTTACTATAGAACAAATTTTAGGAGGAGCAATAAAATTATTCCCCAAAAATTATATAGAATTTTTTAAATAACAAAAAAGGAAGAAAACTTTCGACACTTGCATAAAAAGTGACAAAAATTTGTAACGATCCCCCCTCGAGCGTTACGCAAGACCGATATCAACTGGGGGAGTGGTCAGGAGAGTGGAACCCACTTTATAAGAACAAGTGCCGCAAGTGACTAAAGCGAGTAAATGAAGTTCGCGTTGCAGCAACGCATTAGCGTAACCGATAATTTAAGGCATCGTAAACACGTCGTAAATTTTGCACAAGCAAATTTAGGCTTTAATTTTCTATAAAAGACAATGGAGCTCGAAACTCGAAACTCGAAGCTTCAAGCCTCAAACTGAGCGTATGCTTCGTCTCGGTTGTCGGGCATTCCACAGTGCACCATACACCGTGCAGCGAGTTGTCTTTCTGTTGTTGTTGCACGTAATTACAGCCCATTAATTTTTGTGTGTTGCTGCTTTTTTTTTTTTCTCTGGCCTTTTTTTGCTGCTTCTTTCACTTGGCGCATGCATGATAAGTGCCACTTGCCCAGCCCACAGACTCCAGCAAGAACTCAGTAGCAGAAGATAAGTACACTGAAACAAATTAGGAACAAAAAATAAAAATATATCTCAGAAAGTATGAGTCAGAACTAATATTTCTGTGTACATTAAATGTAGGGAATACTTATAGATTAAAGGAGCAACTTCCTAAAATGGGATCTCAAATTAAATAATGAATTTTATAATAAGAAAATCATAAGTTTTTATAATATTTAGGCATTAACATTAAGATAACTATCTATTTTAAGAAAATTTTTAAATATTTAAAAAAACATATTATATTTATTAAATGTATTTTTATTAAACATAAATAAATTATTAAAAATATATGTGATCAGTCCTATTCTTTTTCTATCAGTGTAACTCTGTGTGTCTCCTTCTCCCCCTCTATCTCTCGGTATACCTCTCTCTACCTTACTCCCTCCCTCCCCTTCTTTCTCTCCTCTCTCTCTATCCCTTTCCCCGCCTTCCAAACCCACATCATTCTGCCTCTTCTCCTGTTGCGTATTTTGCTTTGATGAAAATGTTTCCCATTTCTTGGCCTCAACTCTTTTTCCTGCCTTACAGCTGCTCCTCCCCCTTTCCGCCCTCCTTCTCCTCCTCCTCCACTCCCCCTACCCAACCTCTGTGACTGTGCAGTCTTTGTCGAGGTGTAACCTATATTTTTCTGTTATTTTTAATTAGAGCTTTCTCTGTGTCTACTGTCTACTGACTGCTGACTGCTGACTGCTGCCTACCACTGTTGATTATTGTGCAGCATGTGGCAAAGCAGCAGCAACTGCCTGCCTGCCTGCCTGTGCCGTCTCCAGCTTGCCACACGTTGCAGCCAAATTGAGCAGCTTTGGCATTCCAGCTTGTAATTACATAACTCGCAGCTGGAACTGGAACTTGGACTCTTCCAGTTGGCCATAGGCCCAGGTCTTCACTCCCTTCCATGCCCCCTCATTTCTTCCCAACTGTGACAGCTACTGCTACTTCAGATGGTTTAATCAATTTATTTAAATGCGTAATGCTAATGAGCCTAATTGCAGAGTATCCTACGATTGTTATACGATTGTTAAATGCCCCTCTACTTGGAGGAGATGCGAGGTATTCGGAATGCTACCGCAAACAAATCAACTCAATTCTCTAGACATCTATTTAATACGATCACATTTAAGTGAAAGATTGGATAATAATACACACACTAGTCGGACTTTAGTTCAGTATACTTAAAATGCAGCTGCTTAGATGCCTTAACAAGTATATCGTAAATGTGTCAAATTAAAAAGCTATCAGCTGAGATGGATTGAGAATATCTAACTAAAGTTGAAGGCATTAATTTACTGAGTGTAAAATTGCCTAACATTTTCGTTGAGGCTAAGCTTTATTATGGCTTAAGAGTTGAAATAAATCAAAAGAAATACTTAAAACAGTTAAGTATAATTTAAAAATGTAAATTAAATAAAAATAAAATTTAAAAAAGAAGATTCAACTTTTCGCAGCCGGTAGGATTCGAACCTACGCTCCCAGAGGGAATCTGATTTCTAGTCAGACGCCTTAACCGCTCGGCCACGACTGCTTGTTGTGTGCTGGTGGAACTTTAACCTACTTGAACTCAAGCACGCTTGTACAAGCACTCAAAATGGGCTATAAATAGAATTGAAAATTAAATTAGGTCAATTGAATAACAAATGATAAAAATAAGCAATTTTATGTGTTTTTAGGAACAGCTGAAAATATTTGTTTGCGTAGCGATCGCGAGTTAGTGAGCGATAGAGCGAGAGAGAGAGGGAGATAGTGAGGGAGAAATGTTGGAAAACAGAGGCAACAAAGCAAATGTGTTGCAGAGCCAATCGGCTGCAAATCAAGGCGTCAATTAAGAGGAGAAACGCTGCCGGCTGAAGACAGCAACAAAAAGGTGGAGCCACGATTCACTATCAGCCACGCTCCGACTCTTGATCTCGCCGAGACGGCGACCAGAGACCCAAAGATCGAAGACCCGCGGCAGCAACATATCTCTCTCGCTCTCTCTCTCTCTCTCTCTCTTGCGCTCTGTATCTGTCGTGTCTGCTCGTCTCTTCATTGGCACCTGCATTTTATTTTCATTTCTTTTTATTATTATCTGACGGCGGTAATTCGCTTTTGATGTCGTTCAGTCAACCAAAGCACCTCCTAAGTCGCTGCTGCTGCTCCTGACTATCCTCAGATATTGATAAAGTGTTAACGGTCTAAATTGATGACCAGACAGCAGGCACAACACAGCCACATCCACAGCCCCAACAGCATTTGTCGCCAATTTGATGGAGCTGCATTTCAGCAGTTGTCATCGGTCACTCGAGTACAACCAGAGGCCTGATAAATCGTTGCTTGTCTGCTGATCAATTGCTCGATAACCCTCTCAGTTGTCCGATTTATACAGATAATTATAATAAGGCAGCAACAGCAGAAGTTCTTTGTAAGAAAATATTATCTGAGTTAATCATTTAATACTATAACTTTGGGAAAATTATGTGAGCTTCTCTACAATTTAAGGTGGTATTCTAGTCTGAAAAAAATCGGAAAAATGTTTAAGAAAAAACACAGAAAAATTGAAAAAAATATTTAATTAACATTAAACTATAACAGTTTAATAAGTCTACTTTTTAAGCATATCATCCAGAAACATATAACAAAAGTTATGATAGTTCCTCTTTAAAAACTTTATTTAATTTTTAAATTAATATTCAAAGTTTTAAATACTTAATTTTTTTCGGTAAGATTTTTGTTTTTATATATTTTAACTAACAATAATTAGTTTAAAGAGACATTACTTTATACTATTTAAAAATTAAAGAAACAAACATTTGTAAGTCTATGCTATCCATAAATCTCTGATTTCTTTGCCCATCAAAAAGAAAGCTACTATATTTTAATTACTGCGCACTCCTACTAAAAAATTGATTAAAATTTCTAATTAATAACAAAAACCGCAGACAAATCAAGCTTAATCTTTGCTGGCTTCTACTAATTGGTTTGTCTGCCAGTTTCTTTATGAAGACAGTTGGGAAAGGTATGAAGAAGAATTGCAGGTTCAAGTCGTTAACCGTTAGTAGTACTCGTATGTGGCATGTGGCATGTGGCATGTGGCATGAGGCAGCAAACAACAATGGTGTTGGCCCAAAGAGGACCTAAGCTAACCCAAATACCAACGCATTGTCGAGGCTAATGAGCTAACCACTTAATCGCCAGTGAACAGCGAACACCAGGAGTATCCGCAATGTCCGCAAAGAGCCGTCAGATGCATTCCTGCAATTCATGGTCCATAACAAAAGTGTGTGCAACTTTAATTTAGCAACGCTATAAATCAAATTCGCAAAATAAAAACAGAACAGTCCAAAGAGAGAGAGAGAGAGAGAGAGGGGAGAGAGGGAGAGAGAGAGCTAAATGAAGTAGTTATCCAGTGAGTTGGTACATTGTTGGTATTCCCCATTCATCATCATCGCCCAGCTGCGAATTCAATTCACGCCTGTGCCAAAGGAATGCCTTTGACACACGCTTAGCAGTTGGTAGGGAGAGAGGGCGAGAGGAAGAAGGAGAGAGGAAGACGGAGAGGGAGCGAAGTAGGCACAGCTAGGTGGATCTCCAAATGAATTGCATGAGGCGATAATTAGCGCTCAATTGTCGTCGTCATCTGCCTCGTCCTAGGCCAGTTCCCCAACCGACCCAACTCCCTTTGCGCCCTCTGTCTGTCCACCCTTTCTCCTATTCTGCTATTCTTACATTGTCAAGTCCCCAGCACGATCATCGCTTGGCCTTTTTTCCACTTTGTATCCAGAGTTTTACGTGACGAGCACTTCAATTGCAGTCAATCAATGACGCAGCTCAAATCCATTGCCGATGATCAGCAGCGATCACCTGCCATGACGCCTTCTCCTCTTCTTTCTTACTTCTACTTCTTCCACTTACCTCCTACCTCTCACCTCTTCTTACCCCCTTGAAGTTCTCTATTTTGTAGACAATTGTTGGCTGATTATGGGCGCGCCCAATTCTGATTACTCGCATATTTAATGGCTTGATTTTGTTAGCAAATCCGGTTGGGTTTCTTTGTAGTCTGTGGAGTGGATTGAAGGGGAGTTTTGAAGCTTTACCTTTACTGTCTACCAAGAGCTTTTGATTAATCCTAGTTAAACTTGTTAAGCTACATAATCCAACAATTTATTAACTTAACTTATAGTAGCATTCCTTATACAAAGTCATTTAGAAGCTGATTTTTCAAAAAGTAAATTAATCTGAAAGCTTCTTAAAGCTTACTCATTAAGCCTTTACAAGCATGTGTTATTTAATGCATTTTTTACCAACTTTCAAGCTCTTAATCGAGGAGACTAAGAGCTAAGAGTTTAAGCATACCTTTTAATGAACTTTGTCTATATAAAAACAAACTTTTTGGTTCTATAAAACAATAAATAAATTAATAAAATTAATCAAACTTTTCAAAACAAACAGACTTCAAACATTTGAACAAATCTATAAACGAATTTCATAAGCTTTCCAATAAAAAACTTCTGTTTAATGCTTGACTCAAAGAAAGCTCTTCTTTTAGCCGAAAGTTTCTTAAAATAAATACCTATTGTATACCCAACAAAATAAATAAGAAATTTAACAGTTCATCTAAAAAATCAAAGCGCTTTAAAGCTGTTGGCTGGCTTAATGCCAAGTCAGCAGCATAAATCAATCAAGTTATCCTGCAGTTCTCTGGCTGACTGACAAGTATTTACCAAAGCACCGTCTAAGCCAACATTTACAGATGCTTATCGGTGTCGTTTCTTTTTGGCCGGCTGAGCATAATCTTTAATCTGGTGTCAATCAGACTTTAAAGCCAACTTCCAGACAAACTTCAGCTTCAACTTCAACTTGAGCTAACCGACCAAACAACAAATCCAAATCACTGACAAATCATGTCAAAGAGAATTTCGCAGCAGCAAAATGACACGAGCCGATAAGACTGGAAAAACGTAAGGAAAATGGTTAAAAAAGGATGTGGTGAGAGGCAAAATATAAAGAGGAATAAAAAACAAACATAAATGGTCTTGGTGTTAGGTGTCAGTTATAGGCACTGACAACTGTCAATGATAAGACCACACATCGCCAGCTGTGAAGAAGGGGCAGCCACGCAGTTTTTCAATTAGCCAACAGCAGAAAAAAGGGTAACAGACTGAAGAGGGTAACAGACAGCAGTGGCGAAAAGTGGGGTATTATAGACAGAGGGTTTGCGTGCGAGTAAACAATTTCTGTTCTGTTGCAGATTTCATAACAAGTTACTGGAATTTGCTAGTTACATGCGATAATTGTGAAATTGCCTTGTTGCAATTGCATCTGGAATTCTGTTTTACATAATTATATTAATAGTTGCTAGCCATCACGATATCTCAGTCGGCGCAGGCGCCCTCCGCCCCTCAGTCTCCCCATCAGTAACCCCATTCTGCTCTATGTAGAGCAGCTCAGCCGTCAGTTTGATTAATGCCCAACAGATGTATCTTGTATCTTTAACTAGGCACACGTAGATGCGATTATGCAGCGGATGTGCTGCTGAGCAGTTAGCCACAAATTAAGGCCAGCAAGGCAGCTGCATGTGTGGGCTTTAAAGGGCTTAGCTGCAAAGTACTTAAAGATTTATTTTAAGAATTTAATTTAAGAATAAAATGTTTTTATAGTCAGTTTTTCTACCCAAAATCCCTCAAAAACACTCCCAAAAACAAATTTCGCGCCTTTGTTGCCTGTCGCGTCGTGTCAACGAGCTTTTGACACGCAGCCGCAGCTTTATGCCCCTCCCACTCCATTGCCCGCCCTAATTAGCCACTCTCGTGGCGCTGTTGCTGTTCCAGGCCCTTGGCCCTTACCCTTCGGCTCTTAGCCCTTTCTGCTCTTGGCCCTGTTCCTGCCGCGACACGTGTCTCTCGTGTTAGCTCAAGTGTTGCCAAGCGACATTCGCTTTTGGTTTCTCATCGCTCGCATTCACGTGTAGCTTTTGTCATTTGAGACCACCAAAGAAACCACCCAACCACCTCAACCGAATCATCCAACCCAATCAGCCCATCAGCTCGTGCCCTTTTTTTGTTATTGTACCCACTCTAGTGCCTAATATTTTCTCCTTTACGGTTTGATGCATTTCGTCATTTTCAAGTCGCTTTCTGCTGCACTTTTCTGCCTTTCTTAATTAAAGAGTGCTGTGGAGTTTTGTATGTGGTGTTGTTGTTGTTGTTGTTGTTGCCACCACCTCACGCTGCACCACTTGGCCACTTGGCCACTTTGTCGCCCAACCACCAACATTTCAAGTGATTCAACGGTGTTCTTTTAGCTGTCATTTAAGCAAGAGTTTTAAAAAAATTTAACTCTGTTTCGAAAAAATTCTAAACAAAATTAAATAAATAAAATGTTCTAATAATTTTCCAGTAAATTTTTAAGTAAACTTAAATTTAAATAAATATTTAAGTTGTTACCCGTGATTTAATCCATATTTTTAGACACTTAATTAACTGTCTAAAAACTTATGAGAAGAACAACAACAATAGATACATATGTGGAATGCTCTGAGTGTCGACTGTTAACTACCCTGTGCATATTGTTGAATGGTTATATACTACAAGAATATGTATCAAATTTAAGTATTAGAGTTTTCAAGATTTTTTAAATGAGTTTTGCAGACTTTATATTAATTTGCGACTGTTTCTGCCTCACACGATATATATCTGTATCTGGTACAACTTTAGTACTAAGAGCTATAGCTTAATCTTTGTCTATAGAAAACAATTTAAGCTTAATCTTTGTCTATAGAAAACAATTTAAGCAAAATTTATTCAGAATTTATAAAAATAATACTTAAGAGGTGAGCTCAAATATTTGAAGAGTCAATCGAATTATCCTCACTTAAATTTAGTTTAAAATATAATATATTTAAATTTTATTTTTATAATTTATCATATCAAATTTTAATATTAATTTGCTGTTTATTATTTATTAATTATTTAATTTTCTTTTCATAGTTGTCCTGTCCTCTTCTTCTTAATTATTATTTAATTTTCTTTTCATAGTTATCCTGTCTTCTTCTTCTGTTTCTCCCCACTTAGTCAAAAACCGCATTTAATGCCTTTTTAATGCTACTCCTTTCGTTTGTTTGGCATTTTTCGCTGTCACATTTGCAGTTATTTGCAGAGTTCAATCGTGAGAAAATCAGCCCACGACTTTCCACAATTGCCAAAATGAAAATTTCTCTCTCGAACTTTAAATGCCTTGTTTAGTTTTCACCCGAATTGGATTGGCGGGTTCATGACACCACGTGGGCAACAACAACAACAGCAACCACAACGGCCACAAGACACAACGGTTTGGTGACAAACAACAAGTTTCAGTTGTTGTTGTTGTTAGCTGTTGATTGCCTGCTACAACATGCAACAAATCAGGCAACAGGTTGTCGCCATCGTCGTTGCTGTTATTCCAGCAGATATCAAATTTCAGCTCTGGACAGGCGACTCCACAGCGACTGCTACTTTTGGACAGTTTAGCAAAGTGGCCAACAGGGGAAAGAGAGAGGGGAGAGGAACGGAGGGACGGAGGGGATTCACAACATTTGGTTGGCCAAACAGCAAACAGAAATTGTTTCAAGGTTAGTTAAATGCAAAACTCGTAATTCACATGACGCGCCAGGAATTGGAAGTTTCTTTTTTTCCTCCTTCTCCCCCTCCTCTTCTACTCTTCTTTCTCTTTCTTCTCCTTGTTTTTTTGGGGTTTACTCGTTTTTTATTTTATTTATCAGCCTCTCAAAAGCGAAACTCATTTAAGCAAATAAAAGTCGAGTGCGATTTCAACTTGAAGCACGCAAACATTTTTTACTTTTGACTGTGCTTTTGATACCACGTAATGGACTTATGTTTAAAGGGGAGTTTTTACTACTACTACTACTTTTACTACTACTATTCCTACTACTATTCCTACTCCTACTACTTTTACTACTACTATACCTAATACTGCCAATATAACAATAACAATTACTACTACTACTACTACTATTATTACCACTACTAAAACTACTACTACTATAACTACTGTTACTTTTACTACTACTATTATTACTACTACTATTCCTACTACTTTTACTACTACTATTCCTACTTCTACTACTTTTAATACTACTTTTCCTTCTACTACTACTACTTTTACTACTACTATTTCTAATACTGCCACTATAACAACAACTACTACTATTATTACCACTACTAAAACTACTACTACTGTTGATTTTACTACTACATACTATTATTATTACTACTACTGCCTGCGCTGTTAACTATTTTTATTTGACACATATGTAACTTGTTTTACTCTTAACAGAGTATCTTTCAGTCTATCAATCCCGTTCCCACCACTGCTTTTCATACAAATTTTCAAGTGGCTTTTCTGGCCAACCGAATGTGTGTCTGTTTAAACCAGATTTCGTGACTTTCATTACAAATTTATGTTTGATTAGCTGGGCAACAGGTCGTGGCAGTCGAGCAGACTCCAACTAAACCCACTCAAATTAATATATATACAATAACTAGTACTAATATAAGGCAAAGCTGCAAAGTGTTGCACTCATTCAACCATTTCAAAGCGAAGAAAACTTTAGAACAAAGCAACTCAATTGTTTGCTACAAATTCTTATCTGAGGCGGGAGAGTCTTGTGGAAGAGTCCAAGGAGTCCCTGACCTTTGGCAAGCAGAGGCAGAAAGGGAGGGGGAAAGCATTACTTTAATGATAAGAATTGGAAATTCAAGTGTCTACAATTTGCTTGAAACTCTTCTATTGAGAGGGCAGACTCTCCCTCGGTTGGTTTTTCTGCCTCTTTTTACGCATTAATTATTGAGACAGCAAAAAATTATGCATAAAAAAACCAAGTCATTTATTAACAATTTCATTATTAATTGTCTGCGCTTAAGCAGCACATGAACGTCGAGATGACACGTGGAATGCCTTGATGACTCCGTAGGAAAATCTCATTACAAACACAGGTTTTTGCCCTCAGTCGCTGCATACCAAAGCAAATCTATTACAAATGCAAGCTAAAGCATAATTATAGTTATTTTATTATAATAAATATGTCTAATAAATATGAGAAAATATATTTATTAAATTAAGACAGAAGAGAAGACTAGGAAAAGTAGGTTTGATAAAATTTCTAGGGTATTAAGTAGTGGAAACTACCTTGGGTAGCAAAAAATAAAATTTTTTATATTTAATTTATGTGCAGCCTTTTGTTTACTATACAAAGCAATGAAGCTCATAATTTTCAGACAAAAATTTCATTTTTTTTAATTAAAAATAGCAAGTACTGCACGGAAATTAAAATTATGCAAATTGTGTTTATTTTACGCTGACTTATTAGAAACTTTGTTAAGCATGTATAAATTAAATAATTATAAATTACGCTATTTTTTTAAGCCACAAATTGTAGTTTATTGTATGTGTTTAAATTTGTTAACATAAATTAAGCAGTAAGCTCATAACACGCGTCATTTGTATGCAGCAATGACCAAACAAAGAAATACAAATATTAATAAATAATTTATTAAATGAATTTGTGTGCAAATACTACATTATTCGACAGACCGCAAACAAGCGCAATAATTAACAAAAAAAGAGGAGTAAAAAGAATTAAAAATATGCCAAACAGACAATAAAAAATGTTAACGAAAGAAATGATGAAAAAGACTTGAAATACTTTAATTAACATGATTAATTTATTGTTTAAAATATTTTATAAATTATAATCAACTACCATCATGTCAATGAGCTTGATCTTTGCCAGAAGTTCAAGCCAGAAATGCACTTTGAATAAATCGGCTTGGACCTCCCAGCCTACACTAGCTGCTTCAGAGCCAAAAGTCGTTTATCTTTCCAACGAAATCTGTCACACGTTCAACATATTTATTGGCGTAACGCCCCCGGGGCCCAGAGACAGGTCTGCCAAGCTGCCAAGGGGTGTGAGGGGAGTTGCTAGTTTCAGTTAGTTTGCGCCAAATCATGTACAAATAAATGCACCAATAAATTTCATCATTAAAATCACTTAATTTTGATCTACGATGAAAATAATGAAAAATCACCAATGCCAAAGTCAAAACTGGAGACCAGAAACGAGATCGGATCAGACCAGTCTCCCAAAACGAGGCGAGACGAGACGAGTCGAGTCGACTTGACCAGGCCAGCAGAACGAGACCGTCTTTCATTTGATTTGTTTAGTTTTTCTTGCACTTTTTTGCAGTCTGCATAAATCATAAAATAAAAGACACTAAAAGCAAAAATAAATCACTACAGAAAATCCCATGTAAACCGGGCGCACATTAGAGAAAATTTCTTTTTTTTTTTCTGTTGCTTGAAACGACGAAACGATCCGGTCTCCGGGTACGATCTCTCAGCAGCGGCTACCAGGCGAAAATTAATTGTGCCCCGCATTTCCCCTTACCCCCTACCCCGCACACTCCATCACCAAGCGCGACTGGGTCCGTTCCATCTGCATATCTACATAATTCCCGCTGCGAGCCACCCCGAGACCCAAAACGCATTGAAATATGACGCCCAGTTTTCCACTGCTGCAATAGATACAAATGTCACGCCTATTTCTAATGGACTCGCATGCACAATGTTCACTGTACTCAGTTTGGTGTACAGTGTACACTGTACCCTGTGCATTTGCCATTTGCGCTACCAGGAACTCCACATGCACAGACATCGGTTGTATCCGCACTGTGGGTACTTCAATATGGAGATCAAGTTGGGAGTTGGGACACTCGTCGGAGGGTTTATGTGGAAACAAGTAGGAAAGGCTACAGTAGAGTCGACCCTAAGAGACCCTATACTCATTCTAAGCACTTTCAACTGATTTGTTCTATGGAAGCTATAGGATATAGTTGTCTAATCCAGATCAAAATTGGCAAGTACAGTTAGGATCATTATATACACATAAGCTGTGAGTTTGGTTGCAATCGCTCAACCAATAATATATGTTTTCATACAGATTTCCTATTTTTCAACGAATTGTCCTATGAAAGCTATGGAATATAATAGTCAGATCTGAACCAAACTTGATAATGGATAATTATAATGGTACCAAACACATTATGTGGGAATTTGATCGCGATAGCTCTAGTTATGGTGTTTTGAAAATGGTTTTTTACAATTTGAGTTGACGATAGGGCGCGAAAAAGGGGCGAGAGTTTGAAATAACCTAGAGCTGGGTACACAACATACGGACTTTCATTCCAAATTTGGTGGCTCTAGCTCTTACAGTCTCTTAGATCCAACAGATCCTCCTTCTACCTGTTACCCATAAAGCGCTTCTAACAAACCCAACGAACCTCAGAACTCTTTTGGAGTACGGGGTCTAAAAAGTTAAATAATTTAGCAACTGTAAAACTGGGAATGTTAATTGGTGAAATTTGCCAAGTCTAGTTAACAGATAGTTAAGATTAGGGTACAGTTGACACAAAGTGCGTGAGTCGCGGCCAAGTGTCAAGCAGCACATGCCAAATGGTAATGACTCCACGGCCTAAACACGCTGAAATTGCAGTCTCTCAAGTGGCCCATAAAGTGGGCAAAACGACTTGGCCACTGTCTGGCAACTGCCAAACTACCGACTACCAACTACCAACTGGTAATTGTGTCCCACCTGTAACCACCTGTGTGTGCCACCCGTTGAGCCATAAAAGAAACCGGCAACGGCTTCATCTGCCCGTTGGCCCAAAGACAGGCCAGTTGGCCCAGAGTCTTAGCCAGCTCACCTCAACTTGTGGCAGTGGCAAAATGCAATTTAATTAATTAATTACCTCAATTAATTGTTGCATTTTTATTGAAATTGTTGTAAATATTGTACTAGGTCCCATCTGCATACCGCAATTTCAATTTCAATAGGTTTTTATTGATCGTCTCTCAGGGGGCGTATTACCATTAAATCTATTACAAATTTTTCTAATTTAACACTCATATTTCTACGAGTTTTGATTAATTTTTTATTGGGCTGTGTGGTTTAATTTAATGCTCTTTATATTCATTAGTTTTAATCGATTGTTATTTAAAGTGTTGGGGGTAAATAGGGGCATTTGTTATGGCTCAGAGAGGAGTTTTATAATCGGGCTAGAAAATGAAGCAGTTAAAAGTTTTTAAGGGTAAATTAAAACTAGAATTTAAACTCTTAATTTTATGTCTTACTAATTTAATCTTTTTCGGAAATTTTGCTTAGGAATTTTAGTTTTTTAGCCTATGTATCCTCTGTAGCTAAAGGTATTCCCAGTTAATTGCCTGTTGACTATTTGATAATTTGCAATTTTGCTTACATTACACACATTTTGTCACCTGCATTTATTGTCCCCCTTCCAACCGTCCCTCCTCCTCGCCTCCACCCTAAATCCGGTGCTGTAAATGTACTCGAACTCTTGGACAAATACTGGGTTAATTTATAGTGTTACAATGGACGTGACTAAACTACAAGTTGCTCTACAAATCGCAGCTACAAGCAATCTAATGATTGACCAAAAACAAATCAAGCAACAAATATGGGGAAGTGAGCACACTAGACTTAAATGTAGCCTGTAAGCTTAGGGGTGCTCAGAATTACTTTAGTACTGTCCAATACGATACTATCATGAGTGTGAGCAAGTTGGGGAGTGCCATAGCTGGCTGCTACGCGCTTATTTAGGAATTTCCCTTATTTTCATTTAAGCATAACTTTTTTGTTTGTAGACCGATCTTTATAAAAATAACAGAATAGTGAAAGAATACTACAATCTTCCAATATGACAAATTTCAAAAAAAGACGTGTAAAAAATCTTAATGAATTTAACTTGCAAATATTTCTTAGCGGCCTGTGAGCGTCAATGACGTGGTATTAAAATACTAAAAAATAGTAGTATAAGCTACACATTTCAGCAGTCTGCATACCAAATTTGGTAGCGCTAGCTCTTACCAACTCTGAGACCGCAAGCTTTGTGCTAACCGACTTGTTAATATCGACTTGCCTACTTTCTATTAAATGAGTGCGTAGAGACCTTCGTCAGCTTACTGTTAACAAACCCATTACACTCCACTCACAGGGTGTCAAAGTGCTCCCAGACGGCTGACACGTGGGCAACGTGCCAAAAAAGAGTACAATCAAATTGTTAGAACATCAACTGCATATTGATGATGATGATGATGATTTCGACGGTGACGATGACGATGACTTTGATGTGGCATTTGGAGCATTTGTTGTGGCTTCGATTTGGGTTACAAAAAAATAAAATAAAATCAATATAAAGAAATAAATTATAGAAACAAAGACAGAAAAGTGCAAATGCAAATGCAACGAAACAATTTCGAGGGGTTTGTTTCATTTCATTTTTTATTTTTTTGGGGTCAATGTCAATTTTGTTTTGCCTGCACTGAGGTCGGGCCACTCCCACCTCCCACCGCCCCTCAAAAAACAATTGAGGCACGCGTTTGGCATCTTAAGCAGACAGCGGTGCTGCGAGCGCATATAAAGCCCAGTTAAGAGCCGACAATTCAGTCAGTCGATTCAGTTAGTTACAACAATGAAACGCAGCTCTGTCATTTTGGTGCTGTGCGCCCTTTGCCTCAGTCTCTGCCAAGCGGAGCTGCCACCGCGACGTCGCTACGTGCAACAACAGCAGCAGCAACAACAACAGGGCTACAACTATCAGCCTGCGCGCCTGGAGCAGATTGCCCAGCCCTCGCGCACCTACGGCGCTCCACAGCCTCAGCAGCTGTACAGCGCTCCTGCTCCCGCTCCCGCTCCAGCTCCCGCTCCCGTCCCAGCTGCCGCTCCCATTCCCACTGCCGCGCCTGCTCGCCTGCAAGCCAAGCCCGCTCGCTTGGTGGCCAACAGCGAGGCCCAGGAGGACATTGACGATGCCGCCGAGGAGGTTGAAGTGCCCAGAGCAGCAGCTCCCGTTGCACCGGCCGCTCCAGCCCCAGCGCCTCTCGCTCCCGTTGCCCCACCCTCCGTTGTGTACTATCCCGCTGGCGCTGTGAGCTTTGTGCAACCCACAACATTTGCCAAGTTTATAGCGGCTCCCGCGCAACCCGCTGCCACCACCGCTGCCTATGTTGCCGCACCGCAGTACTATGCCTACTATGGCTAAAAGGAATAGCGTTAACCAGCCTTAAACCAAACCAATATCAACTCCACCTAACCTATAACAAATAAATCCCTAAACCAAGTAAAAGTTTTGTGTATTATTAGACCCTGTAGTAACTTGACTCTGAGTTTGTAACAAGAGGAAGCAGTTGTGGGCGGTAAAGAGCCCAACAAGAGACGAGATATTTATTTTTCTAACTAAAAAGTTCAGTATAAATACAGGGTCTTTTACAGTCGACTCATGGGTCTGTTATCTTTCCAGCAATCAATTTAGATTGAATTGGTTTAATAGCTCTTAATTTGACGTCGATTTCATGTATTTAACTCTCCCTAATACCCTATTTCGCCGTATAAATTTTAGCTACTAAAAAAATCAAGCGGTGTATATATAAATAAATTATATAATAAAAATTAATTAAGCTAAAGAGCTTAAAGAATAAATAATTCCTTAGCAATGCATTTAATCATTTCGCTAGTTAAAAGTTAAATTTTATAGCAGTTTTCGTTATTTTTAATCGACTTAATCATAGGCCCCTAGTGATGACACCCCCCTTCCCACCCCACTGCCTACTCCCTCCTGCTGTCTTCCACTTCCTTCTGAAGTTATGATTAAGCTGCTAGCAGACTGAGTTTAAAGCCTCATCATCAAGCCAGATTTGAGCTGCCAATGCCTCCCTTGTTGGCCATGAAAGTCGAAAACGAAGTAAGGGGGCCAAAAACGGTAGGCATGGGCCAAGTGGAAACGTGGCTAACGAGCATTTGTCGAAAGCAGAAGGCTCGAAACGTTCTGACAATGAGTGAGCAAAGATAATCTATTATGACCGTAACAAGAAATAAATCCCAACTCAGTAATCCATCATTTTACGACTTGGCAATCAAAATAAGGAGTTTAGCTAAGTCACTAAAAGGAATCGGGATTTAAGCCACAACTTCAGCTTAAGCTTCGACTGCGACTTTGGCTTGGAATCAGGCTCAAGCTCAGTCCGGCAAGCGGACAATTGGACAATGTGTGGCCAATCAACGGCCAACAAAGTTGGTTAGCTGGTTAACCTGGCTTACGAATTGAGTGAGCGAGCGTTAGAGATGGCAACGGGGGTACAGCCATATCTTGCGATACTATCGATTGTGGTTTTCTAGAGCTGCTTACTATATTACCTAATACAACTATCGCTGAAGGCCATAAAGGTTGATCGTGTCACGTTCACATCTCTCACACTAACTAACAAGTCGAAACTCATGTTTAACTTGGAGCAGAACTAGAAGCCAAGAGAAGCTTAGCCTGAGCTGCGATCAGGAAACATGCATTTTCGACATGCTCCATGCACATTCAGGCCAAAATCAAGGGGCGGGTGGCTGGTGGGTGAGAGCAGGGGGCAAGGGTGTTCCAAGATAGATGAATTCAAAGCTCAATTTACGGCAGTCTGACGACTATGGACAAGTGGCAGCTTTGGGGCATTTTAGAGCCAAGCCGCTGACGTCTGACTGCCTGCCTGCCTGTCTGTCTGTCAGTCCGACTGTCTGACTGGTCAACTAAATAGTTGCCAATAATCCGTGTCCAAATTGATCGGGTTGCCGTTTATGGTAATGGACGAACTTAGATGCCAAAATGTTGGACATTGGTCAACCAGGCGAATGCTTCATTATCGATGCACAAACTTGGGCGTGCGTCTCGAATGATTTGCAACGGTTTTCAATCGGCATTTTGCATTATTATTGCTTCATTTTCCACAACAACCAGAACAACCAATTCCTTGGCCATGAAGAATGCTGTCAATTAGCGTAAGAGAGGAGCTCTGCCTGAAAGATTGAGCTATGCCTTTTAATGAGCTTCACCAACGATTACGGGCAATAGCGAGTGGGAGATGAAGACGGAGCTGAAGATGGAAACGGCGTAGGAAACCCAAGCAGTGACTGCTGTGGTTTGCCCCGCCCCCAACCTTTTTACTAAGCCCATTTGGAACTGCTCATACATTTTCAAAATCGCATTTAAAGGTGAAGGTGCAACAGTTAGTGGGCATATCTGGTTCACTGCCTCTTGGAGCCATGCCAAGAGAGCTTAGCAAAACGGCGAAACGGCAACCGGCAAAACGAGTGGCAAATTGAAAAGAAATATGGGTTAGAAAGAAATGCACAAAACAACATATCATCATGCCACAACTGGAAGCAACAACTTGTGGGCGAGTACTTTAAGCTAAGGCCAACTTTAATGTTAGTCAGTTTATGCAGAGCTCAGTATCAGTTACAAATATAACACTTGTTAATGTGTTTGTGTGTCTCCATTAAGGAAAATGCAACTCATCATTAAATATAATTAGAAGAAATAATTAATATAAAATTTGAATAATTAACAAAATTATGATTCAAAACTTTATACTGTTATTAGCATAACAACTGTTGCCCTAGCTTAAATTGACTTTTATTTCTGTTTGAAAAGCGCGCGCCTTGCCGTTTACCAACACAGCTGGCACTCTCTTTTTAAACAGTCTGGCAACGCTCGTCCTCTAACTTGCACTCGGCATAAGCAGGCTTGTGACGTAATTAAAGTTTATTGGACAAAAACATACTGCCAATTGCTTAGATAATTAAGCAGCCAATGATTGACTGAGATTTATAATAAACTTAATTTTTTATGTGGTTAACTTTTATAGTCCAACTAAGCACTTTAGTACATTTTTAAACAACAGGTTAGCGAAAATCGTCGCTCCAACGCAACCTTCCTAGCGGAGTGCCTCTTGGCACAGCTGTGCCAATAAGAAAAATAACAACAACAGCAGCAACCTGCACGTCTTTCTTCAGAGAGAGCAGGCAAAGACCAAGTGTTGAAAACAATCCAGAAACTACTTGTTGACAAACCAAGCAGCAGCTACCTAAACGATTGGCCCCGCATCGCTCTTTTCGACGGTTGACCGATTATACACACGCATTTAAACTCTACACGTCAGCACTCATCGAAGCAAAGTCAAGACGTAAGTTAAATTAATTGAATTAAAAATTAATATAGTTATGAATTATTTAATGTAATACGTTTAGACAATGCGCCAATTAAAGGGTAAAGTTAAGGAGACACGCAAGCAGAAGAAGGAGCGCAAATTGGAAAACGCTGAAAATCAGGCTAAAATCGGAACTATTGTTCTGCCGGCGCTGGGCGTTATTGCCATGATGGTAAGAAAAATACATATTTATGTTATTAATACTCACTAATAATATATCATTATCTTGAAGATTGTGGCATTCATTTATCTGAAGACACGGCCTGCGGTTTTAGCCTAAGGAATGGGCTAAAATTATTATCAGGATTACTTTAAGCTAGAATAGACATCGATGATTTTACCTTGTGCTTGTGTAAATGTGGTAAACGTGTAGCATGTATTTGTATAGCTGTTACTAAGTAAATTGTGGAATTCGTTTTAAATGTTGTTTGTTAATAAAAAGAAAAAAATAAACACAAGAATAAGGGCAGCATTGCAATTTTACTTAGTCCGTCATGTTAAGTGCTGTACAACACAAAATTTACTTTCTAGTGTGACACAACTGCGTAAAATAAGGGCGCGCATTTGAATGCTAGAAACAACGAATGCAGGTTAAAAGAGAAAGTGGTCAATAAAGCTTCTACATATAATTTTATGTATTCGGGACACACAGACAGACACAGCACTATGAACTAACATGTTTTAATTATAGGCATTTGCTTTGATCTTTTTCTAGAGATATTTACACGTTGTTCGTTCGTCGCGCTGTTCAATATTTGTCGTCCGCATTTGTGAATATTACAAATATTTATAACGATAATACAAAAATAAACGGTTGTTAAATCCTCGTTAAACGTACACTGTCCAACAACATATAGTATTTAACTTGTTAAGAGTGAAACAAATTGGTTTTTGCTTCTGATTAGATAATACTAAAAAAAAGTAGCAACAAGAAATTGAGAGAACTGAAAATCAGTGTGCCAGCTGTTTGCAGTCTACTTTGAAATCTCTCTCACTCATACAAATACACATACATACGACGCTTTTCGCTCTCACGCGGCGCGCCGTTTTTGTTTTTTGGCATTTCATTTGACGCAGTTGTTGTTTTGATTCTCACACTGGCGCGTGCGGGTGAAAACGGAGATTTTAATACTTGGACAATGCTTAAGTTTTTAGTAAGTATGAAGTAAAATAAGTGCAAATTGGTGTAATGTTATGTGGCAGAGTTGCAGCAGTGGCGACAGGTGTCCGCGCTAAGCAGCAACAATAACAACAACTCGAGCTGTTCTTTTTATGGCGATGATTTAATGCTCGTTGTCACTGTTGTTGTTGGAATTGTTATTGCGCTGCTTATCGTACAACAAAGAAAGACCAATAACATTTAACACATATAATATGGGAATTTTTGGTGAAATCAGCTGTGAAGATGACAATCACATCAAAATTATATAAAACTTCACTTCTCATTGTCTTTGTCCGCTGTTTATATGTAAATTATGTGCGGAGCAGGAGCAACGCTCCTTTCAATGTCCTTGCGTGAGGTTCAAAGTCCAAACTCTTATACGACATGCAAATGTATCTTAATACTAAAAAGTATTCATGGTATGCCTGGCAATAATATCTCTTTGGTCGCGATGTATCGATTAATGACACAGTGATCATAACATGTTTTTTATTTAAATTTGATTCCTGACGCACTTTTTTGAATTCTCTTTCAAACTTAGAAAAAATATCAATGTGAAAATTCACATTTCCTTACTTTTTGTTGTTGTGTCAGTTACATTTGTCATTTATTTTTGGAAATATTCACACTTCAGTTAAATTTTACACAAATAATAATGAAGCTGCTTGGACTGGGAATGCGAATCTTGATGCGGAGGAATACATCTACATGTAGCGAACCATGTAGTCCTCCCCCTCAATGTGAACCATTGCCACCGTGTCCACGCAAATCGCTATGGACAGGGCGTCGCGTAATGTTTTGTTCAATGGTCAGCAGACCAAAAAAACTCTCAATCTTTGGGCAGTACCAAAATATAAAATATATATCTCTTCTATTTCAGTTGACCTTTGGAGCCGGAGTTTATACCGGCATTTACGTATCGCAGAACTATGAGGTATGTTTATAAAAAAAATAGTCTTAAAATTGTTTAATAACACAATGTTTAAACAATGCAGGTTCCCCGAGTGGACGACCCCAAAAAACTGATGGAACGTGCAAATGAAAAGTTTCGCGAACTTGTCGATGGCAAGAAAAAGTAAAGGCTATGTTTTTAAATTATAACACCTCATTATCTTCATCCATGCGCCAAGCAGTTAACATTAGTATTCAAAATGTAACTTAGACAATGCGCAATATAAATTTAAAATAAATCGGTTGATATTTAACTAAAAGGTGGAGGTTGAAAGTGACTAAATTTTAATCGCAATAATCATCGTCATAACCATAAGTTATCATTTGATTAGCAAACTCGGTATTAACGTTTACATACTATTTCACAGCACACCAGTCGAGCAAATCGTGAAAGATATCAAAAAGGAGGCCAAAAAGATTTTGGATGATTGAACTCCCTGATCGAGAGTAGAGACAATAATATTATATTTAGTTCTTTGTTTAAACAATTTTTATCTATGAACAAATAAAGCAAATTATTTTAAAATTTGATATATCTAAATGAAGGAGACCCCTCCACCATAATATTCTAAGCGTGTCTGGGGCTGCACGAAAGCTAACCAATCCGACGCGTGCGTTGGCAAAAGCCCCATGCTATGACACTTGTATAGGGCGAGAGCGACATTGGCAAGGTTTCCCAGAATATAGACAATACGCTGACCAGTTCCCTGAGCTCCTTCGGCCATTTTTGATGTAACTTGTGTGGTGAACATTGCCTTAATGGGACGAATTAACATCATGCCTACCATCATAATCGGGAAAATGGATATCGAATTGCCGGACATGTACATAATGAAAAGATTCATCGGTATCTGAAAGTAAAGGCAGAGTTGACCTCTGGTCACAACAAGAATAACAACCCACTCACCTGCTTTAGTGGTCCTAAAGCCAGATCCCAGGACTTTTTGATTACCAAACGTTGGTCACGCACAACTTCAGTCTGATTAACAAGTGCCGTGGGATTGTAGCCAGGCGGCGAGGGCATATCTGAATTTTTGCTAAATCACACGTAAACTTTGAGTCCACCATCGTGTAAATAGTTTGTTTTATTATGCTTACTTAACGTTAAAGTCGAGAGCCCATTTTGATTTCTTGGAGTTCTGCTTGGCTGACATTTTGGCTGAGTTTTCTAACTATTTTTGAGATAATTTAATTGAAAAATTACTTATAAATTGGCACAAGCACCAGACGGACAAAATTGTTGGTTATCGGTATATCGAACTTAGCAACCCTTCCAGTTGCGGCATAAATGGTGCCGGCAGTGTTGCAAAATGCTTTTTCTATAGAGTTGCACGTACCATGTTATCGCTGGCTGATACTGTTTGTCGATAATAATGATTTAAATAAGATGGAAATTTTTAGCTCCTAGCCATTTATCAAAAAGTTAAGCAAGTTTTGTTTATTTAAATTTTATTTAGAATTACCTTTATAAATAGTACGTTCCGTTTTCATATAGTTTTTCTTTTATGTATGTGTGTTTGTTGTTACTTGTTTTGCTGCCAAGCGACGGACACAAACGAAAAAATTAATTGGTTTTTTCTTGTATTTTTTTAAAGAGCAATTACAATTACAGTTTTGTTTTTCTCGTTATTATTACTTTTATATTTATAAAATTAAAAAGAAATATATATTGATGAGGGGGTACGACAAAAATAACTTAAAAAGACATTTTTATACCATATACTTGTTTTTTTTCATTTTTGTTGTTGTGGTGGTGGTTGGGTTCTCTTTTTTACTCATTTTGTTTTTTTTTTTTTTGTGTTTGCATTTAAACATCCAATAATTATATATATATAAATTTAAATTAAATCATAGCGTTCTTTTATATGCTGATGCTGCTTTGAAAAAGTTGTGATTTTTGCAATTTTTTGTATGCGGTGTTTGCGATTATTCAAAGAATTTCAATTATGCGCTACGGCTTTGCGTGTTATAGCTGGAATATGGAAATGCACAGAACCCTCAATTCTCGCTCATGTTGTTGTTGATCTTGTTGCTGGTTGTTGTTATTATTTCCCACATACATATATGATGAATGCCGTTACGTCTGCTGTAGTTGGTTGAAGGTTTTCTTGCTGCTTTGCTTTGTAAATCAAAGTTAGTGTATAATTATTTTGTTGTTGTTGTTGTGTTGTGGTTGTTGCAGTTGTTTTTTTTTTAGTTTTATTTAGCGATTAGCATTCTTAAGCTGATTGGACAACCAATCAAGCCCCTCGTAGAGTCCATCGCCGCTGGTTGCACACGTCGCCTGTATGTACCAATTACGGTTTCTGAGTGAGTGCAAGCCAAGCTTATCGGTGATTTCAGCCGCATTCATTGCATTTGGCAGATCCTAAATTAAAAAAAGAACAAAACGAAAATATACATTTAGATTGTGTATTTACTAGCAAAGAGCCGGTATGTGCCCATATATGGAACTATTTTTTTGCAATTAGTGAAAGTGCAATTTCACGGCCCTGTTATCTATACAACATAGTGGTAGGTTTGCTTATCAATTACACGTGCTTGTTGGTCTAGTAGCAAATATGCTTTTTCTTTAATAAATTTAAAAACGGTGACATCAACAGTTTTAGTAAATAAATTAATATCTCAAAACCGGATTTAAATAGTTCCAAATGCGTAATATTTTCAAATCAACAATCACCTAATACCATAAATAATTAACAAAAACATACCTGTTTGTTGGCGAATATTAGTAAGACTGCATCTCTAAGCTCATCCTCGGCCAGCATGCGCATCAATTCCTCTCTCGCCTCACCAATACGCTCTCTGTCATTGCTATCAACGACGAAGATAAGACCCTGTGTGTACATAGAACAAGATAAGCATATGTTAATCGAGCCCAAGCTATAGATAAAAACTATAATGGGAGTATCATGTGGATATCAGTCCCGTCTTGAAACAAAATAAACTTTGAATAATCATAGTAATAATCATAACAAGTTGTTAACATCATCTAGGAGGAAATGGATAAGCTGCACTTAATCTAGTTGGGCTGAAAATAACGACGTACTTGTGTATTCTGGAAGTAATGCCTCCACAATGGACGAATTTTGTCTTGGCCGCCCACATCCCACACTGTAAAGCTAATATTCTTGTATTCTACAGTCTCCACATTGAAACCTAAGGAATGTAAATTAAATATGTTATGTTAATTTGATCTAGTTCTAATTACAAAATGTTCGAACTTACCAATAGTAGGTATCGTTGTAACAATTTCGCCTAATTTGAGTTTGTACAGAATTGTGGTTTTACCAGCGGCATCCAAACCGACCATCAATATTCTCATTTCCTTTTTACCGAAGAGGCCTTTGAATAGATTCGCGAATACATTTCCCATGTTGCTGCTGTTGCTTCTTGTCTTTCAATGTGGAGGGGGATTTTTAAATAAAAATTATTACACTACTACTTCCTCTTGCTTAGCTGGAATTATATAAACAAGTTCAAATCCGAGTTGCAACTGCTGTTAATATGCAACTCCTTTTGGATTTGTTTGCTTGTGACGGTGAAGAAACTGCAAATAAACAGAACAAAATACTTAATTATTAATTGTTCTCAAACTAATTTAACTTAATTAACCTGATGCCTAGCATATGCGTAAAACTCTAAGGAAAAAACAACCCTCATTGACTTACAGGCAAATAATTATGACTGAAGTTTATGTCGAATGTTGTTTAGGTTTGGATGGTTAATTGCACACTGTTTTCATTAAATTTCAACACAAACAGCTTCGATTGTTAAGCTGACGTGTTTAACAAGCGGTGAGTAAACCGGAAACCCCAAAGCGAAATCATCAAATTTATGAAAACTAACATTAAAATTGTTAAATTCAAGTATCTATAGAAGCAACAAAGTCTCTGCAACGCACAGCGAGAAAGTGTAAAAAAAGGCAAAGAAAGCTTTCCCAAAAGTTCATTGACAACTCCAAGTTAAAGATGTTCGAATCTGTAAAACTAAAAACAATGCAAAGGGAACTGTTCTCAAAATTAGATTTGATTGAATTTTAGATTCATCGCTAATGCTCACGTCACTGATAAGATATTGATTTTTAGTTCACGCCTCATACAATAAATAACTACAAAAAATATAATTAACGTGTATAACGCTTTGAGAGTAAATATTTCGATTTATCAGTTGGAATGTAAAGCGAGCGAAATGACTCGGCCATAGGGCAACGCGGCTGTCGCTCAAAATCTTTTTGGTGAGTCAGCAGCTGGAGCGGGAGAGTTTAAATAGCGCCATCAAGCAGCGGCGGCTTTAACTAGTATATGTATGCGTGTATATGTGTCCGTGTGCGTGTGGGTACACACTCAAGTATGCAATTTAATTGAAAGTTTATTTGATTGGCTCAATAACTTAAAACCTACAGATTGAGAAGAAGGCTTCTCCTACGCCAATAACAACAAATAAACCAATTACTACATATGTATGTATGTATGTGTATCTAAATTTATAGAAAGAAACAAGCCATTAAAAATACTCTAAGCATTGTTAACTTGCAATCATTGCCAAAAAGTTAAACGTGCAGAAAGTCGTAATGTCGCATTAAATATGTGTAAGAAAAACGAAAACTACACGTAGCAACTTTTTATATGCCGCCGCAGCAGCAGCAACACCCTGCATACAACTACACAGCCACAATACACAAACACATATACGAACACGAGAGTTTAGGGTTGCCTAAGTCCAATATGCGTGTATAATAGTCATCATTTTCAGCGATTTAGTTGCACATTATACACAGATAACAATTATTCGACAATACAAGTCGGCTGAAAATCTGAAATGAACTATTTTCTTTGTTTGCACAAAAAATTAATGCACATATAGACAACGCACACATTTGGCAGCCCTATGCAATTTCTACACGTATGTGTGCCTGTGTGTAACTGCCTTTGTATGAGTACCAAGAAATGATGACGGCGACGTATGCTTTTTTTTCCTTCATTTGCGTTCGTCAAACAGCGGCCGCCTTGTTTCCTTAATTTTTAGTTGAAATAATAGTTGGTTTTACACTTTGAGTATTTCCTAAGCATTTGAATTTTAACTTTTGCACTTTGCACTCATTATTTACCGTTTTCTTTGCAGCCTTTTTGTAAATTTTCTTTTGATAAAATTTTCTGCTGCCAAACCGACGGCGAAAGAAGAATGTACAAGTTGGCGATGACAGAGTTGTCTACGATAGCATGAATCGATATGCACGTGAGTGCGACCTATCGATTGCACATTTTTTGAGATAAAAGGTTGTATTTGTTTATTATATAATAGAATATAAATCTCGCATTAATTCAATAATGTACGTTATTTATTATTTTGCAAACATTGGATAATTTATTTAGTCGCAGACGTAACAACTTCACTAACAGCGTTTTTTACGATAGTTGCATGTGTCGTGTGTCAAAATTTCTACACCAATACACCAACATCACCCACATTGCTTTGGCAGCATTATTCATACCAAAAGATAAAAACGCTACCAGCTTTTCTTAAATATTCGCTGTTCTGTAGCGTACACACCCAAAACATGATTGAAAATCCATACGCACCAAATAATTGAATCAAATGCGCACCAATTTGAGCAGAAATTTTTAAAATTTCTGCTTGGAAATGTCAAAAAATCACAGAGCGAAATAAAACTTGACCGAGAATACACTTGCCGTTGAAAAAACTGCAAACTCACCAACGCCGAACGTACGCTCAAAGCTAAGCATGGTCGTGTATTAGAGCAGTAGCACTATACAATATCGTGGTGATTTCTCATGCGGCACTCTCATATGCTGCCACGTCTTGTCCACAAGCGAGGCCGGTGTGTTGAATTTGAGAGATGACAAGCAGCCGTGACTACAAGCATACTTTTCTGTATATCGATTTGTGGGCAAATTAAATGTTTTATCCAAAGACGCCATTTTTAGGCAAAGGAATGCTGCTAGAGAATGAAATACTTAAAGTGCACGTAAGTTGACAGTTTGATAACAATTCAAATTATGAAATGACAATTTCGAACACATGCTCACGGACAAATGTCAATTATAGCGTGTAAGAAGCAGATTAGTAAATAACGATAACTCGATAGATTTAGAATTTATTATGGAAACACTGAAACTCGATAAGAGTTGGCGGCGGTACATTTATTTAAAAATATGTATTTTATGAATTTCCACAGTCCCCCCAAGTTGCCACAATTATTACCATGGCTTTGCCAGACGCCACGTATTACAACATATCGAGTCAACGTCCTAAAAACCAGCGTAGCAGACTATAAAATCAATCTGCAGGCTAAGTTAAGCGAGAGATATGGACCAATAGCGCCCAGCGTATACGGACTGCCGGAATTACCCGAAATGTTATGCATTGCACCGATGGAAATTCCCGCTGAACCAACTTATGACGCCACACTCAAGGAGCTCATTGTGGACACCAGTTGTGGTGCTGCTTTGCTGCGTGGCGCCCACATATTCGCACCCGGTGTTTTGGCCATGGAAACCGGTACTCAACTCAATGAGATGGTAAATGTGTTTGCGGATTTGCCAGGAAAATGCAAACGTGGAACTGCCAAAGTCTACGACAGCGAGGAGAAGATCTTTCTGGGAGTGGGTCAAGTACTCATGCAACGCCATCAGCTGTACAACAACAACGAGCAGTTGCCTTCGGGCATTGCTGTTCAAATGATAACAAACATTAGTGGAGTGCCCACGATAGGAGATCTCAGCAATGCCGACGCCTTGCTACAAAATCTGCCCTCTATTGTGTGTGTACGTGTACTAGCGCCACAACCTGGTGAACGCATCCTGGACATGTGTGCAGCGCCAGGCAACAAAACCACACACATTGCCGAACTTATGGGAAACGTGGGCACAGTTGTAGCTCTCGATAACTCTGCCAGTCGTGTGCGTGGCATGTTGCCGAAGCTGTCCAGCTACAGCTGCATCGAAGCACATCATTTTGATGCCACCAAGGCTTGGGATGAAAACACTTCTGGTATATCTACGAAACCGCCTTTTGCTTCAGCTAGCTTTGATCGCATTTTATTGGATGCCCCTTGCAGCGGGTTGGGCAATCGTCCCCAACTAAGCTGCAGCATTAAACAACCCAAAATACTGGACTCCTACCCACACATGCAACGCAGTCTCTTCACCCAGGCAGTGCCACTCCTGCGACCCGGTGGCATTCTCGTCTATAGCACTTGCACTGTCACGGAGGCCGAGTGTGAGCAGCTGGTGGCGTGGGCTTTACGTAAGTTCCCCCAGCTGCAGCTTGTTGATGCCGCGCCCAAGCTGGGTGCGCCAGGACTGCCACTAGACGACTTGGATAAGGCTCAGTGTGAGCTACTGCAGCGTTTTGGCCCAACCTCTGAGAATCGTGTGAAGAACTTGGATACTGTTGGTTTCTTTATAGCAAAGTTCCAAAAAGCCTCCAATATTTTGTAAAATACAGTATATTTAATAAATACGCTACACCAAAAGATACCACTTGAATAACTGTATTATTTCTTTATCAATTGGTAGTCCAGATCTTTATCTCCTGGAACAACATTAACTCCTACCCAATACCTTCATTTTTTTTATATTTTTACCAGGTTTTTTGAAAAAAAAAATACAATGTTAGATTTTAATCCAATGTCCAAGGAAAAGTTTTTCTTAATTTATTTTAGTTTAAATATTGTTTTTATATATTTTACAGCTATTCTTCTTGTTAGTTAAGTTTAATCTTTTTTTCTTTTAGTTTTGTGGCATGTTCTTTAGCTTTATTTTTTGTTTTGCTCAAGTTTAAAAGTATTAAACAGCAGCTTGTGGATTTGCTGATAAGTAATTAATTAGTTGTTTGTTTAAAAATACTTAAATAATGTACAATTCATAATAATAATTATAATATTACAATTACATGTTCTATATTCCTAAGTCTTGCTTTTTGTTTTTCAATTTGTTAATGCGTGTGTGTGTGTGTGATTGAGTAGTCATTACTTTTGTTGCAGTTCAATTGTTTATGTTTATTTTTGTCAAAATGCAACGGCTGCGTTCAGTTGTTGCCTAGAATAAAGAATTACACATTTTATTAATTGTAAGTAAATGAATTAAATTAGAATTAATTGATTTGTTGTTTATTTATTACAATTACAAGTTATATTTGTAGTTAAGTTTTCTTTTCTCATCTCTTAGGGTCAAACTAATTGATATCCAGGTGATTGTGGATCTGCTAATGTCCAGCAAATACATGGAAAAAGCCACGCAATTTCAACACTGTTTAGTTTTTTAATAAATACATAAATATACATACGAGTTACGTATATATATGCGATAACAGATCCAGAATTGAATCTCATTTACGCTACTGTCAAATCTTTTGTCTCATTGCTGTCGATCCATTTATTAATTTGGACTAACAATTGCATCGAGTGTTAAATAAATATCAGTGAAGATCGATTTTAAAAAAAATTTAAGAAATAAATGGAAATTAAGTTGAGAGCAATTGGAGTGCGATATGATTGGCATATTTGGAAGGAGCAGCTACGCGGATGAGGGGGGTAATTGTAAATTTTAATGCCTAATGATTTGGTTTAAGTCTAAGCGGCTTTAATTATTGTTTTCTTTTTTTTTGCATTTGTTTCCTTGTTTTTTCTTGTATCCTTTAATCCTTTTTTTATCATCTTCCTTTTTCTGCTTACAACAAAGGCCCGAGCTTTATCGGATTAATGCTTAATAGCTACATATACATATGCCTAGGAGTTTAGATATATATATTGTTTTGTTTATTTACGTCGGGATATTTAGCGTCTTGAACTGATCCTCCTGCATTTCAGTCATCATAAACGTGCCATCCTGCAGCAACAAAACAACGCGACGCGTGCCACCTGCCAATTCAAACAGTAATTAATAAAAGTCATCAAAGAATAGAGTAAGAAGCTTACCTGGCGATGGTAAATCCGCTTGGACAACTTCAGCTGGTATTTGTGCCTCAGTTCCATCGCTGTCCGAGGTTGTGATGTGAATTTGCGCCGTATGCGGTGTGCTGCCCGCTTGTGTCGCCTCCTGTTGCTGTTGTTGCTGCTGCTGCAACATAGCAGCTTGGTGCTGTGCCAGCTCCTCCTCCGTCATGCTCACCAGTATATGCTCGCCATCAGCGGTGGCCTCACCTTGTTGACCCACAGCGGCCACTGCCTCGGCCACAGCGTTGTCTAGAGTAAGCACATCCTGATCTTCACCCTCGGCAGCGGCCACATAGGCGAACTGTTGCTCGCCATCGGGACCCTGGGTGACAAGAATGGTCTGTCCTTCGGCATTCTTGCCAGCTACCTGGTAGACAGTGCCATCCTCGCCTCGCACAAGCAGCGCTGAACCGTCTTCGTTGGTGAGTACTTGCTGCTCACCGCCAAGTAGTTCATGAGCGGCAGCCTCGAGTTGTTCACGCTGTTGTTCCTGTTGCTGCTCTTGTTCCATTTGCAATTGCGTCTCCTCCTGGCCAATTAATTTGCCAGTAATGGGACATAACTGGGCCTGATGATGCGGCAGTTCCTCCTGTTCGATTTCCATTTCCATTTGCATGGGTTGCGCTGCTTTGGCAACCGTTGCATTTGTGGTACGTTGCCTCAGTGGATTCAGTTGCTGCACCTTTTGGATTTGCACCTGTTGCTGTTGTTGTTGCTGCTGCAGTGAGGCTTGAGCTTGTTGCTGCCGCTGTTGCCGCATTTGTGCTGCCCGTTGTGCCAACAGATCCTCGCGCGTCATCACCTTTCGCGTTACTTTGAGATCCCCAGACTTGGATAGCTGCAGTATCTTCTGTTCCGGCGTAACAGCCTTACCCGGCACCATTCGCTGCTGTGTCGTATTGGCGCGTGCCATAACCATGCGACCACCTCCAGGCTGTGCTCCACCTCGTCCTGGTGCTACAGCCTGTCGCATTGCTGTGGGCGTGCTACTGGTCCCAGGTGGTCGTCGTTGCAATGAAGGTCCCTGTCCGAACGAGCGTAACACATGTGGACGTTGAGCTACAGTTACTGGCGAATTGTTGGCAGAGGATCGACCCACCGCCACGCGCTTGACAGGCGCAACTGCGGCAGAACTGTTGTTGGTCTTGGGAACGGGTGATCCTGCACTGGATTCGGAGCTATCAATGCGATAGATGCCTCTGCTGTTGGTGTTCATTTCTAAACGCGTTAAATACCGCACCGGACCTTCGGTTTTTTGACGTTTCTGTTGCGGAAAGAAAAGATTTTTATTAGTAGCTGTTCTCAAGGATCTATAAAATTTCGAAAGATTGATTTTGGATTCCAGTTATCGATATAATATCCTTAAAATATTGCTTATCGATTAAAAGACTTACTGTGTGTAGGGTATTGGGCATTTCCGGCTTACGGAACATGCCTGAACTGGTGCTGTCATCTGTGTAGATGATTTCCCCCATTTTGTGCTCCTTTTCGCTGAGCGAAGACGACGAGGAATTGCCGTTGATGCGTGCCTGTGTTGTTGGCATCGATGATTGGATTTTGGGCTTATTCAATTGCACGGAGCTACCGCCGTTTTTTAACCGCTTAACCGTATGCGATGGTATTAAATCCTCCTCCAGATCTTCCAGTTCCATTGAGTCATTGGAAGCGTTTAAACCAGAACCATCTGCACTGGAGTCCGTATGATTAAGTTTACGTTTGATTGCCATTGGCGTTGTGGCAGCCGTTGACCAATCTTGTTCCGTGGCAGACTCTTCTTCGTTGGCCGATGATGGGGAAGTGGAACCTTCACCGCCACCACTTTCGTTAACCCATTGCTTGAATTGATCCATAGCTTTGGTTTTCGAAGTGCGCGAGGGCCGAGAGCCAGCAATTGCCGATGAATTGGGTGAAATAGCTGCCGAGGATTGAGGGCTAAGTGGTGCTGAATCCGATTTGCCTGTTACTACCGTAGTCTGTTTGTCCTGTTGTTTATCCTGCTGCATACGCTTTAATGCGTCTAAGCTCTTCTCACGCTTGAGCTTCTGCCGGGCAAGTTGTTTCTCAAACATTTGTAGAAAGTATGGCACACGCTCCAAGTTTGCCATTACCTCCCAAGTGTTTTCATTGTGCGATCTGTCGATCCATTTTACAAGATACTCGTGAGTTCTTCTCCTGGGATTGAATCTTTTCGCGACAATGCTTTCCACGGCTTCTTCTGTGCGCTGCTCGGTTTTGGGATCAACACGTATAGCAATCCGATTGTTATTCTTGACAGCGCCGACTGTTGTTCCTGGAGTTGAGGCGCCTGGTGGTGTAGGCGTACCTGGCTTGGATTTGGGTCGCTCATTTTCCGTATCCTTTAATTGTGATACGACTGTCGGCAGTTTGCCAGCGGGAGATTCTAAACAGCCAAAGTATTTGCAAAATTAAAGTGACAGTGGTGTGAAATTAATTATTGGTTCTTACTTCTTGTAGGTGAGACGTTGGATGTATTACTATTAGCAGTGCTATTGTTATTGTTGTTATTATTGGGATTAACAACGGTTTTAGTGATGCGCACTGGCATATCCTGAAGTTGGCCGTGACCGATTTTGCCAAACGACTGTATTGTCTTGCCGGCAACAATCCAGGGCTCGCGTACACTTTCTTCCAGCTTCACCCAATGCTGGTAGAGTGCCCAGGAATTCGAAGAGTTGCTTCCCTTGCGTGTGTGCAGCTGTGTGGCTTTCCATAGCGTAAATGCCCAGATTGTGGGCTTTGTATCAAGAGAATCTTTTAAGTTAGAATTTTCTTTTTCACACGCATCGTCGTCTTTATGCGACCGAAATTCCTCGACAAAGTTAAAAGCGCGTAAACAGCGACCACAGACGAGCACATCCATATTGGCTAATTCCTCCTGGGCAGCTAAGAAGACGGAGTGGAGGGAATGTTTAAATTACTGTCAGTTTCCAATTGTTTTTTTTTTTATGTCCACTTCACTTTCAGTAACTTACCTCTAATTATATTTGCGTGTTTGCCAATTTCCGTTGGTGCAATCTCCTGTGCCAACATTATACACAACACCAACGTTGTCGCTATAAAATATACGATTTAAAATATTTTTTTTTTGAAATTTAAAAACAAATAAAAACTGTAGTGCTACGCGCACAAACACACACGCACATGCGAGTAAAAAAAAAAGTACAGTGCCGTGGTGTGTTTATGCAACAATGTGGCAACGTTAACAAATGGCAGCCCAGTGTGGTGAAAATTGCCCGTATGTAATAGTTGCCGAGATTACAGCGCCTTGGAAGAAAGACGAGCCCAAAGCGTAATGGGCAAAAATGCAGCGAACACTCGTACAAAGTGTAGACGCACAAAACAGAGAAAACCGGGCGCGAAAAATGCAACAGCAAAACATTTACTTTTAACAGGAACAAAAACACACTGGAGTAGTTATGAATACTTAGTAACAGCAAGGCGGTTTTATTCTTATCTAAAACCAGCCGCCATTTCAGACCAAACCGCCGAGTTTTTGCATTTGTGTTTGCAAATTATAAATTAAATAAATGAATACACACTTAGCACTCAGACAAACCATTGATTAAAATGATTTTTAAAACGCTTTGTTTCTCATTTACCACAATTCAATCAATTATCTTGCACGGTATTAACATTTGCATTGCACAGCCCGTTTTCGGCAATTTCTGTATGCATTTTTCACACGCATTTTTGTGGCATAGCGTCTGGGTTTTCTTTTACACACCTTCATAAAAAAAATTAGTTGCAACAAAAATATGATGATACTATTTTTTTGAACAACTAATTTATGTTTAACTGTTTTTATTCTGCAACTAGAGCAACGCTGTTCACAATTGCACGCGCGCCAACTCTGAATGCCAAAAAAGTTTGTACAACTGAACGAAGTGGCCAGTTCTGTTTTCGGGTTACGGCTAGGGTGACTTTTGTCTATCCTTCTTTATATATACTCACATATAAAACACAATAAACACAGATGTATTATGAACGTAATAATATTAAAAATTTAATTCTATATTATTTATATACACTTTGGCAGCGTTCAGTATATGATTTCACTTAAATCGTTGCAATTGAATATTTCGATAATGCCGTATATGCTCGATCATCAGCGTAGCGCCCTTTTTCGTTCGCACGAGTTTTGTAGCCCTCTGTTAGCCAATCACGTCGCGTGTTGTGTTTGCAGTATCAATGTGGCAACACTGTCTAATTGTCAGTTACAAAAATATTAGATTATTGTGGTTAACTATTTATAAAATTAGTTCTGTAGATATTAGCAGAACTAACCGGAAGACTTTTTTTTTATAAGTAATTCCTTGCCTGGATTTTTTACATATTTTTTACTTATTTGTAAGGTGTAATGACAACTCTATATATTTCAGCTGCACGTTTTTCACTTTATTTAAGTGTGTGCACACTGATTTGTTTACCGGCCTACTATTGTACGTCCTGAAGATTTTCGTTTTATTTTGTAATTATTAAAAGAACGTTAAATAATTAAAAACCGGAAATGGCTGATGATGAACAAGATGACCAAAAGGAGTATCGCTGGGAGACAGGATACGAAAAGACATGGTAAGCCGTTAGATTGCTGTTGTTTTGAGTCTTTGTTAACAATAAATCGCCTATTCGGTCCATAGGGAAGCCATCAAGGAGGATGACGATGGAATGCTGGACAGCGCCATTGCCGACATTATACAGAAGGCAAAGCGCAAGCGACAGGCTGAGAAGACCAAACAAAATCGCTTGGGTATGATGCGGCACTTGTTCATTGTCTTGGACTGTTCCGAATCTATGAGTGTACCAGATTTAAAGCCCACACGCTTGTTGTGCACGCTGAAGCTACTAGAGATCTTTATTGAAGAGTTCTTCGATCAGAACCCTATTAGTCAACTGGGCATTATAGCGTTGAAGGCCAAACGCGCCGAGAAGATAACCGAGTTGACGGGCACATCGCGAGTGCATCTCAAGGCGCTGGAAGGGTATGTTAGTCTCTGATTACATGTGAAACTCTCTCTAACTCTGCTGTCTTGTAGTTTGGTTCATGTGCCGCTGACAAGCGAACCATCGCTTCAAAATGGCTTGGATCTGGCACTGAAAACACTCAAGGTGGTACCATCGCATGCATCCCGCGAAATTGTGATCATTATGGGCTCACTGACCACTTGCGATCCCGTGGACATAAATCAAACCATCAATGAGCTAAAGAAGGAACGGATACGTTGTTCGGTTATATCATTATCGGCGGAAATTCATATTTGTCGCTATTTGACACAGCAAACGATGGGCACCTTTGGAGCAGTGCTCGATGATTCCCATTATCGTGACCAGTTGCTATCGCAAGTGGATCCACCGCCTGCAGCCAAGACACAGGACCATTCACTCATACGCATGGGCTTTCCGCACAGTAAAAGCGAGGTAGAGGGCAAAGATGCGCCACTCTCCATGTGCATGTGCCACATAGAGAATCTGGATGAGCCCAGCGAATTGTCCACCACAGGACACCATTGCCCGCAATGCAACAGCAAGTACTGTGAGCTGCCCGTGGAGTGTCAATGCTGTGGTTTGACGTTGGTCTCAGCGCCACATTTAGCACGCTCCTACCACCATCTCTTTCCGGTGCCAAATTTCGAGGAGGTGCCATTCGAGACGGTGCCGATTTCCCAGCCCGAATGTGAAGGACAACGTAAATGCTATGGCTGCATCAAAGTGTTCAGTGCCCTGGGGGACAAGACTGCTTTTAAGTGCGGTTACTGCAAACAGTTCTTCTGCCTCGACTGTGATATTTTCATTCATGAGACGCTGCACGCATGCGTGGGCTGCAATACCATTCCTGGAGTAGCCGGTCTGGTATATCAGAACCAAGGCGGCAAAACCGCTAACGATTCGCCGGCGCAGCAAGCTTCCACCTCCAAGCAGCGTAATCAGTATCCCATGTAAGCTATCAGCTGGCCAGACTCGTGCTTTAAGCTGTTTCTTGTTCACTAATTAAAATAACTATAAACTTAAGAAAAATTTGCATTTCATATGCATCAAAATTTGTTGCCAATAAGTTTTTTTTGGTATAAGTAGATTATACCCTGCAGCTGAAGTAAACTGAGCATGCTAGGCGTATAAAACTGTGTGTAGTTTAGGAATAAATACTCGTGCGTGTAAATATACTGTGTATGATTTTGTAATATGATTCTAAGTGTTTAACTAAGAAGTACAGGGTATAGCTTGCTTTTGGCGAGACTAAACACCATTGAAATGACTTGAGTCCGCTGTTGGGTGCATTCAACTCTGGTTCAATGACAAATGTTTGAGCAATTGAAACGTTCAAGTTCTATGACAATTTAGACTAGATACTCAGCGGTTTCCATCGAGAGCTTAAAGTTTTTCAATTATTTGCACAGCATTGTAGCTGCGACCAGTTCGAAATACTTTAGTGTGACTACAAACACTTAATTATGAAATGTGCTCATTTGTTTGTTTGCTGTCTATTGTGATTCTCGTCGTTTTTCACAGTTAATTCTGCTCATTTGTTTACGTATCTGTATCTGAACTTGGCGTATCTTTTGCCTGTCTCTAGCGCGAGTTCATCGCCTACGTTCGTAGTAATCGGTTTGAGTATTCTACATGCCCATTTTCGCTTAATGGTGTTTTACTACTATTTTGTTAATAATTCTAACAATTTGTGTAATAGCAGTTATTAGCAGTGGCTGCCTTGTTGTGTTAATTGAGTCGCTACGTTGACTGATTCTCAGGTAAAGCCTGTTCGAAGTAACAGTTTTACGTGTGTTTAAAAAATAATAATAAACCTTTATAAAATTTATTTGAATTTTTTTGTAACAAAATTATAAAATTTTCCAATTTTTATTTACTTACAAAAAACTCTCCCTAAAAAATAACTAACCTACGCCAATAATTATGCGAATATTCTTATGCTTCTATGTTGAAATTTTGTTGAGTGTTTGTTAATTTTATTATCTTTATTTGTGCTATTTTTTTTCTATTTTTTTTTTATCGAAGCCATAAAAATTGTATTTGGTTTAAGCCGAACGTCAATGACACTGCCTTAAACGAGTTAAGAACTGGTTCCGACCAAGCAAAACTGCAAAGATCATACTTCACTCGATGCCAATACTCGCACTCGGATAACAACAATTTTGAAATAACATACACTTATGTCAGAACAATAAAAGATACTTTTTTTGTGTGTCAAATTTGGGAACAAAGATTGATAAATAACTGATGAATTTAAGGAGTGTAAAGAATGCTGAACATTTTGTAAATGTAGAGAGCTGTAATATAATTATGTATAATTTATTTGGGCTTGAAAAAAGTTGTAAAAAATTAATACAGTAAGGAACTAGCTTAAGTCTTAACTGATGTAGATTATTTAAACTCTAACTATATTCATCAGAGTTTTTACTGGACAAAGTTCTTTATACAGTCATAAAACTTCTGTAGAAATAATACTGTCGTAGAAATAAAATAGCTGCATACCAAGTGCTATAAAGCTTTCCCTATAATCACTTTTAAAAACATTCCCAACCGGTTCTTCAGTCTGCTATATACAACTATAATTATAACTATGACGACGACTATAACTAACACATAACAGACACTTTCCATTGTCAACCTTGGACCAATTCAGACAGCACTTGGCTAACTAAGAGGGGACAATGCATAGACAGAGAGGGAGAGAGAGGCAGAGGGAGACAGGGAGATAGATCTACATGTAGTCTGTAAATAGACACAATTCACAGGCAGACAAAGCTCGATTGCAACTAATTACTGGACTTACCGAGCACACGAATAGAACTTCCGCATTAGGCACCTGTCTCTCTGCTACAAGCCGTGAATTGGACAATAAATAATGCTTTGGACACTTGCAAGTCATATAATCTACACTATCTACATACTATAGTAGATATACTAAGGGTAGTTGGACAATTGAGTGCAATTAGCATTCGCTAGCAAAGCTTACAATTTTCCGGGGCTTTAAGTTTTCGCTCATCATTAGCAAAAATTGCAATGCAGACACAAGCAACCCCTGAAGTAAAACATGGCCAAAGATGTTAGCTTTCGTTTCGTGTAATAATTTATGCTTGAAATGCGCCTAAAAGTGTACTGTATAATTTTGGCTGGCAAAGTAACCGAAAGCATCTTTGATGCTGCCGTAAAGTTTTCTGCGGCTAATCACTTGTTAAGTTATTTGTTAAGGCATGCACGGGATATGCTCCAAAGCATGCCAAAGGGGGTAACCAAGGGGGAAGGGGTGGTAGTGGCTTCGCTTGGGGGCAACATCAAGTATTTGTGGCATGTTTTGTTGTGCGCTGCGAGCCTATGAATTGATTCGGGTAGCCAAATATGCTCAACTTATTTGCATTTTCCACAACTTTCCTGCAAATTGGCAATGCATAATAAAATGGCAACAATTTGTAATTTATAATAACTAATTAGTGAGTGGGCGTCAAAGAGCTAGAAATTGTTTAAGGCAAGTAAGTTGGAAGGGTTAAAAAAGAGCTAAAAGTGAGCCAACTTTTGTCTTAAAGACTCGAAATCTGTTTTAATAATCTAGAAAATATATTTAAAATGATGTGACAATTGTTAGTAGAAGGTTTTTTTGGCAGAAAATTGCGAAAAGAGTACAAAAAGCTTAATGGCTTTTATTTATTTCGCTAATTTCTCAACTCTACTTAGCACCAAACTGTCAATAAATCCATTGTTTTAAACTTAAATAATCACGTTTAAAATATCTTTATTTACTACTTTAAAAAATCTAGATAAAACCTGCAATTAAAGCAGCTCAAACACAATTTTGTTGTCAACGGCTGATTGACAACAACACATGAAATTACTAATTTATATAAATAACTTTAATAAGCACTTAAAAAAACGGTTACACGAGCGCGCGATAAGACTCAGTCCAATAAGATAAACAAATTTGATTTATTACACAATTAATATATAAATTATTAAATTATATAGTTTATTTTTACGGGGTGTTGTCTGCCGCATGTAAGATCGATTAACACTTTGGGTATTTTTGGGGTTGGGCTGCGTTTAAATATATAAGTATTAATTTGCTAAATAAATAAATTAGTGAGAGCAGAAAAAAAAGGCGTTGCTGCCAATAAAATGCTCATTAACAAGTCCAAAAGGAAATTAATTATTTTTATTGGATTTTTTGAAGAGTTTTTTTATACAAAAATAATTTAAAAAATAAAGCTAAAGAAATCATATCCAGAAGTTTGATAAATTTTCCGATTTAGTAAATAAGTTTCTATAAAATATAAATAAAAACTAAAATACCCTACAATTTAAACTTATCACAAAAACACTATTCGATGTAATTAGCACACATTCATTAAATTAAATTGATTTAATTATATGAAACTCGTCTAAAAACTTTTATAAAAACTTCTATTATCATTTCACATTTGATTTTTTATGCTATTGCTTTTATTTGTTTACATTTTTTCTGGTTGTCATGCCTGACATATTATTAATAAACATTATTTGCATTTGACAAAAGAAATACCACAAAATGCGAGTAGAGAATAGGATTGGATTTTTCATTTATCAAAGCAAACAGCAGAACATACGCCAAATAATATCCGGTAAAATATTGAAATTGATAATCCAAACGACAGACGGACGGACGGACTGTTAGACCAGACGGAGTGACAGACCGATTGCTCTTGGCCCAGGGCCTCTTACCAAATCGACAATTAATGCCATAAACTCATAGTTTTTTTTTTATCTCGAAAATAATTGTTTGGAAAAATACAATGCAATTATTTAATACATTTGCCTACAAGCTCAATTATTTTGTTAATTGCTAATTTTGAAATGTGTGGGAAAGAAATCTCATCATAAATATTTGTTTAGCTCGGTGTGGAAAACTGTGGGCCACTAGTGACTAACTAACTCACTCTTTCCCTAGCTTACCCTAACCTTAGTCACTAACTATACGAAGTGATCATCGTGGAGTCGATTGGAATGTGATGTAACTCTGGAAATGTTATAAAAAAATGGCTAAAAAACTTGAATTTTAATTCTAGACAAGGCTTATAACAAATAAATTCATTTAAAGTATTTATTAAGTAAATTATAAAAAAAATTCAAGTACTAAATTATATAGATTTTAAAAAGGTTATTAATTTGTTTTATAAATGTAGTGGAATATATTTTATAATTATTATAATATTTTTGAAATGTTATATATACAGTTTTATTTTATATATTTTTTTAAATTTTATTAATTTAATACAAATTTTATTTTACAAATTTATATATAAGAAAATTTTATTTTTCAAATAAAATATCTGTTTAATCTTATTTTATACCAAACTTTTTTTTACATTTTGTACTTTTCATAGCTATTTAAAGTGCATTTAACTATTGTCATTCCCTTGTTAACATTACTATACACTCTAAGGCCCTCAAATTGATTAACCTGATTACCTTAACCCGCTTACCTTGAATCATGGCTACCACTGAGTACTTGTGAGTGGAATCCCCTTTGTATAGAATTTTAATTGTTAATGACAACAGCAACTAGTTCTTATTTATGAGCAGACAGTTAAACGTATCTATATAGTTGTCTGAATAACTCAACAATTAATAAATAGTATTTCTTTGGAGCACGTTTTGTTTACAGTGTATTGCTTTATGATGATTTCTGGAAATTCCCTTATCTAATCCACATATTCGCTGTAGCAATTTATGAGTCAATGATTGTGGTGTGAAATGGGTTTCAAAGGGTTCAAAGGGTCTATCACGTGATGTAGTGCATAAAGCATTTATATCCATACGAGTCTTTAAACACTGTACTGTAGTTATTTTTAAGTCTAGATACCCATTTTAGTATACAGGGTATTGTAAACACTACTGCAGTTAACGGCGTCTGTTGTGTCTTTGTGCTTTTGCTTTAATTGTTAAAGTTTATCAGCGTTTTTATGATACCTCGTAGTCATATAACTTACACAAATTGGGTTACAAAGTTGTGCACAGTTATACAAGTCAGAGTAGAGGGTATTGACGTTATATGCCATAGGAAATTGCAATAAAAAGTGGATAACTGGTAGTTGGTCAGCTTTGAAGCTTTTTTCTAAAACTTTAAATATTTTGTAGCACTCATCCCCTGCCAACTACAGGGTAACTGCTAGAATAGCACTCCCTTTGCGCTCACTTTATTTTCCTTTGCTTTTTTACGCTTCTTTACATAAATTTACATCCGTTTTTTTGCCGCTTTTGTTTAAATTTTTTAACAAGCTGCGAGAAACCAAAAACGCGTCAAGTGTGTGCAAAATTTTTGTAAAAAACGTGAAATGTTAAATAAATGAATGTTAATAAAATAAAAACACATCGAATGTTTCCTTCTCCAGTAACGGATCTCAAGTGTCTCGCGGGTATAAAATAAAAACGACAACAAATTTTTGAAAATATTCAATGTGCAGTTGTCGTCGTCGTGTGTTTAACCCGAAACGTGAGAAAATTGCCAAATAAAATAAAATTATAAAAAATCGTTTATTTAAATAGTGCATAAAAACAAAAGCAGCTACACAAATAGTAGGTGATCATTATAATAATAATGTAATTTTATCAATTAAAATGTTTTTTTTTATATATTATTCTACTTTTTGCCGCAGCTGTTTTACTCGTTTTGCTTTCCTACCACTTTCTTTTCTTTCTCTTTCTCTCTCTCTCCCTCTCCCTTTTGTTTATATTTTACGTTATTTGCTTTACTTCTTTCTGGTTTCTGTTTACGCTTTTTGGCAATGCTAATGAGCCACTTTTTTTAATCACTTTAATGACATCATTTTGGTCTCTTTATGAGCAAAATGTTTGCCAGTTCTCCATTCTCTCCATGCTTAATTCTCCATTCTCTATTCTCCATTTTCCACTTGTACTTTGTTTTATTCGATTGTTGACGGAAATATAGTTTTATGTGCCAACTGTTGTTGTACCATTGAGTGTTTTTGAAGTGAAGGTCTGTCTACGAGAGGCTTAAAAAATTATATCTAAATACCCTGTAGTTGAAATAATTCTAATAATGTGTGTACTAGAGAAAATGCAGGCAGTAGGAGTGGTACTAAAAATAAAAAAGGATTATTGACAACAAGTTTGAAGTCTTAGCTTAACTCAATTAAAAAAATATTTTTTTATTTAAAAAAAAAAATAATTAAAAATTTATTTATTAATTTTAAATGAAATAACATATTTTTTTATATTTTTTAAATTAATAACAAAGAGATTTTGAACAAAACATATAACTAAATTTTAAAAAACTTTTTTTTTGAATTAAACAAAAAATAATTCCAAAATTTATTTATTATTTTAAATGAAATAATATTTTTTTTATATTTCTTAAATTAATAACAAAGAGATTTTTAACAAAACATAACATAAAAAACATTTTTTTTAATTAAAAAAAATATTCAACATTTAATTATTACTTTTAAATGAAAAAATATTTTCTTTTAAATTTTATAAATTTTTAACAAAGAGATTTTTATCAAAATATATATTATTTAAATGTTTTAAAACCTGTTATAATTTATTTACATTTCCGTTTATTAAATATCAAAAGTTTTCCCATCTACAGGGTATTTTTCCGTTTAGCCTTCACTCTCCCCTCCACCAACTAATGATGTTGCTTAATTGAAGTGTATTTGAGGCGAAGTACTTGTTGTTTTATCTGTTCTACTCTTTATTTATAACTCAACAGGTTCAGTAATCAATTTTAGTTATTTATGTTGGGCGCACTTCGAGCCAATTCTATCAGTTTCTGGTCTGATTACCTTTAAAATGAAAATGTCATTGAAAGCGTTACCTGGTAACAAGAACGTGTGCGTGAGCGTGTCCAAAATTCGTTTGACCAACGATTACAATAATCTAATAAATTATCTGCACTTGATTAAATAGGATTTTGATTTGGTACTTCAACAGAAATTCTTAAGTATTTCATCAGTAATTTCATCAGTAATTTAGCTATAGATTCTTATCTCTGACACTCTATTCTTTCACGTCATTCAATAAAAGTACGTTGCATAGAGTATACTCTAGTGCAGGAAGACATGATGAGCTCCGTCGGCTGATAATGATAATGGGTCTTTAAAACAGTAAAGCCGTGGGAAAACTTATATTAGGCACGATTTCAAAATGTTTTATGATCGCACTTAAGGGCTTTACAAAGTCGTTCGTCGTGCCATGTAAATGGCGATAGTCAAGGAGTTTGGTATTGCGAAGGGCAATTCATGGTTACAAAGACTATATAAAGTTTACATGGAACTTTCGTATTGATGTTTATTTTAGACAGGAAGAGGTATGTAGAAAATTATATTAAATAGTTTGAGAGCTTAAAGCAAAGAAGAAAGAAAGGTTATAGTGGAGAGAAACGACTGTAAAAGACCTCGTACCCATTGTAGTGCGCAGTTTTCCATACAAATAAGAATTTTTTGATCAATTTTTAGGATAGGGTTGTCCGATTAGGATCAAACTTGGTGAAAATTGTTAAATGCAGGTTGTTTATACTTTGTGGGATTATATAATTACCTTTTTTATTAATTCTTTATTTTTATAAGTTCTTGGAAGAACCTATTTATAGATTACTCTCTATTTACATAAATTTCAAATTATTTTATATATTAGAAAACACCTCCTTCAACCTGTTACCCTCTATTTTTTTAAGTACCGGGTCTTTAAATAAATTAGTTTTCTTTAATTTAATGATTTATAAAAATAATTGAACCTATTTTTAGACTTTTTAATAATAACTCTTACCCAAATGTTTATTTAAAAATTCGTTAATTTTGTATATTTTTGTGTAGCAAATATTTAATTAATTATATAACCCCCCATTTTTGTACACCATAAATTATATTGGGGCAATGCTCTGTGGTTCTTGTTTTTTTTATATTCTACAAGCTTACAAAAAATATATATATTCGTAATTAACTCGCTTGAGTAACTTGTTGCAAGCTGCCTTTGACTTTTTTGCAGTCGTCAGGCAGGCAAATGTCAAGCAGGGTATTCCCCCACCACTTTTGAAGAGTCATAGGCAGTGCAGCTAAAGCCCCGCCGCCTCCTGATCGCCCCTTACGCCGTGTGTTGAATAAATGCAACCGCATGCGGTGCTTCAAAGTCACAAACAATTTACAAGCCACAGTGAGCACTCAACAAGCCGCATTAAAATACAAACCATTGTTCTGCTCCCGGGTTGAGTTGAGTCGAGTCGACTCGACTGGTTGCTCGACAAAATGTAGCTGACAACCGTCAGTTGGCAGTTCATTACAATTTCGTTATTTTTAATGGAATATGAAAATGTTTAATAATGTAAATGTCGCCAGAGTAGCAACAACAATAACTTTTACAAGACTCTTCAAAACAAAACTGAAATTGAAACTTTCCCAAATAAAACAAAATTTGTAATACCAAAAAGAAGTGAAAAAGATATGGCAAAAGCACTCGCAGATATTGTATGGATCGAGTTCAGTGACTTCATTAGGCGGGGGCTTTTTTCATAAAAATTATTTAAAAGCTGTCATTACAGTGGGTAAGAAAAGTTAGTATAATTGTTGTGGGAAATTAAGGTTTTATTTCAGTTGAGTATAAATGTAACTAGGTGTTGTTAAGAGTATTTGGTTATATTAAAGATATTTTAAATCGAATTTATTAATGGTTATAAGATTAAGTTCGATTTAACTTTTTTTTTTTATTATATTGGCTTTTTAAACAGCACTTTTTATGTTAAAAGGTTCTTATAAGAAACTTTTAATAGATTTACTTAAATTTATATAAATTAATTAGTTAAGCTACAACTAAGTAATTTAGTAAACAACTTTCTTATAAGAATCTTTTAATAGGTTTACTTAAATTTATATAAATTAATTAGCTAAGCTACAGCTAATTTAGTAAACAACTTTCTATTAGCTTTGCAGTCATCATACCCGCTTTACGTCAGAGATCGATCATAATATAATTTCTAAGCTTTTTCAAACGCCAGTCAGTCAGAAGCAATAAATTTCTAAAAATCCGTATTTATATGATTAATTAACTGCACTTGATTTGAATTTATTATTAGTGATTTGAAGCTTTTATATTTAATTTATTTATTTGATTGACAAACTTAAATTTTAAACTATACGCAAAGTGAAATAAAATTCTAAAAATATTTTTTAAAAATAAACAAGGATTAAATTTAGTAAAGTAAACTAGACCACCACACCAGGAAGATACAAAACAATCTAAGCCGCAAATATCTAAACTTTCGCACTTGGCCTAAAAGATACTTAGTAATTTGTGCAAATACAGAATAAGATAAATTATTTGCGCTATACACTTTGCTTAACACCTTTTTATTTTAAGTATTCTTATCATAATTTACCATTAATAAGTCTAAATAAGACCTCGATTTAAGACCCCCCGTAATAACTGAACTATATGCTATGGAAGTTATACGAGACTGAATTCCTTGTCACGAGTCGTCTCGTGCCTAAAGTCGGTAAATATTTATTTGAAAATAAAAATATCGTAAATTATATATGCCTGCAGAGCAGTGACAACAAAGGGGGATTTCATTTTAACTTTATCAAACTATTAGTTGGAAGACTGTAATCAATTGTAGAAAGTGTTTTCAACAGACAATCAATGGGTGATAGGAGCCCCTCTTGGGGCACAGGGGACGCCACTGTGAAGGGAAAGAAAGCACTTCAGCCTTTATCTATAGAACAAGAGCAGTGCAAATGTCTTTGCATTCCGATTATCAACTTAGACATATGCCCAGATAATGCCACGGTTTAGGCACAGTTCAAGATAATAAAAGAAAAGAAAAAAAAAGAAATAGAAATAGAAAAAAAAGTAAGAGAATTCGTTATCAAGGCGTCGACACAACATGGAAATTATGTTTGTCTCAGTTCGAGAATCGTCATAATGTGCAATTATCGCTTATCTTGCTAGCTGAAAAGTCTGGCAAATGTTTCATAGATGAATGTTTTGCCTTTTTACCCACTTTACTTTAATTGCAATGGTTATTAAGGGAATCAACTTTTATGGCCAACACAGGCCGACTTTGCACTTGCCAAATGCGTGTTTCACCAGACTTTGGGGTTCGACGATTATAGACTTAAACAAGTACCCCTCTAGCTCTAGATGTCTGACAAGATGTAGCACCATTTTGCGCATTCAGGAAGCCATATAATCGGCTCTCAAGCGAGTACAGCAGAACTGCTCTGAGTAGTGTTTTTATGGGGGAAGTTATAAAATATGTCAGCCATCGAAAATAGGTCTAAATATTTATGGATTTATTATAAAGACTGGGTGTAATTAGTGTAGATTTTGGAAAGTTTTCTTTGCCATAAAGCGGGAAATTTTTAAAAGTGATTTTTATTGGGTTTGTTAGTTTAATAGTTTTCAGATAATGGAATGAACTAAACTTTAAACTGATTTATTTTGTGGTTAAATAAAATTTATAAAGCAAATCAATGCTTTGAATTACAAGCTAAAATATATAAAATTTCTTGAGCAATTAAGAATTATTACTATTACACTCATTTGCATGAGTAATCACCTTAGAACCACAAGCAAATATATTTTATATGTCGCATTTATAGGTTTATTTTAGGCAGAAACATAAATCAAACTGCAGACCATAAATGAAAGCAAAAAAAAAAAATGGTGTTATCATTAGACAGATATCCATTTGTGACATATATGCAGCAATATATCTATATAGTTTGACTGGTATTTATCTAAGGTATTTAAGGCATAATGTGGAGAAACTGTAAAGGTGTCAAAATATTTGCGGAAAGTGTCGGTGAGCCAACAAATTATTGGCCACAATATAAAGTTGACAATAAGTTGTGTAAATATTTGCATATAATTGAAAAAAGTTAATTGGCCTGAAATTCAATTAGCAGTCAATTTTCAACTGATGTACAATATTTGAAGAAGCTGTGACGTCCCTGGCTTACTTAATGCTTAATGACGTCAAATAATCCGACTGTGAATTGAATCCGTAATCGAAATTGAGATAGAACATTTCAGGCTTGAATTGAGCTGGGCTCGTTGGGGTGTCTTCAGTTTCAGTTTCAGTTCAAGTTGGGTCTATTTCAACTGGGCCTATTGCATAGCTGATTTGGTCTACAACTCGCTTTGGCAATCTTTTACACGTTTGTCAACAATTTTTTGTTGCCACTTGTTGGTTTTTCTACCATATTCCATTTGAGGCTCTGCAGTCGAGAAGTTTTTTTCAAGTCATTGATCTTGCTCGAGGTCTGTTGCCTGAACTTTGTAGTCACTTTGTTTTTTATGTTAAAAAAAACTTACTTCTGTTGGTCAAGTTGATGCTTATGTTGTTGCAGCCATTTAAAATTCGGCTGTCGATTGCCAATTTCGCCCGTTGAATCTAGACTTGAGTTTGTTTTTGTGTTGGTAGTGCCCCAATGCGGCCAATGGAAAACTACTGGGCTCGAAACCAAATCAAAATCTTGTTATGCGGCACTTGTGAGGCGTCTTAATGGATTGTGTCACGTGAAATTTACAGTAGTCACTCGATGTAATGGACTGTTCGAGACTTGATTTTTATCACTTGGTTTTGAACTTATTTTTAAAATATTTTTTTTAATTTTAAAATTATTTTTTTTTATTTTTTTAAAAATTTTAAAATAAAATAAAATTAAAAAATTATTTGTAAAAAAAATTATATTTTTATTCAAGCCGACTTTTAATTTATGCCAATGGAATTTAAATTATTTTTTTTTAATATTTTATAATATTAAAAAAAAAAATAATATTAAATTTTTATTTTTATGGATTTGTTGCGGAATAAATTTAATAAAATTTTATAATAATTTTTTTAAAACTCAAAAATAAAACTCAACATAAAGTTTGGCTGTATTTTAAAATATTTTTTTAAAGACATTTTTATTATTTGAAAACAGTTTTTTATACTAATATTTTAAAACTTTAAAATATTTTTTAAATATTTTTCTTATTTACTAACTATTTAACTAATATTTTTAAAACTACATTTATGTCACCAGCGTGAACTGCTTGCCACAAACATTCAGCTGCAGCTACTCCCCAAAGAGTAATGAACTTCACAGATACATTCGTATCTTTTCTAGCAACGTCTACAACGATTTCAACACTTTCCAGTTATCTAGAGCCGTTAATGTGTCAAGGTTAAGCCAAAGGCCGTTTTTCCCAATCGACTTGAAGATATATTCTATCACTTTGTTGATAGTTTAACGACATTTGTACAACTATTAACTTGTCATTTGTTTTTGTTGCTATTGTCGGATCAGTCAAACCTCGACGGACGACGTGTCTGAATGTTTTTTTTGGCGCTTATCATGAAACCCACACAACGCAGGGCGGTAGGGGAGGTGTGGTGGGGAGTAGGCGGTTGGGTTAACAGCGTTTAACAAGCTGTCGACGGTTTTTCTGATATGCAGCCCAACAGCCGCTAGACTAATCAATGGCACGAGCGACATGCCACAGTGAAGACTCGCTAAAAGTAATCAGTTAAGCGATCTGCAGTTTGAGTAATGCCATAGACAATTTTATGAGGGTTACTCACACTGTAAAGCTACAGAAAGTTGAAGCTTTTTATATAAAATAATAGTTTAAGTGCAGAAAAGAATTTATTTTAATTTTTATAAAATTAAATAATTAAATGACTTTACTAATCTTGAAAAGCTTTACAAAAATCACTCTTTATATAAATATAAAACTTTAACTAACCTTACAGCATACCCGCTTCACGCCACCATTGCGCGGTATACACCTCAAAGCTAATCGACGTGACGTCAGAGGTCGTATACATATAGCCATGTTTAATCGGTTTAACTTATCTCGGCGCTGGGTTCAACCAAATGTTACAAGTCTAGCCGCAACAAAAAACCTTCTTAGCCAAATTCCTAGCAGCAAAAGAATCGGTTTTAACCGGAAATCGAGCACTGGAAAATGCTACAACACCGTGTTGTTATTGTTGTTGTCGGTTCGCTTTCGTTAAGAAAAAGTTGTTAACAAATTGGTAGTGTTTTTGTTGCTGTTATTATTATTATTTTTACTGGCCGGCAGCCAGGGCAAAAGCTTTAAGCGCTTTAACGCCAACGCCTCACGATCAGAACGACTTTGGAGCGCGTCGCGCGCGGTCGTTGAATTTGTGTTAACTCTGAAGTTTCGTTACTCGATTATAGCCGTGAAGCGTTACCAACTTTTACCCGATCACCGACAGTCGCTGTTTAGTGCTTAAAGTGGAACATTTGTGTGCAAAGCAACAAGAAAAAGTTGTCAACAAAAAATTAATTAAAAGTATGTGAATTAAAAAATAAATATCCTAGCACAGGACTCTGTTTAAATTTAAATATTTTTAACCACTGAGTTGTTTTAAAAATAACCAAGTAATGTAATTACTTTTGAAACTCTGCTGCCGTTGATGATATCATAAAATTGTGCAATTAACAAGTCACAAATGCGTTTGAGTTCAACGTGTGTTTTTATCACAAGAACACTTTGAAAATAATAATAAAATAATGTAGAAAAAAAAGCAACAAACTGTGACTAAGTTATCAACTAAATAAAACTGCGATACGTGTACAGCTCAGAGTTTCTAGTATTGCTTTTTATATAATTAACTTTTAATGCGAAAAGTGATCGTTAATGGGGTTTCAAAGAGAAGTGTGACTATAAGCTGCAGAGCACAAATTAATTCGCTTTGTTTTAAAAATTGTATAATTTTTAAAAAATTTAAAATTTTGTTTTTAAGCGTAGAAATTCTGGAAAATTGTAGAACTATACTCAAGCTTTTTTTAATATGCAGAAAAATTGTTCAAAATTCATTTTTAGAAATATAAATCTTTTTTTAAGCTACTCAAAAAGTTCCTTAGTTAAAAATCCAAGTGCTGTCTGTAGACTAAAACTATTTTTTTATTTAAAAATTAGTTTTTAGCCGTAGAAATTCTGGAAAATTTTAGAACTATACTCAAACTGTACTAAACTTTTAGGGTTTTATTTTAGTTAATTTTTTAAATATAAAAATACATTTTTTAGTTAAAAATCAAAGTGCTGTCTGCCGACTAAAATCATTTAAAAAGGCTACAAAACACAACACAGCTCAAAATTGTTTAGATTTTATTTTAGTTAATTTTTAAAAATATTAATAAATTTTTTAGCTAAAAATTCAAGTGCTGTCTGCCGACTAAAATCATTTAAAAAGGCTACAAATCAGCTGGAAACTTTATAATTACCATGTTTAAAACTAGTTTTTATTTTATTAGTGACCCATAATGGTTAGATCTGTTTAGGATTTATGGAACTAGTCAATGCTAGTGAATGAGATCATATAAATAATTAAACAAACAAGTTCAAAACTCTAAAGACTTATCGCCGTACTTGAAAATTAGTTAAAGTAAAAACATTATCTCAAATTGATTAGTGTTAAAGTGAAAGTACTTCAAGATTTCCTTGACAGTCTCAAGGCATATCACAAGATTTATATACTTGGCATGTTAATGATAAAATTCAATAAATTTTTTTTTTTGACTTCCTCGAGCAGCTGTTAAGGGGCAGCTACACCTGCGCAAACAGGTGTTTATGGAGGTAGCCTTGTAGGGCGCGTGCTTGGCATAACCAAATTAGTTTGATGAGGTTTGGAAAAGGTGTAGTCTTCAAATTTTGACCTATAAACTCGTGTTTGACCTCGCTATTGAGTTGCGTGGGAAATGTTAACTTAATGCTGTCATTAATCATGAGATAACGGAACTGGTCTGCCTTATAGAGAGACAGGGAATGACGCTGCAACTTGTATAAATATATATAGTATATACGCTTATCAGATTTGTCCATGAAAGATTATCGCATGTTCAACATTTAACGATTAACGATATTTATTCAACATTTCCATTCAATTGGACAGTTTTATATTCGCATAAATCGAAAATCCACGTAATTACATCAACTTTGAGTGGGTAAGAACCAAGTGTTGGGGATTAATCCCAAGCGACAAAGGCAAAAACAAATAAGTGATAAGATTGTTGAAACGGGGCGCGTGCTACATTCTAGTCCCCCAGACTTATCGATATTGTGCTGCAGTTCCCCTATCAAAATGTCTAAAACATGACGAAGTGCTGTTAATATTTTTCTATACTTTATTACCGATCAAAATGTCGACTGTAAATACTTAATACTCACTTATAAAAATAGTAAGCTATAGACTGTGTTATAATTGCCAATTCTTTCCTTTCTTTTGAGTGATTAATTGGTAATTGTTTTATAGGGTGTCGGGAAAGAATGAAATCGAAGGCACAATAAATTAAATAAATTAGTCAAGTGACTGAAAAGGTTCCGAAAATGTTGCTATAGATTAGGGAGTCGAATGAATTTAAAAAATATTAAAGAAAATAAAATATTAAAGCTGTTAAAACACAAGTTAAAAATCTAAGAATTTGAGCATAATGAGCGGCAGGCGAAAAGAATATTTGTTTAGCTTATTTAATTGCCGACTAATTTAAATTTAAGCAAATGATCTAATTAGCAGCACAAAGAGTTACTTCGTTAATTTATTCTTGTTTTTATAAAAATATTGCTTATTATTTATTTATTTCTTATTTTAAATTTTTGGCATTTAACAAATGTTTTTTATATAATATATTTATATTATAATTGAAGCTGTTTATAAATTCTATTGTATTGTTTTTTTGACATTGCTACGTTCAATATTTAAATTTATTCAAAAATTTTGTATATAAAGTATTTAACATTTAATGATTTGTTTATATTAAATACACAACACTTTAGTCAAATTCACAACAAGCTTATAATAATTAAAAATTAAACAAAAAACAGATAGTAAAGAAAACAAATTTAAATAAACAAAAAAACTTAACTACACTGCATAAATCAAGCCTTGAAAGTTTATAACTTAAATAATGCCGAGTCGTGTTTGTATTAATTTCTGTTATTACAGCCGTGTTTGGCATAATAATTCAGCTGAGTTGGAACATTAAAAAACTGGTTGTGTTATAGTTTTAAAGAAAACTTAAAGCGCGATCGGCGTAAGAGTTTGAAAAGCAGTTGTTGTTGTTGCCCTGAGCTTATCAGCAGTTACAGTTACTTACGCGTATGGCAGGGATTTGGGGGAGAGGGGGAGATATAGAGAGAGGGAGAGAGGGGGAGATATAGAGAGAGGGGAGAGATAGAGAGAGGGATAGAGGGAGGGAGAGAGAGGGAGGGAGGGAGAGCGAGAGAGGGAGGGAGAGTGCGATAAGATAAACAACAGCTTGCAGTTATCAACATGACCTGCACAATATGATAAGCTTTTAATATGAGCAGCTTTGCCTTAGTTAAACTAAGCTTAATTTGTGCTTATAATAAAATAAATATTAAATTAAACTGCCGACTAGTTTATCAAATGTAATATTAAATACTAGAGATTTTTTTAAAAAATATTAAAATAATAATTTAATTAATTTTTTTAGTTTAACAAAAAAGGATTATTAATTTTATAAAATATTTATTTAAGATTTATTAAATAAATATTAAAATACTAATTTAATTAATTTATTTCAGTTTAGTAAAAGATTTTATTAAAGACTTATTAAATAAATATTTAAATAATAATTGAATTAATTTAATTTCCTCGTCCCCTTTCAGAAATGGCGAACTTCTGGAAGGCTCTCACGCGTCGTAAAACGGACGATGTGCACGAGGCGGAATCGCAGCTGGCCCGTGTGCTGAATCTGTTCGATTTGACGGCGCTCGGAGTGGGCAGCACCTTGGGACTGGGTGTCTATGTGCTGGCCGGCCAAGTGGCCTACAACATAGCCGGTCCAGCTGTAACCATTTCCTTTCTGATTGCCGCCGTGGCCTCAGCCTTTGCGGGCATTTGTTATGCGGAATTTGCGGCACGTGTGCCCAAAGCAGGAAGTGCATATGTTTACAGTTATGTAACAATTGGTGAATTTGTGGCCTTTACCATTGGCTGGAATTTGATCTTGGAGTATGTGATTGGCACGGCATCAGTGGCGCGTGGATTAAGCGGTTACTTTGACTCACTGATTGATAACAACATGTCAAAGGCGCTGAATGAATCGATGCCGATTAATGTGAGTTTCCTAGGCGATTATCCTGATTTCCTGTCCTTTGGCATGGTGCTGCTGCTGGCGGCACTGCTGGCCTTTGGCGCCAAGGAATCCAGTTTTCTGAACAACATTTTCACCAGCGTGAATCTGGTGACGATTGGCATTGTGCTCGTAGCTGGAGGCATGAATGGTAAGTTCTTCAATTAAACTAAAAATTATTAAATTTTTAATATATTTTTTCGCCTCTCCCCCACAGCCAATCCGGAGAACTGGCGTCTGCCTGCTAGCTCAGTGCCCGAGTGGGCGGGTAGCGGCGGCTTCATGCCCTTTGGCATAGCTGGCGTGATGGCTGGTGCTGCCAAGTGCTTCTACGGCTTTGTGGGCTTCGATTGCATAGCCACAACGGGCGAGGAGGCCATTAATCCCAAGCGGAACATACCTTTGGCCATTGTAGTGTCGCTGATCATTATCTTCTTGGCCTACTTTGGTGTCTCGACGGTGCTGACCATGATGTTGCCTTACTACCTACAGGATCCCGATGCACCATTCCCCAAGGCCTTCGATGCCGTCGAGTGGTACACCATCAAATGGATTGTAACAATTGGCGCCGTGTTTGCCTTGTGCACCAGCCTGTTGGGTGCCATGTTCCCACTGCCACGTATTCTGTATGCCATGGGCAATGATGGCATTCTCTTCAAGCGTCTGTCCAAAGTGCATCCGTATACAAAGACACCGCTGCTGGCGACCATTGTCTCGGGCCTTTTTGCAGCGGTTATGGCCATGTTGTTCAATCTGGATCAATTGGTCGACATGATGTCCATTGGCACACTGTTGGCCTACACGATTGTGGCCATTTGTGTGCTCGTGCTGCGCTATCAGGATGAACAGATGACCAAATTGGTCTCCGTGCGTGCACCCAATGTGTTCAGACAACTCTTCTGCAATTCCTACAAAGAGCCCAATACAATGACCTCGGGTATTACCAAATTTGGTATTGTGGTCTTTGCCATCTTCTGCATCATTTGGTGCATCTTCATGAAGGTCTTTGAAGTAGAGGCTACTGGCGGTGTGGTGGCCCTGAGTCTTGTGGGTCTGCTGCTGGTGGTCATCTGCATTTCTATTGGCCTACAGCCGGTGTCGACCATTGAATTGACCTTCAAAGTGCCCTTGGTGCCGTTTGTGCCCTGCCTCTCAGTCTTTGTCAATTTGTACCTGATGTTCCAGCTGGACTTGTTCACCTGGATACGTTTCCTCATCTGGATTGCCATCGGTTATGTCATCTACTTTGCCTACGGCATACGCAACTCCACGCAAATCACAAGAAATCGCAATCACGCCGAAGTGGCAGCCAATGCACTACAAAACTCCGAGCAGCATGAGAATCCGGCCTTTGAGCCCGATTGGAAGGTGGAAAATGGCAATGGAAGTACCGTTAAAACACTGCCTCCCAACATTGAGTATTCCGAGAAACTTTAGAGAGGAGAATGAAAGTATTATAAGTTGCCTTAAGCTTCCCTTCCTGAGCTTAATTAATTTTTACAAACGCCCCCACACATACTTAACTTGCTAGTGACTGTAACTAGCAACTGTAATTAACTCGCTGACATTTTTTTTATTTTTCGAGCTTAGCTGGCATGTGTTTGTGAGAGAGATGAATAGATTGCGCATAAAAATTAAATGTTTAATTCAATTTATTCATTATTTTTATGCGCCAGAAATTTAGACACACACGACTTCATCTAATTTTATTGTTTTTGCTGCCTTTCTTTTAATTTTCTGTACATAATGTCCCCCAATTTGTTGTGATATTTGTAAATATACTTTATATGTATATATAGAGCTTTAATTATCACTTTCTAGATGATAAAACATTGTCACAATTCTTGTTGTCGTTTGTATACAAATAGTTATCATTATTAGTAGTTATGTCAATTGTATAATTCTAAGTTAATTCCATACTACAAACCTAAGTTATTTAGTTGTTAAGTTTATACACACAGAAACGAATTTGTTCCCACTCCAAGTAAATAAACTAAAATGCTGTACATGAAAAATAACAGACTTTCAATGAACGATTAAGTACAGAGGGTTAAATATAATCGGGTTTATCTAATCTTTTGGATCAGCTTGGAAATCAAGAATTGATTGTCATGAAAGATTTGGTTTTTTAACAATTACTCAATCCCTCTAAAATCATAGAAAGTTGAAGTGCGATTGAAAATTCATTTGATTGAAGGTCAAATCTTATCGGCTACCCCACAAGTTGCTGAGAAAAAGCTTTTTTTATGTATCTAATCAGCAACGGAATCAAACAAGAAGCACATGATTAAATAATCAATAAGATTGCTGATTTCTATAGTATAATATTTCCAGGGAATTTGATTGGAAGATAGCTGCTTGGGAAATACCAAAAACTGTTTACTAAACTATGCTACAAAGTCAGTTGGAGTCCCAGAATTTTACTACAGTAGTGCACTCTTGACTATTTTATGTTTTTAGCAGTCATAAGTTGGGAGCTCTGTCCCGCATTAACCAAAATAACCGGACAATAACAAATTCTCTCAGAGCTCCACAGCTGGTAGCTACTGCATCAGTTTCAGCTCCAAAACAGTCAGCTAACCAGCTTAGTTAAATGGCAAATAAGTTGCTCTCCAGCTCCAGCTCGTCGAGTAAGTCAGGAAATAAAACGCAGTAGAGTAAATAACAGAGGCAAGTCAAAAACTCAAACTCGAGCCAAAAAGCCAGTTCAAAGTTGCAGGGATAAAGGCAAACAAACACACACACACATACACACAAATATGCATACATTTTTGCAGAGATACTGAGAAAACGTAATTTTTTTGTTGTAGCTCTTCCTTTTGGCTAGTTTCTTTCTCTTTTTGTGCAGGACTAATTTATGCGTTTTAAAAGGATATCAAACTCTTAAGCATCAAAGGATGTCCACACCCACATATGCAATGCTCTGCTGCTTCTATTTTTTGTGCACTGTTTTGTAATAGAATTTTTTATTCCTTTTGTCTTTTGGCATGTGCACATCTGCGAAAGGATTCTATTTTTCACACGCTGTCAATTAGCAACAAAAGGAGAAGCTGCAAGATTTGCTGGCTCTTTTTTTGAACTGAGTGGAATTATTTTTATCGAATAAAAGAAGAGCACATGCAAGCTAAGTTTTGGCTGCCTAAATTAAAGCCAATAAATTGAATTAAATATGAGTTTAAATAAAGATTACGTTGGTTATGTCAAAATATTCTTGACAGTTTCGCTATTTTATTATTTACTATATGCCAACAAAAGCGTTTGCTATTACACCATTTAAAATTTAATTAAAACCATTTGAGCTGATCGCCAAAAATTCAATAAACTCGGCTAAAAAGGGTTGTAAGTTTCGAAAACCGCAAATTTCGAATGCTTCGCGCTCGACTGACGTGACGTATGAGCAACGCAATTGGCGCTGAATCAAATAACAATGAGCACTCAAAAGTATGCAATGAAATTTGTTTTTCTAGCATCGTTAAATAAAAATCAGCAGCCTAAAAGCATGCAATGGAAAACGAAAATATTTACCAACCGTTTTGCAATGCTCTAGCTAAGTTTACATACAATTTAGAATAATATAAATATAGTACAGCTAATCTGTAGATATAAGTCTGTTAGAAAGTAGTGCATAAACCTTTGAAATGTTAAAGGAAATATATAATATTTTTTTGATAAACTACGCTTTAAAGTAACTATTTTTATAGTTCGCAAAAATAATTACACACATTTTAATTATTATTTTGGTGTAAAACCTGCACATTAAAGACTTTATTTATTTTTCTTTGGCATAAAAATAGTTTAAAATGTTTTGACAATGGGGACTTTTGTGCAGGTTTATAGTATTAGAGTATTTACATGCTTTTATGAGCCGTACAACCAAATATCGCCAAAATACGAAACCGAAATGTTTTAGAAGACCACACACACACACACACGCACGCAGCAAGAGAGAACCAAACACAAATAAAAACACACACACACAGGCAGTGACTGTAGCTGTAAATAAATAAACAATAATTTGAGCCGCGTTCATGTGTGTGTGTGTGTGTGTTAGCATAAAATGAAATGCAAACGGTTGAAAGAGTGTGTGTTTGTAGGGAGCAAGGGGTAGGGAAAGGAGTGCAACTGAAGCAGCAATAGGATCCGTTTATGGGCCAGGGAAAAACTCAGTGCTCATTGCGCGTTGCGGTTTCATTTGTGAGTTTTAATTAAATACGTTTAAATATTTGTTATTTCCGACAGGCAGACAAACCAAACGACCAGCAACAACATCAGCACACAAATCCCAACAACAGCAGCGAGAGGTACAACAACAACAACAAGGACAACATGCACCTGGCAAATATTAGCGAAAAATTAGCAAAGTATTTTAAGCGCAACATGTTCGTCCTGTGGTTTTCAACATCAAATCCTATGGCAGCACCCTCTTGTGGCATTACTACCAATACAGGCAAGTACTCCCGAGAGGGGCGTAACAGGGGAGGGTAGAAATTCACATCATTTCGTTGCGTGTGCATTTCATTTATTTATAAATAACGCATAATTAATTTAAAATGCGTGCGTGAAATTGTTGTTAAGTGCTTAATCCTGTAATATGCAACTGGACGTGAATGCCACCTGAAGTGAGACAACAACAACAACGAGGAGGAGGTGATGCACACACATACTCACACAGACACACTCAACTGAGTCTTTATGCTCAATAGATTTGGCATTCAATTTGATGGAATTAGTCGGCATATGTGAGACGAATTCAAGTGATTTCTGTTATAATTTAAATAAATTATGAATACAACTTAGAAGTGTAGAATTATATGCATAATAATTATAATAGTTAATTGTTATTGATTATTTTCAAGACAAGTTAATGAGCTTAATTTAATAATTTATTGTATTAGCCTATAATTGTAAATTTTTTAGACAATTTCTAGTACCAAACAGCTGCCACAAATATTTCATAGCAATGGTGAAATTGTTGACCCTATTCCAAAGCCAATTTGACCTCGTTAACCCGCTGCAAAAATTTGTCAAAGTCAAAAAGTTTGAATATTTTACATGCGGTCAACAAAATCAAATTAACTTTTAGTGCGAATAAATTGTGCAACCGCAAAACTCGCAATAAGTTTTCCAAATTTAATTTTAAACAGAGCACAAAACTCCCAAGTGTACCATAAGGGGGAGGAGCTGGGGGAGGAGCTGGGGGAGTGACCTGCTGACTATACGTATAATAGGCCGATCAGCATCAATTAAGAAAATAATCCGCGCATTTTGTGAATACTATATAAATATTATTTGACAACAAGCAAAGCGGCAAAAACTGTCGTCGAGTGGTCGAAATGTTAACAGCAAAGCGAGCGAAGGGGTGGAGGGACGGGGAAGGAGGGGGAGTGAGAGTGCGAGGGATTAAGAGACCATTATGCGAACATTTTCAACATATGCTAAACGAGCGGAAAAAAGACTCCTGAACCATGTCATGTGGTTGGTTGTAATGATGCTGCTGATGTGTCCAAACGGATGTGGATAGTTTTAGGGGGTGTCGAGGGGGGCAGAGCTGATAATGATGCTGCTGGTGACAGGTGTGACAAGGCGTATACATGATATTCATAGACTAAGGTTGTGAAGAAGAATTAATGAAAGAACTAGATCAATTGAAATAATAAAATATATATTCTTAAAGACAGCTTAATTTTTGTATAAATTAAATTTAAATTTTTATATAAATTATTACAACATTCTATCTGTGTACTAATTTAATGCCCACCCACCTAAGTCGATCAAAGACTCTTGTTTATTCAGGGATTTGAGAGGATTTTAAAACTGCCATGGCCAAACAGAAATTCTCTTTGTAAGTCTATTATACAGCCAAACTGTTTGTATATTTTTTTTTTAGATTTTTTCCGCCTTTATTTTTACGCAACTCTCCAATTAAGCCACAAACGTGTTGCACTTGCGCTCTTGGTGCACTAATTGCATTTTATGCGACAAAATGCGATGGAAAATAAAAATGTTGCAATTTATATTTATATTTACGCACACAGCAGGCGGCTGACCAAATAAACAAAACCCCAAAGCATAAATGCACACATCAAATGCATTTCTGTTTTTGGCAAAGTGGCGCATTGAGGCATTCAACAAAATTCATCATACGCACTGTTGCATCGCTTGCACCTCAGCTAGAATAACAACCACTTTACCATAAATTCGCGTTTTGCATTTACTGTAAATTAAGGGAAGGCTGGAAAGGGGGCGGAGAGGGGCAGCTGTGTCAACTGGTTACGTGACCATAATGAAAAGATCAAAAGGCCATCAAATGCTCGCAGGAAGTGCAGGAAACTAGAACAATGACAACGTTTTATGTAAAACTTTAAAGAATTTAACCATTTATTATAATCTTCATATTTCCCAGTCTTAAATTAAGTCAAACTATCCCAACTGCTTCCATTCTAGCCCAGGTTTATTAGTCTTAAACTGTTTTGGCAGATAAATTAATTGTGCTCGTTGCATGCGCGAAAACTCAATTTGCTTGAAGAGCGCTCAACGAATTTGGCCAAGGCACATCAAATGCCATCAATTTGGCTAACAATATTCACGACAATTAACAAATTAATTGCCTACTTTGAGGCAACGCTTAAAGCCAGCACAAGACAACGCACAAACACACACACACCCGCCCACACACACACGAATGCAAGGGCAGGCTGTGCTGGTAAGCAAATTCCCAATGGCGTCTTAGTTTTATGGGCAACAAACAGAAACAGCAACAACAACAACAACAACATGAGTAGCAGCCAAGCGGACCACAAAAGCTGAACGCTAATGAAATTTCCAAGCTAAGTTGCCCAGGGAGCTCAACTGCTGCCCGGTAGGTGGCGTATTTGCAAAGCTTTTAATATAATGACACATTATCATGGAAGCAAGTCAAAGGCAGACGGCACACACACACACACTCCCTCGCACATACACACACACAATTAAACATATATGCAGATGCACAGAGGCAAATGAACGCACGCATAAGCAGATATCACTGAGCAGCATCAGTCCAAGCAGCAACTGAAGAGAGTGTGAGTGTGAGAGGAGGAAAGAGAGTGTGAGGGCAGCAGCTCTTGACTGCGCACCCATTACAGTTGGCAGTGGCAGCGACGTCAACTGCGACTGCGACTGCGATAGCAACTGCGGCCAAGTTGCAGTTGTGTTTGCATAGCCTTTGAGTGGGAATAATAATTTTAGTTTATGCATTATGCAGATGAAACTTGAGACATTATTTGTTTATATAATAATAAAAATAACTGTGATAGTTTAAGCGGAGTCTGCTCGACTGTTAAAGGCGCTGCAGTCAAAAGAGTTTTTCGAATTTTTTAAAGTAGATAGTAAAATAAATCAACTAGCAGTGTACTTTATTTATTATAAATTTATGTTAAAGAAACTGTATAAAATTACTTTAATAAATAATAAATATAGAAGCAATATTTTAAATTATTTTCTGTTTGACTTAAAACCTTTTCCACAAACTATTTCATAAATAATTACTATTACTTTTAATAACAGCTTAGTTTTACTTATGAGTTTTTCTGTATGCTTTTGCTTACGCTGCTTTAAGCCACAAATATTAAATAGCTCTGGATTTATGTAGCCAAATTTCAATTACTTTAGTTAAACTTAACACATTGCAAAGCTTCATTATCCACAAATTCATTTGCTTTGCATTTATGTTATTCACTTTATGTTCCTGTCTATTTTATGTGCATTTGTTTACTGTCGTTTGTTGTTGTTGGCGTTACGTTACGTATACGCCTGGTGGAGTGAGCCTATATGTTATTGTAGCATTCAGGTTGCAAAATGCGATTTAAATTGTCCAAAAAATGCAAACAAACTGCAAACGATGCGCAGTCACTTCAGCTGACCCGACACCCCTTCCATTCCCTCCCCTGCAACCCTTTTGCCTTTCAATCGCATTATAAAATATGCAACAGCAGCAACGCTTGTTACAACAATGACAGTATCAACAACAGTTGCAGCAGCAACAGCAACAGCAACAATAACTGAAATTGCTATTGCATCCATTTAATTTCATTTTAATGCACAGCATATCCTGGCAAGGTGTCCTTTTCCCTTCCCTCGCTCCACTCTCCACTCTGCTCTGCTTTCTGCCCTCTCCCCCTCTTCTCTCCTCTCCCCTACTGTCTGCCATTGTCCTTATGCAGTGAGTAAACAATTTTGCCTTATCAAACAATCGAAATATTATTGGGCGCATGTTGCTGCCAAGGGGGCGTGGCCAATTAAATGCCTACGATTCAGTTAAATGCATAATTTTTCAAGAGCTGCACATTATTGCCTTTGTTATTGTTGTTGTTGGTATTATTATTATTGTTATTATTGCTGTCATTTGTATTTGCCCGTTGTCTGTGTTTGTCAAGTGTTGATCGTGTTTTTATGAGTGCTTCAAATGAATTAATGATGGGCAGTTAATTCGAGTGTGGAGAGAAGTTGAGCAAACTGAAATGCAGAGAAGTTCAATGGAGCTGCGGGTTTTAAGGTTACAACAATTATGCACAAAATGGCTAACAAGGATTAGAGTTGCAAGTTTGGACATAGAAAGTGAAGCATAATGAGTGCCAAAGTTATGTTTAAATTAGTTTTGATTTAAAAAACTTTCAACTAAACTAAGTATTGAACTGTAGGTGTATCTTGTTGGCAGGAGAGCTTAAGATATTTGTAGAAATATGTAGAAAATCATCTGAAGTCAACATTAACTTTAATAAATATAAAGATTTAAATAAAAAATAATTAACTACAATCTTTTAAATCATTTCAAAAGCTTTGTTTTAACCTACAGTGAATGAAAATATATTAAAAATTGTATATAATATAATTTCTATAATTTAAGTTTATGTTCTAAAAAAGTATAAATATAACTCCCAACGTCTTTGAGAATATAATCGATTATTTATATATATGTCCATCAAAAACTTGTTGATCTATCAATTGTCCAACTGAAAGATGCTTACAAACCAAAGACGTGTCTTTCTCTTCTGGCATTGTACACTTATGACCAAAAATAAATGAAGATAATTGCTTCATAAATATAAATATAGTAACACTCAAGTTGGCCAAAAATAGCAAATGTGCGAAAGAGGCTTTCAAAATTGGCAAAACGAAAAGTCGAGAAAAATGGCCAAGAAAGAATTTTATATTAAACGTGGTTCGGCTTAAAGAAATTGTATAAAATATTACGACGTATTTCAATTACAAGCGAGCTTACATAACAATGGCCAACAAAGCGATAGATACGTTAATAAACTCAAGTGGCCGAAAACAAAGCAGGAAACAAATTTGCTCAAATGTGGCAATACTCAAGGTCAGAGAACGTTTCGAGTGTTCTCATTGAGGTACTTGAGCCAAGAACCCAACGATTGAGTGCCAAATAAGTGGCCGAAAATGCGTAGATAAAATTCATTAAGATTACAAACTTAAATTGAAATTAAAATTCTTTTTTTGTTACTAATTAAAATTTACAGTCCATTGTCTTGTAAGCGGTAGGTAAATACGGTAGCCAAATCACAAACTGTAACGAGTAATAAAATGTATATTTAGACAGCTCTGCACCTTCACCATAGTTAACAGCAAAAGATACAAAGATGATGTATCAACAGCCACTTGAGATGCAAAAACCTGATCACCAAAATAAAAATAAAACAAATAACAATAATCATAATTGTAGTCAAGTGCGTAGCTAGCTGAAGGCGGACGTTTAGCCAAACGGATCGTGCGGTCAAAATGATTGGTAGGTTCGTCATAGCCATATTATCAAGTGGTTAATAGAGCCCAAGCTGGCTTTGATGCGCACTTGACTTGACTTCATTTGGTTCGATCATTTTTCTTACGTTTTGTTTTACTCTGCTTCTTCTTCGTTTCAAAACCAGATCTCAAATGAGTGTGTGTGTAGTTTTAGACCATCATCAGCTGTGGCTCTTACCAATTTATTTCGCTATAAATACGCTTGGCGATTTGGACCAAGATATCATTGGGTTCAATACCTACGACACAGTAACATCTTCAGTCAGTTCGCATAGTTCAATTCTACGAAGGACTTAAGCTACAGCATGGTGAGTGTTAACTGAATTTAGTACAGGTGTACTAAAAGTATTATGTGCCACATTAGTGTTCTAAATCACTAAAGCGGCTGAAAAGCCGTACAAAGCAAAGTATCTGAGATGTTCTAAAAATTTATTTTTAGTACACATGTGCTAAATTTAAAACAATGAAACCATAAAAACAACTTATATGCCACAAGTGATCTAAATCGCTAATGTACTAAAAATACAGTATTTAGACATGTTCTAAAAATAAATCTTTAGCACACGTGTTCTAAATTTTAAGAAACGCAAAGCAAACCATTTTAGATCACTTTAGCTGACTTTGGAACATTTAGTACACATATACTAAAATATATTCATAAACCAAACTGGCAAGTACTAAATTAAATTCATATTTCTTGCAGAAACTCTTCATTGGTGCCCTCACCCTCTGCCTGGTGGCCTACGCCGCTGCCCAATCCGCGGACCCCGGTGTCCAGGATCCCTCCGTGGAGTACCTGCCACCTGTGGGTGAGCCCGAGGCCGCACCACTCTCCGAAGATGGCTACCGTTACAAGACTGTGCGCCGTTTGAAGCTCCGTCACCGTCGTGAGGTGCCCAACCAGGAATATCTGCCACCTACCCAGGAGTACCTGCCTCCTCTTGATGCCGCCGAGCCAGTTGACACCAAGGTTGCTGATGATGGTTACCGTTACAAGACCGTGCGCAAGCTCAAGTTCCGTGCCCGTCACCGTCGTGATGTCTCTGAGATTGCTGAGCCCTCTGCCGAGTACCTGCCACCCGTTGAGGTTGAGCTTGCCCCTGAGCTGAAGACCGTTTTGGGCGCTGATGGTTACCGTTACAAGACCGTCCGCAAGCTCAAGTTCCGTCGCCATCGTCGTGAGGCTGAGGCTGCTGAGGAAGCCGTTGCCGCTGAGGCTACCAACGGTGAATACTTGCCCCCTGTGGAGGCTCCAGTCCCCGTGGCCGCTGAGGTTAAGGCCGCTGATGAGGGTACCGAGGTTGGCAAGGATGGTTACCGTTACAAGACCGTGCGTCGCATCCGTTACCGTTACCGCCATTAAGCTGCTGCTGATCACCCGAACTTAGGCCTATTGAACCAAATTGATCCTGATAGTACACAGAGCTAGTCAGCCCTGGTAGCTGGAAAGACAACGCTCCACTCCTGGCTGATTGCTCGAAATGATCCCTTGCCCCCAGTTTTTTAAATTTATGATTTTAAATGTAGTTTTTTATCTGTCCCCTCCGAAGCATAGTGAATAATAAAGTTTATTCACAAAAAATCAGTAAAATTTTTTTAAAAGTCTAAAATTATAGGCAAACTATAGATTTTCCTATAACTCAGCTACAACATACCCTGTAAAATGTCTATACCCAATCAATCTCTGATTACTAGTAGAGTTTTGTCGCATCTTCCCTTAAAGTTTCAGCTTCAGTTTCTCAGACATCATTTTGTGGCACTCGAAAATCAAATCAAAATGAAATTTTTGCTAAATTGCACATTAAAAAACACTGAATGAGCAAAGAAAATACAGAAAAACTGCACACAAAAGAAGCCAATGAGCAAAGACGAAAAGTAGCCAGAAAAAAAAAGAAAACAGAGCGGAATTGAGGGAATTGAAATCAATGGACAAGTAATGGCCGATGGGCAGAAAAGGGAATGGCGAAAAAATAGCAGAAAAAACTTTGGCAAATTGCAAAATTCTATTTAGAAATGAAGTGTGTGCTTTTAGGCGCACCAGCTGAGTGCAACGACTCTGACCCCGTCTGGTCGCTCTACTCCCCCCACTTTCCCCCTTCCGTCTTCCCACGATTTTTCCCTTCGCTATTTTTCGGTCAACTTTTCGTAATATTATTTTGCATTTATTTGCCCAGAGTTGGAAGCGCTTTGTTTTCCTTCGTTGCTTTTGCCTTTTGCCGGTCTAAAAAGAAGCGAAGAAGAATATGCAAATTATAAAATTGGACTTATAGCTTGCCGTCTCCCTCTTCTTCTCTCTTTCCCTCTGTTTCGTGCTCCTCTTGTAAAGGTAAATAAAACATTCCGTGAACCAAAACATAAAGTTACGTAATTGAGCGCTTGACTTTGCAAAAGCTGCGGCCTCAAAAGGTTTGCTCTATTCCAATCCCGACCGAGTCTTAAGAGCTCCAAGAATATTAATTTTCTAAAAGCTCAACGAGGCTCTTGTTCATTTTTAGCTGGGAATATCTTGTAAATATAGTTAAAGGCTAAGTTGGCTTGCGAATGAATAATGGAAGCTGGAAGACAAAAGAGATTTCTCAGCCAAAAATGTTGTTAATAAAAGTAAGCTTAATAAAAAGGCTTTTAGTATTTAGTCTTTCAATTACTTAGTATAATGAACCTTTCTAAAAGCTGCAGTCAGCTTTCTAAAAGCTTTCATACACTTGACAAAAAGCTCTCGCTTTAAATCAGTCAGTCTTCTAAAAGTTTCCATCCACTGTTTGAAAGCTTTCATTTTAAATCGTTTATTAAATCATTGATAAAGCTTTAATCTACTTCAAAAAGCTTTGACCGTTTTTAAAGCAGCTTTTGAGTCCATATACTGATAAGTGTTAAGATTGCAAAGAGTAAATACTTAATTTTCATTAGTTTTCCTTTACCCATAAAATTCTCCATGTTTGCGTTGGCACCATAAACACCTCAAAGTCTCAGCCTACAGGGTATCGTAGTATGTCTCCTGCCAATTAATTTTCAAAATACCAAACACTTTGTGCAAATATATATCTCAACGCCAGACTAAGCAATTTCCACGCCTCACTTCACTGGACATTGGGCAGTAAGACCAAAAGAGAGCGCAAGAGAGATAGCTACAGTGTGTGAGTAAGAAAGCAGGAGAAATTGTCTGAAAATGTCTGTGAAATTGATACAAACAATTTGTAGATAATTCCATTAAGGATTTTGCTAATTGCGTTTTGCGGCACTCGCATTACAATTGACCAAAAACATTTGAATTTCCATAAAATCAAAGTCATTTATAAATGATTAGTAATATTTATTGAATCATGAAAGGAGTGAGACGCTTTAAATCACAATTAACAAACTGAACGGAATAATTACGCATTTCTGTAGCTCATTAAATGTATCTGAGGAATTTTCAAAAGTATCTCGTCATTTGGCTAAATGTCAAACGGAAGCCGTGAGACGACGATATGTGTAAAGAAATCGCAAAAGATAATATTTAAATGGATTTTTAATGGAAGCAGACGGCGAGCAGCTGCATGAAAGCCAAACAGAGTGGGAGTGGGAGGAAGTGGGAGACGGAGGGGTTTGAGAAAAAGTCTCCAACTGAAAGATAACAAATTTTCTGTGTCTTTCATCTTCGTCTGAGTTGAGTCTGTTTATGAGTCAAGCCCCAAGCCGATTTGCCTTTAAATGCTTCACCTCAATTTGCTGGCAAATGGCAGACGAATAATTGAAAAAAAAAAGTAAACTCTACTGGCACTCGGTTTTTTGGGTACTCCGTACTCTATTCAACTCTACTTCAGTTTACCAGAGAAAAAAGGAGGAAAAACTAAAAATTGGCAATTGCCTATTGCACTAGCATAATTTTAAATAATTCACAAGTTTTCTACTCAAAAACTTTCCTGCACTGGAACACCGAGAAAAGTTTTTTGTGTTTAACTTTGACCAAATTTTTTCCCTCTATTTTTGCCTTGACTTGATGATGTTGTTCTTGCTGTTGGTCGTTGCCAATCGCAGCTAATTGGACCAGGCCAGCACAACTCAGTTTGGGTCAGTTCAAAAGCAAGTAATGGGCCAAAATATTGCTTGTTTCTACACCAAAACATGCATCATAAATATTTTATTTTGCATAACGTAGACATGAAATGTAAATGTTAATAACATTTTGTTATTGTCAAGTTATGTTAAGTTACAGAATCGTTAAATAAAGCGAAGCAAAAGCTCAAAAGGGATCGTGTCAAATAACGGCAAATGCATATTTTCTGTGATCGTGATGGGAGGGAAAGAGACAGAGCGAGTTTTGAAAGCGAAGAGTTCGAGAAGAACAGGTTGAAAGGGAAATGTGAAAAAGCTAAGCGAATAGCACCAGGAGTGAGCAGTGTGAATATTGTTCATTTTGGTGAACATGTTCACTTGTTCTATTTTATTAAAAGAGTCAATTCACTCATATTGCTGTCCTGTTCACTTTTTTGTTCACTCACTCATGAGTAACCCAACACTGTCAGTGGCTGTGTTAGAAAAGTCAGCCGAAGTAGGAGAGAAGAAGCGCAGAGATGGCAACTCAGCTGTTATACACCTTAATTGTTTTTTTATAATACAATCAAAATTATTAATAATTTACTTCTTGCTTTACTTGCAAGAAGAAAATCTGTGCAAAACAAGTTCAAAATTGGATCAGCAATGAACTGAATCGAAATTCTGAGAATATCAAATTGAAGGTATGTAAATACTTGTGAACGCATGTAACGTTTGCATTGTTGTTAATTAATCTCATTCAAAATATTGGACCGTGTGTCCGAGCACTGAACGCTTCATCAGCATCAGCACACACACACACATACACATACATACCCACACACACAGACAGACACACAGTCAGATTTACATGCATATGCATGTTGATAAGTCTAACAATGCGAATGGAGGGAATGAAATGAAATGATGGACATACAAGCTTTACTTGCAATGGCCCACAGAACGATTGATAAATACGAATGCCGACGTCGACGTTGACAGCAACGTCCGCGTCAACGTCAACGTCAATGCTTATTTTTCCAGAGATGACCAAACGAAACGTCGCGATGCCGTTGACGACGGCAACGATACACAAGCGACAAAAAAAAGTAAATAACAACTGCGGCAGCATCGGCGGAGGCAGCGAGTAATAAAGTTGATTGCAGGCAGTAGCAAGCGGCAAATTGAATATTTGTCTTTGTATGCATATGCATGTGTGTGCCCGTGTATGTGGGCGTGTCGGTCTGTATGCCGGTGTTTGTATTTGTTCGCATTGTTAAATGTCAGCAACAGCCACTACAGCAACAACAACGTAAGAGAGCACATATTTGCGCTCTCCTACGACAGTAGATGCTGCGTTAACATGCCATTGTTAACGTTATGCTGCCTAAGTCTGTTTTCTGCTTTGGCCAGTGGCTGCGGGCTCTGCCAATCTCAGTCTCTCACCGTCTGCTAACAACGGTAGTATTTCTATGGCACAGCTTCAAGGGCAAACGCAACCCTCGCTCTCAAATTGGATTCTCTTTCGTGCGCTCTTAAACTTGTCGGCAATGCTGCAGACTTGCTTGTTGCTTTGTTTTTGTTTTATGCCGTTGCGGTTGCTGCGGCTGCGGCAGCGACGGCTGCTGCGTCTTTCGCTGCTCTTGCCAATCTTGGGCATTATCGATTTTCTTTTGTTTATTTAACGAGTACTCGCACTTGTTTGTTGTTGTTGTTCATTGTCTGTGTGCCCCTTTTCGCGCTGGCTTTAGATTTGGTTTTGGTTTCTTGTTTATTTGCTTATTTGCTTTTGCCAAGCATTTGTTGATAAGACAATTTGAGCTGGCAGGGGTCCATTTATATCTGTATTGTTCCCAGATATGAGTAGGATTTATGGCTAGAGTATAAAATATTTATAAATACATGTGCTCATGATCAGTTGCTGTGTATAATTTAAGATTATAATTTATATATGTATGTATGTAGATACATATATATGTAAACATGAATCATTTTAAATTGTTATTTAATGTTATTTCAATTCAATTCCGTTTTAAATTTCTTTTATAGTTATTAACCAATTTATATTAATAAATTCACTCGATTTGATAACACTCTGCACGAGTTTATTGGCAACAGCGCACATGTCTCCCCCAATTGTTTACATCAGCAGAAGCAGCATCCTCTCAGCATTTGCAATAGAAGCAGAAGCAGCATCAGCGATTTAATAACAACTAAAGAGAACGAACGCAGCACGAAAACAACGCGTGGGTCGACCGCACCGAACGACAGAGTGCTTTGCTCACTCTCTTTGCACACAAACAAACAAAAACATTGGCAGAGCGCAGTAAAAGCAAAGCAAAGCAAAGGCAGAGCGCGCGGCGCTCTCTGAATGTGGCTTACGTGCGCTCATCAGTGGCTGCTGCGCCGCCAATTTGCAAGAAAATTTAAGTTCGTTTACAGTTTGGTTTTTGTGGGGCAAGTTGTGAAAAAACAGCGACGAGCAGAGCAGAGCAGCAGCTGCTGCCAAGAAGTGGCAACAAAACATTTGCTGCCGCTAAATACAACTAGACAAAGCGATAAACATTTTAATTTAATAAATATATACAAATACATGTATATCAATTGAGCTTGCAATTGTGCCTATATGTGTGTGTGTGAGTGCGTGTATGTGTAGTGGCTGTGTTTACTGCTGTTGTTGTTGTTGCTGCTGCTACTCTCATTTCGTCCGCCCGCTTATTGTTGGTGAGTGTGAGTACGTGTGCGTGTGTATGTGTGCGTTTGTACAGAAACTGCAGCTGTATTGGTGAAATTTGTGGTACATTTCGCGCTCGCATCGTTTACAGATTTTTGTGGTGGCAAATAGTTGCTGCATAGCCTTCATACAACGCACAACAACAGCAACAATTACTAACACTGCGACAAGTGGCAGCAACAGCCGTGCCACAGCAACAACAATAACAGTAACGACAACAGCAACTACGTACGTTTTTGTGTGTTGTTAATTGAAATAAATTGAAATAAATTCTCAACGTGCTGCTCATATTGTTAATAAATTCAACAACAACGACAACAATAAACAACATTAAATGTGTGAACTAAATAAAACACAGGCACGCACACACTCACATAACGAAGATTTAATAATTTTAGTTGCCTGCGAGCCGTCAAATGTTTAAGTTCCAAAAAACACTAACAAATTGACCGCAATAAATACATTAAAGCCCAAATAGAAACATTTACGCCAAATGGAATTCAAATTAAAGCAAGTGCAAGTGTGTACACAAAATTATTCTTGCTTTCTTCTGTTTTTATTTTAATTATTATTTTCGAAATAATTTTTTTTTTGTTTTGGTATCAGCTAATTTTCGTTGTTTTCGCGTATTTTTAGCTTTGTGTATATATATGTGTGTCTGTGTGTGCGTGCAGTGCAGAAAGCAGCAATTGAAAATCGGTTTAACAAGAAATTGGCAAAATTAAAAAAGAACAACAACAACAACGCAGCTAGAGCGCCATCAATTCCGTTACGTAAGCAGTGAGCAGAAGAGAAAAAAATTAAGAGAGAGAGTGTGAGTGAGAGCGAGGAGACTTGGTGAGAGCGGCAGCTAACAAAAAGGAAGCTTAACGAAGGATTGGTAAGTAAGAAGTAGCGAAGCAGTGAGTGTAGTCTAACATTTTTAACGAAAGTTGGTGAAACTTTCTAGAATTAATATAAGAATATTAGATACTTAAATTTAAGGAAACTATTTTTCTTTGTATTTTAAAACTTATACATTTAAAGCTTAACATTTTAAATATAGCTAATTAAATCCACTTAATCTATTAATAATTACCTAAGAATATACTCGAAAATTGCACTAACATCTTCAACATTTAACGAAAGTTACGGGAATTATGACTAAAAAAAAAACCCTAGTCTGCAGTTCTTAGAAAATATGCCCCTATACCAAAATACTATTGTACCCATACACGAGTGAGCAAAGCTGCAACCAAAAACAAATATATTTAAATACTTCTATATTCATAAGAATTACAGCTACCACACCAATAAATATCTAAACACACGAATTAAATATAGTTATAGATTGCTACCTCCATACTTTATGTGTATATACCCAATATACCCAGTACCTTTTGCATTCTCAACCACAACACACGAGTTCTCAGAATGCGTAGCACGAAAGCTGAAATTGTTTATTTTAAACGATTTGTTTGGTTAATTGTAAGTGTGCGAAGTAGTGGCGTATAGATGTCTACTTATATATAGGTATATAAAATCATATGGTCCGATTTGATTTGGTTTCGTTTACAATTAAATTTCACCTGAAATAAGTGTGTGTGGGATCATAAAAATAGATGGTATCAAAGAAAAGATGAGCAAGAAATAATATAATAAATTAAAACTTACTTTTAATTATAACAAGTGTTTCTAAAATTTATTTTAAAATTATTGGCTTTGCAAATTAAATTAAAAATGTATTTATTTATTTTTTATGGAATTTTATTAAGTTAAATTTGAAGAAATTAAGTTTAAAATATCTTTTAATAGTGTTTAAACTAGGGTATCTGATCTTCGACTTGCCTCATCATTCATCTCAAATCGTGTGATACTTTTAATTGCTTGTTGATTGCCTGCGCAACACTTTGTACCCACACTTTGACTTGCTTATTTACTGATTTTGTGATTTTCTTACCCTTAACTAAGCTTCATTCAGTTCATTGAACTTAAGGCCGGAAACAATGACCAAATTGTCTCAAACCCCTTTAAGAAGTACTTTAAGTGTTGCATACTTTTCGGCTTGTTGACCATTATATTAACGATTTTCTCACTTCACAACTCGCACAGCATCCCAAAACAGGCCAACAACACACACATACACACACAAACACACCCACATGCGTGTGTGACATGCGCAGTCTGCGCTTTGGTAGTGGTAGCAAAAGAGGACAATAACAACAGACAACAGTTAAGAGAGAGCGTGTGCGTGTGTGTGTGTGTGCGAGAGAGCCAACGTTTTTGGCCATGGCCTTCTCTCGCCACAACATCGAAAAGCGCCGACTCATCGAGCTAGTGCGCCTTAATCCCATACTCTGGGACTGTCGTCTGCCCCACTACAAGCGCTCCGACAAGAAGAAGGCTCTCAAATGGAACGAACTCGGGCGCATGTTCAACGTGAACGGGGAGCGAGTGCAGCGCACTTTCACCTCCCTTAGGGAGATCTTTCGACGCGAACTGAACCACGAGAAGATGCTGGGCACTACGAGGTTCAAGTCCAAGTGGGAGTACTACGATGCCATGGCGTTTCTCAAGGAGGTCATCAGGGAGCGCAAGTGAGTACAAGTTTGGCGTTTTACTAGGAAATTAAGTGTTGGTTAAGGTGTCTAAAATATAGTAATAGGAGCTACATTTAGTTACAAATACTATAATACAAAATTGGTTTATTAGGTTTGAGCTTTAAACATGTTTTCTTAACTGATAATTCAATTTGCGAGCATTTTTAAAGAGTTAATTATTAAAGCTTTCACTAATACATGATTTTTACTCCGTTTTCCAACACTGTTTGGTAGAAAGTAACAAGGAAAGCTCACTGATTTAACTTTTTGAAGTATTTTTAATATAAAATATATACAACACTACCAAATTTAGCTTTCTAAAATCAAGTTTGAAAACTTTACTAGGCTTTAGCTGCTATTCAACACTTTAAACGAGAACATAGCTTTGAAAGCGCATTAAAGCTCGACTTTTTAGAGCTTTTTTAACCCGATTGGTGAATAAACAAGACAAGTTCAGTTTAATTGAAAATTTTATTTACTTATTATTTATTTTATATATTTTATATTTTATTTATATATTTATTTATTTTTAAAAGTATTTTAGTACAAAATCACATATATTTATCTTCTTTTATCTATTTCAAACAGATCTCGTGAGCGCATCAAGCACAGCTCCCTGGAAGCAGCCAGCGCCAACAACAACAACACCAACAATACCAGTAACAACAACTCCACAAACAACAACAACAACAGCAGCAGCAACAATAACAACAACTCTAGTGTGGCACACGATGAGTATCAATACTTTGCACCCAGCGATCCAAATAATCCGAATAATCAGGGCACTGTTACAAAACCCAACAATGTGGCAGCCACAATTCAACCTGCCACAATCCTGCCGATCATCAGTCAACTGCCTGCAGGGTTGCAGCAACAGGCGCAACATTTGCAGGCGCTGCAACTGCAACCGGACGTAACGCTGACGTCACTGAGTGTGCTGCAAAAGGCGACGCCACCCGGTGTGGCCACAAATGTGGTGGCACCCATAACAGCCGTTGCAACGGCGTCGCTGACAGCAACAGCGACGTCGCTGGCGACTGTGACGTCACCGGCTCGTGTGCCACATTGCAACAGTTCGCGCTCTTGCAGCAGTTCCCCCTCCATTTATATCAAGGACGAGCCCGATTCGCAGGACGAGACGGCAAGTCGCTCGGCCACGTGCAACAAATCACCGCAGAAACTTGCCACAATTCGACCGCAGACAAAGCAACAGCTGAAGGCGAAAATCGATGGTGCTACACCGCTGTATGCCACACCGCCACCGCATCTGATTATCAACACCAACAACGAACTGATTGACGTGGATGCGGGTGATCTGGAGGAAGACGACGATGATCTCGAGTACGAAGACGATGAGGATGAGGATGATGACGATCGAGCTGCTCCCTGTCCACCCATTGTCGATGTGGACATGATGGGCGCCGGTGGACGACTCTCGCCGGGCAGCAGCAGTTTCACTGCTGCCGGCGTCATTGGCACACCACGTCATCAGCCGAGTCCAAGGGAAATGCTGTACATCAAGTTTGGTGATTTTCTTGCCGCACGACTGAATACCCTGCACGAAAGCGCTGCGAATGAGCTGATGAACAAGATACTGCTGCTGATTGCGGAGAAATGAGGGAGAGAGGAGTGCAGCTCAGGGGATCTAATCCGCGGGTGAGTTTGGAAAAGGGAAATATGGAAAAGGGTTTTTAAGTAAATTGTTTGTTGAAAGCTTTTGAACGGACTTTGAGCTAAGTGACAGTCGGGGTCACTCAGTTTAAGCTTTGAATAACAGGGTATAGTTGGGTCTAATACATGTTGTATTCCTGTACTAAGTGTTCTGAGTTCTTAGTTGATATTCTAATTGATATTTTATAGTTGTCAGTGTTTTGTGAATTCACTTTTGCTTCATTTAAGTTGAGTTTTAAGTTTTAAAATAAAATCTAAACTATTATATATATATCCCTGAAGCAAAGGGTTCGACTTAGACTAAATTTTCTATAGTCTTAGCTTAGAGTTTTAGTTATGGAAGTAACAACTTTAGTTCCTAAAGAATTAATCTCTTTAAGTGATAAAAGCTAAATTAATTTGGCTGCTGCGATTATTAAAACTGGGTTTAAAGCTTTTTTGGATAGTGGTTGATTTCTGTATTAAATGTGATTTAAAAAAAAAACATGTAAGTTAAGAGAAAATATTGCTATAAATATTGTCAATTTATAACAAGAATTATTGACCGCTTTTAGATGTACTTTGATTTAAAATTTATGTAATTTCAATTAATTTTTTTTTTTTTTTTTGGCGATTGTTGAAAAAAATTTTGTTTTTATTCTCATAGTCTTTTATGCAAATGATTATTTATATTTCATTTATTGATGATCGTTGCGCCTCTTCATTCTATACCAAATGGGTTTCAAAATATAATCAGCCTATATCTTAGCCTTTAATGTATATTTTTTACTGGTATTTAAATATATTCTACCTACTCCATTACATTATGGCCATTGCTCTATTTTTTCTATATAGTTTTTAAAATTATTTACAGAGACTAAAAGTTTTTTTTATTTAATTCGCAAAAACTTTTCTTTTAATATTTTTTATAAGTATGTCGCCTGAATATTCTTTTGACCAACATTTGGTGATGTTTGGCACACAGAACTTGTGAAACTAGTTAAGTTCCACAAAATTTATTAGTTTGACCAATTTGTGTGGTCGCCACTTGAAATTGTGGCAAGTTGCAACAATATATTGAAATTTATGTGCCACATACATATATATATGTATATGTATATATTGCTTTTTTACACACTCGCACAGAGAGAGTGAGAGAACGACAGACACAGCTTGCCAGGACCATAAAAAAGTTTTAATTTCCGTACGCTAAAGTGGCCCAGACACACACACGCTTACACACCCAGACAGACACAAAGACGGACACGGATGCGGACGGAGTGCAACATATCCGACTAAACAAAACGTTGCAAGTTTGCGAAAATTCGAAAGCATTTCACGCATAAATAAAATACCCGAAGCCAAAACCATGGAACATGCCAAGTGAACAAACCCAACGGACAATGACCGAGACAAAGTAACAACAAATAAACTGAAAGAGAGGAGTGTAGAAGAGAGATAGAGGGAGATGGCGAATAAATGGTATCAAAAACTGGCACAAAAAACATAAACCAATAAATTTCCCATATTGCTCTTAGCTCGAAGGCAACGATTTCAATTTCAAGTTGGCCAATATCAAATTTTAATGAAAGCTACAGTCAAACCCGATTTGTTTATATTTATTTTATTTAATATTAAAGCTTAGTATTTAAATAAATTTATTCAACGTTTTTTACACCTTTCAACGCTTAAGTTTATTACTTTAATTTATGCGTTTTCTAAGCGGTTAAACCGATTTACGCATGATTTATTGCTCAGCTTTAATTATGTTTATTAAATGTTTTTGGTTGTAAATTTAAGTAATTTCATTTAATTGATTTATAGCATTTTTTGTTGAACCAGAAATTTATTAATAAATTTAAGTGCTTTAAGTTTGATACTTAGGAATTCGCAAAAATTTGGCTATAAAAAATTGATTAATGGATTGTTTTCTATTTTTAGTTTAATTTATAAAGTTAAGATTTAGATAGATTGTTAAGTTATATTTTTGGTTAGAAAATAAGACTTGTGTGTCATAAAATAATATTTAGTTTAAAAATTATATTTATTATTTAATGAGTTTTACAAAATAATTAAATAAAATCGAATTTTTATTTCAAAATGAATCTTATTAATTTTTAATAGTTATTTTTTTTATTAATTTTTAAACTTTTTTTTTATTTGTTTGTTATTTTAAATATATTTTTTATTATTTTATATATATTTTTTATTATTTTTTTGATTGCTTAATAATTTATTATTTTATTTATTTAATACTTTTTTTATTTTAAAATGAATTATTTTAATAGCTTTTTTTTATTTATTTATTATTTGAAATATTTTTTTTTATTAATTTGTTATTTTATTATTTATTTATTATTTTATATATATTTTTTATTATTTCATTACTTAATAATATATTATTTTATTTATTTACTATTTATTTTATATATTTATCTTTATTTTAAATACCCAGTAGTTAACTCAAAAATCGGTAGTCTAAATTCGAAGCTGACCTCTAGGGAAGTAGGTCCAATACACCCACTGACACACACACAGACACTTGACTCTCGCGTGTGAGTGTGTGTGCGTGTGTATTTACGATTTTGCAATATTTATGCAACGACGCTTCTGTAATGTGTCTGCCTGTGTGTGTGTTTGTGTGTGTGTGTGTGTGTGAGCCTTTTAGCTGCTGTTGTGGCTTTGCCGTCAACTCTTCGCGTCTCCCAAACTCATCCAGCCCCCTCCACTACCCCTATCCCTCGCCACTCCCTCGTATCTATGGCAACAGCTTTACGAGCTCAGCCTCAATTCCGTGCAGTTTTGAGCACAGTGGGTGGCTACTGTGTGTGCGGCATTTTATGGATAGTTACAGCAAGTTTGTTGGCACTTACAACATTATAAATTTGCCATAAATTATCGTTATATGAAACGCAGCGCGCGTTTGCTGATAGAGGCAAACCGAAGCCGAACTTTGATTCAAAAAATCTGCAAAATACGATGAACGAAGGGAAAGGGTTGAGGAAAGAGCTCCTTTAACGAGCATATCAAAAGCTAGGGAGGGTAAGGGGGTAAGAAGAGATACTAAAATATATATAACATAACGATATAGGTGTTTAAAGAGTATGAAAAGTAGTGGAATTTGTGTACTTTATAATTTTAAAGGCTAGGAATACTACTAAAATTACTTCTACTGCTAAAATTTAAATTTTTATTTATAAAACTAAGTCATGTATATTTTTTTTTACTAAACAAAATTAGTCTGTCAGAAACAAGCTTAAAAAATTATTTTCATACAGTTTTTATACATTTTTTGTTTCAAATTTTACAGGGTATTTAAATGAGTTTTTTAGCCACGTCGTCAGCTGATTTTATTGAATCGCACTTGAACTAGTTATATGTATAAATTGAACGTTTCCTTTAACACACACAGACACATACTATTTACACACTCACAGCTCACACACTCACACACTCACACTCCACACACTTACAGCTCACACACACTCACAGCTCACACACTTGAAAGCGTTTTCCATTTTGCCGTCTTAAAAATAGGGCTGCGAGTCTCCGATCTGTATAATAAAAAACTTAAATCACAGTTGGCTACAATGTCTGAGGCGACGGCTTCTAGCTTCTAGCTGCAGGATGAGGCAAGTTTTGTGAAGTTAGGAAAATTGTTGCATAGCTCGCGGCGTTAAGCCCTTTTTGCACATAAAATTGCATATGCAAGTTAATGTTTACAATAGTCGTAAAAGTTAAATGGATTTTGGCTGATGCCCCTGAAGTTGTTGTAGCTAAAACTGTTGTACTGCTGTCAGACTGCGATAGAAGATTTGCCAAACTTTTTAGCCATAATAAAAACGCATTTATTTGATTAATTTGTTGGCCTTTTTTTGAAGCATTTCGATTTTTGCCACTAAATGTTTTAAAATATTTGAACAGTTTGGTATTTTTATCGACCGTTTGGTTCGTGTTTCTTTAGTCTATTCCATGTTGACTTTTGCACTTGGCACTTCGATTTTGCATGCTGATTTTTTAGAGTTTTGAATTGATTTTTATTAGGTTTTGCATGTGTGTGTAGGAGTGTGTGTTGGTGTGTGTGTGAGAGTGTGATTGCTAACATTTGGTGGCTGGCAAAGGTCAACACTGTGTGTGCAGACATTTTGGGGCTTGAAATATGCAGACAAGGTTATGGAATTGAAGCTGTATTTGCATTGAAGACTGAAGAGGCTGAAGCGTCTAAAAATTTAAATTTATTTTTTTTATAAATTTAAATATTAATTATTCAATTTTATAACTCTCTTTAATGGCATGCCAATTTGTTTAGGGCTTTGTGTGGGCGATGAAGCTATGTATTAAAATGTAAATTGGTATAAATTGTATAGAAATTTAAAAAATTTTTAGTAAATCCAAAGGAATTCATTTAGTACTAATTTTCCCTATATTTGAAAAGATATTATAATAAATAATTCTATGAAATCTTAGCCGATTTTTTATAATTTTTATATATTTTAAATCATTTACTGCATTTAAATTATTATTTATTTATAATATTAACAATTTTCAAGATTTTTTGTTTATTCTCCTTGAGTTTCTTTTATATCTTTAGACGTTCCATACAAATCAATATTATTTAATTAGACTTATTCTAACCGCTGGACAATAACAATACAGCAAATCAGTAATTAAACTCAGAATTAACATATTTGTACAGAATTGAAGGTACAACTGCCTTGTGGCAAGATTACTCAAGTGCGAAATCATAGAAATTATAGAAAATACGATTCATAAATGAAATAGAATGGCCATAACAAATGAAATGCATATCTAAATTGGCCAACAGCATAATGATTATTACAATTTGGTCTGTTGGGACAACAAAAACAAGGAGCGAAAGGATTCTATTTCAACAAAGAGTTTCCATATCCATATTGACTGCTATTAATATGGGAATTTACACAACAATAAGCAGAGGAGTCAAGTAGAGTCAGTAGCTAACAGTCCTTTAGATGTTATTGCATTTTTAATGAGCAGGAGGCGCCTCCGTTTCGCTCCACTTCCGCTGTGACTTTGGCTTGATGAGTGGCAAAATGCTTCCTGCATTGGCATTGGGGAACATTTCGACAGCATACGTAAAGCAGTCGCTGCTATCAGGTTAATTTGCGACACAGCCACTGGGAAAAGGCAACGGAAAGACAGCGGAAACACACACACACACACACAGTCACAGAGAGTCACTTGGCTGCTGTGGCAAGGAAGTCTTCGTCTTCGCCTTCGTCGACTCCTTCGACTAAGCATTAATGGCCGCAGGACATGTCAAAAGAATTGATGACGTGCAGCGTCTTCGACGTGCGCTGCAATCATAAAACTGGCAACAGTCGTTCCCCCCGCTCCTGCCCCTTTAAGCCCCACGTCTCTTAGCCAGCAGCGTCACAAAGTCGACTGCCAATAAAATCGGTTTAGAAATGGATTGTCAGCTGCTTTGCCAGCGATTAATTTAACTTACCGAAAATTACAATGACACTGGCTGCCAGCTCAGCTCACAGCTTATTTGGTGCAAGCAGTTTTTATTGGGAATTTTAAGAAGTATTTAAAATTTAAGATTTTAGCAAACAATTTATAAGAAAATCATGTCTTAGCTTTATATTGAAGCAGTACTCGAAGCGTTGAAAATACAGTCCTTGAATTTCTACCTCTTTTAAGCTGCCAGCTTAAGAAAAAGTATATAAATTATTAGAAAAAGTACTTTTAAATTACTTAGTTAATTTACTAACAGAAATTTGCATTTAAAATTTAATTTTACTATCAAAGGTTCCAGTAGTTTCCTTAAGTTTGTTGACTCCCTTTCAAAATTCAGCTACTTTTCAGCCCAGTAAACTTGCAGCTCGTGTCATTGGCGCATTTTTGGTCATTGGCTGACGCGTCCTGAATATATTGCACATCAATCGGGCGTAAAAATGACGCCAGCTGACGCCATTTTGTTATGCAATGGCCATGCACTAAAAATGGCGCCTTAGCCTCCGCACAGTTTTTGCTGCGCTACGCGCTCCCTTACCCCCTTACCCCCCCTCACCCCACAGTAACTGGTTTTTTTTGCTGCTCTCTTACACAAATAATTGCAAAATTTATTGCTGCACATTTTATGGAAGTTTACCTTTCGGATGTGCTCATAACTTGGCCCAAAACGAAGGGAAAGGAAAGCAGAGGAAACGAAAAGGATTCTAAAGTCAACACGAGTGCTTGAAAATTTTGTGTAAATTTTCATAAATTAATAATTTTGATTGCCTTGCCGTCGGGCGCATCAAACAGCCGCCTGACAACACTACTCCCAAAAGTTGTTTAAGTTATTCATTAAAATTATCATCATTAGCTAGGGGTGAATGGGGGTGATGGGGGAAAGGCTTTAAAACTCAGTCTATGACAATCAGCGTTAAGTATTTTTGACAAGATATTAAACAAGTTTCTTTTTGGTATGCTTATCGTAGGCTTAGCAAAGCGCAGTTGCTTTTTAATTAAAAGTTTTGCTAGTGAAAGGGAGCAAAAAACTTATGTTATTTCAAGAGTAGTCCAACTTGTAAATTAGTTAGAGTGTAGAGTATGTTCTAGTCGGTGTGAACTACCTTTGCTAATTTGTGTCCCTATTTAGATGGCTTGGTAAACAACTGCATTACTTTAAAGTAGTTGAATCAACAAACTATTTGCCCTATAAGTGATACATACAGTGAGTGTACACAAATCGTTGATATTATTTGGGTAGAGCTGCTATTAATGGCATAGTCGGTGTGTAGCCACAGAAATTGATTGCCCTAAAAGCCAAAAAGCAAGGCAAATAATATTTTTTGCTAGTTTGCGGCGAAATGAATTGAAACGAAATGGAAATGCAAATTAAAACCAATTGAAATGGCAGTAGAAAATGTCTATAAATTCTAGCTGAATTTTTAGTGGCTTTTTTGTCACGCTGTACACAATTACGAGTCGAATGTGCAGTTGGCTGTTAAATAAAAGACTAAATTAATTAAATTAAGTTTTTGGGGCTTAAGTTCGACTCGATTCGGCTGCAGCGGGCACAGCAGCGCCTGCAGGTATGCAACAGTTTAGCAGCTAGGCAGGCAGGAGCAGAGGGGTGTCCTTAACTGTTTATGCATTTCCCTAATGAAATGCAAAGAAAGCACAAAAAGCGGCTTAAAAGAGCAGGTTACAAAATATGAAAATCTTTTGCTTTTCCCATTTCCCTTTCGCTTTTCCTTTTGTAGGCAAAACAAAACAATTACAACAGCTTTTCGGTTGAGCATTGTTTTTGCCATTTGCCGTTGAGTGGTAATTAAATATTTATTTTCTCCTGTGCTCAGCTATTTGCTTTGATTAATAGCTAAAAAGCCAGAGAAACCCCAACAAAACCCATGCACCCCCTCACCCCTCCACTTGTGTTTGCCTTTTCGGAATATTTTACAAAATTTTCACGAAATTTGAAATTTTCAATTTGTTTATCTTTTGTTTTCTTTATTGTGTTTATCTTGTGCATTAAACGAAACGAATATTTAGTTTACATTCATTTTGTTAATGTATTTTTACCCATATTGATTTTCTTCAAGGGGATTACTTAGAATTCTCTAGTGAAAAATCTGAATTTAAAGCTCGACATGCAAAATGTTTTATCTTTTTCATTATTTACATAACTAAGTTGTTTTCCTTTTGATATTGACCAAGTCTTTACTGGGATTAAGTTATTTAAATCTATTTTTATGTATATTTGTAAAAGGTTTCAATTATTTGCTCAACTATTTTTGACTTTTCTGTCAGTTATTGGGCGTAGTTTTTTATTTTGTTGCTTAATTTGTTTTTAGTTGGCTTAGCAAATCAATTAAAGTGGTTTCAGTTGCAGTTTTCCTGAGCTTTTAAAAACGGCTAAAATCTATAAAAGTTTGTTAAAAATAAATATTTCTGCTTGTCAAGGCTTATAAATAAATTTTATTGAGCAGCTAAGAGTGGTCAGCACTAGTTTTATTGCCTAACAAGCTAAAGTTGTGCTAAAAGTTGAATAAATAAATTGTAGCATGCTTCAAGGCGCCTCCTGTCTGCCGGTCAAGCGAATCACACATGCTAAACACTGGCAAGGGGGTAGGAGAGTAGACACTCTGGCTGGTACATGCACCGCATCATTATGGGACCACAGGGAGCAAGTGACTCTGACTGAGTGCGTAGGAAATGTCGCCACAACGTCGGCGGAGTTGTTGCTATTGCACCAAAGCATCATTAAGTCAATTTTGTGTTGTGTGAGGGGAGGGAAGAGGGGTGACAGCAGGGTAGGAAGAGAGAGCGGGGTAAAAGCGCAGCTTAATGTGCAATCAGGGAGCTGTCGCAAGTTGGGAGTCATTGGGACAACGGTCAGCATGGACACACCAATTATCCAAAATGCCAACACACCAGACACACACCCACTCACACACACACACAGCAGCACCACTTTGCGGGCTAAAAAGTGGCAGAAGATAAATCTATTTGGTTGTGAGTGAACCAGTGAAGATGCATTTTTCCGGGGGACTATGAAGATTTCGCTTTTGCGGTTGCGTTAAGTTGATTTCCGGCACGTCTATTGCTAAATGCTACCCCTTATGGTATCTCAATAGGGCCACGCCCCCCAACCAACGCCCCAAATGTTGCCACATGTTGCTGTGGAATTCCAAGATGCACAGCGCCAATTATGCGAGCCATCAGCGTCAGCGTCGTGTCCTCGTTGGCTCACGTAAAATTCATAAACAGACGCAGTAACGTCATCATCATACCCTTCGCTGGCTTCATTATTATCATCAGCATAGGTGTCTGACACGCCCCCATCGTGGCTGCTGTCAAATGCATAACGGGGCAAGTGACCATCGCTGCACACTGATTCGAGTGTGGTTAAAAATGGGTGTAACTTTTGGTCTTAACTTTAGAATAAGCAAATTTATAACGAAACTGTTGACGTTTTTAAACACTGAGGTTTCTCGAGACTATATTTTGTTTTCCATTAATTTATAAAGCTTTAAAAGTTGGTAGTTTCCTAAATTTATTTTTTTATTATTTTATTTTTGAACCTCTTTTAAAATATGACTTGGAAAGACGCTGTCTCTTCATTTAAAAGTTTGTTGTCTGCTTAATAGAAGATTGCCAGTGGTGTTACTAGTCTTTGCTAAACTCTTCTGCATTCTACAAAACTTCTTACCAAATTCCTACGCGACTGAATTACTAAGAGCCTCCATATGCAATGTCTCCCTCAGGAGCGTCTCGGTGAACCTAACCTAATAGATTTCTTATATAGTAAGATAAACTGCATACATAATTTTTATCATACATTTTTAATTTTAATAAATTTCTTTGCTTAATTTTTCGGTATTTGTAGCTCAAGTTCCTTCGAAAACTAGTGCTTACCTATAGAATAATTTAACGATATATAATTCGGCTTATTTTTAACTACATTATTATCTATTTATGCACAAAATGCCACTTTTTATAAAACAAATATCTTTTAAATAGCTACTTTTTTTTTGCTTACCAATTTCATTTTCCCTTTCTTGCCTAACTTGCCCCACTGTGCACTGCTCTGCCTGTCTGGCTGAGCCAACGCCGCATACTCAGTCCACTGAGGTGAGCTGTAAATTATACGGCTTTGCGTTTAGCCTCCGTAACCTCGAAGTTGCCAGAGTCCTTGCATGTCTCTCCTTCCATGTCTCTGCTCGTGTCTCCTGCTCCAACTCCTTTTCCGTTTGCTGGTTGCCAAGTGACTCTTTCTCCTGTGCTGTGTACGACGATTGAGTTGCATGCAACATCGGCCTGCTTGTCGTGCAACGCAGTTTGATGTTTTGCGGTTGTGTTGATGCTGTTGACGTTGTCAACGTTGTCTATGGGCCTATGACAACAGGCAACACACAAGGGTGCCACTCCGGTGCCTCTTCAATTTTGGCCAACTTTGACTTTAATATTTAAAGTGGGCTTTTAGTAGACGCTGCTGTGGCACGTCAAGAGTTTGCCCATTATCCTGCCACTTTTGTCTCCCTCTCTCAATCTTTTTGCGGTGCGTTGGCAATTAATGAGATTTTCACTTGAGAGCACAACCAGAGCAAAAAGGTTTGTGATAAGCTTTGGGAATTTTGGATGGAAAGCAGAGTTCGATTCAATTGCATAATGGACAGTCCTTTGAAAGGAGTTTAAACTCCTTTTTTTGGTGACTTTTATAACTCAATTATTGGCTGCCCTTAAAACACTCTCGATTGTGTCCACTGCTGACACTTGCATATTTCAATTTGACTTTTCTTCTTGTTGTTGTGGTGGACTCCCTCATGTTTAGCTGGATTTGAATAAACCCAAAAACCACTTGGCGTCTCTGAATCCGTTGAAGGTGAAAAACCAATCGAACCGCACAAGTTGGGTAGAAAAACTTTCACACTCAGTGTATGCCCCACGATGTTGCATGACTGCCCGCCTTAACCTTTATTTTGATTAGCTGCAGTTTGCAGCTACAGTTACAGCCAAACTTGGAGATGGCTGCAGTGGAAGTCTCATCGAGAAGCGTAGAAAACCCAGCCAGTTATCCAGTCAGCTAACCACAACGCCATCGGAGCCACTGTCATTTGTTATGTTATTGGTTTGGACATTTTGCAAATTGCTTATTTAGCAGTGCGTAAAATCCACAGAATCCACACCGAAAGGGACGGAGGTGAAAAGGGCACTGGAGCTGGAAAAGCGTAGAAAACTGAGTCTCTGTTATCTCGAATTTTCCCCTGTCTCTACTCTGCCGAACTGACTGACTGTGGTTTTTTGTCGAGTGCATCAGGGACACACTCACAGACACTCGCACACACTCAGACACACACATGTCAAGTGTGTAGCTGCTGTTATTTTTTGCTCTACACTTCAGCTTTTTACATACCCTGTAAGTGGTTGGGTAAAGGGCGTAAACGGGGGTTAAAATATAGTATTCAATTTCTTACTCTAACTCACACGTTTCATCACCTTCTTACAGGGTATTAGCTGGCATATGAACTCACACTTTGCTGTTGCTTTCATTAGGCGACAAGCTTACAGCCCAGTTAACGGCATGTCAAGCAAGCGGTTAGTTGTGCCCGTCCATGGGAATTACCAGTTCAATGTCACACCAAAGCAAAGGTATATAAAAAACAGCATGAAAGACAGGTAAAAAGAGGCCTGCGAGTTATTTGAGCAAGTGTTCGAATCTTGTCATTGTTGCAGCTCAATTCACTCCACACTTTTGCTGCTCTTTGCCATTCATAAAAATATTTGTCTTTCATACTCCGTGTGTTAGTACCTTTCAGTCAGCTGCTAGCTGCTTTAAGCCCAGTTTGTTCTGAACTATTATACAATTGGGCAAAAGGGTTTTTCATGCATTTAAGCCTTTCTGCCTTTTAAACTCTACATAACCATTTTTTCTTGGGAAAATATTGGCTTGCCTACTGGTTACTTGCCAGTCGTGTGTTCTCCACTTTAACCTTTATGCATGTTATTCTGTGCTGCTTCCTAATTGCCTGGCTACGTTTTACAGCATCTCTTTGGTGGCCATAAAACTTTTTATGGCTAATATTTTGTGCAAAGGCCTTTTAATTAGACGAGCGACCATTAAAACTGATCTATGGGTGCTTAATTGAGTTTTTCTGGACTACGCATACAATTAACGAAAGCTTTATGACTTCGATTCGATTTGATCAGAATTTTTATACTTTTGCCATAAACATTTCAAATACTTCAATTAATTTACTTTCTTTCTTTGCAGTTAAACACAGCTGAAGATATCAAACGATGATGATTTGTAAGCTAGTTACAGTTTTTAACATTAATTAAGTCCTTATTGGTGCCATAGAAGACATTGTTTAATGTAAATAAATATAATTATATATAAATAATTTTAAATTGAAATAAATTGAGAGTACTCTTGATAGGCACAAGTAGATATAGCATGTAAGTATAATTAAATAGATGTATTCTATTCAATTCTTTAATAAATAGCTAAATATTCTTTGCATAAAAAACAAGCCATATAAAATTTTTATTAGTTTTTGCTATGTTTTATTTAAGTTTAAGCCATGTTTATATTCTACTCTTAGTTACTTTTGTTATGCTTAACAACAAAATAAAATGGAAGTAAATCAATTCCACTTCAATGGCTGCAAACTAACAAAATCAACTTGGTTTTATGCCTCAAGTTTAGCCCCAAAAAAATCAACTAAAAGTTTTATTTTTTAAGCAGCGAAGGGGCACAAATTCAGTACTAGAACTTGGAACAAAAACAATCTTTGAGCTGTACGAAGTACACGCCTTGGGGCAGCAACGAGCGTAAATAGAAAAAGTTGGCGCGATTTGAAAATTGAAAATAAAAGCTGACAGGTAGCAGTTGCAGGTAGCAAAGATTAAGCGCGGAATTTAAATGCCACAACGGTAGGTAGCAAATCTTGAGCACTTGTGCTATAATAATCGCTTTAATTACAATTAAAATGAAACTGTAATGACTTGGCTGTTGTGTCGGCTACTATGAAGATGAATGACTGGCAATTCATTTGCCCAAGGAGGGGGAGCAGGAGAGAGGACTGCCCAGAAGGTCGCTCTCCCTCCGTCGGGTAGGCGTTTTTCTTGACTTGACGTCCAAAGTCAAAGTCGCGATGCTATTATAATGCTAATGACGTTTAATCGTTTTTAGCCTGAAAAAGTCACTCGCTGTCTCCCTCTTCCCCTCTCCTTCTCTCTTTGCCTTTCACTCTATAGACTTTTGACTGCTACAGTTAATTTGCATAAAGTGGCAACGCTTAGCGGCCTATAGAACTTTTCTTATGGCCATTTAAAGAGTTGCCGCCTGCCGCCTTTTGGCAGAAAACAATGAAGGCTTTATGGCTTTATCTATTTAGCGGGAACTGTGCAAATTTGTAAGAAAATTAGTTAAAGATTTAGCGGAGGAAACTTTAAGTGTTAAAGTAGTATTTTAATATAGGATTTTTTAAAAATATATTTAATAATTTGTTTACTATTTTCAAACAGAAAATCATTTCAAAAAAAATATTTTAAATTCTTTTACTTGTCTGAAAAAAATATATAAATAACTGAAAATGAATTTTAAATAAGAGTATCTCCTATAAAAACTAGCAGAAACTTTTGCCGAAATTTATATAAATAATTGGAGTTATTTATTTCCGATGTCTTGACGATAGGCTGCCCAAAGCGTAGTAAAAATTGAAGAGTGCAACGCTGGGGGAAATGCATAAAAATGCATAATGAAATTGTGCGGAAACCGAAACCGAAACGAGTCTAGAGACACGCCTCTGCCAGACTTGTTGGAACGGTAGCACTTAGCAGTGGCCATAGGCCATCATTTTGGCCAGGCCAGGAGCAAGGCAAACATGTCACGTGCAGCCACCTGGCCACACACCCACCTATAACACACACACACACACCGAACTGCCTGTGAGACAAGTCCTGTGACATTGGTAGCATTGATCCTTGCATTTTTCGCATGAAATTGACGTTTCATTTGTTATAATATGCATTGAGGCAACATTTCGATACTCATAAATATTTAACAGACATTCATCTGTTGGGAGAAACGATAAAGGCGATGGCGATGGCGACTGGACCCCGACAGGATGCGGATATTGCATTGCAATCGAGCTACATATACAGATAGAGATACAGCTACAGATACGTGGCCGTGTTATGCTCGTACGTATGCCCATTATGGTCATAAAAAGCTTGAGGTTCCCATCCAACTGTAACGAGCACAACAAGAGCAAACTGGCAAAAGTGGAAACCCCCAAAGGATCAGACAGGAGCCTTAATTATTGATTTATATTTATTATTCGACACTGTATAATATTACTGTATGTTTTAAGCTTACACACAAGTAAATAAACTTGGCAGTTTCTTAAAAAAATATGCCTTAAGCCGGCTTAACACTTTAAGCCAACTAAACAGGCACAGAAGTGAAGACAACACTTTAAATGCCCACTGTAAAATTCTAGTAGGTTAACTTAAATATTAAACCTACTTTACAGATTTCTAAACCCACTTAAAGTGCCATTTAAATGCCAGTTCTTAATTAAAGTATTTTAAAGTGGCAGTTGATGAATAGTGAAGCAAAATGTCCTGGCGACATTTGAGTCTGAGAACTGCAGACATTTGGCATATGTGTGGCAAATTTTATAACGTTATTTCCCAACAGAGTTAAGTAGCAAAACTCGAGAATTTTCCACACACACACCAACACACACACACACCCACACACATCGCATAATTACGCAAAGTGAACGCGTTGGCAAAAACAAGAAAGCAAAAAAAGGAAGGAAAGCAAAAAAGGGGGACAACAGTGGGTTAAGCGGGGGTATAGTGGGTAGAGTGGGGCTAAAAAAGAACTGTAATTAGTGGTGCGAAATTAGTGTTATCCTAGAGCACAAAAACATTGGAAAAATTCACATTTTCCCCAGCTCAAAAGTGAAATGAAACACACGCTGATAGTTATTTAAACTGCGAGTGTGTGTGAGAGTGTGTGTTGATGTATGAACAGAAACAGGTGTAAGCTGTACACTAACAGCTTTCAAGGCAGCTACCATCAATGAAGAGCCCTGCTGCCCCCCTGCCCCCCTTCCTTGGCCCACCTGCCGAGCTGGAAGCTATTTCATAAAGCAAGCTATTTGGGTCAACAACTCAACTGCGAGTACAAGCATGGCACAAGTTTGTGGGTGTGTGATGGGGTAAGGGGGCTAAGGCAAATGGGGGCGTGGTGTGTGGCTGATTTTGGCGCGTCGAAAACTTTTTTATGAACTGTTAAATTTCCAATTAGCGCTGATTGTAGCGATTTAGCTGGAAACAAACAGCGCGTGTTAGTCAAAGCCTGTCACGCCCCCAGCTGCTCTAGGGTTGCGATAGGGTTGTCGTAGTGCTGAAACGAGTAACAACATTGAACAGCTTAAAATAAAATAAGTGTAAAACGTTAAAGAAACTTAATTAATTAACTAAAATTGTTATAGAATAATTTATTAGTTAGTTAGTATATTATATTAGTTACCACTCCTTAAGACCACTCCTATCAAAGTTTGCTCTTAAAATTCGATTAGCATCTCAGCGATTATTTCATTAATTAATCAAAATATTTGCGCTTTACACTTTATTAATTTCATAATTTGTATTGCAGTCGGTTTTTTGTAGGGCAAAGTGCAGTGAATGTATCAAAATATTGTTGCAAGTGGCGTGTGGCCGTTAGGCATGCAGCGTGGCAATAAAAATTGTTTATTGAAATGTAAAGAAACGCGAACCGACAACTGAAAATGAATTAAAACGTGGCCGTGCAGGAATTGGTAAGGAACAGCGAGTGTGCTCGGAAAACTCGTCTATTTTTGCAGTTGCCACTCGGAATTTAATTAAAAAATGTCCGACTACGTCTGTCTCTTTCTACAGCCTAGCTTTTGTCGCTTTTTGCACTGTTTCTGGCTTTTGCTGTGCACTTGAACTGACAAAAGCAATGCAGGCGCAATAATTTTAATGTTGTAAAACTTGTGTTAGAAGTCTTAAACAATAGGCACTCGAATACAATGGGATATGCCGGAACGTATACAATAAATGCCAATACGAAGAGCGACAACAAAAAGACAACAACAATCACCAAAAACTGGACTTAATGGAAACTCCTCTTTGGAGTTTAAGCTTTATGCAAAAGTCGAAAGATTTGTTGGCAGACAATAGGTGGCTGTGCTGCTAGAGGTGTTGCCTTCAAACACACACACACACTAACACACACGCACACAAATTATAAATAATAATTTTTTGTTGTCTACTTTCAGGCGCCGGTGTCGTCTACAGGCAACTGGCAACTGGCACGCGCCTTTGTCTAGACAACAACAGCAACGAGCAAACAACAACAACCGAGAGCGCATGCATAGGTAGTTGGAACTGCAATAGAGTTGGCCAGTTAGATACCCTGTAAATTAAATTGTTCATAATTTTAACGCCAAATTTTAGAAATTTCTCCTCTTTTTTGTAATAATTTGTGGCTATAATAAGCAACTACCTGATTTTTCTATTGTTTGTCAAAACTGGGAGTGGAAGATTAAAGCATTAAGAGGCTTTAAAATAAGTATAGCATACTTTTTGGCATATAATAATTTTGTAAAAGGTTTTGCTAGTCTAAATCCTACACCTCCTGCCTACAGGGTATTCAAATGCGCAACTATGCTAAGTCTTTACGGCTAAAATGCCTTGAGCAATGCCAACGGCAGTTGGCCTTCTCTCTTTGCTGTTGATGATGAAGTGCGGACAGTTCGTAACTAGGCAATAAAGTACGTACCTGGTCACACCTGTTCAGCTGGGCTCCCAACCATTTGACTGTCCACTTTTCATTGTTTAATTGTTTGTAGCCCTCTCTCCCCTGTCTCCCTCTCTCTCTTAGTCTCTTTAATGTGCTCTCTCTCTCTGTTTCTCGTAAATTTACGAGAACATTTTCGCCTTTTGTTTTTGGCATTTGCTGTAAGTTTTTAAGGCCAAGTTGCTGGCTTCTTGTTGACTTGCTGTCGTCAATCTTGTGGGTCAGTTAATTTAGTCAGGCATATTTATAAGCTAAGATTGTCTGTCTCTAGCTGTTGTCGTTGTTATTAATAGCCTGCCATTTAGATAGACATCAGCTCAAAAGACAATGAAATGCTTATAAAAAATTTGGTTAGTTCTTTGGATAATCGCATTTTGTTAACTCTTGAATGGAGCACTTGTAGTTGATCAATCATAAACAGATTTCCTTTCACTGCAGTCTCCACTACTACATTGTTCTTAATTTTCATAAAGAGCACGACAAAACAACTGCAGCATCCATAAAAATAGACAATGAAGCATAAAAATAAATGCAAAAAACTGCATAAAAATTCATTGGCTTTTACAATACTACAATTTGTTTTATTGATGACAATTTCTATCCGAGCACTCGCTGTTTTTGTGCATACCAAATCAGAATCATCATCAAGTGCTGCAACAAAAACATCAACAACATGGCCAAAAGTGCCCAAACAATGACCAACTAGTCAGAAATAAGGCACATCAACTGTATGACCGTTGCAATTGTAGTATTAAATGAAATACAAGAGCCACAAAAATAGTTTTGTATAAAAAATAATGGCAAATAATGGAAAGGGTGCAACTACGAGTATTAGACTAGGGTTTGCTCTAACAAATACTTGGCGTATACGTGATATTTTTTTATCAAATTCTTTAAGTAAAATAGCTTAAAATTAAATTGAAGTCTGGCATTATATAAAATAAAAAACTCTTTATTTTTTAACAGCTTTTAATATTTTTTTCAGTGCTTAAGTTTAATTTAAAATAATATACAAATATTTGACTGCATTTAATTCGGGCTTTTCGTATTAAATAAATTTATTTATTGTGGTCTTATAAATTTAAATGTGTACTCCAAATATTAAGCTTTAAAATGTCATTATTCAATCTATGTAAAAAATAAGGCAATAATTTTTTTATTTTTGAATTAAAAAAAATTTTTTAAAAATTAATTTTAAGCCTTTTATTTACCTTCTTTTAAAGTGATGTTTTCCTGCTAAGCACAGTCTATAAAACCCACATTCTTTACAGCATATTTAGTTAACAAATAAATGTAGTATACAGATAGTAATAGTTATTCCCATCGTTATCTGTCCACTTACATTGTTCACCATAATTCGCCATTGCCTTTGAAGCCTTTCGTTCGATTCGTTTGCATTGTTGAAATTTACAATTGCAATTCATCAAAAATAGATTAGATTTCCATTGTATACAATGTCATCGATATCCATAGTTATATAGCCCACATATAGCCAAATAACAACTTGCACAAAGCTGTGTGTTCGTGTCCTCTACTCATTTCCGTTGCACGTCGAGTAGTAATCAAACAATTCAATGTTTATTATGCATTATTCTTTTTATCGAACACTTTTTATGAGCATGCCAATTTTCAACTGTTTTTTGGCCCAAACGAAATGCATAAAATTATGTAATGCAAAAAAGGCTAAGGTCATGATTTATTGCATATCAACTAGCTGGAGTTTTTTATTTAAAGTTATGCATTGTAAATTATAGTACAAGCTGTTAATGAACAGCATGTTTATTGGAGGAGTTTTTAAAAGGCAATAAAAGTATGGAAAAATAATGTATAGATTTTTAAAATATTTAAAATAATAACAAGAAAAAACGGTTATTTTCGGTTTGGCGAAGATTAAATATCCTTGCAGTTATGAATATTGCGTTAATTTGGTTTCAATCACCAATTATTTCTATGGTAGCCATATGATGTAGAAGTTCGATTTAGATGAAATTTGGTCAACAGATGGGACACGATTAGAAATTGATTCTATGTGAATTTCGTTGAAATCGGTCAATAGACACCGGAAATTTTCATACATTTGCATGCATTTCGACCGAATGTTCCTATGGGAGCTACATGATATAGTGGTCCGTTCTGTCCGATTTTTACAAATGATCTGCGTGCAGAGAGAATACACATCTGTACCAAGTTTCATTGAGATAGCTTTACAACTGAGAGACAAGATCGCATAGAAACAGACGGACGGACGGACGGACATGGCTATATCGACTCGGCTGTTGATGCTGATCAAGAATGTATATACTTTATGTGGTCGGAAAAGCCTCCTAAAATGTATAATAATTTCAGAGGTTAGTAAAAATCTGTAGGAAATAATATATAAAAGCTTTTAAGACTCGGTCTCGAAAAGAATATAATTTTTTAAGGATTAGACTCTGCTTTCAGCCCACTTTCCTGCTCAGCCCTTTTAGCCCCTCGAATTAAACCCACATTAATCAATTGCCCAACTTTTAAGTGTCCACACTAATTTGAGGAATTATGCTTATTTTGTGTGTCGTGTCGTGAGTGAGAAAGTTTCAAATCAAATGCAGTGCAGTCACTTATGCACGTAATATCCTGTCGTTGGGCACGTCTCAGCTGCAGTGCAAGTCAATTTCAAAGTACTTGCAAATGCCAAAGTTGTCAAGTTTGTGAGCTGCAAGTTCTGTGGCACATTTAAAGGCGATTGAGTGTTGGAAATGGACACACGGCACGCACGCCGCACACTTGACCAAAAAATAAAACAAAAACAAAAACCAAATTTGTGTGCACATACCAAAAGTTCTCGGTCGAGATTTAAAGCGGTAAGTAAACACTTAAAGGCCAACTAAGTAAGCCACAAAAAAAAAAAAGAAAGGAGACTTGCTTAAAGTGTTCTGCCAAGTTTAGTTGGTCCGAATGGCAGTTCAGTGCTTAAATTATGGCGCATTCATAATGCAACAGTGTCGAGCTGTGTTGCAGCTGGCTCTGGTGTCGTACTATTTGACATATCCTTCGGGTGAAACTCTGCCAAACGCAGCCACAAGCATCAGGCATTAAATTTTATGCCCGCTCATATCCTTGAGCACACATCCTGCTACCAACCGTGCTCCATTTCCCGAACTCTCTCCAACTTCTTCTTGGTTAAACTCGAGTTAATGCCAAGGCTTTTGGGGCCATTATTTTAGCGTGTTTTTTCACCCTTTTTTCCTAGCCATTTTGGGTAGTCGACTTCTTGTTTTTATATTTGTATTTTATTTTATTTAAGAAGTTTTTGCTGCACTTTTTTCATGCTTTTTCTCTTGTGTTCCACTGGAGTCAAAAAAATTTATTTTAAGTTCAGAGTTGTTATTTTTATTTTGCTTCATTTTCGCTTTTATACCGATTTTATTTTACGTTAGTTTTGCGCTTTGTTTGCGGGCCAAGTTGAGCTGCTGTTTTTCAGGCTTACACGCAATTTGGCCAAGTATTAGAAAAAATTCTTGATGGCCCATAAAATTAACAAATTTGTGTGGCAGTGGGAAAGTAGCTGAGGTTTTGGGAGTTGTTTTAAAAGTGGTGTAAATTTTGCATAAATAAATAAATAATTTAAATTTGTTATTATTTTATTTAATTAATTTTTGTAACCTTTGTCTTAACTTGTCTTTAGCTAGCCCAATTGCTTAGTGAGCCCAGCTGCAACTGCTGCAGTGCTCCACATTTAGATGTATAGCCAATCTGGAATGCTGTGAGTTCTCCCAGCGGTGGTTGCACTTACGCAGCTGTGCAGATTGCCACAGAGAGGGGAGGAGAGAGGCACACAGCGTTGACAATGCGGCCCGTAACTCAAACTTGTGGCACGCGGGGGCTATGGCTTAAAGTGCCACGCCCCACTCTACCCACTTTGCCAAGCTGACAGTTTTTCTTTACTTTAACGCGCGACTGAAAGTCGTGAAACAACTGAGTGGGAAAAGAGGAGACAAAAGGGAGGGGTGGCTAGAAAAGCGAGCAAGACACACGTGTGGTAACAATCTGAAAGCTACAACAACAACAGCATTTGCATCTCAGAGTTTTTGCATCTGTATCTGCATCAGCATCCACGCCCTCCTTGGCTGGGCAATGTTTGCCGCACGTGCCACACGTAAAACTTAAAAATGCGCTACCAACAGCTGCCACCATCTGCTTCCGGCTGCTACCAAACTCGGCTAACTGCAACTGCCAACTCTGTAACTGTTGCTATCGATACCAGTTGCCCTGCCCCACACGTTGCCCTGCCACCCACTTGCCCCTTTATGACACATTTAATATGCCATTTTTATATGTTTGCATTGGGTCTTATGATTATATGATGACTCGTAGCTTAAGCCAGGATTTCTATTTGGAAATTGCAGCAGTAAGTTTGGGGTATATACAGAGGGCTTTGAAGTGACTCAAAAAGTTAGGTATGCTTATGTGTTTTTATTAATATATTTATAGTAAAAAAAAATTGTAAACAAAAATATTTCAAAAAATTTAAAAGAAAATTTAAACCATTTAATTTTTAAAACTTTTATAAATAAAGCTATAAACATAATTTAGTTATTTTCTTACAAGATTTTATTTAAAAATTAGTTAAAAAATATTTAAGCATGCACAGCAAAATCTCTGATTAAAATTGTGAGTAAGCTTGGCATTTACTACATAATTAACTACTTTAATAAAGTAAATAAAATTTATTATATGTACAGTAGTTTGAAATTGTCGAATTACAAGAGTAAAAAAGTTTTTTTTAAATCTTTCTATACTTATAAAATAAATATCACAAATTTTCCATACTTCTCAACTACTTTCTGTGCTTCCTTTAATTTAAATTTAAGCCCTGTAGTGTATAGCAAATGCGCTCTTACCAAGACTCGTATTCAAATCGCGTCTTATTTTCGCAGCATACTTTTAGGTGCTTCTGGTAGTGCGTTGCCACTTTGCATTTCTTTTTACACAGTTTCCACACGCCCATTGTCTCTGTTTGCCCATCTCTCTTCTCTCTCTCTCTGTCATTCCCTTGGGAGTGACTCGGTGCAGGTTGCACCGTAATTTACCAACTATATCCGCCTTGTTACCTCTCGAGCGAGAGTCGCTTGCTCGCTGGGCGGTACACATGGGCCGGATGCGGAAGCGTGCCATAAAAGTGGCATATTTGCCGCATCCTGTTGACAATAACTGGGCCATGCCGGCAACTGGTAAACTGGCAAACCGGCGAAATGGCAACTCCCAGCAGCCGTAAATGATGCGCGATTTTTGGCTTTTGCTTTTGCCTTTGCCGCTGTGTTTAGTGTGGATTTTATTAAGGTTTTATTTGGCTATCGATATGTTATCGATAAGAAAAGCCAACCAAAAAGTCGACTAAACTTAACTAAAGCATAGCAGCAAGTGTTTGTAGAAAAAACTAGTGAATTTTCATGGCAGCCACAAATTTACTATAATCCAGCGAGTGACCCTTTGACCGCCCAGAATAAATAACGGCAATTGCAGAACAAAACTAGAGTAAACTGACCGCCCATAATTCGTATAACTTTATGTGCCAGCTATTTAAAACTTGTATTATTTTTTTTTTCGCTCTGCCATTCAACCATAAATCGCCAGAGGATGGAGCATTTCGATTTGGGTCCCTGCTTGCTGCTCGTAATACAAAAAACCCCAATAATTGACACATAAATAATTTTAAATAACTTACTTACAAGCCGGAGGGCGGAGGGAGAAAGAGAGGGAGAGACAGATACTTGGCTCCACACGCCCACACAATCTTATTAAAAATGTCCCCGGATAATATAGAACTGGGAGAGAGAGAGAGAGAGGGAGAGGGACGGAGCTCAAGCTTATGGGCCATAGTTGGCCGCATGTTTGTGCAACTTTTAACTGGCACCGCTGGGATAAATCATAAAAGGATATTTTTGTGGCAAGCAGCACAGGACACCAGAGGGGCAAAGCAAAGCCAAAGAAAAGAGACAACCACAAGATTTGCTGTCGAGGCCATTACTTTGAAAAAGTAAAAATATTTTTACAAGCTCTGCTTTTAATGTGCCCAATTGACGATCCCACTGTAGGATTGTCTCTCTATATCCCACACTCTCTCTCTCTACTCCTTTCTCTTAGCTTCCACTGTGTGTGTATTTTTTATGTGTTGCAAGCCATTTATTGACATTTCTTTGGCACTTTGCGTAAAACTACTTTGAGCGTCTTTAGAGATTTCGGGTTGCCTTTGATGCCACATAAAACTAACATCAATAAAGTCTCTGCTGGGATTGCCTCAGGTGTTTAGTTCCAAACGGATTTAAATACGCAAACAAACACACTCACAAAAAAGAGAGAACTCAAACTTTAAGTTTCCAAATAGACAACAAATTTTTTGTTGCTTCTTTTTTTTTTCTTCCCCCAATTGTGAATTCGAAACTCGAAAAATTCTACTGTCGAACATGCAAAACAACTTCCGCTGACATCCACATCAGCATTCATTCCCCTTCACAAAAAATAGCAATAGAAACTATGCGAATAATGCTTGAATTACAGTGGGCGAAACTGAACTTTTTCGACACACTTTTTATTAAAAACAAGAAAAAACGGTTATTTTCGGTTTGCCGAAGATTAAATACCCCTGCAGTCATAAATATTGCGTTAATTTGGTTTCAATCACCAATTATTTCTATATGATATAGAAGCCCGATTTGGATGAAATTTGGTCAACGATTAGAAATTGATTCTCTGTGAATTTCGTTGAAATCGGTCAATAGACACCGAAAATCTTCATACATTTGCACGCATTTCAACCGATTGTTTCAATGGGAGCTATATGATATAGTGGTCCGATCTGTCCGGTTTTTACAAATGATGTGCGTGCAAAGAGAATACACATCTTTACCCAGTTTCATTGAGATAGCTTCACAACTGAGAGACTAGTTCGCATAGAAACAGACGGACAGACAGACGGACATGGCTATATCGACTCGGCTGTTGATGCTGATCAAGAATATATAAACTTTATGTGATGCGTTACAAACTTCGTGACAAAAACAATATACCCTCTGCAAGGGTATAAAAATAAATTTGAGTTGTTCTCGTTTACTTGAATAATTTTTGTTTAAGAAAAATATTTATTTTTGTAATATATTTTGTTGAATTATAGACTGGAATTCATTATTTTATTCATTAAATTATTTAAAAAAATATATATTAATTTTTATTTTAAAATATCCATACCTTTTTAGCATTTTATATTATTAACTTTATTTTTTAAGTCAAGGCTTTGATCACCCCACTTATTTTTAGCCAAATGATCGCCTGCCGTGCCCACTGTACTTTCCACCATTTGTTAACTGTTGTTTTGGTTATTCGCACTTGTGCGCCTCTCGGCAAAGTCGCTGCAACTGAATGAAATGTGTTGCATATGCAAAGGCTGCATTTCAGCGGACACGCACGGCGCACGAAACAGGAAGAAAAAGAGGAAAGTAGGAGAAGTAGAAGCAGAAGCTAAAAGATGTAGATGAATGCGCTGGTACAAGTGACAACAGAGGCGTCTCGAGTTTGATTGAAAATTTGCATTTACAAAAGCGCCAAGACAAAGTTGGCAGCAAAGACTTGCCAGCTGCCATCTGTCTCTCTCTAGCGTGTGTGTGTGTGTGTGTGTGTGTGTGTGTGTGTGTGGTAAGAAAAGTTGTCCGTCAGTGGCAGCTGTCAAATAGATGTAGCACGCGAACCGAAGACAATTTTGTGGCATTTTGAATTGTAAATTCTTTACATCAACAACCAAAGAAATGGCTGACTGAAGAGCTGACTAGATGGATAAATGGACGGACGGAAGAATGGATGGATGGATGGAATAGATGGATGAATGTCTGTCAAGTGCCGGCAAACTACTTGACGTCATCACATATGGCACATTTTGTGGCACCACCTGCGCCAACATGGCCCAAACCGTACCGCCTTTCCCCCCACCCCCTAAGCACTAAACAAACCCCCTTTCCTAACCGCTTGCCATGCCACTCAAAATGCAAAATCTAACACAAAAAATTTGCCGACCCAGTCGCAGCTGCAATGCAATTTACACTTGAATACAAAATCGAGGGGATACTTTCCCCTTCAATTGAGAGAGAGAGAGCTATGCCAAAAACATAAACCCAACTGCAGTTGAACCAAAAATGGCACTAAAAAATACCAAAATCCTATGCGAAATATGCTAAAAACTCTCGCATTGCGCATATTAATTGAAAATTTCTCACGCAAAATGATTCCACTGCAATTGTTTGAACCGAATGTGTCTCAAAAACTGCATACATAACAATTTGTACACGTGTAGGGACAGCAAATGGGGAGAAGAGGGGGAGTGGGAGGTAGGAGAGAGCCAAGCGGTTTGTGCCCTATACAAATCGTTATTACTTTGGCCAAATGGAAATGCTAATCTAAAAATGCAATAGCTGATCGATTTATGCACAGAATCTTTTCCTTTTCCCATTTTCCCAAGTTCCCCCTTGTTCCCCTTTTCCCCCCTTTCGGAAAATGCTAATCAATGTGCTGTGTGCTCACAACATTTCACAAATGTTTATTGCATAAGGCAAAAAAATCATTTGCACACAAAATATTTTGCTACAATTTCCCACAAAATTTGTCACTTGTCAAATGTTTTGATTCCGAATTTTTATAAATATTTTTTTTGTCTAAGGAAATTTGGGCTTGAATGTTGTGTAATTTAAGCAATTATCTTGTGCAATGGTTTCAAATTTTCTATAAAAATTATTTGAACCACAAAGTTTAGTCCTAAAAGGAATTTATTTTTATAATATTTAGTAAGAAAGAAAGGTTAGAGTCGAGAGAGCCGACTGTAAAGGACCCCGCGCAGTTTCCATACAGCTATACCATTCTTGACTGATTTGTCCTATGGAAACTATAAGATATAGTTGTGCGATCTGAACTAAATTTGGTAAGAATAGTTATAATGGTACTTTAAACGTAATGTGTAAATTTAGTCGAGATAGTTCAAGTGGTAATTCAGTTATGATGTGAAAATAATTCTTCATTATTTCGATGGGTAATTTTCAGCGGCCATAAATATAGACGGACATTCATACCAGATTTGCTGGCTCTAGCTGTTATAGTCCTTGAGATCCACTGGTTTTTAACGAGGCACTGACAAGCATTGCCATATCAACTCGGCTGTTGATCAAGAATATTTATACCTTGAGGGGTTGAAAACGCAGCTTTCAGCCTGCCACCCACCACTGAGGTCCTTTTTTAGTACGCTTACTAAAGCTTTGCTACATTTTAACGTCCTCTGCAAACATAAATTCGGTGAACTGAAATCGGCGCTATAATTTGCAAGTCAATTGCGCTGGTAACGCTGCAAATGACAAGTGTCTTTAATTGGTATAACGCTAATTCAATACTCGGCCAACATTTTGAAGCGAAAACTTCTAAGCGCTGACATGGCCAAAAGAAGAAGCTGGGGAGGGGGAGGAGAATTCAAACGTTTTGCAGACGACCCTTTAATCATTTTAACAGCTGCCAATCATCATTAGCGCCCTGGTGATGGCGGTGTTGGTGTTGGTGTTGGTGTTGGCGGTGCTGCTGCTGGCGATGTGATGTGGTATTGCTGGCGGTTTGACTGCCAGTCTCTGCCAGTCTGCCAGCCATACACACGGTGTTGGAAGCCATTGGCAAAATTTCAAAGCTATTACCAGCTAAAACTATAAAACCGCCAATTAGAAACGCGTTGGCAATAAACTAAACAACGTTGCAGCGACTGTCTGAATGGCTAGAAAGCTCAGCTGTAATTTCAACTACAAAATTTGTTCGTTTTTTTCGCATTGGTCCGCTTCGAACCCCCGTCTGTCTTTTCTCGCTCTGCTAACCGCGCGTTTTTAAGCCAATTTACCCGACTAATCAGTATAAACCACTTCAAAGCAGCTGCCACGTCGACTAAGAGCCAAAAATACATTTCCTCGACTTCTTCTTTGTAATGTGCACAAATTCCAATGTGTCTGGGGCATTAAAAGGCAACATCAGAGTCGGTCGTCAATAGGAAGTAGTGAAGTAGTGTTTCAGGCACAACTCGAATGTGTAGAATAAGGTATTTTAGCATTTACTCCTTTTTCCGCTGCCAAGCGCTGTCAGTCATCAAATGATTTTACTTAAACTGCTGGAGGGTCACCCTAATTTCCCATAGCGTTTGTCTGCTCAAGCAAAAGTTGATTTGAAGCACAGTATTCACTTAGTTCAGTACGCATACAAATTAGAGTGCCGCCTAAAAGCAGGCAACAAAAATTGTAAGGATTCAAAGCCGCTGAGTTGTTTGCTTTGTTTAACAAATTAAGACACTTACAGGCTTCTTATAAGCCCATTAATAATTTTAACTGCTTCTAAAAAGTCTGATTTAACTTTAGGGCGACTTAAGAAAGGTCTTAAAAATTCTTAGGTATTTTTTAAATTATAGTTTAGATTGGAATGTATTTTATGTAACTTTTAAATTAAAAATTTTCATTAAAAAATCATTTAAAACAATGTAATCTTAATTAAAATTCAGAAAAATTTAAGACACCTTGCACTTTCCGTTTACATTAGAGCATTTGCTATTCCGTATTCCCACCTGGCCATAATGGACTCTCAAGTTTATGGCGCGCTGTGCGCTACTCGGAAGTGTTAAGTGATGCTTGGCAAACGTGTTAAAATGTGTAATTTAATTTGGACAGCGGTTTTAAAGGCAGCTGGCAAGAGTTTAAGATTTTTACAGCCCCAACATGTTGAGATTTAAGCTGGCAAATGGCAAAAGAATGGCAGCACAAGTTGCAAAATGTCGATAAAACTGCATTGCATGTGAACGGCATGAAAAGTTGGTCAAAACTTTGTTCGGATCTGGCAATAAGCAAAATAGACAAGCGGAAAAATCGGCATTGACAACGCGCTAGTAACGCAAAAATACAGCAACAACAACAAGGAGTAGGGAAACGGTAGGAAACTATGGCAAAAGAAAGTTAAGTGAAGTTTTTGCCGTATCCCAAAGACTAAGAAACTTCAACGCCATATGTCAATTTGGGGTAACAACTCGTTCACTAGCATGATATTCGACACACTTAAAACGTCCGAACAGATACTTTCCACGTTCACACACAGTACAGTCCCCACTCAATTTGAGAGACACTCGCGGAGCGAGGCATGGCCCTGGAAAAGTTAATACAACAACAACAAGCACTACCAAAGGAGGGCAAAAGATGGAAAGTTTTTAACAACTTGGCTTGACTTTGGTCAGCCGTTGAAGTTTTCTAATCTGTTTCTTGTACGCGCTGGGATGTTAGATACGCCCCGTGCCAGGGTCTCGTATTTAAACGGCCCTGGCCATTGATCTAGTATTTTTTGCTTCTGTTTTTCGGTGACTGCTGTTTATTTTCCCACTGCTGGGATGCCAGTCTGAGCTTTGGGTTTGTTTATTTATCGTATGGAATGAGTTCGGCTACGAAATCAACTTGTATAGAAAGTCAATAAAACTGTTTGACAACTCACTGACTGTCAAGCCGACTGGTGTGTGTGCGGGGGTGTGTGTGTAAGCAGCCTTTTGGGCACATTAAATTTACAATTTATGGTTGACAATCGAAAGTAAGTTTATATGTATTTATCGACTATTTGCGCCGGGGTGGAGCACAGTCTGAAGTGGATTCTTAAGCGTGAACTGTGTAAGCTTAAAGCCAAATATTAGCAGCTAAAAAATGCTAAACTTTTTTCAATTAACATAAGTTTAAAAAATACAAGGAATTAAGCTGCAGATAGGTTGCTAACTAGGGTTTAAAAAAGGTCAATTGTTGGCCTAGTTTTTGTACCAGAAAAATGTGTTTTCTTGGGCTGTTTAAGAAGAGAAAAGTTTAATTTTTTAGTTAAGCTTTAATGTCTCTAAAAAGGCATTTTATTGTACAGAATTAAAATACTACAGGTTTTAAAAACATTGGATTTATGGCTATAATTTAAAGTAGATTTTTCCCATCAACCAATTTCTTGCTTAAATATTTAAGAACTCTATTTTATTTACAATTTGTTTGCACTCACATACCCCATTCACTTAAAGGCTACAATTGATACGTAATGCAGTAACCATGTCCTTAAAATTTGCTGATCTCATTTCGGCTGCCTGCCGACCGCAACGGATTCAAAGGCCGTGCAAATCATTAAAGTTATTTTCTTTACACAATTATGACGTATTGATGAATAATGGCGATGATGATGATATTGCAGTGGCATAAAGGAACAAGTACAATGCAAAAAGTGTTGTTAAAAATGGCAATTAACTGCATACAGCAGCAGATAGTTGTGGCGGTGGCAGTGACTGTGGCAGTTACACCGTGCGTATGCGTAATTTATCATATTTTTACACACACTTTTATTGCCATTTGCTGAGTGAAGTATATTTTTCTTTGCAGTTTATTCATTTATACATTTTTGTTTCTACTTAAAATTCGATTTATAACAATTTGCGGTAAATAAACTCGCATTATAAATTGCTGCATATTTTTTTATTTCTCTTTTTTTTTTGGAGAGAGAGCGAGAGAGAGAGAGAGAGAGAGAGAGAGAGCGAGTTGACCGCGTGTCAGCAGCAAATATCTTTGCATGTAATTTTTACAATCGTTGCATTTAAAGTGCATGGCATTTTGGCCATTATAATCACATACCCTGTAAATAAGTCAGCGAAGGGGAGTAGGGAAGTTAGGGGACTTTCATTGTGCTTAAAAAAATATTTATTAAAATAAAAACAGCAAATAGTTTGTTTAAACAAACCACTTTTAAGGTACACTAGCCCCACTTACACTTTACAGGGTATTTTAAGCTTGAGCATATTGAACTGACGCCACTTTAACTTGCAATTGTTTATATTGTCCGACACGCTGGCATATAATTAATGCGTAAATTATACATACAAAGCGATTGCAAAAATAAAACCAATGGAAAAAAGGTTAAAACGGCCGGCAACTGGGCGTGGCAAGGGGGCCGCAAAGGGCGTAGAGTTCAGGGTAAATATCTTGCCCTTGTAAATACTCGTAAAACTTAACATGACCATTTAACCGAAGGCGCTTTTAATGCGATAATGACAATATTTCACAAAGGACTTGCACAAAGGCTGCGCAGGACACGCAGCTATCGCCGAACGACTTAAAGAAATGTTTAAAAAAAAGTTAAAATAATTTATAAAAATAACTCAACGCCTTCGAAACATTTCAAACTAGTCAACTACTTAAAACTGTGAGTAAAATCATGAGGGGAATGAAAAACTAATCTCGGCAAACACTCGAGCAATAAACTGACAAGCCACAAACAGAAAATAGTAGAAAAATCAAAGAAAGTAAAAGAAAACTGAGTGGAAATGGAAAAACCATTTAGCCAATTTAAATGTTGTTCGAACAAGCTTAAGAATGAAGCCAACAAAAAGTGTAAGAGACAAACTAAAAACGGGGGAGAGCCACAGAAAAAACTACAAGTAAAAGAAAAACTTGTGATGCAAGAAAGCAAAGAACCAAAGCAGCAAATTGCATGCAGCAGCACGACACGAGGACGAGCAGACACAAAGGACGCAAGGACACGCAGCTTCCAAGTCGAGTGGCAGGATACGAGCACACATACGTCCATCAGGTCTATCTGCTGCTGCTGCTGCTTCTAGCTCGTCCTTAGCCTGTGCCCCAATCTACACTTCACTTAATTAGATTGCGCTTCGGGTGCATGTTTACTCTGCCAGCAACAACAACAACAAGAGCAGCAAAAAACTTGCAACGCATGTGGCAAAAAAATGGTGGACACAGAAATGAAAGAACAAGCGGAAAAAATGAGTAGGATTTTTTCACACTAATAAAACACATTTTGCCAGCGAAAGTGAAGAGTCTGTAAGAAATGTGGGGCATTGAAAAGTAGTGCGAGACAACACCGCAAAACCCCCACAAGTCGCTAAACTTACACAACAATAACTGAAGGAGTCAGTATACTTTGTGTTGCATACTTTTAGGCTAAGGAAATACTCATGTGCTCAGTTTGCTTTAATCTCTTTCACCTACTATACCTTTATCTACAAGTCAACTAATTTATCCATCATTATTCCTAGTTCCTAGTTCATGTCGAAATTCTCTACTTGTTTCAATGCCTTCGAGAGCTGAAGGAGCAGCACTGATAGCAAATTTTGCAGATGTTTTCATCTTGTTCTTTGGGTCCCCGCGGGCAACTTGCCTTGATTATGACAGTTGCTTTACAACTGACAGCACTAACAACACCAGCAGCAAGAAGTGCATGAGTTGTTGTTGAAAACTAACCCATTGTAACCGCTGGCATTGACTTGGTCAATGTTATAATTTGCCACATGTCTTTTGGCCATAACAAGGACATTTCTTGGGGATTTCGCAGTGTTAGCCAGCGCTGTTTTGGCCTGATTGCTGTTTGCTTAAACTAACAATACGGTTTACCATTTAAATGTGAATGCAGCCAAAGCCCATCACGTGCCACGCCCCCATGTCCCCTGGCATGTTCTCGTGTAATTACTTGTACGCTGGCAGGCCAAGGGTCGCAGGGTCAAAAGACTCCTCTTAACTGCTCCCGATTGTTGAGTGATAACTGCTGACAGCCGCTGCAGTTGCATTTGTCAGTTGGCAACACGAGGGCAGAGCTAGTAGCTGGTAGCTGTTGGCTGGTGGTTGGTGGCTTGTGGCACTTGCAACATGGTTGCACGCGCTGGGTAACTAGCTCGCGTACAAGCGTTGGCCGCGTGGGCGGAATGGCTGCCAAATACCCTGTAAAAAGAGTGCGGGAAATGGGATGACTAAAATGGGGTGGCTAAAAAGTATATTTTACTTTCTGAACTCTTAGAAAAATTTGTATCTCTAAGGTACTTTTGTATCTTTTAGAGTTGTTTTCCAATAAGTATATAGACTCTTTACTTATATCAATGACTCTATGCATCTGCTCTGCCCAGTTTAAATGAATCATCTTGATAAGCACTCCTAAAATACTCAACTACCTTCTTACCACAATACAACCAACACTGTTTTATTACATCTTTAAATAAACAATAAACTACAAGTATTTTCAATATAAATTTCTAAAGTTGATAAATCGAACGCAGTTGCAGCTTGCGCTTTGTGGAAATCGGTTTATTTTAACAAGCATTAGTTATGGTTCTGAATCGCCTATATAACCTATATAGAATCATACGATTCAGCATAGTTAATAATACGCTAATGTTGTTTGACTGGACGCAGTTGAAAACAAAGCAAAAAGTGGAGTTCAGAGAACAGCAAACAATAAAGGATAAATCCGGATACCAATAAAATTCTAGTGAAAAGAGACAAAACGCTTTCTTAAAAAAATAATTTATCATGTATAGTATTAAAGTGAAAAAATTTATAATTGAAATAAATTATTTTATTACAGTGAAAGTGAAGAAATTGGATAAAAAAAGAAAAATCTGATCATATATACTATATTATATAGATTTTGCCGCATTTAAATCTGTTCAATGCGTCAAACCACAGAAACGTTAATATGTATGCAAACATTAATTAAAATGAATAAATATAAATATAAAATATAATATAATAGTAACTACTTAATATAAATAACAATTAATTAATTTATTTAGTATTTTTTGGATTTTCTTTTTAGTATTTATTTTGTATAATATTTATTATTAGTACTAGAGTATGTTTATGTTTTAAGCAAACTTAGTATTATTTTTAGAATTTTTTAGTATTTTTTGTAGATTATACATAGTATTTTTATATATATAGACAGGCTATATTTCTATTATTTATTTAATTATTTGGTATTATTTTGAGTATTTTTTTAGTATTTTTTTAGTATTATATATAGTATTTTTTTAGTATTATTATTTATATAGTATTTTTATATATGTAGACAGGCCATATTTATTTATTTATTTGGTATTATTTTGAGTATTTTTTTAGTATTATATATAGTATTTTTTAGTATTATTATTTATTTAGTATTTTTATATATATAGACGGGATATATTTCTATTATTTATTATTTTGAGTATTTTTTAGTATTATATTTAGTATTTTTTTAGTATTATTATTTATTTAGTATTTTAATATATGTCCATAGTGTGGCTATAGTTCTATTATTTATTTATTTGGTATTTTTTTAGTATTTTTTAGTATTATATTTAGTATTTTTTTAAGTATAATTATTGTTATAGTATTTTTATATACATAGAGTGGCTAAATTTCTATTGTTTATTGTTGTATTTTCCCAGGGTATGTCACAGTTTACCTCTGCAGGCCTAGACACTTAAACTAAAGTTAGTTTGCCCATTTTTTTAAAGCGAGAAGGGGGAGTTATGGGGGGCGGGGCTAGTAGCAATGGCCGAAATGTTGCTGTAAATTGTTAATTAAATTTTGCTGTTCTCATTCTGCAACGGACGTGTGGGAACAAGGAAAACAAACAAAGGGTCAAAGTTGAAGCTGCTTTCATTTTTTGTGTTTTATATTTTTGTGCAGTTCACTGTTGTTTCGTTGTAGGTAAGCCAAGTTGAGTAATTAACAGCAAATGGAAGACAAGGAGAGTGAAAAGAAAGAACCGAGAGAGGGAGACGCTTGGAGATAAGCAAGACATGTGGAAAGACTTCATTTAGAAGCAGCGTTTGCATGTGGCAAGCCCTAAAAACCGCGTGGCACTCGAGCTCGAAGCCTCATATTATCAGTCCACGGCCAATGGCCAGCAGCAGCAACAACAACAGCAGCTCAAGCGATGGCCACAATAGCCACTACAACAACAACAACAACAACGACAGCGACAACTTGTAGCAATTACAACAATCAACATTGTGGCACGATAAGCGATAGCTGCAACAACAATCGAATTGAAGGCTGCTCCGGGTGCTGGTGTAGGCCAAACCGCGATTACAAGCGAACAACAACAGCAACAATCGCTACAACAACAACAACCGCAGTGGGCAATAAACTGAGCTGAGAGCAGCACAGAAAAAACGTTTTGATTGGTGCCTGACTTTGGGGTAACAGCTAATGAATACAAGTATCTCATAGATACGTTCTATGAGTATGTGTATCTCCAAGTGTGTGACTCACGCTCGTTTATTCATTTAAAACTGCAACTGGCATTTGGCAACACATGCAATCAAGCTACACAAACAACAACAACAACTACGTCAGTCACATCAGTCGGATGCAAATTCTTAGCAACATTTGATCAGTGTGGAAAATGGAAAATTATTAAATGTGCGGGCTGCGTGTTGAGAGCGTGTTGAGAGCACACTAATACACACACACATACTTGCATTTAGGGCTTCAGTGTATGAAAGCCTTAAGCTTTTAAAGGAAACCCGAATGCACTATTAAATATATTTTTATTTATTTATGGAGAGCAAATAAAGAATTAATTTGACTTAAATGAAAAACATTAGCTTGTTAGTGATGTAAGTATTTTTTAATAAATATTAAACTATTTATTGTTGTTGTAAATATTTTTGTAAATTACTTTAAACTTTAAAACTAATGCACACAAAATTTAAATCTTAAGAATTTTATTGGAAAATTCAACAATTCAGATAGAATTAATTATATAAAATAGGATTGAAAAGAGTATTATAATTAGCACAAATAAAATAAGTAACAGTTAATATAAATGCCATCAAAGATCGTTTAACAGAAAAAAAATTCTTGAAAAAAATTTAAAGATAAAATTTTGAAAAAAAAAAAATAAAATTTTTGAAAATAAAATTTTGACTATTTAAATCATTTAAATACTAATTAAAGTAATAAACAATTGTAACAAATTTAAATTACTATATTTTTATTTAAATTTAAATAAAATGATCAATAAAGCAACCTCTGCGATTAAGATATTTAGATACTTTCAAATAAATTAATTACATCAATACTTGTGCAAATAAATTTTTAATTCTTCTAATAAAATAATATATTCTTACTGCTTGTTAACTTTCCCCTAAAAAGATCTGTTGCCGCAGAAATTCAAGTCATGCAAATGATTCCAATTCCACACATCGTGTATTTAAATTGAGCACTAGACAATGGTAATGTGTCTTAGAAGGTGTCAATGCGATCGTATCCAGTTCAGAACAACACGCATTCATTTACATCCATCCAAAGCAACCAACTATGTATCTTTGTATCTATTTATCCATCGAGTATCTTTCTGCCTAGATACATACGATGAGTGTAGTCGTATGCTTGGAGAATGTATTCAATGGGTATTACGGCTGCTTCGTTACGAATCGTCAAGCACATGGCCAACTTTTTGTTGTTGTTGTTTCTTGATTTTTGTGTTGAAACTGCGACATTTGTTTTTCGCTGTTGTATTTGGGTTTTATGGACACGTTGCTGTCGTCTTTGGGTTCTTAACGATATGCGACAAATTTTTGACCCCAAGAGACCAAAACAGCGAGTACAGCACACCGAGCAAACCGACGAAGAGAAAGAGATAGCAGAGTGCGAGAGAGAGAGAGGGTGAGTCGACTCGCATACAGCTGCAAACATTACGCCATGAAATTTATTTGGATTGGGGTTGGGTCAAAATTTAAATATTTCAACGCCAACAACGTCAACAACAAAATGACAATAACAACGTCAACTGATTTTTCGCGTTTCGGGCTCGTTTTGCTTCATTGCTCGATCGTTTTCTCTCTCCATCGATCGTCTTTATTTTTTTTATCGCTTAAATTCCCGTCGACGCGATCTTCTTCAACAAAAATATTGGTTGGAAATTATTTTGAACTTGGTCTTGATGGGTCACCCCACGTTCCGATAGCCCCCTCACTTCTATCGCTATTGACTGACACAACATTCCCCATTTAAGCACACACACACAATTTTATTGCCTGATTGAATTGAGTTGGGTTGAGTTTTTGGGCTGGGTTTCGACTGTGTCTTCAATTAGGGTTCACTCTTCGGGCTTATCGAATCCATAGAAAACGGCCAACAATCAAAAACAATTTTTTTTTTATATATATACATATGTATATGGTATTTATAAAGCGGCAACAGTTTACTACAGATCGTTATTCTTTCGGCCCCCTTTTTTTTTGCTTTTGCTTTACACTCCAATTCGTTGTCTTACCATCCTTAGAGTCGCTACTCTGTGCTGACCTGTGTCAATATTTATTGGCTTTATTTACAGTCAGAGCCCACTTTGGTTATTTGCATTGAATTTGTGATTAATTTACCTCCGATAACAACAAACGATCGAATTTTTTATGGGGATGGGGCTGAGTAAGGCAGGGTATTTCCTGTAACTAGGAGTTTATCTATATGTTTTGGAGCCCAAGACTCAGTAAAATGGAATAGAAAATATTACTGAAATCTGCTAAATTAATTTTACTTAATATAGTTCCAATCAATACCTTTACAGCTTGTCTGTCTACCGTTATCAGCTTCCTTTGTCAGCATTTAAAAGTCGCAATTAATACAAATAAATCAAATTTAATTCATATTGATAACGTTAATCTGTAATCAGAGCCGCTAGACAATTTTTATATACTTCAGAGCAGAGCTTTAGTTGAGTGCGATCATTTAGACTTAACGGTTTAAAATCACAAAAGTGCATTACAATGAAGATTATATTACTATACAATTTAATCTCCGGATTAATTCTGATTACAAACGCACAAGTGAGTAGCTTCAAATGTTAACAGATTAATCGAATATAAACAGATTAATCAACTTAAATGTAGAACTGCATGGAATCCAAATTATTAGAGGCCAATTGTGGTAAATACTGTTATGGGATCGTAAAGCCCGTACTGGAGTATACAGTGGGACTTCAGAAGCAAATGAACTCTCAAAAAAATGAACAGAAAACGGAGAATAGTGAATATATTGAGGAAAAACTGAAGAGATTAGAGACTCAAGTCTCTCAACTGAAGCAAAATTCGCCGCAGGAAATATTAAAATATTACCAAAACTTATTCAAGAAAATCGGCACCAAATACTACTATATAGAGGAAAAACAAGGTACGAATTGGTTCAACGCTGCCCACAAATGTGTCGAGATGGGCGGACACTTGGCGAGTATACAGAATCAGCTGGAATTCGATGCATTAACAGCGGAATTACCAACTCAACTATACTGGATCGATCTCAACGATTTGGGCCTTGAGGGCGTGTACCGCTCACTTACCACTGGACGTCCCGCCCCCTTCTACAGTTGGCACATTGGGGAGCCCAACGATCATGCCCAAAAGGAAAACTGCATCTGTCTGGATAATAGGGAAAAGAAATTCCATATGAATGACATTTCCTGCACGGCCGGTTTGAATTTTATCTGTGAATTGTAGCAGCACACCCACTGTACATAAGCATAGGTAAAAACTTGAATAAAATTTATGGAGTTTCAAATGATCCTGAAAATATTGTATACATCACTCGAATAACGAAATTATATGAAAATTAAATCAACAGCAAATAAATTCCGCTTGCCTGACTTTCAATTTGGCTTGAAGAAATGGAAAATCATGAAGAAGCAGACTCCGATTAAGAAGAGGAAGAGCAGCGGAAACGACAGCTCCAAACGTCGATCTGGGCAATGAGTGCAAACGGGAGAGGAAATCACAATTTTTTCTTTTTTTTTTGCCAGAAATGATCATGACAACATTTTGTGCGGGCACGTTGTTGTTGCTGCCCCTTGTGGCCTGTATGGAGCACGCGGAGGGCCTGAAAAACATACAGAATACATTAATTGACACTTGGCCGGAAATAGTTCATTAGGCATAAATTACATACAGACAAAAGCACTCACTGCTTTCTGTCCCGCTCGCCCATTTGCTCGGTTTATATTGCTCTCTTTTATTTTGCCATTGCCGAGTTGTTGATTATATTTACTAGATTTCAGCGGCTTAAATGCTTGCAGGGGAATTTTTTGTTATCTGCGAACAGTCAACGAATGTTCCGAACGTTGCAAGACACAAATGCTGGGCATTAAGAGAGGCAGAGAGCGCGAGAGAGAGAGAGAGAGGGATACACTTTGTGCACATTGGCTAGCTCAGTCTTTTTCCTTGGGCTCAACATGTGTGATCCAAATGTTTGGCTGTGTTGTAAATTTTCACAAGCGGCTGAACTGCGACCACTGTGCGACAACGACGTTAACGTCAGCAGCGACAGCGTCAGCGGCAGACGAAACAAGCCAACAAAGCACACTCAAGACGAAGCCGTCGCTGCCGAAGCAAATGTAAAGCACGAAAACAAAAAACCAAACAGCAACAACAAGAATAAGAATAAGAGAACAGAACACAAAATGGGCATATTAATAAATTCAACTAAAACGCAATTGAACGCGACCTCAGTCACAGACGCCAACGCCGACGTCGCCACCACCAAACAGAAGAGAACAGAACCTTCGTTAAGCGGGCTCAAATCTGCTGCACTCCCCAAGCATTCCCCCTCTCTCACTCATATACACACACACACACTTAGACGTACACTATTCCACTCATTCCCCTCTTTTGAAATTACAGAAAGTCGAATGCATTACAGCAACGAAATGGAAAATGAAATAAGTGCAACAATTGTTGACTAGGAAGTGCGAAGAGTAGAACAGAAAGAGGGGAAGTGGGAGCGAGAGAGAGCCTGAGCCCGTTAGCTGATCTACAAAGTAGACGTAGACGATTAATGAATGCAAGCCAACGGTCAGGCAATGATGGATTATTAAAACACCCTACATCTAATAATCAGTAAAAATATAAACAAAAATATTGGTAAAATAATTACTGCGGTTAATAATCAATTAAAACAGTTTCCAAATTTGCAGAATTTAAATTGTACCCATTCCAATACTAAATTTTTAGAGGTTTCCAATTTGACATATAATTTTAAAAAATTTTCGTAACATCTAATTATGTGCTGAAGTACTGAGAAACAAGAGCGTAGGGTATCCCACAAGGAATATGATCATTTGCCCATCTCCAACAATAAAACAGCGAAGTAGAAACAGCGACAACGGCTACAACGCGTCAACGGATTTTTGTGTTACACACATTTTCAGTTCTTGATTTGTTGATGTGTGCACACACACACGCGTATGTGTGAGTGACGTTGTCGTCTCAGTCGCTCTGCTTTTTTTTGCCCTCATTCTTTTGCTCGCTTTTACTTTCTGTTGTTGCAATTAAACGGCGTTTTTCCGTCTGATTGCCAGTCGGTAGAGAGCGAGAGAGAGCCGAGTACAAAACCGAACACGACATCGAGCCCTACCCGAGCCAACGGCCTGGACTGCTCTTTGAGCTCAATGCGCGCGTCGCGCTATCGTTAACAGCGACGTCGACGCAGGCGTAGACGCTAGCGTCGATAACGGTAATGCCGACGCGCGCACACGTTGTGAATTGGCCCAGGCAGCGACCAGCGACCAGGCCAGAGCAGAGCAAAACAGCAGCGTTCGAAAGAGCGTAAATAGCTGAGAGAGGACAGCGCATGTTGAGCGCGCGTGATTTGTGTGGCTCTTTCGCCTGCGCCTGAGTCTTTGTTTTGCCCATGTCTATGCTTGATTGTGTGTGTATGTGAGTTTGTAGTGAGTCTCGCTTGTATTTTTGTTATACCCTAACAAACAACACTTATGATTTGTTGTGTGCCGTGCGATAAATATGTAAACTTCATAAAAATAATATATTTTAAGTAAAAAACTTAAATTGAATTAATGGAAAAATAAGAAAGCTTAAATAATGAAAATATTCCATGTCGATTATAGTAGAGAAGTGTAAAGAGCATTGAATGTTCGGTATGTTTCACTCACAAATTCATTCTTGTTGGCTTTGGCTTCGCCTCGAAAATGCGGGCTTGCTGCCAGCGTCGCTGCCGACGTTGTCGTCTGTCGCGGCCGTCACAGCTCGCGGTGGTTGTTATTTTTTTTGGTTTTGGTTTTTAGTTGCTGTTTAAACTTGGTCGTGAGAGGGTAGGAGCCCCTGTCGTTTCTAGCATTTGCCACCCAAAACACCACAACCGATCGCGACTGAAACTGTGAATTGATTGTGTGATAAAGTGAACTTTTGTGTCTAGTGAAAAGTGACAAAAATAAAAGAGCAAAAACTCAAAGCTGCTAATAACAAAATTTTAATACAAAGTCAAATGGCGCCCGCCGCCATCGCCGCCGCCTCTTCGGGCTCCTCTCCCATCACAACAAATTCGCTGCAGGACATGAGCGCCGCCGCAGCAGCCATAGCGCTGGACATGAAGCCCAAGGCCGAATTGACCGTGCTTCCAACACAGAAGATCAAGAAATGTGCGTAAACGAAAGTAAAATATATTACAGTGGGCATGACAACAACAATTCTTGATCATATCTTTTACAGTGGTACGTCGTAACGCCTCCGACAAGCTAAAACTCATACAAATGGTCCATGATAATCCCATTTTGTGGGACTCCCGTTTGCCCAACTTCAAGGGTGCCGAGGAGGAAAAGAATCGTGCCTGGGAGCACATTGGAAGAGAGTTCAATGCGCCCGGACGTCGTGTGGCGCGGGCTTTTAAATCTCTTCGAGAATCTTATCGCCGGGAATTGGCCCATGTCAAGCTAATGGGCAACGGATTTAAGCCCAAGTGGAGCCTCTACGAGGCTATGGATTTCCTTAGAGATGTCATTCGGGAAAGAAAGTGAGTAAAAATCTACCAAAATACCCAATTTGCTTACTCAGGAAGTAGACAAAAAACTAAAGTTTTCTTGATTATGTTTGGGAATTTCCTTGATGCCTCAAATATTGCTTTATAATTTTAATCTTCTTGAAGTCATTATTTTGTTTTTAATTGCTAAGACTTCATATTAATGAATAATATTTATTAATATTGCTAGATTTGGTAAATTGCTCATAAAAGCTATAATTTTAGATGAATTTCATTATTTTTGCAATTAATTTATTTAAAGTTTTTGATTCAGCCTGACGTGGCTAATTACCACAATTGATTTAGATGGGCTCGAATAAACTTGAAACCATTTAGAAACCTTGCCCGCAATAATTATATATGTACATACATATATGGGTCTTATCAGTAGCTCAGTTTTATGCTCACCTGAATTTGGTTATTATTGACCGATTGATCGATCAATCGAGTCATCGCGTAATTTCCATTGTCTTTCCCATGTTCCCGAGGGTCTTGACTAATATTACAAGCAGAGTAAGTGATAAGAACGACAATAACAAAAGAAAACGGAATCAGACTCTGAGACTTACGGTACGGAAAGTACGGGGGCCAAAGATCGGCTTCAAAGCGTGAATAACGGTTCTGTTCTTTGTGTTAGCGGTTAAGGTTTCTCATCCAATTCCGAATCAGCGTATCAGCCCCTTAGCTGTAATCATTGTCACGTCCGAATCACGATTTGAACCGAACGCAAGTTCATTTCAAAAAGCCACAATTATTGCTTTCTTTTCGCATTCGCACAGAAAGAGTATGGGTGAGAAAGAGGGAGATAGCGACAGAGAAGGAGAAAGAAAGAGGGTGGGATTAAAGAGCAGAATTTGAAAATAGGTCTGAAAGAATGTTTCTTTTGCCACGTTGCGTGCGATTCATGATGACTCAATCGAATTTGTTTTGAACTGAAATAATTCCTATTGTTCCGTTTAGATTACCATTTCCCCATTGTTTGTTCAGTCAAGTGAAAAGTCGATTCACTTTATGAGTTTTGGGGCGTAACGCCTTCAGATCATAGCAAAAGGATCGACTGACTCACTAGACAACAGTTATTTATTTTAGTCATAACTGCGGTAGTTCAGAAATAAACATACATATACGCGCTTTGAGGTTAATTTATACATAGGATCTGTTTCGACCATACGCTCGATAAGGCGAGCACTAATCTGTACTAGTTCTTGGGAAACCTTATCAGGAGACAACTTTGTGTATTCCCTAGAGCGTCAAATGAGTCATAATATTTAAAATCTATTACACACAATATTATAAATACTGTCTTAAAGTTTTTAAAAATAACTAAAATTTTTTGTTGTTTCACTATTCGACATTTGGTGACCATGGTATTTGTGCCCCTCTTATCGTTGTTGTTGCATCGCTGTGTAATTTGCATGACGAAAGAAGACGACCAGACAAATCTCAGCTAAGCCTCTGTAAAAACATCTGCCCAATACTCAGACATGCATATGCATGCACACACATGTCTGTGTGACGGAAAAAACCAATTCGAACAAAGAAATGACCAGGCTCATGGGCTCATGAGAGCCGTCAGTTTTGTGATTCTGCGATACAGTGGGCTCCACCCCCAACCTCATACCCTCTGCCCCCTACCCTCTAGCCCATGAGAGCGTACATGTGTGTGTGTTGTACTTTATGTACATGTATTTATATGAAATAAGGCCATTTCCTTTCAATTGACTGTACCCACATCGGCAACAAGAGCTGAGGCAACACAGAGACGTCATTCTACGGCCCCGGGTCCCGCACACACAAACACACTCAAACACATATTTAAATTTTTTTTTTTATTATTTTGAGCTGATAACAGACAACTGAACGGACCCGGCCCGGGAACGCGGCTTGAGCCATAAAAACAGATCTCGTCCAGAGCGAAAATTATTCAACGCTGTTGTTGTTGCTTTTATTATTGCTGCTGCTGCTGTCGTCGTCGTATTCGTCGTTGTTTTTGTTGTTGTCGGCATTCGCCACTTGAACCAAAAACCGAATCGAGGGAAGCTGCAAAGACCAACAACAAACGCTTTAGCCTTAGCTGCTGGCTGCTGCTGACTGCGCTGCTGGTGGTGACAGAGCGAGAGAGAGTGAGAATTAACGAAATGAACAGAACGAATGCAGTAAGCAAGCCACAGTCAATTGCTAGAGTGAGTGAGCGAGAGTGTAGAAGAGTATGAGTGGGCAACACAGTTAGAGAGAGGATGATAAATTAACACAAAAACACACACATACACGCACGCGCGCACTGCGAGAGAGAGAGAGTGTGTGTATGAAAATGACAATCAGCGGGACAAAATGAACTTGCGATGAGATTGCGGCGAGTGGACCAAGTTTATAACGAAGCGTAGATTAAAAATGCGAACTGTGAGAGTAAAAATGATGCTGTGTGTAAGTACGCCTGTGTGTGTGTGTGTGTGTGTGTGTGTTAGTGCGCGTGTGCGTTTGCGTATGGGTGAGCAATTGAAGCGACGCGTCGCTGCCAACGGATCAGGGTTAAAAATATGCGCGAACAGAGACCAAGCCAGCCAACGGGGTTGCTCTCTCTCTGGTGGCCAGGGCTCTGCTCCCCCTCCCACTCCCGCTGCTCTTCCTTTCGCTGTCTCTTTCTCGCTCTCTATCTTTATGCCGCTCTCCGCCTGTGTACTGTGGTTCTGTGTCACGCTTATGATTTAATAAGCAAATGAGCTGAAAAATTTATGAAATTGTTGTTTGCGGGCCACTTCCTCCCCACCACATACCTCGCTGCTTGACTGCTTGACCAACCGCGCCCCACAAAATCGCAGTGCAGGGGCGTTGGGGTGAGTGGTCACAAGGGGAGCGGACTTATTGCGATCGTCTTGAGATTATTTTTGCATATGCGTCACTTGTGGCCCCACAAAATTACTGGGCGTATACCCAATTTGCGTAATAATATCGCAAATGTTATTAAAAAATATTTGCTGCGATTAAATAATTGACAATTTTATTTACTCACATTTCCACATTTCGCGGTAAAGTGTGACCCCTGAGAATAACGGCAATTTGCTGGCTAAAGGTTAAGCTGATGATTTATTAAGAACTAAGAATATAAAAAATTACTATTACTTTTGTTTAGTGCTGTCATTTAAAGTTTATTGTTTGGGTACTAAATTTTCTATAATCCATCAAGATCAGTATTCCTTATCATAACCCAACCTGTCTTAGCAGCGTTTTAAAGGACTTAATCCAATCTCTGACCACGTTGTCTAGTCTGGCTTATCAGCCAAACTCAGCTAACAGCGATAGCTTGACCAACGGCAGCCGCAAATTTGTTTGAGCTGATAAACCAAAAGACGGGAATTTCTAGGAACGAAGAGTAAAGCAGCAGAAGAAGGCAATTAAATGGAAATACAAACAGTCCGTTATTAGTCTGGAATGCCCATGACAAGCAGCGGAAGCAAACAGTGATAAGAAACAAGTCTCAAGTCGGGGCTGAAAAAATAGACCAAAAAAAACAAAATTGAAAACTCAAAACGACCGCAAGTAAATAAAGTGATTTGGTTTTTTTTGGTACATGTGAAAATGCATTTGGCCGTGATTATTTGGTTTGTGGAAAATGGAAAACCTTTGCATCGCCTCATATCGTCTTACATTTCCAATTGTCAACTACCTGCTACCCTGAACTCTCAACGCTCAACTCTCTGGGCCAACTTACGATCGCGGGGGAGTGTCGAGGGAGCAGCAGAAGGGGGAGTGGTCGTTACATGTGTGCATATGCGAGATTTTCCTAGTCTTCTTCTTGTTAGTCTTTTGCAGCTATTTATAGCCACGTCTGCGGCTTGAGGCAGTGCAGCAGCTGCGGAAAATGCGCTTGTAATTTGAGCAGCACAGGAAATCGAGCCAAACCTCTGAAAAACCATCAACAGTTTTTGGTAGTTTCTGGTTTGAATTTTTGGCTCTTTTTTTGTAGTTTTGGGGTTTTTGACGGAGAAGCACGTTCTTCAGTTGTGTCTTTTGGGGTTGTTTTGGGCTATTTTTGGCAGAGCTACAGTGGGGGAAGGAAAGTACATAATATTACAGCTCAGATTTTCTGGAAAACATGTTAGGGACTGTTGAGCAAGGCTTTAGTACGGTGATATGTAGAGATTTGGAGTCTTTTGGGCTGGAAAAATTTTTAAAAAATATTTAAAATAATTCACTTTAATGAAATGTTATAATTCTAACTTTAGACTGACTAAATGTATTATTTTTGTAGGTCAAGTAAATATTATGTCTAAACAATTCATCTATTAAGGAATATTAGATAGAAAAGGCTTTAAAATTTAATACTTTCAAAGCTTCATGTCCTAAAATAGCTATTTTTAATACTTGATTCTAATTTGCTTAGAAAAAATCAGCAATACCAAACTTTAGTACTTTTCTTTAGCATGAATAAGTCTAACAAGTAAGAAAGGCTGCAGTCGATCGAGCCGACTGTAAGAAGACCCCGTACTCCCATAGTAAACTTGATCTGCCTGACATAATAACGGACTTTCATTCTAAATTTGGTGGCTCTAGCTTTTGTAGTTTAAAAGATCCATGGCTATATCGATTCGTCTTTCGATGCTGATCAAGAATATATATGCTTTATGGGGTCTGCCACGCCTTCTTCTGCCTGTTACGCACATTTCGCTTCTGACAAACCTAATAGACCCCTGTACCCTTTTTTAGAGTACGGGGTCTCAAAATATACAAAAAATTACACAGGAATTTATAAGTTACTATAGTTCAGTACTATTATATATTCAGTATATTATATATTCCTCTTGAGTTAATTATTTAATTAATTATGATCTTTTCTTTTTTCTTTTCTAGGGGCGCCTCTCATGCCAGCGATCTCAGTCTGAGTGCCTTTGCCCAACACTTGCACAACAACAACAATAACAACAACAACAACAACAACAACAATAACAACAACAACAACAACAACACTAGTTTACTTGGTGCTAGTAAAGCAGCCACTGCAGCAGCCCTGAAACTGAGCTCGTCTTTCAACGATTCATCGAGCGCCGTGTTAAATTTATCAAAGTGCTCGACACTCAATTTGAGCAGCGATGAATTCTATTGCGATTATTATGTAAAGCCGGAACTGGATCAGTCGACGGGTTGTGTCGGTGGCAGCAGCAGCAGTGCGAGCAGCAATGCCAGCGGCAGTGGAGTTGGAGGCGTGGCCTCTCAGCCACTGCCAGCACACCAGCAGGCCTTGGTGCAAGCCCAGGCACAGGCTCACAACGACAGTCGCGTGAGTTCGACCAGAAACGACAGTGGTCAGCTCAATTCACATCAACAGAGCTACGATGATTTGGATGCGAGTTCACTGCGCAGCGGTGATGAGGATGGTGGCAATGTTTCGGATGAGGTCGAAGAACTGGAGGCCATCGATGCCGACTTTCCTTATCCCATCATACTCGATTCGAATTCACCGCGTAGCATTAACGGAGCTACCGAAAATGGACCAACAATAAGTCGAAAGCGGCGTCGCAACGGCATCAACGACGAACTGGAGGATGCGGATATCGAGGGCGATGATTATGAGGATCAAATGTTGCAACAACATCGCCATTTGAGGCAGCAACAAAATGCAGCTGCTGCAGCCGCTGCTGCTGTGGGTGGACTCGAGTTGCCGCAACCGCAAACGGTGCGAGAAGTGCTCAATTCAAAGTTCTGTGGATTCATTTCGGCCAAGTTGAATAGCCTGGAGGATTCGGAGGCGGATAATCTGATGAGTCGCATACTGTTGCTTGTGGCAACAATGCAACAATGTGAGGCAGCCAAATAGGGGGGGCGCAGGGGGGGCACTGGGGGGCACTAGGGAACGGGGTAGTCTTAACAGCAGTGAAGCTCAAGTAAAGCTCATTATGGATTAATGCAGCTGCTCAAAGCACACACAAACGCACACTATGCTTGCCATAAAACTGTTTCTCATCTAACGAATTGCCATAAACAACACACACACACACCTGTACACACACCTCTACACATTTCAATGCCAAATTTGTGCCATGCCAAAAAGAGAACAAGCACTAGAACTAGTACCAAATGTAGTTACCCCTATGGAATCACTTCTTTATAGCTATACCCAAAAAACAAACCAAGGAAAACTGAAACACAAAAAAGCAAAAGACACAAAAAGACAAAGAATGTTAGCAATGTATGAGATTTAGTTTATTATAAACGTTAATTTAGTTCTAAGTCGCATCTATTGAAAGTTTCTCCGCTAAGTTTAAACCAAGTAATACTTTAATCTCTTTATTCTCCCTCACGTCTCATCACAAAAATACCAAAATACTATATAATATTTTTACCTAATTTTTTTTTAAGCCGTAGCTCAGAAGAAGATACTCTTATTTAGTCTTAAAACGGTACAAAGACTCAAACCCTTGAATTCTTGCCAATGCAGCGTGAAGAGCATTGTTTATTTTAATCACTAAGTTTAATTTACAAGTGGCAAATATATATTAAATATATTAATATTAATATTACACTTTAAATATCTTGTATTTAGTTTAATAATCATATTTTCTTATACCTTTTTATCGTCGTTTGCAAAGCGCTGTAAATATCTACGAAAGAAACGTTAAATAAAATACATTATTATACTATTTTGAAAATAAAAATGGAAATGCTTAAAAGGGTTTTAAATTTGTAATGTTTTTTAAAATTAATGGTCTTAAAACTTGTGACTTTTATTCATGTAAAGCATCAAAATTTGTTGAATACAATTACTTGAAATTTTGTGCATTTTGTTATACAATTTATTTATTAAAAATTGTAGCTTAATGACTTCAAAATTATAGAAAAGTATTACTTGATATTTTAACTATTAGTTACTAAAGTTTTAAATCAATTTTTCGATTTTTAAAGCAAGTTTCCTATACATTTTGTAGCTTCTAATATTTGTAGTGACCTATACCAATAATTTCCTTATTTTCCTTAACTCACCATAGGATTTTCCTATCTTATCTCGACCGAACCTACGCCAAGAACTGCTGTACTGAAATTAATCTGGTTAACAGTTGATTAATGATTAAGTGTGAGAAAAAACACTTTTTAACTACTTGAACCTTTACTTTATGTGCTTCTTAAACCGTTTATCATAGAGCTCTTTAGATATTACACACATAGATCGTTAACTCTTATCTTTATCTTATCTCCCTCGAACCAAATCAGTTCTTTAAAAACAATCAATTGGTTTTTATCTTATTAACCATCTTCACACTACAAAAACAGTTTGAAATCGTTAGGAATGACAGACCATTAGCATACCTAGCACATATGAGTCTACTCTCTCGCTTCCTCTTCTTCTATCTCCCTTTTTCCTTGTCACACATTTGGCCAGATGTGAGGCAAAACCCAGTGAAGACGACGCCGTTGGCATTAATACAGAAGGCGTCATAAAAACCAGTCGACAATGAGACAAAAGATAAGCCCAACAGCGCATGCGCCATGGGACAAGAGCAGAGGAGAGCGAGTGGAGAGGTGAGACCCTGTGAGAGGTAACCAGATGTGGGCATGCCAAAAATCATATAGACCAACTTAGGAACACGGCTTCATGCACTCATGGAATGGAATGGAAAGCCAGCAAGAAAGGGAAACAGAGAGCGAGGTTGAGAGAGAGGTAGAACAATGAGGCTGTTTGCCAAGAAGATGAAAACAACCCTCGAAATGCGGTCCATACGATCCTTGGCCCTTTTGGACGGTATTGGGTTCATTGTGATGCTCTTGGTCTCTTTCTCTACCTAAGTGATTGTTGCCTGGCAAAAAATGCGTCGCACATGCGCGGAAAATTGCCAAAACGTCGCGATGGTCACGATTACAGAAACTGGTTCGGGTCTTATTGTCTGTTAGCCTTGGTAGAGCAAACACGGTTAAGGGATGCTGACTGAGTTCAATGACCATGGCCAGAGGGTAGAGCTGAGTTTTTGAGCCAATACTCAACTGAGCTGATGGGTTTTATAGCGAATGCTTTGTTGTTGTGGCTCTTTGTGTTTGAAGGAGATCAGAATGATTGAGATTGAAGGAAAAACTACAAGAAAACTATTTGGGACATTAGAAATTAGTTTTTATTAAAAATAAATGGGATTTTCAGTTCACATTTTCTGATCTATAACTTTTAGAAAAGATTTACAATTCCTTACCTTTCCAGACTGATTAAATTCCCAGTTTTTATAGACATAAACTCCATATATTTATCTTCTAATTCTAAAAGATATTTGTATATTTTCATAACTTTATTTCAAAGATATAAATGCAAACATTTACTACGCCTTACCCAACAATGCATCATAAAATATATAAATCTGAAATCGAAGGTCTGCCAATCTTAAGTCAACTTAAAAAGACTCCTACTTCTAGCTGACTTTTACAGCTATATTTTGGAAGTTTTTAGCTTGACTTGAGATTGGGAATCCATGAGTTAACCCACTAAATTTGACAGTCTAACAATCAGTTTGTGCATCTTTAAAGACTGATGGATCTTCTGGCAAATTAGCTTGAGCAACACTCGTTTTGGGACTCTCCATGTCAGGGCATTTTATCATCTTGATTTTGGGTTTTGAGCAAATGAAATCGACCAAATTCTTTCGATCCTTAACGGTCCTACAAACTTTCGGCTCACATTTCACCTTTCGTGGCTTTTTGATGGCTTGGGGATAAGCTAGTGGTAACTCCAACATGGAGTGATAGGAAAATGGACGGGTTAATTGATAATTCGCAGATTGGGAACGCACGCAAAAGCATTGATCGTTAACTGAACGATTTCTAGAGCATTGACAACTAGTTTGTGGTGCCTCTGTGGGGACTGACTTCCTTTGAGCCTGCTTGAAGGGGCACTCGACAATTTGCACATTTTTCGTACACTTTCCACGACACTGTCCACTTTGGCAAACCAGGTGACTTTTTAGTGTGCGATTGGTGTTATCCCTTTCGATATTTGTGGTCATTTCCACCATGGATCGTGTAGAAAATGGAGATGGCGCTGGAGTCTTGCTCTCTCGCCTATATGCAGATTCTACACTTAAACTTTGTGGACTAGACTCTTGGGATGCCGCATAACTGGTTCTGGGTTTGGGCGGTGTCTCCTTGTTCACCTTAACGCTTCTTCGCTCCTCGCGCTGCACAAACAGTTCGTCATCGGGTATACTTTCGGTCCAACCTCTTTGGGAGCTCGTAGTGCTCCTTCTTCTTTCTTCTGTTACTTCTTGATTGTTGATTTTCACCGATTCGTAGTCTCTTCGGCCGCTCGCAGTGCTTGTTCTTTGGCTCTGTCCTTGATGCTCACTTTTATCCGACTTTCTTTCGGATGCACGTCTGCTTACCTTTCCGCTTCTTTGACTTTCTCTGCGGCTTTCCCTGGGGGTTCTGCTAAGTACTGATAATTGACTTCCTATTCTAGAGGCCCATTCGTTAAGGGAGCTCGCAGTGCTCATTCTAGTTCGTTCCGTCACATTTTGAGTGTCGATTTGCACCGATCCGTGGTCTCTTCTGTTGCTAGCAGTGCTAGTTCTTTGGCTCGGATGCTGGTGCTCCCTTTTGTCCGACTTTCTATCCGATGCACGTTTGTTTTCTTTGCTGCTTCTTGGGGTCTCTCTCTGACTCTGTTCACCTTCGCTTGAGGCCCTGCTACGTATTGATGCTTGACTTCTTTTGCTAGCTGCACTAGCTCTTTTGGAATGTCCTGTGTGGCGATAGTTATCTGGGTACTCCCAGCTTCTTCTGCTGGACCTGCTGTCCTTTTGCTGCTTTACGGGGGTTTCTTTGGAACTACGGCTTGATTCTGTTTCTCTTCTGCTAGTTATACCATTTCTAATGCTCTCCTTGTGTTGCTTGAAGTTATCCCAACCTGCAGAGGGAATATTTTCTTTGCGATCCCCTTCGTTTTTGGATTCTCCTTCTTTTCTAATACCAGTGCTACCAGTGCGAAGACTTCGACAGCTATTTCGACTTCCTCTGCGATCACATGTTTCTTGGGAACCCGAGCATCTCATTTTCCTGCTGCTTGTGCTACTCCTAGCGCTATACCTTTGATCATTGTACTTGTCCATTTCCTCTGAGTGGAAATTCTGGCTCTTCCTTCGACTTTCTTTGCTTGTCCGCTTAGATTCTCCGTCTCTTTTGCTGCCTATGCTGCTTCTGTTGCTCGTCCTTTGATCACTTAATCTGTTCGATTCTGAAGTGGGTTTATTATTGCTGCCTCTTTTACTTTCTTTCCGATTCAGTTTGTAGAATTCCTGGGAAGATCCACGTGTCCATCCTCTGTCTGTTCTGCTAGTTACACTACCATCTTTGCGTCTCTTTTGAGTATTGAACCTACTGAATTCTTCCGAGGGGTTCTTTCTGGTCTTTTTCTGATCCCTGTACTTATTGAATTCTTCCGAGGATGAATTCTTGGTCTTCTTCTGATCCCTGTACTTATTGTATTCTTCCGAGGACGTCTTCATGGTCTTCATCTGATCTGTGTACCTTTTCTGTTTCTTGTACCTATCGAGTTCTTCTATGGTAATATTCTCCCTTCTTTTGGGTTCTCTGTAGGAACTTTCTACTGGAGAGCTTGCTCGCGTTGGTGCTTGATCATCTTTTCTATATCTTTTCCTATTACCCCGATACTCGTCCATATTATTTTGGGGTTTATTTCTGGGTATCCTGGAGTATATTTTTCTCTCCGTGCGCTCCTTGTATTCATCAGTTCTGGGCCTCTCCCTGGGCCTGTTACTTCTCATTCTTTCCTTTTGATTGTTATATGAGTCTTCAAAACAATTTCTGTGATAATTCCTCTTACCATCTCTGCTATTACTTTGATTACCGTCATCGTATGCTTCTCTGTTCGTTATGTTCCTTGGTACGGGTTGTCCCCATCGTTTTCGACTGATTTCGGAAGGATTTTGATGCAAATCGCGATAAAATCGCGGTACAAGTCTCAGCGATCCAAGGCCTTGGGTATATCCCAGCACAGACCTGCGTATTACTGAATTACACACTCTCGATTGTTTCTTCTCGTATTGCTTGAAACAGTCCCTGATTCTGGCACATTTTCCGCTTTCCGTGCAATTTCCACCGCAGTCTTTTTTGCAACTGACATTTTGATTGGAGTAAGAATAAAGTGGTTGCTTCCACTTGTAGGATCTCAGCGATTGACATTCTGGATCAGTTTCATTACTCTTTTTGGACATACGGGAGCTATTGGCTCTTTTGCTCCTACGCTGATCTTCATCAGTATCCTGATTCATTCTATAGCTTGGAGGTATACTCTGTGTTGATTGCTTGGCTCTTTGGCTGGGACTTCTGCTATACCTTTCATCGTCTTGATAATCATACGTGTCGTAAGTACGACGATTAACTGAACCTTTAGGTTTGCTGACGCTTTCAGTTCTCCTATCATAACGATCTCTATCAACTGATCGCATCCTTTGGCTGGAAGAAGTGCTGCCTTCTCTGTCACTCCCATCATCTGCGTCAAGTGATTTTTCTTTAGTCCTTCTGCTCTCATCAGTATATTGCATTTTCTCGTTCTCATCAACTGATGTCTTTTTACTGCTTTTTTTGTTCCATCTTTTCGAGAGTCTACCGAAAAAGGATGATCTTCGAATTCCTTCTTTAATATTATTTTTCTTACTGTTCTCCTGATTTTGAGTTTGTAGACTCATGGTACTCATTCTGTCGCTTAGTTTTTTGCTGGATCTTCGGTTTTCCTGACCCGACAGTAGTTGTGAGGAGCTTATTTTTCTCTGATAAGTTCTGCTACGCGATAGGGTTGGAAAAGGTATTGCTCCCTGTAGATTTCTACTGGCTTTCATAGATAGTTGCGGCTTTTTGGGACCAAGACTTCTTCCTCTACCGGCCGCAGAGGAAAACGACTCGAGGCTTCTTCGATCGGGTCTAGCGGTGTTTGTAACAGAGGTCGGTTTTATTCTGAGATGTGATTCGGGACTTCTTCTTCTAACGGCCGACTCCGATTGGGTTCTTCGTCTAAAGGTTCTTTCTCCATTTAAGTGTACGAATAGGGGTCCCTGGAGTCTTCCTGCACTGCGATTATTCAGTAATGAAATTTGCTGACTTTTCTCTCGAAGTGTTCTGCCTAAATAGGCACCGCTGGAATATTTTAGACCAGGACTTTTTATCTCGTTAGGCATGCTATAGTATAAGCTTGGATTTATTGTACGTGAAGTTCTTCCCTTGAATAGTTTATTCAGCTTTTTACCCTTACGCTTATTGCGGGTTTTCTTCGACTTTTTCTTCTGCCTTATGACACAACAGTCGTCATCACTGTCGCCCAAGTACGGCCAGACCTCGCTGAGGTAACCCAGCTGAGAAGGATGTAACTTGGGATATCCCCTTGTCTCCCGACACACGATGCAGGCACAATACTTGTCGTGCTCCATGTGGGAGAATTCACAGGAAGTACCGACTTCGGCATGCTCACATTTCCGCAGATTGTAGCTGCTGTCGGATTCGTTACAAAACATCGGATCGGTGAATTCGGCGAGATCAGTGAGACGACTCCTCAGCTGTGTGATAATCTTCTGTTGTCTCAGCCGTACATCGCCCATGCTAACGGCATCGTTCATCAAAGTGGGCAGTTCGTCGTTATCCCGACTGGCCTCAATGCCCTTACAGGTAACGCGCTGCAGCTCCTGCAGCAAATAGAGTCTTTCGTTCCCCGTAGCACAGGCAATCTGACTCAATCGGAACTGTATCTTCGCGTAGTGCGATGAGATGGAAAATAAAGAATCCTGTAGTTTTTCCACATCAGCTTCTAGTTGCATCTCGTAGTCTGTTAGCCTGCGACTCATTAGATTCCCATTGCTATCCAACCAGGTGTAGCGTCTTTCCTGTGTCGAATCCGGTTCGATGTAATTTTCACTCTCCGTAAAGAGGCTGCCGCAGGAGCAAGTACAGTTCTTGTCCCCATCAGCCTCGTTTAACTTCATGCTGCTGATGATCTAGCTGAGTATGAGCTTTTGTTTTTTTTTAAGTTTTGGTGTTACTTTTACGTTTTCTGTGTGTGAATTTTTTTCCATGTGCAAAGAAATTTTGAAGGATTCCGAAAAGTATTGAAGACGAGTTCTACAATTTTATAAAGTAAGCTTTGCTGGATTGCAATACTTTCATCATTAAACTCTGACCGCTGAGCTCAGTGGACACTGTGGTGCCGTCTGTACATTTCGTATATGAGTCGCATGAGACACACGAGGTATAAAGCAGCTATAAACACTATAAATTGCATAAGTAAATTCATTTTCAATAGGATTGAAAGGGTTTCCTAATTTTTGAAAATTTTTGTCTAATATTTCAAAGCAAAAATTTGTTTTTTTTTAGTGAAACCAAGCAATCAATCTGGAAAAAACTGTGAGCGGAGTGAAAAACATAAAACAAAATAAATTTTTAAATAAAAACAGTTTTTTGCTGCGTAATTATTACTTTTAATATTGCACACGAGCATAAGCAGCTTTTATTTACAGGTCAAAGCTTTTCGATCCCCAGCTGCACGAAAGCTCTGCTCCTCCAAGCTCAGCTCGATACTAAAAGCTCCAAGCGTGAATAATGTCAGCATCGATACTCGCTCATCGCTTAGTTCCTTTTGCGCATCGAATTTGTCTGCACGCCTTATTACCAGCTCCGTGTTACGCGCTTGAATAAATAATTAATTTTCGTCCGATCGGTTTGAATTGTGTGTCAAACGAAAGAGCAGTGTCGTGTGCATAAGATGAATAAAAAAAATCTTTGAGTTATAAAGGATTATCTACTATAATTAACGTTTGAAAATTTTTCAATCAGCGGAGCCCCTGGTTGCTTGCAAAAGAACCACATTTGCGCACATTCCGCCATGTTTTTTTCACTCTCTCAGACTCCCACTCCAATGCATTTTTTTTGTGCGCCAACGTCTTTGCTCTTTTCGTCGCGGTCGGTGTTGTTGTAAATTCTAACGCTCTCGCTCTTACGTTAGCATTAGAATGCATGCACAGCTTCGTCGTGTTCGTTTCTCTTTTAGTTGCGTTCGCTCGCTCTTCAGCGCGTAGAATATGTAAAGAGCGTGTCTCTGCTAAGCTGCGTGCAATTTTTTTTGTGTGATGCAAAAAGTGAATTGAAAATGTGAAAAGTGAATGTGTTTATTCTTATTAATCCCGCATCCTAAAAGTATGCAGTGCAATTGTGTTGAAAAGTGAGCAGTCTATAAAGTGCAAAGTGCAGATTAAAGTGAAGTGCCGTGAAAAAAGTAATATGCTCACTGATCTAATTTTTTTGTTTTTTTTTTTATATGCTCCCCAATAATGATCAGCAGAGTTCAAGTCAAAAGCAATTATGTGGAATGCAGCGTATAAAGTGCAGTGTAAAAGTGAATAAAGGCAGTGTAAAGTGAAGTAAATCGGTGTCTTGTAGTAAAGTAAAAAGGTGGAAAATATATTTTCACTACAAAATGTGCTCAAAAAGTAATATGCTCGCTGATCTAATTTGTTTTTGTTTTTATTTAATGCTCTCCAATAATTATCAGCAGAGTTCAAAGCAAAAGCAATAATGTGGAATGCAACGTGTAAAGGGTTGTGTAAAAGTGCAGCCGGAAGTGAAGCTAAAAAAATGCAGTGGAAAAGTGTTGTGTAAAGTGTAAAGCGAAGTAATACAAGTGCAGTGGAAAAGTGTTGTGAAAAGTGCAAAGTGCAGTCCTAAAAGTAAAATGCTTACTGATCTCATTTTTTTGTTGTTTTTTTTTATATGCTCCCGAATAATGATCAGCAGAGTTTAAGTCAAAAGCAATAATGTGGAATGCAGCGTGTAAAGGGTTGTGTAAAAATGCGCCCAAAGTGAAGCGAAAGAAGAGCAGGAAAAGTGTTATGAAAAGTGTAAGGTGCAGTGAAAAGTGTGCAGTTGAAAAGTGCAGTGAAAAGTGAAGTGCCGTTCAAAAAGTAATATGCTCACTGATCTAATTTTTTTGTTTTTTTTTATATGCTCCCCAATAATGATCAGCAGAGTTTAAGTCAAAAGCAATAATGTGGAATGCAGCGTGTAAAGGGTTGTGTAAAAGTGCAGCCCAAAGTGAAGTGAAAAAAATGCAGTGGAAAAGTGTTGTGAAAAGTGTAAAGTGCAGTGAAAAGAGTGCAGTTGAAAAGTGCAGTGAAAAGTGAAGTGCCGTTCAAAAAGTAATATGCTCACTGATCTAATTTTTTTGTTTTTTTTTATATGCTCCCCAATAATGATCAGCAGAGTTCAAGTCAAAAGCTATAATGTGGAATGCAGCGTATAAAGTGTTGTGTAAAAGTGCGCCCAAGAAGTGTAAAGTGCAGTGAAAAGTGTGCAGTGGAAAAGCGCAGTTAAAAGTGAAGTGCAGTGCAAAAAGTAATATGCTCACTGATCTAATTTTTTTGTTTTTTTTTATATGCTTCTCAATAATGATCAGCAGGGTTCAAGTCAAAAGCAATAATGTGGAATGCAGCGTGTAAAGGCTTATGTAAAAGTGCAGCACAAAGTGCAGTGAAAAGTGTGCAGTGGTAAAGTGCAGTGAAAAGTGTATAGTTTAGCTGATCCCATATATTTTTTTTTTTTTTAATGCCCTCCAATAATGATCAGCAGAGTTCAATTCGAAAGCAAATATGTGAAATGCAGCATTATAAGTGCAGTGCGAAAGTGAATAAAGTGTGAAAATGGCTGTTTAAAAAGTGCAGTGATAAAATTTGAGTATAGCGTCCAGCGTTTAACCCAATAATGTGCAACAGAGTCAGTCTCTGCCTATGATTGGAAATTATTAGGATGTGAGTTAATTTCTCAAGTCTAAACAACAATTAACAAATTTAATTTATTTTACTGATGTTTAATACTTTTAAAAATGTGTTATTGACTATATTTGCTTATATTTTTTTCTGAATATTTTCCAGATTACGATTGCTGTTTTTGATGCCAACGAATCTTCAACTTGGTCTCTTTGAATAAATGTATTGGTAAGTAAATGTAAACTTTAGCTAACATTGAACACCTTAAATACAAATTATAAAACATTTATTGCTCCACTTAACATACTCTCTGCAAGAGTTATTAAGTTTGTGTTCTAGATTTATTTTGTATTTTAAAATTATGAGATATTTTCGTAAGTGTACACTGCTTTAACTTTAAAGGTTATTCGTTTACTTTACTTTAAAATGTATTTACTCGACTTACCATAATAAGTAGCTTGAGTAGGATTAAATGAAAATCCCTTCAACATGCAATGGACTTAAATCTGAATATTTCGCTTCCTCATGGAACATCGTGTCGTGAGTCATTTAATGGCAACGGATATGTGCCACACACGCAGCATGTAACCGAACACGCCAAATGTGCAACAAGCTGAAAAATTTGTTGTTGTATTCAATGACCGGTCCATCGGGTATGTCAAACTAGCCGATGCCCCTTACGCCGCCACTTTCCACACCCCATTTTGCTGTCGAAAGCCAGAACATACTAAACAATTTTCATGTATCCAAAAGATTTAGTCATGTTGCGAGCAATTGATTTGGGGGCCTAAACAATCTGGCACCTGTAGTGCCAGAGCAGCTAGAGCGAGACGGTACAAAGAGGGACTGAGATATACATATTGTTAGCCATTGGCCGCGAGTACTATGAAATGGAATGGAACAAAAGCCGTGCTTAGTAAGCGGATGAGCATGAAATCTGTTTGGTGAATAGAAAGAGGGGCAGTGGGGGGAATTACGTGTCAAATTGCGAGTTGGGGATTTTAAAATGAAAGCTGATTAGCGTTAACAGCAATAGCATCGGTTTGCAACAAGCAACGACCATTTTGCTGCATGCTTTTAGGGGCGCGCTAAATAGTGTTTCAAATTCAAGTGGCTAATTTTGAAAGCTCTCCGGCTTAATTTATTGTCATGCAAGCTTTGCCGTTATCTATATTTATTCTTGGGATAGGTTCAGCTTTAGTAGCCGCTGCTTCTTCTACTTGTTGTTGTTTCCTTCTCTTTTTGACTTTCGCACTTCGTTTGCGGGTCGTGCTCGTAAATCGTCGCACGATGTGCTCGTGTGGAGTGCCGTGCATTTAGAAATGACATCTCCAAAATGTCAGCTGTCAGCAGTTTGTGGCTTTGAAATGTGGAGCACAGCACTTAAATGAGAGCAAAAGCACCCGAGAGACAGCCAGCACAAGAGTGGCTGAGGGAGAGCGAGAGAGTGTGAGAGCGCTAGCAAACAGACAGATGCTCATGTGTAGGTGCTCCTGGAAGTTTTATGGCAGCTTCGGCGAAACGTTTTGGCATTCCGGAACACTGGAAGCTCGGGTCCGTGTAGTTTATGGCAAAGTGCTTAAGAGAACGTGTTTGTTTACTTAAGAGAGCGCTGACTGGAAGCGGCTTTAATGAATTAATTTAAATGCTTTAAGATAAAACTTTATTAGAACAGTTGAGCTAATTATTTGATTCAAAATAATTAAATACAACTTTTAAATTAATTTTTTCTAATTTAATAGTTATGTTTTGGGCTTAACATTAAGTTTAACGAAAACATATTTGATCAATTGCATGCCAGTCGAGTATTTCCCAGCTGTTTTGGCTTGCACTAACATTTTCCCGGCTTTCCAGTGTGCAACAGCATGCAGAGCGCCATAAAAGCGAGAGAGAGGGAGAGCGTGAGAGAGCGAGCTCCAATGCGTTTGACTCTGCTACCGCTAAAGCTCAAACAAAACAAACTATTAATTATAAATTATAAACAAATAAATATGGCTTTCAATAGTAATTTAAATTGTCAAAGAGCAACAAATTTAGCATCTGCTTAAACCTACTCGCAAGTGAAACGTTTTGGCAATGGGACAGCAGCAAGAAGAATAAAATCACGAATGCGTCTAACGGTACCGGCGCCACGTCTCTGTTTTGTTTGCTTTTACGCTTCCCATTCATTCGCCTCAACTTCGGTTCGCATTCGCATTGGAATCCTTTTGGTTGCTGCTTTTGCTACTGCTTCTGCTGCTGCTGTTGACGCTGCTGCTGCTGCTGTCGCTGTCTCTGCTAGCTGACGACTGGCTGCTAATGTTCGCTACTCCAACGAGTGCAGCGAATTTGTCGAGCCGTGTGCAGTTGTCGCTTCAGTTGCAAACGAACGATTTAAGCGAAGAGTTCGATTTTATTTTCGGTGCGCGAGCCTACGACAACAGGCACCAAATATTTGCAGCTATCGTAAGCGCAATGCGTCCAAAGTAATTGCGTTAAGTGTTTAGCTAAATACCTAAGAAAAAACAAATACTTTAATCAAATTGCGTGTAATTACAGTCGCACACATACAATGTTTTTGGGGCGGGTAAGTTGTGTGCTTATCGCACCTTGTTCTTCATAAATATTTCAAAGACACCAGCTTGAAGTAGTCTCAGCTGTGCCACTCTGCTCTGCTTATGACAAGCGAATGCATTTTTTATGCATTTTATAGTGTACGTTTTTAAGCATTTGTTTGCCCGTCTGAGTATGCTATTAAAATGGAAATTTATTTGAGTGTGTGTGCGTCAGATGTTGCCCAAAAAGGCAAACACACCGAGTATTATGTTATTTGAGATTTTCTTATTTTTCTTCCTGGGAAATAAAGTTAAAATTAATATTTAGTGAGTCCATTTGCAGAGAGTCCATTTATTATTTATAACTTCTCTGAAATAAGCTTACAAAAATAATTAAAAAGAAATTTAAAATAATTATCAATAACACAAGTCGTGTGCGTGACAGCTTTATAAAACCAAAACGGCATTAATCGTAAATCGTACAAAAGCAAGTGCGGAAATTGTAACTAAATTAAATAATTTAAAATTTATTGCAACAAATGGCGAACGAACCGAGGCATCGTTGAATGGAGTTGACATTTTAGGTAAGTCAGACACTACGAAAGTTATTAACAGTCCCATGAAGAAAATAAGCTGTAAAAAGTGTTGCATACTTCTTGGGTGTATGTAAAATGATCGTAGTAAGGAAATTGTGCTGAGGATTAGGGGTTAAAAGAATGGAGGAATATATACAAATTATTTAAAGAAAATATTAACCGAACGAAGTATTTTATTTTAATACTATTAAATTAGTTTTATAATTTGACGTTCTGTTAATAAACGTTATAAAAGATTGCAAGATTGAAAGATGAAACATATGTTAGCTCTATGTAAATTAGAATAAAGAATGCCTGAAGCAAGTAATTTTATTGATTAGCCTATAATTTGTTTGCTTTTAAATGCCGGCAACAGTTATGGCCAGACAAAAATTAGGTGAGCAGTAAGCGAGAATTATTAAAAGCTACTTTAAATCTTAAAAGTAAATACACAAACAGAGAGTGTTACGAATAAATAATGAATTCGCATAAAGGATTAATATTTAATATAATTTAAAAGTAAATGAAAAACTGAAAGCACAGAAAAATAATTTTAAATTTTAATATACTCCTTTTGAGTTCTAACAGAGAATTTAAAAATATAAAGTTTTCTAGTTGATTTACTAACAAAGCAAAACTTGTATATGGCTACAGTAATTTGTATCAGATGTAGAAAACTTTTCCTGCTCCATTTCAATGCCACAAAAAGTTCTCAGCACTTTTAATGTAAAAAACATTCAAACTGCTACAAAATGAGTACAATAATTTAATGAACAACTGCAACCAATAAGCTTCTCGTTTAGTAATAAAATACCTAGAGTAAAAGGCTTCCACAACAGTTAAACGAGATACCATAAACTATATTAAAATTCTTTTAGTGAGCAGCAAAAGAATGCAAATCATTTTCAACAGAGTTTTGCATAGAACATGGCAAACACAAAAACAACTGAAAAAAAAAGTAAAAACAAAAACTGAATGAAGAAAAGTTTCAACAGTGCCAGGCAGAGAATCAGTCAGTCAGTCAATCAGTCAGCTCTACAAATAGTAGGGAAAAACTCTGGCAAAATATGCAATCAACAAAGCAAAAGTGCGAAAAGTATTTTAATTAAACACAATTACGCTCAGAAATGCCAACGGCGAAATGCAGATGGAATCAAAATATTAAAAAACGAGTGAAATAAACAGAAAAAGTAACAGCAGGAAAATGACAGAAAAAAAGTGTTGCCTACTTTTTGGATGCATTTTTAATTGCGGTTTAGCACTGTAAAAACCCTGCGGGGAGTTTTCTGTTGTTTGTTTTTTGTTTGTGCAAAGTGCAAGCTTCGATTGTCATTTATGGCAACGAGATTCCACAGATTTGAGCAAGGAGGCAGTTTTAGCTAGACAACCTGGGCTCGGGACTCTTCAGGTGAAGTGCGAATTGAAGCGCCGCTTGAGTGCGACCAAAGAAAAGCTCACTGTTCAAGTGGAAAAGCGGTTGAAGTGCAGCACGAGATGGAAAACAAAAATGATGGAACAAGACGCAGTCGACCATCACAATAAGCAGCGGCAACAACAACAACAACAACAGTGGGAACAACAATAGTAACAACTAGAAAACTGCAGCTGCTTTTGTCTGTCCCGTGGGTTAAAAATTGAAAAAGGAGTGGGAGAAGAAAAAGCATGAGAAATTGCTTCTGGGAATTTGCCGGCATTATGCTGGGAAAATGGAACAAAAGAAAAGTAAATAGATGCACTCAGCGTCTGTGAAAACGATGCGAAGCTATTGATATGCATACTGTAAACCATCGGTATTTAAAAAGGGGTTCATTTTAATAAAGTGGGGTTAAGGCAGATGGAAGGGGATTACAACATATATTAATAAATTTCAACATAAGTTTAACATGAATTTCTTTACGTAAAAAGTACGTAGATAACTTGACTTTAAACAAGTGACAAAATGTTCAAAATAATGTAAAATATTTCAAAAAATTAATTTTTAAAATATATAAGCATTTAAAGACTTGTTTAAAGGACGCATGCTTTATCTGAGCTCGGTTTATATATTACATATTTTAATTGCAGCAAATTAATTGTGCATTGCATTAAAAACAATAACAGCTGGTTGGCACATTAGCACTGGGTATAATTCTCCATACACATACATAAAGTGTCCCCATTGACCCGGGCCATTGAGGACATTGGCTGTTTGGGATTTTCATTGCTTACGCTTTGCGTTTTATTGAATTTTAAATGTTCAGCACTTCGGTCAAGAGGCCAAAAAATAAATACAAAGCGTGGCTAATAAATTTAAATAAATAAACTGCAACAATTTAGGCCAAAAATGTAGCGAGCTTAAAACCAAAAACGAAAAGCCATAAAAATGTCAGCGAGTATATCAATTAACTTGCTGATATCTGGTGTTGAATAGAGTATTAGAGTTACAGATACCCTGTATATATGAAGGAAATGATTGACAGCTTTTAATGCTTAAGGCTAACATTTTTGTTTATATTTTAGACGCGACTAAAATATAAACTAAACTAGTCTCGTATAGACTTCAAATAGCAATTTTAAGTGGTATTCAGATACATGAAATGGGCGATTTTTAAAGCTTATAACTGTCGTTGTGGGTTTTTCGCTGGTTTTTTGTATTTTTTGGGTCAGTTGGCCACGCCCACAATGCCATTTAAAATAGTCCCATAATTACAGCAGCAGCTGCAAATCAATTAACGTTAATTACAGCCACCAATAAATGGAAAAGGGGCAGAAATAAAGTGTGGAACTAAAACTGTACAAATACAAATATTAACAAAAATGTCTATGGTTTATTTGTTGTTGTAGGTATAATAAATATTTCCTGACATTTCGTGGCATTTTTGCATGTCAATAATATTTATTGTTATTATTTCAAAAGCATTAGCGTGGTTTGGTAGCTTTCAAACACGTTCAATGTTCAACGTTCGTTCGTGCTTGCAAGCAGCCGCAAAGTATGCCACAAAAATGTGCAATAATTATTAGGTAAGCCGGCGAGGGAAAAATGGAAAACGGCAGCTCCACTAAGGAAATTGGTCTGCTTGTTTTGCGCCTCGTAACGACCAATAATTGTTACAAATCGAATAACATCGCTTTCAAAATGCTCCATATTTGTTTTTGTGGTTTTTGTTGTTACTGTCATTATTCTGTGCTCCTTTTTTATGCCTTGTAATTTTTCACATTTTCCAAAAGTTCGTTTCTTTTTTTTTTTGCTAAATCGATTTGTGGCGTTTGGCACGCAAACTTTACAAATAGAAGCATCGTGCAAAATTAGTTTGATTGTGGTAGCATTTTGAAGGGTACTTCAATAAGTATGTTGGATTCATGGGAGTATGGAGGGTAAGCTGGGAGTCCATTGCTTAAACTAAAAAAATTGTGGGGCTTTAAATAAATATTTAAATGTTTTTCATGCTTACTTTACTTTACTTAAACTTCAACTACTTCAAACGTCCATTTAAAATTTTACAGTTTCACTTTAGCGGTAGTTCACTGTGTCTTGCTTGTGATATTTGTTGTGCGATATGAAAAGCTGCTTTACGTTTGCCATCTATCACGGTCTTTATCATACTATATATACGCCTTTATGAAAGTGTTCTTATGACGCACTTTTCAGACGTATCCTGTGTCAATATTGCCCACATGCATATGCGTGTGAGTGTGTATTTTTGTTGGCTGCGAAAAAAATGAGCAACGGTCTTTGGGCGGCAGCTTGCAGTAAACTACGCTTTGAGAACTGTTTTCACTTTTGCGCATTTATATGGTCCGCTAGCCGGTCAGAATATTTGGGCCTAAAGGTTGATATAGCGTGCGGAAGGAGGCGTGGCCTGGTTGCGGTATTTTGGCCGCACAAAAGCGCGTAAGCGTATTATTAATGGCATGCATGTGGAGAGAGAGAAAGATAGATGTGCATGGAGTCAGTGGGAAAGACAGAGTGTATATATATGTGGATATATGTTGAGTCTGTCGACATTTTCAATTGTGCGTCATAAAACGCAGCGGGCTGTTCTGCTAACCGCTCAAGCCTCGTCACACACACCAGTGACGGCCAGTGCTTTGCAGATTTGGCCAACATTATGGCCAGTTTGACAGCTGGCCAGTTGGCTAGTTGGCCATTTCAGTAAGCCGCGCTTTGATGGGACTGGATATCTATCAGTGACTCGCAGGGCGCGTCTATTTTTATTTAAAACGATAGTTTCTTGTATGGTTCAGCTTTCGCCAAGTGATTTTAATTTGATGTTATTCCCTCTAGTTTCTCTCTTTTATTTTTAACTGATTAATGAGAGCTTCCTCAACTGATTTTTGTGTGTTAAATTAAATATTCCTTACATATGAAATTTTAATCATTTAATTAAGTAAATATTAAAATTTCCAAAAAGTGTTGGACCTAATATAAATATTTCTTTAACATCGATTTGACTATTATCATTTTTTATATTTCCTTACTCAATTTTACTATCTAAAATTTCAATATATATTTGAAAATGAGCATTTCCTTAATACCACTATACTGTACACTTCCTTATTTGCTTTTCAACACCTTCGTCTTTCATTCTTTGCTTTAATTTGCTGTAGCGCTGAAAAGTATGCTACATAATTTGCTCAACTGCACACTCGAAAGCACACAAACCGACAAGCGAAAAGTCCTTAAATTTGCTACTGCTTGTTATTGTTGTTATTGTTTTTGTGTTGTGCTCAGTTGTTTTGAGTTTTGGTTGTATTTTCGCACACACACACACATATGTGTGTGGAAATCGCCTCCCCATAATTTCCGTTTTGATTAATGAATGTTGAAATGTCGAAAATTGTTTGTTGACGTCGAAAGCACGCTCATAGAACTTTTATATATACAACACCTCGGTGTGTGTGTGTGTGTGTGTGCTTTGGGGTGTTATGTGTGTGAGTATCCATGTCGGTTGTTAGTCTTTCGAATGTGTGCAAATAAACAACGATAACAAATGGAAAAGGAGTTGAGCAAACGTGCCGCATAAATGTCAAATATCAATCAAAATCGCACTTTTGCGCAAACAACGGACAAGACACGCCCAGTTTTGAGTCGGGTTAATTGATTGACTCCAGGTGCCAGGTTCAAGGGTTTATAGGTCAATCAAGGCTATGTAAACTGCTAGATCATATGACGAAACAATTGTATAAATAGCTCAAAATAAATACACGTTAAATATAGATATAAGTAAAAGTATATAAATAGTTTAAGTATCCATTTCTAGTGCTTGCTTGCATTTTTCTAAACCTGCAATTTATTTAAACGCGCATTTTATCAATACCAAAAACAAGAACACAAACTACACGTATATCATACAGTGCATATAGTAAGTATATGTCTGCTAGTGTACACAAATTATAGAGCATGGCTTTCACAATTTGTGTTCTGGCCAGAATTGCATTTACTTTTTGGCTTCTAGCATTTTTGGTATCTGCCCACATTGCATGTCAATGCTGAGTATTCAGCACAACAAAAAAGAAAACTACACTCCTGTTCCCCACACAATATCTCTCTCTTTCTTTTTAACTGTCTTCCACTACATTCCTCTCTTACCCCTTTCCGCCTTTTGTGTGAACGCATTGTCTAAAAATTTCGCTGGCAAGCCAAAAGTTTAAACTGTTTTACAAACTTAAATTTTATTTTCGCTTTTTGTTTTGTATTTTTCTTGAATGTATTGTTGTTTTTCTGTGTGGTATTGGGCCAAAAGTTAATTGAACTGAACACGCCCACGGAACTTATAGACTCCTTTCCATGTGGGTTGGAAATCAAGGAGAACTTTGTGTTGCTGAGTGGGTGGTGTAGGTTTTTTTTAGGGCACAGACTAGTTCAGTTTGACAGGCTTTGTTGTGCTGAACAGTGTGCATTATCTATAAGCAAATCACTTAAAAAGTTAAGCTCTTTTCTACAGCTTAAAGCCTTGATTAAAGTAAGAACTAAAGGTTCTGTTTATTTAAATTAAGTTAATATATTATCTTATTTAACTTGATTATTAAAACACATATCTCAGCCTCTGCTGGTAAACCGTTAACCTGCTGCTTGTTTAGCTGAAATGTTCATCAAAATACCTTAAGAATGTTTTTATTTGCGCTGACAAACTATGCACACACACCCAGAGTGTGTGTTTATGCACTGCAGTTGCATTTGCACAGCGGTTTGTCAAGGAAACTTTTTATTTTAGAGAAAAATAAAAGAAACAACAAAAAAATTGAGAAATGGAAAACACGAAATAAAAGAAAAATGCAAAAGAGAAAAACGAAACTTTATCTGTGGCTTTGCATTGTATGCATACTGTTGGCATTCCCTTCTCACTCTCCAGATCTCTCTACCTCCCTCTTTCTCACTGTCTCTGCTTCTGTGGCTACCCATGCGTCTGTCTGCTCGTCTGTCCGTCTGTCTCGTGTGCTTAGTCATTGTCTTTGCGTACAACTTCCGTCTGGCATTCGCCGCATGTTGACGTTGACTTTGCCAAATGCCCCGCAACCAATACCGCTCGCCCCACTCCCTTCCCCACCCCGTCCCCCACTCACTGTTGCCACAAACTTCATCTTCCTCTTGCTACGCAAATGTCTAGCCAAAAAAATGTTACTCGTTGCATACTTTTGCGTGGAATTTCAAACATTTCTCATGCTGTTGTATTGTTTTTTTTCTCTTTTTTTGGAGTAATTTTTTTGTTTCTCTTGAAAGCGAGTAAAAACAAAAATATTTTTAGAATGTGCGGCAAATATGTAAAGCAGTCGAGTGTGGGCGACGAAAGCGGGGGAGGATGGGGAGTTAGAGGAGAGTTTGCCAGGTGAGCGATGCAGCAAATTAGAAAACATGGCAAAGGTGCGGGAAATTGGACAAGCAGACTATGGATATGTTATGCCGGGCTTAAGATGCCAAACAGCTGCAGTTTTCAGCAGGTGTAAAGCAGCCAACTGATGGCTAACATGGGTTCAAATTAAATTTAAACTTGAATTAAAAGTTTCATAGCAGAAAATCAATTTAACGCAGTCAAAAAAGGCATTTATATATTAAGCAATACGTGTGCATTGTTATAAATTATTATTAATGCATTGAACATTAACGGGTTGCATTAAATGCAATTAATTATGAGTGCGCACCTCGAGTTGCTTTCTCAAATATCCGTGAAGTAATTAAAACCAGAGCGAAAACCGAAACAAGAAAGAAAAGTACAGTCGAGCACGCCCAACCGTATAATACTCTCTGCATTTTTTTCCCGGTTAAATTATTAAAATCGGTATCAAGATATTACAATATCTATTACTTGCATTAAAACACTTTAAAACAAAAACAATCTAAGCATAATCACACATACATCGGTTTGTTTGTATGCGAATACACATACGTTTGACATTATATGTGTTCTTACATATGTATGTGTGTATTTGGCGCCGCCAACGACTGCGGGCTGCGCTGCCGCCACACAGACAGCGAAAACGTTTCTGTCTCGCTCGCACTCATTAGTGATATTGCGTTCAATTATCAATATTGTAACGCTTCTAGTTTTCTTGTTTATAGACCGATTTTAATGCACCTTTCAGGAATAGTTTGAAATAGTTAGCCTCCACTAGAATTATGCAATTACAATGCTGTACTATATGAACCAATGCCTAAAAACGGAATGAAAGTTGTTTATGTATTGTGGGAAAAAGGGGCGTGGCAGTCCAAAATTTTAAATGGAAATGCATTTAATCTGTCGATAGGAACGCTCCATACCAAAATTGGTGATCCTAGGTGCCATAGTTACTGAAATATTCTCCGGAAACACCGATTTTTTCCGAGGTGTGTCTAGTTTTTTGCTCCTTGTGGGCGAATGGGGCGTGGCATCAAAAAAAAAAAAAAGATTCTTGTATTGACTGACTAAATATGTGATCGATTGACACCAAGCTCGAACTTGTAGCTCTTACCATCTCTGAAATCTGTTTGTTCATACGGACAGACGGACAGACAGACAGACGGACAGACGGACAGACGGACATGGCTATATCGACTCGGCTTGTGACGCTGATCAAGAATATATATACTTTATGGGGTCTGCCACGCCTCCTTCTGCCTGTTACATACTTTGCACAAACCCAATATACTCTTGCAGAGAGTATAATAAAATTGCGTTTTTTGTATAGGAAACACGCGTCAGTGACCGACTGACTGACTGATTCATATCCAAATACATTTCCCTTTTTTACAATATTTTTATGCATTTTGTCAATTGTTTTTCCACTTCTGTTTTATTGGCATTTAATGAAGAAAAGTGTTAAACGACAGGCGTGTATATAATTATGTTAAATGTCTATCTTATTTCACAGCATTTTCTACTCATTAACAACATTGAATTCAACTCGTATTTTTTGTTTTTTATACTCTCTGCAAGAGTATATTGGGTTTGTGCAAAGTATGTAACAGGCAGAAGGAGGCGTGGCAGACCCCATAAAGTATATATATTCTTGATCAGCGTCACAAGCCGAGTCGATATAGCCATGTCCGTCTGTCCGTCTGTCTGTCCGTCTGTCTGTCTGTCTGTCTGTCTGTCTGTCTGTCTGTCTGTCTGTCTGTCCGTATGAACAAACAGATTTCAGAGATGGTAAGAGCTACAAGTTCGAGCTTGGTGTCAATCGATCACATATTTAGTCAGTCAATACAAGAATCTTTTTTTTTTCGATGCCACGCCCCATTCGCCCACAATGAGCAAAAAACGAGACACACCTCGGAAAAAATCGGTGTTTCCGGAGAATATTTCAGTAACTATGGCACCTAGGATCACCAATTTTGGTATGGAGGTTCCTAGCGACAGCGATAATGCATTGGCATTTGAAATTTTGGACTGCCACGCCCCTTTTTCCCAAAATACATAAACAACTTTCGTTCCGTTTTTAGGCATTGGTTCATATAGTACAGCATTGTAATTGCATAATTCGAGTGGGGGCTAACTTTTTCAAACTATTCCTGAAAGGTGCATTAAAATCGGACTATAAACAAGAAAACTAGACGCGTTACAATATTGATAATTGAACGCAATATCACTAATGAGTGCGAGCGAGACAGAAACGTTTTCGCTGTCTGTGTGGCGGCAGCGCAGCCCGCAGTCGCTGGCAGCGCCAAATACACACATACATATGTAAGAACACATATAATGTCAAACGTATGTGTATTCGAATACAAGCAAACAGATGTATGTGTGATTGTGCTTAGATTGTTTATGTTTCAAAGTGTTTTAATGCAAGTAATAGATATTGTAATATCTTGATACCGATTTTAATAATTTAACCGGGGAAAAAATGCAGAGAGTATTATACGGTTGGGCGTGCTCGACTGTACTTTTCTTTCTTGTTTATTGTATACACTTTTAAATGCCGTGTTCATAATTAATTATTTGTTGATGTGCTTTATTGACATCACACAAAAGAGACCGAGAAAAGTGGTGAAAAATTGAAAAAAAAGATGAGGAGGAGGTCAACATTTAGCAATTACCAAATGAATTGATTGTTAAATAAGTAAATCGTTTTTCGGCATCGTTTGGCACAAAATTAATGAGTGCAGTTTAAGTATTTTTATGATAAACATATAAAAGGGACTTTTTATGCCGAGTTTTAATGCGATAGATGTTTTAACAAGTCATAAACCAATGCGATTTCTTATTGAATTTATGGCAATACTTAACAGCGTATTGAGCTTCGAATTCAATAATTAAATGTGGTTAAAAGTATGTGAATCAGTGAAATTTATTTAAGCACAGTATTTTATAATAAAATAGCTTTGATTGAGCCCAATATAAAAGCCTATGATTACCTTTTCCTTAGCCACTGTCTTTCAATCACTCAACTCAAAAAAAAAGCCTCTTAGATTTTTGAATGTGTATCCTTTCGTTTCACATCCTTTTTGGTAAGCAGAAAATACAGAAAAAATGTAATTTCATCGCATTCAAGCAACTCAGCCAAGAACAAAGAAAAATCAATGTCTTATGGTTACAATTGTGAACATTTTCCGGGGAAAACAGCTGAAATTTGATGCCTACTTTTAGGCCACACTTCACAAACCTAATCAAAGTTTTACACATCAATTGTTCTAAGCCAGCTCCTCAGTTCGTTACCAAAAAAAGGAAGAGAAGCTACCCAAAATGTGCCCAATGGGCGCTTTTAGTCAGAGAAGAACTGGCAAAGAAACTGCGGTGAAATGAATGAACAATAAGTAAAAGGAAATTCTTGTGCTTTGTGAAAAGGCCAAGAGCCAATGGCAGACAGTAGCTAAAAGAAAGAGAAGGAGAGACGAAAAAAAGGTACGAAAGTGGAAAATTGTGAAATCTGTCAACGGAAAATATTTGAATATCGACACGAGGTGTGCCACAGTCGTTGTCTCGGCCTCTGTCTCAGTCTCAGTCTGAGTCTCAGTCACTGTCGAAGCCGCTGACGTGACTGTCAGTTGGCTGAGTCTCTGCTGTGCCTGGATCTGAATCCTTTGCCATATGAATGAATGTTGAATGAGCAGCAATTCAAGTGTGCAAAACATACAAACAACACGAACAGAGACAGATTCAGGGAGGGGCACAGAGGGGAGCAGCAGAGGCAGCCACAGCATCAGTTGCAACCTGTGATGCTGCTGTCTGTCGATTTCCGGTTTCGATTTCATTTTCTCGTTGTTTCTCTCACCTTGCTGTTCCTTCCTCTTTCTTTTTTATATATTTTTTTTGCCACCCAAACGTTAGCCAAATGTTGTCTTAGAAGTTTGCCCGCACATGCATATATAAATATATATCCAAGTTATTTTCTCTTGTTTTTTTTGCACATTTGTTTTGTTTATTTAGCAGCGCAAATTGTATCCCTTTGTCTATTTCGATTTCTATTTCGAGTTTGCTTTCTTCAGGTGCTTCATGTTGTCTGTGGAAAGTTTCCTAGTGTGAGCAGAGTTATAGAGAGTGTGAGTAAAAGTTACCAAATCGATTTTAGTAAAAGTTTAATAAATATTATATTTATATTTAATTACAAAACCTCTTTTTTTAAGGCAATATTTCTCTGTTTGCTCAAATCTCTGTCTTTAAATGAATTGAGGCTAAAATGCTGTTTGTACAGCATAAATGAAATCATTTATATCAAATTTGCGGCTATTTAAGCCAAACAAGAAACTTCAATGGCTATTTAAACTAATAACCGCTTAGCAATTTGCCGACTACTTGAGCAACTGGGCCAACGAGTCTGGAGTTTGAGTTTGAGTCTCTCTGATTGTCTGCAAATGGTCCGCAGCAGGACTTTCGGCAAATAGCAAATTTATGGCCATAAAGCGGCCAAATTTACGCTAGTCACGATTTTGTAATTTGCAATTGTTGTTGCTGCTTTTGTTCTTGTTCTTGTAGTTATTGTTGTTTTGCTTGTTGTTATTTTGGTCAAAATGCTCAACGAGCAAAAAGAAAATGAGCCAAAAACTTGATGTGAAAGGTAATAAAAAAGACGCCGAAAAATGATTAAACATAAAAATTCTGCACATATCAAAATGGGAAACTCTCTCTCACACACACACACACACACATTGGACTCATTAATGTGAATGCGTTGAAACATGCTGGCAATTACTCATTTTACGATGATCGCACAATGGCCAACGGGGCGTATACGCAACGGTCACGTGAATTTCTCAAATGGCTTTAATAAGCGCAGAATTCAGTGGTAGCAGCAGCACCGATTGTCATTGTCTGTTGTCCGCTGTCTTTTGGTCTGTTGTCTGTGTTCCAGCAGCAACAACAACGAAATGAATAATGTGGATTTAATGTCCTTAATATCCGAAGCAACCACAAAAGGAAGCAAAAGGCGAACCGAAACCCAAACTCCCAACTCAAACCAAAAACTCAACCCAAAGCGACAGTTTTTGCTTAGCAGTCTCTCATACTCTCTGATTGCTACTCTTTTCGGAAGAGTATTTGAACTTTATCAATAATAATAATGATAAAACATTTGAGTTAATGATTTTTGGTGAATGTTTTTTATGAAGCTAAGTATTTAGGCTACTTGGCTTTTAATAAATTTATTAACATTTTATATAGTATAACATAAAGCAATTGATAAGATATAAAAATATAATTTATGATATGGTATCACATTTTATTTATTTATTTATTTTATATGTGCAGATTCTATAACTTTTCTTGAATAATATATATAAAAAATATGTTATTTATTATTTATATGAATATTATTAATTTTAAAAAAAATCTAAATATAATTTTAGATTAAAGAAATATTCTCCTTCCAATATGTTCATTAATATATTTTTAAAATTATTCAAAAGTTTTTTTTTTAACATTTTTTGCAGTCACTAAATAAATCTCCCAAAATGTCCAGCTACTTTTATTTTATGTAGTGTATTTAATAGTCAGCTATAAACTATCTACAGTAAGCCTGCGTTTTGTTGTAGTAAATTAGGCAACACTTAAAGCAGCTGTGAGACAAAGTCCTGCCACAGGACACACACTCACACACATACACAGATATTGTGACACAACCAAGGACAACACACAGGAAGTTTGAATTTAATGGCATTGCCGACTCGGTCGTGTCTCGGCCAAGTTCCACTTCTATTTTTTTTGGTAGATTGTGGGCGTGGCTATGGCGGGGTCCGGAAGTGCGCGCTTAAGTGCTCATTATGTTTAGTTAATGCTGCTATTTATTAGAAAATCTAATGGGTTTTTATCTGGTCGCGTAGAAAACTTAGCGGCAAGTTTTGTGTTCTCCTGTTTTGGTCTATCATAAAAATGATATTTGTTTGTGTGTGTCATTTATTTGGTTATTTGTGATTTATGTCACAATCATTTGTTATAATATGCTCCAAGAGCAATTTGTAACGCGCATTAGAATTGGTCTACTTGTGGTATTTTGCATAATTTAAATTTATGCACTTTATTAGACAAATGGCGCGGAATTTGAAGGTCTTCCTGCTGCCCTTTCACCTTTCCACCACCCCTTCGGGCCACTTTAAGGCAGCGAATTCCATGTTTATTGGCCACGCTGCTTGTAAATGATTGGCGCATAAATAAATATTAATGACGGGTAACGGTCTCCTATTGTTTTGGTTTATGAATCTACAATTTGCTTAAGCACTGCTTAAGGGTTAGATTTAAAGGCTGAAAATATTTTATGGAGCTTTAGAAATGTCATGATTTTACAGTGAATGCCAAGCGGGATTATTGTGTGTTGTCTTTGTCTTGAAGGCAGTTTATGAAACTGTCACAGTAGTCAAATAACTTAATTTACTGAGCTTTATTTGACCTTTAAAATTTGTGTAACATTTTAAGTGCCACTGACATATTTGACCTTTAGACTTGCACTAAGTGACATTAGCAGCAACACAGTAAAAATAGTTTTAAAATTCAAAAATTTTTTTTTTCTAAATGCATACTTTTATAAATGCCTTAATATGAAATTTGATTTCAATTTATATAAGCTATACCAAAACTGAAACTATAGGCTACTATTTCAGACTTGCTGTTACCAAAACATAATGCAGACTATGGTCTATAGTCCAATTTATTGTGTTTGCCAGCAATTTCGCGGAAAATCAGAATTTATTTGTATAAATCATTTGGATTGACATAACATAAGTCACACTATTTAGCTGCTAAAATCACAAGCATTTCACAGACTGATGCATTGCTGCAATGTGCCAATTGAATTTAAATATTTAGAAAATGTGTATATTTAAAAGTTATCCTAAGAAATTGATAAACTATTTCTTTGTTAACATTTCTTAATTGTTTTGCCCAAGACTTATTGATTGGCAAGGTCTTGTATACAAAATTAGACTATAAAATGACAGGAACAAAAATAAAAACAGGCAGAGAGAGAGGAAGAACGCAGATAATTGGATAGTCAAATTGATGCACAGTTTGACATTCAGACAGTATACTACGGATTTAGATTTGTTGCCAGCTAATGGCGTGTGGTGACTCCGTCCACCGCCTGTCCATAAATCAAACCACAGACATATTAGCCAGCCCATAAAGGAGCCCACCTCCTTTCCAACCCTCCCTACACAGGACGAAAAAAAGAGAAAATAATGAAAAGAAAAAACTGCAGTGAACATAGTAAAATTGTAAGCCAAAAAGCCAAATTGACTGAGTGATTGCCCAACTGTTTGACAGCCACATCAGCAGCAGCATCTGAGGTCGTTGCCAAAAACTGGCAGCGGGGAATCCCTCAGCCAGAAAAAAATATATTCCACAAACGAACGCCTTGTATAATGTCCTGTGCTCGTGTTGAATAATGCGATGGCGACAGACGATAGACGACAGCGAACAACTGGGTACTGGGACTGGTAAAAGCCCAGATGGATCAATGGCCAGAGAGTAGGCAAATTTCAGTTATTTGATAGACAAATGGGCAAGAGTCGGCAACAGATTTGGGCTGAAATGGGGAACATTTTGAAATTAACAAGAAATAAATTATAAAAATGTTTTAAATAATTATAGAAATATTTTGTTAAACGAAAATTCGTTTTCCTTATTGAAAAGAAATCAAAATAGTTCGTTTGTTTCTCCAACTCTTCTTGTACACTACAGCACGCTAGATGGCGCCACTTAATCTTGCCCCAGCATGCAAAAGCATGAACTGAACTCTATGGAACCCGCAGAGACCAAATCCGCAACACAAATAAATCTCATGCCTTGGGCGCATAGTTTTCATGTACTTCGTAGTGCTTAGACTGAGTCCGGCGCAATTTTAGTGGGCCGGACTCTGGGACTACGCCGTAATACGTCGCACGCTTTTGTGTGCAGCTGTCAGGTGTCAAAGTGTTGCAGTCAATGAGCTTTCTTTTGGAGGATTTCAGTTTTTTCTTAACGTTTTTTTTGTTGGTAGTTGTTGTTGGGCATCTTCTCACTTGCCAGCTCACGTTTTTTGGGCATTTGGCTGCCCAACGATGACGATAAAGACGATAGCATCTTCTGCTCCAAAAAGTAGAAGCAGCTGTCCTTTATCGCCATTTTCTCAGCTTCTTCCACTCTTTTTGCCATTTCACTCACTCTTGGGCTGTTTTTCCGGGAACAATCCATAAACGAACAAATTGCCTGAAAATCAATTTCGTTGGCCCCATCGGCATCGCCGGCTACTTTTGTATCAACTTTTCTTTTCTTTGCTTTTGCTTGGTTTTCCTGCTTTTCCCGCTTTGGCTTTTCTTCTATGCGTGGCTTTGTGCCGAGGCGTTTTTCCTTTTTATTTGTGGTGGCATCTTGGCATTGGCATAAGTAGCTGGCTTTATGTGTACGTCGAACTGTTGAAATTTATGCACATGTTTTGCCCATCCACTGATCTGTCTGCTTTTGCTTCTCTATTCCCCTGCACTTCCTTTTCTGCCTGTTCGCTGGCTTTTTTTCTAGGTGTGAGCATTGAGTGCGCCCTCGAAATGTGTCTAGTCCTTGGCCATAAACTACAGTCAAAACTAGTTTGATGGCTGACAGCTTTTGGGTGCTGCAAAGTCAAGTGATGTCTGCGAATAAGCGTTGCTTTAACTTGGAAAACTTTTGCTTCTGTCTAACAGTTTTTTAGCAAAAGTATACACTGAATTTAATTTAAATCTTGAGTTGCATTTGAAAAGGAATCTTAAAAGTTTTTACTTGATTTAAAGCTGGACTAAAAGGTTTTATTTTATATTTTCATACATTTATAAGTTGTTTACAGTTTTCTCGCTTATGAGTAAGCAATTAAACGCTGTCAATCCGCAATGCAAGACTATCAACTGTCTGAGCTGTGAACCAAGTTGAAGCTGTTTAGCGATTAAGCTCTAAATGTCACTTAAATGTCATTCGATTACACGTGGATGTATCAGCATGATGTCTGTGGAGATTGCACTGGACAACAGACAACATGGCCGAGCGTTGTTGGCTAGTCAGGTGGGCAAAGGTGAGCAAAGGTGTGTAATTATCGGCACTTAAGCATGGCAAACAGACGGTAGGACTGTATTTATATATACGTCCGTAAGTCCATTGGAGCGGAAGCTGCTCTGCTGGGTGTTTCGGGAAGGACTTCAGGAATCGTTGGCATAATTTAGCTGGCAGTCAACAGAGCGCAGCTTCACTTCCTGCTGCTACGAATGCAACTGAGCGTACATAATTAATTATTTGTGCAACTGCAACTGCAAGTGTGTGTACGAGCGTGAGTAGGAGTGTGTGTTTGGCTATGCGATTTACTTTTCTCACACAAGCACACAATGCTAACGCTCTCTGCCACTCAGACTTTCACTCTCTTCCTCTCTCTCTCTATCTCTCTCTCTCTTTGTCTCCCTTTACTCTCCCTCTTGCTCTTCGCTGTGGTCAATTAACAAATGTTTGCGGTCAAAATTGCATACAAATTGAATGACTTGGCTTCTACACTGATTAACTGACTAACTGATTGATTGAATGATCAATCGATTAGTTACTTAGTCTACGCAGTCAGAGTGCATTCAAAAATTAATCACTTTCACATTAGCTGAATGTCTGGCATTTCAATTAGCAACAAACAGCTTTAAAGTGCAAGCGTTTGTTGGCCATTTAAGGCAATAACAAATTAGGTACTTAAGTAATAAAATTATTAAATAATTTCTAAATATTAAACTTAATTGTCTAAAATCTCGGATTATTTAATTAAATTAACTAACTAATTGGTTTCTAGGCACTGAAAGTCCTTTTAGTTAAAATGTAAATTTTTAAAAATCCTTTTAACACTTAGACTTAAATTCAGACATACCAATTGCTTTAAGGATTGAGCCTTGAAACTCGGCAGCTGATGACAAATGCTGAGAATAAGTTTTATTTCTTGGCTTTGGGCACATAAAATAGACGCCAGTGGGCAAATGACTTACAAGTTGCAATTAATGCGTCTCTTTGCCTTGGATTGTCCTCTGGACATAAAATTTTTGCGGCACATACGTGACCATAATTACAAAACAGACGAAAACTGACCGTAAAACAGAAAAATAGAGAAGGGGAGATGGGAGGGAGTCGGGAATGGGAGCAGAGAAACCCATAAAAAGTAGTCGAATCTGAAGTGGAAACAGACCGCAAAAGACTTGGAAGGCTGAAGGCGACATAAACAACAAAATGGCGCAATGCAGAAGTGAAGTGGGAGGACGTGAGAGCGGGAGTGGGAGGTAAGCGAATGTTGGAGGACAAGACTAAGACTGAGATGCATATAAAAATGCAGGCAGCGGGTACATAAAATGAGGGATAACAAGGATTTACATTAATTCAGTGGCGACATCGTAAAATCTGAAGACAAGCAGTCACGTTGGGCGCCAACAACTTTGTATGTGTGGCGCCCACAGTGTGGGCAGAAGTAAAGTGAAAAGTTTTTTAATTGAAAACTAGTCGACAACGCAACGCCAGCTGTCATCGTGTGTTGTATTTTCAGCTTGATGTTGCCACAGACGGTGGTGGGAATGAGGGCGTGGTCTATGACCCAAGCAATTAATCAAATGCCTGCTATGATAAACTTCAAACGGTACGATCCCACATACTCGTATCGCATCGTTTCGTGCTCGGCAATACAAAACCGCATTCATTTATTAAATTTCTCAGCTGGCAAAAGCGCCAGAACGACAGCCATCAATCAAAGCTCAAGTGTTTTTTTTTTGCCGGTTTGTTGGGCCCTTTCGGGCCTTAAAGTTTGCCCAAAACACGAAAATATTTTCAATTTAATAAGTGCTGGCCGTTTTACTTAAACATTTGACAAGGAATGATGTCTCATCGATTTTTTTTTCTTTCGTGCCAGACTAAAGACCCAAAAATTCCCTGACATGCCCGTACTCCCGCCCTTTGGGTTGACTGTCCAACACTCCACTCAAGTGTCACTTGGCATTCAAAGCTTTGGCACGTCCAATGACTTTTTTCTCACACTGTGCGTCGCAATCTCTTCTTTCGTTTGTTGTCTGTCTGTCTCTATTCAAACAGGATAAGACATTTTAAAAATCTTACGAAATGCACTGAGAAAAGCAAAGAGTTTAACTAGCATTTTATTATGACAGTCAATAAATTAAAATGTATTTTATTAATCAATTTCATTTGTTATATTTTAATGCATTTTCTTTAACTACTTTTATTTCTTCATTCGTAGCCCACTCCCCAGTTTCTTTCAGTGCATTGTTTGCATGCTTTTAGGCACAAAATACCCGAGCAAATGGTTTCATCTGATTTGTTGTTGTCCGCGTGAAAACTTGACAAATTTGATGTTACAGATTTTGTTTACTTGTCTCTTCTTCTTCGCTTCCTCGTGTCGCATTTATTTATTTCTATTTTTCTCCTTCCCACTTCTTATTTTTCTGGCCATGGGCAACATCTATTCAATGGCATTGTAATTTTAACAGTTTGTTTAGATCTTGTCGAGTTGATAGAAATTTGCGTTTTTTATGTTTACAAATTGTGTGACTGATGATGTCGATAAAAGTTGGCCATAAGTTTCAACAACATATTGTAAGAAGTTGTTAAACTGTGACAAGATGCGTAATTAATGATATTAAGGCATTTAAAGTTGGTCACAGAGGGAGGAGAGTTTTTAAAATGAGATAAATCTTAAAGTTATTAAACAGCAGCTTAAATAAAAAATAAATAAAATTTAAAGTATTTATTAAGACAGCTTTAGTAAAAATAAGTTTCAAATTAAATTAAAATATTTTACGCACTACTTAAGTTAGAAAAGCTGCTGATTTTCCACTTTAAATTTAAAATACTACCCTCTAGCTCTAATAAAGTGTTAAACTTACCTTTACAATATACTTATTATTGGTTGGTGGTTGGAAATTGTTTGTTTGGCTCAATCTCCACTATTTACACAAGTAGACAATCTAAAATTTCTGTGGTATCCACTTTAAGGATACCCACTTCAATTGCACCTTGTTGGTTCTTCACTTCGCCCATTTTAATTTCATTTTCCTCATTGCATTTTCTTTCCTACTGTGCAAACTTTTTGGCCACTACTCCTCCTACTTTATCCTTATTTTCCGCACACTCTCCTCAAACACAAACGAGGCAAAAGTTTAATTTTCGTGGTTACTTTGGCTCGAAAACTTGCGGCGTATTTCATTTGTAAATAGCGCAAAATGGCAACAGGATATTGATGCAGCTTCCAGTAGGAATGGCAGAGAATACCACCAAATAGTAGCGAATGGAACTGAGCAAAAGCAGCGACTGCATCCTTTGGACCATTGTCTGTCTATTGTGTGGTCCAGCTGCTACTACTTTGTACGCCACCTCTGCTCCTCTGATCTGTTGTCTCTTCCTCTCCATCTTCATCTCCATCTTCTTGTTCTGCAGCCGGACTCTGGCAGTTGGCAACTTTTCATTAAACACACCTTAAGGCAGCGCAAATGGCGCAAACTTTGTCCTAGACAGAGCAGGACACATGTGTCCTTTTTTCCAACGCCGCTTCCCCCTTTCACTTTTCTGTTCTCTTTTATTTTTATTTGTTTTTTTCTTGTTTTTCTTGTTGCTTCTTTTCATTTTGTTACCCCTGTAAAGTAACTCAAAAGAAATTCTTTTCTTTACAACAAGGTATTCGGTAGCTTTAGCCCTACTCTGTGCCTTGGTATTTGCCTTTGGCTCGCACTGCAAATAAAAGCGGAAATGAAAATTGTATGCCTTCGAGCTCTCATGCCAAGTTCCTTTTGCTCAAGAGCCACTCATAGTCTCAAAATAAGTTAAAGCTGCTAGTTTTAAGCCCTTTTCCCGCTCACTCTCTGCCATTCTCACACTCTGTCTCTTTGTTGCTGTTACATTTCATTTGTGTCACGTCGTTTTCCCTTTGACAGTTGAGAAAAGCGTGCAAGAAATTGCTCTAAATAGCTGCGAATGTTATTACATAGCAGCCCCAACTCAGTTGGAGCATTCTCCCCCCCCTCCACTGCTCTTACCCTTTAACCTAATGTTACTGTTACTTGCAGTTTTCTTCTTGTATGCTAGACTGAGTTTTCGCTTTCTTTGCTGCTTAGTTCAATTGGATCTGGAAAGAAAAGTATTATGTTAGTTTATCAGTATCTAGTTTATTCAATCAACACATGTATGCATTCAAAGCATAAAGGAGACTCCTTTGCATCACTTACTCTTACTCGAATTAAATTACTTAAAAATACTTTATTTACTTTTTTAAAGTCTTATTAGATTTGTTACTTCTGGATTACATTTTAAAAATATATCCCATCCAATTATTCATTATAAAAAGCTTAGAAATTCTAAATGCTTAGCAATTATTTCATTGTACCTACTTTTCCCTAATAAATGATTGATAATAACTTGACGATTGATTGATGAACATTATAAGAATTTCGCTGCTTCCAAAAATCTATAATTCCAGCAGCTGTTTCAGCTCCCGAAAAGTGATTGATGAAACAAATTGAAGCATATTTATTTTTGATTTGGTCAAACGTTAACATATTCGTAAGCTGTTAACTGACTTTCGATGCTGTTTTCACTTTACTAAATGGCTTTAAATCCTCGCAGTAACTTCAAAGTGCATACTTAATGCAATCTTGACCGGCAAATCCCAAAACCCTCAGGGGATACAGGTAGCAGACAGACCGATAGGCTTAGGCCAATCAGAGACGGGGGCTGTCTAATTGAACTGCTGCCACATGGCAGAGTTTTGGCCGCTTTTGTTAACTGTTACCTGTTTCCTCTGTGAATGCGGCCTAAAAGAAATATGAGGCTCCATTTAATGTGGGCCCCATTAATAGAGCATTAGCGCTAATAACTCTGATGACATGCAATGTCGAAGGCTTTACGCTCCCCAAACGAGCAAATTCTGCCGCTTTCTCTGTCTCTCTGCAATTCAACTCGCTTTGTGGCTCATTGGGCAGCAACACGAACCAGAAAACAAAAAAAAATAGGAGCAAATCTGCTGATAATCGGCTTATAGTTTTCGCTTTGGCCAATTTCTTTAGCCAGAGCATAATTTTCCGCACACATGCGCTGTGAGGGGGGTGGGGGATGGAAAAGCAAAACGTAAGCGTGTAATCATTATTTTCAATAGTGCAAACAATGACAGCCAGTGGAGGATGTCGAAGAGAAGCATAAGAAAGCATAATGAACCCTAAATAAAAGTGCGCGCACATCGAAACTTTGCCATGAACTTTTCCACGCTTAACACTTTTCCGCAACAATTTATCGTTCTTGTCGTTCGCCGGAAGTGTTTGGCATTGCCAAAAGATAATGCTAACAGAGCTGCTGCAGCAGCCCAGCGCGAAAGGACCAAGTTTTTTGAGACCCGGCAAATCCTTGGCGGCCGTCTAAGAGCCTGCTAGGAGTAAGTAGAGAAGAGGGAAAGAGGTGAGCAGAGGGGAGGAATACTTGCCACGCTGCATGCATTTCCAAAAGAAAACTATCGCCAAGTTGTGGGTGCTGCGTCTGCTTTTGGGAAATCAGTGAAAATACATAAACGAAACCGCCATATTATTTCGACATTGATTACAAATGGCGTCAAGTCCCGTTCCAACAGAACAAAGGCAGCGACAACTTTGTGAAGCAAAACCGAAAGTAAGTTGAATTTAATGTGACAATGGATTTGCTTTCTTTTATTTTTATAAGCTTAATATTTCCGCTGCATAACGGCGACTTGCACAAACTTTTCCTCTCGAGGTTAACGAGTAGTTTCTTTTCTTTCTCTACTTCTCCGCTGAATAATCAATGAAATACATTTCTGGTTTACCTAGAAAGGCTTATTGATTTTAAAATCCATCATTTTTGGTTGTTAGCTTTAAATTGAGCTAGCTTTGCTGGAGTTACAAAGTAGAACATTGAATGACATTACGCATACGCCACATAGAACACACAGAATATATGCAAGGCAGTTGGATTTGACTGTCGCACTGTCTGTCTGTCTTACTGTCAGTTCAAAGCTAGACAAGTACAATTGGATTGACTTTGCTTTCATCTAAGCTACCAGCTAGACGTCTGCCGAAGTAATCCTTTTTCTAAAAAGCAAGACAGCAAGCGAAAGGGGCGAATAGGGATAGAAAGAGGGAAAGTTAGGGACAAAGGTAAATCAGTTGAATTTCCACTGCAGTAAAATTGACTTAAAATGAACTTTGTGCCAGCGTCTTGAGACACAATCAGCACAAATCAAATATGTAAGTGCAGCAAAAGTAATCGAGATGTGAGTGAGTCGTTTTACTTATGTGCCAAATGGACTTGATAACCAGTTCAACTAAACATAACATTTCTCGTCCAATTTAAGACGGAATTCTGCTCTGAGTGTAAGCTAAAAAAGAACAGGAATAAATAAGACAAGAGGGGGAAAGGGAGTGAAAGGGAGTGAGAGTGGGTGGAACAGAGCCCCTGAGCAAAGCCACAGAAGTCATCTAATAATAGACATTCCAACGGCAATGCTGGCGGGCAACAGGCGGCCAATATGCCACAATCCACAACTCACACAGCCCTTAGCCCCTTGAGTCAAATGGTGGGCGTGGCACACGATTCAAGACGAAGCGCCAACGCGTAAAAGCGTTTATTACTATAAATATTAAAATGGGATTATCAAACAAACGTACTTCAGGTTTTTATTACATTCAGCTAAGGATGCTGCTAGCCATGCAGACGTGCTCCCTCTCACTTCCTCTCTCTCTCTCTCTCTCTCTCGATAGAAATTAAATGGGTGGAGTTGGCTTGAGGCGTCTCATTTGCAAAGCTAACTGCAGGGTTGCAATTTCGACTGTTGACTTTGCCGTCACTTTGACTTTTCGGCACGTAATGCAAAAGTTTTTTATACCCAAAAGAGATTTCCGCTCCTCTCCCTCCCTCTGTCTGGCTTTCTTCTCTTTCCCTGAGATTTACTTATGAAATATAAATTTGGCTTTTCTTTTCCACTCTCTCTCTCTCCCACTCTCTCCTCCATTGTTGCATTTTCCTTGCCGCCTGCTCAATTGTGGCACTCGCTGGTTATTTATGCTCGCGAGCGCGTTAATCTTCAACTGGAGGTGGCAATGGCAACGCGGCCAGTGTTGGGTAACTGCACAATTTATGTGCATGCCACGGTGGTAAGGTTAAAAATTATGTTGCATACTAGTACCTCTCGCTGGCATTTCTATACCCACGCTTCCTTTCTCGCCTCTCAAGTGCAGCTGCAACATCACAAAGTGTGATTAAGGTTTGTAAATATTTGAAGTGGGGCAACTGTGGGGTGGATATAGATAAATTACATTGTAGATGGATGCAAAGTTGAAGTGTGCAAGAGACAGACAGAAGCGAAATAGATAAGGAGGAGTGAGAGCGAGATACTGAGACTGGGAATAGCAAAGAACTGCAGTTTTTCCTTCGGACAGTGTTAATGTGCGAGCTGCAAAATGCATTGGGGCTTGTTTATCGCAAACCTGATGCTAATCAAGAGAAATTAGTTTGGCAAGAAGCTTGGGAAATTGCTGAGAGTAAAGAAAGGAAAGGAAAAATTCAGAACTTAACAGTCTAAGCTTTAACAGATCAAAGAAAGAGTAAGTGCTGTTATACAAAATTGGGAATAAGTTACCAGAGAGATTAAAGACATGGCTAAACATCTTGGCTGTTCTGGATACTTTCTTGAAAGTCATAACTTTTTAAGGAGTGTGAATAAACTTTGAAGTTTAAAAGCAGACAGATTAAATCCAGTTTAAATTAAATTACTTTAAGTGTTGTCAGTGGAAATTTAAGTATTTAACCCAAATATAGTTAATGTTAACCTTTATTTGGTTTTTAATGGTATTTTGCTAAGTGTTTCTCGAGGCTGTGTGTGTGTGCTGGTGTATTTTTATGCGGCCAGCAGCAATTCCCTTAGCAATTAGAGCCACATAAGCCCACAAAGAATGTCAGTTTATGGCCCAAACAATAAACACAGACTCGAACTCAAACTCTGCTTGAGTTGGCACATTTTAGCCAACTCAATTTAAAAGTGAGCCACGTGACAACACTCGAAGCTCGCAGCTCGAAGCTGAACACAAAAGCACATTTGCCAGTTTTGCCTGCCTGCTAACATATGCAAGCCGCAAAGGACACACACGCTGGCCACGTGTACTGTGCTGCGAGCCGCACCTTAACACACACAGACACACACACCAACAAGTTGACCTTGACTGAATAATTGAGATAAAAAAGAAAATAAACATGGAGAAATATAACAAATTTACGTAGAGGGAAAGAGCGAATGAGATGTCAAGTGAGGTAAGTTAGAGATTTAGAAAGAGACACTCATGGAGGACGACTAAAAGGGAATGGGAGAGACAGGGGACTGTAGACTGCTGACCAGCGCGAGATAAAAGATAAAAACACTCGCAACGCAACGCAAACACACATGCCGCAGTGAAAACCGAAAAGAAAAGTTTTAATTTTAACACATGCGAAAAGTTTTCGGGACATGAAAAGCGTTGAGCGCTAAGCGCCGACGACAATGACAAAGACACACTCACACACACATACACACACGCTGACACACATTAAACGGAATAACTTATTTTCGTTGGGGAATTAAGCCAATTTGTAGCATACTTTTTTGGGCTTGGCGCTAACAGCAATTCCTCTGCTCTGATGCAAGCAACAACAGCAAAAAGAACAAAAACAACTTTATGATTCAACAGTAACAAGCAAAACGGACATCACAAATTAATTTCACGTACACACACGCACTCAGTTAAGCCTTATTGGGTGTTATAAAAAGTACTTTTAGGCTTTTCCTTTGAACAAGGCGTACATGAGGTTTCCGAGCTGTATGAATTTAATTAATAGGCGAATTTGTATGGTGCTATCTGTTGGTAGTTGGAAAAGTCATTATAAAATTGTATGATTACAATTTTATTACTGGAAATGACAGAAAAACTGACAGAAAACTGAGAAAAACTGACTGTTTTTTAAATAAAAAATATATTTTATTGTAAAATTGTATTTTTATTTATTTTAACTCAACGATTAAATTACTGCCGTGCTAATATTTTTCCAACAAATGCTTAGCATTTTAGCAAAACATTTGACGGTCTTTTTTAAGGGTTTCCTTCGTAGCACAAACAATGTGAGTGTGTGTGTGCGTGTGTTATTTTATGTGCACTCGCACAAGTCGCATACCAAAAAGTTCACATATGGTTATGGTTATGAGCCTCATTTTGTTGCTCGTTTTAATTTAAAGCATACTTTCAGGCGCACCCAAACCAATTTCTCTCTCTCTCTCTTTCTACTCGCTTTCTGCTCGCTTTGACGCTGCCGTGAGCTGTCTGCATTTTCAATTTAATATTTATATAAAATGCAGGTACTCTAATTTGGTTTACATTTGCCAAAGGCGTTTGTTTCGCTCGCTCGTTCGTGTTTGCTGACCATTTAAATTTAATCATTTTCTTGTGTAAAAATGATTTTAATTGTTGTTCAACACATTAAAAATTTTGTTTTAAAATGTTATGCCATTTTTTGCCCGTTGCCCTCCTAATGCATGTGCACTTTTCACTACTTGATTGCATTAGAACGAGGCATAATCATTTCCCAGATTTGCTTTGTAATGCAATCGATATTAAACATCAGATAAACTGTAGTGATTAATTTGAACAAAAGATTTATGTTCCACTTGGGGTAATTAATCTAATGCGATAAGAAGTTGGAAGTGCAATGTGAGTGGGTTAAGTGCTGTTTTAATAATCAAAATAGTAGGTAGTTGTCCAAAGTGATTGTTTGCAATATAATTTTGACATAAATATTAAGTTATGAAAGGTCAATATATATATGAGTGTAATTTGTAGAGATACAATCAATATTATCTAGATAATATTGAGCTTGCAGCACTTATGAAATTGTTTGTTAAATTAATGATTTATCTATTGAATGCATAGCAACTTTTCAGCTCTTCAAGCCATAATAAGCACTTAATTTGAATTAGAAACAATTGAAGCTTTCCAAGAGCACCTTGGCAGGAGCCCAATAACAGGCAAAGGTTTTTCTTACACATTGATAAAATAGTGAATGCAACAAAGCTAATTTTTATTTTGTTGCTTTGATATAAATGCGAATTGGGCGCGCTTTTATTTTAGACTAGCGATCGAAATGGGAAAATGTGTTGGAAAACGGAAGTGGGGAAATGAAGCAAGGGGAAACCCAAAAACGAGGCGCAAATGTGCAGCCAAAACGGACGTTGGTGTACACAGGATATGACTTTGAGCCACTTCCGGCACCACATATGTACACACACATACTCAAACACACTCAAACACAGAAGAAACATGGCTGACTGCCACGCCCTCGAACATGTGAGTTTAAGCCAAGTAGGAAGAGAAGTTGGTTAGCTGTAAATTGAATGTCTGCCGAATTCTGCTCAAGGCTATTTACGCGCCCGTTAGACAAATTCAAATAACGTGAAAGCAACTGAAAAAGCAACACCAACAGCTGCAAAGAATTCAGGGACTTGACTTGTCCTTCGCCGAGCAGGAAAAAACAAAACGGAAATCCTTTTGAAACAAAAAAACAACTTCGATAGTTGTGCAACGAGGCAATAAATTTTATTGCATTCCCTTCTTTCGTTGATTATGCAGTTGATTGTCTTTGCTTGTGACCTTTGTGGGCGTGGCAGGAAGCCAATTGAAGTTGATCGGGCATTGATTGCATCTGTGGTGGTTTTTTAAGTCTTTTTAAATACTTTTGTGTTGAATTAATATTAACAGAAGACTTGGCAATGGAAGTATAGGAATTATTGTTCACCATAAATTTTATATTAGACAGATTGATTCTATACTTTTTCCTGCTACTTTCATTAGCTACCTTTCATTTAGCTCTTAGTAATCCCTTCACCAACTCCAATTTAATCCTCTTTATTTTCCCAACTATTATATCTGCTTTTGGCTTGGTTTATTGCGAGTGCTTTTGCATACACGCCGTTTATATGGCAATCTATTTAGTCGATTGCTAAGCTTGCACTACAATTACAAATAGTCAATTTATAAAAGTAACTCCACCTATGCCATTATTTACCAATTTTTCTCCGGCTTGTGGGGGCTTTAGCTTGGATTGGATGGGCACTTCCGGATTGTGCAAGTCCCACTCTCTGCCTTTTGTTGCCAATTGCACAAAAGTTTCTTTTTTATTGCTTTTGAATGCTATCTAATTTGGCGCGCACATGCGAAAATTTGACTGGCAACGCCTAAAAGAACTAAATGGAGTCAGGGAACCTAGTGGAACTAGTGAAGGAAGTTGCAACTAACGAAATCGATTCATTGTATGACTATTTTGGCCCAGGGCATTTAGTTGGCTTGTTATTTGGCATTTTCCCTTTGCTTTTTTTGCTGGGCGTGTCGTTGAGGCAAAAGTTTCTCGACTGATTTCAGAGTACGCGTGTTTGAGCTTAGCAGCTGCTTTCAGCCGCTTTTTGCAGCTATTCAGCATGTGGGCGCAGCGTGGGCGTGTCTATTGCCAATTTGCCAATTTAATCAGCTTAGAGGACGCCGCAAAGTAAGCAGCAAAAAAGCCAGAAATTTTCTCTTAAACTTTAATATAAATTTGTTCGCTTTAGTTGTGTTTGCTTAGTAAGCGAGTGTACGTGTGTGTAAGTGTTTGTTTGTGTTTTGGGTTGGGGGCGTGGCATCCACACAGCTGACAAAACTTTTATTCGACATGCCATAAAGGTTTTCAATTATTGCTTTTTAAATTGTTGCCTTGTTTACACAAGTTTCGCTGCTTTCGCCGAAGCTGTCCGACACTTTTTCTCCAAGAAAATCCAGCGAAAAGCAAAGAAAATTTTTGGCAAATGACAGCAGAAAGAATAAAAACTCTTGAACAAAGCATTTAATTTTTTTTTTCTTTTCACTTTTGTAGACTGTTTGTTGGCGCCGTTATCGTTTTTTTTTAGTCTTCTTGGAATTCGGTGTGCTAGAAAAACGCTGTGGCTTGAACGCGGCTGAAAAAATGTGATTGATGTTGATGAACTGGTGTAGGAAGTTGGTTTCAAAATATTCTTAAAGCTAGACTTAATGGAATCAAGCTATTCTTAAGACACAAATGTATTTAAATTTTGATTAAATTTATTAAATATAGAAAATTTAAAGGTTTGTGGATCTTAAACTAAAAAGGTTCTCGGTATTTCAAATTTTCCAATAAAACTTGTATATTTTTGGAAATTCAGCCACGTGTACTCGCATTCACAGTTAGCAATTTGTGTTTTCCACTCAAATGAACAACTGGTTCCCTTTTGCGATGGATACAATTCCTGTACAGCAGCCCATTTTGTTGGCCATGAGGAACCAAATCAAAAGGGAAATCTGTCAATGGCACTCAAAATGGCTGCCAAAGCAATTGTACCGCTATCTTTGTATTGCTATTGATGACTGTGTGTCAGAGTGTGCCTGTGTGTGCTTGTGTGTGTGACTGTTTGAGTGTGTGTGTCTATTGTATTAGGGTGTACGCGTGTCAACGCCAAACACTTCTTGTTAGCAAGTGTTATGTGTGTGTTTTCTCGCTGCTTTTCAGTTTTTCTCCCCCCGCGCCCTTGAGAAAACGGAACTTTTGTGTTTTGTTTTTTGATGCGTTGGCATTTTCATGGATTTTCCTTTGCTTAGTTTTGCTTTTCTTTATTTCTTCTGCTCTCAGTTGTTGTTGTTGTTGTGCTGTCGATTTTTGCGTAATTTTGCAATGCTATTTTCCACATCAGTTTTCTTGACGCCTCAGTCTCAGTCTCAGTCTCCATCTCCGTCTCCGTCTCTGTTTATGTTTGAGCTTTAGCGCCTGTAAGTGTGCTTCAAAAGTTCATCTGCTTCTTGTTTTTCTACCCAAAGTTTATTCTTTCCCTGCTGCTTCTCACGCTCTGCCAATAATCGAGCCGTCGCACGTGTCTCGCGGCTTCGTTCGCGTCCTTTATGGTTATGTTCTTTGCCAATGGGCCATTGGACAGTTTGCCATCTTGGCCGCATTCTCATCCATGTTTGTGCCACGCAGCTTTACTCTAATAGTCGCAATTCTAGTCAAGTGCTGGGGCGTTGCTGTAAGTGCTCGGCTTTTATAGTTTTTGCTGTTTTTGCCACGGCCTTCGCTTCTAACCGTTTGACTCTGGCTGAGATTGCAGCCTGCGCCGGAGCTTAGCGGTCAATTGTTTTAGCCTCTCTTGGCCATAGAAAAGTGCTTGCCACCACAAAAAAGAAAGGCGTTGCAGTGAATTATTAAAAGGTGCTAGGAAAAAGTGGTAGGGATTGTATCTAAAAAATGGAAAGTAGGAGCATTCTTTAATGTTATTTTAATGTTATTTGGAAGGCGCTAATACATAGGGAAGTCTAGAGTTACTTTTGAGAGGGCTTGACTTTATTATAAACACATTTCAATAATTAAAATCCATTAATTTTATTGATTTGCATAATTAATTAATATAGCTTAATAGAATTGTCTGCCTTCACTCCTTATTGATTTATTTTATCAAACTTTAGCTGTCATCTCATGTCATGCTCTCAACTACTGCTGTTCTCCCCTTTCCTTTTCTATCTTTCAACTTTTGCTCCTCTTTCCCTGCTCATTGGCTTATCAATCAGTTAACCACACAAGTTTATTCAAACTTTCTCTGCATTTCAGCACTCATAGCATTCAAATTGCACACTTGGGACACATTAAGCCCACAAATTTTCATTCACAATTGAATATTAATAGGCCATAAACACACACACCCATCCACACACACTCCCACTCACACACACAAGCCTTAGCCGCATAATTTAAAGGTCTCCCTCAAAACTATTTTATTTAGATGGCACTAAAAACGAACTTTTCGGCTGTTCGTTTTACTCTTTTGCCTCAGCTTGCCGCCGCTGTTCAAATCATTAACATTGCGCATACGCCACGTGCGACGGCGGCAACAATGTGAACATGTCAATGAAGCGGCTGCCTTATTGCCGCACGACCGCTTAACCAAACACACACACACAGGCGCATATAGAGACATACAAATACACACACATACACGAACACTTCAATAAACATCAAATGCTGTGTAAATGTCAGATGCAATAAAAATCTGTAGGCGCTGTCAGCAGACTCTGAAAGTGGAATTGAAACTGAAACTGAATCAGTGACTTGACGAGAGCTCCGTTAAGAGTTTTGTTGCCAGCGACAAACTGTTAACCAACACACATTTACCTCAGTCCACACTACGCACACCCATCCACCCCCACACACACATACACTCATTTCCCAGCCTGGCAGCCATTTGCAATTGTCGTAGTTCGCATCTAATTGTGAAAATTTTTGGAAAACTGTCAAATTTTGCAGCAATTGCTAAACCGCAGGCTCTGGTCTCGGTCTGGTTCTGGTTCCAGTACTAGTTCGGGCCTAGTCACGGCCGCACGTGTGTGTGCGCCTCTTAGAGCGTTAACTTTATTATGCGTGCGGTTTGCACGCAGTCAAGCATCGCCCAAATATACGCGACTTTAACTTTTTACCCGGCGTATACTCAACGCTCTTCCTATAGTAGTTTTTTTGGGATTTTCATTTGCGCCTTCCATCAGTCAGTCAGTCGGTTAGCGAGCGAGTTAGTCATTCAGTCACACAGCCATTTTCTATGCTCATCACTTTTGCTCTCTTCGCTCGCACAGAGACAAACTTTAGTCTTTTAGCTTCAGCTTTTAGTCGTGGTTCTACCATTTTGTAAAGCTTTTACTACCGCCTTTTAATGGCAAGCGGTTTAATGGCTCCTCGCAGCGTTCGATTTTGGCCCCAAAATGAAAATAGTTTTGGCTTTGATTTATGCTGTTCACTTTTATGTCTGTTGCCTGTTTAGGTTTATGGCGCGAGCAGCTTTAAAATGCTTTTATATCAGCGCTGTTTCAGTCAGCGGTTTTATGACAAATTTTGCCAGGTTTTTAGCTGTTTTATTACGCTGCATTTCAAATTATTTTTATTGTACTTTTTATTTAAATATTTTGGTAGTTTTTTAAAGGTTTGTGGCTTAAAAACCTTTTAAGTTTTGGGGATTTGAATGTTAGTTTTCTGTGTGAAAGTTTTAAAATATTAAAATCTGCTTAATGAAAAGTTTTTTCTTATTAATTTCAGCGCATTTTACTTTGCGTTTTAATAATAAATGAATGTATTTTGGACCTTAAAATTTAACAGTAGATTATTTATTAAATATTGTTAAATAAAATCCATTTGGCTGTAAAATCCAGTTATTGTGAAAAACTTAATGCAAATATCTAACAATGCAGAACTCCTTCGCTGAGCAAAAGGATTTGCATTTACCTAAGCTCTGGAGACGCACGGTGACATTGCCATCCGCTAAGCGAAAGGAAAGAAGCTTTAAGGGAAGAAACGGGAAGGGAAATAGGAGTGACAGGAAACTGCTGAAGATGCTGGGCTGCTGAGCTGCTGGGTCGCCAGAGAGTGCTCTGGATGTTGGCATTGGGAATGTCTTTGGTTTTGGTTTTGACTTTGGTGGCGCGTGTCGTGTCGTGTCGTCTAAAGCGGAAATGGCAGCCATTACACGGCAAGGACGAAACTTTGACGTCAGTTGCTGCTACTTGGCTTACATTTCATCAGTGCTAATGATAAGAAAACAATTCGACGAGAGCTGAAAAAAGAGATGAGACGACTAAGGAGACAAAAAGTAGCGCTGAAAAGTCAAATGGCAACAGGACAGAGACAAGCCAAAGCCAAAGTCAAGTCGGGATGAGTTGAGCTGAGTCAAGGGATATTCCTGGCTGCTTGGCGAGCATAAATATTGTAATAAGCATGAAAATTACAATTTGAGCTGATACTTGAAGCTGACTTGTCTGGCATTGGAATGACAACGCTACTTGCTACTTGCCACTTGCCACTTGCGCCGTCACTTGGCATTGAAGCAATTTGTAATTTACATTTAATTAGGGGATTTTGTGCAACGAAAATTGCAATGCTTCGACGTAGCTAGCAACGTCTTGGCGGTAGGGAAGGCAGCAGGCAGAAGGAGCAAGTCAGCAGGATGTCTAGCCCTTTTGTTGAAGGTGTTGTTGGCAGTAGCTAAGTGTATTTACCCAAGGGATGGGTTTATGTGCAGGGGGTCTGGTTGGAACTTAAAGTCACTGAAAGGATTTGCCAACGCACAGCGACTTTGCTGGGAAACTTTTTCTTTATCCGCTTGTACCACGTTTCGTATGAGCAACATTTAATTAAGTGACTTTTGTGTTGACTTCTTTTTTATACGCTGGTAAATCCGCATTCTACTCCTTTAAAACACCACCCCCCCACCCCAACCCTGTCAGCAGCATAACTACCTGCCGTGTTATGAGTGGAAACAGGAAATTAAGTTCTAAGCCGCTTGCCGTTGGCCATGATGATGATGTGTGTGTGTGTGTGCGAGTGTGTGTGAAAAGGTTGGTTTGTTTTAAAAGTAACAGTTACATGACCTGCCACGTTAGTTGCATACAGCAGCTGCAGCAGCATGTTGAAAGCATAATTGAAGGCATTTGGGCTCAGCTTAACTGAATTTAGTGTAGCAAATGGAATTCGGATTAGGCCAACACGGGCTTTCAGCCGTATGCAAAGTGAGTTACAATTAAACTGGGCTCACAATGTGATTGTAAGATTCATGCTAGGGCTAAAAAGAAGATTATGAAGTGTGGTCGTTGTTTAAGTTGAGATAAGAAAGGTGTGAAATGTTTTAAATGCAAAAATAGTTTTATAAAAACTTAAACAATTAAATATTTTAAGTAATTAAATGACTACTCTAAAAGTTGTCAAGTCAGACAGTAAATTATTGAGGACTGAATAACTTAACAGTAAGTTTACTCTATTTACTTTAATAAATTCTTTTAAACACTTTTACGCACTTTAAACAAATTGAATTTAGCACTCTAAATAATAAGTTAACTGTGCGTATACGCAATGCCAAAAATTCCAATCAGGCCGCCTCTTTAAGCCAGACAATGTTAACTATCTTCATAACATTTGGCCAAAGTCTCAGTTAGCGCTCTTGCCCAACATTATTAGCCAAAGGCATGTGGCCATCAAAATAACACAAATACCCAAAGTGACACACAAATATTTCGAAGCGATGCAGAGATTGTGGAAGAAATAGGCTAAACGCACACACACACACACACATGCCACACACATTGAACAGGTTGTCGGTGTGCGTGTCAAGCAATTTTCCAAATTGTATCCGACATTATTAAAGTGGCTAACGAAAAGTATCTCAAAGATTCGCGAGTTGCAGCAAACTTTAAAAATGTTTCTAGCAGCAGAAAATGCTCGATTACGTACAGGAAAATGGCTGCTGACAAGCGACAGAGTCCTTAAAATATGCGTAACTGTTGCTAAGCAATGTCTTTGAGATGTGTACATGTGGGTGTGTGAGGGTGGGAGTGTAGCTGTGTGTGTTAAAACATTTTGTATACCCCAAAAATACGAGAACATTGTTGCTGAAATTTCACATGTTTCACTTGTGTCTCCTTTGCTGTGTAATATGTAATGCAAAGTGGGTACCAGCTGGATAGGAGGGAAGGGCGTGGCGGGGGGCGGCAGCTAGAGGCTCCGTCTAAGTAACCACATGTAAAACATTTTAGCTTGCGACAAATTTTTGGCTCAGTTTAAATTCACCTAAAATTCAGCTACGTACTCGCAGGCGTATCTTAAAGATACGTAATTTGAGTTGTACTTTTTACAGACACACATACAAATACATACGCACACTGGCTATGCAAACATTTGTGTTAGAAATTTGAGGCTCGATTGTAAGTTTAAAGCGTTATTTACACTCAATTCACCAGGTGCTTTTGATACGCTTCAACAAGATTTGCCCCAGAAAATAAATTCAACTTAAATTCATTTCTTTACAGCTCGTAAACTTGGCTTTTTATATACGATATGTATTTGGGCAGCTTTTTGCGAGTTCTTCGATTGCCATTCGCCATTTGAATTTCATGTGGTTGGTTAAACGCAAAATACTTACACGCAAATCAATTGGATCACGACTTTCCAGTTTCCTTTAAATAAATTAAAAGGTAAGAAATGTTTTTGTATAGAAACTTTAAAGCTTTAAGAATGTTTACTTAGAAGGGAAATTAAAAACTCTGAACTTATTGCTATAATATCGACTTATTTTATAGCTAATTTTTAAGCCATTAAAGCAAATAAATTTTCATAAAATTCCAAAACTTTTTATCTTGACCTGCCCCATTTCTTTAAGCCAAAAGTTGTTGAAGTTTGCAAGCAAATGACCCAAAGACACGAATTTTTCACACACGAAGTCAGAAGAGCAAAAGCAAAGACAAAAACTGGCGTTCTTATCCTTTGTACCTAATTCCAGCATATTACAAAAGATTTGATCTGACAGCTTCTAATAACTACATGCCTGGTTATTATACAACTTTTTCCATTTTGTAAAAGTTTTTTAAAGCCAAATTCGCTGAGTAGAAAGCAGAATAAGAAGGACAAATGCACATGAGGAGAATGAAACGATCAAAATGTGGAAAAGTGTGGGAATTTTCGAGAACACGTTGGGCCATTATGAGCGCCAGTCAAGGGAAGTAGGAGGCAGAGGAGGGAAGTGGCAAGGTTAGAAGAGGAAGACTTGAGAAATTTCATGCAAATGCAACTTTTGCAGACAAAGAAATCGAGAGAGAGCGAGCGAGTTTTGTGTAAAAGCTTTTGATGCTGCTGCTGCTTCAGCTATTTCCCGCTAAAGTGCATGTGTCCTGGCTACAAATGTCACTGTGTGTCCTGTGAGTGTATCCCGTATCCCGTATCCAGGCACAAACTTGCAAGGACAGCATTTGAATTTGAAATTGAAAACAAGTTTATAACGTGAATTGGCAAATATAGCGCACAAAGCTCTAAGGAAAGTAAAGGTAGAGCAAAAAGGGATTTTCCTACTGCCACGCACCAATGACATTGTCAAACGTATACCCACACACCCACACACACACACACACTGGCACACTAAGCTGTTCCATATTGACGCACTTGCTACTCAAGTAGCAACTCTCTAAAGGACTTTGGACTCTGGTCTCCACTCTGCATTTGGACTTGAGCGACTTTTGGACGCTGCAGGCGGGGACTGGCTTCTCTTGTTGTTGCCAACATACTTTGTAACTGTGTCGCACACACACACACACACACACACACACACTGACACACACATGGAGAAACTTTCATTTGCGTAAGTCGTTTTCAACGTCAACGCCGTGGGGTAAATTGTTTGCTTGCCTCGTTTTTCCATTCAAATTGCTTTCTTTTTTCGCCTATATAAATATAAATATGAAAGCTACACACATACATACACATATGTATGCATATATGTACACTCATTTGTATATATTTGATATATAGTGCATATATGCATTCCTGATTTATGTACATTACTCGCATTGTGTTCCATTTACCCAGAGAATGCAAATGTTTTAGATGCAGTTGCAGTTGCTTTTAGCCCTCTGGCAAATGCAGGTCAAGTTTCATGTTGTGCAGGTGTGCGGGGGGTGTTCCATGTGTACCAGGTGTACTTGCATTCAAACTTACTTGTTACAAAAGTTTTAAGTGTGTTTTTTTGCAAATGCCAAAGCTTCGATTTTCTACGAATATCAACAGAGAAAACAGCAGCACAAGTTTTATCAAAGCTTTATCAGTATTCCCTGTGCGTTATGTCATCTGAGCAATTTGATTTATAATTTTGTTCAAAAAATTATTTGAATTCGAGGAATTTATTTAGTGGGGCAGCATTAAGGAATATTAAGGTTTTTTTTTTTGGAATGGGCTTCCAATTATTTTTTTTAAAGCTGTTCTGTGGGAGTAAGGGCCTTAAATATTATATATTTTATTCTGAAAGTGTTTAAATTTAATGGAAACTTTTTGAACAACTTAATTTTGTATTGCTTTTAGAAGAGTAATACTTAGAGTATACTTAGAATTCAATACAGTTGCGTTCTATTATTTTTTCAATTAAACTCATAAACTCTCCCATAAACTCTCCGGAAACAACAACTTTTTAGAACCAAATGTGTGTTTTTATACAAATATTAACTAATCCAGACTGAAATTTACAGTGATTCACAAACAGCTGAAAAACTTAGAAGTCTTTTGTTGCTGACATATAAATAGGCCACAAATTCAGTAGAAAATACAGTGTAGCAGATACAGTCACTTCGACAACATCTAGTTAACTTAAAATAAACAAAAATCAATTCAATCAACATGAACACTTTGTGCCTGATTGCTTTTGTTGCCATGATCGTGGCGGTGTTGGCCGATCATAGCCAACATCAGGCAGCTGCCAAAACAGGCGAAGTAGTTCATTGGTCAACTTCTAATACGAAGGGAGCTTCGACATTAAATCAAACCAGTCATGCCAAACAGGAGACAGCAGCCAAGACCACAACAGCTACAACGGCAACAACTCTGACAACCGCAGCGACAACGGTAACGGCGGCAGTGACTGATGCAGCAAAGCCAGCTGATCAGGTTAATGCAGCAGCAGCTCCAGCTGAAGCTACAGCTGTTAAGACAGAGCTTGCCAAGGACACAACTGAGGCAGTGACCACCACTGCAGCTCCAGTCAACGCAGCAGCTGCCAAAGACGAAAAGACCGATGCCAAGGACACCAAGCCTGCTAAGCTCAAGGCCACCCACAAGTAGAGGAGTCTGTAACCGACAGATTGGACATGATAACGACAAAACCATTAGCTAACTGAACTTGGCATGTGGTTTAAAAATATATATATTTACTTTGTTTAGTTTATAAACTATTTATGATTTAAATAAATTAATTTTATGCAGCAAAATAACGTAAAATGCTTAAATGGAGAAATGGGAAAGGAATGGAAATGTTTCATAGAAAAAAGCACTTAATTTTTTGGTATTAAAATAAAGTCTAAAGACTACATACTATTATTCTGTACGATAAAGCCGCCGCAAATGGCAATCTATCAAATAGTTGAACACAGTTTGTGTTGTCGCTGGACAACAAAGATATCACGTATCCTTTTCAGTGCAATAAACAGCAATAGCACGGTTAGCGATAACTTAGACAGAATAAACGCTGCATAAGTTAGAACTAGGAATGGGAAAAAAGTCAGGCGGCATGTGCCTGCCATTGTATCCTGCTGTCCTATTATCCTGCTGTCCTCTGCGTTTACCTGCAGCATCAGTTCGCTGTCGCCAATGCGGACAACTGAAAATTTAACAAAACCAATTATTTGATTTTAAAATTCCATTAAAAGATAAAAAAAAGAAGAGAGAAGTAGAACCGGAGGATGCAACAGTGAGCAGCAAACTGTGGCCAGTCAGGACGCCAAGGACATGAAGGACACCCAAGAACGCTAAGGAGCCGGATTGGCGCCTGTTGTGGCTGCCTGTTGACATGCCAGGCCGCCCTCAAGTCAAGGAGCAATGGCTTTGTCTTCAGAGAGATAAGCTGAACACAAAAAATAGAAAAGAAAAAATAACCCGAAAGGGTTTAGCACGTGCGAAAGCAGCCATAAATAAAACTCGCACTAGGTGCTGGCAAAAAAAATAATAAAATAAAAGCAGGAGAAGGAGCAGGACTAACACTGGGCCGGAATAAAGACAAGGCTAAGGACGTTGACAGGCGCCCAGCGTTTCAGACAGAAGGACACTTCTGATAATGGCTGACAGCCAATTCTGGTGCTTGGGATTGAAAGTAGTTTTTGAGTCGCAAAACGGTAAAAATATCTTTTACTTAGACTGAACTTGTTTGGGTAACAAAAGTGAGTTTGAATTATGGGAATTAAAATTATAAATTCCACTTTAATATGTTTAACTCCATTTTAAAAATATTCTTAATTTAATTATTTACATAAATGGATATGGATTAAAATTTATTCATTTATTAAGCTCTACCTATAATGAGCAAGTTTTCTTTCTCGATTGTTTACACAGCAGTTACTCTTGTCCAGTTGACACATGACAAATGTCTTAGCTGTACTTTCACACTTTCTCCCAACTCTCCCTAACTTTCTGCCCCTTTCTGTCAACAGCAGTTGGTAGAATGTCAACAATTTATGTGCTTGCTTCTTGTTTATTAGCAACTGACAAAGGGATAAAACGTTGCCAGCTGACCATACAACGGGGCGTATGAGTAAACTTGATTCCAATTAGAAGACAGCAGATGTTCGCTCGCTCTCTCTCACCCTCTGTCCCGCACTTTCTTCCTTACACTCTCGCTGTCTGTGGAACACAATGGCATGTCAGTTTAGAATGTGTACAATGTTGGCCCAGCCACGCCCACAACATACACTCCACTTTGCTGCATTATTTTTATTATTTTGCTGGCACTTTGTTTGGTTCTTTGGCTCACTCGAGCGATGCCAGCAACACTTTGCACCAGAGTGTAATTGAAATGCACATTGAAACTTTGAGTTTAATGCTCTTACAACTTTTTTTTTTTTTATTTTTTTTTGTACTTTAGTGAAAACTATAAAATACATTTTATATGTGAAGGCAAGAGCAGAAAAGTACATAAGTAGAAATTATGTGCGCATGAGGATGAAACTGATGCAGACGGCATAAAAGTCAGTTTCTGTGAGACACGGGAGGGAGCACAAAATATGATTTAATAGTGAAAAGTGCTTTGCGCTGCATCTGTAACTTTCTACAAAGCTGCTTTCTCTTCGTAATTTTGTTAGCGACTCAACTGAACTCAAGTCAAGTCAAGTCAAGTTATGTGGAGGGAGGAGAATGAAGAACTCCGGAAGTTTTTGCGGTGGCCAGCGTAGCAACTGACAGCCTGCTGTCAGTTCTGTGGCTTACACAAAATTTAAATAAATTGATGAACGGCTCGAGGCTGACTCTGAAGCATTTCTCAGCTCATACTTCTCAGTTCAGTTGGATATATATTTTTTGGGCCAACTGCGCTGAAAACTTGCGGCAAATTGTATTAGAGACTTGATGAAATTCAGCTGGCACTGCCCCGAGGCAGCAGAAATAAAGCGACGACAAACTGCAACTGCAACTGGAGCTGGAATTGGAACTGCAACTGCAACTATAACTGAATTGTATTATGCATAGGAAAATGCCTGGCACAGGCATCTACTCAGTCAGTCGTTCAGTCAGTTTGTCAGTCATTTAGTTATCCATGCAGCAGGCACATGTTGTTTGAAATGTGGTAACAGCTGTCAGTGCTGCTGACTTGACTCTGTGGCGACGCCAGTCTCGGCCTCTACTTGAAGTGGTTCGCGGTTTCACATGTGCCACAGGCACAGTGACTATGAAGTCATTAGAACGGAAGCAAGCAAATATAAACAATTTAATTATATATTAGCAGTTTTATTATTGAAGAATTAATCAGTCTATATTTCGTGACTAGTGTGGACTGCTTTTCAAATTGATTAGGCCTAAGTTTATGTGTTGAATGCACTTTGAATGGTCTCAAGGCTTTAAAACTTTAACCGACCAATCAAATTACGCATACGCCTCGTTGTGCACTTATCATGATGCAATCATACTCAAGTGTATTCATGCCACGCCCATGCCACTCAATAAAATGTCTTTTAATCGAACGTGTCATTAAACTTTCCATCAATTTGTGACGCACACGAACAAACCATAAAAAGTCGTGAACAATTTTGCTTCCATTTTTTCTACTTTTCAGTTGGATTGAAAGTTTTATCCACACACACTCGCACACACTCACACCCGTTTATAAACAATTTAAGTCATACATGTGTTGTTTTTCAACACAAGACAAACTGAACTGAGCTTTCCTTGGCCCAATGCTTCCCCCGCTGACTTTGACACCCCCGCTTAACAGTTTTGTGCAGCCAAAACGTGTTTATGTCTGTTCATTGTCACATTTACTTGTAAAGTTGTTCTTTTTTTCTTCTTCCTTCTTAACCCCTCCTAGGGCATCGAAAATACTGCCACTGCCAGTGCCACTGTCACTGCCACTTTGGGCCAGGCCAAGAGTATGCTCCTTAGACATGTCAGCGACACAACAGACACTTGCAGTCTGCACCAGAGTCGAGCACGCTGACACGGCGCTGGCAATGGGTGTTTTTGTGAGTAGGGAGAAGGACGAAGGGGGGCAGTGTAAAAAAAATTGAATGCCACAACGAGGCAAGAAGCAAAACGGAAGCAAATAAGCAGAGCAGCAGACGACGATTAAAAGTGCAGACGACGCTGGCACATAAACAAGGCAGGAAGTTGTAAAAAACACATAAACAAAGTTGGCAGGCAAAAACTAAAACAAAAGCTGCTGCCGACCTCGAACTCTCAGCTTCTTCAGATCCAACAGTTCCGTCTTCCTCTCTGTCAGCCAAAAGAATTTTTTCTCGTTGTTAACTTTGTGCCAAACTATACGCACACATACATACAACCAAAGACCGGATGTGTTAGGCGTCTGTCGATTTGCAGTTCAAGGAGTAACAGAGTAGCAGCTGAGCAATAAGTAGAAGGGCAACGATTGGAGACTCTTTCTCCTACAATCTGTTAAGTCTTCTGTAAAACACAAGTTTGGAATGTTTGAAACTGTTGAATATTTGAGAAATTCATGCAGAAATGATGGTCTTGAATTATGATCAACTGTAAAGCTATCAGCCTATAGAGTCTATAAACTTTTAGTTACAAACTATATTAAACATTAGTAAGTTATATAGTTTGCCTCTTAATAATTGTAACAAATCAACAGTTCTGAATTTATTTTCGAACACCAAACAAAGAGCATAACAATAGCGTTATTCCCGTCTTTTGTTGCAGCAAATGTAGCGCGATCTTTGTTGTTCTTGTTTTTATGTTGGCAGCCAGGAAACGTCTGCTTAGCGGTTGCATTTCCGCGTCCTGTCGTTTCTCTGCTCAGCTGCCGTACAGTAAACAAAACACATACGAACATATAAATATGCATACGTGCGCATACACCCCCCGCTCTCTCTCTCTCTCTGTCGCTCCCCACCTCTCCCTCTTGCACTCTGTCTCTTGCAAGCACTTCCATCCACTTGAGAAATAAGGATTACAATTTCATTTCAATTTCCTGCTTCTCTGCTTGTTATGCACACAAACAAAATGCAGCCAAGAATGGCACTAGCTACTTGCCACGCCCAGCCCCAAATGTGGGCGCCTGCTCATGTGTGTATGTGTGTGTTTGTGAGCGTGTTGTTTACTCAAGGCTTAAGGTTTAAAATGGATTTGTTTGACTGGCAGCAAGCCGACTTGAGCACGACTACACACTGAGCAGAAAGTCTTCCCCTTTCCCTGCCTGTTCCCTCGAAAGCTCGGAGATTTCCTCCCCCACCTGCTGCTTCCCTCCCTCTGCCTACTTGCTCTGAACACATGTCGTACACGCTCAACGCCATTTAAGCTATTTAACAGCTTCCTTGAGCTGCAGTTTTCCTCTTTGCTTGCCTAGTTTTCAATTTACTTTAGTTTTTACCACGACTTGCATTTTGTTTTTTTGTCGTCGTCTTCCCCCATTTACCGTTATCTCTGTCTTTATGTCTGTCTTTGTGTCTGTGCCATGGCAATGGCTTAATTAGCTTTTGTTGGCTTGGCAAAAAACAACCAGCGAAAGAAACAAGTTTATTCTGTAATTTTTTTCGTATTTTGTTTTGCCTTCTTTTGGCCTGTATTATTATTTTCAAGCGTTTTTTAATTTGTAATTTTTATGCCGCTTCTTTTCCCTTCATTCCTTATCGTCATCATCTTTATCTTCATCGCCATTATCATTAACATTGTGTTCATCATCTTGTTCTTTGCCTTGCTGCACATTAAGCAGCTTCTACTTTAGCTGCAATTGAGTTTGGAGTGTAATGGCCAAAGTTTAATGAGAATTGGGGTAGTTAGTTGGGATTTAAGTTGGCTAAGTGAAACCGTTTGTGGTTAAGGATCATATATCTTAGCAGCAAACAAGAAGTGGAAATAAAGAGATAGAGTTAAGTTTTTGCTGCTACTATTTCAATAATTTTGAGTACTAGTTTAATAATTATTTAAAATTTAATTTTAATTCTTCTTAACTTAAGCTGTGACTGAATTTACTCTAATTTAAATTAATATTCTCAAATATTGTTACTACTTTTTACGTATTTTATGCTACTACTTTTTAAAATTTTTGCTACTATTTTGTCTTAGTTTTCTAATTTGTACTTAATTTTTTATAGTTTCTTTAATACATGCTTAGTAGCCAATTATGTCCGACTTAGTTATACCCGCACCTTAAGCCAGACTTTTAATATATCAAACTAGGCTAAGAAATAACTATTTAGTGACTCAACATAAACCATTTGAAACTTTCAATAGTAAACATTTTATCTTATAACTTTGTAAACATTTGTTTTAATTTTCATAGATTGTGAAGTGCTCACAGTGCTCACCGTTTAGTTAGACTTTTTCCAATAAAAGGGCTTCAGAGAGTTGAGTTTGATATAGAAATAATTTCCAATGCAACTGAAGACGTGGCTTTCTCTAATAGTGCTGCTAATTGCGGCCGTGCAGTCCTCTTCTCGGAGTCCCGATATTCCCGGACTTGTCGCACCGAGTGAATGGCGTTCAAATAATGTAACTAAACGGTATAGACTCTCACAATTTCCGGGATTAACAAGGGATGAGCATGATTGGAACATTCCGGCCTCAACTATTGATCAACCAGAGGATTTGAAAGACTTACAAGAGAAAAGAATTCTAACAAATCCTGTGGCACCACCAAAATCGAATTCAAATTTTAAGAGAAGAATGAGATCGGCTCCAACAAGTGTTCGGACTACGATCAACCCAAGAAAAAGGAAAGGAAGGAAAACAAGAACAACTACAACAAAGAGAAGCAATAAAAGAAACAAAAAGAAAAAGAAAGCAAAGTGTAAATCGGGAAAATGTGCAAAGAAAAGAAGCAATCATAACGGAAAGCGCAAGAAATCACTAATCGAGTGTCCAGGGAAGAAAAAAGTAAAGCCGAAGAAAATGACTCCAACTAAATGCACTAGAAATTGTGAGGATTTTACTAAATAATTAATTAAATAAATATATTATTAAATAACTTATATAAGTATGAGTAGTTCCTTTAATACATATAGATATGGAGTTATTTGCTTGAGGCATATATCATTCTATATCAAGCTCGTCATCCATTCGTAGCTCTCAGGTCTAGACTGTGGCATAAAGTTGCATTTTGAGCAGCTCCCGGAGCAATCCATTTATTAACTAGTTTTATTTTGATTTTTTTGCTGTTGTTTTTAAGCCCGCAACAAAAGCTACACACACTCAATTCCATAAATATTCATTGATAAAAGTCAAAAGGGGAAAAAAGGAGAAAACGAATTGAAAACTCTTTCACTCTAGCGAAGCAACAAATGTAAAAATAAAAGGCAAACGACACAGAAAATTTGTTACATTGCACAGGGTAAAATGTTCTATGGAACTAGCTATGGAAAATTCCTTTTGTTTTATATTTGTGCAGCATGATGGTGGCATGCGGCATGCAGCATGAGGCATGCAGCATGTATTGAAATGGAACACATTTTTATGAAACAAATATGAATTGTATGGGGAGTTAGTGTTGGTTTTGGTGTTGGTGCTGGAGATGCTACAGCATTTTGTGGCGCTAAAAATCGGGCATTAGCGTTTGCTTGATTTGGGTCAGTGCCCCACATGCCACGCCCACGCACACTCCCACCCAACACTCCACTGCCCATTGGCAGTTGCCTGAGAATTAACGCTTCGAGTTCCTGTCGCGCTGCAAGTTCCCAGTTTGCCAAATCGCCCGAGGATTGAGAAAGGGGTTTCCTAACGAATGTGGCTGCCTTTCATTTAAATTTAAATGAACAACGTTGTATTGTGTTTTGAGGCATTGCAATTTGCTGTTTGGAATGCTGAATGTTAGCTATGCATGTTTGTACTTGCTCTTGTTGTTGTTGTTGTTGCTGCTGTGCTTTTAATCTGTGTCAAAATATTTTCCATGTGTGTGCTTTTGCATTTTAGCGCTTGGGGAAATGTTTTTCGACATCCATAAAATATACTGTGTGCTATAAATTTGTTTTCCTTTTTTTTGCCATTTTTATTTTCATATTTTTTACTCGCTTTGCATTTGCTACGTCTTTTAAACTGGCAAAATTTAATATTTGAGCAATTGTTAGTTCCTTGTGTGGATGGGAGTGTGTGTGATTTTATTTCTAGGGATTAGTTGCTGGCAGTGCCAAAATATGAATTGCTTGTATTAAATTGCTGAAGCGATTGTTGAGAGATCACTGGCTTTGCCACAGCTTTATTTATAGGAAAAATTCAATCTGCGCACAACAAAAAGGCGCTCGAAAGAGTTTTTGTAGTGCATTTTCAGTGCTGCTACTTAGGCTTAGCTCAATTTTTTAATCAATATATTTATGAAATTCTTTAGAATACTTTTAAAAGTAAATTGGTTAGGTAGTACTAGTAATTTCAGTGTATTTTTAGTTTAGTTCGATTTATGTATAGCAGAGTAAAGTCCTTTGCAGGAACTAAAGTCGATTAAACCCATAATTCAATTCACTATAAAATCTTTTTGGTACTTTTGACATTCATATTTTCTAAAAATATTTTATTTCAGTTTATCCAAGCTTAATGTTTTGACTGCCACAACTAACACTATATATCTTCTCAGTTTTATGCAGATAACCCTACCTAACCCAGCATGTCTCTTGTTGCTCTTTATTTGTATTTGCTGTGTAGTAATTTATGGCTAAAATAGTTAATGAATTGAAAAAATGGCATGTGTCAGCACAGCACATGAAATGTTTTTTATACAAATGTCCGAGCCTGTGGTGCCTGGTGACGATGTGTGTGCTGTTTTGCCCACTTCCACTCAATACTCCCCTTCCCTGCCTCTTCTGTGGAGTGTTCCAGTTGGCCTACAGTTGGTGCTGTTGTTGTGTGGTCGCTTGGCTGCCTCTGTGATTGTCAGTTGCATTGATAAATACCACAAGGCCATAAAAATGTGCAAAGCCAAAAGGCAGAACGGCTGTTGGTTGGTCTACTCTGTGTTTCAACTACTATATAAATTTCAAAGTTTGATATGTTGGCCTGTTGCCTTTCAGCACCAAATCACGAATCACGGCAAAAGAACGTTGGGCAATGGTTTTAAACAAACTGCTTTAAGACAACTGCTTTTGTTGGCCAGCCGTTGTGACTCATTGTCGTCTGCTTTTGGTTGTTATTTTGGGTGCTCACCTTGTGCTTTATAAAAGGTGGTTCCATATTTTTCTTAGCCTCATTAAGTCTTGGGCCTTTCTTTAATCAAAATGTATTCCGCACGGCTACTGTTGATTCTACTGCCACAACTGTTGGTCTTTTCGAGTGCACAGGACTTGCAAGGCAACTCCATTACTCCCACTACGATTGCTTATAAATCTACTACTAATATATTTGAAAAATATTTAACAAAGTCACGAGCTGCCGTTGAGAACACAACACGATCTACAACCACCGAAGGAGTGTGGTTCAAAACAACAAGCACATCCACCGTACCCACAACTAAATCCACTTTAGTTACTATATTAACCACAAATACGACAATACCAACAACAACAACGCTTATAACTGAAACCACGGGATTAACTTTAGGTGCAATTACAATTCCCATCACAACTGAAGCAAAATCTTCACCAACAACAACCACAGCAGCAACTACAATAAGAAGTACGAAGACTTTGTCAACGATCTCTTCTACCAAATCTACAACCTCTAGGAAACCAAAAACTATTCCAACCTCAACTCAATTCCATGCACATCATTTTGGTCACAGAATGAGCACTTCAACCATCGATTCTACTCTAAAATCTGAGCTGACTTCGGTTTCTAATGCCTGCAAGAATTTTAAGCTGCACTGGGGTGTATATGCTGTAATTTTGGTAGCCCTGGGCAGCGTATACTTTTGAATATTTCGTCTCCTATTTGGCATAAAATATTATTTATGTATTTCAAGAGTATACAAATTTATGTATTCAGCACTAAAACATATTTTAATCACAGTCAATAACATTATATCTAATTAAACTTTCGATGTTTGAAAAATGACATTATGATTTAAATTATAATTTTAAATAAATAAAGAAAACAATTTTAAAAATGATATTTTTATTTACCTTTCAAAATAAACAATTAGTGAACTAATTTACTGTCGCTTTTAAACGAGTTTCTTAACACAATTATTTGTTAAATTATGTACATTAATGTTGGTTAAAGTTTCAATTAAAGCTTTAGTTTATGTGCATTTAAATTTTTTATTTTATTTATGCGCTGCGTCAATGCAGACAGAAAAGTTTGGTAAAAAATGGGAGCATTAAATTGGATTAAAGCAACTGCAAAAAACTAGCCGAAAAAGAGCTAAATCGATTAAATTTATATATTGTATATATATAATTTTTTTCTGCTAGCGGCCGTGTGTATTGTCTATGTATTCAGAATAAAATATGTCACAAACTGTTCATAAATTCATTTAGTGCATAAAATTGGCGCCGGTTGACGTTGGCTCTGCGTGTGCAATTGCCAGTGAATTATTTAACATTTAAAAGTGCATTTCATATTTGTTTCGGGGCGACAGACCAAAAACGAAATCCAATGTCTATACGTATAAAATACGAAAATACCACATATATATATGTATGTATTTTGTCAGGTATATGTATTTTATGCACGTTTGCCATTAGCCGGCGCGTGATGTCATGCTTATCGATGGGCGGTAAAAGTTTTTTGGCTAACAGCAACTCAGAATGTTGAGTGTCAAGTTCAGCACTCGCATTGTGGAAAGTTGCAAGTTGCCTGGCTAAGCGACGATCAAAAAATGCTGTACGACAAGCGGTACTTGGCAGCTGCGTTGCGTATACGCCACCTAAGCAAACGAAGTAATAAATATTCACGCTGAGCTGACAAATTAATACCCTATCAGTCAGTTTTACAGCAGCAACTTTAGGTATTATGAGTTACACATAAATATCTATTTTTGATTCATCTTTTCACATTTATTCCAACTCCTTTAAGGCGTTGCAAACGCTCCCACAGAGCCATAATACCCTTTGCTTTAGCATAAACAAATTTGCGCACATCTGTTGCGATTTTCACCTTGTGAAAGTTTGCATTTGCTTTGCCATTTCCAAACGTCAAGTTCACACGCTTTTCTCCTGGCCATGTTGACACAGCTGACGGTCTAAAAAGAACCCAAAAAGCAGAAAAGAAAACATGTGCAGATACAAAGAATGGAAAGAGAAAGAACAACAAATCCAGCATCTGCAACGTTTGCAACAAGAATTCTCCAAAAAATAGAAAGAAAGTTGTTTCAAAACTTTGCCGAACACGATGCGTCAAAAACTTTAGCCAGAGAAATTTCAGTGAATTTTTCAAAACTTAATACTAATGTTATTAAAGTAACATTTGATTTAAAAAAGCTTTGTTTTAATTATATGGATTTTATGTTACAAAATGTGCTGCTTTTGATTTAAACTTAATTGAGTGATTGTCTTCTGTAGCTCGACCTCCGTATACTCCTCCTCCATGCACTCAGTAAGCCATGGCTTAAATTTATAGATACCATAGCTGAAAATTGTCAAAAGGTCTAAGGTCGTCTAGTTATTATTCGATATCAAAAACAATTTACATATTCATGTTCAGTTTATGTATTTCTTCATTTATATCTTTTTCGCATTATCAGTATTTTTGGATATCTAAAAGAGACGGGATCTGTTCTTCCTGTTATGACGCTTCTTCTTTGTCTTGTTGTGGCTGGTAGTCGCTGTGGTTTCCACTGTGGTTGTCTCCTCGGTTGTAGTGCTCAGAGCATCACTTTTCAGGATCTCAAAAGCCATGTCATCAAAGCTCACAAAGGGCACATCCATCGACTGCAATCCCTCATTACCAGCCTGCATAAAGAACGAAGAGCCCTGAAAAGGCACCGATTGAGCTGCCAGGAAACTCAGAGCGAGTACTACGACAAAACTTAGAGTCTTCATTGTAAAACTTTATCTCTTGATTGTTAAACTTGAATTGTGTCTAAGAGATGAGCGCTCTTTCTATTTATAGGGCTCAGTGAGCAACTGTTTTACAATCTCAACTGTTTTCCTAATCGAGTCACCAAAAGCGTTTAAGGAAAACAGTTGAATCAATTAGTTAGACCACTATCCAAAGCTGACTCAATCAATTCTGCAGTTGGACTATAAAAGCTGGCACTGAATGGAATTATAATTCAGTTTGCTTTCAACAATTCTTGTAACACAGTGGGAAGCAAAGAAAAAGTGTTGCAAAATGCGTGTTCTCTTAGTTCTGACTGTACTCGCAGTGCTCGTGGTGACTTCTGTCAGAGCAGAAGCCGAAGCGGAGGCAGAAGCTGTAGCAGAAGCAGGAGCTGAAGCCGGTGCTGAAGCTCTGCCCGATCCGGCTGAAAAGTCAAAGACCAGGAAAACTCCCAAGCCAAAGGGAACTACCACCATGTCACCCAGAGATCTATTTCTCATGCATGCCCATCACTCTACGCCAAAGAAAAATTCCAAGACCACAAAATTGGGATCACCTGTTAAAGCAACAACATCAACAATAACTACAACCAAAGTAGCAACAACAACAACACTACCAGCCACACCAGCAGCAACAGCAGAGGTGGAAACAACAACAGTGAAGCACACGGGCAAAGCAACTGGCAAAACTACTGGTAAATCCAAGCCCAAGCCCAAGTCCAAGGGCAAGAGTAAGGTTCATAGCCAGAGACAGGTAAAGGAAAAGCCTTGCAAGACCAATCAGAAAGGAAATCGCAAGAGTCGTGCCGACTGTCATAATCACAACAAAACAACAGTTGCCACAACTTCAACTCCTGCTCCAGCTCCCACTCCGTCTACTGCTGCTTCTAATCCAGCCGATGTCAGTCCTGCCGGTGATGATGTGGCTGCACCTCAGCCAGACGAATCCCCTGTGACTGTAGCTGCTTACATTTCTGGAATCTTGGAAATGGCAGCCAATGAACCATTTGTTGAGACTCTGATTTTGGACAAGTCCAATAGCACCAGCAATGACGCTCTGAAGGAGATACGCGCCAAGGCCGATCTCGTTGCTCTCGATAGCATTAATGGAACTATCGATGATGTTAACGTTTTCCCTTAAAACAGTGGCTGATTGACATGAAGAGTCAAGCATGTGCTACTGTTTATAAATATATTGCAAAATGATTTAAATATATTCCATATGGCAGTTAAAAGTAGTGAAGTGGAATTAAAATATTCATAAATAAAGTTAACACTTATAAAGGGTGACATAATTCTTAAAATCAGCAGCTGAATCTCTGCTCTTGTCTCCAATAGCCTCCATTTACATTAGCCTTACACAATACTCTATGGAATTGAGCTCCACTGTTTACTGCAGCACAATGAATACAAATTTGTATGCAGACAGCTGGGTATTTTTGAAAATCACATTTGGAGAAACTCATTAGCATAAAAATGCAATTAGGGTCAATTAAAACACTTGAAACGTCCGAATTGTACAAGTGAAGCGAAATCCATTGATAATAAACATGCAATGGCCTCGACATGGATTTATATATAGAAAATGCAAAACTAGAAATGCAAAAATTTTCCAACTGTAATGCAGAAGTTTTGCGCGGTTCAAACTGAAATTCAGATAACAACGAAATACAAAAAGGATGAAGGAGAGCAAAAAAAAAAACTTTAATAAATGCTAAAACATGGCCATAATTTCCAGTTACTTTTCTAATCTGCTGATAATATTAGAGGCCATAAATTTTCGCATGCTTTCATAAATTGTTCGTGCATAAATTCTTGCGCTGAAATCTCGGCAAGTGCTGCTCTGCTATGCCATTCTCTTCAGACTTTGCTGCCTTTCCGCTTTTCCACATTTCTTTTTTTTTTGGGAGCAATGAAAATGTTGTTGGGCTCTGCAGCAGCAGCAGCATTTCAAATATTCATTCATGCAAATTCATTAACATTTTTTTTTTTTTTTGTACTTCGCCGTCGCGTTATGAATGCAAAGGCTGCACATTGAGCAGACAGCAAAAAGGATATAACGTATACGTATTGTTCATAACGTATACGCCACCACAAAGAGAGACTAGAAAGCGAGACGGCTAGAGACAGGCGGTGAGAGAGGAGAGAGGGAAGACAGGGAAACGACCGGCTATGTAAAGTGATTTGCCTTTTTTATGGCCGCTTTAGACGATTGAGTTTTCTTCATTTTGTTTGTATTTCTGTATGTTGGTCGACCGCCATTTTCCACGTAGGCAACTTTTAAGCATCGCAAAATATGCTCACAAAATGTGTGGTAAAAATAAATTTGCTAAAAAAGAAAGCAGCCGCCATTACGCTCGCCCACAAGCTCCTTCCCTTCCGTCTGCTGCTTATGTTATTAAAAATACAGCGAAGTAAATTAAAAAACTGCAGTGGAGATGCGAAAAAGGAAAAGCGAGAAAATGTTAGAAAAACGCAACAAAAGCCGGTGAAAAATTTCCGTCTTGGCTCCGGTTTTCCATTTTCCTTTTGTTTACCTCGTTTTCCCCAAAACATTTGGCGGAACTTCACTTTTATTTGCATTTGCCGTTTGGTTTTGAGTTTCGTTTCGCTTTTGTTTTGTTTTCTTTTGCTTTTTTATGCACTTTGCTTTGGCCTTCCGCGCATTTGCCGCTTTTTTAATTTCTCAACAAGCTTTTTAACGTCAAAATAAGCGTAATATTTAGTTGTACTCGGAAGGCAAAAGAAGTGGCAGAAAGAAAACAAGAAGAAAATTATGTTTAGCAATGCGGAAGTAAGCATATTATTTCGCTATTTTTACTATGCACTCTCTGGGTCTCTCTCGCTCTCTCTATCTGTCGACCCTTATTCCGCTTTTCTTTTTAGTTATATATATTGTGTTCTATTATGCGCTTGTTGTTGTTGCTGTTGTGGCTTTACTTTTTAATTATGCAAGTGGAAATGTAAATTTCCGTGAAGTGTAATAAGCATAGTTGAAATATTTCATCTTTGTTTACGAGTTGCTTTTGATTATTTAAAATGAAGCGCACCAAAAATAATGCTACGAAAATGAACTCTTGGACTTTCTGAACTTTGCTTAAAAAAACAATTTAATTAACTAACTTTGTGTACCTTTTTATCGTTACAGGTGAGTCACAGTCTCCGTTGAATCTTAAATAAAGTAAGTCTATAGAAAATTTAAACTATTATTAGTTGATCAATGCTCACTCGAGCAGCATATTTCTGAGCTGAAATGCCAATTTCAACTTTTAACTTTTATTATATAGTCAGCAAACCACTCATTAATATTTTTACATCATCTCAAACCAAAATAAGGAATGCAAGCAATTATTTATGCCTCTTTCAAGTTATTTCCCAGATTTCCTTGCAGTTTTAATGACTGTATACTTAGGACAACTTTTACAGTTCAATCCAAAAATCTCAGAGTTTTAACAATCGCCCAAATGTTTATTGCTCTCGTAAATAAACGATTACTGCTAGTTTTTATATGCCTGTGACTTGTCTATAATTTGGTTTATAGTTGGAAGCACTTGTAAATTTGCCTGAATTTAGTATGCTTTTATCATTTTTGAAAAGCTTTTCAATATATTAACTGTCGGATGGGGACCCAAAATGATGCCACAAAAGCGTAAAGTTAAAGCAAACGAAGTCAGACGATTGAGATAAATATCATGCATAAATATCATAAAAGAAAGTGCCATAAAAACGCGCAGATTATCTAAGACTATGGCAGGATAAGGCATCGAGTATGAGGAGACAAACTTTGAGTTTAGCGATATCAGAGACAGTTCATCTCTGGGCAATTCTTGTGGTGAAAGGAAAATATTTGTGGATGGGGCGGAAAAACATTTCGGGGCATTATGAAAAATGTAGCACGGCTAAAAATATGTTTTGAGCAGCGAAAATGCAAAGCAATTTAGCGTAAAAAGGCAGCACAAGATGGAGGAGTGGAGGAGGGTGGGTTATGGAGGGGGAGGGAGCGTGGGAGTGAGAGCAAAGGCAAATTTCAAGTCAGCGTGCTGGAAAACATTTGCTCGATTCCTGCCTGTGTGGAATGCCTTTGTGGCGTGAAGGCTTTCAAATCAAATGAGTGGGCACAAAGTGGGCACCATGTGTACAGAGGGGTGAGTGGAGGGGAGGAATTTTCCCGGGGCAGATTGTCATGTTGAGACACGACGCACGCCCAAACTAATTTATTACTTTAATTCGCGTTCAAAGTGGCTGCCGTTTGTCTGTTCCTGTTTTACAATTTCTGTTGAGTGCCAAGTTATAAATGATGCGTCATTCAGGACTTAGCCAACAATCCCACCACCCTCCGTACTCCTCCCCCTCCCGCTGTCTGGCACCACTCTACTATATCATATTATGCGGCAGCACGGTGTCGTAAATCGCTTTTCAAATGCTGCATCTATTGGCATTTGTTGTAAATGCTTAGAATGTGTTGTGTGTGGAGGGAGCATTTGATTTTTATCAGTTTTGTGGCATCATCTAACCCAGTTTCCGTTCTGTTGAACTAACCTTGTAAGCGTACACAAATTTATGTGTATGCAGGCCATAAAAAATGAAAGAGAATAAGAGAAAGAGAGAGGGAGAGGGAGAGGAAGGGAGATCGACTGTGCTCTTCTGGCTTTCTCTCGTCTCCACATGTTCTATTCTACTGTCTGGTTCTTTGTGTGTTCTGCGTTTACTGTGATTTATTGCATACTTCTTGGCGGATTTTGCTGTTTTGTACAACAGTTTTCTTTTTTCTCTTGCTTCCTTTTTCGAGAGTTGATATTTTATTTTATTTTTTCCTCATACTGACTTTGGCAAGCTGCAAAAGGCTTAAAGAGATTGCTAGTTTGTAATACACACATGTGTGTGTGTGTGTGTGAGTCTGAGTGTGTCATTGCTGTTGATTTACTGTTTGTTGTGATTTAAAAGTTTGTGTGGGAGTGGGAGCTGCGAAATAAAGTTGTCTTTCATGGTCATTCGAAAAATGGATTCTCAAATTGTGTTACCCTTGCGCTCAGTAGAAAGTCTTTAAATTGCTTAAATAATCCTTTCAAAGGAGTCACAATAAGTTGACTTTGCAAAGCAATAAATAAATATTTCTAATGCAGAAAAAAGCTGTTCAAAGTTTTAAGTTTTTGTGTGGTAAACTCCATTTGATAACAAAAACTGTTATGGGATTATTCGCCTAATTCCACTCCTCGTGTAATGTGCATAGACTTATGTTATGAAAGCGAATTCAAGTGTTGCGCTCTTCAGAGCTGGTTAAGGCCCTCATGTCGTATGTGTAATATCAGTATAAACAAAATCTAATGCAAATATCACTTCAACTGTCACCTTATGCCTCGTCACACCCACTTCCACACATACACAGACATCGCAGCCCATTCGCAAACTGCGCTCTAGACCAATAACCACTTAACACATACACGACATCGTCATACTCTCGTAGTCCTTGTCGTCCTTTTGCTGTCAAAAGCGCAAACAGCAGCAGCCGCGCACAGCAAAAACGTCGGCGCTCCAATAATAATCATACGCCCCATTGTGCAACGCCAGAATGGAGTAAAAAAGAGGAAAGAAGCAAGCTGAAATCAAATTTTCAACGTTCATTTAACGCTTTGTCGACACCGGCGCAGCAGCTTTAAGCAGGTTGTCTTTTGGCCCTGTTAGCCTGCTTGTGGATGCTTGCAACTTGCCACTGTTCTTTATTATTTAATCCTGCGGCCGCTACAGGACAATGACGTTTGCGACGATCCAACGTTGGCTTGGTAATAAATTTTAAGGACGTTAAATTTGTTAACAGCAATTTAACTATTAACGACAGCCAAAGCACACAAAAGGAAAAGTGCACGAGCTGCTGACTAACAGCGAAGACTACAGACAGTGCCAAAAAAAAGCTGTAGTTGATTAGACAGTAAATTAAGTACTCATTTTAAGGATCCCACTTTGTTATAGTCAGCTGCTTCATTGAAAATAACAGTAGCTTTGATGTTTCTGTTGAACTTTAGTTTGATTTCTCACAGTGCACTCTCTCATCCATTAACAAGGATTACCTCCACTTCCATCAGCATCAGTTCCATCAACAGCTGCTCTCTGCTTTCTCGCTTTCTTTCTTTCGCTTTCGGTTTGGCCAAGAAACCCACTCGGCGTATGTGGAATTTTAATTCGTTGCAAAAGGCGGAAGCAGTCATCCAGACCAGCAGCAGCAGCAGCGTGGCCGGAAGTGGGTTAAAAGCAACGCAGACTCACACGCACACAGACATATGCAGATATTTGTCTACTGTCTGCTCTCACTCCCCCTCTCTTCTACTATCTCTGTGCCTCTCTCTTTGCTCGTGTTCTCCTTGCTCTCTTTGACTATGGTTTGTTGCTGCTGCTGCCATCTTGTAAGCCATAATATCGATTAAGGATTATGATAATGATTGTATGCTTAAGTTGTAATTGCAAAACTCAAACAGCCAGCGTTGCACACACACACACACACACACTCATACACTGCACACCGAGTCGAGGTTAAGCACACAGGCAGTGGGTGTGCGGTGTGTGTGAGGTTTGTTGCCGCGCAGGTTTATATGCATGAATAAGTCGTGAAGATTGATTAGGAATTTGTGTCATGGTATTAATGCGCTTGTTCTTCTTGTTATTGCTATTGTCGCTTATAATTGCTCAATGTCGCGTTGTCGTTGTCAGGCTCATGAAAACAAAACACACAGCACACACACAAACACACACAGCAGCTCAAATTTGTTAGCTTCCACATGTTCCAAAGACCTATTTCCTCTCGCTCTCTTTTCTTCCTCCTTCTGGCTATCTCTTTTTCTGCTTATTGGCCGCTTCCTCTTACTTTTTGCTAGCAGCGTTTTAATAATTCACAGTTAATTGACTGTTGACTAAATAACGATTAGCTCTAATTGCGTATCCATAAGCGAATTGATGGCTAATTTAAAACAGTTGGCTCGATTGACTTTGGTTAACAGCGTAAACTGTTATTTAGTCTAAAAGCCAGTTGACATAAAAAGTGGAATCAATTATTTATTAAGTCTATTGAACTATTTTTGTATCGTAAAATGTATCCTACTACTAGTACTATGACTACTCTACCTCAACTAATTTTGATTATATCTTTCCTGTGTTATGTTGTAATATGGCTATTATATAATTCCCCTTTACTTCTTTTTGTTATTATAAAATAATTCACATTTCTGTGTTTCAATCTGCATACTTTACTCTTTAGGCAACCCCAACTCGTTAGTTTTTAACCCTATTCGTACCAATTAGACTGGTGATGATGTAAATAGTTAGTAAATGCCTGAGTTTTTTCTCCCATTCGCATTTCTCTCAATGCCCAACATGGTTTTAGCATTTATGTAAGTTTTGCAGCTCTTCTAAGGCTGTTAGCCATGCTTTTTGTTGCTTGATTCTCTGGCTTTTAGTTATAAACAAAAACGCCAACAGTTGGGGGAAACCAACTGACAGCTTCTTTTGTCACTTTTTGCTGGCGTGAAGAACGAACCGCGGGGAATGCCACACAAAAAGCCGGAAACTTTGTTGCTAAACAGCCAAACAAATAGATATGAATATACGTTGGTTGTCTCTCTGGCTCTCCCTCTCTCTCTCTCTACCTCCCTTTCCCTCCCTTCATCTCTTTCGTTTTGTGTCCATTTCTTTCGGTGCAGCAGTTTTTTGCCCCATTTTATACCAATGTTTGTTTTGAAAATAAAAATATTCCACATTTTTTCCTTATTTTTTAGTGTTGATACCGTTTCCATTTCACTTCAGCATTGTTTTTCATTAGGCATTAAGAATTGTTTTTCCTGCGTTGTCGACTTAACGCGACTACTTTGTTATGAAGCGCATTTTTGCAGCATTTTAGTTGAGAGCAGCGAGATAGAGTGATACCAAGAGAGAGAGATGGAGATAGAGAGCGGATAAAAGAGTTACGTGTAGAACTCTCTGGGTGCATGTCAGGCTAATGCATGCCTCATGCGCTTGTTCTAAAGTTTTTTCCCCTCTTTTCTCTTAGTTCCCTACTGTGAATCCTGTATTGTTTGCTTCGCTGGCAGCTGGCAACTGTTGGACTGGCTTATGTGATGATGCCAGAAGCTCTTAGCGTTAATTAGATGCTGGATAAGGCATGTAAATTTTGTTAACGGCCCGTTGAGCTAATTTGTGGCAGCTAAGAGCATACGAGCTGCCACATGTCCTGATCCCTGGGAGATTAGAAATTATGAGCTTATCTACAGCTAACTGCTGAGTTATCTAAGCGTTTTACTGTCTATGGATACAGCAATATAACCAATCAGTATTTTTTCAATCAGTTAAAAGTTTTATTGTAAAGCAGGAGAAATTACATAAATATTTATTCAGTAAATGCTTTGATTAAATTGACCTATCACATCATGATATGACTTATTTCATTGTGTTTAAGCATTCGAATTTAAACATTTGTTGCTTGAGAATTCCGCATGTTCAACAAGCGCTGAGTTATTTAAAAAACGGTTACAATGTCTTGGCCCAGAGTACAGTGAAGCGCCCCTAAATGCCAGCACGTGCTTGACATACGGTAAATTATATCGATTGCCGCAAAAGCTAAGCGACAACAGGACAGACAGAGAGAAATGAAAAGAGACATAGAGGGGAAGAGAGAGGGAGCTAACAAAGGACACCTTGGAGCTTTAATATGTAGGCGACTGAGCGAGCTTAAATAAATAAAATTTCTGAATTTATTTTTTTTTTCTCCCTTGGTAAGGGAAAATCCCAAGAATCCGTTTTGAGTGGCGAAATTCAGGGCCAGAATTAGGAATGCGCGTTGAATTCTAAGAGCAGAATCAGCTTAAATGATAAAATATCACATAAAAAATATTTGCTTTATGTGTGTAGGTGTGTGTGTGTTGAAATTTTCCATTTGAGATGCCTTTTTTCCATATTTCTCTACTTTCATATTTTTTTGGTGACGCGTCGCGAGCATTTAGCAGGTAAAATTCGTCCTCAAAGTGGTGTAGATGGTGGGCTGTGCCTGTGAGAGTGCAAATATTGTGCTATTTCCGACCAAAGTGGTTTCTGATAGTCATCCAAACCAACAACTTCCTCGCTCCCCATTCCCTGTTCTCCATTTTGAGTTCCCTCTGTGTGTGGGTGGCAGTGCACTTGAAAATATCGATTTATGTCTTGAGTTGAGTCACATAAAGTTTTTTGCCTTCTTTGTTTGCATATTGCAGATTCAAATGGCTGGATTAAGTCTCAGTCACATCCAGAGTTAGCTCGACTTTGAGACATTGCCAAGTGCCAGTTGCCAGTTGCCAGTTGCCAAATCGATTGATGAGCAAAATAAGATTTTGTGCTTCAGTTTGCCAGCACGTAATTTTGGAGTATTTGCTAATTTGTTCAATATGCTGATGGCTTTTGGCCATTTAGCAACTACCGAGTGCATCCTTTAGCCATTATGGAAACTACAGTTTAATGCTCCATTCGAAATGCCAGGCACGTGTTGACTTTTAAAAAACTTTGCTCAACAAATGGCTGCCAGAGCGGACAAAAAGTATTAGCCACCAAAAAGCAAACAAAGCAAAGTTGTCCATGAATGCTCTTAAACGTAGAAAAGAGCTGATTTTGTGTAGATAAAAATGCAGTAATTATTTAACAGTTGTATCTTTTAACTTATAGCTTAAATTGCTGCAGCTTAAACAATGAATTTTCCCAGATTCCTATACTCCCCAATCTGATAACTCTTTCTAGTGTTGCAAGCTTCATAAGTATTTCGGCAAGCTCTGCCAAAAGTCTGGCATAATTCCACCCATTCGCACATATCCCCATGGCCAAAATAATGGCAATTGCAGTAGCAACAGCAGTGAGTAGCGAGAACTGCAGTGGCAATAGAATCAGGAGCTGAACAAGGACAACAACCGTTGACTGGGACGATGATGCGACTTTCTGCTGCACATTTTTATCACGTATTTCTAATTAGCACATGAAATGCGCCACTGAGCCCGGAAGCAAAGCATCAGGCAGCTGCTGTCGCTCTTATAAACTAGAAGGGGGGCCAGTGAAATAAAATGAGGAGAAAAACGAGCGAGGGGTTTGCAACAAGGATTCGCGAGTGTTAACATGGAAGCTGCAACTGCGGCACACGCCAAATAATATCAAAGTCATTTTGCAATTTTTGACATTAAACTCGGAGAAGACCGAAGTGAGAAGAGAGAGCGAGAGGAAGATAGGAAAATGGAGTGAATGAACTGCTGGTCGGGACGTGCTTTAACGCTTGTCTTCCAGCTTTCAAGTTTGTTTAACCCATGCAAGCGGCGACTGTTTGCCGACAGAGGATCAAGTTTGAGTTGTCGAAGCCCTGGCACGTGTCTGCCACACTCGAGGCATGCCACATGACAGGCATGCTAGCAGCCTGTTCCACCTTTCGTTTCCCGGTTATCTTCTGTGGGAATTTAAAGTGTTCGAATCTGTTTAATTGCTTGTAAATTGACCTACAAATGTCAATGTGACTCTCCCTCTATCTCACGCGCTGCCAATCAGTTTTCATTGATTTTATTTAACAAATAAATAAACAACATTAAATATACAACGCCTTATAATGCAAACAAAATAACAGTCGGTTAACTTTTGTTTTATTTACACAATTTACAATTACAAAAAAATGCATTCGCTTGCCAAGTTTATACAGCGTTCGTAACTGTTACCTCCCAACACAACGCCTGCATATGTTGTCTGTAAGTGTACACAAACAAATATAAAAAACAATTGGCTTTTCGCATAAATAAATTATTTTGGCAAGACTGCGACTGCCTGTCACGTGTTGCTGTAGCTGTAACTGTAACTGTAACTCTACGAGTGACAGATGATGTCAAACTCGGCGCGTTATTCATGTCAACAATTGGAATTTGTTAGCAAAAAACTTTAAATTGCAAAATTTTGTTATTTTTCCTGCGGAAAAATGTAAATAGACAGCGATTAAATATTTATTTTTATAATAAATGAAAGACAGCTGTAAATTGATTATCAAATAGATTTAATTAAATTGCAAGGGGATTATTAATTAATCTAGTTGTAGGACATTAACCAAAGTGATTAGTATCGATTTTTCTGCTTTTATTAAAAGCGCACAATTTTTTGCATCACATATTTTTTCTCAGCAAAAATAAACAAATTTGGCATACATTATTTTACCTGCTTCACACACGCATTTCAAATTGGATGTGGCCCAAATAGTGTAGCATACTTTTAAGCTTTTCATTTTTACAGCTGACTGAGCTGACGCCTAGGTTGTTGTTGTCGCTCTCAATATTGTTGTTTCTAGCTTTACTGTTGCTGCAGTTTTCCACACCATCAATTCCAAATCAATCAATGTCATTTCCCTATAAATCATGCACATAAATAAAGGTGTACAGAAAGTTTTGATAGCAATACACACACACATACATACATATGGCTTACCAGCAGCTGCTGCATTATATTTTATTAATAATAATGCGTCCCACGTGTAGATGTGTGTGTGTGTGTGTGTGTGTGTAATCGTGTCAACCATTTCCATTTTAAAAGCAGCAAAACTTTGTCTACAAAGATTTTCGCAAAGTTTTCTTAGCAAAGCTTGTGTTAGTACGTGTGTGTGTGTGCGTGTGTGCCTATGTGTGTGCCTATGTGTGTGACGCATTTTCAATTAGTTTCAATGGCACTCAACACGTGGCGCCACACACAGTTGCCTGCTTGCTTACCGCGTTAGCAAATGTATCAACGTCACAGCGAAGACACAAACGGCTTGATAGTCAGCAAATAGATTGGCAATAAATGCACCATTAAATCGGCACCATTGGGGCAAGCACCGAGGCAAGTGGCAAGTTGCAGCGAGTGTTCATGACGGTTTTTGCCAACTTTTGCATGAATAATGAGCTCTAAAATAAAATGGCAAAGCAAGCAGAACGTACATGTCTGCTGAAAATATTACAAGACCTGGGAAATAGTTTTCCTTTGGTGTCAAAGGAATGTCAATGCTTCAAAAAGATAAGCTGCATTTACTTACAGGGCATGAATCATTTCAAAATTGAGCTTAAAGATCGCAGCCAAAATCAAATGCTTTCTTTTCTTTTTATTTCTCTACTCTTTCTATATGCTTAACCCCATTTAATTTACTTTCCAACACACCAAAAAAGTTGTTTTTAAATTTCGCTTAATTAATTTACCTTTTAAGTGGAAAAAAGAAGAGTCCAAGGGATAAAGATATTTGGTTGCCCTAATTTTTTTTAATTTGCCCACATATTTATGTAGTGCGCAAACATTTTTTAATATTTATTTTTATGTGTAAAATGTGCTTTTAATTAAATTTCGGTAAAGCGTAGAGCTAAAAAAATAAAATAAATATAAACACGCAAACGTGAGCCATAAAAGTGTGTGTGTGTGTGTATTTGAGTAGTATGTGTGTCAGCTCAGAGCACACAAACGAGCGGACAACTGAGTTTTTTAAGGACACATTGTGTACATTTATTTACAAGTGATTTTTTTTATGGCAGTGTTTGTAATTCACTGAATTAAAAATAATTGGATATCTACTAAAACTTACTATTATTGCGCTTTAATTCAATTTTTATATTCATCCAAATTGGCTGACGAAACACTTCCAGTAATAATTTTAAAAAGAAAACTGATTTTTCGATGGTTGTGGATCAACTGAAAATCATTTAAAAAATGCGCATAATATCAACACATTGACGCCATGACTCGATTCCAGACAGAGCCATTTGCATGAATCCGTTTACTCGCTTTCAACGTGGCCGTGAGGAGAACAAACAATATATGCATTTAAATGGCCAGGCATGCATTTAATAGCTCTGTAGTTATTTAAAGTGAAAAATCGGTCGACAAAAGTCAACAGACGGAGAAATTGTTTTTTATTTTGATGAAAAATATTATGCAACACTTGTGGGAGACTAGAAATGGGTGTGGGGGTGGGAGTGTGTACGGAATATAACAGGTATAAGCTGTAGAAAAATAAATGTATACAAAAACGATATGAATCAATCAGTTTTGCTCGACATATAGTAGACCCTGCACTGCAAGGCAGCATTAAATTTAAAGTTCCCACTTCAATTCAAAGTAAATATATATAACATGCTGTCAAAATAAAATTGTGTCAGAAAAATGCTTGGTTATGAAACCTTAGTTGGAACAACAATTTCCTGCTGCATTTAACATTCTCTGGGCTGGTCGTCGGTTAATAAAATATGAGATGCTTCCTGTTGCTGCGCTTCCGGCAACCCAAATTTAGAACTTTACAAAAAAACACACGTCGTGTGGGAAAATGAACCCAAAACACAACACGCACTGACTGGCCCAAAGACAAGGGGCGCACGGAGGTCAGAGACAACGAACTGGAACACACAACAAAAAAATAACGGCCAACGCAACCCAAAAAAGTATGCAATAAAAAAATTAAAATCTAAGCAAAACTTTTTGCAATTAAGCGACATTTTTATTGCTTCCTCAATGGAAGAGACAAACAGAGAAACGAGAAGCAGCAGGAGAAGGAGGAGAAGAGAAGAGGGGAAAGGCAAAACGTTGATGGCGTTACAAATTTTTATTACATTTTCTTGCCATTACGCGCAGCTTTTCATTGACAAGCGGCAAAAAGGAGCCGAAAACTTTTAGCCTTTTTATTCTTTTTCCGTTCTGTTGGTTGTTGCGTCGTCCTTTCGCTGTTTGACACTTGTGTTGCCCAACTAGTTGAGCCTTTTGACGGTGTGTGAATCTGCCCAAGACAAGCTTTTTTTGAGTTTAATTTTCCCAAAGTGCTCATTAAATGGCTGCGAGAATTTCAATTCCAATTGCAAGCTTGATTAATTAAATTAGTTTGCAAATACTTTTTCTAAAGAAAGACAAGAAAAGCAACAAATGTAAATACCTTTTTACAGCTTGTCATGGGTGATTGGTAAAGATTTTATTTTTTGGCAACAACTGTTCTTGGCAATTAATATTCATTTGTTTCTTACTGATGTGGGGTTCAAAGTTCAGGGCTTACAAATTGGCCAGACAGTTTGCCAAATTTAATAATTCAAAAGTTTTTTGTATTTACTTCAAAAACAATTTCAATATCGATAAACAAACAGCAAAGAATTATATTGACCCACGCGAAAAGGAACGTGCCAAGTTAATGCAGAAATCAAGTTCGTTAAATCAATCTCAAGCTGTTTATATAACTTTTTGTTTGGCAAAGAATGTGGTTCAAATCAAAAAAGTTGTTTAAACGTTGAGGAGTGGGTTGAGAAAAGATAGACAAAAAGTGTAGATGGGAAAGAGTTCAATAAATAGCTTTTAAGGAAAGGTTTGAGTAGAAATCTGGCAAATATTTACTCCTGTTCACGAGCTTTAACTTTGGCTTAAAGATACTTTTCCCAAAATTCTTTTACACAGTAAAATCAATAGTTAAACTGGCAACAGAGAATGTACAGGGGAGAGAGAAGTTAACGTGGTGGTACATAAATATAATTTCGTCGTTGTCGTTGTCGTCGTTCGGATCGTTACTTCAATGTAACAACACACAAAAACTGCGCTTTCACTTCCGTTTCCGGTGTTTAGCCACACTTTGGCGTACACTGAACTTGGTCGAAGCGTTCACTTGGCTCTGGCTTGGGTTTGCCTAGTGAATGTGTCTGGCAATGGTCTAAACGATTATCAGCTGAATAAAATGAACGGCACACGAAATCCCGTTAGTTAGTAAGTTAGTTAGTAGTCCTCGTGCTGCAGCTCACGCATAGCTACAACAGCAACACACAACCAATAAAAACAACAGCAACAACGGCAAAGTGATCAAAAAGGGTTACGAAACAAAGGCCAAACCCCAAAACAAAAGGCATAAAAACGTCTGAAATAACTTCCGTTGCTGTGGCACGCACACAGACTAAAGGGGTGTTAAGGGGATGGGGCTGGGGTAGTGGGAGTGTGGGTGTTGCATAGCTAATACAAAACACACACTGAAAACACCAAAGACCATTAGGTCGCCACCTTATCAGATGGACAAAGTGCAACAGCCTAAAACTATGCAGCACTCACAGCGAAAGAGTGGGAGAAGTAGAGAGTGAGAGAGCGAAAAACAGCTGGAGAATGAGAATCACAATGTTGGAGGCTAGGCACAACAAATGTTGCCAACTTTTGGCGTGTGGCAGCCACTTAACGGGTCAGTTGCAGTACTTTAAATCCACTTGGCTCTAAATTTTGTTTAAAGTTACTTGAAGGTATGTAAATTTAACAGAAATTTAATACAATTTTGTGGCATAATTATAAAATAAATGTTTGGGGACACCACATCAAACAGTGTCCCCAATTTCCGGCATAACGCATACGCTCTAGTCCTTGATTGCCTTCTCCCCTTTCTGCTTTTGACTAATTATACAAATTGTCACTCATTTTGTTGGTTTTCATGTGCTTGTTTCTTACCAGCTACGTTGGCTCTTTTTAATTTTCATAAATGCTTTGGTCTTAAAACGTAATTGAATGTCGACCGTTGCAAAACAACAACAACAACAAGTACAAATACAACAACGATGGACAACAACTACGGAGGAATTAATAAACACATCACGCACACACGCAAACGACAAACCTGAAACGCACCAACAAAAAATAAAACAGAAAAATTACAGGGGTAAAAATATGTTACAGACCCGTCAAAGGTCAAAGCTAAACGACGTAATTCATGACGTTTCACGTGGAAAAAATACGGGAATGTTAAAGTAAGAGGAGTATTCTTTAAGGCGTCAGCCGGCCAGCTAGTTCTTAATTCCATAGGGGCGTTTATACACGCCCACAATAGCCGGTGCTACCCTGGATTATAATTTATTGATGAGGTCAAAAGAATCCCAGCTATTAATATATGTAACAACGGGGAAAAACTTAATAAAGTTGTTGATGATACCAGAAGAACACAAGTTGAGTAAGAAATTATAAATATGCAATGAGTTGAAAGTATTTTTAAAGTGCATTTATTTGTTTCCTAAACAATTTCACAAGAAATCGTAGTTTTCAACTACATTTTTCACATGTTTAATAATTTAAATAATTATTTTAAAGTTTTAGTTTTCCGTTTGAGAACATTTTGCTTCGGGCGCTGCTAAAATTTATTACATTTTACCAATTTCCGCTTTTGTTACTAATTAATTACAAATTTTCCAGCTGAACGCGACTTAAAATTGTTTCATGCCTTTTATAAATTGAATTCAACAAGGTTAGAACTGTAATCAATTGAATATGCATTAAAAATTCCCTCATTCACTTACCTTTCTCCATTCAATTTGTATGCCCTTCTCTTCCTTCTGCTGTCCATTGATGTGCACTGAAGTATGCGCTTGGAAAATAATTGCGCAACTGTAAATAATGTTCAAATGGAAAAACTGCAGAAACAATTTCATTTTAATTAAATATTAATTACTGAAATATTAAGAGGTAACTGGTGCCTAATCGCTGTAAAATAAATAAATAAAAACTGGGGTAAACTTCTATTTTAAATAACAGTTTCAACTCCTGTTACTGTGAAGATTTTTTGCACAAATTGGTGTAACCAAAGCTTTTCCTGCGGCACATTCTCTTAGGCATAGGCACGGGTCTCATCACGTACCAAGCCGAAAAGTAGGCAACACAAATCAAAGAAATGTCAGACACACTGTTTCCTAGATAGCCAGATGGCGAGAGGGAAAGTGAGAGAGAGGAGTGTGCTGGGAGCGTGCTCTCTTACTGTCTCGTTTGCTCGTAACGAAATTCATGAGCTGCATACGAAATTATGTTGATGCCTAAAAGTATGCCATGAAATTAAAATGCCACAACATGAAATGCTGGTCAAGAGTCACAAACACACACACACCGACTCACACTCATTTGTGTGTGCAGTCACTCGAAATAAATTACGTTACATTTTTCTAGCCGAGTTTTTGCCGTTCGCCGTTTGCCGCTGACGCAAAGCATCAAAAGCCAAGTCCACGGGACTAGGCCAAACATCACAGTGTGTTGCTTCCCCTCCCGTCATAACGTGTTCCCCTCGAGCACATATGCACATGCATAATTCACTTAATTATGTGTGTGCACAAGTCACACACACACACACAGCACGCAGAGCGAAAGCAAACGCTGAGCCTGCAGGGCGTTAACGATTTTAAATGCTGCGGTTTGGCAGCGATGACGTTTCGCCCCTCTCTTCTTACTGTTGCCCCTCAACTAGCTCTTATGCAGCGGCTGAATTTCAAATTAAATTCAAGAGCAAAAAAATCTAATTTTAATTTCAAAGCGGCGCTCATTTAGAAATACTTAATGATGTTAAACTAAAAACCAAGCGCCATGAAGTGCGTGCAGTCCGCAATGCGCAGTGCCTTCTCCTTTTCGCCGCAGTTGAGGTGAATTTTGCACGAATCTTACAATTTTTTGGTATGAAAAGCACGTACACGTAATACCGCAAAGCGCCACAGGACTGAGCGGGGAATAAGAAGCAGGCAAGAAACTTCCAAAGACGCAGCTCGCAATGAGCGAAAGATTTTTCGTTGAAACTAGCAAAATCGCACGGACTGCACTTAACGCAAGACGATAGATCGGGAGCAGGGAAATGGTTGACCGGGTCAGGTCATTGCTTTTAGCGAAGTGATTATTTTTGTACCCTCCTTTGCCCAAAAGGAAAATAGGTGAAAGCATTGGTAGAAGCAAAGTTAAACTTCGATGTACGCTGTCGTTAGCTGTCAGAGTAGTGACCAGGCATAAAAAAGTCTAGGGAAAAAAAACAATTGTGGCGAAAAGAAGAAAATTGTTGCCCTTTGAAGTTTTCTATTTCGTGGTTTTTTCCCTTCATTCGCTGCGCTAATGGATTTGAGCCAGGAAAACTTAATTTGAGGCCAAATCTGCGGGTCACTCAAGTGGCAAATATTAAGTGAGTTCAGCTCCTTTCTGAGCTGCAGTTCAAGTATTTCGCTTATCACGATTTTTAATTGAAATATACCAGGGAAAAACTGCTTCAAAAACTTCTATTAATCAACCAATTAAAATTAATAACATTGTAATATGAAAATGAACGAGTAAATCGGTCCATTTAAACTCGAGTCGCTTTTTAATTATAATTTGCTTATCCAAGTTCGATTTAAAATCACTTAACTCGTTGGGAAAATGATAACCCCCTTGAGCCCCCTAAACATTTGCAACTTTCTTCATTAAAACCATTTGTCCAAAGTTCGAATTTATCGCCTAGTTGACTACGTGCCACAGAAAAGAGTTGCAGGATTAGAAAATTCCCCAAATAACAAGAGAACATTAATTGCATTTCCGGCAGAGTTTTAAATTTTTAAATGATTTTTTTAACAGATTTTATGCTGAACTCGCTGCTTAAGCAAAAAGAACAACAAAGAATTATAGACCGAAGCATGTTCCTCCTGAACAAAGAGAGTGTTTGCATGAAAATATTTTGGTGTGTATGGCAGGCATAACGTCAAACTTTAGCCAAACAATTTTTGTAATAAACCAAACACACAACAAAAAAAAAAAAAGCAAACAAGTTTTGCAGTCTAGACAGGCAACAATTTTGATGATCCACTCAAGAATCGCGAATATTTTTTATTATATACCCTAACAGAGACCTGTTTGAGTTCTAAAACGAATGGGTAACAGCTTGAAATAAGTATATGAAATGCATTTACAAAATGTACAGATAATCACCTAAAATATTTTATAAATTTATTGATTTTATAAACCTTTAAGAATTTGAAGAATTTTTTAACATATTCCTATTAAAGCTTATTTAAAAAAAAATAGTGTACACAATCAGCGACTCTACTGTATTTAGACATTCACTTATTTAGTCTCGTTTTTCCCCATTGAAATTCCACAGTTTTTATTGCCAAAGTTTAGAGAGCAAATAAGCTAAACGATGCAGCTTAAATTGAAAACTTAAATATAAAAAATCATTTATCGGAACGGCATGCAACACGAGAAGCGTTTATTCGAGCCACTTTAAGATACGGCAGACAGGCAGGAAAATTTCATAGCCTACTTTGTAGCGCATTTTATTGATTTTCGTTCATAAACCGAATGGGGTGTGGTACGTTTGTCGGTGGGCGTAGCCACGCCTACGCCTCATTTGATTTATGCACAACTTTCGCCGTGGACTCAAAAAGTATGCCGCGTTTTTTGTTTGGAGAGCCCAAACTAATTTTGACCGCAAAATCTATAAAAAAAAACACTGAAAAAACAACTACAAATAGTTCAAGTGTTTGACCTGAAATAAATTTTATTCCATTTGCTTTTTTTATACATTTATTTTATGTTTTCCCCATTTGTTCATGTTTTAGTTAGCTGGAAAAAATTTAAAATATATGCCAATTTATGGCGAAGTGTTGGGCACTTCAAAACTTTTACAAAACTGTGAAACAGTTAGCGGGAGTTGCGGCTGTTCTAACCTATTTATATAAATTACCAATTGGGGTTAATGGAAAACAGAAAAATATAATGAAAGAGCTCTCTGTGTGTGCCGACACTTGACTGGGCGTGAAAGATTAATTACGTAGGTATTTAGTAAAGTTTAACGACACATTAGATAATTACCCTAGCATGTATGCGGTGAGAACTGTGTATCATGTATTCTAAAATTAAATTATCTTTAGAGTGACCATTTCGTTTAGATAGAGTAACTAAGACTAAGCTATTTCTAAATATCTGTATATTTTTGAAGTTGGCTTCGAGAACACCTATTCCGACTTGAAACAAACTAATGAAGACACGTTGGGAAAGTTCTCCTTTCTGACCCTACTGGTAAATATATTCATCAAAAACTTTTTTGCCTCTGAATACTCATTAATCACGCTGTAATGGAGGCAAATGATTTATTGTCTGGTGAATGCGACAACGCGAAACAATTAACGAGTTAAATATGCCACTTACACGCTATTTTCATTAATGTAATGCCAGCTGAAGTGCAAATCTCAACGCTAGATGGCGCTGCATTGAAGAAGAAGAGGAGTTATTCAAAAAGAGTGCTGTAGTGAGTTTGTTAATTATGTTATACTAACAGTTAATCGCTAGAAAGGGCACTTTCCTCCATTGTCGGTTACTCTCGAGTTAACATACAGTTTGTTGCGGCATGCCCCATGCCACATGACGCACAAAGTTGCGTGCTGCGGGGCCATAAATTATCGACAAGCGTCTTCATTAGTTCCTCAATATAACTTGTTCGTCTTCGTCTTTGTTGGCGTCTCCGACATTTAAAAAGTTAAATGCCACAAAATGTAGCTGCCTCAGTCGTTGTCAGGTAAAACAACCCAACCACTAGCCCTCCCTCACTACACCCCCGCAAGCAAATTGCGTGTCCTTTTGTTGTGGGCTTTTTCAAGCGCCGCTTCTTCGAAATAATAGCAACAGCAACAGTTTTCATCCCTTGGCTCTGTCTCAGCCAACGTCTTAAGTGTGCCGCATAATTTTTGATAATTCAATTAAGATAAGTTTCTTTGGACATTCTCTGAGTTCTCAGTTTGCTTCTCGTCATTCCCCCCGCTTACTGTGCGAAGCATTTCATTCAATTTGGTCAACGAACCACTTCTGGGTAGGCAAAAGCCGACTTTAAGTTGACATTCGAGTTGAGACATTAAATTAAATGTTTATTTGCTTGTTATGCATATTTTGTGCCAGGGAAAAGGATACTTGTTCAACAAGTTTTTACAGATTATCCAGCAATTTAGTTTTATAACTCAATTTAAAGCAGTTATTCTTCAGCCTTTTGTATTTCACTAATTATGAAATCGATGTAATTTTATTAAAATATTTTATGCAATTAAGTTAACTTTAGCTTCCTATATGCTCTTGTTATATTTTAAAATTGAATGTTTACTTTGCTCCACTCAGCCATACATTTCAAATTGAATTAGCCTAATTAGATTATATGATTTGGATCGCTTCAGTTCACTTTACTCACCCTTTTTTCGTACTTCCAGTTAAATGCAAATTCGGAGCACCAGCTCTAATTACGTTTGCCCGATAACGTAACCGAAAAAAACCGCAATAGCCCAAGGGCCACACCTCCGAAATAGTTTTTCCAGCCTTTAAGCATTTTTGTTACAGATTTTTGTGGTTCGTTCGCATATTTACCACAAAAATCACATACACGCAAGTCCCTTTCCCCACTGCTTTCCGGCTTTCTCTCCTTTTTGTGGGTATGCATATCAAGTTCTATTTGCAGCTGGTCGTATAAGCCAGGTTAAGCCTTTCGTTGAAGCTAAGCTAATAAAGTGTTAATTAAGCGTTCCAAAGTGGCCCCCAGAACGCTTTTATCTAATACGACGACTATGGCTTAGCTCTTTCCACTCTACTTTACTCCTCTCTTCACGTTTCACAACTTTTCTTGGGGTACCTAGGCATATCTAAATATTTGCTGCATACTTTGCGGCTGACGCATAAAGCGACCTCTACAACTACCTGTGTGTGTATGTGTGTTTGTTTGTGCAAAGGCAGGTAAAGTTTTTGGGCTCTGGTTCGGCTTCAAAGTTTCGTCATCGTCCTGCCCAGCACAGAGAGAAAACTGCCCCCTGGCGTTAATTAATGGTAGGTAAACTATTTGATTTCCTTGTTCCCTTTTTTTACAGCTCCTCCCTTACTTCCCTTTTCCCCTTTTCCCCCCGTTGTCTGTTGCTGTTGTTGTTGTTGGTGGTGGCTTTGACTAATGGCATGTTAGATGAGGAAATGTGTTAATGCAGACATTTGCATACTTTTTCGAAATGTTGTTGAGTGAAAAATTGAAAAGCCGCCTTAGGTGCAAGGCCAGTGTAAAGAGCTGACCCCTTTGTAATCCATATTAAATCTGTAATTACCTATTCAAAAGGTTCACAGTGCGAACTAGTTCATTGACTTGGCCTTTGCTCTGGCTATTTTCAGTAGATTTTCATAGGAATTGGGCTCAAAACTGGCAAATTGCCTTTCGCAAATCCTAGAACTTACACATGACTTGCTACATTTGGCACGTAATAACTGCAAACTGCATAGAAGAAAGTATGAAAGCTAAAGGAAAATATTGCACATTTATTGAGAGACTTTTCTGTATAAAAAGCAACAAAAGAGAAGTGTAAGTGTTGGAAGATGATTGGTATGAATTTTGAGACGTGATTGTTATAGAAGTATGACAACTCTGGTTTTATTCAACTTCTTCTGCAGTCAACTATGTAGAACTGAATAGGAAGTTGGTTGCTTAAATTTACAAATTAAGTATTTAATTCTATCCTTTGTTAAATTATTATATTACCCGTTTATAAATTCAAACACAAACTTCATTTACGAACTGGAACGCAGCACTTGAACTCTTTTGCTCCAAATCTATAGTTAATAATTTCTGCTGACTTTGTGTACACAAATCTAGCGAAGGAGAAAGGGATAGCAAAGAGGGCAGATAACCACGAGTGAATCTCTGTAATTAGCAGGACAAGAGGTTACCCCACCCTGTCAAACAATATCGTCAGCTAGTCCTTCCTTTCCCTGTTATCATGTACTCACAATCACACACTGACACATACACTTCCACACACTCCCACACCCACAACTAACACTAAAGTCGTTTTAAGTGCGGCGCACAACAATTTCGAGTTTAATTAACAGTAATTTGTTTGCGCTGCACTAAGTATGTTCGAGTAATCCTTGTGTAGAGCCACGGCTAACGTTATCTGGCCAAAGCGATCATTAGAGCACCGCACACAGACACACACACACACAGCGAAACTTGCTAGTTGGTTCCCTCTTTTTTTATGACGAACTTAACGATGATATTTATATGTCTATAAAAAGTCGCTATAATAACGTTTAAAGCAAAAATGGACGACGAAGCGAAGCCACCGAAAAGCGCTGAAGTGTGCCATTAAAAAAAATTGAGGAAAGCAGGAAAAGCGGTCGGAAAAGTCGTGTGTTTGAGTGTGTAAACAAGCGCGGCCCGTAAACTACTATATGGCAACGGAAAGTTTGAAGTCTACAGTTAGACACTCGACTCGACACTCGCAACTTGCAACTCACAGCTCGAGCACATGCACGCCAGGACACTCTAAAGGACATTGACTTTTTAGGCAGTTGCCTCTATGCCACAGCCACAGCTAACTCAAAGGTGCTTGGAAAAGTTTAGGCCTGCGTTTGAATAATGACAGACGTATCCGGGATAAGGGATACGGGTTGGGACGAGACCACAACTTTTTGACGCTCTGCAATGCCACGTAATTTGCACAATTTTGAAATGCAACTCGTCGGCGTCGCCAGAAGTTCAAGGACATCATGACCAGCTGTTGGGGAGCAACACACAATTCATAGCATACTTTGCTGCGCTCGCCGAGCATTAAATTATTTAATTTAATGGCTGACGCACGCACAGGACCAACAGGGCAACAGAATCCGACTCAAAGGCGTTGCCCACAGTGCCCTGCCTCTATGTTCCTCTTTTTCTCATTGCCTCTGCTTCCATTTCTGCTATTTCTCCTTTCACTGTGTTCGCTGTTGCAAAAAGTCAAAGTCACAATGCGGGTCTCAGTGGGGGCATGTGTCATGCTTTCGAGTTGCTTAATTTCGCTTTGAGCATATAACTCATCATCATCATTATGACTATTCAACGTGATTATGATAATGGTAGTCATCTTCATTATCAGCAGTGTGTCGCCTTGGGGAGACTGGGGAAATACTCCAAAAATAATAAGCATGAAATTAAGTTTGGAAACAAAAGCGAAATGAGAAATTCGTAGGCTTTAAGTGATAGCCTTGAAAAAGCTTTAAATTAGGCAGAATTTAAATAAAACTTAAAACCTTTAATTGTCATAAAAATCAGCATTTTGTATCTTAAGTCATAACTTATAGAGCAAACGACTTTACCACTAGTTAAATTCTTAATTACAATTACCAGCACATACACAAAGCAATAAACCCCAATTCAGCACCCAATCAAAAGAACTTTCTGTGTGATACCATAATCTATTATTCTTGGCATTTGCTAAATTCTACAGCCTTGCCTTGCCATTATCCTTACAGCTGTTTGACTAATGTGAGGCGAAGTATTGGCTGAACACGCGCAGAAAATGACAAAAGCCGCTGACACATGTCACCCAATTAAAAGATAATAATTCAGGCAACCACAATCCTTAGGCCACAATATCCCACGTCCCTAGGATACTTCGTCCTTTTTGCTCTGCCCAATGAACTGACCTCGCTACGTCTACAAGCAGTTCATTGTGGAAAATTGTTGCTTCATTGGCAGCAGCAGCGCATTGCCAAGTGTCCAATGTTTTTGTTGGGTCTTCGTGTACGTGACCCAGGGCAGTGTTGGAGTTGGGGGAATGTAGTATCAGCTGGAGTAGGAATAGTAGCAGGAACAGTAGCAAAAGAAGCTATAGCTTCTATCGGCAACATGTTAATTGAGTCAAAGTTTCGAAGCTTCAAGTTGATTCGGAACGTGTGTTGATAGCTTAAAGTTTAGTGCACACACACTTCACGTGCCCGTGCCCCTCGGTCCCTTTGGCTTGTTAGTTTTGCGTATACGTGATTCCATGAGTTTCGTTAATTGGACATGTGAGCCCCTCTTGGATATGGGAATGAAGCGAAGCCTCCAAGGTGCTTTCGCCACCGACTAGAGGGCGTTGACGTTGTTCCTGGTCTTAGTCCTCTTGTTGTTGTTGTTGCTGTTGTTGCGTACGAGCTCATTAATAAACTCATAAAAGTGTACGACACCTTTTTTGCTTATTACCGTGTACAAGCTTAATAAATATTAGCGCAAGACATGTAATTACGTCGAGCTACATAAAAATTATAATAAACATTGTGTAACATTATATAATTGACAGTTTCGAGTGCTCCTTGGGGCGCCCACAGGTGCCTTCATCACAGGTATATGCCGACAGACAGACAGACGGACCTACGGACGGAGAAACACAACTTTGTTGCCTTAAGTTGTGTTTATTTTTATGCATGTCTCTTCCTTTGCTGTCGTTCTGTTCTGTTCTGTTCTGCTCCGTTTGCTTCTCGCGCCTTACATTATCCTTTCAGCTTTCGGCTTTCGTCCTGGCAACTTGCCATATCGGTGGCGTCATCATCCTTAACGCCTTCGACGTCGGTCGGCTCTCCGCCCTTCTGCCACCGCCCTTACCTTCTTCGTCAACGCTTTTAATGTCTGTTGATTTCTTTTTACTGATTTTTAATGCTCAATGGGCTACTGTGGCACAGTGGGACAAATAACACATGTTAGTGTAACAAAGAAATATATGTTACTACTAAAAAAGTTTTATTAACAAACTTTTCTTTGCTAGGGATGTTTTTTAATATTCTTGACTAGTTTTTGTACCTCTATTCGTTTTCTTGCCTCCAATTAATTCGTGTCTCTGCCCCACTGTACCTTGTTGCTACTGTCGCCACGACCGTTATTCCGCTAGAAACCTCGTGCCTCGTTATTGGCGACTTTGCGCATATGCACACACGCTATATGTTTACCGTTATCTCTGGCAAGTTGTAAGTACGCCATAATTTGCTCAAGTGTTTATGTTGGATATTGAGCTTTTATTATATGTTTTTATTGCATTGCAAGTTTAATTAATGTTTATGTGCAGTCATTTCTTTGCTTCTTGCTCTTTAAGCTTCCAACTGTCGGTATGTATTCACATCAAATACTATAATTTTGTTGATTATATAGTTTTCTCATTGAAGAAAGGGTTCTTTGCTATTTTAACTTGTTTAAGGGAAAGTTCTGGCATTCATTTCATGAAACTAACCAATTTAATGTTTATTTTCCACTATAAACTATTTTAATTCCCATTTTCAAGAGAATGCATTTTTTTAATGATCATTTGAATGTTTTCGAAATGAAAAAGAATTGCTGTAATGGAGAATCCGTTGTTGCCACAAATTAATTATGGAAAACAACAAGAATTTTTGCTGCTTGCACTGTCCCCAAAAAACCAAACATTTTGCGTGTAATTAGCAAAGTTTTCCGCTCAAAAGTTTTCAGCCAAAATTTTTCGCTGTTGTCGCCTTGTTCGCCAAAATATTTTTCCGCATAAAAATGCAAAAAAACACAACCCAAAAAAAAAAAAAATATAGAAATGTATAAAAAATATGACGCTCTGGCATTCGAATAAGCTGTGCTGAACCCATCCCAGAAGTCAAAGCACCCGACGGGGGACTTCCCTGTGGATCTGTTTCCATGTTCTCCCTAACGTTGTGGCTGTAGCTGTCACTGTTGTTGTTCAACTGGAGGTTGTTGGTATACAAGACTTGATTAATACCCTGGAATCAAATGAAACTTTTAAGCAAACGCTGACCCTCACTTGTAGTTTATTACAGAGTATCTGCTATTCGTATATTCAGTTAATCAGTTGTCGCCCACAACTCAGCGCTTTCTGTGGTCCCAAAGAGTTTCCGCTCTGTGGCGCCCATTGCGACGCGTCGCCTGGTCACGGTTCCGACCCCTGACTCATGGCTCCACCTACTCCACTACTCCCCTCGTTCTCCTCCTGATCTACGTCCTTGGCCTGTCTCCCGTTCTGTTGCAAGCACTTTGTCATTTGCAGCGGCTGCTGTTGCTGCGTTAGCTGCGGGTATGTCAAGTTCATTCTTTACACGACGCGGATGTTTGCCCCAGTGCACAAAATGCAGAGCTCCCACCCCTGCCTCTTGGCCGCTCTGTTGTTTGCGCTTTGTTTAAAGCATTGTTATGTTTTTCAAGCAAAACTATTTAAATTGCAGTTTACACTAATTGGCAGTTCAGTTTTTGGGAGTGTTTCTGCTTCAGAAGGAAAATCTAGGTAATTATTTATTGAACATAAATTTAAACATTTTAAAAGCACTCAAAATAAGTCAGCTAAATGCTAAACAAATGTATGAGATATTTAAGCGTATTTCTTTCTTTCTCTTTGGTATCACAAATCAATTTTGTTTACCCTAAAAAGTAAGCCACGTTGTATAACCTTAATATGCAAATGTGTTCTTGTCAACGGCATGAAAACATTGCTACGACATTAGGAGAGACCCACGAACATGAGACATGACAACAACTGCATTTTGGGGACAGTGGCTTAAAACATCGGAGTGAAAACACACACATACAACCAAAAGCACTCACAAACAGAAGGCAAACTAGGAAGCAGATATAGTATAATGTACTCAGCATTTAATAAACCAAAGCACCTAAAAGTATGCAATAATAAGTAAAGAAAAATAGTGGAAAGTGCCAAATTAAACCAATTTGGTTTATTTAATAGTTAAAGTAGAAATTAGTTGAGTTCCTATCCATAGTAACTTGTTTCAAAACAAATTAAGTATTTAAATTTAGTTCTTAAAGCTCAACATACAAATTCCAACTCAATCATATTATAATCTATGCGCGAAATAATCCATTAAATTATGCAAATCTTACAAAACGAATTCAGAGCAAATTCGCAATGCTCAAACATTTGAATTGTGCGATTAAGTTTAATCCATAGCAATTTTCGTTGTACTAAGCACGTATTAAATTTCTTAATGCAAAAGACAAAAGCAAACACACCACTTGGCAGATGGAGAGAAAGATATAAGGAGTGAGTGAGAGGGAGAGGGAAAGACAGGGGGTACCCAAAAGCTCAGCTGCAAAATTATGCTTGTAAGCTTACGAAATTACCATAAAATGCGTTGACCTTTCGAACTTGCCAAGCAGGGCAAAGTTGAAGTAAGAGAAACGACAGGCAGAGGGGAAGAACAGGGGAGTGCAGGGAACAGACTTCAGTACAACTCTTGTCGTCAGCTTTGTTTTGATTTGCTTGCATGCTGTTGTTGTTATTCTAGTTGTGGTTGTAGTTGTTGTTATTGTAATACCTTGTGTTGTTGCACTGTTGTTGCACTCGCTCCTTAGCTGTAATCCTGACTTGTGACTCAACCGTACATGTGGACGTGCCCTAACAAGCGAGTGTGTGTTTGTGTGTGTGTGTATGCTCCACATCTTTGCACTTTAATGAAAATAATGGTCCAGCTGCATTGAAGTGCAGTGCGAAAGAGAGAGGGAGAGAGATAGTAAGAGGTATGTTTCAGCTATGCAATGTTTTACTGTACAGTACAGCAGGGCAATGAATGCCAAATACACACACTCTTACTCACCCACATACGCACACTCATGAATTGCCTGAATATGGCTATAAACAGCAGGTAGTCTTAGCCTTTTGTGTTTATGATTTGGTATTGCAGCCTTCAAGGCGCCAACAGCAGCAGCAGCAGCTTTCACTACTCAACGCTTCTTCTACAGCTTTTGCTTTGTTTGCTCATTTAGCATAACTGTTAATTTGCATGTGCGTGCGTGTGTGTACGAGTGTGTGTGTATGTAGAAAAACTTTTACTGCTTTGCTCATTATTTTGGACTGCTATAAATTTAAATTTATGGTCATGACGACGATATTTTCTGTGCCCAGTCATAAACCGAAAAATGTTTACAGTTTTCATTCGCATAACTTTGTAGCATCCCCTCCAGTTGTTTCGCCTCCCAGCCCCTATTCTCCACTCTCTGACCTAAATATCGTGCATATGGTTATGGTTATTTTTGTATATAAACAAATAAAAGTAAAAACTTCAGGCACACAACTATGTTATGGAAAATTTGGAGCTTTTTAAACCTAAGCACATATCATCAACTATTACCAAAATTCTAGCAGCATTCATATGAGTATAAATACATTTTTTTCTTATTTTTTTGCAGTTGCAATTGCATTTTCCTTTTTACCAAAATATATGTTGTTGCTCAGCGGATTTACATTGTATTATTTGTGGTTTTTCTGTGGCTACTTTGGCGGTGGGGGAATCAAAGCACACGTCTGTGGTTTGGCCACAAATTTTATAAAATTTTGAACAAATTCTTGAGCTGGCTAAGCTACAAATTGAATCGTATAAAAGAAATAATAAAAAACATTTTAAATCAATTTATGTGCAGCTTAAAGTTATGGACTTATAATATAAATCAATGAAGTATTATTTGAAAGAAGTCCAGTATTTCAGTGACGTACATTTGATTGAACTAATTTAATTATTGATATTTTGACGGACTAGATATCAAAGGCAAACTTTGTTGAGTGCAGGTTATCGACCTATCTCAACCAGAACTGGCTTTAACCCCTTTTCAAGTGGCACAGTGAGACAGCGGCGACGACCTACAAAAAAAATATTTATGGCTCCCACAGCCGCAAATATTTACCACAGTAGCACACTCTGTTGCTCTTGCTGTCTTTTTCTCTCCCTCTCGTCCTCTCTCTCTCTCGCTCTCCTTGTGTGGCAACCATTATTTATACGCTGCTAATCTTCCACCATGTGACTATGTACTGTGGCTGGTTGCCTTTTTGGCTGTTTCTCCTGCACTTTCACACTGCACTCTGCTACACTTTATTGTTTATTGCGGTTGGCTAACAGTTCCTGGTCCCTGGTTCCCTACAGTCTGACTGTCTGCCCTACAGTCTTTCTGTCTATCTGTCTCTCTCTGTCTGTCTGACGGTCTGGTTGTCTGTCTTTTTAGCTGGTAACTGGATCCCTGTCGTGGCATTGTTTTTGCTACGGTTGCAGTTTGCTGCATTGCGCCGACTATGAGAATGACCGCAAAATGCTAAGCGTCTTTTCAGTTACAGTTTAAGTTTGCCGCATTTCAGCTAAAGTGCATTCAGTTCCTCTATGTCTCCCCAGTCCTTCTTCCTCTTCCTTTTCCACTCTACTACCCCCGTTTGGCAGCACTGGCACGGCCCTGCTGTGTCAATTACGGCAATTGCTTGGTACAATTGCCCACAAAATGCTCTACCTCTATATAAGATATGTTTGCACAGAGAAATCTTGAAGGGAGCCGAGCATTTGTTTGTCTGTGTGTTATATGTATTTATTTGTGGGGAGTAGCAACTCTTTGGCAGAGCAAGGGTTGTGGCTACATGAAATTTATGTTCAGTCAACACTCAGGCTGACAAATGGATGATTACTCTGGTATCTTTAGTGTCGTATCTTTTGGATTCGTGCTAAAGAAACAATAATTAGCTATAAAGTTGGTTAAAATATTCGTTTAAAAGTGGTTTAGTTTTAAGAACTTATTTAGGGTCACTAGATTTCTTTGGCAGATTATTACGATATCCCTAAAAGTATGCTACACTTTTTGACCATTTCAGTTTGAGCCTTCGCTTTGCCTACCCTAGTTATTCATTCCTCAGCCAGTGTGTACACACCTTACTTAAAACGTGTACACATTCCCCACAACTCTATTTGTGAGTCCCATCACACTTTAGGACCACTTTTCAACATAATTCGCCATCATCTGCCAACACTTGACATAAGTCAAATATGCCATTTAGAGTCCTTTCCATTGTGTATAAAAAATGTTGTACAAATTTCCACACCTGCTGACGATACTTCTACTCCTGTCAAAAAAGGTTCAAATTTGTTGCTCTCATTGTTATTTTTTAACAGAAATTGAAATATACAACAAGTACACACATATTGTGTATTTTTTCTATTTATTTGCATTTTATTGTTACAAATTGCGAGGGGAATTACAAATGAAAAAATGTGCCTGTAATGTAATTCTTTTTTTGGAGGCATGAAAAATGCGTAGATTTGTATGAAAGAAGTGAGAATGCGAATGTGAGCTGTGTCCAAAGACAGATATGAATATGAATGCCAAAAGGTCAACAAACAATTACACTAAAGAGCTGAGACTACAGAGCAGGAGCAGTAACAAAGGCAGAGAGAGGGAGCGAGAAAGAGAAAGGTGCTCCAAGCAAGGCTACTGGGAAGCTGGTCACGATACAGGAGCAAAAGCCAAGCAGAAAACGAAACACAGGACCACAAACAATGAAAGCCTGTGCCTGGTTGGCAACTGATGACAGCAGGAGAGGTGGACAAAAGGACGGACTGTGGCTAAAGTGCTGCCAAGCACAGGGAGCAGTTCAAGGCATCCGAGGAGTCCTCCTCACCAAGCCCGAGTGTCTTTTCACAGCCAGTGCTGTGCGCTGCACTTGACTGAAATGAATTGCTCGCCAGCTCCTGCTCCACCTCCTGCTGACTTAACTTGGCCATGGCTATGGCTATGACTACGGCCTGTTAACGATAACGTGATGAATTTGCATTGCAATAACAGTGCAGAATCGCGTCCTGACTACACTGAAAAAAAATAGGCGTAACACTTGGATTTTTGTTTAAAAAACAAAGTTTCTTATTAGTACGATCTCAATTTTAAAGAATTTTAAAGCTATAAATTATTTAAAATTTTTCCAAAGTTTCAATTTTTTTAAGCCTTACGCCCCTTAGTTTTTAACAGTGCAGAACCCTTTCCTTGGTAAAAACAATATGGCTGGGCTTTGAGTTGTGTCAAGAGCAGGAGAAACATCAATGTCAGAGTCGCCGTTTCTGTTTCTCATTCTGCTCCATGTTCCTGTTGCTGCGTGCAAAGTAATTTAACGCCAATTTTATGGCTAAAGTCTGGGCGCTCCAAGGACCAAAGACCAAAGACTCCTTTGCCGACTTTCAACTGGAAGGGCGTAGAGTGTTGGCAATGTCGGCGTGAAAAATGATTTTATAATACAAATCAAGGAGTTGTTGTACATTCAATGGGTAGAGAACGCTACCCCAGAATAGTTTGCCATCAACGCGCATGTTGGCAATCAAACTGCCAGCAATTACAACTGAACATTGCAATAAAAAATATACAAAAAGCGCAAAAGAAATAGAAAAAACACAGAAAATAAAAAGGTTGAGTTGCCGTTGAGTTCAGTGCGTGCCAAGTCAAAGTTGAAGGTTTGTTTGCCTATCTACAGCGAGTGTACAGTTGTGCAGCCCGGAAATGGGGTGTAGGCCATAAAAAATTCTAATTGGATTCCACAAGGTGTTAAAGCGAGCAGTCGTCGACTACAGTAAACAGGGAACTGCTGTTAAGATTGCTGTGTATTATAAGCCATGTTATGAAGTGCAAGCCAGGTAGTTGCCACATTTATACGAGTATTTATCCAATCAAATTGTTAAGCTCGCAAATGCAATTGCATTCATTAAACACTACAGGCAGTTAAACAAGTTTCTTATGGTCCCCAAATTGCTAAACAGAAATCTTTTTATGCATCTGAGTCACGTTTTCCAGTGTTTAACTAGAAAATATTGTGTACTTGCTTAAATTGGTATTAAAATGAAGTTAAAAATTTGTTAAATTTCACTGAGATTAGCTGCAACACTGAGATTAGCTGCAACAAGTATCTAATGATAAATATAACACTAACATTTAAATTAAATCTCTTTACAGGTGTGTATACAACATGACTTCCTTTACAATATCTCTTAAGTTTGGTGAGTTGAAATGTTTACTTTTATAGATACCCCAATCCATTCATTCGCAGATGAAATAAACTAATATAATCAACAACAACTAATGCACAAAGTAAAGCAAATTGAATAGCTTAATTAACACAGATTGATGTTAATTGAAGTTTTACAAATTTTTGCTTTTCAAATCGAATTCGAGTGCTCCCTAAATAGCCATTAAGTGAAGCTCAGCTCCAAATCCTGTACACAAAGTAAAGCTCTCAGTTTATTCTTGTATTTGTGTTGAGGAAACAAGTGAAATCTCGTTGATCAGCTCAAAGAAATCAGCGTTCAATTAACGCTAATCATGTCAACGAAACTGCTGAGGGGAAAAACGAACTGTCAGTTAAATCAAGTAAATAACAAACTAAAAGCGGCCAAACAATTAGCACAAGTCAAGCAAGGGGAAGGGGAGAGTGGTAAGTGGAGGGGGGAAAGGGCTTGCAAATGGCAAGACGACAAAACAAAACATTGACAATTGCAAAATTCATTTAACACGAACAAGAAAAAAACGTTGCTAGATAGGATAAACGGCATCCTGTGGAGGTGCAACTGACAGAGCCAAGAGCCCAGTAAAAATAGGGTCAAAAGGGAGAACTGGAGGGAGTGGACTGAAATGGTCTCTGATTGCGAACATAAAACAATGGCAATGCAATGTAGCACAGTGTACACTGTGCATTTCAACGCTAATTCAATTATCGCTTATTGACATCAATTTGGAACAGCAGAGAGAGTGAAGGGATGGAGCGGGGCAGTGGGGAAGTGAATCTCAAATATCCGCTTTAAAAATGGGAACAATTCACGCCATTGCCCCTCAGCGACCTGAAGTGCAATTGACACTTTTTGTGATTTAGTAGAGAACATTTTAGATTACCAAATGCACAATAACAGCAACAACAACAATTTCCACCCTTCAGTCCCATTCCCCCTCCCCGTCCCTCTGTCTCTTTTAACATCGAATGACAATTGCTAATGCGAATGCAGAATGCAAACTGGTAAATGGGAAAACGGGAAATGGAAAAACGGTTGGCAGCAGGTGCAGGTGCAAACATGCCATAGGTATACCATGTATTTCCACGTATCCACGGACTATCGCACCCCAAACTTGGCGTAAATAATTCAAAAGTGCTCGAGAGAAACTCACGTAGAGTGGATTCACTTCCTCCATCACCATGCCCCACTTCCGCTGCCACTCCTACTCCTTCGCCGTGTTGTGCTTGTAGCTTCGTGTCTCGTTGGGGTACAACTGTGGACTACGCTGGACTCCCTTCTGGCCCTTTGCATTGACAAGTGCTTAGTTCTAATTGCATTAGCTCTGATTTATTTTGTTCGCACGCACCGCATTTGCCACTGCACCGAGTTGTTGTGTTGTTTTTGGAGCAGAAATTGAGTTGTTAAGCGTTAGATAAACTGCAACACAATAGGATTGGCAGTTAATCGGTAGATCTACTTGGATTAGGTTTGAAGGTGCGTTAAACTCTGAATTTGTTTTGGACAATTGTTAGCTAATATAGGATTATTTAATTGAATTTAATTTAAATAATAGTATCATAAAGCTTTGATTGAATTTAATCACTAGTAACTCAAACAATTGTGAGGCCTGTTCCTTCCATCGTTTGAAGTGGACTCTGCGTCAAATTCTGGACGAGCTGCCCAGCAAACGTCTCGAAGCTGAGACTCGGCTCAATCAAACTTCATGTACTGGCATGTCGCCGCCTTACACTTAACCTCAATTCAATTCCCGTAAGCAACTGGCAAGCCACACACGCACACACACACACACTCAGAGCACAAAAAACCAACAAACTCACACACATATCACTCTGACCCGCTGCCAAGTTCAAAAGCAACAAGGTCTTCAGGTCGTCAGACTGAGCTAACTGAACCTGTTCGTGCATCCGTCTGTTCGTCCGTCTGTCAGTCCTTCAGTCAGACAATTCGCTCATCAGTCAGTTACTCGGGCAGTCATTCATTCAGCGAGGGTGTCTGTATATCGTGTAGCCGCGTTCATCCATCGACTGCCAAGTCAGAAGCCCAGTACCACAGAGCGTATGGGTAACGAGTCCTTTTTGGCATACCTTCACCTTGGCAGCACCAGTGGCGGTGGCCAAAGCAAACAAAACAAAAGCTGACGTGCAACAGTACTGACAGCGGTATGGGGCAACATTCAGTCGAATTGAGGAAAAGCCGCCGCTGGGAAACATGGGAAAAGCGGCAACGGAGGAGCAACAGAAACGAATCCTGATTGCGATACATGTGCGCGGTTTTCAAACTGACAGATTTTTATATGTCTTTCGGTTGGCGCTGCAATTCTTTCTTTTTTTTTGTGCTCCCTTGTGCTGCAACTGTCGAAATTTCACTTGAACAGTGAAATGTTTGAGTACACGGCAAGAAAAAAAGGCGAAGAAGCAAGTAGAAAGAGCTGCTTTGATTAAGGACTCGGGTAGGTTAAAAAGAGAAAGGGAAAATGAAATTGTGAAAGAGAAATGGGTTCTATAAACAGCTCGCATAAGTGATGAATATAGCCTGTGGTGTAAAGGCAATAAGAGTCTATTAAGTATAACATAAAAGTGCTTTAGAGCTTTAGAAAGCAGCACCTTCCGCTGATTTATCATAATCATAATAACGGTTTGAAATTAATACTTTTCTAGACAAAAATATAAACTATTGGTACCTTTTGCTTAAATTAAATGTATATAATTTCAGTGCTATGTTCCTTAATTCATTTATTTTCCGCACCTCAATCAAAATTAAACTACCTTATTTAACTATCAATCAGCATCAATCAATTGTTGCTTTTCTGGCAGTGCAGTTCTTTCAGTTTTTCTACACGAATTTTCTTGCTCTCTTTTTCTGGTGATTTTGTGGGTTACGCCCCGCTTGGCTACGTTACGGCAATTGCAGCGTTTTATATTCTCTCGCCTCTCCTCCACCTTTGCGCCACACACCCTCCTGCTCCTCTTTCTCCTCCCTTAGTTGTACATCCTTTTGGCTTTGTTTGTTTGCTTGTTGCTACAAAATTTGAATGCAAATATGCTTTGAGTGTGTTGGTGGCTCCACTCTTTCTCCCACTCTATGTGTGTGTGTGTGTGGGTGGGGCAATGCGTTTATCCTTTTGGGCCAGACACAAAACGTTTGCGAGCTCTGTGGAATTTGTGTCGATTCTACTTTGTTTATGTCTGGGCGGGAGTATAAATGAATTTCATTTATTTGCCTTTTTTACGGACTTGTTTCACTCGTTACAGTTACAAGTAGGAAGAGAGGGAGTAAGGGGAGGGAAGGAAAGCGAATTGAGTGGAACTTCCTTAGACGAATTAACGTCATTCGAGCGGCAAATAAGAAATTTTTTACTGGTTTCCTGTGAACCTCTTTAAATTGCACATGCATCAAATGTCAATTGCAGCTACTGTAAGTCACCAGCTTTTCCTTTGAGTCGAAATTTACCCAAGTCAAGTTTTTGCTACCATTGAGTGGCTTAATTAAACATATTCTGAGCGAGATCTGCACATGGAAAAGGAAGTCATTAAATTGCTGATTGGCAAATAAGTCATAAAGTCAAAAAAAGCATTACGGGAAGAGTGCGAAAAGGGAGAAAGGAAAAGGAACGCCAACAACGGAAGCGGAAGCAGAGTGTCCCGAGGGAAATACTACTTTCCCACTGCTGCCCTGACAGACTGCTCATGTCAACTGTGGTTCAATGACAATTCAGGCGATTCGCTACCCACTGGCAGTTGCCAGTTGCCATCTGGCAGCTTCACATGTCACTGACAAATGTCAGTTATGTAAAAGATATGTAGCTGATTTATCAGCATTCGCATACAAACCCACAAAAAATTACGCATACGCCGCGTGCTGCAATTGAAATATGAGCCAAGAATTTAAATTGAATTTTTAAAATTATCAGCAATAACAACACCACCAGCACCACCAACATCCCCATTAACATCACCTTACACAGTTGAAAAGTTTTTCATTTTGCTTTTCTTTTCCATTTGTTTGTAATTTTTAATCAGATGCAAATGAGCGCTACTTGAGGACTTCCCTTTAATGATTGTTATTTGTTCAGCGAAAAAGTTGTTTCAGAATTATTGAAAATTGAATTTCATGTAATGCGTTTTGTTTCTCTAACTTTGACATAGATGAAAGATACGAGAATTGTGGAAATAAATTTGGAGTAACGAGCACACAAAAGTTACTCAAAGATAAGGTGAGAGCTCTTTGTAAATATTTGATTAAAGAAGGTATGCAACTTCCTGTTTAAATAATCAATAAATAACTAATGCGACTCTTAAGCCAGAAAAACTCAAAATTATATGCGCTTGACTTCGATCTTAATTAACTGACTTAACATCAACTTCACATTCGATTGTTGGGTGGGTGGAATGTGAATGCAGTGTGCCAAAGCAGATATACTCGGAGATTGGCGTCATTGTCAATTAGTTTGACAGTTTAATGCAAATAAAGCTGACTGACTTTGTGGGGACATGGGGGAGACTCCGAGAGTTCTCCAAATGAACTTTGGAGTGGAGTTAACGACAATTCCGTTGGCAAATGCGACGTGAGGACGCATTAATTGGGCTAATTAAATGGGCTGCTTGCCTGTTGGCCAACTGCTGCTGCTGACTTGCTGGCTTTAAATTTAAATCGCCTGCAGCCGAGCAGCTGCTGCTCAATTACGAGCCCGAAAATTTCTATCAGCCAAATGGGCGTTGACAAAGTGAAAGTGTGTACAGCAGTTGGCAAAGGGGGGAAGTCGGCAAACACAAAAATGCCATCATGATGACACAGAAATATCTCAAAAATGCGTCCAGCTCAGCTGACGGCTTCTTAAGGGGATACCCTAGATAAAGGAGTCTGTGACAAGAGGGTATAACTTACAATAAACAGAAAATGAAGAAAAAAATTTATTCGATGCTGGGCTTAATGTTATTTGACTTTCCTGAAGTCTTTGGATATCATTCTTCTCTTAAAAAACCACTGAAATGATATCAGAGCATCTCTGAGTGTAATACTCTACCCAACTGCAGTTGCATTGTACTTGTTTGCATTGTCTACACTAGCATGAGATGAAGAATGTATATAGATATTAATGCGCCACGAAAGGGAGCTGTAGCTGCATTAGGGACATGCCCTTTAAGAAATTGCAACTACTGGATAACGCCGTTTGGGCTCACGGAGCTGCGTGGTGCAGCGATTTATTAAGACAGCTCGAGGAATTTTTTGTTGGCCCCCGAAAGGCTGCTGCAAGTTTTTATTTTCTGTGATTTTGTTGTTGTTGCTTGTGCAGCTGCTGCTGCTTTCGCTTCCAAAAATTGTTTGTGCTGCAGCTACAGAGTTTATTGAATTGAAAATGCATTTGGCTCATAAATGGGGCAAGAAATTCAATTGAAAGATGAAGAAAAGGAGTAGACGAAAAAGTACATTGCGGCGATATTTTTCAACATTTTCTATAATGGACTACAGGTAACAGCTGGGCAGTGTATTAAAAAGGAAACTGTGTCAAAAATCTAGAGGCAAACAATAAACTCAATAGATTTTTGAAAGAGCTAAATGAAATTTATTTAAAACTAATTAAGGCCAAGTTTTTTGAGTTTAAAGGAATTTTAACTAATAACATTAAGTATTTAGTTTATTCAGCAAATTAAACAGTTATTTTTTAAAAAGCCAACAAATCTCTTTAGCTTAGTTTACATATCACATTTGATTAAATCCCGTAATACTTTTTATTCTTTGTCGCACTCGTATATAATCAGATTAAATAATATATTCCCTTAATTAAATGCATTTCAGTTATATATTTTTTTATTGAAATGTAATTCCGCCTTTCGTTTATTTGATTTCGATTTATTTCTATATGCATATTTATTTTTATGTTGTTGCTCTCTACATTTAAAATGTTGATAGGAAGTTGTGACATTTGCCAAGAGCCAGACACATGCAGGGCATGCAGGACACGCTCTCGGCCAGTCAGTCGGGTTCAGGCTATATCATTTGAGTCCTTTTCAATTATATGTCGCACTAATTACACGCTTTAAGCCGCCGCCGGGTCTGAGGCCGTAATTAATTTCAAACGCCAGCCAGAGGACAGAACACAGAGGACACGGAGGACACAGGACACAGGACATAGGACATTGAGGACACAGTCAGGACAACATTGTAAATTTCTATTAAGCGAAAATTCCCTAAGCTGATTTTGATGTCTGGCTGTCAGTCAAGCGTTGAGCAACAACGACAACAACAAAAGAAAACCACAGGCGTAGCAACCAAAAATAAAAGAGATATATGCAGACTGCAGATGGGGTGGGGGAGTAAGGGGGTTCAGCAAACGGGGGTAAGTGTGGAGAAATGAACGCATAAAATTTGTATAATGTTTTCAAAAATCCAGCGCGAGGTCTACGAACAAATTTTTGGGGCAAGCTTTTAATGCGCGCAAAAAGGATTAAGCCAAATGGAGTTGGGGGTATTGGCAGAAGTGGGGGTGTGGGTTGAAGGGGGTGTAACATATGTACGGTTCTTGTATGCAAATGAGGCGCAAGAGACGTAGGCGTGGCAGCGTTAGTCTGTGCTGCGGCGCGAGAAGCATACGATTTACATACATTTAAATTTGCATGCCACGACATGCGGCAAGTCAGGAGATGTGGCTTAAGGGTGGGGAATGGGGGGTGAGAGGACATTTGCAGGAGTCACACGTATTCCAATTTACACGCGCGTTCGACAGGCGACAAACATCATTAAGCGGCAAACAGTTGCACAGACGGTTTCAGCCAAGCCAATATAAATCAGGTATCCCTCCAACCACACCCCCTACTCTTTTCAGCACCATTCCCCTTCATCGCCTTTGATTTGTTGAGTAAAAGCAAAAATTTCGCGCAAGAATCGCACACAAATTGATTTGCGTATTGGCGTAAGAAATGTAAGGTGTGAGCAGAAGAAGCAAGAAAAGAAGCTAAAGGAGGGGAGCTAGAGCGGGGTGTAGAAGTTGCCTCATCAGGCTGCAATTGACAGCTTGAGTAACGCACGTAGCTGTCCCCTTCCCAGCAGTCCTTGCCCACCAAAAAAAACTCTGCTCTCTTTGCAGAGCGCACTCTAACATGAGTTAAACAAGCAAACACATTTTGCTGCCCTCTCTTTCTTTGGCAATCTCTTTTACACCCTCTGCTTCTCTTTCTACCATTCTGCCTCTTTCCCTTCCTTCTGTCTTCTCTGCTTTCTTTCGCGTAGGCAACTCGTCCTGACTTAAGTGGCTGCCACTACCATTTTATATCTTTTGCAAATTGATGTGATGTGCACATGATATGACAGTCAGTCGCTCTACGTACATGTGTGTATGCCTCTGTGTGTGTATGGAAGCTTGTCTGTTTGTGTAAAGCAAAAGGCAACTTTGAATGCCCTGCTAAGTATGCTATGATTTTTTTCTTGCGCTTATTTCCGCTTGTGCTTGATGCGATTGTAATTGTGGGAGGGCTGAGGTGTGCTATATATACTTAATGCATGCATATATTTGTGATATCTACTAATTAGATTTTATGTAAATGCCAATAATGGATATTTAAGGATAACAAAATGAGCTTGGCGAGCAGCCAAACAGCTTCTTCTACCTGTTGGCAGGGCACACAATTATGTATGACTTGAATACTTTAAGCTTAATTTGTGCAATGTAAGCTATGTAAATCCCAGCATATTAAACAGACATTACATGACAATTATAAATGCATTTGAGGTTTAATATTACCACTAACCATACAACACATAGATGCGTCAAACGCAAGATTTTTTTAAAGCAAACGCTAGCTTGCTAATGGACCCCCACAGAACTTCGGCAAAAAGCCGAACGCCTAGCGCCCCGGAGAGTCGATCGCGTCTCGGCAAATTCAAAGCAGACGAAAATAAATTTAGTCTGATTCAGTCAGCGAAACGATGAGCACGGCTGTGTCGATTTTGCTCTCGTTTCGTATGTTTATGTTTGTCGCTTTTTGGCATGCCATATACACACATTTTGCGAAGCAACCAGCTCGCTTTAAAAATCTGTGGTTTCGACAAAATAGCGATCGAGCTTGGGTGCCATAAATCATTTTTAGGCATATGTATGGTTTTAAGCCGGCCGCGAGCAAACGTTCTCGTGGCGCAGGCGACTAGGTGTTTGACTGGCGAGCGGAGTGCGTGAGTTCAAACTCAAAGCAAATGCGTCATAGATCCCCAGAGAGCCGATCGCCTCTCACCAAATTCGACGCTGGCGCGAGTTAGTGTTCACGTGGCGCTGCTGATTAGGATCATGGTCGCAGAGCGGACTTACATGATTTTGAATCGCGGTCTTGCCCGTTGGGAATTGTGCATTTAAAGTTGCTTATTTAACAAGAAAAAAATTATTATATTCTAGATTTTCAATATTTTCATAATAGCTATTATAAATAAAAACTATTTTCAACAAATTTTAAATCGGATGCGCCATGGGAACAATTACTCTCGACCCGCTTAAAACAGTACATATCGCTAAAAAAAGACTTATGACTCCCAAGATCGATCGCTATTTTGTAGAAAACATACATTTTTGCAACTAGCTGATTGCGGAAGTGTGCTGACTTCGCAAATATGTGTATCTTGAATGCTAGAAAGAGACAAACATATAAATACGAAACGAGAGCACAAGCGAAATAATGACTGAATCAGACTAAACTTACTCTCGTCAGCGTCGAATTTGCTAAGAGGCGATCGGCTCTCTGGGGCGCTATGACGTTCGGCTTTTTGCCGTAGCTCTGTGGGGGTTCATTAGCAAGCTAGCGTTTGCTTTCAAAAAATCTTGCGTTTGACGCATCTATGTGTTGCATGGTTAGTGATATTACGTTATCTAAAAGTGCTTCAAATATATTCTAAAACGTTTTTGATTTATTATTAAAAATCTGTAAAACTTCTTGTGTTTTCCCACATCTTGGTCCTGTTTTCAGAACAACAAAAGAAACTTTTCTTTTCAACTTTGAACCATCAAGTACAACCCCAAAAACACTTGAGGCCTCGTTCAATACAAGGCATTATAATTAGGCCATTAGACGGCGTTGTTGGCCTAAACAGAAGTCGGCTCATTATAACACTTTTCGCTGACCGAAGCTGCCACGCCCTAAGACACTCAAACCACTGGCAGTCCCACTCCCACCCCAACACCACACTGCCCTTTTATTCCCAATCGAGAACAACTTGAACTTTTGCTATTGTTTTTGCTTTCTTAACATTCTTTTACTTTTCTTTCGACTGTCTTTCAACTTCAAAAAAACAATACAACAAGATTTGTAGCATGTTTTCTTTTCTGTCTTCATACCCGCCCTCTTTGGACACCTGCACGCCCCCTTCGCCCCCTTTGCTCACTGCCTCACACCTTTTGGCAGGGGGCAGAGTTTCTTTTGTCTGGATTTTGAACGGCCCTCGGCCATTTAATTCCCTTTTAGCCCAAAGTTTCCTTTTGCTTGTCAACGGAAGGCGCTCCAAAAAGGGAAACCGTCTGCCCGAACCCACGAACAGCACTCGCCTACGTCCGGAATTCTCGACTACATCAAAAAGGGAACAACGCTGATGTCGAGGACATGTTGTCAACCATTCAAGCGACCAATTTGGCCCAAGGCTAGCTACAGAGGGGAACTCCTCCCCCTACAATTTTTTGCTTGTTGTTTGGCCCATTGTCCAGATATGTCTGCAATTACGCTTATTATACAGAGAAGGTATATTAAATTTCAAATTAATGTGCATGTTTCCATCAGCGCTTTAAATTCCTAATAAGATTCAGTCGCTCGAATCAAATATTCCTTTTAAGTGTGTGTTTGATGGCAAGCTGCAGGTCTCGACTGTAGGATTACCCTATAAATCGTGATATAATTATTCAGATTTTGGAGTCTTAAAAGGGGACTTTGGTAATGGATAAAAAGTTCTGGATTTGCTAGAAAAAATTGTGGTATAGTAGTAAAAATTCTAGAAATAGTAGTCAAAATAATGAAAATTATGGAAATAGTAGTATAAATTTATAAATGTTAGTAGAAATTCAAAAATAGTAGTTTAAATATAATTCTTTAATCTTACTTGCACAATTTGGCTAATTCATAACTATTTTGCATAAATATAATGCTTTACATTATGCAGTTCATAGGGTATCTCTTAGTTGTTCTTTTTACTTTACACTTTAAATTTATATTAAAGACTCTCACTACTTTTTCTGCAATCATTCATGTCTTTTACTGTCTTTGTCTTCCGCAATTTCGTTCCTCGTTACCTTTCGTGTTGTTGCTGCTGCTTTTGTTTTGTGCAAAGTTTATAAAATTTTTGCACTACATAAAACTTTATCCGCCGTATGCAGCAGCAGCAGCAGCAGCAACAACAACAAGCGCAACAACAGCATTAACAACAACAACAAGTTTTGATTAACTTTCGTGCTTGGTGCGGCAGCTTTGCTCATTTCCTGCCTCATCCAGCATCCAAGGAGCAGTGCTAACCCACCCTCCCTCTCTCCCTCGCTCCCGCTGTCCGTCTGTCTGTCTGTGCAACAATACAAATATATCTCGAGTTATGATGCTTAATTATATCAGACTGAACCGTTAGTCCCCACATCGAGTTCCCCTCCTGACCCCCTCCGGCCACGCCCACCCCTGCTGCCCTTGGCCAATATGCGAGCGCACGTGCGTTTTAAGTTGCCAGGCGCGCGCGTTCTGATTTATGTTAGCCAGAGCCCCACGCCCTGCCCCTACCACAGCTCCATCCCCAGCCCCGCCCACTTACAAACGTGGCTAAGTTATGCCCGTTTGAGGGTGCATTTAATGAGCTCTCTTCTGCATGGCGTCTCTTTTATTTTCTGTTTTTATTTTCTCGAGATTTTTAATGTATTCAACTGAAAACTAGCCCGAGGCCTGGATTTGGTCAGCTTTTGGTTATGGCCAAGTCTACGCTCTTTTTATAGTTACCAAAACGCGTTGTGCCCTCTGGCAGGACATGAGCTCTTCGTGTTTGCCTCTTGGCAGCGGCTTTGAAAGCATTAAAGTTGTTTATAGAGGGAGATATATATATCTCTATATATATATTCGTTTTGTCCCCACTTTTATTTGTTTCTTATTCAATTCAGGACACAAAACATAAATCTTACATGTTACTTTACTTTGCTTTGATTCTGACTGACGTCTTGGTACCCCCGGGCAACTTCCAGTTGGTCAAGTACTTGGGGAGTTCTTTCAAAAAGGACAACTCATAAATATAAAATCTATTTTATATGATTTTATTAACCTTGCGAAAGGTTAAACCAGTTTACGTATGCGTTAGATAAACCATTGTGTAGAGTTTAACTAACTAATTAGACGATTTCTGAAACCAGATGTCCTTTTTGAACTGTCAAAGCAGCTAGTTTGATCAGCTATTTGGTTAGGACTTACGTTATACAATTTTCTAGGTAATATATATAATTTTTTCTTGTACTTTGGCACTTCCTACATGCCCCACTTAGGGCCACACCCCGCCCTCTTTCCAACAAAAGTCATAAAAACAACAAGCGCCTCTTTAGCCGTCGTTTGCAGCACCCTCTTTTCAGAAAGTTTTTGGAACAACCCTCAGTCTCGGAGAGTTTTACTTAGGCCTCTGCATAATTTCAACAATTAAAGCACACAAATGTGCAATTTGAACAATTACTTCAACTTCCGATTGGCATAAGGAGGATACTTCATGGCGGTAGCAGTGGAAACCGAGACACGCCCACCGCTTACAAAGTTCTACACCGAAAACTTTAATCCTTTTTACATTCAAATGAGGCAAGACAGCCTACTCTGTGTGTGTGTGTGTGTCTTTTGGGGGAAGCACATGAAATTATTTATCAACCACACAACAATTTGCATAATGTTTTGGGTGGAAAAACTTGTGAGAAAATTACTATAGTGAAAAATGAACACGAATATTTGAACTTAAAGTGAAAGCTGTAGATTTTTTATTTAATAGTTTAATTTTAAATAAATTTTGATTATAAAATATTTATAGAGGTGGGAGTTCACTGCCAACAATTATTTTAATTAAAATATTATTAAAGTTAGGTGTGTGAGTGTGTGTGTGTAGCGTAAACAAAAACAGGATGGAATGAGTGTCGGGTTAACATACATTGTTTTCATTTTTAATTAAATAAACAACAAGTCGACAACGGGGGAATTTGCTGTTGCTGCTGTCGAGTTATTTTTCCGGCAACAAGCGCCGGACGGAGTGCATCCGTTGCAATGTGTAACGGTTCTCTACAGTTTGGTACGCTTTGGTTCAGCTCGCAGACTCGGTAAAAATAGAAAATATTATGAAAAGGTTGCCAAAGAGTTGGCAAAAGAAATGGCAGAAATGGCGACCACAGAACAACAGCAACCAGCACAACAACAGCAGCAGGAACAGGAACAACAGCAACAGCAGCTCGAACTCAACTCGACTCGACTCGACTCCATTGAACGTGAACTGACATTAGGGATTAAAAGCGGCGTATTTTTTGTCTTTATTTCTTGTTTTTTGTTGGCCTTTCTACCCCCTTGAGACACCCCCTGTCCCCTCTTTGCTCTTCCACTGGCAACAATTTCATTTTCCATTCATTCGGAATTCCCGTTCGCCGCAATTTCGCATGCAACTGCAACGTGAAGTTGTAGCTAAAAACATTCGCCGGATTCATTAGTGATTCCCTTTTTTTATTCCCATTTTTTCTCTTTTCCTTTTTTTATTTGTCTCCTTTGCGCTGTTGTTGCTGCAGGATATGTCGAGCAGGCATTGTTGCTACTCGTATTTGCTTTTATTATTTATTTGTATTTGTACTTACAATTTTCCCTCTTTTTGCAGCGAGTTTTTCCTTTTTCCTTGTCATTGTTGTTGTTGCTGTTACTTTAGCTGCAACGCGCGTATTTGTTTGCTCATTACACACGTCATCATGTCAACCGCCAGTGGCCATGTCCTTCTCCTGCCTGACCTCTCTCCCGCTCTCTCGTTCTCTCCTCTTCTAGCTGTTTTTATTAGAGTCTTTTGTCTCTCTCTTTGACATGTGTTCCGCTCAACAATTGCAAGCGATAGAACAATTGGTTTAGATTGAAGACTAACGAATAGCAGACTGTGTATATGGCAAGTAGAAAAGGGGAGCAGGGGACGTGTTCGAGGGGCTTAGAGGTTCAACAAAGGAAGTCCAGGCTCCACATAGATTTTCTGTTTCGCTTGCGAGTTTGATTAGATGTTTTTCTGCGCTGGGAAAATTAAAATATATACATATATTCTAAAGAACTTCAATTAAGAGCAAGGCACAACAAAAGCTCATTGCTATGCAACTAACTGAAGGGGGTTAAGAGGAGTATACTCTATTTAAAATCAGAGTAATTTAGATTAAAGTAGATAATAAGGGAAGCTGTAGATTGTGGTTTGAGGTGCTTGAAGCTAATTTATAGAAACATATTTATTTAATATTTATAATAAATAATACAAAGAGAAATTAATTTTTATGCACATATGATTTCAAAATAATTTAATGGTTTATTCTACTCTTTTAATTTGATTTTTAAGCAAACTGTTTGTTATTTTATACTAAAATTTATTAATAACTCTTTCTCCAGCAAAATAACAATTTGAGGTAAAGCTTATCCCTCAACAAGCTATATATATTTATTTTTTCTTGCCCAATCTGGTCATGTATCAATTGATTTGATTATTTTTGGAAGCTGCAGCATAAGCTCAGCATTTCCCTTTTTTCCACATTCGATTTTCGTGGGTTTTCTCGACTGACCCAATTTATTTAGCATTGCCTTTTATTTCGGGCAGTTTCCTGTCTCAATTCGTACGTTGATTAGCTTTAGTATAGAACACATTTCCCAATGCCGTTCGTATATAATTTTTTGCGAAGAGTTGCATAAAGGAAAATATATTTTCGTTTTGGCAAATTTGACAAACAACATTTACTAAGCCTTTTGCTGGAGTTCTTCGCTTGCAATACACGAAGCTAAACTCGTTAAGAAAACGCACACATACACACACACACGCCAGAGACACACACTCACACAGAGGAAGACGTGGAAACGGAAATCCAGCTTTTTAGCAAATTCGTACACTTCATTATGGTGGAGTGAAGGACAGCAAGAGGTGGCAAGGGGGGAAGGAAGCAGCGCAAAAGGAAACAAAACGCGAGAGGCAGACAGAAATGAAAAGCTTTCAAATGAAACGAATTCGCATTGGAATTCAGTGAGCAAAAGAGTGCGAGAAACAGAGTGAGCGAGAGAGACAGTTGGACTGGCAAAATGAGAGAGAAAATTACTTTAGGCAGGCGTCTAAGCCAAGTACTACACTAAGGAAAATCAGAAAAATAAGCAGCGATTAGAAAATTGATCAAAAAATAAAAAAATTCTCTTGTTTTAACATATTTTCTTAAAAATTTTATTTATTTAAAGCCTCCTTTTTGACTTTTGGGGCTTCACTAATTTCGCTCAGTGTAGTAGCTTTCCTGCAGCTCATGGAAAATGTAAATAAAATTCCATGGCAAAACATTTTGCAATTACAGCGCTCGAGACTTTTCGACTGCACACAACTCCCAGCCCCCTTACTCTACCCCTACCTCTCTTATTCCTCCTGCCCTTAGAAGCTCGACTCCAATGGTCATTAAATATTAAGCGAGAGTTGCGAGTTGTGGATTGAGGGGGCAGGGTGGGGAGAGGGAACGAAGGGTACAAAAGGAAAGGAGAAGTAACAAAGGTGCAAGTTCTCGGTGTTTGTCCCCAGCGAGAGCGAAAGTTTTGTTTTCTTTTGTTGTTGTCGCTGTGTTTTTCGCCGTGTATTGCGTCTTGATTCGTGAAAATGTCGCGACGGCTTTTCCAGTTTTCATTTTAACGTCTTCGAGTTGCTTGGAGTTTTGTTTTAACGGCGTCTGGTCGCCTTTTTGGCCAAATCGTCGCTGCAAATTACTGAAATTAAAGCTAACGAAGCGCGAACATTGCCAACATTTCCCACCGAGAGCTGGGAAACTCAGCAGACATATCGCACACATTTTCAACACCCGCACTTCGCTGGCTACCCTAAATGCTCTCCTCCCTAACCCCTCCCAACTCCATCCGTTTGCCCCTCTGCGAGCGCAGTCAAATCACGAATGGCAGCCGGGAAAACTCAGAGCTGGTGTGGGTCCTGGTCTCGTGTTTGCAAGGACTCTGTCTCAGTTTTCCTTAATTTTCACGGCATTTTCTTTGGCTTTTGGCAAGTTTTTCACTTGCGCAATTTCATTTGCGTGTCGCAGCAGCGCCAACCAAAAAGAAGAGGATTAAAAGTTAAATTCTCATTTTGCGGCAATTGAATTAGCCAGTTAAGAGGTTAACTACGTGTGTAGTCTACAAATGAATCGGCCAAGTTAGGAACGAAATGGCCAATAAGAAGGCTGAGTATCTTTAAGATACTTTTGTGGTTAGTGTAGGTCAAGAACATGATTACTTAAATTGGGGAATTTAAAGTGAATGTTAGTTGATTATTCAAAGTTTAGAAGAATTTTGTAGTGTTAATATAAGCATTTAATTTTATTATTTATTTAATTTAATAACTAAATAAATTCAGAGAATTTCCGTGTAATTCAAACTCTTCTTGCACGCTTATCTCTTCTTTGAGCATCTTAACTCAATCGCACATTCACATGACCAACGACACCTGTTCCCACAGGTAAACACAATGAAATCAATAAAAAAATACAAACAGGCCAGGAGAAAAAAACGCTAAGGAAAACAGTCAACAGCTGCTCGGCTGTTGGCCAAAAGGAAAACGCACTGAAAACGGACGCTGTATCAAAATATTCAGCATCTGCTTTGCATGGACACTTGCCAGGATTAAACCAGGCAAGAAGAGCGATATTGAGAGAGAGAGAGAGAGGGAGAGGAAAACAATAACAGAAAAGGGCAGCAAGCGATAGCGAATAAAATGAAAATACATAAATAATAAAAGAGTCGGCAACACACTCAATTACACAGCGACGAGGGCTAACAACGGATCGCATTGGATGCAAACAAGCTGAGCGGAGACTCTTTGCTACCTGTGCAGACACCTGCTACGGTGAGAGGGCGCGTGGCATCAACAACAACAGCAGAGGCAGTAGCAGCAGAGGCAGCCTCATGCCTCATTAATAAACGAGTCGTGTGGGGAGCGAGCGAGACAGCAACAGAAGTGAAGAGTGAGCGAGGGAGAGAAGGAAACGCACGCACAGGTGTCAGACGGCGTTGCCTCAATTTTGCCGCCACCTTTTATTATACAAGAAGACATTGTCGTTCTTTGCCGTCTTTGTTTTGCTACGCTCTTTCGCAGTCACCGCCGCCGCCTTTGCTGCCGCTGCTACTGTTGGCGCTGGCAGCGACGCTGCTCTCTCGCTGCCTTGGCGCTCTCAAGTGCTCGCACTCTCTCTCGGTCTCTGTTGGCTGTGTAGAGTTTTTGCTGTGTAGAGTATCTGGTTTTATCTACGTGCGCACTTTTGTTTTGGCCGCCGGCCAGCTTTTTTTTCTCCTTCTCCTCCTTCTATTTCGCTTTCGCTGCTGCTTCTGCCTTTACTTTCTGCTTGCCACTTTCCTTCATTTCGCTTTGTGTCGCTGCTTTGTCCTTTTTGGAGGTTTCTGTGCGTTTTTCAAATTGTTTCGCTTTTGCTGCTTTTACTTTGTTTTTGTCAAGCGCCAAAAATAAATCTCAGACACACAAATTCGCGTACTAAAATCTCTTCCCCTTTCCCTGCTTTTCTCCCCTTCCTTCTCTGCATATTTCTCTCGCAGTTTTTCCAGCATTTACAGCTAATTAATGTCTGTTTTGTCTGTGACCCAAATATCGTCCAAACTTTTGATGTCAATCGAAACATTAGCGCTGATATTTTTATGTCTGAACTTGAAATCTTTCTATAGATTGTTTCCCCTCTCAAGAGCCCCCCAAAAAAAAGATCACATCTGTAAATCATCCACCCAACAGTTGAAATTCTCGGGTAGCCAAGGGGGCACGGGGCCAAGGGGCTTTCACTAGCCGATTTGTAGTTTGTTGTGTAAATGTTTTGGTTGTTCAGATTTGTTTCTTAATGGATTGGTCAGAACACAGAGTATATATGCAAATATATATCTATCTAGATCTGTTTATATTAATGTGGCCCAGTTAGTGAGCTAATATATATGGACTTTTAGCTGATCGGCAGATTTACAAGCGAATTCACAATTTATGGCTGTATTACTTTGGAAAACTTTGGAAATTTTAACGACAAACTAAATTTTCGGAACAAATTGGGATTTTAAACAGAATTAATATTTGGAAACGATTTTTGTGGTCAGAAATTTCGAGTAAGATTGAAAAATTTATTAATTTTTAGCTAATTATAAAAAAGTAAAAATTTTATTTAAAACGATATTTTCATTTAAAGAACTTTATCATTAAAAAAATAGTTTAATTTAAAAAAATCTAAAAACAATTGAGTTTAGGTTCTACCTTAATTACTTGATTTTGTGGCCTTTTTTCTTGGCTAATCAACTTGATGTTGGGGGCCAAGAAACAAGTGTCTGAGCATGTAAAGCCACGAGAATTAATGTAAATCTCAATTTGTAGTACACACGTCAATTATACGGTCAAACGGTTGTCCGTCTAAAATTTATTGCCAACAATTGAATTCGGGCCATAAAAGCAAACATATTTCATCAACAAGAACGTATGATCAAGTAATCAAATTATGCGCAGATGAAAACCGGGCCAACAACAACAATATCAACATTGGCAAGTTCTAAATCCAGCTAAAAAGGAAACTCTGGACGCAGATGCCAAAGTCAAATTTATAGTGGTACAACAAGAACAAGCTAAAAACAACAATAATAACGGAAAAAGTCTACAAAAGACGGGAAACATGTGGCATGCCTCTCTGCGGTCGCTTTGGGCCCAAAGCACTTGACCAACACGCGAGACGGCCACAATGTAGCTGGCATTAACAGCGAAGTCGACGGCGCTGTCGCTGCCCACAGCAGCTGTAAGACAACGCAAAGAAAACGATGACGTCGACGTCAGCAGCAGCAGCAGCACCAACGCCAACGCCAACGCAGCCGGCAACATTTGCACGGCGGCCACTTAGGGGTGACTTTTCTGCTACTGCTGCTGTTAACGGCTCTGCCGCTGCCGCTGCGACTGCCGCCGACGTCGCTGCTGCGCTGTTAGCTGCCTTGGCTTTGGCTGCCTGTTCAGCCGTCAAGTGGATTTCAGTTTCATTTTGAACGTCGTGCGTCGAGTACGTGGACGTAGACGATTCCCAAAGCGCGCGCGTCTCTTTTTCGCTCGCCTTCACGACCAACAAAATAGCAACTCGACTCGACTCGAATCGAATTGAATTGTGTCTGACGTTGTTGTCACTTTTTTTGGCCTGGCCAACAGCAGCAGCAACATCTCAGGCAAACAACAATTGGCAGTAATCAGCGCGCGTGTGAACCAACAAGAATCAAATATATAAATTTAAATTTTGAGTTATGCACTGATATATACTCAGCGAAAGCTATGTGAAAGTAAGCAAAATAAAATAAATACATATCCGCCAAGAAAAGCAGCTAAGAAAAATACTTAAAAAATAAATGTGACAAATAAACGACAAAAAAATTATTTTCAATACATATTTGGAAAAACTTAAAAGAAATGCGTATTAAAAATAAGATAACTTATAAAATTTAAATATAAATACATAAATTACAATATAAATTGGTATATTATAAAAATATAAATAAATAAAATAATTTATAAAATATATCAATTTTCAAATATATTTTATTAACTTAAAAAATAAACCCAAAATTTAAAAAAAATTAAAAAAAAAACACATTTAAAACCTCTAAAATAAATCGCATCGACCAATTACGCCCTTGAAATCAGCTTCCTAAAGTCCCAAAATATGAAAAAATAAAAAATTATGTGCTCAACGCGAAAATATTTCAATGAATTGGAAAAGAAAAATAGTTTGAACGACCTTTTGCATTATGTTTGCCTTGTAATAACTCACATAAAATACAATTTTAGCTAGAAAATTAAACATAAATTTATGTCACAGCTAAAAGTAAATCGGACGCATAAAACTGTTGTCGAAGACAACAACAACAATAATAAATACTAAATAAAACTAAACTATAGAAAATTATGTGTGTGTGTGTGTGAGTGTTTTTTTTTTTGGTACGAAAAATGAGCAAATGTTGAAAATATTTTCTGCGCTGAAACGAAATAGAAAATAAAATGTTTATATATATAATGTAGTAGATCTGTGAATATGTTGCACACATATATATATTTTTTATATATATGTACCTATTATATATATAAATCGCCGGCTAAGCAAATCGGCAAAATTATATCATAGCCGCTACCGATTTTAAAAATAGCGCGCCACGATTTTTGGTTGTCGTTGCCGATTTTGTTGTTATATCTTTTGCAAAAAAATGTGTCATGCCTGGCAATATACATATATATGCACACATATGTACACATTTATCGTAGAAGTAAAATCGGTCAGTTCTTTATAGTATTTATATATGCTTGCTGAGCAAATATCTACTAAACAAAATTCATTATGACGAGCAGATGGCACATATACCGCTATGTACATGTATATACCATAATTTAAATACCGTCATAAATTGGGAATATATAGTACTGACATGTTGTCTACACATGACATTATTTCAACTGGTCCAAAACTGGAAAAACATCTATAAAATTCAGACAGATGACAAACTGCGCGAATCAAACTATAAATTCCGAAACTAACAACAAATTGAAAGTGACAGGTGGAAATAAGTTTGTATACTTTACAGTTTCTACTAAAAGGTCATAGGTTTATTTATAACTGGTGTATGATTAGGGTAAATAGTTGGTGATTAAGTAATACGGCGAAAAAACGTTAAGTTCGGCGTGTTGAAAGCCACCTGTTTTTCTGTCTGCTGGTCTGTCTGTTCAATTTCCAAGTTCAACCTGCATCAGGAATCAAACCAAACAACTTTTTCGTTATGTTTATTATTTCGATTTTTTTTGAAAAAACGTTGCCGTTGCTGTTGCATGCCACAAATGAATGAATCCTCCCTCAAACCGAAAGAGAGACGGTCACATTTTGTGTGCACATTTTAATTCACGGTTCGATGACCACAACGGAAATTCCTTTAATGACCACATGCGACGACGCGGACAATGACAACGATGACTGCGATGGGTTACTCCGGTAACTGCTGAACCGGAGAGGAGTCACAGGGAGTGCGGATCGGCAGAGACAAGTGCACGTGTGCTCGTTGCCAGAGGGTAACCTGACCTAACCCCGCACTGTTGGCCGCATCAGCCTGCTGAGCAGTTGGCCTGGCCTAAATGGCTGACCCTCGCTCTCAGCCTGACAACGTTAAAGGCAACGTTGCATTTCATTTCTCGCTCACACTTGGCATTATTTTAAATGACATTTTACATGTTTTCATTAATCCATGTTATTTATTTTATTTTTGTGCATTATTTTTTTACATAGAACAAAAAAACATTATTTTGAAAATTTAAATTGCGAATTATACGCGCCGCTGCACATGTGCCAGGGAGGGCAAAAAAGCAAAAAAAAAAGTAGCAGATACAGCGGAAAATGGAAGATTCTAGAGGTGCGTGTAATGGGCGTTACGTGAGTTGGAAGACAAGTGATTCTCAAGCCACGCAAAGCCGAAACACAATTCACCATTTAGGCTCTGTTTTAGTTGAGAAAAATGAGTTTCAGAATTTAAGAAATGCACAAAAAAAAAAAAAATTTATGAAATATTTATGGGTAGAAAAATAAACAAAAAATAAAGAAAAATAAATTTAAAGACGTTAAAAAATATAAATCCGAGTGATTCAAACAAATAAAATATTGTTTGCTGTTTAAACAATGCAATTAAATTAATTTCAGAACTTAAACAATTTTTATAATTAATAAATCAGCACGAAATAAATTAAACGATACTAAATAAATATTAAAACAACGTAAATTACACACAAATGAAATTACAATTGCACATAATTAGCTATAAAAGTAAACAAAAATTCTAATAAATCAGCCAAATAAATTATAGTAAAAGAATGTAAATTATATTAAATATATATTTAACAGTTGAAGCTTTTGTTTGAAGTCTTAAACCTAATTTACGAATGGAAACCAGCAAAACAAACCAAACAAAGCAATCAAAAAATGATGGAAAATGCAATAATAAATAACGTAATTTATTGCAAATAAATCGCGAATACATATATTTATTATTATGCATTAAAAATTTGCCATTCTAAATGATATGCAAATAAATTGACAATTTTATGGATTTATGCAAATAGCAAACGAGATTGGAGCCAGCGAGGGAGACACAATTGAGGAAATGTAAGTAAAATGCAATTAAATTTGGTAAATTTAGAATATGTCCGTTTATTTTGAAGTCGTTCGTATCATTGGATGGCCAATTGAAAAGCAAACGAAGCAAATCAAATCAACAGTCAGACAACTTGAGAACTCAATAGCGACTTCATTACACAGCCACAAGCCCAAAGGACCTGCCTGGGTCCTGTCGTAGGTACACGGGCAGGGAATGGGAGTGGGAGTGGGAGTGGGTAATACTTGGCTGCTTTTCCTTGGCTTTCCATATGAAAAATGCCAGTGCACTCGGTTCATTTGTTACAATTACAAAACTGGACTCGAGTCAGGAAACTCAAGTTGGAGTTAAGTTGATTTTTGATTGGGAATTGCTTGGCAAGTCAAATTTGTAGCATACCTTTTAGATGGTCGAAATGTGTACTAACCTGGACTGAGCCAGGTGAGTTCTAGCTTGTGCTCACCTCGCCACAGGTCGTTTAGCTTAGTTTTCTTTTTGTATTCCATTTCGTTTGTGCAATCAATCAAGCGCATGAGTAAGGTCAAAAGCCAGGGGTCAAGTGTGGCTCACTCCCTCAGTCCCTCTCTATCTGCTCATCTTGAAGCTTTTTCAATCTTAAGGCCTGACTGCACAGCACTCAGTTAGTCTAGAGCTGAAATTAAGTAGTTGTAGGAGTATCTCAGGCTAAGAAAAAAAGTTCTCTGCATTTTTTGAGTAATAAAAAAGTTTTTAGGTTGAAATTTAATATTCATTTAAAAAGCAGACTACTTAAAATAGAGTAAAATTAGTTTTACTGAATGGAAATATTAGAAAATAAACGCAATTAGTTTTTTAAAAATAAATTATTCTTAGTTTTTATATAAAATCATAAATTTAGAGCAGTTTTAATTAAAAACTTAAATTTTTAAAAGCAACTTTAATTGATTTTTCTGAGTGTACCATTTCTTCTACTTTTCCCTGCCTGATTCAAGCCAAACAAAACAAATGCCTTGATAAACACTTTACCTGTCGCGACTGAGCAACAAAAACAAATTTTCCAATTCCCAACAATTGAGCAGCCCATTTCTTATGCAAAGGGAAAAGCTACAACAATAACAAGACAAAACAAAACCAAACAAGACAAAAAACAAAGCAAAATACTCAAGAGCAAAGAACACACACTCTTTTCACACACTTACACACACACACACACACACACACACACACACACTGACTGTGCACCAAGAATTAACATTAAAAAACGCGCATTTTGATTTCTTTTCGTCTTTGGGCTGCTGACGTGTATCCGCTGGGAGTTGCTTTCTGGCCAAAAGTGTCAGAGCCCCCTTTTGATTTCTGCGGAAAAACCCGTCTAATAATTCTGTCTTTTGCTGCCTTTGTGTCACTGGCAATATTTTCTTTATCAAAGTGGTTTTTACACCTGGCGGCGTGGGCTTATTTTCAGCTGAAGTAGCTGCATAGTGATTGGAATATTATTTAGGGAATGTGGAAGAGTGTTCGAAGACTTTTTATATAGTTTTATAAATACTTAAATGTATCATACTATATATAACATTATTCTATAATGTAAAGAGTTTATTTCTATGTTTCAGTTAGTATACAAAAATCCATAATCAATTTAAGCTTTAATACAAAAGTGAGTAAATTCCTACCCTTAAACACCTAATCTACCTATAAACATATTTAATGTGACAATGGGGAACGTTTTTACTTAATAGAATAACTGAATTAAAGGATATTCAATGGCATGGTGTGTCCGGCAGGTGCAATCACTTATAATGATTGACATTGTGACAAGAAAAGTGACCCTGGAGGACAATAATGCACATGTATCAGTTTATTAATTGCCAGGCCTCGATTTCATATCGATTTTAATTAGTCACTATGACTGTTTATCGACCGTAGTGAACTATAATGAAGCCAAATCGATTCCAAATGCGCTTACATAATGTTTTGATCCAATGATAAAGCGAGCAAATAAAAAAGCAATTAATGCGCTTGTCATATGCGTGTGTGTGTGTGTATGTGTGTGTTTGTGTGCGCCGTGTAACTAATTAAACATCAACAGAAACGCTGAAATGTTTGCAGAGCATATGCAATCGTGGCAACAGTTCGTTGCGAACCTAATAAAAATATTAATGACTTTGACACTCCCTTCCCTACACACACATACACTCACTGGTAGGGGTCTGGTGATCAGTCCTGTTTTTGGCATAAGCCCAACCGCATAAATATTTGCTAAGCGTATTACCAGAGGTCGCCCATGTTTGGGCATTGTCCTTGTCATGTGTTTGCTGCTGCTTTGCATGTCATAAATTGCTGCATAAACAAAGGCGCAGGAGCCGCAAGACACGCCCCTACTTACAAAAAAAATAGGAAAATTTATAGAAAAGAGAACTGAAAAACTGTTACCACGCAGTCAAAGTGATATTTCTCATATGAGCTTTGGACATGTGTCATAAAAATTCAGATGCTCGCTTTATAATGATGATGTTTTGCTGTTGTTCGTATAGTTTCTGTTGCCCCTCTTTATTTGCCGACAGTCTGGAGTTGTATCTACAACTAGAACTGGAACTGGTACTGGGAGTAGTGTCTGTTTTTTGTTTGCAGACTAAACAAGTCCGGGGTCCTGGCAATTGCAACGTCTGGCGTTCATGCATCATCATATTTTTGGCTCCGATTCGCATTGGAGTATTGCTCATAAAGACCTTCTGTTGCCTGCTTTTGGGCGCATTGTTTTACGGCCTGCCCAGTTGTCTGGCTGCCATATGTCATATATAGAAAAAAGTTTGTGATACCCTGCAAAAAATGGCAAACCAAGGGGTTATTTCGGTCGCTTTTTTAAGATTTCCTTTATATTTTTGCTTCTGCACTGCACTTCTAGTCACTTTATAGGGCATCTACTAGTCCAGCAGTTCACTGTGCATTATTTTTAACATTCTACATGTCGCGACATGTTGGCAGTGCCACTTGGTAGGGATTTTCTACCAGGCTAACAATTGAAAATTATCTTAGCGTGAAATATTACATTATGCAGCCAAAATTGCATTGCTTTTTAGGCAACACTGTGCGGCAGTGTTGCAAAGCGTGTGTAAATTTTAAACGACAGAGTTGCCAGGCTCTTGCTTTGTTTGTGAGCGTAGCAAACAAAAGGGATAAGCCCCAAAGTCGAGTCGTAGAAGCAACAACAAAACACGCAAATTGTTGACTTCACACGAAACACTTTTCATGCGCATTTTATTTATTTGTTTTCTCATTTACTCAGTTTGATTACAGTCCTTTGGCTGCTTGAATACCCTAGTTAAAGGTATGATAGGTTTGTGTAACAATTTGAATTTTATGCGGGACTAGCATAATAATTTGGTTTATGTAGGTAAGCCCTTTAGGCTTGTTGGCAGGGTATTTAGCCGTCGTGTTACACACACTTCAACTCTTTAGCTTATTTTTATATTTATTTGTTTTAGTACTTTGGCGTTAGATGGTGTGCGTTGATATATGCTGATGAATTTACGAGAGGCATGCATTCGCACACACACACAAATACATTTATGGCCACATACTCACATGAGTATTACCTTTTTTCTAATCTCAATTTATGTGCAACTTACCAAAAGTCACACCACGAATCCTTTTTGGTTTATTTTAACACTTTTTGTATTTGTACAACTCACAACTCGGGAGACTTGTTTGAATTTGCCTTTTTAATCATTTCTCCCAGCCACTCACACACTGTTTAATACCCTGTAAGCATTCCAAAAGGGTTGAATGTGTTTAAGAATGCTTTGTAGTTAAAATTTAAAACCTTATTCAAGTACAGCTTGAATTAATTACTAGTTTCAAAAGGTAGCCAACTTTGAGTGACAGAGAGTAAGGCAGGGTATCCCATATTCCGGTTGACTCACACTTGTGCCACTTTTTATTGCACTCGGCGCACGCAAAGTTGTGTCAAGCACACGTTTGAGAATTGCCAAAGAACAAATGAAATGAGTTTTTGCAAATTAATTAGACTGAAAGTTTGTCTCCTTTGGCCCCAAACATCGGCCCAATTAGCGCCCTATACCATATAACTATATATGTATATTTCTATATGTTTTGGCCAAAGACTGCTGCCAATTGGCTGGGCAATTGCTTAGCCAAGTGAAATTTGAGATGTTACACATCAAATCCAACGGGGAGAAATTACATTAAAATCCTAAATAATGAAATTGGCAGCGCAATAAAATGATTTTATGATTATAGCCTGTGCTCCCTGTGTGTGTGTGTGTGTGTGTGTGTGTGAGTGTTTGTGTGTCGATAAATGTGGCAAGTGGTAGGAAAATGCGTGTGGCATGCCACATACCACATGCCACATACCACCATTGCCTGTTCTCTACGCGCTGTAAATTAATAATATCAACTTTGGCAGCAAATGTCAAAAAAGGGCAAGCAAACGCCCCATCCCGACCCCCTCCCACCCTTTTGTGACATGTGTCTCTGATATAACCCCGCCCACTTACACCCCCCGCCCCACTGCTTGTGGCATAAAAGTGTGCGTGACTTGGCGTCTGTTTGGTGTTTACTGGCTGCCGAATCAAACTTTCAATGCATGTGACATGTGACTTTGAGGCAGGCAAATGAAAGTCCTTTTTATGTATGCCACGTAAATGCCTCCTAAGTGCGTTTCACATTAAAATTAAAGCCAAGTCGCTCCCGAAAGTCACCCAAAAAACAACTTCATCGCACACCACAATCGATTCCCACAATTCACTCGTTTAAAGTAAATTCAATAAATAATTTCATTTATTACTGCATAATTTATTATAGAAATTCAATTGGTTAGTTTTAATTTTGTTTATTTTGATTTCATTTTCCATGACTAAGATGACAAATGTCGTTTGTTGTTTTAGGGGCAGTAAAAGCTAGTAATCGACTATGAAATATCCTGTAGAAGATAAAATACTGAGGGCTCTAAGTAAAAGGGCTCTAAGAACTTTCTTTGTTTTTAAATAATAATTTTAAATTTAGTTTAATACATTTCTTATAGTAATTTTCTAGTACTTTTCTATGGCTAGTTCACTCTTTTAAATGCACATTCCCGTCCTCAAAATACTTACAGAGTATCTAATTAATTCGCACTTCTCTTTGTTTTGATTGAGTTTGCTGCTTCAGGCAAATTCTGGCTCTTCGGAAAATCTTCAGCTGCACAAAGAGCCAAAATGATAATAGGGATTTGTAATTGATTTAATAGCCTGCAAATAAAACAAACAAATAAATAAAGAAATTATTAATTTATGCAGTCCATAAGCTTTGTCAGTTTGTAGTAAACAACCACTCCAATTGCTAGCCATTTTTTTTTTGTAATATGTTTATAGCCAAACGAAACAATGCTGGCCATGTTGGGGACCAAGCCATTCCCGTTTTGGCCAACAAAATGTGTAAATTCAGAAAAACGGATCTCGGCAGAGCCCACAAGACACGGCCAGCAATCAGCAGCTTTTATCAGAGCCAACAGCGAGGCTACTAAATAAAAGCAAGTAAGTGGGGTCAGCAGGGAGTGCTCGACTAGGAGATACCCTGTAGTGGAAAGGTAGAAAGGAATTTTAGGGTAGTTGAAAGACATGCAGGGTACTACCCCACTGCGAGTGCCTCGAAAAGACGCAGTATAATCATATAAAAAAGTGCGAGCTGCAAAAACTCAACAACATGCAACAAACTGTAGAGTAGATTGACTGGAAGCGCTCGTTGGCCTCCCAAAAAGCCACTTCTCGGCAGGAGCTCCCTGTTCCGCCCCCTCTGCTCCCTCCAGGGGCAGAAGAGCAAAAAAAAAGAGTGTTGTGTGTAAAGTGTTGCACATCAGGCCACAATGGCGCTAAGCCAATAAATTAAATCAAACAAGCGCGATAACCATTTCACTTTTGCCATGGCTATCCACACACACACACACAGCCACACACATACTTATAGTTGTTGTCTCTGTCTTACGCTACAACAGAATAAAGTTAAAATGGCGTAAACAGTACAAAAAATTGAAATGCATGAGCTTTGCACAGTGGCAGCCGCAACGACAACAGCAACAGCAACAACAACAAATATGGCTGAAAAAACGCACCAAAAAAAGCTATAAATGCATTTAATAAAATGCTAAGGGAGAGCAAGAGAAAGAGGGAGATAGGGAGATAGGGAGAAACAATAGCAGCAACGAAGCCAGAGCAAAAATTTTTTAAAAGCTTTTCTGACACTTTGCGTGCGTGTTTGGACGCTGTTGACTCGCTCATCGATGGATATATATAATATATATATGTGCTCTATATATATTTAATTTTATGTCAACACAAGTGTAGCACAGCGACGCCATTTTGTTTTGGACTAGGGCAGTGTATGTCAAATTGTTTAAGTTGTTGCCTTGTTTTGATTATGAGCCCAAGCTGCCAGGGCTGGGTTAATTGTTGGCAAGTCAATTAAAAGTTTTGGAATTTATGACGCATGTTGCGCATAAAGTAACCAAATGGGAACTCTTCTTTATCAACTACCTCTATGTGTGTATGAGTATATAGATTAAATTTAAGTTACTTAAAGAGCAAACCTTCCTTACAGTTAGAAAACTGAGCTCTGTTTAATCCACTCTTCATTCAAACCGTCTTAAAGATTTGTTTCTTATACAAATCAGTTACCTTTGCATATTTAAGTTTCGACTTCTTGAGAAATTCGGCTTCTATTATTATTATTTATTTCTGTTATCTCAGTTACATTTCAATGCGCTTTCATTTGTAGTGCTTTACATTATAATTTTCCAGTTGACTTGATGTTTTGACAGCATTGTTTTCCCCTCAAATATTCATATTATGAAGACATTGTTTTGCCATTGACGTCATCTGTGTGGGCGATATGCTAATTTTTGACCAGGTTCAAGCTTAAAATTCATGAGAATTTAATGCTCGCTAAAGACACTTTCAAAGCAGCGGATCTCAAAAAGATATTAAAAATGAGCACATAAATTAGTGTCCTTATCAAACTTTAGTATATATACTAGATAGCTGCAACTAGTTATTATATTTCTGTGGACATCGTAGGTCAACATCGCGTTAACCACTTGGCCAAATTCGCTGAGGTCATGCTAAAAGCCCAGCCAAAAAGTTGTAGCCTAAAAAAGGAAATTATTTATTGTGTGAATATAAACAAAATGAAAAAATGCTAAAAAAAAGTAGACTACCCCCCGTTGAACGTTATAAAATACGAAACTACTTAGCGGTGTTGATGAATTGTGACACTTTTATGGGTTTGTCTTTGCCTCGAGGCAGCAAAAAAAACAGAACAGAACAGAGCAGAATGTAAGCCAATGGCAAAAGCTTTTGGCTTAGCCACTCGTCCAGGCCATAAACAATATGGTCAGCTCGCTAGTCGCTGATCCTGACTGGAATCTAGCAAATGCTTCTGTCTCCTGTCCTCTTAAAATATTGTGCAAATTATGAAAGTAGAAATAAACCAACAAAACAACAACAAAATTGCCATTTTTAATGCGCGACTCACGTGTCGACGAATCGTTCGACGCTTTCGTAAGCCATAAACATAACTCAAGGTATATTTATAGTTACACCCGGTAAAGATTTATAGCTGCACTCACAACTGTTTAATTAAAGCAAAAAAAATACTCAAATACTTGTATGACTTGAAAAGGGGCACACTTTATATTTCTAGCTGGAAAAAGGCTAACGTTTATTATGAAAAATGTTTGACATTTAATTGCCATTTCTCTGCTCATTGTTGTCGGTTTCCCAGACCCATTAATGGACCGTTTAATGTCGTCGACACTAACGTTTTAATGGGCTCCGCATTGATAAGAAATAACTAACTGTGAAAGCGGTTGGTAAATAGTTGAAAGTTCATAGAAAGCCTGGAAATGTCGCCGTTTTTCCAACTGTTTTCTTGTTTTGGGAAAGTGACGCAAAGTACATTCATTTAGCTGTGAAAATACTCCCACTATTACTCGTTTAAACGGCCCGATTATCGTTCACTCGATGGCATCATGTGGCGTCATCGTAACCAAAACTTAAAATTCATGATTTCAAAGTTTATTGCCTAATAAATTTATTGAATCTTTCGTTATTTTTCCCTTGAGCCTGGATATGGCACAAGTTTAGGAATCTTTTCGTGTTTACTTGACAAAAAATGCGTCCCATTGCGATGATTGCTGCTCTTCTTGCTGCTGTTGTTGTTGTTTATCAATGGCACTTTAACAAGTACGTATACGTAGTGCGTGCGTATACTTAATATGCAGACATTTTGATGCCACGCTGAGCAGCCTTGAAAACGAATGTAATGCCAAGATGATGGGGCAACTAGAGCACACGAAAGAGCGAGAGAGAGAGAGGAGGGGAGATGAATCAGGAAGGAAAGTAGTGGAAGTTTTTTCTGACTTGCTGACTGTTCATTAGAGGCCAGAAGAACGTGCAAAGATAAACAGCAAACCATTAAACGATATCTCATCAAGAAAATCGCCTTAAATATGTTTCTGCCTAATTTCCCACAATTGTATTTAAGTATGAGAGAGTGTGCGTGTGCTGGTGTGTGTTTGTGTGTGTGAGAGGGAAAGAATCATTCATCCAACCATCCGGCATATGCATACAAAAGCAATTTAGTCAGACCGTCCGCAATGTATCTGAGCAAAAAGTCGCCAGAAAAAAACAACTCAGAAATATAAGTAAAATCTAATAATTTTTTATGTATTTTTCTCTCTGTTCTAGGTTCGCTTACAGTTGAATGACCACAAGGCCAAGCCAGCAAAAGTAGAGAAGGATAGAGAGAAAGAGAAACTGAAACGAAACTAGAGAAATGCTACGAAAGGTGGAGAGCAATGAAATCGACTAGAAGCGAAACAAAACGAAACAACGAAATGTCGCAAAAGAAATGAGAAATGGAATAAATGAAGCAACAAATACACATGTGTGCGTGTGTGTGTGTGTATTACAACACACATAACGGGAAATTACACGGAGCACACACATACTTCATGTCAAGCTCAAAAAAATGGAACGCTTTAAAAGGATCTGAAGGACACGCCAAAAGAGATTAACGTACCAAAAATAAATCAAAAATGAAGTGCTTAAAACAAAGAAATAGAATAACAAACAGTTTAAATAGTTAAAAGACGGGAAAGTCTAAAATATTTCTATGATTTGGCATAACTTCTCCAACTCAGGCTAAGCATGTTTATCTCATCCTTGGCTTCAGTTTGATGCCACTTCATTTGGCGCCCTTAACAGATATTTTAATTTCGCACGCGCCAGCTGTTTAAGCTGATTAATGGCAGCCAGCAGCGAAAGCGGCTGTCAATCAAGCACTTGCAGGACTCCTGCACACCAGGATCCCAGGATCCCAGGATTCCAAGAAACCTAGTCAGAGAAAGAGCAAGGGAGAGCGAGTGTTGGTAGTCAGAATAGACAGCTAGTTAGTTGCCTGTCTCTACTTGACGGCCAATTAAAGCAAATGGCTTTAACATTGGCTACACAACGAAAATTCATAAAATACTTTGCTGGCCTCAAAAGTCGACAAGCAGATGTACGGGCTGACAGGTAGACAGACAGGTGTTGCCAGCTTGGGAAAGTAGCAAATAATTGAATGAAAAATATGGAAAAATTTGACTACTTTTTAAGTCGAGAAAATTGTTAAATTGATTAATTGAAGTAATTTATTTTTAATTAATACAAAATAGAGCATCATTTGTTTTTCTAATATTTTCAACTTGATAGAAAATCTAGAGCAAATATTAAATTCCAATTCGGTTGTGTCACTCTCCGCAATTGGAACGAAATAATTCGCTTTGATTTCGACTTAATTATTTATATTCCCATCGCTTCCCAAAGTGCTTACATCAAATTTATATCATAAAATTTGAAGATAAATACAAACGACTGTCACTGTCGCGAAAGATTTGATGTTGTTCTGGCTGTTGTGTCATTGCGCGTTTTATAAGCTCGGCAAAGTAATTGGAATTATATTTTTATTTTATACTACGAGCTTTATGAATTTTCATATGACATAAGACAACTTTTATGACAGACTCATTTGGTTGCTATCGCGAGGTAATTTCCGTCTCTGATGCTGAGCACTAAAAATGGAAAATCTTTTTCGTTTTCTGCTTTAATTATGTGAATTTGTCGAGCGACAGAATTATACACACAGTCAGCGCATGTACTGGGAATATGTTATAAATATTAGCGAGACGAAAAAGATGAAATAAGTTTTCAATAAAACATCATAAGCTGAATATTAGAGGAAGGCAAAAGTTGAGCACGAAATGAGTGAAAATATATGTGTATATAAATAGCGTAGCATTGGGAGGACAGTCGGTTTACTTTTGGTGGTCACTGTGTGTCCTAGAAACACACAAAATTGACCAAGTTTGATATACTGTATACTGTATACCGTATTTGTGTTTGTATTTCTGCGAGTGTGTGTGTGTGTGTGCGGACCACTCAGTGTGTCCAGTCACGTTTTCATCAACAAAATTTTGGCTTAGTTTTTGGTTAATATTATTTGTTTGTTGTTGCTTTCGTCTATTTATTTATTTTGCCCGGTTCGTTCGCTTTGCCAAGTGCCAAAAGGCAAATATTGCGCATACGCCGCGTGTACGAATGGCCTTCAACCAAATCAATAAGCAAATGCTACCACATTGCCCTCCACCCCAAATCGCCTTACATTCCATTTTCATTTTCAACTGGACAAACATCGTCCACAGTTTGCTATGAAAACAGAAGCAAGAAATTGCTAAATATTTTGCTGCATACTTTTAGGAAATTGGGAAACAACCTTCCGCCCCCCTTACTTCCCCACTCACCGCCCTCTGTAAAGCCACAATGAAACTGACTTCAATTTTGCCCACCGATGGCTTTGATTATTTTGCTTCTTTTATTTTTGCTGTGGCATGAAATAAAATAAGTTTCGGTCTTTGCAAATTCAATTGAAAATTTCGTTGCAAAGTTTTCTTCATTAGTATTAAGTTTCGAGTGCACCTAATCGAATTTTATATTCAGTATTTGATCGTAATACAAGTATCTATTTCAAGGTTACAATTTGATTGGAAATTGTTAAGCAATCGACACAAGACACAAAATTGATGTAATCAAATCTATCAGTTATAATCTAATAGACAACAAACATGACAACAATTTCTTTTTTAAATAATTGGAAATGTGAAATTATTTCAAAGCAACTCAAATCGTGTCAATTGCCAGATGGAACACGTGTGAAATTTGATTTTCACAGCATCAGGAAACTTGTCTCCTTACAGCATGTGAGTGTGTGTGTGTGTGTGTGCTCGAATACACCTAATCTGAAATTCAAATACGTCTTGAATACAAAATAATCGAACAGCAGGCAAATTGGGACACGTTTCAATATCAATATCAAGTTATTCCACTTATAAATAAATAAGATACAAGTCTCAAAATGATATGACGGGAAACGATTCAGGAATTAAGTTACTAAACTACGTTAAGCAAAGTGTGTCTGAAATTAATTGGCTAATTGGTCCAAAATAAACTACTTTAATTAATAAAAAATAAATAAACAAACAGTTTCGACGTGAATAAAATAAAAAATATAATAAAATATAATAAACTATTTATAAAATTTCAAAGCTACGACAAATCATTTAATAAACACAAAAATAAACTAAGAAAGTTAATTATATTAAAGCAATGCAGCATTACTTAAATATTATAACTACTTTAGACAACAAACTTAAGTTATTCTTATCTTTAAGCCCAAGTTACGCCTTAAGGCCTACAATTTTAATCTCATATTAATCAAAATATTTTCTTTTTAATTTTTCCTTGCAGCACAAATGCAAAATTTTCAATAAATGAAATTTAATATCAAAGTTTACAAAGTAAAAGCATTAAGTGTGAAGCCGACGCAAAGGAAATGAAATTCTAAGCAACAACAAAAAAAGTATACGGAAAACCAAAACCAAAACCATTGAAAAAATAGAAGAAAATCTATGAAATAAAATATACAACACAAAAAAAATAAAAGAAAATCAACTAAATGCCAAAGCGACAAAGCAACAACAGAACAGAAATCTGACAACGACATCAGAGACAACAACTAGAAGAAGCAACAACTGACAAACGAACGAACACTCTACACTGAATATTGAATACTGAATACTCTGATACTCTGACCTCCCCGTCCCCACTGACCAACCTCCCTTTGAATGTGCGTGAGTGCGGAAAGACAAGCGGAAAAGCCAAAGCCAAAGCAAAACCTAAAACAAAAGCAAAAACAAAGAAAACCCAAATTATAACAGCTCCCAAGACAAGTGTAAGAGAACAAAAACAACATTACGTACGACGAGCTGGCAACATCTAAAACACTGGCAACATGTTGCTGAGGCGCTTACAACACAGCGGCAGCAACAGCAATTGCAGCCCCGCCCAAGCGCCTTCGTCCTCAAACCCAACGCTAATCGGATTTACGAGGCAACCAACAACAACAACAATAAGAAGAACATGGCTGTTGCCACTGCTTTTGCTGGCAATTGTTGCTCATGTCAGTGCCGAAATAGGTAAGTGCCACCCCCCTTTTTTTTCAACGCCCCCCCCCAGCCCTTAGTGCTAAACGCTACCCATATCGTTTATGGAAAAAGAGGGGCAAAAAGATACTTATAATAAGCAGAGCGAGGCGGGGTAGCTGTGACTGCCCAGATTACAGCGCTACAACCAGTCGAAGCTCATTAAAAAGTCAGGAAAGCAGTAGGTACGGGGCGGTGGGTGGTAGTACCCCCTGATTTAGCTATTTGAAACTATCGTATAATCAAATTTACTTATGCGCTTTACAAATTAACAATTGCTTATTGTTTAAATGGGACAAAGCATTTATTTTAGCCCAAATTGATTCTAAAAATGGTTTATTTCAAAACTGAGTAGAATATTTTATTAAAATTCCAAACTCTTTTAAAGCAAACTTTATAACTTGCCAACAGTTTTGATTGCAAACAACTCCAATTTGTTGAAGTTTCCTCTACGAATCTTAAATTCAGCTAATTACTCATAACTTTCTGGTGTTTTCTGTACAATTTTCTTATTCATTTTTAACTTTTTGGTAGCCGCCATAAGGTAGAAATGAAGGAATCAGCGTTGAAATACCGCAAAAGAGTTTTATAAGAAAATTCGCTCGTTCCGGCATTTTTGCTTATGCATAGACAAGCCACACGATGGCACGCTCCTTTTTTGTTGGCCGGGCTAACAACACACAACAAGCTCATCAACAAGCAACAAGAGCACAACAAAAAATAAGGACGTTGTTAGACAAGACAGAGAGAAAAAGATGAAATAGGATGAGAGTTCAGTTCAGTTGGGGAAAAAACTATGCAATTTTTTTCTGCTGCTTCCGCAGGCAAAAAGGGAACAGAAAATGGCACAGAAAGGGGAAGTGGAGAAGTGGAAAGACAAGAGAGGAGTTGCAAAAGCTGATGTCCAACAAATGCTAATGAACAGGCGGCAACAGAAAACAGAGAAAAGCAAAAAAGCGAAGAAGCTGTAATAAAGACAGAGAGGCAGAGTTGTAGACTCCATATTTTCTTGTTGCTCTTCTCTCTCTCTCTCCCTTTTGCTATTCCTTTTTCGCTGTCTGCGCTAAATTAATTATAATAAAAATGTTGAGCGCAAGTGCATAATTAATTAAATAATAAACCAGACGACGATGTAATAGAAATCTAAATTAAAATTAAAAGAGAGCCGCCAACAGATTCACAAAATGCACTTTGTCATTTACAATATACCCTCTAAAAGCGAACTTTTAAGAAAGGAGTGCTTGTAGTCAAGTTGGAACTGTTTATCTGAGTTAATAATAGTATCTTAGCTCATGTACTAAAACTCAATTCGAACCTTTTACTGCCTTTTTTCCTTTTATATTTTTTCACTACTAAAAACAGTTTCAATTTACTACGCAGTATCTCAACCGCAGTTACTGCCCATTTGTTTAAGAGACTTTTGCATGTTTGTTTGAAATGTTTCAATGTAACTCGTTATGATTTCATAGCCGCATAAAATTTGGTGTTGCCAGACAAAGGCAGCTCATTTGTGTGGCCAAAAAAACAGAGTCGCAAAACATTTGTAACTTTGTTGTATTCCCTGCAACTCCATGTTGGTGTACCCCCTTCTCCTGTGTGCTGCACTTTTCCCCTGCCTCTTTAGCATAATTAAAATAGCGGCAGCAGCTGTAGGCCAACACAACAAAAGGCAGCAGAGTGCACTAACTGCATTTTGTTCATTAGCGATCCGCGCACACAAACACATTAAATGCTCCAATTCTATTCGCATATGCAACATGAAAATGCGTAATTAATGCAGTTTCATGGCTGCCTGTAAGGGGTAAGGGCATGAAAGGGGGCGGGGCAATGAATATGATGCACTTGCAATCAGCGACAAATGTCGCCATTAAATGCTTATAGTTGTGCGCATGGAGATGGCATACATTAAAAGGGATTTCACATCAAGTGACAGTACTAAGAGCAGTATTTTGTGTGGAGTATTAAAAAGAGTAGTAGAATTTGTATTACTTACAGCACAGAACACTGTTTGGCTATTGCTACTAATAGTCGTTTGCATGTCACAGTTGTCTGCTATGACACACATACAGCAAAACAAAGCCTAGTTATATTTGTTATTAATTTAATATTAAACTTGCTAGAAACTTTCGTTAAAAAACTCATGAATTTAAGACAAGCCTAAAATATTCACACGCCAAAATTCAATTGAAGCAACGAAACTAAAAGAACAAAAAAATGAGAAAATCACTGACCCTTGAAAATAAATAATAATTACAAACTTAAAGCGGGAGAAGAGATAAGCAGAGTGGGAGAGGGACTGGGGGTAGAAAGGGGGGCAACAAAAGAGCGACAAAGAGTTGACGAAAGCAGAGAAGCAAAAAGAAAATCACACCATTAATTACAACAACAACAGCAGCAGCCCAAAAAAAAAGCTAAGTGTTAATGTGGCGACGGCAGAGCCAAAAGCGAATAAAAGAAAGAAGGAGCAGGCGAAAGAGAAGCAGAAGAAAGAGGAGGCAGACAGAGAGAGAGACTGAATGAGAGAGGGCACTTAAACTAAGGCTGAGCAATGGGCAATGTGGAACAAACTTATTAAAAATATTGAAGAATGAGCGGGGAGAGGGAGTGGTGGGGATGGGAAGTGGAGTGGAGGAAAGCAATTGAAATGAAATGTGACACGCAAGGCAACAATAAAAACAAAACAAAAAAAAAAACTTCATTACAGGTGTGTGAGAAAGTGAAGGTGGAGGTGGAGTGAACTAAGGAGTAACGCTGGCTCATAACATTCATTCATTTTTTTGCTCTCTTGTTTTAATTAAATTAAAATTACGAGCTGCTCATAGTTGCTGTTGTTACCTGTGGCTTAAATATGCATTTCCGTGATAGTGAGAGGGGGTAGGAGGAGGGCAGGGATTTAGAGCCGCTTCTTAAATGTGCATGAAAACGTGTGCATGGGAAATGCATTTGCGGAATGTTTCCTGTGTCGCTCACTCGCTCTCTCTAACTACCACTCTGTCTCCCTCACTACTCCTCTGCGTCCTCCTCCTCCTCCTCTGAGGCCGCTGCAAATACTTGTACTCGAAATCGTTTCCCAGCTTTGTTCTTTGGCTTTTCCGCAGACTTGGACAATTTCTTGTTGCCCACCCACTTGGCCCATGCTTCGTTGCATGGGAAAATCAACAGCAACAACAACAACAAGAAGTTGGCTTATTCTCAGCTCGAGGGGATGCCTTTGCCTGGCTCAGATGGGGAGTTCTCAATTCAGACTGCACATGTTATATGCTTTATGACCTGAAGTTTTCATTATACATTTTTATAGCAGCAACTGAAAGCAAAGAAAAAATGCTTAAAAATGCTGAACAAAAGTTAAGCAAAACATATAAAAGTATTCTAAGCGCATAAACTGGGCATAAAGAAGTTGTTGTGGGAGGGGGAAGTAGGGGTAGGAGACGGGGACTGGCAGGAAGAGGGGCAGGAGCTCGGAGCGGCAAATTCTTCACACGTTTAGCGTAAAGGCAAATTTTATGTGCGAACTTTTGGCGCCGCTTTTAATGAAAATGTTTTATGTACACTTTGCTAAAGGGTATTACAAGTCGGTGAAGTCATTTAAGAGCTCATATGTTGAGTTATAAAACAAATATCAGCTTTACATAAGACGCCCACTAGTTTGCTTGAAAATAAATAAATTTTTGAATCTAGCAACTCTCTAAATACTTTTTCCAAGAGGGAATTTAATATTCGTCTAACCAAATGTAGTTTAATCTAGCTTTTTTTATATTCTCCGCTGCATTAAGTGCAAATTCATTTCATTTTATTCACATCTTTTGCACATTTTTCTTTTATGCTTTTCATTAGAGGTTTCATGTTTTTTTTCTTTCATATTTTATATTTTGCATAGTTTATGCGCTTTGTACGAGCCATTTAAGTTTAGAGCCGCCTCTCGCTAGAATTTATGACACCTGTTCTCAGTTCAACTACGGGAACGAGGGTCGATAATGCTGTTCTGCAGCGACACTTGTGTTGTCTGTTCAGTTTAATCTATTTACACTCAATTGGCACTGTCAATAGAAAATGTGGCCAGAAAATGTTGTAAATTTTGGTCTATAAATAATCGACGTGTAACATTTGCAATTTCATTTCGATTTCGTATGAAAACAGAATATTATTGTGGCTTTTGTGTCTTATATCATTCGGCTATTTTTATGGGACACTCTCATGTTAGTTTTTAAAAGCATTTTAAATGTACGGCTATATTTTGGGATTGCGATTTTATGTAGGAAATATTGAAGAGCAAATTTAAATATTTAACATAGAAATGTCTTTCTTATTTCCATTTAGAATATATTCTTCATCAAATTTGTCTTTAAATTCAAGCAGAATGTTTCTCAGCTAATTTAGAGAGATAATAAAATCAGATATTTGTCTGTCAAGTCAAGGGAAAATCGATAAACGACACCGTGTGCTGCTTTGACTAATTTTGAACACCTGTTTCCCAGCCAAAATTGGCTAAGACTCAGTGAATCAGCAGCCAAATCAGAGGCAGATACAGAATGAGAATGGAAATGGGAATGAGAATGAGCATGAGATTTGAGAATCAGAATCCGTATGAGAGTAAGCCACGCATCACAATTGAAAACGTACGAGAAATTTGCGATACACACGCGATACATTCGCGACATATCGTCAAATGTATCTATAAAATGTTGTGTGTGAGGGAGGGATTGTGGAAGGGATTGGAAAATGAACAGAGGGGGAGAGAGAGGGGGAGGGGAGTGGTGTGATGTTTGTTATGCATGTGTTGCTGATAATGTTTATGCTGTCAGTTACTTCTGCACATGACATTCAATTGCCACAAATCAAGATAAGGCGACTCGGAAAAAGGAGAAATGGAGAAAGGAAAAAGGAGAAACTCTGTAGACGGAACTCACTCAAGGAGTAAAAAAGCGGGCTTAAGGGGGCATGGGAAGTATTATAATACGACTGCCAAGACGGAAGCAGATACACACACTCACACACACAAACACACACGCATCTACACACACAGTTACACACATGTATTGCTGAACACGTGCCAATTGTCGTGCGCAGGGAAAGGAAAACTTCTTCAGGCAAAAATTTCGCAGTATCGTTTTGTTCCTTTTTACAAATCACATGCTCAGTTTATGCCACACACACCAACACACACACAGTGAAACACTCATGCGTAGGTGCTGTGACAACATCACATGCAACATCATTTCTTGCTGTTGTTGTCATTGCTGTTGTTGTTGTTGTTGCTGTTCTCGTGTTGTTATCATAAAATAAAATTTGCTTCTTCTGTGCGTACGTGTGCTCAAAGATGGAAAGTCGAAGGACGACGAACGACGGACGACTGCTGAGGACTTGTGTCTTTTGACTTTTAAAATGGTTTTTTAAATTTGCAACTGGATTTAAATATGGCAACTTGAGAGTTGTTAAAATGAGCTCTCGTACATGATGTAATTTGTCTGATGAAGCAGTTAAACTGAACCGATAAAATTACATAATGACTGAGCTAAAGACTTGGCAGTTGAGTGACTAAAGTAACTTTAAGCAACAAGAATTGAACGTCTAGAGGAAGAGAGACATTTACTGTCAGACAGCTCTTTAAAGCTGGATTCAAATGTTGTTAGTCCACTTTTCCGGAAAGATACATTTATCAAAGACAGCCAAAGGGAGTGGGAAACAAATACCTAAACGCAAATCAATTAAAGCGCTAATTGAATTGTTGTTGTCAATGCGAATTGGCCAACCGATGCTGATTAACGCCAAAAACAAAATTGAATTAACCAAAGTCAAAGCACAAAGTGAAGCAGACTGGAAGAGAGAGAGGGAGGAGGAGGAGACGTGGGGAGAGGGGTGCAGTCTGCGCTGGACAGGGCGGCAATCAAACCGCAATTAAATTCACCCTCGGTTTAAAACAAAATTAACAGCCATTAAAAGCTACAAACGCAACACAAACTAGAAGAGAGACTTGAAAAATAGCAAATGACGAGAGGTCACTCGGTCAACAGTTTGGGGTGTGTGTGTCAAAGTGTGTGGGAGTGTGTGTGACTGCTCTATGTATGTGTAAACACGTTAATTAAACGCAAGGATAATTATAATGTGCACAAGGAAATGGTTCACAAAACGCCAAGTGGAAAATGGCAAGTGAAAAGTGGCAAGTGGCAAGTGACAAGTGGGAAGAGAGAAGTGGGAGGAGGGGAGAGGTGAGAGGAAGAGGAGTGAAGTGCGTAGGAGTACAGCGAAATGTGATTGAATTGCTAAGTGGCAGGCACGTCGTCGTCGTCTAACTGAGATGCCTTCGCATACACACATGTGGGCGTGGCAGGAAGTTAACTCACTCTACACCTCTCCCTCTCCCCCTCTCCCTCGCTTTGCATAATTATGCAACAGCACAGAATGGGAGCAGTGTGACAAATAGAAGCCACCAATCCAACCATTCAGCCACCAAACCACTCAAACAACCCACCGTCAACAGCAGCAGCAGCAACAACAAGTTGTCAACGGCTGTGAAGCAGAAGAAGAAGTGGAAGATGATGAAGAAAAAGAAGAGCAGTTCAAGTGTCGTGTTTGTAGTGGTGTCTAAAAGTGAGCAAAATCCAGTCAAACATATGCCCGAGCACGTAAATGGGGCTAAGAACAGGCAATGCTTCAAGCCGGAGTGACGTCACAGGAAGCGCCAAGCAAATAGAGAAGTTAAGAAGTCAAAAAGACTTCAAAACCTTAAAGTTTTGAATACTTTTCTACCGTTTTTATAAGACTAATTTAAAGCTTTAATTAAAGTGCAGTTAATTTAGATCGGCAGCAGTTAAAGCAAGTAGGTGAGCCAGGAAATTGAAATCAGTTGAAGATTGGAAAGCAGACACTACGTTCTAATCAACTCAGTTGTCAGCTAACTGACTCATAGTCAGACAATTTTGTTAGTGCAAGAGTGGAGAGTAGAGAGAAGACAAAGGGAGCATAGGGAGAGAAAAGAGATAGCAAGAGAGAGACGAGCAACTGCGAAACGGCCTGTCACTGTGGCAATTGAATATGCAAATTGGCAAACGGCGTCGCAGTCAATCCAAAGCCATCAAAAAAGCCACCCACAAAATATCCACCCAGAAATCCAACCAATAAACCACCCAAAAATCCAGGCTACACCACACCAGCTGCCACTTTGTCAAACAATGCTTGGATTCGAGCCTGAATTGCACAAAAGAGAAAAATTAATAGAATTGTTATGAATATATTTCGCTGGGGAGCATTTTTCACTCCTCTTCTCTCCCTCTCTCTCTCACACTGTCACTGTCTCTGTCTGTAGAGCACTCGACTTGCACATGTGTCTTCAGTTGAGTTGAGTTTTCATATTTGCATTTTAGATTAAAATTCTTCGTATGCTTTCAGTTTGATTTGCGCAAATGTTTGACTAGAGATTTTTAGATTTTGTGTAATTATTGTAAATGTAACAAGTTGAAGAGTTCCGCAAATGAAGTCTTCTTGTTGTCGCAGTACACTCGCCGTACTCTCTGGGGAATTTAGTGCTCTTACTCCCTGTTTTCTCCTTCTTCTGTTGACTTTGTGATGAGCTTTGAAATGAAGCTCGAATTGGATTAGCATTGTGGCTAAAAATGGATAACTGACAAAGGAACTCAACTAATGAAGTTGCATTGTTGGCAGTTCAATTAAAATGTGCAAAACAATGGAGTTGAGCTATGAAATAATGAAAGGCAGCTTTAATGAGCTTAAAAAGAAATCAGTTGAATTTTTAATTTAAGTTTTAGTTTTCTTTTACTGGTATTACTTTAAATATTCGACAATTTCTGTAGTTTTCTTGGGTTAAACTTAAATTTATATTAAACCAGACAACAATTAAAGTAAGCAGCTCCCATTAGATGTCTGCTGAAAGCTCATTAACAGTCCCAGACTATTTTATTTTCTGCCATTTTTTGTGCAGCTCATAATCCACTGAGCTTTCACTTTAATCTGTAGACTGTGTTTATGCGTAGAAACTCTTGATAAATACACAATTGTTAGCTAAGCCTGTTGAGATTGCGGCTTAGCCAAAAACGCACACTCTGCGTAAACACTGGGCGTATGAGTGTTCTCGCCCTTTCTTCTACTTCCTCTCTCTTCGGCAAGAAAAACAAAGAGAAAGTTAGGGCCGCCATGGTGTTTTGTAATGGCCTTCGGGGCTTTTTGGTCGAGTTGCGGTTTATTTCTTTTATATTTGTTTATTTTTCTCTGCCAGTTTGTGAGTTGCTGAGCGCGCGTGGGTTGTCTGATAAATTCCAGTTTTGACAGTCGAATTAACCTGTCATGTTTGTGGCTGCGTTGAGATCGCAAACAAAAGAAAATGTTGCATGTTTTGGGGCGCTCTGACATGAACATGAACTGACTACAAAGAATACAAGCGAGAAGGGAATAAAAACATTGCATATATGCAAAATAAAAACAAACAAAAACAAAAAACACTGTAAACAAATATAGAAAAACTGTTAAAGCGCATTTTAAGAATTATGCGCTAGAGAAAAATACATTTTTTGTGTTGCACTTTAGTTTTTTTTTTCTTGTTTTCCTTTTGTTCTTTTGACTTGTTGACTTGTCAGCCTCTGACATGGAAAAGAATGAAAAGGGAAGTCGGTGAGGGAGAGGGGAAAGGGGAGGTGCAAGGGCGCTTGACATTGCATAAACTGTCATTTAGTTTGTTCAACTTGACAGCTAACCATTCGTTTTGGCCCAAACTGCAATGCGAGTCGAAGCATCTGAAGAGTCAAATGTTGCTGGCAACTGAGACTCATCTCGTCTCGACTCTTGACTCTCAGGAGGTGTCACACAAATTAAATGGTTAGCTGTCATTCAGGTGCTTCCTCCCCAAAAAAAAGAATGAAAAACTTAGGCTAAGAACAATTGCTATCCCAGGCAGGTGCCACTGTAGCTGGAAAAATGAGATTCTCGCATGACTCACGCACCTGTCGCAGTTGCTGTGATTCCTTTTCTGCCTTTTGCCTTTGCAGTTGCCCAGAGGCAACTCTAGGTTCACTTCCAATGTTAAATGGCTGCATTTTTCAGCCAAAGTGCAGCGCAAATATTTGCTAATGTTCTGCCACCAAAGACACGCCCTCCAAGCAGCCCCCTTAAACACACATTTGACATTGATTAAATGCAATGCGTTAAACAAATTCTTGAGGCGTTTGTCGAGCAGCAAAGTTGAAGTCGCTTAGATTTGTTATCTAAACTGTGTCCTTACTGTACCTTACTGTACCTCTGTGTGTGTGTGGGTGTGTGCAGGTGTCCATATCAAGCTGAAATTTGCAAGTTTTAATGGCTGCATGACTTTTTCTATGCATAAATTACAACAAACTCCCAAGAAATGAGAAATGCACAAAAGCAGCCAAAGCGGCAGGAAAACAAAACTAATTATGTTCATTAATTATGTAGGAAATAATTAATATGATTATGAAGATTATGGGTATTAGAAAAGTGCATGGTAAACTGACATTAGCTGACATTTTCCACCAAAAGCGTGAATTCTCTGTACTCAAAACTGTTTTAATAGAGTTGTTTCTTAGCCAAGTTGCCGTTTAAAGCATTAAGTTTACTAAACGGAAGTTAATTAGGTATTAAAAATCAAATTTCCGTTGTAACTTAATACCAAAAACTCATTAAATAAGCAGCTAGTGAAAAAAGTGAGCAGAAAACTGGTCTTTATTTTATAGAAATATTATGAAACTTTAGGAAGAAGTTGAACACATATTAGCAGCATATTACTTAGCATATATTACTTAGGCTTATTCCTATTCCTGTTAAGATACGCACTTAGTTTCCTGCTTTGATTCCCCCTCGAACTTGTCAAAGCAATTTTGATTTTGTTTTTTGCTTGTCAACTTGGTCAACTTATTGCACACCAAAAGCTGCCAAGTGGCAGCTGGTGGAGGAAGCAATAAAGGAGCTCAGTGGAAGCCATACAAGAGCGTGTTTTGTTTTGTCGACCAGAAGTTGCCACCAGACGTTGCAGATACGTTGGCTAAAGCTATGGCTATATGCATGCAACGTGCGTATGTGGCAGCTCTCCTGTATCAAATTTCACTTTCAAAATTTGCCAACTGTTCGAAACTGTTGCCAGTTGTTTTGCACGCTTACAAATAGCTTATGCTCATTGATTTTGTGGCATGTTGCAAGCTAGAAGAGTCGACAGGGAGCAGAGTACACAGTGAGAAAAGGAGGGAACCTATAAAAATCTTTTAAATTAAATAAATAACATTTTAATAAGCATTAAGTATTAGATTCACTATTTTATTATATAAATTTTAAAACAGAAATTAAATTTTTAAGCCCTTTTCTCTCAGTGTAGCCTGTGGAACTGCAACTGCTGTAAAGCCTTGACATCGAATCGTGGCCAATTGCTGGTTTGCTTTCTTGGCTTGTGCGTAGCTGTCGTGTAGTGCTTTGGATTGGAAATGGGATTGGGATTGGGATTGAGTTGGGTTTTTCGGTATTGAATTACCGCTAGAAATGGCCAACTTCTCGTCTCGTGCATGTTGAAAGGGTCGAGAACTGAAACTGATTTATGACAGGCAGGTAGAGAGAGTAAGATATGAAGTGGGTTGTCCAGTTACCCAGTCAATCCAGAGTATCAAGTAACAGTCACAGCTCCAAGTGACTAATGATCCAAACGGGTTTGTTTGCCAACTTCAACAGCCAAATGAGTAGAGACCAAAATGTTCAATTAGAAAAAAGTGTTGCAGAAGTAGAATTATTACTTAAAATAGTAGTACCAATTTTTATTCTAAATTCTATATATTCTTGTAAGCATCTTGTTCCCATTTCCTTTGCACTCAATAGTCCACGCGTGACTCATGCGGCGTATGCGCAATATTTGCTTATTCTGTTGCTATTTATAAAACCTAGAGCTCATTGCAAGTGGGCCTACTTTGTTTGCCTTTAATTGTTTGTTTGTGTAAATTATTTCGCACTTGAAGCAAACTGTTTGGCTGAAATGCGTTCCCGAAGTGCGAATTAATTTTAGCCACACGTGAGTCACTTAAAAAATGCATTCAAACTTTGCTAAGATTTCTTTTAGCTGCGTATTTGTAAAACTCAATTATTTCAGTGCCAATTGCGTTGGAATAAACTTTATTGAATTGTTGTTGCAAGGGAAGTAGAAGTGTCTTTATATAATCGTCTGATACTGACTAACCAAAGTTTGCTCCACTGCAAATAAATCATTTTGCTGCTGCTTGGTGTTATTTGCCACTTGAGCTTAAGATTTTAAGTCCGCCAAACAAAAACCACATTTGTTGTGGTTACTCCTGTTTCACTCTAGTCCCTCCTTTACCTTTTCCACAAGCAGGTGATATGTGTACTTAAGAACTTATAAACTTAGCAGAGAGTTTAAGTTTTCTTTTGTCAGTTGCCAGCTGCCAGTTGCAAGTTGTCGGCGGCTGCATTAAAGTTTAACTTGAGGTCAAGTTTGTTGGAGTCCGAAAAGTGTTGACACATCTCTCAATTTGTAATTTGTTCAACTCTAAGCAGAGCACAAGGCATAGGGGCGTGGTCAGATTATATTTGCATTAATGCGACATACGTCGAATACAAATAAAAAGCTGGAAAAGTTGGAAGAAAAAGGAGGCAACTTTTTGTGTTTGTGTTGAGAAGGAAAAGTTTTTTGGTGTTGAAACTTAAAGCTGTGCAAACATTTCACAGTCAAAACTCAGTCAAAAAGAAGCTTTCATATTTTAAGAAGAAATCTTTTCAAGTTTTTTGTGTTCTTTTGTTGTTGTTGTATGTAAATACATAATATAAAACGAGGCGCAAAGAAGTTCAAACACATTTAAATTAGGCCTGAGCGCATTTTGATGATGTTTCCAAACTTTTCTACAATGTGCGCTGTCTTCTTTCTCTTTCTAGCAGTCTCTGTCCCTCTCTTTCTTAAAACTTTTTGTTGACAACATTTTTGCTTGTTAGTTTGGTTCGTGCTGTGGTTGTTGTTGTTGTTGCAGTAACATGTTCCCATCATTATAATGTGTAATGCTTTATTGCAATAACTTTTTTACGCAACATTTTCTTGTCAAAATTTTGTTGTTTTTAAGAAGTACCAGAAACTTCCTTAAATAAAGTTATAAAGTCAGTGCTTTTAGGTGTCAAGAGGAGTGGGAGTCTCCCTCTTAAATGGAAATGTATTAAATTAGCCTCGCAATGTGATTTGCATAACAAATTCCGATTGAACTTCTTTTTCTATACTCCTAACAACTCAATTGAAGTAGAAATTGTTTTGCTAGCTTAAAGTTTCAGTAGAGATTTCAAACTATAATAATTTTCCTTAAGCTTAAACACTTTTCTAGGGTTTCCTTAAGCTTTGCTGAAGATTAAACTTGCATTTCTTTGTTTTATAGTTAAATACTTCAGTGTTCTTGTGGAATCCTCAACTGAACTATAAATCGCTTATAGTTTTTGCTCTGCATCCGTTGCAAACCACATCAAAAATATATAAAGACAATTGTCAGAGCAACATTTAATACTGTCAAACAGAAAATTGGCAGTGCCATCGTTTGAGCCCACTTCCCCTCTGTTGACGTTTTGTTTGGCCCAAGTTGACTGTAAGCGGCTTTTGCTTATCGCTTGACATTTTTCTGACTTGTGCAATACACAGTAACCTCCCACCACTACCCCTACACGCCCCCTCCACGCCCCGTTTTTACTTCGGGAAAATCTGCTCTGTACTTGGGCACATGCACTTTTTATGTGCTGTGAGGCTGCTGTGGAAACCACAACAAAAGGTTGTCAAGATGAACAAGTATTACAGCTGCAGCTACAGATACGTTTATACGTTTATAGATACAAATAAATTCAGAGATATGTTCATGTACTGCACATGTGACTGGGATTAAGATACAAAAGATACGAGTGTATCTTTTATAGTTTCGCTTTTTCAGTTGTCTCAATTATGTTGTGGCTTTAATTGACTGACAAAAACTTGTTTAACATTCAGACCTAGTAAACAGAGAGAGTATTGGAATGTAAAGTGGAAACGACTGGAAAAGATACAATTTTTAACTTATCTGTAAGATCTCTACTTAACAGCAGCTGTATAATCTTAACTCTTATACTGTGGACTCCATAGAACCATTTACCTAGTTCGAAGCTTCAGTAATCACTTTATCTGAAGTTTTTCTTCAAGCAAGATACTTACTGCTGATCACTTAGCTCCTTTCATAAGCATAAAGTAAACTCCTGTCAATCCTTTTCTCATTACTTTTTTTACTTTTCATCTTTTCTTCCATTTTTTGCACTGCTTCTTGCCTTTTCGCCGCTTAATCAGCGCTTAAGTAGCAACTCGGCAAAAATTCGCCAACCTTTCCGCACTTGCGCTCACTTGAACTTAATTTGGTGAGTGGTTTGAGCCAAAGTTGTTTCTATGCCTTCACTCGTCTCTGCTGCTCTCATGCGTCATAAATGCCTGCGACAGCAACAACAACAACAGAGTGCAAAGGGGTGAGAGAAAGAGAGAAGAGGGAGATTGTGGTGAATTCTAGGCTAGGCTGGCAATAAAAACGCACTTGCCAGCTACACTTAAGCCTCTCACACTGCCTCTCTCTCTGTTTTCTCTCCCTGTTTCACTCTCTTTCGCTCTGTCGACTGGTTGCCACTTCCGGCGGCAAAAGCAGTTCCTGCCACAGGTAACCAAAGGCAACCCCAAAATGTCTGGCTTGAGAGTTGAGAGTTGAGAGCTTCGCGTTGCCAACGTCTGCGAGCAACATATGCAAATTTAATATTTTTATTAAAAAACTTTTTTGGACCACACAAAGAAGCAGACGAAGCGGCAGCGGCAACAACAAAAACAACAACTTCAGACATGTGGCAAGGCGAGGGTGCCACTTGTGTGTGTATGAGTGTGGGTGTGTATGAGTGTGTGTTGTCGCTGTTTTGATAGCGAAGCGAATTAAGTGCCGCGGTTCGACAAAGTTTTTTTTTAAAAACTCTTTAGTCCCCTTTAGTTCTCGCTCTCTTCCTCTCACTCTCTCACTCCCTTCACTGGCTCCCTTCTCATCATAAAAACAAGTTTCTTTCTTCCTTATGCCAGAATATTGCCTGTATCCTTAACCCGCCTTAACCCGCCTTAACCCTCTACCTACCAACTTGCTGCTGTTACTCAGTTCTCGCTTTTGTTATTGTTGCTGCTGTTTGAATTGCAAGCCAGTTTGTAGTTCTTTTGTTGTAGTTATTCTCTCTCTCTCCTCTGTTCCTTCTCCTGCTTCTTTTGTCAGGCAACTTTCGTGGTTTTAATTCCTGCTTTAGCCTTAGTTTTTTACCTTTTTTGCAAAGCTGTTGATTGTTTAATGCTGAAGGTTTTCAATTTTCATCGACCTGAGTTAAGTCTTTAAAAAATAAATAAATCAGTATTTAAATTTGTATATTTGATTAGAAAAACATTACACTTTATTTTCTTATCTAAAAACTCAAACTTTTTAAATAAATAAATAATCTTTCGTCTTACCAAACAATCTCCATGAATCCTCCATTTATTGGTTCTCACTTACTTGAGCAAAACTTTTCCCATTACTTCCAACTTATTTCTTGGCCCAAATTGTCTTCAAAAGCCCTCTCAAACCTCAACTCCAATTTTAACCCTAATTCATTATTAATTTTAAATTGAATTTACATTTACATAACAATTTCAATTTGGTTTTGCCACAAATACCCCAGAAACTGATCCCACTTCTTATCAATAACTGGGAAATGTCAGGGAGAGGGGATGAGGGGGTGGCAAACCTTCATCAACGTTTAAGGTAATGACAACAGCAATGACCCATAACAATAACGTGAATTTTGTCAACCCGAGTGTGTTGCTTTTCTCTCCATAAATAAAACAAACGACACGATAACCACAAATTCCATTAAAAATCCCATTCCCCATTTGCATCATTGCTTCATTATGATGTGTCCGGAGAAGGAAGTGGCAGAGGAAGAAGCAGAAAAAAACCCTCAGGACCGAAACTAACCTAAGCGGCCAGCAAATGTGTTTACAGATAAACCTAAAAGCCAACACAAAAACCAAAAAAAATGGAGAAAAAAGCAGAAAAGCCAAAAAAAGTGTAGTTCAAAATTATGTCACAGCTTTTTTGGATGTTGTTGTCCCCATTCACCTGTCTCTGACCTAAGCAATCCCAACAAATTCTCATCTCCATCCCTCAGCGGGGACATCCGTTCCATTTGACCTTTGCTTTTGAATAAAGTAGTGCCAGAAATGCAGTTGGAAGAGGGTTTTGAGAGGAGTACTCGATTGCAAGATACTCTGTAAATTGTTGGAATACAATATTTATATATTTTATTAACCTTAAAGCTTTGAGCTGTATTCCATCTATAAGATTTTGTATATTTCTTTATAAATATATAGAGGAGGGTTGTCAATATACCCTGTGTTTGTAGCAAAACATAGGGAGAAAGAATAGCTAACACGGAATGTAGGTCCTGTTTTTCGTCTAACTTCTCCTCCTCTCCTCCTACTTCTTTCCCAAATCTCCTACAGTTTTCCACCAGCGTTGACAATCCCTCCCACAGAGTCCTTGTTTTGCTTCTTCCTCGCACACTTCCTTTCGTTCTTGCGGCTCTTGCTTTCACTTTATTTTCCATGAAGCTCCAAGACCTTGTGCATAAATAAATTTTCGCATGTTGGCGGCACATTTGACTGCCAAACAGTTTTTTTCTCTCCCTTTTCTCCCCTTCTCCTCTTTCACTCCTCTCTGTGTTTCGCACACATTATAATAATGCTTTTCGGACGTAATTACACTTTAGCTCTGAGCATGTTTAGGTTTTAAACTGTGTCACTGCCGAATCGTTAGTTCTCTCTGTTCTCTTTTTTAGCTGTTTTGTAGCTGAGTGTAATTGAGTTCCGCTTGGGGGCGTGGCCAGCTGCTCAATGTCAGCGTTGATTGATTGAAGTAGCTGTGCAATTGAGTTGGGTTAACTTTGCGATTTATAATAGACCAAAAAGGGTTCTGTTTAGAAAATAATGGATTATTTCAAATAAACTAATTTCCAAATGGAATTTGAATAAAAAATTCAAATTTGGCCATTTTAAACTAATGATTTGATGTTTTCTTACTCTTTTCAGGTATGTTTTGAATCCATAAACAAGTGAATTTTTTGAGTAACTCAGTGAGTAAGTAACAGTAGTTTGAAATCGAAATTTGGTACCAAATGTAAATCGACAGCTGTTTGAGCAGGAAATGCAAAAACCCTTGTGCAATTATACCCAGCGACTTCCATGGCAACCTCCCATTCTAGCTAAAAACAAAATTCCCTTCATGACTGTGGAAATTTGCCAAGAATTCAGACATTTATCTACCACATAGAGTCTTTGGTTCGCTTGCCGGGTCAAGTATGTCTACTGTACCTTCTATCAGCTTGATGGCATCTACAAAAGTGTGCGAGAGAGAGGGGTGGAGAGTGCGAGTGAGGGGTGTTGGAAATGGCCCACAGATGGCGCTCGAGCGTAACCGATGGGAACAGAAGGCTACTAAAAAGGAGAAATGTCTTCTTTGGTTGCAATTGCCGCGTTACGCTTCAAATGGCAACTGTTTTGCTGTGTGTGTTTGTGTGTGTTTGTGTGTGGGGAACTGACCTACAACTTGCCACATGAACTTGCAACTTTTGGCAAATGAGTTGCCCTCTGTTAACCCCCTTATGTTTCCCACTTTGCCACTTTGCCCCCTTGGACAGTTTGGCTGCAGTTTGATGCCAGCGAATGTCCAACGAAGCGTCACAAGCAACGAGTTTCCCAAATGTAATTATCGAGTAGAAGAACGAATACAACAAGTCGCAATGAAGTGGGAACAAGTACGATAAAACAAGGCATTCTGGGGTTAATAAAACAAGTAGTGTGAGGGTTAAACAGAGAGAGGGAAAGAGAGTGAGAGTTCGAGGGAGTAACAACTGTTGCTGCATGGAACTCATAAATTTGAACACTTGCCACGTCGACTAAAGAAAACTAAATAAGTTGTTTGGCAACATTCAAGAGTGTGTGTGCCAGTGTGTGTGTGTGTGTGTGCTTGTGGGTGTGTTGTTTATCAATTTGCGGGGAAAAGAGTGTATAAAGAGGCATAAATTCCATTTTTATTTTGCTGCCGACTTGGCCTAATGCAATAATAACGTATATTTTATAGACACAAAAGTTTTCGCTAGCATTCACAGCTGCGACAGATTCATGAGTGTGTGCGTGTGTGTTGCTGTGTGTGTGTGTGTGTGTATTAATTTCACACATTTACACAGCACTTTTGTGTCTCATTTTTCTTCGAGGAAAAACTTGCCTACTTTGCGGAAAAATGTATGAAATAAAGGCATATAAAAAGGAGGACAACGTCACGTATACGACACGTAGGCCGCAGGACGGCAACTTTTGCACGTTCTCAACGTTCACTGACTTGTTGCGTGTGTGTGTATGCGTGCATATGTGTGTGTATTTTGATAAGAGTCATTTAGCCAGCATGTGTGTGAGTGTGTGTAGCAAATTGAAATAAATCTTGACAAGTGCGCTGCGTACATTGCTAGAAGCCAACAAAAACGAGTTTCTGCTGAAGGCAACGTACCAAATTAATAACTAGGCAGCAGCTAGAACTTCCCCTCTAGATTAATTATACGTCAAGGGGAGTGGAAAGCGGGGAGAGGGGTGGAAAAGGGAGAGGGGAGTGCAACATCCTATGATATATGTGCACGTAAATTGCTTACTTTTGGTCTGGCAGCTTTTGGCCAAGAAAAAGTGAGTTAATAATTTAAAACAAATGAAAGCGAGCAAGATAACAACATTAATACACACAAACAACAACAACTTGGCCTATTCATTTGCCTAAACAGACATCAAATTTGGCCAAAGTCTTGTGCGTCATTACATGGCCTACGTAAAAGTACAAAACTGGTCGGTAAAAGATAACAATAGAGTTTGTTACGGTATGTGTGTGTGGGTGTGTGTGTGTGTGTGTGTGTGTGTGTGTGTGTGTGGGTGTGTGTGTGTGTGGGTGTGTGGGTGTGTCTGTGTGAACCGCATTATTATTCTGGGAATCATGTGCGAAATGTCAGGTTCAAGTGGCTGTAATAATAACATTTTAACGGAACTTCCTACAGCAGTTTCATACAAAATGTTTAACAAAGGAGAATTTGTTTTATTCACTAGATATGATAATTAAATTTACTATTCAACGCTATTTACTCGTACAATATTTCATAAATCGTTCAATTTATTTAGGCATTTTTAGAATTTGACATAATTGCAGTGCATTGACTGAACTAAAGTGTTCAATTAAATAGTAAAATCGATTATCGCATTTTGTTAACATAAAGTAAATAAAATGGAATTTGAAACCACAAATTATTTTAAATAATTTAGTGCTATAAATACTAGGACAAATTATTAATATGAGGTAGTTAATGGCAGTACCTAAAGCGACTTAAATTTTCAAATTTTTATGCCCAAACTCCATCTACCTTCTGTAAGCCCACTACTTCATGCTCTTCCCTGCTCTCCTCAGAGCTGTAAATTTCCTCATCACTTTTTAATGCACCACACTCCAATCAAATACTGTGTAAATCCAACAACACGTAAACACAACGAACGGCAATCTAAATGAGCATACAACTAATTAAAATTCATGCTCCAAAAAGTAGATTACAAATAAAGCATGAAAAACATAAAAAATACGAGAATACTTCTTCTATTTTCCCGCATTTCACTCTTATTATTTGTTGTTTTTGCCGACACTACGTGAGGTCACGCCCACACAGAAACTGGGGATAAATATGAAGAAGGAGAAAAAAAATGTGAGCAGAGCAAGGGCAAGTTGATGATTACTCACTGCCAGTTGCAAATCAACGCAGCTTCTCAATTTATGGATCTCCGCCTGTTCCTCCTGCTGCTCCTGCTGCTTGCCGGCTAGCGGGGAGACTAATTAAATGACAGCGACGAATGCGGAGGTAAAATTAACCTTTAATTTTTGATAAACAAGCTCTCGGAGCACACTCTAAAAATATGCAAACGGAATGAATGCAAATGAAGTGAAGCCCAGCAGCAAGGACAGCTCTCCAGCTGTGAGACAGACAAAGAGGGACAGTGGGCGGAGAGTGGGAGTAAAGTGGCGGCACAGCAGGTGCCAGTGGAAAAAAAAATATTGTATATAGTTAAGTGAGCGGTAGAGTCAGACAGACATTAGGGGCAGAGAAGGAGTTGGGAGCGGAGGGGGCCAACTCGAGGCAGACAGAGCGAATGCCACGCAGTTTCCGGTGCTCTCGACAGCCGTTTACATAATTTCAATATGGCGGCTTTTTTCGGTAGGCATCGCGCGTGGCCAGCAGCCGAAACGGCCACTTAAAGGACATGCCAGGAGCAGGCAGTGTACGTGAGAAGCGAGGTAGAGAGCAGCAAGCTGACTGGGAATTGTTCATTGTGTCTTACTCTAGAGGGAAGGACCGAGAGGAAGAGCAGGAGCAGGAGGGTCTGGGTGGGACAGAGACAGATGAATAAGTAACAATATAAAAATTTGTGTTTATGTTTTACTTTATTTTTTTCATTTTCATTTTTATTATTTCGTTGTTGTTTTGCTGGCTGCCGTCAGTCGTCAGACGAGTGAGAGTGCGAGTGGGGATGGGAGGGCTGCCCACTTTTGACACTTATTTTTGACAGCTTAAGGACATTTGAGGGTCATGCACTTTAGGCCAGGCCAGCAGAGAGAACAGAGAGCCGACAACAACATTGACAAAAGCACTGGCAACATGAGTTGCGAGGGGCAAATTTCAAAATTGTTTGCATGTCTGAGATTTGTGGCAGTTTATTATGAATGTATGCGACAACTTTGGCTCCCTCCACCCCCGTCCCTGGAGCTCACTCCACTCGTAGTCTGCCCCTGTCCAAGCAATGTTCCAAGTGGGCGTGGCAGCTAAAGCGAAATCACATTCATAATGAATGAGTGGGTGCCAACCCGAACCATTTTTCGGTAACATGAATTTTGTGGGAACACTGTTGACTATTTAGCAAAGGGGCGGGTTGTCCAAGGGGGAGGGGCTGTTAGAGCGGTTGTAGCTATGCTAACTGAGGACTTTATTGAACCTATGCTTAGCAACTGCTGCTGCCTGTAATTAAATTAAATTATGGTTTCGCCTTGGCCAACAAGCTAGTTTCCAGAGCCTTTCTAGCCCCGCCTCCTCTCTCACCCCCTTGGTATGTCGTCTCCCTCGTCTGGTATTTTTCGGTGCTTTGTCACATTAAAATTTAGTGGTGCTTTTAAGTGCCGGTAATAAGATATTTTGTATGCTTCTGGGTATTGGACAACACACACACACACATCAGGCCGAGACTCTCAGTGCCATGTGTTTCGCAAGAGTTTCCCGGCTTTTCCTGCAGTTTCCCCCTAGTGTAGTGTGTGTGTGTGCTTGACAAAAGCAGTTTGCATAATTTAAAAGGCCTAAAAAGCAACTATAAGTTTCATGCCTGGGATTACAAATTTCTGAGGCTAGAGACGCAAACACACACACTTGTGAATGCCAAAAGATGTTGTACTCTGGTATTTGTGTTCGAAATGGATGGAGAATTAGAAGCTTTTGGGTTACATTCTTGCACAATGTTTGACCGTATTTCGTATTGCGTTGTGTGTGTGTGTTCACACTTGGTTAACTAAGCCACAGAAAAAAGGGTTTGCGACACTTTCGAGCATTACAGGACAGCAGCTGCTTATTGTTACCAGAAATGGCTTAAAATACCCCAACATGCAGATGGCCTTTATTAAATGAGACAAATTCTCATTTGAAACTCTCAATTTCGTTGACAATATGACAGAAAATAGCTGAAATTTATAGGGCAGAAAATGTGATCAGTTGTGGACATGAAAACAGCGTTTAAAATGCTTAAAAAATAATAAAATGTGCTTTAAATATAGAATTGTAAATTGAAGTACCTACAGAAAAACCCCAGACTTTAAGGCTGACCCAATACATTTATTGCATTAGGTGCCCAACGTGCTAACAACAAGTTCAATCAACCTTTGATAATGCTTACCTCTACACACTTTTCTCGGACTGTGGCCAGACAATCTCCACGATTTCCAGTCTGCAAATTCACTTAAAGCAGTAACTAAATCACAGCAGGTCACATACAAAGTTGCGTTACAAAATCAAACTGAAATGGATCGATTGTTGTCGGTCTGTTTTCTTTTTTTCTTCTATTTTTCTGTGGTAATCAGCGCTATCAAAAGCAAAGCACGTTTAAGCTTAAAGAACATTTACGACAAGAAGTGACAAACAGAAAAGAGAAAAAAAAACTGCAGGTAGAAGCATAGACAACAGGCAACTAAGCAAAGATATGTTGAAAGACGTGTTAAGCGCCTTAAAGTATGCAACGACAAAAAGACAAGACAAATACAGACATCGTCCACATGTGTCATTAGAACAATCGACAAAAAACAGAGCTCAACTTGATAGAGAATTGAGCACGAACTGCCCCTGATTCAATGGCAAAGTGGGCGTGGTTCCCTTTCTCTCACAAGCACACAGAAAAGACGGTCACAAGGTGAGAAATAAATGACCCACCTCCACCTTCTACTTGTAGAGAAGCCATAATCATAGCGCTTATCGTTAGTTGTGTTGTGTTTGCTCCCGAAGTTCATAAAGGTGTCTCCCCAGAGAAGTGTCCTCTAGTTGAGTTGTGTGTGCTTCTCCGTCTCTCCAACTTAATTGTGCTTTGGGGAACGCTTACCAGTCGCATTGACATTGTTCTTGTCCAGCCAACAATCTCTGTCATTGTCTCCCCTCACCGCCAAGAATTCCTCAAATCAGAAACTGCTTGACTTTTGAGCCAAGAAATTTGCATTCACATTTCAGCATATTTTTCATGCTGGTCATTGCAGACAGCACTTTTTCAACAGTCATAGTGCATAGTTCTAATGGCTTGCTTAGGCAAGACATGAACTAAATAATAAAAAAATTGGAAAAGAAAATCAAGAGAGAATATAATTGTTTAATTTCAGACTAGTCATTTGAATAGGGTTTGAAACAAATGTTTAGTTGAAGTGACAAAAGCAATTTTATAAGAATGTATAAGAAAACTACATTTCTTATCAGATTTATTCTATTTGTTTATAGTTTTAAAACTGCTAAAAGATTTAACTAACAAAGATTTAACTATTTTAAACTTTTAATAAATTTTTTTTCCCTGTCCTTAATTTATTTACCAAATATTCGCAACTTTTTGCTATTTTCCACTTTATTTTTGCATATAAATAAATTATTTTTATTTATATTTTATTTGTATTAATATTACAACGCCTTCCACTCCAGTGCGCTGCCTAGACAGCAGACTTTTCGCATTTCCCATTTTCCAGAAACATCGCAGAATTTCATTTTAGCGTTGCGATTGGTGCTCTGTGCTGCGCGTATCGATTAATTGATTGATGAACATGCTATGAATAGCAGATGAAGGTGATGTTATTATACATAACATATGAAGCGATAAGCACATACAAACACACACACACACATACACATAAAGTCGGAATTGCAGCCTCAGCCAGAACATGGCATACTTTTTTTTGCGCTCTCCATAAAAATTCTGGCGAACTGTGTGGCGCACACGACTTCGAACGTGTGCCCCATGCAACCTACTAGGCACGTGAGTGCAGACGAGAGAGTGGGGAGAGAGAGAGAGGGAGAGAGAGGCAAGGGAGAGCAGAAAAAAACTGACTGTTAGGGTAACGTTGCGGCATGAAAAATTGTTTGTATTGCATATTTTTAGGAGCCGACGCCATGGAAGCGACCAAGCGTGAAACATGTTATCAAAGCGCTTTTAATGGAATTAATGCACAAAAAGCAAGCAAAACACACACATACAGACACTGGCTTATAAAAATAAATTAAATTCCAAAGCAGAGCGGAAATCTTTAAGGCGCAAACAAATCGATTCTATGTCAGCTGTTGTAGCTGCTTTAAATTCAATTAAATTTTTCATAATTTGCAATTAATTAAAAAGCAACAGTTGCATTAGTTGTTTGCATTACATACTCTATGCTCCAAATGAGACCATCAAACTACAGTATATGATAGAATCTTTGATGAACTCTCCTAAAAATCACATTAAGCCCTTGACTCGTTTTAAGCTCAGTAGAGAGAGTATTCACACTTTGTTAGTTTGCAGAGTGCAGCTCATATTATAGTTTTTAATTTCATTTAATAAGCGACAGCAACTGACAGCAAAGGTTCATAAAGAATGGCCCTCAAAAGTATGCTACACGAACATGCAATTGAGTTATGAGTACGTGTATGTATGAGTGTGTAAGTAATTAGCTAAAAACATATTACTTTAATGACTGGGACATGCAGCTAGCCAAGATTTAATTATGAGCCAACAGCAAGCGGCCAAGCGACCAAATTGAATTCTGTGCCTTGGCACAGGACACAACAGTAGCAGTAGCAGTAACCCCATACCCCCTCCTGTTCCATTTGCTTGCTCTTCCTCCTCTGGCCGTACTGCACTCTCCCCGTTCTCTGCTTTGCTCCTCTTTTCTCTTGAGAAGTGCCCGAAATTGACCATTAAAATCGTTTATGCATTTTGTGTGCTTGTTGGTGCTCTAATTGCTTGTCCTCCCTGTGTGCGTGTGGCTGAGTATTGGAGTGTGCGTGTAGATTGGTGTGTTGGTATATTGCAGCGAGTGGCCATCATAAAATATTATTATTAGAAATTAAATTTTTATGCGTTTATACCTAGCGCATACCCATGAAGCTCAAGCGTTTTTATTGCATACTCTCTGCTGATTGCCTCTGTTAAATTTGTGCCCAAATGAAGCCATCCATTTTAATGTACACTAACATCACCGAATTGTGTCTGCGATTGGCAGCAGTCACCCCCGCACCACTTACCCCAAGTCCAGGACCCTCTCCACAAACCAAATAGAATTTGAAAGGCTGAGACTACGTGAAAAGTAGATTAAAATTATGAAAAAATATTGAAAATTAAAAATATAAATAATTTTTAAATGAATGATAATAACTGACTTCTTAGAAAATCTGTGTTAAATGTCACTTAAAAATGTTTTCAGTATAAATTTATTTATTCTTATCGAGCATTTAAATTATACGAGAAGATGAAATCAATTTGAGCTTTAAGCGTAGTGTCTGCAGCTATGTCTGGGTGTTTTTGTATGTATTTCCCTCTGGGTGAAAAATGATGCAGCTATTTTGAGCGAAGACAAGCGAAACGATGAACAAATGGGTTTGAGGGCTGTGAGACAGTCGGAAGATAAACAGAGAGCGACCGCAAAATGCAAGCCACAAACACACGCACAACCAATCACACACAGACTGACACACGCACAAAGTTAAGAATGTGTCTGTGTCAGGCGAAGTTGACGCTGAATTATGCGGGTTGTTGACAGAGCAGTGGGGAGAGAAAGGCTCACAAAATGTGGAAGAAGAAGCCCAAGGGTAACTCAAGCAAGTTCTAAGCACGTTTAGAGTAAGCCACAAGCACTTACACATACGCACACACATGTTCACACTTAGACAGACACAAGTAAACGCTAAATGACACACAAATTCAATGTCAAAGCGTTGGCGCACAAAAGTATGCTACGATATGTGCAAAAAGCAGGAAAAGGATGAGAACGAATCGGACATGAGCAAGGACATGGGACTGTAGCCAGTGCTCAGCTGAAGCGGCATTGGTGATGATGACAATGATGATGGCAGCCAGACACACACACACACACACACACACACACGCACACACAGAACTAAATGTGGAAAAGTTTGATTTGCAGCATGGGGGGCAGAGTGAAGGGAAATGGTCGACATGGAAAAAAGATGTTGAAATATATGAGCAAGGCAAGCAAAAAGTTTTTTTTTTGTGCCAGCGCTGTTGCGGAAACGGAAATAGAATTATAAAAGCCAAGCTAAAGACGTTTACACACCATACAAAAAGCAAATGGCCAGAGGAGGAGAAGGAAAGACACAAATACACACACAGACACACACTCACACACTCACACACATGGCAGGCAGATAAGAAAACTGTTTGCCAAAGGCTTAAAGCAGAAGTTGAGGTTCGGTGTTGGGGTTTGGGTTAGGGTTAGGGTTAGGGTTTTGTATGTGCCTTGGCCTGGGTAGCAAAACTTTTTGCCAAGTTTGTGGAGGGGCACAAATTTATGAACAGACAACCACAAAACTGTGTGTAGTGGTTGCTGCAGGGGCAGCAAAGGGGGGTGCTCTGCTTCCCTAGTACTGGGTGGCTGGCGGTCCTGGTGGTTGAATCAAAAATGAAGTGCGATTTATGGTCATACAAATCAAAGTTTGGTGCTTGAGTTGATTGCTAACAATCTTTTGTGGGACACAATCGCACGAAGTGCTACCGGAGTTGGGCGTAAAAATGGGGGGAACTTTTGTAATATTTGGCACTCGCTTGGATGAATGCAGGTGTAGCCAAAGAGATTTGTGGTACAAATTAGTCGAAATCTGAAAAATGAGGTGATAAATTTTTGAACTTTTGAATTGAATGAAGAGACAGACGAGGGGAGTGAGAGAGAGAGTGGAGAAACATAAATGAAACGAGTCCAAAGACCATTGGAATTGGCATTTGTGAGCAATTATAAAAGCTGTGGTGAAATTTTCGGCAAAAGTTTTGCACAGCAGCTGCTAAAGTTGAACCTCCTCCTGCACCTTTCCATCAAAGCTGCCTAAATTGTGAATGGTTTGGTTTATAAGTTGAAATTTCAAATGAGATTTTTATGGGACTAAAAATAGCTTGGAGACATGCTCTGTCATGCATTCGTTGATTCACTAATTTGTCTATTGTTTCCATGCTCTAGAACAAGAGGAAATTGATTCAAACTTGACAACGAATCAGACTCACCTGGAGTGCAAAGTTATTTCATTAAAAATTGAAGTGAATAAAGAGCAGAAGTTTTTGGGAATGCTTTCCATCAGTGAAATTTAAATTTACTAGTTATTTAAATAATATTAATTGAGCTAAGCAAACATTGCTCTATTGTTTTACCTTTTCAAACACTTGAAACGTTGTTTAAACCTTTAGTCAGCAGTCAAACAAACGTTGCCACTAGTTTTAGGAGAAAGCCCGCATCGTATTGGCCCAGAATACAGACTCAGACAGATTGAGAGACATTGAAGGTAGTCTCACACACTGAGAAAAGCATTTGGCACGGCTAATTCAGCACAACATACGACGCATTACAGTAACTCCTAGAATGGGATGAGAAAGGGGAAATAGGAATGAGGCTGAGAACGAAAACGAGGACAGTTGAGAAATTGAATATTTCAGATGTCTGTTTGAATTTTATAAGGATTGGAGCAAGCAGCCAGCCCTGAGCACAGAGCGGAAAAGGAAGTGTACAAAAGAAATGCGCAAAAAAAAGCAGGAAAAAGTAGATAGGAAAACCTAACCAGCAATCCAAATAGAAAAATTGAAAAATAAAGAAAAAAGAAAGCACAAAAAAATAGCAAAATAAATCGAGAGAAGCTGCTGCTGCTGTAAAAATGTGAAACATGAAGCGACTGGGCGCCTAATCTAATATGCCACAGTGCAGGAAATTTGTGGACAGAGGCAATAGAAAGCCCAGGCAGAAGAAGCAGTCACTAAGACAGACAGACAGAGAGACGAACTGCTAGACAGACCGACTGACAGACCGACTGACAGACAGACAGTCAGAGAATCCGTCCAGACAAAACTGATTGCCGGTTATGGCAGAGTTTCCTTCTGCTGCTGCTGCTGCTACTTTAGAGCCAGACATGGGGCTCAAAATGGACAAGTTAGTTTTCAGAGCTGAAACCCTCGTGACAAACGTGCGAAATAAATGATTTCTTATCACACACACATACACACCCACTCTGACACACTCACACAACCGCTGTAAATGGAGCGTAAATTTCAAATTATGTTATAGGCTTTTGGGCCGATAAGTAAATTGTATTTTTTATGCATTTCAAGCGTGTGTAATTGCGTGTGTGTGTGTTTCCTTATGTCGTATAGTTTAGTTTGTGTGTGTGTGTGTGCGAGCGTGGGTTTGTGTGTGCTTCTATGGACCGCAAACTATTTGTATGCTTTTACATTTATGTGGGATTTGTGAGCACATTTCATATTGCTTTTTGGGTAATTGAATTGATTACAACTTAAGATGAACGGCACCACTTTGTTGGCTTTGTGAGTCACTAGTTCATGTAGCAAGACATGAGCTGCGAATAAAATATATATTAGTTTAGTAACAAATTATATATCTATAACTATAACTATTGAAAATTATTAAACCAAACATAAAGGTCAAAGAATCTCATGTTTAACTAATGGAGTAAGAACTTGAAGATAAAATTTAATTTTCTCCACAACTTCTGACTAATCTTTTAAACATAATTGGTTTCACATGTAAATAACTACTTAAAAATGTTTAGCAACTGATTTAGCTACAGTTAAACCTGCCAAGTAAATAGTCTGCCCAAAGTAAGCTCTGTTTCCACATTCAGATCCTCGGACGACAACAAATCAAATCACATATTTACTTTGCATAATTTGTGGGCAAGTTCAAGAACAAAAAACCGCCTCATGGCCCATAAATAAATCAATGCTAAAATATATAAAGAATTTGCCAGAAAGGAGAAGCGAAAAGGAAAATATGTTAAAACATTATGTAAACATTTGAGTTTACAAATCGAAAGAAGTAGAAGCAGAATGGAATAAATTTATAGCCTACTTAAAGGCTTACTTAAAGGCCACTTTAATTTCAATTTCGAATTTGCATTGCTCCTCCTCGGCTACGACTCAGTGGGTCGTTGGCCAACACTGGTTGCCATGCAAATTGAATCATTTTTGTTCATTTCAACAGCAGCTGAATTTTTTCTATGGCAACCCATAGAAAGTATACGCCCTGTAGGACGTCTACTAAGGTGTTTTGACTTGCAAAAAGTGTCCTTCTTTTGAATTTATAATACTAAACACACAACACTCTCCATGGCAGAGGTTGAATGGTGACCCTATTCATATGGCTGCTCACTTCAGCCGCCCTACCGCCCCCTACCGTGCCCTTTGCCCCTGCAGACATTTGAATAGGTCGTTGATTGTGTGACTTGATACGATGTATTTATTCCCTTTTGCCTTTGTGCTGCACTTTTGCAGCCTCTTGCTTAACTTTGTGTATTAATACAAGGAATTTCAATATTTACTTGATTCTTTTCTTGCAGATCGCACCATTCAGCAGCATGAGAATAAAAATGTGGTGCTACCCTGTCCTGTGAATGAACAGAAATGCGGAAAACTTCATTCCCTGAACTGGTTCAAAGGCGATGATCGCATCGCAGCAATGCTATTAGGCGATAGCAATGTCACGAGTGTAAACGATGAATTTAAAAATAGGTGAGTAAACGAATAGGTTAATTACAGAAGTCTTTAACTACTTACCTCTTGTCCTCTTAGAGTAACTGTTGAGCAGAATCCATACAGATTAGTTATTAAGGACTTGAGAATATCTGACGAGGATATCTATCTATGTGATACAACATTTTTTATACCAGAAGAAACGTGTGATAACTTCAATGGCTATCGTGTCGAATTGAGAGTCTTAGGTAAGTTACCAATCTCCCAATCTCGAACTCTTTGCGTTCCAAATCTTTTTTGCATGTCCTAATCATACTGCAAGTTATCGCTTTATAAATTCGTCTCTTTTATGATTTGCGCTTACTTTGAAAACTGTTTAATTTCTATTCAGTTCAGTTGCTTAAACTAACCGCTAAAGTAACCTATTAAAAATGAAAATAAAATCATTAAACTTATGCATGGAGCTTGCCTACTAACTACTAAGAAAATATGCCAGGTGGAAGGGATAATCCGTGATAATTTGCATGACACTGAAAGATATGAAGTTGAATAAGGAAACTGCTTATTGTGTTTGTCCTGTATGCAATGTATATGTTAAATTCCAGTTGGAACCAGATTGAAAATGCAACCTCCTCAGTCTAAATAATCTCAGTTATTTGAAAGCCAATAAATTCATTGCATTTTCAGTTTGATTTCGTTTTACTGCAAGTGACTCAAATAAATATGTTTATTGATACAAGTTTTATATATTTTGTGAATGACATTTGCCTGCCTGCCTTTACACGCCTTCCATCCACTTGTATATATACAATAATTTCATCATGAATTTAATATACATGTATATATATAGTCGTATATCGTTCTCTATCTGTGTATACCGAATGTTAACCCATTGCGAAAGTGCAAATCGAAACTTTACTCTTTTACCATAACATTTGAACGTGTCAAAACTCATGCAAATATTTTCTCTTAACTGATTGTCCCACAAAAAATAAAAAAAAAAATAAAACATGAATCGAAAAAAATGAAAAAAAAAAAAATGATCGAAAATGATTTGAAAAATCGCATACAAAACGCTCGTCCACATCGACATGGAAATTCTAAAATACATATAACATATATACATACACATCTATATCTATATGCATTGCTATCGCATAAAACAACCGAAACTCCACCGAAACCAAAACTAACCAACAAAAAAATACGAAAAACAAATCGAAAACTGAATCAAACACCACGCCACGCCTCTTCTATTCACCAAACGCCTCTCTTTCCATCCCTAACGCCCACTCCTCACACCTCTTCCAAAAAACGTGTGCACTCACCAACAAAATTCTTTTTTTTTTTCTATACGTTAACCCAAAAACTGTATTAAACTGTGTGCCTCAACTAAAAAACATAAAAAAATGAATACTAAAAACCATAACCTGATGTGAAATTCAACCTGAAACTATTTTAAACTCCAAAAAATTGCTTTAAAACAAATTTAATGACAACCAAAAAACAAACAACAAAACGTTTTTGGCTATGAATCTAAAACTGCGCAACCAAAACGTAGAAAACCTTGGTAAATTTAAATTATTTAAAACAAAAAGAGCAGAAAAAACTCTTGTTAAAGAACATTTATTTTAAATTAAAATAATTTATTTAGTTGAATGACAGTTAACATTATTAGTTCAACAATGAATGAGAATGTTGTGGTGTTTTGGGTTTTACAAATATTATTTATTTAAACTATTCATTTTTATTATAACTTTTTAATTTAACATTTCAAAGCTTTTGGTTTTCAAGGCTATAAATTCACTTAGTTTGATTTTACTACAAAAATCGAGTTAAGTGAATTTATGGCATGTAATCTGCTCATTCAACTCGCATTTCAACATTTATTTCACCACTTGGTTTACCAAATTCATTTAGTTTAGTTTCCTTATTTATTGCTTTTGATTTTTAGTTTATTTTCAATTTGATAATAATTTAAATATAACGCAAAAGATCAAATATGATTTATTAAAAAAAACACATATTCAACATTTTTACCTCCCGACAAAAAAATATATGTAAAAATGTAAAAAAAAATTGAACTACGCACACACACACACATACACACACAACGCCAACGTCAACACATACAACTGAACACACATATACACCCACACACACACACCCACGAAAATGTCGTTTTGGACCGTTTGGACGAAACAGTGCCACCCACAGAGGTTGTGATTTTGGACGCTAAAGGCGACCGCATTGAGAACGGCAGCATCGTGGGACCCATGCAGGAAAGGCAGAGCCTCAAGGCGACCTGTACCGTTAAGAATACACGCCCCCAACCCGATGTGGGCTGGTGGCGCGGCACCAAACGGCTGGCAACATGTGAGTATAAAACAAACCCAAATCCAACTATGCCAAGGTGGGAGAAGGTTTCATGTCATAAAAACTGCTGAAGCGCGTTTATTGATTCTCCTGCCTCCAAAAGAGTGTTAGAGAATGGCAGCGTGTTACCAAAAGGGGCAAGAGAATGAGGCAGCTAAGCAGCCAATTTGATATAAGACCAGGGAAATGGTTTGGATGGAGTAACGAATTGAGACTCGAGTCGAGTCGAGTTGAGTTTACGATGCGCCACAAAGTTTATGCAGTGACTGACGAGCGAGGTCATAAAGGTCCAGGTTCGGGTCCAGGCCACGGAAGGATTTGGCTTTCTTATCAGTGTCAGTTTGATTTCTTTCTTTTTTTTTTTGGAGAGTTGGGGGCAGGGGGACTTAAGTCGTAGGCAAATGGCCACAGAAGCAGCCAGCCCATAAAATGTTATGCGCTTTTATTGTAAAACATAAAAATAAACTTAGTGGCGATTTTCATTAAAATTTTAAGAGCTTTTCCCGCGCTAACTGATGGCTTAGCGCACACATCCAACCACGAGGCAAATTAATTGATTTCTATTTTTAAAAGTACAGAACATTAGCCAGAAAATCATTACAATTTAAAGGTAGCACAGCACAGGCCACTTGAAATTTTTCAGACATTTTCTGGTTTTACCTTTTTTTCCTGACTGGCCTTGAAAAGCACTTAAAGTGATTTTTTATGCCCTGAAAATCCCACGAACAATTTACAACGAAGGGAAATAACACGAGGGCTACAAGGCGCCAACAAAATTTACTTTATTCTTCCTCCATTTTTTTTTTTTGGCATTTCCGTTTCCTCTAATTTTACTTGTTGTTATTGTAAAGCCCTCTAATTGGCGTCGGTCTGTGGTACGGCAACCCTTTTTTGTTGTCAGCGACTGGTATGCGGAAAAGGGCAAAAATCCCCAAACAAATTCTGATTCTAAACTGATTTCAGGGGGAACATTATTTATTTTGATTTTAAAAGCATTTTGCTTATCATAATTGCTTTTAATTAGAAACGAAAATGTTGATGATAGTGGGAGTCACCTTAAGCCTGAACTGCTATTAGTAATAAAAATAAATATTCATTTACCTCAACAGATTCTCCGACTCATGATCTGAACGATGGTCTCTATACCTCGACACTGGAACTGGATTGGCAATTGTCACGTGAGGATCTCGCACAGGATATTGAATGTCGTGTGGAATCGGCGGCTATTAAAACTGCAATTGTTACCAAATTTAGTGTCGACTTGCAAGGTGAGTCATCATCTAAAAGTGCCCTATCTTATCCCAATTTTGGCATGACTCAACACGGCCTAGTTCATCGTAAAATGTCAGCTATGAGTCAGTTATATAATACGACTTCTTTATGAAGGTGTACTAAGTTATATGACTGTCTGAGGGATCCCTAAAAAGGGTTCGGTTTATTTTACGACTTTGTTTTGAACTTTAGAAAACATAAAACTCCAAAAAGGAGTGAGCAATGATTAAATTTACAAAATAGAAAAAAACAAACATTCACTTTGGTTTAGGTAAACTTTACGAGCTGGAATTCGAGCTAAAAGTGTGTTTATAATAAGTATTATGTGAGCTTAGTGTAGATTAAAAATTCTGATTCTTTTAAGAAATCACAGAGGAATTAAAGATCATCTGACTTTTAAAATATTTGTTTTAAATATTTTTAGGCATCTTTTTTAACTCTTTAACTCCTTTAAAGCCTTTTCCTCGCTCTCCTCTCTTTAATCAACATAAATTAAAAAGCGTAATAAATTTTCAAGAGAAGAAAATACAAGTTAAATAAAAAAATGGAAATTGACGCGACACTTTGACATGTTTTGGGTTCATTAACCCGAAGAGAGGCGGCAACCCTGGCAAATTTAAAGTGAACCCTTCTAATTACAGACTAAACAACATTCCCCGAGGCCAAATCAAGAGCCTTTTACGAAAGTCATGCAAATAAATTTTTCTAATTAAAAGCAGACAATATCGAATAACGTTTTCCGCACCCCCATTTCCCCCCTATTTCCCATTTTCCACTGTACTTTTCTTGTATCGTGTATCTTGCTCTTTCGATTGACGAATGATTTGACATTTTTTGTTGAGGCAATTAATGAATGTCATTAAATGTAACATAAAACTGAGCAACTAAGCCAAGTTTTTCATTTCCAAAGTGGGCACAACCAATTGATTGATTGCCCGTACCTACAATGTTTTAAAACACACCAAAGTTGAGAATAAAAAACCTTTAGCAATCTAAAGCTCTACTCATGCAAATTGCCATTATTAATGTTTTATATTAAAGTAAAATGAAAAGGAAATAGAAAAGCCAAAGAAAATGGCAAACGAGCTGTAGACAATGTACACTCCAATACTCACACACCCCCACACACACCCACACACACTCCAAGCCAATTACGAGTCGAGCATTTTAACCAATTTTCCAACAGACACCCGAACTCTTTGACTTCTTTTAAACATTTTTTTACAGTGAGACCCACGAGCATAGACATCAATGGAGTGGAACATCATACGGTGCAGGGCAGCAAAGTGGTGCTAACATGTGACGTAAGTATTTCCTCAACTCGGCATTCAATCAGGGCAAAAGCAGTCAGAACTGTAGTTTAGAGTTTTTGTTGCACAGTGCAACCAGAGATATTTGAAAGGGAGTAAATTAGGTTCGCTCTTAAAAACTAAGCTCATGAGGTGGCTGAATAGTCTCATTCACATTAAACGACTGCACTAAAAATAAGTAAACTTTTTCATAAAATTTAAAATACTCTGCTAACAAAATATATTTATAATTAAATTCCTTAAATTTCATACCACTACACAAATACCTCCGTTACACTGTGATTTATACAGTTTTTAGAGCACGCTGTCGTTGCCGTTGTTCTTGTCATTGGACTCTGAGTAATTGACAATAATTAACTGTCAATTATTTTGCAATTTTTCGTCGTAGTCGTCGTGTGTGTAGAGAGTTGTGGCACTGTTCGGACCAAGTCCCTTTTGAGCCAACATTGCTGAGCCTTAACATTGTCTGTGCATACAACAATGCCTTGTCATTTGTCTGGGCCTCTGACTCGGTCTTTGGCATTGCATTTTAATGGAAAAAAAACGCTCAATTGGCTGCAGTTTAGGAGCACTTTGCAGCACAGGACTGGCTACACTGTGTGCACTGTGCACTGTGCACTGTGCACTGTGAAATTATGCAAAATTGTCTATTGATTGCGTATTATGTTTAATGGAATTTTATGCAATTGTTTTACTGCCTAGCCCTGTGCTTGGTTCGGAGACTTGGCTAAAATTGTTGTCTAATGGAAATATGAATATGTGCACTTGTCAGCTAATGGAAATTTAATGGCATTTGCTGGGAGCTAACGTTTTTTTTATCCCCCAACTCTTACTGCAAATATTACACATACGACCCATTGGGCGTTTGACAAGTTGTCATTTGTTTATAAATGTATAACATTTGTTTATCTTTCTTTTTTCTTTCCACTTTTCACAGATACACGGCGCACGTCCCGCTGTCAACCTGACGTGGTATAATACCACCGCAATTATAAATCCCGAGGAGAACGAACTTACTGAAATACGCACCAAGGCTGTAAGTTGTTTGTGCTAAATTCAATTTGTATTTTATTCTAATATTTATTTTGATTTCAATTCAGTTTGAGAAGGAAGATGGCACCTATCACACCCAATCGGAGCTGATTTTCAATGCCACACGCTTTGAAAACGATCGCGTTTTCCGCTGCGAGGCTGAGAATATTGTACTGCAAATCAACCGAGAGAAGCCAATCTCATCGGATTTGACATTGGAAGTCATGTGTAAGTATTAAAGAGAGCTGAAGAAAAGATATGCACCTTTCATACAACAAACTATATTTTCTTCAAGATTTCTACAGCAATTTAGTTTATACCTCACTTGTTTGCTAAATATTCTGCCATATTTGTGCTTCTCCACACAGATCCACCCGTTGTCAAGGTCAGTCCACCCGAAATGGTCACAAACACCAGCGAGATCGTGTTGCTCAATTGTGAATATGTAGCGAATCCTGCATCGCTCACACAGGTCGTTTGGTAAGTGCTTAAATCCAGAACTAACACGGTATAAGAAACCAAAATAAAATGCCACTGCATAAAAGGGGTTAACAATGGTAGAGGGGCAGGGGTACGGGGAGTGGCGGGCGGCTAACAAAATGCGGCCAAAAATGCAAAAGTCAAAAGCGAAATGCAAACGAATTTAAATTGCTTTTAAATCCACCCTGCAAATACGCACATGTGACAGAGATAGTAATAGAGAGACAGACAAAGAGAGAAGAGTATATAAATGTGTACGCGTGAATGTAAGCGAGACAGAGATAGCTGTGGTCCCGGGGCCAAAACTGACGCGTGCTTTGTTGAGTTGCGTTGGCACCTGGGCAAAAGGTGCCAGGCAAGAGAGCGGGGACTGTAAAGGAAAGGAGGTGGAGGGACATGGAGGGAAGTTAGGCCTGAGGCTGCCTGCTCTGCTGTTTGACTTTAAAGCCAGGTACATAGAAGCAGAGGCGACTAGGGCGACGACGGCAGCACGACAGTGATAGCGGCAGAACTCAATTAAACTAAAATTTCCACAGTAAACAAAAATCTAATTAAAAACAAATACAAAAGTAAATAGACAACAAGAGTTGAAATCTACGCACCAAGAGGCACAACAAAGTGCGTGAATTGGATGCACATCCTATTTACACACATCCCAAACAGACACACACGCGCACACTCCCTCCTATCACCCAATTCCATCAGCTTCCAATAGCGAGAATGCTTTTATCTGCTGAAAATCAAAACAAACTTGCAAATGTGTAATGTGAATGCGAATGCGAATGCGATTGCTACTGCGAATGGAATGTAACCAGAAATTGCTGTTGTTGTTGCTCCTGTTGGGCTCAAGTTATAGGATGCGGCGAGCAAGTTACACTGTGAAAAATTTAGAGAAAAATTTGCTTGTTTATCTTCAAATAGACAGCTACTAGAATTTCTTCTGCCTCTTACTCAAAGCTTTCTAAAATCCCTACTATGTTTAATAAGTGAGAAACTTCAGTGTAGTTTCTACAATACTTTTCCTTTCGCTCAGTGTAGTTTGCACTCTGGCAAAGGCAAACAAAAGGGCATACATCGAGTCAGCAAAAACAAGAACAACTTCCAATTCAAATGGCACAATGACACGCGAGTAGAAAGCGCGTATAATGCAAAATCAACGAAGGCATGAAAACCAACTATCCAACTAACAGAGAGGCCATGAGAATGTGGATAGTTGGGTCTAACAAAGTTGGACACAATTCAGCGGTACAATGACTATTTTGGAACACTCGCAACACTCGTAAACAATCTCTTGCAACGCTCAAAATACCAATTTCGAGCTACGAATCGATTCGGAGATTTAACCCACTGATATCGGGGCGTATGAGCAACATTCATTTGGCATTTGTGCAGGTGTTGATCACAAGTAATGTGAAGGATACGACTAAGTAATCTCTTGGCAATGTGTCAATGTAAATTGAATTCGGGAAATCTGTCTGAAGTTTGTTTGAATTTATAGCTGTAGTTACTTGTGATTAATAGTGCACAAATATGCGGAAGATAATTGATTGTCAGCTACACGCGTATTTCTAATTATAAAGCAGCAGAGGAAGAGCAAGAAAAACCAAAAGTCGCTGCAGTTTGTGAGCATGATGAATGAAGATGCCACAATAAATACAAACAACACACACACACCCACGAAAAGAACACACACACATGCACACGTTGTCAGTGTGTCAAGTGGCTGCATTTTACAAGCCTTTTGGAAACTCATTCACAGTTTTCTCTCTGTTTGCGTCGCTTTTCCACATACATGTACTTTGCTAATGCCAACTGAGAAATTAAATGCACATACAAAAGTGACACAGAAAATTTATTTAGCAGGCATTTCATTTACGCCTGTCAGCCCCACAAACACACACACACACACGCCCCCTCCCCCTTCTTCCACTTTCCCCTTTCACTATTCCGCTTTTCCTCTGTTGGCTTTGTGGCTAAACAGTGAATTGCTGGTGCATTGAGTTCAGACAGCTGAATTTACGCTCTCATCTTGCGTGCATTATTTGTAGCATACTTTTGGGGGTACTGAAAGTATCGTGCAGTGAACACCATAATAACACCATTATAAATTAAATATTAAAAACTAAGCTTTTAAAAGCAGAGGTTGTTACAAATTTTAAGTTCCCTTTAATGAGTTTGAAAAAAGTAATGTTTAAAACAAATTGTTAACCTTCTAAAGAACAAATAGAAAGAGCGGCATTGGCTTAATAAAACAACTCTTTAAACCCAGAAAACATTGGACCCTTTTCAGTAACACTTTTACCTTCCAACCACCATCAATACGAGTTAATGTTCGTGTTATTGATACACATTTACGATGATTCATTAAAGTGCCTTCTCACGTAATATAATTCAATTGCTATCTCAAATAATGATTTGATAAAAGAGATCGAATCGGTATTGTTTTATGCATTCAGCGATTGTGCGAGCGTTTTACCTGACTTACAACGCAGTCAGCATGAAATATTTACACAGAATTAATCTTAATTTGTTGCGAATGGCAAACAATGGGCTGAAAGGGGAGCAAGTGGGCTACACAAGATGGAGTGGTGATAGAGAGTACGTGTATTTATGTAGGCTTTCCCCCCCAACAAAGACAATAGCAAACAACAATGCCTGAGAGCGGAGAGCAACCCTTAACAAGTCAAAACAGGCAGCCATTCAATGATAGAACAAACAAGCCCCTTCTCTTCTACATGCACACATCGTCTGGCACATAATTTATAAATCACCACAAAAGTAATTGTAATTGTTGAATTATTTAAGCGACGGGCGGGCAATAAACCACAAATTTGTCTCAGACACAGCAGAAACAAAAAAATATATACAAATATATATATATATTTATATATATGTATATAAATAAACAAAGAAAGTCGTTGGCTTTACGGCTTGTTGACGACAGAGGCGGAGTTCACTCCGAACTTTCTTTGAGAACCAATTAAAAATGTCTTGCTTGAAGTTGTTGTTGTGCACACACACACTCACACCTACCACTTACACAGACAAGAGTAAATTAATGAGCTGCCTGAGGGCCTGAGGGCCTGTAGGCAGATATAAAAATAATTTCAATACTTTTTCCGTTTGCCATTAAGGGCATTTCCGGTTTGACTGGACGCACATTTCCGCACAAGACTTTGGACACGACGTAAATGGCAAAAAGCAGTCGAAAAAGGGCAGGAACAATGAAAGGGAAAGGAAGTCCCTCATGTAATAGCAACTCTTGTTAGCTTTTGGCTAAAAATACAAGCAATAATTAAAGTGAATCAAGATAATGAAGACATGCAGGATTCGCTCCACATATAGTTTCACTTATTAAATTAATGAGGCTGCAATACCGAGCCAAAGGAAGCAACAGTCATAACAATCACATTCTGAAAGAGACAAAAAATCGGATACTCTTAAAGTTCTGACTTTTGTTGTTGCTGTTATTGAAATGGATTCTTGGCTATCGTAAATAATTTAAAAATTTTATTGAGCCCACTGTGCGTGTGGGGGTGTAGGTTGGTCTGAAAGAGAAATATAATTTTCATTTATGCCACTGTAAAGTCGCAATGTTTTTTTAATTTTACCAACACGTAACACACACAGCCAAAAGTGTGTGTAAATTTTTGTAAAAGAGAATAATTCTAGGGTATGAATAATATGAGAAGCAGTCATAAATCAAAGCAGGCCGAGAGTATTAAGCATCGGCTTTGTCTGTGGTTTGGCATCAGGTTAACAGAACTGCGGGTCTATAAACATGTGTATGTGTGTGTCATTGTAATTTTTAGCAGGAGACATATCTGTAATACAGTTAAAAGTTCCCGATGGGTATGTGTAACATTCTTACTTGTTACTACTGTTCGCCAAATTGTGAAGCACTTGTAAGAAGATTGCAAGACGATGGAATAGGCAGAGAACGAGCCATTGCATATGCATTACAAAGAGATGACGAGAGAGAGAGAGAGAGAGAGAGAGAGAGAGAACAAGAAGAAGAGTAGAGAGCAGCAAAGGGAAAAAAATGTAGTAAAGTAACTCAAGCAAATGCAAACTGAATAACAGCTGAATACAGTTAGAAGTAGTAGAAACTTAAGCAACAGAGTAAGAAAGAGAGAGAGAGAGAGAGACAGTGTGCTAGTTGTGGGAGTAGTGCAGAGTGCACAACAGTAAATAAGTGAGTACGAGTACAGCAATACGATGTCAAGTACAAAGAGCATTTGACATAATTTTGTATTCCATGTCGTTTGTTGTCTATGCCAGAAACTGGAAACTAACCGACTTTCAATGACATTCACTACGCCTCTCTCTCTTTCACTCTCCTACTCTCTCTGTCTGCCTTTGTGACCCTTGTTATGTAGTGTTTGTGTAAAGGATTGTGCATGTTGTTATGAAAACAAAAACAGAATGAAACGTGCCTATAAATTTTAAATAGCCAACAGCAGAGACTTACAGTCTCTCTGTGTCACTGTCTCCCTCTCTCTCGCTCTCTGTATAGACGTGTTGCATCATAAATGAGAGCATGTGTGGGTAGAGCAACTAACTAGACAAAGCGCCTTTAATTATGCCACACATCGGCTTGTCCTTGGCAAATATAAGCCCACTAATTTGTCCTCCTTTGTTTACCTTCGTTTCCAGGTATCGCAATGGCGAAATTGTGAATGTCAACGATACGGATCACTATCAGGGCGGCAATTCGGAGAATGTGGCCCTGGTCATCAAGTCCACCAACAAGGACGATATTGGCAACTACACCTGTCAGCTGTCCAACTCCATTGGCAAAGGTGTCTCCGAGCAGCAAATTGATCTGGATGTGCAATGTAATTAAAACCGATAAATTTTAGTAATATCTAAGTTAATAATTTATGTTCAATGCAGATAAACCTATTGTGGAGGTTATTATGATACCCGAGGGACCCGTCAAGGAGAGTGATGAGTCGAATGTAACGCTCTTCTGCAATGTCCTCGATGCAAATCCTTCGGTGTTGACCAAGGTGCGTTGGTATGCGAACTCCACGCTGTTGAAGGAACTGCCCGACTGCTATGAAACAAGAGTAAGTAACTAACAAACCTTTACTACTATAAACCCTCTAAGAAATACCCTTTTTTTATTCTTCAGGAGGACTTGTGCCACATTGATCCCAGTAAACTACTCCTGGAAAGCATTGGCCGCGGCTTTTTCTACAACTATTCCTGCCAGGGCTACAACGCAGCCGGCTGGGGAGACCGCAGCGAAGACAAGGAGCTAATGGTAAGAAGCAAGATGAATAAAACTGATGACTACATAACTAACTTTCTCCATTCCTTCTACAGGTGCACTATGAACCCGGACCAGCAACTCTTTCCCACTTCCCTCCCATTGCCATCAAGAAGAAGAGCGTCATTTTCTACTGCTCTGTGGACGATCCCGGCTATCCCGAATCCAATAGGTTTGTAGACACACAAACCCATAGAAACAACAACCACAACACATCATACAACACACCTGAAACACCACATCAAATTGCTTATCACACTGTGCAAGCCTTGCAGCCACATGAGGCAGATGCTGCTATCGAGGCATTGTTGCTGCAAAAGCAGCAAGAACTGAGAGATCGAGAGCAGCATGAATATGAAGAGAGAGCATTGCTTGATCCCACACATATAACATCCACATTGGCATCCTTATCCAGATTGTCCAGTCTCAGCACAGCCCGATCAGCCTATGAAATCAAAGAAACTCATGCTTTAATCGATTTACATTTGAATCATTCCCTTTGTACATTGCTCACGCTTACCACTTACATGCCACAATCACAAATATTAACCCTCTACACTGGCAATGGAAAATCATCCGAATCATCTGCATCCGCATCCGCACCTGCATCTGCATCCGCATCCTATGCACTCTATCGCAAAATGGGTAAATTCATGTATGTGGCTCAAACGGTATCGCAACCCAACAGATATCGCTGGATGCGCGGTGGGCGTGGTCCCCTCCAGGACATTGTCACCAAGGAATGGACAGTGGAACCCGTTGGACTCGACAGTCGCACCAACTACTCCTGTTACGCCTACAATGAGGGCGGCAAGGGTGTCATGGCCACCGTTAATTTGGAGGTACACGCACCACCATTTTTCATCAAGAACATGCAACCGTACACAGGTGTCCTTCACTCCGTCTCCAACTTCAATCTGACCTGCCGCATCGAGTGTGTGCCCCGCTGTGAGATCGCCTGGCAAAGAAATGGCATTCCGATTGACAAGTCTGATTCACGTTACTTTGTCAAGGAAAAGTATATGGACGCCTCACCGGCAACGGGCGATTTCGAGAGTATGCTCTCGGTTCTGGTAAGTAAACTCCTCCCTTTTGGCATTGTGCTACAATCGGGCAGTCAATCAAAGTAGCTGCATTGACAATCGATATGACTGATACGCAGTGTGAGCAGGGGCTCAGAATCAGGTGGAATAATGGCTTAAAAAGAAAGTTGGGGTAAGGGGAAGGCGAAAGACTGAAACAAGCTCTAAAGTAAACGTATACTTAATAAATCAAGCTATTCATTTACATACTTCTTTGTCTCTGTTTTTGTTGACTCTATAAATAAACAAGTGGTTTTAAGTTAACAACTCAAGCCAACAACTAGAGAATAAATCTACAGTTTCCTGCCTCCAATTTCCCTTATTACATATTCCAGATTCAGTATGTGATAGCAATTAGGATATCAAGTAGAGACAAGAGTGCGATTCACATCAATTACCTGTTAAAACCACTTGTGTCACATAAACCAGTTTCCATCTGCGTATTTACAAATAACTGTCAATGCGATATATGTAATAAAATCCCAATTAATTTGAATTGTATAACATGTCTGTCGAAATGATATGAGGGGGGGCAGAAGAAGACGTGCCTCAGCCGCAAACAGACAAAATCCATCCCCAATTTTTACATGTCTGAAATATTTTTATGTTCTACATTTTCTTTTACTTCTTGTTTGGCACAACGTTTACAGCACTTCAATATGTCAAGTTTTCCAAATAAAAAATTCGAAATCGAATCGGATAATGCGAAATACATGTGCATATCGACGGCAAATGCGGTGGGACCGACTGTAAACAGCACCACCTACTTAAGCATTGAATGTGAGTATTATTTTCCAACATTTCCACGGCAGTCGCACCACTCAACCATTCCCTTCTACCAACTCTTCTCCTTCCCTTCCAGACGCACCCGATAACATCAGCGTATCGGAGAACATTGTCTATGTGCAGGAGCATCATATTCCCGGTCGTGTCATATGCAAATCGCAAGCTAATCCGGGTAAGTGAATTGACAGTTGTATTTGGCCCTTTATGCAGCTGCTTCTATTGTGCCTTCTCCATCTGCATTCCTTAGAGCCCTCCTACGAATGGTTGTATCCCAACAAGACGGTTACCATGGGTAATACTCTTATTATCAATGATCCAATCAAACGCAATGATACGGGCGTCTACAGATGCCGTGCGTTCAACAAACACGGAGATCGCATAGCGGAAACATTTATCGATGTGCAGTGTAAGTATCTACCACAAATCTTTTTTGGCTTTAAAGCTAACTATTTGGGTCTTTAGCTATTTATTTCTAATGTTAACTTATGCTTTTCATTTGATCCGTAGACACGCCACGTTGTGAGATTGAGAGGCAAGAGATCGATGACCAGGATACACTAATTTGCACTGCGTTCGGAAATCCCAATGAGGTGAGTGCTGCTTTTTGGCCGCCACTGTGTGGTTTAAGGAAGCAATTAGAGTTTGTAGGGAAACGTAAAAGAAACAGGAAAAAATAGTGAGGGAACGCAGATACTCTTTAAGCAAAAGATGTGGCTGCGATTAAATTAAAATACACATAAAATATTTATATGTTATAAAGTAGCAGATAATTCTATTGTTCTCGATTTATATATAAGATTTAGTTAGGCGTCATGCCTGTTAACGACTAGGGTATAACCATAGATAGAGTAAACTTTCATTCAAGCGGCAACTCCCACACAACACCCCCACACACACGCACACCCACACGATGCGGGGCATCGAAATGGCAATAACGATAGCATTTCAATTGTGGTGCCTGCTGAATGCCTTCTGAAAGGAGGCGTGTTGCCAATGGGTGCAAACGGATGCTGCTAACCCTACTGGGCCGTTGCCTTTTTTTTTTGCTACCAGTTTTTATTTATGCAGGTAGCTGCAAGAATTTTCAATTTTATGAGTTTACCTTTTGGCCGGGAAACGGATCTGCTGTAAGCAACAACTACAGTTACAGTTACAGCTACAGTCATAGCCATAGCTATAGCTACAGATACTGGTGTTGGTGTTGCATTTGCAGCCACTGTGAACTCGACTGGGAACTTCAGTTTGGAGTTCGCACTTTTTACCAGTCCGCATAAATCAGTGCAGCATTCAACTGCTGCTACTTCTACCCCCAACACTCCCCCTCTCTCTACCCTCCTCTACCGCTCGCCCTGCTCTTTCTGAAATTGCATTTGCTTTGGCGTTACTTGAGTTAAAGCGTGCCTGGCGATTAAGCCAGCGGTAGAACGGCACGGGGTTAGAGTGTGGGAAACAGGGGCGTAATGGGAGGGGGTATAAAGTAACCTGCAAACCTCGTTGGCCCAAAGATTTATGACCACGCACACGGGCACTGCAAAAGGGTGCGAAGAGTGGGGTGGAAAACTCGCTGGCTCGTAATTATTTGATTGGAAATTATTCAACGGGCGTAAAGTTAAAATTTAATAACCGAGCATGCAATCAGTTGAAGAGATTGATGCGAATTGAAGCGCTGTGCGCTTGAATGAGGCATTTAAGGACATGTACCCATAGATAAGGTTACGCGGGATTAAATATAGCCAGGGGGCTGTTTAAACAAATTTAATTTAACTCACGCAGATTTCTTTTAGTGACTTGAATTACCAATCTATGAAAATTTCCTGCAGAGTACTGTACAGCTGCAGTTGCAATTCTGGTGTTCCTAAGAGTAAACAATTCAAAATTCCCATTAGCCAAGTGGCAGGCAGGCATCAAGTGCAGTTTGCCTTCTGGCCAAGTCTTTGCCAGCTGAACTGCCATTAAGCAAAACTTGAAACCAACGAAATGCCAAAGCAGAAATAGCCAAGAAATATGGCAAAATAATGCAAAAACAAGAAGTAGCAAAAAAGTGCAAAGAAAATAGGTGAAAGAAGTCAGAAAAAATAGAATTTGAAACAGGAAAGGAACCAGAAATTTACCAAGAGACTAGCAAAGGTGCACATGGAGTTGTGTGTGTGTTGTGTTTGTGTGTGTATTTGAACTCTCTCTTTTGTGTGCACTAAATTCTCATTCCTTTTCTTTCTATTTATCACCCTTTACAGGCTGATTTTTCATGGTCAATTAAAGGTGAAAACGAAACAGTTGAATGGCTGGGCAGCGGCGAAAAGAAAACCGATGAAGACAAAAGCTTTTACATACTGAAGGAGGGTTATGCCATTGCCAGGACTTATCGGTGTGTGGCCAACAATACAGTGGGTCCTGGTGCATTCTGTGAGATTGAAGTTGCTGGTACGTTGAGTTTAAAACACAAACTCTGATTCAAACGCACTCAAATATATATAGATATGTATTCATAAACTGTGTGAAGCGAACAAGTGAAGAGAGAGACAGAGAGAAAGCAAAACGGAAGCTGATTACTGTCAATATTTGCTTCATCTGTTTCCGCTTTCCGGTGCTCTTTCATTTGAATTTGTTTTACTTCTTTTTCTACTTCTTTTTACTGTTTTGTTGATGCCGTGCATAAAATAACTAAAATAGCTAGCTGCTTCCGCTTAAAGCTAAAATATTGGCCACGTTGCTGGTGTTGTAGCAATTAGGGAATTGTTTGACGCCCAACAACAGACCAGCAATTTCTATATTCCCTACCACAATTTTCCCTATAACTCTCCCGATTTTCCTCCTCCTTCCGAGGTTTACCTGCTATTCTAACATGCGCCACGCTTTTATTACAACCAACGGAAATTGATTTTTGCGCTTTTTTCTTTACGTTTAACCAAAATCAGTTGAGATTTTTCCACTTCTACTTTTACTTTTATGTGCTGTGATTTCTTCCCGCAGCTGCTTAAGTCGTATTTTCCTCACTTTTTCTTCGTTTTTTTCTGTTTCCAAAGGTTTGAGCGATTTTAATGCCCGCGTACCGCTCCTTTTACTGTGTCCACTTACTAAGCCACTTTTTATTTCATTTCATTGATTGAATTGAAATTGAAATTTGACAGCTGATGACGCCAGCAATTTCTTTTTTATTTGTCCCACTTTATATTTTAGAGCTCTCTTAGTTGCTTTCCCCCACTCCCTACCCCATAGATTTGATTCTTGAGCCATTATAATAAAGCACCAAGTTTTATTCCTCACAGTTACATTCATAACCAAGAAATTTCATCAGTTTTTTAATTTTTATGCAAAAGTATCAACTTTTTGGTTTTCTATTATTATATTGACAGCTGGTTCAGCACTTTATATTTGGTGGCAAGGTAAAAAAGCAGCCCAGAAGTTTACATTTCATTTATTATTTTGTTTGAGTTCTGAAAATAGTTGAGCTTTACCCAAAACTCGTTTCGTGATTGGAATTGCATTCTGTCTAAGACTTCACTCATATATTTGCCATACATTCTCATCTCTTTCCCCTTTGCTTATTACTTATGCCTCACTAACGCCGCAATTAACCAATTAGTGCGACCAAAAAGTAAGTAGAAGCATGCTAACTAAATTTAAAAATACCCTGCATTTTTTTTAAACCTGCACAGCGTTATCGACTACGTCAACAACTTAAGGAAGTTAATTCAATATAAATTAAATTTAAAACACAAATGAACAACAGATGGCGCTGCCAACAGACTTAAAGTTAAATGCTCGCTTACAAATGATCCTATGACCGACTATACGCTATAAACTAAAGCCGCATTCTTATGCTAATCTGCATAAGCATACGAGCACCCACGCACACACGCACACACACACACACACACATGAACTCTTATGCAGACAGCGAACTAAAACTAAAAGCCGCCATTTTTCATTTGTCGCTCGCTCTCTCGCTTGTTTAATTACATAAGATAGGAAGTAGATAGCGGGCTTAGTGGTTCATTGGGTGGTTGGGTTCAGGGGGCAAAGGGGACAGGGCAGTGGGTGGTTTTAAGGAGTGGTCGCCAACTGCTAAATGTTGTTGACACGCGAATCCACACGATGCCAAAATGAATAGCTCATAACATATGTGAATACACTGAGCGAACAAACACACACACACACTCACGCATACGTATACGTGATAAATACAGCCGCGAAACAAAGCCAGCTGCCACACAGCGACAGAGATAGCAATAGATACACTGAGAGTGAGAAAGATGTAGTGCATGCTGTTGGCAAAGACAATTCATTTGTTTGGATGATAAACAGCTGAATTATAGCAAATATGGAAAACAATGAAATACGAGTCCTGTAGATAAACGATGGGAAAGGAAAGGGAACTGAAGAGTAGCAAAGGGATGTGTGAAGGATGCTGCTGCCAGCTGCCTAGCACAGTTTTCATAAGACAATGGCACATTACATGGGCATGACAGGGCTGCAAAGCCAGGGAGGAGCAGCAGGAGTAGGTAATGCTGTCGGTGGTTTACTTTTGTTAGTTATACATGCAACGCATTTGTGTGCAGAACTAAAGCCGGAGGTCTGCAATGGCAGAACCATGTGACAAGTTGATAAATTAAAGTTGCTTGCAACAGCAGTCACTGGCTGTACACTCAGTCAGTCAGTCAGTCAGTCAGTCAGCCAAGCGGCTAAGTAGGCAGCCATTGGACTAAGCTCCGATGTCAGTTTGTTCTAAAGAATTGCATGATGTGCAAGTATGTGTTCCCCCGTCTCCCTTCTCCCCTCCCCGACTTTTGTTTAAACTTTGCTTTAAGTTTCTTTTATACAGACATACACATTTATATTAATGCTCATCTCTTTTCTCTCTCTCCCCCACCCCGTTTTTCTCCATCTGTTTCTCTTCCACACGTTTTTCGCTTTATAGAACAATTGGCCTGGTGGCAGCGCTGGGACAAAACGACGCTCATTATTCTGGTTGCCGCCATTTTGCTCTTATTGCTGGCCGTCATCATTATTTGTTGCATAATTATTTGTATATGCCGTCGCCGTCGGCGTCAGGATAAATGTGAGTACAACAACAACAACAACATCCACTACAAATGCCACTTGACTTGGCCCAAACAGTCTAGTCGTTTTGGCCATTTTATGGTAATGTTCCCCCAACTTAGTTTTAGGATACAAAATGAAATCAGAATGAAAAAGCGAAACCAAAAACAAAGATTTAAGTTAAACCTACAACAATTTACCACTACCAATATTTAAATTAAATATTTTATAAATATTTTATTATAATTTAATTGGTATTTAATTTATTTACAAATTCGCCTTTCGCTTCTCTTCGACGCTTGCATGTGCATACAATATTTCTACTGCCTCGCAGCATGTTCAACTGAAACTAAAATCAAATCAGGTTACAAAACACTTGACATTGTTTATAATACCCTCGAATTGGGCTTTACCCTAACTAGTTGTTTGTTATTCTGCTTAAGTGTAGGCCAACTTATTGCCATATGCAGTTCAAACGCTTTCTTTTCCCCTTTTGGCCACAATTTGTAGGCCTAGTTTTTTTTGTATTACTGTTTGCATACATTTTAATTAACGATTCTGCTGTGCTAATGTCAATTATGATTTTCCGCCCGTAAATTGAATATTTGTACTTAATAATTTCATAAAAAACAGCAAAATTAAAATTAAATTAAAACTCAAATACCCTGTCCAATTTTGTGCATTTAAATTTATTCATTAAAAAATGGCATAAACATAAATGAACAAACACAATTAAAATAAATAATTATTTATGTTTTTATTTCCTTATTTCTTATATATTTTTATTTTTATATGAATGCCTATTTGTACAAACAACAACAACAATTTTGCTTGGCTGCATCCCTGTTCAATGCTTACAACAACACACACACATTCAACCTCATCTGTGGAACATCAATGCAATATTTATCAAACATGTTAACAATATGAAATGCTAACTTTAATTACAATACCACAAACAATAACATTTTAAATTACTACAACGAAAACAACTATAACTAATTAACAACCACAATGAACAACAATAAATTGCTACGTCCTTTTTTTTTGTTTTTTTGCTACATTATATTAATACAAATTTTTTTTCGCAATGCTTGCAACATTTTAATTAATTTCGCCTGCCAACTCTTATGACTATCTGTATCTATATAAATATTTCAATCTATACACATGTGTATAATATTTACTGTTGTCTCTATGCTGCTTCAATTAATAATTGATCGTTGTAACCACAACAACAACAACAACAAAAACATCAACAAACCACCACAAACAACAATAAACAAAATACAATAATAACAACATTATAAAACGCTGCTTTCAATGCTAATCAAAACTGTTCACACACACAACCAAAAAAACACATCAACATAAATAACAACAACAACGACAACAATAACAAACAACAAAAATTGTAATTTGATTTAAAAATTCATTTGGTAAAGATCATACGGAAGTATCCATAAGTGCCAATCAGAGGTAAGTGCTGCATTTCCTCTCCTATTCAATCGACTTTATGCGTATTTGAGTAAACTTGAGTATTATTATTTAAAGACTTTTCATTTTGTTTATTTTCTTAAAAACTAAACATTTTTAATGTACAAAACATTATTTGATATGGAAAATTTGACATATTTTGAAACAGTTCTATAAAAATGAAATTAAATTGCCTAAAAGTGTTTAAAAATTCAACTGAAAAGTATTTCAAATTTTTAAAAATAATTCTTTAAACTATACATATATAAACTTGTAATAGCATGCTATTTTTTCTTAACAATTAGATTCAAATATGCTTTTTAAAAAAACCACAAAGTTTTTAATTTATTTTATAATTTTTCTCTGCAATTTTATCTTTTTTCGTTGCCAACTTTTTGCTAATTGTGTGCACTCAACAACTACAACAACAAACACAACTGTAACTTGTGTTTTTATATTAATCGATATGTGTTTTTGTCACTGTTATCGTAATCACTTGATGCTCGCTTTGCTTAATTCAAACAAACGCTAACAACAACAACAACTGACACACAAATACACCAACTCACACACACACACGCGCACTCACTGCATATAGTGTGCTATCATATCAACCGGTATCACCGCAAGTAGGCGTGGCATTGCCCATACAAGATACAGCGGCCACATTGTTGCCAGCAACGCTATTGCCACCGCAACAACAGCAACTAAAGCAGCCCGCAATGGAGAACAACAATGAACTGGCCACGCCCCCGCCCACAGAGCGCAATAGTGCGTTGCATGCCGCAGTGCCGAAATCGCCACCACGCTGGCCACTGCGGCCAGGCGTCATGTTGCACGTGAGCAGCGACACCAAAGAGAATCTCGCCGTGAATCGCATGACACTAAAACCGAATCTGAATCCGAATCCGAATCTGAATTCAAATCCAAATGCGAGTCAATTGTCGACGCAGTTAAGTGCCGTGTTGAATGATAGTCAAACTAACTCAAATATCACAATGCTAACGGAGGTGACGGTGATGGAGACAACAGCAACAGCAACAACCACTGGAGTTGCAACCACAGCAATGAAGACTAATCCGAATGACAATGACAATGCCTTGCCATCGACAGATGCCACAGATCCAGCTGAGGCCTGCCTGGACAATCCGATTGCCACGGCAACAATTGCTGCCGCCACAGTAGCAACAGCTGTTGCCGTGCCTGGAAGTATGCAACGAATTTGGAACTTTGTCTTTCGACGAGCCAAACGGACTGAGAACAATGATGATGGCATACGGGACAGTCAGCGCAGTCATGTGGGTCTGTTGCAGACATTCTGGCGTGGGCGTGGCAGCAGCCAGGAGTCCCCCTTTGCAGCACAGCATCGCCTGAAGGGCATACGTTGCAGTGGCAGTGGTAAAAATAACAACAACAGCAATCATTATTTGCGACTATTCAGACAATTTTGAAACTTATCATTTGTATTTTTTTATTTTTTTCATTTGCCTCTTTTATGTTGCATCTCACACACACACATACATACACACGCACAACTTCACGTATTGCTAGTCACCTACAAAAAGACGCCAACAACAACAGCAACTAATTCAGCAACCACAACACCAACAACAACAGTCACAGCAACAACACAGTCAACGACAACATGCAGTCCCAGCAGTGTCCCATCACATGTCTCTGTGACATTTCAAGCGCCTTCATTAGACAAGACAACACTAACAGACACCGCAGCAACACCAGTCACACCAGCAACATCAGCACCATCAGCAGCAACAGCTCTCGATGGGCCTGGCTTGGAGGCAACACAGCTGCAACCACAGCGGGGCATACTCAAATGCCCCACACCACCGCCACGTCCCCCGCCACCAATATTGCCATTGCGTCGTGGCCCTGGCCAGCAGCAACAGCAGCAGCTGTTGACCAGCAGCGGCAGCAACACGAGTATTCCCCGCAGCAACAGCAGCAACCTGCCACCGCTGCTCAAACGCACAGTCGTCGTCGTCTCTCCGAGTCGTGTCGAACGCGTTCAAAGTAAGAAGAAACTCACAAGTCATTCCCCTACATACATAGGTCTCATATACACTCAAATACTCATATATCCATTCACTCCCCACACTCATCACTCCCTCACTCAACTCATAAATCATTTACATTGATTACGTTTCTCAATTGAATTCCTGCCTCTCGTCTCGTTGCCTGTTTATTAATATAAGTACATTCTGTTCATGTATCTTCAATATTTTTCTGGAATATCTTAACGTGACTTTCCGCTATCTATGGAAAGTTATTGGCTTAGGGTGACTTGCCAATTGGTAGAATCTACTCGTATGACCTTTTAGGTGCGCAAATTTGGAAAGCAAATGAAAAATGCTGAATTGCAAGTCTAATAACATTTGAGAGGCAGTACAGTCAGTTATTATTATAAGCCATGTGCTCTAGAGGAAACCTAATACTACATTTATTAATATATTTCATGAGTCTACAAGAATTTTAGATTGGAACAGCTTTTAAAAATATGTACAGAGATATTTTTAAAATGGCAGAAAGGAATCTTCAAGGAGATTCCGCTTATCATTATTTCTAGGGAGTTTTAACAGACATTTTTAGCTTTCCGATGCTGTGTATTCCCATTGAGTTCCCATCACACCACATTTTTCCTGCATATTTGGGTCTTTCCCCCATCAAATCCCACTCATTTCATTCCTTCATTCTCCCAAGGACTCACACAACCATTGTAAATACTGTAAATCGTATTCAGAGCTTTCTATCCTCATTTTGCATAATCTGTATCTCTTTGTACCACAACTTATTGCTGTAAGTAATTTACTATAATGAATCGAACCTCGAGGTGCTCATTTAAACCAGCGAGAAAGACAGAGAAAGAGAATCAGACCACAACAAGTAAGAGAAATTACACACTGATTATCGAATCATCATCAACAAAATTGTTTATAGCGACACAATGAAGAAAATCAGCTAACGCAATCAGCAACTTGTCATTAGTTAATCTATAACTATTAATTATAATACTTACTGTACTTGAATAACATTTATTTCTCTATTTGTTTGTTATTTTGCCTTGCACTTTTTCAATGTTTAAGTGTTGCCTGCTTGTGAATTGTCCTTTGTTCAGTTCTTTGCATGACTTTCTATAAAAAAAGAAAACACAGTTTAACTACTTAAAGAAATAATTCAAATTACTAAAATTTGAATTAAGTAAACATAATTTAAATAGGCTGCCGATTTCTAGGTATAACTAAAGAAATTAAGAACAAAGTTTTAGTTTAATTTTAGTGAAATGATTTTTAGACCAAATAGCTTATGATTTTATGATTGACTAATTGAATTTTTTCTTCTTTTTCCATTTTTCCAAATATTTTCGTTTACGTTTATCTCATTTGCTCTCCTGATTTACCAAAAAAAAACACGTCGAAATAAAACACAACTAAAAAATGTTATGAATTGAAACAAACAAAAAAAAAAATGCAACGCTAATCGCCAAAAATGAACCGATCCGTATACGTAAACTATATAGTAAACGACAAGTCATCATCACTGGGGGATCCATTAACGGAACCTGGCGAGTATGAGAATCTACCGTTTCATGGTCTGCAAACGGCACCTAACAAGGTACAGTTATTCTTATTGTTTAAACTAATTTAGCTAGAAATGAGTATCAGATTTGTTTAACACACACACACACACATACACACACTGTCTACACTCACACACACAACGCATCCACACACTGCGTATCGCTAATATCGTAATATCGCCTATGAAAACTTTGATCTCAATCGTATTAAGTAATTATATAAATAAGTCCAAGCTTTGTCACTATGTCTCTCTGTTTCTCTCTCTATCTCTTACTACTTTCAATGTCTATCTCTATCACAAGTTATCTTTAATTTAGTGTTATGTCATATAATTATATTTGGTTTGATTTTCATCTGTTTATGGTACAAGTATACATATATAGAGAGTGTGTCTATTTAGTCTACGAATAGTACGAATGTAACTAGTCTAACCATTGAGCTATTCGCTTTTCCATTTCCATTTCTACTTTTTCCATTCTGCCTAATGATGTCTCATTCATCATTCATTTGTCATTTCAATGTCATTTTTTCGTTCTTTAATTTCTTTCTTTCCTCTTTTCCCTACGACAACAAAAAATCAAGAATATCCGTTTCAGTTTTTCCTTCCTACAGAAGAAAAGGAAAGAAAAACAAGTGAAAACGTTACGAAATTTAATAATAATAATGATTTATGTGTCGTCAAGTGAATTTTGTTGCCTTTCTTTTCTTTGGCTTTGGTTTCTATTATCTTAAGTTATTAAATTGTATTCCAAATTGACATGATATCTAAATTGTTACTTGTAAACGTAGTTTGTAAAGTTTAGCTTGTAATTTTATTTATTTATTAAGTTATTTATTTAATTTACACACATTATGGAAATATGCGAGTCAACTGGAGAAAGAAGTGATTGAAAAAATGATACTTTTCTGACAAATATAACTAATTAAGATAGTTTGGAGAATCCGTAACAAACTTTATAATATTGTATTTCTACTAATTATAACCAAAATATTTTTAAAACCAACACAACTCCCTTTTAACTCGCATATTTAAATAACTTTCCACAAAATTTAACTGAATACTCCCATCAATGTTGTTGTTTCGCTAGTTCCGACACAAATCACACCAACTAACTAACTCTCAACTCAAACTTTTACTGTAACTGCAATTGCAACAGTAAATCTGAAACTGTAAATCGTAACTCACTGCTAATAGAATAGAAACCGAGTAATAACTAACTAACTGACAACTAATCGAATGTTCTCTCTTTCAATGCTCTTAACACGCCGCTGAATCCCATTGCATGTATCCGCATTCGCAATTGCATTCGCATCCGTTTACGTATCCGCCCACGCCCTCGCCCTCGCAATCGCACTCGCAGTTCTCTACTACTCCTACCAATTTTAATAACAACACAAATGTGGTGCGCGTCGCTCCACGACCCAAGAGACTCAATGGAAATATTGGTCCAGCAATGAGCAACCAGCAGCAACATCACCAGACTCTACAACATCCGCATCCGCACTCTCAACAGCCGACACACTACTACGACCAGCAGCAGCAACAGCAACTACTGCAACAGCAACAGCAACAACAACAGCAGCAGTACAACACTTTGCAGTACGGGCGTGGCTGCACAGCCCCGCCCCCTCACAATCGTAGCATGGATCAGCTTGAATCGAGTTCCGATCAAATACAATATAATCTAAGCAATTGCTTTCCCAAAAGTTACACCGAATACTATCAGCAACATCATCACCAGCAGCAACAACAGCAGCAGCAGCAACAACAGCAGCAGCAGCAAAGCAAATTCCAAACAAATTCAGCTTCAAATGCGCAACTTTTGAATGCCATCGAACATGATTATCAGCCCACTTATGCGGTGGTTGAACGCATACCACCGCCACCACCAGCGCCCAGCTCTGCGCTGCTCAACACAAATCCCTTCCTAGCAGCCAGCAACTTTAAGAAATACGATGCTGCCGGGGAGGAGCTGCTGGGCAGCATGCAGCGGGGAAAGCGGGGTAAGGCGGGCAGCTTATTGGAACGCATGGATATGGATAAGAAATTCTATTCGTTAAAGTTTCCCAATGGCTCTGGGAATAAGCTGAAAAAGCCAACGTATAATTTGAATGCATCGTTGGCAACAGCAACAGGAGCAGCAGGAACAGGCACGGGGACAGGTACGGGTACATCAGCTACATTGGCGCAAAAGTGCAAGAGGCATCATTCCTTTGCTGGCGGTAGCCATGGCGATATTGAATCCAATGGCAAGCCCATGCGTCTGTACGATCCGCCCGTCTATGAGAATGTGGCGGACAAGTGCAGCGCCGATTTGGAGTTTGAAATGGGCGGCGACAACAGCAGCAATAGCCACAGCAACAACAGTCACAGCAACAACAGTCACAGCAACAACAGTCACAGCAGTCACAGTCACAATCACAATCATAATCTTAATCTGAATTTAGCCACTGTGCAGTTGCATACGCAACCATCACATGCTGGTGGTGCAGCTGCTGTCGTCACAGTGAGCCACAAGAAGAAACATCACCATCGCCAGCACCAGCAAAAGGCTGATGTCCAAGCAGGCGTCGGAGCTGATTTCCAGTTAATGGAACCCGAACGTCTGAGCATTTATCGCAGCGATTCGGGAATTTCAAATAGTTCGTATGAGTCACAGCTGCCGGCATTGGGACAACGTACGTCCAAGGCGCATAAGGTCACATCTTCGGGCCTAAGTCTAAGCCTGGTACGCAAACCTGTCTACATGAATTTAGAGGGACAGCAGCAGTCGCAACAGCAGCAGCAGCAGCAACAACAACAACAACAACATGCCACACGTGCTGCTTCCCCGGCACTCAATATTAATTCGTCCTATGAATCGGCCTCATCGGCGCCGGTCACAGATCCCACCTCGCTTAGCTCCTGCAATTCAATTTACAGCAGCGGCACCGGCACCGTCAGCGTCAGTCTCAGCAATCGCTGTAATCGTCATCCAACGCACCACCAACAGCAGCAACATGCACAGAAGCAACAGCAACAACATCAGCAGCAGCAGCAACCAACGCCGGAAATCACAACACCCGAGGATTACGAGCAGTACCAACTGGGACATCAGTCTGGGCATTCCACCTCCATGTTGTCCGTTGCCAGCAGCATTAGTGCTGCCAGTCGTGGCAAGTGCAAGCCCTCCACCACAGCAACAACAGCAGCAACAACGCAGCAGCAACAACATCGCGTGGGTCCACACGAGGTGCGTATGCTTGAAGACTCCTTTTAGGTCCCTCGACACAATTGACCAGGCAGCTCAATTACTGCGGGCAGACTCGCAGTTTGCACCAAAACCCACACAATTTCTGTTTAAATTTCATTTTGGGGCATTTTTAGCCGCCGTACTCTGCATTTGAAGCAAAAATAATTGTTTTATTTGCTTTTTTTAAGTTTTTTTTTTTTTTTTTTTAAGCGGGATAAGTACAGAAAAGTATGTCACAGGAATTGTGGAATAGAACAGAAAGTATTTGAGGAGAAGCTCTGAAAAGTTATGGAAATAATAAAGATTTACTTTAGTAAGAGGGAAGTGAAACACTTTTAAACATAGAAATATCCTTATTAGGAATAATAGAATATTGTTAAAGAGATTGTGGAAATTAAAAGGTTTAAAAATATAGGATTTGTCCGTCTAGCTAAAACAAAATTTAATGAAATGGTAATGGGAAAAAGATGTAGGACAGAGTTTATAGGAAAGTCCATCGCGCAGAGGAATGGCGGAATGGAACTAAAGGTGTATTGTAAAGGGGAATGCTGTAATGGAACATTTTAAATGAGAAAAATAGTAAAGGAGAGGAGGTTTTTGAAACAAAACTTTACAAAGGGAACTTTAAATGGTAGATTACAGTAAAGCTTTAGAATATTTTATTTTTGATAGAACTTTAAAAATTTATTTAATTTACCACAATTTTCTCATATTATTTCGTTATTTTCAATTGATTTCTTTTACATGTCGCACATTTGCTATGTATGCATACAAAAAATATAATTTTGATGGCAACAACAACGACACAAAAAACTGCACTCGCAACAACAACACGATAACAACAATAACAACAACAACAATCATACAATTGCTACTGCATGCATGCAAAATGCCTTTTGATCAATTGCAACCACAAAACTAACCGCAGTCAAACCAATTGCTGGCCAATAATCCATTTTTAGCACTTAAACGGCAAAGCAACAACAACAACAGCAACAGCAACAACACCAACAGCAGCAACATGCACGCCTGCAACAAGAAACTACGACGACAGACCATCAGCGACCCCTACGCACATATCAAACGGCATTATGCCATCGATGCCGAAGCCCCTAATGCCGACGGCAACAACAACAGCAACAACAGCGCTGAAGCAACAACGTCGCAACAAATTAGCAGCAACAACAATGGGCGGGGGTTTGAGTATGGGCGGGGGTGTGGCAATCATCAACAACAAATGCTAATGCCAAATGAATTGCTGCTGCAGGCGAGTCGATTAGCTGCTATTGCTGACTGCAATCAGAATTTAAGATATGTACCGCCCATGCCAAGTGCCACGCCCCACACGACAAGCGGCACCTACGACTGTCTGGTGGTGCGTCATCCAATGCGGTTGCCGTTGCGTAAACATCACACCTTCCACTTTCAGACCACACAAACGGCCAATGGCAAATTGCAGGAGCTGCGTCGCCAATTGCAACAACAGCAACAGGAGAGGCAACAGCAGCAGCAACAATGGCAGCAAGAGTTCGGGCCACTCATCTATCGTCCATTGGCGCTAAGTGAGCGGCATGCCTTTAAGCCAATTTCACCAACACCTGCAACAACAACAGCAGCAGCAGCTGCTGCAGCGGCAGGAACAACAACAATGTCTGATTATGAAAAAGCGAATGAAGCACAACAGCAGCAGGAGCTGCAGGAGCAGCAGCAACAGGAGACGGTGCAGCTGCAACCTATGGCGGCTCAACTAAATCCTGCCGCTTCATTGGAGGCATTAGAGGTGCTAACTAAAACGCATCCGGACTTTATGTTTACACGACCAAGGAAGCAACAAAGCGAACAAATTGCCGTCGCTGCAGCAGCAACACCAACAACAGTAAATGTTGCTGATAAGCCAGAAGAGGAAGAACAAGCAGACGAAGTGGAGGATGAGGAGGAGGACTTGGGCTATTCCTTCTGTGAGGAAGAGTACATGGTTGATGAGAACAATGACAACGACAATGATGTTGATGAGGAGGATGAATTAGCAACACACAATCTCACAGCACCGCCAACAACACCCGCTCACAGCGGCAACACCGGCAACGGCAGCAGCAACAGCAACAGAGCAGCCATTGCCAACGCAACTGTGGGGGCTTTGAGGTACTTTATGACTCAGAGCTACCGCGAGGTGCATATTTAGAGTGCCACAAAATGTGGCAGACAGTTAGACAGGCCTAAACGACGCATACAAGGTATTTAGTAATTACGAATAGAGAAAACTGACGATAAGGTAGAACGAAGTGAATAAGAACATATTTATAATTAGCCTAATTATTAAATTAACTATTTAAGATAGAGACGCGACAGAAAGATATTAAACTTAACTCAAATATAAAATAGTTTCTAGACTATCAAAAATTTCCCCAAACGAGAGACAACTAAGGGGAAGTAGGAAGACAAGTGGAAAGTTTTACTCTCAGTCTCTTTCCATACTTCAAACTTCATTCAGCATTATTTGTAAATCATATATTCATAAATATATATATAGAGTGGTCTCTTAAGGAGATTGCAATTCTCAACCCAAAATGAAGAAATCGAATATATAGAAAGTGTGCAAAGGTCAAGGTTGAAACTTTGACGCCACTTCTTGTTAGTGTATATAGTTAGCTTGAATTAAAATTTAAAATTATTAAAAGATAAAACACTCAACATTCCCAGCACAACAAGCGATTCATTCCGAAGTATTTATATAAATACATTATTAAATATTTATTATTACAATTAGGGTTTAAGCATTATGTATTAAGACAACTCTGACTGTATGTGTGTTAAGTTTGAAGTAGTTTTGTGTAAATTACAAATTAAGATATGTATGTATATGAGAACCTGTCTGTAAACCCTCGTATTGTATATAGAAAGCAATTTATTTATTAATATTATTTAAGAGAAAGCAAAGAAACAAAACCAAACTGAAGCAAAGCAAAAAAACTTACTTGTATTAATATTTATTTTAAATTATTAAAACTTAAAATAAAATACCAAAGCAAAGCAGAAATCATTTCAAACCTACTAAACAAACTCTACACTCTTCAAACTTTAACTTGAGACATCTTCATCATAACACAATCGAAGTTTAAGTATTTAAAGTGTGTTCTAAATTAAAATAAAATGTTAATTTCTTATAGCATGTGTCCGATTTTGAGGATCCTTACAAAGGCAGCAATACCTATATATTCTAAATTCATTTTGTATAACTTTCCGACTAAAATGCCAGCTAAATGTTTTATGTCACAGAACTAGAAAAAAAACCAAGGTAAATCTTTCGTTGTTTACTTAATAAATAAATTGATTTGTATTTCCGTTAATAATTTATTTCAACTGTCGTGCTGTCAATTTCTGAGATCAATCGATTCGATACTTGAAATCGTTCAATATGCTATGATAGCACACACTTTTCTCACTCTCTAATCAGCTCTTATCAGTTTAACATTTACGACAGGCGTTATAGATTATTAATGATGCATGTCTGCGCTTCTCTAACCCATGTTCAATGTCCAATATCTTTAAGACGGAGTCACAACTACTATAATTTATTATTCTACAACCAGCCATTAAATGCCGCTAGTTTCGATGATGAATTCATATATGCCGATGTCGAGAGTCAGCATTATGGTCCGATCAACTATAAGGCCGCCTCGCTCTATGCCCAGGTCAAAAAGAACAAGAAGACCGGAGCTTTGGAGGAACAAAAGCAGTGATTAAGACAACTGTTGTCTTAGTTCAGTTTCTGCAGTGCATTTTGGTAAATGTTTTAAACATTTTTATTTCGATTTTCATTATCTAGTACTTACATTTATTGAATTTATACAGAGATTGAGCTTCTGTAAAAATAGAAAACTTACATGTAAAATTGTTTAATGCAAAGTGAATAACGAATTTCTTAACTTTATGAATGAAAATACATCAAACAAATGATAGCAATTGTTATAAAAAAAAGTATGTAATGAAAAGTACACAAAAAAACATCATATTATTTAATACTAAATATGTATATTATAGTAAGAGTCAAATGGCAATTAACAAGCTAAACATATTGACAGTCGATACGAGACTTAACTGTCCCGTTAAATGCAATTTGTATAAGCAAAAAACAAAAAACAAAATCAATTACAACATTTTATCACTAAACAACAAATATTAGCAGGCATTGTACTTAGCTACATCAAGCGAATAGTTATTAATTAAACAAACAAATAAAAATCCAATTAAAAATTTACAAGTAATTAACACAACATCAAATCGAACAAACTAAATATGCAACCAAATATGTAGACTCATTTTCTTTAAAAAAAAAATTTAATTTGAAATGTACCAAGTTTCGGAACACCGATTAATTATACTCTTTATCAGATACGTTATTTAATACATTTTGTTCTAATATCCCCTATCAAGTTACAATTTGGTTGTACCTCAGTAAAGGGTATTTAAATTGAAAAGTTAAAAAAAAAACCTATCAAACACTTGGACAGCAAATTAATTGGTTGAGTGAAAGTAACAAAAGAGGAGCAAAATATTAACATTAATATAAATTAACATTGTTTTCTATTTGTGTACAAAAAAAATGAAAGAAGCTGACAAAGAAAAACAACAATAACAATATAATCATATACAATACACAATTATTGTATTTAATATAAATAATTGATATTAACAAACCCCAAAAAAAAAATGAAAACATATTAAAAATTAAAAAATATGCAAGTCAAATCAATTTTGTTATGCAATTTATTGTAATTAATTATAAATATGATTTATTATTAATTATGTGAAACCAAAACCAACAAATTTCTATATATATATATACAGATATTAATGTATAATTATACAAATAAATTGTATAAATCAGCATTTACTTGCAAATGCCGGCAAACAAATAAAATGAAGAATTAAAAGTAAAACTAAAAGTAAAAGTAAAGAAATAGGATTGGAGAGCAACCAAAAAGTGGAATTAAATTGAAGGTAAACAACTTAGACTCAAGTACTTATATTTATAAATCTAAATATATATATATAAAAATATATATACATAAATATATATATATAACGATGACGAAACCCGGTAAATATACGAAATTAAAGTAAATTATGATGACAAGAGAAAACGAAATAAATAAATTGTAAAATTATAAAAAATTTGTAGTGTTTTATTTGAAATACAAGGGAATACTACTTCCCGTATAATATTATTAAATTTTCCAGCTTTTCATTACGAAAATAAATACGAAACTCGCCGGAAATTTGCAAGGAGCAAAGCTCCATCATCTCTGGTAAGGAATTAACGTGGCTCGAAATCAAAAACATTTTTGTGCCAATTTTTACATATTACTAGTTGCCCCAATTGCACAACCTGCACACCCATACACACACACTCATACACACCGAATGCTTGTGACATGCAATTGCTTCTCGGTTTTATGCTCGTTCTCATTCTAGCGCCGTGTGTCATTTCCGTGTAACGTAACTGAATTCGGTTATTGCTTCCTGCGCCGTTGCAGCTCTGTCATTTCCGTTGCTGCCAAACGCATGCACACACACACACACACATACACATAACTCACACACATACAAGTGCAGCATAGTCGAGGTCATTCGGTAGCGATTTTACTTTTATTAATTGACGCATCAAATTTAGGTAAATTTTTGGGGCAGTTATGCAAAATGCATATTTGTTTTTAACTAAAAGAGCAGTAGGGACGGAACAGTTGAGTTTAATGGCTTGTTGTATACCCTGTGCCAGTAGAGAGTGCTCCCTCCACTGTCAGCGACAGTTAAACACTGTTGGATTAAGCACTCCACCTTCTATTTGTTACATACTTTTAATAAACTAAATACACCCCTGCCGCAGGGCATTAAAGCCAGTTTACACTTCTGCCACGCTTCCGTTTACACACACACACACACACACACACACATCACCAGCGAATAAACCACATTCATTTCCGTAATTTCAGTGAATTACATTTAATTTTTAATACGCCTCTCCAGTAACAGTTTAGCTTTTAACTATGTGTGCGTGCGTGTGTAGTTTTTTCATTGTCTCTAATTACAATTTGGTTGTCAATTGCCCCGATTGGCCCAAAAGTGCAAATAATAAATTTAACATAATTGCAAACCATTTGATTATTTTTCGCAATAAACGCCAAAGCGGTGGCAACCCTATTCCCTGCGCAAGTAAGCTCCCACATAGTTCACAACCCTAAATGCTAGCCTTTGGCCAACAAATTTTCTAAACAATTACGTGCCTAGTGAGCTCATAAAAACTCAAATATCAAAAACAAAAAATATACAACAAAAATAAGCAAACAAGGACGGTTGGTTGTTGGTCAGGCAATTACTAATTGCCACACTGGGGCACAATGGCAACCCTACGCAAACAACAGCAACAACAGGCCAGCAACTAATGGCTGAATTTTGCACCGACTCCTAAATAAATGGACAGGAGGATTGCGGAAAAGGAACAACACCTGCAGAGTCTGGCGCTGAGATGCAAAGGACTAACTTTTCTCAACTTTTCTCCGTTGGACTCGGTGTGTGTTGGTGTTGCTCCTAATGACATGTTGCAGTGGCATGCAGGCCGAAAGGCAGACAACAGCTGCAACAACAACAGCAAGAACAACAGCAACAAATACTACACAATTTTTAAAACAAGAGACAAAAGCCAGTGGCAATGACTGCTCTTGTTGTTGTCTGTCTGCTGTTAATGGCGCCGAAAAGTATGCAAAACAAACATTGGCCAACAAACAGACAGACAGATAGACAGATAAAATGAGGCAAGAGACAGGGACAGAAACATTCGTAAACCGGAGCAGAACTCAGTTCAGTTCAGTTGAGTTGAGTTGAGTTGGCGTTGAGTACATGACATTTAATGGTGCCAACTGTTGTCGAACAATAAGCCTCCTATCTTCCCTCTCTTTCTGTCTCTTCTCTATGTCAGTTCTTAGTTAGCCCACTCGGTCATTGTGTCAGTTTGTCAGTTACTTTTGTTCTGCCTGCCACACAGCGAACTCATTCATTTACTTCTCAGTTCGGACAATAAAATAGAAGAGAAGAAAAAACTTTTCTGCTCCCCGACAGAAAACACTAATAAATGCAGTTTTAAATGAAGGTCTACTTCGATTAGTTGCGGCTACTAAAGTTCTGCTCCATCTTGGCCTGCCAAGACAGCAAACCACGAGCACATAAACTTTGCCAACTAAAACAAAAGCCAACTGTCTCCGTTGCCGTCAACTTTTTGGAGATCTCACCTCAACCAAGTCATCTGGCAGCAGCAGCTGGTGTCTCTGGGTTACGTACAGTTCACTGCAGCTGGCAATGACTTTGCAGTTTACTATTTGCTTAAAGCAATTCCATTACCACTTTAAATTGCGCTACAAATAAATTATTAGAAAATGAAATTTTCATTTTTCAGATTTTCTTTTTCTCGAGATTTAGTTTCTTATGCAATTGAGTCAATTGTTTGTGTCGACTTTAAGCTGCAGCGTACAACGGTGCGTATGATTTGCATAGTTGTAGCTGTTGCAAGTTGTACGTGATCTGCAGCATGAATCAGGCCGGGGGCCATAATCAGCAGCAGCACACACATAAATTATAAGCTCTACACTATGCTACAACAGCAGACTACACCACAAAACACACACACACACACAACTGGAACATAACGAAATGTTTTGAATGCTTGCTTGAAAATGACATTGCTGTCGATTCATGAATGCCGAAATACAAACTCTCATAATTTCCATGTCAGTCTGCCTGATTGACGATGACGAAAAGCAGGACGATGATGTTGACGAGAATGGAAATGGGAAATGGGGCAGAGCAGAACCGAACCGAACGGAGCAGCAAAGGGCAAAACTCTCGAGATGTTTCCTTCGCACAGTTCATAAGCTAGACGAGATTGGAATGAGACAGCCTGGAGCAGCATTTTTGGAAAGCAATGACACATTTTGATGGTATAACAATCACACAGCAAACGACAGCAGCAACTACTGCTCTGGTGCGGAAACTGTCTCAGCATACAAAATGCCAAAAGGTGAGCGAGAAATAGCGCTGAGAGAACGATAATTCAGAATCGAGTAGGGATTGGGATAGAGTTTGGGTAATGCGGACGTTGCAGCAGCGGAAGCGAAAGAATGCAGCGAAATGAAGTTACAACTTGCCACACACACACACACACTCAGAAGATGCCACATGTGTATTGCCAAACACACACAAAGGTTTACACATGACTTTTGGAGTGTTCGTAGACAGACAACTCTTAAATCTAAGCAGAAGAGTATACATAATATTTTAAATTACTATAATATTTAATATTAAATAATACAGTAGTGTTCCTTAAAAGAGGACACTATTTGTTTGTTAAAGAAATTGTAATCTATATTTATTTTGGGATAAGGAAACGGACTTTTCCTGTCAGTGTACTGTAACAATGTCAACTGTCCCTGACTGCAGAGTTACCTGTGCGAGCTGCTGTCCTTGTGCTGTTCGTCATTATTGTGAACTGTTGTCCTTCAACATGAACGACTGCTGCTGCCACTGCTGTTGCTGCAAGTTGAGTTGCACAATCCAAGTTCATTTGCAATGTTTGCGCATAGATTCGAAATGCCAAACTGTGTCCCAATCAGAGGCAAAGGAAGCGGCACAGAAAGGGGCACAACAGAGGCAAGCAGGAGACAGGGAGTGTGGGAGGAACAACTGTAGCTGCAGAATGACTTGCCTTTGGGTTCAGTGAAACTACTTGCAACAACTTCCTGTCCTCGTGACGTTGACCAAAGTTTCTGTCCAAAAATTGATCCAAGTTTGCGTGACCGTGTCCTTAGTCCTTTGTCCTCAGTCCTATGCCCTGTCGTGGAACAAATTCTGAGTTTGACTAAGGCTCAGCTTCTAGTTTGTTGCGCTTTGTTTCGCAGTGTTGTGCAAACGTTGACAAGCTGATTGTCGTGAAAGAAGTGGAGAGCAGTGAGAAGAGGACCAAAGGGTGCATAGATCGACAATAATTTGGTTACGCTTCAAATGTTGCCTTGGACTGATTGATTTGTGCTTGATGTGGCAGCTACGATAAACACTTATTAATCATTTGAGTGAAACTTTGAGTTGATGCTAATGAATCGAAATTGACGAAGTTTTGAAACAGTTAACGATACATTAAAATTAAAAGAACTACTAGAATTAAATTAAAAAGATATTTCTATGAGATAGTTTTTTATTTCAAAAGAATACTTGACTCTCTCTCTCTCTCTCTTCCCTCTCGTCCCTCTAACCAAAGTTGGTTAGAACTGTCTGCATTTGCCAACTAAGCTGTCACACTGACAGGTAAAAACACAAAAAAAAACGTTGGCTCTTAGTAAATTATCATCACAGGCAACAGAAAATAGAGTGTCTGGTCAAACAGAGAAACCGTAACACTAATTGGCGGATATCATGACTGACGTAGAGTTTTCTATTTTACTTGTTTAGATTTTGGCTGTCCGTGGCTACAAAAGGTTTCAAAGGCTTTTTTTATAGAAAATTCTAGCCTTTCTTGTGAACTACCTTTTTTTTTAATTAGGAGTAAGCATTTGCGCATTAAAAGCCGCTTAAGTGGAAAACCTTAATTAAACACTTGACTTCTGCAGCGGTTTCTCGTTGTGAAAAGGCGTTTGGCAACTATGGCAACTATTTTTCAATTCAGAAAGTACGCTCCTTTCTATCCAGCATGCGTGCAAAGTTTTTCCGACTTTATAGCTGTATGGGTGTTGAGTGTGTGTGCGTGTGTGTGTGTTGGCTGAAAAGTCAAGCCAACAACTACAAAACAGTTCAGTTTCCAGATGATGATGATGAGAATGGAACGGCATTTGCTGCTGCTTGTGCTGCCGCTTTTGCTACTGCCTTTGCTGATGATGATGGCACTTAACGGCAACACATGACGTCAACGTCGGCGTCGACGCTTGCAATCAACGTCAACGTCTGCGTCGGCGTTAGCGTCGACGCTTGAATTAAATTTTATTTTCATTTCAAGTTTTGTGTTATAGGCAAAGAGCCAACAGTCAAGGCAACTTTGTTAATTTATTTAAGCAACGTTCTCATAAGTGTGTGTGCATATGTGTGTAGTATTTGTGTGTGTGACCAGCCAAGTGAGTATGTGTGTGTGTGTGTACACATCTGACGGATGTTTCTGTCATTAAGCAAAACTTTCGTCAAAGCATAAAATTTTGCTGGCGCTTCACACAGAGAAAAATGCAGACAGTTCATGAGAAGCAGAAGAGTAGCATAAAGATAGTGAAGGGGAGTGGGACAGAATGAGAGAGATGAACAGAGAGATAAAGTGAGCGGGGAAATTCAGGATATATTTTTACTACTTATAAACACTGCGCTTTGGCATTTTATGCTTTTGCCTTTTGCTGCATTAAAATGGAACGTATTTTAATGCAGCAGCTTTCCTGCAGCGCCTTCTTCTCTCCACTTTCCCCTTACCACGCCCACCACCAGCCCCCCAACATGCCACAAAGCGGCATCAGCAGTCAAAGAAGACAAGCTTATAAATACTTATAAAGTGTTCGGCATCAGAGGCAAAAGATCGACAGAGGGGAGTACGCGAAATACATAAAAGTATGACTAATACGGTTGCCGCTTTGTGAGAAGATTGTCGGGGGCTGCATAAAAAGTCTTAGAAAAAAAGATATCGAAATAGAGCGAGAAAGACTCGAAGAGCTGCTTTACGAGCTCTGCCTTGTAAAGCGGTAAAGCGTAAGCTCAAAGGAAAAGCGCATCTTAACAGGAATAAACGCTGAAACGGACATAAAAGATGCTTAACTAGTTGGCAGCTTTTGTCAAAAATCAGACAAAAAGATACTTACTTTCAAATTAATAAATGACATTAAATAAATTAAGTTGTAATTAAACTGAAAGTAGTGCATTTGTATATTAAATTGACTTCTTTAGGCTTCCTAATATTTAATGTATACAAATTATAAATAGAAGTTATTGATGCCAAAAAAAGCAATTTGAAATTATTGAATTAAAAAGATGCTTTTTTGTGCCCTACTCAAAGTCAAAAACATGCCTAGAAACATAACAATAAGACAATTGTGTAAGCAACTCAATTTTATTTGTTTGACCCCGTACTCTAAAAAAGATTAGAGAGGTCTACTAAGATTGTCGGAAGCAAAGTGCGTAACAGGCAGAAGGAGGCGTGGCCGACTCCATAAAGTATACATATTCTTGATCAGCATGAACTAGCTAAAGCAGACTCCCACTCTCTGTCAACTTTGAATGATAATTTCTCAGCCAAATAAAGTGATATTTTGAAACGTGTTGCCTTTTTAGACTCTCCACAACTAGTAGCATCGATTCCCTGCCAAAATTCAAATTTTTAAATTCGGCCCCATTTTGACAAATTTTGCAGTGTTACCCCTTTGCATTTTTGTCAAAAATCGACCAAATTTAAGATTGCGATTTTTTGATGGCAATCGATAGTCCTGGTCCTCCCGAGTCCAAAAAGTCTTACCAATCGAAAATCTGACGTCTGAGCCCCAAAATATTCAATATCAAAGTTGCTTAGTTTTGACTCTTAGACTTTACACTGAAATAGAAAACTTTCTTCGAAGCTTTATTTCAAGAAAACATAATAATATTTTTAGTAACTCGTGCCGCAAAGCGATCAGTCAAACTAAAAAAGCTAAAATAGCTTTAAATTGGCTAAACTAGCCACACTGCTGATCTCTCCCTACTAGCGAGCGTTGTCGGCCCCTCATATAATTTTCATCCGCCGCCCGAAAGTATGCTACTGATAAGCATTTTCGGCCCAAGCACAGAATTTTCATCCGCCGCCCGAAAGTATGCTACAATATGTTTAAGCCTCAAGTATTAAAAATATACCAATATACCAATAAATTCATATTGTCAACTTTGAATGATCATTTTTCAGCCAAATGAAGTGATATTTTGAAAAGCGCTGCCTTTTTAGACACTAGACAAGTAGTAGCTTCGATTCCATGCCAAAATTCAAATTTTTAATTTTGACCCCATTTTGACAAATTTTGCAGTGTTACCCCTTTGCATTTTTGTCAAAAATCGACAAAATTTAAGATTGCGATTTTTTGATGCCAATCGATAGTCCTGGTTCTCCCGAGTCCAAAAAGTCATACCAATCGAAAATCTGTTGTCTGAGTCCCAAAATATTTAAAATCAAAGTTGCATAGTTTTGACTCTTAGACTTTACACTGAAGTAGAAAACTTTCTTCGAAGCTTTATTTTAAGAAAACATAAAAATATTTTTAGTAACTCGTGCCGCAAAGCGATCAGTCAAACTAAAAAAGCTAAAATAGCTTTAAAATGGCTAAACTAGCCACACTGCTGATCTCTCGCTACTAGCGAGCGTGGTCGACCCCTCATATAATTTTCACCCACCGCCCGAAAGTATGCTACTGATAAGCATTTTCGGCCCAAGCACAGAATTTTCATCCGCCGCCCGAAAGTATGCTACAATATGTTTAAGCCTCAAGTATTAAAAATATACCAATATACCAATAAATTCATATTGTCAACTTTCAATGATCATTTCTCAGCCAAATGAAGTGATATTTTGAAAAGCGTTGCCTTTTTAGACTCTAGACAACTAGAAGCTTCGATTCCATGCCAAAATTCAAATTTTTAATTTCGACCCCATTTTGACAAATTTTGCAGTGTTACCCCTTTGCATTTTTGTCAAAAATCGACAAAATTTAAGATTGCGATTTTTTGATGCCAATCGATAGTCCTGGTCCTCCCGGGTCCAAAAAGTCATACCAATCGAAAATCTGTCGTCTGAGTCCCAAAATATTTAATATCAAAGTTGCTTAGTTTTGACTCTTAGACTTTACACTGAAATAGAAAACTTTCTTCGAAGCTTTATTTCAAGAAAACATAATAATATTTTTAAAACAAACTAAAAAAGCTAAAATAGCTTAAAAATGGCTAAACTAGCCACACTGCTGATCTCTCGCTACTAGCGAGCGTTGTCGGCCCCTCATGTAATTTTCAGTCGCCGCCCGAAAGTATGCTACTGATAAGCATTTTCGGCCCAAGCACAGAATTTTCATCCGCCGCCCGAAAGTATGCTACAATATGTTTAAGCCTCAAGTATTAAAAATATACCAATATACCAATAAATTCATATTGTCAGCTTTCAATGATCATTTCTCAGCCAAATGAAGTGATATTTTGAAAAGCGTTGCCTTTTTAGACTCTAGACAACTAGAAGCTTCGATTCCATGCCAAAATTCAAATTTTTAATTTCGACCCCATTTTGACAAATTTTGCAGTGTTACCCCTTTGCATTTTTGTCAAAAATCGACAAAATTTAAGATTGCGATTTTTTGATGGCAATCGATGGTCCTGGTCCTCCCGAGTCCAAAAAGTCATACCAATCGAAAATCTGAAGTCTGAGTCCCAAAATATTCAAATTATTCAATATTCAAAACATTTGAATGATCATTTCTCAGCCAAATGAAGTGATATTTTGAAAAGCGTTGCCTTTTTAGACTCTAGACAACTAGTAGCTTCGATTCCAGGCCAAAATTCAAATTTTTAATTTCGACCCCATTTTGACAAATTTTGCAGTGTTACCCCTTTGCATTTTTGTCAAAAATCGACAAAATTTAAGATTGCGATTTTTTGATGGCGATCGATAGTCCTGGTCCTCCCGAGTCCAAAAAGTCATACCAATCGAAAATCTGTCGTCTGAGTCCCAAAATATTCAATATCAAAGTTGCATAGTTTTGACTCTTAGACTTTACACTGAAATAGAAAACTTTCTTCGAAGCTTTATTTTAAGAAAACATAAAAATATTTTTAGTAACTCGTGCCGCAAAGCGATCAGTCAAACTAAAATAGCTTTAAAATGGCTAAACTAGCCACACTGCTGATCTCTCCCTACTAGCGAGCGTTGTCGGCCCCTCATATAATTTTCATCCGCCGCCCGAAAGTATGCTACTGATAAGCGTTGTCGGCCCCTCAAATAATTTTCTTGCGCCGCCCGAAAGTATGCTATACTCTACTCTCGCATACAAAGAAATCTTTAGTTGCGATCTGCAATGCCCAAATCGTTAGTAATTCTTGCTGAAATACCAGGCAAACATAAACTTCAGCTGGTCGCTATGCAAAAATTATTTAACATTAACATTATCGTTAACATTGACTTAGCATAACATTGACTTAGCATAACATTGACTTAACATAACATTGACTTAACATAACATTTACTTAACATTAACATTGACTTAACATAACATTGACTTAACATAACATTCACTTAACATAACATTGACTTAACATAACATTGACTTAACATAACATTGTCTTAACATAACATTGATTTAACATAACATTGGCTTAACATAACATTGACTTAACATAACATTGACTTAACATAATATGGACTTAACATAACATTGACTTAACATTAACATTGACTTAACATAACATTGACTTAACATAACATTGACTTAACATAACATTGACTTAACATAACATTGACTTAACATAACATTGACTTAACATTAACATTGACTTAACATAACATTGACTTAACATAACATTGACTTAACATAACATTGACTTAACATAACATTGACTTAACATAACATTGACTTAACATAACATTGACTTAACATAACATTGACTTAACATAACATTGACTTAACATTAACATTGACTTAACATAACATTGACTTAACATAACATTGACTTAACATAACATTGACCTAACATAACATTGACTTAACATAACATTGACTTAACATTAACATTGACTTAAAATTAATATTGAATGCTTCCTCTGATTCTGTTGGCCTGGTGAATCAGATAGCAAAAATCTTCATATTTAGCTGATCGCTGATGTTTTTGGCTAACCTCACGAGCTCACGAGTTGCACATATTTTAACAGAGGTAACAGCTGCTTGCTATGCACAATATTATTTCGCTTAATCTGGAGACTTGTAAATTCTGTTGTATCTTACTGTGTATTTCTTTTCGCTTGAGAATTCAACTGGGAATTTGCATATTCCAGCTGTAATACTAAGCGAACAGAACTTTCAGTAGATCTCAAATACAAAATTCAACAAACTGATATTAGAGAAAGAGATTCGCTTTAGAATAGCCAACACAAATAATTTGTATGAAGACATGCATCGTTACTTGCGCTATCGCAACCAAATTCATATATTATGTGTATAGTACCATTATAACTATCGTGACCAAGTTTTGTCCGGATCGGACGACTGTCATAAATTTCGCACTAGAACGAATACGGGGTCTTTGAAAGTCGGCTCGCTCGACTGTAGCTTTTCTAACTTGTTTTAATTGTTGGAGTCCAAAAGCGGCGCATGGTCAAATGGTCATTGTTGGAAAGCAACAACTTGCAACAAAGAAGGCATCAAAAGTAAAATCCTTTGTCACGGACAGCATCCAAAGCCCCTACACTACCCCTGTCTACACTCCCTCCACCTATCTGTTGTCACAACAATCTCTGACCACAATATGCTCAAAACAAACCGCTTTACACTTGAGCAACATTTATTTTTCCGTTTCATTTCACGCGTTTCATTTTCATTATGCCAGCTGTCAACGGCAGCCGCTGCTTCTAACGGTTTCTATTACTGTTTCTTTTTATTTTCCTTTTCTATTTCTTTTTAGTGCTGCTGTTTCATTTTTCACACCATTCGCTATGCGACGCACGTACGCCACGCCCCAGAAAGCCCAATCCAGCCCCCATACCAGCAAAGCAGACCTTTTCCTTCATTCAAATGATATGCGGCGCAGTTTTTCCGGCTCATTGAAGACCACAAAATACAAAATACAAAACCGAAAATTAAATTAATTTTTAAACCCGTCAATTAGGTTTGGGGAGGTGACAGAAATGACTAAAAGCAGCTTGTTCTGCTGCCAGTTCTTTTTGGTCGTCAACTATTTTTCAATGATCCAATTAGTTTCATTTCCACATTCCGAATTCTCTGCTGTCAGCCTGTTGTCAGTTGTCAAATGACCCATTTTCCATTCGCATTTTCTTAACGCATTTTCTTGAATTTGATTTGTTTTCGTCGCTGCATAATTGATTGATTGTCCTGTGGGTTGACCCTCGCTGAGGTCGATACACGACTCCGATGTCCACATTTTTTTCATTGGGGTCTCAACTAATAAATAATAAATCAGCCGTTTGACAGGCTCTGCCAAAAGTTTGCCTCCAGTTCGATCGCCTAGACGTCAATAGAAGCTGCGAAAAACATATTGAAATTTTAATGCGACTTCAGTGATTGATAAAAACCGAAAGTGATTGGTATATAGCCGAAATAAAGTCGGTTTTTTAAGCAAACAAATTTTTCTGAATCTCTTAGTGTATAAAATGCATTTTATAAATAAATGTAAATATTATAAAAATATCTGTGTATAAAAAATATAAAATTACTTATTGGAGAATTATATATTTATAGTTTACTTGTACTGTTGGGATTTGGAATTCTTCATTTTAGTGGAATAACATTTCAAACTGATCTCTTAAATCCACAACAATCAACTGAAATTTTACCATATTTATGATTACATATTTACCTTAACATTTTACAACATATTTACCTTTTATGCTGTCAAAACATTGTTGAAAAAGCCCAAAAGGACTAGCCAAATCACACTTGAGCCTAGCAAAAATCACTCTCTGTCTCTCTCCTTCTGTCTGCATGCAAAATCAAATTCAATTATGTTTACTGCCAGCAAATGGCACTCAACTCTTTTCATTTACAACAAAAACGATTCTCGCAAAGCAAATCTCTCCACTCAGAAACAATTCCCAAATACGAGTACTCAAAATCCTCAGACTCAAACTCAGTCTCAGCTTCGGCTTTATCCTCACACTAATTACAATTCTCAAATGCCCAAAAGGCGATTCGCTCGAAACAAAACAACTACAAAAAAAAAAGACAACCGACGAAATCCAACAAAATTGAAAAGAAATTTTTGTTGTCCTTCGCAAAAAAATGTAGGAAAAAGGTTGGAAAATGGTCAGCCTATTTCTGTGTGTAAGGACACAATTTTCCGCTACACCTGCGCGAAATAAAGACCTAACCCTTTAGCCCCCTCTCTTACTGACTCTCCCACTCGCTCCTTCTCCATCTGCCTCTAAATGCCATGCTTAGCTCTGGGAACATGTCTCTGTCCCATTTCATCGGCTTGTGCCGGACGAGAGTGCAGTTTAATTGACAGTTGGAAACGTTGCTCAAAGCTAAAAAACTCACTTCAAAGGATGCCGCGAAATGCAGCTGCAAAAAAAATGGCTAAAATGACGCTACCATATGCCATTGTCTAGGCTTAGGGATTGGAACTTTCTCCCCATCCGTTGAGTTTTCAATTTCTCTCTGCTAAAAGTTGACGGCGAAAAAAGTTATGAAAACTGTAGTTGTCTTGAAACAATTAGTAGTACTGCAAATATGCTCACACTTTACTCTTTCAAGAGATTTACTTTATACACTAGAGGCAATTAACTTGGCTCTTGATATAAAAAGCGCTTGAAAGTCCTTTAAAGCCGGCAATTTGTGCAGAAAATGCAGCAAATCTGCTGCAATGGGTTTTGCTCTGTTTTTTTATTTTTTATGCTCGCCAAAAGATGATAATATTGAATGGCTTCAACTTCAAAATTTGGAATTCAAGCACAAAGGGCAATGAAACCGTTTGAAATTTTAAGAGCTGCTAATAAAACCGAAGCCGCAGCTCGTTCTGCTCATCTGAGCAGCTAATAAAAATGCCAAATGCAGCATTTTTACTATGCACTATAAAATACCAGGAAGCGAGAGAGAGAGGGGGAGAGAGGGGGAGCGAGAGAGTTCGAACATTTGGGTAAGATGCAGGACTTATGGACAGTAAGCTGCTCGGCATGAACGTGCGCATGTAAATCAATGTAATGGTCGCTTTTATGGTACTACCATAGAGTTTTCTTCGACAACTCCCCTCTCGAAGCTTTGTGATACAATGATAAAAACGCAGCGCGTTGCGGTGACAACAACTGAATGAAAACTGAATCATCCATATCATTATGTTGATGCAGCAGCAGAGCAAGTAAGATGGAGACAGAAAGAGAGCGAGAGACAGTTGTCTGAATACTCTATTCGTTACGTGTTTGCGGTAATAAAGGAGATAAGCAGCAAGTTTGAGGGGGTATTCGCGAAGCGGTGCGGTTGCAGTAACAGCCAATAAATCTCTAGCTAAATGCTGAAAAAAAAAAGTTTACGGGCAAACCGTGAAAGACAATTGCCATTGGCCAAACCCAAAGATAGAACTGAAGAAGAAGGATTCGTAGCGCATTTTTATGGTTTAAATACTTTGCGCGAAACTTGAAATAATGCAACGTCTTTACCTCAACCCACAAATTTCACCGACAGGGCATAAAAATGTTATCCAAAAAACGAAAAAAAAGCACATTGAATGCAAAACATAAAACAAAAAGCGAAAACGCGCCCAAAATCTGCAGGCAGCTTAAGTGGATTTAACGCCAAGCAGCGATCCTCCTGCCACTGTCCCCGTTCCCTTTCCCTTTCCCTTTGCCACTCCAACTCTTTTCTCGCAACATGCAACAACAAAAAGAAAGGAGAAAAAAGACAGAAGCTAAAACTTTTGCTCGTTTTGTGAGGTTTTTACAGTAAATCCTTATAGATAAAGAGCGTTTTGCACTTGTCGAAAACGCAGAGCGCCAAAAAGTATGCAGTAAAGTTTATGAAATTTCTATTACATTGTTTTTCACTTTCGCCACGGGACGGAAAATTCGGGGGAAATCAACTGAAACAGAAGGCAAGCTAGCAGCATATGCAAAGCGCCCAGCTGACAACTTGAGCTAGACGAAAGGGGTTCCGCCACACACACACACACACTGTAACATGGCGTATACGCAATGTCTTAAAAATTGCCAAACTTAACTTTTGGGGCGCGCTGTCAATTCTACACAGTGTCTTGCTAGAGAGAGCTTTGTACTTTTCAAAGGGTCTAAGTGATGGGCCAAAAAATAAAACAGATTGCATTAAAAGAATGAGTTGAAGATATTCCCAATTCCCAATCCCCATTTCCGACAGCAACTGAGGCCAACACTTTTAAAACTCTTTCCCAAACGATGAGAGAACAAAATAAAAATTCATAAGAAAGTGACAAAGCCAAGAACTGTTTATAAATATGTTTAAAATCTTTATACCAAAGCAGTTACCAATAAATTATCTCATTTTAAGATTATTTCAAGCTAGAAAAACACCAAAAATAGTCTTAGGTCTCTTCTATTCTACCAGCTAGCGTGTCGTATGCATAATTTGGCTTTGATTGATTCGTACTGGGGAACGTGGCGTATGCGTAATTTTAGAAACCACACGAAATCCAGGTCCTGCCGGCTGCATTGGAATCAAGCTGCTTTTTGCTGCCACCGCCGATTCCAACAACACCACAGCTTCCCACGCGCACAGCCAAAGTTTACCAAGCCAGTAAGTAAACTGCAGTGCAAGAAATGGAGGGAGAGTGGCAGGGGGAGAAGTTCCTCTAGTTGTTGTTCCGTTGCTCTGCGTGTTCATGAAGCCAAAACTCATTCAGGCAACAAGGACAACTTGCCGTTTGGCTTTACCAAATGAAATTTTGCGGCTTTTGGGCGGCAATTGGGCGTCTGTTGGTTCCGAGGATTCTGCGGCTTTTCGCTTTGAATGTTGCGCATTTTTCGCACGAGGCGCTCAACAAAAGCCTTGAATTGCCATGGATACAACGACGCTGACTCGGAGTCAGACTCGGCCTCAGCTGAATGGTAACAGGAGCAGGCTGTGGTTACTTGGCCAAGAGTCGGCCTTAAGGCCTGTCCAACACAGAGGCGTGAATTTATTGTCAACACTTGCCGCCAAGATAATTTGTGTGAAAATGAAAAGTAAGTAGTTTTCATAATGGTCACAGTAAAAGTCACTCATCAACTAGAAAATTCAACACTCGAAGACTTGGTAATGCAATTAAAGTTCAAGTTTTGGTTGTGGAAATAAATCTTATCGTTAAACGAGACACGGTCATAGTCTGCTAGGATTGAAATATAAATAGCTTAGATATCATTTCATTTCGATTTATTTACATTATTTTAGACACTACTTGACTCACAGGACAGTCACTAAATAACTGAGTATTCGACTCACCACACTCAATGGAGAATAACTCCATTTCGTATTCGTATATGAAATAAAACTGAGAACCTATAAAACCGCACAGCTCCCGCGATGATCATGGAAATAACAGCAAGACTGGACGACCAAAGGCAGCTAGAGGTGATTGGAGGCAACTGGGAGTGCTCCTCAGGCCAAGTGACAGTTGTCAGCGAGAGCGCGACCCTTGACTGAGAGCAAGGAGTAGAAGAGAGAAGGAAGATGTCAACACAGCTGACACTGCAAGGAAGGAGATGAATTCACATTGTTTATTTAAAAACTACTCTTTTATGGAACTTGGGAAAATGGGAAAGCGGCTCTCAGCTATATAAAAATGCAATTTCAGAGCGGACAACAGGCAGCAGGAACAACAACACTATGAAGAGCACATTATACTCATCCCAGCAGTGCAACTACTCGTTGCATACACAAAAGTATAATCGCACTATAAATCCCTCGCGTCGAAACCAAAAACTTTACATTTGCTTTTCGGCAAGGCGACAAAGAAAGCGACAAGAGAAAGGGATTGAAGGTGTAGCACCGACGGCTGAATACTCTTTAACTGAAGGTCTAATATGTGCCTTCTGTTTGTATCTTCGCCTATTTGTTATAGTTTCCATGTTAATAGTTTCATAGTTAGGTAGCTTCCTCTATTCTTGTCAATATCAACCACAAAGCTTATATGCCCAACTGGCTGAATATAATAAAGAAAATACCAAAATTACATGCAAGGGAGGACGATGAGACAGTCCGCCAGACGGCAGGATTCAGTGTGCATTGTCTTTGTACAGCTGCATTGATAGCGTTGTTATATCCCTGGTCAGAGTGGAACACTGGCAGGGGGCAAACACGGGGTGAAAGGGAGAGAGATGATGTCTCTGGTGAGTGGGTGAGAAGCTTGTGGCTCTCTCACTCTCTCTCTACCCCTTTTCCCACCCTCTGTGTCTCTCGCTCTTTTTGTAGTCGTGTTGGGGCATAATGTAGATGATGAAAACGTGCGCATTGTTTTCAGATTTTCGGAATTTTAATTAAATTTGCATTGTTTCTAGTGGCACTTGACGATGCCACGATGAGGCACGAGGCACCAGACATGGCAATGCAACGCGCCAAGTCGCATGGCCCCAAAAGAACTGTGTTGAGATTTAAATAAGTTTCATATTCTTTTGTTTGACTGGACTTTAAATTAGCCGCTCTTGTCCTATAACAACTGAACAAAGCTCTAACGAGCATACAATATGTAACAAAATGTATATTTAAGTTTCTCAATAGTAGAGAAATTGAAACATTTAAGTGAGCAACTAGAGGACTCTTCATACAGACTTAGTTAGATTAAAGCCAAGGCTGATTACGTCAAAAGGGCAACCGGAAACCAGTCGAAAACACAGACATGCTCTTCTCTGACAAACCCTAAAAGGAAACTTATCATTTTACAGCAAAATTATTAAATGTGACACTTCAGAGGCAGAGATCCTAAAAGTTGTGCCAAATGCGAAATGTTGGCACTGTCAACGGCTCATAAAAAATGCTAAACAAGTCAACAACATGCGCCTTTAGCCAGCTGTCAATAAATATGAAACTCCATAAGCCCAAAAAAGAAACAAAAACGAAAAGAAACCAACAGAAAAACACCCACTCAAGAGTGAAGAGGCGAGGCAACAGCAGAGCAGAAAAAAATATCAATCATAATAAAAAATACATAAACAAAGCAAAGTCGACAGCAGGCACATAAGCAAATGTAAATTTCTGTGTGTTGTATTACCCCCTGTGACCTCCTGACCCCTAAGGCAGACCTCTCAACGCACCCACACAAAGTGTAAATAAACAAAGCAAATGTGACAGTTGCGTCTCGAAGTCCTGGAGTCTCGAGTCCTGGAGTCCCGACTCTCGAGTCCCAAGTCGAATGGGAATTGAAGGCTTCCCGAATTTAGACAACATCAAATAAATTTCGTCATTTTAGCCAAGCTAAAAGTAGACTCAAAGTAGACTGTCAATTGTCAGCTTTTAGCCAATATGTAAGCTTAGTGTTACAACAACGTTTTGTCAACTTAGTGTATGCTCGTTTTAAAGGAATTTTACTAAGCCCAAATTATTTGACAGTCAGTTGAGGAGTTGGTAGTAAAGCGAGTAGAGAATATGAAAACTTAAACAGAAATAAGGGGCATAAAGAGTCTAGTTTTGTTACAGATAATTTGCAAACTTAACTTTAATGCAATACAATATTAATTGCATCAAAGTTGGCCTAAAGAGGCTACCAGTTAAGCAACTTTGTTGGTTGGTTCTTAACGAATTTGCTCTTCACATTTTCGTTAATTAGTTGTGTGTGAAATTTGGAAAATGAGTCCTTGTGGAACCGCTGACTGCTTTTGATTTATGCTCATGAGAGTATTTCATGTTTTTGTTACCGCTGACCATTTATAATGAAACAGCAGCCAACACACACACACAAACACTCGCACACTCGCACACACCCGCAATCGGACAGCGAAGTGCCTTTTTAATTAACTGAAAAAGGCTTCACAGTCAGTCAGGAGTATTACAGGACCTGCATGAAGCTGACTTTGGTTTGTAGAATGAATGTTTGCATGTGCAACGCCATTTTTTACTCAACTTATTTTATTTTTTTGTATTTCCTGTTTGTTGCTTTTGTTTTCTGTGTTTAATAACCAACAACAACAACAACAACAACAGCAGCAAGCGAACGGCCAAAGCCGACGCAGTAGCCACGCCCACCACAGACAGCGCTAATTAATTATGCACTCATAATACCCTTTCCCTCCGAAACACTCTCTTCCCTGCTTGTTCTCTACATACAAGAGTTGGCTAAATTAACTATAAAGTTTGTTTGCAAAGCTCTAAGAAAAATGATTACTTATTTGAGTTTGCAGCATGTACATACAAATCCCCTTCCTGCAAGCATTACAACTCTTTAAGTAACCATTTCTCCACTAGCTACTCTTCTATAAAGGGTATTTTTAGGTCTACTAATTAAAGAACGCAGCAGAGCAGCTCTCCTGAATTGTTGTTTTCGTTTTGTGTGGACGCAAGTGGCTGCCACGTGTCCACTTGAAGAGCAATGCAGTACAAGCTTCTGGAATAAAATTGAATTCCAGCAAAACGTTTTCGGAGTTTCAACCACGTGGGTAATAGAATATGATGGTGTCCATTATTCCCTTGATAAGCACGAGCCGGCAGAACGTAGTGCAGCTGTAGAAGAGGAGACATTATAGGAATGGGATGAAGCACAGTCATTTCATGAATATTGTTTAGTCTTTGTCTTTTTATATTGCTTTTGTTTTCCAGATCTGCTGCCGTATACCCTAAGCTTGAATATTTATAAGCAAGAGTATATTATTTCAAATCGACCTGTATTTTAAAGGCATAAAAGATTCTAGAAATATTTAAAAATTGAAGAAAATAACAATTTCTAATTGCTTTAAGAACATTTTCAAGTTGTTTATGTTGTTCAAAGGTTATCTGACGGTCTGCTAAGCTCTGTGTTGTTTAAAATCTGACTTGTTGTTACTTGTTTATCTGTGTCCCCATATGCAAAACGAAATGTGCAAAAATTTCTATGCGTTCTCGACTTAATACCGCTCTGAATGCATATGAAATTGAATATTTTTATACTTATTCTTATGCCATAAACGTTCCCATTCGCAGTCATATTCCCACTCACATTTGCTGCATACTTTAAGGCGCCTCTTTTCCATTTATTCACAAATGCCATTGGCTTTGGCTTTCACTTTGACTTAAGCATTTCAGCTGACATTCTGCTGTGATAGTAAAATGTTTATTGTTATCTCGGAGTGTCAGCCTACGTGACATTTTCAATCTTTGTTAGTGAAATCGAACAAAAAACTGCACTCAAAGAAAGAATGGAAAAAACTCAACTGACAGACGGTTTGCAAAAAAAATGAATGCAATGCTCAAGATCTGCTGCAAGTGTTTGTCAGAAGGAATTCAGAATACATGAAAAGCCTCAAGGATAAACATTACAAAAAGGCTGTTAAGCTGATGAAAATTGCACATGAAAAACAGATTAAATTAATGAGTAACTGTAAGTCAATAAGAGTTTATATAATATTGTCTATGAACGTTGCGGTTAGTTTAACCTGAAAATAGTTTATTTTTATAAGCGAATTTATATAATGAAGTACAGTAATAAAGCACATTCATAACATATGCATAACATAATAATAACTACAGATAATGCTGCCTAACAGAATCAGCGATGTATAAAAACGAGGAAGAAAAGTATAAACAAGATAACTTTCATATATACAGATGCTACGATATGTCTAACTGCAATATTAATCGAGCAGGCGGAATTTTAATAACAAGAAGCAGCCAAGTTGAATGCGTTTGTGTAGTGTGTGTGCTGTGTGTTATGGGCGTGTGTTTATGTGCGGTTTGTTGCATACTTTCAGGCGAAGCACTTAAAATTTTCTTATAGCCCGCTTGATGGCTGTCGTTGCACAATGCACAGGCAATGCAGTTTCAGCTGCTGAAAATTAGACAGGAAATTATTTGTCTAGAAAACTCAACAAACAACCGACACATGGAGAAGCAGGCAAAACTGAGGCAAAAGTTGATTTATTATGTTGACGCTGTGAAATGGAGTGTAAGGATTCTGTTGTCTACTTGCATGCATTTCATTTGCAATGCAGTCTTCCCCTTGAATCTCAGTATCCTCCCTCTCCCTTCAAATTGTTGACTGAAAAGATTTTTGCACAATTTATTTTCATACGCTTCAGAAAATGCAAAATTATGCCTTCAGGAAAAAACAATATGCAAGATGTTTTGCAGCAAATTAAGTGTTGCATACTCTGAGGGCATTTTTAATTGATTTTTGACTCGAAAGTCATAACATGTATTCAGTGTAAGCATCATTTGAACTCATCACTTCAGTTAAATTGCAGTGTAAAAAGCCAACTAACTAATCATGAATAAAAAGGAAGCTGTGCAAATATTATGAATGCTTACGTATGTAAACACATGTTTTTAATTGCCTTTTTTGCAGTATCAGTTGAGTCAGCTTAATTAGAAGCCACTTAAACTGCCTTTTAGCTCAAAACTTGTGATATCAAAACAGTTACTAAAGGCACTTCAGTAAACTGATATTGAAGTATCATTTCTGTGCGATTTAAATGCTGTGTAATTTTGTATTTTCATCATTGAGTTGCGATACAGCAGAAATATTAATTGAACTTGATCAAGGATAAAGAACTAATGACAAATGGCATTGGAATGAGTGGAAATATTGTGGCGATTGAAGATATTATAGTTTATGCTTAGGAAAGCATAAATCTTGTGCACAAAAACAATTGATTTGCTTTATTAGTGTTCGCTTAGATCAGCAATGCTCCATTTATTAAGCTAAAAAAACAACACGAAGAAACAAATAGGCAAGAGAGGAATGAACAGCAGAGCTAACACGACCGTTGTATGCCCTGTGGAGCACTAAAGTACTTGCACTAAGAACACACTGACAACAAACGGCGTAAACCCTTCGCACAGCGTATGTAAAGAAAAACAAACCTTAAGAAGAATGATAGTAAAATTCCTTGGACTGTTAATCTCTCAGAAGCTCGGTTGCTGTTTATTTGCCACACAATTTCACACATATATGAGTAGATTCCATCTCTCTCTCTCTCTCTCTACCCCAGTGTAGATGCCATCTCTTTTTGTGTTCAGCTCATTTCAGCTTGCGTGAAGTGATTTACGAGTAATTCGCCATTTAACCTGTGGCTAAATTTGTAATTAGTCAAGTTTTCGTGGCGCATACATAAAATTTCCTTTTGCCGAGCTTAGCGAACTTTTCCAGCACATGCCAATGTGTGTGTATACGTGTGTGTGTGTGTCTAAGTCTATTAATAATAAGCTCGGTATGTAGGTGTGTGTGTGTGTGTATGGCATTTATTATACAACACAATTTAGTCTTGGCTTACTGATTCACAGCTGCTGGAACATGGACAATGAGTTTGACAAAAGCCAATTTCATTCACTTGATGGCTGCGAAATGTCTATGAACCACAAATTAATTTTGATGCTGTTTTCTACGGCATGGGAAGTAAAAGTGTTTAATGTACATAAAAAATTTTCAAATTAGTTGCGAAACTTACTTAACTGATTAAATGAATTCACTTAATAAAAGGAATGCATCGCATTACAAGCAAGTTTTAGACTCATTTATATTACTTGTGTGCAAATGAATGAATTGATTAATTATTTCATAGAAATTTACTTTAAATACACTCAAAGAAGGCCAGTACTTTTGAAACTGTTCATTAAACAAAATGCTACAGTTCATTCTGTATTCAATTAGTTTTCAAACAGTCCTACAAAATTAGATAAATTTACTCCAACACTTCCATACAAAAACTCGCCTTTGGAGCCATCTGTAGTTCACAATCGCTCTCTGTAATGGAGCAATCAGCCGAAAAATTAAAAAACCCATAGAAAAGATGACAACACACAAAAACACATTTCTCTAGTATTAGCGAGTGTAAAAAATGGTTAGTTTTTTTTGCATTTATTGTGTGCAATCCATGGGATAACAGAGTTTGGGTTAGGCTGGGTTTAGGCATTAGGTAGCCTTAAACATCATATGAAATAGTAAAAGAGAGATGACCTTTCAGCACAACGTTGTAACTTCCCCAGAATTCCTACATAGACCATCCAACTACTACCTGCAACTCATGCCATCAATATCATACGCTTTGTTTACAAAATGTCGGCGCATTTTTCTATTCGACGCTTGCTGTAAAGTGCCAAAAACAACAGCGGAGAGCAAGTGAAAATGGTGGAAAAGCAAAAGAAAAATTAAGAGAACGGGAGTTTCCACATTCAATCAACATTCTGTACAGCAGAATCAGCAACAGAAGCTGCAGTTCTAGCTCTCGCAACTCGTTACTCGTTTGGTCTGTTTAAGGGGTTTACTAGACAGACCAAAACAAAACCTCGTTAGTTGTTTTTTACAGTGTATGGGGGGCAGACACCAGTGCAGTGGTGGGGGTACATGTGTCTGTCGACAATCGCATGGCTGCTTTTATAATTCCTTTGTACAATATTTGTTTGGCAATGAATGTAATTGATGTTCACAGCTAGCAGGACACAGAGGCAGCACAAAGAAGGAGAGGAGAGGAGCGGGTGTAAGAGGGGAGCGGGTACAGACAGTGGCGTCAGCGGCCCAAGGGCAAAGCGAGAGCGTGCGAAACTTCAATCAATTTGATTTTATTGAATGTCGATAGAGCAACAAAAGGTGTTGACCTGGCATTTGTGGTTGCCATGCAATAAAAAGAGATACCAGATTGGATTGTTCTTAAGCCTCTCCTTCCACCCGCATTTAACTATATTTGGGTGTACTCAAAATAGTAAACTAAAATACATGATTAAGTTTGCATTCCAATCCCACTATTCTTTAATTCTGCAGTAAATAACAATCAATAGCTTATCAGTTAAACTTCACAAAATTATCGTGTGAACACTTTTCATACACATTTTGTAGTGAACACAGTTTTAATTTCCACTTAATTCTACACTACACATACAGTAATTAAAAAACTCTTTATACACCCTTACAAAATGACGGCCTTAGACGATGAATTCGATACCTATTTGTCAAATGTATGTTTACCAAGACTTTCTTAATCAAATTGACATCTATCTCCTTACCCTACAGATGACCTGTCTGAGTGTCTTGAAACTTCCATTTGAAACTCGCTGTATGATGGTCCGTCAAGTGGATGACTGTATACACTTGATAAATCTTGTAAATTACTTTGAGATCATGTGCTGCACTTTAAAGATTGATACATTTGCAATTGAAGTATTGGTGATGTTACTCTATATGTTCTTTGTGATGATCTATGTATTTATAACTGCAATTGTCGTGAATAGCTAGTGAGTATAAACTACCCAATATAGTTTTATATACTAATATATTCCCCAATTTAGTCTCGCGCCCGTTATGAAGATTATTTCGGTCAAGTTGCACATGAATGAATATTTTGCTGGCATCACATTACTGGCATTTGCCAATTCTTTTCCCGATCTCATATCGAATACGTTTCCCATTCGTGCTCGATCGGCTCTGTTCACCAGAACTATTAGTAATGCTCTGGTTATAGTGCTTGTTTGTGGTGGTATGGTCTGTTATCTGAAGCCCTTCAAGATGGACGGTCATTGTACGGTTAGAGATTTGCTCTTTCTTGTGCTTGGCGTGGAGTTCATGAGTTTTGTGGTGCAACACGGTAACAACGTTAGCAAAACGGAAAGTGTTAGTAAGTAATTAATGGGCTTTTAATAACTGTTTATTGAGCTCACTTTATTTTTGTAGTACTGCTTGTGGTCTACCTTGTTTACTTGATGATTCAGTTGGCTGATCTAATATTAATGCGTAAAACAATCACGAGTAAGTTTCTATGAAGTAAAATATAAAAATGGTTAAGATTTTCTTACCTCTGCAGAGCTGCGTTATCAAATGGCTATTTTGAGACAACAGCCCATTTCACAAAAAAGAAATGACAAGTTGAGGAGGAAAATGGCCATTCTGATCGATCTGGAGAGTAACGAGGATATGAGCATTAAGAAACGAAATGTTAATTTCTATTCTCCCGAAGAACACTCCGATTCCTTGGCTTTTGTCACACCTGTGATGAAAACAAACACAAATGATGTTGATTATGTGTCGACAAGAACAATTCTGCATGACAGTAGGAATAAAAAGAATCAGTTCCTGGTTAGCGAGTTCTTTGAGTCCTTAAATCCAATTGATTACATGGACTGGATTCTTACCAATTCTTGTGGAAGATTCGTCATGATACTCAAATGTCCTTTGGTCGTAATTACCAAAATATTAATTCCTGAAGTAAACTATGAGCATTACAAGCATGGCTGGTCTAAGCTGCTCAATTGCTTTCAAGTTATATTCACTCCGTTGCTATTTATGACACTAGTGCATTGTAAGTTAAACTCACTAAAATACTATTTTAAATATATAACTGATGTGTCCATTCATATTAGCTGATCTGGCTAATGTCTATAAGAGCAGTTGGCACATCTCCATCAACATGAGTTACTCTATTTGGTCTCTGTGCCTCACAGTGCCTGCTGCAATTTTTGTTTTCTTTCAATCCCGCACGGATGTACCGCCGTATTACCATTTTGTAAGTTTCTGCTACATATTTTTATTATACCCTTGCAGAGGGTATATTGTTTTTGTCACGAAGTTTGTAACGCATTGAAGGAGGCTTTTCCGACCATATAAAGTATATATATTCTTGATCAGCATCAACAGCCGAGTCGATATAGCCATGTCCGTCTGTCCGTCTGTCCGTCTGTTTCTATGCGAACTAGTCTCTCAGTTTTAAAGCTATCTTAATGAAACTTGGTACAGATGTGTATTCTCTCTGCACGCAGATCATTTGTAAAAATCGGACAGATCGGACTACTATATCATATAGCTCCCATAGGAACAATCGGTGGAAGTGCATGAAATGAAATGAAATGTATGAACATTTTCGGTGTCTATTGACCGATTTCAACCAAATTCACGCTATATGCATTTATAATCGTTCTTCGACTGTTGATCAAATTTCATCCAAATCGGACCACTATATCATATAGCTCCCATAGGAACAATCGGTTGAAAATGCTTAGTATGAACATTTTCGGTGTCTATTGACCGATTTCAACGAAATTCACGCAGAATGTATTTCTCATTGTCCCCCATCTGTTGATCAAATTTCATCCAAATCGGACCACTATATCATATAGCTTCCATAGGAACAATCGGTTGAAAATGCTTAGTATGAACATTTTCGGTGCCTATTGACCGATTTCAACGAAATTCACACAGAATGTATTTCTCATTGTCCCCCATCTGTTAACCAAATTTCATCTAAATCGGACTACTATATCATATAGCTTCCATAGGAACAATCGGTTGAAAATGCTTAGTACGAACATTTTCGGTGTCTATTGACCGATTTCAACGAAATTCACACAGAATGTATTTCTCATTGTCCCCCATCTGTTGACCAAATTTCAAATCGGACTACCATATCATATAACTAGCATAGAAATAATTGGTTAAAAAAATCAAATTAATGCAATATTCATGACTGCAAGGGTATTTAATCTTCGGCGAGCCGAAGATAACCGTTTTTTCTTGTTAAATATGAAATTGTTTACTCCTTTCTCAGCTCTTTTTAATTCTCAGCTGCTGTGCCTCGTTTATTGTCATCTTTATGTGCTCCGCCGAAATTGAAGTACTCACCACTATTGTGGGCACCGTCTTTGATTTGAGTGGTAACTTTATGGACATCACTTTCGGTTCACTGACAAATTCCATACTTGACTTGATTGCCATCTCCGGTGCCGCAATGCAGGGCTATGAGAAAATGGCTTTCGCTGCCACCTTTGCGGGCCCCTTTTTCAGTAAGTTTCTACATAATAATTCCTTAGACTCCTTAGATACTATAATTTACCTTGTTTCACTATATATTCTCAGGTATCATTGTGGGCATGGCTATACCACTCTACTTCAACGACCTTGCGCATGAGGAGGGCTCTTCAGTTTGGTTGTTTGGCGAACACGGCGTGGGCTGTTATATTTTCTTTATGATTACACTGGTCTCTATGCTATGGTGGACCTTAACACTCAATTTCCATAGTCGACGCTCGATTGGCATCTATTGTTGGATGCTGGTTTTACTATTTCTATTTTATGCTTTCGCCGTCGAGTTTAACTTGATACACGGCTTTGCCCTCGATCCCCATTATCCCCCAATGTAGTGTCTACAACTATTTTAGGATCTTTTATAATAAATAATATGCATTATATATTTCAAAAAGTACCCTTGAGTACAAATTTCTAATTTGTATTTTCCATTGTATTATTTTTTTCTTCCACATAATAATGCCAACAAATTTGTCTAAATTAATATGCAATTAATGGCGCCACTTGCTGCATGCCACGAACACACAGCATCGCTTGAACATCCGTTGGTCCGAGCAAGTTTTCAGCACTTACACGGGCGTACCACGCGGCGTATGCGCAACGCGCTTTTTAATTTATGCACTTTTCAGTTTTAATTTATGTGTGAAACAAACGAGGCAGCTGCCACGCCCCCGCATCAACCAACACACTCAACTCCTGCGGCTGCTGGCCTTATTGTTCTTCTAGTTTTTGTTGTTCCTCTTGCTGTTGTCGTTGTGTAGCTCTAATTTTATGAATTATTGCTGATTAATTAGATTGTTAGGCAAGCAAACGATGCCTGAGGAGTGTCCATAATGTATTCAATATATTTACAGTCTTCTTTTTATACTCTCTGCAAGAGTATATTGGGTTTGTGCAAAAGTATGTAACAGGCAGAAGGAGGCGTGGCAGACCCCATAAAGTATATATATTCTTGATCAGCATCACAAGCCGAGTCGATATAGCCATGTCCGTCTGTCCGTCTGTCCGTCTGTCCGTCTGTCCGTCTGTCTGTCCGTCTGTCCGTATGAACAAACAGATTTCAGAGATGGTAAGAGCTACAAGTTCGAGCTTGGTGTCAATCGATCACATATTTAGTCAGTCAATACAAGAATCTTTTTTTTTTTCGATGCCACGCCCCATTCGCCCACAATGAGCAAAAAACTAGACACACCTCGGAAAAAATCGGTGTTTTCGGCGAATATCTCAGTAACCATGGCACCTAGGATCACCAATTCTGGTATGGAGGTTCCTAGCGACAGCGCAAATGCATTGGCATTTGAAATTTTGGACTGCCACGCCCCTTTTTCCCACAATTCATACAAATAATTCTGAATTTTTTACGCATTTGTTCATGTAGTACAGCATTGTAATTGTATAATTCGAGTAGAGGCTAACTATATAAAACTATTCCTGAAAGGTGCATTAAAATCGGACTACAAACAAGAAAACTAGAAGCGTTACAATATTGATAATTGAACGCAATATCACTAATGAGTGCAAGCGAGACAGAAACGTTTTCGCTGCTTGTGTGGCGACATCTCTGGCCGCAGTCGCTGGCCACGCCGAATACACACATACATACATATATGCATCATATATTCTTAAACGTATGGGTATTCGCATACATACAAACAGATGTATGTGTGATAATGTTTAGATTGTTTTTGTTATACTCTTTTCAATGTGTTTTAATGCAAGTACTAGATATTGTAATATCTTGATACCGATTTTAATAATAATATCGGGATTAAAATGCAGAGAGTATTATACGGTCGGGCGTGCTCGACTGTACTGTTCTTTCTTGTTTTTTGCTTGCAGCAGCTGAGTGAGCGAAAGGGGGGAGAGGGTGAGCGGAGGGGAGATGAAGTCTCTGGTCAGCCCCAGTGTAACACGTAGCGGAAATTGTGTGCGGCGTGAATAACGGAAATTAATAAGAAAATAAATCACATGCCTGCCGTTTTTACTTCTCTGCTTTGCCTGCCGTTTCTGCACCACTTCCCCCTGCTTGCCAAGTCTATTGCCTGACTTGACTTTCTGTCAAAGGCAAAACCAAAGGCACATTCACAGCCGCTGCGGAAGGAAGTGTCTAAAGTGTTGCGGTTGATTTACGGCAATTTTTTTGCTCTTTTCTGGTATTTTTTTTATACTCTCTGCAAGAGTATATTGGGTTTGTGCAAAAGTATGTAACAGGCAGAAGGAGGCGTGGCAGACCCCATAAAGTATATATATTCTTGATCAGCATCACAAGCCGAGTCGATATAGCCATGTCCGTCTGTCCGTCTGTCCGTCTGTCCGTCTGTCTGTCCGTCTGTCCGTATGAACAAACAGATTTCAGAGATGGTAAGAGCTACAAGTTCGAGCTTGGTGTCAATCGATCACATATTTAGTCAGTCAATACAAGAATCTTTTTTTTTTTTCGATGCCACGCCCCATTCGCCCACAATGAGCAAAAAACTAGACACACCTCGGAAAAAATCGGTGTTTTCGGCGAATATCTCAGTAACCATGGCACCTAGGATCACCAATTCTGGTATGGAGGTTCCTAGCGACAGCGCAAATGCATTGGCATTTAAAATTTTGGACTGCCACGCCCCTTTTTCCCACAATTCATACAAATAATTCTGAATTTTTTACGCATTTGTTCATGTAGTACAGCATTGTAATTGTATAATTCGAGTAGAGGCTAACTATATAAAACTATTCCTGAAAGGTGCATTAAAATCGGACTACAAACAAGAAAACTAGAAGCGTTACAATATTGATAATTGAACGCAATATCACTAATGAGTGCAAGCGAGACAGAAACGTTTTCGCTGCTTGTGTGGCGACAGCTCTGGCCGCAGTCGCTGGCCACGCCGAATACACACATACATACATATATGCATCATATATTCTTAAACGTATGTGTATTCGCATACATACAAACAGATGTATGTGTGATAATGTTTAGATTGTTTTTGTTATACTCTTTTCAATGTGTTTTAATGCAAGTTTTAGATATTGTAATATCTTGATACCGATTTTAATAATAATATCGGGATTAAAATGCAGAGAGTATTATACGGTCGGGCGTGCTCGACTGTACTGTTCTTTCTTGTTTTGGACTCGGAAGTGTTTTCGGAAGCTTCCGGATGTCCGAGCTGGCTGAAAACAGGCGCAAGTATGAAAATGAATAAAGGGCAAGCGAGTTTTCACTTAGCTGATGCCATAAAGTACACGAACGGGTTGATTTTAAATAATTGCTTTTTATAATTGTATTATGCTTTATTAATTAGATTGCCTATCATTTGACAAACACAATTTCCGCTTAATAAAAACATTTGCATAACAGTTAATAAAACTGTTAAATGGATATTAAAACTGAATTTGTTTTAGTATAAAAAAATATTAGTAGAACATTTCACAAATTTAATTATTTTTTCATCCACAACTTATTTGTTCAATCTGCTTGTGTTTTTGTTTATTTTCTTAAACTCGGCCTACAAATAAATACCATTTAAATCCCGATATGATAGCATTAAAAACAACACATTCCACGGACACTGACCATAAGTCCTCTTCAGCTCTCATCAATCGCTCAATCTGCTCGATTGAATGCCGCTGATGATGATGGCGATAAATAAAAAAAAAAAAAAACAATCTGTTGTTGTTATTATTCTTTGTCTGTCCGTCATTTTGTGGTTTGCCTGTTGGCCAGGTTAACGATATACAGATGCTTTCATATTGTATATAAGGTATTTTGTTAAATATTTACAAGCATCAGCAAGTAGTTTCGTGCTTAAAAAACGAATACAATACAAACACAATACCATCAAAAAAAGAGAAACAATGAATATGCTTAATGCATACTTATATTCCTGTTTCTGGCTTTGGGCACGGTCGGAAAATATTTTCGAACTTGTTTTTTTTTCTGTTCAATTTGCCAGCAGTGTGGTTTTAACCGCTTGTAATTGCTTTACTCTTGAAATTCAGTGGTAAATGGCAAAAATCCAGTAATAACCATGGAATATAAGAGGCAAACAACGAGTCGAGTCGAGTTGAGTTGAGTTGAGTTAAGTTGAGAGGGAGTCGAGTGACTGCAGAATTGATTAATTGCGTTGAAAAATGTTGGAAATGTTTTTAATTGTTTTGCCGGTGGTTGTCAAAGACAATGTCTATACATTTTAAATACTCTGACTTATGTGAACATATTTTTTAAATATTTAATTTTAATTGGCGTGATTAAGCACTGACAAGAGTTTATAAATTGTGTATTTAAACATAGTCGTTAGACAACACTGGTGTCTACTTAATAACTGACACCATACCTCTCCATGTTTTAAATTTTACTCTGTCATAAATTCTTCTGCACGACACAATAAGAAAGAGATTAAAGTAGATAGATAAAAACAAAGTTTAGAGTATTAATAAATTATTTAAAATTCAAGAGTGTCATATGATTTTAAGCAATCAGACTGATTACCTCAGCACTTAATACACATAGTTCAAGTCCCGCTACCCAATTGAACAATTGCTGCTCATTTTTGTGAACCACAAACCCGTTTTGCTGCCATTTATTATCACTTCGCATCCATTCACATTTTGCACAGTTAACACTCATTTTGTGCGCAACAATTACCGAAATTTTTAGGGTGGACCTTTTTTTTTGGGGAATTGTTGCTGGTTTTGAGTCTCTGGTTTTATTTTTTGTATGTGGGGCACACATAAAATCGAAATGCCATTTATTTCAACAGTCTTTGTATAATATCGTATAAAGAGAGTAATAATAATTTGTCAAATGCGATTTTTGTCTGTTGTCGACGTTTATGTAATGAGTTTTATGCCCCCTTTACACCGATTCCAGTTATGGCTCTTGCACCACTCGCAATCTGTCCAAATGAATTCCGTCGATGACGATGAGAATGACGATGACGATGACGACGACGATGACGATGTTAGTGATGCTGATGATGATGATCAGAATAATTGCGTGTGCGGTTAATGTGATTTTTCAATTGATTTCTCATGTGCGAGGCCAATGAAATTGAGTTATAAATGACCAGTAAAAGTGTGTTGATTTTTATTGCTCATACCAATTGTTTATGGCATCAACAGATTGTGTGGAAATTTCCACATTTTCATGCAAAGTACCTCACTTCAGTACCTTTCGAAAAGAAAAAGTATTAACATTTATGCAAGTGCCATTAGAAATTTGAATACTTATTTTATATTTGTATGTTAAGTCCAGTTAACTTCATGTTTTATGAGTGCTTTGCCAAACTGTTGGCTTTTTGCCATTAGGTAAAGAATAATTCAAATTATCTCACATTTGTGAAAATTCTCAGACTCACACACACAGGTCTCAACCGATGTCAGACCACAAAATCCGTACTTAAAAATTCATTTCTGATGTTTTCATTTCCAACAAATTAAGTCAAGTGATGATGACGATGAAGTTGTGAATGTGTTGTGGAAAAGGGGAAAATGCGTACTCGGATTGCAGTCGGTTTTGGCGTAAATCATAAAGAAAAACTCTCGTAAAAGTAATAATGCGATTAAGTCTGCTTAAGCGACCCAAAGCGTACTTAACAAACTGAGCCTTAGATGGATGCCAGCGACGGATAGATACGAGTTGAAGTCAACTCTTGGCTCAAAACTCTTCCCACGTCTCCTCCACAGCAATCAGCTCCCAACTGAGTATGAGATGATGTTTCAGGACTGAGGATTCCGTAAACTTTTCATGCAAACAACAACAATAACAAAACGGGGCAAAGGCTCAAAGTTGAGGCGTGGCAAAGCCCGAGACGCGATAAAGATGCCGACATTAAGGACAAATGAAAGATTAAAAGTCAAAATGATTAATTGTTGTTGTTACTTACGATGTCGTTGTTGTTGTTGAGTCTGACTGAAAAGTTAAATAATGACCAAAGGCGAAGGAACAACAGCAACAACAACAACAACAACAACAACAACAGCAACTGCAGTTTAATCAAGCGCTGAACAAGCCGCGGGTTCAAGGCAAAACTTTTCCTCTCCACTTTGGAAACTCAACTGCAATTTGCTCTGCAACGACGACGCTTTTCAAGTGTGGAAAACTTACAACATGACGGCCATCGAAATTGATTTCTTTGCTTGCAGTTTACAGTTCTGAGTTCTCAGTTCTCAGTTCGCTGTTCGCCATTCTCTATGCGTTGTGCATGACGTGCGTATACGTGTTGTCAAGCTGCTGCTGTTTTGTGGCTTTCCTAACAATAAATTAATTTACAAACTAATATGAGGCCAGCAGCACTAGATGCAGTTGCACTTTATTTCATAATTGTACCAAAGTTTTGTAGGAAACTTACTTTAGTTTGGTATTTAAGCCGCTTTGCGCTTAAACTGCTGGTTTTGGCCACAATTCTCGCAGCATTTGCATGCACAAATAGTGAAGAAATGACAAAGATAGAGAGATAGAGCGAGGGAGAGGGAGAGCGCGATAAGTAGCTTACAATTATTTATTTATGTTCGTTAAGGCTTTTTGTGCTTTCCAACTGCTTTTGACAGTTGTTGCGGCTTAGCGGCCATGAAATGAACTCCAAAACAGCAGCTTAAACAGGGGAGAGAGAGAGAGGGACAGGGAGAAATAGAGAGCGAAATAGCGCTTAAGTCTGAGCTAACGAATTTTCGCTATATTTGTGTCCTGTCAGAGGTTCAACTGGCCTAAGAAAAGTTTTGCATAATTTGCTAAACGGATTGCGATTTCAGATTTCATAGCAAGAAACAAGTGAATGAACTTGAATAAAGTATATTGTATTTATTATGAACACGGCGAACACGAAAATTTCTATTTAAATTAATTAAATTTAAATCAAATCAAATTTATTGCTCTACTTGAATTTAATTGCTAAATTTTTATTGTTCTTAAAGTTCGCATTCCACAGAATCCACAGCCCAAGATCCCTTCACAATTTTCTATTTTCTTAAAGTGGAAAATGGTGGGGAAAACTGTAAACTGCTTAGACGAGTGTTAAGAAGTTGCGACAATGTCTTTTCAATGATTTACTTAAAATGCCATTAGACTCGTAGTCGAGTTGCAAAAACACTTGACACTCTCAGCGGGTTGACTGAATGGTGCCACTTGGCAGTGTTGCCACCCGCTGTCTGGCAACGCCAACCCACGCCCCTTCACCCTTTTCGTACCCTTCTTAAAGCTGCTTCCACCCTGCTTGACTATCGCATAAATACATGTTTTATTCATCAGCTGCAGTTGACTGCATTGCCTTTTTGCAACGGAAGTTAGTTTATGCCAAGTCGCAAAAATTTGTTACTAGTTGAAATAGTCGAATAGTTGAACAGTCGAACAGTCTGCCACGCCCCCAAAGTTAGTGAATTAAATCAAATTTACGCTTCAATTGATTCTCATGCTGGCTAACGACTGTGTTCAAGTTTTGCGCTTACAAATTTTGCTTGAGTGCTTTAATTGAAAGCACAAGTTGGTCAAGAAACTTTATGGCCAGTTTATAATTCTGTTACCACTAACCGCAACTCTAACCACTTGTTTTCTTTCCAATCCATAATAGTAGCACAAGTATCTGTTGAGTTATTAGATATCGCTTCAGCTTCATGGGGTACTTTGGAAATGCAATAAACACTTCATGCATGTCATTCAAATAAACGGCAAAATAAAGTGTACAAAAAAGAAATGATGACACCGAGTTGGCCACAACTGCTGTTTAAAGATGGCACTCGGCACTCGTACTCCGTATCCAATTGTTACTCGTAGCTGGAGGAACGCAGTGCAAACAGCAGCAGTTTCCAGGCCAAAAACCCAACAAACTTCCCACAAGGTCCCCATGTCCTCCATGTCCTGCATGTCCTCCATGTCGTTGGTAGCTTGGAGTGGCCCTGCGGTGATTTGAACGCCAAACACAGTTTGCCATATAATTGCAATTGCCACTGCGATGAGCGCATGTTTGTGCTTGTCATGTGCAGCCAACGTATGTGGGGGAGCAAGGGGGCGCGTTAGTGTACCATGCAGTCGCAAATGGGCGTGACAAAACCTTTGCCAAATGGGCAACGTCTGTTTAGAAAAGTGTTAACAAAAAATGAAGCGAGTTTCTTGCTTTGCCGGAAACGGACACAGGATGTGTCAACAGTGACAAGGCTCACAAATCCCCTGATCGTGTATTCGGCTAAATTATTTAGATTGTGTGCTTCTTATCATTTGCATAAAAATTAGTCTTAAATATTCACTGAACTAGTGACGAAAGCCTATAAGAAAAATAATATTTCTAAAATTTTATCATGATTTCAAGGATAAACATTTAAAGTAGTCTGGAATGGACCTATAAACTCCTAAGGCAGATTCTACAGTGGATTTGGCTAAAACAAATTAAGTTTACCAATAATGCAGTTAATGTTTTAAAGCTTTTAAATATACCTTTCCCCAGCACTTTCTTGCTCTTTCTTATTTTCTCACTCTCTCTCTCTCTCTCTTGGTCTCTTCCTTTCTTACCTACTATTTCGTGGTGTCCTGAAAGGGTTAAATCAAATTCCGCGCACTTTTCACTGCCGCAATGCAGCGAAGGCGGTGATTTTGCAACTCTTTGGCTGATTTCGCTGCTTGCAGTGCCGCTTGGCGCTTAGACGCATAAATCAATTGAAGAATCAATGAAGTGCAGGCGCAGAGTTTGAAGCAGAAGCCAGAAAAAGTGGGTTGGGAATTGCAGAAGCGACGACTATTCGAGTTGTCCCCATGTGCCTTGTCTTGCTGATAAACTAGCACAAAAAACCAACTCACAGCGGGAGTAAGAGTGAGAAATAGGGACACAGAGGGGCAGCAGTTGGGCCTTGGCCACTGGAAGAGGCAGGACCATTCACATAATTGAGCCAGCAATTTACAGGCCGGCACAATGCGTGGAAGCTATTCAAAATTGTTTGTGTTTATACTTCAGTTATTGTTGTTGTTGTGCGCTATTGTGTTGGTTAGTGTGCGTGTGTGTTTGTGTGTTGTGTGTGGGGCAGCCTCGAAGCGACAGCGTTGAGTGGCAACAATACACATGTGCGCTTTAATTTAGCTATCTTTCACACATAATTCAAAGAGCGAAAGCGCGGAAATGCAAGCTCATAGAGTGAGAGAGAGAGAGAGAGAGAGAGAGAGAAAGGGATAGGAGTAAGGGAAACAGAGAGAGTGAGCAGTCATTAGCCGTGCTGCAGTTGACTATGCAACGGAAGCGGAAATCGCGCTGCATTCAAAATGACAGACAGCACAACAAGTTGGCAACTCAATAAGAAACAGGAAATGAACCAAAAGAGCCAACAACTACTTTCGACAGCTGCTCGACAAACTGCACGGGAGTAGCGCCTGTTTTAAGAGGCGTGGCAAGACTACCTTAAGTAACTTTTGGCTTTATTTTTGTATACATTAAATTATTTAAGTAAAAACTTAAAGTACATTTAAAATACAAATTACTAGTTCCTAAAATGTCTCTTTTAAAACTTCATGTTGTTTTCATAATATTTTGTTGGTCAAAAATGATTTTTTTGTGTTAACCCATTTGCTTTGCGCCTTCTCCTAGAATATAGAATTTTAAGCATTATAGAAGTATTTCAACCATCTATAAATTCACTCCCCCTCCTCTCTCCCCCTCTCACTCTTTTACTCTTGATATCTGTTGCCTATAGCCAGACCAAAATTTGTATGCAAAATGCTTGAAAAATGCATAGTTCACATGTTGAGAGATGGGCAGAGGCGGTGTCGGCATGGGCGTGGCAGTGGGCAAGCTCGGTTCAATATTGAAAGTGCACTTGGTTTGTGTGGTTCAGCCGCAGCAGCAGCAGCAGCAGAATAACAACAACTGTAACAGCAACGAGACAAACAATGTGCAACAATGTTGTAATCAACAAAAATGTCATCATCAACGATGCCAACAGTGAGGCAGTTGTAGTTGTGGGGAAAACTCTGGAAAATGGTCAGTGGCAACGTCAAGCGAAGAGCTCATCGATGTCATCAACACGTAAGCAGCAAAAAAAGTTTATACAAGATATGGGAAATTATCAACTGAGCGAATCTAATTTGAAAATACCCTGTAAGGGATTAAATTAAATGAAAAACAAGTAGGAAAGGCTACAGTCGATCGAGCCGACTGTAAAAGACCCCGTACTCCCATAATAATGCGCATTTGTATTTAATTTGAATTAAAATTTTATAACGAAATTTAAAAATTAAAATTTATATGTATATTTTAAATTGATATTTAAAAAAAAATTAAATTAGCAATTCTCATTGCCAGCATTCGAACCCACGACCCTCAGGCAACGATTTCACATCGCACCGTAACTCTACCATTCGCACCACGCGCTACTTTCAAGCATGTTCCGCTTATTCGCATTTACATGTTATACATACAAGTACACACTCGTTTGAAATTATGTGTATGCACATATGTATGTATGCGTGCCTAGCACTGGTCGGCACGGCGGCGTCGCAGCGACGCAGCGTCTGCGAGCAGGGCTGACGTCACACAGGCGGCGAAATTGCAGCTAAATTACATAAACTTTCTAACCTAATAACTTTTTTGTTAATTGACGGATTTTAACGCCGCTGGGAATATAGTTTGATATGATATTCCTCTCTTCGAATAATTAATTATAAACACTGTACTATTTGACTAAATGCCCTAAATCCTGCAAATTTTGAGTTTAAAATTGTGAAAGTTTTTTAGCTTTTATGAGAAAAGGGGGCGTGGCAGGCAAAAATTTTGAATGGCATTGCATTAAGGCTGTCTCTAGCAACTCTAGCAACCAGAAATGGTGTTCCTAAGTGCCATAGTTACTGAGTTATTGGCCAAAAACTACATTTTTTTTCGAGGTGTGTCTGGTTTTTTGCTCATTGCGGGGGCGGTAAGGGGCGTGGCAAAAATTTGAAATAAACTTAACCTGCGTAAGACAATAACGGACTTTCATTATAAATTTGGTGGCTCTAGCTTTTGTAGTTTAAAAGATCCAGGTGTTCATACGGACGGACGGACGGACAGACGGACAGACGGACATTGCTATATCGACTCGGCTGTTGATGCTGATCAAGAATATATATACTTTATGGGGTCGGCCACGCCTCCTTCTGCCTGTTACGCACATTTCGCTTCTGACAAACCTAATAGACCCCTCTACTCTTTTTTAGAGTACGGGGTCTAAAAATTATTTTAATAATAAATTAAATCAATTGTTTAAGTCAAGATAGAAAGCTACAAGATTAAACTATAATTTTCTATTAGCTATAAAAGTTTGTATGTGGAAACTTAAATGAAATACTAATTTACTAAAAAGAAATAAAATAAAATGAATTATTTGATTATAGTTAAAACTGAATCCCATACTTAAAACTAGAGTAACTACAAACATTATATTTTCTACATTTCACCTGTCACTTACTCTCAATACAATCCACACCGACAACTTTTTTCTAGGGCATGCAAAACGTCAACAATTTTGGCCAATAGCTTGACCATAGTTGCCAGCCTGTCGTCAACACACTCACACACATAGACAAAGATAGACACAGCTTCATGTGGCCACCGGAAATGTCAACATACACGCACACACACTCAGACAGACACACGTACAGGCACTCCTCTCGGTATTGGTAGTTTGAGCTCTGCTGCACTTGTTGTTGCTTCTGTTTCTCTTTCATAATTCAACTTTAGCTGCTGTTGTACTTGCCACGCCCACTGCATACGCCCCATGACAGAGACTGTTATTGAATTTATGCATAAGAAAAGTACACAAAAAATAAAAGGAAAGAAAAATAAAACTTTTAGCAAAAAACATTGTGGAATACACAAAGAATTTACAGGTTGTACTCAACTCTTACGAGCTTGATTGAGTTCAGTTTTTGGAAATTTGAATTGATCATCATATAAACAAGTTTTGTCTTTGAACCCCTAACCAAAACAGCAGAAAGCTTTTTATTTTGCTACGGAAATAATAATTAAAAAGTTCATTCTACGACAAATATTTAAACTAAAACTGAAGGAGTTTAAAATCATGCATAACTTATGAAAGCTGAGTTCATTCACACTATACAACAAAGGGATATTGGATATTGCGCACTAACTATGCACTTAAATCAAATACAAACAAATCAACTAAATAAAATTAAATGTTGAATAATTTAATTGTTTTGAAATTAACACTACTCAAATTCTTAGTAGAAATTGAACAATTATACAAATTCGTTCAAGTTTAAATCGATACAAACTCTTGATGAACATTTATTTGTTATTTATTTATGCCATCAACAGTCTCGTTGGTAGTTTAATAATATACCCAGAGCAGAAGCTTGTTTCAAAGTACTTGAGGAGACTCGACTCCAACTCAAGCTCTGCACATTAATTAATTGCTTGTTTAAGTTTCACATCAAATAGAACTGTCTATTCACTCTGCGGTGAAACACCCCTAGACCACGCCTCCATCCCCATCCACACACAATTTAATATTTATTGCTTTTTATGCCGTTCGCACAAAACGCAGGCGTCAGATAAATAAACGACAATAATAATAAGTATACGCCGAGTGGAGCAGTCAAAGCAGAAGCAGGAGAAGGAGATGCTTTCGGTAGTAAATCACTCGCTTTACAGACAATGCTACTTCCCCTCCATTTTCCCATCCCCTCCGTGAGCAACACATAGGCCAGTTTCAGCCCATGATAATAATAATAATAATAGGAGGGACAACAAAAGGCAGCGGCGACAGAATGAAAACCCTAGTAAAGCCAAAAAATTGAATTGTTCTCAGTTTGTCAATGTGTCTGAAAGGGCTTTACAGCAAGTGATTGGGGCAACTGTGAGAACTGGAAATTAAGAAACTGCCTAGACCCAATCCCAATCGTGCCATATGGATATATGATATAATTTCATGCTGGAGCAGACAAGCTGTAGCATCATCTTGTCAGCTCAGCTCAGAACAGCTCTCTCTCTCGCTCTGTTCGTAAAGAATATCTCAGTTAGTTTTACGTTTTAATTTGCTCAGTTGTCAGCCACAGAGATAAGCGAGGGCGTGGCTGTGGGCGAAAAGGAGTGGCTGCTGGACAGCAGTTTAAAAGTTTAAACTTTTTGGCCCAAACAAAATGCTGTGCAAGTGACAAAAGCAGCCCACGACGACAACGAAGCGTCGAGTTGTGAATGCAGCTTCAATTCAATTTTGGGTGTTGAGTTTGTTGGCTGATGTTGGCAAAAGGTGTTGCACCTCCGAGTAATTTGCATCATTTTACGCTTAACGCGCCCGGTCAGCACAGAGAAGAGGGGGACAGGGAAGGAAGGAGACTCCAGGAAGATCCAGGCGTTGCCAGACCAACTGACACTCAGAGACAGAAGCTGCCAGCAGCATCACACACACTCACAAAAAAAACACACACACACATAGTAAAGAATTGTAAAACTCACGTGCTGCTGGCAGCAAAGAACAAGAAGAGTGGTGGTGCTCATCAGAAGCAACTGCCCAAAGGTGGTGAGTGTGTGTATGTTATTAAACCAAGTGCTGCTCCCTTGTGTAAATTTTATGTGGTTTCAAATTTATATTAATTGTGAACTTAAATATATTAAAGAGCTCTAACAAATCATTTTTTATAATAATATAAAATAGAACAAGTTTATTATATTATAATCAATTGCGGTAATATTATTTTTCTAAGTCGTGAGGCGACTACTGCATTCTTTCTTTGTATTCAGTCTTCTGTGTATGTATTCGTTTGCGTATGTATGTGTCGTCCCTGAGCAGCCAGGCGCGATCTACTCCAAACAATTCAAAAGCCAGTTGCAATAACAGATGAACAGAAACAACAGCTGCTTACTCTAAATCAAGTATGCGTTTTGAACGGAGCCTTCCTATTGGTCTACGCAGCCTGGGGAAGTGCAAAAAAAAACAAAAACAATGTTTCATATTTTCTTTTTCATTTATATTCGGTGCACATTTCACCGTTACTTCACTAATCCCAATGTTAATTTGTTGTTGTGTTGTCTCCAAACTACACTTGCCAAAATTTCTTTTTGTTTTAGACATCTATGGAAATCTTAACTAATTTTAAAGATCGTGTACACCTACTTTTTATTACAGTGCATCTCAATTTTAATGTAAAAATTTGGCAGCTGCGACTTTCTACTTACTCAGTTCGCCTGGTGTTTGGCTGTGTGCATAAACTTATCGGCTGCAATTTTGATCGGTTGCGTACGTCACGTTGTCGGTCTGTCTATCTGTCTGTCTGTCGGTCTGTCTGACTGTCTGTCGGTCTGTCGTTCTGTCTGTCTATTTGTGTGTGCGCATGTGTGTACGAGTGCCGCATGATCTCAGCGCATGGTGCAGCGGCATTTTTCTCATCTCCCCTCTCCTTGTTTAACACAACAACAATGTTTCATTCTCCGTTTCTTAACTGTATTCGTCTAACTTTTTACAGTTAGGTCATTGTGCATTTGTTGTTGTGTTGTTTTCAATTGGCACTTAAAGAAATTTGTTTTTGTAATCAATTTCTATTGAAACCTTAAGGAATTTTAAAGATTGTGTGGATCTTTTCTTTTTCGCAGTGTATTGCTTTTTGTTGCTCTTTTCTTGAGCAGTTACTAACTATTTTTCCAGTTCGCCTGGTATATCGCCTGTGTTCCCCATGTTGCATTTTAGATCAGCAGAGTCTGTCTGTCTGGCTTTTTTCTGTCTTTCCTTTTTAGCTGCTTTCAAGCCAATATTGCCACACACATGATTTGTTTGCCAACCAAAGTTTGTGACACGCACTACTACACTTGCAGATAGAAGATATTACACATGCAATTACAGGTTATCAACGGAGGGGTACTATAGTTTACCCTTCGTCCCTACCTCCCCAGCACACCTGCCAACTGCCACCTGATATTTGTATAGCGAACGCACAGCTGGCAACGGAAACGACTTTATTATAACGCTCAAACAATTTTTGGGGGCCGCGTTGCCAACTGTTTGTGTGCTGCACATAATTTTAATTAAGGTAAACAGTTTACGTGCAAAAAGGAGCAAAACGAAAAGCAACAGCAAAAGCAGAAACATCAGCAGAACCGAAGACAGAAACAGCGTGTGAATTCAAATGAAGATACAGAGCTAAAAGGACAAGGGGTGAAGGTGGGAAGGAAAGGCAGCAGTTAAAGGTGCAGAGTCGGACGCGGCATTGGGACTTGACAGTTGTGTTGACAGTCTGACGTGGAAGGCCGAAGACAAGGCGATGAGAGGGGGGAGTGTTACAGCAGGTAGGAAGTGTAAGCCTGCAAACCCAGCTCACGTTGGATGCTGTAAATCAAGTGCTTGTTAAATAAATCGTATGTTAAGTGCTGAAAAGTTGATGATGTACATGTTAACACGCAAACACATGCACACACACTACTGTGTGTGTGTTTCATTAACTTACATTTTTTGGGCTTCTCAAGGTTAACACTAATGCATTGTTAATGATGTGCTAATGATTTGGAAGTCGTGTAAATGGACTGTGGCACTGTTAAGAAAAGAATTCTTAAAGCCACTGTAGTAGGAAGATAATTTAAAAGTTAGTCAAAACTGTTAAAACTTCCACACTTTTTAGCCACACAACTGTTAAACAAAATGTGCTTATGAATAAGTTACCTGAGCTTTTCTTAGTGACGAAAAATAAAGAATTCTGTTAATAAATAATTGATTCGCATGATAATAAAATTGCTGGCAATTCCCAGTGCTTAATGTGCAGAGCAATTGCAGCTAAATGCAATATCCGTGTACTAACTATGTCATTTTGGTCGACTTACAATGGCCCAAACAAGTAGCAAATTGCACACTTGGCCAGTTAGCAGCCCTGCAATTGCCCCACACGCTTACGCCACGCCCCCTTAGCCGCTGCGCCAGCCCTTGTCATTCGATTATGCCAAATTGAAAAACTAAAACTAAAACTGGAGATGGAAATGCAGCTAGAGATGGGAGAGTCGATCGGGAGGGAACTGACTCGTCCTTAGCCATGTCGGCAGTTGAGCCAACTCTTTTGGCCAATGCCAAATGCATTTTGTATGTGGTAATGCCAAGTTTTGCATATGTCACCGAGTACAAGGCCCAAACCCCCTCTCCATGTCTCTATAACACCCTACCCACCTCCAACTATGGCTGTTATTGGCAGCGTTGGCAAATATTGCACATAGATTTATGGCTTTAACATTGACATGACATTTGGCGTCCCTGTTTGCTCCCGTTCTCCGCTCTCTCACTCTACTGACTGTAAAAGCTGCTAACAACTACATACATGCAGTGGCTATTTGTACAAAATTGCATGGTAATTGGCTGGGAGTCCAAGTTCAGTGCTGACCAGGCCCAAAACGTACAGTGCACAGTCCAAATGCTGGCCTTAAAAATAAACAAGTCGCATTAAAATTGTCAGCTCTGAGTTGAAGCCAATTAAAATAGCTTTTTGTTTCATGGGCGTTGTTGTTAAATTGCCAGCAGAACAATGGAAACAGTGGGCGGGGCAGTGGGAAAAGTGGTTGGAAAAATCAATTTTCAATTGAATTGGAAATTGTGTTGCATATTTTATGGCTTTCTTTCAGCCAGAACAAAACTTCAAAGAGCCAGCCAACACAAGCTCGCAATTAGTGCGAAATCAAATGCACTCACATCAAGAATCTTTCTCAGAATAAACAAATAGAAAATACGAATATTTATACTCATATTCGTGATAAATTTACAATATACATTTATTGTGTCCCTGTGTACTCTGTAATGGAAGAAAGGACGAAAAACACTTACAATAACAAATGCCTCTTTTCACTTCCTCCCTCCATCAACTGGAATTAATGAAGCAGCGATTTTTTGCCTTCAAGCGATTCGGGACGAAGGACTGAGATTTTTATTATGCGAGTATCAGGTTTTGTTGATTATTATCCTGCGGTCGAGTTAATTGAGCAATTGCAAAAGTAAACAAGGACATTCCGTTCAATGCGTATTTTCCGAGAGGCAATGGCACTTAAAAGGAGTGCGCAAAATATAATTAAGTTATGCCTTGGGCACTGAAAACAAACAAACAAGTCATTATAACAATTACAACAAAGACCGCAAGACCACAACAAAATTAAGAAATCTATGGACAAGTCAATAGTAAGTGGAGCTTTAAGAGAGAAATATTGGATGAGTAAGAAAGCATTGACTTAAGTCATTGACCCGTAGTCAGTAATTATTTTATTAATAAGTACAATTATTGATTGATGGGATTAAACAGACCAAAGAAAAAGTAATAAGTTCCTACGTCAAACACTTTAATCAGAAAGTGAGTAAGGAAACCCAACGGATAAAACTAGTTATAAGTAGTAATTTTACGTAAATGTGTATCCCTACCTCAAATGCCATTAATTACTTACAGCAAACAATAACAGCTCAAGAAACTAGTATTCTCCTTCGACAATGGCTCAAACATAATTAAAGGCATCGATAACATTTCAATACTATTACAAATCATCAAGAAATTTGAAATTACGAGACTGAAACTGATAGCCAATTGTGTGCTAGAGGAGAAACTCTGGGGAAGGGCAGAGCAGATGTTCGTTTTAGTGAACCAATACACCAAATAAGCTTCCTTTCATTGTCCAGACAGCCATGCAAATATGCTCCAGTTGTCCCTGATACTCACTCTCTCTCTATCGTACTCCTCAACTGCATCCGCTACAGTGAAAATAGTGCAACACATTGCCATCAGGAGCGAAGGATCTGTGAAGTGAAGGAGTTCTGCAATCGGGTAACTGAGGCTGAGGCTGAGTCTGACCAGCAACTGGAATACAATGGCGTTGCCTGGTTACTTACTCCAGGGAATGTCAGTCCGGCAACGGTTGCAATATGCAGTACTATTTGAAATATGCATAAGCCCACACACACATACACACGCACAAGCACACACACACTGGCATGTGTATATCATATGATATCAGAGACAGAGGCAGAGTAACAACATTGGCAAACAGCGGAAACGGATGTTTGGCACTCAAATGCAGGCCGAGATGCAGAGACAGTGGCAGAAACAGCTGGACCTCTCTAAGGACAAACAACAGACAGAGAAGGACCGACAGACAAAGAGAATGGGACAGCGAGTGTGTGTGCTTAATTTCCTTTTCATTATCAAATCATTTTCAACTGCATGTAGGAAATTACTACGAGTAATATGCGAATATGCTAAGCGAACTCCACATTCAAATACCACTCTGAATGTCTGTGAATAAGTGACTGAATGTCGTACTGTTCAACTCTCTAACTGAGTTGGTAAATGAGTGATTTATATTGATGACGTTGACAAAACTAACACACGCTGTGCCGTAATAATAAATCAATATTTATATCCAGTCCAAAAGTGACCAAGAATTCCGAATTTCTTCAAAGTTCAGTCATTCATTCATGTCTCTGCTCATTTGCTAATGTTATTACTGTCCAATTGCTGTACAACATGACGTATGCTTAATGTGACATTGAAATGTGATCTCAGTTACTTACAAAATAATGTTTTGTGCAAACAATTTTAATATTATGAACAACCTATATGGCATATATTAATTATATGGTACGCTCAATTTGAGATAGTGCATTTATAATTTATTCGTGCTTGTTGAACTGAAAGGGGGTATAATGGGGGATATGGTACATTAGACTAAACACACAGTGTACTTGTTGAAACAGTTGTTTTAATTTTCAAATTCGTTGACATTATTAACAATTAATATTTTAACTCAACAGTATTTTTTGCACACCAAATTCATCAAACACTTAATGAGCTGTAATAAACAATTTAAAAATATAAAATTAACTTAATGTTCTGTAAAAATAAATAAATAAATACATATATATAATATAAACAAAAATGGATTTCAGATTGGTTAGCTTACACTATAAATATATTCTTTAAAATGCCTCTTTACCCAGTTCTCTTAAATAAACAACTCTAATGGGTTCAGCATTAAATTAACTCTTTTAAATTAACTTCTTTTTTAGTTGATGCCCTGCCGCAAACTATCGCTCAAAACTAATATCCGCAATCTACTGAAACTTCTTGTTCACACTTTAATTTCCTAGGTTTTTTTATCGCTCTCTTTTGCCTGAAACTGCTCCTGCTGCCCGACGATCTTCGTCCTCGTCCTCGTCGTCATGCTCATGACTCGGGTTTAGTTCCCCACAGTCACATTTGTATAACATTAAATGCCTTTGAGTATCGTAAATAACAGTTTAGTGTTCATAAATTCAAAGAGAATTATGAATGTCCAGCGGCGACACAGGGCCGAGTCACAAGTGCAACGTGAGCGGCACTATTGAGGGGGGAGAGAGAGGGAGAGGAAGGTGGCAGTACAAGTGGCAACTTTACCACCATAAAAACCAAAAGCAAAGCGTTGACATCAAAACGCAAAACAGCAAAGAGGACGAGGCAAATGGCCAGCACGATTGACTGCATTGGCCACTAACATACACACACACCCAGGCACACACACTCAGCTAGTGCTAACTTGGAGGCACATCAAATGCACGTCTCGAATACGCCGACATCCAAGATGAAGATAAATATGCTGCAGTAATAAAAAGCCCAGCAGCAAGGCTGCTCTACACTGCTAAAAATGGGTATAGCTTAATAAACAAGGGCCAAAACAAAACAGTTTAATTGGAGTTTAATTAAAATATAAGAAATCAATAATTGTTTTAAAACTTTAAATTGTATTGTCTTTTATTTTCAAATATTTCTTCTCAGTGCATGTTTGTCATGTGCTGCATGTTCTCGCCTTTGTCGGACCAGCTGCTCTCCCCCTCTCTATGTCTCCCTCTCTTTGGTCTCCCTCGTCTCGTCTGGGGCGCATTTAAGTGACCAAAATGCACATTAAGCGTCGCTTCTCGCCTGTCGTCTTGTTGTCTCATTGTCCTGTTGTCCCGTTGTCCTGTTGTCCCATCGTCCTGCGGCTGCAATGGCGACCCTCTGGACTGTTCTCCCCACCTCCACATCTTTGCCCTTCGTGTCCCTGTCTTGTGCCTTGCATTTTAAATGTTGACATAAATTTTCAGTTTGCCTTTTGCGCTTTTAGCTAAAAACTATTTTAATGCCAATGCTTGCAGACGCCCAGTCTCCCCTAGCCCCTGTCCCACAGTCCCTCCCATGGCTGTCAAACACCCCTTCGCACATGTCTGACATAGTTTCAGTTAAATAAATTAAAAACTTCAACACTTCACAGTCAGCTGAAGCTGTAGCTGTAGTTGTAGTTTTCCCCGATTTTGTACGAATGTCAGTTTTAATTTGTTCAACGTGCAATTAAACAATGCTTCGGATTCTTGTTTTTGTTACACTTCCTTTGTAAATATTGCACAGTGGCCATCAGCGGCAAAAGTTTGTGGACAGCTGGCTGTAGGTGTGTGTGTGTGTGCACATAACTTCTGCAACAACTGTACAAATATGTTCTCACTTACAGTTCTTAGCTCTGTCGGCTGCTAAATGATTGAACGCATTTTTATTTTGACTTTCTATGATAAATGTATTGATTGCATTATAATTGCCAGTGTCCAGTTGGATTTTGTGTTGACTAATTGGAAACAGCAGCTCAAAATAGAAATTTATTTGGGAAAACCGAAAACTTTTCTTGTTCGTTTATTAAAATATTTTAAAATTAAGACGAAACATCATGTCAACTATTACTATAATTTTACTGACACAATTTTAAAAAAAATTTTGAAATGAATCATAATCAATTACAATTATTTTCTTTACATAAGTCTTTTTTCTATTACTATATTAAATGTAAATTATAATCAACCAAAACTACTTAACTTTCTTGTAATGCAATTTAGATAACATATATTTCCTGGCCACACTAAAATTCAACTTTTCATGCTGACTTCAAACTTTTTAAGCAAACTGTTGTGAAACTTGTCTAAACTTGAAATTTCAAAAGCAGTTATGAATATTCTTGGCTTAAATGCGGTGCTAGCCCTTACATCAACGCTGCCTCTTAACTGCTTTCATTTCAGGCACTTTGCGTGCAGCGCAATTAAGCTTAAAGTGACATGGCCAAAGGGACGCTGTAAAAAGTAATGACTGCAAAAGAGCTGCAGCTGAAACAAAGAAAACAACAAGAAAAGTGCAGAAAAAAGAAGTCAGGAAAGAGTGACAGAAAAAAGCTATGCAGTACAGGACTATACGCGTAATACAAGTAATTTTATGCGACCCGAACGGCCAAAAAGTCGGCGAGAAGTTCATACTTTTTCGACCTACTGTAATTAACTTGTGTCAACGCGTTGCCGTCCTCCGATCTGTCTGTCTGTCTCTGGCCTTTTGGTCCTTTGGTCCTTTGGCCCTTGGCTTTTGTTGTCGCTCCTTGTGCTCGTTTCCTTTTACGACTTTTGCATGTCACTTTGTTGCAACCGCAGCGGGAGTGTGGCAAAGGGCGAACCGGTACCAAGCGGCGTATGCGCAATGTACATTCATGCATTACGCATACGCCCAGTGCGCGGCATTTACTTCTTCATCCTTTTCAATTGCCAGAACGCCTCTTCTTTAATTGAAATGAGTAACAGAGGGAGAGTGAGATGGAGATAGTGCTGAGTCTGTAAATCCACTTTATCGCATTCGCAGTCAGTCGTAATAAGTTAACACCGCACCACACGACGTCAATCACTCAATTGCTCACCAAATCCGCCAGGCAGGTAAATTACACACACACACACACACACACACACACACACACACACACACTCATACAGAGCTGCATTTGCATTCGCATTCGCATTTTCATTAAATGCTTATATATTCCAGGGATAATTACATTATTTGCAACATAATCCACAAACTCTTTGCCCAAACTCCAAAAATATGTTATTTTATCGACAAACAGGCACGCGGACATTAAGCTGACAACAGCAAATGTTTTTGTTCTCCTCGGCTGTTTATCATTCATTGTTTGCCTTCATTCGTTATACATTATTTTGTTTTATTTATGTTTTTTATTTGCTGAAAAATAAATAACTTTGCACACGCATTAATTGCGTGAGCATTAAACGTAACGCGCACAAAATGTAACCAAACCAAAATCCAACAATTCAAAATCCAATCTACACACATTTCACTGTCAATTGTGCCCAACTGTTGGCCACACTGTCGACCAGGTTATCCATGTCCATATATAGCCGTTTGCCGGCCAGTTAAATAAATGTTGACATTTCAATTTGATATTCAACATGCATTCAACTAAACAGACAGCAATTAAAGACTCATCATTGTCCAAATAGATTATTTTACACATATACCCCATGCATTCTAAACATTATCCTAGTTTTTAAAACTCACCTAATTAGCTATTTATTAATAATTAAATACTAATGTTTGCTGGGGTGTGAGAGGAGTAAAACGAGTTCAAAATAGTTAATTTAAACAGCACTATTCCAGTGTATTTGGTAATGTTTTAATAATTCATATAATTCACAAGAAATGAGCACTCGAAATAGACATCATTTACAACTTGTGCTTGACCTTCGGCAATTTATTTGAATGGCTGAACATTCAGAAAATATATTTCGTTTTAATTTTGTTAAAATCTCATGAAGCCATGAAGCAAGAACAAAAACTTGCGGCGTCCTTCGTCGAATAAAAAGTAAATCGCTAAGTAAAATTTATTTTTATGGCCAAATTTGCAACAGCTGTTGCCCCAAGCCACAAAATGGCCGCAAAACATGGCAACGGCAACGGCAACTACGCCTCAAAGACCAAAGCCCCCACGGCAAAGAAATAGAAAACGCAAACTTGGCCGCATAGACTCAGTCGTAGTACTACTCGTTCTACTCGTACATTCAACTAAATTGCGCATATATCAAATTGTAATAGTTTCCAACAATTTTGCGCACATTTCGCTGATTTTGCTGAGCAGTCGTCGACTGCGTGCAACACGTACGAGCCATAAAAGCGCTATGAGACGCATCGATGTACTCTATAAAGACTGGCCATAACCTAAGCATAGATTATTTGATTTGATTCTCTGCTCTCCGAGGGAGTGAGACCAATTGCCAAAGTACTTTAATTTTATTTAATTTTTTTTTCTTCTCGTTTTTTGTTAGGGTTTTTTAGTAAATTGAAAATACTCGTTTGAGCTGAAAACAGCTGTCAAAAGGGTTTCAGTTTGTGCTCTTGATTAGCCCCAGGGATAACTATAAAAAAGCCAGAGAGAGAGAGAGTGTGAGAGACACGAGACCAAGAAATGGGAAACTTTCAATTGAATTGGCAAAGGAAACTTGCAATGTGAGAATTCTTTGTAATATTGCCAAAAATTGAACATCATAAAAATCAGTGAAGTTCTTATTCCAACAACTTCCTTTTGCCTTTCGAACATTTCCACGCTGATTGCCATTGTTGCTGAACATTGCTAAAAAATATTACGCATACGAAGCGTTGACTCTTCTAGTTACACTTGCCAGTCAAATTCAATTGGCGTCCCTTACTTCCCCCCTCCCTCCACCCTACCACTCTTGGCACACACAATACACAAATAATTTGGAGCTGGCAACAAAAAAAAATATAAAAAAGAACAAACAAATTACTTTGACTTTTGGAATTTTCTGTTTGTTAAGTGGCGAAGAGACTTTACTTGGCTTGTTTGCCTTAGATTCGAATGCGGATTCAACCACAGCATCTCAGAGCTGACTCCAACTGATTTCTGCTGACCACAGAGCCTTTTCCATTGGTTTCATTCAACCCAGTCCTATTTCAATTCCTATTCCGAGTCCTTCTTCTATTGAACGCAATTTGCTTGCCCTACAGAATCCCTAATGTGATTTTGCCCCATCTGCTGCTGCTTCTGCTGCCACTGTGGCATGTGCGTGTCGCTGTGCAACATTTTGGGAACTGCCACATTTAATATGAAATTACTGTGGCTTCATTCATAATAAGTGCGAAGCTCTCCATCGTCGATATTAATTTGCAAATGCCTTAACAATATACAATATGGTCATTATGTTTAAATTATTTTGGGAGTCTGTGGACAATTGGCAGAAGTGGGATTTCAGCTGACTGCTGCTGATTTGGTCATAAAAATAATGTATCTTATGTTTAAACTATAGTCTCTTATATTTACTTTAAACACTTTCAACTAGAAGCAGTTTGATTACAATTTCCTTTGCCCTTCCTCACTCAAACTGCTTTGCTACACAAATCAAACTAAACTGCATTCAATTTCCAAACACACAACTACAGATCGTCTAGTTTTCCAGCAGCAATAAATACCCAATTGATTGTGATTGATAATCGCATTAATGTAGCAAATTTGTTGAGCTAGTGAACCACAAAAGCCCCTCAAATTGGATCTATGTATCAATATGCCCATAACTGCTGTCAGCTCACTCAAATTCGCCATCTACTCATTTATTCATGGAGCAAATCAACAAAATATGATAATGCATGTTTAAATTTTCGGTTGCAAACATTTTGACATGCCACATATTTAATTAGCGTCTGGTGCATGCAACAAGAACTGACTGCTGCCTACAGGACAACCGCTCAGGCAAAGTGTCTGGCCCAAGTGTCCTTTTGCATGCTTTTGGGTGTATTGGTTAGCCCCGAAATTACAATACACTGTGGTCCTTCGATCCCCATCGAATCCCCAAACTGACCAACGCTATTCTGCTCGTTCCCCAGCCTCTGTCTGTATTTGTCTCATGTAATTTGTAGACCACATGTTGTTTTGAGGTAGTTTGATGATCCCTTAACCCACACCACTCCCCCACCACTCTTCCTAGTCTTCCATCTCTGAGGCAGGCAGTCTGAACCCAAATGGCCTCAGTAAATCAGAATTGTAATCGATAATTTGCAATGGCATTGCCAAGTTTCTGGTAATTCTAATCGGTTTAATTCGTAATTGATTCATGTTTTGGCTTTGGCTTCCGCTTTGGCTAAGACTTCACCTTTTGCCCTTAAGAAGAACTTTCAGTGCACTATAATCGACAGCTCAGACTAATTAACTGCAGTTTGGATAACTCAAGTCAATAAATTCATAATTTTGAGCACTCAGGCAGAATTAAATATAACTTAACAGCTGGTTAAATTTAGTATAATTTACTTAAAAGTGACTTTATTAAACATTAAGTGATTTTTTTATTTATTTAGAATTAGTAATGCTTTATCTAAAATCAAATTATTATTATGTCTAATATCTTTCTGATATTTCAAAGATTTAAGCTTATCTTTAAGTCATAATGAACTTTATTTCAACTGCAAATTTCAACTTAATGCCAAGAGGAGAGTAAAGGCGCCATCTGGAGTTCAGAGCTGTTAAAGGGTGCCTTTAACCATTCTGTCTACTATAACAAAAAACTCTATTCTTCTATTCGTGTAGCATAAAATACTCGCCAGGGTAGCTCCACGTCGATCACACGCTTTGTAGTTTCTCTAATTTGGTTCAATTTTGTTACGTGTTCCAAAATGTCACCCAAAAAGGTATTGCCCCCACGTTTGATGAGCTGCCTCTCCCAGCTCCACTCCGTTTATAGCCCGCCTAAAAGTATGCAACATGCAATGCACAAAATTCAACTTTATGCTAACAAAACGGCAACAATTTTTGCAAGTTTTATGGATCAACAGCAAATTACAACAAAATGCGGATAACAAAAAAAAAACATTTTATGACCAGAAACCAGCTCATAAAACTGTCAGGCACACAATGCAGCACATAGTAAGCCCGAAAGGTGGGCTATAGCCGGATGTATATATAGTTGGGCTTAGCTGCTTTGATTAGCAATGATTTTTCGTTGTACAACCCTTCCGCTTTTCCGCTTTCCCCTCGATTGAACATTATGCACGCATAATTAAACTGTAAGCGAAAATTTGTGCGATTTGAATGGCGCTTGGATCAGCATTAAAAATTGTTTGTGCTCAAATTTGCAATGCATTTTTCACGCATGCTGTATGTAATGCAATTGCCACCAGAAAGGGGAGGGGAGGGGTGACGGAGGGAAGGGGTTTGGGTGGTTGCATTATGCACAGGCGATTAAGCAATTCGGTTTCGGTGCAAAAGAGAATTTCACAAATCAAAAGCATTTCGGCATTATCGATAGCCTGTCCCTGATGCCCCAGAAAGTACACACATGAGAAGTGGGCGGAGTGGGCGTTACTTGCCACACTTGTCTAGCTCAAGGGCTGCCCAGAAGGCGTGGCTGTGTTGTGTGGGCTGCAGAGTGGGGTGGGACGTGTGTTGCATGTGCCGTCTTTCCGCTTGCAGTTTACATTGTCAAGTGGCTTGGCAGTAAAATTGTGCGGGAAATTGTTTTAAAGTTTGTTTGGATGATGATCAACGTTGCATAACTGTAGACATGCAACAATGTGCACATTACATTGTTGTTGCACTTGTAGTGGTTGTTGTTGTTGTTGCTGCAGTGGTTGTTGCTGGATTGCAGGACGTTGTCTGCTTGTCCTGAAATTGAAATTTCAATTTTAAACACATTTACAAGCAACTGGACAAGTCGCAACCTCACAATCTCCTCTCTTTCGCTCTCTTTCGCTCTCTATCTCTCTTGCTCTCTCATACGCTGCCTATCTGTCTCTGTCGTTTTGTGGTTATCTTTTTGTTCTGGCCATGTGAATCAGGTCCTTAACCGCACCTACGCTATTTTCGTAAGCTTCATGTTAATAAATGAGCATTTCGCACTTTTATAGCTACTCTTATGCATGTATATATATACACATATACACATATATGCATGTGTATGTGTGTTTGTGTGTATGTTGAGGTGCGTTTTCATTGCAGACTATAAAATTGTGCAGCACTGGCAGCCAAATGGCGAAAATGGCAAATGTTCAACGCCTTTGTTATTACGCGATTCCAGGACACAGAGCAGCGAGAGAAAAAAATAAACACGAAACACAGACAAGAAACTATTGCCAATGTGTGCACTGAGAGAAAACGGGCAGAATTGAAGAGGATTTGGAAGTTGGAAACAGGAGCAGGTATGTATTTTCTATAAGGACATAATTCTCCGGCAAAAAATAAACTTTTGGTACACAAAATTTTCAATAATTGATCAGTAAAGCAGAAATTTAGCTCAGCTAAATCTTAAATTAAAATTTCTTTCTAAAAGGAGTTCCTTTAAATAGGAAAAGTTTGCTTCAAAAACTCAATTGCTTTGTTATTCAGTCCCACATATTTCTCTCAGTGTTGCTTCCTAATATTACGACAACTAATATCCGCATTTGAAGCATCCACTAAACACACAACACATCACGCCCACATAACGTATACACACACACACACACATACCCATATAGAGAGGGAGTTGCTCCACGAAGCAACACGCCCCTCACATAGTGGACGTGTATATTTTCCCTGGACTGTGTCATAAATGCGACGACGACTATCATAAAAATGCTGACTTCATTTTGTAAACGCCTCGTGCTGGCATCCCATTTGAGTGTGTGTGTCTCTGTATGTGTGTGTGTGTGTTTGTGCAAAATATTTAAGGCATTTCGCTGCAAACGTAAAAGTGGTTTTTATTCACACCGCTAGGTGGCGCGAGTGGCAGTTGTCTCTAATGTTGTCGAACGAACGACGCCAACTTTTATGCCACGTGTGAGAATATTTCAATTGGCTTAGTTTCAGTTCAGTTCTATTTTTACGCTTTATCCCCTTTTTTTTCTAGTCAGCCGTCTTTTTGCTCAACTCATAAATAATTGAAGCCTCAATTCACAGAGTTTCTACTGGACGGGGGCATGACAGGGGCTAGAGGGCAGTGGTAGTTATGCCTTCATTGAGAAGTTTTTTGCAATTGAGGTTAATTAAATACCATGAGTTGGCAAAAACGAAGAAAAGAGTAGGAAAAACAAATCAAAAAGCTTGTGTTGAGCAAATTCAATTAAAAGAACTAAAAGAATGCCAAATAGGCTCGAAGGAAGAGCAGTTGAAGGGGAAAGGTGGTAGGAGCATTGAAAGAAAAGTAAAGAAACAGTTGGCAAAAGAGTTTGCCTGGATTCTCAGTTTATTTTAAAATTGTTAAAAATGCTTTATGTTAACTAACTTAGTGTAAAATAAATCATAAAATAATACAGTTCTATATAATTCAAGTATTTATCAATAATTCTTTTGGCATGCCAAGTTTTGGTGCTTCCGAAGTCAAAGTAAAAATCGACACTGCACAAGTTGAAGAAGCATCTTAAAAAGTTCTTAAAAGGGCACATGTCGTGTATCTTTTTGTGTTGAATTGCTCCCACTGGTTTTGTCACACACCCTACGCCCCTGCCCCTGCCACTCCCCCTGCCGGTTTCTTTTGCTTTGCAATTGCGTAGACAACGCCATTCGATGACAGCAAACAGCAATCGAATTGGAAGCCTGCTTAAATATTGGAAGGCACTTAAGAATTGTTTGCCAGGCAGCTCTCGATTGCTGTCAGTTTCGCCTCCCCTAAGCCCCCTGTACCCCTCTACCTCTAACCCCTTTCTCCTACTGTACCACATTCACCCCTTGGCTTCTTTCTATTGCTGCTGTCAGTTCGCAGCATATGTGAAAAGGCATAAAAACCCAAAAAGAGCACAGCCAACAAAACCTCTAAAGGGGTGTCAATGACAACAAAATATCCTGCATTTAAAGCGGAAAGTGGATAATCTATTTAATTTAAATATGGTATGGAAAAAGTGTCTAAGCAGACATCTTGTTTCCTTATGATATGCACCAAACCAAAGCCTGATCTGCTGCACTTTCTGCTGTTATTTTACAGGGTACAAAGGATACTATTAAAACGCTAAACTGCAAAAGCAAAAAAATGCTAGAAGAGCGGGGGGGAAGGGAGTGGAAACTGCGAAAGGCAAAAGCAAACATTGCAGAGTTGCAAAATGCAGTCGAGTGGTTTAAGCGGATCCCCGAGGGCAACTGGTTTGAAGTTAGAGATTGGCATTGGAGATGAAACTGAAGATGGAAATGGAACTAGAGATGGAGTTGGACTTGGAGTAGAAGCTGGAGGAAGGAACTGAAAGTAGCGCCTATGACAAATGCCAGGGAAGGAAAACTGTTCCGTCGGCAGCGTTACAAAGTTTTTCCATTAAAAAACATTAAATACAAAGTGCGTTCTTGTAGATGATAATGATCATGGTGGCAATGATGATGATGATGATGACGACGAGGATGCTTTGCGCTAAAAGATGCGAAAACAAACAGTAAAAACCAGTAAAACGGCAAAGAAAAACGATGTTAAAAGCAACACACATACACACACGCCAAAACAAACACTCACACACACACACAGGGTACACACATGGGTGAGTGTGTCTTTGGTTATACGATTCTATGGCCTATGATTATAGAGAACTGCTGAGTGCTCGACTGGAAATGAAAATGAGAAGTGTAAACTAGGGAAAATCATTTCCAAAAACTTGCCAAAATCAGCTGCAAGTTTTGAGAGTCAAACATTAAACGCTTCTAAGAAAGACAAGTTAGAACTAGTTGGGCAACTAAGTTGTAGTTGTAGGGAATAGTACAAGTAAATTGGAGGGAATTGTAGACAACAGAAGTACAGCAAAAAATATATTATGAATATTTTAATAATTTATTTACAGCTTCAGCTCGATTCAAATTTCAAGGCCAAAGTTTAATGAACCCAATTGAAACTAAACAAACATAAGAAATTGAAATTGAAGTGCCATTTAAATCAACGTAAGCTTTCAATTGCATATATCTGCATGTATTTATTTTGATCAGTTTTAATTATGAACAGTGAAATGCACTTTAAGAGACAATTTTCCATTTCCATTGCCAACGGCAATTTGTGTTAATTTTCATTTAACATAAAAATTGAAAGCGATGGCAAGTGCAAGCGGAAAAGTCTTTCACTTCTGTTGAACTCCAAATGAAATGCAAAAACAAAAGGCTAACAAAATTGACACAATATATACAGCACTACAGTGGGCATTGGCTAAGGGGGAAAGGGGAAAAATAGTATGTCATACGAGCCGTAAATTTAACAGCGTATCACAGTTTTATTAATCTTTTATTCCACCTTATTTAAATTCGGGAGAATGGAGGAGAGAGCGATAGTAGGAGACACTTTAGGCACTTTATGGTGACTGAAAAACTTCAGTTTTATTCCGTTTTGCTGGCTATCTAATTCATGCTCATATATCTCACTCCCTTTCTCTCTTCTTCCCACCCTCTTTCTTTTGCTCACATATGGAAATGTGATTGTTGTGTGGCTGCCGGTGCGTGAGTGTGTGTGTGGTTGTGTGTATCTTTTGTTTTCACGCTGGACGCTTTTCATGTGGTTTTTTTAATTGGCGGTTGGTGCAGTTAAGAGACAGTTGCATTGGCCGTGACACAACCGCCCACAAGAAAGAAAAGAAAGAGAGGGGAAGAAAGTGGAAGAGCGGGAAAGAGACACACACCGAGTGAGATAATGTCCATCTTATCATAACGCATCGTCAGTTCTCTCCAGAGCATTTTTCATGGTTCGGTTAATCCTTGAGCTCTACTTAAAGCATATTTAAAGTTTCTTCCCAACCAACTAAAGATGCTGGGACAACTAAGAGTGGGCAAAGAAAGGAAGTGAGGAGAGGGGTGGTATGAGAAGACGTATGTGCATATGGTAATATTTATGAGTACTCACTAATACACGCTCTTATGCATTTTGAACACAATTTTGTCAGAGTTTCACTCTGGACGCTTCTCTTCTCTGGCTAGCGCTTTTATCCTTGGCTAAAATAACATTGCTATGGCAAATTTGCATAAAGAAATCCCTAAACTCACACACACACACACACATGTGTATAGTGCATATTTGAGTTTAGTGTATGACTTTCACATAAACTTCTTTGGTTTGCGAACGCTGCTTGCTGCTTGCTGCTCGTTGAACTGCAGCTGGGAAAGCGGGGAAAAGCGGGGCGGTGAAAACTGTGAGCGGTGGTGTGAGTGTTAAGCTGGGGAATTAATTTCAAACTGAGCTCAAAACGGTTAGAAATTTTCAACGTTATTGTATTTATTAAATATTAATCTACAGAGCGTATAAATTTCATCGACATTGGACGCCTTCACACCAAGTGTGAACTGAACTGAAGAACTGCAAGGAAACCGAACAAGTTGCCAAGTTTTCCCGCTACCCTTTCCCCTCCTCCTCCTCCTGCTTCGCTGTCTTGTGTACTGTTGCACCTCCATCCCCAGACAATCAGGCAATATTTATATTCAATTACGCCGAAATTTCCAGACACTGTTTGAGCATTAAGCAGAAACTTTAAGGTGTTGCCAAGCCGCCAATATGAGGAAGGAAAGTTTTTACTGCTTTAAGAATGTTGTATGCTGATTTAATATTTATTAATTATGTAGTAGTAAAAGGCTTAAAGGAAAACTACTGTGAATATTGAGGGCTTAAAGCTTTAAGCAGCATTAAATTCAAGCAGTGGATTAAAAAGAGCTTTCAATACATTAAAGCTGCTTAAAATAAGGAGGACTTATTTATTAAGTTACTAACTATAAGAACTTTAGACAAGTTTTAATAGTAGCACAACTAAGTAGTTAAATCTTTGTTGTTTTGGTTCCTATCTTTACTCATTATAAATCACATGTGTTTCAGTTTTCAGCTCCTGTCATTGTCGAACTAATCACATGAAGCAAACTTACACTCATGTATTATGCACAACACAAAATTGGGTAATAAATAGTAAGAAACTAAGCTGAGATGACAGAACAAACAAGTTCGAAACAATTCAATTAATGTGATTGAAACAAACAACAATTTGTAGGCGTGACAAACTCATCAGGCAAATAAGTAACAATTACAATAGTAATATTAGTAATTAATATGGAGACAATTTGTACTAAAACAAAACCAATGCAAATATGCAGTTTGCTAAGTAATTCACAAATGCAAATTCTCAATTATTTAAAAACTACTCAAACTTGCAAACCGGAAAGTGAATGCCGAAGGTCAAAGGCAATTAAGAGTATAATTCTTATAATTAATTAATTGTAATTTGCAGCAAACTAACAGTTTTTCATTAGCCCAAAACGACATGACAGCTGAGATCTATAATGAAAGCCAATTGGGTATATAAGAGACAAGAAGGGATATGTACGGTAACCAAACCAAAGCAAATAAAGGATATGATTGCCTGAGGATTTCATTAATGAATTATCGAAGTCTTAGGGCTAGAAATCCATTAACAATTGGGTACTTAGTTAGTTATTTAATACTAATTTTATATTTAAATATTTTTTTTTTTATTTGTTATATTATTAACGTTATAAATTTCAAGCCAAAAGTGCTTGCAAGTAGTAGCAACTTGTTAACAATTTGTCCTGGTCATAACTTTAATTGGGACTCAGTTTTTATGGTCAACTCTTGAGGCATATCGAAGTAAAGCACATTTCGTCTCCTAAAACTCCCTTCACCTTGTCTGCTGGGTTGCTAAATGTTTCGCTAAGCAGTAAAAATTACATTATGAAATTAATGCACAACAAAGGAAGCTAAAGTAGAAAGCAGAGGAGGAAAGTGCAGAGTCAGGTACTTGCAGCGATGCAGTTGTTTCTATTGCATTAGTTAGAGTGCAAGTGAAATTGGTTAGAAAGGAGCAGGGGAATGGAAAAGAGGGGGAATTAAGAGGAAGACAGGGGCTTGGCTATGCAATTGGCGGAACGTGTGTGCCATAATGGCATTTATGACGGTGACGACTACAACGACGACGACGTAAAGTCAAACAACTTTGTTAGCATTTTATGCGCGTGCAAAGGCAACAAAGTAAGCTTAAATGAATTTCACATGATTAATTGCCATTAGTTTGTTGACCTCAGCACTGGTCAAAGTAGCAATTTAGAGTTTCCTTAGAAGTCAGTGGCACGACTCGATTTATAGCTTTAAATTGAATAGAAATCAGTGAAATCCCCCATCAAAGTCAACAAAGTAGTGCACAGAAATTTATTTAAAACATTTTCTTGTTGAACTGACATAATTGTGTAATAATTGGGAAATACAATATTCAAATTTTGCTTTGTAATAAAATTGTATAAATATTTCACAAACAGAAGTTCATTAAAATGTAGCAGTCCACAGACAAAATAAATAAATCGAAAATAAACCCAACATGGAATGATACATTTCAAAAATATTTCACATCATGTTTAAAACCTTTTTAAGTAGAACTCGAAGCATCAGAGCTGTAGAGCCCAGAGTTGTTGTTTGCTCATGTTTATCTACAAAATTGTACAGCAAACGGACAAATTACACATCCATATTGACATGTTATTGAATGCCAGCACATAGATACACTGCTACACACACACTTCAATAGAGATACAGATAGAAAGATACTTCCACTGCAGTGCAAAAGCAAATATTGCAGGTTACTCTTTCATTCCCTATCTGTCTCTCACTCTTTGCTTGCCACACTTTGTGGCATTTTGTTTATTTATGTTATGTTGGCTCTGTTGAGTGAGTTTTTGTATCTGATATAGAACACAACGAACAACAAACAACAAACAACAAACACATGTAAGCCTTGGCCATAGATAACCACAAATCCGGCATGATTAGACTTTTGATGGCAACTTTAATAAATGAACTACAAATTTATTAGTTTCAGTGATGCTGAAGTAACCGCAAAATGTTAACAACAAGTCTTCCAGATACACAAATACCAATTACCAAATACTCGAGTACAAGATACTTAGCATTGACTTTTGGCTGCTGTCTGGAATTTTGTCAAATACTTCATTGATTTACCACAGGTTTTCAGGTGTTACCAGAGAATTCTCCGCCTAAAACGGCTGTGTTAAAATTTCAAATATTCAAATATTTAATGAAATTTATTGCACTTTATTGTTATGGAAAAGTAAACATGAAAGCTTCCAATTAAATTATAATCAGAGGGGGTACGTATAAACTTTAAAATAAATATATATACTTGTGTATAGAATAGAGCTTTTCTCAACAAAATGTGGCCCCTCCCACAACCCTACCCGCTTTGTAACCCACTTTTATAATGGCGCTTAAATATTTTATTGCACATTTCTAGGCTCATGATTAATTCGGAATGCAATGTGTGTTTGAATGATGTAGGAGCAGAGTGCCTCCTTTTCTCCCCCTCCCTGTTTCTCTCCCTTCTTTCTGCTGCTCGGTTTCTGTAGAGCTGCTGCCAGGCTCAACATTTTATTTATACTTTTAATGCGCATTTAAATTGCGAACTGCTTCTACAACTCTGGTGATGTCCCTGTCTCTCTCTTCCACTCTACCTGTCTCGCCCACAGCCGACTCGGTGTGCTTAAACAATATTGCATGGCAAATGGCGTAGAGATATGAACAGCTACTTTATTGTTGGCATTACACTTGAGCAATAATAGCAATTGTCAGAGACGGAGACGCAGAAGGAGTAAGCGAAAGCGAAGCAGAAGTGTGGGTAGAAGAAGAATTTAGTAAGCAACGAGTCTCAGACGGAGAAGGAAACGGCAACAAAGTCTTCGTCGTGGGGCGCCAGGCATTGTAATAATCATGATCATTTTATCATCATCGTCATCATCATCATTATCAGCATCATCGCCGACATGAGCAGGAGCATACTTCATACATATATTGTCGCCGTTTGTCGATAAAGTAAAGACAATGTCGGCGTCGTCGGCGTCTCGCCTGTGTTGCAATTTCTATAAACACAAAACGAGGAGCGTTCCCGTTGAGATTTTCGCATTCCCCTACCCTGCCTTGTATCCCACTCTTCCCCTGTGTGTCATAAGAGCGGAAATACGCTCACAAACGCAATAATTTTGCATACGCACACACACACACACACACGTGAGCAACCCCACACACAGCCTCAATGGCATCACATTGCATCTCGCATGTTGCGCATACGCCGCGTATGCTGCTACTATAAATTCCTTGGGCACACGCCCATCGTCGCATTTCTGTTGGCTTCCATTGCAGATTTATACAACTTTTTGCACAATTCTATTTCTCTGCTTTTTTCTTTGTATTTTTAATATTTATTTTCATCTTAAATACAAAAAAAGTAACGACAATGCGTTATATATTTTGTTTTTGTCAGTAAGACGACAGAAGTGCACGGCAAGCAATTATTCAAATAATTAAACCTACTTAAAAATATATAAATAATTATTTTAATATATAAGCAGCTGAATTTCTTCTGTAATTTAATTAAAATAGGTAAAAACAAATTACTTATTTTCAAAAGAGGTTACCTATATTTTCTCTCAGTGCAATGCTTTTTGGAATTGGTAGTGCAAAGCGCAGGGGAAATGTGGGCACAACTCCCGAAAAAAGCGCACAATTTTCCGCTTTGCAAATCTTTATATTTATTACATGCACTGCCATTGCCTGGCATTTTCACATTTCCACATTTTCCCTACGAGTCACATACGCAGTCACAGTCGCAGTCGCACTCACATTCACGTTCCCTCGTCACACTCCGCTACAAAGTCCCAAAAGTTGGCCAAGAGTTTCAAGAGTTGCCATTTATTTATTATAGAAATTCGTATACTTATGCTACATATCTGCGTGTGTGTTGTTTTTTTTGTAGCCTACGCCAAGACGGCAGCTTGCCACGCCCCCCAAAGTGCGCCCAATGTCAGCGTCTAACGCCTCCATCATAATGCCATTTTTATTTGCGTTTGTTGTTAGCGATTGCCTCTCCACACACTCTGCTCCTACTTATTTTTTGCTATTTCCATTTACGAGTGTGTTTCGTATTCCTTTTCAAATATAATTTTTAATGCAGTTACCCCCTCTCTCTCTCTCTCCCTCTCTCTCTCTCTCTGCTGACTTCTGCTGCTGTAATAAAAACTGACTTTCTGTTATTACAAGGCGTTTACAGTTGTTGTCTGCCTTTGTGTGCCTTTGTGCTGTGCTTTACATATCTTATTTATTTAGTCTTCTGACTAAACTCTTGTCTTTGGCCAAAACTTGTACCAACTTAAATTTTAAATTCTGCCTTCGTCAGTGCATATGAGAAATTTTATCTCTTTTAATTTGGTTTTGTAGCTCGTGAAACTTGATGAAATGAAAAAATTTCATTTAATAGAATCAACTCGCGAAAATGCGGTTAAAACACTTTTTCCTTGCCGTCGAAACACTAAAGAGCACACACAGACAGTCTGTATATATTATTTTATATATAGACACTATAAAAACTAAGTCAACGAAGCTTATAAAATGCACCGCATGCAAATATTAATTAAAAATGAAGCAAAAAACAGAAAAAGTCAAAGTTTTGAAAGACTGTCAGAGGCATGTAGTCAGCTATCTCTCTTGGTCTCTCTCTATATTAATTTCTCTGCCTCCCTGCCTTTAATGTATACCAAGCTTAGTAGTAAATTAGTTTTACTCTCTGTCAAGGACACAAGACACAAGAAGCTCTGTCTAGTTTGTACCTTAAAAATATTTAATTCAATACTTTCATCGCTGCTTTAAGCACTTGAAGACAATCAACGCATAATTCTACAGACACACACTGCACAACAAAGCATTTGTTTGTTTAAGCATTATAATGTCAACAATGCACATGTTATCATCTAATCCAAACATCTTCGCATTACATCGCAACTTCAAAGTTTGTCCGAAGCCGCAGGAGCCACAATGCAAACCGCATTTTGAAGCCCCAACACCGCAGTTGAGAGCAAATATCGCAGAAGGCTGTAGCTGTGCTACTCGACACACACACTCCCATATACACGCCAGCCACGCCTCTTTTGCTTCAACCCCGCCTTCATGCATCTCTCTAATTAGCGCTGCGAGTTTTGTAATAGAAAGCAATCCTTGCTTGGTTGGATGCTCCATACACAAAAGTGCCCTAAAGCTGCTTTATCAAATTAACGCATCAGTTTCACGAGACCACGCAATGTTTCCCCTACCCCACGCTCCCTCCATTCCTATACTTAGCCACACAGTCGTCCCCTATCAGTGTCATGCCACAAACAACTGCGATTTCGACTGCACGATTTCGAGACACGAGACACGACAAAAACCAAGCTGCGAAAAATTGCCAACCAAACAAAAGTTCAATTGAAACTGAAAATGTGCGAGATGCGAGCTAGGAGTGGGTTAGGGCGGAACAGGGGAGTGACAGTGGACGAAGGGTGGTTCCAGAGGCAGTGGTGAGTCAGTAGCTCAGACAATGAATGCTTGTTGTTTATCTGTGTGTCGCATCGGCGAATTGGCTAATTAATGTCCTCGACATTTTGAACCGAAAAGTCGTGATACCAATTTGTTGAATACTTGTTTTACATTGTTTTGCAACGTGTTTGCTGCACTGATAAGCGAATGAATGAAGTGAATGAAGTGTAGACAAAATGTTTAGAGTGGGGAGCTAAATAAATATTCATGTACTTGCAGTTTAATTCATTACATTCTGCAGCAGCTAACTAACTTTATGGCGTGTGTTTAAGCTAACGTATTTAATTTTTAAGCAACTATAACAACTGATAGTTTACTTTATCCCTTAGCTCTACCAAAAAAGTCTTCCCACACTGCGCTTGCGCAACCACCAAAATCATTGCCTACTTTTAGGATGCAACATAATTGTTTTTATCGCTTTACATTATGGAATTGCCTGCGTTTGTTTTCAGCCTCGTCTAGCTTTGTGACTCCATCAAGATAAGTAAAGCCAACGACAAACTTAACTTCAATATTTTCACAAAATTAATCCAATTAGCAAAACAAATATGCGAAAATTGCCGCGGCGACGGCACACACACGACAAGTTTCTTGGGGGAACCTTTCTATTTCACTCGCTGTCTCTGTTTTGTCGGTAGGTGACTGTATGTGTGTGTGTGTGTGTGTGCGACTTTTGCGGCTTTACTGCCTTTTGGCATGTCTGCTTCTAATTTCATTTCCACGCAGAAGGCAACCAACTGCACTCGCTAAACAAATACCTTTCAATTAGTTGCGGCTGCCAAAACTAAATTATTCTTTGTATGCCAATTTCTGCATCCGTCTACGACTCCATTTGCCAGCTCTGCTTCCTGTCTCTCTCTCTCTCTTTCTCTCTCTCTCTCTCTCTCTCTCTCTCTCTTAGTCCCTGTCTTGCTCTCTCCCCGTTTGTTGCTGTTTCTGTTTTATTTTGACGCTTGTCTGTCTAAATAGACTATTTGAAATTTAGAATATTATTTTAAGAGTGCTAAGTATTGCAGCATTTATTCCAGTATTAAATACTGAATCAGTTTTACAATTTTATTCCAATTTAAACCAAATAAAAATTTCAAAACGTTTAAAAAATGGCTCCAAAGTCCCAATCAACTGAATTCGGCTCATTTCCATTCAAACTTTGAATGCAAAACACTTTTCAACCCAAAAGTAAAATAAAACTTGAAATAGAAATAAATTCCATTGAGTTGGACACGCTTTCGTCGCCAATGGCCTCGCCGTAACCTTGGTTTCCTTAGTCCCCTTAGTCTCCTCAGTCTCCTCAGTCTCCTTAGTCTCCTACAATCCCCTACTGCGTTGCAGACGACGCACTAATGCGGAAAACAAGAAAATTATCACGAAATGCGCATCAATTGACATTCGAGGCGAAAATTGCGAGCATAAGACACAAAATTCGAACCTTTTCACTCCCCTCCCACAGACTTACCTCCTTTTTTCGCACAGTGCACCATCGATAATCGGCAAATACAAGTTGAGCTCGATAATTTTCTTGGCCAGACGAAAAATGTGCAGCAAATTGTTGTTACTGCTTTTGACTGACGAGTTTCTCGCTCAGTTTCACCAACTACTTTCTTTCTCGTTTAGTTTTTTAATTTATTTTATTTTACTTTACTTTTTTTAAGTTGTAGAAAATCAGCAAAATCGCTTCTATTAAAATGCTGTCATTTGCCTGGCAGGGCAGAGTAAAATTTGATCAGGGCATAAAAAAGCAGAAAAGTGTGGAAAATGTTTTGGTCGCTTGTCAATAAACAATTTAAAATGTTAGCTATTTTAAATATTATATAAGATTTAACATAGACTTAAAATTCATTTGGACATTAAAAATATATTAAAAGTCCTTTATATTTTAAGCTCTAAAATCCCTTTTCTTTAGTGTGTAGATGGTTTTTATTTCAGTTAAAGGATTAAATCAATTCGCAGCGTTAATGAGCATTTAATGAAGTGTTTTTATCTAAGAAACAATAACACTAAATTCGTCCACTCGAAATATTAATCTCCAGGCTGAGCAGTGAGTGTCCTTAGCCTTTTATGTCCTTATTATTCCCACATATAATTTTTACAAGGCACAATCCTTTCGTCACTTTACTGTCGTACTTATTGGCCCATTTTTGAAATGCTTATGCCAGCAATTAACATTTATACTGGCCCATATAAATAAGTGTCTAACAAATTAGGCCAACACGCCCCCTGCCGCCCCTTTGATCGCTTCTCTAGTGCGCTGACAAGCTGCGACAAATTAATAAAAATAAAAATAAAAAAAAAATGTGAAAATCAAAACGTTCAGATCATTAAAAGTATTTATGAGCTACGCAAATGCTTCTGCTGTAAGGAGAGGCAATGCCAGTGGGCGTGGCATTACTAGAACTCTAAAAGAGTACAAATTTAATGCGAATTTATTTATGTATATTGTGCATAAAGTGCATAAAGTCTTGGACTGCTTTTGGGTGGCAAGGAACGTGCCAGGCGGAATGGAAATGGCAATGGCAGTGGAAATGGCAGCGGAAATGGAAGTGGCATTGTCAGTAGTCATAAAAATTATCCCAAAAACTGAACTGGGTAGGGGTAGGGGTGGCAAGGAAAACTCGTAAGACAAAGCCTACAGAATGGGCTGCTGTTTGTGCAGATTCGTGTGCGAGTCATAAAAATGGTCAGAAACAAGAAGACGGCATTTGGAATCAAACAGGCAGCTGTGTGGGCGTGGCAGGGCAGCACATAAAAATTGTTTGGCTAAAGAAATTCGCGCGTGTTTTTTGGCATAAACATTTTTATGATCTCTGGAGTGAGCGGACGTTGAAAATGCATTTGAAATTGTCATAAATTCGTATTAATTTGAGGCCGAGCGTAGATTTTATGTACAGAGCGCAAGTTTGTGCGTGCAACCCAACCGGCAGCCACACCCCCTCAACGCCCCTCAACGCCCACCAATGGCCCACACGCCCCTTCGTTTTCTCTGTTGCGGTTTGCTTGGTTTGTTTGGCTTTGTTTTTAGTCCCTGTTTAGTCGCTGTTTATCTTTGTTGTTGGTCTTGGCTTTGCAAACACACCCACACGCACTCACACACACATGTGTGCCTGAGCCCATTTCAAATTTAACGGCCATTTTGTCCTTTCTTTCCTTTTCGGTTTATTTTCTTTTTGTTTTTTCTTAATTGTCCACACATGCAATTCATTGTTTCCGACCACGGCTTATATGAGCAATGTTTATTGTTGTTCATTTTTTATGACAAACGCCATTTTGTTTTCAGCATTAAGTGATAAGTTTAATGAGTTTTACTTGCCAGATTTATGCGAGATATTCCCTTTTATTTCCTGCTCACAGCTTACTCACCTAATCAATGAGACGCGCTCTCAAGTTGACCGTTTAATTGCATTAACTGCGGCTATAATAAATCAAACGCTTTCGACTTAACACAATTTACGTAGCGTTTCCACTGGGAAACTCAAAATTTGTTAACAATCTGACAAAAAATCAACTTGTTTTGTACTAAATATTTTACTAAAAAACATTACTTTATTAAAAATTAATAACACATTACTTAACTATTTATAAGCCAGATTTTATGGGCAAGAGTAATTATTTTCTTTATTTGAAAGTTACTTTACGTCGTACTTTGAGCTATTTCTGGCTACACTCAGTGAATTCATGCAATAACATTTATTTTTTGCAATTTTCTAGATCATTAAAAACACATATACATGCATAACACACTCACCCACACACACACCCAGACTCATGCCAAATTTTAAACGAAAACACGATTTTTAAGTGCAGCCAAAAAGAAAAGCTTGAAAATATTAATGAAAATGTGTAAATGTTTCAAAAATAATTTCGCAGCAAATTCTTCTTGTGCAGTTGTTAGCCATGCGAATTATGTGGCCAACACCGAGCGCAACAACAACTTAAAGAGCCAAATGCCTTTGCCGGCAACGGAAATGTTAACAACGTTTCGTTGGCTTTGGCGGACAGCGGGGCATGGAGGACCTCCGACTAAGGAGACAACAACAGGAAGTGCATAGTTGGCCAACTGCCTTTTGCTTTTAGTATGAGTGTTGGTAACAGTTTTTGCTGGTGCTGTTGTTCCTGCGGCTAGAATTTCGCACAGGAAGTGCTAAAAATAATTGTTAAAAGAGCAGCCATGACAAAAATGTCGAAAAAAGTTCATATAAATAATAAAATTAACCAAAAGCGAAACAAAACACTATACACAAAAGAAAAACAGCGGAGAAAGGGTTGGAGATAGCTAACAAGTGCTTCCTCTCTCACTCTCTGCGTCTCTTTCGCACTAAGCCCGTGAGCTGGCCATTTGTCGCTGCCAACGGACGCTAGAAAAATGTAAATTTTCATTTATGTTGTGCAAATAAAATTTAGTTCTTTGTATTATTTTGGGTTACTTCGGTTTACCAAATGGATTAGGAGCATTCATTACGGAAATGTCAGCGCATAAAGTCCCTCAAATTGTTCTATTGTTGGGAGCACTAATTTATAAGCAAGTGTCAAGTGGTCTTAATGCTCATATTTGTCGAGAGTTTTAAGTTTGTGTTACAATTATTACACACTTCAAGTTTTCCTATGCTGCTTAATTCGCAAATTTAAATTCAAGCGGGCAGTTGCAGTCGTGGGTAGCGACCTCTAGCGTACATTATTCGTACCTTCTTATTTGGACAACAACCAATTCAGTTGTACACTTTCGTTAAGAAAGTAAGGTCAGTAATTGAGCCGTAGTTTTAAAGACTTTTACAATTACTTTTAGAAAGCATTTGATTCATGTTATGTCTTTATAATTAAAATTTAAATAAATAAAAACACATATAATCTGATTTTATTATTAGAAACAAAGTGATTCGGATAAATATGTGATTTTCTTCACTTATTCAAGTTTTACACCGTTGTTAGTATTTTTAAATACCGCACTTTTATGTTTAAAGTGCTTTCAGACGCACGGTCACACTGCAGTTGCATTGCAATTTTCTGTAGTACGTTCTAGTGAAATCGTTTCTAAATTACAAATAAGCAGAGAACACTGCACAAAATACAATAACAATGGAAGCCGTGCCGCGTCTGCACATGCTTTGGTTTGCCCTCAAGCTCAGTCCTGAGGGCACATCCTTTATGGCGCTGAAAAAGGTGATCTTTGTGGCAAATGGGAGTGGGTGAAAATTGGAAATGGGAACTGAGACAGCGGCACTAAAAACGTTCGACGGTCGACGAACTAATCAATTACCGCTGCTGGTGGCGCAACAGAGATAGACTCACACAAACATGAGTTGATCCACAGCAAGCGCCGAGCTTTGTCTGCTGCTCTGAGTTCTTTGTTGTGTTTTCCCACCGGGTTGGGGGCGGAGTGCGGCGAAAGTGACTGTCGCTGACTCATCGCAGTCGTTGCCTGATTAACGCAATAATTGCCGAACAAATAAACAGTAAAACATACGCTCACCTGCTATTTCGCTCTCTCTCTCTATCTCTTCTTTCCCTCTCTTGCTCTCTGCCTTCCAGTACATTGCCGAGTTCTATCATGAAGATCCCGAGGCCTATTCCAAGGAAGTGCATGCACTGGAGACACTGCGTAATCAGGCGATGCACACGACCAAAGACGGCGCTCCGATAATGAAGCGTTACTATTGCCAGCTCTACGCGCTGCAGAATCGCTTCCCACAGCTCGCTGAGCGCAGCATCTTCACCTTCACCTGGAAGGATCTCTATCATAGCACAGTGCATGAAGTGAGCGACATGCGCTTTGAGCGTGCTGCTGTCCTCTTCAACATTGCCGCCTCCCACACGCAGTCGGGCGCGTCGGTAACGCGTGGCGACAGTGATGGCATGAAAATGGCCTGCACACATTTCCAGGTAAGTAAAAACACACATCTGTTCGCACACCTGACTGTAATTGAGTTATATTTATAGGCTGCCGCATGGGCATACAATGAGCTGAGGGAACGCTATGCGAACGTTAACAGCGGCGGTGACTTTATGACCAATGAACTATTGGTTTTCCAGCAGCAGGTCTCCCTGGCCCAGGCTCAGGAGTGTATACTGGAGAAGTCACTAATCGATAATCGTAAGCCGCACATTGTGGCCAAGGTCACGGCCCAAATTGTGGTTTACTATGGCGCGGCTTTGGCCGCACTTTTGACTGGCGGCGATGACGGACCAGTCGCCCAGGTGATCGATAGCTCCGTCTACAAGCTATGGAAGAAGTACGTGCGCTTCAAGATCAACTATCTCAATTGCATACTGTACCTGTACCAGGGCCAACATGCCGAGGAGCAGCGCAAAATGGGAGAGCGTGTAACGCTTTACCAGGTTAGATCAGCTTACTCCAACTTATGCCACAAAATCTGAAATGCTTTTTAATCTAGGCTGCCTGGGAGAAGCTGGAGGAGGCTCGCAAGGAGTCCAAGGGTTTGCCAGATCAGAAGGAGATCAACGAGTCGCTCAGCTTCACTGCCGATGTGGTGGAAGCCAAGCGGAAGAACGCCAAGAACGAGAACGAGTTCATCTACCACGAGGCAGTGCCGGAGTTGAACACAATTGCCGCTGTCCAAGGCGCCAATTTGGTCAATGGCATTGGATTCTCCATAACAGACGAGGAGTTTGCTGGCGTCGATCTGTTTGCACGTCTGGTGCCAATGAAAGCGCACGAGGCCAGCTCCATGTACAGCGAGGAGAAGGCCAAGGTGCTGCGCAAGTATGGAGCCTTGTTGGAGGAGAAGGACACCCAGCTCGACAGCTATATGAGTTCTCTGACACTGGATAATCTAAACATCAATGAGGAGCAGGCCAACAAGTTGCCACAAGGAATCGTGGATCGATGTGCGGCTTTGCATGCCAACAAAACGGCCATTAGCGATCTGATTGAGGCCATGTCCCAGCTAGCCGAGATCACGGCCGATGTGGAGACAAATCTCAGTGAATTGACCCACATGTTGGAGGCGGAGGCCCAAGCAGAGCGGGAATTCCAAACAGCGAGCGGAGTGCAGCGCACACCCAACGCCCACATCACCGAACTGACCCGAGAATTCCAGAAATACAGTGAAGCTCACACTAGAGCGGGAGAGTCCAATAATACTCTGCGCAAAGCCATGAGTTTGCATGTGAACAACTTGAAAATCCTTGCCCGTCCGCTCCAGGAGATTCAGCAGTTGATGCCCAAGCTCAGCTCGGAGCTAAACACCACGGAGATCTTCAAGGATGTCAAACTGATAGTGAACAAGGTGAACGAGATGAAGGCACAGCGTGCACAGTTCCATGCTGATCTGCGTATTGCCATCAACGAAGACGACATCACCGCGAAAGTAATCGCCCATGGTGGGCAGGAGGGATTGCAGGCACTGTTTGCCACTGAGTTGGCCAAACACGATAAGCTGACCCAGCTGCTCGACCAGAACTTGTTGGCCCAGCAGAATATACTGCAAGCCCTGACAGAGGCATATGCTCGGGCAGCTCCAGTGCTTAAGACGTTGCAGGATGTGAAGCAGAAACGGGAGCATTTCTACAGCTCGCTGGCTGCCTCTTACGATGTGTATGAGGATTTGTTGGCCAAGTCGGCGAAGGGTTTGGAGTTCTACAAGAAGCTGGCGGGGAATGTCCAGAAACTTCTGACACGTTTCAAATCCGCACGCGATGTGCAATCCGAGGAACGTCAGCAACGACTGCAAAGCGTTAAGGCGCCACCAGCAGCAGTCCCAACACCAGTAATTCCTCCAGCTGGAGTAATCAAACCCGATGTGATCAATTCCAGCGGTGCTCCTAAGCTGCGGGATTATCTTAAGGCCAAGAACAATAACATTTCCACGCCCACCATCGATGCGACCAGCTATGTGCCCACAGTGCGTCCAGTGCCAGTTGGCTCCGAGAATCCCACCCAGGCTGTCTGCTCGGCCTATGCCACGGCACCACCGCCCAACGAGCCACCGCCACCCTACAGCCTGCAGCAGCAGCAATACTATGATCCTAACGCCGCTGGCTACACCAATCCCATGTACCAGCAACAGCAGCAGCATGTGGCTCCTCCCGCCTACAAGGCACAGGCCTCGCCCAACTCACAGACGCTCCATGGCGCGATGGCAGCGCTGAGCATGCAACAGGCCCAGTCAGAAGCTGCAGTTGGAATGGGAGTGGGTGCTGGAGCTGGAGCTGGAACTGCTTATGGCCAACAATCGCAGTTGAATTATGGCTATAATTATGGTGCTTATCCAGTACCTGCTGCTTCTCCAGCGCCACAGAACTACAACTACCAGCAGCCACTGTATGTGGCCACATCCACGCAGCCAAGCGACTCTTCCATGGCATATCCACAGCAGCAGCAACAGCAGCAGCTACAACAGCAGCAGCAACAACAGCAGCAGCAACAACAGCAGCAACAACAGCACCAACAACAGCAGACGCAACCTCAGCAGCAGCAGCAGCTGTCTGCCTATGGACAGCAGTCGACAGCTCCGCAATCTCTGATCTATCAGCCATCAAATGCAGCACAGACTTATCCCCAACAGAACCAGCTGTCCATGTATCCAGCTTATGCTCAGCAGCAAAACTCCACCAATTATCCCCAATCTCAGCCAGCGCAATCCATTGGTTATCCCACAGCTCAGCAGTCTGCAGTCTACTCTCAATCCCAGTCGCCACAGCAGCCGCAGAACACAGCTGTTTACACTCCTCAACCGATACCTTCTCCACAAACAGCATTCCAAGCTCAACCACAAGCTCATGTTCAGCCCCAAACCACGCCCATGCCCACGTCCATGCCACAACTGGCACAGGCGTATCCAGTGGCTACCACCGCTGCTCCCAGTTTAGATGCCAACTACTTGAGCTACTCCAATCATCCCGGCTACAGCTTCAATCCCCAGACGGGCAACTATGACTACAGCAGTGGCTATCAGCATGGAAACAGCAATCACATTCCACAGGTTTCGCATGGAACTGGTCACTTCAGCCAGAGTGGACAGCAGCAGGCAGCCATTGTAGGTACCACGGACTCTGAGCTAGCTAATCGCAGTAATCTGGCAACTGGATTCGATGTGAGTAAGCAACTTTAATCGCCAGTAACGAAGCTAATCAATTTTATAACATTACAGTCGCCAATTGTGTCGCATACGCAAACAACAGGAGTCGGCAATGAAGCCAACGCTGTGCCCAATCAGGAGATGGTTGGCAACTATTATACGCCTCCTTACGGCTATCATTCAGCGGAAGAGATGCCCACACATCAGCAACAACAACAACAGCAGATGCAGCAGCAACAGTTGCAAGCACAGCCGGAACAGCAGAATCCGCCTGTAGCCGTTGCCACGCCTCCCATCAATCAAAAGCCATCGATATACATGCAGAGTGGTGGCAGCAGCATTGCGAGCACGCAAACAACCACAAGTAGTGCTCCCTATGCCTCTTCCTCCACATTGCAGGCGGAGACGAAGCCAACCAAATCAGATTCCAGTAATGTAGATTTGCTCAGCGACTTGGACATAGATTGTGTGGGTGCTATGCCCTTGCCATTGCCGTTGTTGCAGCCACAGATTGTAGCCACGACTACACCCCCGGGTAGTCAAGTGGCCACCACTGAGACGCCAGCAGTTCCCACAACTGCAGCTGCCACACTCTCGCCCATGGCTTCTCCAGCTGTTACAGCCGCTTCGCTGCGCAAGAATAGTCTCGACAATCTATCCAATTGCTCGGACTTGAGCTCCATGGATAACTTTGACTGGGATTCGGTTTCACTGACACATTCCACAAGCGATAAGCAAACGGTCACCGATAGACAAACATTCCAGATGCGATCCTACGATCCATTTACCGATGACAAGACCTTGAAGTACTTCCATAAGGAAGTGGAGAGCTACGAAAAGTTGGTAGAAAATCTACACGTTAAAATGCTGAATGGCAACACACAGCTGGGCACCAAGTGGCAGGAACTACAGCAGAAACTCGATAAGAACACCAATGTGAAACGAACGACGACGATTGCTAAATTGTTTCCCGAAAAGAATCGATCGCTGGACTGTTTGCCCTACGATCATGCACGTGTCAAGCTGGACAAGCAAACGGATGATTACATCAATGCAGCATATATGAAGGTGGTACCCTGACTAGTGACCAATCCCAACTTCAACTAATCTAAATTCATTTTTAGAGTCTCAGCGCTGGTTGTCCCAACATTATTGTGGCACAAACTCCACAAGCGAATACCATAAACGATTTCTGGTCTATGATTTGGTCAGAGAAGGCGCGCACTGTTTGCTGTTTGCATACCACTAATGAGGTGAGTTAATTAATTAATTAATCTAGTACTTTAACTAATGTTTACTTTATTTACAGCTCTTTGATCCTTTCTGGCCACAATTGGTGGATCAGGCCGCTCACTATGACGACTTCACCGCGAACTGTGTGAAGCAGCAGCAGCTCAGTCACTGCACGGAATATCAGCTGAAATTATCGATGCACGGCGCTGATGCTGTGCTGGATTTATCCGTGCTGCTGCTCAAACAATGGACCAAAAAGTAAATATCATATAACATTTTAGTTTATATAGTATCTTTATGTTGATTGTTTTTTTCTGTTGTAGTTCGCCAACTCAATTGCTGGGCATTGCGCAGAATGCACTACAGATGCATCAAGAGCGTTGTCTAAGCGCCAATGCAGCCACTTCGCCGCTCATTTTGAACTGTCTGACAGGCTCAGAGCGCTCGGAGCTTTTGGCCATCGGGGTCTGTGCCTTGATGGGCACTCAAACCAAGCGACCTATACTAATAAGTGAGCTATTAACTTTAAACTACTTTCATCTTTAACTAAAAGTCGTCTTTTTGCAGATGTTGTTGATGTTTGGTCGCGTATTTGCATGCAGCGTCAGAATTCGCTTAGGGACGCAGCTATCCTGGAACAGTCTATGCAAATTGTGCTCACTCATGCCCACGATGTGCTCAACAAACGTAAGAATTAATTGACTTTAACTACCTTTATAATTAAGAATGTAATTAATTTTATAAACTAAATAATTTAAGGTGGCATTATAACTTCGTATCAGATGAAAATGGCACCGCAGGTAACAGCCAAGGAGCAGCAGGAGAACAAGGATCCGTTGAACGAACTGGATGCGCTTTGGAAAATGAAATAATCGACTGAATCAATGAACAAGTGCATCGCTTAAATGCTTAATCAATATATTATATATACAAACATATACATATACATATTTACACATTTTATTCAAAATGATAATGTTTATAAACTATTTATACAAAACTATTTACCTATCGGCAATTGTTGCAAACAATTCGACGCAAGATCAGCAAAAGTATTGATACGATATCAAAACATTTCAAATTGTATTTGTCCTATAAACTGTTATATAAACTATTTTTTCAAACTACTTTAAGTACAACGTTATTATAAACATTTTTAAAAAACTTCAGGATACAGGCCTTTGCTGGCGATGTGACACAAATTACCGCGATTGCGAGCAATGCGGAAATATCCCTCTTCTCCAAAGTGTTTGCCCCAGGAGTTCTTGACCAGCCAGTAGTCCCCGTAGTGTCTATCAGTGCCATAGCCTATTAGAGTCACTGCATGATTGGCCCTCTTGTGGCATTTTTTCGTCAAGACTCCACGGTGGTAATGATGCAGGGGCGTGGCATCCAGCGACACGGCTATTGGTCCCTTCTCAGCTAACACTGCTGCCAATTTAGACTCGCTCTTGCGGATGCGCACAATACTCTTGACCTTCGCGCCAACATTGGACCTGCGGAAGTGACAGTGATACCGTTTGGCTTTATAACGGTATGATTTCTCGGTATCAATGCCACCATTTTTCATAACGTATTTAAGAGCCAAGCTCGCGAGTCCTCCATCACAGCCATCGTTGGCCCTGGAGCAATCCATTAGATTTTGCTCAGAGAGGGACACCAGATGCCCGGTCTTCCTAAAACTTTGACCCTCCAGAGTTCCCACCGCAGCAAAAGCCCAACAGGAGCCACAGTGTCCCTGGTTCTTCACCTCTGTCACAGCGCCTTTTTCCCTCCAGTTGACACTACGAGGTAGCTGAAAATCTTCAGGAGGTTCATAATATGTATATTCGTCACCGTCCTCTGTATCCTTGGTGGCATTTAAACCGCTAAGCATTTGACTCTCAAATTCCTCTGGAAGCAGATCCGTGAACTGATTGATGCCCATCTCAAAGGTCTCCTCGCCAGCCTTGAATCGCTCGTTGTGCTCCTCCATCATAGCCACATTGGCCTGGAAGATTCCCCAGCGCGTTTGCTCCTCGGCCTCATCCTCATACTGCTTGCTGTGCTTGTCTTTGAACTCCTCCCAGTCCCAGGACAAAGCTTGCACGCAGCTCACAAGCACCAAGAGCCCAACAAATTTTTGAATTCCTCCCATGTTGCACAGGCAATAACTCAAATCGGTGTGCCGACCCCATGTTTTATGTGGCTTTATATACCCTCTCTTGGGACCCTGTGCTTAAAATAGGTAAGCGGGTCGTTTTGGTAGAAACATATATACTATATATATATGTATATATTCTTGATATGCAGCAACAGCTGTTGTAACATCTAGATCTTAAAGGGCTTATCTCTTAAAATTAATTTTAGAATTTTCTAATCACTTTAAAATAAGTTAATTGGGAGAACTTTAGTAGAAGTGCACGGTCTTTTAAAGTCGACACATCTTCTGCCAATTCTAATAGTTTATTGCAAAATGCAACCACAATCATTCCTTACCTATATGCGGGACATTTAGTAATATTTTTATAAATATACATTAACATTATTTAATTAAAAACTCATGATTTCATCGATGCGTCTCTAAGGAATTAGTAGGAACCTATTTTTATATAATTTCAAAATTTAATTGAAAATTGTTAATTGCTATACATAATATTTATTGAAACTATTTTTAGTGATTGATTTTCAAAATTATTAGAAAACTTCTGGATACACAGCTCTGCTAGCGATCTGACACAAATTTCCCCGATTACGACCGATGAGGAAATATCCGTCGTTACCGACTTTTCGACCCCAGGAGTTCTTGACCACCCAGTAATCCCCGAATTTTTTATCAGTGTCATAGCCTACAAGAGTCACAGCATGATTGACTTTTTTGCCGCAGCCTCCCGATATGACACCTCTGTGGTAGTGGCGCATGGGCGTGGCATCCACCTCTACGGCAATTGGTCCCTTCTCAGCCAAAGCTTTTGCCAGGTCCAGTTCGTTGCCTTCATCAATCATGACGATTTTCTTGACTTTTGCTCCAATGTTGGATTTATTGAAGGAGCATTTCAACTGTTTTTTTTCTTTGTATGGGTACGATTGTTCGGTATCGATGCCACCATTTTCCATAACGTTTCTTAAAGCCACATCGGCGTTTCCTCCACCACAGTCAAAATTGTCCTTAGAACAGTCCAATAAATTCTGTACGGAAAGTGACACCAGACGCTTAGTCTTCACGAAGTTAACACCCTCCAGAGTTCCCACCGCAGCAAAAGCCCAACAGGAGCCACAGATTCCCTGCTTCTTCACCTCTGTCACAGCGCCTTTTTCCCTCCAGTTGACACTACGAGGTAGCTGAAAATCTTCAGGAGGTTCATAATATGTATATTCGTCATCGTCCTCTGTATCCTTGGTGGCATTTAAACCGCTAAGCATTTGTATCTCAAATTCCTCTGGAAGCAGATCCGTGAACTGATTGATGCCCATCTCAAAGGTCTCCACGCCAGCCTTGAATCTCTCGTTGTGCTCCTTCATCATAGCCACATTGGATTGGAAGATCTCATGACGCAATTGCTCCTCGGCCTCATTCTCATATTGCTTGTTGTGCGTGTGCTTGAAGTCCTCAAAGTCCCAGGACCCAGACCAGGCCTGCACGCAGCTCGCAAGCACCAAGAGCCCAACTAGCGTAAGGAACAACTTCATGTTGAATAGAAACTAACTTAAATCGTGTGAGTAGTGACCCCATCTTATATACACTTGTTTGAGACCCTGTAGTTCAAATTGGTAAGCGGGTATTTATGTGGTGTTCCTTAAGCTGTAAATATATTTGGCATACCATTATTTTTTTCTCATGAGGGCCTTTGAAAGTCGACCCGACTTCTGAGATTCTACTAGCTTATTTAGAGGTGAAATCCAAATTAATCAGAACAAATCGAATATGCGGGATTATTTAAAGCTACTTATTTTATGATGGTATGATGGATTCTTAATCGGGATTGTCGGGATTCATTGGACGAACTGGATGCACTTTACAAAATGAATTCAACTACTGAATCAATGAACAAGTGCATAAAAACATACATAAAACAACAAATCAACAAATTGATTACAATATCGAAGCATAAGACTCTGCTTTGGAGAGTGATACCAAGTGCCCGGTCTTCCTGTGGTGCTGACCCTTTACAGGTCTGGCGGTTGCAAAGGTCAACAGGAGCCGCAGTCTCCCTGATTCTTGATTCGAGGCAGCTAAAAATGTGCCGGAACATAATAATAATACGTATTTTTGTCTTCATATATATTTGAATACAATACATTTTCGTTGTGATCAGATGTGACATCACATCGAAGGCAGACATATCATTGTAGAACTGCTGAAGATATGTTATCAAATAGCTGTCCTGAATAGCTTGCCAAGGAAACCTCCTTTACAAAAGTCCAGGACGAGCCAAGTGGGCTCAAAGGGATTTACCAGTGCACTCTTGATCAGTGCGAACTTCTTCATGGCTGTGATGAATTGCGGTGTGGTCATTATATTGTCTTCCAGTTGGACATAGATTACAGAGCGTAGGTGGGATTTGGTACTTGTCTTATAGGTTGGTATACCTAGTGCTATGGTTACCTTATCTCGTCCCTTGCTGCTTAGAAAGCTGTTTTTCCTGTCAGCCAACAGATGAGCCGGAAAACGATAGGCCAACAAAAGAGGTTCCTTTGGTAGCTTTTCTGAGGAATCAACTGTCCCCAGTCTGGGTGTATCATTAGAATTAACTTTAACTTTAGCTGAAATTCAACTAAATTTTTCTTAGTCGATATTTTTGGGAATATTTCTCCCACAAGTATACAAAATAATATGCAGGTAGCTAAAATGAGCAAAAAATGAAACAAATTCTAACATTTCCGACCACTTTTGATTGTTTTAAGATTTATTTAAGTTTCAAATAATATTTCTTTCTCTATCTACGCTGTTTCTTTACAAACTAATGTCCATTGTCTAAATATTTTCCCATAATCACGTCACTTGACTGAACATAGTGCACCCAATCGATTGGCTACACATTTTATCGGTGCCCTGTCAATCTATATATGTACATATATATACAGTCATCTTTCTTTAAAATAACTGTGTCATAAGTCCAATTATTTAAGGTGTCTTTTGCCACCCATTAGACCTTGCTTATTACAACTTTTATTTATAAACCATTTGCAAATCTGCTTATCTTTTAATGGAGTTCCCTAATTTATCAATTGTCATTTAGTGATATTAATTAATTATTGAATTATCAACTGTCAGTTGATAAGACATCGACACCATTTCTCTATGCTTTCCCAGTAGATAGTAATAGTATTTAAAAACTGGTTACTTCTTGTGGTTTCAGGCAGTTTGTCACCAGCCATTATTCGAACAAGTTCTAATAGGAATCAATTTCAATATACTCGTAGCAAATATGAGTGAGTAAATATTAACAAAGTTTAGGTTCATTGAGTAAAATAAACAATTAAAAACAATTCAATGGCAATGAACGATAAAGTGGCAAATAAATTGTGATTAATTTACAAGTGATTTATAACTATAATAGTGTAAATAAAGTGAATAAAAAAATTTATATATATGTATGGAAAGTTATTATATTCACAGACTTGGAAGGTTTAACTATTTTAAATGAAACTCAAATTACTTAAAATATTTAATTTCATTTTTTAAATATGATATTTTAGTTGTAGTTAATAATTTTTGAGTTAATTATCAACTCTTAAACACAAAATAAATTACATTTGCTGTAATAATTACTTTAATTTAAATTAAATATTAATAAATTTTCTTCTTTATAGTTTATACTTCAATGAAGAACACCAGCTGGCTAATACCGCTACTGGCCATAGTGACCCTAGTGGTATCTTCAGCTATGGCAGCCACATTTGATCCGGAAGAGATCTGCACACTGGTCGTAAATGGCACCAAGATAAACGATCCCAGGACCTGCAGCAGTTGGATACAGTGCATCGATGAGAAGCCCGTGAATGGCAGCTGCTCTGATGGACTCTACTACGATCGGAACAGCGAGGACTGTGTGGCAGCCGAGGATGTGGTCTGTGTCTCGAGTAATCCATGTGCGGAAAAGCTCAACGGTTTCACCGCCGATCCGTACTCCTGCAATGGATATTACTATTGCAATAATGGAGCGGGATCTCGCGGGGAATGCAACGCTGGACTCAACTTCAATCCCAATACGGAGGCTTGCATACGTGACTATCCCTGCAAGGCCAAAATGAATCCCGATAGCTACTGCAATATACTACCCGATGGAGTATTTATTAAGGATCCGTGGAATTGCAATGGTTGGCAAATGTGCTGGCAGGACGAGATCGTTAATGGCACCTGCCCCGATGGTTTCCGCTTCAGTGCGAGTCTCGGCCAGTGTGATTACCCACAGAATGTGGCTTGCGGCTTTACTGAGCCTCCGCCGCAGACTGCACAGCCGGATTTCTGCCCGGAGGCAGGCAGTTTCGTGTCCGACAATCGCACCTGCAATGGCTACTACTACTGCCGCAGCAGCACGGATGGCACAATGATTCTGCTGCACGGCGTGTGCTCCGATGGACGCTTCTTCACGCCGTTGAATGGTGGCGCCTGTGTGCCACGCACTGACATACGCTGCGACTATAATCGGTGCGTCAACATGGGCAATACGACCATTCAGTTGGCCAACTTGTCGGATGATGGATGTACGGGTTTTGCTATTTGCCAGAATGGCACTACAATTGCTGTGGCTGACTGCCCCACCGACGAGTATTTCGACGAACTGACTCAGTTGTGCACTAGCCAGGTCGTGTCGTTTAAGGCCTGTGCTCTATCAGCGGACTCCACGACAGCAACAATGATCGATGAGGACTTTGGCAGCACAACAACAGCAGCCACGTGAGTCGATTGCCGTCGGACTTTATTCATATCGTTATTCATAATATAAACAAACATCAATTTGCAATCAAAAGCCGCAGAAAACAGAACAAGTCACTAAATTATTGTATTTAAATAAAATTAATTTAAATCAAGTGTATTCAACTTATGGTTTAACCTTCAGCGAACTGCGCACACCCGTCGTAAAGCAGTGCAAAGCGCAGGCAGTACGAACCATTGCTGACAGATGGCGCCACTAAAAACTGCTTCAAGAATAAACTGCTTTGTTTGGTTAGCCAGCTTTATTTAAACATTAACTTATTATCACCCTTTCTTTAATCCTCATGGGCATTTAAATTAATTTCCTCCACTTGCTCAGCAGCGGGTTCAGTGTCGCTGTCATTATCATCAATATCCAGCTCCAAATCGTCGCCTTCGTCGTCAATTTCCTCACTGGAAATAAGCTCAGAGTCCGAATCATTACCGCTATTATTCTTAACGCACTTTCCGTTCAACTGATTCAGTGTCGATTCCAGCTTGTTGGCCCGCTCCAGCAGCAGGCCCAAACGCTTGTCAATGTCCCCAAAGACATCGGGAGCAGCCTTGGAAGTTGTGGCCAAATCGGCATCTCCAATTAAATCGGGTTTCGGGATTTCGTCCATGTTTCGAAATAATGTTTGATTTTAAATAGTTATATATATTTTATTTTAGTACGTACGCGTCAAACTGAAAAGGCTAATGAAGTTTAAGTGGGCTCTATAACGATTTTAACCTAGGCCTACTCAGTTGGCCCAAAGAGCGAGCAACGACAGCACACTCGGGTGTCTCGACTCGAGATACTCTGACGACACCAATCTCTCGGAGCGATCGCATCGCACTCTTTGCGGCATTTTCAGTGAGCGCGCGAGCGGCAAACGGTAAACAACAACAGCTGGTGCTTCTGCTGCCAAGAGTCAAGTAAAAACGGCAAGAGAATAAAGTAAAAAAGGCCAAGAGACCTGGAAGATACGCAGTGCAACATTGCATGTATCCGACGGATGCGCGCGTATCTTTTTCTGCGACAAACTAAATAATTACGCAAGTGAGTTGAGTGAAAAAATATTCGCATCGATAGCTTGTTGGCTAAAAAGCACTGATAATTGTTATCAGCGATATAATCAGTCACTATTCGCTTTCTTTTACGCGCAAATTGTGAAAAACAATTAAAAATACTCATAAAAAAAAAGTAGACAGAGAAATTGTTAGTGTCTTTTGTTTTGTGTTGGCCAATCACTGGGCCAAGTTAACGTCTGACTTTTCAAGTTGCGGTTTGCTGCCGTCTTCATCTCAATTAACGTTAGTTCATATTGTATCTCTCTCCCTGTCGCTCTCCCATTAGTCGCTTTGTATCTACAGCTGTTGAAAAGGTGGAAACCAGTTTCCAAGTAGCTTATTCCGCTGTTCTTCTAACGTTTATTTGTTTTGGGCTCACACACCATAGCCAAAAAGTCAAATGTGAATATGTGCATAACTACAAATACATCTTACAAATACAAGTGTATCTGTGTATCTGTGAAGCTAACAACTTGCAACATGTGCTTTTTTTGTGGAGTGCACTAAAACCGAAAGTTTTCTTAGTTTTGACGTATACTTGCCTTATAAACTGAAGGTTTCTAAAGTTAACATAATGTTTAGCTAAGTGAATAACTAAAAATATAGTACATAGGAGCAAACATTATGTTGTTAGCTAATTACTTTGCAAAACTCTTGTGTTAGGAAACACCACACTCAGCAGAAGCTGCATGGGCAAGCAGTGCCGGTAAGCAGTTTAAAAGTTAAGCATTCAAGCAGTGCTACTGCTCCACACAAGCAGTGCTCACTGCTTGTCGGTTATTTAAATTTTAAATAAATGCGCTGAACGTCGAAGAATTCCCATCTTAAATTCGTAAAAAAAGCTAAAACGAGTAAGTCGACCTATAAGGACCCTGTACTTCTTTAAAGACAAAAACGTTTACAACGTTTTAAACCTGATCTTTGACTTCTTTCAAGTAAAACAAAATTGAAAGCCCGCTCATTTACTACTTCACTATTTTAGTGCTAACTTTATTCAGTTTGTTTTCTTTTCGCATAAGCGTACAAAAATATGCATAGAGATAATACTAGAACTAGAGTGCTACGAACTACGAGCTGAATGCAGATGAGTGCAGCAGCCGAATCATTAGTAATCCTCATCGCAGAAGCAGCCATCCCGCGAGTTCTCCACAATCCAGTCGAGATACTTGGTAACTCTGGTATAGACACCCGGATAATTGGGTCGCGCACACCCATTGCCCCAGGAGACGATGCCGATCTGCTCGAAGCGCTTGTCGTCGGGGCGCAGACGGACGAGGGGACCACCAGAATCCCCCTGGCAGCTGTCACGCATGCCCACACCGGGATAACCTGAGCACATCATGTTCTTGGTAATCATTTTCTGTGTGTAGTTCGTTTGGGCCACACACTCGTCGTTGTCCAACACTGGCACCTCCACCTCCTGCAGCAGACAGGATGGCTTGCCATCCTCCTTGAGCGTTCCCCAACCGGTGGCAATGGCCCGAGTGCCCACAAACAAATCATTTCGCTGCTCCACGCGAGGCAGACAAATGGGTCGTATGAAACTGGTGATGGGCACTCGATCATTGAGACGCAGCAGAGCGATGTCATTGTCAAAGTTGGAGAAACTGAACTTTTGGCTAAAGGCACGCAACACAAATCGGGTCTCGGGACGCTCCTTGTCGTTGCAGCGATCGTGCTCGCCAAAGGTCACCTTGATCATGAACCACATGAAGCCCTTGACGCAGTGCGCCGCCGTCAGCACGTAGCGATCGTTGATCAGCGTACCGCCGCAGTAGAATCGATTGAAGTAGCTCAGTCTGGCCATCCAGGGATACTCGCTGACGCCAGTGGTCGTACCTCCCACGATCCGCGACTCATCGTTGCGTTCCCCGCACCTGCAAAACGTTGGGATGAGTAAAGTGGGACTTGAGTTGAGCCAGTAAATGATTATCATCCACTTAAGGGCGCATAAAAAGCAGTTTGAGTACTGAAATTGATTTTTAGTCTGTGGGAAAACCTATCGAACAGTTTAAATTATTTTGATTGAAGACCGCAGTAAAGTAAAAAGAGTTCGATTACAAGAACTACCGCACACTAAGACTCCTCTTACTTTAAAAGCTAAGGCTTGGCTATTTTTTCAGCAGAAAGTGCATTAAAGCTTCTCCAACGGACTGACTTCTTTTTAAAACAAAAGCTTAAACCCTAAAGCATTTCAACGCTACAGTAAAGCTTCTGTATTTAATCTCAAATAGAAGGCTTTATATTGAAAGCCCATTAAAGCTCAAACTTGATGCATTTATCATTCACGTTATGTTAGTTGTAGTGAAAATAAATTTGACTTTAGTTAGAATTTGGATTTGAGATCTACTGAAAGTTCTGTTCGCTTGGTATTACAGCTGGAATATCCAAATTCCCAGTTGAATTCTCAGTCGAAAAGAAATCCTCAGTAAGATACAACAGAATTTTCAATCCAAATAATTTTGTGCATAGCAAGCTGCTGTTAATTCTGTTTGTCTGGTATTTTTGTTAAAATATGTGCAGCTCCTGAGCTCCCTATATTAACGAAAAACATCAGCGATCAGCTAAAAGTGAAGACTTTTCTAGCCGATTCACCAGGAGTATGCTAACTCTACTCTCTGTAATTGAATTTAAATTACAGTCTGTCGCTTGCTGCTGATTATGATCGCCTGGTGTTTAACACAAAGAAATCTTCGATTTTGGCCCTTGGCGGTTTTTTTTTTGCTTGACCACTGCGATCTGCAGTGCCCAAAATCGTTAATAATTCTTGCTGAAATACCAGGCCAACAGAAATATCAGCAGGTCGCTATGAAAAATTATTTAACATTAACATTATCGTTAACAGTGACTTAGCATAACATTGACTTAACATAACATTAACTTAACATAATATTGACTTAACATAACATTGACTTAACATTAACTTTACATTGTCTTAACATTGACTTAACATTGACTTAACATTAACTTAACATTAACTTAACATTGACTTAACATTGACTTAACATTGACTTAACATTGATTTAACATTGACTTAACATGAACTTAACATTGACTTAACATTGACTTAACATTGCACTAACAGTGCATCAACAGTACATTAACAGTGCAACTACAGTGCATTAACATTGCATTAACAGTGCATCAACAGTGCATCTACAGTGCATCTACAGTGCATCTACAGTGCATCTACAGTGCATTAACATTGCCTTAACAGTGCATCTACAGTGCATCTACAGTGCATAAACATTAACAGTGCATCAACAGTGCATCTACAGTGCGTCTACAGTGCATCTACAGTGCATTAACATTGAATTAACAGTAATCTAAAGTGCATAAACATTAACAGTGCATCAACAGTGCATCTACAGTGCATTAACATTGAATTAACAGTACATGTAGATGCACTGTAGTTGCACTGTTAATGTAATGTTGATGCACTGTTAAGTCCATGTTAAGTCAATGTTAAGTCAATGTTAAGTCAATGTTAAGTCAATGTTAAGTCAATGTTAAGTCAATGTTAAGTTAATGTTAAGTCAATGTTAAGTCAATGTTAAGACAATGTAAAGTTAATGTTAAGTTAATGTTAAGTCAATGTTAAGACAATGTAAAGTTAATGTTAAGTCAATGTTATGTTAAGTTAATGTTATGTTAAGTCAATGTTATGCTAAGTCACTGTTAACGATAATGTTAATGTTAAATAATTTTTCATTGCGACCTGCTGATATTTCTGTTGGCCTGGTATTTCAGCAAGAATTATTAACGATTTTGGGCACTGCAGATCGCAGTTGTCAACCAAAAAAAAACCGCCAAAGGCTAAAATCGAAGATTTCCTTGTCGATCATAATCAGCAGCAAGCGACTGACTGTAATTTAAATTCAATTACAGAGAGTAGAGTGCGGGAGCGTATGTGAAAAGAAAACAGAGAGAGTTACTTGTTAGCGCCACAGATGACAGTGAACAAGAGCAATCTGTTGGCGTCACACAGAGATCTCTGAGCGCAATTAGGGCAGGGAGTGGAAGTCTGCTTAAGCAATTTGTGGAGGCAGTAGGCGTGACTGCTTTATAGGGTTGGCCACGCGTCCTTCTGCCTGTTATGCACATTTCGCTTCTGACAAACCTAATAGACCCCTATAGTCTTTTTTAGAGTACGGGGTCTAAAAACTCAACAAAAATGCTTTGAAAGCACCTGTTTAAACAGCTTTTATGTTTATTTCTGTTAGTTAAAAGCTTTGTCTGCCAAACAAGAACAGCAACAAAAGCTTTTCACTGTTCCCAATAGCTTAATATTCTCCGCCCAAGACTAAAATACACTAGTCTAAGCTCCAGCTCGTTAACAATCAATGAGAGACGCCGTCGATAGGTTCAAAGTTCAATAACCTAAAAGAGATTAACAGTCCTCATTAATATGGCCATAAAGAAAGTGTCAAAGTGTTTTATGAGCTTGGCTTAAACGTTTTCTTATTTTTGCAGATTTTCCAACGACTTTATTGAGATGTCGTTACATTAAACTGGTTTCTGTTTTGTTTAATTGCCAAATTTGCGTATGCAAAGCAGATGCAGTGCCAAAGGAGAGAAAGGAAGGGTGTTGGAAGAGGGCAGAAAGGGAAAGCCGGTTTGCCAAATGGTAACATGGAAGTTCTGTTCTCTTAGCCATATTTAATATAGTATATTATATAAATTTTGTATACTTCGAACAGCAAAGAGTTTTTTGTTTGGATTTGTTGTTGCTGAAGTCATTGCCCCAAAAACTGTTGGCCAAAAGAGCAAGAGACAGAACGAGACAGAGAGAGACAGGGACAGGGACAGAGACAGAATGAAAGGCATTCGAAGAAATGTATGCGACCCAATTCAGAGAATGTCGCGTTCCCTTTGACGATACATGACGCATTGAACACGGCTCGAAAGAAGGCCTTATGAGTGCGAGTGCCAGTGCGTGTATACCCCATACACACACCTTCCCGCACACTTGTAGTGGGCAGAATTCAGATACAGATACAAAACACACTCCGAGTATTATCAAATCGTATGCAAATCAGTTTTAATTCATTTTAAAAGCTAAAAATAAATAAAATATAAATAAAAAGCTAAGAAAACGAAACGAGTTTTAAGCTAAAAGTTTTAGGCTTTTAACTTAAGTTTTTAGCGTTAATTTGTATCTATAAAACGAATTTGATTCCAACTAATTGAGTAAAAGTTTGAGTTTACATTCTAATTTGGTGATTTAACCAACTTGATTGCTTTTTCCACTTACTCGATTTGGAATTTGGTAGCTTTCGGTTTAAAATAAAATTTAGATTAACGACTTTTCAAATTAAGAAAACTTTAAGTGCTCGTTGCATAAAAGGAAAAGTGAAAATCTTTGTGAGCGGAAAATCACTGACCTTACACAATCCGAGCTATGAAATCCAAGCGATTCCAAACTAGAATTCCAATGTAACCAATGCCGACAAAGGCATTCCGGACTCAACTCCCTGAAGTGGCTGCTTAGAAAGGCAGTTCTCCTGTCTCCCAGGGCCTAGACGCAATTCCCCAGCCCTCGAGATGGACAGAGGCAGAGACAGTTGGGCAGTTTGAACTGCCAATGGGCAAAACAATGCAATTTGTGGAAGGCATTTCAAGAATGCTTTTCAAATGCGCATCTTAAGATTGCAGCACTGGAAACTGAGAGCTGGGAAGTTAGAACTGAGAACTGAGAACTGCGACTAAAGTTGATCAGTGTGTCCAAAGCGAAATCACTTAAGCCAGACTTCTTAAATAGTTTGTTTAAGAGACTTTGATGCGCAAATAAATTATGTTGAAAAGCGTTTATTTGGCTACGGAACAAATCAGCTGAAAAACATTAAAAAAATACTACGAACGCCCTTATCGGATTCTGAATTCTACAAAAATAAATAAATTAGGAAAACTAAGTTAAAGTTTTGTTCTAATTATAACAAAATGTTATGGAAAACTCAGAGAATTATTTAAAAGTTTTTTTTCAAGTGATATATACATATTTACTTTTAGCCTCTCGACACTAAGCCTAACTAACACCTAAACTTAAATTATTTGTTTGTCTACAAATTATCTGCTTAAACAGAGTCTTCATGAAAGAATTCTTCTGTTTCTCCACTGATTCTGTTCTAATGTCAAACTCTTGTCAATACTTTGCTGTTGATCTTCGTTAAATATTCTAGCGGAATGCATTTTCCTGTTGACATTTAAAAATGCAGGAAAATGCAGGAAAATTAATCTCACACATCACGCACAAATGTATCTGTATCTTTAACTGTTATGTGTGATTTGTATGCCACCCAATGAATTGTGGTTAACTTGGCTAACTGGAAACTGACTGTCATGGTCATGACAGCTTTTTATTTATTTTTTTGTAGACTCTTCTGCACTCCACACTCTTCCCCCACACGCCATTGTGCATTCTCCCCACGCTCTCACCTGCAAGAACATGTCGTTGTTTGGTCTTGAGCCGGCGGCGAATTATTGCGATTAAAGACGCCAAACCAATTCTTGATCGGATTTTGCCGGAATACAGGTTTATTGGCTGTGACATCGACAGCACTCGAGTTGCCGCCAGTGGCAGAGGCTCCATTTCCACCAGCCTGGCCAGCTCCAAGCGGGGCTCCCAAGCCAAGACGCAGCTTCTTGGGCTGTTGTTGGCCATAAGCCTGATACTTGCCAGGTATGGAGGATGTTGTTGTAGTTGTTCTTGCCGTTGTTGTTGTTGTTAGTGAGGCGGTGAGCATGCAGGAAATGATGGCCAAAGCTAATGGCCAATGATGTAAGTGGAGCAGCAACATCTTCTACTGGTTTTTAGCCACAAACTCGTTGTTGTTGTTGTCTTTATGCAATTTTGTGCAGTGATAAGTTAATGAGCAAGGAAAGGCGTTAACTAAATGCGTTTAGCGCGTACCGTTAAGATTTTCTTTTCGATTTTATTTATTTTGTATTTTTTTTTTATTTTATGGCTTTTAGTTGACAAATTCAGTTTCCGGTTTTCCCCGTTCGTTCAGCACTTAATTATGTTAATCACATGCATCGATTTTTTCTGCCCTGAACTATTTTTTATGTTTATGTTTATCTTTTGTTGTTGTTGTTTTAGTACTGCTCTTTTTTTACGCTGTTTCTCGCTCGTTTAGCACATAATTCAAACTGTCAACAAGTCGCGCCCAGACATAGCCAGATATTTGTTTCTTTCTTTTATCTTCGCTTCTTTCTTTTCTTTTTCTACTGCTGCCCTTTGCCTTCTCTCTCTCGCTCTCGCTCCCGCTCTCTTTCTTTTTTTCGACCGCACACGCGAAAGTCTGCAAACCGACTGATACCAGCAAACGGACCGACAACGACCACGACGATCTTCTGTCCAAGACAAAGTTGCGCATGCGCCTGCTCAGCGCTGCGCTGCGCAGCCAGCGTCGACAGCGGCAGCAACGACGGCGACGGAGACGGACGTCAACGTCAACATCGCTGCTTGACTGGCAAACAACAGAGAACAAGTCGCATTTTTTTTTCGTTTTTTTCGTTTATTCGTTTCATTTCGTTTCGTTCTCAATATGCTAATGTGACAGTTTGCCATGGCGTATCAATGCGTTGCTTCCCCTGGGAGAGCAGTGCTTCCCCCACTGCCCACTGCCCCCTGCCACCTACCTCCTACCTCTGCCCGTCTGTGCGTTTGCTGCTTGTACGTCAATACACCGTGAGAATTTAAATGATGGTTAAATATGTCTGTAGATTTTGTTGATAACCTGTTAAATGGGCATTTCCTGAGGCAACTTTTAGTCTGATACTACTACATGTGTTGCTTCTTCTACTAGTAGGCCTATTGAGCCTAGTGGTTATTATTTAGTAACTTTGTTGTTGACAGCGGAAACTTCAATGGGTTTCAGCGTTCTAAACTAAATTACTCAATCAATTTATGGAAGAATGTAAATTAAACTTTAAGCAACGGTTGTAATAAATATTAGACAGTGTATAGCAAACAGTAATTAAATTATATAAGTTTGGTCTATGAACAGGTAAAATATTAAAATTTAAAATGAATTATCTGTGAGTTATACATTGAATACTTACTTTGAGACTGTTTCAGAAACTGTTTCTACATTAATTGGCAGTATATTTCGATTCCTATATTTACTATATTTTGATATTAAAATCATGTTTCTGGCAGTGTACTAAAAAAATAAATAAACACAGGTCTATAAAACTAAAAACCGGCTAAGGAATAACTTGAAATACAATTTGATTATGAAAGATGTGCGTATTAATAATTTATAACAAATCGAAAAAGGTCTAAAGTAATAAAAAGTTATAAATAAATGGAACTTAAGTAACTATTGTTGGTTCCTTTAGTGAATTTCTGTACAGTCAGCTCTAGAATGATATGAATCTCTCAACTCTTTAACTTTTGTCAGCATGACGCCAATACTCGATACTTAGTACTCGCTGTTCGATACTTTTTGCAGTCTGGCCAAATCATGTGTTACTCGCGATTTACTTCTCATTTGCGTCTTTTATGTTTTCCGACACTTTTCACTTGCATGCCAGAGACCCAAAGGCCCCAAAGAGACAAAAACGGCGGAAAAACAAACAGACGGGGGAAAATTCGCATTTTCATGTTTATTTGCCGTTGCAGTTGATTTTTCCATCTGTATATTGTTTTTCATTTTTTTTTTATATTTTCTTTTGGAAAGACGTGAATTAACAAAAATTTGAACGGGATAATTTAACTTTTCGCTGTCACTCGATGCAACCAAATGGCCCAAGGGAGGAAAACTGGGTGGAAAGAGGGGATTAAAGGGGGTTAAAGAGGGGAATTAAGGTGTCTGTGTGATGTCAACTGAACAGTAGCCATTATAGCCAGGCCAACAGTCGAACCTTTCCAATTAACCATTAACACGAGTTGGGACTACAAAAGAAAATTCCATTCAACAATTATGAAACGTGTCAAATTAAGCAATTTTCCAACGGACTGAAAGAGTGTGATTACCGCAGGTGACAAAACAAACGGATGGGAGTATGTACTCATGTGGTTAGGGTATTGTTGGCATCAACTCAACTGTTGAGCAATTACAGTGCAACTGTTTGGTCATAGAACTTTCACTTTAATTGGGGATTGGAATTACTTAATTTGACTTAATTTTGTAGAGGTGTCAACAGTTTTCCGGTTTGTTATATCTTGTACTACCTATCTTGTACCATATCCCAATCTATTTTATATAAAATATAAACTCTGTTGTATTAAGTAAACTCCTTTCGTTGCTCAATTTCCATACTTCATCCCAGTTTGGAGCATTATCCATTATGCTGATTGAAATACACATTGCTCAGATGCATAACTGTATCCATAAATACCCTACAGAGGCGCCTGAAGTCTGTGGCATGGTTCATTGCCTCGCCCACAACGGCTTTCGTGTGTTACCAGAGCTATTGACTGACGCACTTACCACATAGCACTCACGAAGATACATTTGTATCTTAAGATACAAGCAGCATGCCTGCTTGGCTATAAAGTCAAGAATGCATGTTAGAAATTTGCGAAAACAAACCGTTTTGGCGCACCCAACAAATTTCCCTTATTAAAGCACAACAACAACTACAAATCTATGCAAATTTTCGCCCACTTCTACAGCAGATTGGAGAGCGAGGCAGTGGCAGAAGAGAGGGCTGAAGAGAGGACGAGCAGAAGAGAGCTCGGAGCAGCTGCTGGTAATTGTTAACTGTGCCAATTGGTGGACTCAGGAGTGCATAAAGCGAATCTCAAGATGCACACAAAGTCAACGGCATCCATTGCATAACTGAGGAGATCCAAGAACATTATTTACAATGAACGGAGGCGCCTTGCTGCAGTCAGACAGACAGTCAAACTCAATGAGCGTAGCGGCACGACAGAGCACCGATAAGCAGCGACGCAGCGCCTCTGCGGCGTCAGCGGCAGCGGCTGGAATCCATGGCAGAGGAAGTGGAAAAGGTGGAGGACGCAACAGCATTGGCAGCGTCAGCGCTGTGCTCTATAAATCATTTCGCGAACGTTTCATGAGCAGCGCCAAGGGCAGCGGCAGCGGCAGTGGCAGCGACGCTGGCGGCAACTATCGTGCGCTGCGACAGCGTGATCTGGAGGCAGGCAGAATGAATAACGAATTAAGCTCCAATGAAAGTTCAACCGACTCCGAACTGAGTGAACTGAGCAGCAGCAGCGTTGAAGATTTGTTTGTCAATGAAACTGAGCGCAGAAGTTGGCGGCCAAAGAGAACAGAAGGCAGACCGAGCAGCGGCAGAAGAAGAGCGACGGGAGCAGGAAGAAGACGAAAGGTAAGTGCTGAGACTTTCCATTTCACTCTCACACAATTAAAGTTATGTTAAGTTTTACGTAGTACGCAAATATATTTAAGTATTCCAATCAGTTCTCAGATCATCAAATGCTACCGTTACGCGCGTGACTTGTCATTACCTGTCCGAACTTGTCGGCATTCGTATATTTTATTTATTACGCGAATTTGGCTCAAATCGCACGAGCTTTGACTTAATTGCCATTTACCTACTGCACTCACTGTACTGTTGGTATACAATTTACTTTACTTTCGTTCGCTGCCCGCGATAATTGGCATTAATATTTATCCATTGTTTTTATTAGATAATTGCTAAACGATTCATGCAAATGTATTCGGTAAATTTGAATTTAAAATCTGGCACAGTTTACCCTGTCGTGTTTACGCTCTGTTTCAATTATTTCTGTTTATCAGATTTCACTTTAATTTGCAATAAAGGGTAACTGAGATAGAGAGAAGAGAGAAAGCGTGAGAGAAGGGGAAATCGACAGAATTACCGACAGCTTAATCACATGTACTAATTTGTGTTGGATGAGGTCAGTTCTTTTTTAGAATTAGCTGACTAACAGCTTCTTCTAATTTTTATTTATTTCAATTTGTTATTTATTAATATATAAATATCTAAATTAAACTCTTTTTCCGCTTATAATCCCATTTCGTTCCTTTTTGCGTACACTCGACCCACTGTGCTGTGTTCAGTCGATCAGCTGTTGGCAGAGCTTTGAACTTGTTTACAAACAAACATTTGGCAATGCAAAAAGCTCCAGCACGTGCCATTTGCCAACAGCTGACTGCTCTCACGCCGCTCTCCCACTCTTACGCTCTGTCACTCGCTCTCACTCGTGCACTCTCCCACTCTAATTTACTGCGCCTCTCTTGAGTGCTTTGCGTAAGCTTCCGCAGCAAGTCTCTGTTTACGACTCCGTTGGCAATGGCCATGGGCCTTGGGCCCTGTGGGCTACGCTGGCTACGCTGTTGTGGCTGGCAAACGTTTGGCTTAAATCTCGACACAGTCTATTTTTTTTTGCAGGTCATTTCGTGCTCCAATGGGCTTTAAAATGTGCGCTCCTTAAAGTTGAGCGAGCTGCCGCGAGTTTTGATTATATGTTTGCTGTTTGTGCTTTGTGTGCTCCTTTGGAGTTCGGGCTTTTGTGGCTGCGCTTGGTTAGTATCATTTTGTTTTATATTTATATTTATACTACAGTCACTGTTGGCTCTTCGACTTTGTTGTTCTTGTTATTGTACTCTTCGCTGCTTTGCAACGCTTGACTGCACGCGCTCAACTGTGCGGCAACGGCATTCATCCTGTGTGCTTTTTTTTCTATTCGCTCTCTTTGCTGCCTGTGCTGCTGCGTCACCGAAGTCGACGTCGACGTCGTTGTGCTGCGGTTGTTGTGGGAATTATTTAACTAGTCGCATTCATTCCTAACACACACAGATGCTGGAGAGTGAGTGAGGGAGAGGCAGAGGGAAGAGGAGCACAGCTAGTCGGCGCATTCATTGTTATGTCGGAAGTAGTTCTCCTTTTGTCGCTGTGCGCTCAGTTTGCAAAATGTTAAAAATAAATGGCCAAAATTGTGCGCCATCGTGTCGCCGAAATTGCAATCAACAGACCCACATCTATGACGGGAACTTGGCTGCGATTCTGGAATCATTTGCTAGCTCTTTTACTCTGCTTGTGTCTATGGCATCCACAACGTCCACATTATCCACAATCTGGGTCTAAGTCTCTCATAATAGCTTCCCCCCTCTCCTCACGCTTCACATGTGTTACCACCTGCTCCTTCCCTTAGCCCAGTTAGCGCCTATTTCCCCGCTGCCAAAACGAACTCAATGTGCAAGTTTTCAATGATTTATGCATGATACTTAATGCCTTCTTAATTACATTTTATGTAACGCTCCCACTCCCCTCCCCGCACACGAAAAAAACTGCCAGCTCACAAATCATATTCAAAGGGAGCAGCGAACATAAAAAGAGAAGAGAAGAAATAACCAAATACGCAAAAATTGTGTAGCAGCTGCGTTGATGTGAGAATGGCAGAGACAGGCGAAAGGTGCGTGGGAGGAGGAGGATGAGAAGGAGTAGGGGGAGTGGGGTGAGGTAGTCCACTTTCACTTGTACTTTCACCATGTGGCATGTGCTACGTGCTGGGGATGTGATAAAAATCCTGTTGCCACATCAGTTGCCACTCGTATCTCGTATTTTGGGACCTGCCTGGGGACATACAAAAGCCAAGGGATGGGAGGGCGAAGAGAGCTCGAAAACTGTCAACAAAACTTTTATGCCCCACTCCCCAACTGCCGCTCTTAGGGACTAAGAGCATTGCAGTTCATTGAAATGGGCGACCAACACAACACAATTACAAATGTATTCATGCAACGCACCATTGTCTACACTCTCTTACACTCCCTCTCTCCATCTCTCTCACTCTCGCACTCTACACTGTGCGTCAGCTGCGATTTAAAGAGAATCACATCACATTTCATATGACACTGATAGCCTTAGTTTGGCTGCCGGAAACAAGGTTAAATCTCAGTTACGTGATAGCTGTCTAAAGCTCAAATTTGTTCAGCTCAAATCTCTCTTAGGAAATCGGCTGGAGTGGAGAGTATTCGACTGGTAGGATCTTTGCATTATGACATATTCATAGCATAGTTTTCAGCGTATAACACAATTATTCCATCGCAATTGCAGAGCACGTTTGTGTAGATTTCCCTTTATTGTACAACTTTTTGAAAAGGTTTCACATGCAGCAAGTTTTGGACAAAGGTAAAATTTACTCATTTGGCTGGAAGCGACGTTATGAAGTTACTTGGGTTTTAGCCCAAAACTTTTTCACAATTAGTCGTAGACTGGTCGACTAGCCAACTAGGACAGCGCTCGGTGGAGAGACCCAGTGACCCACTGCATACTGTCAAGTGGTTGCCATTGAACCAGAACGGCAACCGAATGTTTTTGGTCGCTTTTATTATGTGCATACCCTGTATGAATTAGCCTAGGGGTGTAACCAGTATTAAGCTAAAAGCAGTTGTAGTGTGTTGAAAAACTAAAGCTAAAACTCTCACTCTTAATTCTAGTGCAGCGATTGTGCATCAAAGAGAGTGCAGAAAATGCTTTCATGTGTAGGATTCTGTAAGTGAAACAAGCGCGACACGCTTACGCATTCATGCTCTCTCCCTTTTACTCACTGCAAGTGCATGGCGTTGTTCCTGCCGCTCTCTTAATAAAACAAAGTGATGAGAGTACATTCTGTTACACTCATTCTGGCTGTTAGACGACCTGTCTCACTCACTCATATGGCTTTGTATTACCGTTTCTACGCTCTTTGCGATCAAATGCAGTGTTTACAGAGGCAAAGAAAAGAAGTGACCAATGAGGTGTCAGTTTGAGTAAAGTACTTCCGTTACACGTTCTCATTTTACTGTACAGGGTATTTCAGCACTGAACTCTCGCGTTTTTAGAGACTCAGCAAGTTTTTGTGCACTGTGCACGGCTTGTGTTAAACAAATTGAACACGTTACAGATCCAACGAAAGAAAGAAAAAAAAGTACAACAAAAAACCTTTTTGTTTTTCACTGAAACTGAAACCCAGTCGCCTCTGCTCCCCTTTCCAATCCCCCACCACTGCTGTAATAAGAGCCACATAGCCATTGTATAGCCGTCAGTTGTTGGCAGATGGCAGTTGGAGCCATGTTGTTTACATTTAACACGCGGCCATGTTTTTGCTGCCTGCCCACTTGGCCCAGTCGAATGCTCTTGGCCACAATTCACAATTCCGAGCCCTGAATTCAGTTGGGCTCTCAAATTAGCGCCCTTTTCAAATGGAGCGCATGGAAAAATGCAAATTTGTGCTTGGCCATGGCCAAAAGCAGACGAAGGAGGCCAAATCCCAGTGAAGGTCAGCAGCAATAATTATACAATTTGCAAAAATTTACAAAACAATTGTTTTTGACATATTCTGAATTATTTCACACAGTCAGTGAGTGTATTCCCCCCTCTTTCCCTCTCTCTTTCGACTACAGTAGTTGTGGCTCCGTTGTAGAGAGGGGTAGGTGCTGAACTAGGGGCCGGAAAAAGTTGCTGTGTAAAAGTTATACCGAATGGCAGCAAGTTTTTAATTGAAATGCTTCCAGGGAGAGCAGTCAAGTAGGGGGAAGAAGGGAGAGGGGATTTCTACTAGTTGGCCAAAAGCCCTTGACAGTGAATAATGCATTTGCATAAGGTCAAAACGGTAGCAATAATTATGAAATTGTTTGACACTATCAAAAATCGCAATCGGCTTTAAAATACGAAAGAATTTTAAAAACAATAAAATCAAGAAGAGTAGAAGGAGTGGAGAATTCTACAGATTTATTCAAATATTCCCTCTTTATTTGTGGAGTATTCAAGTGAAATAAGTAAGTTTTATTTCACAACAATTCACACGTAAATTTCAAATCTTTTCAAGTGCAAAATTTCTGCACTTGTTTTACTGTTTAAGGGAAAAACTCAAGTGAGTGTTTCCTTGGGCTCTGGAAGACTCCAAACCCTTTAGAGTAGAGTCTTAGCCTTCTTTGAACCCTCTAACCCTCCTACACTCTAAACCTAACCTGCTACTATCCCTCCTCCTTCCTCTGTTCCTCCTCTCAACAAACAATATCCGTTGCCTGGTCAACATAATAAACAAGTTACAGCTGCTCCCAGCTCCCCATCCCTCTCCCTACACCTCTGCCTACCCCACCCTAAAGGAAAAACAATAACTTAGTAGCTCGGCAAATCGATTTCCTCGCAACAAATTCCGTAGGAAAAATGAAAAGCCGTACTACTAAAAGGGTCGTCGAGCTGTGAATACTGTGCATACACCTAGAAAATAAACCGATTTCAAATAAAAACGTTTCGTAAAAGTGAAGCAAGTGAAGAATGTCGCTTTTTGACAATCCCGACCAGCTGCGACAGCTGCAGGATTTGCTCAATCCCCACCCGAGGAGGCGTGGCGGTGTCGAGTACAGCAGCTGCAGCGAGAGCGAAGATGAGGAGTCCCTGGTGGTAACCAACAAGCAGAGTAAGTGAATGGCATTCCATATTGATAGCCACGAATTCACATCAAATCGCTGGTTAGCACCTGGCAGCATTGGACCACAGGTGGCAGCTGGGGATGCGGCCAAGTCGTCGGGCAAGAAGAAAAAGCTCAACTTGTTGGCAACGCCGCTGGAGGAGCCGGAAAAGCCGCAACCTACCACTTTAGAGGAGTGGCAGGAGGCGCAGGAGCGCGAGGATGCGGATATTTTGGAGTCTAGGAAGTGTCCCGAATACACAATGACCTATCGTCAGGCTGTGGGCACGGAGGACGTTTTTCTGCAGGTTACAAACGCACTCTCCTCCACACCCTTACCCACACTTAACCCTCTGCCGTTTACATTTAGATGGGACGCCGCACGGGCGCTTCATCCAGCTGTGAAGATCTCATCCTGGAGATATCCCTGCCCGACGAGCCCATGGCTGCCGATAAAATGACCCTAACTCTGCACGAAAAGGAACTGGATTTGGGCACTACCCTGTACAGACTCAAGCTGCCACTTCCCCACCCCGTGGACGTGGATCGCTGTCACGCCAAGTACGACAGCGAACTGGGAAAACTGCGTCTAACGCTGCGTCTTCGCCGGGAACTTGACTATGTCAATTTTTAAACAGTTTCTTGATTGGGGGAGAAAGTAGAGAATTAATTGATTTGCTTATTATTTGCTTTTGTTTTTGTGTGTGTAGCGTAGTCTTCTTTTGGCCCAAGTAAATAAAATTCGCAGTGGAAATGCGAATGAAAATTTATTTGTTTTTACTTCTGATCAAACTTAAGAGCGCCATTTGGGTTTAAGTCTCTGCTTGTTTGTGGATTGTGTTGCCTACACCAGCACCAAAGCCTGTGCAACAACCGTTTTTACAGATCGTAAATGTTCACTAGGAACAAATTGGTTTAAGTCGAGGATTAGTTTATGCAACAACCACCTATTAAAGAGAGTAGAGTGGATCGAACTGCTCTAGTAATTAAGAGTATATTATATGAAGACTAAGGGGCTTTTCATCTGAAACAGTTCTCTTAATTATTCAGAATTTCTCTTTCCACCGATGGAAATCCTACTGAAGCTTTCAGATAACTTTGTTTATTAAATAACGAATTTATTTCTTCTTTTATTTATTCTGAAGCAAAAACAAACCCAACTATTTATATACCTGCAAAGGCAACCTATTTAAGGCATTACTAATTCACTTGTCCACTTGCGCTTACAAATATCTTATGTAATTCCATAAAAACGAGAGCTCTTCATTTGCTATGTGGATGGCAAATTGCGCATACGCCGCATAGGCCTGCAGGTCAAACACAAATTAGGCTCAAACGGAGCATAAAGTATGCCCAATGTACACATGGGGTGCATTAAGTCGAAGGACAAAGAATGAAGGACGAAGGACTCTGCCTTGCTGTCAAAAATCACTTAAGCTAAATATTTGTCAAAAGCAGACAGCGAGCAACATAGAACTCGAAATCAAGTACAAGAAAGTGGGCTACTTAAGGAGTGCTAGACTGTAGTAAGCCCAGTGGAAGGAGGAAGCAGTGGGAGTGGGAGCAGACATGTGTAGCAGGCTGATGGCATACCAATACTATGCTAACCACTAACAGTGCTGTAACAAGAATTAACAGTGCCTTAATGAGCTAACATAAACTAGATAGTTATCTCACTCTAACTAATAGGAGGGAAAGATTCAGCTTTAAGGGAGATGATCAATCGAAGAAGAGACGCGAAGAAGAGACGCAAAGAACAGAAGATAAAAAGAGAGCAAGTGGTATTAAGTTCAAATTTGGTTTAGTAGGGCCAAATTTAGGTCTCAACACAAAATCATAAGCTCCTAGTTCCTTCTGCGAACTGGGCTAAATATTTTTCATCATTAAAAATTGCAAAATTGAAAGCAGAAGAAAAAAAGTAATCAAAAGCGGGCTGAGTTATTTTTTTAACAGCTTGTTGTTGCTGAAGATTTGCTCGACTTAATGCCTAAACCACGAACATTTCTAGACCTCAACGGGAGACGAGTCCAAGGGGGAGTGGAACCCACTGTGAATGGCTCATTTACTCTCCACCGACGCGGTCACATTTCAATTTGCTAGCGCCGGTCAGCGACAGGCAGTGACTCCGACTGCGTCGGAGACATGATAAAGTGTCTGAGCCGAAAAAAAAGCAAAAGAAACGCACAAAAAATTGAAAAGTTCACACAATTTGACATGAAAATGTCGCTTCCTCCCACGGTCCACCAACTGTCCGCCACCACCACTCTCCAAAGTGATAAAGGCATAAGTTTTTGGCCAACTGCGAGGCAGACAAAAGTCAGAAGACTGAATCGTGCCTCGCGTGGCAAATTCGTAGTTTTCTCAATTTTTGCTCATTTTAATCATTCGAAGAAGGAAAAAGTTTTGATAATAATAAATCATCAGATGACGACAGCATTTTCTGGACTTGGTCAGAAGGCGAAAACTTTAAATTCAATTTAATGGCCACAAAATGAGCAGCAGTTGGTCACTAGGTCTCTTGGCCAAATTGCTGATTATGCCAAGTGTTTGAGTTGCAAATTTTGTAATTTGTTCAGCTAAAAGTTAATCAAATATATTATGAATTTCAAGCGCTCATTTTGGCCAAACAATTTCAAGTTTATTTGGCCAAAACAACACAACAATCAACTACCAAAATTCAGTTTTTTTGGCTGTCAAAATATTCGCATTTAAAGAGCAGAGAAGTGAATTTGTTTCCATTTTTTGTAGCTGTCCACAAACATGCGTTCAATGACATTTGCCAGCAGCACAAACTTCACAAACTTGGCCAACAAAAAAATGGGAAATGCTGTAGAGAAAGGCGTGTCCTTAGCCAGAAAAAAAAAGGCTGAAAAGCAAACAAAACTAGCTGCGTTGACACTAGACAGCGCAAAGCAAACAGAAAACAGGGCATAAAATGCTCGACAAAACTAAAACAAGTGAAGTGAAGCTGAGCACGACTTAGAGATACCCTAACATGAGGTAAACTATTTTGTAAAATTTTTATTTAAGCTAAAAGCGTTTTAAAATTTAATCAGCTGACGACAGACTTTAAAATTCTTTTAAAAATCAAATAAAAATTCCATTTTAGTTCCCTGTTCTATTCTCCCAACTATTTGGGGCACAGTTTCCAACTCATTTGCACAAACGCCGTCAACATCATTATCAACATCCTAATGATGCTGCATATGAGCATGACTGAAACTAAATACACAGTGGAGATTGTTTTTGGGCTCAATGTGAAAGGGAAGCCTGCAAATCTGGCTTATTTGTCGAGCCGTTTTCTTTTTTTCCTACTTTTTTTTGTTATCAACTCTTGGGAAAGTTTCATCAACACCAATAGAAAATTCGCATGCAAATTCGCAATGTTTTTCCCATGTGCAATGGCAACTTTTCTGGATTGTAAATTTGCTTTTACTCCCAAAAAAACAAAAAACCCCAAAGAAATGATAAAAACTTGTCATGGAAAACTTTTGGATAATGTGTGAAAATTGTTTGTTGTACGTGCGAAGCTTTAAATTGCAAAATATTTACGACTGATTAAAGGTGCAGTAGGTTTTCCAGCACTCCCCACTTTTCCCTGCCACTAGCTGTTGTTGTTTAACCGCATTGCATAAATAATAAGTCAGCCGCTCTTAAAAAATGTAATGTAAATGGCGAACGATGTTGAACAAGTTGCACAGCTGCAGAGCAGGTGTCAGTCAAAGAGAGCAGCAGGGGGAATGGGTGAAGAGAGCGAACAACTGAAGAGCGCGCGCAAGTGAAGAGCGCGCGAGTGGCTCAAAATTAAATCTGTAGTGAGTTCAGCTTGCACACACACACACACACACACGTATAAAACTCAATAGTAGGACTTTAAGAGACAGCTATGAATATGATATATGTGATGCTTTTAAAAATCGTTTGACACGGTTTAAAAAATATATTTTATCAGATATTCCGTTTTATATTTAAATAATACACAGGATCTTCTCAGTTTAGTGTTTCTAGGCAGCAGCACACGCTCTTTACGTTCCACACCATCCACAACGAGTTTTCTCTTTATGGAATCTATTTAGCTAAGACACCTACCACAACCAGCTACCTTTAAATTAAAGTTATTTAAGCAATTCTCAAACACTTGCCTCCATTAAAAAAATCCCCTCCTTTCACAAGTAATTAACTGAAGTCAAGAATCTTTTCCTCTCCTTAAAGCCCGTTAATACAAAGGCTTCATATTTTCAGTGACAGTTTCTCGTTGCTAATCCGCCACAAATTGCAGCTAATTGCCCCTGGCAAATTCAATTTAAAGCCGCTCTCAAGCAGCCAACGAACAGCCCAAACCGTCCAAAAAAGGAGTTAGCTTAAATTTTTCATTGTATGCGAGGAGTGTGCACAAAGTTTTCCTCTTTCGGTTTGCCGTGCTGAAGGTTTTTAATTACCACAAAAAAGTCATTTTCATGTCGACAGATTCAAAAGTTGAAACATAAATAAATAAAGCGGTGGCAACTGAGGACAGGCATAAATTTAAAGAGGCTGAAATAAATGTTTATTAAGGCAAAGAGGCAAGTTCTGGCCGTTATTGTTGTTATTAACAACTTGAACTTGGTAAGCAAAATGCAGAGCATATTACACATACGCCATGTGGTGCGCAATGCGAATTTGTGGAATTTAATTAAGGCCAACATAGTCTACATAAGCCAAGCTAGCAACATGGCCATTAACACATTTTTCAAGTTTAATTCAATGTAAGATAAGAAAATTTGTGAGCTGTGTGAATGAAAGCGGCAAACAAGAAGCAGAGGAGAAAGGGAAGACGAAGGAAATGCTGTGTAAAACTCAGACACAGTGATATAAATTACAAAAGGACATGAAAGCCACACTCACACACACACAAACTTGGCTTAAAGCAGAGCAGAGCGTAATACAGCCAACACTTTTGGCCACACTCTGGCAAGTGTTATCCTTACGATGTGTTTTGTTCCGATTGTGTCCTGGGGCCAAGGTCCTTATCCTCTCAAGTACGTGGAGGAGACATCACGCCCCCTCTTTACACCCCCGCCTGCGTCTCTCCTTCCCCTAATTAAGACAAATGTAAAAACTACTAAAAGACATGCCAAAAGTCACTTTCACTGGCCAAAACAAAAGACACACGAGCAGCCAGGTGCCAGTTGCCAGTTGCCAGATGCCCGTTACCAAGTTGCTAGCTACCAAGCTGTCCTCCGCCTGTTACCTGCTTTACCCTCCGCTTTTTTGTTGTTTTAAGCCAACGACAACATAATTTCACTTTATTCGCTCACACGACATTTTTGTGTGTCTTTGTGATGATAATGTCACGTGTCAAACAAAAACCATAAAAATAGTGAGCGAAAACAAAGCAAAAGAGCGCAGCTAAGAGATACCCTGTAAGCAGAAGCAAGTGTTGTGCTATGAAGATTTTTATACCTAAACTGGCAAGTAAATAGCAGAAATGAAGTCTTAATTCCCCACTCGCCTCTCTACGCCTGCATACCCTCCACTCCCACTCACTTACAGGGCACACAGCAAATGTCAATGCCTCATCTTAAGTGGCCCTCGTCTAATATTCGCATGACCTTTTCGCATTAATCTCAAGCAAATGGCGTTTTAATGCAGCCATGTGGGCGTGTTTTGCTTGTTATAAGCCAAGTAGTTATTATGGTTATTTATTGTTTCCTGCAACAACAACAGCGATAACGGAAACGGCAATCACACAGCTGTTATGGCCACATATCAAATGCGTATGTTTTGGCCAACATTCAATTAGAACATCAATTAGAACTTCAGCCAGACGAATCTGATGCTCATTTAATTGTGATAAACTGACTAACACAAGTCCATTCAATAGAGAGAGGCTAAAACAATGTGTCGGAATGCCTTAATGTTTGCTCTTAAAGCAGCGAAGCAAATGGATAACTCAGCAAATGCTTATAAATTGTGTGGGCTTGACAAACAACGAGGGGGAAAGAGACGGAGAGTTAGGCTTGCTGACAGCGCTTTAGGATCAGCTGTGTGCGAGCGAGAGCAAGGGAAGCGTCGAAGTCAAGATAAAGAGAGCGTAAACAGGAGAAGAGATCGTGCGCTCAGAACGAAGCCAACGCATCTTTCGTTAAGTACACAAATTAAGTTACGCTCTGCGTGCGTCAGCAGAGACGTCGGCAGCGTTCTGAGCGGAGGATTCTCTTAGAAACTATTTCATACTAAACCACATCTATTTTAAATGCTCTTTAAGCACTGTTCAACTGACATATAATAAAAGCAGCTACCTAAAATGAAGTTTATCTTAAACACACATTCTTAAGCCGGCTCTAAGTACTTTATTAGATTAATAGTGCTAAACGAACTAAAGCCAATAAAAATAGATGATTACATAAATCGTTGCATACTTATCAGCGCAACGAACTTGTAATCCATTCTGAAAGTCAAATACGATTTGAAATCCATTTGCTACTTTTTATGTCTTCAGCTGCAGTGCAAGCAAGAAAAAATCACACTCACATCAAATGCAATTTATTTGTGCAGACAAAATGAAATAAAATAAAATAAAAGCAAGCAATTTCTATGCCGTTTTTATGCATTGGAAATTTTAGCATGTGTGTGGAAGTGTGTATGTCTACAAAGATATTTCTGTGCTTTATAAAAGCATCTCTTTTGAAAAGATTTATTGCTTTATTACGCTGAGAGGCACCACAAAAGTACGTACGACATACAAATATATGTATAAACCAATATATAGAGTCGTATGCTCGTAGTCATCGTCGTAGTCGTATTAAGCATATGGCAAACAAGCATATTGAAACTGTATTTCAAGACGAGATGAATGCCAGTTGAATGCTGCATTTCCGCCTCCTGCTTTTTGCCTTTTTGTTTTGGCCTTTGTCTTTTGTTGCGTTGGCGCCTTGTGCCTTTTTTGCCCTCCCTGGCCCTGTTAACTTATAGAATTTGATTTCAGCAGTGAAACCATGGCGAGACTTTCATTCCAGCCATCCATCTTTCAGCTACACCCACTCCCACTCCCTGCTGCCTGCTGCCACGCCCCGGAAAGCCCATTAAAGTTGAAACTTTTGAGAGATTTATTTGCCTGGCAAATTCCCGACTCCAATTTCGATTCGTTGACTCCGTAGATATTTTGTGTGTAATAATAGCATTTAATTGATTTCATACTTTGTTTTCTTTTCTTTTTCCTCTTCTCTTTGTGTAAAAAACTCATAAAGAATTGAAATCGAGGCAGGCGCTGAGTTTTATGGCCTTTCAGAGCAGCGCTCCCAAAACTCACTCTTACCTAGATTCATTTTGCTTCAACAACTAAAATAAAATAGTTTAAGCTCATTTTCTTATCATAATTATCATTCAACTAAAGAAATGTCTGAAGAATTGTTTGAAGCCGCGGCGCAAGGGGAGCAGGGGGAGGAGGAAGAGGAGGAGGATTCCTTCTGGGATGTGTCGGACAATGAATCTTTGTTAAATAGCGAAAAGACCGACGAACTGCAGACAACAAATGAGAATTCTGACGTTGAGGAAACTTTGGAGGAGCCACAACGTCTGGACAAGCTGCAGCTCATACACGATCGTGTGGCACGCATTATGAAGCGTTTGTCATTTCTATCCTCGAGCCTCAAGAAGGTGCATCAGGAGCTCAAAACCTATTCGAGCGAAAAGGACGAGCTGGCCTTGCAATACACAAAGTCCTGTGGCGACATAGGCTCCACACAAACCGATCCACTGGACAAACCAGAGCTCAACATGCTTGTGGAACGCGTTGGCGACACTGTCGCCTGCCAGACCATAGAGGACAGTCCTTACGGCGAGTAGGCTCAATACACAATCCACAACACACAATCCACACGGCTTACAGTCCACACTTTCACTCGTACTACACTTTTATGCAGTCTTCTTTTATTGTGCATTTAATTTCTTCTCATTGGTAACTTTTGGACTCGTTTTAAACACTTTGAACACATTTGTACACAGATTTAAATTCTACTAAATTGACAGTGATCAAAGGCAGACAAGAAGAAACACAATAAAAATAAGATTGGCAATATACTTTGAAAAGGATTATAAATTAACAAAAGGATTTATTTATTTATTAAAAGCAAATAAAATATTAAATTAATTTCATTCCAGTTCGATTAAAAACTGTCAATAAATTTGAAGTTTATTAAATTTACAACTTTTATTGCCAACTTATTTTGGCTATTTGCTTTGTCAACTCTTTGTAAAATAAGTTTCTGTACAACATTCGCTTTGGGCCATTATCAGCTGCAGCTGCCGTTTGTTATGGCCATTTTGTTTTTGATAAAGTTTTTGGCCATGAAGTAGCTAAACCAGCTAACAAACTAGCTGACAAACTAACCAACAAATAAGCAAATAAGCAATACGAGTTAGTTTGACTTTGGCAGCTGCAAATCGCTTTGGGCCAACAACAAATATGCGAGTGGAACTGTGTAGCATCCATAGATAAATTTAATTTTATTGAAAGCGATTTGACAACGCACAGAGAGCCTAATATAATTTCATAAACTGTTGCTCAAAATGCATTCTGATTTCATTTTTATCTCAATTTTAATATTTATTTTCCACTTTATGCAAAAATGTCGCAAACATTTTGTCAGCCAGCAAAACACAACAACAAACTGTGAAAATATGTTTATCAACAAATTCTGCAGTTGTTGTTGTTGCTGTTGTTGCTGCAGCTGCTGCCAGTTTATCAAACGCTGTCAACTCGTCGCCGTCTGTGGCATGCAACGCGCATTCTGACTTGATATTATCCTTGTGGTCCTTGTGACTTTCGCCAGCCAGTTTTGGCGCTAAGAAATCATACAAGAGTTCAGGACGATGGGGGTAAAGGAACTAGAAGCACTTGCAGTTATTTTAAATAAAAATGAATTAAATTGAATTAAATTCTTGGACGCTTTTTAGTAACTCTATCAAACCTCTAAACAAAATACCATCACTTATTATAAATAAATATTAAATTTAAGTATAACAAGTAAGAAAGGCTACAATCGAGAGACCCGACCGTAAAAGACCCCGTTCTCTTTCGAATGCGAGATTTTCCATACATATGAGCAATTTTTAACCGATTTGTCCTATGAGAGTTATAGGCTATAGTCGTCCGATCCAGATTAAATTTTGTGAGGATAGTTATAATGGTACTATACACATACCGTGTGAATTTGGTCCTGATTGTAGTAGTAGTTTTCATGTTATGTCGTTCTTCACAATTTTAGGTGGAATGGCAATAATTTGAAGTAAACTTAACCTGCCTGACATACAGACGGACTTTCATTCCAAATTTGGTGTCTCTAGCTCTTATATTTTTGAAGATTCAGGTGTTCATCCGGACATCGGACAGACGGACATCGCTATATCGACTTGGCTATTGATGCTGATCAAGAATATATATACTTTATGGGGTCGGAAACGCTTCCTTCTGCCTGTTACGCACATTTCGCTTCTGACAAACCTAATAGACTCCTTTACTCTTTTTTAGAGTACGAGGTCTAAAAATAGTGCTTCAGAAATATATTAGCTAAAAGACTTTTAACCATTTTGCAGCCACTCGAATCTCTACTAGTGAAAACTTGATTACAAACTGTCACAGTTTCAATACTTTTCCATCGGAGTGTGTAGAGAATTTAGGCTACGTCGTAATCATCATCATAATCAGTTTCAGTGGTAAACCAAACAGTTTTAAAGCACAACCCTCTATGGACGTATAGACGACCACATGAAGCTGAGCTGGCAGTTCAAAGTAGCTGTCAAAAGCAGATACAGCTAAACTAATAACATTTCTGGTTATAATCACACGCACAGGACATGAACAGGAATCGGAATCGAAATCGGAATAGGAATCGGAATCAAAATCCAAATTCGCAGCGTGTGGGGGGAGGGGAGTAGGAGGGGCAGAAAAAAAGCGCATTCAAAGAAAATCAATTGAATTGAAAACGAGAACGAAATCGAGAACGAAATCGAAAACGAAATTGAAACTGAAGCGAAACGATGATAAACGGAAGTTTACTGATGACTTTCACAAAGTGAACGACAGTGTGGCAAGTACAGTGGAACTACCTTTTTGTACCGTTTCCTGTTTGTTGTTGGCCAAAACCGCTCAGTCATTACAGAGCATTGGGAATGACTAAGTCGGATAATGGACAGACAGGACTTCAACTTGGCTCAGTTAAGCTAAAACCTCTCAATGAGCTTGTCCGGCTTCCTTATGGTAATCAGCCACAAAAGTTCCTTTTGTTGTCCTTTACCAGTCGTTGTCCTTGTCTCTGTCTACGTTGAGCATGGAATTAGCATTTCAATCAAATCAATTTGATGTGTCTGACTTGTTTTACGCCTCAACAGCAGCATCATCATTATTATTATTATCGTGATCATCAATACTATTATCATAATCGTGCTTCAGAGTTTATATACATATATTTACTACGCACATTTGACGAGCGAGCAAAAGAAATTGTCGAAATTGATTGATTAAATATTTATTCATACGGAAGTGCTTAGCGTCTGTTGAGTCCTTGTGACTCCTTAAGACTCCTGTTGACTCCTGCACAAATTTATGACTAAATTGTGTCTTTGAAATACAACATATTCCCAGTGGCCCACTTGATGGGCCTCCACATGAACGACACAAGTAAATAACCAAGGATTTTATTGGCAACTCAATAGACGACCTGTCAACGAAGTGAACTAGTTCAGAGGGAAGTTTTTGGGTGACGGAAACTAAGAGAAACAGGAATTTATAAACTGATTTGTATAAAAATTGATTTTTTTAGAATTGAGAGCTTTTTAAGTTTATTTCCGAAACAAGTTTAATGAGCACTAGTTCTTAAGCTCTCTGCTTAATTTTGTATTAATTTGTCTTAGCCTTACTTATTCCATTACTCAACTAGCTGTCGCTCAGTATAAAAAGAAAGAGAAATTTATGAACATCATAATTTTCATTGGAGTGGTAAACGCTCCCCTCCGACTGCCCCCCAAAGAAAGCACAGTGATTGCATATTTATTTGTGCCCGCATATCCCCAGGATATGCTTAATTCAATTTGTATTAATTTGACTGACACGTTGAAGGACGGAGAGCAGGTCCACAACGTGGCCAGAAGACACTTGAAGCGGCCAAGAGACCCGCAGGAAGTCTTAATTAAACAACTTGCTTCGCAAAATCCTTTATAAATGGCCAACAAAGGAGCACCGCATAGTCCTGGACAAACACACACACACACACACACACACACACGTTCGCTTTGTTGGTGTTGAACAAATGGCAATGCCAGGGCTACAGCAAACACACACACACACGCACAGCTGAGACAATTTAGCGGTTTTCGACTTTGATTTTAGGCCAAGAGTTTCGGGGCTGCCTCTGTTGTCTGCTCTGCCACTCCCCCTCTCTCCTCTCTCTTTGTTATTTGGCCAACTACTCGTAAACGGGTTTGCAGCTAACGCTCAATGGCCCTTAACAAATTAGAAGCTGCTCAAGCAAAGCGTCTCTCGTCCCTCGTCTGTCGTTTGCTTCATGCCACATTTTGTGGCACGCGCAGTGCCATTAAAGCAATAATAAATTTTCATGTGCATATCAATCGATGCCCTGGAAAACTCCCATGAAAATGACGCCATAAAATGCCATTTTAATGGCACACATCAATGCCGAGTCTCAGTCTACTTCCCCTATTCCCCGACTCCCTCTCTCGCTCACTGTTTATAATAAATAAAAACTTGACAGTTGCATGGCCAGCAAAGTGAAATATCAGCAGCGTTTTATGTATCTGAAGCGTATAAAAATAAAAATGGAATTAGCGAATTGCATTAGCTTTTTACTTGAACTTAAAGCCAAAGCGTTCATATAAAAAGCTGAAAAGGGTTTACAGATCGTTCGTATTGCAGAGAAGGATTATCACAAAATTACTGCTCAATTTATTTCTGCCTCTAAATGGCTCCGCTTTAAGCTTTGTAATATTTGTTTTTAATAAGGAAATATTGACTTTCTTATCCTTTAATTTATTTGAGAGTGGAACTGTTGGACATGGTTAGTCTTTTGGCAGCTTAAAATGGTTTTAAATTTGGCTACTGGGCTTCAAATCTGTTTAAAAATTATTAAAGTGTTCTTTAACTATGTGCACTATTAATTTCTGAATTAATGTTTCATTCTTGTGCGTTAATAAAACCATAAAGTAGCTGGAAACTTTATTTAACGTACGAGCCTAAAAGTATGCAGTAGTTTTTATTCAATTACATTTTTATCCTATTTCTAAACCTTTTCTACTCCTACCCTGTTCGCTGTGCCCACTACTATCACCATTCCTACCCCTTTACTTACTCCACCCCTCTCCATACCCCTTCCTTCTACCTACCTATATCCCTGTCCCATTGTCCCCACTTCTTTGTCTTTGCAACTGAATCAATTTTTAAATTCCCCACTATTCACATCGTTAGACTTCAATTGATTTATAGCCGTTACCTTTGCCTGTCCAAAACAGAGTTGCCTGCCATGCAGCACTCCACGAAGACCCCTACTCCAATTAATATTCAAAGGTAGCTTTTAACCAAGATAAAAAGGCACATCTAAAGCCAAAGTCAGCCCCATTTGTATGTGCACTCAGTACTAGCAATACAAATGCTCGTTTTGGTTTGGACTATGCAAAACTTGCGTTCCATGTCCTTGCAAATGGACAGCAGTTGTTCAGTTCTGGAGAAACCTGTGTTGCTGCTGTGATTCCCCCTTTTTTCTTAACTTGTTTGCATCTTTTGTTTTGTGTTGAGAAAAAATGTTGCTACTCGAGGCGTACATAAAAAGAATAAACACAAACACACATAGACAATTTCTTTTAATGGTGGTGGGGGGGAGGTTTAAAAAAAAAGAAATGAGGAAAAGTGGAAAGTAGAAGTAAAATGAACCAAGTTGGGAATGTTATACAAAAGTTACGTCCTGGGCCTTGGCCACTTTCGCATTACATTATCTCAACTTTGTGCTGGCAATTTCTCATGTTTTTCTTCATATTTCATCTCGTTCTTGGTCGTGGTCGGTCCCAGTCTCCGCTTGGGTCTTGGTCTCGCTCTCAGAGTCAGTCTCAGCTGAGTCTGTGGAGTCACAATTCCATTGTCGGTGCCATAAACATGTAGCACAACATAGTTCTCTTCTTCATCATGCTGCTGCTTGTATTCCTCCTGAATGATCATCATCATCATTAGCATCGTTATCATCATTGTTGTGAGGGAAAAACTTGTGCTTGATACATGTCGCGAGTTGTTTTTTCTTTTGCTTTGCTACTTGTTACCGGCCATCATGTTGTCACTCGAACTCTCTCTCTCTCTCACATGCAGGCGTAGAGGGGGATAGAGGGGGATAGAGACAGGCGTTGCGAGAAAAGTTTGCCTCATTTTCATGTCAAGTCAGATGAGTTTTTGGTAAGTTGGCCAAAGTTGACGCTTACTTCTAATGGTGACAGTAATTTTTAATAAAAGCTAAAAAGTGCCAGAATACGTTATCACTGGTCTTTAGAAAAATTATTCGACTTTTGGTTCATAGTTCAGTAGGTTGGTGGGTTGGCTTGAAAAGGGGCAGGGACGGGCAGGGGCTTATGGTGGATTGTGGAGGCGAGACACATCCACAAAAAACGTCACTTTAAACACTCAAATACTCAAAAACTGTTTCCATGAACTTGCTTCACTTTTCCTGTTCCATTTTTTCATCTTTCTTCTTTTGTTCTTATGTTTCTTTTTTTTTATAAATTTCTTTGGTTGTAACCTTTAGTCCTTGTATCGATAGGTTCGCTTGTTGGAACTAGTACCCAAGTTGTTGCCCCAGTGCTTGCATATTAAGGTCTTGGATGTCGTCGCATCCCTCAGCATGCGATGCTCCACACGCTCCTGCTTCAGACTGCAGTCCGTGATGCGTTGCGCATGCGCCTGCGTCGCCTCCAAGTCGCGCCTCAATTTGATGCACTTGCTATTGAGATCCACAAATATGGCGTTCAACTCGTGGGAGGTGCGACCCTCGACCTTGTTGCTGGCACAGCTGGCCAAACTGAGCCTGCTCATCGATACATTTGTGTTGCGGGACAGTCCCAGTCCCGACAGATTCGACAGGGATGTGGCGTTTTGTCGAGCGTGCTTGGGATCCATGTGCGGTGGCTTCATGTCCACACGATAGCGATCGGGTTCATTGTACTTGCGATCCAAACGCTGGACGATGCCCACACAACTCAGCAGATCCGACTTGATATGCTTGCAGATTCGCAGTGCACAGTCGATTTCCCGCACTTCGCTTTGGATCATTATACATGGAATTATTAATTGAATTGGAATTGGAATTGGAATCGGAATCAGAATTGTAATTGGAATGGAATGTTTAATAGTAGATAGAGGTGTGTGTTCTGGTTTTTTAAACGAGTGTTTCACACGACACAATTTCGAATGCCAATTAGTCTCAGTTTCAAAGCGAACTAGCTGCCTACTGTTTTTCTCCTCTTCACATTTCACTTTTCTTCAACAACAAAACGAGTTTTCTTCCAGCAAGCCAGCTGGAAAACTGTTTTTTAATAAAGAAATATTGACTTTCTTATGCATTAAAATAATTGAGAGTGGTACTGTTGGACATGGATAGTCTTTTGGCAATTTTAAATGATTTTAAATTTGGCTACTGGGCTGCTAAACTGTTAAAAAATGATCAAAGTGTTCTTTAACTGTGTGCACTATTAATTTATGGATTAATGTTTCATTATTGTGCATTAATCATATTATAAAGCAGCTAGAAACTCAATTTAACGCGTGTGCCTAAAAGTATGCAGCAGTTTTGGTTCAATTACAATTTTGTCCTATTGAGTGCCAATTAGTCTCAGTTTCAAAGCGAACTAGGTGCCTACTATTTTTTCTCCTCTTCACATTTCACATTTTTCTTGAGTTTTCTTCCAGCAAGCCAGCTGGAAAACTGCTTTTTATGCCATTTCCCTCAGATTTGTCAAGGAAAAGCTGATCGAGTAAATTATCAAATCCGTCAGTGGCTGTAAATTAAGTTAAACTTTTAGTTTACTTTACTTTACTTTAGTTATTAACTTTCGTCACGATTTTCATGTTTTTCTAGCCTCCAGCTGCAGGCGGGGATTACTATGCACATAATTAGCAAAACGTTTTCTGAATTGCGTTAGAACTAACAAAATTATATTTTTAATAAGTAGTCAAGGCGCTGATTAGACTACACTGCAAGAAAAGGGTGCTAAATAGCGTATATAGGGAATTATATTACTTACTTACTCAGCTTTGCTGAGTTCAGCTAAATTCAGGCCTGCGTTAAGCCATTTATTTATAAAAATCTGTAATATGTGTGCCTTGGGAGCACTTTATGATTATAGCGCAATTTATTAGCCCGGCTAACAGAGCACACTTCAGGAAGAAAATACACTTAAAGAGCGAAAATAAAGAAATGAAAAAGGTAACAAGTAAAAAGTAAGAAGTAAAGAGGAAAAGTGCCAACATGCAATTTTCAACGCCCAAAGCAGCGCTTACTCGTAGTCGCTCTCGTTAGTGAGTATTTCTGCAGGTTGGCATTGCCCTGGAGCACTTGAAATGGATACCCAACTGGGGAACTGTCGCTGGTGTCACTCTGACTGACTCTGTCTGCGCCGAGGGCGGGCAACCTCAAATAGAAAACAATTTCAGCTACGCAAACAGCAAACAGCGAACCGAAAAAGGGAAGCACAAAAATTAAATTGCTGGCGAAATGAAAGAAAACGAGCAAAAGAAAAAAACAGAAATGGAAAGCGGAAAATGGAAAATGAAAAACATTTTTCTTACGTTTGTCAAACATCAGGTGAAATAACAAGCAGCACTCAAGCTGTTTGCACAGTCATCGACAAAGACAACGAAGATTACTTTAATTAGACAACGCGACGTATGCGTAATATGCTCAAGGTATCGCTTTAATCAATACACCCAAGAGGTGTTCTACTGGCGACACGTAGCGACAGCGACAGCGACACCTGTGCAGGTGGCAAGTGACATGTGGCAGCTGCAAGTTGCTTCTCTACCTCCCCGTCCCTCTTGTGGCAAGTGAAACTTTCTCAAGTAGTTGAATAGTTAAGCCAAATGACTTTTCACCGAGTTTGCTCGCTTAATGAGCAAAGTTCACTCTTCACGTCCAGGAACATAAACAAAAACCGTTAGAGAGCAAAAGAATTACATTAAAATACCTCAAAACTGCTGGTGCGTTAACAATTTCAATTTTTCAATCAAATCATGGAAATTAATGTTGAAAGAGAGCAACAAAAATCGGAGGCGCACAAAAAACTGCTTCACTCAGCTGAAAAAATCCAAAAATTGTTTTCTTTTACCAAAAAAAATCAAGTAAAAACAAGAAAAATCGGTTATCTTTGGCTCGCCGAAGACTAAATACCCTTACAGTCATTAATATTACGTTAATTTGGTTTCAATCACCAACTATTTCTATGGAGGCTATATAATATTGAAGTCCGATTTAGATGAAATTTAATCAACAGATGGAACACGATTAGAAATTGAATCTCTGTGAATTCCGTTGATATCGGTCAATAGACACCGATAATTTTCATACTAAGCATTTCGACCGATTCTTCCTATGGTAACTATATGAAATAGTAGTCCGATTTGGATGAAATTTGGTCGGAGAACGATTAGAAATGCATATAGCGTGAAGTTGGTTGAAATCGGTCAATGTTCATACATTTGCATGCATTTCTACCGCTTGTTCCTATGGGAGCTATATGATATAGTAGTCCGATCTGTCCGATTTTTACAAATGATGTGCATGCAGAGAGAATACATCTGTACCAAGTTTCATTAAGATAGCTTTAAAAGTGAGAGACTAGTTCGCATAGAAACAGACGGACAGACAGACGGACATGGCTATGTCGACTCGGCTGTTGATGCTGATCAAGAATATATATACTTTATGTGGTCGGAAACGCCTCCTTCAATGCGTTACAAACTTCGTGAATAAAACAATATACCCTCTGCAAGGGTATAAAAGTGAAAACCTTTTTCCACCCTCATTTGCTACACTTTTTTCATGCCTTAAAGCGTTGGCCATTTATGCTGTCACTGGCCAAGTTACTTGGCCAACAAAGTTCTGCATTAGTTTGCCTTTTTTTGGACTTGTACAAAACTTCTGTTAATATTTTATTTACCTTTTTTACTTACAGGTAAGCCCTGAAACTCTTGTGTCTGTATTGAGCCAGGTAAGCTATAATCATTTTTATTAACAACTTGGCAGACTGTCAAACAGTTTTCAAGACTTAAACTGAAACATTTTATTAACTTAATCGCTGGGGTATAGAACTTTCTAAGGCAAAAGCAAAGCAGAGTTTGTTTTAATTTAGTTTAATTTATTGGAGGGCTAAACTTCACAACTTAAAGGAGTTTACCAACATTTTTTAACTCCTTTGTGTCTTCAATTAAAATATCTATTTTAAATCCGCTTTAAATCCGCTTGTAAACTTGTCTTGAAGTTAATTGCTCTATTCCCTACGAATAGTCAAAGCAAACTCTCTGTGCTTTTAAGTAATTTGGTTGGAAATGAATAATTGAGTCCCACAGAGTATAACAAGAGTGGCAAATGAGAGCACAGAACTTAAATGAAAGCAAAGCTTAAAACTATCGATTTAATGGTCTATCAATTGACAGCATCAAACTCTTAAGCCGACTACGAATACGACTACGACAGCGATGGCGATTACGTATACGACTCCAAGTACGAGCTGCGAATGTGGATGCGAATCCGAATTAAAGTCAAGAGAGAGTCAATAAGCCGATTTCCGGCTGACTCGTAGAAGTGCAGTTCAATCGCGCCATTGTTAGCGCATTACGGGCTTACTATATGCTTGAAGACACACCAACACACACCAGCACACACTCAGTCACACCCTTAACGAGCTTTAGTTCAGACTTCTTTAGTTTCTGTTTCATTTTAATTCCCCTTTTTTAGCTCTTCTAAATTTTATAACTTATTTTTTGGCAATTATATTTTCCACTAAAGCTCAAACTAAAGCTTTTTAATTAACAAAAAATGCAGTGTGCAAGCAGCTTTGTGTTTGGGATTACACATACGCCACGTAAGCCCCAAACCGAAGCAGAGGTCAACTTGTGAGTTCTGCACATATTTGCACTTAATTTTCCATCACACAACAGCATTTGTTGCAAACATAATTGAAGCCAGTTGATTGATTGGATCACATAATACAGTTAACTCGGGTTTCAACATCATTTTTAGCCATCGACTTGAGTACGGCAAAGGAATTTAAAATTGATGTGCGGCTGAAAATGTGATTTATTGCAAAGTAGGCAAAGCAAAACACTTGCTTTCACCGCTGTCTCCTTACTCCTCCTGTCCTCTTACTCCTCTCTGTCTCTCTCTTTCCCCCTCTTACTACCTTTTTCTTGTTCCTTTTTTGCCTTTTCATTATGCGACAAAAATGTTGGCCTGTTCAATCACCGAGCAACGCTTGGGCATAATTGATTATTTTGGGGTCAAGCAAAGGTTGCAAGTCAACAGCATTTTTGTGGAAATGTAACTACAGTTAGTGGGGAATTATGAACTGAAAAAGGCCCTGGAGTTGGCTACTGATACAACAACAGAACTGCCAGCAACTTAAACCACTCTGTGTGCTTCCCACATACCAGTCTTGGTAGAGTAAATCAAGCAAACAGCTACACAAAAAACACGCATGTGTACGGCTTAAATAGTTGGCTTTAATTTAAAGCTAAAAGAACATTTTAAAGCCAACAGTGCGGCATTGAAACACAGCTAAATAAACATAAATAAATTTTAGTTTTCAAAGATTTCCTCCACAACTTTATGCCCATTTCGTGGTGTGTCTTCCGTTTCTGCCGCTTCCGTCAACATTTTGAAGCCATGCTCCTCCTGCTTTACTTCTGGCACTTTCTCCACCAGGCTACCATTGATATCCAGGCAATATCCACTGGCAGTCAGCGCATTTTCCACAGTCAGTTTCATCTCACGCACCTGTGTGTTCAGACAACGAATGGAGGCCAAAGTTTTGCGAGCACGTGCCAAGACCAACGAGATGCGATCACGTAAATTAATCTGCTCTTTTAGCATATTTTCCGAGTTCTCCTTGAGACCCTGCATTATTATCAAGCGGTTATCAATGTCATCCAAGTCCATATTGTCTTTAATTATTTTAATTTATGTTTCAGTTTTGATGCTGCTTCTCTGTGTATGTCGATTTGATGCCATTAAGGGCTTTGTGTGCAAAGCCTACTCTGATTTGTATTAGTTTTTGGTTTATTGATTGATGACATTCGGTTAATTTAATTACTTGAGGTAAGCTGATTAGTTGTTTAATTAGCCAAGTGCAAAACAAAGGGAAGCATATTAAATTCAAGTATTTCTGCTGATTAATTGATTATCCTGTGGGCTAAATTCATTTTGTATTCGCTTCAAAAGCATTTAAGCTACATTATAATGATTCAAATTGTGTTGAAGGGACTTTTAGTCTAATCTGCTTAACTTTATCGCTCAATCTAATATTTCATAGCTTGGCAAATTTGAAATGTGTAAAAATGTTAATTGCTCTCTGGTTTGTCGCTCCATTTCAGCTTTTTTCTTCAGTCTTCAGTCTGGCGTCCGAAAGGGGGGTTTGTTTGCCCTAATTGGATTAATTGGCATACTGCGGATTTGGCTTGAGGTCAGGTCAGTGTCAAAGTGATGAGGGCTCTCGGAATATTCATTAATTTCTTCTCCCTTTTTTTCACTCGCTCAACGACTGAAGGACACTTCATAGTTTATCTTAACGAAGGTTAAAGTTTTAAGTACTGTTTAGATCCAGTTGGAATAATATTTGAGATATTAAATTTAAAATCAACTTAAATTTGAGCATTATTTAAGCATAAACGACTTAGTTTAACGTTAAGCACTTAATCGCTATTATTTTAGTTGTGCTCAAGTTATGCACACAAATTGTCAATGCATAAATATTACGTATACGCAGTGTGTGCGCTAACCAAACAGAACTAAGCCAAAAACAAGAACTAAAACAAAAGTGTAATCCGAGTCATGAAACTCGAACAAAACTCAAATCCGCTTCTAAACAATTTGTCGACAATTTAGTCACATATACACGTACACACACGCACACACACACGCACACACTCTTACACATGTGTGCAAACAAACACCCACACACACACGCACTTTCAAAAACTCTCGCACTCTCCCACGCTGTTCATGGCGTGAAGGTTAGCAGCGACACCTGTTGCCAGCGATACGCAACTCACACTCAATCTAAACTCTCTCATGGCTCTCTCACTCTCAGCAATGCACTCAACGCAACCTACGCTCTTTGCTTCGTTTGTTTTGCTCTACTGCTTCGCCGGCAATAACAAGCACAGGTTTGGCGCCGTCACGTTATCTGGTTTGTTTCTCACTCTATGCTTTGTGCGACGCTTCGCGCTCAATTGCTCCAGCTGAGCAGCTGTGTTGGCCACTGCCACTGCCTTGGCTCCAGCATAGAGTTCAGTTGCCGCTTGTTCGTCGCCACGTGCGGTTCGGTTTCGGGCGTTCGCTGCTGAGCACCCACTCTCAAATTTATATACTTGTTTCTCGCGCTCTCGCACTGTGTGTGTGCCGTACGTGTGTGTGTTCGTGTGCGTTGGATTATTGCGTAGCTGTGTGAGTGTTACTCGCGTGCTTTAATAAACAGATGCATAGACAAAACGGATTTGAAGCAAAACAGACAATGAGACAAACCGACTGACAGACCGACTGACAGTGGGACAAATAGCCGGACGTATATTCATTTCCATTGCGTTGGCGTTTGGATTTCAGCTGCATTGTTTGTCGCCATCGCCAACGCTGATTCTTCATTAGTTTATGCAGCTCGCGAATCCATATATGAATTTTGATGTTTTCTCTTTTTCTTTCTTTCTTTTTGCGCACATTCCTCAATTTAAGCGCTTCCTCTCTCCAACTATCTCTCTGTCCCCCCCTTCCCTCTGTTTCCATTCAGTGTTTGTGTTTGCTTTGGGAATTTGCAACTGTAATCAAATTTCACGTTTCATTTACAACTTGTTATAATGTTTGATTTGGTTTCCAATATTCTTTCACTTTCCTTATTTGTTTTGCTTCTGCCGCCGTTTTGTCTATGTCACAACAACAATAACTACGGAAAATGATACACACACCAAAAAAAATCAGAAACACATTACAAAACCTTTGGCAGCAAATTTTTTCTGGTTTCTCCCAACTTGGCTCTTGGCCTGGGTGAAATTTTGTTAGTATTTTCAAGAGGAGAAATGCAATGAACGCGTAGATACGTTATAAGCAGGGCGACCTGTCATGAAGTGTTATGAAGTGGTTACCAAACTTGGCTTCAACGCTGCTCTTGGCCATCTGCCGAGCCAAGCACACAAAATGATGCATTAAACTGATTGCAAGTGTTTGCGGTGCACAAGTCGGTAAATAAAAAAGAAACTCAATCAAATAAAATAATAAAATCTAAAATAAAATCTTTATAAACACATTTGAGCATAAAACCAAGTAAATAATTTTGTATAAATTTAATAAATGTCAATGACTGTGATAGAAAAATGTGTTGAGCTCTAAGCTATTAAAAAATGTAGATTCTTTTTTAGAAACCAATTTGCATGTTAATTTGCTCGACAATATTTCCCTGCATATTTACACGTACCAGTAAAATTGTTGTTGCAAGTTAACGCAATCACACAAGCGCGGCTAGAGAGTGATCGAGTGTCAAACACCCTGTACCAGAAACAACTGTTTGTTTAATATTTAATATGGCAAGACCTCTTGGCAAATAAAAGAGACAAATTCAAACAGTTTCATGTTAAGCTGCTTAAACTTAATACAAGCTAAAACCAATATATGGGACTGCAATGTATGTCTGCTCATATATGTGCTCGCTATATATACGTTGGCCAGAAATCATTTATGAGCTCACAACTCGGCCAGCTGTCCAAAATTTAGGCCGTTCAAACTGCTCCACGTTGTTTCATGCAGATATATTTATATATACCTACTACACATATATTTAGATGTGCTTATATACGAGTGTATTTTGTGGAAATATATTTTGAACAGATAGTCGTTGCTATATTTAGCTACGTGCGAACGCTGCTGCTGTGCTCAGAGTAACAACAGTGCGTATGCGTAATACTCCAACGGCTGATTGATGAAAGTTGCTAAAGCAAATCAAAATCGATTTAATTAATGTGCAGCAAACTTATTCCCAACTAACAAATGTGCGGCTGAAGTTTGTGTGTCGATAAAAATGTTACACGACTTCAACATACCCTGTAATAAGCAGAAAATGCGCTGCCACTTATCAATTTTCATAAAATCATTGTCATTGTTTGCCGTGAACAACACAATAACAATCAGTGCACAAAAACAACTGAATTTGTAGTGCAATTACTTGTTCAGAGCTATGTAAAATATAACAAAATATCATGGCAATAAATCAGCTATTAATTAAACGGCAATTAAGCAATTTCATTGACATTTGTTTGAGTGCTCTGAAAATAATAACTGAAACAGTCGGTTCAGTGCACAGCAGCTAAAGTTTTGTAGAAAATCAAATAGTAATTGATTTTAATTGAGAGCAGAACAAAGCTAAGGCAATTATTTAAATTTAAAGCAAAGCTTTAAGTCAAAGAGAAACTAAGGAATGCAGTTTCTTTATTCAACTGATTGCTTTTCAAACTTTGTGCCATCAATCAGTTGTGTGGCAGAATTTAATTAAAAACCACGCAAGAACGAATTAATAATTTTGAGTTGTAAACACTTTCGAGCTGTGAATACAACTTGGCCCATTATGTATCGAGGAAGTTGAGTAAACAAAAAGCAAAATTAATTAATTAAATTTAACGAGCAGCCACTTAACATACTTACCACAGCGACGAAAGAGGAAAACTGCAAAATTTATAAAAAATAATTAAGCCGCCAACAGCAGCAGTTGGGAGAAAAACAATGACAACAACAAGTTGACAATTTAATGCTATTTAAAATACCAACGTCCGATTCTTTTTTGTGCTGCTTAATTAACACTTTTCATAGAATTGTGGTCAGCCAAAAGGGGGGAGGGTAGGCGTGGCTTGTCAACAATAAGCTGAAGGATAATTTAAGGACTGTTGCACTCTACGGCTTTATGAATATTTCACTGAGATTTGTGCAAACCGGAAATTTGTTTAAATTTTTTACTACTTTTCTCAGTTCTCATTGAATTTATGTAAAATACAAGTTACGAGTTGTTTTGCTTTTAGTTTGGTTTTTTTCTACTTCTTTGCACTGTCTCGCTTGTATCTAGTTGACTTTTTGTTGGACTTCATTGCGCATTCAAGTGGCCCCGTTTGCCAAATGAAAATGAGAATGAAAATGCCAAAGGAAATGGGAAACGGGAAATAAAACCAAAACTTGTCTACACGCCCAATTGGGCATTTGTGCCTGGTTTTGGTCGCGGACTGATGGACAGCCACTGGTTTCATTAGCAACGGCAACAATTTCATAGCCTAATTCGAGGCGTTTGGCATATTACGTATGCGCAACGTGTTACGCGCGCGCAGTAAAAACGCGTTAAAAAGCAAATAAACAAAGCCAAATAACCAGTGTAAGCAACAACAACAACATTCGCTCATCAAAAAGGTAAACAATATGCGTTGGGGAAACAAAATAAGGGAAAAGGAAAACATTTGCTTGGGAAATGAGCTAATTATAGCAACATTAAAATGGCATATAAATTTGTTTTACTTTTGCCTGCCGAGCGTGTTTTTTTCCTGCCTCTCATATTTCTGCTGAGTGATTAATTTTCATATTAATACGCAGCGAAAACAAAAAAAGGTAGCAAAGTGAGTGGGAGGGGGAGTGGGAGGGACAGGGACGGACATTAACTAAAAAGGTCGAGCTACCCACTAGAAATCCGCTCTCTTTTATATTTATGCATAATGAGAGTGTCGAGGAACATAATTAACATTGAAAGCAAATGAGAAACGCACTCAATGGCCTTTCAAACAAGTTAACACCCTAACACATACACTCCCACACACACTCCCACACACACACACGCGTGCACACCTTTTGAAATTTGAATTTAAATGCGCTCATATGTGGTAAATGTGGCATACAACGTGTGGCAAGTTGCCTGTGATTGTGGTAAATACATTAGTTAATCAGTAGTTGCCGCTTACAAACTCAGTTTTCATTCGGGTTAACTGTATTCCATGCCTTAACTCAATAACAACTTTGAACAAAACTTTTGTAGCTGAAAAGCAGCGCAACCAAATGTACTTCAGATAAGCAAACTTATCTCAAGCTGATAATTGAATTATGGTAGAATAAACAAAGGTTTCAAGAGATTAAAATGGGATTACGTTATGAACTGAAATTAAATCTATTTAATTTTAAAGCAGGCAATCTATAATTATTATTGTCTAGCACTATTTGAAATTAGTAGCTGAAATTCCCCCTTTGTTATCACTAAATATGTTTTTGGAAATCAACATTCTGCGCTCGCTGGCAATTTATTTTATAATATTGCCCAGCCACATAATGACATCAGTTGTTATTTAAAACAAATCGTGTGTGAGCTTTATTCGTTAATTGTTTGAAGCAACAAATACAAACACAAATTCGGAAACTTAATTAGCAAACTGCATGAAATGCAAGTGCAATTAACTCCACACTAAAGCGGTGAGCAGAATAGAAAGAACATAAGAGAAGAGAGGGGAGGAGATGGGGGAACTCGCTCTAAATGAGCAGCTATCACATTACATTGTTATTGCTTGCAGAGAGCACACAGTGCGCTCTCATTACTGATCTATTTGTGGCTCTCAGCGAGAGAGCTGCGCTCAAGGTGTTAGAGTGAGACAAGCGTCACACGCTGCTTACGCTCAGCTAAGAACAAGTGTGTGTGCTCTTCTTACTTATGGTAGATAACTCACAGTTACTACTCTTCTTGCTCACAGATAAATAACTCTTGGTTATTGGTTAAGCACACTCGCACGCTGTTTGTACAAATTTATCATGAATTAGAATCAATGTTATGAAAGTAAATAAGCTTGGGCAGTAATTGATTTTAAACATCCAACGAAATGCTACACTGATTGTCAGATTGTCAGCAACCCACAGGCAAACACACACACACACACACACATATATAACAAAAACATATGCGTGTTCAACTAACTCTTAAGCCCTTAAGTACACAACTAAAGAGCTAAAACAGTAGCAAAAAACCCTCAACTGAAAATTTATCTTGCCGTCTCCAACTGCGTCTCCCGGCGGCAAAGCTTCAAAGTCCACTCAGTCATTGACGGGACGTGTCCGTTGTTCTCGCTTTATTTTCGGGCACAGCCCAGAGCATGCAGCATACTGTTGCCTAGCACAAGTGGCACTTCAATTAAAATGATTGTCTTAATGTTGGAAAACTCAACGCAGACACGAGAGTCCAAGCGATGCTGTGTGCGAGTAGTGTTACAATGCGTTGAGTTGATTCAGTCATTCAGTCATTTAGACAGTGCTCAGTTGGGCACTGTTTCTCGCCCTCTCATTCATTCATTCAGACAGTCAGACAGTCAACCATTCATTCATTCTTCACTCTTCATTGTGGCAGCCAGTAACAATAACGGCACTTAATGTGTTGAAAATAACGCACTTGCACGTACTTGTCTAATTTATTTGATTACGCTTACAATTACCGTAATTTTTATTTCACTCGCTTCTTTTGAGAAAGAGTTTTTAGGTGCCTGTGAATTTTTAGTTTCCGAAAAAAATCTTATCAAACGTAGAAAAAGCTAAAAACTATTCTTAATTATGCGCTGCTTAAAACTAACTTTAAGTGTGCAGCACTGGGATTCGCTTAATCCTCTTTGCAGCTGTAATGAGCTGCCTAATCCGCTGCAACTTTGAACTAGTTCCGGACTCAGCACTTGTCTTAAAAACTTGCTTACAAATTAGCAACACTTCAGTGTGCCACTTGACAAAAAGTTGGCAACTTCAGTTTGCATATTTAAACAGTTGTGCGAAATAAATTAAGAGAGTTTGAAGACCCAGCAAGTGTTCAGACTGCGAAACATATTGTATTTATATATAGACAACCCTTCGTTTAAACTTAAACTCTGTTTTTTTGGCTATAAATAACGGCAATGTGTGCCACATGTCGGCTAACTAATCGATGGGCGATTATATGGCCACTTTGGCCATTAAAAAATGTCATGTGGCTCTGTGTAAGCGATAAGATTGCGTTAATGCGATTATCTTATCGGTAGAACAGCGTAAATTAATCGTAAATTAAGTAAAAGAATTGCTGTTTAAAGTTGGCATAAAATCAAGTATACGTCTGGGTGCTGTGCAGTGTAGTAAACAGCCCAAAACAACCACAAACGGAGCACACAACCACACACCCCACACACACACACACACACACACACTTTGAAATGCGTTGTATCTATTTGCATTTGAAACATCTATGAAATTTTCATTAGGCACGCAAATTATGCACAATAGACAATCGACTAGCTGTAAACTGAAACTGACGCATGCTCCTCTGCCTCAGTCTCTGTCTCTTCCGACTCTTGTCTTTCCGGCAGACAAAAGTATCTTGGGCACAAGAGCAACCAAAAAAAAAATTAAACAGATACCAAAATATTTGCACCTTCATTCGGAGTGTAAACATTTGCTCAAGTCCTCAACGGGCATGAGCATAAAATCAATATTTAAATTTCAATTCAAGCAAGAATTTTCAAATAATAATGCCCAGCAAATCTTGCCACAAAATACCAGAAGACAAACAGGTCTATATATAGTATATAGTATATATATAATACTTACATATATGAATGTCCTGCACTGTGGCACAAAAGCACTTGAGGACCTTGTAACAGTTATTTCTGTAAGTGTGTGTGTGTGTTTGTTTGTTTGTGTGTGTTGCTAATTTGTTGCTTTTGTGGCATTCGTTTTTTAGCCCAAGTCTTTTATGCTGTGCTCAGCCATTGTTGTTGTTGTTGTTTTTGTTCTTCTTGTTGTTATTTCTATTAATTAATAGCTTTGCTGGCGCTTGGTCGCTTCCATTTGGCAATGAGCTGTTACCAATGGCTTTTGCTTTGATTAGTCTGTAATCCGGAATGGGCCTTGAAAGAAAAAACAAGCAAAAAATTAGTTGTCAGACTTGAGCAATTAAAATTTATAAAGTGAATATTTTGCAGCTTAAAAGATGAGACTTTAATTAAAAAATTTGATCTTAATTTAAAACAACGGTTTTAAAATCCACACCCTGTCACTCACTTAATTTCTTTCAGTGTATTTTAACTCCCTTCATAAATGTTTACAGATTACGATTCATGCTCCTGCTCTTCACTTTGATTCTAGTCCATTTTCTACAGTTTTTGAGTCTATCCCAAATCAGTTTGGCTTTCTACTGTAATAATCCCTCTTTAATCTAGATCTTACTCTATTATTACAATTGACCGTTCAGCGCAATAAATATCATCAACGACCTTTGGCTTTTGACCCTTTTTTTTCGGCGTTAGTTGCGAATTATTTATCAAGCGTCCTTCATCTTTATGGCTTAAAGTCTTTGGAGTATGCTAGTTCGACAGCAGTCGAAAAGCCATTTAAAAGGCCATAACGGAAATACACTTAGATGCTCTTATGGCCCACACAGCTGTCAAAAATATGACGGCCAAGAACAATTCTTTAATGCCAAAATTAACTTCACTCCAATAGCAAATAAACAACTTTGTTTGTTGTTTTTTATGTCATTCACAGAAGTTGAACGTTATGTGTGTCTTTAGAGGTGTTTGTGTGCTGCAAGTTGTCTGTCATTGTTGCAAGTTTATGAAAAAACATTTAATTTGCTTGTAACAAATGAGTTTCAGCTGGTGAAAGTGTTGGCATTTTAGCTGGTTTGGAGCTAGATTTGAAAAACTATGATGGCGGTAGTTAGAAATCAGTTGGTTTACGTATTGATAACTTAACTGACTTTTATATAAGTAAAAACTGGCACAAAAATATTCCAAAGTGATTACAAAAAACTTTATAAAAATATTTAGCAAAATTTCAGTTAAATTAAATTCATTTTTTTAATTTTTCTGAATTTTTTTAATAACTTTAAATATTAACCTTTCATTCAAATGCATTAAAAAGCAAGAAACTTTAGAGATAACACAGTAAAATATTTTTTTAAATTAGCTCAAACTTGTAGCAACTCAGCAGACGCCCTGAAGTAGGCAACATTAAATTCACGCTGCTTTGTGTAGGTGTAGAATAGCATCTCTATGGGTGTGTGTGAGCGGACAATGCTTATTAATGTCAGCCATAAAGCAGATTGCAAGTACGTCCATTTAATAACCAAGCAGGCACACATGGTAATAAAAACTTTGGATCAAATTCTTACTGAAGCTAAATTAAAAGCAACTCCAGTTGGCAGTTTGTAACTTTCAGTGTGTGTGTGTGTGTGGGGTGTGTGTGTGCGTGTGAACTAAACTAGTTTTCATAATGTGCCCGACTTAAGTGAAACATAAAAGAATTTTATTAACTTGAAGTTTATGCAAACATCAAAGCGCCATAAAGACAAACGGGGCTTGAAAAAAAAAGGAAACTCTGAACGATCTGCATATGGGCTAAACCTGAGTTACACACACTCAAATATTTACAATATTTACTTAATTTACTTGCTGGTATTTTTGGCATGCTGGCTTAAAGCATTCAAGCCTTATCAATGCAAATTGGCCGCCAGGCAATGCGTGTTGTTGTCGTCCTCGTTATTGCGCAAATAACAAATAAATTTGGTATGTTCAAATAAATACAAAATAAGAAACGGACGCAACCTAAGGTCATATATACATATATATTTATATACTTGAGTAATTTCGTGTTTTATCCTGGCCAGATTAGAGCGGCCCACAGCGAACGACAAAAAAAATCAATTATAGGGTTTCAGATAACAAGAAATTACGAGGAAAAAACTAAATAGAAAGTGTGTAGCAAGAAAGTGTATAATTTGTGGTAATTGCGGGAAGCACACTAATAGCACATCAGGAGATAATTTACAGTTTGTATCACAAGAAACTACATTCCTTAATTCCTTTAAGGAAAACTCTGCTTACCTAATAAATCACTCGACTGCTAGTAGTTTCCATTTGGCCAATTAATTAACTGGCATCGGTTTGACATGCTGGAGTTGATTAAATATTTAGTACATAATTCGCATTCTCAATGAAACTCATAATTGAGTGCAGCTTGTGTCATTTGCAAGTGCTCTTTAATGCTTATTGATAACTTAATTATGGGCAATTCCATAATTTTATAAGCTTCATTAGAGCAGTTTATTTAGGTGCACAGAAAAAAAATATATATAAAATAAACCATTAGCAAAGCTGTCTAATTTGTGAAGTTCTTAAGCTGATTATAAAATACTGAATGAGATTTTAAAATAAATAAATTTCTTTACTATGAAAATCTTAATAAAAATGTTTGGATTGAATGAAACTGGGAATATAAATAAATTTCTTTATTTGTTACAATTTATTAAATTTTTTTAAATATTTCTACTAACCAAAGAACGACAAGCAAACGGATTAAAGCTCAAATTTAAATGTTTAATAACTATTTTTACTTCTAAGAATTTTAATCCCACTTTATTCGAATTTTTCTCAGTGTAACTGCTGTGCGATTATCTTAGTTGTTCAACTATTCGTGCACAACACTTGTATAAATAATTTATGCAGCTTTTGCCAAGCATATCAAATAATAATTACAACCACAAACAAGATGCTGCACTGTCCAAAGGCGAAACAGCAGCAGTTGAAACAATACACACTCCTGCTCTGTCTCTTCTTCTTTAGCTCCGTCTCTCTCTTACACTACTGCTCACCCCCTCCCACTGTTCAGCCAAGTCGCTTTGTGGACTTCATGTAGCTTTGTTGGTTTATCTGCACGAAGGCTGTCAACAAATTGCCAACATTTTGAATGGGACACAGTCAAAGTTGGCAACTTGGCCGATAGGATGAGTTAACAAAAGCCGTACATAGACAAAAGCCCAGTCAACTGATAAACTGATAACTGATAAGAGCCAGAGTCGAGCCAGACACATAAACCAACTGACTAATAATGAGTAAGGCCTTAAGATCACGCCAAGGTCTTAACATTGAATGAAATTATGTGGCAAAAACACAAATGACTGCTGAAATTCAAGATTAAGAAGGAGTTGCAAGGCATAGAGAAGACTATGGTAGGGAACGGGGAATGGTAGGTAGTAGGGGGGAGCGCATAACCCTAGTGGCCGTCGCGTCGGGCGCCAGTTTGCCTACGTAGTTCGCTAATTGGCTGGTGCCATAAAACTTTATTACTTTCGAATCAGTTTCAGTGTAGAGTTTAAAAGCAGCAAAAAAAAGGCTAAAAGCCCCGAAGGCAACGCTCGATTATGGGATACCCGTTACACGAGTTTATCTGAAAGTTTGCCACAACTACAACATACCCTTGCTGCTGCTCGTAACGGGTAGAGCAAGAAAATATTCCGCCCAAGTGGCCGAACAACTTGAAGTTTACTTGCGAGTGACGCTGCGAGCCACGTTATTTTTAAGCCAAGTGCTGTTGGCCAACATGCTCCCATCCTGCTTAGCAAGAACTACAAATCTGCGGTGCCTGTAGAAAACTGCGGGTTATGAAATTAACTTGTACTTAAATTACTTCCACAGATTTGCTAAAAATAATATTTGTGCCTTAAAAAACTAGTTTTGGGCTGTGTTTTATTTCTTTTCTATTGAGCACTTACTTTTGCTACATTTAAAAACCAATTTGTTGTTGATATTTGCCGCCAGTGTTGTCAAGTGCAATAATAAATTTAATTTGATACGCTACTTAAATGCATAGAAAACATCAACTGCCAACACTCATTCTGTGTGCACAATTTCTAAGCGCTTTTAATGGTGCCACAAATCACTGGTTTCTGCCCCTCTCTGACGCTCCCTCTCTCCTTTCGGGAGTAGCCTTTTAGCTGCGATTCTGCATTGCGGCGAATGCACTGAAATAATTTTTATTAAAATGTCAACAGTCTGGCAATGAGCATTGAAGCCTGCCAAGAGCTGAAATGTTTGCCAGCACATTGCAGATGCCTCTACGTGTGTGTGTGTGAGTGTGTGTGTGTGTGTTGGGTGTGCTGAGTGTTGTGTGTGCTTGGCCATGATGAAAAAAATGGCAACTAGGTGAGCCCTAGTGTGGCGAGACGTACACGTCAAACAGAAGTAATGCTGGGAGCTAGGAGCCCATATTTGAAGGCTTTAAACTTAGAATAGACGAAGACTGAATACTCTAACTGACAACTGGAATGAATTAAATTATAAAGAAACTCTTTTTAAAATGTATTAAAATAAATATTGTACAATTCAGTCTTTATTTTGATATTATAACTAAAGAAAATGCTCTGGAAAGTTCAAAAACATATAAAAAAATTCCTTACTTAATTTCAAGTCAAAACCAAAAACACGTTTACACGTGCCAGTAACGTAATGCGTTAAGTGTGCCAATTACAAGCCAATGATAATTCCGCTAAGCACTCAAAAGTTAATGCAAAATCGTAGTCTACTTTTTGGCGCCTGACAAAGCGAAGCCCATAGCAAAAAGCAAAATAACACAACCAACCTGGCTGGCATATCAATGAGCAATTTCCTCGAGACTTTACAGAAAAACTAGTTTCCTTTACAACTGCTCCACGGAGACTTCAAGTTCGGCGTTGCAGCGTAGAAATTGATTTTAACTCCAATATGCCTTCAACTGTCTCCCTTACACACCAGTTACTCTCTCCCTTTCTCTCCCTGACTCCTTTTTTAGCTCCTTCAAAGCTGCATCTTATGAGCTGGCCATTTGCTGCAGCTAGCGTGCGGGTCAGCAAGAAACACGCAGTGAGGCAAAAGCTCCGACACCATAAAAAATCTTGAATTTCCTTTTAAAACCCCCGACTGCTAGTTTTTCCAAAGCGATCAACTGGCCAAGTTCATAAGTACACACTTCAATTAACTACACAACAACAACAAAGACAGACAGCAATGGCAACAACAATTGAGCATTAAAAACCATAATGACCATAAAAGACCCTGTACTCTTTCGATTGCGAGGTTTTCCATACATATGAGCAATTTTTAGCCGATTTGTCCTATGAGATTTATAGTCTATAGTCGTCCGATCCAGATAAAAATTGGTGAGGATAGTTACCACAGCACCACTCACATACTGTGTGAATCTAGTCCTGATAGCTGTAGTCGTTTCCAAGTTATGGCGTGGCCAAAATTTGAAATAAACTTAACCTGCCTGACATACAGACGGACTTTCATTACAAATTTGATGTCTCTAGCTCTTGTAGTTTAAAAGATCCAGGTGTTCATCCGGACAGAGGACAGACAGACAGACAGACGGACATACAGACGGACATCGCTATATCGACTCGGCTTTTGAAGCTGATCAAGAATACATATACTTTATGGGGTCGGAAACGCTTCCTTCTGCCTGTTACGCACATTTCGCTGCTGACAAACCTAATAGACCCCTCTACTCTTTTTTAGAGTACGGGGTCTAAAAAAGGAAAAACTTCAAAATTGCCGCCCAGTTGAAAAATAAAATAAAACTTTATGTAAATCGTAAATATTTACGATACAAAAAGTCACTTCTTATGACTGTTCAACTAAACTGAACTCAAATTGAACTTGCTTATTGTCTTCGTGTTGTTGTTGTGGTGTCTTGTTGTTGTTGTTGTTGTTCGTGGCTTCTTGGCTGCGGTCTGTGAAGCTTCTGATGCGATAAAATGTGAAATTTATTTGACAATTAGATGGTTCAATTAGGATACACTTGGATTTGTTTTGAGTTATTTGTGGCCTTTGGTTGCGACAAACCCTTGATTTTGAAGGGAAGACTATTTGAGGCGGATTTAAAGATTAAATAACTAAAGTTTATTGAGTTAAATTCTAGCTACTGTAGCAAGTTATTAATCGCTTTAGCGTTTGATAACAAAAATGAATGCATTAAACAAACTGTTACATAAATTATAAATGAAATCAAGTTATTAAATTGATAACAATAATTAATAATTTACATATCACGAAAAACTAATCAGATAATCAAATTCCGACCATTAAATCCATAGCAACAATTAGTAGTGTTTGCAGTTGTAGAAAAAAGTAAACACAAATGCCTAAAAAAGTGTTGAAAAAAGAGTACAAGACTTGAACTTGCCCTGTAGAAAACATATTACGCATACGCCACATATTTTTTAAACTTTAATACTAAATAAATTATATTAGGAGCAGGTTCGCTGCTCCACATAATTATATTAACTTTATTTACGACCTTTTACAGGGTATAACATAAAAATATGACAAAACATAGCGACAGCCGGTGACTCGTAAATTTTCGCTTACAAATCCAATAAAGTGGACAATTTTTTGTGTCGCCTAGCACATAAAATACCCAACGAAATGCGAATGCAATAATAAAGACCAAATGACCGACAGTTCGACAAAAAATGAGCTCACAAAAAAAATACAGAATAAAATAAATATATACGAGTGTATCTACAGATATAAGCAAATAAATTGCATTATCGTTGATTTGCAAATTTATTGCATGTAAACAAATTGCTAACACAACAAATCAATTGTTGTTGTTCCATGTATCCTTTCCGCTCTGCTTTTTATCTGCCTGTTGTCAAAGGGATTGTAAAAAGTACGACATCAAATGGCAATCAAGTGACTGAAATTTCATGGCAGCAGTTTCTTTTTAGCCCAGAACTCAACAGTATCCGTTAGCTGATGTGGAACTGGTTCCGCAGTGAACTAAAGTAGTTCCTTAAACAAGTCAGTGCTACACTTTCTAGCTTATCTTTAATTAGTACTTAAAGCCAACTGATTAAAGTCACTCCAAACTCGTGTGGCTATTGTAAATTTCACTCAGTTTGTCATAAATTCAGTTGTTAACCCATAAAGCAGCAAATTTATAATGTTTATAACACGTTCATTTTTTTCCCTGTGTCATCGTCTGATTTTTCATTTCCAAACGATTTCAGTCAATTGCTAGGATTTAACAAGTTCCGTTCAAATTCCTTAGGCGCCAGCCCTTTTTTTGTGTGTGTAGGGGGGGGTGAAGTGCCATTACGGCGCATTAAATTACCGACAGAGGAAAAATGTACACTCCTTGAATGTTTCCACACAGTTTACTTTTGCAGCACTTGCACTTTTTATTGCCAACAAAAAAGAAAACAGGAAAATAACCCAAAAAGGCTTCACTGCCTTTAACTAATTTTGGGGCTACCATCAGAAGGGCATAAATTCGTTTGGCTGGGCACGCACCAAAAATTAAAAAACTCTAAAAATTGCCACGTAAAAAAGCAGCTTAGCAGACTAGTAAGTACTCTGCGAAGAATGGAAAATTAAAAAAAATTAAGAATGGGGAAAAATGTATGATAAATTGAAAAATCGGCTAAAAAAAGGTAGCGGTGCGTACTGCTAAATACTCCATAAAATTTTCAAATATTTTAAAAATAATAATAAGTAAGTTTTTGACTCATTTAATGAGACAAATCAGTCAAAATCATTAAAGCAGACTTATAAATATTCTACAAAAAGTTTAAATAAATGCTTCTCCCACTTAAACCCTTACTAAAATACAACTTTAATTATATTTAAGAAAAAAGTGTTACAATCGGCATGTGTAGCTGACAATTTCTAGAGTTTATGTTGTAAAAAGGGTGCAAAAATTACACATAAATTAAGGACTCGAATGGCTAGAGCTCGCTGTTAGCTGCCTGTCTGTCCCAGTGTCTCTTTGTCTGTCTGGCTGTCGCTTGAGTCTCGTGCACAACAATTTGTCTAAGCTGCGAGTTTTGGGCATTTTTCGGGGCGAACTGATTACGAACAGGCAAAAACCAGCTGATCCCTCGTTAGGTGCACGACTTGAGAAAAACCAAATTGACACTGAATTTAATTTCGCGTCAAGTGCTTGTGGGCGTAAGTGTGTGTGTGTTGGGTATGTGTAAGTGTGTGTGAGTATATGCTTTTCCCACGACTGCTGACATTTGAATTGGTAATTTTCGTTGCGCTGAATGGCAACGCATAAAAACTACGCACACACACACACAGACACTCTACCACACACACACACACAGTCGTAGCTTTAGTCTTGTTTACGCCGCAACGGAAATTGCCTTTTTTGCGCGCCTTCCGGCCGCCATAGCGTCAGTACGGTCTCCATATTTGCCGCATCGTTTGGCAGCCCCTTTCATGCCTTTAGCTCAAACTGTAGCTGACAGCTAACACACACACACACACACACACAGGCAGAGCTACCTCAGCTAGCTGTGACACCCGCTAACCGTTATTCGACACCCGCTACTCGACACTCGACACTCGGCATGCCACGCATAAAGCTGTCAATGTCAATGTAACGTGTTAATTTCAAAGTGGTTTAGTTTGTTGACGCAGCTTGTTAGAGAGACAGAGCCGTAACCAAGACCCAAAGCCTATTGCCAGCACATACTTTAGGTATACACACGCACACACACACACACACACACACACACTCACCTCACCTTCCATCATCTTTAACCAGCTGGAGCATAAAATGTTTTGTGTTGAAGCACATGTGGTTTTTAATGCCACACAGCATTGGCATTCCTAGTGGGGCTGGGGGTGTGGGAGTGGTGGCAAACCCTTTTATTTTCCACCAACCCACACCAGTATTGGTAGGGACACAGTACTGCCTGCTTGGGTTGCTGCTGATGATTTCTATCGTGACATTTGATTGATTGAAGCTCTTTTATGCTCACCGGTTAAGCACTTGGTTTGGTTTGCTTTAGTTGGTTTTCTGTTGGCTGTTAGCTGTTTGCTGTTAGCTGTTTGCTTTTTACTTGCCACATTTAACTTATTGATTAGTCGACGGCACAGAGGGGTAAATTAAGTAGTAGGGGGAGTAGTAGCAAAAGTATCTGCAGCCGGTTTCTTGATATATTTGCATTTTAAAATTATTAATTTGTGTAGTGACTGACTGTGGTAAATGAAGCAGCCAACTGATAAGCAGTAATAGATCTACTTATATTTTGTATTATTTTAAATAAATAATGTCAAGCACTTTGTCAAGGAAACTTACGCTAAAGAGTTGTCAGACTTTAATAATCAAGTGGAGAAAGGAAGGGAGTTTTTTGAATAAAGTGTAGGTTGTTGTAGGTTTAAGTGCTTGAATACGTTTCTAAGTATTCCAAAGTATAGAAACTATAGAAACTATATAATGAAAATTAAATATTTTGATAAAAAATTACTTTTCATGTGAAAGTTTACTAGCAAAATCAATTTCCATTGAGTAAACAGCTTTCCAGCTAACTAAATTATAAGTACTACTTTTAATCCTCCTAAAAGATTTTCTTAAGAGTTCTTATGCCATTACACAGCTAAGTAATGGCTTGTCTCATAAACTCCAAACAGTCTTCAACTGTTCCTTTACTCAAAATGATTTCTTAGCTGTGCTTAAAGGTGACATAACCAACTTAATCTTGTGTAAGCACATGGCGAATTTAAGGCTGATATGGAAAAACTTTATATTTGTTTCTCTCAAAGTAATAATAATGAATAAAAATGTGTGTTTCGTAAATCGATGCAGTTTAGGCTTTGCCAGGCCGCAACTTTGGCTTAAATCGAAGTCCCAACAACGGTAACAGGCAAATTCAAGACACAGATACACACACACACGCGTACAAGACAGCGCATAGGAAACGAAGTTGAGACTCGTATAAAGCCCACATTAGCAGCTTGTAAAAATGTATGGCCTCATCTGGTAACATGGCAGGGCCATAAGACAGGCCCAAATCCAGGCGGAGCTCAACTCAGACTGGGGCTCATTACTAGCTGAGGACGCGCCTCGTTTTTTTGCTGCCAAAATGCCAACTGTCAATGGCGGTGCAGGAGGAAGTGACGATGGAGGTGGAGTTGGAGCTGTAGCAGGAGGTGATGTTCAAATTGTTGCTCGGCTTGATTCCTGCGCCTTGTAATGGCCTGACGTTAAGCGCCATAAAAGTAACTGAACATGAGGAGGAGTCTAGGGAGGCTAGAAGGAGGTGAGGGTATGTGGCAGACAGAGCTGACTGAGCTGCCAGCTGCGGCAGCTGTGAAGTGCCAGCAAATTCGAGCATAATAAAATTTGAGAGATTTTGCACGTTGACAAAAGGCTTCGTTTGTCGGTCTAACTGGGAAAGCAGAAACAAGTCAAGCAGACAACAACATCCTGACATCCTGCCGCATAAACCGAAACTACTTACCACGAGTGGAGTGGGAGGAGGCGTAGGAGGGGTAGGGAGCGTGGGCGGTGTAGTGTTACCCATGAAAGATGGGGAGCGACTACAATGGGAGCATTCCCAGCATGAATGTAAATGTGTTTTGGTTTTTGACACTTGAATGCAGCAGGAGCATGCACGTCTGTGCGTGCACTAGCCAGGCGGGGACTACAGCACTTTGGAGGCCACAAACACACTCGAAAAATCCAAATGCATGAAGTCATACTCATAAACTTGTTAAATGAAAATTTCGAGCAATGAAATTTTTGCACTCGTTGTTGTTGTTCATCATTTTGGCAAAACTGACAGCACAGAAGAACAACAACAACAATAAAAGCGACATGGACATGCTTAAACGTGCTTGCCGTCGAACAAAGAGATTGGGAAAATCTTTCCCACTCTCCAAAAACCTTCAAAAAACAAGGGCCCCAGCCAACTATCTAAACAGCAGACAGTGGACGATGGACACTGGACAGTGGACAGTGGACACTGTGATAAGGGAGACACATTCCAAACAATTCCATCTGTTGTCCAGCTGCCATTCAAAGCACTGAAATTGTCAGAAAGTCACACCAAAGAAGCAGAGGAAGAAAGCTGTTGCGTCACTTTTCGTAGCATACTTTTATGGGGGAGACAAGAAAACCTGTAAAATAAAAAGACCAGAATAACCGCAATGAATATGCCACAAAACTGGTAGCAATTGCAACTGATTCTCATGTGGCCTGGCATTTTTATTTCGACCATCGCTTGTTAAATATCTATTCGTGAGCATTTTAACTGACACTATTTGCACTGCAATTGCACTAAAAATTTTACTTTCAAATACCCTGCAAATAGTTGGGAGTGTAAGCGGAGGTTGGTCTGGATTGAGGGAGAGTTTTGCTTTGTGGAGCAGAGGAGTAGTGTAAAGAATAAGTGTCACTAGCGTGAAAAATGCTGTGTGGTGCTTGAAACTTAACTTAAAGCTTGACTTGCCATACCCCTTTGCCGTAAGCGATTTACAGGGTATGCGCACTGAATAACGCGACAAGCATTTGATGCTCAACCCAAATTCATAGTTGACCGCAATAAAAATATGCTAACAGCATGCGCAATATATAAAAAAAAATACTGACAAATTGACTGCATGACTGAAACACTGACTGACTGACTGACTGAATGAATGCCTGCTTGACGGACTGACTAACTGACAGCGAATGAAAGTGGCAGTCTATGCACTTGAAGCAATTTGTCTTGCCACATACGTGACTTTTGCTATTCTCTTCATTTCCCTCTCCCTTTCTCTCCCTCTGTTTGTCTATCTCCTTCCAACTCTCGCTTGTCTTTTGCACATTTCATTTCTATTTCATTTTTCTACTTCCAATTCCCATTTTCTATACTTTTGTTGTTTCAGCGTCCGTCGTTATTCTTGTTGCTGTTGTTGTCAACGCGCAAAAATGTTTCACTAGTTGTTTGGCTGCCATTTTATTACATTGCTCATACGCCGCGTGTCAAGGTGCGACTGCGAGGTCAGCACTTTTAGCACAGGCCAGTGAGGGCCAAGCCAAGAGAGCGAAGCGTAGAGAGCTGGTTTAAGTTGGCTGCCAGTGCTGACAACTGTGCGGGGAATTAGCCACATTAAAAAAACTCTAGTAACCCAGAAAATATAAAAAAATATGTGTCTTAAAGTTGGTTTATTTGTTGGTAAAGCTTCGTAAAAAAATAAGTTGCCTCATACCACAAAAAATTTAAGACATTTCTCCATGAAAAACCCCAAAAACTACCGCACTAGCGTTAAAAAAGCTAAACTGCCAGCACTGCTTGCTTGTGGGCTAAATCCCGACGTGCGGAAGTCGCGCACTTGGTCGCGTTCTCTGACTGGAATGCTGAAATGATTGCACAATATGACAAAACACTGACACTGATACGGTTAACACGTTAAATGTTGTACTCGCTCTTGTTGCACCTGCTGCTGTATCCGCTCAAGTGTGTGTGTGTGTTGTGTGGCGTGTGGTGTGCGTGAGTCAGCTAAATGCCGTCATTTATCAGTCAGATGCTGCTCATTAGGTTATGCAAGCTGCGCTCGGGGACTACAGTGAACTCTCACCGGATGTACACTTAACGAGCAGATTATTAACGATGCCTCAATGTCAAGTTGGCGGGCGTAACGTATTTAAAGTGCTTTAAGCCAACAGGCACAACATGGCCAAGTATGGCAACTGCAACTGCCAAGAAACATGGCTTACAGAACAACAAGCATAAGAATAAAAGACTGAAGAGAAGAAAAGAAAACCACGCAAAGCCCTAAGGTAAACAGTGAGCAGAGAAAACCAAAAGAGAGTGAGATAAGAACCACAGGAGTACACAGCAAATACTTACAGGGGGCTTACAAGAGGGGAGGGGGAGGCAGGGAAACTGCTGCTTCGGGTGCTGCAGTTTCAAGATACTGTGATGCATTTCTCTTAATTCCTGACAAATGCAACACAAGCCAAACAAAACTGGCAACAGAAAGCGACAAAAAGGCTGCTGAGCTGAGTAAACTACAGTAAACTACAGCAAAGTACACACCCACACACACACACACTGGAAACCACACACATGGTACGCAAGCAATCAAGCAAACAGGACTTGTGTGTGTAACTGAGTGTGGGTGTGTGGGAGTGTGCGGGTGTGTGTGCATTCAAGCCGCTAAAAGCGAACTTTGTTTAGAAACCGATGCCTTTTTCATTAAGAGTCAGAGTAACAGCTATGCATGGTCTATTTTTTAGCCACATCCGTTATTTATCCCTATCCGTTTAACCTAACCTATAAAAAGTTATAGTTAGTTGGTATTTGGTTGGGAAGAAAGTTTAGTTTAAACTATGTTTTCTAGCCTTTACTATGCTCTACAGACTGATCCCCGATTTACTTGTCAGATGATCAACACATGTAGTTCCATTTAAAAATTATTTGTTTTTAGGATTTTATTTCGGCTATCAAAATTTTGCACACCCAGAAATAACCCATTTCCAGCGATGGCATCCAGCGCCCGTGATAAGAACAAAGCTAAAAAAGTTATCACCATCACATCGAAAGCGGAATTCGATAAGCATGTCAACGAAGCGGGTGGTAAACATATTTTGGTTGAATTCTTTGCCACATGGTGTGGTCCATGTGCCATCATTGGGCCACAAGTGGAGCAGATGGCCATCGATTATGAGGACTGTCTGCTCGTACTGAAAGTCGATGTCGATGACAATGAGGAGCTGGCCGAGCAGTATGATGTCAATAGCATGCCTGCTTTTGTCGTCATCAAGGATAAGATAACACTTGAGCAATTTTCGGGCAGTAAACCCGAAAGGGTACAAAGTAGTCTCGAAAGATTCTGCGGAAAGGTGGAAAAGGAGGATCGGAATGGAGTTAAGCCTGGCACGAGCACTAAACCCACTGACAAGTCGCCCATAAAACTGCTGTCCATGATTAAATCGGTGGCACCGGTTAATTTAAAACATGATAAGCCAGCGGATAAAAAGTAGACATGGGGGGGGGGGGCTCCCATTTTACCAAAACAAACTAAATTAGCTCTCATTTCAACTGAAAGCTTGGCAAAATTATTTGCAGTGTGTATTTTGTATAATCTGATAATGCGGCCGAAATAAAGCTATAAAGAAACTATTTTCAAGTGACAGACTCTATTAAATTCAGCTAAGACTTTAGCCAAGTTTAGGAGCAAATTAATCATAGAATTTTAGTAGTTTTTCTTTAAAGTAAATAGAATGTTTATCGAATATTTCCAGCTCAGAAAACCATAAAAATTTCATTACGATACTAAAATTTATCAGAGACCAGATAAGCTGTAGTAAAGATTATACATTTATGATAATAAGATAAAGTTTGATTGCTTTGATATCGCGTCTTTTTATAACACTTATAGCTAAATATCCCAATCAAAACTTTCTTCACTTTCGTACAGCCCAATGCTAGATTAAGCCCATTTCCATAACTGTTTTTCAGCTATTGCTTTGGGTTCAACTATTGTACTGTTGAACTACTCTTGAGTGTGCTTTTGTCTTGTCTTCAGTGCAATTGAATTTATTGAATAATTAAGCATATGACAGCTTTCAACGAAAACAATTGAACTGGCGGAGAGAGTGCATGCGATGTCTATCAAAAGCAATTCTCGTAGAATTCATCAGCGATGCTTTTGGCATTCCCATGACTTATTGGAAACTTATTTCCTTTATTGGCCCATTCTTTTGTTCATTTTGCTTGGTGACTTCATGGTGAAAAATCGAAAAGTTTTACAAACGTTTAATATAAGAAAATGCGCTCAAGTGAAACCCAGAGGGTGGAGGGTGTTGTGTGGGCCCAAAGGGCCAAAGGGGGTGTGGCTTGTGGGCAGCAAGGGATGTGAAGTCAGCGTCATTTCTTCACTTTGTGCCAGAGACATTTGCATTTTTATTAAAATGAGAAATTGCAGCAGTTGTCGTTGCAGTTGCAGTTGTTGTTGTTGTAATCCTCGTACTTGCTGTTGTTGTAGTTGACTGAAATGCTGTCCTCTCTAGCCCGAGGCTTCAGTCATGTCTCGGATATAACGTAGCAGAGGTCAGAGGTTAAATGGGTTGATGTTCGCTGCATATCCCAGAGCGAAACTAGAACAAATAGTTTTAAATAGACGGCAAACAATTTCAGATGCCTTTTTAAATGCCTTGAGTATTGCAGATTGGCGTTTTGAGGGCTTGCAAAACTATGGCAAAACTAAATTGAAATATAATTGCAGAAAATAAACCTTTTTTAAGCACCAGCTATCAGTTATCTATAAAGAAATTGGTCATCAAATATACTAGCATCCCTCCTTAACCTCACTTTTACTACTCGCCGCTTGCTGACAAATAAAAATTCATATTTTTATGATTAATAATTTATCTTACTGCACCATTTGAAGCAGAAACTTTAAGGGGGCGTTGGGCAAGTAATTGAAAACAGAGCAGAAGGCATGCGGCACATAACCTCACTTTGCTGCATAACTCTTTAAACTGCTCGCTGAACTCAAAAGTGCCTTTAAGCACACTTTTCTTCACGGCTTGAAGGGCGAACCTTTCTGCATGCAGCTTATCTACTTCATATGTTGAGTGTTTATACTGCTACAGCTACTACGGGTACAGCTGGTGGTACGGCTGCTGCTGCTTGAGTGAGCGTTGGGGAGAAATAATAATGAATTTGCGGCATGCCGCACAAACACTTTCAGCGCCGATGCTGACGCCTCCACACAACACAACATGCACCAGATTTTTACCCAAGCTATCAAGTAGATGCACATACATACATCAACTCTCTGGGTCCACTTACCCCTTATGCGCTCCTCCTCCACCCTAAAGCTTGGGCGTGTGGCAGCTAATATGTTGGTTGTCTCGCCTCTCAGAGTCGCTGAAAAATGCAGTGACATGTGCTGCAGTAAACCTCCTACATCTCCTCCGACGTCTCCTGCGGTCTGATGCACAGCAGCTGCATTGAAACAAATGCTGAGGGCGTGCGTGTATCCTTCTAACGGATTGCGGAGCCGTTGTAGAGCTTTGATGTGCTGAACAATAGCTATAAAAAGGATTAACTTGCATAACAAAGAACTACGTATGGTTGTGTGTGTGTGTGTGAGTGTAGGCGGAGTACGCGCTACGACAGGCAGCTGGCATATAAATTTCCCAGAGCCAACCAAGTGCCAGACATTGGTCCATGGCCTAGCAAATTTATAGTTTTTATACCAAAAAAAAAAAAATAATAAAAAAAATTCGCTCCCCTTCAAAACCCCAAAGTGCTCTCAGCGGCAGCTCCATTGTTTGTCCCACTCACTGCAATTTTTCGATTACAATTATTTAAGCCAAGTTATTTTCCCAGCAAGCAAATTGCCCAAAATGTGCATAAAATAATTAAGATCGTGGTAGGGGGAGGTGGAGTGCGTACTGAGAGTGCGGGAGTGAAGAGTGCAGAGCTGCTTAGCAATCAGGCTAATAGCTGTCCCTGGCATACACTAAACAATGCCATTTTAAGCAATAAATCAACAGAGTATTTCAAATACATACATTCAGTTCTCATTATTCCAGAAACTGCAGATTAAAAACTATTTTAGAGTTCAAAGTCCACAATCGAAGAACTACAGCAAAGCGTAATTTACTCACATGACTAAGTTTAGTGTTGAAAAGGACGCGCTTATTAATCAGCAGCTCTTGCAAGCGTTGCCAGACTATGCAAGTGGTTCGATTACAGATGAACCGATCGAGTAGTTCAAATAAGCGATAAATTTAATCAAAATGAAAAAGATTTTTCAGTTGCATAGCCATTTATTCAATATTTATTTAGTACATTTTAGTTTTTAAATATTTTTGGCTTTGAGGATCAGTTCTTGAGGTGGTATGCACTGTCTCCCACGTTGGTTCTGAATTTGATTCCACACATTATTGCAGAAATTAAGGAATTCTCTACCCTTGTTGCTGTAGTTTATGGGCGTTCCGGCCACTTTCCCATAGTGGTCTCCTCATCGCTGCTGCATTGGCTGAGATCGCTGACACTGTTGCCACGACGTGGCACCATCGCCAATGGCTTTAGTGGTGGTTCCTCTTCGCTGTCGGTATCGTTGAGTATGAAAGCGATGCCACCGTAATCAGGATCTACGCCCAAAGGCACAACGCGAGGTCGACTTGGTTGTCCGCCGCAGAGACGCAGAGAAGCTCTTAGTCTAGTTGATGCGCCAGATCTACCCGAACCTAGTATTCCACGTGTGGTCGCTCCTCCTGTGGCAGCCCCTCCTGTGGCTGCCCCTCCTTCGGCAGCTCCTCCTCTGGCTGCTCCTCCAGTGGCTGCTCTTCCTGTGGCTGCCCTTCCAAAGGCTACCCCTCCTGCGGCAGCTCTTCCTCTGGATGCCCTTGCGAAGGATACCCTTCCTCTGGCTTCTCCTCCAGTGGCTGCTCTTCCTGGGGGTGACCTTAGTATGGCTACCCCTCCTGCCGGCGCTGATGCTGATGACGGAATGCGACATCTAAAGACACACCCATCTGCCCGAAGTGTCAGCCAGGGCTGATAACGAGTCCGATCTACGGAAGCCGGCACAGGACGCCGATAAAAGCGTGAGTTATTGGCCTGAGCTGCAGTTGACAGCGCAGCAACATCATCAGTGGCAATATCAGCCGTGTCCTCGGTGGGGTTGTCTATAGCATCACCTGCAGCACCGTCTGCAATAGCACCTGCAGTTTCGGGAGACTCACCATTTGTATATTCATAATCATAACTAGTCAACGAGTACGCAGGCGATTGAACGTCATATGAGTTATCCACATTATGCTCCACATGCGAATCCCCAGTCGAGTTGTTATCGTCATCATCAGTGGCACTATCAGCCATGTCCCCGTCTGCAATAGCACCTGCAGTTTCCACAGTTTCGGGAGACTCACCGCTTGTAGGTAAATCATAATCATAACTAGTCATCGAGTACGCACTGCCTGCCTCTGAACACGTGTCCATCTGCTCAATATCGCCTTCTGTCCCAGGCGATTCAACGTCATATGAATTATCCACAGTCGAGTTGTTTTCGTCAGACATTTTATAGGTTATACGGTATTCACTGATATTCGTTGAGAGTTAAGCGAGCAAGAATTTTACAAAACGTGTCTAGATGATTTGAAGTTTTGCTTAACTTTAGACAGTGCTGCCCATAATTGTCAACCTTCAGTCGTTACTGTTAGGGTTGTCAATGTAATGTAGGTACTTTTTAATACAACACAAAAGTATATGATGATTTAAGTACTTTTAAGTTCTTTAGAGTATTTATAGAGTGTTTTCATTTAATATGTTGTTAGGTTATTTATCTAATTCGATAATATCGATAACAATGGAATGTCGAGCACTTTAGGCTACAATTTATCGATAACTTCACTTTAGCAAGCTTTCTCCTCTCTATGGCTTTCAACTTAAATCGCTGGAATTGCTAAAAATAGCTAAAAAATGGCTCTGGTGCAGCTTTTTTCCTATTTAAAAACTTCTTGCTTCAACTGTCAGTTGAAATGTTGAAAATGACACTTGCAATTTGGATCCACTTTTGATTACAAACATAAAATCAACTAGTCAAAGCCATTTGAACTGGCGCTGGATTAGCAGTCTTCACTGTAACTCTGCTCGTTACTCCGCTGTCAGTAGAAAGACGGAATAACAGAGCAATTTGTCAGCATAAAAATTAAAAATTTGCTTTTTGCAAACGCTTACGACAAATCGCTTGTCGCTCTGAAATTCATTAATATTTAATGAATTTCAGCTAAATAACAGCTGTGTCTAGGAAACGACACAGGATGATAAACTAGCCAGCTAACAAGACCACAAATAACTTGGTTATTTTAAAGCCTAAAGATGCTTACAAGTCAGGACTAATGGTCTCTGTGTGGCTGGTCACTTTTGAGGGCTCTTGATTGATAGACGGTCATTGTAACCAAGTGAAAGCTGAAAGTATTTTCAAGTATTTACAGCTAGAATGCCTACTTTAAAGTGGAATTCCTTTTAAATTGCTACGAAATGAAATTCTAGCTCATCTGCTGTTGTCTCTAAACATTTCAATAGTAACCCAATATGCAAATGAGGCCTTTACATTATTATAATAACTATGTTTTCATTGCTTCCCTTTGGTACTTTAAATACCCATTACGCATACCCAGAAACTTTGGCGTTGTCACACATATTTTCGAGCACATTAGCACAAAGGCCACGGCACATTTATCACATTTATTTTCCCTTTGTTCGGCAACGATTTACTCTCGTTTTTTATCTCATTCCACCGTGGAATTCTTACCTACTTTTCGTGTGTATTTTTGTTGGTTTGTTTGTGTAAGACTTAAATGTGTGTCTTGTCTGTTTGGGTTGTCTTTGGCAACGTATACGCAATTTCAATTTCTTTGGTATTTTATATATTTGTTATTTATTTTTACTTTGGGCCTGGTGCCCACCCAGCGCCACTGGAACTTGCCAACCACACCCAGGGGGGGCTGCCAGGAGAAACGTTTGTAGCGGTAACTTTTGGTGCCGTACAATGCGGCGTATGAGTAACGAGTTATGTGCAGTGCGACGAACCAAACAAACAGCAAAGCAAAACGCACTCGTGTGTGTTTCTATCTGGGTGGTATCAGTGTGTATGTGGGATTTTCTTGGCTTCATCTTGAGCTTTGTTTGGTCCACAATCTAACCGCAAATTTGTTTCTCTACGCATTTGTTTATTTGTTGTTTAAATTGCTTAATTTGCATTAAATGACAGGCGTAGAAATTGTTGAATTCTGTGTCTGCTTATCCAGAGTAAACTCGGAGATCAATTTGGTTTCGCTTGTGTGGACAAGGATTAGACTGAAACCGTATAATAAACTTTAAACCAAATAAACTGCATATAAAATATATCCAAAAATAAATTTGAAAATAAAATAGCAATAAATCTACAATTATTTTACCGACTCTGCATCAGCTGCCACTAAAACTAAATCAAATCTAAAAAACCTATTTAAAAAACATTCCAAATATGTGTAGTGAAACATAACAACTGAAATTTCTATCAAAAACTGACTAAAAGTGTGTGTAATAAATCAAAATAAACAAAAAAACTTAAAACAATTTCAAATACTCGACAATAAGTGTAGTAAAAGTGTTTAAAAAGCCAAATAAAATTGATTTTTATATTTTTTGAAAATATTCCCCTTTTCAAGCAGTTACAACTGTTAAGTTTATGCACTGAAAATAAATAAACGTTGGTAAAATGTCGGCCAAAGATGTGTCTGCGACTGAAACGGCACAGAGCGATCAGGTATGTAACGAATTCAAATACACTACGCTAAACCACTTGCCCATGCCAAAATCGATATTGGCATTGGTAATGGGTTGGCGTAACACGGCAAATAAAATCATGAAAACAACCTACCAAATTTCCATTCCCAACACAAATTCCATTTATGCTAAAATTTGTTGAATGATTTTTGGTCTTTATGCCAGTTAAGAACCTTTTAATATTTAAATTTCTGTTGCTTGGCATGACATTTGACTATGATTTTCAGTTTTCCCACAGCTCAGTAAATTGACTTTTTTCGTAAGCATTTTAATTTGAAACATTTGCAGCTCATAATTTATGTGTAAATTTAATGCTGTGTGGGTGTGGTGTGTGTGGGTGTGGGTTTCTAGCCTTAAAGCTGAAATTATGCATGCATTGTAGTGTTTTCGGGCGTGTTTTCATTGCCTTGTTTTAGGCGTGGAACCCACACACACACACTCGCACACTCGGACCCACAATTGGCACGTGTGATTTTGGCATGTGTGTTTTGAAATATTATTTATTATGTTGGCGCATTTGAATTTGTGTTTTTAGTTATGCATGTAAAAGAGGTGTGACAAAGAAAAGCGGTGGAGCTAAAAATAAATAGTTTTCTGTTTTTTGTTCTCATTTTTTTGCATATTTATTAGCACATTTCACTGGCAATTTTTGTGTGTTTTGTGAAAACATTTTGTTTGACTTTGTTTAGCAATTGTTGGCAAGCCAAACAAATAATCTGGTTATGACAAAAATGAGAAGTCTTTAATGGTTTATCCTTTATGTCGAATAAAGTTCGTCAGTAAAGGAAACGTTGCATACTTTCTGGCGCACTGATCAAGCACTAATCAAATAAAAGCGCACTCAAATCGAGTAACAAGAATATTCAGTTCAGCTCAAATTGTTTGGTATTTACATATCATTTGTACTACAGCGCAGACAAGTGCCAAAAGTGAAAGAAGGTGAATTTTCCCTTCCCTTTTCACTGCCTGGTTGTAAAAAGTAAAAGCTTTGCTCATTACGACCAGGCCAAGAGGAGGCTGCATGTGACACAGTTAGCAAAGGACAGTGTGCGAGAGAGAGAGGAAGGGCGATAGTTTTCCTGGTGCGCTGCCAAGTGGGCTAACGATTTCTGTGTGTCCTTTTGTTGCTGGGAATCCCCGCATTTGAAACGTTATTTGATCATCATTAGCGATACGTATCGGTCCGAGGTCTCGAGCTTTGTAGCTCTTTAGCTTTGTAGGTTGTCTGTGTGTGAACTAGTGTGAGTGTATGTGTGTGAGGGTGGGCGACATTGAGCCACTGATGACGTTGCTTTCGGAGTCCTTTTTGTGGTCGAGCTGAGCGCATTGCTTGCCCGCTGCCAGCACCGAAAGTTGCAACAAAAGTTTCGTCGCTCTTTTGTGTTGTGCTTGACTTGGTTGGCTGGTTTGCTACTGGCTATTCGGTCTCGCTATCTCACTGCCTCCGACTATGGCGCTTTTGATTAAGCCAGCAAACCAGCGACTGGGCGTCAGCCAGCAGGGAATCACCGTTGTTCGCAGTGTAATTAAATAATTGCGGTAAGCTAGCCACCAAATCGAGCTAATGCATTTTTGGCTCAAATCTCACTTGGCTTTTCGGTTATGACTTGCTTTGCCGCTGTTTGGTTTTCGGTTTGCTCTGCTCTGCTCTCGTTTTAGTTTTTGTGTTTCCTCCTTTATTTGGCCATGTGGAAATTGCATTTCATAACTTAGTTTTGTGTGCTAACGCTGCGGGCCATTTGAGAATTTGGTTGTGAAAGACTTTTTAGCCACAACGTGCTTAAATATGGCACTCTGTCAATTTTAGCTCTGCATTCAACTATTTGTTTGATCAGCGAAAGTTACCACTGAATAAGTTCATAGAAAAAACAGCTGTTTTTATCGAAATGTGATTGCAGTTTATCCAGTTCTATTTATCGATACCAATTACGATCAACAGGATCAAATGAACTTGTACTCGTTCAGCGCCACCTAGGAAGTTTTACACTGAACTCGAACGCGGAAGTTTTACATTGAACTCGAAAGTTCAACGGTAGTTTCGTTTCGTTATGCACAATAATTTGTAGTTTATAGCAATGTTTTTTACTATCATTTTGTAGTTTTATATGTTTAAGCTTGTTGCGCTTTGTTGCTACTTCCAAGTTTGTGTTTTCGTCCATTTTTACGTTATATCCCCAAAGAAAAACAAAACACACACAATCGAACTGCAGAAACCCAACAACAAAACACACGCACACAAACACATGAGGAGTAAGAGAGACAGAAGAGCACGCGAACACTTTTACAAAGATTTAACAGGCGCACAATCAATTTTTATGGCTACTCCTCTTCTTCTTCACTCCACTTGGACGCCCGCTGCATCGTAGTATCTGAACGCCAGTGCGACTACAGCGTTTCATCAATATTATCGCTACCACAAGCACCCACAGCAACAACAACAACAGCAGAGCTGCATGAGACACATACCACAGCAGCAGCAACAACAGCAGCATCGACAGCAGTTGCAGTGGGAGCAACAGCAGCAACTACAACAACACCAACTGGTCAACAACTCGAGCGAATTTGATGAGTTCCATTGGCCCAGCAAGCAGATGCAACAGCAGGACACCTCCATTGGCGGTGTGGGCGGCGGTAAAATCTATATAACACCCGCAGACATTCCGCCGCCACCACAGCCGCCGCATCCCCATGGCAGCAGTGGTGGTGGAGCAAGTGGCAGCGGCGTCGGCGGCAACAGTCATAGCCACCACAATGGCAACAAAAGCAGACACTACCAACAGCAGCATCAGCATCCACAAGGAACATTGACCACACCGCACCGCACACCGCCACATCGTTGCAAATGCGAACATCCCATTGAGCTGCTGGACTATGACTATGAGGATGCAGGAGCAATGCCGTCGGCAGCAGCAGCGGCGGCAACAACAGCAGCTTCAGCATCCGCATCAGCCGCTCTTCACTCGCATAGACACCAGCACCCGCCCTACTACTACAAGGCTGCCAGCTCCAACTTAACTGGCAGCTATCACCTGAGACGCCACAGTGGCAAGCTCCACGAGTCCATGCTGGGCGGTGTGGGTGGCAGCAGTCTCGATGATGATGATTTGCACAGTGCTGGTGGTTTTGGTGGTGGCAGCGGCATCACACGGTTTAAGGTAAGCGACACACACACCAACACACTCTTGCCAATTTATATTTGGACAAGTTTGTTGCTCTTTGCGCTTTCCCAGAGCGGTTGTGGGCGTGGCTGCGGCGCTAATGAGAAGCTAACTGAACAAACTGATGAACTGTCAAGTGCTCAAGAGCTCAAGTGCTTAATAATGGCCAAGGGAAAAGGGCATAAGGCCAATTTCAGTGTGTGAGTGTGTGTGGCATGCAACAAGTGTGCACATGTTTACAGCAAAATAATTAATTTAATTGTGTATTAAACCGCAGTGCAACTGGGATTTAATCTGATTCAACGAGTAAAATGAAATGCAAAATAAATACAAATATTTACAACAAATTGTGCGGCAGTAGATGAAGATAAGAGACAAACAAAGAGTATAAAAATAATAAATAAATGGTGACAGAGTGAAAGAAAGAGTAGAAGCAGAGTCGACTTGTGAATACTCTATTGGCTTAAGCCCAAACTCAGCTAGAATCTTTAAGGCAGACATTGGAAGGTTTCCCCCCAATTTATCAAAAGGCTTTTCCCCTAAAGTTTCTTGTCTTTTTCCTCTTAATGCAAACAACTAAAGCCATTCCTTACAAGCAATTAAAACCCAACCTCAAGTAGTATTTTAAACCCGAAATCCCCTAAGTATCAAACTTTTAGAGCGAAACTATATTAAACCGCTTAAGTATTCAACTCTTTTGTTAAAATTATTGCTGGAATTTTGGTGCGTCGGTCACAGAATCTAAGCGAACAATTTATGTGGATAATTTGTCTAATACGTTTAGGCGAAAATGTGTTCACAATTTGGTATAATTGTATTAAAATGGCCAACAGCAACAGGAGTGGAGCAGCAGCAGCAACAATAATAATGCTAACGACAAAAAGCGCCCAAGGACAAAAAAGCGACACGCCCAGGACAACAACTAATTAACTTTGCCAGTTTAATGAAAAACTAAACGACAAATGACAAGCAGAGAGCGCCCCAAGGAGCATTCACCACCACAGAGCAGCCAGCCATCCAGCCAAAAAATACAAAAAAATAAAATAGAATTCCCCCTTCGGAGCAAAATGAGCGTGGCAGGGCCGACTTGGCTCATTCATTTTTTAGCAGGACATCTGGTGAAGGCACAGAGCAACAAACCTAAAGAAAGCTAGGGGGGACAGAGGGACTCAGGCACAACAAACACTAAACAAGTATACGACATGTGGTGCAACATGGTCATATAAATTTCATTCAACTTGTTTTGCTCTCTATAACCAACTAATTGCCGGAAGTTCAAGTGCAGAGCGCCAAAGCTCCTACAACTCCAGCCCCAAAAATCCAGTCGAGAGTCGATTTCAATTGGGTTTCCCTCTTGTTGTGCCCCTGGGATTGGACTGCTCCTAAAAGCATTCGGTTTCATATTTATTTAATGAATTCGTTTGGGTTTCTCCGGCGCCACTAATTGCGCCGTATTGTGTACAAATTCTATGCACAAATCCCCAAACAATTCCAAGACAAATAGAAACCAAAGAGTATTCGGCATAGGAAACAAATCCGGGCGATTTTTTAATTTGCGCTCCATCAAAAACAATTAAATAAAATCTAGAGATGCCCAGACGACTCGTTTGATACTCTAAGTCTAAAGAAGTTAAGCAATTTGAGGAATTTCCATTAAATTAAATTTAATTAAATATAATCGTAGTATGAATTTAATATTAAAATATAAATAACGATTAAAACGAGAAACAATTATGTGTAGCTTAGTAAAATATCAACAGTCTTATAATATATGTAATTTAAATTTTTCAATTTAAATTTATAGAATTTATTTTTAAAAATAGCATAATATTAAAAGTCTTATAATAAAAAAATAATTTATATTTTTAAATTTAAAGCTAAAAATGTCCAATAAAAAATCTTTTCGGTAGGTCAGGTTTAAAAAAATATTTTAAATTATAAAAATTATAATTATTAATAATAGAATTTATTTTTAAAAATAGCAAAATAGCAAAAAGTCTTATAATAAAAATATATTTTATATTTTTAAACTTCTATTTAAAGCTAAAAATGTAAAATAAAAAATCTTTTCGGTAGGTTAGGTTTTAAAAAATATTTTAAATTATATAAAAATAATTATTAATAATTAGATTTATTTTAAAAATTCTTGTACATGTTTACTCCTAAAGCCATTCAACTTTTAGTTTGTTCTTAAGTGAAATCTGCCTCTTTCAGTTAGGGTAAAATAATAGCAACAGAAACAAACAATTTCAATTTGATCTGCATTTATGAATTGCTGCTCCGTTGACCCCAAATAAAAAATCCGGTAGATAGCAAAGAAAACAAAGCATTGAGATGCGTAGGTTGGAGTAGTTCCCTCTGGTCACCTACTACTACTATATTTTATGTCTGTGCTAACCATAAAATCGTACAACTTGTAACTAACATGTCTTTGTGGCACTTGTAGTCAGTTGCAAGTTGCCACAGAGGTGCCATATATTTTAGCCCTGCCACAACTACAAATCATTGGGGACATTCGGGCACACGTGGCAAGGGCGTGGCATTGTCTATGTGTGGGTGTGTGGGAGTGGGTTGGAAATCTTATTTCGATTTCTTCTCTGCATATTTTAATGGGCATAGAAAATGCTTAACGATTCTTGACTAAACAAACGGCACAAATAATGTGTGCAACATTCGAAAGGTCAAAGTGAGAGAAACTTGTTGGTATTAAAGCTGCAAATGCAGTTTAAATTGTGTCTAACCGGTTCTGTCACACCTGAAGTAATCGTGTGGCATTTAAGCAAGAAGTAAATGAGTTTAGCCATATTAAAAACCAATAAGTAAACAAAGAAGCTTAATATTACTTGATAAAGTTGAGAATTTAATGCTCTAACTTTAGTATACATATATCAATTCAAAAGTTATGCCAAGCACTCTTTGAATACCTGACAATTCTCTTCCAATTCTACTTTACTTACCTAAGTGTTATACCTTTCAGAGAGTGTATAAACACGTACAACCAAGAAACCCACAATAATTTATTTGCTACTTGACTTCAATCTCATTATAGTAGTCTAACCTTGAGATATTTTAACGCAACTCCAACGCACAATTGGAATTTTGGCAACCTATTGACACAAAATGCTATAAGATATACAAAACTCGTATTGTCACTGCCATAATAAGTTATAAACAAGTAATGACAGTTCAATTAGGTAATTTTTTCTCCACTTTTATTTTGAAACTGGCGCAATGCAATCAACTGAAAAATTACAAAAACCAATAAACACAAGAAACACTTATATAAAAAGCAATTTCTTAGTGATTTTGCTACCTGGTTGATGTGTGTTTTATATGTGCTTACGTCATGCCGCAATTGTCGTCTGCCCCCGGAGGCTACCCCTCGACCTACCGACCGCCAACGACTGTGCCGCAGTGCATCACCCAAACGGCAGAAAACCAGTTTCAAGACAACTTTAGTCTGCTGCTAGAAAACTACTTTCATTTTCAGTTAACGTCGTGTCTCTTTTGATTTTGGGCTTACTTTCTGTCGCTTCGCTGCGAGTTCCCTTCGCTCACTCCTCTTCCACTCCCTCAAAGAAAAAGCTATTGAGCATGCGCAGCGGCACAGTCAATAAACATTTCTATATCTCACATACTGCGACGTCGCTCTGGAACGTGCCTGGGATTATTTAATACGCACAGTTCACTGCGAAATTGGCAAAAGTCTCATCGAATTGGGAATTTGTTTACCTCCATATTGAGTTGTGTGGGTTTTAGAAGGTGTGTGTGTGGGGGTGTGTGTAGCTATTGAAGCTCGTCGCTATTGACAACATACTTAATCACAAATTGCTGTTTGCCACAATGATGAATGCCAAGCAGGAAGAGTATTAAAACTACACTGCACTACAAGCAAATTGAGGCTTTGACTGATAACTCTTCTAAGAAACTTTGTAGTTAAGAAATATCTAATAAAAGTTACCACAAACTTAATTAAATCAGTTTCGAAAGTATCTCTAAATATAAAACTAGACTTCACTATCGCTAAGACGCCCATAAACTATATTTTCTAGCTTACACTCCAAATGAAAATCTTCATTTATTAACAATTTCTAACCTCCCTTCACAGAACCTGGTGTACTCCAAGGAGAAGAAGCGCCGCAATCGCATAATATTCAGCATTGTGGGTGCGGTTATTGCCGTAGCCCTGGTAGCCACGCTGATAGTCTTGCTGGTGGGCAATGGTGATGACAATAACAACGAGGAGACCGGAGACAAGGGCATTAATCTGGAGGATGTGGTATCAGGTCAATTATACGCAAGACGCTTTAATGGCAGTTGGAGCAATGGCAATACAGTGATATATAAAGATCAAACGGTAAGAATCCGCTATAAAACCTAGATAAATGTCTACTATAAAGTGTGTATCTTACTGTAGAACATTCTGGAACTGGACACCAAGACGCAAACAGTGACTACGCTGCTCTCGAATGCCTTCCAATATGTGCTCTTTGAGAAATCAGCGGATGGCCAATACCTGCTCTTGGCCAAAAACTACAAGAAGAACTTCCGCTACAGCTTCCTAGCGCAGTATGAAATCTGCAACCTCAGCACAAACGTCACAACACCACTGACCATTGGCAATGAACCGGTCTTTATGAGCATGGTTCAATGGTCGCCCGTGGGCAATGCTTTGATCATCAACTTTGAGCGCAATTTGTATTACAAGAAAGGCGCGTTGGATCAGGAGGTGGCCATAACCACAAATGAGAATGGCATCTTCTTGAACGGCATACCCGATTGGGTGTATGAGGAGGAGGTGTTCAGCTCAAATGTAGCCACCTGGTTCAATCCCTCGGGCACTCAGATCGCCTTCATACAGTTCGATGATTCACCCACGCATGTCATCAACTTCCCGTACTACGGCGATGCGGGAGATTTGCGTTTCCAGTATCCGCTACATCAGGAGATACATTATCCCAAGGCGGGCTCATCCAATCCACGTGTTGTGCTCTTTATGGCCGATCTGAAGAGTGCTCTGGAGGGTAAAAATGATCATCTCACAGCTATGCCAGTGCCAAGTACTCTAAATACGGAAACCGATTATATTGTTACCGTTGTCAATTGGTTGGATGACAATAATGTGCTGTCCATTTGGATGAACCGCATTCAGAATGCGGCCTATGTGATAACCTTCGATGGACGTAGTCGCAAGCAGGTGGGCTGGAATGCATCTTATAAAGAGTACCAAATTCTAATAGACATTTTATTCCTCTGCAGTTGTACAGCGCGGAATCAAAGACCGGTTGGGTGGATCTCTACACAGCTCCCTTCAAGAACCGCAATGGTTCGCGTCTCGCCTTCGTGCTGCCCCATGAGAACTACAAGCAAGTGCAATTGCTGTCCACGGATGTGCTCAACGCTCCTTTGGAGCCACTAACCAGTGGCAAATTTGTAGTGGACAGCATACTCCACTGGGATACATCGCATGATATTATTTTCTACACCGCCAACACCGAGGAGCATCCAGAGCAGCTGCATCTCTATTCGATACGCGCTCAGACAACACGCAAACAGACGCCAAACTGTCTGACTTGCAAGCTGATGACATCGGGAGACGTGGAACAGAATTATTATTCGGCTATCTTTAATGACAATAATCAAATTGTGATCACTTCCTTGGGACCCGGTATTCCCACCACTGCCATCTACGAGTGGAGCTACGGAAACTGTGAGTTGAATTTATTTAAAAAGGAGTACAAAGAAATTAATGATTTTCTTCTATCCAGCTCAAGTGACTCTAAAGAAACTGCTCGACTGGGAAACCAACGAGTTACTGCGCTCCAAGCTGACGGGCGTGGCACTGCCCACACACAAAATACTCACAGTTAACATTGATGGCGGTTTCCAGGCCAAGGTGCTGCTACAATTGCCTCCCAATTTGGATACCAGCGGCAAGACCAAGTATCCCATGCTCGTCGATGTCTACGGCGGACCAGATTCCTATTCCGTAAGCATAGAGCTGCCATTAAACTAAAGCTATCTCTAACTTATTGTTCTCTTTAGGTGACCAACAAATGGATGTTGGACTGGGGCACTTACCTTTCCTCAAATCAATCTGTGATCTATGCCAAGATCGATGGACGTGGCTCTGGGCTGCGAGGTGAAACTCTCTTGAATGCCATCTATCTGCAGCTGGGCACCGTGGAGATAAATGATCAGATTACAGTCACGCGGTAAGCTGTGACAAGCACATATCCTGTTTACATTAAGTAATCCCTTTAAAATCCTTGCAGCAACCTCACGCAGTTGTTCAACTATATAGACCCTGAGCACATTGGCATCTGGGGCTGGAGCTACGGTGGCTATGCGGCCGCCATGGCGTTGGCCAATGATGAAACCGGAGTATTCAAATGTGCTGCCTCCATAGCACCTGTCACCGACTGGACCTATTATGGTGGGTGTTAAAGGACCTAAATAACAACTTCAGACTTTAATCAATCAAACCTTTACAGATTCTATTTATACGGAGCGCTATATGGGTCTGCCGGATATGAATGAGGCGGGCTATGCCAAGTCCAGGCTGAGTACGCGTGCCCAGAAGCTGCGTGGCAAGAAATACTTGCTGGTGCATGGCACATCCGATGACAATGTGCACTATCAGCAAGCCATGATATTGGCCAAGAATCTGGAACGTCATGACATACTCTTCAAGCAGATTGTGAGTCTGAACAAAGACTTTGAGTCTTAGAAATTAAACTAACCCTTGGTTTCTATCCTTACAGAGCTATGCCGATGAGGATCATGGGCTGATCAATGTGCGTCCGCATTTATATCATTCGCTGGATCGGTTCTTTGGCGAATGCTTTGCCAGCAGTCGGCTCATGAAGAGCGCCAAATAAGTTAAGAAGAATTTAAACCAAGTTTTAAAGCTTGCAAAAGAAGCGTTAAATCAATTAAATTAAATTTAATTTAAAACATAATTAACTAAGAGGAACGATAACTAATTGGTACTTAAAAAGTTGCATTTCAATTCAACAAGTTTTTAATCAAGTAGTTAAACAAATGCTTCACAAAACAATAAAAAAAGTAATTGAAAAACTAACGCAGGTCCAAAAGTGTTATAAGATAACTTGGAACAATAATATTTGAAATTGCATTTTAAGACATTTTAAGCATAAAATCGAAAAGATAATGAATATTTATAGCTACTGACGTTGCCTAGAAACGTAGTTAGCGCCTGTCAAATAGAAAATTCAATACTATAAACGATTTCAAAATAATGTAGATATAATTAATGCATAGAAATTGATAAACAAAACAAATTTTATAAAACTCTTTGCTCAAATTCGATGCTAGTGAAAGTAATCTGCTTAAAATTGTTGAGTGTATCAGATCAAATAATTATAATACCCCGAGTATATCTTAAAGCCAGGGTATGACCACTTCGGCCAGGTCGAAGTGAGCCAAATCAACGGGTTTTCCATTGTTAAACTAAGATACAATTTCTGTATATTACGCCAGCTGAAATTCATAGTTTGTAGTTTGTTTTAGCTTTTTAATTTGCCACATTGTATAGAGTAAAGGAATATAAAGAAAGTTTGTAAATAAATAGTTGTTAAATGGCTTTTTGTAAATTAGATGAAAATTGTGTATAGGCAACAGTTAAAAGGGCAAACTAATAAAATATTTAAAACAAGAACACCTTGAGTTTTTGCTTTAGTAATAAAATTACTAAGTTTTCTTTTTATATTTACGTATTTATTTTATTTGCTGCTTTTTTTTTGAGTGAAATCCGTATTTTACATTTGATATTGTTTGTGTTTATACATTAAACTGGCAAAATAAATAATTACCTTGTTAATTTATAAATTATTTATATTTTATTTGGAAAATCGAAGCATATGGTATGGTACAAAAATATCTTTTTATGTTTAAATCTTTTTTTTCCTCTTTTTTTTTTTAATCTGTTGTTGTATCTTATGCCCTAGAGATATTCACTTTATACAACAGTTTTATGAAATAAATATTAATTTCGCTTAATTTTTAATTTATTTGTTGTCTCTACTTTTATATACAATAAAATTTGGACTGTTAAAGAAGAAAAAACATTGAAATTCTTGTGTCTATCGGTGAATGTACATGTATTGGTCTGTGTTATAGCCAAAAAGAAGCTCGCAAAGCTTTGTGTGAGCCACAAAAGTTGTTAACAAATTTAAATTAATTTGGTCTGATGAACTAAGAAATCGATTTTTCATACATACATAAAGTATGTATTGGATTCATTGCTGATCGTCAATCTAAGCTATAACTATGTGTACTTATAGCTAGTCTAAATCGGTTTATATATTTATATAACACTGTTCTACTGCAAATAGACTTCCTGCACCACATCGTGATGCTGTTGCTGCTGTGGATCATGATCCTGCAGATCCTCCTGCAGCTCCAGTTGATGATGATGCAGATGATGTTGTTGCTGTTGCTGCTGCTGATGATGATCCTCGATGACAACACCCTCGCTGCCATCATACTCTATCAACTGATCATCTGCATCGGTTTGCTGCTGATGATGATCAATTATGATGTGTTCCTGCTCCACCAAGTGGTGTTCGTGTTGATATTCGTGTTGCTGCTGCTGCTGCTGTTGCCAGCGCAGTGGCGGTGGTGTTGTTGGCGTCGCAATATGTTGCACTGTCTCGTGCATTGGTGTTGTGCTCGTTGATCCGCTTGTTGTCGCTGTGCTCGTCGTCTGGTAAACTGTCTGCTGATTCCTAACAATATGACCGGCGGCTGTGACATTCGTGACACTGGCACGTTGATTCGTACGCGTCAGCGTCACCGTCACCTCAGAGCCAAGGCCAGCAAAGGAAACGGATGGCGTTGAGATCGCATCACCGCCTGCTGCAGCACCAACTGATGTTGTTGTTGCTGCTGTGCCCGTTCCCGTTGCTGTTGCTCCTGCTGTAGCAGTTGCTGCTGTTGCCGTGGCTCTGGCCTGGAGTATCTTGCGTGTGGGCAACTGTGAAGTTGTGCCTGTGGCAGAAGTTGTTGTGGCTGTTGCTCCTGCTGTTCCCGGCACGTAGTTAATAAGCAACACTCGCTCTCCGCTCGTGGTTTGCGCTGCATGTCCGCGCAAGACACGTCGTTGCAGATTGCCACCAGTAGCAGCAGTTGCTGTTGTTGTTGCTGTTGCTGCTGCTGTGGTTGCTGCTTGAGTGTTGCTGCTGTTCACTGTTGTTGTTGCTGCCGCGCTGTTGCTGCTGTTGCTATTGCTGCATTTGCTATGCTGCTGCTGCTGCTGCTGTTGTTGTTGCTGCTGTTGCGCTGGCTGCCCACCGCCCCCGGATCCTCCTCCACCTCCTCCAGGGCCGCTGGTCATATCGTTGGCTCATCATTACGTATTATTACCTCCTTTCAAAATGAAAACCTTCTTTACCAAAATGTTCTTATTGTTGCCCTGTTAACATTATTGATAAATAAATTGATTGTTCGATTGATTGATTGATTGATTGATTGATGAGTGTGATGCATGAGTTTGCGATTATTTAAACATTTGCATGTTTGTTTGTGGTTAGAGACAACGAGGCAGCGATTAGAGAGAAGAAGACAAGATAAAAAACGATTCGTTAATGATTGTTTATGGATTCCACGTGAGTTGTGTGTCAGGACAATGTTAAGGATGCCATGAAATAGTAAACAGTTAATTAAAGTTAAGCAAAATAATTTAAAAAAAATTGTATATTAGTTTTAAGACAATGTATCCTTAGCTTTTTTAGCTGTTCAAAAGTTTAGAAAACTTTTGGGATATTATTTTTCAATAAAAAATTTGAAGAAACTCAAAAACTCCAATTAAATTGGTTTGTTCAGAGGTTTTTAAAATATATATACATATATAATTTTTTAAATTTAAGAATATATATTTTTAAGATTATTTTTATGCTTTGGAGCTATATAAAACTGTGATTTCTTTTTGTAAATCATTAGTAGATCACTAGATAAATTATTATAATTGTTATTGTTTTAAATTGAAACTATTTCATGGCACCCAATGTGAGTGTGTGTGCGTGTGTCTGGGTGTGTGTCTGAGTGTGTATGCGTGTGTATGCGTGTGTATGTTTCATGTTGATGCGTTTAGTCACAAGGTTAAGTTCAAGCTTAGGAAAATGAGGTGAAGGTTTGGGGACAGTTACATAAACGAATAATATTTAAAATTTAGTAGTATTAAAAGTTAGTAACAATAACTAAAACATAGCTTACAACTAAACACAATAACCAAATATAATAAAAGTATTTATAATAAAATAATATACAACACCAAATGATCAACAAAAAAATACAATTCTTAATTTTTTTAACATTTTTTGGTTTATTCATTTATTTGTCAATTTAAATAAAATTAAATTTTATTTAAGTAATAAGAGTTAAGGTAATTGTTTTACTTCTTGAAGCAGCAATCTGGGCACTGCTTGAAAAACGCGGTGACTTAATTCAAAAAAATTTGCAACTATTAAAATTAAGAAATAATTATGTAAATATAAAGATTTTTCTCTCTTTTTTTTTTTTTTTGATTGCATTTGTAAATAAATTTAGGGAAGGCTTTAAAAAATTTTGTACTGTGCAACGATAAAAGGAAATCCAAAAAGATTCAAAGAAATTTAAAACTTATAGATATCTGTGGCTTGATGTTAAAACACCCAAAAGTCGGGGAAAAAGAATTAAAAGTTCTTAAACCAAATCTTTTTTGAGCACTCATCGGAACTTGCACATTAAGTTGTTGACTAGGTTCGTCTAGTCTAGCCTGATTACTCGAATTAAATCTACATACAAATAACAAAGTTGGGGAAAAATGGGCGTTGAGGAGGTCTGGGGGGCGTGTCAAACTACAGCACATTACAATTACACATACATAGTCCAATAACCAATATAGCACGTACTTAAATTAAAACTATAGCAAAACAAATTAAATATATATAATTTTTGATTTTTTTTAAATTGTACAACAAAATTGGTAATAAAAACTAAAAAGAAACTTGGCAAAGACGCAGCAAACTAACCAAATGACACTTGTCTCAAGTCAAAACAGAAACAAACGATGTTTAAAAATCAACATAAACAGTTTAAACTTTAAGGATTAGACAAGTGTCATTGGGTAACGAACTGAAGTCAAATATAGGCACCAGTTGGCCAGATTTAAGCCCAGAGTTTGCCGCACTTTAGGCCAAGTTTGGATAGTTTGATAGTTTAAGAACGCATTCCGGGAGAATTAAAGCGTATTTTGTTGGATAAAACCAAGACAAGGATTAGGATTCTACGCGTTCGTCCGAAACGTCAAAGTATTGCGTGATTTTGTTGCTACTCAAAGCGTCTGTTGTGGTTGTGTTTGTTGTTGGTTTTGCTGCTGTTGCTGCTGCTGCTGTTGTTGTTGTTGTTGGAAATCAGTCATATTCACCTGATTTATATTGCCAATAATCTGATGACCCTGCAACGTTTGCACCTGTGCAATCGATAGTGGCGCTCCACTTTCGCTGCCATCGGATTGTGCCACCAATTGTTGCTGCTGCTGCTGTTGTTGCTGCTGCTGATTCGCTGCCTGCTGCTGGGCTGCTGCCTGTGCGCTGGTTGTTGGCGTTGTCATGTTGCCAGACGCATCAATGATCTGATGATGCTGCAGTGTCTGCTGCTGTTGCACTTGCACCTGTTGTACCTGCTGCTGTTGCACTTGACCGCCAGCTGTTGTTGTTACTGTCATTGTTTGTTGCTGTTGTTGTTGATGCTGCTGCTGTTGTTGCTGCTGCTGTTGTTGTTGTTGCTGTTGTGCGTCGGGATCCTTTTTGACTTGTACGCCTTGCAGTGGATGCAAAGATTGCACCGTTTGCACCTGAGGCACAACTCCACTGGAGTTTAGTGCTCCACTTGCGCTCGCTTGGGATTGTGCTGATCCTGATGCGCTGTTGCCAGATTTCTTGCCGCTGGGTACTGCAAAATAACAGTGGAAATGAGTATAAGAAAGTTGGCCAAGAACAGTTGAAAGACAAATCAGTTAAACTACAACACGGAGCGACACCAGTAGAAGAAACCCTGACTAAATTCACAACGAGGCTGGAAAACAACAACTACAAAGAGTTGTAGCAGCGGAGTGTGTGTGTGTGTGTGTGTGTGTAAGGTGTGTGTTTGGGTATGAAGTGAATGTAGTTATGAGTGAGTAACTTAAAGAGTTAAAGGATTAGCAACTTTTAGTATCAAAATTTATAATGAAAACTGAAAAGTTTCATTAAAAATTAATTTAAAAAACATTAAATATTTTTTAACTTCAGTATTTTCTTGCACAAAAACAATAGACAAAAAAAAACGCACACAAATCTCGAGCCAATTAAACAAAACAAACGTTAAACAATTCAAATAAACAACAAACAAAACTAAATTCGTATAAAAAAATGTAGTTGGTTATATAAAAATGATACAAGTGTATATATTTATTAAACAATTTGTAATATATATAAAATTATATATTATTTAAAGAGAAAACTTAAACTGAAGTTCGGTTTTAAGCCACAAAGAAAGCTTACAATTACAATTATTTGTTGTTAATCAATTAGTTAATTTTCCACTGTTTTACAACTTAGAAATATGCGACATAATTGTGTTTATTTTTTCTTATCATTTTGTTGTTTAAGTTAAAAAGTAGTTGGGAGTATTTAGCGTTGTTTTATATGCAAGAAGTTATACTGCATAAAATTATAAAATATTTCTTTGACTTTACTTTAATTTCTTTGTTAATCTTTTGGGTTAAAAAAGTGCGAAAAAATGATAAAACTTACAAACTGAAATTATACAAAAATGAAGTGAATTCATTTCTTGTTGACGGATAATTATTTGTTGTTATTTACAAACATTGTGTGTGAGCGCATGAATGTGGTGTGCTGTGAGTGCGAGTGAGTGTGTGTGTGAGGGGTGTCTGTGAGTGTGTGTGTTCAGGTGGAATGATTTGGCAGGCGGTAAGCATTGGGCGGCAGCAAAGTGTCTACTGCTGCTGCTGCTGTTGTGGCAGAAACACTTGATCTCCCACAATGTGTATGACATTTTGCATGCCCTGTTGCTGCTGTTGTTGCTGCTGCTGCTGTTGTTGCACAGCTGCAGTGTTGCCACCACCGCCACCCTCATGCTTGATACTGACGCCCATGAGATGCGTTTGTCCTCCACCAGCAGCATTAAGTGTTGTTGTTGTCGTTGTTAAGTGTTGCTGCTGTTGATGTTGCTGCTGCTGCAGTTGCTGCTGTGGCAACACAGTGCTGGCCATTATCGTATTACTGTTTGATGTGGGCGTGGCTATCACACGTGTTATGGGCGTGCCACTGCCACTAATTGGCGTTGCCGTTGCTGCTGCTCCTGCCCCCGAGGCTGCTCCTGCTCCCGATCTCGCTGGTGTTGTCGCTATAATGCCACTGGTGTCACCCTCCGCTGTTGTATTGAACTCTGCACTGGTGTCTAGTGTGGAATCAGCGTTGGTGTTGTTACCACCCGACTTACTTTTCTTTTCCTTCTTGATGCCCGGCTTGGCAAAGTGCCGCAGCTCAAGATGACGCCGCAGATTGCGGGACTGACGTATGACGGCATAACAGATGGGGCAAGTCGCAGGTTGTTCCGATTGTGAGCGTGATCTTGGTTCTGTAATGAAACAATATATTAACTCTGGTTTAGGGATAATGTTTCAGTGTACCCACTTTCTGTCCCAGGCGGATGTTTGGTTCGTTTTGTCTTGGGCGTGGAGGTGCTACCGCTGGCACCACTAGCTGTTACTGTTGCTCCTGATGCGGTTGTTATTTCGCCCGTTGTTGCATTAGCCGAGGTCACTGGTATCATATTGTTCGGATCCATGGTTACAATTGTCTCCACCTTTTGACCCTCGCTCTTGATAATTGGCGTAGATGACAGCAGTTGTGTTTCCGCTCCATTCTCGTCCAGCACCTGTTGTTGTTGTACCACTTGTCCGCCGGCCGTGTGCGAGGATGTCGGTGTGCCCATTATCGTTTCCATACCATCAATTTTGCTTATCTTCGGTGCCGTTGCTGCTGAAGTAAAAGTAGAGAAGTACTGTTAGCCAAGAACTGGTTGGTTAGTTGCCATTCGTGAGCTTACGTGACATTTTCTTGACTCTCGGTTTGCGTTTGCGTGCGGGCAAGAAACTTTGAATCACTGCCTGATCATGTTTGGATGCATCGGTTGTCACAATCGTTTGCTGGTGTCCGGCGGCATTTGTCTGTGTCGTGGCCTGTAGAATCTGTCCCTGGTGATGAATATCCTCAACAACCTGTGCATGCACAGTTTGCTGCGGAGCCGTCGCAATGGTCGCTATCAATTGATCCTGATCATGGTGTTGGGGTATCATATGCTGCAATTGTATCGAGTGTGTGGTGTAGTCATCTTTGGTCACGGTCTGCGGTGCCAGTCCCTGGATATTCAGGCACTGTGCCGCCTGCAACAGTGATGGCAATTGTGCATGATCGACGCTCACTTCGCCCCGATAGACGAACTCCAACAGTGCCTCCAAATCGTTGGCATTCACGCCAGCCAACATAACCACTGGATGCTTGCATGGCGTGTTCTACAAAGTAAATAATAAAGAGAATCAAATGAGTTAAAAACTTTATTAAGTTTATTTATTAATATAATAAAAATATTTTAATAGATACAGCGACATTAAACAAGTGGAATTTGAGCACAATAGTTGTTTATTTTATGGCTAAACTATTTGCCTTTATTGGCTATCGACTCGTTGTTTGCCTGTCTATTTCTCAAGCCTATAAAAACAGTCAAACCAGTTTGTCATATGCTGATGAGCAAATAAGTTCCATGCTAATTAAATATTAGTTATGTAAGACTAACTAACTAACCGAATGTGCAAACAATATTTTAAGTCAGATATAGTAAAGAAAATAGAATATTAAATTCATTAAGTTGCCCATTGTTGTCATGATTTTGGCGCACAGCTTTCACGCTCGCACAGCACTGCTGGGTTGCTTGTAATTTCTCTAGTTTAAATACGAAAAGTTTTTGCCGTTGTATTTGGCGCTCCAAATAGATTTGCCGGCTGGCGGCGGAGCGAGCGCGCTCAATCAGTGTTGTTGCTGCTGCGTGCGTCTGTTCAAAACAGAGACAAAAGAATTGGCCATCATGTGAGGAGACCACCGAAAACAAACGGATAAACACAGTCGACGACAAAACTTACACTCACTCACACAGACAAAGGGCATTTGGACGCGCGCTCACACACACACACACATATAGTGGCAAACGCATACTCTCATCCGCACGTATAAACCGGCTTTGAGTTATGCGCGCTCTGCATTCTGCAGCAGGATTGGAGATGCTGACTGTCGACAACAGAGCCCATGACCGCTATTGCGTTGCTCAAGAAAGAGCACCCCGCTCGCACACTCAGTCATACTCGCACTCGCAGTCGTAGTCTCGCACTCGTACTCGCTCCCATGGTCGCAGAACATTTAATTAGCAGGCAAGTAGAAAATGTTTCTGTCAGAGACGCGCTTAAAGTGAGCGCTGAGCGACAGCACACCCCTCTCTTAATCCTCATTCCATCCAAAAGCATACCCTATTAGTTTTCTCTGCCTGTGACTCTGCCTCTCACCCAATCTCTTTAAATGTCAGCCATCGCTCCGGTGTACTCAAACCCGCAGCAAGGCCGCGTACCGCACGCTCTTTGAACTCTACACTCCCTTCAACTTGTCTGTCTGGCTGCCAGAGTGCCTTTCTCGCTGCTGCTTCTGCTGACGTCGCCGCTGCTGTGGCCATTGCTGACGCTCATCGATTTTTTTCTTTTCAGAGTGGTTGGTTTTCGCTGGTTGCATTTGGTGAGGGAGCGGGAGCAACAAAGAGCATTGTTTACGTATTTAACGTGTGTGTGTGAGTGTAACGAGATCACTATACTCGCCATGTACACTTATTATGGCGACAGAGACTGCGACTCTTGCAGAGTTCACACATAAAACCAATTTTTGACATTTCCCTCCAACAAAATCGACTCTGAGCGACGTTTTAAAAATTACGCTCTGTTTACTTTTTGAACGGGGAGCGAACATAAGCGTAAAGCCGATGCCAGACAGATGCCAGTGTCAGGTGTTCTACGCTCTCCTCCGCTCTGTTCTGCGCTCTGTTTTGGTCCGATTTGACACATGTGGACAACAAACAACAGTGAATATCTGATTGGCGCTGATCAACAGTAAACATTGCAAATATTTAATTAAAAATACAGCATTGAAATGAAACAGAGAACTTAAATCAGTACAGTAGAGCACATTAAAGCAAAAATGTTCAAACGTCAAGAAAAAAAAATATAAGAAAAAACCAAAGCAAAAGGCAAAGCACATACAGAAAATATTAAATGTATGTGTACAAAGTATGTCGGTATGTACATACATCACTTTTGATATGAGTTTTGTACAGTGAACAGTAGAACTTGTTTATGACAAACACACGAAAAAAACAGTTGAATTTATTTATAACAAATTTATATATAGAAAGATTAAGGTATATACATATACATATATGAAATTCATTTATGGGAGACTATATATATTTAAATTGTAATTTTTATCAAATCTTTTGTTAGGCTGCTCCCCTTTTTAGCATGCCCCATAGCCAATATCAACTGTACATTCACCGATACACACACATACACATAAGCTAAAAGAGGTCGCGCTCGTGTGCACCCAACAACAGCGACGGCAATGGCAACAACAAGAGTAGCAAGTAAGAGGCAGTCAGGCAGCTCTGTCACTTGGCGCTCTCGTTTGCGCTCGCTCTAACACATTCGAACTGAAAGTTGGCGCAACTTTTGCTCCCCCTCCCGTTTACTCTCTGCTTATGTGCTCATTCGCTCTCGCTCTCCCTCTCTTGGTCTTTAGCACTCATGAAAGCTTATAAGTTTTTTTTTTCTTTTTTAACAAACAAGTTGATAAGCAATGCGCGGCTAAGGGCAACGGATGGGGATGGTATTTCAATAGTGCCAACGTCACACTGACAGTGCTCAGAGTGCGCAACTCATTCAACTCAATTGGCAAATGAAAACTTGCACAGAAATCTCTAGCCGACTACAACGGCAGAAAGTTAGAGAGATAGCGATGTTTAACATTACAGAGCGTAAAATAGAGCGTCAAATATATTTAATCCAAGAATAGAGTGAGAGTGCACACGTCTTCAACTCATACACTGACAACACACAGAGCACGCAATGCTCACATGCACATTGGTTGGAGACGTGCACTCAGGAGTCGAAGCTGCTCCACAACTGCACACACACTCACTCACACATCACAAAAACACAAACACACACATATTAACCTATTTGGCAAGACGGACGTTGGTTTCTCTGTTTACAAACTGTACGCGCAGGCAGCGCCATGCCATAAAGTAAAAAAAACTGTTGAGGTTATGTGTATATGTGGGAGGGGAAGAGAGAGAAAAAAGCTCTCGCCGCGTACTCACCTTTAGCAAATCCAACAGAAATGGAGAGGCGGCACATAGCACTATTTTGTGGGCCGGAAAACTGCGTCCGCCGGCTGCCAGGGTACAATCGACGAGGTCGCCATGGCAGCGCAACAATTGTATAGCCGATACCAGAGATGTGCCATAATCACCCCAGGTGAGCGAGTACAGTGAATTCATTGGCAACGACATTAGGGCTGTCGTGTCCAAATCCAACAGTTGTTCTCCAGCGTTGTAATTGTATTGATTGCTGTTTGTGGCCAACACGACGAGGCTGTTTTACTTTAAACGTACCAACAAGAAATTTTAAATAAACGGCAGCTAAAATGCTGCTTTAGCTCCACTACGACTCCACGTTCACGAGCTTTCACGACGACTGAATGGCGCGCTGCTTCTTATCGTTGCCCCCCTGAAAAAAGAGTAAAGAGCATAAGCAGATGGCAGACAAATAACACACAACTCATGTGCTCTCGCTCTCTCGCGAGAAAAAGTTTTAGCTTTTGTATGTGTGAGTGTTTGTGAGAAAGCAGGGGGAGCACAGTCATGCGCGCCCCTCTTGCCCGCTCCCAAAACAGTGGGCAACTTCGTGCTGGGAGCGCGCGAGAGCGAGACAACAAGAGAGCAACTTTTACAGCTCGTATGTGAAATGTGGGCCGTCCAACCGCCCGCCCCCCACTCGGAACCGATAGACGAACGTATGGAAATGCATGACTTTAGACTTGGAAAAAAACACACAACTAAGCAACGGGCAACATATAAAATTCTGTTCTTTGAATTTTAAATAAAAATAGCGCGGTAACACACACACACATACACAAGTCACACACAGATACATATAACAATATGCATATTTTGTTCGGGTTTTTCCATATTTTTTTCTTTTCATTTTTTCTTCTGGTTTTTTTTATACTTTTGTACAGTTTACGCCACGCATTTAGTCTTTGCATTTGAATTTGTATTATAACTAGAATTTCATTCACAATTGTGTTGTTATTTTGTTTGTTTACACGCTGTCGCTCCCGGAGCGAGCAATTTTATGCATGTTGAAATTATCTTCTCACCGGAGCGCAAAGAAAAATCTGCTGGCTGCTATTTTATACTCGGTTCGGTTTGCTTTCCCTTCTTGGTTGCCGCTCACGGCTGCTGATGGCTCTTGGTTTTCTTTTTGCTGCTGCTGCTCGCCAACGTTGAATAACTCGAACTGAGCTCTGAGTATTCGATCGAATTACGTTCTGCCAGCGCGGCGCGGCGGTCGCGTCGTATGACGAGTTTTAGTCTCTACACGGAGAAAATTTGTGATCATGCGCGCAGAACCGCTTTTTGGTGGTGGTTTCATATTTGCCTGTATGCGTGTATGTACGTGAGTGTTTATACTAGTCTGTGTGTGAGTGTGGGTGACACTGTTGCTGCGGTGAGCGCATGAGAGTGAGAGAGATGGCTGGCAGTGCGCGCTCTTGAAAGTACAGTTGACTAACAGCGTTACCAGACGTAAATAAATTTAAGTGAAACGCAAATGCAAGAGAATTTTGTAGTCTACTCAAGGCGCATATAAAAAGATAAAAATATTTTTTAAAAAAATACATATGTGTGCTGCATGAAGTGTAACTTTTTTTATTTATAATAAAATATTTAAAAGTTAATTTAAGTATAAATGTTACTTTGAATGCGTTATATCACCATTAAAAGTGATATTTATTCAGTTTCTCAGCTTAAATCCTCTGCCAACAGATCCTGCTAAATGCCGGCTCGCTCTTACAAAACTCTCCACCCGCTACTCATTCGACGTACTCTTTGAGCAAGTTAAGGCAGTCACCTGTTACTTTTGGCATGCATCCCAGAGACAGCTCTACCCTATTTTGCTGCAGATCAAGTCCCGCTTAAGAGCGGAGAATGATTTGGTTTCGCTGCTGGCGGGAAGAGTAACAATACTGCCAGGGAGAGTTCTATCCATGGCGCGTCGAAATACTCTGAGAAGTAATAACTGAGCGGCGTGTGAGTAGAGCCGAAAAAAAAAACAAACAACGCAAGATTACAATTTTCTCTGTTTTGATTTTGATGCTGGACACGAGAAATTTTAATGCTGCTTTAAAAGTCCAATCAGTATTAAAGCAGTGAGCGTATTTTGTGGCTGGCAACGCTGAAAACGAAACATTGGGTGGGTTTGGGGTGGCGAGAGGAGCATGTGGCTGACTAGTGTGAGAGCAGCGCACAGTAGACCACAACGTACAAGAACTAAAACTAATATTATCATGTATGGAGATAGTAGCCATTCAATGGGTAGGCAACCACGGTGCGAATGGCTGACTTGCTGAAATTCGAACGGCACGACATTGCATGGCCTCGCAGCAACGTCCCCGCGCTGGCAACCTTATTATCGTTTTTGTTTTTGTTTCTATTTTGTCGAAGTCTATTTAAAAAAAAAAGCCAAATGCTTATAACGTAGTACACGAAACATTCTACAAATTTGTTTAAAACGAATAGGCAAACAGTTTACGTATACACAGGCAGGCATACGAAAGGTATGTATGTACACACGAATATATGTACATTTGTACATATCTGTATTTTACGTTTGCTTGTTTCACATTTGAATTTGTTTAGTAATTTTGGGGGTCAGTCGAATAATAACTTCAATCTGCAGCCAATATTCACAAATAAAAAGCGTTTTACGAAATTTCTGTCCGAGACAAAACAAAGCATCTCAACGTTTTGAATGTCGTCGCAATAATAAACTCATTTTTACATATAAATTTTAACCTGTGACTGCTGCCGAGTGGCGACAGCAGTTTCCCTCTCTCCTGCAGCTACTACTGCTGCTGCTGCTGAGATACAAACGGAGAGGTTTGACACTATTGAGAGGAGAGGCTAGCGCTGGGCGCGCGTACTCCAAGAAATTTCGAAAAGCGGACCTAGCGCTGTCCAAGAGTTTCATTTATATTATTTTGCTTTCACACAATAGCGATTGTTCTTGAGTGTGTGCGTGGCAGTGAGTGCGCGCATTCACACATACACACGCACACATACGTACGAATAGAGAGACGGAGAAGAGGCCAAAGTCATGCAATGCTCTGTTATTGTATCCAATTTCTACTCAAACGAAATCATCTGAAAATGGAACAGATACAAGATACAACGACTGAGCAGTGTGACCAGTTTTGTAAAAACTGCATACAAACAAATGTAATTGTATGGACGACAAAATACCCTGCTTTGCTCGAATTTAATTTAATTTTTATTATCATATATGAATGCTTCTTTTACTTTACGCTTAAGATATAATGCTGTTACTCACCTGTAATTATTTGCTGGGATTCCACCAGTTAACAGTCTGGTAAACAATCTGCCCGTCAGTTTCCTCATATGCAAAAACACAGGCCTTGTTCACAATCACCGATAGTCGCACCTTGCCAATCAACTCCAGCGGACGCACGGCAGGCGAATCCTGTATAATGACCAGGTGTGAGGCATGATAGAGCAGTGGATCACCAGGATAAATTAAAAAGTCGGCGCCAAAAGCTTCGCCAGAGGAGATGAATTTGCCTCGCTGCCACAAATCACGGAAGACGCGAAATTTAAGCGAATTTGTATCGTAAACCGGAGCACTGCAGAGCTGAGCGCCTGTGGAATTTAGAGAACAAATTAGATAAATACAGTTTAAATAAATAAATTATAAGTTCTTACAGTGATTTGTCATGTGGGAAGAAGGCAGTTCAACGAGCGCATTTTGCGGATCAAAGACGAAATTGTTGGCCACCTCTTGGAGCACAATTTCAGATGTTAAAGTAGCAGCTGTAGAGTAAACAAGTAGTTAAAGCTAATGTAATACCCTGTAAAATACTTTGCTATGAACTCACCCTCATCAGCTTTTCCTTGCTTCACCAACTTGTTGCGTTTGCCAGTTAGAATTTTTCGCACATGGCGTTCAGTTTCGCGCAGCTTTTCAGCCTTTAGTGCATCCGATTGTGCCAATAATTGAGTTTCAAATTTTAATTTATAGTCTCTCAACATTTTCGATGTTGGCGTAGCGCTTAAATCTGACGTTTTGCTAACTAAAACGGCAATTTCCTTCTCAATCAGCAACTGCGTTTCCCATTTAGTTAGCTCCACGGGCAGCACTGCAACATGAATTGTTTATAAAAATTTATTTTGATTAATGAAAAATTTGTTTTACCGGCTTCGCTAGAGCTCCAACCTTTGTTGTTGGTCGTGCCCACAAGAGCACCCATTATTCTGTGTTTTGTGCGTAGTTCCATGTAGTCTATAAATGTATTCATTAACATTAGACTAAATAAAGCTGTTATACGCTTACCATCCGCACTAAAAACGTAGCCAGTGCCATTTAATAGCGTTAAATAGATCTCCATTTTAAACTTTTATTTTCTAACCAAAAAACCATCTGTTTTTGTCAGCAGAATGATTAACAGTTTGCTGAACTGCTTATAACAGAGAGCACTTGTTAGCAGAAAAAGCCGTTAAGTTTAAAAATTTTTAAGTTAATAGAAGTTCAAGCTGAAAATTCATAGAATAAAATGGCATGGAACACTGACACTAAAGGCACTAGCAACTAATTACAATATTTAAGTTATAAATAACTTAAAACTATTAACAGCAGTTCTGTTAAGGTATCGATAAGTCATAGCATTGGCAACTCTGTAAATCTTTTACCAGCACTGGTCGCAAAACGTACACATTTCAACACTTGAAATTGAATGTTGCTCATTGTTGTTATTGTTGCTCACGAAGTAGTTTACTAACTTTTCACATAAATGCGTTAAACATCGCGAGTGTTGCAATAATTGAGCTGGGCATTTACATAACAAATTCAGCAACTCTAACGAAAATGTAACCAAACTGTTTAGCAAAATCGAACAAATTTTGCCAAGCGTATGGCAAAAAAAAGTGTTGCAAATGACGAAGACACCACCCAACAAAATTTACTACAATGCGAATTCAAAAGTAGCGTTTTGTTTTCTCACTTAATCAGTTCCTATTAACGCAATTATTGTGTCGTTCAACTAAAGCTGCGTAAACTGCGCACTGATTGTGCGTTATTTGTAAAGCTGCCACAATTAACTGTCTTTTACGTGCTGTGCTGTGAGTATGAACACTCTGGGGAGAGCGGGTGCAAAGTATGACATTGCGTGTGTGTGAGTGTGTATGTTGTGTGCTTTGGATGCGTGAGTGTGTGAGTGTGAGGCACCCACTGAACGCTTAAGCTAATGTTTGTTTATTTATTTATTTATGTTTACTCGATGCCGTATCGCGTTCTGTTGAAGTTTATTTTTCAAATATACCAAAGAACCGTTAATGTTCACACATTACCTCAGCGATTAAATTATACTATCTATAATTTATAAATACAGTAGTATTAAGCAATCGCCTCTAATTCGTTAATTACTTAATGGCTTTGATAGTGACGATGAAATAACAATGTTTTACCTGTGTGTTTGTGTGCTTGATTTGGACAGTTTTCAAATCTGTTTTAAGCCAGCTCGAAGTCTGGTTTAAACTTGATTTTAATAGTAATAATTGTAGCCATAAAATTGCGTATCTTTAAGCCATCTTGAAAAGCTCCAAAAAATAATGTACCTAAGCTCTGACATTTATTCACCTATGCTATTAAACTCATGAAATATGGCCTAAAGTCTTAGCGTAAAAAATTAAATAATTGCTGAACAAATAGGCTTCATATTCAGGTAAATTAAGCTAGTAGATAAGGGGGTTTAGGCCATTACCGTGAATTAGCTCATTTATTTATAATACTTTTTGTTTTGTTTTATTTTAGCACTCGCATCTACCCACCGAGCGGCGATAGAAGAGGAATGCAATAACAATAACAACATCAAGGGAAAGAGGAAGAACAAATTTGAAGCATTTGGCGCTTGGCCATGTAAATAGATTTCTCTTTATATTTCGCACATTCTATATACATATATATGTGCAAATGTATTTGTACTTAGTGTATGTGACAATACATTATACAACTATTGTTGCTTGCAGGTCATGTGGCGAGAATAGCGACAGCTGCCACACAAAAAGACGTTAATAACAACAACAACAACAACAACAGGAACAACAACATTCACCGTTGAGTGTAAAAATCAACAAAAAAGGAAGAACAACAATTACAACAACAACAACGAAAGCCACTGCCAGACTTGTTAAACGTTTCAACCTTCCCTTTGCCTGCCTTTGCTACGCCCCTTTCGCTGCACCGCCCTGCCCAGCCCAGCTGCTAAACTGTCCAACATGGGTGGGGGCAACCCACTTATATTAGTCACTAAAACGTGCCGTAATAATGCGAATTGTGCAGACGACAGCCATCAGTTTAGCTAAACGACGATGTGGCGACGAGAGCAACAAAACTAGCACTGGTAAACACAATTAAACGTTAATTAAAAATAGTTAGAGCCAGTGACTAATTCTTATAATACAGACAAACTGCTATTAAATAGAGTTTGGAGACACTTTAAGTTATAATGTAACTGCTAACACACTGCACAAACGTATTTAAAGAAGAGAGCAAGAAATGTCAGTGTAAGTTCTCTGCACTTCTAATCAATCGCACTTTAACTGCTAACACTGTTAAACATTTAAAGAGAGAGAGAGAATCCGATGCACAACATTGTAAGTTCTCTCACTACAATTAAACGCTGCTTAGACGCACTTTAACTTTGTTACTAAGTTACTGCCAACGCACTATAAAAATGTATGTAATGCTGAGAGAGAGAGTAGGTATTGCCCTGCAGTGCAACTGATCTCTCAGCTCTCGACTTGACGAACAAACGTACGCAGCTTCGTTCTATTCGTTGTACACGATGTTCTTACTCTCCGCTTGCAGCGACAGTGACGCCGGCTGAACTTTCGGCTCAGTTCACATTTGACCGCCACAGCGTTCAGTCGTGGGCTATGGACGGCAGACGCCGTTAGGGACGAAAGAGTCGTTAAGTACGCACAATTAATTAGTGTTTGAGTAAATAATTAAGTTACTAGCTCAAATATTAACTTGGCTGTATTGAATAACAATTAACATTGAGCCTATTTATATAGCAAAGTGTATAGCTTTCCTTAGCCAATTTTATACATGTTTATTATTATTAACTTTTTATTACTTACAGCGCATATTGCTGATGGAAAAGTTATAGACTCCATATCGAACAATATTGTTAATTGGCGATGATAATATTTGGTATGCATTACTTTTAAATGCTTTGTTATTTTAATGTTTAATTAATGCGAAAATATTTTCTGCTCTTTCAGTTTCAATTAATCAACTTCGAACTGATTAAACGACCAATCAAAGAATCAAACAGATAGCGAGAGAGAGAGAGACAATATGTTTAAGATACGTCAGAGGAATTGCATGTTAATTGCCACAGTTCTCATACTGGCACCCTGTATTGTGATATTGATGATCCTGGGTCCCGAACTATCCACCGAACAGTCGTTGACACAACGCCTGGCCGAATGTCACATGCGATTGCAGTACCTGGAGTCCATGTATCGTGCCCGCCAGGAGGATGTCTCACTGCTCTCCCAGTATTTGGGCCAACTACAGTACAACAATGGCAGTAACCTGACAAGCGTTAGTTTACCGCCACAGTCACAGCTACAACCGGTGGGAAATTTCCTGGATGCACTGAGTCCAGAGGCACGTCAGTTGCTGCGCAATGCCTCACATGTTTCCAGATCCAATGGAGCTGGAGCGACACGTGGTTTTGCGCCGGTGCAGAATATACGACTACCAAACGCGTATCATTTTCTGCCACATCTGCTGGACGATGCGGGTTCATTGCGCCCCGCGTATCTGCAGAGCAAGGGACGCAGCGATGTGAGCATTGTGCTCGGTATTCCAACGGTGCGCAGGGAGAAGCAATCTTATTTGCTTGGCACGCTGCATAACCTCATTGAGAACATGAACGATGAGGAGCAGAATGAGACACTGATCATTGTGTATATTGGTGAAACGGACTTAGATACGGTCCAACTGATAGCCAAGCAGATAGAGACCAGCTTCGAGACGCATGTGGAGAGTGGTCTTATCGACATTATAGCCCCAGCACCCAGTTATTATCCCAACTTTGAACGATTGCGCATAACACTTAACGATCCCCTGGAGCGTGTGAAGTGGCGGAGTAAACAAAATCTGGATTTTGCCTACTTGATGGCTTATGCTCACTCGAAGGGCACTTTCTATGTGCAGCTGGAGGACGATATATTGACCAAGCGACAGTTTATAACCACCATGAAGAAGTTTGCGCTGATCAAGAGCGCTTTAACCAAGCCAGATCAACCGGCCTGGTTTGTGCTAGACTTTTGTCAACTCGGCTTCATTGGCAAAATGTTCAAGAGTGCCGAACTACCCTATTTGATAACGTACTTTCAAATGTTCTACAATGACAAACCCGTCGACTGGCTGCTCACGTACTTCATTGAATCGAAAGTCTGTCGCACGGACAAGGATCAAAAGCACTGCAATTTGGAGAAGGCCAAGTACTGGCAACACTTTCGTAAATCTCTGTTCCAACACATTGGCACCAGTTCCTCGTTGAAGGGCAAAGTGCAGAAGCTGAAGGACAAACAGTTTGGCAGCAAAGTGCCCACGTTTTATGCCCACACACACAATCCTCCGGCTGTGGTTAAGTCAAACATTGCACCGTATAAGAATTTTGTGCTTAAACGTGCCTATCGCGGTGAGTCGTACTTCTGGGGACTGCTCCCTCAGCCTGGGGACCTGGTGCAGATCATCTTTGAGCAGCCAACGATACTGCGTAAATATTTGTTTCGCAGCGGCAACTCGGAGCATCCGTCGGATCGTTTCTACAACACAACAGTAGAGCTGTTACCCGCCGATAGTCTGAGTGAGAACTCATCCGTTTGGAGCACATACAATACCACAACGGATGGCTATCTTATCGTTGGCGCCTTCGATAGTCTGGGAGTGGCTGAGGGTCAGCTGGATATAAAAATTGGTGCCATCAAGGAGCTGCGTCTGCATGTGCACAGCGACAGCGAGAACTGGGCTCTACTCAGCGAGATTGAGCTACAGGAATTGGGTAACAACGCCAGCAATTCAGAGGCAAATGCAGCTAAACCACGTTTTGCAGCAGGCAGCTGATTGTTGCATCGCCATCGGCAGCAAACAAATGATTAAACTGAAGAATTCAACATGTAATCCAATGCTATGCCCCCAGTGTATTTGGTATTTGGTGCCTGTGCCTGTGTGAATGTGCGTGTATATTTTTTGAACGCTACTTTTATAGCCAACCATCTAAATGTGTATATAACTAAACCACCCCCACTCCCGCTCCCCACACTTATAACAAACACTAAACTAACTATCAGATAACTGTAATGCTAAAAGGTTCACACTTCTAACAGAATTTCTACAGTCGTGAGTCTGTAACTTATAGCTGCTTAAACTGAACCCTTTGTGGTTTACCCAGATCACGTAATTCCACAATATTCCCCATTCCTCAGCCTCATTTAAACCCCTTTTTGTTATTTTAAAAATAACACTTGTAACATATTAATTTAATTGTTAATTTTTTTATGCATTTCTGAGTGTTTAGTTTAAGTGTTAACTTTATTAATTGGCAACTATTTATGACCCAAACATTCCAATTGGTTTCTCTATGCTGAATCTTAGATGTTTCGAGTATTTATACGATTCTCATTCATCAATTTTGTTAATTGAATTTCATTTAATTTTCTGTTAATTGTTTAATCGCTGGGAAAACGAAGAAACTCAAGCCATAACAATCGAATTAGATGTGTAATAATTAATAATCATGAATTATATAAACATAAATATATTCATAATCGTATTTAATGAATATTTTTAGCATTGTTGCTTTTACTGTGATTTGTTAATAATTTTAGTATGCTTAAACCATAAAGAAAGCGAACAAACTTACCAACTAATACATTATAATATTGTGCGTTTTCTATAAATAATTACAACAAAAACTGAATTGCTGATTAGTTAACTAAATTAAAAGAAACGAAAGGAAAAAAAAAACAAAGTTTTTTACAACAAAGAATTGTAATTAAATTGAAATTAAACAATTGGATTTGCCAAATTTATTATAGCGTATAAAACGATGAATGACAAATGTTTACACTTGGTTCCTGTTAAGCAAACAATATTTATAATTTTAGTGAACAAATTTAACAATTTCACGATGAACAAAATGCATTAAACTATTTTAAATAAAATGCCAACTCGAATGTATAAAAACAAACAAATGTTGTAGACTGCTTTGGTATAATGTTTATAAACATAAACAAATTACTGATGTTAATAGTTTGCTTTGCTTAACTTTAAATAATTACAGATATATACGAGTATAATATATATTTTTCTATGTATACAATTCCAAAAGACCTACAATAATTTAAATGGTTTGGTTTATAACTTATGTAAATTTAAAACCACAACAAACACAAACAATAGAATCGTTCTAATTTTTTTGTTCTTCAAGCAAATTGTTTTAAATGAATTCAAGAAGGAAAATCAAGACGCGCTTGTCATGTGTTCTCAAAACTTGCGTGCATTATGTGTATAAGCTTAATAAATCATTAAAACATTTAACTTTGTTTACTTAAAGTGCCTTTAAACTGTATTTAAATGAAGTATACGATGCTCTTACCAAACTACTATATCCACCTGTAGCGGAACCTTTGTCACACAAAGCGGAAAACACCTTTTCTCACACTCATTGTCATTCATGGCGAAAGTTCCAGACCAGAATTTAATCAGTTGAACACATCGTTCATTGCCTCCCAAGTTATTGGGTTCAACTTTATTCGACCATCTAACAAAACTGGGGATTTTTCCTGTAGTGATTGAACGAAATACTTTTCTGTCAGCCAGATCAGTCAGATCTATCCAGTAGCATTTCGAATGGTTTAATGTGTTAAGTAACGCATCCATTTCTCTGTCACTTTCGATGTTCACCAAATCTGCTCCCAATTCTCGACATATGTGCAGCGCTTCAAACCAATCAACTTCCCTGTTTGGCTCTATATAGTAATACTTATCGAGAATTTTTCTAAAGGGTTCCGTTGAGGCGTGAAAACGATCCGCAATTCCACAACTTAAACTAACATTCGTATTAGTTAATTGTTCTAAATAAAAAGTGATGTAAAGATTTTATTTTCCATGTCGAAGGTATTACCTTTGGTTGCGTAAGTTAGGGAGCCCTGAACCCTTGTCAAATAGTTTAAGCTTATCAATACTATCGATAATATTTTGTAAGTCATTTTAACTTCAATCGTCTAATAATTTCTACTAAGTTTCTACATAAGCTGACGACTTTTATACATGACTTACAGAGTTGCCAACTTTGGCGCAGCAACAACTTAAACCCATTTCGAAATTTACAGTATGTAGGTTTCGTTGAAAAAGGTTTAGCTTTGACCGTTTGTTAGGCTTTATATCAACCCTATTGAATTTCTAAATGTATAACAAATGATTAAACATTCACTCACAAAACCACATCATTTGAGTCATGTAACTCTAATAAAAAATTATATCAGTTTTATTCGACTAGTAATAATGGAACAGTTCGAGATTGCCGTTATAGTAAAGGAACACTGTGTTCTCCAGTAGGTAAATTATTGGGTTACCCTCTGTCCCACTTGGCGTATTTGGTCTTTAGTTTACCGGTAGTAGTTGTTAGATTTGCTTAAAGTTTTATCAGAATATTTATTAAATTTGCAATTTTCCATTTTAGTAGGTAATTCAACATTTTTTTTACGTTTTTAAGTAATTTACCAAGTCACCACCGTCATCGTCTGGGGATAATTAGTTTCACAAATATATGGATATGCCCCATAGCAGCTATAATCATTTAAAACAAAACTTCCACCATTGTAAAATAGATGAACACAATCTTCAGAATTGTTCAGATTATTGGGTTCCCCTTTGTCCCACTTGGGGTATTCCGTCTTTAGTTTACCGGTAGTTGATGAACGAAATTCATTTTCTTTTGCCAAATCGTTCAAGTCAACCCAGTAGCGTCGATCCTTTTTCAATTGTTTCTCCAAAGCCCTTAAATCTTCAATACTTTGCAGATTTGCAAGATTTCCGCCTATTTCACGACATTTCATTAAAGCTGTAAACCAATTCACCTTTACATTATTCTCGATCATATAGTATTTCGATCCAATTTTCGAAAACGGGTTGGGGACAGCTCGAAAGTCATTTGGTATACCAAGTTGGTGGGTAATGTGTAAATTTGTGCCTAGTAAAAATTAAATTGAATTGAGTTACTCATATATGCATTGTACATTACCTTCCACTTTCTCAAAGTAAATAAGTTGAAGGATGAGGAAATATATAACTAAGAGCATTTTGATTGCAACTGCAAATATCAAACTAGTTTCAAACTTGAACAGAATTCTGCTTTTATACTGTGCGTTTTGAACTAAACCTTTTGTACCTCGTACTCTAAAAAAAGAGTATGGGGGTCTATTAAGTTGGGTGGCAGGGAGAATGACGCGTTTCCGACATCATAAAGTATAGTAAACATATTCTTGATCAGCATCAACAGCCGAGGCGGTATAGCGATGTCCGTCTGTCCGCTGTCCTGATGAACAACTGGATCTTTTAAACTACAAGAGCTAGAGTCACCAAATTTGGAATAAAAGTCCGTCTATATGTCAGGCAGGTTAAGTTTATTTCAAAGTTTTGCCCAGCCCCCTACCGACCGCGCCTCCAAGCTATCGTGTATGGTATCATTATAACTATCATACCAAATTTGTCCCGATCGGACAACTATTGCCTATGGCTCTCATAGGACAAATTGGTTGAAAATTGCACAAATGTATGGAAAATTTCGCACTATAAGGAGTACGGGGTCTTTTACAGTCGGCTCGCTTGACTGCAGCCTTTCTTAGTTGTTGTTTAATACATTTTAAGTAACACATACTGTGGTTTAGTTCTAGTTTCTAAATTTATAAAATTACCACACATAAAAAAAGGGTTCCATTTTATTTTTTCTTTTCGTTACTCATTAAAACATACTATTATTTGTATAGCTTTCATATTGCTATGCTTTCCCCATTATAATGCAGCGTGCAATGTCGAGATCTCGCCTGGAATCTATTTCCAGTCCATCTTCAGGTTCAATTTCCACAATGGAACAACTATTTGTGGATTAAACAATGAAATATTTAACTTTTAAATTGTTTTGCTTACTTACTGTTCATTTTGAAAAATTCCTTTGTCTGCTAAAGTTCTTTTTGAAAAATAAAACATTCCCGTTTCCACCAAATCTCCTGTCCAATCCTGTCGTCTAGGTCGAGCGGCAGCACTAAAATCAACTGGGAAAACCTTTCCATCCACCATTTTCCAACGCAATAAATGGGATCTTGAAAGAAAAGTGTAAAGTAATTATACCAGTTACTCGTAACAGGAAAAAGGACCCGTGGCAGACCCCATAAGGTATATATATTCTTGATCATCACTAGCCGAGTCGATAAAGCATTCCCTGTCGATTATTTATTAATAAACCTAATTAAGAGCTTACCTCTTTACAGCAAAAACACAATCATGCTTTTGAAATTTATCAACGGCTTCCAGAATATAATTTTCTCTTAAGAACACGGAAGTGCATTGGAATAAGGCAAAGTTATGAATGGATTTATGGACAGCAAGGAATTCCTGAACTGCTTCAATGGACGAGGCTTTATCCAGGGCATATTTCTCAGGTCGCTTGTGTACAAGAGCGCCATCTAAAATTATTTTAAAAAATTAGTAAGAAAGGACACTGTCGAGAGTCACCAAATCAACATGCTTCTCCCGATTTGTCCTATGTAAGCTATAGCTATGATCTGCCTGAAATATAGAGGACTTTCATTTCATATTTGGCCACAGCTCTTATGGGCTTTGAGATCTTAACTTAGTTAAGCCAACCAAGCCTCTTCAAATGTTCAGCCCGATAATTATAATTCTTAATTAGTTCTAGCACCATAGTTGTGACTAGGGGCTTTGATCACCCACTTAGTCAGTACTTGTTGAGGACGGAGGTCGACTGGTTTTTCAATTAATCGAACTTTAAACACCTGATCTTGTTTTATACATGGGTCCTTTGATACTCACATTTTGTGGCTTCCTGAGCAATTAGCTCATCGTCCGTTGAGACCCAGATGTGTTCAAAGCAGCTCGAATTTCTTATGGTCTGAACGGCACGAGAGAGTAGCGACAAGCCGTTGATTTTAACTAAATTCTTGTATTTAATTCCCTTGCTGCCCCCTCGAGCCAGAATGAGGGCGTGTATATCATTAGTGGGGCTGAAGTGTAAACTTTATATAAAATATAATAATTTTTACTACTCTTGCTTACCAAGGTGTTTTCGCTTGCACCTGAATAATAGACAAAAACAGCCAGAGTTTAATAAAGCACCAAATACCGTTCATGTTTGAACTAAAACTAGTACGGCTGTCTAGTGGTTGATAGTACTTTACGGGTGCACAAGCAAAAGTAGAATAAATAAATCCGAGAGACTCTAATTTGAGGTCGGCAATAAGTTGACAATGATAATACAATTGACTCGACTTATGATTAATTTAAGCTAAAGAAACTTGCAACTGATTCCGTCTGTCACTAACTAGATTACAGGGTATCTGGTCACATTAAAAATTACACAACTTAGTTTCAAAATATATATAGTTTTTATTATATGATTTATTTATGTATTTATTGCACAGTTATTATATATTGCTCAATTGGTAATTTGTACTTTTAGATCTTGAAAGAGTTATTGACAAATACACCGATTGATAACTTAAAAGAACTCTTAGTCTTAGTCTAAGTAATAGCTTGAATTGAATTATTGAAATTTATAATTTGAGATGATTTGAGTTTTTTTTTATGTTTTCAACTACAATTTGGGCTATCAAATATTGAATGTAATAAATATTTATACGGTATGTACATTTGTATATACAAAACTCACATCCTATGTTCACATCCTATGATAAATAATCAAACATAACTTGTTTTTTTTTCGTTTTTCTTTTTTTTTAGTTGGGTTTGGTTGGCAGTTATATAATCGATTTAGAGAACACTTGCATACTTCTGATTTATATATGCCTTGGTATGGTAATTATATGTTCGAATTGATGCAGCTAATGTTTGGATTAATTGCTTATCCCGTTTTGTGGGCGCAAAGGATTCAATATCGGCGCCACTAAAAATTAAATATATAATTAAAATTAAATAAGATAAAGTTTTATTCAAATTCTCACTTGATATTCCGTGTCCGGAGCACACGTTCTGCCCAGGTCTGAGGTCTGGGAATATCGCGTGCGACTCCAACCTGCTTTTTGTCGAGATAATCAATTACATCGTCATAGTAATTGGTTCTGTAGTTGTACATATATTTGTACTGCAGAAATTTGGGCCTTCAATTACATAACAATTGTTTAAAGTTAAGAATCAACTAATTGGCTTAACACTTACCTGACCCAATGACGATAGAGCTGCACTGGTTTCCTGTACCCATCATCTTCGGGTGGTGGTGGTGGAGCCTTTAGTTCAACATCAGCCTCTTCAATGTTCTCCTGATTCTGTTCGCCTCCAGCTTCGGATCCTCCGCGTGCTTCGGATCTTGGCTCAGATTTAACGCTCTCCGCTTTCGATGGCGCGTCGTGCACAGATCCGGGTAGGGAAGTTTTTACATCAGCAGAAGCAGCATCACCACCATCATCGAATCCCCAAGGATCTTCTTCATCCGCCATTTTCCTATTTCAAATTATTTCAAATTTAACGGTCAATTACATTGGCCACAAATGGATTCCCCCTAAAACCTTAGTCGCTTTAAAATCAATCAGCTAAAAGGTCATTAAATTAGGGCTACTATAAATACAATTAGTGGCAAAAACTTTTCTAAATCGCTTATGCAATGCATCTTAAAATAGGTTATGTTATTTGGGGCACCGAATTGAAAATTTGGTCATAGTATTATCACATTATTTGCAAATAGATTCAACTTTAAATGTAACTTTATACTTTAACAATTCTAAAAATATTTTATTTTATAAAGAACTTCACTTTTGTCAGAAGGAAATAAATAACGTCAAGGACTCTAGATATTTGATAAAGTGTCCTTTGAAGAGTAATGAATATTTATTTGGGATAAGTCCTTTTTAAACTCCTTTCTCAATCACTTTTTAAAAATGCACAACAAATTATTTAGTTACTTAAAATTGATTTGTTATAAGGATAAAAAATCCCTTTAAACTTTTTAAATTTTGCAGCTATTTTCTACCTGTACTATAGTGTTTATATTGTAGTTAAACTAAAAAGACTAATCGTACAAATTTTTTGCGTTCTGTAAATGCAATGCAAGAGATTTTTTAAAGCGACAATGCACACAGTAGAATACACACACATGTGTATGCTTATACACACTCTGTGTGTATGCGTGAGTGAAATTGCCAATGAGCGCGAAACACTATTAACACCTATTCCCAAACGACCCACAGCTAATTATATTACTAAACAATACACTTTGTTCTGTGCTGGTCTTATAACAGTAGAATCGTTTGAATTTTATTAGCTGCCATGTTTGGCGCTAATTGTTGAGCAAAGTAGTATAAGTATTCGTATAAGAGTAAATGAGTTCGTATAAGAGTTAGTACACAATACTTCATACATTGAGTTGGTTATTGAACCGAACATTATCTGTGTATCGAAATATTTAATTTTAATGCGATTTGAAGACACAAAAGTTATGTTAACAATATTTTACTTTAATTAATTATTTTATTACATTAAATTTATTGTTTCTAGTTTAAAACTTTGTTTTATTTTTACGAAAAATGTGTGTACACACTGAAACAGTGTTTATTGAACCGAGTGGAAATGGCCACACTAGATCTTTATTTTTGTTCTCCTATGTAAATTATTTCGTTAATTAAATGCCGAGAAATTGTTTTGTTAACAATATAATTAATTTCATTTGTGTGAAAGTAAATCGAAGTCCAATCTTGATATCGTTACGGAATCCCCATACTGTTTATATGCTTATAAAAAATTTATCGATAAATTAATAACAAATATTATTGTATATATATACCGCATATGTATATACATTGTATATACAATGCTCGTGCAAACAACAAGTACAAATGAATACAATTCCGATAAGATAATTAATGTTTCAAATGAATTTTTGTTTCTCAGTTTACGCACATACCTACACCCGATACTTATGCACTCATTTGTATCTGAGTGTGATTCACTTCCAGTACAGTTCGTGAAGTAAATTTTTGAAGAGCCAAAATGACAACTAACGCAGAGAAGGACTTTTTTCACTTGGTACGTACAGATCCTGGACACCTCAGACAATACAAATACAATATTTGTATGTAATTACATACACAGATGTTCATCTGTGTGTAAACTTCATTGTGCTCCAGTTTCTTGACACACATACATACGCGAGTGTGCAATTCTAGCAGTTTATTTGTTTGTGCGGGCCCTATGTGCATACGTTCAATGCATATTAATTGCATTGTTCATTCAGTAAATAAATTAAAGAATTTATACGCATACAAGTGCAGTTTTGTTTACCTAAGTATGTGAGTGTGTGTCTGTGAGTAAGAGACGCAGCTGCTTAAGTCGGTCAAGCTCATTGCGCAGATTTATTATTGATAAATAGAAAACTCCACACATCCATTAACAACTAGTGCACCGATATGTCATTAGTTTCTTGCGAAAGTCGGTGAATCATAGTGTTTATGCTGCCTACTCACAGACTTGTTTTTTTTTTTAAATAGTTCAGTTTAGCTATATGTTTATAAAGTCGACAACTGATTGCTGGCGCTTATCGTGGTTTACCAATAAAAACGATAACAAAAATACCTGCAAATATATATTTTTATTTATTTGCATACAAAAGAGTTTATCAAATCATTCGATCTAATCTACATTTTAATGTGCTTCACTTTACTTTCCAGAACGTAAGTGTGGGCAAGGCTCTCAAGGGAATGGAGACGCCCTTGAAGTCGAAGCATGCCCGCTCCGTAATCATCATAATCCACAAATCGAAGGAGGCAAGAACGTTTTGGGCCATTGTTACAAGGCAGCCGATTATGGAAAACAGATTTACAGCCTGGAAATTCTGTCACCTGCTGCATAAAGTGCTACGAGAAGCCCATAAGTGTGCCCTTCAACACTCGCAGAGGCATTCGAATATGATTTTGGAAATCGGCAAACTTTGGGGTCATCTGCAAGACGATATTGGTTTCTGTATAAAGGCTTACAGTAAGCTGCTGGTGACTAAACTCAACTTCCATGACAAGAACCGAATGTATCCCGGATCTCTGTTGATATCGTTTGCTGAAGTTGCCCATGCCGCGGACAAGGATGTAAATTACTAGTATGCAGTTAATATTATACTATTCATTCGATATTTATACCCTGTATCTAGGGGGATCTATAGTCGGAATCTTGTTGTTTCTTAAATTTAATAGATTTTCTTTTTATTCATTTTAGCTTTCAACTATGCGTGGAGATCTTCGACTACTTGGATGATATAATAGCTCTACAAGTGGCTGTCTTTAACTCCATTAACACTTATCGCATTTCGTCGATGACACAGCCTGGACAATGCAGGTTAGCACCTTTAATTACTCTCATACAGGACTCAAATCCTTTGTATGACATGAGTGTGAGACTTATGTTTAAGCTTCATGAGAAGTTGCCCAACGATGTTCTGGGTGGTCATAGAGAACGCTTCTGTGGTATCTTCGCTAGATTGAAACTGTTCTACGAAAATGTTAGACCACTACAGTATTTCCACGATTTGATCACAGTACCGCAGTTGCCAGATCAGAGTCCTAACTTCAGGTCTCAGGTCGATTTTGGCAGCTATGTTCCACCCGTAGTGCATGTACAATCTGAGCCAGATCCAGATCCGGTTGTCGAAGATCTTGTAGACACAAACTCCGCGGAAAGTATTGCCGCTGAGCAGGAACACATTTTGAGTCAACGCATCAATGTTTTGGAGAATATGATTGATGATAAAGAACAAACGATACAGCAACTTAAAGCCAAACTTGACGCCAGCATCAGTCACTTTAATGGTTTGGAACAGACCTATAAGCAAAATATTGTAGAACTTCAAAGGAATAACACTGCGCTATGCAATGATTTGGAATCCTCGAAGGAAATGTGCACAAACATGCGAATGGAGAAAGATGAATTGGAACTGCAACTGACAAATAATCCAATTTTAATTCGTAAGTGCAGGAAATAGTCCTTCTATATATTAATAAACTATTCACGTTTTTGCAGAAAAAGTAGTTGAAGAGGAGGAGAAGCAAAAGTTGTCCTCCGAGAAGTTTAATAAGCTTAAAGTTATGTACACCCAAATCAGAGATGAACACATTAATTTGCTGCGTCAGGTACAACACAAAAAATATATATATTTATTTGTAAACTTAATTACTAACCATTTCTATTGCAGCATAGTGACTATTCCAAGTCGTTGAACAAAGAAAAACAATTGAATGCTGAATTATTGGAGCAGATTAAGGATCTGAACAACGAAATGCTAAAACTAAACGAAAATGTTGCTGCCGATAAAGAAACCACAGCGAAACTGCTACAAGAAATTGAAAATGAAAAGAGTCACTCATCAAATTTAGAGACTGCTGGAAAAGAAATGAAGGCTAAATACGAGGCTATCATACAGAAGAAGGAAAGTGAAAATCTTGAGGTACATTCCATGGTTAACGTGCTAAAGGAAAGCGAAACTGAGCTTGGAAATGTAAAGTTAGTTCTGCTCGAAAAAGAACAAAAACTTGCTGATGTAGAGAGTCAACTGAGTTTTAAAGAAAAGGAGGTTGTGGAGAATCTTAAAGCGTACGAGGAGAAATACTCTGAACTGTCTACTAAAAACAAAGTCTTGGAAGAAACTCTTCAGAAGGATTCGCAGGCCTTACAAGGCTCCTTAGTTGAAACAGAAACTAAGCTACAACAAAGGGAAAAGGCTTTACAGGTAAATATCTTTTATATCAAGTTCCAATACCATTACTTAAGGCTTCTGTTATACTTTCAGGAAGCTGAATCATCTATAACAAGATTGAACGCGGAAAAATTAGTAACTGAGAAACTTTTAGGTGATGTTCAAAATACGTTAACTACTAAGGAGAAGGAAATCGTTGATAATCTGAAAGCACACGAAGAAAAGTGCTTGCAACTGTCTACAGAAAAGAAAGTATTGGAGGAAACTCTTCAAACTGATATAAAAACATTGCGTAACAAATTAGAGGAAACCGAAAACAGGTTGCAACAGAAAGAAAACGCTTTACAGGTAATTATAAGTTATGTTTAATTGAAACACAATTACTAAATGATTCCTTAACACTTATAGGAAGCTGAAACCTCTATTAAAATTATAACTGAGGCAAAGACAGTAACTGAGAAACTTTTAGGTGATGTACAGAGTACATTAACCACAAAGGAGAAAGACCTTGTTGACAATCTAAAAACACACGAAGAAAAATGCTTGCAACTGTCTACAGAAAAGAAAGTATTGGAAGAAACTCTTCAAACAGATATTAAAACATTGCATAATAAATTGGAAGAAACCGAAAGCAAGTTGCAACAAAAGGAAACGGCTCTACAGGTAATTATTTGTAAAGCTGTAGTTTAAGCAATACTCCTATAATTCTTGTAACTTTTTTAGATCGCTGAAGCATCTATAATAAGATGTCAAGAAGAAAAAGTATCAACGGAGAAGGTCCTAAATGAAGTTCAGCTTAAACTAACGCAACGTGAGGAGGAACTAACCAATGCAACTAAGAAAAATGAAAACTTATCAACTCAGAATCAGCAATGCCAAAACGCCTTACAGTTAATGAGGGATCTGACTATACAGACTGTAAGAGAAATGTGTTCTTCTAAGTTAAACGACGAGGTTCAGGAGCCTTTGGAAGGAGTGCTAAAAATATCCTCCAAAACGGAGACTTTGCTAAGCAAACTGTTAACTTCTGCGCAAATACCAAATGACGAAAGCAACGAAAAGTTGCAGAATATTTTATATTTAGGCTATTATTTTATAGAATTATATGACTATTGTGACATGATCTTCAAATCCACAACTGCGATTGAAAAGGGTCAAGGTAAGCATTGCACTTTCCCGACAAAAGACTTCAAGTAATCGAATTTTATACCGTTTCAGATATTTTAGGTAAAGTACATTCTATGAGTCCAGATTTGACTAAACTGCTCGAACTTGCTCAAAAGGATGAACGGAATCCACAAATTGACAGCGTTGTGCAAGCGGTAAAAAATAAATTATCCGAGTTAAATGAACTCGTGCGAGGATTAATGAACAATTATGAGAACAGCGTCGATCTGGATAAACTTATACAAACAGAACTTAAAGAAATGGACGCAGCGATAGAGGAAGCAGCCACTAAAATAATTGACTTACTCTCCAAATCTCGTGAGACAGACAGTAAAATAAAACTGGAAGTAAATGAGAAAATACTGGAAGCCTGCACATCCTTAATGGAGTGCATTAAAGTTTTAATTTTAAAATCCCGCGTACTCCAACAAGAAATTGTGTCTTCCCAAAAGGGTAACGCTACAGAGAACGAATTCTACAAGCGTAATAGCCAGTGGTCAGATGGTTTAATATCGGCTTCAAAGAGCGTAGCAAAGGCAGCCAACTACTTGGTTGACGCTGCTAATACTGCGATCACCAGCGAGACTGGGCAAAACTTTGAACTCATTGTGGCTGCCCAGGAAATTGCAGCGTGTACCGTTCAGTTGGTAATTGCCAGCAAGGTAAAAGCCAATCATGATAGCCAAAATTTGACCAACCTGACAATCGCCTCACGGAATGTCACAAAGGCAACGGGAGTTGTTGTCGCAACTGTGAAAGATGGCAACGCACGGACGGAGCAGCAGCAGGTGATCGAGTTTTGTAAATTGACACCGTCTCAATTGAAAACTATGGAGATGGATATACAAGTTAAAGTATTAGAACTAGAACAAGCACTTCAGACGCAACGTTTGAAGTTGTCGGCATTCCGAAAGGAGCATTATCAAAAAACAGAGTACTAAACATGACAATACTGAAAGAAAAGTGTATTATTTTGTTTAATTTTAAATTAATATACAATTTATTATAAGTGTATAATTTGTTAGATTGGTGCTGGAGTTTCCGATGTCAAGATCGTTTATACTTTTTCAATAATAATATTGTTACAAAATATTTAAAACCTTTATAAAATGACCTTGGTGAACTCCCAGATGTTAAAACTACCAATATTTAAAGTTGTCCAAATAAACAAATCTAACTTTTGTAAGAACAAATTTTTTTTAGCCATCCCAAACTTGACTACTCCCTGCCAACAATATACTCTTTGGCCTTCACTCCGCTCATTGCACAATTGGTCTCTATCTATGATGATCTTCACCTACAATTTAATAGCACATTACGAAATACTCGCTTGTTAATCACATGAGGTTTAGGTTTCTATTTTCTCTCTCTATTTCTGATTTACTTAATTGCTGCTTCCAATCCTTTGTAATTTGAATTTCCATAGATCTTTTTAGCTCTACCAAAGGCTTCTATTATACATGACCTAAAAGAGAAAGTATATTATTATTTTTTCGTTAAAGAACTTCAATAAATTGCATTACCTGAACAGCTTTTGATGCAGTACATAGGCGCTCACATGTCCAGCATCCAAATACCTTACTTCAGCTCCAGGCCAGATGTCTTCCAGGCTGGAGCACCCGTCTCTCGGAACGTACGCGTCATCCCTGGCACAGACTGCTATTATCAGTGAGGTATCAAATGGCACTGAGAAGTTTTTCAGATGTGTACACTCATCCATCATGCCTCTCATAAATTGTAGAGCCTCTCGCTCCCACCAGTTGGTCTTTGTAATGTCAATTTTTCTATTTCGATTTTGTGCGGATAAAGGTAAAATGTATTTCATAAGTTTCGTTAGTGTTGAATTGTCCAACGGTTCAGCTTGGCATATAGGTAATGCTGGATCGTTTGGAAGATTTTTACTTAGTATATCTTTTAATGGCAAGGGTGGAATATTGTTTGAATTCAGCGCTTTGTTATCCAGTGATTTCGCTAAGAATATTGAATTATTGTCATTCTCAATTGAATTGCTCTGCATTTTATGCATAGTATTTCCATCAGCGTTGCACTGCTTTGATTGTATATTTCTTGTATCATCAATGTCCTCTTTGAGCTCATGCAGAGACTGATTAAAGTTCTGAATAAACTTTTGACCTGCCGCAAAGGCATCGTCAATGATAGTGACCATTTTCGAGAGACGCTCTCTATATTCGCCATCCGAATAATATTGCGTTTCCAGCATATCCCAATTAATGGACTGACTCATAACGCCCTATAACAAATTAAAGTCAATCAATTTGTGTACAATTTTTTTTATATGGTTGCTCTTTACGTACAGTGGTAAAAACAGCCGATGCTGTAGACCATGATAGGCAAGGAACGAGAACCAGAGGCTTTGGCCAATTTGTTGCTGCTAACGAGGCCATCTAAGGAAAGCAGTAGTTAACTACATCTCCCAATATATTTAATCTGATCCCACTTACATGACCTCCCATGGAGAGTCCCGTAATACCGAGCGGACCAAATCCATTTCTTTCACACCAATGCAAGAGTACAAGACACTCCAGTATCAGGCAGCCGCCCATAACAAATATATCAGATACATTATGCAAATTGGATCGTCTGAAAAATATATTAAAGAAATTGGTTATTTAATGAAATAACTGGATAGCTTAAGAGTAGTGCCCCAAATTGAAGTAAATATCGACAACAACATGTTTCATTTGGACGTACATTTGATCGTTTGGCTTTCGTAGTCCATAAAATGGGTTTTCCAGTATTATAGATCCAATGTTTGCATCTTTTAATAATGGCTTTGCAATTAAATTTCTTCTCCTCCAGAAAAACTAAACAGAAATGAAACATCTGCATTTTAAACGCCTGGGTGAATATGTATTATGTAATACTTACATGATCTCCAGTTCCTGCCAAATGAATGCAAATTGGCTTATGTTCTTCGTCAATCCACTTGTTGGGAATTAGCAACTGAAAGTAAGCTTTTTGGGCTGCTTCCGGAACAACACCAGGCATATGCAACTCCAACGGAGTAGTAAAATTTCCTTCTATTAATGTCGAGTCGGAGTATTTCTTCTTCTTAGTAATCTCCACTGGATAGTCGCGTGGGACCAGCTTAAAACAAGTCTCTCTGGAGGAAATAATTTTTCTAAACTGAAATACTCTGTGAATGAAAGAATATAAAAGTTATTACGAGTTGTACTTACTAGAACACTCGGTTATGCCGAGTTCATTTGCTATCTCCTCATGGCAGCCATAAAATGTGAGCCCGCTTGTTTTTTAATTTGTTTTGTAGAGTAAAAATATTCCCAGCAGGGCAATTAAATAATATGTTATAGGCAAAATTCGGTTTGATTTGGATAAACACAGGGGTAACATTTTAATTAAATTGCAATAAACCAAAGTAAAAAAGAACATTTTTAAAAACACTGTTAATCCTCTGGGCAGACACCCGTTACCTGTACGAATTATTATTTTGTTAAGGGAATACCCTTACTTTAAATACGATATGTTTTGGATATCGCAGTCACACAAGTACTATTTATTATCGCCAAAACCACTGTGAAATGTCAGTACTAAGTTTAATTGCTACTAATTTAGTTAAAAGTTGAGGGCAAATTTAATTTCAATGCAAGAGCAGGTTAAGTCAATAGTACACTTTAATTGTATTAATAGGGAAACAATGCAATTGACTCATTACGTAAAGGATATGAAAGACGCGTCTGCAACCCACATATGAACGTGCATAAATAGTTGATAAACTTACTTAACTTACCTATGTAAGTTTTCAGGCTTTCCCCATCCCTTTTCAAAAAATCTTGTTATGAGCATTCGTCGGTAGAGACTGTCAAGTTTACTAGGAGGCATGTTTTTATCAATAAAAATTTGTACTAAAACGAACGGAGGCTTTTTCAGCAACACCTGAGTAGAGTTGGAACCAAAAACGATGCCAAAATCAATGCATCGATATGTTGTGAAAGTCGCGATACATCGATAAACGTGCAACCGCGGTACAAATTCAATTTAACAATAAGTAACAACACAGCACAAACGACCGGGATACCTTATTTTTCGGTTTAAAATTTATTTTCTTGCATCTCTAAATACAGTTGGCCCGAAAATAAGGGCGGACATGATGTTATTGTAAAAATAAACACTGGTCGCGGAGTTGCTTTGATTCGGTTTTAGTTCATATGAATTACTAAATTGAATACGAATTTAATAATCGATGTCTTGAACATCTACTTAATTCCACCTCTAATGGAAAGCATTGTTTATAGTAGAATGGATCCGGCTGTTTTGATTTTGTCTTTCGGAAGCCTTCCTCCAAAGGAAATTGCTGAAAGTAAGTGATATTTTGATAACTGTAAAACACGTACTTGTTTAAAACTTGTGTACAAATGTCATTCGCAGTTTTACTTAATTTAATTCATAGGGCTTTCCATCGCATTCACCAAGCTTTCCTGATGAATGCCTCCTCGACCTCTGCTAGAAAATATTAATATTTTGTCTGCTCAACAATTAATTTCAGATATATTATCAGAACTGAATCAATCCAAATTGTTAACAACTACTTCGTACGACTCAACGGTCATAAACGGCTTTAAATGTGACATTAAAACCAAATATTATAGCACCAGCATATCCTTAATTCCTTACGATGGAAAATTTGATAGTGTACCTACAGAAATTAAAAAAGCAACTGAAGCTTTAATAATTTATTTTGAACCAACTGATGTGAGTATTAATACAAACGCAACTCTTGGGTGTTCATAGATATATAAAGAATTTCTTTGTTCCATTCCGTTTCAGAGATCCTTCATTAAATGTCTCTCCGAAATAAACGACTTTATAAACGTTAATGAAATACAGATTGGGTTCTTAGTGACAAAATCATTCACTGACGAAGCAAATGAATTAACAATTGATGAACTGAAAGATCACACAAATGTAGTATTTGACATTGTATCGCTGGAGGATGATGAAAAGTCAGAAGGTGCGAAAAAGTTAAACTATGCTGAGGTTATCGAGGGACTACAAAATTGTGTGTGGTCAAATGTAAATACTAGTAAGTATAAAATCCGTTTGTCGGCAATTACCAGTAAATTAACAAACTGTATTTTATTCACAGGGGCTAACAGAGGAGATTCAAACAATACTGATGAGCTGGAGAACCAATTGAATGATTTTGAGAATTTATTGATTACCGCTCAAAATTTACGCAACGATCCTAATTTAAGTCGTGATGAAATGTTAAATAAAGCAGAACAATTTGCAAAGATCATGTCAGCAATGTTAAATGATGATGATGATGACAGTGATTAATTGTTATTAGTATAAATTTATTCGTATTATTAAATATACATTGAACTATTTCATTATATTTGTTTAATAACTATAGTTGTGTCAGCGGATTTTCCAGACTTTGTCAATTCAGGAATTAAACGGTATTAATTTGTGACGTCGCGTTCATACTAGAGGATTTTTAATTTCTTATTGGAAATATACAAACATTTTAATTTGATACCAATTCAAAGTTAAATAAAACACATTTGTAAATTTAATATAGACTTTCAATTAAATAACTTGAGTCACGACATTCTTTGGTACTACTTTAAATTTACAAAAGACTAGTTCACTTTTGATTGGAACAGCGTACTGAGCGTACAGCGTACTAAGCTGAACATACTGAAAAAATTGTTTCATTCCAACGTTCCAAACAGACAAGTTGTCTGTTAACTTAATCGTCTTAATAAACTTATTCGATACTTAAAATTATTAGAAATAATCTGTATCTTTTTAATCTTTTTATAAGTTGTGTTTGTGCATGTAAGTTTATATTATTTCTATGAATGGTGTATATTTATATACATCATAAGCAAAACATCAAACTGTGTATATTTTTTTACCACCTATATTATTAAATATATGTACTTACAATTGTACAATAGTACATATTCTTTCATAGATGTAAGTATTTATGCGTGTGTGTGTGTGTTGGAAATTCTTTCGTCATAAACAATTTAACTTGGTGGGTGCTTTGTCATTCATAAGTTTGCCAGCAATATAAATATTTAGACGTAACTACATACATTTTTTATTTATGTGCACTTTTTCACCGTGCGGACACTCAACATATGTAGAGAAAGAGACAAGTACGTGTGAATGTATGTGTGTGCTTCAGTACTGTATGTACATATGTTTATTTTTGTCTAAACGCGACATTAAATAATTGGTGTATGCTCATTACTGAATGACTAATACACTTATATATGTAAGTACGTAAGCAAAACTGTAATTAAGACAAATGTTGTCTACACAGTTTAAGACTAAGAAAATGATTGTGTTTACGCGTTATACATGATAAATGTATGCACAAAGCATACAAGGTATTTTTATTACTGTTGTGCAGAATATTCATAGCTGCACACAGTATGTTCCGTAATTATACATACACTCAAGGCATCATGTACATACACATAACGGAATGTTACTCACTCTGGAGTTGGTTATTAAAAATATTTTCTTATGTTCGGTGCGGTGCATGCAGCAGCTGACTCAGTTGCATATGTGTGTATGTGTGCGTGTGTGTGTGTTGTGAGCAGACCACTTTCATGCTACAAAAATTCAAGTCGAGTTGGCCTCTGTTGGCCGCTGTTCATGAAATGCTCCACTGCTCTACTTGGACAGTTATTGGGCAACATGTTGCATGTTTATTGCCAACAAAAAGAAATGTTGAAATATTTAATTATTAACTTAAATTATTTTTGTATAACAAACACATTAATCCGCCATGATTTCAGATTTTTCAGTTAATATTTGTTAATATACCTGATAATATTTATTAATTATCCTGATTAATTCATTTTTACTACATATTACATATATGTTATAAACAAACATTTCGACGTTTAAAATGGCGCCAATGAAATGACGTTAGCACTCAAGCATACCCCTATTTCTATGCACAAACCAGTAAGGATATTCCACTGAAATTCCATGCAGACCGTGGCTAAGACTGCGCATGTGCAATATTTGTCATTATCGATTGATGTGAAATTATTTCTTTTAGTACACGAGTTTTGTGAAAATGATTGTTTCAAAAGCCATCAAGAATTACAGAATGTAAGAAATATATTTAAATATTCTATATTTCAATAAGTCACAAGCGTATGCTATACAAGCAATACAAGTGTCCTTGAATTTGCTGCTTTTTAATTAAACGTCATTACTTTTCATAACAATTCGCTCAGAAATATATGTAGTTTAAAATGCAGAAAAAGAATTAGTTGTTATAATTTTATTTACTGTTAATTGCGAATTCTAACAAATTTAAATTTTGCGTTTACAGTCAGAAAATCGAACAAATCGGCAAAATGACACAAATGTCGCAAGACGAAATCATAAGCAATACGAAAACGGTTCTGCAAGGCTTGGAGGCTTTGCGTGTTGAACATGTTTCCATAATGAACGGTATATCGGAGGTGCAAAAAGATAATGAGAAATCCGATATACTGCGAAAGAATATTGAAAATATTGAGCTTGGATTGAGCGAAGCACAAGTGATGATGGCCCTGACTTCCCACATGCAGAATATTGAGGCTGAAAAACAGAAACTTAAGACACAAGTGCGACGTCTCCATCAGGAAAATGCTTGGCTACGAGATGAACTCGCCAACACTCAGCAAAAGTTTCAGGCATCCGAACAATTGGTCGCACAACTGGAAGAGGAGAAGAAACATCTTGAATTTATGGCATCTGTCAAGAAGTACGATGACAATCAGGAACAAGATGAATCTTGTGAAAAGACTCGCACTGATCCAGTGGTTGAGCTATTCCCTGATGAAGACAACGAAGACAGGAACAACATGTCTCCCACTCCTCCAAGCCAATTTGCAAATCAAACATCAGGCTATGAAATTCCAGCTCGTCTGAGAACACTTCATAACCTGGTCATTCAGTATGCATCTCAGGGCAGGTAAGGTCGTCATTGTATAGCCTACTTTGTATGTATTATATAAATTTAATTACTTTCAGATATGAAGTTGCTGTACCACTGTGCAAACAAGCCCTTGAGGATCTCGAGAAGACTAGTGGACACGATCATCCAGATGTTGCAACTATGCTGAACATCTTGGCCCTTGTTTATCGTGATCAAGTGAGTATGAATTTAAAATCATTTTAATCTTTAAGACTTATTCTAATGCAAAATTTGGTTAACAGAACAAATACAAAGAGGCTGCGAACTTATTGAACGATGCTTTGTCCATTCGCGGCAAGACATTGGGAGAAAACCATCCAGCCGTAGCTGCAACTCTAAACAACTTAGCCGTCCTCTACGGTAAACGTGGTAAATACAAGGATGCCGAGCCACTTTGCAAGCGTGCACTTGAAATTCGCGAAAAGGTCTTGGGTAAAGATCACCCAGATGTTGCCAAGCAACTGAATAATCTGGCCTTGCTTTGCCAAAATCAGGGCAAATATGATGAAGTGGAAAAGTACTACCAACGTGCCCTTGATATATATGAAGCAAAGCTTGGCCCTGATGATCCCAACGTGGCCAAAACTAAAAATAATTTGGCTGGCTGCTATCTAAAGCAGGGAAGATACGCAGAAGCTGAAATCCTCTACAAGCAAGTATTGACAAGAGCCCACGAGCGTGAATTTGGAGCTATCGACAGCAAAAATAAGCCCATTTGGCAGGTAATATATAGCTACATATCCTTTTAAAGGTTTTGATTATGATTTTTTATTGAAGTTAGGGTAATACTTCCGATAAACGGTTGAAAACCCATTGTAGCTAGCTACCTTACTTGGCACATGTACTTCTTTATTTCGCACTCAAGATTGTTAAAGAAATGATGATGCAATGACCCGCAATGTCTCAGCATTCTTCGATTTCAACGAATTTCAGTTCTTGTTTAACTATATCCTATATTAATGATTGTCTCACTCATAGGTGGCTGAAGAACGTGAGGAACACAAATATGATAATCGCGAGAACACACCATATGGAGAGTATGGTGGATGGCACAAAGCTGCTAAGGTTGATTCCCCTACCGTAACCACAACCCTGAAGAATCTTGGCGCCCTGTATAGACGACAGGGCATGTTTGAAGCGGCTGAAACTCTTGAGGACTGCGCAATGCGTAGTAAAAAGGAGGCATACGATTTGGCCAAACAAACAAAAGTTGCACAACTTCTCACATCGACCGAAAAGCGACGTTCAAAACAGATGCGTGATGACATGGAGTTTTCAGATGAGGTAAGTTATTACTTGTTAAACTATTGTATATAGTTAACTAACGTATTATGTTATTCAATTTCAGAAATCCATTAAGCCTTAAGCACATTTATATGCCGTGCGGTGTTTGTGAAATCAATGTGCTTTTTATACATACGCTAACTCGAACATTAAATATATTTATTCATTCCTTAATATTAATTGGGTTAATTTTCTCAATGACGGAGTTCAATTTTAACCGCATTCTATTTTAATAAAGCTGTTCATGTTCTGAAAGACTCTCGAAATAGCTTTATAATTATGTATTTTAACCGCATATTGAGAGAACTGATCCAGTTAACTCAAGCTTAATTTAGTTCATAGACAACGACCCTTTATTGAAGGGTACGGCTCTTTAATAAAAAACCAAATATAAATAACTAAATGTTTGATGATTAAATTAACTATTATTGCGGCAGTGATACTCAGTTGTAGTTGCACAAGTCCAGGTACTCTATTATCTCTGATAAGCTTTTAACGTAACTTATCTATATTCCAATTTCACAAATCAAATGTTTGTGTAATCAGTTTTATAACACTTGATTTATATTTATCAGCTGGACATACATACTATATCCTTATCATACAATTTAGTTGCGTACTACGACACTAAAACAAGCGGATTTAAATATGTACAAAATAATTATTTATTTATTTTTTGGTATTAACATTATTTAATCAGTGACAACTCTCGTTCATCAAAAACACTTTTAGCGTAATTTATCTGCAAGAAAGTACAATGAAATTAATAATTAATAGGTAATAATTTAATTTAAACTTACACAACGGGAAACAGCTTCAGCGAGCTCTTCAGTTCGACATCGAAATCGTGGTCTTGTGATTTTCGGCAAGTTTATAGATATTTCTATGTAGTAACTGGATGTAGCCTTGCTGCTCGATGAGGGAGTTATGCCAGAGTTGGTGGTCAAATGATGACACGACAGTATCTCACTAAGGTGGCATTCAAACACAGTTGTTGGATTTCCATCACACAACGAAAATACACGCACATATTCGGTGGAAACCAGAAGTCGAAGTCTCGCTTCTTTATCGCTCCAAATGTTGGGCTCATAGAAAATAATCTTTTCCACAAAGTTTTTGCGATTTATCAGGTAGAGGTACTCTTGTCCTTTGCTCTGACGACTAGAATACGAGGGCAGAAGTCCGCCGGGAGCACCAGTAATACAACGCGGTAATCGTTTGCGATTTGGCGAAGTTCGATGCGTATCTCTGCTCGTTTCCCGCACTGCACTGGCTGTCTCCGATGCTAGGTCCAGCATGCCGATAATTGGTTTGGTAACTGTACCAACTAATCCTTTTCCTAAGCCACTGAGGAATCCGGGCACACCATCCGCTTGCGCACCATCGTAAGTATGCCGCACAATGCTTGTGACCCCACCGAGTAAGCCAAATCCAAAGCCTTTGATGCCAGCTGCAAGATGACCGCCCGAGGTATTCGATTGTAGCTCCAAAATTCGTTGTCTTGTCTCATTATCATGATCATCCAGCACAACTTTGCCCAAACTATCCGACAATGTTTCTGTTAACTTTGCCGTAGAATTCGAAATGCCATGCGTTACGTTTTTGACTAGACTTTTGACGGAGCCCTCAAAGATAAGGCCCGAAACGCCCTCGGACAGATCGTTAGCGAATCCCAGTGGGTTGCCCAGGAAATCAACACTTCCCAATATTGATGCGGCGTGCCATTTCATCTGATTAATATAGTGTTTCTTTATCGCTCTCATATAAATGTCGATTGTTTCAAAATGATATTTATCCGAAAAGGAGTCAAGTTCTATCAAAGCATCTTCGAATTTGATCAGTGTCAGGCCCAGAGCTTTTTTCGTGATTTGTAATTCATCTGGTAGTTTGGACGAGGTGAATGCTGATAGACGCACTTGAGTTGGCTCAATTCTAAAGTATTCAAAGTAATATCTTTTCGTATCATTTTCCAAAGATTTCTTCACAAAATCTTCATAATCACAGGGTAGGAATGAATTTTGTTTACTCTCTCTGCCATATCCAAGGAAAGCAGCAATTTTCAATATCAGCCTTTCCTCCAGATACATAATACACGGCTTTACATCCAGTACAAAATACTGGAAAATCAAAGCATTCCGGTTGGGACTGGGCAACATTTTCACCTTCAAGAGCAGCGCGTTTTTCTGTACATCATCAGCTGGTGGAATCACGCTATGCAAAGTCACTTGACTGGCCGCATCCATTAACTGATTGTCAACTTGAACGTATGCTATGTTCAAATCAATGGACTTTTCCAAGTTTGTATCAATGACTTCGGCAATAATGTTGTCCAGACTGATATAAACAATTTCCTCGCAGGGCTTCAAAGTTATAATCGAGACACCAATTCCCTTCGGAAGCTCCACATTTACCTGGAATCAAACGTATTATTACTTTATGTAAAGTGAGCTTTATACTTGATAATGCTAACCTGAAATTCGGTTACAGCTTGTGGCTTGCCCTTGTCAATGATCTGCCTGTTATTGAAAGACGCATGAGTCCATAGCAGATCGGGTGCCAAAATGATTTCATTTGACTTTAGCTTAATATCACAAATTCGCACAGTGCGAATTGGTCCATCCATTTTGGTAGATATTTCCAATTGTCCCGAGCCCGGTCGGAGCTTTTGGGCAACGAGATGTTGTGGAACGGGTATCGTGTCCGTACTCTTTGAACTAAACTTAGTACGTCCCAAAACTGCCTGCGTGCCAGGCCTAAGACCCATGGTTCCATTGACAGACTGCAATGAAGGGAGAGTGCGTGAGTAAAATTCTTTATTTAAAATTACTCAGTAGCTTACCTGAACGCACATGTTGGCATGACACATGAGTCTGCCGTTCTCAAATCTCCAGGTCTGTGTGGTGACTCTTTGTTTGTTGGGCGTGCGAACAACCAGAGGTGTGAACTCGTTTGGATTCGGTGGCTTTTCCAAATCCAAAACTAAACGCACAGCGCTCACTTCGTTCGATTGTATCGGTGGTGTGGATCCTTCATGCTCCAGTTGACCATTGGAATTCATTAGCCAAAGTTGAGAGCGATCTCCTGAATTCTTTTCCATTATAATCACTCTTCTGTCATAGACACCTAGTACCAATTGTTGGTATTTCTCATCTGGTTTATCACCATCCCTTTTGAATTGATCAAAGGTGCTATGAAATGCTATGTATATAAAGTTTGAATAAGTTAAGGTTTTACTGTTATTCGATATTTCTATGGGAAAGTCAATGATGTTTCCTCCTGGAGCTTCCATTTTCAACGCTTGCATTCCCAGTGGATCGTCCATAACGTATGACAATGAGGACTGTGGTCGCACAGGCGTTGACCAAATGGGTTTGGAACCCTTTTGGGAAAAGTTTACAACAACCTCAGAGAAATTGTCGATTCTAATGGGGGGTGGTAAGCTTCGAGCATCAGTAAACAAGAGTATAAGCGTTGCATCCTTTGATATGATCTCCAATCTCAAGAAATACATTTCGCACCATTCGTTCCTTATGTTGATATACAAACTCTGCTCGTCACTTATGGGAATTCCTTTAGACCAGCAACAACATTCCACATCTGCAATCCTAACACAGATCAGAGGCTCTTTATCCCAGTTTGCCCAATGAAACTGGAAGTTGCAGTCCATCGGCGCCTTAATAATTTGAGATGCATTCGAATATTCCTTAAAAGAAAAGAATTTAATAAGATTTAAGGATAGCAATTGTGGCTTTGATAGACTTACATGCTGTAAGACATTGCATTGCTGCGCGAACTCCAGTTGATGTCCGCTTTTGTTATACAGATGGAAACGAGGCGACATGGTCACGAAAGTGGTGCTCGAATAGAATCCACGTCCACGACGCACACTTATGCCGATCGTATAGCAGCCAGGTCCACCTTCTGTGCGCAACTCTCGGTGTGTTATGTTCTTGATCAAGGGGAATCCTTTGCACCACTGAAAAGTATATGGATGTTAATTAAATATTTCTCTAATTTTAGCTTTAAAACTTACCTGATTGTTGGCTCCGAGGGAGTTGCCCAGGCGTACTTCCAAGGAGGGCGATCCTTCTTGATCGGAGAACGAGAACATAAGTGGAGATATTTGTCTAGCTGTTTCATGCTCCTCAAATTGTCCTGCCCCAATGCTGTTGGCGCCTTCTTGCTTGAAGATGAGTGGCAGACCTGTTTTATTTATAATCCAAATGGGCGCACTTATGTATATTTCGATTCCCTTTCCTTTGAAGCATCTAATTGAGATGTGTAGATGTAATTCCCTTTTCTTGGGATCAATCAACTTTAACTTGGGTTCAACAACACCAATATGATTGATTGGAATCTTAAGATGACCGGAGACTTGAAAGTTGTCCAGCGTGATGCTCAAATGGAAGGATTCCGAAATGTTAACGTTATAAATGTTCTTGCTTTGAAAGGCGTTTATGCGTCCAGTGCTGCAGCCGTTGATGTTGAAAATCAAGTCACAGCAAAGCATGTTCTTCAGCATCAGCGGAGAGAGTAGAGTAATCGCGTGTCCTGGCATATTCTTCTCCTTGCTGGGATACTGATCCTTGCTCACATTGATGAGTGTATAGAGTATACTCCTGTTGATATCGTAACAAGTATACAGATTGGGCAAGTTATCATTTCCACAGTGCCTCCAAGTAATCTCATCATTACTAAATCCCACATCATCGGCCTCAGCATTGTTGGTGCCCAGTTTGCCATCATTGGACACATGGGAGATGTACAAGGCTGCATCAAGGAACTTCAGTGGTACGCACTGCTGATCATTGGGAGCAATTGTGCTTATGGAGGAAACCGCATCAAACTGATTTTTATTCAAAACCTTCTTCAGGAAAACCTCATGATCCAATTTGTTGACTATTTTCAGGGGCGACATGACTTTGATGAGCTTTTGAGCTGATCCCATCAGCGATATATCCAAGATAATGCGCGTTTTCTTCTGATAATGCGAGTCCAATATTGTGGTTCGAAAATAGATGCCAACTTTATCTATCGATATGGGTCCAATTAAAGTCCAGCCATGGATTTGTATAAGGATCTGATGCAAGTTCAACAGATGCGAATCGATGTGCCGCAGTTTGCTCTTCTGGCTGAAATCAAATGTTTTGATCTCATTAGGCTCAACGGTAATCCAGTTCTTAATGAGTTCCAACTGATGCAACTCCGCACACGTCAAATCTCCGAGTTGTGCATAGATGGGCTTGAAGAGCAGTGCTGAACCCGTTAGATTCTGTAAGGCAAAGGGAACGAATGGAGATCTCTGACGGAAATTCGAATTCTTGCCATTGTCCAGGGAATGGAAGTCGCTTGACCAGTTCTTTGAAACCATATGTATCAGTTCTATCAACGTGGAAGTAATATTAATCTTCAACAATTGTTTGCTATTCACAAAGATCTCAAAGCGTTTCCTCTTATCAAAGTTGAGTCTCTTGTACTTCCATTTGGCCGTACACTGCCAGCTCTCGGCCAATGGCTCCCATCCACTCAAGCGGCGATTATAATAGTTGAGTGTTACTTCAGTGTCCAGATCCCCTTCAGCTGAGTTATTGCCACTCAGATTGTCCACTTCGATGGCGCTGCCTTGCAATTTGTATTTCAGCAACACCTTTGAGAGGGACACCTCCAGCAGCGGCACATCCGCATCCATGCAATCATCAATCACACACATGGATATAGAATTGGCATCCAGTATTGCTGTCTTAAGTTCTAGTGCCGGATTCTGTGTCGTGTTCCGCTTCTGTTGGGACAACCACAGCGCAGCTTCGTTGAGCTTCCAATTGTTCAGTTCCATGGCGTACCAACAGTTTGTTATTTCAAATCCCATGGCTAGAAGCGGAGCGATTTTTTCAAATTCCGAATTGGATTTGGAGAGCACATTCTGGGGATTGGAGGTTTGATTTGGTATCGTGCTGATCATTCTCAGAAACAGTTTCATATCAACGTAGGATAAGCGAATATTTAATTGCTTCTGCACCACAATATTCAGGCAATTGTTTCTCAGTTCTATGTTCAATGTGAACGGATCAATGATCGACAGAGCACTCTCATCCTCTGCATCCAGTGTGCAGCTAAAGATCTCCAAATGGTTTATATTGATGGACAGTGGTACACAACTGTTGGTGGGTTTGTATGAGATTACAGTGGTACTTTTTAATATAATAGCATTCGAATCCAATCGATTGCACTGCTCGACGAATATTATCTCGGAGTCTGTGACATTTATTATGTACTCAACGACAGTAGTGTCCGATGCCTGAGCATTTCCCTGATCCATTTGCAGTGGCTGATTTGATTTGGGACTTGTGGGTAATACGGGCAAAGAATCTTCCTCCAAGAACTTTTTCAAGTGCTCCAGAAAGTCGAGTATTCCAATAACTCTCATGTCGTTTAACATTATTGTGTATTTACATAAATTCACACGTTTTCTGCAATGAATCTCGACTTGTGCCGAATGCTTCTGTGGCGAGCTCTTCTTTGAGGGCTGCAAAATGTTTCTATACACATTGTTTGCATTATGTTTACCCTCGCTGGGTCTTTCGTCCACAATCAAAATGTTGCTGGATATCAAATCAATGTCTTGAGCACCATCGCTGAACATGTCAATTTCCAGCTGCGATCGTATAAAGTGAATGCAGGCCAAGGGTTCCAGTACAAAGTGGGGCGTTGTGTTTGAGTTAAGGACCAGTAAAATGGACACATCTTCCAGGAGTATTCTTATTGAAAGCACTGTCATAACTCTAGCTGAATCTTCAGTCTTGGTGAAAAGATTCAACGCTGAAAAAGTTTCCATCGATGAGAACGTATTGCTTAGGGAGTTGTTGTAGACATCCTCAATGGGCTCTCCAATATTGTTGCTCAAAAATCCTCTAACCAGCTTATAATCCTGTATATTCAGTGTTGCATTCAGTCTGGAGAATGTTCCTTTCACACTGATGTCTGGACAGACTCGAGTACTCGCCGTAGTCAGATTTCGCTCCACTTGTACATTCAGATAACATGATTCCTTAAATATTCTGTTGCCCTTTATGAAGATGGTGTTGGCAATATTTATAAAGACTTCTTTATCGTAGTTTGTTTCCAATTTCTGTGTACTTCGCTCAGCGGAAAAGAAATTTATGTTGACCAAATCAATGCGCATGACATCCAAGAATTCATCTGCACTCGGTGTAATTCCCTTTTTGCTAATGATGCACTCATCGCTGGCAAAGTGAAAGCTATTCTTCAGCGTGAATTGTCCCAGGTAAGCAATCAAAACGTGATTACTATTATAACAAGCTGGCAATACTATAACAGGAGACGCAGCTTGAATACACAGCTTTATCTTCGTTGGCTCTTCACTTCGCTCCTTGTCCACATTGTGTTTCTTAAGTGTTCTTATCACAGGCTGTAAGCAAATTGAAATTGATTAAAATGATTTTTGTAGATAAAGTGTAGTGTGTAGTGTACTATACCGTTTGCAATTGCAGTAAATCTTTGATAAACAAATGAAGTTCGACCACAAAACGTTTGGTATGAATAAAGTGTACAGATGACATGTTAATCCATAGCACTGCATCGGCGTTAGTGCTGTTCGGAGGCTCCAGATCAGTCAGTTTTCTATGAAGAACACTCTTTAAATTTTCCACTGGCAAAAAGTATTACTGTTACCTTTTATATACAAAATTTAAAGCCTCTGAGCCGCTTGTCAAAAACCTTTCCTTATATATGCAGCCAAATTTGGTGAGATCGTATACAGAAATCGATCCCAAGCATCCCTCTATGGATTTGAAGGAAGCCTCCTGTATGATCGAAAATGTTGCATTAGAGACATTTATTTTGGATAACACCGCTTCATTCCGTGTCAGATTAAAGTTCAATGAGCGTATAGACACATCCAGTTTGCTAAAGAATTCCGAAGCATCTAAAAATATATAAAATTTTAGCTGTGTCAAGAGTCATATAACTGCATTGCTTCTTACTTTCCGGAAGTACATCTCTTTTCTCAACCAAATGATGTGGCTTCTCCGGCTCAGAAACTAGACCAAAGAAGTCGAATATCGTATACCATCTGTCTACACACATTGTTAGGTTCAAACAATTAAATTCAATAGAATTTTGTCTTTCAATTTTAGCTTCCAAGGGATGATTATGTACACGCCTCGTATGTGATCTATAGATGACCAAATTATGCTTCTTCTGCTCGCTCAAGTCTTTTGTGTTGCATAATTTTGATTTCAATTGCTTTTCGGTATTTTTTAGCTTAATATATTCGCATAGATTGGAGGGAACTGATGTTGACATCGACTTCTGTTTACAACAAAAGCTTGGTAAATCCGGGCACGATGATGATGATTGCTTCTTTTGTCGGTAGCTGTTCTCAAGATTAATTGAGGTTACCATATTCCTAAATGGCGATGATATATCGGACTTTAAGTCTTCCATTAACACCGAGTTTAAGATTACTTTCATATCCTCTTCGCTGCCTCTGATGCGATGTTTTACAAAAAAGTCCTTAAATGTAATATTAACTAAAGTCTCGTGGTTTTCATTTTGCAAATTAATTTCCAAAACCGGAACTGAGAATTTCACAGTCGTACTTAAGCGTTGACCGTCGTTAACAAGATCAATGGAATTCATTGAATGTAAATTTGGTGTCTTTGGTTTTATATTCTCATTGCCATCCGAGAAGTTTGTCGCATTTTTAATGGAATCTAACATATTCTTATATTGCTTGCGGTTTAGTGTGACTTTTAGAGTTTCCACCATGCTGCCCTCGATCTACAAAGAGACAAAGAGTTAATAAAGTAAACAATATTAATTTTCTTAAGACAACTTACAGAAACTGTTTGAATTTTCCTTTCTTCCACACTTGCATCACCATATCCAAGATTCAGCTTTAAAGATATAGCAGTATCATGCAATATGGGCGAAGCTTTTTGCTTGTTCGCATACATTCTACTCGCTATGGGACAGTTGAATGCCCAATCTTCATTTTGCTCATTAATATTTAATGAGAACAAATTAATATTTGTTACTTCTACTAAATATTTGATGTTCATATCACTTTGCGAGCCATCCACCGTATCATTTGTATCATTTCGACAGCATAGCTTTCCCAAACTAGCAATAAAAACTTCTTTGCTGTCATTCGATACTGGAAGCACGATTATGGGACTGTTTATAATAACATCAAGCCTGGAATTAAAGCAATTATTAAGCATATTTTATTGTATTGTAAAGACGCTACTTACGAGATCTTGGAGATTTCTTCATAGGACTTGTTTGAATGCGCTGGTTTTGCTTGCGCATTTACGTCCTTTATTTGTTGTACAAATTCTTTGGCTATATCTGTGGCCTTGTTACCAATTGAAGTTAAAAACTCCCTGGAAAATAACACAATATTTAAGCTTTTATAATTAAGGAAGAAGTGGAAGACCAACTCACTTTAGACTCTGCTTAAAGCTTGTGATGCATATGTTGAAGTCATGTAGGAACCGAGGATTGTGAGTATATGATACAGAAGCCATTCTTAGCTGAAGACTAATAGCTGTATTGTTGCTCCATTGTGTGGTAAAACTTAAAGCATCGATCTCTTCACTTTTTTCGTCATCGGAATTGATTAAATAGATTTCGTTGGACAGTTTACTAAGCACTGATTGCCGGTTAAGCTCTGATTCCGGATCTTTTCCAATTGAAAGAACTCGCTGATGTCGTATACCTTGCGGCGTAATATCAATAACTTGTATTCCTCCCAGAGACCCAATTATGTTTAAGCTCGATTGCATGGAAACATTAATTTTAGCTTCGCTAATAGTGAGCGTACCGACTTTTCGGGCTATGTCGTGTCTATCCAGCTTTGTCGTATATAATATTAACACATTTAGTCGAAAGAAGTCAAAAATGATTTCACTATGATCGTGATTCAGGGACCCCTCGGTTTCATTCAACTCCAACGTTGGTTCTTTTACGATTTCGGTGCTAACTTTATGCGTTATTTGTTGGCCATGAAATATTCGTTCGGCAAAGTTTAAAAGTTCAAGTATCGTCTCTTGGTTGGCTGAAAGAAAAGGCAGAAAATTAGACTACAATAAAGGAAAGTGCTATAAAAACCATACCGATTATTTCCAAACTATTAAAAGAAATTTTTGTACTATGTACGTAGTTTAGATTATTCGCATTCGGTGCAATTATAACAATATCTATGTTAATCAATGCATTTAATTCGGTTTCTTCGTAGTACTCCGCTGTGGCTTCTGTAAAAAACATATGATTTACCTTAATTGCATAACATATTATTTATTTATTGTACTTACCACTTTGAATATTTTGCACAGCCTTCTTAATAATGTGTGGACTCATTGGTCGGTGGAAATCTCCAGGATCCGGAGAACTGGGAGACACCGGCGAGCAAGCTGTGCTGTGCTTAAGACTACCCGAGAAACTGTCCATTCTAAAAAGATTAATAGTTTATTTAAGACTTGCGTTAAGTAGATCAAGTATAGTTCTGCTTACCCAACATTTCGATGACTGGCCACCAGCAGCTCAAAGTCGGGACCGAAAGACTGTATTGCATCCACAAGCAGCAGACCATGGACCGACATGGTAATGGTTGTCTTTCCACCTGTCGTTATAATACCAGCTCTAGCTCCAATCACTTGTAGCTCCGCAATGCTCTTCTCCTTCGACTGCATCTCAATTATCAATTGACCAATGGCAAACTGAGCCACTAAGTGACTGCCATTGACATTATAACTGTCGGAAATCAATTTACTTTCGGGTTTTTGTATCTTTTTATCCCTAAAACTGGAACTGTTTGTGATTGGATAAACTATGTTGAGGAAATGTTTAATTCTTTCCTCATTGCCATGGATTAAAATCATTGGACATGTTCCAAAGAGCGTAAACGAAGGATACTCCGGATCAGCAGTAAACACAATTCGCTGTTTGATTGTCAATGTAATATTAAACTTGTCAATCAAATGGAAATTCGATGAAGACTTCAAACTGGCCTCCCATCTCTCCTGATATTTGCAGACAAGAACTTGAAGACTGGTAAAATTAATGGTGTATGTGTTGTAGATTTTACTCTGCAAGACAGTTTCCAGTTGACTGTTCTTATTGATGATGTCCCTGAAGAAGTGCTCATGTATGGTGGGAGACTCCGAGCCGCTTTTCTCCGATCCAGGTGGAGTTGAACAAGGTGTCAAGTATGTTTCCTCTTCGTCACCATTGCTGTCGCTGGTATATGTTTCTACAGTCTTTGTGTTAAATATTGAATTCTTCTTTTGAAAGTCGGTTTTAACCAGTTGAAACTTTCCAAAATCCATGAGGACCATTAACGAGTTATTGATCTTGTAGTTTTCCAAAAATATAATGCGCGGCGCAAACACTTCGATTTCAAATGTCCAACTCTTACGATTCGGCTTAAAATAAAACGAAATCACAACTTTAAGTACAGGGTATAAGTTCGGCGTGCCAAAGTTCATATTTCAGTGTGTAGTCGATCTAATAAAAAAGAATGTGAAAGTGTAATGAAGTGGTGCAAGTTTATGTATGAACTCATAAAAGTCGAGTCCCCAAGTCCACTCTAAGGGAAGGAAGTATTTGTCCAGTTTTAAAGACTCAAAACAAGCATGCAACTAAAATTTATAAAGAAAATCTAAATACGATTTCTACCAATGATTCAATAGGAATATGTAAAATTTTAACTGATTTTCTTATACCGACCTCATTACCAAGCAGCAGTTGATTCCACGAATTTAAGAAGTTCTTTTCCTTTTCATTCTGGTAATTGTTTTCAATAATAGGACGCACATTAGTAGATTTGGTAAAGAACTTTAAAATCCAGTCCAGAGCATCTGGATTGTATATTAAGTCCAAACTCTTAGATTTAATTAAAAGACGATACTGTAATTGATCGTCGTTTTCGTATTGCAGTTGAAACAATGGATCTGGTGTGTTTGTAGAGTTGTTAGAGTTCATTTTAAAGTCCGACTGATGTACTACCGAAGTCCTTTCTGTCTGTGGCTTGATTAAGTAGCAATGCTTTGAATCATTGTTTGTTTTATCTAATAAATAAACTTCTCCCAGAGATATTCCCACCATATACGAGGTAAACATTGGATTCAACTGCAGAAAAGATGATAGGTTATTGAATTGCATTTCTACGCAGGCATTCTTTCCACATTTCGTGGTGTCTTCGGTTTGTAAGATGACAAATCCTTTAAGCAGTTCAATGGTAAAATATCCAAAAACAGTATCGCATTTTAAGTTTGATTGACTTTGTAGTGAATGCTCCAAGGCTACCAAAATGTCGTCTTCCAAATTCTGCAATGTTTCGTCCTGTTCCGTGCTTTGTGCAGTCGTGTTATTGCCATACCAGCCCATCCAGTTGGGAAACCAATGAAATAACATGCGTTTGCCTGTGGCATTGTATTGTTTGATGGCCAATCCCTTGGTAAACACCTTCTCAAAGCATATCCTGCGCAGAATTATTAAATCTGCAACTGCTCGATCGCTTTCTATATACAATTTAAATTCCTTGTCCTCAGTGGACAAATTTTCGTTGGGATTCAGCATGATTGCTTGATATAATCTCATATATCTCAGGTTCTCATTGAGTATTAAATATTTCTCTTCTTTCTTTTTCAATTCTCGTCTATGACAAATGAGCACATACTTCCACCAGGCTTTGGGATTCTCCAGAACACTGAATGCGGGTCGTTTTAATCTATATTGCGATATTTCCTTAATCTGACGAATCCCAGCTAGTTTGTCCTGTATTTGAACATGCTGCGCCTGAAACGAACAACATTTTTATTAACATATAACTTTAATTTCTTTGGTATTCCAATGAATTCTTAATTGTCTTTTGTGCAACAGTTGGAATTGTATATCTTATCAGCAGAAAGATAAATTAACTTTCTATTTTTAAGACCCCCAGTTTAAGGGTTTAGTTATTAAGTCAGCTAAGAAGTAAACTTTATCAAACTTATGCAATACTTTGAACTTACCTTGGACAACACAATTATAACTTCAGGCACTAAGAGATCACAAGAGACCCGAGGCTTATCTTTGGAGCGAATAACTTGCAGTGATTTCTCACGCTTCCATCTAGCTGTGGCACTAATGGGCTTTATGATAAATTCATGTGGTCGCAGTTGACACGTCGGATTCATGTGGGTCAGTAGTTCTTGATTGGAGAACTTCTGGCATTTAATATCATCATGTAGTATATCCCAGTATACTGACAATTCTTTCAGCTCGACGATTTTATAATTAATATCATTGTTAATTGTTTTATTTGCTCCAGTCGTCCAGTTACAATCACAGGTCTGTGCGGTTAAAGATCCGATTCTTATACCCGCGGCTATTTTGCTATTTCCCACGTCTACGATATCTTCGTATCGAAAGTGCACGTCGAATATTTTAAGCTCAATATTGTCAATAATGTTTGTTGCCATGTTTGTGCCATATTTGAGCCAATTATTGTAGGACGAGAAGTAGTAGGACTCCACTTGCTTTCCCTTTTCCGACCGCCAATTGGCTTCTGCGGTGTCCAGCACAGACTGCTTGTACTCCAAGTCAAGAAGCTTCTCCTTAGCCTCATCCCAGTTTTCAAAATCCTTGGGACAGACAACGCAAGACAATCCTTCCACAGATATGCACCACGGGGACGTTCGAAACTGGCGAACCGGCACTTGCAGCTTAATTTTGCCAATGCTTCCCGAAGAGACTTCGATTGGTAGGCCAAACGATCGCAAAGCATCTTTTCTAATTGGAATGTTTTCAAGCTCTACTTCTCCTGTAAACAATACAAGTGCACTGTGTTTATACAGATTTCTTAAAATAAATGTTTATATCATACCTGATAACAACGCAACAGACAATTGGGCAGAGTTCAAATTTTCCAAATACTTTCCGAGGTAAGTATTTAAAACCCATGTTATCAAGTCCCTTAACATTATTGTGAGCCGTACAATTTAACGGCGGCTCTTGAATTGCAACACTATTTGTAATAATTATTATTTTTCATGTAATCCAAATCAAAAGCAAAACACTTTATCCAACGTAGTCACAAATCAGCTGTAAAAACATAACACACAGAAACCGAAACGAAACATGTGAAATGGAACATTGGTATGGAACACAAAATATCGGTGAAAAAGAAACATTGGGACAATGGAGTACAAAATTGATTTTGTTTTATTACAAATTTAAACAAAATTACTTACGGGTAGAAATTATTTATGTGATTAATAAATTGATTTATTGACAAGGTTGCAAAATGGCATAGCCCAATTCTCTAAATATATAACAAAAAGGATATGTCCTAGAAAATATACTGAAATTATAATACTAAAATACGCAAATTTTTATGAAGAGTGACAGAAAGGTAAAAATATCTATGCAAAAATATACCGTTTTCTAGAAGCAATAGAAAACTATCGATATACAAAACGATATATCTATAGCATTGCACATTTGAGTGGTACCCACATGTTATTATTTACTAACAGTCATCACAATAAATTATTTCTGATACATTCATTGATTTAATTTACACACATAAATTTAAAATGGATTCAGCCAGATTACCTCCAAAACGAAAACAGAATTTAGAGGTAAGCGTATAACCGAAATTAAATCGGGTAAGCAAATTGTTTATATTTTATTCTCTTGCAGGGATTGCTAAGATTAGCTGTTGAAAACATGGGAGAGGACGCCGCACCAACTGAGAACTCAAGCGAATTGGATGCCGAGGTAATGCCAATCGTTTATCAAATTTATTGATTTTTAATTAAAATTCTCTTCACAGCGAAACGAATTCCTGCAAAGTGCAATGCAATCAATGGCCATGAAAGGTGACGATGTTCAATTTGCACTGGCGAAATTGCGGAGTGATTCAGTCAGTACGGCAGAAAAATTGGAATGTTTAGATATAATTCGTGATAACATCGATGACATTGACGCTGCCAATTCGTTTGTCAAAGTTGGGGGAATAACCACATTATTGGAATACATCAGAGCACCAAATCGGGACCTACGACCGCAATCCATTTATATAGTAGCAGAAATGTCACAAAATAACGAGTTTTGTCAAAACTACTTCCTAAATGAAAAGTTAATTCCTGTACTCACTTCCACCATGAACGATACGGATGAGGATTTGGCCAAGAGCTCAATCTATGCGGTATCATCGCTGGTACAAAACTTTCCAGCTGGTCTCAAGGAATTTCTGCGCACAAAGGGAACACAAACTCTTTTGTCCTGTTTAAGCTCCAGGCATGCCACAGTTTACATAAAGGCAGCTTTTCTGATTGCCTCCCTGTCATCTAATGATAATTCATTCCGGGGTAAGTACAGTAAACTGAGTATATATTAAAGCTATTAAAATATTTGTTTACTTTAACAGATCTTATGAATAAGCAGAATGCGGCCAAAGTTCTGTTAGGTAATCTGGAGTTCAAAAGTGAATACGACGATAAACTGGAAGCTACATTATATGCGTTATCTGCGCTCTCCCTAAACAGCAAGTGGAATGTTACGCCAGCGGAGCAGAAGGCGGCTGCTGTTATTCTCAAGCAAATAATTAATAACAAGGATTTATTAGACACTTGCGAAGTAAGTTACATATTCATTATTTAGGAGGGAACAACATCTGATAATTAACTTCTTCTATTCTTATTTCAGGAGATGATCAAGTATGCACGAAGTATTCTGAATACGATAACCAAATAAAGTTAATTGTTAAATAGCTAAAAACCTTATTATTATTTGTGCGTTTAACCCATAAACAGCAGCAGTTTAACTCACTAATTCAACTAATTGCAGGTTTAAAACTTGAAGTTGTTTTAAAATATTTAGTACTTAAAACATAGCCACATCCGCTAACACAATTACCTCTTTAAATAAAGAAAAAGCTTTAAATTCAGTTCTTAGCTTATATTTATTGAGAGAATTTACAATAAATAAATGTGTGAAGTTACGAAAATGAACATTACAATTTTTAAATGTAATTAATACAATTATTTATCATTCACAAACTAGTAAAAAAAAGGTTTTGTCACTAAAACTAATCATGCTGGTAATGTATCAAAATCCTCTCCGACATGGACCATAGGCACATGAACCTTGTCCACAGTGGATTCAAAAATGAAGTCGCACAATTTCTTTTGCTTTAAGCAGATGTTCCAATCCATAACTTGGACTGCGTGAAGGCTTTCGGCTTCATTATGCTGTCGTAGGACCATAGATTCCTAATAAAATAGAGTTTTAATAAAATGGTTTTATAATAAAGAGAATATTATGCTCACCTTGATTTTCTCCCACTTGTCGTCGACGTCTTGTAGCCAACTTAATAATAATCGGCCGTTGAAACGACATCGGGCACTCTTATCTTTCTCATCTTGTTCGGGGGTAATCATGTTATAGATTTCATCATCTTTTAAGAATGTACAAACAGAATATGGTGCACATTGACCAGATATACTGCGAGCTGCTTTTGAATGCACTCGGATTATTTCCTGCTCGACATTTAAGCAGAGCTTCTCTCGCTCCACAGTGTGCTCTTCGACCAATTCTCTGCGGGCCTTCTCTTGCTGTAGATAAAACGATCTCATCTGCTCTGGGATGGCATCGGGTATTTCTATCTCGGGCGTATTTACATTATCATTGAGTAGGTATGTTCGTTTCGTGAGCAGATAATCGTTATATCCCTGCGGTGGACGTGGTTTTACTGGATACAAGTTCTTCCATTTCTTCTCCACTTGTCGGCGAATATTCAAGAACATTTGGAAACCATTTGTGAATGGATAATCATGCGGATGCGTTTCGCCAGAGGCTATTGATGTGTCTGCCTGGGAAATCTTCGAGTTGTCATCATTTATATTTTTGGGTCTAATCTTTCGTTTGCGCGGATGGAGGTCAGCATTCGAAGATGAAATTATTTCCTTCGACGATGACGTGGATGAAGTTGATGGACTCGGCACATTCGGCAATACGTCGTGATCGAATTGATTCTGTTGAATCGGACTCGATGTCATATTTGTATATGATACCTTAATATCAGCATTATCATTAGCATGATTCGATGATGCTGGAGATGGCGAACTGCTTTGCATTTGCGGGGATGAGTTGTTCGAACTGCGTTCAGCGCTTGTCACGCCACTGCGATAAGAGCTGCGTAGAACTCTTAAATTCTTTTCGTCATTGAAGAGTTTAATGTTTTTATCATCCAAAATTGTGTTACAAGCGATGTTCACTTTCTGTGGACTCTCGTGGGGACTAAGGCATTGATTCGACAATATATTGTCAATCGAATCGCTGTTGGAGCTAACCACATAAGGCAGCGCTGCATTGCGTGATGCTGCTACTTTGCCAGTTCGCAGCACATTTCCATCAGTGTCGATTGAACAATTCTGCTGGGGTATAACAATCTTCAGGGGCGGCACTTTTAGACCACCATTATAGAGGCTATCATTGCTCTTGTAGTCTTCACTGCCTTCTGTCTCATTTTCAATGTCGACGGCTTTGCTGACGTCCGCTTCCTTGTCGGTAACCGCCGTAGTACTCAGTTTACTGCCTGACGGTGAACCCTTTGCGGACGCTAGCTTTGTATTTTTCTCAATCTTTGATGATATCTTAATGGAAGGATTTTTCGCATCTTTTACACTATCCAAATCTTTGCGTTTCTTCTTTTTCACATCATCTCCATGATCCTCGAACTCCTCCTCTATATCCGAATAGCTTCTCTTGGTGCTCGTAACGCCGCTCTGAACTACAGTTGGTTCAGCATTTTTACCATCCGTAGAAGCATCGTCCGTTGTGGGTTTATCTTTGCCTTCGCTGGCTTCTAATTTATTTTCCGTAGCATTGAGTTCGTCAATTTCTGCGTCTCCTTTTTTATCATTTTTCTTTGAATGCGCACGGGATGTCTCTGCAGGAAGCAAAACAAATTTAATTTTATTAGAATTGTACAACTTTTCATTTGCAGTTCATAGTTTAAGCACTTTAAAACTTAATTTTTAAATTGCATACATTTTCACTGAAGTTATTACATTACAACATTCGTTCTAGGCGTTAACACACATTCGTGAAAAAAAAGGGAAAAAATGCAACGCAGTTTTCACGCTACTCCCTTATTTTCAGTAGAGAAAAACTGTTTTCTTAGCAACTTTTTATACTCTTACATACACGAAGGCACATCCGGAATATATGTAAATAGTTTATGAATTACTATTGACTGCATTTTACAAACATTTACACAATTCTACCGTTCACGACGTGAAAAAGATCACACTGAAAATTGTAAGTATACACATACATACATATGTATCTACATGTACAAAATTTACATATGCATACACACATACATGTGCGTTGCATACATATAGCACGAATGGCAAGTTATTATGCCCACAAACATATGTTTCGCGCTGCACTGTAACTTATTATTTTTGGCAGAACAATTTAATGCGGAAAACTACAGTTAATACTTACGCAATTACAGAGCTACAGGGAATGTTGTATGTACGTGTGGACATACATATTTACATTTGGCTTACCTGTTGAGGATGTTGCTGTCATTTGGATTAATAAAGCCATTTGTTGTCTTTCTGACATGGGGGTGTTTGAGCTGTTCCTAGCTGGTGTGACCCCTGTATTAAATCCTATCCCCTTTGGTCTTGGGGGTGGCATAATACTCAAATTCAACAGCAAACACGAAAACTTAAAATGTTGAACAAAAACAAGAACTACGACTGAATTAAAACAATGTGACCGTTTCTTGTTATCATTAAATAACTTAAAATAATGACAGAGGTGAAATGGCGCCCCCTTTGCGATATGCTGTTATCGATTGACGATTGTGTTGCACGCGACGGATGAATAGCGGACTGTCTCAGACAGCCAGTCTCCCTTAATGTTATTATTTTTAAGAATCTTCACAGAGAATTATACATCATAGAGCCATGGCGAAAGCTTAGAAAGCGTAGCCTCTTTATGCACCTACTGATAAAGCTAATAGAAGCAGCGTGCACACAACTTTTGTGTCCTTATGCCCGCACTAATTATAGTAACACAATTATGTAGAAATTATCTCATACAGTAGTTTTTATTTATTGTTTATTACATATTTAACGTCTGGCGGGAGCTCGGCCTCTTCCACGTCCTCTTGGACCACCACGTCCACGACTTCCTCTGCCTCGTCCTCGGTTTCCAACACGACCGCTGTCCTTCTTCTTAGACTTGGATTTTGGAGTGTCGTCGATTAACAGAGTTTCTAATGGCAGACTGTCCGGTAATATGAAGTAACGAATATTGTTACCACGAATGCTTAACGATTCCAAGTGAACTGGGTCTCTGTTTTTAATGGTCATCTTTACACTTTTAAGGTGGGTATTCATTGCAACATCTACTCCAGTGATTGTGCCGTGGATTTGAGTGCCATTTTTCAATTCAACTGTTACAGTCTCGTGACTCAGCTTCATTAAGAATCTGTAAGATATTTTGGTAATTATAATTGGTACCAAACAATGCAAAACACCAACTTTAAACAACAACAAATAATCTAGTCATGAGCGCTTCTTTACGCGAGAGCACAAAAGTCTCATAATCTTGTTCACTAATCATTTTAGTTGCTGGAGGCTCTCAAATAAAGTGTTTTATTCAGATTTTATAAGACTTCTGTTAATAATATCAAATATTTCGCGGGGTTTTCATTTTCGGCATATGTATTTTGACAGATAGACGTCTGTATGTATATGTTTCACACTTTATTTTATATGTACACAAATCAGTAATCACGCATGTAAAAAACACATGTATCCAGGTTGTATACGACACTTGCTGTAATAATATACTTATCTTACCTCACCAATTTCATTTTTATTATTTATAATGGTGCCAAAAATTTAATAAATACAATAAAAGCTGAACCGGCAAAGAAAACGAAAACTACAACGCCGCATCTATTGAATACAATAAACGTAGTCAAGATAGCGTCGCATTTTCTCCTATCGATTCGATTATAATGTGGTTGATTAAAAATATATCGAAGTGTAAATTATTTAACCATTTAATAAATAAAGAATTATAATTATTCATTTAAACTAATATCAAACGATTCAAAATAATTGGATAATTATGCGAAGAAAATATTGAATGAATTTATTGAAAGAACGCATCCGATATATGATTGCAAATGTTGGTGTTCCATTTCTGTTGTCCCAAGATGTTATATACTGACTGGGAACGGGTGGAATTCTTTTTTTGCACTTCTTACACCCTGTGCCAAAAAGAGTCTAGCCAGTTTTTAATAAACTAGCACCAGAAATAAATTAATATGTTTTTATAAAAGTGTAAAGCAGTGAAATTGATAAAGAAAAAAGGAAGACGACTCGTTGGTGTCCTTTTTAATACTGAAAAGGACTCACATAGTTAATAGGCGATGGCGTATTTTTACAAACACCGAATATACGGCTTTGTGACATTTTTACTTTTCTTATTTACTAATGAATTTGCGCAAGGATCTATTAGAGGTATAAATTACAGTGATAAACATTTACAATAGTTACACATTTTTATGTTTGAGTTGTTACTTTTTAATTCGGTCGTGCTATTAGAATACTTTTTTGTATTTTGTATATACACATACATACACAAATTTATCTACAGCGATACAAACCCAGTATATACATATGAATGAGTATGCGTGAGTATATACATGAGAATGCACATCCGCCTATTTGTTTTACGATAAAGGATGTACAAATGATAACTGGAGATTGAGGCGTTTCCTTAAAGTGATTATACTGATGTGTTCTCTAAGTGAATGGCCTTTTAAATGGTTCATGCAAGTGTATGCGGCTAATATTGTGTTCGTGTATGACATATCAGTCAGTTGGGAGGGGTATCCCAGACCCTCCCACCCCTTGTAGCACTTAAATTACTCACCCGGTTGACCATTAATTATTTTAATATCGTTTCTTAGCAATCATAATTTGTGTTTTTAACGATTTTGAACGTTTTTTAGACTTGTAGACAATTTGTCGGCTTTTAAATTCCATTGCTAGCAGGATATCCTTATTTTATTTGTGTGGTAGGGTTGTCATCTATTTTAATGATTTCTAGATCCATTGAATTTTTCAAATAAATTTTACTAACTTTTTTTTAATTTACATTTACAGAATGGGTGAAGATTGGGACGAACACGTCCCTAGGATGTTTATCTGATAACGAACCGGCGACGTGGATGTTCAATAATAAAAACATTAATACTGTGGATACCAGGTAACAAATACAGCGTAATTAAATAAAATCATTTTCTTAAATACATTTCATTTAAACCAACTGATAACATTGGGGAAGTTATGCTCTTATTGATTGTTGTGCTTATTCTTCACTTACAGATTCACGATAAGCGCTGATATTATAACGGATGATAACACCAGTGCCAGTAGTAATGGAATAGCTAAACACAATAATGCTCTTCACATACGTGATGTCATTATGTCGGATAGTGGAAACTACACATGCCAACTGCCCAAGAGTAATAATTCAATTGACTACGATTTGCAGACGTTTCTTCAACCAAAAGTCACCGAGAGTACGGTTGATAAAATTAAGCAAAAGATAGGTCAGAGTGCCATACTGTATTGCGTATTTGATATATATCCACAAAATACAACTACAAGCAAACAACTGAAATGGCTAAGAGACGGCAGTCATGTTGCTGATCTCGAAAACTTTTCTGGAGTGACACAACTGAGCGATACAAGATTAAACTTTACTTTGGAATTCACTGAAGTATACAAAAAGGAGAATGGCACCTACAAGTGTGTTCTCTATGGACCGAGCGGTGAGGAGACCGCATCGCATGAGATCACCTTACTTGTCATGGAAGTGCCACAAGTGAGCATTGATTATGTCAAGGCAGTGGGAGCTAATAAGATCTTTCTCAACTGGACGACATACGATGGAAACGATCCTGTTCAAAAGTACTTTATACAATATTCACAAGAAGGATCCCCGACATTCGAATACTACAAACACTATATAAACGGAAATCAATCGTCGTATGTCTTGGACACGTTTAAACCCAATACAACATACCATTTACGCATCACTGGCAAGAACTCCATTGGCGATGGCACGCCAAATAAATATCCACTTGGAGTCAAGACATTGGATCATGATCCGACGTTTATACCAAAGGTTGAAACCACTGGAAGTACAGCATCGACCATAACGATTGGATGGGATCAACCGTCGCCGGAATTAATGGAATTTATTCAATACTTTGAACTGACCGTGTCCGAATCGGGTGAAGTCCCGAAGTTAATTGAAAAAGCCATTTACCAACAGAATTCGAGAAATTTGCCATATATGTTTGATAAACTTAAGACAGCTACCGACTATGAATTCCAGGTTCGGGCATGCAGTGATCTCACCAAGACATGTGGCCCATGGTCTGAGATTGTCAATGGCACCACAATGGATGGCAGTTCTTCTAAACCGACGAATTTGAAAATACACTGCAATCAACAGAACATCTCCAGACTCAATTCTATTTCGATCAGTTGGAATGTACCCAAAACCCCAAATGGAAAGATTGTATCATATCTCATTAATTTGGAAGGAAATTATACATACAGCCAAGGGGATAGCAGATACAGTGAGAAGTGGGGACCCAAGATTCGCAGAGTTGATGAACCTAGTAACAAAACTATCTACGAAGGTGTCAGTCCCAATACAAACTATACTGTTACAGTCTCTGCGATTACAAGACACAAGAAGACTGGAGAGCCAGCAGTTACCAATTGCTTTATGCCCGTCTCTGTGCCGGAAAACATAGGGAAAACTATGTGGACAAAGGTCAAGAATGGTCCCAAATATGTGTTGAAGCTCTACTTACCCAAAGTAAGCGAGCGAAATGGACCAATTTGTTGCTACCGGCTCTTTTTGGTAAAAATTCTGAATGGAAACAACGAACTGCCGCCCCCAGAAAAATTAAGCATAGCGACGCATCGTGAACTGATTAGTAATAGTAAAACCCATGACCATGCCTATTTAGCTGAAATGATTAGCACTCGTTACTTTAAGTCTGAAATATTTTTGGGAGATGAAATGCGATTTACCACCAATCGCGAAGATCTAGCGGACAACGATGAAATATGCCGTAAATGTCTGCAGGGAGCGCCAATTCTTAAGACACCGGACACAATACTAAAAACAGGTAAGAGAAACATTTAATATTCATTAGAATTATTATTAACTCAACTATTAGTTTCAGAATCGGTGCTGCCTCAGAAAGAAGAACTAAATAATCTTGGCAATATGACGGAAAACTCGATTAGAATGTTAGAAAGTAGAAAACGACGCAGACGAAATCCCACAGTTGCCGTGGGAAAGGAGGAAACGAATTTAAACTCTAATACTCCATCCGATCAGCAGGATGCATCGGCATCGAATAACTTCCCCGACATCTGGGACGGGGAAATAGACATAAATGCAAACTACACTGGATTTATTGAAATAATTGGTAATATAACTAAAGTAAATCACAATTTGTGATACTATTTAATATTTTCTTGCATTGCAGTACGCTCCGGAGACACCGTTCTGATGGCTTACAGCGATTACTTTGATGTCATAACTCCGGCGACTCAAGCTGAGCAAATTCAATCCATGGACGATACAAAGTTTTATTTGAATATTGGCATTAAAGTGCTGGCCATTTCATTTGGTTGCATTGTGATCTTTGTAACATTGTGGATCATACACCATCATAAGACAAAGAATGCGATGCGCGATGAAGATACATTGACTTTGCGAGATTCGTTGAGGTAATTACATATTTCAGAGCATCTTTTACGCTGAACCACTGATAACTTATCATTATTAAATTTTCAGAGAATTCTTTGGACGTCGTATCAACAATCACAGTCAGTTCATTGGCTCTGGAAATCAGAAAGGCTTTGACACTGGACCTATACATAAAACAGATTTGGTTACAGCCTATAAGAACCGACATAAGGACACAGACTACGGTTTTCTGCGCGAATATGAGATGTTGCCCAATCGCTTCAGTGATCGCACGACTAAGAACAGCGACATGAAGGAAAATGCTTGCAAAAATCGTTATCCAGACATAAAGGCATACGATCAAACTAGAGTCAAACTATCGCCAACAAATGGAAACCAAAGTACTGATTATATCAACGCTAACTTTGTGATTGGCTATAAGGAAAGAAAGAAGTTTATTTGCGCTCAGGGTCCCATGGAAACGACCATCAACGATTTCTGGCGAATGATTTGGGAACAGCATTTGGAAATCATAGTAATGCTTACGAATCTGGAAGAGTATAACAAATCGAAGTGCGCCAAATATTGGCCAGAAAGGGTTTTTGATTCCAAACAGTTTGGCGATATATCTGTTAAATTTACGACAGAACGTAAAACTGGAGATTATATTATACGATCTTTGGACGTGACAAAATCGAATCTAATTGGGGAAGAGGAAGATCATCGGCAAATTACACAATACCATTATCTGACATGGAAAGATTTTATGGCACCAGAACATCCACATGGTATCATTAAGTTTATACGACAAATTAATTCCGTCTATTCGGTGCAAAGGGGTCCAATACTGGTGCATTGTAGTGCTGGTGTTGGCAGAACTGGAACCCTTGTAGCGCTCGACTCTCTGGTCCAACAACTGGAGGAAGAGAGTATGGTTTCAATCTTTAACACGGTGTGTGATCTGCGACATCAACGTAACTTTTTGGTTCAATCACTGGTAGGAATAATAGATCTATTTAGATAGCTCAAGCTTTAATATTCTTTAACTACTTTACAGAAACAATACATTTTCCTTTATCGGGCATTGCTGGATACTGCCACCTATGGAAATACGGATATACCCTTAGCTATGATGCCATCGACCATTGAGTCACTTAAGTTTAAGCCTAACGACGGAAAATGCTTGCTAGAAACAGAATTTGAGGTTGGCTTAAAGACAATTGTTAAAAAAACTTAAAATTTACTCATTCTTTTTAAACATTTCAGAAACTTGTAAACACCACGGACGAAATTAACAAGTCTTGCAGTGTAGGCGAAACAGAAGAAAATATGTTGAAAAACAGAAGTCAGGAAATAATTCCATACGATCGAAATCGAGTAAGTTAATAACTAAAATAATTAAGTCTACAACTACTAATTAATTTCTTTTCTTAGGTTATTTTAAGTCCAATACCAATGAAGGATAATTCCACATACATAAATGCTTCGTTTATTGAAGGATATGATAACACTGAATCATTTATCATAGCACAGGATCCATTAGAAAGTACCATAGGAGATTTTTGGAGAATGATTTCCGAACAAAGCGTCTCTACGCTTATCATGATTTCCGAAGTGAGACAAACATGAACTCTAGATAAAATCAGTTTATAACAAATACAATTTATTTTTCAGATTGGGGATGGAGCAAGGAAATGTCCACGTTATTGGGCAGATGATGAAATTCAATACGATCAAATACTCGTTAAATACGTACACAGTGAAAATTGCCCGTATTATACACGGCGTGAATTCTATGTCACAAATTGCAAAATAGATGATACTCTCAAGGTTACACAATTTCAATATAATGGTTGGCCCACTGTTGATGGCGAAGTTCCCGAAGTCTGTCGTGGAATCATAGAACTTGTGGACCAAGCGCACAAACACTATAAAAGCCATAAGAATATTGGTTGTCGATCTCCACTCACAGTTCACTGCAGGTAATATACTGTGAATCATTGAAATAACTTGAATGGGACGTTGATTCTAATTTATTTGGTTTTTTGCAGCTTGGGTACTGATCGAAGTTCAATCTTTGTTGCCATGTGTATTTTGGTTCAGCATCTGCGGTTCGAGAAGAGCGTTGATATATGTTCAACAACAAGGAAATTGCGATCTCAGCGACCAGGACTTCTAAATTCATTCGTAAGTAGTTAAAATACGGAACACCATGCCTTACCAGACATAAACTAATTTTATTTCAATTTCTTTACAGGCACAATACGAGTTCCTACATCGCGCCATTATAAACTATTCAGATCTACATAATTTATTGGAAAATATTGTGGATTAAGGAAAACAATTGTGTATGTGTACTCATATAAGATAAGTGTAGGAAACTTTACACATAAAATACATAGATATTATAAAAATGTACATTTCATAAAACTACACAATAGTATGTACGAGTATTTGAATGCAGCTAATGTATACATTTTTTTACAATTATATTTTTAACCTTATACAATACATGTGTGTCTATACAGATGCTTAATGTATATGTCTGTATGTGCGTATTTATATACATATATGATGATAAATCTACCAAAGGAAGTATATTATTTTATTTTATAAGATTTCGTGTAAAAAAAATAATAAATAAATATGTATCTTTTACATTTAAGTGAAAAGTCTATATATACTTGGGGTTTGGAAAATAAATACGTGTAAGTGCGGAGTATTTCGAAGTCGGTAGCTCTCAATAGTATGAACAAATTCAGCTTAAATCGTTTAATTACTTATTTTTTAAATACTCTTGGGTATTTTTTTGATGTTTATTATTTTACAATTAAATATTTATTTAATTTAGACCAAAGTTCATTTAATATGCAAATCACTAAATTAAATTTGATCTCATGCCACAGAGCGACAGCAGCAGCAAATGATGTAGGACAGACAAATAAATGTGTACATCTATGCGACTGGGAATGGACTGGACTGACTTTCATTAAATTAATTAACTTTTTTGTGCAAATATTGGCGGGTGCATAGAATCGTTTTATGTCGGAATCAGAGAATACTCGCACTCGTACTCTTACCGTTTGCCACTTAAATTCATCATCATCAAACTGAAAATGATGTTCTCTCAGTTAAAAGTGAAGACTTGTGTCAACACTTGTGAACGGTTACTCGTCCTGGACGAGTACGATGTTGAAAATTTAATGATTTTTTGTTCTAAAATACTTTTGCCATTTTTTTAGCATTAATAAAAGTAGGGGAAACAGGTGCTGTTATCATGTGGGGTGTTTTTACTGCTGTCTCTTGAGAGCAACTTTGTTAAAAGCAATTAAATTTGGTTCTAAAATAGTACAAGTTACAATGAATAAATTTGCACCGACATGTACTTATTTTAATCCAATTATTCACCTTATCTTCTTATCACACCGATAAACTACGCCACGCGTTCGAGTTGGTTTTATTTTTTTTAGATGAATATATTATAAAAAAGGAGCAACCAAAAAGAGAAAAAAAAAACAATTATCATTATCACAGGTCTATAATCAGGCAACTTGTGCCTGCTATCTAATAAGGGCTCCCAGGGGAAGTACTGTATAGAGGATTGCATGAAAGCGACCAGCGGCCCACAAACAAATATTTACATATGTATTTCAATCCGTCATTTTGGTAGTCACCAGCGTGAGAAGAGTAAACACACCGAACTTGGTATCTGCAACATGCATAAGTGGAGCGAACTTTGGTAACTCTGCCATAGAGCAACCCTGAACTGATGATGTTGTCGTCTGCTTCGCAGGAGGCTGACTGACTTACTGACTAACTGTTTGGGTGGGTGCTTTGGTTCTGCTCGGTCTCTGGACGACTTCAAAAGGAGCATTACGACAGTGGGCATTTCAGTGCCGCTCTCATCCGCAACACGTGTCGCTTCGGCGTCGCTCGAGTTAAGAACGCCAATTGTTTGTCGGACATAAACTGCAGTCGTCGAACTGTTTGTGGGTCGACTATGATAACTTTACTCCCTCGCCCTCCCCATCACACACATAAAAAGCAATAAACTAAAATTAAGTCAGAAAACGTGTCAAAGTCAGTGCTCAGCGCTCCTCAGTGCACTGACAGTGATGCAAAAACAAAAACAAATACAAATAGCGAACGTTGGTCCTTGTTTACCTTCATAAAAACCCATCAAGCTCGCTAACGTTGCTATCGTTGCCCGTCGGCTTTCCAAGGAGACGAATCCGGGAATCATCGATGTGACTTTCATAATATCAAAAGTAACCCCTGTGCACGGTCGGACTCTCTCACCCCAACTCCAACTCTCCCCTGCTCTCAGCGCTTGTTTTCAGATTTCTCATTAAACAAACTGGTAGTTTGTGAAATTGGGAACACACTTAATTAGTGGGCATCAAATAATGTTGCTTAATAGTGACATAATATTTTTAAATTGCTTTATAAGTTGGATAGTAACTGATTGAACTTAAAACTTTATTTTTAATTGGATCTTCCTTTCTTCATAAATTTATTAATATTTAGAAAGGTTTTATCAAGCTAAAAAAATATTCAAATATTTAAACAGATTTCCATATCAATGTAAAAAGTTTCTTTAAAAATTTCCAATTTTCTAAATCAATCACTATTTTATAGTCTCTATCCAAGTTTGAAACTGATAAACATTTTTATTTTAATTTAACCTTCTCATTTAAAGGTTTCAGAACTGTGTTTACGTTCCACTTCTCTTGTAATTTACAATTGTAATGTTTATTTAACAAACTATTAAATCAATTCAATGTTTGATCGGAAATAGTTGAACTCCCCTGACGATTCTATAGAAACCCGGACAAAGCCGGCTTAAGGCGTCTGAGCTGCTGGATAACTGTCAGAGAAGAAATCAAACAATTGATAGGCTGAAAGCTAAAAGCAGCAAGATCTTAATTAATTTCTCAGCGCAAGTTATGAACTTTTCGATATACTCGGCTGATTTCTCAACAAAAACATTACTTTCCCATGTATGAATCATATGTGGCATGAAGTTCGTACTTTGTGGCGAAACAAATCTTATTGAAAGTAACACATAAATCCAAGAAAAGGGGGAAGAGTATGGGGATATGTTTTGCACATTATGTTGTTTTTTACTTAGTATCTTGTGGATCATATGGAACGAAAGGGGAGCTGCGACGGCACGTTTTATTTGTTTGTTGTCAGCAGTAAAGGACGTGTCACGTGCCATATTGTCCTTCCTTTGGCCGTAGGCCGATGCCTGATGGCTTTCGGCTATGTAATGGTCGAGTGTTAACACAAACTTTGTGTGTCTGATTCGATATTTGGCGCAGAGAGAGGGGAGGGGGGAGTAGAACCGGTAACGCCCACCCTGAAACATACACTTCCAAATGCTGCAAATGATGAGTTGTGCCTAATTCATAACCACATCGAAAGGAATTAACTCACAGCATGGAGTCGACACACCGTAAGATTCTACTTTTCTCCTCACTGTTTGGGGTGTGGTTCACAGAAGACAAGGGGGTGGAATTCTTCGGTGTTAAAATCAAGTCGCTTCTATACACGTGACTTAATTCGTTTGGGTGAGATTTTCGAAGGGAAGCCAAGGGGTTTAAATGAATTTAATTTTGGTAGCGTCGACAATCGATTGGGCGTCAAATAAAGGAATTGTAGCAAAAATATTATTTTGATACCCTGGAATTGCTATGGGAAAATTAAGAACAAGATTTATATCGAGAAACATTTAAATAATAAGAAATTGTGAACTCACACCTTAAGCAAATAGACAATCCTTTAGAAGATCGGTTAAGTTCTGCCAAAGCTATGAAGCCTCAAACTCAAAGCTCTGAAAATATGAAAAAATTAACAATAATTAATATACATTTAAAGCAAAAGCAATTTACAGTTTAAGCTAAAATTATATAGACCTGCCTTTTGAGGGTTTAGCTCATGTCGCCTTGCTACAGATCAAAATCCTCTAGATAACCCCCTCACATTTGTAAGGGAACTGAGGTACAAGCAGCGCCTGTAGGCACTCAGAGGGTACATGCAGGGAGCATACATCATACAAACATTCGATTGTTGTGATTTTTGAGTCATGTTAATATCGTAGGAGGTACAAACAAATAATTTTGTCAGATATAAACTCCGATATCGGAGTGCAAACATCCTTTCGTAGGTGAAATAACATCGGATGTGGCTGTGTGCTAACCTCCAGGGGGTCCCTCTGGCTTGTTGGCCAAAAGAAACTTGTACTTTTTGGTTAGCAGCTTGGTGTGCTATCAACAGTTTGAACAGTTTTCAAGTAATCTCTTGTTTGTTTCATTGTCTCGGCATTCATATATTGTTGTTATACATTATCAACATAACTACAATGACAAGAGGCACAACGATTGCTTGGACGTGCAACGGCAGACATCAGGAGCAGGAGCTTCAGCTGGAGCAGCATTGATGGTAGAAACTAGTTAGTCAGAGATCGGCACAAGTAAGCAATTTCACAAATAAGATCATATTCTCTGTGTATCCAAGCACGACAGGAGGATAAGATAAGAACAGAGTTCTGTGCAGCGCCTGCTGTGCAGCTCAGAACACAACTTTGCGCAGTATGACGTACTCTCTTCGTTTTTTTCCGTATTGGGGAAGACTTTGGCGGTTCACACCAACCCGGTAAAGCTCCAGGCATCGCGGTCATAAATAATTATACCCTGTACTAAGCTTTAGAGCAATTTAACTGAGCATATTTGATTGGGAACTATGAGCGTAAAAGAAATAACTTTTAAAGAGCGTAGGAAATAACTATATTAAGCAGGTCCGTCTGTTGGAAGAAAGCCTTCTTTAAAGCGTAAAATTACAGGGTATATACTAGCGAGCATATATTAAACTATGTCTTATTGATTAAACTATTATAACTAACTCAAAAATACCATTTAAAACATGTGTTCGCATCTTTGAGTCAAACATAATGAGCATCTATCTAATAGAAAATAATAATGTTATGTAAATGTAATTAGAAAACATCATCAATTTGGGAAAAACGGAATAAATCCATTTAAATTTTTAAGTACGCTAGGCGAAATTGAATTGTCCCCATGGCCATTATTGGCTTTCGGAAAAGAAAACCTTTTTGCCTATTCTAATCCTTCAATTCATCTAAATGGAGTCAAATCCGAAAATTGGATTGCAAAGTAACGCCCACTTTTTGTTACGCCAAACGAGACCAAACCAGAGCTGAGCAGACCAGACACAACACTCTACATTTATGGGTAAGTATTACGGTTTCGGTTGTTCCATCAACCACTCCTCCCCATCGCCAAAGCCCTTTCTCCGCCTGCTGCCTCCTTGCTCACATTTCCATTGCTGTTAATGTGCCAGCCAAATGCTCAATTGCGGTATCCCAGGACATGCCAATGAGACTAGAATAGGGGATTTGAGCTCGACTTCATTGTGTTGATGCTGATGTTGTTTTTGCTGTTGCTGTTGTTGTTGTTCTACTTTGCCAAAGTGTCCGACGATGCTGGTGGAAATGTAAACAGAAGAAAATGGATATTCAATTACTTAAACGGTTAGTCCATTGTTGAAAATATACATACTCTGTCTGTATATACAAATTTGCATACTTCTGTTTGTTTGTTTCCACCAAGCAAATGATATTTCAAACATACATTTACATACATTTAACCCGGCAATATTTATGGTAAAGCAACAACAATGTGCGAAAAAACGGTAAATGAGAGTTAGCGGCGATTTAGAGCTGTTCATTTGATTTCAATTCGGAACTAATATGAGAAGAATGAGCTAATGAACTAGCATTTAGTTCATAAGTTTCGAATTAGTGAAGCGAGTGAACAATTATCGAGTACGTTGGATCTAATCGAAGAGTGCCAATCAGAAAATGGATCTACTTACATACTTATTTTTTTCTTTTTTTTAATGTGTTACTTATTTTTTTCTTTTTTTTAATGTGTAACTTGTGCTTATTGCTTTTTTTTGTGTGCATTACATTCGGCAGATATTTAAATAATGTTTGTTCATTATACGGAATACATATCTAATGAGGTAAAGATTAAATGTTATCTCGCACAATATTTAATGCTTATGTTAAAGTACTTATTTGCCAAAGCAGTCGCAACAAAACACAATCGTAAAAATTAATGAAACCGAATTTATTCTATGCGGATTGCTGCCCTTTTTGAATGTTTCTAAGGGTTGCCCCAAGATTTGAGCAAAAAGAAATTTAAATTATTTAGCGTTGGAGTGCGCGATCTAAAGGAGCTGTATCTTATACATCTGACTGGGGCGCAGGACATCGGGCGTTAGGGGGCGTAGGTCGTTGGTGAGTTTCTTGAGGTCGTTTCTCAATTAAATAGCTATGGTATTTTGTTTACCAACAGCATTTGGCTGGCTTTCTTTGCTGTTATCCCATTCGTCGTCGTCGTCGCCGACGTCTGCGTCGCTTGGCAGCATTCGAAGTTTCACGAGTTAATGCGATAAATTTGCATATTTTGATTGTGTTGCGGTCAACAATGGGTTGCTTTCTGAATTAATGGGATTTTGCAAGCTTATGCAAAATCCGCCAAATATTTTACAATTTTAATTAAATTATCCCGAGCTTTTAACACTGCCCATCTCGGCGCAGATACACACACAAACATAAACAAACATACCGACATCAGAATTTATGTAAAATATATGTATACATAAGTTTATTGTGGTTCTGGTTGACTTTATCTGTTGCTTTAATTCCCAAAGTGAAATGAAAATTGACAGCAGCATCTACAGTTCCTTTTTTTCCGTTATTGCCCCGCCAGTCTGCGGAAAAACAGTTGCAACAGCCACTGAAAAGCGTCACCGCCCACAGCAAACCGCAGCAAACATTGCGAAAATTCAATTTCAATATGGAAATTTTACGATGAGCCTACCACACCCACGCATACGCCTCCCGTGGGTTTTTAATGAGGATGCAACTCCAGTTGCAGCTTCAGCTCCAACTCCAACTCCAGTGTCGGTGTGTTTTGCCTCGCAGTGCAGTTTTATGATATGCGGAATCCTTACACACCGAACGAACACACCTTTCTGCCTTTGGGGCATGCAGCTCGTAAATGCCGTGTTGCGTTTGTGGTAGCCTCGACACGTGTTTTGCTATACCAACGATGTGGTGGCAAACCGTTGCAACGTTGCCAATTTTCTTTTGATTAATTCAATGAGAGAAACTCTTGTTTTTGTGGTTAGTGCATTGAGTTCAAATTTAACTATTTGCAGTTTTTAAATAATAATCAGGGGGTTTTTTATGTTTATAGCTGCTTCCCACGCATGAGATGATCAGAAACTGAGAGTTTCTCCATAATCTGTAGCAGTTTCTATCGATTTGCAGCAAACGAGTTTTAGCCACCCTTCTCAGCAGCAGATACATCATGTATGTGGAGAGAACATAAATTGATTTGTGGGTATATCGGAAGGAAGGCGACCTTAGCTTACGGTTACAGGGGTAATCAGTCATATTATAATTTTCGTTATCCCACAGAAAGTCAAACAGTCACGAAATCACTTTTAAGTCTGGCAAAATATTAGCAGCATCATTATTGAATACGTTCTGCGGTAATTTCCACAAGGGGTGGCTTAAATACCCAGTAGGACTCCATCACTCACCGGTTTTTTTTAAACCTGCTCAGCTTATCACATTTATCAAAATATAATTTACACATTATGTGTGTATGGGTGTTCCTTAAAGAAGTAATAATACCCTATACCAAGGGTTTCGAAATAATTTTGGTCAGATAGCCAACAGCCGTCTCTATTTCCTATAAGGAAAGAAAGATAAATGCTGACCGTAAATATTTTGACCTCAGAACGATGGAAACGAAAAGAAAAGAAAAGGGAAACGACAATGAATTCCAACGTTGAAGGAAAATATTTCGCCACCGCTCAATTCAAACCAAACCAAACTAAAGTCAAGTCAATTCAATTTTCCAACCCTCGAATAGGACGCAGAATGAAATGATAGCACTTCGAATAACATCATGGATAGATTAGGGGTTTCCGCTCCCAAAGCGCATAGACAATGCTCGAAATTAAATGACAGTGAAAAGGTCATCCTATTCAATCGAGGACCATTTTGCTCGTGCCAGTGAGAGAGTTGGAGTCGGAGAGGGACAGGGAGAGTGGAGAAAGGGAGAGAGTTCGATATTTATTTATTATTATAGTGCGAAACGCATGTGATGCTCGACGATTGTACGATTGTGCGATTGTGTGTGTGTTCCAGTAAGTAATGCGAGTAGGAGATGTGGCAGTGAAGCGGGAAATGGGTTCAGGACTACGCCAATCGCAGAGCCGGACAATATGCCAAGTGATAAATGACTTTGGTATTATTCTTGTATTCGTTTTAATACAGTTTTTGGCGGACACCGAGGAGAGCGCCTGACACTAAGGGATTTATACCAACAACAGCACTACAATAACACTGTGTGTGTCTCCCCGGGTGTGTGTGTGTGTGTTGTCTATTATATCGATGGACATAAAGGATATTGTGGCAATTTGGACAGGAAAACAAGACCTTTCATGCAGGACCACAGCGGTAGCTCTGCCATTATAATCAGCAACGAGACGACACAAACGCAAACGCATCACTAAACTAAACTACAGGATGTAATGCATACACTGCAAGAAATAAGTGAGAAGTAGGTAGTTAAAAAGTATTAACTATCAACTGTTTCAAGTTGTATCGATTTTAAAACAGGGTTAACTTCTATTTTATTTTTTCCAGTTATTCCTGTTTGTCAGTTGAGTATCTTTTCTCTCTGTGTAATCTTTCTCCACTCCTGCTCTCTCCTTGTTGCTCTCTAATGGCGACGGGTGGTCTGTCTTGGTTCCTGGCCAGAAATGATAAATGTATTTATTTCCTTTGGCTAATACTCGTTGTATGTTGCACATCTTGGAGGTAAATGTGTTTGATGGAAAACTTATGCGCACTTCAGCATTTTGTTTATTGTTGAAAACATTTATAAACGTAATTTCAACATCCGTCTAAATACAACATCATAAATTCTAATTACAGCTCGACTTTGGGATGTGTAATTATAAATAGTTCATGAATTTATTACGTTAATACGATGACAGAAGTAATGCTGAGATTTTTTAGGGGTTGGTAAAGCAGTGTGGTTAATAACACTACTGCTTACCTGGGGAAAGGGTTGTATCCTTAGCTCTGTCTTGAAATTATATTTTTGAAAACTGTTTCAAAGTTCTGGATTTAAACTTACCCCAAGCTAAAGTTGAGATACTCGACTGCAAAATGTCCAGATTCTTCCTGTGCCCTTAAAAAGTACTTAGCCGAAGGGTATCTAATCTTCTTCGTACCCCTTTTAAAACTCTTTTTCTTTTTGTTTCTAGCATTTGTAAAAATAAGTCTGAGCATGACATATTCATATACATTTATTTGTAAGTACCGAGCATATTCGGCTTTTCTTTAGAAGTTAACGGCTGTTACAAAAGAAAATTTGCCATAAATTTTGAAACAGTTGGTGTCGTTTTAAAACGAATTTGAAAGTTTTATTGTGTTAGAAGGCGACGAGTGTTTATGACGTGGGTGGGTTCATTTAACCCTTAATATACAATATTTCTCTCACATTATTAAAACATAAAAAGCGTCAATAATCATTTGATATTTGAGCCCATTTATTTTCAAAAGTCTTTTTGTCGTAGTGCCTCCCAGGCGCCCCCAAAAATACTCCGACCCCACCGTTGCTTTTGTAACTGTCGAGAGTTTCACAAAGTACGACGACGACGGCGACGACGACTATTTGAAACATTTTCCACAATTTCCACATTTTGTGATTTTATTGATGCCGAGTGCACGGTGGTTGGCCGTGTTCGCTGTGTACAGTGAACACTTTACACAATGTAGCAGATTGTTCCATTTTAACATTTCCCCAGAAGCGTGGCGACAACCGTACGCCGTACCCCGCACCCCATACGCCATACTCCTTTCTCCCTACACCGGACAACAATCCTTTACAAATTTCCAACACGCTCTCCTGTGCTTCTGTGTGTGTGTGGGTGTTTGTGAATGGGAATGTGAATGTGAATATGAATGGATTTGTATGAGTGCGTTTTATGTACATGCGTAGTTTCCAAAATATTCGAATCATAAACAAGTTTGAAGCACTTTCGATTCAAATGGGAAGTAATGTTCTGCTAATGAAATCTGGGGAAGGAGTTGACTGCCATACTTTAAAATATACTACCGTATTTGTACTGTTATTCAATAACTGTTTTACATAATTAACTTAGTTTTGTTTATAGCTAAACTTTGGCCAAGTAATGAAATCAAATTATACCTATAAGTAAAGTCCCTTTTCAGTTTTATAATTACATATATTTGAGGCGATTCAGAACTGTCTACAAGGTATCTGCTGTCTTTACTCAGATATCAACGCGACACACAAAAAGCTTGGGAAAATTAAATTCCAAGAAAATATTCCGGAATTCGGTGTTAAACAACAGGGAATATTGAATACACTCGGGTTGCGAATCGGATTCGACTTACAGCGGGAAATCGGATATGAGCAGACGAAGGCAGAAAACGGGGACACTGAAAAAAGAGGCAAAAATTTCGTAATTTCAATTTAAACTTGAAATTTATTTTATAAATAAATAAATTAACTTTTTACTTAGAATTTTACTGAGAATTTTAATGAGGGAAATATTTAAAATATTTTAAGAAATTATCCAATTTAATTACTAAAATAGAAAATTTAAAATAGAAATATTTTCTTAAAAAATTCCTAACTATCTTAAATTTTTAGAGATTTATTCTAGTCAAAGTCCTCTGATTTTTTCCAGTGCACATACTTCTTGCTCGTGGCTCTGTCATCCACTTAGTCTGCCAGCTGATAGCGCCAACAGCAAGAAAACCTTGTCAGCTAAAAAAGCCAGGTAGACATATGTACTTGTATAACTATAAGTATTAGAAGCTTTGAACAACTTGCTTATGAGGGCAATAAGCAATTAGTTTGGGAACGAAGCAAGGCAGCAGTAGGAAGGAAAAAACTTGACATACCTACAGGCAGTACTGCGAAGAAGGTATTTTTATGAAGATCGTAAAAACAGTTGGCTACCGAAAAAATTATGATCATAATAATCAATTGACAAATGTCAAACAACGAGCATCGAACAACGAACATTGGACATTGGGACGTGGGACATCGGACATGGGACATCAAACATCAGTCATCAGTTTTAGTTGAAAGGAAATAATCTAGTCAGAGTGACAGGAGGACATCATTACATTTCATTTTGTTTTGGTCCAGTTAAGTACAAGTCAAGAATCTCCCATCTCTCGAAGGGCTCCACGCTCGGAAGCGATCAATTAGTGTGGACGAGTTGCCAATCGTTTAAAATGTAAAGCACGTACCGCCTGTGTGGTTCTGACAGTCGAGATTGTAGGACTCCTTCTTTTCCCAAAACGAATATGAATTCATAATGATAACTTCGAAAAATATACTCGTACCACTCGGGAGGGGTAGAAAAACAACTGGTTTCTTTTTGGTTCCTTCGTTTTCGTTTTTACGATCAACATTTTTGGCCTTCATAAATATAAAGTCATCAGAAAATATGACAGTTTTATGTTCATTTCGTTGCGGTAAATGTTTTCGGCGACAAAAGACATGATTCTGAATTCATTATTGTTAACATATTGTACTGCATGGCCAGTAAAGGAGCGATGGCCGTGCTATGGTTAATGTCCAAGAGGCAACTCAATAACCCTGTCATCCAGTCGGTTTAATAGGGAATCAGTTGGAATAACTAGTGGTATGCTTCTATCACTTTCGAGTGCTTGAGGTTTGTAGTTGTATCCTTTGATCGGAAGTGGATCTAGTTGGAGACAGAAGGAAGTTAAAAATTGGAGGGGAATGAAGCTTTATGTAGATTACTTTTATCAAAACTATTATGTTAAAATTAGTCTCTAAAAAATCTATAAAAACTAATACATAAACCAATGGGTCTCTTATACAAAAACACTCTCTATTTCCCCCAAATATCCTGCAATCCACACGAAACTCTAGACTCAATTGGGCGCTAATTGGTTGCCTGGAAGACTTTATACCGAAATCGACTTGCCGTTTGGAAATTATGGCCAGATACGGTTACAAAATATATGATTATTTGTTTGTGAAGTCGTAAAAACAGCAAACCAAGTGCAAGAACATTTTAATTATACGGCTATTTTGATGTGAAATAAATTAGAGGTCTCGCCACGATGTTTCCCTGTTCACAACTTTCAAATATGCGACTTGCGACGCGACGCGTTGTTGCGCGAGGGGCACTTCACTTCAAAATAAAGACGTTGTTTTTATATAGGTGAAGGTATGGGTATAAACTGAACAATCGTTTAAAGAAATGAAGAAAAGCAAAGAGCAGAGCAGAAAGAAACGAGCAGGGATCTAATGGGCGCCCTCTTGGGTTCCAAAACTTCCAATGCGCTCAATAATTTTCCACAATTTCAGCTGTCAGTCGAGGTGTCAAATCGCAGCTACTCATGCTGTGCTCTCCCGCTCTCTATCTTCTCTGTCCAACTCTACCCACTCCCCTCGCTTGTGGCCGCCCCTTGAGTAATTTAAATTAAGCATCTGACGCACACCTCGGCATAGTCAACTGACAGACAACGAGATGATATGGGTAAGCAGCCACTTAACGTTCCCGATCTGTAGTCCCTATTCGAGTCCCTATACCTATACCTATACCTATCCCTATACCGATCTCGATCTTGATCTCGTTGTCGACTCTCTGTCTACATATGTACAACTTTATGTATGTGTGTATTTGTGTACGTCATCTCGTGTGGCGCGATCACTGTCAACAATCCAAATGCTCCAATCCCCAGTCCACAGTCCCCAAGGTGCAATCTACTTTATTTGCCACCAAACCAATTTGGAATAGTGAATGATTAGTGCTTGTATTCATAACATCTTAATGAATGGTATTCAATTTGTTACCAACAGCTCTATTAAATTCCACACAAGTGTGAATACTTGTGTAAGCGTTTATTTGCTCCACTGTATTTCGCATTTCCAACTGAGTATTCTCCGTGCTGTGTAATAGCTACTATTTGGTTAACAAGTTGGACCTACAAACTAGTGTATACAGAGTGGCAATTAGTCTGTAGTTGGAATTAAACGTCAGCCTACTTTTTGCCCCACTGTGCGTGTGTAAAAGTCACTACTTTCTTGGTATTTCTGGACCGCATTAGTTCAAAATCATTTTAAGTTGTTTATGTATAGTATTTGTGCTGATTGACCCACTGTGCCATCCATTTTAAATACTGTTATCAAAAGGCTTATATGGTTTTCACTATTTGCACAACTTGCACCACTGTGCGCTTGCTTTAAAACACCTTCCAATAACATTTCCTCTACTCTTAACTCTTTAAAATAAACTTGACATATTTTTGCACAGAAACTGTTACATTTGCCCCACTGTGCCATCAATGCTCCTATTTATTAAATTTTTAGCATATTTCAAGTATTTAATAACAAAATACATACCAAAAATTCTCTAAAGTAATCGCACCACTGTGAGTGCTAAAAGTGTGCATATGCTGATATTGATTTCACCGTGCGCCAACATTTTGCGCCACTGTGGTGAGTGCTGAAATGGATTCACATTTAATTGGAATGATTTGGCTTTGGTCTTGATGCTGTGGCGTGATAATTTAAAACTTTTCAATTTAAACAAACGGGCAAGCATTATATTTAACAATGATTGGTTGCTGCTTAATTTTTGCGAGTGCTGTGAGTGGTACGAGTGCTGCGGTTGTTGCTGCTGCTGCCAGTGGGAAACATACAAACTGACACAATCACGACATGCAATAAGAAACATCCCAAGTGTCTTTATCTGCAACACCGATCTCGCTTGCCGGTTGCAACAACAACAACAACAACAGCAAGGGGAAGGAACAACAGCAGTAACAACAAGCACTGCTGAGTGCCAAGGTGGCTGCAGACTTCTGGCAGCCAAAAGGTGGCACTCTTACCTGGCTGACAGCAAACACTTCACCCACATGTGAGTGGCTCATTGATTCACATGTTCGCGTTGTTTGCCAGACCACGACCCAATGCGATAATCTTCTCCCGACTGCACTCACTCACTTCTGCTTCGAGTACTCGTTCACCTATCGACTCTGATTCGTTTTCTTTTGTTTTCTTTTGTTTTGTCATACGCACAAAAGTCATTTCTTTGCAAGCAATCAACTCGCACATTTGTCACTTACCCTACGGATGTAAGTGAGCATTTATTCATGAATATTCATATTCATATTCGTATTCATATACTCATACCCATACATCACCTTCTTTGGGTTGCGCTTGACTTCACTTTGATCTTTTAATTTGCTGCATCAACACAAATTTCTTAAATCAAAGGCCAACCGCGGATGTGAATGTCTTCTGCATGGCACAGGGCAGCCAGTGTGGGCGGTACGGGGGCGTGTATCAGATGTGTCAAAATAAATACGAGTACACTCGTGTGTGTGAGTGCTCAAATGTGTGAGCAGCAAAACTGTTGAAAGGACATGTCAACGCTGTAATCTCGTGCTCTTTTTTTCTGGCTAATTTTTATTAACTCTTTGCACTTCTTAATTATAGCTTATTTGGCTAAGTGGGGGAGGTGGCAGAATTGACAACTTTTAGCAGGAAAAAATTAGTATAAATATTTGTTTTGAGTTAGAGTAAAAAATCGTATACTTATAGTATGTTCCACAGAGAAAAACTTGTTTAAAAAAAAATATATCTTTTGATCACTCCTTACTATTTATATTTATCCGACTTGGTTCGTTTTTAAATACGTAAAACAAATCTATGTAATATTTTTTTTAATTTATATAGATAATAAACTAAATTTATTGTTTATTGTATCAACATTTTTATTTGCTTTTATAAACAGCTATCAAAAACAGCTCCTACTGATTCCTAGTGGAGCTCTACTACACAAAACTGAATAACGTACGTTTACAATGACTTTTGCTCAATATTGCTGTCTACTATAATTAAGAACATAATGTTCGCATAGACAGTTTAACAGTTTAATGACCGTTTACGTTCGACTGTATAAACAAATTTAATAAACTAATAATTTTGGCATAGGATACGTAAATTGCACATGTTTTTGCCTTTTGCCTGACTTCGTTCCAGTTGCTTAAACACGGAAGCTTCAATTTGCTTGCTCCACAGAATTCCAAAAAAAAACTAAACTGAAAAACGAGTATTTTTTTTCAATTCCCAGCATTGTTTTGATTTTGAATTCATACATTGTGTGTGTGTTAATGACGTGTCATTATCAACCGATTTGTTTAGCAAAGTTCAAGTCGGCTATGTTGTGATTAAAATTAGCATAAAGTTTATTAAATTGTGTGTGTTTAAAGACAGGGTATTGCCAAGTCGTGTGGTGCATTGAAATCCTCTGTGTCGACAGAACAATTATTGTGTATTTCGGTGAGTAAAAAGTGCCATAGAAATATTATGACAAAGTTATAAAAACGATTGAGAAGTTACTACCACGAAACTGCTACCAATTTCGGCTTTAACTGCAAGAAGCAGGCAAACGTTTTGGCCCAAACAAAAGGTGTCTGTCAATCCCACACAAGCAGCGTAATCTCTGGTGTCTTGAATATCCAAAAGTAAGAAATATAAAAAATAAAAAAACCAGTAGCAAAGCAGCGAGCACAAAAAGAATCATTGGCAAGAAACCAACAAACAAAAAAAACAGAGAAAAAAGCAGAAATAAAATAAAAATAAAAAAGAGCTCTCAAATATTAAGCTGACGTCTGTTTTTATGAAGTAAATTATTATTTCATGCGCCGAGCACTTTGTCGCTGCTTGTCCCTCTTTGTGACTGCACACAAAAGGCCTAAAGCATAAAAAGTCGGTCGTGTATTGTCCGAGAGCCGCTAAAACTCTGTCGCCATTTGAAATTGGAACGGATAACGTTTGTCACCAGATTAACTCCATGTAACCTCCGTGGCAATATCTGGTCTGGTATTTCTTCAGTTCAGTCTCTTTGGCATTCGGTTGAATGATTTAATTATGTAGAGTCGGTAGAGTTGGTAGAGTCGGTAGAGCCTACAACTTTCTTTTATACAAATTATTGATTCTTCACTTTTTCTTTTCCCCTCAACGACCCGCCCTTTCTTATTGTGGCAACTCTGTTACAACTCTAGACAAACTAATCGGTTTATGGCATTACTCTTATTGATTGGTCTGTCCGTCTGTCCGTCGGCGGCACAAAGATCAAAATAAAGTGTGCATTTACGAAATCACTTTCAGTTCTGTGTATTCTACATGCAGGTAGCAGCATTAAGGAGCAGCAGCGGGTCTGATGGACTAGCACTTATGCTGTAAACAAATGTCTTCACTTTAAGCTTAAGTTAATGAATGATAAAATTGTGCTTTTAACAGATTTGGCAAAATAGCAGCTAACTTAAAGCATGTACTTTAAAAAGGTATATAAATGTCTATATCTAATTGTATGTATACAAATAATTGAAGTACAGTCCATTAGTTATGATGTAAACAAATGTCTCCACTTTAAGCTTAAATACATGAATGAAAAGCTTGTGCTTTTGACTGATTTGCTTTACCATTAACCAATTTAAAGCTTGTACTACACACAAGTCTATATATGTCTATATCTAATTGTTGCCTCGGGTTTAATAAACTCCCATAACAGAGCACAACCCATTCCCCTTTTCGTACATTACTTTCATTCATGCTCATCGTTATAGTCATCGTCTTGTCTGTCTGTATGTTTGTCTGTCTGCTTTTTTGGTTCTGTTTAGGTTTGCGAATGCTGTTTCCGGTCTGCGCTACAGGAAAACACGTTTCCAGCAAAATCCAATGCAATTTTTGCTTTTCAGCTTTTTCACATTTTCGCCAAAGAGTCGAGAGTCGCCAGTTGGCAGTGCAACAAATCGTACGCCTTGAAATCGCCAAAAGAGTTTTGTCTTGGGCTGAAGACGACGACAACGACGACGACGACAACTTGGCCAACAACAGCAACAAGAACGATGACATGACGACAGCAATAAGCGAACCAAGGCCCATCATCAATGACTGTTAACTGAAAACCGAAAGCCGAAAACAGAAAACTGAAAACCGAAAACTGTTAAGTGACTTGACATTGTTACCGCTTTGTGATTACAATTACAAATATCAATTTAAGCAGCAAATCCTCATTTTAGCTAAATGTTCAGTGATTTGTATTATGTTTTTAATAGCGTTATAAATAAGTGGGAGTTTAGTAATTTAATTGATTGGTTTAAAAACATTTTATTTATTTTTTAAGCTGTATTTTAAAAGAAATTTATATTAGACCCAGCTGCGCTTTATTTAATTCCCGGATTTAAACTCTTGCTAGTGTCGAGAGCAGATAAGCAATGGGATTTCTAAAATATACATATAATCTAAATCAAATAAAACCCCGATAGGTAACTTTTAAGATAAAGGGTGTGGCAGTCGAAGTGTAGCCAATTAAAATGGCCATAAATTAAGTTAAGAAAATCACTTTTATTTTCTTTTATGTATAAAAATTTCTAAAATTTATGCAAAACTCATTATCAATTTTCATTGGAATGATATGACCAACTTGAACCTTGACTTCGAGTGCCGATCTCTCCAGATTTATCCTTCAGACTATGGCCAATACTGCTCGCAGAACTATACAACAAAAATCTTTCGTTAATTTTTCAATCTATACATTTATACAAAAGACTATATACGATTTTAAAAAATCCAGAAAACCTCTTTGTATACTTAAAATATATTTGAACTGATTGGTGTACTTGAAACTGCTATTTTTAGTTAGGTTAACCTATTTGAAACCCTTTAATTTACACTAAAATTAAAATCATGAACTTTAAAGTAAATATTCGTTAACTTCCACAGCTGAAAGATAATCCCTACCGAAAATTGTATAAAAGTAAACAATTTATTTTTTATATGTATCATTTTCATTTTTTATTCATATTTTATATATATACGTTTTTATTTATATACAGTTGCATTATATATATTACACTATCCGCTTAGGGCGCTAAATTATATGCGAGCTTACATACGATTTGTGCATAAAATACAGCAATAATTATTAATTATAGTATGTATAATATATACTCGTATATTTCGTACACTATTATAGGTAAAACGTGTGTGTGTGTATGTGTGTGTGTGTGTTGCCAATTTATCAAATAAATACATATACACATATATAGCATATATAGTATACAGTATGCAGTACAGTACGGTATAGTTGTCAATTACAATACAATAGAATACAGAATTATATAGTGTATATATAATATATAATAAATTAAATTTACAAACGACAGGAACAAAGTTATAACTTAAGACAATAAAAACAAAAAATTAATCAACTACAACAACTAAATTCAATCATTGCTCGCATTTAACTTGCATATTTGGTGTGGGGGTGGGGGGCTAAGGGTAAAAGGGGAAAGGGGGAGTGGGGAGGTAGAGGGGTCTTGGAGCGTTGATATGTCTACTATATCCGATTCCTTGACTCTGCCGCATTGATCAGCCCGGAATTAAAGCCAACTGAATTAAACCAAAAGTTGTCAAGACTTCTAATCAGTTTTCTATATATTAATGTGTGCTTGTGTTTACATATATATCTTGAGGGGGGTGGGGAGGGATGTATCTGATGACGTCATTGGGGATTCGTTTTTCACTAACTCTTACAAATTTACTTCCTATAAGCTCTGATTGCATAAGTTGTATGTATATTAAAATTAATGTATTTTCATTTATCAGTTATCAATTATGAATTAGATTTTTTATTTCTTTTATTTTTTAGGATCTTGTCATCCCACAAAAAATTGCACAAAGTCCTTGCGATTGCGGTGTTGCCTTTAGTGAACGCTGGATGATTTCTTGCTATTTGGTGTAAGCGGCTTTAATCAAAATACCGAATAATCACATGTAAATTATTGTCCGAAAGTTGACCGATCAATGCTCTCGTTCTACTCTGATCCCTTCTGAAACTATGGCCTAAGTAGCGCCAATTTGGGTCCTTGTTGCTGCTGCTGTTGTTGTTGTTGCTGCTGTTGTTGCTGCTGCTGCTGCTGGAGTTGATGTTCCCGTATGGCGATCAGTGAGAGGGATCGAAATGCCGAGATCGGTGAAGCGGTCGATGCATTAACAACCGACGGCGGTAATGCATACGGATCGGGAGAAGCTGAAGCAGAAGCGGATGCGGAAGCTGATGCAGATGCAGACAGTGATAGTGATAGCGATGGGGGTCATGGCTTGCCGCTGAGGGAGGTCACATTCACGCCCGGCGAGATCTTGCCCGAATTCGAGGAGGACGAGGAAGATGTCGAATTACTCGAAATGGGTCCAATCATGTGCTGTGATGTCGTGTGTCCTCCACTGCTGGGTATATGCACCACATCGCAACCCATCGAGGACGAGGAGCTCGAAGCCGAGGGCGATGCACCAGGTGGTGGTGCCACCTGTGCCTGTCCCACGTTGCTCGTGGTGGTCAAACTGAGCGGTGCAAAGTGCTGTCCAGTTGCTGCTCCGGAGACGGCTGCCTTCCACAACAGTGGATTCATGCCCAGTCCATTGTGGGCAGCCAAACTGGCACCGAAGTGCCGCTGATGCTCCAGAAACTCTTGCGTCGGTGCGCTCAAGTGGGCGGCAGCTGCTGCTGCGGGTCCATAGAAGCCGCGGTAGAGATCGGGACGCACATAGGGCGCATAGTTGGGTATGCGGGCCGCCAGAGGCGAGAGTATTTTGCCAGGAGACGGATGCTGATGCGGATGCTGCCCGGCATGGCCATAGAAACCGGCCTGTGTCGGTGGCAACTCACCCGCCGGAGAGTTCTCCTTGGGAGCCGTGTTCGACTCCTTGCCATCCTTGGCCATATCGGCCAGTGACCAGATCCGTGGCTTCACCGTTAGACTACCAGCGGTACCACCCACTGCGGTCTGCAACGAATTCTGCTGCGCCTGCTGATGCTGTTGCAGCAGCTGCTGCTGATGATGATGATAGGCTGCGATATCGGGAGGAGATCCGGTTGGAGGTCTGAAATGATGATGCAGGGCGGCGGGATGGAATAGTGGATGCGTGCCAGGACGATCGTATAGATCGGGTGAACCATTCGGAGAGCCTGGTCGTGATTCGGACCACTCACTGTTGTTACTCTCGCCGGGACGATCGGCCATCATGTCGCCCAATCGGCCCATGCGATCCTTGTCGTCATTGGAGCCGAGCCCAGAGTCTTTTGCATCTGTAAAGGAAGAGCAGGAAAAATGCAGGAGTTAGATGGGTTGCTTAGAAAGGTAAGTGAATCTGTGTTGCTATATATTATCCCTTTACCATTTCGGACTAGAAAAAGTATAGTTTCCTAGCTTAAGGTTAATATTTATCAAAACTTAGCAGGGATGAATTTTTTGTAGGTGAAATTCCTGTTTAATCGATCCTAATTTTCTTGGTATAGAGTTGGGAAAACCTACAGATTTATTGAGACTTTTTTTTTGGAAAGAACTTCTATCATAACTACTCTTATTATGCTTTTCGACGAGACAAGTTTTCTCCTATGAAATAAATTTTTCCTCCAACCTTCTCCCACATCCTACTCAGAACTCTCATAAAGTCTCCTTCTTTTCCTCCCTCGAAAGCAACCAAATTTAATTCATTTCCTTCTTCACATTTTTAACCCTTCCGACACTTACCTAGCAAATCATTATCCTCCGTATTCTTATCGTTATCATCGTCATCATCGATATTGGCATCATCGTCGTCGACACGATTCCTTGGCTCCCATGTCATTTTGTTCTCCTTTTTCAGTCTTCTTCTCGCATTCGCAAACCAGGTGGAGACCTGAGTTAGCGTCATTTTTGTGATAATTGCTAGCATTATTTTCTCCCCCTTGGTGGGATATGGATTCTTTTTGTGCTCATTGAGCCAGGCCTTCAGCGTGGATGTTGTCTCCCTTGTGGCATTCTTGCGTCTAGCGCCATTCAGATCCATGCCATAACTGTAAGAGAGAAAGAGAGAGGAGTGTGGTTAGAAGGGGTTATTATTTGTGGGTGTGAGGTTAAAATTTAAATCTGTAGCATATTAAACTGGTCAACTGGTGGCGTATCTATTAGCATGCCATTATTGGTCATGCCCCGAGTGAAGTTTGCAACATTTGTTCATAATAAACACATTTGCTAGCCATGAAACCCATTGGACAAGTTGTGACATGTCTGTGCTTGTACACATTGTGCAGTTTGCGGTCTGGCAACATATTTTCCAACTGACCCGACTAGGACTGAGACTACTCCTCTACAGCTCCTCTGTCTTTCCCCTCTACCGCTGTTGCTGCTCTCGTGCCTGTTCCTGTTTCTAGCCAGGATATGCACAGGCACTGGACGCGACATGGCGCAGCAACTGTCTTTTATAGCTTTTTGCGGGCAGTTATCCTGCACACGGCAGTGTGAGTGCAACAGCGTGAAAGCTAGAAAGGGAGAGCGAGAGAGAGAGAGAGGCAGAGGCGCAGCAGCTACACACAGTTTGGAGCAAAAGTATTGACCTTTTTGTAAGGCTCTTTTAATTTTAATATTTTTTAAGGAAATTTGTATATTCTTAGTTCGATTCGCACTCAATTTTCTAAAAAAAAAATATTGAAAGTTTTTAAAATGTAGGCAAATTATATAAAAACTAAATTATTTGCTTTTAAAAATTATTTACTTTTGTATAATTTCCATTGCATGAAAATTGTGTGTTATTGCAATTATTTAAATCGCAATTAAGCATATCAAATGGCTCATACTTTTGTGCGTGACTGTATGTCTGCACACACTCGCACACGCATACAGATAGCTACATGCATACATGTGTGGCACTTCCATTTGCAGTTCCCGACCAGCTGCAGAGGAGTCGGCTCTACTGATGCCACCGCCGCAGTTACTGCCGCTGCTGTTGGCGTCGCTGCCGCCGCTGCTGCTGCCGCTGTGTGCGTTGCATTAATTAATTTAAATTTGAAAAGCAAAGTGTCGCCGAGTGCAAAACACCTGCGTCGACAGCCATTGCTGCCTTTGATCACATGACAGTTGAATAAATTGTTGTAATTTTTTTGTTTCTCTTAATTTTTTGTACTTTTTTTTTGCTATCTACGCGTGTGGATGCCGTTTGTGGATGTCGTTTTTGTGGATGTCAAACAATGCAGCGACACCCACGCCCCTTTTAGCATACAATGGGGTAGGGCCGGGGCCTTAGTTCCCACTGTACAGCGTCTTCCACAATTCGAAGTCGAGTCGAGTAGTGTTCACTGAATTCGAAATCGAATTCGCTAATAGGAGAGGGGGTGGGGTAGTTGGGAGTATCGGAAAACTGGCGGCACGTCACAGTAAAATAACTCAAAATTGATTTATTGTGAATATTATTGATAGACCAACAACAATATGGACAATGGACATGACTCAACTTTCAAATTTCAGTTATGGGTGTCAATTACAGCAGAAACAATGAGAAGAGCAGCTCAGAGTGGGAGAGAGAATGGAAGAGAGGGGAACTCCTCCACTCTCTACCTGTTGGAACGTGACGTGACGTGACGGGATGTTGTCGATGTCGATGTCGAATGTTGTCAATGTTCAATCGACAACTTTGTTTGGATATTTACGATATAGAGTGTGCATATATACAGATATATATGCACATATAGGTGCCGTTGTCCGATGTCCAGCAGCGGAAGCAGCCACTCGAACGATTGCCGTTTGCCGACGGCGATCAATTACAAGCAAATAAATTGTCGTTAATGATAATAGAAAATACAATAAAAAATAAGACGTAAAAAAACATTAAATTATGTGTAAAGTTACGTGTGTGTGTGCGTGTGTGTGTGTGTGTGCTGGTATTGGCTTTTACTTTTCAACGTTTTGACCGAATTTCTTTTGGCTTTTCACATTTGGAATGCAGCTTGCAACGTGCAACTTGCAACAATTGATTGCTACTCAGTTACACACGGCCGCGCCCTACTTGATTCATTCACACACACACATACACACACTCCCACACATGCACACTCATCACATTCACATTTAGATTCACATTCATATTCACTTATTCATTTGCCGGTCACGTCTTTGGAGTGATGTGTTGGCGTTGATCGCCTGTCGGACCACCGCTCATGTTCTCGCCAAGACTCTTGTCTCCTGTCCCCTCTCCCCTTCACCCATTTGTATATTTCTCCGCTTACCTATTGAAGGGATATCCAGCGAATGCCGCATCATATGGATGGTACATGGAGGGATATGGCCAAGGTGCAGCGCCTGCTACCAAATTCTCCTTCAAATCGATGCCAGCCTGCAAAAAAAAATACAGAGAAAAAGATTTAATAACTTTGCTATAAAAACTTGTTTTAATCTGCTGAAATTAGACAAGACCTTGAACCCGAAATTATTTAAAAATCATGTTAAACAAATGATTAGTACACATTTAACGATTTCGGACTCGAATTTTGTGTGTTTTTGTTATCAAAAACATGCACAGTGGCGCAAATGGGTGTTATAACGGTAGTAAAGTAAACAATTTTTATAAAAAATTATTAAAAACATGTAAGACTTTCTTTAAAGTGCTGAAAAGCTCTTGTTGTAAGTGTTGATAAGTTTATGTACTAGTCGAGTGCAGTTATAATTAATGCATATGTGTGTGTAATTCCTTTTTTAGCAGAGTGATAAGCAGGAGCAGGAGGAAGACAATCAGTTTACCTCTTGTAAACTTGTGTAAGCACTCCAGAGATACAAAATAAAACTTTGTGGGGGTAGTATAATAAGTGTGGTTTCTTGAATGTTAGAATTTAGCCCACTGTACAAGGAAAGCAAAAAAATTTTCACAAAAAGCTGCATTTCTTCCATAGTACAACAAACTTTTTGTCAAAGTTTCAAGTGCATTTAATTATGTGCATAATTTTCCAAGAATCCGTAGATATAGTCGCTTATATAACTGAACCATTGATGCTTAATTCGAGTGATTTCCAGTGAATTCACCCCACTGTAAACTTAACCCACTGATAAGCGGCAATCGAAGCTTTTGTCATGAGGACAAGACGTGACTGAAACTGATTTAGCTTTCGCTTCATAAATGGGTACTACGAGTGGAATTTAGTTATGTTTTTGATAACACACACACCCAAACACACGCATCAATTGATGCTACTAGGCGTAATTAAAGTTGCACATAAATGATGTACATAAATGTATGTTTTAATGCCTGTTGTTTAAATGTTACATGACAATTACTTCTAAACACTTCTATTTAGTAATTTTGTCTTGTCTAAATTCCCGGCGACAGATGTTGTTGTCGTTGTTGAATGTCAGCTGTGTTGTCGTGTTTTTTTGTTTTTTTTTTTGGCTGTGATAACGACAGCAGATTACGAGGGAAGCGCTGGGAAGAAGCTGCAGCAGCTGTTGGCTATGGCTGAGCAAGTACACAGTAAAAAAAGAAAGTGTGCTCAAATTTAAGCTTACAATTTGAAGTTTTTTAAAGCAAACGTGTTTTAAACTAACAAATTTGTGTTTAAAAAGGAATTTTAAAAGCTTTTAAATATAAGAATTTGTTGGGAATATGTTTCCAAGTGTAAATTTAGTACTCTAAATTAAAAAACCAAAAGTTTTATGAACAAAACTGCGCTTAAAACAGTTAAGCTTTATATGTTTGAAATTTATTTTTGGGCTGAGTTTCAGAACATTTTTCTCAGTGTACTTTTTGCAACAAGAACGGCACCAGCACCAGCACCAGAAAATGTCAAAGGTCAGAAGAATGATGTAAACGCTGCAATCGATACACATCTCAAAACGCATGCTGGGACTTTGGGACTTGACTTTCGTCACCAGACAGTTGCCAAGTTGTCGCTGGTTGTTGTAGTTGTTGTAGTGTTATCAGAAGCCGACGGTCGTTCGGTTCGGTTGGTTACGTCTGCTGGCGAATCGGAAATATTTGTTGTGTGTGTCGCCACAAATACAAAAAATACGAGAATGTTTGCAACACGACTAGCGGAAACCTTCGTCTCGGTCTCGGTCTCGGTCTTGGTCACATCGGATCGCAGCATGTGGTAACTTCTCTCTTTTGAGCCAAGTCAACGCAAGTCAAACTCAGCGATAGACTGATAAACAACAACACAACCTACAGATCTTGGCCCTTTTTATTTATTTTCCCTCCTTCCTTTTTTTGGTTTTTTGGTACTGCAGACAGGTCGCAGAGGAAAAACATTTGCAGTTCGCAGTTCGCAGAAGTCATTTAGCAAAACGTTTTACAACCTTTTTGGCCAAGTCGCGAAAGACAATATTAAATTACATTTGGGCCGAATGTGGATAACTGGAAGTCTGCATATCGGAAGGTCGAGCGATCAATTACCAGTTGCACAAGGATTCCGATTCGCGATTCCCGATTCCCCAAACCGATTCCTCAATGAAGCCAAACACACAATAAACCGGTTTCAAAACTTTTACAACTTTTACAATAATCGCATTCAACTATCAAACGTGCAGCATCAGTTCCATGTTTAGCATTAACATCAAGAGTATCCGCTACGATGTTACCTCTGCTCCCATCGATCCCCTCACCCACTTTACAAGCATATCCGCCAAATCTGTATGGTTTTAGCCACAGTCTGCGAATGCAGAGCGTGTTATAGTGCGTGCTGCCCACAGACATGGACATGGCCACGGACACGGGACACGGGACATGGGACATGGGGGACGACATGGGACATGCGAGTGCAACATCCTATAAATTGTTGCATTTGCTACCACTTACAGTAGGAGCACAAATGCTGGCAATCTGCACGCTTTCAATTTCCTACACCGCCAAACTCCTCCCGATCCTACGCTACCGTTAAACGGCTCCCGAGATTTTAGCGTGTGATGCAAAATATGAATACAACATGAATACTCGACAAGTTTGCAACTACAATTCGCGTTTATTATTACAAGTTACGAGTACGAGTACGAGTACGACTTGGAGTACAAGTACACGTACTACCTGATCCTCCATGGCTCTAGGCTGTATATCAACTGCTAATGTTACACTCGAGTCACTGAACATTGTGCTGAAAAGTAATGCCTTCATTACAACTACAAGTGCAAACACACACGCACTTGATTTGGGTAGAAAGCGGATGGTTTTGGGTTTATTTTCACTTAAAACTTTTCCTTTTAATAGTTTGAATTTACATGTTTCACTTAGGCAGGTTTCACTGTAAGATTTATTAGATTTATTGTGCAAATAAGCATTTTAGACCAAAAAACCAACGTTGCACCTCCTACCATTTGTAACCTACGCTGATCAGGCAGCGAAAACAAGACTTTCTAGCCAGCCAACTCTATACCCTGTAAATCAACCGGTTAATGCACTAATTTGCATGTTCTAGCATGTCCACATGTGTCAGAACATGTCTCAAACGAATCAAAGCACAAAAACTGTTATTTTTTCAACCTATTATGCCTACAGTCACTACCGACAAGTATATTAGACCCGCGTTGTACCCTTTTTTGCTGTGCTGTGTGCGGTGTGTGTTTTCGCAGCTTCAACCGACGAGTAAATTAATGAATTCATGTTAAAACGGAGGAAAAAACTGGAAATTCATTGAATTTTCATTGTTAACTAAATTGTGTAAGGTTGTGTACGCTTCACGCCAGAAACTAAATGGCTAAAACGGCTAAATGGTCAACTGAATGGACAGTGGCTGCTAGCGATGGACAAGTGCAACATTTGGGCCAGTTTTTGTTAAGATACCTTTGGGTACTGAGTGTTCTGAGGGTTTTGCTGGGTTACGACACGAAAAGCGATATTTAGGCACGAAAGAGGCACGACCCTGGCACATCTCTAGCCTCCACACATCGCAATTCGCATTGCATCAAATTGGAATCGACTGTCGCCTGTCGCAGCGCTACTCCCTGTCCCTCCCGGCAATACTCCCCAGTGCACTACGTATCCCCTACTCCCTTCATCCAGTTTTTGGGTGCACTACGCTGCGGTTTGCCCTGTGGTCTGTCGCCTGATGCGATGCGATGCGAATGATGCGCGTAATGACGGCTCGAGTTAATTAATTGCTGATTCGATTTAAAAATAAACGCACGTTTACGCACCGCATTCCTGTCTGTACTGAACGTAAGAATGAATGGAATCACAATCTGAATCTGAATCCGAAACGCAATCGAAATTGAAATCGTAAACGGAATCAAATGGAATCTCAATCTGCTGCTGGGAGCGAGACTAGCGCCAGTCAAATCCCAGGCAGTGGGAGGAGCAGGAGGGACTAGGGAGCAGCATGCAGGGATTGAAAGGCAAGAAAACATTTCCACGTAGTTGACAGTTATTGCGTACGGCGCTTATAAAGTTGTACATGACCCAGAAGGAAGCCTGAAATGGTTGTGGAAAAGGTGCCTGAGGCGGCTGCTGCTTTTTCTGCTGCTGCTGCTGCTACTACAACCCATGTTGTAAGTGTGGTTCTTGCTGCTTGTTTGTTTGGTCCGTTGTTCGGTTTGTTGTTCGTTGCCATGACTGCTAATTTGTTTGTTGTAGGCAGTGCCATTCACACAAACACGCAGACACCCTTAAAGCACGTCATGTGAGTGTGTGGGGGAGTGTGTGTGTATATAAAAGTGCAAAATTTACTGTTAACGAACATTTTGAACTTTGCCAAAAAGCCAAACAACAACGGCAACAACACAAAAACTTTCCACAACACTTAGAATCAAAAACAACAATGCGAGTGGAGAGGGGGAGGCAGGGGGAGACTGGAGAGAGACAGAGTGTAGCAGGAGTAAATGTATTTAGTACTTAAGGCTCAGCTTCAGGAGACGTCACCTTCCCATTAGGAAAGTCAGGCAACAACCCCGAGATGAACAACAACAACAAGGACAACAACGACGACGACGACGACACTTCGACATTTTGAAAGTTGACAAATCAGTGCATGTAGCAAGCCAGAGAATCCTCAACAGCTTCAGTTCCTGTTTCCGCTCCCCTTGGCCCCCTTTGCCCACTCCTGTTCCGCTGCTGTTTTCACTGCCCTTTGTTGGGGTTGTTTTCTGTGTGTGTGTGTGTGTGGGTGGCAACTCTACATTGTCGTCAACGTCATTGGTGCAAGCGAGTGACTACTCGATTTGTGTAGTTTGCCTTTTTGCCGAGAGAGAAACATTTTCAAGTCAACTTTGCCAGCGGCAAAAGTTTTTTGCAGCTCCCAAAGGACATGTGGACACATTGATGTGGAAATGGATGGATATGGATATGCCAAGCACACACACAGGCACACCACTTACAAGCACACACACACACTACACACACACATTTCGGTGCGTAAGTCGGTCTTTGTGTTTTTGCCCTCGAGTAAGATTATTTTCGAGTGCGAAATTTCATGCCTCGTTCTTTGTTGTTGTTGTTGTTGATGGTGTTGTGGCACTTAGAGTGTCTGCACAAGTGAAAAACGCTGCAGCTGCAGAGTGTGCTCGACTGTAAGACACGCAGCGAGGTTGGCAAACTGTTTAATAAGTCAAAGAACTTATTAGGCAATTAGAAACAAGAGTAGAAAGGTGTGCTCGACAGGAGTATACGTGGGTTTAATATAAGATAAGAAGAGACGACAGGGGAGTATGCTAGACAGTCAAATACTTAAGGTTTTAAATGAAGTAAAGCATTTACTTTAAATGGGAGTAGAGTGTGCTTAACTGTTATATACTTTGTAGCTATATTTTGACTACAAATCGAAGTAGAAATTAAATTTTAGTAAGTTTCACGACGCTTTAAATCACTCAATAAATTAAGAAAGGCTAATTGGAAATGTTCTACACATTTTTTGGCGTATTTGCTAATTTATTTGTCTTCGTATGCTCATAAAAGTCAATGAGTTTAATGACTGACAATTTCGAAACTGAATTTAAGATATTCAACTATAAAATAAAAAGTTTAACTTAAGTAGTTGGCAAATTAAATTCACTATAAAATAGCAAATTAATTTAAATACCTAAAAACTGCCCATAAAATTCGTTAAGCTCTTTACTTTTAAACGAAACAAGTTTCATTAATAATTCTAATTAAGAAATAATTTTAATTACATTCGTTCTAAACTCTTTCCACTTGCCTTGCTTGTCGCAAAACACATCACCGCCTTATGTCACTCTGCGCTGCACACAAAGTGCTACGCATAAACAGTTAATAGACTCGTAGGCAGCAACAGGACTTGACTCTATGCTCTAATTGAGCTGGAGGCAGCTGAAGTCAGGATGCAACATATGCGCTAACGTCAAGGATAAAAACAGAGATAAACTCTGACAGGGACAAGGGGCACGGGGCACGGGGCAGGGGCACAGAGCAGTGGGGGCGGGGGTCGGATCACAGGCGGACAGGCTGTCAGTTGCGTGTTGACAAATTTATTAATAAGGTACGAAAAGTAGCAGACTGAACGCCCTCAACGGGAGCGGCCCAAGAGAAAGAAAAAAAAAGAAAAGAAATGAAATGAAATGAGAACAGAATGAAAACTTGTGCCTGCCTGGCCTATTTGTTTGGCAGGCGGTGTTTTGGCGTTTGAAATGACAGCGACGGTTGGTGCAACATCCACAGACACAGTCGAGTTCCATGTATCCCAATATCCACATCCACATCCACCTTGGGAAACCATCATCCACCATTTAGCATGCGTCGAGGATGGAAGACAACGAAATATATTCCCGTGCTGCGGCAAAATGACAGCCGCTTGACAGCTCGTGTCAAAGTAATGAATCCACCGCACAGAGCCGACACTTTTACAACTCCGTACCCGAATTGTCAGCTACGCGTATATATATTTATATACACTAAGAAAAATTGCTGCAGTTTAGCGCCGGCGGCTCTTGAAAATGCCGCAAGTGACTAATTACGATCGTCGGATGATTTATGCAGCTGTGTGAGCCGGAAAATTCAAACTGTTTTGCCATTTAAATGCCTCAATCAATATTAAGACAAATGCCAGTCCCTGTGATCTACACACACACACACACAAACACATTAAGTAGTTGTTGTGGGCGAGCATTTCTTTCTTTTCTTCTTAGATACACGCACTCGCAGATACGCACTGTCCAGATACAATGGCAAAGCGGCAATAAAATCCAAATTTATGCTAAACCAGAGCTTCCAGTTTTTGGTCTAAGCTGTTGCCATACAAATCGATATTCGATAATTTATATGCATTCGATTAACGACTGAACGAACAATGGAAAGTGCGACGTTCGATTGTCACTCGGTCAGTTTGTCATTCGTTCAGTCATTCCAACACACTTGATGTAAATATTTACATAATTGATGGATGCGCGGCTTTGGTCGTGTTCCTTTTGTGCCTTATTCTTCTCTTGATTACAAATATCCAAATATGGCTTTGATTTTATGGCCTAAACCGTTTGAAGTGGTTTCTACTTTACTTCGCACTCAAACAGTAATAAAGTAATCGATTCTATGAAACTATTTCTAGCTAGTTTTCAGTAGCAAAATTCGTTTCTTTTTATTAACTCTTTTGTGCTGATTAAACTACATCTTTTACTGCCATTTATTTAGCATAATTTTTAATAAAGTTTTGTAGGCTTTTTAGCATTATTTTAGCTGTTTTGACTGCACATCCTTGCGGTGCACAAACTGCTAGTTGCACGCGATTTGAGTGTTTCTGTATCGCAAACATTCTACTGGAACGAGATATGCAAAACACTCAAACTATAAAGATATTTTCAGACTTAAACCCTTTTGGAAAACGCAAACTTGTAGAAAATATTGTAATGTTATCAGCAAGTAAATTATAGCTAGTTTTACTGGCTGTGTCTGAAGTTATAGCTGATCAGCTGTCTTGTCTCCAAGTTGACATGATTAGCATATTATAGCTATAAACATGTTGTGCTGATAAATACAGCAATTGTAGCTATTTATCTGACTGATTAGAATTGAATAAAAACATTTTTAGCGGTTTTTTTAGCGGAAAATGCAATACCTCTGAGGTAAAATTAAAACGCCTAAAGTTCTCAGAGGAAATTAACTTCATTTCATTAACTTGATCTCAAACAAATCAAATTTTGTGATCTTCTTAGCTCACTCTGAACTACTCTAAAGTCCCTAAGGTTTCAGCAGAGTGAGGTTAGCTCCGAGGGGTGCGGGGGTGTACTAATTGAGTGTCCTTAGCTGCATATGTCAAGTAATGGACTCTGCGATTGTTTCAAATTCAAACGAACTGAAAGCCACACAAGATCCGGTATGGTTTGTGGACACAGTGGGTGTCCTATAACCCTTTAGCTCTGTGCCTGTCCCTACACCTCCTCCTCCTACTCGGACAGTCACTGACTTGACCCTAGACACAGCATGTGGTCCAGGGAAGTGAAACCAAATAGAATTGTTTGCAAACAAAAGCAAATTACACGCTGCTATTAGAAATAATTCGGCGAACAATGGGACAGAATGAATGAAGCGCCGGACGGAGTAGAGGAGCAGTAGGTACTGAGGAGTTGTAGGCTCTGAGGAGAGCGGTAGGTACGCGGTGTACAGGCGAAGCAGGCACATGACATGGCCATGACCAGACTCGCTTAGTCTCGCAATAATGCGACTTGAAATATCACCCAAAACCTCGCTCGCCCTCGTCTCCTCTCTTCTTTCGCTTCCTCTGTACCTAAACCTAAGCAGTCTCAAGAGGTCAGGCAGCGAGGTAATGTCACAGGCAACAGGCTCAAGGCACCAGGCAAATGATCATAGTGTCAGTGTCCAGACTGGGCTCCAAAGTCTTGACAAATCTCTGCCTAGAATTGCAGAGGAATAACTGAACACATGTTCGGAAGCACTGCTCTCCTCGCTCCTCGCTCCTCTCCTTCACTCTCTGTCTCTCCTCTCTCTTTTCTGTCTCTGGCACACGATCAAATAACGACGACGACGACGACTACGACGATGACGGTGGTCCCAGCTCGGACGTTGGACAAATTCAGAAATTTATTGCACCATTGTTTAGTCCCATGACTTATGAACAGACCGAGCGAAGGTTTCGTTATGGCCCCTCTCCCCAACTCTTCTCTTCTCTGCTCTCCATCCTCTTTCCCCACTTTTCCTTCGTTTTATTCTTCTTTGACTTACCGGATTTGCGTAGAAAGGCGGCTGATCGGCGGCAATGCCGGAGAGGTACGCCGACATGCCCTCCGGATAGACGCCCAGTGGCACGCCACCCGGTCCCGGCACAAGTCCACCCGCCGCCGCCAGACGCTGATAGCTGAGCATATCGTATTGGCAGGAGCAAATCGTCTGTCCACTAACGGGGTCCGTATAAATGGTGCGTCCAGTGTCGCAGCAACGATTTGGATTCGGTGTGGGATTCGGATTTGGATTAGCGGAGCCTGGTGCTGGCGGTGCACCTGGTGGCGGTGGTCCTACGCCAATCGCTGGCAGGGATGAGGGACCTGCACCGGCGCTGCTGCCCGCGGAGGCAGAGGCCGAGCCGTAGGGCGTGACAGCCGAGGAGCACGGAGAGCCGGAGCGTGCGCCCGGTGGTACTGTGGAGGTGACCATGCCGGTACCACTGGCACCGGAGCCAGCGACTGTTAGTGGCAGGGGCACGCTGCTGGGCAGACCGGCGGCAGCGGCAACAACGGCGGCGGTGAGCGTTGGCCCCGGTACGGAGCCGATGCCGATTCCGAGCCCGAGGCCGTGACCCGAGCCGGAGGATGTGTGCAGCGGCGGCAACGTCGACGATGACGTTGAGGTTTGTGGCGTCTGTGGAGGATGTGGCGTCTGTGCGGCGTTTGTGGAGGGCGTGGTAGGCGACGAAGCAGCAAGGCGAGTTGAAACGGCATTCTGTAGGGGGTAAGAAGAAGAGGAAGAGAAGGAGTGTGAGTAAAAAGCGGTGGCAAAGAGGTCTATAAACTACCTACTGTACCTGCCTACCAAAGGGCTGTGAGGGGGTTAGGAGGGAGCACTGAGGGCAGGGGAAACTTAATTAAAATCGTTGGCCCTCTTATCAGTGCGATAAGCGCGTCTCGTAGTCCCTACGCCGCTTTACCCCTGCACCTACCCCGTGCAGTCCCGCTAATAGCCTGCGCTGGGGCACTCGACTCTCCATTCTCGACTCTCTACTCGACTCTAGTCTCTTCTGCTTCTTTCTACGCGATCATCAAAGCGTTGCCGCCATTAACAACAAATCATGTTTTCGATTGACAACATTGATTTAAATTACACAGCCGATTGCTTGCAGCGACGACAACGTTGTCCTGTGTGCGTGTGTGTGTGTGTGTGTGAGAGAGTGGATCGTATGTGTGCGTGTGTGTGTGTGTGGATCGTGTGTCCATGTTTCTTGTGTGCACATAAGCCTATCGCGCACTTTTGTCAACACTTTTAGTCAAGCAACAACTGTAACTGCATTCGCACACACACACACACACACACTAACACACATATGCATGCAGCATGTTTGTATGTTTGCTTGCTACATGCGGCATGCGGCACATTGCAGACACAAACAAGTTTCAGGTTTATTTATTATCGTCTCTTCTGCTTGCTTTCCGTAAACTTTTCTTGATTTTTTGTCATTTGCCTTTTGCGATGCGGCGCTCGCTCCGCTCCGCTTGCTCCCATCTTCATCTTCATCTCTCCCTCTCTTGCTCTCTCTTTCGCTTTTAACAAATGATCGAAAGGCTGCAAGATTGGATTTTTATCGCTGTGTCACACAAACACACACACTCGCGCTCTCCCGCTCTCTCTTATTGTCGCTCCCTATTGATAGATAAATAGACGGATGCACTGCGTCCGAGTGACAAACTCAAGTGGCAATACGCGATTAAAAATTAATTCTATGACCCATATGGGGCTTGGCTCCCGATGTTGGCCTTAAGTGTGGTTCGTTTCAAGAGGGTGGGGTGGAACTTGGGTTATCAGTTGGCGCCTTTGAATCAGCCGCTGCGATGTTTATCACACACAGAAACTCTTTGCTACAACACTTCAGTGTGGACAATTTAAAATTAAAAATACAAAAACAACAGAAATAAAAAATAAAGTGAAGAAAACGCTATCGTAGCCACTGATGACTTAAATCTCCAGCTACACAGCGAAATGGGTGCGCAAGTATTTGAATAAACAAATAGTTAACGTTCTTGTTGGGAATTGATCAAAAAGTGTTGAATATCTGCTCTCACACAAGCACAAACACACACACGTACAAGCGCTGAGAGAATTAAACACACACACACGTACACGTACGCCTGCACTCGTCTGCATGTAGCAGTATAGCTATCCCTGTCTGGCACAGCGGAATTTTAATCTAAACAGCGTTTTGCATTTAATTTTTTCTTATTTTTTTTTGCGCTGCGACTTCAATTCGAATTTTCGGTATTCGGTTTCGGATTCAATTTCGGTTTCAGTTTTCTTTGTTGTTCTACAAGTTGCATTTCACATTATTTGTTTTTGTAGTTATTTGTTGTTGTTTGCCGTTGTTTTGTTTATCGCAAGCATTTTATGGGGCTCTTTTCAGAGCGCTTTGTTGCTGTTTTCTTGCCGCTTTACTTATTTGTAATTAATGTCTGTGCGCCCAGTGTGTGTGTGTGTCCAAGTGGCCTCTGTGTGTGTGTGTGTTGGCGCTGAAGTGTCAAGTAAATGTTGAATTGATTACATTTGAGCAAAGAGGCAACATTAACTTGCCATATTTGCCAGCATGTAAGATCAGATTACCAGGCCTCTTTTTTTGTGATTTTAAACATGTACAGACATGCTAAGTATGCATCTAATTGGGTCTGCAAGTGTGTGTGTGTGTGCGTGTGTGTAGAGAAGACAATCAAACGAAAGCAGCAGCAACAGCAGTTCCTATATAAGCTCGCTATATGTATTGCATTCTTCTCTATGTGTGTGTGCATGTACATGTATTGTCGCACACACACATGCACACTCTCTGGCACGCCAAACAAATGTAGCACATGAAATCTTTGTATGGCTGACATTTTGGGATTCAAAGTGGATTTGGCAGAGATCGATCTGAAATTTCTTCACTTTCACGTTACTTTGTTTATTTTCCTTCTTTTTTTTTTGGTTTTGTCGATTTATTTTTATTTTTATTTTGAAATTCTTTAATTCCTTAATTCCTCTGCATGCAAAAGTACAAAAGTACAAATGTATTTCGCTCCTCTTCTATCTGGTATTCGCGATCTACTATCGCTGATCTGATTCTCTGTCAAGTCCCATCGTTCAATCGCATTTAACAACTTGTACAACAAGTTGAAATTAATTGAAGTAACTCATCTTCAGTTCGATCGGGATTTGGGCTTGAATTAAGGTTGTCCTGTTATCCAATTGGCAGTATAAACTCATCAACTGATCAGTACTAGGTCTTCTTATTGACTTTAAATTGAGTAACTTTGAGTAAACTTTAAATATTTTTTGAGTAATGTAGAGAACGGTTTTCCTTAACATACACATTTAAAAACCTAACAAAATCCACGTTATGCTTACAGAAATTTTATGATCTTTTGTTCTCCACCTATTTCTTAAAATGTATACCAATTTCAACTGAAAGAAGTTTTTTGAATTTTCTACTCTTATTAATCCCCATAACTATTTTATATTTCGTAAATATCTTTCGAAGTTTACTGTATACTAACATAAAACTGATTTTGGTTACCCTTTACGCGATAGAAGCTAATTTCGACTATTTTCAGTTTAAAGAAATAATATTCTTTGAGGTCTTCAATATTGAATCCCATCTATCTATTGTATTATCCATGAGATACTTTAAAAATCAATTTGTTACTAGCAAATAACAGTTTATTGGTTGTCCTTAACTTTATTATCCCTGATATTAACTAGTTACAGTTAAAAAAAAAATATCTTAAATATGTTTATCCCAAAACTCGGGTTTAAACCCTTCAAAATCCATTGTATACTCTAAACTAACTTCAAATATCATTTTAAACTTTAAAAAGTCAATCAATTAATATCTTAAACATAATTCCAATTATATTTCAGAGTTTTCCTGTTACTATAAGTTTAAATAATAATTTTCCAATAGGCATAAACAGGGATCCCTTCAGTTTTTCCCCAAAAGTATTACTTAAATAATTGTCTGATAATTCGCAATCCCAAAACTCAACTCCCACTCACTTTTAGCCCGCTTTAAAACTTAAATTACTGTTAATTACTTAAGTAATACGCACCATTACTAAACAGACACCGGTTTCATTACTGTGCACTGTCATTTAATTTGGATTTGCTTTTCAAGTCGAACTGATAATTATTCTTTAAACGCTCGCTCGATACCGCAATGAATCGAAAGAGTCGCACAATTCCCGATTTAAATCAAATTCAATTCAATTCGCTTCGCTTCGATTTTCGATATTTAATTCAATTCAATTCACTACGAATTGGCACAATTTTTGCATTAATTTGAGTGCCGGTCTCCTAATTGTGTTTTAAGTATTTAATTAATTACTTGAATAATTTTCTCTTTTTTTTGTATTTGCTTTCTTTTTTTGTTTAATTATTTTTGCACAGAAATAACTGTAATTAATCACTCTTTGGGGGCGTGTGTGTGTGAGTGTATGTATGTAACGATGTGCACTGGTGTGTGTGTGTTTTTTAAACCGCCTTTAAACCGTTTTTGAACCGCTTTTAAGCCGCGTTTTGTTTGTTTTTAGCCGATTTGACACATTTCGCACTTGCCGACGGTTAAACGATTTGAGCGCTCGAACAATCCCAGAGTCCCAGAGTCGTCGCAGAGTTTTCGATTGCTGCTGACTGAGAATTGAGAACTTTGGCAAACTCCAAGAATCTGAAGCGAATGCTATGTTATATGTTCTATGTTTTATGTTGTTTAAGCTGATGTCCAGGTCTCGTTATTTGAATGAACGCGACGGCGGCGATGCGGTGGAGGCGACGAAGAGATAACGTGTGGGCGAAGGAGATGGAGTTGGGGGCGTTAGGCGAAGTCGTAATCGTAGTCGTAGTCAATGGCGAAGACGCAGACGAAGACGAAGACAACACACAGAGAGACGAGCCAATGCAATGCGAACGCACACTGAATGGAGATTTTTTTTTTGGTTGAAGGCGAGCGAGCAGCGGCACGACAGGCGCTAGCGCTGGGCACTGACAGAGGCGGCACTGGCACTGGCACTAACACTGGCACTGGCACCACTGACAGAGGCAGAGGCACAGGCACAGAGACACGAACGAAACGAACGATACGAACAATCTGCGTAACAGCCAAAAGTAGACTAACATGAGTTTCTTGAGCAACTACAAAGTGTACGACAAATGGGAATTACACGACAACCGACAATCGAAAACAGCAACAGCAACAACAACAGCAACAGTCACTGAGCAGCAGAGGCAGGCAGCGACAGAGCCTCTCTACCACAAGAGCATAAAACACACACAGATACACACAGATACGAATCTCTATAGTTGTATGCGTGAGCGAGAGAGCAGCGCAACGGTTGGCAAAACTCGTTTCTCCCCTAATTCGTTTATATCTGTGTGCTGTTGTGCTCTCTCGCGTGTGAGTGTGTGTTTGTGTGTGTGTATGGGTACTTGTGAGAGCCAGCAAAAGTAGAAAAAGTATCAACAACAAGAGCAGCAACAACAACAACTACGAACAGCGACCGTAACAACGGCAATAATGATTATCATTAAAAGTGGGCTGGCTGTTTGTCACAGAGCGAGTGAGTGGAAGCGAGACGGGTTGCTGGTGTTGCTACTGCTGAGCACAAAAACAACAAACGAGAACCGGTTGCTTTACATGAGGGCAGCAAAGGGAACGACTGAGGCTGAGGCAGTGGCTGAGGCAGAGGCAGCGGCAAACGGCCACAGCTACATTTACAACTACAACTAAAGCAGAAAAATTATCTGAGTTTGCTGCTGCTCGCTGCTGTCGTTTCTGTCGTTTGCTGCTGCTCGCTGCTCTGCGACCATAAATAAAGTATCTGGGATATTTTGTGTTGGGCAAGAGCAAGAGCGAGAGCGAGATAGCACGTGCCAGTGCCCACGAATCGCATTTGCTCAGCACGTTGTTGCTTGTTGGTTGTTGCCTGTTGGCTGTTGGCTGTTGTCAACATCGTTCGTGTGGACTCCGAATGCGGGTCTGGTTTGGTTTGGTTTGGTCGTTGCCGTTGCCGTTGCCTTCGCCGCGTTTCTGTTGCTGTTGCCGCGTGTTAAGTGCGAGCGAGCCAGCAGAACATGAAAAAATTAACTTAACAACTAGAAAAATGGCTGTTATTGCGTGTTGTTGTAAATGCCGATGTATGTATTTGTACGCACTGTTGTTGCCTTTTGTTGTTATTTCTTCTTATTGTTGTTGTTACTGTTTCTGTTTCTGTTATTGTTGGTGCAATGCTGCTACTTGCTGTAGCTGTAGCTGCTGCTGCTGCTTTTACTGCTGCCGAGCTGAAAGTCGAAGCTGTCGTTTGGGGAGAGTGTTGGTTGGGGCAGGGAAAGGGGTGGGGTGGACTATACAAGTATTTGTTGCCATAAACAACAACACGAAGCGATGGAAAACTGCGAACTGCGAACTGCTTGCTGCTTTCTGCTCGCTCGCCGTAATGGAAATAAGAAAAACTTGATGAACATGAGCAAAACTCGTGAAAAAAGGGGTGGGACAGCGCTTCAGCCGCTGCTCCCCACCTCTGCCGCTGTCGCTGCTGCTTTTAGCTTCTGCTTCAGTTTCAGCTTTGGCTTCAGCTTCAGCTGTGCTGCGTTCAGTTAGGTTTTTATCATCGTTCTTTTCTGCTGCTGCTGCTGCCGCTGGCGCTGACTCCGTCATCCGCTGCCATCACTGTCTCTGACTCCTTCGCTGTCTGCCTTGCTTGGTGCTTGCTGACCGCGTTGGCTGCTGGCTGTTGCTGGATTGGCGGCATCTTCCGCGCTGCTGCCGCTGGCGCCGACTGTGCCACCAACATTGCAACTGCCACTGCCACTGCCACCGCAGCTGCTATTGCATGCGCGCTTACATTTTATTACGGAGATATTTGTTTTTTTTTTCCGCCTTCCTTTTTTGTTTTCTTTATTTTTTTTTTGGGACGGGAGGTTTCTTTAACTTTTTCTAATTAATTGAAACGCCACTCGTGAGGAGTGACGGCGCCGCCGTCGGGCAAAAGCATGCGAAAGAGCGAGAGAGCAAGATGGAGCGAGCCCATCGAATGGCATGGCGTGTGATGGCACAACGCGCGTGTGAGAGCGAGTGCAAGAGAGTGGAGTGACTGAGAGAGCGCAGTTGAATCATTTTTGTAGCAACATTTATACAAAGATAATTACACACACATACGACTGCACAGAGAGCGAGACATACACTTACATGTGTATGTATGTATGTACATAGATTCATTTGGTATGTAGAGAAGATGTATGAACATATGTATGCTATTTGAATTGAAATCGTTTGCTGCTGCTTCTGTTTCTGCTGCTGCAGCTGAAATTTCATTTAAAGCATTATATTGCCACCTTGTCACACCCCCCACCCCACTAACTAACACACTCACACACTTCATCTACCCCTTCCACTCTCACCCCCTTGGCAACGTGTGTCGCACACACAGAAAACAAATTCTTACAGCATTTAAATGAAGTTACTTTGTTGTACGAGTTACTTTCATGTAAGTGAGTTGGTTATGTCACAGCCTGTGACACGCCTCTTTTCCACCTCACCGCCTACCCCTTTGCCTGCTTGTTGCCACAGACATTTAACAACTGTTAGATTATGTGTACTCGTACATGCTACAAAGGTGCACACCATCAAAACAATTTTGTATCAGCCGAAAGGCGTTAAAAAACACTTCTGTATTTATTTATTTATTCGTTTTTTGAATTTGTGTTCATTTATTTTGATTCAACTTTATTTGAACTTTGATTAAACTGTCTACATAAATACCGAATACTTTTTTTGATATTTATTAATTTATGTAAAGATATTTAACATCTTTATATGTTTCCTATTGTTCAGTTTATACTTTACTTATAAAGATACAAATGTGAAATCCATTAAATCTTATTCAAAACGTTTGTTTTTATTTTGACTTTCTTTTTTTAATTTAAGAAGTACTCAAAATCTATTGTAAGTTTAGTTAGAGCACTTCCCACAAGTTTAATCTATATTATATATATATTTAATATATATCTAAAAATATTTTTGAATTGAGTCGTAGATTTTCATAACAATCTCTTAAATATAACTACATAAATCAGATTTTAACCAGCATTTCTTGTAATTCTTTCCTATTAAGAAGCACCAATTGATTTTATTTTCTACCAATTGGTTATTAAATATCGTGACTATTAGACATAACGCTATCTTTGTTTTTATTTTTATACTGAAACCAAAAAAAAAAAAAAAAAGTTTTCAAGGAATTTTATTAAGTTGAATAAAATCTTCTTTAACTTTGGAACGCTTTTTGTCACTTTGATGAATTTTAACCGATCTTTTATTTTACAATTGCAATTAATATAATATAATTATATTTTTGTAAGTAAAAAGAGTCTCATTATTTTAGAAATAACGGAATTTCAAACAAAGAATGCGTAAAATAATAATTTTAATAATACCAAATAGAAAATCCATTTGTTTTCTTACACTAAATACTTAATGATATCTTTGTTTACAAGGAAACTAACAATTTATAAGAACCTATGTTGTGATGGTTTAATATTAAATAAAAATGAAATATAAAATCATTTAGTAGTAGAAATATAAATCTATCTAACTATCTATCAATCTAACTATAAATCAATATAGTTTTACACATTTAACTTAAAATTATTTTATAAGATAGTAAAATATATAGTAATTTATATGTAGATTTATATATTCTGTACTTAATCCCCGCTTTATTTCGACTGCTCTCAAATCCAAATCCAATTTAGAATGCAGTCGAGTGAACTCCCTTATTAAAGAATAAATAAAAGAAGGAAATTCAGATGATTCTGAAGATTGTGGATTCAAAACAGAGAATGGCTTTTAATCCGAGCCGAAAAAAACCAACTGATTGGATGTATATAGGTGTATCTGTGTGTGCATGTGTGTGTGTGTGTTTGTTAAGGAGAAGTCAAGCAAGTTAAGAAGGATCGCATTGAACTAAACTGATCCTCAAGTGACAAGGAGGCAGCAACAAAAGCATTCGTTGCATGTCGACCTGCCACGAAGAGGCGAGCAGAGGAGGGGCGAGGGGAGAGGTAGGTGGAGGGGAAGGGGTATGCGCTGCTGTGTGGCAGTAATTGGGCTGCTTGCAACAAATTCAGATCACATTAAGTCATTGCTGAGAAGGCGCACAAAATGCCGTCGCGCTTGCCACAAGTGGAGGCTGTGGCAACAAAGCCAAAACCGATGCCAAAGCCGCAGCAACAGCCGCAGCTTCCACCGCAGCAGAGGGGGTAGGGGGAGGGGTAGAGGGGGGTGAAGGGCCACTGACAGGAAGCGACATCTCTTGAACGCAGGAGGCGGGCGCTCCGTGGCGCTAGTGGGAGCGTCACCAGGGAACTCCGCTGGTGCCACAAGCAACAGCAGCAGCAGTAGAAAGAGATGCAGCTAGCGCAAAGCTGGCAGACTTCAGTCTGGCGGCAGCAAGAGCGGGAAGGCTAGATTATGCCACAGGAGGTTGCCACCCGCGGACGCCAAGTCGACACCGGGGGCGCAGAGGGCGTGGAGGGGGGTGGCGGGTACAGCGACAGGAACTCGAACTCGTAGTGGGGACCTGGTACTGGGGACTGGGATTGGAACTGGGACCGGGTCGACTCGGTTCGCATCGTGTTGACTGCAACGCCAGCGTCGCTGTCGCTGTCGGCGTCAGCGGCGACGTTAGCGTCGGCAGCGACGTCGGCCGCAGTCGTTAGTCGCAGTCGATCCAAAATCCAGGAACAACGTCAGTCTTTGTTTAACGATTTTTATATTTCGAACACGAGATACATTTGTATCTTTTGTATTTTTCTTGTTGTGCCTTCAACGACAGCAACAACAACTGCACAACCGTGCGTATCTGTATCTGTGTATCTGTAACTCGTACTCTCGCATTGGTGGCAAGCTTAAGGCCTTGCCACGCCTCCCCGCACTCGCCCGCCTCCTCCCCACCGCCGTTGTCGTTGTTTTTCTTGTTCTTGTTCGTGTTCTGTTGTAGATAGCAGGCTGCCTGTGTGTGTGTGTGTGTGTTTGCACAAAGCCAATGATGATTGTGAGCTTCGAGCACACAATTTTCTTCTTGCCACTTTTTACACATGAGTTCATAGATACAGGCTACGGATACATATGTAGCTGTATCTGCAGCAAGTGCGAGTGCGTCGACATGAATTTTAATCTAATAGATACAAATGAAAAGGTGTTTGCTGTGCGAGTGTGTGTGTGTCCCTTAGCTTGTAAATTTGCCAACGCGACATTTTCAATTTCCAATTCCCAATTCCAAGTGGGCCAAAAACGAATCGCGGTCAGAAGCAAACCAAAAAAGATACATTTCGGATTTTCCGTAGCGCGCTTTATTGATTCATCTGCAAATGTTTTCCATCGTTTTCCGCTGCTTTTTTTTATTGTTCCCTGCCGCCCTATTGACAAGTTTTCCCCCGCTGGGTCCACACCCTCCCCCTACGCCCGTTTTCACTGCTGTCTGCGCTGTGGTTTCGTCCTGTACGTGCTTGTCCTCTGGAGGACGCTTCACTGTACCAAACCAAACCAACCGACAGACCGACTGTTTGTCTGTCTGTGTTTGAGTATTTGTTCAAGACTTTTGATTGATTTTTCTTGATAGTTTTTCCAGCGTTAAAGGACATGCATTAAATATTTATGGACAGTTTGAGATAAAAGATACTCTAGCAAAAGATACACAAAAACCACAAGAGATGGGAGGAGCTTTGTTGGAGCAGAGCGAAAAAAAGACAAGAAATCATTAATAAAGCAAAGATCCCGAGGCACTAAAAAGGTAAAGGTAAAGTATCTGTATCTGTAGCTGTAGCTGCACATGTATCTGTGAAGTTGTACGTAGCACACTCTGCGCTGCGGTTACATGTGTGCGCCTCGGGGCAGGGTTTAAGCCAGCCAGTTAGATAGATACAAAAAGATACAGAGATACAAAGATAGATAGATATATAGATAGATGCTTTTGGGGCCAAAAACAAGCAACATTCGGCATCGACATGCGATGAACACGAAACAAGTTGTACACAGATAATCATAAATAAACGAGACGCTAAAGGGTGAATCCCCCAATTGTTTTTTTTTTTTTAACAGGCACAAACAGGCACGAACAAGCACGAACAGGCACGAACATATCGAACGAAGGATAAAGAGCTGGCGCTACAGCGTAGACAAGTGGAGAGTGCAGAGCAGTGGGGAGTGTAGACTGGAGAGTCGTGGCACACACACACACACTCACACACACACAGCTTACAGCTAAAAGATACTTTTGCAGTAAGAAAGAAAGACTCTGAAGCAGCAGCAGCGACGAGCACTTGTAGTTGGCTGCACTCGCTGTCTCACTTGCACTTGGAGGAGTGGGTGTTGGGTGTCGGGAGGGGCGGGGTGTGTAGTTGTTACCAGTTGCAGTTGTCGTTGGCTACTGCAACAGTTTAAACGCGAGTCAAGAATCAGTTACTACACCGCTAACAGGCTACCCAGCTCACTCGCACAGCAGACGTCTCTGTCACACCCACTCCCCCCCCCTGCCCCTCCCCCTCTTTGCGCTCTTTCTTTGACCTGTTTAATTAGACGCTTCTCAGAAAAGAAGTAACAAGTTAGCACAACGGTTTAAGCTTAAAAGAATGGCCAATTACATAAAGTTAGCGTACTTTGTTTTGGCCCTTTTCCCCACCCACTGCACAGTCCCCTCCCCTCCTACCCAACCCTCTTTACTGCTTGTTTTTTAGGGTCTGCGCATTAATTAAATTTGAGGCAAGCCCAAAAAAAACCCTGAAAAATAACAGTGTATTTCAAGCTCCCTTAATTTTCATTTTGTTTTTCCAGTTGGCTCTTCTTCTTATTGCTGTTGTGGTTGGGCGTACAAGTAATAAATTTAATCATAAACCAAAATAAGCGCGTTTAACCACGCTATCTTTTTTACGTTGACCACCCAATTTCCCAAAACTGCCATGCCCACCGCAACCGCCCCTCTGCCCAGCCACTGCCCTCTCTCACTCCCTTCGGCCCTATGGCATTTCAATAGCTACACGCAGCACATAAAGATACAGCTAGTGTGTCTGTTGGCTCTAAATGTATCTGTATCTATGTATCTGCATATATGCCTGTGTATCTACACGTACGTACGTGTGTCCAGTCGCTTGAAAAACGACTAAACAAAGTGTAACTGATGTTTTTGTGTGTTTTTGCCACAGCGCAACGCCGACTGCCACTCCCCCAGCGCCCCTCTTGGCCCCCTTGTGCCCCCTTTTGCAGCGCTTCCTTCTCTGCCAGATTTCGTTGTTCCTAGTTCATTTTTATCGCGTTAAGTGAATATTGGACATGTGCCAGCCCCGCCCCCTTCTCTCCCACCGCCTCTGCCCCGCTTTTAGCCATGATGCGAGCCTGGTTCGCTCATAAAACATTGTTACCTTTGGCAACTTTCTTTTCGGCCTTCGTGCTAGATTTTTGTTGGCTCTTTTTTTAGCTTTTTTCTACTTGTTTTTTTTTTGGCTGTTTTGTGTTTGTTTTTTGTGGCCGTTTTTATCGTTTTTCGTTAGGTTTAAGTGTTTATCTTGGCTCATTTCATTGAATTTTCTTTTCCTTTTTTCGATTTCGTATCTAACGGTTTGGCTCGTGTTGTTGCACCGCTTCGACATGCACAAGGGCGTGGCTTCTGGTCAATGCAAAGAAGGCAACAAACAAACAAACAAAAAAAAGCAAAGGAAAAAGGAAAAACTTTCTCACAGGAAAAGCGAGCAGAGAGCGTGTTTTCAGGGGGTTGCCTCTGCCTCTGAGAGAGCCCAGAGCGAGAGAGAGAGAGAATGAGAGTGAGAGAGCGCGCTAACGTTGGGGAAAAAGATAAGTAGAAACAGAGACAGCGAGTGAGGGAGAGTGAAAGAGAGAGAGACTTTGCTTTCAGCGAAGGTCGGTGTCTGAAAAAGCGTTCGCCAGTTGAGTTCCATGTCCTTGTTCGTCCTGGCACAGGGCTCAAAGCATAATGAGACAACTAACCGTCGCGTCACGGAGGGCCAGCAACATGGCCAAGACGTACAGACCAACGGACGTAAACCTGGACACAACTGAAGACAAATCAAAGGAAATCAATTCTTTAAGCGATTTTCCGCTGCTTTAAATACATCAAAGGAGCATAGTCTGTCACAAAAGTATTCGTCCAGCGGGGTATTCGGTGTTTAAATGCCTTAATTTAAACGATCAACAGTTTGAAATAATACAATACGTCGGCTTTTACAGAAAAAGTAGCAAGTAGTGGAACAGTTTTGAAGAATTTTCATTTGATTTATGTTTATATAATTTACTTTACATATGTCAAGAAATATAAATAGAAAGCAGTGTAACGAGTATTCTAGAAGTGTTTGTTTTTATAGGCATAATTTTAGTATCAAGTGTGGAAAGTCATATACTAACTTTGACAGTTTTTTCTTAAGGTAAAACTCAATAGAATATAATAAACAAAAAAGACAATTTTCCTTAAGGTTAAGATAAGCCGAACATCCTTGAGAGGACAGTGCAGAGATCAGTAGTGACCCTAATAGTACGGCCCAATACTTCCATAATTTAATTAATTTATTGCTGGTTAATTGTTTTAAGTGCTTTGTTTATTTTAAAAAGTATATGGTTAAGTTAAAGAACTGTATACTCTTTTATACAGTAAACAGTTTATCTAATTATTAAAAAGATATTAAATTGGGATAAATGAGTTTTAACTAAATCGGGACTTTATATGAAATAACATAAATTTATTGAAGATCAATTACTTAAAACAAAAATTAATTTAAAATTCAAAGGTAGTAATTTGAACAATCTTTTTTCCATACTTACAATTTATAGTTTACTTTGGGAATTCTGCATAAAATAAAATTGAAAGTAAATTTTTATAATTAATAAAAGTCTGTAGAGTTATGATTTTCCATTTCAAATCTTTATCACTTAATTTTTAAACAACTTTAAAAACTATCAAAAAGACCAATAATCTTTATGACTTATCAAGGACTGTAGCTGATACGAATTTATCTTAATCTTTAACTAAACTTAATGCCAAACAGACTCCACTTGGCTGCTCAAGAATAAAAACTGAGAGTTAATAAACAGCAAACTGTCTATTTGCTCTTAACATAATTGTGTTGCTTTTAATAGACTTTTATGAGTATAACCATAACGGAGTTGAATCCGAGCCCGATAATTGCCCAATGCGCAGCGGCTTTATTTGCCTCGATTTAATAGACTCTTCGCTCTCCGAGTGCTCAGCGCTGTGCACTTAAACGCTCAACGCTCAGCGCCCAACACTCCTCGTTTAACGCTCGAACTCAATTGACATCGGCAAAGATTTTAATTTCACATGTTGACTCGAAATGAGACAGAAGTGGGAAGGGGAACTGGGATTGAGAGTGGAACTCTGAGGCAGAGCTGGAGTTGGAGACGGAGCTGGAGACGACTTTGTTTATTTTATGAACTTTATTAACGCTCTTCGCACGTTAGCGGCTTCACGCCGGGCCACACAGGACCAGGAGGGCGTGTTGGACTGGGTGGAGGGATGGGGGGTGGAGTTCGGTTAGACGGAAGCGGAGGCAGTGGAAGACCACGTCTAATATTAATAACAAGCTTGAACCTAATTCCTTATGATAAATGATATAAGTCAACAACCCTCGAAGTCGCTCCCCCATTTTGTGGTGTATCTAAAACATGCCCCTCCCTGCCCCTGCCCCCCACTTTACTGCCGACGCAGCAGTCGGTCCAGGGAGTAGCGGGGACTACCGAGGGGGTAGAGAGCTGGGAATTTCATTTACACGCGGCGGGATAATGTTCTGATGATGGCATGTTTTTTTGCATACAAAGTATGCAAACGCAAAGAAGCGGAAAATATTTATGAAATTGCCGCTGAATACTCAGCGCAAGCGAATGTCGTAAAAAGTTGGAAAATTAGATTTTTTCTGTGTTATACACAGAGCGCCGCTTTCCAACCCCAAAGATACAACAAAAGTACGGGAAAAAAGAACAGAAAACATCCTTGGACAGCTAACAATGCTAGACGCTGAGATGACGCAGAAATGGAGAAATTTGGGAGACCCGGAGAAAGACAGAGAAAGGGAGTGGTAGAGAGAGACGGAGTCATATTTATACTACTTCAAATATTTGCCAACACTCAACTCAAGCATAACAACTCAACTTGAGCTGTGGATTTATGTACCTACACACACATAGATACAGATACATGTATATGTATCTGCACTGCTCCTTTGGGGTACTATTTGAGCTGCACACTCTTATTTGGCAGTCAGTTTAATGTACTTATAATTTTCAACATGCTAATTTGATACGTTTGATAGCCACACCAATTTTTTATAGACACAGAGATACAAAGATACGCAGCCGCATAGATACACACGAAGTGTTTGAAAAGTATCTGCGAAATTATGTGGCGTATTATCAGCGCCATCATCAAAATATACCCCTCTCCCTCTCTCTCCCTCCCTCTCACACTCTGCTGCTGTCCCTGTCTGTTTTATAATCGGATTAACTGCGGTGGGTAGCCAAAAAATGGAAGAAGCAGCAGCCAAAGTATTTCAACGATTTATGTAGAACCATAAATCGTGGTAGGTTAGCTTTATTTTTTTTATTTGCGAGTTTAAATAAAAGTGTCAGCGTGGCCAATTCGCTGGGATTCCCTCTAATGTTATTTCCATGTAGACACTGTATTACCCAAAGCACCAGGTGAGCGCCAAACTACAGTTGCTCGTGTCCAATAGTTGTTCAAAGATATTGTATCTTTTTTGGAAGGGATGTGAGATAGATTGGATAGTGTAAGTGTATATTCATTTCTTTAGCTTTATGAAGACTGCTGGCATATATAAAGCGAATTATTGAAGTGTTTTTTAAGTTATTCAAGACTCGTTCTAGGATTTTATGTTGCTTATGGGTTTAAAGTATTAGAAGTAAAAGATATAAAATAGAAATTTGTTAGCTGGAGTTACGGGACTAAGGGAAATAAATATTTATGCAGAGCACAATGTATTTCAAATATGATTTAATCAAAAAATATGTATCTTCAACATAATATAAGTATATTTGAAATTTGTATTCCTTTGTTTTCTCTGAAATAATTATATCATATTTATTTTGATTTTTTATTAGTTTAAATTAAATTATAACTTTAATTTTAAAGACAGAAAAAATATATAGCCATTTATAAATTTTGTTCCCCCTGTTTCCATATATTATTTAATCATATTATATTAGATAGTAGGAAAAAAAATATTTTTTATTTGAATATAATTTTTTAAACTAACTTAAAATTTAAAAAACTTAGTGACATATCATAAAATTATTAAAATTAAACTTCAAAAGCAAAAAAATTTGTTTTTTCAGGGAACTTATATGATTTATAGCTCCAACCTACATGAAATGATTTATTTGCTACATTTTACTAAGCGAACAATTCTTTGACTTACTGTACTTAATCAATATGTTTTCCCCTAGCTTAGTTAAACGATATTTAAACAGATACTAACTCCAGTACTAGCCAAATTACACGATCTAACGTATCAGCGACAAATGAATGATTGTTCTGCTTGTCAATATCTACGCTCGAATTCTACAAGAAGTCGAGAGACATCGCGGCTGCTTCTTCTGCTTTCCCTCTTCCCTCCTTCCTCCTGCTTCTGCCAGTTTCAAGTCATACTCGTTTGTTAGATACTGGTACAAGTGTAAGTGGCATTAGATTACACTCAAAGTGTTGGGAATCAAATAGAAAGGCAAGAAAATCAAATCAAATGTTTTAGATACTTTGAAGTTGGGTGTGTGTGTGTGAGTGTAAAGAAGTGATATCTCTGAAAATATGCCAAACATTTACACTGCGACACATCACATTACGCATTATTTCAGTATGCTGTTTAATGTTTTCAGTTTTCAGTTTTCTGCTGTTTTCTGTTTAGTTGTGTAAACAAACCTTTGTCGCCTCACATATTTGTTTTCACTTATCGTATTACTCAAAATAGACAAACGGACGGACAGAGGGACGGACGAACGGTCATTACGCGTACTCTGCTAGGTAGGTTCACATGTGCGTACTACTTAGTAGGCACTGTATGGGTACCAACTACCCCTCTCTCCTCTCTCCACTCCTTGCCTTGACTGCTCTGTGCATCTGTCGATTATTCAGCGACTCTTAGACCCACTGTATCTGTCCCTGTCTCTGTCTCTGCCCATTCCTGCTTTGTTGTGCGGATTCCTGCAGCCATTGTCTGCATGTATTTCAGCGAGTGTGTGTGTTTGTGTGTGTGTTTGTGTGTGTCTCCTATGCCTCTGGCGGCGACATTTGCACTCGCACTCACCTATTTAACGTGTTTTCATAATTGATTGCTAAACTGTTTTGTTTAGACCCTCTGCATATATATTTTTATGCAAATAATTACCGACGAGCGCACATAATGGAAACGGGTGTCGGTCCAACTGGGCTGGTGGTGCGACTCTTGTGGCCACACACTCCTCCTGTCTTCTGCTGCCTGTTACCAGTTACCAGTTACCAGTTGGCGCTTTGCCTTTGCTGGTGGTGTTGCTGTTGTTGTTGCTGCTGCTGCTGATGGGGCCTGTTGTTTGCATACTTTTGGCTTTTGGTGTTGTCATTAAAATATTTTCGGTTTTGTTCAGATTTTGTGCTTTGTGCTGTGTGCTTTCCCATACGTGGTTGAGCGCAGTTCATATTGCAGTATACCCGTTAAGAGGGGAAGTTAGAGGGTCGCTTGGAGGTGTATGCTTAAAACAGGGTATAATATGAACAGTTTAGAAGCTAAGCGAGTCAAATTTGGTAGTCAATTGGGCATTTCAACTAGTAATAGTATGGCATTAGCAGTATTTGGACATGCCCTTTTTTGAACCTTAAAAAAGTATACAATTAGACTACTTATACAATTTGTAAGATTTTTTAAACCTTTAACAAGCCTTTATATCTAATTTTAATCAAATTTAGTCCAAATTTCATAACGATAGGTTAAACATGCTTACAGATAACTCTAACCTATCCTAGCGCACAAAAGTATGCTATAGTTTTCGGCGCACACACCGACGGGTAGCTGCTAGTCGTGCAGTTACTTCCTCCTCCACTTTTTTATTGTATGCCCAACTTTTTGGGCGCTATTCAATTTTCATTTTAGCCCGACTGACTTCGTAGACGCAGCACTTTTTGTTAACTGATTAACAATAAGAGCCTTATTTTTATAGTAACTCGCATATGGCAGGAAAAGGTCCTCATTTCAGTGCAGCCTTCCCCTTCCTCTTCCTTTTCCCCTTCTTCCTGCAGCTCTGCCTGCATATGCATGTTTATATTAAAAAAGTTTCTAACAATAAGCTATTCTATATGCTTAAAACATATTATACTCGAGTCTGGAATGTCTGCGACTGAAATGTGAACGAGAACGTTAGTCAGCCATAGTTTGGGCCTAAACAATGCATTACTTTTTGGCATTAAATTTAATTGGCAAGCGACGTCATTGTCTCGCTTAATGTATCTCATTTACAGAACTCAAATCAACAAATAAACGGGAAAAGGAAAAAGGAAAAGCGGAAAAAGGCTGTCGAATCACAACAGGTTTCTGTAGCTGTTCCTACTCACTGCTCACTGCAAATCCGCTTAGAATGATTATAAAGTTGACAAAATTTAAGGTATTTACGTTGTATGCACAAATATGGCCAATATAAGCCGCTTTCTGGCCAACATTCGATGTGCGAAATGTGCGTGTTGGAAAGTGCAGCAACCCTATTGTCTCCGAGGGGATTTTAAAAGGCAGCCAGCACATTTGAATGGGAATATCAACAAAACAACTCGAACAATGGATCTGTCAGGCGATCAGCCAATCAACTAACGGGATATAGACATATGCCCAGTGTGTATAGTAGTCTGTGTGTGCCAGTGTGTGTGTGTCCCACTGTGTGTATAAGCCGGATAATGTCCGAAAATGTTGAAAACCGTGAAATGAGCAAATTAATATAATATGATCAAACGGTAGGCGAGTTTCTGTATCTTCTCCTCTCTCTTCTCTCCTCTGTGCTTCTCTACGCTTCTCACTTCTCAGGACACGTCTTCACTTTTTCTTTTTTTCTTCCTTAATTAATTTGTCAGAGTTTTTAGCAGTTTTCTGTATTTTGTACTTGAAAATTTCATATTTTCTTTTAGAAATTATTTGTATAACTTCTTATTTACTGCTCAGTTAATTTTAGTTATTTTTCGTGTCTTGAACTTATCGATTCTAAGACTATTAGCTCAGCTGAGTCTGTTTTAATTGCCAAATTTTATTTGTATTTTCAGCTACCCATTCTACAGAGTAAATTTGGTTTAACAGGTAACTATAACTTTCCTTAATTTTTTTTTTCTGCTCTTCTTCGAGCTTTTTGTTATAGTTGTGTTATGTATTCTAAATTAAAATTTCTATTACATGCTGCTCTTTCCAATTATTTTGTGTTATTTTCCCACTTTTATCTTCTATAAGCTTCTCAAATCTGCGCTTCTTTCAGTGCCTGTCATGTGAACGGTTTCCATATACTCCTTCCTAGATATGCCATTATTTTTCTAAGACTCTCCACTAATTTATTTCACTTTATCTCTTAAATTCTCTATTCTAACTTAAGTAATTACATTAAGAGATATATTTTTATATATTTATACATTTTCTTATGTTTTTTTACTCAAATTATTCAGTCTTCACAATCAATCTCTTACTTATTACACTACTCTTTATTAAGCCACTCTTCTTTCAGTTACTTAAATGTCAGAGCTATCCACATATGTTTATCTTATATCCACATATATATCTTACCCGATATCAAATGCATAACTTCTTTAACCTTCCATAACTTAACTGCTCTCCTTAGCTTATTAAACTGTCAACGGTTGATTTCTTTAATACATGTATTTAACTCAGTTTGTTGTCTGCTAACTCCATCAAGGACATTGCAGGACTCCTTTGATTATAATTTAGCTGGCGTTTAATTGGCAACATGTCGAGCATTATCCTTTTGCCTGTGCCTTTCTTGCCACGAATTCCTTTTTTATTTTTTATGGCTGACTGAATCGGCGCGAAAAGGACAATCGGACTGTGAATTTATCCTTCCTGTCGGACTCGACATGTGTTGCTGTTATTGTTGAATAATAGTCTAATAGGATTAAAGTATTTGCCCAGTTTGTTCTTTTTTTTGGTACCTTTTTATCAACGGATGTCGGGGACATCGGATGTCGAATGTCGGAATTCGGTTCGAAACTTCTTTTGTTGTTGTTCGAGTTCTTTTTGCGGATTGGATTTGCCGTGGAGTCATCAATCCATTCGCTTCATCTGCACCAGCCTCCTATAATCTAATTAGTGCGGAAAAATTGAACAGCGCTGTTAACTTGTGTGGAACAATGGTAACACACACACACACACACACACTGGCGAGAGGCAGACGTGTCAAAGGCAATCCCAATCGCATTTCCCGTCAACGTTTTTCTGAATGGCAAACGATAACAGACTCAATTTTGAGTGCACAAGGATACGGGTTTTCAGGATGCAGGATGCGTAGAGGCGTCAGTTCTGTTTTTGTTGATGTTTCTCTGGCTGTTTTGTTGCTCGTCATCGTCAACGCTCAGTTGCCCCTGAGGTGCAAGACAACAAAAGTTCAGACTCGAGACTCGAGTCCCGATAAGTGTAATTATATGGCCATCTTTGACGGATTTCAGCAGAATTTCGTGTGTATGGCATATAATGGTGTCATATATATTGTGTATATACTTTTCGTAGGGTGTTCCATTATAATCGACATACTTCTAGTTGCATTAAATTATATACAAATTGGCCTGGGCACAACAACCCCAAACCCGAAGCGAAATCCACCCCGCTTCTGCTGTAGCCACAGCCATACCTTGCCCTCGGCTCTAATTTGATGCACGCTACACCCGGATCCGTGTACGGCAACCCGCCGTATACCCCCTTACCCCTCGACCGGAACTACTCACGCCGTTTACCGCACCCCGCGGCGCGACTGTTAATGAGATTGATCGAATAAACGGGTACTAGGCGTAGATACGCGTAGATACAGCGAGAGAGAGAGAGAGAGAGAGAGAGGCACAGGCAGAGGGAGGGAGGCAGTGGGCTAAGGTAGGGTAGTTAGCTAACTCTGCCTCCCTACAGTTTCCACATAAACTTTGACAATGACAATACCAAAATAAAAAGATGCCAATAAAATAATGGCCGACAATAATAATGCCAGCAAGGAAGTAGATACATTAACAAGGGTATTCCGCTGCCTTTATTTTTGGCCTATCATTGAGTTTCAATAATGCGCCGTATTTTGTGTATATAGACAGAGTACGGGTACAGTCGAGCGGGAATATGACGAATTTTAAGAGGTGATTAAAAAGTTTGTAGCTAAGGAATTTTGTAGAATTTTTATGGGCTGCAAAGTAGTGATTGAAGGTTACTGAAAGCTGCGCTTACTTCAGTAAACAGTCTAAATAGCTTTTAAAGAGTAAATAAATATATTTTTAAAACAGTGTATAGTAAACAAGTATAGTCAATACAGTAGAATACATTTAAATGCTTATCTTACAGTACATAGTTTACTTGAGATACATTTGTATCTTAATGTACTAGACTAAAACTGACCAGCACTCAGAGAATACTTTAGTAACTAAAATGTTTTATAGAATTTCAACTAAATATAATTGAAGTATAAGATAAATTTAGTACGGTAGGAAACTTTAGATAAATGAGCTCTTGAATCCACACAGTTTTAACTTTCTGTCAAAAGTGTCTAGTCTTTCATAGCTAAGCTCCACTGTAACTGTTCCGTGTTCTAGCAAATTGTTTGTGTCTTTAGTCAGAATCGATACTTTCTAAGTTGAGGTCCATAAACTGCGCAACGAAAACAAAACTAAACATCAAAATGCTGTTAGTTGCAAGCTGTTTCCAAAGGCTGCCTCAGGTTGCCAGTTGCCACTCGGCACTTGCCACTTGCCACTTGCCGCAGGTGCTGTTTTGTGCTGTGTCTGCGGCAACGACGACTGCGGCCTAAAAGGACAATTTGGCCTGTCGAAAACGTCTTGAAAGACACGACAGTGGAACAGGACTGTAGAGTCGACCCGAAGACATACAGTGGGACCGACAAGTTCACGCCTGTAGCTTCAGCGCTAAAAGTTGCGTGCCGTAAATTTGAGTTGTGCAGAAAAGTGTGTGTGGAGGTGTGTGTGTGTGTGGCATCTACAGCTACTTCCTACAGCGTTGCCTGCCCACACCACGCGCAACAAAAAAACAGGTGCGAGGCATGCCCCAAGTGCAACTCGAAGTAGTGTACTTGGTGTTGAAACAGAAGCAATTATATTGTTTGATTTATTTCCTCATTGCGTGCTCTGAGAAAGTAACTAAGTGTGTGTGTGGGGGGAGTATCTGTGTGAGGGTGTGCTTGTGTCTGTGCGTCTGTGTGGGTGCGTGACTTTATGTTTTTGTAGTGTAATTGCAAGTTGGCGAGCTTTCAATCGACGTCGCTGCGAAGCGATTCAAGATAAGTGTGGCATAGACACTCAAATTACAGCGCAGCGTCTTCAATCGGGCAATAAAATTCGCTTTATGTCACGCCCACTACACTGAGCAAAAATGGGATGGGCTAGGGAAACAATGTAATCCCGTAAAGACCAAAGAAATACTAAATTTACAAATGGATTTTAAAACAAATGTTATGTTTTTAGACCACGTACTCAGTAGGTTTGTTAAATTAAACAAGTTAGTTTTGTTATTAAACAAAGTATTTAAAATATACATACATATATTTAATTTAAAGTGCTGATTAACTACTATTTAACTACTGATTAGAATTATATGGTATTTTATATAATATATCTACAACTTCTACTTTAAAAATTCATTCTAAATTCAAGAATTTTCTAAATTAATTGATGAACAAACTTTGTATTTCTCTCTGTGCATGTCTCTGGGCCAGTACTGCAGGACATGTACGTACTGCGTACCGTGTGTGTGTTTACCCAAATAATAATCATAAATTGCACATACACACTTACACGTGTATGTATCTAAGCCTGTGTGTGTGTGTGTGTGTGTGTGTGTGTGTGTGTGTACATAAGCATACATTAGCCATGCGTAGACAAGAATTTACGAGCTGAGCCATTTATCCCTTTTGTGGTTGAAATGAAACTTTGTTATTACAAACGACGGAGAACACGAATTGCCAACTACCAAAAACAAAAACGAAAAGCGAAAACGAAAAGCGAAAATATGAAATACGTAATACGTAATTCGTAATTCGAAAAAGGTCCTTGATGTTATCTGCTTATGTACAGTTATGGTTACCGTTACAGCTACAGTTACAGTTCGAGTTGTAGTTTATAGTAGTAGTAACAGTTTAGCAAAGTGTGGCTGGAGGAAAGTGGGGAAATCTAGAGGAGTTTCCTTATGGAGGTAAGCTGTGGGTCTTTACACCCGAGTTGGAGGATTTTTTTGGGAAGAGAGTTTAAGGTATAAGTAGGACTAACCCTAGCTTCGAAGTGTTCTATGAGCTAGAGAGCTGTTAGTATGTTTCCTCTGATGGGAAATTTACTTAAAGTCATTGAATAATCCTTCTAAATACTTCTAAAAACAAGTTCTAAAAAGCTTTATTTTTTTATCCGACCTGTGTATGGTAAAGGATAATTCTTTCTTATAGCTAATAAATTTAATCCTTTAACACTATACATAAAACTTTTTCAAAAATTACTTAAATTATGTCATCCCAATCAGTTTCCATACTTCTAGTTCATTCCTCGTACTTGTCCACTCCATATAAACCAAAATGTATCCCAAAGATACTACTTCTATATACTACTTTTCTTACTTTCCATTAAAACTTTTTAAAAAATTCCATGAAATATGTCATATGTTTCTAAGTTATTTCGTACAGCTAATAGTTCCTTTCCGGAGTTCTCAACTAGTTTCCATACTTCTAGTTCTTTCCTCAGCACTCCATATAACCCAAATGTATGCCAAAGATACTACTTTCTGGCATAAGGGTAGTTTTTCACTACTCTTTTCCTACTGCCAACTGAATCCATCTTTATAACAATCAATTTATTTTCGTACTTCCCACTTTGCTGTATGCATTTTCTATATAAAATACAATGCTGATGGATTAACACTGGTCGACAAAAGTTAATTTTGATGTTGATGTTTGGTGTGTAATTTATGAGTTGACCTTGCACAAATTGACACAGCGTCAACTAGTGTAATTTCACCATAAATAAATTAACTTTTATTTGAACTAAAGTGCATATTTAGTCGCACCTACGGGATGAATTTGTTTTTTGGGGCAAACAGAGTAGATAATGTGTATAATAAATACCGAGTGGTAAATGGTAAATGTGACCAGTTTTATCGGTAACATCGCAAAATGTTATTGCCGATTACAAGTTCTATGCAAGTACATTTAGTTGCGCTGCGGTAATAATTGTGTTTGCATTATCAACGAGACTGATAAGAGTGTCGGGACAGAAACATATTGCTATCAGTTCTATATCTGAGCTGTTTATGGGCCTCCATTAGAGCCATTACAGATTGATTTTCGCAAATCAAATCAATAGAATTGGTTACCTCTAATGCGATCGATACAAATTTCACAAGCTTTTGGCTTTTAGCCTTTTTTTCTGGCGTTAAGTCTCTAAATTATGCACAATTTATCATATTTGTGAGGTGACGTCTTAAAGTGGGGTGAGGGTTTTAGAGGGTTCCCATAGTGGCTACTGTATCCATTCCTTGACTGCGGACTACCCACTGTGCGGTGCTTCTTTTCTTCAAGCGCGGATAAATTATGGTACGCGGCGGGTGGCAAGTAGCGACTGGCGAGTGGCGACTTATCTGTGGCAGCAGCAGCAAGTAGCATAGATAGCTCAGAGTTGGGACTGGGAGCAGCTCATGAATTGGCTCTAAATTAATTATTTACGCATTTGAATTGAGGCAGTGAGTTGAGAACTGATTTCGAAATGTCTGCCAGACAATCGGAGAGAGGAGAGGGGGGGACGACCAGACAGTCGGCTTGCCGCGTGCCGCATAACGAGTCGACTCGCTTGCCCGCCTCATGTGGCAGGCCGCTTTCGTCGGTTGCTCTTAATTTACCAATCAAAAACTCGTAATTAACCTAATAAGCCTTCGAGACGAGGCTGCGTGTCCCGTCGCGTGCCCCACGCCTGCCTGCAACGCATTGTTTGTGCCACACACCAACAGCAGCAGCAGCAACTCCAGTGGAAACTACAGTAAAGACCCCGTCATAACTGACGCCTGGTCGTGTCAGCTAAATGGATTAAGTGACGCAACTCCATTCGATACAAATTATTGGCCTCCATTTTCCACTCGTCGAATTGAAATTAATGAAAACACTCCCGACAGCAAATAGGGGCCGCTATCGGCTCTTAAATATAATACCAAGCATTTTATCAACTCCACTACTTAGCCACACTTTTCTTCATTTCGAATAGTTTACGATCCATATTATGCACATAATTGGACACCATTTTATAAATAAGTCATTGAAACAAGTTAAAAAGGTTTTCGAAAATACCAGGAGTATAAAACTATTAAGAAGCGCACCGACTGTAAAAGACCACGCACTCATTTGAGAATTTTTCTATAAGCTGTAGGATATAGTTGTCCGATGTGAACCAAACTTGGTAAGGATAGTTATAATTGTCCCGTCTACATTAGGTGTAAATTTGTTCACGATAGGTCTAGTAGTTTCTAAGTTATGTTGAGGTGAAAATGTTTTTTTACAATTTGTCGGGACGTTAGAGGACGACGGCAAAATTTCAAATAATTTTTATTTGCCTGACATATCAACAGACTTTCATGCCAAATTTAGTAGCTCTGGCTCTTGTAGTCCCCAAGATCCAGGTGTTTATACGAACGATGTTTTGGAATAAACTCTCATCTTTCAATGCAAACTTTTTAAAGCATCTACTTGTGTGCAAAGTACTTACTAAAGACGGAATTAAAGGGGAATTTTGGTACAGAGCATACCACATGTGCATACACAAATGATCTTACGGGTTTACTCAACTGTCAATTTGCTGAGCATTACTTCCGGACAGCGTTTGATTTACAGCACGGTTCGGGACATTACGATGGCATTTTGAGGGCATTGTTTTGGTTATTTACATGCCTACTTGGTCATTACATACTAAAATTTCACACAATAACCACAGAGTCTCGGATTCTCGGGGCAACCACTAAATAAATCCCAGTCTAAACAGACCTAAAACAAACACTTCTACTCTTGGCAAATATTTGCTTAGGACTTGGCAAATACGTACCCAGATTCGACGGTTCGACGGGTCGTCAGTCCCCTAAGGAGGTGTATGGAGTGAAAAGTTACTGCTAATAGCATTACCATGAAATCACAATTACAGGTCAGAAAATAAAGGACTGCGCAGACGGGAAAGAACTGAACAGATGTTGCATATTATGCGGATACGAGTCGATGTGGCATGTGGCAAGTTAACTGATCATTACGCATTCAAAAGTGCGCAACAAAACGGGATTTCCTAAAGAAAACATGTCCAAACACGAGCCACATGAATGGGTAACTAGTGTGTGAATCCTTTTTGTTGTGCAGTAGTGATGGGAAATAATAATGAGGTAATAATTAATAGTAATTATAATACTAATTATCCAAATAATAATATTAAAAGTAAGACGAATAATATTTAATAAGAAGTGGGAAAAATTTTGACATTTTGCTTTGACGTGGTCAATAAATTCTGGGACACTAAGATTTGGTCAATGAATGATAACAGAAAAATATTTAAAAATATTTCTTTGTTCTATTCCAAAAATTATCGAAATCTACATAAATCGCATAACTTCTATATATAGTAAACATAACAAATCTTCTTCATACCAAGTATTTTCAACCGATTGTTCCTATGGCGGCTATATGATTTAGTGGTCTGATCTGGATGAACTTTGGTCAGCTGATGGGTAATGGTAGCGAATTTGGTTTAAATCGCTCAACAGACACAACAAATTTTCATACTATCTTCGTTCGATTGTTCCTACAGCAGTTATATGATATAGTAGTCTGATCTGGATGAAATTTGGTTTGCACATGGGATTTGGTACTAAATGCATATAGAGTGAGCTTGGTTGAGATACCTCTGTGGAAGCTATAAGGTAAAGTCTTCCGATCTATCAGATTTTAAAACATGTTTTTTTCTTGTATATTTCTTAATAAAAAAATTAATTGGATATATCATATTTATGACTTTTTATAATCCTAAATATTATTTAACTTTTTATTAACTAAAAAAAATGTAGCAGATAATTAATTGGACTCCCATTTTCATACCTTTAATGCCATAAAGACATTTATAAATGACTGCACATAATTTGAAATCAACAAAAATTTTATTGAAAAGGAATTCGTTTGTTGTGCTTTGAGCTATCCACGTTTATGGGCAAATCCGGGAATGAGCAAACAAATGAAACTCGGGAGAGGAGGAAACGGAACTCATAGTTAGGAATACTTATGTGGTTTTCTCTGTGTTTCGAATGTTTGTCAACAAATTGCATTGGCAGTAATAAACGAGTTTGATAACTTCAACCCCAAAAGTAGAGTCCTGTCTCCGTATCCCTCCGTCTGCTTGTCTCCTTGTGTCTCTCTCTGTTGTGGGTCTATACAAAGTGGCATAACTACACGAAATAAAATGAAAATCAACTGAATTCCAGGTTCATTCGTATCCGCATCCTGTCATTTATGTATCTCCATCTGCTCTGCTCTGTTTTGCTGACCCCCCCGGACACCCCTGAATATCCTGTGATACCCTCACAAAATGGACAAGGACGTGTGCAGTTCCAAAGTATTGTGGCTCACAATGAGCATTCAATAGCCTCTATCTGAGCTCATACCTCCCTGAAGTTGTCTATATATGTATTGGATATATACACACATGTGTGTGTGTGTGTCTGTTATGTCAATATAGACAACAATGCGGTTCAGATGCGACAGTCGTCATCCTGTCAAAACAAAGTGTGATTATTGATAATTTATGATGTCACGGATTTTTCCGCTCGCCGAATTATTATTCTTTGGCGAAAATATGTATTTTCATCTCTTGGGCTTCGCTTTGTTTTTCCATTTTCCTTTTCTGATCACAATATGCAACGATGTGCAGCAGACATCGGTAATATATAGACTTCAATTGCATTCGTTCAATTTGAGGGCCCTCTAACCGGCATTGTCCGGGTTGGAGTAGATTTGAAAAGCTTAAAATTATAAAAAAAATATTTTAAAATATTAAAAAATATATATTTTTAGACTTTTTGCTTAATATAACATATTATATGTGATTTAGGGATTTTTAAATACTTTTGTATCTTCAAAGTTGCCAAAGTTCCCAAGAAACTACCTTTCCTAAGTTGGTTCCTATAGAAATATCAAACCTCTATGCCTTATAGCTTAGTCAGCACGCTGATCAGATAGTCAGTGCCAAACAAAGCGCTTTACTCATTACAAACTGCAGTTAGCTTCTACATAACTTCCAACCAATTTAAGCATTTTTTATGCTGTCTGTTGGCCTTATCCACACACAGCTTAACAGCCAATTAGGAGCAAACTTTAATCAACAAAAAACAACAACAAATAAAACGAAGCAACAAAATAGAATTGTTTGATAAAAGCAAATAATTGAATGGCATTCAGAGCACAAAACTTCAGAGCTAAACTGGAAATGCCACCATGACTTGGAGCACAACGACGATGGGTTGAATTTGAATAGTTATCAAAGGGAGTGGGGAGGAGGGGGCGTGAAGGGGACATAAATCGAAATTGGTATTAACCATTAAACACGGCATTTAATGGCATCACGTGTGTGCATGTGTTTTGTTTTGAATCTACAATATTAATAACGCTGATAAAACCAGACTGAAAATGTTTCGACCTCATTTGTTTCAACCTTTCGCCGGCCAATCAACAACAACAACAGCAACAGCAACACGGAACGGCAGCAGCGAGTCCGAGATACAGAAATAACAACAAGATACAAATACACACGGCTGCAGGAGGAACAGTAACAACACTACGAGTAGCAACAAAAAGCTTTTTAGTCAGCGATAACACTTATGTATGGGTATTGTAGACGTATTATTAAATGCCATGTTTTGTTAACGGCCGAAACCGTTCCCAAAATTGTCAACCTACACAAACGCATTGAAAGCGACAACATTTGTTGCCGTTGTTACCGTTGTTGTTGTTGTTGTTGTCGTTGTTGCTGTTGCTGTTGTCGCTGTCGGTGTCAGAGCTGCTGTTGTTGGAACTCTAATTTGAGACACGATTTGTTAATGTGTTTTCTGTGACTCCATTCCGGGCATATCACAAAAAATTATAAAAAATTTATAAAACTCGACCTGAACTGTGATGAACTGTGCATAGTTCAGGCCATGTTTGAGCATAGTTCCCCCTGCTCCAGGCCCCTCAGCCTAACCTACCCAAGCAACTTGGTAACCCTTTTCAAAATCGATTTATAGTGCTGCAAAAAGGTGAAATTTAAATTCAAAGTCAGCAAAATTAAGTTCATTTCATTTTATGAGGCGAGGAAAATCGATTGTTAAATTTTGGGGATTAGAAACGGGTTAAGAAGTGAAAATTAAATTAAATTGAGAAGATAACTAAAATATAGAATAATAAACAAATTAATATGGAAAACTTTTATTGAGCAATTCTGATTAAAAACTTTTGGAAATTAATATTTTATTTAAATAAAAAATTTTCAGATATAATTAGAAGACACTTTGACCTATAAACCTTTAAAATAAATAATAAAATATTTAATTTTATGAAAAGTAGTAAATACTGATTAAGTATAGATAATTAATCTGTAAGAAAAGTTAAAATATCTATAAATATTTAAAGTTATCCTCCAAAAGAAGTTTAGAGTGTAATAAAAATCTGCTCAGTTAATTTCTATATTTATGTTGACTAAATTTATGGCATTTCAGCTTTTATTATGATTATGATTAGTAAATAATTAACATATTGTTTAGTTGTCTTTGCAATCAACTAATTAATTAGTCAACAAAGTTATGTAAATTTCGACAAGGCCCAAAGATAAATGTTCGTCTTCATTTTCATTTTTCAATTATATTTTGTTTGGCCTAAAGATTGCTGCTTCAACTGTCGGTTATGATTATGAGTATGGAGTGAATAGGAGAAGGAGTGCGAGTGGGTGTAGGAGCAGGAGGGGCAGAGGGTGGTAGGAGCATGGACAAAACGCTTGAAGTGAGGTGAAGTTGTAATTGAACTACTGGAAACGGCTTCTAACTTTCCAAAGAAAACATCGTTAGAGCCCAGAGGGGACAGCAAGAGAGAGCACGACAGAGGGAGATGGGGAGAGGCAGAGAGGAGACAGGAGACGACGATGACTGAACTGGGGCGCAGAAAGTGACTTGTCATTAAACATGAAACTCTTGCAACGTCAGTTCTCATAATTGTGTTGAGTGCCAGTCGTTGTTGTTGACTCTTAATGTTGTTTTCTTTGCATGCTGATTAGTTGAGCTTGGGGAATGTCTCTCTCCCTCTCCCCCCTCTCTCTCTCTCCCTGTCTCTCCTATTGACATTGTCAGTCGTTGCAGAATGAATATCGTTATACATTCATAACTAAAGATATATAAGAATACAAGTACTCATCCCTCCAATGTGTGTGAAGAGGCCCAAACCCAGACCATGACTACTTACTCCATTCAATCCAATCCAAAGTGAATACACTCATACACTCACACACTCACACACTCGCACAAAGCACTCTTTGGCTGCTCGCGAGTGAGTGTTTTGATTAATGATGATACATGAAATTAATTTCAATTCCTACACTGAAAACTCGTTGCGATTGTTTGCGTTTGAAATGAAAGACTTTTCACACCGCTTCACGTTTGACCTTAGCTCCAGAGAGACAGTAGAGCAGAAGGGGAAGGGGATGGGGTAGGGGAAGACAGTGCTACTAGCCTCCTCAATTTATTAATACTTCTTTCATTCGTTAACTGAATCAGAATTGGTATCGAAAACGAAACCGACTCCTACTCCGACTCCGACACCGAAACCCAAATCGAAAGCCGAATACAAATCTGAATTCACAATTTTTGTTCCTTTGGATCAATCGTGCATAGTGTCATTAGCGCTGCATCATTCTCCTTCTTAGAGGGACTGGGAGACAGAGGGACTGGAAGACTGGCGAACTGCGAGACACTCAAAGCTGTTGAATAAATCTCGTAGAATGGCTTTGTTGTGCTTACATTAGCCTCCGTAATGAGCTGATTTTCGATTCGAGAATTCCACTTTATGCACAATGTCGTTATGATCATCATCGTCAGTCACATTATTATGCCTGCAACTGGCCAAGTCATCAATTCAATTTTCTTACCCTACCCCTTTTCCTACTCCCCCTACTCCTCCTCGTCGTGTACTTTAAACATTAAAAATAACCGAGTCTGATCGACACGATGATCTCTTGAGAAACCTGTAGATCTTGTTTCCTGTACAATTATAGTCACTCAGCTCAGCGTTATCTGCTCTCCATCGGGATTGATTTCGTTAATCACAATTCAATCAGAATTTTTAGCGGAAGTTCCTTTGATTTTTTATACGATTTGTCGTAAAAAATAGGCAGTCTGAGTAAGTTGCTAGTAAATTTATTCTTATAACTTAAACAACATGCATAAATTAGTTAAACAGTGTTTTAAATTAATTTAGATAAATAGAAATTAAAAAAAGAAGCTTTTTAAATAACTTTACCAGTATTATTTCAATGGCTGATCAGCGTGGGATACAACTAGGAAGAGTTCCTATGCGGAATTTTGTAGAGAAGAAACCTTTTCTATGTTCAATTGTTTAAGTAAATTTGAAGTTTTAAGTCTCATAAATATAAAAAAGATATTATTTTTAAGGGTCTAAATGATCTACCTCGCAGCAGCTCCTCCCCTCTTAACTTTCCCTACATTTTCCCTCAACCCCCCAGCCTTCAGAGCTTCCGGTTTGACATCCACTCCCAGCGCAGCTCCTCTAAATAACATATCTGCTTGTAGACTTGTAGACCGACTCTTTCCAGTGCAACTAATGCTAAAAGAAACTGGAATAAAGAAGGTTTTAAATGAGCTTTTCAATCAGGTAACGATTAAAGTACATGTTTTTGATAAAGGACATAAATTGTGGCTAAAGAACTTCTGGTTGTGGTGTTGTGAGCGACTGAGACGAGCCCGAGATACATTTATGTAGATACGTAGATACGCGTTGGTAGGAGAGAGGAGTGGTGGGGGGACAGCGGGTTAACTGGGCGGGGACACGCAGTCAGCTGTCCGTGAGTATATAACACAAATTAAAAATGTTAACGTTTTTACAAGCTAACATTGAAAATCGTTTAGCGGCAATTACCATCAAATGTTGGCAACTCTTTGAAGTCGACCGATGTTTGGACGCCAGTAATCCCAACTTGGCCTAAACATTTCAAGCATTCCTTTGCCCATGCCGCAATGCAACTCGCTCTCGCTGTCTCTGTCACACACTCTAGCGCGCTCTCTCTCTTGCACTCCGTGTGCTGCTGTCGCCGGCGTTTTGTGGCTACGTCTCCGGTTGTCTTGGCCAGGCTGATGGGCCATGCGCATGCGCACGCGCACTAAATAAACCAAGCGGCATCTGTTTTGCAAGCGGCAACAACAACGGCAACTACAACAACTAAACAACTCGTTGCTGAGCTCTTGTGTCGCCAAGAGGCACGACTAATGCGCCGCGATCTGCAGTCCTGCTTGCCACTTTCCACTTGCCGCACTATGCAAATCGAGCTGGCCCAAGTGCCTAGACGCAGTTAAAGCCAACTTCAGCTCTTGGCTCAGATCTCTGGCCATGCACAACAGCCAACACCCAGGGCGAATGGGTAAATAAGACAAATGATAAAAGGAGGTAATAGCAAAACAGCGCTGACAGTTTCAACAGCAAGTGAGCAGGCAGCAGTGGTGTGTGCTGGACTGCAATGTACCCGGGGTATAGACGAATTTAGTTCTCTTAGCTCTTTCTATTCCATCAAACTATGCTACCCTACACCTGCACTCCTACAGCGGGTAGTACCAGCAGTTGTTGTCGTTGTCGCTATTTGAATACGAGTGTCTGTTTGCCTTGGCCAACCAATGAGTCGGAACACATCTAGCGGAGGATTGGCATGATTATAACATTCCCATTGATCCATGGACTAAAGGCGGCCATTGATTTCTATTTGTTAAACACAGATGCAACTTAGGAGAGTGTGAGAGTGAGAGAGAGATGGAGACAGACACGGCTGCCTCTACAGATGTATTTACATGCACACAGAGCACCTCGGCTAAAGTTGATGATCGCATGGGAGATGCTGCTGTTTGTCTGTTTTTCCCTGTTTTCCAGTTTTCCCCGTGTTTCCCCCTGACTCGACTGACTGTTTGTTGTTTGCCAAAAGCAAAGCAAAGTGCGATCTTGGCCAGTTTCCGTCTGGCCAAAAACGCAGTAATCCGTTAAATGTGAGCAAATAGATAAACAGTGTCGAATGTCATACTCAATACTCAATACTCAAACTCATGATCATGCTCATGGTGAATACTCGCACTCACACTCACACTCACACTCGTAATGGAAACTTAAGCCATCCATGCGATCGACGGATCTATTCGATTGCTTGTCGATGGCGGCTGTGCAAATATTTGAAATGGTGCCAGCTTTAAAAGCCGATCTGCTGATTGGTTCCCCCTCCCTTGCACTCTCCTCCCCTCTTTCACTCTGTTCATAACTGGTTGGCTTTGCTGTTGGTAATACGAGAACAATGCGAACCATAAACGGTTGTTGCATCAACAATAGTCTCAAGCCATCTAATGTGGCACACAACTTGTGCCACAAGGCAAGAAGCTGCCACAGTTTGCAGTTCGAGTTGGTCTAATAGACAGGACAAATATTTAGACGGCTACGAACACAGCACTTTGGGGTAGAAAGACTAAAAATTACTACATTTGTATCGAGGGCATGTCAAAAGGAATTAAATTCTAAAAATGTTTAAAAAGTTTATCAAAATTTAGCTCATTAAAATGATCATAAAATTAAATTTTATTTAACTTTATACAAGCAGATTTTTTACTTACTTAAAATAAATCTCTATTTTTGCTAACGAAAGTAGCAAATGCGTCCACTGTGCGACGCCTAGCTATCGATGTTTATGGATGCTTGTGTGTGTGTGTCTTTACCGATGTCCATAAGGATGTATGGCTGACTGTATGCACTCGCACTATAAGTGGATTATCGCACATGTGACTGCCACTTTTTTTGCGAATGAATGTCGACAACGACAGCAACGGCGACGGAGCTTTAGCTATCGTTATCTGTCGATCGGACAGTCGGGTGGTCGCAGCGTCGGGCAGTCGTCCAGTGACGACGACGACGACTTCGTCTCATTGGTAGTTCGGGCATGTCGACGCAATTAAAAAAACGCCTTCTTTGGCATGACTTCTGGATTTGGCATGGAGGCGCAGGTGCGGCATATGTATGCAAGCCGCAAGCCAACGCGTCAGTCCCCATGACGCACAGGCCGACAAAATGCGGCGCCCAATTCCCCAGCCACCTCCCACCCCCCACTCCAACACGCCCACACCAACGCCCCCTTTGGAGAATGCGTACTCGCACAATAGACTATGCAAATTTGTGGGACACACAATCAAAGCAATCGAACAATCAAAACTACTAAACGTTTTCTGACCAAAGATCAATCGTTTCAACGTTTTAGCCATTCAAGCACTCGACCGTTTTGGCCACAAGTTTAGCACAAATGAATTGTATTTATGCTGAGCTGTTTGCCCTTAACCAACTGAGCCAGGTGTCTTTATAGTGAGGCCTTATGGGGAGTTGGATATAGTGGAAAAGGTGGCATGTCATCGGCAGATATTTTGGCTTAAAGAGAGAAGACATAACTAATGAAAAAAAGTTACCTAAAGATACTTATAGTAAACCCCCTTTAAACCCCAAGCTCCCAACTGATTGATAGTTACATTAACGGTATCAGATGGAAAGGTGTTATGCCAACACTCGGCTGAGCTGTGATTAGGATTTTTTCCCATGTAGTGCTATAACGCTTTGTCTCGCAAGATCAGTGAGGGGCGCGTTAAGTTAAACACGCAATTATCGCCACAAGATCGTCAAAGTGAAGTAAAGTTAAGAGTCTGGGAGTTGGAGACTTGGTGAGTCGGTGAGTCTGGGAGTATCTTTGAATGGAAGTCAGTTCCGCGCCGTTTTGTATGACTTTGTTCCGAGAAAAGACATAAAATTACGGCGTAACAACTGCAACAAGCTGTAATGGAGGCGTAACGCGCGCCAGTCAGTTCCAGCTACTGGTCCTAGTACACAACTTGAAAGCGGTAACATTGTTTGTGGCTCATAGAAATAAAATTGTTAATTGCCAAATGGTTGAGTTGCGTTTCCCGCTTGATTTAGGCACTCGGGGATGCTCCAGGTGTTGCCAACAGAACCGAGTTGGCCTAAACTCCACTTGTGAAATGTCGTGGGAACACAAAGAGTAAAAAACAAAACCAAGTAAAGTCAAGGCAAATATAATTCGGTTGACAGCAAATGCGTTACGCTCAAAACTGTAGAACAAAAAGTTTCTCGGGCTCTCGGAATGCGATCGCCAATGGACGATTGACAGTTTGACTTGAGGGGGATTTGAGGTCGGGGGAGGTGTCTTTAGAGGTTGTATAAATCATTGGCAATTGGCACTACTCGCACTTCATAATGGAAACACACAAATGCAGTTGCACACGCGGCAAACGCAAGCTGATTCAATGAATCTACTTAAATATTCATTCAAGGGCGAATTAATTTCTAATTCGCATGCAGGACGGCTACAACCTCAACGGCTCTTTACAGTCCGACATTAACATTAACAGTTGAGCTACACATGTTTTCCTCCCAAATCTAAGCAACTCGCATGGAATCACGTACGGCACCGACCGTCCCACAGTCAGTTTACCCTCCGGCAGCGACACTCGCAGCCAAACTCAGGGAAAGAGTCAGAGTCCAAATCCGTAGCAGAAGCAGCAGCAGAGACAAAGCCACACGCGCATGTGCATAGCATTTCACGTATCTACACACACCTATACACACACATGCACTCTTAAGTGTATGTAGTTCAGTTCCCAAAAGGCCACGGAGGCTATAGGAATCTCGGGAGACTACCTATGCGCTGTTGGGCTCCTATTTTTGATTACTTTTGAAAATTGGAGTATTTTTCATATGTGATGTATCTTTACACTGCCTGATCTTTGTGGAATCGAAATGGCGAGAGGTACGCAGCTTAAAATTGTATACAAAATGCCCCTGTTACTATTCAAAGCATTTAATTAACAGCTGTTAATGTTAACATTCTGTTAATAACAGCTAATTTCTTAAATTGATGATTTCCTATAGAAAATCAATCTTTATATGATATTAACGGATTTTTAATACTCTTTAGATACCAGAACATACGCATACCATTATTTATGAGGCTGAGAATCAAATTTTGGGAGAGCAAGCTTTGATATTTGTATCTTTTATGCCAATCAGGTAGAATAAATCTATTTTTTATCTCCACTTTTCATTGATTTTAGCAATTTATTGCTTTATAATTATGGGCATATCCCTGAGAACTCCATTTAACATAATTATTGTCTACAAATATATATAAAATCGATATAGATTTAAGAATCACATCTTTAACTTGTTTCTTACTTCCTTAAACTGAAAACAACTTCAGCTAATCAATGTTTTATAGTTTAAGAATCACTCTAAAGATAATACCTGCTCTTAAGTATAGCTAAAATGTTATGACAAATGCTATATTTATGCAGTTTCATTATTACGAGTAAGCTAATCGTGCTACTCTCACGCCAAAAGCTTATAATGAGCTGGCAATTATCGCTTTGGTTGTGCTTTAAGACATGTACGGTGTACACTGTACAGTGAGCACTGTACGCTGTACACTGTACACCATGTACTGATTTCAATTCACTGAGTTTCACATAAAAAGTAACAGAAGAATAGCCAAGAAGAGAGTGCTAATCTAACTGGTACAAGCGATATGCATAGAATATACATAGACTAAACTAAAATATACGTAAAATATTCGCAGACTTAGTAACGGTGGACAGCTAAAAAAACAAGCATGAAATTGTGATAGTCGCTTTCGTGTAGACAATCTATAAGTATGACTCTACAGTCTCTGCATCTTCCGCCTCTTCTACCTCTTCATTTGCGGAGTATCTCGGTCGATTATGAGTCAGAGTTAAAGACTGAGTCTGAGTGCGATTCGCGTGCTTAGACGCAACAATGAATAAAGAACGAATCAGCGACAGTGCCTCCAACTGTGTATTCTGCCAGTACAAATGCAAATACCATTGAGAAGACTACTTTGTGTACAGTTGGGCAGATTGGGTATGCTGCGGGCTACGTACCCTACAAAAAATATATGATCAATTAATTTGTAATTTATACTGTTATCTTATTATCATAATCAATCACATTTTGTCTCAAAACAATGAAAATTGCCAAATCTTTAAATAAAATTATAAAATACATTTTATGTTCAACAAATTCGACTAATTTATTAACATATACAATCAATTTATATTAGTTTTATATTTTGTTTATACTAATAAAATTAGTTATCTGTGTAGTGAATAATTTAACATATATGAATAATCCATAAATTGGTATTATTTTTAAAATTTATTTTTAAACCTAAAAATATTTTCTAACATAATGAATAAACTTTTATAATCAATCAATTTATATTGTTTTCTCTTTATTTTAGGTCAGTAACTATTCATCTGCAAACAAGCTGAATAAGTTGTATGGTTAGTGTATGTGGACCTCGGTTTAGGTTTAACAAACAAACTTGTTTATTGTGTCTGCTTAGCACAAGTCTCAATGGTGTAAACGGCTGTGCTTGCATCTCCCACTGTGCTTCGTCTTGCATTCGTTTTCTGCTGCATTCGCAAAAGCCAATAACACAACACCCACAACAGAGAGACAAAGCAAAAAAGCAAAGACAAAAAAGAAACGGCACAGAAGACGAAACGAAAACGATGAAGATGCAGACGAACACAAGAGTGAGAGCAAGACAGAATCAGGGAGAGAGAGAGAGTGAGAGAGACGCCAGCGAAGATGTTGATGGCGACGCAACGGCGCAGCGACGAAAGCTCAAAAGTGGGAGGCGGAATTGAAGAGAAATGGTGTGGTGTGAGGTGCAGTGCAGTGGGGAGAGTGAGTGGCGAGTGCCAAGTGAAATTAATAATTATAAGCGCTGAAAGCAAAATAAAATGTAAACAATTAAAATGGGCCTGGGCTCAACGATGCGACGCGCCGTTGGCAATTTGCAATTCCAAACACCGGTGACGGCGCGACGTCAGCAGCAGCTGCGGCAGAGGAAGCAGCAGCAGCAGCGGCGTCTTTTTCGATTCATTCTTGTTCTGAGTGCGAGCATCAGCAGCAACAAAGTAACAGTAACAACAACAACAAGAGCAGCAACAACTACAACAACGCATGGCCGTGTGACATTGAGGCGCGAAACGGACAGACGTCGACGCCAACTGTTTGGGGCTTGTTTGTAAAACAACCAAAAGGTCACAAACTATTTGTGTAGAGTGGCGACCTCTTGCCTCTGGCGCAATGTTTGTGTTCGCACACCATTATTCCAACACGCACACACACACACACACGCACACGCAAAAACAAAGCAGACACATTTACGGGTAAGTGTTTTAATTGCAGTTTGCCCAAATGGCACACACACACTAACACACACACATTGGCAAAGGCAATTAATTAATTGAGACCACCCACCACACATAGCCTAGTTTGAAGTTCGGCAACAACGCCCACAATTCACACTACGACAGATCTGCAGTTAGTCTGTGTAAGTGTGAGTGTGTGTGTGTTGGGTACATGTGTTCATGGAATGTTGACATGTGTTCCCAAATATGTATATGTGTGTGTATAACTTTACACACACACACACACACACACACACACACACACACGCTGGCATGCACAGTTACCCCATGAATTGCCAATGGCGCCCAACAGTTGCGCTTTGTGAATATGCAAAATTGTCCACTGACAATGAATGAACATGTGTTCATTTAAATAGCACAACAGTGAATAGTAATAAGAATGCTTCTTTCAAAGAAGAAGAAGAAGAGTCATTAAAGCTATCAATGTCACCAACTATCCTCGTTTGCTCTCTCTCTCTCTCTACCTTCCTTTTTCTCTCCTTCGCTCTCTTGGCGTTTTGTAGTCATTTGTTGGATCGCAGGCGTTCAAAAGGTGATCCAAAAACTTTTCTTCCTCTTTTGCATACATCAAAGTTGGTTCGTAGAGAATTGTTCAATTTATAAATTCGATTTTACTAAATGCAACGCGACTGAACAGCTGCAACTTTGTGTTTCTGTGTTTAAAATGCAAATATGTAACTGGAATTAATCAATTATTTAGTAGCTGTCAACAAAGGTACGCCTTAGGAGGTTAAAGGTTATCAGGTTTGGTCAAAGTAAGTAATAAATAAATTAAAAATAGAAAAAGTTTCTTGATATATATAAAGTTTAAAAAATGTCTATTATATATAGTAAAAAAAGTGTAAAGTAAAAAAAAATAAATTTTTTGAAAAGTTTGAGTCTTTAAACAATTATTGAAAATAATAAAAAGAATAACTTTTTTTTAAAAAATAATTCAAGAACTACTTTCACATGGAATACGCTTAAGAAATCAATGTAAAATTCTACTCTTGAAATAATTATAGCAAGTGCCTTAAATAAAACATAAAAAATAGATTACAGAGAAGAGAAGAGAGAGAAGAAGACAATCTAAAAACTTGGCTACTACAAAAAGGTGTAAAGACAATTTGGAATTTAAGCTGGAATCGCAGAGGATTGACATGATCTGTGAAGGAACGCAGAAAATGTACATAAACCGAATTAACGATATCTCAGAGCAAACAACAATAAGAAGAAGTAGGAGAAGTAGAGGCAGAAGGGGAGCAGATGAAGCAGAAGGAATGAGAACAAAGGGAAGGCAAGGTGTGTTCTCACAACAATGCATGCATAACCCTTAGATGGCGATTAATATCGCATCAAATAAATTCCAAATTGCTGTTTGAGTATCATTTAACAATCTTTGACCATCTACGCACCATACCACACTCCAGTCCCCCTGCTCTACCCCTCTGGTATGCAGACCTCCCGGGAAACGTCACGGGACAGAAGCCGTTCCGGCAGACACTACGTCGACGTAGCAATGACTGCTTAGCATAGATGAGCTACCGATAAGCGTTTGGGGTGCGGGGATCAAATGGTTTTCAAAGAACTGCCGCTGCTATAACCCTTCTATCTATAAAGCAATTGGTCATTAACTATTTTTAGATGCTTAACTACCAAAAACATGACTTTCAACTCCAATTTCGATTAGTTCAAAACAGAAACTGTTTAGTTGTAAGTTTTTGAATGCAAATGTAGGATGTTCCTGCAGGTTCCTTTTACTGACTCCTCTTTAGAAGTATTTCCTGGTATAACCCAGTAAATACTTTCATTAGTCCTCCTACAGACTCCTTTCCCTGGAGTTCAGAGTTCATAAAACTCAATAAATTCTTAGATCTGATAAAAGAAACTATAAACTTGTCAACTCATTATAAAATTTAATACCCCGCAGATGTACCGTTTAGGCCAAGTAATCCATCTTGCTATTTGAGGATCATTAAAAGGCTTATTAATAATAATATTTTTTTGTGGGTAAACGGTAGCCTTTAAGACACGCATTAACTGCCTCATTATCAACGCCTTGCAATCTAATTTTTCAAGAACCAAAAAAACTAAAAATGAAAATTGAATAAAAAAATTACTCATTTCCACTTCCAAGGAAACGGAATGCGAGCCGCGGGGCAGACGACGACAACGGAAGCGACTGAGTGGACGGTGAGGAGGGAGTGTAGGGAGAGGACGGTAACGACGGAACCGACACTACCCAAAGAAGCCTGCACACCCGGTCACCATCTTTGGCGTTGGTGTTGCGACTCTTTGGAGTTTCAACCGAGATCGTCGTATTCGTATAGTCGTATCTTTAGCGTATCTCTCAGTCTCATTCACATTCATAAATTTGAATTTGCTTGGCTTTCATTGTGCTCGTTAGCGCTACCTTCAGCTCTGGCAAGAGGTGTTTGGTGTCGCTGCTGCTTCTGTATGGTCTCTGGCTCTGAGTCGGGCTCTGGGGACGACCACCCGATTAGAGGAATTGTTGTATTCGCTGCCTCTTTTTTGGTATTTTTTCTTGTGCTCGTTTGGTATTCGTGGCTGAAATTTCTTAAAAACAATAAAATAAAATTAAGCAAAACGGCATTTTAATAATGCTGCCGTCGCTGCTTCTGCCCTTTCTCCTCACTCTCTCCTCCCTCACTCTCTCTTTCACCCACTCTCTGTACCCTCTTTCGCTTTCTTCTGCCTTAATTCAGTCGGAGATCGCGTTGTTTTTAGTGTTGGTGTTCGTAATGGGCCATAATGGATCTTCCTAACAATTTGATGATTTATGTTGTTCACCTAGCGGTTGTTTGTTGTTTCGTTTGGCCGTTTTTTATAGCTTTTTTTATTATGCTTATAGCGCTCATAGCGTTTTCCGTCTCTTCCGTCTTTATCGGCAAACCTTAACTGGGCCCCGCCCCCTCGCTGGCGCCCTCTAAAACACGCTACTGTCGACGCTTGTTCTTACCCATGAGTTACCAGTTTCTTTAGCTGTTTTTGGCCCGTTGCCGCGCATGAGCCGTTCGCTGCTCGCTGTTTGCCCTACAGTCCCTACGTCCCATAGTCCCATCGTTCAAATGCGGGATCGCGTTTGTTTTGTCATAATAAACCACTAAAAGGTAGCATATAAAAAGTAATTTTCCGCACCTGCCTCGCAGCCGTCAGCGGTACTTCAAGGGATCCATCTCTATATCTCCCTATTCCTATCCCTATGCCCTATCTCACTCTCACTCTCACACTGTCTGGCAACTCTCCGATGATTTACGAGCTGTGTTTATCAAACATGCTCACAGTCACAGACTTCTTAACATTTCGTTCGTTTCAAACTAATTGAATACTTCTCCAGTTGCAGCGAATTCCACCGACTCAGTAGGTGCTCCGAGCGGTACTGCAAAAGTGTTAAGTTTCGTTCTTCTTCTTTTTGTAGAGATACGTATTAGCTAGTTGTCTCTCCATATTCCAGAGCTGTTTTTATGTCTATTTATTCAGTAATTAATTAATGTTCGATTTTAGGCCATAAAACTTAATTATTTGTTTGTCTGAGTGAGTCTTCAGTTTAAAGCCTTTTTGTGATTGAATGAAGAGCCGATTTTCGTCACTAGTTTATAGACAGAATATACAATGAATGATAAGGAATCAAAGTTAATGTATAACCTAATGATTTTCAATGGGTAAGCCAAATAGGAAAAAGATTGAAAATAGTTGAGAAGTTAGAACGTTGATTAGGGTGGGAACAAGAGTATTTATGTCCGCCCAAGGGAGATGTCCGTTTAATAGAACGAATTTTGTATAACAACCAAGCTAAAAAACTAAAATCCGTTCTGCTAAGGGAGCTGTCCGCAAGAGGTACATGTCCGCTAGCAGAACTTTCACTGTATTACCAAATTAACGTGTTTAAAAATATCTAAAGTTATGAAATGTCGGTTAAAAAAATATATTTGTATAAATACACTAAATTTCATAATAAATTTGTTAAACTTTGCTCAATTTTTTATAGTGACTTTCTAGAACTATACTTAAATAAAAGTATTTAAAATTTCCTAAGTTACTGCTATATTTTATTATATAGCTACCGTATCTTTAAAAATACATTTACATTCTTAACTAGACATTAAAGAATAGGCTGCTAAAAAGCCAATTAAATATAATAAATGAGCAGTTAAAAGTGTTTGATAAAACCAAGCTAAGTAAGTGCCTTTAAAAGCTAGTATCTGCACTAACTTGTGTAGTTTGAACGTGTCTAACATGCCACAGATTAATCGAACTACCGAATTTGGTTGTCGTCGCATTCAGTTTTTGACAATCGCATTACGACAAACAGCAAATGTGTCAGAAATATTGTTGTTATTTCATAGCCATTGTTGTAGCCATTGTTGTTGTTGTTGTTGCTGTTGTTGCTGTTAATGTTGCTGCTGTTGTTTGTGGTACAATGGTCGTAATTTGGGACTTTAAGAGCTTTCAATGTGTCGTTTCGTTGCGCGTTGCGGGAATTTTAAATTAATTATTTTTTTGACCCCACACAATGTTCGGGCCTTAAAGTGGCCAAGAAGCAGGCGGGGGCCAGCAGGGGCATGGTCGAAATGTTGGTACAAAGCAGCCGTCGTCGTCGTCGTCGTCGTAGTCTCCAACACTTTGCATACATATCTGAATCGATAGTTTTGTTTTCAACGCCGACGCGGACCGGTTATGAGGGGGAGTGGGGGTGTGCGGGTCTTCAAGGGGCATTGGATCGCAGTGAGGTACGTGTACATGTGCTATGAGTACACATCAGTGCGTCTCGGGCCGAATTACTGACATAATATTATTGTAATGTTCCAATGAGACTCATTTTGTTGTCGTTGTGACTGTTGTTGTGTCGATTGAATCAGTCGTGTGGTAGCCACATTGTGTGTGTGCCACTTTTTGTCTACTCACGAAGACATGAGCATATTTTGTTTGTAATTTATTATACGCAGTTGCTGAGCTGCCTACCAAATGAATATCGGGCTTTCTACCAACATACTATACCTATATACATATAGATATATCTACGCTAACTTGGACTTGACTTGGCTCAGTTATTGTGTTGTTTTGTTCGTGGAACACGAGAAGTTATTTGTAGCAGGCAGCTAACAGCTAACAGCTTTGGCCAAAATGCTGCCCGTTTGGGCCATCAATTGGCCAGGGACAGGATGAGAGGCAGCAAACTCTTCTGTTTTTTTTTTTCTTCTTATTCGTAAGAAACAATTTGCATATGTATGTTTTGTACCTCTTGTTGTTGTCGCTCAACAATGGATTGGCAAGGTGTGAATTAATTTGCTCCGCACGCCAAAAGTCAAATGTTGAGTAGGAAAAACCACACACATGCAGCCAAAGGAGGCACAAAGTCAGTGACAACGTCGCAGCCACCCTTTACCGTCGTCTTTTTTGCCATTCCGTACGAAATTCTGCGAAAACTCTCTTGACTCCCTTTTGGCCTTCTTTTTTTTTTTTTGGCCGACTTATCAATGACAAATCTCCAAAATCGTTTCTGTTTTGCCATTGCCAATGCCTGTCAATTTGGCTTGTTGACACTTCTGCGCTGGCTCTCGCTCTGTCTCCTGCTCCCTCTCTCTCTGGATCGCATCTGAGCTGATTTCTGTGCCCGCTGTCTTTTGGCTGGCTTATTTTCCCGGTGGGATTTCAGTCTCGAGACTTCATGAATGAAAGCCAAAAGCCAAGAGCCAAAAGCCCAAATCCCAATTCAGTAAATTCCTTGATAAGTTCGCACGGAGACAACGTTGACAAGCGGAAGTTGGCCAAAAGGATTGAAGACTTCACATTGCGACAATTGAGACAATAAACAAGAGTTACTACAGTCCAGTCCACTACTGCCCAATCCCTTATGGGCTCAAACTCTTCTAGGACACGCAGTTCAACGTAAAGCACAGAAATGTATTTTAATTAAGGACTGGAATTTGTCAAACTTCAATAAAATCAACAGAGTCCAGAGTGTGATGGTGTTAAATTCGATTAGATCTACGAATGGAGCAGCTCAATGAGCTGCAACAAGGGTGGGGGCGAGGGGAAAGAGGAGTGGGGAAGCAGAAGACAACGGGAGACTACAGGAGACAACGGGAGACTACGGGAGGCACTGGGACATTTATTTAATCCGCAACTTGCTCAAATTGCAGTCACTGTGAAGACAAAAGCGCTAAGAAAACCAGGCAAAAAAGGAAGGTGGAAGCAAAAGGAGGCAAAAGGAGGAAAAAGAGGGAAAAACGAGGCAAAAGCTGCGACACAGACACGCTGACAATCGAAATCCAAAATGTTGAATGAAGGCGCAAAAGTAAAACAATATCTGATTTGAAGCATCCGGTCGCGATTGTCATTGCCACCTATGCCACCACCGCCACCATCACCTCTCAGTCGTTGGCGACACGCGAGGACAGACAGAGGGGCGAGGAGGTTGGCGTAGGGGATGGAGGGGGCTTGGGGGACTGCAGCTCTTAGGCCCCCAAACTTCAACTTCCTGCGACTGTTTTGCTGCTGCTGCTGCTGTCCGTCCGTTGTCCTGGTCTCTGTCCTGTTGCTATTGTCATCAGAGCTCCGACACTGTCCCCAACACTACCCCAATCCCTCCACCCCCCTGAGTGCTCCCTCCGACTGAGATCAATCGTATTCGATTGCAGAATGCGCGGTAGGTAAGCGTTAACGACGTTTTTGAAGTTTTAACTCCGTTTCTCTACTGTTTGTTGTTGTTACCCGTTGTTGTTGGCCTAAAGGAGCGCAGCGCAGAGTGAACACAAAAAAATTGCGACACGTTATTTCAATTTAAAATGTTTATAATTCAGTGTGTTCTCTGCTCTTTTTTTGCTACCACCTTCGCTGCCGACAACAACTGCTGCCAACTGGCAACCAACAGGCAACAAGAATCGAAGCTGTCGCCACTTTTGCCCAACACGAAGAGCACTACAAAAGCCCTGGCCAAAAGCAACAGAACCAATCGAGTCCCAGTATGAGCATGTGTCGTCGTATTGTAGCCCATTATCGACATCGACATAGATATAGACACGACACGCACTCGAACGGAGCTAAAGAACCAGCAGAACCAACAAAACCAACAAAACCAACAGAACTGCAGACATCAATTGCAGCTCATTGAAGTTGCACATTAAAGGGTATTATGGAACTGGCTAAAATGCCAGAGGTAGGGAAGTGGGGTACATGTGCAAACTAGGCGTATAATTAATATATGTTCTGTACAGTAAATATGTATATAAAATGGTTAGTTTGTTTAGCTAACATATAAACGTTAATTTTAAATAAAATTTGAATTATCTGGTCTGGCATTTAAAGTGAAAAAAGCCATAAATTCAGTAAGGAAAATTACTTTTATTTCATTCGAAAGGCAAACTGACTGAAAATAATGCAGAATTCACAATCAATTCACTTGTCCATGTTATGACCTCCTTGAGCATTGACTATGTAGACCTCAGAGAGCAAGGGAGATAGAATATTCTATATGCACAAAATTAAAATATTTCTTATAGTAGTAGGTTAAACATAATTCATGAATTTTATGTACCATTTACAGGCAGCATTTCTTATAGCCAATTATCTGCTTTCTCATCTATTTTCTACACAACAATTTATATGTATTTATCTTTAACTTTAAGTAATAATAAAAATTATAATTTGTATACATTTTTTTTCTTTTTAAGGATTCGATTTTTACATGTTTTGTACACGATATTAAACACTTTTGCTTACAACGTTTGGTGAGTAGCTTTTAATCATTACGCCATTAATTCTATGTGACTAAAATGGGAATTCTTGACTTATTACTATCATAAATATAGTTTTTTCTTTTATAACTATTTTTTCTTAGACATAAAATGATGCACATAGAAAGTTTCCATACATTCCTTTTGTACAAACTTATTTTAAAGTAGCTGAGTATCTATTAGATTTCTTTTATAATTTTATCTATAAGTTTCCTTTACCTTTTCTTCCTTCTTGTGCTCCTTCTTGCATACAATGTATGCCTTGATCATTATCATGCTCCCGATCATTATGCCAGACATAATTCAGTTTTATAACCTTGCCAATAAATGCAAATTAAAAGCTTGAAATTTGCTTGTTTTTTGCTTTTAGCCCAGTGCGAATTCACAGCTTCAAGCTCGCACTTTGTTAGCCCAAAAAGACTGCAACGTGTGCCGCATGCTGGGTGGCCTTGGACTTGGGCTGAGACTGCTCGAGTCGGACAAATAGTCGTACATTTATGGCCGTAATTACACCCTAAAATTCAAATTATATCAACAAACCGAAAACCGCAACGTTGTGACTCAATCTGGCCAACAGTCTGGGCCCGCTTCTTGGCCCTGTTCTTGGGCTTGTGTTCTTGTCCTTGTCCAGCCACAGAGTTGGGATTGGGTATGGGATTGAGACTTGGACTGGTTCTCGAAAGGCACTTGCTTTAGCCTTTGGTCTGCATTTATTTTTACAAGCTTGTAGCACAATAGTCGTAGGCTTTTGTCGGCACGCCCACGAGTGATAGTCCCCCCGAAACCCTCTCCAGCCCTCCCCTAACCATCTGCTGTTGTTGACTTAGAGCCGGACCAGGGCCGGATTATCCAGCAGTGCTAAAAACTTTTTAGAAGTCATTAAAACCTTGTAGTGGTAAAATTAATTACTTGTAGTTGCAAACAATGTAGCCACGCCGCAAGCAACATTTCCATTCAGCACTCTGCTGCTACCACTCCCCCTTCACTCCTCGCCCCCTGCTTATCATGAGCTTGACTTGTCCAAGACCACGTCCAAGTCCCCTCCCGCCGTTCACCCCGGCGGCTGTCCAAGCGGGGACTAAGTGCATGTTGGTGAAAACATATTCACTTTGAAATTTATTAACTTTGCGTGTTCTGTTGAATTAAGAATCCAGACACAAGAAACTTTCCATCCACAGTTTGTTTGCTCAGAGTCCGTAGACCTAAAAAACAATACAAAACTCATACATATTCACAGTTCCAACTCCAGTTCCATCTCCAGTTCCAGTTCCACTTTGACTAAGTAAATGCCAAAAATTCTTTGAGCCAACTTTAAATGTTTATTCAAATTTTGCTTTTAACTTTGCTTCATTTCATTTGTCACTTTCGCGTCGTTACTTTTTGGCTTTAACTTAGTTCTAAAAACAATTTTATTTGGGATTTTTGAAATATTATTTGTTGTATGGAAATCAACTCAGATTTTAGCTATAAATTCAGCTTGAAAAGTTGTTTAATCTACATACAAATATATCCAAAATTAATTAACTTTTGAAGGACCTCTCTTCATTTTTATTACGTTTACTCTGAAAATTTGCAAAGTTTTATGATTGAACAGACATTTAACAAGCAAAAAGGGCTGAAAGGGTACTTCCCCTTTAGTTTTCCATACTAATAAGCTACTTTCAACCGATTTGCTCTATGACAGTTATAGGCAATAGTTGTTCAATCTAGATCAAACTGGGTAAGGATAATTATAAGGGAACCTTTCACATAATGTGTGAATTTGGTCATGATGGCTCAAGTCGTTTGCAATTTTTGGTGTTTGCGGAGGCGGAAGGGACATGGCAACAATTTGAAATAAACTTGATCTGCTCAGGGGGAAGACGTACTTTCATTCCAATTTTCGCGGCTCTAACTCTTATAGTCCCCGAGATCCAGGAGGTTATACGGACGGACAGACAGACGATGCTAGTCTTTATATTTAATACTTTGTATGCTTTTCTATTTACCTTAAGATCGTCAAGGTTTTTTAAGATGAACAAATTTTTTTAGAATATTGCTGAAGTACAAACATATATATAACGTCTCAAATTACTTTTCCTGACGTTAGATATACATTTAAATATTTGCTATTGTCCAATTACAAGCTGATGATAAAACCTTACAAGCTTTCAATATTTCTTTCACCATTTTTCAAGGCTTTGAAACTGAAATTGGCAGTCTTAAAAACTCAACAGGTAATCAATAGCTTCAATAACCTCAAGCACTTGTGGCTAACAGCTACATCGAGTTGAAGTCAGTGACTTATTTGTCAAAATACGTAAACTATTTGTGCTACTAATGGACAATAAAGTTGGCTTAATTTGTTTGGCTTTCGGACGGTTTGGCACACAAGTTAACAGGAAATGTTGTCAGACACAACATGAAACACTTAAGTTGACACATCCCAGGAAACGGAGTGCATTTAAAGCCAAATTTTTAGACAAATTGTTAAATTGAAAATAAGTTAATTTTACGCATTTAGTTAACTGTTGCTTAAATAATCAGTTAATTTGTCAGCTAAAAGCATTTTGGCCAATTGTCAGTCAATTGGCTGCAACTGGCAACTGGCATAACGGTACATTATTTTCAATTAAATTCGTTAATAATTGAACATGACGTATTTATGAGTTTGACAACGAGCCAAATTCAGTGCAATTTCAGTTCGCGATTTCAGTTGGCGACAATTTCAACAATTTCGGTAATTGGCTCGAATGTGTACAGTGGGTATGTGTGTGTGTGTGTGTGTGTGTGTGTGTGGTACATATATATCCGCTGTAATCAACAGTTATTATTATAATTATTATTTTTATGATTTTTAATTGTGTGCCATCAATATTTATGCCCCGTTAAAAGAGCATTGGCAGCAGCACACGCGATACGGCGGAACTGCGGAATCGGTTACAAAAGTCCGTCCATTCGGCGACTGTTCACAATCGACAAAAGTCAGAAGCAGAAGTAGAAGGGGTAGAGGGGGAAGAAGGGGCAGCAGAATAGCAACTGCAGAAATGAAAGTGCAAAACGCCATGAATCACATTCTGCCAATTAAGCATGATCCGTTGTAAAACGGCTAAAATCGTAAGCGAAATCATAATTTTATTCATACATCGCATTCACATTCACGCTAGGCACAAATACGCTCAGCTTGAGGAGAGAGTGTGAGCGGGAGAGAGTATGATTACTTGTGCTCGTAAGCAAAAGTCATTGGCGACATTCTTACACCACACCGGAATCTCAATGTAGCCAACGGCTCTGACTGAGGCGTCGACAACGGTTTTTAACCCCCCCACCACTTTCCTACTGCTCTGCCACCCACCGCCTGCTGTCTCCCTCCCCCCTGCATAGAGTGCAACACTTCGACCGGATGGGCTATTGAGACCACCAAAGCAGCAGCAACAACAACAACAGTAATTCGCAAACATTCAACTCAAAGAACTGCAAGCAATGCAAACTGCAAACTGAAAACTGATTTCGACTTTGTCTTCGTCTTCTCTTTCCGCCTCTCTTTGCTCCTCACTTTCGTCTTCGTTTTCCACTTTTGTAAATGCGATCGCCGATCATATTTCAATCGTTGCAATCGCAAACAGCAGCAGTTGATAGCGAAGCAGGGGGGAAAGGAAAGAGCGAAGAGTGCAGGGGAAGGGGGCAGTAGAGGCAGTGGGGGGAGAGCAAACTCATTGCCGACTTACTGTGGGGTCCGACCGCCCAGTTAGTGTTCACATAATTTTCTTTTAATTGCGAGTACAATGTATTTGCATATGATTTGTAAACAGAAAAACACTTTGTAATTCTATCACAAAGGAACTTGCAGTTAATTAGCGCTAACTGATGCCACTATAAGCACACCAATACACAGACATATACGTACATTTGCACACATACATTATCTTGTTGTCAGCGTATGTATTTAAAGAGTTCATACATTTTACTGGCAAAAGAAATGTGTGAACTTAACTTTTATGGTATAGAATAGTGGATTGTAATACTAAAAAGCTTTCATATAATTACCAAGAAGATGTATTATATATCAAAGAAATTAAATCTGTAGCTTAGAGCTAGTTAAAGTATTTAAAATTAGTTAAAAAGTCCATTTTGCGAAGGCAACTACAAGAAAAGTCGGCTTGTGTAGGTTAAGTAATCCTATTGTTGTCCAAATATTACTCAATAATATTTGTGAGTTATTATAAGAAAAATAATACTATAGAGAACTTAATTACTGAAAGAAAAACTTCGCTCCTTCCCTACTAATATTATATATTATATACATACATACATATATTTACATAAGTATAGGTACTAACAAGTGCTAACAGTGCTATTCAATGCCTGAATAAAGACTCTCTTCTCTAATACTTGCATAATAAATAAATGCTATAAATATTATATCTATAAATCATAATTATGCATTATTAAATTATAAATCTTTTACATATTATCAATTAAACACTTTGTAGTAAAAATCTGCTGTTAAGACTTTCCAAGAGTGCAGGTTTCTGGTTCTGAATGAAAACCCAGCACTTTCCTGCTTCCCTTCTTGTTTTTGTCAGCAAACCAAGTTAATTGACCAACAAACTGCCATTCAGTATTGCTCTCTATGCAAATATATATACATATATCTATATATAAACCATTTATAGTATATATACTTGACGTAAATGTGCTGCGATCAGCTGCGGCGCTTTGCGGAGCCAACAACTGCAAAAGGTGACAATTCAATATATAATTTTAAATAAAATTTATATATATAAAATATATTTTGGGTTGGTCAGCAGTTACGAGGTATTGGCCCCTTTTTTACAGGCACTACTCAACAATAGAACTTTTATTTTAAGCTCGGAATGGAGTTAAGTAGAAAAAACAGAAAAAGTAGAGCAAGAATTATTTCTCTTTATTAAACAAAGGCCTTAAAAAAATGAGTATATAAAAATATGAAATGAATAATTATTAATTTATTTCCTGTACAGATCAAACCAGAAAAGATATGCACAATTTGGCACTTAATAAGCAGCTAAAAATATAAAATTATTCACGATGTTTTTATAGGGAATTTGAAACTAATTTTGTGAATGATGAAACCGTAATTCCATTGAGTAAAATATATTTTCAGCACGTCTCGATATACGTCCATGATATTTAGTTGAACTAATTGGTAGATTTTGTCTGCACTGCGTTTTTAATTAATTAAATTAAAAAAGAGAATATCAAATCAGTTTTTGGGGGTAAGGAAATTAAATTCATCACCATATGAATATATCTAATTGGATGAATGGTATATCTAGGTGTCTATATGTCGACGGCGCCAGCTTATCGTTTGTCGGCAAAAGTCAAATGAGTTTTTGGGCACAATTGGGGAGCTCAGGTGGTACAGGTGGTACAAAGTGCAGAAAGCCAAGTTAAAACCAATGTGCGATTCGAATGGAGTTGAGAAATTAATTGCTAACCATATAGACACATGGACATGACACGAAAGATCACGAGACCGCATGAAATCGAAATCAAACTGAAAGTCTATTAATCGAAAGCCCCACAAGATTGACAAACATCTATTAGGCATTTAATTAAAAGTTTCGCACTTGCCTCGACTACTCGAGTACTGGTAGGGGTTGGGGCAACTATTGTTGTCATTGATAACATTTGAATAAGCATTCTTGTTGTCCGATACTCCGATACTCGGACAAAGTGTCGAATCGAATTCATGCATTTCAAGTTTCCGCCTCCAGATAGCGGCAAAGAGCAAACACAAACGCAAACATTTGCCGACAATTACTTACCGACTCCGGCAGATAAGCCATGGTCAGTTGCCAGTTGCCAGATACCACTTACCACTTACCAGTTAGTAGTTGGTAGTTAGAAGTTGCCAGTTATCGCAGATGTACTCCACTTCTGGGTAGAACTGTGTCTATTGGTACACTCGCTTGTCAAACGACTGAAGAGTATTCTAAGTTAATTACAATTTATGTAACAGTTTGAGCGAAAATTAACTAAGTTTTTAACTAAGTGAGGTAGCACTAACTTTAGTTCTAAGACATTCTTTGAGGAGAAGGGGGTTAAGAAAATGTGTCAGAAAGTACGAGTTGTTGGACAACGCTAAGTCAGGGGCCATCACAAGTGTTATTTCAAACATGTATTTTGTATCTCATAGTTTAAAAAATCGTAGGAGAATTCAGAGTATCACTCTCTCTCCCTCTGTTGCCTGAAAATAGTTTTGAAATATAGCTTGTTATTTTAGTCCTACATTATCTATAAAATAGCTAAAGTGACAGCACTGAGCCTATCATCTGGATAGACATGAAAAGTCAGATATGTTTGCCGATCAAAATGCTCAAGTGCTTGCTGGCGACAGGCTGACATTAGCTCCCCTGCCCTTTCGCTCTACCACTCTTCCCCCTACCCCTCTCTGTACTTACTGCTCTTGGCACTGTTCTTATCATTTTGGATGTGTTGCAAGAGCTGCAGAGCGACCGAAAAGGCCACAGAAACGCTGCTGCTGAAAGTGTTGTCCGATGACAGACAACGTGTATACATCCCCACGATACTGAGCAAGGATACAGGCGGGTTGGGCAGAGGGGGAAGGGGGTAAAGGTCAGTGACAATCTCTCAACGTGGACATGCTACACCTGTCGCTGTTGGTGCCAAAAGCGATGGTGCCGAAAGTCAATGACAATGTAAAACACAGTGTTTCTGGTCAGCCTAACCACGCAGACTACACTCATCCGATTAAACTTTTAAATAGATGTCAAACAAACTACATTCAGCTAACTACAAGGACTCCGCTCTCTCTCTCTCCCTCTCTCATGCTCCTCTCTCTGCCTTACACATTTGTCTTAGGCCTCCACACAAACACACAGAAACACACACACACACATGTCAGTCCCTCGAGTCAGCGTTCACTGCACACACATGTACCACACCACTACATACATACACATATATCTATGTATATGTCTGCCTGTTCATGCTCAGGTCGAGGCTTTCAAATTCAACCCTCGATCTGAAATTGTCGCATCGTTTGTCCCTTTTGGCCGTGACGAACAAATGTCCGAAATTTAAAACTTTAGATATTTTGCAGGCGTTTTCAGCTCTCAGGTCTCTGGGTGTGAACAGGGCGTGAGTGGGGAAGTAGGGAAGGGGGGAAGTGGGGAGAGCTGTAGGTAATGGTCGAAAGTTCCGTTACGCTAGCGGTTGGGCGGAGCTTTGTGAATAGTTATGATTTAACATTATTTTAACGCCCACACATGAATTGACACAGGAAAGGGAAGTGCTCGGGTAAGGGGAAAGTAAAAGGTAGAGGAAAAAGGGCAGAAATGGGCCAGCAAAGGGCCAGAAAAAGGTAAGAAATGCTTTTGGGCAAGTTAATAGTTTGGACATTTTGTGGATTCGGTTATTCGCATAAGTAAATTCATTACTAAAACTCAATTAGTTCTGCTTAATTGCAACTGAAATAAATGTTTATATTTTAGAAATAAATTTAATATTCTGTTTGTTGTAGGAAATTTTATTTGAGTTGTGCGGGAGTTTAGTTTGACGAGGACGTTGGTGGAAACTTTTGGGAAAATTTAAATTTATAATTTAAATTTAGTAGAATATATTCATAAAGTATTACTATTTTGTTGTAAGTTATTTGTGCTAAAAAGTATCTTTTATATGTGTAATTTAAGAAAGACTATTTCAGATGGTAAAAACACACTGAAAGTATTGGTATTTACAGAAAAAGTAGTAATAGATACAATTATTAGTAGTAGTAGTAGATACAATTTATTTTAATTTTAATTTACCAAACGCATTTTAAACAACTTTAAGCAAAAATATGATGAAAAGTCATCTAATCTCTTGTGTATATATTTTTTGAGTAGAGATTCAGGTTTAAGTACTGTCTTTTATTCAATTCATTAAAATTTCAAGCAAATTTGAAGTAAACCTTTAAAAAACTACTGTTTGCTAAGTAAACTTTTTAAAAATAAATAAATTTTCCATTCGTAACTCTTTCCTCTTTCTATCCGAACTTAATATACTTCTGAACTACTTTTTTCAGTGTACATAGATTAGAAATATGTATTTTGACTATACTAAAAACTATATTGATAACAAATTTAAGGAAACTTACAAATTATTTAAAGCTGAAAAGTAAAACCGATTTAAAGCTTACCAATTTGATACCAAAGTTTCATTAACTTAATTTTCATTCACACATCGTTATACTTATATAACAAATACTCAATATACTTACGTATTAAATATACCAATATGAATGAATCGATTAATGAATGAATTAACATATGGAAGCAGCAAAAACAGTGACAAAATCGTATTTAAATTATAATTTAAATTGATTCGTGAATAATTCATGCAATTCTAATCGAAAATTCCTGTTCCCCTGCTGATTTAACAAAGTTTCATTTTGTTTGACTAATCAAATTGGGGTTTGATGCTAAAATATTGTTTTAGATAATAAGCGTGTTTTAATAAATTAAAGATTGTTGTTAATTTCACGCTAATAACAATTCATTAATTGCTTAAGAATTCACAATTTGTCACAACAAATGTAGAAATATTGTTGGTAATAAAATTAAATTAATTTATTCATTTAAAACACATATATTAAGAATAAAGTAAGGCATGAGTTCTTATAAATTAATTTTGGTTTGTGTATCTTTAAGATACTTTTTGTAAAGAATTATTAAGTTAAATAAAAAATCAATTTCAAAACTCTTGTCCCATAAAAGTTAATAATGTTATAATCCACAGATACAAATGTGTTTATATAGATGTGAAATTTGTAAGCTACTTTAAGTTGTTCCCTCTGCTGTTGCTGTTGTTGTTGTTATCCACGGAGATTTGTATTTCATTGTTGTACATTGATTTTAATACATATGCCGATGACTGGCATATTAGAATTGTAAAACGACGATTAAAGTTTTGTATTGCTTATCAAAAAGCGACCGAAGAAAAAGCAGCGGAAAGCGCAGAGCGAATAGCGAAAAGAAAAAGAAGGAAAATCGCGTCGTGAGCCAAACAAAAGGGGAAGAGTTGTGCGAGCGAGCTGGCACCAGAGCGTGCGCTACACATCAGTATAGCTGCGCTCTTCTAACGCTTGGCCTGCTTGCGGTAGATAAATGCGCAGCCATTTTTTAACAGGCGGCGCTTGGCTAGCAGCGCTGTGAGCATCGACACAGGGGAAATACTGGGAAATTTAGAATTGAGAGAACACTGCAGCTGCTTAGGCAGCGTAGGACTTTTTAGACGTCACAATAAGCACATAAATCACTTTAGAATAGACCCAGTATTTTATTTCCCTGTATGCGCGTTGCAGTGCGCCTAAAAAAAACTGAAGCAAACTTTAGCTTTCATTTCTAGCGTTTGCTTGCACTTTCTGGGCAAAGCTTTCGCTTTGGTTGCCGAAAGCTCGTTAGCTCGAAAGCTGCAGTTAGTGGCGGGTGCCTACGAATGGCTGCCAGCGATGGCTCCTCATTCAAAATGGCGTCACGGCAGCCACGGGACACGGTCATCGGCATGTCGATAAATCAAAGCTTCGCTGGAGCTGGTGGTGCTTCTACAGCTGCCTCAGATCCATTTGAAACGTAAAGTAGCAAGTGGCAGCAGCAACAGCGGAGGCAGCAGCGGCATTCATCACAGAGAATTAATCAGAGCAGATGAAGCGACAACCGAAAAATAACGACGCGGCATCTCTGAAAGGCTCCGTGTTATCGCTTTAATCGACAACGCGGTGTCTCCAGCTCCCTCTGTCGGTCTGCGCCTCTCTCTCTCTGTCTACCTTCTGTCCTCCTTCTGTCTCTTTCTGTCAGCGGTGCGTGTCCAACTCCACACAGCTACATTCATGTGGTTTAAAGGCGCTTCGCATCGATATCAATAAATATATTGACATTGACATTTCCCCGCCTCAACTCTCCGCTCTCCTCTCTTTCTTCTCCCTGCTGCTGTTTCCAGTTTTCAGCTTTTGTCTTGCCTACTTGCCACAACCTCTGCATCCATCAAGTGCCCGAGTGTATGTGTGTGTGTGTGTGTGTGTCAAATTATAAATTCGTCAAAAAAAGCAAGCACAAAAAACTGTAAATCTAATTTGCTTGCTTGCCATATTCAAAATACATTCAAATTTTGTAGTCTAATGGATTCGAGGCAACGGGGCTGACAAGTACAAGCCCATTTAATCAATAATTAAGCGTAATCCATCAAGTACAAAAGTGTCAAATGCACTCGCGAACACGCTGCTGCCACCTCCTCTGCTACCACCTCTTCCTGCTTCCATCACCGCGAACTTCGTCAAGCTTAAAAAGGATTTTCAAATGTCGCCCCAAACTGAAAACAGAAAAAAAGCGCATCGCTCAAAACGGAAAAAATCAAGTTGTTGTCGCACAGATACAAACACACACACATACAGGCACAGCGAGTTACAGATACATGAGTAAATGAAAAGATACACGAAACAAATCCGCACTCGTCACATCTGCATGTCAAACCAGCAGCCAAACAACCCTCGAAATCGAACAGAGCAGCGACCGTCTGTCACAGCGCAGATAGCAGCGGGCAGAGGCGTGGCAGAGGCGGGCAGAGGCAGGCCGGGGGCAGAGGGGGCAGCGTCAGCAGCCGTCAGCTTATCTAAGCCAAAAAGCCGAAGCCGAAGCTGAAGCCAAATCCAAAGTTAAAGTTAACATTTGTTGCCCTTCGGGAATTTTGGACAAGGAGTGCTCTGCTTCAGGGGGTTGGAGGAGGTGCAGCGGGGGTACGTGCAGATCTGTAACAACATTTGTCCATTTTTCAATTTACCTGCCTACATTTGGGCTACTCCCGCACACACTTCACCCCGCATAAATTGAATCTCACCGAGCGATAAACAGAAAACAAAAACACAAAAGTACCGAATACTTTGTACAAAACACCCACCGTAACGCCTCTATAAATTAGACCCTGACCAGTGAGCGTTGACCAGTTGGAAAGTCAGACAGACAGCCAGTTAGTCACTTAGTCACTTAGTCAGTTAGTCATTTAGTCACTCTGTCAGTTTGGTCAGCGCTCAAATGAGCGTGAAATTTTACCAATTTTTCGCGCGCGGGGGGGAAACTGGGAAAAACAAACTGAGAGACCCTCTTATGAGCATGACAACTCTGACAGACACTGGCAGGCACAAGTATTGTGACAGCGTGTACTTAGCTCAGTGAGAGAGAGATGGAAAGAGGGCAGAGAGGGGGAGAGAGACAGAGAGCGAGCGAAACAGTCGCATAAATTATTGCCCTGCATAAATTTAGGATCACATTGGGATCGCGCTGCTTCTTCCTCTTTCTGCTCTTCCTCTCCTCCTTCCTCTCCTCCTACTCTTCCTAACGTATCTGTCTTTTATGCTAAAGAGCACAACTGCTCCATTTTCTTGGCCATTTGGCCATTTGGCCACTTGCCAGTTGACCAAGTTTGACATTTATTCACTTCAGCTGGTCACCAAATTTATGCTCCGCAATTTGTCAGTTCCATGTGCGATCTTCAAGCAGATCGAAACAATGTGCAACTTATCAATTATTCCATTTATGAGTGTGTTTTATAAAGCGGAACGCAGCAAAAGTAAAGAGATGGATATGCTCTTTGTTTAAGCTATTAAAGGGTATAGTGGGAGTTCTGCATGTTGTGCCATTGAGATCGGAAGAACTGTAGGAAGATTTAACAAAAAATGTATCATATAAAATAAGTAAAGGAAAAGGTAGGATTATTTATGTAAAATTTAATTTTTAGTGTATTGAGCAATGTATAATTATTTTGATACCCTATAGATACAACTGATCCTAGTGGAAATCAGTGTTAAGAGCTCAGAGTTGACAAGCGCTGGGAACAACAAATTTGGTATCCTATTCAAAGGGGTGAAAAAATAAAAATATGAGAATTTAAATATCTTTAGCGCAGAGAGAATTTTACTGTAAATATTAAAATAAGATATTTCTATGAGCTTAGGTTAAGCCGGACGTGCTCGCGAGTACAGTACATAGGCCTGATATGACCCTTAGTTGACCGTACGCAGAGGTTGTTAAGGCTTGAAGTCTAGTAAGGTTTGGGAAGGGTTTTGCTAGAGTTCATAGGTCTCCCGGCGAGCGTTTGGCTACCACTTCCAATAAGTGGAGTTGCGGTGCGTAAATATTTATATAAATATGCGCAAATAATATTCTTAAAATATGCAAAAATTAATTAATTTTTAGCGTACCGCATATTTCTGAAAACAGGGTATTTAACAGTCTCCAACACTCCACCAAATTTTGACTGATTCGACTTAGTAACAGTCATAAAGCCAAGACAAACTTTAAAATAACTCCCATAGTACTCATAGCTAAACTTCCTTAAGTGCACCGTTTACAGGGTATTCAATCAGCTACACACATTATCGATTTACAAGCTTGTTTATTATTATTTATGATTTGAAGACTCTCGGAAATTCTGATGAAACAGCCGCGATACAACGACAATTATTTAAATTCAAACATTTGAGTTCATGTCGTTTGTTTTCCGACTGAGTTTTCATTAAGGCTTTTAGCAGCTAATGTAAACAAGTTACGAGAGAGAGGGAGAGGGGGGAGGAAGACAGAGAGGAGACGACTGGAAATTTATGAAAGAGCATCGCAGCATCAAAGCCAATTAAGATACTGGCACTGAATACAAGCTTTAAAGGAATACACGACTAATTTCTGCGACAAAGCCGACAAAAGATGCACGAAGTGCCCGTCCACTGTCCACTGGTGGAGTGTCCACTGTAGCCGTGTCCAGTGTCCAGTGTCTGGGACCACTTTGTGTCGCAGCGGCACTTTTGTCACAAGTATATATATATATAAGTTTATATATACAAAAGTTGGCCGTAAAATTAAGAACTCTGATTGGTAACAAATGTTTTTGTTCATTCGAGTGATAAAAACGTAGCGAACTGAAAAGATATAAAATTCTCTTTAGTGTCTTCTCAGCGCATCAATGATAAAATATTTAAATGAGCGGAGTTGGACTTGGTTTTTTGGTAAGAAACCAGAGAACTTAATGGCCAACAGCAGGGAGAGAGAGAGAGAGAGGGAGTGGGAGAGAGATAGAGCTTCTAAGCGGCGGCATAGACATGGACATGGACATGGTCAATGTGTGAACAACGTGCATTTCTCGATACTAACTTGGCCAGTTAAAATATATAACCAATATGAACATGGCCAGAGGCAAGGCATATTAAATTACATGCAATACGACTTTTGGCAGTGACAGGAGTAACTCGCGCTGTCGGCAGGACAAAGCTAAAGACGAGGACTGAGGGGGGGAACAGAGACACAGACAAGGGACAATCATAAGAGGCATAAACAGTTGTAAAGAGCAAAACCACAAAAGGGCGTAGAGTTAAAATTGAGCACTAAAATGTTATCGCAACGAGGGACAGATTAACTATACCAAGAGGGCCCAGAAGAGGGCCAGAAACGTAGACAGACTCTGGAGTCTGAAGTTTGAGAGATATGAACAGGTAGTCAGCAGACAGGTAGTCATCTCATACGTAAATTATGGAATGCATCTTAAAGATACTTGTACAACATTATGTTCATTAGACTGCGTAACCGATACGCAACAGTTACCAGTCACCAGTCACCAGTGACCAGTAACAACTGTTGTTGTGTCCTTTGACCTGGACAGGTCAACACTGCGTGTGATCGATCGATCGAGCAATTAAAATAAGATCTTCGCAGTTGGCGACGGTGCCATCCAGACGCACCAGTTTCATCTTTCTATATGCGCAGCTCGTTGCGACCCACAACGGCGCTATTGTCCTCTCTCTGCCCATTCACAAGTGTCGCGACTTCATAGATAAAAAAGGACACAGGACATTGATAAGGTTGCGCTACGCATCGTGTATGGCGCCAGTTGACAGTGTCTTTCAGCGAGGGACACTTTTCAAATGATCCTCTTCATTCATCAGTCGAGTAAACTACCTACAAAGGGTAACACTATATCATTTTGAGTGTTCACGACTATAAACTGGGAAATAAAAAAGTGTAACTTAACAAGGACTGAGATTGGAAAAGGACTTGAGGTTTGAAAGGACAATAAGTTAAATTTGTTGATACAGAAAAATGTTACAAGGGATTTTTGTATAAATTTTTGTATAAATAAATGTTATGAGTACTTAAATTTGGAAAAACTTTCTTTAAATAGTGACTAAATATAGCTACTATGACTAGGGCTGTCTAGTACACTAACCAAAGATGTGAGAGTATATTTTTTAAGCCTTATACTTCTTCGCCTTTAAGATCCAGTTCTCCCTCATTTAAATACATCTCCTTCCTACAGTATACACTCCTAAATACCCTATAAAAACCCCGCGCAAGGTGTTTGCCTTTCAGCTAAACGAACTTTAACGAGCTCGACAAACGCTGCTCGCAAATCTCTGAATTTTATCTCCACTTTTCTCTACTTTTCTAAACTTTTCTCTACCCTTAAATGAAATGAAATTTATGAAACAGTTCAAAGCGCATGACACTGATGCCAGAGGGTTGTAATAAAGATACTTGGGGAGCCCATAAATAACATCACGTGTACCAGCTTACAACTCTACGCCGTGTACTCACTTGGTAGTAAATTCAGTTATATATTCCTGAACAGCATTCAGGAGTATTTTATACAGACACACGCCCCATTTCTGTGCTATCTCGGGATTAGAGTGATTAAATAAATAGCAGTTTTGATTGGCAAAGCATCCGGATTAAGTTATCTGTCTAAAGATTACTTTTCAATTATTGGCATCACTTATTTAGTGAATGAGAGAGGGAGAATTGTTTGGGAGAATTGGCATATTTTGTGGAGCTATTTTTTGGATAAAAACATTAATTTTTGTTCAATAAATATTGTAGCGAAAGTTGGTTAAGATATTAGTTGACTTCAGCAACTAGAAGTTGTAGATTGTAGAAGTGTTTAGTATATTTTAATTACATGATTAAATGACTAATGCTTGTCAGACTGTTATTTCAAAAAGTTTACACAAAATTCCTACTAAACTTCTGTATAAACTCCAGAAGTAACTGTATCTAAAAGCTATTTCAAATGTATCTAAACATTCTACTTATAATTTTAGTCACGATATGAGCAGTTGTAATATAACAAATAGTTGAATTGACAGTTGTATCGACAGCAGTAGCTAAAGATTGATGAAAAGTCTATGTATTTCTAGAAAAACTAAGCAAAATTAATACTTATAAAATAAGTTAAAAAAGAACTGATTTTAAGCTAGCGAGAACTTTGATTTTAAAAGTAAATAAAGTAAATAACGAAAATACACTCAAATTTCAAAACATTTCAATCTTTAATAAATTTTATAAAAGCAGTATAAAATTTAAATATTAACGGAATAAATCGTATTTGCAGATTTATAAAGTTAACAGAATTCTGAGCATAACTTTAGCATTCTAAAATCAAGAAAATAAAATAAAAACATTTTTAAATATACTTTATTATTTTCAAATCAAAAATGTTATTCTTAATACACTACTTTTTAAATATAAATAATATTGATCTTATTTCCAGCTTTTTCTACCATTCAGTATTTATTTATAATTACGATTGTTTACATGATTCTAAGAATTTCTAACAACACTTTAATTTAAAATCATTTGTTATCAGCATATGCAAAGTGAACCACAGTATCAGTTGTACCATTAGTAACACAACAGATACTAGTACAGTAGTACTAGATAGTTATCTATACTACTACCTAGTACTTGTAGTGTTGTATGCATTCCCCCTGCTTTCAGCACGAAGGAGAAATGTCATTAAATTGTATTATTATTGCCAGTTGCGAGTACACTGAAAGATACTCGTTGTAATCATATTCAAATTGGCGCTGGCGCCACCTGTCAGACCATCGCTGTAGTTTTGCACGATCCGGCGAAAGGAGTTGGAGTAGGAGTCGTGTATCTGTATCTGTTGTCATTGCTGTAGCTGTGGCTGTGGCGAGTCAACTGTGGATCGCCAACGAAGCAATTGGCAATTGCATGAAGGTGGCCCAATGGACCAGAGATTGCGAGAACAATGTTCTCGTTACATAAAAATCATGTTTTCTGCGCTTGCCCTTGGAGGTCGGTCGTGGCCAGGGTTCAATTGCGCAGGCGGATCGGGCCACACAACGGCAGCTGTGCCAGCAACAATGACAACAAAGAGGGGAAGGAGGGGAAAGAGAGGTAGGGAGAGAGAGAGAGAGGAGAGTCTCTTTGCCATTCAGAGTGGTCAGTTCAAGTTTCATTTGATATTTGTGGCGTCTATTTTACAATCACCCGTCGTCGCAGAAACCACAACGATCTCGATCTTCATATACTTTGTGCATTGTTTGGATTTGTGTTTGAGTTTCTTTGGCAGTTTAGCCAGTTAGCCATTTAGCCATATAGCCCTATAGCCGTTTAGCTGCTTGGCTGTCTGTCCATTGAGCAACTGCTCAAAATCAGAAGACGAAGATGTAGAAAAGTGGCTAATGCGACGACATCCCGCTGCGACGCTTTGCGTGAGGGCAGGGACATCGTCTCCGTCTTCGTTGTCCTCCTCGTCGTCGTCTTTAATTGAGTTATACGACTGACCCCTGGTGATACCTTTTTTTTTTGTTTATTTCTTCTGGAGGGTTGGCCAACTGGCTTAACGTAGTACCATGTTTTGACATAAATAAATGCCTGAATACTTTTAAGTGATCGTATTTTGTTTGACTTTTCTGTTCGGCTTGGTTTGCCCAAAAACCGTTTGGCATGATTTATGATCCTCGATTTGCCAACTTCCCCACATTATATAGATCTCATCTGCTCATCTTATTCATCGCATTCGCTGTGGATGTGACCCATATTATCCACCACTTCCAGGTAGTAAAGAGGCAACAATACCGTTTTAATTCCATTAGACAATAAATACCCAAAATGGGGTGGCATTCAATAACATTTATCAATAGCCAAATTATTGTTTACTTTTCGGGTTTCCAAGAATAAACTAAGTGAGTGCTCTCAAATCTTTGACACTTACATTGAGTGCTCTATTTGCAGTAAACACAATTTAAATTTAAATTTCAGTTTATACAATAATATACTTGCAAATATTAAGTTGTTTTTAATTAGTTGCTGTTTTTATATTATGAATTAAATACAAGCTCATAGAATTTATATTGTAATTCCACTTCTTGTAAAAGTATGCAGCAGTTTTTTAATTTCGAAAAATAGTTGCATACTTTTAGGCTGAACTAAATAATTGCGCGATCTAATCAGCTGATATCGTTGTTTCTAATTAGATGATCTAATCAGCTGGAATAGTTGTTTCTAATTAGACTGCCATACCACTTTAACTGGACTTTACATGACAAAATTGCTGGGTAGTGATACAAAATTGCTGGATAGTGATAAGATTCAAAAAGCTAGAGCTTTTCTATAAAAATAGAGCAGTTATCTGCTTAAATATGTTCATGTTCTACTCTACTCGCTCTTTTATGGAATCTCTTTTGCTGCCAGAGGACATAAATTGACTGTAGGCACTCTCTCTCTTTATATTTTGGCATCATTACTGCATAAAGCATGACCAATTGCTCATTTGTTCTAAGTATAACTTGAAACTATCATAACACGGCCAAATGAAACGATATCATTAAAATAAGGATTTTTAAATTTGTAAATATACCCTAACTTGAATTTTGAGATCTTATATAGATATTTTACTCAAATGCACTAAATTTAATAATTCAATATTTATACATCGATATATGGTTTTACATTAGTTATTGTCCAAATAAATTAATAATGTGTTCCTGATGCCTAAGTCGCCAAGTACTCTTAATCAAAGTGTCAATATTTTGACTACACTGATACAAGTTCTTACAAATTGAAGAATCAACTAACTGGTAAATAAATTAAGACACATTCTTAAATGTATATAGGAGGTGATCAAAGTGAATATAATAAATCAGAATTTAATTCAAATATGACTGTATAAATGCATTTACAAAGTCGATTATCATTTGGCAATGTCCAGCCATGCTCTTAACTTTTAAACTAGAGGATCCCAAGACAAAATTAAACAATTCAATTATTTGAATGGTGACAGTTAATATTTCTATTATAAATCGGTACTTGTTCTGCAAGCTGAGCAGTTATGCTTTTCGATTCCTTTCCGATATAGCCCAATATCATTTTATGCTATTCGTGTGCTTTACAGGTATAAATAGAATAATATAGAGTCTTTGAAGAGTGGACTTTTATATTTTTGCTTCTAGTAGATTTAATGCATGTTCTTAAATAACAACATTTTTTAAAATTCGTTATAATTTATTGCTTTTAAAGATATTTTTGTATTTTGATATACTTTTAGCTTTGTTAATTAATATACCACACGTTCAGTTATAATAGTTTCTTTAAATAAATTTGAATTATTTTTTAGCATATTGTTCCTTACAATTTTTAAATTCAGGTATCATATTTCCTCCGCCAGTGTTTCAGTTTTATTAACTTTTATTAACTCTAAGTGCATTTTTAAGAATTTCTATTAACTAGCTTAAATTACAGTTATTTTTAAAGGCGTCGATCAATAAGAAGGCAGCATCTGTAACAAAAAATATTATTAGTATAAGATCCAACATAAATTTCAATAAAATATTCTATGCAAACCACATGATTTGTGTCCAATACAAGAGTTCCAGTTAATCTGAAAATATAAATAAAAATTTAATATTATTAAAGTTTTTTATATGAAATATAGATACAAATATATAAATACAAAATCTTATAGAAACTAGAATCGATTGAACTAAAAGTCGATGTTGAGAAGGTCATAGAACAGATATGATCAGAAAGGTAACAGATACATGAATTCTACAGACTGTTTGTCTGGCTTGAGTGTCTTTCGGGCCCAATGGAATGGCCAAGTATTGAATGATTCAATTTTATACGGTACTCAGAAATTTATGCTTGTCTTAAGTTCTGAATTAAGCCCAAATCGTCATCTGAAACATCAATAAGATTAGCCACAAGATAAGAAGTTTCCGGTCAAACCAAATAAATGCAAGAGTAGCTTGAGTACAGTGGTGGCAGGGAATATTAGTAACACAACAGTCTTAGAAGCAAGAGAGTTGGGCTTAAAACAGAACTAGCTTTAAAAAAATGGGCTTTAATTAGAAATATTTGTTTTTATTTATAGCTGTTTGGAGCTGATTTAAGTAGAGTTGGTTTCTGCTGGCTATTTAGGCTGTGGTCAATGTTGCTGGCCACGTCTGTAGCGCGCGGCATTAAAGACGAGCCAAAAGAGACTCGTAAATGAAGTCCCAATACATATAAGACGTTGGATGACAGTGGAGACCAAATAAACACGTCGCTTGCCATCCGTTCCCCACACTTCAAAAACCGGCTAATTAATGACGTTGCCCTGCTCATTCCCGTTGCCGTTCCCTACCGTGCCCCTACCCGTTCCCTTGCTGAGGTCGCAGACTCAGCGACCGAGTCGGAGTCGAAGCGGTGCCATTTTTGGTTACTTTGGTGACGGTGTCGTAAGTGAAGTGCCAATAAACACGTGATTTACTTCGGCTCCGACCATGGTCAAAACAGATGCGGGAAACAAAGAGGGCATGGAAATGAGGGGCGAACAAAGGTATGGGGATGCCGCACTTAGTCTCTCTCCTTCTCTCTCTCTTCGTCTCTGCCTTCGTTTGACAGTCAAAATCATGAGCCTTATCGCTTCCATCGGCCATCAAGATTCCGCTCATTAATTTTGAAATTAGGCGGGTTTTCAAGAAGAGCAAAGAAATGATGTCCAGCTAAAGTCCAAATAAACTGTCCACTCCACTGCTGCCCACTCCACAACGGTCCTCCAACCCCAACCTCGAACCAAATCCAAACTCGAACCCGAACCCGAAGCGATGCATTTTCACTGAGTGCATAAATTAATTAAGTCGGCCGGAATGTGTGTATGTGTGTGTGTGAGTGTGTGAATGTGTGTAGTTGGGTTGTGTCTGTGGTTGTGCCGACCTTTTGTCTGGTCTGGCCGTGCTCAAAAAACCAAAGCCCAAAACTCAAAACCAAAGCAAAGGCAAAGGCAAAAGCAAAGCAATATTGACGTCCGACCGTCTCGTCTGCTCCGCAATGGCGGATGTTGCAGAGAGACAAGAGACAAGAACAACAACAAGAGCAACTGAAACTTGTGTGGAACACATACAGAATGAGCTGCATATGAGGGTCTGCTGCTGCTGCTGCTGCTGGTGCCCAACTGGCTCGTAGGATGTTGTAAATTCAAAGCCGCGGCTGGTCCTTTGTAGCCCGTGAGTCATTTGCATTTTTGCCTACTGCCTGGCCTGATTATGAAAGATGCTGCGTGGGTGATAAATGACCCAGCCAGACTCCAGTTGGAGTACCACCCCTTACCCCCCCCTCAAACCCCTTTCAGTTTGTTGCATTTCCAAAATGTTTAAAAATCTTTTGCAACCCCGAAACTCACTCGTTAACCCCTTTTTGCTAGCCAGATTAGCCACAATTTATATCACTTCCACTCGCTTTGCCCCGTTTCCTTCTCTTACTGCCTTTCTCCCCTTCCTTTCACACTTCTCTTACCCCTCTGCAATGACAAGGGTTGAGTCTTGGCCAATCTAATAGATTCCGATTGAGATTTAATTATTTCACTTAATTTTCTAGCTGACTTCATGTGGCTGACTTTGTGCTTAACTTTCATGTCCACGTCCTTTAACAAGTTAATGAAGCGAATAAATTTCTTGGCAATTATTTTGCGGATTCTCTTAATTGACCTCAACTCGAGTCTCGAGATGCGGCCAAGACGCCAAAATGAAGCCCAGAGATGCCAAGCTGCCAACTTGCCAAGCTGCCAAACTGGCCGGGAGGCCATTGGATAAATGGTTTGGCTAAAAGGCAATAAACATGCTTCTGTTGCCGGCTAACTAATTTGCGGCAGATTAAACAATTATACCAAACAGTTGAATTGGCCACAAAAAAATGGGGTAGAAGGGAGGGATGGCTGCTCTTACCTGCAATGAATGATAACTCATTTAGTTACCTCAAGTACTGCAACTACTACCATTTTTTGGGTGAACAAGTAAAACTTTTACTACTTTTTTGTTCATAGAAAAAAGTACTAAAATGTAAGACTAAAATTCTGGAGTGTTTTAAGTTTCAAGTAAGGTCCTAAGTAAGAACTAAGGTGGTATATATCATTTAAAATTCTTCTACTTCTAACATTTTAGTCAAGGATTCCCCTCTGTAATTCATGCCAATTTTTTACAGTGTACCATTTTTATTAAATTTTTAAACAACTCCAAAAAGTCATGCACTTTAATCACTTGCCAAGTTGTTTTTAGCCAAGAGCACACAGCTTAATGATTATTAGTGTAGTTGGCAAATTAACAAAGCAGTAAGCTTTACACATGTATGTACATTACATCGCATACATCACATGCTTGTACATCAGCAGCAAGTCAGTCTGCCATTAGCCAGAACTGACGTCGGACGCTTTGTTTATGATGACTGATTGTTATGAGTTGTCAAAAAGGCATGTTACCCTAGTGTGTGTGATGAGTGTAAGTGGTGTGTATGCATGTGTGTGTGTGTGTGTGTATCTGTTGTCTGAGCGGCAGGAAATCCAGCAGGATTTGTTAAAATATGCCGCCAACATATGCAAATATGTTTGTCTACACAAGCCCAAAAGGCAGAGAGCCAGAGACAAAGAAGAGGGAGGTGGTGAGGGGGAGGCTGAGGTACCCGGCATGTGTCCAAGTGCGCAGACACCAGGCGGGGCTGGGGGCAGTACTGGGGGGTAAGGTGTTTCCACCCTCGCCAAAAGTGGAAACCTATCAAAGTAAGCCGCCCTGCGCTGACAAACATCCCCTGTACTACGCTGTCCTCGGCCGGGAGTTTTGCTTTAATGTTTTGACAGTAAAATAAACATATCGTAGCAAGTAGCAAGTACCAAGTATCGAAATGAGTGCACATACTCGAGAGTGAGTGGCACATAGATGTCAAATGTAATTCATCATTCGTACGAGATGCATCAAGAGCCTGACAATAATTCCCTCTGGCCAAGGATGTTGGAGTGACAGTTAGAGTATATAGTATATATATAACTGTATACCCTACGATTTGGTGTGAACTGTGTGTGGGTCGACCACAGCATAAAACACTTCGAATCCTTTTAAATAATTAATGCCAATTAGAGACAAAAAGTTAATTTTTCAGTCCGATTTGAAGTGCTTGAAAAGTTCTCACTTGGACCTACCATAGGCCAGGTGGGCGGGGGTGTGGAGTGGGTGGTGGGGGTGGCACAGAAGCCTGTCATAAATATTTTATAACATCAATTACAAAGCACTTAACTTTCATGAATTTAATACGAAAGACGCTTCAGATTCGGTTTCATTTTGGAGCTTCTCTTCCTTGGCAAACAGTCAACACTCGACAGCAGGAGCAATCATTTTTTTGTTGCTTTTGTTGTGCCGTGTTTTCCGCTTTATTCGCACGGACAAGTGTAAGCCGGGGAAGCACATACATCCATGTCTGGGCATGTGTGTGCTTGCTCGTCTGTGTAAGCCTCAAGCATAAGTCCATCAGGATCAGCCAGGGGCAATCTAAAGTGACTCGATTTAAACCTAGAACCATTTTGCTGCCCTTACCCTCCTCCATCCCACCTCCAAGTCAGACCGTCTTGTCCTTGTTCGATACGTTCAATATTGAAAGTGTGTGGTGATTTACTTCCCTAAGTTTCAAGCACAAGCTATCCAGTCCCTGCTCCAAGCCCAATCCCTGTACCAAATAAAATAAAATTAAAATCTCATCAGGGGCACAAGTGGCCCGAATCCGAGCCCGAGGTTTGCACACGTTGAATGTTGATAAAAACAATATCAATACATATACGTACACACCAGCGTCTGCTGCCAAGGCGAGTCCGGTAGACACCGCCCTCCGGTCTCCGCCACTCCCCCGAGCCACCTTCTGCCGGACTTGTACGCGTGCCACAATCCCCCCATTGATATTCATAGCCGATTTCAGTGTGGCAAGCAGCAGAGGAGACGCCCCCATCCCCCCAAATCGAGAGCATCGAAAGCAAAACGGGAACATATTTCTACAACATAAATAAATAAAATTTATGTACTGTGTACAACTGGGATTTCGGGTTTTTCCTAGACGTTCTCGAGATTTCACAACTTAAGTCTTAGATAAGTTGTTTAGTTGGACTACTACTCCCAGACAAGTATATCAATCAGGTTATAAATATGGATTACATATAATTGTACTTAGTGGGGAATTAATACTGAATTTAATGGGAAGTCTTTAGATCTTTGCTCTACTTGGAGACTTAAAGGGAGGAAAAGGTAGAAGGTTAAGAAAGTCTGTAGATCTTTGCTCTACTTGGAGCTATAAAGGTAGAAGGTAAAGGGAAAGAGGTAGTGAAACGTTTTTTAAATATTTTCCAATAACTAATTATGTTTTTAGTTATTTTTATCAGAGTTTTATCTTTTTAAATGTATGATTTCTTGTTATTTATTTAAAATTTATTTTAATTTGTTAGAATTATAATTTCTTGATCTTTTGTTACAAAAATCGTTTTTAAATAAGAATAACAAAATTTATTTCAACTTACAGCACCACTGGCGCCACCTATCGTACTCACTGCGCACTAAACCAACTCCTAATGAAATCTATGTAAGTATCACTAGTTAACAGGGTATCTAAACCCCTGAGCAAACCCCTTTCACCCTTCTAACAATCCCATTTGTTTTACTATCACAACACGGGCAATGCCGACTTAACCCTGTCAGTTTTGGGTATTAAAATAGGTTGAAGCTGACGGAATAATCCGATTGTTGAATCCTGCGACTGAGTTTGATTGAATATTGAATTATATGTAATATATTTAAATTTACAAATTGACTTATGGAAACAGAGCTACTTATGCCACATGTATCAGGTGTGTAGCAGAGTTATGTATATAGAAATCTATATCGTGGGTGTATATACTCTTAACTCCTAAGGGTTTCTGGGGTAAGTGAGTGAAGCTCTAAAGGTTTCTTGTTCATTTAAATGCCACATTGTGTTGCTAAAGTGTCCCCAGAGAGATTTTTGAGGCGTTAAAGCGTGGCACCCTCTTGTTTGGGCCAACAAAATGCAGTGGTTTCCGGTTCAGCAAGCGCTGCGTGGAGGCGTGGCAGAGGGCGGGTACGGGGCGGGTTAGGAAGTCCTGGCTAGTGGGAGTTAATTCGCCAAAGTCAGTAACCTCATCAAAGAAGCAGTAGCCAGTTGTTCCCCCCCCTTCTCCCCTGTCTGAACAGGGTGACGACGTCTACGCCGTGCTCCGTTTGCCGTACTATGGCAACATTAGATTTACGCCAAACGACGTGAGACGCATATGTTTATGAGTCTCGTTGAGATTGAGTAGTCAGAACGCGGCAGACAGCAAGGGGCATGCCGCATGGTTAACCGAAAAAACCAAGCAGGACGCGTTGCGCATAAAAGCCGCATGCCGCACAGAGTACGCCGTATGCCGAATGCCTCAGTCCGCCTCTGGCCGCTGGCCCTTGCTGGCTGCTAATGGATTTCAGAGTTACCGCTTCGAGTCTCTCTCTCTCTCTCTCTCTGTCTCTCTGTGTGTGGCTGCCACAGCCTCTGTGCGTTGAAGGGTTGAAGGGCGAACGCTTTGATAGCCCGCACGGCAGCATGCTTTCAATTTACCCCCCTACCCGGCTGTACTCTGCCCCACTCCAGCCAGCTCTTCCTGCTACTGCCTCAAACGCCCTTCTGGGTTATTGTTGTAGTCCGCTCCACTCCCCTCCGCTCTGACTTACGCACCGTGAGTGAAGCAAGCGCTGGCCCAAAAGAGCCCAAAGCGCCCAAAACAGTGCACGGCGTAGTGCCCTAAGGGAAACCCTCTCGCAGTTTCCCGGGCTTTTCCCGCACGCGACTTTCACACTAACGTAATAAAGAGCTCAACGACACTCAAATTGAATACGTCTCATGGTGCGAATGGCGTAATGATTTTCTATGTGCAACTCACTCGATGCAGATAATGTTTGCCCGCATCCCAGAACTCAGCTGGCAACCCCCTTGGTGTGTGTGGTGTCTGCAGCCTGGGCGGTTTTGTTTTTGTTTGCGTGGTGATAGAAATTAACCCCTCAATTGAGGTTGAATTTAATTTGGCGCAAAATGGCAAGAGGGTGTGTGCGTGTGCACAGCATCCCCCCACAGCATCCCCCTCGCCTCTCGCCCCTCTCCACTCACTGCTCATTTGGCTGCTGAGTTTGTACAGTTGAAAATGATATCGCTGTTAACGCTAAAGGGCCATTGTCAAATTGTCTCTTATTAATTATGATGATGCGTCGCCTGAGAGAGAGAGAGAGAGAGAGAGGGGAGTGTGTGGGGGAGAGAGACGTCTCTTTCATGGAGGGTGACTGCATGCAGCATGCAAATTTGCCTGAATTTGGCGTTGGCGTCTTTAACGTAATTTATTGCACGTTGTTTGGGCTTAGAGTGAAAAGTTAATACCAAAAGAGCCAAAACCTGCCGAGTGTATGAGATATATATTTAAATCCTTAACTTGGGCTGCTGCCTCCCCCTACCTACGCCCCTGCTTAGCAAAAGGGTGGAGGGTGGGCATTGATTTGCACATGAAACTATGCGAAAGGTAACCCCAAACAGAATTTGCTTAATTTCTATCAGACAATGGCAGCCAACGGAACAATACAAAGGCACACAAAAGGCAGTGAAGCAGTGAAGCAATCACAGCAATCACAGGAATCACAGCATAAAGGTTTCGACTTTAAGCCCCAAGACCCTCAACCCCTACACCCCTCAACCCGTTGGACCCTGCCGTTCCTGACCTGCGCCCCATTAAACCCATTTAGTTTCTAACCAACAGACATTGTCGAGTGCTGTTAAGCTAATGGAAATTGACGTAAATGTTTCAAGTTCAACCTGAATAATTCCTGTTGGGTATTATCTGCTTGTTTACGATTCCTTAAAACTCTAATTATGTGATGGATAAAATGGCGACTGAATAAACGTTAAGAATTAAGTCTTGCCGTGAAGTTTTCTTAAGAAACTAAAACTACGAAAGTTTTTATTTTTTATCGACATATTTATGCCCTGTAATTTGCATATGCTAACGTTAAGCACATAAAATTGATATTTATACTATATTTTAATTAGCTTTTATTAATAGTTATGGAAGAATTTTACTATCAATAAACCTATATAGTTATCCTATTAGTTTAAATGCAGTTTAATTAAAACATTATTTATTATACACCTTAATAACTTTAAGTGCGTAAATAATTTGCTAATAAATTTGTTAATTTAATGTGAATTTCAAACATTTTATACCCCATTAAATGACAACTATTTTTATTATGTAGAATAATTAAATAGAAATCAGACGACAATTTAATGGGAGATTTTAGGCTCATGGAAACTGATACTAATTAATAAAAATAAATGTATAAAGCTTTTAATTAATTAACTTTATCAATTTTCATCTTTAAGGGTGATTAAACAAATTTTCTTTATATAAAATAAATACTCACAAGCGTCAACATAAATTGCTGCTAAAACAGTGCCTTACGATTGTATGCGGCCAGTGCGCATTGCAGGCGATAGAAATCATAACTAATGAAGCAGAGTGACAAGATCAATGGGTCGATCAAAAGACACCTTGGGCTGTCACAGGAGGGAATCCCAGACTCCAGCCGAGCGATGTGGCCCAAAAAGCGCTACAATTTTCAAGATCACAGCATGGGAAACTTGTGGAACTGGGGAACTAGCGCCAGGACAGTTTGTGTCTTGAGCTGTGACTGCTAACCGCTGCTCCTTCTCCCCTCCCCTCCCCTCCACCCTCTTGAGTGGGTTTCATTCATTCGCGATATTTCATTTCTTTATTAAGTCAGTGCCATATTTTGTGAGCTGTGGGCGCCGTTTCCCTGTTCTGCCTGGATTTAAATTGCCCAGAGAGAGACGTAGTGAGAGTGAGATAGATTTGAGTACGCTTCCTCTTGCTGTCTGTCTGTCTCTGGGCAGTGCTCACTGTGGCGCACAGCTGGAGCTTGTTACTTTGATGTATTTGAGACGCTTTGCGCTTCGCGTTTATTTGTGGATGCGTCAGTTGCAACAGCGGGACTCCACTGGATGCCCCAACTGATCTGCTATGGGACTCTGCCCTGCCCTGTACTTTAAGCCTTCATAAATAATCACTCAAAAGCTGTTTACACATTTTAGCCAAACCAAAGCGACTGTCAAAGAGTTTGAGACTTTAAATATTGCAAATTTCTCAGTAGCAAATTCGATTTGATTAGATTCGATTGATTCTTTTTGGCTTTAAAAAATTGTTTATGGAAATTTAAAAAATGGCAAAATAAAGTTAAATTCTTGAGCCAAATTTCAACATTTTTAAAATATTTTTAGAAATATCTTGATTGTATTCTAAACAGGACTAAATAGTAACGCACTAATTTACATATTTCATAAATATTATTCAGTTCTCTTCAATATACCAATAAACAAATTAAATATACTCTATGTATTATATTTATACAACACAGAGTAACTTACAAAATAAACTTCAAGTCTTCCAAACAATATTTATTTAAGAATATAAAGTCAAAAATTAATTTGTTAATTGTGATAACAAAAATTAATTTGTTATCTGTGAGAGCTTATAGACGACTACGGCCCAAGAAGGTATTATCTTTGAGCTATATTTCAAATATACATTTATTTTTAAAATATTATTCTAAAATAAATTTGAAGTTCAAGTTGAATAAAACTGTCAATTCGCTTTAAATCGTATTAGTTCTGTTAAAGTTATAATAGTTTACAGATCTAGAAAACTCTGTAGCCAAATCAATTTGAAGTTTGTCTGGTCTAACAGTCAAGTGTTTGCTTGAGCCATGTATTATTTACAACACATTTCCAGCTGTAATGGCTAAATTAATAATGCTGCTTCGATTAGCTGCGTGTGTGTGTGTGTGTTTGTGTGTGTGTGGAACTCACACAAGAGTTACTACTGTAAGCCAAAGACGAAATGCGAAACATTTGTCAAACGCTTGTCAAAGGCTGAAAAGCTTGTGGCATTATTTCTATGAGACAATGCACACGATATCGAGAGTGCCGCGAGTGTGTGTGTTGGCCAGGCCAAGCCATACCACGATATTGGCTATAACCCGGCTGTGTGTGTATGGTAACGTACGTAACCGCCCATTAGCCACATGCGCGCCTGCGTGACACTTTGGCATCAATCAAAGTTTCACCCGTTTCACGAGTGTGTGTCATGTGTGTGTGCGAGTGTGTGTGCTGGGTTTTTGGGTTCGGATTTGGGTTTGGGTTTGAATTGTATTTGTTATTGTTGTTACGCCGCCTGCGTCGCAAGCGCGTAAAAAGACATTTTGACAAATTCAAGTAGCGCCATCTACACTCGGCTTTAATAGCTTTTATACTGCCTGTCACGATATTTCATCAGTCAAACGACCACGACTTCGACTAGACCACAACTCAGACCACGACCCACGACAACAACAACAACAACAACAACTGACACACATGGCAGTCAAGGCCGGAAAAAGTGGAGGACAACGCCGACAAAGTAGCGCGAATTTTATTTGATGTTATTTCCATTTGAAAATGAGTTATTGGTGCTGGTAACAACCCCTAAAAGTAACCCCCTCCCCTCGCCACTACCCTCGCCGCTACCCTCTTCGAGCCATGTCCAGACACAAACATTCATTCAGTTAACACGCAGCGCTTGGGGGCGCAAGTGGGCGCGGCTCTGCACAGAATGCGCATAAATATTTTTGGGTGCCAAACTTGGCTCCCCTTTTGTCTTTAGAACCTTCCCCCACCACTTCCACTCCCTCCGCCCCCCATTACACACACATGCGTTCATTCGAATTGCGATTTCCTTTCATTCTCTATGCCGATTTGATTTATTTTATTTGTTTTGTATGACACCCGCAAGTGTTTCCCCCATTTTCCCCACTCTACCCCATTCCCACTGCTATCACTTCTATATTGTGGTATATTAATTTTGTAGGCGTTTCCACAAAAACCAGAAGCGTTTACACCACATCAATAGAATGCGGCATAAAATGTTTAACTTGAGATATAATATTTATATCACGCTGCCCAGAAGGGAGTGGTTAAATCAAATTGGGCTTTCAAACTGCTGTAATAGCGGATAACACGACAGCAGTTGGCTAAATTATATGGCAATTGGTCATTATCAGTGTTGACCAAAGACTTAAGATAATTAATGTAGGTAGTCTGATTTCCTTAGCGCATAAACTTGTTAGTTTGATTGATGGGCAGTTGAACACTTGAAAAATCAGTGATTTCCAGTGAAATGTTAATTGAAATGCAAATTAGATAAATAAAAAATATTTATTTATGACTTAAATTAAGTTTTTTAAGTATAAAGTTAACCAAAATTCTAATTTTGTATAAAAGTAAGATGTTTCTAACTTAAATTTATAGTTGCTCCCTGAACTGCTGCTAATTAGCAGCAATAATCCAATTGGAAAGTGCATGTAAAACTGCACTGCTTGCACTTCTTGCACTGCTTTACAGACCTCTCCCACTGCTTCTGCTGCCATCGATTTATATGCTTTAAATATATGACATTTATGTATCTATAAATGCATATAGGTAGCTCGGATCAATGGACATTAAGTTCCCCATTGCGATGACTGATTGATGACGCAACTGAATGAAAAGGTGATGAAGCGAATGCGTATGCGAATAGCGAATTGCGAATAGCGAGTATGGCACATTAGATATTCATGTGATTCGCCAGTGTATTGACTTGGGGGTGGTTAGTAGGAAATGCCTCGGGACCGCCCACTCACTGTTATACTGTCTGATAAATCACATATTTTCGCTGATCAAATCAATCTAATTGACATCACTCAAAATGATGGCAGAAAACTTTTCACATTCGTTTTCGCACAAAAAAATGCGAATAAATGAGTTCAGAATGGGGACTACGGTTCATCGCTTCAGGCGCTTCTTCTTCTACCCCCAACCCCCTGTGTTTTTTTTTGGTTTAATGGTGGCTGTGTTTGGAGGCAGTGCGTTTGCCGTCAGAGCCACAGAGCCGCAGCCGGAGACGGAGCCAGAGCAGAGCCACGTGATTTATTTTCATTTGGATACCAATGCCACCAGCTCCGTATCCACCTACGTTCCCCGTTCCACTGCCCCCTGCCCTGTCCCAATTTCAACGCTCCGTCATCCTGACATTCGAATTGAAATGCAAATTCTGACGAATGTGCGCACGTTGGGCGCCTAGGGTCCCGGCTCTCTCTCTAGACGGGTAGGATGTCGACTCCGATTCTGATTCTGATTCAGATTCCAACGACCAACGACTTTCTATGGTAAATGAGCCATCAGCCCGTGTGCGTTTCAATCGGAAAATCGGAAGTACACATGTGCATACGCCCTCATATACATAGATACATATATATGCTTAAGCCTGTACATAGTCGGTATATAAATCCGTGTCCACATACACCCATTGTACACATATGTACAGTGGGTCTAAGTGCTTTAAATCAGCGCTTCACTTTAAGTGCTGCATCATTATTTTAACTAGACTACTTTAAAGGTCCCGACAGACAGAAATACTTAGCATAACAATACAGTTAAGGTTTAGAGGGTAACTATAGTTACTGCACTGCTTGCTAGCGGTGGGGTGCTGCGCAAGCAGTGCAGTCTTCTAATTAGAGCAGGACTGTTTCATGAAGTACTTTAATTATTTATTAGTTTTTAATATATATTTGTGTATTAAGTTAAAATAAAAAATGACTTACTCTTTTTAGATACCGTTTTAGCCATAAGTGGAAGATTATCTAGTTCCAGTGCCTGTAGACAAGCAAGTAAGCAGCGTAATTAGTAAGTAAATGAAGCAAATCACAGTAGACATTCAATGTAATTTGTTTACTTTATGCCGATTGCTGGTCATTCCTTTAGTCCTCTCAGCTATACATAAGTAACTGTACTTACATACAGTAGTGTGTACTTGTAGGGAAATGCTGCGTTTCAACACTACGAGTATTAACAAGTGCACTTTATGCGCACGTTCGCCGGAGAATGTGTCTCTCTGCTCACATTGCTACGCTGTACATAGACTGTCACACTGTCGGGCTGTAGGACTGTCGGGTATCACGTTCCTGACACTCAGCTGCCTGCAGTGCCCTTCTCTTTCCCTCCTTTCCCCTCCGCTTCCACCCCTTCCGCTACAACTGTAGCCCTTTGTGACGTGCAAGTCGACGACATCGCTCATACAAACTGCATGCCCTGTTGGAAATTTGCTATGCACTCCTGTGCGTCTGCCTAAAAGTAGACTGTATATTTTGGTTACGTTTAAAATTATTGCAAATTTAATATTAGATACACAAATTTCAGCACATAAACAAGAGTTTAATAATATATGTGTTCACATCGCATTAGTTGCTGAACAAAGTCCTTTTTGTGGACACTCGGTTGCTGCGCACACATGCCGAGACACACACCCCAAACACACCACCCTACACACACACACACACACACACACTCCTCGTACACATCTACATATTGGGGTATGCTTTGGAGTGCCTTCCTTGGAGAATTACTGTCGGTCTCGGCGGTCCAGTCGCTTGTTCGGGCAAAATAAGTTGTTCAAGTGGCAGCTTAATTCGCATAAAATGAAAACACGCTGTCTACATTGTTCCTACAACTTTTCGAGTTTTTATGGCTCTTAAAATGGCTGCTAGACAAAAAAGGGTTACCACCAAAGCGCTTTGCCGTTGAATCTATGGCAATTGCGTTTTGCATAGACTAAAAGTTTTCTCCTTTCCTATTTTTTTCTCTCTTTACTTTTCTCTCTTGAGGTTTTGCTGAAATAATTGCAAACTATTCATCAGAAATTTCAGGCAGAGTGTTTAAGCGTAATACCCTGTACTAGCGCTAATTAGAAATGGCAAAGGAGGACTGAAAATCGATTATCAGACTTTAAGTTAGTTTTTCAGACACTAGGCTGCACTGCTTGCTCTAGAAACTATGTACAGCAAGCAGTGCAAGCAGCGTTAAAGAGGGGACAAGTATGGAATTTTAAAGCAAATTTATTTTATAATGGTATAAACTAAAATCATTAATTTTAACGAGGTATAAAACATACAAGCACTTAAAGTTAAAGCCCCGAGAATTGATAAATATATTGATATAAAAGCCCCTTAAAACGATTGCTTGATGAGCTTCCCGGGAGCTAAGAAAATTAGGACATTATTTAGGAATTTTTGGAGGCATCGCAAAAAACTTGACTTTGACTTGCGGTATTTTATTATTATGTTAATTTGAATTGGACTCCTGTAAAATGCGTGCCAACTGACTGATCAACTTAATGGGGTTGTATGTAGCTCAAAGTGAGCTTCAAGACGCAAACACGAAAGGCTGCCGTCACAAGTAGTGACGTAGTGGCAGCCAACGTGCAACGTGCAAACCTGCAGTTGAAGCAGGTGAGGCAGGTGTCATTGAACACCTTCCACCATCACCCAGGGGAGAATGGGTAACAAGTCACTCGCGTGGTAAACAAAACTACATAATAATGTTATAAGCAGGAATGTAATAACGAAATGCATTTAATCGCTTAGGTCCAAATGTTCACACATAGCTGACATTGGAATTATTGTATTTACGTTTATGAAATACTTTTTTCTTTAATAATAAATTTCAGTTTTCCACCCCAATGACAGCGACAACAATTATTTGTCCGACAGCAAAAACAGTTAGTAGATCTACTACCACCAAAACTTTAGTAGGCTTAGTGTAACAGTTTGTTAAGTTTTGAATTGATGAACATGCTCGGTCTCTAATGCATTCTTTAAATTAACGGACTTTTATAATAGAAATAAAAATAAATGGTTTTTTACAATTATTCACACTCAACAAGGCTGTGGAAATGTGCGTGTAACTTCGAAAGCTTCGTAGCCAAGTTAATTGAAGAATTTCACAGCAAATAAAGCTTCCCTTTCCAGTCTGGTCTACAAAGAAACAACAGCAGCAGCAACTACAACAAAAGCCATACACAATGTCAGTTAATCACGAAACAAAGTTGCATGTTGTGCCAATGTGCAGTGAGACTGAGACTAGTAAAATGTATTCAGAAATCCATATGAATATTCAATTAGTGCGTTTTTGTTTTGTTTTCGTTGCAAGCGAATATTAAAATCATTTTCGAATTCATTTTGGATTGAAAAGCTCAGAGTTAATCGACCAACAGATACGACACACCCATTTTCACTTGGGTGGTAAATAACAACTAAATAAATTCATAAATATTTTTTAAATAGAAAACTTGTTACAACAACCTTTAAAATTGATTGTATTTTCAGATCTTGGCTCTTCTACGACCCTTTCGGAATTTTTCTCTAAAGGTATTTCCACTGTCTCGTCTCACTGCCTTTCAATTTGCCTCCCCATCCCCTCCTCCCTCTGCTCACTACCCAAGCCTGTAACCAACAGCCGTCAACGATCTACGCTACAATAATTTAGCGGTTAAATTCAGCATAAATGAATAATTATGCTTTTAATGGTGCAAATTGCGAATTGAATTGTTTTCGTTGTTCCACACTAGTTCTGGCAAAACCGACAGTTTTTCATAACCACAAAACAGTTTGCTTTTACTTTGTCCAAAATTTATTCGTGGGACACGCGGGAAATTCGTGTTCAAAGCGCTCCACAGCGCTAGTGACAAAAGTACTAATTATGCAACACCTGAGAGCTAAACAAAATGGAAAACCGAATCGGGTAGAATTTGTAACATTAAGTTAATCTTTTTTTAAGTGTGAATTTTGGATTTAATCTACTGAAAGTTCTGTTCGCTCGGTATTACAGCTGGAATATTAAAATTCCCAGTTGAATTCTCAAGCGAATAGAAATCCACAGTAAGATACAACAGAATTTATAAGTGTCCAGATTAAGTAAAATAATATTGTGCATAGCAAGCAGCTGTCAACTCTGTTAAAATACGTGCAACTCGTGAGCCCGTGAGGTTAGCGAAAAACATGAGCGATCAGCTAAAAGTGAAGATTTTTTTTAAAAGTTAATATTAAGTTAATGTTAAGTTAATGTTAAGTTAATGTTAAGTTAATGTTAAGTTAATGTTAAGTCAATGTTAAGTCAATGTTAAGTCAATATAAAGTCAATGTTAAGTTAATGTTAAGTCAATGTTAAGTCAATGTTAAGTCCATGTTAAGTCAATGTTAAGTCAATGTTAAGTTAATGTTAAGTCAATGTTAAGTCAATGTTACGTCAATGTTAAGTCAATGTTAACTCAATGTTAAGTCAATGTTATGTTAATGTTAAGTCAATGTTATGTTAAGTCAATGTTAATGTTAAGTCAATGTTATGTTAAGTCAATGTTAATGTTAAGTCAATGTTATGTTAAGTCAATGTTATGCTAAGTCACTGTTAACGATAATGTTAATGTTAAATAATTTTTCATAGCGACCAGCTGAAGTTTCTGTTTGCCTGGTATTTCAGCAAGAAATACTAACGATTTTGGGCACTGCAGATCAAAGCGGTCAAGAAAAAAAAAATCCGCGAAAGGCCAAAATCGAAGATTTCTTTGTGTGAAACACCAGGCCATCAGAATCAGCAGCAAGCGACAGACTGTAATTTAAATTCAATTACAGAGAGTAGAGCATAATTTCGGGCGGCGTATGAAATTTTTATGTGTGGGCCGAAAACGCTTGTCTGTTTCTAGTATAGAAATGTTAAAGCTATTTTAGTCTAAAAGTCAAAACTATGCAACTTTGATATTGAATATTTTGGGACTCAACCGTTAGATTTTCGATTGGTATGACTTTTTGGACTCGGGAGGCCCAGGACTATCAAAAAAAAGATTATTATAATGCTTTCATAATATAAAGCTTGGAAGAAAGCTTTCTTGTTTAGTGTAAAGTCTAAGAGTCCAAAATATGCTAACTTTGAAATTGAATATTTTGGGACTCAGACATCAGATTTTCGATTGGTATGTCTTTTTGGACTCGGGAGGACCAGGACTATCGATTAGCATCAAAAAATCGCAATCTTAAATTTAGTCGATTTTTGACAAAAATGCAAAGGGGTAACACTGCAAAATTTGTCAAAATGGGGTCGAAATTAAAAATTTGAATTTTTCCATGGAATCGATGCTACTAGTTGTCGGAAGCCTAAAAAGGCAACGCTTTTCAAAATATCACTTCATTTGCCTGAGAAATGATCAATCAAAGTTGAGAATATTATTTTTTTTATTTTAATTTTTCCGACCCTGTACGTAAACAGTACACAGAGAGTGCTTCTTGTTAGCGTCACAGATGACAGCCAACAATCGCACAAACCGTTCGTGCGCTCTATTGACGTCCGCGGACAATCAGACAAACAGCAGCAGAGATCTCTGAGCGCAATTAGCGCAGAGAGTGGGAGCCTGCTTACGCTGTTAATAACTTGTTAGTTACTTTGTAGCAACGCTAACAATTATAAATTATAAATTCTATAAATTATTTACTCAAATTGATTCAAAATTGCAAAGTAAGTATTTTTCTGTGCACTTAAACGACGTAAATTGTCGATAGTAGCTGCTAGAAATGAAGAAAATATTTCCATAATTCTTGTTCCAGAAGCGAACACCTTTCCTGCTGCTATAAATTACTCTTTAAATGTATTTTTATAATATAAACATAAGGATAATATTTCCTGTAATTTTGTGAAGGGTAAATGGCATGCACTAAACACATATTTAGTTATACTATTTTTTATTATCTTCCTCTTGAGATACATATTCATATCGAAGTATGCAAATTAGGGACATGTGTGCTATGCAAACTCAACTGGTTTTCAGTTACCTGTAGTGAGAGCGGTACTTGTACTAGGTCTACACACACACTCACACACACACACACACACACACACACACTCGTACACGCACACATACCAGCGTCAAGATGAAACACATTTCCGTTGTATGGTCAACGACAGTGGCTTAGTCGGTCTAATTAAAAATTCTTATAAGGCAATTGCAAAATTGGTTTCTTATCTTTGTTTTATTATCGGCGCCACGAACGCTTAAACATGATGAGCTGATGGATAGCTGACCAACCAAAGGGGCAAGGGACGGGGTGAGACCTTTTGACCGCACTCTTCGCGCTCTCTTTATTTTTCTAGCCCCCCCTTTCGGTCCCACTCTCTGACCAGTGGATCTTATGCACGAGCATAAGAATGAAAGAAAAAAAAAAAACTTGCATTTATGAATAATATTATATTGCCTCATGATAATTTTGCTGTTTTTTCCCGTTTCAGGTACCCTACGATAGGTTCTTTGCAATATTGTTAATGCCTGCCAAAGCGACGGAGGCGTTTTGCGAACTATTTTCTGTTTATGGTCACAGTCACGCGATCTAAGGAACAAGTACACATCGGAATATACATATATATAGGCATGTGTATATATGTTTGTGCCTGCGTGCTCTTTCATCAACTTGAAGACTTTAAAATATTACTTTAGTACTCGTTAATAAAGGCTGTTTAATATTTGAAAGTTGGCAGCTTCGAGTGACAACAGCTACAACAGCTACTTACCACTAAGATAGTCTATCAAATTTAAATTATTCCTAAGAAAACATGACATTATTTGCGCTCTGGAAATGTTAATTTAAACTGGACTCGGAAAGTAATTAAGATGTTGTTTAACTAGTAGAAACTAAGCCTGGAGTTAAAAGTAAACTCAAAACTAAAATTTTAACTATATACATATTTAATTTATTTTATGCAGATAGCAATGAAGTAAATTTACCGCAGTACATAGCAATTCATTCAATCTGTTCTCATTGCTGTTCCCACCACTGTTCCCTCTTCTCATTTCTAATTTGCACTGCTTGCTCTGAGGGCATCACTTAGCACAAGAATTCTAAGCTTACATTGCCAATTGAATGTATTTTTGAATAAAAATAAATCTTATGAAGTACCTAGATTAAATATTTTAAACATTTTTAGAATTTAAGTAATTTAAACCATTAAAATGTTAATAATTTAAATAGTTTAGATATTGTATTTGTAATTCCCACTATTTTGCTTTTTTTAATAAATTTACTTTACTTCGTAGTACTAAGTACCAAATACAAACCGAACAAATATTTTTTTTAAACATTTTAAAATAAAAATAAATCACAATTAATATTTAATATTTCTTTTCTGTGTTTTAAAAACTCCCTGTTTAGCATTAATATCGAATTTCCACTACATTACGCTTAACTAACGGATAACAAATAGCTGCTAAGGCAAAGAAATTTGCAAGTAATCGAGGCATGACTGATGAATGACTTTCAATAAAATATTTAGCATAATGAGCAGCTGCCGAGGGAAGAAGCAGTGCATACTACAAACTAATTAGCACTGCTTTACCGCTCAACTATTGTGCGATTACAAAACTAACTGATAGCCAACTTGTGTTAATTACTTTAGATAAGTTTCATACATAATACAGCAACTAACGAGGCTTATCTGGCCAAACTTATAGTAGATATCACAGAAAAATAAACTTTAGCGAAAGCTTTGAAATCACATGACCCTGAAAGCTTTCAAGACGCCGAAACCGTTTTCATTGTTTAGCACAAAGTTGAAGAAACTTTTTAAAAGTCAAAAGATGTTTTGTTATTTTTTAGGCTACGCTTCAGTAGCTCACGCACTTTTCAAGTTTACTTACGTCGGATCGTGACAGTTACAGTTACAGTTGGGCCCATCCCAGCAGCGGCAGTGTTAGCGGGTGCCGACTGTGCCGTAGTCCGTTTCGGTTTTGCTTTTGGATTTTGTGCGCGCCCACTCTTGCCACATGATGTGCGCAATGCCGTGTTCGAGCGCAAACTAGTTGCGTTGCAAGTTGTGCTTTACGCCGCCGGTGCGCGCCGCTCTCTCTCGCTCTCTGGCTCTGTTCGTACTCGTCGTGCCTTACTCTCTGGGGTGGTGTCTGTCTCTGTGTGTGTGAGTTGCATGCGGCGCATGCGCTTTGCACGGCAGCTGAAACTGGTTTCGTTGTGCGTGCAAGCGAGACAGACACTGCCCATCAGTTGGCACTGCTCTTTCCAGCTGCAGCAAGTGGCAAGCGGGTGTGCGACGTGCGGTGAGTGGCGAGTGGCAAGTGGAGCTGGGGCTGCTTCATTGGAACATGCAAAAAGGGGAAATTGCTCCGCCCACTGATAACTGCCAAAAAGCCAACTGCTTGTAGCTCGTGTCTCTCGTGTTCCCTCGTGGCCCCTCGTCTCCCATCGTGTCTCCTACTGCCGCTCGTATTGTTTTAAGTTTTCCACTTTGGCTTGTTAGCTCCAGGGTTTTAATTAGAACATATTCTAGAGGTATTAAAAGACTGCTACTAATTCTTCTAGGATTATCTAACTATCTAAAAATAGATGTTTCATATTTATGAGTTCTGAACTAAATATAAAGGTAAATTACAGTACTTATTAGCTAACTAGTGCAGGTCGATTTAAGTTAGCAGGTGCAAATACAGGTAGATTTTAGGGTTTCATTAAAAGTGTACATGTCTGTGCATGTGCATGTGTGTTCGTGTGTGTCTGTTCATGTCGCTGCCGACCAAAAAGTCTGAACACAAGCCTATGTCTACTCGTACTTTCTATAGACTTTGAACATGAGCTAATCAGCAGAACTCAAACTGCGGACAGGGAGACGCTACCCCATTTCAAACCACTCCCCCCCTGGTGCTGCCCTTGTGCCTAGATTGCCATGGACTGTCGAAAATTGCGTCCATGTCATGCATTCGCATCCATTCATTACCTAGTACGAGCTGAGTGGCCGGACAACAGCGTTTGGCGTTTTGGATCCCTGCAAATATGCCGTGTTCGCATGTTATCCCAAATGTTCCGAGTGCCCCAAATGCACCCGCTGCACATTAGCCCAGCGACAGAGACACACAGAGACTGAAAGGGAGGGAGGGAGAGGGTGAGGGTGAGGGGGACAGAGAGAGGGAATGGGGCTTTCTGTACTTTATTTTGGTGAACGAGCAAACATCTTGTCGGACTAGAAAACAAATGGCTTTGCTGGTTTAAACATTCAGTTTGGTCCTTTTTTGAAAACTCCACACTTTTTTCTGTCATTCGTCCTCGCCAAAAATGTTGACTTCGCCGGGAACATACAACACACACTACACACACAACACACACTACACACAACCAACAGCTCGTACATTTTTACAAATCCCTTTGAATTCACAGCTCCACTCGGTGCTGTGAGTGCAAAAAAACTGATTTTTGTCGAGTCCATTATCATTACTTCTAATTCCAATTGGACTAGAGGAGCAGAGTGTGCACAGAAAGGTATGATGAGCATAGAAGTGCTGTTTTTATTTGCATGTAGTAAGAAAAGAGTTAAAGATTAATAATTTCGTACATACAAATCCACAATAAAACAATAGAAACAATTCTAAAGTAAACACAAAATTCGCATTAAAATTGAGCTACAAAATCTTGTTTGGAAAATATTATGCGGTTCATTGAGCATCTCTCAAGTCAATAAACCTATGTTATGTGTATGCTTATGTTCAGTTCAAACTGATCATGTTACCTTTATAGATCAGATCAGGCATTAGCCTTATAAATATGATGATATCTTCGGACTTTAAATCAAAAGTCTATGCACATAACAATAATTTCCAATTGAACTTGCTTTAACTACTTAAAACTTAAGAGTGTGAGTATTTTTGCCATAATATTTGCATAAATCGCTGATCTTAACTTGGCTTTATGTTGCGTAATCGGCATACGCTATGGACACGATCAGGGAAAAATGGAGAGAGAAACATGAGCCAAATAAAAATCTCATTTGCACACAAATTTACTCCCAAAATGGCCAAGGAGCGCATCATTCAACTGTAGACAGTATGGGTGAGTGTGTGTGTGTGTGTGTTGTGGACTGGTAACTGGACACCGGATGCAGATAAATCTTTGGGTTGCCGCCATACTCCATGCTAAAAAGAGGGAAAAGAAAACAAGGCCCAAAAGCTTTGGCAACAAGTGCGAGTGCGTCTTGGTTTCTTTTTTTGTTTGGACTCGGAATCGGAATCAGAGTTGGACTCGGAGTTGGAGTTAAAGCTCGATCGGAATCATGCGATAAGCGCAGACTTTTTGCAGTCACAAGTCGCCAGTTGGATGCTGACTGTGACAAACTTAATTGCGCCTATTCCTGCATTAATTGTACTCACACGCGCGAGACGAGTCTTCCAGACTCCACAGACTCTTCAGGCCCTCGAGTCTTTAGACTGCAGCTCACGATTTGCATGGCGTCAGTGGCTGTTTGGGGTAGGGAAGCTGGGAGGAGTGGGAGTTGGTGGTAGTACTGTCTTGGCCTGGCCAAGTTTCCCATTTCATACCTTTACTTAGCGGCGGAATGTGTTAATTAAATATTTAAATTATTCCCAGCCATTTGCCGATCAGCAGACAGACGACAGTCTGCGAAGCTACACAGAAAAAAATGAAAAAAAAAATTTCTAAAAGTAGAAGTGTAATAATTACTCAACACTGGAAAAATAAAACACAACACTTATGTCCTTAACCTTATCTAATCTATTGTTTCATATATAAATTTAATAATTTAAATTCTATATTTATTTCTAGCCGTGTACCTGTCGGGTATGCCAGACTACAGCAGTCGCGTCGCATCGATTGTGGGGTGTGCCGTGTTCGATCTGCGTGTGTTTTTTGTACCCTTCACTTCCCTTCCCTTCCCTTCCCTTTTATTTATTTATTTTTTAGGTTTTTGCAACTCGAAATGAAATGAAAAATGGCGACACGCGTCCTTTGGGTAAAAAACGAAAACCGCAAAACAATTTTATTTTAATTTTATTTTATTTTATTTCACTGCATTTGGACAGCTACCACACATAGCGGCAATAATTTAACTGGCAGCGCACAGTGTCCTTGCCCGTGTCCTGCGCCATGAATTTAAATAAAATTAATTAAATTTCCACAACGAATGCCAGCAGGTCTTTTTTGTACTTTTGTTCATTTTGGTTTTTATTGGCCAATTTGAAGCGTTTTAAATGGGGGCGTGGAGTCGTTTGGACGGGGGTACGGGGGGCGTGTGTGCAGTTTGGCCAACAATTCCCACCGCAAGGATAACAACGACAACAAAGCCATAAACTTGTACGCTATCAATGTACATTTCTGCATAGATAAATTAGAAAACGCAGCTCCACAAAACCATTTGAGATACAAATTAGAGCCGCGGGCCTACAGTGCGGCTCCAATCATCACGAGCCATTCATCTGCTGCAGCTACACGTTGCACGCTGCTCGCTGTTCGCGTTGCACAACCGCGGATATACGCAAAACATACCCAGGCCCGACCACGGTCACCGTGTAACGTGCGCTGGGGGCAGCTTCTGCCTGTTCGCTTGCAATGCGGCATGCGGCATGGGGCATGCGGCAGTGCGGCAGTGCGGCATTGGGGCTGCCGCTCTCGAATGAGTTATAGCGCTTGTTGGCGATTTTATTGCCACAGCGCACCCATAAAATATGGTAAATTATAGCGGTTTGTTGTTTTGGCCATTTTGTTGCCGAATAATGTACCACGTGTGCGTCCGGACTCCGGTCTTTGGTGTCCGGTCTACTGACTCCGTCGCCATACTCCAAAAATTAACCTGTTTCGGGATCAACATCGGGATCGGAACCGCGACAACTATTTGCCTGCCAAACGCACTCCACCCACCCAACAACCCCAGAAACAACCTAACAACCTACCAACCGACCGAACGACCCTCTGCGGTTATGTTCAACTTTTGCCAGCATTAAAATGTTAGAGTTCCTGTACAAGTTATTTTAACCATTTCCTATTGTGCTTTATGACAGCTCGAATATTTTAATTTGTGTTTAAAAATTGTATAAAAATGTTGCACTAATTTAGTTTAAAAACGACACTTGAAACTGAGAGTTTATTTTAGTGGGAAGTAAAGGTTTAGGTACATAAATATACAGCTAGAAAGTAGAAGCTAAAAAAGTCTTAGATAGGAATAATGACGACAAAGCCGTGGCAAATTATAAATATTTTCTATTTGGTAGTTCCATCAGCTCTGACAACTGATAAAATATCAAGCAATATATTTTTGTGTAAGCTATTTTTAAACACAGATATAACTAATAAATAAAAAAGGCAGTATTTCCTATCAAATAATTATCTTAATGAAAGTGTATGATGAAATTCTAAAGGCAAGTGTTTCTGGCAGTAAATGGTAGGTTCAGAGAGTGTTCCCTATTTTTTAAAATAAAATTTTAAGCTAAGAACAAATTTCATTTGGAAACGGCTTGAAACTGTTGGGAAAACAGTCATGTCTCCCAAATAAAATATTTATTATATTGAGTAGAAAATCAGTAAATATTTTTAACGAATTTAAACCACTAAACGTATTCTCAATTTCTAACAGAGTCCCTAGACAGTTGTAAACCAACTCTCATACAAAGCCTTCTCCTTAGTTTAATCATTTAAATTGTCAATCCATAATTACTTTAGACAGCAAAATATTTCGATTTATGCTAATATAAATACCATATACAGAAAAGACGACAATAGCACAAAAGTACCACCCAACGCCCTCTGCCCCCCCAAAAAAGGGGCGTCAGGTGCTGCAACATTCGGAAAAGCCATTATGCCACATGGCTGCGCCTGGACCGATGAGGCAATTGTGCGGAAAACCCCTAAACATGTTTTGGGTTAATTTAAAATGTGGCCGACCTCGATTCGCTTAAATAAAAGACAAAACAGCAAGGCTCCAAAAGGGATGGGTTGACTTGGAGATACCCAGTAAGTAGCTAAAAAGGTGTGAGTTAAAAATTGATTCGTTTGACTTATAAAATTGATTAGTTTAACTTATTTTCATACCCTAACCCTTAAAAAACTCTTGTGTTTAATGCTAGTCCTGCATGCCCATTCATAATTAGGCTCGCTGCGTACAGGGTATAATTAATGTTGACATTTTCCACTCTGTGCATAAAATTGCAAAAGCCAAATGGTCAGACAAAAGCCAATGCAAAAGTGGAGCTTTTGTTAGCCGTTTAAGCGGTGCTAGGGTTGATCAGGATACGGTTAGCAATTACACAGATGCACTCACACACACCAACACACACACTAACACACTCATACACACAGTCTGCAGTGCACTTTGGCCAAGTGTGCAATTGAATGCAGATGGCGCCATAATTCAGCCAGTTAATTTGAAATTTTTTTGAAATTTATCTAATGATTCGCACATGCAACCAACGCGTTGCACGCTTGAGTTCTTAATCCGTTGCAAGGATAGGCGTTTCTATGACTATTTTAATTGGCTTTGAAACGAATTAGTTTGTGAAGTTTTAAAGGACAGTTTAGCTTTAATTTTAGCTCTTTTTCTGGTCATCTAAAATATAGGTTTCGAAATTTTTGTTCAATAAAGGTGTCCTTTAAGATACTTTCAGCTCCTCTAAGATACTATCTTAGTCCTCAATTACACCTGCAGAAATTCCACCGACGACAGGCAACTCCTAACCTCCTAAACACGGAAAGATACCAGCAGAAATACGTATCTACAAACTAATGCGTAGTTAGATACTCAAAGAGACCTCTGCAAATACTAGCCCAGAGCTATAACTACTTAGCTAAACTTTTGCTAGACTCTTAGCATAACTTAACCTATAGCCAACATTACTCATCCTTTCGCCTATTAGATCAGCTCTCGGCAAGTTCATTGATTGCCATCTGATCCCAAGTTCCCGTTTCTAGTTTAAAATAATAGTTGTGTCATTACGTGTTGAGTGTGCCCAACTAAAGTATTTAATGCTTTAAATGTATTAAATTTATTTATGGTTCTTAAGATACCAGATCTGAGTTTCCATCAGTCTCGGGGTCTCTCCTCCCTCTCTCGTCCCTCGGTGTTACTTAAATTGATAGCTACGAGTATGTGCCTTTTGTTTTGGGTGTGGTCGCATTTTGAGCACATTTTTCTTATTTTTTTTTGTCGTTTGGAGTTTGAAGAAACAGACACTCCGTCATGATCACGATACAAATTGTAACGCGTGTCAGCGGAATAGAAAAAATCCATTAATCGTTGATGACAAAATAGAATTATCAGCGGGAGAAAAAAACCAGAAACAATCCAAAGTTGCAAACCGATCAAAAGTTGTCGTATTTAATCCGCTTTGACAGTTTACCCTTTTGAACAAATCACAAGCAGCGAATAAAATGAGTAAAAATAATATAAATAGAAAAGATACTTTCATTTATACCCTGTACGGGGTGTTAACTGGGGTAGTATAACGCTGTAAGCGCTGTGATGGGTATAAAAATGATATTCCCGGCATTCGCTGTATCTTTGCTTTATTTTAATAAACTTTATTTTATTTATTTTATTACGAGCTTACAGACATTTTCATATTGATTTATAATTAATTAATTATGCTGTTTATTTTAAAAGTGTGTGTTAAATATTCGTACATACATATTACAAAGTAAATGATAAGTTATAGAAACTAGCTAGGAATCGGTTAATATATATATCGTATTATTGAACTAGATTAAGTACATACCAAGTCATACCCCTATTACAGGGTATCTGGGTATATGAATGCATACATATTACTCGCAAATTGTGATGGGCTAATCTTAAGTTTAAGTTTAGTTATCGTTAAGTCTGCGCATCACTAACATGCACACGCAAGTACATGGATATATCACAGAAAAACTGGCTATCATATAGGATTACAAAAGCAATATATAGTATCTATATAGTCTATATAAACGAACCAAGAATTATGCATCTATAGAGTGTCTTTAATTTACATATCGAACTTGATTATCCAAACTCCATTTATCGAACTCCAAGTCTATCTGGTTTCCCGTCATCGATAGTTATCGAGGTAACCCCACCATTGTCTGTCTATATGCTAATTAAAGTTATAAAGTGAAATAATTTACGATATGGTAGGAAATAAAGTTTTATTGCCGTACTTAAGCTACATTTATTGCAAAATAATTAGTGTGTTTGCTGTTATCGTTATCGCTATCGTTATCGCTATCGTTGGCATCTCCCACACACTCCTTCTCCCTTTCTCACTCTAGCTGTCTCTGTCTCCGCTGAGTTTTGCACTTGTCCCGCTTGGGCCTGTTTGTAGAATTTAGGTATTTGGTATCGGAAACTTCCACGTGTTATCGTCTATCGATAGACGTTTATCGATAGGTCTTACGAATTACTGCGTCCGCTCGTCAAATAGTTGCCATAGATGTTATTATTGTAAAGCATTGAACCCATGGAGGTGACTGGCACCGATATCGAGCCCGGCACCGATACCGATACCACCGGACCGGCTCCGGAATGCGGTGTAGAGCTGTTGCTCCCGCTGCTGTGACTGCTGTGATTGCTGTGACTGATCAGCTTCATGTTTGGCGGTGTCTGCGGCGGTGTATCGGGTTGGATCTCGGTAAACCCCAGCCCCCTCTGCTGCTGCGATTGAGATTGGGGCGTGACCTGTGACTGTGATTGGGACTGGGCCAAGTACGGACCTTGGCTCGCAGTCAGGTGCGAAAGGTCGCGATGCATATGTATATGCATGCCCATGGCCTCGGTGTACGCCGTAGGTATCCGCGAATATGGCGATCCTCCGCCGTAGCTGCTCATCATACTCAGCGGCGAACCGTGCTCTGCTTGCGGGGCCATACTCATGCTCGCTGGCAGGGACGGCTGCTGCTGCTGCTCCGTAGGATGCTGCGGGGTCGGTGAGGTGTTGCACACCTGTTGCTGCTGCTGTGCCGACTGCTGCTGCTGCTGCTGAGGGGGGTAAAAATTCTGGCCGAGATATGCCGAAGGAGGCGGTGTCTTGCAGGCGGCTGTGTCGGCCACACTCCAGATTTTGGGCTTGCTCGCCGGCACCGGAATGCCACAGTCTCTGCTCAGCTGGTTTTTTGAAAGGGCATAGTCGCTAGGGTTGCCGCTAGGGTTGCCAGCCTCCTGGCCCTGGCCCTGTGCATAGCCGGGGTTGTAGTATAAAGCCGCTGATTGTTGTTGCTGTTGCTGCTGCTGCTGTTGTTGTTGTTGCTGCTGCTGCTGTGCATGTGCATGGGCGTAGGGATTGTAGGCGTGCGAGGGATGCGGACTAAAGCTGGCTGCGCCATAAGCTGGCAGCCCTCGTATGGCCAGCAAATTCTGCGGTTCACGCTCCAGTTTCTCCTCAATGTCCAGCTCCTTGTCCAATTTGCCCAGCTCGGACTTGATGCGTTGATTGCCGGCGTCTAGAGATTAAAGTGCAAGGAACGAAGAGAAACGACAAAAATTATATAAATTTAATTAATTTTCAAGTCGCCAAAACGGAAGTTAGACACAAGTTCACAGAGGACAAGGGACATAGGTCGAAGGACTGAGGTCAGTGGAGAGAGTAGTGCAAAGTTAAGGCAAACTTGCCACTTGTGAGTTACCACTTGCGAGTTGCCAGTTGTGAGCTGCCAGCTGTTAGCGGCAAGTGGCAAGTGGCATGCGGCAAGTGGCAAACTGGGCGTTTGCCAGTCTACAACAGGCAAGACGCTGGGCAAAAACCCTTGAAATTGTTGGTGGGCGTTGATGCGTGCAACCCTCGCGAAAGCTTTCAGCAACAAAATGCTCTAGCTTCCGCTGCCAACTTCAAGTTGTCCCCCTGAAACACTTCTCCGCTCCTCACCCCGACTCCACTGCCTTTTGCCCAAGCGGCAAAAGTCGCCAAGTCGAGCAAGGCCATGCAGAGACGTCGGAAGGGTGAGGTAAAGGGGCGGGAGGAGGAGGAGGACAGAGGGCATGTGCGGGCGCAAGGCCACTTTGCCAACAATGTGCTGTCAACTTCCGGGGAGGATGTCGCCTAAGCAGTCAGACAAATAAACGGACGACAAGACAGACAAAGATTGCATAACATTCGTTTCGCTACATAAATTGTACTTAAAAGGCCGCTGCCACAAAATCTGTAATCTGTAACTACAAACAGTGTTGGGCACAGGGGGCGGGGCACTAAAGAGGGCGGGACTGGACGGGGGGATACTGTAGATTCTCTGGCAAAAGGCCAAGCAGGGTCAGGAATTCAAATCGATGGAGTCTACACAATACAGACGATATAGGGACAGAAACATGTAGAGTATAAACCCAACGACCTTAGAAATGGTGTCGGAATACACTGCTAAAAATAGTTGTCTACTAGCAAAATTAAAGCCAAAGGAGTAGGGAAGAGTACACAGAGAACACTACTTAACACTAAACTTTAAAATTCTGTACAGAGGTCAGTAACTCCTAGTGTAGTAATAGGTTAAAAGAAAGGGAGAGAGAACTGTTAGACACATGGAGAAAAGAGGTAGTAACTTAGTTGCCTGCTTACCAAATGAATCGTTGTTGCCCGGCAGCTTTGGGCCCTCATTGGATTCCTTTTCCTTCTCATCGTCCGACATTAAACCATCGTCATCGTCTTCAGTTTTGTTTTTGGGCTCCCACGTCATTTTGTTCTCCTTTTTCAGACGTCGTCGAGCGTTCGCAAACCACGTGGACACCTGGGTGAGTGTCATCTTTGTGATGATGGCCAACATGATCTTCTCACCTTTGGTGGGATATGGATTCTTCTTGTGCTCACTCAGCCACGCCTTCAATGTGGCCGTTGATTCGCGCGTTGCATTCTTGCGTCGCGACGCGAGATCGTAGTTGGGGCCATAACTGCAAAGAAGTCAACAGTCTGATTAAATACTGTTATCAGCTCATTAGAGCCAACTAACGACTTGACTTTAATCTCGAAAGAACGCTATCATTGAGTAAACATGGAGTGATTGGGTCTTTCCGGTGAATTTGAAGTCTTGCAGCTTATCAATAACTTGGCTAATAGCGCTGTTGACTGCCACACCTTTTAGGCAAACACTCAGCTCTTAAGCCAAGTCGACACTTTTGGCACAAAAGAAAAAAATGACAAATGGTTGTATGGGCCGAAAGCACACAAAGCGCACAGTGGGTCGAATTGACGAAATAGCAAAACAAGCTAAATAGTTTTTGAGTGAAGTAAAATCATAATTATTTAATCTCCTGAAGTTTTCTCCAGTTTTAAAGTCCTATGATAGGTGCATAACATACATTTCTACCCAAAAGCAGCTTTAAGTGTCCATTTACTTCACTTAAATTAGTTTTTAAAGGAGTCTCTAAACTTAGACAAGCAGAAATTTCAGCTTGAGCTGTTTTAGTCGCCTCAAATTGAAAACGTTTAAAAATGGTTTTCCTATTTTTTTTTGGTTTTCCATTTTCCCTACTTCTTGGGCGAGTACGTGTTGCACATTTTATGTACGAAATTTCCTTTTCACTAAAATAACGCACAGCAAAAAGAACCGCGACAGTAGAAACGCTCTGGGAATTTTAATCTGTGCATTTGTAACTTCCTTCCGACCAGAGCAGACCACAAAAACCGCGCTCCCCTTCGCCCCTCTGCTCTCCACTACTCTCCCATTGCCTGCTGCTTCCTATCCCTTTTCTCAGTCATAAACTTATTGAGTTAAGTATATTTTTAAAAGCATCGCGACGCGCCGTCATTTGCTTAGGGTTAAAAGAGGAGAGCGGAAAACTTCGTAGGTATTTGAACCGTTTGTCTCCACGTCTCAGACAGACCTTAAGCGGAATTCGGAGCAGGCCAGCGCTGACTTCGGGCAAATAAAAAAAAACTCGGCAGACACTGCATGCAAAAAAACTTTTGCCAGCTGATTTGAAAACTCGCTTAACATCGCTCCCAAAACTTACCCATAGGCCGCCAGTGTGGGATCGTAGGAGTAATAACCGCTAGTGGACTGTAAACCAGCTGAAGTCCAGGCATTCATCTCGGAACCAGAACTGGCATCCTTCATGCCATAGGGATTATTCTGCAAAAGAGGCATAGACAGGAAGTGGCCATGAGTACAGTAGTTATTGGGTGTGGAGTAGGCGCCAGGTGGACAAAGCTGACAGGAGGCGTGTAAGCCTCAATTCAAGCCGCAGTTGAGTCCATTGAGCTGTGCGCTGAGCAGCTGTCGGCTTACAATCAGCGTGTATTGATTGAATTACAGTGATTAAGATAGAGACTCGTTCCTTAAGAAATAACCGCTTCTTTTTCACAGTGTAGCTGCTTTAAAAGTTAGCAAAATTCACTTACCAATGGCGAGTAGAAGGCCGAGTTGTCCACACCGATGCTGGGATAGGGATTCTGTTCGTTGGAGGGATAGGGTCCGCCATACACGCCCACTCCCACGCCCACGCCAGCCGAGGGTAAGGCCATGCGTGAGTACCCTCCAAGTGTTAGACGCGCCGAATCGTATTGGCAGGAGCAGACCGTCTGCCCGGAGACGGGATCTGTGATGATCGGACGTCCGTTCTCGCAGCAGGACATGTTATTGGCCACACGGACATGTGCCTCCAGAGCACCGACACCGCCAGGAGCATCTGCTTCGGTGGCGCCGCTCACATCATTGCCGCCAATGGCATCTGGATCGCCATCGGTTGGCGAAGTAGCAGCCACTCCGGCTGCACCTAGCACCGAGGCACCCGCATTGTTCGACGACTGAGAAATTGCACCTGGACTAACGGGACCGGTGATGCCTGTAGTGGTCGAGCCGCCCGAGGGACTCAGCGAGGCCTCGTTTGTGCCCGACAAAGGCGACGGCACCGATCCCCCGCCATGGCCGCTCTGACTGTCACCGGCTGTGGTGGCCGTACCGCCAAGCAACTGGAAAAAAGCCAAAAAAAAAAAACGAACATTGAATAAATTTCACGAAAACTTGAAAGCCAAATGGAAGCAATACTTAAAACAGGTGATGTGCCCAAGGACGAGCACAAAAAAACTATATATGTAGAGAGAGGTATAAGTATAGGTAGGGCAGGGGTTGGGGCGTCGGAGCCGTGTCGGGGTAGGGCAGTGGCTACGAAACCTTTGGGTTGAAATCAACAGAACAGATTAAGACGATAACTCCAAATGTCAAAATATTTTATTGGCTTGGCGCATTTTGCGATCCGTTCCATCTATTTTCACTTCATTAATTTTCAATTTATCACAGTCAGATTTAAGATACGCTTGTGCCTGTCTCCGAATTCGAATCCGAGCCCGAAAACACACAGACCCTGGTCCAGGTTCCGATCCAGACCCTTTGAAGAGGGTAGAGCTGAAGGTATCAACGGTCCGATCGAGCGCTCGATTGAGTGTGGGCATTTCCAGCCAAAAACCAAAAAAAAAAAGGCCAAGAAATTGAATGAGGCACTCGCAGGTATGCGCTTGCACGATAACCGCAGCGAATTGCCGATTCCCAAACCGATTCGAGACAGACAACCTTTGACTGAGGTTGTGACCCAAAAAAAAGTAGAAAACTAAAGCAGAAAACTAAGCTGTAAAGTACTTCAAACAATCCATCAAATACACAAAAACTTCCGAGACAAGTTTCAGTTTCTAAGTAATACCCACAAACCAGTGGATCAGTTAACACCTATTGATCATCTTTTTAGCCAGCTAAAACCGCTACCGTTTGCAACCGAAATCAGTTCAAAATTTATGCTTTAAATAATAATGGTAATTCGCCAGTTTGAACAAGCTGATTTTCAACACCTTCGGAGCGGGGATATCTAATCGCAAGACAATTTCGTGCGGACACCACCGGGACACCGTGCCACAGTGTGCACCCGGTACAAGCGAAATTGTTGCATAACGAAGGCGTTTTCATGAATGAAATCTAATGAATTCTGAATGAATGACTGCGAGAGCCAAAAGCGGAGGACTGAACCTCAACTGAATTCGTAAAAACGACAACAAGTGGCCTCAAGTGGTTTACCGCTCCCCCTCTCCCAACCCTCTCCCCTGTCTCCCACTCAACTCCTTTCTTTCTTTGCTGCTAATGTACAAAACGCTGCGCGCGCTCATTTCTTATTATTCTTTATTTTTATATGCGATTCGAACATCAATTTCAGTTTTTGTGGTCGTCCATAAAAAACACATATCAGCACAACGACGATGACGACGACGACGACACTGAGGACCCGCTGGACTGCTGGCCAACAACCAAAAAAGCAGCAACAGACTCTGAGCCAGCAACCGAGTCGAGTCCAGTCCAGTCCCGTCCAGTCCCGGGCTTATTATCGGCACGCAAGTCAGTTTATTTTTAATGATTCTCACTCACCCACTCTGGGTCGGAGGTATTGTAAAGTCCCTGTGCCCGCTCCTGTCCCGCTGCTGAGTTTTTATCGTGAGCTGTACACAGACAGGATAGGATAGCATAGCATACGATGGCCCCGAGGGGTTCTCACTTTGGCTTAAAGCTGAATTTAGCCAACACCCTCAATCCCCTACTCCCCCCCTTGCTCCCTCGGGCAACTCACAATGCGGAAATGTTGCAAATGTTGGCAAGTGTTGGCAACTATTAAATATTGCTTTATAGTTGCTTGTTTTATGACTTGAATATTACGATAAACGGTGTGAAGAGTCCTCAGTTCCTGTCATGTCAGAGGAAGGATATTCAGGGGCAGATATTCCTATGACTTGCCATAAAAATTACTATGTTCCGCTAATAATAGTGCTGCTAATTTAGTTTATCAGCTGTGGAAATTATAAAACTCAATCTGAGTATAGTTAATAATTGATTTATGGAAAGGAGTTTGGCTTGAGGCAGTAGCTAAAGTCTTGGAGGTAAGGGGGTGGTGTAAGCTAGTCTTTAAAGAGTTTTAAACTTAAGGAACATTAATTCCAAATAAAAACACATTAAGTTTGTTAGATAATTTACTAATTCAAAATTTCTATAACTTATTCAGCTAAAAAGCCACCAATCTACACGCTTTGAAGATGCAACAGCTGAGTGCCCCATGCTCCAGTTGTTGCATGACACAAGTTCAAAGCATTCGAATGCCGCACGTGCAACATACCTTGCAACAGCTTTTGCTTTCAGAAACATTTATGCACTAAGCAAATCGACCACAAAAGAAAATTATAAACTCAAGTGTAAATAGCAAAGAAAAAGCATTACGACGCCACAAAAAAGATTCTGTGAGCCTTTTGAAGTGCAGACAAACGCAGTTAGCGAATGCCAACCGTACAGTAAGGCACTACGGCGGTACGGCAGTGCAGCGTCTCTGGCCACCCGCTCCGACCAAATTGTTGGAAAAACTGGTGCCGTCACTTTATGGTTATTAATTTTATGATTTATGTTAAAGCTCACGAAACGCCTGCCCAAACGGTACACAAACGATACGGTACGCACTCGGTACGATGCACCGCAAAAAAAAATGTGTTTGAAGTAAATTAATCTAAATTGTTCTGTAACTAAATATAACATACTTAAATAAGTAATTATATTTTTAATAATTATATATTAATATTTAATGAAACCTACTTTAATCAGACATTTGAGATATAGTTTTCCATTCACTTATGAAATGTAATTGAAATTGAGAGTTATACCCTTTAGTAATTATTATATTAAAATATATAAAAAATATATAAAATTAAGTGCCAGTTTTTTAACATGTATTACTCCTTTTTATGAAATCCTTTTGGCTCATATCACCTTGCCTTTACCAATTCCTATTGCCAATTGCTGAGTGCTTTGGTTAACAAAGGAGATTGTAGGTTCTTATTGTTGTTGTGTGTGTGTGCGTCTGTTGTGTGTTGTAGTTTGTGTTGCTGCTACTGCGGCGAGAGATGCGTTTATGGATTTTGGTTTTTGCACTCGAAAACAACAGCCAGGAGTCTGCAGCAAAAAGTGATAGCTACACGGCAATAGAAGGCTGCTCCTGACGCCAGTCGACTTGGAATTGCAGCACCAACAGCAACAGCAACGGCGCCGCCAACAACAACAGCATTGACAAACAATAAGCGAAACTAAAGAGTGCAAGAAGAGTACAGTGGGGCGTACAGTGGGGCGTACAGTGGGGCGTACAGTGGGGAACACAGAGAGACACTGGTGAGAAGCAGACGAGCCTGGGACTGACGACATTTGGTTTTGGTTTTGGCTGCAGACAACGCAGAGACTCGAGGCGACGGCATTTGGCATATTCTCACATTCATCCCAAGTCGGAGGAAAACAAGCAAAGCACTATACGCCCCTCTCTCTCGCACTGCTGGCCAGACCCTTACCAATACCAATACGAATACCAAAAAACCAATACACATAGCTGCGATGCGTGTTTTTTGCTAATGCGAATAAGTTGCTGCAGCAACAGCAGTCAGTTGTTGTTGCTGTTGTTGTTGTCGCTCCTTTTATTGAATTAACTTCGGTTTTCAGTAGTTGCTGTCGTTGCAGCCTCTCGACTCCTGGAACAATTCTTTGTTTTTAAGCGTCGCAGTTGCCTCTCAATGTTTGCATTAAAAATTCATAAATCAATTATGGAATGCACACGGCAAAAATATTAGTTTTTTCTCGCAATCATCTTTGGTCTCCCGTCCCCGCTGTGCGTCCCTCGCACCCACAAACTCAAAATGAAACCATCCTACTCTATAGCCTGGGAATTCAAGTTATTTATGCCATGAAATGCGTGAACTGCTAAACTCAACTCCTTCGGTTGACAATTCTGTTCAGTTCTGCTCTGCTCTGGGCCAAAAAAACACAGACTTGGCTAAGACCCGAGCGGGTCTTGATTAAATTCATACTCATATTGAATTCATCAGCGATTTTTGTGTGTCATATTTGGCATACCGAATTGGCGTTGAAATTAAAATAAAAATTAAATTAATTAATATGAATTTCAATTATTTATGAAGCGTATAAGATGTGACTGCATCTGCACAGCAGTGTTAAAATACAGTAGTCACTCGCTAATTAGAACGACTGCGATTTTTTAAAAGAATTGTAAATTCTAGTAGCTTGTACTCTTCGGGGAACGAAATATGGAATTAATGTCAACTAATTGTGATGGCTAAAGTATAATTTAAAGTGTACTTAAATCATTGGTGAACTATAAATAAGTTTTGAGACTTTAAACATAAAGAAATTTAAGAATTTGTAGATTATATAATAGGAATGCTTTGAATTTACTTAGTTTAGAAGCTTTAATATTATAGCTAATTAACACATTACATCACAATCTATTTAACAAATGGATAACCCCTCAGAATAACTGCTAACACATTAATTTTAATGGCTACATTAAAAGTAACTTACTGTAATTCTAAAGTAAGCTATGAACTAACCTATCCCAACGTTAATAATTAACTGCGTTCTAGACGTGTTATTTTAAAAGTTCCTCTCAACTGTATATGCTAAACTCCTAGAGTTACTGCATTAATTAAGTTAATACGTAGAGGAGTTACGAGAAGTACTGACATTGTTGACCAAGCCAAGAAACAAAAGACTTAATCGAGTTTATTAAATCGATGAGTCGTAAATAAGCAGAGGAATTTTACACAGCATTATGGTTGATAATCTGAGCGTTCATTATTTTAATTATTGCAATTTAGCAGATTTTGCATATTATAATAAATGACACTCCCATTCATTCAGTGCGGTTTGTCATCAATTTAAGGGAGCAGCATAAGGGTTAATGCACACACACACACAGCGAGCACTGTATGTGTGTGCTTCTATGGAGCCTTGTCTTCAGCTGCAACTAACTAATTTGAATTACCGCTGCCTCTTACCCGCTGGTAATTATGGCCAGAACTGGCGACGGCTGCAAAATGTCCTAAATTGTGCAACATTTGCTTTGGGGCATTCACCAGATACCATATGCTTTATATATAGCCAGCGTCCGAGCCCAGAAGCTGTCCATTTTGCTTGAATATTCATGCCGTCGCAAGTGTATGTGTGTGTGTGTGCTTGTGTCTGTGTGTTGGTCACATTCCCTGGGCATAAATTTAAATTTATGTTTATTTCAAATACTGCTTCGACGTCATAGCCAATTATATGTACATACTTATGTGACTAAAATTAGCAGCAAACACACACACACACAACCCTACGACTTAACTTGGAGATCAGAAATTACACTCAATTTAAATTCGTCTTTAATACGAGTTCTGATTGGGAAGATGCTAAAAATTACCAGCTCTGCTTTGAAGTTGCCAACCATCGCATAAATATACTAGCACTTAAAAAGGACAAACTCTGCTTTGGACTTGCCAACACTCTTGGAGCCAAGTGCCTTGTGTTGCCAACTATAGTGCAGAAACTTTTGATTGGAGCTGCCAAACTTAATAGGAATAGCTGCCTTCTTAATGTCAATAAATAGTGAATTATTGATTAATATTAAACAGACTGTTGAACATTTTGTTGATAATTGCACTTTAATTGACAACACTATAGTTGGCAGCTTTTGCATTGCAGCTGTCAAATTTATATTAATGCTTTCTAACAAGAAGCTTTGCATTGGAGCTGCCAACAGCTGATTTTAAGCACTTGCATTGCCAACTTAAGTTTGCAAAGGCGTTACCAACTGTCGCAATTTTTTCTGCACTTGTATTGGAAACAATAGCAAGATCACATGTTATTTGCTCAATTGGACTTTGATCGCTGACAGCAGCTGCCAAATTCGAAGCCTTTCAAGTTAAAATCGCTATATTAATAATACTTATTTCTATTATCGGCTTTCTATTATTAAAAACATGTTATTTTCTGCTAATCAGGTATTATGAAAAATAATTTTGCTCACCTGATTTGCCGACGGGTAACCATATCCAAACTGCGCATATGCAGCCATTGTCGCGTTCTCGTATTCTTGCGCTGGGCAAGTAACGGCAATGTTAACGGCAGTTTGCACAAGTGTGAGTAGAGCTCACTGTAAGGATGTGGATGCTGTTGTGGGTTGCCAAGGGGGTGTGGGAGTGGATGGTGGAAGGTGGATTCGGATATGGATGTGAATGTAAAAACGGAGATGGAGCTTTTGATGATGCTGTAGCTGTTGTTGTTGTTGTTGTTGGTGGCGTGCGTGCTCGACGCGAGCGCAGCTAAGCACTCTGGGCGCTTTTGTTGTTTGTTGGTTTGTTTGGCTGCTGTGCTATTGTTGTTGTTGTTGCTGTTGTGTTGTTGGCCTTGTTGAAAATTGATAAAACAAATTGTCGATGTCGAGCAGTTTCTGTTAATGTCGCCGGAGCCGGAAAATGTTTTGTTTGTTTTGTGTGACTTTGCGCTTTATTCGTTTTACTTCATATTCTCATTCTCGTTTCTTTTATTGTCGTCCTTATTGACTTTGGCCGCGACAGTCGACAAATCGGACACAAAACAGATGTCCTCTGATGCTGGACACCAGATACGATGTTCGATTAGGGGTAAAGGGCAGTACAGGGCAGGGAGCTACAAGCACGGGCTTAGACACGGGTCCGGCTTGAAATACGGGTCACTTTGACGCGACACTTGACACCAGCAGCAGGTTAAAAAGGTTGTCACATGTGTTTTTTCTTGTGTTTTTCATTTCGTAGTTTTGTTTTAATATTAATTGAAATTTTTACACATTTTTTGAAACAATTTCTTTGCCAATTGCACAAAACTCCGTGTTGTTGTTTTTGTTTTGTTGTATTTAATACCGATCGTAGTTAACGTGTACTGTGTAAAACGAGTTCCACAACCTGTCAGTGGCCTCTCAACAATGAAGCTTCGAGTTTCGATAAATCGCCGACAGAGGCAACACAGCTGAGATGTGCGGCTATGCCTATTCGCGTTTAAACACAAACTGGTCTGTCGATGCCCACAAACAGCAACAGCAACCGAAACAGAAAACGAAACCGAAACAGAAACAGAAAAAGAGACACATTCTGCTCAGAGGCACAAGGCCGACGACGACGACGACGCGTCGCTACACTCAATCGTTAAGCGACAGAGCGAGAAAGCTAGCTGAGTAGTGTGAGTGAGTAAGCAAGCAAATATTCTGGTTAGCGACCGTTCCAACCAGAGAGCGAACTACATTTACTGTTTCACATGACAGGCCTGCTCGTTGTGTGCGAGAGCGAGAACGAGTCAGCGCTCGTATTCTCATTACGCTCAGGGGCTGTTGCTTTCGACTACGCCCACCTCCGACTGGAATGAATAGCAGCTGCAGTCGTCGCAGTTCAACGCATTCCAGTGTGAACGTTTCCCCTCTTTCATTGTCACTGGAAATATTTTTATGGCGGCCTGCGATCGAAAGGCTTCACATTTTTCTCACTTTCTTCCGTAACACATTTTTAGTGTTTTAATACCCTTGTATGATTGCCTTTTTTTACAGCTGCTGATATTCCTGTATAAACAGAATATTTTTGTCGCGCGAGTAAAATGTATAATTTTATTAAAATTATAAAATCATACGAGAGAAGTCGACAAAAAATTCTTAAGCGTTGAATATTATTATATAATAGGAAAGAAATGCGAATTAATTAAAATAATTTATTAAAAAATATGTAACAAAATTTTAAGTAAGTAAATTAAAAATTGAATTTTTATTTTGAATTTTTAACTCTCACAATCCTATTTTTAATTTAACCAGCGGAATATCAATTTATTCATATGATAAGTGAATTTTGAATGACGTTCCAAAAACCTTCATTACATTAAAAATTTTAATAAACAAGTTTTGAAAAAGAATAGGGCTCACTTCAAAATTTTGCTTTCAAACTGAAGGACTTAAGTGCCATCTAAATCCTTTTTTACTTTCGCTTAGGAAAACAGTTTCAAAGGTTTGGAATTGATCAACTCCTCCCGATCGTCATCTGAAACCTAATGTGTGTTTGAAGTACTTAAAAAAACAACAGAAAAAAACAAACAAATCAATTTGAAATTCGAAATTTGAAATGTAAACGAATGCCGGGAATTTGAGGGTCAAAGGACACTTGAAAGTGCACAAGGATTTTTGGTCGCTGCCTTCTAATTTTAATTTATTGAAGAACAGTTTTGTGGAATTCTTGTAAGACGAGATCACACTATTCGAGGACTTTTCTCTTGTTGGCTGGATGGAGGGGGAATGGAGGAGCAGAGGGGGTGTTAACGTGCTGTCATTTATAATACATACGATGGCGAGTAGTTGGGAAGTGGGACAGGGAGTGTGCTATACACTCAAGTGGGAAAGAAGAGACACATGTCCCAAAGGATTTGGTTACTGCTCAAATCGCCGACTTTAAGTAGCTGATCGTGATCGATAGAGACGTGCGTACACTTGATGGCGCCATGTCAAATAAATTCCCAAAACACACACAAAATAATAACGAACTAAAAATGAAACTTTAATTTGCACAACAAGTAACAAGTCCTGTGTTGATAGATTTGATGCTGAGAAATTTGCCAGATGTTATCAGGCATTTAAGATGCATATAAACCTGTCTACACACGGGGGTGGTCAGAGGGAGGGGTATGGGGTAAGGACTGTGGATAGTTGGAAACATAAGCTTTAAATGAAAAGTCTGTTTGCATTTTGTTAAACAATAACTCGAGCATTTTTCCACACAACATGCAGATTATACATATATATTGAAAACAATTTAAATGTAGATTTTGCGAGCACAAAAGAGTTACGAGCTAATATTGCTGAGAACACACAGGGAGCGAGAGAGGTGAGGGGTAAAGTGGTGGGGGCGGTACAGATTGACAACAGCTGCACGAATGAAAGTTTTCAGCTTTGTCTCATCTTCGCTTTATTCCACCACAGCCCAACTGCTTGGCAAGCCAACCACCCACCTCCACCTCCACCTGCACACCCAACTTCACCACGCTGCTGCTGCTCTCCCACTCTCCCCGCTGCCCAGTGTGCTTCCTCTTACTTAAGTGTTGTTTCATGTCACCTGGAAAGCAATTGGACATGAAATTGTCACACACACATGTGCAGCTTAAAGTCTACAAGTGTGCGTGTGCATGTGTGTCTGTGTTGGTGATGTGCTTCACAAAATCTTCTTAAATTGAAGTCCTCTCGCTCTCGCTCTCGCTCTCGCTCGCTCCTTCTCACTTGCGCTCTTGAGCATAAAAGTAATAAAATAAAATCCTTTTGGCAAAAGTACAAATGATAAAGTCAACGTTACACGCACACAAAAAGCACTTTTATGCAAATTGCTTTCAATAAATTTGTTTATGCCTAGGACACACTAGCCTTGTCCCACTCACACTCCCACACTCTCCTTTGGGAGAGTTACACTTAAGATTTGGTGACAAATTGTAGCAATCCCTTCACAGTTGCAGCACACATGTTCGAGCCAAGTTAATTGCTTGCAGTTTCCCTACCAATCCCCCACCCCGTCCATTTTGTTTGCTAGAACTTTGAGGCAGACACCTTGGAGTCTTGGCCACCAATCGTATCCGACTCTGCCTCGTTATCAGTTGCAGTTGCGAGTGTTGATATCATATCAGCACCTGGCATCTTATCGACCACTTGAAAATGGAATTGCTGCTCAAACAGAACGCAAGCGCACACAAATAGCAACAACAACAACAACAACACGACTTTTCCAAACATTCATAAATGGAAACATATTTACTCACTTTTCAGAAACAAATCAACAAATCGGTGCTCTTTGTGGTTCAAGTGCCGTTGACACACAGTCCAAGCCCAAAACTGGGAATGGAATGGGAATGAAACGGCGGCATGGGCACTGCTTAGGCTATGAGCTATGAGCTATGATGTCAAAGTCAGAATCCTCCACTCCCCTTCTTCCCACTCCTTCCACCACCTCCACCGCCACCCCCTCGACCGCACGTGCGTTCTCTTTTGTCGGCATTTCGACAACAACAGTCACGATTGATTGCCGCACCGATTGACGCTGATTTCTAATTTCCAATTGGTATTTTTACTTTGTTTTCCTTTCCTCTTTTTGTAGTTGTTGTTCTCTTGAAACAAACACACACACACACTCACTCACACACTAGACTCATTATCGGTGCCAAGCCCGACGCGTGATAAGTGACCCACGTACCCTTTCCACTCCCCAGTTGTAGGTGGCGGGCAGGGAGGAGCACTGATCGGAATTGGAGTAAGGCAATTATGTGACTAACTAGTTGTCGTTGCTTAGCATGGACGGTGTTGCCTCTGGCATGAGCCACGACTGCCAGAAATCCAGACATTCCCCATTTGGCACGACTTCGATATGGGAATATATGAATTTCAAGCAGGTATGAGCTATAGGTGGAATAAGACATAGGGGAAGAGTAGTTGGGAGGCACTGTACTTGATCAGTATACAAGTAAAGTATTTATTTGAATCACTTCTCGCTTTTCGAACTAGCACAACTTCCGGTTGGATTATACAGAAAAAAATCTAGAATTCCTGTTAAATTCTTTAAAATATTTCGTCTTATGCAGTTGCCGTTTAAGCCACATTCTCTGCCACATGCAGCCATTAGAGACAGAGACATAAAGGTCGACAGGTAAAAGTTTTTGGCCCAAACAAAGCCAAAAAAGTTAAGGGTACTCCAGAGAGTTGTGTCTCTGCCTGATTGGGTTTAATTGGGTATAAGTACGCACAACAATTTCAAATGACTACACACATGAGCTGAAAAGTGCTCGTTTCGACCCATTCAAATAAAGTAATCAACATTTTGTCTATGCAAATATGAAAAGTTGTAATATGTTTAACCAGATGCCACTGGGAATAAATTGGAAATTTTGTGTTACACTGTTGAAAATAAATATAAAGAAATTGTATATAAAAATAAGTAAAATATATAATTAGATTATTAAAGAAATTCAATGATATATTTTAAAACATATATACAAAATTTATAGTTTTTTCTCAACCCCTTTTCCATCTTAAGTTTGCACCTAAATAAACTCGAAGAAATTACACCACAAAACTATTTCCCTTTACTATATAATATAGCAATCTTGGCTGGAACTTGAGATAATAATAAAAACCACAGAAAGTCGGAGAATCAAACACCCTAAGACGATGATGATGGTATAATTATAGTCAGCAGAAAAACATAATTCTCTCCCCTTGAGGCTGTCACAGAGCGACCTCGTGTTGTCGGAAGATAGTTTGGGCCAAGAGGTGGAGGGAGGGCAGGAGGGTAGGTAGATTCATGTTTGCCACCCAACGAGTTAAGCATTTGAGAATTTCAAAATTAAATTCCATGTCATTCCGTGTAAATCATTTGCAAAATGAAGCGAATCCGCTGAGCGGAGACCGTGGCAATTTATCAAAAATAAATCATTTTTAAAGAGATGCAAATGCAAGTGCAAGTAGCTGTATCTGTAAATGTAAATGTATCTGTATCTACAACTGCAACTGCGACATGTTGAGCGTCAGTCAAGTACATACCTGTCGCCAGGGCCAAGGAATTACTCTCCGGCTGGCAGTTTCCCCAGTGATAAATGGCAGATTAGTTTGCGAATTTCTAGCACTACGCAGACACCAAAGTGTCCAAATCAGCCACGAAATACCCCTTAAAAAAGGAGTGCATATTTATTTATGCGTAACACGGTAATTAGTGATTAAGTTCGTGTACTCGACTCGACATCAAATCGGGAAAATAAATAAAACCAACACGCGTCTCGTTGTCTGTCTTTATTTAGCCACAAGATGGAAATCCCGGATGCATTCACAGGTAATTAGTTTGCGTTCTTCCAAGAAGATTTACATAAATTTTACTAGCCAGAAACGGAGACTTTAAGACATTAATCTTGGCGTGAAATAGAGTTTGATTAGACCCAAATACTCGCAGCTTTACAGGGTATGCAGCAGAGCTTAATCGCTGCAGGGTAACAACATTATTTGCTGTATTAAAATTAATTCAAATCGATTCAAACAAATTAAGTACGGCAACAAGTCTGACATTGTAAACTAATTACGAACAAGTGCAAAATGTTTATACAGTTAAAAGGCATTTTTCCTCGTCGCTTCCACAATTTCCACAGTTTTCCACGCTGACAGCACTTTCCCGTCCACGTCCACTTCTGTCGACGCTCTTTAAAAGCAATCATTAATTATGTAGTCCTCCTGCATTTTTGAACTCGCGAGACTCTTGTCGATGTCTCGTGGCACTACAATGACAACAACTTCCAACACACTCATACCCTGTCCACACACACACACACACATGTATCTCATACCCACATCCAAATTATTCTTCTGCACTTTACACAATACTCGTACTTGGCATTCAAATCGATGACAAATCGATGACTACAAAACTTACACAAACTTTGTGAATGCGCTTCTGTGGATAATTATGCTTAATGTTCCGTTGTTTTTGGGTTTATTTAGTGGGTAAGTTTGGAGTTTAACTTTGGGCGTACAGTGCATTAAGTTTAGTTGATTAATTAAGACAGAATTGAGCGTTTTATGTGTTGAGTTTGTTTTTAAATGTTGTAATAAGTTTAGGAGGATTTCAAATGGAAGGAAATTTGCTTTTCTTAGAGACTAGTCTAAATTACTAACAAAGCTCAATAAGGGGTCAATAAGGTCTACAAAAATGTTGACATTTTTATCATCCAAATAAATTTCTCAAATAAAAAATGTATTTTCACGAAGGTATGTTTTCTTGAAGTAGATGGAAAAGAGAAAAGTCGGACGTTTATTAGTGTGTTTTTAACTTTAAACTAGAATTTAATATGTTGAAAACTATTCTTAAAGTATTATATTACTTTACAATTTATTTAAATATAAAATAAATAAAGCTAGTTATTTTTCTAGATTTTTTAAAGAGCTGTTTTAAGAAGTAGAAAATTTACTACATTATTATTAAGTTAGCGAAGGTTTGTATTTGTTTTATTTAACTTAAAAGATACGACATTCATTTCTTATATCTTCAAGAATATTTATTTATCGTTAATTTTTGGTAGCTTAGTCAGTTATAGTAGGTTGCTTCCCAATTTAACTGTTCCAAATTAGCTAAAATATTAATTAATATTCAAGACTAAACTGCACTACTTCAGCTGCTTTAAAAGCGCTCTTCTTAAGTCCACTTTTAACCCCCTTAACTCCTTAGTCTAATACCGATAGAACCTACCAATTTGATAGCGTTATATAGACACACTGACTGCCAGTTAATAACATGCACTGACACGCTGCTCTTCAATGCCAGCTGAATGGTTTAAGTTCTCATTTGGTTAACTGAAATGCCAATTTAAATGGCCAACTGCCTAGTGACATTCCGATGAAGCTTCCTGCACCGTACGTGGAGTTGGGCCAATTGGACGGACAGCGACACGAACACGGATCCATTACGGTATCTGGTGTTGGACAACGCTTAAGTCCGCGATATAAAACGAAACGAATGTCCATAAATTCAATAAATAATTATTGCAGCACAGGCGAATGCATGTGGGCCAGGTCGGCACAGTTTGGGCCCAGTTGGACTGCCAAACGGTGGAAGGAAATGGACAAAGAGGGGTTAAAGAGGAGTTCAGTGGGTGCATGTACCGTTACTGTGCTCTCTGCAGTTAATGTTCCCTTCCAATTGAAAGTCAGAACGGTCCACAGGGCGTATGCGCATTTATTAAATGAAAATCGTTGCGTTTTGGTCGTTTCTTGGTCCGCCTGGGACAGTTCCAATTTGCCGCACAATGCAAATTGTATTGTAGTCGAGTTATTGTATAATTGCTGCAATGTCCAAGTGGGGCCAGGGCGTGGCAGGGAAGGGGGAGGGGAGTGGCTGGAGCAGGGCAACAGCAGCGAGGTCGCTTGTGTTTGTGTCAATAAATTAAAATGAGAATTGATTCGCTTACGCCCGATTTAAGCAACAACCGTACATTTTATGGCCAGTAGGCTCCCAGGCATGTAAACAGTCCCAACCAGACATGATAGGACACGATAGGACATGCCGGGGAAGTCGGGTATGCATGCAGGGTGCTAGGAGTCGCGTGTGCTCGCTCGCTTCCATTTCGAATATTCGAAACTATTAACAAACAAATTATATATGTTGGACCCGCACTTTAAAATCCAATTTCAGCACGAATTACAAGAAAATTCCATTAAACAATGCCAACATACACAGGCCACGATTCTTTTGGGCCATAATGGACTGAATACGGCCCAGACAAACTGTCTCCAGGTTTTTGTTAACACAACGAGGAAGAGACGGAGATGGGGAGAGACCCAAGAGCCGCATTAAGATAAGAGAAATCGTCTAACAAAACGCATAATCTAAAGCTGATTTCGAAACGAAGAGGGAAAAAAATTGGTAACACTATTTAAATTTATTTGTATGCTGTATGTTGGCCAAGAATGGCTAGCATAACGGGCTCGGAACAAGATAAGCTGGTCTAACCACTGCGGGTCCCAAGTTGTCTATTGACCCTCCCAGATGCAAGAGTTGGTAAGACAAACCTGTGTGAGATGCTAAATGTCAGCGGAATAATAAAATTAGTTGTTTTAACGACAATGAAATTGTCCTAGCAGCGAACTCTTCCCCCTCTCTCCCTCTCCTTGCCCCTCTTCCAGCTCCTTCTACCTGCAAGAGGAAAATCGATTGGAAGACCAATCAAACGGCATCGTAAATATTATCTTGGCCATCTGCAACTTTGCAGCCAAGAACCAAAGTGCCTTTTGGCCCATAAATTTACCAAAGTGACATTTCTTTGTCATGTTAATTAGACCGCCGCAAGTGGATAACGAAATTTGATAGGGCATCTGAGATACCTGCTCTCATCTCGGCATCACACACACACACACACACTTAACACACACTCGTAAACTGCTGGCCACAAAGGTTCATTTGATTTCCAGTGAAAAACTATATTTTCCCCGCAATTACGTGGCTGGAAAACCTCTTGGCCTCTTGGGCCTCGTAGACTCTCTGGCGACAAACATCAACATGAGCTTGTATATCTCATTCATTAATATTTATCAATTCTTCGACAACACATTTGCATAACACCAAAATCAAAAACATTTACATTCTTTTAACCCAATGGGAAGGAAACTGAGACAATTTATACCAAGACCGGAGAATTTTCTAAAGCAGCTAATGAATCTCTTCTACCAACTAGTGTTGGTAGGTTCTTATTAAGCTGTCAATGGTGGGCATTGATAGCACTTGAAGGATGCGCTAGGACTCCTTTTGGTGATATTGAGATAAGAGTTTATAATCATGCAGCAATGAGCTGTGATTTCTTACTAAAACTAGGCCCTTAGATAAAATAAATTTGGTCAGGAGTTGTGACTTAAAATTAGTAAACCACAAGTGCTAAAAGTTGCATAGGAGATGGGCACATCCAGGCTGCAATGTAAATGGGTTTATCAGACTATTTGACTTAATACTTAGTTGAGTTAAAGACCAATAAGTACTGAAACTATATTCAATACATTAACAAACTTCTTACAGAAAAATCTTATGAAACAGAAAATCTTTTTAAAAAATAAAAATATATTCAGTAAAACTTTTAACACCGTTGGGCACTCTTTTTCAAGTCTTTAATTAATCGATTTTTATTTGTAAGCATTTCTAACTAAGTTTTACACTTACACCAATGAAAACTGAACTTATTGCTAAAGCAAGTAGCGATCTTATTAGAATATATTTAGATGTTATAGCAGCATTAACAGAAGAGTCTCCCAGTTGATCAAATAAAAGTATTTACAAAAGGATCTCTATAATGACCAATGACATTAATAGACTTTAAATTTAAAATAATTTGTATAGGGTCTGGCATAGTTGAAGCTTTTGAATAAGCTATGTATGAACCTATGAATGAACCTATGTTCCAATATAATAAATTTTTTTACGATAAAAATAAAATATGAATGAAAAAAAGTTTTACACTTGCTTTGTACCCATATCTTTCTCTTAACTAATCTTAAATATATGTTTTTATATTTTCTAATACCTGCTCATTACCAAATTGTTATGATGCTTATAGACAACTCCCCCAAATTGTCAAACGCTGCGTTGCCAACTCATACCGATTCCAAATCCCCAACTACAACCGATTTCAGTGCCTGCATTGGTTAGCTAATGGGCATAATTATTTCCCACTCATCTTATCAAGTCGAGTGTCTGAACACACATTTGTCTCACTGTACAGTGAGGCGTCGAGTGTTCTTTTTTTTGTCGTTAGTTCGTGGGGATGTCAAAAAGTCGGTTCCGCAAAGTTGGTTGGTGGCCATCAGGTCCCACATTTTGTAGGCGTTTGACATGTTGTTGTAAATGTTTTTCTGTTTTGAAAGTTTCTCGCTTCGTTTGGCGTTTAATTCCGTTGATTCTTCAAATTTTTCCAAGGTATGGAGACTGGAGTGGAGCCTAGTTCGGTTGAGGTGTACGGTGCACGTGTGGTCATGATTTATGGACAACAATGTACGTCCATTAGAGAAGAATTCAAGCCGAGGCGTCCGAAATCAAATACGGCCAAGAGACAACAACAAAAGTAATAGAGAAAAATAGAGAATAGAGAATAGAGAATAAAATGTCCATGGTCAGTGGTAATTAATGAATCGCTTAATAAACTCAGAGACACCTCAAAGCACGGAAACTTACGACTTTTTCACCTCTTGACTATAAAAATAAATAATCATTTTTTCACTTGAACAAAATAGACAAAACTTGTTCGATAAAGTGGCGTTTAAGGAAGCAAAGTGTTGATTAGATAGCACTTAAGTTAAAGAAAGTTTTTGGTAAATTTCCTTATGTAAAAATTCAGTTTAATTATTAATTTAGTTAGCTTAAAGCGCAGCTAGTCGAGTGCGTTGTTGGCTAATAACTCAAACACAGTTGTTGTTATGCCAAATTGTGTGACGAGGGGAGGAGGAAGGAACTGCACAAATTAACATACAGACATCACGTATACGCCCCAATGTGCGGCAGCTCCAAGCCAGAAGACAGACAGAGACTGAAACTAAGACTGAGTCTAAGACTGGCCTGGAGTGCGGGACTGCGGGGGTGTGTACGGGGTGTGAGTCAGAGGATATTAATTGTTATAGTTGCGAGATGTATCTGCTTGAATTGTTTCTGAGGCTTTGTGCGTTGCAACCAAATTCTAATCTTGTTGAAAACGTATTTGCCTCTGCCTCTGTCAAAGGCAGCCAAGACAGAGATGCAGCAAGATAGTGAGTGCGAGAGAGAGGGGGAGGGAGGGTGTCAGAGGGAGAAAAACACATTTCGGCTACACTGACACAAGGATTTCCGTACATGACAAGCAGCAGCAATAATTTATAGAGGCTGCTGCGTAAGCACAAGCTGCGTGGCTAAGGATGACGATGCAACGACATGAGGCACAAGCACACACACACACACACACACACACCCACTGGGCTCAGGTAGAGGGCGGGCAGGGGGCTGGGGGCTGGGGGTAGGCCTACCCAACTAAGGTCTTTGGGTTTTCGGGTCTTGGGTCTTGAGTCTTCAGCTCTAACGCTCTGTGTATTTGTTCTCGTCTTGTTTCACTTAAATGACACTTTGCATTCTTGTAGCATCTTGAAACTTGGCCCACCATTTGCTTGTGGCATCCACAACCAATCTCCCATCCAATATCCTTATGCAACCCCTTTGCTAACACAACAGGACGTAATCTTCAGGAATTTCCCTTTAATTATTTTTGTGCAAATTTGTGTTCTTTGGTATGTTATAATTGAGTGTGAATCGTCTATCGAATGCATATGAAAATTTGTGAAAATTTAATAAAACTAGCACTGCAGCATAGCAGTGACTAATTGTTTTTAATAGGCACAAGTATTTAAGCAATTTGCTAAGAAAATATCTTCAACACACAAAAGATATTTTTAGGCTGGACCCAAGAAAATTTGCCAGGAAAATACGCATAAATTTTTGGGAAATTATGTGGGATTATGGGGTTGGCTTGGAAAAGTGTTGAACACAAATTTGTTAAGGGGTTTATAGATAAACTATTAATATTCAATCGGATTAAAAATTAATAGGACTATAAATTGTTGTTAAATAAATATTTTAAAAATATATTGATTTTTTTAAATGTATTTCAAACACTTGTGTTTTCATTAAATTATATTAATTCATTAAAATTATGGACTAAAAAATTGTCTAAATACAAATTATTGTTAAAAAAAAAAATATTTTCAAATATTAATTATTTATTTAAAATAAATTCATAAATTTTTTATCATTCAATAATTTAATTCATAAAGATTGAGAATGGACTATATAATATTTTACGTAAAAAAAAATTTTTTTTAAAAGAATTAAATATTTAAAATATATTTCATACATTTTTTTGCTTTAAAATTATTTAATTCATAGAGATAGAAAATTGCCTATATAATAACCAATGTAAAAAAATAATTTTTAAAAAGCAATTAAATACTTTAAATATATTTTAAACAATTGTTTCATATTAAAAATATATTTATTCAAAATTACAGCGATTAAGAAAATAACTAATGGCTAAAAGACTTTATTTCATAAGCTAGTTTTGCATATTAACTTGCTTATAAAATAAATTCTTTTTTCATTAGGAGTTTTCCAACAATTTTTCACTTAAAAACAAACTACAACTGTACACATATTAAATAAATTACATAGACTCGATAATTGCTTAATTTATAGTTGTTAAACACAGTTTTAACTCTTGTCCAATCAATTTCAAACCAATTTCCAAGTTAGCCATTAATTACGACTGGAAAATCGTTTGAGAAACTTAAAGACAACTGGAAAATGCAAATCAATGGACACAAATAACATTTAAATCGAGTTCTCTGATTTACTGGGAAATGGTGAAAGGGAAAGAATTTCCCAAAAATCAAAACAAAAACAAAAGAAAATGCAATAAACTTCAATCATGACAATCATAAATTAAATACATTTTCACATGATGTCGAAGGATTGCCCACACACGATCGCGAACTGGTTGCCCTGCTATTTTCTATATAAAATTATATATATATATATTTGGGTAGTAGATTTGATAGAAGGCAGGAGAGAACGAACCCGTTGTATGCAGCTGGGAGGTTAATGCGACAAGTTTCCAAATGGGTAACAATTTTCAAAGTGATTAATTCGCCTTCTGGCTGCCAACGAGATTTTGAGCATTGGATTGATTTATTGCCGCGAGACGTTAAGTGGATGCAAGATAAGTTAACTGTCGTACACGCACACAGTCACTCACACACACACACACACACACACTGGTGTATGTACATATATCCTCGCTGCTGGTGACCAAAACGAACCGATCACAAAACAATACCGAGTACCATTGTGGAGTGGAGACTGAGAGTTGAGTCTCTCGACAGCGGTTGCAACCGCAGCAACAATCACAATTAGCAGTCGAGGCTGCAGCTGGGTGTAAGCGACAGCAAACAAGCCTGTAGCTGTGCTTTAAAAGTTAAAGACTTTTTGAAAATGGTTTTCATACAGGAAAACTGTAAATGACTGGAAATTTTATAAATAAAACATTTTAAATACATTTTCTCACACACTTAAAACACCCTCTCAACCCTTTTAAGTACAGGGCAACGTTTAGGGCAACTCTTGTGGCCTGTAGCGGCGCTGGAAAGTCACCTTCTATGGTTTATGGGCCATAAATGAGATCGCTACACAAACGCAGTGAAGGATCTTTACTTGGCCAACTGCGCCGAGTTGACCACTTGAGCTGTTGGCCAGGCCAACTCGCTGGCTCGGCTCACTCGGCTGTCGCTGACGATGGCATGTGATGCGATTAATTTAACCGGCTTACTGATTGGCCGCATTTGTAATGGGAATATTTTTATGCTCACTGCAAGAGCCGTTTAGCATTGTTAAACAACTCGTAAAGCGGAATAGCACCGACTGCATTATGGGAACTCCTATGATGGGAACGGAACTAAGTAATCCCCCGCTGCTCGGGCTCAGCTCCAAAAAAAAAGCAGAAGAAACTCAAGGAAGGGGCGCAAAAGACCGAGGATTAAAGTTGGAAAAACATATAAGAAATTTGTTACTATTTAAGCGTTTTTATTTAAGCAAAGACAGAGCTCCACATGCTGCGGATGAGCATGTTTAGACATGTCTGTAAAGTGTGTCAAACTAAACAAAAACCAAATTAATCACCCGAATCCAGTTGGAAAATTGCATCTGGTTGGCAGTAAGTGTGCCAAGTTGAGGGAAATTTATAGGGTATTAGCTGTGGATAATGGTTTGGTTGAGAAAGTCTTTGATTTCTTAGACAATCGGATTAAGATTTAAATAGTTGTTGGGAAAGAGTAGTAGATTTTAAAATAAGTAGTAGATCCGATAAAAGTGATACTTTATGAGGTCGGTAGTGAGATAATCCTGAGTGTTCGTTAGTGAAGTGTAGACAGGAAAGTAACCGGAAGTTTTGAATAACTAGAAAGAAAAGTACAGTCGACCATGCCCGACCGTATAATACTCTCTGCATTTTTTTTCCGATTCAATTATTAAAATCGGTATGGAAATAGTACGATGGGTAGTACTTGCATTAAAACACGTTGAAACAAAAACAATCCAAGCATAATCACAAATACATTTGTTTGTCTGTATGCGAATACACATACGAATTACAATATATGATGCATATATGTAAGTATGTGTGTATTTGGCGCGACCATCGTTCGCGGGCAGCGCAGCCGCCACACAGGCAGAGAAAACTTACGAACATGTGCATGTATGTTTCTGTCTCGCTTGCAGTCATACGTTGGTATTGCATTCAATTATCAATATTGTAACGCTTCTAATTTTCTCGTACCAGTCTTAGTCATAGGTTTTTGATAGAGCAGAATCCTCCGGTTGACAGAAGTCGTTTACTTTTATTTAATTTTTCTTTATAGGCTTGTTTAAGTAGCAAATCAGGATCACATGTTGTACTACTTAACAAGCAGCGTCATCCGCATAGTCATCGCCATCGTCATCGACTAATTCGATTAGAAGTAGAACCCATCGAGCCCGTAACAGAAATCGAAACTGAAAATGAATCTGCGACTAAATCGGCGACAGAATCGGCGACTGAATCTCAGTCAGTATCTCAGTCCGAAGCTGAAGCTGCCTTCAGCGCGCTGTCAGTTTCAATTGAATTGACAATTTGTTGCATAATCGAGAAACTGCTGAATGTTAATTTATCAAACGACGATAGTCGTTACAAATTGTTTTCCCCCCGCAGAACAACAGTTCCCCTAGCACACACACACACACATAGGTAGCCACAGAGTTTGCCACGTAATTGTGACTTTGACAGAAACGTTTTCTCTGTCGCGTAATTTGTCTGTTGATGTTGGCCAAAACCGTGTCGCAGTCTCTCTATTTAAGCCCACAGAATTTCCTTATTTATTGTTTGCACTTCAAACTTTAACAGTTTGCTGCTAAGGCGTGAAAATCATTTGTTAAAATGCACGAAAGTTCAACTTGTGTCAAATAAAAGTTATTGATTTTTTAAGTTTTATTTTTCTTGTTTATAAAACTTAGCAAAAATTAAAAAAAAATGTTTTTTAAGTTACTAAATGTTTGATTTAAAGGAGAAAAATATTTAGACACTTTTCTGCTATTTTTTTAAACAAAATATTTAAACTTAAAATAAAGTTTATGCGCTTTAACTCTACCTAAACTAATGCCAGCAAATCGTCTATAAACTGCCCAAAAAGAGGTCTTTAAAACTCACCTTAAATAGCACCATTGCTTCTTCTTGCTACACATTAACAATTACTATTTTAATACAAATTATTTGTGCAGTTTTTCCTCGACAGTTTTGCATGTAGAAGCCGCTGGTTTTTCTGCTGCTGTTTTCAGTTTGCCACAGATGACAATGCGGTACAAGCACAGACAAGTACATGCTTGCCATGAATTATAATAGGTAATTTATGTTAATTTCCATTTGTATGCAGAAGAGATGAAAAAAATTATATTAACAACAAGGTATTGTTGAAAAAGGTAATTAGCGCTGATTTAAATTACAAAAAATTAAAACTATTTTTATGCGCTTTAAAGCGTATAATGAGCCGCCTTAAATTTGCAAGTTTAAATGCAAAATTAACCTGAAAATGGCTTACGAGTGTAAGCCAATTAATGGCGGAGGGGTAGATAATTTAAGAAGCACTGTGAGTATTAGTATTTTACTGATCATGGTATGTTATGGTATGGTATGTATGACTTGGAAGTTGGCTTTTAAGTAAAACTTATTTAAGCTAAATTTGTTTAGTTCTATTAATAAAGTTTAAAATACTGAATAGTGTAAAAATTGTGTATATTGAACTCTAATGTTTTAAAATAATGTGTACTTACTTGCTGCATAATAAAAAAATAAATTTGCTTTAAAATTGTTAGCTTTCGAACACTCTTCACTGTCTCACACCTTATTTCGTGCAACGCTAGACTGAAATTTCAAACTCTTATATTAGCTAAACTAGGAAAGCTACAAAAATAATTTAAATGCAGTTTAACTTATTAGTTCATCTTTATTAATGTAGACATTTAAAAATATTTTTGTTTTCTAAAATAACACCTACAGGTAAACAAAACAACAGTTTTATAGTCACAGCTTATTACGTGCAATAACTGTGTGGGTCTCGTAATCTAGCCTTTTCTCTTATTTTTGCTGAATTTCTTCTTTTAGCATTTTCCACATTTCGTAAACAAATTTATTTTCATTTTACATGAAGTTTTGTCACACATTCTGTCATAAGAAAAGCACGATCTTCGACAAATATTTATAATAACGGTGCTAAGAACGAAGACCAAAACAGAATGTTGAAGTACTTACATACATATGCACGTACATAACGTATGACTCCACAGAACTGCATATTCCAAAAAAATTCACCGTTACATTCTACAGCAATGCAGTCAAACAATAAAATGCACATACACTGCCATGCACTTGAATAGGGACACGTATTTGCATATATTTCTTTTACTATTTCTCGTCATCTACTGTTACTATTGTCGTGGAGTTTGCTGTTTTCTGAAGAACGGTGTGTAGGCAAACTATGAAGGTACGACAGAGACGCCGTCAATGTAACGTTCTTTCACTCAGGTATTAGTTTATTTGGGTAAATTCTATAATAAATATTTGTCTGTTTACCAAATTTTAATTTATTTTGTAAACTAATATTTTTAATATTTTTTTTCAAAATAATAATTATGTAAATATTATTCTTTATACCTAAAAATTCTTACCTTTTTTGCTGTAAATAAAATTCCTTTTAAATAAAAAATAAATTTTGTTGCACTTGTTTTGAGGATTATAAAGATTTATTTATTGAACGAATTTAAATTAGTTTTATTTAAGTTTAGATTAAGCATTTATAGAGACAATGTGTGTGTGTGTTTTAATTTTATTTGAATTCTGTTAAACAATGTAAAATTTATCACAGTTTATAATCTTAAGTCTAGTTTTTAATTATTTATTTTTTAAGTGTGCCAGTTACAAAAGAATCGTCAATATTTCTAACGTCTAAGTGTATCAAGACAATGCACGGCTTTATTAAGTTTATTAAGTAGAGTTATTAAGTATGTTATTGTTATAAACGATTAATATTAAGTATATGGTACATGTATGCCAATGTGGAATACATTTAAAATTAGTTATTACACAATCCATTGCGTTACTTGCACGAGCCCACAAAAGGTTTAGCTAGAGGAGGATTAAAAATTTAATAATTTAAGGATTAGTTAAGAACCTACTTAAGAACCTACCTAAATTGTTGTTAGAGCACGAGGTGTGTTTAAGGACTTGCTCCGTAGTTCTGGGCATCTACACGGGCGTCAGGCTATATCAGAAATATACAGTTATAGAAGTTATAGTTTCTAAATTCTAGCCAGACTTTACCTCTTGAAGAGCGGCTTGAATAGATTCTCGGTGCGCTGTAGGTGCGGTGAGGATGAGCTGCTGCTGCTGGAACTGCTATAGTCATCCCGATTCATGTTCGTCGCATAGTCGTACTCACTCAGGCGAGTGGAGAAGTTCATGGGGTAATTACAGCCGGGATTGTAGACGGGATTGTTACTGGTGCGACAGGTAGCGATCGTAGGGATTTGAGAAACGGTAGGCAGCAGACTCAAAGCTCCGTTCAGCACCTTCATATTCGGTGGAGTTTGGGGTGGAGTATCGGGTTGGGCTTCGGGAAACCCCATTCCCATCCCCATCCCCATCCCCATCATCCGCTGTTGACTCGCTGTGGATTGAGGCAGCTGTGATCGAAATTGCTGTGGCTGCTGCTGCTGCTGCTGTTGTTGGCCCAAATTTGGGTTTAGCGCCGTAGTAGGTATGGCAGGACTGCTGTTGGTGTTGGCCAGCGGATTGCTGTTGTTGCTGCTGCTGCTGCTGCTGTTGGTGTAGTGTCCACTGCTCGGACTCGTAGTATGCAGCTGTTGTGTCGTAGCCCCTAGAAAACCCCCGTAAGCCGTGGTATGCGCCCGTACGTAGGGTGCTCCGTTGAACGCCTGCTGCTGTGGCTGCTCCTGCTGCTGCTGTTGATGCAGTAGCTGCTGCTGCTGCTGCTGGTGCTGCATAGACTGCAGCTGCTGTGGCATCAACTGCCCTTGGCCCATACAAGCCGCTGGCGGTGGCGGTGGCGGTGTCTTGCAGGCAACTGTGTCGGCCAAGCTCCAGATTTTGGGCTTCGTAGCTGGAATCGGCACACCACAGTCCCGGCCTAACTGGTTTTTTGGCTCATGGCCGTGTTCGCTGTGCAGCTTACCCGGAGTCATGCTGTCTCCGGCATGAAAGGCGCCCGGCAGCACCGACTGCTGTGGCTGTGGCTGCGTATAGTAAGCGGGATGCTGATGCGGATGCGAGTGTGGATGCGAATGCGGATGCGAATGATGGTGCGCATGATGATAGGGATGATAGGCAGCGGGATGAGCACCACCAGCACCGCTGTGATAACCGCCAGTGGGATAACCAAAGCCAGCACGCAAAATATTCGCTTGACCCACGTTCTTCTGGTCCTCGTCGAGCAGTTCCTCCTCCTCCTTGGCCACATCTTCAAAGGTAGTAAAGGAGAAGAAAAGAACCCCAAATAAGGCTATTAACTACTATACAAACTACAGCTGAGTGAGCTCTGTACCTTTGGCCAAGCTGCCGTCCTTGCTGGACTCCAGATCATCCTTCTCCTTCTCATCATCCGAGACGAGTGCATCGTCATCATCGTCGGTGCGATTCTTTGGCTCCCACGTCATCTTGTTCTCCTTCTTGAGACGTCGTCGGGCGTTGGCGAACCAGGTGGACACCTGTGTGAGGGTCATCTTTGTGATGATGGCCAACATGATCTTCTCACCTTTGGTGGGATAGGGATTCTTCTTGTGCTCATTCAGCCACGCCTTCAAAGTGGCCGTCGATTCGCGTGTTGCATTCTTGCGTCGCGCCGCCAAATCATAGCTGGCTCCGTAGCTAGCGAGGGGGAAGGGGGAGAAAGGGGGAGAAAAGGGGCGTAGTTAGTCAATGGGAATTCATTAAACTGCTCGCAGCGCCATCTAGCGCCCACACCAAGACCCACAGTAGTGTAGTACAACGTCAAAATATTGTAAAACATAGTTGTGAAACAGCAGCACAGCAACAACAACAAAAAGCTCACGTCTATGGTCACTTTTTTGCTGCTTTTTAAACGAGATGAATTCCTAACGGGAACAGGCGTTATTGCGTTTGCATTTTTAGCCCGGCTAGCTAAATTAAGCCCCCAAACCAGGCATCCATGTACATGTATATGTATTTTAGCTGCTGCAACTCATCTGTGCACTCGTTACACATTTCACTTTTCCCTCAGTTTCCCACAGTTTCCCTAGTGCCCAGCTTTGCTGCCTTTGCCAACATCCTTTGCTTGCTCCTTTTTCTACTTTTTCTCCCCTTTCCTTCCTTTTCCTCTTTCTTTTTTTTTAATTTTTTATGGGATTTTTATGGTGCCGCAGAATCAACAGTTTGTGCGGTGAATTTTACAACAAGATAAAGAAGGAAACTCTGTTGCCTGCCTCCGGAGTTGTCGACTCCTTTTTGCCCTTCCTTCCTTCCTCTCTCCCTTTTTTCCTTTGCTCTTTTTGTGTTGTTGTCCTGCCCCATTTTTTATGCTCTGCCCACACCCCACACCCCCTCTAAAAACGCGCCTGATTTTTATGCAGCGTTGAAGTTGATGTTTGAGTTTTTGCCATTATTGTCTGGCACAAGGACGTTGCAAATTCGCTAAACTTCAAGTCTTTTTGCTCAGTCTCCAGTTCTTTTTATTGTCCTGGAGCAGCTTCACTAGTTTCAGCCTGCTTACTGCGATTTAAGCTATTGATTGGGGGAAGTTTTTCAAGCAGACACTATTATTCATTTAACATTTATTGAATTTACTTTTAAAGCAAGAATTTTTACTCAACTTTATGGGGTTCAAATGTTAAGATATCTTAAAGCAAAAATGTCGTCTCTACTTTTTATCGGGTTTAAATTTTAAGTAAAATGGCTTTTAAAGTAATGAGAAATATTTAAGGAAGTAAATAAATTAATATTGAATAAATTGTCAAACTTTTTTGAGGAAATGTAAAGCTTTGGAAAACAAAACCTACAAGATATCAGGAAAAATAAATGAATCTCCAGAACTACCTGACTTTATTTTTTAAAATTGAATTTATAATCATAGGTATAAAATTTTGTAAAATATTGAATCAAAAACCTCTGTTTTTAAACAGAAGTCAAGGGCATTTAGTTGTCTACCCAAATAATTACTATTTTCAGTGCTTCATTCAACGCTTTGTCTAATGAACCCTCGACAGTTTTTATATCTTTTATAGACTGTTACCAAACGGAGCAGCAATTCCTGTCTGCAAGTTTGCCTCCAAGTATAATTAAGACACGGTTTTTAAAACTTTTCTTCTTTGAAGAGTTTAATGCTTCTAGTGTGTTTTAGTGCAACTGCAATTTGCTTAAGCATCTCATGAAGGTAAAAACAAATGTTATGATTCCAGTAATTTAGTGCACGTAGCGAGTGGCGACGATAAGCTATGCATAAAACACGAGTTTAAGGCCCCGCGACGTATGATTATCGTGTGTTTTTGGGGGTGGTAAGCTGACCGGAACCATTGGAGGTAAAGTGGTCGCTGTTGGTTTATACGGCCCACTGTACCCCCTGTCGGCTGGTGGCTGCAAACTCAGTGTGAGTGTGGGTGTGTGTGTGTGTGTGTGTGTGTGTGTTTAGTGCGCTTTTTGTTCTCTAATGTTTTACAATTTGACGAGTACAACATTTCATTTGCAGCTAATTGCCACGCATTCTATTTTTGTTACCTGTGTTTGTGTTTGTATTTGTGGCTCATAATCTTGTTAACAAATCGAATTCTTGTTCACACACACACACACACACATGTAGTCGTAAAAACTACAGCGGAAACTGTGCAATAACCGATTTGAAACTTTAGAATCAGGTTTACATACATATGTACTCATATAGATGTGTATGTAAATGGTTGTATAAATATGGCTTATATGAGCGAACATGCAACTTGGTTTTAGCCAACAATTATAATTACACACTGTTGTTATTGCCGTTGTTATTATCTGTGAGTAGCAATTTACAGTGCTGAACACATTTTAAACAAATAATGCCAAGCACGCCAAAATGACATTGGCTCCGACTCCGGCTCCAGCTGCAGCTCCAAATGAGCGGTGAGCAGGCATGAACATGCCAGACAGAACTGTCAACTGTCCGTGTCTACCTCACTCCCTTACACTGCGTCTCCCTCTCCTACTATCTCTACCACTCCCACTTGCACTTGCTTTTATTGCTTTTACCATCCATTGCCAATTCACACCCCACCCACACTCTTGCTCTCTCGCCCACTCTCTTTGTATTCAAAGTGCTGCCATCAGTAATTCTGCCTACTGCACACGCACACACTCACTCTCCTACTCACTTTGCTCTCCCGCTCTTAATTCCTCTCTCCATCGCCAATCTGTAACAATGAACAAAAACAAAGCGCAACCGTTCTTCTTTTAAATGTCTGTCAACGTGTGTCGCTCTCTCGCTCAATATGGCGGCCAACAACATGGCGTTCATTTACTCACACCTCGCTTCGCCCTACTTCATTCACTCGCATTTATTTCCCCCACATTCCCGCACCTGCTCTTGTCCCTGTTACACACCCAGCCTCGATCCCAGTTGCAGTTGCAATTGCAGCAAGCTCGATTTCATGGGCTTTCTGCACGCAAACTCAACCGTCCCCAACCAGACTATGTTAAAAACATCATCCAACGTCCAACGGGGAAGCCACTGCCGCTGTCGCTGTCGCAGTCGACGTCAACGTCGACAGTGTACAGTGGCGTCGGCACTTGCATGTCCAACAACTGCCCGCTGTCGTTGCTGCTGCTGCTGCTTCTTCTGTCGCTGAGTGCATGTGTGGACTTTATGTGGATTGTGTTGTGTGCGTGTGTGAATACAATACATATGTAAGCATGTAAGTACAGCAACGCACATACTTATATGTACAGTGTGTGTTTATTGTATGTGCATTTGGCGAGAACGCACTGTGGCGTGCAATTAACTGCGATTATTTTCGCCGCAATCATAAATAAATAATTTCGCGCGCTCTAGCAATTTTCACAATTCACATATTATTATTATTATCGCCTGTCTCACAGTTCCCATTTATAGTCCCAGTTTACAGTGGACTCTCGGCATTGTTGTCAACCCCATGGCAATTAAATTCAAATCAATTTTAAGTACTCGCAAATATTTTACAATTAATTATGGGCGCACAATCGCTTGTGAGTGCGACCTTCTCCATTTTGCAATTAATTGTCAATCAGACAACAGAGACAGAGAGACAGGGACAGCAATATGCGCAAAACTAATTAATTTTAAATAATTTATCAGACACATAACTTACCCATAAGCCGACATCGGATCGTAGGAATAGTAACCCGTTGTGGGCTGTAGCCCAGCAGAGGTCCAGGCACCCATTTCAGTGCCAGCGGCCGTGTCCTTTAGGCCATAAGGATTGCTCTGAAATCAAAGAAAACGCATCAATTTTAAAATTCCCAAAATTTATGCGACTAAATATTAAGTCATAGTTTAGCTCGCTTGGCGTTTAGTCGTAAATTACAAAACAAAATTTTAATTCTATTTAAAATCGTTGGCCTTTCGAACAAAATGATTTTTCCCACAGTTGACGATTTTGTTAACATGGAATTTATAATTTGGCAACATATTTTGCCATGAAACAAACAAAACGCTGACGCAGGCCATATTTTACAGTCCCCGAACTGAATGATGTGTAGCCAAGAGCATAATTTAGACCAACAAATACAAATACAGATACAGATACACATACAAATTAAGCTAGTGGAATGGTCGATTATTGTTATGTGTTTTCAAAATTATATATGAATTTTGGTTATGGGTCGACACTCTTGATTTTATTTGAATATCGAAGCTTAGTTTCGGTTTCAGTTCCTACAGACAGTCGGATTTATGAGCGACAACTATTGGCCAGATCGGGCCAGATCAATGGAGGGAAGGGGGCTTAGACAGGGCGCAGGGGGGTACGAGTCTAGCGCCCAAATCTGGTTGGTTGCTTTGTGTGTGAAGCCTTTGATTTATGAAATGGCATTAACATTTTTAATTGCTTAACATCATGTATGCCATTGTTTATTAATTTTTCCCCCTTTTTTGTTGTTTTGCGTTCAACTTTTTTGGCTTTCGACTTTTGGCTTTTTGCCGCCGCTTGCGAGTGACAAATATATTTATCAAAATGCCAAAAAGGAAAAAAAAAGATGAAAACAGGGAAACAGGTAAACAGGTATCGGATATGATATCGCTCAAGTCTATCTACATGTCTCCAGTCATATCAAAGGCAGCCCCCGAAGCCCCGAAAACATGAACACGCTGATTTACGAGATTGGACCAGGTGCAGCAGCAAAAAGCAGGGTATCTTCAACTCCAACGCACTCCAATTGAGAAATGGGAATGGAAGTGGAAGTGGAGAACTGGGTCGCACCCACTGTAGTTGACGACATGCCCCCAAAAATTACCTGCGACGCACATCTTATCACTCAGCAGCGGGGAATTTAAAGGGCGAGATATTTTCTTAATTAAAAGAAGCGACGGATAACAGGGAGAGGGAGAGCAAAAGAGAGGGAAGTAGAGAAGGGAAGGAGACTCCGTTTGAGTTTCCTGTTCTTGTAAATAACAATTAAACACGACACTTTTGCTCAAATATTTACTCAACTGCAGACATTTCTTCAGTTCCTCAGTTCTACCAACTGCCTCATAAAGTTATCAAAATGTGGAACATTAAAAAAACTTAGAGTTATACTTAACTTACTGTGACATTAAATCTTTTGTTAATTAATCAATTGGTTTATACAAAAAAAATTCCAACTTAAATGCACATTAAATAAATTACTGCTATACGTGCTATTTATTATAGCTCTAATCTGATCTCATTTTAATAATGAGCGAGCAAGACAGCGCTAAACACACTTTTATGGCCAGTATTTAAGATTGTTTAAAAAGTGTGAAACATGTTAAATAAATCATTTCAACTAAAGCGCAATTAAGATATTAAGACCATAAATTTAAAGACTAAATTAGAGGGGTCTTAGCAGGTAATTATGTAAATACAATTTTACATTAATGATGAATCCCTAGTCTTACCTAAAATACAATAAAAATTACCATTTATTCATATAAAAATAATTAGTATTATTTAAATTCTCAAACTATGAATTTTTAGGCTAGCAAAAGATACTTTTCTTTTTCAGGAAGTGTAAAGAAAGTTAAAGGTCGATTTAACTGCTTAACCTCTACAGATAGATAGATCTATAGATAGAGTAATAGTTTTCCTTTTCTCAAGCAAAAACCGATTTACTTGATTATAGCTATATAGCTAAAAGTAGGGTAAGTAGAGCTCTACCTTACTTAGTATAAACTTAGTCAAATTTAACATTTTGTCCACAAAACTTCTTACTTTCTTACAACTAAACCTAATGAAAACCATAATGTTGGTATATTAACAAACAGTGAGTGAGTTAAGTAAGCGTACACTGTTTGGAGACATGGACTAACTAACAGATTGGCCTATTAATTGGATGCTTGTAGTTCAGTTTCGAATGTGTAAATATTTGTTTGTATTTTGTTGTTTGTGCTGTTTTGCTGCCGTCTGCAGCAGAGCGTGTCTCTGCCCCTACCTACCTCCCTACGCCCCTCCTCGTCCCCCTTTCACTGCCACAGAAAGCATGGAGAGCTAGTGTGTCACTGAAAACTGTGTGCATGTTGGCCGTGTACATTTCTGGTGGTCACTTAGAAAATACAAAGGGCACACAGACAAAAAGATACATACGCATAAGCTCGATTAGCCTGCACACACACACAGATACAGATACACACACGTAGATACAGCTACAAAGCAACAAGGCAAATGCGAAGCTTCATCTGGAAGTGTAATTGAGGCCATGGGCCAATATGTTTTGTTTCCAATGATTTTGCCTTTCGTTGCTCAAAGTATCGAATATCACAAAGCCAACCAGCAAGCGAGAGCGGGACGGAGCTACAGTTAGACAGAGAGGGAGTGGGGGAGTTAGAGTGAGAGGCAGCGACTAAATGAGGTTTGACTGAGCTTCAGTCAGCCATAATGATAATTCGATTTACTTCAATACATTGACAAGCTCCCATTGCTGTTGTTTGTCCAACTTTGAACCCCTTCACTGCCACACCCCCTTGCCCAGCCGCCTCCTTGTGCACATTCCTCAACTAGCTTTTACTTTGCTCTTTGTTTTTAGACTCTGTGTGAGAGAAGTATGAAGGGTGTAACCAACTGAGTGGTTTTTTTATGGCTACTTATTTTGTAGGCTCTTTTGTCACTCTCAGAGGCAAAGCTTTGAAAAGACATAACAAGCGGAACCTTTGAGGGACTCCTACCAAATTCACATATTATTCAATTAATAGTATTTTTTATATGTTAACCAACTTTGGTTAAGATCGAACTACTATATTGTATAGCTGCCATAGAACTAAGCGGAAAAAATCTCCAAACATATTTGAGTTATATTAACCAAACGCACTGCTTATATATTAGCTACAGTTTCTGTCCAACTTTGAATGAAATCGGAGCACCATAACATATAGCTGCCATAGTAATCAGTGGAAGAAATCAATTATTTTTGTAGCTAACTTTAAAAAGCTTTTAAAATATATCAACCAAACTTACGGATCATAAGTTTACCCCACTTTTCCACATGCTGATCAGATCGGGGTTGAATCAGATGTCTATAACATATAGCTGCCTTAGTAATAGGCGCTAAAAACTTGATTAAGTTATGCCAAACTATCAAATTATGCGTATAAACTTTATAAACTGCTCGTTTACTCTTACTTAATTATGATTTCCACCCCGTACAGGGTCTTTTAAATTCTGCCACACCCTCTACACTTTTTCTAGCCGCTTTAGTCTCCTCTTTGCCATTTGTTTTGCTGCCTCTGACTACACAATTAAAGTCATACGTGGAGATAATCCATTTAGCCGTCTTGTCTTTCACTTACCAAAGGCGAGTAGAAGGCGGAACTGTCCACACCAATGCTCTGATAGGGATTCTGATCCGTCGATGGATATGGTGAGCCATAGACACCCACACTGGCCGCCGGCAGGCGGGAGTAACCAGAGAGCGCCAGTCGAGCGGTATCGTATTGACAGGAGCAGACGGTCTGTCCCGACACGGGATCCGTCATAATGGGACGACCGTTTTCGCAGCAGGAGCTGCCCGTGGTAGGCGTCGTGCCCACGGCGCTGCTGTCCAGGGAGCCGGTCAAGGCATCCGCAATGTTAGCCGCTCCAGTGACGCTACCAGTACCCGTGCCAGTGCCCACTGCTGAGCCCGTGGCCGCATTTGAATGCTGGGAAAGGGCATCGGGACTTAGAGCGCCAGTGGATGCATCACCAGCGGCTCCAGTGGCGGCTGCAGCAGCAGTGACAGAGCCAGCGGAGTTCTGCTGGCAGTCGGCACCACCCGCGGGGCTGAGCGCGGGCACGTTTGTCATCGCCAATGAAGACGTGTCCTCAGGTGTCTGTGTCGCATTCGGTGGTAGGAGCTGCAAAAAGCAAAAAGTTACAAAAATATTTAAAATTCAGTTCTTCATTATCTTTGCATTACTTAAGCTCCAGGTTAAGCACACGGTGGCACTTTCGAGCCGCCAATGAGTTCGTTTAATGTGAAAAATTTGTCACCAAAAAAAAAAAAGAATTTAAAAACTGATAAACTAATTAAACATATAAATAAACACACACCAGATACTTATGTATTTTGTATTTCTTGGGGTTTATCAGCCTTTGGTTTACATAATTAATTAATGTTTATCAACAATACGATTTAAATTTAATTTCAAATTTTGAACCCACAAAAAAATAAACACCGAAAAAATGTTAATTTCATCGTGATAAACACCGAACACACTCGCTCTTCAAACCACTTCAAATGAGATCACAAAATGTTGATAAGTTTTAACAACTAACTTAACAATCGATAGATCATTTTGTAGACAATCCCCACCAGTTGCTGCCGTATTCGATAACTTTCTGTAGACAAATACTTTGAATAGCTCGAGAGTGTGATTTTATGAGCAGTTTTGAGATTGTTTTTGTGGGGAGAAATCTTTTCAAGTTACGCAAAGTTGAATTATTGCCCTATGAAATTTATTTAGGTATATTTTTAGTTATAGAAAAATTAATATTTTATTTGGAGTAATAACTTGGGATAGTTTAGGTTAACTTAACCTAACTTGAGATAAGAAACTTTTGGTATATAGTGCCTAAAATCCAGTTATGGCAAGCTTAAAAATATTTTTTTCATATACAAATTTAGCTATTTTCCTCAGTTGTTTTATTTGTAATATTCTTTTATATATTTTTATGAAAATTAATTTGATTTATTTTTTTCTACTATTTTTTAAATATTTTTTTGAACGTTTTTTAGCCGTTTCCTACTTTTCATTTCCTAAATTCCCTCTCAAATTTCCCAATTACTTATTAATATCAACTATTACTTTCCACCCACACCTTTAAGCTTTCCAACTCGCTTAACTACTCGATTTAGTTGTTTTTATAATTTTTAACTGAAAATTCCTGCTCAATTGCCTTTAACGAGTGTTCCTGGAACAGTTTACGCTGTGAATGAACCAGTTCCAGCCACAAAGTTCATAAATATTGATATGAGTCTGATGATCAGCCATGAAACGGAAACGTGGCCATTACTGCTGCTCTTGGCCAAGAAATCTGTAGTAGCCAGTGCAATTTAAACAAGAAGCTGAGTGTAGTGGAGTGTACTCAACTCAGAAGTGCCCTGTTGTGAGTGCTAAAAGAGTTTGCTGGTAGAAAAGTGTGGAATAGTAACTACATAAGTAGCCAAAGAGTAACTAAAATCAAAATTTCAGTTATTTCTCCCGTCTTAATCCCATTCGGCCTAAACTAGTAACCCCATATCACCTCACTCTAGCTGCCTTGTAGTCTACAGGGCACTTGGTATACACTTGGTTTGCCAGAGTGGCCATTACACGATGCTCCGGCCGATAACATGTAAGCGAATTTGGTGTTAACACACACAATCATCGCCCCCGGGGCACAAATGGAGCCAAATGGAGCACAGAAGCCGCTTGTATCCATAATCCTCAACCGATTAATCGCTTCGCCATATTTTTCAGCAAACATCGATGGCTCCGCGTTGACGAATTGCTGTAACTGCAACGTGGACGTGGACGTGGACGTCGGAGTTGACGTGGACGTCTACTGCATCAATTACCTGCCGACGAAATCGATTTAAAAGTGCAGCGGCAGTGGGGGTAGAGCGAGGGGGGAGGGGAGTGCAGTTGATGTCCTCCATCTTGACGGGTTCTGCGCTTTTACCAATAGCATGCGCCACAAGCCTGCTGCAAGCCACGTCAATTAATATGCAAAGTTTGTGGCAAGCAGAAGTAGGAAGAGGAGCAGGTGGGGCAGTAGGGGCAGCAGGGGCAGTAGGGAGAGTAGGGGCACAGCACACTCTGCCGACCAAGACGGTGTTGCAAGATGCCTGAAATCAAATGTGGGCGTGGCAGGCAAACGCTTGCAGCCCCAAAACGTTCCTTCGATCGATGCGACGATCAACGATCTCATTCGATTCGTCCAGCCACAAAGGAACATGCAATCGAAGGCTTCTGGAAACTGCCGCGGGACAAACTGCGAAACGGGCAAGTTTTTGGTGCACTCCCCCTGCAGTCGACCAGTCGGTCGGACAGTGCGTCCGTCCCTCCGTCCGCTTTAATTTCAGACTTGCTGCCTTTTCGCAAAACTTATCGATAAACCTATAATTAAGCTGAAGAGTTTTGCGGTGATGGACCTGCTACAAATTGATCGAATGCCGTCGTGCCCCAAAGGTCATGCCTACACGCCTCGTGCAACAATTTTTACCTTTAAGTTTACAGCTCCCGTCTAAATCGTTGTCTGCAGTCGTCCGTCTACAGTCTGCTCTCTACAGTCTTCTGTAGTTTCATAATTTCTGCCACAAACTCATAATTATCTTCGAATCATTAACATAATCTATCGATTCAAGCTGCACCCAAAAAATGTTGTCTGACCGCATGTTAAATTTGCTTCTCTTCTTTTTATTTTAATTTTAATTTTGTTGTTTTTAATTTCTGCACAAACATCGCGTAGTAGTCATTACTCAAGTGAATACACTCAGTTGTTATTCACTCCACTCGCACTTCAAATGGCCTCAAAAAGCCTTGCGAAAGCCAAAAACATTTTTAACCTTTTCTTCAAACCTCCAATTAATACAAGTTAAGATGACTCACGGAGTTGTGGAGTACAAGTTAATACACCCATTTGAAACTGCAGGGAATACGGAATACCAAATATTATGTATTAATTATAATCTTTGTCGTTTTGGGGGCAGTAAACTAGGTATTAGTTTAGACAGCCCTTTTTGTGTTGCGTTTAAAACTGATTTGAAACTGCAACTACTGTACTGAAGTAATGTATATATTTAATTTAATAAATATTTTAAAAAAATATATAAAAACATATGTAATAAAAGTCAGACTCTACAAAAATATTAGACTCTTTTTTTCGCTAACTAAACTTATTCAAAATTTATTTATTTCTAAAAGAAGTGCAGTTTTCCTGCAACTAAAACTAATGTAAGAATTTGTATTTTTTATTCACAGAAAAGCTAGACTATTTTAAAGCTAATTAAATCAATAATTGTTTAGTTTATATATAAGATAATATTAAATACCACTACTTAAAAAACTAATTTTTTAAAGTCAAAATTTTGTTTAAAATAAAATTAATAAGCTGCTTATATTTTTTGTTTCTTTTGAATGCTTTAAAATATATTTCTAAGCTAAGTGTTCTTTAATGTGTTTATCATTTCTGACTTTAATTTTTGTTTAAACAAATTTCCCATATTTTTAAAATATTTTTGTACCAAAACTCCTAAATAAAAAGCTTAAAAACTACAGCTAAAATAGTTAAAATTTTTGCTAGTCATAAAATATTTTCCTATACAAAAAAATAAAATAAAATTGTGTACTCTGAATAAAATATTTCCTTAAAAAAATTATATAACATTTATAAAACATATTTTTTACCAACAAAAAATTGTTATAAAAATGAAATATACAAATTCCTATAAATTTTATCCTCTGCATAAAATATTTTTTTTTTTTTAAAAATTTATTTACATTTTTATACCCACAAAAAATCTTTGGTGTTATATAAATTAAATAAAATTTAATATAAATTTTAAACTCTGCCTAAAATATTCCCTTTATTAAAATGTTTATACATTTTTCTACCCTCAAAAAATATTTCCTTTATAAAAAATGTAATACAATTTATAAAAATATTTTTAACCGACAAAAAATTGCTATAAAAAATAAATAAAATTTATATTTTATTTGCCTTATCAATATATATTCCCTTCATAAAATGTATAAACATTTTTAAACCCATAAAAAATCGTTCCTTTATAAAAATGAAATAAAATTTATATAAATTTTAAACTCTGCCCAAAATATTTCCTTTATAAAATTTGTATACATTTTTATACCCACAAAAAAATCTTTTCTTTATTAATAAAATAAAATAAAATTTATATAAATTGTTTCCCCTCCATTAAAATGTCATTTGATAATAATTTGTATTAAAATAAACTTGAATGTCAAAATTCAGCGCAATAAATCGCCTTGTGGGACCAAAAAAAAACAAAAATCAAATTAAAAAATAAAAACAAAGAGCGGAGCGGAGATCGATCTTGAACTTAAATTATTATAGAACTTTTGATGTGGATGACTCAAGAGCGGAATGAGAATTTCTCGAGGTCGCGACACGACAACGTCAACCATTTATCAAATTTCCCAAACAAATGATTGATTTAATTTTTTATTGTTGTTGTTTTTTGTGAGCGTGTTTAATTAGTGAAAAAATAAGTGAGGGGGGGAGTGGTGAGCTGAGAAAGGACCTCAGTGGACCAATCCAGTTGGCAGTTCCCAAGACCTGATCACACAGAATATGAGAATTATGACAAGTGATCTGATAGGCGACACCATATAGGGAGTTCTATGCGAATGGCAGATTCCGACGTCAACCGTGCACAAATGCATTATTCATGAATGCACTCACAGCACAAAGCGAATCCAAGTCGAAGGAAGCGCCATGTGAAAAACTCGGACTTCAACTTCAACTTGGACTTCGAGTTGGACTTGGAGTTGCAGTTGGATTCGGACTGTGGACAGCGTACAAGGCAGACGATGGACTGATAAGATCTGCGCTGCAGACGCTGCTGCGGCCTTGCTTTTGGCCCATGTGTGCACTACCAATTTCCTTTGAATCGCTAAAGCGCAGAGCACTGAGATCTAATCTCGACTTGCATCTGCGTTGCCACAGCGCAAAAACAACAACAACAACAACAACTGCTGCAAAAAAAAGGTTACTCCCTCTCTTTGCCGACCGCTCCCGCACGCGCTCACTTCGTTTACTCCTTCACTTCCGCTGTGGAGCTAACTGCAAGCGCCACAGTAGCGAAGCAGAAATAGGAGCGGGTAAACGGGCAAGCGGGTGAATGGGCTAAAGGGGTAAGCGAGTGAATGGGTGTATGCGGGAACGGGCAAACGGTCAAAGGGGTAAGCGGGTGAACGGGTGAACAGACCAACGGGTGAACAGGCCAACGTGTATGCTCTGCAATGTAAAGTAGATCACATCAGGTTGGGCAGCTTGTCGCCGCTCTCTGTCCGTTGTCGTCTGTTGTCTGTTGTTGTGGGACCTCCAGTAGCCGCCACTGATTTCACTATCGGTGTGGCAGCATCTGAGGTACTCCTCTACTCAAGTTTATCGTTACCTCTACGTTCCTCTCTCTCTCCCCCCACACTCTTGTTCTCTGCGCTTACTCTTTCATTGATCGCCTGCTCACGTAGTTTGGTGAGCGCATGCGCGCAGCTTCGCAGCTCTCGGCTCGCATTCCCATTGCTTGCTCTGAGCTGTCACTTTACGGTTATAATTTTATGATTTACGATCGTTGCCAATTGAATTTTATTGATTTTTCAACAGTTTCGCTTTATCGGCGACTCCCTTCTTCAATTCTCGCCCAGTGTCTCCTCTCATTTCTCGTTATCTCTGTGAATGCCAATTAGTTATACGCTCAGATCTCCACAAACATTTCACAATGGCGTATATCTGGCGATATTTGATGAATCTGGACAGCGACATGAGCAGAGCTGAGGTTTAATCAAGTTGATGGTTTCATTGTTTGTCTGCTAAGTTTATAATGGAGCAAACTGCTTGCTTGCTGCGCTATGTCAAGCAGTGCGTAGTTTAAGGGGATAGCACTGCTTGCTGGAAAGCTTTTAGCGGCTTTTAAGGCATTTATTTAAGTTATTTAAGTTAAGTTAAACAGATTTAAAGGACTATAAAGGACTTTTCATGTAATTTTATGAAATTTGAGCTTTTTGTTTACATATGCATACCATTTTTAACCTATTTATATACATAAAATATATTTATTTGCCTAGTAAAATGTGTTAAATTTCTTAATTATAGTTTCTTTAAAACCCACCTGCGCTGCCGACGGGAAACCGCCGTATCCAAATTGTGTATAAGCGGCCATTGCCAGAATTAAACAAGTTTGCGCCTTTTTTTGCAACTCTTTTAATTGTTTTCGTTTAAATTAATTATCCAATAAATAAATTACAGTACCGAGGATGATAACCTCTTCAAGTTTATGCCCACAAAACGGAAGTTCAACACACACACGGATTCCAACACAAAAACGTAACGAATTCGAATTCGAATTCGAAACGAATTGAATGGGAATAAATTTTCGTATTCGTTTTTGTATTCGTAACTTTTGGGGCTTCTTATGCTGACCGTTGGTAAAAAGAACACGCGTTAACAAAATTCTAAACACGAGCTTCAGTTCAGTTCAGAATCACCGAGTAGCGAGGAGCGACGAGCGAGAAACCAGAATCAACATTGGGATTATTGAGCGTAGCAGCGACTGACGACAACAATACCGACATAAACATAACCATAACAATTGCAACGCTTATCGCCACACAGACAGATACAGATACAGCAAACAGCTATAGCTACAGCTACAGATAGATTTACAAAAGATGCACACGCAAACGATACGTTGGCGACGGCAACGGCGACGGCAACGGACGACGGTAGCGCGCTCCAGATGTTCACCTATGTACGTTCGAACACGAACTGGTTGCGGATGGTTACTCACAACCGGCACGAGAGCTAATACGAATGCCGTTGCTCTGTCCTCACCAACACACGCATTCCGTTGCACTCGTGCGCTGCAGTCGCAAGTGTGAGAGCGAGACGACTATAGACTGTAAATTGCACACACTCCAACTAGAATGGAAATGCTCCCACTGTCGTTCGCTTTTGTACGCTGGAAGTTCGGTGACGCCCTCTGCTGTCTCGTAATCGTACTACTGTTGGTGGTGGTGGCAACGTTCCAACACGCTCACACACACACACGCACGCACACACACTGAAGCTCGCTCTCTTTGCGTGCTGTTCTCCGCCTAAGCAAGGAGAAAAACAAACTGCTGGCTGGAAAGGCTTCTGGGCTGAGCACCAATCAGAATGCTTTGTGGGACTCGTGTGATGTTGTTACTTCTGTTCTTCATTGCTTTCTTCGGTTTTCCCGTTCTCCCGCTCTTGCGTTCTCGCCCTATGGTCTGCATTGACAGGTGCGACTTTTATTAGTACAAGAGTACCATAATGCCATTTGAGCCAAACAAAAGAAAGCAAAAACGAAATGGAAATACGACCATTAATTACTTCTGATTTTTTTTCTTTCGTTTATTTTGCCTTTCCTCCTTCTTTTTTTGTCACGCTTGCCGCCTTCCGCTTCCCGTGGCAGGGGTAGTGTTTGATTTTGGTAACGCCCATTTGTTTTGTTTGGTTAGTTGCATGTTTGTTTACCTTTCGGTCGGCCGACTTATTATTCCAAATTCAACTTGACGCAAAACGATCGCAACAACCTGGAAGCACTCGTCACAACAACACCACTAACTTGGCCTATATTCCCAGCCACCAATGCTGATTACAATAGAGAAATGGAAAATACAACACCAGTTTTCATTTAATTACTCGAAAATATTTTCCGATTTTCCACAAAACATAATTCAATATGTCGCACATTTCATTCAGCGAATGGAATTCTAATTAATTAAGTTATGTATGTTTTTTTAAAGGTAAATCTAAAGCTGTTGAAATGTGTATTTTTAAATTATTTGATCTTTGTTGGAACTATTTTAATTTTCTTGTTTTAATCAGTAGGAATTTGTTATTTATTGGAAATCAGTCAAATGGGAAGCAAGATTTTCTACTATTGCTGGCAATATATTTTAATAGAGCCATTTCGATTTTATATTAAAAAGTCATGGCATTTCTTATATCATAAACTACTAGTTTAATTGGAAACTAACATTTTAATAAATTTTAAGTAATATTTAAACACAACAAGGTACAAAAACAACGATATAATTTATAATTGTGTTGGAAATGAGAGAGAAGAATAATTTTTTATAATTTGTCATACAATTTTAATTTATTTAAAAGTAGATCAGTATCAAAACTACCTTGCGTCTTCTAATGCTATATGTAAAACTGAATCAGAATTACAACGCAGAAGTCCTTACGTAATTTAAATAAATTTTATCATGTTAATAAATGAAAATTTATTTATATATAAAATGATAATCGTGATTCAAACTAAATAACAAACAATTAAAATTTTGGAAAAATAAAAAAAAAAAAGAATTATACTGCCTGATGTTTGGACGGACTTTGATTCTAAATCTGTTGTCTCTAGATCTTATAGTTTCCGAAATCGAGGTACTATGTCGACTTAGCTGTGAATGCTGTTCTAGAATATACATACTTTATGGCATCGATAATGATTACTTTTGAATGTTTTGCTCTGATAAACTTTCTAGACCTGTTCTCCTCTTGAGTACGGGGTCCAAAATCAAAAAATGTTCAGTAAAATGAAAAACTCAATGATAATAGTATAAAACTATGGCTTAAGTAAAGGGAATCATAAGTTTTATGAAAAAATCCGAGTTCATTTATCAAAATTTTCCAACCTAAAACAGAATCAAAACTTTTCTTGACTTTAAACTTAAATACTGAAAGGTCGTACATGCTCCGGATAGAAAATATCTTTTGATTTCAAGTTGTAGCTAAGAGATACATTACTAAAGAGCCATCCAAAGTAAAATGAGCTTTGGGAGTGTTGGAAAATAGAAAACATTTTGTTTTTAATACAAAATTTAAAAGACTTTGCCGTTAAACGTGTGTGAGTTTTGCGCTTAAACATTTTTTGCGGAATATTATTTTACGAGCTGCTTTTTTATAGCGCGACACGCCGAGAACTAATATAATTCACTACCAAATGGGAGTACAGGGCAGTAGGGGGAGGTGAGGAGTAGGGGAAGGGGAGACAGGAGAGTGTTTGAGATCATGTCTCTAAGGTCCATTGTTTGGACCATGGAGGTGAAGCTGAAACCGTGTTGCCAAACTTGTTGTGTGTGTTTGATGTGCGAGTGTGTGTTTGGTGTGTGTGAGTGTGTGTTTTGTGTGTTCTTTTTGCTGTTTTACTTTTTATGATAATGTAATAAAATCGAATTAACCTATAAAAGTGGAAAAAGTGTGCCTTACATGATGGAATTGTGCCATAAGGTTTGGGCGTGTCCTTGCCAGACTGCAAGATATACGAGCACTGGCAACACCCATGAGCCAAAGAGAAGAGAATGAGGGGATGAAAGCAAGGGGGAGTGGAAGGAGAAGGCGGAGTGGGAGTGGAAGCGAGAACAACGTGTTTGTTGACTTTAAGCAACAAATGACCAAAGCATCCGCGAGTTTAAAGGGGAACAGAAGGACGTGGTAAAAAGTGGAGCTAATGGGAAGGAGAGAGGAGGAGTAGGAGAGAGAGGAGGAGTAGGAGAGAGAGGAGAGCTTGTGAGTGAGAAATACGCGTAGTGTCCCTCCGAGTGTTAAGTGCATTATTTGCTCTGTTGGCGAGTTTTACGAGCTGCGTTTTTTATACCCAGCACTCAGCGTGTAAAAGAGTATGATAGCTATGTGAAAAAGCTTGAAACGTTAAACAGAACTTTTGATAGACAGATAAATGTATTCGCCATTGAAGCAGAGTCCTGATTACCTGATAAAAATCCTGATTTTTCTAGAAATGCAACGGAAATTGAAGCAAAATTGTGAGCAAAATAAAGGGTACTTCAAATACAGTACTTAAAATAATAATATATAATTTTTACTGTTTGAATTTAAAATGCAGGACAGCTCTTTTCATTAGCCTACTGAGTATCTTACTGCCTAGCACACTCAATTGTGCTATTTTCACTTGTTTTTGTTACTTTTTTCCGCAGTTTGCGGACGGACAGGCGCTGAGTCAAATGCAATCAATCAATGGGTCAGCATGACGGTGCAGCAACAACAAGAAGGAGAAAAAAGAAGAGAGAGGAGAAGGAAGAGGAAGAAGGGCAACAAATGTGAGTGCCACAACCACATGGGGCGTTTCCATTTGCGGTCGCCACATTTTGACCACCCTCTGGGCCAGAAGCAGAGCCAGCAAAGCAGGGCTAACAGCGACTCCAAACAGCTCAATGGATGTCTTTAGCAGCAGACAAAGAAGGAAAGAAAAGGATAGAGAGAGAGAGGTGAGTGTGCGAAAGAGAGGGGTGGCGCTGTGTACCTCACTTACAAATCAGTTGCTGCCACTTAAATCTATTTTGACAATTGAGCTGTCGGTTGGACAGCAAGACAAAAGGACACAAGGACAGACGCAAAGATTGACAAAAGCAGCGGGGAGAGAGACAAAGAGAGAGAGAGAGAACTTCACGCTGACAGCGTTCACTTTTCGCGCCACTCGCATAAATGTCATGCAGATGCTCACGGGGTGAGTTCCCGTTCCCGTTACAGTTCCCATTCCCTTTACCTCACTCAGCCATTAGCAGCGAGAAGAGGCAAGGGGAGCGAGGTAACTGCGGGCTGAGGGACGCGTCATTTTATGCCGTTTTAATTGCAACATCTGTCACTGCGGTTTATGCATATATCAATTTCAAAATAGCCGGCAAATGGCAATACCAATGATTCCACACACACACACACTCGCACACACACCTAGCCCAAAATCAAACGCGATCCCAAAACCCTAACCCAAAAAGAGAACAGAAAAAAACACGGCACCACCATGAAAAATGAATTATTTTTATTTTTATTTTCATTTTTATTATTCGCCTGCAAAACTGTCACAACACAACGCAGGACAAGGGCAGAGCGACAGCACCGGAGGAGAGAGCGGCAGCGCGAGAGTAGAGGACAGCAGACAGACAGGGACGGTGATAGACTTGGAGAGAGGGCATTGACAATTGAGAGCGGGAGACACGCACTATATACATATGTATGTGTGTGAGCATTGTTTTTGGCATTGACTGCAGTTGTTGTTGTTGTTACAGTTACTCTACTTGCTGTTGTTGTTGTTGCTTTTACTGTTAGTCTACTTGTTGTTGTTGTTGTTGTTGCTGCCGCTGTTGTCATTGTCAGCGGGCACGACTTTAATGGATGTCACAAAACATAAAAATTGTCAAATGGAAGCATCGTCGTCGTCGCTGTTACATAATTGATTTCCATTATAACATTTAAAATGTTTGTAAAGTGCTGCGAGTAATTTCCTAGATACATTCAATGTATCTATGAAATTCATGTTACACGCACATTTAATGCATATCAATTTGATCCATTTCAATCAATATGAATTATACGTTTTTTATTTGTGGGGTTAAATTATTTAAATAAAACAAAGGTTAATTTTAAAGTAATTTAAAAATGTTAAATGGTTCGTAAACTCTACTCTTAAAGCAACATGATCTGAGATCAATCCGTTAGAGGTAAAATGGCGCTAAAGGTCTTCGAGCCCTCTGTCCCAAACTTTATATACATGTATGTAGATACCTTTAAAACAAATTCTTTTCCATGCTTACTATCCCTTCCTATCCCTATCGATCACGTCTAAGGTAGGTTAGGTATAGCCGTATGTCCTCCTGGGCCAGAGCATAGATCAGTTATGGCCTTTAGTCAACCCGTCAGGGAGCAAGTCCTGAAGTCCTGTCGGATCTGGCACTTCTAAGGTAACTACAGGATATACTTTTCCGATTCCAAATATACTAAATTATTATATAAAAGATTCAAATAAAAAACCACATAAGTGAAATTGTCAAAACTATCTTTTAGTCCCCCGATTTTAGCCATTTATTATAAATGAATAAATTATTTGAAGGTCTCTTAAAAACGTTGCTATTCACGGTCTTGACAGGCACATGATTAGAGTACACCCAAAATAATTGAATCAAAAGGGAGTGAGTGTTTAGCCAATTAAGAAATCAATAGCTTCAATGGTGTTTGCCATCAAACAATTCAACCCTGAAGATACCAAACGCTAAACAGTTGCAAGTGCAAACACATTAAAAGGTTAAAGTGTTTGACAAAAGTATTTGAATCCACTCGAATATAGGTGTAATTGGGAAATCCAGCTAAGCGCTAAACAAAGTAGGAAAGCCTGAGCCGAACTGAGTTGAGAATGTGCCAAATGAGTTTGTCAATCAAAATGCAAATGTCAGTTGAGAAATGTGACATAATCCCACTTGGGAGCTGAGGCTAAGCCGAGCGAAACGAGCCCAAATCCCGGGGAGAGTTAAATCATTTGACCGCAGTCCTTGTACGCAGTCCCTGCGCTCCGCTCCTCACCCTACCCCTACCAACCATGACCATCTGAGTGATTTCCCGGGCTGCTTTTGATATCGGTTAAGTGCGTATGTGAGGCAGGCAACGGAAATAGCAACATATGACGTTGCACAGGCAGCAGAGAGGAGAGTCAGGAGAGAGAGGGGGGGGAGGAGATTTTGTAGCGGGGGTGTTAAATTGCAATAATCGGCTCTTGAGCTCAGTGTACGGAGCAACGACAACGTTTATGTTTTATGTGCTCATTTATAATGCGCACTGCTCATTTGGTAATGGCTCGATAATGATGTCCGTGAGTGCTTAAAGGACTCCATCAACGGCTCTCCATGGAAAGCGGCGCAGCTGCTGCTACTTTAAGCCAAAAACCGTCAGAAACCGTTTGACTTTCATGATCGTCAGACTCAATAAATCTGGGCAGCCCTAAGCTGCTGACAGGTAGGAGGAGTAGGGGTCTGAGGTGGGCGCATGTAAACTTTAGGCGCCACTCGCCGGGGGTCAAACGAGGCATTCAAATAAAATCAAATGAATTGAGGTAAGTAAAAAAGGGAGTAAAATTGGTAAAGAAAAGAGGAAACATTTAAACAACAGCCACGACTTCGATGTGACTGAAATAGATAGACCTAGACCCATAGGACAGAAGAAGACAGTAGGAGGAGACTAGTAGGAGGAGCTTCTGTCGACTAAAGCGACTATAGAAGACCCTGTAGCTAAACTGGAGTCAACCAAGTCTGCTGCTGCCCACTTTTTCCCAACAAACCGAATAGACTCTGTACTGTTTCTCCTCTAAGGTCCTCAAAAAAGAGTCATAAAAGTGAATAAGCCCATTCCCAATTGCCAATTGCCAATTATAGCCGTACTTCGTACTTCGGCAGTGCCGCCATAACAAGACAAACGTTTCAGCTATCGACGATCGCAGCGCTTGTTGTCAACAGTCGGAATAGACGCCAAAAGGCAGACACAGACTCAGACAGTGACTGAGACTGGGACTGGGACTGGGACTCAGACCATGGTCCTCATCTTGTTTGGGCAGTCACACGGAGCCAAGGGGAAGACACTCAAAGTCACAGGAGCTTCACGACGGATTCCATTTGCCGAGACTCGTGTTGTTGTTGCTGCAGTTGGCCAAGTAGTTGAGTTGGCCAACGAGTTGGGTTAACAATTCTGTGTGCAGCGTCGTGGCTCAAAGAGAACGGCTCGCTCCGTTGCCTTAGAAAATATATATTGTAGTACGAGTATTTCAGTTTATTTGTGGCGCTTATCAGGCGCCACTTCCACGAACAATCGGCGACAATTGCTCAATCATGCTACAAATGAATGCCAAACTAACGTGCAGCACTTGCAACAGCAGCAACACTTTGGTAACACACACACTTACACAGACATTCGAAAGTAAACACGGCAAGGATTACGTAAAAAATCGGTTGATTACAAAATATTTGTGGAACGTCACGAAAAACTGAATTCTATTTAGAGACATGAGTGAGTTATAGCTTCTAATAACAGAAAACTAATATGCGAAATTATATAAAATTTTAAAAAAATGTAGTAAACTTTAAAACTAATTAATAAAATTTAAAAAAGTGAAAAACTCAGAGAAACTGACTTTTCCCATACCGGGAATTGAACCCGGGCCTCCCGGGTGAGAGCCGGGTATCCTAACCACTAGACAATATGGGAGATGTAAATACAGCGGTCAAAACACAAAAATGAAAACTAAATACACTAAATACTAAATCTAAAAATAAATCAGCAATAGCAAAAAAGGAATTTAATTCGATATCGTTTTGAATCGGACAGCTGCAAAAGATTTAATTGAAAATTATACAATTGTTAATTGCAAAATGCAAAATGCAAATGTAAACTTGCCTGTCGCCTGTCGTCTGCACCAGAGATTGAGTCTGGACATGGTTATGGACATGGCCCGGGTATGGAATAGCAGAAGGAAGAGAAGAGGAAAGGAGGGAGAGGGGAGCGTAAAGAGGTAAAAGCGATGAAGGAGATTGGGTGGGCGCAGTGAGACAACAAAACAATTTGACATTTGAAACTTGAAATGTAAGTGAAAGATACAATCCCAATCTGTGTAACCACATAAGCCAATGTCGCATTGCCGTTCTCATCGACGTCGTTGGAGCTAGAGACAGAGACAGAGTCGGAGCCAGAGCTAGAGACGTCGCTTCCAGACAACATCCACAACAGACCAAAACTGGCATGGAGCTTAAGCTTCTGTTACTGTGGCCTGTCAGGCATCAGGCAGGAATCTACTTGCTGCTCGCATGTGCAGATGATAAATGACGACGGGGCCTTTTGGCAATTTTCATGGCAATCGCATTTGCCACATCGAAAATGAAATTAACACTTTTCTCACATGACATACAGTTTTAGTTGCCTTCATTACCACTCGTAGTTTTAACTTAACACCTACTAAGCAAAGCATAATCCATTTCTTAATTTAACAAAAAAAACTTAATAATTTTTTTTTGTACAGCTAAGTGTAGGCAAATGATCGAATTAAATTTGTTATAAATTCTAAGTAATTTTTTGAGAACAGTATTTAATTTTAAAAACATCATTTGAATCCTAAAAATTTTGTTTCTTTCATAAATTTTTGTAAATTTGAACTGTCACACTTTAACTTTAATGAAATTGTATTTTTAGGCTTATGAAAAATTCTTGACTTAACCAAATATTATTCTTGAGGTTATAAAACATTTATCTACTTTATAAAAAAGTTAAAAAAAATGTAAATTCGCCTCAAAAAATAAATAGAAATAATATTTAATTAAATATACATTTTTAATTTTATAATATTCAAATTCATTAACAGCACATTTAATTTCTTTAAAAGTAATTACTTCCCTCACCCCACATAACCAGTTGCATACAAATTCGTCATGCATCGCGCATAGCAGCGAGCTTTTTTCCGTAAGGCGCCAGGGCAGACACACGCATTGTATGCTACAAAACCAGCTGACGCTGACTACTCGTCAGCCCTGGCTACACTGTGTTTGTTTGGGTTTGTGCGAATTAAAGTGTTTTGCTTTTAATTTGTGAACAATAAGCGGTGAATTGTGTAAAAAATGAGTGCAAAAGATAATGCAAAACAGCTATCGATAGCGGATATACGCAATTATATGCTGCAAAACGACGGCAAGGTGACAAATCACGCACTTGTCAAGCACTTTAAGAAATATTTAACACATACGCAAAGTGAGTCAGAGTTCACAAATATTTATGAGTTCATGTTTGTAGAGAAAAAACGACGTTAACAACAACCTGTTGCAACTACTACAAACTAAATCGACTGGTAATTGTATTTACAGATGAAGCCGAAGCGCGCAAACGATTTAAAGCCTATGTGACGCTATTGTCAACGATTAAAAATGAAAACAATCAAAAGTATTTAATACTGCGTAAAAAATACTTGAACGAGTGTCCGTCCGAGGATGTGGTGGAGCGCGCGGTGGACGCTGCTGGCAATGGCTCAGTGCCCTCCAGTCCGGGAGCCAATTCGATGGTGTCGCTTAGCGAAACTGCCCCCTCCCCACTAAGGCAACCACCGCCTTACATTGCACCACCCGAGGTGCAACAATCTCCACTGGCTGCTGCTCCAATTGCCGCCAGCGCCGGTTTGGTAGTGCATCAGGAGCACGTGGAAAGCTATCGGGATTGTGTCAATGAATTCACAGCTGCCATGCAGCGCATTGATCCAGCGCGTCTGGAACTGCAGCCTCCAACTGAAGCAGCGGGCGATGAACCGAAGCCCAATGAGCCCAGTGACAAGCCCACTGAGCCCAGTGCCAAGTCCGTGTCGCGTGCCAACTCCGTGGACGAGACGGCCAACAAGGAGAACATACCGCGTTTCTCATTCTCATCGGGTGCCTCCACAGACAGTTCAGCTACGGATAAAGTGTCCGGCGCAGAGGCAGATGCAGCAGAGAATCAGATCAGCGTTAAGGAAGCAACGCGCAAGTTTAACCGCATGGCCTCCGAAGAAGAGGCTAAAATAATATCACCACCGGCCAAGAAGAAGCCAGAAAAGGTAAGACTTCCAACTTTTACTACTTACCAAACGAAAACCGGTTGAGATTGTCTCCCAGCGTTTAATGCGGGTGTGTCTCTGTCCCAAGTGCAAACAGAAAGAGTACAAACGGTCGCGGTTCGTTTGCTGCTTGCCCAGCACATCCAAGTTTTTACCTACATATTCCCCACTTCCTGTGGAAAAATCTTTCGTTGTTTTTTTGTGTTAAAAATTTAAAGAACTTTAACAAATATTTAGTGTTTCTATGCGTGGAATACACTAAATCTTGTAACTAGTTCGTCGGCCAATGAGGGTCTGATCTTAGCTCTACTATATAGTAGGGTAACCCCAACATTTTATGCTGCTCAACTGGAACTGCTGGCTTGTCCAGCGGCTTGACTTCAGAGACTTGCCACCAGCACTTTTATAGGAACTGTTTCCATTAACTGCATTTTGGGAACATTAAAATCTGAGGTTTATAAAGTGGGAAGCACTAAAAGAAGGGCGTTTTAGATTAGGTGTTTACTAGACAGGTCTAAGCAGTTACTCCACTTGTTTAATAAATTCTTTTAATATTTGTTATGATTATCAAATGGTTCAACATTTCGGAAATGGTTATATTTTGGTGCTCTTCCATAACGAAGAACTTTGTGTTTTAAAACCCAATCAGTGTTGCTATATAATGTATTGTATTATTACATTATTTGATATAAAGAGAGTATGAAGTAAAGAGGTATAGAGTATAGTTTCCATATTTTAAATACAAGATTTTGCTATACAATGGTATCAAATTTCCTAAAAGGTTTATTTTTTCATTCATTCATCCATCCTCCTTCCCTCCTTTCTTTATTTCTTCATTCCTTCTTTCCTTCCATCCTTCCTTCCTTCCTTCCTTTCATCTTTCATTTATCCTTCCTTCATTCCTTCTTTTCTGATTGAAAACTTTAAAATGTTGTGCAGAAACTTAGTTTCCATTTAAAGTAACTTTTCCACTTTAGAAGTCATTGATTTTATGATGTACTTAGAGCACTTGGAATTGATGACTCTTCCAGATAAGAAAGAGACATCATAAAAACTGTTATCAAATTTTTTGTCTAGATAAGATGCCAGTTTACTACCAGAATTAGATACCATTAAAAATGTATATCAAATGGGGCAATAACCAAAAATTAATATTAAACTAAAAGGGATACACAAATTTTTTTTGAAATCAAATTTAAATACACTTTTCGACAAATTAGTTAAGTAGTTCGGAACAAAGACCAAATTAGTGATATTCTTAGACCTAGTAAAACCATTTGGGAAAGGGAAACTGTATATATATAAGTATATAGAAACCCTACAGATGTCTGGCAATAAAAGGCGACAACATGTGGAAAATTTGTCAAGCGTTACGAGAAAATCGCTTGGAAGGAAATGTTTCCGATCCGAAAGATGCTCGGCAATTACAATTGGGTTGAATTGTCAAACAACTGTCAAGCACTCCGAGCTGTCAATCAAAGAATTCGGGTTTAGGCGATGGGTATAAATCATTAAACGACGAACAACATCCACTGCATGTGAATGGGATGTATCTTTGTATCTTTGCCATGCACAAACATCCATAATACTCAAAGAGATACGTCAACAGGCGCATCTGATTGTCAACTGCACGTCAAGCGCTATAAAAACTAACTGAAAAACACCAAGGAAAAACGACTTAAGTGGCTATTTGTGCAGAGTAGATAGATAGATACACAAACACACTCAAGTATGATGCTCCATGTCTAGATACTTTTATGGAAAGCATCACAAAAATTCTTATCTTGAGTTTCTCACGTTTTTCATGTTTCCGGATTAATGTTGCCCAATTACAAGCATCAAAAATTCTCAAAAGGAATTTAAAAATATCAAGCAAATCGTGTTTTTTGTTTAAACAATTTTTAATAACTTTTAAGCTTTGCAAAAATCCACAAAAGTGAATCCCAAATGCTGTGCTGTCCGTCTGTTTTTTAATAATGCCAATCATTGTGCTCATCTGGCCAGTAAACTATCAAAATTGTTAACAAATCTGTGCGTTAACAAGCTGAAATTTAAAAGAAAAGAAAGAAAAAATAAAAAAATCTTAGACGGCGCCAACAATCTTTATTGCAACGCAGCGACTCAACGAATTTTGTTTAATCAAAAAAAAAAGTAAAGAAAAAAATTATTAATCACCTGGAAGAAAATAACAAGCGAAAGAAAAGTGCCAAATCATTCATGAAAGAGTTTTGAAATGGAATCCCGGTATTTTCCCGCGATCCAAAAATCTTCACTGACGCATCCATCCATCGATCAGACCCCATCCGATCACAGATCACAACCAACTGAAAATGAACCGTGAAATTTTGGCGCCGCAACTGTAATGATTGTAATAGTTAATAGAGCCCAGTTCGGGGCTGATCTGGCGATCTGGCTGATCAATTAAATTCGTTTCGAGCGTTTTTAATTAGCCCGATGAGTTGGCATTTTGTGCATTTAGTCAGCACCCACTGTACACTGTACAGGTTGCCTATTGATTAATGAAACTGATCTGTGTTATTACAGCTGCGCAGTTTTTATTCCCCCTTGAGCCTAACTTGAAACAAAGGTAGTTCAAACAAACTTCGGGTGAAATTACCCAAAAACTCTTTTTAAATTTATTATATTATACTTGGAACTCTTTCACTTTAAATTGAATATAGAAATATTTGCTAGCAGCGTTTTAATTATTTATTAGCTTAATCATTAAATATTAATTTCAATGTAGTTTTTTATCTCTGGTTTATGTCGTAAAATTCTTGCACTTTTTCTTATATTTTTCTCTGGAGTTCTGGAATATTAAATTCATTTTTAGTCATAAAATTTCTTGGGTTTTTAGTCTTACATTTTTCAGAAATTGTTGAAGAATTTTCTATAGATACGATAGATTTGTTCTGCTATTAATTTGTCACTAGAACTGATACTCTATTCTACTACTACTACTACTACTATATCTACTACTACTACTACTATATCTACTACTACTACTATATCTACTACTACTACTACTATATCTACTACTACTACTATATCTACTTCTACTACTACTATATCTACTACTACTACTAATATATCTACTACCACTACTACTATATCTACTACTACTACTACTATATCTACTACTACTAATCTACTACTACTGCTATATCTACTCAACCCCTTATTATAGACTTTTAATACTGAAAAAGTAGTGATAAATAAACCAGAGTAGTTCTTACAGGCTTAGAATTAGTTCTCTAAAGTCGGTGTATAGCTTCTGATCCAACTTTGTTATAAAAACAATCGAAAGCTTCGACTTTTCGCTAGGTTTTTTCACTATGTGATATAAGGTTACTTCGACAGGCTTATAACTAAGCTTTAAACTTTTAAAATTAAACAGAAGCCCAATGCTTTGAGCTTAGGAAACTTTAAAGCCAACAAAATGACGACTGACTACGGCATCAAACAAACCACATATATTTTTATTAACCCAGAAGGTACTTTGGTGGCCAGATCCATGTCCCAATATGCATATTAAAACCCCAGTTGGACACAGAGGGTGGGAGAGAAGGGGGTGGAAAGGCAGGGAGAGTTAAGGAAAATTGGGAGTGGATTTTGAGGGATAGAGGAAAACCCTTTTTTGCATAAAAACAAGTTGGTGAAACATGTTAACATAGCCAATAAGCAGCAATAGAAATTAGTTAGCCAAAGCTATACTCATCATGGCCCAGACCAGGGCCAGTGCCAGGGCCAACCACAAAGGACCCAATTAAAAATGTAAGGAAACAAACCAAAAGTTGTTATTGCTGTTAAACAACAACGCAGTGTGTCCCGAAGCGGTTAAATTTACAACAGCAACAATGTCGACGACCAGGAGGACGAGGACGAGGCGAACGACAACGATGGTGACGATAGTACCGCCTCCACCCGTCGTCATTGGCATTGGTATTGAGAACACACTGTACTGCTGAGAATGGACAATGGCAAACATGACCATTTTGTGGCTTCCATTCTGTTCCAAGGGAGCCAAAGGTAAGTTTTGCAAACGCAAACACTGAAAGGACACGGAGCAGACGGGACAAAGGACACGCTCTCCGTCTGCTTGGGTCTCGGGTCTGTGCTGATCCTGCTATTGCGACTGCTGCTGGCTTGGCCCTGGTCTCTGCCGTGTGATATAAAGGGACACACACTGTACACAGGACATAAGAAAGCCAGTCAACAAACAAGCGATTGGGGAGAAATGAGCAAATAGACAAGTTTCGTACGGTTACAGCCAAAACTTGCTTTTGTTGCTACCCATTTTTCTTCTTCTTTTGCCAATACACTTGCTGTGGGTGTTGACAGTTTGTCGTGGCGCTTGTAACGCATTTAAAAAGGGGGCGTGGTTAAGAATCTCAAAGTCTATAGAACTTGAGTTGAAAAGTTTAGGGTTAATAAATAGGTTTGTCTGGGACAATAGTTTAAAAAGTGGACTTGGAAGCTGTGAGCAAAGGTTTTAATGGCATTATTTTAGTGATCAATTTTACTTTAAAATTATTTAAAAATGAGGTTTAGCTGCATTATATCATATTAATTTCTTACTAGTTTTCTTAAGGTATACCAAAGTTCAAGCAGTTTAGACCTGAGTTGCTAAAACTATAGATTTGGAATGAAAATTTCTATAGGTAGTTTGTAAATTTGGCATAAATAACTAAACAAAATCAGTGTTTGTATAAATTTATACTTTTTCTATTAGTTTGCTACAAGTTTTAGTTAACTATAGTTAGTTAAAAAACGGGATTTTCGATTTAGTTAACTACTTAAAATTTCCGACAAAGTTAAAGATACGAAATGAAAAATTTGTGCGCTTAAGAAGGTAAGTTTTATAGAAACTTTTCAGTATTTTAGTTTATATTTAATTTAACAAAGGTTTAAAGTTTAGCATATGCTATGAAAATCTCCAAAAATGTTTAGCATTTATTGGGTAATACATGAAAATACTAAATATACTAAAATAGGAAAGTTTTCCCAGCTGAAAGTGCATCAAAACTTCGTCTACTTTCAGTTCTCACATTTCTTGCGTTTTTTTAGTGTGTTGAGCTGCCCTTGTGCCCATTGCCACTGCGTACAGTGGGGTGGTTGGACAGCACAGTGGGCTGTGTGTGGGTGGGAGTGACTGTGGGCGTTTCTGTTCTTTTGTTTAGCATTGACATGGCCACTTTGCCCGGGGCCTTACTTTTCAATGTTTGTCCTGTTATGTTACGCTCTCGCTTCCAGCTTGTCATGCCGGGACTCGAGTACTCCCACCAGCTACCCACCTGCATGCGGTAATTCGTATATTTTTGCAAATGGCGGCACTTTTTACCTGAGTTTACTTGGTTTTTTTTGAGCGAGGGAAGTTTTATATACTTCCATATAATTGAAGAAAGTCAAGTGGCGTGTAAATATGAAGAGGCAAAGCGCGGCACACGCACCGCAGAGCACACACACACCTCACACACACCACACGCACACCGCACACACACTTGGCCTGCGGCAGTTACGCATTATGAAAGGTAACAAACAAAGGTAAACAGCGCGCATTTGTTGTGTTCTTTTGCTACTTCCTCTTCTTCCTCCTCCACTTATGCTGCCTCTTCTTCCTCCTCCGCTTTCTTTGTATCCTTGTTAGCATCGCGAACATTATGCGAATGGATAATTAGTTGCCGAAAATGTTTTTCCGCGCTCGTAAATATAAGACACACATGTTTTCCCTTTTTTGTGCCAACATGTGTGTGTACTGCGTGTGTGTGTGTGAGTGAGTGTGCCCCTCGCTCATTAGAGTGCTCATTATCAGTAGGAATGCGTCTGCTCCTCCCCCAACTCCAACACACAAAAAATTCCCAATTCAGTTCCAGAAATGTGTAAATCACCGACACAAAAAACCCAAGAGGGGCAGGGGGATGTGCCTAGGGGTAGGGGGTGTGTGTGGCAGTGGAAAGAGGGGCAGAGTTTCCCACTTTCCACTTTGCACTTTTCTATTTCATTTGTAGGAAAACCCGTCGCACAATCTGCCCAAAGCACGCGCCTAATAAATAAAAATTATTACCTTCATAATTATGGCAAGAACATGGCGACGGCGCCGTCGAATGCCGAATGTGTGTGCATAATTATGCCAGCTTTTACACACACCCCACACACACACACACACCCGCACACCCCCACACACCCCACGCCCACTTAACAAATCCACGGATGTGGATGCCACAAAGATTGGAGTGAAAACATTAGAACATATGTGCTCGTGTGTATCTGAGTGTGTGTGCCAGTGTGTGTGTGTGTGTGTGTGTGTGTGTGTGTGTGTGTGTGTGTGTGTGTGTGTGTGTGTTTGGTTAAAACATGGATTCTAAGACGCAACGAGTTGTGTTGGCGTTAATGCTTTCAATGGGCTTTCTATGTTTTATTCCCGTTGTTTTCTTTTTCTTCCCCCCACACCCCCTCCGCCTGTTACCAATTCACACTCTACCCCACCCCACCCCCTTTTTAACATGTATAATTAATTTATGCCCGATGCTTCTACTTTTTATGTCGCTTTTCCACAGCAATTAATTGAGGAAAAGGATTCACCGGAGGTTACTCTAGCGCATCCAAAGGCTAAGGAATGGATTGTGGCCATGGCCAAGGCTAATTACCAGGAGCTGGCCAAGTTAGCTAACGATGATCCAGTGCTGGTTAAACTGCAAGTAAGTGCTAGTTGTATTTTTTATAGATTTTTGAAAAAATATTCTGATAATTTCGACAGTTTACTGACTCAAATTGAGCTCGAATTTAAAGTTTTATTTATTTGAAGGGGTATTTCTTCATCAAAAAATCTTATATCGAAATCATAGACAAACCTCTAAAGAGCCTAAAAAAATCATCTTAGCCATTAAATCAAAATCTAATAATCACAAAGTTTTAGTTATTGGAAATAAATTCAAAGGATTCCATTTTCATTTTCAAATCTTAGTCAAATCTTGAAACAAATGTCAAGTAAAGTTTCGAAAAACTATGAACTCCAGAGTTTCATTAATTTCAGGTGTGAAAAAGAGCTTTAAATCATCTAAAAACATCAAATAATTATATAAATATTTTATGCTCAGACTATAACATGGGAAACGAGGGCAATATATAATTTTCAGATTTTATTTTGATTATATTTGATACCAAAAATTATAACAAAATTTTCCCTATTAATAATAGCTTATTCTAAAATAATATACCATTAAAAAAACACAATTCTCAAAACCCCGACTAACCCAAAAACCAATAAAGCCTGCACTACATGCCCAAAAGTGGCGCTTAAAGCCGTGTAGCTGTCTAGCCTGGCCAAGTAGAGTATTGGTTAATTTGAGGCAAAGATCAGTAAAGAATTTGCCTTGAAATTTGCTCGAACAAATAAAGACAAGTACAAACTATTCATAAGCATTAATTACGACAAATTAAGCAGCAACGCGTTGTTTTTTGCCATGTCGAACAAGTTTTAAAAATGCGCCAGAAATACATATAGTAGAGATATATGTATAATGACAACTGGGTACGGGAGGGGAGAGTTGAGGGGAGGGGCGAGAGGAGGCTACGTGCAACACGAATCGGCGGCACAGTTGCTGTGACAATTAATTGTGAAATATGTTTTGAGAATTTTTAGCACTTGTAGTGCATGTTTCTCAAGTGGGCGTCGTTTCTCGTAGTTCTCGCGTGGGTCTTGAACACGCTCCAATCTGGCCATTAGACGGGCCCCTACCCCTGGCCCCCCACCCCCTGTGACCAAAAAACTAGAATAGAAAATGGAAAAAGGATAGGACTATAAGTACATGTAATTTCCATTTTCGTGGACAGAGACAACCGAGTACTACAAGCATTTGACAGAACAAAACACGTGTTTATATTTGTTCGCTCATCAAAATGATTTTCCTCCGTAGCTGCTGCTTCTTCTTCTTCTACCTCTTCGGGCCTCAACACGCCCACTCGTCGTCTCTCGGCTAAAAACACATGTTTAACTAAATTTATAGTGTAGATACTTTGCATAAATATAATACAATATGTACTACAATTTTAGTGAAAAGTCGGCCACAATTTGAACTGACGCTGCTTCATAAATGTCAGAAATTGTTAAGCATTTCACTTGAGGTATATAGACTGAGGTCCGAGGGGTTGTAGTATTTTTTTGGGGTTTCTTTTTGGTAACTTATTGTTGTAGATAAATGTCAAATTAAATGGCTATAAATTAAGTTACACCACAGAAATTATAAACAACTTTGATTTTTTTCAGCCTCAAAAATGTTGGGGAAAATATACCAAAAAAATACCACTCGCACTCTTACGGGTGGGCGAGGAGTGCGTGTGTGTGTGTGTGTGTGCGTAGGTCTCTGAGGCATTACAGAAATATGTGCTAAAAGAGGCGAGAATCTGTTTCTGGGACTCACATGCTGGTGTCTCTCAATTAGAGTAAATTTTCGGTTACAACATGGAATACGAGTGTATTTTTTGTGGTGTCCCCTAAGTTCCCTGTGTCCCTCCCGCACCGCACTCCAATCGGAAGATGATTTATGTCAGCCACAAGCTGAACATGTTTCCATTTCGGGTTCCATGGAGTCCACAAAATGAGCACACTACGCTGCCTTCCAACTTATGCAAACTAATTGCCGTACAAATGCAAATGTTCCCGGAAATAATGGATTCCGCAGCGCCTTCTCGTACCGCTCCACAGCTATGCAAATCTTGTGAGCCATAAGTGCAATCAATTAATAAGCGTTCCACTCCACTCCCTCTCGAAACTCCTCCATTCCCTCCATTCCTCATGATCTTGCTCAACTGCAGGCAGCTCATTAGCGGCGCTTGCAATTCTCCGAATCACTGAAATCGCAACGAGACGGAAATAGCCATAAATCAGTGCACAATTGTCATTTAGGCTAATGTCTCAACTTCAGCATGAACCTCGTTTTCCAGTGATTTCGCTGTTGTGTTTTATAGCCAGCAGTTTGCGGTTTATGAGTGAGTTACCAACGTATTAAAATTTTGGGGTTTGCTAACTAGTGACGAAAGTGTTTGCAATTTTTGGTAACGTTAGGTAGCTGATAAAGCCAATTTTGTGTAGTGTAGACAGGAATACTTTCGTATAGAATACAAAAGATATATCCTTATTCTTGATCACTACTTCGTAATAAATCCAAATCAAGAACTCGAAGTTATATCAAACTTTAAACTTTTACACTGCCGGCTATTCCCACTTTTCACTGCTGATTTTATAGTTTTCATGTTCCAACTGCCCCACTCCTTCAAAAGATTATAGCCACACAGCAGTGACTCAGTCTGTTTGGTAGCTTCCTGGGCACTGCCCATTTGGGCAGTTGAGCAACTCCAATTGGATACTTGTTATGCCTGCAGTTAGATGTTGTTTGCATTCCAAGTTTAATTAAATTTCTAACTTGATACGTGGCGACAATCATCAGCTATATCGACTGCGACGACGATGACTTCTGGCTAGCCAAATGGCTGGCATTCATGCTGGCCATAACACACAAAACATGGCCATAACACTCGCTGCCTGGCATTTACAACGGACATTCGAATTCGAGTTACACTCTTGACCTGGCCAAATGGACGCTGACTGACTTCCTATGTGGCCAAGCAGAGCGATGGATGCAACGTTCTTGCCAGATACTATGTACAGTCAGACGTAGGGAAATACACTGTGAAAAACTTACACAACTTTCAATTATTAGTCTTTTATCAAATTGTTCTTGTCTTGAAAGCTTAAAAATTTATTTATTTAGTTATAAAATTTATACACCCAAAACTTCTCTCAGTGCATGAAAAAAGTATGTGAGCACACGGCTTGTTTGTTAGACTTGCCTAATAGTATGTAGTTGCAAGCGGCTTATAAAATGTTACAAGTTTTGTATTAATTAAAAACTTTGGCTCTCTTTTCTCCCGCTCTCTGTCTTTCCTACTCTTACTCTTACTCTCACCTTGTTCCAATTTATATTTTCATTTTCTGTTATGTTTCAATTCATGTGCATATGTAAATACGAAGCTTACGGTGTCTACGTATGTGTGTGTGTGTGCTGAATGAAGCGCGACTTTTTCACTACAAGCGCATTACTTGTGTGTGTGTGTGCTTGGGGTCAGTTGGGTGCAGGTGGGAGTGAGACAGGCGAAGGCAGAGTAACGGACCGCCCAATCGGCGTGCATGCAACGTTTTGCCAACTTGTAACTGTATTTGTATTTATGTAAACTGTTCTCATTGTTGTTGTTGTTGTGCGTCCCTTTCATTTAGGCAGCCATGCAGCCATTCATCCAACCATCCGTCCATCCATCTATCCATCCATCAACGTGTTTGACCTAGCCGGCAATTCGGCTTGACATGCGAGTAAATTGAATTTTCCTTGTTTCGCATTTGTTTTGACTTGTTTTTATTTTGTTCTCTGTCTTTCTTTCTATTACCCCGTCTCGCTCTCGCTCGCTCTTCATCGGCTTCTCTGTGTTTATTTTTTGCTGTTCATTCCTTTTTGATTTTGACTGTTGTTCGAATTACTTATTCAAATTAAAAATATTTTTTGCTGCATACTGACAATGACTGGACACAAATGTTTTGCTGTTGTTTCTTCCCTCTCTCTACGTCTCCCCTTCTTTCCCCCTACTCCTATCACTGCCACTATTTACATACAGTCATTTTTATACACATAGAAACAGGCATATAAATGATTTAGCATGTTGGAGCGTGTTTGTAATGTCTAAAATATACAAACATGTTAACAATCCTAGTGTTAATTATTTTGGTTGTACATAAATAAATGCAATCTAATGTAAATATAGACATACCTTTGTGTGAGTGTGTAAAATGTTAATAAATTAACTTAAATTCCAACGCTTATTGAGACATGTTTGTGCAGACATTTCTTGTAGTCAAAACAAGCTTAAGTTATATAAGATAATATCTAAAAATTTTCTCTAATAACTTAACAGTTGAAACCTGCCATTAAAATCAATCGGAAGTAGTCAAACCCTAGATTAATCCGATAAGAAACTTTTCCCTTTCTTTACCCCATAAAAGAAAGCGGCGGCAAAGTCGTCTTTTGAGCACACCGCCTTTGCGCGAAATTCCCAAAAGGGAAATCATCGTAAATGCCAGGAAAATCTCAGAGGTAAAATTGTGAGTGACCATGAACTTTTCAACAGGTCGTCAAGTGGAGCCATAAAACGTCTGACACCTTTGGCAAAAACTACAGTAAAACCATAATAAAAACGCCATGAAACAAATGTCAAGCGATGGCGCCGCTTTATCTTTATCCAAAAGTATTTCTTGCGCTAAGAAGGAAAAATGGAAAACACATCAAAAACGCTTTGGGGAAAATCTCTTTGAATTTTGCGTCTAGTTCTTCAGTGTGTGTGTGTGTGTGTGCTGTGATGTGTCATTAAATGGAGGTGACAATTCAATCAACGCTACGAAATGACTGAATCCTTTCCAGAAATCAAATCAAATGTGTTTACGACTTCAAACTACAGTCTGTTTGCCCCTCATGGCCCTCTTGGCCACGTTGGTGGCTTTGGCACAAGTTTATGCCTTTGCGCAGCTATTAAATTTAATTAGAGCTCTGCGTCGCCTTTTGCCTGCCACTGTCACGCCGTCATTCCAACTGCGACAACGTCACACACATAAATGTCACCAAAAATATTCCCCAAAAACTCACACTCTCTCACACTCACACTAACACAGTGCTAACTACAGCGCTGTCCATGTGTTTATGTTCAAATAGCGCCGCCTGTTGCGTACGCTGCAGTCTTGAGCTCGCTCTTCACTCTCTCCCCTGCCCACTCTCATTCGCTCTTTTTATTTCGCTCCCTGTGGATATGTCTTATAGTTGTGTGTGTGTTTGTGGGGGAAATGGGCAGAGCGCACTCATTGAGATTTACCGTCGCTTCGTCAAGTGCTGTTGAAATTATTGTCAGTTGACATGCGAAAGGCTTTCCCTTTTGGGAGAGTGCCCAGTCGAGTGCGCTGATTTATATATTTAGTTGTCAACTATGCCATTCTTATTTAATTATAATCATTTGTGTAGTGCTTAAGATTTCTTTTAGGATTAGGATTAGTTCCAGCCTCATATCCTTTAATTCTTTGATGATTAATCAAAATATTCCCTCTACTTAAACTACTTATGTGATGCTTTCAACGCACAACAATTTCATGAACTGAACTGAAATTCAGCATTTACTTAGTGAAACTAAGTGATTTGATTAATGGATTTCGATCACGATCGGTGAGACCTTCGATTGGGGGATAAGCGAATTTTCAGAATGTTTTTTTTTTATCTACCAAACCATTTATTATGGCACCACCTTGAAGTAGCTGCCAATCGAAGTTGAAGTCGGTAGATCGTGGAGGGAACATGAAATTAATTTCAAAGAAGCCGGAATTGTGTGCCTCCTACAAGTCCGCAGAGTTTTCAATTCGGGTTTAATTATGAAAAATCGATGTACTGACAGCAAACATGAATTAAGGCGAAAGTTATTAAATACTGGGGCGTCACACGAAAAAGCAAGTACAGCCCACTGTCCACCGAATGAGTGGAAAGGGGAAAGAGAGCGAGAGAGCAAGAGAGCGTGAGCGTGAGCGTGAGCGTGAGAGAGGAAGTCTGCTGGGAATGCAGCTAAAGTTGTTGAATTGCAATGACATTCACTCGCTGTCTGCACTGGACACACGGCATAGATTGGGTGGCGCTCTTGGCGCCAATCTTTTGCACGTTCCAATGGTGTACCCTCCCCACTACCCCTCGCTGCCCTTCCAACAATTCCAGACGGGTCAAATCGTATGTCTTCACAATTATTGTCATTCACAATTACCAGCGCATGCTTCAAGTCCAAACACGAGCGCCGCTTTCAGTTTGCAGCCTACCCAAATACCCTACAGTGAAGCCAACTCAAAGTGGCATCGGGTGTACCTTAATTCTTAGTTAAAACAAAGCTTCAGTTAACCGTGACTTTTGTCAAGGAATTTTCTACATTTCGTTCGGTAAACAAAAAAATAAAGAAACCAAAAAAAAATACTGATCAGCAAAAAACGTGCATTGAGTACACCTCCGCTGCCATCTCAACCTCAACCCAATCGATCTGCGGCAAGAGTTCCACTGGGTTGTTGTCTGTGGTCTTTGGACTGCGGACGGACTTTTACTTAAGTGTCAGCAAAAACGAAATTGAGCTTATCTGTAAATGCATCGACGGGAGTTACTCCCAAGGACCAGTCACCAATCGGCCTGTGTCACCCCCAACCTCTCCTTCTTCTCCCTTCCTCTCCACACTCCAGTCCCTTTCGATGCAATCGTGCAGTCGTCAAATTAGCGACATTCGAAATACTTCCCAGATAACTACGTTGAAAATCGTACACAAAATAAATTGCTTAAATCATTTCCTGTGTCGACTACCAAAAGAATCTCTCGAAAAATGGACGTAGCTAAGGAACATTTAAGAAAGCCCTTCAGAAACACTACACTTTGAGTACAGTCCATCAAAGGTATTAATTCGCAAACTATTACTATAAAATTGTTAACAGTCGATACACTCTTTCATAAATTCAAATGCTGGGCTGCAAAGGAAATACTCAGAGGTACGGTTAAGCCGTCCTAAGCAGTCCTGGCGTCATTCAGTGTGATTTATTCGCTACTCCAATTGAATTGTTTGGACTCTCTACACTCACTGTGGATAAGCAGCAACTTTGGTGATCTGCACAGACGAATGGATGGATGGATTGAATGGATGGAAGGCTGGAGGATAGAGGACGTTTTGAGTGACATTTCATGAGGCAAGGAATGACGTGCATTTGCAGACGCCGCCAGCACCAAAAAAAAACAATGACAATGACAATAACAATAACAATAGCAATGACAATGGCATCCGCGTCCACAGCTCGACAGCGTCAAAGTCATTGATGATCATCTTATTGATGATCTGATGGCAATTCCCAAAACGACAAACTCAGGCGCCATGTTAACCACCAAGAAGTCACTGACTAACTTACTGCCAACTGCCGCAATCACAACTCGCAGTCGGGACTGGAGTTGGAGTTGGAGTCTCTCAGATTGACGATGATGGATTCATGACGGACTTCCTTTGGCTCTGGCCATTGTTAGTGGACAAAATCGCTGATTACAATCGGGTCGAAAGCCCAGCTTAAAGTCGGATCCCGAAAGCGTTTGCATTTTATTGAACACGATGCTGGTGATAGCAGAAAGAGAGACGCATCCTACGATCTCGAATTGATGAGGTCGCTGTTGCTTTATTTGGACAGGCAACTTGTCACGTTTAATGGAATGCACATTGTGATTGCATTTCCACACATTCTGCTCTACTCTCCACTCTGCACTCCATGCTCCGAAACGGTTATTGTAGTTATTACACTGAGCAAAAATGTCCTGGAGTTTTATAAATGTATAGAAAGAAAGAAAAGATTAAAGAAAGCCTATCCCCGCATCTTCATAAAAAGCGTTCTCTTTTTGGAACCATAACTGTCTGAAATTTGTAGGACACATTTTATCAAATAAATCCCTTTCCTCGTTTTGAACAGTGTACATTCATATTTACCCACACACACACACACACATATAGGGATATATGCAAAGCAATCAACACCGCCAAACGGACAGTGGGGCATTAATTGGAGGAATATATTGATTAGTTTCGCTCTTGGCGAATCCATGTTCCTGTCGTCTTCACTGCCACCGTTCCATGTACTAGCGCCAGCTACTGAAACACAATGTCCTCTGTCCACCGCGCCGGAAATTTGTCAATATACAGACAAATACATATATACATATATGTGGATATATATATTGGTATAGGTACTGCTGTATTCAACCGGTGGCTGCTGGCTCTGTCCTGCATTGGGTCATAAATTCAGGCAAACAAATATAAATAATATTTACTCCTCTCTCTCTCTCTCTCTGGGCAAACAATCGCCAGCGGCAGAGGCGTCTTTAGTTAGCTCCGATGCTGGGGATTACCCCACACATGGTTTTGCACACCTCTGTGTGAGTGTACCTTTGTGTGTTTGTTTGTACAAAAGAAGGTGTTGCCAGCTTGTTATGAGTTTTTAAATCTGCCTAACTCCAACCTTCAACATTTATTCGTATTTAATCGATTTTTCAAATTGACTTCCTCCAATGATCTGTTGCTACTCCTTCCAACCTCGTTGTTTTGGTCACTCCGCACTCTCCAGACAATGGCGAGTACATTCAACAACATTTGTTAAACGCCCATAGCAACGCCTTTATTTGTTTTTGCCCAGTTTGTAAAGAAAAAAGTATCCACGCATTCAGGCCAAGCCATTATTTACTTACAGACCTACAAAACCTATCTGTTAACTTGGCTTACACAGTCACAACCAAAGCCAATATAAGAATTATTTTAGTTACAAGATTGGAAAAAGGAATTTTAATATTTACATTTATTTCTTTGAGTGTATACATTGTATTTCAAGCAAAAGCTCATTGTTACGTGCACTTTTAATTAAAATTAAATAAAATTTCGAGATTTTCTGGCCTCAAAATTATAAAAGCTTCGATTTGTAACAGTTTTAGCCTTGCAGCTCTTATAGTTTGGCTTCCACGATGATCAGTCAGCGAGAAAATTACTATTTATTTTTTTTATTTTTACCTTTTCATACCTCTTTTTGCTGTAGTGTAGCTCCAAGTCCATTTCTTATCAAAATTTCTTGGCTTAAAGAGTGTGACAAAAACACGGGCATTAAAGATTGTTTTTGGCAACAGCTAATACTTGTGAGCCAATATCAAATGCGGCTCACACAATTTATGCATAATTAATGAGGGAATCTGAACAGGTGCCGTTTGGGCGACAACCGTTTCTGTCAAACATGATGACAAAAGATTACAATTCGCAACTTGCGGGCTGCTGTTGACAGCTATCTCGCTCCCGCTCCCGCACTCACTCTCCCTTTCCTTCTCGCTCTCCTTCTTGCTCTTACTGGAAAGAGCACAGAATGTTTGGCAGGCTGAAAGGCAGGCAACATGCTTAAAAATTAACATAAAACTTCTGATAATAGTTTTCCATACGATTTGTGTGTGTAAGTCTGTATGGGTGTGTGTATGTGTGTGTGTGTGTGTGTGTGATTGCCAGTGGAATGAACGAACCCAAAACGACGCATCGATTCGTCCCACGCATTAGCCTACACTGTCAAAAATAAAAGTTTAATACTTTATAATAAGCAGCTTTCAAATTTCGTAAAAATCTTTACATTTTTTTAAAACTAAAGTGTCAGATTTATAAAAGATTCATAGTCCTTATTTAATTTCATATTTTTAATTAAACATTAGTTAAACATTTCACTAAAAATTCATAATTATCACCGATTTTTTCAAGTTTAAACAAGATTGCTGTAAATTTATATTGACACAAACTTCGCATCAAAAAAACTGCAGTCAATTGATTTTGTAGAACTTGAGAATAAGAATAAATAGAAGGAATAAATAAGAACAAACAAAGAAATAAGAAAATATGTGCTTGTATTGTGATTTTACTTACATTCATAAATATGCTGAGAGAGATGCACACACACACACGTACATGCGCTTACAAAAGCAACTAAGCTCTGAGCGCAGTGTCGCTCTCAAAGCTAATCCCCGTTATTTTTCTGCATTTTGCTGCCTCCTCTTTTGACATTTTTGAGCATAATAACAACAACAACAGTGCACAAATGCAAGCCAATACGCCTGCAGGTGTCTCTCACTTTAGGGAATAGCAAAAACAACGATAATAATAACGGAATGGGCAATAAATAAATATGACACAAGTTAACTGTGAACTACGAAGAAGACAGTGACTCATAATTAATATGCGCATGCCAATTAATACAGCGTAAATTAGAGAACTATTCTATGCTTTTTAAATCCTAATCGTAGTTAAAGAACTTTTTTTGAGCAGTGTACTTTATGTCTCTCCGTTTGCCTAAAATCAGAAACTGTGGACGAAGACGACGACATCATAAATTACGAAAATAAACTTTGTGCTAAAGGGAAAAGGGTGAAGTGAGAGGAGGTGAGGGGGCAGTTTTAGCATGAACACCGCATCACGGTCAGTCGAGCCGGCTAAAATGTTTGTAAGATTCGCGCAAAAGCATCATTGACCAGGCCAAGAGCGGGCAACATATTCGGCTTGAGTGCATTTGCTTGTCAATAAAAAAAAGGTTCCGGTCGAAACAGAAAATACAAAGAAATGTAAATAAAAGAAACAGCATAAAAACATAAAAACAAACAAAATAAAATGCAACAAAATTAAAAAGACAAAAACAGTCAAAACCTATGTGAAAAAGAGTCAAGTTGTGGGAGAAATTGGCTAAGAGAAGACTTTCTTTTGGCTTTCATAATTAATTAGCCTGGCTTATCGAGCATTTAATTATTAATTAGCAAAATTAAGAAACGATTATCCCAAGCGCAGACAGAAGAGCCAACCAGCACACGACTTGAGGCAAAAAGGCAAAAAGGCAGAACAAAATTCAGTTAGTCACGCATGCTAATCTTCGTGTTGTCGCAAAACTGGCAACCGTTGCAAACAGCAGCAACATTTGGCCAACAACAACAGGGGCGACGACAATGTCTGGCGCATTGGCAACGGCGGTGGCCGCGTCTTGGCCATGAGAGCGCTAAGTTGGCCCGGTTGTCTGTCTGGCAACGATATCGATACGAAACTGCATTGTTGAGCTACCAAAACAAATGATTATTGTGGGGCCTATTTAAGGCTAATCGTGTTTTGGCCCAAACGAAAGAACGAGGACTGAAGACGCCTCTTCTTCTAGCTGCTTCGTGATGTTGTGTAATATCCTGACTGCAGCAGATTTATTCCCCACTGTTTCCCCTTTGTTTTCCTTTGCTCTTACCTCAATTAGATGGCTAAAAGGGGGCGCACAAAATTAAAGTACAGCATTTAACAAATATGCTGACCATTATCGGATAAGCTTCTGGATCATTTACTTAAACATGTCACTTCACATTAATCTGGAGCGTATGGCGAAACAGGCCAAGAACAGGTAGGCTCCAGTACCCCCTTAGGGCCCCCATATTCTTTGGGCCACACACAGCGTGGAGTTCGTGTTCGGCTTCTTGAACTGCACTGAAGGCGACTCCAATGTTATGTGGCTACCACACAAAATCGAGATTATCATAAATAATATGGAGTAACAGTTCCACACGCCTAAGAGAGCGTGGCCTGTCCCTAGGATGCCCCTTTTTGTTGCACGTACTCTCCGAACTTCTTCTTTTTCTCAGAAAGGATGAGGTCACAGTGTCTACCAAACCATAGCTGACCATTATCTGCCTCTCTGTATCTCCCTCTCCTTACTTAAGTCGGAGTCGTCTTAATGACTTCTAATTTGTCATCGTTGAGGAACTAATTTTTTAGCCTGCTGATATGGACCCAATAGAGCGCTACCTGTCTTGAACACGACGCAGACCAAGACGACCCGACTGAGACGGTGACTGAGATTTCTGCGTAAGTTACGAAACTTGCCCAAGAGACACGATACTATCGCAGAAGATGGAGAGTTCAAGCGTCTTTTTTTCTGGGGGGTAGGTAGGGGAGGGGGTTTTTGGAGGGGCCTCTGGGAAGCGGATTTTACATATAATTCCGGGAATAATATACGAATTTAATGTATTCGTTAAAGGGAAACCTCAAAACTCAACTTGGCGATAAGATAAAGCTGTCTTCGTTTCAAAACACACACAAAATATACCCAAAAGTCAGAAACAAACAAAAAATTCGCTGTAAAATTTAAATAAATTTGTTGCGAAAGGGCTTTTGGGTGAGATACATTTTTATTTTTGAGAAATCTAACTTCAATCTAAGCCCCTGTATGATCTTAGATAGTCGTTTTACAAAGAAATTGAAATTAAATACGCGTTTTTTCATAAACTAGTTTATTAGACCTCAACTACACGCAATAAACGTCATTTGTCATGCGGAATGAATTTATATAGCTGAAAAATTATGAGGAACTGTGGAACTTTTAATTAAGAAGTTCTTAAAAACTGTTTTTTATCATATGTGATCTATTTTCTTAAAGTTATCATAAAAGTAAAGTAATTTTATAGACTTTAAATGGAACTGTCAACAAATTCGGTAAGATTTGTAAACGGTTTGTTCTTCTTCCGATCACTAGTTCCATTTGGTCTATAAAATATGCAATCCGAACTACATGTTATGGCTCAAATCAGAGCAACATTAACGTCAGTAATTTGCGTTAAAAACATTATTTTATGTATGAACTGCCTGATCTTTTTGGTCAGAAATTGCATTTATGGTTTTGCTGTAAGCAGTTCAAAGTGGCAAATGTGGCAACACGAGGGTATCATTTCAAAATATGGCATGATGGGAAGCATAAGGAGAAGCTGGAGGAGGTGGAGGATTCTCAATACCGTGAAGCCAAAAGGAGATCGCAAGTTGTACTTAAATGTAACAAGACGCATGTCTTGAAAGTTGAACATATCCGGCGCCTAAGAAGCCCATTTCGTGTGCCTGGACAGCCTGCGGGCCACTGCAGGCTAGAAGAAGGCGCTGGCGAAGGGGCGAAAGGGAAAGGGAGCTGGGAGCGAAGCTGCATGTCTGTTGGCCGTATTAATAATTTTTTTTCCCCATTTATTTTGTTGCATTTGTTGCCGTTGTTGATTTAGGGTGCATTTAAAGCGTGAACGACTGCATTAATAATTTCTTTTGCAATTTTATTGTGCATAAATTTCATTAATTTATAATTTTGTTTGATTTTTACTGCGACTAACATCATCCAACCCGCTGATTCAACAACGCTCCATGGACCATGTTGCGCCAATGTGTTGCTGCGCATCGCTGACTTTGCTGGGGCATAAATTATTTCTACGTAGAGTTTTGGCAGGCGCCCGTTGACCGACCGACCGACCGACCGCTCTCTGCGTAGATTTTGCGATTGCGCACAAACTGAGTGAGGGCTTATCCCCATTCGTATTTCGCATTCGTATTCGTACTCGTCCTCCACATTCGCATTCACAGCCAAAAGTTTCATTGGCTTCGTCTTCGCTTCGTCTTCGTCTGTGCCTTCACCTTCGTTTTCGTTACGAAGCTCTAACCGCGACGGTAAACACAGCTTCACTCGCTGCTGCTGAATACAGTCAGCGACACAAATATATAAACAGCCAAATAATTGCAGTTCTGTTTGAAATAGTTTATGCATTAAAAATTAAATTCTGTGTTACTTAAAATGTATATTTTCAAAATCCAACCATAAATTCGATGCTGTTAAGTGTTCGATTAATTAATTGCACTGTCTCTATATTTATGTGCTTTAGTGTATGCGTGTAGTTGTTGTTGTTGTACGTAGTCCATGCTTCATTGAGAAAACTTATGCGCGTTGTTGTCGCTGTTTTGATGCTGGTTAAACTACAACCCAAGGAAAGAGAGAGATAGAAAGCGAGTGAGAGAGTGAGGTATAGAGGTCCTGCAGCTGTGCCCGGCATGTCGCCTGCCAATGTCTTCGGTTTGCGGCCGCGCAGTTAATTATAAAAAGCTTGGACATTTTCGCTTCGGTTTGTTTTCATTTCCAGATGCAGATTACATTATGATTTATGCAAAATAGTAAATGCGTCTGATGGCAACATGCGCCACAAGTCGTGGTCTCCGCTGCCTTGTCCATTCGTTCGAGCCAGCCAAACTGTTAACTTGGCTAAAACTTACTACTTGCCCGGCGAGATCAGTTCACAGAGTTAGAAGACAACAACTCAAGTTTTTTTTCGGTCGGCTGGATGCCACAACGCCTACAAGCTATACACAAATATATATATAGAAAGAAATCTGTATATTGTATGGGTATTCCAACAAGTGCTTGCACCCAACTGCGTCCAAAGCTATTCTAAGCCCCCTAATTTCATTTATCGCCCCTTAAACCCAATCATAAAGCAAGTATTGGCCCTCTGGCCGTTACCAAACCGAGAGACAAACGGACAATTGGACATTTTTGGACCTCTTGTGGCGTTTTTCCTGACGCAAATTCGTCGCACGGTCCGGCAATAAATCAGAGAGTCCAAGAGAGGGCCATGAAGAGAGCTCGTAAAAGTGCTTAAATTAATCATCCCGTACGTGTATTTGTTATTCAGCTCGTAAGGTTTTATGATGCCCATAACCGCGGGGCATCCCATATATGCGCAACAGGTTGCCACCGCTAAAGCCACTGCTGTTCTGCTGTTCCTACTGCTGCTCCTGCGGTTGTATTATGTTTTGTTTTCTAGGCGCCATCGCTAGCAACAACAACAAGAACAACGACAACAACAAGAGCAATATATCAAATCGTAAAGTTAACTGTTGTAATATTTGCAGGTATTTTGCATAACGAGAGTTTTTTGTCATCGCTAAGAACTCGCGAGTATTTAACGGGCGTGTAATACGCTGCGAATGTAGTTGGCAACACTGGTCAACTGAGAGCCGTAGACGAAAAGAACAAGCGGAAGAGAGAGAGTGGAGAGCGTCTGTGTGTGTGTGCTTGTGTTTGTGAGAAAGCTTTTTGGTGAGCGGGGTTGGGGTAAATTGCAAATGAAATTGCATCGTTTTTATTATTACATGTTTCTGAGGCAGCGCAAATTAAATTCCATATGGAAAAGCAATCTTGCCGAGAGCCAAATGTATGTATTTATTTTACACACAGAGATCTGCTCTGATGACTCTGATGGCCACATTCTGCAGTACGTGACAAACAGAACAGTGAACATTGAATGGCTGAATGAATTTGCTGTTGCTGTTGCTGTTGCCGCTGCTCAAGACAACATGTTTGACAGCACAAAACTGTGGTCAAGAAATTCTATCGCCATTGAGAGCGTCCCCCAGAGAGAGTGTGAGTGAGAGTGAGAGAGGGTGCGTGTGCGTGTGAGTGAGCAAGCAAGCGAGCAAAAGCTTTTACAATCGTTTTTAAATTAGTTTAGTGGCATTTAACTTAATCGCCTACAAGGGAGCTAAAATTGTCGGGCATGCAAGTCGTAGTTTTTAACCCCGTATCGTATGCCCAACTGTGGTCCGCCATTCAAAATTGGTCAGACGTGATTCGATTTTAAAGAAGCTACAGCATTTGTGGCCGACAAGTGCTTCTCCTTAATAGGCTATACCGCGTACTTGTGAGATATTCATCCACACACACACACACATACACGAGCAGCAAATTGAGTTGTGCATCCAAATACAAAAACAAGAACAAGAAGCATACACAAAAAAAACGGCGACTTTGACTCCAACGATGACATCCAATAAAGAGCCATCGTGATATCATTTCCCAGTCATGGGATCTGTCCGCCAGTTGAGGGTCTGTCTATGTGTGGCAAACTAGAGCTGGCAAACTATCGTAGTAAACAACGATACTATCGGTTCAGTGCATACCTCTGCTAAATAAACCATTTAAAAGTATTGTAAAATTTACATAACCTAATTAATTTTGTTTCAAAAAATATCGCATGATCTGCCAGCACTAATACTCGTTTAGTCTTTGCATAAATCTTAATGTCGCCTCCTCTGATAGCAATGCTTGTAATTAAATTGCGACACGGGCCAGCCAATGGTAGCAAATGGCGCCACAAGATAGATCCGAAAGACAAACAACGATCCCCCGCCCCCCACACAAAAACTCACACACACACACACACGTGTACAAATGCACGAGACGAGTGCACTCTCTCACACATACACATGCACTCACTTGGTGCTGTGTTAGTGTGCCATATACTTGCTCTGTCGCTCTGTGTGCATGTGCAATTCATGACAGAGCGTTGGGGACACGACCTGCGCCGTTGTCTCAATGTACAGGGCACGTTTCTCAATGAAATTCCAGAGCGATCCCGAAACTCTGAACGCCACACAGCACTTCTGTGTGTTCCCATGTTGTCTGTGCAGCCATCAAATTTCAGCCGTGGCTGCAAAACGAAGCGCACCCGCTGCTAGAGCTGGCAAAAAGTATCGATAGTCCTACATAGATAAGACTTAGAACTGCACAACAAATATCGATAGTTTGCTTAGCTAAGAGCTTTTTATAGCAAATCGAAACTATCGAAGCAAACAATACTTAAATGTTATAACATTTTCAGCAAAAAGAAGCTTAAAACACTGTATGGAAATTTAAAAAATACTGCCTTTAGCTATAGCTGTGACTCTCGGAATATGTAAACTTTCCAATGTCGACTTATCGATTAATGCAACGATATTTTGCCCAGCTATGCTGACTGCTTGGCTGCGCGGCGGCCGCTACTTGGGCGGCTGCATCTACTGCGGCCTCGGCGGCATCAGCGTCGGCGGCAACATCGGCGACACGAACAGAGAGCTCCCAAAGTCGCCAGCGGCAGCGCAAGCAGCTCGAAGTTAATTAATTCTGCATGAAATTTAAGGTTTTTTCTGTATTTGTTTTTTTTTGTGACCAGCCGCCCAGCTAGTGCATATAAGGCAAGTCATTGTCGTCGGAGCTGAGTTGGCGGTTCTGCACGTACGGCTTTGACTCTCCGACTCCAACTGCAACCGTATCAGTATCAGTAGCTGTATCTGTATCTGTATATCTGTACCTATACAGGCATAGCTATATATGTTTGTGTGCCTTGGCGAACTAATCAAGGGGCTGCAATCTTAGTGGCAATTGGAGCCTTACCTGCTCCTGTGCCTGTGACTGTGCCTGTACCTCTGGACCGCACCTCATCAGCTTCCCAAATCAAGTCATTAAGCTCTCGCTCCCGTTCTCGATCTCGTTCACGTTCTCGCCGAGTGCCAAATGGAGCAAGTAACTAGGCCGAATGTGCGTCCTGGGAGTTCAGTAAAAATCTCTCAATTAGTCAGACAATTAAATCAGCAATCGATTCGAAATCAAAATGATTTCGATTGATTTCATTCATTTATTTCAGTTGAATATTTGCGCGTTTTATTCGCTTCCAATTCGCTTCTTAATGAAAACGAATTTTTAATTTGAAATTCAGTCTTTTTAAAGCCCCGACTACTTGTGTGGTGAGTGAGTGTTGTCTAACCGCATTAATTAGAATTTTAAATAACACTACTAATTATATAATCTGTGGCGCTTAACATTACTTAAATAAGCGGCATTCCTTTGGGACTTTGGTAATTGAGTGAGGGCTTTAAATAAGTGTATATAAGTATTTCATAAGTATATTTATTTATTAGTTTTTAAAGATTAAATAATCATACTAGGATTTAATTTCTAACCGCTTTTTAAGAACATTTTATTAATTCTGAATATTTTTCTTATTTCTTTACAGGATCCTGCGACGGTAGGTTATACTAAAGTTCTAAAGTATATAAAATACATATATCGAGAATTATTCTAAAAGAAATATTTTTATATTGTCTTCTAAGAGTTCTTTCGATTTATAGACAAATTAATCAATTATATACTCAAGAATCATAGCTAAGTTCTAATGGAATCCAAGTAACTTTCTTTTAAAAAACTTAACCGATTATTTTCAAAATAGTTGTAAAATTATCCTGGGGATATCAATGTTCATTCTTCTGATTAATAGAAAAATTAATTAATTATTTACTCAATACTCATAGTTATTCATACTCCTTCTTTATAGAAAACTTAGTCGACTATTTGTCCATGAGGTTTCGATACTCATTCTACCGATTAATAGAAATCTTAACCGACTATTTAAAAAATGTCGATTAATATAAAAACTAATCGACTATTTACAATACAATCCTTTTAAAGACTTAATGAAAAGGCTATTCCACATTACAGTCTGTAATATAATTATGTAAACAGCGTGAAAAGTCAATGATTTGAATGTGTCCATAATTTGCCTTAAAAAAAAAACATAAATGGAACATAAATTTGTTTGGGACAGGTCATATAAGTGCATGAACTGTTAAATGCTGCCGACGGGGCTTAAACTAAGGGCTAAAAGGATATATAGTATAGAAAGGAAAAAACAATAATTTAAGTTAACAACTTAATAACCAAACAAAAGGACACGTCAACCCGATCACCTGTTCTACGAGCTGATCGTGAGGTCCAAAGGCGAAAAAAGAAAGAAGACAGAAAAAATACTGAACCCTTTTAAGTTTCAGTTTGAGGATTTCACCTGTTCGTCAGTTTATCGATTGCAGCATTGACAAATGAGACGCCTGTTGGTAGTTGGCTAAAACCAGTTAACAAATGGCTCAAATATGCAGTTTAGACGTTACTTGCTAGAGATTACTGAAAGTGTTAACTAATTGCTGGAGCATAAAGTTAATGCAAATCTTGACTGGATTAGCCAATAAATAATGCATTTTTATAGGTCTGTCTTGTGTCGAGTGAAGACTGTAGAGTGGCGAGTGCTGACTGTAGAGCGACTGCGACTAATTAGAGGCACTCCCCATGAAGTTGGTAGCACCTGCCGATACCACTCGTAGCTGGGTATCATTAATAATTCCCAAGTGGAGGACTCCAGGGAGGCACGGCGGACGTACGGTTATCGGGGACTTATTCAGTCGAACGCATAATAACCACGATTAAAGCAAACAAGGCTCATTGTCGGTTAAATGACAAGTTTTGACAACTTGTGAAACGACAAGTGGTCACTGGACAACAACTTGGCCAAAAAAAAAGGCCAAAAAGGGACAGGAAGATAGACGGACAGCGCAGAGAACAGACCGCGACCCAGTTAAATTAATAATCCGCATAATTGGAGAACTTAACTCACAGAGGGAAAAAGGCGAGGAAAACGCGGAGGGAAATGGAAATGTGGAGGAAAAAGAGCCCGAAACAGTGGCGACAAAAAGAGCGTTATTTGCTTTGCGCTTAATATATCATTTAGATTGTTTTCTCCAGATAAAAACGCAGCGAACACTTTTTGCTGTCATTATTGTTTTTATTTTTATTTTAATCGCCGTTGTTGTTTGTTAATGTTAACTGGACCTACTCACTTACTACCAAAACAGAAGGTCAAGCCGTAGTACTACCAAATTCTAATCAATTTTGGTTAATCAGTCAGTCAGGCATAAAGAGAATATAATTGGTTTCTGTTTCACATTCATGTTCAACACTGGGAACTAACACACGTTTTCTTCTGGCCATAATAGCCCAAGTTGGTCTATCTGATTTCCGATTTGACTAGGTTATTAGCCCAAAGTACTTGTTTAAGGATTTGCTGTAAGTTGTGGCAATTAAGTAAGCCGCATTGTTAACAGCGGAAATTTTATGTTAACGGAAGATCTCGGGAGTGTTATTAGCGGAGAACTAGGGAATTAGTATCAAGGAGTGGGGAGGGAGTCTAAAATGTTAAGGAATGCGAAAGAAAAAGTGTTTATAAGTGAAACAGAATTGTAGAAATCTAAACAAAATTTTTCTTAAAAGTAAATATCTATAATATTTTATATAAAAATAAATAAAAATGTCTTTAAAATTTAAAATATACACATAAAGCTTTCAAAGAGGTAGAATAAAAAGACAAAAGTATTACTTAGTCTAAGAAATTAAATAGTCAAAAAACCTACCTAAAATTTAGCTTTATAAATTACATTTTAAAAGTACTGCTAACAGTCTACACTTTCCTAAACACACAACTAATTAGACTACCGATAGTTACTATTAAATTGATCATTAATCTACTTTACTTTTATCTCTTCCAAACGCATGTTCGCTGTCAACATTAAATGATGTAACTCAAAACCAGGGTGTAAGTACCAAAACTATTTAAAAATTACTACCATAAGTGCCCCCAATTTTAAAACAAACAAAAATTAAATAGACATTAAGGTCGGAAGTCGGAAATGAAAAGAAATTGCAGGGTGTTTGAGAGTTCGTAGTGGAAAACTGCGAGTGATAAATGAATTTCCCAAACAATTGACACCTACTAAAAAGTCTGTTAAAATATATAGTGTGTAGTAGTATATATAGCACTTGGAAAAGAGACCCGGTTTTGGCTTAATTACAACCAGCAAAATACTTGTTAAACATGACAATTTTCATGTACCGACGATCGATCAAAACGACAGCTTCTGGATAGTCAGGCTAAAGATTCCAGTTCCGAGTCGGTGCGACTGTCCCCCCTTGTCTGTTTAGCCAACTCTAACCAGCAGTTTTGAATAGCCATTCGTGTCTTATCAACGTAATATCGAATTTCGATCAAAAACGCCTTCGAGCGACTTGTGGAAACGGCGATCGGACCACTTTTTTTTTGTTTTTGGCGGTCTACGAGGGAAGCGCAGCTTGTGCATCCCTGGTTTGGCTGCCAGCCCACATTCCGTATCACATGACCCTCATTATCATAGTTTGCCACCATTAGGGGAAGTGCACACTGATCCACTACCTCGACTATATAGCAGTCTATATGTCTGTGTGTTACATCTGCCCTGTATCCGATCGGACAGTGTAATTGGCGTTGAGGCAAGGCCAATGTGTTATTAAATTGTTAAAGCGAAATGTCAGTTAACATGAGAACTATATTTAGCACTTAATTTGTATGGAACAGATAAAGCTTAACTAGATCAACTTTTATGTCGTTTGCTTTTACCCACAAGCCGTTAAAATATCTGGCTAAAGGAAAACTAATTTACCATAATTATACTACCATTTTATAACTCTATGATTTCTATATTTATTTCTTATCTTTTTGCATGTTTCGGGCGCGTTTTACTAACTCAACGGACCAATTTGAAGTATGTAAGTATGCGAAAAACTCTTAGAATATGTGTATAAGACTTTTGGGGTGTGTATTTTACAGGTGGTTAAATTATTTACTTATAACAAAAGTGTGCGAAAAATGTTATAAATATTTTAAAGTTAGTGTAAGGGCAGTTAAATATAAACTGGAATTTTTTTAGCGGAAAATTTAGCACTTCTGAGTCTCGGATTTTATTTTAAATTCAACTCTCTTATAAAATTTATAAATTCCAAGCTTTTTCAACAATAATCTGAAAAGGCAGACCTGAAAGTAAATAAATTTGTGTATGTTCTCATTACACTGTTATCTCAACTTTAGAACAAATTTTTACAGTTAGACGTGCTTAAAGAAGATAATAACAACTGTGTATTGTCTGTGATCTCAATTACATAGCCAAAGTATTAAAGATAACACACACAATAGCAAAATTTCTTATCTGTTTTTTTTTTTTTTTTTTTATTTTTATTTTGTTTTGCTCTTTTCATGTACCCAAGTACAATGGGCATAAGCACCTCAAATGCAGAATTATTAGCTTTATGCTTTTATATTTAATTTAAAACCCTTTAAGCCTACTGCCTGCACTACTAGTGACGAAAGTGCTACAAAAAACTTGAACAAATCGTTTGGTTTAACTTGCAAATTCAAGACAATGACTTGGGAACAACACAGAGATTAGCATCGGCAAGTGTTATCTGAGTTTTCAATCATTGGAGTCGGTATTATCATGATCCAGATGCACAAAGAAATACAAATATACAGACACACACACACACACACACATATAGGTAGATACATATATACTACCGCATTTTTACCATATCGGATTCCAGCTGTGACACCTTCACCGCTGTGGCTGCCACTGGAAACCGAGAAACGAGTGACAAATATTTTTGGACCATCCTTTTATGATCGTGAGGCATTAAAAAGGACAAGAATTGGTGGCTTCCACTCGAGTGTCTCACGAACTGGCCAGAGTAGTTGTCCAGCCAACAGTTTCCAGGCTTTTACTTGCTCCATGTTCGATCCTCCTGAAATTCCTTTTGCAATGCGGCTTAAAGTTTCCTTAGCCGCGATCTTAGCCAACACCGTCGGACGCTGCCGTCGTCGTCTTCGAGATTCCACCATGACTTTGGTGTAGAGAGCAAATCGCTCTGTTTTGTTACTGATGGCAAATACAATGCCACATCCGAACGAGACGCAAGAATTTATGGCATTTCACTGTCAGAGACGCAGAATTTCTGTCCCTTGCCACCATTAATGGAATGGACAATAAATTTAAACGTGCAGACGGACACACATGCCAATATGTAAAGAGCCAGTCAGCCAGCCAAGCTCTCTTTCCAAGCTGAGCTCACTCTGTGCTCACTTTGGCCCCTCTGAGGGGCCCTAAACCCCTCTGGGCACTCACGAACTGCTACTCTTATGGATACTTTGCGCGTGAGACGATTTGTAATCCCAGAAACAAACAGTAACAGAAACTGAAACAAAAGCCAGTTGTCTCCTCCGATCGTCTTTCATATGACAAAGCGATAATCATTTTCACACCTCAAGCGATTTGCTTATCAGCCACTTATTAATCAAATTGCAAACTAGCTTCATAAATTTATAGCTCTGATTTTATTTATAAAGTATTTTTTTATGTTGAAAAACAAGGCATAAAGTAGCTATTTATATGAGTGTATTTTCTAAAAACTTTTACAAAATATTTACTAATTATTCGTAGAAAAGATTATCATCTTTGTTCTTCTTTTATTTGTTAGTTTTTCTTTTCAATATGAATTTCAAAGAAAATGATTGATTTCCTTTAGTAATATAAAATTTAAATAATTTTGAATATTTCTATTTTGAATAAATTCTCGGCTTAAAGCGTGAATTTTATACCAAGTATAATTTTTCATTTAATACTTTTGCGCTTATTTTAGCTATAACTTTAAGAATAATAAAATTTAGGAATTTTAAGCATATTTTTAAGATGTTTTTCTTCCGAAAAATAAAAAAAAATAGATTTTGAACCCGTCACACCAGCACTACCTTAATCACTAACTAAAAAAAGTATCTATTTAAATAAAACAGCTAAATTCTACAGTTTCGCTTGGCTTTAAGTACAAGAACTGAATGATAAATTGACAATTAATCAAGTCCCAATATAAACTTAATTATTTCACTGAAATATATTCTTAAAAATTTATTCGTACTTGGAATACATGAGGTTACTCTATGAAACAATTTTATTGTGGTTTCTACTGCTTCTGAATTTATTTAGAAATTTTAAATTCCTTTTTATATAATGCCAAAAACTCATTATTTTTATTTTCTATTAAAAAAGCAAGCCATTTTCAGCTGACATTTAAGTTTTATGCACTTTGCTTAATCAACTTAAAAATGAAGCAAACTTTGAGCAATTCAGCAGCAGATTAAAACAGTACATACCACTGGAGTATCCGTGCATCAGTTGACATTGTTGATAAGATGCTCCAAGTTGGAGCTGGAGTCGGAGATGGAAACGGCGACGCAGTGGGCTTTGCAGCTTCTGTTTGGGAACTTTTGAGCAAGAAATGCTAAGACAATGGATGAGATTAAATGCCAAGGAGTGCAGATTAAGATGCATCGACGGCAATAGCTATGTCAGTTCAGTCGGCATCTGCATCTGCAATGGGCAATGAGGAAGAGAGAGGAGGAGAGACAGAGCGAGAGAGACATGAAACAAATTTCCCTTGAAAAGAATTACATACCGAGCCACTGCGGGAATTGGCTGAAACTCTATTTGTTGTACTCCAAGCTGGTTGTCTCTCTACGCCCTGCTCCGACTCCGGCCGGTCACAACCACAGAAACTGACCGTCTTCATTGTCAACACATGGCCGGGCTTAAAACTGTGGCAAACAATTCTATAGAAAATCATCGTGCACTCGCTTCAGTTTCAGCTCAGTTTCAGTTCAGTTTTGGTGGCTTAAGCTTATCTGTGTTGGCCAAATCGTTGCGCCTTACTAAATTATTATGTTAACATGAAAATAATTGAGGCAAAAGGCATTCGCTTTCGACCAAAGTTTCTGCCTCCGACACTGACCAATTTATTTATATCGTAAAATCTTCGACAGCGTCTCTTTTTCGGTAGCCTCCACTGCAAGCCCTTTCTTACCTTACTCTACCTTTAGCCTTGCCTTTATTCTCCTTGGCTTTTAGCTTTTTGTTCCACTTTTATCCACTTTTATGCAATTGATGTTGGAACAAATAGTTGCTGAAGTGCAGCAGATTGGAACAACGACGCCCTGCTGATTGGTCACATCGTCGCTGATTTGTTACCAATTGATACATTATGAATATGGCCTAAAGCACGCTGCACTCTGCACTCTACCCTCTACCGTTTTAATTACCATACCTTTTATTCTTGTCCACAGACCGCTCTACACTGGGCAGCAAAACACGGCAACGAGGATGTCGTTAAGCTGATTGCGGGCACCTATAAAGCCGATGTTAATGCCAAAACGGTAAGTTTTATTTACAAAATAATGTCATAAACTGTAAATAGAAGAATAAGCTCTAAAGTTAACTAGACTTATTTTTAAAAATATTATTTTAACTTAAGGAAAAGACTTTAAATAACAAAAAAAAAACTTTATCTGAAATTCTAAAAATCTTGAATTATAAACTAGAGAGCAAGGGCTTTATAGAGTTTTGTTTTTAAATAAAATCTTCATTTATATATTTAAACCTAAAATATTAAAACTTTTCAATCCTTTCACCCCACCGCTCCAATTCCCCGCCTGATGAATGCAACAACTGTCGACGTGCTGCCACAGCATGGGGTAAGTGTATCTAATATTTGAAAATACTTTTAATAATATACGAATCAAGTTGAATGGATGTGAGTAGAGACGAGTAGACTCGACTCGACTCGACTGATTGCCTTGTCACAAGTCACAATCACGCGAAAATCTGCGTCACATGTCACACACTATGAAAAGCGCTTCCTTTAACCCTTCCCCAGAGAGTGATGTAGGCTAAGGGAGTGGGACGTGGAGTCCCAGCCAAGCTGTGACAAATCGTGACGAGCAAATCCAATTGTGCCGAAATGTGTCCAACCTCAAATCCTTAGGTTTATGCATGAGAGTTTACACAATTTTAAATTGAACCATACCGTGTTCCAAACAAATTAAATTCTCACTCAAATGTGTTGCTCTCAAAACAACACTGAGACAAAGTGAATTGTCAATCACGACGAGTGTGTTACATTCTATTTTATACTCTTAAGCAGCCCTCTTACTGCCCTCCTTCCTTCCAATCAATTTAAACCTATAACCGATTGGTTACGCCAGAGGATTTCTAAATTTGTAATTCATAAATAGTTTATGAAATTAAATTTTAAAGTCCTTCAGTTTCGAAAATTTTCAACTGTACAGACCTGAACCTTTGAGACTACAAGAGCTAGAGCCACTAAATTTGAAATGCAAGACCGTCTATATGTCAGGCAGATCAAGTTTATTTCAAATTTGTGCCAAAAACATTTACATGACACCATAGTTCGGAAACTACATGAGCTATCTATTATGAACAAACTCAAGCAATATGTGCCTAGTACCATTGTAACTATTCTCATAGAGTTTGGTCAGAATCGGACACTTACATATATGATATAGCTCCCATATAACAAATCAGTCGATAATACGAAGTTTTCGGAACGGGTCGGCTCGCTCGTCTGTAGCCTTTCTAACTAGTTGATACTTAGCTAGTCCTACTATACAAAACCTCTGCTCTTTTATATTGTTACTTATCAAACTTTTTCGTACTCCCCTAGGGCTATACACCGCTACATTTGGCCACTCAGTTCGGCAGGCACAATATTTTCGAGCTTCTATGGAACGTTTACAGTAAGTCCAAGAAAATAAAGAAAATTTACCGACTTACCATGAATATATAGCTTGAGAAATGCCTAATCGTCTTACAAAATCTTTTGCAGAGGCAAATCGTGACATTATGGACTGGAGTGGCAACAAACCCCTGGATTACAGTCGCCAGCGACCGAGTGTCTCGGCCTCCACCTGTAGCAGTGAGTATCTAAAACATTTCCCCAACATGGAGGTAAACAACAACTATCAACTGGGATCGCAGTACCTTGAGAGTGCGTTCTCGGGCGGTGCTCATGAGATCAGCGGCGGTACACTCGGCAGCGCACTGACACGCGGCAAGAAACGCTCTCAATTGCGATACGCCACTGTAAGTGGCGCTCCAAAGGGGGGCACTGTGATCCGTACGCAATCCTTGATGGTCTCATCGCCCTCGCGACGGTATAAGAAGCCCTCAGTACAGTCGCTGCTGTTCAAGGGGGTTAACGAGGATTCCGATACGGAGAAAAGGGATGAGAGTCCCGCTGCCAGTGGTGGTGAGGAGGAGGAAGGGAAGCGGCGTTCCATCGGTAGTCGCGGTGCCCCCGCTAAACGCAAAGAGAGCTTTCTGCGTAAAACTTTTCGGTCCGCTGCCGGTGCAAGCCGACCATATAAAGATCCTGTTACTAACCCAACTACTTAGTTAATCAAACCAAGCATGTGTGCTTAACAACAACCACTTCGAGTATCTTTTGTAACTACAACTACGTTTAACAAAGCTTTTCTAATTTCACAATAAAACCGCTTAATGTATTTTTGGTTTTACACAAACGGCACAAATGGTTAAAGCCAAATAAGTATGGTAATTAAACATAAATATAACTAAAATGGTAACTGCTATGGGTGTATACTTGAAACAGCTATGGGTTGCACAATTTATCTCTTAATTTCTAACAGCAGCAGTTTAAATTTAAAGAGAAAAATCATTTAAAATTTTTTTTAGTTTAAAAATTAATTTTTATATATACTTAAGTATATTTTACATTAAAGCAGGCTTTAAATAATCCTAAAACATATTTTTTTGAAATCTACTAACATACAATTTTTTTTTAATTATTAAATAAAATTAAAAAATTATAATTAAGCATGCAGTTAAAAAATTTTAAACTTAACGTTTAATAAACTAACTAAAGCCAACTGGTATTTAAATAAATACTATAAAAAATATTAACCCAAAGTGTGATACTAAAACTACTGCATGTGCGCGCCTCGCATACCACGACTGCAAAACAATAGTGGTACTCCCCACATAGATTTCACACAATGATTCGATTTTGCGTTAATATTCATTGAATGACTAAATGTTAATTAATCGTTGGCATTATGTTTGCGTATATATATTTAAGTTCTCACTGGGGAACCTCTATTTATTTTCATAAACACCTCGTGTAGAAATTCAGGCGATGCGACTCTGCAGCGGAACCAACGGCACCTGGAGGCAGGTTGATTTAACTAACGAGTTTGTTAGCGTGCAGTAAAATGATTTTGGTTTTATTTTTATTCTTTTTGTTCACTCTTCTCACTAATTACTTTATTTTAAGCATTTTAAAAACTTGCGCTTATTTGTAGTTCTCCTAAGTTTTTTTAGTTAAAAGTTTAAAGCATTTGATTTTGCTGCCTGTTTTAACTTAGCATTTATTTGGTAAGTTTATGATTTCAACGAGTTTTCTTAATCGCACTTTCATTTGTCGTTTGTTGTGTTATAAAAAAAAGAACAAAAAATTATCTGGGTTGCATAATTTTCATTATTTCTGTGCATGTGCATGTTAAATTTTTTTATACTCAACTAATTAATTGAAATTGTTTCTTTCTTTAATTTTACAGAAATCAAGGCACGAAAAAAGCAAACACGTAAGTCACTCAGTGCCTTCAATTTGTATAAAATATTTAAATTAATTTCAAATTCCTTTTTGCAGTCGAAAAAGATTTGGGATTCCTGCGGATTGGTTCACTGAATGTCCGAGTAAAGAAAACCACCGAGGCGTTCAGCAACTTCTTGGGAGTGGGGGGCAATGGCAGTGGAATGATGCCACATGGACCTGGCGGTCAAACAGAAGCCAATCGCCCTCACCAGCGCACTCACCGTCACCCTCATCAGCGTCATCATCATCCTGTCAATGGTACGACACGGGATCGAATCTCTCAGAATCAGAGAGCATCGGCGACTGTACCCTACGGGATGAGTAACATCCTCGGCTCCCGTTCGAGTGTGCCAATCAATAAGAACATCTACGAAGCGGTGCACAAGTCATGGGGCTCTGCGGATAACATAACGCAGCGTTCAGAAAATCTAATGCCACCACCCAAATCGATGGATTTCATTTCGAAACGCTATAGAACCTCGAAGCGTTCTTCATATGCTTCCAATGCTACGGATTCACCGCGGGACTCCATTTGCTCCTCCAATTCCAGTTCAAATCTTAACTCTGGGTACAGCAGCATGCCCACAACTCCCAATCAAATACGTGCTCCCAAAACGATTGGTGCATCTATGACGGCTGATTCGGATTCCGATTCCGCTTGTGGCTTCGATTCCAATTGGTCAGTGAATGATCGAAACTCTGTTAACAGTAATAATACTCCAAAATCTTAACTCACAAATGAATGACGATCATGACGAAATTTGATGGAAATTAATGTTTTTTATTACATTTACAAATCTTTACGTATTTTTTGCGTATAACAAATCTTGAATAACATTATAAATTAACATTCTTGTATATTTTTTATTGACATTTGTAAAAATATATGTCTGTATACAGTTTAACAATCGGGTTTAAGGTTTAATATCTCTTTAAGAATTCTCTTGGTATCATTGGGAGTACATACTTTGTGTCCCTTGACGCGTGGATCAATGTAAATCTCATGATCATTGCCACCGGGATCAGTCTTATCGCCGAAAAAGTGAATCTCCTTAAACTTATAATGGGCTTCGATGTGTCGCAGACAGAAGGTTTTGTCCCAGCCATGGGGAAACACGTCAAAACTAATCTGTCCACCAATACTATAGGTTAGATCGATCTCCTTAAACTCCTCCTTCAGTTTGGCAATCATGTTTTCGCGCACTTTGTGCTCATTGTCATAGGCAGCGAACATGTTGCGTTCCTCCCGCGTGCACTGGCGTCCAATGGGACAGACGTTGAGCATTCCGTTGCGGAACTCTATGAACGTACCTCGCTTAATGGGTAGTTCCAAATCGGAGAGATAACGTAGCACAAAATTGATGAATCGCTGTAAAGTCTTTTCTCCCAAATGTTGTATAATGTTCTGTTTGCCGACTTCCTTGCCACCGTCGATCTGCACCAGGCCATTTTCAGGGAAAACAAAGTCGAACTGATCTAATATCTTTTTTCCATTCAGCTGCTCAAACATTTTCTCCAAATCGGAGCCGCCGACAATTCCAATTGTTGCCGCAGGTTTGACATTGGTGTAGAAGAATTCCTCGAATTCTGGCTCAACTACTGTGCGGGGAAACGTTAAGGTTCCGTCCACATCGAAGAGCAGCAATATATCCTCCCGTTTTAGAGTCGCTGACGACATTTTAGTCTTTGGAATGTAATTTTGAACACAAAGAAGAGCAGAATGTTTTTGCAGTACAAATCGACCACGTAGGATATGTGTACAAAGCTTTGAGAACATTAGCCATCAGCTGATTCGGTGATAACTGAGCTGCAGTGCTGTTAACGTTAAAAAACTGTAAACTGTTAAAATGCATTACACAAACACTTAAAAGAATTATTCATCTTTATATTATAAACATTAACAAAATTCTAATATTTAAACACACATTTAAAGCATGTTCATATTTATTTATTTTTGTTGTGTTCTCGCAGCGATTTATATTTGTCTGCATTTATCATGGGGTCCACAATCACCGGGTATAAAGTCACGCCAATAGCTCCAACTATGCAGGACACAAAGCCCACAAATCTCCAGCCTCTCAGCACAGCCATTTTACTAAAATACACAATATATTAAATTCACAAATGCATTTTTTATTTAACAATTATAAAACAAAACACCTGCTGTTAGTTGAATGCGCTTAAAAATGCCAAACGCCAAATGCGCTTTTCCAACACTGTTCCGGCTATCGATAAACAGAAGCTATCGATTAATTATGTGCTGCGGGCGTGTCGCCGTTCTTTGATTCATTAAATTTTATAATTTTGTGAATTAAAGCCATTTAAATCAAATAAATGTGCATTGCTTTAAGTGTGTGAAAATGTTTAAACTATTGCTTAACTTGAGCATATTATGCACACTGCATTTTATAGTCGGCAACGGTGAGTACGAATTTGAGTTCACAGCTCGCTGACTAAACATTGGGCGTTGTTTATTAAAAGTGTGTACATATGTGTGTGTGTGTGTGCAAACAATTTTTTTTTAAAGCATTTAAAGTTAATATAGGCTCAAAGCGTTAGCAGATTTTAGGTGTTATATCTCATAAAAGTGTTTTACCAAAAGAAGTAACTACAATAAATTATTAAAAGCCATTATTTTTTAGTGTAATGCTTACTCTTGTAACACAATACACGCACACACACATACAAGTGTGTGCTCGCACCTGTTTGGTGTGCAACAAGAACAACGCCTTTTTGAAATGAACCGAATTTCTTACTGATAAAATTTAAATTTTTGCAGCACAACATCATTACGATGAGCACAAGGCTAAGGACATAATTTGGTGCACAAAAAGCCTCGAAGAACAATATAAATGCCAAAACCTGACCGTTGCCATTGAACGGGATCGCGCCCTCTTCGATGATATCTTCTTGAAACTGAATTGCTCGAGGGCTTACAGTGCTGAGGAATGTATTCATAATCTAGATCGGGAAAAGGCGCATATCACATCGCTGGACGCTGGAGATGTTTTCACCGCTGGACGTTACAACTCTCTCATACCCATTATGCAAGAGAAACTTGAAGGAGGATTCTCCGAGTATTATTCCGTGGCAGTTGTCAAGAAAGAACACGCTCCAGGACGTGACTGAGCTGTCGCATTTACGCAACAAAAGAGCTTGCTTTCCATGGGTTGGCAGTCTAGCTGGTTGGATTGTGCCCATTTATACGGTTAGCACTAGTCTGGAATTTACCTTAACTGTCGCATAATCTATAAATTATTTATTGTTTTAGCTGCAACACAATGGTAGCATGGAAGTGGTCGACTGTAATAACCAGGTCAAAACAGCTGCCAACTATTTTAATAACTCCTGTGCTGCCTTCTCACTGATTGATCGATACAATCCAATTGGAGACAACTCAGACAAGTTTGTTAAACAATCTAAGTCTGTTTATAAATATATAACTTATTTCTTTTTTACTTCCAGACTTTGCGCCTTATGTTCGGGTAAAATCTCTGGTGGGCGTTGCTCTGCCATTGATCCTTATTATGGTTACGAAGGTGCCTTCCGTTGCCTGATCGAGGCGGGAGACGTTGCGTTCTTGAGGCATTCAACTGTCTCGGAAATGCTACAAACCACCGAATTTAGTAAGTTAATATTTTCCAAATAAAAAGTTGTATATAATATAAAAATGTTTTTTTATTTTTTGCAGAGAAAATATCCCCGGATACATTTGAATTGCTGTGTCCCAATGGTCGTCGTTATCCCATCTCGGAGTATCTCCAATGCTCTTGGGGTCAAGTTCCGTCGGATGCCATTGTTACCTCCTCCGCTCGGAGTTTCAGTGAAAGAAAACAGTATCAAATGTTCTTGAAACGTGTGACTGAATTATATGCTGACGCTGTGCGTGAAGAAAGACCTAATCAGCAGTCCCAGACTGGCGGTGGTTACAACACTTATGATCGGAACTACAATGGTCAAGGACGAAACAATAATCCCTACGATACTTTCAATAATCCGTACGACAACAACCCGTACAGCCAAAACTCGAATCCTTACGATCGTTTTGATAACAACAATTATCGCAATGAACGACTGGACAATAGTTTTACAACGGAACGCAATCAACTTGACGGCAGCAACACGTCAGTTCCCTTTGAGAAATTCCGCATTTTTGAATCCAAGAGATACGGAGGATCCAATTTGTTGTTCCAGGTATATTAAGTGCTTCAAATTTTAACCAATTCACTTGCTTAACTGAGTGTACGATTCTGATTTAGGACTCGTCGAGAGCTCTTATTGCTATACCCGAGGATGATCAGTCCTTTTCGCACTATCTGCAAAAGTCCATCAACTACATCTATGGCATTCGTGAGTGCCCCGTAAGCGCTATGACACTCTGTGTGACCTCGGAGCAGGAACTGGATAAGTGCATCAAAATGCGCGTAAGTTTCAAGCTTTTCTTTGGTTTAACACAGTTAATTAAGTCATTTTTCTATTTTACAGACCGCTCTGAAGGCACAAATACTGAAACCAGAATTGATCTGCAAGAAGATGCACTCCCATATCAACTGCATGCAGCTTATACAATCCGGAAAGGCTGATATAGCTGTCTTTGATGCCGGAGATGTGTATACGGGTGGCCTTAACTACGACTTGATTCCATTCATGTCGGAGGTATACAATTTGGGTGAGCCGGAGTACTATGTTGTGGCTGTGGCGAAGGAGGAAGATCCGGATACGGAGCTTACATATCTGAAGGGCAAGTACACATGTCACACGGGCATTAATACCGCTGCTGGCTGGACCTATCCCATGGCTTTCCTTATCTCCAACGGTTGGATTCGTCCCTACGGTTGTGATTCGATTCGTGCCGCTGCCGAGTACTTTACCAAATCTTGTGTACCCGGTGCCATCAGCAGTGAATATAACACAGGTGTGCCATACGACAGCATGTGCGATCTTTGCCATGGCACGAGCTATAGATACTGCCGTCGCGATGCTTCGGAGGATTATTATGGACATACAGGAGCATTCCGTTGTCTGGTCGAGGGCGGTGGCCATGTGGCTTTCATGAAGCACACCACTGTGATGGAAAGTACGGGTGGAAAGCGCAAGGAATGGTGGGCCAGAAATGCTCTGAACGATGACTTTGAACTCCTCTGCACCGATGGCACTCGCGCAGAGCTGCAGGATTACAAGCGTTGTAATTTGGGCAAGGTTAAGGCCAATGCTATCGTCACACGTGGTGGAGTCAACTACAATGAAACCCAATTGCACGCTTACATCAATCTCCTGGCCTATGCCCAACAGCTGTATGGACGCAAGGATGTGGATGCATTTAGTTTCAGCATGTTCTCATCACCTCTTGGCCATTATGATCTGATCTTCCAAGATGCAACGCGACAATTGCAAGTTATTCCGCCGGAGAGTCGTCGATATGATACGTATTTGGGCAGTAACTTTATGAGAGCTCGTCGCATTACAGATTGTTATGCTGGAGCCGCACAAATAACTCTTTCTATATTCTTACTTCTGACAAGCTCTCTAGCTTTGAGGACACTCCTCTAATTACGCCTCCACATAACTATTTCAAGCTGGATAACAAGAAGTATCCAAATGAATCTTAGACTCGTAAACATTCCGAATATTTAATACGAATCTCAACGTACTCTATGAATCTTACATATCTTGTAACTACTTTTTGGTAGCTTTAACTCTAAACAAACACAATTTGATAGGAAAAATCTTGACGTTTGCAGTGTTTAATCTGCTAACTATATAGACTATAGTGTGCCTTAATCTCCGTCCTCAGTACAAGATTGTTTAATATTGCAAATCTTTAATGTGTAATCAAAAGTAATCAATTGTTTTCAAAGTATGGCAGCTAAGCGAAAGAAATTCTAAACTTTATATGTAAAATATGTTAAGCATAAGACAAAAGATACAAATAGTTATACACTTTTGTTATAAATAATTTAATAAGTCAAATCGTACAACTTTTCCGTCCAAGAAATTTACAACACAAACTCAATTTTTGTAGCCAAACAAAAGCACTTAGATGCAAATCATATAAATTATATATATTTTATTATTTTTATAAACAATCAGAACTATACAGAAGCAATATTAAATAAATATTTTACAAAATAACTAAAATTAAAAATCTTTTGGCGGGAAACAAAATTTGAATTGTGATTTACCAGCTGCGGGGTCAACGGTGACGTCACTGTTGAGTTTAAATTATTTGGGCGTCGCCGCATCGCTGGTATTGGTATTTTCTTCTTCTTACCCTACAATTCAGCTGGCTCTTGCACTGGACTGACACGCGTTGCTTTTTGATGGTTTCTTGTGGAGTAGTTTTAGTACAACAACTGTTTTAAGACTGAAATACGTACGTTTTCCAACCGGTTAACGCTTGAATACAACAACAAAAACCAGTGTCACATTTAAAACCAGTCAGCAGTATTTAAGCTATTGCAAAATGTCGATCAATCTGAGAACCGTTTACGCCTTCGCCAGGGAAATGTATCCTAAGAATTCAAAGGAGATTATTCAGTATGGAACAGCTGGATTTCGCGGCAAGTGAGTACATTTGGTATATAAACAATACGCTTATATACATAATTCAAAATTGAAAGTAATGGGTGCATAAGCAGAAAAGGTATATTAATGTTTGGGAGCATAATTAAGTTCTAATGCAGGTACTTATACATCATATGTTGGTTTACTTCCACACACACACACCCACACACATAGATACAAGACTCACACAGATATTGTAACAATTGTGAGTGTATTAGTTTTTTTGGGAGTGGTGAAGATGAGTAAGACGACAACGGGTGCACTATTTTGGCATTTGAAACTATTAATAGAATTTCTTACGAATACAGTTTATCAGCGCCGACATGCACATGCAAAGAAAGGTACACAACTAAAACACTGTACTACACACATACATATGTGTGTGTGTATGTATGTATGAGTGCAGCTATCTTTGTAATAAAGTTGTTGGGAACTGTGTGAACTCATGTTCTTGTGGCTTTTGTTTGTTAATGATAAGAATTTCTACATTGCAGAAAAAAGTAATTATCTTTATTTGAGTTCATGTAGAAATTTTAAAGTATTTTTATTTGTAGCTTCCAAAGTCGAATTCGAAAACGATTTCAAATCTTTTTTGTTTCTTTTCTTCAGAGCCGAATTCCTGGACAGTGTCATGTTCAGAATGGGAGTCCTGGCCACACTGCGTTCTCGTTACCGGGAAGGTGCTGTCATCGGCGTAATGATCACTGCCTCGCATAATCCTGAACCCGATAACGGCGTCAAACTTATTGATCCCAAGGGTGAGATGTTAGAATCCAGTTGGGAGAAAATTGCCACAGATCTGGTTAACGTTAGCGATCAGGAGTTGGAGCAACATGTGGCTAAAATAATTAAGGATAATCAAATCGATGTTACCACCAGTTCACACGTCTTCGTCGGCATGGACAATCGGTATCACAGTCCACGGTTGCTCAAAGCCGTAGCCGATGGAGTGATTGCCCTGAAGGGCAATGTACGGGAATATGGAATAGTCACAACGCCAATGATGCACTACTTTGTGGTAGCAGCCAACTCGAAGGAGGCGTACGGTAAACCCACGGAGGAGAATTACTACGAGAAACTCATCACGGCCTTTGAGAAGCTCAGAGACGGTCGTCTCGAGAATGGAAACTATCGCAATTCTCTGATCTTTGATGGTGCTAATGGGGTCGGTGCTAGGAAAATGCTGCAGTTCATCAAACGCATGAAGAATTCACTCAATGTAACGGTCATTAATCAAGGCGTTGGCAATGGTAAAATCAATGAGCAGTGTGGAGCGGATCATGTCAAGGTGCAGCAGAGAGCACCCATAGCGATGCCCGATGTGGAGCCCAACACACGTTGCGTCAGCGTCGATGGTGACGCCGATCGTGTTGTCTACTTCTACACCAACGAAAATGGACAATTCATTCTGCTGGATGGAGATCGCATAGCCACCTTGGTAGCGGGTTACTTAATGGATCTGATCAAGAGCTGTGAGATCAATCTACGCATAGGTCTGGTGCAAACTGCCTATGCCAATGGAGCATCCACTGATTACATCGTTAACGAACTTAAGGTTCCTGTTTCCTGTGTGCCCACGGGGGTCAAGCATCTGCATCACAAGGCACTGGAGTACGATGTAGGCATTTATTTTGAGGCTAATGGTCATGGCACAATCGTGTTTAGCGATAGCGCTAAGAGCATCATTAGCGAAGCCGCCAAAACCAATGACAACGCCAAGACCTTGCTGCTCATCATAGATCTCATTAATGAAACCGTGGGCGATGCCATCTCCGATATGCTGCTGGTGGAAACAATACTAAATCACAAGGGTTGGGATGTCAAGGACTGGAGCTCGGCCTACGATGATCTGCCCAATCAGCAGCTCAAGATATCGGTACAGGACAGGAATGTCATCAAAACAACGGATGCGGAACGCGTGTGCGTTGAACCAAACGGTCTTCAAGATGAAATCAACAAAGTTGTTGCGAATTACAAACGTGGACGCGCTTTTGTGCGTCCCTCCGGAACGGAAGATGTTGTGCGTGTATATGCCGAAGCCACAACGAAAGAAGTAAGCACATTTACGCTAAGCCCACATACAACTTGATTTCAATTCCTGTCTTTATTTTAGGATGTGCAGCAGTTGGCGTACGAGGTGGGACTCCTGGTCCAAAGACTCGCGGGCGGAGTGGGACCCGAATTAGTTAATCCAAGTAATGCTCACTTGTAGTCGTTATTGCTGCAAGAGACTTAAACGAATCTTGATGTGTTCAGGCATATTATATACAATCGATGAGCTCACATAGCTAGCGTTTAGCGAGCTTAGTATAATTTTAATATGTACATCTTTTATAACGCAGGCTTTTAGCCTAACACTTACCCAAGTGCATTTATAAAATAGTCATGTCCGTTGAATTGATTATTTTAATAGATTTATAATAAAATTACCAGTTTATTTGATGTCCCCATAATGCTCACACTAAACTAACAAATACTTAAACTGTGTTTTTGTTCAAATTACTTTTGATAACTGCTTTCTTTCAAGGCACTTTAAAAACGGTTTTGTTTTTGAAAATATTGCAAAGCCATTTAGTGTTGAGCAAAGACAGAAATAAGTGCTGGAAAATATTACGATTGTTTTGCGATATGCCGATATATCGTGCGTGCACTATATCGATACATCACCCATGTCCCATATCGATATGTCGTTCGTGTACAATGCCGATATATCGTTCGTGCACCATATCGATATATCGTTCGTGCGATTCTGAACGATAAATACAACTCTATTACTCTGCCGTGCTGTCACAAATGTGTATTTTTTTCTGACGCAAAAATTAGTATAAAAATCAACTGCAGAAATTTTTAAATTAATTAATTGTTGAACAAAAATCGAAAATGGAAGAAGACGTAAGTTGTCAATTAAACTATGTAACACTTGAATTGTTTGTTAATTGTATTTATATGCAACTCAAACATTGTGCGTGCAAGTGTGAGGTTATGTTCGTGTTGGTGTTCCATTGTGCATACGCGTTCAGTAATAATTAAATAGTTCATGTGTAATTTCTACTTTGTTAGGGCTTCGATCCCACTTTGTTGAAAAAGAAGAAGAAGAAGAAGACCACCTTCGACTTGGATGCCGCATTGGGGCTCGATGATGCTGCAAAGAAAGAGGATCTGAAAGATGAAGGAGCCGCGGATCCAGCAGCTGCCGAAATAGAGGATAATCTCGATTTAGAAAGTTTCGGTAAAAAAAAGAAGAAAAAGAAGAAGCCTTTTAATCTGGATGAACTGGAAGGTGCCTTGCCGGAGGGTTCAGATGATGTCAACGCTGCTGCAGCTTCTGAGGATCCTGAAGAGGAGGAAATCAATCTGGACATGGACTTCTCAATGGCCAAAAAGAAGAAGAAGAATAGTTCGACATGGGCTGGCTCCGATCGTGACTACACATATGATGAATTACTTAAGCGTGTCTTTGAAATTATACTGGACAAGAATCCAGACATGGCCGCTGGACGCAAGCCAAAGTTTGTGATGAGACCACCTCAGGTGCTGCGTGTGGGCACCAAGAAAACTTCATTTGCAAATTTCATTGATATTGCGAAAACTTTGCATCGTTTGCCCAAACATTTGCTGGACTTCTTGCTGGCTGAGTTGGGTACAAGCGGATCAATGGACGGCAACCAACAGCTAATTATCAAGGGTCGCTTCCAGCCAAAGCAGATCGAAAATGTGCTACGTCGCTATATTAAGGAATATGTAACCTGTCACACCTGCCGTTCTCCGGAGACAATATTGCAAAAGGATACGCGTCTGTTCTTTCTACAGTGCGAATCCTGCGGCTCTCGGTGCTCAGTCGCTAGCATTAAGTCTGGTTTCCAAGCTGTCACAGGCAAGCGTGCTGCTATTCGAGCAAAAACAACATAAAATCGGTATATATTGGATTGGATTGGATTTTTTATTATGATTAAAATTACAATATACACAAATACATGCGTTCCCTATTATTCTTTATGACTCTGGTAAAATTCTATTAAACTGTCGGCAAAGGCGCACTCCAGCTTGCGAGATCTTTCGTTGTCCACGGCAAATGAAATGACATCTAGAGATATTTGATTCCTATAAACATTTGGACATCCATACAGCATTATATTACTGCCGGGCAGTATCGAGGAACCGTCAATGTATTCCATGGCCTTGGAAAGCAGTCGTATCATGGCAGTTGACACCGTTTTATAATTTGCTTCTGAGTTGCCCTCCATTAACGATGCTGCTTCATTGTGCAGCGAAGTAATTAATTTAGTTTCCCTTGGTTTATTGCATACGCTGAACTCCATGGAGCCGGTGCCATCATCTATAAAGTATTTGTAGAATGATTTATTATGTACACCTCTCCCAGCCACATAGCCATAGACCAAACATGTGCGATAGTTCAGTACACCGGGATGGGAAAGTTTAAAGACTCCCTCTTCCTCTGGGCTGACGGATGATTTCAATATGTCGCCCACTAGTAATGGTATATGATTATAAATTTTTTGACCGCTGCGGGATTCTTTTGTTGGATTCGGGTATTTTTTCTGTTCGTCTCGTGGTTTTCGTATGATGAAATTGTCAAGCTGATCCTCGAAATCGTCACAGCTTGACGTTGTCATTGCAATTATTACGTGCTAAATTGCATATATGTATGTAGCTTTGTTTATTTTTACTAGTTCATTGTTTGTGTGACTAGTTTTGAAATGCATTAAGGGCATTCGTGAAATCAGCGGATTTTAGACTATCGAGATATCGATATATTGCTTGGGCGATTAGTCATTTAACTCATGCAGCCCTAGTCTGTATTTTCGCATATTGTGAAATGTATTTAAATATTACAGTTAAAGACTGAGCTAGAAAAATACACGAGATTGTCTCTCTTTAATTAATTAAAATAAATAATAACTTAACGAAAACAGCCGTAATTATTAATTGTGAAAATTCACAGATCCAAAAATTTAACCAAAATCAACAATTGTGTGCTAACAATCATCGATATTTTGTTTGTTTCATAATTTCACCATCCCTCGTCTGCATTTTCGCATATTGTGAAATCTTAAAATATATTAGCTCCTTTTCAAAGAGACAAACAGACCATCTTTAAGGCATGTCTGGCGGTCCGGCTATAACACTGAAGAGCCAACCCATCGATGGAAGTAACAGCGGAAACGCCGCTGCTGCGCAACAGCAACAAAATGCTAATAGCGCAGCAGCGTCGTCATCGTCAGGTGCATCTCAAAGCGGAGCTGCAGCTGGAGCTGCCAATGCAAATGTGCCACCAGCACAAGAAGGCACTCGGCAGAATAGCTTGCAGCGAATTCAGCAGCGAAAGCAAAAGGTATTCAACTTGCCAGAGGCCCAAAAACTAGCCAAACTATCAATGTACTCGGCCTGTCAAGCCGAAGGATGTCGTTGCACTGGATGGAAGACGCCACAGGAGAACAGGCATCGTGATGTCGAATCTTCGTACTGTCCGGATTTCAGCGAAGAATGCCGTAACGCTAGTTGCCGTCACCCATTGCGAGTGCACATCGCTCATCTCACGGAAATTTCTCGATCGAGTATGGACGATCTTCTGGGCGCAATCATTGATATGGAAAACCTATTTATGTCAATGCAACGTGTAGAGGACGAGGACACAAAGAAGGTATATCTGTATCTCTTTAGGTTACTTCGTCAGTGTGTCCTGACACGCCAGCAGGCTGTTATTCGTGGTCCCCTGGGTGATCCTCCATTTGAGTCGCCGTGCATAACAAAAGCTGTATTGTCGTTGGTTTTCTACAAGTATAACCATTTAAATCCAACGGAACTGCAGACCATGACAGAGGTGGCCAAGACGTTTTTGAATTTCCTAAATCACTATAACTTTGAGTCCCCTTCTGCCCGCCGTGGCGATTTAACGCTAACGCACGAGGATGCTTCCACGTACAAGATTAACTACACCCGTTGGCTTGTCTTTTGCCATGTTCCGGCTTTTTGCAACTCCTTGCGGCAGTTTGAGACCTCATTGGTGTTTGGTCGCACTCTGCTACGTACGGTCTTTCAATACATGTCCCAGCAACTGAAGAAGAAATGTATTTCCGAGCGCGATCGTTTCCCAGAGGACAAGAGATCGATCATCACACAAATGCCCAAGTTTCTGGAGGCATTGAGGGGCGAGTTGCTCAAAGATGATTCACCAATATGGGACTCTAGCTACAGGCCGCCAAATTCATTTGTTATACAACAAAGGAAGCGTCACCAGGAAGTGGCACCAACGGCAACGATAACAAGTGCCCCTGCTCCATCGGCCAGCACAAACAAACGTTCGTCCGTTGGCGAACCACTGCACAAGAGAGTGAAGAAGGAAGTTCCAGAACGCAGCAGCAAGTAAGAACTCAAATGGTGTGTCTTTGCCTTTCATAGCTAACAACACTTTTATTTGCAGCGATAACAATGACGATTTGCTTCCCGAGGTTGTTGCGCGAGCCATGAAAGCAGTTTCCGCATCGAAGACAACCAACAAGTCTGAGATCTTATTCCCAGTCAATGTGTCACGCGATGAGAACGTCAAGGCGGAGGAGCAGAAACGTGCCATCGAGTTCCATGTGGTAGGAAATTCACTAACAAAACCCGTCGATAAGCAGACAATCCTACGACTACTTGGACTCCAGTTGGTGTTTGCCCATCAGCTTCCCGAGATGCCTCGTGAATATATAAGCCAACTGGTATTCGATACCAAGCACAAGACATTGGCTCTGATTAAGGAGAATCAACCCATTGGTGGCATATGTTTTCGCCCATTCCCCACCCAAGGATTTACTGAGATTGTGTTCTGCGCGGTTACAATGGCGGAGCAGGTAAAGGGATACGGCACTCATCTGATGAATCACTTGAAGGATTACAGTATACAGCGGGGCATCAAGCACTTTGCTCACGTTTGCCGATTGCGATGCAATTGGGTATTTCAAGAAGCAAGGTTTTTCAAAAGACATCAAACTGGCACGACCCGTTTATGCTGGCTATATCAAGGAGTATGACAGTGCTACACTTATGCACTGTGAGCTGCATCCAAGCATTGTCAACACACAGTTTATTGCAGGTTGGTTAATATATAAAATTTATGTTAAGATTGTTTAGTTGATAACATTTTTCTACTTGATCTTTAAATTCAGTAATTCGGCATCAAAGTGAGATCTTGAAGGAACTCATCGCACAAAGACATAACGAGGTTCAAAAGGTTCGACCTGGCTTAACATGTTTTAAGGAGGGACTACCATCGATACCCGTGGAATCCATACCAGGACTGAGGGAAATTGGCTGGAAGCCACAAATGCGCCCAGTGCGTACGTCGCGTCCGGAGGAATCATCAGATCCCGAGAAACTGGCCGCTTCCTTTGGCTCTGTGCTGCAGTCAGTGCGTCAACATGCCACAGCCTGGCCGTTCCTGCGTCCAGTGACAGCCGCAGAAGTTCCCGACTATTATGATCATATCAAATATCCCATGGATCTTAAGACAATGGGAGAACGTTTGAAGAGGGGCTATTATCGGAGCCGTCGTTTATTTATGGCCGATATGGCACGTATTTTCTCAAATTGTCGTTTCTATAATTCCCCAGAAACCGAGTATTACCGATGTGCCAACTCCCTTGAGCGTTATTTCCAAACCAAAATGCGTGAGCTGGGACTGTGGGACAAATGATGCGATGATGAACATGATATTTCTCATTTGTCTACTGTGAACTGAATACATATACTATATATACATATATACTTGATTAGTATTTCATTACTTTTGTTTCAGATATTGCACGATATGAAATCCACAATATTCTATTTTTGGTTACCTTTTGCAGAACCTATCTGATAATTCCTATTTATTATAGAATAATTCATCTTTATGCATCGGAAAATAAACCTTAATTCAAATAAAAATCTAATCGAGTTTTCAATTCTGGAATTTAAAGAAGTTAAAATATTCAAATATAATATTATTCTTGAAGTAACTCCAATTAGGCTATTGAATAATGATTTTTCTTTACTTTTGTTTACTTATTAGCAAGTTATATATATTTATTACAATTTCATACATTATTTGTGCTCAACATAAGAATTAAATTCCCCCAATTCAACTTTTAAGAACCCAATCAAATCAGTATTTATCAAGAGTCGTGAAAGTAATTCCATAATTATTTATCTCTGATTTTTAATATGCATTTGATGACTTATTTAAACATTTACAAAAAAAATATAGTGAACAAAAAAAAACATGCTTTTTTTGATGTACAATTCTTGAATACTCGTAAAATCTCCGTTGATTTCCAACTAATCAATACAAATATTAAGTAAAATGTTAAATTTAAAAAATGTGAGTGTTTTGTTTCGTATTTTTAGTTTTTTCTTCGTTTTTAAATAAGATCAAATATAGGAATCTTAGCTGACAATTGATGGATAGCCTTAAATTAAAGTGTTTTCTTGAATCTTATAAGACAAATATGATTATTGTGCATTACTGGAAACATAGAATATTTGAATATGTTGAAGGCCGTAGCATTAATTAAAAATATATAAATGTTTATAGTATAGTTTAGCTCCCATTTTGGAAAGACATGCTACACGCTAAGGTATTCTTAGATTGTTTTTGGCTATAGACACTGAAAATTGATCGGGGAATTGAACTAATCCGCTTAAAGACACACTATAATTGTTGATCTTGTTTTGGGTTTTTTCTTTAGATTTTTTTTTTTGTTTTTTTTTTTTTGTATAAACACCAGTTTTTTTTAGGTAGATTTATTTTTGTTGCCCACACTACTGCTGATAGGTGATTTATATTTGATTTAGTTTTTAAGTTTTGTTTTTTACAATTTTTGGGTTCAATATAATTACGTGTTGTTTTTTTGCTTCTAATTTTAATATATGCATGTAATTCCATTTCTTTTTTTCCATCATTAAAATGTTCTTAAAAAAGTTTTAAATGCTAGTAACGCTTTGAATTATAATTTATTTATGTCGTAATGCCCACATGGTTTTAGAATTATAGTTTTTTTGTTGTTGGCTTATGATTTGTTTTTGTAGACTTTTGCTTCTTTTAAAATATAGTATATAAACATGTGTGTGAATTGCGTTGTTTTGTTTTTTGTTTTTCTTTTTTTCGATTGTTTATTTTATGTTGGGAATTCCATGGATTTTTTTTAATGTTTTTCTTTCCTTTAATTTCATAATTTGCGACTCCTAGAGTTTTTTGTTTCTTTCTTTTTTTCTTTAACTTTTCATAGACTTAAGCTTAAGTTTTTTCTTCACATTAATTACTAAATATATATGTAGAGGTGTGTACGTTCTCACTATATCAAGTGCTGCCTCGCTAGGTACGTTGTTTTGTTGTTTTTCATTTTTTTCTGTTATTCTTTTTGTTATGTGCATGCCATTTACAGAAAACCTATCGTATCATCTTATTAATTTTTGTGTGTTTTTTTATGGCTGCTGGGAAAACGCTTTCGGATCATATGAAAAGCAAAGCAACACGGTGGGCGGGCAGAGGGGAGTGGTTGGGGAGAGAGATAGAGAGAGAGAGTGCGCGCAAGGACGTCATGAGCGTTACAACACTAAGTAAAATTTTACAATTATTTCGGTTTATTCCGTTTAGATCATTCCTCAACTCCGTGGTGATAAGAGCCATATATCTTCTATTTGTTATATCGTCGATCCCTGGGTCGATCGGTCGGTCGCTTCATTTCGTGGTTAACTAGCTTTTGAGTAGGACAGTGTTTTTCTTGTATATTTTCTTCTTTGCTGCTGTAGATTTGGGCAAGGAATATCCAGCTGTGCGACATTATTGAGCTAATCAAATAAGAAAACAATATTAATAATTATTGTGTGATAAAAATAGTTTTTTTTTATACTCTCTGCAAGAGTATATTGGGTTTGTGCAAAAGTATGTAACAGGCAGAAGGAGGCGTGGCAGACCCCATAAAGTATATATATTCTTGATCAGCATCACAAGCCGAGTCGATATAGCCATGTCCGTCTGTCCGTCTGTCCGTCTGTCTGTCCGTCTGTCCGTATGAACAAACAGATTTCAGAGATGGTAAGAGCTACAAGTTCGAGCTTGGTGTCAATCGATCACATATTTAGTCAGTCAATACAAGAATCTTTTTTTTTCGATGCCACGCCCCATTCGCCCACAATGAGCAAAAACTAGACACACCTCGGAAAAAATCGGTGTTTTGGCGAATATCTCAGTAACCATGGCACCTAGGATCACCAATTATGGTATGGAGGTTCCTAGACAGCGCAAATGCATTGGCATTGAAATTTTGGACTGCCACGCCCCACAATACATACAAATAATTCTGAATTTTTACGCATTTGTCATGTAGTACAGCATTGTAATTGTATAATTCGAGTGAAGGCTAACTATATCAAACTATTCCTGAAAGGTGCATTAAAATCGGACTACAAACAAGAAAACTAGAAGCGTTACAATATTGATAATTGAACGCAATATCACTAATGAGTGCAAGCGAGACAGAAACGTTTTCGCTGCTTGTGTGGCGACAGCTCTGGCCGCAGTCGCTGGCCACGCCGAATACACACATACATACATATATGCATCATATATTTTTAAACGTATGTGTGTTCGCATACATAAAAAAACAGATGTATGTGTGATAATGTTTAGATTGTTTTTGTTTCAATGTGTTTTAATGCAAGTACTAGATATTGTAATATCTTGATACCGATTTTAATAATAATATCGGGATAAAAATGCAGAGAGTATTATACGGTCGGGCGTGCTCGACTGTACTTTTCTTTCTTGTTTTTAATAACTCACAAACTGCCGCCACATGTTGTTGCGTCTGCTCCGTGTGCGTAGATGTTGCCGTCTTCGTTGTAACCGCATTTGATGCCGTTGTGGTGTCCGTATTATTGCCCGTACCTGTGGCTCCTCCTACATTGTTGGCCGCTTTAAGGGCAGCAGCTGCATTAACGTTTCCATTACCATTTCCATTGGTTACATTGTTTTGACCACGGCTACCTCCATTGTTATTACGATTGTTGCTGCGATTGCGGAAATTGCCGCCACCACCGCCTCCCATGCGATAGTTGTTGCGATTATAGCCAGGTGCACCACCGTAACCAGTATTCATGCCACCATTGCCGGCACCACCGCCCATCGTGTTGCCATTATTATAGTAATGGTTGCGCCCCCGATAGCTATAAATATTAACACAAATACATATTGTAATGGCAGGTGAAAGAAGGAGGTGTTTATAACGATTACAAACCTGCCACGACGAGTTGACGAGGCTCCAAATGTCTCAGTATTCAATTTGCGCTCCTGACGCCAGTCATTCTTCTTGTTCTTGCTGCGATCCTGGGCAGCCTCGCATGAGATGTTGTCAAAGAATGATTTGGTCTTATCGTAGCCCACGTGCACATCATCCTCCTCAGGCTCATGCTCACCGGCGCCTGTCTCATTGCCCGAGTCATCTTTCTTATCAGTCTCACCATTCAACTGTGAACAAAGGTGTAAATATTTACAATGTGTAAGTTTTATACAGAAGGATTATATAATATACCTGATCAGTAGTGGCAGAAGTGGTTGTTGTTGTTGTTGCTGATGATGTTGTGGTTGGTGCAGTAGCATTGGCTTTAGTGTTGGGTTCATCGCCCACCTTAAGTTTCGCCAGCTGTGAACGCAGTTCCTCAAACTTATTGTTAGCCTGCTCGAAATCAAAGTCACCCTCAAACTTGATCTTGTTGCGTGGCCTATTTTGATTAGCAGACTGCATGCGGTAGCCCTGGAATAGCTAAACAAATCGAATACTGTAAATATATATATTTCTTTACATGTGAGCAAACTGTTACCTGATTGGATCGCGTTGGGCCCCGTGCTCCCATTCCACGATTGCCGCGCATCATCATATTGGAATTCTGTGGACCGCCACGATGCATATTCCATGCACCATTGCCTCCAGGTCCACCACGCTGCTGCTGCTGTTGCATGGCATTGTTGCCACCTCCGATGCCGCCACCGCGATTGTTGCGTTGATTATTATTATTATAGTTGTTGTAATTATTATCCAATTGGCGGCCAGAATCACGACGATCACGTTGTCCTCCCTGTTGCTGCTGTGGATGGCCATAGAAATCATTGTTGTTGTGGTTGTTGTTGTTCCTTTGCTGCTGTTGCATATTTTGTCCAGATCGCTGCTGCTGCTGTTGCTGCTGGTGGTTTTGGCGCTTATGTCCGGCATCGCGCGCATTTCCACCACCACCGCCAAGTGCTTGTACAGAATTCTGCTGTTGATGTAGCTGCTGCTGCTGTTGGTTATGCTGCTGGGTCATATCGGCCGTCGGACTGATAATCAGGCTAATTGGCGTTGTCGAACGCGAAGCACTCGCTAGCATATCTAAAACGGAAACTTTCCATATAGACAGGAACGTGCGTATATGTATGTGTTAATGCTGTTTGTGTGTATATGTGTATGTGTGTGTGTGTATATTTGTAACTTTGTGCTCGCCAACTTCCATATTTTTTTTAATTATTTATTTTTGGAAGTTCACCTTCATGGATTTTGCAGCAAAATTTACTTAATTTCTTTATTTAACTAAATAATTTACTTACTTGGTTGTTTTTGCTGCTGTTGAGGCTTTTGTTGCTGCTGCTGATTACCACCCAGGTTCATAAATGGTCCGTTGCCAGGTGCACCGGCACCAGGCGCCAATGATCCAGGGCCAAGGCTAGGAGCACCCAATGCTCCAAAGGGATTGCCATTGCCAAAGGCACCGCCAGGTGCTCCAGAGGCACCACCACTGCCGCCCGGCATTGTGGGAGCATTATGTTGCTGCTGCTGCGGCTGTTGCTGCGCATTCATTGGGAAATGTTGTGGCATTACCTGTGGACCGTTCTGCAGCTGTGCCTGCATAATGGCCGGATCATTGTGGTGCGGTAGCGTATGATTGTTGACAACGCGAATGTCTTTAATGTCAGAGCCGCGGAATAGAATATAATCGTAGATCTGCGACTGCGGCGCTATTTGGAACTGGGTGTCCCGATCTTCCGTGCCAAAGGACCGCACTAATTAAACAATAAAAAAAAATTGCAGTTTTAATTTTGGCGGCATTTTAATTATAACCTCAATGTATTTAAAACTAATATAGATTTAAGTTTGACTATCGCTCCATAGTATAAGCACCTAATTTTTACTAATTGGCATTATTTTATCTTCATTAGTTTCCATTTTACTTTCTTTTTTTTCAACACACACATTTAAAGAATTTATGTATGTATTGGTGATCGTGCGTGAGGATCACATGTGCATTTCTAATTGCAGTTTGTTTTCCAAGTCCGCTTTATTCGCATTCTTCTGTAACGGTTATAACGTTATCCATGTAATCCGTTAATTGACCCTACGAAGCGCCAAAAATTTGTTGGTGCAAATAAATTGGGTTTGTTGAACAAGACGAAGAGAAATATATGCAATAAAATCCCAAAAATCTACATTTTTATTTTGCAACTTTCATACATAATGTAAAAATACCATTGTAAGTCATTTGTGCAAATTTATTTTGGAGCGGACACACATACATGTATGCATATGTATGTGTATGCAAATGCAAATGTATGTATGTATGAACGTAGGCATATAATGTAATTTTGCGCTTGCATGGGGATGCAAGAACAACACTGTACAGTGTACAACCCGAAGCTCTTTCTCTGTGTGCCGACAGCAGCAGCATCAGAGCTTCGACAACATGACAAACAAAAAGCATAAGGGAGAGCGAGAGAGCGATTTGGCGACTGCCGAGTAGTGAGAGTATCTCTGCCCGCTCTTTGCGCGATGGGCACAGCAAAATTACTGTAAAAACTAACTGAAGAAACCAAAAACGTGAACAAAAAGTTTTGTAGAAACCATTTTCTTTTTGACACCCGCCTTTACAATTTTACCGTTTCATTTTGAAGCACACGTTAACCACCTACATACATGCAAATATATATGTATATATACTATATTTTTTTTACCTTACATGATAAGTGGTACAAAAAGAAAGTACGTACAAATGTACATATTTACTTTGTACATATATTTTTTTGGTACATTACTTACCACTCGACAAGGCAATAGTACACTCCTGTGGGTCCACCGTATACAAGCGGCCTTCATATCTAATGTCAGCCTTCGAAATTAGGCTGATCTTCGAGCCCAACTCCGGTAATCCGCCACTCATGTTTGATTTTTAATCGTTTCACTGTTTGACCGCGTATTCAATTCGAATAAATAAACCACCAAACTCTTTAAATGAAATTAAAAGAAATGTTTCTGGGTACTGCCGACAAATGTCGACGAATAGAATAATCAAGTAAAGCAAACAACTATAACGAGCGCGACGTTGCCGTTGCCCCGTAGCCGAGCGAGTATTGCCTGCTGCGCTGCAGTTTCAACCTTTCGACGTTGACAAGCACGCAATAACTTTCCAACTTCCAATGCAAAATTTTAACTTTTTATACTTTCAAAAGGCAGTGCTTTATTATTATTAAAGTAGAGCACAATTCGAAAAATTTATTTAACCAAATGAATAAATTATTTAAAATGTACAATTTTTGCAATTCGTAATGTGGAAAATTTTCACCTTCCGTCTGCAAAAACCTACCCGTCGAAAGTGGAAGAAACTTAGACGAGCAACAGAACTCGCTACCCAAAACAGTGCTGCAAAACAGAGCGAAACAGGGCTGCTCCAACAAAAATGGCTTCAAACATTGGCATAATTTATTTAAAATAAACAATTGTATAAATCCTAACCAAATTCATATAAAAATAAGATATTTTAATTAACACCATTGATTTTAAAACCTTCAAAAGGCGCACTAAAGCATTTCTTGATTATTGTTTCAGAGACAACCCTGGCAAATGTTTGTGCAGCCCTGTGTTTTTCACCGCGTTCAACATTCAAAACGTTTAATTCTGAACAGCGCGTCGCTTGTGTTTGTCAATGGCATCCGCTTGATATTAGATTACACACTTTTAATTTGTTTGTGTTAACGTTAAAATAAGTTTAAACAGACGAATTACAAAATGGCACCGCAACGCGATCCAATTAGTGTGCGTACGACGCGTCTAAATAATCTAATACTCGGCAAAGGAGTTGGCGCCGTACAAAAACTCACTTCTGGCGCCACAAGACGCAGCATTGTACCCGTAAACACTACAAGTGCAGCTGTCGCAGAGGCGATCTGTCGGGAAGGATTGCTGGACGCATTTTGCCTGCTGTACAATGAGTGCGACAAGGAGACGCTTAAAAAGCGAGATCGCAATATTGCAGAATTTGTTACAAAATGTAAGTAGGACACTTTTTGAGTAATACTGGCAGGAGGTGATAATTTTAATTATCCTTCTGCATGTAGTTCGTCCCATTGTGGAGGAGACACGCCAGCTGCGTGTCAATGCTGATGATTTTGTTATTAAGGCTCTCATTGGCAAAGGATATTTTGGCAATGTGCACTTGGTGGTTGAGCGCCAAACATCAGATGTTTATGCCATGAAAAAGATCAAGAAATCCATGGTGACCACGTCGCAGGTGGAGCGTGACATCATGTCCAGACGCAACTCTGAATGGCTAACAAATTTACAGTACGCGTTTCAGGTAAGAAAAGGAATAACTTAATTAGTTTATTTACTTTTAATCTTTAATTGCTTTCGTTGCTCCTGCAGGACAATGACAACTTGTATCTGATTATGGAGTATCTGCCTGGTGGCGATCTACTTAGTTTAATGTCACGTCACGGACCCTTTGACGAGGACCTGGTTCGGTTCTATTTGTCCGAGCTGACGCTGGCACTGCATACACTGCACAACATGGGCTACGTTCATCGGGATATCAAGCCAGAGAATATACTCATAGATCGTTTTGGTCACATAAAACTGGCTGACTTTGGGAATGCAGCTGCCTTAGATCGGGATGGTCATGTTCTAAGTCTCTCACCCGTTGGCACACCGGACTACATTGCTCCGGAGTTGCTGCAAACCATATCCACCTATAAACTATCTAAATCCATGCATGACGTGAGTTTAACTGTATGATTATACTTTAATCTCCAGCTTAGTTTCCTGAACTAATTTAAAATATTGTCTGCAGGTCAGCTGTGATTACTGGTCAATGGGCATAATTGGCTATGAGCTCATTTGTGAGATTACACCGTTCCACGAGGACAACGTGCACGAAACCTACTCCAAGATACTTTCCCACTGCGAGGAAAGTCAAAATCGACTAAAGGAAATCATCAACTTTCCCAGTGATTTAAAAATCTCGAGTAATTTAAAGAATCTCATCTGTTCTTTGGTCACCAATCCAACGAATCGTCTTTCCTACGACCAAATTGTGAAGCATCCATTCTTTGACACCGTTCAGTGGAGCACAGTGCGCTCGCGGGTGCCTCCTATTATACCCACCATTAAATCAGACGACGACATCTCCAACTTTGAGGATGGAATCAGGCACAAGGCACGCAGAGAACAGCAAACAAAGAAATCCCTCACTTCGAATATGAAATCAAATGATTTCAGTGGCAAGGATTTGCCATTTATTGGCTATAGTTTTGTGCACATGGAAAACGAAGGCATTTTATCCGATGATTCGGACTCGTCGCGTTCGGCTAGACTGCAGGAGAAGCTGAGGACTCTACAACAGAAACTGAAATCGAATGAAGCCGAAATTGTAATGTTGAAACAGGATTTGATGCGGGCACAGCAGGCACTCAAGAAAACAGATAGCAAATCACAAGTTGTTCTAGAAGCTAAGGTCGAAATTAAGAAGTTACAGCAGATAATTAAGGAGAAGACAATGGAGTTGACCAGCTGTAAGACTCAAATTAAAACTCTGCAAAGTTCAGCCAAAATCGATGAGGAAATGTGGTCAAAGAAGGAAGCCACCATCACGGATCTCTTACGTTTGAATCGACAAAAGTACGAGGAGGCTAAGATCGCATCCGAGCAGAGATACGAGAAGCAATTGGCCGAAAAGAAACAAGAGTTGGCCAGCACCACACAGAAGTTAGAGGCACGAGAACTGGAGTTCAATGCCAAGACTGATGAATGCAAACATCTTGCAGACAAGTTGGACAATTATAAGGATATGCTGAAGCAACTGAAGGAACAAAGTCTCAAGTCGGAATCGAATCATGAGCATCAGCGTCAGCGAATGCAGGAAAACCATGAAAAGTTGGTCCTGGAACTGCGACAAAAGCTCCGCGAATCACAGGACACCCATCGACGCATGACTCTGGAGCTACAAGATATACGCACTGAGCTGGATGAGTCAATAAGTTCAGGGAAATCCACTCAAGAAGCTAAACATGCCACTGAGCGAAGCATTGAAGATATTTTACACCGTCTAAATAATGAAATATCTGCAAATAATGAACTGCGTTCGAATAAATCCAAGCTGGAATCACAGCTTAATGAGTTGAAGAAGGAATCCCAAGAGTTCCAGACCGAATGTCAGCGCTTAGAGCGCGAGCTGCAGGTAGGAAGCATTCAGATACTCCTTTGCTATTTTCAGATACTGTATCTTTAACCTCTTTATATTTCCATAGCTTGCTGAATGCCGCTGCAATCTGGTAGAATCATCGTTGGCCTCCCAAGTGTCTCCCTATGAGACCGCACCGGGCTCCCTATCAGAGCTAAATGCAATCGAGGATCAATTGCGTGCCGACTTGGAAGCTGCCAAGGAGAGTGAGTGCATACAAAAGACACGTGCAGATCAGCTACAGGAGTTGGTCACCAAGCTGGAGAAGATGCTGGAGCGCTTCAATGAGCAGAGTCTGTCCCCAAAGAAGTCCCACTTGGGGCATGGAGGCAACAGGGCAGTGGACGATATGCTCGAGCGGCAGAACGAGAAACTGGAGGATAAGTTGGCAGCGGTACGAGAGCAGATGATTGTTGAGAGACAAGCGGCACGTACAGCGAATCTATCGCTCTGGAAGGTAGAAAAGCAGCTGGAGGAAGCGCTCTCAGAGAAGAAAGTGCTAGCTCGCCGTATGGAACTAACCGATGAGCGCGTAAAGAAGGCGAACAATGAACGCGATGAGGCACAACGAGCACTCAAATCGGCCCAGGAAGAGTACCGTGTGCGAGATGCGCGCATTGAGGAGCTGAGAGGAGAGTTGGCCAGCAGCAAACGAGATGTCTTGAAGGAGCATCGCATGTGGGAGAAAGCTGAACAGGAGCGCATGAAGTGTAAGTCGGAAATCATCGAGCACTTGGCAAATGTCCATCGCCTGGAACAACAGGCCACAGAGCTGCGCCAGAAACTGAAGCAAACACAGCTACGTTGTGACGGGCTCGGTCTGGAGCAGAAGCGTTTGCAACGGGAGCTGCAAGAGGAACGGGATCGCAATGCTGTTGCCGGAGAGGGAACCCTGACACTGCAGGCTACGATCAAGCAGCTGACAGAAAACTTCCAGAGTCTGAAATATGCCTGCAGCATCACAGACAACCAGCTCACCGAAGTGGAGGCAATGCTTGAGGCGGAGCAGCAGCGCAACAAGACCCAGCAGGCACAACTGGAAGCCTGTCATGTAAAGCTGCGCGAGAGAAACGATCAATTGAGTGAAGTGCGAAAGGAATTGTCTCAGCAGGAGTCCGGCAAACGTTTGGCTGAACAGCGTGCCCAAGTGCTCACTGTCGAGCTGGAGGAGCTTAAGCAGAACCTACAGCAACTGCAAAAGAAACTGATCAGCCAGCAGGGACAACTGGTGGAGCAGACAAATGCGCTCTTCGGTGCCCAGGAACGTACAGATCAATTGGAAACACAGAGTGCCAATTGTCAGACTCAAAACACCGAATATGAGAGAGAACTGTACCAGTTGAAGGAGGAGAACGCCCGAATTCTGAGTGATCTATTCCACAGCAAGGATGAGGTGTGCCATCTGCAAGATGAGGTAAAGAAACTGCACGATGTTCAGAACGGACTACACAACGAAATTGACGAACTGCAGAACACGCTTCAGGAGAAGGAACAGTTCTATGTCCAGAGGGACATCAAAGCCATGGCCACGCTGGCTCAGCACAAGAAACTAATTGACTACTTGCAGGTATCTAAGATAAAGCTATTCTTCATAATATTAGTTTTAAAAATGTATATAATTTCAGCTCAAAGTGGAGGACTTGTCGGCCAAGAAGAAGAAGACACTGGCTGACAAAATCTTTGGCTCCAGCAGCAATACCAAGGAAAACATCCAGCCCAGCGATGTGGAGTCTTCGATACTCTATCGTGCGCTCAAGGAAGAGCTGCGCAGGGAGCAAAAGCATTCCAAGTCACTGCAGGATCAGTTGGATCAGCTCAATGGTAATAAACTGGACACACAGCAGTCGAGCTGCTCTTATTAATGTATTCTTACTGCTATTTCAGGTACTGCCACATTGCGTTCACCACGTAAGTCAGTTCATCACCAGGATGAGCCAAAGCTGCGCCCTGCAAGCATTGCTGTAGTGCCACGTTCGCCACTCAAGGAGAAGCAGACGCCTGTGAAGCGTTCCTCGAGTCAAGTGGAGCACAAATCCAAAGTGAAGTCACCACAGAAACAGGTGACACTGGAACCAAAGTCACATCACCGCTTTGAGCTGGCTCTGCATGAATCCAAACTGGACACAGCCACGTGTGTAGCCTGTGAGCAATTGATCGTGGTTGGTTCTCCCTATTGGCGCTGCAGGGAATGCAAGCAAGTGGCCCATCGCAAGTGTCGGGCCAATGTCACCGAGGGATGTGGTAGTCCAGTTGCCGAAAGTGTGGAGGACATCAGTGAATCTCTACCAGCGTCCAGTTGTGATGGCCTCGATAGCTTGAATAGCGATTATATTGGCACGCTAGCGTATACTGCTGGAGTTCCCGATTCTATGGATACCAGCATTGAGATCAACTGCGCCTTTGAGGTGGTCGAGCAGAAGATTCTGCTCTTTGGCTGTAACTCCGGACTGTTTGCCTACAACGTCGACACACAGCGTCTGCTGCACATTGCCGGCATCGAGAGTGTTAGTCACGTGTCGATCTCGACACGTCTGTCAAAGGCTATCATGGTGGGCGCCAACGGAGAGAAGTTGTATCAATGCGACTATCGTCAGTTGGAGTCGCGTTGCCAGAGCGCCATTCCTTGCCAGAAACCCACGCTGGAGACGTCGGTGATTGAGCTGCCGTTTGCCAATCGCACGGCGAGCGAGAAATGGAAACTTGTGCAGATATCGAATGAATCGGAAAATGCCCTCGACTCAGTGGCAATTGCGGCGACATCCTCCCGCATTGTAATCCTTAAATACGATCTGAAATTGCACAAGTTTAAGCCAGTGCGTGCTCTGGACACCGCCACACCGGTGACCTCGATCTTTTACACCAGACACTCGGCTATTGTGAGCTCGGACAAGTTCTATGAGATCGACCTGGATAACTATGCAGCCGAGGAATTCATTGATCTGGCCGACAAGACACTGCAGCATACGATCAAGTGTCAACCGTTTGTGGCTGTAAGGATTTCGCGGCAGGAATTCCTGCTCTGCTTTGCCGAGTGCGGCGTCTTTGTGGATGAGTTTGGCTGTCGTTCGCGGCCATATGACATGAATTGGGTCTATGCTCCCACTGGATTTATATATAGAGAGCCCTTTCTCTATGTGGCCCACTATCAGTATGTGCAGATCATTCGCCTGCAGCGATCCTACAGCAAACAGATCGCCAGCGGCGTCAGCTCGGACAGCAGCGAGGCACCGGAAATGCAGCGACTCTACTTGCCACACTACATGCCCACCCTGCTCACGCCCAGTGGCAAGGAAAACGTCTATACTTTGTCTATAGACCAACAAGCTGGCACTCAGCAGATCTACCATTTGGATGCCTTGCAGTCATTTAAGCACAAATTGAATGTGTCCATGGAAACGATATCATCCGTGGGCACGTCCATTACACTGGGCTCCACACTGACCAGGGACAGCGTTTGAATTTATTTTAAGTTTAATTACATGTATTCATTTTAATATGTACTCATAACATATAGTATTTTAACCATTAATTCATAACCATTATTTGAATGTTTTCATTATTTTTTTGTGCGACTTTTTTAATAAATAAATGCATGAATTGCGCGATTACTTAATTATTTTTAAAGTTCATAAAATGGCAGAATCAGATCGTCACAGTGTCATGCAGCGCCACCTGTTGTCTGTGAACCTAACTTATAGGTTATCGTTGAAATTTAACTTACAGTTGATATTTAAAACAGCCGTTTGACACCCTGTGCTAGGAGCTAAAATTTTGTGAGAGAGCTTTTATAAGCTGCTGCCGCTCAGTTGTTGTTGCTGCAATCAACGGCGGCAGCATCTAACGAACAATTTAAAGAGCTTTTATTATCCAGCGCAGCAGTGAAAGCACAAGCAGCATAGAAGTGGGGCACAGCGACGGAGACAGAGACCCAAAGAGAGAGCGCAATGTGTTGTCGTTGCTATTGCTTTGGGTCATTGTCGTAATTGAAGTCAATTTATAATATTACCGGCAATATAAACCGAGAAGGCAAATGTGATGTGGATAAATGCAAGCCAAGAACGGACGATGTCTAAATCAGAATGTAAAACAAGCGCGTGTCGCGCACTTGCGGACACCACTACAACAATAATAACACTAAGTAACGTGGAAAGTGATACCGAATCCTCCAGCAAAATGTCACTGTGTCGGGCATGCCTGGTGCTGCTGGGCAGTCAGGATACCGCGTATGATTTGTGCCGGGAAAGGGATTTGGCCGCCAAGTTCTTCAGCTGCATGGCGACCAGAGATGACGACGAACTACTGTGGAGGACACAGCACGAGGAGGATTTGAGCTCCAAAATTGTACTGCACTGCATCTGCGAGTGTTGCTATCAATTGGTACAGAAATTCCATGATTTCCAGTGCATGTGTGAAGAATCCGTTAGAAATTTCGACAACATTTTGCTGGAAATCAATGCAGAAGTCAATGACTCCAAGGACAGCGAAGGGAAAGACAGAAGAAGTGAAGTAAAAGAAAAGCAGAAAAAAATGGAAACAGTTATTCAAATTCCAACGGAGTCAATTGAAGAAATTGTAAGTGTTAATTATGGAAAGGCATGGATGTGTGTGTGTGTGTGTGTGTATGTGTGTGCCTGTAACTGTGCGAATTTATTTAGGTACATTTATTTGCCATAATCTAATCACACACTTGCTAGATTAGCATCGCACAGACACACATACACGCAGACATTGTAACTGTAAAAATTATATTGAATACGGAAGCGAACTCGAGTGTGGCACACATACAATCACAATCACTCACACACATACATACATATGCATACTTAAGCTTGTGCTTGACATTAAACACTTCACATTTTTATTGGGAACGTGAGAACGTGGCGTTCAAACATAATAAAATACAAACACACTTTACGTTGTTGATATTTTTATATCTACATACATACATATATATGTTTATAAAAACCTATAAACAAATTCCAAATATATACAGCAGCACACACACAAATAAATACAAACAAACGGGCACCAACGTGTGCTGCATTTGCCTTTCAGGCAGCTGTGGAAGCTTTGCTGCCAGCAGCGGGATTTTCAAAAGGATTGACAACTATCACTCTCAGCGCCAGTGTTGCAAAATTATTTATTATGGATAAGTGAACCAATCATCTCTTCAAGTTTGAGACTTTATGTGTGCTAAAGCTAGAAGAAGGAAATAAATTATAAATTAAATTAATTTTTATTAATTTTGTCTCCTTATTTCCAAAGAATGGTGGCTCTTAAAAATATTTCCTTCCACTATCAGCTTAACCCACACACATACTTACATGCATATGCGAATTCCTCAACCATGACCTAAGGTAGACTCTGTAGTAGACCACTGTTGTTTTGCTTCTTTATGTTATCCGAACTAGAATTAATCGAATTTCTTTTTTTTCAGGAAGAGGTCTACATAATGGAAGATGAAACCACCAAAGAAACGCTGGATAAGGAAAAGATACCGACTTCCGGTTTGACTCACCGTGTGGGAAATAAGATGGATTGTCAGATCTGTGGTCGAGGCTTCTACAAAATGGCCCTCTACGAAGCTCACATGCAAAAGCATCGTGGGGAAGAACCCTACAAATGTACAGTCGCCTCATGCGATAAAAGTTACTCACGCTCCAGTTCACTGACCACACACCTAAAGGAAGCCCACCAGAACTGTATTACCAAATATCCCTGTGTCGAACCAAACTGTAACAAAATCTACACCGCAATGAGAAGTCTCAACTATCATATTAGACGACAGCATAGCAAAGGGGAAAATCCGCTGTCTTCCCCACATGTCTGTGAAAAGTGTGGGAAATCCTATGGACGCAGAGCGCACCTAACACGTCACCAGTGGGTGCACAGGAGCAAAGGAGAGTGCAAATATACATGCAATCATTGCAGTCAGCGATTCTACACTGATCAAAATTTGAAGGATCATATCCTGAGGCGACATAGTCCCCATAAGCAATCCTATCGCTGCCGACGTTGTGGGCGCATCTTTGAGTCTCCCATTGTATTGTCTAATCACATGAAGATAAAGCACGCCAAGTTTCGTTCCAAGATTAAAGGGTAACATAGAGAATATAAAGAGGATTACTGATCCATTATTCGCTTTTATTTATATATGTAATTTCAATAACTCTTCTTGCTAACGAAACTTTGTTACAATGTAAAAAGTACAATCCATTTTATTTGAAATACTAAAAATTTAGTTATTATATTTACGTCGAAAATTGAAAATCGGCTGATTCTTTAAAAGTAAATACATAAATATATACGAAGTGAGTGTTGTATTCGTTTTTTGTTATTTTTTTTTTTTTTTTCTTGGGATCTCTCTCTTGGGAGGTTTACTATAAAATTAGCTAACATTCACATAATGTCCGGGAGAGGCTTGCGGCATAAAAGATAGCCGTTTTGAGTTGGTACAAATTTATGGCACAAGCCCGCCGCTTACATAATTCAAAAATCATTTATATAAAACAATTAACTAAAACTCCAAGGCTTAAGCTTAATGAAACAGACGATTCGTTTTGAGAATTACATACATACACATACCATTTTACATTATATATATAATTAATTTGTTTGCAGGGGGGGAAGGAAGAAAAAAATAATTAAAATGAAATCGCGTCTATATATAATCAATGACAGTTAGAAATAAGGAAATGCCTTTGTGTGCCAAAACTCAGCATAAACTAGTATATATGTATAATATTGGAAGGGGTGCGATGGTGACGGGGAAGGGGTATGAGTGGTGTGTAGGTGCTTGCATGCACCTTACATACACATACAAATGTAAATAAATACGCCGCAATATGAGCATAGAGAATGAGGATAAAACGGTCGCCGACAGACTGTTTTTGCTTTCTTTCTTTTACTTCTTCATCTTCTTTGTTGTTAATAGTTGGTAGTATTATTCTTTAGGTGTCCTTGTGCTTCTCATAGAATGCGTCTAGGTATTTTTTGTACTCCTTCTGATCATTCCACATCATTGCGGCCTGCGCATTCAGTGGACTCTCATTGTTCGGCTCACCCAGCAGCGACTGTATCGATAACAATATGGTACGCACATCGTACAGTGCCGACCATTTGTCTTTTAATATATCCAGACAAATGGCACCCTGTAGATCGACGTTGGGATGAAAGCATGGAGTTAGGAATTTGACCACTGGCGCGGCATATGGATACGAATTAGGAAAGTCGAGCGATAAACGGTATGTCTGGCTCGAGTACACGGTGTTTATGGGGCCCGCAATGGTGCCCACCCATTTAAAGATGTTTTCGCCATCCGGAAATGCTGATATTCCTTTCTCGTTGGCCATCATTAGGTTCATTAGTTCTTTGTGCAGTCTGTACGAATGTCAATATATTAATTAATGAAAGCTGTTGCAATTCATTGTGATGCGCACACAATGCAAAAAGTATTAAAATTTGGCGCCTTACCTTTTGCTCACAGCATGATTGTCTTTGACAGGCAGCGAGTCATCGCTGTGTTTGCTACTGCCACCAGCACCACTCTGTTCAGGGCTGATGTTTTGTGCCATTGCTCTGCACTCTGGGAATTTAGTTGGTTGTGGGTATATGCTAAAATGTTTCACTAATTATACTGCAATGTAAATTTTGTTACTGCGCGTCTGTTACTTTTGAGAATCTTTTTTTTCACTAAAACAAAATGGATGGAGACAACACAGGGTTGACTTGAGCGTGCACAGGGCTGTATTTTATGACAGATGAATTGTAACGAGTAGCTTGCTCTTGCAACGAGTAGCAAATTGGAATTTATTAGAAAAATATTATATATTTCTATGTCATAATTTTATAAGCAACGTGATATACATAAATATGTTCCTGATTAGCTGGTAGTTGATTTGCTACATTTATTTTGCAAATTTGTTTACTATTAGCGAAGAATGTATGCGATATGTAACGATAGTAGTTGAGCTGAAGGCACATCTCTAATAAAAGGAAAACTTTTTATAACAGGTTGAACAATCTTTAATGTTAATCTATAAAATTGCCTTATAGTGAGTTTTTGTTATTGGTATTTCTATAATATTAAGCAAATAATCTATTTGTTTAATCGGTTAAACGTTTATTTTATTTAATGAACCATATTTGCAACGAGTACAAAAATGGCACAGTTTGTTTACATGAATCACAAACAGCTGATTTAACAATTGGTTTTTTTAAGTTATTTTTTATAGGAGAGTTACAAATCAATAATTCTTATGGAGGAGAATAGCATGATTTATGGCCTAGAGCTGCAAGCCCGTGCGCTCACACCACAGTACGGAGAGAGCAATGATGTGTGCTTTTTTATTGCCACAAATTCATTGAAACCCACAAACCAACTGCATTTACTACAATACGACGAGGAGCAGGGAACTATACAATCAAAGGTAAGTACGGCCAAATATAGCAATCAATTCCAGTTTTTAACTAGACTTCACATTTACTAGATATTTGAGCATGCGCTGGGTGAGGTTTGGAAGCTCAACAGTTGTCCCCATGACGGCACATTGCTTGCATCAGTGTACAATGTACAGAAGGGAGCACAGGTCTTGTCCCAGGCTGCGCTACTAACACTGCCTGTGGATGATCCAAATGCCGCGACAGATGAACCTATTAAAAGCGAATACATTCCTTGGGCCCAGGTTGAGGTGTTGGACACCACCAGTTTGGGTGATCGTGTTAAGACCATTGAATTTCATCCCAGTCAGGAGCAGAACATAGCCTGTGTTGCCGGCAACAAGTTGGCCATAATGCAACGCGCCGAGGCCTCTACACGTGTAGTAGCTGAAGCCAGCAGCAGTGGTGGCAGTAGCTCCTCCAGCGGCACAAAGAATCTGTTCACGTATACCACTGGCAAATGGTCGCATCATCATCAGGGACATCAGTTTCTGGTGCTGCACGACACCAGCGTTCGGGCCTTTGATGTCAGAGATACACAGCACTGCGCTTGGAGCATAGAGGATGCCCATGGACAGATGGTGCGTGACCTGGACTGCAATCCGAATAAACAGTGTCATCTGGTAACTGGCGGAGACGATGGATGTGTGAAAGTCTGGGACTGTCGCATGGTCAAGTCGCCAGTGTTCGAACGCAGCGACCATTCCCATTGGGTTTGGTGCGTGCGCTTTAATACATTCCACGATCAGTTAATACTGTCCAGCTCCAGTGACTGCAAGGTTCTGTTGACCTGTGCGGGATCCGTGAGCTCCGAAGCCTTGTCGGCTGATGCTGGTGAAGGCATTTCATCTGTTCCACAGGAACGACATAAAGTTCTGTCGGATGGTTTGTTGCAAACCTTCGATCAGCACGAGGATTCAGTGTACTGCGCCGAATGGAGTAATGTGGATCCCTGGATCTTTGCGTCCCTTAGCTATGATGGACGTGTCATAATCTCAAAGGTACCCAAGCAGTACAAGTACCAAATTATATTCTAGCCAAATACTATAAGTATATAATTTAATAATAATTTAATATAAATATCTACATATGGTTCTATGCGTGCTCAGTTAACCCGTGTCCTCGGATGTGCAGTCCGAGGAGTCATTGGGATTCGCTGTCTCAACGGAGCACACCCGTTTGATCAGCTCATTCTCCACCTCCACTATACCGTTCTCTATAGCCTCCTGCATTTGCACATACTCAATTGTTGCGCCACTCTTCTTGGTGGCGCCCGTCTCCGCTGATGACTTCACCTTAGCGGGTTCTGCAGTCTGTGTAGATTTCGCAGCTTCGGTTTCATCCTCAGCTTCTTCGGCCAAACTGCTGCGTTGTGGCTGCACTTCGGCGTAGATTGCTGGATATTGCTGCTGTAGTTTCTGTTTGATTACACGCACTTTTCGGAATATATAATCAAGGTCTTTCTTCATTTCGCTGAGCAGCTTTACATGTCTTTTAAAATCCTCACTGGCGCTTTTTAAACGGCTCTGTGACAGAGCATTGCAGTTTAACAGCATCTCATTGGTCTTCTCGAAGCGTTGGAGCCTGTAAAAGTTTAGCAAACATAAAAACAGGGTAGTGGGTGGGTGGTGGGTGACTGGTACCGTTAACAAGTCAAACTTACATTTGTTTCTGCGCCCGTATCATTGTCTCCACATCGCCCTGGTTTACCATGCCAGCCAGACCTTGAATAAATGCCTCGGCGGGCGTGTAGTTGTTGAACCCATAGCCATTAAAAGACTCTGCATCAGGTGTCGTATCTGCATTATCCTCCATTGTCTGTGCTTTTTATTTACAACAGCGAAAAACTTGACAACATATTCTCAATAATCGATATGGCACGACACTAGTCGACATATCGATACTCGCGCTCTACCGATTTCAAAAACAAAACGTTATCGACGCTGTTATTTAACAGCGTCCACAACATTCCCAAGTGAGTATAGCGAGCGAGTACTCAGTACGGAGCTTTTTTTCGATCACTCTTCCTTGTTTTGTGCGTAGTTGCCGGCTTTACTGTATTATCTAAAATCACTTTAACGGTAAGAAAATGAACCGAATTGTTGGTAAAAGTAAGTTATTATTATATTATTTTGTAAGAATTATCTAATTTTAAAACAGTCATGAAGCTCGCACCGACTGTCAAGTTAAACAATGGACGGGAGATGCCTGTGTTGGGCTTGGGCACATATGCCGTAAGTATGCAATATATGTAAATAGTTGCATATGCATGTGCATGTAAATGCCTATGTATGTGTGTGTGTACAATAAAGCAGCTGACACTTATGCACGCAGTACACAGATGATTACTGTACATAAAAGCTCTTGTGTTGCCGGCTTTGTTGTTAGAGTGACTAGCGATTAAAGTGATTATGTTATCTTTCCACTAACATTTCTTTATTATATTTTTCAGTCGCAGAACAAGGAAGGTGAGGCTGCTTTAAAGCATGCCATTGACATTGGTTATCGGCATATCGATACCGCCTACTTCTATCAGAATGAGGTTGAGGTGGGTCAAGCGGTGCGCGACAAGATTGCCGAGGGCGTGGTCAAGCGCGAGGACATCTTCCTGGTGACTAAGGTAGGTAAATGACTTACTGTTAATTACCATTTTAAATAGTTTCATTCTTAGTTGTGGAACATTCACCATGAACCCGATCGCGTTGAGGGCGCCTGTCGCAAGCAGCTCACTAACTTGGGTGTGGATTATATAGATCTGTATCTGATGCACATGCCGGTGGCCTATAAGTTTGTGGATGAGAACACCCTGATGCCCAAGGACGAGAACGGTACACTGCAGTTGAGTGATGTCGACTATGTGGACACATATAAGGCTATGGAGAAGTTGGTTAAATCGGGTCTAGTCCGCAGTCTCGGCGTCTCCAACTTTAATAGCGAACAACTGCTGCGTGTGCTGGAAAACTGTGAAATTAAGCCAGTTACCAATCAGGTTGAATGCTCGCCTACAATTAATCAAAAGAAATTGATTGAGTTCTGCAAGAAACATGACGTCACAGTCACCGCTTACACCCCACTTGGCCGCCCCAGACCCGAGGAACTGAAACCCGACTTTATGTACTCCCCAAAAGTACAGGAAATTGCCCAGAAATACAACAAGACGACCACTCAGGTGGCACTACGTTATCTGGTTGGTTAACATGTATATATATGTTCTATATGTTCTAATATATTCTGATTTCAGGTTGAGCTGGGTGCTCTGCCTATTCCGAAGTCTGTGACACCGAAGCGCATCAGCGAAAACTTTGATATTTTCGACTTCAAGTTGACCGAGGAGGAGAAAGGCATCATGGACGGGTTTAATACTGGGGAACGCATGGTTCCTCTCAACCTGATCAAGGGCCTGAACCACAAGTATTATCCATTTAACATTGAGTTTTAAAGCTGGCGATTTAAGAACTCCTGTATATACTTTATTAAAAAGAATGAAAATAAAAGTAAATTGATAAAAGAAATATTTGCTTGAATACTGAGTGGTTAACACTATGATAGACTTTGTATAGGTTTTAGTAACTGTTGTATCTACTCCTCTGTACGAATTGAAATTGCCTTCAAAAAGCATTTTTAAATTTTGTGTTTTGTTTAATGAGAAATTGTTTAAATTTGATTTGAAATCCATTTTCGATAATGATACCAGCACGCTGTTTGACCATATGTGAGGATGATGAGGACGATAATTCCCGGGTTGCCCTGATACTGGGCGATAAGCCCGTCTGTGGTGAGAAACCGCTGCTCATGGCGCCCAAAATCAAGCTGAGCAGTGGCTATGAAATGCCCGTTCTGGGATTTGGAACGTATGGAGTAAGTCGTGGTTACTAATAAAATAATGGACCAAATCATAACTAAGCTTCCCCTCTGTTAGTTGAATGGCTATCAGTGTCTTTCGGCCATACATTGCGCCGTAGAAACGGGTTTCCGGCACTTTGATACGGCGTATAGCTATGAGAACGAGAAGGAGGTGGGAGAAGCCATTCGCTGTCAAATGCAAATGGGCAACGTCTCCAGGGAAAACATCTTTCTGACCACAAAGGTGAGTTGCATGCCCTCAGTAGCTGCCTTTCTTATGTCTCCTATTCTTATAGCTGTGGAACACGCATCATGATCCGCGGGATGTACGCCGTATTTGTGAGAAGCAATTGAATGCATTGGGCTTTGATTACATCGATCTCTACCTGATGCACTTCCCCGTGGGCTATAAACACGTCTGTGATGAGATTCTGTACCCCGTGGAGGGCAAAAAGGCGCAAACCACGTAAGTTCTGACCTCCAGAGGAACCTCCCAAATTTGTATGTCTTCCTCTTGCTAGCGACATCGATTACATTGACACCTGGCGCGCCATGGAGGAGCTGGTCAAGTTGGGCATGGTCAGGAGCATAGGAGTGTCCAATTTCAATATGGAACAGTTGCAACGGATCATACAGTGCAGCTCCTCAAAGCCCGTGGTTAATCAGGTGGAAGTCTGGCCGGGATTCATGCAGAAGGATTTAGTCGATTACTGTCGCTACAATGGCATTATAGTGACCGCCTATTGTCCATTGGGCAAACCCGATAGGGAGAATCATTCACCCATTTACTTCTTCTCCGAGGGCATGAAGCGTCTGGTGAAAAGATACAAGCGATCCGCATCACAAATTGTGCTGCGCTACTTGGTGAGTCCAGAACTCCGAGTCTGAGTCCCGACTGATCTTATTTACTCCCTACAGATTGATTACGGTGTTGTGCCCATACCCAAAGCCGCAAATCCTGTGCACATTAAGGAGAATCTGAATATATTTGATTTCCAACTGAATGAAGCGGACACACGTGCTCTACGTGGCATCAAATCGAAGGAGAGACTTATAAAATATGAAACCACCAAGGATCATCCATTCTATCCCTTCGAACGGGAGGAGGACAAAGAGGAGGAAGAGGAGGAGGAGGTGGTGCAGGAGACTAGACGACCATCTAAGACTCAAAAGCAAAAGCCTCAGCAACCCGAGCCCACTGATCAAGAGGGTGACGAAGGCGATGAATAAGTCCATATCAATGGATTAACTCCCGGATAGAGTACATTAATCTAACTGTTGTAATCACATGGTCGTACCAAATTGTTTGTGTAGCAAATTAAAAAAGTTATTTAAAATACTTTGATACATTTTATGTGGCTGCGATTAGTTGCGCTAAAACTAAGCTGAAATGATCCATGAAATACATTTGTGACTTTTCTGTGTATGAAACAATTATTTGCCGTTTATTTTTTGGGTATCTAATGTATAATAATTGCAATAACACTTAGGAGTCCCCGCTAAGTGACCCCCAAAGTTCCTTTGCCCAAACTCTGTTAACGCTATGTTAGTTAAGTTAGCTGAACCCATGTTAGCTTTTATGTTATGTTAAGTAAACTGCAAATCTTAGAGTAGAGGCGTCTAACAGAGCTAGACATTTTGGTTTTTCCAAACATTTCTCCTAGGTTACATTTGCGTAAGGTCAGTAGAAATACTTGCCCTGTCTGGGAACACTTAAAATTCTTTAGTAGTTCTGAAATTTTGGAATTTCTGTAGTAAACTGAAAAGCTAAAGGTTGTTAGATGGGTTAATGACATGACGAAATAACATACCACGTTTTGATAATCAAAATTAAAGCATTTCAATAGAAATTTTGCGTTGAACTTTAAACCACAATTAAGTCTATATTTATACCACACTTTGTACTGAAAAATTACTCCACGCTTCATGTGTGCAAGCGAGAGTGAGAGCGAGCGATAATAGCTACCATGACTGTTCTGTGTTTGACGCTCGCTTAACGATTGCTCTGTCTCGCTTCTACCCCGGTTGTCAAAGGGCCACTGTATTGCTTACGAATCGATTAACATAAAATGTACAGGATCGGTTAACAGCGCTGTTGTCCTGATGTCTGTTAAATTTAAAGCGGTTAAATCTTTAACTCTGCTGCTGGGTGCAAGGGGCGTACCAATTTAAGTTGACGTTTGACATGCTTCTAAAAATAATCAATCTGTTACATTTGGCTAAATAAACATCTAATAACAAAACAACTCTTTGTTCTATGTAATGTAACATTTTAAAGTCTATTATGAGTAGTTATTACGTCAGCTTAAGTTAAAGCAACAAATTAATTCATACGCACGTGCGTAAAAACAATATTAATGCACATTTTTTATTTCCCACTGCACCCCCTTCCAACAGCTACGTCAGCAAATGTCTGGTGGCCCAGGAATACGCACACATACGCACTTAGAAGCGCATATAAACAGAAAAGCTTTCGTTCATTGAGAAGTGAGCATACACACTCAACTTGTAATTAACTGCGTAGTGTAACTCACTCCAGGGAAGAAATAGCTCAACGGCGGCAGAGGCGCACGACTTCGGCTCAAAGCCCAACGATTGAGTGAGTTGGCAGTGAGCGAGGCTTAAAATAAGTTTTCAGTTACCGAAAATAGGCAGTTTCGCTCAAAGCGTCAACACGTTCACAACGTCGTCGGCTGCACAGTTCGAAAAGCTCTTGCAATACAAAAAATAGCCAAAAAGTAAAAATAAATAAAAAAAAAACAAACACAATCAAAAGAGATTACAATTTAAAACTGGCCGCGTCGCATAAAGTAAACCATCATATATTTATATAAGTTTTGCAAGTTGTGAAATTGATCGCGCGATTGAAACACCTTGAAATATTTGTACGGATATACCTACATATATAACAACAAAAAGTGAGTTCCATGGTTACATAATATGGGAAAGGATATGCAATACAAAACGCCTACATGTTGAGCAGCAAGAAGAAGCAGAGCAAGCAAAGACTCAAGCAAGTCGTGACTTGCCCGAAGCCAAAGAAAAACTTTCGCTTTCACCGCATGCGCATGTGCAGCGCAGCAAGAGCTTTTCCTTTTGGGAGTTGGGAATCCCAGGCTACAGTTACCACACAATAAATCATAAGAATCTTAGAAAAATATTGAGCAGTTATTTACTTATGTTCTTGCATATTTAAATTGCATTTTTTTAACGCTGGTCGTTAGTTTGGCTATTAAGCAATTTATTTTTTATTCTCGTACAAATGCCAAGTCAATTAAAATTACTAACTAGTAGGCCATTATTTGGCGTTGAGTGTGGAATTTTGAATTTTTGTTTAGCTAGAGGCAACGTCAGCTGCAAGGTCTCGTCCATCGATGTTGGCCAACGCCATAAAACGAAGTAAATTCAACAACAAACACACACTGACAGCTACTTAGATACTTTTGTATCTTAATTGTTATTCATGTCAAATCACAGTTTGGCAACTGCATTAACGGTCAACAGTTTGTGACCTCGACTGCTGCCTTAAATTTTGAAGACATAGTTTTGAATATCAGTTCCAAAAATCATTAACTTATATCCGCACACCTTCGAAACAATTGTTGAACGATCTTGACCAAACAGAAACAACTCAAAGTAAAAAAAAAATAACGATCAATTTAAACGTGTGGCGAATTATTAATTATCGAATATGCAAGATTCGTTTTCGCTGATGATGTTACTTTATGTTCATTAAGTTGCATTGCCAGCGATGAGCTTTTCAGTCTGATTGATCACGTGGACGACAGCTTACATATACTATATACTAAATCCACTTAAATATTTGTTAAGACTTTTGTGTAAATTTTGTGCTTAAGTTTACACGGGTTTCCGGAAAGAAACACCCTAATGTAACATCGAAATTGAACCAAAACAAACAAAACACATTTAAAGTGAGTGATAACCTGAGGTGATGAAAAGCTCCACACGCCCCCGCCCGCTGCACCGCCCTAATGCTCAAACCCGTTTTGAGTCATTTCTTTCTCCTGCTTTTGCTCATGCGCTCTGCCTCTCCTTTTATCACACATACAAACTTACACAAACACACACATGTACGTGTGCGTAAATATGTTTTTGCTTCAAGTCTATGCTATTATGTAACAGCTGATTGCACGTTTCTTTAAGCTCAGCTCAGCGGGCGCTCTCTCTCTCTCCCACTCTCTTCTTCGGTCGCTCCTTCTGTCAGCGATTACACACTCACTCTTTGCATGTATTGGTGGTGTATGTGACCCAAAAACGCAATCGTCCATATGCTGCGAATATGTAATTGTGTGTATGTATGTTAGTACACGATTACATACACGGATTATATGCATGAATGTGCGTTTAAGTATGTGTGTGTAATCTGGGCATACCCAGAGCAGGGCATGTTACCAATTTCATTTTCGGAGCGCCGTCGTTTGTCCCCTGTTCATTGAAATCTGTGTGAAGGCCATGAAAGTGAAAAAGAAGATAGAAAAAAACCTGATTTCGCGTCCAATTGGACAGTTGACGGTCGTCGGTTGTCGGCCGTCCATAGTTATGGCTATATGGGACTATGGTCATAAAAAGTTTGTTGACCAAAAATGATTGCTTTTCTTTATGGCCAACTACGTACGTAGGGCAGACGTTGCATCACCTGTTATACATACATAACTTAATTGTTTATATGCAAATAAGACCAATTGGTAAAGTTTCTGCAGTAATATTTGGTTTATCTTTCTTCTTTGTGACCTTCGTTCGCATTTAAATGAGCTTTTTGGTCATTTAGAAATTGAAATGAATCCGATCGTACGATATTTGTTCATACACAGATACACATATGCAAAACGCGACAAAACACGGCGTTTTAGGTCATGGTCAATGGACCGGTAACAACATTTGGGCTCTTGACTCTTTGCTGACTCAACAGGGGAGGGGAGAGGAGGAGAGGAAGGGACTGGAGGTGGGGAAAACACAAAGTTAATGGGCATTTGCTGTGGCAATGTTTTCTTCAGCTCCATTGTGTTTGTAAGACCAGTAGCGAGGGATGATGGGTTTGTTAACGGTAGCAAAATGGCGACTAACTTCGACCTCTTAGGTTGTAAGCGATAGGCAGGCAAAAATTGGAGGTAGGCCACGCCCCTTTTCTGTAAGCTTATTTAACTAAGTATTCATAGAGGTTCCTTGACAGAGTATTTCGGGCTCACTCGCCTGTCTCTTTATACAGCTGATCCTCAGGTGGTTCACTTATTTAATTTCGATGCCCACACTCCACCACTCCACAGATCACCATAAAAGCCAATGACCCATGCCCACATGCCCAGCTCAGCTCAGCTCAGTTCCACCGTCCTAGACCATAATCCAACAGACTCTAAGCACACACACTTACACCACTGTGCATGAAAATATGTTAATGTACGCTTGGGTAGTCGTGTATGTATAAGCACAGTTATGACTGCAAGAGTTCGTTGGATCTACAGTGGTACATGCTGGCCAAGGCCAACCACACAATTAGTGATATCTGTAGATTGTCGTATCATTATTACGTATACGTAATAAACTGTAATTGTATGCTTGTGCTGGAGATGGCCAATTCGATACGGACACGAACACGACGAGACAAGAAACGACACGTCACGACACGTGCACGAGTTTGGGTAATTTGTTAAGCCAAAGCGAATTTCCAAATTGTGTAATTTATCAGAGACAAAATAAAAACGACTAAAAGTGTAATTAAAAAATACTTAACTGTAGTAACTGTTGTTTAGTTTGAAGTACTACCTATAGTATAAATCATAATTAGTTTTTTAATCACCATTAAATCGTAAATCCATTTCAACTGCTGAAACCACAAAGAACTCAACATTTATTAATGTTTTCTTTTTTCGTCTCATTTGCAGTGCTGGAAACAGAGATTCTGCAACAACCCAAGCTCGATGGCCCCGTGTCCAGTACCATAGACTATGAGTTTCCCTACACCTGCAGCTTGAGTGCGGACATGAAGCAGTTGGCCAAGGATGAACTCCATGAGGATGAGAACATACGCAGACAGGCATTGTCTCAGTTCCGTGAATGGATCGCCAAACATCCGCATATCAAGAAATGCCGTACGGATGCGGTTTTCCTGCTGCGCTTCTTGCGCACCAAGAAATTCTCCGTTCCCGCCGCTTGTGAGATGCTGGAACGCTACTTGACCATACGCCAATTGTTTCCGCAGTGGTTCCAGCAGCTGGACATCAATGATCCGGCCATCAATGAGATCTTCGAGGCTGGTTATCTAGTACCGTTGCCCCAACGCGATGAATGCGGTCGTCAAGTGATTTTCTCGGTGGCAGGGAAATTCGATCCCTACAAATTTACGTCCGTGCAAATGGCCCGTGTGCACAGCCTGATCTGCGAAGCGTTGCTGGACGAGGAGGACTCCCAAGTGTCAGGCTATGTGTATGTGAATGACGAGAGCGGCATGAATATGGGATTTGTCAGTCTCTGGTCTTTAACCGATTTGCGCAGCATTATTAAGTGCATTCAGAACTCAACGCCCATGCGACACAAACAGACTCACTTCGTCAATATACCCCACTATGCTAATCGCATCATCGAACTGGGCGTGTCCATGCTCAGTGACAAGCTCAAGAAGCGCATCATTGTGAGTTGCCCACGTTTGCAGATACTATCTTCTTACTAATATGTATCTTTTTTTCTCATTCAAAAGGTCCACAAGAATGTGGAGGCCCTGAAGTCAAAGATAGATCCCGCCATTCTGCCCAAGGAATATGGGGGCACAATGCCCATTGCCGACATGATTCGCGAGTTTAAGGTGAAGTTGCAGCAACGACGCGCCGCAATTCTCGCACTGGATGACATGCAGATCGAGATCACCAAGGAGGCAGCCAATTTTGCGGGCAATGACATTGGCGACATCGATGCCGGCGTCGTGGGTAGCTTTAGGAAGCTGGAGGTGGACTAGTGCTACACTCTCTGGCTTGATTTTTTTACGTTTTAAGTTTAGACTAAGTCGGAATACCATTGATACAAGTGACAAAAAAAAACATTCACCCACACACATATTTTTGTGTCTAGAAATCTCTTGAAAATCCGCATCGTTAAATTATGATTTAAATTTATAATCTATGTAACACCCTAAAAAAAAAAACTACTGCACTACGCACACGGCACAGTTACAGGTACCAGCAAAAGAAACAGAAACTGAAGTTGTATGACTAATTGAAATTTTAGAGGTATATATTATACATTTATTATATCCATACATACATATGTACCTTTATTTAATTTTGTATGATCGTTATTTAAATATATACATATATGTACTCATGCTTGTCTGATAAATTACTGGATGTGGAATTTTTTCACAGAATCGTTGGATTTTAATAGTTTGTAAGTAGTACACTTCGTATGCTGTTAGCTGGAATGGAGTTACTCTTGGGTAATAAGCAAGAACTATGTTAGAAGTCTTCCCAATTTTGTATGTCATTAAGGTGAATAACCCTAAAGCGTGTTTCTTAAGCTTTAAATTGTTTTTATGGAGCATTTCATATTAAAGTGGAGCTAGTTTAGCTAAGTGAGCGACGAAACGATACGCTACAGAGTACATTTATTGAAAACTTTCCAAGTGACTAATCAATTAATAATATATTACACATACGCCTATAAATATTTAATATTTTCAAGTTAATTATCACAGCACATTTTAATTAAATTCCCTTCAAAACAAATTAAGCACATGTTTTAGCTTAACAGCCCACTGTAGTGTATTCAGCAGTCGAAAAGCTCTAACGCTACGATCGTTGCCGTTCCCGTAATTGTTTTTGTTGCAACACAATAACGGTGACACAGACAACGACACGAAGCGTCGGCAGCGGTGAGAGAATCTTATTGCATTTTTGAGTAAGAAAGCGACGACGACAATCAAAGCTCGAAGTATGAAGCGTAAGTTCAAGTGTGAGTAGCTGTGTGCGTCTGTGTGAGTGTGTGTGACTGCGCGCGCGTACTTCTTCTGTAGGAATGAACACACACACACACACAAAGCATAAGCACACACTCCCATGTATGAGGTTCTTAAGAGAATTGTGAGAATGTGCTCGCTTGTCGGTATTACATTTTATTATTATTGCCGCCAGCAAAATAATTTCCAAGTTTACATTTCAGTTGAGCGTTGGATCAGCTGCTGAACGCGAGCGCTTTATTCGAGCGTGCTCTTTTCTGATCTTAAGTTGTTAATTGTGGTAGTTGATGTTGTTGTTGTGTTTTGTGACTGTGCTAAATGTATCGCTTTGTGGTCTGTGCTTAAGCATGACAACAAGATCATCCTCAGCGCATTGATCGATTGCAGTATATCAAGCGAGTTTCTTTTATTGGAACTTCCCAGTCATAACTTTGGCTTTTTTCTGCTTCGCAAGGTATGATGACTCTTATTGGCAAAGCAACACGACGTATGCACAATATTTGGTGTTAGTCATCAGCTACAACAACAAAATTATGTACATAAATGTGCTTATACAATTTTTTTTATTGGTAGGGTCAAAGACTCTGCTGTTTTTCGACTCTTCGAAAACGTAAATAACTCGGTTTCTTCGGTAATTAATAATGACACCGCGAGATTTTCAAGATTATATATCTAATTGTGTGTATGAAGTGCATATTTGTATGTTTATATAGTGTAGATAAACTTGCTAAGTGCCTTAAATTGAAGTGACCAGCCAATTCGCTACTAGGCACTAACAAACTACGAGCGGCGGCTGCCAGCGCACTTGCAGAGTAAATACTCGCGTTATCAAGCTTTGAACAGTGTGTGTATGTGCGCGAGAAGGAGACAGAGACAGAGAGCGAAGCATGTTAGTGCAAAGCTTTAGCTGAATGAACAGCTGTTCCGCCAAACGCAGCTTTAAAGCAGCCTTGCGCGCTCTCTTTCTCTCTCGCCGTTGATGGCTCTCTGTAGCATATGATAATGAGTTGGAAACGCTTTGAAAGTTATGTGCACTTCATTTTTAGGGAAGAGAGCGAACTAATTGGATGTGGTGGGAGGTTCGTCTGAATGTGGGGCAACCCGCTTGGTTTTTATCAGTAAGAATACTGCGAGTCGCCGATAAGAACACTGAAATCATTTATAACAATAATTAACACCGCATTTCTTTTACACAATCAATAAAGGTGCATTGAGTGCGAGTGCGTATGTGACTGCAGACTGGAGACATGAACAAGCTACGCAACTTGCTGCCTGGACAGCAATCAAAGGAGTCTGCGCGACAGTCGACTACCCTAGAGCCGGAAATTGGCTTCCAGATCACCATCGAGACTCATGAGCAACAAAATCAGGGCCAAAATGATGGTCAAGTGGCTTTTGGGCGTCAGAACGGCGGGTCGACGGCTATGCCAGAACTAAATGTGCATCTAATAGCGGCTCGACATCTGCCCTCTCTCTTTGGCTTCAAAGTAGTACAGGGCTATCTGATAAAGGTAAGTGTTACAGTGGGAAAAATGCTTAAAAAAGTCTTCTAATAATTTTTTTTATAGGTAAAACTGTTTCCTGGTACCAAACGCTTGGACAGCAGCATTCAAACCAACACATGGCCCAAATTCAATGAAAATTTCAAATTTCCTCTGGTGCCAGACATCAAGTAAGTCTATAAAAGTCTGATCTTCTATAAGAAGTATTTAATTATACAAACTTTATTTAGACCCTCATTAAAGCACGGCTCTGCTTTCGCGCGACGCCAAGCGAATCCGGTTAATGGTGATTTTTCCACCCCGGAAGATCTCTTTGCCGGCCAATTTTTGGTATTTACCGTATATGCTCTACTGGAACTACCCGCCACTGTAAGTAATGCCCATTGGTCTATAGTTATGTGTGAATTATATTAACACTTGCAGAGCTTCAATCGGTTCAACAAGACGTATCGCTCCCTCAAAGACAAGAGCTCCAGTTTTGTGCAACGTCTTTCGTCCGGTGCCACCAACGAGACACAGACTGAAAATGGTACTCCACAGGGCAAGGGAAAGGGCAAGAAGTCGACAGAGAGCCCCAGAGATTCCATGCCGCCACTGACTATAAGTGAATCCCGCAGAAATATAGGTAAATCTAATCAGATTATCGATTCTCTCAAGCCAACAAATCTTACAAATTTTTCTACTTTCAGGATCTGTCACCTGCTACCTTGAACCCAAGATATTCAAGCGCAACTCCCGAACTGGCACCTACGCGACTGAGGAACTCTGGCTACCGATCAAAGATATAACCACAACAGTGGCCAAAACGACACCCAGTAATAACAATAACAACGTAAGTTGATTTGGTAACAGGTTGGGCTGGACAATTAGACTATAATTTGACCAACAATGACTTAACTGAATGCTATAAACCGAGTGCAAGTTTTTGGCTAAAACGAAATTAAGTTGGGCTTTCAATTTGGCCTAGTGAAAGTAAAGTTAAAATAATAAAATATTAAATGGCAAAAAGACTGGTAACAAGACAAATAAACAAACGAAAGCAGAAGTAGACATGAAAAGACATGTCAAAACATGTCATGAGAATGGACCTTAACCTTTATGGCATAGGCCCTGCAATAAAAGAGTTTTAAGTAGGGGAAACTGTTGTTGTTTAACCAGTACAGGGTGTTCTATAGTCAATAACCTTTCCTCTGTTTTTTTACAGCTAACAAATTCAGCGAAGGGTGTGGTCGAGTTGGCTCTGGAGGTGCGGGATCTCAGCGAGGGTGAGTCCCAGGTGGAGGCGCAGCCGGAGGCGGAGCAGCAGGATATGGCCAAGGGCGTGTCAACTGGATCGGGTGCAAATAATTGGCAGCGCATGACGGCGGAGGTGAAGCGTAAAATGGGCCTCAGCAATGTCACAAGTACGCCTGGAGGAACGCTCATGTTGCGGATCACGACCTCGCGCATGCGTTGCTCCAACAAAGTTAAGGACGAACTGGAGGCGACGGCTGGTGGGGGTGTCTACGTTAAGACCACCGTCTTTGAGCATGGCATCTATGTGGATGCCTGGAAATCCTCTAATTTCTATCCTTCACTCTCCACCAAATGGGATGGCGCGGGCGGTGATGAGGCGACAATATCGGTGCCACTGCGTAGCCTTGATCAACTGGAGAACATTGTGATTCGAGTAACGCTGGCGACCAAACTGAAAATGGCCAAGAAACTGGTGCTGGGCACTGTGGTAATCGGTGGCAGCCAAAATTCCTCCGACACCGGCATGGAGCAATTACATAACCTACAGAATTCTCCACTGAATCAACGCATCGCTGCTTGGCACTGTTATCAGTAAAATCTTGTGGAGAGTAGGGAAGTGGAGAGTTGGTTAATTCTCCCAGTGTTTGCCATTGATTTCTAACGTATAAGCTCAAGTTGATGCCAAAATAATTTAGTTTTTACTCTACGTGTTCCGTTTAATAAATTAACAGTCTTCTAGTATTATGTCCAAATGTTTTAAACTATCCGTTAACTGTTTTATGGCCATGGCCAATGAGCATGCGCACAGGGACTGCAAACCAGGTCAAATTCTCACCATTTCACGCTAAAGGGGTTTTTACACATTCGTTTTCTACCAACAGATGTCAACGCTTTCAGCCCACTGTGCGAGAGCGCAAACTATGCATGTGCATGAGCATGTGCCTGCATGTGTGTGTGTGTAGTAAAATAGTCACAGCGATTTTGTTGTTGCTTTTGTTTTTGCCTTTGCTTTTGGGTTTTGTTTTTGTGTTTGTGTTTGCGCTCAGTTTAAAGCGCTTCGGCTGCGTTGGCGTTCAGTTCTCGAGGAGACAGCGACGCGATCGGTTGTGTGTTGTGTGTTTTTTGTGTCTGCGCTGAAGCTGCAAGCTGCGGCGTATCGGGAAAAACACTTTTCAATTTTCCTTCACATTCACCAATGTTTTACAACCAACATTTTTTTAATTAATTAAAAAAAGCGGACTACTTAAATTACTGTAATTATTTATGTGCTAAATATAGTGTCCGAAACAATTTGGAGTACCCTGTATTATCTGGTGCTTGTGCAGGTAAACGGTAGGCAGCTATAGCCTCTAATTGAAAGGTGCCTTCGATTGGTTAACATGCAAATAACAACAATAAAAAATCATTAACCGTACGCGTACTCGACAAACTGTTCAATTGAAAGGCGATAAAACGCAACAATGGCATTAGAGGAATGCGTCGCTCTCGTATTATTAGATGTCGTCATTCCGTTCCATTGATTTTAGAAATATACAAACGTTAATATGTACATAAGTATTTTTTTATATTTATGTACTTATTTGTTCATACATTCCAAGTGCAGCTGCAATTATGCACATAACCGTTTCATTCATAAGTAAAACACAGTGCGTACAAGAAATTTACATTAAAATAAAATTGGCAAAATTTACACACATAATCAACTCAAAGGATTTAAACATATTTATTTTGAATGCTAACAAACAAAAATAGTTTTATCTGCATGATTAATGTTTAAGCAGTTCATTAATTTCTTTTTCCAAGTCTTTGGTTTGCCAATACTTCTATTCCACACTGTGTGTTCTTTATGAACTGCAATAAACGCATACATGTGTTGAAAATATGTGCAGCTGTGGTGGGTTTGGGAAGGGGGAGGCTCTCTCTCGCTCTCACTCGCTCCCTCCCACAATGCGATCGAAGCTTCTTTGCGATTGCATCGCCGACTGGAGAGCATTGTGTGTGTGTGTGTGTGTGTGTGAGGCAGACGAGACGAATCATGATTTATGGACACCAAACATCCGCTAATATTAATACTTGTGTGTATGCGTGCGTGTGTGTGAGCGTGTGTGTATCAAATTGTCGCGCCAAACGAACTTAATGATTTTGCGTATTACAACAGATATCGACAACGAAATTGATCGTTTTATATTGTTGATTTTTTGCTTTTTTATTATAAAAGAACGACTAATAAAAATTAACAAAATAAAAAAAAACTGGATGCCAGACAACTTGACATTTTCGACTTCCGTCGTTGGCTGCCCATCATCATCTGCACACACGAGTTGTACAAACACACACACACACACACACACACACAGATGCTTACATGTGTTTGCAAACACGAATAGAAAGACAAGAACTGCCCACTACTAACAACTGGAGCTGCCCACTCGAGACGTAAACAACAACAACACGACCCCCTTCCCCATCCATTCCCCTCTCTCGACTCAACACACAGTAGCACGTTAATTCGCTTTTCGATTTATACGTAGTTTTTTTTTTCGTAAGCGCCATTAAAATTGCATTTCATTAAATTGGCCCGCAGCATGCGCCGCCGACTCAGTTGCCGGCTTCTGTTGGCCACTCGGCCGTGCCAGACTTTGTGGCTGGCACCTGGCAGCTGACGGTGGCAGCTCTTGCTACCAATAATCTGATGACTATCGAGCGTTTAACTAACGTGCAGTTACACTGTTATTCTCAGTTTGTTTTTTCATTCATGAAAGTTCATTCATGGCAGCTGGCGATAGAGTGTTGTGCACTAACAAATACCCTGTGTTTAGATAGGGTTCGTTTTTATTTATCTATAGTTTTGGAGTGTTATTTATTAGCCTAATCAGTAAAGTTTGTTGACTGTAAAATATTGGGGGATTAAAATTAATTAATAATCATTTAATTTATTGAGCTTATTACAATTTTAAATATAGCAGTTTGATTTATTTTCTGTATAGATTAAATGCTTTTAAGTGGCATAAATAGTTCAAGTTCCTACCCCATGATGTTTAGTGTCTGCGCTGATCAGTAGCGAATGTAGTGTATACTAAGTGCGTAGTCGGCAGATAGTACGATAAAAATTTGTTGTTTTTAACCATAACAATCAGTTAATGCGCTAATTAAAGTGACTGGTAGCGTCAGTTATTCCATAAACTGTTTATTTTTGGCTTAATATACCCGCTCGTAATCAGTTTTAGTTTATGGTTCTAGCCACTGTTTATCACATTTGTTTTGGCTAATAACTTAAATGTTTCGCTCGGTGGGGCAACAAAACTGAGGTGGGATTTGTACAGGGATCAGAATCGAATTGGGATTGCCACAGTGGCTATGACAAACGGTTTGTTTACACCCGGCAGCGCATCCGTGTCTATGTCTGTGGCTGCCTCTGCCGCAGTCGTAGTCGCAGTCGCTGTCGCTGCCTCTGCTGACGTTGCGTCGTCGGGCTGCTGTGGGGAGTGAAGCGGACGCGCTGCGTTCTAAATTAAGAACGTACAGTGTACACATGAGTGTGCCTGTGTGCGTGTGTTCGAGTGCGTGTGCGTGTGTGTGTGTGTTGCGTATGTCGTCAGGTGTTTAAGAATAGTTTCTAGTGGTTTGTTTTCTGATAATGTTATGAGTATTAACATGCAAGCATTCCGAACGGAATCCGGAGTGACAGTTACTCAACTCAAAACGAGAGATCGCGACACTGTCAGATAGCCATGTTGGGGTCTCAACAGGGGTTAATATGGGTATTAACATATCGCAGGGCGGGGACTAAGACTAGAGAAAGAACACACAAATAGACACTAAAGTAAACACATCCCAATCGTTTCAGACACTTACAATTCCATCACAATCACTAAATTTAGTTAGTATATAATTTTAATACATATTCTTTTCATTAATGATTCACTTTTTAATTTGCAAAAAAACTTTTAAAAACACTTAATTTTATGAATTCTTGAAAACCATTAAAAACATTTTTGAAATGTTTTTTTTTTATTTCGTTCTTTTCAAGCGTCAACAATCTGATAAAAGTTTTTATTGCGAATCTCGAGTTCTGTGACGTTTTGAAACAATTATTAACTGAACTGAGGCAAAACCCATTGTTATCCTCAGTCCACATTCCTCAGTTTTATGTTGCCATAAATTATGTTTTATATTTATGCTCTGATTTTGTGCTTTAGTTTTTATAATTCATGTGTTATCAAAATAGTTTTTGATGCAATCATTCAAATATATGTATTAATTATAGAATGTTCTCAAAAACTACTATATATATTTGTGAATACATCAGTTTTGTCATACAAACCACTCAATCGTTCCTCTGACAGCTAACATGACATAAAAACAGCACAGATTGATAATTAATTTAATTTATTAAAAACTATGGGAGGGAAAATTAATTATCCTTGAAAAGTCATGTTTTTATGGAATTGGAAGTAGTTGGAGAAATTTTGAAATTTTTTAAGAAATAGGCCGCTCTATATTGGTATAAATTTTATAGTTTATGTTGGGGAAACATTATTTTTAGTCACTTAAACTAGAAATATTTTAACCAAACTAGTAAGTTGTTTAGATAATATCCTCTTCTATATACCAACAAATTTTATTTAGAATTGGTTGACTATTTCTGAAGGTAATCGATTTTTAGTTTAGAAAACTTTAAAATTATTTAAAGGGTTCACTTGATTACAGGGTCTTTTCAAGTTAACTACTACTTAAAAAGACTACTTGATTTTTTATTACCTTTTTTGTTGCTACGCCTTGAAATAGTTTAGCCAAAGTGTCAATTGAATGCAAATTTCTCACCTCTGTTTTTTGTTTTATGGGTTCATTCTTTAAACTTGTCGGTACAGAAAAGTCCACAGCATTCCGTGAGTTTTTCCGCATACGATTTTTATAGTCTTTTGTGTGCATCCTTAAAGGGTTTGTGCCCATATCAGGGGTGAGTGTGTGTACGTATCTTGGCTGAATTTGGTCAGCACTGACGCAAGATCGATTGTACTTGTTGCTCCATGAAATAAGTAAATATACAAGTACATTGTTTTGGATTTTTTCAGAGGCATTTACCAAGTGTTGTTGCCACTTTAAATTCCAGAGTGCAACTGGAACTAAATGCTATTAATCAGTGAGGTGGGGGGAGGCTCTTATGTGCTCAGGTTGTAACCAAACCAGATCGAAGCGGGTACTCGCAGCATAGACAGCGACTCGTTCAGCGCATACTCATCGCTCGTCAAAGGCAGAAAAAGATACAGATACAGCTACAGCTACAGATACAGATACAGTCGCCCCAGAGATGCCGTTTTAAAAATAATTTATCTTTATGTTTTTAATTTTTGCTCATCTGTTTGTCTGTTTGTAATTACATGAGTACATGAAATAATTTCACTTATTTATTTTTTTTTTCCTTCTTTTTTTGTGCGATCTGCCCACGCGTTTGATCGTCGAGTTTTTAAGGTCTCTTACAAGTTCAAATATTTGCTTTGTAGTTGATACTTAGCCCTGATGGACTGCGTCAGTCTCTGCTCTAAATAAAATTCACCAAACAGAAAAAAAAAAACAGTGAAATAATCATCAGATCAGAGATCGGAATTGTGTTTAATTGTGCGCTGCCCCAAAAGATCTGACTGGTTGTGATTGTGCTTCATTTTTCGCTGTTTTACTGTTGTTGTTGTTGTCTCCTTTTTTCTTTCTTTTTGACGCTAATTAGCCGATTAGTTAGGCCAAATTAAACAAGTTAATTACCAACGAATAGCATTGAACTATGCCAGATTTACGTCTAGTATAAAGTTGTTCCCAATGTGATAATACGAACATAATATAATCACTTGTGCATTGTGCAGAATCTCATAAACTGACAAAAGTTTGAAGATGGGGGAATTTAGACGGTTTTTATGGGAACCTTAACGAATCCGCCTGTCCGACTTTAAGAACTAGAGCCATCAAACTTGGACTAAAAGTCCGTGTATATCACATATGATACCATTTTACCTATCCTCACTAACTATGGTCCGGTTGGGACGATTATATCCTATAGCTCCCATAGGACAAATTGGAAATTTCTATGAAGACATGTAGATTTAGTTGAGCGATCGCCACCAAACTCACATATTATGTGTATTCCATCATTATACCTATTCTTACCAAGTTTCATTCGGATCGAACAACTATATCCTATAGCTGCCATAGCACCCTTCGGTTGAAAATTGCTTAATTGCATGGGAAAAGCTCACAATAAATAGTACGCGGTCTTTTACAGTCGGTTTTCTCCACTATATACGTTCTTGGTTGTTACTGTTATTTCTTAAATATTCTTTCATTATTTTAGTCTAACTTATCTTCTCTTTCTCTTGCAGAAACTCCCATTGTTAGAAGAATTGCCCCAAGTACCAGATAAAACATGTGGCTAATTTACAGCATTTTCAAATGGTTAACACTCTTACAGCTTTTGGCCCAGACTCAGGTGAGTACAATGGGTCAAACCCACTTGACACACGGTGATCACAATTCACCTCCCAAAAAGAGCAATAAATAAATCGTGATGTCAATCGAAAACAATTCGACGATTGGCAAACTGTGAATAATTTACAAATTTGTTAACTCACAATTATCTCAGTTCCAAATTAAGTAATCCCATTGTGGTCTATTATGTTCCGATACAGCTATAAAGAACATATATACATTTGTATGCTAGATACATCAATACATGCTCATAGATATTGTATCTGTGACCCCGAGAAACGCAATCGAAACGGTATCAAATGCCCTTGAATGTTTTGTATTTCCGCATGAGTGAGTGTGAGTGTTTGTTACAGTTAGTCGCAGTTCAATTACCAAAATTGGTAAGCAACGGCGACCTAAAGTAGTGGGAAAGTTTCAAAAAACTTTTTTAGTTTGAAATTCCAAGGGGTTTTCTGGGAATTTTTAAAGAACTTTTAATATTTCTACGGAAATTTTAAAAGCAAATTTATTTTTAAGCGCTCGGCAGTTTTTAAATTAATTTTAGAGTGTTATTTTTAGATTTATAGATCGTACAGTCGAACTTCTGTAATAAATTATCTGCACACTCAAGCCCTTTTATGAATTCTTTTCAAGTTCAACGCTTTTAGGTGCCTGTAGGTAGTAGGAATTGAGAGGGTGTATGAGTGTTGTGTGGAGGAAATAAATATTTTAATTTTAGTATTTAAAATAATTATGGGGTATATTATAGTCAGTTGGTCTTTTAAGTGTCTTCTAGGAAAAAGATTATATTTTAAGAACTAAAACACAGGGTATCTAGGTGTCGCATACAAGCCGCTGCTGTGCCCTACTGACTATGGCAGGAACTGGCGTGCCAATTCTGGCATTGCGCTGTCTATTTGCAACCTATTTCTCCTCTGGGCGTGGCACAGGAAAAAGGGATACAACAACAGTGCTGTGAGGCGGTGGCAAGTCTTCCCATGTTGTCGGAGCAAATTTGGGTTTATTTTTAGCCGGGGAGACAGCAGCGCCTTCAAACTGGAAGCATAAATGCATCAGTTTCGCTTTTTGTGGCACCCGAGAGTCAGACGAGAGCAATGACACCTCAGTTGCAACCGCATCTTCCCAGCACTACGGCCTGAATTATTCTCAGCCATACATATATATAGAAAAATATATATATGTTTGAGCATATATATATAATTGTGGTCTCGTTTTTTATTTGCCTTGGCAATCGTTAAGATGTCTGCGACGCTGTCCAAATGGGGAGCAAGCGATCTTAATGAAAGCCACAAGTGATCAATGAAACAGTTCCGATATTTCCCATTTCCATTTCCATTTCCACTCCTAATTTAATTTTACTTCTCTTCTCGTTACAGGCTGGTTTTGTGCAGGAGGCAAAGCGACACATTCGTGCTGAGGTCAATGCTGCACTGGGTCATCGCGGCTACTCCGGCTCCCACTGGCACAATGGCCAACGGGTGCATCGTGTCCATATGCCACACTCCCATCAGCGATGGCAGACGGGTAGACGCAAGTCCATGAGTCACCATCATCCCTTCAGTCGCTGGACACAGTGGACGTCCTGCGGAGAGGATTGCATCAGACGCAGGGAACGCTTTTGTCGGGTGAAACGGAAATGCGGACACACTAAGCACATGGAGCAGCGCAAGTGCCAACAGTGAGTAACAGCAGTATTAATTCAGTATTAATTTAGTATTTAAATTTGTATTTCTCCCAAGAAAAGCAACAGCGAACACGTGTTCTCCCTGCTCTTAGCACTTGACTGTAATCTGATCCCAACTAACATATTTTTCTTTTTAGCTGTAATCCCGCACTGAAGTGGCACGCACCCGCGGAGCACCATTTCCAGGGTAACCTGAGACACAGTAACCCCAATACGCCCTCAATTATCATCAACGCCGCAGCAGCTGCGTCGAGTGGACCATATCAGCAAGAGCACAGACCACAGGTGCACCCCAGTTGGGGTGAAGACTCCGTTGAAGCGGTTTACCGGAAGCCACCGCGGGTGTACCCCATTGAAGAGGAAGTGGAAGAGGAGCTGGAGGATGATTCCAACTATCACGACGATCTGGGCGACTTCTTTGTGCTGAAACGAAACCGAAAACGCGAAAGGACACAACGAAAACCGCACCCAAGCCACCAAACGAGACACAGAAACAGATATAGAAAAAGAACTAAGCCCAGGCACAGACCCAATCCCAATCCCTATGCCCATTCCAGTTCCAACTCGTATATCGATGATGATTTCGAGGATTATATAGAGCGCAGATCGTCTAGTGCTCAGCAGCGCAGTTTGGGAGGAGGGGAGAGCGAAGGTGGCTTGGAGGGTGACGTCTTTCAGTACGACGATTTTGACTTTGAACAGGACAACACGTATGGGGACTCGGAGGAGTACGGCGAGTATCAGAATGCGACTAAGGAGCGCAATACGCCCGACGGTTTGCTACAACGTCATCGCCGCATCTACTCCAAGTGGAGTCGCTGGACCAGGTGCTCCCCCAAGTGCACGACACGGCGCTACAAGTGAGTATAGTGTGGTATAACTTCTCCTATAGGATTAAGCCTCTCTTAACCCTTTCTCCTCTTAACCTCTTTCCCTTTTGCCCACAGAAAGTGCCGCGTGAGTGAGCAGTGCGGGCGAGAGGTGCTTCGGGAGATTGCCTACTGCTACACAGAGGGCAGCTTCTGTCAGCAGTGGCTGCAAACCCAAGTCCAGCGGACGCCAATCTATGAAGCAAAGCCAACTCCGACTTCTGTTAACGGCTTTGGTAGCGTCGGAGCCATGAGGCGCATGCACACGGATTCGGGTTCTCCCTCAATGAGTAAAAACGATGTGAATGTCATTTTGAGTGGCAAGGGATACCGAGGACCCGAGTACTCCCCGCTCAAGTTACAGTGTGGCCTGGTGCGTAGCGGACAGCGTAGCATGTACAATATGCTCAAAATCATTGGTGGCAAGGCCTCCCGCAAGGGGGAGTGGCCTTGGCAAGTGGCAATCTTCAATCGCTTCAAGGAGGCCTTTTGCGGTGGTACTTTGATCGCACCTCTCTGGGTGCTCACTGCGGCACACTGTGTGCGCAAGGTGCTCTACGTGCGCTTCGGGGAGCACAATCTGGAGTACGAGGATGGCACGGAGGTGCAGCTGCGAGTGCTCAAGAGCTACAAGCATCCCAACTTTGACAAGAAGACCGTGGACAGCGATGTGGCGCTGCTGAGGTAGGAAAGGGGGAATAGGAGACACTAGTATAGACTGTAAGCATCCCCTTGATTTTACAGGCTACCCAAACCAGTGAATTCCACCAGCTGGATAGGTTATTCCTGTCTGCCGCGTCCCTATCAGGCACTGCCCAAAAATGTGGACTGTACGGTCATAGGCTGGGGCAAGAGACGCAATCGGGATGTGATTGGCACCAGTGTGCTGCACCAGGCCGAGGTGCCCATCATACCCATGGAGAACTGCAGAAGTGTCTACCACGACTACACCATCACAAAGGTAAGGAGCTTGGAGTTTAAGGAGGAGTAATTCCACATAACTAACATACCCTTTCTAGAACATGTTTTGTGCTGGTCATCGACGTGGACGCATTGACACCTGCGCTGGTGACTCCGGCGGTCCACTGCTCTGTCGGGATAGCACCAAGGCGAATCATCCGTGGACTATCTTTGGCATTACTTCGTTTGGCGATGGTTGTGCCAAGCGTAATAAATTTGGCATCTATGCCAAGGTGCCCAACTACGTGGATTGGGTTTGGTCCGTCATCAACTGCAATGGCAACTGCAAACTGCACTAGTTGGTAGCTAAAACGAATCCTTAATCAATACTTAAACTTGGTCTTAGTCTAGGCTTAAGTTCGTTATGTTTCAGAGGCTGTGAGTTACTTATATACTTATAGGTACATATAAATAATACTTAACCTACGCGTAATACTCTATAAGTTTTAAGCAGGAATTCGGAATGGATCGAGCCTTACAAAGGAGAATTCCCTAATGAATCTGTCTCAAAAAAAAACTGTTTTTTAATTTTAGTTCGAGCTAAAATAGACAAAATTTTGTAATTAATTGACTAACTGAAGTTTTTGTAACTGGTAAATAGCTTTAAGCTAAACACTTAACTAGAGGAGTCTATCTAAAGATTAAGCAAGGTATACGACACAACGTAATCGTCTTACTAACTACTAACTAATGTTTAGTAAAGAGCTTTATGTGTGTAATCCAATAATAGTTTAAATCAAAGCATTTTCTTGCCAAATCGGAGTTTAGAGGAACTCAATGTCTGTAAAATGTACTCAACACTTGCTTAAAATAAATGCCACTCAAATGCTTAAGTAATGTTATCAAATTCGCATTAGTTTAATTTATTACATAAGTATTAAATGCTGCCCGCTTCAGGCTTCAATAATAAAACTATTTAACGGGTCATTTTTACATATATCTTCTACATATCTTCGACATAAGAGTATAGCATTTGTTGTAGTATTACAAAAATTAATTAAAAACCATCACAAGATACACCTGCATCACACAGTCATCTATATAAGGTTGCACAGACTTCCCGATTGTTCCCAGTACGCCCTACTATATAGCCATGGCATAGTGCAGGGCCACCGAGGCGAGCAGCACCAGCAGAGCCACCGCAATGCCCACCATGTACAGACTACGCGACAGTTCACGCTTTGGCATCGAGCTGGACATGCTGTGTGTTTCATTTACATGATCCGCATCTGGTTGACTGTTGGTAAAGTTGCCATCTTCGGGCAGGGCTTCCGCATCCAAAATAATCGCCTCCGGTTCGAGCTCGACGTCCAGCACTTGCTTGGCCTGGGCCACTGCCACGGTGGGTGCTTCGCCACGGAACAGATACTCGGAGAACTGAATTGTGTGATTGGGCGATGTGGGATTACTGTTGCCATCCGTGGGAATGCTGAAGAACACACGACGCGGCGGTTCGCTGATGTAGACAGCTTCGTTGGACACATGGGGATCGGTGAGGCCATCGCAGTAGACCTGTATGCGTGTAATCAAGGAACGCAGCACATCATCGCGCACGAAGCGCTTAACGTCCGCAATTGTGTTTCGTGGACTGCAGAAGATCCTGGAGAAGATCATGCCACTCATGCGTAGAGTGCCATTAAATTCGTTGACCTTGATATTGGCCGGACTGTTCAGCTGACACTTGACTGGCATCACAATGCTGGCCCGTATCACATTGCCCGTGCTGGAGGAATCCTCGTTGGTGGACAGCAGATGTAGTGCAGCAGGAGGCACAGCTGCTGTGTTTGTGCCTGAACTTGTGCTGTTCCTACTCGTCGATGTCTTCAGCTTGTCCATGTCCAAGAGTTTCTTCTTCTTTATGTAGGTCTGCAAATCGATGGTGTCCTCGACTATTTCGTTCTGTAGAAACACCTCGCTGGCAATCAGATATTTGCGTATTGTCATTATGATGTTCTGGAACTGTTCCTCGATATTAATACGTCTCGCGGGATCCACAATGGGTATGACATCATCCAGATCATAGTTACACTCCAGTTGTATCCATTCGAATGGCTTCTCCACAAAGCGATGATCCATTTTTGTAAAAGTTCCGCCGCTAAAGAGAGATGAACAAGTTATTTTAATGGTTCCATACGAGTAGATTAAAGACAAAGCACTACGGATATATCGTTTAACAATTACAACATTTACTATATACCGAAACACATAAAATGCAATCCATTAAATGAAACTTAGCAACAAAAACTGAGTGGATATGAAAACATTCGCAGTAATGAGCGCAAAAAACATTCAAAAGTGTATTTTAGTTAATGTAGTTTATGTTATTGTTATTTGTTTATGTTATTTACCATATAATGCATTTTATGTTTGCCGTAAAATACGATTTTTTGCAATGTCTTAAGTTGAGTTAACGAATGTAGCCAACAAGATAGTATTATTGATATAAAAGAATACACAAGATACATAAGTCAACAGTAAAGTTTCACTCAAAGCCCCTAAAACCCGATTTAGTTCTGTACTTTTAATAGTTATAGTATTACTCACTTTCCGTAGGTGAAATTCTTGCAGAGCAGACTCTTGTCGGCCAGCGAATAGGCTAGAAACACATATTCAGTCTGTGCCATGTCTGTGGTATAAACACCAAACGAGCTGTTGCTCTGCAGCAGCAAACTGCAAAACAAAACCGAAATCAATTAATTGTATGATTAATTAAATTAAGCACTCACTCATAGACATCGGAGAACAGTTTCTTGGCATTCTTAAATTCGTCACTGTTTTCGTTGGCCACCCCGGGAAGTGCGGAGGATATAAAGATACCTAAAATACGGGATGAGTTATCGAAATTAGGTCACCACAGGTTGTTTGGCAGCGCGAACCTATGACGTCAAAGGAGCCGGGGCACATTTTGCTAGCGCTCAGCCATTGTGTGGCCAGTGCCTGCGAGTTGATGTCACTGATGGTCAAACTGATGTCTGTCAAATCCTCCAGATCCGCATCTTCCTCATTGTTGCGGGCCAAGTGTACAACAATACTCTTGGTCAGATCCGCTTGCTGCAAGACAAATGATAAAAGGAGTTCCAGATTGCAGTCAACAGTGGAAGTGAAAAAAATATTCTACGTGGCGGTGGCCGGTGCATTCGTTGCAGCACTGTACTTACATGTCCCACGATTATGCCATATGAGAAACTGTGCTCCTGTGCGCACTTTTCCAGATAAACCTCATCGGCTTTGCTTAAAAGCACGGTGCGCATTATATTTCAGTTTTTTATTTTCAACAATACTAATAATGTGTCAATTCGAGATGAATTTTGTGTTGATGTATACAAAACTATCGATATGTCGATGACATCAACACACCTCAAGCGATGCTTGTCGCGAGAGTGTATCGATAGTTAAGCTACGACATTAGTGCGAGTGTTGCACGCCATGAAGCTGCTCATCTCTAGGAAGCAAGCAGTACTGCAAAGCAGTTCAAGCAGTTTGGCGCGAGTTCAAAATTTTAAATTTGAAGTTGGTGAATGTAAACTGGTATTTTTAATTATACAGCTAAAGTATATGTATAGTATGAGCAAGTAATGTATGTACATTTTATAATTTAAATTATGAGCCGAGTATACGCTTTTGACATACACAGTTATGTAAATAACAATTATAATTTGCATGTCATTAAAGATCATTAAATAAGTAGCATTTGTGCGGTTATAAGCCGCACACACACCTGGTGCTCTGCTGTGCTGGGTGCTTTGTGCTGTCTACATTTCAATCGCGAAGCAGAAACGTATCTTCATCGATGAATAAGCATCTGCATACTTTAAAGCTCTTAAATTAAGGCAGCAACCTTATTACTCAGTAATGACCACAGCAATATTTCTACAGATGTATGCATATATGTATAGGTATGTGTGTGTGTGAGTGTGTGTGCCACCCAAATGGTCAAGTGTTTTGTGGATTATGGCGAACGGACGCGATCGGTAATCGAATTAGGTAAACAAACACTCAATAAAGCGAGTGTTCGTTGTGCATACGCGTACAATATGCATGTGTGTGCACACACACATACACCCAGCGGAATTAAGATTAAGGCGAGAGGGGACTGGGGGATACACTGGACTGCGATTGCGCCGTGATGACAGGCTAAAATAAAACTAAATGAAATTTCATTTAGGTGGTCGCTTGCGGCTGCAAAGAACCATCTGCTTGTGTGAATGCTTGATTGTTGAAGTGCCACTTGATGGCGCGAGGGCGCACGCTACTCTCAAGCCTCCTCTCCAGCCCTGACTCCCATACCGATACCAACTTGGACTCGGACTCCGTCTCCAACTCCAACTCCGATTGCGACTGCGACTGCTCGCTTCACGTCTTATTTACATATTTACATAGTAAATTATTCCTGTTCGATTGTTTGCGTTTGCTCTGGATCTCTGGCATGTAAACACTTGAGCGTCATCGTCAGCTTTCATCGTTGTCGTTGTCGTTGTCGTTGTCGTCGTCGTCGTCGTCAGTTCATTCATGATTTACACTCATGGCCAAATTAAAAAATTTTTTTAAAGTATCAACAATTTGAAAAAAAAACCCAAAATTTACTAAAATTTTGGCTGTTTTACTAAACCCAAAATTGACCACACATAATAGGTGATTAGTAAACAAAAAATATTAAAATATTAAAGAGTTTTAGTGACAAAGTATTATTTTATTAAATATAATTAGATTGAGGCATAAAAATATTTATTTGCAAACTTTTAATAAAATTAGATGGGTCGGGAGTCACGCAGTGGAAAAACTCTAAGCTTCGAGAGGGAAAACACAAACCATCCACACTATGCCATGGAAACTGCACAAATGCCCAAAACCAAAAAAAAAAAGAACCGGGTGCCGCGGAAAACACCGTAACAACGATTCCCGTAAGTCATCTTGCAAAAAGGACCCTTATGTCGTCGAGAGCGATTGGCACAAAGTGGGCAATGTCTTAGCACGAACTAGTCGTCGAAGGCTATACCCTCGGACCTACCTGGGAGGTTGCTTGCAGGGTTCCTCTACCCGGGGATCAAATATTCAGAAGAGGAAACATTTTGCTCAAACTCACAAGACCTGGTGTGGCTTAGAGGAGGCGTAAATGGAGGAACATTCTCTGGGCGATGAGAGAGAATAAATTTGCTTGGGAATGACTCAAATAGTAATGTTCGAAGACCAAAAGGCAAAGATTTGGATCCTTGGTATACAAAGAGACGGTTATGCACTTAGGAAGCGCATATTGGTTTGGGACGACTTTTTATTTCAAAGTGTTGGTCCAATTCATCGAATTGACGGCATCTTGGACAGATTCCTGTATAAGGAAATGTTGGGTAGTGTTATGCCACCATATCCCGACGACAACATGTCTCTTAAATGGAAATTCCAACAGGATAACGATCCTAAACATTGCTCCCGAGTAGTTAAGGATTGGTTTCATGAAAATAGAATTGACGTTTTTGATTGGCCAAGTCAGTCTCCAGATCTCAATCCAATCGAGAACCTTTCGGGACACCTTAAAAGGGATATTTCCAAGACTAGCTGCTCCAAAAAGACCCAATTATGGGAAAATATTCAGAAGGAATGGTAAAATATTCCTGTCGAAATGTGTAGAAAGTTATTATCCTCTATGCCCTAAAGGATCTGCTAAGTCATTGCGAATAAGGGCGGTCATACTGGGTATTAACCACATTCATCTAAATATATATAAATATTCCACAATATGTCAGAAATTTTAATTTTTTTTATAAACTTGCTGGGCACACCTATTAATTTGGCCACCAAAATTTAGAGTATTTTGTGAAATATGCCAATATTAAGTTAAACATTTTTACTTTAACTAATTTTTTTGTTATTATCATTCTAAGATATGGCTATTTGTTAATACAAGTTGATTTTTAAGTTACATGAAAAAAATATAGATGTTATTACCTTTAAAAAAAAAATAAAAGTTCACACCTATTAATTTGGCCATGAGTGTACCTTTCACAATTTGATTTATCTGCATAAATATCAAAACTGATTTTGTGTTATTTTCAAACCGTTAGTGAGACATCTTGTTATCTGTACGAGTGTGTACACAGTATTTATACTTCAAGTCTTTTGTCTCAGATTTATTGTTCTATTAATCCAGGAACCGGATAATTGTCGCTTTGGCTTTGCCTTTGCTTTATTCCCAGCGAAAGAGAAAGAGCAGTTTGCCCGTAGCTATCTCTTCCAATTCACCTTAAAGATCTTGGCAATTTGGCTTCTGTTGCATCTTTTAGCTTCTGTGTAGCCAGCACTACTTATTTGCCATTGCCCCCGAGTGGCATTCTGTGTGGTTTTGCCAATCACGCCATGTGTAGCTTAGTTGCAGTTTCGATTCACATTTTACATTTCACATTTCTGATTTGTGATCTCGGACTTCTGATTTCTGATTTCAGTTTTCAGATTTGAGTCGCCTTGCCCAAGCAGCGCATCAATCATCCATCACGCAAAGCAGAAAGATACGCAAAGGAGCCAGAGAGAAGACTTTCTGCAAACCTGATGGCAAACAAACACACACACTCACACACGCAGGCACACTCACCTGAAATGCATCTTTAGGCATGTGTGTTTAACTCTCTAAGTATATCTGGCAGGTGATTTTTATATCTTATATTTAGCGTAGAGAAGTAAGCCTTTCTATATTTACTCTGCACAGTTTCTTGAACTTTAAATTCTTTTATTTTTTAATTTAATCAATTTAACACTTCTCCAAAAAGGTCTTGATTAATCTCTAGTCCCTTACTTCATAAAGATTACTCTACAAATAAACGTTTATGAGCTGCAGTCCACGCTAGTTACGAAAGTAGACCTTGCAAAAGTATGCACTGCAGTATGCGCTGGATAAATAACAGTACTTAAATGGTTCTGTTTATAAATACATTAAAATATATTGATTTTATCTGCCTATTTAAATGTACATACGTGCAGGAAAAAACCAATATTTTATTTCTAAAATATATACTTCTATATATGATAGTTTTAAAATGGTTAAACTCAATTTAAATACTTTTCTTTACTTCCAAATTTATCTATTAATTTTATCTTGAACATTCACATATTTTTATTATTCAATGCTTTTTAAAACTCTGTATAAAAATTATTGAAGGACTGTCTTTTAATTTAATTTAAAAACGCTAATTAATTATTGATTACTGATCTGGTATGTGGTAGGTCAACATCTTGCTAGGCTTTAAAGGTTCTTTTAATGTTAGGGGTTTGACCCTTTTGTGCTTCCCTTAACCACAATATAAAATACGTTAAAGGCGGCGTGCTCTGCACGATCCTCATCATGTTTAATAATAGTTTTTAATGCCATCATATGTCAGGTTAATTATGGGTTGGAAAAGAGATAGGTTGTTACACATTTGCTTCATTTGCTACATAAAATGTTTTTTTCATATAATAAGTTTAACTCATAATAAGTGACAAGTTATATGTTTTTTTGATACAACTAATTATGTGCTTAAGTATTAAATGATTGACAAATTTAAATGAATTTCATGTTAAATTGACTTTTCCTAATTGAATAAATTCGACATTTTTAAAGTTTAAGTTCGTTTTTAATTTGTTTTTAAATATCTATTAAAGTTTACAAAGTACTAAACTAAAAAATTTCTTTGGTATGCGACAATTTAGTAAGTACTAAGCATATCGCTATTTTATGAATATGTATAAGCATTTCCTCTCATAAATAAATTGCACTTCCCCTGCCACAAAAGCACACAGACAACACACACTCGACTCGCACACACACACACACACACATACGAGTGCAAAGTTTCTTCTTTTTCCTGAGGCTGGTTGTTTATACGCTTAGACGCAGTCATGAGCGCGTTGGCCACTGCCTACTTAGCGCGCTCAGCACCGTTCGATTGTGTGTCGCTGCCAAAGGGGAGAGAGAGACCGAGAGAGAGAGAGAATGTAATTGCTTGAATTGTGTGCGCCAGTTTGTTGGGCAATCTAGTGTCATCCCATTCGCACGCATGCCACTCATTGGAATACGGCCGCCATTATGAATGTGCGCCGAAGTTGAAAAACCGGTTGGCATGTCCGAAAAGCACTCAAACGCTTGAGTGAAACGGGAATTGAGTGAAACGGTAGCCAGCTTAGGCCCAGGTGAAATGAAAGCCACTTGCGGCTGCCACTCAGTGTGCTGAGAGCGGCTTTCACGAGAACAACGTTTAAACGGAAAACGGAACGTCGTTTGAGACGGCAAACAAAAGAAGAAAAAAAAAGTAAAACAAGAAAAGTATCATCATCAAACGGTTGTGCAATGTACGCGGGTGTCGCGATGTGTGCGGTTTATACAACGTAATGAATTTAATTGGCCGCATTGCGTTTCCGCTAGCCACTGAGTGTCTCCATGCACAACAATTTGCAAACTCCGTATCAACCCATAATCAATAATTACCGCCGTGAACTGTGAACAGTGGAACAGTGACTGTGACTGTGAATATTTAGAGAGTTTAATTTGTGAAAACAGTTAATAGATTTAAAAATAAAATTGATTTAAACGCTGCTGTCATGTTGATAGAGCCGAGCTTGAACCGTGACTTTGGCTCGCTAACTGCTGCAAGTTCTGGCATCGCGACCGCACACTGGAAAATGGAGCCACATCCACAACGACTTCCAACGCTTGGAACGCACGCGTCAAGTGGTGAGTGTCAAAATAGTCCCCTTTCCAGTTAACTGTGCATAAAATCCACAAACCAATCAATCAACGTTTGCCGACGGCAGTTCTTCATCGAGTGCGTTTGAGCTTTTACACTGCTGGCTAAAATTATAGGCACATCGCACCTCAGCTCACTTAAATTCTAAATGCTGCACATTTTAATTTGTATCAAGTTGAATTTAATATCTTTATCAATTAATTTACGTTCATTTTATTAAGTCAATTTGCTAAAAGCTTGAAATACACTTAATTTAACTTAAATGTACGATCGTTAATAAAAAAATAAATCCATGTTGTATATTAAAAATTCTACAGACTCTGCTTGGAATATTTAAAAACATTTTGCATAAATATTTGCTTTTAAAAGCGCGCATTTGAGTTGATCAAATTCAACGCTAATTAACAGAATTTTTGGGGAAATTTGTTAGAATAAATGTGTTGATAAATAACGACAATGAAACAAAGTGAGTTTAAACAGAGTTTAAAATACTTCATTTATTTTGTCTACATAACGCAGCTGTTTAAATATTTGAATTTAGCCTTTATTACGCCAAATTGCATAAATTTCAGCCGCTTTTGAGAATCAGAATTCCATTCAGGTCTTCAGTTTGGTTTGATGGCAGGAAAACGAGTCTATTGCCAGTTTTTGCTTAATTTATTAATGTTAAATGTATTTTATTTTATTTATTTTGAGTTTTTGCAACTGTTGTTAGGCCTTGAGGGGCAGAGGGGGTAGCGGTTTGGGGTTCTTGACTCAGTTTAGTCAACGTCAACACAATTAACTGCTAATTTATCATAATTAACCATTGTGATGGACGGCAATAACAACACTATGATAACAATAGCCAATTATCATTCAATTCGTTCAATTGCAGTGTCGGCAGCATCGCCAGCAGCAGCAGCAACAGCGGCGGCAACAACAGCGCCAACAACTGTGCAAATACCTTCAGCTTTCGGTGCTTCCACTGCCAACAGCAGCAACAACAACAACAGGGACGGCAGCAGCGGCTCAGGCCCCACAGCAGCCACAGCCGCCGCAGCGGCAGCAGCAGCCGCAGCAGCAGCAGCAGCGGCAACTGGGAACACACTCGGCGCTTTGATGTCACAGCACCGCCTTTTGGAGTTTTCCCGCTTTGGCGGTTTGCGGGGCTATGACATTGCCCAGCACATGCTCACACAGCAGGGCGCAGTCTCCAAGCTGTTAGGTAAGTCCATCAGTCAACGTTTGCCCCTAGTCCCCTAGTCCCCTACTCACCTGTAATCGCAACATGCGTAAACACTTTGTTTGCCAATTTCAATGATAAACACAATTATGTTAAATGTTATTATCCTTAAGCCAACGCGACGATGCATGTCAGAGTAGCGCTAACAACCTGAACCCGTTTCTCCTACGTCCCTCGACCCTACCGTCTCCTGTCTGTGCTGAACCCTTAGCTGAGCCCTGCTCCTGCATAATTTGGGCACTTAAAATTGCATAAACGCCTCGAACGACTGCCGATTGCTCTGGCGGCGGCTCATTAATCATAACATGGCCAAAACGAAGGAGGTTAGTCACGGAGAGGGTAAGCCAGGCAAGGGAACCCAGGAGAGGGTCGACTGTTAGTTAGCTCCTACATGGCGGTATCTTCTTGTCTTTACCGATAAAGCTATTAACCGACTGCGATAAGTAGAAAGGGAAGATTTGAGAGGGGGTTTTGTAGAAGGGTTTGAAGGAGGGTTTCAAGGAGACTTATCGGATTGTGGGATGCCTCATTAGACTTATCCACGCTTCTGATCTGCGCACAACAATTGTCTTATTATAATCTGTGCTTTCCCTCTTGCAGGCTCACTGCGACCACCTGGCCTAATTGGTGGCTCCAAGCCAAAAGTGGCCACACCGACAGTGGTATCCAAAATTGAGCAGTACAAGCGCGAGAATCCAACGATCTTTGCCTGGGAGATACGCGAGCGTTTAATCTCTGAAGGTAAGTAATTGCAGTTGCAAATCAATCGAGGGATTATCGCTGATCTCTGATGTGCTCAGCTCATTGATCAGTGACCAGAGGGAGTGGGCAGTGGGAGTAGTAGGGGGGAGTGTCTGGGGAAAGTTAACCCAACTAATTGTGCGACTTTGGACTTGCTTGCAGGTGTCTGCACCAATGCCACAGCTCCTTCGGTGAGCAGCATCAATCGCATACTACGGAATCGTGCCGCGGAGCGTGTGGCCAGTGAATTTGCGCGTACGGCTGCGTATGGTCTTTATCCACCGCCACCACATCCTTATGGCAGTTTTACCTGGCATCCAGGCAGTGTGCCCGGCAGTACCCCTGTGCCGCCGCCACCCTCGGCGCTCTGGCCCGTGACAGCGCCAACGCTGGCCAATCTGCCGCCAAGTGCTTGCAACTCTGCGCCGGGCAGTCTGAGCCTGAGTTCCGCCAATCTGCTGGGCAGCATTTCGGGTGGCGCAACGCCCATGAATCGCGCTATTTCACCCGGATCGGGCAGTCATGAAACGCTGGAGTCGGCGGATGAAAATCGACAGATTGATTCGGATTATCTGGACGATGATGATGAGCCCAAGTTTAGAAGGAATCGCACGACTTTCAGTCCGGAGCAGCTTGAGGAGCTGGAGAAGGAGTTCGACAAGAGCCACTATCCGTGTGTGAGCACCAGGGAGCGACTCTCCAGTCGCACGAGTCTTAGCGAGGCAAGAGTACAGGTGAGTGGGCAACGCGGGCGGAGATCTAGGGCATAAACTAACCCAAGTTGGGCACTTTTTCTTCGGTTAATCCTGCAGGTTTGGTTTTCGAATCGTCGTGCCAAGTGGCGACGTCATCAGCGCATGAATCTGCTGAAGAGACAGCGCTCCAGTCCCGCGAATCCCATGCACTCCCAGCAGTCCAACGATGGCCCCGCCACAAGTTCACCCACGCCGAGCACACACAGCAATACCTCGGCACCAACCACGCCCCTCGCCCATCAGACGGTGCTCTGTGCGGACTCCCCACTGTCCACAGCCCAGTCTCCGCCCTCTGTCATGATGCATCCACTGCACGCACTGCCTCCCGCACCACCAGGCCACCATCCCCATCATCATCATCTGCCTGCGCATCCTGCCGCGCTGCAGCTCTTCAGTCACTACCATCAGCAGCAGCAGCAACAACAGCAGCAGCAACATTCTCCTACGTCGGGAGGAGGCGTCTGTGGCAGTCCGACGTCGGGTCTGTCCATGGGCGGCGAACGCAGTGCCTTCCGCAGCCTGGTAGGTTCACCCTCCGCCGCTGCCTTTGCCCTAGGCCTGGCCCGACAGTACGCCGTGGCCGCCTCGCTCACTGTGGCCGAGGAGCAGCGTTCCCGACTGCACTATCCGGGAGGAGAATGCGTCACAATGGCGTCTACGGGTGCCACTGTCACCGTGGACAACTCGTCGTCGGATTCGGACGAAGAGATCAATGTGCACGACGATTCCGATGCTGAAATTGAAACGCCAGTGACTAAAGTGGCTCGTCTGTCATCCTCTGATGCACCGACAACGCTGCAGCTCCTAAAGCATGACCGCTAAGAGGCAGGTGGGCAGGAAAAGGGGGCGGGGTCGTACAGGGCGGTTGTTTTGAGGTACAACTTGTAGCTGCTCTGCTCTGTCGGTCCGAGCTTCTAATTATAAAAGCCGAGTTGTGTGCGCGTTTCTGATTGACAGCGACAAACCCCCCTGGTCCCCTAAGGCTAGGGGGTAGAAGGGGGGGCAGGGTACCGTTCATGTTGCACTCGGAAACTTGAGACAAGACAGCGACAATGTAGGAGAAAAAAGAGCAACAAAAAAATAGAAAACAAATCGAAAACCAAAGTTAAAATGCTGCTCACCCACATGGCTGCGGATCGGAGCGAGTGTGTTGCAAGCAGCAGTTGTATGTGTGTGTGTGTGTGTGTGTGTGTGTGTGTGCGTGTGTGTGTGTAGTGTGTGTGTGTGTTTGTGTGTAGTGTGCGGATGCCTAAAATTAAACACAAATTGTAACTAATACTTAACGGGTGCCCCACAACGTTCACTCATTTCTATGGCGACTACGACTACGACTACGACTACTTCTATTCGTATTCACATTCGTCTCTATTTATTCATTGCCGTTTTATAGCTGTTTGGCTGCCGGCTTACCTCATCACCATTTAAGGCTATAGCGTATGCAATATTTATCTGTAACTTAGCCCTTAGCTCCTAGGCTTAAGCTTAGCCATGTATGCTCATTAAGTGAGAGCTACAGCAGCAGCAGCAGCTACACTCGTGGCCACACAATTAGTCACACCTCCACCAATTTAAACACCTACTTATTTATAACATAGCCAGTTTCCCCTAATTACTAGTTGAATTTATATATTTTTAATTGTTAAATAAAAGCCTGTGTGTGAGTGGTGCTATTTGTGTGGACAGTGCTGTAGCTGCAGCTAGTTACCCATAACTACCAGTATGAGTGTGTGTTTGAACTGATATCGATACCAATTCCGAGTGGAGTACCGGTGAAATGTCGTCGTCGTGGTACAATTTGCATTTGGATGGCGATGGCTCAAAACTAACTAAAATTTAGTCTCTCAATCTACTATAGACGCAATAAACTGTTGAAAATATATACATTAAAATGAAGAGTGTTTTATTTGGAAGTAAGGGGAGTGCAGAGGGGGAGTACAGAGTTGGGGAGTTAAAAGGAATTTCTGAAGGCAAGTGAAGCTGGAACATAAACTGCTCGACTTTGAGATACTCAGCAACGACAAGAAATCAGTTGAAATGGTAAGAACTTGGAAAAATTCAGACTCCTTCAAACTTAACTTTTATTACCAACTTTTGGGACGCTCAGAAACGAATTTTTGCTGCCAAAATTCAACTGCTAAAATTTACATAATATTTAAATACCCATATATATTAAAAACATATTTAATATATTATCCACTTCACTTAAAAAACAGCTGTGCTCATAGAAAATTGAGGCTATTATGGCATAACAATAAGTCGTATTAATTCAACTGCAAAGTTATGATTCAGTTAATCTCGTGAATAATTTGACTAATCAGAAGAAGAAATACAACTTAAAAATCTCTAAATATTTACTTAATTTCAAATTCAAACCCAAATAATCATCGACACTCACATAAAGGGAGTGGAAGTGTGAGGGAAAGTGAGGGGAAAGGGACAGGGAAAAGATATGACAGCGAAGAAAGAAAAAGAAACAAAATAAAAATAGAGTCAATGGGCATAAATAAACATTTAACACTCAAAAGCTTCTTAAAACGTTATTAAATATTAATTTAATCAATATTCATTGTGTGGCTGGGGAGGGAGAGGCAAAGAGGGGGGAAGGGGAGTTGGAAATTGAAATCGAAAATCAAAATACGCGCATAGAAATCGCTTAAATTTCGAGTGTAATGGCCAATATGTCCAAATCTGGTTGATAACATCGACATTTTAATTATAACCAAATGAAGCCGCGCACACGGCCAACATAGACATCAGTTAAGAGGGGAGGGGAGCAGATTGGTAACAACAGATTGGCTAGAGGTAGGGGCGGGGGTAGAGGTAGAGGTATGGCTATTGGAATTGTTGGCTGGTGACGGTCCGACTAACCGATTAAAAATGCAGAGTCAACTAAGCACATAAATCAATGTAAATTATGGTGTTAACAAAAGGCAAACTCGATGCGTTACCAGACTGTGGGACGGAGCTGGAGTTGGAGATGGGAACGGGTAGGGGACTACGACTGGATCGTTGCAGGTTCTGTCGCTTGGCCGAGATTTAAATGAGTCGTCGTCGGAGTTGTGTGCACTCGAAACCAAATTTTGAATCTGATAAGAGACCTTGTCGATACTTAGATGCAGTTGATGCGGTTGCTCTTCTTTTTACCTCCACACCCGATACCCGATTCCAGTTTTCCGTCTTCTGATTCCCGATTTTGATGCTGATCCGTGCACAAGCGTGCGCCGGAGTCACACACAAATTCAATTTGCTTGACTTTTTATGAGCCAGTTTGTTAGCCAAGTCAGTTTGACTCTACCCTAACCCCTTTTCCCCTTCTCCCCTTTGACTTATTCTAATTTAGTGCTGGGCTGGTCGTGAGCATTCCTTTAATAAATTTAAATCACCTTCTATTGAAAATATTTTCACCTCTCGCTCCATAAATTATAGCCAACTTATACACACATTAAAACGGTTTGGTGTGCGAGTGTGTGTGTGTGCTTTTGGCCGTGTGTATCAATGTTGCATGTTTGTTAATATGTTGAGCTTGTGTCGCTGCTTTGCTTTTTGCCAATTTGTTTTTAGCCCGTTTTGAAGCTAAACTTTTCTGCCGCCGTACTTAAAGTCCGCTACCCCCTGCCCCCTTAGCACGGCCCTGGATTAACGAGCACAGTCCATCAGCATCCACATCAGTCTCGGTCTCAGTCTCCGTCTCAGTCGGTGCCAGGAGTAGACACTGGTCTCCTGACAAAGTGGCGCTCTCCTGAGCGCCATATAATCGCAGTCAAACATTTTTACGATCAGTCGGTCGACAGCACAGTGGGACAGTTGGACAGTGGGACAATTGGTCAGCCCATCTGACCACTTTTGAGGATGTGCTCGTTCTACCTCGTCTTCTTCGTTCTTTTACAGTAAAATTGTTGTGCAACAATGTTGAGAAATGTTTTGCAATTCCTCTGTTGATCACTGCGCACAGTTTTTATCACTTGGGTTGGCTGAAATCGATGAACTTTAGTCGAGAGCTGTTGGAGAAACCACCGCCAACCACCCGCTCGAGGGAGGGAGTGGAGACCATCAGGTGATAAATCTGTTGGGAACGCCGACACAACATTTTCCATCTCAAAATGTCTTAAATGGACCATAAATGCGCGAAATCGCAACACGAGCAATAACTAAAGTTAGTTACGTTAACTAATACGACAACAATGTTGCAGGAACCGTCTTTCAATCATCCTGCCCTTGGGCCAAACACCGGATAACCACAGCTAACAACGGCTAACAATCCTGGCCAGTCAGCTAGGCAGTCTTGATCATAGATTTACTATTCAAATGTTGTCTCCTCCGCGCGACTTTGGAAAACTCATTTCATTGCTAATTGCTTAACTATTGTTGGCTTTGTCATAAAATCAACTTCGGAAGTAAAAAATTGTGAAAGAGTGAGAGGAGAGAGGTGGAAAGTGAGTTAGGAAAGTATTGAATTTTCTTTCAAAATAATTACCAAGTAATTTCTCGCAAGTTTTTATCTATTTAGCTGTAAAAATTTATGGTTTGCTTAGTTCTCAGCTAATTGATTTGGGCAGTATAATACATATTGTTTCTTAACATATAAAAAGTTTTGAGAACTAATATGAAGTAAGAAGAAGAAGTTCTCCAATGTCAGTTTGTTTAGTTTGAAATTTGGATTTGAGATCTACTGAAAGTTCTGTTCGCTTGGTATTACAGCTGGAATATACAAATTCCCAGTTGAATTCTCAAGCGAAAAGAAATCCACAGTAAGATACAACAGAATTTACAAGAGCCCAGTTTAAGCAAAATAATTTTAATGTTAATGTTAAGTCTATGTTAATGTTTGGTCTATGTTAATGTTAAGTCTATGTTAATGTTTGGTCTATGTTAATGTTAAGTCAATGTTAATGTTAATGCAATGTTAATGTTAACTCAATGTTAATGTTAATGCAATGTTAATGTTAATTCAATGTTAATGTTAATGTAATGTTAATGTTAATGTAATGTTAATGTTAAGTCAATGTTAATGTTAAGTCAATGTTATGTTAAGCCCATGTTAATGTTAAGACAATGTTAATGTTAAGCCAATGTTAAGTCAATGTTAATGTTAAGTCAATGTTATGTTAAGACAATGTTATGTTAAGCCAATGTTAATGTTAAGTCAATGTTATGTTAAGACAATGTTATGTTAAGCCAATGTTAATGTTAAGTCAATGTTATGTTAAGTCAATGTTATGTTAAGTCAATGTTATGTTAAGCCAATGTTAATGTTAAGTCAATGTTATGTTAAGTCAATGTTAACGATAATGTTAATGTTAAATAATTTTTCATAGCGACCTGCTGATGTTTCTGTTCGCCTGGTATTTCAGCAAGAATTACTAACGATTTTGGGCACTGCAGACCGCAGCGGTCAAGAAAAAAAAACATCCGCGAAAGGCTAAAATCGAAGATTTCTTTGTGTGAAATACCAGGCGATCAGAATCAGCAGAAAGCGACTCTCTGTAATTTAAATCAATTACAGAAAATAAAGTGCGGGAGCAACTAAACATTTTAAAGCATAATTTCGGGTGGTGTATGAAAATTATATGTGTGGGCCGACAACGATTATCGGTGGCTAGTTTAGCCATTTTAAAGCTATTTTAGCTTTTTTAGCTTGACTGATTGCTTTGCGCTACAAGTATTATATATAATAATTATATTATATATATATTATAATGCTTTCTTAGCATAAAGCTTGGAAGAAAGCTTTCTTGTTCAGTGCAAAGTCTAAAAGTCAAAACTTTGCAACTTTGATATTGAATATTTTGGGACTCAGACGTCAGATTTTCGATTGGTATGACTTTATGGACTCGGGAGGACTAGGGCTATCGATTGGCATCAAAAAATAGCAATCTTAAATTTAGTCGAATTTTGACAAAAATGCAAAGGGGTAACACTGCAAAATTTGTCAAAATGGGGTCAAATTTAAAAATTTGAATTTTTGCGCGGAATCGATGATACTAGTTGTCGGGAGTCTAAAAAGTCCACGCTTTTCAAAATATCTCTTCATTTAGCTGAGAAATGATCAGTCAAAGTTTAAAATATTATTTTTTTGTGTCCCGATTTTCAATACGCTTTAGTTAATTTTTAGCCATTTTTTATCAAACTAGCTATTTTAATCAGTGTAGTTTGAGTGGATACACAAATCAGAGGAGGTTATTGCCGTTTCTATTATTTTTTCCGACACTGTACGTTAACAGTATACAGAAAGTGCTCCTTGTTAGCGCCACAGATGACAGCGAACAAACGCACAAACCGTTCGTGCGCTCTGCTGGCGTCCGCGAACAATCATACAAACAGCGCAGTGATCTCTGAGCGCAATTAGCGCAAAGAGTGGGAGCCTGCTCAAGCTGTTAATGTTAATGTTAATGCTTTCTTAACATAATGCTAGGAAAAAGCTTTATTGTTCAGTGCAAAGTCTAAGAGTCAAAACTTTTCAACTTTGGTATTGAATATTTTGGGACTCAGACGTCAGATTTTCGATTGGTATGACTTTTTGGACTCGGGAGGACTAGGGCTATCGATTGGCATCAAAAAATCGCAATCTTAAATTTTGACCATTTTTGACAAATTTTGCAGTGTTACCCCTTTGCATTTTTGTCAAAAATCGACTAAATTTAAGATTGCGATTTTTTGATGCCAATCGATAGTCCTAGTCCTCCCGAGTCTAAAAAGTCACACCAATCGAAAATCTGACGTCTGAGTCCCAAAATATTCATTGTCAAAGTTGCATATTTCACAGTTGAAAATAATATTTTTTTTTTTTTAATTTGAGTGGATACACAAATCAGATGAGGTTATTGCCGTTTCTACTATTTTTTCCGACACTGTACGTTAACAGTATACAGAAAGTGCTCCTTGTTAGCGCCACAGCTGACAGCGAACAAACACACAAACCGTTCGTGCCTCTGCTGGCGTCCGCGAACAATCACACAAACAGCGGCAGAGATCTCTGAGCGCAATTAGCGCAGAGAGTGGGAGCCTGCTTAAGCTGTTAATAACATGTTAGTTATTTTGTAGCAACGCTAACAATTATAAATTATAAATTCTATAAATTATTTAGTCAATTTGATTAAAACTTGCAGAGTGAGTATTTTTTTGTGCACGTAAATGACGTAAATTGTCGATGGTAGCTGCTAGAGATGGGTAAATGCTAATTGGCAGTGTTGGTAAATGCTAGCAGGGCCAGCAGAGATTAAATGGGTGCAGACGATTTGGTGTTGATTTCAATAATTTAAGCAGCGACTCAAAAGATGACAATAGTCAAGCAGCTGTTGTTGTTGTTGTTGCTGTGACTGGGGCTGCTGTGACTTGGGCTGGGGGCTGCTGTGGTTGTTAATGAGCAAAGTGATTAAAATGTGTGCATTTGTATTTGTCCGCTCCTTAAATGAGCTCGCGCTTTCAACGCGCTGCGACCGAGTGATTTTGTCTCGTTGTCATCTCATTAGGAATCGGAATTGGAATCGGAATCGGGCGATAAGACAAATTTGTTTTCTTTGTTTATAACTTTATGCAGATACAGGTTTAAACATGTCATGCGCTGCACAATCAAGCCTATTCACAATGCTAAGCGCTTTAAAGTAGCCAACAAACATAGGGTATCAGCAGTTCCACACAACACACAGACAATTAACAGGGCTAAAGAAAAGTTCAAGCGGTTCGAACAAAAAAATACAGACAGAAATAAAGTAGGAGAAAAATGAGAAGAGTTATATATTTAATCTTTGTCGCTTCGGAGCAACAAGTTACAGAAACAACACAAAATGATTTTGAATTCGAAATGAAATTTTGTTTTGTGTTGTTGCCACACTGTGGCAGCTTCGACTTCGTCGTCGTCGCTGACATCTTCATTAACGAGGAGTGTGATCAAAAGAGTAATGAGGTGTTGATAGTGTCCAAAGAGCGAAGACACATTTTATGCATTCAATTCCTTTACAGGTTAATTAAGAATCTCCGCTCAGCACAGCTCAGCTCAAGATGAAGACGTAGAAAGAGGGAACAGCAGAAAAAGTAGCAGCTCAATTCTTTCAGTAGAGAGAGTCAGAGGTCAAAGTTGATCATCGGCTATTGTAATGCTGGAATTTCAGATATGTCAATTTGCATTTGACAAATTTGCCTTTGGTATTGTAAAGCCGCCAATTAACGTATGGCTACCGAATTATGGCTTTTTTTTCTGGCTCTTTTTGGCTATTGTGCAGTTTAACTGGAGAAACGTAGAACAAAAGCAGCAATCTTTGAGTTATTAGCAGACTTAGGGTACTCAACTTGACGCAGACAATGAAGCAATCAAAGACTTACGAGTTTTGGTCCACTTTTGACCACTTAGCCAGTGGCATAAACATTGGCATGCTAATGGAGTGGGTTAAGGAGTGGGTTAGGTAGTGGGTTAAGGAATGGGTTAGGTAGTGGGTTAGGGAGTGGGTTAAGGCATGGGCTCATCACCGAGATTGATTGTCACAGTGCGGCGCAATTAACCAAAAGTTATGTCCAAGTGCGTAATTAAAATGCGGCATATTGAAATGGTCTTTAAACAACGCCTATTGTTCAAACTGGTGACAGTCTACTACCAAAAAAATAAAATCTTAAATCACATTTGTATCTTCGTCTATTCTTTTTTTGTGGAGTTTCGTGTTTTAGTTTTGGGTTCTGACTTTGACACAAGATTTATTGCTTGTCCTAAAATCACAGCAGACCGTTGTAGATATGGCTTCTGCTGCCGTAGCTGCTGCCGGCTAAATCAAAATCAAATTCGAATTGAAAACCAAACCCAAAGCCCCAAATTGGAAACCCAAACAAAAGAGATCTGAGGGCATAAATGAAGTCGCCAACATTAACATCAGCACCAAAAGCATCGACGTTAACGTTAACGTTAGCGCTAACATTAACGCTAACATTAACATTAAGGTATTCATGCGCCTACATCGCCCACTAATTGACCCAGCGACACCGACAATCGCGCACAGTGGGCACTTGTCGCACTTTTTGCTGGCAAAAAAGAAACTTTTCAAATAAACTAATAATAAAACTAATTCATTTTACATTACTTTCAAAGACTTTCTATTTAGAGCTATTAAAAACTTTATAACAAATATTAATAATGAAACTTTATAGTTAAATATAAATTTTATTTAGTTATATTAAACTTTAAAAATCTGTCTTTTATTTTAAAAATTTAACCAAGGCTTAAAAATAAATCTTTTCTTAAATCAAATCTTAAACAAAGTTTGTTCTGTTTGTTGCCTTAACAATCCTACTGTGCGAAACCGAAACCAAAAGCCAAATTCAAAGCCATCTTGCTGATAAGAGTGACTGTTGGCCAAGCTCAATTTGAAGTGGAGAAGTCGAGGAGTTTGTGGAGCGCATTCGACACTTTTTGATCGACTTGGCTGCTGCTGCCGTTGGCTAAACCTTCATTTAAATGTGGCTTGAAACAAGGGGTCAGAGGAATGATAATGGGAATGTGATTGGAATGGGCATGGGGATGGGTATGGGTATGGGGATTGAGCTGATGATGCCTCATAATGCATACAATATGTCTCTATAGGATTTCAGTGGCTTCATTGATTCTTATCACCCCATAAAATACATTTCGTTTGATTATTTGTATTTCTCTCGCTTCGCATCGCTTCTTGCCGCTTTTTATAAGCCCTCTAGTCGGCTGCTTCCCGGCCAGGTTGTCATGTCGATTGTTGGCTGTTGCTTGTTGCTTGTCGGTCTCGTTGTTGTCGCCATTGTGGCTCGTCGTTGGCTTTTATTTGTTTTTGTTTCGTTTTTTGTTTTCATTCAAGTTGGAACATAGTTGGGACTGGACCTAGTGCGATTCTGTGTGTAATTTATGTCTTTATTTAGTAAAGATTTCGTTTCCTAATTTATTGTGTTATCTGTTTGGGCAAACGGGCATCAAACAGCACTCGGCACTCGGCACTCGGCTCTGGGCACTCTCTTCGCTCCTCGACACCTCTAAAGATGTTCCTTCTCCATTCCTCTCCCCTTCCCTCTCACTCTATTAGATGCTACTTCTGCTGCTGCTGATTGTGCGCATGCGATGTCGTTTGTGCTCACCTTTTTGGCCACTCATTCGTTGGCCGTCACCTGCAGTCAATGTTTGGCTACCTCTGCTTCTGTCCCATCCCATCCCATCCCAATCCATCCGTTCCCATTCCATTGCCTTGCCCATTAAGAGCGTGAAGTGATCCCAATTTATCTGCTATCGTCTGATAATGCTCATCGAACAAAGTGAATTAAATTGAATTTGAAAATAGCCGCATCATAAAAAGATTTAAGACGGCGACAGAACGGTACTTATTAACCAACTATCCATTACATATCTATTCATACATATAAACTTTTCTTATAACCAAGTTATTTGTTATGTTATTTATGCTCGTCTCCAAGTGACGTCAGCACTGCCTCAGGGCCAACACCTTAACCGAAAACATCTTCATTAGGCCACATCTTTGGCACCAGTTCCAACTGCTACAGGAACCGGAGTCTGCTCCGAATCGGCGAGCGACAAGTGCTTTTTCTTGTACCAAACGTCGCTTGGGCTAATTGGATTACTGGACACTGAGTCTGAGAAGTCTTTACCAGCTCCACGTCCAGCTCCAGCTCTGGCTACGGGTACGGGTACAGGGCCTGGGTTTTAGCCTGCACCGTGTCAATTAAATCTGCGAACGAAATGCTTACATAAATTCCAAAATTGCTTACGGTGGGCATCGATTTAAATGGAACAGTAACAGCCGACTGCGAGCTATGCACAGTGGTGCAAGAGTGAAGTATAAACAGTTGAAGAAAATAGTGTTTTAATAATAGAGGATCGATTGAGCATATGGAGAATTAATTTATAAGAAAAGTTATTTGAAGATTGAAAAAATATTTAAATATTATAATTTGTGAAATTTATCAACCATTTTTCAGCACAGAAAATCTACAAATAATATTAGTATCTCTTTAATCCTGTGCTCATATTATAGTTTATTATTCTTAGTTTCATCACAGTAATTCTAATAAATCATGCATATTTTTTTTAATCTATATGTTCTTTTCTATATACAGTGGAATCCGGTTATAACGACTCCGCTTAAAGCGTCCGTCCGGTCATTGCGACGAAAATTTGATGACTTGTTATTCCCCATACAAGCTTTTCTTTGCTCATTTCGGTTAAAGCGTCTACCGGGTATAACGACATAAAATCGTCGGTCCCTTGAGTGTCGTTATAACCGGATTCCACTGTATTAAATTTATTCCAAAAACAATTCCTAAAATTTTTGTTAAAATACTAAATTATTTAAAAAAGCAGCATTTAAAATGATTTAAAGACTTTTGATGCTTTTATTTAGCATTTAATTTAAGTTACTTGTTTGTTAATTAAATAATATTAAGTCCAAGAAAATATTGCTTTATTGATATATAATAAATATCTTATGATTCTTTATATCTTAATTATTATATTTGTTATCTTTAATATATCGATATAAATTAATTTAACACCCAGCTTGACTTTTATCAAATTACTTTTTAGCGCACAAGCGCACACTGTAGCAGCGACCGAGACGGAGGCAGCGGCTGCGCAGTCGCTGCAATTTATATGCAAATTTATTAGCAGCCGCATGCCCACTGTAAGCGCTCTTGGCACTCGTCTCTTGGCTCTCGCCTCTTACCTGATAGCTTTAGCACTCGCCGGCTACAAGCTGAAGCTGGCAGAAATGCAGCTTTAAAGGCGGCCCGGGCGGACAGGTGATAACGACGGCACCGTAACGATATTATGACGTCGATTATGATTGCACCTCAGCGATCGTTGGCATCGAAACGCCGACGTCGCTGCCAACGTCGACGCGGGCAGAGAGTAATTTGCATACAAATGGTGAATGCTCGTGCTCAGTGTCGGTTGCGCTTCGTGATTCCGTTGAGATTTCGCAGCGGAATCAGAGTGGTAATTAGATTGTTAATTTATGCGATCGCCCAATGGCCAATGGCCATCTCCAGGCCAAACATTTGGCTTTCCACTCTGGGCCTGGCCAACAAATGTCATGGCCAGCGTCCAAACGTAACAGGGCAACTGCAGTTGTGGTCACTACACTTCAGGATCAGCGCCAATCCTCATGATTTATCGCAACGACGGCTCGTTTTATATATTTTATTTGTGCTGTGACAACACTGTGCCGACACTGACATTTGCATGGATCGCATCGAGCTTACAATCGAGAGTCGCCAGCTTCCATTCCCCCCCTGCTCTCTCAGTTGTGAGCTCTGTTCACAGTTCCCAGTGAAGCGACATTAAAGGGCATTCTGCTGTCAGATCCGCTGCACACTCGCAGCTGTCCAGCGCCTTGACACCTGTGAGATTCTCTGATGTGCCAGCCCAAGTCTCTACAGCTTCTCCAGCAACTCGACAGTGACTCTATTAAGAACACTTTTCTGGTGCTTCTTTCGAGTGCGTCTCTCTTTCTTCAGTATATCGTGCTCTTTTTGTAGCTTTGTAAGCTTACGTCCTACTCTTTGCTGTCTATTCCTCTATACTTTTGCTGTCCCCTCTTCCTACTGTCTGTCCATTCTCTTAAACCTAGCTGTAGTCTCTCTGTGGTTCTCTTTATCTATCGTAAAATCTGGAATAATATCTAATATTATAGCACTTCCCACTTCACCTACTTCCCTTTTGCTCTAAATTCTTTAAACTATATCAGATATTATTATTCTGTTTTTCGTAAACTTCCTTTCCAACTTGTTTTCCTGTCTATATCTAGGTCATTATTATTTCTTTTATTCTCTTTCTGATTATCCCGTTCTTATCTCTATCCTCTATCAATTTCTGTCTATTCCTTTTATCAACATTTCTATAACTTTTGCCTGATTTTCCTCTCTGTTTTCCTGCACATCTTATCGGGTTTTTTCTCCCTCTCTCAACTTCTCTCTTCTCCCGATTTTTTCTTCCAATCAAACTATCTATCTACTTTATATACCGCATAATTGAACCCTTTTTCCCTTCTCCTTTTCCTACTCTACTCTTTTCCACCCACTCTACTCGCTATCTACCACCCTCCTTCCCGCTCTCTCCAACCCCATCTCTCCGTATGACTCCACTAATTGTAAGCAATTAATTTACACGCTTGTACTATTTTTACACATTTAGGTTATGTGCTAATTTCTACACAATGTGCATGACGGATGGCGATAAAAACCCGATAATGACGATGACAATGGCGATGATGATGATGACAATGACGATGGTGATAATGGTGATGCAATGACATAATAAAGTCGACAACGACAGCAGCGACAACAAGCGGCAACTAGCAAAGCAGACAATGACTTCTCTTAGCGCTCCCCTCTCCCCTCTCACTCACTCCCCTCCCTCTACCTAACTGTCTCTTTCTCAGTTGGCTGTGTGGACTGTGGAATATGCAAATAGTATGCGCCGATAAAGATCACGCCGAACAAACAATAAACAGCAAAAGCGGCAGCAGCAGGCGGCAAGCAGCAAGTGGCAGCAACAACAGCAACAACAGCAACAACAACCGCAACGATCGCTGCTAACTGTTGTGTGTTGTCTGTAGTCCGCAGTCTGTTGTTTGTTGCTGTCATGTTGACAATTGGTAGCTCGCTTTGTTTTTGGCCCTGTTTGGCATTATTGTTGCAACAATTAACACACAATGCTGGCTAAGCAAACGGGCAGCGGGACGCTCCCGCTGCCTTTTAGCCTTTTTAGCCTTTTCCCGCTGTGTGGCAGTGTGTGTGGTTGCTGCGGTGGTCCTTTCTGCTGCCCTCATTCACTTATGCAAAACGAATTCAATTCAATTAACACCTCAGCCAAAGACACTCGAATGCTGTGCACGGTGGCACGCTATCTCCCTCTCACTCCCCGCTCTCTCTCTCTGTCCCTCTCTCTCGCCCTACCCTTTCCTTTAGGTTCCCACTGCTTGCTTTCGTCACCCTTGTCGCCGCTCAGCGGGCTGCTTGCTGGGGTAATCGACACACTCAGCACAGGAGTAGGACCAGGCCACCAGGAAGAGCCGCTCTCGGGCGACAGGTGGAACATGGAGCATGGAAAGGAAATGAGCTACACTGAGCGCTAAAAGGAGTAGCTAAAACATGGCACTGGTCTAGTTATTTATGTGACAAAATTTTGCAAATAATTGGATTGACTGATCAAAGCGATAGGACGACTCCGACTCGACTTGACAACGGGGGAAAACAGGTATAGGAATTGGTATTGGAATTGGATGTGGAATTGGAATTTAATTCAATTAAATGCGTACTGCGCTGCAATTCCTCAACCAGTCAGTTGTTATGGCCAAGTTCTGCTCTCTGGCTGTGACAGAAGGCAGCTGACCCAGCTGACCCCAGTTAGGTTCTGCTTTTACCTCTTTCTGTTGCCTTTCTGTGATGTCTTCATGTCCCACTCAACTGGTTCTGCTCCGTGAATGATGTGTGCTCATGTTTGGCTTGACGCTTATTAAATATGTGTGCAGCGGTTGCAGCTGATAAGCTGAAAACTGTCGTCCAAAGGGTGCTCAGATCAAGATCATAATCATGAGCTCAAGATCACAAACGATCGGAGGAGCAACTCTGTTGTCTCCAACTGAAAGCTTTCCCATAACTCACACATGTTATACTCGTATGTGTGTATGCGGGGCCTTGATCACCGCCACACAGCCTAGCCTAATTGGATTAAATGAATCCAATGAAATCGAAAACAAAATCAATCTCTAAGTTTCCCTTTTGTGTCCATTATGCGAATCATGTTTATGCCCAGTAGCCAAAGGAGTTGAGGGAGTGTGATAGCTTTGTGCAGAGTCTTTGTGACGAGGAGTTTGGGAGGAATGAAGATAGGTAGGTGAAAGGTCTTAAATAAAATATTGAAAAGTAATAGATGTTTAATAAAAAGATATTAAGACAGTGAACACCAGGGTTGCCAAGTAGTGTGGTTATAGCCTAAGGAAATTTGTACTTTACTTGCAGTTAAAATGCTGCATATGCAGATAAGTATTTAATTTAATGTCTCTATAGTCTTCACTCAGATTGGCTTTAGTTCCATTTCATGTATTTTAAATATTGTGCAAGCCAGGGTTACCAAATATTGTCTATATGTTATACTATACCAATTGAGAACCTTCATCTTATTATTTTTTCATTTTTGGTAGATTTTTCAAAGTTTAAGTAAATTTTAGTAAGCTCTAGGGTTACCAAATACTGTAATTACCACTGTTATTCTACCATGTACTTAGCTTTTCTAAATTTCCTTAGCTCTCCCTGGGCATCTCCCAGTCGAGCACACTCTACCAAACCCATTTCTGTGGGAGACACCGCGTTCAGTTGGCTTGAGTTTTACTTAGAAGTTGTCTGCGATTCGATTTGAGACCATTTGCTCATCTGAGCGTATTGAACGATGTTGAAATCTGCTCGTAACTTTGATATCCATGGGAACTTGGAAACATGGAACTATCCCCAAATGAGGCATCAGCTGTGCTAGCACTGAGTCACAACTTTTATATAGTTTTTTTGGGCAGCTAATAGACCCATATAATTACCAAAAGTCGCCATCAATATTTTAGTTGCATTTCAGTTAACAAAAGTCACAAAGAGGTGGAAGAACACGAAGAAGAAGTAGAAAAGAAGAAGGAGAAGTAGAAGAAGCGGGACTCAAGAGCAGCTAAAAGCCAGTTGAGTGTATCCCTCGGATGCGATAACCCACAATTTGTGGCCACCGTCCACAGTCAATGTACACACATGTGTAACTAAGTATTATATAGTACACTATAATTTGTGCTATTTGCCTTTGAGAGGTCCCAAAAAAACACAAGTTAAAAACAATATAAACTGAAGTGCTACTTGAGTTCAGTCGGACAGTCGAAAAAGCAACTCAGTTTGAGATTTGAAAAATGCAAATTATTGAATTCGAAATGCAAACAATCATCAAGTTTAAATTGTGGTAAACACTGTGGAAAAAGTTGGTAACAGAGCTGGAAATGAAGCCAACCAAGACCTCAAATAAAACCCACAAAATTGTCTCGTTTTGTGGTCAGCTGGAATTAGTTTTGTTACCAATTCCGAATTCAGAATTCCAAATTTCGAATTTCCATTTTCCCATTCTACATTTCCCCCTCAATTATACGCTCCGTCTGCGTTTTGGGCTGATTTGGAATTCGGTCAGAAGGCCGTCAACCCTTTATGGCTTATTGGTAACACCTCTTGAATTTAGACGGTTGCATGTATGGTCACTTAATTGCCCAACTAGAGAGCAAGAGAGGACTCCGAAGTACGTTTGCGGTTCACTGCCTGGCGGCATAATTAAGCCAGAAATGAAATAAAAGGGTTTCTAATCTTTGGCTATTATTAGGCTGTTAACTGTGGCAGCGTCTGTCAAAGCCGCTTCTGTTGCCAATTGTGTTAGTACCGAATTCAAGTTGATGCCACTGCTGATTGCCGCAATCTTGCCAAATTTATGAATACTGAAATTCCACTGTAAATAGTAAATAGCTGGCGCATGATTACACTTGCAACACTTGCTACTGCAGTGGCAGTGGCTGAGGCAGAGGCGGTGCAGCTAAGCGTTGGCCACTTGCCCATGTCTATGACCATGGCTATGGCTATGGCTATGGCTATGGCTAACTCACTGTGGCTTTGCCTGCTTATGGCCGTAAGCTCTGCAGTGGCTAAGACGCAGTAAGTGCGCTCTGATCGCCATCGCGAGTGCTTCCTGTGGCGGCTATTATGCCACACACACTTACCAACACTAGAGATGCGCCATTTTGCTCACAAATGAACAAGTTCAAATGAGCAGAGCGAGAAAGGAACGAATCAGCAATACATTTATTTTGTGATTAAGTTATATATGTTATCATTAAAAATATCTCTTAATTTTAAATTTATAAATAGAATTACTGTAGCTAAAGTTACTATACATTCGAAAACTACTTTTAAATATTTTTGTTATTCCCAAAAAATTCAAGTAGCTTATATAGAGGTACAGAAACCCTTTTCAAACTTTTTAAAAGCAACATATCTGCGTTAATTTTTCCTACAAAATTATTAGTTGTTTTTCTGCTTTTTCCTGACCGATTTTTAGCTCTTAGTGTTTCATAACTCCACCGATTTATCTTGGCGAACCTATTGAAGTCTTTAGAGCGATCTATCCTGGAAAATTTATGTCTTATAGCTCCGATAACGATTTTTTCGCTTCAACTAACTTAATTTATAGACCTTAACACAGCTCATCGCTTATGTACCGTTAAACTAAGCTTACTATACTTTACTATTAAAAGTAAATCTCTAGTGAAGAGCTAACCGATTCGTTCCAATAATCTCTTCATTATTCCTGCCTCCTGAACAACTGACTAGAATCACAAGACATATACAATAAGCACCACAAGGTAACAACTAAGCAAAGTTAATCAAATGCGCTCTTTTTGAACCCAGTACAACCATAAACCAAAATGAACTAAAATAGTCAACTCTTATGATATTCATACTACATAGCATAGCTGATAGAATGGCGGATTTGGGCAGCGCTTGAGGCTTACCTGGATCTGCATTCGCGGACGTAATGACCACATTTACCATTTACCAATGGCGCATGTGCACACCAGAGCCCAGTGAGTGTGTGTGTGTGGGTACGTGTGTGTGTGTTGGTAATTACGTGTAATTTGCACTCCTTTTCATGCACATAGCCACTTCCACCGCCACTAGCCACTGCCACAGGCTGTCCGAGTTGACTTGACTTGAGTTGACTTGGCCAACGCCAGATGGCCAATTCAAATGGACTTGAGTTGCCCCTCCCCTGACGCATTACACAACCTCCATTGTTTCCGTTTTCCGCACAATTATTACTTATACAATATGTATAAATTTTAAAACTACAAAAAGGAATTGTGCATAAAAAAAAGGTGACAGAGACGCAACCGAGTGCCGTGTTGCCGTGTTGGCTGTATTTGCCAGTTTGTGCCGTTTTTACGGCCACTTAACAAATAAATAAATGGGCCAGCCAAGAGGCCAAAAGGCAGCAGCAAAAACAGCGTTAACCACAAGCCAAAAACACCGACCTCATCGCTTTGAGCCAAAGATTAATAGCTGTAATTGTTATTCATTGAACGCCGCGACTCTGCTATTGTCTCAACACTTGGCCGGAACCAGGCTCAAAACCATCTGCCTTTTGGCCTTTTTTTTTTTGCTTTTGGTTTCAGTTCTTACTGCACTTTTTTTTTTTTTTTGGCTAACATCTTAAACCGCAAAACGTCTGCTAAATTGCCGGCATCTCCAGCAAATTGAAATGTTTTGAAAACACAATTGCAATTTTATACTTGTTAATTTACCGTCATTTATATTTGCCTAATTTGGGAGTTTTCCTCTAAATGTTTTCGCATTGGTGGAGGATTATCTAAACACGCTCTAAGGGTAATTAATATTTAGACCTACTCAAGAAGAGTAGAGAGTACAGGGTTTGCTAGAAGGGATGTAAAAGGCAGAAGGAGGCTTTTCTGATCAGCACCAACGCACGTCCATCCGTCTGTATGCCCACCTAAATCTCAGAGATCTATTTCGCTAGCAGCCCCCTACCGCCCCGAAAACTGTAAAAAACCTTTTTCATAACGCCACAATTTGGGAACTACTAGGTCTATCCAGACCAAACTAACACTTTGTATGTACGGTATCATCATAACCAACCTCACCAAATTTGCTCAGGATTGGACAACTTTATCCAACAGCTGTCATAGAAGAAATCGGTCGACATAACCTATTTGTATGGAAAAACGCACAAGAATGAGTATGAAGTCTTTTACAGTCAGCTCTCTCGACTGTAACCTTTCTTATATACGTATTATATCAAAGCTGATCTACAAGTAGTGGCAGACATTTAAACCACTCTTAGAACTTATAGATACGAGTATGTACATACATATATGCTATGTATAATCCAAGAGGTCACAACAAACCCAGAAAAAAAGCACAGCAAATAAACATGAATATGAGCAGAGCACAGGTCTGCTCGAATTTGCCTATGTACACGAATACCTGTAAACAGAGCAGCGACATTGGTTCCGTACGGTCTTAGTCTGAGTCCGTCTCAGTTTCGTTGCCGGGTTCGAATTGGTATCGCGAACGTGCGCGGAGCAGAGCCAACGAACAATGTGCAAGTGAAGCCCCATAAATATTGTTTAATCGATGTTTGCTCTACGTTTTATTGCATTTATGGCGTTTTTAATGAGCGCGCCTTCAAGCCCCACGCAACAGGGGTCGGTAGGGGGGCTAGAGGCGAGGGCTGGAGGGGTTTGAACAGTGCAACATTTTAATTTTATGCCCCGTATGCTGAATGTCGTATGGTTATGGCGACTTGTAATCTGCTAACGAAAGGGAATACCAAGAGGGGGAGGGGAGGGGCTGCCAGAGGGGGTAGTAAAAGTAGAGAGGGAAGGGCTGAGCACTGCGGCCACTAAGAAAGTGGCAAATGCGGTCGCCAGAGCTTACAACATTTTTGCCAGTGACTTTGAACCGATTGAGACCCAATGGGCGCAGAAGCTGACGGTGTGAGGGGTTGGAGGAGGCTCAGGAGGCTAGGAGGGGTAGCTGCGAAATTGACATTCATCAGCAATTAATTTTTGTGCGCCTCGGCAACAATGTAATTGACTGGAGACGGGCCAAGAGCAGCTACAAGTCCAAGACCAAGCGAGGCAGAGATTGTGTTGCCAATTGGCTCGTAAAAAGCGGAGATTTTAAAGCTCTTGTTGTGGTTGTTGTTGTTGCCATAGATGCGGTTATTGGCCATCTTAATCTTATCGCTTTAACGGTGATTTAGCACTACACTGAGAGCGAGTGTGTCCTCCTACAGCTCCTACTGCTCCTCCACCTCTCGACCCGATCTTGGCCATTAAAGTATCTCATCAAGTTTTATCGGCCATTAAAACGAAATCCGTATTTAATTAACCAGCCCAAAATGTGAGCATGAATTGGCCTGGCCAGGCGCGCACAATTCCCAATCCCAAATCCCAATTCCCGTATTCCGATTTAGCCATTTTCTGTGCTCTTTTCCGACGCCTGCAGCTAGTTAGTTTGTTGCTGATTATGGTTATGGCCAAGTTGTTTAACCCGCCGATTTCTTAACTTTTTCTTTGCTTTGATTTTTGGCCATATGTTCGTGCCAAATTGCTTAACCTTAAACCAGAGAGTCTGTTCCGACGTCCTGGACGAGCTGACAGGGTGTTGAGTGGCAGATTACATGCATTAGGCTGCCACAGTGTCCACTCTCCCCCCCCTCCCCCTGCCACGCCCTCGCAGCCGCTGCACATTTATCGCGCCTTGACAAATTTACGGCTTGTAATTGCAGTCAAGAGTCGAAAATAAAAACTCGACCGCACTCGAAAAATCCACAACTTCATAAACAGCCAGACACGTTCTCTGTGTGTGTGTGTTAACTTGGCTAAGCTCCTGCCTGTCGATCGCTCAATTGTTGTGCTCTCGGTCACTGTCTCTCCCGCTCTCCCTCTCTCTCATTGCCACTCTGTCTGTCTCTGTCTCCACTGTACCCAGTAATTTGCGACTTGGATTTCCTGTTGGTCCTCCATCTCCGTCAAAGTTGCTCAGCTTTCCACCCCTTCCCCCTACGCCCCTCTCCCACTGTTCTGCTGCAATTTTCAGTAAGCTTCAGATGCTCACAACGGCGCCTTTCACCGTCCGTTAAACCCCATGGATTATTTCCTGCGTCTGCGTTTCTCATAATTTATATTGTACTCGTTAATGTTGGCCAGCAGCTGGTCGAGTTAGCCCGTGCCACGCCCCTGGCCGCACTCCTCTCCACCCATTTTGTCTGACTGGTCACCACCACAGTAGCCATAGCGCACCCACTCACCCTCAGCTTGGGGACACCACTCGAGGGCTGTGGGTGGGGGGGGGTAGCAGAGGAGTGGAGAGGGCTGCTGGCCAGCCATTAGCGTGTGTCAGCCATGTTTATACCGCATTGCCACTGGCAAGTCAAATTTGTCGCCTACGCAGCTGTAAATCATGTGGTAAAAGCCATTGGAAGTGCCCAAAATTCATTAAAGTAAATTTGACTTTTATTTGACAAATTATTAAAGAATTTTTAAATTTAAAATGGTGTACTTTTATTTAAAAATAAGATATATTCAGATTTATTAATATATTTTTAGATAAGTTATATATTTTTATTACTTTCAATACAATATTGTGAAATTAGACATAATGAAGATTTGAAAAATTTGATAATTTACGGTCTGAGGCTTACAATCTTCTACTTAACTAACTATCTAAAGTCTATATAATTTAATTTAAATTAAATTAAACTATTGTCTCGATTAAATACTCTAGTGAAAACGGTTAGGAACTCGAATTCAGTATATAACAGTCTAAAGTAAGATAATGAATAGTTTTCATAATAGTTTTTATATTTTTAAAAGATTTTGCTTCACTATAAAATATCCAAAGGCTTTATAAAATTAAATCCTATAAACTTTAAACTTTCTTTTTTATATGCAAATAAATTATTTTAGTTATACTATAATCAAAGATTTGTTTACTGTAAAATGAAGTTAAAAGTGTTTAAGCTTCAGACTCCTTTTAAGCACATAATCAAATTTTAACCCACAACTAAAGAGCAAAAAGGTTTTATCTCCGCGAGTAACTGTTGAGTAGCTGTTCCACATTTCTAAACGGTTCCGTTTGTGTACTCTGAGGCGATACGTTGCGATGCGTATCTACAATTGTCTATGGTCTATTGCGGGCATAAAAAATGAAGAGGACGTGATCCACAAAAAAAAAACACAGCAAAGACTTAAAAACTTAAAACAAAAAGATGGAAAGGTGAAAAATGAATTATGTATTTTGTATTGCACTTGAAAGTGAGTGTTCACTGTGCTGTTTAAAAGGGTGCTCGATATGGCGGCGCTATCGGGACGGACTTCAAGCCGGGGCTGATTGATGGTTATGCGCCTACGCAGCAAACTGAGCCAAGGTGAGCGAGGCCAAATTAAATGGTATTATTAAAAGGTAACAAGCTAAACGCCTTTTAAAAGGAGCAAAAAACAAGAAGAAAGGGGAAAAGGGGAAAGAGAAGTCAAAATTGAACCCGGAATGCGTTATTTATGCATTAGCAGCGAAGGTGAAGAACTGCACCTGCCAAAAACCCGTAGAAGCAGTAGAAGAAGACAATGAACTCCTTGAGTGACTGACTGACAAACTGAGTGAGTGTAGGCACAGGAGCTGTACCCTTTGCTACTGTGGATTTAAATAAATTCCAAATTAAGAAAAACCCGCTGCACAAAAGGGTTCCCAGTGGCATTTTCCACATGCTCACACTCGGACACACACAAGATGCAAGATGCAGACCCCATCATCAATTCATCAAAACATGCGTCCTGCGTTCAGTGTCCAGTGTCCTTCGTCCTGTGTCCAGCGATTAAAACAAAAAACGAAAAGATAACAACGCGGAAAAAATTAGAGCAGAAGAAGAAGCCGCAGAACATGAGTTCAATATGGCATAAATTTTCGTTGTTTTAACTTTTTTTTTACTACTCACTTTTTTTTGTGGTTTTTCTGTTGATAATGACGCAACATTTGAGGTTTTTTTTTGTAGCCGGCGGAAATGCCGCGACAGACAGGTGAGTTTCAGATGCACGATTTGCCAGCAACCTGAAGACGGAGGAAAAAACTTAAACTATCCTGATCCTGATGCGCGTGTGTAGCATGCGTCGGTTGCCCGAATGGAAATTAGCCCCCGACCGCCTTCAAGTTGCTCAAAGACTTCAGCTGGAATCGCGTGTGTCTAGCCAGCAGCTCCTAAACTGCTCCCAGAGAGGGAGAGTAGAACGAGGAGAGAGAGAGAAAGAGGAGAGTTAGAGACTACGTGTGACATGATCAGCCTGCTCTAATAACCTATCTAAGCCTGCTGCTGCCAACTGACGGCCTTGATCTACAACTTGCGCTTAAGTCTTCTCCTGCTCCGCTTAGCCCCCTTCTCCACTTCCTCCTCTTCTACTCTGCCAGCTTGGCTTGCATGCTGGCTCATCACCTGGCTGTCGGATGAAGCAATCGACCTTCGTCGATTCCGCTCCTGTGAAAGATTAAATTTATTTTGAGTTCATACGTCGCGTGATTTAAGCATTTGTTTCCTGAGACTCGTTCTGAGACTGAGACACTCACCTTTAATTACGAACTGACTCTCACCTTTTGTCTATCCACTGGCGCTTTGTAGTTTGCCCCCATCGAATTTGAAATGGAATTCAATGAACTGCAGAATCATGTGGCTAATGAGTTTCTATATTTAAAAAAATACTACTCTTTCAGTTAGACCGCAGACAGAGAAGGTATAAGATATATACATAGTATATTCAAGGTTGAAAATTCTTTGATTTGTTTTCAGTTAAATAGGCAATAATCTACTTATTTAAAAATATAGCAGCCTGTGCTAAAAATAAATAAAATTGTATAATTTCAAAGCTTGAAATTTTTAAAACTATTTTTATTCTAAACTTATTTTAAAATGGAATTTTAGTTGGGTTTTAAATTTACATTAAAATATATTCCTTTAATTTTGCGCAGACTTTTCATACTTTAGCATGTTCAATATGTTGAGTACACACTGTAAGCACTTGTTATATAACTTAAACGTTAAATATCTGTGCACTGCAAAACTAACCCCTTGAAGTTGTTTCAAAATCCCTGAAGTTCTATAAATTTGTTGTAAGTAGACCAACTTTTAATGAAGAAAAATAATTAAATTTTGGATTGAACTCGTAATTGATTTTATGTTTTATAATCTTTATAAAAATTTATATTTTTTGGGTCAAACTTCATGATTATTGTAAGCTATTTGATAAGACAAATAAATCGAAGTTCTAGAAAAGTTGTATATACATTTCAGTTGTTTTCCTGGAATCATTTTCTTACATGTCTTCACCAAAAATACAATATTTAAACCATTTTCTACTCATTTCAGTACATAAGCAAACAGCGATTCAACTCAAATAATTAATTATTCCATTGGTAAAGTACATAAAAGATTAAAGGACCTTCCACAGTTACTTACAGGTAATAAATGTGCATAAAGTGCGTACATATTTCAGTTGTAGCTACTTATTGGTGTGTTTATGCTGCTAATTGGTCACGTCTGCAGCGGAATAACAAATGTCTGTCACTTTGTGCCTATGGCGATCGATGTAAAGCAGTGAAGGAGGGGGAAATGAGGGAAGAGGAGAACTCAGAGGGAGGACAGAAGTAGCAGAGAGAAGTCAGTGGGGCAGGAGAAGTAGTCAGAGTCGCGCGACTCATCTGTAATCAACGTCAATCGGTTAGTTAACATACACAGCTACCCACACACATGTATGGGTGTGTGTGTGTTTGTGCTCAAGCGTATGTGTCACGTAGCTCATAAGCAGCGCCATTATGAAGATTGATACGAAGCCTAATAATGTGGTAACATAAATGAATTGTCATTACTTTACACCAACTAACAGCTATTGCCGTCTCCCTTACACACCGCAGGCCATCTCTTTCGCACGCTGTGACAAGTGCGGGCAACATTTTAAAGCCAACTAATTCCATTTTCCAGTCAGCCAACAAACTCTTCTCCTTCTTCGCTTTGTTTTCCCTTCGTCTTGCTCTTTATCAGCGGAAATCTTTAACTGCAGCTTACTTAACACACACGGGGAGTCACACACACACACACACTGACACACACACTCACACACTTGCCGGCTTGTCCTTTGTACCCGCTGCTACCTCAATACAAAACATCGATCGCTTTTTGATAATGATTTTTGATTAAGTGCCTGCGATTTGTCAAAATATTTCACGCTTGCTGAGCCGCAGTCTGTGGCATGCCACTTGGCAGGGGGTGGGGGGTGGGGGGAGACGCACGTGAGTTGTTGTTGCCGCTGGCGATGTCACAGAGTAATCACTGTACACACTGTACTCAGTGTCATCGTCCCATCAGCGTTGGCGTTGTCAGTTGTCAGCTTCACTCGACAATCGCTGACAATCGTTGGGCACTCGGCTACCTGCAACTGTGCGACTCTCAGCAGACATTGTCAGGTGTGCGCAGGTTCTAAGCCAAGCTGCACTTGGTAGCAAGTTTCACTTTAGGCCAAACAAACAGACACCGAGAGTTGACACTAAAAAATTGCCCATAATGCGTTATGCAGGAGATGCAACTGATAAAGATTTCCTCAGTGACAAATTGACAGACAGACGGACGGGCAGACTGAGAGACTGGTAGACTGACAAACTGACAGCACTGTACGCATTGGCGTATTGATCTGAATTATCAACGATTTGTACAAATACGTGTTTTTAGCTGTTGCCTCAGGACAAACAATAAAATAACAAGAAATATTCGATCAATTTTTGCTTGATGTGAATGGAACACAGCTTTCTAAGGCTGCTAATTAATGTGCAGTCATAAATCTAGCAGGTCCTTTTGTAGAACTCATTGTTTAAGTAAACAGAAATTTCTTAAAAATCATGTCGAAGACAGGAAGGGAGTAGAAATTAGAAGAAGTTGTTACAGAAAGTAGAAATGTAGTTTTGGGTGGCAGGAATAGTTTTAAAAATTTAAGTATATCAAGTTTTAAACATGGATGGAAGTAAGGGCATAAAAACCAGAAGAAATCAAATTATTGAACTCTAAAATAAACATTATGGGAGCTCAGTTAGTTTCACTAATTAACTACATAAATGTATGTACAGAACTGCAGTCTAATATGTGTTTATACCTTAAAAATACTTAGTTAAATTATCATTAGAAGAGCCATACTTCTTGTTAACTTACTGGATAAAATTAGCTTTAAATAAATTGGCTTAGAAATTGGTTTTAAAATTTAGTTCCCCGCTTAAGTTGAGTTCGTAGCCAGACTTTCATCGAACACTATACAATTTTAAGATCAAGCAGTAGTAAAATTGTTTAAAGAAAAGTTCTAGTTATAGACAACAAGTCAACTGCAGTTACCAAATACTTATTTTGGCCAAGTTAATCCCCCCAAAGCCAAGCTAAGTTAAGCTAAACTTCAAACCAAATTCGGAGCCGTTGACCAAAGGGAGCGCCAGTTGACACATGAGAGCAACTGCAACTTTTACACCGACAGAGAGTGCTCTCCGCTGCTGCTGCTGCTGCTCCTCCAGACCGCACCCTCGTCTGCTGCTTAACACCCTGCACACCCCTTAACCCCTCCTTGCCCTCGTTTCCGCCTGCTATCTGCTTGCTATAAAAGCAGCAAACGTGGATAACACAGACGTGTCAGCGAACGCGAATGAGAACGAACTTCAGACGAGCACAGACCGAGTCTTGGTTTGGTTTGGGTTTGGGTATGGGTTTGCTTTGGTTGAGGCAGCGACAAAAGCAGAAGTGATGACCGGACAACAAACTACATTCAACAGATAAATACTGAATTTATGACTTAATTTAACTGCGAGCCAACGACAATTTTGATGATACCGAGAGCAAGAACGAGACGCAGACCAGAAGAGGAGGCTAAGGAGACTGAGACTGAGACTGAGACTGCGACTGAGGCAAACATGAGTGGGCAGTGACCAAGATTGTAACGGGGTGCGGACGGGCAAGAGACTGGGATCGTACATTAGCCAATCCTGATCGCACATAGCTTCATTCACAGCCCGAAACGAGCATAATTCAAGTTGCAAGCACAGCGGACAGCGAGGATTGGGGCAGGGAACATCTTATGCCGGCTCTGCGCTGGTCTGGTCTGGCCTGGTTTGCTTGATGTCTCTATTGGCGCATTGACCAAAAAAAAAAGGCAAAGAAAACAAGCGACAGTCAAGTACACACTGGGAAATACCCGTTCGTTAAGTTAAGGCCACAAGAGGTTATACCTTAAGCTAAGAGGTGTAAGCTTCAACTGTGTATTACTTAAAGCTGGGCATGACAAACTCAGTAGTCTTTGCAGTGCATAAAGGTTAAGCTCTCCCACTGTTTTTTTGCCTAACAACCCATCCAATATACCCCTTGTTCACCACCTAACGGGTATGCTGAAATAAAAGAAGTTTAGCGCAAATTGCGGCAGCAAACAGAGCAGACAGACGAGCCAAGTACAGTGTAGATGCCAGTCGATAGTTATCAAAGTGAGTACGCCATGTGGAGGCATCACTGTAGTGCAGTGCGGAGCGGTGCAGACTGTAGTGTAGTCTGAATTAATTTATCGCTGCGCTAGGCGCACAAATTGTTGCCGAAGGACATAAGCGAATGCCCTTGCAACACACATTGGGGCACGAATGAGCCAACGAACACATGGCAGCTAAATCAGAGCAGAGCGGGAGACGGTGAGAGATCCATCTGCTTAGCTGGCTAAGCATCAGCCAACTGACTGTCAAGACGGACAGGGGCACAACAGAGGCGAGAGGTGCGGGGTCAGGGGTGAGGGGCAGGAAGGAAGCGGCAATCGCACACAAAATGTGTTCTGCACCTTTGACTGAGTTTGCGTGTTGCATGTGCCACAATGGGCAATGTGAAGAGTCTTACGCATAGCTGAAGATTTCAACTTTTGTGACAGCAATTAACTCCAGTCTCAGTCTCGGTTTCTCAACCTTTCTCCCTAAACAAAATGAAAATGCCCAAAATGGGCAGCTCCAAGTACAAAAGATACATGCGTGTGTATCTCATAGATACATAGCTACACAGCTACACAGACGGGGTGAAATTTAACCAAATGTAACGAAATAACGTTTCGTGACCCAAACAAATTATTAATTATTAATTGGGGAAAATATGCTATAATTGTGGCGGTGGCTTCTTCTATTTTTTGTTTGTGTTTTTTACCATTTCTCTGCTTCTTCTTGTTCTTCTATTTTCTTTGTTTCTTCAGCTTGACTTGGCCCGAAAATTAAATGAAATTAGCCAAGCAGGTAATTTCACTTTGCATGTGACGAATTCTCTGCTCCCAAACTGTGAGAGAGGTGCGTGACCTGTACAGGTCACTCGTACTCGATGGTGGGTGATCCAGAACCTGGCAGGACAGCTGTGTTCACCACCTTACCACAGGCGATAATTGCAACGCTAAACGCAGTGAGAAAAGAGCCAAAGAAAAGGAAGAAAAAAAGATACTCGACTTTTCACAGGACACAATTCAACAGTTGAAATGCATTTAACACTTTGGGCCCAATTCCAGCGGCTAAGGGGACAAAACAGAACGCGTTCGCGACGCGACGTTTCGATAATTTTGATTTATGTGGGTAAATCATGAAGGGAACCCAAAGATTTACGACAGATCAGCTACAGATTTATTACTTTTTGATAGGGCGCGAGAACGAGAACGAGAACAGAAACTGCGACTGAAAAGGAAAGGATTCAGCTCGGATTGCTTCACTGCAGATTCACTCCAAGATATCAGCGCTGACTGCGCTAATTTGTGGCGGTGACGGGCGGTAAGGGGTGGTAAGGGGCGTGGCAGAGTGCAGCCAACAGGCAAATGCGCTTAATGTGCGCTGCCGCGTTTTTAAGTTGTTCTAATTTGCCAGCGCCTCGTACCTCTCCCTCCACCTCTCCCTCCTTCTCCTCTTTCTCTTTGTCCTTCGCCTGTTAACCGCTTTCGTTATGCCACAAAAGGTGTCAACGACATGCAGTCGTAAAGATCTGTGGCAAGTGTTGTCACTTTGGGACTCAATCGGTATCTCGCTTAAGTCAAAAACATTCATTAATTCCGTCAAAGTAAATTTTAATAACTTAGTGTAAGGTGTAACATGTTTAATTTAAAATATTTACTAAGTCAATGGCTTTAAAATCTTATTTAAAGCTTTTAATTTTCCTTTTTATCCTTTCTAGTTTCTATACTTTCCTAGTCCTTAAAAAATTCTCAAATTTTCATTGATATTAGATACATAAGTTATTTTTAAAAGTTTTCTTATATTTGTACAAGTATCTTTATATCCATTTATAACTTCCTTTCGTTCCTTCTCCGTGTCTGTTATATTGACTTGCCCTCTTTTAATATTTTTTTAGCAAATTACAATAGCAAGTAAATTAAAGGTTGCCCATTAATTACTATTTATTGTCTGAGTTCATTTATTTAGCTAAAGCAGCTTTATAAATTGCTTGCAATTAAATTGATTAATTTGCTTAATAATGTAATTGTTTCAGAAATGCTTAAAAACCAGTTTGCTTATTTCAACAGCAGTTCTTGATATTTATTTAATTTTAAAATTTAAGAAAATATATGATCGAATAAAAAATAATTTAAAAAGTTTGATTATCATGTTAAAAATATTTTAAACATAAAATGACCTACTTGTTAACTAAAATTTAAAAGAAAAAATATATTTTAAAAAGTGTTTCAAGACTTTAAAGTATAATCTTAAATATATAATTGTTTACAATGTTGTTTCTACACTGAAAACTACTTGTAAATACTTACGACTACATAAGATAATTTCTAAAATATGTAATTTCTTTAGCAAAAACTTTAGTTTGCCTAGTTTGCAGTGCTTAATGTTATTAGCCATAAATTGCAAAGATACAAAAGTGTGTGTGTGTGTGTGTGTGTTAACTGATTTGAATGGCAATAGTTGAGAGAAGTATTTGCGATGAAATCATTTTTGTGTTACGCTCTGAAATCGCAATGGGAAAGTTTGTGGCTGTGTTGCCACCTTCTTCAGTGGCTTGTTGCCAGTTTTAATTTAGCAGCTACCGTTTTTTGTAATTCTCCTTTTTTTTTTGTAGTGCCACAAACAACAATGGCAGCCTGGTTGCAGTTGGAGCGGCAATCGTGATTCGTAGCTGGGCTTCGAGCGCAATTATAACGGTGCAGCGTGGTAATTACCTATGAATGGCATTTGCATAATAGACCTCAGCAGACCCCAAACAGGGCGGCAAATACACAATGGCCAACCAACAGACCTTACTCCCCACCTACCCCCTCTCACTCAGCCCCTTTTCGTGTCAGAGGTGGGAGCCTGTGTACACTGCAAGTTGGACAAAAAATAAAAATGCATTGCAATTACGTGCACACTCATATACTCAGGCTACCAACGGCCAACACCAACACCAATGCCAACATGCAGTACTTACACCAACAATGGTCTCAAACATCCCAATGGGCTGCCCACCAACCTAACACGCTTGATGGCACCACTACTGCTCGCTCTCTCTCTTTTACTCTTCACTCTCCACACTTCTACTCCCTTTCACTCCCCTTCCCCCTTTGTTGGGTGTTGTTGCCGCCACGCTCTGACGGCTGTGCCGCCATTTTGCTCTTTTCGTGAGCACTGCACTGTGGGACGAAGTGCGTGGCTGAAATCAATAGAATTTAAATAGGAAATTATTTAAACCGCAACTTATTGGCTTTCTTTACATAAAAAGGACTTAAGTTTGATGTACAAGTTGAGAAAATTAATTAAATTATATTTTACTGTTCCAGAGTTTGTTTGAAATTTTCACTGGAAATTATATAATTAATTCAGTACTTGTTGCGGTGCCTTTAGAAAAGGGTTACCTAAATTTCTATTAGGAAAATTAGTGCTAGCGACATTAGAATACGTTCCACTGTTCGTCGCGTTGGCCCACAGTCCTCTTGTTGGTGGCAATTGCTACTCGCTTTGAGACTCGCAACTGCTAACAATGTAACAAGTCGTTTCCCATCCCGTTAACTTTAACTCCCCCACCCTTTAGCCACCCCCTTCGCTGCCTCCCACGATGTGGGGCTTGTCAGGCGGTCGACAACAATGTTAATCGGTCTTATGGTTTGCTCAAGATTCGGGTGACTAAAGACGTTGCTACGTCCATTTATATGCAAATTGCGCTATTTATCGCCATTTTGTTTTTCATGTTTCGCTTTGTTTTGGTGCCCCAACCACCCACTCTCCCGCTCTCCCACTCTCCCACTCTCCTTGGTCTGCTGTTGGTGCGCTTTTTGTGCAACTTCTAATTGCAGTTGGGAGAAATGCTTGGCCCTAGTCGTGGAAATGAAAGCGTAGTTGTAACTGCTTGCGGACTGGAAGTGGGAGCTCTGGAAGTGCAGGTGGGATGGGATGGGGAGCTGTGGGTTGTTGGCTGTTAGCCGGCGGCTGTGTTGCATTTAATTAACCTTATAACGGTTCGCTAGCTCAAAGTGCCTTTCGATCGTTTGAATTTGAATTTGTGAATTATACGATGCGGTCACTGGACAACATTTGAATGAGGTGAATGCAAAATTTCAGCTACCGCTTACAGTGCCTGCTAATTTTTGTATGCAGCTACCAGCACAACTACAAGTACGAATAGTTTTGCTCATCAGCTCGAATTCAGCGCAAACAAAAAAATCAAAAAAAGTTAATAAAAAACAAGAAGCAATCGGAAATTGGTCTGTTATTCGTGTCGTGCCGCCTCCTCCCTTCTTCCCTGACCTGCCCCGCTCCCACACTCCTCCTTGCCGCTGCCAGTCAACAGTCAACATGTTTTTGAGTCCATCTCACACAACAGTGGCAGCATGAGCGAGGGGGAGGGGCAGGGAGGGGAAAGGAAGTGGCAGGAGCGCCTTTTGTTATCGAATGCAAAACTATTTAGCCATTGCATGTTGTTAATAATTTTAAAATCAGATTTCCGCAAGTTTGACGCAAACACGAAGGTAGCCATAGCTGCAGGAATTGTTTTACATTTTGTTGTTGTAGTTGCTGCTGTTCGTCTTCTGTTTGTCCATGACGTGTCCGTGTCTTGATTGCGGTTGCTGCAATGCGCCCTTTAAGGCAGCGGCGACGCAGAGACTTCGACTGCAACAGCGACTGCGGCTGCGACTGAGGCCTGACAATTGTTGCGCAATTACACAGAAGACCTATGGGCACGCAACTTTTCGACGGTTTGCTGCTCTCTTCCTCTTCCCGCTCTTCGTCTGCCCATCTCTCTCCCTCTCTCTTTCGACGCTTAACTCAGATCACGCCTCAGAAAACAGTCTCTGCCGCTGTCGCTGTTGCTGTCGCTGTCGCTGTTGCTGTCGCTGCTGCTTCTGATTTGACTGTTTGCTCTTTGCTGTCCTCAACTTCGGCTCCGTCTTCGTCTTCGCCTTTGTCTTCGTCTGCAGCTTCGGCTTCGTCCTCAATCACGCCATGCACATGAACTACTTTTATACGTATGTCTCCTTCGTCTTACTCCTCGTCCCATCGCTCCCTCCCGCTCTCTTTGGCTCTCCCATCATCGTCTGCAAAATCAATGTTGACGCAAATACGTGTATGTAGAATCATTTTACCGACAGTTCGGACTTATTTCTTTCGCTACCGAATTTAATTGGATTTTCTCCCTGACTTAAGGGCTTTAACTGCTTTGGTATGTGGAAATCATTTCTGGCCCCAGACACGCAATGCTTTTGACCAAAACACTGCAACACTGCAGAATTAGCTTGTCGCAGGAGCCACAGCATTAAGAATTTTTGCACCGCATGGACTCCAGTCCTACCTCCCCACCTCCCACTCTCCTCTCACTCCCTCTGATGTGTCGTTAAGTAAAAACTCACTTAATTTAGCGACGGCAAAGAAGTTAATCATTACATTTCGCCAGTCTACAGTCTTTAGTCGCCGCTAGTCTGCGCTTGTTTAAGAGGAGTGAGAGAGGAGGAAGTGGTGGAAAATCATACTCTCTTACATTCCTCATTACGTGGCTTATTAGAGTTTAAAGCCAAGATACATAAATATATGTTTTACCTCATCATAATTTTAGTAAACTGCTCCTTACTTCCAGATAAGTGTTCTACTTCCAAGTTTACTAAACAAAATTCTTTGTATATTTATTTAATTGTTTAATATTTTAAAAGTTTACTAAGACCAGCAAAAACTTATTAATATATTACATAAACTAAAAAACTTAAATTGATTTATCAAAAGACTTTTAAATTAAAAATTTTTTAAAATTTTTGTCAACTTACTGATGACGAAATAATTCATTAAATGTTCAGTCAACAAAAGGGGTAAAAGTCTTGATGTATTTAAATATTAACAATATTCAACAATTTGAATAAATTATTAGCCATTTAAGTAGCAATTATATGAGCAATTTATAAGTAAAAGTCATTTATAAAATTACATGCATTAATTATAGAAAAGTCTGTTAAAGTAGCAATCGATTAGTTTAGATTTTATATACTATATAGGTATATTTAATATAAGGGGTTTAAAGGAGTAATGAAGAGGCCAAGGTAATTTCGAGTGGAAAATAAAGTTTTTCACTACTTTGTACCGTTAATGTGATAACAGCCACATTTACAGATAACAGCATCTGTAAGTTCCCCTTCTAATTGTCTTGGCTCAACACATTTGCAGTGTGCTTAACCGCGTGAGCCAAGTTATTAAATTTTTCATTTTTACGGTTCAGATATTTTTGTGGCCATTGTGTTAATGGTTGGAACTACAAATGCCCCTGGAGCTAACTAACCCTCTAGACTGACCAGTTGTTTAGACCGTTGTCAGCCCCTCCTCCTGCCCAACAGGGCTCTGCCAGAACCCATTACACACACCCGCAATCGTAATCAACATATGCATATGCCTACATATGGGTAAACATCACCGCGCCGCAAAACCCAAAGGCACAAAAAACAGAAAAAGCGCGCGATGGTCACTTCTTGTCTGTGCTGGTTTTTGGCCGGGCCGACAGCACTACGGGCGAACAAACGGGCGGACGGGACGGACAGACAGACGGACACGGCAAACAAACAAAAACAGGAAGCGTGGCTACCACAAATATGCACTGTCTATGCAGGGCGGGCTTTTTGAGCAGAGTTTAGGTTGGAATTTGAATTTGAGTTTGGGCTTGACGTTGGCTTTGTCTTGCATGTAGATACTAGATCGCTATCTAACCAGGAGCCTCGAAACAACAACACAGAAATAATGTTAAAATAATGGCGGCGGTTGGCTGTCAGTCGGGCGGCCATAATTAATTCCCCCTCTGCCCAGCCGTACACTCCCCCACGCCTACACGCCAAAAAAAAGGGCGCACGAAACGCAATTAGGCGCAAGCATAATTTGTTGTGGACGCCGGCGTTGGCGTTGGCGTTAGCAGCGACGTCGACTACCACGACAATTGACATGCAAATGGCGGTTGCAGAGCCTTTTTGTGTAGCCATTAGATACATTTGATAAATGCTTAATTAGGCGCGTAATTAACGTAATCAATCACATGGAATAAAACAAAACAAAAATCAATCATCGGCAAACTGCTGCCCCATTAGCCAATCTGTGGCAATCAACTCGATTTGTGAGAAACAAGACAGCCCAGTATCATTTAATTCTTAAGTATTTTTCTTACTCTCATTGAGAATTTACAATTCGTTTAGCTCAAGATTGCCTAAAACGTGTGTTTCGTTGAGCTGCCGTCGCTTGAAACCATTGGCTGTTCATTCAGTGCGGCAATTGCGTGCGCTAGAACGAGACAGCTATGTTGTACGGTACTCTGTGCAGTGGTTAGACAGGCACGCCTCTGCCTTATGCGCACACTCTCACTCAATTCGAGTTTACACTCAAACCAGTGAGCGCGTAATTATGACATCGGCTTGTCGATTATGTAAGTTGAGTTGAGTTTGAGCTTTTACTACCAAATACGAATTTCACGTTTCTCTCGATATCTCTCGCTCTTAGTGAAACGTATGTTTTGTCTCGTCTTTTATCTATCTGAAATAAACTATCTATTAATACGAACATTAGTACGAGTCATTATGTCCGTGTTTGCGGTGTCAGTTTGCCGCTTAAAAGTTTGTCTTTTAATTTAAATTACGGTTGCTTTGCGGTGGCAAATTATAGACCATTAAAATTGATTATTTTTTATTATCAGACACAGACATAGCTACACAGGGCTCATCTGGCTCTGGCAATTACGCTTCGATTGAGAAGGCCTTTGTGCTAGCTGCTTTTTAATATTTAATAGTTAGTTTTGCAAAATTGTCATGCATATGCCTTGATTATAGGGTGGACCCTGTAGAATCACGGGTATGCCAGATGTGCGACACTTTCGCAGCGACACCTTCTTGCTCGCCCAAGACACTTTTCACTGCTCAGCGCTCAACGCTCCTCCAATCGCACAAAACCAAGTGCGTTCATCCCCATGAGAGAGAGCGTGTTTGTGTGTGTGTGCGGAAAGAGGGGCTGAAGTGGGGAAAAGAGACAGTGCGACAGCCATTACTTGAAAAATACTCGTTCCCATATCCGACACTGTCCCCACACCTCCACCTCCGTCAGCACTCACTCAAAGGCGACCAGAATCATGAAGGGCACCGCAAATGCAAAAACAAAGCAGAGCAGCGCAGCGCAGAGGAAAGCAGAGCAAAGCAAAGCAAAGCCCAACCACTGTCGGACGACCATTTTATGTAGGCATGCACTGTGGTGCATTTGACAGATTTTATGGAATTAAATCGAAAACTAACCAAACTATTTAGGTATAACCTAATCAGACTGCTCAGTTAACTTAGTTAACAGTTCACAAATCTAAAACAGCTTTTTAAGCGCACGTGATAGTGCTAAAACTTAATTCATGCTTTTACTTAAGTGTCACACAGCAACAATGTCGAAATTTATAGATTGACAAATTAAAATTATATTTTTTTCTGCCTGTTGCCTTAGCTAATAGAGCTTTGTATGTACTGTGTGTAAAAAAATATTTTAAATAGAAATTGTCCAATTTGAGCTAGACATTTAAAAACTACACCAAATTTTTAGAAATTAAAATATATTTGCCAATTTATTCCTTTGATAAGTATACAGTGGGACAATTTAAATGACTTACAGGGGTTTAAAAACATAATAAAATACGACTTCTGTAAACTTGGCAGCGATAAAAATAAAGTTTTTAAGCTAACGCAAAAAAACTCAATCAAAATATATAATATAAATAATTCCTGCACCACAGTGACATGTAAATGTGCATATGTATGCTTGTGTATGTGTTTGTGTCAGGCTGGAAGTGCTAGCGCTATGGGAATGAGAATAAGAATGGGAATGAGCAAATAAATCAATTAGGCGCGTCGCTTCGCCCACAGTCGCTGTGTCGCTGTGACCTCTGCATAAGTACGTCTCGCTCGCACCAAAGCTTAAACAGGAGCAGAATAAACGTGGTGAACACGTAGCTTCACTCACGCGCACACACACTCGCTCGCTCCCGTTCACTCGCACCGTGGACATTGGTACTTGCACTTGAGTTGATTTGAGTGCTTTGCGATGGTGGTGGAGTTTGGTTTTTAAGCTTAATCGGTTACTGTTACTGGCCAGTCGCGAATTCTTGGGCTTTTCTTTTTTTTCCCTTTTTGCCTGCGCTTCCCGTTCATGTCTGCTCTAATGCGTTTTTTGCTCACTCTAAAGTAGCCTTCAGTTTGACTGGACGGCTCCTTGATGGCTTGCACCCACGGTCGTTGCAGCAACTGGAACGGACAGCAAAGCGGACAGACAGACTGACATACAGGCGGAAGACGACCAAGCGGCGACCATGAATGCCCTCATATATCATAATCAAAGTGTGCGATTAGCAGCAACGACTGCGCGGGCTTCCGTTTGTCCGACATGTTTTCTTTTTTGTTCGCTAGAGAAGCGAGTTCGGCATTGGGTTCGGCATCGAATTCGGAATTGAATTCGAAATCGGTTTGAAAACTTTTACTAAATCACACTTACGCCCCGTATTACAAAACAAAGTCACTCATCAATTAAAGACAAGCGACGAGTACGAAAAAGTTTGAGCAGAAAAAGCTAAGCATCGACTGCTTAGGTAGTCAATTATTTATTGAACTTTTACTACTGTTTGAAAACAGAAACTCGCCGAAGCGCTCAATTGTGCGACGCTCATCGACAGCTTCGCTCAAAAACACGCATAAACACACACACACACACAATGCAGGCAAGCTAACGAAACGAAACGAAGAGAAGAAGAAGCAGAAGAGCAGACCCGATCAGCTGCGGCGCGCGGGCAGAGGCGCAACAGCAACAGCAAAGCAGCGCCTCGAGTCAGTTTCTCTGTCTCAGCCACAGTCTCAGTCGGCGTCAGCCAACAGCGTGAGTGAGTGCGCGTCGAACGGGAACGTTTCCCGTTCGGTTTCGTTGTGTTTTGTCTTCGGTGTCTCTCGTGTGTGAGTGTCAAAGGCAAACGAGTGCAAGCAAAAGGCCGACGGTTAAACCAAAGCTCATACAAATTCGCTCAGGCGAATTGCGCTCGAAACTGTTACAATTCGCCCTTTGATAGCGCGCTTACACCAATTGCCGCTGCTTGTGCGCATTTATTTTTAATTACTTAAAAAGAATTCGTAAAATTAATTAATTAAAGTGATAATTATTGTTGGATTGTTGTGCGTGGCATGGCTACAACTGCGGCAAGTGCAGCCTCCACAAGGACCTCGACCAAGATCACAACCGGTAGCGCATCTTGCCGCAGATTACACGCCAGCCACGCCCAGTGCGGTAACAGCGCCCATGTCCACACAGGTAATGCCCGCAGCGGGCTTGCCACTGGGCCACATGCCACATCAGCATTTGCCGCTGATAGATTATGCCACCAAAAGCGGCACAGTTGCACCGCCGACGGCAGCGAGCGTTGCTGCCACACCCACAGGTGAGTGAGCTCCCCACAACCCCCTACAACTTTAGGCCCCTTCCTACCCAGTCTAAACATGACGCATTCTAACCAAAAATTCTCTGAATTGACAAGGATACTCGAACAGCATTTTTCGGGGTTTAGGCCAAAAACTGAACCAAAATTAACAGCCAAAAAATTGAGTAGGAAAAAAAAAAACTGTTGACACTGCTGACTGGTTCAGTCTCAAGCTGTGTGTTGTGTGTGTTGGCCAAGACGCAGCCTCGACGGGGACTGGAAAAGCGCAATGATTTGGAAATTTCAAACAACAGCCAACAAGAGCAAAAGCCAACAAAAATGTTGGCTTAAATGAATGCAGCGCTGAGCTGCCAACTGTTTTGGTCTTTCGCACATCAGTGGCAATTTGTTTTGCACAAGTATGGGTTGTCAAATAAAATTAGTTCATGTCGTCCGGGCCCCGAAAGCGAGCAACGAGTTGGCCAACTCGAGATGCGACTCGAGTGCCACTTTAGAGCGGGCCGGAAGGGGCGGCACAGGCGGCAGAGGGCGGCAGACAAGCGTCTAAAGCTTTGACTTGTCTCTAAAAGGTGTTGGAAGTTGCACAATAAATAAATAATTATAAAAAAGGGGCATAAAAACCAGTACACATAGTAGAGAGACAAAGAGAGAGAGGGACAGAAAGAGAGACACGTAGAGAGGGAGAGGGAGAGAGAGAGAGGTGGCTACATGGAAGTTTAAGCACTGGGCAGAAACCATACTTAAGGTTCTCGGGTTTCGTGGTGCGTGTACGTGTATTTCGCATTATTATTCTTAGAAAGCCGACCGTCTAAAAGGTGTCCACAATGTGTCCAATGATTTCAAGGTGTACACTCTGGTCTCTCTCCCTTTATCTTGGCCACATTTGCCGTCGATTGAGCCGTAACTGCTGCACACACGGCTCACAAATTATGGCCCATATGCAGATGTATGTCAGCGCCCAGTTTGGATTTGTTAACAGCCCGGAAATAGCCGCAAATGTTAGAGATCTCAGTAGAAGGAAAGAGAAGCGCTTGAAAGTATTTTTATTTCCCTTAACACATTTTGAATAACAGCCGCTTGAAGTATACCCTGTATACTCTGCTCGTCAATAGGTTAGACGCACTCGTACTTGAATTGGTGCTGATTGGGGTGATATGTGTCGTGAAGTTATTACTAAGGAGTCTACATATAATCGAGGTATAGACACTCTTTACTTAGAACCCTAGAATTTAGATAATTATATCCCAAAGACAGCGGATATTCTCATGAGCTTCCATATGTCATAGACTGTGTCTATGTAGTCCTTCCAACACTTTAAGACCTAGAAAATAAAAAAAATTCCTTTAAATTGTAGCTACTTGTCCTAAATCTCAATTTTTATCCATCAAAAAAATGCTTTAAATCAAAAGATAGAATTTAATAGATGTATAATTTGTATCTCTTCGAAACTAAACTGATTTTAAAGTCCATATTTACTTAAAAACTTTAACAATAGCTTCAGAATTCCTTAAGAAAGTAGAAATAAAACTAAGGTTTAATATATTTCTTATAAGGCCAGCTAAGTGATGTTCTCAGAAACAGTCAAGATCATTGTCTAGTCGTGCATGCCCACATAACAAATCAAAATACTTTTACCAACAAAAAGAAAAACATAAAGCAAACCATAAAGAACTGAATAAAGTAAACAAAAGTAGAGTATAAAGGTTCTATAATTCAGCTATTTAAATTAGACAGTTGAGCATACCCCATTTGGGTGTAAAGCTCACGAGTAGAACGCATTTAAAACCAGAAGCTCCTAGACAACGACTAAATGGGCTGCGCGCGACAAACAAGATCAGCGAGCACACAGGGATTGAGGGAGAGCAGGGAGAGAGTAGCAGAGAAAGAGAGAGAGAGAGAGGGAGAAAGAGCGAGACGGCAGCAGTTTAATTTATATGCAGTGCTGAACGGCTGCCGCTGCCGCAGCTGAGGCTGAAGCTGTGGCAAAAAACTCACCGGTAGCAATAAATCAAACTATCAATTGAATTCCGAGGCGATCATCACTTGTGCTTGTGTCCAGCGAATTCGCATCGCGATCTGGATCGGTAGCATTGGACAGGGGTAGAGTCAGGAGTGGAGTCAGGGGAGGCAGCGTACGAGGCGGCGTCGCTTCTTGTTATAAGTCGCACGCTGACGTGGCAAGCTTTGAGGGGCAGGGATTGAGGGACAGGCACGGGCACAGGGACAACGCCAATTCGAGTGCGATTTTAAGCCGATTTTGCAATTGACTGAGGTTCGTCGTGAAAGCAGTTGAAGCTGTCGCATTGCCGAGCCAAGTTCGCTAGTAAATCATCGCTGGACACGGAGAATCTGCAACGACTCCGACTCCAAGACTATAAGACTCCAATCGGTGCTGCAAACTGTGGCACTGACATCCGTGGCATAAGCGCAACCAGCGAGCAACACAATGTGAAACGCGAGGCATAAATCAGGCATAACCATAACCACAACATGCAACTGCAACAAATTGTTGACTACCGCATCGCTGGATTGCTCTGCATCGCCTTTTAATTAGCTCAATTGCAAAAGGTTTCCAAGAGGTCAGCAGCAGGCAGCCAAGTGACTAAAGAGCATACCACAAAGCGGGGTTAAGAGCGAGGAGGAAGGGGGTACCTCCAAGGATAGGGGACACCAACAGACAGAGGTGTTAAAATGTGTGCAGTTCTCGCGATCAGATAAAATGTCAAAATGAACATAAAAGCTTCTACATCTGAGGAATTGGTAATCGCAGCTACAACAAACGATGCCAGGCCATAGTCAGTGTCGTACCTCCCTCCCATTGTAGTCCCTACCCCTTGCCGATCTTCAGCCAAAAGGCCCGCAACAAATTGCCACTGCGATCCGCGTGGACGGAGACATCAGGAATTTCATAAATTCCAACTCAAATTAGCAGTTGGTAGTTGGCAGTTGGTAGTCTTGGTCTTGGCCACAACTGATTCACGACAAGCCACTGTCTTGGACGGTAATGGACCACACCACGTCGTCCACTTGACACGCCATTATGACCATAAACGTTGACACTTCCGCCAGCATCTGAGCCGCTTGTTGTAGTCGTCACTTCGGTTCGTGTCGTCGTCTCGCGCGTCCACTCGCTGTCGATCAAAAAAACACACCGAAATTTGTCCAATCATCACAGTCGACCCCCCTTCTCCCCTCCTCCTCTGTTCCACCCTTTGTTCCCTTCCCCTCAACCCATCGGAGGCTACAAATTTCTTGGTGTTTGCGTGCCATGCGCGGAATGCTGGCAGCAGCTTCGTTTAAATTCCAATTGACATTTAATGATTTTATTGCCATCTCTATCACTCACTCTCTGTCGCTATCTCTCTCTTGTTTTAGGTCTTACGCACAGTTCCATAGCTCCAGGCACACCACCCGCTCCTACGTTGTCCCTCTTTGGGGCTAGCGGTGGCAACGGACCTCCAGGATCGGCTGCAGCTACCAACCTCAGCGCCTTGGCCTCTCAGCATCGACTGCTTGAACTTTCACGCTTCGGACTGAGGGGTTACGATCTGGCACAGCACATGCTCTCACAGCAAGGAGCGGTGTCCAAGCTGCTAGGTAAGTTAAAGGATGAAGTTAATGGGTTTGGACTGTAGGTTAGATCAGTAGGAAACGATAGGAAGCGAAGAAAGTGGTTAGAAATGGAGATGTGATTGAAAAAGGCATGAGGGAGGCTGTAGGTTGGTCAGTAGGACAGACTGAAAAGACTGTGAAAGGCAAGTGGAGAAATAGATTAGTAACCTCTGAAGGTTAGTGGAACAGAGGAGGGATTCTACCCTGTGGACCTTAGAAAAGTGACCGAAATAACTCAAAAGGTTTAAGTTATAAGAGGAGTAGAGGAAGAGGTCTCCCTAAAAGTGGAAAGAGGCTACCGATAGGAGGGAAAACTCCAGGGCAACACGGTGAGGTCAAGGGTAAACCGGTGAAAAGAGTTAAGACAAGGAAGGAAGTAGAAAGAAGAGGGCAAAGGATAAGGTAAGGCATATGAGGAGTTTAGGTTTAGAAGGCACAGAAACTGCATAGAATCAGTAGGAGGTTAGAAAGAGGTAGCAAGCCTCAGGTGTAAACTGCCCATGTAATCAGCGCCAGCGACATCTTTTGCATAACGTGGAAGCACAAAAAACAAGTGCTCCAAATGCAAATTGCCATGTGTCCCACCAAATTAGGGTCTCAAGCGTCGGTAATCGATTTGTGCAGCCTGCAGAACTGCAACTGTAACTGTGAATGCGAATCCGAATCCGAATCTAAATTGGAGACCGAGTCCGATGCTGATGCCGAGGCCAGGGTCACGTAAACACGACAAATCGATTGCACTTTACCATGCCCAAAGTGACACCTGGTGACACCCAACTCCAAGTGGGCTAATTCAGCGTGTGCAGTTGAGACTGCGGCAATCGCACACCTGCAGGTACCTGTTGCCATCGGCTAAGACAAATCTTTGCGCTCCAAATTGCAATTATGCGCATGAAAGGGGGAGTTTAGAGGGGTTGGTAATAAGGGGAGTAGGGTGGGAATGGCGTATGAGTTTCAGGGGGTTAAAAGTGGGTTAAAAGCAGGAAGAAATCAATATGGAAGTGTATCTATCTATCTAACAAAGACCAAATCTTTAAATCTTCCCAAAGTTTTATAACTGAAACTAATTAAAACAATTGCATTTAATTAGTACCTTCAGCTGTCGCTACTAACTAGTTAACTAGTTGATTTACCGAGTGCAGTTGTTTGTTGAACAGCCGCTCAAATCGGTCACAACAACAATTCATTGGGTTATCTTTTTGCATCATACTCACAAATTCAGTTCTGATCTGTGCGCAGCCAACAAGACGGCGATTCATTCATTCTCACAGCGAATGTGCCTGGGGGAAGTGGATGGGGGAGGTTGGGCTGAGGGGCGTGTAGAGGGCGAAACTGTTTAAATGTATAAATAATTTCCGTTTTGCACAAATTCCAATTTACATAAGTTACACACACTCAGCTAGTAATTCACCTGAGCCACAAAAGCGACAAATGCAGCGATTGCAGTGTGTACACTGAGCGAAAGAAGTGTGTAGTTAGAGTAAAAGATTAGTTTAGTTAAGAAATTAAATATTAAATTACTTAGTAAACAAATGTTAAAATAGATTTTTTAGATTACAGTAGTCAGGAGTCATCATAAAGTGCTCCAAATCAATGATTAATCTTGACTTTGACTTATTTTAAGTAGAAAATAGGTATCTACTCCCTAAGATATTAACCTGATTGACTTGGTCAAAGTACGATTCTCCATCCCAAATTCAATAGGACAAAAGATTTCTTAAAACCCGACCTATTTATAACCGGGACTACCCTAATTTTGCTACCGTTTTGGTTTGACTCAACCTAGAAATCATAGATCTGTCTCTTCGCTCCATTACGCAGCAGTTTTCGCTCAGTGTATCCCCCACAGCTCAACGCCACATTCACAAGATAAACAGCATACGCCTGTCAGCTGCTTCCGACAAATTATCATTCAACTTGGACTGACATTGTATTTGGATTTGAATTTGGATGGGGATGTGGATGTGGAGGGGGAACTGTAGTTGTAGTTGTGTCATTTACAAATATTCAAATTAACGCGCCATAGACTACGAGTTCAATTGTTTAACTAGTTAGTTAGTCAGTCAGTCATTCAGTCAGTTGGCCAACGGGCTTTTGGCCCAAACAAAAACGCCCACACGACTCCAAACCGAAACCGGGAGCTGCGTTTGATAATGTGAATTTTATGCGAGTTGCCCCGAGGCAAAGGTCGCTGGGGGGCAGAGGTCACAACTGTTTTGACTGAATGAATTTGGATATTTGCATAAATCAATTAAAAAATGATTTCTCTTTTGATTATTTATTTGCAGGCACACTACGTCCGCCGGGATTGATTGGTGGCTCCAAGCCCAAGGTGGCAACGCCAACAGTGGTGTCCAAGATAGAGCAATACAAACGCGAGAATCCAACGATATTCGCGTGGGAAATACGCGAGAGACTGATAACCGAAGGTGAGTACGGGGAAAGGGTAGGAAGGAATAGGGAAAGGGGGATTTAGGGACACTAGGGTAACCCTACTCCTGTGGCAGCTAATTAAAATGAAATGATGGCAACCCCCCAAAAGCCAAATTGCAGATCGAACGCACCTCCAGGAAACTGGAGGACTGGAAGCCTGGAAACTGGTAGCTGACAGCATCTGCAGCTTATTGATGTGTTTATGGCCAGTACTCGCTAGCCGGTAATACGAATTAGCCAAGTTAAATTGGTCGAAAGCCAAGACAAAGTCAAATCAAGTCAGGTCGAGTCGAGTCTCCTCTTTGCCTCATTTAATGTTGTAAGTTCTCTGCGTTGTATTGTTTTCGCTCGAGTCGAAGATTTATCGATTGCCTAATTTATGAACATCCGCTGTGGACTTTACTCCACTCCAGTCGACTCTACTCGATTGATATGTAAATGTGCTCACATTTGTGTCACTCACTCTGGGATTGCTCCTACCCGCCTACCCTGCTAACCTCCTTTCCTCCAAGTCTCCTCCGCCTCTCCTTCGACTCCTTCTGCTCCTACGTTCACTCCTTTGGGGGGGGTCCACAGCTCGCTGTTCTCTGTGCGATGAATCGTCCGATTGCCATCGCTCACATGAGCTGCGCGGACACACAGAAGGAGCAACTGTCTCCGATTTCAGCTTTGGAACTGCAATTCGCAATCCAATTGAGTAAATGTAGATTTGAATCGCAACTGGTCTGCTCATTACAGTCAATCTAATTTGTGTCAGTCCAAGTTCATTTCGAGTTCAAGACGCACTGCATCCGGTTTAGGTATCTCCCTCTCTCTCTCTCTCTATCTCTCTTAACCACTCACCCGCTTAGCAGCTTAATCGTTGTTTCTTCTCCTGTGATCTTTGCCCCTTAAGTCTTCAGGTATCGATAGGTTCTTGCTGTGGCTTCCCAATCTTCCTGGCTTTAATTGATTTCATCTGTGATTAATACCGTCTTTAATTTAATTGTCTTCTGCTTTTAGTCCACCCTTGAGATTTCCATGTTTTCCCATCACAATTGTCTTCTTAAAAGTATCTTAAAGTTTTGTACTTGCTTCTTATGTTTGTTCCCCAGTCGTCTCTTCATACGTATTCGTTTAGGACTCCTATGATTTCCTCGTTGTACTGTGATTTTGACCCATATCCCCTTTAAAAGTGATGCTTTAGTTTCCTCCCTATTTCCTCTAAGCTTTAACCTCCTAATTGACCGATTTCCTTGTTTTAACTTTTAATTCCATATTGTATACCCCCTTCCCAACCGACTCCTTCTGTTATTTATTCCTCTCCCGAAGTGCCCTACTCTTTTTTAGCTCTATTTATTAACTTCCTTTGTGATCTTTCTTTCCACAGGTGTCTGCACCAATGCCACAGCTCCGTCGGTGAGCAGCATCAATCGCATCCTAAGGAATCGCGCCGCAGAACGTGCCGCAGCGGAGTTTGCACGTGCTGCCAGTTACGGCTATGCCCTGCATCCCACACACTCGCATCCACATCCGTACACGAGTTTTCCCACTTGGCCAGCCACGTTGCCGGGTCATCATCCGCTTTGGAGTGCCGTGCCCTTGCCGGGCAGCAGTTCCCTGCCAGGCAGCAGCTACAGCAACTCCGAGGGCAACTCGAATCCCAATCCCACCAGTGTGTGTGGTGGTAGCAGTGCGGGGAGTGGACGTCTGTCGTTGCCAGCGCTATCACCGGGATCTGGAAGCAGGGATAGTCAGTCGCCAGATGTGGACGCCAATCGCATGATCGGTAAGTCGAAGTCTTTTAGGGAATCCGTCACGGATTTCAACTAATTCGCCCTTCTGTGTGTGTTGCAGACATTGAGGGCGAGGACTCGGACTCGGAGGACAGTGATCAGCCGAAGTTTCGCCGCAATCGCACAACGTTCAGTCCAGAGCAACTGGATGAGCTGGAGAAGGAGTTCGAGAAGTCGCATTATCCCTGCGTGAGCACGCGAGAGAAGCTCGCCACGCGCACTGCACTGAGTGAGGCCAGAGTTCAGGTGAGTCACTTGTTTCCCGTTGGACAATGGACAGACTGTGCTTGAATCCCTGTCTCTCTGCTATCCCTGCCTACTAACCAGCTTAGACTTAGACCTTGGACATGGACACAGCCCACACTTGTTTTTTGAACTAACAAATTGTCTCTCCATCGATTGATCAATTAGGTTTGGTTTTCCAACAGACGTGCGAAATGGCGACGTCATCAGCGGGTCAATCTGCTCAAGCAGCGCGACTCGACCTCGGCTTCGGCGTCGGCTTCAGCCTCGGCCTCGACGTCGCCAACTCCGCCGCAGCAGACGCAACCCGCAGCAGTGGCAGGCTTGGCCCCCAGTCCGGTGCAGTCCACTTACCAATTTGCTCAACATCCCGCCGGCTATCCAGAGGGCAGCACACGGAGCAGCCACATCACAAGCCCTATGGGTCAAGACCTCGATCCGGTGACAGCAACAGCGCCGCCTCCTGCCTCCCACACAGCATCAGCTCCATTATTAATGGGCGGTGAGCACAGCGCCTTTCGCGCGGCCTTGCCCACAGCAGCCACAAGCGCCTCCGCCTCAGCTTCTGCCTCTGCGGCTGCCTTTGCGCTGAACTTTGCCCGGCAGTACATCTGGCGTCACATGGCCACGCCCCAGAAGGAGCCGAGTGCGGAGGAGGACGAGATCAATGTGGACGCGGAGACGGAAAACGAATCGGAGGCTAACTGAAAGGAGAGGAGCGTAAAGGGAGTGCAATTTATGCCCAGTTGTGCTAGAAAATAATTTGTATCTATGTGAATATTCTTAAGGATCTGTCAGTTCCATTTTCCTAACGCAATTTAGTGCAATTTTTACAAAACTTTAACTCTTAACTTATTCAATTTCTCTTATCTAAAAACACGTGCTGAGTACAAATAAAGAATGAATCAAAAGGCACACAAACACACACACACGCACACGCGAGTGTTTGTGTGTGTGTGTGCGTCTGCCTATTGAAACAATACTATAAAAAGTTTAAGAAATTCTCACGGGTTTTGTATAATTGGTCGGGAATTCAAGAGTTGTTGACACCCATTGAAAGAGGATCGCGGGTGTGAAGAGTAGTCCACACAGCAAGAAGAGCGAAGAGAGGAGCGAGGAGTGCAAAGAGCGCAGGGCGCAGAGTGAAGCTGGAAGCTCGACGCGCATTCGAAAATAACTCAAGTGGACAAATCTGACAATTTTGTGGCTACCAAGCGAAGCAAACACACAGACACACACATGCACAAGCACATACTCCAATACACGCATACACGCACACGCACACAAAGAGAGTGAAGTGCCTGCGACTGGAATTGGAACTGAAACGAAAGTCTGCTTGGGAGCCTGGCTCTCAGTTTGGGGCTGGATGATTAATGTGGCTTTAATTACATGCGCTGAGAAGTCATCGTCGTCGTCAATGTGTATGCTCGGATGGATCACTATAATTATATAGATGGCCGAATTAAATTTTAATTTAACGCCTGTCAAATCAGAAAATCACATGTATAATCGTTCGCTTAAGCGAGCCCCAATGTGACTCTCTTTAAACACATCATCCACATCTCACATGTACAGCACTTCATACACACAATATCCACTACGGCTGCCGAAGAAGCACAGTTATTCATCTCACTGTCCGACTGTGAAGAGAAAATTGAAAGAATCAATCGAAGAGTGCGCCACAACGCGGCTATTATTGATTGTAATGAGCCACCGAAGGCGTCAACTTCATCATCAAAATCTCTAGCCGTGCCATGAATCGAATGCTAAAGAATAAAAGCAAAAAAAAAAAAAAAAAAGAAAGAAACAATTGAAACCATGAAATTTACATACGCGTTACCCGTGGCTTTTGATGAGTTGCTGAAAAGCAAAGCAACGCATTGTCTGCACAGTTAGACGAAGTACAAAGAGCGCCAAAGCGAGCAAGCAATAGAAAGAGAGTAATTAATAGAGAGCGACAGCAGCAGCTGACGTGGCGCTCTGCTTGCATTTGTTTTGTGTGCGTGTGCATGTCGTGTGTGTGTATTGGTGTATGTAAGGGACCCATTGGAATGCTACGACTCGCATCCCTGTCATACACACGCACACACACGTAACAACGTTCGTTTGCTGTGACTCTTAATTGCCAAAGGCGTTAGTATTAAGTGGTTTTCGTGCTTATTATAAATATCTCTTAATTTTTGCAATCCTCACACAGTTTGCTTGTGTGCAAAATCTTGAAATGGCAATCACCGACTGCCTTCTCAGAGTCAACTGCTAAGCAACAAGAACAGCAACAGCAACAACAACAACAAGAAGATGAAGACAAGTGGAGGACGACGTCGACTCCTGTCGTCGGCTTTGTTGTCATTATGTTGTGTTATTTGGCACGATTTGTTGAACCAGCAGAGGCAGAGACAGGGACTGAGAGGGGGGACAGGGACAGAGACAGAAACTGAGGTTGAGGCTGTGCGCGGTTGCATGATGCTGCCTATCGATTGAAAATCGATCAGCAACGATCGGCGAATGGCAATGCAAAAAGGCAGCAGTAGCTGAAGTTGTTGCTGTAGCTGTGTAGCTTCAGCTACAGTTCTTCTTGTTGTTGTTGTAAGTGTAAATGGCATCCTTGACTCAGCGGCAGCTTCAAATGCCGTCTCTCTTCGTACTCTTTTCTCTTTGCTTTTTTTTCTGTGATTTTTTTTTGCCATGGGAGCGGGAGCCAAACTGGCGTCGCTCAGCGCATATAATTGTCGCATGCAATATCGCGGCTATCGTACACACACACACACGTACACACATGCACATTATGTATTGTGGATGCTAAAACAACACGGAATCGTCGTCTGGTACAGGTAGACATGAAAGGTAACGAACGCATTGCGCTGTTGTCTTTTGGCTGTTGGCGTTGAGAATAAGTAATTCACTTAACGCTTTAATATCTCTGATAAATGCGAGGCAATACTGCATTGATACCCTCAGCGATCCTCCCTTTGGAGCTCCCTTGTCGACACTCTCCCCTCCCCACGCCTGCCTGAACAGACGGCATACACTTTGCCGCTTAATTGGTGCAATTTTCAACGATTTTGTTTTATTTGCATGTGTTGCACACATTTTGGGAAGCTCTTTGGGGCAGACTTTGTGGCAGCAACGTGCGAACCGCGTTTGCGCCTCATTTGCATAAAGTTCCAGTTGCAGCTGAGAAACAAGCAAATAAAAGCGAAAGGTAAGAGAGGTGAAGAAAACCTACAAATAAATTTAATTTGTTAATTAATTACTTTAATTATTTTGATCTATTTTCCTATATTTATAAGTAAATTATTTCAATGAGTTTGTGTCTGTGCTTGACCGGATGCCAGGCGACTCTGCTAGTTTGTCCAACGAAAGCTGCACATGCTCAGCTCCCATGTCAGCCACATCCTCTCTTAATCTGCCCCTCTCTCTCACTCCCTACCTCTGTCTCGCTCTGCCTGCTTCGACTTCTATGCGAGTTTAATGCCGCTGCTAAGCCTATAATTTGATCATATCCACACTATAACTCAGACTCTGGCCGCTGCATGGCCAGTGGCGCTTTACGTGGACGCAGTGTGGAACGAAAGAGATCAAAGCTAAAGGGACGAAGAGAGGCGTAGGTAAGAGAGCAAGAGCAGTGACAGAGCAGGGATAATGAATGCGCAGCAATGGCATTTTTGGCAGCTTTGGGGAGTGAACAGCGGCTTCTGATAAGACCACCAAAGACCAAAGGCAAGCAAATCCCGAATGCCAATTCCCAATTCCCAGCTGCAGTAGTTGTTGAAAGCGTCGAGTGAGCAACTCAGAGCCACGTTAACACGGGCTCACTTAGCCGGCATGCGTCATAACTCAGGGAATTGGTAGTGGAACTGGAGGGCGGGAGTGGAGTGAAAACTATGGAGTGCAGCTCGATCGGATTACCCGGCAGGCATTTCAATTCAACACATCCTTTTGCCCAATTATACTCGACCATGCACCACGCCCACATTTGGGGCATGTGGGGCGTGTGTCAGTGCGACGCAAATTATAGCAATGCGACTGACTTAAATAAATGCGCGAGTTTTGAAAATTGAAAATTTCAAAGATATCGAGATCGGGCTCCTCCCTCTCCCGCTCTCCCACTCTCCCGCTGAGCTGCAGAAATATTGCGCTTAATTATATGCTAATGTTCAGATTGAATTCCATATTTATGACTGCGAAAGGGTGATCTGTGGAGGGGGTGGGGAAGCGTACTCCGAGGAAATGCTCCCGGCGCCAACACTCTCAAATCCCCGAACTAATTTCCCATTTTTTTGGGCCACACGCGAACTGTTTTTGTATCTGGAATCGCTCAGTGTAATCGTAATTCCATTGTATTCTGATATTTACCGACACTCGAATTGATTACTGTAAAAGAGTGTGATAAATCTCTGTTTTATTATCTACTCTTCTCTTTGTTGTCTATTAACTTTCGGCATGAGTTGGCACAAATTGTGAATCACAGTCGGAAGAACATGAATGAAATTAATATGAGAATCAGATCAGCATGATTAGTGATAATTTGTAAGTTAACACAACCAAAACTTTACGCTTACCACCGTAAAACATTCCAAATACTTTTCCGACAATTAATTAATAACATTGCCACCAGAGAAGCTCGGACAATTTGGAAAGGAAAACTGGGAAAGGGGTCGCATACAATTTCAGCGCTTTTGAATTATCCCGCTAAACTAAATTACAGTAACATGCAACGAAAGTGTGCCAAGCCTTTAATCATTAGCGCCATTGAAGTAAAAGCTAGCCCTTTTATTTTCAACACCACTGTAGCCGCTGTGCGAAGTTCCAGCTACAGACGCTAGTGGCGCCAGTGTGCACTAGCCATAAAGGTTGCTTGCTATAAAGACAACAACTCGCAGAAGTGTGACCAGCTTAAAAAAGCGCATTCAGCAGTAGTATTTATGGCATATTTTGGAGCTTTAACAATGTATATTTAATAAATAAAGCTGACCATTAAAAGTCAAATTAATACTGCTTACTGTGTTTATAATTATTTTCTTTGTTTAAGTAATAAAAATTGCATGCACTTGTTTAAATTTCGGTATTCGTGCGCTTTTCCGCTTTGGTCACACGTCACTATTAGCATTCCAAGTTGAACATTGTTAAAACATAGTTTTTTTTTGTCAATTAAAATTAAGGCCTGCTGTGAAGATTGCAAAATCCAATGCACAAATTGTTTAAATGCGTTAACGCACGTGGAAGAAGCTAATTCGGAGTGCGCGAAGTTACAGTTATTGCATTGATGTCGCATTTGCAGTGCCGAGAACAACAAGATTGCAAACTACGCCAACGTCAGCAAAAAGTTTTAACCCAACAAATATCAAAGACACAAATTACTGTGTGAATATACGGCTGAAAAGCGTGTGTGTTAGCTGTTAGTTGTAAACTAGTTGTTACTAGCTGTTTGCTGTTACCATGGCTAGTCCAAGAACACGCCGCGTGCTGCAGGAGCTTAAGCCCCAAGACGATAATTCGGTAAGCCAAAAAGCTTGACTTAAAACAGTGGCAGCAGAAAGTGTTCACACACAAATAAATCTTCAAATTTAATTTAATGTTTTATTATACCAGTCAAACTAACTAAATTTTAACTAGTTGGAACTGTAATATAATAAAAATTTAAATATAATTTTGCATTTTGTCAAAACACTTGCGTGACCAACTGTATAATTAGCATATGCTGCTCTCATACACAATTAATAATAAAAGAAAACTAATATTTGATTAATTTGCATAGAAATGCTTTGAGTGCGGCACCCACAATCCCCAGTGGGTCTCAGTGACCTATGGCATCTGGATCTGCCTGGAGTGCTCCGGCAAACATCGCAGCCTCGGTGTGCATCTCTCCTTCGTGCGTTCCGTGACAATGGACAAGTGGAAGGACATCGAGCTGGAAAAGATGAAGGCGGGCGGCAATCGCAATGCTCGCGAGTTCCTGGAGGATCAGGATGATTGGAATGAACGTGCTCCGATTACGCAACGCTATAACTCCAAGGCAGCGGCTCTCTATCGTGATAAAATCTCAACGCTGGCTCAGGGCAAGAGCTGGACCAAGAAGGACGCAGAGTCCCGTTTGAGCAGCAGCAACACTTCGTACAGTAGCAACAGTTATAGCAGTGCATCCGCTGGTGGCAACAACAACTCGCAGTCAAGTGGAGGAGGCGGCGGCGGTGGTGGTGGAGGAGCAGGAGGAGGCTATCAGAACGGCGGAGGCGCATACAATGATAATGCGGCTTATCAGCAGTTCCAAACACAAGAGTTCAAAGATCAGAAAGAAGAGTTCTTCAGTCGTCGTCAAATGGAAAATGCTTCACGCCCTGAGTAAGCATTGATTAGAAAATAAATACTAGTACTTAACTATCGTAGTTATAAAAGTTTAGAGTGTTAGCCAACTGCAGGGCTGATTTGTGAGTCTTAAGAGTCGTCTAAGACCCTTAACTTTAACACAAATTCATGAAATTTCTTTACCTTTCTGTTCACAACTTGTGATTAATAATTTCTTGTCTTATCTGCTGGTGGTTTCCCTAGTCCAATTTTACAGTTGTAACTAATATTGTTCCCTATTTTCAGAAACTTGCCACCTAATCAGGGCGGTAAATACGCCGGATTCGGTTTCACTCGGGAGGCTCCACCGAAAACGCAATCTCAGGAGCTGATCGACAACACGCTAACGACTTTGGCCTCCGGCTGGAGTCTCTTTTCGTCGAACGCCTCCAAGTTGGCCAGCACGGCTAAGGAGAAGGCCGTTACCACTGTCAACTTGGCCTCGACCAAGGTATGCGTCAACAACTTGTATTTGTTAGTTATTATTTCTGTTTTTCCTACTTTTGTTTTATTATTTTGTATGTTTATTTTTTCCCTCTTTGTTTCGTTATCGTTTTGTTTGTAGATTAAAGAAGGCACTTTGCTAGAAAGCGTTCAGAGCGGTGTCACAGACGTGGCCTATAAGGTCGGTAGTTTTGTTTATTTACAATTTACATTCAAATTTAAAATTTTAGTTTACTAAACATTTGTTTTTCGTTTTCAGGTCTCGGATATTGGCAAACGTGGCTGGAACAATCTGTCGGGCAGCAACAATTCCACATCGCAAGGTGGCTATAACGATCCGAGCTTAGAGGACAATGCCTACCAGCGTTCACACTCTGTGGGTGGCAATTTGGCCGGTGGTCTGGGCCAACAGAGCGGCGCAACGGACAGTGACTGGGGCGGTTGGCAGGACAATGCCAACAATAAAACGCATCTCACCAGCTCCAGTTCATATCACAACCAGCTAGGTGGCAACAGTAATACGGCTCATACTGGCCTTACCAACGATGATGATTGGTCTGGCTTTAATACATCGAACTATCAGAACGCGGAGACATCCTATCAGAATACGCCATCTGGCGGACAGACGGCGCGTCGCAACATGAAGATTCAGGAGACATCGCATAAATTGAGCGAAGGATTCGACAATTTGGATGTGAAAAACGTGAAGGCAAAACCTGCAGCAACAGCCTCGAGTGGAAAACCGAGTGCCGAGGACGATGCCTGGGATTTGTTAATGAATTAGCAACAGAAACTAAAGAACTAATGATTGTAAAATGTGTATTTTGATTTGTTTTGTAACTTTAGTTGTTGTCAATTAATTCCCCCCATTTATTTGTAAACGCATTTAATGTATTCAAATGGATATTAAGTTCAAACTTTTATTATGTTAATTTCCATAAAGAATAATTTAACAGGCTAGACCAATTTTAAACGAAAATATTGCAAAACGAATTCATTAGCCAAAATATAAATATATATAAATGTATATGGAATCGAAATCAATGAGTTGGTAGAAATCTGTGGGTTAAGGAGATGTGGGAGTTCCAAGGTTGTGTGGAAGAAAGTTTGCATGAAAACGATAAGCTTCTAACGTATTTGTGAAGCACCTTATCGATAAGTGTTATACTGGATAAATTTGAAGATTCTCGCTGTTATACAGCATGCAAATACTTATAGATAAATTTATTACTTTTAGAATTCAACAAAGCGTACAATGCAGTACAAGTTCTAATATTTCATAGTCATTAAAATTTCTCGGCTAACTAGGTGAAAGCATATCGGTATCGTGTTACATATCGTGTTTCGGTCTGCGCATATCGATATATCGATAAAGTACCAAGAGCAGTTCTGTCATGTTTTCTCTTTCCTTTCATTCTTTTTCGTTTGAACAAACTGTGCGGACGCGATTTTATCGTTTTATCGTTTTCATAGTCTCCGAGTTGGCAGAGCGCACAGTTAATCCCAAGTGAATTCCGCTGCTAGTGTTATTTAAAAATTCAAAAGTGAATAATATATATATATAAACGGTCTGCAAGGACAACCATAAAGTAAAGGAGTTTGGCACGTACGTAGCGCCACGCGATCCAATTCTTGATCTTTCCTATCTTTTTTTGGGTTTATCATTCGTATTTATTTCAGCGTGCCTTTGTGCCAGAGTGTGTGTTTGAGTGTATGTACGGGTTCGTGTGAGTGTGTGCATGGAAAAAGTGTTCGCAGAAATTGAATTTTGCCAATTTGGCAAAATTAACATGAAACTTGAGTCACAGCGAGGTGAAAATATCCAGATGCCAAGCGTGAAAAGCATAATGAGCAATATAAACAGTAATAGATTGTTAAACAAATAATTTGCACAAGCACTAAAGGGAAAACTAAAAGAAAGTTCCAGCATCGTCCTGACTGCGCTGTGCTGCGCCCCACCCCCACTCCCACTCCCTTGCTGCTCTTATGTGCGTGAGTGTGTGTGTGTGTGTGCGTGCATTAGAGTGGGAGACAGTGAGAGAGAGGGATGGGAGTTGTCCATTTTCAAGGCTTCGGTTTCTTCCGGGAAAACGCTGTGACATACGAAAATCAATGATTCAATAGCCAATGCCAATTGCAACTGCTGCCCAGCTGGCAGCCAAAACAAAATTAGCTAGAAAATTGAAATTGTAAAAAAAGAAAAATTGGAGAAAGTGGTCACAATGACTTCATTTCCATGACATCAAAAACTGGTTCCGATTCACAGTTCACAGCTGATTCCATTGTCGGTTTTTGTTTGAAGCCAGCGAATGAAGCGTGAATGTTTTTTTTTTTGCTCATTTGAATACTTTCATAGATAATTTAAACAATGCAGAGGTGTGTGTGTGTGTGTGTGTGTGTGCCTGAACGGTGTATCTATAAATACAGTTAGCAAGGTAATTCTTTTGACAAAGTTCACATTTAAGTTCAAGTCAATCGATTTAATTGTTCACTGTGCCAAAACACAATAAAATAAATAAAATAATAACAAAATGAAATTAGTGAATTTTTATCTTTGTCAAAACAATTACTCGCCTAACTGTAGTATGTAAACATTTAGGAATTGTGAATAGCAAAAACACAATTTAATGTTTCTTCTCTAATTTATTTATAGACCTTTTGCGAATAACGAAAAACATTCAGTTCAGTTCTGTTGAAAGAGGTCGAGAAATCAAAATGTGCCAGCCATAAAAACAAAACCGAATCGCAACTCAAACGATTCCTTGCAAAAAACCAAACAAAAAAAAGTAAAAACTATTTTAAAAGCAACCACAAACAATTTGACCAAGAGCAAGTAATAATTGATTGAAACGTTAAGACGAATCTGGAGAATGGTTAAAAAGCAAGTCGGTTTTGAAAGCAACGCGTCCTTAGTAGTAAGTCAGCAGCAGCAGCAGGTGGAGCAGCAGCAGCGTAAGCAACAGCAGCAGCAGCAGGAACAACCGCAACAATCGGAACAGCAACATTATTCGGAGCAACGCATTGACATCGATTTAACACCTGGACAAGAGCAGCAAGAAAACGGAGTTAGCTTTAATTACGCTCGGCACGCTAATTCCATATATGCACCATTGAAGCTACCAGTGACCCAAAGCTATGAGCAGGTCCTGCCACATAGGTTGCACCAGCAACATGCTCTACTTGCCACAACGCCCTACAATCTCAACATTGTGCCGCCACACCTGCAGCAGGAGAACCCGCAGCAGAACAATCTCAATGGTGCCGTCGCCGTTGCCGTCTCAAGCGTACCGCTCTCCATTATGCCCACTGAGATACCGGCGGAGGATGAGGAGCGACTTGAGAAGATCTTCAACCAATTGGATCGCGATGGGGATGGCAAAATCGATATACACGATCTGTCGGCCGCATTGCACGAGTTTGGACTATCGAGCGTCTATGCGGTGGTGAGTGGCAACAGCAACTGGGGAATGTATCCCAGATTTTAGGGTCAATAAGATGTCAGCTGCATTTGTGAATAGTTTATTTTAAGCCCAGTTTCTAAATTGGTAGAAGGAGCTTATGTTTATGTGCTAATTCCTGTCTGTCCGTAGAAAAAATAGAATTTAAGATCTAGATTGATCAAATTCATTGTAAAAAATCAATTCCAAATAGTTTACAACAGTCAAAATTATCACAAAAACTTTGCTACTAATTTGGAAAGATTTCGCCACAAAAGATTTTTTAAAATACCTTTTTTATGTATGACGTCAAGTCACAAATTTATGTTGATTTATGCAAACGTCCGCGAAGTTATAGTTGCTAGGCTCATGTCAGTCGAGCATCTTGATAGCAGTCTGCTTGCATTGCAAATTTATGTTATGTTTGCACATGTCATTGTCTGTTTTCCCTTTACAAAAACATTATTTACATAGATTTATCGATGTATAGTTTATGTAATGAGCCACAAGTGACGCATAACTTGGCTAAGAATTTTTAGGGGGCCAAGGTTGCACAAGGAAACAAAAGAAAAAGAAAACCTTTTGCCAAAAAGGGCAAGCTGCCAAAGATATGAATTATAATATTGTTTTGCTTATTTTGTACTTTGATATAATGCAGAAATTCCTGCAGCAGTCGGACAAGGATCAAAGCGGTAATGTAGGATTCGCTGAGTTTCTGCACTATGTGCGCGAGCACGAGAAGAATTTGTGCCTGCAGTTCTCGCATCTAGACAAGAATCGTGATGGTAAGTAAACAAATTTAACAAAATTTTTAGAGATATTTATAAAGACATCTCTGAATTGCAGGCAAAGTGGACTTGGAGGAGCTTATATCGGCCTTTAAGGATCTTGGACTGGATGTGGATATTGACGAAGCTAGAAAACTGCTCAGCAGGTTGGCTTAAACCCAGTTTTAACTAACTAAACAATGACTAATATTTAATGTACTTCGTACAGAATGGACAAGGATGGCAGCCTCAATATAAGCTTTAATGAATGGCGCGATTTTATGCTGCTCGCTCCCTCGACGGACATTCATGATCTAATCAAATTTTGGCGGCACTCTACTGTAAGTCGATACTTTTATTTCAGAGTTTAAGTTTGTATTTAGAATTGCTGGTAATTTAATAGTCGCTTTTTGTTGTTTTATTTTTGGCCTGGCCAGAAGTTTGTACAGGCGGTGTTGACCGCCTTTCTGTTTAGATTGTAAGCGGAGCCTGTGCAAACTTGGCAAACTGTTTTCTCAGTAACAGCCAACAAGTAATTGCATTCCTTTGTCTATTTAGTAAATTTAGAGTCTAGACGCAGTTGTTTATTTATTTTGGTTTCTTAGACTAGTTCGTTAATATCGTATTGCATTTAAAAACTAATTGTTAAACCTTTCTACCCCCCTCTCCATTCCTCGCGCCCATAAACAAACATCTGTTTAACCTACATATAACAAATAATACAATACTGGTCAATACTATATACGATACTATGTAAAAAATGCTTTAAATGTAGTTCCTGCTAACACACAACTCCTGACTAACTGAGGAAGATTTGAAGGTACATATTAAAAAAAGTCAAACCTTTTTAAACCATTACCAACAACCATAAATAATCCCACTATTTGCCGTTGTAGTCAACTGCTAATAAAAATAAAGGGTTTCATTTTCATCTCATCTCTTTTACGCTGCGCTTCGCTTCGCTTTCCTTGCACAATTGTGCCTAGTCATTTAACTCTCTCACTCACTCGCTCACTTAGTCAGTCACTCACTCACTACATGAATTACTTAAGTCACGGGGTATCCCAATCAAGCAATGACCCAATGCACTTAAGAGAGCCAAATAAAAGCTTTAGCAACCAAAGCTCTGCTCTTGCTTTCTCTTTGACACTTCTACGATCTACTCTCTGGCGCTCGCCAACCTGTTGGCTGACGTAAGCTTGCCACTTTATTTCATCACTCTTGCTCTTTTCGTTGTCTAGTCGATCTCTAGTCGCAGTCGCTTATCAGACTATTTGCTCTCTTTATTTTTTGACTATCTAATGATGCGTCGGCATTTGCTGTTCTCATATCAATTTGGGCCTCTGAACACTTTCATTCATTTATCGGCTTTGTTGTCTGTGCATAATCATTTTGTTTACACTTTTTGTTGTCATTCTCTCACTTCATTCATTTCAATTAATTCAAATTTTGCATTTAATGGTTATATTATAACGTAACAGTTATTTTCCCAAGGGAGTACACCCAAAAACAATCTCTGTCTCTAGTCTGTGAGTCAATCGACTGCAGTTTTTTGGCCCCTAAAAAATGGTATTGAATATGCATGAGTTTAACCGGTTGGCACTGTCTGGCAAATTACAATAACTGTCAGATACAATTCCTTTTTTGTAGATACCTGTCTGGCAGCTGAATACTTGGTTTCGTTTCGTTTCTTACCGCTTCAGGTTTTCGTTGCTAGGCATTCAAAATTTCTGTCTTTGTTCCTCATTAAAATAATTAAATGTCAAATACGAATTTGCCTTATCTTGACATTGATCATAAGAAAAGCTCTAGACTTAATTAATAAAAGCTGAAAGCACTTATTTTTGGGATCAATTAGACGTTGCCATAATTAAATTGATATTTTTTGGCTTAGATATTTCGATGGAATGTCAATTTTGGGGTCTACGGTGCAGCTTTATTTGCAATCACCAGTGTAAACAGCACTAAACAACAAAAGAATATTTTCATATATAAAAAAATTAGTAAATATTTTTATAGTTGGGGGAAACACTTTTTGAATTGCGTTTAAGACAACAGTGTTAAATTCTATAGAATTCTTGACGTTGTTCACTGGAAAGCAAACATTTCTTGTACAGTGTAATTGCTCGCTGATAAAGTGTGTTTGTTGTTCATCGAAGTGCGAAAATATTTACGCTTAAAATCGTTTGTCATTGTCAATAATCATAGGACAACGATGTGTTTATTAAGCTCAAGTATCCCATAATTCCTGTCTACAAAGTACTTAATTGTAGCAGTCCATCATTTGCTATAATTAAGGAAAATTTCGCTAATTTTGGAATATTTCGAAACAAGTTTTGATAAATTTCAAATTACTTTCAGTTTGTTTGGCAATTGTTGTGACAGAGGATGCATATTTTAAGTGCTTGAAGTTGATGAAGTTAATAAAAAGTTCACTTTATTTAAATTTGTATTAAATTTCGCTAGTTATCATTGTCTATTACATGTTGATAAAGATCTAATGACATTATTATCAATTATTGCCATTTCTTCAGCCTCCCCATGAAACTAATTGATTTAAGTTTTCCATTTGTTGTTTATTGATTTCTTTTCCCACTTCCTTCGCCAATTCCATAAACATACCAATTGTGCGTCCAATGTACTACATTTATTGGTATCATAAATTAATTGAAAGCCCCCGAGTTATTGCGACCCGTCGAGAAGTTGACAAACCCATTTCCTGCTAGTCAGAATAAATGGGTGTGTCTGAGATGTGTAATCATTTTTACAGTTTCATGTAACTTTCCACCTGATCTCTAATCTTTAAATTTATTTATGCCATAAAAATATATATTTTAAAACATTAACGATTACTGATAATTTTCCTGCTCGTAGAAAGGTTATTAAAATGGTCTAATCAGTTCGTAAATAAAGAAAGTGTTTTTTGTACTTTTGGAATTGGTTACGTTGAAAGCGAGCGTGTTGATGATAAATTGCAATCTGAAAAAATTTCCATAAATTGCAGGGGCGCTCAAAATCAAGTTGTAAACATTAGATTCGTAACGTCGCAATAGTCCGGAGCGTCTGTTCAGCCATACGTCCGTCATGTGGCTATCAACACAACACACACTCAAATACATCCCCCCCGATGGCCCATTAATACGCGCAGACTGTGGGGAGGTGGGAGGCGGGTGCCCTTGATAAAGTGCGAAATCGGTGCAAACCGGTTGAGCATGCGAAAGTTGAGGAGGCTCTGCTGCGAAAGCAATGAAACCAGTAATAATCAAGCAATAGCAGCATAATATACGACATGGCTAGACAGTCTGGTTCGATGAATGAAGATATCGTCTTATAATTTATGCATACTAGTGTATTTTCTAAGGTATTTCGGTTTTGCGTGCTCTGGCAGTTACATAGATGTCAGCTTGTGTTTGTCTTGCATGCAAGCGACTAATTGACATTATACGCTGTGCTTTTCTTATTAATTTGGGTTGAAGAGATGGGAGGTGGTGGAAGGGGGAGCGAAGATTGTTGGTTTGCCACCAAAGCACGGAGGCCAATTTGCGCTCAGTCTGGGAAGAGAGAGACTGCGGGAAGAGAGCGGGAGAGAGAGCCACGCGCCAGCTGTTTTGATAAACGACGGTTTTTGTACTTTGTGTCCATCGCAGTTGCTCTCTTACGTTGACGTTAAACGTTGATTTTGACGTTGACGTTGACGCTGACGTCGCAGTCGTCGCAGCGCATATTAGTGAGAGAGGCTAAAGCAGCGATCATTCTTGCTCTTGCTTTCAGTCTTGTGGCAGCTGGCTCACGCGTAGGTTGTGCGCGCGTTAAAAGAAATTCAATCCGCTCTCCGTAGCATTATATAATCTTACTGAAGCGAAGACGGCTTTTTGCACTCTCTCGTTGCAACTGTAAACGCGGTTAATTTTCATTAAGTGACGCGTTTTGTGTACGAATGAAGCAAAGTCTTAGAAATCGCTACATACTCATGTAATTAATAATTAATTAGAGACTGAGACGCCGCGCAGTTTGTAACAGTGAAAGTTTGCAATTGTTTCAAAAGCAAACTGCAGCAAAATAGTGAAAGCCTAATAAACCCAAACCAATACAAATACCAAACCATATATACATATCCATAGTTATATATAACTACACGTGCCGCAATCGTAAAAGCGGAAATTGCAAAAAAAAAGAAATAGTACATAACTTGTGACCTAACACATCGTTCATCACCCGTGGGTGTGTTTAATGCGCAAGTGACTAATAATTATTAGTAACAAAAAAACACAATGTTTCGGAACGGCACTTACCAATATAATTTGCCAGTTGATTACCATAATATACAACAAATGGCAGTCGCTGGTGACATGATGGAGGATTTCGTGGTCATATTCCGTGACATGATGGGACGGGTAGGTCTCACATAGAGCTAAATAAATCTAGTGATTTAACATTTAATGATAGGTTGTTAATGATCAAATGTCAGTGAAACACTCTGTGTATTTCCCCAGTCAGCAGACTAATTCCAGTCACTGGAAAGTGGATTTTTAGCGCTTTGCTGAGTCACAAGTACAGCGACTATTGCCCACGATAAGATACGATTCCATTGAAAAAAAGTTGGCATTGTTTTAGCGCAGTCTCCCAATCGCAACTATAAATATACCAGAAATTGCTAGAGTTGCACATACCACGTTCCACATACACTCGATCCACACACACACACAGACGAACTCCTCCTTGGCTATACCTGACTCTCTCTGGCTACCGCCTATCTGTGCAGCTGTTGCACTTGTGCTGCTCAGACGTGTGCTTGTGTAGCATCTGTCAATACTGTGATTCGACTCGAAGCGACTTGACTTGACTTCAAGTCGACTTCGTTGCTTTTTGCTTTTTGTTGCGTAGTACAATGGACGGGACGCATAGCAACAGCCACGGAACGGCACGTTTAAAAGTGCCAAGTGCTGATATGAAACCGGTCGATCCCCCCTCTCACACACACACACTGCGTCCCATAACAGTCGACCTCTCTATTGCCCTAGTCTTTGTCTTCGTCTTCGTTTTTGCTTCTGTCGATCGTTAATTCGTGTCGACGACACACTTTACCACACATACACTCACACGCCAGCTGATTAGGCAGGCTCTCTCTCACTTTGGCGCTCTTTGCTGCCAAAACTCTTGCGCTCGCGCTCTCACTCCGCTCTCTTTTCAATGTTGGCGCCTTGCGGGGTTTCATTTGTGTTTAGCTGTTGTTGGCTCTGTTGCTATGCGCTCTCAACAATGTCGACGTCATAATGCTATTGGCAAACTTTATCCATGCTCGCTGCCTGCTTGCCTGCTGAGTCATGTGTCTGAAAGAGGCGCGTCGGTACTCCCGCTCCCTCGCCCTTTTGCTCCCACACATTTGATGTGTGCTGTGCTGTGTAGTGTTGTTTGTGGTGACGACAAATGCGTAAACAATTGTTTATAAACTTGTTGATTACTTTGTATTTCCCCATGTTTACAGCTTGGGTATGTGCGTCATTGGCCCAGACTGTGTGATGATGATCACTGGTCACTTGATCTTGTGAGTCAACTGATTAGCATTTGTATATCTGGCTAACAAGCTGATAAGTTTTAACTTGTTGCACTCCCTTCACTCGGCCGATCCTCTCTTGGCCCCGTTTGCCTTGTTGGCTTAACCTCAAGGCTTGGCCTTGGCTTCGGGTTACCAAAATGCGTCCATTGTTGAAGTTGTAAGCCAAGCGAAGCAATGAGGGCCAACAGGTATGGTGTCTGTGTGTGTTAACTGATTGGTATTGCATTCCTCACGGCAATAAAGAAATAAATAAGCGAGAGAGCTTTATAAATAGACCCGATTCCGATTCATAGAGAATTATTTTTTATATGTCTTTTTCTTGTCATGTGCTCGCTTCCGTTGGCCCACACTCGAAACGATACGAAACGAATACGTATACGACTACATATATTCACATGAATATTTGGCAAATACCAAAACTCGCAAGTCAACGTCCATTGATGTGAATTTGCAGCCAATGTCAGTGCCAAGAATGAAAAACACACTAATTATTATAATAATTTATAAAATAAATTTAAATTCTTACAAATATCAAAACTCATGACACTAAGTAAGAAGCAAATAAAAAATATATTTATTAGATTTTATATAGTACACATAGCTGCTTTGCATTTGCCTGAATTAAGTTTAATTTGTTGTTGGCCTTTTTTGGCTTTTTTTCCACAGTTTATTGCACGTTCGCTAACTTCTCGTTTCTCGCTTGCCGAGCGTAGAAAAAGGCAAATGAACTTTATAAATGTTTATTAAAGTGTCTCTATTTGTTTCGCCTTCAAAAAAGCATTGTTTAATTTACTTAAATTTAAATTGTATTCAAATTGAAGGTTTTTTAGACGTTCGTTTCATGACTTCATGAATCGTACAGTGTTTTGTAAGCGATTTCTGTTTTTGGGCATGTGCTGATTATCACCTTCAGACAGCATTGACGTTCTCTCTTATCAGCAGCTGCTTGTGTCTCTTATCAGCATCATTTGTATAGTATTTACTAGTTTCACTCGTTAGTGCAATAACAACGCAAAGTCTCGTATCAACCCTCGAGTTCAAAGTGCAGCAAAGAGAATTGCCAAAATTACGCAATGCTCTCATAACGGAAGAGGAGGCACGTCTGGGGATAAATAGAAATAAATTAGTGGTATTATATACACACTTATAGACAAAACAGACTTTCGAATCGCATGTGTGTATATCTCAAGTTTATATAATCATGTGCGAGTGTTTTTCGTCTTATTTATAGAACACTAAACACAACACAAAACAATACACGTAGCGAGTAGTTTCCGCATTGCGTTTTGCACCTACAGAGGAGCAATCAAGAAAGGGGGCTGGGAGGGGAGGCAAGAGCTTAATTTGATTAGCTTAGGACTCTTCTTTAGTATGTCCAACTAATGCAATGCCCTAATCACAGGCAGGCTTTAACAACTGGTTGCTCTCGGTGATTTGGCTCGCAAGCAAGCACACAAGGTTCAAGGATGTGGTCTGCATTCACTTTTATTTTAATTTCATTTAATTAATTTATTTATTATTTAAGCATATCCATTAACGTGCATAGTTAGTCGTTAAGATTTCCTCAACTCTTTACTAATTTTTACTGATTTTAATGCATTTACAGTACCTCGATATTGGCGAGGATATGAATGTACCTGATGACTTCACGCAAAAGGAAATGCAGACAGGCCTCTGGTGGCGACATCTGGTGGCCGGTGGCATCGCCGGTGCCGTTTCAAGAACTTGCACAGCTCCGCTGGACAGAGTCAAAGTCTTTCTACAGGTAAATACATCTGATACCATTCATTAGGCACACTTAACTTAATTGTCTTTCTTTGCATTGCTTAGGTGCAAACGTGCAGAATGGGAATCTCAGAGTGCATGCAAATCCTGCTGAAGGAGGGCGGTTCGCGCAGCATGTGGCGCGGCAATGGCATCAATGTGCTTAAGATAGCACCGGAAACGGCATTAAAATTCGCTGCGTACGAGCAAATGAAGCGTCTGATACGTGGCAACGATACGACACGACAAATGACAATTGCGGAACGATTTTATGCCGGTGCAGCGGCCGGAGGTATTTCCCAGACCATCATCTACCCCATGGAAGTATTAAAGACACGGCTAGCGCTGCGAAAGACAGGCCAATACGCTGGCATTGCTGATGCGGCGGCCAAGATCTACAAACACGAAGGTGCACGCAGCTTCTACAGGGGTTATGTGCCCAATATTTTGGGCATTCTGCCGTATGCCGGCATCGATTTGGCCGTCTACGAAACCCTCAAGCGTCGCTACATTGCCAGCCATGACAACAACGAGCAGCCCAGTTTCCTGGTCTTGCTCGCCTGCGGCAGTACCTCCAGCGCTTTGGGTCAACTGTGCTCCTATCCATTGGCTTTGGTGCGAACGCGGCTACAGGCACAAGGTGAGCAGTTAATCCCTTAAATTTCTTTCAGTTCGTTTAACTAATTTCTTAATTCCATTTGTAGCCGCCGAGACGATTGCGAGTCAGACGCGCAAAACGCAGATTCCCATGAAGAGTAGCGATGCACACAGCGGGGAGGAGACAATGATGGGACTATTCCGCAAGATTGTGCGGCAGGAGGGATTAACGGGACTTTATCGTGGTATTACGCCCAATTTCCTCAAAGTGCTGCCCGCCGTTTCCATCAGCTACGTGGTCTACGAATATTCAAGTCGAGCGCTTGGCATCAAAATGTCGTGATTTGTTAACACTTCACTTCCATGTCACAATATTACCGTCTGCAGTGCGGACGGTTTGTGTGTGTGCATACTGTTTGTAGTGGTTGTGGTGTGCCGTGTGCCGTGGTGGCGCCATCTTGTGTATAGTTAAAGTGAATAGATGTAAAAGTGTGCGCCGCCAACGATGCCGCCATTCCCCGCTTCACGCTCCGCTGACAATTACGCTCGCGCTGCGCTCGCTCTCTTCGTCTCTCTCTTTGGTGCAAAAGCAAAAGCAAACAAAAAAAAAGAAACCAAACTTTTCTTCAAGACAACAGACGATGACTCACATTGACTGCTGTTTTCCTTAAGGTGTAGATCAAGTCTCTTCCACGCTCTTGGTGTATATTTCTTTATTATTTATAGTTGAATTAGTTTTGGTTACTTTCTAAAAATACAAATTAAGTGATACTACGGCTAATTTATTTATAAATATGGAAAACAAGTAAAGGAAACAAACAAACGATGTAAAATGCATGTGTGTGAGAGAGAGAAAGAGAGAGGTGTGTCTGGTGTGAGGAGAGTTGGATGCAAATCCCCCAAAGTTTCTTAACTTATCCAACAAGCCGTTGTTTAACTCTAAGTGCTTATTTATTTACAAAGATGAAAAACATATGTGTAAGCTACAACAAATCCGAGACAATTGCATAAATGTTTAGATTAGTAGCTATATAATATACCAAAAAGAAATGCAAAACAAAAACAGCTAAAGTAAATTGAAAATCTAAAGAAAATTGATTCAGTTAAACTGTTTTGTTGTTAACAAATGAGAATCGCAAATCTAAACAGGGCGGGGAAACTGTAAACGAATAAATTAGGAGCGTTTTAAGCTTGTAACACACAACAAAAACAAAACAAGAAGTAAATGAAAAAGACATAAACTAAAAATAAAAACTACTCGTATTTGTTTAGCATAAAATTACAAGAAATATATAACTTAACGTTTGAAATGTGATGATAATAGTTTATAATATATACATATACATCAATACAGACACACACTCACACACACACACACATTATACATCAAACTATGCGCTTCTAAACAAAAACACTTTTCGTAGCATTTTATTTGTTTAGTTTTTAGGTGACATTAATTCTTAGATTGTATTTGCAAGTGAAGCCAACGAGATTAATTGTGACTACTAAAGCTAATGAAAAGAAAAAACAAAACACAAAATTATATTATTTATTTTATATCCAAACTGAATACAAAACTGTAGTTTAACTTGAAAACCAATATGTGTATAAATTATGATTATTATCATTATAACATTTACACTTAATTAGCCAATTGAATTTTTTATGTACATTTTTAGTGAAAAAATAGTGCTAAAAACAAGAAAACTATTTGTGAATTCTCTTAACTTATTTACTTACGCATTTGTTTCTGTAAACTATAAATCAAAACCGAAACAGTTGGGGTAAAAAAAGAAAATTTAATTAAGAAAACCCAACACTCATCCATTGAAAACAAAGACATGATCAACGCAACATAATAATAAATTCAAACTTTAAACTAAAATGAATACTTTCTTGTCTATCAATTAATGAATTAATTAACTGGTATTTCTACAGAATAAAATCCTGTTCTAGTCAAAGAGTTAAAGCAAAATAAATGAGCTGTGAGTTATGCTCAAAGTGGTTTATTTCCGAACTATACCCGATACTCCCTATACACGTAATATATACAAATATATACCGATGTCTTTTTTCCAAGTAGTTAAATGTTATTTAAATACAATATATGCAAGTTTACAATTAATGAAGATATTCCATTAAATTAAATATTGTATGTTTTCTCACGGAGACGCTGAAAATCATTACGATACGATAAATAATGTATGAGATGCAGGAAAGACAAACATACATGTATATATTGTTATATTTTTGTACGTTTAGCTAATTTTTAAATAAATTATTTAATGTGATTTATATGCCCTACTCAAGTTAAACATATAAACGACATAAAATCTACTAAATAAATGCAAAGCATACTTCCTAAATATATACAAGTTTTTAATTTAATTTTCCCTCCAAAAAGTGTTTGTTCTACACGGCGTATGCGCAACTGAGCGAGTGAGCGCCCTCTGTCGACGAGCGGCAGGAACTAAGAGAGTGATTTTGTGGTGCAACTAAGGAAAATGAACGATAAACTATTCCGATACTATGGGAATTATTTTTAACGTGGCTATCCAAGAGATCGGTTCGTTTTGGTTCTATTTTTGGAGGCCAAATGCCCGCCAGCTGTTTGCCACACTCAGAACGGCCAACGGAAAAACGTATACGAGACATTTTCTTCGTTCTAAGCAACAAAATAAGTGCATTTTATATAATTTAAGTGGAGTTTCCTTTAGAATCCAATGGAGTACGATACGAACTATCATCAGGTGTGCTCCACACGCACCGTTCAGTCCGATAAGAAGGGTTTCTTCAACGAGTTCTACTTGGATGTCAAAGATGCATGTGGCGACAAGTGGCTGCAAAACTATTTCGGTAAATTGAAATCAAATGCGGCACGAATTCTGTCTATCTTCAGTGATCGTGAGGTCTGTGATCCCGTGCTGGGTGTGTTGGAGCATGTGCAGCCGGTTTACAAGCAGAAGGATGTGCTCCTCTCTTCCCAACGTCGAGCACAGGCTGATAAGTTTTATCTGATGAGCGGCAACTCGGAGATTCCAGACGAACGCAAGGAGCTGCTGGTACAGGCTCTGGGCCATGCCAATCTGGCCGTGATGCGTGCACCTGCTCCTCATGTGGACAACGCCATCGATAATGGTTTAACTCTGGCCATGGCTTATCGTTCGCGTGCCGCTATACTCATTACCATGGGCGAAGGGGAGGCTGCCTTGAGTGACCTCAAGTTGGCCACCAATTTCGGACTGGAGACCAAGGAGAGCGTGGATTATTACTGTAAAATGGCCAAGGCTTATGCAGGCAAGTATCTAGAGAGAGGTCTAACTCCATGTCTCTATAACATTTATGTTCTTAGTCATGGGCGAGACGGCACGTGCGGACATCTCTTTAAAGATTGCTGAGAAGATGGCGGGTGCGGACACCATGTTGATGGCAGCGTGTCGCAAGGATGTGGCTTCAGTTAGTTCCAGCAATAAGGAGAAACCCAAGGAGGCCGTAATTCCCACACTGACACACGGCGAGAATCCGGCGCTAAGTGGTGCTGCCAATGTGGTTAAGCTCGTAGATACCAAGGATAAGGGCAGATTCATCGTAGCTAATGATGCTTTAAAGACTGGTGATGTAGTGCTCTGCGAGAATCCCGTAGCAGCTTGTCTGCTGCCCAGTTTCTTTGGCACCAACTGTCATCACTGCTTTAAGCGGTAAGTATCCCGCCAACAATCCGTCTTTCTCAAAGTAATTGTGGTAATCCTTTCAGGCTACGCACTCCAGTTGCCTGTCTGAACTGCTCGGGCATCGCCTTCTGCTCCGCCCAGTGCATGGGCGAAGCCTGTGAGACTTATCATCGTTTTGAGTGCCAGTTTATGGATTTGTTCATTGGCTCTGGCATGTCCATTCTCTGCTTCATTGCTCTGCGCATCTTCACACAAGCAGCCAGTTTGGAGAGCGGTCTGGAAACGGCCAATTTACTGTTCGAGCACTTGTGCTCTCATCAGGAGGAGCGTAAAGCCGATGATCATTTGCAGCGTGCTTTAATGGCTGGCTTCTTGATGAGGGTTCTGCAGAAGGCACAGTACTTCGGGCGTCGCAAGACTGAAGGTGTTAATCCCACTGCTGTTGAGCTGCAGGTGGCCACGGCACTGCTTGGATTACTGCAAGTGCTGCAGTACAATGCACATGAAATCTATCACACTCTGGTCACCGAGGAGCATTGCTTTAAGGGCTGCAAAGTTATTTATTTGGGTGCTGGCTTGTATGGCACTGGTTCCTACTTCAATCACGAGTGCTGTCCCAGTGTGGCAGGCTATTATGTGGGCAAGAAGTTGGTTCTAGCAGCCACTAAGCCACATCGACCTAATGAAGTGGTCGCTGTCAATTACGGACCCATTTTTACCAAGATGAATCTTAAGGAGCGCCAAAGATCCCTGCGTGGTCGCTACGCCTTCAGTTGCAATTGCATGACTTGCCAGGAGAACTGGCCGTTGCTTCAGAAGATTGACAAGCAGGTTCGATTCTGGTAAGTAAAAAACGTTCAAAGTGAGTATCTTTTAAACATTTTTGATTTCAGGTGCACCTCAGCCAATTGTGTGAATTTGCTCAAGTTTCCCAAGGATTTAGCTAAGGATGTGCGTTGTCCGCGTTGTCGCAAGAATATTTCACTGAAGGAAAGTGTGGCTAGACTTATTAAGATTGAGGAGTCGTATCGGGAGGCTGCAGAAGCTATGCAAGCCCAAAAGACGAACGAGGCCATTGAGCTTTTCAAAGAGGGAATCGATGCATTCTTCCAAGTTGCAGCACTCCCACACAAGGACACTTTAATTGCCCAGCAATCGTTGCTCAAGTGTTTGGCCGATACGGGCTCCACATTTAAGAAGTAATATGATGAGATTATAGACGATTTTATATTGAACCTGAGACCCAAACTTTAAAGGAAATTAAATATGCCAATCAGAATAACTGTCACTAGCCAGTAGTGGAAAATGACTGAAATGTGGTGGCCACCGATTAATTGTTTATGGTGTATCGATGCTTCAACAAGGTATCGCTTTCTAGATGGCGCGCTGCATTATTTAAATTAAGGCAATGGTTTTATGCCATTAAAGATAAATTCAGCAATGTCGAAGTTGTCAGTGTAATGCTATAAAAATGTCGTCAATTGGTTGCATATGTGGCTTGTTTTCGATTTATAATTTGCGCGCCAACATCGATGCTTTAAATGCTTAATCGATAACTAGCTACAAAATAAAATACTAAACTTGCCGATAACAAACTCGATAACTTTACATTTGCTCTTTGCACATTTCAATGCGGCATTAAATGCCATTTGTTTATGGCAAAAAACAAAAGTAATCAAAATGTTTAACAAACTGAAACCTGGGGAAAGTGAAGACGATGTCCTGCGTATGGCAGCAGAGTTTAACGCTGAGCGACAGAAGAACCCAAACTTCCAACCAGCGGCAACAGTTGTGCGTGTGGACAAACGTGAGTCTTCATTTGATTTGTTTTTATTTAGTAAACTAATGTACTTTGTTGATTTCATGTAAAGCGGTGGGCAAATCGTTGTTTGCTCAGAAGCGAGAGCAAAGTAAACTTAACAATAAAGCATGTCAAGGTAGTAATCAAAGTACCAAGAATGAACTCCGAAAAGTGCCGGCAACCAATAATTCCGCTGAAATTGGAAAAACTTTCGCAAACACAAAAGTGCTGCTGGAAGAAATACATGAAAACATGTTGGGTGATCTGCGTGGAACAAAAATAAATAAGAATCTGATGGACAATGTGCTGGGCGAAATTGTGGAAAGAAAAGAGGGCGTCCAGCGTCCAGCAATCGAGTACAAGGAGCTAAATCAGGTGAGCTTTAATTTGTATTATTACTAAACAACTTGTATTACTGTAAAACTATTGAATTTTTTAAAGCCCAACAGCAAAAGCATATTCGCACAAAAGTTTTATGGCAAGCAAGTAGCATTAAATGCGACACTCAAGGAAGTACAAAGCAATAAGCCCAAGGAAGTGAACTCCGGAAGCAGCGCAATTGTTCAAGACCCAAAACTTTCCAAAGAAATTCATGGGGAAAATCTTAATCTACTAAATCAAATGAGCGAAGTGGACATCTTGGCAGAACGTGACAAGTTGTTAAGCTCATTGGGTATTTAAAATTATAAACCTCTTGTTTGTTTTCATTTGATTACAACGTCTTACTTTACAGATCCAGCTTTGATTAAGCTGTTGGCCCAAAAACGTAAAACTCAGAAGAAAGAGCCACAAACAATTGGACTATACGAAGTGCCAATAACTGAAAAAGTAACGCTTACTAGCGACAATCCAGCGCTGGATTTGATACAACAGAGTGATGAAGGAAAATGGTTGAATTTCAATTTAATTGAAGACCATAAATTAGCCTGGATGCGTGATATACCAGCTAAGATGGCTGAGCTAAAGCCTGGCCAACAGTTTAATGCACGCTTCGACTGGAAAGGCGTTTTATTACCACACAGTCTACAGGAGAGTCCTATAAATGTGGATGAGCGCGAACTGTATTTGCACGGCGAGGAACCAGAGCGACCAGGATATTCACTTCAAGAGCTCTTTCGTCTAGCACGGTATGTTTGACAGCTATTTAACTACTTAAATTACATATAAATCCATTCTCAGCTCGACAGTGTTGCAGCAGCGAATTTCTGCTTTTGGATCCATCGCTGGCATTTTAAGCATTTACAATCAGGGCTTCTATGATCAGGTTCTTACCTTGCCAATATCAAAAATCTTCTTTCTACTGCGCTTTGGCTTGGATGACAATACGCCCGCTCAGCTAGAAGTTGTGAGCAGAGCTTTAGCCGTACTCTTCTACAACGAAACTGATGAAGTTCTACTCGATCACATTCACGAGAACGCCTATTGTCATTGGCAGCCAACGTTACAGGTGCTGGTCGATGGTGATGAATCCGGTGATCCAACATCATTTGCCTTTCTACAACGTTACATGTCATTGTTGCGCTCCAATGGGAAGGCTATAAATACAGATGTGGATGTGGATCAAGCAGATCAGGACAATCGCATGTCTATGGATGACTTTCAGCTGGCTGAAACGGATCTAATGAGCTGCTTGTTGCGCACAAATATTTTACAGCGCATATGGTAAATCAACATCGTATAATTGCTAAGCTAAAATCAGCTCAAAATTTATTTCTTTACTTGACAGTTTTATTCTGCGCTCAGTGCGTCCTGAAAACAGCACCGTAGAGTCCTGTCTGAAACTGCTTATACGCATTGCACGCACAAATGTAACCACAGCCAGGCAAGTGCTACAGGAACATCAACTACTTAATGTGATCTTAACTAACTTTATGCCCAAAATATCACAAGCTAGTAAGAGCATAGATTTTAAGCCTAATAAGAGCAGTACTTACTTTAACTTTGCTCTCTACAGACGCTCAGTCCACGTTCTATGGGCAGCCCCAGTATTTGTGCCTCAAACTGTTGCGTGTGCTGATCTGCCAGCACTTGGATATAGCCAAACAATTGGCCACTGAAACACTGATCGAAAGCTTGAAAGGTTTTTTGTTTTATCGCGATGATATCAAGGTAAGAATATACCATTTCCAATTAATCAATAATGTTTATTTTTGATTGTTATGTTTAGGGTAAATTAATACGAGTTCAGATCGAATCGCTGCGAATTGCACGCTGTCTGCTGTTGTCTGGAGTTCTGGATCGCGAATTGTTCAAGTGAGTGTAAACGCATTAACCGAGTAAATCATCCACAGCGGACTTAATGTAAGGTCCATCCACTTCGAGGTAACACTGTACTGACTGAAATGCAGTGTCGCAGCCATCAATGCCCTCTGTGAAGTCACGTTAAGAAGTTTTTCTCAAGGCTTAAAGTGTGCTACTTACTTTTGGTGCCACACAATTCGATTATGTTAAGAAGTTTTGGATGCATATCCTCTGGCAAGATCTCCAGCAAAGCCTCCAAATGCATAACATGTTCGCTATCAATCTGTATGTTTAAACGGGGATATGATTATAAAATTAACCAATGCTTCGAGGTACAAACCAGTCCGAACATTTCAAACATGCAATGGAGAAAGCATTTAAAGGTCGGATCATTGGGCAAAGATCCTTTGTGTGCCGCCTGAAGTGTCTCTAGGAATCGGAATATTCTTTTGTATAAATGTAAACTGAAAGCAAGGAAATCAACTAACCTTCAGCGACGCCAGTTTGATTCACACAACGATTGTGCACTTTCTTAACCTGTTTCTTGACCACATCCGGGACCTGTACCTAAAACGAAAGTTTTCTTAAGTCTGCTCTGGCTAATTTCACTCTTAAATACTTACGGCAAGTTGTGGCTCAATGAGCGTATACAAAAGGATCACTGCGAAGACAAAGCTCAAGGACTTGGAGTGCATTTTGAATGCAATTGGATGACAAAAGTTCAACTAAATCAATTCCGGATTGAAACTAACTTTTATAGCTGTTACATTTGGCATTCGTATATTTATTTCATTTGTATTATTATAGGCAATTTGTAGCTGCACTTCGGCAAATGCTGGACTGGCACTATAATCATTGCGTATTCGATGTGGGCGGTCCGGCGTTAATACGCCAGCACGCAGCTGCCTTGTTAGCAGCCATTGTGGCCAGCGGGGAGAGCGGCGTTTGCGACATTGAGGCACAGAAACTGCTTCTGGAGCCATTGCATAACTGTTGCTGCCACTGGATGCATCAGGCCACACGTGGCAGTGAATTAAAGGACGTAAGTCGGCCTCAAAACGGCTTAATTAATTAAATGATTAAATTTTAATATTTCTCTTTATGACAGTTTACGCAATTGACGCTACTGAGTAATGTGCTTTATGCTGTGCGCTGGTTCGGCAAATTTGGTTATCTGGGCAGCACACCCTTTCGACAGTTTCTCACCAAGATTCTGCCCCAATTTGTGGAGTCTCCAAGCTTCATAGCTTGCGTGCAACAGCTGACGTAAGTGCACTTGAATTCGCAATTAAATTGAATTAATTATAAACTTCCACACACTCACACACCACAGGCGCAGCTCTATAATTTTACGAAGCTCTGGGGATCGTCGGAATGTGCATGCCCCGTTGCCAAACGTGGGCGCTATACTGATGCACGACTGTGGTCCACAGCTGATCGTAAGCGACACTTATCCAGTGCTGTTGCTAAGCAATCTGTGGTCTTTCCTGGAGTCACCACTGGACGATGGCCAGCAACTGCTGCTCACAGCTCTGATGAAACCTGCAGTGCTGGAGCCACTGGGTGATTACCTGATACAATTGAGTTCGAAGTTGAATCGTCTGTTGGCCAGCAACTTTTATGCCCGCAGCGAGTTAAAGCTGGTCTATCAACTGCTTATCACCGAGGGCTTTGATACTTATATATCGAACACGCAGCTTCTACAGCTGGTCTATAATTATCTGTGCTGCTTGTCTACAGCTCAGGCCAAACAAATGAAGATCATATTCGAGAGATACATTTTCAGTGACAAATATGTGAAGTTGGATGAAAAATCTTTGGAGTTGCTGCAAACAACTTGCTTGGAAATCATTTACTCTCAGTTTGTTGCCGTAAGTTCAGTTGTAATCAAAGACAAGACTTTGTATGAGACAACTTCCTTATCATGTGCAGGATAACAAGGATCCCACCCTAACGCTTTGCTACACACAAGCTCCGGTTTTACCTCCAGACTGGCCTTACTTCCAGCTGCGTCTCATACTCAACAACTATTTGCAAAACGTTCAACAGCATCCGGCTGTCATATACTCAGGTAACCATAAGTAACAGTCACTGGCAGTGTAATTAACGCTACTTCTTTCCACAGAGAACTTGGTAGTGCGCATGACCTTGACGTTTGTGGAGCAACTTGAATCGCAGGGGCTGCAAATCGTCAGTCCTTTGGAGAAGCTCATGTACCTGATGATATCATTCATGGGTCCTGACAGTCAGTTCCTCGATCCGGAACTTCACAAGTTACTGAGCAAACAACTCAGTAATTTCTACGCTCAGAACGCAACGTTTCTGTTTGACTTTGAAGCTTCGTATGAGGATAAAGCGAATTTTGAGCCACTTTACTATCTGTTTGTGAATCACTTTGAGGCAGCAAGCTATGGAGATGAACTTTTCAGCTCACTTGTGCTGCTGCCCTTGGCTCAGAAGTATGATAACAAGTGGCGACGACGCATTTGGTCTGAGCATGTGCAGGCCATGCGCTTCCTCAACTGCAGTGAAAGTTTGGTAAGCATTTAAAGCGCTAAAATTTAGTTTCTTCTATTAAACTTTGTTTATCTTTGCAGCTGATTGGAGGCCTGGCTGCCTATTTGGAGCCACTGGAGGAGGAGCCCTCGCTGCTGCAGCTCTACGGAGATGCACTGCAGCGTCAGCTGGTGCGACCGGGCAGCATAGCCCATAAAATTGCTCGGCATCATTTCAATAACTCGCAAGCTATACAAAAGACTAAATTATTTTAAGGCAATTGGAATACACTTGTGTTCAGCCGTGATATCGTTCGTAAATTAATTGAATATGTTACAATTATTTCTAACGTGCTTGGATTGTAATTGGCACAATAGATTACGATTACAAAAACACAAAAACAACAGAAACGAACAAAACAAAAAAATCAATTAATTTGTCTTAATTTGTTGTTGTTTTTGTGGTCGGTGCCTCAGGATTTTTATTCAATTAAATGCTCGAGTGCGTCTTATGTAATAAATATACATATATCTGTATATAAGTAGGTCTGTAGATACATTAAAAATATGTCATTCTTAATTGCAAGTGAGTTAACCGCTTCTAGCAGGTTGCGACTGCCAGTTGCAGACCATTTTCACTATCACCCTCAATTAATTAACATCACTTGACTTATTGACAACCGACACACATGAGCCACTGCCTATGACTGCTGATAAAGTTGTGTATGTGAATACGGACATATGTATGTAATTATAATGAACGCAATTGAAAGGCCAGTGCTAATTAAATTATACGTTTTGTTTCAGTGACTACACATGTACGATGCCCATTGTTAGTGTGTACACACATGTTGCGCCCACTGTGTTGTTCTGCAGTCAAATGTCAAGTCATAAGGTCGTTCTTGTGACATGCGGCGTATGAGTAATGTGCTTGTGGCATCAACAAATTGTGCGGCATTAACCAACAACTTACAATTATCATCTGCAGACATAAATCATGCCAAAATTTCTTCATTTTCCTGTTTATTTAACTGCTTATAATTCGTAATGCTCAGTAGTTTGGGGAATCCCCGCAACATGACCAGCATTAAACTCCAAATTTTGTGAAAGTCTGTGTTATTGCAAAATTTATTGGTTTTCGGTCATGCAAAAAGTGGTTTGACCACCACAAAATAATCTCAGGAGTTTACAAAAAAATTTATTATTTAAATTATGCTAAGTATGCTTTGCCTGCTCACCTTTTGTGTATCTTGTACTCCAGATTTATGCAACATGCTCATGCATGATAGATGTTTTCACATATCTTCTCCGCCCCCAGTAAGTCCCCTCCCCCAGGGGTTTTGATATGTAGGCGCTTGTTTTTTTTTTTTTAGGGGGCACGAGCACCAGTTGGGTCTTATACAAAGCGATTTGAGTTTTGGACTGAATTACAGTCAAGTACATTGCCAGACATATGTGAAAGTATGAATATACAATTTGAGTTTGATTTATTGCCAATTTCTGTTTGTTTTTGTTTTTCTTTGGGTTTTTAAAACCAACTGAACAACATTTGAAGTAATATCTTGCTGTTATGCCAAAGCATTTGGGGGTGTCCTTCTGACCTTGAGTTAGGCGAGTTTTCCAAAATATATATGTCATATTTAACATTAAAGTTAGTCGTAGTAAGAGTTGTAAATCATATTTATGTAAAGCCCTTTGTTATTAGTGTGAAATTATGCAAAATGAAAGTCACACGGAATTATTCTGTTGATTTGCAAATTGCATTGCATATTTATAGCCGTAAAAGTGCAATCCCAATAGAATCCCGTACGGCTACATTGAGGTAGAAAATTGGGCCAGCTAATGAGATTGCACAATTTATATGTGCATTTGAGAGTATTCTCTTAATAAACTCATGTTTTGTGTAGGTTTAGGAATTCGGTTAATTACATTTTACAAATTTAAACTCCTTTAAGCTGCATTGTTCGACTGGTTTGATGTTTAAGCAGGTTTTCTACCTGCTGGGTTCACAAATAAGATAGGTATTAATTATTTAAAAGACTTTTAAATATGGATTAAGTAGTATTAAAAGACTTATTAAGTATTTATGTTCATTTAGTTAATCATGTATGTTGAAGTGTGCCTCCTAAGGGTTTAAGTAGATGTGCACACAAGAACTGCTCGACTCGTATGTGCCTAGCTTATGAATTACTACAGTTTGAGCTATTCAGCATAAATAAAATAGTTTCGGGGATTTTAAAGCAGTCGTCAAAGTTAAATCAATATTCTATTCAGCTACTCACACGAACAGTTACAAATTATCCACATAACCATAAGCGCCTTCTGCGCTTGCTGAGCTGGGCTGAAAACTACCCACCCTGAAAGCCAAGCAAAAAAAAAAACCAACGCTTTGAGTGCTTAGCTCAGGCATCTGCTTAAGACACACATACAATCACGCTTCACATTAAAATTCACATACACAGGCACACAGCCAAATCCAAGCACACGCGTACTCTCAGCTGTTAATGCGGAGTTTAAGTTTTCGCTCATAACTCCATGCCCGTTGAGTGGAATTTTAATATTGCCCGCTTCAGCGATTTGTCATCGATCACGTCACAGCTTTGAGTGTGGGGCTAAACGGTTATGCATATGTTTGAGCGTGTGTGTATATGTGTTTACGTGTGTGACTGTGTGAGTAGCACACTTTGGGTTCGTCGCGTCGCGCTGCGTCGCTTTGGGCTGCGCGACGGCTTCGTCGTTGAGTTCTGCCGCTGCTTTTAAAATATTTTTGTGCTGATCGCGCGGACGAAGCGTTCGTTTCCATTCCCATTTCCAATTCAGTTTCAGTTTCTCTTTGGCTCTCTGCACGTGCGGTACCGTTGGCCAGGCTTCTCCTACTCCTTACCCGTTGCCTCTGCCAGTGCGTGAATAATTTTGGACCGGGCAACACATTGTGTTAGTTGAAGTACACTTTTCGTTTTAAAAGATTCTCAAGTGGCAAAAGAGATAATATAAATAAAGCATTTATTTTGGGTACTGCATAAAATACAAAAGTATCTACATTTAAAACATATGCGAGTGCCACAAGAATTTTAATACTACGAATGTGATCACAGGTGATCGCAATCAGTTTTTGGAATACTTAACAGTGTACTGTGTTTAGGTGCAATTTTCCAGTGGCATGTGGAACTAAAGTGCTCGTGGCAATAAACAAAAGCATTGAACGCATACAGCAATTAAGATTGTTTCGGATTTCAAAAACTACACGTGGGTCCACGTGTTTTTATTATCAAAAAAAAACAGAAACATCTTTTCTGTAATATATTTTAATTTATTTTGCTTTCAAGAATTCTGTTTTTATTCTATTAAAATATTTTCCACGGCGTTTTTTTGTGTCCAATTGCTGATAACCACCACTTTTGCCGTTATTGAATTGTGTTTCGTTTACAAATATTTCGCGTTTTGTTTTGGTTTTTTTCTCTGCCTTCTTTTCAAGTAGATAAAAAACGAAAAAAACTGTTTGCATATTTGTTTTGTTTGACTTTTTGCCGGATGGCTGAACAGTGTGTGCTACACAAATATCGAGATCTCTGTTGTGGGAGAGTCAACTTGGAAAAACCCATGAACATTTAAAAAGAGATTCAATCATTGAATATCCGTCCACGAAAAAAGCTTCGCTCTAAATAGGATTACAATTTATGCTCAATAAATTCGGTAAGTTTACAGATAGCAGAAATCTGCTACCCAATAAATTAAGTTTATAAAATATTGAGCTGCACTTCGTCATAAGCCAAGACCTGTTGTCACTCACCTTTTTTTTGTCATTTTATTTATTTTTTTTGGGTTTCCGGTGTAAAACCCATAATGAATGCTAATTTTTTTTAAGTACTCACCTTTTGTTGCACTTTTCTTTTGCATTCGTTTTACTGTTGTTTGGAGATTTTGTATAGGTTTAAAAACTGACCCCGACCTAAAAAATTAAAACCCAAGTCAGCATATTTTTGAAGTGGGTTTTTTCGCTGAGTGTAGTATTTAAAAAAAAGTGTACAGTACTAACTAATATAGTCGTTTGCTCTGCTGATTCAAGTGTCTCTTAGTTGAAATGCACATGAACTTGAAATCTGTAATTGTTATCTCGGTTTATTTTACATAGTGTATGCATACTTATTGCCAGCACTGTGTGTTTTTGGTACTTTTTTTTAGTAGTATCTTCCTTGTTAGTTTTCTCTGCCCACTTTTATTTAGCATCGTTTATCGTTGCACTGGATGACCATGGATCTTGTGCCGGGTTAGTGGGGAACTTAAGTGTTTGTAATAGAAAACCCCGATCTTTGGGGGTGCACTTTAGCCGACAATACGCTACTTGCACTCAGTGTGCACTTGCTTACACATACGTTGGACGACAAGTCATCAAATATCTAGTTACCTTTGGAAGAGTCAAACAGATATAGTATCTACCGCATAATTATCGGTTGAGTAATCAAAGAACTGCGATTCGTTGTGTCAACTTTTGGCAAGTACAGCAGAGGCCAGTAAATTAGAATGGGAAAAAAAAAAACAATTTATTTCAATTTAAAGACTGATTGATTTATACAAAATTTATCAACTCTTTATTGATTAAACGAATCGGTCTGTGTATATATGTAGAATATTTTTATTTTTCAATTTTTAAAAAAAAGTGATAAATTAAAAATATATGTACCTATCTATCAGTTGATTAATATACTCTGAGTGTATGCTACTTTTTATCACATAAAACTTATTTATAGCCCAGATATGCCATAAATATTTTAGTATCTTTGCCAAACTAAGAAACTACTGGAAGGTTAATGATTCTATTAGTGAGTAAGTACTGTACTAAAAACTGAAGGTTCTAATTTTATCAGCTTCGAACATACAGCAAAATTATTATCATTGAAGTTCCCAAAATATTCGACAACATTTACGGGTTTGACCCTGTTTATCAGATAAAAGTGGAACTTTTTGGGCTTGGGTTGACATTGATACGTTGTCATGTATTACGTAGTAGGGCCAAGCCTATGTACACCTGCCTAGAGGGAACTCTGGTACTCGTATTCCCAGACTATCGACTTTCCTGAGCTGCATGTGTTACACAGTAAGCTGCACATGCGCCCAAAATGTAGGTAAATAAAGGTAATCAACCCTTGGGTCCGTTTACCGTTTATCCAGTTCCCTTCTGTCTTCCCTCCCTGCTTTCGCATGGCAACAAGAGCAGGGTGATCGCAAGGGGGTTGCTTTTTTTATGATGCCAATATACACACATAAAAAACATGTATATTATTTATATAGAGTACATAGTTTATGTGGCTGATTGGAATGCGACTCTCGCAGCTGGACACGCGCTAAGATTCAGTTGTCTGAGATAATTTAGCTGTGCATTCATCAATGTGCTGGGAAGTACACACCAAACTGCAGCAGCACAACAAAGAATTGTACTAATATCTAGTGACTTGTCTCGACTTGTCACGTCTTGACTCGACTTGACTTCGACTACGACTTGGACATGCCTGGGGAATACTGAGAACAAGTGGCGCTTGCCAAAGGCTTTTCATGTCAGCATTAAAAACAGACAATAAATAAGAGAAATGTAGGAAAAATGGAGGAAAATTTGACGTAAGTAGACAAAAGAAAGAAAAGACGCTCGGAATGTATTTCAAGTTGTGTGCTGAAAGTAGAAGACAAGTTGAAGACACTGTGCAAAGCCGAGAAACTAAACTATTAAATCATTGACCTTGCGAACCTTGACGAAGAGAATAGACGAAGGGGTGTGGTGGGGACGGTGGGGTGGACTGAGGTACCGACAGACTGCAATAAGCAAGCTTAGAATTCCGCTGGTCGTCGGTGGTCGCCGGTGGTGCAAAGTGGGTGTTGTGTCGGTTTTGTCGTTGAGGCAAAAAACAACGGAAATAATCGTACGTAAAAAGCGACGTGGAAATTATGCAAAGTCGTCGGAGCAACGAAAATAGCAATCGTCTGTGGCTCACTGGAAATGCGGACAATTTTCACCTTTTCACTACATTTTCCGCTTTTAATCAAGATTTATGGCAATTGACGGAATGACAGAGCAAAAGCGTTCGACTGCAAAACACAGCAGAAACAGCAAAAGAAAAAAAAAACACACACCTTTTAGCAAACATTCAAAGAGAAGAACAAGAAGGCGAACAGCAAGAAGAAGAAGAGGACTGGGCACTTTTGACTCGCGTTCTGCTAATCAAAGCGATTTTCGTCTTGTTCTCGGACCCATAAAACAAAACTTGCGGTAGCGGCCATTAATTGAATACGCCTTTAATTAAAAACGCGCTCAATCCGCTTAACCCGCTAACCGTTAACCGCTTCGCCCGCTTCATCCGCTTCGCCCGCTCCGATTCGTCTCGTTTTTTATTTGTAAAGCCGACCACTCCAAAATTAGAATTTCTAGCTTTGATGTATGCTGGAATTGTTCTTCGTGGGCTCTTGGGTAAGGGTCAGCGCCGATTGGATCTCAGACCTCATTCTGATATTAATAAATTCCAAGCGTGAACCCTCAAAAATTCTTGTCAAAACGAAAGACTGAAAATCACACAAACAAATCCGCATAATATGCAGTATCCCCAAAGTAGCTTTGAAGCGGACTCTCATGTATATGCTGATTATAATGAGATTATTTATGAAATGAAATACGAACGAAGAAAGACGAAAATGTTCGACAATCTGTGCGCTTAACCGTGAAATTATCTAAACTATTTTCATACTGATTCAGTTAATTTAAAGGCAGCTACCGACTGGGCTGGGGAAAGGTTGTTTAAAGGTGCTTTCTCTGTGTATGCGGCTAATTTCAGACAACAAAAGTACTGTGCTACACTGAGCGAAAGGAGCTTAAAGTTAATACAAAGAAAGTGGCACTAAAAACTCCAACTGTTTTATTCGACCTACTTAATTATTTCTCTCAGTGCAGCTAAGGCGCTTAGGTTCACGTGAGTTCATAGAATTTCAGCTATTTACTCTCATATTTATGAAGCAAATTTCTCCAACTCATGTGCCCATTAATCAATTTAATATTAATTGCTTTTTTAAATGTTTATTATGTGCATTGTTTAAACATCCCCTTTAAATGTTTATAAATTTGCTGGATTAGCATCGATTTTGGTGAATTTATTTGACGTCTGAGTTTACCTTTGAACCCTAGGCTAACTTTGCTTGTTTGCGTGCTTAAATGCAGTTTCTGTTAAATCTCTTTTAAATATATGCATAAATATTTACCTGTCAGTTTCTTGGCTTCATTTACTACCGTTTAACAACAAATTAGCATAGAAGTATAATTATTAATTACTGCAAAACTCAGCATGCAAACGACTCTTAAAACTACAAAGTCTGAGCTGATAGGAATTCAGCACCCGGTGTAAATATTAAGTATCCGACAAGTGAGCTTAAATTGCCAACTCTTTAACAATATTTACTCTTATTTGCTGAACATGAATTTAAATAAATAAACGTTATTTTTTGTGAAATTTAATAATATTCATGACTCGACTTTAATCATTTTATTCCTAGAAAGCGATTGCTATATAAAGTCATGAAAGTATGCAAATAATTCACAGCAAATACGTGAATTTACGTAGTATATATGTAATATTGGTTTACAATTCTCGGAAATAACTTATTGAGTGCTGCATAACGAGTTTATTCCTTTACAATTGAGGACAAACTGGCGTTGTTTAAATGCTCCACTTTGTATCATAGAATTTAGCAAATCGGCACGAATTTGTTTTAAATTCTCAACAGTTATGGCTAAACAATTTGGACTGTAACTCGGGCGTATACGTAATTTATTTTTGTTAACTTTTATTAGCAGCAATTTTAGTTAGCTAAATGATAAAGAGCTTGGGGCTGAAGTCTGAGCTTTGGCGAGGAGGCACCTGAAAACTCTTGCTACCGCCTTTTTTATGGCTTCGTATGAATTTCGTTAAAATCCCTCGCATTTTCTGCTCAGCAAGTTTATTTATTGCATTGCGATGTGAAGTGAAGTGAAGGAGAAGCTGTGAATGGTGCTGGGAATGGGGATATGGGGATTGGGGAGTGGGCCGTGGGAAGTGACCATAAAACGGAGCTGGCCAAATGGCATTGATTTTGTCAAAACAATTTTCCTTATGGTCGTAATACATTTTTATTGACCTTTTAATGCCGCTGGCAGCATTGTTTTGTTCCGTTACAACAGTACTCGATACTCAATACTCATATGTATATTTTTTTATTTTTTATTTTTTTGTACTTTGTTTTGTAGATTTTTGCACTTAATTTATGCTGCCGCAAATGAAGCAAATAAAAGCTGCATTCTGAATACAGAACTTTGTCTGGGGACAGCCGGCTCCGGGTACTTACCGTTGAATGCCATTCCATTTCTGGCTCGTAAATTTATGCTGCCACAAATTTACGACTTTAAATCATAAAAAAAACATCGCTTATTGGAATTCGGCTATAAGTTCATGTCTGTACGTACGTAGGCATGTACATACCACAGAAATCGAGGCCCCCGGACAACTTGAGAGCTCAATATGAAAGTACCAAAGTGCGTAACACACTCAAGTTCAAGCCAAGTACACTCGACTGGGTTCAGTTCACAGATTTCCCATTTGTGAAATAATATTTATGGCACTTTTCCAATGCAAATTCACAGTAAAAAATGTAATATGAAATACTTGAACTCACACTTACATAATCGAGTCGGGTTTTATCGCCATAAAAGTATCTCAACTTCACGCTTGAACTTGTTCAAATGTCTTCCTATTGGACTGTAATATTACAACTAACTGATTTGCCATAAGTTTGGCTTCAAAAGCATACTGTTCTTGCCCATCAAGTTGAGCGAACAAAAGGCTTAACAAACTCATTTCTAATTTCGTCTTTAAGAAACTGGAAACGTGTCTTTAATATGCCAAAAAAAAGAGAAAAAAAATTCCTAAGCTCAAAATTGAAGAGTTCAAAACCTGTTGAATTTATTCATACATTAAATTTGTGGTCAGCTTTTTTGCTGCTCGAACTACTTGAAAGTTAACAGAAATCAAGCATAAATAATAAGAGCTTTAAAAAGGTTGGGGAATGAACCTAAATTATTAATGTCCAAATTGTTTTGTCTTGAAATTTGTACAGCAATTAAATGGTTGCTTGAATTTCATTTAAAGTTGATTTAGAAATGCTTTTTAGAGGCGGCTTCTTTGTTATTGAGTTCTGTAGAATTTCTGGAATTTTTTTTTGGAAAGATTTTGCCTTAAAAAATGCACATAGATATTACTTTATTATACACTTTGTGTAGTTGCCTTTTATTTTTATTTCTTGCTGGCTATTTAATGTTAAACAGCTTGTGTGTGTGCGTGTGTTTTTTTGGGCATAAGTTTGGACCTTGGCCAATGGAATACTCGGCGGATCAGCACACGCTTGACTTGTTGTAACTTTTGTTGCATGTTTTTGACACTTTTTTGCCGTGCTGTCAGTTCCTGTTACGCCCCTCTGACCGCTTGGTAGTTCGCTCTGCTCCCTTCCGACCCCCTACTGCCCCTACTGCCCTTCTCTGCCTTCTTGCTGGTTGTTAATCAGCTTTGATGCGCGTGTCTATTTCAGTGTGTACATACTAGACTTGCTTTCACTTGTTTTTCACCGCCTGCTGTCAGCTGGACATTTGGCCAAGTTGTGGGCAACATGGTCAAGAACAGCATGGCTTTTGACCGTGTCCAAAGTTTTTTCCTTATTGTGTGTGTGTGTGTCTGTGTGTGTGCGTGCTTTTTTGCTGATTACTGTTTAGACATGTATCGCTTCTCATCTGGTATAAAAACGATTGATATCAATATTAGGGCATAAACTTTGTCCATCAACAATATGTGAGTGTGTGCCTGTGTATGTGTGTGTGTGTGTGACACTCTGGACGTGTTCTAGCTCCATGTTATGCCATTCCAATGATGTATTTGTCATTAAGACCTGCTGCATCAGCAGCAGCCTCAATACCTTTTATTTTATTGTTGTGCTTTTCTTTACTTTTTTCTCATTTCTCTCTTTTCTTTGCTTTTCCTGGGCAATTGAAGTCATGTCATAAAATATGCTCTTATAGCTACATACGTTGAAATTGTACAAATTCCAATTAAATATTTTGTGTCGCCTTTTTTTGATGCTGGAAATTGTTGGGTGTAAAGATGTGTTTTACTATGTTCCAGCACTGTCAAAAAGAGTTGTATAATATGGGAAAACTAGGAGTTTTCAGAAAAGCAATTAGTTTTTTGATAGACGGAGAATTTATATATTAACTTTGATTCAAAGAAACGAGAAATAAAATGTGCACAACTAAAACTGCTTTGGACTTTGCAAAATGAATTTTTGAAAAATATTTGCTCAGTTTTCTAAGCTTTAATCGTGATTCTCCTTTGCTTTGCTTTTGAATTTTTTCCCTTAAAGACCTTAAATTATTTAGGAAGCTGGCCCTTTTTCCAACAGTGTAGAATTCGCTGTCTAATTCTCAGCTGTTGAAAATCTCTCAACTCTTTACGAGTTAAATTTATCTGTTGGCTATTAAGATGCTCTGAGCTGAGAGAACATTTAATTCGGTCATATAGCAAAGGGCAACGCCGAACAAGCTTTATATATGTGTGTGTGGAGCGGGATCTCAAAGACCACCAAAGTAGTAAAAATCTTATTTTATTGTGGCAATTGAAATGCGAATGGGCGTTGAATTGGGCAATGAAAAGAAAGCGAAGCTACGCTTAAATACCCCAAACAAACATAGGCTTTTCCTAGTCAAATTTCGAGTAGGGAAGCGGGAGATGAAAGCAATAGGGAAATCTACAGTGCCTGCAATTGGACCATTGTTGGGCTATTAAAGACAGTGAGACGGGAGACCGAGACAGAGACAGCCCTTAACACGGGCCACAGCCGTTTTCCTTACTCGGACAATGGCAACAATTATTCAGATAAGTTTTTTTTCTGCTTTCTCTCTTTTTTTTACAACTTTTGCTTGTTGTTTATGTCTCCAGGCCTTTTAGCAGCTGTCAAACGATTTCATTGAGCTGGAAGCGAAGACTGCAAATGGTGCTGTTTTCTAAGATAAATACGAGTAGGAAAAAATAAAATGAAATCAATGTAGCTCGCCCCTTACTCCCAAGCCAAAGTTACTAGCCAGATACGGTGACAGAATACCAATGAAATTTGTTTATGGCACAATTAATCATGTCCAAGGGCAGATCTAATCATAAATCAGTCATCTCTGCTTGTTTACCACCACCATCATCATTATCATTGCCATTATGATGATTATTATTTATAGCAAATGGTTTAATTTCCAAAAGTGGCTGTTCTTCGACTGTTAACCCCTTGCAGGTTTTCACAAGTTTTTCCATTCGTATTCACCTGACCAGAGGTCAGTGTCTGGTTTCCCCTCTGTCTCGGTCTGGGTCGCGGTCTGATAAGAGCATGCCAAAAGTTTCTGTTTGTCTCAGAGGTCAGTCAGTTGTTGCCTTTCCCATGCCATTGACTCATTAAATTAAGCTCTTAATTGCATCAATAAATTGATGTACATTTTTCATGTTTCACGTTGCACGTTGCAATTTTCCCACATGCACTCAGTGTACTATATAGAACATATATATAACTGTAAATGAAAAATGCCATAATTGCCGTAATTATCTCGCGCTTTCATTTAGCTCGATTCGCATTTGTCTCTTCAATTCCATTGCTTATTACACTAATTGTTTTTTTGTTTGTCTTCCTTCTTGTCTTTGGCATTCGCTGAGCTCCACTTGACCCATAAAAACTCTAAGCTCCTCCAAAAAAGAAGTCTTTGCTTCTGTGACAAATTGCTGAAGTAATGCAATCAATTATTGTAATTCCTTGGGGTTTAGTAGCTGCCACCTTGTATCCTGTTACAAAATTCATAACGTATACGCCAGGTGTGCGTATGTGTGTGAGGACCAGAGTAAGGTTAAAATCCACTTACCACACATGACAACCCTGGTAGTCCGTGACAACCCTCGTGCTCCTCCACCGCACACAGCAAGACTCGGCTAATCATGATTAATTTGCATCAATTTACTTGTGCCATTTTTAGCAAAACGATTTGCACACAAAAAATGTTCAACTAAATTTACTTAATTTACGAAAGAGAGGGAATTTCTAGTTTATTAAAGAGCAGACAACTTCACATGTCGTTTGCTTAATAAATATTTGTTTATAAACATCAAGAAAAGAAAACCTTTTGTTTTTTATCATTAAAATAATGGCTAAGAAACCTTTTTCTGCTTAAGCACTAAAATCCCTTTGAAGACAATTGTTTCTAGGGCAACAAAAGTAATTCAATACCAACTTCATTCGGCCTCAAAGCATTCTTAATTGAACTTAATGAAAGAAGTAATTCCTAACATGGCTTACTAACTTTTGGGAGCCAACTTCGTTGGAGAACTCAGTAATCTTGATTAACTCAGACCATTGTTCTAAATGGCTTCCCTCAACATTAAGTCATTGGGGTCTATGCTGATTATATATTTATATTACTAGTTTACTAAGACTTCTTTAAATATACCACAAAGATTACATTAAATTCCATTTATATTGATTTTTTTTCTTATCTAAAACTATGCGGTTTACACATTCCATTAAAATTAATCACATAGTTTTTATTTTCTCCAAGCATGTAAACTCACTTATCGTACTTGGAAGTGTTTACTTTAAGCTTGCTAATCTTTTAATATTTTAATTTTAAATTATGTAACGTGATTCACGGTTTGTTTTTCCAACTTTATTTCTAGCGGAAAATAAGTTGCCGTTTTTCAAAAAAATAGACAAATGATACAGACTAAGGAAAAGGAAATACTCGTAGATAAAAGGAATTAATACAACTGATTTACACAACAACAGCAAGAACAACAGCCAAAAAACGAGTTGAAGTTCATGACCTGCTGAAACGGGATACCTTTCTGTCCAGAAAATAAAGAAAAAAGAAATTTGTTTGCATAAGCTGCCCACTAAAGCCCCCAAGAAACTTTTTGAACGCAAAACTTTGAGCGGGCGACCCTAAAGACGTAGAGAGACGGCGTAGAGATGTCGGACACGGCATCATTTGAAATGGGGTCGGTGGACCGACCCAACCGGTTTCAAGTGAACCCAGTTAACCATCAAAAGAACAACAATGACAACGAAAACCGCAAATCACACTCCCCATTGGCTGACCCAGACACGGATGGGACCCACGAAGTTTACCGCCGCTTGACCAACATCGATGGTGACCTTCTCGAGGATGACATTTTCGATGCGACACAGTTGCTGAACAAACAACAGCCCCGGCAACAGAGGTGAGCATGGAAACCATGACCTTGTCTTTCCACAACCTCCGTTTTCCAACCCCTTTCTTAACCCCTTCCAGTGCCCTTTTCGCTCTGTAAACTTTTTGGAATCTCTTTACATTCTGTTAATTGTTTTGTCTCTGCGTCAACCATTATTATCTTAGATATTATTTCTTTGTTTCCTGTCTGTCATTCCACGACCTTATTTTCAATTCCACGTTTCGTTGTGTTTCGTTCCGGTTTTTGCTTTTCTTTACCGTTATTATTCGCAAATAGAATATTGGATGGGCAAGGGCTCATTAGCCAAAGTTCGGCGACATTCCGCTGCCCTGTACCTGGGGAAATGCAGAGGTGCTTGACTTTATAACGTTAACACGCAAGCTTAAATTGGAAGCAGCTATAAATGTAATCATGGGCTGTCATCATAAAGCTGTAAAAACGTATAAAAATACAAACCTTGTTATAAAAATAGCTAAAGAAGCGGCACTTGATATAAAAATAGACTCATAATTGCTTTCAATTTGGGATTAATTTTAATTTTCATATACAAAAATTTAATTTGGCCCTGTTGCCAAAGGGCATGAACTTTAAAAAGTATTCAATAAACATTTTGATAAGAAAACTCCCATCAAGATAAAGTTGGCTAAGGAATTTAACCACAGCAACAACGTCGAATGAAAAGTTTAAGAATCTTTTAAGTGCTTTTAACTCTTTTAAAAAATTGGGCACGTAGCAGTTGTGCATTCTACACATTCTAACTCCTCTTTATAACCTTTGATTATTTTAATTTCAAACGTAGGCTTGACAGATTAATGGACATGCTTGTGTTAAAAATTTAAAACCCTTTTTTCTTTTTCTTTAGAAATTTACTTGTGAGTAAATACATTTCCCACTCTCTATGTGTGAAATACAAATTTTAAAATTGGCTGCACACGTTGCATCTATCAACATCATTCAAAGTTTGTCGACCCCCTCAAATGTCCACAAGTTCAACAAACAACAAACAAAAAAGTCTCCGGCTTATCACACGCTCCGTTGCTTTGCCCCAAGAGACGGGGATGGGGAGGGGCCACTAGGGAAGGTGAAAGGGGAGTGCACTGCACTAGACGTCGACAATACATTCAATCAAAGCAAAAGAAATGAAAATAATTTAAATTGCAAGCAAATCAAAAGTGACTTTGAGTTGGACAAAAGCAAATCAAAGAATTTGTTTGAGGTTTCAAACTATTTTACAAATTTGTATGTAATTTAATTAAATGCTTTGTCTTAACAACTAACTAAGAGGTTAACTAAATAAGTATCACAGTAAGTAATTGGCTGTCGATAATGGGAAGACAAATACAAATTTATGAGTATGGGAGGACTCAGTACATTACATTACAGGACCATGTTTTGTGAGCTTTTAGATTGATTGACACTAGGCACTCACATAACCATTCATACGCACATTGAACGAGTGTTTATGAGTCTGTGGTTGATGCTCGCTGCAGGCACTGTTGGTTAAAGTCAATTGTTCAAATCAGCAGGGAGCCACTCACTCGGAGAACAACACATCATCAAGAGCAACAATAACTGGAATTATCTTTGTTTCCCATTCTTTGCCCAACACTCTTGTCTACGCATGTGGGCGTGTCCTGCGGCTTTACTATCTGCCCTTCCCTATTGAATTCTACTCAAGTTTTAAGCTGCTTAATTTAACAAATTCTCATTAGTTGAAAAGTAAAACCCTCCAAAGAGTGAATGTCCAGTTGGATTTGTCCTTAAATTGAGTGCAACATGTTCTCTTAAGTAATTAAACTTGTACGCAGCTTTAGGGCCAAAGGCAACTTTTACTTACTCTGCGCAAATAAATTATTTCTTTTTCCCTTATTTTACTTATCTGTGTGTTTTCTTTGCTTTGCAGACAGTCCATCAAGAGTAGTTTTCGGGACAAGGATAAGCCGTCACGCTTCAAGGACATGCAGACAACAACGCGCTTTCAAGTGGAGCCTCAGAACGAGGAGTCCGACTCGAATGATTCGCAAGAGGATCGCGAATTGCTCGAAAATGAATACGACACAAAGTATGCAAAGAGCTTTAGGTAAGTTAAAGAATTAAACACATTATTTATTTGCTAAAAGTTGTCTTTAAAAATATAAAAGTACACTAAAAGATACAGTTATTTTTGCCATAAAATTTGAAAATATTTTGCCATATTAAAAATTAAAACAAAAAAGGCTACGCTCTAATAATAAATTCCGAATGACATTATTTTACTAAATTAATTCCGTTAGTAAACTAAAAATTTACAGTTCATTTCACAAATACGCTTTTATTTAAATTTAAATATTGTGCTCTCTTTTGTCCTGCAGGCACTTCACGCGTGAGGCGTTGCCACGCCTCGACAACTATCGCAACATGATGTCCATTCAGGCCGCCTATCGCCCCACACTCGACGAACTGCACAATGCAACACTCGTGGGCAAAGTGAGTAACCTTTTAACCATTTTTTTCCAATTTCATACCAAAACCAGTAAGAAAGGCTGCAGTTGAGCGAATCGACTGTTAAAGACCCCGTACTCCTTCCAGTGTAAAATGAGAGCTGTAGGCTATAGTCGTCCGATCCGGACCAAACTTGGTGAGATGCTCCATACACGTACAGTGTGGTTTGGTCACCATAGCTTTTACAGTGTGGAGTGTAGTGTTGTGTGGAGTGTAGTTGGAGTGGACAGTTGTAGTGGACAGTTGTAGTGTAATGAAAATAAATTTGACTCTATAACAAGTTATGTGTTGGCTATTGTAAGCCATAGCTCTTTCTCTGATGTCAGTTTGTTTAGTTTGAATTGAGATCTACTGAAAGTTCTGTTCGCTTGGTATTACAGCTGGAATATCCAAATTCCCAGTTGAATTCTCATGCGAAAAGAAATCCACAGTAAGATACAACAGAATTTACAAGAGCCCAGTTTAAGCAAAATAATGTTGTGCATAACGAGCAGCTGTTAATTCTGTGTTAAGTCAATTTTAATTTTAATTTAATGTTAATGTTAAGTCTATTTTAATGTTAAGTCAATGTTAAGGGAATGTTAAGTCAATGTTAAGGCAATGTTAATGTTAAGTCAATGTTAAGGCAATGTTAAGGCAATGTTAAGGCAATGTTAAGGCAATGTTAATGTTAAGGCAATGTTAATGCAATGTTAATGTTAAGTCAACGTTAATGTTAAGTCAATGTTAATGTTAAGTCAATGTTAATGTTAAGGCAATGTTAAGGCAATGTTAATGTTAAGTCAATGTTAATGTTAAGGCAATGTTAATGTTAAGTCAATGTTATGGCAATGTTAATGTTAAGTCAATGTTAAGGCAATGTTAATGTTAAGGCAATGTTAATGTTAAGTCAATGTTAAGGCAATGTTAATGTTAAGTCAATGTTAAATCCATGTTAATGTTATGTCAATGTTAATGTTAAGTCAATGTTATGTTAAGTCAATGTTATGTTAAGTCAATGTTATGTTAAGTCAATGTTATGTTAAGTCAATGTTATGTTAAGTCAATGTTATGTTAAGTCAATGTTATGTTAAGTCAATGTAACGATAATGTTAATGTTAAATAATTTTTGCATAGCGACCTGCTGATGATTCTGTTTGCCTGGTATTTCAGCATGAAATTTTAACGATTTTGGGCACTGCAGATCGCAGCGGTCAAGAAAAAAAAAATCCGCGAAAAATCCGGGAGCAATTAAAAATTTTATAGCATAATTTCGGGCGGCGTATGCAAATTGTATGTGTGGACCGACAACGCTTATCTGTGGCTAGTTTAGCCATTTTAAAGCTATTTTAGCTATTTTAGCTTGACTGATTACTATGCGCTACGAGTTACTAAGAATTTTATGCTTTCTTAACATAAAGCTTGGAAGAAAGCTTTATTGTTCAGTGTAAAGTCAAAACTATGCAACTTTGATATTGAATATTTTGGGACTCAGACGTCAGATTTTCGATTGGTATGACCTTTTAGACTCGGGAGGACTAGGACTATCGATTGGCATCAATAAAAAAAAGAATATTATAATGCTTTCTTAACATAAAGCTTGGAAGAAAGCTTTATTGTTCAGTGTAAAGTCTAAAAGTCAAAACTATGCAACTTTGATATTGAATATTTTGGGACTCAGACGTCAGATTTTCGATTGGTATGGCTTTTTTGGACTCGGGAGGACCAGGACTATCGATTGGCATCAAAAAATAGCAATCTAAAATTTTGACGATTTTTGACAAATTTTGCAGTGTTACCCCTTTGCATTTTTGTCAAAAATCGTCAAATTTTAAGATTGCTATTTTTTGACGCCAATCGATAGTCCTGGTCCTCCCGAGTCCAAAAAGTCATACCAATCGAAAATCTGACGTCTGAGTCCCAAAATATTCAATATCAAAGTTGCATATTTTAAAGTTGAAAATTTTATTTTTTATTTTTTTTTATTTTAACTTGAGTGGATACACAAATCAGATGAGGTTATTGCCGTTTCTATTATTTTTTGCGAGACTGTACGTAAACAGTAAGCAGAGGAACCTGCCTGACATATAGACGGACTTTCATTCCAAATATATCCACTCGGCTGTTGATGCTGATCAAGAATATATACACTTTATGGGTTCGGCCACTCATCCTTCTGCTGTTAAGCACATTTCGCTTCTGACAAACTTAATAGACCCTTCTTCTCTTTATTAGAGTACGAGGTCTAAATATTTAAATTAGATTCCAAGTTGTGTTATTTTTTTGTGTTCTGTTAATGTATTTTGCCACGAGCCATACACCTTCAGTCCCTGAGCCTGAATGGCATGCAGGCCAATGTTGGTTGGTTTACAGAAAACAATTTTTGCACGCGCCGAACCGTTATCACAGACTGAGACTGTCAGCACTGAAATTTTGGCCAACAATTGAGGTCATTACCATAGCATCAGTTGCAGCAAAGTTCGAGAAACGCACGAGACAAATTTCCTCCCAAATAAAATTAAACGCTTATAAACATTAGCACTTATACATAGACTTTTCCCATTTATCGACTGCAGCTGCTCTGATTTTAATTTCAATTTTAATTAGCTGCACGTGAAAAACTCAACCGCATCCCCATTGTTCGGGGTTGCCCAGAGTTCGACCAAAAATAACACGACCTTTTACACCTACGCTTTAGACAGTTTTGGGGCGCTGACTTTTCAATTGACTTTTCAGCTTACCGAGTCAAGGGGGCGTGGTTTCGCCTGCCCATTCCCTCCACCTTTGGGAAAGTTGGCAAATACAATTTGTGCTACAGTCAATTGCCACTAATTGATTTTCCATTTTGAAAATTGTGTTTTGTGGGTTTTTAAATTATATCCAATTGAGCGTAGGTCATGTGCAGCGACCGCTGTGTTTCCTTCTGCAGCAGATGAGTATAACAAAAGTGCCAATAAGCCAGAAAATTGCACAATTATTAAGCTATTGTAGTAACTAGTTTTCGTTTTAGATCTCCCTGAAATTTCATGCCCTTAAACAATACAGTAAACTGTTAAAAGTGTTTCAAGGTTTGTAGGTAACTTTTGAGCTTGCGGTGGCGTATGATTAATTTAACTCAGTTGTCACACGTTTGTGTGCCAGCTGAACTGGCTTTTCCATTTGACGGCAAATTTAAGTCATCGCTACTGTTGGCTTTAAGCAGAAGTCTAGGCTTTTGGCAGGAGAAAACTCACAGCATGTCATTTTCGGGTCACATCATTTATCAACACTAGACAGCTTTATTGAAAAATGCACAACACGCTGCCGGAATCATCTTTGACTTTTTTGTAGGCCCTCTTCTTTGATACACTGCAAAAAAATGATTTGGAAGTACAATTTATATCCGGCAGAATTTATTATTCAATTTTACATACAACTCAGCTGCAATTAAAATTAGTCTAAGTTAGTGTTAGTGACTTTTTTAACAGTGTACTGTAACCATTTCCATCTCTTTTCCACTCACACCCACATAGAATACACACAGCCTACAACGCAACCAGGACTTGGAGTCGGGTAATATGAATGGCATGCTGAAATTCGGATGGATTAAAGGTGTACTCATTCGATGCCTGCTCAACATATGGGGTGTGATGCTCTTTCTGCGTCTCAGCTGGGTCGTGGGGCAGGCTGGCATTATCGAGGGTTTTATATTAATACTGACAACGACTGCTGTCACGACTATTACGGCGTTGTCAATGTCTGCGATAAGTACCAACGGCGTCATCAAAGGAGGTAAAGTCCTTAATCACTCGTCGCTTAATGTTTTTAAATGATTTTCAATACGCTTTGCTAGGTGGCACCTACTATATGATATCCCGTTCCCTTGGTCCCGAATTTGGTGGCTCCATTGGACTGATTTTCTCACTCGCTAATGTCGTTGCCTGTGCGATGTATGTGGTTGGCTTCTGTGAGTCCATGCAGGCCATGATGTCGAGCATGGGTCTGGAAATTATCGATGGCGACATAACGGATGTTCGCATCGTAGGTAGCGTCACCATTTTGCTGCTACTTATCATAGTCGTGGTGGGCATGGAATGGGAGGCCAAGGTGCGTATGATTAATTTCACAATCAAACTCAAACTTCATGAATTTTGTATTCGATTTTAAAGGCACAAATCGGCTTGCTTGTCATTTTGCTGGCTGCAATTGCAGACTTCCTGATTGGCAGCTTTATTGGGCCAAAGAGCCTGGAGGAGAATGCCAAGGGCTTTGTTGGCTACAATGGTAACAGTTGCTTGACTCAATATTGAATTAAAGTGTAATCGAATATCATTGCAGCTACGGTGTTACAAACGAATCTATTTGCTGACTACAGAAAAGAGAATAATGTGCAGCATGATTTCTTTTCCGTGTTTGCGATATTCTTTCCAGCTGCTACAGGTATTCTGGCAGGTGCAAATATCTCTGGCGATTTGAAGGTAAGTCGGCTTAAGGGATAATATAATTGGCTACTGTATGACTGCTCTCTGCTCTGCAGGATCCCCAAAAGTCCATACCAAAGGGCACCATTTTGGCCATTGTAATTACAACTGCAACATATATGCTCATGGTCGTCGTTTGTGGCAGTACTGTGGTTCGCGATGCCACTGGAAACTTGACAGACATTTTCAACGGCTCCTATCAGTTTCTCAACTGCTCAACGGGTAAGCTGAACAGGCAAATCTTTGCTCAAACTGGCCTAACAAGGTTGTACCAACAGGTGACTGCGCATTTGGATTGCAAAATTCGTTTCAGGTAATTGAATTGGTCTCTGGTTTTGGCCCACTTATCTATGCTGGTTGCTTTGCCGCTACGTTGTCCTCGGCGTTGGCCAGTTTGGTATCAGCGCCAAAGGTTTTCCAGGTAAGCAAACATAATGAGATGCACTGAACGAGTGGCTTGTATGCTGATATCTCGTTAATTATCTGCTTGCAGGCTTTGTGCAAGGACGAATTGTATCCAAAAATTGTTTGGTTCGCCAAAGGATACGGCAAGAACAATGAGCCAGTGCGTGGCTATGTGTTGACCTTCATCATTGCAACGGCGTAAGTGTAACTGGTTGGTTTAGACTGGCTTTGATAGCTTAAAGTTCTTAGAAGTGTGATTTATAGCTGGAAGTGGGCTGAAAAAGTTAAAGAAGGGTAGAGTAGAAAGAAAATTAAATTATATTTAAATAAAAATAATATTAATATAAGTCACAGTTTGAAAAATACTAAGAACTTGTTTATAAGATGGACTTCTGTGACCCCATAAAGTATGCTACACAAAATTTTGTTTTAAATCAGATAATAAATCAGTCTCTAAGGGGAAGATACAAATAACTAGCTTAATTCTTTCCAAGAAGGTCTTATTTTGTAAATTATTACAGGGAATTCAACAGAGAGTTCTTCTTTTTATTTTTATTATTTATTTTAACTTGTATTTTATTTATAAAATATATTTTTTATTATTTCAGCTTCATACTCATTGGCAAACTCAATTTGATTGCGCCGCTTATTTCCAACTTCTTTTTGGCTGCTTATATGTTGATTAACTTTAGTACATTCCATGCCAGTTTGGCCAAGCCCGTGGGCTGGCGGCCAACCTTTAAGGTAAAATACTCAAAACTGCTCAAACTAGTACATAAGATACTTATATACCTACCCCTTTCAGTATTACAACATGTGGTTGAGTCTCTTGGGCGCCATACTGTGTGTGGCGGTGATGTTTTTGATTTCCTGGGTCACGGCACTCATCACCTTCTTTGCGGTGCTGGCATTGTACTTAATTGTGGCCTATCGCAAGCCGGATGTCAACTGGGGCTCCACCACACAGGCACAGACCTACAAGAACGCGCTCATGTCGGTGCAGCAGTTGAACAATGTGGAGGATCATGTAAAGAACTATCGGCCGCAGATATTGGTCTTGTCGGGTTTGCCTAATGCACGTCCTGTTTTGGTTGACTTTGCCTACATGCTGACCAAGAATCTATCGCTGTTGGTATGTGGACATGTGCTGAAGGGTTCTGGCTCACAGAAGTATCGCAATTACCTGAAGGATCGTGCCTCCAACTGGTTTAGAAAGCATCGCGTCAAGGGCTTCTATGCCCTGGTCGATGGCGAGGACTTTGAGTCCGGCACACGTGCCCTCATGCAGGCCACGGGTATTGGAAAGCTAAAGCCAAATATTATCCTAATGGGCTACAAGACGGACTGGCAGACCTGTGAGCGCAAGGAACTTGTCCAGTACTTTAATGTCATGCACAAGGTGAGTCTTAAGTCTTTAAGCCGGTTTGTGGATGAAGCTTATGTGCTTCCTTTCAGGCTCTGGATATGTATCTGTCTGTGGCCATCTTGCGTATGCCTCAGGGTCTGGACTGCTCCCAGTTGCTGGGCTCTCCGGATGGTGGCTGGACAACCGCAAACTGCAATCTGGAGGTGCCTCGCACTCTGCAGCCCAATGAGAGCTCTGGAGATTTGCAGGCCACGGAGCAGAATGCTCGAAATATTCTGAGTGGTAGCGTGGACTCTCTTAGTCGAAATGTGTCCCAAGGTAAGTGGGCATTCGATTTGTTTGACCCAATTGATTAATCTTTGATTCTTTTTGTCAATTATTTTTGCATGAACTTCAACCAAACGCACAAAAAACCCCAAAAATATAAAAAACACTTGCCACCAACTTGCAAACTAAACTCTGCACAAATCACAAAATCTATCTCAAATACAAAACTGTATCTTAAAGATGCGGACAAGAACGGTGTGAAGGGTCGGAATTTAGTCAAAAGTAAGTAACATGTTTCCTCTGGACTTATGGGCAAAACTTTTTGCCTAGAAACTTTTACGTCTTTCCTTTCGCTGGGTTTTCTATTTGCATTTCCGTTTCCTACAACTGTTGCTCATTTTTCTTTCTCTTCTTCACTTTTCTTTAACTTTTTATTTTCCCTTTGACTTTGTCTTTCACTTTTGTGTTTACTTTCGTAGTGCGTTTCCAGCAGAGCCTGCGTAGAATACGCTCTTGGCCAGCTGCTCTAATTGAGTGTAAGATCAATTTAACGTGTCTTAAGCTACTTGATTGCAATGTGAAGTTATTGTATAGGGTTACCTCAGCCAGTAGGTAAATACCTCTTGCCCCCTTCCCCCCCAAAACTAAGCTAGCACCGAAAGCACCTTAATTCTTATCGCTGGCTCTCATTTGGCCAACGAATTAATCTCGTCTGTTGCATGAAACTAATTCCAAACTAACTGAAAACTTTAACAACCGCAGACTCAGGCTCAAGTGTTAACTCGCAAGGGTTCAAATTGGTAGTAGGATAGGGAGGGGCGTGGCGGGGCCCCTAGCCAGATGTGTCAAAACCCTTTGACAATTTGTGTTGTTCTTGAGCCCCAAATTAATAAATGCTCGTAAATTTGAATTTAAATTTATACAAAGTGCCCGCAAAGTCCTTGTGTAGTCGTAACAACTCCATGATTTGCCCACCCGAATGAAAAGTCGAGGGAATGGCACAGCACGTGCATGTTTTAGGCCTTTTGTTTTGCATACATTTTGCCCAAATTTTCCGAATGAATGTGCGAATGGGGCCAACAAGAGGGTAAAAACATTTGTTTATATTTATTGTATGTTATTTAATAACAAAAGTGAGAGAATGAGAATGAAGCATGACCTGAATGCAATGGAGAATTGAATCATTTTAAGATACCCACAAAATACTCATTATGGTTTTTGTGCTACAAACAGCTTCTAGCACCAGTGACTTATCCTTTATGGCTGGCAATCAAACTAAGGATATCTCGGGTATGCCTGATCCCCTCGATGTGAAAGCCGTCATTGAACAGGTGAGAACGATGCCAATAAATGAGATCAGCAATAAGAAAATTGAATTGAATTTCCTTCTTCGTCTTCATATAGCCAAACACAATAAGGAAATCGAAACAGAAACATGACGATCCCGTCTCACTCTATCGTGGTCCTGGTGGCGTCGAATTGCCCAAGGACGTGCTGGCTGACTTGACGCAATTTACCCGAAAACGCAGTCACGCCGTCATCGATGTTTGGTGGCTATACGACGATGGAGGACTCACCCTACTGCTGCCCTACATCATAAGTACGCGGCGCACCTGGCAATCATGTAAATTGAGGTAAGTCCCACAGTAACGGAGCCAGTTGAGACGCGCACTTACTGTGCGGAAGAGTGTTCTAAATCAGTGGGAATGTATGTCACAACCGGTAGCAGGTATAAGCAGTTGGTTCTATGCTGAAATCAAATTTATATACCTATAACTTCTAGAGTTAGAGTAGTTTCCTCGTACTCTTTGGTCTCTCTCTTTGGTAGAGAGAGACATACTACTCTTATGCACCCTTTTGTGTCCCAAGTGTCTCAAAGCCGAGCACACTCGAGTGTAGCTTTCCAACTTGTTGTCTTTCGTGGGACAGAGAACATAATGCGACACCCTGGGGTGCCTAAACAGACCCCCTGGCATAATATGCCTACCTTATCGCGTTTGTTTAGTATAAATTGAATTTGAGTTTAGTATAAAAAGCAGACGGCTGCAGTGAGTAAGATTTCTCCAGCCAGATGTTTGATACTCTGTGTTGATTTAAATGGGAATTGATTCATGTGAAAGCAGACACGACAGCCGAGAGTGATGGACCGAGTCAAGCTAGATAACTGAGTCACTGTGGAAATGGGTTTCTTAGATTTCCACATGAAGAACTCAACTGCCTCAGACCAGCTGCTCAAAGACATAAGCACAGTAATTTATAACACTTTATATATATATACATGTTTATATAGAAATAAGATATAGATACCAGAAGAAGGCACTGAAGTGTTAAGTACAGTGAAGCGATTGATTTGACCTCTTGGTTTTATGGTTTGCGTGGATTTTTCAATTGGATTTCTGTCTATTCGCACAGAGTTTATGCACTGGCCAACAAGAAGGCGGAACTGGAGTTTGAGCAGCGTTCCATGGCCAGTTTATTGTCCAAGTTTCGCATTGATTACTCGGACTTGACACTGATACCGGATATAACCAAGAAGCCGCAGGAAACTTCCACTCAGTTCTTTAACGAACTTATCAAGGATTTCGTGGTGGCCGAGAAGGAAACTGGCAGCAAAGCCACACTCATTGAGGATGAAGGTGAGTTAAACTTAAACACCTAAAAATTCACTGATAGTTTCCTTAAACTACTTTCCTTCTTTACTCCGACAGCTCTGATAAGCGAGGATGACCTCTTGGCTGTGGTGGACAAGACGAATCGTTATCTGCGCATTCGGGAATATCTGCATGAGCAATCAATGAAGTCGGATCTGGTCGTTATGACGCTACCCATGCCCCGCAAGAACATTGTCTCAGCGCCGCTCTACATGGCCTGGCTGGAGAGTCTTAGCCGGAATATGCCGCCTTTCCTCTTCGTGCGAGGCAATCAGACAAGTGTCCTCACATTCTATTCGTAGTCAGGAATTAATCTTATATTTTTTAAATTATCCATAGCCGAGAAACTCACATTTTGTTGTTACGCGTAGTTCTGAAGAAGCACAAGAATTTTAACATTATTTTAGTTGTAACATAAAAGTATTTATATTTTTATTTGTATTTATACTTTTACTTATATTTATATAGGCTGACCGAATTCCCACGCAAACCGAACCGAATCCACAAAACGCACGCGAGAACATTAAATGTTATAAAGAGTTTTATTCTTTTCTGTGTTTTCCTTGTGTTTTCCCTTCTTTCTTTTTATGGTTTTTTGTGGGTTGCTTATGAGAAATTGCTTTCTATTGTTTTGACTTTCATTGCATGTTTCAACTGCTGTTCGCATTATAAATGGCCCTTGTCTAATCAGACTCTGGTAGGAGCCTAAAATCTTCGACTTTCACGCAACTCACGTCCGAGCTGCTGATTCCAACTGCATTGGCGTGTAATTGAAATAATGTCGAGCTTGGCCACGTTTACAACTCACAAGTACATTCGTTTGCTGTTGGGATTTGCCTGGTTTGCCACTCAGCATATTAATTTCTTCATTACGCTTTTAACTGTTTACCGTTTCCTTGACCAAGTATTTTCCCCTTTTCCGATTGACTGAACTTGATTGTCGTCGTTGGACTGTAGGACTCTTTGGTTACGAGTCGTAAACTCGCAATTCAATTTATGGCAAAGCAACTTAGTGTTATTTTTTAATTGCTAGCTTGTTTCCGGCTCAATGCACTTGATGCCGCTACCTGAAACATTTGTAATTCGAACTCAAGGTTGGATTGTAGTCTAAAAACGGTGCTAATCCTTTATCTATCCCTTTGCGTAAATAACAAATTGAATTTCTACAATTCAGAACACGTTTTATCCTTTTTCTATTTTTAAATTTCCTCAGCTGCAATACTTTATTTGAATTTCTGAGAATTAAAGCCACTGTGAGCTCTGAAAATCAATTGATTTAAATTAGTCCATTATTATTTGGACTATTGCTATAAATAAATAATTTGCATAAACAAATCACATGCTCTTGTGATTATTATTTTGCACAAATATTTTCCAAACGCCTCAACGCATTTGTTGCCCCAATTTCTTAAAGTCTTCGCCATTTTTCCATGGCTGCTCATTTAAAAATAAATAAAAACGGTATAAAATGTTCGAGACTTGCTACTTAGGGACAGTGGCTGTTTGTTTTGGTCTAAACATGTCTACTCGGAGGTCAAGAGTCGTTTCAGTAGACGCTTGAACAGTTGCCAGTTCCTTGCACCTAAGTAGTGTCAATTTCCTCTCAAAGCCAAATGATGATAACTTTTCTTTTTGCCCTCTTTGTGTACTACTTTTATTGTTTTTCAATTTCGACTTGTGTTGGCAACAGACACAGTGTCTATTAAGAGTATTTTGTTATTGGTATTTTTTCTGTGAGCCTCCCATTTACTGTTCCTATAACCACAGGGCGTATACGCAACGTGTATGGGAGCGTATACGCAACGCTTTAACTGCTACTGACGCTGAAAAATTGTTGCCATTGCGTTGAGAGGTAATTAACTGCCTTTGTGCCAAATTCACTCATATACCAGCTCAGTTGTGCACGCACACACATGCACATGCCTGTATGTGTTTGCATAAACATGAAACTTGTACTTGAAATCGTCTGTGTGAGCAGCACACTAATAAATTTGGATACACCTACGCACAGCAGGCTTTATTAGTTAATGTCAGTGTTAGGTTGGGAGTGTTTAAGCGTGTGCGAGTGTGTGTGTGTTAAGGCGTGTAATGGACTTACTGGCACATGCGAGCGGTCCCTGCTTAAATCAATTAAGTTTTTGTTAAGGAAGTTAACTCGAGCGTGTCGTAAGTGTTTGACTGTTGTAGCAACCCATCCTTATCGTCAGTTTGGCCAGGACAATACAGTTTGGCAGACGTTTAAACACTTTTACGTGATATATTTGTCACCGTGCTGTTAAAGTTCTTTCAACCACAATGAAAAACTTTATTATTTGATTGCTCAAGTCGAACCCAAGCACAGACATGAAAACAAACTCGAACTCAAAGTCCCAGTCCCAGTCCCAGTCTGTCTGTCAGTCTGTCTGCCTTTTAGCTTATATTGTCAGTACACTTGACAGCGATAAGACTGCTGTTTGAGCCAAGTAAGCAAGAAACTGTTATCCAGTTGCTAGTGAAACAGGAATACAAAAGTTAAACTGGCTCAACACTGGCGTTAAATTGAATAGATTGATTTGTGGAAAAACAATGGTATGTCAGATCAATCCTTTCAGTTTAAATGGGGTTTTTTGAAATACTAACCTGAAATTGATGCCGTGTGTTTGTGTGTGCTCTAACTGTTTATGTGTGTGCCTAGCTGACTGTGTTTTTCTTGTTGTTGTGGCACTTATTTCACGCTCAAGCAATTGCTGTCTTTGCCATCGTCTTCCCACATAAATCGCATCGAATTGTTGCTGCCGCTTAATTTAAACGTGTCGTACACATGTCTATGACTGAATGACTTTGTTCGTTGTTGTTATTGCTGTTTGTTGTGCCTGGGGCCCTTTGGTTTTATGCTTTTTACGTACAGAACATATGTGCACAACGAGCAGAATTTCATTAAAATTATATGCGAAAAGTTGTACAGAGAGCAACAAGGATTTTCCCCCAGTTAAAGACAGGGATGTACGAGGGTTTGGCTAATTGTGCTTTACCACTCGTAAGTCTTTTTCAAGAAAACGGCAAATTAGAGAATGAGTGATTTCTCACAAATATTTGACTACGAAAGCCGCTTAGCCTCAAGGCTGCCTTAAGTTTGCTATTTTTATTTGTTGTTTTGAAATCTTTTTATTGTCACAAAATTGTTTGATAAGCCACTTTCGAAGACTTGTTAATGCCATAAGCACAAATTTGCCACGCATTGTAATTTTCAACTGCGACGCAATTGCGAAAGCCCTTAAACTTGCTTAAAGAAATTCTATTTTATTGTCCTTCAATTAATCCAGTGTCATAAGCCTTTTTCACTGCGACTTCTTGCAGCCTGCTTTGATTGGAGATTTAAATTTTGAATGCGAAAAGTAAATCCAATTAGAAAATTATAAGGAATGGCATTTACGCAATGATTTTCTAAGAATAGCTACTTGATTTTATTGTAACGGAATCAAGAATTGTTACAACATTGACAATTAAATTCGAAGGCTGTCTCGCACGATTGCCTGAGCGGCTTGAGATATTTGATAAATGATTCCGGGATAAAAGTGTAGCTGCCTTGGTCCATTTCCAAGGGGTCTGCAGCTCTGACCTATATCAATAATTCAGCTATGTGTGCGACACGGTAATTAAATATTGAAGGCACGCAGTCTAGTGTTGCCAGTTTGGCTAGTTTGTAGCACTTCTAGCTAGTTTGCAGTGCAAGAAGGTTTAAAGTTTGAGTTCAAATATTTTTTACTTAAAAATCACTTTCTCTATTTACTTTTCATTCTCAACGGAAGCCATTTAAAGTTAATTTAAAACCATTTCGTTATCTGTGTGGCCAGATAAGTTCTGGCATCACTGGTGTGTGCGACACGGCAATTAAAAATTGAAAGCACGCATTCCCCTAGTCTTGGCTTCCGTTGTTAGGGCGTTAAAAAAGTGTTGCCTACTTTTAGGCGGGCGCATAAATCACACGGATCCAGCAAGACACGTGCGGATCGTAAAGGCTACCGCCACATTAAGCTGTCAGCACGACGCGGGCATAATTACAAATTCCAGTCCACACATTTAGGTCCTAAATCAAACGCAATGCGGAAACATTAATGTGGTCGCAATTGCATGAAATTATCACGCACCAAAAGGCGGCACAAACTTCACTCGAGTCGATAACATGAGCCTGAGAAAGCTCAGGGACTGTGAATTGGGAGTTGTATCTCATTAGCGTGCACACAACTAGTGTTAGCAGAGCAACACGCTGCGTATACGTAACGTTACGCTTAATCGCGTTGCTTTGCTGGGGATGTGTAAGTGGCCAAGGCGGCAGACAGTCTGCAAAGTTGCAAGTGCAAACGATTTGGGCATAAACTGACAGGAAACCAAAACAAGTTTTCAATAATTAAACAGCACTGACTTGGCATATATTTAGATGCTCGGTATTTGGCCAATTCAGTGGGATGAATTAAAGGCATCTACTGAGCGTTAGACAAGTGCTTTAATAATAGCAAAAAGCATTTTTGTGCAGGCAAATAAGCAAATTCTTTTTTAACAAAAATTTATGCGCCTCCCCGACCTCTAGGAAAAAAAAAAAAAAAAGGTCTGAGTTTATGAAACCCCAAAAACGGGAAGTCCCTAGGATGCCTTAAAACAACTGCTACGCGTTGCGGAGGAGCAAACTTTACGTAGCCAAGCAAATCGACTCCTCCTAGTCGATGCCTCGTGAGGGATTTTATATATTCCTGCTCGCATTATGTTTCTAAAATTATATTTGACACGCGTTTATCGCATAAATACTGCGCGTGTATCTGCCCTGTAAACTCCACGCACTACGAGTACATGCGGCTGAGTATCTTAGAGCCGGAGTAGGAGTAAGAGCATGAGTATGTTTGTGTATCTCTCTGGCATACAGCTCTCTGGTACTGTGCTCCCTGTCCACTCAAGTGGTTGTCCATAAACGCGCCCATATTTACTGCCGCATCATCGTCATTGAAGCTCTGAGTATCTCTCTAACCTTTTGTCCTTATGTCCTGCCATGGAATTCGCGGCGATATTCTGCCCAGCCTCCATTTTGTTTAGATGCCAGAGCAGCGTAGTTTGTTTGCCAAGCTTTAAGCATGGCCTGTTACAAGCACTTCTAAATTATTTACGTAGCATTTATACGCAGTGAGCAATACCGGACCAGGACTAAGACAGACGATACGCTGAATGGCTGTCTCTCTGGCCTCGGGAATAAAGCACTAAACATTTTTAATGAAGCTGCAAATCGAAAGTTCCCGTTTAGATGCTGTCGCGAAAGCCTTCAGGGACCGCCAATGAACAATTTCAAAGACTGTGACAATTGCAATATTTGGTATGTCACGTGTACACAATAAAATACTCCTCTTCCCCAGGAAGCGCCATGAACACAGTCTGGCACTGTGACTCCAAATGTTTTGGTGGTGTTGGATAAAAATTGTTGAGTTTTTTCGTACTTTACTTACTTTTCAAAGCTTAAATTTGTCTCTAGCTCGCAAGGGACGTGAAATGAAAAAGTTATAGCTGGCATTAGCTAAAAGTTACGACAAATTAGCAAAGACGATGACACAGTTGTCGAGCTACTTCCTCTAAAGAAATGTGTTTTCTATGTAAAACATATGTATGTATCTCACTCATGAGATGGAATTATCCGAGTATTTACTGCTGCCTTGCCACGCTTGTTTTCACTTCTTATTTGTCTTATTTTATACACAACGTTTCCGTCAATCTTTTCCTTGCGACATTTTAAATTTCAGAGAAAGAATTTAAGATTAAAGAAATGTGACAGCTTAAACTTTCATTTAAATTTACAGATACACCTTTTGGGCACACATGTCTATAGAATTCGCCTATAGATACATAGATATTTGTTATGATTTCTGCCTGTTTGCTCGGTACTCTAATGCTTTTTGAATAAGTCTTAATGCCTTTGGCCATTGATGTGTTTGCTGAGGTAACATTATGAAATTTTCCTAATTAAATTCTTGTCGATATCTGTGAGGGGGAATTTCTATTAAGTAGTTAGTCAGCTTGGAATTGACTGATATTATGCAATGCCTCAACTGACAGCTCTCACTTGCCATAATGGACTCTGCACTTTGGGAGTGAAGTTTACCCCTTTTATGAGCAAAGTTCAGGCACAAATTGGCAGTTACTGCTTAAGTTCAAGTCTGACCTTTAAATAGAACTTGGGCTCATATTAAAGTCCAATTCTACATGCTTAATAATAGACTCCTGGCCTAAAATTGTTATACTTGGGCAGCTAATAGGAGTATGTTCAAGTGCCAACTAAATAACTAGCTAATTACTAGTTGACACGTCAAAAAATGCCAAATAGGCTGCCAGGTTTGCACGATTTGTACAATAAAAAATAATAACAAGAACATCATCAGCACGAATTCAAATAACAAAGTAACCAACCAAGTTGTTGTTCTTTGCTTAATTTAATTTAATTTAATCGTCTGCCGTTAATGAAGATGCTTCCGTGTGGCACTTAAGACGTCTCCGTAAACCATGGCAATGGCCCTGGCCATGGCCAGAAAGCGGAATGCAAACATTGCCCATACGCCGTGTGTGCAGATGTTAAGACAACAGTCGAGTGCTCCCTCGTGCAATTTATTATAAAAATAATGTAAATTAATTGCCTCTATCAGGAGGACTTTCGGGTAGATCTGTTTTCACTCCAGCAGCTTCAGTTGGGTCTGCCTGGCACAAGGTCAAAAGTGTAATAACAATTTGCATTGCTTTGTGTGGCTGTTAACAGTTAACACTTGTATAGTGTAGTTGCTGTAGATTTTGCATCTTAATTTCCCCTGCCAACAAAGTGTAAATTATTTCTACAGTTATTGTTTCATACACATAAATTAACAAACTTCTGTCACTGGAGAGTATTCAGTTTATAAATAGATTGTTATATTAAAAAAGCGAGTGTTGATTCTGGGAATTATTTCAATGGGTGTGCAGTTTTTTGGGATATTCAAAAAATGTTCATTAAACGGTTAATATGAAAAGCACACATGAAAAGGAGGGCAAGAGTTCAAAAGTTCAACAAACAAGTCACGTGGCTTTAAAAGTTACGTTACGCGTTTTATTTGTTTTAATTTCACTTCACGTAACAAACTTTTCGTATTCCCATATTCCCAAAAATTTAATTTGCATTTCCGGTAAATTCCGGGAAATGTCTCTGCTTTTATACGGAATTTTGTCACTTGTCATGTGCTTAAAATAAACCAGCAACTGCCGTCGGTCATACATTTTTAACAAGGAATAAGTGTGTACGTTTATTCTTGATATATTTAAATACCAATTAGCCATGTCTTTGACATTAAATGACTGAACCGGGCATAAATCACGCCCATCCAATGTTGCAGTGTGTTGCAGACAGCCAGAAAGTGTATTTATTAGCTTTTCAACTAAATACCACTAATTACCACAAGTGGCTTTAACCGACAAAATAAACCGAGCGAGCAACCAACTGAGTTGGCATTGCCTACATTTTTATAACGCATAAAATATTTATGACCAGGCCAGGCTAATAAAATGGGCCAATGTCGGGCCTTACACTTGTCCAAATACTCTCACCCGACTGCCCATAAAACTCTTACCCATTTCCCAATGTCCAGTGGGAGGAATGGTTTCTGAACTGGGCGTGTTCTTGTGGGTGTGGCCCCAAGACACTTGTTGTTGTTTTCGGACTACTTTGTATGCGGCACATTGTCGTCGTTTTGTTTGCCATAAATGTTTAAATTCTGCATAACTTCTTAATAATTAAGCAATGCCCATAAATCAGAGTCACATAAATCGCAGGACAACCGCAGAGACAGCTGCAGGGCGAGTGTTTCATTAATTAAATCAAAGCCTTAAATATATTATTATTATAATTCTAACGAACGCTGTGTTTAATGTGGTTTTCTGTCATTTTTGGTTTATTTATGTGATGTAATAATTACCTCCAAGGTGCTAATCAAAAACTTCCAAAGAATCCGCAACTTGTACTTTAAATTTATGTTAGTTTCCCCCCACGCACTCTGTAAAGTGCCAACAGCTGTTTTGCCCTGTAAATGGCTTTAAATGAGTATTGCAGTGACTGCCAGAGCTTTGTGCGCTTGGCTTAGCCACAATTTATGGCTGGCACTGTGATCCGCAAGTCGAGCTAAGAAAACCTCAGCCCTTTAACCAAACTCGAACCCTACAACTGTTTGTCTAACCCTATACATCTGAAGTCCGCAAGGTCTGCAGGGAAAAGCAACAGAAACATAAACAACAAGCTGTTTGAGGCAAAGCCTCAAGTTCAACAGCAACAAGAATAGAAACAGCAGCAACAACTACAACAACAGCTACTACAAAAAGTATGTGTACGAGTCACCAATGAACAACATAAACAAGCAACTGTAAGCGAGACATGTACAACGTGTTTCGCCTTGGCTTTGTCTTGTGGCACCTGTAGACATTGCCAGTCACCGGGAAAAATGCTTGTGGCTTGCTGTTTTGTCAGGTGATGAATGGGTTTCTTAACCCTTTCACTTTCACTACCACTCTTACTTTTTCTTTCACTGCTCCCCGTTCATTTATTGTGCCTAGCAAATGGCCGTCAAATCCTCCTTTTTGTAGCATACTTTTGTGCGTTAAGCAGCAAAACGTGATTTCTGTGCGCTATATATAAATCAATTGAATATGGCTGTCCAAATTGTTATTTAATATGCCGACTCCATTTTGCAGTACTAAATGTACTTAAATATTAAGTAAATGTAATTATCATTATATCAAATTACTTTTAATTTGATATTTCACAGTTCGAATATGATTAATTAATTATATCTGACAAATAATCAGTTAAGTGCTCTTGTTACAATGCAATTAAAATTAATTGCAATCATTTCGAGATTTTCACACATTCTCTGATTATTTTCGTGTATTTCTTAGTTGACAGCACACTCACACTCACACTCCTACACATAGCTTTAGGTATTTTACTCCGATTTTTGCCAATTTGAACCCAAGTTTCTTGAACCAGCGACTGGTTCATGGCACAGCCAAGCAGAAGTCTGTATGGTACACCTTTTAGCACTCTGAGCTGGGTGTGTTTGAAAAAACAGAGAAAATAACAAAATTGATTTTTACATACAGTCGAAATGCCTGTATTAATATGTCTTTATTCATTTGTTACCTCTTCCAGGCCATTTGTATGCCAGACTTGACTCAACACGACTAGTCTGTGTGATCTTCCGGATGTTGAGACTGTTTACCAGCTTAGCCCTAAGCAGTCGCCGTTTGGGCCACACATGCACACACTTATCCAACCACTCCCACATACACCCACACACACATTTCTCACAGACAGGCGTCTTCAATCACCGGGCGTAATGGTCGCTCTGGGGCAAGAGACTACACTCGGCTGACCAACATGTGTTTTATTAGCGTGTTTATTTTCTTGGCTTTGGTAGTCCGTTTTGATTTAACACCTTTTCAAGGTGCTTTGCTCATTTGCAGACAAATGTTGGCCATGTCACACATAATTAAAGCTGTTTGCTTAATTATCTTGATTTCTAATTCAATGAAATCAAATAGAAAACTGTCTACAACAAATTGGTATATATATATTTGAGCAGGTTCAGTATTGAATATAGCACACAAGTGCCCTTATAAATCTCAGCTGAGACCAGTCCTCGAAGGCTATTAGTCGATGTCTCGCGTTTAAGGGCAAAGTATAGAACTAAAGTTGATACAATATATGGGTGTAAACGGTTTGTTGACTTTCTTCTTTTGGAATTAATTCTATAGGACACTTGAGGTTGCTTTGCTGTAGAAACACCATTAATATATTTTTCTTTTCACTGCGATTTCTTTGATTTTCTTTGATAGAACAAGTTATTTTTGTAGGGCGAGAGTGAAATTTAAGTGGTTTTCAATTGATTTATTTGCCATTGCCAGTTTGCTATACCAAATTGTGTTATAGATACATTTTGAAAGAGCCATTCTGACCACATTCAAAATTGTAGTCATTTATTTAATTAGCCATTTGTTAGAGTCGATTCAATTTCGAGCTGAAAGCATGAGCTTAAGTCCCAGTTAAGTTTCAATCTTCAAACAAACAACCGCATTTATTGGGTCAATTGTGTTAAAGGTTTAGGTATTCTTTGGCCTAAACTCGTGTATAGCGTCTTAGACATTGGCTTATTGAAAAACTGAAGAGGGTCTTCTTTTGTGTCTTACTCGTGCAAAGCCGATTAGAAGTGTAGACTCGCTCTCGCAAGTGTGTACAGTTACTCAGTTAACACATGTGAGTCTCTCACCTTTAACCTGATACTTGCTACTTGTTCACACCTGCAGAAAAGGACTAAAGGCTTGACACAAGGACTAACTTCTGGCTCAATGCGCCTTTTGAAAGCTTAGACACGAAATGTTAAACATATTAATGATTACTCCCACATAGTTATTTGGCTCTATAGATAGACACACTTCACTTTTAAGCGCATTAAACCCAACTAATGAAAGTTTTTTTAGCGGAGGGTATGCTGCACAGGGAGTTACCCTTTATTAAACTTCTAAGTCTTCTATTTCCGGTGTTTTAAGTGGCATCTTCTAGTCTACTACTTTCTAGCCTTAGGCACACAGAAAACAATACTTGTATCAACTACTATTAGTTTCTGCCTGTTAGCCTATAAAATTTTATATGCACTTTCCACGGCTGTCTCTGCCTTCTTATTGGAATGGCGTTTGTTGACTCTGAAGAGCGAAATGTGGAAAAGTTTTTACCCGTCAGCTGGCAATGTTGTTACTTCAGTTGTTGTTGTTGTTGTTCATTGTTGCTTTTGTCATTCGGTTTCGGTTCATTTTGTGCCCAATTCCCGGTGTCCGCTTTAGCCAAGCATTGCCGCACAATTTTCGCCACATTGGGCAGCACGTGATGCGTGCGCTGCCGCTGCCGGTGCCGATGCCACTGCCACGCCCAAACGCCCTTCAAACTAAGCCAGATGAAAGCGTCCATTTGTCTGGCCATCTGTCCACCCGTCTACCCATCCACCCGTCCACCCGAGAACAAAAGGCAAAGTGCCTGCCATATGCACGTCTCCCTCTAATGCCGCGTAAGTCGTACGAAATTGTTGCGTTAGTTTTTCAAATGAATGGAATGGAAAGATTCGTACCATTTTTTGGGGGAAGAAAATCAATATGCCAGCAACCTGGATGATGAAGAATGAGATATGCTTGCTCACATAGTGAGATGGAGACGGAGGGGGAGAGGCTACTCAATAATTGAGCACGGAAATGCTCAGGAGCTGTATTGGGATTGGGATTGGGTCTTAGACCTAAGGTCTTAGGCGATTGCTGTCACAGCTAATTCTTTATTCATTCGGCCTTTCATTGAATCTAACCTGTGAGACAGAGAGCGCGTGTGTGAGTGAGAGCGAGAGTACGAAGAGTGAGCGGTCATTTTGTAGGCTCGTGTTTGGCTTTCATAGTTAGTTATAGCAGCACACGCATGTGTTTGTGTTTGTGTTTGTGCATGAGTCTCAGATTTGTGTAACTATGGCACGCATTCAATTATGCATGACCTCTGAATCCACAGAAAGACAAAGAGTGCGCTAGAGCGAGAAAGACAGAGACGGAGACAGAGACAGCAACAGAGTTTAGCATACAAAGACTAGTTTGCTGAGCTTGCCACATGGAATTTGACCAAGTTTTCTAAATGTGACACCCATTCACGTTTTGGCTTAATTAATACACATGGCTGGGGTGTTTTATTTATATAACGGCGTAATTGTCGAAATTGTCGGCCTCTTTTGTTGCAAGACAGCCCAGAATTCCCTTGGAATCCCTTTTTGTCAGGGTTTCGTCATTAGAGCGCGTTAAATAATTGTTATTTATTATTGAGCCATAAACTGCTTAAGTTCGTGCCACCATTAAGTGTCAAATACGCTTGCTGCTCCACTGACAAGTGGCCCATAATTACAACGAAGGTAATCTGCTCCACTTTCCGGCATTATGTAGACGAGTTTAACCAAATGATTAACGTTGTCCTAACACACCTCCAGCCAGGTGAGTTTCCTGATTGTGACGGCTCCCACTACACATTTGTCGAATTAATTGTTTCACGAAAAGCAAATAAAGAAACTGCCCAAAAAGAACATGAAGAAAAAGCATTGAATATTTGCCTGTCTAAGACATGCCGAGCACTTTGTTCTTTGCGTGATTTCTGCTTTATGTTCAAGTATGTTTTTGTGAACGGAACGGGAAACACAAAACACAGAAAACACAAAAGAATAAAAGAAAAAACAAAGCTACAAGTCTCTGCACCTCAGCTGTAGCTTATTTATCGGCATTCTGTCATCATTTCACCTGCCTACATTTTTTTTCGTAGGGGTTTGGGTAGGGGGAAAGCACTCCTGATTTTACAGGAGACAGATGAGGCAGACTTCCGCTCTGTGTTCACTTTGTGCTTTGTTTGTTCTACACCAAGTGTTTTGTTTGATTCAATATCAATTTGAGCTCACAACGCGATGCCTGATCACAGTTTAAACACGGGGCGTATGATTAATGTGCTGACTGTTACCGGGTGAATGATGATTAGCGCTGTTCTCGAAAGCTGCCATTGTTATCGCGAAACGGCTGCCAGGAAAACGTCTTAATTAAACTCTTATATGCTAAGTAGCAGGAACTCTGCTTTAAATTCGATTCCCAAATTGACAGCATGCTCAACATCCTGATTAAATTACAGCATTTTCCAATCAAATTTGGCACTTCGACTCGTTTGCCATTGACTTGAGTGAGTTTGGGTTGAATGGTTGGCGGAGTAGACAATGTGATTTATATTTTTGCAGCTGTTGTCAGTGCGAAAACCCTTTTATACAACCGGCTTGTTGTTTTCTAGCCCCAGAAAAAAAAGGTCAACGGGACGGAATCGTAGCAATAACTATGGAGCAGACAGAAATTATGAATACGAAATTGTCAATTGCCACGACGTGACATATAATTTGTCGGGTATTGACTGATGTAGGTTAGTTTGAGGCATTCACCGAGGGTTGATCGACCGGTAAGTCAGTCCATAGACCCAAAGAATGAAGTTCTGAGTTTCTAGCTCGAACATTTTCAGGCAATCTGAGCACGCACTCGAAAATGCTGTGTGAACGACATCAAAATGTTATATTGCAGCGTTTATGACAGTTTTATTCTACTGTCATTAAAACGTTTAATTAGTTTTTGCTAAGTAATTCCCTGACAGCAGTAAATGATGGGAGATCACATCTAGCAGTTGAAAAGGAGCTTAGGTGGTTGTGAAAATTAAGAAACTAAAGTGGAAATAAAGTTAAATATTTTAGTAATTATTTTCTATACAAATAATATTAGTTTGACTCTCTAAAATTAATACAAAAATATTGTTTTCCTTTTCTTCAACTTACAGAGTATTCAAAATCTCTTAGCATTTAACTGACAATTTAATTTTCAAATTACTTCTACGTAAAGAGCTATTAAAAGCTTAATTGCATATTTAAAGCACTTTAATGCCGCTTCGTGCAATTTTGTTAAGGAATTTCGAATGAATGCAACTACAAATATTTTGACTTCTTATTTGTCTGTTTATCTGCCAAAAACTGACCTTTTTCCAAGCATAACATATGGAAAAATGTGAAGAACAATAAAATGGGCAGCTCTATCAGCATACTAGGAGCACTGTTGTTTTAACTCTATGAAAACTGTGGGAGTATTTTTGTTGTATTTATAATTATTGTAGAAATATTTTGATGTCGGCAAACCACTGTGCAAATTGTAACACATGTTGTGGTTAAAAATGAAATTTGCAGCATGGCCAAATATTAATTTCATTTCATTCAATAAAAGGATTAAAGCTCAAAGATGAGCTACTCCAAGTTAATTTAATTCATTACGCATGCAACAATTTTGTTCATAGAAACTTGTTTCAAGCTTAAATTGAGTTTATTTTGTACATAAATTGTGCAAAATAAACATTGCTTTATTTCGAATGGACTGCATTAAATGTGCAGCTAGAAATATCTGCCCACGCAGATAAAACAAATATTTTTATAGACCGCTGGTTTAATTTTAATATCTTGCGCTGGGGGGCAAGTGCGCGTGTTCGCTGCTAACTCATAACAGTTTAGTACTGAATTTTGGCATTAAATAAAATGTTTAGGAAAGGAAAAGGGCAAACATCTTCCATGAGTTTCAAAATATTCTTGGTAACTGTTTAAAACCGGTCCGCACTTCAAACAAACAGTCATCCAAATAAAGTAGTTGGAAGCAAAAGCTACCCAGGACTCCAAAATGAAAACAAAGTGAACCCATGCCTGAGCAGCATATAAAAATATGTTTGAAATACTTAAGAAAATGAGGAGTACCCCCTCCAGAAGGAATGCCAGCAGCACGGGAGGGGGGACAAACGGTCGGAGGCAGTTCAAAAGGAAAGAAAAGTAATGCGAGAAGGAAAAGCGTAATGAAAGGAAAACTCGATGTGAAAATCATTGCTTACTCAATGCAGGAATGTGCCCGTGTTCGAGTTGTTGCTGTTCCTGTTATTATTCCGGCCAAAGGTTGCCCAGTAGGCTAACTAACTTATTGTGGGCCATTCTGAGCGGTAAAATCAATTTGTTGGCCCTAAACTGGCATTTGAGTTGGAGCAACTGAAACGTGTTTAGCGCGTGTGTCAATTTGGAACAGCGATAGGACAGGAAGAGCAGACAATCAGTCAATAATAAGTAACAAGTTAGCTGTAACTTGGCCATAATTAAAGCAAGTTTAGCAAAGTTGTTGACAAATTCAGCAACAATGAGAAAATTAAAGATGATCATCAAGTTGTCATCAGCTGGCATGCATATAAGTATTATTGCATAAATATGTAAATCCATATTCACAAGTATTATTTACATGAACTCTCAATAGATTACACAACTCGAGGAACTTTTCCCAGCTCTTGGCCCTCAAGAACAACAACAGCAACAATAACAACAAAAGGAGGAAATAATCCAGCGCCAAGTTTAGCTTCAAGTCCTAGTCCAAGTCAAGTGCTGTGTCAACTTTGTCCAAAAGCGAAATAAATCATTCGAGCAAATGGAAGATGTGAGAAGCACCGAAGCTTCTGCTTTTGGTCCTGTGCTCTAATTTTCTATGCCAAATTATGCATTTGTCCGCGACGAGCACACACGCACACACACATGCCCGAGCTCCTTTAAAGTTTAGCCACAAAATTGAAATTGGAATTAGGATGTGGCTGTGGCTCTGGCTGTGGCTAAGGATGTGAATGTGGATAAAGATATGATTTCGGCTGTGGATGCGTTGCCAATTTGCTCTGGGAACGATGATATTTTTCGACGAAAAGTAAACAGCAACTGTTTATTCTACTTATTACGGCATCAGGCAAATTAAATTGAAATTTGGCAGCAGCATAGTTTTGGTGGTGCCTAAAAGTATGCAATGCTCTTTGCCAGCATGACAGCCACAAAAGGACATGCGAGGGATTAGTTAGACAATTTGGCCAAAAAGGCTGTCAGCTCACTATCAAAGCGTTTCTGTTCTGTTTGACATGCCTCCAACCAAATGGCAAACAGCTATCCAGCGATAACGAAAGCGGTTGCTCACTTAAATGACCTAACATTATGCTTGTGTGTGTTAGCGGCTGTGTGCGTGTGAGTGCGTAGGTGTTTGTGTTGTTGTATGTGGTTGCGACTCGACCCCAGGCTGACAGCTCACTCATCATTTGTCAACTGGCCGTGTGACATGAAAATATTAACTCTTACGAATTGCGATTTCCCATTCAGTTACAATTCCATAAATCAGTGAAAATGTTTGCAAGTAAAACCGGAAAATGTTTTGCGTTAATTATACTTTCATTTCCATTCGAAAAGCTTTTATTAAACTGCATTCAACTGAGTTCTCAATGAAGCCTTATTTACTGCCAACCATTGAACCAAATTCAAACCAAAATTCGCCAAAGAATTTCCATTTTAGACTAAAAATATATTTTCTTTTCAGTCGGCAAATAATGTTTAATATTGTAAGGGCCTGTGTTACAAATTTTTAATCAAGTGATGCTGGCAGCTGGGCTGTCATACACACTTTAACTCTATGCAAATTTTTACATAGTTAAGAGACCAAAATTTATTGAATTTTGTTGCTGCAGTTTTCAATTTTCTTTCTCTCTGCATTTTGCTCAGGGTGAAGTATTGCAGTAAGTTTTAATCTAAAAGTATTTATTCATACATAGTACATTCTGTATTGCATTCAGCTGTGATTTCAGTTGAGAGATTTCTACTTGAATAAATCGTTTTTTTGCATTGTTAATTAATTTTTTGGTTATTTGCACTAGTTTCCAATCTGTTTATGCAAATGTTCAATGCCACGAGCTTCAACTAATCGCTTGAGCTTTCATAATTGTATATCATGACTAAGAAGGATCAAAGTGAAGATATTTTGCTCCCTAGTTCCGATACCAATATGTTTACATGTTTTGCCAGCAGTTGAGGGCAGACAAACAAGTTTACTACACTTCCCACCCACTCACACTCTTTAAAGCGTGTTTTCTCGTTCCATTACACTATTATGTGTTTGGTTTTGATTACGGGGAATTGGTTAATTAATTTGAATAGTCATGCATGGCAAAGGGAATGCGACTACAGATAGTTATACTTATATACCACTCTGCTTTAATTAGCTGGCAAAAATGTATTTTAGCATAACTTAACTAATGCCATAGCAACAGCAGACGGTTCTAGTTGTAGACACTTAAATAGTTTGTTTGTTACGAAATCTTTTGGTCTGAAGAAACGTATAAAGGCAAAAGAAACTTGGCCACAGTTAACTTTGAGGGTCTTATGAGGGAATATTTCCATCTACATGTTCGAAAAAGGCATGAAAAGAATGCACGAGTGCTCGATGAAAAACCAACAGTTAGTTTTGCACAAGCAGGAAGTTTGGGCCAAAGCAACCGACGGCGCACTGTGCGTATGCGTTATGTTTGTCGAGCATTGCCCTCTGGCTAAACTTTCTTGACTTTAAGTTGAGGCGAACGCCAACATGTTGCACGTTGCGTGTTGTGTGTTGTGTGTTGCCTACGCTATCGAGGTCATGCGTAGGTTGAACGTTCCTGCAGCTTCTGTTTGACATTGAAAGTAACGCGGTCGAGATTTTTATGAATGAAACGGAAGCGACTTGCGGCTCTCGTAGAATGTTGGACGAACTTGTGGAGGTTCGAACGCGCAGCCATTTGATTCAACACTCGCACGAAGCACGAACAGTTCGCAACGAGCAACGAAACCCAACGGAACGAATCGGACAGCAAAGTTAATGGCTAGAAAATCGAGAAAGATGAAATAAAATTCAGACCCTTCTCAGTGGCTCCAAAGTGATATATTGGAATTGGCAGCAGCGGCTGAACCGAACCAAGTGATAAGATAAGATTTCGAAAAGTGCCAATAAAGCAGAAAGTAAAGTGAAAGTCAACAGTGAATGTAAATGTAGTGAATTGAATTAAATTTCAAGCAGTTTATGTTTGTTAAGTGTCGCCAATTCGAAACGAAATCGAAAACGAAAATCAAATGAAATTATAATTACATTCAAGAGAATTTATTAATAAGTTTTAGCAGATGCGGTTTGGTGGGTTTTTTATGCAAATGCAAAAACCTTTGCCGCAATTTGTCTAATGACATGAAACTACGTGTATTGTGTGTAATTAAAATCTAATCTGTTTCTCCAATTTATTAACTCAACTGTTAATAATTCGTTAAAATAAAAATAACACATAATTGGAATAATCAACGCCAACGAAAAATATTCAAAAAGAAGAAAAAGGCAAGTGGCTTAAAGGTTCTTTGGATTATTTATGGCAGTTGGAGGAAGGTGTGCGTGTGTGTGTGTGTATTCTTAGATACTTAGCCAGTCAAAATGGATTCATATTCGATTCTGGCACCCACACAAAATAAAGCAAACAAATTTGTGCAAATAATTGAAAAATTTCAAATAAATATACTTTGATACTCGGATGTCAAAAAATTAAACTGCGAATGGATAGACGCCTGCTGTTACTCGCTTGCCAAAAAAAGAAGAAACAGCACAGAGCTACATATAGATAAATGATGTGTTAATATTTAAATTGAAACATGCGTTCATTTTTTATCTAGCACCGGTAACACTCCCACCCAACATATAAATTCATTTCGATAGAAGTGCAAAAGTTGTCGCAGTTTAAAGATACATTTGTGCTCCAGACCGAACAACTGTGCAAACAACTCGTGTGTTGTGGCCAAGACAAAACCCAAAAGTGTCAAAATTAATGTGTTCTACAACAAGCGATCAGAGTAAAGCATAAAGAAATGTTTTAACCAGATCGGTGGTGTGTTTGTGTATTCAGAGAGTGACTCCCATAAATGTATCGCTCAGTCTCTTTGTTTGCCGCATGACTGTTTTTTAGCGTATCTGGCAGATAATTTCTATCAGTGTATCGGAACAGATCTTTTCGTATCGTTTCAGCAACACCGCTGAATGAGTTCCCAGTTAGTTGAACTTTTTGAAATGTTGTTCTGCAATTAGGAGGAACAAATGATGTTTCAGTCGCACTCGCACTCGCAAATGAACTCAATTTCTGTAAACGAGCAAAGTTTCTTGCTCAACAAAATAGAAACAAAGGAAGAATAAAAGTAAATACAAACACTCAAAGTGTTTGGCAACAAGATACCCTGTAAAGTGCCAAGCTTTTATCTCCCCTGAGAGTATTTACTTTGCAGTTCCTTATAATTTAAACTTAATAGCCTGGACAGACTCTGCTCACTTTAGTTTCCAGGGTATGCCAGTTGATAAGCAGACAAAAGAAATGCTTTGCCATTTCCAGATACTCTTGTTCCGCAGCAAACACAAAGCACATCCGCGAAGTGGACACCAGATAATCATCATTTCAAATGGCCTGTGGCCAAACCATTAACAATGCCAATACCAATGCCAATCCCAGTGCCAATACCAAAGCTGATTCTGATGCCAATGTCAATGCCAACAATGGCCAGCGGCGCTAACGAAGAAAGTGAAAAAGCTGCGTTGTCTGGACAAAGGAACCACTTAAACAATTTTCATTGTCAATTTGGACAATTAAGTTGCGTATACGCAGAGTGACACCTCTGTCCGTTGTCTCTCGCCTGCGTAGGCGTCGAATAGTCGGACAGTGGGGCAGTGGAACATCATCTGTAAGCATCTCTAGCAATATTAAATATTACATGATGCCGACAAGGACCACAAGCTTCAGGGTCGTCTAGACATTTGGGTCAGGTCTTTAATATTTTTCGTACATCACATGCAAATTAATCAAACTGCGGAATAGAAGGCAAGGGTTCTGGCAGCTGATCAATCAAATGTCCGTTTGTATTTTAATCACGTTGATTAGACATCAACCGAATTATAAACTTTAGTTCGTGCATACGAACCCAAAGACAGCAATTTTCGCATTTTCTCGCAGCGCATAAATATGACAGCGTGTATAACAAGCGATTAGTCGAACAATCACAGCATCGATCAATCTTTCAATTATAGTGTGGGGCAAATGCGCATATAATCGAGACCCGATACAGTTATTTTTAGTATTTCAACGGAAAAATAGCAGAGTTTGCACTTGTTTTGCTCAGTTGTTTAATTAGCGTGAATTCATTAAAAGTGTCCATTAAATATTAACAAAGTTTGTTATTGAACTTGACATGATGTGACTTAAGACTTGGACACTCAATTGTATTGTAAATAAGTTGAACACTTGATTAAGTTGATGGTAGGGCAGACATGAGATCTCTTTACAGTTGCTGCACATGTGGCGTATGCTTGATTTTGACAGAGCCTCAATGGACTCTGTTTATTTAGTGCGAACTGGTTTCATTGTTTGCCTATTGGCACAGTCACAGCCACAGCCACAGCCACTGGCGGTATAGCAACCTTAACCAAGCGTTCAATTTAATTTATGTTCATAAATTAATTTTGAAAATGAAATTTTATGGAATTTTACTTTGAACTCGCACTGCAAATCGCCGGCTCGGCCCGCAATCAGACCGGACTGACTTTGGCGCAAAGTCGACAGTCGACAGTCGCCAGTCGACAGTCGGTAGTCAACAGCCGTCTTGTCGTCGCATCCATTAAAGCTAATTCCCGGGCTTTGTATAATATCCAGCAATTGTCCGATGCCGATTACACCGGGAGAGAGTGTGCAAAAGAGACAGATGGAGATAATTTAAGCATACTATACTTTAGAGTTCCCCACCGCCTGTAATTACCAAAGTCTAATTGCACTGTAGTGTAGCAAAGGTCAATGACAAGCACCGATGTTGCAATATAACTTATTGAAATGACTTGCAGCCGCATCAAACGGCTTGGAAATTAAGGCCAATAGTGTGCAAATCGATTTGCATGCCAAGTCGAGCAAGTGGTAAGAACTAATTACTCTGCTTGTTAGCAAATCGACAGACAGCAGACCAGTTACCTGTTAATTAAACAACGTAATTTGTAATATTTGAGTGTTAATTTGCGTACCACGAATAAGATAAATAATTTGATTCGCTTTCCAGTTTCGACAAGCGATTTAAATCAACATCAAAAGTTTCGCTGTGATTCTGCAAATGGAATGACAGGAATTGACAACGAAATTGCGAATTTTTTAGCAAAATTTCAGTCAGACACTTTGCTTGTCTTGCCAGAAGTTTTAGTTGCTTAAGAAACTTTTTACTTAACTGGCTCTTGGCTACAATCAGAACTTATAAATTTATATAAGGTCAATAAATCAAAGTAGAAGACTTTGAAGAACTTTTAGTTTGGATTGGCTGCAAACACTTGAATATTTCGTGCTCTATCATAAATTTATTAATTCAACTTTGGAGTGGAAATAAGATTTATAAAAACTTAAATGGGCACAGGAAATGAAATGCACAGGAAAAATCAATTACTTAGGAATGCCTTTAAATAAATTATATTCAATTGGAAGTAGATTCTATTTAGTGTATAAAATTATACAAAAAGATTTAATTTATTAATAAAACTCCTTCACTTTTATCTATTTTTAGATCTAAGTGGATTAGTTAAAGCTTCCACACACCACAGCATGAAATCAGATGAATTTAGTCACTGAGCTCATCTTGTGCAGCTCAACTAAACTTGGCCATCATGCCAACAAGGTAATAAGGATGCCAATGCAAACTGCTGGCAATACAAAGTGAAACCACCGAAACCACCAAAGCCACCGTTTGAAACGGGAGCTCACACACCCACAATCCACAGCAACCCTATTCAAAACAGACTAAATACAATGGATGCCTTTGACGATCCCTCCAATGTGCAACTGCCCCTGGGCAATAACGAGAGCACACTTCCCGCCACATTTGATCTGCTGGACAGCTCTGCGAATGACACGGACAGCAACTGGTCAACAGTGGCGAATTTTACACGTCTCTTTGCCGCAGCTGCCGTCAAAGCAGCTCCAAAAATTGCCAACTACACGCTGAATATGCTTGATGCGGGACTCTCGCTGGCCACAGAAACCAGCGATGCTGTCACTGATCCCACACAGCTGGCCATGCCCAGCGCCACACGTGCAGCCGAGGCTGCCTTTGCCATAATGACCAACTCACGGCTGAATGTTTCAACGCTGGGACACATGAACAACCTACACGAGCAGGTGCCGGAGCACGTCATGGATCATGCACCACAACTGTCTCGTTCGGGTTTGCTTAAAGTCTATGTGTTGACGGTGATGGCTTTGTTTTCACTGTTGGGCAACCTGCTGACCATTTGGAATATATACAAGACACGCATCTCAAGGCGCAACTCGAGGCACACATGGAGTGCCATCTACTCGCTGATGTTTCATCTGTCCATTGCCGATGTGCTGGTCACAGGATTCTGTTTGATTGGGGAAGCTGCCTGGTGTTACACCGTACAGTGGCTGGCCAATGAGTTGACTTGCAAATTGGTTAAGTTGTTTCAGATGTTCAGTCTTTATCTGTCGACGTATGTGTTGGTGCTGATTGGCGTCGATCGGTGGATTGCTGTCAAATATCCAATGAAGTCACTCAATATGGCTAAACGCTGTCATCGGCTGCTGGGTGGCACCTATATACTCTCGCTGGTGCTTAGCCTGCCTCAGGTAAGTGCTCCATTAAGTTAATCCCCAGGCAAATCAATTCAAAATTCCTTTGTTTTCACAATGCATGCGGCACTTTGGGCAGAAACCAAACACAATTGCTAAATTTGGGCAACAATTTGTCGCATGGCATTAAGTCAAGTCAGGTTGAGGTATAGCCCTGGGGTGGGGTAGGGGAATGGCTGAGGCTGAGGCCTCTGGCTGCGTGCCGCAGTTGGCGTAATATGTTTGCTTTATGGCACGCATACGCCCCGTTGTCCCCACGTAAATAGTCCTAAGAAGGCGTCGGTGCGTGCGCTGGCATTAAAAGTGATTGCTTTCTGCATAAGAGCTCACTAAACGCAGCTTTCGATACTGCCACGCCCATCGACCTATCGCTGCTCGTTTGCGCCCTTTCGACACACGCGCAAGCATTTTCTTTCCCCTTTCGATCTGGTTTCTGGCAAATAAACTTCATTTCCTCCAAAGGGTTGAGAGAGACCAAAAAAAGAACTGAGTAGCTACGACCGGTTAACTGGCGGTTTGTAGCCGTTTTCTTGTTGTAAATGTTGCCGCTGACGACAGACGTGAAATATTTATATACCCCGGCATATTTTCAAGCATCCTCAGTTAGCTTTCAGATGTTCTTTACATACTCAAAGGCGGATTCAGTCAGCGAGTGTAAGTGCGTGTGTGTATCACTCATGTCCCTTCGCTTGAGGCTGCTTATCTGCTCAGTCGGCATCCGTTTTTGCCTTTTGCCCATCTTTAATCATAAAGAAAACACCCAACATTTTGACCATTTTTCTTCCATTTTTCCCTTTTTTTCCGCAATAATCCTTTATTTTCACACGTTTATTGCATTATTTATGTGCGCCGTGTAGGCATCTTTTTTTGTTGCTGTCGTCCGATTGTATATTTAATTGAGTTGCCCAGCAGATTTATGGCCCAATGGCATTTTAATAGCCACTGCTTGAGGGACACAGCTTACCGCGATTAACAGATTAGTCAATGGCATTGAGTGCATTAAATTTGCCCATTTTAATTTATTCATATTGCGTACGTGTTTATGCTACATAAATTTAATAAATCTCTGCTCAACTTCAAGTACAACATAACTGAAACTGAATATGGATATGGATATGGATGTGTGCTAATTAAAGTGCTGCTCTGTATGCCATTAGCAGTAGTTGAGACTGACTGACAGAAATGTGGAAATGATTATACCCAAGTGGGTAAGTGGGTTACGAGCTGAGCATATGAGTAATGAAGACAATGCACGAATTCTATGGCAAATTAACAGACTTTTCCCACAGCCAAAGCATTAAATTATCTGCCATTTGAATGTATGAAGTTCAGTTGATGATGCCACAAAATAGTTGAGCTGAGCACATGGAATTCGGTTTTGTGTTTTTGCCACTCTTAGTGTCTGGGGAGCATTTAAGCGGTATTCAATACAGTTTCCCTATGGCATTTTTCGGCTGGAAAGCCACAAAATATAATGTGTTGCCAAAGGTTAACTGTATGCAAAATGTAACCTTTCTATCTACCATTTGCTTTCACCGCCCATCTGCATATAGATGTGGTTGCTGTGATACATGTTTTTGTGTAGAAACTTTCCGTCAAGGAACTTATCCGTTTCTTGACTTTGAAAAAAAAAAAGTTGCTTTCTTTAGCAGTTTGGTTAGCTACTTTGAATAGTTTTTTGCTTATGTTAGTTGCCCACATTGCTTAAATTTGCATAGTTACCACATCAGGCAGGAGTTTGCCCTGGAATGTATGCTACACTTTTGGCATAATTTAAGAAAGGTAATTATGAACATCAGGCAATTGCGCATTGTTTGGTTTTACCTGGCAACCATTTTGCCAAAGACACTCGGCTCTGCTCTTATCTCTCTCTTATCAGTGCGTATGGGGAACATTTGAGGGCGAGGCGATGATTATGTTTGCATACGAGCATAATTAGGACTCATCGTGCAGCATTTGCGTGTTGATGGCAGAATTTGTGGCACGCATCACGTGTGTTTGTCAAGTTATTTGAATAATTTAGTGTACACATAGAATAATTACAATTTTATCTTATCTCTGGCACTGACTTTCTGCTATTTATTTTACTTTAAGTTTCAGTATTTTACTATACAAATTTCGATTAATGATTTGTTATAAAAATACGTTGTCAATAAAATTGATTAACGACATAAATATGCCATAAAGAACCTTCTGTCCGTTTTTATTATACTTTCTCATGGTCATTTTAAATTTGTGTCTAGACTCGTTTTCCACTACATAAATTTCCATGCTGCTGTTTCCCATATATCTAAATATAGTCAAAGTCAGAGCGGACCTTCAACTCAATTTGCTGCACCGCTCCAGTAGACTAAAACTTGCAGTAAAAGCACGTTCTAATAATTACTCCCTACACATAATTTATAAATAAAGCCCCTGTTTATCAACTGTTTATTATCTATTTAAAGCTTTACATGCTGTTCAGCATACTTAAAGCCCTGACTGCAACATGTTGCACTTGTCAGTTAGCTTTAAAATCGTTGAAATAAAAACACATTTTGTAATTATGTCAAGTTTTTATAGCTCCCGTGTTTGGGCTACTTGAGCGTCAAGTGTACGCCATAATGTTGCGGCATGTCTGCATTGAGTTGAGTCGACAGTTGGCCTCATCCAATGTATCATATAAAACTCATGCGGCATTTAAACGTGACACTTGACGCCATACAAGTTGTTGTCATCGATGAGATGCGATTGCATAATTCCGAAACTTCATTCCCAATATTTTCCACAAACACACACACACACACACACATTTCTCCACAAATTTTCCATTCACTTCTCGCAGCTCTTATGACGACAATCAATAGCAATCGTATCAAATTCAATATACGCGTTCCGTACTCCTCTCTCCTAGGCTTCCCCTTGTCATGCCCCATGTTTCTGTGTCGCAGTCTGTTCTCCGTTTCACGCGTTCCAAATAATAAAACAAAATGAAAATTTACTTCCTTTCGCAATAAACAACAAATGTTGATCCACTTCCAATACCTTATGCTCCCTCTCGCTCTCTTTGGCTGTCTGCTCTCTCCCTCTCTCTCACTCTCTGTCTCATTATTTCTGCATCCGGCGTACGTACGTTTATATTACACTATGCAACAGTATTTCCTCCCCACAGAGAATGTGGGCAAACCGAAATTTCTTTGGCATTTTACATTTCAAGAATGAAATTCGAAAGCATTTCCTTTTATTGGGACACTTTTACTTTCCACATAAACATGTACACAATGCACACAGACATTCACACACCCACACACATGCACTCGTATAGACATATCGTATTTTTGTTAGACTACGACATAAGGATATTAAATTGATGAACACTTTTTGATAAGCGAAAGTTTGGTTGAAGTTGCACTTACATTTAAGAGTTATTTATTCTAAGCGGAATCTTAAAATGTATTTAATTAAAAATTGTTAGCATTTATTTCTATAATCAATCAGAGTTTTCTGTTCAGATTTAAATTTGAATAATTAATTTTTAATTGACAAATCTTCAATGCCTCAGTTATAAACACTTTCTGCTAAAAACAACACCTTACTTTGCTTAGCAGTGTTGAGCCAGATTTTATTAATTTAGTTCTTTTTATAGGGCATAAAGCGAGAACTCGTTTCGAGTTCTATGAATATCAAAATACCTTTGGTATTGCCAAAGTTCTATGCTAAGTTAAATAACTGCGTATCGTTCAATTGCATTGAAGTTATAAATGTGCGAAATTAATAAAAATCAGTCTTAATACAGGAAGGAAGTCGGAAGTGGGAGGTGGGAAGTGGGTGGAAGAATGTGTTGCGGGCTGTTTACGGTCCGTTTTAGTGTTTTAGTTTTACTACTTTGCGCTTGGCAAAACACTGCGGATGTCTTTTGAGTCGCGCCAGCTGTTGACACAACACTTTGGAGTCCAGCAACTAGACTCCTTCCACAGCTGTGGAGGTCAGAGTGCGAGATGGAGCGTAGGTCATAAAATGTGCAAATGAAAAGACTTTTAATGTATTAGTTATAATCACAGCTGTGGCAAGGGGACTTCGATTATAACCACAGTAGCGATTGCAGAAGCACTTTAGCTAGATTTATTGATGTCGTCCAAGGATATAGTAGCAGCGATACGTGTTTAAGTGATTTTCTTCTTCGGCAAAGAATTGTCAAACACTTTGAAGGACAAATTATTTAATGGATTGAAATGTACGTTTCAGTTATTTAACAACAGGTGAAAACTGTGTTCCATTTGTATTGAGTTATAACTGAGTTGGAAATAATTTATAGTGTGCTTTTGGGCGTAAGCAAAAGTTCGCGTATGAGGGAAGCAGAGAAACTTCACACTGCTCAGAATTTGCAAATGTGATTACAATCAATAATCAGCCACACATAACTTTGCATACCCAGTGTGTAGGGTATACTAGGTTTATTAGAAACATTTGTATTGCAAAGAGAGCACTAAATTCGATACAGGGTAAACTGCGGTTGGTGTAGCTCCACTTTCCCTTTACACCCACTCAGCTGTACGTTACGACGCGCGGGTTTAAACGCTGCTTTCCTTTGACTCAATTGTTAAGCTATTCAGCGGAACTGATAAACACATTCAATCAAACACTCTGTCGCATGTTTGGTAGCGAATTTAATCAAACTGCTTGTGTCATCCATTTTAACACTACCCACTCCACTCCAATCCACTTCACTTCAATCCACTCCGCGTTTTCGTCCTTTTAATCTTTTTCTTTATCCACCCGCAGTTCTTTATTTTCCATGTGGCACGTGGTCCCTTTGTGGAGGAGTTCTATCAGTGTGTAACCCACGGATTCTACACCGCCGACTGGCAGGAGCAGATGTATGCCACATTTACACTGGTCTTTACCTTCCTGCTGCCCCTCTGCATACTCTTTGGTAAATATAAACACATAAATGCGAAAAGCTGAGCGATGACCGTGCATTCAATTATGCGTGTATTAATATGCATAACAATGGCATTGATAGAATGACTGATTGGACGGGCATGGAATCGAAAGTTAAAGGAAAAATATATTTGGAGCTCTACTCTATATTAATTAAGACAGCAGTTTTAATTAAAGAATTCAAGCGTATCTAGGGATTCAAGAAATATTTTCCACCATTTCCAAAGCCTTCCAGTCTTTAATATTAAATGTATGTCCTTGCACGGTCAACGCCGGTTGACAAACTATGCCAGAACTTTGACTAATGCGTTTCTAACTAATTTAAATATTTCAGGCACCTACATGTCAACATTCCGGACCATTTCAAGTAAGTTTCTGCCAAAAAAAAACCAAGATAAACCCGCTGCATAGCTAACACACACACATATTTTCCACTTTTCCACTTTATTTGTTGTGGGCAGGTAGTGAAAAAATGTTTCAGGGCTCCAAGTTGGCCAACTACTCAACGACAAAGCAGCTGCCAACGCAGACAAACCGTCAACGCTTGATACACAAGGCCAAAATGAAATCATTGCGCATCTCTGTGGTCATCATTATCGCGTTTCTCATTTGCTGGACACCCTACTACGTAATGATGATTATCTTCATGTTCTGGAATCCAGATAAAAGGGCAAGTATGCCATTGCGTGGGGTGTGGGGTGTGGGTTATGGGGGCGTATGGGAATCCAGGAACTGTTATTTCGTAGGCGTGAGTCATTCAGTTACAACCTCGTTTACTTTTGGCCAAAAAAAAAAGAAACCCCGAGCCAATTTAAAAGGGTTGTTATTCCTGTAGATCTTCCCTTAATGCCGCTTTGTGTCGTGAGCCAAAGCCTAAACCTGGACCAATGATTAGGACTCATCTGAGAATAAGCTATGAACATAATGTGTTCCGTCACGCCGAATCCTTTGAAACCCATTTGACAAGCGAGAATTGAAAGCACAAACTATGTTTGGGTTGGAAATACTTTCCCAGTTCTCAATTCTTCTGGTTTTGAGGGTATTTTTATACTCGCTTATAAAACATATTTTTAGGGAAATTTTTGACTACTGCGGGTTTATGACGAAGCTCCCCTCTGTGGGATACTTTTATTAGAAACATTTAACATTTACGAGTAACTTTTGAGACCCATCAATCAGCAGCATGCTGGGCGTGTCCCTGGTGCGGGGGGAATGGGTGTAAGGTGACTGGTAACGTGTCTAATATTACGGTCTGTGTCGGCTGTAAAATGAGCATAGACTCGCACTTCGACTCCGTTTAGCCAAAGAAAGTGGCATTTCCTGAAATTGAATCAGTTGGCAGCTGTTCCCAAATCCTTTTTATGGCTAAATCTTTTCTGGTCTTTTATTTTCGCTCTCATTTTCTGACTTTTATTTTTTGCTGTTCGTTTGGAGGGTCAAAGTGCCTAAGAATAATTTCTTATGGCAATTTTTTAATTAATGACAGCATTGTTGACTTGGTTACGGTTACGACCCATAAAAGCTGTGAATGCGATTGCCCCTCCAACTGTGACTGCCACTGCGACTGAGGTTGTGGCCAGATAATGAAAATCCACAAAAATGAAGGTAGCACAAACGACGACTAAAGCTGTGGCATGCCACAAATACGTAGTTGGGAGAACCACAAACAGCACAAAATGGGGGACTTGAAAATTAATTTGAGTTCTACTGGTTCACTTGCAGCTCGGAGATGAATTGCAGGATGCCATCTTCTTCTTCGGCATGTCCAACAGCCTGGTTAACCCACTCATCTACGGCGCCTTCCATCTGTGTCCAGGCAAGGGCAACAAATCCGGCACTGGCGGTGGCAACAACAATGCCTACAGCCTAAACAGGTAAATGCCTGCATAGCTTTCACACAATTCCCGGAAACTCACTTTCATCCATCCCGCATAGAGGTGACTCCCAGCGCACTCCGTCCATGCTGACAGCCGTGACGCAGGTGGACGCAGCCGGCGGCAGTTCCAGGCAGATGCGCACATTCCGTCAGCAGAGCTATTATCGCAGCTCTAGTAATGGCATCGGTGGCATTGGAGCTGGAATTCCGTTTAAAGAGCAGGTGGGTCTGCTGCAGGTGGGCAATACGGCAGCCACGCCCCAGCTGATGCGAAAGAATCCCTCGGTGCGCAGTCCACATCCTAATCACAGTGCACTAATTGGTGCACGCCACTCGGGCTGCCTGAGGGAACAACAGCAGCTGCTGCTGCAAACACCGCCATCCACGCTGGTGCTCAACTACGATAGTCAGCGTGGTGGTGTGGGTGTGGGCGTGGCCAATGGCCTGAAACTGATGACAGGCGGTGTTGGACTTCTCGGAGACAACGATGAGCACGTGTCGAGTGTGTGAGCAGAGCTGGCGGCGATGGTGGCGGTGGAGGCGGGAGTGGGTGCCATGATGCGGGCAGCAGAGGATGAATGCTCCTGCTGCCGCTGCCTGAGCCAGGAGCTGGTGCGACGCCAACAGGGACTCCAAGAGGCACCCAATGTGGCCACACATTAAAATTACCACTTAAATTTAGCTATAGTTTCTTGCTCCTAAGGTTGTTGCCGCGAAATAGTAGTGGGGTGGGGACGGGCAGGTTAATGGGGTGTGGGTGGGGGATGGACGATGATCAGATCATCGCAGCGCATTACATTTGATTAGTGCAACTAATTGAGAATTAAGTCTTTGAACACTGTTCGTGTGCGTAGCTTGTAATCATAATAAGTTTAATCTTAACTTAAATTAAGTTCGACTCTCACAAATTCAGTTCGTTACTAGTTTGATAACTTTGAAAAAGTGATACCAAAAGGCAAACTTAAATGGGGAATACCCCTACCATTTCTTTTGTGAGGGTACTTTAATGTTAGGCTCTACTGTACTCTATGTCTAAATGTTCAATGCTAACAGTTTACTAAGCAGTGGCTAAAAGATTCCCCTAGCTAATGGACTCCAAGTTACTCTAATTAACTTTCACACACTTAAACACACACACACACACACACACACTGAAAGGTTACTGAAGTAAGTAGTTTTAATGTTATTGCGAGCAGAGTGAAGCAAGATTAACGCAGAATCTCCAATCTACACAGGTTAATTACTTTCAGTAAATCCCCCAAAGTACTTAAGTAACTCGTACTTAACTTTCATATATAAACATACACACACCCAACACACATACCTTTGCCAAATAGTAGTCCAGTTTGGGCCACGTTTTGAGAACAGCGAATTCGAGTCAAGGTGAAAGAAAAGACGGAAACGGAAGCAAAAGGTTGACTTGCAATGAATTCCAAATTCAACGCTATAAAAATGTACACGATTTGTAAATAAATGAATAAATATATAAGTACAGCAAGTACAGCAAGTACAGTGTGTACAGCAAGTACAGTGTGTACTCCTAGTTCTATGCTCACCAGGCATATTTCACTCAACCTATCTACTGTGTGTGTTTTTCGTAGATCCTAAGCATAATCTCTGTAAAATTTGTATAGTTTATTTTTTAATAAAAGCTGAATGAGCATTGCAAAACAGAAAAAAAAAAACGGAAAAACGAAAAATTTACGATCCAAGTTTTATGCACCACGCACAGACACAAACTGAATCCGCCTTTTTGATGAACTACCAGAAATGCTTTCAACTTGGCCTATGCATCGTAAATCCAGCAAGTCACTCACACCCAACCCGATGCGTGGCTCCAACCAAGCACATTATATTTTTATGCACAGCTTCCAGGACAGCACCACCCATCCAACGTGGTGACTTCTCCAAGACATTGCTACATATTTTATAACTGCAAAGTTCGTGTTCGAATGCAAAACAAAACGAGGCCCAGAGAACGTCGTCCAAAATATGTGCCACCAAATGTTGTTGGGGCTCCCTTCCTTTTTGACTGTTTGTTTTTTGTTTGCTGCTGCGCAACCAATTTAACGAAATAATGGAAAACGTGAATGGACGGACCACAGCATAAAGTGTGGACAACGAGTGCTGAATACTTGACCAAAAGTCGCTTTTTATTCGCGAATCGACAGGAGGTCGGAACCGACAGTTGACTTTTGCCCATTCTTCATCCAATTAAACCAAGAGCAGAGTGACACGTCCATCATTCGAAGGGAGGAAGGGAGAGAAGCAGAGGAGACAACGATTATTCAGCAAGTAATTCCCAAAATGGGCATTTCTCTGGTATTTAGACACTGTCCTCTCACTGTCATGACAATTGTAAATACGCGCATTTAAATTCAAATGCCATAAAGTGCGCAGAATGTTGTTGTTTTTATTAGACACACACACACACACAAGGTGCACGTCGCAACCACCCACCCACGCACGCACACAAACTTTGGGGATCCACTTTACGAGCACTTGTGATACCCCTTAAAATTATATGTATTCCGCTTGCCTGGCTGGGCACCCTGTTTTTATTTTTTATAATGATGATTCAATGGCTGAGGTCAAACTGGAGTGGAGTTTGTCTGAAGTTGACAGCCGGACTTTGGCTGAACCCTGGATAAGAACAATAAAAGCAGGTTGGAATGCTGCTCTCGAGCTGCTCGACTGCCAAGTGCCCAGCTCTGTTTTCGATATATTTCTTATATTAAATACAAAACTGAAGTTAGAGTGGGACTTGGCACCATTCTAGACTTAAACATAACTGAAGTTTTTGTTTTTAGACCAAAAGACTTTCAGCCTACAGTTCCCAATTTGCAAAATGGGCCAAAAATCCCTTGTATAAATATAGCATCTGCTATAACAGATTACATTTATCAGACACTTGACAAGTCCCGACTAGACCTTATTGGCATAAAGCCTTTGACCTACATACATTATGTTGTTCCATTCAATCGAGAACTGCCTTTTATTATGGAATTCCTAACGATTAATGCCATTCAAGCGTAGACCAATAATGATTTCGCATCCCATCAAAACAAAAACATAAAAATAGACATACATTTATGGGGAGTAGGTGCTTACGATCCAAAGCTAAGGCACTCACATCCCTTCACCACACACCCACACCCACTCGTGACTCATCAAAAATTTATGAGCCGTATATGGTAACAGATAAATGAATTGCATGTTTAGGCCAACAATACCCCAATTATACAAATACATACGTTTGCAAGGTCCTTGTTCCACTCCCAGCAACTGCAATAACAATGAATAATGTTTGATTTCCTGTAGATAAACATGCTTTCATTCAAATCGAATTTCTTCGCTGGTTTTCAACAATTTTTGCACTTAGATATAGCTTGTCGCTGTCTAGACATCCATAAGAACGTGCTAGTTCAGCTTAAATTAAAAAATGCTCCTTCTTCGGTCCGGCATTGACCGTGTCTTTATCTCGTGCTCACCACGGCCTCTTTGCGCGCCGCGTCTTGGAGCAACTGCGTGTCCACCTCGTCGCCGGGCAACTGCACGTAGCGCACCACAGAACCGCGTATGAAGCAGTTCTTCACGCTTAGCATGTGCGGGTATTTGTCGGGGTCTGTGACACTGATATCTGTTAGCTTTATGTTCAGATACTGGTCCACAGAGTGCAGTGTGCCACAAATGCTATAATTAATTATTTACAGTTAGTTTTTAATTTCATCTGCATATTTGCACGCGCCAAAACGGCACTCACCTGAGGTCATTTTTCAACTCGACCACGACTTCTTTGCCCACGAGAGATTTAAAGAACGAATAGAAGAGCTGTAAGCAGTTTTGAATTCTTTATAATATTCTATGGAACACAATTATTGCATGCTTACCATTTTAATTCAAATGTTATCTATAGTTTCATTAAATTGTTTATTTTACAAGCCACAAACTCTTAGACCTGGCACTTAAATCGATTACAGATTTAGTCGCGATGTATCGATATTAACTTTTTAGTGTCCAACGTTGCCACTTCTTTTTTATTGTGAATTTGCAACACTGACTAAAGCGGCAGCAGCGTGCCATCTATTGGTTAGTAGGCGAAGTAAAAGTTTGGTGAATATAAAAGTGCGCATATTTTGACTCACGTGAAGTTGGCTGCACGCATATTTTGACTCGCATGAAATTGGCTGCACGCAAATTTTGACTCGCGTGAAGTTGGCTGCGATCCAATTGCCTGCAGTGCTGAGTTCCCTTATTCAAATCTACGCGGCAACAAGATCGTTAAATATTTGAAATATAAATAAAGCGAAACACAACACTTATTTGTTACCATAACAAATTATCCACAGCAGAATTTTTAAACAAACTGACTGATATATTCTTAGTCGTTTCCCAGAATTAAATAAAATTCGTGAATTGCACTTGCTAATACATAATTTATTGACTTGTTAAATTTAAATTACATTTTTATAACAATTTTTGGGTCTAAAACTATATACAAACATAGGCTCACATGGATTTAACCTTTGGGTCGATCTACTTACTCAGTTCAAACTAACAATATACATTACATAATCTGCATTACGTTTCGTTTATATCGATTTGCTCGTAATGCAATTTTCTCTTAAAAACTTCGTTTAGCTTAAAAATCACATTTTATAAATTTTTTGTTTATTTTAAATTTTTTTTCTTTCTTTTTTCGCTTAAAATCTGAACTCTTTGTGTGTGGCCGTTGCGTGTCCAAATGTTCAAATTTTGCAGCTGGCGACACAGTGCCTGCCAACAAACATCTGCCAACGTCGCTCTAAACACTAATAAATTCGTATCGACTACGATTTGCATTTCGCCTAATGATCTGAACTAAAATATGAATTCTGCATAAGATACAGCTTGTCGATGGGATTGATAAGGCTCGTATTCAGATTGGCCAGCATATCATGGGGATTCGAGTGCTGATTGTGATTCCCCGAAGAACTGGTCGACTGCAATTCCAAATTGTTCAAAGACAGCGAATCCGCATCATCGTCCAACTGATCAAAGTTGCTGCCATCCAGCGAGAGATCTGAGCTGCAGAAACTATCGTTCGAGTTGGCTGGATAGTCTGCAAGGAAGCGGGGGAAAAGGAGATTAGTTTAAGTTTAGCCAGAGATTAGTTTGAGTGCTTACCGTCTGGTGAGAAGGGCAAATTGGGATTCAGCGGTTGACTGGCAAAGGCGCTGTCCATGCCACTAAGGAATCCTCCAACGTTGTCGACTCCGTGCTCCTGCTTTACGCACTTCTCCTCCTTCTCACTCGCATCCTTGTCATCGGAGGAGTTTGCATTGCCATTGCCACGTCCGTTGCCATTGCCAGCTCCACCGCTCGCGGAGCTACCCCCATTTTGCTTCGCCTTGCGCTGAATCTTCTTCATCTTGGCCCGTTGGTTTTGAAACCAGACTTGGACCACACGCACCGACAAGCCCGTGTCCTTGGCCAAGGCCTCTCTCACTTTGCGACACGGCTTTGGGGACTGATCAAACGATGCCTTGAATTGTTTCCGCTGCTGGGAGGTGAGAATTGTGCGTGGTCGCTTGGGTCCACGTCGTCCGTCTCTTGGTCGCAGCAGATCCTCCTCGTCAAGGCCAACGAAGCCACAGTGCTGAGCCGCCGCTGCCGCCAGAAACATTTCCTTCTCGAGGTCATGGCGATAGCAGAAGAGCTGTCCATCCCGTAGCATAAACTGCTCGCCTTTCTGCAGGGGCAGCCGACAAGCGTAGCACACGAAGCAGGGCAAATGGAATACATAGTTGGGTATGGGACGCATGACCAACTCCTGTGGCAATATGGCATGACAGCAGGCAGCACACTTCACACCAAAGAGTCGATCGTAGTCCAGCTTACAGTAGAGCTTCGAGTTGCGCACGTAGCAGGTGTGATGCAGTTGCATGCCACAGTAGCAACAGGCGAGGCACTGCTCATGCCAATTGGCATCTCCCACATTCATCAGATATCGATCGTGTATCTTCTGGCCACATCCCTCGCACAGTTCGTAGTTCTTCTCGCACTTGATGTGGCCCACTTCTGTAGAGAGAAAGAGGGGAAGATAAGGGGGAGTTAGAGGGGGTTTATAACAAAGTATAGAGTATGCTATGGCATCGAGTCGATTTCCAGTCTTGTGCTGGCAACATGTGTTGCTCCTCAATAATCATGACGAGAATAAGAATCAAGTGCGTTGTCAAATCATGTGCAAATGTTCTCTGTGTGCCTCGCTTCATCTTGTTGCGTCTGGCAAAGTACAGTGGGCAAAAGCGACAGAATAGTGGACAGAAATTAAAAACTGCGGAATTTGGAAAATATAACTGAGTGGAATACTAGCATTACCTTGAAATCCTAAGGAAAACCCTGAGGCTTTTATTATTTAAAAATTAACATTTATTTCCAACAAGCCGAATCCTTAAGTACGAACAAGTTTTAAGAATAATTTATACTTCTCTACCGATTAATTTAAAATATTCCATTCATGTCTTTTGATATTTTCCACTTGATTCATTTGATTAGGCGACTTTATTTTGGTTTAAAAAAATGCCTAATATTCCCACTGTACTGTGCCCACTTCTACGCACCCTCTACTGCCTTGCCTTAGACAGAACACACAAAAAAAAGAAGCCAAAAAAATTATCTGTCTCCGTTTTTGGCTGTAACAGCTTGTATTGATAGCTCCTTGATGCGTAATTGAAACGTAAAGTTCACTGTGCCTTTGTTGTTGTTGTTATTGTCTTTGTTTTTGTGCCGTGGAATCGCAGATTCACACACTGTCATCAGCCTTGAGTGCTCGACTAATCTCTGCACACACAACAACAACACTCAAACACACACACCCACACCCACACACCCCGTGCACACACGCTCTTGAGTTTTGTAAACCAGCCATAAAAAGTAGTACCCCGAAAAAATATGAGCAAAAGCTGCAGTAAACATAAAAAATATATATGACGACCACGACGTGAATTTGGTTGGCAGCAACTGAATCGAAAGGGGGTGGGGTGGGGGTGGGGTAGGGGTAGAGGGTTGTGGGAGGTTGGCGTTCGCTCTCAGTTCTGGGTATTATATGACTACTGCTGGCAGAAAAATGTACATGATTTATGGTTGGCACAATAGCAACACCATCCCCAGCCCCATCCCCTTTGCTGTACCCAATGCCAACCCCTACCCCATTACCACCCCCTTAGCAGACTATAAGCAAAGCTAAAACAGCTTAAATCCACACACAAACCGAGTGCTTAGTATGGGCATGTGTGTGTGTGTGTGTGTGTGAGTGGGTGTGGCTAAAAGCTTTGCTGCACTAAGCCAGTGCAGCGCTAAGCAAAGCATCATCATCAAAGCGACAGCAACTTCAGATTTGATGATGCATGAGCAAATCGCGCTGAAAAGTATGCTACATAAAATGCAAAAATGGCGTAAGTCAAAGAATTTCGAGCAAACATTTGAAACTTTCGACTTTATAGTAGAAAAAATTAAATTAAATTAACAAATTTTTAAGGATTTTATAAAAAATTTTAAAATATAGTACAACAAGTAGAAGAAATCTAGGTGTCTGCCAAACAAAGTGGCACTTTAAGACCAAGAACTAGACTCTTTAGAGTACTGCCTCAACATGTGATGGATTTAGCTATTGAATTGAATATATATAAACAATAATAAAACAAATACTTTCAAATTATATATCGTCTGACTCTTTCATGCATTACCAACCTCCGCTGCGACTCTTTTAAGCATAAAACCACTATGTATCAAACACAAACTCTGCTGGCAAATAAAATGGCATTGGAGTTAGCGGATTTTATTTTTTAACAGCCAGACTTTGTTTAGAATATGAGCTGAGCTTCGTATGATGAAGCTTGTTTTTAGGCCTTACAGTATTTATTTTGGCAACTGCAGTGTGCCCTCTATGTGTGTTTTTGTGTTCCCATTGTGCATGCAATATTGTGGTATTGTCATGCCATAGGGCTATCCATTTACACTTTGCGCTTTTGTGTAATCTAATCAGAATTTATGGGTTTCGGTGCTGCAGTTTTATGAAGACTCTTCTTTTTTTGGTTTATACGCTGCATTTGTCATTGACAACGCGAAGCCAAAGGATGAGTTTACATGTGTATGTAGGTGTGTCTGTGTGTGTGCATGTGGGTGTATTGGTGCCTGTACTGTTCGAGTGTGTTAACTTGAAATTCGCTGTTCGTATTCAATTCAGAAGTCTGATGAACAGAAGGGCCAAAATAATTGATAACAAACTTTATACCTTCGATCAGGTGAAAAACTGTTGAATAGCAAACGAATAAACACAGCACTCATGTCAAATATACTCGTATACTCAGATTAAACAGCAGATAATTCCAAAATCAACTCGATAAACGATGGCAACAAAAAACAAACAGATAAAAGTAGAAAAATACTGAAAAAAACAGCACACAAAGCACCGCTGTTATCAAAAATTGCTCTCTCTTTCGCTCGCTGCCTGATCGGCTTATCAAGTGCGTTATCAGCAATGATTAGAGCTTCGACCCTGCGCCCCCTTGGGCTGCGGGGACATCCCACGCTTTATGGCACATTTATTGACACATTGACAGGCAAGCGCAGGTCTATGAAGACAAATTGACAGGCAGCCAAAAAGTTGTGGCATAAATTGTTGAGCTCAAGTTTTGTGCCTCTTCCCTGTGCCCCTCCAAAGAGTCCACGTGCCACGCAGATTTAGTGGATTTAGACAGACAGATAGATAGACAAATAGACAGACAGACAGTGCTGAATGACACTTGGGGCTTTAATTACAATCCTTTGCCGCAATTTAAGCGAAAGTGACAAAAAGCTATGCATTTGCCACATTCCCAGTTTCACCTTCGCTAATACTGAACTAAGCCAAACCAAATCAAACTAAACTAAACTAAACTAAACTAAATATTTATTACACACAGCGCAAACTGAAGCCACCACGGAAATCCAAGAGTGTCACGGTGTGTGTGTGAGTGTGTACGAGTGTGTGTGTGTGTTTGTGCTGAGTGTGTTCATTTCCGAGACTGCAGCGCTGAGCGTTTGCCGTCAGTGTTGCCTGAATTTAATGCCCTAAAATGGCTAAATTGAACACTTAAATACAGCTAACTGAAGCTAAACTAAATTTTAATTTAAAAAAATATATTTTTCTAATTTAAACATTTTTTTTAAATATTTTTTTGAGGCCTATTAAGTGCAATAAAAATATATATATATTTTAAAGAAATAAAATAAATTTTATTTTATATAAATTTGAATGTTTTAGACAATTGAAATGATTTATATGTTTATTAGCAGATTTCTGCACTTTCTAGCTTCAAGCACAGCTAGTCATATCTAGCTATAGTACAGCTAAAAGCTCCGCACTCTGCCATTTGCCAGAAATGCCTTCGAAATTCCTCAACTGCCATTTCCAGCTGCAGTTGCTTTTTGGCCAACAGTTTTGGGGCGTCAAATTTGAATTCAAATTTGAATTCAATTCGTAGATGAACAAGTCTAAAGTGATTGGCAAGATTGCAGATTGGAGACGCCAAACGAAAATGGTTAGGAAACAAATAGGAAACGGAAACTATTTGCAGCCATTTTGGCCAAAAGTCATACATTAATAGAAATTTCATATGCAAATACGTGAACCCTTTTAGCCTGCCAAAAGAGCCTTAACCTGTGGTTCTGCTCCAAGTGTATGCGTGTGTGTGTGTGTGGTGAAATATTTGCGTGCTTGACAGAGCTCGTCCATACGCTTGTGCGGGTAGGAGTACGGGTGGGGGTACGGTTATGGCTCCGTGTCCGGGTGCGCATATGCATCTCACATTGTTTGCACACTTTGCATTTTGGCCAGCAATGTTGGCAAAGTTTTGCAGGCAACACTTTCATTGCAGCAGCTAAAAACCGTTGCCTACTTTCAGCTGCAGCAACTACGTGTGTGTGTGTGTGAGTTTAAGTGTGTGCGTGTGTAAGTGTGCTTCAATTTGCTTCACTTTTGGCAGCCCCAATCGGCTGCTTTAGTTGCTCTACAGTTGGGTTCATTCCAAAATTATTTTGTGGTCAACTTGTGTTCATATTTTTGGCAAATACTCGTATGAGTACTCACTACAGACTCACACACACACACTCAAACACACTCATTCACTCTTGCAGTCACTCATTCATCCGTCGGCATAATTTCAATTCTGCATTTTCGTTTGGGCCAATCAATTGAAATTTATTTGGTTGCTTTATTGGCCACAATTTTGGTTCAAACTACACTCAGTTTTGTGAGTGTCGAATGGTTTGTTTAAAGCGAGTTAATTGTTTTATTCGAATGTTTAAAACATATTTTATGACATGTAGTCAAATATGGAAAATTGGTTGTTAGTTGTTATTAAATTTATTTGGCATAAGTTGAACTATTATAAGATATGAATACTTAAAGCAGAAAACATTTAATGTGTTTTAAAACTAAATGAACTAACTTCTATAAATTACTATTAGCTGCCAATGTATTATAAAAATGATTAAAAATGTTTATCTTAACCAACAATAGTCTGCTGATATTTTTTAAAGAACAAACTTGTCTCAAATTGTTTATTTTATTGAAATATTTTGTCAAAAGCTGGTGCCTTTTGGGCACAAAATATACGCTTATACGGGGATAGGGATTTAATATTTTTAAATTTAATAAATTAAATTTTAATCCAAATTTATTTAAAATCTCGAATTTATAAGAAGCACAGGCAAGTAATAAATAAAATTATTGCCAGCATACTTCAAAGTTTATTAAGCAGATAACCAAATAATTTTATGAGCCTCAATTAATTGAAATAAAATAAATAAAAACTACATTCATTAATTCAATACTTTGATTTTTTAAATCAAATAAGCCTTTAAATTTTAATAGTTTATTTAATTTATTTAGTTTCAAGTCAAATGCCACTAAATATTGATTCCACTGAGACCTTCAGCTATTGCCTGCATAGCAAACTTAAGAACCAATCTAAAAGGAATTCCTTTAAGTGCTTATCAGACGTTTGCCGTAAGAAACTCGCCCCAATTTGCGGCCTTAAAGAGCTGCTCAAACGGAGCTACCTTGCCACATTAGCGGTAAATTCGGCATGAAGCCCCAAAAACCTAGAATATCACACGCAAATTGTAAAAATAATTTGGGCCAACTTTAAGGGGAGGCAACAGCAGCAACGATGCAAACTAGCCGTAAGTTCTGGCCAGAAACAGGACCATGACGTATATCAGGATTCCCTCCTAGTCCCTCCCTCTCCCTCTGCTCCACGCCGCACGCACACACAACTATGCGAAATACGAAAAACGAAACGGAATGGAATGGAGTGGAGTGGAAAACCCTAGACAACAGCGGCAACAGGGAGGGGGGCGTGGCAGAGGAGTTGCCGGTAAATGCCTCAACTGCCGGTGCAAAATACTTTTGGGAACATACCTGTGCGTCCACTGCAATCAGCAGACAATTTCGATGCCGTGTTCGCTGCCAACGTCGCAGTCGCTGCTCCCACACCAACACCAACTCCTGCTCCTGCTCCAGTTCCTCCTGCTGCCGCTGGCGCTGTGGCTGTTGCTGTTGGCGCAGAGACTGCTGCTGTTGCTGCTACTGTGGCAGCAGCAGAAGCAGCAGCAGCTGTTAATGTGTTGCAGGCAGAGATTTGATGCTTGTTGTTGTTGTTGTTGTTGTTGCTGCTGGGACTGTGACCTGTGGGCGTTGGGCAGCTGTTAATTGGCGCTGGAGAGACCGCGTGTTGCTGTTGTTGTGAGGAAATTACAGCTGCCGTTAATGAAGCTGTTGCTATCGAGTTGTTGTTGTTGTTGTTGCTGTGACTGCTGTTGTTGTTATTGCTGCTGCTGTTGTGATTGTTGTTGTTGCTGCTGCTGCTCAAACAGGCGGCTGTCATGTTGCTGTTTACACTCGGACTGTCCAGGAAACGTGCACCGCCATGATTCTGTTGCAGCGAATACAAACTGCTACCAACTTGATTCAGGTTCGTGGGCATTGGATAAAACTCCAACATTTTAATATTGACACAATTCAAACACGTTTCACTGTTCCTTCAAATCAAATTGATTATCAATTGATTATGCTGCGTTCACACTGCGTTTTTATTTGCTGCTTAACAAAATAGTACAAGTTTCGTTTCACACACACGACACTTTCACGAGTTTCTATTACTTGTGGCCAAAATGTACTGTTTGTAGAATTTTTGTTTTTATTTGATTTTTGTGGCTAGCGCGCTGACAACCAGCTGAGTCCGCTGTCAGTTTGCGTGTGATCGAACAATCAGCGAAATCAAAGCATTTCACTTTGCCTTCAGCTGCCTTGCTGTCGTCGCTGTCGCTGTCGCCGTTCACTGCTGCTGCTGCTGCTGAGAAAAGTCCCTGCATTAAATGTACCCCCGCACACATACACACACGTACACTTACCCCGCTTAGTGCGCCTGCGCATGTTTACAAAAGCAACGGCAACAACAACACAAACTGTATTTGAACTGCGTTCGCACTGAGAGTGAGTTGTGATAGAAATTTCCCAATTGCATGTGAAGGGTTGCATGCACTCACACACGCACACTGCTTGCCAGCCACCACCAAATGCCCATTTCCCCTTTTGGCTTGGAGGCAAGCAGTGCGCGTGTCTCAAGTGATTATTAGCAGCGAGGGAAATTTACTCATGCGTAATTTCCCTTTGCCCACAGAGGCCACACCTCAGCTGCGCTGCCATTGGCTGCTGCGCTTCCCCGGCAACCATTTTTTTTGCCCGCTATTGCGCATGCCGTTAAAGCAGTTTGTAGGGGAACTTGCATGTGTCACTGTTGTTGCCGCAATCGGAGTCGTCATCGCTTTGGGTTCTTTGTTTTTTTTGATTTCAACTCTTGACTCGAAGTTTTCTATTCTATTTTTTTTGCTATCGTCTTGGCATAAATTTGAAGCAAAGTTACCAGTTACCAGTTGGTTGGGCGGGTTGCAGGGCGTGCTTCTACATTTTTTTATTTGTGCACAAAGACATGCTTACAGTCGCGGCAACTTTAGCATGCTCGCTGCCCGTTGAACTTTGAGCGTTCAAATGGATGTCATTTCGGCCATTTCTTATAGTTAGTCAGTTACAAATATTTGCTGTAGCAGCGGCCTTGTCTTTTTTGCATTACGGCATTCTACTTTTTTGTGGCTGCCACAAAAGCCAAACGTTGCATTGACAGCAGTTCCTCCTCTGGCATCCTGCATCCTGTCTGTCCAAAACTGACCGTCAGGCAGTCATTGCGCCAGATTCAGAGCTCTCCCCGTACACCACGAACACACCCACAGCAGAAAAACGAGTAGAGACACTTTGCACGACAGTACTCGACTTTGAATTACCCTGTGCTGAAGGTGTTGCTTCAACTTCCTACCCACTTTTTATAAATTCTGTCAGCTATTTTCAAGCTAAACTGTAATTAAGTGTTTATGCCTAAAAAATTTAGTTTTCTTGAGAATATTTAGTTTTTGAAAGACTTCTTCAAGTCTCCCACACAAACTCATAATACACCACGCACACTGGGTATAATAAAGGCCGAACAACAAAAAAAAAAAGCCAAGAGAAGACGGAAGCTGGAAAGACAAACCAAACATGGCGTTGGGTATAAAAGTTTGGTGCTACTTCTGCTGCCTTTACATTGGCTTTGGCTTTGGCTTTGGCATCGGCTTGGGCTTGGGCGCTGGCTTTAGCTTTTGGCTATGGCTTTGGCTTTAGCTTTGGCAACGTCTTTCAGCCCTGTGTGCCACATTATAATGCTGCCGCTGCTACTGCTGCTGCTGGTTTGCTTCTTTTGTCTCGTGCTTTTGGCAACTTCTTGTTGGCTTTTGGCTTAAGACTGGGCTTTAGCATCAACGATTTTGCACAAAAACTTTACTTCTGTTTTTCTTCTTCCTCTTCTTGTTCTCCTCTTTCTTTCTTGTTCTTTTTGTTACACTTGGTCTTGGTCTTCTTCTTCTTGTTATTGTTCGTCCAACTGCCAAGAAACTGTTGATGCCAATGATTCCGGCTGCCAGTCACGGCTAAACATCATTTCAACCATCTTCTAAATTGTTCCACGTGAACTAAAAAATCGAATTGTGGGACTTTTTGGGGACTTGAAGAAATTTAAAAATCTGTATAAGTAGCGTAAAGTTTTAAGATAAATTTGGTTGTATTGTAGTAGGTGCTTTCCAAAAGGTTAATAACTTATTTATGGTTAACTTATTTGTCATTCAAATTTGAATACAACTAATTGAAATTTCCTTTATAATTTTCATATTAAACTGTTAACAATTCTTTATACTTTCAGTTAGCGAAACTCGTGTTAGTTTAGCCAATTGAGTTAATAAATGTCCGAGTCTAAAAATAAAGTGTGATAAAACATAATCACAACCATAACGCTTGCATATGCATAATTAACAATACACACTTATTATCATCATTATGATGATGACAAACATCATAATGAACAATTGAATGTGGACGTAACAAATGCTGCAAATAATTGTTTACAGGCGCTATAAAGATTAGGCCATGTCATATACAATAGATTGCACTGGTAACCCGCTCTCTCCCTCTACCGCTCACTCATATCTGCAAAAAGATACGAATCGGTAATTCAATTAGCCTTGGCAACAGTCCAACCAAATGATAGCTGGGCTGGTTATCAACAGTAGGCAAAAAGGAGGAAAACCCCAGAGGAAAATAGCACGGGTATAAAATAGGTAAAACGATGACAACATCAATGTCAACGGCGGCAAATCTAATGAATTCAAATTGACAATGTCAAAGGACGAAGGACGACAATCGACACACAAAGGGTGGAGGTAGATACAGAGCTAGGCACTGAAACAGGAACTGAATCGGGAAACAAAATGTTTGGGTACTAGAAACAAATTTAATAAAATAACTTAAAATAAAAAAACCGCAAAGGGTAGCATTGTCTCTGTGTGTGTGAGTGTGTTTGTGTGTGTGCGGCCATGTGTATGTGTATGAGTGGTTATTGTGGGCAAAGTAATATTGAATAACCACAACAGCAACAACAACAACAAGGGCGGGAAGAGCACGCTCGAGAGGAGCCCGAGGATAAATAGTTTTTGTGTTGCACTTCAATTATCATTTGAGCATGATAAGCGCTAAAGAGGCATAAAGAACAAGTAAACTGCCAGCCTCAAGTTCGAAAGTGAAATGTGGTTAAAAAAAAGAAATAGGAAAAGAAAGAAAAAATGTTAAGTAAAGAAGCAGGCAAAGGACGCAGGACACAGGACACTAGAGAGGCAGCAATGAGACCACCTCTTGGCGTTTGTGTGTGAAATCAAGCAGCAAACAGAGCGAAGGAACTCTCGATGAATGGGTGTAAGTCTGTGTGTGTGTGTGTGCTAAGGGATGCACAGACAGGGATAGGGGTCATTAGAAGCCCTCGCTAGGGGCTAGGCTACTCTAGAGTACAATCATTCACATTGATGCCGAGCAGTCAAGTAGAAGAGTTGCTTGTGTTCTGTTTGGGCGGGTGGTGTCATTGCTTTTGTTTGTGATGCCAGCAAAGCTACACTGAGAGAAAAAAAGTAAATTTCTCATTAAAAATAGGGCTTCAAAACTGTGGTAGCTCAGACTAAGACTTAACTAAAATAGTTATAAAGTATTTAAAGCTCAGAAAATTACTTAAATGAGACAACATCCAGTATCTGTAATGTTTAAATTAAGATTTGTATATATATAATTTAGTTATGTTATTTTATTTTAGTGCTTATAACATATAACTTGAGTGACCTCTTCTTAAATGTTAGGATTCCACCCAAAATATTAGTTTAAAATCTTCTTTTCTGCCAGTGTAGCTCGTACAACTCCTTGTGCTGTACTATTTTTATAGGCAACTTGGCAACAAAAATAACAAACCGTTAAAATGCAGCTGCATTTCAGGCAAAAACTGTCGCGTGCTGACTACAGAAATGCCCATCGAAGTTTTGTGTAAACAAAGAGGCGCCCAAGGAAGAGGATCGGCATTGGGATGAGTAAAAGGACGTGAATGAGTTGAGTTTGCACCCGCTATGAATATGAGTTTTGAGGTAGCACTGAAGTGGGCTAATTTCAGGAGCCCCTGTGTGGCAGAGTGGTAGAGTGAGAGAGGGTGAGGGAGAGTCCAGAGAGAGCAACCCCAACTTCATATTACAAAACTCAAACTCAAACCCAACTCCAAGTTCAAATCCAAAACAAAAGTGTTAAAGGATTTATGCGCGTAATTTTGCAGATGTTTAGATTTCAGTTGAAAATCTCGGAACTAAGAGTTCTCTTTGCTGCCAAATTGGTTTGCTGCCCGGTGTGCGGACTTGTGTCAACAACTCCAGTGGGTCGCTCTCACTCGCACTCGCTTTGTCCTTGTCCCTCTGCCCATTTCAGTGCCAGTTTCTGTTGCAGCAGCATTGATAGACACGCTGTCTGCTCGAGTAGTGAGTTACAGATTGCTCTCACTGTATGTCTGTCTCGCTGTCTCACTGCCTGTGTGTGTGAAGTGCACACACAGCGTGTGCACAGTTCACTTTTGGACAACGTCCCAGTGTCCCTCTTCCCACTCTGCCTCTGGTATCCCCTGTGCATGTTATTAATAATATGCTCTGTTTGTTTTATGTCAACTCCATCGAGTCCCAATCTCACATATTAGCTTCATATAAACTAAGTTCCAACTGAGAATTATTTGTCCTTTGTTCTCAAAGCAAATCTCTGTTTATTCGCGTTTTTTTCTCTCTCTTTTTGTTTGTCTTGGCGCAGGCAATTGGCAATTGGGAATGCAACTTGCCTGCCTCTTTTGTTTATAATAATCAGCTCAATGCATATCGACTTGTCTGTTGCCAAATGTTTATGCACATTTCAAAATTAATTGCAATACAGTTTTTTTTTAGCGTGTGAATATTTGAGGCGCTTGGCACATTTTGGTCTGGGAATTTCAATGCAGCTACAACGAAGCAAACAAAACTAAGACTTCAGAAACTTGGAGTTTAGGGGATGTCTTGAAGGAAACTTGTCTGGAATTTCAAATCACTTAAAATTACAACTAGGCCTGATTAGAAAGCCTAATAATTCTGACAGTGAAGCCATTTACATTTTGGTAGGGTAATGTAATGATTTGAAGACTTAAAGTTGGAGAAGAAGCTTATAATTATTTAATAGTTCTAGTTCTTTATCTTAACTGACTTAAGTTTGCACAAAACAGCCTAAACCTGAACTATTCATGCAAAATTGTTTATTGTCCAGTTTATTAAGTGTACCAACGATTTCCTGTCTTTTAGTTTAAGGCCAGTTTGGCTTTAAAATTGCTTATGTCATTTATTTTTTGTGGAGCTAGTTTTATAGTGAAATTTAAGAAGACTTTTCACTTTATTCTAAATATGTATGAAGTATCTAGTTTAACTGTTTTATCGCTAACAACATCGACTTCCACTATAGTATATACATAGTTTATATAGTTTATCTCTAACAGTTTCCACTTCGCTTCTAGTATCTACTTTAACTAGTTTATCTCTAAACCGTTTCCATTTCGCCTCCCAGCCGAGTGTCAAATTGAAAACGATACTTTGGAGTTTTGGCAAACGACAGCGTCGAACAGCAACACAAACACAAATACAAATACGACTGGGAAATACAAATATTGGCAATACACTGAGACCAAAATCAAATAGTTGCAGTACTCAGTGACCGTTTGAAATCAGCCTGGCAACTCTGGGCAGTTAGCCCAATATTCATTTGGCGTGCAACGAAGCGGCAATAAATCGCCCGTTCCCCCAACGGGAAAAGGGCAGGGAAGCAAAGGCAGAATCAGGACAGAAATTGAGCAGATAGTGAAATGGGCAGTGGAATGGGAAGAGCAATTCATATGCGCGCTTTGAGCCGATCCGCATAAACCATAAACCATAAACGCATAAAAATAATTTTCAAACGGTCGCGTTTCGCTGCGTATCGATGAATGGCCTCTCAAAAATTGTTGGCGTTTGGCTTGGGCTTCTGGGCCATGGCTTTCTGGCTTTTGGCTTCTGGCTTTCTGGGTTTGCGCTGTTTGACTATTTTTCATTTCGTTAGCCATTGGACTGCTCATATTTTCTTTTCGCTTGCCAGCACATTTTCCAATTTCATTTGAGCTGCGGATGCGGAATGTGAGCGCGGCTCCCGCTCAATAGCTTTGCTTTTTTGGTTAGCTTTTTTTTTGGCCAGGGCGCATTCATCATTGGCAGGGCAGAGGGTATGGGATGGCCATCATCATAGTCATCGTCATTCGCTATTGGCCGCGTCATGGACAGCCGTTTGGCCGCTTGGCCATTTTGCCCGTTTTGGCCGTTTGAAAAAGCAACATTTTGGCCATATTTTTTATTGCTTTCAATTTTGGCCCTGTTGGCGAGTTGTTGGTCATTTTTCATAGGGCTTTTGATGCGTAACCCGCCAAATTCCCACTCCCAAAACTCCAATCCCCCCCACAACGAAAACGCATAAAACGCATTGGAGTTGGCATCGACATCGAAATCGTTGCCTTTGAGCGATTTGAAGTCAAGTGTAAAAACCGTTTTTGTCTAAAAATAAAATAAAACAAGAAAAAGCCAAATAATACCGCTTAGTGAAAGCCAAGTGTTTTTTAAGTTTAATTTGAAAAATATTTGAATTTTGCTCATTTCTTGCTTCACTGCTCACCTCTCTCTCTCTCACAGAGTGTGAGAACTGTTCGCCTGTTAAACGCCCCTCTTCCTGCCACGCCCCCTGTGCCATTTATACACACAATGACAGCTATCTTTGAGTTAGTGGGAAAATCTATTTGAAACATTTCAAATACTTGCAATTTATCTCTGAAAATAATTCATAGCCAAGTCGACGAGGGCAAACATCAAATATTGAAGACTGACTGACTGACTGACTGTCTGACATCCCTATATCCACAAGCTATTCAAACAACCCTCGGTCAGCCCCTTGCTTCCCATCACTGAGCTCTCGACTCTCAACTGAGAGTCTCCAATCAGCCGCACAATCTTTGATTTTCTGCTTTTGATGCTGCTCTGGTTCAAAATGTTTCAATATTTACACAAATCGCCATTCAATCCGTACTTCATGGACAATATTTGACCCTAAATATTGCTCATATGTGTGTGCGTGTTCTGTATGTGTGTGTGAGTTCCCTTTGGGTGCAGTTATGAGGCATGTATTGGGTTGATTTAAATTCTGTAAACGGTTTGTTGACTTGATCACCATGTAATCACATCTTTTTGTCATACAAGTTTTACAAATATCAAATATTGTTAAACTGCTAATAAAAGAGTTTAAGTTGAGATTTGTTTTTGTTTCTAAAGTCTTTGGAAACCTTGGAAAATGATAACAATTATCTTGGCACAATCTACCATATTACCCATTGAGTCAATCACTAAAACATTCGTCCCTACTTGCCTCCTTTATTTAAGCTCGATTTTGATCTTTGTTAATAATGAAATCACCGTTTTCCTTGGGTTAGATTAAATAGTTATCTAAGAAAATTATTTAAAACTAAAAAACTATATAAATTTGACCATACACAAGACACTATACAAGTAATCGTCTCTTTAGAAAAATTTTTATTTTTTTTGTAGTATTTTTGTAGTATTTTTTTAGTATTTTTTTAGTATTTTTTAGTAATTTTTTCATAATTTATTACACTACAAACATTTTTTTATTTAATCAACCAAAAAGGCAAACTATTTGTATTTTTTGTAGTATTTTTTAGTATTTTTTTAAGGATTTTTTTAATATTTTTTAGTAATTTTTTTCATAATTTATTACACTACAAGCATTTGTTTATTTAATAAATCATAAGGCAAACTATAAGTTCTTTCTCCATAAAATTACTTTAAAATTCAAGTGCTAATAAAAATTTGGACCACAGATTGAAAAGCTTTCAATTTTTTTATATTTCGCATCGCCAATCGTTTGATATAACAAATTTTATGCTATAATAAATACACTTGTATATTCCATAACTGATATTTCAATTTTCGAACGGATTGTGCATGAACAACATGTTTTAAATCCACTATTAGGCAAAAGTTCAATTCGATTTTTATGCGCTGACCAAGCAATATAAATAAACGAGAATATTTATTTTTGGCTGACCATTGAATGGTCACTAGGAGAAGCCATAAAAGCAATGACAGCGTGGAGTCGCCCTACAAAAATACAGCGTCATAAAAATACACTGCAAAAAGGCGAACAAAAAGGAGAAGCAGAAAGAAAGAAAGAAAATACCAAAGCAAATAAGTACGTAGATATGTATATGCACCGATATATATATAGTATATGTAAGTATGTATTTTTTTAGCAGTAGTTTTTGTGCTTGCAGTTGTTGTTTTATAGCCTATAGCTGGCGACAAAGCAACAAAAGACAACAACAACTACCCAAAAATACACACAAGTACAAGCAGCAAGAGAGACAGAGAGAGAGTGAGAGCGAGAGAGGGGGAGAGTAAGAGTGAGAGAGAGACAGCGGTTATCTCATACATATTCCGTTTACGTAGCCCGTTCGTTTAACTGTTGTTTTTATGCGCTGCAGACAAATATTTGCTTTCCGACAATAGTCATAAATACCAAAAGCTACATGCTCGGCATACTTAGAAATACACACACACACACACACACACTCTCACACACATTGGGGCCAGGGCAAATAGAAATCGGGCAAAAGCAAATAGCGCACAGGATATGGTTTTTGGCAGCAGCAGCAGCAACAGCAGCCGTTATCCTGACCAGGAGTATAGTGCCCGCAAAGCGAGACAAAAGAAAAGCAACTGGAATTGCGATTCTAGAATTCTGCAACTGGTCTAGTCTGGTCTGGTCGGGTCTGGTCTGGCACTGCCATTGGCACTGGTCCATTCAATGGAACCACTCGCTTCCATCGAGCCAAACAAAATGGTTGCGCAAAAAGCGTCAGCAGTCGCCAAAAATATTAGAAAAAATGTGCCAACCAAAATGTGTGCTGCCAATACACACACATTCACTAGCCGAGTGAATACAATGGTGGGCAAAATAATAGGATTAGTGGCATTAACTGACTTTAAAATCAAATGTACATATTTGATCATTGATAAATATAATATTTTTGTATGAGCATTTACTGAAAAATATCTAATATATAACATAGAAACTAATTTTTAAGTTTCTATATTAAAATGTAAATATAAATGAATCTACTAAAAGTAATAACATTCAAAACTTAAATATTCGATTAAGAACTATAAATTTTACCCCATTCCATTCATTTTATTTCAAAACAATCATCTCAAAACTAAATTTTTTATGTATAAAAGTCTTAACTTAATTTTGCTATCAATTTAAGTTTTAAAATAAAAAATTTCCCTCTAAAATTTAGTTTATTTTCAGCTCGTAGCTCACTAGTCTTCGCACCTATTATTCTGACCAGCAGTGTATTTCTATAAATGGCGGCTAGGACATGCCAAAACGTTTAACGACCAACAACTGTGGCCAGCAGCCAAAAAACACACTCACACACACACCCGATCTATGTGTGTGTGATTGCTAGTTCTCGAAGTAGCCAAAGGTTTTTTTTTTGTTTCCCATTTTTTTGTTGATGGTGGCAACTTCAAAGCCAGCGCAAAACTTTTGACTCCGCGAATGAGAAAATGGGAAACTGAGGAAACGGTGGAAACTGAGGAAACTGTTCGCCAACACCAAAAGCTTATCCATGTGAAAAATCTATGGCGCGTGTGCGCGTTGCACACGCGTCGAGTTGCCATTGAGATGGTGGCAGCCCTTAACGCATTACACCTTCCTAGTGACGACGACTACGAGCCAATGGGCAAACAAACAAAACAAGCAAACAAACAAATAAACACACAACAGTCTCTCACTCACGTGCCGCACTGAGGATTATCCGCGCATCACAATCAAAACAACAACAAAACCAACACCAGCCATAAGTCGAAACTACCCAGTTATAGTACCAGTAACCGTAACCGTAACAGTTCCAGTTCCAATCTGAGAATCTTCTGTTCCCAGTTCATAGTACGACGACCTGTTTGATTTGCTGCCCGTGTCCGTCTTTTTTGCGATGCTAATCTATGCGAAATGTTACAAAATGTTTAACAATTAAGTACCGACACGCGCGGCCACGTTTCGAGTGTGCCAGTGTGTGTGAGTGGCTGAGTAGAAATGTCCTCGAGCTGCCCTCGGGCACTTTTTTATTGACAGATATCGCTTACAGATACGCGCCACTTGAATCAATTGAGCGCACTGCAAGGGAGACAGCCACTTGACAATGCTGTAGCCTCAGTTGTAGATGAATATCACTTGCAAGTTGCACAAAAAAGAACTAATTTTCCAATAAAAGTATACTCATGTGAAGTCTTCAAGCTTTACTGCAAATTTTAATACTTCAAGTTAAGTATTTTAATTTATTGTAATGCGAAAATGTATTCCCAATCATCTCTTTGTATTGAGTTTTTAAGGAACATAAGAGAAGAGCCTCTAGAATCTTTAAGTTTTGTATAAAAAGCTTGGCTGCTAAGTGGTCTAAATAGTCTTGGCCTAGAAGAATTACATCAGGAGTTTCCCCCTCTTACCTAAAATTAAACACATTAATTTATAATTTAAGTGAACTGACCTTACGCTTTAAACAAAGTCTACTAAAGTTCTGCTAATTGTAAGCTCAAAATGTTTAAATCACCAAGTAGTTGTAGGTGTTAGCCAGTTGGTTTAAATGTGGCCAACACACGTTCCGTGGGAACCACAGGAAATGCGAGTATCAAAAGCCAAAAGCATAACATGTCGTTGATGGTTGCTTGGGACAACTTGGCGTTTTATGCCGAATGTACGAGGCACTTATTAAAAAACAAAAAAGGAAAACTAAGGAAAAGCGTTGCCGGAAAAGCCAGTACGAGTACAATATCTGCAGCAGGCAGCAGGCAGCAAACGGCAAGAGTAGCAGCTGGCAAAGTGACTAACAGGGAGACGAGTTGTTTGATGGCCAGGACAAGCGCAAAGGAAGCGATGAAAGTGCCAACAACAAGCAGAGAAGGAGAACAAGAATGGGGAACAGGAACAACAACAAGGACAACAACAGCAGTGACAACAGCAACGACAGCAAACGACAAACTGCGGGAAGTTTGCGCAAGGACATTGCAGTATTCACCACATGCATGCACACAAGGATATGAAAGCACACGCAAGCACACACAGATGTACCAAAAGCAAGGCACACACAGCACACACACAGGCAGAAAGAGCAAAAGAGACAGCGAGTGAGAGGAAGAGCTGCACAGCAAACGAGCACAAAAGAAGACAAAAAAGCAACAACAGTTTGATAGTGGCGCAAAACAGCTAAGCGGACACTTACTATAACCAGAGTGTGTGTGTGTGCCAGAGTGTGTTAGTGTGTGCCTGTGTTGCAGTGCGACCAATTGTAGCCACATACACAGCTCCACTTGCCACGCATGGAAAGCAGGCAAGGAAATAGGAAGAAAGAGCAACTGTGTGTGAGTGTACGTGCGTGTGTGTGTGCGTGTGTCCAATGTCAATGAGGCTGGTCACTTTTTGGGCACTGGTCAGCAGTCACTGCTTCCCCCTGCCCCTTCGCCCCCTCAGCCTGCAGCCATTGAACGTGCGCTTCACTGCATCCAATGACAAACCAAATATGTTTCGTGGTTTTAATGCTCTGCTTGCTGAACTCTGGCAACCCTGGCACTCGAAATCAATCAGCAGTGAACCAGGTCTATGTCCATGTCCATTGGGGAATCATTCAGTTCATGTATATGTAAATTTTGCGACTCGTTTGTCTCATCACATCTCATCTCGTCTCGTCTCGTCCCGTCTGTTTGTGCTGGTGACTTTTGTAATGAAGTTGAAGTTGCATGTTGCATGCCACATGGAGTGTGGCATGTTCATGTCCTCTGTGTTCTTTTGTGTCGGCCTTTTTGTTGACCTTTCAACGTTTCAACATAACCAGGAACACACAGCTTACGGCGAGCCACCAAAAGCTGCTTGCTACGGCAACTCCAACTGCAATGGGATCGACATGGGCAACGGCAACGGCAACTGCAACCGTTGCTCTAAAGTGCCATAAAGTCAATTAGCAATACATTCGAGTCTCGTAAAGTGACAAACAATGCAACATGCAACATGGAACATTTCATATCCACAAAGTCAATAAAAAGCAGACAAAAGACTTTGCTGCGACTTTATAGAGTGTTTATTATAGTTGTACCTTTTTGTATCTGTGTCTTGTCTGAAATTTAATATAGATTTTTATATAAAATTTGATAGGAGATTTAAAAAGTATTATCTATAGGGTTTTTCAAAAAATGGTTTTTCATAAATTTTCTGTAGAAAATTCTAGTCTTGTAACTAATTTTGGCTGCATTTAAACCTCAGATAATGCATATTTTTGCAGCTCTGTAAACGAAATGCAGAACGAACCTACCGAGACTCATTAAAATTCATAGAGGAAGTGCTAGACGTGGTGCTAGGAAAACTCATTCGGAAAACTTATGTAGGTATGCACGAGTAAGCCAATTAAAGCACAGCCTTTGGGCCTGTTTCAGCAGCTTATTTTTTTTTTGGTAGGGAGGGAGGGGAAAGAGTGGGTATAAGAGTTCTCAAAGGCGGCAACATAAACAAAGTAGATGTCTTGGCTCGACGCAAAATAAACATAAATAACAGGCAACTGGGAAGCTGGAAACCTGGCAAAGGAAACTTAGCAAACTGGGAAAACTGGCAGAGGGAAAGATGCGAGTTGAGCAGGATCAAAGGTACAGTGTGCACACCACGACATCCTAATGATGATGTCATGAATAAATTAGTTGACTTTCGAAGACTTTTGTCGACTCCCAGAGTCCCGAAGTCCCGGATTCCCCGAAATGGGATGAAAACTACACGCGCCTCAAACGAAAACTTAATGTCAATGGGTTTGGGGGCGTTGGCAGCAGCCACGCCCACTGTTTTTCAGTGGGTTTATGGCCGCGTTGCTTAATGACAAAAATGAAGTGAACCGCAAAAAGTGGCATTGCGGTAAGTGAAAAGTGGGAAACACGTGGGAGTAGAAGGTGGGAGTAGAAGGTGGGCGGGGCGTGGCAAAGCTAAAGCTACAAACGACAAACGGCAACCGCAAAAGCTTAGCAGTAAAAAGAATACAAGCGATGTCGCACACGTGTGTGAACAGTTCACATTTAAATTAAGTTGCAAATTATGTAAATTATGCAGAGCGACACAAAAATAGAAAACAAAGGAAAACTTTGGGGTTTTTTGGTAGTGAGACTTGTGGCAAGCAGCACGTGCAACAAACATCATGTTGCAGGTGGCCCGAACTGGCTGCAGTTGGTAGCGGTAACTGTGTGACAGCCACGCCCAATTGAACGACGTGAAAATTCATTAGTTTCGCCTATTTTGGCGATCGATCATTTAATTTTCCGCGCCATAAAATCAGGGCGGCGGAAGGAGAGGGGTGAAGGAAACGGAACTTGCCACTTGTCCGGCAAAGGTTCGTGTTGCAACATTGCGATCCCTTTGCAACCCCCAAAAGATATAGAAACAAAGGCCCTGAAACAATCTGTCACTAGCTCATTCCCCTGTTACTTGTGGGCAGTACAAGGGCACTTCGGGGGTGAGTTCTTTGGGCCCTGGCTTAGCTCTGTTTTGGCCGCAAATTGTTTTATATGAAATAATCTGAAATATTTGTGCCCACAATGAAATTAGCCAAATTAACACCTTGGCCTTGGCAAAGGCTTAGCCAAAAATAATTGAAATATTTTTTGTTTTATTAAAAGGACTACGTTGAAAGGGGGCGGTAGAAGGTGGGCGGGGTAGCATCTCTATACCAAAAAAAAAGTTGTAACTTGGTTTTGCGTGTGTCCTTTTTTGGCCATGTTATATCCCCGACTCACTCAATTAGGCGGCCTTTTTGGCCAGCCAGCTAGCCAGCCAGTCCATTTGGGCAAATGCTTTAAGCCATTTTAACAATTTCCATTAACAAATATGCGCAAATTGCCTTTTGGCGGTTTTACAAATAAATTGTACAAAAAATATTTGACAACAATATGCACATATACATACGTCCGTTTAAGCCCTATACAAAAAATAACTGGCTCAAACAAAATGCGTATTTAAGCCATCACATATTCTTTTTGCTTCTCTCTTTTTTTTTTTTTGTTCGACCGAAAATGCATGAAATATTTTTGTAAATTATTTTTATGCACTTCATTAAATATTTAAACAATTTGAGCGCCCGGAGCCACAGCGTAGCAGCCGTAGCCATAGTCCGGCGTACTTTAATCAACCGTAAAATGTTGACCTTTTTTGGCCGTACTGCGATACGGTTCCGCAACATGCTGTCGGAAATTTCTTCGCCCACTTTCACTCCCCCGACTCACCCCGCGCGTGTGGTGGGCCTAATGGGTCCAGGAAAATCCCGAACTACCCTCCGACTCCCCTCCTCCCCAGCCACAATTCTCCCCGTAACCAACTGTGCAACTATTAGCCAAGTTGTAGCCATTCAGATTGAGTTTGAGTCTGAGTCGGCAAACGAGCAACTTGGCCATTTCTGCATTTACATAATTTATGTGGCAGGCGTCGGTTAAGCAGGCGATGGGCTGCTAAGAGGGGGGAGGAGTGGTGGGCGGGCACTGCAACCAATTTTATTTCTTGTGCGCTTTTCCACATTTCATTTTATGACATCGTGTGACATTGTCGACTGCTGTTCATAATTTCCAACGTGTGACATTGAGGTTGAGTGCTGACTTTGGCTCAGCTGAAAAGGCTCTTACAGCATGACATGCCGAATGGACAACTTAAAATCATAGTTGATAAAAATTATAAGTTATAAGCAGACACTTTAATAAATTTAAAATGTGATTTACTTGGTGATAATTAAAAGGTTTTTAAAGTGCTTTAAATAAGCCCATTTAAAAATCTATAGCATTAAAAGAGTTTAAAAATAAATTTAATCATATAAAGGTTTAAATAAAATCACATACAGTCAACCCACTGATTTGTAACACGCTCTGAGAGGTCAACTCATACCGCATTTATTGCTGAATAATTCATAAATAATTAAATATTCAATGGGTTATTTATGCATTTATGCACAAACCGAATTCATACACACATTTGTTGTGCAAATTTCCCAAAGAGAGGCAGGAGAACAACAGAGAGAGAGGAAGGGAGTAACAGTGAGTGTGAGAGATCTTCTCACGCCTCCCATGTTGAATGTAGTTTTTGGTCCCTGCCAATAAATTCACATCAAAGGTCTTTATTTGTGTTTGCTTAGCAGCGAAAGCCAAAAGAGGATGTCTCCCCGTCCACTCAGTGTCTCCTGCTGCCCCTTTCCCCTCCCACTCCCCCTCCTGTTGCTGCCTTTACAACTCTCTGCCAGCGGCTGTGCAGAGGCTGTGCAAATATCATTTTCATTTCAATTGAGCAGCTCGTGCTTTGAGCCTGGACGCTAACCTACGACACGCGTGTCATCAGCTAATCCTGCTGCTGCCGCTAAATGATTTTCTAGTTGCCACGCAGCCCACGAGGACACACACAGCTACATACAAATATATGTATATATATAGATATTGACTATGATGTCTGCTAGAGCGCACGTGTCAACTGTTAGGGGTGCACACTGTGTACAGGGGTTGGATTCGATACGAGACGAGCATCTTGCATTGCAATGAACTCAACACTTGAGCCGTTGGGCTAACAAAATAACTCCTGGCATTAGCCGAGTGACCGCCAATGGATTTTTAAATACTCGGCACACGCTCCTTAGAGCTCAATCTAAGGCTGCTCCTGCTGCTGTAGCTACTCCTGCCGGCTAAATTAAACGCCTCAGCGGACTTGGTCTACGCCATTGCCAAATAAATAACTCAATTGTTTTGTTGACATTTTATTTGACACGTGACTTGGGCTGGTTAAATACAGGCCATCCCACTCCCATCCACTTCCCGTCACTGCCCCTGTTTGAGCTACACTTTAATGCTTTGTTCTTTTTGCGGTTCATGTGGCTCAGCGTCAGCAATTAATCTGAAAGGTGTCCATTAAGGCGCACACGCGCATCCCGACCATAAAAGATTGTCACACGGCCCAACTGGAGTCTTCTAATACTTGTAATAGTGTCAATTTGCTATTTATGGCCATCCATTCGCTTGCCACACAATGATTTGTGCCACGGCAATCCGACAGTGGCTAAAACATAGCATACTTTCGAGGGCAGCTACAGTCGTAGCAAAACTAACAGGTACAGAGAGCAAAAAGTTACTGGTATGGGTTTAAAATAAACACCTAATGTAGTCAAAAGAAATAACTAAGCAGAAAATACAAACTTAATTGATATAAGGATACACAAATGTCTTAAAATATTGAAGATATTAAGGTAAGCAAGTCCACGTCTAAGTAAAGCTTGCTCCGACTAAATTTTTAAATCGACAGTGAGTGCTTAATTATTCAATCAGCGGCTTTTAAGTGAATCGTGTTTTTCCGACAACATTCAATGCAAATTTCCTCAGGAAACAAAGCGAATGGCACTTACATATACGCAGAGTCTAAACAAAAGCATGTATGTATGTGTGTGTAAGAGAGTTTGCATACATTACGTATGCTAACGGTGATCGATAACGGAAATAAGTTGCATATATTTATGCTATACATAGTACTATTATATACCGACTTGTATAACGGAGACAAACAAAAACTTATGCGCTTCATAGGAATCTAGCTGAGTAGAGCAAGAGTAAGTTATAAATACCCTGTAAAAAAGGTGAGTGAATAAGCAGAAAATAAAGTTAAATAGCAGAGACTTTATATTGATTACGATAGATTAATTATTTACGTTTCATATGTATATATTTTCTTATGTACAAAACCATTCAAACTGTCTTTAAATTTAATGTGAAGACTGTTTAAGTAAATAATTCTAAATTCAACTGATTACCAAGGCCTTTTATATCTGTTTACTGATAGCTTTCACTGTACACAGCATACTCACCGCTAGTATTTGAGTAAAGGGCATTAAAATATGCTTGACTTGTTTAGTTTGAACAACTTTTGTGTCGACCAACAACCGACAACCAGAAGAAGCTGGCAACGAAGCTGGCAAAAGAGCGTTTTGCCTATTTTGCAGCCACAGCTCGTTGTTTGTTTGCTGTTTGCCTGATGGCGAGGAGAAGAAAGACTTGAGACTTTCTTTTAAAACAATTTCGCTTTGTACGTATACGCAACGTATGTGGAACTGTGTGCATGTGGGTGTAAGTGTGTGTACGTTCATGTGGTTGCTGACACAAACCAAAATTTAAACAAAAGAAAAGCTCAAGCAGCTCAGCTCGAGTGCTCAGCATGAGACACAAGCAACTGAGGCTGTTAGCTAACGGAAACCGCACTCACACACTCTCCCACGCATACCTATACACTTGCCCACACACACAAACACTCGCACACACACCAACACACAGCTGCTAAGTGACTCTTGGCTTTTGTTATGCCCTGGGTTCCGTCTGCCTTTGAAGCGGTGGCTGAAACGGCACAAAAACTGAAGTATATTGTTAACAGGATATATAATACACAAAATAAAGTTTTCAGTCAAAGTTACACAAAAGTATTTCGCAAGTTGTGCGCCAGCATCCCCATGCCCATCCCCACTTCCCTTCACTCTTCCTCCAACACGCCCCCTACGCCCTATTTTCCAACGCCTCACCTTTCACTTGGCCTGTGTGTGTGTGTGTCTATTTCCCTCTGTGTGTGTGTTTGATTTTTGGTATTGTTTTACTTTTGTTGAAATAGAAATTAAATACAAAGCAAATGGCGCCCTTTTTTCCGATTCGTTCATTTATGTATCTCCATTTAAAAGATTAAAGGAATTTAACAAAATAAAAAAAGAATTTTATGCTCACTTCTTAGCATTATTCGCATACTAAGGCGAGTGATTTCTGCAATAATGTGTCCAAATTGATGGCTGAATGTTGTCTAAACGCATTTGAAACTAACAATAAATCAATTTAGCAATTTAAACAACGTCTAGAATGCTGTTTAAAGCTTTTTGAGACTTTAAGAAGCTGGGAAAATAATTTTGACTCAGTTATTTTAATTTTCATGAGAAAAACTCCTGAAAATATTTATATATATGTTAAAAATAAAGGTAACTGTCCATAAATGTGGTTTTTGTAAACTATTATCAATTAATTTACATAAATACTAAAAACAAATGTGCTTTTAATTGACTTCAACTAAACTGTGTCTGCTAACAATTACAAACTGTTCAATAAAAGAGTTAATTAATTATGAATTATGACTTGTCTCTTACTACAAAATAACTTTAAACATTTTAATTGTTTACCATTAAATTTGTGCTACAAATAAATGACTAATTAAAGACTTGTTCGCTGGCTTAACTTGGCTTAAACTGCTGGCCAAAAACCAAAGAAAAGGACACTAGAAAAAAGTAATGCTCGTTAAGTGAAAATGGGAAATGAGAAGAGTGCAAAGTAACGGAACTGTCAGTAATGTTAGACGAGAAATGTAGCATTCTAGGATGGCAAAAATAAATGTTTTCAAATGTTTGACGCGTACTGACAACAAATAAGAGCACAAACACACACACACACAGGGGGACAAAGAGACAGACAGACAGTGAGTCCTTGACATGCGTACAGTAGAGTGAAAGATATGTGCATGAACACACACACACAGACACACACCAACACACACCCACATTTGTCTTTGCTGTGTGCGTGCATTTAATGTCTGTAATTTACCGTTAAGTAGACAAGTATTAATGGTAAAATACCAACGGAATGCGTAGCACAGCACAACTTAACAAACGAAACGAAAACGACCCAGAACCAGTGTCAGAGTCGGAGTCTGAGTCAGTGCCGGAACCAGTGGCAGTCACAGTCATAGTCGGTGACGGAGTTGGAGACGCAGACAAGACCAAGTTAAGGGCTACAAACAAAGGCGTCCATTGGAAAAAAAAGGAACAGGCAGCTAAAAACAAAATGGCGACGAGGACGACGACAAGAACATCAGTTTGACTTGACGTTGAAGTTACATGTTAACTGTGGCAGTGCCACCCCCACGTGCACACACACACCAGCACACCCGCACACACACACACTTAGACACAAATAAGCAATTGTCAATGTGGCGCGCGCATGTTACCTCCCCAGCAGAGATGACAAAAAAAAAGCGAGCAAGAAAAACAAAACCAACAAAAAAAGAAAAGAAAAGAATATATATATATACTATATATAAAAAGAAACGGAAAAAGAAAACGCCAACAAATTCCAAAGAAAACTCAACTTTGGATTGTTGGCATTTTTGCTGTGTGCTTTGAATGCTGAAAGCGGAACGGAAGCAGTCCAAACATGGGTATGGGGAACTGAAGTATTGGGGAAACGGGAACGAGCACTGAGGCTAACAAAACGAGAGAAGAAACAAAAAAATATTTGCGCGTTAAAATAGTAGATAAGAATAAGAAGGCGAATTGTGTGAGAAAGTCGGAGGAATGACAAAACAAACGCGCCATTTTCTTGACGTTCACCAATTTGACATTTTACGTGATTTTGAAGCAGCGGGGTGACATGAACGTGCCGAAACACCCGGTAGCTACCGCTCCCTGCTCCATCCACACCCCCCTCGAAGCTGGCACCACCGCGGGCAATGTGACTTGCCATTTGCTGAAAATTACAAACTGGCAAACTGCTGTATGCGCTGCGCTTATGTAATTGAGTTCAAAAGCGGCCAGTTCACAGCAAACCCCATGCTCCTCAGGGCACCCCACTGTCCCCTCCACTGCCCTCCATCCCCTCAAGCAGCTTGTGCAAGCCAGCAGTGAGTATGAGCACATTTTTCACAATTCATTTCATTTTGCAGCTCGCGTTTGCTGCAAGGCAACATTATTACAAAGAATATTGTACAAAAATAGAAAAAGAAATGAACGAGAGCAAAAAAAATGGTAGCATAACTTAAGGCGCTTTGCCATAAGCACACACACAGAGCTGAAAAAAATATTTGAAAGCGACTTTTTTCGACTACCAAATGCTGCACAATAATTTGGCTTTCTTTTCATTTTTTTTTATATTTTATTTTATTATTTTTTGCTTTCCTTTTTGTTTACATTGCTTTGTTGCCAAGTCGTCGCTCTGGTTGGCAACATTTCAAAGTCCTCGTAGTCGTCTGTCTCCTCTAACTCCTCCCAGCCCCTTGCTTTACTGACTAGACTAAGATGGATTAAGATTAAGCCCAAGTAGCCCGCGTTAAGTCGACTGCAAGCAGCCAAGAAAAATTCAGCTTCAACTTCTGCTCTCAGCGGCACTAAACAATTTTTCTTGATTTCCTTAGCATTTCGGTTTTTTGCTCAACGCTTGCAGTTTTCAAACCATTTTACTTGTCAGCTCTGTGTGTGTGTGTGGGTGTGTGTGTGTTTGGCTGTCTTGGAGCATTAGAAAATAATATTTTATTCGCTTCACTTACAATTTTTCTTGTAGTGTTTGCGCTTGACTGCTTCGACTGCTTTCGCGCTCCTATTCCTTGAACTGGGACAGCAGCTAAACTTGATGCATCTGCAGCACTTTGTACCTTCCATGGGTGTCTTGGTGTGTGTGTGTGTGTGTGTGGAGCTGGTAGTGTGTTCACTTCGCCATATTGTTGGAGTTGTTGATGTTGAAAAATGTTACATGCCAGAAATTGCTGGTTACCCACATGGAAATTACGTTGCATGTTTCATTGCGGCAAGCAACTCGGCAGCCATTTGCCTCCACTTTCAGCTCGACATTGGCATTGTCCTTGGCATCAGTGCTTTATAACTGAAGAGAGTGGGTAAAGAGGGGGGTAGAGTGGGTGTAAGTAAGCCACAGCAACTTTTCATTCGCTTAAGAAAATGAGCGAGTGGCTTAAACGGTTTTATTTCTATTTGATTTATTTATGCTATTCGATCAAACATAAAGAAACCAACGAAAATTTAAATATTTATTAATATTTATTAGCACAACAGTCTAAAAAATATTAAATAATTTTAATTTCAAAAATTATTAATTTTGTACACCAAATAAACACTCTTCAAAAATATTACTTATGTTTAATATGAAAATTTAATGCCTAAAATAATATTTTATTATTTTTAATTGAATAAAAATATTTTAAGACATTTAAAATATTTAAAATTTGCAAAACAAATATTGAAATAATAGAAAACATTTTTAAACTAAATTTTTAGTACTAAAAAAATTATTCTTAACCAAAATCATTTTGTGGCTTTACTATACTACCAATAAAATTTAAAATATTTAAAGGGATTCAAAAAAAAAAAGGATTTACTGAAAAACAATAGTTTACTATTTTGAAAGGCATAAAATATAAATAAGCTTAAGTATATTAAATACGAATAAAATTCTATCTATTTAAGTAAAACTGTCCTCAAATTGTCACTAAAAAATTGTTAATTTAGTAATTTAGTTGTTTGTAATTCCTTTTTTTGTTGACTTTATTTAAACAATTTATAATTGCACTCACTAAACCTCTACTATGTTTAAACAGCACTATTTGCTTAGTACAATCGAAAAAGCGACAATTGCCCCAACCCAAACGAAAGTATTTCCATTGATGGATGGTATAAACAGGCAAAAATCAATTTTATTTGAATTTTACAATTTAACCAGAAAACCACAGAAAGCATTTTAAACGCATTTTTAATAGACTCAAATATGTGTTGTGCTCGTATGGTATAAAAGGCTGACTGCGATCCGCATTCTGGCCAAAAGAGCGACAGACGAACGGACTGATGGACGGGCAGACCGGCAGACTGACAGACAATGCATGAGTATTTCCATGTGTGCGTGTGTGTGTGTGTGTGTTTGTATAGCTATGTAATGTATCAATATCAATACCGCCACTCCCGCCGCCATTTTATTTTGTTTGTTACAAAATTTGCACATTTGCGAGTACAAAAGCGATGGCAAAAATAAAAAAAAATCTCGCTAAAATTATCGTTGGCTTTTGGCAGCAGCAGCTTTGCTATTTGCCCTCTCGCTCCCACTCCCGCAGGCGACTGGCATTTTATTTTCCTCATGGAAAATTAGTTTTCGCATGTTGTATAGATTTAACTCGCCATATGAGTGTGTGCTGTGTATCTGTGTGTGTGGAAGTATCTACGCTGGTTGTTTGCAAATAGTCTGCATACTTTCAACGCTTGTACAAAGTCGCGTGCCTTTTTTTGTTGTTGTTGCTTCGCGAGTACGAAGCTAACAAATAACAAATAACAAATATTTACAGAGCCAAAGTACAAATTGTTTGCGAATAACAGCATTTACGCGCATCAGACAGCCACCAAGCCATTATTATTATCTCTCTCTGAAACCGTAAAGAAATCGGCTATACGTGTGTAGATATATATCTGTGTCTGATGTGTGTTATGGGAACTTTAAAGCCCAGACAAAGATAAAGCTAATGCCCGTGTCGGGTCATAGCGCACACATGTTACAAAAGTGTCCATAACATGGTCAGTGCATAAAATACATCAATGAGTCTAGTACTATTTGCTGGCAATTTCAATTCGTGTGGTCAAATGTTAGCATGTTTTTCTAGCATTGTCCTTGGTCCTTGTTGGTAGTCATGCCACCCATTTATATAACTTTCCATACGTTGTGCACACACCCACACACACACACCTTCCGTCTGGCCTCCATTTGTAGCCTGGCTAACTGGATTTAATTCCTTGAAAATGGCCAATTGCCTGCTGGGAAAAGCAGCCTCGATATCACCATTGACATTCTCCAACACAAAACTCTAGCAATTTTAGCTTATAACAACTGTTTCGTGGCATTTTCTTTTCTTTTCTTTGCTGTACTTTCATATACAGTTTTAGTTCTTTTTTCCTTTCCTTTTTCATTTTTTGGCTGGTTGACTCAACAGCTGCTGCCGCACAGCGTTCGATGAGCACATATTGAAAGTACGCTGGCAGTCGCTTGCTGTGCTGTGAGGTAACACCAACATCTCGGAATATTGTAACCAGCTTCATGGGGGGACTATCTGCGCCAGCTTTATAAAGCTTTGAGGCGGGAAAACTTAGCCTCGATATAAAGTCATGAGGTGTTTAGGTAAAAAAACTTGTTTAATACAAGAAATAAGTAATTTCCGAATTCGATATGGAATCGGAACACCGACGTTTACTCGAAATCTGTTCAAACCAACTGACCCTTTGATTTACCATTACATTAAATCACTGCCAGTTTTTAAAGTGGTTAGCTTATCTATCAGGATCTATACCAAAACAGGCAAAGATTGTAGCAAGTTTATACCAAACTTGATCCCTCCAACTGCTGCCCCTCCCATAGGCATAACCCTATGTGGTCCATTGTCTAAGCAAAATCCGTTGGGCAGCCAGAATCTAGGTAAATTCTACGCAGCTTACGCACTGACACTTTGACTGGCACCTTGTACCACTTCCACTTCCACTGCCATTTCAATTTCCCTAACTCCAACTCCAACTTTAAGTCCAACTCCTTCCTCGGGTCTTAGCTCCATGTACCTACGTGCCTTGGCCAACTGCTGGGATGCCAGCAGGTGCAGGTGTTGGGAGCCGGGCGCTTGCTTAGTTGGATTCGTGCTCTCGCTGTTTACTTGGCTTTTTACACTTGGCCCAAAAACAGTCCGAGACTTAAACATCAAGACTGTTTTGTGCTTCATAGTTCAGATTGGACTTGGGTGCCACAAAAGTCAGTTGGTGGGAGTCAAAGTCACGGCACTGGCGTCACGTGGTCACAACATAAAAACGTGATGAAATTTCACAAAAATAAAAGTACAGCCCCCCAACTACCCTTAACCACTACCCCAGGCACCCTTGGTAGTAGCCAGTGACAACGGCTGGCATTTGGTCTGCTTGGGAGGATTCTGGGGGGTCTTAAGGGTCAGCACGGACTGTGCGCTGCTTTTACGATCAGGGCCTGGCCAAGCGATTGCTTGACATGGCTAAATGTGCCTTAGCAACGTAAATAAGTAGTAAAAAATTTATAGGATTTCGGCACAACAGTTGCAAAGCTTTCTTTTCATTCCTTTTTCTCTTTTCCCTTCCTTTTTTTTGATTTTGGTGTGAAACAAAAACTCACACAATTAATAAAAACGGTTTCGGTTTCGGTTTCATCTCGATCTCTTGTGGAACAATTACAAATATCAAATCTGTTTCAGGACAGTTCATACTCCAAGCAGCACTGCAATAAAGTCCAACTCGAACTCGCGTGCAGCTCATAAAAGGCAAAATGGCAACAGTCACAGCCAATGAATGGGGCACGCAACAGCCCAGAGACGTTTGGAGTGAAAAGAGTTCAACATTTTCAGCTTCAACTTCAACTTCAGCTCTCAGTTTGTTTTTCATTCTCTTCTTTTTTTGCCTTGCGTTGTGGCCCAGGGCGTTCGTCCATTTTTATAATCGCATTTTTATGATTAAGACGCATTTTATGGGATTTTAACTGCTATTATTTTCGCTTTTAACTGTCACAATAAAGTCAAAGTTAAAGACACCAAAAGCTGCACACAACGGCTCTCCTTTGTTTATGGGGCCCAAGTTGCGTTCTCTGTTGCCTAAATGGTTTTTATCTGTCGTAGTAAAGGCGAGGGGCTAGCAGTAAGAGGGGTGGGGTTAAGGAATGCCATTCAAGCTTGACTGTGTGAACTTAACTATGTAGATTCGCAAAGCAGGGAGTGTGTTTAAGAAACAATGACAGTGAGTGACGCAAGCAATCAGCCAAAGAATCATTTCTTAAAGTAAAATTAATATTATACTAAATATACGTTGTTTTACTACAATTTATAACACTTTGGTACATAAAGCTATAAATTTAGGCCTTAATTTAAGATTAAATTGCAACCTACAATTCCAACTTTTTCATGATGGTTTTTTAGATAGAAAAACTCTAGAAAAACTTAAGAAAAATCGTATGATTAAGCACTGTACTGATCTATACTATACAGACTAACTACAATAAGGTTAAACCTTCTCCAAGAAATGTATATCCCAGACTCCTTAATGACCTACTCAGATCTAGCCTAACTCAGGCCCAACATAGTTGTCTGCAAACCCAAACTCACTGAACACCCCTCGCTCGATCAGCTTCGATTGGCAGGCCATTAGCCCGACCATATTATAGCTCCATCGCTGAATCATCATAAATCGATTAAGCTGCGGGCCAAAAGTGAATGGCTGTCATTATTGTGTTGACTTTACGGCGACCATTTCAGCAATGGCCAGCAACACCAAATGGGTATAAACAAATAAATATTGTTGTAAAAATTGATAAGCCCATCAAAAGCCGAGACAAGTCGAGACGAGAAGCGACGAGTCGAGTCGAGTTTACGAGTGCTCATTCAACAAAATTTTCATTGGAAAATAAAGAAAACTCTGCGCGCTCTGCGGATATGAACTCTTTTTTAATGAGGTGCTAAAAATGCCGTTATTGTTATGACAGTCGGGCGAGCATTAACGGTTAAACTGGCCCACAAGAAATGGAGTTCTGGCCAACACGGTCTCTGTGTGCTTTTCGGCAGGACATTAAGGACGACGGACGTTAAAGCAAAACTTTTAATGCGGCATGCCGTAATCTTGGCTCGGCGAGCCGCTTAAACGCCGTTTAAACATCGATTTGTAAATTGTTAAATGATTGCCGGCTAAATGCGCGTAGCTAATGCCGTAGCTGCCACCCTTCGGACGTACCTTCCGTACCTCCTTTCCACCCTCCCTTCCTGCTGCCCACCCTTTTACCCTTGTTGGCAAGGGTTGCTGCATGTCGTCATGACGTTTGAATTCACAGGGCGCAATCTGGTTCAAATCGTAGCGTTGCTGTAACGAGGGTTTATCTGTGAATACGCGCAGCAGTTTTTACTGCCCTGCGAGGACTTTCCATGCATGCAGCAACAGCATCGCATTCTTTGCATATTTCTACCGTTGTGCTTTCAGTAGTCCCCTTACTACTCTTAACTTACTATAATAAATGCATTGAGTAGCATTGGAGTACACCTTAAATATAAATTACATGATCTACATAAGGTAGTTTTGAGCTTTGGTCTCAAATTTGTAGTAATGGAAGTTGTTTTAGTTTCATTATAAGGAATTAAATCACAATATAAACAACTTCTGGGGATATTAATTATTCTTAAAATCGTCTCTTTAATATACGATTTTCTGGAAAAATTTCTAAATAAATTAATTCAAATAATATGAAGTTTCCAAGAGAAGTAATCGACTTTAAAAATGCACTCAAGAAATATTTGTATTTATGAGAACATTAAAATATATTTAGTTTATGTATATCAAATAAAAATAAATTAAATCATAATAATTAATTTATATAGATTTAAATACACACCACATACTTTAGAAATATTTATATTTAAAGTATAAATATTTTTGTGACAACCTCAATACTCCCTACCAGCAATTGAAGCTACCAAATTGACTTGACTACGTCGCCCATTCAATTGTCAACACTTGCAGTTGAAGCGTTTTGTCGGCCTAAAGAGCATCTTATGGCCAAGTGCGGATGTGGCCATTGAATATTCAAGCAGCTAAGCAGCTGCTTAGCAAGAATGCGTTAGATGGGCAAAATGGAAAAGCGTCGACATTATTCTTGGCGATTTTTATGAAACTTTTTGGCAGCCGCTTGGTAGAAAAAAATGTAACGCGACGGATTTTTGCCTTTTTGGACAAACACATAACACTTTGCCAGCAGTTGGCAAACAAATTTGAATTTATATTAATTTATTAGCATAGGAAAAGCGCAGCAGAGGGCAGATTTAAGCCGGACACCGAGTGGCACCACCACAAAACGAAGGGAAAGCATTATAATGAAAATGAAAATGAAAAGTAATTCCAGCATTTTCTCATCTAGCAATGAAGTTGCTAATTTGAAATGTAAATTGTCGTGCTAAGCAGTAGCAAATAAAACAAGTACGAGTGGCTCACAAAAATCCCCGTAAAAAAGTGCCAAGTAAAACCCAAACTTAGCAGAGGTCACCAGGGCTGGAGGGACGGCAGCTCATCTACACACATTTATTAATACGCGTATTTTTCACACCGGATTTACAGGGTGGGAGAACTGTGTTTGCTCCAGCAACGACTTCTTGGCTGAAATATGCGTCAGTTGGGGGGACGGAGAGAGGGGTGGACAGGTTTTGGCCCAAAGTAGCTATGCAAAATTATGCTAATGCCATGCCAGGGCAGATAGACAGGTGCAAAGTCAACTGCAGCTGCGTTTTATGCAACGAAATTTGCCCAAATGTCAACTGTTGACTTTGACTTCACATGCAGGAGGACAGCGGAAAGGGTACCCCATTTAGGAGTGGGTTACACACACACATGGAAAACAAACAAGTGCCAAGAACTTTAACACACGATTTGGCGCTTTAAAGGCATGCTGATTTGCTCCCTTCCGCCTCCATGCCCCCAAATCCTACCACACCCAACTCTTACTCATTCCTGTCAACGCCATTCCCATCCAATCCAGCTGCTTTCGCCCCATGCCAGCTTAGCGTTTTACCTACACACTCATAAAATGCGCATTAAAACATACAGCGCCTGGCCGGGTAAAATCCGAAAGGATTTAGTTGCGCCACAGGAGGTGGTTACTTCACGTCTATTGCGCCATCTTTTGCATACACACACACAGCCACACACACCCGTACACCCACCCACACACACACATTCTCTGAGAATGAACGACAAGCAACCTCTGCACCCCAGCTGGTAACATGAATGGCTTTTTCATCCATCAAACATGGCGTCAAACGTCACAAGGCTTGGAGCACAAAAAGGCGAAACGCCAGAAAACCCAACCCTAGTCTAACCGCCCTTCTGCCACACCCACTGCTAAAGCTCTATTGTCGTCTAATACCACAGCGGCCATGCCCATCCCGGCAACGCCCACAAAACCCCACCATTGCCCATGCATCACTTCCGTCAGCCGCTGCTGTGGGTGCGGCTGCCACCGCCGTGGGCTACATAATCTTTCGAGCTTTATGTGCTGATGACTTGCTGAGCCTGAGCTGGCGATGCCATTGCTGTCCTTGTTGTTGTTATACCCAGCACACAAGCGGTGTGTAGAGTAGTATGGTTTCGTTATAGTTTGAGCATGGATAAATATAAATACATTAAGATGGATAAATGTTTTCCTCCAGCAGAAAAGTTTATAGGAAAAAAAACTTATTTTTTGTAAATAAAAAAAAAATTTTAATGGATATTATTATAAGCTTTAAACTAATTTTAGTTTCATGGCTATAATTCACTATTAAAATCTATAAAGAATTAAGAATTTAAACCATTCGAACCAACAAAAGAATGGCATTCCTTATAAAAACCCGCTTAGTTTCAGATTCTTTCCTCTGATTAAATTTTAAAAACCTTTTAACATAATGTTATCAAGAGGATCAAAACTATATTGATGTATGATTAAGAAACGATCTTTAAGAGAGAATAATTTACTATAATTCAAAGAAAATTCATTCCATTAAAAAGTCAAGCTTTTTGCTGTTCCAACATAAAAAGTTTTTGTTTTCCTACACCGCGTATTACAGAGTCCAGCACACCCTTGTTTGTTGTTGTTAATGTTGAGGTCGTGAGCTGTGTGGGTTGGTGGGTTTACTGCGTGTTTGGTTGTTCCGAAATGTGCTGAGTCGGTTTTTGTGCTTGGTCGGATTTTCTACACTTTTGTTGGCAGCAGTCAGGCCAAAGAGTGCTGTTCTTTTCGCTCTCCTTCACCCCCTCTTTCTCCCTCTTATCGCTCTTCCTTCTTTAGCATGTTATTGTTGTTGTTGTTGGCTCAGCATGTTGCTGGCTTCTAAATACACGGACACACATACAGACACACATAAGCATAGACATTCATATAATGCTTGTAATATTTGCGCTTAGCCTTTAAGGGCGGCATGGGGGCATGGCTCTGCCCCTGTCACTGTCTCCACCGCCCCCGTCCCTGTCAGACGACAGGCGGCGCGAGCGCCCCAAGTGTCCTTGGGGGCTCTACGCTCCTCGCTCTGCGCTTCTGCATTTGAGTCGAGTTCAAAATGTTTATTTTGTTGTCCTTAGGTTAGTCGCTTGCTCATTTTGTGTTCGTAGCGCTTGTTTGCTCTATCCATCTCGCTTACTCCCCCCGTAAAGCTATCTCACTTGCACTCTGTCCCTGTCTCTTTCGCTTGCTGTGTCCGCCCTGTGTGCATTGCTTTCTTTTCTCGACGTTTTTGTATATGTTATTTGATTTGAACTGTTTGCATCCTCTAGTGTTTACATATCTCAGGAATATCTAGTCCGTGCCTCCGGTGCACATATATCCTTGATCCATTTGCTCCCAACAGCAACTGCATGTGTAACTTAGCTGCCATTCAATTCAGAGCTTTAAAATTTAGTATAAAATTGAAAGAAACTTAAAAAAGGTACAAAAATCAAATGATCCTGTTACCACTAATTCCATATCCTTGTAAAATCCTTTAGACCTAACTTTATAGGATAGTTCCTATGATATTTAGATAAGTTTAAGCACTGAGCATGGTAGTAGAATTTCTCAGTTCTGGTGGGTGAAAAGAGTGCGTCAGAAATGCGCCCACTTCGGTCTTAAAATCCACTAAAATGAATCCTTGGCAGTCACACGCTGAGCGACAGTCGGAGCTGGATGAGCTCAACTCGATATGACTATTCGATAGGCAACGTCAAATGGTTTTGGCTCCCAAGGAAATGTTGTATTTGTAGTGTTCCAAACTATTTGTTTTTGCCCGCTGTGCGCAAATTTTCGCAATTCCTTAATGGTTATTGGAAACACACAGTCAACTGGCAAAACCGGGGAACTGGGAACTGACGGTGGTAAATATTGACGTTGGGTTCTATCCGTCTGCAAATCCTTTAATAGCGATAAACGTTCCCATACTGGGATTTCCGCAAAACGCTTTTTCCCCCTCAGGCATTGTTTTTGGCACGACCACACGGCCTTTTTATGTATATTATCAACCATAAACTTTTATTATGCCTTAAGGTAAATGATTTTGTTTATTTTTTAGGCCGACAGAGAAATACTTGGAATATAAAACAAGCACGTTGTCGTCGTCCTTGTCCTCGACGTCCTCCTGGTCGTCTCTTTGCTGGTCAGCCCATAATTCTGTATTACTTGTGCCCTCCTACTGTGTGCCGTGTGTATCCCTTTGGATTTAGTTGTTGTTTCCCCATGCACACACTCACACACTCCCAACAAATGGCCAAAAAATCGCAACAAATTGTAATGCCAGCGATTTTTTGGGCTTTTTGCGAGCACATATAAATAATTGTATTTATTTTATTTGACTCGACATTCGGGATTAGCTCAACAGGTTTGCAGAGCCGCTCACATTCATTGCTTTTGGGCTTCATAAATCACACACACACACAGCAGGCACACTCGCACACACACTCGGCTGCTCGGTAAACTCGACAGTTTCATAAATGCATCAACAACTGCAATTCGAGCATAATGAACTGACGGTTACGGCAATTTGTCTATTATGGCGCATTGATTAGCGCCCGGATCCTATTCACACTTGTGGGCGCAAGTGCCCCTTACGCAGTGCCAGCCCCATTTTGGCCTACTCCCCACTCGAGGACGCCATTGTAGTTGCAGTAGGGCAAGGAGTCGGAGTCGTAGGCGGAGTCAGTGCACAAATGCACGCAATGCCACACATGTCGCGCTTAGTTAACCCCAAACAATTTCAGCTCTTCGGCTGCCTTGCACCGCCACCCGCACAAATACGCGTACACACACTCGCACATACACACACACGCAGACACATACGAATATAGTTTATGCAGCAGACGTTTCCTTAAATTATTCATTGTTTTAAATATTAAAGTTCTTGGTATACTTAACAAATGGTTTCAAAAGGATATAGGACTGACTTTTAACTACCTTCCCATTAAACACAAAAGTAACTACTTTTCACGACATCGTTCATCGCATAAACGTGCTGATTAACCTACAAGTGTGTGGCGCTAGTTGCTGCAACTGCGTTTATGAATTCTAAGAGGCACGAGGCCAACGCGCATAATTCAAACGCACGTTCCATCGCAGGGGTGCACATGATCGGCGGAGCTAGGGGCACGGGCGTTGGGGGCATAGCACAGTGACCCAAATTAATCTTAGTCATTAGCGGAAGCAGGGAGTGTGTGTTGGCAGCCAACTTGTACTCTGCTGACAGACACAACAGCAACAAAAGCCTTGACTTGTCTAAGACCAGAGTATGCGTCGACAAAGTGGCAAAAGTTTCGCTTTTCAGCAGGAAATCATAGACAGAGGAAAATGTAGGGTTACAGCGGGAGACTGTCGACAGCCTCTGTTGTCGTCGTCTTTACAATTCAAGGCGTGAAAAATGAAAGTTTTCTCCTACGAGAAGAAGCAACGGTTTTCCCCCTAGGGAATTTGAAATATAGCTATATTTGAAATATAGCTATATTTACTACAATATACGAATTTATTTGGTGATTGATGTAGATTTATTGCTGTCGAAATTATAAGTTTTAAAGCGACCATAAATGAGACAGAACTAAAGGAAGCGGAGGGGTTTAAAACATGATTTGATAACTTAATTTTAATAAGAATCGACCGACAACATTTTACTCTTCAAAACATTTCCTAAATCGCTAAGAAACTCACATAGAAACTCACCTTCAACCTCAAATCGATAGAAAATAATCTCCAATATTACTTTTCCACGTCGGAGAACTTAAACTGGAATGGAATAGCAGGTTCTATAACGAAATGCGAGGTGTACGGCTTTGATGCATCGTAGTTGAATTCCACATAAAAGTTGCGAACGATTTTGGCCACAGCAGTCTCAATTTCAAGGTCAACAACACGTTTGCCAATACACATACGCGGTCCGTAGCCAAAAGGTAGAAAGGTAAACGGACTGATCTGAGTCATACGATTTGTTTCCGGATCGCGTAGCCAACGCTCGGGAAGAAATTCATTGGCACGCGAGAAGTATTTCTCATCCTTCATCATGGCATTGGAACCGAGTAGAACATTTGTACCCTTGGGAACATTATAACCAGAGAGCGTTACATCGACGGCACACTTTCGGAAGGTGCCAACTCCAAAGGGATAGTAGCGCATTGCCTCCTTGATGACGGCCCGCAAGTAAGGCATATTCTTCATGCGCTCCTCATCGAGGAGAGTATCCTTAGTTGGCATTATCTGGAGCAACTCCTCTCGCAGTTTGTTCTGTTTCTCCTGATTCTTGCTGAGACACAGCAAGAGGCCGGACAGAAAAGTGGAAGTAACATCGACACCGGCTAAGAGTATGTCCAGGCCCATTACTAATGCAATCTTGGGATCTATGTCCATCAGTCGCTCCATCATGCTGTTCCTAGGTATATCCTCTCCCGCCTTGCGCCTCTCCTCCCGCTCCAAGCGAGTCTCCTCGATCATGGCTTGTCCCACATCGACGCTTTCGTTTAAAGATTTTACCATTTTGCGATACGTTGGAGTTGACACAAATTTCCAGATCGATGGCTGTATGTCCAGCTTAAAAGTGTGTCGGAAAACATCACGTGACGATTTAAACAGCGATAAAGCTTCCGGATTGTCCCGACGCTTGCGTATAATGCCCATTTCACGATTAAAGGCTATATATGCAATCGACTCGAAGATCAGCCGAGCGATTTCCTCCTCAAAATTCTTGGGTACTTCCAGCGTCTTGGGATCCCGTATCTCTTTAATGCTATAGATCAGATTCATTTGTAGATTTGAACAGATTTCTTTACTTGTCTGCGCTTACCGTTCAATGAACTCATTGTTAATGTTGGACAAAGGTTGGTAATACACTTTGAGACCCTTGGGCTGCATGAAAATCGGGTTAACAGCTGAACGAAATTTGCCCCACTCCTCGTGTTGCCTAAAATGCACAATAGCAGCTGTTTAGCTGAAAAGTATAGCCACAAAACAGCTAACTTACGTAGCTATTAGACCCTTTTTCTCTGCAAATACTTCGGGTCTGACATGTTCGCGAAAGTAAACAATCGATTCGAAATTGTCGCGTTGTGGCCAAATGCCTTCATTGCGAAACACCATTTCAATGTCCTTAGTGTTAAACGCCACCAACGTATCCTCGCGTCCAAAGGCACCTGGCATTAAGAACAGATCTCCATACTTCTTTCGCATGTCCATAGTAAATTCCATGAAGGATTTATCGCGATTCTCGCCACCCGGCATAAAGCTGCGCAAGAACTTTAGTTTACCGGGTCGCGGCACCTCGGAAAATGGCCGCACTGCGGCATTATTTTGATTACCCTCTACCTGTGTCATTAAATATGTATATTTTTATGAAAAACTACTTTTGGTATGGGCAACAGCTTACATTGATTTTGGGCTGAGCAGCAGTGGCGTGCATTGATCTAAGACCAATTAATGCTGATTGTCGCACGCCAAATCTCGATTTCACCGCAAACATTCTGTTATCTTTAATCACTTAATAGTTAACTGTTATCAGTTATTAATAGCATCTGTGCTGAACCAGCGTCACACTTAAACTGAATTTCTGCAGGGGCTCTCTTTACTTTTATAGACGGCGATAAGCGATCGTGCGTGAGAGTGTTCGAAGAAGGAGGAGAGTAAAGAAAGAACAGCAAGAAGTGCGAGCAGGAGTGAAAGAGGTAAAGAGAGGGAGAGAGGAGAGAGGGAGAGCGCGAGAGCTTTCTTGATGCTATGCGTGGTGCGAGTGATTAACATCTAGAACTCTGGTGACAACAGTGTTGTTCTTTTAGCTTGCTTAACATTGCGCAGCGCAGAGAAAGAACTTTACAATTGAGTGGGAGCGAGAGCGGTAGACTTTATTGGGCGCTGGTGGTAATTAGCAATAACGGTGATTATATCAGTGTTGCTCACTTAGCTATTTACGTAAGCTGTGTTTCTTAAGAAATAAATCTAAAAAAGAGTTTTTCAATGATAAGCAGAACTGAAGTGCTTGCTTATTTAGGCAACTAATTAATAACACAGATTTGTAATGTATTTATTTCATTTAGCTACTTAATTATAAGGCTCATCTAATATAGCAATTTTTAACCCAACGTTTTCAAAAGAAGTATGTTCTAAACGAGTCAAAAATTAAGTATTTCCTGCAAATATACTTTTAAAACTTTTAAGCAAAGTTAGTAAAGAATGCTTAGAATGTTCCAAAGAAATCCCAAAACTATAAAATAAACTTTCGACTCGTCTTAGCAACGCTAAGAAAATATGAATAATCTGCCAGCATATAAAATCAATGGTATTCCTTAACGATGCGACAATGAATAATAAAAGTAAAGTAACCAAAGATAATTATGAACATTATGCTGTGTGGCAGTGAAGCGAAACAATGTGAGCTGCTTGGCTAAGAAGCTGTCTTGGCCAATGTAAACGATGGCTAAGTGGCCTCCGCCTGCACTAATTGTGAGTAACACGTTCACGTTTACAAAACTTTCAGAGAATTCCGCTCGGAAAACCCCAGAGCCAGCACAGAGCAGGGCACACAGTCGGGCAGTTACTCAGTCAGTCAGCCAGTCCGTCTGGCAGTCAGCTCGGCTAGACCAAGTCAGAAAAGGCCAGACAAGCGAGACTAGCTACATATTTTTGTATTAGACATTAAAGTTTTGTTGGCCCGTTTAATAGACCAAATTCATCTGGGCAAAGTTTTTAAAGTGTCGGCATCGCGCGCCGACATTTATCAGTCATTAACACAACCAACTACACAAATTGTTCAAGGATGTGAAGAAGGAAGTAAGGGGAAAGGGGGTTGGATGGTGGGATCAAGGGTCGTTGTCAGACAATTAAAGTGGAGACTTTAATTTGCTTTCTTTTTAACGTTTTATCGAATTGAAAATCAATAAATTTAAAAGCATTATAAAAGTATGTACATGAGGCAATAGAAAAAAAATTAAACGCACGGGACTAGAGAAAAATCTCTTTAGGGATGGCTGTAGTACATGTTGTTCTTGTAGTTCTCCTTTCCAGTTGTTGTTGCTGTTGTTGTAGTTGGGTCGCAACGAGTAGCAAAGCAAGCACGAAATCGCCGAACCAAACATCCTTTGTCAATACAAAATACGTACAACAAAACAAATAAAAGCACGACAGCAACAACAACAACAACACGACAAAAAAAACAACAAGAACATACTTGAATGCCAACAAAGACAAAAGTCAAAAGTGCAAAAACAAAAGCAAAACATTTTCTGCGCCCCCAAAATGCAAGAAACAAGAAACGAGCAACGAGAAATAAAGTTCAGGTCCGGCGCATGCGCCCAAACGGGCGGGGAAACCCATTGGGGGATGGGATAGGGACTCGCACTGGTTTTGGGGTTGGGTTGGCAAATCTAGACGGATAAAATGGCGTTGGCCCACCCACACACACACACACCAAACCCACTGACACTCAACTGAGAGCGGCATTTCTCCTCCATTTTGAGAAAATTTCCTGCAGAGTCGCCAGTGTCTGGGCCGAATTGAGCAAATGATTTTTAACAAATTTCATTAACATCAGAGGTCCGTAATCATTCAAGCATCGCGTTTCGCAACTGGCCTGACTATAGCTATCTTACACGCTGGCCACTTCTCCACTACATAGACTACGATTACGGATGCATCCTGCACTTGACTCGACACGCGATTCCAACATGCCGTAAAACCGCTAAGAAACAACGCCAATTGTGAAAAGTGTCTCAAAATAAGCATAAAAAATCATCAACTCTTTAAATTACGTAATTAAACGCTAGACGAAATTGACAATAAGTTCAAATTTATTCGCTTCTTGGTCTGGATTTGATAAGTGCAATTCTTTGGCTGCAATGATCGACGAACAGCATCCCATGCAAATTGGAATGTGTAAGTATCTTGCGTGCCTCAATCCTACACATTTTTACGCTTGTGAAAAGCCGTCGCTTCTCTGATATTTCAAATACTTTTGCCGACGGGATTCATTTAGAAATGAAAAAATGTAGTTATTTAATATTACACTTTTATACAGAAGGGTTCTTGGGGCCCAATAAACATTAGCCTAATCAATTTTAGTTGGGAAAGCTTACAGTTATTGGTCTTTATGCAGGCAACTTAAATAATTGTGCAATTGGTAAAAGTTTTAGCCTTTGAAAAGTTATAAAACAGTGTAAAATAATTAGCTAATCAGAATTATTACCTCTTTAGTGTACATTTTTATAGATTTATTAACACGATTAAACAGTTTTTTCTTAAATAATCTATGTCTGTTAATATTAAACAGTTTTGTGGCCAGTTTTTACAGATTGTGCACATTTAAGAGTGTTTACCACAATCCATTTAATGTTTAAGCGCTTAAAGAAGTAGACATGTTTGTGTGCTCATCCCCTAAATCATCTTCATATAACTATAGGTTATGCAAATATACAAGCATAAAAAGCAGTCAAAGGGTTATAAAATAGGGTCAAATATGGTCAGGGCAGAAAAGCGCTGACAACATAAAATTCATGTCAATATATGTATATGCTAAATCATTATTATTGATTCATGTATGCAACAAAGTTTATAAATAATTTAACAATACTGACAAATTTTATAAGTATTAAAAGGGACAATTTAAAGCTAAAGTTTTTAATCAACTTGTCATTAAGCAATACCATTCTTTGACAAACTTTTAAATTTAGTATGGCTCTTAATAGTTGAGAAAGAAACCATTAAGCTTAACTAAAAATCACAAATACCTAAAATACAAAACATACTTGCTGTTTCAGCCAAGTCAAACAGTTGTAGGTGGCACCACTTGTATTGCTGGCCACTTGAAACAAGTGTGCTTGAGTCAAATCTGGCAGACAGCCCATAACAAAAGCTAAAGAACACAAAAATCTGAACACATTTTGCAGTGGCAAACAAATGCTGACTTCTGTCAAAGATTAGGCCAAAACAAAACAAAGCATTTGGCATAAACTGAATGCTGGCATAACAAAACGGTGCCATAATTTCATAGTCCGCACAAATCCGATTAAATTAAACGCCAGTGAAACTGACTCAGACTCTGAATCTGATTCCAACTTCAGTTGCTGCTTTAGCTTTAGAATTCTGGCAGCAACTGCCGGTAACAGCGGCTGCACACAGCATCCTGGCAAGGGTTTCCGCTCGCTCAGTCGCTCAGCCGCTCGCCCGCTGCTGCCGAGGACTGCCAACATATGCTGCCATCAGCCATAACTAACATAATGAATCCCCTTCCCTTTCCTGCTTTCTTCCTTTCCCCTTCTTGTGTCTGGTTAGGGTGACGGGGGTGATCACAAGGGTTGCTCTGCGATTTGGATTCATTGAAAGCGTTTGCACGCACTACTCGTAAATTCGTAAATTCTATTATAATTTAGTTATTCCAGGGTGATTCCCATTTCCCTCACTGCTCTCTGCATTCCGCCCCCCTCATTGCACATTAGAATCTAATTAGTGTGGGCAAAAAGCGCAGCAGCATCGCTATCAATGTCGGATTTGCACTTGTCCTCTGCAAATCCTTCAGAGCACCACATTGACATGTCCAGCCAACATGTTGGCATAGTTTCCATACAAAAAGTACTCCCAACGCGACTCCAAGGACAACGGCACAAAGTGTAACAGGTGCGTCTGCTGAGCGGATTAGCAATACTCAAAGTTAGTCCCAAAAACAAGCTCACTCATTGTCCAAAGTGCCGAAAGTCAAAGTGTAACAACAAATGGCAAGAAAATTGACAGCATTCGTTAGCTGCTGAGAGCTGAATAGCTGCTGAGCTGACAGCTGAATGTGTCCTGAAATCTGCTCAAACTGGCATTAAATTATTTTAGGAACAATGGAAATAACCTTATGGTTGCTAGGCTTCAATGCCAAGGGATTTCTAGACTTAGGATTTGTTTAGTTAAATAATGTTTGTACTATCTTATGAGTTAGATAGTTAGACACATAGATAGATAGATAGATAATTGACAAAAGCAGTTCAGATAAAAGCTATCATAACTATAAGTCTTTTTGTCTTTGAATAGTAAAGAAAATATCGTGTACAATGTACAGCTATTTATGTTGATAATGATATCCCATGATATCTCTTATCAATCAAAGAACTTTAACACTTAGAATACTTCTTAAAAATCTTTTCCAATCAAAAGCTTATCAAATTCAATAATCTGTTACTTTTATTGAATAGTTTACTCACTCAAGTTTAAGTCAAATAACGACTTAAATCATAACATTTCTAAATTGAAATAAATATTTTCAGACTTTTCCTTTATGAATTTGAAATGCTTTGAATTTTCTCGGAATCTGACACTCTGTCTTAAAATACTTTTCCCATGCTATTTTTAGTTAACACACGTCAATTAAAAGTTACGTATTGCTTATCACAAAACAAACTCAACTTTTGTTACTTTTAAAATTCTGCAAATATTTCTGGCATAAATTTGCATGCCACAGGAAATTGTTGTTAAAATGAAATGAAATTACGCACACGTAAAATCATTTAAATACAAAATGACAAACGCAGAATGCGACAAACACACAGAACACACACACATAAAGTAGGGTACAAGTGTGTGTGTGTGTGTGTGTATATTTAGTAGGGGAAAAAAGAGAAAAGCTGCAGATAAAGGAAAAACAATAACAACTGAAAAGCGCGTAACAAAACAAGATGAACGACACACAAACACGAAAGAGAGGGTAGAGGGAGGGAGAGAGGGAGGGCGAGAGATAGAGCCAAACAAATTACCGTACAATTTCAACAATTTGCCATAAATTGAGACAACAAGCAACAAAAAGCCAACAGCACAAATGCCACAAATGTACAGTAATTTTTTGCCACAGAACTCGCAACACTCGCACACACACACACACACAGAGAGACAACGCGTATACGCAGCGTTGGCCAAACAAAAACAAGTGCGTGGAATTTCGAGTACAGAGCGGACAGGGCGGACAGAGACAGACTGGAAGCGGTCACGCACATATTTTGCAGCAAAAGTCATTTCAATAATTGCAAAACCACAAATTTACTACAACTCGAAATGGTTTGGCAAATGGTCACAGTCGCAGTAACTGCGTCCGAGTCGCCAGGGAGGAAGGGGCCGGGTTCGTGGTTGGGGCCTGGGGTTGGTACAGCAAAAATGCAGAAAGCCTGAAACCGCAAATGCAAATCCCGTACGGTACACACTCACACACACAGATACTATAGTTTTTGCCGCAGTTGTAAATTTGAGAGGACGACCGCAATTTGCATGCCAAAGTGAAAATAAAAATAACTGAAATGTTTCTCATTTGCATGTGGGATGTGGCAACAAAACCGCAAAAACCAAAATAGTTCCAATGGACATCAAATGTCAACAACAGCAGCAGCAGCAACAACAGCAACAGCAGCACCAGCAGCACTCACAGCAGCAGCAACAGCAACATGTAGCAGGCACAGGAGCTGGCACGCACTCGACCATGTGCCCCATTGCAATGGGGCACAATCAACTGCTGTTGAACGGAAATGAGCGCATGTTAACAACACCAGAAGCAACACAACAAACAACAGCAACAACAGTGGGAACAACAACAGCGACAGCAACAAGAGCCAGCAAAACGGCAGCGGGAGAAGTGGGTGGAATTGTTGATGCCACACACAATGACAAAATGGCGTCAGCGAGCCAAAATGTCAACGGAAGTTGTATGAACCACAACAGCAGCATGGTCAGTGCACAGCAGCAGCAGCAACAACAACAACAACAGGCCATGTCGTTGACAATGGCCAGAACAGGAGCAACGATGCAAATGCAAACGGGTCGCAATGCCTTCGGCAAGTGTAGTCTCAACGAGCTCGATGGCTATGCGAACCAATCACCCACAACAGCATCAGCAGCAGCAGCCGCACCACCAACACCACATACACCGCAAGCGCCTCAAATGTTGCAACAGCAACACCCACACACTGCAATGGTTATGGGAATTGGCGTTGGCTCAGGAGTCGGTGCTGGTGTGGATGTTGGCCTCGGGTTGGGTTTAAACCTGGCTACAACTGTCAACAACCATTGCACCTATTGCTGCCAGCCAATTTGTGATCGTTACATAATGCGAGTGGTGGACCATTCATTTCACGAGGGTTGCCTCAAGTGTAACGTCTGCTCGCTGCATTTGGTCAACTCGTGTTATTCGAGGGACGGCAAACTCTACTGTCGCATTGACTATGAGAGGTAAGAAATCAAAAAGACTTTACTTAAAAGTAATTAGTTATTTATAAGTTATACTATCTTTACGTTAAAGCGCTGGAAATTTAATAAAATAAGTTTAGAAAATAGAAATAGGAATTGTTACTGAACATAGAAACAGCACGTGGATTCCTAAACTAACAAACTTTGAGAATACTACGATTTCCCTATTTTATACTGCCTATATACATAATTCAAATTTAATCCATCTACTCAGACTTTATCTACGCAACCGCTGCCTTGGCTGTGGCCATAAAATTGCCTCCGATGAGCTCGTGATGCGTTCACAGGAAACAATTTTCCATCTCAAGTGCTTTGCCTGCGTCGTTTGTGGAGCACTCCTCAAGAAAGGAGAGCAATATGTGGTCAAGCAGGGACAACTCTTCTGTCGCTTCGATTATGAAAAAGAAGTGGAAATGCTGCAGGGTTATGGTAAGTTATAAACCCAATTAATTTGCTAGCCATCTCCTTAAGCCATTAACTTTTTTAGACTTCTATGGCGATGAAATGTTTCCGCCCAAACTGGATGGCAGGCGTGGTCCCAAGCGACCACGCACAATACTAAATACACAACAGCGTCGTGCCTTTAAGGCATCCTTTGAGGTATCACCGAAACCCTGTAGGAAAGTGCGCGAGAATCTGGCCAAGGATACAGGGCTCAGCTTGAGGATTGTGCAGGTAATTTGTAGCTAGTTAAATGAATATTCCATCAATAACTTTTATACTCATGTACACCAACAGGTTTGGTTTCAAAACCAACGCGCCAAGGTTAAAAAGATACAGAAGAAGGCCAAACTGGAGACACCGGCGAAAGGAGTTAGCGATACACACTCGCAGGACTCACAGGAGTCCCAGGATAGCAGTCTGACTACCAAGATCAAAGGACGAGGCACACAGCGACAGCGAGTCACAACAAGAATCGCCTTTCTCCACAAACTCCGAGGGACTGACAAGACTACGCTGCAATGTCAAGGACGAACAGGAACAGGGATCGCTAAGCTCCATGGAAACCAATAAAGGTAAGATGAGTTTGTTAATAATTTTAAATAATTTTAGGAAACTAATTGCCACTCTTACAGAGAACTGCAATAAGAATAATGAACCAATACTAAACACGATACTCGGCCTGAGCTATGCGACCTTTCAGCAGCTAATGGGTCCCTTTACCCAAACTCCAATGATCAATCCTATCGATCGGTTATACAGCATGCAAAGCTCCTACTTTCGCCCAGAGGAGTTGGGTGCCTATGGGGAATGCGGTGGCGGAGGAAAGGAAACAATGGAGCATTAAAAAAAACAAAAGAAAAAGAATTTTAAGCCAAAAATCAAAATTAGAAGTTGTAAAATAAACAAAAAATTGTTAATGTGCTAGTAACTAGATGAAGGAAAAGCGATGGAAAAGCAAAGGAAAAGCGCAGCACGTGCACACGTGAGCCCGAAATCGAAACCAAAATTGAACCCCAAACTACAACCTAAGCACCACCAAAAAGCAAACGACGCAAGGTTGCGAGACTTGTTTTGTATTTTTTTTTTTTTTTTTTTGTTGTTTTGTTGCTCTGCAGGTGCAGGCCTTGAAAATTTGTTCCACTCAGTTGACAGGAACAAAGCATTTGGCACAGCAGCCGCATTCGCATCCACATCCATATCCGCATCCGCAGTCACCCCGAAAATGGGCGTAAAATACCGATTCGTCATGCATTGTTCTTGTTTTCCACTGCGAGACACTGTTGACAGCGCCGAGCTGTCAGTGTCGCCGAGAGATGACTGTAAACTGACTCCACAGCCAGTCAGCAGCACCACCACCAACATCTCCAGCACGTATATTGGCTGGCACAAGTTCAACCAATTTTTGGGTGTGGGCAGAGCAGGAGGGCGGAATGGACGTGGACGTGGGCGTGGGCGTGGGTTCACTGCGTTATTTGTGGCATGCAGGGGCCATGGAAAGCATTGGCATGCAATAAGTTTCCATGTGGGCGGGGCATAAGTTCGAATCGTTTGAAAATTCAGACTGTTGAACAGTGCACTTCGAACTTTGGCGCAAAACTCCACGAAAATCTTAAAGTTAAATTTTTAAATTAAAAAATTATAAAGGTAAAGCGAATAAATAAACGTGATATTTAGAATTTAATAATCAATCAATGAATTTGTGTATTTTTTAACAGCAGCATAAATATTTTAAGCTTTAAAAGAGTCATAAACAATTAACTCTTAAGCTTTCTATGCGATATTCGCATCATGATTTGCCAAATATTTAAAGTCTCTATGTTGTTGACCAACTTTCTGCCCCTAATTGAATTTCAACGCACTGCAACACGTGTTTACACAGCCGTATCTTGGTGCTCAGATCAAGGAACTCGCAGTTTTATGCAATTTGTCACAATATGTGTCACATTAGCCACAGCAATTGTGCTTAAATGTCGTTGCCGTTTTCCCTCCGCTCTTGTCATCATTTGTGCCGCTAACCAGATTATACCCCAATTGCGACACCGATACGACAACGACAAAGGCAAAAGTAGTTAAACAAGGGAAAAGGGCAACACCTCAACCACCGCCAGCACCACCACCACTGGATCAGCTCGCACTTAGCACACTCAACCACCATTGATGCTTAACCCGGAGACGCATCCAAATGCGGATACGGCCAAGTTACACTTTACGCTCTTTAAAAAAAAATGCAAGTCAGGCTCGGAACAGGAACTCGACGTAAACTTAACAGGCATCGTTACGCAATCCCACATCATTAATCAGTGGAAAGAAAGAAGAGCGGAAAACGGAAAAGAGAAAAAAGAATGGAAAGAAAAACTACCCAATGCAAATGACTGGCATAAGTGCCTGGACAACAGGCAGTGTAATCATTGTCTGTCTCCCTCTACCGACCTACCCTCCTCCCCCTCTCTTTCCCACCCCTGGTGCATGCATGTGGGCAAGCGGTATTTCCACTTGCTGCAACAGTGTTGACCACGTTGTTGAAGGATCTTTGTAAAACGCGCGACAAGTAGACAAATTACATAATTAATTACTGCTTTAAACAGGCAGAGCAGTGTGCGCATTTTAATGGACAGCACTGTAGCGCTAGAGCTTAAAGTTAAAGCAGCTAGCAATTTAAGAGACAATTAAATAAAACTGTATTAAAACAAACACTTGTCTTTTAAAATATAGTATAAAATGAATAATCTATTAAAAAATGCATAAACATTATCATTTATTCCCTTGACAACTCAGTTATCTGAACATTATGCAAATGTAACGACGCCTCGAAGTATGCAACAAATTGCGCTTTGATTTTTATGCGAACAAGTCAACAAAATAAATGCAATCAATTTGAAATCTTCGTTGTAAATCAATATGAAAAATAACTTTTAATACCACTTATTTGATACTAGTAATAACACTTTCGTTGCCAGTCACACGCTGTTAAAGTACGCATAAAAATCAAAATTCAATCGTATATTGAGCACAATAAAAATATTATCATAAAAATGTCGTCTGGTCGAAAAAAGGAAAAACATTTATGCAACATAATGTTGAGAAAACAAGGCAATGTCAGATAATAGAATATTTGAGTGGGATTTGTTATCATGAAAACAGGAATCGAAATGAGCAGCAGTGGGAAGTCGATGGCTTAAGTGGTTGAGCCTTAAATAAATAATAAACAATGAGGTTTGGGAGAAAAACTAAGTGAAAATGAAAATAGGAAACTATGAAGAGCTAAAAACAGTTATATATGCTGATAGCTTTACTTTAAGTTACCTGCCTGAAGAACTTGAACTTTAGGCAGCATAATTATGTTACCAACAGTACGCTTAACATGAACTCCGTGGGGGAGTCGAACTTCACCACAAGACCTACAAATTGTCAGGCAGCAATCATAAGGCACAGATGTCACTCTGCACTAAATGGTTCAAAGCGGTACAAAGCGGCCCTAAAACGGTCCTAAAGCGTTTACCCAAAAACAGCGAACTTAGTTTCCTGACGCAATCTAAATGCAAATGGATGGACCAAAAAGGACGTTTTCTTTGGGGGCCCAAAAAGAGAGCCACAAAAACCATAAGCAAGAATATTTCGCATAATGCAGGCTAGTACTTGTAATAGTGTGGGTACGCTTCAGTGTGTGTGTGTTTGTGTGTAACGGTAAATGAGTGTAAGTGAACTTGCTATGCCTACATAAACAAGTATAAAAGGCGCTTGCTGGCCATGGCCAAGACCGGCACAGACTGTGTCAGACACGACGTTCCATTTTGACGTTTGGCACAAAATTCATAAATGCTAATTTCAACACATTGTGCACACGTTACAAATATGAATATTTACCATAACTAGGCACACACACACAGTCACACACACACACACTCAGATACTTTGAAAGCTTGGTAACAGCCGCAGTCACAGTCAGAGTCACAATCATAGCCACAGCCACAGCCACAGCCGTTGCCAATGAAAGACACTTCTCTTCTCCTCTAAGCACACCCCTCTACCACGCCCCCTTCTGCCCCTCTTGCCCTCCACATGCCGTCTTTATCGAGCATAGAACTTCTGAGTTCGTTTCTGGTTTAATAAAATCCTTTTGCAAAATGAAGCTATTGTGTGTTTCAGTTTTGAGCACAGGCTGTCTAAGCCTCAAATGTATCTGTATCTGTATGTGCAGCTTTTAGCTACATTTGTAGCTCTTCTTGTCTGCCAGTCGATGTGTGGGCTTGGCAAATATGCGTCAAATCACATAGACGCACAGTTTTTGAATACCAAATGCAGATTACAACAACTACACACACATGCACTGCTCAAAAACAGGTGTGGAAGTTTCAATTTGACAGCTAAAACTATGATTTCTTACTAAGCTTACTTAAAATAGACAAAATTCTTTAAAATTTTAAAATATGATCAGTTTCTAGAAAGATTCTTTTAAGTCAGTTATTTCATCAGATTTTCTCAACCCTTTTTCTTACAACGTACTGATTTCTCACAGTGTAGGTATAGTCAATGCATAGGCATTGACTATAGTCTATATTTGTCTACTTGATGCCTTAGATTGAGATTGGTTTTGCGCCTGGATGTCGTAATTGGTTGCAGACTCGCCACTTGTACTTGGACAGCATTGTGCTCTGCCATTTGGCTTTAAAATTGGAAATTTTTGCAATTGAACTTAGAGCCACATTATTAGTTTAAACTTTGGTACTAAGCGAGCCGACTAATGAGTTTCCAATAGGCTCAAAAGTGGCCAATAAGTGGACTGCCCGACAAAAACAAAAAAAAGACGACTCGAGAAATATTGAAACTTAATGAGAATACCGTTAACTACAGTAGGTAGTTGGTAGTAGTGGCATATGTCGAGCTCATCGGCAGCTGTTGGCAAGTAATTTGAATTGCAAAAAAAAATGGCAATCTATGTAGGAAACTACTTGAACTGCGGCCAAGTCAGGCGTATGGGAGTCAAAACCAGTTAACACGACTGACATCAAAGGGGCGTAGTTGCCAAAAATGAAAGTCGCTTTGACATTTGAGCTACGACAAACCGTATGCAAATGAGGGTTGACGACACGCCCAATATTTGAGCACAATCTATGCAAATTTTGTTCTAAATATTTAAAGCCAAAATGCATCAAATATTTTTTGCTTATAACTGGAATGCTACCAGCAACAAAAAAAAAAAGATAAATAAAAACACAGAATCAAAAACAACCAACATCAAATGGATAACAACTGTACTGTGTGTGTTCAAAGTCGCGTGCATGTATTAAAAATATCTTTTAGATACTTTCCAAAGTCGGAGCAAACTGAAACAAGTGGCAGAGTAGCTCAGCAGTGTTGTAGCTCTGTGGCAAGTACTAGGAAATTGGCTTTAGTATACGAATAAGACGTTGCCAACGTTGCTGCGCTGGCAAAAAATGTTTTTATTACATTTCGCGCTCGCGTTTTTTGCGCTACTCACAAAATACTTGATGCCAGCACAGCGCCAACAGTAACAGCAACAACAACGCCAATGAAAGCCAAGTCAAAATAAATATCAAGCCGTAGCAGCAGCAGAAGCAGCTCTGATAAAAGAGCGAGGTATACTTTCAGGCGCACTCCTGCACTTCGAGCTGGAGATGGGCAGAATATCGATAGTTTCGATGTATGCGAAAGTCCGTAAACATATAACTAATTAATAAATAACATTTCCATACAATTCTTTGTTGCCTTTGTTACTCTAATTAATCAAAAAATCTTAAATATCATCTAGGCAAACTTTGAACTTCATACGCGTCGCTGTTTTTGATGTTTTCCCATCTCTACTGAGTACCCCTATCTTACCCACTCCCCTACGCTCCACCCATACCCCTTCCCCGCGACTCATCCATGGCAGCTTGTCCAAGTCGCCGGCAGTCACACTCGCGCGCATCAAAGCGTATTCACAAGTGGTCCTTTTGCGCTTTACTGATTTCGCAAAGGCTAAAGGATATTTAGCAAGTAGTCCTTCTGCGTTTTTCCTGCCCCCACCCCACTCCTGATTCCCACTGGCTTTTTTATTTCACTTTTGCACTTGCGATACTGCCACTAAAGGAGTTGTCTTGGAAACTTTTCTGCAAGCTACTCAAGTCGCTGCTCAAGTTATTGTTGTACGCGAGCGATCAAAAAAAAAAAAAATAAGAAGCTGGGAAAAATCCATCAAAAACCAACGGAAAAAAATTAAAAGGAAAATTAAAATTGAATAAAACGTAACCAGATACTTAAGAATGCCTTAGTCTTGTCTTGAGTACAAGTTGCTTGAAAACGGTTTAAATATGCCATCTACAATGTCATGCCCGGGAAGGCACTTCAATTTCATACCGATGCTAGTCTCACAAGCAGAACTGATGTAAATTGAAATGGAAATAATACAATTTTAATAATTTTTATGTTAAATGTTTAAATCTAAATCTAAGCAAACTCTCTTAATTGAAATACTAAAATGAAATACCCCCAATAAGTGTGAAATATGCAACTAATGACATACTTATGCCATGGAATTGCACATTGAGGGGCAGAGAGATATGGAAATGGCATTGCAATGAAGCGTAAAAGGCAACAACTTTGATTGGTCCGAGCCAAACGCCGCGTGAGATTTTCTCGACAAAGCTGCGCGCATTTAATAAAAAAAATGTTTCCCCCTTCTCCGCTGGCGTTGGTTTTGTGCGTTTTGTGTGTGCATGCAGATTATGTTTTCATTAAATTATTGTAGCTATGGTTACTTTTATACAATCCAAAGCTACTTCAAACGCGAAAACGGTGCGTGTCGACCCCCATCGCCAATCCCCCTTCTTCGCGAGAAGTGATTGCCCACTCCAAGAAAATGCCAAAAGCGAAAAAATAAGAAAATAAAAAAAAAAAAAACGCAAAACGAAAAGAATGCGCATAATAGAAAGTAATGTGTTGTCTGGCAGGCGGAGAGGAGCACAGCGAAAGAGAGAAGAGGAGAGTGGGAGAGCAGCTCCGCATAAATGGTGCAAAAGTAGTCAAAGAAGATTGTAGTTTATTTTTATTGCATTTATTGCTCGACTTGCTTCAACTCACACACACAGTCAAAGCCACACCCACACCCACACAATGACAAACACCCTTCGTGCATTTGCATGCAGCGTGACATGTGCAAGTGAGTAAAAGCGGAAGCGCCATCTTTTTGACTGTAAATTTACACGTATGCGCTGGTGCTGGCATGCTTTAAAAAGCTAAAAAAGCTAGATCAGAATAACTGCATAACATAAAACAAATCAGTTTAAAAAACAAGCAGTATTGGAAATAAATTCTTACATATGCTCATTAAATTAATAAAAAAAAATTTATACATAATTCAAATAACTACAACAAAAATATAGCTAAATGTAATAAAAAAGGCTAAATTTGACGCAAAATGGCGCAAACAACTTACTGTGACAGTCCTAGCGAGAGTAGTTTCTACAAACGCCGTTTCTCTTTCTATTATTGTTGTTGTTCCTTTTGCTGCTGCCGCGCTGCTGCCGTTGTTGTTCTTGTGCTTTAGTACGGCACGTACATTTATTACTTTTTGCACACTCACACACACATTGAGACGCCGGCACATGTATGCAAAACGGTTTTCATTTTTTATTGCGAGAATGTAACGTGCCGCATGCGAATTGCTTGCTTCTCTGGCTATAGCCTGTGGACTGTATGTGGTTCCAGCTCTGTCTCTCCTCCAGCATCTCTCACTCCCTTTCTCTGCCCCTGGATTTTCGGCCTTTTGCCACGTTTAATGTTAACTTTTTGTTCCGTGCTACGCGCAAAATATGAAAAATATTCGTAATAGAGTTGTTTGAAATGTACAATAAGCTTTCAAGTGGCTTCAGGGACTGCCAAGTGAAGTGCTAGAGGTGCCACGGAGAAATGGGAACGCTAGAAGCATCAACTTCAGCTTATCCCTATGTTTAACGATATGCACTTAACGGAAAAACACGTAATTTATGATTTCACAACAAAATATTGCACTTTAAAGAACTTCATTTTCCGAGAACGATCTGCAAGTTCTTTTTTAAAAGAAATATTCAAATGAACGATTCTCATGCTATCGATCCACAATTATCGATTGTAAGCAAGGACTTAGTTCGTTCAATTAGTTCAGTGTATCGATAAGTTAACATTTCATCTTATTAGATTCCCGCCAAGTTTTTTTCTAATCGAATAAACGTAATAATTCATGCAAATGTTAATTAATAAATAATTGCAGCGCAGATATGGCACTTACGCTCTAAAGTCTGTCTGACGCGAAGCCACATCTTTTTACACTTTCTTGTGATATATGCATTTCATGTGGCTTATGCCAAGGAAGGAGGAGAAACATATAGAAAATTTTAATAATTTCTGCATCTTCAACACTTTGAATAAAAATTGTTGCTTTGATGGTGGCAGCAGCAGCGGCAGAAGCAGAAAAAGCAGCAGCAGCGTTACGGCGTAACTAACAATAAAACTTTTTAGTATGAAGCGTCAAAAGAGACGACAAAAAATATGGACACATATGAAGTCATAAAGTCATATTAACACGTACGAATGCGCACAGGATATTAATGTGCAGCACACGCATACAATCAACCATTCACACACTACACAGACAGACACACACACTGTCATATTTAGAGAAGAGCGATGGGGTTCAGTTCTTATACCCTATACAAATATAAGAGTCAAAAGGAAACTACTAACTGCGAGAGGGCTAATAGACAATTGGAAAGGTATATTTTGACAGGTGTGATTCAAAAGCATCCCCTTCGTTAAATAATATCTAAAACTATTACAGCAGTAATAACTTTAAATATTTACAGCGCAACTCGTAGTCGTGTTGACTTTGGTACAATCTTTTATTTATTTTCTCTGGACGAGTTGGCTGACTTTAATGTTAATATAATTTCAAATATTGCGGTTAATTTCTGTACGTGCAGAGAGAAAAAAAAAACAAACCCGGAAATGAGTTCAAATTTTGGACCACACCAGTTACTGGTCAGCTCAGCAAAGATTTATATATGATATTATGCACACATACTGGGATGCATTTCCATGGCGAGTCCAATGCTGCAAATGGCAAAAAACTAATTTCAGACAAACCCGCTGCCATAAACTTTATGAATTTTACCCAGAAGCAGCAGTAGCAGCAGGAAAAACTACTGCAAACGGCAATTGGGAAAACGGAAAATGTGGAAACTGGCAGTGACCACAGCGCAGAAAATTGCAATAAACAAAGCGAGTATGAAATTGTTTCGCTATTTTGTTTTTTAAGCCCAGTCTGGCAAAGGGAACTGAGAGCTTACTTTTAGCTCTCAGTGGTTGTAAGGGCGAAATAGCCAAATTTGTTGTGAAAACGTACTGGGCTTAACGCAGGCGAGCAGCTGGAATGCTTGTAAAGAAGAACCGCCACTGCGCTGTGTGTGGAGACAAGGACCAACACATTGGCCAATACGAAGGCCACTTGATGCCTTGCCCAACTTTGGGGCTGCCTTCAATGATTTTGGTCAATTGGATGACACCAAGGTTCGAGGCAGGGACTTATGACCACAACGAGCTCATCTGGCTGGAGCACCGCGAGGCCACTTATGCGTACTCATACACACAAACACATATGTACACATCTGCCAAATGGCCAACTGCGGAATGGCCAACATCAATGCGGAACCAATTGCCATGGCAATAAATTGGCTGTGTGTCCAGCCCGCTCGCTGTCAGTGGCAGCAGCCAACTCGAGTTGAAATTGGTCAAAAGTTTAACATACTTGTGTGTGTATGTGTGTGTGGGTGGAGAGTACTGCAACTGTTGTCCTTTTTGGCGCATTTTTCGGTAAATAAACGAGTTGCTGCATTTTCGAGTGCTCGGACAGAGGAAGGAGCACCGCAGAAAGGGTAGGAATGGAGAACAGCTGAGTCGGGCACTTCTTTGGACCCTAGACCGATTTTTTTATTTTACTATATCTTCTATACAAACAGACCAGTCTTTATAAAACAAACCCTCTTGCTCTAAACCAGTACTTTAAAAATATCCTTTAAGTAGCACTCGTTTTAATTAACTGTTACATACTTTAAGCAAACCTTTTCCACCCCTACCACAGAGTATTTTGTCGGAAATACAAACAAACAGTTTTTTAAATTATAAAAATCATAGATTTTCACTATTCACAATTTAACAGCGCGTTTTGAATAAGCGTAAAACAATAAATATTAAAATAAATAGTATATAGTAAATATATATGTATAACAAGAACTGCACCAACAGTACAGTTTAGTATCTTTAAATATTTAAGAGTATATTTAATGCTATGCTTTCATTACATAAAATAATTCAAGATTCCAACTTCATTCGTATATTTGCACTAAATTATTAGCTAATAGATTCGTTTTGCCTAACAAGAATACTATTTCTTTGGGCTTTTAAAGTAAATAGATTTAGTTTATCTAAAACTAATGCTCTTGGCTTTATAATAGTAGATATAATTTATCTAAAAGTTCTTTAGGCTTTTTAAAATACATGCATTCGTTTGACTGCGCCTCTAGTTTTCTTTTTCATTTTGTAAGGAACGTTTTACATTTAAGGCCTCAAGGCAAAAGGCAGCACCTAAACTATATAGATTTATATATATACTATTCGAGACTAACGACTTTAATATGACTAACTAGTTTAGAGTATTATAAAGGCCACACACAACCGTGTTAAAGCATTTAGGGGACAGTTTATAAGCCGCTTTGGTATAGTTTTTAAATATGACTAGCTTTGACTATATACTATATATATTTCCCTCGATCGACTGCTTACTGTATGGCACATACAGCGGAGGCGCCTTGATATTGATTATTTAAACGACGACGCATGCCCTCCAAATATATATCCCGACTGAATAGTCCAGCAGCCAGCGGTATGCTAAAAAATCACAGAAAGTTAGAAATTTTCCTAGAAGTTCTTGGAAGCTCCACTTACGCATCGGTGCCCGCTCGTATCAGCGTACGAAACAGCGCCCAAACTGGCTTGTGATCGGATGTGGTAATCGATGGCACCGAATCATAGAGCAGACACTGCACATAGGGCTGCGTGGGTGTGGATACACCCGGCACTGTGCTCTGTCGCCGTATTACCAATCCCTGCATTTGCCTATATTTATATAGTATACGATCCGTATACGCGGGCGCACGTTGCTTCGAGGACGTATCAAAGTTTTGACTGCCAGGATCGTACTAAAAATAAAAACATTTATTAGTAAAGGTAACCATTGTGGAGTTTATAACTTACCTTGTAGGTAGGAGGAAATGTTATATTTGCCTCCATAAAGCCACGAAATGCAGCTCCATCGGCGAGCACTGAGGACAACTGATCCGTGTGCATATAACCGTGTGGCAAATGCGAGGGTAGCGGAAATTTCGTATTTTGTATCCATTCCAATAGCTTTTCACGTGGTTCGCCAAGACGAAAATTGAGATCTCCACACCAGAAGACATTATCAAAGTTCTGCGTAACATCCTTGTTTTTATGCCGCAAGTTTGGTAGATTTTTGGGTAGATCCAAGGCGTTTATAATGCGTTTGACATCCGAGACGCGCTCCTTAACCTTCTGCTGATGCGCCGTCAAATGGGAGGTGACAAACAGCATGGAGGTGCCAAAAAGACAAAATGATATGGCCACAGCGCCCTTGGTACGAAAAGCCGAACCCGTTCGAACTGACATCGATGCATCTTCCGGTGCAGAGCAATACCAAATCAGATCTCGACGCATATAGACGGCCAGATGGAGTGTGCCAAGCGTGGTAGAGTGGAAGAGCACATGGGAGGGCCCCAGTGTCTCCTGGAGCGTTACTTCCCACTCAAAGCGATCTGGACTTGACTCCTGGGTACCCACAACGACCAGATCAGGTACATGCTCCACATTTGGCGGTAAAACAAAGTCGTTCATTTGTCTAAAAATGTAAAAAAGATTTAAAGACACTATTTTGATCAGTTTCTTGGGCAAACTTACTTAGGCGGACTGTGTCCATTCATGTTCCAGGTGCCCACAAAGATGGTCACCTCCTTCTGGGGCAGCACACGACTGAGTTCGCTGGGCCCGAGCAGAGAAGATGAGCCCAACCGTCCATCGAGAAAGCTACGTTCTCGTGCCTTGTCTGCTGGTATGAGATTCAATGCCTGAGCTGCCATCAGAGCTTGGCGTGCCAAGTTTGTGCCCGATCCCTGACGATGCAAGGTCATGTTCTCATGAGACATGAACCTCAGGCCCGTCGGGTCCTGTATGGCAGCATCAAGTACATCCGGTTGTGTGGCAATATTTGGCGAGGACATGTGCTGTGGTGTTGTGGCACGTTTCAGCGTCTCGGCGCTCTCATCCACATTTAAGGGCGGCAACTCCTGACCAGGTGGGTACAGCTTTAGCCTCAAACGTGAGCGACAGGCGGAGACAGCAATGGGTCTAATGGGTGCCCGATGCACCGTCTCGCTACGTACGGACGAACTGGATGGCGAGCAGTGTGACTGATGTGTAGAACTCGTGCCACTTGCTTCATATTGGGGAAAGAACATTTTACTAGCCACCGGGGATTCGGGTGCGCTGGCGCATTCGCTGGAGGGCCGTGGACGTCGATAGGATGTGGCACCTTCACTAGAGTGCGAGTGCAATGACCCAGAATTATCCATCATGCTCCAACTAAGTGATAGATTGTCGCGTCTCAGCACATTACTGGCATTGACCACGGCATCGGGTACGGAATTGTAGCGCACAGATACTGGCGGTGTCATTGGTTTCTTTTCAGCCTTGCAGCACAGACTAAACTGATGGCTAAAGCGATTGTGATTCGGTGAACGCTGCTTTGGTGACTTGCGACGCATGACAACCACCGAACCGCCATCACTTTGGGAGCCAGCATCGGCACTATATCGATGTGGATGCGCCTTGCTCTTGTACGTAGGATTACCACGTCTATGGAAGCTTATAAGGCCACTGTGCGATTTTTCTAGCACTTGTGTGGCTGGCAACGTTTGACTCTTGTGATTGCTGCTGCTCTGCTGGTCCACGTTACATTTGGCAAAGCTCACATCGTATTGGCCCAATGATGAAGCTGATCTGCGCTGTAAACTGGGTGATTCTGGTGTCACAGGATGTGGCTCCACTTTGCTTGGCCGCTTGCTTAGCAGTCCAAAGAGCGTGCTGCCTGATTTTGAAGCAGAACGTGGACTGCTTGTGATGCGCTCCTCACTGCCTGTTCGACTGTTCTGCATGTTGAGTGGTTTTGTTTAGTTTAGTGTAAATGAGGTAAATTATTCGAGTGGACAACTTCAGTCTGCCATCACTTAAGTAGCCAGAGATAACAGATCTTCCAGTTAATATTGTGCCTGCATTGCTTGCAAGGATTAGCAGCCTCACTTGTGCGTCTTTAATCACAGACAAATCTGAGTATTCATTTAAATTGTGCAAATCCCTGTTGTTTTGTGTGCGCTTCAGCCCATGTTGAGCTGGGGGAGTAGGGAATTCTCTATCACCTGCAATGCGTTTAAATTGGTTATGAGTAATGAATGGACAACAATAAACAACTACTACTCACCTGTCTGCTGTCTCTCGACTGTTCAATGTGCAATGTTTGGGCCAAGGGGAAAAAAATAGTCAACCTGCAGGAACAATCGGGCTGTAGATGAAGAGAAAATCGATAAATGAGCACATATATCGTTGTAAAGGGCTACAACAACAACAATGACAACAACATTCCATCCCTCGTCCGCCCACAATGGCGTTGCCCCCAGCAATAATTGTACACACAACAGGCAAAGGATTCCAACGCGGGGCAGGGGGTGAACAGTCATACAAAAAAAATGTTATATATGTGTGCACATATATAACAACGACGACGTAACGACATTGGTATCTGTAATTCATGCCGCTGGCGATGACGTCCGCCCACGCACATAAAATAAGTACAAAAACACACACACACAATAAAATAAAAAACCGTCTCGACAGCGGTGGCGACATCACACATTAGTGCTTCAGTGTTTGTGCGCCGGTGCGATTTATGCTGAGATTTATAATTAGCAGCCCATTGTTGCCGCCAAACGTTTTCTAGTTAGTGTTTTTGCCTTGAATTCCCATAAGGCATCTGACGAAGTCGCAATGTGAAGACAACAACAGCAATTATTCACTGCAAACACTGTTATTTTAGCACGCACTTTGCTTTCAAGTTCAGGTTCAGGTTCAGGTGCAAGTTAACATTGACACTTTTCCTAATGACCTTGTTTACCTTCTAACACATTTTATGCTTTCTCGTGTGCTTTCGCCCGCGTACACAAACCGCAACCGACAGTTTTTGTTTATTTGCTGAAATGGTTCTCGATATACTGCAACTGAGTTGATCGAACTATCGATAATTTAGCAGTGCACCGTGCACGTACTTTAACATAGCTAATCGACTGCTCTGGCTCGAATTCCATTAACATCGGTATTAATTTGGGCGCCAAAAATGGTCTGCTTGGCTCTTTCGGAATATTACTCTTAATTGAACACAGTTAGTTATATATTAAAAATACTCGCAGTCACCGGCACCATCTCTTGCGTTTTCATTGATAACTTTAATAATCTTAGCAAACAGCTGATCGAAAACTGGACCTATCGATGTGTATAGTTGTAAAAGATTAGAACTCTGTTATTAAAAGGGTCACTCTAATGTACAATATCGATAGGTTGGTTAAAGATATTTCGCTGTCGATAGAAACGTCAAATCGCTACGATAAATTCATATCGAGAACTGAGAATAACTGCATTTGTAATTTGCACATTCAGCGGGCTAAACCAATAAGACTTCCGCTATGGCTCTCCAGACAATACTATTTGATTTTACATTGGATGCTGAAAAAACAGCAACATCGGCACAACGTCAGGACGTTGCTCGAATTGTTCGCAATGAATTGGAACATGTGTTTACACAACTGGAATTGGCATACTCTATGGAATCCGTGGATAATGGATACTTTGCGGTCTTGCATGAGAATCAGGAAACGATTATAACATGTCGCATATTTCAACAGGGACTGCTGACCATCAATGTGGAATATTATCTGGCTGATGGCAAGGAGCCGCTCATGTCCTTTGATGTACGTATATTATAACTGTTAATTTACAGTTTGTATTTTGTGCTCAACACAACAACAATTGTGCACCAACATATACATATTTCGGCACCTACACGTGTGAATGTCAACTCACGTACACAGGCACACATGCAAATACACAGACACTAGACCGCTAAGTTTACTGCCGAACGAACGGTTTTTGAGCATGCATGTTTGTGTGTGTGAGAGAGTGAAAGAGAAAGGGTTTGATTTTACAGTGCAAAAGTAAAATTGATTTTTTCGTATAGGTGTAGGTGTGTGTGTGTGTGTGTTTGTCGATGTGTGTAACGGCAACCCTTCTGTGTGGGCGTGTGAAGCCCCCATGTCTGTGGCATTGTTATTGCTTCTTTTTCCCCTCCTACTGAGCTTTTGATCTTGACAACGTTAAGCACATGACCTAGACCTCTGGCGTTATCTTTATAGCATTATCCATCTAACTGTGTTAAATAATGCCAACAAAGCTTTCTGTATGCGAGTGTTAATAATATTTCACACACATTTTTTCTTAGCATAGACTTAAGCTCAGCTTGACATTACAGTGGGTCAGGAAATTATTTTTACAGTAGAAAAACTATTAAACTATTTTCTTGACTAACTGTAAACTATTTAATATTTGATTTATTTAAAAATTACATATGTATTTATTTATTTTTCTTTATCAATGACAGTACCAATGCTCTTTTGTAATCCCAGCTTTCTTACCAAAAATTTACTTCAAAGGGTATACGTAATTCGGTTTCTTTAGTCTGCTGATAATTTTAAAATTTTCATTTCATTGCGTGATGTTCTCTAATCAGCTGCCACTTGCGATTCTGCGTAGAATTGATTATAAATAAATAATAGTTTTTGTTTGTGCAAATGCCACAAACATATGTTTACTGCTTAAAGTCAATGTGATATTTAATAATCTATTAGCTGCTGATTAAATTAAGTTTTAACTTGAAATTCACCGACAGCTGTTGAAATTTCTAAGGAAAGTGCAAAATACGAAACTTTCCTTTTTCATACAAATCCGAAATCGGAAACTAAAAATAGTTTTTAGCTAGCTATATATTTATTGCCTCAAGCAAGGGTTGTTTGAATAGTTCTCAGAACTTTTGGCATTTAATTTTGAATTATTTTTATTTTTATATTTGTTTTAATCACACTGCTTTCAATGGACACAAATCTTTAGAGAAACTAACTTAAATTTAAAACTAGAAATTACAATTTGCAGACCATGCGCACAATGGAGCTAATTCTACGTCAGAAATTAGATTCCGATCGATCCAAGTATTTACCGCCGATAAAACGTGGTGGATATATTGACATATACATGACTAGCTCAGGTTGGTCAAATCATATTTAATAAAAGTAAAACAAAAAACCCAAAAACAAGTTTAGTTTTTTACTACCTAGTTCTATATATAAACATATATACGCAAACATATATATTCTCGTACCATGCAGTATCAAGACTACAAATTCAAAACCCCGTAACTTCCTATGCCGAAATGTTCTATTTGCAATCAATTGCCCAAAAAAGTAAAATCAATTCATACAAAATTTATACAATTGTAAACAAATTATTCATCAAATTCTTTAATGTACGACATTTGTAATGAATCGAATCCACAATCATTGTTATCAATGTTATCATTGTAGAAACTGTATAATTCGGTCTGCAACCTAGCTTAATTCCTAGAGACAAACTCTCTCTCCTCTCCTAACTCTCTGGTTAAAATTCTTGCATGCTTGTTTTAGTAAATTTAAATTAAAAACAAACAATAAACCATCAGCTTTATAATTTGATTTATTTTGACAGATTTCTTAATTTATTCTTTAAACTTTTATTTATTTTCATCATAAAACAAATACTGAAACTGAAACCAATACGATGTCTATGGTCTGCTCTCATCACAATCATCATTTCGATCATCATTGACGAACTACAAATTTGCCAAATCAATAAAAACAAAAACCAAATCAAATGTGTAAATCAAATTTTAAATTAAACGCCCTTTTGCACACGTGTCACCGTCACCTGCCCCGCCTCTTCTCGCCTACTCGCCTCTCAACAACAACAACTACTACTACTACAACTACAACAACAACTCCACCTCACATAAATAAAACCATAAAAAATGCAGACGGGAAAACGCGTGGAAAATGCCTTAGCCAAAAAACTGAACGCCCTTTGGGGCCAGAAGTTGCCAACATTGAAGCGCGGCGATGTCGCTAGGTATTTTCCATCGTCAGGTAACGTATATATCTAACTACTATATCCATATACTATCCATAATCCTATCTGTAAGTAGCTGTAGTCAAAAAGAAACGCATGATTCCATTAATATTCAAAATTCCAAATTCCAAATCGTGTTTGATTTTCAGTTCATTTTCATTCCATTAACATACGTTTTTTAAACAGCACTTTTTCCTTAAGTTATACTATTGTTTATTGTTGATTTTTTATTTACAAATCAATTGTCTTTGTTTTGTTTAATTTTACTTGGAATCATTTAATGTCAGCTTGCATGCACACATTTAATAGCTTCAATCTAATTACGTCGATGCAAAGTGCGTATTTTCTGTAAATATTTGTATATATTTCTATAAAAATTAATACTAAACAATATTATTAATATACATTCTTTGTTAAATTGTTCTGGATGTCTAGATGAGCGCATTATCGAATACGATATTGATACTCTGGTCTATGAGGCTCGTTCGCCGTTCCAAAAGATTCAGATTATGCACTCGAAGACTCTGGGTAATATGTTGATACTGGATGAATTGCAGAGTAAGTATACGAAGCAGCATTTAATTAGCATTTGTTTATCGATTAGCTGGGCAACCCTTGCATTAGTTACTTTTAGTTACTGGTCTTAAAATTAGGGTCAAGGACGTGTCGCGAGTGCATTTCACGTGTCCTTTGTTGTGCCAGCAAGAAAATCAATAAAACTAAAACTACTTTATTACTATTTATAGACATTGCCGAATCCGATTTGATCTACACAGAGACGCTAATGGGACGTGGCATTGAGAACTACGAGGGCAAGGAAATATGTATACTTGGCGGCGGTGATGGAGCTCTACTGTACGAGCTGCTTAAGGAGAATCCCAAGCATGTTGTGATGCTGGAAATCGATGAGCTTGTGATGCAGGCATGCAACAAATATCTAAACTCCATTTGTGGCGATGTGCTTGAGAAGAGGAAGACCGATCAATATGAGATCATTGTGGGAGATTGTGTTGAATATATGAAAAAGTTTATTGCCGATGGGCGTAAATTTGATTATGTATTTGGTGATTTAACCGATATACCTATTAGTGGAGCTCCGATTGGAGAATGCTGGGACTTTATACGCACCATTTTTGAGCATTCATTCAAGTTGCTGAAACCAGATGGCAAATTTCTGACTCATGGCAATGGCACCAGTTGCTTGGAATCACTGCAGTTGTTTGAGGATCAGCTGCGTCTGCTGAAACCCAAAGTGAAGTTTACCACAACAAAGGCGTTTGTGCCATCTTTTATGGAAGAATGGCTCTTCTATCAAGTGACCTTCGCTTGACCAGCTGAAGAGTTTGCACTTTCGCGACGACAATTAGAGCAGAAAGCCACAAAGACAACAATAACAATAACCACATCGTGTCTCCAAAATGCTACATCCAAAACAACATCAGAACAGGAGGAACAAGAAGAAGCTCACACAACAGCAACACCAGTCGATAACACCCCAAAGCCGCTTTTACTGCACAGCTACACCGTGATACTACATGCAGCCAAAGAGCAGCAGCCAAAGAATCTGATTCTGAAACAGAATCGTCGCAAAAGACGAGTGCATTATCATCATGCTCTGGTTTCGTAGAAGGAGGAAGAGGAGGCTTTACAAAATACCAAACATCACCACAAGACAAGAAACAAATAAATAATACTATCACTTCCAAATGGCTGTAACTTGGCAACTGAAAAGCAAACCAAACCAAACCAAATATTTAAAGCACAACAATATTATTATGTATAATTTAAGTTAGAAATTAGTTGTTTCACGCACTTTTGATTTTAAAACTGATCACAAAATTGTTGCGATAACAAGATATTTTATGTACTTATTTTGTGCTTATTTAAATTATGTTTAACGTCTAGTGTTTTCGTACACATAATATTATAATCTACATATACTTTATATAAAAATATCTATAGGAATTATTTAGAAATCATGTATTAAATTTTCAATGAGAGAGGCACTTAAAAATTGCGTGTGATGGCCAATTTGAGTGTGAGAGGATTGTAGCAGATATAGATGATGTCACTTGATATAATAAAAAGTCGTACGCAGTAAAATGTGTTGTTTTTCTATTGTAATTAAGACTTAAATTTCTTCTATGCAGCTGTTGGCGCGCCAAGCTTCAAACCAAACAGCTGTTATCGATATTCGACATTTTCAAATGAAGCAGCTGTTTTTAGGTGTAATCGATATTGGTCACGTAAACGATACCAAAGGTTGCCGGTATCGATGTGCACTTATTTTGTTGGTCACTGTCGGTCCGAGTGTCCATCAGAAATTCCAATTGTGTCGTGACTTGCGAGTGGAGCAGCTACGTGTTTAAAGATTAAAACGAAAATGGATAGCAAATTGCACAGTGGAATACATCATCCGACACTGCGTTTACTGCAGGAGTCCGGCTGCGAATTACTGCCACACAATCTAATGTACCCCGTGTTCATAATCAGCAACGACGATGAAGAGCAGCCGATAGCCAGCATGCCTGGCATTTCACGATACGGTGTGAATCGATTACGAGAGCATTTGGAGCCCCTGGTAAAGAAGGGTCTGTCGTCGGTGCTGCTCTTCGGCGTGGTGGAGTCTGAACTCAAGGATGAGGTAGCAACAATTGCGGATTCCGCCAAGAATCCCGTTGTTCTGGCACTGCCAAAGTTACGCAAATGGTTTCCAGATTTGCTGATTGCCTGCGATGTGTGCATTTGTCCATATGCATCTCATGGACACTGCGGTCTGCTCGGCGAAAATGGCTTGGAGAATGGTCCCAGCATCAAGCGTATCGCTGAAATTGCCGTCGCCTATGGCAAAGCTGGTGCCCACATCGTTGCCCCCTCGGACATGATGGACAATCGTGTTATGGCTATCAAACAAGCGCTGATTGATGCCAACATGAACAATGTTTCACTGCTCGCCTATTCGGCCAAATTCGCTTCAAATTTCTATGGTCCCTTCCGAGAGGCAGCCCAATCCGCGCCAGCATTCGGCGATCGTCGTTGCTATCAGCTGCCGAGTGGATCCCGGAATATGGCTATGCGAGCAGTGCAGCGTGATGTGAGCGAAGGCGCTGACATGTTGATGGTAAAACCAGGTATGCCTTATCTGGACATACTGCGCCAGACTAAGGACACCTATCCGTATCATACCCTATACGTCTACCAGGTATCGGGTGAATACGCGATGCTTTATCATGCAGCCAAGGCAGGAGCCTTCTCCCTCAACGACGCCGTTCTAGAGTCCATGAAGGGCTTCAAACGCGCCGGAGCTGATTGCATCATTACATACTTTACACCATACCTGCTGGACATTGTGGCCAAGTTGCCATAAGTGGCGCTTTTATAATGGCCAGAAATAGCTAAACAAAATTTTTATACCAAATTCATTTTTAAATATTTTTTCAATCGGTCATTTCCCTTTAATTTTATTAGTTCCTATAGATAGCTTGACTTGCGGCTAAACTTAATAGGTATAGCTTAGAAGACAATATGCAGAATCATGACCAGACGTTACAACTTGTTGATGGCTAAAGAGATTTTTAAATAAATATAATTAATCTAAGAAAGTTTGCAGCTATATTTCTAGCTGATACAACAATTCACAACTCTTCTACATATATCTTCTACATATCTTCTACATCTAGCTAAAATGGCATCAATGACTACAAATACCGGTTGAAATTATATTTGGATTTGAAATTGCTATACAAATTTTTTACAAATTAGCATATAATAATTAAAAGTTCGCAATTTAATGGAATATGGGTACAAATACGTGACAAATGTAGAATTTAAGCCAAGAAAATGTATATGTTAATAAGTTATAATTAATTTGTGGTGCAATTTTATTAGGTCATGTTATCTGAATGTTAAATTGGAGAAATAAAGTGCAATTAACTACATTAAGTACAAGGAATGTTATTTTTTCAAAACATTTAACGTAAAAAGATTTGGACCTTAATTAACTGTTGATTTTAAGAAAATATTCATTATAGCTTAATAGAATTTTATGTAGAATTATAGCCAAGTCATCAATAGTCGCCTCTTTACCACTCACACCCAACAGTTTATTGACAAGCTCACAGTTGTTAACAATAATATATTTAACGAATTATAACAAATTTACATACAGTAATTTTTTTTAGTCGTGTAATTTAAACTGATTTTTTTCGGTTGGCCAATATACTTGTTATAAAGAATTCTCCCGCTTTGTAGGAACTGCGCACAAGTGGCCCACTGGCGGTGTACAGGAATCCCAGCTCATTGCCTCGATCTTCCCAATGCTTGAATTTCTCGGGTGTAACATACTCGATAACCTTAAGGTGTTTCTTTGTAGGCTGCATGTATTGGCCCAAGGTCACGCACTCAACGCCAACCTCTCGTAGATCCAGAAGAGTCTGCTCCACTTCCTCATCAGTTTCCCCAAGGCCCAACATTATTGAGCTCTTTGTTATGAGATTCGGATTGAATCGTTTTGCTTCACGCAACACCTGGAGTGTCTGTCTATAGTGTGCACGACGATCACGCACAAACGGCGTCAGTTTCTCGACCGTTTCAATATTGTGGGCATAAACATCGAGGCCACTCTTGGCTATGGTCTCCACACACTCCAAGTTTCCACGAAAGTCAGGTACCAAGCATTCTACAAATATATTTGAGTTACTGGAAGCAAAAGATACATTTTACTTTGGGAATCGTAGCAGTATTGGCATGAAAGTGAGTGGACTCTTACCGTGCTTTGATTTCACGTACTGTCTCTGCGATATGCTTTGAGCCACCGTCTGGTAAATCTACAAGAAGAATACGATGGTCATTATCATTTCTATAATATTATCGCGAGTTACAAACCATCACGATCAACGGATGTCAACACTATGTAATCCAGGCCCCAAGATGAAATTGCTTTGGCAGTGTTAACAGGTTCGTTAACATCCAAAGGCGGCGGCGCTCTTGCTGTTTTCACTGAACAAAATCGACAGCCTCGGGTGCAAGTATCTCCCATGAGCTGTAATCAGTTTTAGAATGGGTCATGTTATCAGCAAATGTCAACTTTGGGGGTCTCACCATAATAGTCGCTGTCTGTGTGCCATGCTCGCCGCCTCCCCAACACTCACCAATGTTGGGACAGCGTGCCTCTTCGCACACAGTCGATAGTTTAAGATCTCGCAGCTGCGACTTGATCTTTGCAAAATTCTTGCCAACGGGAATTGTTGTTTTCAGCCAGGGCGGCAGGCGTAAATATTGCGTTTCTCCTTTGGCTCGACGCAATTTACCATCGTAGTTATCCCAGTCCACCTTTGTGTTATCGGTATTTTGAACAAAGTCTTGAAAATTCGGCCCCTTGGAGAGACGATCGCGGATTTCCTCCAGCTTTTCAGCGCGTGTTGAAGCCGCTCTCTGTAACGTAGACCCAAAAAATAGATAAACCCAAACAGTATTACGCATTACAAACGTTGAATCTCTTACCACGAGCAGGGCGGGCGAAGTGTTTAGTTTTCGCAGCATTTTGTATATATTTAACTATTGCCTACTAATCAATAATTGTTTAAATATTTAACCATCAGCAGTCAATTAAAAAAATCTTACGAAATAATGCTGCCACTAAAATATTTACAACAGCTGCTCAAGAATCGATAACATTTTAGGCTATCGGTAGCACAACGATTGAGTGTTGCCATATCGATACAAGAAATTTAAATTACGAAAGCGCGCAACTCAACAACTTGATAACAAATATTTTTTTAATTTAAAAAACCGGTAGCTGGTTAAATTGATAAGGCCTACAAAAACTATCATCCGTTTAAAACTTGCTCATGGCCAAAAAAATGTTAAAATAAACAAAATTAATTCAGATTTATTTATTTAAAATTTTTTATTGGAATGCAGACATACAAATGCATGTATGTTGTTAAAAAGCATGTGTACGTAAACATGTACATAAACATAATGTCATTTAAATAATATTAATAGAAATATGCTAAACAGAGAAAAAACACTTATGTAAACTTTCATAGACATTTGAAAATAACCGATTTTGGACGGAAAATATACTCAATTATGGACATATAAAAATATGTACAACATAAAGAATATATGTGGACGTAAGTAGGTGAAAAGAAAAATAATTTTGTATGCCGGCTTAGCAGTTAAATTTTGGTACGGTTTCACGGTGGTGGTTTCAGGGCAATAAACCCTGTAATTTGATACAATTATTCGCATCTCACGCGATGCTCAAGTTTTGTGGTTTTAAACATGAATTTGTAAACATTCGTAGAAGTCATTATTTGTCGCGATCGGTACTGACCTAAATTATAAATAAGATATCATATAAACTGCGAAAAACTAAACAAAATTATCCAAATAAGGCATGGATTTAATTTAAATTTGTATAGATTAAAAACTCTTATTGCTAAAGCGATTTCGTTGCATTTCTGTGTCATTGTGCTCCACTGTGCCACAATTTGTTGCTATTGTCTGTGAAGCGCAAACTGATTACTCTCGAATAAGTCCTAGAAACGATCCTTGGATGTAGCGCTGTACTCCAGTTCGTTGAGATTTTGCATCTCTTGGAGCTCCTGGAATTTCTCGTGGTCCCGAATGTGTGCATAGTTGGCGGACAGACACATCAAGTAGTGCACCAGACTGAGGATCACCAGAAGTGTGGAGAGTGTAGCGAGAATGAACATGACTTCGGCGTTCTCAACACCATCCTTACAGAATGCCTTGATCTCGTACTTATCACACACTTTCATATCCTCCAGTTTGGTGCCGGGTGGAAACATGAAATCTACAAAGACCAACAAGAGTTGTTTAATAAATCTAATCAGACGATCGTGACAGTGATAAACTTACGAAATTGTGTCAAATCAATACAGCTTAGGGACTGTTCCACACTGGAGCACATGTTCCAGAACATGGTGTATATAAAGGTGACGATGACCAGGAAGCACAGAATAAGTGTCCACACGAAGTTCAGCAAATACGTAATGCCCATTAAAACAGCACAGGAAATACGTCCGCCAACTCGCGATCTCCACGCCCTATAGACCTTATAGCGAGTGGCGCCCGTTGCCAGAAAGCCAACGAACAAGATCATGAATCCCAGAGCAGCCATTGCTGCGGCAATTATAATGAATATCATCTGAACGGCCTCGATCCTGAAGTAAGTGTTTAAATAAAGTATGAGAGAAAGGTATTTGAAAGTTATTTAGCCATGACTCACCATATGAGACGCAGGTGAAACACCTGATCCATCATTATGACCGTAATGGAGGCACCTCTGTACATTGTGCCGCAGAAGATGCCAACGCCGAGCAGACACATGAGTGTCGCTATCAGCGTGGCATAGGGAATACGAGCCATACATGACTGGCAGCAGTCGGCTGAAAAGGTGGAACAAGGGAAATTAATTAAAATATATAAAAACACAGCTTAAACTACACAGAACCAAACATAAACTTTAAGTCCAAATAAAGCAACACTTAAAAGTTCAACATAAATTCCAAATTCAAGATATAACTCATTACTTGGATTATTCAATCGTGACGAAGGTGAGATACTCTAAAACGTATACAAACATAGATAAGGCAATAATAGTGAGTGTTGCGATAAAGGCATAAAAAACATGAATGCGTATGAAGACAGGAACATAGGAACATTTACGTTGTACGATGTTTGAACCACTGTGCGTAAGTTTGTGATGTGCGGAAGCCGTTGACTTGTCCTACCTTCACCTCCGCGTTCTGTGTACCTATCCAGTGAGTGCTCTGATTGGTAGGCACTGTGTCTTCGGTTCTGATAGGGATTATTATTATAGGCTCGAGTCAAGACACCACCGTCGTCTTCGAAGTTCGTTTCGAGCAGAATCTCTTCGCGTGGATCCCGCACACGATCGCGGTTATTGTAATTGCCTTTAGCAGACATATTTGCAAAACGTAATGACTTATTAAAAACTTAAATTTGTTGTGTTGTATTTTAATTATTAACAGCAGCCACAAAAGATCGAAATTGAAAGCTCTTTGCGAGCGTATTGCATTTTTTCAATGAACTCAGCGCAAAAGTGAATCACACGCTCACAGAGTCGACACTAAACACTGAACGGTGAACAGTGAACACAGTCATACTGAAGCTACTCTCTTAACTTCCATATACAAACACTTGTATATGCATGTATCTAGTGGGCCCTTCTCCCAGAGAGCCAAAGAACACGTTGACTGCGTTGACTGACTACTCACGCTCTCATGCTCGAATTAGCTGTCTGTCCACTTTTACCTCGCTCGTTCTGGTTTTCGATTGCGTGTTGAGCAAATTATCGTTCGTTGTTGGCCGAACTGAGGTGCGGTTGAAGTCAGTTTGGTTGCGCGAGCAGCGGCAGCGACAGCGATTGCTAGTTATCTCATATGCAGCTTATCAGTGTCTCTCTTTCGAAATTTCGATGAGAGCAGTTTACTGGTCATTCGAGTTCGAAAATGTAACAGCTTTAATCAACTCTTATTCAATTGAAGTTGTCAATTAAAAGGTCACATATAAGTATACAGTAAGTCAAATAACTCTGTTGACAGAACTTCCCCGCCTACTATTTATTGCAAATTATGCTGTTTGTGTTTTATAATTAGGTGAGAAAAGTTCAGACACAGCAGATCCAACAAACACCTCCCAAAGGGATGTTTATTGGGAGTAAAATATACTAAACGAAAGTCCGCCCAAAATTATCAAACATCTCCAACTCGAAATTAACGTATAACAGCTTATACGTTTTATAACACTTTCAGCTTACAACTATTAAATTTTTTCTTTATTTTATGCACATGCACATAACTGTATACCCCACTTTTAGTCAGTAAAACACTACTTATGTTGTTTACATGCAAATTAATGGCAAATTTTAATTTAACACTTACGCATTTTGCGGCTTTTGTTTTATATTGAAATAAAAATTGCAACAATTTAAGCAAATTCAACTAGTTTGACAGTGCGCAATTTAACAGTTACAATATTTATATGTGTATGAACATAGTAAATATGTATGGTACGTGTGTGAATGCAGAATGAATTTAGCTGGAGTTTGTATACACGAAGCCAACTCAAACCAGTTTTATGAGCTGCTGGAAGGGGAGACCAGACAAACAAAAACACACTTGCCAATCCCTAAATAAGAAGTTGGCTTTATTCGTGGCACTCTGCTTATATCCAATGCAATGTGCAGTTTCCAAATTTCACAAACATTTATTTATATGTTCCACATTTATTGCATTTTGAAATCAAAACAAACAGCAAACTTAAATTGAACTGTGCTGCAAGCCTGGCCAAAAACCACAAATTTAGTATGTACTTTAAGTGTGACCACATTTCGTAAACCAATGATTATGGGGAAATAAATACTAGCTCAGTTGTTATAGTGGGAATTGTAGGAATATAATGTAAGGGGAAGTATTTTCTGCAAATAGCCCCAAGATGGCGCTGAAAAATAAATTTAACCAAGTGATATTAAACCAAAATCCAGTTTGAAGGTATATGTTATAAAATATATATTTATCTTAAGCAAGAGACTATTAAATAATACAAATGCACTTTACTTTTTTCTTAAATACCGAATATTATATGAATTACTTTAGATTAGCATACGATTGTGCCAAGTAGGAGCAGACGTTGTCGTTGGCTTGGAATTAATCGCATTGCAGTCAAATTTCTTGCTACCAATCAGAGGAGCAGACTTCAGTTTCATCTGCACCTGGGGCAGCTGTGAGAGTCGATCCCTAACCGCTAATGGTAGGTCGTCATGGTCTGGGAAGTGAGTGGACACCCCACTGGGCTGAGTGTATGTGATGCCACCGCCTTGGGCTTCTGGTATGACCGAGATCACTGATCCATCATAGAATTGTACTTGCACAACACCATGGGACAGCTGAAATAATCAAATGACCAAGAGTTAAACCAATCCTTGTGCCTATTGAGCAGGGAACTTACCTCTGTGGCAGAGCCTACGCCGGGTATATTCAACCGCTTAATGGGCACGTTCTGTTGAGCCGCTAGCATCTGTGAGCCGATCAAATCGCTTCCACTGCGCATCGATGAAATGGTGCTAATGGAGAAGTTGATCGATCCCTAAAAAAATTGATACATAGATTAGTTAAAGCTCTTGTTAACCCAGCTCAAAATAATATTCACCTGATGGGATTTGGGCGTGGAATATGCAAAATTCGTGGTATCCCGCAGGCCCTCAGAACGATGTGATGGCGGCATCTGCGGAGGAGGCCGACGTCCAATGGTGACTGGAAAGCATGTGTTGCTTCCCGTTTGAGCGAGATCCAAGGCATTACAAATACTCAGGCAGTGGGCGAAACATTCATTGCTATGATCAATGAGTCGCTTTGTCTCTGCGTTCGTGTGATCTGATAACAGCACATTACGGTCATCATATAATTTTATGCCTTCACTGGGCGACTTGACCAACTTTGCGCCCGAATAGAAGTTCATCTCGAAGTCAGCCAGGTTCTCCATGAGGTGACACTTGGCCAATGTGCTGAAGTAAGTAACCTTCGGTGTTTTGCTCTTGACCAAGCCCACAAAACGAGCAGCATAGACATATTTCTTCCAATGTTTGCTGGGCAAATTGTCGTAGTCATAAGTGTAATCCGCGCCGCTTAGATGCTGTTCTGATGGTTGTTCTCTGATGGGAAGCCCACTACAGAAAAAAATTGAATTGTTTACTTAATAAGCTTTGAACTATAATTATTTTCGCTGTCTTACCGCCCTGGATCCGGTTGGTAAATGATAATACGGCGTCCGTCATTGGAGATCCTACAAATGTCCACTATTCGATCTTCGTTCATTTTACTTTTTGTTTTTATGAACTCGATTACAACTTCACCGTTTGCCATTATACTCATGATGGCGTTCTTAGTTTTGTACCTCGTTGGTTGTAACCTCAAAGTGTTTAACGGTGGCACCGAGATGCGTTCCTTGTTATCCCTTTCAGTGTTGCGGTTCAGCGCGACAGGTCCGACAGCAGGCGTGGAATGCATGGGAAAATGTCCATTCTGTGGTCCATTGCTACCAATTCTCTGCCAGTCCATGTCTGTGTTGTCAAAAGCTGGCTTCTGAGCATAATTCTCACGCTGAATATGAGGGTAACCGTATTCCTCTTGAATCTGCGGCAGCATATTTTGTGTCGAGTGTTGCTCCACCGATCGTAGTCGTTGGGAGTTCTTTGAATCATCTATAAGGGAGTATAATTTGATAAGTATTCTGGTATCTAGCGTGGATCAGTTCTACTTACTGCTTGCAAAAGTAACGATGCCGCTATCGCCGCTGGCAATGCTATGACCATAAGCGTCCGACGACGCGCCAGGCGTTGTGTACGGTGTAGTGCCTCCAGCACACGCCTTTAGCATGAATGGATGCCTCAGGACTTGTTCTAGTGAAATGCGCTCATGGGGATTCTTTCGCAGTAGCTTATCGATTAAGTCGCGTGCCTCATAGGACAAATGGCTTGGCATTGTGTAGTCCGAGTGAACCACTTTATTGAGGGTGGACTGTACAGCATCGGTGTCAAACGGCGGTCGACCCACAAGCAAAGTATAGAGCATACAGCCAACACTCCAGAGATCGGCAGGCAAACCGTGCGACAAGTGTGAAATAACCTCTGGTGAAATATAGTTTGGAGTTCCACACATGGTCATGTGTCGTTCGTCTGGCCTTTTAAGTTGTGTGGCCAGACCAAAGTCAGCTATTTTCACCTGCATGTCCCGGCTAAGCAGTAGATTTGATAGTGATATGTCCCGATGCATAATGTTGTGGGAGTGCAGATACAGGAGACCAGCTACCACCTGGCGCAGTATAGATGATGCTTCATCCTCAGTGAAGGGACGTTTCATTTGCTGGTTCATATACCGATGTAGTTCGCCGTTGTCGGCCAGTTCCAGAACTAAGTAAACATAGTTAGCATCCTGGAAAAATGTGTACAGCTGCAGCACAGACGGGTGCTTGAGGCGTGAATGAATTTCGACTTCTTGTCGTACGCGGTTGGATAATCCTGAGCCCTGAATCAGCTTTTTGTCAATCTGTTTGAAATTCAATCACAATTAATGGTAGGATAACTATTGGTACATCACTGTTTATTTACCATTTTGATAGCAACATCTTGATGTGTACGTAGACATTTCGCCTTGTAAACACGAGCGAAGCCTCCTTTGCCCAGTAGGTGCTGTACCTCGAATTCCTATGGACACAAAAACATGTTATTGAATTATGGTATTTATCGTCAGCATTCATTAATGTATTTACATCGATCGTTTCTCCATAATTTCGATATGGTAACATAGTTAACTATGATTCACTTTAACTTGTAGATTTAACTAATATAAACAACAAACAAAAACAAGCCGAAAATCATTTAAAAGAAGAACGCCAACAAAAGGGTGTTGGGAAATTATAAAACTGTATACGAAAATTACGGAAGACCATTTACAGCACTAGGGCCAGTGCTGTTTCGATATATTATGTTCGATAATTTATCGATAATTTTGCAACAAGTGTAACGGCCAAATCGAGTTTAAATGAGTGCAGTGTATTTTCCCTCTTGGTTTCGCACATTGCCCCGCCCAATATGTACAAGAACTTTAAATAATGTTTTTAAGAATCGTTGGATATATCAGGCAACTTTATTAACACCCATTACTCAATAGTCCACTGCAAACTTGAGCATTATTTAATGCAGCAAATTGAAACTATAGTCTTAGACATATTTTGTTCTCAACGTTATTGTTAATGCGATTTATGTATATTTGTGTATTGTGTTGTGTAAACGGATTGACAGATCGACAGATTTGACTTATTTGATTTTGTTTATGACTTCAAACTAAATTTGAGTTTGATTTGCGCTTTGGGGAGATTAATGTCTTGTTATTGGAATTTACAATTAACGATTTTACATTTACAATTTTCTTTACTCAAATTGCACAATTTTGGGTTCAATTATTTTCAGTCTCACGCAGATTTCTTTTTATTATATAGTTAATTTATACACGTTTTTTCTTAAACGGCTTGCATGCTTTTTTTTTGTTTTGTTTTTATAGTATATTAAAAAATATAAGCTTTTTAAAATATATCTGTTTGGGTGCATTTAGTACACATTTACTTGTTAAATTCAATTTTAAACTTTACAATTTAATTTAAATACCTAACAAAATAATCATTTATAGTATTATTATACGAACAACATGCATATTATGTTGCTAAACTAATTAATACTATTATTACTAACTTAATTTAGTATATTGTATATGTATATGCATATATATACATGTAAGTATATATAACAATTTATTAATTTATTTAATGTTAAAATGCTAACCTTTAACTGCTTCACAATTCTGCTTTTTATTTTAGTTTATTTTTGAAAATAGGCGCTGTATTTTTTTTTTTTTATTTGACAAATAAAGCTAAACGCAATAAAATGTTCAATTCTATCAGATGGATTAAATTTGGTACACATTGGTTAAAAGTGTGATATTATCTCATTCGCTTTTTTATTGCCAATATGTGTGTATGCATGTGTGTTTGATAGTGTATATGTATTTACTCTAAGCATAAAAAAAATTTATGAACAATTGATACTCCAATAGATAGATTTGTTTAAATTGGTTTCAAGAATATATAGCAGTAAATAAGTATATATATATTACAATTTTTTACAGCGGTCAATTTGAAAATGCCTGATTTGAAGCAAAATTCATCACTTTTATATGGTAATGGTAATCTTAGTTAGTTAATCTAGTTGTTAAGATACGACTTAAACAATAGAGTGCTTTGGTAGAGCAATGTCAACCCGATCTGAGTCTGCGCACCTGCCAACAATATTTGTAATTCGTTTACAAACTTAGATATAAGCATTAACTTTGCCACCAGGCACACTCCACCTCATCCCGATGTTTATAGTCGTGCCCTTCATTGAAGTATGAAGCATATAGTAAATGCTAGGCATCCCCAACCATTGCGGCGCCGTGCTGCTGATACTTAGCTGAGCAAATAACACCTGGCGGCAGTGACTCTTGCTGTTCACGCAGCTGGCGACGCCGTTTCTTGCTCCACAGCTCATGACAGTCCTGCCATGTGGGCAGTTGTGGCGTTGGCATTCTGTTGAAACAAATGAGTAACAATTATAATATGATACAATATATATAGCTCACTAAAATATTGATAGTCAATATCTGTCTATCATACGATGGTTTCGTATAAAGCGCTCTTGTACTCACTCATCCGGATTGATATTCTTCAGCCATGGCGACCGGAGGGCATCTTCCGCTGTAATGCGTTTGTCCGGATCCAAGTCCAGCATTTTATCAAGCAGATCAAGCGCTGATGCTGGCATGAACTCAAAATCTTCACGCAAACGCCGACGATGCGTTTTCTTCTGCTTAAGTGTGTGGAAAAGCGGCAGCTTAATAACATTGGGCCAAACGGCAGGAATTGGAGATCCACATATTTTTGATATAGTTTCCAGTTGTGCCATTTCCGCATTGGCTTGAAACAGTGGACGCTTCAAAAACAATTCACCCAATATGCAGCCACAAGACCAAACATCTATTGAAGGCCCATAACGCTCCTCACCCAGCAACAACTCTGGTGGGCGATACCAAAGCGTTATGACTTTGTTCGTATAGGGACGTTCCCGATCATCCGCGTTGTACAATCGGGCTAAGCCAAAGTCCGCCAGTTTAACCTTGCCCCTAAAACGGAAAACAATTAAATACAAAATTAAAGGGCATGTACTGGGAAGCATACTTATTGTTCATCAGAATATTGGAACATTTGATGTCGCGATGAAGAAAATTCTTTTTGTGGCAGTAGTTGAGGCCGTCCAACAGTTGTTTCATAATGCTCGCATTGTTCTCCTCGTTAAATTCAACCATTCCCGACTCGAGAAGACCCATGAGATCATGATCCATATACTCAAACACCAGATAGAAGGAACCCTTATCCTTTCGGAACTCAACAGCGTCCTGCTTATCCGTCACGATCTCGTGCAAGTTCACAATGTTACGATGATTGAGTTGCCTTAAGATTTTGATCTCGCGCACAGCCGTTATGGGGAAACCTTCCTTTTCATGCTCTAGACGGACCTTTTTCAGTGCCACCATGTCGTTGGTATGATGATCCCGTGCTTTATATACCTAAAACATAGTATTAATTAGTAAAAGTGTATATAATTGCTGTGTATAGTCACTAACCTGTCCGTATGTACCCTCGCCAATCTGGGCAATCACTTCGAACACATCCACACATCGCTCGCCCCAATCTCGGACATTGTTTCGGGAATCGCGACGATTAAGTATTACTGGACGCCGACGGGCTGAAGCTAGAGATGCGTTAGCATTTGGATTCGTATTTGTGCTGTTACTATTGCCACTGGGTGTATCAAAGTCCTCGGGGCTGTCGATTACATCATCATCGCCGCTCAACTCCTCGCTGCCCGGTATAACGGGTGGCATTGGTAAATTCAAAAGGCTCTTGTTGGCATTGGCATTGACAATGGAGCTGGCGTTAAGGCCCTTCTCCTCGGACAACTTTTTAACAGACTTTGGAGTGGATTGTTTGCACATTTCTGGAGGCGATGGTGTTGACGCATTAACTAAATCGGCAGCATTCATGCCCGGTGGCATTGGCAAAGCTGTCAGACTCTTGGGTTTTTGGTTTGTGATTGTGTTCGTCTTGAGAGCCATTGTCATCGTCGTTGTAGAGTCATCGGTAACATCAGTGCTAACAACAGCATTCGGATTAAGCTTTAATAACTCATTCTCTCTGTTTGGCATTGGAATGTTATTTACGTCCAAATCAGTTTTACCACCGCTAACGATTCCATTTGGCGTCGCATTTGCCGAGGATTGAGTTGCCAAAAATGATGTTGAACGATTGTCGGCAACATTTGGCGTATTGCCATCCACAGAGGAACTGTTCTCGTTGATGGTCAATGCGCCGTTGCTGTTGCTATTCTCCTCCTGACGTTCAATTATCTCCTTCAGCGCTTTCTGTCGCTTGTGCCGATCCTTGACCAACTCGGCAAATAAGCTTGTTTCACTGATCTTTTTGATGTATTCATCCCGCTTGTGCTTCAGATCACGAGACGCAGGTGATCGGGTTGGTGATCGAGAGCTACGACTGCTGCCAGAACTGGGTGAGCGCTTGCGGCTGCTGCTGTTGCGATGATGCTGATGTGCTCTTGGAGAGCGTCGATGGTGATGCGAGCTTGAGGCCGAAGCACCCGTGGGCGAAGGAGGCGATGATTCATAATAACGCGAGCTAGGCCGCGGAGAACGCGATTGATATCGTTCCATGGAAATGCCCATTCCGCTGCCTGAGGCTCGTTTGGAAGATGACCTCGCCGACATCGGCGGGGAAGGCGAATGAGGAGCACCTCCTCCATATTTGTTATGCTTATGACTACTGCTATTACTATGGCGATAAAGATTTGAATTACTGCCGCCTGATGTGACCCCAGCACCTGGTGATAGACGACCACGTGATAGCCGATGTACGCTGGGACTCCTGTAAAACATGAAATTGCATTAAATCTCTGTTCAATTGCAATTATACGAATTTTAGCTTACTTGGATATCCGTCTCGAATATCGATCTCTGCTGTAGCGTTCGTATTTAACCGCATGGTGCCTGCCGTGCTCAAATGTGCCCACGGACGGGTCACGTCCATCGCTGAACTTTCGCCGTTTGTGCGGTGGCGGGCTTGTTTGATGGTGATAACGATCCATTTCTAAAATATAAATTAAATTTTTTGGGTTATTAGTAGGTATATTTTAGCGACTTAATTAGGAATATTATTTTTGTACATACCCGGCGACATACGCTTCAGTTTTCCCCCCTGTCCAGGAACTGATCCACTTGCAGAATATCGCGAAGAATACGAATTTCCCGAACGGTGATGAGCATTCAAATCATCCTTTAGCGGACTCTGCACATAGCGAGAGCCACGAGAGTCCCTCGTGCTTCCAGTGCCTTGGTGCGAGTGACTCAGAGACTGTGACTGTGGTGGTGTGCGCGGAGAGGTGGCATAACGTTTGATTGTGGCACCGCCGACGGTTACGCGGGCGGGAGACGATCGATGCCGACTGTTAGCGTTCGGTTTGTTCGTTACAGTCACCTGAAGGCTGCTACCAATGGGAGCACTTGGCGTTGAGGCAGCAGCATCACCATAATAGGCGTTATTACTATTAGGGCGACGGGCAGGCGGAGTGCCGGCTGATATGGGACTGCTTTGACTGTCTTTATGTGGCGTATAATTAGGTAATGCTGCGCTGACTGTGCGTTCAGCACTCTTGGCTCTATTTGGAGCCTCTGGTGGCGTATAGCGCCTGTGTCTGTCCACTAAGTTGTTGAGGTTACTGTCCGATAGGGAATCAATGCTTGAATATGACTTGGCCCGCTTTTTCTTGCGCTTTTTGGACTTCTTTTTGGATTTATGTTTATGCTTGTCCTTTTTCTGCTTTTTGCGTTTCTGTCTCCTCATTTCAGCCTCCAACTCATCGGTGTCGATTGAATCACTTGACGTATACAATTCACGATCCCACTGTAGCTGCTCCTCCTTTGAGTTCTTTGCTGCCGACGTCATTTCGCCACGATGGTGATTCGACGTCGTTTGCTCTGTGATGGAAGCAATGCTTAGCCTACTGCTGCCGCTGGCTACAACAGAGACCTGTCTCGACAACGACCCTGAACCCGACCCAGCTGCATTAAGTGAAGACAGATCCTCACTTTCTTCAGTGTTTCTCTTTCTAAAATACAAAAACAATTTGATAGTGAAAAATGATTTTAAAGCGCTGTTTCATATAATGATTACCTGTAGTCATTGCTTTTTGTAATACGCAAGACGGATTCAGAATTTTGCTTTTTTGTTTGATTTGATGTTGGACCTCTAGCAGTTTGCGATGCGAAAGAGTCAATTTCTCCAGTTTCCGGATTTGAGAAATCCTCAGAACTAACGTCAGAGTATTCAACAAGCGCACTCGACGCCGCAGCCGAGGAATGCATCTTGGAAAGTACAAGCTCTTCTTGTGTTATTCAAGATCTATTCCAATCCCTGGCTTACTCAATGGTGTCGGCGATGACGATAACGTTGGCGTTGTTCCCTGTCCTTCGCGGTTCTGGGTTACTTGGGCAGAGTTTCACAATGTAACTCGCGAACACCAGCGAAGTAGAAGCTGACATTGAGGTGATGTGTGCACTCCAAAGTGATCTTTGTCTTTTGGAGTTGTATTGCAAGTTTACGTAGTAGAATGTGTGTACAACATATGTGTGTACCAATGCGGTCCGACGATTTGGTTGATTCGTAATTTTCACTTTTTGCTTATACTATTTACATCGCTGTATTCGCGAAACCAATAATACCAGTTGCACTTCTACGAGAGCCCATCATTTGAGGAAACTGGGTTGCCTAGTGAAAATATTACAAGCTGTGCCACTCCAGAAAATCGTTTATATTGTCGTCGTTTGAGTTTTTAAGTCGCTTAAATTGAACAAAAAAGAAATTTGTCACTTTGTCATTTTTAAGGTTATATTTTATGTGTGACCAAACTTGATTACATTCAAAATGCTCACTTTCTAACTCTAATTGAGATAAAATGTTTAAAATTATCTTAAAACGAATTAATTGCGAATTAATTTATTTAAAAAATATATTGCTTAAATAGGTAAAAAATAATTCATAAAATTTTACTTTTGATTTCTACGACTGTGTATTTTTTTATATTTATTTCTTATTTTATTTTATACGGAATCTCCAAAACTATATTTATTTTATTTCAGCAAACTCAATTTACTTAACAAAAATATGTCTTTTATAAATAATTTCAAATTATTTTAATACTGTATTTAACCGGTCACACTGGTGTCGAGATTTAGCTGTCATATTAATATCTGATGCAACTAAAAAACAACGTATCGTCTTTTTGTAAATTTTCACACATTCACACACTGGTTTGACACTTTGAACGGTTTGGTACACTTAAACAAATTCATAATTCATAATTAGAAGAATTAAGTTTTTTTTGTATATGTATATCCACTTTCTTGATACTTGTTTGCGGCAAACAATTTTTACACATTCTTACATGTCTGTACGTATTTGCACCTATTGACAATATCACATACACGTAAATGTATGTGGGTCAGTATTTTGTTCTAAACTTACCAAATTTGTGGTTATTATTATGCAAATTAAACTTCTCACTTATTTTGTTATTAATTTTTTTTTTATAACACGCACACTCACTTGTTGTGTTGCGTATTTTTATTATTAAATAACACATTCGTTGCCTGCTTAATCAAACCAAAACACACATCACGTGCTTGTATATGCATATTGCATTTTACCGTGGTTTTAATTTTCAAATTAATAGTAATATTTGCAATGAATTCGCAAAAATATTTTCAATTTTGCATAATAAAATAAAGCAGAAAAGCATAGAATCGTCATAAATTCTGCATGCGACAGAGTTCGTCCGATAGTTGCCAATAGCAGAGTTGCAAAGCCGATAAAAACTAGCTTAGCAGTGATACCAAATTCTTTATATATACTGATAATACAATTCGAAATACTGGAAAGATTTTATATATTTTCGCGCGTAGTCAGTGTTAAAATGTATTTAATGCTAGGAATTACGGAATATAAATTATAAATATTGATAAAATAAGCGTATTGTTGGTGCAGAGCAAACCTCAATTTATTTATTATGATATCTTTACTCTATGTTAACAGTGTTCGGTAATGTTTTTACACTGTGATATAAACACCACCTTTTGTCTGTTTGCCAAAAAAAGGTTCGTTTTATTTTTTAAGATTAACTAATTCTATTTAAATGACAAAATGAAATAAATCGATTTATATTTTTTTTTTACTTCTAAATCACAGACAACTGCTTTTGTTACACCACCATTTGAAACGCCGCCATATATCTAACATACTCCTTCATAATAAATGCACAAATTACTAAAAGTATAGACAGCCAGCGGAGATGTTGATTAATAATCCCAACCACATTATATGCCATTACCAAGGAGCATAGGTGGTGTCCTGTTACTAACATATAGTGTAAATTTCGTCCGAAATCAGTTGTATTACTGCCCCAGACTAATATGGGCAATAAGAAAAACTTGGAGAAATTTGAAATGGCAACGACTTTTAGGATGGTTAATGTTAATGAAGATAGACCGACTTTAGTTAGTTGACCGATGCCGAGAATTGCGGTAATGAAAAGAAGCAACAGAGTTATCAAAAGGTATTCTGGAACAGCAATGTTTAAGAATCATTAATTAATAAATATATACCGTAAACATGCATGATTTCTTACGCTACCTCCTATATTTTGTAACGCAGACATGTAAAAACCTTTTTCATATAGGGCCGTGTTCGATCCATCAGCCCGTTTTTCCCTGCACAAGGCAAACGATTCCAGTAACAATACGACGAGGGAGATCTTCCAGTAAAGCTGAAAAAACCAGTAAAGGAAGAGACTGCATTAAGTCGAGTTCTACTACAAGTTACATTTTGGTGTGTCACCCAATTTTCTATCAACTGCAAGGGTTAATAAGCCGGTATTTACCTTAAATTTTCCATTAAATATCATGTGTCGAAATGCAGAAGAAACCAGTAACAATGCGTCTATCAGGATAATGGACTCCTCTACTTCTATGTACTTATCAGTTATTTGATTGCATTTATCCTGTAATAAATCAAGAATTAATCAATTTATAATTTGGGTAATAAACTATTTTCTTACACAGTGAGTGGGTTTAACCGTGTTGCTGTACTTTTTGTACAGCTCTCGTACTGGATTTCCGCAACTGACGCAAACGTAGTGTTTTCCATTTCCGTCAGTCATTTAATTTTAAACGTGTAGCAATTAAATAATTTATTTGCTTTATTAAATAGAAAACAAACGCTGTAAACAGCTGATTGAACTGGTGCCCTTGAATAAAAATATGGGTGGCCGTGATAATATTGGGAAAATAAATATGTGTGGCCGTGTTAACATTCGTTTTTTTTTATTCAGAGTCGCTTTTGACTCGATTTTAGTTCAATGAACAATTTACATTTGAACTACTTTGATGAACTGCGATGGACAACTCTACTTTTCTGAATGATACAATACAACTCTAGTGAGCATCAATTTACAAGTTTGAACAAGAAAACGTAAGAAATAAAGTGTTTTTTATTTAAATCAGACAATTTCAACAGATACAAAATTATAACGCTTCCAAGGCGTCGCCGTGCTTGGTCTCGATCTTGAAGAAAAAGGTTCATGTGCATTTATATCCAAAGTTAACACAAGTATGCACATCCATACAAATATATACATACATGCATATATATGGAATAAATACATATGTATTATATACAAATTTTTTTGCTGAATCGTGCAATAAGCAGTTATTTATATGACTATTTAAGTTCTGGTGTTGCTTTGTGTACATTGGACATACGAACTGCACTGAGACTCAAGTTTTGTGTTGCGCAAAAACAAGTCCAGTTATTGCGACATCTTAATTTTTTTTTCTCACGATATACATATGACACACATTCATATATATGTATATATGCTTCATATGCATGTGTATCGATAGGTCAAGTTTATCGAGGATATACTAACGTTTGCGACTGTTTTTCAGGTCAGAGCGTCTAGTTTGGTCAGATCATCTGTACGAAACTTTTGCACGTGCACAATGAGTTCCATGTTCTTTACTTTCACCCCTGACCCCGTCCCATCCCCCGTTGTAAGTGTGCCTGGACGAAGTCAAACAATCTGCCGATATTACTTGCGAGGCATTTGTCGATTTGGTGACCTTTGTCGATTCTCCCATGATTTAACTCGAGGCCGTCCCGAAGGTGAACAGCGTGCTTCAAACACAACTACAGAAACCGAAGCAGACGCGGACGCAGACGTAGACGTTGAAGCTGAGGCAGTTACAGTTGCAGTAGCTGAGGCATTACCAAGTACAAGCCGTCGAAACTGGGCTAATGCGCCGATCTTTGTTCCCGGCCAAAAGCGTTATATTGCCCAAGATGACGAGGAGCCTATTTCAGCATCAACTGAAAGCGTCGCTGTGCGAAACGGAGTGTCGTGGGCAGAAATTGTCGGAGGACCGTCATCAAATGTTGGCGACCTTTGTGTGAAGCAAGCAGAGCGTGATTCGTTGGACGAAGTTTGCCCGTATGAATCCCCGTGCCCCTACGGCGACTATTGTCCCTATCGCATACATATGGAGCTATGCGAGATGTGCGATCAATACTGCCTGCATCCAACGGACCAAGCTCAGCGTAAAAAGCACAATCGTGAGTGTTTGCAGCAACATGAACAGGCCATGGAATTATCTTTTGCGATTGCTCAGTCAAAGGATAAGACATGCGGTATATGCTTCGACACTATCATGGAAAAAGCTGGCAGAGAGAAGCGCTTTGGTATATTGCCCAACTGCAATCATATATTTTGTTTGGAATGCATTCGCACATGGCGTCAGGCCAAACAGTTTGAGCATAAAATTACGCGGTAAGTGTACATTTCTTTAAATTAAACAATAGTTGAATGGTTAGATTAAAGTGTCATAACTTTTATATGGACCACGTCAGTAATTATAATTATTGCATACTTTAAAGCTTGAAACCGTATTTATCCTCAAATACTAATTTACTGTTTACTTTTGAACATTTTAGAGCTTGCCCCGAATGCCGAGTGTGCTCCGACTTTGTCTGTCCAAGCGCCTTTTGGGTTGAAACTAAAGAGGAAAAGGATAAACTTTTAAATGACTACCGCGCAGCCTTAGGCGCCAAGGACTGCAAGTATTTTAAGAAAGGCGAAGGAAAGTGTCCTTTCGGCAACAAGTGCTTTTACAAACACGCACTACCCAATGGCGATATTGTGGATGTTGGTTTGCCGAAACGAGCCCGCAAATTGCACAGCCAAAATCAACTAATTGATTTACTTGATGTGAGTAATAAATTTTATAAATTATTTGTGGTTTCCCTTAAAAACCCATAAAGTGCTCCAGTGTTCCTAGGAAAAGTTTTAAGAGCTCTGAATTTTTAGTTCTCGTTTAAAACGCGATTATGTTGTAGTTTTTTGTTTGGGCTTCGCAAGCGTTTAAACGACTTTCTTTATTCCTAGCAGATTTATCTCTGGGACTACGTGGATCGGCGCGATTATCACTGGCTGGATCTGTATTCAAGTGATATGAGCGACATATCCGAATCCACGGATGAGGATGAACAATAATATTATTGGAGCAACTATAAGTAATATATGCATAACTAAAAGTTAGATTCAAAATAACTGCGAAAATAACATAAACCTTATAATGCTGATATATATATATATTACTGCATGGAAAATCAAATGTGTAATTAAAAATAAGAGATCATTTAAGTACCAAATTTTTGTTTACATACGGAAATAAATATATATATTTTTGCCCAAACTTAACGCAACGAAATTAACAGCAAATTTTCCGCAAATGCAACAAAAAAAAAATTAAATTGTAAAGAAAAAACCAAAAATGTGGTAAAAATAAATTTAAGAAATTTAATATTGTAAATCACTTATTATTTAAAAAACAAAAACAAAAAGAAAAGAAAACAAAAATATTTTAAAAATAAACTAAAACAGGATAAATTAAACAGTTAATTATTCAAAATAGGTGATATAAAATGTGTATACACAACTATGCCTTTCAGACTGAATTGTAAACATAAAAAATAAGCAAGTTTTTTATGATGTTTTCCACTTACTGTCCTTTAAAGTTTACTTAAATTTAAGATATGTACGCACACAGGAATAATCAGAAGCTCATGCACACACTAAAACACACACACACACACACCAAGAAATGTGTTAACTACTTAAAAATGAGATGAAGAAATTGTTTTTGCCAACCGATTGAATTGTTTGTATTGTTACGAATCTACTTATTACCTAATTAGATATTATTTACACATACATATACATATAATATAAATCGAATAATGCAGTATATATTCTTTGGACGCAAAATATAATTATTTTAATTTATTTGTAACATCAGCTTGAGAATTGTACACATTATTCACATGTATTCATATGTTTAGATATTTTATGTTATGTTATTATGCCTGTTATACAGAAAAAACTAAACAAATTAATCTCACGAACGAAATATTAAGTTAAAGGGATCCAAAGCTACAGCTAATCTATCTATATACAATATATATTATACTTGTGTAAAATTATTTGTCATTCCCAACAACATTACATTCGTTCTTTGTAGGAGTCTCACAATAAAGATATATTTATTTAATCGCTTGTAACAACTAAAACGATCACCAAATTTTCAAATTAGTTTCTTTATGATTTAATCTGATCTCCGTGCTTTTGGACCCAGTCAATTCTTAAAAAAAAAATTAAATAAATCAATAAAAAGACATCTGCGATTCGCTACGAGTGATAATTATGTATGCTACTCAGTTAAATGCCTATATATATATAGAAAATCGGATCAATCCACATATGTATTCATAAAATATGCCACAAAAATGGCTGGAAATAATCGAGCCTTAACTATTGAATTAATTATAAAGTAAAATCTAAAAAACAAACGAGATAAACTAAAGTGCGTATTTATATCACAACCCACTCGATTGGCATGAGATAATTGCTTATGTTCAATTGTTTTAATGGAAACAGTATATAAATGTTATAATTTGTAACTAATGCATTAAACAAGTTGATACTAAATTAAAAAAGTTGATATTTTATTAATAGTAAGATAAAAATTAAAAAAAAAAATAACAATTTTATTTCTCAAAAAAAGAAACCAATAATTTTACTCGTTGAACGAGTAAAAAAATACAAATAAATATATCCACTGTCTATTTTTAAAAATAAAGTCTCAAGTAATAAACTTAAAATCAAATTTTGGTATTTCATGGTGGTCGCATATAATGTGGGCACACTCCAAAATATATCGGAATACATTCATCGCTTTAAAATAAAATTTATCGATATACTTTTGTAATCACTAGACCGTCGTCATTAGCAGAATTCATTTGGGAGGAAAAGAAAATTAAAAATTTTAAAGATGTTCCAAAATAGTGCTGCTAAACTTTTGGTTCCAGCGATCCGCGGAGCAGTCCAGAGACGATGCCAGTCGGTTGTTTCCGGACCACCCACCAACCACGTCTCTACTGCTGTAAGTAACATATCGCTTGACTTTTCGGGGTTACGTAAACCAAATGTTGAGAGCATACATGTGAGAAATTATAAAAATTGTTTTAAACATTATATTTGCAGGAGAAAGTGATCCTTGGTGGTGGTATGTGTGCCGCTTCCCTGTTCATTCCGGCCTGGGTTCTGTACCACATCCGTGACTACAAAGGTGGAAAGTAAGCTTGGAGCATCAACCGTTTAGATTGCGTTCTTCAAACTGTAGATACAAATAATGCTTACTAAATACATTTAACTTAACTACTCAAGGCGCAGCAGAATGAGTTATTTTTATTGACTGGAGGATTACAAGGGGAATTTTATCAAGTGGATTTAGTTGGTTTCGCATTTTTTCTTGCCAAATAATGCCATAGTTCCCTGTGATAATATAATGTTTTATTTGAAGCATGAACTAAATCTGTACATCAAGTTTAAAGATGTTCGTTCACTTATGATTTCTGATTAATGCAAATTTAAATATATAGGTATAAATTGTAGATAGCTTTTTCATTTCTTTTGGTCTTCCTTGCCATCAGTTTTCTTATCCTTGTCTTTGTTAAGAGAACCAACAGCATCGCGAACTGCCTCTGATTGGGGATCAACGCCAGGTAGGTTTTCAAGAACGCTCTGCAAAAATGCCGGATCACCGATAACTTCCGAGTAGTCTTCGTCAACGTCCATTGGGGCAGAAGCATCATCAGTTTTGGGACGTTTTGCTTGCTGTGTTACATTATCATCAGCTGCATCCTGCATAGACATTTGCATAGCAAAGGCAATCTGCTCCTCTTCGGTCATATTGGCAAAATCAGGCAAATTGTCCTCGGGAGTTTCGGTGGACAAGGCCAATGCGCGTTGCAGCATTGCTTCTTCCGAATTGGAATTGCGAACAGTTACGCCAGCGCTTGCAGTGCCAGTTTCTCCACTGGCTGGAACAGTGCCAGCAACGTTATCAGTATTTCCAGCTGGTCCAGCGCTATCCGCTCCAGCGCGACGCTGCTCGCTTTCTTGACGTTGGCGTTGCTCCTCCATGGAGACGCGCAAGGCAAGAGCCAGCTCTGGATCTTCATTGGGATCAACACCAAACTCAAAGGCGGCTCCGCCCAAACCAGCAGCTCCCATACCGTCCTCACCCTGTATGATGGGCGATGACAACAAAGCATCCGACAATGCCGAGCCGCGTGGGACGCTCACCAAATGGGAGCCAGTACCATCCTTGCCGTTGAGTGCATTAATGAAAGCCGTTAGCGTTTCAATGTTGTTGCCGTGATCACCAAAGCTGACAATGTCCACATTCACCTTCTCTTTCTTTAGACGCTTGGCTTGCTTGACCAGCTCTCCCTCTTCGTTGTTTATCGGTGAGCCAACAAATACCACAATGCGCATTTTATGGTTTTTACCTTGGCGATGCTTCAGCACTAAATGCGCAATCCGAATTCCAGTCAGAAGGTTAATCTCTCCCTTTGGCTGAATCAAGTGCATCTTTGAAAATATACGACCCACATCGCTAGTCAGTGTGGCCAGCACTTCGACGGTGCTGAAATTAATGAAATTGTTAGTTTTACTACCATCAAAATCACTACAATTGCCACGTTTTCCATACTTTGAAAGGGTCATAAGCCCAACATTATTTTCTGGATTAGATCTTAATTTTGTGAGACAGACAAGGTTTATGCCGTCTTTCTGGACATTTAGACGGGTTGGAAAGTAATCACCATTGCGCTGGTAATCGCTGTTATCAAAACTGTAATGATTTGGAGTAAATTTCAATTAGAATTTCCATTTATAATGCATTTATTTATTTACCATATCATAGTACTTTCCAGGACCATTTTGTATTTTTGCTTGTCACTTTGCCACTGAACTGTAATTCCTAGCTACCTACACAGAGTTGCTAGGTTGTTTCAGAAAATCGAGCTTGATGTCTGTTTATCGATATTTGAAAAAAAGTAAACTCAATGGAAACACTATTAAATTTGCCGCTGGTATTTGTTTTTGTTTTGCAGCCACTAAAGTTTAATTACATTTAATTAATTAACGCAACCACAATACACTTTCAAGCAGTTAAATTTTTTGTGAACTACTCTTCTTTAAAAAGAACTAGCTTTCGTTGGCACGCCCCTGTGAAGTCTGGCAGCTCTGTCAACATATGTTTGTGTCCCATGTCTGTCATGTGATATTCATACACCTCGAAAAGTGCCTTCTTCGTGATCACTTATTTTTAATTTTCTGCTTTCCATCCGACAAATAAACCTGCTGATCCCGGCAGACCCACAGTATTACTAATAAGTTTTACAAAAAATAGTAAAAATGGTTGAAGCTTACGTTCCCCCCGTCATTATTACCTGCATTTGGGCTGTTATTGGTTTTGTGTGTCCCTTCTTTGCTCGCGGACCTAACAGGGGGTAAGTAGTTGTAAAATTGTCCAAAATGATGGTAACTAAATATATTTATCTTCCTTTTTATATATAGTGTTACACAATGCTGCATTATGCTAACTGCTGTGACCTGTTGGCTGTTGTAAGTTTCCTATTGGTGACCATGATATCTCCGTATGCTCATAAACACATAACACACACATACGTGCATACGTACAGTGGCTCAAGTAATTCTTTTGTCAAAGAACGCACTCGTATCTTTTATGGTTGCATTTGATGCCAAATACTTGACATTTACTTGACTCACTGGAAATACGATTGAACAAACACACTAACTTTTAATGTCTTTACAGTTGGCTCTGTTGTTATTTGACGCAAATGAATCCCCTCATTGGCCCCAAACTATCAATGAACGAAATTATGATTATGGCCCGTGAATGGGGTAATGAAATTAAGGACACCATGGACGTTACAGTTTAACTATAAAATGTGGGTCATTCCGTTCAAAGCTTGTTAATTTTTTTCCACCCACTAAATGTGTTAATCAAGTTCTGTTCTTTTGAAAACTGTTTAAGTTTGCATATAATTATTTACATATAAATAAATCTTCAATTATGGAAGCAGTTTAATTGAATGCAGATGTTTACTTATTTGGTTATATAATGAAGATTCGTAGATAAGTGGCGATTAGATCTCAGAGCTAAAGATTTTGGCACTCCAACTGCGCAATTATGTTTCGTTAAAGAAGTCGAGTGTTCACGACTATGAAACACTCTGCCCAAGTTTGAAAACGTTTTGTTTTCCCCATGTCTTCGTTCTCTAGTAATGATTTTTCAAGTCAATTTGTATTGATGTTATCACTTTAAGTTCAATAAAAGTTTATTTATTTAGTAACTACGCAAAAACACAAATCACTGATGGTTTAAAATATATAGTATGCATATATATATTTATATATATAATAATAATAATAATAATAAGTATGTATATTGATGTATGAGTGTACATGATATTATTGAAATATTTATTTACACTTTATTGCTAATCAAATTTACAATTTGCTTAAATAAAATCCGAAACTTCATTTTGATAGAAAACAAATGAGAGGAAACAGCATTGCATATAAAGGATATGAATAGAGGAAATCAAAAACAAAATCAAAACAAAAAGCGAAAGCGAAAGAAACAAATGGCAAATCAACTCAAAACTGTGTGACTACATATTTACAGACAATTCCCTAATGATTCGACAACTTTGCACTTAATAACTAGTAACAGCAGATCCATATTTTCTAAATCAAAATCATGCCATCTCAGTTGCCGAACTATTTTGGGTAGCAATATTTAATGACTTGTCATGAAATTTGGGTTACGACTACGGCAACTCGAAATGGATTCAACATTTTATGCGTTTGTAGATCCGGCAGATGTAGTGTTTGTCGATGTTGGTGCTGGTGCTGTTGCTCCTACTGCTACTGCCACTGCCGGAGCTGTTAAATTTGGTTGAACCGTAGCAGCAGCTGGTGAATAGTACGCGGCAGCAGGTGGAGCATTTGTGCTTAATGCTAAGACGGGGAAGGAGGGGGAAAAACAATAAAATGAATTTAAGTTTTCTACTTTGTTTCATGCGTATGATCTTGACTCTTACATTGGCGTAGTGCCTTCTGAAACTTTTCGTATTCTACATAATGCTTTAAACGCAGCTCGTCTTCTTCGATCAGTTGTCGTTGACGCAGAAGCAGCAGTCGCTGATGTTGGTTTGTTCCCAATCGTGTGTTGCACAGTTGGTTGACCAACGAGTCCAGATTATGCTTAATGTCCTGTAGACATAAACAAAAATTTAGTATAACCAAAGTGAGACATAATTTAGACCACTTACCGATTGAATATCACTCGGCAGCAGGTGCGGATGTGTGGCCGCCAGTGACACGGGCTCTTCTGCAACTGCAAAGTATATATATGATTAGTAAACGTGAATGATGATTAAAATAAATCAGTTCACCTTCAGCTACAGCTGGATTGAAAAGCGGCTGTAGAACATGCTGCATGGGTTGGCCTGACTGCTGGCTGCCTACCAGCGGAGCTTGTTGCAGCAGCTGACCCGTTGCAGAAACTTGAAAATTGGGCTGTTGTTGCTGGTTATACATGGCTGTAACGTTCTGTTGTGGCTGCTGCAGATGGGATTGTAGCTGCATGGCTTGTTGCTGCTGTAGCAGCTGATGCTGCGCTGGCATCCCCCCCAGTTGATGTTGTTGCATTGCCATGCCCATGACCAGTGGAGGCAACTGATGCATTTGATTTGGCTGTGCCTGCATATACTGCTGTGGCTGTTGTGTTTGTGATGTTGACATGGTAAACTGCTGGGCATTTTGCTGTTGCTGTTGCAGCATTATTGGTTGCTGCTGCTGCTGCTGCTGTGGCTGTTGTTGTTGTGGCATTAGTTGTGTTGGCTGCTGTTGCACTTGTTGTTGCTGCTGTTGATGGGGCATTTGTTGCATTGGAATTTGCTGCTGCTGCACAGTGTTAACCATTTGTGGATGACGCTGTGGAATATTAGCATGCATTTGCTGCTGTTGTTGTTGCTGCTGCTGTTGTTGCACTTGCTGTGCTTGCGGAGCACCATTTGGCACGGCTTGATTTTGGGCCATTATCACGCCAACACCTGATGGAGGAATCTGCTGCTGTGGCTGCTGCTGATAAATCAACTGTATACCATTGATGGCCATCGGAACATTCTGTATCGGAGAACTTATGAGTTCAGTGGGCGTATTGACCATGCTGCCATTTTGGACAGAGTTGCTTGCATTGAAATTGTGACTCTGGCCAGCAACCTGAAGGTCAATCTTCAGCTGGCTGTGTAGAGCCTCGTCTGTGGATGTCTTTTGCTCCTGCACGCGACTAACGCTAAATCGTGATATTTTCCGAGCATTAGCAGTGACCACAGGGTCTTCCGAGGCCTTCACAGCTGTCACTGCGGCTGCAACTGGCGGCTGTAAAGTGAACGCTTTAGTGACAAGAACTAAAGTAATGGATTTGCAAATTAATTTACCTCCTCTGTGTTATCAGCATGACGTAAGGCAGCCAATTTCTTCTCTAAATCCGCAATGGAATTCTGATTGAGAGCTCCATTGCTAGGATTTCTAGACTCTCCGCCTGCAGTGGATGCATTCGATACTTTGTCAAGACTTTCCTGTTTAGCTAGCTTCTTTTCGCTGCCAGCCTCAGGAGTCGCTGTGTGCTCAATACCCTCGTGGTTCATTAGGTTGAGGTTCGTTGCAGGCATTTGCATATCGGATCCCATGCTGTTGTCAATGGATGTGCGTCGAGAATTGTACACCGATGAGCCACGTGCTGAATTCAGTACGGCAGTGGGTGTATTCTGTCCAAAAGAGGCAGCCGATCCTCCCCCCGTGCTGTTGGATTTGTTGGCCTGCATATTAAAAAACACATACATGGTTTCAAATTAAAGATACAGAAAACTTTAAAACTATTAAGTAATCAACACAGAAGCAGTTAGAGCTGACCAAAATGAAAAGCGTTAGTATTTTGCATAAATAAAAAAAATCGAGTAACAAAACAACTACAGATAACAGATAAGCTACAAAGAACCATACGATAAAATATATGTAAGAGTACACGTTATTAGTTCTGTGGATCTAGACCAGGTTAAATAAAGTTAACAGACTACCCAAACCAGTGCAGACAATAGTCTTGGACTGAGCTATGTCATATTTAGTAAATCTGTTGAGTTTTCTGCACAGATTTACAGAGGAGTATACAAAATTCAGCTCCTTGTTAGACGGACATTGGTTTACATTATTAATTACAATTATAATTCAAGAAATGTCAAAATTAAATATAAATATTAATAACAAATAAAACAAAAACAGTAAGCATTAAGTATTATTTATGCGTCGTTTCGTAGTCGACATAAGAAAATACAACCAAAGCGCCAAAAACACACACACTACAAATTACGAATTACGTATACACATAACAAGGAGTTTTTCTACCAACCACAGTGTCGGATGAAACCGGCTGTTGAGCGGACAGGGCTTTCATCGATGCAATTGCCGGAGAGGCTTGGTAATTACTTGGACGTGAGCTAATGGAAGCCACCACGGCGGAAGCAAACGCATGTGCGTGTGTTATGTTCTCCAGCTCAATCTTAAGCTGTTCCAGCGTATTGGCAGCGCCAGGTGGCTGCACCGCACCCAATTGGACGCCATTCTCTTTGGATTTGTCGGCATTGGACAATTGATTATCGGCAACAAGCTTGGCACTCTTACTGGGAGGCATCTCGAATGTGATGTTCACCTCACTCAGATCATCCAAGCTACGGGTGTGCTTCAAGTCCTCCACAATTTTCAACTGTCGATTCAATGGCAAATTCAAGCTTCTGGGCTTCGCCTCGCTGCGTGTGGACTCCAGAAGCATTTGTACACGGCTTATGGCCAGACTGCGTGCCTTCTGCTCCGATTGTGGTTTGTCCAAGCAGCCATCCAGTGGCTGAAAGGCCTCATTGCCTGTTGGCGTTATGGCACTATCCGGCATGTAATCAATGGACAGCGATGTGTACTCCGATGCAGTGCTAGTTTTGCGAGAGACTGAACCAGAACCAATGGTCACATCATTGCTGTTGTTACCCGCATCCCTCGATGTGGTCGACGAGGAGGACATCGTTGAAGTGGTTGTTGGCGGTGTGGCAATATTCGTTTGCAAATCTCCATCGCGATTTCTTCCCTCAGCAGCAGAACTGGATTTATCGATGTTAATTGCATCACTAGCTCCTCCTGATCCAACCGTTTCCGCGCTGTTTACCGTAGAGTCGAACATCTTAGTGATGTCGCTGGCGGTTTCATCCCGCTAAAATAATGGTTTCGTTGAAATGATACATATGCATTTGTATATTAATTAAGCTATCAAATCAGTTATTTTGTATTGTTGTTGTTTATAAAGTTTCTATAATGCGCAGGTGTAGGGTACTCATAAGCATTAAATATATAAAATTATAAAGAGTTTTCAAAGGGAATATAAAAATAGATTGACCTGAAATGTATTTAAATATAAAGCTACTTCCTATATAGAGTGTTGATCAATTTGTTTAACAACAATACTGGAAATAATTATATATTGCCAATTGAGAAAGACAGGAATTGATCGCAATTCGAATCAAAATAAAAACTTATGAAATAGGCAATTCCTATTGTAAAATTTTGTCATAATTTATAATACATATATCGCCATATCTTTAAAATACTGTACATGTGCTCCTAAATATGCAATAAATAATTGAAACACAGCATTTAATAAAATCAAAAGTACTTGAAATATTCGTTGAATACGAAAAACGATAATCCTAGTAAGTAAATAAAGAAGTTCGCTGTTTTTTTTTTGTTTTTAAAAGATTTTAGTTAAAACTATGTAGAATGTAGTATGTACGTATATACGAGATATAAGATAAGCCCTTAACAGTGCACTTAACACTTACAGATCTATGTCTTTGATGTGTTCTAAATGTGGAACGCTGTCGAGTTAGAGACGCGTGACGGACCTGTTTTATTAGTATAAGTAGTAGAGATATACAGATACAGATACAGATTCAACATAGTACAATCATCATCAGTTTAAAAATGTATATTGATTCCAAGATTTCGCTAATTGCTATGTATCAATAATAAATAATGTCTTTTAGTTTGAGTTTGTTGTCATTCCATTCGCCCAGCTCATTTTTAACAACAGTTAAGCAACAATTGCTCTCAATTCACTCAAGTTAATAATCATAATTAATATAGACAACAGTCGATAAATTCCAAATTGGATTATCTGCTCCGATGCTCCGAAAAGACCACGATCCAACTGCAATATTTTGCAACTATGCGGAGTATGTGAACCGTACCATCAATTGGAATATTATTTGTTTAAGTTTTAGGTTTCTCTCTGTCGGAATTTGGGTGCAAAAGATAAAACTCAGATTAGTTGTTAGTAAAAGTACCTTCTCTATGTTGCGCCGGTAAGTGGTTGGTATTGGAATTTGATTGGGATTTTGCTTAACCTGATCAACGATGTCGTTAATCATATCCACAAACACAGTACTTTGACAATTCGACAGTAAGTCTTGCGCAATCTGTAAGAGTTTAATCATTAGTATAAGTATAAGTATCTACTCCAATCTTATCACAATTTATCTTACCAATTTGTTAGCAATTTCCACGGGATTAACGTCGCTGATGTCAAACTTGAATGTAATTGTTTTCAACTTGTTCTCCATATGACAGTTGATGACACTTCCCTCATCCACGCTGGTTACGCTTAGTTTTGGAACACGTTCGTTGCCGCTTCGATTCGATCGACGTGGCTTCTGCACGCGTCCTCCAGTACCTTGCTGTTGCTTTTGCAGCTTTTCTGCGTCAACAGCAGTTAAATTTATCTGTTGTGGCTCGGCATTGGGTGCTGCAGCATCAACATTCAATTGGGTAGGAACAACAACTGTTTGTTCTTGTGCCACAAACGTTGGTTGTTGGTTAACTGCTTTGTTTGGTACTTGTTGTTGTTGTGGCTGCGGCTGTTGCTGCTGCTCAGATGGTACCACGGGTTGCTGTTGTACAATTTGCGCTTGTGGCTGGCTGTGCAGCAACTGCTGCAGCTGCTGCTCTAAAGGTATCTGCTGCTGCAGTGGTTGCTGTTGCTGCAATGGCTGTTGTTGCTGCAATGGCTGTTGTTGCTGCAATGGCTGCTGTTGTTGTAATGGCTGCTGTTGTTGCTGCTGCTGATTTTGTAGGAATTGCTGCTGCATTTGATTGGCTAGTTGTTGAGCTTGTTGTTGCTGCTGCTGAACATCCGCAGCATTAGGAATTGGCTGAACTATTTGTTGCTGCTGCTGCTGTGGAGCAGGCTGCGGTTGGCTATAAGTGCTCGGCAATGGCTGCTGGTGCATTGTCGGCTGCACCTGCATTTGTCCTTGTATTAATATTGCCGTAGGCTGCTGTTGTACCATGATTTGGGGAGCACTAGCAACAAGTGGTTGCATCGTCATTTGAGTGCTGTGTGTCGAAATTGGAATTTGAAGCGGTTGCGTTAATGCATTTGGAAGGAACTGCTGTTGTTGCTGTACGAACTGTTGTTGCTGCTGTTGCAGCTGCTGCAAGTGATGTTGCTGAAGTATCTGTTGCTGCGTTGCCGTAGTCTGTTGAATGGGTTGTTGTTGTTGTTGTTGAATGGGCTGCTGCATTGGTTGCTGTTGCATTGGTTGCTGTTGCAACGGTTGCTGCATTGGCTGTTGAATAGGCTGCTGCTGCATTGGTTGCTGTTGAATGGGTTGCTGTTGAATGGGTTGCTGCTGAATGGTTTGCTGTTGCATAGGTTGTTGCTGAATGGGTTGTTGCATTGGCTGCTGCTGAATGGGTTGTTGTTGCATAGGTTGTTGTTGTACAGGTTGTGTTGGAATGGGTTGTGCTGGCAATTGATGTTGAATTTGCTGTTGCTGTGATGATGGCAGCTGTTGTTGCTGCTGTATTGGTTGTGGTTGCATTTGCTGTTGTTGTTGCAAAGCGTACGCCTGCTGTTGCTGCTGTGTTATCTGGGCTTGATGCAGCGCTTGCGTTTGCTGCTGTTGATAGTATTGCTGCTGCTGCTGTTGTTGTTGCTGCTGCTGCTGCTGCAAGTCATTTGCTGGCAAATTGGTGTGCATTAGTTGCTGCAGTTGTTCGGCCAGATGCTGCTGTTGTTGTTGCTGAATAACAGCAGCTGTGGCAGGCTGCTGTTGCTGTGGTTGCTGATGAGCCACCACAACCGGCTGCACCTGCACCTGTTGAGTAATCAACTGTGCCGATGGAGCCGTTTGAACCACTGGCTGTGAAACTGTCTGCTGTTGTTGTTGCTGCTGCTGTTGATTGCCCGTGGGTGAGATGACCTGCACCTGTCCATGTCCATTCGCAATGTCCTGCATGGCGTTGCTGGCATTTTGATATGAAGCCATCTGAGGGTTCTGAATGTAATGAACCGTCGCTGAATGTTGCTGAACTTGTGCAATCGCTGGAGCAACAATCACCTTTTGCTGTCCTCCCACAAGCTGAGGAATCTGTTGTTGTTGCAATGGATTAACACCATTTTGAATGGAAGTGGTTGATCTTGCCAACAGATTCTGTGGATCTGTACTGTTGGTGGAGGTAACCAAGCTGGTTTCGGAATCTGTATTTAGTATTTCATACTTGAGTCGCTGATTCCATTTAACGCCATCCTCTTCGTCCTCGGACTCATCTTCTTCGTCGTCCTCCTCCTCAACATTAGTTGGCAAGCTTTCTCGTTGCTTTTGCAGAGCAAGTTTCTCCAGTCGTGATTTCTCATTCTGTAGCTTGATTTGTGTCTGGCGCTGAGCACGTTCCTTTAGCAGCGATACAACCTGTACCTTTAACAGACGAGCTACAGCACGAGAATCATCTTCCGAGATGATGTTCTCTTTCATCATGTCTTGGGCAATTTGCTCGTACTCGTCATGTTGTATGTTATATTCAAACTGGATGGCTTCGTTCTCCTTGTGGCGTGAAGAGCGTTTCTTTGGGTCCATAAATCGTAGACGAAACTCAATGATGGTAATGCTGGGATCCGAGAGGAACTGTTCCGAAGCGGCAGGCTCCACACGTATTCCAATGTCTTCATCAAAGAATTCCGATTCCAGTAACTCGTTGCACCTGGGACGATCTTCTTTTTTCAGTTCAATGCAGCGCTCAATGATGTCCCGGACATTGGGATCCTCGACTTTGGAGAGAGCTGCTGGCTTGATGCCAGATATGACCTTTTTGTATATCTGGGCAGGACCTTTGCATTCACTATATGGATATTCGGATATGGCCATCTCCAACATGCACATGCCAAAAGCATAAACGTCGACCGATTCATCATAGTGCTCCTCGTACATCTCGGGTGCCATAAATTCAGGTGTACCAATCACAGATTTAGCATGGGACCGATTTTTCAGTGTTGCCAGTCCCAAGTCACCGATTTTAACGCTACCAGTGGTGCCAGTTATAAAAATATTATCACATTTTAAATCACGATGAATTATAGGAAATTGACGAGTATGCAGGAAGTTAAGACCTTTTAAGATCTGACGACACCATGACTTCAATACCTTTGGGTGTATTTTTTTGAATCGCTTCAGATACCTTGAGAAGAAACGGAAAGAAATATTAATGGGCTGTTGATGATATGGAATTTATTTGGGATAACTTACGACTTTAAAGTACCAGATAACATTAGCTCTGTGACTAGTACGATGTTCTTCTTGCGTCCAATCGGAAACTCCCAGTATGTATAGAAACGCACTATGTTTGGATGCTGCAGTTTCTTCAACATATCCGCTTCCTCTCGAAACCTGGTGCGTTCGCTTTTCTTCACTTGTTTATCCTGTAAGAGGCAGAGCATTTAGTTGCGGTTCAAGAATCGACAGTAGGGTATACATACCAACAACTCACACCAGGCTACAGGCACTCCGGTTAGAGTGTCAAGGCCACGATAAACGGTTTTAAAGGAACCACGACCGACTTCTTTGTCGTACTTGAAGAAGCGTCCGCAAGGCGACATCGCAACTGGATCATCATCCTCATCGCTTTTGCGCTCTTTTGTGAGCGATGTTACGGACGATGTTGCCGAAGCTGTTGATGCGGATGAAGGCTGTTGTGACACTGACGTTTCTGTACCAAGTACAGATGAGTCACCAGAAATTGGTTCCCCGCTTTCAGTTTGCTTGGATAAATTTTCAAAATCCTTTGGCTGCGTTTCACGATGTTGACTCTCAGAGTCGAGTTTCTCCTCCACTTGAAAGCCAACACGTTTTCCACCAGTCGACTGCTTGTTGGCTGGCTTACATGGCACATCAACCTGTATCTTTTCAGTCTTCACACTTCGGGACGCCTCGGTAATGATGTTCTCAATAATGCCAGCTACTTGATGGTTGGCCGCATCTGTAGTATTCGATCGTGTTGGTGTACGAAATTGTTCCTCCAAATGTTCCGCTTCACGCGACAGCATCTCAATGTTGTCATCGTAATCTCGAGGGAATTCCGTTTCCAATTCCTCAAACTGCATCGGATTGGCATTTCTATTGGATTGCTCGACATTTTTGCGCACAAAACGTATTGTCTGCACATAGTTGTCAGTCCCCTTTCCCGCCTTATTGCTCCCCTTGCCATGTGGTGCTTTAAAGGGTAGTGGACCCGTCATGGACTGCGATCCAGTGCCTGTAAGCTGCTTCAATACAGGCTCTATGCCTGTATCAGATGATGATTTTCTAGTTTCCATTTTCTTCGGTTTGGCATCTGCAGCTGGAGACGGGGATGGCGACGGTGTCGGGGACACCACAGCCTTAGCTGGCATCTCTTTGCTTTCTTTCTTATCCGTGGATACTACACCAGCGTCTCGGGGTGCATCTGACGGCTGCGATTCACCATCCATTGTTTCTTCATAGTGTTTTGCAACGAGTGACTCCGTTGCCTCGAGGCCAAACCCCTCAACGTTTGGCAAATCGGATTCAGCTAATGTCACGGATTGGCTTCGATTACAAATTATAGGTTTGGTTACGCTTGTGTCGCTCGAGTCCTTTGCGTTTTTACTTGCTTGCCTGCCAGTCAAGGCGCTGCTAGAAATCTGACGCAGTAATCGGCTCAAAAGATTACTTTTGCTATGAGATGGTGAGGCTTGCTCCACTGTGGTTGCTGCTGCTGTAGTTGCTGTTGCTGATTGATGAATTTGTGGTTGTTGAGTGCTGGTGCTATTAATGTGTTGCTGTTGCTCAGGTGCAAATTCCTGTTTACGACGATTTTTGCTTTTCTGTGCTATGTCTTTTAGTTTAGAAGTCGAAGCGATGATTCTCCTTGGGGAGGCAGTTTTGTTTGAAGCACACAGTCCCGGTTTTGGGATTTTAGCTTCTTGCACAGCTTGTTCCTCGCCGGAAATATCTGAGTTATTTCTGTAAAAGTGACAATGGTAATTTAAAGAGATTGACAAAGTAATGAATAGTTAAACTGACCTTTGAGGTTGCGTGGTACTGGAAGTAGTACCATCTTCGCTGATGGTGCTTTCCTTCCGAATACTGCTTGTGGGTACGACCTCTCTTTGTCGTACAAAGTCGCAAAGGGTTTGTCCAATTTTGCAGTTTTTTCAACAACCAACTGATGGAATCTCTCTGCACAGACGATAATTGTATTTGAGTGACATTAAATAAATTTGTTATTGATATTGATTTGTTGTCGGTAACACTTTAAACTATTACAATGTAAACAATTCGATTTTGCTAATCGATTTAGCTTTCGTTTGAATCATTTATATAAAGTATATAAACTTATATGCTCGGCTTATCCATTATTTAAGTTATACCATCCGCTCACACTAAACAACGTATAAGTTTTTACTATTGATATTTCATTGCGCCTGTGCTCTAATAACGTATGTATGTATGTAGTTCATATGTGGACTGTGACTGTATATACCTACTACATATATATTTAGCAGTACATACATAGATATGTATGTACAGACATATCTATATACATATGTACTTTATTCTGTTTGATTGCAAAACAGCTGTCTTGCAGTAGTCGGTTTTAGTTTCTTGGGGTGTATCTTAATTATGACTCATAAATCCCAATTGCACCAAACTACGCCTACTTCTCTGCTGACTTCTGGTTTTTTTTTTATCCGATTTCTCACTGACACACACGTTCGCTCATACAAACGTGAGTACTTATTGATGTACTCACAGGCACATGCATATACATATACATGTAAATACATTAATGCATGAGTACGCACATATGTTAAGTAGAGTACATGAATAACTACTATTCGTTTGCATATTCCATCTTATGGATTTATCCTGCGACTTGTCACAACATGAAAATTATTTGTGTCGCACAAAATGTATGCACTGATTATGATGTCATAGACGTGGAAAACCACCAAGCAAGTTGCATAGAAATCACGGTTTAGATGTCTGCGCCATGCCCATTATTTAAGTGGGCGGATGCGCACTACGTTTTGCGACAAAAAAAAGTGCAAAATACATTAAAATTTCAGCACGTTCGTTAAATTTCACAACAAATTTACGAAATATACCGCCACATATGTAGCCGTCCCCGCACCAACAAATACGGTTTATCGATAATTATTGTTTGCTTTGTCGCAGTTTCTTTTCTTTTGGCTTTGTGTTTCAATAGACATAGTCATGCGTTTATATATTGTGTTAGCACTCACTATTCACTCTTGCATGTTGGCATAGCACTTGTATTATTTTGTTAAGAAATAATTGTGGACTATTTTATTTTGTGTTCTGTTTGTTACACAAGAGGGCTGGCAAACTATCGATGGCACTAGAGACCTATCGAGTTTGTATTTTTTCTATCACAAAAGATAACTTTTCGCTATCGATAGTTTAGTTTATTTTTAAGCCATTCAAATGAGTTTAAAATTAAACAAGTTTTCTGAAGAAAATTTGCTTAAGTTAAACTTTGATTGCTGTAAATGGCGCGCTGACCATGAACAAATTCTGTTAAATCTGGTGATAATAATAAGTTATTTTCCTGAACAACAATACAACACAAGCTCAGCAATGTAACGAGTCAAATTCGTGTTGTGATTGCGATAGTTCGATATTACAATCAACTCTAATTAAATTAATCGATGTATGAATTAGCGCCCAAATTTAGTATTGCAAATTCATTTAAAAATACATTTATAAAATTTTGTTTATTTATTCTGGTCAATTATTTTTAAACCAAATTAATATTGTACAAAAATGTAAACACATTATTAATTAAACACATATTTTAATGTATTGACCATAAACTTGTATTTGACTAATTTATTTGAACAGAGTGTCAGTTTAAACAGCTAAGAAAATTAAGGAATTAGATAAAAGAAAATATTAAACAGACTTAAAGAAGTCGAAAGATACGTTCGTCACTAATTTTATCTTTTTGCCGTTATTTGCATAAGATGAATCTTATCTAATCATTTGAAATATTTGTGTTTTTACTTATTTATTTACAAGCTTTAATTATATTGTCTGGGTGGGTGTATATATAAGACTGATAAATACAAATATTTATTAAATGCTCTAAATGTAAGTGTTTTAATTTTATTAATAATAATAAGTTTTTAATTTGTTATAATTCATCTGTCTTTCATATCATTAAATTTTTAATTATAATTAGAAGATGGCTTAAATATTAGCAAGTTATGGCCAGGTCTTAAAGATAAAATTTAAATTTGTACTTCCGTTAAAATATTTAAATTTGAATTGAACTTTGTATAGTTGCTTAATTTAAATTCGAAATTTGCGACTTTCTTATTCAGATAAATAGATATAGATATATGTGTGTGCGTTCTTACGTCTGGGTGTGGTTTATTTTGAAAGATTAATTACCCGCCTTGGCGCATAGTAAGAAGAAAAGTTAATATTTGCAAACTGTTTATTCTTATCTCGATATGATTTTGTGTGAACAGTAATCTCTGGTCATCTAAGAGATTCAGTTAGGAATTGTGGTATTACGAGCGCACAACTCAACTGACGGCGGAATTTTCTTCTAATTTTATTTCTAATAAAAATTCAGAGTTTAAAAATCGTATACAGTTGATCCTTGACAATGAAAGCACCAGTGAAATTTCATCAATATGTGTAGACTCGCAGGAGTCGATTCTTTTTAATATATAAAAGAAAAGGACTTTTCTAAAAAACATTGTTCAGTCATAAAGACTCTGAAGATGACCGAAGTAGCTTGGATAACAGAAAATTCGGATAGTTATGTGTCCACAACGGAGCCCTATGATAATGACAATGGATGTCCCCAGATCAATTGTACAGAACTGGAATATATACAGTATGTGCTGGGTCCACAGACACAGCTGCTGCCCAAGGCGATAATGGTGAGTTTGGATTAATAAAAGTTGTGTTTTTTTTTTATTATTTAAACTTTTGTTAGGTAACCATTGTTTATGGCGGTATATTTTTAACTGGAGTATTGGGAAATATTCTGGTCTGCATGGTGATAATACGACATGCGGCAATGCACACAGCCACCAACTACTATCTGTTTAGTTTGTCTGTATCGGATCTGCTCTATTTACTTCTAGGTTCGTTTATCAATTTTAAACTGATTTTTAAAAGATTTAATGAACTTTTCTTTAGGACTACCTTTGGATATATATATTTATTGGCATCAGTATCCATTTCTGTTTGGATTGCCTTTTTGTAAGCTGCGCGCATTCATCTCCGAGGCGTTAGTAAAGCATTTATGAGGTTAGAGTGGAAATTAATTATAAAACTATTGCAGCTGTACGTATGTGTCGGTTTTGACCATTGTGGCCTTTTCCATGGAACGATTTCTGGCCATTTGTCATCCCTTGTACTCGTATGCCATGTCCGGGTTTGAGCGTGCTGTTAAAATAATTACGGCTCTCTGGATAGTTAGCTTTTTAGGTGCTCTACCCTTCGGTTTGAAGACAAAAATTCAATATCTGGTGTATCCAATAGGTAAGAGAAATATATAACTTATGATTCTACTGAATTTTAATTTTTTCTGTGCAATTTACAGATGGCTCCGACTTACTGGACTCGGCATTTTGCTCCATCGACTTTGATTTCACTGAGAAGTATCCTTTGTTCGAGGTTTCCTTTATTATATTCTTCATAATTCCCATGATACTCATCATACTGCTATACGGTCGCATGGGAGCTCAGATTCGAGGCAGAGCCACAGAAGTTTTGGGTTAGACGAAGCGATAAATAAATAACACTTAATAAAGTTTTTACATGGTTAATATCTTTATAGGCGTTCAACAGGGTTCCAGGAGTCGAGAGACGCGCAGCTCACAGAAGAAGAAGAAAGCTGTGATACGCATGTTGGGTAAGCTTAGAAGAATGACTGAATTCCTATTTAATTAATAATAAAACTATAATTTTATTACACAAAACAGCTGCCGTGGTTGTTACATTTTTTGTCTGCTGGCTTCCATTCCACGCCCAAAGATTATGGTTTCTATACGCTAAGGATAATCTGAACTATCAGGATGTCAATGAATGGCTGTTTTCCGGCAGCGGAGCTGCTTACTATGTGTCCTGGTGGGATTTATAGAAAAAGTAATAATTAAAACATAATTTAATGTGGCTTTCCACTCTGCTCTTTGTTTGTAGCACGATTAATCCGATTGTATATAATGTGATGTCCCGTCGCTATCGGGATGCCTTCAGGGAGATACTTTGTGGCAAGAAAAGAGTCGGTACATATTCCAATTCAGCATTTGCACGAGATCAGTCGAGTTTTATCAAGGATCGTAGAAGTTTTCGACACTCCAATATAGCCACCACCTCGCTAGGTGGAGATACCCAATACAGTCGAGTGCACTCAGTAGGTATTATATATAAAAAGTGATGCTTACAGTAAGCTAATGATGATTTACCTCAATTTCTTTGTAGACCACAATTCCTGAGTTTCCTTTGCTTAGCACCACAAATATTGTCATAGTTCTGGGCAATAACTCAGTTGCTTCCTCGGAACCAATAATCACAGAGAAGCCAGAAAACTTTGACAAGAAGATTTGATGATAATAAATATTTATATATTGTATAGTACTGAATAACCTTAACTTAAGTTTTACATAGCGTGTATATTTTTATTTTTTAATAAAATCGATTGGTTAATTACCGGAAATTATGTATGAAGTGAACTTGAATAAATTTGTCAAGTCAGAAAGTTCGATCTCAATTATTTCATCAAATAGACTATGCAGATAACGGTTATGGATTCATGAATAATCATGTTTGGCTAACGGTCTGTGGCTATTTAAATGACAATACTCTGGAATCAGTCAAAAACAAAGTGAAAGTTTTTATCACGCTTATTTAAATTGGTTTGTATGGGCATTAAAAATAGTTAAGATAGTTTTTAAATTCCATAGCTGAATACCCTGTAAGCTTCTAGGCTCGTTGAATACATTAAACTGTGATTACAGTGAGTGACTGTAAATTGACCACGCTAGTGACTAAATGTCTTTACAGTGGCTCTTACAGAAGTTTGCAAAAGAAATCTTGAAACTGGTTTGGAGCCACAGATGAGAGGCTCAGAAAGAGATTAGCTGAAACAAGATTGAGGCCTCCAACCGCATGGTAACGACTTGCAAATACCGTGTAACTCAAAAAGACTAAGACTTATGGGTTCGTATGCTGAGAAGACACTCTTCTGGTCTGCTGGAATGTAAATGCATTCTTTGAGTAGTGCAGGAAAACTGATCAATCCGGTTCCTTACATACAGTTTGACACGAAAGTGTTTTCACAAGCGAAAAAAATTATATTTTTGTTCTTTAACATAAAAAAAAAATAGTAATCGTGAGATTTCAAATCTTTTAAAATTATATTATGTTTTTCATATGTTTGTCTTACAAAAATAATTAATAAAAATTCAAAAGTATTAACATAGGCTTAAAAAACAATAACAAATAAAAACGTGTTAAAATTCAAGTGACACGAAAGTGTTTGCACAAAAATAAAAGTTTTCAAAAATAAGGCACTATTAACTATATTAAGAATATAAACTATAAAAATTAGTATTTTGTATGACCCCCTTGGCATCAATCACCGCTTCCAACCGTCTATTCATGGAGTATATGAGTTTTTGGACATATTCCACCGGTGTTTTCTCCCATTCCTCCAATATGTACTTCTTAAGATCACTTTTATTTGTTGGACCTCGCTTGGCTGTCCTTTTCTTCAAATCAGCCCACAGATTCTCTATGGGATTAAGGTCGGGGCTTTGTGCTGGAGTATCCAATACCTTTGCACAATTATAAAGAAGCCAACACCTGACTGTGTTGGCTTTATGTTTGGGGTCATTATCTTGGTAAAACCTAAATGTTGGTTTACCATCCCTATAAAGTGCAAACTTGCGGGCACTGGACACTAGATGAGTGCGCAAGATGTCCAAATATTGTTTGGCATCCATCGTGTTTTCGATGAAGCACAACTCCCCAACTCCTTTAGTGGAAATACACCCCCAGACCATCACGGAAAGTTTCCCGAACTTAACAGTTGGAATGATGTTTTCCGTTCAAGGGCTTTCAACGGCTTTCGCCACACACGGCTGGGTCCATCGTTGTAATACAGCATCATCTTTGTCTCGTCGCAAAATATGGTATCATCCCAATATGACTCCACATGTCCCACATGCATCCTAGCGAATGTTAGACGTCTTTTCTCGTGATCCGCCGACAACAATGGCTTTTTCCGCGCAACTCGTGATGAAAAGTCGATACTTTTTAGGGCTCTGCGGACACTTTCGCGGGATATGTCAATATCGCATTCTTCCTGCAGCTCCCTGGCAAGCGTTCTGGTCGAAATTGTTGGATTGGCGTTAACTTTTCTGGCCAAAACACGCTCTGCCCTATCAGTTAACGCCCGAGGTCGTCCAGTTGTCCGCTTTGGCTCCAGTGTTTCGTCGTTCTCTGCGCGGCTAAGAATATTGTAGACGGTCCTCCTCGATATTAAAAACATTTCCGCTATCTCCGAGACTGATTTCCCCTTGGTGTGGTTATAATACACCAATTGAATCATGTCAAACGATAATCGTTTCCCTGGCATATTTAATTTTTTAAAGATGTTCAAAAATGCAACCAATGTGTATGAATTCTCTCAAAATGTGATGAAATTCATTAGAACACAGTAGCAGACACAGCTGTGCACAGCGAAAACGCCGTAAACAACGGTAAATGCGAATTTAGGAATGAAAAGAAATAAAAGAATAGCATGTGTGCAAACACTTTCGTGTCACTTGAATTTTAATACGTTTTTATTTGTTATTGTTTTTTAAGCCTATGTTAATACTTTTTGAATTTTTATTAATTATTTTTGTAAGACAAACATATGAAAAACATAATATAATTTTAAAAAAGATTTGAAATCTCACGATTACTATTTTTTTTTATGTTAAAGAACAAAAATATAATTTTTCGCTTGTGAAAACACTTTCGTGTCAAACTGTACTTGCACTTAAACCAAATTCAAGCGCTTTGTTCTGCAGTCGAACGAACTCGTTAGTCGCTAGTTTTGACCCAGAGAAGACAGTCAGACAGAGGAGACTAATAGGCAGTTGGACCGTTGGACAGTTGGACGGATAGAAGATCGACTGAAACCGAAACCAAAACCGATTCCGATACCGATACCGCAATAGAGAGATCAATCTACCAAACAACCAGTTCGAAACAAAAGAAGCTACGAGTGTGTGTTAAATTTGAGTCGAAAAAAAAAACAAAATTGGAATTTGTTGGAGTTTTTGTTGTGGTTTTTTTCGGGGTAAAAGTAAAGTAAAAGTTGAAGAAGAATTAAATGCTTATCGACAGTCGCAGAAGAAAGACACGCGGATCGCGAAACATTACTGATGAATAACTTTCGACAAACTCCGAAAATGTGTAGCCATAAAAGAAATTCAATTCCCGGGATTTTAAATGTGTTCGTCGTACTCCTGGCCTGCCTGCTACAGGTGGAGAGCATAAGAATCGACTTGAGTCCCGAGATCGCGGCTCGTAGTGCTCGTATAATGCAATTTCTTAGTGATCCCGCAACCAATTTCAATCACAATCGTCGCGTTGGTCCTGGTCCTGGACAGGGACCTCGTGTGCGTGCGAGTATTGACAACATACAGCCGCCCAAGTCCTGGCGACCACCAGCCCCACCTGGCGCAGGTGTAGTTCGACGGGAATTCAATGGAAACTGGCCAGGCAATCAGGCCACAAGATACGCACACTCAAAGGACACACCCGTGCTCGATGTGGGCAAGAATCAGTTCTATCGCACCAAAGAGGTGCAGCCCTTCAATCAGTACACACCAAACTTCAAGGCTTCTCCGCATTTCAATGCCAACATTCATCCTGGCTATGCACCGATTCCACAACACGCAATACCCGTGGAAGCCAACAAGTATCTGGGACAGAGTCAGAGCTACGAGAGCGTTCCAGCTAAACACAATCACAATCAGTTTGGACAGGCCCCCAATAGCTATGCCGTCTACGAAGAGGCCGAGAACGTGGCCAAGACAGCGGCCAGTTATGTCCAAAACTATCAGCAGACTGCTGCGCCCCAAAAGCTCACGAAAGCTGCCGAGGATTACCTGCATTTCATGGGCACAAACGAGTACTTCCTGCCCAGACACGAGCCCAACTACAGACAGTTGGATGTGGAGCGGGATCAGCTAAAGTACCAGTACCAGCAGCAGAAACATGGCCAAAAGGAACAACAGCAATATCAAGCAGTGCAACAACCTCAGCAGCCACTACAACCAATTCAACCACAGCAACCACCCCCACAACACTATCATCAAGCACATAATGTGGTAGTTGGAGAACGCAAACTGCCCGACACCAGTGCATCCTCCAGTTACAATAAACCACTGCGTGTGGCCGATCTCTTCTACCAACAAGATCCCGCTCCCTCTGACTTGGCCGTTGTGCGAGGCAGCTACCAGGCTGGCCAGAATGCCTTTGTGGTCAAATCGGATGGCAACAAGTCGGTTAAGCACATTCTATCCAGCTCCATTACAGCGAAGCCAACTCCCTCATCAGCCCTGAACTCCTATACTCAGGCCAGCTGGCACCAGGGCCACAAAACGGAAACACCTGAACCACTGAGATTTGAGTTTACGGAACACGATGCCATCAAGGGATCTGCCAGCTACACGAATGCTCCACAGGGTCAGCAGTACTACTACGAGACACACCCATCCACGGCCGCGCCAGCTCCTCCGCGGGAGAACTTGAAACCAGTTCAGGAGGTCGCAGTGCAAGCTAAGGAGACTATTGAATATGCCAAGAAGGTAAGTGTGGGAGCACTGAACAGAAAAGTACCCTGTACTATGGAGTAACCTAAGTAAATCTCTTCTACTTTGCTGTTACTAAAACTGTTATACCCTCCGCACAGGGGCTAAAGAATACCGCGACTTTCGAAAAGCGTTGTCTTCTTCTTCAAATCGATTTAGTAGCACAACGCAGACCGTTATTCATTGTTGTTTCGGGTTCAAACTTTAAACATTTACTTATGGTCTCTGTTTGGACAATCGCTAGATAATGCATTAGTTCAAAAGATATCGCTCGGATCAATTAAAATGTAAATATTCGTGATAACAATGTGTAACGAATATTTGAAATATTTTAAATGTTTCGAGCATAAAACAAATTTTGGAATCTGTAGAATTCGACAACTTTCCACTCTTGACACAAAAGCGATTTCTTCTTTATTACTGTCATGTATTTAATGAGAACTACGTCCAGTAATTTAAGATTTATATCAGTTTTAATTCAACCAAAGGCTATTTAAGTTTTATGTCATTTCAATTTCGGTTGGCGCTTGTCGGTTTTCGGTTGTCGGTCTAATTTTTTCACACTTTCTCCACTTGCCACTGTCATTAAATTAATTGCTTGATTTTTATTTTTAAACATTATTTTTACGCTTGTTTCCAGAATACCCAAGATAAGCCAAGTTTGGAGCCAGCAACGGTTTCGGCCGAGTTAGCTGAAAACGCCAAAGACAACGAGGCTTATTGCGAAAAGATTTGCGCCAATGTCTATGATGAAAATGATGAAATTGTCTGTGGATCGGATGGATATATGTACACTGGGGAGTCCCAGCTGGAGTGCTATTCTTCCTGCTTAAATATTGGTAATTAAATTTATTCACCTATTTATATATTTTACTTAAACTATTTTGTTTTTCTTTGCAGAGGTGTCGATAAAGAGTAAAGGGTCTTGTGCTTAAATGCGAGCTTTAAAATTAATTTATTTATTGATTTAGCTTAAAATTTATTTATAAGTTTATTTATTTTTGATTTAAGATTAATAAAGCGTGTAATTTGAATGAAAATTGTTTTAATTTTTGAAGAAACGGCTATTTCTGAAGCATTACGATTCCACAATTAATATAAAAACTAATTATGCGATTTCAATGCGCTATTGTTTAGAATAAAAACATAAAAGTGTAATAAAAAAGATATTGCCATATATTTATTATTGTTTATCTGCAACAGCTTAAAATTTTATTATAAAATCTAAGTCTAATCTTAATCTATTCACGGAATGCCCATAATGTTTTAAGGTACTTATCGATATTATGGGAGCCATCGATATTGTACGATATTACACTATTAAGTATCGATACGCTCACAACTATCGATAACATAGATACGCTAACAAAGCGATTCGCGTTCACCTTTTGTTTTTTGGCAGTATTTATTATAATTTCGGTAGAAAAACGTCGCAAACGCTTCCGAAGCATTCTATATATAACCATAATTCGTTTGCCTGTTGCGCGCGTGTGGAATTTCTTTTGCATGTTGGAGCAATCACTGCAAAAGAAATTCTCTACACCGAGACAACAACGCAGCGCCCTGCGACCTCGAAACGCAGCCAGTGCAATACATTGAAATGAAAAATTACGGCCCTGGAGCTGCTGCTGCAGCAGCTCCAGCCGTTAAGCGCCGTACCGACAGCTATGAAGCTGCACAAAATCATCCCCATACACCCAGCAGTGGTGAGAATTCTCGCTGCGAAAGTGACGATGAATATGTGAACACCAGGATACTGAGACGACGCATGGAACTGCAGCAGTCAACACCTGTGGTAGCTGTGGCAGCGACAACAACCTCAACGGCATCAACGCAGGGCCATGTAGAGCAACCTCAGTTTCCGGGCCCCACATCATCTGCAGCATCGTACAATGAGGAGAGAATGCGACGCAAGCTGCAATTCTTCTTTATGAATCCCATTGAGAAATGGCATGCTCGACGCAAGTTTCCCTATAAATTTGTGGTGCAGGTAATTATACATGAGGGCGGTAGTGTATATATATATAGTGTAAGCAGATCAATTGTGGAGCTTATAACTGTTCTCAGAGTCACGTGATTGGGTTGTTGAGAGGCAAACAGGGGGCCGAGCATAGAGAACTGTCTCTTGATTGTTGATTGTGTGACGCATCTCCGAAACAATGGGATGAACATTATTATCTTGTGTTTGTGTTTTGAGTTTTTGTGTTGTGTTTTCGTTTCTCATTTCCCATTCCCAATGCCAGTGTTTGACTACGCTTGGAGGCACTTGGGGCAATAACTCTACTAAAAATGTAGAATTTATACGGGATACCAGCAATTACATGTTCCCTTATCTATCGCCACTAACTATATAAACTACGTAACTCATTTTCCATAAAGTACTTTGCGTGGGTTTATTTTCAAGATATCGTTTAACTGCTTGACAAATATGTATATATGTACGTGGGTACTATAGCTTAATTGGGGATTTTTTTCATGGGTATGATTAATAGGTATAACTAGCCTTTTTCGACAGTTGCACAAGCTCAAAGCCAAATTAGAGCATAGAATCCGTAGAATTTAAAGAGATAAGACTGTCTGACGTAATTGGCAATAACCTGAGTATTCTGAGTATGCAGCGTATTAATAGACCTTGTTGATAGTCTCTTTAGCCAGAAATTATCAATATGGTTATGGCTTTTTCGACGACACTTCAGAGATGATTCGACTGTGCATTGGCGGTTTATTTGAATGGGTACGCCACTTTTAGCCTATCTGCCTCAGTTAACTAAGAGCTTATTCGCTTTTGTAGACATGGCACTGAGAACTGTAAGACTGAAGGTGTGCTACTTTAACGAGGCACGCTTAGTATCTGTGTTGCCTAGCTAGAACCGCTTGAAATTTCTATTGCCCTAATGAAAAAATAGTTGTCAACGGTATCAACAAAATGTTTCTGTTGATTGAGAGTATTCTCTACGTATACCAAGCCTTCTCCTAGAGATTATTTGAGCTCTGTGTTCATACTCTCTGCAGGAGTGTATATTTTTGATCAGCATCACAATCCGAGTCGATATAGAGTTATCCGTCCGTCTGTCTGTCTACCTGTCAGTCCGTCTGTCCGTGTGAACAAACAGATTTCAGAGGTGGTAAGAGCTACAAGTTCGAGCTTGGTGTCAATCGATCACATATTTAGTCAGTCAATACAAGAATATTTTTATTTTTCGATGCCACGCCCCCCTCGCCCACAATGAGCAAAAAACTAGACACACCTCGGAAAAATCGGTGTTTTCGGCGAATATCTCAGTAACCATGGCTCCTAGGATCACCAATTTTGGTACTGAGGTTCTTAGCAACATCATAAATGCATTGTCATTTAAAATTTTGGACTGCCACGCCCTCTTTTCCCACAATTAATAAAACAATTTTCAACATTCAATGCCATTTTTAAGGCATTTGTTCTTATCGTACAGTATTCTTATTTATAATTCGTGTAGAGACTAACTATATCAAACTATCCTGAAAGGTACATTAAAATCGGACTATAAACAAGAAAACTAGAAGGGTTACAATATTGATGATTGAACGCAATATCAACGCATGATTGCAAGCAAACACAACGAACGTTTGCGCCTGTGTGGCGGCAGCGCAGCCCGCGGACGCTGACCGTGCCGACTAATGAAATTTGTTTATATATTATCGTCGTGCATTGTATTAACCTGTTCTACCTTTCCAGATTGTTAAAATTGTACTGGTGACAATGCAGCTGTGCCTGTTTGCGCATTCGCGATATAATCACATCAATTATACGTGGGATAACCGCATCGCCTTCTCGCATCTGTTCCTCAGAGGATGGGACTCTTCCCGGGAAGTTGAGAGTTATCCGCCTGCAGTTGGACCCTTTGCACTATACGAAAAGGCCGAGTTCTTCAACACCGTGCAGTTTGCAGTCTGGGGATATGGCAACATGACCCGATCCATTGGACCCTACTTTTATCCCACTGCAAACAATACAATGCCACCGTTGACACTCTGCATGTGGAATTATCGCAAGGGCACTATTTTTGGATTCAACGAGTCCTATATCTTTGACCCGCACATCGATAAGCTGTGCGAGAAGCTGCCACAAAATGTTTCCAGCATTGGAGTGGAACAATATTTAAAAGATCGAGGAGTGGAAGTTAATTTTGCATCGCTAGTCACAGCGGAGTTAATGTTTAAGGTCAAAACAGTTAACTTTAAGGCTAACGGAGTGTCACCGGATTGCTTCAAATTCGATATTTCTATACTGTTTAATAACCAGGATCATGATGGACAAATGCTTTTATCGCTAGACGCAGATGCGACGCGTTTAATGTGCCATGGAAACACCGCTTTCATATCAGAGGCACGCTTTGATGCTATACTTCGGAGTATTCTCAATATATTAGTTATATTGACCTGCGCATTGTCTTTTGCACTCTGTATTCGGGCTCTTTGGAGAGCCTATTTACTCAGGTGCACCACAATAAGCTTTTTCCGTACGCATTTTGGCAAGGAACTTAGTTTCGATGGACGTCTGGAGTTTGTTAACTTTTGGTAACTAAAGTTTATTTAATCGTATCTGCTTTCAATTGATTAATAACTTATTGTTTTAGGTATATAATGATCATCTTTAATGACGTGCTGCTGATCATTGGCTCAGCGCTAAAAGAACAAATCGAGGGACGTTATATGGTGGTGGATCAGTGGGACACCTGCTCACTCTTTCTGGGCATAGGCAATATGCTCGTCTGGTTTGGAGTGCTGAGATATCTGGGCTTCTTCAAGACCTACAATGTCGTAATACTCACATTAAAGAAGGCCGCTCCGAAAATACTCCGGTTTCTGATTGCCGCGCTACTGATCTATGCTGGATTTGTATTTTGTGGCTGGCTTATATTGGGACCCTATCACATGAAGTTCCGATCACTGGCCACCACCTCCGAGTGCCTGTTTTCGCTGATCAATGGCGATGATATGTTTGCTACCTTTGCGACGCTTTCCAACAAAGCCACTTGGTTATGGTGGTTCTGCCAGATCTATCTGTACTCCTTTATATCCCTGTACATTTATGTGGTGCTATCGCTATTTATTGCTGTAATTATGGACGCATACGATACAATTAAGAAGTACTATAAGGATGGCTTTCCCATCTCCGATCTCAAGGCTTTTGTGGGAACGCGAACCAACGAGGATATTTGCTCTGGTGTATTCATGAACGATTTGGATGACTTTGAGCAGACCAGCTTCATGGATGTTGTGAAAAGCGTTTGCTGCTGCTGCTGTAAGCGACCAGTGGAACCTGTCCAGGGAAATGATGGCTACACGAGCCTCTCGAGCATTATGAAGTAATTGGAACGCCATAGAAATTGTTTTTTTAAATGCCTTGTTAGCTTAGTTGAAATGTTGTTATTGATTTTACTTTCGTTTGCCAAAGTTTAGTGGACACGATCCCAATGTACGTACAAAACAGCACCAACAAAAATCTACTGCCAACTCCTCCGTGAGTTCATTTATCAATATCATAATGACACGTCGGGAGAATGGTCAGATTTGTCGAAAACAAAAAGAAATAACTTTGATTAAATACAATATATAGATATTGTATAGAACCAAGTAACAAATCGAAAAAAACAAAAAATATAATATATTTATATTATTTGTATATAAATAGAATATATATGAATCCAAGTGTGATAACGTAATAACAGAACAATAGAAACTAAATCATGGAATTATTGTTATACAAACGAAATGCATCAAGATCTTCCATGTAAAAACCATATATCCAAACGAGTTTACGTACAAATAGAAAGTCACTAAATTAGTTGAATAAACTAAAATATTGTATTGGTAACAAGCTTAGTATGTTTAATCTACTTATGTTTAAAAATATATTGTAATCATGAATCCATCCAATGTGTATAAATTGCTTGAACTTATAACTGTATTAATTTAATATTATATATAATGTATTGTTTAATTTGGCCATAGTTTTCAAACACAAATGGCTAAAGATGTTGGAATATGCGCAGCTTGCGAAGAACTAAATTTCCCGCTTAAACACCGGCTGATATTTATGAAAAACAAACAAATATACACCAATACATACTCAATTTCGAGTACTCAACGCGCTCACTATCGCTTCTCTATATTGTATTGCTTCGCTCTTCCCTTTACATCATTGTGTGTGTGAGCATTCTAGTCGACAGCACACAAATTCGGCGGCCGCTCTCTTTAGCCTATAGCCCTTTGTTTGTGTGTGTGTGTGTTCTTAAACTGCAGAGCTCTGCTGCTGTTGCTGTTCGCCTGGTGTATTTAGCTGGCCAATTTTTAACTTTTGCTTGATTCGCTGCTGCTTTCGCTATGTGCTTGTGTGTGTGCTGTGTGCTACAGTGCTCGTGAACAGCTGATGCTCCAATTGGAATTCGAGGCGAACATATGTTTGAGTTTGAATTAACGGATAGAGATATTGAAAGCTTGGATCAAAAGCTCGCGTTTAAGCTTACTGTTGATTTGTTTTTGATAAATATTTTCACCAATGGATTTTAAACTGCAAATAAATATTATGTTTATACATTTTTAGCGTATTTAATATATTTAGTGCGAAGTAGCTCCATTATTATCAGCTCCGTTCCTCATTTTCCAAAGTGACGCATTAACTAATTTTATGGACTAACTGCTCCAGACTCCACATTCCAGACTAAAGTTTAAAGCTGAAGCTGAAGCAGGAGCAGAAGCTAATCGACTGTTCGGAGTCGTTTATTTGGCAAAGTGTTCATAAAAAGCATTAATTTTGTGCCGAAATCGTCCTTCAATTGTTCAGGCTGGCTAATAAATGTAGGGTCCGAGACCGTTAACGCCTTCAATAGGCCATTTACCATCCCATTTGACTGACTATTGAAACCTCACACCACTGCAATAAATACCCGATGAAAATCGATCTTTTATGTTGTTAGATTTTATTTTAAATGGTTTCCTTTTGTCAATTACAAATGTATTTAATATTATTGTTTTTTCTATTTTCTTTTTTCTTTTCTTTTGCTCTTTTGTTGTTGAATTTGATGCTTTTGTTAAAACTGTAATTTCGTTTGTAAATAAAATAATATCTGCATTATTTGTATTGTTAAAGTATTGCGTTTCTTTAAATATATATAAATATGCATTGTATATATCATTTTTTTTATATAATTTTAATTTCTTTGTGTTTTTGGTTTTTCATTTATATTCCTTTACGTTTTTAAATTACATTTCACAAAATACAATTCACAACTACACTTGACGTCAAGTTTGGGGTTTGTGTAACTTCAAACCGATCCATCTATCATCAATCATCAATCACCCAGCTATTTCCAACCCAAATCCTTTATGAAATATTGTTATAATTATTATTTATAATTTAATTTTAAATTTCTTTTTCTTTTTTCGTTGGAAAAAAATTAAAAATCGTATACATTCGCAAATTGCAATCAATTTTTTTCTTCATCAATTTAGAAAATTAATTTTCAATCACAAAAAATCAACGTAAAAATTGTTCAAGAATATTTTCATTTGTTTTTGGTTTTTTGTTTTTGTTTTTTACATTTTCCTTTTGACTGGTTGTCATTTACGTATATTCGTTACACTCGTTAGCCTTTAATAAGTATATTTATTTTATAATTAGTTATTTTATTTTTTATGATAAAAGCGTTTACTATTTACGCCAAAAACTAAAATCTCAAATGCCGAAATGTGAGAAATTCTTTTGAGAATTCTCCCACAAATTCCACAATAAACTAAATTCTACAGGCTAGCAAATATTCTTAATGTTTGATTTGATTCTTAAATATTTTGTAAGCTTATTAACAACATCGAATAGTACGCGTATCTGGTATTTTGTAATTTTATTGTTTTACCTTTTCATTTAATAAGTATGTGTATGTGTTTGTGTATATTAAACATTGTACGTCATTATAGAGAAATTTGCTAATTAATGTTTACTTTTTTTGGTTTTCGTTTGTTCTTTTGTTCGCTTAACTTGGAGAGCTTCGTTTTAATGATACGTATAAGTGTCGAGGGATCTTTTGTAAAAGCTAATTTAAAAAATAAATAAATTAAAATAAAATCAAGTAAATAACAAGCAAGCAGATGTCCCCATTAAAGGTTCAAAAAAAGCTGAAATAAAAAGAAACTTGAAATTAAAAGTAAATAAAAAGGAACTCAAAAATCTGTTGAATATTTTTGTAAAATAATTTTTATTACAATTTTTGGATAGTTTTGTTTGTTTTTGTTTTGTTTTTGCTTTTTTTTGTTTTTTTTAGAAATAGTTATAGTTGCTAAAACATTACACACATAGTTGCTACATTGTATTATATAATTTATTATATAATTCATTTCTTTTGTTTTGTTTCGTATGTGAAATGGTTTCCAAAATGCCAACAGTTAAATTGTCGCTTTTCCATATATAATTTATTTATATTTATATATATATTTTAATGCATATATTAAATAAAAACACAATAGTTTTTAATGTTGAAAGATATTGTTTTCGTTACAACTAACATTACATTTATTTAATACTATTATATAAATTTTTACTTTATACAATTTTTCCTTTGCTTTAAATGTTTTAAATGCAAAAATGCCCTGCGTTTGGCTGCAGCTGAAAACTTGGCAAATTCTTTCCTTTCTTTCTTTTTTTTTTGTAAATTTTTTTTATTTTATATTTTGGGGAATTTCTCGTTTTTTGTAAAAATTAAATTCAATGTTTGAGCTTAAATGCAGCGCTGCCTGTGACGCTAAAATGCAAATTACTTTTTTACTCATTTGTCCTCGTGTATTTTCTATTTTTGTGTGTGTTTTTATAGTTTAGTTTTTAGTTTAGGATGTTAAGTTAAAAAAAGTCGTTTAGAAACTAAGCGCAATTTGAAAAATATGTACAAAAAATAAGTGCTGGATAATGGCTTAAGTTAGATTTAAATAATTTACAAATGGTTTTGCAACACTGTGCGCTCGCTAGCTCGCTCTCAACATTTTGATACTGCGACAACCCTAAAAAATCGCACTATAGCTTTCAATGGGAATTCGAAATGTGTGTGTGGTTTGTTTGTGTGTGTTTCACTATATATTTAAGGTTTACGTTTACGATTAAGTTTATGTTTAGGTTAAGGTTAATAGTTTAGGTTTGTTTGATTAAAAGTTACTTGTAATTTCGAAATATGGCTCGTGGCTCTGACTTGGCAGTGTGGGCAGAGTTGTAACGCTTTTCGCTCTCTTTGAACTTCCTCTTCCTCTTCTTCTTCGTTTTCTTTTCTTTTTCTTATTTTTGTTTTGTTTTCTCAGTCTATTTCGTTGAAAGAAATTAATGGAAAGAACCAAAGATACTTGGGGTGTATGGTAAATGCGGAGCGAACGCGCCTGGTTCTCCTTACGTTAACGTGTGAATGGCTCTTGCCAGAGCAAGACAACACTACTCTCGACCTTTGCCATGCTGTTGCGCTCCTTGCTCTATCCTTTTGTCGATTATTTCAAAGGTTTCTGTTGTGTTTTTTCTTCTTCTTTTCGACTAGAATTCTGTTTTACGCTTTCTTCTTTTTTAAAACAAACTACAGCTATAAAAAAAAACAAAAATTAATATGGCGTTGCTTGAAAACCTCTGAGAAAGAGACAGGCTAGCGAGGGAGAGATGCGAGAGAGTGAGACAGGCATATGCGTAGACGGAGGGAGCGGGAGACTGCGCTCTTTACAGCTGACTGAAGCTACTCGTGGAGACCCAATGCGCGTTGTCCGGGCGTACCATTAACTATATGGGACCGTAGTCGCTCAACGCCTGCCCCGGATGCTGGGAGCCTGGTCCGCCGGGTAGGGTTACCACCACGGAGACCGCTCGTGAATCTATTACCGAACCGGGCGCTGTGCTTTGCCCACCGCCGACGGCACCACCAACACCAACACCGCCAACTCCAACACCACCGCCACCATTGACATTGCCGTAAACGTTAGCGGCATTCATGGCGCCACCGTTGGCACCACCACCACCGCCTTGTAACAAGCTGCCAGGAGGAGCTCCCATGCCAGACATACCGCCGCCAGCGACCGTACTATTGCTCATGCCCGCCGTGCTCATCAGGGTACCGTGACCACCCAGCACGCTGCCGCCACCCATGGTTGATGCTCCTCCCGACTCTCCATGTCATACATGACTGGCCGCCGGCTGCTTGAGAACGTGGTGGTGCAAATGATGGTGGCTGGTGGAAGCCACCGAGGCACCGCCCGCTTGTGTGTATGGCGTGGCCAATAGAGATCCCGCCGCCGACCCCACCGGCATGCCCATGCCAGAACCCGCGTAGGGATGTGGAATGGGTGGCCTCTGTTTAATCAGCGCTTGATTGGCGCCTGTGCGATCCGGCGCTCCAAAGAGACGCCGCCAGAAGCGACGCCAACTCTCCAGGGTCTTGCCCGACCAGATCCAGACACCCGAAGTAATGCCCACGGCCAAAGCCATGAAATATTTGAGCATGAGTACGGAGTACAACGGCTTCTTGCCGGGTCCCTTCACCTGTGCACAGGGACAGGCCAAAGCCTTGATCCAATCCTCGAAGTAGGCGGCCTCGTACAGATAACAGCCAATCACAATGGTCGCTGGCACCGTGTACAGTACTGAGAAGATTCCGATGCGGATCATTAGCTTCTCCAATTTGTCCGCCTTGACGCCGGCGCCAACGCCACCCTGCTGCTTGATGACCGATCGGATGCGGAAGAGTGAGACGAAGCCGGCCATGAGGAAGGTGGTGCCAATGACCAGGTAAACGAACAGAGGCGCCAATACAAATGTCTTCAGATGATCCGGATTGAGATTACCCACATAGCAGATGCCCAAAATGGGGTCACCATCGACTGCGGAGAGCAGGAGAACAGCCACGGATTGGACCGTGGGTATCAACCAGGCAGCCAGATGGAAGTACTGTGAGTGCTTGGTGATTGCTTCATTGCCCCATTTGAGACCGGCGGCCAGGAACCAGGTGAAGCTCAGTATGACCCACCAAATGGACGAGGCCATGCCAAAGAAGTAGGTGAGCAGAAAGACCAGTGTACAGGAGTGTGGACCCGTTGAGCTCTCGCGGAGCAGACGTCCATCGCAGGCGATTTCCTCGTTCTGAAGGAAGTTGCGCGATAGATAACCAACGGCGACCATGAAATAGCAGGCGGAGAGGAAGACAATCGGTCGCTCTGGGTACTTAAACCTTTCGGTGTCGATGATGAATGTGGTTAGGGTCATGAGGGTGCTGCAGAAGCATAGGCCCGACCACAGGGCGATCCACAGGCCGGCGAAGTCCTTTTCGTCGTTTGTGAAGAACGGTCCTTTGCACGGAATGGCGCAGTTTTGTACGCCGGCGATCCTTTGGACAGTCAGATTCATGTACCAGTGATGGTGAAGCATTGGGGACTGCTGCATGAGCTGCTCCTTCCCCAGGACGATCAGCGGGGAACGGCACGAGCAGCTGCACTCCCTTCCGCTTCCCTTTTCTCCTAGGGAATTTTGGCAGTTTTTTGAATTCTTTCCCTTGCACTTGTTCGACGAGGACGATGATCCGGTGCCACTGGAGCCACCTTGCTTTCGCTTGCCACCTGATCCGGAGCCACTACCACCACTGCCGCTGCTACCACCGCTGCCACCACCGCTAGACCCGCTGCCAGCCTCAGTGTACGAGGGCTGCTCCATGCACAGATTATCGGCATCCCCGTGCAACGGCAGATGCTCACAGGCCATGCGTTCGGGCCACTCGAAGCTATATTGCTGCATGATGGGGGCACAGCCAGCACGAGCACGCTCGCAGACACTGCGGCACACGGGCAGCGGATTGTGGTAATCCTCTAGGCAAATAGGTGTGTACATGCTGCAGAGGAAGAACTTAAGATCTGGCGAGCATTTGATCTCCACCAGAGGCCAGAACTGATGTACCTCTAGGCCCGCCTCGTCCTGTGTCTCGTGGTTCATTTCATTGGGAAACGATGTCATGTTGTAGCCAATTCCTCGGCACATGGGTATCGTGATTTCCTCGCAACGCGAATTGGGATCTTTTGGTATGGCTGGCACACCATAGCCAGGCGCTGGACTCACGTCCATCGAGTGTGAGCCCATTCCCATGCCCATGCCCATTCCCAGGTGACCGCCGCCATTGTCTGTCATGTGTTGTGGACTGTCCGCATGCACGGAACAGCTGATGGCAACAAGTAAAAGCAGCAGCAGCGTTGCCAGCTTTTCCAGCCGCGTTGCCAGATTCATATTGAGTTTCATTTTGTGCGTAGCAATTAGCTTTTTGTTTGGAGTGGGAGGAGCCTTCTTAACTCCTCTTCTTGCGTTGCTCTCTTTCACTTGCTCACTGTTGCAAAGGAAGCTGCTTCCTTCTCGCTCGCTCGTTAAAGTTTAGCTATAGAGCGAAAGGCTTCAAGGCTGCCGTTCGCGTCAAATTGTCAACGCTTGACAGTGGGCGTGCCCTAGCTGCAAAGACAGAACAGAAAAAGGATCATTATTATTTGTATCAGAACAGATCTTAAGCTTAGCAGCGCTAGAATTAAACTGATTTTCTAAAACCTAAATTTGTACAGCGAATGCTCTCAATGAGTTGGTAAATAATTCTTAAATGGAATTGGAAATTAAAATCTATTTGAAAATGTTGCTGACAAGTTGCAACTGCTCTTTCCTGTGCTCCATTTGTTTCAATTGGAGCGACATCGACTTGTCACATGTCTACTCGTCTACTCTTCCGCCAATATTTGCTGACGCTGCACAGTGGGCATTCTGGAGTGGACACTGAACAGCGAACAGTGGGGAGTTGACACTGCTGCGAGTGCATCAATCAAAATCAGTGATTTTTATTAAATTTGACGGCGTCTGCTGGTTGGCCGACTGTTGCTCTATCATAATGGGCTTGATCAAAGTGTTTGCTCTGCAGGGCAAACCCCTTCAGTCAACCATTTAAAGAAAAAGGCTGTGAAAATATGCCCAGTAGGGAGGGTAGGGAAATTAATTCAAGACAATTGCTCACTTGACGTCGCCACAAAGTTGGCGCACAAATTGAAGTCACAGACGGTGCAGTGTTGCGTGACCAGCGTTGCCACCTGACGTGAGACATCTTCGGAAACTGTGTCAACTCTAGATATCGATGTCAATTATCATCAACATTCTGCGGTTCCCGTTGCCGTTCACGCTCAGCAAAGAGAAAAAATGTAGCTGAGAACTCTTGGCTTTTAAAATTGACAGCTGGTCAAGTTGGGCGTGGCGTCAAGTGGGCGTTCAGAGCCAAAAGTGAAGGGCGCACAGACTCGCACACTTGCTACAAGTAGCAAGTGTCAAATGACATACATATTTGTGGCTTTTGTGGCCAGCTTCTGCTGCTGCAGCAGCAGCTGCGTGTGGTCCAAAAACAACATGAAAGCTTTTAAAGCCAACGAAGCAAAACTGTCAACGCCAGCTGCAAATATTGGTAAGTTGTTCGCTGTAGTTTCTTGTCCGTGTCCCTGTCCTTCTCCTTTGTTATTTTACTTTTTAACTGAATGACATTTTAATTAATAACATTTTGGTGGTCCTACCACCCTCCCACCGCTTTAGCAACCCCAAAACTCAAGAGTTCTTTGGAGTTTGCTTTCGGTTCCGAAACATTTTTCATGTAAAAATGTTTGCCAAGCACTTCAAAATAATTAAGTAAATAACGCTGCCAAAATGGGTGAATGCCAAGTGTTGTCGTTGTTGTTTCACTGTTGCCATTCACCCCGAACACATAAACGGGGAAACACAATATCGTGTTATGGGGCGTGGGAATATTGCAATGCATTCGCTATCGGCATCTCGATTACAGTCGATTCTATTCTTGTCACTCACTTCACTCGATTATTTATTGTGTTTTAATTGAGTTTGAACTGCGCTTAACTTGATGTTGGTTTAATTAAAGGATAATAAAGGCTTGGATTAAATAATTGAGACTAGAACTCTATTTAGTATAAAAAGCTTTGTAATTTACCTTACACAAAAGTGAAACCCTAAAGCCAAGAAAAAGTTGAGTTCTCTTAGAAAAATAAAATATGTGAAATGTTTTCCTTGTCAAAACAATTACCAGACTAACTGTATGTACCCACAGCGTGTGTGTGAGTGTTTGTACTTTCACAATTAAATAGAAAACGTGACCAAAATGGATGACAACAAGTCTGATGAGAAATGCAGGATGAACTAAACTATAAAGCAGACTGAGGTATACACATATATGAGTATAGTGCGTGTGTACATGTGTTTATAAGTGTGTATTTCTTTGATTACACATATGTACATATTGGTGATGTTATGGCCTAAAAAAGCAACAACAACACGCCCTTATTATGACTACAGTATCAAGTGGCTTGTTGTGTTTGGCAGAAGGCAGACATTAGGGCCTGGAATTGGAATTGGTTTCGTTTGGTTGTTGTTGTTTTTGGTTCACCCTACACCCTAGACCCTACACCCTACAGCTATGAGCTAAGCCAACTAATGGGTATGCCAGCGTCTAATACTTCTCGGCTCGCACATGTGTGTGTTCATGGGAATGGAAATGGTTTGGAAATAATAGCAAACGTGCCTCTTTCGCAGCTATAGAGAAAATGCATAAATATTGCTTTTAATAGACAGAGAGCGGGAGAGAAGGAGTAACGGGGGAGAGAGAAAAATAACAGAAAATGTCTCAAGTGGTCGTTGTCCAGTCCGAGGTCCATGAAAAGTGGTAGCCATACAAATATGCACAAGTGTGTGTGTGTGTGTTTATGTTTGTCTTGGCCCCGATCGCCAGTCGGTCCGTCCGTCCGACCGTTCGTCTGGACATATGGCATGTTTATTTAGTGATTTGTTGTTTCTCTCGTCTAGAAATGCGACTCATATTGTTTATTTAATTGTTAACAAGCGTTCAGGTCAGAGCTCGACACAAGTAACAAATTATGACCACAACAAGCGGACAAACTAAGCTCTCCGATCCCAAGATCTAAAAGTGGAGACCCACTAGGGGAAGGGGAAGGGGCTGCGGCTAAGAACCAACAACACTCACATTGCATTCATTTTGCAAATCATGCAGAGCAAGAAGAAATTGAGTCTAGAATTTATACAAAATCACGCTGCCAACAAGTCTCAACGATGTTTGGCCAAGCTCTCGAACGCGACCAAGTTGTCTTGGCCATGTTTACCCAAGACTTGAGTGCAAGCAGAGTGTGGGGAGAGATCTTGGCTGCCAAGAGATCGCTAACAATGTATGCGTGTGTGCGATCGTTCGTGCGTTCGTGCGTCTGTGCGTCCGTGCGTGTTAACGCGACTGCAAGGAAATTGGTGAATGGCTGCGCTTCAATGCACTAAAGAGACCAGGTCCAAAAGCCATGGCTAACCATCCACAGACGGCGGAAGCTGTGACCAAAGTTGGCAGTGGACAGTGGACAACTTGACTGTTTTAATTAAACAAACAAGGCGAAGGCAGAAATTGCGGCTAAAACAAGTCACAACAGAAGGAGAGAATGAGAGAGAGAGAAAGGGAGAAAGATGAAGATAGACAGCTAAACAACAGGTAGCTAAAGCTGTTTGCTTACAAGTCAGGGTACAGTTGTCACTCGCGTATGCGAAATTCTACAATTTATATGCAATTATCGATTTGTTATCGACGTGCTAACGTGGCTAACAAACAGACTAACACAGCTATAACTTTTCCCCCGCTAAAAAAAGCGTTAATTGATAAATAAAGGAAAATCACGCCAACAATTAAGCAAACAATCGATAGCAAAAAAGTTTACAAAGCGAAACTCGTTAATCGATAACTTATCGTCTGCAGCAATGGAGGCAATCAATCAAAACGTCTGCAAAAAAACGAGGTCTTCATAGAAAAACATCTAGAAAAAAGGTAAAGAAAATGGAAAATGGAAAAAAACGAATGGAAAAACTTGGCAAACCACAGAGCACTTAAACTTTTCTATGGATCGCTGCACACAAAGAAGCGTTGAAGCAGCAGCAGTAACAGCAACAGCAGCAACTACAGGTAATGCTGCAGGTAGGTGCAACAGTGCCCAAAAAAGAAAGGGGGGAAAATGGAGTTGGCCTTGGCTGCTGCACAGGCAAAACCGCGAAAATCAATTGAAAAACTCACAGGCAAAAGGAACAAAAGGGCAGCAGTTGGAGAGGGGAGGGGTTGGGAGGAGACAGGTGAGGTGGCTGGCGACTGTTTGACTTGCTGTTGTTGTTGTCGGCGAGCATCAAAAAGCGCGTAGCGGCGCAAAATGAAAACAGTTTGTCGACTCAAGCGGGGCAATGAAAAAAAATGAAAAACTTTTCCCGGCAGTCGACCCGTGTTTCAGCTGTTACCTCTGCACTGCTCCCACCCCTGCACTCCCTACCACTCCCCCACCCCTCGCTCAGTGGCACAAAGTCAATGCAGACAAGTTCCATGACCTTACAAACGCAGCAGAAATAAATACAGTGTGCAAAAAGAACACAAACACACACACAGCTGGCAAAGCGAGTCCTTTGGGACGAGCTTACCATGTGGTGGGCGGGCGTAGTGTGGTGGGTTGTCCTGTGGTGGGCTGTCCTGTGTGTATAAGTGTGTGTGTGTGTGTGTGTTGTGTCTCGTGCTGCTTTGCCAACGTCACCGTCAACGTAATAAACAAAACTGGCTCAAGATTTTTACGCGTCCGCCCATTAAAATCATTGACATTTAAATGCGCATTTTTGTCGCTAACGTTCGCCAGAGGGCGCCACAGTCAACCATACACTTTTGCTACTTTTGAGCAAGCAAACATTTTGTGTGTTGTGTTTTGGGTTTGAGTTGGAGTTGGAGTTTGAGTTCTAGTTGGAGTTTGAGTTGGCGCAGAGTTTTTACAGTTTTCAAGTATAACTCAAAAGTGCTTTTTTCCCATTGCTTTGATGTTTTTGTTGTGTTTGTTGCCGCTTTTATTGCTTTGTGCGCTGTCCTGCAACTGTATGCGTGCATGTCACTGTGTGTGCCTGTGTGCTTGTGTGTGTGTATTTATTTGGCGCCCCCTGGCGGCTGTAATGCTGGCTATCATTAAATGCTCTTTGGCATCATAGTTGCTCTTGTTTTTTTGCATGCTCTTTACAATTAAATTTTAATTAAGTGGACAGAAGGATTGTGAGCGCTCTCTCGCCCGCTGCCTCTCTTCCGTTCTCCCTCTCTTACTTGCTTAAGCACAAAGCGCATTGAGCTTTGACTTTGCTGATTATGATTTTGATAAATCTGTCTCTCTCTCTCTCTTGGGATTGCATTTGCGGCTTTTGTTTTGATGAATTATGTAATGAGGCAAATGCATAAATTATGTTTAAGCTAGCAAAAGATAATGCCAAGCAGAGTTCTGAGTGAATCAGAAAACTCTTCAACGATTTGCAGAGACAAATACTTTATAAAGCGAACATAAATAATAACAATGGGACAGAAATGCTTGTTTTTACCCTTACGAGCTCGAAGCCGAGGGGTTGATTTCAGGCAGAACTGCTGTCGTTCCACTTTTCCAGTTCCGAGAGTGTTTTCTTTTATTAAATTTCTTTTTTGCACAAACTGTATTTTGTTCGGGGGTCTAAATGACACCGCAGAAAAAAGGACAAAGTGACAGGCGTTGAGTGTTTTTCGCTGACTTTGGTGGGGGTTGCTGAAGGATGAATGGGCAGTGGGACTGGGTGACTGAGTGACGGACTGCCTGAGTGGCAACAAAAACATGGAAATAAAATTAAATTTCCGATTTCCTTGGCTTTGTCGACTTTGCCTTTGACAGCAGCAAATTTTGCTAATAACAAAACGAGTGCAGCTGCAACATTCCGCACGGAAGGAAGAGGGTGACAGTGGGAAGGGGGACAGTAGGGGGTAGTGGCTCTGGAGGGTTGCTCATAGGTGAAGGGATGTGTCGACTGAGTCTCAGCTTGACTAAATACAAAAAGAGTGTCAAGTGTCGCTAAAAAGGCAAAACATGTGAGAGTCCTGTTCTGTTCTCCCCTCTTCCCTCTTCTCTCCTTCCCCTCCGTCCCCTACCCCTCTGCTCTTGGCTGCGCAGATTTATTTTTCATTTGGAAATTCAGCTAGATGAGCAGGCGTTTTTGTATTTTGACAGTTGGCAACACGTTTCCGGTTTTCTTTCAAATGCATTTTCCCCCATTTCATTTTGTCCATAGCATACTTTTAGGGGAGCACAGGAAAAACAATTAAAAAGGAATTGCCGTTTGCATACGCCACAATGACAGCGAAATTTGTGGAAAATTGTCTGAGAGCATGGAGGGCTGAGAGCCAAGAGGTGAGAGGTAAGTAGTGAGGGGCCCAGAGGTAAGAGGTGTCTTCTGCTATTCGCCTTTTTATGATAGGACGTTGGAGTCGTAAATTAGAGGAGTGGCTACAGGGAAAAGCATAAATTTGATGACCTTTTGAGTGGGGTGCACCATAAAGAAGCCACATATTGTGGCAAGATGCGGATGCGGACACGGAAGTGGAAGTGGAAGAAATACTTGTCGAGTTTTACGATGCACTCCCAAATTGCTGGCAGACTGAATGAAAAACAAATAAATGTTTTGTAAAATTCGATATCGAGTCTCGATCTCTTCCTATATTTATGATTTCTGCTTATTTTCCTCTTCTTTATTTTTTAAATATTTTTTAATGTCTTTATGATGACCAATTTGACATTATTTATTATTTTGTCTATATGAATTTTATGTATATGTTTTCATTATTATTATTGTTGTTATGCGTAATTTTTTTATTGCCTTTTTAAGAGCTGAACGAGCATTTGTATTCTAGCATGATTTACATTTATGGCGTTTAATAATCGACTGCGTTTTATGGCTAATTTGTTGCCTGCTGCTCCTGGCCTGGTCTACTCACTGCATATATATAGGTATATATACTTTTTTATGTCAAACGATGTCATAACTGAATCGTAAATTCATTGCAGCGACCCATTAAATTTCATAGAAATGTACAACTTTGAAATTGCATTGCACTGACGAGTGCAACCAAAGGGGTGTGTGTGTGGAGTGTGTGTGAGTGTGTTTGGTGTGTGTGTGTGTGTGTGCTGTGTGGTGTTTGTTTTATGGCAATTAAAGTAGCAACTTCGATTCGTTGACATTGACATGGATATAACAGCTTGTGTGCTGTGAAGAATTTGGTCTCTGGTGCGGCAATAAACACAATATTTTTTATGGCCATTTGAATGTGTGAAGCAAACGACCTGTGGTCAAATGTGTGTAGCGTTAAGGTGTGTGTGTGTGTGTGTGTTGCATGCCATAAGATGTATGATAGCGCTGTGTGTGCCTGCTTGGCTAAAAATTCCTTTCACAGTCCCATTTTTATTCCCCGTTTGAGACTCGAAACGGACTCGCAAATATTTTTAGTGCCTTTTGATAGTGCTGACATTTTAGCTATTTAAAAGATAGTTCCAAGGGTAGTTTTCTATGGCTACTTTCTAAGACAAAATCTATCTTCTATCGTTCATTTAGAGCCCTATTGTATTTTGATTCCTGTTTTTAATTTCTTTGCTTCCTTTAGCCTTTTCTGGCCTCTAAGTTTGCTTATTAAACTAGCTATTTTGCTGTGTTAAAAGTCTGGCAACACTGCCAGACTCCCATACCACACCCTCTCGCACTCCCTCACATAACACACGTGTTGTGCACACGTATTAATTAATGTCTGTGTAGAAATTAAGTGAAATATATCTGCAACATGCTCACATAAATGCGTTCCGAGGATGTTTCTGTCGTCATCATCATCGCCATCATCATCATCACCATGGCTACCATTGCTCTGCTTGTCTATGTGACAAAATGTCGCTGACATGGATAATTAATGGTCTGTCTGCAGAGGGGGTTATCTATATATATCTATATGTATGTCTATGCATGTTCCTGTAGCTCCAGGCTCCTGTAGTTGCTCCTGTAGTTTCGCTTAATTGCTTGTTTTGGGTCTTGACTTTAGCGGGTACACCATTTCAGACAATTTGGCCAATTTTTTTTTTGCTTTTTTCTGCTCTACGCATTTAGCTTTATTTATTAATGTTGGTCAAAAGCAAAAAAGGAACACACGAGCAGCAAACAATTGTCTTGCGAATTAATTGCTTGGACATTTTATCTAATTTATGGTTAATTCCCGGCAAATGAATTAAACGAGCCAAACTGTTGCCAAGACTACATGTTGCTGCAACATTGTTGCTGCCACATTTAATTTGTGCATTTGCATGCAATGCAAACAAACAAATTTGCAAATGATTTGGAATATTTTACTCTGTCTTGTGTGCCACATAAATTTGGCTTTTTAGTAGCCAACGAATTTTATTTATTTGCTTAGCAAAAATAGCAAATTTTGCAGCTTGACTTTGAATTCGAATTTAGCTATTTTATTTGTTGTTTATTTTTTTTGCTTTTCTTTCTTATAAGTGGGAAATTTTGACGTCTCGATGTCTGGTTTGTATTTCAATGCCATAAATTTGTCGCCGCTTTGCTGTAAAAATAAGCTGACTATCACACACACACACACACATACAGTTATTACTTCGTACATATGTGTGTGTGTGTGTGTGCTCTGCTGGAATCATTTCCTTTCAGTGTTGTAACATTACGCATACGCCCCGTGCCGCCGCCTTCCTTCTGACATTGATTTTTATTTGCTGCCTGCTTGCTTTGTATTATTTTCTTGTATTTAATGGCATTTCTAGCGTGGTTTATTTGTTGGCATGCGTGTGACTCGACGCCGAGCGATAACCCCCCCGCTACACACCGCCACTGCCATGCCTTAACCCTCCGCAGCCCCCCAACTTTTTTCTCCCACTCCCCCTGCTGCTGCTGTCTCTGGCATGCGTTTAAGTTTTCAGTTAATGGCTTTTAATGGCATTCCTGTTGTTTTTCTTGTTGCTGCCGCTGTTTTGCTTGGCTTTCTGCTCAAAATCTAAAACAAATATCAAAATCAATTAGTTGCGTAAATTTTCGTTACGTTTCCAGTTACAAATACTTTACACACTAAAGTCTTAAATAAATTCTAACATTTCGTTCAATAATTTAACACTCTCGTAGAGTGATAAACATTAGCTAATCCAAATGCATAACCAATGGCCAAACCAAATACCACAAATTATTTTATTCTCATACTCATAAATTTGGCCACCCCCTCCCTGAGTGTACAGCCCCCGTTCGTCTCGACTTGGGGTTTTGTCTATAGTGGGGAATTTCAATGAGGCATCTCGTTTATAATTTATGGCGCTGTGGCTAATGGCCAAATTGCCCATAACAATAATTTGCATGCATGCGTTTCAAGTTTGACTAATTTCTTGGCTAGTCGAAAAACCAAATAGAGAAAGACGAGTGAAAAGAGAGCGAAAGGGAGAGAGGGAGAGAGCAGATACCGCTGCGACAGTGGCAATCTTATCGATAAGAACACAACACACGTCCATATATCACTCAATATCAAGTGTATTTGATATGGTTTTGTTCTGTGGCACACAAATCGAAACAATTTATAACAATTGCTTAATTGAAACCGAGGGCCACACCAAAACACACAAAAACACCAAAAAAATACTATAAAAAAATGTAAATTTATGAAAGCAGCAGCCACAAATCGAACCAAAATCATAAATAAATCGCTTCGCTTATCGCTTGTCGGTTTCCCGCAACGAAATCAAAGTGAAACTGCCGACTTGAAGCGTTTTTCCAATGGGGAAAGTGCTCGACAAGCCATCGACTATACAACTATTTGAATCCATATACCCAAAGACTGTCCGACTGAGTGAACTTTGTACGCATTCGCATCATATCACAGAACTGTCACTCGAAATTTAGTAAACTAATAAAGACCCGCAGGGCTCAGACAGCCAAGAGTTAACAGCTAAAAGCCAACAGGGAACAGGGAAGAGGGAACAGGGAACAGGTCAAGTTGGACGTGGGTTCTGCTGTCTGATAAGCTACACATTTTCTGTTTGCTGTTATCACTTATGAGTGCTACTTTTGTAACAGCTCAAAATTATGTTGTTGTGCAGAGGGAGTAGATTTAAACTTCACTTTAGTTGTGGAACTTATTCAAGTAAAAATGAGCTTTATCAGCCAGCTAAGCAGATCAACTTGACTCTAATAAATAAACTATTTATAGTTACTTAAAGCCACTTAATATGTACTACAAGTTTTCTTCGATGTTTCATTTCCTTACATTGTATATTTTCAAAATCAATTTCATTTCAAATAAAGTAACAAAAAAATCTAGAAATAATTTCCAAAAGTACTCGTAAATATGGCCAAGTCAGTCTGGCACAGTCTGTCCGTCTGTCTGTCTGTCCCTCTGTTCGCCTGTCCAAACTCGTCTTTTACCAATTTACACAGACTGTATCATTTTGTTGACTTGGCTTTGCTTTATGGCCCGCTCTCTGCCCGTTAGAATTGGCTCTTACATATTTGGCGCTATGGCATCGTAAATATTTTTATTGCAGCCCATAAAAAACAACAAAAAAAGTAAAAGAAGTGCAATAGACTAGTGACTGTATACCGTAGACTGTTGACTAGTGAGTAGTGAGTAGTGCTATCAACAGTTTCACGCCTTCCTGTAACGCAGTAACGTGTATCGCAGTATTGGCATGCGAGTATCTTGTTTGCGAGTATCTGTTTTGTACAAGTATCTTGTATCTTTTGGGCTTTGTTTATGCCACACATGTTACGCCTACGAAAAAGTCGTATAAAAAATACAAAATAAAAAAAATAAGAACCGAGTTGTGCGTCCGTTGTCATTGCCACCAGAACAGAACCGAGACCCGAGGAGACCTACCAATTCTTGCATCTTCTGCTTCCTCTTCTGCTTCTTCATGCAGCCCGCCCGTAGTGCCTTCATCCGTCTGTCTGCTGGTCTGTGCACCTCCATTTGCCTGCCATATGTGGCAGAAATGCTAATGGGCCAGTGGAAACTTCATTTTTCGTTTCCAGTTCTACCTTCTATTTTTATATGTATGTTTTTACATATTTTCTTGTTGTTGTTGTTGTCCTCAGCTTGGCATTGCCTTGTCTTCTCTCTGCTTGAAGTCTCTTTTCACTGGGCGCTTGTCAATCAAAAAAATTATGCTCAGTTCCTTCAACCGCAGCAAACTTCTGTCGAGACTAACTAAACTTGAAGTCGAAGTCGTTTGGCCAATTTTATGTATGGAATTATTTAGAATACGTAAACTCTGTAAACTCTGGAGCAACTCTAGAGCAACTCTGGAACAACTCTAGCCAATTCAGTTCCCTTCGTTCTCATCTACTTTTTAGCATATGTTAATTGAAAACAGGAAATCAACTTTAAACTAAGTTCAAATCTGGTCAAATCTTTAGCTAGCCTACTAAGAGCTTATTCCTGCGTGTTTAGAGTCTATCGAAATCGATAACATTTACTGATTTTAATACCTCTAACTAAATATCATTTTGATTATCTTTCTTTGCAGTACTTTACTCTCAATTCATGTATAAAACTTGTCTTGTTTGTATACTTATTCTTTTAGTTATCGATAACATAACTGTATCCATCTGATTTGCTGTTATCGTTCCTACTTCCAATCTAAATGTATCTTTAGCTATCTATCTCTGACTTACACAAATCTTCGCTTACTTTTGACTCCAAATTCCCCCCCTAATTACTCATAAACTTTAATTATCGATAACATGTGTATATCGATGCTGATTTCTTGCATACTAAGTGCTGGCTAAAAGTTGAAGTCAACACACATACGAGCACAGTACATACGCATTTGGGCCTGTTGTAGTTGTGCCAATTGCCAATTGCCAAATGGCCAAAAGACGTGCTTCCAACGGTGCATTAAATGAGCAGCCAAAATGAGGGTAGAAGGCGGGACAGGGGGTGGAGTTTGAGGGAAGTTGGAGTGGGGCTGAATTGGCTGGCAGGAAAAAGCAGCGAATGCAATGAACTCTTGGCATCAACCGACGGCGCGAGTTCTTTAAAATAAACGCGGCACGCGGCAGCTAAGGGGCGGCAGGGGGGCGTAGTGGGTTGGATGGAGGGCAGATGTGCACCCACGCTCCTTTAGCATTGTTATACTACTTCGGAAAGTGCAGGCTGCCGGCAATCAACGCACTTGTTCCTGTTGTTCTCGATGTTCGTGTTCATTTTGTTGTTGTTGTTGTTTGCTGCTTCTTGTTATTGTTGTAAACTATTTATGCATTTCGAAGTTTATTTGAAACACTGAGGAATTTCATTCCAAATGTTGTTTTTCCTCGCTTTTCTTGCATCTCACAGTTCTCTCGCATCTTGAATCTTTTTTCGTTGCTGTTTGTTGATTTTATGTACTGTTTTTCTTGCTTCACTTGCTCAAATGGGGCACAAACACAAACACACACACGCACACACAGGGAGAGCGACGGGGTGCCGTCTTTGCCCTGCGGCCACATATGGTCACCTTAATTTGCTCATGCCCTGGCCCACACCCTCTGCTCCCACCTTCCACCTTCCGCCTCCCTCCAGTTCCCACTGCAAATAATTTATGCGTTTTTCCTTGAGTTTTGGTTTATTTTTTCAAGCGCATTTCAACAGCTAAAGCAATCGGCAATTTGCTGGGCGGAAACAGAAACATCATCAAGGGATGTTCAATGTTGGAATCTTTGCGTTGCTTATGGCCATGATCATCATCATGCAAGTACCGGACTCAACGGGTGGCGAGACTCAACCAGAAGATTCCAGCGCTAAGTTTACACTGCACCAAATGAAACTACTTGATGGCGTCAGAGACTTCTTTGTGGCCTTCTGTTAAGGTAGTGTGTGTTTAAGCCCTGTCAGAGTTATTAACAGGGTTTGAAGCTGTCGCCAGTCTGTGGCCTAAGCCCAAAAGCAGACTACAGTTTGGTTTTTATGGCAACTTGCCACAGGCTCAGTGAGCCAACAGTCGGCCAAGCGAATCTTGGCCCTTTCTTATACTTGGCTTGATGTCTTGCTCAATTGGTTTAAGGAACTTGAGGCAACTTTTATGCGTCATCGTTTGGCAGTAGTGTGTGTGTTTGTGTCTCGACTCTTTTGGCAACAACTTTCGACACTTTTTTATATTAGCCATAAAGTTGGCTGTTTTGGCCTTTTTACTGCCGTCGCACATTGTCAATTAATGTCAGGTAATGGGCGTACCAGATGTCATATAAGACATTAAATGATGTAATGACAACTGAGAGACACACACACCTCTAAACACACACACAGCAGCTCCTAATTCTGTATGCTCGACTATTCCTGTATCCCAAATGTTGCATCTCGTGGGAAACATTGTGGGCTACTTCCATGGAATTGTCCCCAAAAGCCAGAACAAAACATCGTCTCATTTAATTGTATAACGCATGTAGATCTCATTAATGATTAGTATAATGCGCCATCAAGTTGTAAATCCAAAAGCTCTTAAACTCAACTCATATGTATCCGTTATGAGTACTCTGATTTGTGTCTAAAACATGTGAGATACAAATGTATCTAGCTGCTTGTCGTGCCTCCACTCCTGCATAGCTGTGTGCCACGCCCAACTGTCTGCCTACTACAGTGGCATTTCCAATTAAAGGCCGAACCCAAGTAAACAAATAGACACAAAAATATGGTAATATATTTTTGAGCATTGATTGACTGCTCGACATGGATCGTGATCAATTTCAAGGGGGGCTAGCAGGCAAAGGGAAGAGTTTGGGGGGGTGGAGAAAGGGGCATGGGTTGAGGCATACAATTATAATTCAATTAACTGTAAATTTAAACGTCTGTCGGGACGGAGGCCAAAAAACAAAGCAGCGCCACATGCTGCGAGTGTTTACTGTAGTTGTTGCTGCTCAGAACTGAAAGGCGCTGCATGTTTGGCATATTTAATTAATTATTTTAGATTTTTTCCAGAAAAAAACAGGCAAGAAATCAATGTTAAAGATGATCAACTGCTTGCCCAAAACAAAAATAAAGTTCGAGACGCATTTATGGAAATATTTTCGTGTTTAATTACGAGAACATTTCAATAGCGACGAGCATAACAAATAGGCAGGAGAAAGAGAGAGAGGGAGAGAGTGAGTGAGTGAGAGGGGCTAACTCAATTGAAACGCCTGCAAACGATACACAAGACGTAGAAACATCAGCACATTAAAGCACAGACGGCGATAAATGATGAAGTTGCAACCAAAAGTGGTAAGAGCGCAAAGCAGAAACGAGGCTTAAACTAGTGAATGCCTCTGCACTCAACTACGCGCGTCTCAACACGTCCCTACACGCTGCGACTTGTCCCAACTCGTCTTAACTCGTCTCAAACTCAGCTGTCGGCGAACAGAAAGAAGTCAACAGCTCGTTAACGTTAAAGTGGCAAGAGATATGCACGAGACTCAAACCTCGACTGGGTCTCCTACTCCAGCTCCATCCTACCCCTTTTGCATCCTTTGCCCTGTACTTCGCTGGCATAAGGGTAAGCAACACAATGGGGCAACAAGTCGCGTCTGCGATGCATCGCCCACGGCAACGCAAGTAAAGCAGAAAAAAGGTCTAAAAAAGCGTCTAAAACTCCGGCCAAAAGGATGCCACATTTTGAAGAGCAAAATTGGCGTTGAAAAGTATCTGACGATGGAGCTGCAGACTGAGTTGAGATTGAGACAGGGACTGAGTTGAGACTGAGACGACTTTGCATGGTCAATTGCACAGGGTCAGTTGCTTATTTCCAGCAGCTTCTACTCCCCCCTTTTAGCCCCTGCATTTTGCGGCTAACTAAGCGCACTGTAGTAGCCCAAAGGGGCACAACAACAGCTGGAAAACGACTTGACTAAGGTCAAGTTTTTGGTCTATGACTTGAAACATATATACGAGAGCACCGAGAGATGAAATTGCTCACGACAGGGTGATTATGAGTGCAGAGAGCCACTCTCTGTTCCTATGCAGCTTGTTTTTTAAGAGGAAAGAACCGATTTGCAGTGTTTTAATTAAGATTAGATGAGTTTTAGATGAGTGTATTCAGCAGACTCACGATTTTATTCCACCAGTTGCTTTCTAATGAAGACTTCCGTCGAAAGGTTGAGCTGAGTCTACTATAGTATACCAATAAAATCGAACTAGAGACCCTTTTTGGGGTTCAGCAGTTCAATTTTGTGTTAAGCAATCAGTCTACTGAGTATTAGCCATTTCAGCTACACTATACGACAGTTATAGCTACTTGAAGTTATTGCACGCCCAAAAGTGTGCTTCACTTTCACACCCATAAAGCTTAAAGTCGGCATAACTTTTTTACTAACTGAATTACCTAGTAGTGCCCTTCGGTAAATAAAAATTCTCGCTTTTTTTATGCTGATTGTAAATTAACTTACCATTTTTTCCATTCCGTTGTAATTTTCCTTGTCGTTTTGCTTCTGTCTTCTGTCTTCTTCTCTTGACTCAAATCTCAATCAAAATTATGCTCAGCTGTAATGAGAAGCAGAATAAAAAAGTTGCGATAAGTTAACTGAAGTTTATATTGGCTAAGAAGACACCTTAATTTTCCAACTCAATCTAAATTTTGATGTGGGACATAAAAATAAAGTCATTTCTCACTTTTGTTTATCATTAAATTAGAAATAACTTGAGAAAGTCGTTAAAAATGTTTATAAAATTTTAATTAGAAAATATTAAAAACGAAAACAACAACGTAATTATGTAATGAGCATTAAAGCTGATGAGCCCAGAGAAGTAGGGGAAGGGAGTGGGTAGGGATAACTCCATAGCTCAACTGATTTATGTTGTGACAGGAAAAGCAAGGAAAATGGCGTGAAAAAACGGACAAAAAGCGGAGTAATGCGACATAATTTACAGGCTGTCCCAGCGAAAGCCAAAGAGTTGAGCAGGGAAGGGGAGAGAGTGGTGGGGGAGAGAGTTGGGAGTCAAGTGTTTGGGGAGGCGGCTAGAAAAAAGAGAATTGCGGAGGATTTGGCTGCCTAAATTGTGGTCTGAATTATGTGCCTGCTAGGCAAATATGTTAATATTTGGCTAATGAATGGCGTGGGCTTCTGGCCAAAGGAGTGGGCAGCACCAAGACAATTGTAGTAGCTGTTCTACACAAAGAGTGGATAGAAGAGGAAGGAGGAAAGGAGAGTGAGGGAGTTCGGCAGAACGCCACACTTCAAAAAGGCGGCAGCGACTCTTGTGTAAATAGACGCGAATGCAAACAGGAAAAAGCAGCAAAAAGAGACAGATAGATCAACAGAAAGAGAGAGGGAGAGAGAGGGGGGAGGGAGAGGGCGTTAGACTCCAATGGGGCACTTTGGACTACTTTAATCACGCCATGGGATTAAGGGCTACAACATCGCAGATGATGAAGAAGTTGCGTGTTCGCGGCGGGCAAGAAGAAGGCAACAAAGGAGAAGGAAGGGGGGGAGAAGGAGAGGGGAAAGGGGGCACTACGCTTACAATTTAATTAACTTTTTGTTTTTATTTCTTATTAAAGGCAGCCCCTTGTTGTTGTATTTGTTTTAACGGCGCTCTTTGTATGCCATAATGCAAGTTTAATCAGCGCGCGACAAAAAAAGAAGAAAAGATACAGATACAGATACATGCGCTTGTGTGCTGTAGCTGTAGTAGTAACTGTAGCTGTGTGTGTGTGTGGGTGTCGCGCAAGATTTGCCTAACCAAGCACTTGCAGATAAGTCGAACAGCAGCAACAACTACAAAAGTATCTTTTGTCTGCTACCCACACATGTATCTGCCGCCTTTGATTTACCTCCTGCGCCCTCAATTCGCCAGGTGTAATCTCCACAGTAACAACAATTGTTGATAAACTTAAGCAAACGACAACAAAATGACAATTTTTTAATTATAAACGTTTGCGCTTTTGTTTAATTAAAAACAATTGAGTTAAAAGTGTGGAAAAAAAAGATTTTGAAAGCAAATAAATTGCCAAACTAGAAAACATTATTTTTCTTGTACACGATTAGATACAAATTGTTGATAAATTATTAAACAATAAAACACTGAACTTTAAGTAAAATCCACTTGGTTTCTCTCAGTGTAATGTCATGTATCTGCCTAGATTAATGACCAAATGAATTTTGACATACGTTTATAGATAATGATCATCAGATAAGAGACTAAAAGGCGTAAGATTCTCAGATAGTGTCCAAACGATTCATGTATAAATCATGTGTCTTTTGATGTGTTTCTTTTGTTTTTTTGTCTTCTGGTTGTTTTGTGCCAAAAGCAAACTGGCAACAAATCAAATCAATTCTAAGAAATTCCCCCAAAATGAAATTCGAATTCAAATGTGATCATAAAACACATATTTCAATAGAAATCTAAGCAGCAACCTGCCAAGCCAAGCTTCAAGCTGGAAGCTGCAAAGAGCGCAGAGATTCGTGGAGAATCCATGAGATACTTTGAGATCTGGAAAGTTGAGTTTTTTCTTCGTTCGATTGGGACTCCGTTTCTCTGACTCTTTTAGCTAATTAAATGGGCAAGCACGAAGTCATGTGGCAGGCCAATTAATTAAGCGCATAATTTATGGCCAAAATGTTTTTGCGGGGTGCGTCTATGTTCCCCGGACTCCTTTCCCCCACCAGCTTTCCCCCTTTGCCCAGCCAATCTGTCAACGTAGTCAATAAAAGCATATAAACAAAATGCGATCATAAACTCATTTAAAAACAGAACGACATAAAAAAGTATCAGTTTCCAAAATGTTTAATTTATGACGTTTGCGAAAAATTTATGACTACAAATTTAAATGCTCGACACGACAATGAATATGTATTGTATCTTTCAAATTGAAATTCCAATGAAGCTCCAGCAAGGAGCAGGCATCGAGGAAAAAAAGAGCAAATAAAAAGTAAAAGAAAAACAAATAAAGTGAAGGCAACGGTTGAGGCGCAGGAAGCAGCGGAGAACAGACCTTAAACAAACAGAAATTAATTATGTTTCGATGCGAGAGAGAAAGATACACACAGCAGATACAGATACAAAAGAAAGAACCTGACGGCAGAGTCTCGACTCTTGACTCTCGACTCTCGAGACTGAAGACTGAAAATAAAATAATTTCGTTACGTTTCGTTGTCTGTTTATAAGAAAAATATGTTTTTGTTTGTTTTAACGCGCTTCCTTTGCACACATGTGAGCATGGAGGTGCATCCCAGAGATGCGTATCTGCTGTGCACACACACGCACACCCAAATGTATCTATTGCTGCTATTTTTGGTCATAATTTAAATTAATTTGCCTGCGCTGCAGCCCGTCTAAGCAGCTACAGATACATAGATACTTGACTCTCGACTGCAGCTGTAGGCTGCATTTTTATGAATTATATTGCCACAGACTCCATCCCTTTCCCCCATACCCTCTGCTGTCCCTTTCACTGCCTTATTTTAATTAGCTTGACATTTTTTTTCTTTTGTGTATTTTTCGCTCTTTCTTCGCGTTGATTTTTCGCTGCCTTTTTGCTGAACTTCGTCAGACTGTCTGCGGTTTTTTAGGGTTAACAGCGCGTAGATTGATATCTTCAAGTTCATTAGAGTTGCAAGTTGCTTTAATTGGAAATATGCAGAGATCTCAAGGAGTGAGCAAGGCACTGGCAACTGGAATTCACTCGAAGCACCACACTTGGGTGAGAATTAATGATGCCTGACTTTCAACTCAACTCAACTCGACTCTGAATCGTATCTGAATTCTGCTTAAAGTTTGTGTACGACTTGGGATTCGTCTTGTTTCGTTTTTTGTGCATCTTTTTGTCCTCCAGCTTTGTTAACTGATTTCAAGGAAACCAGCTGAAAAATGCCCCCAACAGGGTCAATTTAATTAAAGCGTTGCTCTGACTTGTTGAAAAATCTTTCAGTTTTATTTCATTTCTTTTCGATAGTATAAATTTTCTATTGTCTGGCTGGTGTTTTCCCATTTCCATTTAAATTTCCACTTGTTCGTTGTGTGTTCTCGCCCTTGTCAAAAATTCAGCCCGTATCTCTTGTTAGTTTTCATTTAAAACGAATGTTTTTCCTCAGCTTTTAGTATTTGTTCTTGTCTTTAACATGCTAAATTAACACCTAGTCGCCACATTTCCAGCTAAAACGGCGACACACACAGATGTAAATGGAATAAGAAAAGGGAGACCATAAGTCAAACGCATAACAAGGTGTCATTTAGGCATAGAATATCTGCTAAATGAATTAGAGAGAACGCAGAGTGAGAGTAGGGAGAGAGGGAGAGAGGTGCTGGGGGAGGGGGGCTTCACCCACACATGTCGTGCCAGCTGGATTTACTCGTCCAACTGACACTTTCGGTTTTTTCCCATTCATTCAAATGCAAATTGCTCAACTAGGCGTATGCGCAATATTTGCACTCTCAATTAGCATATTTAACAACAACACGATTCTATTGATATTGTTATTAATTTTCAACGTTTATTTCGTTACGGTTTCTTACGTTTTTTAGGAAAAAAATTCTAGTTAAAATTGCTCAATAAAGCGACGTATCTTTTGTAGAGTTCTACCTTCAAGGGGTGGGCAAAGGGGGGAAAAGGGGAGCTGTGGGGTAGGGGCATGACTTCAGTTCCCCGCTGTTCTATTACCGTAATTTTCTACTTGATTTCTGACGCTCATAAATCATCATCAGTTCTACGCTCAGCGCCACGATAGTGTCAGCAACCGCACCGCATTGTTGTTGTTGTTGTTGTTGTTTAGGTAGTCGTCGCTTTTAGTTTTTTATGGAATTTATCTGCACAACGTCAGGCGACAACAACAGCGACTGTGTGTAGAAGAAGCACAACAACTTTGGCGACACAGTTAGCAGCAAAGAGCAACAAGTTTTAGTGTTGTTGTCAACACTCTTGTTGTTGTTGTTGTTGCTGCCTTTTTGTGCTTTGTTTTCTGGTTGTTTGGTTTGATGTATCTGCCAGATACGTTGGGTGAAAAATTGATAGCTTGTTGTGTGTTCAACCAAAACGATGCATAATAAATGTTTCGATAAACAATGAAAAGAATTTATTGTTATGAACAAATAAATTTAAAAAATACAAAAAACTACGATTAGAGCGAGTCACACAAAATGGCGCTGACGCTGGCAGTGATCAAGTTTTTGGCCAAGAAGTATAGTTAATTATTGATTAATTGTTGGCCAACTGAACAAAAAAAAATATCAATTAAGAAATGTAGAAAAAACGTTAAAATAAATAAGCAAAAAGCCGTCGGAAACGAAATGTGTTTGACTAAATGCCATTAAAGCGCAATTTGGCCGCCTTGTTGTTGGCCAAAGACAAACACAAACACAAACACAAACATTGCGTACATTTTGGCCATGGCTTAAACGCGCGGCTCAAAAACCATTTGAAGACACCGAAAACTAAACTTTAATTTTGATTTTTTTTTCGTTTTTTTGCAGAATTCTCAATTCTAATTTAAATAAGAGAGCCAAAGTTGTTGGCCTGGCTAATTGTTTGGGCCTATACAAACGAGCCACACATAACTAATTTGCCTCCCAGGCAAAACACACACGAAATGCCCCGAAAAGAGAAGAAGAGAAAAAAATTATGAAAAACAAATAACGAAGGAAAATGCCAAAGAAATTTCGATGAAGGCAACAGAAAATTATGATCAATGCAATCATGTCAAATTGATTTGGACCCGGCTAACCGCAAGACAACCTGGAGAGAGAGGCATGAACATGGCCAAGAGCTCAGCGTGGACGGGGCTAATGATATGAACGAGCAGAGCAGCCAACGAAAATTGAAGGAGCTGCAAAATAAATCAAACAAACGAGGCCCAAGAAGAGAAACCAATAGCCACAACACACACACACACACACACTACGCACACCCAGTCGAAGCCAAGTTTGATGAATTGCAGCACACGGGAATGTTGACTTGGCCAGTTTCAGTTGATGAACGATTGCCCAGGCCACAAACAGGGCCAAGACTCAGACTCCAACTCAGACTCCAACTCATTTCGGTTTGACTCGAGTCTTGACTTGGCTTTGAGCCGAAACTGCGGGCCAAAATTGCCCCCTTCTGCTAAAAATTAATCAATATGCTGTGTTGTTGTTCAAACAAACGTACGGATGAGGGCTCTCTTAGCGGAGTGGTGGAGGGAGTTGCAGGCGAAATGGTTTTATAATTATGAGGGTCGCGTTCAGGTTGACTGGAAATTATTGGTTGTCCAACATACAACATTCAACGTGGAAAACACTCAACGTGGAACCTGCAATATGAGCTCGTTGAATTAGGGCTGCACCCAATAAATAAGTACGACTCGTTTGTCAATAATAACAGAACCCAAAAGACAATTCTTCTGACCAATAATTAGGCACTGCAACGATCCTCTCCCCTCACTGCCCTTTCCTTCACTTTAGTCTTGCTTTAGGCCTTGTTAAAGTTACAAATTGCAGTGCAACGTTGTGGGCTAGCAGCGGAGTTCTTGGGCTTACAATGTTGCAAGCAGCGCATTAGGGGTATTCCTGGGTTCTTATTGAAGATTAGCGAATTTTTTTCATAAGAAAAGAGTAGCTACTAAAGTCTTACTCAATCTTTTATGCATATTTATTTATTTAATACAAACATGAGCTAATTAAGGGTATTCCTGAACAAAATTCTTCAAAGGAAATATTTAATTATAGTTTAAGGAAGGTAAAATAAATACTAGGAGTACCCCTATGACTCTTAAAAATGTTATACTTATAAACACTAAATTTTACTTAGGACTCAAGCTAGTTTTAGCTTGAAATCAGCTAAATTTGCAGTGCAAGTTTACGACTTTCGAAAACCAATAAATTTTTTACATTAAATTAAAGCCCCAATCTACATTAAATGTGGTTTTAGCGTTTATATAAATCAGTTCCAAGACTTTGTTTCCCAACTAAAGCCATAAAAAGTATCGATAGTTTTACGAACTAAAAAAACTGTTTGCGCTCGCAGAATGCGAAATTAAGAGAGCAGAAAAAAACAAACTAAAAAAAATATGAGACAAAAAACTGTAGAGATAAAGAAAACGAGATCGAGTCGCATTAGTATTCACATTAGCACCCAAGTGACAGGTCCCCGAGTGGAGCCAGAGAAATGTTAAACAGGATACCAAATGACAACTTAACTCAGTGACAAGTCAACTTGTGGCGCGTTTTGACCAACAAACAGACAGATAGACTGCTGGACTGCTGGACTGACGACTTTGACAGACCGACTGTCAGTGGTCTTGTCAATAAATTTTGTTACCAAACGCTTGATAATCCGCACAATTAAGCGGGAGACACCCAAAAGCGAATTGAACAAGTTACAAAAAAGTCAAGAGCAGAGCGTAGAAATATATAGCCAGGCCAAGAGAGCACACTCTCACAAAAACGAATGGCCATAAAACAGCGAACGGACACTAACAAAATTTATGATCTTTCGTTGCAGGTAGCCAAGAGCGAAGCGTTTGTAAACCGATCACCTGTTCCGACGGAGCGGACAGAGCAAAAAGGAGCTGGACGGAGGAGGACGGCTCAAACGAGATCTGCGGGCGGTAAAACCAACCAGGCATATGACAATAAAAAAATAAGCAGAAAAAAGTCAAAGTCTGGTCGTTTCCTTTGGCATTTGAGTGTCGCCACAGCATGAAGTCCACTGCGATCCTTGGTGTGTGACACTGTGCAATATTTCGAATATTGCAAACTGCGGGCACAAAACTGCGCCGCATGATGTCCCATGTTCAGTCAGCCAGCAGGCAGTCCCAGTCTGAGTCCCAGTCAAAGCATCCAACCCAGTCCTCTACTCTACTCTACTACTTCCCCTGTGTTCCACAAGAACTTCGACTTGTTGTGTATGTAAATTGATATTTTTGCTGGTCGTCGTCGTCTTGCAAACACCTTCGACTACTTCCTTTTGGCCATAAAGTTAACCTTGAGCGCATATGCTCTGCGTATTCGTTTATTGTTTCATTTAACTGAAATTTAATGAAATCATTTCGTCGCACTAATAAAAACAACGACAAAAAAGCTGTGTGCATTTGGCCATAAAAATCAAGAGAAAACTTGAGTAAAATAAAATAAAATATTAACGACAAACGATCCTCAAACCTCAAACCTGTTGCGCCGATCGGACGAGTGAGCAACATGGAAAAGGTGTCACGTTACGCATAATTTATGGCCACAAAAACAATAATTTTCCAAATGCCAAACGACACGCAATGCAGTCTCAAGTCTCAGATACAAGAATTCCAAAAATCGACCATAGGCTTATCTTTGTATCTGTATCTGTAGCTGTATCTACATCTGCTTGATGGCAGATTAATGAGCCAAACACTGATCCAGGTAGTAACTGTTAGCCAGCACCTGCTCAAGTTACCAAAAAACCAAAGAAACCCACAAAAAGTGGAGGCTTTTCATAGAGTAGTCGTCTGGTAGTCAAAGTTTGACAACAAATAATGAAATCATGTTCAAGGCAGACACGCACTGAGATAAGATTCCACTTACTTTTCCCCTCCGCATTATATATATATATACTTTTTGACAGCAGTATTGATTCGAGCACAGAAAATAAAAAAAGGTAGTACTCGTAGTATAAACCACAAAAAAACGAAACTACAACAACTCTTTGTTGGGTAAACAAACGTTGGAAAAACGAAACTAAACGTCGAAGCGAATGGAAACCAAAGGTGAGCAACAGTCGATTCGGAAGGTAGGAAATCGAAAACGAAATCAACCCGACAAAAAACGGGCAGAGATAAGGCGAGCTACCAAAAAAACGAACCAAAATAATAATAAACAGAGTAAAACAAGGGAAAATTGTACAACTGTGTGAGAAGAGAAAAAAGTCAAACGTGGAAAATGTATGGAAATTTTGGGCAGGGAAATTATTTGCATTTTCCTTTTATTTATTCTTTATATTCCAAAACTAATCGATGGCGTTTACTTTGAAAGAGTTGCTTTCATCGAATGTGGTGGGAAAAACTTGAGAAAATTCGAAAATAGTTTTAGTTTCATAAATTGATTGACAGCAGTTTGCTGTTTGACGTTCAGATACATTTGTATCTGCGTGCTATGCCTACGTTGTGGTTGTCACACATACCTCAAGTTTGCTGCTGTTGCAATTCAATATTGTAGTTGTTGGTAATCCCAAACTGTGGTAATTAAAAAGCGCCTTGCAACTGTCACAGTTAATCCAATTTCACGCGACATGCAGATGCAGATACATTTACATTTCACATACACACAGTCCGCGTATCTGGTAGTTGTAGCCGTTGTATCTCAAGTGAGTAATTTGACTTTATTTTTGGACAGATTTTTTAATTAAAATTTCATGTAGCGCCAAAATGTTGTTGTTGTTGTTTTGGTATTTGTTGAGATATCTACAACCGTGCGAGAGACAGTCAGACACTGAATACACTCCAACATACTCAACGAGTACTCGGTCTATTCGAATAGGTGTCAGGCTGAAGTAGACAGGCGACAGCTCGGCAATCTTCTAGAGATGTGGATACACGGATGCGCGGGGAGAGCAACGAAAATCCAATTTTCAGTTGACGCTTGTCGTCGTCATCGATCACAGATCACCCGGCAGTAACAACAACAACAACAAAAAGATACTAACAACGACAACGGCAACAACACGCGACAAATCTTGTTTCTTTATTTTGTTGTATTTGTTGTTATGTTTCTTTTTATAACAATTTTGTATAGATAGACAGACACTCACACGCACTCAGTTTCAGATACAATTTGTATTTTCATAACTCGTTTTGCCTCTCGGCCAACAACAACGAAGACGTCGACGGCGACGACGACTCGACGCTTCTTGTTATGATGCCACTTGGCGGCTGTTTTATTAACTTCTTTTTAATTTATGACAGCCTTTTATTTGTTGTATTTCTTATATTTGTTGTACATTTCTTTGTATACTCGCAGCTCGTTTATTACAATGCCAACTCATTTGCTGTGCATCTTTTCCAAACGCGACAATCGTTTCACAAAGCTCTCTATACAGTTCGTTACAATTCGTTTGCTAATTGATTAATTGAAGTCTTTTTCAAAGGTGTAATTAAGGCGCACACAAAATCGCGCAATTGTCAAAACGTACGCTACACCCGAGAGCAACAAAAATGCGCGACACAACCAAACGCTGCGATCGTCGAAACCAAACTGAGGCGACGAGTCGAACTGACGCTGCAAATGAGCGCAGTGAGGTGAGAGCAGAGCGTAGCGTGCACTGAGCGCGAGAGTGAGCAAGTAAGCAAACTGAACGATAATGGAAGCGGCAGAGAGTGAGAGAGCAACTGAACGTATTGGAGAGGCGCGCAAGTGTTTGAGCAACGATGCGGCTTTCTTATAGCATGCGATAAATGCTGGCTATAAAAATCTTACAGCGATTTGAATGTTATTTGATAATTAATATAAATACGAAATTAATGAGTGACCAACACAGGAATTTAGTTGCTTAAGTAAAACTTTTAGCGCAGATGCAGCTGTGAGTATTCAATTACATGTGTCATTGTTGTGCGTCTTTCCCATGTGACAAACTTTCACTTTCCCAACCCCCAAAATTTCTACCAGTTTGCGCTCTGTTGACAAATCTAACCGGATTGACAGTTATGTGTTACCCGTTGCACATGTGCTGCATTTCGCATGCGATAACCTCCCCCTCGTTAGACGGCGTTTGTTTATCATATTTTTTTGAGCTCTCCCAATTGTGTTTGCTCTGTCCCTGTGTGTTCCAACTTCCACGCTCTCGCTCTCTGTCTCTGTTCCACTTGCATGCAATTTTTGAGCGTGGAACGTGCGTTCCTTGGACGTGTGCACCCTGCTGACAAGGTGGTGGGTGAGGCGGATGCTGACTGAAATTGAGGCACGTTTCGCATACAGGGTGCTCAGTAAATGCCGCTCTCATTAGCCACTGGCAGTCATTAAATACGCCGTGGGTCTCTATCAGTGCATGACAAGCAGAGTAACTAGCTAAAAAGAACATTGCGTTAATTGCAATCCCTTCCTGTGCATGCTCAGTGCTCTGCGCTCACAAATTGCTAATGAGCGCACAAACGCTCTCTCTTATTCTTAAGCGCTCGCTCGCTCTCCTTCTCTCTCTTTGTGTCTCTCTGTCACACTGTCTCTCTGCTTCTGTCTGGGTTGCCAGACCGGTTATGAGGTTTTTATCTGCTAAGGGTCTTGTTAAAGGTAATTCGTAACACGTTGTTACCAGATAACGCCGCCAAACTACGAGACTCGCGTTTCGCTCCTAACGAGTTGCCATTGCCCAGTTGCTGTTACTGTTGCTCTGCTTCTTCATTCGCTTCTTGGCTTGTTAGCGACGTTCGTTGCTAAAAGAGCGATAAAAGCGCATGCAGCCACCAACAGAGAGAGGGAGAACAAGAGCGTGAGAGAAGGAGTACAAGGGGTAAAAGGAAAGAGCGAAAAGTCAAGATCAAGGCAGGTTTAATGGGCAGCGCACCTCGATCCAGGCTCACGTTTTGACTTTTGGCTTTGGACGCTTCGTCGTCGGTTTGTCAGTTTGTCGGTGTGTCGGTTCAATACACCCGATGTAGCTTTGTAGCTGCAGGGTGCCCACTGTGTCTCTCTTTCTCTACCTCTTTCTCTGTCTGCGCCTTGTTGTTGATCGTGCAACTGAACATGACTGGGATGTGGTATGGTTAAGGCCAGATTGTGAGCCGGTTTGGGCCAAAACAGAGAAGACACCACATGTGGTGGCTGTGCTTGTTCGCATTGTTGCCTGTTTCTTGGTGGCTATGACTGATTTTGCCAAGTTAGGAGTCCGATGTGTAGACATTGCAGAAATCTCATGTTTATATGCATTTCGATTGTCGCTGCAGCCAAGAAAGTCTCCCCTCCTCCTTCCTTTCCCTCTGTTAGCTGGTAAATCGTGCACTTGGCCGCTACAATGAACTTACAATGCTTCTCTTGTTTGCTTTGTGATCAAGTCGTGGGCCAGGACAACAAACCAACTCCAACTCCGACTCCGACTCTACATTTTCCATTTCCTTTTACCTTTTCCTTGCTCGAGTTCAAGAGACACACCCCCACATTTTGGTAGATCTGTGATCATGAATGCGAAACATGAACTCGTACTTCCCTCATGATTGACCGACGAAAACTTGGTCGTGCTTCAATCAATTGGCCGCTGGGCACCAACTCAGACAAGCTCAATGTCTTGCTCAGGGTTTCGGTTTGGGTTTGGGTCTTTGTCTTAGCCCTGATCATGATCAGCTAAACTAACAAGAGGTGTTGCTTCTGTCGTTGCTTGTTGCGACTTGCAACAGGCAACAACTAACAATCAGCCCCATTGCATCAGCTCGTCAGAGTTTTCAGCCTGATCGTGATTTTTCTGGGTGGCAGTTCCCCTTCCCATCCCCCGATTACCCCTCGATTCCCTCATGATTACCTTCGTTTCCCCTGATCTACCCATCTCTTCTTTTGCTGATCACCTGGCTTGATTGTTTGCGCTTTGTTTGCTTGTCTTTCCGCTTTTCCCTCTGCCCTTCTCCTAGCTGGTCTGGTTTGAAATGCAGCCCAAGGGGAATTCGCCTTAACAAGCGCAAAAAAAAGCAGTCGCTCTGTCAATGGTCATTGAGGCAAATGCAGAGAACTAAACAGCTCACTTCAGTGGAAATCGAGACAGACATTGGCGCAGTGGTTAGCCATGGTCTTAGCCTGGTTAGGTGCCATGCTGGGTGGTAGCTGCTAAGCTGAACAGTTTCCCTGACAAATCAATTGAACACTGGACCCAGTCCGAATGCTCCGTTGCCCAGTCATGCCAATTGACAGTGGATTACAAATGAGCCATCAATTTAAAGCTCATAAATCGTTGAGCCAGCCATAAGGATCGCCATGCGAGATGGATCCAAAAGCTATCAATCTTAACTTGTCCCAATGAGCAGCGATAAAGATCGATTAAAAATCAAGCAAAACTAAAGTCAAGAGTGAAGTTCACTCCCAAAAAAACAAATATAGAATGGTTTCGAATTGCACAGATCCATAAAAAGAATGACATTAAAATCAAGGCCAGATTGGGATCGCAGATAGTTCAGGTTATAGGTCCAACAACAAGTTATGTAGATTATCAGTTCCTCTGTCGAAAAGTCAGCCAAAGATCATAGAATTAATGAGCGCAGAGCTCGAGTCGTTAATCTGAACCAACTGGCAAAAGATTGCACAGAGTGAAGCACGTCAAAGATCATCTCAATCATGTCAGCATTTCAATTAATAAACCCCATGATAACGACAAAGGCAAAACAAACTAGATCGGTATGAATACGAATATCAATGTCATCGCAGAGCAATAATTACGCGTTCTAGACATTCCGATCGTACTCAGATCGGAGTCAGACACCCCAGTAGGACACACAGACGTACGATTGGACGGCAGACCAATTAATGCGACGCTACAAATCTCATTTTCCATAAATAAACCATACAATTTATGGCACAGACACTGGCCATAACGTTATTATTATTATTATATAATATTCGTATTATTATCATTATCGCAAATATGTTCCAATCGAAAATGATACAGAAAAACAATTGTCAATCACGCGACTTTATCAGACAAGAGAAGAAAAGAGAAGAAGAGACCAATAACTGACAACGGACAGTGGAGAGGTAGACAACAGAAATGAACTCGGATCATAATAAACCATTAAAATAATTAAGATATAACAGCTCGGCAGCACTCTGGAGGTAATGAGGGCAATAAATGAGAGAGGGAGAGATAGAGAGGAGTGGAGAAATAGAGAGGAGCCGAGACAACAAATAATTCACACCATTTTAGAGTGCCAAGCAAAGCTAATTATAGTTCGGCGGTTAGTTGGATGATTACTGTAGTATGGAGACAGCAGGGGGAGCAGAGAAGAGAGGCGAAGAGAGGTGAGGAAAGAGACAGAGATAAACCGATGTCAGAGCCAACGATAACCCGCATAGATAAGCAACGAGAGTGGCCCAAAAAACCGAATAAAAACACAATATGAAAATTTATTGCCAGCTAAATTGACAGACACCAAAAATGTCCCTGTGTGTGTGCGAGTGTGTGTGTGCGGGGTGAACAACTTATTGGAAAGATATACATATATACATACATCTATTATATAGCGACGACTTTATTAATATTAAATGTCATAAACATGCCCAAAAATTTACCTGCTACTAACATAATTAAGCTCGTAAATTAGCGCAATGAATTGTGGTCAATTCACTTAGCCAAATGATGTTAGCCGTTTTCTGTTTTCTACTCTCCTCCATTTGATTTGATGTTTTCCAATAGTTGGAATGTAAAAAGTTCAAAGCACATAGAAAATGTTAGCTGGGAAACTGTGCGGAACAATTGCAGTGTGGCAAGTACAATGAATGTGCAACATGAGGCAGCCAAAAGGGCGGCAGTGAAGCGGCCAAATGGAGCGACAACTCTGCCAAAACTTAAAGCCAAAACCCAAAGCTAAAACGAAAACTTTTTGGCTAGTGAAATGGGGGGAGTGGGAGACATTCAACTTGGGGTTAGCTTGGGGTTATGTCGTGGGGTCCAATGCAGTTTCCAAATCAGATAACACTAACGAGGGGAGTTGTGGGGAGATCGCAGATCGTTCAACCAGAAACAGAGCAGTTTATCGGCCACAACAACAACAGGAACAACAACAACTCACATCGAGTTATACAGCAGTTGAAAATGTATACAAACGACACAAAACTTTGACTCAGTTCGAGAAGAACAAGTTCCAGTTTTGAGTTGCAATCGGAATCGCTGCTCTATTGGCCAGCCAAGGGTTAAGCAGGGTAGTGAGGGGGGCTTTATGGGGTTAAGCGACTTGTTTTTACATTAACTCCGAATCGTTGGCAGTTTGCACTCAGTTGTTGTTTTTCGTTCTTCTTCTTCTACTTCTGCTTCTTCTTCTTATTGTTTTTTGCTTTTCAAATGCAAAATATGCGCAAAATTTTCTATTCGCAAATTTTTGCCATTTGTCGATTTGTCGTTTGTCGTTTGCTTTGTTTGGCATGCGTTTTTGGTTTTCAGCTCTTTCCAAAATAAACTTTATTCACAAAAGTTTACAAAAAGTGTGTGTTGGGTGTGCGACTGTGTGTGTGTAAGTTTCTGCAACCGAAAAAAGTTACCATTTGATTGCTTTTTCATTGTTTTCAAATGGATGTTTGAATGGGGGAAACGCAGCTTCTGGGAAAGTTTCCTATGGGATATGAAGAGTGTGAAGTTTGGGTGGGCGTGGTGCACCTCGTGAAGTGTGATAATGCAAATCGATTAAAATCATATTTATGAGCAGCTTAGGGAGTGAGTTACTAGCAAATGTTACCACAAATCACATAACTTAAAGCCAGATAAACCCTATCAATACTTAAACTTGTGTTAAAGACAGTTTTGGCTAAGATTTACTAGAATTTTCTGATAAAATAAAATGTTACATGAAATTTAACGAATATGTTAAATTAATATTTGACTTTATTTTTTTATAGATAAAGTTTGATTTAAGAAAAGTGCTACTCAAATAAAATACTTCCAAAAAGTAAATCGAATTCATTTGCATTTGCGCAGCTGCTTGAGGAATTTTGGTGACCTCACTTAACACCTCGCTGGATTTCTCAAAACTAAGTAGAGAAATCCTCAAAATAAACTAAGAGGGAGAGCAGAGAATGAGAGAGCGTCAGCGGTACAATGGGCGAGTTATGTGAAATATGCAAACATTGACCTCAGGTCAGTTTAAAGGGAAACACAAATAAAAGTCGAGAAAGGTTACTTGGAATTGAGAACCCAAACATCCTGAGAGCATTAAAATTGGTCAATGGCAGTCAGTCCACGGTGGTCAAGGTCATCAAAGGGCCGGTCATAAAACAGAAGAACAGCAGAACAGCAACCAGAACGTATTGAGAACTCGTAAAAAGGGTTAAATAGTCAAGTGACCTTTTGGGCAGAACGACGACCGAAAAGTTCTTTCGACACCCATTGAAAAGCTGTAAAATCGACTTAAAAATTGAGAAACAGACAAATAGAAATTGAAAACTTGCCTTGGCTGCACTTGAGCTCAATTTGAAGACACGTTTCGTACATTTTACGCTGTTTACAGGCCTGTTTCTGATTCAGTAACAGTAAGAGAAACAAAATCGGTTTCTGGCTCAACGCAGCAGCCTTCAATTTATTAACCTCAATATCAATTGTGGCGCATAAATCACGATAAAAGTAAATACGCGTTGTGCATATTTCTCAAAAAACCGAAAAAACAAAAAAACCGTAACGAAACGATATGAAAAGAAACGAAAAAAGCAAAGCAAACGCAGCGAAACGAAACGAAATGAAACGAATTCATTTTGAGCTCACAGGATGTAAAAAGGATTGTGCAGGGCAGTGATTTTCAATTTAAAAAATTGCACGCAAAAGCGCCACAAATCAAAGGAATTGACTTTGCCAGCAGAACCGATAGAAGGAGAGGCGGATAGGGGCAACAAGGGGGTGAGAGCGAGAGAGGGAGAAAAGTGAGCATAACGTTCCATCACTACAATAAATTTCAATCTAAAAACTTAACTAAAGGCACAGCTTCTGTTCTGCTCTGTTCTGTTCAATTCAGTTCGTTCTCTTCTCTTTCGTTCTCTTGCTGCTTCTGTTCGGGCGTGAACTTCCTATAAAGTAGTACTAGTGCAAATGCAAAACAACTGAAGAACTCCCCCTCCCCCTTTTGCGCTCTCCCACTCTCATTCTCTCTTCGCTGCCCTAACACTCAGCCACTCTGGCCCCCACTCCTCAGCCCTTTAGTCCAATACACGCCGCAATAAATCTCAATTGAAATGCTTTTTGCTTTTTTGCTCTTTGCTCGCTTTGCCAGAGAAATTCACTTCAGCTTCAATGGACTGCAATGGCATGCTGCGATGTTAACTTTGATGCGTTCAAAAGAAATCAATGGCAAATAGTTCATACAACAAGTACAATGGTTAGAGGCAAGAGTATGCGCTAGATTAGATACCCTGTATCTATATCGATTAGTTAAGTAATAAATAAAATCAGTTTGTGCTATACTTAACTGCTTAATCTGATAATAAGATATTATTGATTTGAATATGAGAAATTTCGCAATAATGAAATATAAAATTATTACTTTAATTTGATTATTAAATTATTTGCTTACATTATAAGCCTTCTGTGACTTCAATATACCCACTGTTTGCTGGGTATAAAATCAGCAGCGTTTACAGCGCCCCCTGTCGATCACTTTGAGCAATTGACAGCATTTATAATTAATAAATGCCAAACGACCAAGGAAGGAATTGAAAGTTAAAGTTTGGCGAGGGCAGGCAGCGGGTGGCAAAGGGGAAGAGCAGCAGGAGGGGCAGAAGAGAGAGAGAGGGGGTGAGAGAAGTGCTGATTAGTGCGCCTGAAATGCAATGACAAAGCAATCAAAACACTTGGCCACATCAGCAGCACAGCGGCCAATTAAAATGCACAAAAGCCCAAAAAGGGAGCCCTCTGTCGACCGCAAACGGCAACTGCTGCTGCTCTTTGATTGCGCGTTCTCTCTGTCGCTCTTTCAAACGGAGGAAGCACACATGAACACATCCAAGAGAGGCATGTCTGCATGTGTATGTGTGTGTGTTTGTGTATTTGAAGCAATCACACCAAATAAATCATTCAATGCATTTGCACAAGTTTTCAGTCGGCCATTTTGAGGCACGACAACAACAAATTCAAGAGAGTCAAACGAAGAGAGTGGGGCAAAGGAGAGAAGCAGTGAAGGGCTCTGGAGCAGGCAAAGTTTCCATTGCGAATTATTCATGTGGCTGCTGGAGGTTTTGTGGTTAAAAGCATCGGACGCAGCCAGCTTATCTGTCATCAACCACACACAGTTTAGTGGCTGCAAAGGAAATTACTCGACTTGACGCTAAATGGCCACCGGAAGTGCCCTCAATATATTTTCATATATATATCTACATGGAACGACTCAAGGATAAACTGGAGATTAACAGTTCGCTTCTAAATTGCAGGTGTCGAAGGAAAATCTAATGGAAATTTGTGAATGCAAAATGCCAACATTCAAATGATGTGTGAAAACAAAAAACGCGTAGGCAAAAACGTTGGCAATTAATAGAAATTCGCTTAGCTTATTGTTTGTCTGGGCCATGGTAATAATGAGGCTTGAAATTGCTCAACAGTCACTGTGACGAATCGATGTACAAAACGTCTTGAAAATGCATTTAACAAAAACTAAAGCGCGTTAAATCTGCTCGTCTGGCAGCTGTGAAAATCCAATTTGGGAAAACTCCTAAGCGGATGTAGTCCCGACATTAGGAAAATGCAACAAACGGACTGCCTCAAAGACCAGACAAAGCAATAGAGACTTTGTAGAGAATGGGATTGGGATTGGTATTGGGATTGAGTCGGGTCATCTGAGCTCGGTGACAGACATGGGATGTCGCTGGCATTTAAGTGACAGTTGACGCGTCTCCTCGTCTGCGGTTGGTCCTTGTAGACGACAGCACACTGTACACTGTACACTGTTCTCTGTCTGTGTATCCTGCATCCTGTGCGAGCAGGTCTGTGATTTATACGGGAATTACTCGCTGTTTAGACAATATTATGAAACGTTTGTAACTGTTGACAAATTGCTCGGCATTTTCTAATCAATTTAGACGATTACCGCACAGTTCAATAAACCCAAAAAAGCCAAAAAATCGTTGTCTCTCAATGTCTCGTCATGTCATGTCTGACGGCGATTTCAATAGCGAATGCGAAACGAGCGGAAAAACTTTTTCTATTTCGAAAATTGGCCAGAAACGTACAAATAATTTCAACGAAAATGTGCAGAAACACGCTATGTCAAAAAGGAAGATTACTAAACACAGGTCGATTGGCAAAATAAATGTGGAAAAATGCAGGAGAGTGGGGAAAAACATTTTCTTTTTTATTAAATTTTCCTTAACATTTATGCAGTTTTTGCTGCAACACGGCGGGCAGGCGGAAAAGTGTGGAAAGAGGTAGCCAACCGCACTGTCAGCCGTCAAAACTTGTCAATTTTCCATATAGTTAAGCAATTTTCCACAGCATGATATGCAGGCAAGGGAGAAGAAAAGCAAAAGAAAAATACTCGTAACAAATATGCAGCTGATTTGGCATTTGATTTATGGAAAGTTGATTAAAATTTTTCACGAGAATTTAAATATCTCTAGAGAGTAAACAGCTGAGATTTGATGAATCACAGGATTCGATTTTGCAGAGACACAAGCAGAAACAGTTAGTTAAAGCGACAAAAGGTTCAAAAAGTATCTTTTAAACAAAAGTATCTTGAAAGGAATGCAGCGTTGAGCGCAGCATTGTTGAGTTGACAGCACTGAATGCTGATTTATGATATAGTTTGGGTTTGAGTTGGAGTTTGAGTTACAGTTACAGTTAGAGTTAGAGCTAGATATGTCATTCATGAACGGACTTGCAACAGGCTACAGAAGTGAGAGAAGTGCCAGCAGCTGACAAAGGTGGCAGCTAATCTTAATCTAAGCGTCAGTGGTAACTGCGATATAAACCGCTTGATAGCGCAACATGGCGACAACAACAACAAGAGCTACAAAAACAACAAACAACTGAAATAAATCGTCGGAAAAATCGAAGCAAAGAAAATGCGCCATAAAACAGGAAAAAGAAACGCGTTGACAGTTTTAGGCAAGCTGTCGATCAAAACTGAAGGAGGCAAACAGCCATTGGTTTAGGGCATGGTTCAAACAACAACTACAACAACAAGAGCACAACAACAACAATGAGTGCAATAGCTTCTTAGTACAATTCACACCTTGACAAGACGAAAGACGGTTGTAAAATGCGCACAATCAGTGCTTCAAATCTAGAAAAATCAACAAAGGAATTGAAGTGAAGTGAATGCCACTACCAGGTAGGTAGGGAGAACCTCTCCGCCTCCCACAACTGAACCCACCACCGATCCATCTCCTATATCAGCAATAAAAGAAATAAAATATCATATGATAATAAATAATTAATAGTTGTAAACTTTAACAGATAAGAGAGCACGACTGGCAGAGGCCGCGTACTTGTCAAATCCACTAAACACTGTCTTTACCTTTCTTAAACTAAATATGTTTCCCTTTTTTCCCAAACTATTACAGGGTCTACACTACGTGCGTGTAGGTTAAAGAGAGGTTAGGGCATATTTGCTAAGGAAAAGAATACCAGATAAGGATATGCATATAAAGACTAGGTCTGAGTATCTACCGTAAAAAAGATACAAAAACTCGGTTGAAATTAAGAAACAAATCTAGAACTCACTCTTTAAACACACAAGCACACACAGCTGAGATACATTTCGAAGATACTTCACAAAGGGTCGCTTGTGGGGGGTTGGGGAGGGGGAATGTAAAATGCAATAAATTGAAATTCAATAGCAAAACTAATAAAGTGCAATTGCAACTGTAAGTTGCGGACCACCAGGTAAGCGAAGCGAGTGCTGCTATTTACTTATAGATAGAAAGATAGATATAAATATATGTATAATAGATACAAGCACTCTTCATACAATGTGTGTGTGTTTGTTTGTGTGTGTGTGCGAACGCACATAAATCAAAGCGCACTCGAAAGATACGAAAGCTGAAGTTGCAGTTGTTTTGGCTAACGGTTATCGCTGGCAAATGGGGACTTGAGACTGTAGACTGAGGACTGTAGACTGTAGGATTTTATACTGTAGACTACAGACTACAGACGGCCGACTGTTGACTTGGGTTGAGTAATAGTCGTAGCTGTAGAATTCAAAGCAATCGTTGATAAGAGCGACTTGGAAGCGCCTCGTTGACTGCTAAAAGCTTAGAAATGAATTTTAAATATTTTATCGATGCGCTGCGTGACTCACTTTGGGCCAAAGGGACAGAGACCGGCTTCGTTGAAGGGCCAACTCCCGGTGGACACTTCATTTCACAACCATATCCACATTGACAACGCTTCGCTCGCATTTTCATCTAATGTAAGCCAAAAGAAGCCGCACTCAGAGACGGAGACGGAGACAGTGCCACAGACATGCATTGAAATTCCCCAAAAGCTATCCAAATACTTCAATATATAACAGCTATATATAACTATATATGTGAGTCACGTACGCGAGTGGAGCATGTAAATGACTTGGGTGACAAACAGACTACGGACTGCTCCTAACCCTGTCAGCAGTTAGACCTCAAGACCTCAAGACCTCAAGACCTCAGACCTCAGACCTCAGATCTAAGACATTGTTTCAAAGCACAGCAAATTTATATAGAAGCAGCAAACGGTGAAGAAAAATCGGTGGAGAGAGCAAGAGTTTCCTTTGATTATTCGTGACACGCGCCAAAATACAAATTTTCGATTTATGCCATTGAGGAAATTGTTGAATGAACTCCAGTTGGTCTGGTTGTGTCTTTCCTAACAACACACACACTCGCACACACACACGCACACTCACACAATTATCTTCTGTTGCAGCCGACACTTAATCGTTTTGTGGTAAATGCAAAATTAATTATTAAATAGGCGGCAAGACTTGTAAAGGATCACAAAAGTTATTGCAATTGTTCCAACGACACCGGATATAAAATGTGATTCATGTCGAAAGCTGCGTGAGTAAAATGGCAAAGCGAAAGGAAGACATAAGTAACTTTAAAGGGAGTCAAATAAATAAATAATAAATTCAATATATTTATTAGGAGAAAAGAAAATTATACTAGACTTGTGCTTTAGAATATATGAGTATGTATTAAACAAATGGCCTTTTAAGGCCATAAACTATTTTTGAAACAAGCAACATAAATATGAACTTAAAATGTATTGGGAAATTCAATAGTTTAAGCTATCTTTTAAAGCATTGTTTAAGCCAACAACCATTTGAACCCACACACGTTGAGATATTTCTGTGGCTGCGACAGCTCATAAGTTACAGTTCTGTGTGTATCTTGCCATTGTATCTGTATCTGTATATCTGTAGCTGAGACTTGCATGTGGCAGTGTCACAGATTGCTCATGTTTGGGTAACTTGAGAACGCTGTCCAGGCATTTATTTCATTAGCACGCAAATGTCTGGAAGGGGAAAAGCAGCAACGCAGTCTCCAATGGAGCAGAAGGGGTTGGAGGGGGGTGGAGGGGTGCGGAGGAGCAGCGTATTCATTAAAAAGAAAAATTCGTATAAGAATAATCATCGTAATCATTGGCTGGCCTGGGACTGTGATTGTGACTGCGACTGTGACTGTGGCCAGGAGATGGCCAGAGAGCGATAATCCCGCGACATGCACCCAAACCTCAAATATATATATAAATTTATATAAGTGTGTACAAGTCCCGGTCTCATCCCAACTCTGTCCTCGACTGCTGGGTGACAGAGCGTTTGTAATTTATTTAACTGCATTTTTGTGGATTCGATTTCCGAAGAGGCACCAACAAATTTGTATACGCACGACAGAGTGTACTGTGTGTGTGTGTGTGTGTGTGTGTCGAGGAGTAGATGCTTAAGATACGCGCCCATCCGAGAAGCAACAAGATGCTGGTGCCTGGTTCTCCACGTATCATGTTCGCTGCAAAGATGGTAAAGATGCCAAACCCACGATAAACAGACAGACAAATGGACAGACTGTCTGTAGTGTGTATCCTTTTGTGTGTGTGCCTATGTGTGTGAGCGTGTGTGTGTGTGAGTGTACAAGCCAAATATAAATATTTATGTGGAAACAGCAGGCGTTTTGTCAAAATATTTGTGTAAGTCGGAAGGAGACAGCAGCCAGACTCATTCTCTTCCTCATCTTCATGTTCATCGACATCGACATCGACACAAATCTTTGGTTTGATTTTCCAAAGAACATCTCATACAAATTGTTTACAAAAAGATGGAAAGAAATTATTTGTTTGTATTTATGTGCAGCCAAAGACGGCAAAATTCTCATCACAGCTTAATATTAAGTCATCCCCGAGCTCTGCGGGTAAAGAGTTTTGTGTTTGAGCTCGGGTTTGAAGTTCCGTTTAGACCAGGTGCCTCAGATACTCTATCTTTGTCTCGCTGTCTGTAGTTTGTAGCTGCCTCTGCCCTAGGCTCTGTTTGTGTTTGCCTTCTGTTCAGGGTGGTCGTTCCAGTTGTTACGCCCCGAAAAACCGAAATGGGGTTAGTATGAAAAATTGCAGGGCTTATGGCCATGCGAGGGCATAGGAACAAAGAGCGAGTTGGCATTAGGATCGCATAATCCTTTCGGCTGTCAAACAACTGGAATTGTCTCTGCTCTCTCTCCCCCTCAGTGTCTCTTCCAACGCGGCTTCTGGCCCTGTATCTACTGCTGTTTATACTGCAGCTGTTCTTCTGTTCAAGTATGGAGTTGGTTGGCATTATCATTTATTACATTATTATAGACTTTAAATTAACACTTTTTAATAAATAAAGTATATCTTCTATAACCCAAAATTACTTTTCAGGCTTTAGTTTTGTGTTAATATTTTTGTTAAAAATTGGGTCCTTAAAAAATAAATCTTTTTAATGAAATTATCACTCATTAGTTAGCTAATATATATAATATATATATAGCTCATATATATAATAATATATAATAATATATTTTATATAGTTTTTCTTATCACATTCTAATTTATTAATAATCTTAGCAAGAGAAATAGGGTCCTGTGGAAACACGGTCCTTAAGAAAGAAATACTTTTTCTAACAATTATGCAAATCCTTTGCCAAGAATAACGAGCATAGCCATCAAGCCTACTGCCAGCTAAGCCTACAGCTGAGTCGTGCATACCCCACCAGGACTTTTTCACTACTTTAACTTTGTTTTTCATTTTATTTCTTTTTTTTTCTAGTTGGGCTGCCACTTTGCGGTCGACTTGCCGCATTATCCTATTTTATTTACTGCTAATGTTGCGCTTTGCCTGCTAAATCGCATTTGCAGTGATTTTTTGCTTTCGACATGGCATAAAACACATCATTAATTTAATATGAAGAGCGAAAACGATAGGGAGAGAGGTAGAGGTAGAGGGAGATAGATAGTTGTATAGTAGGAGCAAGTATCAAACGGGGCAAAATTCAAAGGACTTAAGAAACAACAACCACAAGAAACCAAAGAAACAAAAACAAGAGCAAAGCACAAAAATTAATTTAGCTTAATTCGTCCACGAAACTTCACTTGGAGCGTGCTGTGGGAGCCAAGTCGAGGCTAATGGAGTGAGTCCTCCAAAACCAGAACAAAAACAACTCGAACGAAGGAGTGGCCTGGGTGGTTAGAAGGCGGAAGCTGGAAAGCTGCAAAGATTCAGCATACACATGACTCTTGCCAAGGAATCCTTTAATCCCATTGCTGCCAGTTTAATTATGTAGTTTATTAGGCGGAAATGAAAAAGCGAAAGCCAAAGGCGGAAACCGGAAACCCAAGCGACGCTGCCGACCAACTTGAGTCCTTAACGAAAATATATATACATATATAATGTATATGTATATGAATGTACTATATAACCGCCCACTTAACTGGAACTACTTTGCATAGACCGACCGCGTTGGTTGAAAAAAGGTTAAGGAAGGTTGCTTACCGTCTATTTTTTCTCAGCTCTTTTGTTTTTTTTGGTAGCTGCACTCAATAAACCAGACCAGAGTTGAGCTCTGCAAAGAGAAAGGGCAACAAATAGAAAGCATTAGCTAAAATGTTCAGAAAAGAAAAGAAAACCGAAAAAAAAACAATGGCTAAAAAAAGGTTAAAGGTTGTCGTTGTTTCAAGGCTGACTGCCTTATATTTATTGCAGGCGCGTAGCATCGAAAATTTGTTGACTTGCTTAAGGTGGAGCCAAGATTTTTCAAGCGTTTTCCAGACCAGACCAGACCAGCTACGTGAGCCAGCTGCAATTTTCCAGTTTTGGCTTTGAATTTTCCTAAATTGCCCCACAATCAGCATAAATTTTGTGTCTTTTTCGGTGCCCCTTCGTCCCTCCGCCCCCTCTGTGAAATTAGCCAGCTTAGTTGTTGGGGCGTGGCAGAGCCAACCTCTGAAAATCTGTATCCTGAACCAAACTCGCATTTGAAAGGCACAAATTTGTGCTAATGAGTTTTGAAAAGGGATTTGTACAGGTGGACAGAGGCTCAAAGCTACGAAACGCTCGACCTGCTTAATGTACACGCTCTCTCGCCCTTCCTTTGCTCTCCTCTCTCTACACTCTGCTCCAATTGGCTACTCGCTTGGCGAACTAAGCAGGTCAGTTTAGTTCACCTGCCCAATTTCCTTCTAGTCACGTGTGGCAAGCGCCGCCTCGCCCACACCCACACCCACGTCCTTCCTCTCCCCCCTCCCCCCACTCCCTGTGCCTACTGGTAATTGAGTTAAACTTTTGTGCTGCAAAGTAGGCCATGACACAGGCTTCATTGAGCCGAGTTCCAGCGATTGCATCACAAGTCGTTGCCTTCTAAGCTCTCTCCTCTTGCTCCACTCTCCACAAAAGTTTTAGAGCACACAAACACACATCACACACACAATGGAAAGTGTGGCCACACAGGAAGTGCCTTAGTTTGATGTGTGCTCACAAATCCATCGAATATGCTTGAACTGTGCGTTTATGCGTCGGTTCAATTCGTGATTATTCATGAGTTGTGCGGGAAATGTGTCGCAGGAATTAGAATAACTTGAGGAAAGGAAATGGGTTACACTTTTAGTGCACTAAGTTTTTAAAGTTTAACATGTTTTCTATTTAAAAATCATTCTTCTATAGTTTCTATAGTATCTCCTGTCGCATAAACGCTACACACATTGCCTTGCATTTGGGTCTTTGGCTGGGTTTTTGGTTTTGGTTCGATTTGCTTTGCTTTTGGTAATCCAAATATGGCAAGTGGCATTGGGTACGAGTGTTAGAATATTGAAGTATTGATGCATTGAAGTGCCAAAAGCACTAGACACCCGCACACAATGGAAAGTGCATTTCCATTTGCAGTCCGAATCCAAATTCAAATTCAAATCCAAACCAACAATTTTGTGTGCACTTCAAATGTTATTGAAATATTTATAAGTTAGACACCAGGCAGACACACACACACACACACACACACACACACGTGGGTGTAGTGCAACCTCAACACTTACAGCAATCAAATACACACAATAAAACATTTTCAATAACTCTTTCGACGCTGCGCCTGTGCCATTAAGCAGCTTGAGCCTACCCTCCCCTACCCCACCCCTATCCCTACCCTAACCCCACCTCTACACACTCAGTTAGCACACAATTTTGGATATCCATGCTGTGATCCAAACTGCACTTGAATCTTCTTGTGGCTCTGTTGTTTGTCAGTCTGTCTGTTTGTTGTTGTTTGTGTCCCACTGTGCAAAAGCGCACGGGCCTCCCAATGCGTTTGGCTGCACTGTGCCTGGCTCTATTAGAGCTAAAGAGCGAGAGAGAGAGAGGGAGAGGGAGGGAGACTAGAGCGAGACAGCTGCTCAAGTGGCCATCAATCGTTGCCCTTGCCGTTTCGATTTCGGTTTTAGTTTTTAGTTTGTGGCCTTTTGTGGTTCGCGTGTTGATGGAATTATTTGCAGTTGGAACTGTTCTGCACCCTGCACGAGGGGTGTGCTCAATTTGTGTAAAGTTGCGGTTTAAAATAAAGTAATTGAAGACTCCTTCTTCCTACAGGGTTTCATAGAGTCGTGCCTGCTTTGATTCAGTATTTTTAGTTAGCTGCACTCGACGTGCGCTTCATATGAATATAGACGAGTATTTGATTGCTTAGAAAACATTGGTTTTTTTCTCTCCTACAAGCTCCTAGCCCCATCTCCCATCTCCATATTTCATGTGCGCTCCCTCGCTCCCACTCTCCCTCTCTCTATCTCTGTTACTCTGGTAAATTACTAACGAGTTTTTCAGTGTTTGGGCCGCAAAATAAATGCAAGTCACGTACTGAGAGCGGCGCAGGATGAAAGCGCTCCACAATTTCAGCAAGGACATTGTCAACACAAAGCCGCCGCCGACTACTGTCCTTGCTGGCTCCAAGCTCCCACTGCTGTCCTAGCTCCGTGTCTGTCTTGGGCGTCACTCAGCGCCGCTGTTTGTTTGTCAACACAACGGCAGCTGGAACATCCCGAACCCTTCATAAAAGTCCCGCACGCAAATTGCGCAAATCCTTTTAGAGGCAAAGCCTCTCGCCACCACCAGCTCTTGCTAAGACTCTCCCTGTCTCCCCTTCTCCCCCTCTCTCTAGCGTTGGGCACGTTTAAATACGCAAACAGCCGACGAGGCTACGTGCCTGGAAAATAATTTAAAAGCTCAAAAGGTGAGCAAAGCAACGCGCATAGGCACGTCCTAACAACAACAAACAACGCACAGCACAACCAACAACAACAACAGCAGCCGTAGCGGCTACAAAATGGCGTAAAAATCCGGCTACAACTCCGCTTTTTTTCCGCTCCTTTTTTGGCTTTTTCTGTTTTGCTTTTTTCCATGTGTTTGTTTTAAAAATTTATGAAAATTTGTTTTTCCCCAAACTCCGGAGTCGGCGACTTTGGCGCACACATCAAAAGCCAAGAAGGAAGTGTGGGGAGCAGAGGGACAGAGGGACTGCGCTGCTTTGCGGTACCTCAATGCAATCGGGAGACAGCGAATCACTCGAGCAATTTGCATTTTCAATTTGCAACAAAAACAAACAGCGACAAACAACAAGGAGCTGATAAGGAGCCCAACAAACTGACGCCTCAAATGCGACCTAACGAAGCAATAATCAATTATCAATAAATTTAACGGAAGCAGCGTCCCCTACTCCTACTCCTACCCAATTCCCTACTCTCCTCTCCCCGCCTGGCTACAACGCGCCCTGGGGAAAGCTTTAACGCCGCATCCAGTCGCTGATTAAGGATATGATGTGGCTGCGCTGTCTTTGAGTCTTTCACTTTTATCTGCTCCGACAGCGCCCCACCGAATTCCACTCCGAATCCCACTCCGAGTCCCTCTTTTATACCTCCTTACTCCTCCTTACTCCCGCATCATTCTTTATGATCTGTCTCAGTTGCCAGCTGTCTCCTCCTACGGCCACGCCTCCTCCCTACTCCTGGCTACCACACGGCGCTTTCAATGCTCACGCCCATTCTGCGTTTTAATGACATTTTAAGCACACACAACACACACACACACGCACACGCACGCACACACTCCGCTTTAGCATAGACTACAGCGTGTCGATTTCATGTTTATGCGCATGCCAAAATTACGATCACAATTCAGTTCTGTAAATGCTTAAATTCAGTAGGGAAGTGTTGATTCGAGTACACAATTTTATGGCAAAAGTTTAAGTACAGTGGAATCCGGTTATAACGACTCCGCTTAATGCGTCCGTCCGGTCATTGCGACGAAAATTCGATGACTTGTTTGGTTCCCATTCAAGTTTTTTTTCTTTGCTCGTTTCGGTTAAAGCGTATACCGGGTATAACAACGTAAAATCGTCGGTCCCTTGAGTGTCGTTATAACCGGATTCCACTGTACTTGAATTTATCAAGCATACATGCAAGCATACGTTTTTCCACTGTAAAATTTAAATAAACTTTGGAAAGTCCTTAAATGTTTTCTCCGCTCTCCTTTGTTATTCGTATAAACTTCAGCGCATAAACGCAATCAGGCAATGACAGCAGACACCTTAACACCTTGTAACGCCTTTAGCTGTTAGTTATTTGCATCTCGCTCGCACTTGTGACTTACTGTCCTGCTGTTTCATCCTTGGCTGCATTTTGGCGGCACTTGCTTTCTGTTCTTCGCTGCGTCTTGTCTTGGCTCTTTTGCAAATTACTTTGCAAAAATGAAGCGACAGTTTCACCGCCCCCTAGATTGCAAGGGGGCGGGGGTGGGGGGTGCAGGGAAGTGACAGCCAGGACGCAGCCAGAGCATTTGCCTACCTGCTGGCAAACACACGAGTTGCAGCCAAGTGTTTGCTGTTTGCATCTTTGCCTCCGTCTGCACTTCCTCTGACTGCTCCCATGTCCCTACGCCCCCTCCGCCCCTTGGCAATCTTTGAGCATTTGAGAAATGGTGTACTATGTGCAGCTTCTTGATAACCCAATGGTTTGACTGGGTGGCTCAATGTCCTCTCTGTCCTTGATGTCCTTCGTGCTGGCTTCATTTCTCAGCTGTCTGCTCACTGTCTGTTTGCTGCCAGGACCTCAGCACAGGCAAAACAGCAACGTAATCACCTTTTGCAATTAATTTAAGTGGATTTAGTGTGCGATGGTTTTGCGTATTTGCAACGCTTCCTTCCTCCCCTGTCACCCCTGCCGCCTCCACTTCCTCCCAGCGGCATTATCCTGACTGCTCGCTGAAAAATGGCTGACTAAAGGTGTTGATGAGCTGCTTTTTGTTGCTCCCTTGCTGTGGCAAATGGCAAATGACTTTGACTCGCCAAACTAAAAGGGGATTTGCTGGGATTCTGGCTGCTGCTAGTCCTGGCTGCAGGGGCACAGGGACTCTGACTGCGGATTAGACATTGCACCTGCAATGCGAGCAGATTATTTGGCTGCCAGTTTTGGGAAACCATCAACTTTCTACTAAATTAACCTTCAGACTTGTCGCTGATGCAATTTAAAGTTGGAATTGGGACTAAAACTTATTTACTGTTAACACTACAATTATTAGAAGTATTTGAGTATCTATAAAAATAAATAAGTATTAAGGATCTTTTGGTTTAGGTAGGTTCCAAATTAAGTAAAGTATTCCATGTTATTTCTAAGAATGTCCTAGTTTACTCCACTTCTGAAATACTTTGGCATTTCCAACCGGAATGAGATATTGTATCTTCTACCTATGAAATACTTTCCGAACTGCTTTATATATTTTTACAAAACTTTAGCTACATATTCATAAGGTGTACCCATGCACTTTACTTGTTGTTTGTTTTTTAAGTTCTCGTCTTGACTTTGCATTTCCGTGGAAAATGTATCTAATGCTGCCACTGCTTTTCAATCCGTTGGCAGCTGTTCAGTTGCATTTGATTTATTTACTTGCCCCGATGTTGTTGTCGTTGGCATTGTTGTTATTTTAACCATGTCGAACTGTGTCTGGCATTCTTCTTTTTATGTACACTAAAAATTCACATAGTTTATATTGACTGGAAAATAAATACAAATAAATAAACAAATTGTGCGAGTTGGGTCGTTGAGTCGCTGCGTCGCTCATACGACGCGTTGTCTCGCGTTCCTCCATTCGCATTAGCTTGCAGTTAATTTGTAGTGCTGATGTTGAAAACACATTTGGGCCCTGTTTATTCAAGAGTTTACGCTGCATTTTCACAACGGCATTTTTCGTAGAAGTTTCCAATTTCCACGTTGAATGAGTTCGTAAAGTATGGAAATATACCTTGTGTGTGTAGGTGGATTCGAACTGCTTCAGTTAATCATTATTTTTCTTTCAATTTAGGATTCCTTAAAGCCACAGTGTTTGGAGGGTGCTGTAGGGGCAAGCTGTTTACTTAGACCGACTCTCTCATTACGAATGCAGTCACAGATTGCAGCTCTAAACGAAATTAACATAAATTTTTATGAGCTCTTCCCGGTAAAAAATATTTTCCCTCGACTTGGAGCTTGCATGACTGTTTCATTTTTTCTTCGTTCATTTATTTATGCTAAACTTCAATAAACAAAACAAACACACACACACACACAACTCGAATGAGATGAACTAATGAGTTGTGCCACTCCAACTACTTTGGAGTCTTCACTGTACAGTGTTCTCTGCCTTGGTCTTGGTCACATTATCGATCTATCCAATGTCTGACGATGTCGTTTACTGTGCGCTAAACTGTTGCCACTTGAGCATTGCAATTCATCAATTTATCAAACGTTTGCACAGCCAATTCAATGATGGACAGACCCAATAGACCCAGACCCAGACCCAAACCCGCCAGATACTATCCGCCACTCTACTCTGAGTGTTTTCACTGTTTTTTCCCTTTTTTGCAAATCATCATCATTCTTTTGTATCGTCATGAAGTCGTTTGTATCTATCAGAACGCCGATTTGAAGTCGAGACTTGCAAGCTGCGAGTTGGGAGCGTCTAGTGCTTTCGAGTGTACTGCATGACATGTGGATTTTCCTCCTCCTTCTCCTCTTTCTCCCCCTCCTCCTCCTCCCTCGTTTACCTATTTTTTTGTCGAGTGTTTAGTTTTCTCTATTTCGTTTTCATCTCGTTGTACAGATGCATTTTTATTGCCAGTTCTAATGGCTAGACCAGTTTTTAGCTTCCTTCTGCAGCAGCTGCCGCGTTGACCAAACACGAACTTTGCCTAGAGATTTATGGGGATTGCCTTATCCTTGGCTTATCATGGGGATAATGCTGTTTTACGTTTCTCTTCCCTTCTTTCCCTTGTCTCTTCCGTTTGTTGCTGGCTTTTAGCTTAACTGTTTCTTTAAGTTGCAGTTGCTTTTAGTTGCGCCAAAGACTTGACAAAAGGCCCTTCCGCTATCTTGATATGATGACTTCTAATACCAGGGGATTTTTCAAATACTATGGGCACTGAATTTCTTAAATTTTACTTTAAGTAGCTATAAGGTTTAATTGTGGGAACTGTGTTCTATTTGAATTAGCTCAAGTGATTATTAATAGCTAATTTTTGGCTTAAAAGTTGGAACTTTTCTGGTTTTTAGATCCTCTTGAAATCAAGAACTTTTTTAGAATTTTTAGCTAAAAACTTGTGTAGTTTTGGTTACAAAAGCATGATTTTGACTTAGTTTTGTATTCAGTCTACTAGAATGCTAAATTTTAAAACCATTTTAAGTCCTTTTCTAATCTAAAGTCATGTGTTCTCAGTTGAGCTCGAGTTTGTAGCCTTCTCTTGTCATGGCGCACATCACATAGAGCATCACAAACATCACTAATTTGCTCATTTCAATTTCATTAAGTTGGCAGCACTGTTTGCATATTAGCATGCCAAACAGTCTGTACCTTTGGCACAAGGGGAGACCAACAGTTGATGAGACATTTAAACAGCTCTCTGCTGGGCAATGACGACGACTCTAACGCTGACGCTGACGCTGACGATGACGATGACGCTGCCACTGATGCTAAAGATGCTAATAATGAAGTAACTGGTTGATAATGATGATGTTGATGAGCTTGTGTTGGCCAATAACAGCAACAACTCAGAGGGCCAAATGAGCTGCAGGCAAAACAGATAGCGAAACACACAAAACTGGCAACGGACAACGTTCAACGAGGAGTACCAACAACATCCCAAACTATAAGGATGTGAATTCGCATAACGTTGTAGTTGTTGTTGTTGTTGTGGTGACTGTTGTTGTAGTGGCTGCAGTTTTGTTTGGCAAGAGTCTTCGCCAAGCAATCGTCTATGCTCCCAACTCAGCTGGAACTGGGCATATTTGCAAACGAAGCCAAAGCCAAACACACAAAACAGTCGCAGAAAGGGACGAAAATGAACAGAAGGAAGTGGGGGGAAGAGCGGAAGAAAGGGAGCAGAAGACCGAGGAGCCAATGTAGATTCAACGAGGAGAAACCACAGCCTAAACGCTGTTGAAACACGGCAAAGTTGCCAACCAAATATTGTTGCAAGTTGCAACAGATTGAGAACAAAGTCAGAAAGCAACAATAGAGGGCTGTGATGGACTAAGAAGATACCCTACAAGAAACTCTAAGAAAAGAAAATAATCTTTAATTAAAGACTAAAAGATTCGATAGAATTCAGGATAAATTTCTTACATTAAAACCAAAAAAATTTGGAATTATTGATTTAAGATTTAGAGAATAAGATTTAAGATTGTGTTAAACTGAAGGAATTGAACGAACAGATATTGAGAATATATTCTTAAGTGGATTATTTGTAACAATATAAGTTATTCAGAAAAATTTTGAACTACCTCACTACCGATATAGTTTAGGTAGAATTCTATCCTGGAATTCCCAACCTTTCCCTCCATATAAACTCCTTGTACAGTACATTCAATATACCCTTCTTGGTGTACTCCACTGCGGTAAAGCGTCGAATAATTGGCCAAGTGGTTAAGGCCTTCTCGGCCAAATTCGAATCAGCACCTGGCCAACAACTCGCCAGCATCAACTTCAACCTCAACTACCAGCGCACTCGAACCTGCGATTCAGATTCAGTTGCTGCTTTAGAGGCACAGTCGCAGTTGGAGTCGGAGTCACAGTTTGTAGTATCACAGTCTTTGCATCTCGAGACGAGTTTGCTGGGTAATAATTTTATTTTTAGCCATCCTCCTTGTACACGCTCGTTCGTCTGCTTTTAGCCAGGCTAACAGGCTACAGGCTAACCGGCTAACTGGATGTCCGGCTGTCCAGTCCTGTCCCGTTGTCTGCCTGTCCAACTGGCTCCCCATAACGACTTGCCGCTTGTGTTATTATCTCAGGGCATAAATTTTATGGCCAATATTCACAGCTCCACCCACTGTTGAAAATGTATTTGTGTGTTCTCAGCCGATGTGTGCCTCTCTGCCTGTCCCCCTAAGCTCCTCTTCTCAGCCATCTTGGCCAATTGCAAAAATGTTTTGTGGCCCATAGGCCGAGTCATATAAATTATGGCCAAGAGTTGAGAAACAGGCAAATTGATTTGCTGCGACTCTTTGACTGACACTTTTCACAGTTGGCGACAGGATTTGTGTTGGAATGAACTGAGAAGGACCCATGTGTCCAGGCGCCACTTGGCGACAACTGACAAAGCTACAGAAGTTGTAACTGACACAAGCTGTGTGTTCGCTTCACTCTGAGTCTTACAGTCTTCTAGCTAGTAGGTCTCAAAGTCTGTTTGTGTTTTTAGCCAAATCAGCAATAGATTGCAGCCATATTGGGGCCATTTTTTCTAAATCTTTTTTGTGCACAGCTTCAACACATGTGTGTGGCTGTTGTTGTTGTTGGCGAACCGCAAAAACAAGTTTCCATTACAAATTCCAAAAGCAAAAAGGCATTGAGACAAAGCTGCGACCAAGACACGTTGAGTTATTAGAGCCATTCGAGCTGTTTCAAGCCATTTGGGTGTCAACCTCAGCACATTTCAGTGCAAGTCTTTAGCGGTTATACCCTTTCTGGAGTGTAGTCCGCTACGTAGGGTATGCAAGTCTCTAAGTTGCTTATAGATACAAATTTCAGACTTGTAGCTTTGAGTTCTATTGTGGGTCCTTCCAACTTCAAATCTCAAGTGCTTTTAAAGGGTATTCACTGTTTGGTTTCCTGACTTTAACTTTTATTTGTTGTTCATTTTGTTGGCAACTTTTTCAACTTTTGCGGCATTTATTTCTGCTCATATTCAGATTTCACAGCCACAAAATTGTTGCTAGCAAAATTGACAGTTGAAATTGCTTACAAGTGGCACACAGCGAGTGCTTTTTTTATTTTGGCTGGATTGCGACTGTGATTCCTCGCCTGGGAATTGGCATGGAGAGACGACTCATCAATGAAGTTGTTAAAATCTGCGACAAGGGCCACTTGAGATTGACGTCTGGGATTGTGGAGACCGCGAGACAGCTCCATGTTTCATCTTTATTTTCCTCGACTTTTTTGTGGTTTCGAGTGAGAGACTTGAGGAGTACAAGTTGAACTTGAGAGCAACTACAGCCCAAAAACTTGTAGATACATATTTGATGCTTAGTCTGTTTACTGTACTCAATGCTGAGAGCCTACAAAATTACCAGTTGGCTATAAAAATATTCCACATACTCGCATTTGAACCCTTACCTCAAGGCCTGAAAGCTTATAAGTAAAAGAGGAGCAAAAAAGGAAGCCACAAGGACACGCGGTCGACCAGCACGTGGCCATAAAGTTCCGACCATTTTGGTGGAATCTGGTAGGAAGGGGGGCAGTAGGTATAGCGAGGGGCTCTCGAACGGTTCCTCGCTTTATCGTGTTGGGGTCGTCATATTTTATGCCCAAATAGTTAAACGAATGCACAAACACACATAAAAACCAGCTGGAAAATTGCTTGTAAAACATTTTTGTGTGTGACATTGACACAGGGAGCGAAAGAGACAAAAAACAAAGAGAGAGTGGGAGAGAGAGAGAGAGAGAGCGGTGCACATTTATAGCAAATCTCCGGGCTCCGTAACACATTCACATAAATCACACAAAAGTATTTCAATTTTTTTCTTCTCTCTTGGCTTTATTTTTTGCCTGCCTACAACAAATTTTTTTGCTGGCTACATTAATGCGCCTACACACACACACACACGACGGGGGAGAGGGGTGGGGGAGTAATGGGTAGCACTCTGGTATATATGTAACTGACAGCCTATTTGCGCCTCGGCAGTCTAGGAAATTCCTCTCCACGGAAACGGTGCCCGGCTCCTGCCAGGCGGTGGCTTCGTTTTAAGCTATTTATGATTTTGGCGCGATACCCTAACATGCAGAGAGGGTATATTAGTTTGGCTATTAAATGTGCCTTAAATAGACACAAGAGTTCGTTAAGGTTTAGTCAACACTACGGGGTATAGAAATAGGGACAGTTAGTTAAAGATAGAAAATTCTTGATTTAGATTGGTGTTAGATAAGGAGATAAATGGCTATAAATTAAAAGATATATAGCTGCTGATAAATAAATCAATCCAATTAAAAGATTGGCATAACTATAGACTTATGACGGAACTAAATTAATATATAGTCAAATACAGATTGATTTATAATGAAACTTAGTTAAATAAGAGAAGACTTTAGAATTGGAGTGAAATTGAATAGATAGATAGATGAACTCCAACTAGATTAATAGAATAAATAGACTAAATTTTAACACTATTAAATTAAAAGACTGGATATATCTATTGACTTACAGTGCGTTTTAAAGATAGATATCCCTGAACCTATTTTAAAATTAAATCTTTTCTTTAATCTGCCTACAAGTTATAACTAGTTATACCCCCTAAATCTATAACAGTTAACAACACCTGTCTTATTCCTATCAATACAAGTTTCATAAGAAAATACACGCTGCCAGTATTAACTTAGTTAGCAGGGTATTAGCCAAGTCAGCTAAAACTTTATTGATTTGCTTTATATTTTCATTGCTTGTTTTATTTTTATTTTATTTGCATGCTGATTTTTCCGGGCCACAGTTTGGCAGCACAGTGTTGTTTATACGGTGGAAAGGCAGAGGGGTGAGCAGGGGGCGACTTAGGGGCAAAGGGATGAGCGAGGGGCGCGTGCAGACTCGCGAATGTTTAACAAATGTGTGACATTCTCGAGTGTGTGTGTTGGTGTGTGTGTGGAGTTGGAGTGTGGAGCTAAGAAGCAGCAGGAGGGTATACTCGTTGGCCATGTGCTCGAAGCTCCATACATCCCTGCCTCCACTGCCCTCCTCTCACTTCCCCCTCTCTTTCCCCACTCCCCACACAGACTCTCGTCGCTGTCTGTTTGCGCTTTGCACACGCGTTTGGAATTGATTTTTATGCTGTGATTATATTTTCGAAAAGGTTGACGATGAGCTTGAATCGCAGCTGTGGTTGGGGTGTGAGTGGGAATGGGGTTGGAGGGTTGGGCCTACTGTAGGGGTCGCCATACTGTGTGCCTTGCTGCGCGCTGCAGCAGCAACAATGAAGTGTCGCCAACACGCTTGAAAAAATATAAATTAAATTGTGCGTTCATGTTGTTTTAATGGGCTCCACCAGCGGGTGTAGGAGTCCGAGCTGGGAAGGAAGGGGAGGGAGTGTGTGCGATGCGACAGTCAGACAGACCGGCAGATGCTGCGTGAACTGATAGTCTGATAGACTGTTTGCCACTTTCATGCGCCTTGTTTAACGATCGGAAGTCATATTCATAAAAATATGTCAATGAATTGTGAATTATTTATGGGGCAACATAAAAAACAACGCAAATAAATAAATAACAGAGCAGAGCGGGGTATGCACAACTGAGAAATACCTCATCAAAGGGGTTGACAGTCCACTGCCTCTTTGGCACAGGTATTTTGTAGCTGACAGATTTGCAAATATGGCCAAACACTCGGCCAGAAAAGTGTGTTAAGAGAGAGACGCGTTGGCTAAATTGGATTTCGCTGGTGGAAGGCCTTGTGCTCAATTTGGAAAACTGAAATTGAAACTGAAACTAAAACTGAAACTTAATTGCAATTAAAAAGGCGTCAAGCGGCGGGGCGTGGCCAGTCGAGTTGCGTCGCGTGAAGGACCAGCAAATGAACAACACCTTCCATTAGATTGAGCTCGACCTACTTTACACAGGGAACACATACACACACACACACCCAAAAAGCTGTGCAGAGTTGCCACCTACCGATAACAGTGGCTGGCGCAGAGTTGTAGCCAGTTCCTGGCTCATTCCGGACGTCACTCAGCCGGCGACGTGTTGGCCAAAGGCTTAAATTTCAAGCGACAATTAGAAAATTTGCAAATTACATGGGCACGGTCCGAAAGGCTTTGGAAAAAGCGGAAACTTTTAATGAAAAGTGCGCAAAGGAAAAGCAAAGAGTGAAAAACTTGTCAGCCAAGTAAAAGCTGTAGTTGCCGCTGTCGTTGCCAGGCATTTTCCCAGCTTTAGAGCCAGTTTGGGCCCCGCTGCATTGTCAGTTCGGCATGGCATTAAATTATGGCCCAGCGAGCGGGTGTTAACTTGGTAATTTTATGCCTGAGTTAACATTTAATTTGTGTAAATGATTTTGTGGATTTTATGCGCGCTATAAAAATACACGTCAAGAGGCAAAGAATTTCCCCTCCCCCTCTCCCAACCAATACATATAGACATATAGTTGGATTGACAGTTGGACAGCTTAATTCCTGTTGATTTGTTGTGTTGAAATTAATGAAATTTATACTTACGGTCAATCAAAGAGTTTCCCTTTTGCCCAGAGTGTGTGTGTCTGAAACAATAGAAATTAAGTGCATTTTAGTATTAAGTTGGGAAAGTGGAAAATCCATAGAAAATATAAAATACGAATAGTAATTTTTTAGGGGTCATTATGTAAGCCGCTTAAATGACAAACTGCTGGCTTCCCATATCACGCATACGCCACACTGACCCCAGCTGACAAAGTCATTTTGGCCTAATGCGTCGCTCATTTGAAACTCATTTGAATTTTAACACTTTTATGCCGCCTGCTGCCAAAACAGCGCCGTCAGCAGCGACGTCGACAGCGACGCCAGCATCCCCACTTTACGGCTCGTAAAAAAAACTTTTTTGGCGCCGCACATTATTAAAATTTCTTTATGACAAGCGAGGCGAGCGAAGCCGCCGCTGACGTCGACGTCGACGTCGCAGCTGAGGCTCTGGAAGTTGAAGAGTCGCTCCATCAGAGAACTCGTCGACGACGACGCGACAAAAGGCATAAAAACTGGTAACAAAATATTTGTATTTCTGGTACCCTGTAGGAGCTGAAGCACAAGGGGTAGATGGAATGGCCTGAGACGTTACTTTTAACATTTTTAAGTTAAAAACTTTAAAACGGTCTGACAACAAAATATTTACAAGTTTATTAAAACTTGTATAGTATTTTATGCTTAGCAAAAACTAAGGTAACCTCTGCTGCGCCTCTTAGAAATTTCAGCTTTTTAGACGCCTTGTAAGCAGACAACAGAAATTTGTTTTGGTCTTTAGTTTTAGCATAAATTAACATAAGATTTATGCGCCCGTCCACTTGAAACTGAGCCAAGTTAGAAGACAGGGCCCGATAACAAGTGGATGAAAAGTTAAGGATAGCCAAATAATAGTCGACATTTGAAGCTTTTGCCCACTTTTCAACCAGACTTTAAAAGCAAAGCAAATTTTTACTGAACGTGTCTGGCATACGATGTAGAAGAAGTAGAAGAAGCGGATAACGCAGATGAAGATGAAGCCAAGGAGACAGACACAGACAGACAGACAGTAGCTTGAGGCTGTTTCTTCGACTTGAACTCAACTCTTTTTACTTTCGGTGTTTCAGTTGACAACTTTGCAGTCAGTCCTTTATTTGACAAGGCTTAAAGAGTCGTAAACGTAATGAGATTTCTTATTAACGGCCACTATAAACTGCATATTTAAGTCACAGCTTAAACAAGGCAGCAAAAAAAGTCTTCTCGAAACTGGTTTTTAATTAAAACCTTTGCGTTACGAATCGCAATTGTTATTTAAATGATTTTGCAATTCGATTTGAATATTTAAAAACGCATAAATAACTGAAACATCGCGATTATGGCAATTGAGACCCAGATTTATGACCCCTTTTAATTTAATTGTGCCAAAATCGAATGGATTTGCTCTTTAGAATGACATCAAATAAATTATTTACTGTGGTAAAAGGGAAAATTCATGTGTTTGTTTTGCTTTCAAACAGCTTTTGCTGCTGCTTCCTCTTCTTACTTTTCTGCTTCTTCAAAGTGTTCTTCTTCTTCTTGTGGGCAGTGCTGGGGTCTTGATATTTTCTCGCGGAAGTCACGTAGCGAGTGCACAATTTGAAAATGAGTTTTGTCGGTTTTACACAGCACTATAACAAAACAGAAATCATTAATGCCGCTTTGGTTCAATACTGAACATGCCACATGCTATATATGCTATATAGCTAGTATATGCTATATGCCACATGCCTCATGCTGCATGCCACATGAATCGCTGTTGCGGTCAGTGGAAACCGCTGCAGGAATTGAGCAATTTGCACGTCTGGTTAGTCAAAACAAAGTAAAACAACGAGCACAGTAGGCGTACAATGGACAATTGAACATATAGCGACCATATAGAAACCAATTCAAGTATTGGGCCAACGACTATGAGAACGAAACGAACACACAAACGAATACGAATACGAGTACTCGTGACCGCTTCGCTTCCAAGAAGTGCCATAAATTCGTCAATTATGACGGCGGAGCATGTACACGCATTGACATGACTCAAAAAAAAAAAGAGCAGCAAATAAAAAAAGGGGGTGTTGACTCCCCCGGAGGAGGAGTGGCAATGCTTCACAAGATTGACAGCTGTCAACAGACCAAAGAGCCAACAAGAGTTAACAAGAATGGAGCAGAAAACGACTTTCAAAAAGAATTCGACAACAAGAGAAACCAAGCTAGTTTTAGAGCTAAAGTTTATAGCTATAGAATTTATATATAAGCTATTTTCTAGAGCAGTACTAAAATGTGGCTAACAAGTAGTTTTAAAAAACTTAAAATGTCTAAATAAAATCATCTTAAATTTTTTTTTTTTTTTTTTTTTTTTTTTTTTAATTGATCAACTGAAATTTTAAAAGCCTCTGGTTTTTTCTAGCTGATTTTCTTTACCCAAACTAGCTAAAAACTAAATTTATTATGACTTGGTATTTTTAATACAAAGCCGGAGCTTTAAGTGGTCTCTGCTGACTAGCATTTCCTTAACAAAAAGTAAAACAAATTGAATCTAAAGCAGCCATAAATTATTTAAAATTTTTATAACCCAACATACCTCAATTATGTTTTGGACAAATAATGCTTGGACCACATAAAGCCAAAGCTACAAAAGTGTGTCGTAAAAATTAAGTTCTGTATAAGAGGAAATCACACACACACACACACACAAGTCATAAGCTTCGCTATAGCAGACAACAAAATAAATGTCTTTCTAATCCATTTACGAGTTTCGTTCGTCTTTCTAATCCAATGCCAGCCATGACAATATCCGTTTAATTCAAAACAAGCGGGTCAATACCAAGAGCGGAGCAGATGATATAGAAGAAAAGGGTCCCCCCTTACCCGTGTGCAATCCCCACCCTTTCACAATTGCAAACACGTGTGCGGCGTGCAGTCGAAAAGCAGAGACAGAGAGAGAGAAAGAGAGAGAGTTGGAGAGGAGCGCGCATAAGCCGGGCAACTGACGGCGTCATTTAATTAACCCGCGAATGCACACACAATAACCTGAGTCGCAGTCCACAACCACATGATGAGGGTCATGGGCAAAGCCGGTACAGTCGACACTCGAGCGAACGAACCGCCTGCGCAGCGTTTGACTCGTAAAATGCTAGAGTTATTTTTATGCGCTTTTAATAGACTCACGCTTAGAAACATTTTGCTGACGTTAGAAGTCAGCCCCCAAATGCATCGTATTTCATGTTTATGAATGCACTTTTATTATGATTCTTTTTATTTAACCCGTCAGTCTCCACTCCCTCTCCCACCTCCTCCCTCTACACATCTCCACGCTTTCAGTTTCGTTTGCAGCACAGTCATGAATTATCCATGTGTCTTCTTTATGACTGTTGATTTTTTACAATCTGGAAAAGTTTACGACACAACTCCCAACAATCCGATCCAATCCAATACGATTCGATCCAATCGTATTCCAAATGGGGGAAAGAGTCAAAGTTAAATCTCACAAAAGTCATAATAAAGTTGTAAATATTGATTTGCCAGTGTTGCCACCGACGATAACAATTAATAGGCCCAACAGTCTTATTTCTCCCTATTCTGTATAGTTCCATTAATGAGCAATCCATAAAGTTGGTAACGCGTATAAACTGCCAGCAATTAGAGCATTTTGTGGGTGGGTTTTTATCATTTTATTGAGACATTACTATAACTATTTAAAGCTGACGGCAAAGTGGGGTTAAGGCGGCTGTACATAACACCAGATCAGAGTTGCCAGCTACCGTTTCCAGCGTACCAGAGCCCTATTTTCCAGCAGTCATAAATCTTGAGAGCTACCCGAAAACATGCCATAAAACACATGAAGATTGTGTAAATAACCCAGCAAAGGGATGTGTTTTCTGAGCACAAGAAAGAGCAGAGAGTGTGTACCAGAAAGAGAGGGAGATAGTGAGAGAGATAGCGAGAGCAGCTTTAAGTTTCGTGCTTCCTATTTTGTGGCAATTTATGTGCGAAATATTTTTGGTTGCTTGTTGTGCTCGAAAATGAAATCAAGCATTGCCCATGGAACTGGTGGCCATTAATTTATGTAAAGCACAAATTATGATTGCGAGTGGAAGTAGGTAGACACTCTGGCAGACCTCCAAGTAGGCCTACCAACTGGAGCAGGCCAGCAGGCGAGCTACACTGCACAAAAACCTACTGCTACTCTTTTGGCTTAAAGCCTCAAACTTTATGAAAAAATTCTTAATTTTTCTCAGTGCATGCCGTGTCAGAAACAGCAGCTGTAACGCGATGATTATGCAAGCTGCCGAGTTGCCATAAGTGCGATGATGATGATGATGATGATGATGGTTGAGACTTGGACCCAAGTAGTGAGCCGAGCAGGGGCAGCAACAGCAGCCGCGGCATTTGAATTGGGTGCTGCGGTTTTTTTTTTTTGGGGCATCCGCCGGTTAAGGGTAAGTGAAAAGCACCGCAAGAAGAAACGACTTTGGTTAATGGCGCAAAATGTTCGCAGTTGGCAGCCCGAGACCAGGCACGAAAAATGATTTATGACACAAGGAAGTTAATTTATTAATTTCAGGCCGCTGAGAATGCAACAACAGGCAAAACATTTCGGTAGCTACAGGACCAGAAACCGTATCCTGGGCATGTTTACAAGCAGCCTGCTGCCTGCTGCTTGGCATCGCAAACAGAAGCGACAGCAGCAGGAGCAGAAGCAGAAGCGAGCAGCGTTAAATTAGAAATAAGAAAGAGGAGAGAAAACCGCTAAACAAGCTAACAAAGATTACAAGCGGGATACCGTAATGGGTAGCGGGAGATTTGTAGGTCGGAGGATATGTTTTTCAACAATATTTAAATTACCAAAACGAAGTGGAGTGTGCAGGGCTACTAAAGACTCTGTAAAAGGCACTGCTACCATTGGTATTGCAATCCACAGTGCTTTGTAATCAAAATTATAGCACAGGTCAGTTCCGTTTTCAATATTTTAGCTTGCATCATATCAAAAATTACGTATACGTCAACGCGGTTACCCCCTTTTTTACCCCGTCAACGTCTCGCTAATTGATGGAAACGAGCGAGCGAGCGCCCACAACTCAATAAAATCAAATTTAGCTCATTAGCAACAAAAATTGATTGCAATATGTTTGTTTCACTTTGATCTAAAGGCACTCAGACGATGCGGCCATAAATCGAACGCCCAACAGAGCAGAGAGCAGCAAGGAACTGAGACACGAAGCTGCCTGCCTGGCATTGGGGCTATATAAATATAGAAAATATATTGTGGCAGTCGAACTAAAAGGGGGCGCTGAGTGAGAGCCCTAAACTGATGGAAAACGCATGGAAATCACACGGCGAAACATTGAGAAGGCGTCTGCTCGATTTTCTAGACAATTTCCACAATTTCCACAACAAATGGATCAAATTTAGCTCTTGATTAATTGCACAATTCAAGCGGCAAAGGCATTGAATTCAAACTCAATCAAACTTTTCAATCGATAGTCTTGGGGCATTCCGTTAATACAGTTTCCTCCACTCTGCTTATTAAATCATCTGCACAAGTGTTTAATTTGCATTGGCGTTTGAAAAATCGAAGCGTTGACAAACAATTTCATTGTCAGATTGCGAAAACGCATAGAACGTTGGAAATTGTATATGAAGCTGCCTAGTAAATCAAATGATTACAGAAATCTTTTTCATATTCCAATTTTTCTTCTCATTTGAGTGGTGGCCATTAAACTGTCAGCGGGTTGAAGTCGGCGGAAATGAGTACGAAAGAGATGCGGAAAGTGCGTCTAAAAAGAGACGGAAGTTCGACGCCGCCATAAGTGTGATGCGTGAAAATCTCAAAGTTGGCATATAATAGTCATTCAATGATGGAATTCTTTATCTATTTGCCAGCTAGTTTAGAGGCTGGGGAAAAACAAATATTATGAATCAGCGGAGCATGAACCATGTCACTGGACTTTCTTCTAGACTTCAGCTAAAGAAACTTTTAATTTTATTTTATTTTCAACAAACAAATAAATTATTATTCGACTCAATTTAAGCCTCGGCTTCAAACTTAGTTCTCACTTAATTCGAAGAGATTCACAGACAATTTGATTTATTTATTATTGAAAATGTAATAAATTTCATGACATAAGGAAATTAATAGAGAATAGCTACACAAAATATTACACAAAATAAATCTGTTGTGTGGTCGGGAAAAGCTTTCAACATCTGCTTTTTTCAATTTGGGCGGCACAAACTACATAATAAATTCGATGGTAATAAAAATACATCATCAAGTAAATAGTTGCCGTGTTGCACACGAACAATGCTTCGGACAGAACGATAATACGTAGAATTCTACTTTGCCAAATACGAGGAAAATAAATTGCAGCTATATAGCTATAGCTACAGCTATGCCTTTCCGGGTGCTCCAAAAATTGTGAGCTTATCTCTGGCCACACACCAGCAGCAGTCAAATCCGGTAAAGTAGGGGTGTGAGGCAGAGCAACCCTTAAATCACATTTTGCCTAATTTTTCGCTGTCAAAAAAACTCATTAATCTTTTGGTCTGGCTGGCAATGGCAGTGCCATGAAAATGGAACAGGAAAAAACATACGCCGCACGGAAATTGCTATACGAGGGCGCCAAAAGAGGCCGTGCCCAGACCTACACACACACACAGGGAGACACATACTTGTGTGTGTAGAGCAACCAATACACACACCCAGAAACGCAAAATCCGCTCTCACCCTGCGGAGCAAGAAGTTTGGGAAGTTTTCTTCTGCTGCCCTTGAAAAATGAGCTGCTCGTATGTCAGACAAACTCAAATGTCACCCCAAAAAAAATCCAAATAAAAAGAACTTGGTCGAACCGAAAGTCGAACGTGTGTAATTTATTTAAATTTAAGGACAGGCCAGAAGCAACCTGAAGAGTACGCGACAGTTTTTGTATGGCTACACTGAGAGAAAATTTACTAAAATAAGTTATAATGTGTTTAACTAGAAGTGTGTCTTTTTAAGAAAGAATTCAGTATATATAATTACTAATTATGATATGAGCTTCTTATTCCTAGCTCCTTGGTATAAATATTTTAATCAAATCAAATTCTTCCACTTCCGACTTTGTTTAGCATACATTTTAAATAGTTATTCCCAAATGTTTCTCAGTGTAGTTATGCCTAAATTGGGGATGTCGAAACCCCTTTGGCTTGGCCCACTTGAATATTGATTTCTTGCGTAATCTTAACGACACGCCCGCCGGCCATCCAAATTTTCATCCCATAGAGCTCCCAAACTTCCACCTACCACCTTCCACCTTGCAATCCTATGCCACTTTCAGGCCATGCCTCGCTCCAACTTCAAAACCAGCTCCGATAGTGGCCCGCCCTCCATTGACGTTTCATATTTATTAATGAGGCGCATTTGTGTTTGGAATTTATAATTGGACAATGGGGAGAGGAGTAGGAGAGGGGTAGGAAGGAGGTGTTGCAAGTGTTGGAGGTGGTGTATTGTGGTGCCAGTTCTATTGCTATTGCCAGTGCCATTGCCATTACCACCGCCTGGGGCTGCTGGGAGGCACAAATGTAATTGAGTAATTAACATAAATTATAATACATAATTTTCGCTTGCCTTTTTCGTAATTATTGTTAGGTAAATTGGATTTGAGGCACAAACTTTTGCCCGTCTTTCAAAACACAAAAAAATTAAAAGCTTTTACTTTAACTTACGAACAAATGAAAAATTATTGTATAGCCTTTTATTCAAAGTCAAAGGCACTTTAAGTGCGGCGTATTTGTTTGCTGCGATAAGCAATTTATGCACAAAGTTTTCGCTCAAAACTTGGCAAACAGTTTTCCCACATTTTCGGCAATCTGTTCTCGTTTGCCAAATGCCAAGTGAAACCAAAATCAAACTAAATCAGCATCAGCACAAAATCTTAAATGATGTTTACACACAGTGCCTGCAAAAACAATCGACAGCAGCAGCAACAGCAGCAGCGACAGTGCCGACGACAACAGAACATCATCAAAAGCCGTTTGCAGTTAACCCAGGAATCAAAATAGACAGATGAGACAGCAGGTCGACAAGAGAAGAAACATCGAAATGAAGTAGATAGACTTTAAAGATACACTAAAATGGGATGGATGGTAAATGGGCGACAACCCTATTAGCTAGGTCCAGGTATTAGCAGGTCCTTGACGGTGTTTTTAAAGGAGGAAACCGTTTCCTAAAGGGCGATTTCAAATACTAAATACTTAAAAAATAATCTGGCTTTGAATAAGATACAGGAAATACGAGTGTATTAAGTATCTGTTAGTATCTTCTAACTAAGCATTATAATATTTTAAATTTACAGACCTTATAGCCCAAAATTCAGACATTATTCTAACCTCTCTGCGACTAAATGTAACTCCCATGTCTGCAGATTTTGCAGAGCATTTAAAATGCTATCAAAATTTCTAAGCTTTTTAGAAAGACACCAATGAAGAGTCAAGCGCACACACAGTCACACCATACACACACACACACACATTAGGTACGGTGTCTGAGGCAGTCATCTGTCAGAAGTTAGCAACCCTGCCGCCATATTGAATTTTACTGTACGTCTGGCTTTGGGCCTCGTTGGGTCTGCTTCAAATTGTTGCTGTGTTCCAAGTTGTTGTTGTCAACCCACCTTGTTGCTGGATGGAAGCTGTTGTCACACACATCAACAGCAGCATAGCTGTGGGGATTTCATCGTTCCTTTACACACATACACACACACACACACTCACATTGAAAATGGCAACTCTGTGCATAATTTTGCGCCTTGTTGTCATGTTTCAGCGTTTTCCTCCACATGTCTCCTCCACTCCTCCACTCCCCCACGAAGTCTTAGCTCCTGTTTATGTGTGCTTTGTGCTGCCTTGTAAAATGTAAATAAATACGACGACGACGAGCAGGAAAATCATTTTTGTTTGGGTAGTTATGACGGTAATGACGTTTATGCGTGCCAGCAAATCACGAAAACTGATTGATGGAATTGTGCGAAAAGTTTTCAACTGCGGCCCTAAACTTGTGGCTCAGAAATTAATGAAGAACTGGGAAACTTTTTGGCATGCCATTTATGCAATGCGTTAATTATATATTTAAATGTGTTGACTTGATTTTTAAAGCAGAAAATTAGATTTTGAACTTTGATATGTATTTTTATCGAACTAAATAGTAAAACCTTCCCGCTATATAAATACTTTTTGTTGCATTCTATTAACTTATTCAGTTATAACTCACGCATAAACTTCATTGAAGTGTTTGTGTCTGCTACATCGTCATTGCCTTTGCTTTTATGCCTCCAATTTCCACTTTTCACTTTCCACCCACTAGCAAAAGGGGTGGCAACTCTACAGCTACCCCCAAAAGTGTGTGAGTCCTAAGTGTTGCGTTGCTTGCCTCGTACGCAGCTATCATCAACAACAATAACAACATCAGAATACAAAACACAAAGGAAAAGCTTCCCATTTCCCTTCGCCTACACCTACCCCCAACTCTTCTCCAGTTTTTCACCTATTCCCAGCCCCTTTCCCAACCTAGTGCTACTGTAAGTTAAGCGTCAAAAGTTTTGATAGCTTGTGAGCTGCCTACTGAAGCGATACTCCTATGCCTGCCAAAGCCTGTGACTTCCTGGACTTCCATCGAAGCAGCGAGTCACATTTTTCATTTTTAGTTGAGCACCAAATTTTTAACACAAAACTTGTATGTAAAATGTCTTGCGAGATAAAAGTTTAAATTGTCAATTGAAAATGTTGTTGGCAAAAGTTTTTTTGATTAATTTTCACTGCGCTCCGTCGCTGCTGACAATCAAGATGAGCGAGAGCGAAGAGAGCGGTAGAAAAAGTGTGGAAATCCCAAACATTTACATGTTTCCATGCGGCACGAGGCAGACAAACAATTGAGCACATTAACGCCCAGATACACAGGCAATAGGAGTAACAGAGATAGCTCCATTAGGGGAGGTGAAGAAAAAGAGATAAGAGATGTGGAAGAAAAGAATCGACTGCGATTTGCATGTGAATGTGTTGAAATAGAATTTAATGGCAAACATAACAATGAAAAGTGAAGAGCAAATAAATAAAAATAAGCTGCAAAGTCTATTGAAAAAACCAAAGAGTGGACAATGGGTGGGAGTCAGAGAGAGAGAGAGAAGAGTGCGAAAATGGAAGCGAAAAGGGAATTGAAAGCTTTGATGAAATCGGTTGAGTTTGTTGCTTCAACCAGCTAACAATCCTGCCAATCCTTTACTCCAATTGACAATTAGTTTACTCATTAAGGCAGATGCTTCATGGACGTTAAATACACTGAGAAAAATCAATAACCTATTCTTAAAAATAAGAAAAAGTTAAAAGTTTAGTAAAAGTTAATATTAATATATAAATAAACTGTTTTTAAGTCGCTGTCAGCTTATTTAAAATGGTTTTAGTTTTTTCTTTGACTAAGTCTCCAGTTCCTTAAATAAATCTCAGTGTATTTGTTAGGCTATTGTTTGTCTTGCTCCGTTTTCTTTGCTTTAACTTCTTAAATCTTCTCGCCTGTTTTCTTTTGAACGCTTTTCCTTTGCCTTCCTTCATCATCCCATTTCTTGGTGCCGCAACCTTTGTCATTGCCAGCTATCTATTCGTCTCTCTTCGCACTTTCCACCCTTCTTACTGATTTACTGTTCGATTAGCCATTTTGTACAATTTCCACACGATTGATTTCGCAAATTTTCACCGCAAGTGCCCCCAAAAGCGAAATAGCACCCCCCGGAAGTTCCCCGCACACACCCCCCTTAACCACCCACACACCCACACCTACTACGAGCTCCTTTTGGGACTGGCAGGTCTGCTAGACTCGTAATGCTTTTTGCCCTGTAGCCACAATTACCCAAAAAGCCGTTCCAATTGCTGCTGCTGCTGCTCCGTGCTCTACCATAAAGTTACACCCTTCCAAATTCACATGAGTACTTTGCTCTGGACTTATCGAGGCACATCTCGGTAATGCAATTAAGCCACCTCCATCGCTCTACGTTGCCTGCAATTCATAAATATTTTATTTGACCTCAGACCAGGACAAACTGGATACGGATACGAAAACGAATTCGAATCCAAAACCGAAACAGAAACCGAAACCGAAGCGATAAAAAAGCATAGCTCACATAGACATTGCGTATACGCCATGGCAGCGAGAGCAGCCAATATGGTTTGCTACTTTTTGGGGTCATTATTACTTAACGCCCGGGCAATGTTAGGCAAATTGCTTTTCGGCCAGGCCAAGAGAGTGGGAGAGTTAGGAACACTGTTTGCTGAACATATTAGAGCTGCATGTGCTTCCGTTTGGTGTCTTTTGCTCTGTCTCTGCGTGTGTGTGTGTGTGTGTGTGTGTCCAACCCCAGCGGTAGAAAACAAATGGCGTGTGGCAAAGGAAACGGCAAAGGCAAAGGGTTAAAAGGTGCGGTTTGCCACGCTCCACACACCTCCACTCTCCACTCTCCCGTCCGCTTCCAACTCGATGTGCCATGTCGCGGTTCCAGGTCCAAAAGTAGCCCGGAAACAACCACCTTAAATGGACACCGACACCAGCTGCATTTGCTTTGTCTTTGCTGTTTACTTTTCAGGGCTTGGGGTTCTTTTCTTTGCTTTGATGTGCCACAAATTAATTGCCTACAATTAGGCGCTCTGGCAAATGTCATTCACTCAGTCACACAATCTCCCATTCTCTCCAACACTTTTGACACTTACCGTTGTTCCTGTTTGTAACGGTAGCTTAAAGGCTTAAAGGCCAAGTCGCTCTGCAAAATAGAAGAAAAACAAGCCAAGTGTTTGTTAGTGCAAAGTTGTTAAGAGTTGTCCACTATGACGTCGACTCCTGACAGAAAAACATATGCCATTACAGCAATACTTGTGTAAGTATATACTTGTGGAATCTCTGTCACATTCAGAGACATCCCAAACAAAAAAAAAAGGAAGGAAGTAAAAGAGGAAAGTAAAGGAAAAACTTGCCCAAACTTTGCTTGTACTATCGACCAACAGAGAGTGAGACTTTTGCTAATGAAAAGTGTCTGCCGTTGGCTCTTGAAAACTTTTTCATAGACTAGTTCCAACTCAGAGTCAGAGTCCAGTTATGGCACTGGAAGTTACTTTATTTTTTATTGAAATAAATAAAAGTAAACGATCGAACAGTGTATTCCAAATGGAAAAGTTTACAAGAGCTTTGCATACTCTTTCTGAGGTACTCTTCAATTGCATAAAGGAAGGACCGTAATCTTTAATGTAGAAGGAAATAAATGGTTGACAAACACAATGACAAGGAATTAATTTATGTTTTCTTGTAGGACTTATATAAATATAGTAAATAATTTCCTAAAACTTTAATGATTATTAAAGTTATAAAAGGCTCCCTCTGGCAGTTAAAAACTGCTCCCTTTGCTCGCTCTATTTGGATGAACTTAGTGCCCAGTTTTTAGCTCAGAAATCAGTGTAGTTCAAAGTTCGAATTTGCTTAATTCCAGAACAGACATACGCAATGAACTCCCATTGCTGTCCAAAGTTTTCGTGCCAAACAGAAATTACATTTTGGCCAGCATTTGGATTTTTATTGTTGGCCAAGTCTCCCGACATGTGCCTAATGGGAAGCACAAAAGCGTTGGCCAAAAGATTTATTATCGATTGTCATTTTTTTGGCCCCCCCCTTCCAAGTGCTTTTATTTCACAGACACATACACTCACTCCCACTTTTCCCTCCTTTATGTGCTTTTGGTTCGCCACAAAACATTTGTTATAATCAAAAGTTCTTGACTATGCGCTGATTGCGCTCTGTGCTTTGCTCTCGCTTTGATTTTTCCCTGAACTTTGGCAAATAGTTTTGCCATTTTGCCATTTGCCATCCTGAGTTGCGCCTCGTATGCGCAATTTATTTGGCTTAACGTTGACAGTTCAATAAGCTAAGCAGCGGCTTTCCGACTCCCTCACACTCATACTCCCTCACTCCCCATGTCTGCACTGCTCAGTTCTTTAATTTTCATAAATAACCCAGAAAAAAGTTATAGGTTAAGAACTATTGCCAACAACTACCTGAAAGAGCCGAGCCACTAATTACGCATACGCAGCGTGGCCCCCAGCAGCGAGGGTTGAAGAAAAAAGTTGGAAAGTTCCTTAACCTGACTGTTTTTGCCAGCCATTTCAATAACTTCTGTTGCAGTTCCCACACACCCAACACACACACACACCCAACACACTTTAGTTACACAGAGTTCTACAGCTACAGATACAAGATAGAAGCCAAATTTCTGGCTACCATATATCGTTTTAACATAATTTCTGTGGCAAAATTAACTTTATGAACTGTTGAGCGAAACGAGGGAAGCAAAACCGGCCAAAACTGCCAACCTGCACCCAGGATAGCAGGCATTCACAAGGAGCGTGCGCCGAGCAACCTGCCACTTAAAACAAATAACAAAGTTTTGCTCAACTTTGCCGCAAGTCGGTTGCCTTTCCCTTTGCTCCCAATCTCTCCCTTCTCCTCCAGCTACGTAACTGCTTTTGCCAGGAGCTGGCCCAGTCATGCCCTGGCAAAATTATGGCCAGACACAAAGCGATGTCGTCGTCGTCCTCGTCGTCGACGTCTTCGACTTTGGCTTTGTCTTCGTCTTGGGCCTTACAGCAAATCATCCGCAGTGCGAGCTCCACATTTCTGCCTCCTTGTACTGCCCCCGGCCAAATTACATATGAAAATGGATTTTATTAAAACGAAAATGTTTGCGGCAAGATATTTTTGGCAATGCAGAATGACAAAGGTGAGCACCGATGTTTACATTTGGCCATCAACAACAAATTGATAGCTGTAAACAATAGATAAAGACATTGAAAAGACAATCAATTGTTTGGCTACTAAAAATAAAGCTAAAACCCGCCAGTTTCCTGCTGATTTTTTCTAAGAACTCTTTTCAAGATAACTGAATAAAATGCTGCAATTGGTGTAGTTGCCAGCAACACGTCGACAATATTACTTAAGGCCACTAAAGAGCATGTGGGCGTGGCAATAAGCTGCCTTTGGTTTGAGTTCCCTTTTTATTTTTTAGGTTTTTTTTGGTTGGGCAATTGCCTGCAATGCAGCTCGAGGTAATTGCGTTGCTTTCAACAGGCCAACAAAACAATGAGTGTTAAGAGCAAACCAGCCAGAACACCTAACAGGCAACACACACACACAAAGAGACGGGAAGACAGACATACACACGTGTGCATTAAATTGGCGCCAAGTTTGGGCCAAACTTCATGAATTTTGAATGTACGCACAATGAAACTACGGCCAGACCCAAAAAACCCTCGCCAGACTTTTGGCTTTTTTCTGCTGACGAGGCCAGCGGCAAGCGGGAAGAGGGAGGAGGAGGGGGCCACAGAAAGGCAGTTGGAATCATTTGCTGTTGTTGCCGTCGACTTCCGACGACGACTACTTAGAGACGCCTAAACAGCTTCATTACTTTTATGAGGCTGTCGGCGCGCTTCGTTGGCTGGCCCATTGTCTGGGCCATCTCCTTTTTGGCCAGGCGCAAATTTGTTTGTGTAAATTAAATGAAATGACTGTAAAAATGCCAAATAAGCTAATTTGCGGTTAGTTTTCCACCAAGAACAAGAAAGGAGGGGGAAGACAAGCACGACAGTGCTGCATATAAACGAGACCATAACCATAACTCTGCTCCAAGAACCCCCATCATTATCAATCAAATACAAAATGGCGGAGCCACAGTCATTGCTCACTTTAACGGCCGTTCTCATCAAATGTGCATAAAGCAAAGCGTCCACAGCCAATCCTAGTCCTGCTCTCAGTCCTCCTCAGTCTGACTGTCTGACTACTGGCTGGATTGTCCTCGTTGTTGTGGTCTATTTCCAGCCCGTCCAATTGGTCATTTGAACAAAGCTGGAGCCGAGTTAGTTGCATGCTAAATGCAGACAAGTCTCCCTTGGTTATTCCTGCCTGGCCATGAATTTTGCATTAGAGTTTAGTTAAAGTGCAGCTGGTGCGAACACCAGCAGTTGGAGCAAAAACAGTTCGAATGGAGCACAACACACACACACACACACACGCACACTCCATGGAGTAGGCGAAACTTTTTTTATGCGAAGCGGATTCATTTGGCATTAACTATGCAAAAGGCGGTTTTTAAAGACCTTTTGATCTCCACTCTATATTTAAAGCAAGGCAATTTAATAAAAGTCATTTTATATTCTAATAATGTGGTCTCAGTTTGCATTAAACTGTACTGCATTTAAAGCAATGAAATTAATTGAATGTGGTCTCAAAAGGATTAAATCAGCATAATAATATTTTAAAATATTAAATGCACATTTAATAAAAGCATTTTAAAATGTATAAAATGTGCAAAAAATATTAGTAAAGTAATTTTAAACATTTAAATAACAAAATATATTTTACTTGTTAATAAAAAAGCCTCAAGAAGACAATTAAATCAGAGAAGTGTACATTTAATTGAAATAAATTGTAATAATTAAATAAATGTAATTAAATTGGTTTAATGTAGAAACCCAAAGTCAGACATAAAATGAGTAGTAAACACATCAAAGGATTTGCTAGAAAAACCTCCCAAAGTTTTAGTTTTTAGCGGTAGTTCAATCACAATTCCAAACAGTTCAATCAAAGTGCAATATTTTATCAGCAAATCAGCAGGGAGTACGAGGGGGTAGAAGAGAAAGGTGGCAAGAAAAGTGACAAACAAATTGCAAATGAGTTGCATATCAAATGGTCATTAGCATTTCGTAGGCATTTTAATTGAAAATTTATATGCCCATTGGCGGAGCAGGCACAAAACTTTGCTGGATGAGCTGTCGAACAGGAAAGACTGATGGGGTGTGGGGGAGTGTGAGGGGGCGAGGGGCGGGGCTCTATGGACACGCTGTTTTGCATATCAATCTGAAAATCAATTAGAACTTGCTGGCACGCGCCAGTTGCCCAACTTTTTTCATTAAAATTAAGCGCCAGTGCCAATGCAGTAGCTGCAGAGTAGAGTAGAGGGCCAAGTAGGGGCGTGGCTGGCAGTAGGGCGGCAACCAATGTGAGCCAACTTCAACCTGAGTGCTAAAAACTTTTGTGTGTCGCACACAAAAATGTATAATTACGAACGTTTACGTTGAGACCACAGAATATATCTCTCTTTAAAAGCAAACCTCGCTTACAGTTTACATTTTACAAACACCAACAACAATCCACACACACACACACACACACAGACACACACACATCCCTTTTGAGCTGCTCACAGCCAACGGTTAACATCGTTGGTTTATAGAAAAAAATTTGCATAAAGTGCGCATAAATTATGCCGTGAAAAAAAAGTTATAATACCATACTTACAGTACAGTATAGTAACAGGATGAGCATGAGTCAGAGTGGAGGGGAGAAGGGGAAACGGAAGTGGAACTTGTGTGCTGCTATCTGCCCAATAGAACGTAGCAGACTCTGCTCACAGGTGTGTGTGTTGCCTGGGACGCATGTGACAGAAACTGCGCAACTTTCGACAGGAATTCAGCAAAGGAATGAGGCAAAACCAACCGTTGTCGGGTCTTCACTGTTTACACTTAAGCACAGCAACAAAAACACGAGCAAAACAAATTTGTTTAACAAAAATTTCATAAAATAATGCAAAAGTTTCACTGGCTGCTCCAACACAACAATTCATTCTGAGGCAGCTGTTGTCAGGATTACTTTGTGCTCTGCTCTGGTCCTGCAACTAAAAAGTTGGTAAAACAGAATGTTTATCAATTCATTAGAGTGCCAGGCGATAGAAATTGTTGTTTGCCTATCAAAACTCAATAACAAACATCTGTGATCCGAGTCACTTACTAAACTGACAGTCAATTTGTCACTTGGACCAAATACAACAAAACTGAAAAGTTTCCTCAAACAGAAAGCACAACATAATCTCATATTTATTCTGTAGATTATAATCAAGCAGATTTAATCATATCATTAGTCGAAAGTTGGCAGATAAGCACAGCTTTGATTAAACATTAATACGGTATATTAAGAGGGTTTTTGGGGAAGAGCTTTGAGGCTTTAAATGGTCGAAAAATGTTGAAGAAAAGCCTTGAAAATGTAGCTATTTTTTGGAGAGCTTAGATAACTTATTTGATATAATTTTTCAGGAAGATTTAAAGGAGTATAAATGCTGAAAGCCTACAACTTTCCTACCTAGACTATTTATCCTGTTTAACCTATATTTTGCCTACATTTATGTGCTTGCATTGATTTGATTAAGCCCCATTTCCCACGTCTTTCCCCTTCCCCTTGTCAGCTGCTGGCTTTAGCCAATCCAAATCCACTTAATTCATTGCCTAAGCTTTCTGCTTGCCGAGTCCTCACACCTGTCAAGCGTCCACTTGCGCCTTAATTGAATTCGTGTAATTCGTCCAGCACTTGCCGAGTCCGACAGGATTCTCCAGAGTCCCGTGTCCAGAGTCCTGTCTGCTGAAGTCTTCTGCTTTGCCCCACGCTTAATGAGGACTGACAGGCGACAAGCGTAATTAAATTTTATTTTAGTGTTACATGCAAATTTCGTTCGCTTTTCGCGCTCATTCTTATTTTTTTCCGGGGAGCTGACAGCCTGACACGTCCTCTTTGGATTGGGTGGGGGGATTTTGGCATTGTCTTTGATTTGTTTGGGGTTATCTGCCGGGGTTGGGGAGCTAATTTATGAGCCGGACTAACCACGGGCGGTCTGTGCCAGTTCCTTGTGCTCCCTTTTCAATGGGCTCTTATGCTTCACACGCAAAGCCGCTTATTGATTCCACCCTCAGATGTTGCGTATACGCCGCGTGTGTCTCTTTATATATTTATTTCATTATTGTTTGCCGAAAGGACTTGGCCTGTAATACATCTCTTCTGTGCCTGATTATGATGGAAGATGTGCCAGTTCTGGCCACAGTCTACAGTCTCTCGACTTCAGACTCCACACTGCGGACACCCAACTCTAGTTTCGCTGGCATCTGGGACTGACAATGACATATCGTCATCATTAACACTTTCCTTTGTGTGTGAGCTCTTTTTTAATGTTTTTGCCTTTCGCTTGTTGCTGTTCTTGTTATTTATCACATGCTCTCGCTCTGATTTCCGTAAATTTCCCTCAAGTAATTTGTATGCAAATACTTGGTTTAGTTGTAAACAATTTTGCATTCTCGATGCAACTCAACTCGACTCGACTTCAGTGTAAAAAATAAGTCAAGTGCATTGACAAGTAACTGCTGACTATGTTCCCCTTACTCCTCTACTCATCACACCCTCGCAGCCGCCAGTTATCAGTGGGAAACTGTCGCACAATTGACATACAAATCTAGTTGCAGTTGCATCTCGATTGCCAGCGTACACTGTACAAAAAACTATACCACATATGATTTAAAACTTGTTTACTAGTTCAGCAGGAGTTGGTTTAAAAAAGGCATAGTCTGTAATCAGAGTTTATATGTTGATTACACTTTTTTTCTCTGAGTGCATGTGTTATGGAAACTGCGACTGACTCATGAACGCTGCGCCTAACTGACGCCAACGACAGTTACGCCCACCACAGCTACGCCCACAACTTAGTTTACGAACCGACAATGAGAGTCTAACTAGCTACAAACGCTTTTAATTAGCCAACTGCCTTTTACATGTGCCTCCATTTGCATAGTTGTTCTCTGTGTAGTGGAAGGGGGTGTGGTAGGGGGAGGGGTGTAGGGGCTGTTGCACGCTTTTAAATTATAATTATATATTTTATATGTTATTTTAGCCTAAAGCTCAGCAATTACATACCGCTATTGAATTATTTAAAAAGCAGAACAAGTTTTTACTCTCCTTGAAATGAGACCGTTCTTTTTATGAAAAGCAAGTCGTTTGAAAGTGACCCGTTACTCAATTAAAATATGTATATGATAACAAGGCTGGAAGCCTTGAAACTACACCATACATTTTTAATTTAATTTAATGGAATTATTTTAAATATGTTTAATCTTAGAAGTGGCACATTTAACATACGTATGTTGGACAACAAATAAGTTTAATTTATAGCTCAAGTTTAACAACTCTTTAACTCAAATTTAATATCGTTTAGACTATAAATAAGACTAGTTTACGACTTATTTATATTTATTTAAAATACTAGTATTTATGACCTAAGTAAGTTTCCAAATTTAAGACTGAATTTTTAAGGCTTTAAACTAAATAAAACAGTTCTCATTTTCATAAGCTTAAATCTAAACTAAAGTCATATTTTTCTAACAATATTCAATCCATTTTCTTTGAAACTACACACATTTCATAATCGCTTTATGTTTGCTTTATTTTGAACTGCTAAGCTATGGAAATTGTATGGTGTGCATGACACCTACTCGCTGCTACGAGCACTCGCAGTGTTCTCATTTTAAGCGCAACTTTACTTAATTGTTTGGCACAATAAAATTACAGTTTCGTTGGCAGACATCGCCTCGATTGATGCCTGTCTGGCGCAGAATATATATGCATATATACATACCACTATATCGTGTATGTAAAATACTATATGAAGTAATTAAGAGGCGCTTAAAACTGTGCCTCGCTGCAGTTGCTCCACTTTTTGTTGGATTGCTGTCAGACTGCTGGCTGCTGACTGGACCCACTGTGTGTCTGTGTATCTGGGTGTGTGTGTGTGTCACTTTGAGTCTAGCTAGAAATGCCATTGTCAGCAATAAATAGTCAAGTACATAATACTTATAATTTATTTTGCATAAAAATCCAAACTTGGCATATGAGACGACGACGATGTTGGATGTTGAATGTTGAATGTCGTATCGTTGCTCTGTCGCGTCGTCGCACTTAGTTAGATTTATGGTAAAGTCAGTCGAGCAATTTGCGTGGGTAAACATGCACTAAAACTCAATTTAGAGGCGGATGGATATACTGTATATACATAAAGATATATATATACGAGCGATACAGTGCCAGCGAATTGTATGCTGACACAGCAATAGGCAAACGCCAACAGCAGCGCACAATTTAATGCGATTTAGTCAGCGCAAATTGAGCGGGCCACTTGAATGAATGAATGAATGACTGACTGACTGAATGACTGACGACAAAACAACAACAAAGGCAGCTGATAACGATAAGAGCTAGGAATCTGGCATTATATCTCTGCAGTGTGGCAGTGCCTGCCTCACTTTATTAAATTACATACTGCAGATTCTCAACTCTCAACTGCCGCGTACACCAATTAATCCCAACTGGATTTGGCATAAAGATAAGACAACGACCTCGTTCTCATCCCAATTCAAGTCCTAGGCAACCAGCCATGTCCATGTCCATGTTTGCCGCCAACGCTGCAAGGCAATCTGCCCAAAAAATTCAAACACTCCCACAGTCTTGCCTGCCTCGCTCCCCCCTCCCAGCCCCTTCCCACCCACTTTCCCGAACGCTTTCCCAAATGTGCCGTTTGACAATTTTCAGCGCGTGGCTCGAGCGAGGCCTCTAAACGGCCCCATTTTCATTCCCAGCCCGCCACTTGATACAAGCAGATAAGTCATTTTTATGTGACACTTTGCCTTAAATATTTCACATTTTTGCGGCCATTTTTTTTTTTGCTCTCTTTTCCTACTTCTTCTACTCCGCTCTCCACTCTTCACTCTCTCTTCTTTGCTTCTATTTTGTTGTTGGCTCTGAAGCAGCACTTGCGGAACATTGACTAGAGAGCGCCATTACACAACACCATCTATCTCTTTCACTCCATCTCTCACGCTCTCTCTCTCCACTTCCACCCTCTCTGCGTAGTCGACTGGGCATTGACACTATAGTGTAAGTATATTCCATTATAATGAAAGCAGCGTCTTTAATGGTTTATGATCCTGAGTTACAGATACGGCCCACTGCAAGGACTCGAATGACCTTCAGTTGCCAAATCTGTGCTGTTAGTACCGTTAGTGGCATAATACTGCTAGCCACACTCAGAATTAAGCAAAGTATATAAAATATTATGTTTATTGCAAAATACTCCATTATGGCAAAACTCAAGTCAATTTAGTTTAATGTTGCTTTTCAATTTAAATTCCAGTTCTTGGCATAACTTTCTATAGAATCTCGACAAATTAACAAAAAACAAACTGTTTTTTAACACTTTTATAACAAAGGTTTAAAAGGTTTAGCATATTTTACAGTCTAAAGTTTTGCCTTTAAAAATTAGTTAAATACTTTTATTCTTTTTAAAATAAATTGTATGCAGTCAAAGTTATTTGTTTTTTATTGAATGGAATTCACTAATATTTGCAGTATAGAAAGAAGATTTTTAATAAAAAATTTCAGATGAAATCCCAGTTTAATTTTAGAACGATTTTACCTTCTCTTAGTACCTAAAATTTGGCACCATGTTACACTTCTTTCCAGTCCTTAAACACTAAACTTCTAGTATTCCCCAGCAATCTCATTAAAGTGTCATGAATGGACTCCTGATTCATGATCCGTATATACATCCATCTGCCATAATCATATCTAGAGGCAGAGGCAGACATGATGTGCCTTGAGTGGACGTCAGTGGAGTCTGTTGAGTTGGTCGAGTGATCAAGTGGCGTGACAACAGCCACGTCAAGAGGCAAATAGCCAAAACTGGCCATGTTGGCCAAGCTGCCTAGCTGGCTGACTGGCCGACTGCCTCCTCTCATTTGTCATTAACATCATTTGCCACTTGCCACATCAGTTTGGCGGTGGTGCTAATGTCTGTGGTGCTGTGTGCCTCAGTTGTGCTGCATTTTAGCATACAGATTTGGTCAGTTTTCGCAACTTGTTCGCTTTAATGGACTTGACGCGTTGCCCGCATCAAATTGGCGATGCAAACATACGAGTTTGGAGTTTAGGAGTGCGTCTAGAGCCGACCAAGTTGGTCAAAGCCCGGACTAACTGGTTTGCCGGAATTAAGCAATTTATTTATATATATATAAAACTTTTTGGAAGCTGGAAAATGTACTCGTAATTGAATTGAGTGCTGTCGCTGTGCTGTGGAGTGTGGGCAAACATTTCAACAGCTACGCTTAATTATAAGTCTGGTCACTGTAGACGGAGCACTGGGGCTGCAGAGGGGCGGACGAGAACTGAGCTCACTTGAGCTCTTAAGCTGGCCCCATAGAAATTCAAAGAGTCAACACAAATTATGATTGTTATTATTTTTACGCATTATTTACACACCTTTCTGGTCTTGTTTACATTGTGAGACACCTTTCGCTCTGCGCTCCAACCACCCCCTGCTCCTCTGGCAGCTGGTCCATCTCCATGCCATGTGAGGTGTCTAAGCCGCAGCTTTGGTGCTCGCTCACGTCCGTCCGGCCACGACCTCGTCATTCTACAATTTCAACGCCTTCTCTCAATCGTTTTGAGTTACATTGTTGATGAGAAAGCGGCGGTGGGGGGGAAAGGGTAAGCAGGAAGGGGGGGGGGGGACACCAATTGACAGCAAACTCAATTTTGTCATGCCTCGTTTTTCGATTTCCACACTCGCCGTATGGATTGGAATGATTGAATGATACGAGTACAACAACAATTCTCTTGCTCGCCCGCACTCTCATTTGCGTGGGCAAATTGTTTCGATAATTTTTTAAGAGGATTTTTGTATGTCTTTTTTTAGAATTTGTCCGCTGATGAATTGTATAAAAAACTATCACTTGAAATTGAGTCTTATGGCTATATTAGTAGACAGCATTATAATTTACTGAATAGAGCTGTCAAATTGGATGGACTCTGAGCTGTTTTAATTGTCACCGCCGACACAGCGCTGATTGTTGGCTTTAATGAGCCCCGAAACTTAAAGATTTCCATTATATTTATTCAAGCGACAAATTGCGAAATATTTTGCGTATTTATCAACTGGTTTTATTATAAAATAATTGGGATTTAATTGGTAAACTGTTGTTTAAAAGTTCTTCAGTTACAATTGGTTTGTGGAAATAAAATTCTTATTTCAATTTACAATTTTTTAGCTCAGACATAAATTTAATTGCCAATTATTGGTTAGCAACTGTTATTGAATTTCTATTTTATTCTTTCAAGTGGCACACACAGCATAAAATTCACTCGGAAAATGCATCAAATAGTTTTTCATATACACCATTTTTTCTACCCGCTCTCCTCTCAAGCCCAGTTGTGATTTAAAATTTATTTTACATATTACTTTGGCATTTTGCACACATTTTCAATTGGATTTCGCATTTGTTTGCTTAACGCTTTTTGCATTTTAACAAAAACATGTAATAAATAAATGGTTCACTTGATTCTGGCTGCAGTTTAACAATTCGAAATGGATGAAAAATGAATTTTATTTACCAAACTGTTTACCAAACATGTTTTAGCCATAGCCGACCAACACAGACGGCCAAACGATTAACGTCAGTTAATCAAAATAATTTTTTAGCGCTGCCGTCGTTGGCTTTTATCGCCGCCACATGCAAATCGCATTAGGCTCCATTGGTCAACAGCGGATTCAGAGGCCTAGTCAAAGGGGCAGGAGATGGAACGACGCTAGGGAGGCTGTCATTTTCATAATTGGCCGAAAAACCAACAACAAACCACACAACTATTAGCCAGCTTACAATCTGACAGACAGACGGAATGACTGACAGCCTGACCAGCTGGTAGAGGAAGTATCGCGGGGAGTGGCCTGTCAATGGCCATTTGGTTGTCGGTGCCGTTATTAAAATTTAACGCCGCAAAAGCGTAAAATGGCCACATTTATCTGTCAATGTCCTTTCTCCTACAAATTTCTACTCACACTATGGAATAAATAAAACAATATAATGGTTTAAGCACTAAACATTTAGTTAGAAATCGGAATATTTGAAAGTAAACATGGGGAATTGGAAGCTTAAAAATCTTTAAAGTCAATAAAAATAGTTATTATTTATATTTTTAAACTATTAATCTACTCAATAGTATCAACAGATTTCCTTTATACCAGCATAACTTTTTTTTAACCCCAAATATGCGTCCTTCTCCCATTGTACTCAGCGTCTGTGCGTGCATTAAAAGTTTTTAAAATAACACAAATTGACTTTTGATGTTTCGCGGTTGATTTTTTTAATGGTGCGTAAAAAGTTTATTAAATTTTAAAGTATTTATATTGCTTTCTCTCTCTCTTTGGCTGTTTGTGTGCGAATTTCCATAAAAATAATTTTTCAATTATGCCAGCGAGGCGACAATGTTTTCGACTCGAATATTCACAGTTGGCAACGGCTGTTGGGACACCACACAGACTCCGACACATACAAGCACTCGGAGGACAACGCACACGGCTGCATAGTCCTCATGTAATGAAGTTTCAAATGAAGTGCGACAACTAACGGAGCAAACGGTACTAAAGGATCCCGATGTTGCAGCTGCAAACGGGCGCCAACTGCGGTGTGACATTTTGTGGCAATAATGTCGGCAAAGGCAACAGCAGGACCTCGTTCCTCCACACACATGGAGTATAGGAACAGCAGTAGTGCAATAATTTGGCAGCAAGTGCTGCCAGTTTTCGTTGCGACTCAAACTCAAACCCAGAATCCCCTTCGGTTGCAGCACCAAATGGAGTTGCACTTTGTGTCTGCCACTTTTCATTGCCATCCAGTTGGCGACTCCCAAAGCCGCCTGCTGTCTGTCTGCACACAGTCCCCACTGTACCTACAGTCCCTACATGGAGTGTGCAACAAACTATTAACATTACTATGAAAGTCTGCTGGTAATGATATCACGGCTTTTTCCTCAAACATTTTCGTGCATGTTGTGAGTGCTTTAAATGAGGAAACAGCAATTTCAAAGGACTCCTAAGTGTGTACAGGAAAATGTAATTGTTGTGAGTATAATTTTTAGCAAAACTGTAAGAAATTTAGTGGAAAACATTGTGATTTATTTAAAATTAGAGTTGAATTCGAACTTAACTTTCTTTATTTGTACTTTTAATCTTCAATTTTCAGCTTTAAAATTTCCAGGAATCAAATTTTCTTAAAAAACTCTCAATCTTTAAATATATTTGATTTATATGTAAATTAATAACTATTTTTATTTTATATGCATAATGGTTTATAAAAAATTATATTATTTTATTTACATCATCATAATAATTTTTCTTCGAAACTATTACTATAAAAAATGTTATTTTAAAGTGGAAATTTCACATATTCATAAGTTTTATTTTAGGTTTCCAGTTCGGGGGCACATGGAAGCCTACGACAACCAAACAAAAAAAAAAAACTTTGAATGCAAATTGTTAAAATGTTATCGCTCCATAATTCCACTACAAGCCAAAAAGTGTTGGTGTTTTCAATAAAACCATCAACGATTTGCATAATAAACCTGAACGAAGTCAGTTTCAACGCTTTAAGTTAAAAAACCCGCATTAATTTTCATTAAAAAACAAAATCAAAACCCCAAAAAATACAGAAAACAAGAAGCAGCGATAAATATATAACGAATTCATTAAGTTAGCACCTCAAGTTTTGTGCTTGCTCCGTTTGGAGCAATAAAAATACCAACAACAGACAAATAGACAATTAATTATGGGCTACAAATAATAACAATAAAAATTAATAAGCATTAATGTGAGTTATGAAATTTTGTTGTCTTTCTGTTGGTTGCAGTTAACAGAAAGACAGAAAGACAAACTTTTAGCGCATAAATTTGTGTATAATGCGTAGAGAAGTAGCAACAAATCACAGCACAGAAACAGCAACAACTGCAACTAATTATTATTTATATACTTGAACAAATATATGTATCTGAAGGTGCTCGAGAAGTGTCAGAGTCGCTACCAATTCTCTAGTCGCGTTGCCAACTATTTCGCTTATCTATCGTCGTTGGCGAAAAAAAAAAAAACTTTTGCAGCAACTTCACAGTAACAACAGCAACAAATATCAACAAATTTTTACAGCGTCGTCGTCGGCGTTTTTGTCTTTGATACGCAGCGAGCGAGAGGGAGTGAGAAAGAGTTAGAGAGCGAGAGAGACGGCTGTAGCCTGAGGTGTGGAGGGCCACCAGGGGCTGGCCTTTAGAGGGGAAACTGGGGCTACGTTTGATTGGAATTCAACAGCAGCAACAACAACAACAACAGAGAGTAAAACAATAACAATAACAAAGTAAATTGGCGCTGGCAGATCAAAAGGTGCCGTCGTCAAGAGTGTTAGGCGACAAACAGACTGAGGGCTCCCCTTATTATTTATGCAGATGTCTTTACACTATAGACACTATATACACTACCGACTACATTGTCTACAGCCTTGCATAATCATAACTCTAGCGCGTCTGTTATTTTTGGGCTCTCTAAATATTTGATTTGCTTTTTAAACTGTTTTGATCGTTTGTTGTCATCGTTATAATGTTTTCCCAATTTCAAATTAAAAAGCGTGAAGCAAATTATTTAAATTTGTCACATTTGCTGTAGCTGTTGGCTGCTGGGACTGCTGTTGTTGTCTTTGATTGATACTCGCACTCGTAATTAATGACTGGCAATTACTTTACAACAGCTGTGCAGCAATTGAACTTCAAGACGAACTGCAGCCACCGACTGGCAACTGGCAACGGGCAACATCACAAAACACTCAACTCTGCAATTCACTCGGCTGTCAAGTGTCGCAGTGGAGAGAGAGAAGGGGAGTGGGAAAGCAGCGGCAACAGCGCGTATGATGTATGGAACTCAGGAAATGCTCAGGTAAGACAAATTGGCCGAAAGGTAATCGTACTTGAACAAAAAGTGACCAACAAAAGGGAAAAGAGCGGAGAAAAAATGCAGCAAAAGATTTTGCTGAACTCTCAAACCCTGAAATAACGGTAGGTTTATGAAATGAATTTAAATAATAAACCGATAAAGGAAATAATTACAATGTTTTAAATTTCAGAAAAATATTTATTGGAATACTTTGTTAATATAGACAAAAAACTAGTAAATCCTTTAATTTTTAATAGAGTTTTCTATAGGACTCTGGAGAAACTGCTGAAAGAACTATTCCAAAAGGAGAAATTATGAAAATGAACTTAAATTATTTCTGCAAACCCAAACCGTTTAAAAATTTTAGATAAGTCTAACAAAAAAGTAAAGATTCAGATACTTCACTTGCCAACAAAATTACTTATAATCCCCACGCCTAGAGTTTTTCAAATCTTAATCCATTAAATGATTAAAATAATGAATCAATGCTCAAGTGATAGATTGGATATTTGTACCATATGTTTTTGGGCAATGCATCTTCAGCTAGAGTCCCAGCTAACCCCCAGTTAAGTCCTGGCACTCCACTCGATTGCCTAAAATTAATTAAGCAAAAAACTTGTGTTTCTAGTTAATCATTCAACGCCAGCTGTTTTTCTGAGTTTTCATCAAATCTCCTGCTTCTCTGGTCGTATTTATAATTTGGAAATTAAACGAGTTTCGAAGTGCGTGGCCAACGTATTTGGCGGTGATCCATTGAGCCAAGTAACCAATCAATCAAATGCACAGCAGCTCAACAACAACAAGCGTTCCATTCTCTGCTGCCAATCCCTAGTCTCAGTCTCAGTCCCCGCTGCTCTTGGCCAAAGCCATACCCTACTTTAGTTTAAGCTGCCCGCTTGATTACCGTTCAAAATTGATTGATTAAATGCCGTTGTCAACCGCGTCCTCACAGTCCATTCGTCTGACTGTCGCACTGTCTCACTGTCCCTCCGTCTGTTCCGTCTGCATCTCTTCCCTAGCTGTCAACGCTTTTGTCAACCGTCGTCGACGACAACGACTGCGGGTAATCCCCCGGGTTCTGTACGACGGAAGTACAGCCGTACGGATGTGCCAGGATGCTGCAAATGCTGTTGGAAAAACACATGCTTGCATTTTAATTTAATTACTTACAGCATCGAAAGGAAACCGAGAAGACACAGTCACTCCCACATCAGTTTAATTGATTAATAAAGATTGTCAACTGTAGCATTTTCGAGGGATAATTTTCTTTCACACGTCGCCTTTTTTTTTAGGCACTCGACTCCACTCCACCACTTTGACAAGGGTCTATTTGGAGCCTGAATTTCACTGTACAGTAGAGTACTGCAGCTCAGACAGCTGGGAGTCAGATGTAGACTCAGAGAAATGTGACAAAATTATGGGCATGCTGATAATGGGAACTGGAACGGGAACTGGAACTGTAACTGGTACTGAAAAACACAAACGGCCTCATGAGGTGTCCCATTTGTACTTGTCAGCTTTCAGCTGGGAGCCTAAGCTGAGTTTTTCTACCACTGCCTCCCTTGGGGATGCAAAGTGTAGAGTTGCCAGGGCAACAGACAGCGCAAAATAATGCAACAGTGTGTGATAAATATTAAAAGTAGAAGCTTTTTGAAAATGTTATCTAATTATACAGAGTTGTCAAGTTGTGAGTTGGGTTGCACAATATACGGCAGTTATAAACACCAGCCAGAGTTGCCACAATCAAAAGTAGTGTGACTTGCATCATCGTAAATCTCAACCAACTGTCAAATCGTTGAGTTCTATGGCACAATTTAGTGAGTGTCTGTTCATAAATCTCAGGTACATGGATTGGGATTGAGTGTAGATTGCCCAACGCCCTAACGCCCAACGTTAAGTTTCTACGCTCTTATCAGTCACATAATTGACTTCAATTTGGGTGTACAACAGAAATTACAAAATCAACTGCTCAACTGTTCAACTGTTCTTTCAATAAAGGTACATACATAAAAATCAGATTAAACGAATCGAGTACAGGGAGTTTCACAAATTGAATCTAATCTTGCGACTATCTACGTGTAATTACAATTAACTTGGGTGTGTGTGTGTGTGTGGGGAGAGTGAAACACACTAACGAGCAAAAAGATAATGAAATATATTTATTTTAGGTTGTCTGCCCTGCGATAAGCTTCGGTTTACCGTTGCAGGTTCATGTCCACCATCAGGTGGGAAAACGGGAAAATATTGAGAGTGGGATTAGGAGTAGGAATGGGAGAGGAAAGCGGGAAGTGGAAGTGTAAGTGGAAATGGTATGGCTCTTGTGGTAGCCCAAAAACAGTTTCCATTTGGTAATCAATCATTGTCAATGCCGCCTGCCGCTGTCAATGCGGTTTTTGAGGGTTCAGTTCTGAGTTTGAGTTCGATTAAGAGGGAAAACAACAAAAAAACTCGACCAAAACTGACAGCAACTTAAATTCTTGTTGGTCTAGGGGAAAAACTACAATCGGTGGCTTAAATATTTGCTCGATTCTAACAAAAGGAAGCCGACGCCTATAAAGCTCTTTGGCTGGAAATGAGGGCAATGTATAGAAACTAATAAAAATCAAAAGGAAATCAAATTAAATAAGCAACAACAAAAAGTGTGCTAAAATGTAGAAAAACTTGAGAACGCAAAGGAAGAAAAAACGGGGAAAATAAAAGAAAAGCAAAGGAAAGGAGAGCAACAACAATAAAGCACAGCAATTACAGTAGAAAAGAGGAGCAAATGATAAAGGACGAAGGCGAAGACGAAGCTAAATTAAAGCAAGGACTCTGATAAATTTCTAAAGCAGACACAATGAAAATTACAACAACACGAGCAGCGCACAAGGACAACGACAAGTCGAGACGTGCGGCGACACGACATAAAATGCGTACAGCCGAGAAAGAGGAAAAGTCAAAGGAAAAAGCCAAAGGAGAAACGAGACGAAATAGAAAAAAAAAAATAAGCAGCGGAAGGAAATGCCATTATGACGTAAATGTGCTAAAATAAAACAACATGGCGGACAGCAACAACAACAACAACAGTAACAACAACAATGAGAACGAGAATGAGAACGACGACAACAAACGACGAACCGTGTCGAAAGCGAGAAGCTCCCCGTAGCGCCCAAAGAGCGTAGTCCTAGTCCTATATACACACACACACACACACATACACATAGCGTATGCGTGTGTTGGTGTGTGTGCGTTTGGGGCTAATGTCAAAGTCAATCTTGGGAAAAACGCGTAGCGCATAAACATACAACAAAGTAAAGTACAAGCCAAAAGGAAAACTCAAGGCAAAATCAACCCCCAAAAATCGTTTTTCTTTTTTCTTCCTTGTATTTTTTTATAAGGGGTTGGGGTCTTTTGGGGGGCGACTTGAACCCGAAAACGACAACTCGATTTTTCTTTTGGCATAAGAAAAATTACCGAAATTAAAGCAAAAGAAAAACAATTTTCTCTTCTGTTTTCCGCTTGCTACTTCTCTCTACTGGTTTCTCCGCTACACCACTCTCCCCCCTTCGCCCCCTTGTGCCAAAGGGTTAAGCAGATTCATCGGAGAGCAACAAGAAAAATTGTTTAAAATTGCCAACTGTAAAGTGGGAAATGCTAGCCGAAAATGAAAATGTTAAACACGTTTTGGCATTTTCTTTTTTCCCTCGTGTTTTTATTCCTTTTGTTGTCTGACGTGTGTGATTTGTCTAGGTAAAGAGCCCAGAACAAGCCGCAAAAACAACAAACAACAGGAAAACTGAAAAACTTTTACACGAAAAAAATAAACAAATTTTTAACTGTAGCAGAAGTTCTTATGCTCTTGCGAGAACTGGGAAATTAAATATAATTTTATTATACTAAACAGAATTATGTGTTTAAAACAATTAAATCAGCAGATATTAATTTTAAGCCGCTTAATAAAATCAAGACACTCTTTTAAATTCATTAGTGAATTCTGTATGCAATTTTGAAGGAATTCTGGAAGTTAAAATCCTTTTTAAGTATTTGTGATCTTGCTAAACAAAATGCGCTGAATCTAAATCTTAACATTAAGGTGAACTAAAATAGTTTACTTTAGTTTTAGTTTAGTTTAGTTTTTATACCAATCTGTTTATTAGTTACTCTCAGTCGAAACTGCTTTCCTTTATAACATAGTAGTCTACAAACAGCGAAGCAGCAGAGACTACAAACACTGGAGTAATGTCTGCAATGTCTAGAGCATTTCGCCTCTCAGCGCTCTCCTCAGGATTTTCCCTTTTTCCGAAGCTAGCGTCAGCAGCGCAGTCGGCGCTGCAGTCGACACTTTGGGGGTGGTTAGATAAAATGTGGAAATTGTTGAAAACGTTACGAGACTGCCTTGGCAAAGGCGAAGGCAAAGGCAGAGCCTGCATCGTTATGTGCCCGGGTCGACGGACTTGGACGCCGTCCCCTCCCCTCCTCTACCGCCCTACTCCCCTCTTGGGGGTGGTTGGAAGGTGCGACACCGTCAATGGCGGCTTTTAGTCCATGTGCTGTGACCATGTCCTTGCCTCGCTGCTGCCAGGCAGGCATTTTCCCAAATTTTCCTTTCTCCTTTCGCAGGGCGGGTGAAAGGCAGTAGGAAAATTGAGGAAAAATAATAATAACAACAACAAGAGCAACAACAACAAATTTTGCCACTCATAAAAAAGGAAATTTGAACTTGGCCTGATGTATGTCCGGGCCACAACGGACCCAAACTGCCAATGTGGACGACCATTGCGGCAAGTGGCCAACTGGCGAAATGAAAAAGGCCAGACGGTAGCACTGTTGGCCGGGCTAAAACCATAGGGTGGTGCAACAACATCAGCTACAGCCGCAGCAAGGGGGATGAGATAGAAGGAGAGAGTGAGAGAGCCAAACAGGAAGAATAGCGAATTTCACTCGAGAGTTTGGTGAAAGTTGCCCTTGAATAGTGTTTTTGGATTACTTTCCCATCCCAAAAGCCCATTCTGCCTCTTTTCCTGACAGTAAACTCCATATTCCTTGTTTTGGGCTAAAACCAATTGAGTTCGACTTCAGCGTTTGAAAGTTAATTCAAGTCGATCAAAAACAACCGAAAAATCAAAACAAACTAAACTACAAGTGAAGTTTTATTATAAACTAGTATTAAAGATTAAATATTCCCTAAACAAAAATTAAAAAAAAAACTTCTAAAAAATCTGATTTTTAGCCCAACTATTTTGTGATAAAGTAATCCCCCAGTATTTAGGATCAACTAACATCTAGTAGACAATTTTTTTAACCAATTTTAATTGGTTTTTAAAACTTACCAGCAAAAAATGTACACAGTTGAGAAATGATGGAAATTCCAGTAAAGTTGGTAATTCGTTGAACTTGTAAGTTAGTTATTGCACTTGGGTTAAGTTAAGAGATACTTTTGTATCTTTATATCGTATACGTTAATGCATTAACACGGCACGGAACGGAACGGTTGCAATTGCTTATAAATATCGATTACTAAGAGTTAGACATTTTATTTCATAGATTAGATTTGGGACTGATGTGATTTGAGTTTAACGTATTTTAATGGGTTCAACTAGCACTATTTTAGTTCATTGTTTCCTGTGTGTTTTGTGGGGACCTGTGTGAAAATATCGATTAGTAATTGGAGAGCAATAAAAGTCGAAAGAGAAAACAAAACAAAAGCCGGTTACGAAAAGGTCCAAAGACAAATGAGAGACGCACGTGGCAACAACACACATACAAACACACAAACGGAGACACACAGACAAACACAAATAAACGGAGACCATCAGCAAACAACAAACAGAGAGCTCCGAATGGAAGCCAGGTGCGAGGTCGGTAGCCAAAGGGGAGACAGTGTCGGAGGAAGCGAAACGGCAGGCTAAACAACTAAATCAAATCGCAGCCAAGTGGCGAACTCAGCTGGCAACGCTGGCAGCCTTTTTCACTCCCTCTCCCACACTCCCCATCTTCTCCTTCTTTCTCGCTCCCACTTTAGTGCACAACTCCAGCCTCTGCCCGGTTGGCTGCCTCTCAATGGGCTCTGGGGCAAATATTTTAAACGCGCAGATTTTTGGCATGTTTTAGTGGCAGTTCACGTTTTGAATTGTTGCCATCGCGTTAGTCTGTGAATAAAGGGGTGTATGGAGTACGGGCGTCCAAAAACATCGTTTCACTGACAATTTAATACAAAAAATGCCAAATATTTCAAAGGCACAGCAACACAAAAAAATACAATAAATAAAAAGTTTGTCATGCTTGCTCCCAAAGTGTTTGTTAAACCCTTTAAACGTGGAAAATTATAAACGAATTTAAGCAGCAACTAAAAATAACAAACTCTCTTTTCAATTGCCAAAAATAGTAAATGCATTAATTAAATGAAAGCAAACTTTTCAGACATGAATTAAAATACCAAACACATTTCATATTTGAGCAGCTTAAAGCTTCAATTCCCGTTAGACCAGGATTCGTTTTGCGCTGTTTCTTCCTCTGCCTCTACATTTGGTTCTGCTTCTGCTTCTGCATTCGTTTCATGCGTGTTTCTGTTTCTGCCTTGCCAGACTAACTCAATTAAAGCACCAGACGACAGAAGTTGAGTGCTACAACATGTGAGTGTGAGAGAGCGAGCATTAAAACACTAGATGGTAACCCTTTAGCATAGTCAGATGACAGACGGTCATAGAAATTATGCACAAGGCATAAAATATGTGTGAGTACATTTTATAATTTTGAAATTAAAACATTTGCCGGCAAGTTTAAATTCAACTTGGTCTGGTCTGTCTGGTCGTTGGTAAAAGTGTGCGACGAATGCCAACAGAAATAAAAGCTAAACAAAAATTATCTAGATACTTTTTGCAGGAGTGTTAGCTGCTACAAAAACAAAGCATGTCTGGCGTTCGCTTCTTGTTGTTGTTGTTGGAGTAAACTCGTCTCGTAAATATACAAAACGAAAGAAAAAAAAACTTGACGTTGTCGTCTGAGCTGACGACAGAGACGTCGGCGTTGGCGCTCGCTCTCTTTGTGCTTGTGTTTGGCTATGTTGTTGTTGTTGCTGTTTCGTCTTTTGATATTGTTGTTGTGAGTGCAACTGTGTGTTGTTTTTTTCTCTTTTATGTTTTATTTTTTTTTTTGTTTCGCATTTTCCGTCAATGATTTTTCCTTCACTTTCAACAAACAGCTGCGCTCACAAGCGAACAAACTTTTTTGCTATTTAGATACACATTCACACACACACACACACATTGACAGGCTCCCAAGCACACGCACACTCACACACATTCACACGCACACGCATAGAATGCTTTTGTCGTTTACCGTTTGCTTGTTTTGTTTTTTATTGATTTCTTTTTGCGTTGCGCGTTCGCCGCCGTTCGGTTTGCAAATGCCGCCAAAATTGCAATCAAATGCAGTTTTTATCAGTTTTGCGCTCACTCCTTCTCTATCACTCTCTCGCTCTATTTGTGCCGTTAATCTGAGGAAACTGTAAACTCCCACACGCGACGCTGACGCCGACTGCGCTGTCGATGCCGCTATTGCTTTGCTTTGGCTGACTGTTAATTAAACGCGCGACTTTTTGTTGTTATTGTTATTAACGCGCCGCACGCTTTGTTATCAGCATTCGCCGACGCCGCTGCTGCCGCGTTTCGCATTCGTGCATTCTTTTACTCTTTACACTTCTCCAGCCTCCCGACCCGCTGCCAACGCGCTGCTGTTGACGCTGCTCTGCTGTCGTTAGCGTTTGCTGCTGTTTGCCGCTTGACGATTGTCGCTTTGGTTTTTGCCGCGTTGCGTAGTTTTTCCGGTGATTTCCACTTGCTAACTGACATTTCTGGTGACTTTTCCAAGCGGGGCCAGTGCCAGACCGCCACCATCGTTTGTTTGTGCAAATCGAAAGAGCGCCCATGAGTAAGCAAAGGAGAGCGACAGAGCGAGAGAGAATAAAGAGAGCAATCAGCTGTGCAGTGCGCCGGTGCCAAACGAAACGAGTGCGAATTCGAGCTGCCAGAGCTGCCAACTTGTTTGCCGACGAAGCGTTAAGTTTAAATTTGCACTCTCTTATAAGCGAAATATTATCTATGTTGAGTCATACAAATCTTAGTAAATAAATAAAAACTAATAGTTAACACCAGTTAATCTTAAAGAACACTTCAAGCTGTGATTTAATAATAGTTATTTTTGGTAAAAGCGGAATCTGGAATTTGAAGCAGCCATGCGCATGTGCTGAGAGTATGTGTGTGGCTCTCTCGCATGCACAAACAATGAGAGAGGAGAGCAAGCAAAAGCTACACTCACACACACACCGAGCGAGTACACAAAAACAAAGCGTCCCCTGCTCCTTGGCTCACAACAGGGGTTGACTGAACAGTGGCAATGTAAGTATATTGTCAATGGCAGCTCCAACCCCCCTCGTGTCCCTAAAGACCAGCCGGCCGGGCCGGCTCGGCTCACTTGTGGTCAGCCAAGCCAGTTGGCTACCTGATGGCTCAAATGTTGTTGTTGACAAATGCCAGTAACGTGGCTGAGACTACTGGTTCATTAGAACCCGAGAAAGCCAACTCGAACTCTGAACTCATTTGAGTGAAAAGTAAAATATTATATTAAGTAGAAGGGTTTAAGCTGAACAGACTATGTAAGACCCTGTAGTTAAGAGACAGTAGTTTTAATATTAATGCACTGTAAACGGACATTGATATCTTATTTCTTGGGAGCTGGACTCTCATGAGGTGTTTGTTTAATTACAGACAGAGTATCCTTTTTTAACAGGGTCTACAAGAGGTCCAAACAAAAGAGGTCTCTCTATGGCTCTCATGTTACCACTTAAAATTTCCTAATTCATGACTATATATTTCATTTTATGGGCCTTCAGTTCACCCTCCCACAACCCCCTGCCCAACTCCCACCACTTTCTTGGCTAATTTCTAATGGGTCCATCAATCTCCGTTGGCCAAATATTTTTCCAACAATTAATTTCATTCATACATTGCTCAAAACGGTCGAACACCTGCGGTGCACAGAAATTTGTTTGCATTGCAATTAGAAATTGTTTTGATCGAAATTCAAAATCCAAAAAAAAAGGCCAAAACTTACGCACGGTAAATGCAAAGTCGAGTGCTCAGTGGAATTTGGTTTTACCACACGCTATTTTATGGCCAAAATGCTTGTTTGTTTACCGACCTATTGCGACTATGCGCCAAAAATGCTAGCGTGCGTGTTGGCCAATTAGTTAAAAAGCCAGCAAGACACTGCAGCCGGCCAGTGGAAAGTGTGCAGTGGGTGGGTGGGTGGTTTGGCTGAAGGGGAAATGAATTGGACTCGAGGCTTTTGAATTGGACTCTTTGCTGATATGAGGACTCAACGGGGGCGGCACTCAATTTGCCATTTTTATGAGGCGCTTGAAGTGGAATTGAAAGCAGCGTTTCAAGTTATTTTGGCGTGAACAAAAACTTTAAGAACAAAAACTAAACACAATCAAGTGTCTGGAAATTGAGTTATCCAAGTGGGCTGAGGAGAAGAAGGAGCAGAGCTCTTTTCGCCCCCATGAAGTGCACTCAATCATTCCTGGGATGTGGCACTGAGCCAGTTGTTTATTTAGCATTTTTACACACGCCACAAATCTGTCCACAAAATGTTACAGCCGCCACTCTCTGCCCAAAAATAACCCCCCATTACCCATTACCCATTTCCCATGCACAAAAGGCGTCAGCTCATTTGTTTTTATGTGCATGGAGGAGACCACTTGAGGAGACCTCACTGTACACTAGAGTAGTGCCCATAAGCGAATATTTGTTAATCGTAATGATTTGTACAAATGCCATTTGAGCATTTCAAGATATTAACTGGAGTGGGTGGAATGACAATTTCTTTCGCTTCTTGACTTTGATTTCATTTCATTTACTTTTACTTGCTCTCCCAGTGATCACAATTTGTCGCTCGCTAAGGAAATGCCCACTTTATTGTCCCAATCCCTCATTTCCAAAATCCCCGAGTGCAAATGAAAATTGATGGGTTGGCAACTGAAATCTCGACCACAGACAGAGAGTGGCAAAGTGAGCCATCAGCGATGTTTTAATTAAACCATTGGATCAACAAAACTGTCGAGTTATTTAATTAAAATTACAAAAATTATAAACAATAAACAATAAGTGCTGCTGGGCTGACAGTTGAATGCAATGTTTACATTGCGAATACTACGGAAATCCGAGCAAATATGACAATTGTGAGCACTTTTTGCATGGACTGCACGCAAATAAAGAGTATCTATCGGTTACATGGTGATTAAGATAGACTATGTAACTAAATGTATTAAATAGGAACTTAGTTTTGAATAATAATTAAAAAGGAAGCTTTTAGTAACACCTGTAAGGTATATAATAGGGTACAAATAGAGCAATAATTGAGATACATCAATCAAAATCAGTCATGTACTTAAATTTAATATAACTTTTTAAGCCCCCAAAAAATGTATAGGGAAACTATATAATAGAGTATTTAATACAGTCTTATATATACATGATTTACATTCAAGTTTCCCAAAATCAATTTAAGCAACTTCTCAACTATCTCTTATTCTACTTTTAAGTGTATTAAAGTTTCGCATGCTGCGAATTAATTATAGGACATTTTTCGTGGACAATTTTCCCATGCGAGTTTCAACAATTTCCACTGATTAATTAATAACAATAAAAATGGCACGAATAAAAAAAAACGTTAATGATTAAACACAGCGGCTGGCAACAGCAACAGCAACCACTATGCACATACACATATATGAATAGCAACAACAATAGCAACAAATTGTTGTTGCTTTTGATTTATAGTGGGAAATGTGAATAAAAAGTATAGCATACTTTTTGGCTGGCAGTAAAAATAAAAAACTGTAGCCGAGCAATAAATCAGAAAATGGCCAAATGTGGGCGAACCAATGGCAGTGGGCGCGGTCGGTTTGCATTGATGTTGCCATTGTTGTTGCCAAAGTTGTTGCAGCTGTTCTTGCTGTTGTTGTTGCTGTGGTTGTTGTTGTCATGGCTGCAGCTTTTGAACAATTTGATTTTATTGCATGGCAAAATTCAATGAAGCGGCCAACGACAAGACGACAAAGCGACAAAATGACGAAGCGACAACGGCTGACAGCAGGCGCGGAAATTTGCATACAGGAACATACGCCTCACACTCAGACAAAAGGAAGAGAGCAAAAGAGAATGAGCGAGAGAGGAAAACACACACAGAGACAACATGTTAATGCAAATAAATTGCCTGCTGACTTTATTTAAATTTCCCATAAGACACACATGGTGTGCGGTAGTGGTGCTAGGGGAGTAGTGGGAGGGAGACCAGTGAAGTGAAGCTCACTCTCTCTCTCTCTCTCTCTCACAACTAAGCTCCCGCTTCTAAGCAGGCAACGATGCGGCAAAGTGTTAGGTACCGTTACAGTGCGATACCAAGGGACACCAGGCAGGAGGGAGACAGAGATAGAAGACAGACATGGGGAACTGAAGATGGAACAAACAGAACCACAAGGAGCTGCTGAAACATGTGTTGCCTGTGGGCAAGGCTGGCGGCAGCTTTTTGTAATTTTAATTTTGATTTTAATTTGTGTTGAAATATTTACATAATCACTGACTGACAAAACAGGCTGCAACATGAGAAGACAGGAGCAAACAGGAGAGAACAGCACAAAACAGAAGCCGCAGCAGCAGCAACAGGACTCAAACTTCAGCGGGCTCTGGAGTCGCTCGCTCAACAGCTGCTGTCCAGTGTTGTCAGACAGTAAGCGTTCAAAATAGCTAAGCTCCAAATTAAGCTATGAAAACATAAACAATCAACATGAACATAGAACAGCCAAGAGTTAAAAGTAGCTAAAAAACATAAACATTATAAAAACCGCCTAAAAGAAGTCGATTATATGCCAAACAGTTGCTTGAGGCATTCTCTGAAAAATAAAAACTGGCTAAAAACAAAATTACTAATATTATTTTAAACTCTCTTTTACCGAATTAATAATAATTATAAAACTAGTTTTCATAGCCGTAAAACTGCTGCTCCAACCCTACCAAATCTAGCTGTAAAATAGCCAACACGTCAGCACTCTTGGTTGTCTGCCCAAAAATTTATTAAACTTTAATGAAAATTTATAAGGCCTGCATAAATGATTTAATAAGCACACACTCACACACACACACACTCACACGCACAAGCACACACACATATGTTACGTAACACGTGTGTGTGTGGGTGTTGTTGTTGCATGGCATTAATGCCACATTAGCATTAAGCATTTAAATTCGTCTAAATTGCGCTGTCAACATGAAAATCTGCTTAACATTTTCCCGGCTTTTCCAGCGGCGCAACGCGAAAACTGTTGCACAACATTTTGGCAGCCAGAAATCAAAATGGAATTAAAATATAGATGAGATTCAACTGGTTGTATTAAAATTAAAATTACACAAAATTAGCTCATAAATATACAGTGCCTCACAGCTTATTTCGTGCAGCTGAAAAGTCAAATTTTAAAACCAAATAAACGCTAAACTGTTGAATAAATTGAGTTAATTTAAAAGCTAACAAAGTATTTTAAGTATTTAAAATAAAAGAACATAAAAATTAGTAGTACTAACTATAAAATAAATAAAATTAATATTAGGTTTGGTTGGGCTTATTTTTAATAAGTTTTTCGATCATCTGATAAGCAAGACATATAGGAAAATATAACTGAAATACACTGAATATTTTGGTCCCCTCCTTAAAATCCACACAACCCTTCTGCACACTCTCACCAAGTGTCCTTCACTTTCTTGGTCAAAATGCACACTAATTAGTCCAAAAAAGGGGTAAAAAGAAACTAAATCTCTGACATTGGAGGCTGCTACCATCGACAGCTAACAACTTTTTCTATTTTAATTGCAGAAATATGCGAAAAAATGCGAATTTTTCTCTTTTTTTAATTAGAGCTGCGATTTGAGGCCTTGCAATTAACTTTGACAGTGCATGTAGAGTGGAACTTGTGCCATTGAGAGGGACAGGAGGTGTAGTCGGTGGGACTGGAGCAATCGCTTTCACTTGGCAAAAGATCAAAGCGATGCAGTCAGCGAACATATGCAAACAATGGCGCTTCATAGAGCTCCAAACTGCAAGATTCAAGTAACTCCAGATCCAAAAGCGAGTGCTCAAAATGCAACAACAGGAAAAGCGGGAAAAGTGGGAAAAGTGGGAAAAGCAACAACGAAAACAACAACAACAACAACAAATGGCATCAAACGCTCAACTTCAGATGCAGCTTAAGGCAGCTGATAGCGGGTTAGAAAAAGAAAGAAATGGAGAATGAGAGGGAGAATAAGTGAATGAAAAATATTTATGAATGGAATGTAACTAACGTGTTGTTGTTGTTGTTGCCACAGATAAAAGCCCAGTGGATGCCCATAAATACAGGTAGTCGCATTCTGAATGGCCAGGTAAACGATGCCAGCTGAAGTTGGGGGAGGAAGGGTGGTGGAGAAGAGCAGTGTAGGGCCTAAGTGAATTGCCGCTTTCCACAGGACTGCACAGGACCACAGACAACATGACAATGCCAAACTCGACTCCGAGGATTGGGAATGGCAGTGGGAGTGGAGAAGGGGAAGGGGAAGGGGAATGGAGCACGGAGAACTCTATTGCATTGTTTAGTTGCGAGTCTCTTTCGCAAAAAGCCTTTGATTTATGACATGTGCGTTTTAATTTTGATTGTTTTCGAAATTCCAAAAGCACTAGAAAACGACTGGGGGATGTAGAGAGGGGGACGGGGGGATTGTGGTGGAGTTACAACATTAATTGGCTTGCAAGTGCAATCAGCGAAAAAGTAGTTACAGAAAAATATATTTCTTAACTCTCATTTAAAGATACACATAAAATACACTGCACAAAAAATGTATAACACTCCATTTTGTATTGTAAATTGGATATTTTAATTTTTGTAAATTAATAAAGAGCTTTAAAAATTATTAGAAATTTATTAAATTATAATAAATTAATCTGTTTGCTTTAGTATTAGAAGTTTACAAATTAGATACTCCAAAAAAGATCAAAAATAACCCTTTTTATTGCATTTGGCTATTAAAAGTCACTTTTGACTATAAAACAGCCAACACGTTAGCACTGTTGTCTAGATTTTCCACAAATCTGTGAAAAATGCACGCAAGTAGCAACAACGATGCAGCTGCAGTTGGTGAGCTCTACACACACTCCCAAACACACACACACACACACTGTCACACACACACTCTCACACAACACTTGCACACACGCAGCTTGCAGCAAGCGCCACAAATTGCGGAAAAATTCATTTTTCAGAAGACAAAGCGAGAGTTGCAAGCAAACGAGATGCAATCTCAAGTGGTTATCTCTGCTCCACGAGAGAAAAGGGGGAGAGAGAGAGAGAGAGCGGGAGAGAGTCCTGGACGCTGTGTCGGCAAAGTCAACATCAAAGTTCACGCCGACAAAGCGTTGCGAGTAAATGTTTAATGAGCGAAGTGGGAAGAGCAGAGCAGCAAAGGATTTGGCGGGGGTGAAGGAGGCAAGCAGGCAAGGAGGCAAGGACTTCTTTCCAAGCAGCGCAATGCAAGCCAATTAAAACAAAAGCCAAAAAACAAATGCACTTGACAAGGCTAAAGCTAGAAAATGGAAAGCGGCTGTTGATTTGCCCAGCAGTAGCTGCACAGTGTCAAAGGCGAACTGAGCCTACCACGTGAAGTGTTTGGCAACACTGGAGGGCGGGGGAGGAGAACGAGGGGCATTTGGTATTGGAGTAGCGCACGACTCTGCCCGGCTGGGAGCAGGGCACTTCAAGCAACAGTTCTTCTTTGAAGTCAAAGGGATTTCGCAGGTCAAAGCGGCATGGGTTACCAGTAAATTAGCTACTCTTCTCGGCATCGGCTCAAAGACCGAGTGGAGTCAAGAAGTAACAGCTGCTAAACGCTATAGGCCACATTGTGTAGCAGCTAATCAAGTGCAGCAGAGGAAATGCGCTAAGAATGAAGGAAATTGGATTGGGAAAAGGATACTAGAAGATAGTCAAGAAACAGGTATACTGATTCCAAATAGGTTGAGTTGAGGTTGAGTTTTGACAGAGTTAATTAAGATCACAATAGCACTAGTACTCTACAATCACATAATTCAATTTTTTTTTTATTTTTTATGTCATAACTTCAAGTCAATCGAATATATTTCAGAAATACAAAACAGTATGCGGTGACTTAAGCTTACTACAAGCCAGTAAAATAACTATTTTCATTTAGTCTGAGTTTTATATTCAACCAAAATCTAGTCAAAATCCACTGCTGACAAAATTCGTAAAAAAAATATTTTAAATATTAATCACATATTTTAATTCGTTTTAGTTTTATGCACACACATTTTCAGCGGCCAACAACCCTCCAAATTAAAACATATTTTAATTGTATATAGATTTAATTTTAGCCGTAAAATGAGCCGTAAGTTTGTCTTAAAGAATATAGTGAAATTTATGTCAAGTTCCTTGGATGTAGAACATAGCAACGGCTTGGACTCTGGCAGGGGTAGGGATCTGATATCGCATTCTGGGGATATGGACAATTCGATGTATTCACGTAACCCCATAACTGGAACTGGGCTAAATGGCGATGGAGTCGGTGGTCTAAAGCCCAAAGTGCCCAAGTGCAGAGGTATTTAATGTGTATATATATTTGTAGGTACTTTTTAAAGGTTCTCTTGCTTTCAGTGGGCAATCCAGTTACAGGCGAGGGTTACAGACCAGGACTAACTGATTATGAAGTCATACGCAAGACCTCTCGGCGGTAGAGGGCTTTTTCCGCTGATCGTTCTTAAAGAGATAGCTTTAATGCTAAATCAAACAAATATATACACAAACCCATTGTTAATTCGTGGACTAGTAGAGCACACCCCACATAACTCACGTTTTTTGCCCGTTTTAAATACAATCGAAATTGAACAAGAAATCAATGCCGCCTAAAAGTAGGCAACGTTTTTGTTGGCCTTTACTGCGCTGTGAACCACAACTAAATTCAAGACTTCAACGCAGTACAGGGTATCTCGTTAGCACCCAATTTCAAGCTAATTATTATCGTGTAGAATTTTTCATTCTTTTCTTCAAAAGACTTGCGCTTATTACATTATAATCAAGCGCAAGACTGTTCTGCATGACGCAAACAACTATTTTCCGCTAGATTCCCGCTCATTTCTGGCTTTTAATTATGCTCAACTGACAGCGAGTCGGAATAACAAGAGTTTGGGGATGAGCTTAGGAAGTGGCGCCCAAAACTGGCGATATGTGACAGCCATTTAATTTGATTTATGGCCAGTGAATAGCCTTGATTAGAAGACAGCCAGAAAAAGGGGCAGAATGGGAAGTGGAGTGTGAGAGGCAGCGGGAGTAGCTGGGGATAAACAGGGGATGTGTGTGAGTTAAGCGAATTTAACTCAATTTCACATAAATCAAAAATGTTGCCATAGCATCGAGACCCAAAAAACTCAACCCCGAGGCGAATTTCCCTTCAACTTGGAATCTAATCCTCTGGCGCACCTTGGCGCTAATCGCATTTCAATTGTTGAAACGAATTGCGAATTGAATGAAGTGCTGAAATTTGAGTGCAACATCAAGTGTGTTAGTGTGTGTGTGGATGTGTTTCAGGGTGGAAGACATGTCAATGGAAGTAATCGTATGTGTACACTGATAAAAACGAAAGACAGAAAATCAATTGAGTTAGGAACTTATATATAACTTTATAGACAATATAGTCTACTGAAAGTATTCCATGGGTTTAGGAACTCTTTGGTAGTTTTTAAAACACCTTTCTAGTCATTTTTGCCAGTGCAGCATTTCAATTCCCCGAAGAAGAGCATTCTGTCGAGAAGGTTTTCCTTCTCAGTCAGCTACAAGTTCATAAAAGTAGCGCTAAAGGTTGCCAACAATGAGCGAATTTAGGTGTCAAACGGCAGGTGGCAATGGCAGGTGAAGCCAGCAGCGGAAGTGCCCAAAAACGGACGAACAAACTGAGACTGGAGCTGAGGTTAGGGGTTTGGGGACTTTGGGACAGGGACTGGGACTGGGACTGGCAGCGAGACTGAAACTGGGATGCGTCAGAGACAGATGATATCTTAAACACCACGAACAGACACACACACACACTAACACACGCACACTGAGATAGACAATCACACATGACTACACACACAAAACAGCAGCGAATGTTATCAGAAAACCAAGCGCCTGGGCGTATGCTGTACAATTTTTGACATGGGTCCCCAAGCAAACCCCGCACACAAATGCCAAACAAAGGGCCAACAATCGTGGAGGGGTGGAGGGGTAGGTGGTGTATTTTTGGGTCTGGCGATATGGAGGACAGTGCGTGTGTATCGGTTAACCGCAAGAACATCAACTGATGGCAGATAAATTAAATTTTGCGGTTCTAAATGGGCAATCAATGAGGCGTTTCATGCTATAAGGCAAAAGTCAATATCACTTCTCGGCTTTTCACTATCGGAATAGTTGAGTTTTAAAATTAAACAGCTGAACAGCCGAGTTGAATAGTAATGGCAGGTAATACTTAAACCACTTGACTATTTCTTTAAAATAATTGTACAGAGGTTTATATAAAACTACACATCGCTATAAAGGAACTGGGACTGCTTTGCTGGCGACAAAACTTCAAAGGTAAGAAAGAAACGCCCCGCCTAGACAGTGAGTTCGGCAACTCCTTTTCCCAGTCAACAGTTTTCCCATTTCCCCATGCGACGCTATAGCCAAAAGTCTTCAAACTGTTGCAAAAAAAAAGTTGTTGCTGAAACTTTTGCTCGCCCTCAAATATTGACTCAAGCTGCGCCTTTCGATGGCTCAAGTGGCTCAATTGCGAGTATTGAAGGGGGAAAGTCCTCGTATTGGTATTGTCCCCAACCTGTCAGTTTGGGGGCTTGAGGAGTGGGCGTGTGCTGTGAGGTGTGAGTGCGTGTACAGTTGACACCTTGAAGCCGTGAAGAGTTGACTGTGTCTGAGCAGAGTGTATGTGTGTGAGTGGCTGTTTATTGGTATTTATTTGGCTGCCAACACGCCTAATCAAACAGACAACTCCCAGGTACTACTACTACAGGTACAAAAGGCAGCGAGTGAAGAGTATATAAAAGAGTGTTTATTCAGTTGCCTGTAAACTGAACAACTTTAATCAAACCAACGATTTTTTTGTCTAGACTTTAGACTAACTTGGTTAAAACGAGTGGTCTATAGCTGGTTGTATATTTATTAATTAACCATTATCGCTGACCGGTTGTGCCTGCGACCAGCACAAGAACCATTGATCATAAATGAATGTCTGAAGTGCAATTTAAAATCAGGCAGCCGTCATTGACTGCCATACAAGAGGCAGACCTGTGTGGGTAGGGGGAGGAGAGGGCCGCTGATGAGCATCATTATGACAAGTGGGGAGTTGTGCATGTGACATCGATGGATGTCCAAAGAGTTGACAATTATGACAGACGTTGGCAGCGCCATTATTGCCTGCTGGCTGTCGGGATTAACGCCATTTTAATTGAATTTTAATATTTCACACACGACTCGAAGCCGGAAATGCGGCGAAGCTGCCAGCGGCTGGCTTTCAATGCGCACAAAAACCGCAAGTAAACGGGAAGTCCCCTATAGACCCGACAGACCCTCCTCCCAGACCCCCCAGCCCTGCCTACTGTAGATGCGCCGACCGGCTCTCGAATGAAATACTCATTATGAAAATCTGTCCTCTGACATAATGGCCAATGATGTATTAAACCCACAATTGCCCGACGCTTTCGGGCTTTAAGCGCAGCAGGTGGAAGGTGTGATATGGAAAATCAATTTCCCACGAGCACAATTTCCACAGCTTATACGCTGGTAATCTCACATAAGTTTATTTTGGAACATAAATGATTAACTACAAAAAAAGTATTAGGTGGAAATTTTAAATAATAGTTAAAAGTATTTTAATAGTTTGAAGTATTCAAGAAAAAAATAAAGAAATATTTCATTTTTATAGTGGACATGAAATAAAAATTAAAGAAAATATTTTTAGCTATAAAATTTTTAAATTTACAATGTAATTTTTTTCAAAAAAGATAATGCATTTTATTTTTCAAGATCGAAGGAAAGATATTTTCAAAACTATAAACTAACCGAGAACAGATTTGTTCTGTTTCCTTATAAAATTGTAGCCAAATTTCAGCTCATTTAGCTTTAAAACTAGCTGGATTTTGTCACTATATCATAAAAAGAGTCTACAGTTTTGTAAAGTATTTATCTGCGGCAAATAAAAGTATTTGTAGTGCCCATATGTGTGTTCCGGCGATATAAGCTACCGAACAAACTGATCAAATATGTGTGTTGGCTCAGCCAACAATTTGCTCGCCAGTGCCAATCCGAGGGCCAATGTCCAAATATTAAATGGCCATTGTGACAATCACCGACAACTGGCTATAAAACTGTCAACTATTGATGACGTGACTCGAATTTGGTAGCCCCATAAGGGATGGACAGAAGGAGAGAGAGCGAAGTGCAGGGCTGCAATCAGAGGGCGAACACAGTTGCCAATTTCTTCGCTTGCTTGTAAAATGCAAATTTAAACGAGTTTCAATCACCAGCGGCCATTGTCTCTCTCTCTCTCTCTCTTTGTCGCGCTGTCTGCTGGCAGTTGCACAGTGCGTATGAGCAATGAAAAAGTAATTAAATTTAAGGGCTGCAACTGGGAAGGCAGCTAGTTAGAGATAGCGCACAGGCGGACACAGCCAAATAAAAAACAAACAAAGAAAAACCAAAAAAAGGAAAAAATCGAGAGAGTGTCATTATTAACGCATTGAGCGCGGACTCCAAAACGACCTGACAGCTGTGCCCCCCTCCAGTGGGAATTATGCGAGTGTGTGTGGGGGGGTGTGTGGGTGTGTGGAGCTACGCTTGGGTCTGCTAGGTGCCATGTTGACACTTTGAACAGACCAAATGACATTTATTGAAATTTCATCATTAAGTGTGGACGAGGGGCACCAAGGGGCATCACTGGGGAAATGGGGGTGTGTTGTCCGCAGGGCATGGCATTCTCCACCAACTAAAAGTACAACAAAAACAATAACTGTTTGTCAACTTTTTCGAACTTATTTAAATCGAGTGCCGTGACACGTGTTAGGGGCGGAGGGAGTGACAGTCTGTCATATTAGCTGCGGGTTTTCCAAAAACAAAAAAATGAAGATGATGACAACCCTTGCAGCCGATGGAAATCAGTTTTGGCATCAACAACAATTCACTGAACAGAAAAATATCCCCAAGGAGCGCACACACAACAATTTTTTCCTATTTCTGCATAATTTAGAAAAGTTTGAAAACTCTTTGGGAGCATCTCGTGGCTGCAAGATGACACACAAATCAACCCTTCAAAATCGAAGCATGAAGATATGTGAGCTATAATTTGAATATAATATGCTTCAGGCAAGTTACCCAAAAGGCAAAGTGTCAGAAGTGCTGATGGTTCTGCGGAAATCTTTAATAAAACCAAAGTGGGCGAAGGTAAACAGGTTTTAAATTAGATCAGGAAATGCACAAATATTTTAAACCAAGGTTTGAGTAGTTTTACATAGAATTAGTATTGGTTTCTATCCAAATTATTAAACTAAACTTCTTATTAAAAAAAGTGCCACTTAAAGCTCTACTGTTATTACTGTATTCCCATTCAATATAAGCGTTTACTTTCGGCCAAATTGAAAAAATAATAAAACCATAATAAGAGAATAACAAGCGATTCCCTCATTATGCTGATGCCTATCAATCTTAACCTTTGTCCATACTCCAAACTGGATGCCACTGCCAACCCTGACTACTGTGCAGTAGAGCTGCCTACCCACCCTTCAATCAACTTCAGCAGCAGTACACGCCCTCATACCCCCCTGTCTTATCCCTGCCCTCCACCCACGTGAAAGATTCCCGTCGTGTTTCTGGTTTTTGCCTGCGGCAACATTTTTGGGCTAAGGCTTAAGGGCGCCTTTGGCTCTAATCAAAAATGCAATGTTTGGCTTGGTTAAGCGGAAATCGCTAGATTGCGTCGCACACTTGCTTGTTGATATTAACACTTCTCCCCCTCGCACTGACCCCTCACCGCCTCACACAACGCCTCTGGAGTCGGTTTAGTTTTGGGGGGCGACGGAGGTTAATGAAACGTCACAGATGATGACGACGTTGGGCTAAGATTTCAATGATATGTCAAAACTGAGTGATGCTGATGATGGATGGACGTACTAACACGGTTTGCCATCCTTTGACTGTCCTCACCCTTGGACCCTCCCCTCTTCCTCCCCTCGCCTGCTCATACATCAGACGCTGCCACGCATAAATTTAGCAAATTTGGCGACTTGAGCGTCGCATTTACATGGGATTTATTGGCAGAGAGATTGAGATTGTACTTGGGGTGGGGTAGCGGGTGGAGGAGGGTGTCACGAGGGGTTACAGCCACTGCCAGAATGAGCAGCAACAAATAAAGCAACATCCGTTTGGCGGCAATTTCCGTTGTCGTCACTTGGCACTCACATCAAATGCAATTTTCATGGCCAAATAACATAATCAGCAGGAACTGGGTAAACCAGGGTTGGGGACCATAATCAGAAGTAGTCTGTCTATCAATTGCTAGAGACTGGCAGACCAAAGGCGGTTTAGTTATTCTATATTTTTCTGATTCTATATTTTACCTGTTCGCTGTTAGCCACAACGAAAATGTTTCAATTTGCGTTGCCAAACGTAATTTAAGCCATATTGAAATTTGATTTGCGCTGCTTTGCCAAAGTGCAGTGACATTTACCAAGCAAAAACTTGCCAAGAGATTCGCAATTCAATTTGCACACGGCAGCTGCAATTTCAAAATTTGATGTGACAGCCCCGTATCCAAAGAGGCACAAACATAATTTTTAATGGCATTTATAACACACACACCTGCTCCCCCACACACATGTGTGTAGATGAGGCGAAAGTGATTTTATTAACGACAACATCAACATCATTTTAAATTATCAACAAATTCATAGAGAGGCGCGCAAGAAACTAACGGTAAAGGTAATGAAAGGGGAAGCGGAAATATGAGTAATCGAATTAAATAAAAATACCCGTTAGTACACACATTAAGTGCTTAAAAAGCAGTGCAGATTTATTGCACTTTAACATGCGCTGAGCGTGGAGGGTATAAAATGGTGCCAGGGAAAGCAGTGCAAAAAGTTTGCCAAGTTTGCAAAAAAGCAAAAGGAAAAGAAAAGGGAAAAGCGAAAAGAAAAGAGAGCTCAAGCTAAAAAGTAAACGCCTTTGGTTAGCAAAAGTGAAACAGAAACGTAAACAAATAAACAAATACGACAGACAAGCAGCAAAAACTTACATCTGCTGATAAAGAAATCCGAGTTGGCTGCAGGTGCGCACGTGTGTGTGTGCGTGTGTGAGTAACGGCACGCTACAGTCTGCCGACGTCTTTTAATGAAAGATGGCAACAACAACATGCACGATAAAAAGGTTGTCATTAAAATTGCAGCATTTACCGCAGTTGCTTCATTAAACATGGCGACGGTGAAGGCGATGGAGCGACTGTGTTTTGGGGCCAAAGTAGGTTGCAGTTTCGCAAATACGCGTCGAATGAATGGCAAAAAGAACACAAAACAAATGTTAGGCATTGAATCAAGATGAAAGTAGAATATGTAATTGATTAAAGCTGTAAAACTGACACTAAAACCGTTTAAAAAGCAACACGTTTTGTAGAAGCCGCGAATGAAACTGTTATACACGCAAGCGAGCTGCCAGACTGTCAGATAAAACAGCTGTAGCGCAACAGTGTTGAGTAACGCAAATTCACGTTTTAGTATTTCTAATATAGAAAGTGTGGCCACACTGACAACTGTAGCTTGTGAATGAAACTGTTATACACTCAATTGAGCTGCCAGACTGTCAGATAAAGCAGTTGTTGTGCTGCCACACTGTCAGATAAAACAGCTGTTGTGCAGCAGTGTTGAGTAACGCAAATTCATTTTTTGGTATTTCTAATATACCAAGTGTGACCACACTGACAACTGTAGCTTGCAGTTTGTTTTACACAAAGAATTTTTAAACTGTTGAATTAAAATTACATGCAAACTTCAATGTTTTTATGCACGTATATTTTAAATCAACAGAGTAATAAGGCGAACCACTAAAACAAGCGTCTTGAGGGCTGGGCGTCAGCTTCAGCACTGGCATCCACGGGACGCGTCAGTTCAATGGAATTGATGCGGATCATGGTGTTTGGAGAGCGCTGGAAGTTGATGCGCATAAATTGCTTCCTGCGTTTCTTCTTAAAGTTGGTCTTTGTGTGTGTCAGGGTCTTCTCGATGATGGTGGCTTTAACCGTGACCAGTCCCTGCTCGAGTATGGGACGTCCAATTAACGTAAAGTCTCGCGCACCAGCCAGCAACACTTTGTCTAGGCTTATTTCGTCGCCTATCGTTGGCGGCCAATATCCCTCTACAAGTATGATGTCTCCGGGAGTAACTTTGAATTGTTTTCCACACAAATGCACCACAGCAAACAAACGACCTTGCTCCGATTTAGCTACCTGGTGGTTAACTCTCTCGCAGACGGACTGGCATTCCTTTTGGTGTTCTTTAGCAATCGCAGAAACATCAACCGCCACGGGCATAAGTTTGTTTTGCTGCAACAATGCCGGCGAAATGCTCAAAGCACGCATCGCACCTGAAATGAGAGCGGGGGAGGGAGAAACGAGCACACCGTTATGTCACTGAGTTGGTTTTTCTTTTAAAACGACTTACCGCTTAATGAAACATGTTGCGTTGTGTTGCGCAGCACTTGGCGCACACTTTGCGCAAACAATGACATATTTCTATGGGTTTTTAATAAACAATTCCCACAAAATTAAGTAAATATTAGCAAAATCTTGTGAGCTAGTGCGATAGCGCACCACAACCTCCGAACTTATCGATAAACATGTTTCAGTGCTGCAAAGCTTCAGAAGTAGTCGCTTTGCAACACATGACACCGAGTTCGAAAATCAAATTTCGAATTGTTATCGATACTTTCGATACGAGCCTGGCGTCGCTGCGCACTTCATGTATTCAAATCAAAGCGGAAATTTTGTAGCATCATACAGCTGACTTAACGACGACGAAAACTCACACTAAAGCATGCAGAATAATTTGTTTTGTGATCCAGCTTTGGAGCGTCATTTCACTGGACACGTTGGAAGTATTACACAACTGCGTTTCAGCCCAGATGGCACCCAAATCGCCACCAGTTCTTTGGATGCCACAGTGATACTCTGGAATCTGAAACAAGCAGCGCGTTGCATACGCTTCGCCTCGCATTCAGCAGGCGTGTATGGCGTCAGCTGGTCACCCAAGGGTAACTTTATCTCATCATGCAGCCACGATCGCACCGTCAAAATCTGGGAACCAAAGGTGCGCGGTGTCTCGGCCGAGTTCCTAGCCCATAGCAAACCAGTGCGCAGTGTTGACTTTGATCCCACTGGACAGATGCTCCTCACCGCCTCAGATGACAAAGCTGTGAAATTGTGGCGTGTATCACGTCGTCAGTTCATCTCTTCTTTTGCCCAACAGACGAACTGGGTGCGTGCTGCGAAGTTTAGTCCCAGTGGTAAGCTAATTGCCACCGTAAGTGATGACAAGTCCTTGAGGATTTACGATGTGGCAACCGGTGAATGCGTTCGCATCTTTACGGAGGACCGTGCGGCACCACGTCAGGTGGCCTGGCATCCCTGGGGCAACATGGTAGCCGTAGCTCTGGGCTGTAATCGCATAAAGGTCTTTGACGTCATGAACAGCCAGTTGATTCAGCTTTACGTTGTGCACTCCGCACCCGTCAACGACTTATCCTTCCATCCCAGCGGAAACTTTTTGCTATCCGGCAGCGATGATAAAACCATACGTATTCTCGACTTGCTCGAAGGCAGACCCATTTATACATTGACCGGGCACACGGATGCCGTGAACGCTGTAGCTTTTACTCAGGATGGCAACAGATTTGCCACCGCAGGCAGTGATCGTCAGGTGAGTTCTCTTATCTCTTAAAAATCAGTTCCACAATTCAATAATATTTTTGTTCTTTCAGTTGCTTATTTGGCAATCGAATTTGCATACCTACGACGCCTCGCAGTTTGAGGAGAAGTCGCTCTCTTCGTCTTGCTGCGACACTAGCTCCACATCTAAGCTCAGCCTGGGCGCTACTTCCAAGACATCAAACGATATGAGCATACGCATTGATCCACGTGAATCTTTGGCTTATCAGACATTGGATGATAACTTCCAGGTGCTTGATAGCGAACACACAAAACATCAGACACCGCAGAAAAGCACCAGTTTATCAGCTTCCAAACAACAGACACGCACCGATATGAGACCACCATCAGCGGAACTGAAGCGCAGCAATAGAGCTCCATTTTTTTAAAATTAGTATTTCAAACTGACACCAACAGCAGTCTTGTCCATTTCACACACACAGTTAACACCTGTCCAAGCTCTACGCATAACTAGCCAACCTTCCGCAGGTATTGGATGTGTCCATGGAGTCGGACTCGGTCTCGGATTGCTGCTCCTGTGCTGCACAACTCGACGAGATTATCAATCGGCTAACGCAGTTTGATGAGCGTTTAAGTCGATTAGAACGTTTACAATTCTCTTAAACACGCTTCTTTCTGTATATTTATTGGTAATATAAGTTTTACATTTAATTATTTTTGTATTCGGTGCTTTTTATTACACGCTAGCGAAGACTTGAGCTAACTAACAACTGTTGAATTTCTGCTTATCTTGACGTTATCGTTAAGTTTTCTAGACTAAATTTAATAAATATATTTGATAAAAGCTTAAGCACTTGAAAGCTGGAACTTTGTATTTTGGGGGGTATTTTGAAAGAAAATTATAGGAACATATAGAAATATAGACAAAGATATAATTTATATACAATCTATGCAAGAATTTATATAAATGTTGAATTTTTGTAGCCCAGATATTTAGAACTGAAAGATAAAGATATGCTCAGTATCTATAATTATAATTAAACATTTTTTGTATTCAAATGTATACACAATGCATTTTGGACGGAGGTTACTAACCTCGTTAATTGCTTGATCCTTGCCGTTATGTCTTTCATGCTACCTGCAATTATTCTTCTGTTGTCCTGTGATCGAACTCTGTTTCTAGTTCATTCAACTTCAACCTGACAACCTGGCTCTAATGATCCTGTAGCGAAAGAGTTCATTGCCTTTGCGAATACTTTTGCCGCTAACTTTATAGGCTAATTATGCGTTCGACATATTGGCTGATACCGTAGCCCCCGTTGGACTGCCGCTAACCAATAGTAGGCCATAAACACAGCTCAAGACAACTCATGACATCGGATTAAACAAACGAGCAAATTTGCAAACGAAAAGTGACAGAAATGCAACAACTGTGAAAACAACAGCAACATCAAAGAAACAGTCAACAATCCAGGGTCATGTAGAGAGCTGAAAACGGACTTTGAGAAATTAGTGTGACAAGCAAACAATTTCCACCTGTAGATTGCCTCATACTACACCTGAGTAGTGAGTAACTGTAGTTTGCCAAAATGCAGTTATAGGGTGCTGAACCAAAGGATCACAGGAGCACAACCCTCACGACATGCACTGCATAGAAAAGGTCATTGTCATCTCAAGAGGTTCAACAAACTGTTTCGGTTTCATCAAATGCAAAAAAACGAACGAATTTTCAAATAAATAAACTAATGTGCCAAAGGGCTAAGAGGGCCAAAAGCGAGCACCAAATTGGCCAAACTGTGTACAATTTATTGAGAGGGAACTGTGAATACCCTTGCTATGTGTGGGTACTTTTAAGGCTAAGAACTAAAAGCAGCCCTAACTGCAGCCATATGTTTGTCATAGGGCATATCATGTCAGCAATACCCTATAAGTAAAGCGGAGTAGCTTTAACAAAGCCGCTACAAAATGGCACAACAGCAGCAGGAGTTCTGCCTGCATAGTATGAGGTCCTGTGCTGGCATGTGCCACAAACGAGCCGCATCAAGCGGTACCTAAGAACCCGAGAATCAAGAGAGCTGAGCACCCTCCTTGATAAAGCTCTGGCTGCTGCTCCGGGGGCTGCTTGCGTTGGCTCGTGTCATCTGTTGAATTATAAAATATGGCAAGGAATTAATTTGGCCCACGAACGCAAAACGAAGACGACTTCGAATCTGGCACAGCAGCAGTGGGAGCATCAGGAGCAGCGGTAGGTGCGGGAGGGGCAGTGGTAGCAGGATCAACAGCGCAGTTAGGATAACGCCTTTCGGCAACGCAGGAGACAGAGCAGACGAAGAAGTCGCAGACCAAGACCCTTGCATCGGCAAAAAAGGCATCTCCAGTCAACATCGGTACCATCTACCGCTATGCTTATCTATCTCGCTGTCCCTTTCTCACTCTTGCCATCTCTGTCGCTGAGCATGCGTTGCGCACCTGTCGCTGCTGCTGCTGCTGTTCGATGCACAGACGAAATGAAAAGGTGCGCTTAAATTCTTATAATGACTTGCGGAGTCAGAGAGTCCTTAACTGTGTGTGTGCGTGTGTCTGTGTGTGTTGCATCTTCAGCCGCAATTTGTTGTCCTTTTGTGCCGCCGTCTGTTGCCCTCCAAATCTGTCTATAATCTGTGTTTAGGCCAAGCACATTGATTTCAGCTCAAAGCAAAGAAAACACCTTGAGCTCAGTTTTTTGTTTCTTAGCTCGTTCACTTTCCTCTCCCTTCTCCTCCTCTTACCCTTCTTTCCTCTTCATCCTGCTGCTGCCCTGCACTCTTGGGTCTTCTTATTGGCTTGCACCTTTTGACAGTGGCACATGGCAAAATCCGTACCATTTTGTGTTTAGATTTTGTCATTTTAATTGCTGGACTTGGCTTTTAGCTTTTTGACTTTTGGCTTGGCTCTGTCTTCTGTCCTCCGTCTTTTGTCTTGCTTCTTCTGCTTTTCTGGCTCTTGCACCCTTCAGTCTAAGCTGCTGATTGGCTCATTGTCTACGGGTTGCTTTTCTTATTGCTGTTGTTGTTGTCTTGTTCTTGTTGCCAATTAAGCTGTTTAAATAGATTTCACAATCTGCTTTGTCTTATGCCTGCCACTTGACTCAGTCCCCCTGCACCCCCTTCCCTTTACAGACGGCCTTTCTTTGCATATTTGACTTGGATTTGTCATTGCTTTACCGTTGCCAATGTTCGCATTTGCATTCAAATCGAAAGAGCTTAAGATTTCCCCTACTAAAAGTAAGGTAAGGCTAATCTCTGTCTGACTGGCACTCTATTGGCTTCTGATTTGGCCAGCGAACTTGGCAACTGCTTCTTCCTGCATTTCAATTCTGAACTGCAGGGAAATCACCTGTAATCCAACTCAAGATAGTTAAAAGTTTAAGACAAACTAAATTTTCTACTTATTTTAACTCAAATAGTAAAAAGTTTAGATCACAAAATATCTTAAATGTATAATCAATTTAAGGACAAAATCTTAATAAAATTCTTTATTACAGCATGTGCAACATTTCAGCTGCTCTTGACTGCCCGATAATATCTTGACTCCAACTCCATGTCTAATAATCAATTGTCATTCATTTCAAATTCGAATTTCAACTCGAGACTCGAGACTGCAGGTGACAATGGTTAATCAAAGAAAACTGCAGCAATCATAACTTATCAATTTCTGTAGAGTCGGGGAGTAAAAAGGAAGAAAAAGCGACATAAAACGAAGAATGAGAGCAGCTCAGAGAGACACAGAGCGATTCGGGCCGTAGGGTCTATCAAAATTGGGTCATTTGACCTGGCCAAGACGCTGCCAGAGCTGCTTGTAATATCGATGAGCGTGACAGGTGCAGGCGCACTTACAGCAATGCCTCTGCCTCTTCTTCTTCTTCTTCTACTTGTTGTTGTTGTGTTTTATTTCATTTTTGTTGTTGGTTGCACCTTCGTATGTTTTATTTTTTTGGATTTTTTTGCGTCAGCTTGCGGCACACTCCCTCAAGGTGCACGGGCCTAGATTAGACGAAGATTGCAGTCAGATCGTAATCTTGATGTTTTGCGGTTTTGCCTGTAAGATTTTTCCGACTGTCGTTGAATTTTGGTTTCTTGTTTTTCTGCTGTTTTGGTTTTTATTGCTGTTGGCCGTACTTGTGCTTGTGGCGTGTGTCCCATGTCAACTGTAGTCGTGCCTCGCCTGCCCCCTTCTCTGGGTTGTCATTACCACAGCTCGAAGCTGCTGTAATTTGCCTGAATATTTTTGAGCCTGGCATATGTTGTCAGTAAACCGGCTTTGAGCACGCGTCGTCTGGGCTCACAATTATTGAGCCAGGACGGGACAGGCCTGGCAGAGAAGACGACAGGTTCTCCAGGATTCAGCAGGTGCTGTCCTGTCTTCGAAAAGGAATCGGAATCAGCGCTTACAACGAAAGGACATAAACATAAATGAACCGCTGTAACATTGCCTCTCTCCTGAACTCTCCCAACTGCTCTTTACAGGTGGCTTTTTTTACATTTGTTACCATCCCTCGCTGGCCAACCTTTTAATTGTGCCCTCGGCTTAGTTCACCTGCAGCAGCCTCAGTCGCTGTCAGCGTCGACTTCGACGTCGCGTCGCTGCTGCCACTAAAGCAACTGACCTAAGACATCTTTTTTCATGTGATGGCCTCCACGTACGCTCCTTTTCGATCGCTTCACCTTTATTTTTTTTCAGCCACAACTATTATTTTTATTAATAGCCAAAGCCAAAGTCACCTGCACGTTCACCTTTGCTGGGGTAGCCTTTGCTAGGGGTAGCCGGAAAACGGATATGTTGCGGGTCCTGTCTCACTCCCTGTCTGGGTCACTCTGAGCCACTTCTAAGACAATTTCCACATAATTTTCACTTGAGTTTCCTTCGTTTCTTCCATTTTGGGGTTTGCAGCTGAGCGCAGCTTTTGTTCGACTGTCTCGAGTATTTTTTTTATGGGGGCTTGTCGCTTATTTGTGTTTTTTTTTATTTGAATGCTGTATAAATTCAAATGGCATGACAAATTATGTGGGCTCAGGTGTTAGCTGTTAACGGTTTAGCGACTCAGCTAGACGGCTAGCTTAGGGGTTAACAAACCTAGCTATAGCCACCATATGTCAGGTAACTCCGCGTATATCCCAACTTGCATACTGATCTAGAGAACTCTCTCCACCTTATCTCAACTGGTTCACCTGGAATTGCTTTCAGTCTTGTGGCTGAGCAATTTAGTCGCTTTGTCGGCACTTGACCAAAGTCCTTGAGCTGAATTGTTTTGCAGCCGTCAATGCAATTGAACTGCATACTTTTGATCGCCACTGTATGCTGTTCTCTCTCCACAATTTTTTTCTTGTGCAATATTTTTGTCAATTTCGATCAATTTGTTGCATGCCACAGCGAACACAAGTGGCAAACATCTTGCTGCCAAGTGAAATCCTTGCCAAATGTTCGCTGATTTTGATTGCAGCTACCAATGAATGGGGCGATAATGAGCTCCGTTCTGAGATCTCAGATCTGGTATCGGTGATTTGTAAACTGGCAAACTTCATTTCGGGCGTTTTAAAGTGCCGAAAAAGGCATTGACATTCGATTTGCTCAAATTGCGATCAACGATCATTCGCAATCAATGATCATTCGCTCTCCCTTTCTCTCTCTCTCTCTCTCACCTTATCTCGTGTGCAATTAGCTCCAACTTCGAACACTTATTGGCGTTTTCCCGTGCTACAACAGCCGCCCTGCACTGCCCCTTCCCCCTCCCATCTTTAACTTTTGGGGCTTGTAACGCGGCGTTTTACAAAGCGCATTTTCCAAATTCCACAATGAGAGAAGATCAAAGATCACCGCGGCACCCGAAACAGGAGCAGTCTCTTGTCCCCAATCTTCTGTCTCCTATCTCCTGTTTGCCTGCAATTGAGTACGTGCAGAAATTTAACTATAAAATCAGGTTTTGAGCTGCCCAAAAACATTTTTTGCATTCTTGACGCAATTTGTAACGAAATGTCTCCAAATGATCAGCTGTTTAGCTATTTGAGCAACTGCGACGTCCTTGAAATGTCCTCCAAATATTCAAATTTGTACACCAATCAGTATAAAGTAACCCCAGGAATTCCTCCATTGTCAATCTTAACACCAATAAAATTTCCAATTCTTTCTTTTTAGCTTTGAACTTTATTTCTGCCAAATTATAAAACTTATAAAAAATATAACTAAATACAAGTAAATTAATACAAATTATATATAAAATTAAAAGATACTAAATTATGCATATAAATAGGCTTCAATGGTGCTTAAATAATTTATATAAAAATAAATATGTATTTAATTAAAATTTAACATTAAGACAGACAAAAATTTGGATAACTTTAATTACGCTTCTTGCCAATTGTTCTTAATCGATGTTGTTGTAGTCTTTGGTACTTTTAGCTGCGTTTTCTTTGCTTTTTACTAGGCCAATTTGGAATTTGGTAATAAGTATAAAACTAAATCAAAAGTTCATTAAAAAACCATCAAGTATTCAATAAATTATGTTAGCTTAAATCGAGTTAATAATTAAACTAGAACTACTTGAAAGTCTTGTGTGTGTTTGTGTGTCAGTATGTACAGAGCTAAGGTCTAGAGTTGAGCAATTAACTTAAGTATGTAGATTTAAAACAACTAGGGCGGGAGATATGATCCTGCGAGTCCCTTAACAATATTTTGGATGCCTAAACAAAAACAAACTTTGGCTTCATAGCGACAACTTGCAGATAACTGGTATCGGTGCCAACTGGGTAGTGATTGATCCAACTGGGTCGTACTGAGTTCCACTGGGTCCTACTGGGTATCGCTTGGACTGTCGTGTGCCCTAACAACTGCTGCTGCTAACCTCCATTTTGATGAGAGCGGGTGGCGTTAGGGCTCCACCAGCTGCCTCCTCATGTCGACTCTCCCTGTGACGTCGCAGATCCACTTTGCGCTGAAAGGATTGATCGCAGAGTCCGCATCCAAAGGGCTTGTAACCTGTGTGCTTGCGCATGTGTGTGATCAGATTGGAACTTTGGCTAAACGCTTTGAGGCAAACGGTGCATTTGTGTGGCTTTTCACCTGCAAAACGAAGGGAGAGAAGGGGTGAGATAAGGTAAATTAAAATCAATAAAATAATTATCATAATGAAAAGTCAGTCAGTCTGTTAATTGTTTGATTGCACTCGTGCTTTTGAGCAATTAGACAAATTGAAAGGCGATAAACATCAAGCACTCGCTCGGTGATTTTGAGGGTGGCTTAAATCAGTAGAGGGTGACTGAGGAGTCTATAAGACTTTTGATAGCCAAGTTTTAGCTGTTTAGAGATCAAATAATAGGCACAGTTTCAGCACACGCCAAAAGTTTTGTTCATGTGGGTCAACAACTGTGCCAATTCAATCGAGCCAAACACTCCCCTTAGCCAAGTTTACCCCGCTTATCACATATGCTAATGCGTCAGGCCGATCAAGAGGCAGAGAGAGGGAAATAGAGAGTAGGAGAGACAGAGGGAGACAGAGCTCATTCAACTTACCCGTATGTATATAGGTGTGCTTCTTCATATCGGACTTCTGATGGAATCGCTTGCCACAATACTGGCAGGGATATGGCCGTGTATCGCTGTGTATGAGCAGATGCGTGGATAATGTCGAGGAGCGTTTGAACGACTTGCCGCACTGTTTGCACTGTAAGAGAAAAGAAGAAAACAATCCGAATTGGAACACGTTAAATATTTATTCAGAACGAGTCACAACAATTCCAAAATGCCCCCGACTTTAGCCCCAAAAACAACCAAAAATACTGACTCTCTTATTTAGACAGCCTGAAACCGAAGTCAAAATTGAAAATGAAATTGAAACTGAGAAACGAGCACAATAAAAAACTGTGTAGAAAAAGTGAAAAGAATTTACCAAATGTCGTGGCAAATAAAATCTCAAACAATATTCTAATATTTGTGTCTGTGCCAAATACTTATGAATTAAACTAGATTTGTGAGTTCGCAAATATTTGACAACAGCTGAACCGAAACACGAGGCAAAACCCCCAATGGACGGGACTAGAGTTGGTAAAATGAAAAGAAGTGCCAAATAAACTAAGAAAGGGGATGGATTGGGGGATTGGGAGATTGGGGGCTGCGGGTCGGGACCTATTTAAGCGGCATGAGTATTATAATAAATTTAGCGTTTATTTTTAAGAAACAGCTAAATAAATAGCAGATCAGCTCAATGCTAAATCTCATGTAGGTAGAACTCATTTCTCTACACACAAACACACATAAATAAATGCTATATAGACAAAAGACTAAGGTTGAAAAAATGAAATGATATAAACTCCATGCTATTTGTAGGCCAAACACAGCTGTGGGGCATTTATCGATCGAGGACTGTGGACATGCCCAGTGGAGAGTGGAGATTGGGGTCTGGGTACTGGGTACTGGCACTGGGTACTGGGGTTCGTAACATCTTCGCTGCGAGATTAAATGTTTGCACAGTTTGTGTTGCTGCAACATGCAAGTATCTAAACATCGTCGCTCCCTGTATTGACACAACTCAATCCTATAGCCAGGTTGAGACTTCGTTTTACCTAGCTACGTGTGTGACATTTATAACAACAACAACAATAACAATGAGATCGGTAAGACTTACTAAAATGAGAAAAACCTTTCGAAAACCTACGCATATTGTAAATTGACACAAGTGCGACTGTTGCTCGAAACAACAATTTCTTTCTCTGACTGTATTTGTATTTAATTTATTTCATTTTTTTTTTTTTTTTCGTTTTCTTACTGTATTTAATTTGTGGTTGTTGTTGATTTTTTTACTCCGTTTTGGGATTTTCTATTTGTGCATTGCATTGGATACTGCTTGGTAGCCAATGGGGCTAGACGGAGGTCCAATTAGTTGCTCCATTGTTACAATTTCGTCTGAGCCATAATGTCAATTTGCTCAAGTCGGGCCAAAACGGAAGTTGGCAAAACTCTCGCGTAGAAACCCCAAGCATGAGTCAGTCCCAAAGCCCGGTTTGAAGCTGACCGGGTGGGCCACACACAACACTACACACACCACACACACCACTTGGTATAACAGATGTAAAGTCTTACAAAAAACGCGAAAAAAAGAGAGAGTTAAAGAAAGAAAGAGAAGGAGCGAGTGTGTGTGCGTCTGCGTTAAGGACTTGAGCAACTGTTTCGACCATATGTCTTTAGGCTGGAAACCCTTCGTGGCTATCGCATTTCACCCAAAACGACTTCTCCACATTAAATGTGTGAAAAAAAAAGCGAAGCTGCTCGACGCGGGTGTTGAAGTGCCTTTGATATAAACAAAAACTGACAACGGGGGTAGTCAGGGCATGACCATACTCGACACTACTCGACCCTACTCCAGTATCGGTTTCGAATCGGGCTCGCATCGGCTTCGAGTCGTGCTCGTGGTCGTGTGTCCTCTGTCGTGTGGCTAATGTGGCAGAAAATATTTAAGAGGCCTTTAACAAAATGACAATTATGATTGGGCCAAAAAGGAAGACCCCGAAAAAAAATACAGTCCATTGCGCGTTATTTCAACATAAATCCAAAGGCAGAGGGTTTGTGGGTAAAATAATCAAAATTATTTGATTAACTAATTGCGTGATTTCGATTGTGCTTAATTGAATTTCCATAGAAGAGTTTAGTTTCGTTCTTTATGAGTTGTACTCGTCGCACTATTTACTGTGCCACTTTTCCAAATTGAAATGGGTGGTCGAATCGGTGGTGTATTGATAGCGATAGCGCTGGGGCAATTAAAACACGACAGGACCTTCAAAATATGAAACAATTAACACGAGGGAATTGAAAGTGGTAACAAAACTTGGTAACAGACACGCAATGCAAACGATTCATTTAATATATGTGTGTACATATATATCTAGGTAAATATATATATCGATGGAGACTTGTGCAATTTATGAGGCTTCTCTATACAGTGGGACAGCAAGGGGTTGCTTCAGGTGTCACGTAATAGAGTCATTACTGGTCAGAGCGAAGCTTTGACAGACTACAGATTTTCTACACTTGCCACTCAAGGATTTAGAGACAGAAAGATTCCCAAAGAAAGCTAAGCTGTTCGAAGAGAGAGTTTCCAGGTAAATCTAGCTTGGGTTCAACAGGTATCGCTTGCACTTCCGTTAGCCTCAGCTTCCACTCTCAGATTCAAAGTATTCAAAAAGAAAAAAATTGACTTCCCGTCTGCTTACCTGAAAATTTCTTCCACTGCGTTTCTCCTCGCACTCTCCTTGATACGATGATGAGGAGGACGAACGACGTGCAACATCTGTGGCAGTTGAATCAGGATGTTGCTGCTGTTGCTGTTGCTGGTGCTGCTGCTGCTGCTGCTGCTGTTGATGCAACTGTTGCTGGGTCGTGTGTTGCTGTTGCTGGTGTTGATTACGCATATAGCCAAACTCGGCGGCTGCCACAAGTCCCATTATAGCCGCTGCCGAACGGTTGTTATCCTGTTCGCTTTCGGCCTTAACCTGCTGCTGTTGTTGCTGCTGTTGCTGTGACTTCAAGTGCTGTGTGAGCAACTCCAGATTGTTGCCAGTAAGGCCAGCCATGAAAGCGCTGCGGTGTGCGTACAGCTGCTGTTGAGCAGTCTCAAAGTCCAAATCCTGGCCGACATTTGTCTTGGCCGTCAGGGAGGAGAGCGGCGATGGCAGTGACGATATCGAAGCTGCAGAGCGACGTTCGTACTTAAACTTACGCACAATGGGATCCACATGCTGCTCCTCATCATCTTCTGTGGAATTGGCTGTAGTTTCAATACGCGAGGAGCGTTCGCACATGGAAGCTGGCGACCAAATAATGTTACCCTGTGATCGGCGCTGTTGTGGGGTAGCTCCATTTACCGTTTTCAGATTAACCGCCCTCAATGGTGGAGGTGTGGTGTTGCTGAGTGAGCTCAACTGCAAGGGCTGCTCGGCATCACTGAGACTGCCGCCACTCAAGCTGCCACTGCTGCTGCTATTATGATCATGATCCTGATCCTGATCATGATCAGGATCTGAGTCGTTAGTTATGCGCTGTTTTGTGCTCAGATTTAGTGGCATATCCTCATCCTGTTGCAACAACAATTGATTGCTGTTGCCGCTGCTGCTGCTGAGATGCTGTTCCTGCTCCTTCTCCGGGGTTAGCGCGTAGTCGCGATCTCTTTGATTTAGTATTACGGATGCAGGCGATTTGGGTGTCATGGGCGTAAGTGGTGTGCCCAGGGCAGAGGCCGAGGAGAGCAGAAACTGTGGCCAGAGCAAGGCACTCGAGTAAAGCAACGGATTGTAGAGGAAAGGCAGATCTATAAAGTGTGGAGGATAAACAGAAATTGCATTCGTAAGAGTTCAGAATTGGCACTAAATATCAGAGGTTTTTAAAGGTTCAAGTCTGACATTACTGTATGATCTAATTTAATCATTTTTCATATCTTTGTATAGAGAAAGATAGAGATATAAAATACTACTACAAATTTTGCTACCTTTATTCACTATCTATGCTTTGTAGGTTTAGCAATTTGACAAAAGGATTTCTTCTTTATTAAAACAATAAACCATATTATACTAATGTGGAGTACATTTAATGATGTATAGATTTTGTAGGCTCTTTATGATAAACTAATCTCAAGATTTGTTAATTTTTGAGCTATTTTTTTATGATCTCTTAGCCATGACAACTAACCCTCAGCAACTTTTGTATCTTTCTTGCCTAAAGCCCTGACTCCTGAGCCGCTAAACTGATCCAAAAAGAGACAATCTCTAACCAATAGGATATCTAAAACTTACCTCTGTTATTCAGCTTCTGAGCCGCAGCAGAGGCTATCACAGTGTTGAAGGCCGAGGCTCTCTGCATCCACTGCTTGTCGATCGAAGGATTGGCGTAACTCGCAGGACTTGGCTGCGAGTGCGGCGAGGGTGGTGGCGATAAATGATTCATTTTGGGGTTTTGGTAACACTGGCTCTTTGGTATGCCAATAAAGTGCACTTTATTCACTAGCTAACAATAGCCAGGCTATAATATTATTTTAAAATTTTTATATTTTTCTTGTAAAAATTGAAGACACGCGCGGCAATTCAATCTTTAACAAATATGTTTTGCTTTCTTTGGATTGAATAAATTACTGAAGATTTTAAACAAATATTTGTTATATATTCTTTGTTTAGTTGGTAACTGATCTGGCAAAGTCTTAACTTGGCTCACTGAGAGACGAACACGTCTGTATCGCTCGGTGCTTCGCACCTGACTGAATCTTTGGCCGATTGTGCGGTTCTAAATTGAGCCAACGGTGAAGCGAATGCCAGTACCAGAGCTACCAACGACAACGACTACAACAACTTGGCCCAAAATCGAGCCTCTGTCTCTGTGTTTGTGTGGACGTGAGTGTGTGTGTGTACTAGCCGAATCAAAACGAACCCTCTTTACATTCGTATTGGTGATTCAATGTTGACTTTAGTGGTGGCTCAAGAGCCCTTTAGTCTCGTGTGTGTGCCAGTGTGTGCGTGTGTATTACCAACTCTGGTTTTTCACCTTTGACAGCAGTTGGCGGCTGTTGCCGTTTGCTGTTGCTGTTGTTGCCTCTGCCGCTGCTGCTGCTGTTGTCCTGCATGTTGTAAGGGTCAAGACACACAGTTACGCAGCGCCAGCGTTCTTCTCTCTCTCTTTTCACTCTTCTCTCGCCTATCTCCCACTGCTCTCTTCACTCTTTAACGCTGTGCTTCTCTCTATCAGTTGCTTTGATCGTGCGCTGCTCATGTAGTTGCTGCTGTTGTTGTAGTCGCTGCTGCTGCTCTTGCTGTTGTTGGCAGCACGCGTTTCTCAACTAATTGGTATGCAGTTAAAGTTTGGCGGGCGTTTGTTGTTCTCCTTCTTATTGTTGTTGTTGTTGCTTTCGTCCCGCTGTCCTTTGCGTAATGTAACTGTTACAGTTGATGTTGCAGCTACCGATACTGTTGTTGTTGTTGTTGCTGTTGTACGCGCAACTGACACCAACTGTTGGCCCGATCTGGGATTGGGATTGTGACTCAGCTAAGCGCTGTTTGCCGTCAGTTCGGGGTGAAAATGTGGAAAACTGTGATCTGATCTTGGGGTGTGAGTGTTTTTCGGATTAACAAATGTTCAAATAAATTTACAAATAATTATAGTGTTAAATATTTAGTTTGGCAGTTAACTTGAGATTGTCTATATATTCAAATGACTTTTAAGCTAAAAACAGTTACAACTTTTGAAATAATTTAAAATAAGTCTAAATTAAAGGCCATATTTTCTTATTGTCTAAGAAACACCGAGTAAACTGTCATGTAATAGTTTAATTTTTAAATATTTTATTTTAATGTATAATTTCTTTTTTTTTTTAGAAATCCTAAAATTATATTGATATGCGCCTAATTGGACATGCTTCCTAAGCTCTTCAGATCTTTTAATATTTAAAACACTTTCGCTTTCTTTTAAATAAAATTAAAATTGTAAATTTCTGCTTAATTAAATTTTAAGATAAATAATGAAATAGTATAGCTATTAAAGAAAATAATTTATCTGAACTGCTAGATGAAAACAGTTTATCAGAAAGCTTTATGGAATCATAGAAAGGATTTTTATGAAGGGAGGTTTGGAAACGTCTGTTAGGGTATTGTAATTCTTAACAATTTTAAACATTTCCGTTGTCCGTATTCTGGATTGTCATGAGTACCAATTTCAGCTCGATTTCTTAGTTGATTACACGCTAAATTTATAAAATTAATAATTTCAGTGGCAGGAAACTATCGAGAACTCGAAAAGCAATTAAAAATCATAGACAATCACCTGCCGCTTGTCTGCATTCCTTTTCTATGGAGATGCACCTTTTTTTTTGTTTTTTCTGTTATAAATGCAAGTGTCTGAGTTGGATGCTACTTTTTTCTTAGTCGCGCGTCCTGATCACTCCCTGTGCACTCGTCCTGATCAGCGACGTCATGTGTGAGTGTGCGTTTTCTCCTTGTCGCGCTTGGTCGCCTCTTGTGCTAAGTAATTTCCAGTTTATCTGGCTGTGGCCCACACCTGCCTAGGTTACGCCTGGCGCAAGAAAACGCGGGCACACTTCTGCCGACTGTTATCCATTTAACGATCCTGTTCTGTCTTGTCCAGTCCTGTTTAGTTCTTTTCTCTGCTGTCCTATCTTTTCCCATCCGCTGTGGCGCAATTTTCTCGAGCGCCCTTTTGCATGCATTTAAAGGACATGTGCACGGCATTACATCAGTCACCCAGTCGTACCGATCACAGATCACCCCCGAAGACATTCCAAGACACGAGCGTGCCACAGGCCACAATAGGTCTCTACCGAAGCATGCCCAAAACCCAATGGGGTTTATACCGCTCTCTATAGCTCTATAGCTAGTAGTAAGTAGTGCTTACAGCCCTACTAGTCATTCATTATGGCCAAGATGAGGGCTGTTGGTCTGTTGTTCCGTTGGTTTGTTGCTTCGCTGCCTCGTTGCGCTTGAGAGCGCTTGTGAGCGCGTGCCGCGGAGAGAGCCCTCTTCTGCGAAAGGGGCTAGATCGGGCATTGCGATCGAGGGTTGATGGTACCGCCTGACGTCGCTGGGAACGGCTTTTTGTAACGGATTCACCTTATGCCAGACGCGCGTCCATCCATCATCGTTTGATATGCACAGGTAAAAACCGAACTGAGTGAATCGTAAACAATTTCCATTTTGTTGCTTCTCTCTTCAGTTTCATCGCTTGCTTTTTATTTACGAGTACGACACATTTTTCCTCTCTCCCTCACACTCTCCCTCTGCCAGTCCCAGTTACACCCTCAGCAGTTGTCAAACAAAAACAAATCCCACATTCGCTGCTGTTTGTAGCCGGAATACCTTTGCATTTGACCAAGTGGCAGCGTGGTAAACTTGGCTCGTGTCTCTGACGCGCGCTCACCTCCGATTGGCCGAGAGCTCTCAAGGGGGCGTTTACTACCTCGCCTCTCGGCCGTGCCCGACAAACGGGTTTGTCTCCGACTGTTGTAATTGTGTTGGTGTCGTTTATGCTGCCGATTGCTTACCTGTATGGTGGAGGTGAGTTTTCGGTTTAGACCAAGTCTGTTGGCTCTGGACAAACCGTTAGTTCAATTGTAACGAATTTGATTTGTAGCCAACGATTAACAATCATTTTCCATTCAATGCCAGAATTCAGACGAGTCTAAAGCAGTTTATGATTTGTGTTAACTAAATGAAGACTCTCTAGAGATTTTTTGAATGGAGTTTTAAGTCGGCTTAAACTCTTAATAATTTTACAAGACCTTTAGCTAATATATAAATATAATTTGCTTACTAACACACTTTAATACTTTGCAATACTACATTATCTATATACTACCAGCCCTGATCTTGTTTACAGATTCGGTAATTCTTTGTTAATGCGGATTTGGTATTTAGCCGCTTTTGCCTGCAATTTTCACTGATTTATCGCACAATCCGACATCATCTTTTAAGTGGGCAGCCTTTTAAAGTGCCTTCTATTTGTCTCACAGTGGGTGCTAGCAGTTTACTCATTCCACCTTGGCGATGCGCAAATTCTTAACAACAAATCAGACGGAAATCTGTAATAAATTTATTATTATGTAGATGTGCCCTAGCTACCAAATGCTAAAAGGCGCTGGCTACTGGTTATGAGCACGACCAAAGAAATGGTGGGGAGAGAGCGAGCTAGAGGGAGATAGAAAGAGAACAGAGACCCAAGTCAGATGTCCGAATCTAAATGGGATCCTGGTGCTGCCCGTGCTCTGCTGCTCATGTTGTTGCTGCAGCAGTTGCAGCGACGGTTCATATCGTGCAGATTGTTGGCAATTATTAAAATGATAATTGCACAAATCTGGCTATCAATTGACGACCATCGAAGACCTTAGACCAAGCGAGACCAAAACGAGCAGTTAGCCAAAGCCACAGCCAAAGCTAAAGCCGAAGCGAAAGCCACAAACAAAGCAAACCCAAAACGCATGCGCAGCAACAGCAGCAACAGTAGCCACAACAGCAACAGTAGCTGCAGCAGCAGCACCAGCAGCAGCACCGCATGTAGCCCGAGTTCAGCCTGGACCTGGTTTTCTACAGAGCCTAGGTCTTGGTCTCAGTCCTCGTCTTATCATGTGGCGTTGGTGCGGTTTGCAGTTTTCCACAAACGTTGACAATTTGGTATTAATTTAAGACAACAGCAACAAGCCAGCAGCAGCACGGCCAGACCTCGAGTCGGTGGCGGCAGTGGCAGCCGTAGCAGTTGGCCACTTGGCGAGCCAACACACACACACCCAAACACACACACAATGACAATCAGACGGACATTTACATGCTGTTGTTGCTGTTGCTGCGAACAATGAAATCTGCGTAGTTTACTGTTGACCCAAGCGGAATAGGACAGTGTGACCGGCTTAAAGTTAAAGTTACGAAATTAATTAAGTTTATAAATTATAGAAATAAATTTCATATTTTTTTATGCTTCCAAAGAAACTTGGAGTGTTAACAGAACTTAGAAAAATTACATAAATTAATAGCTAATATGTCAAAAATTTAAAAAATATTTAAAATATACAAAACGTTTTAATTGTTAACATTTGTATGCTCAAAATATTAAATTTTATGTATGATTTGGTCACACTTTTTGTGCTGAGACTGCGCCTATTGTTGCTGTCCCTCCGCAAACGCTTCAGCTGCGCACAATTATAAAACAAAATTGATAAAATTATTGTTGAACCACTAAGTAAGACAGAGACAGAGAGAGAGAGCAGAGAGAGGCAGTGAAAGACAGCGAATGGCAATGGGAATAGGAATACGATGGCGATTAGCTTAAAGCCAAAAGGTTGAAGTTACCTCCACTGACCAGCAAAGAGTCACCAGCGTGGCGAAAGCTGCTTCACTCCTAAGTTCTTCCCGCTGCTCCCTCAACGCATGATGAAAATCAGCACAGAAATTGGAATTGTTATTGGAATTGGTAGTAGAATTGGAATTGGAACTGGAACTGGAACTGGGTTTGTGTATGGGAAGTAGTTCGTACGGCAGCAGCAAGAGGGCTCTGTCAATGCTGTAGGTGGCTTCGCATTTCTGGCTAAATTTATTTCAATTCCATTTGATATTAATTGCAAATGGCTTTAAGATTGAATTCCAATGCTGCCTTTTTTGGGGATATGGCTTACAAATGGCCCGGACTTCTCACCCGACCCCAAACAGTCAGAGGCCATGTTAAAGCAGTGGTAGTGGTTGTAGTTGCTGTAGTTTAAGAGCTTGTTAGGATTGTTGAGATGCAAACTGTTTGTTGCACTGGCGCCACAAACAATTTGCTACAAATAAGGCACCGACTTCGGGTTAAGTCTCAGCCGGCTCCTCCACTGGGGTTGGGACTGCGACATGAATTGGGCTGCCAGTTCACCCGCACAAATCTCTGACAGTTGCTGCTGTTTGTCGTAATTAGCAACTGCAATTGCTACTGCCACTGCCTCTACTACCAATTGACTGAACCAAACATTTTGACCATTTAAGGCTGTGCGAAAGTTCAGTGTCTGCTCCCTCTATGGCCACCCGATCGCTTCCCCCGTTTGGGCTCCCTCGGCTGACTTTCCAAATGGCAACCCACACGCTGACACAATTAAGCCAAACACATGTCGCCGCACGAGCAGATAAGCCATTTATTAACATTTCACAAGACTCTAAATGATGCCATAATCTCCGCATACGGTTAGACATATGAGAGAGATCAGGCTACTCGGCGAACTAAAGATGCAAAGATATAAATAAGAAAGGGACACACTGGCAGCTATGGAAGCGTCAATACCCTAACTTATGGATAGCTGTGGGATATGCCGAACGAACTGTCTAAAATTTTAAGACATTGCAACTGATAGTTGAATAAAATAAGAAAATAATTCTATAAATAATTTATAAAATGAAAACTTAATTACACAAATTTTGTATCTCTTTAAAATCTCCACCTCTTACTCCCAATAAAATCTTTCTGATAGGCTGTTACAAACTAGGTTGAACTCGCATACAACTCTCAGTGAATGCAAGCTTATGTGACTTGAGCTACTGTTTATTCGGGGGACCTCCAAGGAGCGCCGACGGTTGACAACCCTAAGAGAAGCTAGAGCCAAGTTAAAACCATGCCAGGCCCAACAATTGAACTGCAATAAAACAATTTACCCAATATAGCGCAGGCCAAGAGCAATCGCAGTGCCAGTTATCCAGCCAAACTATCCAGCTATACAACTATCCACCGATCCACCCAGTCCATCCACCCATGCCCTGGCCATGGCACACGGTAACTCTCCAAACATTTATCATTGAAATGTGGCGTGCTGCTCTACGCAGCGACTGCGACGGCGACAGGGACTGCGGAGGCTTTTGCGGCACCAAAACGAGACCCGATCACAGCGTCTTGACTTTGGCGGTCGCTTTGCATATGCTACCACTTCGAGACTGAGACTGAGACTAAGTCTGACTCCCAGTCGCAGTCCAAGTCCCCGTTGTAGTTTTAGTCTCAATCTCTGGCTTGTAGCTGGGCGGGCGATAAACTAGCCGCTCGTTGTTCGTACAATCGCGTAAGTCAGTGTCAGCAATGCCCATAGAAAATCAATTCATTGAACTGAACAGATTTCTCATGCTGCTTTCCCCCTCCTATTCCCCCACTTCTCCAACTCCTATCCGACTGCACTTTGTGTTCCATTCCTCTCTATGTAGCCTCTTCTATCTCGCGTCTTCATAACGATTGTTAGCCGCTCTAATTTGCATATGTTTTGGTACTTGCGACAAAGGCTCTCATAATTGCTTGATTTAGCGCTCCATTCATGAGGCTGCGGTTGACGTGGCGGATGAATGGCGACGGCGCCAGACGCATCCGACTGCACTTTGTTTGCTAATGTAAATTGCAGACCAGTTTGCACTGTAGGCTAACGAAAACCAGTAGCATGTACTGCCTTCTACAGTGGAGTCAGAATTGTCAAGCTAATGAAATTGAATTATAAAGCCGAAAACAGCTAAAATGTGTATTAGATATTGTGTAAATTAAACCAGACATATTTGAAGCTTTCTATGGCATTTTAAATGGTTTCTACTTTTAAGTAGTTTTCAAATTAGAATCAAGAGCAGAGTTAAATAGTTAAATACATTAGCTATAAACTAGCTGCTATGCCAGCACTGCTCCTTCACGCACTCTGCTCTAACTCTAGCTCACAGCATTACGCGGGTGTCTCAGGTCTCTTGTGTAAATTGCCAAGCAATTCATAAATGTCAACGCGTTTTCGAATGCAAATGGAAAAGGACGGACAGCAACTGCCTGGGAGATTTATGTATGTAGCTACTACTGGGACTGTGACAATTAGAACAGACTGTTCTTAACAAACCAAAGAGAGTTTTGGATTTGTATTATTTTTAAGAAAGAATACTTACTAATCCAATAAGGTCTAATTTGAGGATAATTTAAGTAAATTGTAAATACTTAGGTATCAGAAAAACTCTATCAGTTTGTTGCTCTCTGTACCTCTGCCAACCTTTGACACCAGTCTTTAAATTTTGTGTCATCTTGGCTATACAAGACCACAAATCAACAGTTGCTCTTGGTTATTTGGTCAATTAAAGCAACGATTCATTGATACTTTGATGCTGTCCTCGGTGCTATCAAAATATTTGCATAAGCAAACCTGAATTACAGTTTGCTGCAATGTACAAATAATGAAAAATAAACTGGTAGTGGTTGAAGGAACAGGAGAAAACCAAGAGGTAGAAGCGGCAACATGCCGCGTCATGTGTTGGCCAGAACCGAAGCAGAGCCGAGGACTGAGCAACGATAACCGACGACGTAGGACAGAGGATAGAGAACCGAGGGCCCAGAACTGAACGACGACAGCAGGCACGCGCCCCGATCCAGGTACACAAAGCTAGCAACAACAGCAGCAGCAGCAGCAGCAGAAAAGAGCAACAAAAGGGAGTGAAAAGGGAAAAACGGAAAAAATTTACAAAAAATAAAAGGAAACAAATGCAACTGTTGAGCTGAACTGAGGGTGAATAACCCAAGGAAAGAAGAATCTCATTCTAGGCTGGCTCAAAGCCAAGGCTTAGTTTATAATTTGGCAGGAAGAAAGAATACTTATGAGATGCTATCTAATATCTATCTGTTCGTTCATACTTTCGATCAAATTACAGTTCCGGCCTGGTCAAGATTGGCATTTAGTTCCGCTGTGGAAAGTCAGAGCGTTTAATGATCACGATCATAATGATGAAGGGGAGCCCATACCGTAAGCATAATGATTTGAATTCAGTTGCCTGTGTTTGCAGTTTGCAGCCAATGTGAACATATGTCGTTCTTTTTGCTGCGGCTTCAGCACAACTGACGCAGGATACACAGGATCTTGCTGTTGTTGCTGTAGCTGTCGAACCTACCTACTACTTGAAGCGACTTCCTTCTGCCTCCAAAAACTGCATTGCTTATCCGCCAAGAGTCAAGTACAGACACATTTATTTGGCTCCAAGAGATCAATCAAAAATTGGTCAGCGACCCTCGTTTTGGCCTAGAAGTACCTACGAGTACGAGTAGTTTTTTGAATGCTCAGTTGAGTATCTACTTTAGCGTTTTTTGGCCCTGTTTTCAGCTCTTGTTGTTGTACCTCCACCTCAGTGTTGTTTTGTTTGTTATGCCAATGTTGGCTGCACCTGCAGCTGCTCCTGCGCCAGGACGCGCGTCTTTTGACCGCAATCGGCTATGTTGCCGTTCGCTTACAACAGCAGGCGATCGGGTCGAAACAATGCGTGGCCAGGCCAACGAGCGTCTGTCTTGTTGTTAACTCTTCTTGACTCCTAAAAGCTTAACTGTTAAGCTTGGCGCGCTTACATGTGTAGATGGCGCAGGATCTGCAGCTACAGATGTGTTTATATCTGTTGCTGTAAGTGTAGCTGCATCTGTATCTGTGTCTGTTGCTTGCTCGTGCCAAGAAACCGCACGCCGTTTGCAAAAATCCCAGAGTCACTCTCCCCTTTACCTTGGTCACTTCTTTAGCCACTTCATTTCCCTTGGCTCGTTATCCTGCGTAAACCACTTTCGTTTATTTTAATTTAACTTGTGGTTCCTTCCACACACGGTGAGCTACAGATACAGATACAAATACAGCTACAGCTACTACAGCTTTAGCCTGCTGCAATCTGACAAGCCGCTAGTCGACCTGGCCTGCTGCATTTAATAACTGTTTACGTTTTTGCCGCTGTGCCAAACTCGAACTCGTATCTTGGCCCCCGAGAGCTCACGACTCCCGAGTCTTGGCCCTGTTGGGCTCTGGGCTCTGTGCAGTGCGTTCCACGTGCCACTTTTTATGCGAATTCGCTTCTCGAATTTGCAGCTTGCCACATAATGCGGCAAAGCCAACAGTTGCTCTTGATTTTTTGCTTCTTGCTTTTTGTTTTGCTGTCGCTTATCGCATAAAATGACGCGTCTCGAACTTAATTAATTTTTATTTATGTTAACGAGCGTTGGCATTTTAGTTAAATCACAGCTAAATTGAACAGCAGCTCTTACTTCAGCTGATCGAAGGCTTGCCGCAGCATTTGGTTGCAGAGCGCCGCATATGGATTGATTTCCACCAGCTGCAGGAGAATAAGTGCAAGTTAATTTTATTATATAAAAGTCAAATTTCTCCTGTCACTTACCTGCTCCCGTGCGAATTTACTACCAAGCTCAGCGGCAGCTTCGAAGTCCTTACGTGCTGCTTCCAAATTTTCCATTTTCCTATGCAGTATGCCGCGCTGACAGTAAGCGTGACACTTGGTGCGACGATGTTGTTCAGTAGCAAGCTCTAAAGCGCGGTTCAGATTCTCCAGAGCCTCTAAAATACGTTAAGTTATTTAATACATGCTTTAAAATACAATTTAGTTGCATATTTTATAAAATTAATACCTTAATGTTAAGCAAACACTACTGGCACTATTAAACTGCTTGTTTAAGTTCAAGCAGTGCACTACTGTATATATATCAATTGGCTAGTCAAAAGCGCCATCTATTGCTCAATACCAATTCGTCAAAGCAAGGGTTCAGAACTTGGGTGATTTAAACTAAACAAATGGTGAAATTGAATCGGAATTTGAATATTAATATTTACCACTATCACGTTTAGCCAAACGCAGCGCCTGAGCGCGATTGTTGAAAACAGAGGCTCGTTCGGCGAGTTTTAAGGCCTTGTCAAACTGCAGTAGAGCACCCTCCAAATCTCCCTGTTCCGTTAGTCGCACGGCCTGCAACTCGAGTTCCATGGCAGCTCGAGTTTGTTCAGTTTCAGGCTCCTCATCCAACAAATCCATCTCAGCTTTGATAGCATCATTAAAAGGAGCCAATCCACTCAACTCTAGAGGATTGAAAATGCTCTCCAAGACCTGCTGATCGTGTGGACTCAGTTTAAGATTAGCTTGCGGCATCTTAACTCGTAACTCTCCCGACTAGTTCCGTATAGAGTGCGATTCTCAATAAAACTGAGTTTAGTTTCAAGATCTAAATACGACGCAGAGTCTATGTAAAACAGGCCGTTTAACCGGTTCATCAGTTGAGTATCGAAAGATCGAAAAATAACTTAATAAACTGATATTCGAATGCACTGCAAGAAAATGGTTGTTATATAAAAAAACGTTTTGTTTTTATTTTTCTTTTTTTTTTTTTATGTATGTATATGTAAATACCAAGGACAATATCATTTGTTTTCTCTTGTTTTGCAATAATTTAATTAATAATATAATAATAAATCAGCGCTTCTTGAATCATTTCATATCATATATCATATCATTTGCTTTTGTTTTTTGTTTTTCTTTTGTTTTAAATTTTCATTGCTATGCTAATGCGTTTACTTTTACTTTTTACTTTTTAGTTTTTACTCATTACAATTTAATGTTTTTTTTTTTTTTATTTTCATACTTTGCTTTTAAATTTTGATAAATACAATTACATATTATTAATTCTCAATAAATGTTTCTTTTTGTTTTGGTTTCATGTTTAAATGTTTAACTTTATGCTTTCTTCAATTTTTCTTGACTTTACAATATACACAACTGAAACTAAATACTCATTAACACTATGCACTATGCAGTTTAGCTCGATCTTTTGCGTTAATATGCCTGGTGTTTTCCTCTCCAAAAATTCTTGATTCTTCTATATAATTAAGTGATTCAAATCATATAATAACTATGAGGTTTCATGTCCCGCATTAAAATAAATCAATTATTAAATCCACTTAGATGCAGAAGCAATGAAAGCGCTAGAAAGCTTTAACTTGATCTAGAATGAGTCGTGGAGTTCCCCCGATTGATTCGGAACTGCTCGACTATATTCATAACTTATAACTTGTATAGTTTATAAATAAGTTTCATCACTTGAAAGTTTACTATGAGAATTTTCCTGTTTTTCTTTGTTTTTGTTTCTTAATAAGTTCCATCTGGGTTATATACGGTGCTTTATCTTCGATTCTTGGTGTGGTTTCTTGATATATCTGTAGTTCTAAGTATGTATGATAAAAATATAAAAGTGAGCATTGAGATTTGTTGTCTATATAGATATATATATTTATATGTATTTTACAAGTTGTGTATATATATATATATGATGTATATATATATTGCAGATATATAACTGTTTCTTGTTATGTACTAGGTGGCACAGTTTGTTTTTGTTTTTGTAGTTGTAGTTGTAGTTCTTGTTGTTGTAGTTGTAGTTCTTGTAGTTTAGTGGTCTTTGTGGGATTTGAAATCGGAACTAAACTTTAATCGGGGACAACTAAAAGGCGAGACTTAAAATTAAAGATACAATTCTGTAGAGTACACTGAAAACATTGGAATAAGTTTTGTTTTGGTTTCTTTGGTTTTTTTTTTTTTCTTTTTTGGTTTAGTTTCTATACACAGTTATCTACAGCATTCGATCTCAATTATGTACTATGTAAATATTTATGTATATTTATATATGTCTATACCATTTAAAAGTCTAGCTCAATCATTTATACAACAAGTTCTGCTGAGGCTGTATGCACTATATATAGTATATAATAGTACTGCTAATATCATCTAGAATTATCGCTATTGCTATTTACGTTACGATATTACGTGGTACGTGTGTTAATTTATGGTATTTATAAGCTGCTTTTACATTTCTTCAGTTTGTTGTTGTTGTTGTTGTTTTCTTGGTTTTGTATTTGTTTTATGAATAAATGCCTTTTACCCTTTAGCATAGCATTGTAGCTTTTGTTGCTCGTATTTAATTAGTAGCTTCATTATCAGTTTCATTTTCATTTTCTTTGTTTTTTTTTGATAATACACACAAATACATAGTGTTCTGAAATGTATCTGAAATTGAAATAGTTCTTGTTTTCTTTGCTTCAAATTGCTTGTCATTGTCGTTACTTTAGATATAAGTATATATATATATGTAGATACATAGTTTAGTATACGAGTATGATCTATATTCCTTCATATATGTATGCACTATTATGTACTTGTATATTTAATGTTTGTGTGTGTTTGTGGGTGTGTGTAGGAGTGTGTGAGTGTGGGTGTGTGTGCTTGTGTGTGTTTCATGTTGAAGTTAAGATTAAGTAAGCGTTTTTTGTATTTTTTGTTACCAGAATTTTCTGCAATTTACATTTAGATCTATGCATGTCAATCATAATCCGAGATCGATCTCGTCTGAGCACGCATAAACACGTTTAAACACGTTAGTTTTGTTTTCTTTTTTTGTTTTTCCCAATTTAAAGTTAATTTTGAATTTCGAATTTGTTAATTTTGTTTTTATACACGAACAATTAATTCATATGATAGATTATTAACAATAATTTCTTAATTTGTTGTTATTTTGTTGCTCTAGAGTTTGGTTTTTTAGTAATTCAGCTAAAAATGTACATAACTAATATACAGCAAAGCGTTATTACATAATAGTCAACAAAAGTACAATTACAATATAATTTAACATTCTTTAAAAATTCATCTTTTCTAAACTCCCGAGAGAGTCGCACATTACACACAGAGATACATACAAACATTCATTTTTATAGAGAAAAGAATGGGAGAAATTTATATATGTATGTATATATATGTGTATATATTTAATCAGTTTGTTAGCTTAAAGTTTGTTATGACAAAAAAAAGCCAGGCATAAATATTTTCACATAAATTACACAATTAGACACAAAGATAATTTAAGGGCCCGATGCTCGGAGCTCCTGACATAAAGGAAACAAATTGCTCATGTGACATGCAGAGTTATGAGTTCAAAGTTCATAAATCGTTTTGTTTAATTATAATTTTAAACACTTTCACACACAACAAACAAAATCAACAATTTGCCAAATGATTTGGGTACAAAATGCGTGTTAGGCTGAGAAGAGAAGAGAGAGAGAGAGAGGTAAAGAGTAACTATAAGAGAGCGAAAAATGTTTTTGTTTTTTAATTGTTTAGTTTTCATATTAAAAAGTTTCATTTTTCATTTTTCAGTTATGTTCATTTTTCTAATATTTTACAATAAATGTATATTAAATTTATGCACAAATTGTTGTTAATTATTGTGCTCTTTTGGGTGTTTTTTTCTTTGCTCGTTTATCGCGCCCTGTCGGCTTTTAACATCGTTTTAACTTGTCTTTAATGCTTTTAACTTTTACTTAATGCCAATCAACCTCAAATTTTAAGCGTTCGTTTTGTTATTTGCTAGTTTTGCAATGGTAGAGTAGCATAGCGTATCTTTTTTTTTTTTTTTTTTGTTTTAAATCCATTTTACAGATTTATAATTCGTTTACCATTTTTCTGTTAGATTTTTGTGGGTTTTCGTGAGAGGAATACAATTTTGCAGCTGTTGTTTTACATAAAACATTTAACAAACATTCAGAAAGAGTGCAGTGTGCAGTTTAAATTGTACTAATAACATTTTGTTAATTTCTTTTAATTTTGCGCCATTTTACATATTTTGTATTTTGCAGATAAGTTAATTTTATAATTTCTTTAGTTTTAAGTTGCTGTATGAAGAGTGACGGCACAGTGTGAACGCACTGCTTGCACTGCTTGTACTGCTTGCTGCAGTGAAATACACCATTTTGTTTGCAGTTTCGCTCCACTTTGCCATCTTGTGGTGTTTGGTATTTTCGGGTATTTTGGTACTTTTGTGGTATTTTGCAATTCATTCACTAGGCTTACATTTTTACATATGTACTGTAGTAGTATGAGTGTATATGTGTGCACATATGTGTATGTGTGAGTATTACGATTATTTTTACAAATTATTTGCTTTTAGGTGGGCTTCAGATTTGTTTGTTGATGTTGTTGCTGTTGCTGTTGCTGTCGCTGGTAATTACATAAATAGCCAAGCTTTCTGCATGTGTGTGCGTGCCTGTGTGTGTTAGTGTGTGAGTGTATGTGTGTATTACATAACAAAAGCTGTTCTTCATTATTCGCTTGTTTCATTTTTACAGTGTCTTTTGTGGCTTTTGCTGCATAATTTATATTTTTCTTACGGTTTAAGGATTTTATTTATATAACTTTTTAAGCTCTGGTTTCGTTTCTTCTTCTTCTTATTCAATTTTATGTTTGCCATATTTTGTTTGTTGTTTGGTTGGGTTTCGGGGATTTTACTTTTTTTAATCTTAATTCTTTTCTTGAAATTAAATTGATTTAATCTTTTTTTGTGTTTCCTTGTGTTTTAAATCATTTTAACAACTAACCATTTAGACTACGTTTCTTGTTACATAATCATATCGTTAATACATCATACAATAATATGTTTTACAGTTACAGTGTTTTACAGTTTTATAGTTTTACAGTTTACAGTTTTACACAAGAGTTCTAGAAGTCCTAAGTTCAGCTTGGGTATCTACTATGGGTTGTACCTGGTAGTCGGGAGAGAGGTTTCATCGGATTTAAAGGAGTGGGTGAGTGAAGAAGAGTTGCTCTGATTTTTTATATATCTTTTTTAATATCTGCATAAATATGTATCGCTTACTTGGCAGTGTAATTTTTGGGTGTCTTTTAACGCAAATTGGTTTAAATTTGGAAAGAACCGAGGTCTGAATTTAATTTGGGTTTAATACGTTTATGAATTTAAATTGCTTTGGTCGAAATTATTTGACATAATATTTAGATAGTTTTTTAGAGTTTTTTTTTGGTAGAGCAACTCTTTAGCTACAAAATAAGTTAAACAGATTTAGAGATCTCTAAAGAGGGAGTGGAAAATAATTGAACGAGAGCTCATAATAACAACATTTAATTGCAACTCGTTGACAGCATTCTAAGAGTTTTCCAATTTATTTGGGGTTTTTTTTTCCATACTGTAATAAGCGTTTGGTGTAGAGAGGCGTGAATGAGAAACATTGATACACAGCGCGTGGGAGTGGGCGTGGGAGCAGGAGCGGGAGAGAGGGAGAAAGGAAGAGTCAGTGAGAGAGGGAAAAGTTGTTGCAAATTTGTTAGCACAATTTAACTGTTTACTGTTGAAAGCCGTTTGAAAGAATGTTCCAAAATTGTTCCAATTGATGTGTGTATATATTTTTTGTATTTTCCTTTTTACTGGTAAACGGAATTATCATGAGATTTGTAGCTGTTGCTGTTGTAGCGTTGTTGTTGCTGTTGCTGCTGCTGCTGATGATGATAATGCGATGATGATGATGATGATGACTGATGATAATGGGTATGTTCGTGTGGATATTCGTGGTGATCACGATGGTGTGAGTGTGAGTGTGGGTGGGAGTGTTGTTGCCCATGTCCATGTCCATGTCCATGGGTGTGTTGGTGGTGTTCGTGGTGGTGTTCGTGTTGGTGTTCACGTTCGCGTTGCTCGCGTTGTTCGCGAAGTTGTTGCTGTCGCTCGCGATGATGTTGTTCTCGCTGTTGCTGCTGCTGTTGACGTGTTGGCGTTTGTGGCTCGCGTGTGGGCGTGGCATGTTGCTGCTGCTGTTGCTCACGTGTTGGTGTTGCCTCTCGCGATGCTTTTGTTGGTGTGTTTGTGGCATTCGAAAGTTGCCTTTGTTGTTGAGGTGTTTTGGTTGCTGTTGTTGTGTTTGTTGTTGTTGTTGTTTGTTGCTGTGTTGTTGGTGTGTTGTTGGTTGTATTGGAGTGATATTGTGATTGCGATTGAGAGTGTGATTGTGATTGCGATTGTGATTGTGATTGCGATTGATGATGATTGTTGAGCGCAGTGTTACTGCCATAGTTGTTGTTGTTGTTGGTGTTGTTGTTGCTGCTGCTATTGTTGTAGTTGCTGCTGTTGCTGCTATGTAGCTCATGAGGCAGTGGCGGTGGATTTTTAGCTTTTGTCAGCGGTATTGGTGTTGGCATTGGTTTTGGCGTCTCCGTTAAATCGATGCCCCATTCATAGAGGAACTCAAGTTTTTGTCGTTCCAATGGGTCACTAGCCGGCAGGGCAAGCAAATGTTAGGCTTCTAAAAATATTAACGCTGTTGGCTTCGGTTCCAAATTTGATTTCTTTGCTTCGACAACTAAGAAGGTTATTTCAGCCTTTTCACGATTTGCAAAGCATTCGGCTATCAATCGAGCAACCTCCTAAAGGGTTTACAAACATATTTAAGAATAGTTAAATACTAAATTCTTTTCGAAACCTACCTGGTGATGTAGACCTTCCACTTTGGTACCGTCCACCTCCAGTATCAGCTGCCCGACCTCCAAGCCGCCCGCTTCAAATGCCGCACCATTTTCCTGCAGAAATTCAGCAGTAATTAGATGACAAACACTTTTTTCAAGGACACGAAAAAGTACTCACATGGATATTGATTATCCTAGGAAGCGGGTGTTTTGTATTAGCACCACCTTCGATAGCAATACCTAAAATTGGTTTGGTTTTCTTAACTGTAATGTGTAAGTTGCCTCTATGATCAGGTACGACGTTTGGATTGTGTTCATGTATTTGTTCAGTCGTTGAACCACCGTTCTGCTCAGCTGACAGACGCTGCATGGACTACAGATTACAGATTACAGTTTAACAGTTAGGAGATCATGAAACGAGAGTCAAGCATAAACATCAACATTGATCAACAAAATCCAGTTTAAATCACACTCAATCAATTTTATCACATTAGTTTTTAGTATCAATACTAGCGCCTACTATCACTAATAATACGAGTACGAGTATGGCTTGATTAATCAAATAGTGTTAAGTAAAAGTTATTAAATTAATTAAAATAGATTGTTTGTTGGGTGGATTTCAAAAAGGCAAGCAAAGCTAACTTTGGTTTTCATAAGGAATTTGTACAACGAATTTGTATTAAAATTATTGTAATTGTTTTCAGTGTATTTGTGAAGGGTTTCTTTTGAGGGGGCAAACAAAATGCAATTTGATGCTAAGTAGACCAATTCAATGATATTTACGAATATATTGGGTACAAGTATTTGGTATTTAATTAGTACAAATAATGGTATTTTTTGGTATTTTTGGTATTTTGGTTTCGTGTTGGAATGAATCATGAAATGTTGTTTGTTTGTGTCCAAATTGTATTATATTTTTGGCTTCTTTATGTGCTCATTGTTTGTGTTTCTTTTCAATAGTAACTAAGCTTAACAAAATCATATGTGTAGAAAAGATATCCAGAGAAAGAGAGAGAGAGAGAGAGAGAGCGAATTTCCATGTCAAACCGCAAACAGTATTAAATTTGTACTATTATATTTTGTTGGCATTCTCGGCTGTTGTAGTTTCGGTAAATACGATTTGTATGTTTTGGTATTTCATTGGTATTTTCGTATTTTTGGTATTTTTGTGTGCTTGCATGTCGCACTAAATGTAGCACTCACCTGATGCCTTCGTACACCTTTATCGCCCAGCAAAGTGCCGCCTTCTTCCTTCATATCGAAACTTCTTGAGAGTTTTGTGGCCAACTCCTAATATTTTTCAGTGTATTTTTTTTCAATATTTGTAATTGGTTTTTTGTTCATTGTTTTGGTACCAAATTTTATGGTGAGTGCGCAAAGTTTCGAACAATTTTTTTTTGGTTTTTGCAATAAGTTGAATGTAAAATGAAAATAGTAGAAATATTTGCATAAGAATTTGTTGTAGTTACACCAAGAATTTTTGCATTTAAACAATTGAATTATTGTTGTATTTGCTTAACGCAATATTATCGTGTAAATTGTTTAATTATTTTATCTGAATCTGGCAACAAAAAGACAAGAATTTGTTTTGTTGTTGCTACTTGGAATTATTGTATTTTACTTTTGAATAGGTTTGTTCAGTTGCAAACATACAGATAGAAATTGAGTTGAGTTGAATAAAAAGTGTGAGAGTTGAGTTTATAGGGTATAGTAGGAGTATATACGTAGTTGAACTTACTTTAGAGTGAGGGAGGGTTTCGGGTAGGGTTTGGGGACAGCATATATGTAAAAGCTTTTGGCGTGCTTTGAGTGATTCGATTTGGAATTGTGAATATCGATTTAATTGGCATAAAAAGTTCAGATAGATGTGTTTAACAGACGGGACATTGGTGGAACTCAATATGAGTTTGGAAACAGAGAATATTTTAGAAACTTTTCATAGATCACTTTATATAAAGACGACCACTAAACAGACAATTTCGAATATCAGAAATTCGCAGCTTCACATTTTTCAACAAGGACAGCTTCATATAAGATATATCGAAGATCTTTGAATCTTCAAACATAAAGTGTACTTTGTGTGTAGTCCTAAGACATGTGTATGTGTTTGTCTGTGTGTGTGTGTGTGTGAGTATCTGGGTGCCAGTTATGAGAATGCGAGTGCTGGTGTCTTGTATAGAGTCTGTGTGCATGTTAGTTTTGTAGGCATTGCAGCTATACAGATGTGTGATTGGGATAATATATTATATTATATAGAGTGATTTAGTTTACAAAAAACGGCTTGCAAAATGGCAACTAAGACACTTAGATTTTGGCTAGATTTTCAACAAGACTAAACATATTTAGCTATTATATCAATTATAATTGATTGTTATAGAAAAGCGCTAACTAAAACTTCAGTAACTTTGAACTTTTTTTACAGCTCTAAAAGTTTAACTACAGCTATAGGTGTACATGTGTATGTGTGTGTGTGTGTTTGGGTGTGTGTGCGTGTGTGTGAAGGGCAGCAGCAGCTAAGATAAATACGGAAAACAAAAGGGGAATTGATCAACGCAAATGTACTTACAAAAGACTGATGAGGGGAGAGAATCGATTGTCTAATTATAATTACAGGGCAAATGATATTAAAATACCAGTTACAGTTCAGTATAAAAGTTTGACTACAAACAAATGAAATAAAACAAATATTTGCATGTGTGTCGATGCCTTTTTGGGTGGAGGGGGTGACTTGTGGGGGCGTGGCTAGTGGGCAGTGATGTCGGAGGTGGTGGCGGTGTTGTGAAATCAGAAATCAGAAATTAGAAATTAGGTTGACTCATGCGTTAATGTGCAAATGTATTTTTCAAGCTTTTCTTTTCACTGCTATAATTTTTTTGGTTTTTTCAGTTTTAGTTTTTTACTAGTTTGAGCTTTTTGCTTTAAGTCGCTTTGACATTGTTTATTATTATTGTTATTATTGTTTTGTAAGTTTGTTTGTTTGTTTAGTTAATATACGTACTTACATTGACAATTACTTTACAAGAGACTAAAGAATACTCTAGCTATTAAATGAATCAAATTAGCTTTTGAGTGCGCCAAGATAAAAAAATAAAACAAAATAAAGTAACATTCAAAATGTGTTTAAATTTTAGTATTGATTCGGCTCTAAATGTGGACTAGACAAACAAAATGAATTCAAGTCAAGAGTGTGTGAGGGCAAGCAATTGAAATCGAAATCGAAATTGATATGGAAATTCTAAATGGAAATTAAAGACGAGATCGGAACGAGAACAAAATTACAATTCCTACAATTACAACATAAAAAGTGTGCAACAAATGGAAATGCAAAAAAAAATTGTTTTTTTTTTTAGTTTTTTTATTTGCACTCGCTTTGTGCGGAGTCTTGCAAGGCACATACAAACAGTTAGTAAGTTAGTTAATTTAATTAGAGAGAAATAGACAGAGAGTAGAGACGTAGAGTAGTGAGAGAGTGAGACAGAGCATAAGATGTTAAAACAGTATAGCAACAAACACTATTTCAGGCTAAATTTGATTTATGCACTGAAAATGCAACGAGATGCAAATTCAAAAGTCGTTTCAAAACAAATTTGCAAAGAATTTCAAGTTCAAAAACACAATTCATAATTTGTGGTTGCTGTTTTGTATTCTTTCCATTAGTTTGTAGTTTTTTTTTCGGTTTTTTTGTTTTTAATTGTTTATGGTTTGGTTGTTGTTTTATAGTTTCTTATTTTCGTTAAACGAAAAATACATTGGCACTTACAAGAGGTCGTCCCCAATACCATGATTTGACACGTTGTGTTAAACCACCCAAATGTGAACGTAGTCCATCTAAGTAGCCGCCCTGAAATGCACACAAATGAACAAACGAGAACAATTTCGGGGGGAGTACGGGTTAAGGTTGAGAGCACAAACAAAACGATTCAGAAACCAAACAGAAACAGAAATGGTAATGGAAATGGAATACAAAGAAAGTATGATATGGTAATGTTAGAATGGTCTGGATGGGTTTCAAAACCAAAAATATGTGCCAGAGAAATAAGGAATTCAACTGAAACTTTAACAGATTCTGGAGCTGTCGTATGTGATTTTGTGGGAATTGTAGAGCAATACGCTTATACACTACAATTATGTTTTCATGTAGTCTACAGTTATATAGATTCTTTAAGTTCTAGCTAATGTTGGTATTTATTAAGTTTACAGGTATTTAAAGAGTGTCTTGATGCTACATTAATCGCCACACTCCATGGTACTGCAAAATCTAGTTGAATATAGGGTATGTTATGGTCGTTTATTAGCTACTCAAGTTTTGTACTACGTATTGTCAACAAATTACAGCAGATTTCTATTAGATCTACATATAAATATCGTTGGTCTGTATTAACTAGTTCCCTACTTAAAGTTAAAGTAGATACAGCTATTCACAGTGTTGCCAGCTGCAATGTTGCTGGCTCTCGTTGTTGCTAGACACAATGTTGCCAGATAAAATGTTGCCAACGCATTGGTTCTTTTGCTGAGAGAAAACTCGTTGCATACTTTTAGGAAGCGTTTTAAGTACTTTGAATGCTGATGCTATGGGGAATTCCCAACATTAAACTTTAAATCGAAATGTGTCTATTAACAAATCAAGTATGTTATGTGAGCCATGTTTTGGGCCATTGTTTGGTAACTCTCATTAGCAGCGAAAATCAACAGACGGAGCTTAATTACATGGTAATCCGCATTTCCGCGCCATAATGCAACTGCAGCTAATGGTACGTACATATGTATATAATGTATATTGGAGCCGTAAATATCAACAACAACAATCAAAGAGAAATAAGTAGTAAAAATAGCGCTAAATATTTACAACGCTTTTGGCGAAAGACTTTTTGCAGCGAGTAAAGCTAAATTGGCTGCTTCCTTATTGTTATATTTTAGTTGTTACTTCTTTCTTGTAATGAAGTTATTTGTTTGTGTGTGTGTGAGTGTGTATAAGTGTGTGTGTTTGGCTGTGTATGTTTGTGTGAGTTTTGTGGTTGTTTGTCTATAAAAGATAGTTTTGAAAAAAGTGCTTAAATTGTAACAAACGACGACGCATACGAAAAAACGAATGCAAAGCGAACGCAAAGAGCTTACCTGTTCCTGTTGTCATTTTTGTGTGTTGTTTTGTTGGTTATTTGTCCACAAAGGTTCCAGCGGGAGCGGGAAAGAGAAGAGCAGAAAGATAAAAACATAAATGAAATTGAACAGCAACTGCAACGGCAACTGTAAATGCGCAAGTGCCTTTTAAAAGTTCAACAATTAGAGTAAAGTAACCCAACAAAAAGTAGGTAAAAAAGAGAAGAGAAAAAAAACAGAGGAAAGAGAAATAAAAACGCTAACGATGCTCATCTCTTTTCAATGCCAAACGTTGGCATCTTCTGGCCATCAACTGCGGCAACTAAACAGCCAAAGAGCCAAGCAGCTAAAAAGCTAAACGGCTAAAAAACAAAAGAGTTGAAGCGATTTTCTGTTTACGTCATGCAAGAGCAAAACAAAAACACCGACAAAACTGCGGCAGAAGTCCAAAGACAAAGACAAACGACGAGGGAAAGGGAGACAGAAGACAAACGCATCCGTGGCCCCAGCCGCAAATAGCCGCACAGCTGCAGACCGTAGAGTGTGGAGTGTGGAGTGTAGACTGCAGTGTGTCAGCTGCAGATACAGTATCTCATAGATACGCAGATGCTGTTTGTTGGCCATTGCGTAAAAGCTTACAACAACCCGCTTACAGTTCACTTACTTGTATCTCTCTTACATATATATCTAGCTTACTTATGCATACAAACGTACTTAGAATATTGCTAACACTATATCTTAGTTGTGTATTATTTTTCTATAATCATTTTTAGCCATAAATATTGACAATCTTTTGGGCAATCTGCATCATTTATAATTGTTGTTGCCTTTGTTGTCGCTGTGTGCAAGTTTTTTATTACTGAGCCATAAAAAGTAACTGAAACGCTGCGCTGCTCAAAGAAAGCCACACGCAAAGTAAGTCTACAAACTTGAAGCACTTATAGCCAACTTTGAATGCTCTTACGATTTAAAAAATAACAACTCCGATACATTTTCATAATTTTATCAAATTTATGGGCCCATTTTCTTTACTTAATTAGATTATTATTTGTATTACAGTATAAAATCAGTTGATACCCTTTCCTTAGTTTACATTGCATATAAATTTGTCCCGCTGCGCAGCCTTGGCCAAAAGAAATTCATTTTATTTGAGCACAGAAGGCCCATCAATCAGCAGATGACAGCTCAAATGCTTGACCAAATTCAACATACCCCACTGCGTAGGGTATAATCCAGTAAAGCAGCTCTGCCGCAGTGCTGCCAGCGCTGCTGATGTCGACGCCGGCAGCGCGGTTGGCTGCTGTTTTGGCTGAGTCTGCATTTAAAGTTTTGTGTTTTTAGTTGCGCGTCGTTGGTTGAAGCGTAAGGTTGGCCAAGACACTGGCTTAAAAAGAGACACACAAAACGTAAACAACAACAAAAACAGAGACAGTTCCACGCTGAGATACAGATTCTACGGCTGAGTTCACAATTTAAGATACAAAACGTGCGTATAAACAGCGAATTACGTGTAAATACTAAAAAAAGAAATACGAAAAAAAATTGTTTAACAAGTTTGCTGCGAGTTATGGAGTTGACAAATTTTTAAATCGTTGCCGCTTATTTCGCGCTCTGTTTGCCGCAAATTGTTGCATAAACAACACGAGCAAACTGGCTACAAAACCAAAAAAAAAAAACTGAAGCTAAAACCAAAAGAAATCGAGGTAGAAGAAGTTAACCGACTGCGTTTACTTATGGCCAAGCGTCAATTGCCCCAGGCTACTTGATGATTTTTCTGTATCTTTTTTTTTGTAGTTTTATTTTTGTAATTTTCATTTTCTTTTTGTTATATCATCATTGTCTGTTGTTTGGCTTTTTGCAACGCTTGCCGCAAGACTTCTGCAATCTTGGCTCACATGTGTCACAACCAAATTGCAGATGAAGATGGAGTTCACTTGGAGCAGGCTAAGACTATGAATGGCTGAAGCTGCAACTAAGACACCTATCTTTTTTGTTTTTGTATTTTTTGCTGCTTTTGTATTCAATTAACTTCTATTTCTCACCTTCTGCCAGTTTTTGGTTGGCGTTTTTTGTGTGATTCGTTTATCTCTGTGTTGTTTTCGTTTTTGTTAGTGCTGTTTGCGCGCTAATTTCTTTTGTTTATGGCCAAGTCTTTTAATTGCCCCGAGCCGCAGGCAAAAGCCGCAGTAAACTTCGTAGACTCAGCAGCCTCAACTTCAGTTTCAGTTTTTTTTTCGCTTTTTTGCTGACTGGATTTGCAATTAAGTTGCTTTTAGACCCCGCATTTACCCTGCTGTCGGAAGTGTAGGTTCTAAATACGTATCTACGAGGCAGTTGCTAAACATTTCGACCCAAAAAAGGCATTAACTTATCCAAAGGGAAAGCATTGCTAACCACTTAAGGCAGTCAACTCTAAACTGTAGCTGAATCTGCAAAAAATAACAGCTGCTTATTGGAGTACAAGATAGAATTAGAATACAGCTAAAATTTCGTTAAAAACAAAACTTTTTCAATTAAAAAAAATCAGTTTTGTTAGTCATTTAATTGCTGTCCACAATAATCAATAGTTGTATCAATTTAAATTGCTGTTTTCAGCAATCAATTCAAAAAACAAATTTCAATAATCTCTTGAGACGAAATAAAGAGTTTTGACCTTGAAAAGTGGTTTGAAAATCTCTGTTTATTATGGCTCCAACGCAATAAATTGGCGGCATTATAAAATCCATATAATACCAGTATGCACATAATATTCAATGCGTATCTAATGTCTGACTCCTTTCCCCGTCTCGCTTGTCTTGGGGGGCGAGTGTAATTTGGTGCGGCTAGCGGCAGAGATACTCGCAGACACCCGAGTATCTATGAGATACGAAATACAAATGCGACTTTTCAACCGCTACGCATTGAGGTCAATGGCATCCGTGTATCCGTGAGGTTGTCTGCGCTATGGATTTGGTTACAAATCCCAACCAGCTACACAAAACTCATACGAAGTTTGCAAACTCATAAATTTGATTGATTTTAAATTGTTTGCCCTAAGCGGCTTACACTGAAAATAGAAGAGGAGAGGAGAGGAGTGAAAAGAAAGAAACTGCTGACAAACTGTGCGGCTTGAAAAATGATTTTTTTAGGAATAGAAATAATAATAACTGGGGAGAGCTGGGCTAGCACAGAATACAGTTAAATGGGTTGGCAATTGACGTCAGTTTCATTATTCTTAATGTTGGAAAATTCTCTTTCTGTTTTGTGAAAGTTTTGCCGCTTTTCAACGCGTCGTCGCATCGACTTTTCCATCAAAAGAACTACCAACTTTTCTTCTTCTCTATTTGTAAAACTTTTTAACGCCCCACCACGCCCCACGCCTGTCAGAAGTCGGCAACTCTTTACGACGCCAGTTAATCTTTTGTAAACAAAAGATACGCAGTCAATTTGCTCTCCAATTCACACCATTGTCAGTTGGCAGCTAGAAGAGATCATGATCATGAGCTCATGAGTATTGTGACACCATCAATGTGATAATTCCACCCTCCCGCAGGGGGCATTACGCATTGACCTACAATTTGGACAATCTGTCAGCTGACCGATCATTGAACTGTTTGTCAATTTCCTCGAAACCCCTGAAGCGATCATTGTGCAATATGATTAAATGCGGTATTGGGCAATCTGGGTCAGACATCGCATGAATAATCGGATGTCAGAGAATGGCCCAAAGAAAGATAATGTCAAGCTTCATTCGTTTGTGGTAGATACAAAATAAAGCTAGCCAAGTCTGCTTTACTTTAAATATCAATAGAACAAAGCTTGTATCTGAAAGACCAGTGTAACTATTGTACAAATATTTTGACCAGTTAATTGTTGTTCCAAACTCGTTATCAGCGTTTATCAACAGGGCTAAAACACAGACACGTCTTTAAGATGCTTGTAGCCAAAACAGCTGCTTTGGGCCTCACAGCACAGTGTGAGAACTTTTATGATGTCTGGCGACGTAACTGTAAATAAAGTTAGCCAGAATTGACTCTACACTATACTACAATTGGGTTCATTAGCTGCCATTGCAGAGACTCTGTACTTAAAGAGCTACAAAGGGTGTATTTGTTTTTAAAGTTGTTCTGCAAAAATAACTAAATAAATTCTCTTTAGTAATTATTAACACGTAACAACAATTCTCTAATTTTCACAGGGTTTTCTGCTGCTGTGCTGCCTTTGACTTTGCTCTTTTCGGCTAGTTTCTTTTTGAAATCAGTCCCCTTCCCCTTCTCACATCTCTCCCCTTTTACTGCCTTTTCTTGCTTTGGCTGTTTATTAAACATGTTGTTTATGTTTTACAGCCATTGACTTTTTAGACCGGACTTTGGTTGTACGCATCAAAATGATTTATTTTGCGTCTATTTACATTATAAACAGCATTTTTCGAGTTGCTTATTTGCCGCTTTCGTGGTCGCAGCAACAACAACAACAACAGCAACAACAAAAGCAACAACAATAATAACAAAAACAATCATTTACTTTCCATTTATGCTGCTTACTCGCGCTGCTCTGCTCTACTCTCTTCTACTCTCTGCTCCTCTCCTCTCTTTTCTTTGCTGCTCTTTGCCGCTCTCTGCTCTTGACAAAGTTTTGTACCTTATTTAGTACGTTTCTCTAATGACCCACTTTGAGTTTTGGTCTTTGCCTCTGTCGCTGTCGCCGTCTCAGCCGCCGCCTCTGCCGCTGCTTCTGCCTGTATGGACTCGTTGCCCGTTGTAATTTCAACAAAAAAAGTGAGTGTCGCATTGGCCAGACATCCACAACAACAACAACAACAACAAGCGGCCAACAAACAACAACAACAAAAAGTTGTTTGTCTGTTTTAGTTGAAATCAAACTGGTTGCTTGCTCAGCCGGTCGCTGGTCCAAGAAGTCGAAGAAGTCGAATTGTGTCAGCTGTGTAAACAGGGCTAAGCGTCTGTATCCCTCTCTACCGCTACCACTACCACTACCCCTACTCCTTCCCCTCTTCACCACTTTTACAGCTTCCAATTCCCAACCAATTCCCTGCCAAATGAGTTAAGACAGACCCTACTTACGAGCCAAGTTAGCACACATTGAACTTGCCTTCGTTGCGTTGATTTGCCCGAACGCCTTTTGCGGAAATTATTGCAATTTTCATGTCTTCTGGCCACACACACAAACAACACACAGAGCGCACAACATGCAACAGTCTTTGTTGCTGCCACAAATTTACTTTCACTTTTCTACACTCTACATAAAGTAGGCTTGATGGCTTTCTTGGCAGCTTTGTCGCAGTGGTTTGATAATACTTTGTTAAGGCTTAAGAAGTTGACAAAGTTGAGGAGTTTCTAGAACGAAAAGTGCTGAGACAACTTGCAACAAATTAGTTTAAGTCAACTAAATAGACTACAAGTTAGTCCATAAAAATCACTTTTCAAAACTTGTCAGCTGCACACAGAAATGCATCAATAAATGTTGCAGCTGCAGCGTTGTTAGTTGAGCTGCCAAAGCTGTTGGCCAGTTTAATTTGTCAGTTTGTTTGCAACTTGGTTAAACAACAACAAATCAGTCAGATCATTAAAACAACTTAAAAAATCAACAGGCAATAACAACAACAACAACTCCAGTGTTGGCCAATTCAACATGGAAACCTATTTGACCGAGATCAAACAATTGCGTATACCACGCCCGAAATTTGAGCCCAACAGCTGCCACCAGCAGCACCAACATGCAACGGCAGTAGCGGCGGCAGGAGCGGCATCAACAGTGGGTACCGCGACTATGACAACGCCGTCACCACATCATCATCATCATAATCATCATCATCATCATCAGTGGCGACACTTTGTGCGGCCCTTTACACCTCCACGCGATTACCACTTGCCGGTTGTTGGTGCAGCCGTCTCCTGGTCAACAACAGCGGAGGAAAGCGCCACGCACGACAAAATCTGAACACCAGAGGGCGTGTGTGTGTAAGCGAGTGTGGAGTGTGGGAGGGTTTGCGGTCTGTTTGAACTGAATTGGTTTGCATTGTACTGCAACAGCAGCGGCAACGAAGGTGTATTGATTACACTTATTGACACACACACACACCCCCTCGCACACACACACACACACCTTACAAAATATATATATAAATACTTATATAAAGAGGCGAAAGCTCTTTTGCATAATTTAGTGCTTAAGTTTAGTGTTTACTGTGGTAAGCTTAGTTTTCTTATACATTTAGTTACAATAAAGAATTGAAAATTGTTTTAGTGTTTGAATTAAATTTGTGTTATTGGTTAAACGGTTTAAAAATGGTTTAAAAATAGTAGTAAATTGGGTAGAATGAGTTAACAGTGTGCTGACAATGACATGACTTTCATGGCATGAACTTCAATGAGGAACAACCTAGAGGAACTTGGCTCAAAGAGGAACACAGTCAAACCGATTGAAGGCCCAGTGAAAAAATAAGTTAACGTTTGTTTTTTTTGGCTTACTCACCGCATCTTGGTCATATTCCGGTAATAGGGTTTCGCTGCCCCGGCGAGTTCTATGCTCATCACAGCCGTATTCCTAAGCCGGGTGAGAAAAGCAATAAATCATTTTTTTTTTTTTTTTTTTTCGGCCGTTTTCTCAATTTAAGTTTGTTATTCTTATTGGTTTGTTTGTTAGTAACTGAAAAGCCAAATTTCATGTTGCAAACGAATAATTCTCAATTAGTCTACAACGCTTAGCAGCCAATTAGACAACAGTTAGAAAACATAAACAGTAAATCAATAAACAACATTAAACAATTGCACAATTAGAGACATACACAAACATTGATTAAATTTCTTTCACATCGATTTTAAATAAAACATAAACTGAAATACGACAAGAGACAATTCACAAACAAATACGAGACAAGAGACGGCAAATAGAGCAATAACAATAAGATAATAAAAGAAGCTTTTAGGCCCCGATTTAAGAGCCGAATGTCAATAATTCTTTCAAGTCATAAATTAGCAAAGAAAAGTGAGAAGAGAGAGAGCAGAAAACAAATCAAAATATAGAAATTTGTATAATCGATTGAGTAAAAGTTTTGAAATGAAATAAAAACACTTTTTGGAAAACGCTTTCAGCTGAGAAACCCATTGGAAAGATTGGAAAAGTTTCCAGTAATAGAGTCTGAAGTGTTTCGATAGTTAGAGAGTTTCATTAGGTGCCAGAAAGGAGGGCCCTTCACGAGTCGTTGCATGTGGCAAGTGGCAAGTTCCTGACCTGTTGCTGATTGTCTTTGGCTGGCTTGAATTTTAATTGATTTGGTCCCTGATGAAGATGACGCACATTTCCAGCGACGCCACCCAAATGACGTAATGAGCTATGCTGTGGTGGATAATGCAGTTGCTGCTGCTGTTGCTGCTGTGGTGATGATTGGTTGCTTGCTGCATGTGATGTTGCTGGCTGATGATAATGCTGTGATGCTGTCTGTGAACGATGCAATATTGGTCCCGCCGACATGGGACGATAGGGCAACTGCAGAGCGGGTCTATTTTTATACCGAGAATCGTTTGGCGAGCAACAAATACAGAGTAACAGATACAGATACAGATACGCAAAGGTCAGTTCTTGATTGTTGTGGGTGAAATCGATTAAGGTGCTCAGTGTTTTAGCTACCGTTTATGTATATCCGTTACGGTCATGCCCAGACCAGAGTCCGACGAGGGACTACGTCCGGTGGCGGCGCTTACTTCCATATCGTCAGCTGTTACCTGTTGGGATGGAATGGAATGGAATGGAACGAACGGTTTTTCTTTTCTTTCAGTGACACACAAAGCCAGAGAACACGCGATAGAGAGATAGAGAGAGACAGCGAGAGTGAGTGAGAGTGAGAGTGACAGTGAGTGAGTGAAAGAGGAACTACCGTAGGCCTCAATAGATGGAAAGAGAGAGACAGAGAGCGTGTCTCAGCTACTGACAGAGCGAGAAAGAGACAGAGAGAGAAAGGGATACTCGTAGATCGGGAGATTGTGATAGATTTGTTGGTGATTCGTGCATTCCTTGATTAATTGATTTTTCTGTTCGATTAAGTGCGAATTTGGAGTGAGTTATCGGTGACTGCTGTTGAATGTTTCAGAGTATATATTCTTAAAGTGCGATTTCAATATCATTATGTCTATAAATATTCATTAATCTGTTTATACAATTTCAATTTGATATTTTACAATCGATTGTCTTACAACTCTTAGTCTATAAACCCAATTTAAAAGCATTTATCGAAGTAATTGTCGATAATTCAAGCTGGGCACAGTCTAAGCGCATCCTTTGAAGCAACTGTACCCACTTGACAGTAAGAAGTTGAATGGAACTACAAAATCTGCATTATTTTGATGTGTTTTCGGTTCTGTTTTCTTGGCTTCTAAGAAAAGAAAATATTGACATTCGTTTTTTGGTTATTTTGTTAGCCTTGTGTAAGAACAAAGCTGACAAAATCTAAGGCCGAATCAAATCAAATGGATCAAAGAAAAGCGAATGGCAAAAAGCATCTCAAAATTTGAAGAACATGCGGCAAACAAGAAAAGATAAAGCAAACACTGCATAGATAGATAGTTGGATAAACAAATCAAATAAATTATTGGTAAGTAGTATTATTGATTTTCTTCTTACTCGTACAACAAATTAAACTACAAGTTTTGCTTTATCTGACACAAGTGTTTTGTATTTGCAGTGTGTTAAGTATACGTATATATGTATGTTATATATCAGTTGTTAATCTATTCAAAAGTGTTTAAGTTAAGAAATAAAAATTACAACAACAGCGACAACATTGAATGCCAACAACAATATCTAAACAAAAATTGATTAATTTAAACATGTCTAGAGTTGAGTTATAGATTTCTAGAGGGACAGAGACCGAGACGAGTGTTGAGTTCGATTAACTTTAAGTTTAGGTAGTTAATTTAATTTAAAGAGTATTCACTGTAGTAGTTTAACATGCTCAGCGAGGTAAGTGGAGCTAGGTAGTATATATTGTGTCTGTGTCGTAGAATAAATCTTCTAAAAAGCTTACCGGCAAATCACGTGAGGGATCTCCTTTACGCTGTAAGTACAAAAGGTTTAGATATTAAATAACTGGGTATATAGGGGAAATCGGCGGTGGTACTTACCCTATGCCTATCTACGCTATATGGATCGCGTTCTCTGCGATACACAAGCTCATCGTACCGAGTACGATCCTCCGGAAAGACGAGCTCACGAATTTCCGTCACTAGCGTATGCTAAAGTTAGGAAATATATAAGTAACTATATTATAGTTAAGCTATTCTTCCCGACTTACCTTTTCGTACGTATCTAACATCTCTAATAAGACGGCAACAAAGGCATCTATGGTCATTGCTTTCGCACTATATTCGGCTATATAATACGAAAGACTTGCAAAATGATGACGTGGCAGCAAAGAGCGTGCCTTCTCCTCCACCATGGTCGCAATTTGACCTTTTCGGCGTGCTCTGAAAGGATTAGCAATAGGTCAATACCGATAACAGTTAACCCTCTAAACTCCCGACTTACCTCGTGCCCGTTGGACTGTACGCATCCCAGGGCTCCATCTCGATGGATGTGCAGGAATGCGGCACTTTGCCCACGTCGCGTATCACCAGCGACATTCGCTTGTGGTACTTTAGCTGACCAACGGCCTCGTCGTGCGTCACATCCAGAAACGACTGGCCATTGACCTCCAGTATCTCGTCGCCAATCATAAGACCGGCACGATCTGCCACGCTATCCTTGTCCACGCCCGTAACAAAGATGCCCAAGCCGTACTCAACGCCGCCGCGTATCATCAGGCCCAGCGACTGTCCGGGCTCAATGAGCAGCTCCACGCGGCGTATGCTAAACAAGTAACACCAAGTTAACATACATACTAAAATAACTACTAACTTAATACTAACCGATCTCTGCGCTCGTTCCGTCTGCCACCGTACTCCATGGGCGGTGAGGCGGGACGGCCGTGTCGATCCATCCAGGAGCAGGTCTGTCGAAAGGGCAAACCCGCTCCGCCGCCCGCTCCGGCTGCCTGTCCCGCCGCAGTCTGTGGTAGTAGTGGTGCCATCGATGCGTACATTGGATCCCGGGAGGGGGGACCAAATCCGTGTAGCGGCGCCGTGGAGTTCAGCGTGGGCGGCGCTCGCACCGTCATACTGATTTGACGTGACGATTTCAATATCTGCACACATCTCTGCGTTAAGAAAAAATGTGGCAATAGAAGAGACACAAAAGAGAGACGGAAGATGCAAGCAAAACTAACGAACAATAGAAAGGAGCAAAGAGAGGACAAAATTCCAAAGCAAAGATTGGGTGGCAAAAAGTTTCAACTCAAAAGCAAAATCATAAAATCACAAAATCATAAATTCAAATCAAAAATTCTTTATTAAAATGAAAAATTCAAATGAATACCAAAAATCAAACTGGACATGTTCATTTCTCAGCTCTCTAATATTATTATTATTATTTGTTTTATTAATATTACTACGTGCTTTGCTGTGGATTTTCTTTGGGGTGTTGAATTTGAAATGTGCTTGAATTTATTACGTTACATTTTGCCATTATTTTAATTGTTTTTGGCCAAAAGACTCGAGACTCGTATGAGTTTTAACTTTTGTTTCGAACGTGTGCAAAGTGTGCTCTGTACCCCCAGCTGCTGTCACGCCCACTTCCCACCGCCCACACACTCCCTTTCTGACCACAACAAGTTTTGTTGCCTTCTGTGGTTGGCCATTTGAACAAATTTGCAGCACCAAGTGATGTTTGTGTTTGTCTGAAGCATTCACTAATGTTTTGACACTTTTCCAAATACTATTTTCCCCAGGATTAAGCACTTTTAGTTGAAGCACTTAGGCTTTCAACAGCAGACAACATTTTGTGTAGGAATATTAATTATAAAATCAACAAAAATATATAACAAAATGAAAACATTTTTTTAAAAAGAATTAGATTTTCAAAAATAAGTGAATTTGATGCGACTAATCTATTGCCAATTTTTTCTCAGTGTATATTTGTATTAGTGTGTTTTAAAAGTAAATAGCTTTTTTTTTTTTTTTTTTTTTCTTTATCGTTTAGTATTATTTATACAAAATGTTTTATGTTTCATATTACGTAAAGTGCACTGTATATAAATAAAAGCTACAGAAAACCATTCAGAGCATATCTAAGAGTGTGAGAGGGAGGGAGAGATTCGTATAGCTAGTCCAAAAGTTAGAGCTGACTATAAAGTAGTCATTTCCCGAATATTGGCAAACAAATTGTGTTGAAAATAGAAAATGGAAAACTTGAAATTGCAAGGCAGCGTGAGAAATGGCACAACTTGTGTCTAGTCTCCCAAAAGAACTCCTAGTTCTAAGTCCTTAGTCAAATGTCCTTTCATAAAACCACACACACACACGGCCAAACACGCAGCCAACACTCAGCAGCTACTGTTACTCGGAATATGAAGAATTATATTGACTATCATAACGTGTCACATAAAATATTCCACAATAAATTGACTTTCGTTGTCAGACGGCAGCTGTCTAACTTGGCTCCCTTTGTCGTTGTTATTCGGGTTATAAGTGGTGGTGGTGGTGCTGCTGGTGGTGCTGCTGGTGGTACTGCTGGTGGTGGTGGGGCGATTTAGGTACTTTGCCAAGTGGCGCACATAAAAACTGATGGCCTACTACAGCCTTTCAAATGCAGCGACTCTTATCGCAACTATTAACAGGCAAACAAGCAGTTCATCGTACAAAATCACATTAAAAATCAATAAAGTGTACAATTAAATTATCTTTTCGAGAAGAATGCCTATGGGGCCAAATGGTGCGACCTTCTCAGACTGCATTTCCCGCTGATTTTTTGATACTATAAACAGTGCTGCCATCAATTGAAATGTAGCATAAAAAAAGCTAAAAATGAACGCAAAAGCCGACACAAAAATGGCTGGTAATAAGTAGCATATTCTTGATTAAAAGCTGATCAAAGTTTTACCAATTAAAAATCAAAGGTACATATCAATCTTATATTCCAAAAGGCCTTTATTTCATTTCTCTAACCCTTAGTCCCAAAATTTTTAAATTTAGCACCTTAACAGCTAAAATGGCAACACTGTTCATAACCCTTCTGGCCATCTCTCGCTTTTCACTCTTTTATAATATGCTCTAATCGATTTTCGCTATATATATATAGATATATGTATAACAACATTAGCTACTGAAAGATATCAAAAGACGGTATCGTATGCTATGCTATTAAAAGAAGCATATGCAGGTTGCTCACCTTAAGCGCCTCCTCGTGATTGATTGAGGTGAATGGGGTTCCATTCACCTCTAGGATTGTATCACCGGGTCGCAGTCCAGCGCGTTCCGCCACCGAATTTTCCTCGATGCGTGAGATGTAAACACCTAAGCCTGTCGATGAAAAAAAAAGCAGAAACGAAAATGGAAAATTAGAAGAAAACGCACACGAAATCAATTAGCAAGCGATGCGTATTAAACTTTTAATAAAAGACACACACACACACACACACCCACCGCACACCACACAGCACGTCATGCCAGGGCCACGCCTTACGCGCCGCACCGCCCACAGTTTGTGCCATTTTAGCTTTGTTTTTATACTCTTACCAAGGGCATACTGAGTATGGGAGATGAGAAGGCGTGGCAGCCAAAAATTACTAGAGAAATGTTATAATTACAAATTGCAGGGTATGCTTTAGTTGGGCAGTCTCAGTTGCTGCTTTTTGCTCGTTGGTTTTTGTTTTTGTAAGCCTTTTTCATTAAGTTCCGACAGTGGCGTGTGTGTGTGCGAGTGCGAGTGTGTGAGTGTGTGGCAACCATTTTATGTTTAATTTATAAAGCACGTGTGCCTGGCCTGAAAAAGCCAGAGCAAAAAAGAGAACGACAAAGCTAGACAAAGAGAGAACGAGAGTGAATGGGAGAGCGGGATGGAGAGAGTGAGAGCGTGAGCGTCCATAGACACGATAAATTGATAGATGGAAAGGGCTTGGTGACTTAAATAGATTTTTTATCGATTTTAAAGCCGTCTCACGTTCAAAACTAAAAATAAAATGCTCAACAAAGGGGCGTGTGAAGCAATGATCGGGTTGGGCTGAGGGGTTGGGGGGGCCTGACAGGTGGCAGTTGCCAGTTGGCAGAGTCATGGACACTGCGAGGCAGCCAGGTGCAAAATGCGCTTGGAAATGTCAAAGCTGCTGGCGATTTGTGGCTGAAAAACGAATGTGAGTAAAAATCGACAGACAATAAAATCAAATTGAAACTTAAATTGCATGAAATGGTGAAAATGTATGTCGAACAAGGTTAAGAGGAAGCAAACAAGGAAGACAGCAGCTTTGAATCGCATCAATTGAGCAACACTTGAGTTTTCTGTGCATATTTAACTTGGTACGAGAATAATTTGCCAAGTTTTTGTTGCATAGTTTTAGGCGCTAGTTTTAAATGGCAACTTCCGTTGGCCTTTTGTGGCGAAACTCGGCGAGTATGATTTCTGTCTCCTAAGACCCCAAATTAGTTATCTTTAAATGGAGTTCTCACCTGAGTCTTTGCCTCCTTTGACGCAGATGCCGAAACCATGATCGAATTGCTGATCACGCGACATTGAAACAGTGCGCGTCGTAAGTTCGTGTATGTTCGGCACACTTCGGTCCCGATCTCGATCGCGGTAGATCTACAAAACGACAAAATATAGTAAATATATGCAAAAACCAGACCTTTCCTAAGTGCCTACTCACCTGATGCGTCGTCGAGGGCGGACTGCTAGCCGGACTGCGTCGTCCAGTGCGATCCCGCTCTCGGTCGCGATCCCGCGTACCGCCATTGCTGTAGTGATAGCTACTCGTAGGAACTGATGACGACTGTGTGGCACCAAACATGCGCAGCACCTGCTCCGGCGATATGGGCCGCTTCTTGTTGCCATTACCCATCGCCGATGATGAGCCATGGCGTCCACTGGCTGCCGTCGAGGTGGGCAGTGTGCCCGCCGTGCCAGCGGCCATGTGACTGGATGGTGAGGAGCTAAGATACGCTGATCCCCGACCAGGCAACGAACCGCCCTTCGTTGGCACACCCGCCGAATTGTAATAGTAATGCGGTGAGTGTGGTCGCTCAATGATTGTGTACGATGTGCCCGGCGGTGAGTAGTAGAGTCCAGATCTACCACCTGACACACCAACACCTCCGCTGGCTCGCAGCGAACTTGTACTATTTCCCACACGGGATCCAATGCCACCGTAATGTCCCTGCCCCTGGCCTTGGCCCTGCCCCTGCAGTTGCCCGTGGCCGTGTATGTGTGCGCTGCCAGGCGGAGGACTGATCATGCCAAAGGACAGACCAATGTCCTCGGCCTCGTAACTATTGTTAGCTGCTGCACTGCTGCGTAAATGATGAGCGGATAGGCCGGCTGAACCGCCCGTCGGCACACTCGATGATGACTGTGTGGCGCCACCGACGCCAATGCCTCCGATACCAATACCGGGCGCATTTGCTGCTGCTGCTTGTGTTGCATGGTAACCATAGGCGCGTGCACTCCAGCGTGAGGGTCCAAGATCGCATAATTCGGCATAATCATTGCCAGCTGCGCTCATTGTCAGGGGGTCACCGTCGTATGGTATGCCACTACCCCCAAGGCGCATTACACTGTTGGGGCTGCTGCTGGTGAGCAAATGGGGCAGCGAAAGAGAATAGCACAATTAGTTATAGCTTCATTATTATACACTTAAACTACAAAGGGATTTTAATCTCAACTCTTTCTGTGAACGAATTGCTCTGTCTAAAAATGAGATTCATCTCGAGCCACTCAACCGCACTGATCTGCTTTGTTATAACACAAAACCCGCATTGAAATTCAGTAAATTTCCGGATTCAACCAACTTTTTTTCAAGTGTAGCTCAACTAAATGGACTACTATCCTCAAATTCCACTCCATGGCATACGCAATTCAATGTTTGCACTCGCTGAATGGTTATGCAGTCGCTAAACCGGAGCTCAGACAGACAAACAGACACTAACTGTGGTTCCCATTGCAAACAATGGCTTAATCTCCAGAGTCATATGTTTTCACACTCGCACTCACACTCACACTTGTACACACGCAGCAACTTGGCCTATTTGTTTGTTGGCCACTAACTGGTTAGATATCATCCATTGTTCGTCGTCACCGCTCGTGTGATTTTTGTTTCGAAATCAATAGAAGAACCAACTCGCAGACCCCTCGCCCTCGGTCTCCATTATTCATGTGCATATGCCAAGTTTGGCCTAAACAATGCCAGCTTGGGCCGGAAAGCGTCCCTCATAAATTTATCGACACACACTCACACACACACACGTTGGCATCCACTTAGCCGTAATCGGTCGCGAACACGTTTTGGTATCGCCACCTGATTTTGTTTGCCAATCACGAGGACTCGTTGGCTATTTACTTGACATCCGTAAACGATTAATCATGTGATAATTTTCTATAATATGTGACGATCAAGAGGGCTTCAGTAAGGTGTAGTGCCTGCTCTCGACTATTTTAAATCCAGGCAGACCTAACTTAAGGGCTGTATGCATTTGTTACTCAATTTTAGATATACCTAATTAGTTTTCTTATTAAACAATTGATTTTTATTGAATTAAATCCAGTCATGCTATTGATTCTACTACTCAGCACACCTTTGTTAACCCAACTGATTAGCTAAGCTTCAAGAGTAATGTCTCTTTTGACAAATTGTAATTTCATTATATACTTAGCTTGCGTGTTGCAAAACACTATCGACTAAACAGTAATCAATCAAATTGTTAGGATAAGAAATTTCTAGGTAATAGATGGACAGATAAATATCGAATTTTCATCCTCTTTGTTGACTACAATGCATAAAACTGATAAATTGCTGATTTCTGTCAACCATGATTTCTTGTTAACATGTATTCGACTTGGCTGAAAGTCCAGACAAAATAGGTTTAATGAAGGAAGGCCAGTGACAAAATCATTTTCTTTAATTCATACTCTTTAAAAGTCTAGTTAAAAGCTTAGCTAAGTTTAAGAAAATAAGAAGGAATATACACAGGGTGCTTTGCAGCTGCGTACTCCCGTTTGTTTGTACCAGCGCACTTGCTGCTAAATGGCAAACGTCTCAAAAATGGTAAATGTCAATGCGTCGGTCATTTCAATATGTAAAATATTTGTAAATACATACATACATTTCTATACATATATATAAGTGTAATTGTATGTGTATATATTGTAAGTAAATGACAAGCAATAGTGCTTAGCCCTAACAAGCAGCCAATAATGTCCCTTTTGATTTACGGATACACATTTGCATTTGTTTCCACTACAAATTGGCAAGTAAGCACTCAATACACACACACACACACACACACACACACATCAGCCAAACACACACTTATAAAAATATGAATATACATTTAGAAATACACATCAATAAGAAGCATCTGGCTGCTAAGTATATTCCCAATACATACGAACATATGGACGTCGATGTCAACATGTGTGTACAACGTACATATGAATGAACACACACACACACACTCACTCACACATACCTTTACGTATATGTATATATGTATGTTTAACAATAAATTGTGAGTATGTGTATTTTTTTTGTGCTTGACTTGGCTTTGTTGTACAATAAACAGCATGCTCCAGCGTATTTACTCATGACCTTGCCTCGCTAAGCCAACAACAATGCTCGCACACACACAACACACACTCACACACACACATGCCACAACCACAACCATCTCCTGCAGTTTGGCGCTGTCACAAGGACATTTTTCATGTGCGCAATGTGACATTTTTGGAATTTGTTACTCTGGTTTGTGCCAGGCGACGGCAACAGTGCACAGTGTGGCAAAAACGAGCAGACAAAGCTTTACGCAACCATTAATTAATGCACTGCCAATCGATGACCAATCGATAACTATTAATGGCAACGCTAGAAACTCATTTCAGCTCAGGACAACAAGTGATTTTGTTTGTTTGTGCGCTTGTATTGGCACCACTGTGCATTGTTTTGATGTCTGGCTGCTTTCATTGCTGTTCTGTTGTTGCTGTTGTTGTCATTGTCAATGGTCGCTTGGTTTTTCGTTTGATTTGAGAAATAACTTTTGCATATACATACAAACACACACACACACACAGACTTAAGCAGACACACACATGTCAGTGGCATTGACGTTGCTAGTGTTTTATACTCTAGCATTAGAGATTAGAACTTTGCCACGGAGTGTGCACGGAAGCTTTAAGGTAGAGGTATATATAGTCTTGAACTGAACAACGTGTGCAACTACGAGTATCAGCTATGCTTTGACTTGTTTGTTCGTCTCTGAAGACTGTGAAGAATCGTTCACTGAAGACTGCTTTTGTAGCAGTGATTGGATTTGACTTTATTGGAGACAACGTACCATTGGTAAGGATTTAAAATTAGTACACTGGTCCACTGGACTCTCGATTTTAACAATACTATGTGCTAGTAATGTTTGAACTTTAGTCTGAAACATACAACACGTACATTTATTGGGCATCTTAGAGCTTAGCTTAGATAATAGCTTAGATCTTAGCTTAGATCTTATCTTAGATACCAGTTTTAACGCTGCTTTGAGCTCCACTTTAAAAAATCTAAAGACGAAAATATTTCTGCACAGCTTTTATGATACTAAATCTAGTGAACGACTGTCTCCATCTGGTCCATAAATGACAGTTCGATCTACCTAAAATGACACACAACTCAGCTTATATGTAGTTAAGCTAAAGTGAACTAATAAACACAGAGTATCTCGTAGTCGTGGTCTCTTACTCTCTATCTCGACCGCAGCATTTTACATGTACAATTTTTAGCTTGTGGTTTTAGTTTTTTTTGGCCAGTCACTTGCATTTGGTGACTGTTGTGTAAATTTGTTTGTTGGCTGGTTTTATCTGTGGCTGTTTTATTTATTATTATTCGCCTTATCGTTTTGTGTAGTCTTGTTGGCGCTAAACAGCAATTCTCACTGCTGTTTGCATTGCTGAAATAATTCCAAGCACAATTATGTCCGGGCATTTGTTGCTGGCTTGTCATTGTTGTTGTCGTTGTTGTCGTTGATGTCGTTGCTGTCGCTCTTGTTGTCATTGTCGTCGCCCACATAAGTATGCTATAAAATACTTTGTGCGTAAGTGAGCTGCGCTTTTATTTATAAATAATTGATGTTTAATATGTGCTTGGCACTTAATGCGGACTCCTCTTAATAGTTGCTGAAGGCATATTAAAACATTAAGCAGTCAGCCACTTTTTCTTTGCCTTTTTTGTCAGAATTTTTGTTTTCCTTTTTGAAATATGACGCCCCCCTTTCAACAGTTTACAGCTCTGTGAGTGAGTGAGTGTGTGCTTGTGTGTGTTCGCGCGTGGGGAACACTGAACTCGGAGCATTCATCAACATTTTCAACATTATTTTGGCAGGGTTGCGCACAAATATTCTGGGAAGTAATTATGATAAATGCAGGATGCCTATGTGTGTGTGTGTGTGTGTCTGTGAGTGAGAGTAACTGTGTGTGCCTTGGTGTGTTTGGATTGCGGCATGTCGAACTTGTAACTGGGTTAATTGCGCGTAAAAAAAGGTAGCGCATAACAGACATGTTCATACATGCACACACACGCTTCAACAAATGAATCTTTGTGTGTGTTTGTGTGTCTCTTTGTGTGCTCAGTGTGTGCTGTGTGTGTTGTGCCCATTTCCGCTTGATGTCAATAAATCTGAAAGATCTGAGATTCACATCACTCAAAAAGCTAAATTTCTTACAAAATGGGCAAAACGTGAGATCGGCAGGGAAATTTAACAAAGCATTAGTTAAGCAACCAGAATAAAAGCAAGCTGCTTAATTTTACAACACAAAGCGATAAGTATGCTCAACTAAAACACACCCTTTAATCAACCATTGTTTCAGAACTGTAAACCTCGCGTTTTAAAAAAATGTTGCATACTTTTATGTGCTAGATTTATTTAAAGAGTTCTCTCATAGTCCTTTCTATTCCAGTCAACTTTAATATTCAACATGTTTCAACGAACAAAACGCACATCATCTCCATGGCCAAAAAAAAACTGACGATTATCATGGGAATTTCGTCTGTCAGCCTGTGTCTAGTGGGATAATTATGTCACATAGCGCACTCAACTGGGCAGAAGACCAACACCAACATTGAATAAAAATAAACGTAAGCAGAAACAAAACAAAGCTTCATAAAGTACACACACATGCATACACACCCACACACACACACGTCAAATAATGCTCACTTACATGTATTAATAAGCTTTGAGCATGTTAAAGCTCAATTACCTGCACAAGGACCCGTTGGCAATTTAAGCGAGCTGAACATTGAATTACGAGTACTATAACATGCTGGGTATATAGGAGACTATGTTGAGCTATATAGTATGAGTACGTGCGAATATACTATTTATAACTCCGACATTTTCGTCAACGGAAAATGTTTGCCCGTAGGTCCGAGTCAAATTTAGTCAAAACTTACACATTTTAACTACAAAGTCTTAATTTAAATATATTAAATTATGACAATTTAAGACTAAAGATATTTAGTCTGTTTCTGGTATTACTAAGTAACTTTTTTTCTACAAATTTTTTACTTTATAATAAAGATTTAATTTATAAAGAATATCAACATGAGTTACGAATAATTACCTCATAAAAACACAATTAGAAGTACGATTTTTTTCCAGGGCATAATAAAGATACATTGCTCATATTTATTCGCATAATAAAGATACATTTCTCCTATATTATTCGCTTTTTGTCACGGTAACTAATGCCAACAGAGAGAATTCTACGCGACGCGCCTTGCGGATATGCAACACATTTTTTGCAGTGCCTTTGCAAATTCCTTTTATGGAATTAGGTAGAGAAAAGAAGAACGAAGGTAGCAAACGTTTCCGGGGTTTCCAAACTAGAGCGTCACGTAGCGAAGATGGTAGAGAAAATCTCTTGTAATATGATATGCATATGCATACATGTAAGTCCAGGCAGAAAAGGTATTTGAAAAGTGGCAAAAGAAGCCAGAAGAGCCAAGAAACGTCGCTGACTTACATGTCAACTATTGATTTTTTAATTAAATATTAATGAAGCACGAAAAAACAAAGAAAACAGCAAAAGCGAAGAGCACAAAAACACGCTCGAAAAGCGTAAAGCAAAAAAAGAAAAAAGTCGAGACGTGAAAAGCGGGACAGGCGACAGTTCAACTGCCTGAAAATGGTGGAAATTCGCCCTAAACATCGCCCCTAAAACGATGCGAAAAGGAAGCTCCTGTCGTGCCTGGACGCCTTAAGGTATGTCAGGCTAAATAATGAAAAGGCTGCCACATGACACAAAGGAAAGCGATGTTCCCAAAAAAAGAAAATACGAGAAAAACGACAAACGAAAAACAAAAATAGAAGTAAATAAAAAGCAAGCAAATTACGAATTTTTAATCACACATCGCGTTATGTAAGGCAAAGGCGTACCCTGGAATGGTCTGCGCTACGTGAATAAAAAATACTAGCATAAAAAACACACACACACTAGCACACCAACTCACACACACACTAACACGAAACCAAATCAAATAAAATAAATATGCAAAGCGGCGTCTCTCGGAGTAGGTCGACGTCGCTGTCTATGCACAGACACGCAAACAAGCCAAGGAGGAAATGTGGAAATGTGAAAATGTGGAAATGTAAAAGGCAAATGAAACTACAACATATCAAGCATGAGCCTAAGGATGAGCGAGCGTGTGCCAAGTTGCGCCACAAGGAACGGGTAAAGACAGACAGTGGAAGAGACGGCCAGACAGACGGTTAGTTAGACAGTCGGTTTGTCCAGTCACGAAAGTTAGTTTAACAACTATGAGTGCAGGTTAGCAAGGCACACTCGAGGCACACACACACAGCATGGAGTGTGTGTGTTCCATGTCTGAGAGCACAAGAACTCACGCAACTTATAGACACACTCAGACAAATGGATAGAACAGTCGCAGTCGTTATGAAAGTCGTCGACGTAGTCGTAGTCACTCTAGCGTAGGCGCAAACAGAACAGACAAACAGTAGGGACATTTCCCTGTCCACCTCAGAACTGCTTCTCTTCTCGGTCCCTGCAATCTGCTCGACTTGCATTCCTTGGCGATATGTCAGCTACTCTCAGCTCATATTTCCATTTATCTCATATCTCTTATTTTCCTACAACTCTTTTATGCCCGACATGTGCAATACTTTACGTGGCTCTGTCCAAAATCATTGCCTGTCCTCGGAGCAAAGTGACAACGATAAACTAGAAAAATGTTAGACCAACAAATACAGAAGTTTTCAAGTTTCTAGACTCGATTTGATTGAATATTTTATAGAGTTAGGATGTTATTTATTAAAGTGGAAATATATAAACTGTAACATATGATAAGTGTAGACTTTTCATTAATTTTTATGTAGTACTTTAATTTTGACTTCATCTTAATAGTATACTAATTTGCCTTTAAAACCCACTTATAAATGCCTTTATGACATCTATAATGAATTAATAAAGCACTGAATATCTTAAGAATGTTTGGAATCAATTATAAAGTGCAAAGCAGCAGAGGGAAACCGGTTTAGGGAACTGGAAAGGAAAGCTGGTTGTTTTTTGACCCGTGCTTTATCCTTGACCCAGCTGTGGCCCTTGGAGCAGCTGACACAGGCTCCGTTCACCGCAGAATTGCTTCGATGTCATTAAATGGCTGTCTTTGGCTTGATGTCCGAAGGCCTGCAGTGCCAAAAGAGAGTGTGTCAGAGGCTGTGGTGCTAGCGGTTTGGATGGTTACTTAGCCAGGCTATAACAATCAATCTTGTTTTATTAAAAGAGCGACAGGAGAAACCAAAAGAAAAGGAAAACAGAAAATGAAAATGAAACCAAAACCGATACGAGGAGCACACACACATATATGAGCACAGGTGTGCAGCTGGTGGGGTGAAAATAATCATTAATAGGTATTTACTGGCCACTGGTCGGGGCCATAAAAGTAATCCTTTTTTATTTACGAACTCAACTTGCAAACACTTCACACGCCAAAGAGTCGCTCATTAAGTGCAAAAACCTTAAGAGCACAGACAGAGGAAGATGGAAGGGGAGTGGGAGGGAGGGAGGGAGGGAGAAGAGGGAGAGAAGAAAGGAATAACAAGGTAAAGAAAATGTTACAAGTTTTTCTCTTAATTCACTTAAGACTTTAGTTTTGGACAAGGACTTCGAGAGCATGAATAAGCGTAGGGGAAGCACAGGAGGAGGAGGAGAGTGGGTGCGGGGAGTGGCAGACATGAGCCTGCCGCCTTACAACATCATTTGTGTGCGTCCTTTAAGTATCTTGTAGTCGTATTAGGAAAGTTCTCAGCCTTGACGATGCCATTGAAATTGTAACACTGAATGCGAAATGAGAAATGGTAAATGGGAATGTGGTAATGCTTACTCACATACATATAAAATCGCATAGAAATTGAACCAGTAACAAAGAAAGGAGAAGGGGAGGGGAAAACGCCAAAGGACGAAGAAAGTAAGCACGAGAATAGAATGTTCGGTAGTTTTCCATTCAATGCTGAAAAGGAGAAGGGAACTGCAAAACGCATAGGCAAATAGAAATATTAATAAAAGTGGAATTGCGATTTGCGATTTGGATTTGCCCTACGCCCCCGAAAACTTTTTCAATTTCATTGCGAAGGAGGACAACATAAAGAAGAGCGAGAGGAAGCACAGAATACATGCTCATAACTGTTGTCTTGTTTAGGCCCAGCATTTAACCAGCTTTATCTTTTAGCCTTAATTTACAGCGAACAAATCCAGTTGTCAGCCTTATCAAATCTATCAATGACACTAATTGCGGGCTTATTACGACTACGGCATATTATTGGGATAACGATAACTCCGTAAACTTAAGCCATGCCAGCAAATGATTATTATCATCATCATTATTATCATTGTGACACAAATACACTCTCCTACACAAAACTCCAGTGTTTATTACATTTGACGTCAGTTTGAATGGTTTGAATTATATTTTTGTTTATTTGTTTTTTCTCATTATTGATTTTGCATTTGCCATTACTTTGAGTGATTTACTGCGGGCTATGCCTGTGCTTTCTATACCCTATATTTATGGCCATAATTCAATTAACTGTCTTGGGGTTAAACTGCGCAGTTATAGTATTTTTGGTTGCTTAACAATTTATTGTTGTTGAAATTTAAATGAGTCACTTTATTTTATATAATTTAGTGTTACTCAGAACTGGTGCCAGAGAGGTCATCAGTCAAGAATTTTTAATAAACTGTTTAATTACTAGTAGTATCTACTAATATTCAAAAAATCAAATAATTGATTCCTGCATTCACTTGTCTGCATCATCCAAAATCCACTCAAATTGCAGTCGCATTGTTCCACAACACGATGGCAATTAAAGCACGTCTTCACTTGCATAAATTGTGCACTAATTGGTGCTGCTGCCGCACCTCTCGACTCCCATTGAGACCACTCCCCTCGCACCACCGCCTCCTACCAACAAACGATGCTGTTAAAAAAAACCCGACGAGCAATTAAAGCGAGCAGAGCAACCACTAAATAAATACACATGTATTTTTCATACTCCTGGGTATCTATGAATGAGTTCTGGTTAAAAAACTTCAAAAAAGCTGCCAATAGCAAATCAATCGTGAAATACTCGCAATTATGAACACACACAACCATTTCCGCAGCTTGAATGCAATTTTAATTTTCAATTAATGGCAGACAGTCGGAAAATGTAGAGGGAAACTGGAAAATGAAGGGAAATGAAAGCAGCTAAATGAGCGATTTATATTTGGAAATTGAAATCTACGCACAGAACGAAAAACAAAATAGAGACTGCCTAATGTTGAGTGTGGAAATGCAAATCACTCATACGCCTGGAGCGCCCAGTAATGTCCTGTCAGTTTCTCAACTCGTCTCGTCTCGACGCGTCTCAACTAAATTTGACTCGATTCTCGTTTGACGTTTAATTAGGCGCAAATTTTAATTAAATGCCATGGCGCCAAACAACTTTTTGGCCAGAATTGCGACCAAAAACTCATTAAATAACTATTACTTATGCGTCGATGTCAGCGACTAAAGGTTACGTTATTAATTTCATTCCCTCCACTCTCTTGCCCCAACGTTCCCCGCAAACCAAACGCTGTAGACCACGCAGCATAAATAACAGGCAGGGCAGGTCTAAATGACAAATGGCTCGGTGTTGAAAACATGTGAGTAGGAGTAGGAGTAGGAGTAGGAGTACATTCCAGGCTCAAACAATGTATACAACATTTATTGGCGAATTGGAGAAACTACAGCCATTTAAATGGCATTTGGTAGATTTCAGCAACTGATATGTAAATACCTGATTGCTACTTGAAACTAAAAACCATATTTGATTAAAAGGTTTGTAAGCAGTGCTGACAAATGAGGCCCAAAAGCTCAGAGCTTTGAGCTCTAAACTTCACAGATACATTTTTGTCATGTTAAATTCTCTAGTCTTTTTTAAATATTAAAGCAGACCTTTTGTTAAACCTTCCTTTGATCAATTTTTATTTAAATTGTGGCTTGCATTTATTTTAAATTGGCTTAAAACCACTCTTCGATTTAAGTCTTCATTTTCGCTTTCATTTTAGATACTTAGCCAACTATATTTTATTGGCCCATAACTGAAAGATAATTGACTCTTTTAAGAGCTCAAACGAGTGTTATATATATAGACTCTTATAGCACTAATAATTCCATTAAATAATTCAATTTTCTTAAACTTTTCTATGCATTTCCCACACACAACTCAAAGTTCTTTAAAACATTTAACTGACTGGACATGTAATCGATGCCAACGATGCCAAGTTAGTTTAAACTTTAGCACTTGATTTAGTTGTAAAGCACAAAATCAATGAAAAAGACTGAAACTATTGGAATTTGTTTGCTGTTGACACTTGGCTAGATTGTGCTTAGAATTTCCCACAAGTTAAACAATTGAATATTTAATAAAGTTGTCGGAGCTTTTACTACGTTTGCCTGCCACTGTCATAAACATTCTCTCTGTTGTTGTTGTGGGCGGTTTTTGTTTTAGTTACTTCCTTAATGAATGTCGCTCACCTGTTTGAAATTCTAAGGATGCATTAAAATTGCGTTGCGTGTGTGCTCGGCCTATATCCTGTGCCAGTGTTCGTGTTGAAGAGGCCTATTCAATGGCTGTGACAGCACCGGACAGCACCGGACAGTCCGCTTTGCTAACGGCCTGTCTGCCTGGCTGCTCTGTTATCCTGGCACGCTTCCTGCACCAGTCAGCTGCTTGCATGCAAAAGTTTCACTTTTATTTTTTGTCAGCTCCTTCGACTGCGGATATTCGTGTTGTTTAGTTAAGTTTGCTTTAGTTTAGTTTCAGTTTAGTTTCGTTTTGTTTCTTTGGTTTGCTGCTGTTCCGTTGTGTATAACTGTGTATGTGTCTGTGTGTATGTGTGTTTGTGTGTTAGTGTGTGTGTGTGAGTGTGTTTGTGTGTCACTTTATGCGCTTCCTGCTCGATGCTGTCGTACCGCCCGCCGCCACGTTGTGCCGAGAGTGAAAGTTTTTTTTCTCCCAACGTCGCGACGTCGCTTCGCTGCCAGCGACACTCAAAGTCACCACGTGGTGAGTTTCGCCTGTCACGTTCTCTGACACGCTATCTCTGTCACTCCAACACACTCGAGTAAATTCAATTAATTCGCTTTGGCTTTTGCTTCGTTTTGTTGTTGTTTCTTTTTTTTACAATTTTGTTAAAATCTCTTCAATTATTTAATTTATTTGTTTAGTTTGTGTTATTTGAGTTTGTTGCACGTTTTGTTGTCTGCTGCACAATTCACCACAGCAGCAACAACAACAACAGTCGCTGGGCTGCTTTGTTATTGCGGGTGGTGTTTCTGCTCCAAGCTCCTAGCTCCTAGGGGCATTTGGGGTGTGTGGTTTGTGAGGGGGGCGTGGGGCGTGGAGAGCGGCAATGGCAGCTGAAGCTGCTTATAGTTGGTCGCACGCCTATAAATCGCCAACTTGCGTGCTGCGATTCGGTATTGATATCGCTTTTGACTCGCTTTTCGGACTCCGAATCCGAATCCGAATTACAGTACGTGGCGAATTTCGAGAGAAGCCGTTGTTGCTGTCGCTGTCGCTGCTGTTGCCATTGTAATTTAACCTTCTGCCCTACTCTCGAATGCGTCATCGAATCCTGTTGTTGTTGAATGCCACATAAATACGATAAATAGTAGAAATTCGAGTATTTACGTGCATTAATTTGCTTAATAATTTATTTGGCACCATCACATGCACAGTGTGTACATGTTAGACACTCGCACACACACGCACACTCACTCACACATACAGTGTGGCACATGCACGTAGACACACGCGCACCAACACACACGCGTTGTGGCATGCGAATGTTGGCAACAGAAAGACAGCCGTATCGCACATTAACTGCATATGTCGAGCTACCACACACACTTCACTCATTACCCATACGCCATGTTGTACGGCCGTGTTTTTTATTTTTCATATATTTCTTCTTTTTTTTTTTTCTTTTTTAAGTGCCCACGGCGTACACTCGCTCGTCGCTATCGCAATTGTATTCGTATTCGTCGTATTCGCAGATACTTTCAAGGTTATTTCCTGTTACAAAAAAAATACTGTTTAATTCGCTGAATTTTCATGCACTTTGTAACGCTGATTGTAATGCTGGCTTTCTCAGGGCTACAGCTCTGCACATGGCTTCAGGCTCCACAATGTATCTACATTTATGTTTAGTGCCAGCCCAAAACCGTTTCACAATCAAGCTTCAACTTCAACTCGCTGATTTAGCCGAAACTCGCACATTTAAAACTTTAATTTTTAGTTTTATCCATTTGTATGTTTAATTCTTTTAATTTATTTGTTGTTTCTTTTATTTTTCATTTGATTTTCTTTTCTTGCTTTTGCGTTTCCACAGTGCGCGTTACGGTTGCGTTCGCGGAGCGCCCCGTCTGGACCGTGTGGCTCCACTACTCTGACTACTTGGGCCCAACTTTGTCATCGTCGCATCCGTGCTCGGTCGAGAAAGCTTTTCCCCAAAATTTTAGGCTTCAAACGCCAACGAATGGCACACGAACCCAGCACGAACCCCACGAATTTAACCCCGCAGCCATCCCTCGTTTTGGCCAGCCCTGGCGACTGGCTGGCGAGCATAAACTGAAGCTCCGTCCCGAATCGGTTTACGGGCAAATTCTCATTCTCAGTTTTAGTCTCATTCTCAGTCTCAGTCTCAGTCTGAGTCTCAGTTACAGTTTCAGTCTCTGCTTTGGTCTCTGCTTTTGTTGGATTTGCACTCAAAAGTTTGCGTTGTTTGGATTTTGTTATTTTAATGTAACTGGTGTAGACTCGGTCCCGTGTGCTTTTCGAGGATTTCTTTCGTGTAATTGTTTTCGTTACGTTCGCCTTAGTTTGCTACTTTTTGTTATGGGCCAAAGAAACGAACGGAATACTTACCAGAATCCCAGTGAGTATGTGCCAAATGCAGACGTAAGTCTACACTGAAAGTTTACTAAAAGTAGTAAACAAAAGTAAGGCAAAAATGTTTCCTTGATAAACAAATCTAGCACATAAATCTGAGAAAGATAGAAAGTAAAATATGAACAGATATAATATTTTATTTGATCTATTTTTTAAGGATAGTAAATTTATTTTTGTTTTTAAAAGTAGACAAATGTTCAACTTAAATATTTGAATATTTCTACTACCCATTACCTAGACAAATTTTACATCCATCATACTTAATAGCGTACCTTAAGCTCAGTTCATTTTGTTGGCTTACTAACTAAGACTACTCATACCTTTAACTGTAGTACAAATTTCTTACACGACCCACGTGTACATTTCCCTACCCTTAAAAATTCCCCAGCGATTTGAGTGCGGGGCACAGCTGAAGCAATTGTTTATCCGCGAAAGCGAGTGCATAATCTGCACAAAGTATTTAATATTTAATTGGTTATTATAGTGCTCTAGTATTTATTTTAGTGTCCTATAAAAGACATGCAGCAAACAGCACGCAAACTAAGAATGTCCCAAACCACCCAACTAGCACAGCAACCACACCCACTACACACCACATACAAGACACACTTACCGCACACACCCGCGCACCTGAGTTGTTAGTTGGCTCTTGCATAAATCTCACTCAATAGTCCGAATAATCCGAACAACACTCACTGGAGACCAGCAAACGAACCAGGCAAGCAAATTCGAGTGTGGTGAAAAGCTCTCGCTCTCTTACACTCTCTCGCTTATGCTCGCTCTCTGGTGCTCTCTTTTAGTGTCAGTGGCTGTCGCTCCCACGCAAAATTCAACACATGGCCATGCGAAACGTCAAAAGCGCGTGACAGCCAAGCGAATATTGAAGGCAAAAGAAGCAGCGCGAAAGCAAAGTAAAGCAAAGAGCGCAAAGTAAAGTTTGCCAGGTAGCAGTATAGTATGACATACCCACACCAGTATCCACCACTCCCCCATCCACTGATTTCTTAACATTTGGAAGCTGCGCCTAGCAAGAGCGGGAGAGCAGGAGAGCAGGAGAGCGAAAGTATGTTGGAGAGAGGGAGAGAGCAAAGCGTCAAAGGGTGTGAGTGTGAACGACACGTTGTTGCATTTCCCACACTTGTGCGCTCAAAAGCAGGCAACATATTTTGCAAACAGCAACTAGCAAAACTAACGATGGGCTTAGACTGACCGAAGGTTGCTCCAAGGTGTTGATGATTATACACAAATGCACGTGCCACAAATGGGAGTAGAGGAGAAGGAGGGACACTAGTCGAAGGCTAACCGTTATGCTGTCGTCATGAACGGACTTGTTAGTCCTGTCAAAAGTTAGCTAATTGAATTTTATGTTGAGGCTGTTCAAGTGTAAGCTACAGACTACGTAGTGCGACCTGTGACCCGCCTCCAGCCTCCTGCCCTGACCTAACGGTTGGCCTTATCAGTTGGGGGTGTTTCATGGGAATTATGTCACGTTGGCTGCGTCATTGTGTCTGCCTAGTTTATTGATTATTCTCGTTTATGACGAAATGCGTACGCCAAAATAGTTTTGCACACAACTATGACGTCATAGTTAACCCCGGAGCTTTTAACCCGCACACACAACAGCACAGCACTACAACAACAACTACAAGCATTGCCCTCAGTTTGTTGTCAACTTGTCGCTCCTCATACTTTTCATACTATAACCCCCACCCCACACACACACCCTCATAGACCCACTACTGAAACGTCAGTTCAACTCATTTCCATTTCCATACTCATTCCAATTTTTCACTGACTATTTTGTAAAAGTTTACTCGAGAGCTTTTCAAGCAGCCAACCCAAGCACCTTCCCACCCCCTACTGACCCTAACAGCATCCCCAGCCCAGCTGTCACCCAGTCAAAATGGATCCGGGTTTGGGCTCTCAATCTCAATTTGTTTGGCTGCCTTTATTATTGCGGCAAAAGATTTATTTTTGTCATTCAAGTGATCTAATTAAAGTTTGTGTGAACCAAATTACGTAAAAAATAAGAGTAAAAGTGAAACAACAACTGGATTTGTTTTCCACTTTCGTCGCAACTTTTCTTGTGGAACTTTCTAGGTGTGGTACTAACGTCTAACCCTCAAAACTCACTCGAAACCAAAAAAGTAATTTATTTTACTTTCACTGACTTGACGTTAGTTGCCCTGTCGTTTTGGCCCAATCTAATGAGATGTGCTGACCCGTTAACTTGTACCGCATCCCCGGGATTTGCTTCCTGCCTTCAAAAAGGGTTTCAACTGACAGTTGACACCGTCTATTATTACAAAGGTGACAGAGATATTTCTATATATAAATAGATATGTATGGTAAGTAGGTGGATGGTTTCTTATAAGCGACCCTCTTCAACATAAGCCTAGAAATTTGTTAACGTCTTTAAACGAGACGCGTTAAATGCATCATCCAATTTAGTTATAATCCTAGAGTAAACAAATTCAACCAAATTTCAGTAGGCTAATTTTAAAGCTTTTTAAATCTAGGACAGTTGGCTTTAAAAACCCTCCATTTTGTTTCAAATTTTGAATTCTATACATGCAGCCTAAAAGCAGACTACATTTATTAACACACCCCTTGCAATAAACTGCCTCCAATAAAACACTTGTTTCTGTTCGCTTTTATATTTACACACATTTGCTTTTTAATGTATTTTACTTCATTATGCATTCAATAGCTCTCTATTAAATACGCCTTCAAATAACTGCATTTATATATAATATTTTTATGTATATGGTTTACATATGCATGTATAATTCTGGTAATTGTACATTACTGCTAAATATACAAACAAATACAATATCTTAACTAAGTGTAAAGTGTAGAGAGCCTATAAAAATTTGAAGCATTTTCAGTGTTTTCAATGCTCCCGTTTCAAAATAATTAGTTACAATTCGTATTGTTGTATTTACAATACACGTACAGCGTTAAAACATCTATACAAATACATATAAATTGTTGGTTTTAAAGGTTTTTTTTTTTTAGTTCTTAATAAAGTACTACATACATATACATATATCGCTTGGTTGCTCTATAAAGTTTTAAACTAATATCGATTCTAACCTCAAAATTATTGTACCACATTTTGAATATCAATCGCTTAATCAGCTTAATCATATCAGTAAAACGTACACATATATATATATATCATTTATAAATATCAGCAATTATTCCAGTTTTTCGAGTCTACACAAAAATACACACGGAACTCAGTGGAACAAACAACGGAAATGGGTTTGGAATTGAAATTGGAATCGGATACGGATATGGAAGTGGTGGTGGAAAAAGAGATTACAAAAGTTACAAGCTAATTGACGAGTTAATCGATAATCAAATTGTTATCGTACTATCGGTTCTAAACAGGTAAATAAATAAATTAATTCGACGTTTATCGTATCAACTAAAAATCTGTTGTCATGTGCGGATCGTCTTTGTCTATATATATAGTAGACATAGTATATATTGCTCTGATCTCTCCTCACTGCTCGCCCTCGTATCCCAAGCACCACAACTGGGATAGGGGCACAGCTAAGGACTAGCTTCCAGTGCCACCGACATCGTCTTTCCTTAGTCGCAGTATAAAATTCAGATTGTAATTTGTGTTAACGGCGTAGTAAACATTTGCGTTCTTGGGCATGACCAGCTCCTTGTCGGGCAGCACCTGCGCAAGCGTGTACCTATCGGGATCATCTTCTAGTCCAAGTTTCAGCATTGCATTCCTGATCACCTGCGGAGTGCGCTCATTATTTCCGAGCATAATACTCTTGTAGAGCACAATGCCATCCAGTTCAATGTTATCCGTATCATAGGTCACCCGAATGATGTAGAAATCTGGCGCGGATTGAGTGGCCACACCCGAGGGCTGCACCAACTGGGCATTGATGTGGGTATGTGGTGATCCATTGGTACCATTACTGCTGCCATTCATCAGAGCGGCATTCTTCAAACCATTGCCACAGGATTGGGAATGCGTTAGCTTGCTATGAGCCGACTGTCGTCCGCCGGAATTGCTCGAGTCCATGGACAGATTGGAGGTGCTGCTTGAGGCGGACATGAGAGAGGCGTGGTGTGCATCACGATCCAGTGAATTGTGCCTGGAACTGCTGCTGCTGTTCAGCTCACAGTAGAACTGTGATCCTGCTCCACTGCTCGAATTGGAGTGTATTGAATCAGTCTTGCGATGACCATGCCCACCACTGCCCATTATCGAGGCCGTCGACGAGGCCGTCGTATTTGTCAGCGAGGTATTGGTGCTGGCCACCGATTTCCTTGGCGCCGGCAAAGGAGGCTCCAGTTGGCAACTGAGTGCAAACGCCTCTCGCTCGTCCAGCAATGGCATCGATCCGAACCAGTGATCAAAGAGTGCATCCTCCTGCAGATTGTAAGTATTGGCGGCACCTTGGAGCAGCTTGATCTGTGCGAGCACCTCGAACTCCTTGCGCTTCTTGTCAAAGTTGATGAGCTTGTCCTCGGTGAGGTAATCCGGATTGGCCGTGTGTATCATGGTCAAATCCGTCAGAAATGTGCCCAGATATGGTATTGTGCCATGGGATGTCTGTGTGCCCAAGTTCTGTATGAGCTTCTGTAGATGACGATCCGTTTGATCGCCAGCCGGATCCGGATTCTTGGCAGTTCCCTCCCGTTTCAGCACCTCACGCAGTGTCCACGCGTTGTTGTCCTCGGAACAGATTCGCGCCAGTTCCGTAAAGATTTCCATCTGCAAAAGTTTACAATTTAAACTCCACACTCCATTTACATTCGCTTAAAGCCAACTTACGCGCTCCTTTGGCAGAAAGTCCCAGACCTTTGAGAGTCTGTAGATGGAATTGGAGTTGAGGGCTGAAATGATGGCTTTCAGGGAACTAAAGTTCTTGAGCATTCTCAACTCCTGGGCAATATCTATCCAGCGTGAGATGTTCAGAGCGCGTTCCTAGAGTTTAAATAGAAAGTACTTTAAAACGGTGACCAACAGATGGCACCTCCCTCACCTTACTCACCTGTGGTTTGAGACGATCGATGAGTATGCTGGAGACGACACGAAACAGCACGGCATTGAATTGATTGATGGTGGCGACGACCGTTTCGGAGCCACCGCTGTCCCTACGCGCCCACGTGTGTCCCAGGCACTGGTGGGGAATGAGGCGCTTAAAGAGCTCTGTGTCCATGCGGGTGAGCTGCTCGGCAAAGTGACGCACAGGCACGTGGGGAAACCGAAAGGATTGCAGAAAGTGTGTGGGACCACGATAGATGGGCGCCAGGTACAAGCCATTCAACTGATCGCTCAGATCGTAGTTGGAGCCAAACGGTGTGTGCATCATGAACTGCTGTCCTCCCTGTGCCGAGAGCCAAGGCAGGGGCGTGGTGTCCACATGATTGGAGGCATTGCCGCCGTACACCTGCTGCCTGAGCAGACGTTCCAGCCGATTCAGTACCTTAATGTGCAGTTCGGAGCGTTTCAGGCGTTTTGTGGCAAAGGCCAGAATCTGCTGAAGATTATCCTCATGCCAGTCCTCGGGAAAACCATCCAGCCAGACATGCAACGCAGAGACTAGAGTTTTTTTATGCTGCTCATGTATGGAGGCAGGTGAATCATAGCTATGCTCCTGTGTACGCGTCTCCCCATTCGCCTCCGTTGCCAGGCCATTGTGCTGGGCCAGCTCCAGTTCCTCCAAGTGTTTCTCATGCAGCGCCTCATAGCGCTGCGTCAACAGGCTGAGCACCTGTTTGGGGGTGGAAAAGGTGCGATATGTGGACAGGAACACATTGATAAATGTCGACTCCAATTCGCCATCATCGGTGGCCAAAGCCTCCACGAGGCGTGCCAAGGTCGCGGCCTTCACAAAGCGCACTCGCACCGTCTCCCACTCCAAATGGGAAATTTCATCATCCGAGTCCTGCTGTGGAAGTGGAGGAAATGGTGGAAAAGTGCATTTCAAGTAATTGCTTTTGGGAGTCATTCAATTCGCTGCTAACTTACGTTGCTCGCTGTGGGCGTGGGTCGATGATAGCGCACCTTCTTCAGGTAGACAGTAAAGATTGCATTCTTCTCGTGCTCCTCGCCCCAAAGGCGCCACGTGGGCTGCAAAGAAACCAATCAAAGTGTCAAATTAGTAAAGTGCCGTATTAATTTTGAACGCCTTAGTAAGCGAATCTATATATAAGTGTATAAACATCTATCAATGCTGATTCAATTCATTGCCACAATTAATCATTTGTCTAATTTTAGCACAATTTCCGACTATTTTTAATTCATTAAAACGCGCAAATATTCAAATATTCTCAATATAAACATTATTTGCTCGAAAAGCGTATTTCCCCCCAAGGAAAATGATTTTGAAAAGTGTATGTTTTATTTATTTTCTCAAATTTGTTGTGATGGAAACTGGCCGACATTTCCATTTACCATTTTCCATTTTCTTTTTTTTTCCACTTCCCGTCCAATTCGACAGTGTTTTGGCACATTTTGGTCTAAAACATTTGTTCCTATCAATTTTGTATTGCCACAGTCTCTAGTTTGGAATTTTAATTGCTTAATAAATATCTAACTAATTAGGCAATGCGACTAACTTAGCCACTCAAGATTACAAAAGCAACAAGTCGAAGAAGGAAGCACATAAAAATAAATGTTTTTCTTCTTAGGAATTTCTTACATTTTGCAATTGAACTTAAGTAACCAAAGTTTATTTTAGTTTCAGTTAAGAAAAGTTTATGGGAATGATTAGAAAATAGTGCAAATAAGTCAACAATTTAAGGGTCTATGCCTAGACTTTATGGCTATTTGATAGTTAGTAAATATAGCTAGATTTGAGTTTACTTTACAGCTCATTTAAAGCTAAATTTTCACAAAATTCCATTAATACCTAGGAACTACTCCGTATCATATATATCCCATTCACAGCGATCAAGTTCATCAATATTACATGGTCAATGGCTTGACATCAATATTTACTGCTTAGTATTACTCATTGCCCATTGAGTAGCCAGCAAAATTGTTGAAATATTTGCACCCAATTTAACAAAAACATAAAAATTCTAATTGGGAAAACATGCAACAAACAACTTAGCAAATGCCTTTGTTTATATGTAAAACTATGTAAATTAATTACACGCATGTGCATACTTTTGTGTGTGACTGTGTGTGTGTCTGCTTGTGCTTGAGTATAATTTTTAATTCGAGTGAGCGCGCTACAGTGGAGTTACCGACTATGTTATACCCGTTAGTGATCTATTTTTTTATGACTTTTAATTATATTATGAATTAATTACTTTAATAAGTTAGAAACTGTTTTACTGTTTTACTGATTTTTTGATAAATATGTAGTTGGACTTAAGGATAGAAGCTCCTGAAAAGAACTTAATAATCGAATGTTCGGATTTGATTGTTTATTGTTTTATAAAATTAAAAATCTTAAGAACTAGAGTTATTCTTTATCAGTCAGATAAAAAACATAATACGTTTCAAGCATATAAAATTTAAAGTCCCTATCCCATTTCGAGTGTCAAGATGGATTAATCTTTTCCACAAACAAAGCATACCCCAACTGCTTGATTAACGGTCATCACAATAACGAATGAAAATTAATGAATTTAGTAGAAACGTGTAAAGTCGAAGCGTAAAAAGGCATTCAACGCTGAACAACTGAATGAATAAGCATAAAGAAAACTGAATAAATGAGCAACAAAAGCAAAATCACGCAATCTACAAATGAGTGTGCGAGAGTGTGTGTGTGCGGGTGTGCATGTGTGAGTGTGTTAAGCCACAAACAAATTAAGGGCTACGCATAAAGAGTTTGTGTATTTAAATATAGAAAGATTTGTCCAGTGAGCGATGACAGCGCTGCTTGCTGACCCCTCGGGGACCCCAAATATGCAAAGCATATACATGAGATGCTAAAACACACACACACACACCTACATACCCATGCTGTGTACGCATGGGGTAGATCAGTGGCAAATTGGACAACGGATATACACGAATTTCATGTTCCAGCGATTAATTGCCCGCATGCGCTTTAATTACACGTACAACAACAACAACAACAACAAATAAATGTTTAAATGTTTAGTTTACTTTTTGTGTTGGCTGTGCCGTGTCTGAGGTCTGAGGTCTGGCCCCATTTCATGGAGATTCGTGGACTGTTTGAGTATTTCGTAAAAAAACAACAGAAAAACATGAGAAACAGAAACATTTGGGCGTTAAGTGGTCGGCGCAAATTGTTTCAAGTTACTTACAACAATACCCTGCACAAATCGAAGAGGGTATGCTAGACAGGTGGATTAGAGGGGCCCAGCTTAACAGAAGTAAGTATATTTATTGTAAATTTCATGAATAAATTTGTAAACTAAAAAAAATACATTCTGCTGTCTTTCAAACGGGAACTTCTTTTACTACCACCTTCACTACAGGGTATTAACAGCTGTAAACACTTTTTGCCTACGCTGTGCGTTTATGTAATTGTGCATAAATTTGATTGAGATCGCTGTAAACAGCTGAAAGTTTTCAAAAATGCTTTTGGAATAAATGGGCTGGCTAAGTGATTTTTTTGTCTAAAAGCAATATGTCGTAATAGTTACTAATACTAAGCTGAAGATGGTTAAAAAATTCATGAGTAAATCAAACGAAAGACAAAAAGAAATTAAATTAAACAACAGCTGCTTCCTGCAAAATACATAAAACTACTAGAAAAAACAACAAAAAGCAAAAAAACAAATTGCAAATCTTAAAATTAAATTGCTGCGTACTTTGCCTTTAATTGTATGCTGTTTTCTTCGGGTGGTTGATCTTCAAATACATAGATAAATATATACGCTTGTATATGTACATATGATTACTACTTCCCAAATAAATAAATAAATACATCTATCTGTCTGTTTGTCTCTCTGTCTCGCTGTGTCTAGAATGTGAAGGCAACATTTAATCAATTCACGGTAAAAAGATCATCTAAGTTGCTTGACTTTTTTCAGCGACTGCCAAAAATAAAGAAGAAATTTTCTGTTTCTGGCTTTGTCTACGAGTGTGTACGTGCGTGTGAGTATTTATTTAATTTATTTGTTATTTATTTGGTATTTTGTATATTCTCTTTGTTGTTGTTGCTTTTTTTTGTTTAAATATTGCTGCTGTATGTACAAATGCTTCGTTTCATTTGTTGTTTAATTAATGACGCACTATGGCATCTCAGTTCAGTTCAGCTCCATTTGCGTCAAAAATACGTAATGTTTGTTAAAAATACAAATTAATAACACATATAACTTAAATAAAAATATAAGTTGAGTAATTGATTGGAAGTTGTAGTTCTTTATGATGTAATTGTAGTGTGATATAAGTAAAGGTTCGTTAAAAAGTTAATTAGATTTGTACTGTTTATTTTTCACTGCATTTCAAATGCAACGGCTACAGCTGCAGCCACTTAACAACACTAGTTAACGAGTAGTTAGTGGAGCATCGATTATGACGCATGAAATCGATAGTGGCGGCATCGATTGACCGGCTTAAAGCGCAAAATAAATTGTGTGCGCATAAATAATAAATGAAAGCAATTATTTTATTTGCGCAAACAAAAAATAAACAATTTCAACACAGCTGCGCCCAAAAGTTTAAAAGGTAAACAGAAAATCAACAAATATATTAATGGCAAGTCGAATTGCAAAACTACGAAGAAGGAAATACACAAACAAGAATACATATACGTGAGTATGTGTATGTGTGTGTGAGTATAGTTGTACAAATTGAAAACAATTGCATGCTCTGTGCCATTTACCTTGGTATAGGTATAATTCTTGGCATGCAAATCTTTGGTCTTCTTCGACAAATTGCGCAGCGTGGCGCCGGTGCAAGCACACAAATACTTGAGACTGGCGACCACTTTGCGCTCCGCGTTTGTCACCGCCGACGATGCATCCAAATCGTCGTAGGAATGATACGAGCTATTGCGACGCTGCTGCTGCTGCGTCGACGTTGCGGATGTGGAGCGTGAACGTCGCTGCTGCTGCTTCTGCTTCTGCTGCTGTCGACTGAGCGTTGATGTTGGCGTCGTGTTGGGCGTTGATAATTTCTTTTGACGCGGACATGTGTGATGATGATACTGTGGCGCAGTCTTTGCCTTGGCCCACTGCTGCTGATGGTAGGCGCAGGGCGTGGTGCTGTTGTTGTTAACATGTCGCCAGGCGCTGCTGAAATCCGTATTGTCCAGTGGCGGCATCAGCGCACGATTGTAGCCGGCCAAATCCTGCAGCTGAATAGCGCACGTGTGGCTCTTGATAAGCGTTGGCTGCTGCTGCTGATGATGATGCTGGTGTTGGTGATGATTGTGTTGGCAATTACAGTTGGCTTGGCTTGTGAAATTCTGTAATTTGTTTATTTTTAGGATTATGCCGAGTCAGTGATTGGATTAAGTAAACCGGGAACTGAGACCTGAGCGCTGGAGACTTGAGACTGATGTCGCTGTTTTGTACTTGATTTTGGTTCATTGATTGGCATTGGACGCACGAGCCAACCATGAATTGAGTTCATTCACACATGTCTTCGTTCATTCAAAACACACGCACACACCCGCTCGCACACACACTTGAGAGCCACAATCGCGTTGAGTCTGCATCAATGCCTAGGGCTTGTGCCCGTGCTCCTGACCTTGGCTACAATTTGACTTAGACGCGCACACACAACTGTCTGTGCGTCATCGATTGATCGACAACAAAAACAGTCGAACATTTGACAACAACTCAAGTGTCTTCTCGAGACTCTTCCATATTTGGCTAAATACTTTCGTTTCCCCTCTTGCAATAGACCAATTAGAGGCAGCAGCGCCTTTGTTAAACAATTTTACATTGTGTTATTAGTCTACTTCCTCAGCTCCCCCTCCGTACCCCCTACCCCTTGCCACCCAATGTTTATAAACAACAAATGGTATTGGCCCCAAAACGTGAAACGCAACTTTTCCAGGAAGTTGTTATTATTGCGGCGTATTTAGTTATTTCAAACCCATTCATTTCCATGCACTGACAAAAATACTATAAACTTGTTTACCACTGGCTATAAAATATATTTTTGCACTAAACTTAATTTAGTTTTCTATTGTAGATTTAAAGCCGATAATTTTATGATTTGTAATTATATTTAAAATAAGAAAATGAATGAGATTGTTACTAGAAATAGTTACTGAAAAGTAATTAAACTATTTATGTTCCTATTATAATTTATTATTTAGGAATAATTATTTAATTTACTTCAACAAACTTTCATTTAGTCTCTCAGTTCAAAGTAAGTGTATTAAAACTTCGGCGTGCTTTAAATATTTTTGCTTTTGTGCAATTTTCCATAAGTTTTGCCATTTTTGTAGCCTCAATGCCGGAAAATGCGTTTCGTTTTCCTAGTTTTCGCAGCATTTTATGTACATGGAATGTTGAACGTTGCCTTGAAGTAAACACACACACTTACACGGTGACTACGACTGCCATGGACCAGCCCATTTCATGTGGAATTTAGCCATAAATTTAGGCCAACAATTTCCAGTGAGCTCAATTTAAAAACTTTAAGCTACAGTCTGTCAAATTATGCTCGTAACTTGTTTTCTTCTTAATGGCCTCGTCTTTCATGTCATTCTGTTATCCAGATCAGCACAGCAGGTCAAAGCCCAAAAAAGGCCGTGCGTGATGTGGAAGAGTAGCAGGAGTACCATGGATACCACATGAGGCCTTAATATGGAACGTGCTCCATTTGGTGGCACATAATAAATTGTAAATGTTACAAATGTATAAACAATAGAATGCCAACTGCCTCATAGAAGACCAAAATAAACGCATTAGGCACTGGGCTAACCACAGTCATAATAAAATTAAATAAATCGCGTGCAATAAAATATAAAATTGGCCTGTTAATCAGGCACGTTCCTACAAAAAGGCTTCAATAAAAGAAGCACCAGAATTTATGAGGCTTTCTTTAACTTTTAAAGTAATTCCCTTAGCTATTTAGGATAAATTATTCAACCAAGGTATGATAGCTCTAAAAGTAAAAGCAGGAAATGTTATTTCAACTCGCCTTAGAGTCTGCATGACGTCACCGTGTCCTGTAACACCACAGTAACCCTCTTCCCAAACCACAATTAGGTCGAAAGTATACCTTATACACACCTGAATAATTATTACTTGTGTGCGGTATATTCATACCAATACGTAATTATGCCATTGATTATATATTGTGTGTACAATTCAAAGTCAGATTGACATTATCTACATGGAAATAAGTATAGCCCAGACCTAGATCTAGTTGTACGGCATATAGATGTATGTAAATCCCCCGTATCTCAAATAGAACTTGCCCCCTAGTCAATATGCACATATATTGCACTCAATGGGGTTTATTATTACTCAGTTTCAGACTCATATTCCTACTCGTACATAGTAATAATTCAAATTGAGAAGCCCCTCGGAATACCTCTCTCGATTCAGCTGAAATTGAGACTTAAAGCGATTCGATTTGCATTCGGTACAAGAACAAAAAAAAAACATTTCAAATGAGATGAAAATAAAGACAAGTTTCAGTTTACGAGAACTCAAAGTGAATCACCGGACGAAATTATTATCAATTCCCAAAGGTGTGGGGGGAATAATTTAAAATTAGTAAATAAATACTCTGTTATTTAATTTTCTTCAAAAACGCTCAAAAAATAAATTATTTTTATTATTTTTGCAGCAATTATGATGAAATTAAACTTGAATTGTGTCAAATTGCTCAAGACGATGATGATGATGATGATGACGAGGCATTTGACATAAGCTTCTGGGCTATATATAGATCTCTGGGATTTGACCTTTGTGCGACTTAATGGCTAAAGCTATTCAATCGGCCTGCTGTGTGTGTGGGGGCAGCCATTGTGGCTTAATTGACATGACAAAGATGTTGCAGAAATAGCCACACCACCGCCAACACCACCACTAACACCACCTACAACAACAATAGAACTGCAGCAGCAGAACATCAAAGTGAACAATCGATGGGGTGGCTTGGTTTGCTGTGTCTATTTTTAGCCGAGACGACCCCAAAGCCCTGGCACGAGTTTGCTCTTGCATTGATAAACAGCGAACGAACACAATGCAAAAAAAAACAAGCACAAAACAAAATTGAAAACTATAGAAGATACACAGAAAATGAAATAAAATAAAAACATGCAAGGCAAGTAAAGTGGAGTGCTATTAACTGTTAAATACCCAGTATGTTTGCGAAAGAGCGCTAACAAAAGCTGACTGCTATGAGCTTAGCTAACATCTGAAATTATTATATATGCCAAATTTGGCTCTGTTAGCTCTATTGATCTGTTGATCTATTGATTCTGAGATCTTCTTGAACTTGCAACGCACCAGTTGTACTCTCCACACAGGGTATAGAAATAAGTATAACTGAATGGTTGCACTCACGTCTCATGTCTCATGTTTGACTGACTGACTAAATGAGTGTACAACATCCCGTGTCCATTTGTTTCGTCAGTTACAACTGACTGCATCCACAAACCAATCTCTCTCTTTCTCCCTCGGTCTGTCTTACCTATAGTGCCATCTCTGTCTGGTGTAGGCTATTATCAAACCACATCCGTTGTGCAGCAGAAATGGCAGAATAACAAACAGCGGATATAAAAATATCAACTTGAATTAGAGCTTGAGGCAATGAGCATAACAAGAAATGAAAGCAAAAACTTTTGATGTAAATTTACACACACACACACATACACTCACAAGCATATACTTATATTTAGATATATATTTTAGTCGTAAATTATTTTATGCATTCTTTGTTGTTGGCAGCGCTCAATGAATGAAGGGGGCTTGAGAAACCTGTTAACATATATACAGATAAGACACTATAGTACGAAAAAGTGCTTGAGATTTGGATGATAAATTGCTTGGGAATCTTACAGGCAATGAATGAAAGTGAAGCAATATATACTGGTACTTATGTAAGTGTGTATTATGCATTCATTGAGTGCATAATTTTAATCTAACGTACTAGAAATTAAGCTGAACTAATTTCAGTTACTAAAAAGGTTTTTTGTAGCAGTTTAACTCCTAGATAGTTTACCCTAAACTCCTCTAGATTCAAGTATTTGTTTTGATAAATTCAATTATATTTTTTATAGGAATCAGAGCACTTGTTGTTGCCAAGTTAACACATTGTCTCAAAGTTCTCTCAAGTGTAAGTACTTAACATTGATTACCAGTGAAAAGCTTTCAAGGCTTTGTTTTTTTCTCTGTTTGTTTTCCGCCCACCTACGCACTAATTTTCCATGCCAGTGACTCTGGTCTTAAGTCTGATGTGTTTACATTTTCCGTGTAAAGCAAAAAATAACTACACACATAAGTTGGTAGATACATATACATGTATGTATGTAAAAGCCATAAATAGACTGTCCAAATGCCATCAAAATCAAGTACAAAACACGCCGATTCCGTGTTGATTTTTTTGGGTTGTCATGGGTTAATGGTTATGGGAAAAATACACAAAAAAGTGCGCATAAAATTGGCGTAGGTTTCAAAACAGTTGTTCGCATTTTTGTGGTGACTTGGGTTCCCCACAGAAACAAACACTAAACGTCATCTACAAGTAAGAGTATATTTTTAGTATATACTAAATTAATGTCTGTGGTTTTGCTGATTTGTTTTGTTCGATACTCCGCCCTGTATGCTGTGCGTACTATTTGCGAGAAATGATTTATATGCGATATGTAACTGTATATAGTTGGAATTTTAATAAACACTTCTATTTTGGTGAACACAGCTGTACAGAGAGAGGGAGAGAGTATCAATGGTTCGACTAGTGACAGCTTTGCTACCTTTTGCCTTTCTCACAATTTTTATGCGCGCGTCTTTTGTGTGAGTCCCAGTCACACAGACTCGGAGTCACAAACTCAGTCTCAGTTCCAGTCTCGGGTTGTCTCAGTGGATTCGGTAGACAACTTGGGTTTTTATTCGTCGCTTTACCATTTGAGATAGACTTTTTTCCTTGAGAAATGCCGTTGAGATAGATGTTTGTAATTTACACGCTGTCCAATTGTTTTTTTTTTATAAATGCAGTTCAATGATTTTGATAGAATGAGCGCAATAAGCAAAATCAATATACACGTTGCTCCTTTGCTTTATATAATTCGATGTGTGTTTGATGCGCATACATGCATACATGTATGAGTGTATGCATAGATGTGTACGGTTGTATGCAGAGGTTAAGAGTACAATGCGATTAAAGAAGCTTTGCTTTATGCTCTGACTTTGTTGCTGATTTTCGTCTTTGCTTTGGTCAGTTGTTTTGTTCTCTTTCTTATGAGCTACGCACCCCGAGCGGCAGCAGCTGCACCGCCAGCTTCTCTGCCTTGTACTCTGACGCTGACGATGAGTCCGAATCTGAATCTGATGACGGATGAGTCAGTCAGTCAGCTGTGGGCAGTTGCGAGGGGGTGGCGACTGGGCTGGAACTCGAGCAACCCTCGTGGTACAAAGGGTTGGGGTTCGATTTGGTTTAAGTTCGTTGCACTACACTCAATTTACAGGCACTGTGTGCATGCCTGTGTGTGTGTATGTGCGTCCTTCTCGTCTGCGACGCTTTATTCCTTCGTCTATTTCTTTGCTTATTCTCGTACTTTTGAATATTGCACTTTATCACGTTGTGCACTTTTCGGTCACCGTGTGGCGTCTGCTTGTAAATCTTCGATTTATTTATTTATCTTCACGTTCTTTACATACACAAAACAAACAAAAATAACAAGCAAGAGCCACAGATTTTGTATGCATTTTACAAGATGTTTCTCCTGTGTGTTCGCACAGCAGGCAAAAGATTATTATGAAAACAATATACAAAATTAAACGTATTCGTAGTGGATTTTCCCGAGTTTCGTATCACACACGGCACATTACACTGCGAAAAAAGTTCTGTGGCGAGACAGAGAACGTAAACGTAAACGAGACCGAGACAGCGACGGGACAACCGCCGCCAACAACTGTCGAAAACGCACTCAACGGGCAGGTCGACCCGAGATCCGTGACAGCCCCAACAACGCCATAATCAGCACTCGGCTACGTTCTCGTTCTCTTTGTCATTCTCTCTCTCACACTTAGAACAAAACGAACGAGGGTTGTTCAAGCGACCTCTGGCAATGCGTCGGCGTGCGCACAGAACCTGCCTCCACAATTCGCTCTCAGGTAATTTGTTCGGGTCGTGGGAATTTCGCACCCACTCGTTATTTCCCATTACGCTCTGTTTATGTTTTTCATGGACGCCTCTCGCGTCTCGCCTCTCTTACGCGTTCGCTTTAGAACTTTGTACTCCCTCTCAGCGTAGCTTATTTACACGCACTCACTCGCACACATGTGGGAGCGTGAGAGTAAAATTATAATAGAGTGGACACTCTTACTCTTAAAGCTTTTGACTACTGAGCGTAGCAAAAATTACGCTAGTGACAAAAGAGGATCCCACAATAATTTGAAATCGGAAAAAGTTTATGCAATTTAATTAACATATAAAAGTTAATAATTTATTTGAGTTTTCCATTCACATGTTGACCATACCCAAACTTGACATTTATATTCATTACTGCATTGTTTAGGCCACAATATTTATGAGCCTCTTAAAACGTCCAGACAGTCCCAGCATTATTTATCAACTTTGATTTATGCTACGAAGAAAACTAAATATTTTTTCACGTTCCGTTGCCAAATAAAGACAAATATTTGATACCCTGTGATATAATTATGTAAAAACAAAACTCAGACCAACCAAAATGGGCTTTGAACAGAAACCGACAAAAAGAGAGAGCCGTTTGAATAGCCAATGCAATAAAAAAAGAAAACAAATATTTATAAATTTTAATTTACGTAAGCGCCAATCAAGAGTTTTACTTGTTTACTTGTTTGTTTGAGAGGTAAAAACTGGAGCGCAGATCAAGTCAATTGATCAATTGAAGATGCAATGAAAACATTGCATGCAACAAAAGGCGGAAGCCGAAAAATCGCATGCAAAAGGGTCAAAGCTTACAAATTTTTGTTTAAACCCCTTTAACGACTAACAATAAAACGACGAATAAAGTTAACAAAGTAATAAAAACCATGGGAATCATTGATTATTTATAAAGCAAATATTTGTTAAATCGTTTAACAAACATTTAATTTAAATATGAATTCAAATATTATAATAAAATTTAAACATTTGATTTTGTCAAGCTCTTAGCACCGTGTGTGTATTAACTATTTTTGGGCCATGGGAAATTTGTTTGCATTTCGGTATTGGCCCGAATAATTATCGGCTCAAATGGGTCGCACACGAAGCTGAGCTCAAAAAAAGTGGTCTGTTGGGCTTTAAGCCAACTTTCGCGTTACTTTCTATGCATTTTCGATATACTTTCTATGTAACAAGCACACAGACACACCAACACACATCTGTAGTTTACCTGTGCATATTTAAACTCTTTAGACGTAGTAAATGACTGCGGTACTCACCAGACTATCGGCCACATTTTGACTCATTATACGAGTACTCGAACTCCAAGTCCAACTCCAATTGGGCCAAAAGCTGCAATTACTTCAATGTGCGTGTTTGGACTTTGGTAAGATGCAATTGCTGTGGTTAACGTTGATGACGATGACGATGATGCTGATGCTGATGACGGGTATCTGTTGGATACGCGCATTTTGACTCGAAACGACTGACATCTAACGACGGATACACAGTTGAATTTTTGTTTTATTTTCTTATTTATCTTTTATCATTACTTTTATTTTTTTTATTATTTTCGTAGTCGTTGGAAATTGTGCAACTGACAGTAAGCGGATGTTTGTAAGTATCTGTCGTCCAAAACTTGCAATTGGTTCGAAGGCGACGCACCAAATTTCAAGTTTTCTTTTGTAACCAACTGTAAGAAAGCGTTAAAAAAAAAAAGCGCATTGGTAAAAGCAGTGAAAAGCATTTAAACTCGCGCAGTAAACGCGTTTTCTATGCGCTCAAAGGAAAGTGCGCGACGCGACGCGTTGCGACTTGGCTCAAATGAAATGGCCAATAAAACTCATACACACATTGCTTGCATGCCAAAGACCAAAGACCAGGCCAAAGACCCAATGCCACAATGCCTATAGTCCAAAAGGCCCCAAGAGCCATGCCATGGATTACAAGATTGTAAATCCGCAGACTGAAGACTGTAGACAGAAGACTGCGGCTGAGACTGAAGACGCGACTCCCAGCGCTCATCAACTGAGCTCAGACAGTTGCGATGAGCTGCTGAACGTGAACGTGACGAGCAGCTGATTTACGATATTAAGGTACGGGAAGTAGTGGCATAAGCTGTGCCACTGTGTACAGTGGGACCAGAATCTATATACAAAAACTCAACAACACTCAACAACCAATTATTAAATATTGCCAACAGTAATTTGTTTTTTAATTCATGTTTACTTATGTCTTAAAGTTTATAATTTCACCAAGTTTCGTCAGTTCTGTCCCACTGTGCAAATGCGATGTTGCGACGCGTCGCGTCAACTGCGTCGCTTGTCACTCGCACAAATGATGAATTTCTTTTTTACCATTCGTAATCGTGTTGCCTGGACGTTGTGGTTAAAGAAAAAAAAATAAATGAAGATAGCGGGGCTTGTCGAAATGTTTAGCAAACTCAAAAACGCTAATGAAAGTTGGTTTTTTTCGCCAGTTTTGTCTTGTACTGTGTATTTTGGCAAGTTGTTGCTGCTATTGCTTCATTGTTGTTTGTATGTGTTCTGAATAACTGAACGAGGCACATGAAAAAATGCGGAAAATGTTTGTGCAGACACAATGTGCACACAACAAGAAGCAAACACACAAAGCAAAACAAAAGAGGCAACAGGTAGAGAGTTCACATTACACGAATATCGTAGGCCATGCTTAAGAGCGTAAGCGAGAGAGCGAGCGAGGCTGGTCAAGCATCAGCTGAGTTTTGTAAGCGGATCTTGGCAGAACGAGAGCGTGTTTGTGAATATCGTAACTTTGAGAATATTTCTACTGTTTTCTGACAATAGCTTTTTAACTGATTATGACAACAAAGCAAACTAAACTTTATATTTTCCTGTTTATTTATTGCTATTGTAGATTCCGGATATTTAGACTGCAGACACTAAAAGCTATACAATAGTAAGACATCTTCTTCCGGTTTAAACACCTTCTGATTACGATATTCGATGCTTTGCTCATTAGGGGCAAATTGTGTCTGTCTGTTTGGCTGAACAAGCCATCATCAACCTTGATTACCTTGAGAGCCAACTAAGCTAACTGACCCTTTCACAAACTGACAACATGGCATGCAGAAAATTATCGGATTAGGTAGTAAGAATACGGCCACAAACATACGTGTTGTCTTAATTATGAGGTCTAAGTTATGCATGTATTTGTTGATATCTCAATGTGTGTGTGCTTATGGCGAGAGCAGCTAAAATTCATTAGCATTTCAAATTATAACACAACTTAAAACAAGCTGCGCTGCTTACGTCGCTGTTGTTGCTTCTTCTTTTCACCGAGCTGGGAGCAACTGAGAGCTTTCAACGTTTTTGTCTTTTTGTTTATTGCAAAAAAGTGACGCGCGCTTTTTGATCGTTTACTTTTTACACCTACACACAGACACACACTCATACACTGAAGCACAGACTGAAGCCCACGTACGATATATGTAGGAACAATTATTTCGTATATACTATATAAATGCTCTGCTTAATTTCTTTCTTTCGTTTTTGTCACAGTGCAATATTTTGATATTTCATTGCTTTCATTGTTTTTATTTTTGACAACGACAACAACAGCAACAAAAACGACAATTGGTCTGGCCTTTTACGCTCCAGCAGAGCACAGCTTAACGCCTCGCTCTCGTTGTCGCTCTCTTTTGCAGTTCTACAAGTGTAGCTGTGTACTCTCTCTTAAAATATTAATGATCTCACTGTTTGTATTCGTGAGTAGCTCTCAATTTACGATATCAAATTGCTTTATTAGCCAAAAAAAGACAATAACCAAAAGAAAAGAAAAAAAGCAGTTAAATCTATTATATACGTTTCTCTCCACATAGTTTGTGGAATTTTTGTTCAGTTATGATTGGCTTTTTTGTTGTTGCTTAGATTCTTCGTCACTAGAGATTTTTTGGACGTAACGCTCGGTTCGAACGTGTTTTCATTGGTCACATCATATCACGATTGGCCAACTTGGCACTAAAAACATACGATTAAATTTGCTAATGACTTTAAATTTGTTTTTCTATTAATTTTGATTGTTTAATTATTAATAGGAGTCAGTTTTCCAAATAGTCGCGACTGTTAGATTTTTATGGTCGGCTCTTAAGTAAAAAGCAGAAAACACGTTGCAATTGGCAACTGGTTTACAGCTATGCAACAGCGTTGCCGAATCAGCGATTTTGTAGCTAGATCTGGCGAATTTTCAAGCCCGTTGGCTACAGAAATTGTAAAACAGCTATTAGCTACAAATCTGGCTAATTTGAAAATGCAAATTGCTATTTTTATTATCACAATTAGCTAAAAAATGAATTAAAAAAAAACGAGAATATGCAAATTTGAATTCGCGCCTAAAAGCAAGCGCGATAAATTTTACCAACACTATCTGGCAATAATTATTGTATCGATTTCAGTTCTGATAACGATAATTCAGAATCATATCTGTTTTTATCTTTCCGCGAGTGAGACGCAAATTTATAAAATGCCGAAAGATTCTTATAATCAGAAATGCAGGGACGCATGGCTAACGAAGCCAGAATATAAGGACTGGCTAAGGAAAGTGCCAGACCAAACCGAAGTGCTTTGCGTTTATTGCAAGTGCGTAATCAAGGCAGCAATAAGGTAAAGTTAAATCAATTTTTATATTAATAGTGTACAAATAATCTGATATTAAATTCACAGATATGGATTGCGCCGACATGGCAAATGCTGCTACGAATACTGCGTTCCGGACAAATTTTTAAAAAAAGCCAACTATAAGAGTGATGGCGAACACGAAGAATTGATAGATATAGATGAAATTATTAATTTAATTTAATAAAAATTGTATCTTAATACGCAAAATCCACTCTTTTTGATTCAGCTACTTTTTCAGCGATTTTTGAGTAAACTCAGCTACTTTTAGCTACTTTTTGCCCTTGAAACAGCTACTTTTGCTCGAAAAGTTTCGGCAACACTGCTATGCAATGGACTGCACACACACACACACATACACGCAAGCGCAGCAACAGGCGCGCACACTCACACAGAGTCAGAGAACTGCAGGTGTGTTGTTAATGGCAAATATACCATATTTTTTTAAGTCGGAATTTTCCCATACTTATTTTTTGACCACTTTGTTGCTGGGAATTTTGTAGTAATAGTTACGCGCACAAGTTGTAAAAAATAATCATAATATTTGATTACTTTGATATATTGCAGAAAACTTTTATACCTTTCAGATTTTCATTTTGCCACTTTTATTTTGTTGCACTTTTCACACACAAACTCGCAACGAAACAGAAAATGCCATTAATGATATGTATGCTGCTGTTGTTGTTGCTACTGCTTTTGTTGTCTTGAAAATTTTCGTTACGCTTTGGCAGACATTTACGATCCACGCTCCGCTCCGCACTTTCGCGTCCCGCTCTTCACAACAACGCTTGTTGTAGTTGTTACTCTTTTTTTGAGAGACCGAAACGTAACGGACTCGTGGTACAGCCGACAATCGCACCTCGACTATCTTTGGTAACTCGTAGTTTGCGACTGAAATCGAACTCCACGAAACACAAGCGAACACACAGCGCTAAGTGAAGCTGGCTTCAGTTGGGAGAGTGTGGGCACCCAGTGAGACGAGATACTCTTAGGCAAAGAGAGCCAGCGAGAGCACTCTCAGTTACCTGTCAACCTGTTTACATGTTGTTGTTGTCGATCAGCAATTTTCGTTCGGTTTCTTTTTCGGGGGGAAAATCTGATTTTTTGCTGAGGTAATATTTAATTAACACTAAACAATTAAGAAACTTGACAATGAAAAAATCAATTAATAAATAAAAGTTGTGAGTTTAAAAGCAATTTAGAAGTTACTTGTTTACAATAAAATCAATAAGTTTTATTAGTTTATTGTAGAAACATGAAAAGACGACTCAAGCAACAAAAAAAATTATATTAAAATCATGTTAGTTTTTAATTATAATGTACTAAGTGCCTTGCAGAGACTTGTTTTCAGTTTCTCGAACGACTCGATGTAATTAATAAGAGATTCAAGATCGCTGCGATAGGGCTGCATTCGTCCATTGTTCTCAAAGGATTGTTTGGCTCGATGCAGGCGTTGGTGCAACTCTAGCTGACTGTGCAGCTGGGCAGAGGACAACTCCTTATCATTGGAAAGCATTGCTGAGAGCGGGGATGCAATGTCCAAACTCAGGTGGAAACTGGGAGTCCCAGCATGCGTCCCTTCATCGGAGAAATCCACGAGCACCGTGTGTGACGAAGCTCCATTTTCTATGGGTGCTTTTAGTTTGAATTGCTCCTTCTGCTTCGCCTGTTGGAACAGAGATTTATTATTAATATGTAAAATACTAGTGGATAGAAAGGACCCTCTAGTTCAGTGATTTAAGCTTTTAATGGCAAATGTTGAAAAATGTGTACATGTACAGGGTCTATTTACGCCTATGCCAGTCCCTCACTTACTAGCAGTTCAGGCAATTGTTCCGTTACACTGAAGTCTCTTTTGGGCGTCAAAACAAATGGAGCCGATAACCCCTGTGGTCTGTATTCATATCCTCGGTCAGTCTTTCGGAAGTCTGGATGCAGATCCAACAATCTCAGGCGTCTTTTAACCGTTTCCGTAAGCTGGTAGGAGTGTATTTTTGGCAAAACGTTGTTAAGCAATATTGCACTGAGCTCTAGTGTCGACAAATCGTTGTTTGATTGGAAATCCGCCAAAACTAATGCATCCTGAATGAACAGCAATCGGAAGGAAGTTGTTGCATACTCGATTAATTTCATATGCAAAGATAAATCCTCAGCAGAATCCGTTCCATTCATTTTTATTAATATTTACATTCCATGTGTTGACAACAAAAATATTAAAGCAGCGCGCGATTTTTTGTGGCACGAGTTTAACATTCGCTGTTATGTTAAATAACAGTCACATTGCAGAATATTATTGTTCCAGAACTATCTTTTAAACTTAGCACTTAATGCTGCAGTTTTAATAATAACATAAAACAATTCAAAGACAAATAATATAAACACACATTTGTTTACTCAAAACAGTTCAAATTTTCGAAAATTGTTAAATAAGTGAAATCGATAACAACTGTTATGTGTGCTAGTTATTGAAAGTTTTGGTATTTTTACTGTTCGCTCTGCAGTATTTTTGTGCTCTTTTGTTGCGGTCACACTGTACCATCAAAACATGGACGAAGAACTACAAATTATAAACAACGACTTAAATGATGTATTACAAAAATTGATTAACGGCAATGCAACAGGAGCGGGCTCAGCGCTGCAGCAGCGGAAGCGGGAAATCGCAATGCTGATCAAACTACACATTCGACACATTCAACAGGCGGTAATTACCAATCGCAGGCATCGACAGCAGCGCTCACGGCGACGCCTGAAGCAACTGCGTTCGTTTTTTATGCAGCAAATGATTAAAATGCAAAATGAATACATGCACATGTTTGCAATGCTGCGCATGAAGCACGCCCAGCTAAGCTGCAGCCTCGAAGACACCATCTCAGACTTGGAGAACGATTCCAAACAGGAAGCCATCACCATTCGCTGTCATTCTCAATTCTGGGAGGACACAATTCCAAAATACAGCGAAGAAGAATTCCTCAATTGTCTGCACGTGACTCGCAGCACCTTCCAGTCGCTGTGTGGTCAGTTGGCGCCCACGTTGCGCAGCGTTCCCGAGCTAACGTCCCCGCATTTGGATCGCATCTCTCCGGAAAAGTGCGTGGGATTGGCACTGTACTTTCTGGCCAGTGGCGAGCGTGTCTCAATCATATCGGAACAATTTGCTCTGCCTCGTGCACGCACCATTAAATGCTTGAAGGTATTCTGCAATTCGGTGATGACCAATCTGGGCAGAGCTCTTCGCCTGCTGCCCCAGAGCGAGGCGGACTGTGCGAACGTCGTGGCCGGTTTCCAGAGGGAATGCAACATGCCCGGAGCACTGGTCGGAGTCCTAGGTGTGTGCTGCATACCATTGCGTGGCAAGAGCAAAAGTGACGCTGAATTTACTCCAACACTGAGGATGGAATTCCTACTAGACGATCGCATGCTCTTCCGTGAGCTGCAGCTGAGCAACGCCAACGGTTCCAAGGCGCCGTCACCCATGTTTTCGGACACACCAAATCAACTCACCCAGCTACCTTCGCGCTGCATCAACAGACGCTTGGTGCCCGCCTTTGTGCTGGCCCCCATCAACCAAAACTATCCCCTGCGTCCCTGGCTGCTGCAGCAGTACACCAATCCTGCGGATCCCCATGAGTATGACTTCAACGAGGTAGCTGACCACCTGCACGAGCTGAGCGACTGTGCTCTGCATCGCCTCATGTCCCGCTGGCGATTCCTTAGCCAACCACTAGACATAAGTTTCCAGACTGCTTCATCCATTATTACGGCTGCTACAGTGCTACACAATCTGCTCGAGGAACTGAGCGAGCCCCACATGCTCGAGTGGGGCAACACGGTGGACGTTTCCAGATTCAGGTCACCACCGATGCCCCCAAAGCTTGACGCTGGCGGAACGGACGCACGAGCCTTGGACGTACGCGATTTTCTGGCACGCACCATCAGCTCCACTGAGATGTAAACTAGACTAAGAGATTACCTAACACTACCAAGTAGCACCCAAGTAAAGCCCACATAGAAATAAACGATTCGTATACATTAAAATAATGTAAATTTATTTGTTTTTAAAAGTTGTTTAGTTTAATTTAAACACAGTACACAATTTAGTACAGACGCTGTGGTGGGCCCATGGATGACTTGATGTGCAGGGAGCGCACGTTCTGCCAGTTTTTCTTGAGCAGAGAGACCAAGAAATTGATGGACAGACTGACGTTCTGGGAGAGCTCGTCTTGCTTCATGTCAACGTGTCCAACGGCAACGGACAGGCACAGAACCTTCTTCATCTGGAACTTGATGGTGGACTTGACCTCCTCGATCTTGGCCATCATGGACTCCTGGTGGGACAGCAGACCAGGGAACTTGCCAGCCTTGTTAAGACCGGGACCCAACAGACGAGGGATCTGCTTGATCAGGGACTCGGAAGCCAAGAAAGCGTCATAAGACTTGGCCAGTTTCTTGACCAGCTTCTTGTTCTTGTTCAACTTCTTAAGAGCCTCAGCATCCATGAACTCAACGCCGTTGGCCTTGGCCTCATCGCAATGCTGCTGATCGCCCAGAATGCACACCTTCATCTTGGGACGGGGGATGTGCTTCAACCTGTAAATAGGAGACAAGTATAAGATTAGTAAGGAAAGACTGGAGGACAAGTTAAGGTGTAGGCAAAGAATTGGGCAAGATTCAAGGAGGCAAAACTTACACAGCTCGCAGAGGAGCAGGCGTTTGTTAATATTTAATAAATTTAAGGGGTTCGGTATCATTGCTGATGCCTACTCAATTTGATTTAAAGACCCTGAGTGCAGGTCCGCCGGCTGTGAGACACAACCGACTGCCTGACGCTGAAACCATCTCTTTCTCTCACTCGAGTGGGAGTAGATGCGAGTGCAGCGCAGGTATTTTAGCCAACGTACTTGACAGTGCCAGAGAAACGCTTGTCCTTTTGGGGATCGTAGTTCTTCAGGCCAATTTGGAGTTCCACCGTTTCCAGGAAACCGCGCTTCTTCTTCAGCGAAGCCTCAAGGAGGCCGCTGACACCCTCAAGGAGCGTATCACGTGAAACTTTCGACCTGTAATTGGAAATAAGTATTTATATTAAATAAATTTATATGCTTTTGATGTAGATTGTTTTCAAATGTTCGAAAATTGTGTAAATGTTTGCAACTTGCATGGATAGTCACATATTTAACAACAACTTTTAATATTTAATTTTGCAATCATTTCCAAACTGATGTGGTCATTGATATTTGTCCAAAAAGCTGGTTTATGATTGCCGAAAACAAAAAATACAGTACTCAAAATTGACAACAGCATCTTATCAATCAAAATGCTATGTATTTTCTACTATATTTTAGCGGATGCTTTATATTTTTTAAGATTTATTTTAACGAAATTACTTACGACATGTCTATCCGCTTGCGACGTGCGTTTCAGAAAGAAAGAATAGTGTTGCGGCGATAACACTTAAGCCAGTCGATAATTTAGTAACAGAGTTGCTTAGGAAATACAGCTCTGTTTCAACACAGTGGCACCGCTGCGTTTCATTTATGCTGAATAGCTCAATTCAATTGAACTTGTTCTGAACGAAAACAAAAACAAGCTATAAACAAGTTTTTCAACAATTTACAAGTGTTTATTATTACAATTTATTTGTAAGCTATTGGCTCATATTCTATAGCATTTCGTTTTTAATGATCTCATGATTGCAATCAAGTTAGTTGTTTTAAAGCTATATATTTAGTTAACCGTTTCCATGCGTGAATGAAGAGCATGCATAAAGAGCAATCGAAGAGTCACGCAGTATTCAACTATTGTCTCTTGCATTAAGTGAGAGAAAGAAAAGATTTCGTGGTCAAACAAAACAATTGCTTTCACTATCTCAGCGCTCGTATTCGGCGTTGGGCCTGCGTTGCGTTTTAAAATAAAACTGCTGTCCGTGTGTCGTGTGTGGTGAGTGGTTGCTCCATCGGTGCAATACACATATTATATAATTTATCCAAATGTGCACTGACTGATTTTCACACAGGCAAGGATTGCAGCAGCACTAAATCTCCAGGACCCAACAGCGTCTCCAGACATTGGACATGGCGCGTCTCATTGAGAGCAATGTAAGTTACGAAACAGAAAACACAATTGCAAGTTCTGCAGCTTTTGCATAATTCTTTACATTCCTCTGGTCTGTCTGCCGTCCGCATCGTATCTTCTAACACATTCTGCTACAATTTCATAATTGTTAAAAATATATATAATTATATGTACAGACGCTTGTGAGCAAATATGTATTAAACATTTGGCATCTCCCGCAAAAGAATTTGAGGAATACATTTGTGTATATGTCCATAGTATATTCACGTTTGTGCAAGTAGGGAACTCTGAATGACGTCAAGCCCCAAATGTTTATGTCTCATAGAAATCATATATTGATGCTTTTAAATTGTTCTGTCAGTCTGCTTGCTCTAGTTTATTATTTGCTGTTTTGAGAGCCATTGAACCTAATTATGTATTGATTAACCATTTTCTGTTTCTGTTCATATCATAAGGGCAAACGTCACGATACGGCAAGTCACTCACATCCAATCAGCTGTTCGTAAATCCAAAATGCTCTTTAAGCATTAATAACTCTCTTTCACTCGTAACTGTTTTTTTTCTTGTCTGCCGCCATTATGTGTTTGCTCTCTTACTGGCGTGATTTGTTAGCTCTCTCGCAAAACTACAAACATTTTAGCTTTCTCATCGTTAGATAAGCCAACTGCCTTAACAGTGAGTTGTGTATGTATTTTCATACAACTAACTGAATTGAACTTTGTAACCGGTTTTCAAATCGTCAAAATAGATTAAACAAATTTTAAATACTACCCATGTACATTAAATTTACTTAATATCTTTCTGGTTTTAAATACACTATTTCGGATAATACTTAACTAGTCAGCATGCTTAACACTATCACTGTTTAGCTACGCACGCTGAGTCGGCACCGAGCCCTCGTGTTGACTTCGCCGCGTTGACTTCATTTCAATTGGAAATTGTGCGCGATTGCGGTCGGTTCATCAAACGCTTGCGCTGTGTTTCAATTGTCGGTCAAGTTCAATAGCTGAAAAATTGTAATTGCAAATACGTTTTAAATAATATTACAGTAACAAATAGTGAACAAGTGTATATAAAATGACAGATTTTGATGTAAGTGAATAAAAAAAATGATGCATAGAGCAATTGGAAATACGAGTACACGTTGCCGCTCTCTTAGCTGCCAGCTCAGCTGGCGCACGCTCTTTCTTTCTCTCTGTTTATCATTGAGTGTGTTTGTGACGTCATAGATAATTATGTATTTACTAGTCGGAGTGCATGCATGAAGAAACGTACTCCTAAAATGGACTATGATTTCAAGGTCGCTTCGGTGTTGGTTAAATAACCTCAATTATTACGTTGTGTTTGTGGGGCTTCACAGACAGGGCTGAAAGTTCATGAAACCCGCAGATATGTAGATACTTTTTTTTAACTCAAATCATGTTGGCTTGACAACGATTCAGTTGAGTTATCATTTATGTATTCAATTCGACCTCTAATCAGCAAAGGCATCTGTCTGGCAAAATAACCATGTACAATCGCTGTTGTTGTTTGTAGTAAACACAGGAATAATAATATTATGATTTAATCTATTGACTTACACAATATTAATTTCAGTTTGTTCCCATCGCCGTCGGCGTTGTGGCCGTCGTTGCTGGCGCACTGATAGTCCACTATTTTATCAACAAGAAGTCCACCAAACCTCGGCGTGAACCCAATCGGACTGCACGTCTCCGCACACTTGTGGATCCCAACGATAAGTACCAGCTGCCACTAATCGAGAAGGAGGTAATCAGTCATGACACACGACGATTCCGCTTTGGACTGCCCTCCAAGCAGCACATACTTGGACTGCCAATTGGCCAGCACATTCATCTCATAGCCACAATTGATAACGAACTAGTCATTCGACCATACACGCCCATCTCTTCCGATGAGGATGTCGGCTACGTGGATCTGGTAGTGAAGGTTTACTTCAAGGATGTGCACCCCAAGTTCCCTGCTGGCGGTAAAATGACTCAACACTTGGAGCAAATGGAATTGGGTGATAAGATATCGTTCCGTGGTCCATCGGGTCGTTTGCAATACCTGGGCAATGGCACCTTCTCCATCAAGAAACTGCGCAAGGATCCGCCCAAGCATGTGACGGCCAAGTATGTGAACATGATTGCTGGTGGCACAGGTATTACACCCATGTTGCAACTCATACGCGAAGTGCTGAAGCGCAACGAGAAGGATAAGACACAACTCGCTTTGCTCTTTGCCAACCAGGTGAGTCGATTGATTTTATATAGCTGTCAAGTCTGAGGCTAAAGCTTGTTTATATTACAGAGTGAAAAGGATATTCTGCTGCGCAGTGAACTGGACGAGCTGGCCAAGAAGCATCCCGACCAGCTAAAGGTCTGGTACACGGTGGATAAGTCTGGCGAAGGTGAGATGCGGTTTAAAATGAAGCTCAGTCTGCACTTGTCATTCACAAACAAAGTCATTTCAAGAGAACAATTTAAAGCAAAAGTAGCAAGAGTTTTATGTTGAGTTGAGTTTATTCTTAGCCTAAAGTTAGTCATAATTATTCTGTACAACTTTAAATTGAGTTCTGTCAGTCAGCCCATACACTTTTAAGCCGACCTCATTCATGTATTGTCACCGGCGTAGTTAAAAGCTGATATTGCCATCTATTATGTTGAATATTTCGTGTTTGCCCCCATTCGACACATGCTGCACTCAAACGGATGCCCCGCACGGCGCACGACCGGTTTTTAGCCTGGTCCTACAACACCGGACATGTCAACGATGAGATGATGCAAGAGCATCTGCATCCACCCAATCCAGAGACACTATGTCTGCTCTGCGGACCACCGCCAATGGTCAACTACACGTGCATACCGGGCCTGGAGCGTCTGGGTCATCGGTCTGAGCAGCGTTTTAGCTATTAAGTGAAACTAACTAGTTGACTAGTTTAAGTGTGCGCTTGTGTAGGTCCAAACAGCTGTAATCTTAATCCTTTTGGCATACAGAGTCTATCAACTAATCAGTTCATTGTTTCTTTGTCTAACCCCATGCAGGTTGGAACTACAGTGTGGGCTTCATCAATGATGAAATGATTGGCGCTCATCTGTTGCCGGCCAACGATGACACAATTGTCCTGCTCTGCGGCCCACCTCCAATGATAAACTTTGCCTGCAATCCAGCGCTTGACAAGCTCGGCTATCATCCGGACACACGATTTGCGTACTAGATAGAGATTAGCAGCAGTTGGATTCAAGCCTCTGGAGCGATATTATTTGCATTTCTGTTTGTCAAATTTCTTAACACGCTCAAGTATTGCTTTTGTAACCATATTCGAGATCAAAACGAATTAATCACTAACGATTAATCACATAGTTAGTATGTGTGTTTGTTCAGCTTTAACTAAATTTGTTAAGAAGGCTACAATTGCTTTCCCTGAGCACTTTAATTTCTTCTTTTATTTGTGTAAATAAACAACTTTTTAGCTGATTTGCATAAACAATTTGTTGCCATTGAACTCTGATCTGACATTCAATTTGAATTGATTTAATTAATTTGTTCATTTGCTTTCATTCAGTAAAAATATGTTAATTTGAACCGTTTTCTACGACGACTCTTTTAAGCAAAAGAAACTAGTGAAATTTAATTGCAATTTTCATTAAGAAGCACTTAAGTGCTGGATTAAGTCTGGGTTTTTTTTTTATCTGATTTCTAAGCAAGCTTGACAATATCTAATGGATCATGTATATACTATAAGCCTATCAATTGATTGATGTACAATTGGCTACACTTATTGAAGAAGAATTGAATAAAAATATTTCTTTAAGAAATAAAATTTAAACTGTTAATTTTTACCCTAGATCTATAGATTGTTGTGCAGATTATTTCAAAATCCCATTAATTTTTTAGATCGTGCCTTGAAGCCTGGAAAGACTTGAAAGGATGGTATGATATTTCTTATAGAAATGAGTTCCTTTCCTTACTCCTTTGTTCCTGTGGATCCATTAAAGTAAAAAAGAATTTTTTCAGGGGCTACTGAATTGAAATTTTATTCATGCTTAGTAAAATCCGACATACAAATATGATTACAAAATAAAACCGTTACGAATTCTATTTAAATGTAATTAATTGTAGCGAATAAAACATCATGTAGCAATTGTCCAAATTCATAACCCATTCACTGTTTTTAGTCTAATAAATAGTAATTTATTACAGTAAAATGTTTAACTAAATGTTTAGTAAGCGTGATTACGTTAAATATTAAAAGTAATATGTGTTAAGTAGTATAAAATCTAGTTTTGTAACTTGGCGAGTGTCTAGCTTACATTTTATGGCTGAATTAATTGTTATAATGGGTAGTAAAATTGGTATTTATGTATATATATATATTTGTTACATTTGTTGCGTGGTTCACAGAACATTTATAGCCTATATTTTGTTAGCATAGTATAATATATATTGTAGCATAAGTTAATATTATGTTATGTTATTCAGAAGGTTTGTTTTTGAAAGCCATAGTATGGTATACAAATCATATGTTGGTATATATAAATACGCACTATAAGATACAAATATAAAAGGGAATTCGGTTCAAAGAGAAGCACTCAACTTAAGCTAGCCTAAGTTTGTTCTTTTTTTATGTTTATGTTAAGGTTTGAGTTTCATATTTTATGTTTATAGCATTTATTCATCGTGTGGTGCTCTTTAAAAATCGTTTGCTACTGCTGCTCACGCTTTGCGTGACAATTCACCTGAAGCTGAGGACTTGAACATGGGTGTAAAGTGAGTGTGTGTGTGTGTGTGTTTGTTGTGTTGAGTTCTTGATTGTAGCTCATGTCAGCATATTTCTGTATGTGTCCAATAGTTCCTACAGATGCTGCTACTTATTTTAGTTGGCAGTGCTCGTTTTATTTCACGTGGCAGCAGTTCTTAGTGTTACTCCAACTTAAACATTTAACGAATAGAACTAGTCGAAGGAATACAATGAAAAACATTAAAACTAAACTAAAATACAATACAAATTTGATGCTGTTGTACAAAAAAAGAAAACAAAAAACTCTTAAAACTTATAAAACAAATTGACTTTCGGGTTCAGATTCAGGACAGACAGTGTATCCAAAGTGCATCGTTTTGCCGCCTTATAAGACTGAACAAGTGCGTCGATATCCTGTTCGCTCACTTCAACAGGCTCGATTGATGCGACACGCTTGAATCTGTAAAGGAATTGACATGTTAATCATACAATTTCCAAGGCATTGCTTAAAGTCTTTGGTCTTACTTGTCACGCTTGTACTTTTCCCGTATGGCCTGCGTGGGTTGATCTTTGGCTGCCTTGTGTGTCTTAAACAGCATGAGAACCACATCTTTCAACTGTTCCAACGAGTATGTGGTTATCTCTTCCATCTGTTCCGTCCACACGGGCATACCCAAAATATGACGCGCTGCAGCGAGCGAAGCAGCCGACATAAATGATGGCAAATATTGCATATAAGACTCGCCCTCCAACAGTGACAACTCGGAAATATACTGCAAAGGAAATGGTATAAAAATTAATATAAATAACTTAGTAGATTAATGGGCTTTTAACATACCAGAGTCAAGTTCTTGAGCTTCTCAGGCATGTCGCACAACACAGCATAGGTGTTGATGAACACATAGGCAGTGGGTACGCACAAGTTGAAGGATAAAATCTTGAGGAACGCCTGCTCCATGCGCAGCACTTGGGCCTTCGTATAGCTGTCGTCGGTAATGAAGACAAACTCACTAACATCTGGTGGATAGATCTCCTCATATTTACTGGTAAGATATGTAATTAGAAAATGGAAAAGTTATTAATTATTTAACTTAGTAATGAAATCCTAAAGAACTTGTCAAATTATTCAGTTATTTGTTGTTTTATATAAAATTTTAAAGATCTAAATCGGACCAATTTAAGTGCATAAAATAATAGATTTTATTTGCTCTTTATTTTACTTGTTCTTTTAGTGACTTCTTGTCCACTTTCTGTGGTCAACTACACTTTAACGTGATGGCCATAGGGCCAAGTGGCCACAATGTTGCCAACTATTTGGTTTACTTGACACAGCCATTTTATTGGCCAAGTGTGTTGCCACAAAACTATCAATCATAAGAGCAGAAGTGTAGTCTCTAGGGTAACTGGAAGTACATTGTGATAAATGGTGACATCTCTGGTCCCTAAGCAGAAATAACAACAACAATAACTCGAGCATAATTTGACACAAGTGGAGGGTGTGTGTGCGTGTGTGTGTGTTGCTTTGGTGATTACTTACGCAGCAACGTACATGGCCGCAGTGCCAACCAATTGAAGCTTGGAGCGTTGGACCGACATCTGGCTGAGAAAGCGATCCAAATACGAGACGGTTAAATGAACTGTCTCCGTGTCCATTTTATACTCATCGCCGACTTCAACCAGCCAATCAACCAAAGTAGCACGCATAGCATGATTGATGTCAGTCTGTCGACGCATGTAGTGAGGCTTTGGGCGATGCTTCTTCTGCAAAGACCGGAAAATAAGCAAGTTATAACGTAGTTTACATAGAGTTAAGCATAAGTGTTAAGTGGTAAATACCAGATGTATTCCCTTGTCTGTTGTTTTAGCCAACTGCTGATTGATTCAATCAACTGTCAAGTAAAACAAAAGAATTCAAATATTTGTGCAAGTCAAAATTCTTTTCAACTCATTCTCGACGCTTTCTAAGTTTGGTATTTCCTTAGCAGGTAAAAAAAGCGTCCAAACTTTGGCTACACTTGGGAACTAAACTCGTTCGCTCACACACGACCCCCCCTCTGCTCCCCTAGCTGCTTCACTGTCCTCTTTGTCCACACAGTGGTACGAAATCGAATTTACCAATTTTTATTTGTTTATTGGTTATTTGCTTGTACGTGAGACAAATTCAAATTCAGTTTGATGTGCCACTCCCACAGGCGGCGTATGGCAAATCTTTTGGTCCGCAACGGCTTCGTGTACATTAGGTGTTTATTTAATGGGCAGTTTAACGATTATTGGACACGCCAAACGCCATCGGAAATGGCCGTTAAGTATTGGGGCGAAAATAATGCCCAGTTGGGAGTACTTCAAGCCATGCTTAACTCCATAAAGCGACAAGATTTCCACAGATTCAACAAAGCAGTTTTGATACGAGTGAGCTTTATAGATGGTATATAAATAATTGTTTTATGGTGGTAATTAGGTAGGACTGTAAATAGTTGGCTAATAAATACGAATATCCTACAGATTATCAATTATATGGTTAGTAAACATAATTAGATACAATAATTAATCGTTTATAATGGTATTTAGAAACATTTAAGAGTCTTTCCGAGTTGAGATGGCAACAAAAACCCCTTGTTTTGCTATCAACTAGCAACTAACCTGGCAACCGAGCAAACAAGCTCAAAGCTCTCAACCGATTTGAGTTTCAAAAAGCAAACAACTTTCACACTAGAACAAACTTTTTCTAATTTGATGCGTAGAATTTGAAGACACAACACAAAAAGGATCAAGATGACTCTCAAAATGGCATTGTGCACCCAGGATGACCTCAGTGAGGCCATCAAGCTGCAGAAACGGGAGCAGTACGAGGAGGAACGCAAGAAACGCATTTTCAATGCCAAGCAGCGGCTTTTTGGGGTGAGTTCACGCTAGTGACAAAAGTTCTACTTTTAAAATACTTTCCTTAGCTGGATTTGGACACTTTGGAGCGCCAGATAATGGAGAAAAAGAAGCAGGAGAGTGAGAAACTGGAGTGTGACAAGCGCTTTGAGGAACAGGAGCAACTGCAGAAGCGTCTGATCACAGCCAAGGAAAAGGAATTGGAGAAGGAGAAGCGCATCATTGACTCGGATCTGAATTTCTATCGTTGCCGCTACCAGCGCAAGGATCAGCGACGTGAATTCGATCTTAACGATCCCAATTTCCTAAAGAAATCAACTCCGGCACGCATTGCGGATAACGATCTCACATTGGGCATTTCCAGTGCCCAGATCTTCTTTGGTGAGGATCTGAACAGGAGCGATCGACAGGTGCGTCAGCGTGAACAGCAGCGTGCCTGGCTAGATCAGCAGGTAATGGAGCGCAAGCAGGCGGAGGAGGCGCGTCGCAAGGCAGACAATGTGTACGTGGAGAGCGTGTGGTGTCGGGACAAGCATCTGGAGGAGATGGCCAAGTCGGATCATCGCATGCGCCATCAAATTATACACAAGATACGTCAGTTCAACATCAATCTGGCCAAGCAGAAGGAAGAGAATCGCTTGCGTACCAAGCAAGAGACCTACGAGGACGACATGGCCGAGATTTATAACATGCTTTCGAGTGACATGTTAACCGAGAATCCAGATGTGGCACAGTCGCGTACCAATCCGAACAAAAAGATTGCTTTTATGTACCGTGGCATGACAGCCGATGAACTTCGGGACTTCCGCAAGGGTCAGGAGCAACAATTGGCGGACACGATGCAGCGAAAGACTGAGGCTCAGCTCATGGACAGACAGTGGGAGCAATATGCCGTCAACATGGATCGCACACTCATGCACAAACAGATCGACATGGATCGCAAGCACAAGCAGCAACTGGATGATTTGGTTCGTGACAATGCTCGACTGGCCATTGAGCAGGACCAGCAGCGCAAGGATTCGCTTGAGAAGCTCAGCAATGCTGTCTACGACGACTTCTACGATCAGTTCAACAAGACTTCACGTTAATTTCATTTACTCCCCATCCATTTGTCGTTCTTTTGAGCCGTGTGTGGAACTGCTTTGGCAGCACTGTACTTTGTGGTAATGAGTATCCAGTTGCGGGAGCAGTTCCACACACGCTCAGTTCCTAAGAAGGAAGAGACAGCTTGGATATTTCCCTCTTAAATTAAAGTCACACTTGAATAAGTTAATAAAGCTTAAATTAAATGTAGAGCTTTGTTTCCAGTTCACTGTAATTATTTAATCTTCCCTAAGGATTTAAGTTCATTTTAAGAACTGAAGAAAATTCATAAGAAAAACTAAAATAGTTTAAGACGGGATCTAATTAGAATTACTCAACTAATAAAAACCTTTTCTTTACCTGAATTTAAAATCCTTCTACTGAGTCTAGCTTTAAATTGTTGGACAGCTGCGCTTACTTGCAATGCGCAGTGAACCCAGAAAAGGAACGCATTTAAGCGCCTTCCAGCCATGCGCAGCAATCCATGTAAGACAGGGACGGGAATAGTGTTCATATACACACACAACACAAACACAAGCACAAGCGCAAGCAAAATAAATAAACGAAGACGGCGCTGAGCTAATGCCTGTGCCTCTCAGGCGCTCAACACAAGACAACAGCAGAAACCAGTGATGCAGGCAAAGAAAAGGAAAGCAAAGAGAAGAAAAGGAAAACGAAGAGAAGTAAAGAAAAGGCATCGAGCCGCGAAGACATCACCACCATTAGGGAGCGACAGGGTTCTGTGTGTGTTTTGACTGCGTATACGTGTGTGTGTGTGTGTGTAAGTACCTTTGACGGAAATGGAAAATCGTTTTGTGCGTGACAAGACACACACCACACAGAGCACACAACCATTAGTAATACCAGCAAATATAGTAATTGTATTAAACTATTTACTATGTGTTTAGAAATTATTTTAAAAATCTTTCGAAATTTGTGTTGTTTACTTACCTCGCTCACGCGGAAATTTTCCAGAATGGCATGTTGATACTGCACCACCTCAAAGAAACGCTGACGATCATTGCGTGGAGGCAGTTCCATTTTAGCGGCTATGGAATCATCATTGCATTCGACCAGGCTGTCATCAGCCGACACTTGGCCATTGCTGACCTCGGCCATTGAACGGTCCACCGACATTGGGGAGAGCACCTCGGTGACGGACATGGGTGTGTTGTCCAGATTATAGCCATGTTGCATGGGATACTCCTTGTGCATCAAATCACTAGTGGCACGTTTGAACATATCATTAAAGTGTCATTAAAAGAGTCCAGGAGGCACTTACAGTTTGCCAGTGTCACATTGTATGTTCTCCTTCTCGGCGGCATTAGCTAAGGGCTTGCCAACGTTGTGTTGCAAATGCAACTGAACCTGTGTATCGATGTTGTCCTCATAAACAGAGAATGTCTTGAATTGCTCCACAGGCACCACATTGGTTTTTTTGCCGCCGCCATAGCCTGCATTTTCATCAGCTCTAATATTAATATTTCCAACTTCACGGAAAGCCTGCAAAAAACAAAACACAATTAAATCAATTAAGAGTGTATGAGTATGTGTGTGCGCTTGGAGTTGTGTGTATTTCTGTACAACACTATCAAATTCAGCAGCGGGAGAGCGAACGTCAGTTGCTATCGCACTCTTGGAAAAATCCTGTTACGTGAGTTGTGCAGTCGTCGATCGCTTTCGCTGTTACTCTTTTGCTGCTGTTTCCCTAAGCGCGCCCTTTGCTGGCTTCCCTGTGTACTACTCTCTCTCTGTCTCTCACACACACAAGCACAGGCACTCTATGCATGTGTGCCCACTGCAATTGCATTGCAGTGCATGTGTACCTCGTTTGCCTGTTTTCTTCAATTGCTTTTAGCATGCTTTTGCTCTCTGGAAGTTCCTGCTCTTTTGTATTTGTAGTTGTTTGGAAAAAAACGCGCAAGATTCGCTGCTGAAATTGCATTTCTAGGTTAGTTTTGCAGATTAGGCGCGCAATCTAAGCCTCGCAGAGAAAACCCCACACACACACATGCACAAAAATGCACACATGTATTTATTTAGTTGAAACCTGCAAATGCTTATCTGTAAATGTGTTTTTAGAACATTTTAAATAAAAATCTTAGGGTGCCGCACTCAGTGAGAGAGAGCATGAAGTGATAGCAATACAAAAACAGACAGACACTAAAAACCACCACCGTTCTATCCAGTCCTTGGAAACAAACGGAACGGAACGTAACGTTGCGATCACACTACCACCACCATCAAAGCTGAACGAGGCAGCTGCATTAGAATGAGCACAACAACAAAGTTTGGGACGAAATTACGTTGTATTTGTGATGGAACCTTACCACTTTGCCAGAGGGCGCGGGGATGCCGCGCGGCACGTTGCCATGGTTGTTGTTCGTGCTTAGCACGCCCAAATTGGCGCGCGGTGCCAGGGCCTTCTCCTTGCCACCGATGGCAGCCAGTGGCTGCTTTCCGACCATAGTTGATTTTTCCTTTAGATTCGGCATACTTGGGTTTTCCTTTTCGATGCCACGATGTTTTTGATAACTTGCCATTTTTTATGAGTTTTCACACAATAAAATTGTAAGCGCAAGTAATTTGCTTAATTTGTATCCAAAGGCGCTGACTAGTTTTGAGTTGCGCCTTGCTCTTTTTATTTGTCACTGTAAAATGGTGGCTTTATCGTTGTTTCTCTTTATTTTGTGCACTAGTATGTGTGCGTGTAAATTTTGTTTCTTTAGCTCAGCTGCTGCGTCGGCGTCGTCGACTTCGAATCGTCGTTTGTTGAGTCGCTTCGGTTTTTACTCACACCAACATAAATGCTTATGTATGTGAATATATGTATGCTCAAAGTCGTCCGCATTCGCACACAATGATGATTTTATCATAAAAATTTAAAGCACAAATTACATTCAACATTCACGACGCACACAATTTATTGAGATTCATTTGACTTTCAATTTTTACAACATTTTTGCGCCTGTTAAGCAGCTGAATTAGATTTCCATACAAATACGAAAAGAACACATTCACGTCAATATTGGATTGCTTTGCCTGAGATTGCACTGTATATTTTTTTATTCCGTCACCGTATGCGAGTCCCGAAAATAATTTCGCTTGTCGCGCGGCCAAAGAGCAATTGCTTTTTGATTTTTTCCCGGTCAAACAAGCGAACTCGTTTATTCGTTCTGTCTTTACGATGTCAAATAGTTATCGAGATATCGATAATGCTGACGTGCTCGTTCGATAAGTGAGTATCTGCCCAGAGAAATTTTTATCGAATGTCTGTACCTGTTAAATTGGTTTTAATGATGAAAGAAGTATAACTAATTTTAAATTATTAATATGTTCACCTACAGACGGGTTAATTAATAGCTCGTTGCCAATTTTTTAAGTAAGCGATTATTCCCGTTTACAAGTCTACACAGCTTTCTTCTAATGAAATGGCAGCGCTGTGAAATTTGTGTTGCCAGATCAGTAGATCGCCTCTGTACATTGTTCGAAATTCGAAAAAAGGGCAGTGTATGCTGCTTACACATTCGAAGTATTTGAAATTTGACCGCCAAGAAAATTGTATGTTTAATTTAATAAGTTTATTAATGACTTAACTAGGAATTTATGTTTAAAATTTGTTTAAATTAGTTTTACATGATTAGTTTAACTTAATTACATGCATATAAAATTAAATTGAATTATTTTTATTACAATTTCCCCAAGAATATATTGAATACAATTTTATATTTAAATACTTATTAATTAAATACCTTCAGCAAACACTTAAGTGTAAAATGTTAAGCATTTCTGAATTACAATTTTAATTCTATCTTTTGCATTTTCTTATATAAATTAATTCATTCTGCATTGCTAAATCTTCTTTAAATCCCCCAAGAAAATAATTAGTCTATACACATATATATCTTTTGTGTGATAAAACTGAAAATAGGGAAAAAGGTTTCTGCACTTTTCTTTTGTGCATTTTGCGCAATATTTTTGTGTTGCGAATCGCACCTTAAAAACGAGAGCGACCTGAGCTCAGGTAGTGCACCCTTAAGCACAAGAGGTCAGGGGTCAGGGGACAGGGAACAGGGTATACATTATAAGAAAGCAGGGAGACTTCTTCGGACTTTAAACAGCTGTCAATTCCTTGTCTGCCCGTAAACATCTGCAGCGCGGCAAATGCGCTCCACGATGGTGACAAAAGAGTGCGCAAATCACAGTTATTAATTTATTTAAAAAGTACATTTTATTTCTTTATAGAATTTTTATTCTAAAATCCATTGGTTTCATTCCATATGCCCCCTTAAATCTGTATAATAAAGGTGCGAATTTGCATGGGATTGAGTGTGACGCTGAATCTGGAAGAGTCGTCCGCCTCCCTAGCTTGGAGTGGCTCATAGGGGGCGGTAAAGTACTCCACGGATTTGGGCAGTGAACCATCGTGGTGGAACTTGAAACGTTTCATCTCACTCAAAGGCATATTACCATCCAGAGTGGTCTCCCGAATCTCCTTTCCCGCCAGCGTATCGAAGATGTGGCGTATGTTGAAGCTGACGGTGTGTCCTTCGTGCTGGTCCATAAAGTGCTCGAAGCGCAGCAGCAGTTCGTTGGAGGAGTAGGGCTCCAGGGTGAGCAGGTTAACCGATTGGGGTAAGTCGCTAAAGTCGGGAATCGTCTGAGGTTTCACTGTGCTGGCGGTGTTGGAGCTGCTGAAGAACCTCCACAGGGGCAGGTGAATCTCCTGCTGAGCTATGCGCTCCGCAGCCGTGGACTTGGCCGACACTCCACTGAGGATTAGATGAATTTTACCCCGAGCAATTAGTCCCGTTCCATACTGCTGCTCGTTGAGGGCTTCGCCCACGCCAAAGGCATCGTCGTTGAGCAGGCGACGGTGCAGCATTAGTTCCAGTTGACCATCGGCTAGACTGGAACCGCCCTGGGCACGATCGTTGAGCAGCGCCAAGCGCTTCTCCTCGCTCTCAAGAGCAATTCTAGCTGTGACCGGGTAATAGTTGCCACTCACGTCCTCAGTTAGATCGGGTTCAAAGTATTCCCGTTTGTTTCTCTCTCTTCGGATCATCTCACGTCCATTTGAGTCGGTGTAGAAAACGCCCTCGGAGGAGATGCCGCTTTGGAAGCGGGTAACAATCTCACGTCCATTGTCGTCTTCAATAGGAATCGGTCCAATCAACCACTCGAACTCCACGCGATTGACGCCCTCGTAGATGCGCACTACTTGGGAAATGTATTCGTTGAAGTGCTGATGCACCTCCTTCACCCGATCACCCTCGTAGACCGAGTAGCCTACATTGTCGGTCAGCTCAGCGATGTCTCCGTCGGGGCGGAAGATGTAGGCGCCTGAGGAACGTCGCTCAGCTGCGCCATTGTCGCCACGCGCTCCCTTGTAGACGGCAAAGTTCTGCTCGATTTCCTCCGAGACGCCGTTCATTTCCACCGACTTCAGGCGTCCAGTTTTGCTGAGGAACACCAGCTTGATGAGCTGTAAAGTGGGTAATCCCCGTGAGAAACGTTAGTACCTTCTTATTACCAATCCTTTCACCCAAAACTCACCGAGTTCTGCACCACAAATTCATCTGCATCGGCAACGGGTTGAAGCTTTCGCAATTTCTGCTTGATCGAGTGCAGCCGCTCGAAGCGACTGAGTGTGGACACTTCGGCATCCTTGGGAGCTGGCGCAGCTCTGATGTAGTAGTTGGCAATCTTGTCCACAGCTGCCTGGAAGATCAGCTCGTGCTGCGTGCGATTCGAGCGGTGTTGTACGGCCAGTAGCTGCCAGGGCAGCGGCACAAGCTCCGAGGGCACAACGAGACCCTTCTCATCTGTGACCAAGTAGTTATCCTGAGGCACAGGCACACGCACGTACTGCACAGTGGGATGGGCCAAGGGATTGAACAGGGTCACGACCACATTGTTGGCACTGTCCTGAGTGAAGGCACAGACGCTGATGTTCAGCTCCAGGCAACTGTCGAATTCTCCCGACGTTAGGTTCGTGAGAACCCTAAGGGAGTACCTAGCGTTGTCCTGGGCATGAACCACCGCATCGGTGAGCAGACGGTCATAGTCCTGGGCCACTGCCTGCTTCTCCGTACCAGTGATGGCATCGTGATGCTGCATAATGCCCATGACCTCACGCAGCTCGTTGAGGTTATCGTCGTGCTTCTCACCTGACAGGTGGGCAAAGGCACTCAGCTGCTTAACGGTTTGCAGCAGGTGATTACCATCCCGCTCGAAGCGTTTCTGGGTGGGACGCGAGGTGAAGTAACCGGTCCAGTAGGAGTGCGAGTCACTCGAGTAGGGGAAGAAATCCTGCGTCTTGTTGGGCCAGGTGTGCATCATCTGATGCAGCTCGTACAGGTAGCACGAGGGGGTGGAGTAGAACACATTCACCTTGGATCCCGTCGCTTGGCGTTCATTGACATACCTGTGGGTTGAATAGGGAGTAAGTCATGAGGTGGAAAGTAGTAGGTTTGGGAGGGTTTTTCCTACTTTATCAGCTTGTCCATGTTCTTGAAGTTGATCTCTGCATCCTCGTACTGGAAGTCATCGCCCATTGGCACCATTATGTGCGTAGCTCGGAAGGATTTCGACATGGTCATCACATAGTTGATGAAGTCGTCCACTCGTGCCTTCACATTGTTGTCGTAGCTCTTGCTGTCGATTATGGGCTCATCACTGCACAGTATGTCGAAGCAGAATCCTGGTGGAGCTGAGTAGTGTCGGTAGAGCAGACCTGTAAAGAGGTCCGAGTCCTTGAGGGATTCACTCGATTGCCAAATCATTTCCAAAGCCACATCTTCAATTCGCTGACGTTTCTCCATGTAATCCATGCGGGCAAAGAACTCGCCATTGTAGCCCATTTGGGCAAAGATCGACGCCATTTCACGGGAGTGACCAAACGGATCGATTTGCCAGCCCACGCGGGGTCGAGCACAGGAGCCGAAGGTGTCGTTCAGCAGTCTGTAGGGGAGCAGGGGGGAGTAGGGAGTGTTAGACTTTGAATAACCCTGTCAAGTGAGGTGTGGAGGTACTTGGAGGTATTTCCTGTAGAGCTTAGGTTAAGCCCACTTTAGTTACTTACTAGCCTAGAAACCGTTTAACTTTAGTCACTTACTTCAATCCCAGCGAGAACTGATCGATGACGCTCTGATAGTGCACAGCTGCCTCGTCGTTCATGCTCCACGCACCGCCAATGAACTCCAGACGCCCCTCGTTGACCAGTTTCTGTACCAACCGCTGCACCTGCTCCGTCTGCTCCTTGTACCACTTGTTGAAGAAAGCGGATTCGGCGTAGATGAAACGACGATTCGAATTCTTGAGCAGCTCAGCAATCACCGAATCGAGTATGTACTGTACTCCAGCATGTTGGATTCTGTTCTTGGCTCCATAGTAATACTGATCGACCGTCTTGAGCCAACCGACGTCGTCGTGCGAATGCGGCACCAAATGCACATTGATCATGTTTGCTCGTGTCTCCGGACATGACTGTCAAAGCAACCGAAGGGATTAGGGGTAATCAGTGGAAGGGTAGGTGGAGAAACCTACCTCGTAGCCACACACTGCCTCCGACTTGTGTGTGCCCAGCAGCAGCACGAGCAGCAGGGGAGCCAAGCTCCAAATCAGTTTCATGTTAGCGAGTACACACTGTACGACCCTTTGTAACGCTGCTCAGAACTCTGAGCAACAACTGAGGAGCATGGCGAACACGAAACTGCTTTTATAAGTGTGCTTAGCCCCCGATTAGGTCAGGAAGAGTACGAAGAGCGCCCCTTGGAGCGATAAGAGTTAAGCGTGCGTGTGTGTGGGTGTGTGTGTGTGTTTGAGTGTGTGTGTAGTGTAAATTGAGCTCTTCAAGTTGTTGATAAGCGCTGAGCACTGGGAACTTAGCTTTCTTGGATATAAGTGGAGCCTATTGTACCCTAGCAAAGGGTGTTATAGACTTGTGCTAAGCCATTGCTTATCAACCTAGGGTGTGTGCACAGCGGAGTCTGTTTAAAACTGTACAAGTTTTAAAGCTTTAACCCAACATTAGTCAAGCTAATAAAAAGCTTTTTTAATGCTAAAGTTTGAAACACATTCAAGTTCAAATATGATCACAAATGAGGGTTATGATACAGGGTAAGCCGCAGCTGAGCTTTCTCTGTTTAATTATTATTTAAAGACACTGCTTTCTTTCTTATATAACTTAAATTATAAGTGAGTTAAATATGTACTAAATTTGGATATTTATATTATTTAGTAAAATATAACAATACATAAAAAATGTACTAAACTTATTTTAGAAGGAATTTAATACATTTTAAATTTTGTTTGTAATACAGGGTGTTGCTCAGCTTGGCACGCTTTGATGATAGCTTTATTGTAGGCAACTTAAATATATAAAAATATAAAAAGTTTTTATAAAATAAATGTAAATATAATAAAAACGATTTCCATTTAAATATGTTATTAAAGGAACTTTAAAAAAAATTGACTATAAATATATATAAAAATAAAATAAAAATAAACAACATATAGGCATTTAAATCAATAAAAGAAATAAAAAAATAATTATTAAAATTCAAAAAAAAAAAAAGATTCTCAAAAATGTTACAATATTTAGCAGTTTTAAAGATTTCTATCTCTAAATTTTTGCTAAAAATAAAAACTATAAAAACTGTCATTACTTTTGAGGCCTTAAGTTGTACGAGTTCCTAACCGAAATCACATTTAATTTCCAACTTCCGGTCAGTTTATTCATGTTTACGCTCAAGAATAGCATTTATGGATGTCTTGGATTAGAAGTGTTTAGTTGTTACCCGCATAGATAAGTCTAGACCTGGCTAAATCGACCTCTATTCAAGGTACGCTCCACTCCACTCCAGTTGGGGGGTGCTTCATGTTGGTTAATCGTATTCATAATCTTAAAGTGGCAATTAAACTTGCTGATAAACACAAACACCTAATAATTGCAATCTCGTAGATTATTGATTTCACTTAAATGGATTTTAATTGATTATTGATTTTACACTACTATTTTTATGAATTCGTACCAAGTTGACTGAGCTATTTATTTATGCAGATAAGAAACTTAATTTCATTCTGGAATTCATTTCTTTTGTTTACTGCACGGAATTTAGACTCCACTTAGGGCCTGAAAACACTCTTCAGTTTAAGCAAATACTGTAAATTTAATAATTTATTACCAATTTGTCATGAATAATCATTAACTTTGTTGAGCTCGCAACAATTTGATTAATGGACAGCAAAGCACCTGAGCCGCGTGTCCTTGAAAGGACACAAGCGAGATGACTTAAGCGAAAAAGTTTCAGCACAGACAGAAGGATGACTTAAAAGTCTATTAAATAATTCCAAATGGTGTTTTACTTTCATCCCAGTTCAGACTTTTGTCCTCAAGCGTGGAGCATTAAAAATGCACGCTCAATTAATCTGGGAAAGTGAAAAGAAAGCGGAGAAAATCAGCGAATAAAATGCTCTTTCCTTAAAGCATGACTATGTACAAATTGTGGAAATTTAATTTAATATTTTAACATATAGAGTTTGTATTAAAAAGCTTAAGTAAATATTTATTATTTAAAATAAAAGAGGATTTAAGGAAGGACTTTAAAGAGCCTCTTTTTCCTACTACCCCATTAGGAGCAGAGCAGGCAGTACACTGAGCAGTAGTAGAAATATACCCTGTACACTGTACCCTCTACCCTGTCCGATAAGTATCAACTGAAAGTTTGTCTAAGACAAAGCTTTAAGCCTCTAGCCTTAACTACAGGGTATCTGCTGCCTTGTCATACAACAGAATTGAAAAAAAAGCAGTAAAATGAATGTAATTTAATTGGATTTCATTCGCGCTGCTCCAGAGTGGAGGTGCAGCTGTTTGATGGCTGAGGAAAAGCGGAAAATGCGCTTTAGCTGTCCTGCAGTTGCTTTGGCACTTAAAAAATTATTTAGTCTTTCATAGCAGGCAGCTGGGCAGCCCGGGAAAGTCCTGGAAAGCCACTCGAAAACGCGACAAAAAATTTGTGTCTCTCTTTTGACAACGCCGACAAAGTTGCGCTTGAAGCGCTGTTCCTGCTGATTCCATGGAATTGCCACTTCCCACTTGCCACTTGTCTCCAGTTGCCACATCCCCAGCGCCACACACACAAACGCTTCTTTATTAAGATTCAACGTGAGTTCTTGCGGTTGCAGAAACTTAAGTGGTTTGACTTTGTTTCATTTAAACTCACATTTTAGTTAGTTTGGTTAAAATTAAGTTAAGACTAAACTGAAACCGATTAACTCTAACAATTCATAGGAACTTTAAAAACTAGTTTAGTTTTAGTGTTGAAAGGCATAAATTATTTATTTAATAAATAGATGAGCATAGGTAATTTTGAAAGCAAATTTATAGCACTCTGAACTCTGACTTGGGTAGTTTAGATAACAACTTCATAGCCCTCTGATTTACTGATCACCGCGCGCTGCTGACAAATTTGAACCTAAAATGTTTCTGTTTACCAATAAAAACTTGTCGAGTTTTAAGGATCATTCCGGCAAACAATCGAAATGCGACGCGTTTTCTGCACGGGATTGCCTAAAAACTCTGATTTATCGTTTGCCAGGATCTCGTGTGTGAAATTGTAGCGCGCCGTGTGGCTCATGATGTACAAGGAGCGACGTGGCAGCAACATATCCGCATAGAATTTGTTATCCTGATGGTCGGATGCAATTGGGTGATACTTTTCGGTGCGCACCAGACGCATGACGCTGTCGCTGAGCAGACTGATGCCTGAAATGGTATGGCCGCAGCGCTGTGCCAAGCGTTTAAATGAAAATATACTTTTCAATGCTTTAAGCTAGACTTACGACTGTACAGTCCACATGCGGTTCAACCACTCCGTCGGCAGCCAGATCCAGCACTTGAACATAGGGCACTGCCTCGCCATCGAATGCCACCTGGCGAACGCGCTCCAACACATCCCGATTGTTGGCATACCATTTTTTGCTCTCCCTCTCCCTAAATACATGGATGGTCTGCAAGTAAGCGCCAATTTAGCTTGTATTGCCACTGACTGTTGTCTAAAATAAAACTCACATCATCCGAATTTTCAGATTTGTTGCGCATTCGACTCAAAAATGGCTCGATTTCTTCATGGAGTCGCTTTTCCTCGGCTTCGCTTATAAAGTTGGGAATTACACGCATATGTTGCTCAAACTTTTTTTGCTCCTTCGTCGGCCATTTCCCATGAAAACAAGCCAAGCATTTGGGCACTTCCACTTTGGTGTACCCATGAATAAAGATGTTACTGTAATGATTGTGGAATGGAATTGGTCACTAATTACCTCCACGGTGGCTGCGTCGCAGAATTTGTCCAACTGCAATACTTTTCTTTAAAAAACCCATATTTTATGCCACAACAATAACGAAAAATTTATAATTTTTAAAAAAAGTTGAACTTTAAAAACAAACTAGTAACTAACTAACTAGTGTTTTCTGATGTTGCCTGTTTGACATAAAATTCATGAGCTATTTTAATTCGCATTAAATATAAAATTACAAAATAAATGAGTCAAGAGTACTTCGAATGTACCATGATGAATAAACTTTTATGACCCACTCTAATGGCAATATCACTACTATGTTAGCCACTAACATTCTCATCACTAGGTTTAACAGTGACACAGCGAGTTAACGATATTAAGATAGTTGTCTCACTCTAACACATAAGCTAGAAGGCAAAGATCCAGCTTTAAGGAAGAACATAAGAGAGACCATTTTGTTTTTGGACGCCAACAAGAGGGACGCAAAAAGTCTTTTGTAAAAGTGAAAATAAAGTAAAGTGAACTTCAATCGGTATTTGTAGCTTGTGTTTATATGACTCAACCCAACGGGTAAGCTAAAAATTAACTATCGTGATTTTAAATCACTATTTTACAAAACGAACTAATACACAATGCGGTTATTTCTTCATTTCCCGCACAACAATCAGAAAATGGCAATTTAGCGGGAAAGAAAAATGGCGAAAAAAAGAAAAGTCAAAACTAAAATGCGCAAGTTTTGGACTTTCCTTTTATTTCTGATTTTTGGAAAGCTTGAAATTGTTATGAGTGGGACTGCGGTTTGCCATGCAAATAATAATAACGCCCAAATAGGCCAAAATAAGGGAGCTTCGACTGAAAGTTATTCAGCATTTTGTCCCTTTTTTTTTGGGTTGCCACTTGAAAATGTCGTTCCAGTTGCCAACTGTTTAACTGTTGATAATTTGTACAAAGTTTCTCTCAATGTTTTCCTGTGTAGGTAGGGTACAGTGGGGCCACGACGGTGGGTGTACAGTGGGCAGGGGAGGCAGGTTAGCCACTTTTGTGCTCTCAAGTTTTCGCATTGTTGTTGAGCTGATTTTCGAGAAGCACTAAATGTTGATGGCCTTTTTATTGACTCACCTGCAGCGGGAAGCAGGTAGACTGGCAGGCTGGCAGTAAGTTAGGGCAGCTCAGGTGTTTTCTTCATTTCTGCTTTCATTTAATTTGATTTGAGCTCTTCAGCGTCTGGGACCAGCAGGACATTTTAATAAATTCAGCTTTTGAGTTATAATCCGATTACTGTTCTTAACCCAAGTATTAAGTCATATTTAAAGTGTACGTTGCCATAATCAGTCAACTGAGTAGCAAATATATTAATCTCGATTATTGCTTCATCAACTTGCACTTAGATTATTGTTATACGATTTCAAATTACAGTAAATCTGTTTGATAATGAAAGTCACGTTTGGCGTAATTTAACAGCAGTGTGGATGCCGTCTAACAGCTTAAGAGAGCGCACCTAACAGAGAGAGCGAGCTTTTCAGTGGCCACCCGAATGTGTGTTAAGAGAGCGCAAACATGAGTTATGTTAAGCGCTTTTTCTTGCTTATGCTTCGTCTGCCTTTCATTCATCACACATACGCACATACATCATAAACAATGCTCATAAAGAGTGCCCTCACTCTCTTTCGCTTTCCTTACGTCTTATGTTTTGTTGTCCCGCCAAAATTAATGGCATCATTTGCAAATCGTCATCGCTTTGTTATCGCCAAACGTGAATGTGAAAGTGTCAACAACGAAGATCTCAAATATATTGACGCAGGGATTTGCTTGGGTTGTGTAGGATGTTTTCGAATCAGTTGAGTGTAAATACTTGTACTTCGAGTGGTGAAAAGTCTTCGGCAAACAAAATATTTAACACGCAAAAAAGGTGTCACGATTTAAAGTAAATAACAACAATTTGGTTAAAATATTAGCAATTTTAAAGCAGTTTTATGAAATATTTTATAAATATCAAGTTTTTGACTAAACAGTTTCTTTTTTACAGTTCAATAGGATGCTCGTCCAACTTTATGGTTCATTGCGGCAAATGATCGAAATGCGTCGCGTTTTTTGTATGGGACTGCCCAAAAATGTTGAGTGTTCGTTGGCCAGTATCTCGTGTGTGAAATTGTAGCGTGCCGTGTGGCTCATTATGTACAGGGAACGACGTGGCAGCAACAGATCTGCATAAAAATTGTTTTCCAGCTTTGCCTCCGGCTGATGACGGTACGCGTCATCCTCATTGCTATTTGAACTCTTCCCAGCCGTTTCCTTACTCGATGAATCCTTGTCGCCTTGCTGATATTTTTCGGCATCGGTGCGCACCAGACGCATGACGCTGTCGCTGAGCAAACTAATGCCTGATATGGTGTTACCGCAATACTGTGGAACGGGTGTAAATTAAAGTGTTTTTTTTTCATCGCTTCTAACAAAACTTACGCGTGTGCTGTCCACGTGCGGCTTGATCACTCCGTCGGCAGCCAGGTCCAGCACATGGACGTATGGCATTATAGCGCCATCGAAAGCCACCTGACGAACGCGTTCCAGCACATCACGATTACTGGGATACCACTTCTTGCGCTCCGTCTCCCTAAATCCATGAATTGCCTGTAAGTAAGCACCCATTTAGCTTTTAATATCATTAACTCTTGTGCAACGAGTACTCACATCATCCCAATGGTCAAATTCGTACCGCATTCGACTCAAATATGGCTCGATTTCCTCATGGAGCTGCTTTTCCTCGGCTTCACTAATGAAGTCGGGAATAATTCGCATATGTTGCTCAAAATCTCGTTGTTCCGTATTTGGCCATATCCCATGAAAACATGTCAAGTGATTGGTATTTTTACTTTGTGCCGCAACTGAAAGTTTAAAACGCATTTGAGTGTCATAATAATGCGCACAGTGCATTCCACTTTGGTGTAGACATGAATAAAGACGTTACAGTAATGTTTGTATAATGGAATTATATCACATTAATTACCTGCACGATGACAGCGTCTCAGAATTTGTCCTATTGCAATACTTTTATTTAAAATAACCATTTTTACTTCTACAACAATTACGAAAACAAATAAAGCTGCAGCTGCCAACAGCTGTTTTGGCTTGCTGATAACCGATTTATCTGAGCAGCAATGCAGCCCTGGCACGATGCGCGCGCAATCAGTTCTCGTTTGTTATCGTTATCGGCTTTTAAAAATATCAACTGCGTTTGCAGCTTATATATTTATTAATTTTAATCAAAACTTTACTAGCTTATGTTTTCTAATGTTATGATAATTTAAAATTCAAAAACGATTTAACTCCCAGCATAGTTGAATATTTTTCAGTCGAAATGTAATTGATGACGAAATTTAAAATCAAAAATTCCAATTTAGCAATCTACAAAAAGCATAAAACTCAATCTGTTTTATTGGATTACAATTTACATATACGGATTTTACCTGCCACAAAATTAAAAGGGTTTGCGTAGGAAAAACAAACAATTTGTAACGCAATTTAAAAGGGACCAAAGGGGTAAATTCCAAAAGGGTGGTGTAAATGGGAGTGACGTATGTGTGTTGGTATTTCGTATACCCTTTAGTACACATGGGAGTATGTAGTAGGAGTTTAATAAACCCTTTATACAGTTTGTGTGCAAGATAAGAAAAAGAGAATTTCACATATTTATTAATACACAATTTACGTTCATTTCGAACAATTGACACAGATTGTATTGGTTGGCAGTGACAAATATTTGTAGGTAACTGCAAAGTCGGCAGAAAATATCAGATTTTAGACCAATTTGGCGAACTGTCCGCAAGCTGATTACATCAATGCAAATGTTATGGTCCGCGCTCGAAGGGAGTAAATGAAATTGAGCTTCCGACCCGACCCGTTCGGGACCCTCTTTTTTATTTTATATTATTTTTTTTTGGACCTCGCGCTGTCTGTGTGCCGCCGCCTGCCTATATTAAATGTTAATGGCATTTTTCTTTTGGGTCTACAATAGAAGAACTCTCCGAGAAGTTTCTTTCGTCTGTATATCTTGCATTGTTCATCTGTGTTAACGTGCGTTGGTGTGTAAATGATAAATGAGCGATACCGTCATCCGAGCATTCAACTGCTCTGCCAGCACCTAAAGCAACACCACTAACGGCCCATTACGCTCCATTGTCCCGTCGCTCTGTTTTGTTTCATTCGCTTTCTCCTTTTTTTCATCTTTTAGCTGACGTGAGATTCGGTTTTCCCAACTGTTTCCGACTTTTTCCTTGATTCCACGAGTTTGCAGTTCCACATGTGAAAGCATTTCGAGTGATGGAAGAATATATTTATTGTTATATCTTACAAATATCAATACAAACTATATTCAAATTATTATCAACTTATAAAGCTAAGTATTATAATAGATAGAAAAGAAAACCGAATTACTTATCTTAAACAAGGTCACAGCGGACATATAGCCTGAGTTAGGATTGTAAAAAACTAAGTTATTAGTAGCTTTCATGCAAAACCTTTGGACGAACTGAATTTCTGCGTTACCTTTGGTCGTCGCTTTTGACTAAGACTCCGGTAGATCATCATACTCTTGTGCTCCAAATGGGTGCAAAGGCCAAAGGAGTGCAGAAATGATTCCTTCGAGTTCTCGGCTTTGGGTTCACATTTTGAATTTTGGCTTAAACGTGCTCGCTTCAAGACCTCCTGCAAGTGAAGGCGACTGGCATTAACCGCATCCTCGTTCTTACTTGCAATCCGCTTCGACATTGGATTTGGGGCTGTTGCTCGTTTGGCAGCTTGTGGTGGTCGTGCTGCAATTGTTGCTCTAGTTGCAAGCGGCTTTTTGTTTGGCGCCACAATCCTTGTTGGTTTAGGGCTTTCATCTTTGGCATTTAGCGCAGTCTTTGTGTCTTTCCTGCTGTTGATGGTGCTGCTGTTGCTGCCACTGTTGGTGTTGGCAGTGATGTTCGTGGTGGTGGCGGTGGCGATGTTAGTGTTGTTGGTGAAGTACTTTCGCCACAACTGACTTTCTGTTGGCCGCTCAGCCACAAAATGCGGCTTGAAGAGCAAGACACTAGCAGCGACATGCGGGACAACTGCTTGACTAACCATTACATTGATCAAATTACCATTTGGCTGCAGTTGCTGCTCTGTAAAGGGCAAACAGAAACGCTCGATGTCCTCCTCCAGACAAAGGACCAGATATTGACACTCTGCATTGATTTCGTGCACGATGTCCTCTATTTCCAAAAGATGTCGGTCCATACTTTGTAAATCCTTAAATGTAGTTTTAACAAATTAATACGATTCACTGACCAACGACAATCAAAAACTTACGACTTCTGTTTTTCTGCCAAAAAAGTTTGTTATTTTCTGAAATGATTGAAACAGAGGATGAATTCTTAAAGGTTACACGTTTACATATGTTAAAAGCTTCACACACCTTATGCACGCTTAAATAGGTTTTCATTGCGCGTTGACAGTATATAATGTCGTCAATTAACTCGGCTGGCATTTTATAGAATTGCTTTAAGTAATACTCAAAAAACCGATGTGCGCTCTCCATTGAGTTGGCCTCGCGCATTTTGATAAGAAACGCTGAGATGATTTCATGCCGTTCTTGTACGGAAAAATCATTAAAGTTAATGAATTCCATTTGAATTAAATGTATATAAATGCGTCTCCTTGTAATGTTTTGATATTTTTGATGCTGATTTTGCCGCTTGTTTTCGGCCTAGTGATGTCTGATCAGTTCGATACATTGATAGCCGCGATATCGATTATTCGATATTCATTGTGGTATTGCATATTCTTGTATAGTAATGTGCATGCATTTGCAGCTTTTATATTCATAATTAAATATATTTATTTTATTGTGTAGTTTAATATTTCATTTTGAAACTTTCACAAAGTATTAACAAAACTTTGTTTGATCTTTAGTCGTTTACCAGCACTGCATTAAAATGCAACCGTGATTACTGTGATCGGTTTGAGCAGTTGATTTAATTTCACATTTTGTGCTAGCATAATTTAGACGAATTTCAGAGCAAATTAGTTATGTGCCAAGCTTAATTTTGGACCAATTCGAGACTTGTTATATAAACTTATGTGAGTTCTGCTATTATGATTGATTACTGGGAGTATTTGTGTGTTTGTATGTGTGTGGTTTCGATGTTAAATGCCGGCACTGATACACACACATAGATATGTATGTATGTATATTTGTGTGGATACATGCGTGAACATATGATTGTATTGTTCACTCATGTGAATGAATGAAGTAATTGCTATTTAATTATGCGCTAATTGATTGAACCGTCTGAATGTGTCCATTAAATGTCACAGCAAGGAAAACATTACCCACATCATTCAGAAGCTCCTTAAATTATACAAATATAATTTAATGCGAAAACTTTTATGCTGCAGAAATGAAAAGGAAGTAAAGTAAAAGAAACCCATAATTTTCATACATATCTTTTCATCAAGGGTTTTCAAAGGAATTGCGAATTAATTAAACGAGCGAAATTTATTAAATGCATGAAATTATGATAGCGGGACGCCCAAGTGATGACTTTAATAATATTTATGGTTTTCTCCCTTTTTGTTTTGGATCCGAGTAGGCGTAGGCCGCGAAATTCGTTGGTTCCTGGTCCGTGGTCCCTTTACGCTTATCAACTATGCATTTTGTTTCCTTTGACCGCTTTGCAGATACAGATGTATCCTTAAAGCCTGCTTTTGTGATATCCTTTGCAACTTAAAGGCTTTTGGCGTTGGCCCACACTGTGGAAAAGTTTTCCTTAGCGACTCATAGACCGCAAAACGGGTCTGGACAGCGTTCTAATCTTTGAGTGTCTTTTGCGTCACCGCAGCAACAAAAATTGTTGCTAAACTTCAGCCAGAAAACACCACAAAGAAAATAACAAACTCAAATCTTACCTAAGCTCTGCTCGTCCAACTCCAAATGGCGTAAAACAAAGCGGGCAGTGAGCAGTGAGCAGCCAACAGCATGGACTCGTAGTCTCCTTGCTGTCACTCTTCCTGAAGTTCGAGAACTATTAAAAAAATCATCTTCATTTCGAATATTTATTTTACATTATCATCCATTTAAAATTTTGCATTGTATTCTCTGTATTTCTGTGCAGCTTTTTGCTGCATCATCTTTTTCCTTATCAATTGTAAGTTAATTAATCTGAGCATTTGATTTTAAGCTTGCATATTTTTAATCACTGCACATCATAAAATATAAATTCACTTATTGTGCTAATTATTTCCAGCGCACAGTGTGAGATTTATTAATTATTTATCTTTAATTTATTTACAATTATATATGTAAGTTCTTTGTTCATCTGACTTGTGCAATTCCGCTTGATATTTTAATCTTTTCGCTGCCAGCAATGATCACGTACTGAAGTCACTCGATATGGGGATATTTGTATATATGTATATGGATAACACATTCGTTAGGAACTTTATCTAAAAGGCTGTGCTCGACTGTAAAGTGCCCTGTTTTTTCAATCATTTATTTAGGCAAGAAGCTCTTTGAGTTATTTAATTCTTGGGTATATCGGGTCTTATCGCAGAAAATGATGAAAAAATATAGTAAAAAAGGCTACTGTCGAGCGAATCGAATGTAAGAGAATCGAGAATGAGTGCAAAATTTGTATTCTCAGTACTTAAGTCAAAGCATTTGAATCAGCGTTTGAGTGTGTAGTGTCAAAAGAGCAACAAACAGTCGCTTATTGATCGTCAGCACTTAAAGATCGGCATTATTTCCATCGAGTGAGTAAATTCTTTTGTTCAATAGTATAAACCAAAAATATGTTTATATTAAATTGACAGTTTTGTTTACATTTGGAACTTTTTCTCAACTCAAATTTAACTGCGCAGTACTTGGAATTATGGCCAGCGGAGGGGCACGAGCAGAAAGCAGTTTTGATTTCCAGAAACTATGTGAAACATTCAGTCAAATTTGTCCCGACTTTAAGACTTTGAGCTCTGGTTCAGAGACATCGCAGAGCTTGGACTTTGCCAACAAAGTGCTCTTTGAGCTGGGCCCCAAGATGCGGCATATCAAGCAGAGTGGACAAAGTGAAATGTGGCGTCTGGTCTTTCAAGGAGGCGACAGTGTTCTCATCTACTCCTATACCTTTCCCAATCCGATCAATGTTAATCCCCGTGTCAAGGATAAGAAACTTTATATGACGCTTAAACAAGCTGGTCTGCTCGCCGTCAGTAGACTCTGCTCTGCGTTGCCAGATCAGCATAATCCTAGCCAAAAGATTCTACTGACGCCTCTGGCGCGTGCCGTCTTCGAACCATCGAACATATCCAAAATTGCAACGGCCTTAAGTGCACACTTCGAACGTAGGGTGGATAGCGGTGAGGTGGTCAAGGCGGTTATCAGCAGCTGCCAGACTGATGGCTTCCACTTGCAATACAGTCGTTGCCACGTTGCTCTGGTGGCCATTGAGGTGACGGTACAGTCGGCCGTGCAGCGGAACAAACTACGTGAAAAGACTTTACGACAGTACAGTAAGCACGGCAAAAGCTTTGATGCGGCACAGTATAAGATTTATGCAGCACACTCCAAACTGGACAAAAGGTCACCGGATGTCGAGCTGACAACGGCAATTACCAGTAATCCGGATGAACAGAAGCATAATCCCGTGAAGAGCATAACTACAGTGCTGCGCAGCATTGCCAGAACTGTCGATGATCCACTTAGTGGCGGCACAATAGACATTACCTACGTGGACACGCCAAAGCCCCAGGCGGAAAGGCCAACACCCATTGTCATCCAGGTTGTAGGCACTTCTATAGGTGACCTTAAATGGGAGAATCTATTGCCAAAACACATTAAAAGTTCTTGGAATTGAAACCAAATACAAGTTCAACTAAAGCGGAATGTGTGTTCGTGTCCCAGAGTATACACTGTACACTGTATTCTCTTGTAACTTGTGCTCATATTCTTGGCTTTCTCCTATCATAAAACGAGGTCTGTTCAGGTTTTTGCCTCCACCAAAAATTTAATGGAAAACATAAACAATTTTTCACTTGGCTGAAATGCGGATGTTAAAACTTTTAAGTATGCCACAGCAGATACCGTTACATTGTCGTTACTGTTGCCACGTTACACTGAAACAATAAACTTAGTTACTACAGTTTTTGTAATGCTTTTCTATTATTATGTTGCTTGGCTTTTTCTGTTGTCATATCTTATAAATATACCAAAAATATATGAAATTAATTAATCACTTTTTCCTCCTATGTGTCGGTTTTAATTTGGCAATACTTGAATCCAGACTGGTTGTGGCAACAGAGCTGAACTTCTCACGCTGTGAGCTGAGCAACGATTGTACTCCATCGGTGATCTCGTCCAGGGTAACAGGTCGGTTGTAGGATAGCATTACGGCCATTATAATGGGCAGCAAAATGATATTATATTCGGGTAACATTGTGATTTGGCACTTGCAATATTTGAAATAATTTTAAAATACAATTTTGCATCGAATTAGTAAAATGTGCCTTCAAATTTCATATGCCAAAAAAAATATAACAAATTCTAAATTGTGAGAATTAATCAAACTGACAGCTTGAGCTCAGCTAGTTGAAAAGTATCAAACTACACATATTGATTCTTTAACCGATTCTAAGCACTACCAGAACTCGCAGTTCGCAGTTCCCAGTTCATTTTGGTCGCTCAATGAAATATTCAATTTGAAAAACTGTCACTTGTCAGTTAGCGATATCCTTTCCATTGTCCTGTGTGAGTGTGTGTGTGTGTGGGTGTGTTGGTGTTGGTGTGTCTGCCTTTTGTTGTCATTGCTATTTTAGTTTGCCATTCTCTGTTGTGCATTTTTTGGCATTGCAATATATCAATACTCCGCATATAGTAGCACTACTATCAAGTGTATTTCATATGCAAATTGTTCACATCTCCGAGTCCCAGCATGAGTCCTGGAGTCAATATCGCAAAGTCGTCGTTGTTGTCGTTCTCGTCCTCGTCCTCATCGTCGACGCATATGTAAATAAATGCAAAATTGACAGAGACACACGTCCAGCTATATAACAATAAATATATAGCCGATAAGTATGAGATTCGATTCAATTTGTTGGCAAACTAAGAACTTAGTATATGGTTTAGATGTCGCTTAAGTTAATCTTAATACATGCAGCTTTAATAAAAATGGCCAACAAACTGAATGACAATTGCCCAAAGAGCCAATTTCTTGTCTAGTATAAACTCTGACATAATCCCGCAAATAGCGACAAATATAAGTTTCTAGTATTTGCATATTAGAGCAAAAACAAAAGACAGCCAAATTGCTTGTAAACAAGTTTTTATCAAGTGAACCGAATAAGCTGAGACTATGGGTTGACTCTGTTTTCAGTACTTGAAGTTTGAGTATTTAATTTACTAAAATTAATTTAATATTTATGAAGAATTAACTATTGATTTAAATAACAAACCCTTTACTTCAAATTTCGAGATCAAGTGTAGAACACAGCCTAATTTATATAAAATTCAGAAGCCATTATACTTTTCTTTAAAATTTAAATATACCCTTTTCATAATTTCACTTTTACAGAGTATATAAAAATATATTATATTAACTATTTATCTGCTGAAATTCCGCAAAAAACTGTCAGTTCCAATGCCTGCAAAATATTAATTTTGTGTCGCATTGAATTTCAAGCCTTTGGGAAGAATTTATAGCTGAATAGTGTAGTGTGTAGTTGGGAATTTAGCGCGTTCACCCATTGATATTGATAGTGTCAATCAGGCATTAGTTTTGAGTGCACAGCCGAGCACAAGGGCAGAGTTCACAGGCGATAAAACTAAACCTTAAGACATATGGTAGTAAAATGTTTACGCGTATCCGTGCACGCAGATAATGATTAGGATGTGAATACACAGTGTTCAAAGGACAAGAATCTGACCGCGACAGGCATGAACAACATGTTCCCAAACACACACAAAAGGGTGTGTGGAAGTGGGAGTGTGAGTGGGTTAAGCGGGGCAAAAGGGTCGATCCAAACATGCGAGAGACAACAACACAAGAGCAGAGAAAAGAAAAAACTGTTCACAGTTCATAAAGAGAACGCGTGAGTTGACAACAAAGCAAATTGGTGGCAACACTGCCAAAAAAAAAATGGCTGCTGACAACCGGCGGAAGTGCGCCTCAGTCACTGTTAGTTGCCAGCCGGTCGTTCTTTTACGACCTACAGGACAGGACAGGCCAGGACAGGTCCAATGGAAAGCTTATGTCGGTTGTTGCGCCGTTTCTAAGCTCTGACACGAACATGTCACCCACAGCTAGCATAGCACCTTGAGCCCAGGTGACTGTTGCCATTGTGTTGCTGCCCCTCAAATATTTGCAATTTCGACGGCCTCTGCTCGGCTGTCGCGTGTGAATTTTGAAGAGCGATTACCGTTACCTTTAATTAAAATTTGAAGTAGGACTACAAAGGAAATAGGAGATAAGTTTTCAATGCATTCATTCTGTCAATCAATTAAAATTGCTAATAAAGCGAAATGAGTACTTAAAAAATACTTGAATATTTGGTGTACAGCTTGGAATACTTAACAGAAATAGAAGTACTTTCCAGAAATATTGTAACGCTCACTGAGGGTCAGTTTTATAACGTATTGTCTGTTGATGCTGACTAGGAATACATGTACTTTATAAGGAAAATTGCTGACAAACCTAATAGACACTTAAAAGTCTAAAAAGATATTCACTTAAGCCTTAATTTTCATTAACTTTTTATAACTCAGCGAAAATCAAGTGCTTTAAGCTTAGTTTTTAAGAACTATATATTTTCTTTTGTGCCTATTTCATTTCATGCCATAAAAATGAGCTTACTGCTTTACTACTTTTTATTAAAGAAGTAATTGAGCAACTTAAGTCCAACTTGATTTCAGTTGCAGATTTTAGGCAGGCAGTAAAATGGCTTCAACTTCCTTTAGACCTTAAAGAAAACACGCTTTGCGGTAACTGACAATTGGCCAAAACGTGGAAAACTTTTGACCGTGATAGGCTTCTCGCTGTGTTTGTGTCAAATTCCAGCAACTCCGTTTGATATTGTGCTACTTGGGCACTAAATGAGTCCCTCGGGGGTATTTTAGGTGCGCCAAGGAACTTCAATAAATACGCTGATGTTACGGGAACCCATTTTGGCATTGGCAGTTTTCTTAGAATCTCTTTGAGTCTTTGAGTGTAGCTACTAGGTACCTGAAGCAGTCAGACCATTGAACTTCCATTTGCCAACATTTAATTGATTTCTGCCTGTTAGTCTGTTTGCTTGTTGGCCCCCTGGCGTTACTATGGCTCAATTTTAGCCACGTTCTCTCTGCTCGCCCCTTAATTAAGATGAGCACACAAATGAGAGAAGGAAAATTTAAGTGCGCAGTACCCAGAATTATGTCTAGTCCCGGGTGTCTTTTGGCCAACTTCTTTTCCTTTTTCTATTTCTTTTTAGTTACTTGACAAATCGATGAATGTATTTTAATTGTAATTTGTGTTTCATTTACTGCTGGCGAGGCCATTAATGACATTTTGTTCTCGCAATTGTAAATAATTAATACAATTGTTCATTGCTTTGCTAATAGACTTGGTTCGATGCTTGGGCATTAGAGCATCATAATCATTAATCTCGAATCAAGTACATCGTAACGGAATCAAATGTTATCTGTTTAACTAAATTTATAGTGTAATGTTCGCTGTTAATTGTGATTAGAAAAAGCTCGAAAAGCATTTTTCCAAGCGAAATTATTGGCTTTTTTTCTGTGATATATTAGAGATCAAATTGATGGGTTGCTTGGTATACACTCTGTTTTAAATAGCTTAATTTTATTCATTTATTTTCTGTGCCAATTAGTTAAAATTGACAATTTCTTTGAGTTGCTTGTCAAAAAATGAGTCTTTTTTTGGGTTCCTCTTTTAGGTGACTATAAATCAAGCTTACGAGCGCACTCTGACCCTAACCAATGTTCAAGTTTGTCTGTTTTTGTAGCAAACTTGCGAATATGCAAATGAAGAAGTGTTAAAAAAATCGATAAAAGCGATTTTGGCTACTTGTGTGTGTGTGTGTGTGTAGCGAATTCTCGACGGGCTGCTTGAATGCTCTGAATGCGTACATTTATTTTGATACCCATTGAAGTAAGAAGCGGGCATATTTCAAGTGATTACAGGGTATAGTGCAGTGGGAAAATACATGCATAGTTTATTAAATAGCTTCAATAGTCGAGTCAACAGAGTAACTACTTTACTAAAGGGTGTCTTCTAGTCCACTATAGCCTTTACAGCTATGCAGTACTTGGTCATGTAAGTAAAATGTAACAAATTAACACATCGTTCATGAACAAAGTCAATATAGCCAGCAGCCACCAGTTTGTAGTCTGCATCAATCAAACGCCAAATAATATAGAAATTGTATCTAGTCGTAAACTGCAAAAACAAATTAAACGTTAGTTTCTTGCTTTCAAATAAATTCGTATGCCAAATTTGGATTTGGTTAAATCGGAAATGTTATTTATTGTGTCCTCGCACAGCTTAGTTTATTTTTTTTGCTTCTCTTTATGTTGGCCCTGAATGTGATTGGGCTTCAACCCATTGGCATTGCATGTGGGATTTCCACTTGGTTTTGGTTTTGGTTTTTCCATTTAATTTTATTTATTTTCCTTACAAAGCCTTTATTTACTTGAAGGAATTGGCGAACGCGTAAGCGCACATGACCTAATGCCAACAGAAGCAGCATTTCTACCTACCCATTCACCACACTTTTCATGTGTGTGCACGCAATCGTCGTGTCTGTGCTTTTCAAAGTTACTTGTGGTATTTCCGCCTCTACCACGCCCCTTTCTTGCAATGTGTCCTTTGGCAGGAAACATACTTATTGAGTAGAGTGGCCTCTGCTGCATTGCTGTGAGCCAAGTTCATAGTTTATGCGATAAACTTAAAAAACTTGTACGCTTTTTTCCACAATAACAATTAGGGGATGCTTCAGTATAGAGAAATGTTAAAACTATTCGAAACTTTCTCCAGTGATCCCACATTGTCGTGGTGGAAGTTAGAAAAGAATTTAAATTTTTAAAGTGGTAATTCTGTTTTTGTATTCAGCAGGGCTGTTACTCGTAGGATCTGATTGAGATACGTGTCTGTCTGCAGTCATAAATTCTATCCAATGTTCGTGGTTTACATTCGAAACTCAGTATCTGAATTCAGAGCCAGTTTCGAGGCACATTGGGCCCGCAGATGAAAATCAATTGAATTGTAATTGAATTGCAAACACTTGAGAGCCAAAAACCGCTAAGGAAACGTATGAATATTTTACGTGAACGATTTGGCGTTGAAAACAATGAACAAAGGACAGACAGCCGGAGTGTGTGGGTGTGTGTGTGTGGTCTCCGTGTCGTCTTGTCTTCGTGAATACCCTGCTGCATATCATTGAAGCATTGACTTTATAACTTGTAGCCACCCATGTAGTTAGCATATGAGGTTTGTAAATCAACCGCACATTGATATATGTATTTGCATTTTTAAACTTACGAGCCATTTTTCACACATTTTTCACCCCCATTTTTTACGTTCTTCACTGGCGAGAAGAGCGAGCGATAGAATGAATATTTGGAAATGCAAGAGTGTTGAGAAGCCTTTTCCCAAATTATCCAGAAAATATGCAAAAACGGAAAGTAAATTTCATTCAGGGAGTGGTGAAATTTTCAAAATATTCATTTGACTGCAGGCAGAACGAACAAGACAAGGGCATAAGAGCGTTCCACGGAGCGTATGAGCGACGACAACGGCACGTACGCATATACGTCATATGCAGATGAAGGAGAAAGCGAGACGAAGACAGGGGCAGAGATGGAGACGGAGACATTAACAGAGACTCGAGCGATTGGCAAAAAATCGAATTGGAAATGTTTTTTGAAGACACCCAAAGAGCCTCGATTCGACCTCAGCTTGTCCCATTGCCAAGAAGCGAGAGGAAACGGAAGTGAAGGCAATGGGAACGATGAGGAGCGAAAACTCTTGACGTGGTCATGCATGAACACTAAATGAACAGTCCAACAGACTGCTGTCTCCTAGTGTAAGTGTGTGCTTGTGTGTGTGTGTGTACTTCCGGCGGATGCGTCGCGAGTACGCAAATTCGCGCTCAGCGTTCCTCAAGTAGAAAAACAAATTAAGTGGCTTTCATGCGAATGAATTTTTGACTCAAAGTTACAAATATATATCATCTCCGGTCGCCGTATTTCATTCTTATTCTATTTCTATTTCGAAGTCATAGACGCCAATGGCATTGGAGAAAATTGGAAAACTCTGTGCAGTCACACAAAGAAAAGTTTCCTATACACAGTTAAGCTGAGGAGTATTGTGTGTGGCTCTTGGCACAAATTGGTCCCCATAATGAGATTTGGGTTAGTTTTGGGTAGTTTAATATAGAGATTGAATTTGAACAGCAACACCCATTTATAGAGGAACTATAAATCTTTAACTTACATATGTAACTTTTGTTTCCAGGGTATTCCATAGTTCATTTAAGTACTCCTAAAACTCCACCTATTTTGAGTTTGAAATTTGCTGCCTCTTGTCTAAATTATGCATCGATTTGATAATGCTATCAAGATGAATATTCATATTCATTCTCCCTGTTCATTCAAACAGTTTCAATTTTCCATTGATTCGCTTTGTGGGTGTCATTTCTTCCTTAGAGTTTTTTATGTTCATTTGGAAATGTCGACAGCAGAGTTTTCACTTGATGATTGATCATTTTGATGTCTTTGACTAATTTTTATTATTTTAATTAATATTAATTGCTTTTCAAGCCATTCAAAATAATTGAATTACTTAATAAACTAAAATGAAATCAGTTAAATTATGGAAATAAAATATGTAGACTACAATTTAAGGAAACAGATTAAGTAAGTTGTTTCACTACTTCCTCCTCTACAATCCTTCCTTCTGGCTATATAATCAAGCTGCAATTTTTATGTATTCAAGCGGAATTTATACGTGTTTTTGTTGACTGTCACATACGTTGCTCTTGACCGCTTGCAGCTCACCTCTGGGAACCTTTTGTTGGTATTTGTAATTGTAATTCATCTTTAATGTTTTCCTTATGCATATTTATCCGATACAATCAGTGCTTCCATATGGATGTGAAACTGGGATCTGACTGGAGTCTGGAATTGTGTATTCAGCTCGGGGCAGTGCAAATGTTATTTCGCTTAACTGGAATATGCCATTATATACATAACATACATTTACATGTGTGTGTGCATGTCTACTACTATAGTAGTCCATAAAGTTAGTAACTTTTATGATTGTTGCTTTTTCTTGTCCGTCTCCTGCCACCTGCAGCATGAGTATCTTTCAACAAGCGCCAACGGCTAGATTGTCATATTCCACGAGATAACGACCTGCCAGATGGACAATAGTACAGCTTGGCAGCTGTACTTCATACACTGCTAAAAAATGGCCTAACTTTTGAAGTAAAGAGAAGTTGTTGTCTGCTTTATTTCAAAAGACAAAAAGAAGTTTACTAAGCAAAAACAAAATATTTATGTTAGTATGCAATTTCTGACAGTGTAGCTGCACGCAACTACAGACAGGTACATGCATATCCTTTTTCCTACATGTCGAAGCTCTGCTGCTGTGCGTATCTCACCGAGCGTCTCCTTTGGGTGCTGCTGCTTTTTATGACGCAGGAAAAGCGTGTGAGCTGTGCTGCATTTTCTTTTGCCTGTTCTTCTGCTCCTACTGCTCCTTTAACATCTTCCGTTGCACAGAGCTGCCTCCTGTGTACTCAACAGCAAATGCATTTTACAAGTACAAGTGCAACTGGCAGCAATACCAACAACAGCAACAAAAACTTGTTGATAGTCGTTCAGGTGCAACTACGTCCCAAACTAGGCAAGCGATGCGAAAATGTGTGTTAAGTGTAAATGCATTTGAAATCAGTTGAATTCTCATGTACTCAGCTTTAAAGCACAAATTACCAGCAACACGATGCGAAAAGTAGCCTTCAAAAGGACCCTATAGAAAACTACTTTTATGCCTGACAACAGGGAAATTAGTTGTGTGTGGGGGGGAGGGAAGTGCACAAGTGTTGACTGGTATTGCCTATGACAGACACTTCCTGACTGTCCCACACATCATCAACAAGAACTCACAACTGTCGATTAGTGCTCGTGACAAGTGCGATTTTGACAGTCGAGGAAATTAAGTGGAAGTTATCTAATGTGGAACATTATGATTATGCACTTAACTGGGATTTAGCGCAACGCCATTTAAATTGCACACACAGTCTACTTTACGTACTTTTTTCGTGTCGAGTCATGTTTGTGCCTGTCTCGTTCTGTTTGCTAGCCATTATGGCCAAAAGGGATCGAATTTAGCATGCATACGTGCACTTAGCATTTGAATTGATAACATTTGATTTGCATTCGCATGCGTTATTGTTTTGCATGCGAGGGGAGTTACGAAAGTACTTTATGGGCAATACGTTTGGGGTTAAATAAATACAAGTTTATTTAAGTCAAGCTTTAAAGTCTGTACTACAAAGACCATACCAAGTCCTTACCTTTAAAGCTAAGCGTAATCTAATTAAAGCCTTCTAACTGCTAAACCTTTAGCTAATTATGTGCCACACCTTTGTTAATAAATTATAACAATATTTATTTGCCAAGTCATTTTGTGTATTGTATTTTCCTATATTCACCTGTGCTTTTCTCACTTTCCTTCGGTTTGCTTCATTGTGATTTCTTACAAATGGCCGAGCCAACACATTAGATAGCATACAATGGTAAAATTTATGGGAGTTACGCATTAATTGCACATTGGGGACACTCAGGCGCATAATTACAAATGTGTGTTTGCCAAACTATTCGATTCTATTTCATGGCCAAAATGTAGTACGTGCCAAATTGGCCAGAAGCAAAAGTAAATCAATTTTGTGTTGCGAACAGACGTTCAACTCAAGAACAGATGTTCAACTGAACTATATAGCTATAGCCATATATATATAGCAGTTGAAATGACTTAAATTATGTGCAGGCTCCTTGAACTGCTCATTTGTGTTCCGCAGGACACTCGTAAAACATGCGAAGCATGTAGGGGCCTTCCTTTGAAACGGTCTGCCACCCACTACCTGCCCCCCAACTCCACCTATCTCCTCGCCTAGCTGATCTCTGTAGCATTCAGTGCAAGCCACTTGCATAAGAGCAATGTGTAAATACAATACAAATACTTACTTAGGAATGTGTACACAGCTGTGGCTGAAGGCAAACAAGCCTTCAGTGCGGCCCTAAGACAGATACTATGCTGTTCGTAACAATAGGGACGAGAAGTGGCTGTGCATACTTCATATTCATAAATGCATGGACTAAATTGAATATGAGAGTTATAGGCAGCCATGCGAATGTAGTTTCTACTACTTACTCACAGTTAATTCAAACTTTTTGTAATTATTATTTTCAATTACATAAATTGATATAACAAACTGCAAAATTTGACCACCTTGAATTGTTATTGATGTGCAGTAATTGACTACAGTTTGCTATTTAAATTAGACCAGCTGATTTAAAGGTAAAATGGGTGCAATAAATTATTTTAAGCTTATCAAAGTATTTTTTATTGGTATTTATTATTTATGGAAACAGCAAACTTTATGGCATGCCAATAAATAAACTAAAACATAATTGGCATGGTTTGGAAATTTAATAGAAAATATTATTTGAGTTGTATATTTATGTAATTCAAAAGTAATCAACTATGTAATTCAAAATTGGTTTAAAATTTCATAGTAAATCTTGTGCATATTTTCATACTTTATATGCAAAGGCCTATTAATGATTAAATGCATATTTAAATTTAATTATTTTATACAAAACAGTTTAAAATATTTTTATTTTAGATTGTATTTTATATATTTTTTGTATACAAAGCAAACAAATTAATTGCACATACAAAATAATTTAAGTGCCAACTAGTTTATGTTACTTTAAATTATAGAAACTATATAAAAATACCCATGAATATTTATTTCACTTATACTTCAAGTGCAGAGTCTTGCCAAGTCGAACTCTCCCCACAGCACTCTCTCCTTTTAACTGCTCGTAACTCAGACGAACTGGCTGAGTATTTATATCTTCATGTGATTCTGTTCGTGAGTGTGCCTGTATGTCTCTCTGTGTGTGTGTGTGTGTGTGTGGTTGTAAGGCAGCAAAGACAACATCCCTCGTCACAAGCTGTGATTTGCAATGTCCTGCGGCAGTCGTCATAGACAATTTTGCAAATTTCCTAATTGCACTTGATTTGGTGTACACTGTCTGCAAATGATGTCGCTCGGTTTGCCACACAGCCAACAATTTTCAGAGGTTTGCTGATGTCAATAAAAGTGGACGGCGTAAGGAGAGACGTGAGGGGGAAAGGGAGAGGCAGTGAGAAAAGGGCCATGAAGCTTGTCGCATCATTTTAAGAGCCAATTTGGCTTAGCACAAATACATATGCATTTCTAATGGCAGTTTTGGTTTGTGGTCTGAAAATTGCTATAAAGACCAAGGAAAGACAGTGGGGAAAAAGGGGGAAAGCGGAAGAAAGTTAAATTTATTCAATACACGTATCATTAGCAAATTAGTTATTGTTATTTTGGCTTATTTGGCTTGAAACTACAACCAGAGAAATTTCAATTTAATTATTTCACAAAAGTTGAAACACAAAATTTAATGAAATTAAAATTGGCAGCTTAAACATGTGCGTTGTGTTAATAACCAGCGGCATGGGTACCACAGGTGCTATAGGTGTGTACTGTAGGTGTGTGTATTTAAAAGCCAAATTTCTCTTTATCACACGTATGCGTAGTTTATGAACGTGTGTTTGCATATCCTATCAGAGACTGGACAACAGCAGTAGCAGCAGCTGCCAGTTGTTAGACATGTTTAGTCCATGGCTGTTGGAAAACATTTAGTTGCACTGTGGTGGCTTTTGTTGACTTTGGGCACTGTCACGTTGTACGTGTAGCAAACGTAGGTGACGGAAGCCAGCACAAATCCTCAAATTTTCAACGACAACTACATGAAGCTGGAAGTGAAATATTACATTTTTATATTGAATATAAAGTACATAAGTGGTTAGATTAAGGCACTAGACAAAGAGTCTATCAGTTTGAATATAGTATATACTCTTTAGATAAGTTCCTTATGTTCGATTCTACTCATTTCTTGACTGTGCCTAAAAAAAGGACAATTACAAATGGTAAATAGGCGCTTTCGTCACCAGCCAAAACTTGATTGCTGTTTGTTATTTTTTGTTTAGAGCGTACTTTAAGTAATTTCGCTGCTGGCTTCTAGTTTTGATTTGGCCAAAACCGCAGAGACCGCCAAAAAAATATGAAAATTAAAACGACCAAATGAAAACACTTTTACAAATGAATTGCTCGGATTTATGATGTCAGAGCACATAAGTATATATTTTGCTTGGCAAATTTCAACTTATCAACAGCAAAAGCAACAAGGACAATTCCAGCTGATTTTAGTCATTATAAATGTCATCAAGCATTATATTTTCCATCAACTCGTCGCCGTTTTAGTCTCGAAATGTTTATCGTTTTTATTTTCTGTTTTTGTTGGGTGTTTGGTGGTAGCGGGAGCGGAAAATGTAGAGAAAATGCATGACAGTTTCCATTAATGCTGAAACTTGAACATAATGTGCCATAGGAGAGGCATTTTTAATGAAACGAAATTAAACGGGAAATTGAAACCGGACGGCGTGTTAATGAGAAAGCTATGCAATGCCGTACGTCCGTCCGTCACTCCGACTGTACGTCCGTAGTGTTAACGAGCAACTTTATTTTTTGGGAGAACATTGGACTCCGTGTCGTTTCTGTGTTGTACCAGTTGATTGCCAGCTTGTCGTTAACGTGTTCTTAATAACACGTTATTACATTTAATGACAGGCGTAACCATAAACGAAGGTATAATGACAATTCGCAGGAAATAGTAATGGCATTCCTGGCTACTTATTAAATCAGGCAAGCAATGCGACTGCGAAAAGTTGTTACTCAGGGGTAACAATAAATTTTAAAGACTACAAAAAAAATTCTTTAAACTAATTTACACTCAAAAAATAATAATTTGTAAGATTTGAATTGAATTTCATGTAAAATTCTCCACTTAGCAAATTAGCAGCTTGCATTGATTTCTAAGTAAGCGAGACTAAGTAAGTGGCTTTAGAAATATTATTGCCATTGTTCCGCTGCTTAGCAAATAACTGAAAATCTAGCTATTTTTAATTGGTTTGCGCTGTAACGGGAAATGGAGCTAACAAAAAGAAAAAGAACAAACTGAAATACTTGGAGGACAGACGAGGCACAACAATTAGTGTCTCTATTGTGCAGCAACAACAATGATAAACAATCGACCCTAAAATGAAGTGAGCATGGTAGGGTCAGAGGAGCTAGTGGGAGGATGGCAGTCAATACCAAAGTAGCAGCGGAAAAACCTTAAGTCCTCGTGTAAACAACAAATACATTGTTATCAGACATTGATGGCGTTGGCGCCGTCAAGGCCCATGAGACAGGCCAAGAATCGTTAGCGAAGATTGAACTTGGTTGTCTCTTTTTTTGGTGGGTATGGAGATGGGGGTCTTGGCGGTGCTAAGGCGGTAACGGAAGCTGCCTATTCTCGTTAAAATTTAAGCAACTTTCAATGGACTGTAAATGAATCGCATTTACTTGGGCTGCAACAAAGTTTAAGGACTTTAGGCGCCGGCAGCCATGCTCCCGTTTCGAATACTCAATATCCGGTTTGGTACTGGTTCGGGTTCTATATTCTTGTGGCCAAGCCAGCTGCATTTTCTTTTCATGTGCGAAAAGTAGTTGAAATTAAATACACGAGCAGCAGTAACAGCCAAAGGACATTTTCTGCAAATGTAATACACAAAAAAAAATACAGAAATAGAAATAAAAATAAAAAAAGAATTGCGAAGAACTTAGTGAACTTTTCCATGCTTGCTGAATTTTGATTTACGACCACTTAACGTTTTTTATGGCCTCAGACAACAAACTGCGATTCTGTGTGTCTCAGCACTTATTCCAACAGTTATATAAAACAGATCCGCTCTCCACCGTTTGACCAAGTCGTCCTTGCCCATAAAATATGGTTCAACTTAGGCTGTGTGCTCCGAGTAGTTTTACTTTTAGCTTTCTTCCAACCTTGTTAATCAAATAAGAGTTCTTTAGCCTTCCTTATCAGACTGACTAGATTTGGGACAGGAAAATGAGCTAAGTAATACATATTTTATGTTTACAGGGCAGTTTCAAGTCTTGCTCAGACGCTGCTTGCTGCAAAGGGGTAAAATGAGCCATAAAAAGACGTGATTTGATTTTCAATTCAATTTATTTATGGAAATGCAATTATTTCTAGACGATATTCGCGTTTGCTTTCCTAAATATTAATACATACGATTATGCTGAATTTCTGTATAATTCCTGTGTGTGTGTGTGTGTGTGTGTAGCATACAACATTTTAATTGTTATTTCAATAATGTTTTCTAACCTAAGACTGTGAGAGTTAATGTCCGTGCACAATTGCAATTGTACAGCATACCACCGATATACCCAGTAAACATGGTAACAAAGGGGTGTTTCAACTTTGTGCAGATATTTTTTTGCAGTTATAATTCGTGTGTTGTTTGGTTTTCTTCAAAGTTTATTAAATTTATGTGTGTATTATTTGTTTGCTTTAATGTTAGGAATAATTATACTTTTATTCTGCTTATGTCGCTAATTGTAGCTTGTTATATTTATAATACAGTTGCAAATTGTTTGCATTGCGATTTGTTCGATGTTAATATTCTACTATGCAAAAAATAGCCATAGATACTAAACAAAAACTAAGGTAAAATACTGTTGTCAGTAACTGTAGTATAACTTACATGATGAACTTTGTTTTAAGTCTATAAATTATTCGTATGTAGTTTAGAAAGTGCTTCTGGTAACTTGTACAAGTTCTTTGACCGTCAATTAATTACTTGAAACTTTCGTCTAATGGTGACAAAACACAACACGGAGGTTAGAGTGAGTAGAACTCTGTGTTGCAGTGATCTATCTGTCCCCTTCTAACCTCTGTTCGTACTCATATGTGAATGGTACACGCAGCCATGTTGTATTACAGTTTAGCTGGCTCTCATTCATTTGTATAACAGTTAAATTTCTATTTAAATAACTAAACTTATATAAAATGATGTGACTTGCAGTTAATTAACCTTTTTTCTTGCAGTTTTTTAAACATTTGTTTTGCAATTAAAATTGTGCAAATTATACATTAATTAATAACTGTGAAATGACTGAAAATGAATTGTGAAACCGTAAAAACGTATCGCACTTTATTTAACGCAAGAGTGACTACGGTAAATACACAGTTATTTATGTATGTTTTCGTTCACAAACATTTTATATCAACATTTTGATTACTGTGCTAACGTAGAGTACTTATTCAAGTTATTTCCACTGTCAGTGGATTTACAAATCCCTGGACTTACTGCAAGAGTCCACTGACTGTGAATGTTGTTGCCACCGTTGTGGCAGTGGCTGCCATGGCCATGTGTTGCACCTTTGTTTGATTTGCACCGGGTTCCAGTTGATGCCAGATTTGAGTGCCGGTTAATGCCGTCGCTGTATGATTTGGACGACTTGTGTCCATCGTCGCGGGTTCATCGCGGCGCGTTCTGACCGCCTGTGGCAGTGGTCACGACGACATGTACGTGCATTGCGTCTTGGGCTGTGGCTCTGTCTGTTCGATGGGCTGGATCGCAGCACGTTTCCAATAGTCGCGCACAGTCTCCACCGTTTCCATGATACGCAGAAAATTGCGACCAGCCAGCATGGCTACGTCCTCCTCACTCCAGTTGTGATCCTCCAACAGAGCGGCTAGTAACTCTGGGTACTTGGACACGTCCTCCAGGCCCAGTGGTGGCATCTCAATGCCATCGTAGCCAGCGCCTAGGCCAATGTGTTGAATACCTGCAATCGCTCGCACATACTTGATGTGCTCTATCACATCCTGCAATCTTGCCTGTCGACCACAGGCCACGTCCTCTGGGTCAAAGCTGAGCATGATGAGGCCACCGTTTTCGGCCACCAGTCGCAATATGTCATCGGGCACGTTTCTCGTTGAGTTGCACAGCTGACGTGCTGCCGAATGTGAGAATATGACTGGAGCCCGTGTCACCTGAAGTACATCCCGGGCAGTGGCATCCGAACTATGTGAGAGATCGATCATCATGCCCAGACGATTCATTTCCCTCACTATGGCTTTGCCAAAAGCCGTCAGACCTTGCTCCTGCGGCGAGGCACTCGAACCGGCCCAGGACACATCACAGCGATGTGTTAGACTGAGGTACCTAGCACCCAGCGAGTAGAACGAGCGTAGTACACCCAAAGAGGAGCCGATTGTGTGACCACCCTCAATGCCGATCAGTGAGGCCAGCAGACCACGTCTGTGCGTGGCCACGATGTCCTGGGAGGAGGTCGCCAGCACAGTTTCCCTGGCATACATGTCCGACAGGCGACGCACAATGTCGATTTGCTCCAGTGCCAGCTGGACGGCATCCAAGCCCTGTGCCTCACATGGCACGTACGCCGACCTGCAATGGAACCAATCAAAAGTTCTTAAAGTTCCTTTGGTTTCTATAATTGAAAAAAAAGTTAGAAAAGGGTCAAGGCATTGTGGGTGAGTGTGAGGGGGAGTCAGTCATACAGAAAACAAAATTCGAAAAGTGCATAAGTAAACTCAGAACTCGGTAGAAATTGGAAACTGGTAGCACTCGATTTCCAGTCATGAGAGGCTTGTTAACTGAGCCTAACTGCAATTTAAAGGCGTACGAGTAAAAAACTATTGCATACTTTTAGATGCTTGCGTTTATTAAGAGACCAGCTAGACCAGTTACTTTTAGCTGCTTGCGTTTCTTAAAATACAGATAGAATTATAATATCCAATGTAATAAAGAAAAAGAATAGTAGTTAAAACAATAATTATATTTTAATAAATTATTATGGAGTTTGTATCAATGTAAATGGACTTTGAAGCAGGCCTTGATAAACTTCATAATAAAATTGGTGTTACACATGTTAGTTTAATTCTACACACAGATCACAAAAATAGATAAGCATTTTAAACTAACTATTCCACAAGTATGCATAAGACATGGACACGTGCGGAGCAGTTCCGTTCTTGTAAGGAGAGTCACCAAATCTTTCCAACCGATGGACCACCACCTCGTCGTCTTCAGTTCTATACGTCATACGAGAAAGAACAACCGGCAATGGGTCTAATATTGGGCTGGGAATATGGTCGCCTCTGGTTAAAGGAACACAAGGAGTTTGTGGCTAGAGAGTTAACAAATGCCAAACCTATTTTCATTGATCCCGACTTTAACTGGTGGGTAAATAAGCGAACTGTTGTTCTGGATCGTCGTCAGTTCTATTTAAAGAACAAGCAGAATCCACACATGAAGAATTGTAACTTGAGCGCCTTTGCTGTGCCAAAGAGTCAGCGCCCAAAGGTAGCGGAAACTGCTCCAACCGCTCTAGATTCAGAGAATGCAAAATCAAATTCAAAGGAAATTGATACTCCGATCTCGAATAACAAAAAGAAGTCAAAGGCTAAGAAATGCACCTGTAAGTCTTGTCTGCAACGATCCTCTGGCGGACAAGATATAAAGTCGGGCACATATGGGCCAGATAATAGAAAAATACTTTACGTTACGAGAAAATGTGTGTCGATGCCCTGGTATTGACATAAACGCTGTTCCTCTTTAATGCCGGAAACTCAATTTTATGAAAATAACTACAAAAAAATCCATGTAAATTCAATGACCTGTCATTGGATCACTTTTTGCATAGTTTTTAATTTGCTATGGTCAAAAACTTAATTGCCAAAAAAATATGATTTACTATTTCTGCAATAAAAATGGGATTGACATCTATTTGAAATTTATTCATTTTAATATGAGAGCTTAAATGAAATTCCCTCTCCCATTACCTATGACACTAACTCGATGCAAATGTATTGCCTACTTTTAGGTGCTTGCGTTAAGAGACTAATATTGAGTGAAAAATACCATAAACTCATTTAGATTTAAACTAAATGAGTTTAACTTAATTCAAACTAAACTTAAACACTTTAAATCAACATTAATTTGAATATAAAGTGGAGAAATTGCAGCATAAAAATAAAAGCTCAAATAACTTCATTTGAAATTTCCTTAAATGTTGATTATGTTGATTGAGCCAACATTCTCAGCGCATTCTTGGCCCACACACAAACACTTAGCCCCGTTTTATGCGATCCCATTAAGATGCAGTTTGCATGAATCCCATAAAAGTGGTTAACTAACAGCACATTTGAAATTCAAATGCAATGATATGGCAATAACGAGAGCCACGTACAAAAAAACTGCAGCCATTCGACAGAATTTCAGTTCAAATGCTGTGAATGTTCCAGACAAAATGACGGACAAAATTGAACAATGACGACCACTAAAATTAAATGGCACAAAAAGTTACGCTTACGCCATCTGGCGTTCAGATCTGTAGCTGTAACTGCAGTTGTAGTTCTACGGGTTTTTCGGTTTTTTCTTTTTTGATTTTTTTCTACATTTTTTTTTAAGTTTTTTCTTTGGTTTCAAGTCTACCAAATAAAATCAAGTCGATTGCCTATCAGCATTTTTTTTTCCCAAACTGCAGCTGTCGGCCGACTGTCAAACAGTCTCCTACATCCTCTACTGGTGCTTCTTCCTCAACACCCAGTACATCTAGCCAGATTTGTTATTGATATTGCTGTTGTGTTTATTCTCTGGTTTTGTTGCATTTTTGTAGCTGGTGCTTGGTGCTGGTGCTAGTGATGGTGATGGTGATGGTGCTGGTGCTAATGCTAAAACTTGTCGAGCAGCCAGAGCAGGTTGGCCATTTGCCCTGTAGTCCGTAAACCAGTCCGTAGCTGTTGCCAAATTTTATTTTGCAGTCAAATTGTTGGAATTTCTCTGACTACAACAGCAGTCACATCAGAGGGCGGTTATCTCTGAGAAGGGGATGCGGCTGAAGAGGACCGAAGCGGGTTGCATGTTGTGCCCCTTTGTGACCTGGTCAGCCCCTGTTTTCGGTAATTGTAATGGGTGAATGTCTAGCATGGTTGATTGCACTTTTTTATGAGTATTTTCAATTTGAATGAGCTTTAAATTTTCAAAGTTTGCACAGCGGGTTAGGAAACTGTTTGTGCTATGCTTTAACCCTACACAGAGAGAAATAAGGTACTGAATTGTAAACCCGAAATTGATTAGATTTTTAAAGTAGGATAGGTTTTTCTAATTCAACTATTACTTACCAGACTTGCACGCCGACTAATCCCTGTTTGAGCCTCTCCATGTCCGTCTGGGCCCAAGCTGGCCGAGACCAAATGGACTTGTGATCGAGATCGTGACTGAGGTGTACCAGCTCCAGACTACTGTGGGCATATTTGCGCACATTCCAGGCAAAATTGTTGTGTCCGTCGACGAGTGGCACTTCGCGTAGAATGCGTCTGACGATTCTCAGTCTTTGGGCGTGCGAATTTCGACTGGGCGACATGAGGAAGTGCTGATATGCCAGGGTTGCCGCAATGGCCAGCAAACAGATGGCACTCACCAGGGTCAGGGCAAACATCCAGGAGCCTCGCCGTGTCTTGTGGGCGGGACTATCAATATTTCTGCCCTTGCGACCGCTTTTGCCCTTTGTCTTGCCCGAGGCGGCAGCAGCTGCTGCCGTTGCAGCCGATGCCACGGAGGTGGGCGATTTGGTGTCGAGTACGATGCCAGCGATATCGTTGCCAACAACAACGCCACCCGACATGGCGTTGCCAAAGACTTTGGATTTTTGCACGCTGGCAATTTCGCCGCCGGAGTCGCTGTTGGAGATCGAGTTCTGGCGGGAAAGTGTACGGCGTATATTCGAGTGTTCCGTTACGTCTGGCAGTCCGCCAAAACCGGTTGTCTGCAATCAAAGAGAGAAGAGAAGAGAGGGGCGTGTTAGCCAACTGACGTATTGTACACTTTACCTGACTGCATAAGGTGCTGTCAACCTGCCTCGCCCCCCACAAAAAACCCCCCTAACTGTTCGTGCGTCTCAAAGTTGGTTCATTAAAAGTGCCTCAAAGTTTCGTTCGTTGATTTTGCGCTCTAATTAAAACTGTTGCAAACTTTGAACGTTTTGTAATATTCATAACTGGCATGAAACATCAACAGGGCTCAATCCGAAACTTTTTAATGAACCCAAATGACCGTATCGAATCAAATCAAATGAAAGCCAATCAAATCACATCAAATACAAATCCAAATCAATGAATATTGATGCGTATTTATGTGGGAGACGGAGACTTGGTGCCAGATGTTTAGCTAATCTTGGCTTTAACATAATTAAGACTTGGCCATAATTCACATGTGTTGCCGTCTATTTCGCATTGGGAATTTGACATTCGCATAAAACTTTTATGATCAAAACTTTGTCATAAAGTTTGCCCGGTACTGATTGCGATTTGGTTTATACTCGGACTATATCTGCTGGAATTATGCGGAGCTCAACTGGGAACAAGTTTAATCGAATTTTGCTACATAAACTTCGATACACAGCGAGCTCCATAGTTGTTGCCAGAATCATTTTATTTATATTTAATCCAAAATAAATGTTGGTTTTTATTATAATATTTTCTGTGGTATTTATAATCGTTTATTCAGCGATAGAGTACATTTAATCCCTACAAACACTCAATGGTTATTTTTAATGAAACGCTTTTGTCTGGCCAGCCCATTGCCACGCCCACAAGCCAGCCTCAATGGTAGAATTTTTACTGAATCCCTGTATTCCTTTTTGCCACGCCTTGCCTTTTGTTTTCATGTGCGGCTAATTAGCAGCACCACACGGCGTATGAGCAATGTTAAAAAAAGGCAAATAAAGTTGTATAAATGTTGTTTTTTTTTTTGGATGGCAGCTCAAAAATTAATTAAATATAACACAAGCAAACCATAACGAAGCGCAAAATAAAAATAAATATGCTACTCGAAACGACTCGAAAACCCAACGAACAACCAAATTGGTTGGTTATTACATTTGCAACTATTTTAATTATGAATTTTGCTTGCATCGAAAGCAGCGAAATTAACTTTTATTAATAATGGCGAATGGCGAAACTTTTGCTGCGTTTCGACGCTGCTATTCAAGTAAGTTTCCATTAAAAGAACAGAGAAAATAACATCTCAGATTTTTATTTAATTTTTAATAAAAATGCAAATATTTGCAGCTTTTTTTTGTATGCCAGCCAGCCAGCAATTCAATTGCAAGGCATACCCTGTAGTGCAGCAGTAGGGAATGCCAGCTAAAATGTTAAGACTGTTAATCTCAATTTAAATTTTATATCACTTTTATTTCAAAGCACATTTTGGTTTTTAAATAAATACAGGGTATAAGCCAGTCTAGATCTTACTCTCCGGCTCACTTTTATGCGAAATTTAGTAAACTTTTCAGTCAGCGACTGCTTAAAGGGCGCATCATTTTGGCTGGTCGCTAGTTCTGCATGTTGGCTGCGGATGCAAAACTTTTCAGTTGGCAGCGCAGCAACGACCTTATCATTGGTGGGCCGGGGGTATGCCAGGGGAATACTCCGTAATCCGGAAAGCAGCTTTAGCCACATTTCGCGCTGACTACCCCGCGACGAAGTGAAGGCGTCAAAGTTTGCTACAAAATTCATGGACGGTGGCAGGCGTTGACCTCACAGCAGGTGACAGCAATTGGGACTTGTTCAACATTTTCGGTCGTACAATGTCCCCCATTTTGTACAACTTTCCCCTAGACCTGCTGCACCTGCTTTATAATTAGTTCAATTCTAGTTTGCCGTGCTTTTTGCAAAGAGTCAAGGTGCAAGCACTGTTTATAATCAGAGTTGCAATTTGTGGCAGTGTAATGGTGCACATTTAGCATTTCAAGGACTTTTATGTCAAAACAGCAAACGAAATATAAGTTGCAAACTATTTCAATTTAGCAACATTAAGTGGAAATTTATTTAAATATTTTCTTCAAGAAGCATAAACTATAAACATGATTTAAGTTCATAACTTTTAACGCTGATTTAGAAAGTTTAGTGAAGCCAAAGAAATCTAATTTAACTGAAATCGTTTGAAGCCTTGAGTAAGTGCCTGAAAGCAATAAAATACTAGATTCCCTAACAATCAGTGACTTTTTGCACACATTTCGTTAGGTAAAAATACACAATGTGATGCCTTAAATAAAATGTGAAGCAGGCGTTGAAGCAACTACAGCAACAAGCAGGACCAGAACACGGAATATGGAATACGGAATACCCGCAATACAATTCAGCAAATCATCAGAGCAGAGAGACAGGCGACATTCACGTGACACAAAGGACACACCGAGAGACCGAGAGCAACAGGAGCAGCGAAATAGGAAACAAAACAACAGAAAAGCGCAAGAGGTGGAGTAGAAACAGCAAAAGGGAAAAGAAGAAACAAGGACAATAACAAATGGCACATGTAACAATGAGAATAACAGCGACAAAAAAGAACACAAAAAATGGGCAAAAAAATGGGAAACAAAATAAAAAGAAAACGCTGCGGAATGCTTTATAGTTTCCCGTTTTATTTTCACTCACTTTTTGTTTTGAAGGGGTGTAGTTTTAGAAAAACCTTTTTTAATACCCTGTGACCATAAAAAAAGATGAAATATTGTGCGTTAAAGTCGAGCCATATCAGTAAATACTCGGTAAACATTTGCTGACTTTGGTTTAGGGTATTTCCAAGTCAAACAATGTAGTCTTAAACATTTTTTGTATCTGATTTTTCTTGCTAACTTTGTGATTTGTATCTTTTGCCTGAACTGTGATTTTACCATTCTATTTTTGGAGCAGCCAGAACTATGCTAAATATGCAACAAACCGGAGAATGTAAAGCAAAATACGTGACAAGTTTTGAAATATGTTTGTTGATACTTTTTTTAAGTGTTTGAGTCTGTGTTGTGAAACTAAACCCTTCTAGCTAAAATTAACACATTTAACTATAATTTGTAGCTTTGAAAATATTAATTTGTTCAGCTCATTAGCCGAGGTCTTTTAATCTTACACTTGTCATTGCTTTAAACGCTATGAATTCCTCAAAAAACTTTTCACAAATAAAAATGTCGTTATTTTATATTAAAAGCGAATGTTGGAAATTTTCTAATAAAATGACAAAAAAGTAAAATATTGCTTGGCTTGCCAATCGATTGCAATAGCAAAAGTTTAAGCAGAGAAAATGGCTCGTTGCAAGTTTTAAAAAGTTTTCAATACTCGAGGGTGGAACTGGAAGGGGAATCCCAAAAAAAGAGGATACCAACCACATCAAAGAGATGGAGAGAGCGCTGCGAAAAGTTCAATAATACAAGTGTAGAGTGCTATTTGAGTGATGATTATGATGGATGCGTTCATAAATGTTGATAAACTGATTTGTGGCCAACTTTGGTGATTCTTGCCCATTGTGGTACATTGTGGGATGCTTTGGCTATTACCGTTTTCATGGCACCCTGTGGCGCTCTAGGGATGAATCTATTCTAGTTTGTGGGTGTTCAAACTTTTGTTGTTTCTACTCCTCTGTTGTTCTTGCTGTTGTTGGTATTTCGCCGGCTGCTGTTCATGTCAACGTCGGCAAGTTTTTAGTTTTTTCAAATGTCATTGGGGCATTTCACGCTGATGGACATTGCCAGCAATAACAGCATTCTGTTCGTACTTGCCGTACGCTCCGTACTACCCTAACGACCCATACGTCGCAGCTCCGAGTGTTACCCACTTGCCGCCCACTTTCCGCCCACTTCTGTAACATTTCTCACACTTTGACGTGCCGCAACACACCGCACTGCTGTTGTCTCTAACTATTTGCTGTTTGTATACCCAGTAACCGCTGTTTTTGCTCCATAATTTCCCGCTCCTTTCCTCCGAGTAGCAGCTGGAAAAGCGCTGCTGCTGCCGATGTCTGTATTACGACTTGGCGTTTGTTTGTTTTGCGAGTTTTTCTCTGTCTTCCACTCTCTCACTCTTTTTGTCTCCTTTGGTGTCAGTCTGACTGGGAGGTCTGTCTGTCTGCCTGTCTGCTCGTCCCTGAGTTATGTGGGCGATGACCGTCGACTGTCTGGACGCTAGTTCTCAGCTCTTATTTCTGTATTTGTATTGTTGGTTAAGGAATTGCAGCTCTTAAAGTGTTCATTAAGCAATTTAAAGTTTTTAATCGCATTTCTTTGTGCAGTCCCACTTGCCAGCAGTACCAGTGTGTGTGTGCTTGTGTGGATGTGTGTGTTTTTGGCTAAAACAACCATTATACGCCAAAGTTTGTTCTTGTTTTTGTGCTCAGTTACTTTTAAAGTTTCTACACACTTGTGTTTAGAAATTTCCTTTAAGAATCGATAATCGCTAAACAGACAAACAAAGTCTTGAAGTAGTTGCTACTACTTGAGCTCTTGAATTGTACAAATAGCTTCATTTATTGATGGTACTACTCAATCTGCTTCCACTGCTAATAAGTCATGATTACAATGTGTTTCCTTTGAAGGCATCAACTGTCTGGCTCAGAAAAGGCTAAAAAAGTAGCTAAAACGTGAGCTGAAATGAAGAATGGTTCAAAAGAACTCAGAAAATATGCTAGTCAAACTCGACAGCTGTGCTCCATTGCCTTTACTGCTGTGGCTCGCCTCCATTTATTGGCACCAACACCTCCCACACTGCACTACAACCCATTACCCATCAGCAGTCACCCATCACCCATCAATCAAAGAGCGGCTCCATTTGGGAGAACACGCTCCAAAGATTTCAGTTGGCCTGCACAGCAGCTATCGAAACTGAATTGAATGGTAGCTTTAGGTGCACAGTAGTTGGAAGCAATTCACCCGAAACCAAGGACAGACGAGCGTCTAAAACATTGCACTTCAATTTGTTGAGCAACACGAGCCAGTACTTAAAAGGGGCATGGCCCAAGTGCTAGTCCAATCCAATCGACAAAAAACAGAGTAACTGTTGTCAATCAGGCTTTGGGAAAACAATCGCTGGGTTGGCATTAGTTGGGTTAAGTTCTGGTATGACGCTGTACTAAGTACGGGGCATAAATTGAGATTTGTCAAGAACAGGCGCAGAAGGTTGTTGTACTTGGTGTATATAGTATACCTATTGGTATATATTAGACATATCAAACTTTACTCCGAAAATGAGGCAAGGATTCCGCGCTTTAAAGAGAGCTTAACGATATTCTGAACTAGATTAATCGTATATGTTTTAAGCAGAGGATATAATTTTGAATATTTTATTTGGATTTATAACTTTTTAAAGATATATAGAAATCTAGCTAGAAATCGAAATACTAATCAAAACTTTTTGGCTTTTTAGTATCACCGTTTGAATTTTCATATCTCTAGCCATAACTATATCTATTTTAATATCCTTTCCTTTGTATGTATGTAGAATTTATGTGCTTCACTTAGTGCAAAGTTTTTGATGAAGCGCATTGAGGCGGTAACCGTAGCCGAGCACCGCAAAGATAAGCTACTCTGTCATTGATAGAAAGTGCGGGGTGGGAAATGGAAGAACAGGAATCTGTGAGGCAATAGAGCGCGAAATGGCGACTGGTGAATGGCGAATGGCGAAAGGCAAATGGGAATGGCAAAATGGCGAGCAACGGTCGGAGCTTGTAAGCGTGGCAATAATGACGATATTTATGGGTTTTGGCGAAACGCATAAAAACGCAGGTTCTGACAGCCAAACAAACGCTTTAGCCAAGAGAATTGAGGCGGTAAGAAACTGGATAAATGGCCGAGTTGCAGTTAAGAAACCGAGGCTGGAACTGTAACTGTAACTGTGACTGGACTGAACTGAAACTGTACTTGTAAGAGTAACTGTAACTGAACGACACTTGCAACATTTAATTTATTATGCAAATGTGAACAAATGGCTACAGTGGCCAAAGATGACAGTCGACGTAAGTAATGGCTCCAAAGGACAATTGTGCTTTTCAGTGCAACGCTTCGTGTGTGAGTGATAGTGTCGTGTGTCTGTGTGTGTGTGTACTTATCGTTTGCACAAATATACTTTTTAGCTTTGACAGTCTCCACTGCTCCCTTGCTCTATTTAGAGCTGACACAACACATGTGTACCCTGTGAATTCTAAATTCGAATACTCGTAGTCCAAACAAATTGAGTTACATGCAGATAATCGTTTATCAGATGCATTCACAAAGTGTCCAAACCAAATGTTTGTGCAATTTTCTATGCGTAGACATTGAGCATATTGTAAGAAAGTAAATCACATTTCGAACAATAGAAATCTCTGGGGCACAAGTTAATAGTCGTTTTGTGGTCTTGATTGGAAACTATTTAAGTAAGGATTTTTTAGGTAATTAACTAGCAGTTTGAAGGGAATTCTGTTACCAAAAAAATATTTTAATTTTTAAACTAAATATCAGAGCTTAAATAACTATGGCACGACTAAACGCTCAGCTTAAAAATGTAATAAATAATAGTGTGCCTTAAATATCTGTGGAATAACTAATTTAAAATAGTTTTGGTCATAAAATACACCGCTTTGAACGGTAGTGGGTTTCAAATGTCTACGCTTTAACAGTTTATTTATCGATATTTTAAATAATGCGCCCATAACTTGTTGAAGATAAATCAAAAATGCAGATTTTTGCCTCAGAACACAAAACAAAACATGAATTCATTGATTCTAACGTGTGTAAAATCAACTTTATTGTTATATTATCCCCGACTCATAGCTGCACAGCAGCCGTCTCTGTCTAGACCGTTATAATGCTGTCTGATGCCGCCCCGCCCCCTAATTTAAATCGCTGCACGCACTGAATGCGCGTCAATAATCGTAAATGTGTCCCCAACAAAATGGCGGAGCAGGCCATGAATGCCAATTAGAGCGATGGCTCAACGGTAAGGGAGTGTGGGAGAGTAGAGCGTGAGAGTCGTGACCAAAACGCACCTGGTAGTCCATGTAGTTGTCGAAATGCATATAGGAGCAAGCGCCCCCAGCGCCCGGCACAGGCAGCGGTATGGGCAAACCGTTCTCGTCCAACTCAACGGCAGGCGGTGGCGGTGGCGTGGGCGGTAAATTGTCGCCCTTGAAGGAGACGCGTTTGGTGTGTCCATCGGTTCGACGATTTCGACCCAGTGTGCCCGCAAAGCGGCCAGCATGCATGGCACCACCGGCGGCCAGTGTGCCCATCATGTAGGAGAGCGAACCACAGCCAACGACTGCTTCTTGATTGGGCTGCTGGTGCTGCGTGGTTGGAAGACCACAACTGCCAAAGCGAAAATGTGGCATGCAGGTGGTAGTGGTACCGCTGGCACCACACTCGCTGCCCTCGAAGTCGCTCTCGACGTCCGTCACAAAGGCGGCTGGTTGAAAGCCGCGCGGCAGCGTCGCCGCTGCTGTTGACGCAGTCAGCGTCGCTGCTGACGTCGACGTTGGCGTTACTCGATTCAGTGTGCTCGTGCACAGAATGTTAACGGGCTGTGGATGAGTGTGTGGATGCTGTTGCAGTTGGATGCTGTGTGGAAACTGTTCGCCGCTGCCTTGCAGGAGCGCCAATTCGCCGTTGTGTCCGGCATTGCTGCCCGCTGCCCCCTCGCTGCTTGCTGTCAAAATATGCGTGGGCTGCAGCTGATAATAATGCTCGACGCCGCCCTGCGGCTGTGCTGCGCCGGCTGGAACTCCTCCTGACGTTATCAGTGCTGTGGGTATCACCATAATCGGCATCATTGTTGGGGCCATGGATGTTGCTGGTGCTGTTGTAGCTCCAGACTGCATCAGCTCCATTTGGCACATCTCCTCATAACTCAACGGGCGTAGGTGCTCCATGTTTCAGTGTGGGCGTGGCAGCCGCTGTCTAACAGCAATTAAAGAAATTTCGCTTTAATTCGCGCGCGATACAACTTTGCGATTTAATTTTCACCTAGACGCACACAGACAAAAACACGCACACCGACAATCTGTTTTACGTACACATACACACGTGTGTATATATATATAACGGCGACTACGATTCAGTCTCTGCACAAGTAGCAAGTAGCGGGGGTGCGGATTCAAAAGATTTCGCGCGCGTTCCTCTATCAATTGCTCACATTGCGTATACGCTCGCTCGTGCGCCTGAGTCAACTTTATCTCGCGACAGTCCTGCAGCAACTAAAGTCAAAGCTATCTCGCAGTCACTGCTCAGTGCTTTCAATTCGCCGTCGCCCATTTTGTGCAGACCTCACGCATGCTCTCCACACACATAAACGACAACAGCAGTCGACGCTCTTCGCCTCTCTTTGTCGCCTTATTTTCGCCGCGTCGCTTAGCGTTTTGTTTTGATTCCGATTTGTGGGTGCGTCGGGTTATTCCCAGCTCTCTCTCTCTCTCCCTCATTTTCGCTCTCTCTCTGCTTTGTCGTGGACCACTGTTGACTGTGTTTTTTCTGTTTTTGTCGCGTCGAGGGAAATTAAAATACTTGAAGCTGCCGTAGTCAGACTTGAATGCAAGATTTTAATTGCCGCGCAGCGAGAATCGCAGCATGGCAGGGGCAAAAGTAGATTGCGGCATTGCTGTCCACAGAGTAACTTCTGACTGCGGCGCGGGGTTCCCAGCTGTGCAACCAACTGTTGGCCCAACTGTGGCCAGAGGTTGCATGGTCAGCTGAATGGGCTTTAATTGCGTACAGAAAACATCAAGACAATAGAAAAGTCAGAGATCGATAGTGTACAGTGTAGACTTAACAGCAGCGGTGACGGAATGTGACAACAAAGGACATCAAATGTAGGAAATGTTTTAACAAAAGAGCACTGATCGCAGCTCTGGAGCGATTTAGGGATAAGGTTACAATAGAGGTATTCCCTAACGTAAATTAAACTCTTTTCGAATGACCTTTTATGTGTCTCTTTATTATGTTAAACACTTTCATTCAGCTTTTTTAACCTTTAATAATGATTAATGGCTTAATAATTATAGTTATTAAATGCGAATACTTATCAGTTACAGCTATTGAAAGCTGTTTAATTATGAATACACTGGAAATATAAATCAAGTCATTAAGATACGATGTGTGTGATTTAATTAATTAAGTAATTATAAAATACATACGCCGTATTTTATAATTTCTTAATTAATTTTAATTAGATCTGCCTTTAATCACACGCCGTTCTTAAGAAGCTCGTAATAAAGTACTCAACTTGTGCCGAAAGGTAGTCGACTGATTCGAACTACTTCTATTATGTATGCATGATCTTGAGTGTAAAAATTTCACTGTTGTCCATTTCATAAAGTCACAGTGCCTTGTGCCCCCAAATGGAGACCCAGAACTGCTGCCCACGGCGTTGGCTTTCATTTCTGAAAGACAAAGGCAACAAAAAACTGAAACACAGTTGGAAATGTCTTGTGCAGATTTTTGCCTGAACTTTTTTCTGCTTTCTTATTTTAATACATACATATTTTTTTGTTCTTATTTGTGTACAATTGCCACCGTGAAAGTAACGGCGCCGAGAGCGCCATCGTCACTGGTCCTCGGCATCAAGTTTTGAGTCTGGCTCCCTGTTGCCATCTCCAGCTTCATTTACATTTGTTTCATCCTATTATCCTGGTTAACCGACTCGTTCGCTCTGTGTGCCTGGGACTGCCCTGCGTTCCCCTCTCGGCTCCTCCATTCCCCTTTTGTTTCCTTCGTTACGGTCTTGCCACGTCTCATGTTCCACCGTCCTCATACCCTGCCATTTGTCAAGTAATGCGCCCAACTCGACTTTTTGTAATTACAAAAACGCGCCGTGGTGTGGGTGAGGCAGGAAAAACGGGAAAAGCGGCTCAAAAAGCAGCGTGTTGGGGTTTTGTGGTGCTCGTTAAAATTTGTTGCTCTCATTTCGATTGTTTCACGTACTGTTGTTGTTGTTGCTGTTCCCGTTGTTGTTGCTTGTTTTTGGCATTGTTGCCGCCGGTTTTTAGTGCTTTTTCATATCCCAACGGCGGCAAAGTTTACGCTGTATTGAAGGTAAGTAAGTATTTTGTTTAAATGTGCGAAACGGATTTTAAAGCCATCGTGATTCCATTCCTGATTCCCATAGATTCATTCTGATCGCTGATTTCACTCGTTGTACACATTCAATTTACCGTTTGCCGGACAGCTGAAAGTTTTTAATCATTTGCCAAATTTCGACTATTTTCCGCTGCCCCAAAAAGTATGCTACACAAAATACTGGATACAATTTGATGTGCCGTCCGTCCATTTAACGCTTGGTTAGCCACGCAAACAGTTGAAAAACGGACGGGTCTGAGCATGGGGATAGGGGCCGGGCATAATTTGAGTGCTATATAGACCGGACGACATCAAGTGGATATTAAAGTGAAAATGAAAGCATTTTCCTGTAAAATCTATGCTGTCAGTGGGCAGGCAATCTTATATAAATTATTCCAAAAACGACAAACACGCTCGATTACATTATCTGACTATGCTGCCCTTCTACCCCCACGTAGAGAAGAATAATTAATTATACAGTAGCTGTAAGTTCAAGTCCTTTGGAACGACGTTAATAGCGATAGTTATGCGCTATCTGAATCTGACCAAGTTGAATACTCAGCTGATGTGCTCTGACGCTGCTTCTTTACTGATAAATTAGCAAACATTATGTAGCAGTTGGCTATATAAGGATTAGACTCGATTAGGTTGTACCAGGTGGTAATTTCGGGATGTGGGTCAGAAGCAACTAACTTGTCAGATTCAACAAACAAGCCATTAAAAAAAGCTTGATTCCCTACTAAATAAATGTCTAATTAAGAAAGGTAACTTCTGTGCTTTGTCTTCGCTGAAGGATTGGAACATCTGCTCCATGTGTACCACATGAGACAGGATACAGACTTTTCCTGTGGGTGGTACTTTAATGTTCTTCGTAGTCGAAACAAAAAACAACGAAACTTTGTCTCACGAAGACTGCGCTAATTAAGTAACCTGTTATGAAGGACTTAACGTCGTGATATATTTTTATGGTCGCAAATGGAATTATAACTGCGAACAAGTGCCACACACACACACGCGTATACATATTTACAGCATTAGATACATAAGCAGACAGCTACAGATACATTTGCTAAATAAGATATAAGTAAAAGTTCCAGCTGAGAAGCCAGCAGGTGGCATTTGATTAAACATAAAGCAGTTACTGGACAGCAATTTCTATAATTTCATAGGAAAACATCATTGACATTTCTGTTTGAATGCCTCAAGCGTCAATTAAGCTAAGCAGACAGCAGATAGCAGATGGTCGCACAGCTGTTGACAGTATACTTCTGACACACTAATGGATATTGTCGTTGGATAAAAATCATTGACGTTAACGAACAGAGAGACAGTCACACCGGGAGAGAACTGTCATAAAATTATACTTACAAGTATAAGTAGTATCTGTGCTCTTCTAACTTAGGCAAGCTCAGTTGGATCAGAGTTCCGGTACTGCATAGACTCAGCCTAGGTAATTTTGTTGCATTCACGCACATACATATATTCTTTTTAGCTTATATTCTGTGCTCTTCTTACAAAGGCAAACTCAGCTGATCAGAGCTGCACAACTGCATGCTCACATAGACATACATATGCATGTGTTCTCTTAAGCTTGTGCTTTGTGCTCTTCTTACTTAGCCAAGCTCATTTGATCTAAGATTCACAGCTGCAACACACACACATGCAATGCAATCAGCTTTCTCAGCCGCTTTTGCTTACACACAAATACATACGTATACATACATTCACCTAAGCTTTTATTCTGTGCTCTTCTAACTAAGGCACGTTTATTTTATCTGAGTTACTCAGCTGCCTTCTCACTCAGCCACACACAGTACAGCCCAGGCGGTTGCTCTCAGCTCAAAATAGAAACGCATAATAAATAAAACAAAATAGCCAATAATGAACTGTAAATTTGCATGTACAGTAATGTTTTCGTGTTCTTTGTTATTTAATGTGTAAAGTTTATTAAGCTGATATATTCCATTGCTCATATGCCAAAGATGGACTTGACAATTGATGTTGCTAAAACTTTGATAATATTTGGCTCAGTGTAGTTTGAATTCCTTTGTCAGTGACTTAGGCTGAAGACGTCAAATAGGTTAACATGCTGTAGGCGATAATTAATTATTATGGCAACTTTAAAGTGCAATCAATAAAGGTATTAGCTTTAAACTGCCACGAAACACGTAAGCTCTCAAAGATACACAGTCGAGTCATAAAGGTTAATTTATCATTGGCTTCAACTCATTTGCATCAATTTGGCAATGAAGAGCATCTGGACCAAATGACGGCATGACTGATTCAAATGATAGAAAGGTAAACACGCAGCCGTCGACACGTTTTCTCATTTAAGACACATTAACCACACATAGACATTAAAGAGCTAACTCTAAGTAAACCCAAAGCCAAAACCAAACCCAAACCCAAAACAGACTAAACCCCAAACAGACCAAACCCATGCCTGAGCCATGTACTGGCAACTTTCGGCTGTCCTTGTGTGCCTGGTGAGCTTTTAAATTAAATCACAAAATACAGATAGAGTCAGTAAGGCAAGCAGAGCGAAGAGTAAACCAAATAAATGAACCCTTTTGGGCATACTCCTACTCCAAAGTTGTCTCCTTTGCTTTCGCTACTTTCTTCTTCCTTTCGTCTATAGGAGATAAAACGGCAGGACAGGAAGTCAACTTGCCTGTCCGACTACGATGACGATGACGAAGATGATGATGATGATGAGTCTGACGACGACGAAGTTAATGATGACGATGTTTAGCTTGGCAATTCTAGTTGCCAGTTGCCAGTTGACAGTGTTGCCAAAAATAAAAAAGAAAGGATAATGGCATAAAATCCAGCAAAATGAAAAGAAAGCGGCAAATCATGTTAAGAGATTTAAATTGGATTAGTCGACGTGTGTGGTTGTGCCAGTGAGTGTGAATTCGCGTTCGGCCGTGAATACATTCACTGCCATCCTTAGAGACACTGCAGTCCAGAATAAGAGCTTGCCGCACCACGTCTTGACATCAATTTTGTCACTTGATTCTCTTTTTTTTAGAACATTTTGAACATTTTTGATGCTGCTCTTTTTATTTGGTGTTCTTATGTTTTGTATGCTTGACACAATTCGCTGTCGAGTGTTCACAGCATCGGATATTCAAGCACTCGAGAGCATTCGATGGCATTCAATCCATCTGCTCTTTAACAGTTGTCACAGCGTTCACATATTTTCGAGGTCCTCTTAAACTGGGGACTTTTGATACGAGTCCTGCGAACAATAAAAATAAAGCACTCGCTTCCATTTGAATTTTAGAGCACTATTCAATATCGAAGTATTTCTATGCTTAAAATTCATGGCTATATTAAAGGCATTTCCAATACAGACTTGTGGTTATTGTTAAGTTATACAAAGCATTTAAGTTTAAATTCCATTCCATCTTAAGTTGGGTTACAAATACACAAATATTTCAAGTTGCAAATTCTTAGAGACAGCTCACATTTATTTCACTGTCAAAACCTTAATCTTTAATGAGCCGGCAAAGGTCATGTGAAGGACCCACATGCAAGAGTGTGTGCATGTGTGTGTGTACATGTGTGTGTGTGTGTTATACAAACAAAGTACTTTGGCTGCTCAAACGATTCGTCAACTTCTCAGATGACTTGTCTTTTTGTGGTAGTCCTACAACCAAATAAATATAATCAAATAATCCTTCTATTTTGAAGTTTACACCAAACTTGTACCAAAGTGAAGTCAGTTTATGCTCGTGTTGTTCCCTCTCTTAGCTCCAAGTCAATTCAAGTTCCTTTGATGTCACAGTGGGTGCGAAATGTAAGCCTACACCACACCAAACAAGGGGCCTTTTTGAGGGCTTTCATGGAATTTCATTGATATTCAAAACAAAGACTTTTGTTACCTAGATTTTAATCCCAAAAGTGTTGATTAAACTGTTTGACATGAGCAAATTGATAAATAAATGTATGTGAAAACAAAGGTAGACTTAAAATTTAATTGTTTTTAAGAAGCTTAAGTGGAAACCCAGCAAAAACAGTCTTTTGAAGTTGAAAATAATTGTGTAGTAAAAACAAGTCAAATAAACTCACGCAAAAAATTTAATATGTAAACAGTTTAGTTCCAATATGTACAGGGCATGATACTGGGTATCTATATCTCAGATACCTCATCTGGTGTCTGTTTTTTCTTGTACTTTACTTTCGAGGTAAACACATCATAGCCCAGACTCACGATATTATCGTAGAACACACGATATTTTGGGGCCACAAAGAAAAAGTTGATTAATTGTGCTGCTGGCCAAACGGTCCATTCGGCTTTATATAGCGTCAGAGCCTTGTCCTTGATCTCCTCCTGCACCTCCAGCCAGGACTTATCCTCCAAAATGCCCATCGTTAGGAAGAACACACTGATGTAGAACGGTGAGCAAATGAGTTGATCCAATAATATTTTCCTTACGACCGTGTGGAATGTTCGCTTTGGATAATAGTAGTCGAGATACTGATACCAATAGTGGCAAACGATTCCCACTGTTAGACCCGATATGCCCATTCGAATGGTACGTGTACGATCCCAGCCCACGATTTCACCTGTAAATCGCTCGTACGATTGCTCCATGGTATCTCCCAGCATGCTCAACGATATCGAGATACCGATGTTGGTGTAGAGCAGAAACTTCTTGCTGAAGGCGACATTGTGCCAGCGATTTAGGGTCTTTTGCAATAGAATCAATCGTTCACGATACCACATTTGGTCAAGTGTTAGTTGTAGCCGTATGGGCCCTGTAAAGCCCTCTAAGCCAACATTAACCGGGTTAATTTATCAAAAATGGTTTAAACATTTTGAGTTACTCGTTTTACACATCGGCTGACAGTTAAGTCAAAGTTACAAATTTTCTTATAGTTAAATGTAGTTTAATCCTATCTCTTGGCATCTTTATACCAATTAGGACTTTGATTTCGACGTATCAATATTTAAAATCGCATCTATTGAACCCGTTTTGGAAGGGATAGCTAAAGGTTTGAATTTAACTACCAAGAGACGGATAAGTAAGCAAATCAATTTGACGCCATCCACGGCAAATGAGTTTCAACAGGATTTGGCCAAATTCGTTGGAGCGACAGAAATGGTCTAAAAAGGGATATATTAAAAGGGTTAACTTAGACTGCGGCAAAGCACACACCCACACACACACACATATGCCAAGGGGAAAAACAAGGCTTTCTTTTTGGGTTATTTGAATAATACAGCATTTGGCACATGTTGCTCCAGTAACAGCAGAAAATTTGTTCTATGGTTTTGCTCTTTCGTGCATTCATTGCTGGGGAGTTGATTCTGGCAAATCATTTGCACGCGATTCCCAATACTTTTTGACAGTGTCCCAGCGACCGCAGAACCCGGCGACCCCTGGGGAAATCATCCTTCATACATATGCTCAACGTACGGCCGTATTCGCTCGACTGAACGAGCAACCAACCATGCTACTGAATTGAAAAATATTTACGGCATTCTACATTTTACGCTAAAATCCAATTTTATTTTTATATTTCGTTGAAAATCCGCCATAAAACGTACACACACACCCCCATACACTGAGAGTTTCGTTTTTCATTCCATATTCCTGACCTCACTCACAGCCGTTTTCCACCTACACCTCCCACTTTTCGCCCCGTCCCTCGTCACCTTCGTCGTCAATTGAAAAGCAGCCGCCGTAAATTCGGCTTTGCATTTTATTTGCATTTGGCGCCGCAGATGAGCTTCAGTTTTTCCAGATTCCCCTATCAGTCACCACCTCACGTGGCGTGGGCGACGCAGTGTGGGCGTGGCAGTGAGCTCTTCCCCCTCGCTACAAATGAATTTATTTAGTCCATTGTTATTGGCGTTATTTGCGTTGGTTAAATATGCCAAATTTGCGAGGTGTCCAATTGAAAAACACGCGCTGTTTTTGAGCTGTTTTACAAAAGTTCTGAGTTTGTTTGGCGCCTTAATTGAATTTATCGCCTCTTATTATGTTAATTAATAAAATAATATTGGCTATTAAATTAATTTATCTTTCATAACATTCTTTCGCTTTGCAAAAACATCAATTCATTTAATTTAATTTAATTTAGTTTTTTTGGCGTGTGGAAAATGCAATGTTATTTACTGCAAATAGCATGTACAGTCGTACAGTCGTACAGCTGTTGAAATTATGGTCCTTTTGTCCTCTGACGTGACCCCTGCGGGAACTAAACAACTACAAAACGCTGGACGCTCGCCAGAACCACCAAGCATAACGGTCACAGGGGAGTGCAGACTTGAAATACCCTTTAAAAGTGGTTGTATATACATAAATATGATGTCACCATAAACCAACTTTATGGCTAGCTTAAGCCATTTAAACTAAGTTTTTCTATTAAAAACTCAAGTGCAGTTGCTTCATGTATTCCCAGCTATACATTAAACTAGCATACCCTTCATCTCTGCTTGTGCAGGGTGCACAGAATATGCCCTAAAGAGTAAACCAAACATTGCCAGTTGCAACAAATGCATTTTCATAGTTTTGCTCACTTTGTTATGCTGATTTTTCACATTTTTTCAGCTTTTTGGAGCTTTCTTCTTTTGTCATTGTTTGGACCGTTCCGCTCTCAATATTTTTTGGCACTGAACTCTGAATGTTGTTCGTGTGCGCATTTTAATTGAATTTTTTTATGTCACTCAATGAAAGCAAAAGTTGGAATTGAGTTGTGGCAATCGAAGCGTAAAAAATGTCATAATCCTATTTTACATTGTCCTTGTTTTCACTATTTAAAGCGCAAAATTGTCCTTGTGGAGCAAATTTTTAAGCTTAACTGCCAAAGAAAATAAAATTCTCTTGGATACATTTGAAAATCAATTCGTAATTGGTTTGCAATCGATTTCAAATGATATCCCTGTAAAGACTTTGGTTTTAGTTTATTTTTCTATTTCTTTTTTACGTTTTGAAACGTTTTGAGTTCGATTTATGCAAATAAAATCGAGATGTGTTTTTAATGAGATTTTGGCACTGAAACAGCCTAACGATGATGCAATCTATGGAAGTCAAAACGAGTTCATAGCACTGCCAGTCCGACTTCAGTCCGTGTCCGATGGGTCACTTGGAAAAGCAATCAATTTAACAATTTACTCGCACAGATTTCCAGCTCAAATTTAGCTGTCACAAAAGCTTTTGGATATGATTTTAATATTCCTAAGAGTGCTATTTCTTAAACGTTTCATAATTGAAGTACTTAAGTGGCAAAGCTCTGGCAGATTAAAAAGTTTTTACTGTATTTGACCGACTCGCTGTCACTGTCCAGTCTGGAGTCCAAATAAAAATTGGCTACTGAACTCACATTAATTTTAGCTGGAAATTGGGTCACAGTTTGCTTACCAAAAAAGTATGGAAAAACAATAAAAATATTCGATATATTAAAACTTTTCGAGCAGTGTATAAATTGAAATTCTTTAATTGTTTAATTAAAGCACTTACACTTTATTAAGTACTTAACAATTAAGTCTGTGCCAAGTCTAGAAATCAGTTAAGTTCCCCAACTGCATTTGATGGGGTCAAGAAACATTTGGTCCGTTTAAATTACAACACTGAGTCAAATAAGTGAGTTGACAGCAAAGGTAAACGAACAAATTGTCAACATGGCCACAGTGCCAGTCGTACCAATTTCGTTAAGGTAAGCAAACAAACTGTCGCCTCCCCTTTCTATATGTACAGGGCAATTCCAGCAGTTTGCACTCGCCTCCCCTGCACTCCCCTCTTCAAACCACATTGTAAGGATTGTGGATTTCTGTTGGCTGTCGAGCAGCAAACCGGTGAGCAGCACGTGGATTGTGGACACCTGATTACCAGCCAGGGAACGTGGCTGTTTATGAGGCGCAAAAATGTCATACATCATGCGACACGTGCACCGCACACAGGCTGCTTTGGAGACAAATGGCAACAGCAGCTCTACAGTGTCTCTAATTTAGCAGCTGACATAAAATAAGAAAAACAAAAAAGTGAACAACATTTGAAACTGACGAGATATGTGCGAAAAGCAACGAGCATCGGCCTGAAATCAAGTTTTCATTTTGGATCGCTGGCAGGCTACAGCGTCATCCATGTCGTCATCTAACCATCAGCCCCTGCTTCAACTCCATGGGCAGCAGCATCAGTGTCATGAGCAGCAGGAAAGTAGGTAGGTATATACATAAGTGGGGAAAGGGGATAGTAGGTAGGAGTGAGCTAAGCACGTTGAAGCAAAGTGAATTAAGCTAAAGCCTGAACAGGTGTGAGTTGGATACTCTTCAAATACGCATAACTACACAGCAAGATAATTCTAGGGATTAGGGCCCTAAATCAGTTCTAAACTATGTTAGCAATAGAATACTTACTCTAAGTTTTAATACTTGATTTAAAATTTGGTTTTAATACTTGAATTAACGTTTTGAAAGACAAAGTTTTTCTCAGTGTATTCACACATGTGTATACGTATTTATGCGCTCACCCACACCAACACAAGTGGTACATGACGCGCTAAACTATTAAGCACATTTTGCATTATGATGCTGTGGCTCGGGCTCCCAAAGCTAAAAGTCCCCAAAGCGTTCTACATGAAGCGTGACTTGATTGCTGTGGCATGCAGCAAATGAGTCGTTCAAAGCAGCTAAAAATATGTTTAGGAATTGTATCTGACAAATACTGGACTATTTATAGGCAATTATTTGAAGGCCAAATGAATATTTTCAAGCTAAGAAATGTGGCTAAAATAATTTATTTAAAGTAGTAGAGCTCTGTCTGAGGAAAAAATTTCAACTTACAGTTAATTAGTTTTTCAAAGTTAGTCAAAGACAAATCGAATAAAGCTTTGCTAGTTATTTAAGGACTTGTTTACGAAACTAATAGAGGAAACTGAATGCTAAATGTGATGTGATTAGCTGCATTCATGTAATTATCTATTTAGAGTAAAGCATTGAAAGGGAAGACTCTTTATAAGCATAAACAGACATAATCAGTAAACATAAAAAGAGAGCAGAAAAAAAAGCTGCGCTTTGAAGTGAGCAGAACGGGGCAAAAATAGAGGAATTGGTGAGCTGTGTGTGTGTGTGTGTGTGTGTGTGTGAAGGGAACAGGGGCAGGGGGCGGAGAGCACTAATTAGAATAATTTCGCGCTGCGCTGCGCTGAAAATGTTGTACCATCTGTCAAGGGGAGACGGCAGCAGGTGTTGCCTGCAGGACATATTCGCATACACACACAGCAAACAGTTGGGACTGTGTGTTTGTGTGTGTGTACATACATGGTCGACTTTGTTGAGCAAGAGGAGCAAATGTCAGAGCAAAGGGTCACTGAACTCGACTCGCTCGACGAGGACAAAGTGACATAGCCTCAAAATAATCAACAGTAGCGCCAGCAGCGACACAGCACATAACATATAAGCCACACACCCACGCAGCTAAGCACACACACAACTCATAACACACACACCCTCACACACCCACACACACCGTTACGCTTCAGAGCCGCGTTGACGGCGTTCATCTTTAAATTACAAAATGTAATTAATTTGTGGGCGATTTTTCACCTGACTTTGTACTCTCCCGCAAGAAGCTCGCTTTTCGCTTTTCCATTTCCCAATTTTCGCGTTTTCGTGTAACTAATTTCCCCATCATTTGTGGCTTCGTACTCATTATTGGCAGCAGCCAAAAGTTGCCACATGCCGCAGCTTAATTTTAATTAATTTCAATGTACGTCTGATTTAGTTAATGCGGCATCAAGGTTTTTTCCCCACAGGGAAAACTCATTTGAAATTCACTCGTTATGTGGCTGGAGTTGGAGACAAACAATACATTGATTTCCAGCAGAGGAAAAACAGACAGACGTTGACATGATTTTATATCTCTCATCTCTTCCTCCTCCCCCCCCCCTTCTTTCCTTTCTTGGACTTGTTTTTGCATGTTTATTCATGCTTGTTTAGCTGATTCACAAATACGAGAGACAATGTCAGCATAATTTGCTAAGATTTTCATATCTGTTTGCCAATAAATGCATAAATCAAATCAGACTTTTTTCAAATCATACTTTGACATGTTTTGGCTCTGCCATTCGAACCATAAATAGCTGAGTGTCAACAAAGTATAAACAAGTTGCAAGAGGAGAAGGAGAAAGTGTAGCGAAAGCTTACAGGAAAACCAAAAGAAAAGTGTCGACAATTGAAAACGTATAAACTTGTGGCTGACAGGAGGAGGTGTGAAGAGAGAGTGGGGGGAAATCGAATAAGCCAAAAGCCAAGGTATACAGAAAAGTCAATGGGAAATGCTCACACACACTAACTCACTCACTCACACACACACACATGGAGCGAACGCAACGGAAACGGAAACAGTGAACGCAATTTTTGTGGCACAAATTCTGTACAAATTTAATGGTGCGCAAATTTTTATTGTTTTTTGTTTTTTTTTACGAAATTCACTTCTTTTTTGTTTGCATTCACATTTTATTTACTTGTTTGTTCGCCATTCGCATTCGCATTCGCATTTTGTATTCGTTTTGGTATTCGTTTTCCACACATTTTATGCATATTTCTGATTTGAGTTTCGCTATTTGCTTTGACCGCCCCTCGCTGTTATTGCCATACTTATTTATATGGCTATGGGGACCTTCTAGCTCTACACAAATTCAAATTGTTGCCAGTACCGTACAGTATTTTGTTGGTACTCGTACTCGTCCTTTGTTCTTTGCTTTCATTTCGGTTTGCCTTCCGGCTGTCTTTGTTTTTGTGTTTCTCCTGTGTGTGTGTGTCTATGGAATGAAAAGAAATTAAAAGAAATAAAAACCAAAAGAAAACTTGGCTGTCAATGTAATTTGAGTCTCTGGCAACATTTTCCACGGTTTCCATCCCACACAAAATGCTACCTATGATTACGTATACGCTCCGTTGAGCATTGAGCAAATTGTAATTAGAAGCAGTGGCCGCATTGCCCGCTGGAATAGTTTTCCGCTACAAAGGACCCCAATAAGTCGACGTTCTGGAGCGGATACAAAACGATAAACGATAGAAAACAGAGAAAATACATATATAGAAAAATCAAAATCAATTCCATCTAGCAGTCGTTCATTTATACAGAAACATAAACATACATAGCCTATTAAAATTATTGTAGATTTATTTATTTAATTACCACAATGTTGGAGGGCACTCAAATAGCTTCAACTTGTCAAGCTGCATCAAATCACTGTCTCTTTGAAGTCAACACTAAAGAACCGCGGCTAAATCTTGGACCTGTTTCAATTGTCTCCTCATTTGAATTGAAAAGAGATTTGGACATGCGCTTAGATTTGAATTTAAATTGTGCCCTGAACTCGAATGAGTTTCAAATGGACTTTTCACTGCCCACCAAACGTTTAAATTGCTTTGTGGCACCTGCAAATAAACTGAATGTATTGCCAGAGAATATTGACTTTTCCGAAATGTTATCATTTCCCAATCCATTGCATTCAAATCCATTGGAGCAATCAGTGGGCGATTTTTACAATACAATTGCTACCGATCTGGACACGAATGAAACGTACATTGTGCAACAAATACCCGATGAAATTGAGGAAAATCTTTTGTCTGATCAAGTTGTCGCAGAGCCAAAGAGTCAAAATAACTATGGACTACAAAGTGAGTTTTTTAAGAATATGCGGTCAGAGAAAAGTTCCATTTATGAAGCCAAAACTAAGAGAATCAAGCAAAGATCCCGAAAACTATTCAATAACAGACACTTCACTGATTTCTTTAAAGAGATTTTGTGTGAATCGCAGCAGAATTTCATAGACACTTCATCTGGTAAGAGCTTGAATAATTTTATATTTATTTGATTTACTTCTGTAGTTTAGAATCCCTCAGAAGTCTGTGCAAAGACTACATTGCGTACATGAAGATACTTTCTGTTTATCCCAAATATAACGAACCTATGGAGACTTGTGAGAGTTTGAAGGAATCGTATGTGGTGATGGATAACAATATGGAAAAAGCTTCAACCGAGGCAGTTGAAGTAGTCCCAAAAGAGACTGATAAAGAAAGTTCTCTAATCGTAAAAGATATAGAAGAGCCAAAAGTAGTCAAGCCACAAAAAGCTAAAGAATCACATGAGACAATTGAGTTAGCTGTCAACCAAGAAGATACATTGGAAAGCGGCAAAGAAAACTCTATAAAAAATGTAGCCCGGTCTATAGCCGATGTCAGAGTAATACAGAAATCTGGAGTACAGATCTTTCGTAAGCCCACAAAGCTCTTTGTGTTTGATTGCTTAAAGGAATGGAAGAAAAGAGGTAACTCAATCGAGTTAACACTTATTTTAATTAATTAGTATTAAACAACTGCTCAGGTGAAGGACAAATAGGTATTTGGCAATTGGATCAATCAGATTCGAGACTCTATTATGTGCTGCTCTGGGACAAGAGCACCGAGCAGCTGCTCATACATATGCGACTGGACAGGAAATGGGGCATCAATTACTTGGCCAACAGCACAAACAGTTGTCGCTGGTCGCACTTCAATTACGCCAACTGCCCGGAGGGAGTGAGGGAAAGATTGGCATGTCGTTTCAGGGATTCAGATGTGGCAGCCCAGTTTGTTGGCATTGTGGCCAAGTGTGTTGCCAATACACGCCTGCATTTCAAATGATTTATTTATTTTTGTGTTTTTTATTTTCATCAAATTACTTTTGTTATAGAATGTCTGGGAACTGATTTGTTTATACAATGTTGAGAGATTAAATAAATGAAAAAATATAAATAATTTGATATTTATTTCTTATGTCTTACAGGTTGCTAACTTGGCTAAATAATAAACCTACTCAATCAGCTGTTTCACTCGTTGCTAACAACAAAAGAAATTCTCTCGGAGGTAAACATTTTTTGCCGGTTTCCAGTTTGGTTGCCACAACAAGCAGCTAAGACTATCGATCTAACAACCATCAGAATTATAATCAAAAGAAAACTTCAACTTCCAACCGTTAAAACATGGAAAATGATAAATTAAGTGAACTAAACAGACAAATCAATGAGATCAAGAAAAGAATTTTGCTGGCAGGTGAGTAAAACCATTGAATGCTGTAAATTCTTTATACACGACTGTTTTTAGAGGGTCAAAAGACGGCCAATGCCGCGGAGTGGCAAAAACAGAATCGCATCAACTGCGATTCCATTGGGTCCTTGAAAAAGGACATCAAGGAGCTGACCGTGAAGGTGAGTCGACTGCGTAATCCACTACAACGTCCTGTGGTCATCAAAGAGCCCAGCGCTGAGCCGCGCAAAAAACAGTCAGCCACGCCCACCATAATTGTGGGCAAGGCCACGTATCCCATTGGCGCGAAGAACGCTGAAGATGCCATATTTCTGACTGATCTGAAGCTCACCGAGAGTCGCAAGCAAATGGATTTGGTGCGTCATCGATTCAAGGCGAGGCAACAGCATTTTAGCCGACTCGTGGAGCGTTATCGGGAGTTGTTGGCCAATAAGGAGGCACAGAATCAGAATCTGGGCGAGAAGCCACCTGAGACACTGGAGGAGGATGCTAATAGAAAGGTGAGGCAGTAGGTTTTAATGGAATATATACAAAATAGGAGATATATCCTAGTAAGTACAGGGTATTTTCCAGTCTAGAGCATTTCATGTGCTTTACTCTGGTGTTTAATCAAGTTTCTTTTCTTCACAGCTTGTTTGCCAGCTGGAGAACGAGATACATCGCACCAATGTCCAGTGGATGGAAGCGGAACACATTCGCAAAAAGTATCGCTCCATTGAGGCATCTCTCATGACGGATGCGGAGCGTTTCGAGCGCAGTCTGCGTGAATTGGAGCAGTCGCTGAACGAACAGAAGGCAGAGATCGAGAGACTACAGCAGACGCACAACGAGGCCATAGAAATGAGGGATGCAGCTAAGGTAATTCTGCAGCGTCAGGAGCAACAGGCAAATCTCTCACAAAAGACACGTGAGCGACAGGCCTTGGACTTCAGAAAGCAGGTGGAGGCGCGTAAACTGGAACTAGAGCGCATTGGACGCAAACTCTTTGCCGAGACCAAGACATTGGTGCATCAAGACAGCGTAGGCTCCAGTTCTGGTGATCAGCACACAGCCAAGACGGAGAACGGCGAGGAGGAGCCAGCCTCACAGCTGGAAAGCGTTACCAGCGACATGGAGTCCCTCTTCAAGCAGCTCATGGAGGCCTCTGGTGCTACTTCCCCCTACGAGGTCTTCGAGCGTTTTAGTGCTCAGAAGGAGTCAGCTGCTCGGCTCACGTACCTGCGCAAGGCAGCCGAGGCTGAGAAGGCCAATCTGGAGGCAGAGCGCGAGGCGCTGACCAGCGAGCTGGAGGCATCCAAGTTCTCCGACGTCAAAGAAAGCGAAGTGTAAGTAGAGAAACGTTTTAGATAGAAAAGCTTGGACTTTATAAAATGATTCTATGCACAGCAACCAGGAAGTCATCGAGCAAATTAAAAACAATATTGCCATAATGGAGCAGGATCGTAAAAAAGATACAGACGCAGCCGACAAGTCGATGGGCATACTAAAGTATCTCAAGGAGCGCATTTGCGAGATGATATTCAAGGTGCAGGAAGTGGACGAGAGCAACATCGATATGCGTGAACGAAAACTGCATATAAGTGTCTCGGAACTGCCCAATTTTCTGACAAACACGGCACAGGACGATGACCTGATTGAAATACTTAAGCTGAAAATCAAGCGCTGCCAGGAGCTGAGCAAGCCCGAGGATGTACCGCCACTGGAAATACCTAAACTGGATCTGGAGGACGATGAGGATGATGGCTATCAACTGGAGCCACCCAAATCGCCATCGGTGCAGGAGGGCGAAAAGCCACAGCCCATGCCCATGTGCTACTACAATCTGTTCGCTGGACGTGCACAGCGGGCGGCGGGCACTTCGTCATCCTCACCGGAACAGGCACCTGCCGTGGGTAAGTGGATACTTCTAGCTGGGAATTGAACTCTGCTCATGTTTGTGCACAACTTCAATTTGCAGTGGCTACAGCAGACGATGACAATGAGGTGCCTTCCAGGAACTTTCTCAAACGGCAATCAGTGCTTATTGTGGACTCAAAGTCAAGACGAAAACCCTTCAGACCGCCACCTGGCGGCAGGCGGAAGTAGTAAGAGGCAATTTAAAAGAATTCTTTTGAACAAAGTAAATGCAGTTCTATCATTATTTAAATCAGTTTAATTTGTATCTGCAACAGAGCACTATAAAATTAATAATATTTGATCAAATACAGATATTTAAAATTTATGAAATGCCATAAATTATCTGCTAATTTATTGCTTGAATAATGTATTTGAAAAAAACAACATTTTGGCTGCTAATTTAAAGCGCATAATCAGATAAGCAAAGTGAATAATTAATTTGAAATCCACTGCCATTACATAAATTAAACAAGTTATTAGTGGCTTTAAATCATGCGCAGAACATAGAACAGAACTATTTAAAAGCTAACCACTATAGTTACAAATATTGTTAAGACTGGCTTAAACTAGTGACTACTATAAATTGAAATCCGCTTTATGCGATTTAATACTTATCGAAGCGTGTTTCGAGCATATTTTCTGGCTGCTGTCGCTCTGTCTGGATGAATGTCAACGGCTCCAGTGGAATGACATAACAAATAGCTGCCCCAACGATGCAGTAAGGACCAGCAGAGTAAACAATATTTATTGCAGTGACGAGCATGTAGGAGGAAGGACACAGGACGAAGTACACTGGACGCAGCACGAAATGACGGCAAATGAAGTGCAAAGCGGAACAAAGTGTAGACCGCGGCTGTTGCAAGAGAAATAACCTTTCAAAAATTGTTTACACCAAATGGAAGTCGGGCTGGATTGAAAGCCCGGATACGGACCGAGTCCAGTGCAGTACAGAGCAGAGCAGAGCAGAGCAGCTTTCCTAACTTGCAGTAATAAAGCGCAGCAGCTGACAACGAGCAATCAGCGTTGCAAGGAAGGAGGAGGCGTGGACAGAGAGAGAGAGAGAGAGAGACTTGGATGGCGTCGGGGGCTGGAGAGACACGCTGCTAAGCACAGTGGCGATGGGTAAACAAAGACGCCTGATGATCTATTACATGGCCTGTTGCCGGAAATGCATAGCAAGGAAAGGACACAGTGAAAGGACACGACTCAAATGCTTCAAGCTTGAAGCGAGTCTATGTCAACTAAATGTCAACAGCAGCCGTTGAACAACCAAAGCAATAGCAACACTGTTTTGCGATACAAATCCAGATTGAAGTACTGCACAGTAAAAGGGAAACTTCGCTTCAGTAACCACGCCCATTAACCAAGCTAAGGGAGTCAAATAATCCATTCGACAGACGCACAAAACAAGCGCTCGGGGCGTGGTATGCTAAGCTAAAGCTCGAGAATATCAGACACCGTAAGCCCTTGGCCTCGACTGGGGCCAAAAGGTTGCTTTGTGCGGGTCTGAGTATTTCAAGGATAATGGCCTTGGATGAAATGAGCTGGATGAAATGCTTAAAATTGCAATGTTTTGTGGTCTGCAATTGACAGCGTGCATTCCCAGCTGCCCATTATGCTGGGACTGGATCCTTCGTCTGACTGGTGCCTGAATTCTCTAACGTTTTTAATTATTTCCATAATGAGTATTTATTAAATGGCGCAGAGTTTCGACTTTAACAGCTGATGCCAGTTTCCAACTTGTACCTGTGTAAAATGTTATTTTCCTTTTGCAGTCAAAACGGTAAAATGACATGAGAAAAATAATTTCGCTGTCACTGGACTACCCCTAATGAGCAAATAATGTGACAGTTGAAATTAAAATCTAAAATGGCGTATTAAATATTCAGCAATCATAATGAGCATACAAATTGTAGATAACTAAAGGTATATAAAATAGCCAACTTAACAGTTGATTATGTTTGCTCGGGCGGAAAAGGTCGAGCAGTAAAGCTAAACGAATCGATGGACTAACATTGTAATTGGTTTTTACAGCAGAGTTTGCTACTTGCCCTCGCCAGTCGTTACTTCACCTGGCCACGCCCCATTTTAAAGCAATTAGCCAATTCAATCTCGAATCGGCAGTAAATCAAACGCCCATCGATTGCCGAGCGGCAACTAATTTCCAAAGAAGTCAAGACGAGGGGCTAAGAGGGGCAGGGGCAGCAGTGGGTAGACCGATGTAATGCCGTGAAGTCGTTCAATAAAACCGCAAAACAATAAATTTAAATTTCTGCTGGCAGCACGTAAAACTTTTTAACAGTGCATAAACTACACTGCAAAGAGCGCACATTTCAGTCGACAATGTATGGGTGTGCTGGGGTGTGTGCATGCCTGTGTGTGTGTGTGTGACAGTCTGGCAAATAAATGAGCGGAAACGGAAACGGTTTGGGTTGCTGCCGCGTCGAGTCGAGTCTGTGTCTGTCGTTCCATTCCCTTTCGTTTCGTTCCATTTCGTTTGGCTTCTGCCGCGGGCTGCACAACACTGCGTATGATAAATAACGTAATTTCTTTATAACTTTTCATTCAAATTTTTTTGGTACGCTTCTCGGCCACGCTTGTTGCTGCTGTTCTTCCTGTTCTTTTTCCCCAAACCAACCCTCACTTGTTGTTAAGTAAAATAAATTGCGATTCCATGTAATAAAAGTCAATCATAATAATTCAATGACTCATCGTCGAGGCCACTTCGATTTCACAAGGCCACATTTGTTAGCTGAAGCCCTCTAATAGGCACAAACATATCTCTATCAACTGCCTCCATGCGAGACAGTGTAAGATATTCAGTGAAATTCCCTGACATTTTTAGACCCCGTACTCTAAAAAAAGAGTAGAGAGTTCTGTTAAGTATGTCAGAAGGGAAATGTAAGTAATAGGCAGAAGGAGTCAGTGCGACCCCATAAAGTAAATATGTTCTTGATCACCATCAACAGCTTAAGCAGACTCCCACTCTCTGCGCTATCTGCGCTCAGAGATCTCTGTCGCTGTTTGTGTGAGCCTCAAGTATTGAAAATTCGAATACCAATTAATTCAAATTTTCAACTTTGAATGTTCATTTCTCAGCCAAATTAAGTGATATTTTGAAACGCATTGCCTTCTTAGACTCTAGGCAACTAGTAGCATTGATTCCATGCCAAAATTCAAATTTTTAATTTTGAGCCCATTTTGACAAATTTTGCAGTGTTACCCCTTTGCATTTTTGTCAAAAATGGTCAAAATTTAAGATTGCGATTTTTTGATGCCAATCGATAGTCCTAGTCCTCCCGAGTCCAAAAAGTCATACCAATCAAAAATCAGACGTCTGAGTCCCAAAATATTCAATATCAAAGTTGCAAAGTTTTGACTCTGAAACTTTACGCTGAACAAGAAAGCTTTCTTCCGAGCTTTATGTGAAGAAAGCATTATAGTTTTCTTAGTAACTCGTAGCGCAAAGCGATCAGTCAAGCTAAAAAAGCTAAAATAGCTTTAAAATGGCTAAGCTAGCCATAGATAAGCGTTGTCGGCCCACGCACATAATTTTCATACGCCGCCCGAAAGTATGCTACTGATAAGCGTTGTCGGACACGCACATAATTTTCATACGCCGCCCGAAAGTATGCTATAAAATATTTAAGTGCCCTCGCACTCTACTTCTCACACAAAAAAATCATCGATTTGGCCTTTCGCGGCCCAAAATCGTTAGTAATTCCTGCTGAAATACCAGGCAAACAGAAACATCAGCAGGTCGCTATGTAAAAATTATTTAACATTAACATTATCGTTAACATTGACTTAACATTAACAGAGACTTTACATTAACATTGACTTAACATTAACATTGACTTAACATTAACATAACGTTAACATAACATTAACATAACATTAACATAACATTAAAATAACATTAACATAACATTAACATAACATAACATTACCATAACATTAACATAACATTAACATAACATTAACATAACATTAACATAACATTAACATAACATAAACATAACATTAACATAACATTAACATAACATTAACATAACATTAACATAACATTAACATAACATTAACATAACATTAACATAACATAAACATAACATTAACATAACATTAACATAACATTAACATAACATTAACATAACATAAACATAACATTAACATAACATTAACATAACGTTAACATAACATTAACATAACATTAACATAACATTAACATAACATTAACATAACATTAACATAACATTAACATAACATTAACATAACATTAACATAACATTAACATAACATTAACATAACATTAACATAACATTAACATTGACTTAACATTAACATTAACATTGAGTTAACATTAACATTAACATTAATGTCGCTTCATGCTGATTCTGTTCGCCTTCTGAATCAGCTAGAAAAATCTTTACTTTTAGCTGATCGCTTGCACATGTTTTAACAGAAATACTGGAATTAACAGCTGCTCGCTATTCACAAAACTATTTTGTTTAAACTTGGCTCTTGTAAATTCTGTTGTATCTTACTGTGAATTTCTTTTTGCCTGAGAATTCAACTGGGAATTTGAATATTCCAGCTGTAATACCAAGCGAACAGAACTTTCAGTAGATTTCAAATCCAAAATTCAAACTAAACAAACTGGCATCATAGAAACAGTTATAGCTTAGAATAGCCAACACATAATGATTTAAGTAAATTTGTTATATAGTCAAATTTATTTTCATTACACTATAACTCTCCACTCCAACTACACTTTACACAACACTACTATCGTGACACTGTACGTGTATGGTACTATTGTAACTATGCTCACCAAGTTTGGTCCGGATCGGACTATCTCATTGGACAAATTGGTTGAAAATTGCTCATATGCATAGAAAATTTCACACTAGAAGGGGTACGGGGTCTTTGACAGTCTTTCTTACTTGTTCCATATACTTGAGCTAAATTTCCAGACCTCAGCCACATTGCCAGCTGTTACGCTGTCTGCGGCAGTGCAACCAAAAATTGACTGTGAAAAAAGGAGCCGAAAATATTGGTAAAACATAAATCTTGTCTACGCGTTTTTCCACTTTATTCGCGTTTTGTTTTTCTTTTGCTAATTTTGCCGACAGCGTTGATGTTCGTGTTTTGTTTGTTTGCATTGCGAGGGCTTGGATAACAAATGGAGTAAGTCTCTTGGTGTTGATTTCGAAGACACACTGACACTGAGTGCCTATATTTGTGTTGTGTTTTGTGTGTGTTTTCCATAGACAACAGATGCACACACCATTTATTATTTTAGCCGCACAAAAAAAAATAAACATTATGCAGAAAATGAGCTAAATGAATATAGGAATCATAAATATTCACAGACTTGTCATAAAATACGTTTCTTTAATATACAATTTTTAGGTATTCTGAATTTAAATCATCCAGTCATAAAGCAAACCGTATAGTTTATAAATTTATCCACACAAACACCCAAATTCTCATCAAAATATGGATAGTCCTCCGGACACTTGACCAATCTATAAGATAATTGATTTTTACAGAATATATATTCGGTGCAACCCGTGTTAATAGCAGTCACAAAAGTTGAGTTTAAGTTCTCGCAACGATCAAAGGGGCAGCTGTAGGACTCGGGATCGACACACATCTGTGACCACCATTGGAAATGTGTGCCTGGAGGACACGCTTGCCACTTGCCTATGTGAGACTGTGAACTACAGGTGTAGTACCCATAGCATGTGAGTGAATCTGAAATGAATTGGTTACCAGAACGATCAGATTGATAGTACTTGGCACAAACATTGGCGTCCGTCTTTGGCGGTGGCTTCTTCTCGGGCTTAAAGTCACTTTCCGTACAGTGATCTGGTTGTACAGTTTGACAACGACCCGTTTTATAGTTGTAATAACGAGAGGCTGAACAGGTGCGGGTCTCTCCAGTGCCATTGTAGCACTCCAAGTAGAGCCCGCAGTTCAGAGGATCCCCCAGAGTTGTGCCACTGGGTAAATAGGCGCAGAGATCGAGATTCTTTTGTGGACAACCGCCAGCACTGGACACACATGTCTGCAGTCGGTTATGGAACATATAACCATCAGCACAAGTCTTAATGTTTTCATCCTCCCACTCGTCGTCACATTTATGATACTTTCGGCAGTCAAACGGATCCGCTATAAACTCTCCAGACTTGACACTTAAACAATATTCCCACAACTGCGGCGCACAGTGGGTTACATTGATCAATTTGCAGGATCCAGATCTTGCGTCGTGGTGAAAACCATCTGGGCAGAATCCTTGGCCAGCTAGTCTGCCGTTTTTGCAATATCCCCAGCCCTGGCAGTCCCTGGAATCGCCAATGAAGCCATCTTCATGCCAGTATTTGCAGACATGTTCCATGGAAAAAGCACTCAATTTCCAGCAGCAGAGAGCAAAAACAAGGGCTTTTAGCCACTGATTGGAAGCTGAAGTGAAGTGTTTTTTTAAAACTTGTCCAAGTCCATATGAAATTCAGTTCTTCCACCTTCGTTTCGCAGGGCTTTCATCGTGTTCTGACTTGTTTCTTCCAAAGCAACAGCAAAGCAACTGAATGTCTGCAGTAATAACAGGTAATAATTAGCCCAAAACTAGTTGTTTTCTAGTTTGGTTTGCTGTCAATTGATAAGAGCCGTTTGGTTGAAATAACAACACAATCGAATTCAAATACACACCAGGTAATCATAGAAAGATTTCGTAGACTGGTGTTGAGTGATAATGTCAGTTCATTATTGATAGACTGTAGTTAGACTTCAAACAAGTGAGTAACGTTAGCTTGTTGCCTAAATAAATACCATGAGGGTATTTAAATGTAGGAGAAAAATCTTTTTAAGTGCCTATTAAACTCAATTTTTCCTTTTTTCACTAACTTGATTTACCTGCTTGGCTGCTCTGCTGCTTCTCTGTGTTTAAAGCGCCTGAAATGCACTCGACTAAACGAGTGGCACAAGTAACAAGTAATACAATCCAACTGAGAGAACGACGAACAAAAATTAGAACTAGTAGCATAGAGCCAACAGCAAAAGACCCTGTACGCCAAAGAGCGCTCTTTTTTCATGCAGTTTTTGACCTAGTATACCCCTTAACTACTAATGATTACAGGGCCTAACAGTATGAGAAGAATAATGCAAAAGCAGAGCAGAATCCATATTTTCTGGCTGATTTTAAGACTAACGGAAATGACGACAGTTCGTCGCCAATATGTTGTAAACTGCTTAACTTCGGTTCGTTGCGTTTATTGACATTTTATGCTTAAGGACATGTTTAATATCCTTGAAGCGCTGCTACAAATGCAGCGAATGAGTTTTTTCTTTGCTCCTTGGCATCGTTATGTCAACAATGGAATTGAAGCAGCTTCAGTTGTTGTTTATTTTTCTACTTTTTTGGGTAGATAATGTGCTACTGGTTGAGTAGGATCTGATAGAAGGCTTTCTTTTTATGCTTCTTCTATGAAGTCTATAAAATGTGTTAAACTCATTTCAGGCAGTAAAGTGACTTCTGTCGCGTTAAGCAAGGACTTTGTGTGCGTATGTGTGTGTGTGAAGTACGTGTGTGTGCGTTTATGCCTGAGTGTGTGTGTGTGTAGTCACGACAAGGATGTCAATTTGATCCGTGCCTATGAACATATGCAAATGTTGGAGGTTTGGGGCCACTTTGGGCCCTTTGCTTTTACCACTTCCGCTGCTCGAAGCCTTCAGTCCCAGCAGCGGCGCCATTTGCTTCCGTTTCCGCCTGCCAAGCGACATTTATGGAGCCAACTACTTGCCCTTTATTCTCTATTCAATCAGTGGCTGTGTGCCTTTCAACGGGCAGCGGTACGGCAACAGGGACTAAGAACCTGTATCTGAATCTGAAGACCCTTTCTGCAGAGTCCTGGCAAATTGCGCTTCTGATTCAGTGTCCCACTCCCTCCTGAGTCTTATGTCTCCGTGCTCGTCTTCAAGCCTGGAATGCCTGTTATGTCCACTCATCCATTTCCTTTTCTTACCATACTTTTTTTTGCTGCAATGTTTTTCTTGTTTGCGTGCTGGCTTTTTGTGTTCTTCGCTCGGTTGCCTTCGTAATTTTTTCCACATGTTCACGGCTTGAATATTTTATGGGCTTAAGTGCTTTCAGTTAGAGTCTTTTGCATTGTTCCTGTGCGTTTGCACCTTGCACTCTCTGCCTTGTATACAAGGACGCACATAAATTCATTAGATTAGTTTTCCTCCCATTTCCCCCATCTCTCAACCATCCCCAACTTAGTATTATGTTAGTGAATAGCCAATGGAAGTGTTGACCAGCAGTTGAACCTCTTGGCCTTACCTGCAATAAACAATGAATACAAAAGCATAAAAAACAGTTAGATAAGGTCTTGTATTGTTTTTGCTTATCAACTAACTAATTGCCTGGACGTTTAAATTGAAACACACGCACATAAAATATAAATTGGGTTTCTTTTATTTTCTCATTAAATGGAAATTTAAAAATTAATTTGAAGTATTGCAACTTGACCAGCGTAGTGAACTGAAGTCCTTTGTAAATGGAAACCCTAGCAACGGTTGGTACTGCAAAAGGTCAAGGATTAACACGGCCCTATCAGGGGGCTCGTATAACTCATTTTAATTAGGTTAAATATGCAATGAAAACTTAAATGTGCAGGACGGGGGCGAAAGGATAGCGACGACCCAGAACCAGATGAACAGATTGCCTGAAAGAGGCACAATTCTAGAGGAGCGGAATACTGTACGAGGCCTTGATGGCATGCGAAAGAGGGAACGGTTCATAAACACCAGGAAAGAGCTCAATGAGATGCAAAGGACGATAAACAAACCCACAAGCGCCGCAAATGTGCCGCCAGCGAAATAAGGTTGCGAGTCCTCGATTCGCCTGCTTAAGGACAAAAGCCAAGAAACTGAAACGTGGCAACCAAAAGAAAGAAATGAACAAAAAAAGAGGGAAAAATATAAAAAAGGTTGCCGTGGAGCCAGAAAGAAAAGTGCAAAAGCAGCCACCAAGTCATATTTTTCTTAGCCAAAATGTAAGCGCCGGCAAGCACAAAGCCTGAGAGGTGCGTGCCAGTGGAAGGGGGGCAGGTGGTGGAAGTAGGGCCGAGTCAGAGGGGAGGGGATGGGAAAATATATAGCTGCCTCGTTGTATGGTCGACGAGGCGGCACAAGAGGCATGGCGCATGAGGCGTGGCACGTACTTGGAGTATTTTGGCAAAATTAAAATTTATGAACAGATAAAAAAGCGTTAATGGGCACTCGCTGGGGTCAAGCAAAGAGCAGGGGGACAGGGGAGAGGCAGTAGGAATGCTGTTAGGTCGAAGGAGAATTTAGATGTGCGTGTGTAACAGTTTGCAACGAGTGGCAAATAAAGTAAACGTTGTGCAGAATATGTACGCCCACCAAAACATCCACAACAACTTGAGCCATAAACGCTGCATTTTTATTTCGAGACGCAACTTGCAGATGGGTAACCACGGGGGCTCCACTACACTGCTAAAAATACAAGTATCTACTATGAAAAGTAAAAACAGAAGACTGCAATAATTGGATTTAAACCTATTTTTACTCGAGTTCACTATGTGTTCACTACTTTATCTTTAAAACCCAGTTCATTTTTCTCAGTGTAGCCATTACCAACATTAAATATTTAACACATAAACAATGTGAGAAACTTTTAAAGTAAGCCAAAACACTTTAAGTGTAACTCAATGTGTAGTCGTGGCTTGATAGAAAACTAAACACGACTACAGCATGTAATTAATTGCATTTGCAAACTTTAATAATGCCATCAACAAAGTTGGCTCAAAGTGTCAGAGTTTTGGTAACATCGACTAAACACTTCAACATTGTCGCCTGAAATACGATTCCATTTGTGGGTACTACAACTACGTGTTAATGACTTTGAAATACTTTTATTGCCGCTTTGACTACTATTTTTGGCCAAAATAAGAAAACAGGTAGCCACGTGTTGTCATTGCGCTACTGTTGCCAGCCATTTACATGTTGGCCATTATCCTAGCGCCAGCAACTCGTTCTCATATCGTATACAGCATGCTAAAAAGCCATATTTTTTTTTGTGCTCTTGAAACAATGTCAAGTCGTCGAGAGCATTTTGAAGTAGGCTCTGCGCATCGTGCCAGGGCCAAGTAACCGAGTCACCAAGTCACCGGCAAGTAACAACAGCAGACTGCCTAATGGTATTTACATGTTGTTGTGCAGCCCTCGTCCTTCGGCGAGTTGACAGTGTCTTGTGTATCTACGGGGTACAGTGGGCAAAAATAACTAATTTTGAGAATCGAATTTTACTTCTCAATTTAATAAAAAATAAATTTTTCATTCAAAAATGTGTCGATTCAACCCATAGTACTGTTTGGATAAGGGGCAGTAAAGGCGGTAAAAACAGGCACTTTTGCAGGATGCAAATACCCGTGAGTGGAGGCAGTGACAACTGGAATTGAAGCCGTAACTGAAACTGGAACTGTCCCTGGCCCTGGGCTCGAGTGGTAGCCTAATGTGCCCAACTGAGTCGCGTTCTATGTCCTGTGTCCTTAAATGACCCTTTAAATGTGCGTCTAATTATGTTTACGTGCCATTCTACGAATGACTGAATTTTTAAGCATTTGATTTGGGGCTCAACTTTGAGTCTATACGAGATGTAGCTGAAGGTGTCTTAGCCTGACCCAAATCCATGTGTTGACTTCTTGTTAATTATGCAACTTTCGGAGCACACACACTTCGCGCCAACTTGACGTGGGTTACAGTCATTTACAGAGCATTGCATTAAAATTTGATGGTTAACAACTAGCTACAGGTTTCACCCCTTCAGCCCCCTTCAAAGTAAGGTCATTTTTCCTACTGCGAAAAGGTGTGAAGTTACCAAAAGTTTTTGGTGTCAAGACCCAAAATTTCCGAGTTGTGTTTGACAGAATATCTAATGAATGAATGCCTGTATTCATCACGTATAAGGTGGCAATTTTCCTTACAGGAATTGGAGTATTTTCAATATTGTCGCTTTCGAAAGAAACGCAACACCACAAAAAAAGTAAGGAAATGTTTGCCAGTTTCTACTGCTGTCACAACTAAGTTCAGTAGTCTTAATAAATTATTCAAAATGATTGGGTAACATGTTGCTTATTATACTATGCCTTTCCTTAACCAATTTCCGTGCTCGCTTGGGGAAAACTGTTTGCGAAAATATTAATTACTTTAAAAGCTTGCCAGCGAAATGTTAATTAATATTGCTATGAACAGCTGCAGGAAACCCATGGGAAATGTGCTTTAAAATTGACAAGGAAATGCGATATGTGGATAATTTATAGCCAGAACTTGAAAGTATATTTCAAGTATTTTATTTAAATTTAATGCTGTCTATCTCTTGTCTTAAAATAGCACAAAAATGTCAAACTTACAAAGACTATTTTAATGCCTTGAAGAACAGAAATTCCCAATGTGCAAAAGCCAGGGGAAGAGCAGTAAAATAACACCTCAATGGGGTAATTAAGTATGCAGGCACAATGTGAACAATTCCTTTTATTGGAACATCTCAAAAACTTGCTTTTGATGACGGCACTTAAAGTTCTCTTAAAAATTACAGCAAGGAAATTAGCTGTCATTCTTTTCGCATTTATGATTACCTTTTAAGTAATACCCTTGAACACCCTAGCAGAGAAGTAGTCAGGCATGCCAGACTAACAGTTCACAGAGCTTAATTAGCATTTAAAGCATTTCCTTTAAATTTTGTAGCTATAGCACAATTTGAAGTAGACTTGAATTAGGTTTTATAGGCCAGACATGAAGGGTATCTGTATACCTGAGTATTGCCCTCACGGGAGTAGCTTTTGTGCCTTAATATGTTTTTAAAAAATGCATTACGACAAGGAGAGAGAGAGAGAGAGCAGCAACAGCTACAGAATGGCTGGCAAAGTGGGCCTCTAATGAGGGAAACTCATTTGGGTAAAAGCACAGAAGCAAAGCGCTCTACCATTAAAAAGCATAATAATAAATACTTATCACAGGACGAGGAGGAGCCACAAAAACGCAGCAATGGCAAACACGATGTCGCAGATATATATATGTATATGTGTGCCTCGCCCCTCCAACTCATATAACGCCTCAAAGGCGCGCATATGTATGGGTAGCAAATGTCGTAAAACAAATGTAAAGTGAAATTGCTTTTCCCGCTGCCCGCGACGTGTTGGTTCCACTTTCCCACAAAATGAACATCACACAACCTGCATGCGTGTGTGCTGCTGAGCGTGTGTGTGCGTGTCGACATACGGATGCGGAAACGGATGTGAAAAGTGCAGTCATAAATGCGCCGACGCCCTTTATGTAAGACTTTAATAATTGTTGAGCAGGGGAAAACTGAGAAAACCGGGAAAACCGAGTGGAGACAGAGAAACGCTTTTGTGTGACTTCAGTGACTCCAGAGACGCCGACGACGACGCCGACGTCAACACCAGAAGAGATGAAAATTTGAAACTCGCGTATTTTCTTTTATTTTATGACCATTCTTCTTATGTTTTTTTTTCCAGCTCCCATTTCCTTGGCAGCTGTTTCCAAGGGGCCGCGTTTTCTAATTATGACAAATGCTAAAATATTGCCCCAGTGTGTGTGTGTGTGTGTGTGTGTGTGTGTCTGGGTGTTCTTTGGGGAATTTCTGATTTCTGTACATGGCGTATGTTTTCTCACTCTCAACGGATTTTAGTTAAATCCCAAAATAAACATAAAAATCCGTTGCAAATCCTCGCCACACGTCGTCTAAATCAAATCCTTATTGCCGCCATTTTGTGTTTTCATTTGGTATAAAGGAGCACAACAAGAGATTGTATCGCGTATGATTTGATGATGTTGCATGCTCATAAATTAATATACGTACTACGTAGTAAATTTAATACTAAGCAAAAGTAATTTGTTTTTTCCCCACCACAAACATTTAATAATGCGACTTTATGACCAATCATTAAAGCTTGTTTAGATTGCCGTTAACAAACTTGTAAAGTCCATCTAGTTATGAGCTGATTTAAGACCACTTTTTAATACAGTATTTGTCAGTTGTGCTCTTAAACAAATTATGATTATTTCGTCATATTAAAAATATTATTTGTTATGCATAATTTATTCAAGTGCCGTTAACGCTTTAAATATTTAATATAAAACCAATGAAAAGTGCTTCATTACATTTTAATAGTTTCACAAAGAACGAACAACAAGCCATGAAGAGGCTGTGAAGCATGAACGACTATGAACTACCCTTTATACAAGTCTTTAGATAACTTTCTTATATAAAGTCGGACTGTAAGTTGGGGTATATATTATATAGACTTTCATGCAGTTAAAGCTTTAATTATGGTGAAATAAGATAAGCTTACTTTGCATATTCGGCTTAAAATATTTTTAAAATTATTATGGGTAGCCCCTGTAAATTATTGTACAGAATATGCACAAAGAATAATAAGTAGCTGTTCCACAAATTATGTGCGAATAATACTTATTACTCTGGACGGAGACTTTAATATTGAAAACTCATCGCAATGGTTGTCTGATGAACTTTGCTCCCGGGCATAATAAACAAGCTTCAATGGCTTTCTTGGCGGCCATTCAATAATTTTTTTCTTCCTCACTTCCTCTTCGTTTTTTTTTCAATTATATGCATGCGTCCTTAAGTCCTTTGGAGTGTCCTTTGGCGGAGTTCATTGCTGTTTTTGATGATGTTGCTGAATCTGTTGTTGCCGTTGCTCTTGTTGGTGGTCAACTTGTTGGCCATTGAAATATAAAGTTTAAATTGAATTTTTGCGGTATGTCATTGTTCAGAGGCGGCTGATATCGACCATACGCATGCAGCGTGCATTGCAGAGGGACCCACATGTGTCACTATATTCTATGCTTCCGAACCTTCTCCCAAATTTCCTCCCCCCACCCATGCATTTGTGGTCGTTTTGTTCACGGAAATGCGTTTCTAATTCAATTTGCTGTCAACATTCTGCAGCAAAATATAAAAATAGTGAAAGGAAAAAAAAAATGAAAATAAAATGAAAATTCCGCCCATTGCGTTTGCAGTGTCCTGCAATTGAATGGGCGTGTCACTCCCCATTACCCGCTAGCGCTCTTTAACTTTTTGCGGCTGGCGAAATTATTTCGCTGTAAGTGATATCTTTTAATTTGCGGAAATTGCACAGCGAATCCTTGGTGTTGGTTTTGTTGATGCTGCTGATACGACTGCGAATTGTGCAGTTAATTTGGAAATACCAGAGACTCTGTGTACAGAATGTTTAGGCGGTATGAGAGTGATTCCAATTGTGCATCAGATAATAAATGGCATTGGGGAAATCCGTTTTGCAGTTCACTTTGTAGCCGGAGAGGCGAATTTGACTGCGTTGATAATTACCCATAATTCAAGAGAAATTTGCTTCAATTTGCCATGCAATCTCTACAAAAGAGATTAACTGGCATGCCTAAAAGTATGCAATAATCGGGCGCAGAGTTTGATGATAATTAAAATCTCTACAACGTATGCCTAAAAGTATGCAAAAACCCCTTAAACTGGCTGATGTGACTTTCTAAACGTTTTGTTTGCTTTCCATATAAAATTATAAATTTAACAATTTAACTTTTGCTGTTTGTATAATATCACGTACTTAGATAGCGCTGAAGCCAACCAGATAATTTGCGGATGATTAAAAAGCAAACTTACTGACACTTGAGAGCTCAGCGAACCGTATCTCAGAAATCCGGAAACTCAAATTGAATAACAGTGTTAAAGTTGAAGTCACTTTTCTCATTTGCCAAGTATTTATAAAGTGCTTTACTCACATTAAGCTTATTTTTTTATCTCATGTCCTTGCGTATGCGCAATTTAGCACTTGCTCTCGACTCGACTGTCAAGTGTTTACAAAGCAATTTGCCTGGTCTGCTACCAAATTGCCAGGAGCTAGCATCAGTTTAATGCGATTGTTCTCATGATTCCGAATATTATTTTCATGCACATGGCAAATTATGAAAACGGATTCTGTTTGTCTGATAAGTCACGATAATTTGATTTATTACCACTGAGAGATTTGGCGCTTTGCTTTCAAGCTTTGCCACATTTCTTCATTAATCTTAAGTTCTAGTTTTATATAGTTGCTTTATGGCATTAGTTTTAATTGCAATTTAAGCTATTTGTCTGCATCACTTGTAGAACTTAAGACACTGGAGTAGGATTTAAGAGTACACTTAAAGCTTGGAAATTTACTAATTTTCAATAAGGAAACTTGTTGCAAAAAAACTTAATTTAATTATTTAAGTACACAAAAAATATCAGCTAAAGGAAGTAAGAACTAAAATAGCTGCAGACTGCAGACTATACAGCTAAATATATGTAATAAGCTACAACATGTCTTGTTTTAATTTTATATGAAAGCAGCATGCAATTCTCTGTTATATAAAGGACAAGCCAGGACATTATACAGCGCCCCTGTCGCTGTCGTTGTCGTTGACACTTTTATCTATTGCCATGCAGTTGCTGTCCCAAGAACTTTCGCCGTTTCTTTACCTTCATATAATGCAGAATTGTGACGAAAGAATGAGGACACGATGTGCACACTCTTCACCTCCAGACTTTAGTGCACAAGTTAGAAATCGTACGAATCCCAGGCACATACTTAAACAGAATGCTCGGGTAAATTCAAAAAAACAATATTTTGCTTTTAGTGCGACTTAAGAGGGTTGATTAAGATATATTGAAGTTGGAGACTGTTTTCATATAAAACTACTCAATATATTGTTAATAAAAACTAATTCAATTAATCAAAACCCTATTTTATTATGCAAAATTAACACCAATTACCACTTGACTTTTAAATTTTTTTAAAATGATTGAAGCTACCCTCGCTGCACATACCCGCTTCGTTGCGTATGTCGGTCATGTTAGTCGTGTCGTGTGTCTTACCGCTCAAACAGCTCAAGTGCTGTCGATAGTCGACGTTTTATGTAACTGAAACTTTGGCTTTTGTGGCCAGTTTTAAACGCATTCCAAATATTTGGGTAACGTGTGGATCGTGTGTTCCCGGTAGCTCGTTTTAATTAACCATTGACCACCAGTTGCTGTCCTACGTGCTAATGTAATCCTTGTCGTTTTAATTACAAAACTCCACAAGCTGACGATGCCATTGCAGAAGGTTCAAGTGGTTGTCCACAGGCTGTACAGATAGCGTATGGAGAAGGGTCAGAGGATTGGAGGGTCAGTGGGTCGAAGGGTCAGAGTGCCAAAAAACGGAATTCCAAAAGCTTTTGTCCAGTGCGGAGTCACGAGTACCGTGTACCGTGTGCCGAGTGCAAAGTACGGCGACCAGAGTCAAGACCACCCATTTAATTCACTTGCTACAAGTCTCGTTAAATTAACGTAGCATACTCTATGGGGCGCCAAATCCAGCCCTGAGCCGCTTAGCATTGTTTTGCACACCCCATTTTAGCCCTGTTCCCAGACCGCCTCCGGTAAAGTCATCGTCATCATGCCTGACTTGACTGTGGCTGCGACTGTGGCTCCGATTGTGGCTTTGCCCGAAGCCAGGGCTGAAATAAGGCGATTTGCTGCTTTACCATGCCGCTTAATTAGTGAAACTGCCGCCTCGACACATTTGACCGGTGCTCGGCTCTGTTGGCCCTCGGTTTGACTCAAAAGGCTTTTGCATTTAAATTGATGGTCATTCACAAAGGACGCCCAACTGCGCAGACCACGCCCACTTTAACAACAACTACGAGGAGAAGCAACTGACTGATGACGTGGTGCCCTCTTGACGAACTTCTTTTCGCTGCTCGCTTCTCGTGCATGGCAAAACACTTAATTATACGCTTTAATTGGCAGATATCAACACCACGTGATGCCAACCACGAACGAATCCCCAAATGTCTTAAATGCTGTGACGTAAAAGCCCCTCTGACGTGGTCAGGCAGCAGTTGCCATTCGCCAAAGCCATTCAAATGAGTTGCAGACAAATGGAAACTAATTGAAATTCAAATTCTTACTCTAGATATGCCTAGAATTTTCAAATTCTCTAAGCCACACTTTTATGTGGCTTACACAATGGCAAAGCCCACACAAATTCACCAGAATTGCATACAATTAAAATACAATTTACAATTTTGGCACAAACAAAACCAAACAAACAAAAGTTTTTGTGTCTAGACGATGATTGAATTATAGAATTGAATTATGAGTAAATTTCAATCATAACAAATAAACAATGCGGCTTGAAGGTTTTTTAAGGTAAGTTAATCATTGAGGATATATTTTTTGGCATTAATATAAAATTAATAATCCCGAAAATGTAATAAAAAATAATGTAGGTTAACTGTCACAAAGGAAACTATTAACAGTAAAGTATATTATTTATTTAAAAAAAAAAATTTAATAACTTACTTTCATTCCAAACTAATTTTACTATTTTTTCAATATATGCCTTAATAAATATTTCGGTAACCCCTGAAAAAATCATTCTACTATTTACTAAAGTATTTGAATACATCGTAGATGGGGTCTATAAGATATGTCCCCACTCAATGAAAATATTTGTACAATTCGGTGCTGTGACAACCATAATTAATACATGCTACACATATGCCTCCAGGGACAGGATCCCAATGGTGTAGCTTACAGTGGCCCCGGGCATAACATCATATGCGATGATGACAAGCACAACGATAACAACAAAATGAAGCAGCGAAAGAAGACAGGAAACGGAAGTGGGTACGAGTGGGGGGAGAAAGGGTATACTTGAAGCAATAACAAGCGGTAGAATGCCGTCTTGTTTTTAATAAAAATAAATCGCAGCGTGTGTCAGCTGTTGGAAGCAGGAACTCGTTTCATCATTCGATTTGGGGAACCAGCGTGGGTGGGTACTACCACAAAAGCCTAGGAGTACACACACACACACACACTGCTACAGAACATAGGCATATTAAAATATTTATGCACACATTTATGTGCGTACGTCGCATTGACTTTGCCAGAAAGAGCAGTGAAATCTGCAGAAAGTGCTCAACATCATACAAATTTGTAGCTCTGCATATTAAAAAATATATATTTTAATAGAGTTCTTTATTGTTTTTAACCTGGTGCAGCCTAATGGGTAGTAATAGTAAATAAATTGTGCTGAAAGCGGGGTTTTAAAAGACTTTCTGCAGAAAGTAGATAAGCCAAATTAAAATGATTTTATGAATACATTTAAATTCTATATTAAAAACTTAATTTGTTGGTTAAAATGTACATTTAACTGTTAAGTCTGCTAGTAGTAAATATTTCTAGTATTTATTCTATAGTCTTTAGCGAACATTTAACAAATACAAGCCCTTTAATCGCAACACCCACGCACTAAACATGTGTATACATTCGACTTGGCGTTAAGTACAACTGACTGCGTCAAGTGTGTGATACACATGGGTGTGTGTGTGTGTACATGTGTGTGAATGTTTTCTACTCAGTGCGGTCTTGGTCTTGATGTTTGTAAGTTTAAGTGGTAGATATTATTCAAAAGGAATTAAGGCTGAAATGAAAAGCTTGTCGACGATGATGGGAGCGAAGCCACGAGCAGAGAGGGGAACAGGGGGAACAGAGGACGGAGCGCAGATGACGGACGATGTGAGACGTGAGAAGGAAGAAAAATGAGAGGAAAGAGAATCACAAAACGAACGCTTTTAATAAATATGAATGTTTACAGTTGCAGCTGTATGGGTGTGTATAAGTATATGTATGTGTGTGTGTGTGATTATGCTTGTGTGTGCTTGTGTTTACCGCTTGTTTGTTCTGTGTTCGCTGCTTGTGATGCAAATGTCAAGAGAAAAGAGCAACGCAGACAGAGAAGCAGAGCGAGAGAGGGAAAGGGATGGAGCTGTTTACAAAGCAAGATAAAGGTTATAAGTTATAGTAGTTGGGTGTGTGTGTGTGTGATTGTGTGTTTTTATGTGTGTGGGGGTTGGGTATAGGGGGAGCGACTAGGTGAATGCCCACTTTACTGCCAGTTAAAGGCGGACTTTGCATAATGCCAAACAGCAACTGTAAACTACAAAGATTCACGGCGGCTGCTGCGGTGAGGCCAAGTAAGGAAGCCAAGTGTCAACATAATAACTTCATTACGGCAAACGTTGAAAGCCACGAAGTTCAGGACGTAAAGACGTTAGTGGCAGCCGGAGATGACGACAGAGGCGGAAGGACATTCAGTCGGAGACGAACGAGGACAATCCAAACATAAACAGTAACAAGATTCGCTTAACTGCAACGATGATTGGGTTAGTGGCAGCATAAGAACCAAAACACCAACAGAGCCGCAAAATGTAAATTAGCACAGTGGGCGTGGCAGGCCCTCATGTGTGGCAAGCATATTTGCTTGTGTGTCAGCCAAATGAGTTTGAATTGCTGCACATAAATTTCCATACGAGAGTGCAACTAGTCGGAGGCGGAGTCCCATAAAAAAAGGAGCTTTGTCAGCTATAGCCATAAAGGAACAAAGTGGGAAGCACTGTTAAAAATAGGGGCCTTTGAAACAGAGAAAGATTTGCATTTAATGCAGTTAAAACTTTAATTTTTTTGTTATTGAGCTCGTAGCCGATACAGTTTTGTGCATCCGTAACACCATTACTCACTTTCCATGCCACTCAGTGCATCCCTTGGATACCAATTATATGCCAGAGAGCAAAAACAGTGCACAAGTGTTGCAAATAAGCAAATGAACTTCAGCACTCAGGAGGGAGAGTGGGAGGTTTATGCGATTAAATCACTCGTATGTTAGTTGAATCTTGTTGGCAACATGTTGTGCATGCAGTTGAGCCATCTAATCAAAATTCGAAATAAATGACTCTGTCATGAGCCAGCCAACCAATGGAAAAATCATTTAAAATTCCATTTGGTTGCTTGTGGTCATCTAGTTTAAATATACCCTCAGCAGAGCGCACTAAACGGGTATGTTGGAATGTTGGCCAAAACAAAGAGTAAAGCAACTCTCTGAAATATTGGACTCTAGTTAACTAACTTTGAGTCTAGTTTATGTGTTTGCTGGGTTGGTGCACTGGAGGCCAGTTAACTCATGGTCGGACACTCTCTGGAGTAGAAGTTTTACTATTTTTATGAGGGAAAACACACATTAATGTTTTATTATTTTTAATTGGGTAGCTTTTGTAATATGTTTGGCCACTAGTTTGTGTAATTATCAGGGGTCACATAAAACTCGCACTCATTTTATGCTAAAATGAATTTTGTGTGTTTAATTCCCCATGATGGTATCCAGTTAATCACTTGAATAAGCAGTTTGTTTATCTATTTTTTTGCTCGACTTGTTCAACGTTTGTTCTTTAAATGTTGTTCAACGCGGCGTATGCGCAATGTCCGTGCTTAACTGTCAATTATATTTGGCTGTCAAATGTAAGTGTGTAAAGTTGAGCACTTGTAAAAATCAATTTCCGCACAATGACAGACAACTTCAATCGTACTCAATCAATCATAATCAAGTTTCAAGGGCTTTTTGCAAAATTTGCACTTCTTGCTGGCAAAGTCAAGTGTACACGGGTAAGGGTCAGCTTAAGAGGGTTCTACAAAAGCGTGGCACTAAAAAGGGTTGACGCCGCCATGCGAGAGGCAATAAATCTTGGCGTAATAAGATTAAAATTGAAACAAATGAGTTCATTTGTTCATTTTGGAGGGGCTAGTTCAGAAAAGTGGAATGAAAAGCGACTGCAAAGTTGGCGAAATCTTGTTTAAGATGTCTGCGGCGAAAAGCTAGAAATTATAATGTGATTATGGGCCTAGGAAAAACAAATACACTGGACTTGTGACTTATTGGGCTAATTTGTTTTAAATTTAATTTAAAGCAGGCACAAAGTACACATATTTGTTATTACTTGATTAAATTGCGTGCATATTTGGCTTGAGCTTAGAGCCAAATAACCAATTTGAATTCCAACTGCAGTATCAGCATGTTGGAACTGGGCTCTTGAGAGTTGTACATGAATTTATGGGCCTGGGTTATGAATAATATGCCACGTGAGCTTGTTGACGCCGAGTAAATTCAAAGCCAGTGGCTAATTTGATTAATTTTATGCTCATTCAACGACGCTTGCAAATTTTCACAGATTGCAAACGTGTTGAATTATGTGTTTCCCACCCAAAACCATTGTTCCCCTCGTCTGCCCGCGTGGGATTTCTGCTTGTGTGGGCTTTACATTCAGAACCATTTGACCGGAAGTGACAGGTCAGCAAAATTGTCCCACTTACCTTTCGCCACCACAAAGTCACCCCTTGAGGGGGTAAGAGGCGTACAAAATACCATATCTAGAAAGAGTCCCATGCCATGTGCGCAGTATACACATATATACATTATGTAGTCATGCCTAATCATCCGTGGATGCGAAAGGCAAATGCCACATGAGAAGTCTAACTTGATGTCAAAGTTGCTGATGTTCTGTGACTGTGGCCCACAAGTACATTAAGAAATCGATTCAATTCGATTTGAGGCAATAAAAATTGAACATTGACTCTGCTTTTCTTTCTTACATATCGCTTCTTTTTTTTTTTGCATATTCCCACACTTCCGTTAACGACGCTTCCATTTAATGCCTCTGCCTTCCGCTGCTTGCCGGAAGTCCTGTTGCAGCGTGGAAGGAGTGAGGGGTGGGCGGGGCGGGGCGGTGCGGTGCGGTGCTGTAGTCACATTTGGGTAGACGCCCTTTTACCATTTCCCATTTAGCATTTATGATTTTGATTAATGTTTCTGGGCATTAGGTAAATGTTGCCGTCCATCAGTTTTGGCATAAGAACAGCTTCTGGCTAATGTTTATTTGCATTTAATGTGTTGTGTTCAATTTTTTGCGCATTTTTCGCCATGGCCATAATTCATTTTAGCCACACACAAACACACACACACACACTATCGTTACACCACGATATGCGCTTATTTATTATTAATTTATACTAATTGATTGCATTTTATTTGTTTGCGCTTAAAAGCGTAATTGTTTATTTTAACAGTATCAGCCTGGAAATGATTTTAGTATAATGCAATCGGATATAAAATCAAATACATTTCACAAATTTATTGTTATTGATGAGAGCTCAGTTTTTGTTCAGTCAGATAAAGTTTTACGATTAAATGGCATAACAAATTTGCATTATCTATAGACTATTGACTTTATCTAACAAATTGATTTGTTTTCAACTTAATTAAAATGAGAAGCTAAGCAAAAGTTGGCCTGACTTTAAGCAAACCAACTAAATTAAGTGTCTCTCATCTATTTATTTTTTTGTGGACTCCATTTAAAATTTCTTCTCTACTTGGTTAACACGATAATGACGGCAATGAATCCAGATTAGACGCAAAGACATCAGCCCTAATTCGGCTTAACAATTTCTTTGGTTATGGAAATCTTTGGTTCACTTTTTCTGTCTATTTTGAATGTCGTGCCCACTGGCAACGGATTTCTTTTATTTTTCCTATTTTTTTCCATTTTTTTTATCATGTATCCGATGTGTCGAAACGTTTGGCAACTTTTTGCAAAGCCAAAAAAAGGCTCTTGTGGCCAAGACATGGCTATTGTTATGGAATGTCCTATTTTGTCCTTGCAACAAATTGCTGCGTCTTTAGACCATTTTTTCTTGATTTTTTTCTTTTCATACTCTCTAAGTTTCTTTTTGCAATCTTCCTTTAGCTGTCGTTCGCCTCATTTCGTTTTTATTCTCTTTCTCATTTGTGCTTATGGACCGATTTCTTTAGGAATAAGCGTAGCAACAGCAGGTTATTCAAGTAGTCAAAACTGTTGGACCCGTGCACTTTTAATACTGTAAAATAAAACTGCATTTAACAGTCGATTGAACAGCTGTGTTGAGCTCAGTCCGAAGCAATTTGTGCCAACTGAATCTCATTAAAGTTTCATTCATTTAAGTGTGAATAAAATTGTATAGACAGCAGTAGCAGCAGCTCTGGCTTGAGGCTAAAGTGACTCCTCGTTCAGTCAGTCAGTCAGTCGATTAATCAAACGAATCAATAATTTAGCAAATCAACATCAAGGACGAGTATAACAACAAAAACCCTCACTCGCCTGAATAAAGTCCTCCAGTCCATGGTTCTTGGTCCTTGTCCCTCGGTCAAGACAAGTCAGACAAACAGTTAGCCATTAGCCCGAGCTCGAGAATCAAATCACTTGCATTTTCACAACAATTTGCTCACTTTGTCCTTGTAGGCAGTTAGCCATTTGGTTTGATATATTCCAATTATATGGGAAGGTATTAAACTTAAAGCTGTTTCCACTTTTTATCAATAAATCATTTTTCTGCAGCCAGTTGATTGAACTTAAAAGCGAAATCAAGGCCCAAGCATAAACCACAACCTGCATTTCTATGCACATTTATTCACACTCAAGATGTTTATTTTAGTTACCCCCCTACGAAACTATAAACACCGAAGGTGAGTTAAAAGACAACCTTCGACAGAGTGCAACGCAGTTGAATTTCAAATCGAATTTCAAAATAAATTCAAGAGTTTTGTCGGTGTGTTTGGCGCTCCTTTATACCGTGGCATGTAGAAAATAAAAGTCACAAATATTAAAAAAGATTTCATTCAAAAACCTGTCATTGGTCGCACCAAGTTTATGTCTATTCATTATTTCTTCGATGAAGCGTGCTTTGAGCTGCTCAACAAGTTACGCTTCGAGAGTGGAGTAAAAAGAAATCAGAGCAATTATAATTGACAAATATGCACAGAGATGATAGGAAATACAATTTTTTGAAATGATACAGACTTAATAACTGAAGCTAGTTGTTTAGAAGCTGCAACTAGAATTTTAAATTCAAAACCACACCTCTCTATCGCTTCACTTCTCTCTCAACAGTTTCTTTATTATAATTAAAGAGGCATTTTTTCTCTTTAGATAATAATATTTATAATTTAAACTGCGTATACTTTCATTAAAGACCTTTTCCCCTTAACAGCTCTCAACATTAAAGGCATTCCGCGGCAAAGCCTTGAGATCTGTAAACATTCCAATGCTTTTCATCAACTCTTGCTGTTGTTGTAACACTACAAAATGAAAAGTCCTGTAAAAGTGTCGAGTGGTCGCTGAAAATATCCAAAGCTAGCCTTTGCCACGCTTTCTCCGCCCTTTTTCTAAACGAGAAAAAATAAAAACAGAAATCAATTCTCACGTAAGAGACGATTTTTTTCTACAGTTTGCAACAATCCATTGTCACAGTTGCTACAGCTGCTGCTACTGCTGCTGCTGTTACAGATGACGATGGTACTTCCCTCTGGGCCAAAATGATGATGTTATTATGAAGAACCTTACACCGAGTTGCAAGCGTGCAAGTTTAGCTGCAGGTGTCGTTTTAGCGGACGATAGCTGGGACAGGTAACCAGGTGCCGCTGACTTGCAAACAACTTGCAAATTTATGCAACGCTCACAGAGTGAAAGCTAAAAGCTGAATAAAGTAAACAAAAACACACACACACACACACACACAGTCAAACCCATACACACACACTTACAAAAGTTGCGACAAACTTATTACCGTTAAAGCAGAATAAAAATCGCACGTGGATCGCCCGGGGCCGCTTAGAATGTTGAATCAGGAAGTATAAGCAGTGCTTTAAACTCGTTACCGATCTAAAAGGGTATTAGACTTAGTTAACCATTTACGCAATTCAGTTTGAAATTGTACGCTGCACATTGCGTATACGCAACGTGGCCAAGGTCTTAACAAAAGTTTCCTATGTGCAATTTAGTTACACAACAATTCAAGCCGAGGGTGTGTGTGTGTGTGGGATTAAAACACGGTTAACAAGCCGGTAGACTATTATTTTCCGGAGTCGTTAATTTCAAGGTTGCATATTGAATAACATTGAAACTTGAAGTGCAAACAATTGGGCAGAGTTATGAGCAGATGCCGAGTAGTTTATGAGCCCAAGACTCAAATAAATAATATTTACTATATATTTCAACATTCCCATGTATGGAATACATATAAATACACACAATTTATATCCCATCTCCAAACCAACTTGATTTGATTGTCTTTCTATTATTTGAAATGAAAACGTTGCAAGTCAAATTTGACAGTATCATATCTGTAGATTAATGTAGAAGTTCCGCCAATTGAATTTTCGTATACGTATATAGCCCCAGGGCATGAATTGGGGGAAACTACAACATTGAGGCGTCGATTTATGGCCAAGTGCTATCGATGGGTTAAACGGACCAAACGCCCAGTTCTCTCTACTCGCTTTGTTGGTCTGCTGTTTTCATGGCATTGATTTTCAATTTGTATTGCGGCACGTGAAGTTCTTCTGCTTGATTTGACTTTGGTTTGTTGTAGTGTTGGTTGTGTTGTAGTTTGTTGGTTGTTGGTTGCTTGTATTTACCTAAGCGGATAAACATGGATACCATGCTCAAGGGTCTCAACTCCTGGATATTTATGTTTATAGCACAGACTGCAAAGCAGTTGAACAAATCCTCCTAATACCGCTTCCATTTTGGTTTTTGCCCCCAAAATACTTGTCTCTCAGCCTCGACGCAAATTGAATTAATTCCAGCGCATTCCCTGGAATAATCCTGAATGCTAATAGCAATTCCCATTCCGTGTCTGAATCAAGATTCACATATGTGTGTGCTGCTAACAATGTTTGCACTACACCTTTCATTTTTTAAATCCGCTTCAAAAATGTGTATAAAATAAACAAATGAACAGATTTTTTTCCTAGGGAGTTTTGTAAGTTAAGCTATAATTTCAATAAATTTTAAATGATTTTATATTTCACACATGAGTACGTGGGCGTGGCAGTGTAACGGATTAGCACTATAAACATTTAAATTGTAGACATGCGTTTAATTTCAGCAATTATTATTATGATTACTACTTGTCAGTGTGGAAATATTTTGCAACATCGAATTATGGAAATTTTGCATTTTTAAACCGTGGCTGATAAATGGATTTCATCACAGGCTCCAGACTATATACGCGTAATTATTCAGAAGGTAAATTAAAATTTAATTTGATGTTTTGTTATTGCTTTTTCAGCTGCAAGTGGTTGCGGGGCATGTGGCAGTGGCAACGTCACGTCAATGAATCAATTTGACGCCCATATAGACAGTGTTTACGGCTGCATTAAATTTTAATTGAATTACGCGGCCTATTGGGTATTCAGTTAATGCATGCATTGCCATTGAATGAACCACTGTGCATACTGCAACTTAAATGACAACACACGACTGCAAAATGTCGAAATTTTATACATTTATATGTACGTACAAGGATATATGCATATATCTGCTCATTGCATTCAATTAAAAGAGAGCACTGCTCTTAATGAGACCGTCGCTATGCCGTCGAAGGTCAGACAAAACGAATTTTGCATTAATTTCAGAAATATGATCAACATTTATTTATTTCACACAATCCGCGGTTCATTTTTCAACTTCACGCGCATATTTTGGGTACACTGGAAAATTTATTGGGCAAGTGTACGGTTCTAAATGGGTTTATATTGGTTTACTTGTTTGGGCATAAGTTATACGTGTAGTTTATTGAATTTTATGGCAAACTGTTTATAATCACAGTTTAGTTAAGTACACGTTAAAGCAGGAGACACTTAGGTCGAGTACTGGACTGTTGCTCTAAGAAAATTCTTTATATTAATTTAATATTTGCAAGACTCTCCCGAGTCATACACCCGTAAGAATCAATAGACAGTGAATTTTCTGCTCAAATGACAGCGAACAAATTTGTAAATACTTTGGATTCTTGAATTTTTCAATTTTGATATTTTTTGGCTTTGCTTTTGTTGTTTACTCTTCGCTGGGCAGTACAAGGAAAAGGCAAAGGCAAAAGAAAAGCGCTGAAAAGTTTTCGTTTTCGTTTTGTTTTCGATAGTTTTCCATATTTCCATTGTGGGTCAAGAACGAGTGAACCCTCATCATGTCTTGTCCGGCCTCAATTACGAGAATGAGCACAAATCATTAAACAAAATAATAATTTCCGCAAAGGGGCGAGCGACAGGCCGGAATAAGACCGGAATGGCAGACGAGAAAGACCCAAGTGCTGTCTGAGCACAGCGGACTGGGAACTGAGGACGAGCACGACAAATTGTGCAAAACAAAAGGACACACAGTACATACGCACATATGTACATGTCCGGGAAAAGGGGAAAACTCTTGACAGGGGCAAAAGCACACACAACACACACACAGAGAGAAATCAAGCGAGCAGGGAAGCGAACAGAGGCCGACATGGACCTAGATCTGAGCAAATACCAAATGTCAAGTGCAGGGCGTTAAATTGTCGCAAATGTGTGGAGGGAAAAGTCGGTGCGGACGAACGGACAGACGAGCGGTCTCCATGTACCGGTTTTGACCTTTCGCTACTCGCTTGGAAATCACTTGAAAGTCTCTAAGCATAAATAAACGCAGTTTCCCCTCCACTCCACTCCCCTCCCGTTCCCATTTCGTCCCTTCCTAGAGGCTTTAACGCGCCATTTGTTATTTTGCCGCAGCAGGCACAGAAAATGCTTAGAGTCAGAATTTATTGAGAGTAAAAATGAAAATTGTCAAAAAGTGGAAAGTGAAAAGCGAATAGCGAATGGCAAAAAGCGAGCAACTCGTGAAAAATGCGTCTAACTTTGCTAATAATTTGCATACTTTTTAGCGCGCAGAATAAAAGTTTTTCCCAGACTTTTCCCTGCTCATGACTTCTTTCTTCATTGCCTTATGACTATCATACACGCACAGTTCCCTTGGCCAGCTGCTGCTAGTGCCTGTCTTCCCCTCCCTGTACAGAGCGTGTAACCTCAACAGTTGTTGGATTCTTGGCACTGTTGAAATTAGAACGCGGAAAAGCTTCAAATTTTCACACTTTTCTTTGCAAGCGCAAACAAAATTAACGTGCACGCAAACTTTAAGGCGTCCAACTTACACGCCCTTTTTGCACTTGGCTCTTTAGGGCCCCGCCCTCCACGCCCTCTACGCTCTTTTCGCCTTGCTAGTTAGAACGTTCGCGATGCCGCGTGCCAACAACCGCAAATGCCACAAAAAGTTGCACGAATGCAAAAACCTTTGGCAAAAATGTCACAAAAAAAAAAGAACGGAGTGAACGCAAAGCGAGTATTTTCCTGTGCTTTCCCTTCGTTCCGGTCTTTTCACATTTCTCTTCCCAGACTTTCACTCCCTTCATGCCGTCGCCTACTTCACGTAGCGCTGTCCACTGCCCGAGGCAATCGGATGTTGTCGCTTCAGCTTCAACTCCGGCGTCAACTCATTCCATGTCAGTGCAGTTTCATGTCTTTCTGCTTCACTCTACCAACAGTTGAACAGTAGTTCCAGACCACTCATCCCCTGGCCACATGTCAGCTGCAGCACATCCAGTTTGCATATGGTCAAAAGCGAGTGGCACCGTCAACGTGTTAACCTATCTCAGTAGACCACACAATTAGCCATGGCATCTTGATTGTGGTCTACAATTACGAAACAGTCTAATACGTTTATGAATACATCAATTTGGAGTTAATCAGCTAACAAAGGTACAACAATTATTATTTTAAATACTCTTTGTAATCAGGAGAGATACTTCATAAGTTTATAAATCTTTGCTGGTACTCAAAGGCTATTTACATAACACTTAAATTAACTCTGCCTTAGTATATTAGTGAATATTTAATATTCTTAATCCGATTATGAAAAATTTTGCTTTGCCTTGATTTGGTGTTGCTTTTCTTTATAATTTTCCCCTTTTGTTTATTTATTTTTCTTGCTCTCCTCCTAATTCTTAGTTAGCAGAATGGGTTGATAAACTTCAAATAGTTTCAAGTTTTTGTGTTTCACTTTAATCTAGCTGTAAAACGTATAGCCAATAATTTAATTTTGTTAAAAACCAGAGCAAGTAACCTGCCAGTGTACAAAAACTGATGCTGCAAACTCTAGATATCGCGTAGTGTGTATCCCTGCAGCATACTGTGAAATTAAACGGACGTACTTATTTCGGGAATATTGCTCTTGTGCCCGGCAAAAATAAAACTCAAAACAAATGAATAGAAATGTGAAATAAACTAAGTAAGTTCAGAGCAAACGAATGGTGCAGTCCAACTTCTTGCTACCAGTGGAAAAATCTGAGAAGGGGATAGAGAGAAAAAGTCATACGAAATTGCAGAAGAGAATTGTATAGCAGTTGAGATAGTGTTGTTGTTGTTGTTGTTGCTGCTGCTGTTATTGTTTGATATTTTCCCAGCTCATCTTTGCTTGTTTGCCACCAAAAAAAACAATGCTACAAAGAAAACAAAGAACGAAAGAGAGACAGAGAGACAGGGAGAGCGAGCGAGAGCGACTCAACCAAGTCATTAATGGAACTGCAGTACAGTCTGGGCAAGATGCAGCTGGAGTCAGCACTGAATGTTCATATTGGATACACAATTGGCATTACTCATGCGTCACGTTGGCCAGCACAAAATGGAAAAACAGTAAACGGCAAGTGGCAAATGGAAAGCAAAAAAAAAAAAAATGCAGAGAAAAAGGAAGCAGGAGCGGCAGAGTGAAAGTGTAGAACCCCATAATAAAATGATGAATGGAAACGTGTTCTTTAAACTAAGCGTATTTTCATTTGCACAACAAAAACTATCAGCACTTGTAATAGTCCGAGTTCAGTTAAAGCTTTGCAGATTAAAGAGAATGAGAAGATATATGCAATTGTAAATTGAATAGCAATCGCTTTAAAGTTCTACCTATATCTCTCCAAGTGTCTACTTTTTTAAGACACTTTGAGTTAATTTTAATAAGCCTTTAAGAAGCATAACGAAACATGCTAAGTTGGTTCTGAGAATGTTGTCATTTTTTTGGCCTTGGCTGTAAATTCTTTGTACTGATTTTTGTTTTTGCTGTTCTTGTGGTTAGCCAACTTGACTAAGGAATTTCTTTGCTCACGTACTAGCTGACAAACTAAGCTATTTCGGCTAGGATTATGGACTCTGTTGCACCTGGGTAACCGAGGGGAACGAGTTGAACGTGTTCCCGAGTGCTTGTTTATGCAAAACTCATTTGACTACAGAGACAGAAGTTGGAACGAGAACAGAGAGATACCGGGAGGAAGAGCGAAAACATTGCATTTCTGAGTTAGTGTCCACCACTTGACCACGACAGTAAAAGGCACAAAAAAGTGAAACACTTTCATTTCGCTTTAAACAATTTAAATGCAAAATGCAATTACAGATAGATTTTTTAGAAGAATTTAATCCATTTCTGTTTGAATTAAATTCTTCGTTCAAAACAAAGTAAAGCTCCAATAAATAATTCTATATGATTTAACGTGTAGAGCTTAAAAGTCACAAACTTTACATATCAATTCTAACTAAAAATTACTAGCAAAATATTTTTTACACAAACTCAGTGCTGTGTTACTTTATAAACATTTCAAACACGTACATGAATAAGTTTCTGTTGTGTATTTACCAGAAAATGAATAATTTATTAATACAACTAATTTATGCAGCGAATGTTTTGGCCCAAAACTAGAGTTTAACAGTAAATTGAATACTTTATTCATAAATATGCAGCTTAATATTTTTTAGAGAATTTAACTGATGTAAAAAGTTAATAAATGCTGTGAAATTATCCGTTATCGAAAACAGCTACTGGCATATTTATTATGCGAAAAGTTTAACGCAAAACTTTGGCAAAAGGTGAGCCATGATTATGCTCTGTACAGGGTATACGACGGGCAGGTGGAGCTGGAGTTTCCAAGGCCATAAACAAGTGCGAAACTAAATATAACAAACAAACTAAATTTGAAATTATTTGCTGTTTCACATAACCGAAATAGTTGGGCAAAATTGCCCTAAAAGGACCACAGACAATAAAGTAAAAGTTTAACATTGTGGGCACTTGAAAATGTACGTTGATTTTGTCTGCTCCAGTGCGAAACTGATTGCAAACGAAGGTAAAAGCTTCATGATGAATTTATTGGAGTTTCTTAAAGCGTCGAGAAGAGAAATAACATAAAGGTAAACTGCAAAGTACAATGAGTAAAGTGGAAGTGGAAAGAAAACCTCTTAAGACGAGTCTGGACTATGAAGCACACTTTAAAACATTATTTCTATAAGTGAACCAATCGTATTTCGCCTCATGGAAGTATGTCAAAATGTTCTAAAATATCAATCTGATCATGAGCCTGTACTAAACACTGTTTCAAAGCAAGTAACGGGTAAATTAGTAAAGGTAAATTAAAGATTGATTTAATTGAAACCACAATTTATAAAGTTGCAAACTTTTATTTGAATTTCATTTTTCTCAGCTTGCACTTTTCTAAATTTTCTTTCTACACTTTATTTCTCTTTGTTGGTTTTAGTAATTTTACTAGTCGTCCGCCCTACAATTCATTTGAAAGCACTGTTTTTGAACCAGGGAAAAATATGGTATGTGGCCAAAAAGTATTAAGGGCGAAAACATTTCCCTCTTGCCAATGAAAGCAAGGAATTTTTCGTAGTTTTGCCTTTTTTCTCCTCATTTTTTTTGAACCCACATTTGATGCCCACTTTTTATGGGCGAAAGCGGGAGGAAATGGGTGATGGGGTGTGTGCTGAAATGGAATGGGATGAGTTGGCATGGGTTGGGGGGAAATCATAAAAATAAATGAAAAAGGTCACTTTGTATTGGTTGTGAGACAATTTAACACAGGCAAATGTGTGTGCAACTGTAATTTTTGTGCCGTTGCCGTCAGCAGCAGAGGAGCAACAGCAACAATTGTGTAACCACTCCGTACACACCACCCGGGCAGCATACTAGAACCACCCACAGCATAGCAGCCACCACACACAATGTACATATGTGGTACATAGCAAATAGTTTCGGCTTGGACTTGATGTTAAGCTATGGAGGGGACCAAATTGTTTGGGTGGTATCATTTTGCTGTTGTTGCTTTTGTGTGGGCAAAGTATTTATGTAGCTTGTTGTTGGTTTTTCATTTGTTGTCCACACGTACACACACACACTCACACACACGCATACTCGCTCATTTAATCCTTAACAAAGCCCACACACATGTGGCCAAATGAACATGTTAAGTTTTCAACAGCCATAAATTATTTCTTTAACAGGCTCTCTGCTCTTTTTACATTTCTTTTTTTTTTTTGCTATATGTTAAACGATCCTAAATGAATATAATTTATTGTGGTCATTAGGACTTGTCGAGGAGAGTCCTCTACCCCTCCCCTTTGTTTATCTGTCTGCCACCGGATACAAATATATTCCAGACCCCAAACCAGAGCGGACTTATTAAAATATACACACTCATGAACTGTTTATGTTAATACAAATTCCCTCGGATCAAAAATAATCGAAAACATTGCTTCAAGCTCGAAAATTAATTATTCAATAGTTTAAGTAAACTGACAATCCCTTTGATCAGCTTCATTTTATTTTATCTTTTAAGCTTATTAAATCATTAGAATGTATGTAGTCAACATAAGGATGTGTGAGTCAAACTATTAAATTAAATTAAATTCATTTTCATTGATCCGTCTGTGTGAACAAATAGCTCTCAGGTGTGGTAAGAGTTAAGAACATAAGCAGCTTAACTCATTTATTTTTAGTTTTTTCACAAAGTGACTAGTTAAAATTGTATATCTTTACTTATATTTGCCTTGCAGTTAATCCCCCAAAAATGCTACGAGAATACCACCGTCGGCATTGCGCAACCACTGTAAACTGTTTATGGAGTCGTCTATGGAATTTATACATAAAAGATTTGCATACAAACAAAACAACAATGGATCAACCGAAGTACACGATGTCTCTGAGTTGGAACAAAATCCTTCGATAATCTGAACTCAACATTAATATCCGCAGTAGCCAAACGACCCTTTAAATCGTGGCCCACGGCTCCCGTAATTTAGTAAACCGTGGGCAGCAGCGGAATCGGTGCCTTGGTGATATGCACTTTAGCTACTTTGAGTCAACTCAAAGCTGGGTCGCTTACCGCCACTGTCAACTCCCTTAGATCTAAATCAAAGGTAAGAAATACATATTTCTATTCATATTTATTAAAAACCATAAAATAATGAAATGTAATGTAATGTATCATGCTAACATTAAATTCCAACCTATAAAGTACGTTACCTTTATTTCAAAAATAAATTACATTAATGGGAATAAAAGAAAATTAATGTGAAGCAAATGTACTTCTTAATATTCTTATTCAAATTAAGTCAAGACAACAAAACATGACTTGACAAGATTCTTTGAATCCAGTTTAAGAGTCTTGAGTCTAAAAAGCTAAGATCAAGTTGTTTTTTCAGCTGTTGTTTGCAAAGTAACACCATTTCTAATATTAGCAGCCATTGCCGTGGTTGAAGTCTGTTTTTTACCAATGGACGAACTAAAAGCTATATTTTTCCACGAAAATCCTCCCAGCGGCAACCGAAACGAACACAAAGACTAACAACAACAACAACAACAAAAAGAAGATGAAGAACAACAACAACAACGGCGTCGGTTGCAAACAGTTGATTGCCAGGGCAAACATTGAAGCGACCTAGACGAGGGGCTGTCGCGGGTTGGCAGTCTTCAAGCAGATATACATATATATGTATATGGTATAGTCGGCGTTCAGAGAGTTTAGGCCATGCCCATGTCGGACAGTGTAAACATACTTAAGCGAAACGAAAACACGAATTACACCGCTTTTTAGCCCGACCAGACGAGGGCACAAGCAACATGCAATCCAAACAACGCAGCCTAACTCATCGCAATATGCAAATGAGTCTGACCGTGGTCTTACTCTTCTCTCTATGGGCAAATAGAGTGGTATATAGTATGCCGCAAACAGACAGGCTTTAGGTAGGCAGATCCTAGGCACAGAAAGGGGCAGAGCGAGGTGAGAAACGAAAGACTCGGAACACGAACTCAAACTCAAACTCTTTCTACTCTCAAATCGATATCGAACATAAACTTGAACTTGGATATTCCCGACGGCAGCTCGTACCGATAATTGCCCACGGCCAAAGGACACGCCGATGTCTACCTACTAGGACGAAATTGGTGTGCGTGTGTGTGTGCATACGGAAATATGTTTGGTTTATGAGTTTACAACCTCAGCCTAATTGAGGCGGGGAAATTCGCTTAGGCTGGCAATAAACTCGAATTGTTTGCAAACACAAGCAGAAAGGATTTGCCATAAACTGGCACAAAACGCGGCTACAATACGGTGTGGTAAATATTTAGGGCAAGGTCGCAGCTTAATGGATTCGGGCTTCCGAGTAAGCCCAGCCACGAGACCGAAACCAAAATCCTTTCCCTGCTATTCCGGCGAACTGATCCCACTTGGTCGAAGTTTATTAATGAAAATAGGCTCAGTATTGGCCAATTGAATGAGGCATAAACTCACCTGGGTTATACTTAATTTATTCAATTTAATTCATTGGGACAGAGTCTTATGATACACTGAGAAAAATTATTTAAAAGAAGCTAATTCTTAAAAAAATGTGAATTTAATTGAAAACTGTTTTATGACCTTCATAAATATAAATAAATATTTTAAGACAGAGTTTTATAAACATTTTTTGTCCGCATTATTTTAAACCTAATGTTTTTCTGCAGTGTCGTCTCCCTGACACTGCTTTAAGGTATTTTCAAATCAATTTCAACCATTTGATTTCTTTTTATTAAATTTCATAGTTTGTTGATTCTTCTGATTTACTCACCAACATTGCGGTGTTGTGTTGTAGGCCTGCAACTCGTATCTCTGTTTGCCTTTCAGCGCCACAGTCTGATCAACATTTTTCCCCGCAATTCCCCTCGGCTAACCCCCTCTCCGCCTATCACCCAACAGCTTTACTCTAGCGGTCCATTGACACGCGGCGGCAACTTGAGAGAGAGCAATACATAGATCGAAACGATTGAACGATTGAGGCGCGTGATCTTCAAAAAACACGAACAAGTTATAAATAATTTCAAAATAGAAACAATAGCAACTTCAGAGCCATTGTCTCTTTCGTGCAACATCCAGAAAGTAGTAACGTTTTATTTTTAAAACACGGCAATGTTTGCTTTCTTTTTTGCGCAATCGAACTTTGTAACTAAGTCGGTTGACTAAAGTATCGAATACTAAGAAGTACAGTTGAGATTTTACTAACGTTCAATAGCTCAAAAGTGTATAAAACTATTGTAATTAATTTTAAAATTAAACAAATAAATATTACTTGTAGTGGACACTGAAATCAATCAAAAATACAACAGTTCAAAAAATTGCAAATAAATTATTTCCTATAAAAATGTATTTCATGTTTAATTAGTACTCAACTATAAAATTCACTACGTGTGGAGTCAGTATTTGTCAGCAGTACAGGCAATTGCAAATACTTATGATTGACACTTAACGGAATTATAAAAATGTTAGCAACATTTGAGCATCAAATCGAGTGCAAAATTTCTAGTGGTGTGTTAACCTCAACCTGAAAGCAGTGCATATATTTTGGCCAATATACTTTGGTCAAATATAGCTTGTTGTTGAATGTTTACAACTCAAAATTCAACTGAAAATTGAATAAAATAAATATATAAATACAAAAACGTATAGAGAAAAATGTTTTTGAGCGGCAAACCAGTTTAAGGTACAGACACAGGCCAACAACAGCAACAAAAACAACAACGAACAAACAAATGCCGTGGAAAAAATATATGTACAAAGTTTTAATTGGTTGCGCAAACAAAAGCACGAAACGAGCGTCTAAACAAATCGAATCCACTCAGTCGGCGGTCAAAGAGGTGCACACACTACGTGTATGGGCATGGCTATGTCTATGGGTATTGCTCCAACTTTTTAGGTTAGGTTTATATCATAACTTCTGAAAACACCTTGCACTTAATCACTGGCGCATGTAAAAATCGCCAAGGGGGATTTGGTAGGACACAACTCAAGCCCCTTTCCGAGCAGTGCTAGGAGGTCAGACAGTGATCACGATCGAACTTATTGAACGAGCAACTGTCTCTTGCCCATGAATGATATTGAAAATCTGAGACATGAAATCTCGGTACCAAAACCTGAATTCGAAACTTCTACCTGCTTTTGACGGGTTTCATGACGCGCTGTAGGTTAGAGCGAGAGATGGCGATGTCTTCTCACCTTCTTACCTGTTAGAAGGTGTGGCTAACTGATTGCTGCGTTGCGCTTGACTGAATGCAAGTGTGAGCGAGATGGTCATACGTGCGGCTTCGACAATGGCTGAAGAAAAGAGTTGAATCAGCCATTGAGCCAAACGGGCAAACAATATGGCATGGCCCGCTAAGTTGGCCAAAGAGAAATAGAGGTAACATCACCGATCTCCGAACACCGATTGTTAAAAGCAAGCGCAGCTTGTGATGGTTGAACAAATTAGCACCGATCCTCGATCATTAGCTCGGGAACGGTGGCAACGCAAACAACGCACTCGACGGCGGCCCGAAACTCGAATTCGACGACGGAAACTCGAAACGTTCCAAAAAACTAAATATCATTCCTCTCAGTGCTTGATAATTCAGTTCTAACGGTTTTCGCGAAGCTGTGCTTAAAGTGCGCTCTAAAAACGCTTAAAATTCATAGACAACATTAATTATAAATAATTTTTTGTGAAACAAAGTGTGTACAATAAAGAATATTTAAAAACTCAAAGGATTACAAGACAAAACTACGTAAACCGAACACGAGGAATATAACTTAAAACCCGTAAGTTGTGCATTAAACTCAACAGAAACTTAAGGCATAAAATTATAAATATATAGTAATCAGCTCAATGAGATAAACAAAATAGTGAGCTAAATTTATACAGAAATTTATAATATATGGAATTTGCCTATCTAAAAAACGTATAAAAATTTTCATAGCTTATTAGTATTAACATACAATCTTTTTCAGGTTGAAGGAAATAAAATGTATTCGAAGCTACGTTTTTATAACCGATAAGGGATAAGGATTGGGATAATTCAAAAAGGCATTTAAAGTATCGTTTTATGCCCGAAAGCTTCTGGAGGCACAACATTGATCGACGGCAAAAGTATATTGTTGCCTTGGAAACTATAAGCTTCTATCCGTCAAACAGTCACCAATAGTTACACTCAGTAATAGTTGAACTTGGATTAAATCATATAGATTTTATGTTTGGTTATAATCTATTTATATTTCAGAAGAACTACATATCATATATCAAAATTCAAAACTTGGCAAATAAATACAAAGCTAATTTGTAGGATATTTTAATTGAATTGTGATTCATATTGAAGTTCATTCTACTAATCTCTAGTTAGAGGAATTAAACAGTTCCGTGAGGGCATACAAGTTTTGACTTTCCTTAATTAATCAAATTTTAGTCAGTTTAATTTAATTTATGCCTTAATTTCAGTCAGATTGAAAAATTTCAAAGTCATAAAACTGTTTACACAGTCAAGTGATTCGATTGCGAGCAATTATTACTGGACACTTCCGTTAATAACATAAAATATTTGCTAACGGCCTAATAAATGTCAACATTTCGTTGGTATAAACATTGAAAATTCGGTTCAATAAACTGTAAACGCATTCATGAAAATTGCTCTTAAATGATTCAACAAATTTAAGCAAGCATCAATCTCATAATAATTAAACCAATAGCTTCTGCGGTCAGAATATTTTATGATGGGGGAAAAAGAAGTTAAAATGACAATAAATATTGTTATTGTCTTTTATTGTGTTCATTTAATTTTATGCGAATTAACAATTGTCCAGCCTATTTAAATATACGTGTGAAATGCAAACATTTAAACCAAATACTGTCGAAAAGCGCCAAAATTCACAATACACAAATTTTGACACCCAAAATCTATTCAACACGTACCAAAAGAAAACCAGCAAGTGACAAAAACTCATATTAATGATCCTAATAATAACTCTAATAATATAAAACAGCAGCCCACGCTACTGGAACCGCAAATACCAACCACAAACTTAGCAGCAGCACCAGATTCAGATACAGATACACCCGTAGACGAGAAAAATGTTCACACGCAAATTAGTAGGGACATAAGAATTTGCTTGTGCCGACACGGCCGCAGGCATTTTAATCGGCCCGACATCAACACACAACGACAACAACAGCAACAATAACAAAGTTGGCCAAGAGTGGAGCGATGTCAGCCAATTACGATGCATGTGAAAATTATCCTATTAAATACGTATCAAAAGAGCCAAGGAATGTTTCACCCACGCTACAAGCTTTAAGCCGAAAACCCGCACCCTTCCTCTCCCCCACCTTTCCCCCTCTGCCACACCAGCTTCACTATGCGGAGCATTCCCATTTTAGTACTTGACAAATGCTTACTAATTAATTACAGTTTGTACAAAATTTTAGTAAGCATCTCATAAAGTGCGTCTATCAACGGCGAGAAGTGTGCAGAAAACAAAAGTGTGATAATATTAAAGACTGCCACGCCCACTCGCCACACTTTAAAGGAGTCGAGTTGTTTGACAGTCCCGATCCGAAATGACCACAAGACACAAGCCAATGTTATCCACAAACTGAGGCTAAATTTAAATTGGGTTTATTTTTATGTAAAGTGAAGTGTGAAATTTAGCAAATCTGTTTAATCGCCGGCGATAAGCTACCTATGCAGCTACTGGGGATACCACCTGCCAGCAAAGTCCTTAACAGGTGCGAACTCCAAACGCAGCACACATACAAAATTATCGACAAATCGGGCCAATTTCCTAACGGGATGCAAAGTTTAAAGTTTTCGTCAGCAATTGAATCCAACGTGTAATAAAGATAAGAGCACAGTTGGCACAGACTTTCAGCGGATTTGGCAGTTTGAATCGTCTTTTTTTTGGCAAACAGAATCACATGATTTCAGCAATTACCTTAACGGGTGTACACGGTACACATAGCCTCCAAGCTACCCTTTATAGGGTGTGCAGTACTAGTTTGAAAAATCTGAGTTAAAGTAAATTTAGTTAGGAAAATATTAAACTTTTACCAAATCAACGCATGTGTGTCACAAACACAATTTCCATATTATAATACCTTCAGTTAGAGTATTGAAAAATGGTCTGAGTAAACATCAAAGTCACGAAATCATTCAAAAATCAACATAGCAAAATGGATGGGGAAAAAGTCCAACCCAAACCGTCATGGCAGCCATCAAATGTTAAAGTTAAAGTACATATTCACACACATGAGAACACACACAAGAGCGGCACACACACACATACACAGCCGTATACCAAGAGCACACAAAAACAGCTTTTCATTAAGCCCCAATGATGGAGCGCTGTGTTCCGATGTGATATACATACAGCATCAGACACAAAGCATGTATCATGTATTGTTATCAATATATATACACGTTGGCTGCCTCTTCACGCTAGTGACAAAAGTGTGTACATGTAGGCAGCTGTCTGTGTTTAGAAGGAGCTGCTTTGAATGGAAAATTTTATATTAATGTGAAACTATTGAACTGAATATTGGTAGACTTTATTAAATTTTAAACTTATTTTTATACACAACATATTTGTTAATCAATGCTCTGTTTAAACTGCATACAAATGGAGAGCATTGACACTCACTGCCTCATCAGCTGATTGAATCACGATCAGAGGGATATATATACATATATACCTGTTCTGTTAGCAGCAATAAATTAAATTTATGACAAATGGGAGACACATTTTATGACTTTAACTTTTAATGTCTCAAGCAATTCAAACTATACAAATGTTCGGAAAAATAAATCACAAGCCTTAAAAAACAATTCAATCACAATCAAAGCAACGACGATTCCAAACAATTCAAAACAAGAACAAAACAACATTTGAAATATATAAATTCGAATATCGAATTATATAAAATTGTGGGCCCTTAAAATCCAAGTTGTGAGTCTTGGCTTGGCTTGGGTTGCTGCTTCACCTCCGTCGGCATTTCACCTCCAATTTCGTAGCACAATAAAAGTAAACAAAACAATTAATACATTTTGTTAATTTATGATTACAAAACATTGCGAGAAACACTTTCAGTGCCAGGCCAGAATTTAGACATCACCAAGCAGTTTTTAAGCGGCTGCTCTTTCTCTTTTCATTTTCTTATTTTCCCGGAGTCCACAGTGATTGCAGACCCGGAGTAAACAGAGGTGTTTGTTGCTGCTGCCACGGCCATAAATAAAAAGGGTGCCCGTTGTTTATGGCCAGGCAGCATCCATACACAAGTCCAATGGTCGGTTGGCCGGTCGAGGTTCGAGACTCAGGTCTCTGAGTCGCAGTTTGAATTGGAGTCTCAGGCATAGCTAAAGTGTGCAATATAATTAAAAGCCGACAACAGACTTGGCCGGGCATTCTTCTAATGCGCCCGAGACAGTGTTGTAAAGTTATAAATAAAGTGCTTGCCAAGATCCGTCGGTCAGGCGGGTGAACATTCTTTGATGTAAGAAAACCAGTGCCAATCCCAACCCATGAACTCTGCTTTCCATTTACACAGATTCCCACATTCCAGCAGACAATACGCGTATATGTACTTTAACTATGTATCGGATAAACGCAGCTATTCGAATTATAACCTCTATTTAAAAGCAGTTAAACTGTGTGCATCTGACTGGGTAAAATTTAATTATAATACAGATATTAAATCAGTATTTTGTTTGTTATAAAATTCGATAAGAAATACCTAAGTTTAGCGATCAAAAAGTATCTCAGAAATTAAATTATTTAAGTACTTAATTTAATAAAGGTCAGAAGAATTGAACTACTATACAAATAGTAGGATCAAATATAAGGTTTTTCGATAGAAAAATTCCTTCTCCCTTCTCATCTTCTAAATAAACACCTGAGCTACTATCTATGTATTTAAAAATTCTGACCATTAAATTCAAATACTAAAAAGATAAATTTCTTTAAGAATTTCTTTATCGGAAAATCTAACCTCAGGCTATAAACTGTTTAGAAGCAAAACTTTCCCCAAACTTTGCTCTAAACCACTTAAATTCTGCTCTTCTCTTACAGTGGAGATGACCACATCGCATATCTTGTCCGCGGTGGATCCGACAACAGGCCTCAACGGTAATGTGGCGGCCGGCGGAGGTGCTGCCGGTGGCTCACACTCACCGCAGCACGCAAGCCACAATGGACATGGATTAGGTGGCGTAGGAGGCGTGGTGGCTATGGCTGCGGGAGTAGGGAGCAGTGGACATCGCAATGTTGGTGGAGCAGGCAGTCCAAATGAACTGGATCGTAATCTAAGAGTATCACTGGATGATCGAGAGCTGTGGTTGAGATTTCAGAATCTGACCAATGAAATGATCGTCACCAAGAATGGAAGGTGGGTACTGAGTCAGTAGCTCAACGGTGTATTAAGGCTGTTACTGGGCCCTTCTTTATGCAGTCGGACGTGTTAAATGGAAGTTAACGTGGCCAACAAAACCGACAACAACAACAATGTTGCGGCGCATTTTGTTTTCCTATGCAAATTGGCAATGAGTTTTTTTTTTGCGCTTTTGTTTTTGCTGCAATGAATTTTCATTTGTTGCTGTTTGCACCTTATAATGAAGCGTTAACGTTTCTGTAGCTCCACATACACAAATATCCACATATATAGTATATATAAACGCCGATATGCCGATACATAAGTATGTATTTATTTACATGCGAACGTTTGTCGAAATAACTAAAAATATTTACCAATATACCACTGTACATGTGTGTGTGTGTGTGTTTGAGTGTGTGCAAAACGCGCTTAGAACTTGTACTTAACCGTTCCGATACCCTTTCCCTCACTCCGCGCTCCACTCTCCCCACTCACCACTCTGTGCTCTACAGTCTGTACGGTATCGGGGCAGGTGCTAATTAACGCGGCTCGGCAACAGCCGCCATCTTGTACTAATTGTTGTGGAACAGTGTGCGGACGGCGCGTTTCAATATTTGCCCCATGCCATCGACAGAGGGACGTAGTAGGGGAGCGGGTTGGAAATCCATTCGAGTGATGCCAGTGGAGACCGCTTTAGAATCCGGACAAGGGCAAACAAACTGCGAGCCAGCAGCAAAGGCAAATTGAAGAAATGCAAATGCTTTTCTCTTTGCATGTCTGCTCTTTGGTCCATAGAATATTCATTGCTCTCGACTGTTATATAACTGTTCAACAGAGTCTATTTTAATTTTCATCAACTTCATTGCTTTGCAGACGTATGTTTCCGGTTGTGAAAATCAGTGCCTCCGGCCTAGATCCGGCTGCCATGTACACGGTGTTACTGGAGTTCGTACAGGTCGACACTCATCGCTGGAAGTACGTCAACGGCGAATGGGTAAGTGCCATCATATTTCAAAAGTAACTTCCATCAAGAAAGTATTGATTATTAAATGACACATTTTATTTTATTCCCCAAATATATTGAAATGAATTTCCTATTTCTATATTTCCTTCCTTTGTAGGTTCCCGGCGGCAAAGCAGAAGTTCCCCCTTCGAATCCCATTTATGTACATCCCGAGTCACCGAACTTTGGTGCTCATTGGATGAAGGAGCCCATCTCATTCGCTAAAGTAAAGCTCACAAACAAGACTAATGGCAACGGTCAGGTGAGTCAATACTAACTTAAATACAACCCTACAGATTCTAATCAATTTCCTCTACTACTTTATAGATAATGCTAAACTCTCTGCACAAATACGAGCCTAGAGTTCACCTGGTGCGCGTGGGTTCCGAGCAGCGTCATGTGGTCACCTATCCATTTCCCGAGACGCAGTTTATAGCGGTGACCGCCTATCAGAACGAGGAGGTCACCTCGCTCAAGATCAAGTACAATCCATTTGCCAAGGCCTTTCTCGACGCTAAGGAGCGACCAGATACGCTCTACCCACACGACACGCACTATGGCTGGCTCATACCACCACCCAGTCACTATACAAGTGCCGCTGCAGTTGCTGCACCTCCACCACCACTGCCCATGAGCCAGACACACAGCCTGGTGGCTTCCTCGCCGGCCTCGTCCTCTTCCTCGGCTGCGACTGGCAGCTGTGATCGCTACGGCCGCTCTCTGTCCACACGCAGTGCTGTGCCCAATCGCACTACTCCCTACAGCCGACCACGCGTTGTCTCTGGCTCCGGTTCCAATGGAAGTGCGGGCAATGCCTCTTCATCCCCACAGCCGCCGTCGGCACCACAGACACCCACCAGTCTGCAGTCGTCCATCGGATCGGTTAGCAGCAGCGTGGGCACAAATACACATACAAATACGAGCACCAGCACTAGCTTAAGTAGTGCCAGTTCAGGCTGCTTTACTAGTTCCTATTCCCAGTCGGGCTTTGTGCCGGTGGAGGCAACCTCAACGGCATCCGTCTTCTCCTATCCCAGCAGCTGGCAGAGTAATAGCAACTACTGGAGTCCTACGAGTGTTCCCGGACCGATGCCCATGAATGTGTGCAGCAGCCGAAACATCTGTAAGTCTTGCACATCCAATTAGATTATCCCCATTAATCTATGCCACATTTTAGCCACCCATAATTCACCCTCTCCAACGAATGGGTCGCCGAACTACACGACGCCCTCACCTGGCTACACTATTCATCACCTGACACCACATAGCCACCAGTACAATATGACCCAGTCGGACCTCTATGCAAGTGGACCAGCTGCCTCAAGCTCACCGCAGACCTATGTTGCGCCCGCCCACCAAGTCTACCATCCCACGCCCACCTCTCCCACCCATCAGCTGTACACAAACGTACTGAATGCTCCATCCGCCCTAAGCTATCCCTCGGGCGGTTGGCACAATGGATCCGGTGCTGAGTACGGACTTTATCAGAATGCAGCTGCCGCATATTATCAGCCAGAATATATACCACTTGAGATTGGGTAAGTGTTTGGGCGATCAGTTGAAGCGCGAACTCTGCAATCATATCGCTAAAGTAGCTATCAATGATTCCACTCTCGAATCGCGCCACGTCTTACAGCTATGCCACTCACCCACTAGAGCCCGTTGACGTCACCAAGTCGCTCGAGGAGCCACAGTCCGCCATGTACAAGCCAAGCGAGGAGCAGAACTCTGTAATTACCCTGGAGTGTGCCAATGCCAGTCTGAAGTCCTCCCACAATCACAATGAGATCAAGTTGGAGTCCTTGGAGCACAGGGTAGATCAGGGCATCTCTGTTCCCAGTGCAGTGCCCACTGGTGTGCCCACCTCAGTGGTAACTGCAGTCACTGCAGACACCTGGACACCACTAACTCCACCCCAAAGCACTCTGCAGTGACGGCTCGATGTTGTCTCTCAGATCGCTCAGATCTAGCCCTTAGACGCATGAACCCCCTAAGCTACTTGGATGGACCGCAGAGTCGACCGCACTAGACCTAAAGACCTTTTCAAGTGCCCCTTAATTTAGCAAATGTTTATCCTAAAATAGTTTATACTTTATCAAGGTTTTCCTATGTGCTTTTATCAAATTATACATAAATATATTTTAACATAAAAATAGCTAGAGATTCACTTAGACTTTTAAAATGTAGATTAATCAAGGATTGTAGTAAATGTTTTTGAAAAGAATTGTCTTCAAGTACTAACACACAAAGTAGGCAATTTATTAAGATTGAGATTGAGATTGGGTTGAGTGTGGCTGCGGGGTAGTTAGGACTGACAGCTTCGCATTACTGGCCAAAAACAGAAATAAACTTTCGCCACAGTTCGTTGAGCTAACTTTATTCGTTTAGTTTGAGTCAAAGGAGCGTTTTCACTTGGCCCAAAAAACTTGCTCTTAACTTCTCTGGCCACTCACGTCGAAACAATTGAGACCTGCATAGGAGCGTTTGTTCTGCCACAAAATGTTCTCCTGGCGGCAATCTGTTAGCTGAAGCTTCAGGGCCATAGTCAGAGTCAGTAGCAGAGTCTGAGTCTGAGCCAGAACCAGAGCCCGAGCCAGAACTGAAGCAATGAACACAAATTGCACCACAAAGCAACGTGATGATAATGAGTTGAATTGTATGTACGAGTATGTAAACTTGGGATTCAGCCTGCACTCGACAATTGAAAGCAAGGGCCACTGAATGTGCCGCCATTACAAATGTTCCAGCTGTCAGTGAATAGTTGAACACCCACACACACACACCTAAGTGCCCCCACACACACACACACACACACACTGAACACACTGAACACAGCTTAAAAGCTGTTGTCCAGTTGCACAAGTATAATTAAAAAGACATGCCACAATCATTTACGAAGGAATGCGCTTTTGAAAGGCACCAGCTGAGAATTTTAGTTTTGGAAAATCCTTGTAAACGTTTTATGGGGGAGCCCAGAGGGCTGAGAAGGTTAAATGCGGATAATCGTTGTAGACTCACCTGATAGTCCATTGAGTTGCCATAGCCCATGTGATTACAGGAACACGAACAATGCTTGATATGTTGCTCCAGTTCATCTTCGATTGTGGCGCCACCTAGCGACGTACCATGGCCATAGCATGCAGCGCTTAAATCCTGATGATATTTGACATGTTCCCATTCTACGCATTCCATATCCCGCTCCCCTCTCTCGCTCCCTGTAATGAGCCTCGTTTGTTTGATGCTCTGCCAGCTGATTTGTGGCTGTTGTCAGGCTCATCATGGCAAGCGGCTGACCAATAATCTGTTGCTTTTGTTGCTGCTGTTGGTAGTCCGTAGTAATCCCCACACCTACACCCACTCCAACGTTAGCATCCACACCCGTTGCATCCAGTGAGATTGACTTGAATATACGTCCATTGCTTGTGGATTGCATTGCTCGAGTTCTGTTGGGACTTGGGCTGGGACTGTGTTTGTGCTTTGGATTGTGACTCTCTTGCGCTGTTACTGTTAAACTGCTGCCGCGTAAGAGAGAGCGCTCGAAGCTTTTGGGCCTGTGAAAAGCTTCGTAAGCAACAGTTTCATCCTCATCTACATCACTTTGGGGTTGGTAGCGCCTTATCGACCCACCAGTTGCTGTCGCTGCTGCCGATGCCGCTGTAGTCGCTGTTCCAGTAACAGCCGAACTGGCCGCTGTTAACATCATGCTAAGACGCAACAATTCACTGGAGTCTGCCGCTGGCAGCGGTACACTGCAGGAGCCCGTCTCCGTGGCACTGTCCACTGCCTCCGAATCGATCAGATCCGCATTTGGCTCGTCTGAATTATTAGACTCGAGTTCACTTAGCTGTTGTTGTTGCTGCTGCTGCAGTCGAGCACGTTGGCCAATAATTGAGGCAGCTGTGGAGTTGGCGCCATACTTCCAGTAGGTTTTATTGGTGCCCACAATGCGCTGCAAATGCGGCTGTGCTGCTGCTGCTGCTGCTGCTGACGCACTGGTCTGTCGCTTCTGGCGCTCCAGCTGCTGCAGGGTCTTGAAAGTCTTGCGTACCGGCTGCGTGTGATGGAGGGTCGCACAGCGTCGCATGGGCGGTGGCGTGTACACTGGGGGAGACACTGTAGCTGTGGGAATGCCGTGACGGTGACAATGAACCACTTGACTTGGCGCCCACCAGACGTGCCTTCAGCTTCTTGCCAAACCCCGATCCGCCAATCCCTCCGCCAGCGCGTGGCGACAGCGAGTGTGCCGAAAGGGAAAGTGCGCGAGTAAATTTCAAGCGAGCTCCGCTAGCGACACTCGCGGCGGACTGTCGCTTGGCGGCTATTAACTGACACTCATCGATGGTGGGCAGCTTGAGCAGATGTGGATGCAGTTGGGCATAGGCCAAGGCCGGCTTGGTGCTGCCCAGTGCCACGCTGCCATTTTCCGCAACACCTGTTGGCAGCGGTGGCTCAAACAGATTCTTCTGGCTGAGGGCCAGAAACTCCTTTTGCTCCTCCTCCTCGAGTGCCTTGAGGGCACGCAAATCCCATTCCCCGGAACTCATGACCAGCAAAGATATGAGTCCAAAAATCACAATCTCTCATCACCTTAGACTGTTATTTACACACTCCCATTGTCGTTACTCTTGTAGCTAATTCAAAGTTTGTTCCAATCGAGTCGATTTAATTTCGCAATTTTACACTCACACTGGGAAACACGGGATTTTTGAGCGCGGAGTTCATTTCGTTACCGTTAGCAGACGAGGCTATTGGCGCACTGAGCATGGACAGCAGGCAACACCGTTACTTTATAACGGTCATGCGAACAGCAAACGCAAATAGCATCCACAGCGTGGAACGTAAGTGACCTAGCTTAACATTTGAGGCAGTGTGTCGCTCTGTTAGGAGTCTGCACTGTGCAAACGACTTCGCTCGAACTCCTTTTAAGCTGCAACTTTAATTTAATCCTGTAAAATATAGTTTTAATTTAATTAAAAGTTATGTAAAATATAAATTGTACGATAAAGTTGGACTAAGATATTTTTAAACTTGTATGAACACTTGTTCTAAACTTTTAAACTGGTTCATGTTTTATTTGAAATGAAGAGCGAGAGATAGAAATAATTTAAATAAACAAATAAATTAAATATATAAATAAATTAAAACAATAAATTAAATATAAATTAATAAATAAATTAAATAAAAAGCCAAACAATTCATATATATAAATATTTTTAAATAATTCAAACTCTACCAGAAATTAATATTAAATAATTTGTCATGGAGATATCTTTCTAAAAATATTCGTAACATTTAATTTGTATAAAAGACCAATAAAGAAAATTAAGAATACTAAAAAACTTAAGCTTGAAAATATATTTTAAAATAGTAAACCGTTTTTAAGCCTTCTACTAAATTGGGTTTACATTTTTGGCTACTCCTTTCTGCTACAGTTTATAGCACGCCAAGACTAATGTGAAATGGATTTTATGCTGACTTTTTGATAACTTCTAATTCGAGTATTGGCCACATTTAACTCACACATGTACAACATTAAAACCTGTGTTACTCAATGAATGGCCTGCATGAGTGGTAAAGTGCAAGTGTTAATGTCTGTGGTACTATGAAATATGCACGTTCATTCATTTCGAATCCAATTTTAAAGTCAGCTACATGACGTCGTTGCCATTTTTGTTAACCTCAATGGCGTTGGAAGCCCTCTTCCGGCGGCATTATTGAGGTGACACCAGCGACATCAGTTAGCGTGGTCATATATATGGCCCACACACACAAACACTTACACACACACACAGCCAAGTGTGTGGAAAATACTTGAAAGCGTCGCACACACACTTGTACATTCAGAAGGGCACTCATCCTTCATCTTGACGTATGGCCATCACTTCTTGGCTGTACTCTCCGAATTGTGTTAATGAAATTCAAGTCCGTGCTGCAGATTTCATTGTATGTATATATCCAAATATGTATATGTGTATGTGTATGTAAATGTAAAGTATGCATGACCATCAAGCAGGTGCAAACAGTTCAGCCCAAGTGTATAATTTAAAGCATATCCTTTAAAGACGGGAAACCAGCAAGTTAATTTGCCATCATTGGGCTTAAAATTGCTTACCAGAAGTTAACTTTTCCTTATCTTTCCCAGTTTTCAGTTTACACAGTGCATGTGGCAGTTCTTTATATTAAAATCTTTTAAAAATATGTGGGAAAAAGAACAAGCTTGAACAGTGCCTTCCTTCCGGTTGTGGAGACTTGCATATCCTTCAGCTACTAGCATGCATATTAGTACTTACAAGATTTGCTTCCAGCTGTACATCATTGTGTTATTTATGATGTACCAAAGTTCAGCACATCCTATATACTTAATTAATTTATATATATTCTTTTCAGACATATAAAATATTCTTCAAAGGGATTTTACAGAGTGAAAAACTGTTGTACGCTCAGCAAGAGTGTTTTAATGACCACATTAAGACGAAGCGCTTAATTATTGCTTCACACCTGAAATTGTCAGTTATTTTAACTGCTTAAATTAATTGTAATTTACCACCAAATTTATAAATATTTAAGCGTCATTTATCGTGACTTCGCACAGCATTAAGTGTCTTTGATTTTTAAGAGCTTTCTGCTTGATAATAATACTATATACACTGTTGGACAACAAACAAGTAATAATGTTACTTGAAAACAGTTTCATAACTCTCAGCAACTACTTTGTGTCTATTTATAAGAAACTTTAAGAAACCAATGACTCGTGAACATTTTACGTTACATATTTGATTTATTAGCATACTTAAACAGAAAGAGGAGAAAACTCAGCGTTTTCTCAAAATTATGCAACTTAATTTGAGCAAGCCACAAATTTTCGTTGCAATGTACATTGTCACAACGATGTTGGGGCTGGTGCTGGTGCTGCTTCTGTTGCCGTTGTCGCAGCCGCCGGCAAGCCATAAATTTGGCTGAACACCCGCTCTTTACACCCCCATCTCCGTCCACTCTCCAACCCCTTTGCACCACCCGTTTAGTCCTTATTTTTCATACTCATGCTTCTGGGTCTGGGGCACGCCCACAACGAGAGAGCCTGGCCAAAGTTTTGTGCCACGGAGCCATGGGCACAGCCGCTGCTCTGAAAGAGCCGGATGCCAGAAGTCAAGATCAAAAACAAGCTGCTGCTGTTGCTGGAGTCTGCTGCTGCTGCTGTTAGTGCCTCTGCTGTTGCTGGTAAGCTAAGCTAAAGTTGCAACAAGCGAGCACTGCACAGTGGGACATTTTGTCATTTAATGGAATTTATAATTGGTAAATATTTTCATAACAGATGTCGGTTAAAACTTATTATTTTACTATTACTATCAAATTATAATCGTTAATACCTATAAAAGATTTTTAAAACAAATCATGGACACTTAAATTTACAAAGCAGCAAGACAAGTGTCGCTGTTATTAGGAAGCCCTGTTAATTAGCTATTATGTTAACAGTGTGAGCTGCCTTAACAGTGCAGGTTGTGTCTAGGCAGCTCTGTTTAATAGCTGTTACGTTAACAGTGTCGGCTGATTTTAGCAGTCTGGGTATGAATATTTAAATATAACCCAAGAGGGCAACGCTTATTAAGCACATTTTTTAAAATGAGCTGTTAGCTTAACTATTTAAAACGCATAAATATTTGTCATACAATTTTAAAAGTGTCCTTATTCTGTTAAGAAATGTACGCAAGTGGCCCACAGTACACTGCTGCCCTCGATTTGTGCCTGGGTCAGAAACGAGGTTGAGTTTGGGGTCGAGTATTGGAACAGGCGCCTGTTGCGGTGCTGCATTTAATTTCATTCATGGCGACATTGGAATAAACGAACCAAAATCGAATTGACTCCCAGTTTAGGAACATGGACACAACAGTTAAAAAGTTCTCTTTGTGTCCGTGTCCGGGTCCGTGCTCCCTGCTGGAAGTAGCAAAAATCGAGAGTATTATTTTGCCAAAGTCCAAGCACAAACAACAATACAAACAGCATTGGAGTCCGAAAAGTTATTGAATTGAAATTCAGTTTTTATTTTTGGGTTTAAAACAACAACGTTGTGTCTGTTGTCTGTGGCACATGCTGCCCGTTGCAGGTTTCCACTTCTTTGGAGTACTTTCAGTGTGTCTGCTTTTCTTTCCAGCAGTTTTAAACTTTTGCTTTTGAATACTTACTAAATAAGTTGGGGTGCTCCTATATACACATTTGTAATCTGTGGCCTGAAAGTAAGCAATTGTAATCAAGTAATTTAACACGTAGCTTACTGAACTGTAAATGTCGGCTAATTACTTTCAATGGGCGATAATTAACAGCTCTGTCATTAAAATTGTCACTGTTAACAGGTAAACGAACTGTTAAGATGGCCGGTGATGCTTAACAGTTCCGTTGTCTGCTAAGCGCGTAGCTTTTATCACACTGTTAAATAAAGGGCACTTTACTGTTAACTTGTTAGCTTGGTTAAGTAAACCTAGTTTTGATTTTCAGACGTTTTAGAACTTACATATTTTTCAAAACGAATCGAATTTCTGGAAATTGTTCAACTATATTTAAATATGTCACGACGCCAGCAGGAAATTCAACGCATTGAGCGTAAAGTTAGGGCCAAACTGCCGTACCGCACCTTTCGCGAGATCACCTTTGACAGGGAGCAGATAAAAGCGAGTATTGCTCCCTTAAGCTATGTTGAGGCACGACGAAAACGAGGACCAATCTACGAGGCTCTGCAGGATGAACTTCGTCATGAGGGCTGCATGATGATTCCCGAGTTCCTGCGCTGCCTGGCCGAGAAGGAGCAGGCTCTATTTGACTCCATAAGCATTCGGGCCAGAATCATTGATGATCGTCCGCTGCTCTACGCAGTGATTGAGAAGCTGAAACAAGCCGAGTTGGCCGTGATCAAACGCAAGGTGAAGGGACTGAAAGAGTGCTTCACACTCTTCTACGAGACGCTGCTACTCCTGGAGCCATACCGTGTAAAGTACGAGTATGCTCTTAATGCGGTCATGGAGCACATTGTCTCACTCTGCCACAACATCGAGGGCCAGGAACGTGACGCGGCCGAGATGATCGCTCGCATCTATCACACTTATGCCAACTTCCTGGAGAGTTCGGGCCAGCGATACAATGCCATTACCTACCTGAAGGCCACTTTGGATCTGGTGCGTGGCCACATGTGGCTGGCTGAGCCGGAAAAGGGTTCGGCTAGTCCCATACTGCATGCACTTGTGGCTCAGCAGCTAGCCAGGCAGATGCTGCTCCATGGTCGACAGATTGTACGCCAACAGCCAGAGGAAGCTGTCGATATGGCCCGAAAGGCCACAGTACTTATTGCCGAGAGTAAGAAATCGATCTTATGAAAAGTTCAACTGAATTTCTATGTGTTTCTACAGTTGGACGCCAGAAGAACTTGGACATTTTCTGCGACACTTTCCTGGAACGCGCCTTCTTCCTGATGGAGGCTGGCAAGTATCATGCAGCTCAGCAGTGCCTGGAACAGATCAGAGCTCAGATTGTGGCTTGCACCGAGTACAGATTCGTCAAGCTCAACATCAAGTTTTACTTGTATCTGGGGCAATGTGCAGAAAGGTAACACCTTTGATCACACAACTTAAATTCCAAATAGTTAAATGAAACTTCTCAGCTTCGATAACATAGACAAAGCCATTTCAAGTTTCAAGCGTGCACTACGCCTGTCCCGTCTCTACGATCACAAGGATCACGAGGCTGAAATTCTACTGAACCTTGGAAAACTCTTTGCCAGAGACACACAGAAAACGGGCATTGCCAAAAAGTGTTACAACCAGGCCAAGAGCATATACATTGACTTCAATGACAATCACAGCAAGAAGACAGCCGTGTTCCTCATGGGCAAACTATTGGCCGATGAGATCACGCCGCTCTACATGGCCATGCTCAAGGCATCGAGCTCTGAGTACTGCGCTTTCTACAATCTACGCCAGTGGAAGAATCGCTGTCGTCCCTTTTGGCACAAGTTGGGTGACGAGATCATTAAGCAGGAATCGAATCACATTTACTGCCTACTCGAGGAGGAGAAGGAAGATCCTGTGCAGGAACCCGCTTTCCTCGACTTGGATGCCACCTTTAAGGTCGAAGAAGGTGATGTTTAAAGTATTTAAGTATGTAATGGAAAATTGTTGTTGTTATTTAGTTACGAATATCAGCGAACTGCGCTTAGGACTGCACTGAAATCTCTCCACACGAGTTTCCAGTGCAGGCCTAAAGGCAGTTTTGGTCAATTATATATCATTTTAGCCAAGTAAAAATCTTAACTAAGCAGTTTTTTAATAGGGTAACTTTAAACCAAAATTCTTTAAATAAATTTATTTGGCGACCTTTCAATATTGGCAAAGTATTAATTGCTGCTCGTACATAAATTCAATTGAGCTGCTGTTTGTTGGCCGAGAGCAACAGTAACAAATTGGTAGCGGTAACAATAACATGGCTGCAACGCCACCCACAGTGACAGCCAGTTGAAAGCTTTTGCTGCAACACTGCCGCAACAAATGTTTCCGCTGCACGTCGGTGGCCGGGGGTAGAGTCCTGAGCGTGGGCGTGGCTGTGGCAGCGGTTGTAAATTGGCAATGTAATGCGAACAGCAATAAATTCTCAAACAACATGTCGGCACAAAAATTCTTTAAACATTTTCAAACAGCAAATTTGTCATGGTAAAAACGCAGGCACCAACACAAACACAAATACACGCATACACAACTACACACACACACAAGGCACACATGTGTGTGTGAAACTTTAAATCAGTATTAAGCACTTTAGTTGCCTGGGAAAATAATAAGTTTGTCATGGAATAAAAAATAAATAAATCAGAAATTTGGAGTTTCTACGAGTTTACTGTTGAAAAATTTACCTTTTTAAAACCTAAAACTTTGTTTTAGATTAAGTTAAAACAAGAAAAGATTAAATACCCTTGCAGTCATGAATATTGCATTAATTTGGTTTTTTTAACCAATTATTTCTATGCTAGTTATATGATATAGTGGTCCGATTTGGATGAAATTTTGTCAACAGATGGGGGACAATGAGAAATACATTCTCCGTGAATTTTCGTTGAAATCGGTCAGTAGACACCGAAAATGTTATAGCTTTAAAACTGAGAGACTAGTTCGCATAGAAACAGACGGACAGACGGACAGAAAGAAGGAAAGACGGACATGGCTATATCGACTCGTCTGTTGATGCTGATCAAGAATATATATACTTTATGTGGTCGGAAACGCTTCCTTCAATGCGTTACAAACTTCGTGACAAAAACAATATACCCTCTGCAAGGGTATAATGAGCTATATCAAAGATAAATACTATTTTAAGCTTAAAATTCATTTAAGACTCTTTTAGTTAAAAGTATTTATTTTAATTTAAATAGTTCTAGAGAGCGCATTCCATTCGTTGATGTCTTAATTTTGATGCATTAATTTTAAAGGAATTCCAGTAATTTCAAGTCCCTTTGTGACTTTGTTTCTATATAAAATAATGTGCAATTTTAATCACATTATCAATATAAAGTGGTATAAAATAAATTTGTTATTTAATTAGATAAAAAGTGACTTTTAAGCCGACTTGTTTATGCTTCCCACACATTTATAATCCAAGCCCAAATCAGCTCTGCACAGTGGCGCAATTCGCACTGTTTTCGGCTTATAATTTCTTAATCTAAACATGTATATCTTGGCCAACACATATATTTGCCCAGACACCAATTCAACTCTTTCGCTCCCCATTTTTTTTTTGGCTGGTGTATGAATTATATTGTAGGTTTCAGCAGCCAGTAGAAAAGTTGCAACAGAAAACTTTGCAAATGAAAATAAATGCCCAAAGTTTGGTTAATTAAAATGAAAATGAAAATGGCAATGGAAATGGAAATAGAAATGAAAATGAAAAGGCACTCGACTCGCACTTTCTAGGAAATTTGTGAGCAATGGCATTTACAATTAAATGAGGAATGTGAGCAGCAGGATTCCAACCTGTTTTGGGATACCACGAGAATCCAGATTTATAGACAAGTGGAATGAGTGTTCCACATTCCAAATGATTAAAAGTCTATGCCAACCCTTAAACTAAACACCCAATATGTCATAATATAATAATATGAGCCAACTAGTGCCACACCAGCCTAGGCCAAATCTTGTACAGAAACTTTAACAAAAGTTTGCCAATTAAAACTTTGGCGCCTTCGAGGCTAACAAATTTTGGGTGACTCGCGGAATAATACAAAATAATCGTAATTTTAAACGCGGTCAGATGATTTGTATGTCGATTAGCAGTGGAGAAGCAGTCAATAAGTAGAGGGTAAGCACAACTTTAAAATACGCTGTAAAATAATTAAAATTTCTTATTTACCGTTTAAATAAATAATTGCTTTATTAGGTTTGCACCACTGGGTTGGGTAGAATCTTAAAATAGCCATTGCCCATGTATATTTTGGGGTCTGGTGGTAGACTGCCATCGGGATTGTTCTTCCAACTGATGGTCAGACAGGGTTGGCCTGGTTGGGGATTCTTCTCGATGGTTATCTGATAGTTATTGGCATTCTCCACATTGTTATTGGTTTTGATGAACAGCACGGGTCGTTGAATGAAACCATCTTCCGGCAGCGGCACTATAAGTGAAGTGATACAAACACTTGTGCATTTTCTGGGAATCCAATCGACAATCGACTTACATGACTTGCTCTGAGTAGGGACACAATCAAAGAGCAGCAACAACAGCATAGTCGACAGCATCAGAAACTTGTGCAATGTTTCTGATTTCATAATTTATTTCTATTTTCTATACAAACACAAATATAAACAAAGCGCCAACCACAAGAACAACAACCGCAACTACAATTAATAAAAGCGTCGTCTCTGTTTCGTATACTAGATGCTGCACGCGTCTCTATATAAGAAATAAATAATGCTTCTCGTATTATCAAACGACGTCTTGAAACAACGCGATCTCAGTTCGAACTGCGCGTTGTTTGAGCGATGTCAATCAAGGGAACTCAATTTTGTATGCTCAGTCACAGCTGCTCTCTTAAACACTATCTTCTGCGCCTTCCCACCATACTCTCTCTCTCCCTCTCTATTAAAACTAATACACCTGTGTACACTATCGCATGTTTAAGCTTGAATGAATTACTAGTGTAGTTAGATGTAGATTATTTATTTGAATATATTCTGAGCTGAGATTGTCTGCTCGAATTGTAAACAAAGCCAGCAACTGATTATGCCAGTATCAATTTAAATATAGTACTCTCCACTGTATCTGACAGAGAGCAAAGCAGTACAGATGAAAGCAAAACAATGAAAGCACTGCGCTTATGGGGTCAATAGACCATCTGTGCAATGCAGCAGAGAATAATGTTATCAGACAAGCGCAGTGTAGGAAAAAGCCAAGACTTACATTTTTAAATATTAATTCTTAAAAAAATTAATAGATATTTGTAGAAACCACTTGTTAAACAAAGTTAATTTATTTTAATTGCTTACATACAAATTTGCAACTTTGAAATTGGCGCCAAGCAGCGCTTATTGTGCTGAATAAACTGCTTGTTTATCTGTGAACTGCTTGTGTCTACTTACAGAAAGCACTGCTTTAGTAGACATACCGCACCAAGCAGTTCATCAGACAGTCTGTTAATTGTATAACAGTTTCATTTAACATACTGTTGTTACTGGTGTATGACAGTATGTTAAATGCCTGCAGTTTCAGCATTCTCTGGTTAGATGGCGCTTCACAACGGGCTAAAGCTAAAATTATCTTTAAAACAGTTTTAATTTATTAATTTTAATTTGCGTTTAATTTATTATAATTGTAACTTACAGCGAAAAACATTATTCGTATTTATGTTAAACAAACAAGCTTATTTATAGAATGTATTTTTGTATGATTAACTTAGCAACAATTGTTTATATTTTACATTGCAAATTAATGGAATCTAAATCTAAACCTAAATCGTTACAAAGTTGGAAAGATATTCTCTATTTGATTTGTAGCTTGTGGAGGGACTGGGCGTGGGTCGTAAGGACACTTGAGGGCTGGTAAATAATATATTTATACTCAATATGTCAATTAAATAAATATAATTATTTATCAAACGAAATGTCAAATGGAAATTAAATTAACTACATTGACTCTGCCCTTGGACGGAAACCGTTACTGCTTACAAAAGTGCCATAAACAATTGATCAATCAAAATTAACATTGCGACTTATTTGGAAGACAAATGAAAATAATTTTAGATTATGTCCATGTTAATTCACTTTCTGCTTTTGTTGGTAATGAAAAACCCTTGAAACTTTTCAAATGTCATTTTGTGTGGTTGCTACTATACACAGTCTTTGTAATTGTTTTTGTTTGTCGTCGTTCTTCTTATTTCGTATTGATGCTCATTTCGATAATCGGTTTATCGGTTAGTCGGTTAATCGAATAACTTACCCCATTAAACCTCTGTGCTGTGCGTCTGAATGCGCACCTTCTTTACACTCCCATTCCGGCGCATGGGAGTAGGAGAACTGCCCGACCCGGAGTAGCCGGGATTTTGAATACCCAGCGTAGGATCGGGTCTGGGACGTGGTTTCTTGAGGCTGGAACGCAGCGGAGATCGTGTCACCGAATCCAATGTGGATCCATTTGAGACACTCGTCACAGTGGTGCTCATGGAAGCCACACTGCCAGCGGTACCAGCTCCGTTCCGTATGCCGCTGTAGGGCTTTCCGGAGGCATCTGTAACCGATACGCCATTACGACTACGGGGCTCCTTAAAGCCCGGATTGTTGAACGTTGTGGCACTTGACGGCGATGAAGCGTCCAGCGCCATTGTTGGATCGCCTCCAGAGCTTCGTGAGAAGATGACGTCATACAGGGCGGCCACAAATAGAGCAATCGTCAAGACAATCACAACTATCTGTGGATCAATAAGATAAAATCAAACAGTTTAAACAACTTATCGGTAGAGTTGTATAAGAAAGTGACTCACCTGCAAGTAGAAGGAAACGCCTCGCGATACCTTGAAACCAAAACGCTCCTGTTCATCGATTTGCAAAGCGAACAGCACTGTGGCAATCAGGGCCAGCAAACCTAGAAGACAAGTTGGTTTAAGTATAAGTTAAGGAATAAATTTATTTAATTTAGTTGCTTACCACCCAGCAGTGCTAGTATTAGTTTGACTATGACCAGTGATGTGTAGGACATGACAACCTTCTCTCGCGACGAGATCATCGCGTGTTGTATGATCGCCAGTATGCAAAAGATTCCCAGCAAAGCTGAGCTGCCAACAGCCAAAAGTCCGCTGACAAAGACTGCATCTGTTAAATGAGATATATTAATTAGTTAGCTTACAAGTCAACTAAATCAAGTTAGTTTAGATTACTAATAGAATGAGGGAAGAGTAAGAGTCACCCCCCATAAATCTAGTCAATCGGATTGAGTTAAGTAATATAAACAATAAACTTTAATAACTCATCAAAAAACATTAAATTAAACCCCCTTTGTTATATTAATCTTTGACTATAAATTTTTATATATTTGTCTTTTGTATCTATCTAAATTTATATAAAATTGATTAGCAAAAATAATTTCTGTTTAAATTGGAATATTTTAAAAATTTATAGGAGACTAGCAGAGTCTTTTCAAGTTGGTATTTAAAAATATATGTTATGTAGAACAAAAATTTAACCACAAACTACGTGTTTTCTTTAGAATATGCATTTTTAAACCAGTATTCTCATGCTAATGAAACTTTGACACATATGCACAGCTTTTTTCAGTGAAATATAACCGATTCCAGTTCTGAGGAGGCACACACAAAAGCTTTGTATTGTAATGTTTTACTTGGACTAGCCTTGACTTGGTCTAAGACACCTACAATAACAAAAATCTACTGTTTCTAAACTAAATACATAAAGCATAACTTGAGTACATAAAACATAAATTTAAGTTGCATTCTAGTACTTACTGCTCAGCCTGAACTTGGAGACATCGTTGCCGCATTTCTCACGATTATAAGTCAATTGTTTGCACACTTTGAAGGGCCCAAAATAGCCGCGATCGTAGCCATAGCCACCTGTAAAGGGTATACCCATTAGTGAAATTAGAAACACAGTGGAGTTAAATGAGCACACACACACCTGGTGGACTTTCGTAGTAACCCCAAATGGGTATGCCAATGGCGACGGAGGCCAAAGCGAAGCAGACGAAACCCAAACAGGTCACCCCAGCAACATAAAGTGTCGACGTTGCCATGTTTTACTGTACAGCATAACGATGGGGATGACTTGTGAGTGTTCCTCTTGCTAAATACTGAGATCCAGAGTTCCAAACACACAAATTAAACAGTAAATAAATAAATAACGTTGTTGCTAAAAAGAGAGTAAAGAGAATTGAGACAATGATTAGAAACAATTGATTAAATATGTATTTGCTTTTCAGCTGGCACTCAAATATTTCTAAAGCAAATAAAATTCGTAGCTGCTCAATTAATGGCTGTGGTGTGAGTAGTGGGTGTGTGCGGTGTGTGTGCGGGTGTGTGTGTGACGCTGCCAATGATGAAATTGTCTAGTACATGCCATTGATATGTTTACTTGCCACCCTTTCCCCTCCAACCCCCCCTAGAAGCTCTGCTAATAAGCCAGTAAGCCACTTGGCCCATTTGTGCACTTGGCCTGATCACCTTTCGCTGTTTCTTTGCTCACTAACGAATGTAATCCAATATTTGGCATTGTGATTACATAAGTGCTTTTCCTCTTCCACTTCCACAAACACTTGTAAGCCTGGCAAAGCTCATGAGTCGGTCATCATCGTCATGAGGAACAATTAGATCTCATTCATACATTTAAGAGCTCTTCTTAGTCTTGCCGCTGACCTTGAAATGCGGAAAAGCTTAAGCAGAAGTGGCACGTTGGCTCTTTGTGCGATATGAAGATGCCTCGATAAACACACTCACACACACTGGGCAAGTGTGTGCATGTCTGTGCAAGTCTGCTCATGCTTGTAACCGTACTTATAATGGCACAGTTGTCTCAACTGTCTGACAATTTAAATGTCTTGCAAATATTTGTGCTCTGATATAAGCCGATTTGATAATAAGCCGATTTCCTGTAATTAAATGTCACTTACAACCGATTTTTAGCTCGTTAATATCAGTATTTATATTTGTATCTGTAGCTGTATCTGTATGTGTATCTTTGTAGTTGTCATTGTATCTACACATGGCAAATTATAGGCCAGTTTTTAAGGAAGTTATTTGACAGAGTTGTGCTAATTGAAAGCGTATAAAAAATAAACTGTAGCTATTTTTGGCATGCCAAGTGTTTGGCATTAAATTGTTCATAAAAATATTTGTTTAGCTAATGTAGGCAATGTCAGTGTCAATCACTAAAGTGTAACGCTTATTGTATAAACTTATTTATTAATTTATTACTTATAAAATCAATTAAATAAGAGTTTCCATTTACAAAAGCTTTCAGTTGAATTCAAATCCTTTTACTGTCTTCTAGCTCCCAGTTAAAAAAAAGCTCTCAAGTCCAAATGTATTTTTAACTCTTTTAAAGTATTAATTAGTTGCCTCGGATAAACTTGTAACCCAGGGAAATAAACAAAAGTAACTGCCGAGTTGAGTTCTCAGACTTTTGGTAATACAACAGCGAGCAGAGCATAACGAGAAACTAGTCCGAAACTTAAGATGACAAAGCCGATACGGCAATCGAGACAGTGCCAAAACAAACAGCAAACAGAGAAGAGTACTAAGAAATTGTAGCTCAAGCTGAAGCTGAAACTGATGTGGTAGTCGTAGTGGAAGTACAAGTCGAAGCTGAGCGCAAGTTGGTGGCTGGGAGGGTGTCCAACTTGAAGCCGGCGTTTGCTGTTTGTTGCTCTTAGCGGTAAATAGACAGCAAGCCAGACAAGCAACAACAACCGGCAATAAAGTGAATGCAAAAAGTCAGGCGAGCTTCTTAAATTACCAGGCGAATGAAGCGTCGTTGGTTCTGCTTCTTGGTTCGAAAGCGGTTGGGAGGCCCGACTCCGTATGGTCGCCTGAGTGGAACCATCAGGCATCATAACATAACTGTGCGCTGTTCTACATAGTTGAGGGCAACAATAGCAACAACAGCAACAGGTTGTCGAATTTCGAAAGGTTCTTTCGTACCATCGAAATTTCAGCAAGTGTGTCTTTGTGTGTGTGGCACACAAACGTATGATAAGTTGGCCCATGGCCTGTTTCAAGCTCTAGATCAAAAGATCAAAGACTCTATCCTAAAGTAAGCCTTTCCCCCACTTCACCACTTTCCTACTCACTCCCCTTTTCCCACTCTGCGCAGGAACTCAAGTTCCCGTCGAAGTCAACTCAAGTCAAAGCCAACAAATGAACTTTTCTCAATTGTATCACGATTTTCAACTTGCATAAATTTCAAAGCAAAACAAGTAACTGAAATCGTTATTGACAATACACAACCTTAAATTACCCGATACTCAATGAAGACTAAAATGATGTATCAAATTTTGTACATCCAAGCGAATTATATATTTTTAATGTCATAAGAAAGGCTATAGTTAGCCTATTAAAAATTTGGTTCTTTCTATTCAATTTAGAATTAAGTTTAAGATGATAAATTATGTGACAAATTGGTTATATTTGAGTGAACTTAGAGCTAATACAGACAGAAGTTTAGAGTTCTATTGACTTAGCTGATCGATCACATTTTCATATCTTATCTTCAACTGCAATATACCTTAACTCTACCAATACTCTACGGGTATGACAAAAACTCTTCTTTTATTCCCCTTGCCTTTCTCCTACAATCATGCTCTCTGCCTCCCTCTCCTTCTGCGTCCCTCTCCCTTCTAGAGAAGTTTATAACGCTTGTGGGCCATTTGATTTCTTTTGTTAATCCGTGCGTGATTCATAGGAGTTGCTTTTATGTTTATATGATTTACACGCTCTACGTTGGCGTCAAATAAAAGGCAGAGGAGAAAAGATATGGTAAATATATGTTTGCTTATTGAGTACTGTTGAGTAAGCCAACACGTTTCTCAACCGTTACGACCAAGTAATTGTCAGCAGACCGTCGGCTACTTGGCAGACACTTCGTGTAGGCTGGCGGGGTGGAGTCAGCAACAGTTCTTAGCTGTGCTATAAATCATACAATTTATAAACAAGTAAAGCTTTAAACATAACACCTAAGGAAAAACTCTCAGTTCTCCATTAAGCTAAGGACTCCACGAGTTCCGTGATCCAATCCCATCTAAAAAATTAGGGCCAAAAGTCATTAGTATTTTAAACAGCAACAAAATCAATTAACATCCATTTCTAGTCCAGGCCAAATGAAGTGATTTCACGTTGACCACAATGCGCTTTTCCGTCTTCCCAAATGGGGCCTATAAGGCCAACAACCCCAGAGAGTTGGGATTGAAGCAAAAAGGTCGACACTTAATCAAATGCGCTAAATCTACTGGGCGAAAAGCGACTTGAACCTTTTGGAAAAGGCAAACTTGGTCTAATGAAAAGTCGCTTTTCCACGGAAATTGGGTCAGCAAATAAAGAAAAAGGCTGGTAAACAGGAAATTTACTTCAATTTCTGGGGTTGCCTGGGAATCAAATGGCAAAACGTGTCGCGGTCTCGCGACTCACATTTGGACTCGGACATGCGATTATTGTGGGTACTCCCCATTCAAATGGGCAAGCATTGACTAACCCAGAGAGTCCCCTTACTATACTGTCGTTGAACCCCGCCCACAGATATAGCCCAAAGCTTTGGAGTCTATTTATTGATTTTCAGCAGAATCGTGGTCGGTTTATTGTTGGCTTTCAGTTGGCAACGCGACTTGGCATTGTTTATGCCTAGCTGTCTACCAAGCAGACAGGCTTGCACTTGTTGCCATGGCAAGGTGCGCAAACTTTTTAGGCCACAACAGCAAACAAGAACAACAGAAGCAGGAACAACAACAACAGCAGTATTAACAACGGTAGTCAAGTTTTGTTTGGCTTTTACCTTGGAAAATGTATTAAATTGGGAACACTGGAAAATGCAATCTAGTACCTGTGGTTATTTGGCAGAAGGCTTAAGGCAACAGCTGCTTGAGTGACACAGCAGGCAGCTTGCTAATTGGATTTTCACATTTGTGAACTTTTGTCAAACTTTATCGCTTTGGGATCAGCTAAACACACACATGTGTGTGACACAGCAGCCAGCTTTTAAATTGAATTTTCATATCTTTTAGCTGCATCAAAGTTTAATTTCCTATCACATAAACGTACTAAGTTTATTGATAGCTTAAGACAACACAAAAGCCGGACTAATACTCAATCAGATCCACACTTAAAATAAGTTAGTTCTAGTCTAGACTTATAGTCTTAAAGTTTTAAAGTTAAAGTTAAGTGCTATGTAACTCTTTAAACGTTGCCAAACTTCACTTGACTTTACTAACGAGTCTTTTCAACTCCTCACCGCTGTCTTCCCAGCTCCATTGACACCTGCATTTGTACCAAGTTTTTAGCCCGTTTTAGTTAGTTTTTCGCTTCCCTCTTGCCAATACCCGAGGCGTAGAGTTATGACCAGAATGTTTATAGTCCCCGTGTAGGCTATTATGGAAAGAGGTCTGAAAGAGGGTCTGGAACTAAGAGTCACTTCTTTCCGCCTCTTTTCACGTCGCCTCGTTGCACTTTCTATTTGCCAAGCCACTGAACCGTTCGCTGCTCCAGCCTGAAGCTGTGTGCATATGTGTATGTCCGTCTGTTTGTCCGTCCCTAATGCATTGGCTACTTTAGCTAACGACTTTATTGAATCGACTGACTCCGACTCCGACTCTGACTGCGATCTAAGACCGAGGCCGTTGTCTCTTGACTCTTCGTGTGACTTTTGCCTATCAAGCGCAAAATTAACGCGTACAAATTAAATGAATAGACGACAACGGGCCATCGTCATCATCAGCATTACCATCATTTATATCAGTCAGGGGGCCAAGCAAAGCTCTTTGGGTGTCCACAATGACATACATTAATTGGGTTAATACTCTTGACTTGATTCGTGCAACAATAGAAAACACTTACTTGCAAGTATTATAAAATTATAATGCAGAGTTCTAAAGGAGGTAATGTTACTTTAACTAGCTTTATCTCAAAAATCAACAGTTATGTAAAATATTATTTAATAGTTGAATTTGCAGAATTTATCAATGACTCTTTAAAGGTATTTAACGACCCTTTATATATGAACCTTTTAGCCAATAAAGCGTTCTACTATATTTTAAAGAAATTACTATGCATTTACATAATTTAAAATGAATTCTTGGCTATGGTTTAACTATAAATTTCTGTATATTTCTTAGCTCTACTGAATCTAGCACAATTCAAGTCCCCACTTTAAACTTTTAAGGCCAACTGTTCTTTAAGAATATTCAAAAACACTTAATATTAATTGCTTGGCCTGCAGTCTGTCTAAGCCTTGGTTTCATGTCATGTGCCAAACACAAAAGAGAACCAGAGATGGAAAGACGGATAGTCGGAGAAAGAGCGCAAAATACGGACAACATTTGACAGCGACAAAAGCTATTGTCACCAGGAGACCGACACTAGTTCCACTGTACAGTAGTCACCAATAGAACTCAACAGCGTTAATGACAATGTCGAGAGAACGACACACGTATGAGGCAGGAACGAACAACTGATAGTACAGATAGTTGAAAAGCGAAGAAGGGGTGGGGAGGGTTGAGGGGTAGCGAGGGCTGTCAGTATACTTATGCATATTGTCCAAGATAGGGCGTTGGCAGGTTGATTGTTTGCACAACTTGCATATATTTTTTGTTGTACAAGTTTTGTCATAATGAAAGATAAATACTTGCAACAAAAATGTAGACAAGCAGCTGACAGTTAACGTAGCAGGGCCTAGAAGGGGCAGGGACAGGGGTAATGCGGGGGAGCACTCACTTTAGCAGCTGTGTTAATTGAAACCCTAAAAAGCAGTTAGGAAAAACTTTCACCCAAACCAAAAAAAAAATAAAGAGAGAAAAACTTAATACAAATCCATGAAGTTGAAGACGTCACAAAGTAAAAGTTTTTCACGATGCACTCGAACGTGAAAATTAAAAATGAAAAGAGTCTGAGAGTCGAAGAGCCAAAGAGTCAAAGCGTCAAAGCGTCAGCCCGTCAACGGCTTCCGTAACGAAACCCAGAAATGTGGTAACTACAAATCAAACAAGAACACCAACAATTATAATATACAACATAACCGACAACTCTGACGACCAAGATGATGACAACGACTGAACTCAACCTGGCATAGACAGCCAACGACTAGACAATTGCCCCTCCCCCTGCCCACTCTCCCTCTAGCAACCTATGTGACCTACTTCCATGACTTTGTTGTTACAGTAGCTGCTACCTTAGGCCCGTTCCTCATCCACAAAGCCACAAATTACAGCTGTCGTGAGTTTAGCTTGAGAACTTCTGCTTCTGCTCACATGTAAAGCAGAGCTCGAGATAAACCCAACTCAAGTCACATATAGATTACACGATGCCACAGGAAGAGAAAGAAGCTCAACTTCATCTCTCTGAGTTTTTCCGATTCTCTTAGTTTTTAGCGGAAGTTGTTGCCATTTCGCCACTTAACTACAGCTCGTAAATGTTGCTTGGGTCTAAATGAGAACGCAGCTGGGAACTTAAAGATTTACTATATGGCATAGGTTGAGGAAGTTTTCTAATTCTAATTTAAAATGTAGGTGTTAACTATATTTTTATAAAAGTCAATTTATTTGTTATTAGCATGCGATCAATCAATATAATAATAAAATATCTATAAACTTACTATCTTCTCACTAAGAATAAATATGATATTTCTACAGTTTCAATTTAAATCACTCGATTTATAATTCTGTAACTCGCTCCTGAGCTAATTAAAAATTTTAAGAAACTGAAACTCAATCTCCACTCTTTCCACCTAATTAGCTATACGATTACTGGGTATACATTGCTGTGCAACCGCTGTCGAAACGGTAGTCCAACAGTTGCCAGGGTTGCCACACACGTGTCCTATCAACGGCATCAATGTCCCGCCCCATCAATGTCTAATTGCCAATGGGCTTATCAGTTTATCTCTTCGGCTGTCTCTTTATGCACAGGTGTGAAACTGCAAATATCTAACAGTTCATCAGCTGACACAGCACAAAAAGGCCAAACGACAGCCATGGGAGGTGTAAAGATTGCCACGATGCCACACGACGGCCAGGTGATGCTGTGTGAAACTGAAGGTCAGAGGTCAGAGTGCGAGAGGTTTTCGCCATGATGAGACTTACAAGATTTTGCTTTGTTTGCACATTTCTCCCAAATTGAAGTAAATGTTTATTATGTGCAAATTAAGACGGTTTTTATTTTAAGCTAAATAATTTACATGGAATAATTTAATAAAATTTACTGCCTTTTGCAAACAAAGCGTTTTTCATACATAATATATTCGTAAATTTTTAAACAAATGCGTTTTACTTGAGTTTTAAGAAAGATTTACATGATTTCTTATAAAAAATATGAATTAAGCTCTGTCTAGACTCCCACGCAAGCTGATTACATTAAGATACTTAGCTCTCAAAGGTATAACAACAAGACTGGAATGTTTGCTCAGAGTTTTAATACCGTTTCTTTATGACAAACAACTTTTCATTGGGGAAAAGGTCAGTACTGCTAATATTTATATGCAAAACTCATAATTTTTTTGTTATTTGTTCAATAATTGCACTTCATTAAGTACACATTAGTCAGCTGACAACAACAACAATTCTACAATAAAAATGGTCATCTTCTGGCCGCTGCCCTTTCAATGTATTTCAATTTATGTCTTCCAGTTGTCAGTTATTGAACCGGTTGCTACTGCCTTTTGTTCACAATTGGCTTTTTGGCATAACTAACACATAAATGTGTATATAAATACGTTTATGTGAGATATTGTAATTGTATATACAAATGCTGGTCACCCCTTTGGTCTTCTCTTTTGACTGGCTTACGCTGCGTATACATAATTCTTGTTGTTTCGCTTATTGTTTTCGCCTCTTTCAACAGCATGAGCATAAATAATTCTTAAAAATAACTGAGGCGCGGTTCAGGTTAATAACCTTGACCGCCAAATGCCAAAGAGTGAGAATATTTTATTTCAAAAAAGTAAATTAGAAGCCGCTGGCGACAAAAAGAATTCGGAGACCTTTTTTCTGAAACCTTGAAGACCCTTAATTAATCAAGAGCAATAACAAAAAAACTTTGGCAACTTTTGTTGGTTACTGTGAAAGACATTTAAGTGGCATAATAAATAAATTTAGTAGTTAGAAGTCTCTGTCTATACCTTGCGCAACGGTGATTACAACACTTGTAACCGAAGACGTTACACATATTTATGGGTTATGCACATTAAAACGGGTCATAGATCGAAGACCATTAGTTAAACGCAACAATCAACGTGATCTTCAGAGAGAACCGCTTCAAAAAATTCGTTGTCGAGGTCAGAAAAAGTCGCGGAACTTGCGCAAACAAACCGAAAAGCAAACATACTCGGACTGGGACTCGAACTGGGACTGTGACTTTGTGCAAACTAAGCAAATTAGTGCTCGAATTTGTGTGTTCGACTATTCGAAGTATTCAAAGAGCAAAAAGTGCTTGGCAATCAAAATGGGCGCATAGTTTAAGCTTTTACTCGTTCGGGCAAAATGCGGTCAATTGTACAATTAATTTATAATTTTCATAAGCTCACTGCTCGTTTGGCACTTTGCCTGGGCAGAGGGTTGTGTTTTTCGGTTTAACCCTGTCTCTATTGTTTTTACTTTACCTACTTTTACCTACTTTTATTTTGATTGAAAGTCAACAAAGTCTCTCACATCGAATCGACTGTCGATTCCATTGTCTTATTTTGATTCCAAGTGTTTTTTTGGGATTTCCGCCCACACACCACTTCTTACCTTTCTCTCCCCCTTTTTATTGCCGCTGTCACGCTCTCTTTGCTGTCTATCTCTTTATCGTGATTCACGCAATTTCTAGAGTTTCCAATTTTATGACGTTACCAATTTCAATCGGAATACACAACGTTTTTACTGTATATTGCATACGAATTGCCCTGTTAATTGTGGAATGTTAATACCCTGTACTCAAAACGTTGAATTGTTGTTCGGTTTATTAACAAATTATATTTAAACTGTCGCTCGGCATATTTTATTAACAAATAATTTTGTAAATTTATTACCACGTCTAAAGAGTATCTGGTAGTCAAGCCAGACAGTTTTTAGTGGGTGCTCAAGGGCAGGTATTTGTGTCTCTGGGTAATTACCTTGCAATTTCATTGTTTCGGTTTCTCCGATTATTTGTAATTTACTTTGTACTTAGTTACGTCAAGACTTGATACGAGTTGATAAGAACGTTAGTACACGCTAATTGTCATGGCCAAGATGTGACAGGTGTGTATCATTTAATTAAGAGAAGCACAACTCAGACTTGTAATGAATATTTCATTAATTACTGAGGTATTTTTTAACAGTTCCCTATAATTATTCAGTGTGTTAAAAGCTCTCTCTCCCACATTCACCGCACACTGACAAAACGTTTACTGACTTTTTATTAGCTAAGTGCTTTTGCCTTAAAAATAATGTACGTAATTCAATTCCCATCACATTTTATGAACTAACAAACTAATTTCCTGTCTACAATTGAGTTTCAAATTATTTGTTGCAGTTTTAAAATGAAATCAATGCAACAAGCTTTCTACCCTTCCCCAATAAGAACAAAGCGGACAACAATAACAAGAAGAAGAGCTCAACATAAAAACTAAAACCAAAACAGACACAAAACATGAGAAAAGAATCACTGGAGCGCGACCTTCTGCTACTCTCATTGCTTGGCTCCATTACTCCAACTCCCACTCGTGTTGTCCTGCTCACGCTTGTGCCAGTCCCATCAGCTGCAAATTTAACTAGCTGCATAAATATCAATTAAAAGGCAGCGAATGCCACAAACAAAGCAAAATAGGCCCAGAGATACTAGCAGTGACCGTTCTATGGAGAGTTTAAGTACATAAAGGCCGATGTTTTAAAACTCAATTACCGGTCACTTAATTACGCAGCTTGCACAGGGCATGAGTGCGAGAGAGCACAGCGACGACCATGAGAGAGAACGGCCTGACGTTGTTGGATCGTGAGAGAGGGAATGCAAAAATTTGCATTCAACAAGTTGCGCTCTCAATTCCACTGGCCATGAAGCTGACGCCCAAAGCTCGCGAGTCGCGAAGCTGCCAAAGCATGCGTGCCGTTCGCTCTCTTCTTTTGCGCTCTTCTCTGCCTCTCTCCCTTGCATTTGCACAAAAGCTGGCCACGCAACTGTGACGTGTTTTGTTTATGTTATTGTTGTTGTTGCTGTTACGGGTATTTGGCCAGTCAACCAAAGCTTTTTAACCTTCTTTTGCTTCTGTCTGCTTCGCTATCTCGCTCCCACAGGTTATGTAAATATGTTTATGTTTGCATGCATGTAAGTGTGCGCTCAGATGTATGGAAGGGAATGGGCGTGGTAGACTTGATAAATTCTTTCACTGTGTGCAGACAAATTTCGATTTTTTTTCGGGGCTTGTTTTATTCTTCGGTGGAAGCGCAACAAACAAAGTGAGAGAAATGAAAACAACAGCAACAGAAATAACAACAACAACCAGTTTGGTTTCTATTGTTGCTGTGGCTGTTGCAGGGCTAACGGTGCTTAACGTCACCTACTTTTTACTCAATTTTTTGTTTTTTTGTAAATAAAATACCTCATCGTGTGCCTGTGTGTGTGTGTATGTGTGTGCCTGCTGTTAACTGTTAAACCGGTTTCCACAATTTGTGCATTGAAAACGAAATGATTTTTGAATTAAGGCTGGAAGTTAAAGTGATCTCCCATTGTGATTTGACCAACTTAACATGGCAACAGATGACCCGTTTCTGGAAGCATCACACAAGCCATGTAATTTGCATATTTCTAAAAGACTTTTTTATAGTATTTCGTAGTACAAGTATTACAGGTTCTCGCTATGCTCCCCAAAGCTTTCCCCGTCCATAAATATTTGCTGCATTTGCATATTTTCAACATTATGGCCAACAACTAAACAACTCTGTGGGACATGTTCAGTAATTTGACCGATAAGACGCTCAAACGTGTCCATAACCAAATTGTCTCTAGCCCATAAAGTGGAAAACTGAAAAGCCAAAAATGTCTGTCAACAGCAAAACGCGTGCCATGGCCAAAAAAGTATCAGGTTTCGAAAAAAACTCAAGACTTGAACTATAGTTGACCGATTGTGCATATGGGGGAATGGGTATTATTATTCGAGTCAGTAAGTATGACATGTTTGACTGTGTTACGAAATATATTTGACTAGTCTGACTCTAGTCTCCAATTTGTTTGGTTTCTATGTCAAAACTCTTAAGAAAAATAACTGAATTATCATTTATAGTGCTTTTAAAATAATTTTCAGATAAGTTTTGGTATTTCTATATAATTTATGTTAACAATTCCACACAATTTGCAATTCTAGCCTATCAATTTCGACCCTCTTCCATATTTTAAGCAGACCTTATCTAAGGCTCATTTCATAATAACATAATGAAGTTAACTCTGTAGTTTCTTCGTTGTTAAAGTTGAAAAATCGCTTTAAATTTGCATGGTTAGGCTCAGGTTTTTCAGTTTTGAGCTGGAAAAGAAGTCGGGAAAAACATGGTAAATTTATAAATAATTATATCGCATAGCGCTAGGCAACAACTCAAACACTTTAAACGACTTTCAGTCACGCCAGCTAACAAGTGCACTAACAACAGCAACAAATTACAAGTGCGGGAAGGTGAGGGGTAAGTGAGGTGGGGGAAAAGGTGTGCACAGTAAAAATATGCAAACTTTTCAGCGACTGCGAAAATTTGCACTGTGATAAGGGCTTTAAGTTTTTCAACTGTAAAACTTAATTAGCAAATGGCAAAGCAATTAGAAAACTTAAGACTCGTTGTTATATTTTAGTTGTTGTCGCACTGCGGTGGCAAATTGCAAATTGGAATTTAAATGTAGCGCAGTTTAGTAATCACCAAAAACCCAAATGAGGCCAAAACGAAAACTCTAACGAAAATTAAAAAAGCAGAAACCACGGAAATGCTGACGTCATGTGAGCAATTTCAACTCCAACTCCCATTGTTGTGGGTGTGCCAAGTTGACCAAATGTCAAGTTGTCACTGCTGCCGCTAACCTTGGCTAAAAGTCTCGTAACTTTGGCTATAATTTAGCAAAACGGGAACTTCCTTCTATGGCCTCCTTCTGATCTCGGCCAGACACGCAAGGGAATTTCATTTATTTCGTGTCGTTTTAGCTGATAAAAGGTCGCCTTCTTTTTTTCTGTATGTGCTGACCTAAAAGCTAATTAAACAAGTTCCTAGTCACTTTGTGGCTAAAATGGGTGCAGCACGTCAGAGCTATCACATGATGACCTATCCAATCGCATGACCTATAAAGCACCTGAAATGGGAACACTTGAGGTTCGACTATCGCGCTTAAAAGTCAATAATTTTAGTTGATTGTTACAGTTTGGCACCAAAGCTCAAAGCCAAAAGAAATGCTTTAGCAACTGATTGCAAATCGAATTAAGTTTGATTATTTGTGGTCTATTTTATCATCTCCTTTGGGTAATTTAAGAAATGTTTTTCAAGGGGCTAAAAGTTTATTGAGGAGTATAGTTAAATTAAAAATTTCTAGAAAAATATTTATTTAAAGAATAAAAGAAATAATGGATTGAATTGAATTGTAAAAAGAAGTTTATGAAATAAATGTTTGGAGTTTTAGTATAATTTTGTGTTTTTTCCTTATTAAATTATAAGGATTAAATTTTTATTTCCCTTTCTTTTTAGATTTTATTTCATATATCTTCTTCCCTATCTAGTACAAAACGTTTGCAATCGTTAAAGTAAAACAGGTAGTAATCAAAAGCCGTTAACGTCATCAAGTCCTGCAGTGAAAACACGCATACCCGGACAATTTGGCAATAAAACACAACAAAAGAGGTTTGGCCCAAAACTATTTTTGGAACACCGTTTTATGTCTCGAGTCGGAACACGACATGACCACAAATAGTACAAAAATGTAACCATATTCTACAAATACGCAGTCACACGATATAAATCTATATATATCGTGTAACTGTGTATATATTTATAAGTCACACTATATCAGCACGTTAAAATACTTCATGATAAGCTTCACAGATTTCAATTAAATAATAAACAAAAGATGGAGAGGAATGCATGAAAGAGATCTGAGAACGTGTCAGCTGAGTCATCTGATAAGTGTGTAGTCGTATCAAGGGAGAAGGGATAAATCAAAAGTAAATAGAATCAGATAAAATGAGACGCTGAAATGAAAAGCTCAATAGAATCGGGTTCTTGAAACACATACAATATGAGTGATTAGCAAATCAAATGCAAATGCGAGCGAGACTGTGACTGTGACTGTGAATGCATGCAAAAGTAAACAAAAGAGACAAACGATAAAAGAAACAAAAATAATAAAGAACAACAAAAATGCCAACCAACCTGTATACGGGTCTAACCTGTTGCTGCTGCCAACGCTACGCCGACGCAAGCTAAAGAACTTTAACTTGAAAGCTCGACTTCTTCTCTCACTTAGACACACTGTGAAGCGGCACACTAACACTCTCGCGCACTCTCACATACGCACACACTCACACAGAGCCACAGCTACAGCCAGGTAAGCTTAGGCGAAACACGTCGCGCAAGAAGGCGAAGAAGAAGCAGCAGCTATAATGAATGATCGTCATGTATGAGTGTGTGAGTGTGTATGTGTATTTTTCTTATTGTTCAACTTTTTTCATGGATATTTTTTGCACTTGCATTTTTAGCTTCGACTCGAAAAATGTATGGGTCGTGGCTTATTTTCTTCAATAATTAATATTTAAACTCTGCATTAACAGTAAAACACCGGCACAATTAAATCAGGAGCACACTTATACAGCCCGGCAAGCCTTACACATACATAGCGATGAATATGTATGTAAGTCGAGCTTTTATTTTTTATTTATACTACGAACATTAACGGCGAATTAATTTACACAGCTCACCTTTATTTTGGCATTTGTGCACTATATGTCATTAAGATTCAACATTGTTTGAGTAAATTTAGTAAACAATGTTTTACTAACTTAAAAAACTTGAACAAATGTTTATTAAGCGCGACACACGTCCAACCCGCACGGCGTTGTTTATGCTTCTGAAATAAAAGTTTATCGTATGTTAAACTCATGTAAAGTTAACAGATGGCGCCGTTTTTTTATTTTATTCTATTAACGCAGAAAGAGTAGCGTAACGCAGATAGAGAGTCATAACGCAGAAATGAGCAACGTTAGCTATTTCCCTCTGTTATAACGACCACCAGTATATATTGCAAGTGATAGCCGGCTAGTGCAGTCAAATAATATGGCCAATAGAACGAGTAGGAACGTTTTTCGGGTTCCAGCCATAATAAATATAAACCATGTTCGTAATTTTTCTCCCAATAAACGTTTTAAGCTTGTATGGTTTAAATAAAAAGGGGAAATAAATCAAATGCAATTGTGAGGACTTGCGCAACTTGAGCGGAGAAACAACGCAAAATAAACAACTAAGAGTATATTATGGGGATTCCTTAAATCAGTTATTCCAAGGCAAAATGCAAGTTTTTTAAATGCATGTTCAACTAACTAAAACAAGAAGCAATAAAACTATTTACTGAATCACTTGACTTAATATATACGTTTAAATATCATCCCATTATATTCTAATTTAGGGATAACATTCTATAATGCATTTAAGATAGTGTTTTTTTCAACAAGCTAAACGCAGAAGTAATAGTGTTGTAAAAGTCGAATATCGGTAACACAGTGTGCCCCCACACGATTTTATTATTTGATTTCTGAAACGAACGGCACTTCGCTCTCAGCTTTATTAGCGTGCGGATGTGTTTTCATTATACTTCGTGAAATTTGAAACCTCTTGCCGATTCTGTGGTAGAAAGCAAACAAAACGCATTGCAAGCAAATGTGTACAATTTGTTTAGCTCCAGTTGAAGTTTCTTACAATTCATTCATTCCAATAGGTTGATATTTCATTAAAGATTTCCAATATTCCAATGGCACCCAAAAAGCACAATGCTTTTATGTCTTTTGTCCAAGAATGGCGCAAAAACAACGCAGAAGGACGCCAAATGTCACTTCCTCAGGCAGTCGCACACTGCGGCGACCTATGGAAAGTAAGTCATGAAAAGCTTTAAAAAATATAAAGTTATTAATTTTTGTTTGCAGAACATGAATGCGCAGCAGCGCGGTCCCTACAAATCGAATGCCAAAACCGCTGACGTCGCTGCGCGCGCCAAAGTGGAGCCGATGAACAGCTATGGTCAGGCGATCTCCGCTGTGGAGAGAGAGGAGCGCGAGAGGGCTGAGCAGCAGATGAAGATGAAACGTAGCATTGAGCGAATGGTGATAAATGGAAGGAAGCAACATGGTAAACAATGTACAATGTAGCATTAGGGAAGCAGACTTACTCGATTAATTTATTCCCACAGATTTGGAGAACTCTAAGTTCGTGTTTGCTGCCTTTAATTATTTTGCCAGAACCAATTCCACTGGCATTTATATACCAGCTGAATTTGCAGCCTGTCTCTTTTCGCTGCAGTCGGGCATAACTTCCGTCTACAGTACGCTGATTAATCCAGGTCAGTGCTGAACTATGTAACACCCCATGGAGATTGTACTGTGGAGTTATGATAACCTTTTGAACTCAAATTTGGAACTCTTTTGAAGGGCACATCTTATTTGGGCAGAGCTGCGAGTCGCAGCAGCATGCAGAGACAACACACCAGTTGCCATTGCCCCCGGCTGCTCTGGGAGAGTCGGACATTGTCAAACTCTACTCGAATATTCTGGAATACTTGCGCAGCTGCGAGATCAGCGAAGATTCTAAAGAGCCTTTGGTGGTCTTCACCACCCCCGAATTGATGCCCGTGGTGAAGGGCTGCTTTCGCTATCTGGACTGCGATGTGGAGGAGGAGATTCTTGTCTATGACATTCAGTATTTGTTCTATATACTGAAGAAGGAGGTCATGGAGATTGCCGATCTGCCTCATGACCAAATAAATAAAAGCGTTACGGATACGCTATTTGCTAAAGATTTCTTTGAATACTATTCGGGTATATCGTGTCAGGTCAGAAGATAAACTAATCAACAATCTGCAATCAATAATTCCAACATTTTTTTACAGTATCATGAGGATAACGACAGATCCAAGTACTGCACTCAGTCCATGGTCTCGCGTTGGTCGTATCTTTTTAGTGACTACATGTGTGGTGATCTGGCTATTAAGCCCCTGCTTGGCAGGCACATGCCTCCCAAACAGGAGTGTAATTTCAGAGTGGTGAATACCCTGGAAGAATCCAGGAAGAATACTTCGTATGGATCAATGTCGTCTTTCCATACAGCCATCAAGGAGGAAAGTCAATCCAAATATGTACCAGCTGATCACACTGCATACACCGCTTCCCTGGACAAAGCTGACGACTTTCCCTCGCTGGGCGGTAGGAAACCCAAGAACAATCGCCGGGTTTTGGGCAACAACCATTTCGATCCAGTTCAGAAGAATAATTGGGATGTGCCCGCAACCAAACCCAATGCAAAAGATGTGGAAGACGCCTTCAACATGCCACGGCGCTGAAAATTAGAAATTAAATCCTTGATTTGATACAAATGAATAGCTATCGTTAGATATTTACCTTATTTTGATTTAAAATTACATTTCCATGAAGTAAATGTACAGCGTACAATATTGATTTAGTTAATATATGACTATAAAAATGTTAAGAGAAGTCTGAAATAAAAAAAGGCTTCAAAGAACAAAACATTCAACACTCACTGTGGTCAAATATGTACAAGTTTTTGCAAAAATGGTACATTTTCTGCATTGCCCCTTTACGAAATGTACCTACTAAACTACTTATCTGCTGCTGACAACTTATGTGTGTACCGATCGTGTATGTACCGATCCCTTGTTATCTAAAATATAACTAATAGTGGAATAAGTAATAAATTTAAGCTTAAATTTAAAAAGTCTGCCTTACAAATGCCGTGAAGCGTACTACATATGACCTAAGATATAAAAAAACTTACTTTAATTTTATATAGATATCTGATTTGGACATGCGATCGGGCCGATTTAAGCTGAAAGCTGCCAGAGTTGTTTATTCGCTGAAAAAATGGGAATTTTCCAAGAATCTAGGACCAAATGTGTGAAGTGGTTTTAAAGCGTTTTACAACACTGGCGTTTAGTTAAACTTGCATGGGATCAGCTTCACTTCATATGCAAGTAAATACAAATAATTACATAAATTTGCATAATAACAAATAAGTTAAACATAACTAGTGTTTAAGACTGTTTTCGAACTCAAAGTATTATTAGATTAGTAGTGTTATTAGTCGCACTCTTATATACACACAGATTGAGTGCTTTTGCGGTCCAAAATGTCGCAACGTATAGCTTATATACCCGATATTTATGAAATGCTACCACAACGCGAGTTCCGCTGCGATACTTGTTGCAACAAGGTCTTCAAGAACCGTGCTCCCTACGAAAAGCACATGCAACGTAAGCACGGCATAGAGCGGCAGACGACAGCCTACAACTCCTTCAAATGTCCACATAAAGGCTGCAATTTTTTCGGAAATCGTTTGGAACTGGTGCGTCGTCATTTCCAGAACAATCACATGGAGAAGAACTACAACTGCGAGCGATGTAATCGCAAGTTTGTAATGGACCTACAGGTCCTAAAACATAGATGCCAATCTGAGAAATATCCTTGTCCCCGATGCCCGAAAGCGTTTAGATTTTTATACATGCGTAACAGGCATTTGAAGGATTGTGTGATCAAGGTTAGTCCTAAGGTGGAGGCTGACATCAAGGAACAGGAACTAATTGTTGATGGTAATGGTATTAAATCGGTTTAAATAGAATTTATAGTAACAGATTACTCCATTTCAGATAATCAACACATCAACGTAGTAGATTTAGACACTACAACTACTGAACATGACAGTCTGAAACCAAAAGATGATGACTTCAAAAATACTGAGAACAATCAAACTGTTCCTCACGATATGATTGAAAATCTCGATCCGAATGCTAATGTGGTTATAGATAATTATTCCGATTCAAATGCCAACATAAGCTTTGAGGAAATCGAACAACTTTTACAAAATATTGAAAATAAAACCATTGAGAATCCCGATTTGATTCAGGAACTGGCTGCATTAACTCCAATACTGAAGAGTTTGCAGTCCGATAACTAATGGAGTATTTGAATTAGACATATAATTTTAAGCTTAACGTAGTTTGAATGTTAATTTATATGAAACCCCCTTTTTGTTTTAATTTACCACAACAAGTTGTAATCCAATAAAATTTCGCCTGATTTGTGGTGTAGGATTACTGGATATATAACTTAATAAAGCGATAAAATCCCGTATATATCGTAGATAATACTTAAAAAATAATACAATTTATTTGAACTTCTCGAAGTTCTTATTGATATATTTTTAATACAGCATTTTATGGTCGACCTTTAGGACCTTTCGTCTGATCGTCCCATAATAATTAATACAAATTTTATTGTAAAACCGTATTTGGAAAAAAATTCTTAAAACTATGAATTGATTTTGAAACGTACCATTTTTAAAATGGTATTTTTCAATTCTTAGTTTCTTCAAAATATCTCTATAGTTTTGTGGGTAAAAACTTTAAATCTTCCATAATCTCATTTAAGTTCTGGTATAATACTTATTTGACTCCATTTGTATAAAACTAGAAAAATAATTATTCCAGAAATAATACAAATGTACAGTTAAAAAACTGACAAACTTTTTATACTGAAGACCCTCAACTTACAACTAATAGTAGTTTCTAGGTTCTACATAGTTTTCGTATTCGTTGTGCCATTGCGGAGATTCGTAATTTTCATAAGTCGCTCGATGGTTCCCATAAGCGGGGTATTGTTCCTGTGCATAGAAATTCATCTGTCTTGAAGACATATCAGGTTGTCGCTCCTGAATGCGATAACGTAAGTCCGTCGCCGACATATAGTTTGATCTCGGCATACCCAATCTGTGACGCAAGTCGTGAGGTGAAATCCTTTCTGGCGGCCCATAATCCCCGAAATCCTTTTCATAGTAGGCACTTTGTGGGGAACCGTACTTATAAGTTTCAAAATCTTCATCAGAGTTAGGTTTTGTACTCATATGAGTTGGAATTGAAGTTGTTCTCGAACCTGAACTAACTTCCAATGTGTTGATAATTGTGGTAATTTTCCTTTGCTTTCCAAACTGTGAGTTCGATTTACGATGTATATCACTGGGTCGAAATACATTAGGTTCTGGGCTTGATTTTGATTCAGTGCACTCCGATAAAGAAACATCTCGGGTGTATTGTGATCGATTTGAATTGTTTTCAACACTTCTGTAGGTAAGGGAATTTCGCTTAGGACTGTCATGCGGAACACGTTCTCTGATCACTCGGCTCGGACTAAAAGATGGACTGCGAGCCAATCTATTAAGATCTCTTCGCCTTCTTTTGGGCGAGACGCTTCTCTTGCGTCTTTCGAATCCAATTGGGGGCGAAATATGGCGATTTTCCAGCATAACTCGCGGTGAAGCGATTCTTTTCGAACGAAAATAATCAGGACTTTTAGGTGGAGTACGCCTATTTGTTGGGTAGCGTTCCCGACTTCGAGAACGCGATTTTAGGTGCCAATCTGGTTCTGGACTTGTGGAAGATAAGTATTTTGTGCCATTTAATCGATTATGTGTGCTGGGTCTTTCAAGTGCTTCCAGGTGTCTTCTATGTGAAAAACGATCAAAGGATCGATCACCACGACTTCGGGAACGTGATTTCGAGCGCATACTCCTTGGACTTCTGGATGGAGACCTAACCTTTCCACGATCTGTTCGATTGTAGTTGAATCGTCTGCGCTCCATAAGCCGCGAGAAGCTCTCAAAGGATCGACTTCGAGAACGAGATTTGGAGGGCCAACGTTTTGGACTTTTGGATGATTTATGGCTCGAGGGGGATATATGAATTCTCTGGTTAAAGCTGTTTGCTTTACGCTCCACAATATGTCTAGTAAAAGCTCGATCCTCACGACTTCGAGAACGTGATTTTGAGGTCCAACCTTTGGGACTTTTGGGTGGTTTATGGCCATGTTTTCTTTGACCCGATTTCCGCTTTTGAATTTGTCTTTTATGCGAGGATCGTTCATCGCGTGATCTTTGACGCCAGCGCTTTTCCAATTCTTTGATTATAGGATGAACATTTTCTGCACTTTTTGACCTTCGCTTTCCATGATCTGATCGGTTGTTGAAGTTGTATATTTCACGTTCTGCAACTTGTCTTTTAGTTGATAATCTACTTAATGATCCATCATCTCGACTTCTTGAACTTGATTTGGAGTGCCAACCATTGGAACTCCTAGATGATTTATGTTCCAAGGATGGCACATGTTTTCCATGATCTGACTTACGCTCTTGGACTCGTGTTTTTTGTGAGGACCGATCATCGCGTGATTTTGTGCGCCAGCGATTCTCCAATTCTTTGATTTTTGTATCAACACTTTCTGGACTTTTTGACCTTTGCTTTCCATGATCTGATTTAAGTTCAATTACTTTGGAAACTATCTCATTTCCAACAGCTTTCAATGTTTCGGGAATATCTTCAACAGGGCTGTCGATATCTGTGAAGCTGTCTTTAGGTGTGACTTGATTTTCAAACATCAATTCTTCTGGTGTTTTTGGCGGCAACAGAGGCTGTGCAGCTAGCTCCTCCTCATCAAATAAACTGTCTAAATCAAGACTATTAAGTAGCTCCACCGCTTCAGCATTAAAATCAAGCATTGCCTCTTTTGTAACTATTCCATTCAGTGGATCATCTTCTGCATTATTTATATGTTGACTTGGATCAGGGCTAATGTCGCTTAACGGTGTTTCTTCCATGACATTGCCTGGCATATGTCGATTTGGTCGCATACTAATGGCCAAATCGGAGCATATGTTCTCAGCGAATGTAAATCCCCAGCGGGTAACTATGGATCTGGCACAATGCTTGCCCAGTTGCCGTTGCTCATGGAACTCACAACTTAGATTTGGCAGCATTTCATGGGGATTGCGTTTAAAGGAGTCATTTGTTTCATGCATAGACTCGGGTATCGGCAGCTTGGCAGCTTCGCATGTTGCTACTTTTAGCAGATGAAATAGGCTCTCAATAGGATATATACACAATTGGCTGTCCACGCCGTTGTTGAGATACTTCAGTGCACCACGGACCATGGGCAGATATTGTTTCAGTGTGAACAAAGGCTCTGAGCGCGCAAAGTTCCTAATGTCCGCGTAGACACTTCCGATGTCCTTGTTGCCCAGCGCATTCGGTGGCAGTGGTAACTGATGTGTGGCAAACACATGTTCCTGCGTCTCAGCCAGAGCCCCATAGAGACCAACGCCTGCAAGAACAACGAGCTTCCCATGGTTAGACAACCGAATGAGTGATGTTAGTAACTGATTTTACCTGGATTGATGAGCGTGTGATAAATGTTCTGGACACCGTTCAGCAGTGAGAACTGAACAATAGCCAGTTCGGCAGGAGTGTAGATGTCCTTGGTAAAATAGTTGACCATTAAAAAGCAATAGTTTTGGCTTTCCAGCTGATTACGTTCCACGCTGCGACGCACTAAGCTTTCAATTTGTTCCATCACAAAATTCTCCTGATTTGAATTTATATCTAATATAATTCCATTTTTATTATTGTTTGTTCTCAGCTGTTTCGCTTTATTAATGTATGGTTGTCGCTGGTCCAAGCTCATGTGCTGTTGAAATCAAAACCCTGTTTACTTCTTCACGTTAAAGCGCTTTGTTTATTTCTAACTTACCTGCCAAGCGGGACCCGCGAGGTGAATGCATTCTTGCCATTCCAGGCTAGACTGTCTAAGTTGACGCCATTCCTCCACGAATAAAACGAAGGCAGTCGGCTTTTTATCTTTTGTGTTTTTCATTAATGAATTGTTTTGTTTCAAGCGGTGTTAAGGCATGTGTTATTTTATGCAATTAAAATTCGCATTACAACTTAAATGGATATCGATTTCTGCATAGATGCATCGATGTTTTATCATATACGCGATTTATCGATTGTGCAATGGTAGGATGGCAGTTGGATATGAATGTCTGCTTGAGCCAAATTTTTTTAATTTGTTCGAAGGTTTATAAACATTTATAAGAACACCATATAACTTGCACATCAATAAATAATTTGTTGAACCGTTTGAATTGACGCCATGTACCATTTTGATTTAAATTTTGTAAATAATTTGTAAGTCGTCGTTTTTGGTACATTTGATTTCATTATTTCAGGCGGCACCGCATAAATGTTAGGGTGACCGTGCTTTTAGTGGCAAAATAAATTGAGATGGTCGCCTAAGCTACGATATTGTTATCGATACTTAAAAATACTTGCGATTTTCTACATACGCGTAAAGAGCTCATCTCTAGCGTGAACGTGGAAGAGACTGGAACGAAAAACACACGTCAAAAATTTGTTACACGAATAGCAAAAAGACAAGCATTTAAAGCATTTACAAATGCACTTGTTTCAAAATTATAACGGTTTGCTTTAAGATTCAATCACCAGCAGTAACTGCCAAGTCATCTGCCATTCCTGTTGACTGCAAGAACATAGCCCGACAACTCAAGGAGCTGGTAGCGTAAGAAGAGGAAGATCCAGCCACGAAAACAGTTCCAAATTTATAATTCAAGAGGGAAAAAATTAAGAAGCAGCGTCATCAATTATAAAACAAAAATCATGTCGAACAGTGCGACGGGACCCACTAAACAAGAAATCGAAGCCGTATTCAGTCGACTGCGTGCGCAACCCGCTAACAAGGTCAAGTTCTCAGTTCATTATTCCAATTATCGTGCTAATTTCCATTTGTTTTTTATTTCACGAGCAGTCCTGCTTTGACTGTGCTACAAAGGCGCCCACCTGGTCCTCCGTCACGTATGGCATCTTTATATGCATCGACTGCTCCGCCGTGCATCGAAATCTTGGCGTGCACTTGACCTTTGTACGCAGCACCAACCTGGACACCAATTGGACCTGGCTGCAGCTCCGCCAAATGCAACTGGGTGGCAACGCCAATGCTGCCCAATTCTTTCGTGCTCACAACTGCACCAGCAGCGACGCCCAAGTCAAATATAATTCCAGGGCAGCTCAACTGTATCGCGATAAGCTGGCAGCACAAGCTCAGCAGGCGATGCAGGTGCACGGCACCAAGGTGAGTGTGCCTTAAAAATACTCTATCTTGTTTTTGGGTACATGTTAAACGTGTACAGTGTTGACTCTTGTACTCATGCAGATGTAACTGTAACTATGTAGAGAGACACTAGACAGATCTCTTTGAATATAATAGTGACTAATAGAAATTGTGCTGACATCGCGGCCGATACGATATAAGCAATGAGAGTAACTAATGTACTCTACCATAAGAGCGTCAATGGGCATTGCGCTCAGTTTAAGCTCTCTCTCTCTCTGTCGACTCTATAACTGTCAATTAAAATTTGTCTGTTACTGCTTTACATTCTTGTTAGTAAATTATATGATGGTGTGTGTGTATTTGTGGCACCACCTCATTAAGTGATCAATTGCTCTGTTCCACTGTCCGCATTTTTTTCATATTCAAAATTTAAACCAGATCATCTGTAAGAGTATACTATTTTCGGAGTGCCGAAAATGTTTTAATTTCCCTGTTTACTTTTGTTTGGTTATTATTTTGTGCCTGAATTTTACTGAACACTGAAACCCGCTAACACAAAACATTTGCTGTTCTTGCTTGCGCTTTCTCGTGTCTTGGTCTCCCGCCTTCACACACAAACCCACTTGTTTACACACTCCGACACACACACATGCAGCTGCATTTGGAGCCGACGTTGGACAAGAGCGAGGGTAACGATGGCGACAAGCTGGAGGAGGAAGAGGATTTCTTTGCGCAGTGCGACAATGATAACGCCAACGCTTTGCTAGAGAACAACAACATCAGCCTGGCATCCACCAATGTAAAGGTAACCAAAGCCCAAAGTTAGACACGCCTTTGCAGTTGGATTTAATGTTTATTTTGTTTATTTTTGAACACTCCTTAAAAGCTTTAATCAACTAATCTTTGTAACTGTTGTTTCAGCTGGAGACAAAATCCACGCCAACTACGGAGGCAGAGACGAGCGTAGGAGCACCCAGCGTAGATCTGTTAAACTCATACGTGGCGCCGGCATCTGTGCCATCGTCCATAGGTGTTCGCAAGATTCTGCCCAAGAAGGGAGCAGTAAGTTTATAACTTAAAACAAAATGAATCTTCCACTAACTAAGTATATGCTCTGCAGCTGGGCGCAAGAAAAGTGGGCGGTCTGGGTGCCACTAAGGTGAAGACAAACTTTGCGGATATTGAAGCACGCGCCAATGCGGCAAATGAGAGTAAAACAGCAGCAGCTGCTTCTGGATCCAATGACAAGCCACAAACCGCTGAGGAGGAGATGGAAACAGTAGCCAGCATGCGCTTGGCGTACCAGGATCTCTCACTACAAAAAACACGCGAAGAAGCCAAGCTAAAAAGCATTGATCCCGCAAAGGCAAAGCAAATGGAACGTCTGGGCATGGGCTTCAATTTGCGTGGAACTGATGTAGCACACTCAGCTTTAAGCGACATGGAAACACTGCAGCAGACAGCTGCTCCCAAGCCCAGCGCACAGAGCAAATTGGCTTCGCTGGATAACGATAATTTCTTTAATGATCATTCGCTGAACTTGTACGGCTGCGCTGGTGATAAGAAGGAATCGAAGAACAGCAGCAGCAGTAAGCTGGACAAATATGAGCTGGATGCACTCGGCTATGAGACGATTGAGCCTATTGGTGGCACGCACAGTAACATTACCTCAATGTTCGCTGCTAGCAGTGATTACGACAAGCCCAAGGCGACCGGAAGTGGTAGTGGCAGCGGATCCAATTCCAACAAGAACAAAAGCAAAAACACCAGCAACAGTCTCGATCCCGTTGCAGCGCAGCAAAAGTTTGGCAATGCCAAAGGCTTTGGCTCCGATCAGTTCTTTGCGAGCGAACAATCATCAGCCGACATCAGCGCGAATCTTAATCGATTCCAGGGCTCGCGTGCCATATCCTCATCGGATTACTTCAACGATGGTTCATCTGGAGGCGGCTTGAGCAATCGAAGCAGTAATAATGATTTAATAATCTCATTTATTGGATAATTACAATGCCTTTTGTGTATCTTTGCAGGCACTGGTGGATACTCAACTGCTGTTAACTTTAATGCCCCCGATCTGGATGATGTGAAGGAAAGCGTTCGCCAGGGAGTTCACAAAGTGGCAGGAAGGCTAAGCAATCTGGCCAACGATGTGATGTCATCGCTGCAAGACAAATACGGCTACTGACCCTAGACAGCAGCTGATTCACAGTTAATTTTAATGATTTTTTTATAAACTAAATAGTAAACATTAATAATAATAGTCTTCACTCCACTTTAGCACATGTGCAAGAAGGTTATTAACAGCCACAATTCCAAGCGTTGGATTCTAGCATCAAATTCCAAGATTCTTGTATAAAGAAAACCCAAGAAAGCAAACAAGTTAAGCGTAGTGTCTTCTGAATTCATATACACCGAATAATTATTGTAAAATTAGCGCATTGAATGCAGCCCAAAAACATAAGCAAATTATACACAATGATGATAAATATCACAAAATTGAGGAACAAACGTTAGTGCATAAGTCTAAATTGATGGCTAATGTTTTTTTGTATGAAATATTTTGTTTATTATATTACTATTTCTACTATTTAAGGCATTTACCTCCGCTAAGTTGTATACCTTTTTGTTAATTCTTTTGAATCCATGATTTCGTATACACGGTATTGAGTTTGATCTGCGATTGATTTGTTGAAAATTCTTATGAAACTAAAAAAAAGATGAAAGTGTATGAAATAAATTCAATATGCATTGCAAAAAGTCAACTAGGAATCTTATTCTTAAGCATAATTATTGAAATAATTGCCAGTGAGTATTTAAAAACAGACAGAACTTTGATTGTGTTTATTGTATTGGAAAAAAAGGTTTACAATTCGACTAATAATTACAAAACTCTTTGTTTACAGACTTCGAAATGTGGAAATCGATGCACCTGTTCACGATGCACTAGCAAGAATTGGTGGTAAATCTTAAATTGGCGTTCAATGGGTATGAGCATCAGTCGAGGAGCATGTGACCATCTATCACACGTTTAATGGCGACGCTTGCTGGGATTGGGACGGACGCGAGCACGTGCAGCTTCGGGAGATCCGTAGGCAATGGCATGGGAAGTGGCAGAACCACCCTCTCCAGTGCTGAAGGAGTTGGCAATGGCAATGGCGCCACCGCTGGTGCCACCGAAGTTAATAGGGAAGAAGGTGCCAGCGGGCAGAGGAGCTGGCTTGTTCACTGGCTTGCCAGCTTTAGCAGGCGTCTTGGCGACTGGGCGACGGGCGTTTGGAACGCGAGCGGGGTGCTTGGCAACAGGTGCGACTGGCACGGCAAGTTCATCATCATCACCCTCGATATCATCGGCGCTCTCGGCTTCATCATCCTCAATGGCTGCAACCTGAGCATCTTCAACATCCTCAGCAGACTGATCCAGCTCTACGATGACTTTCTTGGCGGGCAGATAACGCTTGGCGGGCACAACGGCGGCAACTGGAGCAATTGGAGCGGGAACTGGCAGCTCAGCCTCAGCCTCGGCGGCTTTCTCAACAGCTGGCTCTGCAGCAGGCTCCTCGGCGGCGGCAGCTTCCTCAGCAGCGAAGTTGAAGTCACGTGGCACCTTGGCGGCATTGTCGCTCTCTACGGGAGCAGCGGGCTCCGCCTCAACTTCGACCTCAGCAGCCTTGTTGGTATCGACGGCAATCTGGACAACTGGAGCCTCATCGGGATAGGCCTCGGCCACGGAGCTGGCACCATGGGCACCGGCAGCGCTAAGAACATCATCGGCTTGGGCACCCTCGGCGCTGCTGTCATCGACAAATCCGGCGGCATCGGACTCTGCGTGATCGCAATCTTTGTTAGATAACCAGGGAAATTTCGTGTTAGTTGGGATTGTTAGTGGAGGATGGACATTATCATTGGATTCCAATGATTGCTTACCCTTCAGATATGTGCCAGTGGCAACAGTCTCGCCAGCCACAAGGGCGCTGGCAGCCTGAGTGGAGCGGGCATGAGTGCGTCCTGGCTGCACATACTGCATGTACATAATCCTCTGCTGGGGACCAGCGCCGTACCATTCAGCGGCAGCAGGCTGCTGGTAGTAGACCATTCCTGGAACAAGGTATTGCCGATCTTCAGTAAATAGCAGTGGAATCGAGTGTGCGAATGAAAAATGGTGAATGGAACGAGAAAATATATGAAACGAAATGAAAGTGAGGCCGGATCGGATCGGAAAATGTAATGGATCTTAAAATGTCTCCGTTAAGAACTGGATAAGGTTCGATGAACAACTTGTTAAACTCCATTTAAATCTTATTGAAGATTAGATTTGTATCCTTTTGCGTTTCTGTTAACTCACTTTTCCTGGCTGGCAATGCATCACCGATGGCCACAAACCCGATGATCACCAACAAAGCAAACGCAGCACTGAACTTCATGTTGATAGATATTTGTTGAATTTGATAATTTGTATTAAAATCCTTTTGATATTTAAATTGAATTTATTAGATTCGCGCACTGATCACAGCAGGAGCTAAACTTGACACTGAAGTTTCCACCAAAGAAGTGATGACTATCCAAGGGAACGCGTTAGATTTATATACGAAAACGGATTGGCAAAAAATCATCCAAAACGAGCATAATGAGCTGTTTGCTAAAACTCGGATATACCCAAAGTGGGGCCTCAGCTAACCTGATTAGTATGCAACATCGGTACTCCCCGAGAGCCGAATCAAGTCGACTAGAGGCGATTCGATTCGAGTTGTCCGAACGTGCGAACTGCCCGTTGCCCGTTGCCAGTTACCAGATATCTGTTACCTGTTACCAGTTACCCCGATGGGTTGGATTACCAACTCAATTTGCATTATCGAATTGCGTGGCAAGTGTAGAAGTGTGGAGAACATTTGGATCGTTTTAGTTGTCACTTTATGAACCTCTTTATGGTAAATACGATCACCACTCCAAATTCTTGATTCTAATCACAGTTTTGCTCCCCTACTGTACTAATTTTAGTGAATTGTGCTCATCCATTCGACTTGTTTGATTGGTAAATTAAATAATGCACACATGTTAACCATAACCATAAAAATTGCTCATTTCATTTTAAGGTCATTTTATGGACCCATTGTATGGCTTGGTGGAATCGAGGTTTATGGGTGCGTGTGCGGCTTATCGCCATTGATAAAAGTGAAGCCGCCCGAGGAATTGAAATAAAGCTCAAAGACATGCAGTGCATAAATAAGAGAAGCTACATTGGGAGTTGTTCTGACGTACTGGCATCCATATCGGAACAGGAAGCCTGCCAAGGAAGAGTATGATTCATCCTGAAGACAGAAATAGAAGTGCAGCAAAGAGTTGTTGGAGGTTTTGGTGGTTAGTAAGACTTAAATAGCCAAAATAGAGCAAAAAGGTCTTAAAGTAAATTATTTTACTTAAAGTAGAATTTAAATGAAATTTATTTATTATTTAATTTATCATTTAATATTTGTTATTCTAAAACATTTTTTTACTTCTTATTCTAAGTACCTTCGATCAAGAGCTTTCATTATTTTCTTTTGTAAAAAACCGGCTGAATCTATTCAAGTCCCAGCTAAATCGACAGCACTGGCTCTGCACAATGCAATTGCAGTTATACTAGCGTGAATCATCGCACAACTGACGTCAGTTCTGTTCAGTTGCTGACGTCTTTACTGGGCGCCACCTGTTTCCTTTTAAAAGTCAATTATTGCTATTTTTCCCCCTTCATTCTCCTAAAAATCCTCAAGTCTGCCACGACGTGCATTTCATCATTAATTGAGACCTGGCTGAGTCTCAGTCTCGACGGCTGTCGGCTGCTAGAGGCTCCTTTTTGGCCGCTTTTTGCTAGCCGCAATTTCCAAATTCATTAATCATACGCAACGTGGTGCAGTCACTCCACGACGCTCACTTGATTTCTTTTTGTTTTACACTACAAAATGTAGTTTTGATTAAGTTCACTTAGAACTAGGTGATTTGCTAGGTGATAGTTTCTTTTCCTTTATTGATAAAAGTTCAGATAGTGATGTCATATTATAGTTTAGGAAATTCTATATTAATTTCGCATGCGTGTAATGAATTTCTGTGCGTTTTGTAATTATTCATAAATCAAAATCGGTTTACCGCTGTCCTATCTACCCCATCTACATATTCCAAATAGGTAGCTATATACAGAACTCGACAACTCGAAATTAGAAAGCGTCGACGTAATGAATAAATAATGAATGAAAGAAGTACAACAGAGCAGTCAAACTTTGGTGTTAGGAAAGAGTGTTCAGTACTACAGTAGCTCTAGAATATGGACAACTGATCCTGATAGATTAATTCTGAAAAATAGAATCTTAATTCGTACATAGAATTTTCTTAAATTAAAGCACTTTAATTGTACATGTTTTGAAGATTTTCTTTTAACCCCTAAATTACACAATCTCAAGCTTGAAATCAACTGTAGACCACCCACTAGCTTATCATTGCGCAGTACTCATTATCTCAAAACATTATGTGATTTATCCAAAACACATGCCTAATTAGCACGCCCCTTATGCAAATGGTCACAGCGAACGAATCAACAAAAGAAAAAGAAACAAAAAGAAGAGTTTAAAATAAAAGAAACAAGAGCGTGTGCTCGGCATGATAATGGCCAGTGTTAAGAGTTTTCTACGCAATAGTTTGCTCCAAAAAAAAAAATAAATAAAGGAAAAAACATTTAATATCCTGTTGAACACCTGTTTATTTGTTGCCGCCATCGGACAACGGACAACGGCCAATAGACAATGGACATTGGACAGTTATGCAAATCGCTGGCAACTTTTGAAGCAGTTAACTTTTTACGTTTCATTTAATTCCCGAATTCGGAACACCCAAGACCATAAAAATAAATATCCATTGCACTAGATAGCCAAAAAACCTCCAACCCCAAGCCAAATTATCCAAATAGAACAACTTGTTTTCTGCGCTGCTAGAAAAAACCGAAATATATTATACAAAAATATATATATACAAATAAAAATAAAAAGGCAACTTAATGTACAACATTATTGGCGAGGCGCAAACGGAATTTCAATGAATTTTGCGCGCTGCTTAAAAAGCAATTTGAAGAACAATTCCAAACTGACCAAAAACTGTTCAGATCTGATGCCGAAACTCGAGCACCCGTTATAGTTTTGTACATCTTTTTGTTTTGGGGCCACAACTCGACTATATTGCAGTCCAATTAAAATGACATTTGGCAGACTCAAAGTATGTAAATATATAAATATATATGTATATATATTTTATATAATTTTAATTTATAATTAAATGGCATTCACACATGCCGTCGCTCAATTGCATTAAAAACGTGGCTGACATTTAACACTTGGCATGCGGTTACCAACGGGCTTCATTTTGGGTGCAAAAAGTTCTCGATTCTCCTTTTTACCATTTTCCAGGCTCGTTTTTTGATTCTTGACCATGTGTCGCTGCATTGGGCGACATTTCATCTCGCATTTCTCGCCTGACAATGCAATTAATCAACGGAAATTAAAATGAAGTTAATTTCTTTGCAGCCGTCATTGCGGTGAAAGCATTTTAACATTTATTTTCTTACTTCAATTTGCAAACGCAAATTATTCCTCATTTACAGTGACAACACTGTAATTTTGTTCTCAACCATAGGGCACTATTTTTAACTGCTTAAGAAACGCTCTGATAGACTTTTGAGTAGGCTAGGAATACTCTGATTCAAGCTTAGTCTAAAATGTTTAAATCAGTAGCTACAAAGCAGATTTCTTAATCTTCTACTCCATATCACGCATACGCAATGTTATAAAAACTTTGCTACCACCAAGTCCGCTTATAGCAACTGTTTTATTTGGGATGTGCAAAGCAATTGAAACCACGCAGGTGTCTCATTTTAAAACCAATAAATTTCAATAGAATTGTGTTGTAAAAAAGGGACAGTTTAGGTCACAATCAGAGTTGGAGTCAGTGTCGAGACTGCAACCACAGGGCGAACTCTGCACAGCTGGTGGCAGCAGTGATTAAGTGCAAGCCTTTCGAGCACTTGGCCAGTGTAGTGTGCGCTGGAGGAGTATGAAGCAGGAAAGGGATTTCTAGTTGCACGACCTCTGGCAGTGGTCATTTTTCTCGCTGCCTGTCACTTGAAAGTTGGCAATTAAATATATGTATAAGTGTACACTACTTTTTGTTGTTTGTTTGCATTTTTATTTCCCTATTGTTTTTGTATGCTTTTGTGCATATAAATTGTTGCAATAGAAAAAATGCAACAGATGTTTTTCCTGTAGCAGCAGTAGGGGTGAAGGAGGTGGGGGTAAAACATGCAAACCAGTTGGCAACTCCACCTTTTTTCACAATTTATTTTCACACTCTCGAGGACAACTTTCACAGGGGCGCCACATGGCCTGCTTTGGGGGCATGTTGCATGCTGCATGAGAGACTTTGGCGCAGTCAAGATGTTGCCATTTTCCATGTCTGTTACAGCTTTAATGGCTTCATATTTCCTACCAAATTAGAGAAGTTACTTTTGCTTACATTTCCACTTGGCCACTCGACTGCTGCTGGCTCATTCTCTCAGTTTCCTTTCCCCCGGCCAACCTTTTGCTCTTTTAGGTTGTGTCTTTGTGCAAGTTTTGCTGCAAGTTGGTCGCTGCTTGCTGCTCATTATGTGCCACAAACACACGCACACACACGCACAACACTCAACACACAGCAATGGCAATAGCAAGGAACACAGAGCGTCTACTCCATTAAATTGTAATTTTTGGCAACATTTTGGTTTGCATAAATCTTGGCCTGCACTGTAGACACTCGTACACTGTAAAAAAAAACATAAGCTTAACTTAACATTGTTTGAAATAAAATAAAATTAATTTAAAATATATTCTTTAGTAAACTTTTGGTAACATAAATGTATAGAACTTCATTAAAATTGAAAAGAATAAGTTTTACTTCAACGATTGCCGTTTTTCTCAGTGTACTTGCCTTATTGTAGCCCGTTGCCAGTTCCTGGCGGTCCCTGGTGTCCTTGTGCCACACGCGCCCAACAAAACAGAACAAAACAACAAACAAAAGGAAACAAAACAAAACATTTGCTCATGTTTCAAGTTTATTAAAAAGTACTCAACATATTATGGTTACTTAAACTATTAAAATAACAATGCGGCGTCTTTCTCTCTATTTTGGCTATAAGTGTCTGGGTGTGACATGTCCTTGGAGAGATGCTTTGGCTGCCTTCTGCAGATAATGTGTAAATAATTTGAATACAGACAATGAGTCGTATTCTGCCTCAGCTGCATTGTGTGAGTCTTTCAACTGCGTTTTACCGTATTTTGTGTACCATTTGCTAGCCAACTCGATCGGCAGTCAAAGCCTTTAAATTAGTTTAGCAAGTTGGCCAAAAAGAAAGCACATCGTGGCTAATGGCTGGCCACGTACAATATAAATCCATTTAAAGCGCACATTTGCATATGTCAAGTGTGAATGGAGCTGCTCGGAGTGCCAATGACGACACCTACGTTTTACCTACAAGTCCCTGCAGTACCCATAGTCCCTACCCTTTCTGTACCCTCTTTACTGGCATTGCCCACTTTGTTGATGCGTATTAAAAACACACTCAAACACTCAAAGTGCTCCCTACTTTCCCCCCTTTCCCTTGCCCACGGTCTCTTGACTTCCTACGGGCCAGCGACTGCATTGCTAATTACGTAGCAAGAATTTTCATTACGTGGGTGGCATCGGAAAAGCGTTAGAAAGCGGGAAGACAGACAAGGAAACACTCGAGTGCAACGTAATGAAATCTTTGTCGGGCGCTTGTCGGGTCGGCTGAGGTCGGGACGGGAAACCCCCTAATGGGAGTGCAAAATTTATTAGAAAATATTTACAGAGCACTTCATAAATTGTGTGCGAATCAAAGTAGGCAATGTCATTAAAGTGCAGCAGTTGGTACTCGTTTGGAGCTTGAAATGGAAACTTTAAGAAAAATAATTAAATTCTTTTTTCTCAGCTTAACCTTACTGAATTTACAAAGGTTTTCCCTTTTTAAACTTTGGTGTACTCTGATATATTTTACATAGTTTTAATGAGTTTTAATCAGTTATTAATCGATTGGATTTTTCTTTTTTAAGATGCATTTTAAAGCACTTTCTTTGATCTTGAATATCTTTATCAAAACCCAACCGATTTAAAATCGGAATACCATTTTATTTTCCACTTTTTTCCTATTTCATAAAAGAAAAGCCTGTTAAACTTTGACAGTGCAATTGCAACCTCGTGACACTTGATAAACCCTCTATCTTTAACCCTTTGTATATACACCACTATATGTTTTAAATGTATATGTTTGCATTTCTTTATTTGTGTGCGGTTAAACATTAGTGGTCATTGTTGTTGCCGTGTCGTGTCCAGTTTGTTGCTGCTGTTGGTTTTTGCGGTTTTTAGGCAACTTATTTGTTCTCTGACACTATCGCCGTTCGTTGTTCTTATCGCCTCTCTGCCACCCAAGGGGAATCTCAGTCGCTGTCGCCGTCGCAGTCGACGTCGGCGTTTGTTACATTGACACATGGCCAGGAGACCAAAGGGAAAATGTTTGAATTTTAGGCCACCACTGAACCCATTTCAAGTTGTCCCATTGTTTGTCACGCTGCAGTTGCTCTGCCCATTTTGTTCCACCTGTTTTCATTTTGAATTCGTGTTTCTTGTTTTTCCTTCTTGTTGCAGACTTCAATTTATTTTATGGTCAATTTTTGGGGGTTCTGGCTTCATGGTCAGAAAACTTTTCTAATGAGCCTCATACGGCTTTTTGGGGCCTGTTGTTTCCTGCAGGATGTGCCACAATAAGCATACATAATTGTATGCACGACTTTATTGTTTCCGCTTAGCAATTGTGATTGTTGTCATGTGCTCAACGTCGGCAATTTGGCTTAAAGTGCATGGAAAATTCCAATTTCATTTGTTTAAAATTTAGTAGACTTATTTTGCTTAGCTTAATGCTGTATTTAGTTTGACAATAGGCCAAATTAGCCTTTAAACACTTTGCATAAATTTAAATGCATTTTTTTCAGACCTGCCAAACATTCTTAAAATTTTTTTGTATGCCAAACACTATTAAGCATAAATTTCACTTATGAAAGAACGGATTTTCCACATACTTCGCAGAAGAAAATGATGTGAGGGGAAACGTTTAATGGCCAAGGCCTTGTTTCAAGACGTCTCGACGTCTGTGAAGGCAGACACAGAGCAAGAAATAAAAAGGGTTTGTCGTTTGGCAATTTCTATTGAGGAAAGACACTGGCAACATTTTTCCAACTGGCATGGCTGGACAAGCAAAGGGTCGACAATTGAGATGATGAGAATGGGAATGGGCATAAGAATGGAAAAAGCCAATGACAGTGGCAATGGCAATGGAAATGGAAATGGCAATAGCAATGATGACGATGAGGAAGCGTTGATGTTGATGTTGATGACGAAAAAAGGGCAATTGAGAAGCAGCTTCTAGCCGAGTAAGGCTTTGAATTGATTTCACTTGGCTGTGCGTGTGTGTCAGTGTGTGTGTGTGGGCTTCTTGCTTGCGCCATCGCATACACGAAGCGGAAGCGGAAGTCATGTTGTGCTGCAATGGCCGCCGCTTGGACTGCTGGACTACTGGACTCTTGTCATACTGAAGGTAGACAGCTTTTTCTTTCACTGTCTCTGTCTCTGTGCTCGAGACCACATAGAACGTCACGTCTGCGCAATTTCAAAGCAATTGCAAACGTTTACACGAAAACTAAAGTAGGAGAGCAAAAGTAAAGTAAAGCGGAAGTGTTTTTCAAGTCTTTTAGCCTCTTTTTTGTAGCGGGTGAAAGTCTTTTTAATTGAAGTGGACACACATACAGTCTGTTAGTGTATTTTATATTCAATGATGCAGCAAGCGGTCAACGTCTTTGACTCCTTTTGCCAAAGGAGTCGGCTTTTCAAAAGCACTCCGTACAGCAAAAAAACCCGGAGAAATATACTAGCCAAGAACAGCCGGAAGAAGCACTTGTACCGGACCGTGTATGTCATTAAAATTTACAATCTATTTTGCTTGCTAATTGGCACTTGGCATTGCCAGCTTTGTGCTCGACTGCCAGAAGACAGAAGTCCAGTGGTAGTGGCAGTGGCTGCCAGATTCTGGCCATAATCATTACTTGCATCGTGCAACAGTTTCTGGGGCAGCAATTAGTGACTAGCCAAGAATTGGTCGCAAATGTTGCATGAGCTTTTAATTATGGCCAAGTGTTGATTATGGCGACAGTTAAGCGGCTGTCAAAGCCGCCTCATAACTAACTAAGTGAGGCAGTAAACGAGTTGCACTGACAGAAAAATACTTAGCCTATTAGAGGAGAAAGGCTAAAATTTACTGCTTTATTTTTCAGCGGTTTTTAAACCAAAAACTTCACGATTTGTACTAATGTAGAGTGTGGCAGTGCGAGACAGTGCCTGCAATAATTGTTGCCTACTTAAAAGTTGGCATTTAAGCGCATCTCGAATGGCTTTCAATTTGTAATGTGTGCGATCAATTACAAAGCTGCAAGGGGAACGCTATTCAAAATCCAAAATGGGCTATGAAATGCACAGTTACAAGCAATAACGAGTTGGCAGCCCTTGAGTCCCGCTGCCACACCGCCCTTGTAACGCCCCATGTGGTCTTCAAGTCGAACTGTGCTGCAGTTCCCCACAGTCGAACCAAACTGAACCACAAAAGTCAAGCTACCAAGGCTTGTTGTGTGTGTGTGTGTTGGTGTGAGTGTGTGTGTGTGTGTGCGTATACGTGTGTGCATGGATGATTTCCACTCTGCCCAGTGAGTCAGTCAGGCAGGCAGCCACAATCCTTCATTGTTGTTGCAGGCAGCAGCAGCAGCAGAGCTGGCGATAAAATAAATTTGCATATGAATTGAGAATTAAGAACATTTTGCACATCGTCCTGCGCTCTGCAATACCCCAATCCGCACGCCACACCCACACACTACCCGACATTACCCAATAGTACCCCTTCTCTAGCCACACCTACCCCCAAGCACCCGTTTGAGCCCTGCACCTGCCAACCAGTTGCCATTTTTTGATTGGGTTGCCTTGGACGGGGGCGACGTGTTGCCATTGTGGCTGCTGTTTGGCCTTTGAATTAGAATCCCACACACCCACCCAAAACACACACCCACACCCATACCCTATCCCTGCCCACATATTTGCACACTCATACATAAAAGTAGTCAGTCAGTCGACCCAACCGAAAGTGTGAATGGCTTATTCCAATGCTGCTTTTTGGTGTTACTGTTGGTGCTGTTGTTGTTGTTCTGCCTGCTGCTCTTTTGGCCGCTTTTCCATTTGCATTTGGGCTTTTTGGCGCACAATTTTTACACGCTTTGCTCTTTTGCTGATAGAATTGAAAAAAGAAAAACCAAAACCAACAAAAAACACAACTCGTTAGCCTATTGAAATTGAAAATGTTTTTGGCTGATGCGATAAGAATGTGCAGGGGATTATAGTGTGTGTGCAAGTAGGTGTGTGTGTGGCATAACTTTGTTATGGCTTGCAAAGTTATGGGTCAAATAATTGCGATTATGTAGGTTCCTATAATTGGATTTTGATGTAGAGCTTTCACTTGATAAACGATGGGAAAAATTTAAAAAAAGTGACTTGAATGGCATGCAGTTGAACTTATCAAATTGTAAGCTGTATATAATCAAATTTATAACTTAAAGACTAAAGAAATTCTTTCAAAACATATATTAAAATTTTTAAGAATACGTATAAAATGAATTATACTAAGTTAAAACCTTAATAAGTTCATTATTTATCAAATTGTTGAACTATGCTTAAAACATTTTAAAAGTCAAGTAGAATATCCAAAAAAGATTTTCAAAAATCTTTGGGACCATAATTGAATTAATTTTTCCATTTGTAACTACTATAAATTTTGTTATTTTTAAAGAAATCTACAATTTAACAATTGCATAAATTTGTTAAGATTTATTTTGGCCAACTATCAACAAATACTTGTCAAACAGCCGCAATGAAATTTGCCAAAACTTTATTTCCAAAACTTTGGCGAGAGAGTGAACAGAGAAAGAGTGGCAGATAGGTAGAGAGAGAGAGAGAGAGAGAGAGAGAGAGAGAGAGAGAGAGAGATAAAGGGAGATGCAAATTCATTGATTTCACATGCGACTATCGCCCCGCTTTTGCTATACAAATTGCATTTACAAACAATTAGACAAGTAAAACTCACGTTCAAATTTGAGTCGTGAGTGGCGAAGCCTCCGGGTTAACGAAGGTGACTGGAAACGAGTAACTGGTAAGGGGCAAGGGGTAACTGGTAACGGGTCGAAGCATCCCACACAATTGGTCGCCTTGTTTTATTGTGGGGCATTTGTGAAAGTTTCGACATGCTCATAAAATTGCTCGTTTAACTCATTTAACTTTTTGTTGCGATGGTTGGTGCGTTCTTTATTATACCTGTTACACAAAGAGAAAGGGTATGTGGTGGTTAAGTAAGAAACTTCATAAATTCGATATAAGATATGCTTCATAATACATTTTTGATCCATCTTATTCCAATAAACTTACAAACGAACTGCCGCACCTAAAAGTATGCAATGTTCTTTTTAAACAGTTAAGTAACGGGTATGTTCAAGTCGCTCATCGTTTAAGGAACTTAAACTTGTTTTATTTTATATTTTTTCTAGAAAGTTTGCATAAATTGAAGCAACAAGAAAAAGTTAATAATGCCAGAAGGCAGCAAACGGTAGGGGAGGCACCACAAGGAAAAGGAGCATAAACAGAAGCGTGTACGGGAGCAGAGGCAGTGTCAGAGGTAGGGGAAGGTGGCTGGATATGGTGTAAGGAGGGACTGAAAACAGGAGTAGGATTTCGGTTGGGGCGACAATGAAAATAATTCAATTAAAACACTTTTCCAGTTTGCGCCCTCGCATGCCAAGTTACAATTACGTCCAACCAAATTAACACATAGAGCGATGCCACAGTCCCCTCTCCCTACGAATGCCCCTGCCCCGCAAACCCCTTCAGTTCGTACTCATGTGTGCATTGCCCGCGGGCATTTTGCATAAAGTTTCGCCGGGTCGCTGTCGCTGTCGCCTTCGCTGCCTTTTATGTGGTCAAAGTTTTGGGTGCCGTACCCACGTACCACCCCACGTACTTCCCTTGGCGACATCTATGCCATGTTTACTTTGGTACTTAGCCATTGTTGTTGTTACTGTTGTGCCCCTCGTTGTTGTTGCTGTTGCTTAAAGCCACAAAGTAGCTTTTGGTTAGCAGAAAATTTAAATGTTACCCTGGCTTAAACTCCTCCCTCCCAGCATTTCTCTGATTCTGTTTCAGTCTACGAGCCAGAGCCTGTGGTTAGCTGGTGTTTTGTGTATTATTTTAAGATTTGATTGGTTGGGTTATGCTCATGTTGATTTTGGCATAGCCTGACCCGGCCCGGTCCTTGTTTTTAGCCATGTTCAGGCTGCTTGTCTGTTTGGTCAGTCTTCTGTCACTGATTAGCATTTGAAAATGGCTGGGCAAAGAGCATGATAGCTGTATTAACAGAGGACTTGAATCGATTGTGCAAATTTATGTTATTGACTGATGGAATTAGCCATTCGAAAAAAGACATTTAGACGGCTTGTTACTGGCCATTGTCGTTGTTAGCCTGTAAGTCTGCAGAGAGTCGATGAAAAGTGCGCATATCAATCAAGCAAATCCCTGGAACATATAAAAACTTTACCCATTTAATTGGCCACTTCAAAGTAAACCAGTTGGAATGCTTTAGGTGAGTATGCTGGTCTTAAAGAGACCCTGTGCGGTTGTTTAAAAGTATTCCTGTTAATATATTGTTACTTGTGACTCCTATTTATACATATAAAGTAAAATCTTTTTCATTTTAATGTTCTCTGGTCTCCGTTATACCTTATTTAGCTTGCCAACCTATGCTAGGGTATATAAAAAAGTCAAAAGCCCATGCAACAATGCAGAAAAAATATTTCCTTAATTTTTATGCACTTTTAACCCTTTAATACAGACACATTGCGACCATTTGCAGCAGTTTAAGTCCATTAAAAATTGTTTTTCCATAATTTTTTAGCCAACACTGAAACGGGCCAAAACATTCATAGCGCTTCAACGATTTCACTAGCCTCCAACGTCGCGTTGTCGCTCGTTAAAAATCAATCCCCAAATGTCCCATCCGCCCATCAGTTTGGAGGATTGCTGACTGGGAGGGATTTGAGTGAATTGGGGGATTCGGCGTGTTGTAGCGAAGGTGTCGCGTCGTGGTCAATATGCGAGACTATAAGTCCATATAAGCGCCACCGCTGAAGCTGCAATGTGTTTCGATATCTTTTGGTTTCGGTATCGCTATCGTATCTCTATATGTGTGTCTATGTGTGTGACATGTGTCATGCATGTGTGTGTGTATGCCTGTGTGAATATTTGTGAATTTGTTTTGTCATATCGTTGCGTTCTCCAATTTGTTTTCCAGCTTTTTTCAGGGAGCAGTGCGCTACAAATCAAGGCTGTAGGAGACAAACCGTTAACACATCAATTATTATTTATTTAAAATTATGTTTGACATTTATTACACTATATTTCTAGAAATGTTACTACTCTTTACTATTTAACACAGCACTATTTTCATGAACTCCATTGTAGTGCCTTGGACAGTCACATACGCCGAGAGCTGCTCAATTGAGGCGTACTGAAGCGTAGCGTCCAATCTACGTGAAGCTATAGATTTGACTATGACTGTGGCTATGTGTGTCCTGGCCCTTTCCTGTCCCATGCTGTCCGGGCAGAAAAAGTGTCCAATGTAACGCCACAACAAAGAACGTTAATTGACGCCAAAATGCTGCTGCAGAAAAGGTTGAAAAAAGAAATCCAAGCAAATGAACAGAAAAAAATGCAGGCAAAAATCAGTCGAAAACAAAAATATATAAAAAGAAAAGAGGTAAAAAACGAAGCATGTGTAAAAAGAATTTGTCCAGTTGGACACATTGTATAGCTGGCGATACGAGTAGCGATACCAGAGCCCTATGCAGACCGTTCTGGCGTTCTGGGGTTTTTGGTCGTTGTCTTAAACTGAACACCGTTTAAAATTCAGCCTAGAAGCCGCGACCCAAGTGGCTTGATTAACCCCACGATACGAGAGGTCAACTTGAGTCCGTTTGCGAGTGGGCGTTGTTGAATCAGCACACGTGATTAATGGCCTTTAATTATGTCAGAGCGCGACGGTAAACGACCTACTCACTCCCACCAAAAATCACCCAACTACAGTGCTACAGGATCGCTTGATCCTTGACTGTGTGTGCAGCGGCATGCCAGTTAACCGTTTGACATTAAAAAATTGACACCGTTCGGGGTGAAATGTTGCCGACATCTACTCTGCTCCGCTTGACAACTGTCTGGCACACGTAGCCGAGTTCCAGTCGAGTCGAGTTGGAGTCAATGTCTTCTCCGTAAGGGTGCAGGGAGCAGGGTGCAAACAAATTTTAAACACACACAAATTTCGGACTCCATGTGGTAGTCAGGGTGGAGTTTCTGTGTTACAAGTGCAGTGCTGTCGCTTTAGCTAATTTAAAGCTAAGTCTAAAATACAATTGAGATAGGAAAGCTACTAATAGTTAAGTTAATCTTCTTTTAGCTTTAGTCTCTACCTAGTTGCTTTTTTAGCGTTGAAAGCTAGCGTATTTCAAGTTGAAGAGTCAACTGATTTCATGTTTCCTTTCTTTTCATAGCTTTTTATCCAAATTAGCTTTTGTAAGCCACTGTGTTACTGCCAACACTGACTGCAGTCAGACATTTGTTACCAGCCGTGATTGCGATTGTGTGTGGGCGTTTGTCTCGCTTGTCGCTTTTAATGAAAGCGTCATAAATTATGTTGCAGTTGACGAAAGCAACAGCCAACAGAGCCCCATCCAAGTGGGTCTTAGTCTGGAATACTTAGCATATGGGTAACATATGTTTGCCCTGCAGAATGCCCGTTAGTAGTAAAGGTTTTCTCCTATGCCACTGAGAAATGCCTGCAATATGCTAAAAAGCTGACAACTCAGGTAAGATATATACACATATATTTTGTATTACACAACTTATTTAATAACTCGAATTTCCACACTTATAATTTAATAACAACGCTTAAAACAGCGCATAAAACAAATAACTTATATAGACGATAAAAAACAGTATCCAAATGTTTTGTATAAAGTTAGCACTGTTCAATTCCCAATAGTTAAGTTTTTTTCTAGCCAGTTCTTTGACCGTAGCATTCGTCAGTTGTGTGGTGATAAAACTGAGCGTGGAAGTTCCCATTAGATCGAGATTTCTACCAAGAGCTTCTTCGGATAGACGCTTAACCCTCGCAGACGGTCGACTGACTGAACTCTTTTGGGTTTTTTGTTTTATTTTATGGGGCATAGAATAGCTGGAGACCAGAACATTAGATCGGCAGCAGTCGAGACAAGTGAGAACCAAGATTATTATACAGATAAACTGCATTGCAGCAAGACAGTTAGAGATAGAGAGTAAACGTTATCTACTGCCAAGAGAGAGATAATCTTCAACACACTAAATATTTATTCAGTTTGTTTTCACTTAAGGCAACAGGTGTTTCGATGTATGTCTAATCAAAAATTTGGCTCTCTCTCTTCACACTTGAAATTTGAACTGAATTTCGATTCCAATGAACTTTCTAGGTGATTACATAAATTTGTAATTGATGTGACTTTAATATGAAAGGATACTTTAGATTTGATAATACACATTTCAATTATTCACAAAACTTCTCGACAAAAAGTTTCAAAAATATTGTCATCTTCGGGCCATGAAAGGCCGCATTTTTGCTCAAAAAGGGAGAAGTCAGACGGGTGATTGTGTAGCAAATCAAATAATTATAAAAGTTTAGCATCAAGTTGGGCCTTTGGCAATGTTTGGCTAAAAACTTGAGGCATACGAGCAAAGTTTGCTCAAAGGTGCAGGCAAAACTTTTGCCAGCCAACTAGCAAAAATTCATTTAGGCGCATTTAGGCGGCTTGTCGGGCTGTTGGGCTGCTGGCCTGTTAGCTGTCTTCGTATGCTCATGAGCAATATGCCAAGTCAAAATATTTTTAAAGCCCAACTGATATTTAAGCAAGCAAATCATTTTTTGGACACACACACCAACACACATACACATGCACATTTTGTGCAGTCTCAGCGACGCCGACGCCAACGCCAACGCCGAGGAAACTTTCGCCCAGCAGCGTTGGCAAAAAAGTTTTTCTTGACGCCGCCTCGGTTGGAGCAGGCTTCCTGTGTTGTCCTGTCCTCAGTTATCCTGACAGTCCTAGTTGTCCCAGTTGTCCCCTTCTACTGTCTGCCAATTCGAGTTACACAACTCCAGCGAAGCGTGTGAAATACGCTGCAGCCTTGGAACAGCCACGCTTTGATGGATTTGCAGCACAAAATGAGAACGCAACGAGCCGAGTCGGTGACCAGGCCACAACCAAAACCCTAGGCCCCAAAACCCAAAGCAACTTTCTAGTTCACACCCTTTTCTACTTTGTAAGTATTTCTGGCATATTCTAGTTATACATTTTGTATATGCATATAAACTTAAACCAAAATTTAATATGTATCGCTTTTCTTCTGCTGCAAGTCATCTGATTTTCTAGAGTGTAGAGTTGCGTAATCACTTGATAAATCTACGCATTCTTTTTAACGCTTTAACAGAGCATTAAGCAGGGTTTAGCACACACACAGAGAGAATAAGCATATTCCGCACCCATGTGCAATCACATGTACGTAGAGCACATATTCAATCACTCACTCATACTCGTAGTTAATACTATGAGTGTATTCAAATCCGAATGCAGACAATTGGCCCGCTGGCTGGGAGGCTCTCTAAGGACTTTATTATGCCAAGGATTGCGCGTTTCTTGGCGCGCTTAAAAATGCTTTTCTTGTAGCCCAGCCCAGCCAAGCAGGAATCAAATCAAATAAAATATTCATTTTGATCTTTGAACTGTGCATAAATATGCACCCGCCGACTGCCAACCGCCAAGAAGCAACTGCTTCATAGATTTTGCCAGGCAGCTAGCATATAACAAATAAAAAGTATAGGATCGATAGTCGACGAAGATATACCCTGTATGTGAGCTTTGAGAAGCAACGGTATAGAAGTTATGCATACTTTTAGGCGTTAGTCTGCAAGTAGCTAGTAGTAGAGTTATGAGGGGTAGTGTACTACCACACACCTAGCTACCCCAACTCTTAAACCAACCGGTATAACAAAAATGCGGTTTGGTGTGGCACTTTATCATCATTCAAGCGAAGGACGACGACAACGTCAATATCCTTGTAGGAGTATAAAAATAAAAAAAAAAACAGACAGAAATATTCAAGAAAGAGAGAATGAATACAGTGAATCACTGTCGGCTCCCCTTACCACTCTTATTTTTTTTGTGATTTCTTGATTGTGGAGCGAATTGAAAAATTGATATGAATAGCTCGGGACTTAGGATTAGGGTTAAGTGATTTACTCCAGATAATGTGGCATTATGAACTGTAAATTGAGGGACCCAAGGCAACCTTTGTGTCTGCTAATTGTTCGTTTTGTAACAACTTCTTTTAAGAGTTCACCCATTCGTTTTGTTGTCCTCGTTAAACTGAATTTCAGCCTAATGCGATTCACTTACAATTCCTTTATCAGATTTACTTGCTTCAAAATTGCATTTTCAAGAAACTTCAATTGCAGACCGGGCAGTAAAAATGCCTTTAGCCAAACGGAAAAGCTTTGCAAGGTGAAGCAGGGAGGGAGGGGTTGAGTGGTAGAGGGGCAGAGACCAGACAACGGTCACAACAAAATCTTATTGTTGCTGTATTTATTTTTCTGCCCTATTCGGCTTTCTGTACCTTCTCTTGCCCGATTGTCCTCTCGTTGACTGTCGCAATCTGCCATCAATGTTAAGTCTAAATACCAGTAAGAAGAAGATATATTTTAGCTACGTTCTACCCCTCGGATTCGTCTTTTCCATCAGCTTAACTCCTGCATATGTTGTTCGACTTGAGGAGTTTGAGCAATTTTTGTGCTTGATTGCGCATTAAACTGAGTTTTTGATGTGGCATTAACTTTGGCTCTGTCAAATTAACATTCAACTTTTCCATAACACAAATAAAACTTTATGTAGTCGCGAAGAGCTTAATTCTTAATTGAAAATAAACATGGAAACTAGTACCGAAACTAGTGCGAAGCAGTAGACTGAGTAATTCCTCAAAAAACACCTGGAATTGTGAGGTGGGGCTTTCCCTCAAAACCAGTTTCAATTGTCTCTGCATACCGCAACATGGAATTGGCCTTGTTACGGATTTAAATGAGATTTGAAATGTGTAAAATGTTACTGGAAAACAAAAGATTTATTGCCCAGCACGGAAACCAAATAGAAAAGCTACAGGCTGCTCTTGCCTCCAACATAATCAACTAATTCAATAATCCAACGAGAGAAGGGGCAGGGAAGAAGACTTTTTCGAGGGAGTTTCCGGGGGTAAATAACATGGGACCCTGTGATTTATATCCAGCAAGTGTGAAATACAACAAATACAAACATTTCCTGTACATTGCAACGAGCTGGAGGACATGCCTGGTATCCTTGTAGCAACAACTTAATGCGCAAAAACAAACAACAATACGAGGGCTAGAAGAAAAATTCTTGTTGACCAAAAGCAGTTCCCAAAGACATGGTACTAGCCAAAAGAGAAATGTTACGTTTGGATTTCTTTGCTCATGTTGAGCCCAGAGTAAAAATTGTTAAGCATGTCGTTTGCTATTCAAACAATTTGCATATCCTTTTAGTGCAGCGAGCGTACTTAAGAAGCACCAGCTCCAGCAATACTACTAGGCCCTGGCATACCAACACGACAGTCGACCGAAATCCAATGTCAGCTCAGGAATTTGTACACTAGTGTGGGATTGGGACAAAGAGATGCAAAAAAAGTCACAAAAAGCGTTGAATTTTATTTAACACATACGAGGCGGGCACAGAATGCTCAGCTTTAATGCCACAGGGAAGGGGGTGTGGCAGTTGAAAGTATTGAAGTGAAAAGTGAATGGAGGAGACTCGACTGTGTTGTGCTAGGCGACAGTCGTTCCATGTCCTTGTTCTCGGCCAGTTGCCAGCCATAATATTTATGCGCAGACGTTGCTCAATAAGCTGCTCAAGGATTTATTAGCCAAATGGACAGATTTGACTGGCTGACTGGCTATGTGGCTAAAAGGCTATGCCATATGTGAAGGTTGCAGCTAAAAAGACTCTGCTATGCTCTATGCAATATGTTGCAACGAAAGCACTGAAAGAAATTTTAATAGAAAATAAAGTTTACTTTGTATATCTATTTAAAATACTATAAAATAAATTCCATGATTTAAAGGTATTCTCTGTTTAAATTATAGACTTTCTTTATAACAGCTTTAACAAATATTCCTTGTAGTGTAGCAAATTTAACGTCAAATTGAAGATTTTAACTGCTACTGGAGTTCATACGAGTAACCAATAAAACATATCGAATAGTCTCGCCGACTTCTGCCCAACTTATTGATGAATGTTTTCTAAATCTATGCATTGAATGGCAATTTTTCAAGATTTACAACTTGAATCCGGACTGTAAACCCAAGCTAAGTCGGCGGAGGGAGCAATGGCTAAGGTTTGTGCTTTGGAGCAGAGTTAAACAATGAATATCCCTACAGTAGATTGAATCCGAAGCGCGTTCCTTGTGTCCTTTTCTAATGGAGCTTAAATGGCGTTCATTTCACACACAAAACTTTTGAGGCACTTCGATAAGTTTATCAAGTTCAACAATAACAATTCCATTGAACGGAAGTGAAATATGTTTAACACAATAAAATTTTCCATTTATATCAAGCACAGAGAGTATTTTGTGGAATCGAAAATTTTACGGGGGATTTGAGTCAGGAAAGAAAATTATGTGTGTTTTCTAGTCATATAAATTTAATTAGCAAATTTTAAATTTTTATTAAATGCTTACAATAAAATATAGGTAATATATTTTCTTTGAAACAAAAAATAATTTTACACTTCACGCCGTCAAAATAGCATCAACTTTACATCTCAGCAAGGGTTTGGGCATATTTTTTTTATACTTTCCATAATAAAATGTGCCTTCAATGCGATATTCACCTATGGTTAGAAATGGCATCAGTAAATTTCCATCGATTTTCAACCCGTGTAAGTAGTAGTAGCTTGGTTTTATGGGACAAGTACTGGAATAATTGCTGTTTTTCAGTAGCAATTGATACCAGCGACCAATTAGAGTATTCCTGGTATTAGCTAGACCACTACAATAGTCCTGATCGAATTCAAATATACTTTGAAATGTTTTGGATTTCTTCGCACGCAGCTCAAAGCTTAGATGACTTCTAACACCATTTACTAACGGTTTTATTAGTAAAAGGTCAGCATTAATTACACTATTTGGTATCCGAATCGTATAGTTAGCAAATACTTCACGGTTGAAATCACAAACTGCGTTGCTTATAGTCATTTTTTTTGCCTGTGGAAAACATTAAGAATTTTCTGATATTTTGTATAAAATATTCATAGTCTTACCAGAATCATTTCTCTGCGTCTTGGTAAACAAATTGTCATAAAAAATACAAAAACTTTCAAATTCATGTTATAGATTTTCTCGAAAGCAGTTTAGACAATTGTAACAAATTTATAATACTGTAGATGAATGAATTGACATAGTCGTGAATGTGCCAGACTGGCATTAAAACAAGGGTCAAGTTGACAATTTAAATTAATCAATTTTTTAAGCAATTAGGCCTAAAATAAATGTATGTATTTAACTTTTAAAGGATTTATAATAATGATGTATAATTATTATTTCCAAATTTCCAATAATTATAGTGATAATCTTTCCACATCATTTGGTGTTGAACTCTGTCTTGATCTTACTTTTAGGACAAGGCCATGCTTTGTTTTCAAAGATTAATAATTTATTGTGATAATTTTATTAAAAAGCATAATTTAATGTCTTTGATTTAATATACTTTTTCAAGGATTTTTTATTCAACCATTATTGCTTCCACTGTGCATCTTAAAAAATGATTATTTTTTCTAAATTTCCCATAATACAAGCTACCCTCAATGCGATAATCACCTATAGCTAGAAACGAAGGCAGTAAATTTCCCTCGAGTCTCCAACCATGCATGTAGGTGTAACCCGGTTGTAAAGGGCATTTAGCGGAAATGTTGCCCTTTTGTAGAATACTTTGGTACCAGCGTCGACTGAGCGTATCCGTCGTAGCTTTTAGAACACTACAATAGTCGAGATCATACTGAATAATGTTCTGAAAAGGTTTGGTTTTCGAAGTACGAAATTCAAAGCTCAGGTGTCCTCTTAGACCAGCTTGTAGAGTCTTTTCAAGTACGCAGTCTAAATTAACCACACCGTTTGGTATTTGTACGCTAAAATTAGAAAAAATCTCAGGGTTGAAGTCACATTTTGCAATTTTGAACTTCAGCCTTTTAGCCTATTGAAATAATTATATAAATTAATTGTGATGACTATAAGGATATTCCAACCTTACCTGAATGAGATTTTTGGATCCCAACAGGAGAATTGTAATTAATATTTTTAGTTTAGTTAAATGCATTAAATTGAACTTCTTCGCGTACAGTTTGAACAGTTGTTACAATCGATTGATACTGGTAGTTGAGTTCAGCTCAATTACTTTTAATACCAACTGAGGCGTTCAAAATACTATTTTTAATTTCAGATCTGCATGAAGAGTAGAGTTAATAAAACAATTACAAAACAAATATTATTTAAATTGGACTTTAAAATTACCTGCACGTCAATTAGTGTGATTCTGTACGTATAACAAACAATTTTTAAAATGAACTACAAATTGTAACAACACTAAAATAATATCGTTGATTTTTGATACTATATATTTAATTTTCATATATAATTATTTATTTTAGTTAGACTGTCTGTTACCTGTTTTTATATACATAGTTCTTGTAAACTCAGGTCAACTTTAAAAGTGCAAAAATGATCACATCCAACACAAACTGTTCTTGTTTTGTGTGGAGTTTTCCGAAGAAAAAGTGTCCAGAAACACGATAATCACCAGCATACAAATACTTAGGAACAAGTTGTGGCTCCAATTTCCAGTTGTGTAGAAAATAATGTCCCTCAGCTACAGGGCAGTTGTACATAAAGTTGCCATGAGTAACCATAGTCTGGAACCAAGTCTTGAAAATGTTGTTCTTCATGGTTGTCACAACTCCACAGGTGTCCATAGTATGGGAGAAAACACTTTGATAGTTCTTCGTTTTGCCCAGACTAATAGAGAAGTCCACATGTACCTTAAAGCCACGAGTGAAACGCTTTTTGGTAATCATGTCCATGTTCAATGTGTTGTTGATCACGCTTAACGTGAAGTTATCAAAGAACCTTGAACTGTACTTACAATCGCCCGATTGAATAAGTAAGCTAGACTTTAAAATCTTAATTAATAATTTGATGCAATTTTATATGAAATACTTACAGCTGCAGCCAAAGGCAAATAGGAACCCACAAAAAGCGGAATTATTAGCAAATTGTTTGCATAAAATTGGATCATTTTCAAAGTAATGTCACTGTACGAATGGCTTTGGTAAATCAATGATTGAATTATTGCATGACAATGACAGAAGTAATTACTTTTTTGCTAATTTCAATTTAATTGATATTTGCAATGATTGACAAGGCGAGAGAGAGTATTTTTCCAATTGAGTTGAAACCTTGGTGATTCTATTCTGTACTTTTTGTTTACCAATTGGCGCATAAAAAAACCTTCATTATACTGTCGAAATTTCATAACAAATGCACAAACTTAAGCCCTTAATTGTTCAAAGAGAAAAGCGATTTATCTCTAATTATTAAACAAAAAGTCATTTAATTTAATTCATTATTATTTCATGCACAATATTTCTTAATCCATTACAATGGCTTCCATTTTACATGTTAACAATGGATTTTCATTATTTTTTCGATATTTGCCGTAAAATAAGGTGCCTTCAATGCGATAATCTCCGTTAGCCATAAAGGAAGGTAGTAAATTTGCCTCGATTTTCCATCCCTTCAAGTAGGCATAGCCCGGTTGAATAGGGCAAGTACTGGTAAAGTTACTTTTTTTTAAAACACTTTTGTACCAGCGATTAATAAGCGTATTTTTAGACTTGTCAATAACATTACAATAGCTAAGATCGTATCTAAAAAGGTTCTGAAATGTTTTTGATTGTAAAGTTCGAAGATCCATGCTTAAAATTGCTCGTAGACCAATTGGAAGTGGCTTTTCCAGAATGTAGTCAACGTATAGATATCCATTTGGTGTTCGCAGATTGAAGGTGGAAAATATTTCTAGATCGTACTTACAAAGTGGAGATTTCAATGTTAGCCTTTTTGCCTGTTAATAAAATAATTAAAATAGAGTTAAGACGCTTTAAAATAAGTCATTACTTACCAGAAAAGGATCAATGGTGGCCAGCAAAATAAATATAATTATAAGTTTTAACATATTTGTATGAATGGTATTGATCTTCTGTTAACTAGTTTGAATAGTCGTTACAATCATACGATTCTAATTGTTGGGTTCAGCTCAATTACCTCATGTACCTACTGAGGCGTTCAGAATATGCTAAGATCTGTATCAATAATGGAGTCGATATATCAATTCGAAAACCAATTTCATTTCAATTGAGTTTCATTCATAGTCTTGAACGTGTATAATTTACTTTTAAAATGTACCATTTAAATTGTAATATAAATAATAAAAATAATAATTTATATTTTTTATTTTTACTTTATTTCTACCTCCAAAGAACAGCTAATTACAAAATCCTTATTACTCTCCCGATTCATTTGTTGTGTTATATTAAATGTTATGCGATAAAGACCACCAAAAATAAATGAAGGCAAAACTAAATTGTTTATATCATATTTCCTGATATAATAATAGTTGGGTGGTACTGGACATTGCGGCTTAAAATTTCCGTATGGAAACAATGAGGAAAACCATTTCTTGAACAAATTATTCCTCAGATTATTCATCATGGAGCACATATCAAACGAATATTGGTAAAACAGTTGGTAGGTTTTTGAATTCATCTTACAAGTGAAGAAATCTATGTTTATTCGTAAACCCGATATTAATGGTGAAATTAGGTCCATGTCTAAATTAATTTTTGAGTTTTTCATATTCAGGGTGAAGTTGGTAAAGTATTTCGGGCTAAAATCTTTACAGCTTGGCGTACTTAACACGTTGATTTTGCACAGCTAATAAGTAATGAAATTGTTTTAATTAAATAAATTATATAAATAAATTTGGTTATATTTACCACACTTGAATAATGAAAAATGCAGACCAAGATTAAAAATAACATTATAGGTTTCATATCTTTGTACTAATATTTTGGCTCTGATTAAACGGACTGTAATATGTTTACTAAAACGGATCGAAAGAAAAACAAGCAAAGTTTGAATTTGAATAAATAATAATAATTAAAATAATGGATTTTGTGATTTGAGAAAATAATTACACAAGTATTTAATATCAAGTCATTATGATTGTTATCATTTAAAACTTTACCATATTAAAATAGTTGTAGGATTTAAATTGTAAACGTCATTTAAAATATAACTATTTTTTAACCAAATTAATTGTTCATATCAAAATTTTATTGGTGTTCGTTTAGAGAAACTATTCAAAATACATAATATTAATTTTTGAATAACTATTTTATTTAATTTCTATATCCAAAGAACATAAAATTACAAAATCCACCGGTTTATACCGTTTTTCCTGCTGCGATAAATTAAATGACATTCGATAAATACCACCTAAAATAAATGTTGGCACAATTAGATTGTTTAAGTCATAGTTTCTAATATAATAATAATTTGGTGGTATGGGACATTGCATCTTTAAATTTCCATGTCCAAACATATATGAGAACCACTTTTTAAACAAATTGTTCTTCAGATTACTCATCATGGAGCACATATCAAACTTGTATTGATAGAAGTGTTGGTAGGTTTTTGAGTTCTCCTTACGGGTATAAAAATCTATATTAATCCGAAGACCCGATACTAACGGCGATATTAAGTCCAGGTCTATATTTATTTCGGAGTTTTTCGTAGTCAAGGTGAAGTTGCTAAAATATTTCGAGTTATAATCTTTACAGACCGGCGGGCTTAAGACGTTCAATTTGGCTAGCTAAGAAATAATTGGATTGCGTTGATTAAATAAATTATATAAATATTTTTTTGTTATATTTACCACAGTGGAACAGTGAAAGAAGCTTCCCAAAATTAATAATAGTATTGAGTGCTTCATTTCTTTGTCTTAATATTTTGCCACTGGTTAAACAGACTGTAATGTGTTTACTAAATTTTGGACAAGAAAATACATAATTATTTTAAATTTTGTAATTTGAAAATATAATTGCTTCCGTATTCAGTAAACAAAGTCATTATGATTCTTATCATTAAGTACTTTACAATATTTCAATATTCAGCATCATATTTAAAATCTATGTACTGATCAGAAAAAATGTTCTGCTCAATTACGTTTTAAAACCCACTGAGGCGTTGATATAGCATTGTACTGACCATAACCTGATCATACAAATGACAAGTAGGGTTTTTATAATCTGCCAAAAGAAATTATTATTTTTTCACATCATAATTCAGTTACTGTAGGTTTGGAAATAAAATTAAACTATAATTTTTTTTAACTTTTTTAAAGTATTTTATTTAACTTGTACTTCAAAAGAACAGAAAATTACAAAATCTTTATTTTTTAAACGATTTTCCTGTTGTGTTATATTAAATGATATGCGATATATGCCACCAAAAATAAATGTAGGCATGACTATATTATTTATATCATATTTTCTGATATAATAATGGTTAGGTTGAATTGGGCATTGTGGTTTTATATTTCCGAATGCAAACAATGATGTAAACCACTTTTTAAACAAATTGTTTCGGAGATTATTCATCATGGAACACATATCAAATGTGTATTGATAGAAGAGTTGATATGTTTTGGAATTGACATTGCGGGTGAAGAAGTCCAAATTTATCCGTATACCCGATACTAACGGCGAAATTAAGATAAAGTCTAAATTTACCACGGAGTTTTTCATACCCAAAGAGAAGTTGCTAACATACTTTGGGCTAATATCTTTACAGTTTGGATCACTTAATACGCTGAATCTTCCCAGCTGACAAATAAATGAAATGCTTTTGTAAGATAAATAATATAAATGCATTTTCTTATATTTACCACAGTAGGACAGTGAAAAATACATCCGATAATTAAAGAAACCAGCAAAGATTTCATTTCTTTCTTTTTAGTTTAAACCACTGATTAAATAGACTGTGTTCTGTGAACTAAATCTTACCAACTGAAATACAAGCAGAGTTTGACTTTGAGATTAAATTATTGATTTTTTATTTTTAGAAAATAATTACTTAAGTGCTCAGTAAGCAGGGCATATACAATTATTATTATTTAAACCTGTAGCGAAATTAAAATTTTTAAAAGGTTTATGAGGAATATGGAGCCGGAAAAAACAAATTAAAAATTGTCGAAAATTGTCGAAAATATACATTTCAACATTTGAATATATCAAATTGGTCAATTTATAAAAATATCTCTTATTTTAGGCATGGCTGAGTAAAATTTAAAATATTTATGTGAAACACCAATACAAAAGTTTATTGAAGTCTCAAATAACTAAGCAATTTTCTGGGTTTCAACAAATCCAAATTTGTAAATATTTTTAAAGCATTTTTGATCGAACATGTTGGCATATCCGTTGATTTAATAAATGAATTTGGGCTGCTAATAGGTGTCAGTCAGACTGTCAATGTTTGGACAGCCACTTTTTAGCATTCTCCGATTGATATTGTCTTTTTATAGCTTCCTCAATAAGTTGAACTGCGACAATAGCAAACAGTCGATTGCTGACAACTGAAAGCACACAAAACTCGCAACTAAAAACCCATCGACACTCACATAAATCATACAAAATACTCACGAAATCAAAGCGATTGCCACCTCACAGTAAAAATAAAATAAAAATAGCCAAAAGCGATTTTAAAATTCGCAAACTGTCACGGGAAGCACAACAAACACGACACAAGTCACAAACATTTCATTGCAAATATATTGAATATTAATTTCTCGTATTTCCAACGTCTATTCTGATGGCCCATTTGACGGTCCATTTTAATTCAATTTGTGCAATTTGATCAAAAATATGCAAATATCGAATACGAAGAAATATGAACAATTTTATAACAAATGAGATTGATGGATATTCCAAAATTGACAGCTGTAGACAATTTAAAGGCAATTTATGTTCAAGTATTATCTTTGATCTGAGAACTGAACAGAAGCTGTGGGGCATAAGATGAAATATCTGTACAGTTTTAAGATACTTTTGATTTTAAGTATTTCAAATATCATTTGAAAAGAGATGACATATTCTATGAAAATTATTTTGAACTCTTGTACCAAAGTACCAACCCAAAGTAGTAAAAGAATTGTATTTTTTTTTTGCTGCTCTTATTGGCAACTATATTGCTCAGTACTACATAAAAGGAGAAAGTTAGACAATTTTTAGAAATACCATTGAAACATTGAAAGTGCTAGATAAATAAAGAAACTGGCCGAACTTCGATTGCAGGACTCTGGGACAACGGCTTAAACCGTCTTCGGCAGCATAGCAAATATACCAGGCTTCAAGTTGTCCACATCCTGTACTGTGAACTCGCCAGTGAAATGATCGTTCATTATGAGTGTACGCTTCTTGCTGGCATCCAAAATATGTGCTACGTAGCGAATCTCGAACTCGAGCTCGGGCAGAATGGCCGTGGTTGGATCCTCGGGCCACCAGAACTTGTTCATGAAGTAGGATCCCTGGAATTTTCGTATAAATATGCGTTTAAATCGTATGTGGCGAAATTTGTATTTTCCCTAGAAATTGAACTATATAAAGCGCAAGTCTAATGGGAACTGTAACTTACCTTCGGTATGGGACAGGTATCAATAATATTGCCATACTCGCGAATGAAGCCATGAATAAATCGGCCGACAGGTGATTTATTAGCAAAGTTTAGGATACGACAGACATTCAGGGTGGTGTTCAGAGTGGTTTGATAGTAAGGATCCATTTTGTTAGTTATGCGCACCTCCAAGTGCACATCCACATCCGGCAGTGGTTGATGCACCTCCATTGAGAAGTTCAAATGTGGATCGGAATTATCATAGGTGACCTTGTGGCTGACCATTTTTTCCTCACTCCAGATCTTAATTTCCTTGAACTTAGGTCGCAGCATTTTCTGTAAAGTTGGAAATAATTATAGTACATACACTTTAGTACACTGGTGATTACGCACTTCAGCTAGGGAGCCATGGCCGAGGGCCAAAAGGATTTGGAACAAAACGAATACGTTCAACAACATGATGAACCCGCTGTTGTTTGACAACTTCCGATGGGTCCAGACTATATATAGTGTTCCAATAATATGTTCGAAATGAACCGGAAAATTAAGATTCAATGATATCGAAAAGTGGATACAAATAGACTGATGGATGAATGATTTCAAAATGAGTTCAAAGTCAATAGAGATCACTTAACTGACTTAATTTGCCATGACTGCTATAGGTCAAGTCTTATCTAATCACATTTTCTAATGCATAAAACAATTAATTTTCTATTAATCCTTGACTGGCTGGCAATCGTAGTATTTATAATAAAACAAGTGGTAAATTGAATAAATATCAGATATTAATTGAACGAAGATGCGTGCAGTACTTTTACTTAGTTTCTATATCCTACAACTGATGATCTTATCGAGATGTCCAGCTATATCGGCCTGGGTAAGTTAATAGATTAATAGGTTAAGTTTATTAATTATTTTCTTTTCGATTTCAGCGATCTTTCAAGATCATCTATACGAAATTTGACTTTGAGGCAAATTCCAAAATCGTTGATGTAAAAATCCAAGTTCAAAATAATAGTGAGAGCACTTCCCTGGACATTGTTGTTAATGTCCTTGAGGTTGTGGACACTGTCAACATCTCTGCTGGCCTTGCTCTCCAAAACGATCAGGGCAATTACACGACCCTCATAAATAAGAACATGAATTTATGCAAATTGATTAAGGACCGCAGCTCAGATCCGTTGGTTCGCGTTATTTATCAGGACATGATGAAATATGGCAAAATATTCAAGGAATGTCCCATACAGAAAGGAACCTATTCTTTGCATGAATACCACATTGATGAGGAATTACTTCCAAGTTTTTTGCCTGAAAACAATTTCAAGTTTAGCTTGAGTTTGCACAAATCCAAAACTGAACGGATCTTTCAGGGTGACCTCTATGGACGCATTGATAAGTCAAAGGGATTCAACAATCTTAAAATGTTCAGTTTGGGTTAGAACTCTTGTGTTTTAAACCATTGATATTGATATGTGTAATGTTCTTAAATGTTATAAATTTGTCAACACTTCAGTCTTCAATCTGAATTATAGTTATCGTGCTGAATTTTGGATACTGTCTTCAGTTGTTTCGCCGTCTCCTGCTCTGTTTGTTCGATTTTAGTATGCAAAATGCCTTTTGTCGCACAATTGACATCATTGTCGGCTCTGAGGCGTCATCGTCATCGGATAGACGAACGCCTCGTCCTCTGCTGACTGCTCATCAGTCAGCACAATAACCAGAGAATGAAGGTGGGTGCGGGGAAAGGTAAGTAAAGACACAGGCAGAGTCACCGTCAACGTCACGTGTTTGCCTGCTCGACTGCGAAATTCGCATGTTTACCCGACGGTGACAAGCTGTCTGCAGGCAGCGAATTGATGACGCTGATAATGGCAGCGGACGACCGAAAACGAGGAGACAGAGAGAGAGAGAGAAACATAGAGAGAGATATGTGTAGCGAAAGGGGAAGAGGCAAATGGAAGCCAAGACGTTTATGTACCCCAATGAGAAACAGACGACAATGATTTAGAGCGTTTGTTGTGGCCTGGTAAGTGTTTGTAGGTTTCAAGTACACTGTAAAAAATATGAAACAAAGCTAAGATAGCAGCTAACATATGTGGCTTGATATCAGAAACAACTAGAAACAACTCAACAAAAATTTAAATATAGAAATTAATTTTCTTGTGCTTAATCAGTTTCCTCTAAAAGCACGACATCACTTGCTGCTAATTTCTTACAGTGCACTCGTGTGTTGATATGACTGATAGCGTTGGTGGCATACATTAAGGATTCCTATGGAATGGTCTGTTCACATAGATGTTGCCAAAACTAGATAACACTGCGGAGGTCTGCCCATTAAATAATGCCAACTAAAACTCACAGATGCACTTTACAAGAAACTGATCTATTCAGCGAAGCTCATTAACCATGCAGAACGTGTCAAAAGGCAAAAGCCACGTAATGGAGCCTACGAACCAGATAAATGTTCAGATAGATATGCACAAAGTTAACCGACATCTTTTCAAAGACAATAAAAACTTGCAAATAGTTGAGTTTCAGTTGCTCTCTTTGCAATTCCAGAGTTTATTTCACTAAAACAAAGCAACAAACGAGAGGAATGTGTGGTGAAAAGAGGGTAGGGGAGAGGTGGGAGAAGGAAGAATGGAGTGGCATGGAAGGCTCTCTAGCCTCTATTCTCTACTTTCTGTAATTAAGGATGCACTGCACATCGCTTAAGCTAAAAGTCGTTGACAGCAGTAATGTCTCGTTGAATCTCGTGACTCAGCCGCCAAACGGAGGAAAGCAAACAAAATTCTCCTTTTTCCCACAGATAAATTTTGTCTAAGGTACCTCGTAAAAGGCGGCGATAAATCGTAATGCTATACATATATATATAAGGTATAGTTTATCAAGATTATAATATTCATAAGATACTGACGTAGAGTAGCATATGAGTCGATTTTTAAATCTAATAAATATTTAATTCACTTCCTTAAGTTTCCTTATATTTTAATATATTTATTTATTACATTACATCATTTATATATTTTATTAAGTTTTATAGCGAGAACTTCTGGTGATATTTCTCACATTGTATGTTCCATAAAAGCAGCTCAATTTATCTTATTTCATCAGGTCTTCTTTTCACACCTGTTTCAATGTCCTTCCGTCACCAAATGGTCAGCCAAATTTATGTCATTTGTGTGTCCAAATTAAATTTGTTACATAAAAATGTTAATTTCATTGGTTCTTTTGTTTTTGTGTGCCGCATTTCAATTATTGTCTGTTCAATGATTTTTATTGAATTTATTTGCCGAGCGGTTTCGAATTTTGCAAACATTTCAAACAAAATCTTAGTTGAGCAAAATTTATGGTAGGTGTTTCTAAGTGGTATTGAGAGCTTATAAATTGAGTGCACAATTTATAATAATTATTGATTCCAGAGTGTGTACTCACAAGACCAATTGAATTGAAATTGCCCCAAATGAGCTAGAAAACTAGAGCAGTCTCTGATCTTCAAATTCTTCTCACATACAAAATTTGGCGGCTTGCCTCCATTTAATGACTCAACCAAGAAGTGATATAAATAAGCTGCAAGAAAGGTATTTTTTCTACAAACGAAGCTTAGATACTCTTTGTTACTGAGAGATAAATTTGTTATACTGAAAATAATATTGCTTACAAAGTTTATCAAGTGCTTGCTTAAATATCAAGTACCCTTCTGAAGAGTATTCCAACTGAAATCCGTTTATAAATGGCAAATAAAGAAGTTCCCCAGGGAAATCCCGCGTATAAATTATGTGAGCCAAAATAAAAGCAAAAACAAAATGGAATGAAACTAATGAGAAGCATTTCAAGCATCCGGATCTCAGAGAATATTGATTTTAAAACGATTCCTAAGCAATGGATCAGTTTGAAATAATTTGCTATGTGGACATGTAAATTTGGTTTGAGGGAAAATTTCAGTATTCCAACACGTGACTGCAAAGAAAGACTGAAAGAAGCGATAAGCTAAAGAAATTGGTTATTATATGTGCCACGCCTATTTTTTATGAGTTTATTGAACTATAAATTCATATGTAAAAAAACACCGTTTTGTCCATTTGCCATGATTATATCATAATTTGGTAGAAGTTGGCAAATGTTCACGTTACTTCTGACGACAGCTCGTACATTTTAATGGAGTATTTGATTCTGGACAAGTCAGAGAGTCAACCCCTTAACCTCGAAAATTAAGCGATATTCGCTCGGTATTCGCGATTCTCTGGGTTAGCACTGCTCTTGTCTTTTTTCAATTTGCATACTCTTCAAGTTTTGGTAATTTTTTTTTCGGTTAACAGTCTGTTGAAATCGCAATCGCAATCGTAATCGCAATCGCATTGGCAATGACAATCGCAATCTCTCGACATATGAAGTTGGCATAATAATTTTTGTCACACACAATCGAAGTGTTTGGTTGACTGCCTTACTGCCTGTCTGCCTGGCAAATGCAAATATCTTTCGAGTCGGCAAAGAGCAAAAAGAAAGGCGTGAAAGGGTGTTAGCTCAGTTAGCAGACGTTTGTTAGATGTCTTATCCGTTGTGTCTATGAATAGCATGAATCCCACGAATTTTGATTAAATTGCCATTGTCGAGTTCAATGGCCAATGGTAAAGTTTCTCTTAAAGTTTTTAATTCGCAATTCGCTCAACTATGAAAATCCACTTACAAAAATTATGTTAATTGCCATAAAAAAGACAGTCAGAGAAATGAAATCTTATTAAATCAAACTGAGACTGAGCCTGCCTGGCTAACAAAAAGGATAAGCATAACCGGCAGACAATTGGCAAACAAACAAATTGCCAAAAATAACAGTCGGCAATGAGAAAAATATAAGCGAGTTGAAATTTTGATGAAATGAAATGTTGTCTGCCAACTGCTTGAGTTCTTCTTGCCATGAATGAAGGAGGCTAAGACTGGGGCAGAGACTCAGGCACTTTTCCTTCAGTTTGCTCAATATTTGCACTTTGAGGCGTTGCCAGCTGAGAGCTAATTTTGACAGTCGTTGCCTTTTGGGGGGCGTGGGCCTAGGTTTGGGTTTGGGGTTAAGGGGTGTGGGCTGATTGCATCATTCTCTATGTGTATTCCTTAAGACGTTTTGTACATTATTGGCTTGGCAGTGCCAACAGACTCACAATCAGACTCATGGAGTGCTTGGTAAATACTTTGCAAAGGAAACTGTTATCAGTTTTTCGTAAAGTTTTTAATGTCATTTTGCATTTAAAATATGCTCGTATTTAAGTAATTCAACTTGTACTTCTCCCAGCAACTCAACATAAAAGCTATTCATGTTGTAAGAGCTCGTATTTAAAGACATCATAACCTGTCGTTGCCTTAAGCATTCACTTCTTTTCTGGGTTTATTTAAAATGCGCATAAAAATGCGTCTAGAATCGCAAAATTTATTTGTTCCTGCACACAAATTGCCCAATCTTCTAAAGAACGTTGCTGCTGGGCGCCGAACTTATTGCAATTGCTACAAATTTTAACATAAATTTACGCTATGACAAGCCCCAGACTCAGTCTCAGAATCGCTCCTAGTTCAGGTTCTAGTTTATCCTCCCCATATCAGCGTATTATGCAGGCCTTTAGCATTTCTTTTTTTTTTTTATTTTTTCAACACCTCCATGCTCGTTTTTATGAGTTTTAGCATTTCGTCTTTGGGTCTCTTCTACCTTTTGAGCAATTTCTTAAGCCGGAAATCCACTTTCAATTGTTTGGGGCGCTGCCTTGGGCATCCTGGAGGTTTACATATTGCTCATTTCAGCGGCATGAGCAGATTCAGCTTCATCTTCATCTTCAGCTTCAACATCATGCTTCGCTTATTGCCGCTGTCTGTTGAAGTGTAAACATTTTCACAGTAGGTGTAAATAAAATCTTGTAAAACGACGCTATTGCTTCAACCATTTGCCATTCAGCCGTTGGCGCTGGAGTTGGCGGACATCCTTAGCCAACTTGAAATTCAACGGAAGTTAGTAAAATTCTTATTATGATAGGGGGTTTTTTCATGGCCAACGCTGGTTGTTTGGCTTTCTTTTCTTAAAATCAATTGGTATTCTTTTGGCTACTTTTGTTGTCAACAAATTAAGCAAATATTTTCCAATGGCCATTTTAATCAGCTCTTTTTTTAATTTGTTTGTAATTATATTTAGATTTCCTGCTCGATATATGCTAATGGTCTACGCATGAGGAAAACAGTTTAAATGTTACGGCACATTGACCAAAAATAACAGAAACAAGGCATCGATTAAAACGAAATGTTGTTTATATTCACGAGATTTTGTCTGATTGTCGTTTAATTGACGCCACAAAATGCCTACTAAAATTTCACCAAACGAGTTTCGCAACCAATATGTCTGCATGTAAATGAACAACTCAATTATTTCAAATAAATGAACAAAACTTGCATTTTAAATGAGATAATGGCCACAAAGTAATTGTACTATGGTCACAGAATGCAAAAAAAGAGATTCTCAGAAACTCAAATGTCATAGCAGAGCAAGGTTTCGATCCTCGGACCTCTGGGTTATGGGCCCAGCACGCTTCCACTGCGCCACTCTGCTGCTTGTTTAACAGTTGACAAAATACGTATGTAAGCGATAACAGAAAAATTTAACAGAATTGACTTAAATAAAAATTAGTGGTGCATGCTTTTGGGCATAAATATATTTGTATAAAATAAATGTTAGCATTTTATTATTAAAATATGTACAATATGAACAATTTATAGTAACCGAGTAACAATTTGTATTTTGTTACAATTATTCCACTGTACATAAGCAGCAAAGCCAGAAGACTGCATAAGTATCTCATTGAAGCTGTTCCCCTTGACCAACCTCTGCTGACATCGACCGTTGTGTATTCAGAGGACTGGAGCATCAGCCATGTGTGGTGTCTATTTAATTACAATTGTCGCCGCAATCCGTGTCCGTCTGCGCTACGATGCAATGGTGAAACGCGCCAACAGAATCGGTGCAATTAACGCGAATTGCAACTGGAAGCATTCGAACGGCCGTTGGCCAGAGAGTTGGGAGCAGGGCGCATGGGATTTGGGAGTTGCTATCCATGCACGGCCTTTATCGATGGCCGGGACATTTCGTGCGATTATTTTACGCTCAATTATTGTTAAATATTTTACAAAATGCGGATATTTATATTTACGCATTCCCCAAATGGCACAGACTCTACAAAATTGGCGGAATAGCAGAGTGTGCAGTGTCATGTCCATGTTCGACCATGTTGTATGTACCATGTAGGGGTGTCCTAATGAGATTGCAATTATTTGGTCATAAATTTTTATTATTTGGGCTTTAAAGTTCATGTACTTTTATGGCACATTTTTAACATGCAACTGTTTGTTATTTTAATCCACAAAAATGTGCGTTTAAATTTGCAATGACATTATTTAATTTGAAATTATCTCATAATTAATTGGCCAACTACGCTGAGTGGACATAATAATTAAATATTTAATTTATGTGCATGCGTTAAATTCTGGCTGATCTAATTAGGGTTATTGGAGTGTGTGGCAAGCACAGTAAAAACGAATTTTAATAGAGTGTTCTCAAAATCGTAATCATAAAATAATTAAGAGTCGATTTTTAAATGTTTCAGTGTCAAAACTTAAACAATAGCCATATTCTTATGAAGCCACAGCTGATGTAGAAATCTTACGAAAAGTTCACCGCTGCCTGCATTTTATGTTTGAAAAGATAACAAAGGACAAAACTTTTTGTGTGAAGGAAACCAGCATTTAGGGATTCTGGTAACTTCCGTTGTCCACTCCAATTGAAATTGCAGATGTTAACAACAAAACAATTTGCTTTAAAGTTACAGCATACTTTTGTGCTGTATTCTTAAATAGTGAGTTTGGTACTTTTTAAATGAAACTTAAAAAGAGCATTGCATACTTTTAGACTGTCGTTTAAAAAGTAGCCGAGCACGTTAAAAACAAGAGTTGGGGTGCGGGCTCGGCAAATATTGAACAACATTGGCTGCGAATATTGAAATACTCTCCACTGAGGCTGCAGCGTGGTGGTAGTCAACTCCACATACAAAAACTAACGGGTTACCGCCATTGACTCCTCACTTCGGAAAGATCTCTATTATCTGAAGGGTATTACAACTATTACGTATCATTTGTGACTGTAATAAGGAAGGTGTTTGAGCATATCGGTTATTTAAGAATTGTTTAAACAAAAAAGGCTGTAATTTGGTATAGTATTTTTGATTCTGATTTAGAAAGGGTATGCACAACTTCAATATCAAGTTTGATGTGATGTTTTCACGACTTGTTTGTCTTTGGTTTTTGTGCGACCTCCATTTCCACTGTCTGTCATTTTTGCATCTCTTTGTTTACCTTGTGTGCGACTGCATTTTGTTAGCCTGGCTTGTTGTAAGTCTCCGAATTTATTGCAATCACGCACAGGATTTGTCGCTTTGGTATTCAGACCCTAAAAAATAAAAAAAAAAATGGCGCACACTAACCGCAAAAATGCTGTAACTATGCAAAAACGTAGGGCTTAGGATGGGGCAAGTCAAAAACTCACTGCGCATTAAATTTAAACTAATTGCCGGACATTTGTAATGGTTGGCACTGCGTCAAATGTTTTAATTGCGGTGCGGGCAATTTAAAGGCAGCAGCGGCCACGAAAACTGTAACAGAAACAACATCAGCAGCCGCTGCATTTACAAATTATTGGCAGGCTTCAAAAAGCCAATGCACCAAAAACAAAAAAATGGAATTAAAAAATTATATAAATTAATTTCTGGTTTGGGTTTGTTTGCGGCAATTAATTTAAACACACGGCTTTGGCTTTGCCGTATTTGCGGTTAACCCTTTTGACGCAACCCAACGACTGCCATTTCTTCCTGGCCCTAAATTGGTTTTTCATATTTACGACTCAATTTGCTTAACTGCAGTGAAAATCGGTTTAACTGCACTTTTCAAATCCACAAATGCTGTAACAGTGGACATAATTAACAATTTAATTAAATTAATCATCGTAGAGAAATAAATAGCAAGCCAAACAATTAATAAAATTAATATCAATTTATACCAAAGAATTCGATGTATTACTTATCAAATTATAAATGGGTAAAACTCTTAGAAGTCTTGAAATTAATTCAAAATTAAATTAAGTAAACCGAAACCAATAAATTAAACAAAACCCTTCATTGTTCAAATTACTTTGGCTTGCCCTTTGCCTTCGTTTTACCATAGAGTTGCTCTGGTGTAGGAATATCGGTGATGAAGTAATTAGCAGGAATAAAGTGGAATATTTTCCTTAAAACATCTAGTAAAATATCCTCGATGGTCTGTGTGATCACCGCATAAAGAGCATCGGCAAGCATACGCCAGTTGTCGTTGAAGAACTTATTGGTGCTGTCCTCTGCAAGGAAACAAGAAATTGGCGAAAGAAATCAAAGGGCTCCAACACTCACCTAGTTGCTTGTTGCCGTTGAACAAATTGGAGAAATGTGACTTGAGGCCATCCATTTTGAAATCCACACGACAGTTGGTCACATTGTAGAAGGTAAAGCCGCCCTTCTCGTACAGCCGTGTCTTCGTGTGCATAATGACAGTCATGTTGTCTGTGCATCGATGTGTGTAAAGAGAACCGATTAGCTTGTCTCCAAACACAACACAAGAAATGGCTTACCTGCGTCTAGAAACACCTGACCACGCCCATTCAGTGGTATGAGCAAAATGCGCCCAAATAAACTGTAATCACCTTGGAGCTTCATCACCGGCAACGTGAATGTTGTCTTCCAGCTGTAATCCTTTTTGAACACACTGTCGAGCGGAGAAAATGCAATTAACTGGAAGCCACTGTCACTACCCCTCCGCCCGCCCACTTACAGGCTCTCCTTGACAATGGTGTGACCAAATCCTATAATTTTCACATTGGCCAGCTCCACTTTCAGATTAATCGCATTGCTGTTACCCTGTGAGATTCTGATGCGATTCAGGTGAAATGGATCGAAGCTTTTGATGCTTGTCAGACCCGGTATGCCTATAGGTATATGATTACCGTTAACTGGAGTTCCCTTTGGGGTTAGGCAACTCACCATCGTTCAGTTTATCGAATAACTGCTGTATGCTCTGGGTGGAACAGTTGACGAAACTCTTATCGGCTATTTTACATTGTTTGATGTAATCAGCTGCGTTTTGATTAGAATTTGATTTGATTTTATGAGTTGAAATTAGTTGAATTACAAGACAAAATAGCACACAGAAATGGGGTGTAACAAATCCGGTTTAGTGGTGCAATATTTGGCAAAAAAAAGCTTTAAGTGGGTTAGTCACAATTATGCCGGGCAGCCAAGCTAACATACCGTTCGTAGTGTAAGTCTTGTATTAAAAGTGTAGCAAAAATTAATAACAATTATGATGCACTTATTTAATTTTTTTTTTGTCTTAAAACACTTAATTAAATTTAAGTAGTTTAGCACATTCATCGCTTCACTTGACACTTACGAGGCTCCGTTAAGAATGCATCGTCACTTTGCACCTCGTGAATGGCCAAAGTAAGCAGCAAAACGCGGCCAAATAGCAACCACATCTTAGCCACAATCTATAAACTGATTTAACTTTATCTTAATGTATATAAATCAAAGCGCTTGCACGTCCAGCTCCAGCAAGCTGTGCATGAAAACTGAATGAAACGCGCGTTAAATATTTTACAATTTTCATATTTTCTGCACTTCACTTTCATTGAAGCCGCTGCTGGAAAACTTGATTTGAGAGTGAGACCCAAAGATTTCGCAACTTCAAAGCAATTGCAGCTACAACTGCAACAACCGTTTTACTGTGACGTCAGCATTGCGCAGGCGCAACAGTCGATCAGTTGTTGTGTCGATCAGTCGAACAGCTGTACAGTTGTACAGTGGGACGACAGTGGGACAGGCACTGGACAGTGGGCCAATGAGCCGAGCAGAGAGAACAAATGTGGCTGTTGCCGCTATCATTTCATCATCGGCTACTTGCAGTTTGTTGTCTCTTGGTTTTCTCGTTTTTTCTAATTTTCGTTCATTTTTTGGTGGAGAAATAATACGACGTCAATAAAATTCACAAGTGTAGACAAAATGTGTTGACACTTGTACAGAGTGCGCAAATTGCAACACCGGTTAAAAGTAATTGATTCTGCGTTTGATTTGGAAACCAAACCAAAGTTGGTCATTGCGCTCGCAAATTCCACTTTTAAGATGTCTGTGCTTGAACTTGATGGAACGACAAATGTAGCGATATGCAAATTAAATGTGGTAATAAAATAAAAAAGAGTTTACGGTGAAGTTGAAGTGTGATGAGCATAAAAAAGCATTTAAGTTGCACTTAAAAATTTTATGATTATTATTTTAGTTACAGATTAAATTCTAAGCTTGAACTTCATAGAAACATGTCTTATACTTGTATTTAACATCAATAGACTTATCGGAAAAGCTGTGGTGATGTTCAGAGATGTGTAGCTATTTCATGTAGTAGTTATTGATTTCTTTAGTTCTTCACAGTAAATGAAATGTCTACAAAATTTGCGTAAAAAATGCATGCAATGCCTGGAAAATCTCACTGCAAAGAGGCGTGTGATCCTACAAGATAGCTCCATATACAAGTGCAACTTCTTCAGTCAACAATCCTTCTTGCTGCCAAGAGGTCGCATTAGTGTCCTTCAAGTGGCCGCTTAGTGCCTATGCCAAGAAAACTGACCAGGAGAAAACAAACGACGACAACTTAGTCAGATATTGTGCAACATGCAACAAAAACTAACTCACTAAGAAAGAAAAGAGTTCCGTGCATGCCCAGCCATATATCAGGCTTGATGTCATGCCCTCCCAGCCGATGCCAAAATCAGGGAAGTCATTTTTCGACTGCCCCATACGTGCATCCACAGACAACTATACAATTTTTTTTTGTCCACCCACAATAAGTCCTACTTGGGGAGGGTGTGGGCTTTTCTTGTGTCCAGTCTATGCACTTAGTTAAGAACAAACTTTTGGTATCTCTTATCGTTGGTCGCATACATCGCTGTTTCTTGTGTACATTTTCAATGGATTTATGCTGCCACCCAAACCAAACCAAAAAAACTCGGCTCTTTTAAGTATTTCTTATTGCGTTGACTGTTAAGCGCATTTTTCAATTACTGCAAAGTTAAGTGCACATTTCATTTTGGGAGGGCAATTACCAAAATTAAATAATCTGGCAAAATGACTTTTGCTGGCAAAATCACTAATAATAAAAAGAAAATTATCTTGCGGCAATGAAAGTTACGTGAATTAGGAAAAATATTAATTTGTTATAGTTGCTCAATATGTGTTAAAGTTTATTAAAATTACATATGTATGTAATTATTATTAATTAATAAGTTATTTTTAATAAATTTTGTCTATTCAGAAATGCAGATTCTTTTTTGTTCATATTTTAAGTTGTTCCAAATGTTGCGAGTCAAAAAGCGTTCCATTCCACTGTTCCAAATCAAAATCTGGTTTAATATGTCGATTACGATACCTTTTTTGTATCGAAAGCAAGCGATATTTTTTTGTTAAACACAAATATATTCCAAGAATAAAATAATTCCAAAGAATAAAAAATATCTGAATAAATCTGAAGAAAGACGATACTTTTACTACCTTCAACTCGATGGAATTTGTAAAAGGATTAACAACAATGTTCTCCACCTGAAGAAGTGCAGAGCCGACACTTTTCCAAACACTTTTGGGTAAGCCTAATGAAAGTTGAGCAATTTTGCTTATCGTAATAATAATTTGGCAAGCGAAGCAAACAAAAGGTGTGCACCACATGGAGCGGAGAACCCTAAGACATTATTAAGTTCTAAAACAATGAGCACAGCATTCAAAATAATTATCTTGGGCTTCTGATCAGAAGGGAAACCCTTTTTTTGGAGAAATCTTTGAATTGCTGGCCACACGACACACGAAGACTATTAAAAAATATGCGCATGTTAATTTAAATAAAGTGCGGAGGCAAAACAGAGCAAACAAAGGGACGACAGGCAACAAGCAACGAGGCAAATAAAAGCGCAACCGGTCAGGCAGAGAGTCAGGCAAGGATTCAGGGACAGCAACGGGAAAGGGGACTGGACCAGAGCAAATATTAATCCGCAAAAAGGAATTGTCACAAATTGTGTGCTGACTGAGAGGTGGCGGAAACTGCCCCCTGGGCAAACAACAGCTGCAGCACCAGAAGAAGAAACAAAAAGAAAAAAAACTGAGAGAAAAAGGGCAAAAAGCTATGTCCCTTTGACTGAGAAATAGGGTGAATTGGGTTATGTGTGGTGATGATGGAAAGGGGCGAGATAGGGAAAGGTAGGTCTAACCTTGCCAACACTGATTGTTTCAAATCGCAAGTTTGGCTTACCTTTTTGGGAATTAATTTGGCAAATAAACGCTGACAAAATGCAGGCAACTGGACAAGGACAAAGCTGGATTCGTACTGGGCGTGGCATTGTATGGGCCAACTAATAGGATTTTGATGATATTTGCCCTTCACTTCGGCCCGCTGGCGTTTCAGCCGCCGCCATAATCAATTTTTGGCCAGATTTTTTTGTTGTTGTTGTTGTTGTATTGTTGCTTTTGTTACTTTTGTGTGTTTCTGTTGGTCTGTTGCTCGGTTTGTTGCTTGCTTTTGGCCCGCTCAGATGATTGTACCCTGTGACCCGTGAAATGAGTTTTGCAATGTGTGCGAGTGTGCGTGTGAAAGAGGTGTGTATTGGTAGTAAAGGATGCTGGTCAAATGAAATTACCAACACATTCAATGGAGAAAAAGCTGCTAAAGCCAAATGCTGCACCGCATTTCGTATTCATAGCATTCTTTTGCTCCCTCACTCCCATGTTCTGGCTTTATCTCGCCGTCTTTATCTTTCAATGCGATTTGAGTGTGCGAGTGTGTGGGTGTGGCATTATAATTAATTTCAGTGGCCCAAATATGTAAATTTGATTACGAGTAGAAGCAAAAGTATATGCATAAATATTACGCATACGCAGCAGTATTCACAATCTCTATACTGAAAAGGGCTAAAGGGCGGCTTCTAAGCCGCTTAAATTGACTGGTTTCGAGACAAGCGGACTACAAAACTGCTGCCCACATGTGGCCACGTTCGTGTCCCTGTCCATGTCGCAGTCGCAGTTCATCAACGGACAACTTTGGCCGTCAGCCTCGTTACCAGCTCCAAACTTTTGTATCCCTTTGTCCTTTATTTTTTCCCGCGACTTTTTGACTTCAACTTTAAATGAATTTCATAACAGTATTTTCTTTTTTTTTTGTATGTGTGTGGTACGTTTTGCAGCTGCAGTTGTAAGCCAACTTTGCATAGATTAGTCACAGTCCAAAAAAGTTGTCCCACTGCTGCATTGCATACTTTTGGGGATATTTTAATTAACGGCGGACTTTCAAAGCTGATAATTAATGTGCCGCGGTTTGCAAAGAACAACTTTACCTAAGGAAATATATAGAAAAAGAAGTAGATGCATTTTAATTAACTTATATATTAAATGCTCTCATTTCTTGAACATTTGAAGTCCCATTTGAAGGCATCTAGGATCAAATTAAAGACTGACTGCTCAAAACTGAACAGTTTCACAAGACAATCTATTGAAGTTTCCCGCCAAGACTATTGAGAAACCCAACAAAAGAGCCAAGTAAATTTGTATAGCCAACAATAACAACAAAGCCAAGAAGAATGACTAAATCTTTGCAAAGAAAACCTATTAGTTGTGCGCTGTATGAAACCGTGGAGTCAGAGCAACTAAAACTCTAAATTTCAATAGAGCGAACTAAGCAAAGTTTACAATAAACAGCAAAAACGGCTTAAACTGCCGCCAGGACAAACTATGAGTGCAGTTACGATCACGCAAATAGTTACAAATTTATAGGGAAATATATCATAAATGGCATCAAAAAAGAATACTCATACTGTAATTATTTCAGACTTGGGTAAACGATAAGGAAAGAAAATAGTGACAGAAAAAGGCAAAAATTTGTCTAGATAATGTTTAAGTTGGATTTATTTGTGTGTCCTTGGCTGTAGCTAAAGAAATAGAGTATTTGGTGCTGCATATTTGCTGGCAAATAGAGCAAAGTCATCAACGCTGCATGGATTGAGTTAGATTCCCGGGTTTTTGTGGACTGTGGGCTGTGGGCTATCATCATCATTTGGGAACCTTGGCAAATAATTTGAAAAATCAACACTGACATTCAAACGATGCGTTGCCGCCTCGTGTCGTTTCGCCTCAAGACGACAATTTGCGCCAAAAAGTAGACTTCAAATTGCGCAAAAGTTTATTTTGTTGTTGTTGTTGTTTCTGCTGTTGTTGGCCTTGAAATTGACGCAAAAGTCAGATTTGGAAAACATACTTTTGCCATTTTCGAAAATCACACTTAGCTGCTTGTTGTCGTTGCCGTGGCCCTTACTGTCTGTAGTTTGTTGGGTTGTTTGTGTATTTTGCTGTTGCTACTTGAGCACTGAAGTAGATGAAAGGCTTTCGACATCGCCAGTGCGTAGACCGGAGCTTAGACGACGGTTCAGAAATCGGGTTAAAGGGTATGGGTATGGGTAAGGGAGACCGTTTGCTTCTTGTTTATTTATCGCAGCGTGTGCGGCTTTTTTAGTCAAAGTCCCAGCCTCGTCGCTTCGTAGCTGAAGTATGTTTGCCAATTGAAATGCTAGACAAAGTATCTATATACATTCACGATGATGATGTTGATGTCTGGGTAGAGATAGATAAATTGATGGGTTCGAATTGCTTTAGTTTTGCGGCTTTAAGGTGACACACGTTGCGCTTTTCAAGAGCCATAATGTTTTCTTTTTATTTCGCTCAAAGTTGAAATTGATTTCAGTTTGGAACAGACTACATTAAACGTATAAACGTTCTAGCTCAATAAATCTGAGGAAGGATTTTGGCTAAATCTGCTGCATTTGACAATTCTATGCGCTTAACTACTATTTATTGTAGCATATAAATAATTAAATCGCAAATTTGCTGATTTTACACAAAACATAATAATTAAAGATATTGTCACACGAAAAAAAGGGGAAAAAAAAATTGAAATGAAACTACTTTATTTTTTGCAGCATGCAATTTAAATGGGCATAAATTCCAAATGAAAATATCGAATAGCAACAACAATGATGACGAGACCTGATCGAAATTTACTTTGAAAGCTAACGAAAATTTTGTGCTGAGCGCGTGAAAATTAATTAAAATATTCCTGTTACTGCCAAACGCCGCCGGAGCATAACTGAATTTTAATTGAACGCAATCAATGCGAATTTATGGACTCCATTTACCCTACTCTACGCTGTACCCTTTCTCCCCTTGAGTCCCTTTGCCTGCCCTCAGTTAAGCAGTTTGCCGGTCCTCTAAAGCTCTTTGCAATTGGTGTTAATTTGTCTGCGAGAAAATATTAAATGGAAAAATCAACTTTTACCTTTAGCTTCCATTCAATGAGAGATATCTGTATGCTTATACAAAAGGAACTTGCTTTTAGATAAGGGCAATGAAAACGTAATTAAATTTTAAGGAATTCCTATGGCATAAAGCATTTAATGAATGGGGCACCTTTTTTTTTAGTCACCAGTTGATAGCGGAGTATCCTGGTCTACTGAAATCGATTTAAAGGTGAGCAGAACTCTACAGAAAAGTGTATAAATTGCTAGTTTATCATTTAAATAAAGTTTAATAAATTATGAACACAATACAGTGATTTAATTGACAGAATTTTTAAGACTTTTGAAAATATTTTTATGTCTTAAGACTATAAAAAAATATTATTTACTTTAAAGTTTCGATTATTTAAATTCTAGGTGCGAGTGTATCGAGTGTGTTAAGTAAATATGAATGTAAATTGTCTGCGCACATACACACGTAGTGCAATATTATGTAAATGTAAATGCAATTAAATATATTTACACATACCGAGTGGTGCAATCTGATATTTATTTGGATTTTAAAGCTTGTGCAGTGCAATTGTTGTTCATGGCACTCGAGTATAAATAAATGCATTTCGATATCAAAGAGCAATGAGCAGAAACGGTAGCAGAAACAGAAACAGCAACAACAACAATGGAAAAGTCGAAATGAAATAAATCGAGTAGAGAAAATCACTGTGACAGGAAGAAACAATTTAAGCACGTTGGACAGGATAAGCCGTTGGCCGTATTAGTGTCTGTAACAATGCCGTAATGCACTCACACACACACATACACTAGAGAGCACGCGCATACATGAGAATGGCACTGCAGTTTACACAGTTTGAAAGCGACATGGTCGTAGATTCTGCAAAAAGGATTTTGGAAGCAAACGAACCGAAAATTTTACACGTTGACGATGTGAAAGCAGGATGACAATGAGAATGGCGACATTTTCTAATGCAATTGTTATACACCAAGGTGCGACAGTGTGTGTGTATGTGTGTGTGAGTGAGTTTGTATCTTGCAGATACTGCCACTCTCAGTCTCTTAGTTTAACTAGCGCTGTGTGTGTTTGTGTGTGTAATTGATTTTATCGGTCATGTTAATTTTGATTAAATATGCAAATCGACGATACAAATTCGCAATTGCCACATACTCACCGCACTCACACACACACACAGAAATATGCAAAACTGAAATGGGAGACACGTGCAACCCAAGCCAGCTGAAAGGTATATTACCTATGGAGCATTTCTCGGCGCTCCTTAACACGCCCCTTGGTCCCCCCTTGGCCCCACGCATTGACAGTTATTATGTTACGGTATTATCTCGTTATTTATGCAGCAGATGACAAATGCAATTTGTTGTTTGCACATTGGACCTGCACTGCAAAATGGCAATAGGCAAAATGGCAAGCGACTGGCAGCCAAAAATGGATGCAAGGACATGATAATTTCCAATCATTTGAATAATCTCTACTCCTGGCTGCCAGCACAGTCCGTTTTGAGTCAGATTCCGTGTCCGTGTGCGTGTCTGTGTCCACGGTGGTCTGTGAAAATATTAGCTTAAGAAAATGTCTAACGAGCTCTACGTGCTGCGGCATGCGAAAGTGTTCCTGATTGTGGGCAGTTGTGCCTTTTGTGGGCGTGGTCTATTAGCTGCAGTGTCAGTGGTTGACTTTGCTGCGGTTTCGACTATTGATTAAAATTGTGGCATTTGCGTTCTGTTCAATGTAATCGAATGACATGAGTTGAATCGATAATTAGCAATTGCATTTTGGCTAACTTATGTAGAGCTTGAATACCAGCAACTGTGTGTATCTACTCCAAGTTAGAGTTTATAAACTATAGAATAAAATCCATTGACATTACATAGGTTTTCAAAGTGGACTGTTATCTTTTCCACTGCTGCATAAGCTGTTTACCTATGTTCAAATTTCTAATCATAAATCGAAATCACTTGTTCAAAAGTGGCACAGGCAAACACGAATATGTCCGGCGACAGCATTTTATATACTTGAAGTTTTTTTTATATCTTATCAGGGCTATAAACGGCTCTAAATTTTAATATAAATGGAGGAGGTATAAAAATGTGGGCCGCTAACTTAAACGATAGAACCGTGTACAGTCCCAACTAGTGGGCAAAGGCTCTTGACTCACATAAAAAAGTAAATATGAAGAAATCTAGCAAGTGAAGGGGTGTTTTCGATATTTGTATTTCTGAAGTAGAGCTGGAAAGAGTTTCCGTATTTTACTGATGAATCTTAATTGATTTGGTTGACTAAAGCTGCAGCTGTCAGCTGATAAAGATCAAATATGATTGCTCTGTGATTGATGGGACTAATGTGAGATTACAGATAAAGAAAGCAAAATTTAGGATCTTGCAGGTTTTTTGAGATTTAGGGAAAAGAAAGAAGGAAAGAAGATTAAAAGAAAACAATGTCGTTAGACTTTGCATAGCAGACACTGGAAAAAATTAGTAATGAGTCAGAGTTAGGTACCAATAATGCCATTAAATATTAAAATAATATAATTTTTTCAAATTTTTAATTATTAAAAATATTTTAAATACATTTTAATGATTAAAGTTTCTATTAAAAGCACCACTGGCATAGTTATAATACTAATAGGAATACTACTTGATAGTAAAAGCTGTTAATTTTTACAGTGTAAGTGCCGCAGTTTATTCACCCTTTACTTGCCTCCCATTCATATTGAAATAGAAATAGTCATAAGGCAAATCTAATTGCCATAGAGCTTGACAAATGATGTTGGGTCTATGACTGCCTAGCGCAAAGGATAAAGGACAATGGATAAAGTATAACTGCAGGTAGCTTTCATTTCGATGGCGGCTGGAAAAATTGTTCTGTTGCAATTGTTGCCTGCAGCTACAGCAGCGACATCCACAACCACCTCTGCAACAGGCAACAACAGAAAAAAGATATTACACCCTGTATGTTCGGGGGGCTTTTCCAGTGTGTGAATGGTGTCATTAAACGATTTTTCATTGCAAGCTGCCGCAGGTGAAATCTGTGCGGGCTTAGGTAAACATCGGGTTTTTTTTTTGCCCACTGTTTGATGGTTTGACTCTTAACGGTCGGCGACCTTTTGGCACAGCGACCGAGAGCAACTATTGGACTTTAAATCACCGTCATTTAATTTAATAAATTTCCATTTCTTTGCATTGAACGAAGCCGGAAATTGAAAATCATCTTTACCTGTGTGCAGTGTTGAGCGACAAGAGCGGAAATTATTATTTCTTTATCGATAAATTTCCCCACACCAGTTTACACCCAATTTTGACAGGCCAAGTTTTTTATGAATTGTTATGAGTTGCCTTCGTTTACTACTACTTTTACTCCTTCCATGAAACCTTCAATATTTAAGCCTGTTATAAAAGTTACTGCACTGCCCAAATACCAATCATTGAGCTTCCATTGTCTTGCATGGGCGTTTTGTGCATTGACCAAATGATTATGCAATCAGAACACGTATTTTTAATCAGTCTTACGTGCGAATATTCCCCAAATTTACCCAGTGGCATGTCAATGGCCTGTCATTTGTGCAATTTAATTAAACTCTTAGAATCGTTAATGAAAGCCCTGAAAATGGTCCACTAAACTGGTATGTAAACATTATAGAAACTTTATAAAATTAGGTTTTTAATGGACTGAAATGACCAAGATTTGAATTTAATCAATGGTTTCTAAAATTATACAAATCTTTGAGATTTTTTGATTACTAAACAACCCACACATCGATTAATACTATAAACGAAAAGAATTCAATTCTTGTTCTATCAGTAATCAACTACTGGCTGAATCACTTGACTTGGCGCCATCTTTGAACAGTTATAACTTGACACGGATATAATGCCGAACAGTCATATAAAGTTTATTTGGTGAATGATTATTGACAAATTTCCAAGGAAATATACCTGCTGGGAAATAGGTTAAACAACAAAATTCTTTGATACGCTTTTCACTTGTCACTACTGCAAAATAAAATTTGTGTCAAATTTAACAAAGACTTTTTATTTTGTTCGATCAAATCAATTTCAATACTTAACATTCTAGAAAAGTCAGTAGAGTTTTGTCAACGTATCGTGTACAACTTAATACTCGATAACTTTTTAGTTGGACTGGAATATAAAATCTTAAGAAAGTACACATCAATCTAAGTATATAGTATATATATTTTTGCCTTGGCTGAAGATAAGATATGCCACATTCTTTTTGTGTACCCAATTATTGAATGCGAGGAATAATAACCATGAGGTAGAGCCCCTTAAATTGACTTATGCAATCGAAAAACGTTAGTTTACTTAGTTGTTGGTGCTAGCGGAAATAGCCAAGCATAAAATTGATTAGACAAGAGATTTAGGTTAGTGTTTCTATGGGCCGTGTTGCAAAAGGTGTGAGTTTTCGTTGGACTTATTAGGAAAATCAAGTTTGTACACCTGTTTGTTAAGCAATAAAGGTGTTAATGCCTTGTCCCCAATTCCATTTAAATAACTTACAGTTTGGTCTATTTTTGTTGGGTTTTTATTTATAAAATTCTTTGAATAATTATTGAAATTATTTATAATTAACTTATAGTTCAAGCTCTGTAAAAAGTGTTTAACAGGTTATTAGCAATATAAATTAACTGCTCGTTTAATCATAATTTCGTTGTTAATAGTAATGAAAATTTATGCTGACTTTAAAATTGAATTATTGTAATAAATTGCACAAGTAATTATTATTTTTTAGATATTCAATGATTAATAATTATTAATTGGTTATTGCAATGAATGAAGTTTATAAATTTTGTCAAGCGATCTCCGCTGGGGAATACCTGACGCTCTTGTTTTGGTAATATTCCCGTGCCAATAAAAGTACTAAATATAGCTATGCGTAAGTATAGATTACCCTTGAGTATTGCCTAGAGCAGCACCTTCGAACGGAGCACTAAGTACACCTACTTGTGCTGTTTATTCAAAACTCTTATCTTATTGATGGATCTAAAAGATAATTATTTTTTATTTGAAAGACTTTTATGAAATTAGATGTAGACTTCTTCGATAAGTAATATTTTTTTTTGAATTTACAATATTTGATTATCCCATGAACTGAATTCTAAAATTTTTGTTGCTACCTTCTTGAGTTCCTCAACCGATTGGTATTTATCAAAGGCAATGCCTATATCTTATCTGGCCGAGTTTACTGGTAACTGCCGCAGTAGAAGCAAGTATTGATATTATTACCAAAAACAGTATACATATATTGTATATAGGTGAAGTGCATATGAGTGTGTGCTTATATATGAATTCATACATATATGGTTTGATTTTGGGGTTTCTTATCAACAAGAACGAGTCGATACGTTTGACGACCTTTTACACAATTTTTGTTTGCTCAGTGACGACGACAAACACACACAGTCTGAATTGCAGGTAGTACCCGCACACACACACACACACGCGTTGGGTTAAACTGGACACGGAACACATGCTGATAAGCCAAGTCGATTAAGGGAGATATACCAGGTGTAACAACTTGAGAAATTAGTGGAATTCTTTGTACTGCTTACGTATGGACTGTTATTACTGCTAAAATTCAGCAAAAGTTTAACCTGTTAACGCGATTCGTCATATCTACATAAATTGAACCTTTTTCACTTGGCGCTTTTTATCCATGGCACATTCGTCATGAGGCCGTCATATCTATATGTGTATGTTGCTTGTCACCGTCAACGTTTGCCACTATCGATAAGAGTTCCCAATCCAAATCCAGTTATCTACTCCTCACACACACATACACTCAACACACAGGCACACACACACAAGCACACTCGTGTTGGGCTGGAAAGATATTGCCTGAGTAAAAGGTAAAGTAAATAAAAACGTTCGTCAGATAAGGCATATCATATAAATAGCGATATCTACAAAAATATGTCATTATTTCGTTATTGAACTCCGAAGTATTCAGTACTCGTTCCGTATCGTCTGCCGCTACCAGATACCACTATATGGAAACTATATGGAAATCTGTGTGTTGGATTAAAGTGTTGTGTATAGATCAATCGCTCGTGAGTCAAGTGTGTATCCAACTTCCTAGTTGTTCCAATTTTGGGGTATTCCAAATCTGTTATACGGTGTGAATTGGCAAGTAGAATAGCAGGCTTATCACACGTTCCATTTGACCAAGTGTGAGATTCTTCTATTCTACTTTCGACAAACACCAACCAGCGTTGCTTTGGATAACCAATTTCACAACAGTAAGTTTCCCAATATTCTGGATTTGCTCCATCAAGCACTTGGTGCGAATATCTTATGTAAATATATAGAAATATATTTATCTTTCCGTGATATCAGTCAAATGCTATGCGACCATTCACTTTTAAGCAATTTATTATGAATGGGTTTGGCTGTAAGCTTAAAGGGTTGTCTTTTTGTTTGATTTGATTTCATTATTTCGTTGGAATTTTGTCATTCCTTCAATTTCTTTACTACTAACATAACCTAGAAGTAACATGTGATTTTCCTGATCTTATCGATACGCCGATTTGGTTTAGAAGCACATAAACAAGTTTATATAAACCTGCTGTTGAAATCAAGTTTCCGTCGACGTTCTGTAGATAAGAAACGTTCTTGCGGCATTTCTATATTTTATTGATCAATTTATAAGACTTCGATAAGGGGATTCACTTGCGCTGCGCGTGTTTTAAAGTATTCAGTTTCGTGATTAAATGATATCATGCCTTTAGTTTGACTTCTGAAAGGACTTTTACGAACCTATACTATCTTATCTACACGTACTTGTAGTGAGTACTAAATTTTAATAATATAATGAATCTAACTGCAGCACAGTTTAGTCGTGGCAACCCTTGCGTGGAAAAAAAAACGACGCCTATATCCATGTCATTTGTCTGTCTGAAGCCCTCTCTACTCCAAGCTTCCCCCGCTGGCACTGCCAGTCAACATAATGAAAATGCAATTAATTTTTTCCAGCAATTTCTTTTCGCTCCCCCAAGTCAGAGCTGACACCGACAACGACTCCAGCTCCAGCTCCTGCTCCAACTCTAACCCTGATTGTGATTCTAACTTTGACTGTGATCCCGATGCTGTTGCAATATTATGACTCCTGCTGTTTGCTCTGACAGTCAACAGGGCTAGAAAAAAATGTTGATGTTTATTGTGAAGCATATTCTGTGGAAGGAAGAGCCGCAATTGCACTGTCTCCCATCTCGTTTTCCTAACCCCTGCAGCACTCTTCTGGCCAACCATTCGCATTAAATGAGGAAACCAATTATTCGCGCTTATAAAGATTTACCGCCATATACAGTTAGACAGATTCAGCAGCAGTTACAGCTACAGATACGTTTACAGTTAGAGTTTCGCTTGCACTGACAGAAAATAAGTAATGAAATTTACATTTGGTACTAAATGATGTATACAAATCAGTACAAAAATGAATTTAATTTTAAAAAAATTTAAAAAATAAATAATATAAAATATTTACGTTGAGCAATCTGTTAAAAAAGTATTTAATTCATTAACATTTATTTTAAGTAAAGAAATGAAATAAAAAATCCTCTTTTTTACTTGTTTCAATGTTTTTTTCTAAGTGCGTTTCTTTATATGCCCAGTTAGCAGTTCAAATTGTACCCTCAACTTTTTTTGTATCCATTTAAAGGTGTTTATCACTACAGGGTGCCTGATTAAAGTCGATAAATTCATTCGTTTGGATAGACGAATAGGCTACTGTTGAACTCAGTTTCAGTTTTGTATCTTGCAGACTTGAGATATTTTTTTTTTATTGCCTGTCAAGCACTTAACGCTAATGCAGCCGCAATTTCCGGTAACCCAAAAACGTTTTCATTATAATTTTGCACATTTTGAACGTCCTTTTTGGATGGCAATTGCCGGCAAGCCAATTTTTTTGCATTAACAATCCACACACACATTGACACAAAGCCTATTGGGCCCCACACTACTTGGTCTGTGTCTGGCATAACTTGTCATTTGTCTAGGACACCCTGCAGTGGCGAAATCAGAGCGAGAATTTCGCTAAAATTACCTTTCATTTTGTCATCAAAAACCACTTGAATGGACGCCAACGACAATGACAATGACAACGGCAACGGGGACGACTTCAGATTCAAAAGGCAACAGTTGCCAGTTGCCAACAGTCTTGGCCTGTTCTGGGTTGCTGGCGTTAAGGGACTTGGCCGCAGCAATTACAGACGGTAATGTCCAGCCCCTTAAACCAAAAGACCCCAAACCGGGGAACGTCTTTTGCCTTTGCTTTAGCTGGCTGGCTTCAAGCTTTTTAGCCTTGGCATCCGGTTTGCGTTTTTGGCTTTGTACTGCACTTCTTGAAACCGAAAGCGCATTGGCCATGTTTCCCAAAAGGAGCCAAAGAAAGAAGCGTTAAATTAAAACGTAAATACCACTTAGTTGGCTATAAAGCAAGTGGCCAGCAAAAGCAGGCAGCTCCTTTTCGACTGGAGTTAGCTGTAATCAGTGGGTAATTAACCAGACAACGGTGTGCTCGAGCGTACAACTGGCCCAGGTACCTTACCACCTTGAAATTGCTTAATTTGTGCAAGGTAATTTAATCACTGAGCATTGTAGAGCATCTCCGACGAAGAGTTAATTCAAATGACTGCCTATAACTTGGCTGACGACTAGCCATTAATCTCAGACTATCTGCGAAACTTTAACTGGCAGCGCCAAGAGCCCCCAGACCACCGATATCGTGCGGGACCTCATTTTATGCCTTCACGCTTATCGGGCTACGGGCGACAAGTTTTTGGCACTCACTGTGCAAAATTGTATACGCCAAACTATAAATAAGTTTCTAAACGTTCATTTTGACAGTTTCATCTACACAAAACGAGCACGAAAATGGCACAGTCATCCCACAAAGTTTCCATCCTTTTTTCTCCCCATTTCTTTTTTTTTTCCAGTTTTATTTTTATCAACATGGCGTCGTATCACAGTTTGAAAATTTTTCCGTGCTTCGTGCTCGGTTCTTTGGGAAAATTGCAACGGCTGCACATTGGGCAAAAAATTCTAAACTGCAATAAATTCATCAAATGTGCAATGGAACATGCTGTAATGTCACACCCACAACACCGCCATACCCAACCCGTTCCCTAGCAGCACACTAGAGCCCTCTCGAGGGCACTACCTCCCGCAGACTGGGTCTCCCCATCTGCATACTCCATTAAATGTACGCTACCCTGAATTGGACGATATTTTGTAGGCAAATGTGCAATAAATTGTAAATGTTTGTGAAACCCTGAGCGGTAGCATGCAACCCTGCCCCCTTGCCACCAAAAAAAGGGTAGAGAGGGCACTGCGGTGGGGCGACAGCTGCTCCGTTGTAAATTTGTGACGCACCAACGAACCGAGTTGCCCGTAAAACTTGTCCGCTGCACGCCTGTCAAGTTTTACAAGTGTTCTGCAGATTGTTTTTCGTTTCGGCTTAGATGGGGCAACACACAAAAAAACAAAAAAAATGACGCGCTTGTTTTGAAGCTGCGATAACGCGTACTAGCAATATGCAATTTACTGTCCCTTACAAAACGACACGACTATGCGCAAATTTGCCATGAATCGATCAGAGTAAGTACGGGAATCTTTATGAAGGCAAACTGACAGAGTTCATGAGCTTTGCAAGAAAGAAATTCAATAAATTTCACACGCACTTGCAGTTGACCATAGTAGTAGATAATGCAAGGTTAAGTAGCTTTTTATGAGTATGGAAATAATACAAAAATTAAATAAAAGTATTTAATATTAATATATAATATTGTTGGTATGTCAATTTGATTTATAGTTACAATCTGTATTCAATTTGAGTTCTTCTATAAAATTAGATCTGTTTTTATTAAGTTCTGTAACATTTTACAAGAAATTGAAGTACTTTAGTCCACAAACCTCTACAAGACTAGTTTATAGAATTAATTTTAGCCAAAAAAATGCTGTGTATAATCAGATATTTTGACATTCACTATACCCCCTCCAAAGAGCGTATTTGTTTAAATTTTTAGCATATATTAATGGCCAATTTGTGGATACTGAACTGGCCTATCTGCAATTGATGGTCCACAATTGTTGCCTCATTAATGTTATTATTTGCAACAATAATGTGCAGCCAGGCAGCAAATTTTTACCCACATCGAATTGGCTGCATTCAATTATGCAATTATTATATGACTTTTATTTAATGCAATTAAAAGTCAAAAGCGTTCGGTCAGTCGACACTGGCCACGAAGCTGAAAATTCAGCTGCGTGTGCAGATTCCAGTCGCACACAGATACACACACATGCACAATGAGATACAATGCAATCAGCCAAGCGCGTTTGGTTGAAAGGTGGCGCTCACGAGGAGCAATTTTCAATGGACGTTGAGTTCGTGGGATCCACAAAGTTGCCTAACGCAGCAAAAATGTTTGCGCACTCACACACACCCACACACACACACCCCCACACACATGTCCTCACACACTCACACCCTCTTGGCTTAATTTAGCTATTAAACGTTATTTTTATTTTTTGATAGGAACGCAGCAATTGGATACTCCTGCAGTCTTCCAGCCCAACTGCCACACCCCTTTTTTCACACGTGCAGAAGCAACGGGTTCTTGCCACTTGCGGTGGCCATTTGTCTGTGGCAACATTTTTGCAACGCAACGGAAACGGAAAATGTTCCATTGGTCGGTCTACAAGTGCACTGCGCCCAAAAAAGCCATAGCCTAAAAGCCAAAAGCCGCCAATGCATAAGACTTAAATGCAAATTTTGGGCCCGCTTATTTCGTACAGTGTACAGTGTGCTGTGTTACCCACTGTACCCCATACAGCCCAACAGCTTGACACAGTGGAGCGTTAAATTAATCGTGGCAGCTGCCCAACAGTCTCCACAGTGAGAAGACTCCACTGTTCAACCATTTTTTATGTTTTCATCTCTTTTTTTTGGGGGGCCTCTCCATATGAGCGCTTTATTGGTTTGATGCAATTTTTACTGTTCTTGCTCTTTTTAATTTCCTTCTTTTTTTCCAGGATTCGGGCTACTCCTTTGGGTAACATCGAAATTTAAAATATTAACCAAAGCGCACATTAATCTTGGCCAAAAATGCAGCCATTGGGAGACTCTTAATTGCAATGTTTCAGCTGAAATTACTGAGCAGCCAATTAAGCTGGTACATCAAATATAAAACGACATCATTATATAGATAACACTCTGCAATTTCTTAAATAATAATTTTGATTTTAAAAACTATTAAACATTTTATTTTAAATATTTTTATTTTTGAGCTTACCTAATTTTCTTAAAAATTATGCTCTTATATGGACTAAATCAATTTGAATCTAGGCCTCTGATCATACTCCTTAGCCTCCTGGCTGGCAAACCAATTAGAGCACTTGAAAATGACCCAATCCCGAATGGGACTGGGCGAAAACTTGACCACAGTCCGGACTTTGGTACTTACTCTGCACTGTCGCATTTTAATCTGAGAGTGCAACCACAAGCACAGCAGCAGTAATAGGAGCAGTAGCAGTTACAGGTTCAGGCGCAGACACTGACAATTAATATTCAAATTTATTAGCCACCTATGAACCGAGTGTGTGCATTATCAGCAGGCACTGTACGCTGCTGCTGCTGCTACTGATGATGACTATGCACGTGTTGAGCAAAGGTGGGGAGCACGAGCATACTCCGGTTTGTCTATCTGGCACGCACATTGAAGTCACTGCAGAGATATAGACAAAAGTATAGGCGACAATTGCACGATGGGACCTAAGGGAAATATTTCAACGGCTGACCGTCCGACCGTCTGTCTAGCTGTCCCTCTGCACGTCTTTTTGCCAGTCCAGTCGAGTCGTGTCGTGTCAGTGCGCTTAATTATTTGCATATGATTAGACTTAATGGTCGAGTGAGCTACTGTGACTGTAACTGAGGGTAATCACACGAGCCAGCGACGCTGCTGTGTAATTGTTAATGATGATTAGATTCAATTTAGGGCATCATTAGTTAGCTGACATCGCTACAGTTGCCCTTCATTGTCTATTGTCTCATCTCCCAGCCGAGTTGCGTCTCTTTAAATTTATGCCAACGCCGCATGTCAGCAGGACTTGGATGGAGAAGAATATATGTGGTCGTGCTGGAGTCGTGGTCGGGGTTCGCAGGGGGTCAGGGGTCAGTGGGTGGTGACTGGTGGGCTAACGTTGACCCAAGGGGCTTACCTAAAACGCTAGCTGGGTAAATTTGCAACGTGACCTAAGGCCGCTGACTCGAGTCTGAGGTTAATTTCGCAAAATTGTCGAGTCAACGGGTAGCTAACCCCTTGCCGTTGTCTTTGCCCCCCATAGTCGATGATGGGAAGCTGTTTGAATAGTTCAAAGTGTATGCAAATGTGAGGCATTGTGTGGTTTTACTTTAGCCGGAAGGAGTCGGAAACGAAAGCAAAGTAACTATGGAAGGAGCACGCTGGTCATCTTCTGTATGGAATGTCCATTGTGCGAATTTAATCACTCTGAAAGCATCGATGAAAAAGTCAACTAATCGCTGCTCGCTAGTTGTTCATGCTAATTGCTCTGTGGGCGTGGTCAAATCCGACAACCTCAAGAGGTACAATTAGTATAATTGGGAGTTGGCGTTACCCACACATCAGCTTTAAGAAATCCCGCTTTAAGGGTGGATTCTAAAAATTACCAATTATTTTTATAAAGCTCTGATTTTCAAGTTTTTAATATATTTTTAATTAAGCTCAGAAATGTTTTTTTACTAAAACTTTGAAACAGCTGGCCAGGCCTGCCCGGCATAGCTCCACTTGTCCACTGCTGCTGGCAATTTGCCTCAGTTCTGTTTCAGTTTCAGTTTATTAACGCAAATTTATTGCAATTAGCGCTGGGAAATTGCAGCCGCAAGTGGGGACCGTCCAAAAAAAAAAAAAGTATAAGTTTTTGGAGGGTGAAAAGTTTTTAATTTAAGCAGAGCTTATTATCAGCTCTCGGCATAACTTTGAATAGGTGTGGAAGTGATTATAAAGTTGCGCTAACCGATTAGAAATGCAAAGTTATGCGCAAAATTTAATTGCATTTGTTGTTGCCATTCGAGTACTACTTAAATAACGAAAGAAAATTGTATGAAAATACGCGAATTTCCGTATATAATTTTGGGAGTAATCCTACTTCATTGCCATGCCCATAGAGAACTGGCGTGGCACCTTTCAAGAAAAGGAATTGCTGCTATGAAAACACTAACCATTCAGCCATGAAATTAACAACGCTCTCGAAAATATTGCAAAATGCAAAAATATTGCCAAGGCTTTCAGCCAGTCACGTTGTCGATGTGGAGGACACAATTTTTTTTTTTTGGCGTCTACAGACTGAGACGTCTATTGAGGAGCCAGGCAAGCAAGCTACAAATTCTAAAGGTATTTAAATGAAAATTATATGCACTTTGGCTTAAGTTAGTCGACGAAAGTGTAGCCGCCAAGATTTATGGTTATGCTGGGCTCCTCGATGAATTGGAAAATACGTACACGAGTAGAAGTAGTTGGAAAAGTGATGTGATTGCAGAACAAAGTAAATTTATTTCTTATCCTGATTACTTTTAACTCGACCAATTAAAATGCATTCTACATGAAGTAATCATATTTCAAATAAAAGTATCTCAACTCTTTTCAGCTATACCTTTGTGGCAATTGTGTAACTGACTGGCAGAAAAATAAACTCGTTCGAAGCACACAACAAGCAAGAAGAACAACACTCACACACACTCACACATTGCCTGGGGGTGCAGTTAGATGATATATTTTTTATTCAGACTTCTCAAGTGCATTTTATGGCAAATGGAAAAAGTCGGGGTTTGTGTGGGTTTGTGTGTGTGTGCGTGCATTTGCCGCACTTGAGTTCACTTCATAACAACATATGCGCAAAAATTGACCACAACTTGGACTCTCAGCCGTAAGCACTTGACTGCTTAGGTGCACCAAACATGTAGTTTTATTTTTATTTTGTAAAGATGCTTCAGTTTGCAGAAAAATACACAACAGCTCCTAGAGGGAACTGGAGCATAGGGAGCTGAAAAGTGTAGCACAAAAATATGAGTGATTGGATATGGAGAGAAATCTAATTGCAGAGTGAAATGTTTATTTCTGTGCAAACTTTGTATTGGTTTCTCTTAAATTGTAATCCTAGTCCTTTAAGCCAGAACTGAACTGAACTGAATTGAACTTTAAGCATGGCAAATAGCATCAAGGCCTTTGAGAACTTGAACAGCTGTCAAAAAACTTGTCTCGCTTCAAATCGAATTAAGTTCAATTACATTTTGTGGGGTCTTGTACGAGTCACAGTCGGGGACTCCACTGCCGAGCTGACGAGTTGCCACTGCCGCTTTATTTTTTTTTTTTTTTGCTGGAAATGGGTATAAACTCACACAAAACAGTACATGTTGCAAGCAGCAGAGCAGACAGCACACATGCACACACAGATGGGTGTGCGCCGAGTGTTGGTGTGTGGAATAGGGTGTGTGCTGCAGAAAAAAAGGTGTGCCAAAGTGTGAAAACATTTTTGATTCATTAAAAATTTAAAAAGTTCAAAGTGTTTTCAGGCACACTCTGTGCCGTGCGCGTTGTCTATGGAAATAGGGCTGCCAACTCGTTTTTGCAATTGCATACCTTTAGGCGCACGTAAAGGAAGGAATCTAGTTGGGCGTTTAATTTGAAGCATGCTCTGCTAAGTTTTAAAAGCTAAAATTAAATGAGTGACTAAATTTATAGTCAAAGCCACCACAAAACTTACAAATCTGAGACTATCAAAGAGCTGTGAAGAACCCCAGCGACCCCATTTACGGCGGTGGCACTTGTCACGCAAATGTGACCGGAAATTGCTTGGCATGAAATACGCTCAAAAAGGATTTCGAGGGCAAAATTATTAAAACGTTGCTTTTCATTTGTGTCCAAGTACACTCAGAAATCCTTGCAAAGGCGATGACAGCTTGAACGGCTATTGCAAAGATACCCAAAAGACGGTTCACCGAAGGGAGGAATGGGACCAGAACGACTTGGATTGGGACAGGAACTTGGCTTTGATCTGATGTTGAGATTTTCGGCTTGCCCTCAAACGAAGTGCAGCCGAGCGGCAATAAGCGCACCTGCGTACATCAAGACGATGGACGAAGCTCCTTGCTCAGATTTTCTGCCAGTTCGTCCTGTTGTGCTCGATGGGCGTGTAAGCAACGAGTGAGCGAATGAATGGGCGCTGTCACACTCACAGCTAACAGCTCAGTGCTTCAAGTAGCAGCTCTCCTTTATTTTTGTTTTTTTTTTTTTTTGGGGGCCAAAGGAGGTCGTCGAATTCGGTGAGGCATGTGACAAAACGATGAACACATTGCGGGCGAGTTTAGCCTGCATTGTAATCACTTTGACATTTATGCATATCAAGCAAAAGGCGAAACTGTCATCACCATCAAGTCTCCCTCTTTGTGCTCTGTTCCACACTCATTCAAATGTGGCATTTTTAATGATGTCCAAATATTCAACTTCCAACTTCACTAAAAAACATTTTAGCATATCGGCTTTCAATTTCTTTTATAATCGTATTTTTATGCTGGTCTGATTTTTATTTCATTTTAAATGCAAATCAAGTAAATGCGCATTCATAAGTATCTTTTCGATAACGAAATATAAAAGTACAACTTCAAAAGACCCGTTTGAGGGATTTATTAAATTTTAAAAGCATTTCGCATGCAATTTGTTTAGTCAGTGTAAACTTTTAATAGTCGAAAGTAAGCGAGTGATAACAACGTTTTGTCTAGTTTAACAGCATCATTTCAAGCAATTTATAGCGTGTTCCATCTTAAATATACTTAATGAGTCTATATTTAATACATTTAATTTATCTTAATTTAGTGATTTTATTTTACGTGGATATAGCTATGATTAATTGAAAATTTTTGACACTTCAATAATGGCACGAGACACGTGAAAAGAATTTTGACACAAGTTAACGCGTTTGCAAAAATTTTATTGTAGAGCAACTATTCTTTTTGATCAAGTAAATATCGCAAAGTTTTGAGCACCGATTTGAATAGAATAGGATTCCGATAGGAATTTTTTATGTATCGATTATTAAATTGCAAAAATATGAATTTAAGTTTAATGAATGCTTGTTTTCATACCCACCGATGTACACAGATTAAGTTGTTGATCTAGATAATTTCTGATAATTTATTTTATTTGCGTATTTTGATCAGCCTGTCTGTTCGTATGGTCAAACTGATTTCAGTGATGGTAAGAGAACAAGTTCGAGCTTCAAGTTTAGTGAATCAATACAAGAATCTTTTTTTTTTCGATACAAGCCAAAATCACCCACAATAAGCCTAAAACCAGACACACCAGACTGCTTAAGTGCAATGCCATTTAAAGTTTTGGGCTGCCACGCCCCCCTTTTCCCATAGTAAATAAAATAATTTCCATACTTCAATGCCGTTTTTTAGGCATTTGTTCTCAACGTACAGTATTGTAATTTATAATTGCATATACTAATTATATTAACTATCATGAAAGTTGCATAAAGATCCCACTATATAAAATAAAGCTGAAAACGTAACAATATTGATAATTGAACGCAATGTCAATATATGGGTGCAAGCAAGACAAAAACATACAAGCATATGATCAAACGTTCTCGCTGCAAGTGTGGCGGCAGCGCAGCCAGCAGACGCTGGCGGTGCCGTCAAACGTATACATACATATGTATGTATGTATGTGACAGACATATAATTGCGTTTATTTGCTGCGTTTATTTACATTTGAGCTTTTTGATCCCCAGCTGCCCAAAAGCTCTACTCCACCCGGCACAGCTCCACCAGGCTCAGCCCGATACCAAAAGCTCTAAGCGTGAATAATGTCAACATCAATACTCGCTAATCGCTTAGTTCCTTTTGCGCATAGCATTTTTCTGCACACCTAATTACGAGCTCCGCGTTAAGCGCTTGAAAAAATAATTCATTTTGGTCCGATCAGCTAGAATTACGTAATTATTGCTTTTATTATTGCACGCGAACAATAGCAACGTTTATTTATAGCTTTAAGCTATTCGATCCCCAGCTGCACAAAAGCTCAACTCCACCCAGCTCTGCTCCACCAAGCTCAGCCCGATACCAAACGCTTTAAGCGTGAAAAATGTCAGCATCGATACTCGCTAATCGTTTAGTTCCTTTTGCGCATCGGTTTTTTCTGCACGCCCCAGCACGAGCTCCGCGTTACGCGCTTGAAAAAATAATTAATTTTGGCCCGATCGGCTTAAATTATGTGTCAAACGAAAGAGCAGCGTCGTGTGCATAAAATGAATAAAAAAAATGTTTCAGTTATAAAGGATTATCTAATATAATTAACGTTGAAAATTTTTCATTCAGCGGAGCCCCTGGCTGCGGGCAACAGATCGCCGTTTTGCGCACATTCCGCCATGTTTTTTCACTCTCTCAGACTCCCACTCCAATGTCGGTGAAGGCTGTTGCTGTAAATTCGTGTGCTCTCGCTCTAACGTATGCATCGGAATGCATGCGTGACTTCGTCGTGTTCGGTTCTCTACTAGTTGCGTTCGCTCCTTAGCGCTTATATGTAAAGTGCGTGTCTCTGCTAAGCTGCGTTCGCATGCTCTTCAGCGCGTTGGAGCTGCAGCGCTTAGAATATTTAAAGTGCGTGTCTCTGCTAAGCTGAGTGTATTTTTTTGTGTGATGCAGAAAGTGAATTGACTTAATCCCACATCCTAAAAGTATGCAGTGAAATTTTACTTTCTGCATCATTATCAACTAATGCCGTCGGCAAATTAAAATGTTAAGTGCAGTGTCGTATGAAGTGTAAAAAGTGAAGTGCAGTTTAAAAAGTTCGGTAAAAAATTGCTGATCAAATTTTTTTGTTTTTATTTTTTTTTTCAATTCTCTCCAATAATGATCTGCAGAGTCAATTTTGAAAGCAATAATGTATATTGCAGTGTATAAAGTGATACAAGTTCAGTGGAAAAGTGTGCAGAGGAAAAGTGCAGTGAAAAAAGTGAACTGCAGTGTAAAAGTGTATAAAGTGCAGAGTCAAGTGCATATTTCAAAAGTAATATGTTCGCTGATCTAATTTTTTTTTTTTTTTTTTTAATGGTCTCCAAAAATGATCAGCAGCTCTCATATCAAAAGTATTAATATGCAATGCATTGTATATAGTGTAGTGTAAATAGTGTGGTGAAAATGTGCAGTGAAAATATGCGATGCAGTGAAAAAAGTGAAGTGCAGTGTAAAAGTGTATAAAGCGCAGAGTATAGTGCATATTACAAAAGTAATATGTTCGCTGATCTAATTTTTGTTCATGCTCTCCAAAAATGATCGGCAGTTCTCATATCAAAAGCAATAATATGCAATGCATTGTATATAGTGTAGTGTAAAAGTGCAGCCCAAAGTGAACTGATAAAAGTTCAGTGGAAAAGTGAAAGTGTGCAGTGAAAAAGTGCAGTTAAAAAGTGCAGTGATAAAAGTGAAGTGCAGTGTAAAAGTGTATAAAGTGCAGAGTAAAGTGCATATTACAAAAGTAATATGTTCGCTGATCTAATTTTTTTTTTTTTTTTTTTTGCAAGCTCTCCAAAAATGATCAGCAGCGTTTAAATCAAAAGCAGTGATATATAGTGTAATGCATTGTATATAGTGTAGTGTAAAAGTGCAGCCCAAAGTGAACTGATAAAAGTTCAGTGGAAAAGTGAAAGTGTGCAGTGAAAAAGTGCTGTGAAAATATGCGATGCAGTGATAAAAGTGAAGTGCAGTGTAAAAGTGTATAAAGTGCAGAGTAAAGTGCATATTACAAAAGTAATATGTTCGCTGATCTAATTTTTTTTAATTTTTTTTGCAAGCTCTCCAAAAATGATCAGCAGCGTTTAAATCAAAAGCAATGATATGCAATGCATTGTATATAGTGTAGTGTAAAAGTGCAGCCCAAAGTGAACTCATAAAAGTTCAGTGGAAAAGTAAGAGTGTGCAGTGAAAAAGTGCAGTGAAAATATGCGATGCAGTGATAAAAGTAAAGTGCATATTACTAAAGTAATATGTTCGCTGATCTAATTTTTTTTTTTTTTTTTTTGCAAGCTCTCCAAAAATGATCAGCAGCGTTTAAATCAAAAGCAATGATATGCAATGCATTGTATATAGTGTAGTGTAAAAGTGCAGCCCAAAAGTGAAATGAAAAAAGTGCAGTGAAAAGTGAAGTGCATAAATAAAGTGAAAGTTAAGTGAATGTGATGCGAAAGCAAAGGAGAAGTATGCAGGAGTATATAAAGTTTATACAAATTTCTTATTGGAAATTGTTAAGATGTGAGTAATTTCTCAACTGTGTAAAGATCTAAACATTAAACAAATTTAATTTATTTTATTTCTTTTTAATACTTATACAAATTTATGATTATATTTGACTATATTTGCTTAAATTTATTTTTTCTTTGATTATTTTCCAGTTTTTGATTGCTATTGTTGATGCCACTTTGGTCACTTTGAAAAAATGTATCGGTAAGTGAAACTTTAATTAACATTGAACACCTTAAACACATATTATAAATCATTTATTGCTCCACTTACCAAACTCTCTGCAAGAGTATATTGGGTTTGGCAAAGTATGTAACGTCTAAAACACTCACATTCCAGGGTAGTCTAGTCGAGAATCATTCTAGCCCTTGACACATACCTTGTCTAACACAATAAAAAGGCTCTAAAAAAAATGTAATGAAATAATTTCCATTGTTAAAATGATAACCATATATCAAGCAGACACTGCTACCGACTCTAGTGCAGAAAGAGGAAGAGAACGAAGTAGAAACACAACCTTAAATGACATTAACAGTGCTAGCAAAAGCATCAAGAACAACGTTTGGTCGCGGCTGGCTTGACAGTTTTACAGGGTGTTGTTGGGTGTGAAGGAGAGTAGTGCTGTTGGTGTACATGGGGATTTAGAATGGAATGAGAACAGAGAACAGAGGAAAGCTTGTCTGCGTATGCCGTGAATTGTCTGAGGCACATGTTTGGAGCTGCCAAAAAACCAATTTGTTATGCGCTGTACAATTTAACGGCTTCTGATTCGGCAAATTGCGTGAATGCATTTGAAAAGTGCAGCACAGGCATGTTTGTGAAGCAGTACTAATTGCAGTACTTCCAATGCCAAACACGTGGAACTTCTCTGGCATTTTATTGCAAAAGTTTGCACTTAGCTCTTGGCTCGAGAAATGGCACAAAGCATAAGCCAAGAGTTAAGCCCAAGACCATTTGTATTGTTGCTTAAACTCATTTGGCCATGTTAATTCATTAATACAGCCTTGACCCAACCAACATCTCTTCTAAGACATCCAGTCAGTATCTTAACTCCCACGCTAATTGCCATTTTCATGGCAGTTTACAGATCCGGCGAAGGAGCCAAACGAGAATAAAATGAAAGTTAAATTTTCTGTATTACGGCATGTCAGAGAAACGCCGTTCTTGTGGCCAGCTATAGAAAACTGATTCTCCAGCGCATTGCTTCCGCAATTAGGCTTGTTGTTTTGTGCTTTTTGAAAATCGAGCACGAAGTACGGAGCACAGAGCAGGGAGCAGAGAGACGACGCCCAAGCTTAGTTTATTCAATGTGCCACTGTGAATGTTATTGCCAGCCTTTGAAACAGCGCACAGTGGACTGTGATTTGAAAAAACTGTTAGATAATTGATACAGCCCTATTATATTATTTCAAAAGATTTAATCAGTAAGCAGTTTTGATATTATGTGCCTTTCACTAAACTATATTCTATGCTTTGCATTCAGTTAATCGATGACCAATTTCTGTTCACTACACAAACCACTATGCTCCACTGTGCGGCCGTTGATTTTGTGCTGATTTTAGCGCTTCTGTAATTGGAAAATCGCAGCGTATATAAAATGAAATCAATCAAGTGTGCCAATGTGCACTATTGCGGACTGTTCTTCGGCTTAGATACGACAAAAGAGGGCTGGCCTATTGGCCATTGGTATGCTCAACGCCATTTTGTCTAGCTGTTGAAATTAAGAGAAAAAGAAAAGTTTTTTTTTTGGTTTTTCGACTATTTTCTTTTTTTTTTTTGCTTTTCTTTATCTCTGGCTTCAGTTGATTTCCTTTTCCCAATGGTTTTTCTGTTGTTAGTTGCAATGGAAGTAGTTTGGGTGGCAGGGAGCCAAGGGGTGCTGGCGTTAAATTAATTTGGTCGCTTTGTTCTTTACTGCCACATACTAGAGCACACACATACACCCTCCCCCATACACAGATAGTTTCACGTACAGTTGAAAGTATTTTCAATGGATTTTGATGCTCTGTTATAAATATTAATGAACTCGTTCGCTGAGGCAACATTTTACTTTTCTAATTTATTTTGCATAGTTTCAGAGGTTTCGAACAATTTGAATGAATTCTGCAGCAGCTTGCAATTTGGTACAATTAATTGCTTCATAAAGTTGTAATTAGTATTGAAAAAGAGTGCAGATAGTTTCCTTTTAGTAGAGCTAAATTATGCACTACATTTTAGCACCTTTAATGACATTTTTACTACGAGCAAGTGCAATTCTTTACAACTTTCTGGCCAACTTAACGCATTCTTAATGAACATTACAAAAATGTCCAAAACAAACAACTGACAATGATAGTTGCCAAGTTTTGTCTAGCTGTCTATGCAAAACCCCGAAAATTGTCTGTAAATTGAAAGCGAAATGTGTGCTCATTTTAATAAAACATATGCGGCACTCGCACAGGACCAAAGACATCGGGACATATTCCCAGGCACCGCATTACTTGCCAATAATTCTAGCACTATCTTAAGAGACCGCATGAAAGAAGTGCAGACAAAACCGCAGTCGCATTCGCAGTCGCTTGAGTTATGTGTGCAGTGGGCGGACCACGCCCTCCCAACCAGCACAGCTCATGCTGCAAAGTGGGGCAAGTGTGTGCTCGAGTGTGTCCGCAAAGTACACACAAAATTTGCCAAAATGTGCAAACGACACAGAACATTGCGACCAGTATGAGAGTAACTATGTGTACGTGCGTGTGTGTGTGTGTCAGTGTGTGTGGTAGTTTCTGTGCATTTTGCCTGCTTTTAGGCAGCGTACATTGCCCAGGCGAACACTTTTGCGGCCAGCAACAATAAAATAAAATAACTTGACTGAAATGCGACAAGAAAATTGTATTACAACAATGAAAAGCGATTGCGGCGAAAAGTACAATAAAATGTCGCTAAATTAGACATGAAGGCAACCACAGCCACAGGCAGAGCCACAACTACAGCCACACTACCGGAATGGGCGTGTAGGCGTGGCAATCACATGAAAATGCTGCTGGCACAGCCACACACACACCCCAGTAAGTTGAAGTTGTGTTAAATTTGGAGTGCATAGTTATAGTAATAGCCGTAGCAATGATTAGAGCTTTACTGTACGGCAGGAATGTGCTCAGATATAACTGACTATTATAGTTAATATTAGGTTTGAGATTCAAATCAGTGTTAATAATTAATTTTGGGACAGCAAATAATATTGAAATTTAAAAACACAATAAATAAACTAAATCATTTAAAAGTTTTAATTTTATCTCAAGTATTTTTTCTATAATTTAATGTTACACATATATGATTTTAACCTAATATGAAATGGTTTTACAATCAATTTATGCTTAATATTAACCACACTCCTTTGGAATTTCAATTCAACTCAATTTTCAATTCACGATAAAAGCAACAGATGAGCTCCAAGTTAATACCCTAGAAAATTAAAGACAAAGTCACGTGCGCCATTAGAAGAACCATTTAACAATACAGTTTTGACAAAAATAATATGCAATAACTGTAGGACTGTGTGAGAGTGGGGCCATTATGGGCGAAAGTCCAGAGATCCTTGAAATGATGTGATTATCTTGATATTAAGGCGACAGAATAAAATCCACAGAAGCTGCTTAAATTGTTATCAAAGCTGCAGTGCATCGGTCGAATGCTTTGTCTGCCCAAAGAGACAACTGAAGAAGACGGAAGGACGGCAACAAAACAGGTCGCGGGAAAAGGACTCAGACGACAAGGGACTGACGACAGACGAGAACAACAACTTTACCCACTTTGTGTGAAATAATTGCTAGGAATTTTCACGCGTATTTCCCGTTCCGCTTTTTCCCACTCCTATTCCCACTCCCATTGCCCGTTAACAGTGTCTATGTTCTGTCGTCTGGCTGGGAAAACTCCTTAGATACTTTCAGCTCACCTGCGCGCAAAGCATTTGCACAGTTCGCTCGTTGCGATTTTAACAATTTTATTAAATTGAATTTATATCATTTACACGCTTGTCGACTTCAAGTCTTCTTCTGTCGTGGATCCGACCCACCTCGACTATGTGCCATGTACCTTTTAATTTTGCGCTTTCATTTTATGTGTGGCATTTTGTTGGCTTCAAGGCTCGGAAATACCCGTACTACCATTAATTCTAGGCATGCAGCCAGCCCCGCTCTTCCTGCCTGCCTCCTGTGGCAATTTTTGCTTTCATGATTATTGATGCGAGTAAAATTTAATTGGTCGGCTTGAGCCAAATGTAACTGTCTGTCAGACAGTCTGTCGGCCTCTCTGACTATTGGTGGGAATGCCAGCTTGGAAGGCTTAAACAGCACGAACTTTGTGCCTTTTGCCTGTCTGCTTATTAGATAATATTTTTACCCGCAACGATTTGAAGTAGAAGACAAATTAGACTACTTGAAATGGCGTTGGTGAAAAAGAAAATCAAGTGGTCTAACAGGGAAAAGTCGGGAAAACATGCTTTGATACCAATGCTGCTTTCTAGTATTTTGAAATACAGAAAAAGAAAACTTTAAATAAAAGATTCCTCGCGCCGCAAAATTTATTTAAATAAAAAAACTTTTCTTATTTCGCGTTAAGCGAAAAGGAGTAAAAAAATAACAAACAAATAAGCAAAGAAAAAGTTCGACGCCGATACAATTTGGTAAAATGTCGAAAACTGTGATTGCACAAAATCTTTTCGTGCCTCGCACTTACAATTCCGAATGTGCTTTCAAAGGGGAGGCAAATAGATAGAACTAAGTTGAGACAAGCGGAAAAAGCGAACTTTGAGTAAAATGTAAATACTTTTCTGGGGGTAAATATTATTACAGCTCCATGCGGCTGCTGTCAGCCAGATACTAAATAAACCAAGAGACAAGTGCTAAGCAGGAAAAGATTGCATTCAGTTTGAGTCGAGGCAGTGAAATAACTTTCCATTCAATAGAATAATCAGTTTATTTCCAAATGCTTGAGTTGGATTTAAGCTAAGCACTTAACAAGTGACCATTAGCCTGCGCTGCAATGCATAATTAGTCCACGGTTCAAGTACTGAGGGTCACATCAAAATTCATTGCTCTAAAATTGCGTATACGCCGCGTGACGCTCGACAAACTGCAATGCGATAAACTTGAAGTGTCTGTAATGACGATTAACATGATATGACAATGATGACGATGCTGATAATGACGTTGGTAACAACCACATGGCCATCATTTGAGGGCCAACGACAATGACAATGTCTAGGAACATGGCCAGCTCCATGCTGGCCATCGATTACCATTTTCGTGAACGGGCTGCGGATGCGGCTTGGGACAACGAAGGACTGTTCTGGCCCGATCTGCCATATTGCGGCTGTCAGTAGTAGCGCTGGGCCATATTAATCTGGTTAATGATGAAACTGAATCAGCGTTTTAAACGAGCCACTGCACAATGAAGTGCGGTGCTGGGCTCTCCGCTGCTGTGCTCTTGTGCCCTGGACGATGTCCTTCTCTGTCTACGTGTCGCATAGATGGTCGAGCCTGCAAATAAATTAGCTGCGGCTTTGCCTTTGCTCGGCCGTTGCCCATAAACTTGCTCGAATGTCTTTTTTTTCGTTGTTGTTGGATTTTTCTGCCATCCATTCTATCGTTTACTGAACTTTAACGCAACTTTATTTGGTTAACTGGCGAAGGGATTGCATATTTAATGGCTTCTGTGCTGTGAGGACTTCGTTGTCCTTTTCTTTTTTCCATAAACAAAATTTTTGTTGAATAGCTTATGGATATCATCAGTGTGATCTTAATGCTGATTTAAGTTCAGGGAAGAGAGCTGCTGCTACAGATATTTACGCTGATAAAATAATAGTTTTAAAGCAACAATTTTGGTCTTGAAAATGGGGTTTTTGATTTGGATTTTAAAACTGTTTCTTTTTTTAACATTTTACCTACAAGTCTGACCTTTTTTTTGCGCTAAATGCTTGTCACCTTTAAACACGCAAGTATCCAACTATTTGGCTAAATTGAGCGAATGCTGCCAGAAAAATTGCTCAATTATTCAAACGAATTTCACGCATTTAATTGTGTAAATTTAGCCAGGCATGACATGCACGCCGTCTGGTCACCCCAATGGGCAGTGCTCACACTTTCGATTCAGAAACAGATTCATATACAGATTCTGGGGGGTGTAGAAGGCGTATGGCTAACGGGACGTAACGTCATAATCACCCCGAAGCGCACGTAATTGGCCAATCAATTGTGTCATTGTTCGCATTTATAACGCGGACTCCGTTTGGGCCAGTCGTGATTTATGCGTTGTTGTGGGTGGCAATGGAGGCGAGTTGCGAGAGTGGAGAGTGGGGAGAGGAGTGTAGTGGGTGTCTCTGGATGTGGCAAGTATGACAACTACTAGGCCTAACCAACTGAGAATACTTGAAATAAAAAGATGCTTGTACAACAGAAGTTTTTATGCAGTTGTGGGTTTGTTTCTTTCTTTCCTACATTCCTTTGGCTACAACTTTCAACAAATGCACAAAACGAATGACAACTTCCGTTTCCGGTGTGGCAAAAATGGTGAAGAGAGGCGGGTATACCACGGCCGGCTGTCACAGCGAAAAATTACATGCCTTGCGCAAAAGTTTTGCCTCTTCATTATTCTAACATCAAGTCGAGCTGGAACAGCAAGTCGACACGAGTTGCGGCTTGCAATTTTTCTTCAGTCTTCCTCCGTGTCTCCTACCAATTTCCATTTCAGCCAAGTCAGACAAAAAGTTAAAAATTATACGCTGCATTTTAATCACAATTCAAATCAACGAAATCATCGTCATTATTCCAACAGCAGCAGAGTTAAAATCCGTCGACTGCATGTGGAGTATGGAAAATGGAAAAACGCCACTTGAGTAAAAAGTTTTCAGTATTTCTCAGTCCCAAAGTGTGAAATCCTATGTAGCTCTTGTTCCTCATTAACTTGCCGAGTGCCAGTTGGTGACAACAAATATGCAAGAGTTTCGAAAAAACAAAGTTCTTTTCAGTTCTTCAATTGTCAGCGTATTATTTGGCTCAAACTGTGAGTGGAATTGGCAAATGAATTAAAGTATTTTAAGGGAATGAGTTGAGCTTTAAACTTTTTTAAATTGTATCTTAAATAATTAGAAATATAAACCAAATGTAAAGTCGCTAACTTTGGTAAATTATTTTAAATGAAATCCTTTAGGGCAAATATAAAAAAAAATTCGTTTAAATATTCCCACCCACAAATTTTGATGTGAATCTGAGCAAATAATTGTGCGTTTATTCGCAGCAATTTCAGCGTAAACATTTTTAATAGCCGTAAAATTACAAAAGCAATTTAAATAAAAATGTATACTTGTGTTAAAAAATGAGAAAATGTTATGAAAAATTTATTGAATGCATTTCCAATCTAAAGCTAATTACATGCTTCAACTTTGGGATGCAGTACATGATTTATTGTGTTGTGGCAAATGAGATTTTTCATAGTTTGACACATTGCCGCTGCGATAAGCAGTAGAAAATCTGAAAGAACTAAAAATGAAACTGTCAAAAGTAAGCAAAATTCATTGACAGCTGCAATTTGAAAAAGTTTTCGACCAGAAACTGCAAAAGAAAATGAAAATACAAAAAAGACAAAATTTTTAGAGGAGTTGGCGGTGCAGTACCTCGATCGTATCGTGCGGCAATTAGCATTCTGTGGCAATGTTGCACAATAATTTAACGAGACAGTCAGAGGAGCGTGCAGGGAGCTGAACGAAGCCAGCAATTGTGTGAAAGACGATGAGGAAAAAAATTATTTGATTATCCTGCGGCCATGCGCTGTCACAATTTCGTAGACTGCCCGCCGAGCGTGTCCGTGTCCGTTCCCAGTGTCCTTTTCCCGTGTCCATGTCTGGGTAAGAGCTCTACTGTAGTTGCACAGTTTCCACCTCCGTCCTGCAGTGGCAGCAACACGAAAACTGCCACATCAGCGAAAGTCTGTTAACTTCCGGTTTATGGTTGCAGCAGCTTATGGAGTCATTTCCGCTGTCCCGTCTTGTCCCATTCATAAGACTCAGCCAACCAGCTGGCGGTGCCCGCAGACCATTCTATTAAATCATCATTTCATTTTGTGTTCACTTTTCGTTTTTTCTTTCTCTTCCTTCTCTCCTCTCCTTCCCTTACCTTACCATATCCATGGCCCAGAAGAGCGCACTGCGCTTGCGGTAATTTTTTCCAAGTGCTTCCTTAGATTTATAATTAAGATTTGGTTAGCAGCAATAGCGGCTCTTTTTGAATTTATGTGCCGGCAAATGCTGCCCGTCTCCAGCTCCGATTGCGACTGGCACTGCGTCTATTCTGCTTGCCTGGGTACTGCATCTGCCTCTAGGAGCAGCAATTTATCATATTTCCAGCGAAGGTCTCCGACAAATGTGGCTAGAGTGAACAATCTGCTGGGTAAACTGAAGCGGTGCAATTTAATTACGTTGATAGATACTTACCTGAAGAGGCCGAATTAATATAACACTATACAAAGAGCTTACAGTATTGAAAGGGGCCTGTGACGCTGTAAAAAAAGATTTGTTAGTTTTCCTTTAATTTAATGTACATATTGCTTTAAAAATTACTTACATGCACTTGTACGCAATAAATTAACGCAGAGGAGTAAGAACTATAATTAAACTAGGCTTCAATTGATTGAAAAATTCTTTTCTAGAATTTCCTTTACTCAATTTAAATGCATTTGTGCACTATTAAAACAAAGCCCTTTACCACGAGCACCTTAATGTTTGCAGATATTAAAATGAATTAAATCTGCATAAATCTGGTCAATTTGTCACACAGTAGATATTGAATCATTTTAAGCCCTTTTGGAACCCCTTCAAATCAGATAGCCAACACAATTTTTCACTTCCAATCGAGTAAACTGTGGCACGTGCACTTCACATAAATAAATTAATGAGCCACACTCTGGCAACCTGGAAATACTTGGATTTGTTTCGCACGCGACACGCGCGCTAAAACTGGACAGGGATATTGACAGGACACCAGCACGGACATGGACATGGACTCGGACTCGAAACGGATACAAACATGGACACAATTACGCACACAGACATGGCTGCGGATGAGAACAAGGACATCGACACGCAATGAAGGACAAGTGCAGCTGCTGCTACTGCTGCTGTTGGCTGCGATTTATGCGAGTGGCAAACTAAGCGCAAAATAATTTAAACACTGACAATAACAGTTGGCCAAAGTATTTTCCTCCAACAACTCGACAAGTTTGCTGCACCCAGTGCCCCGCACCCCGGCTCCCAATGTTCCCCCGCCGCCACTGCACTCGACACGTTCGCACGCGCTGCAAAGTATGCAACGTTTTCAGTGCTTTTCTTTGCTTTTCATCTCCTTTTCCTATTGCTATCATTGCACTTCCGCTGAAAATCAAGGGAAAACCAAAGCGCAATTTCTTGTATTTTGTCGCCATCGACGAGCAAAGGACGCAGGCAACGAGCAAAGTCATTGAAAACAAAACGCAGTACATTACGGCGTTTTTGGGGGTGGAGATACAATAATGGCTGGGGCGGAGACGTGGGCGGGGGCGTGGCATCGTGTACTCAAGGAAATTGCCATCATTATAGTTGTCGTGCTTTGTGTTAAATAACGTTTAACGTTTTGTTTGGCGTGAAATTGATTTACAATAGCAAAAACTAAGGGCTTCATTTTCTCAACTCAAGAACTAACTACACGTTGTGTTTCTAGTCAAAAAAACTTTGGAATATCTGTAGAAGCTGCTTGATTGCTAGACATTCTTTGCTTTTACTGATTCAAAGAACTTCAATTGGCATAGCACTTAATATTGGAGCCAATAAATGTTTAGTCTTAAAAAACTTTTGAATTAATATGTATAACCATTTATTGATAGCAGTTTAAGCTTGTCAAATATTACTTAATTCCCTCTCGAGCATCACATTAAGTTGAACATAAATCAAGCAACAGTCATCGGGCAATTAAATGCCTGCAAAGCCATTGAACTAATTAAACAAAGCTTACCTGTCTTTCACTCATTAGCACAAGTCAAGCGGACACGTGAAATGGCCGCAAGCGCTGCCACTCGCAGCACACAGGGCACAACTCAGATCACAGGACATCAGACCATCTTTGGCAGCGACTGTAATTATACCAGCGGGAATCGTGGCAAATTGGCGAACACTACAAGCACATATATGTGTGTGTGTGAACGGAAAATCAATGGAAAAATCTGTGAAAATTATGCCAGAGCTCGAGGCAGACCTCCTGGGATGTTGAAAGGCTGTAAAGGCGGCAATTAGGAAACGATAAAGTTAAGGACACACACGCAGCTGAGACAAGTGGGAAAAAGGAAGTAGCAAGGTGGAAAGCGGAAGTTGAGACGACAACGACGACGAGGAAGACAAGTCAAATGCAGTTAAAGAAACCGTTAGCAGCAGCGCTTTTTGCTGCATGCGACAGCTGCCAAGCGTAAAGGACACGAAGGATCGAATGATGAGAGGACATTGAAGCTAAATTGAATGTTCCATTTTTCGATTGGAATGTTCGCTTTTCTCTTGACTGCATTGATAATCAACACCGCATCATGCCACATGTTGCAGCCCTTTACAGGATATTAATATTTTTCATGAATTTGCTGCAGACGTTGAAAAGACACACACACAGGGTTTCTCGTGCTTCTTTTCACAGTACACTATACTGCGTATAAACTCGTATACTTGAAGAATGTCAACATCATCACATCGATTATATATAAGCCGCGTCTGTTGCTCTTGCAGATATGATACTTTATTCAGTTTACAGTGGTGGCAAATTGGCACCTTACTGCCTTTTTAAAATATTCAACTGTTTATAACTGATATCATTGTTACGGACAGCACTCGTTCCTCAGTCTTGGACTGAAACTTACCGTAGAAGAAGTTGACTCGGCTGCGGTACTCGCCTGGATGCAAAAACTGATGCGTCATCGAGGATCCCATTTTCCAATTGCGCATGTAGTAATGTCCGACCTCCACGGGACAGTTGTGCATAAAGTTGCTATTCTTGGTCATGCTCTTAAACCAATTCTTAAGCAGTCCGTCATTGATATTTCCCACCATGGCACAAACATCAACATGTCGACTGAAGATCGATTGATATTTCTTCGCGTTGGCCATTCGCAGTTGGTAGTCGATGTGAACTTTAAACCCTCGTGTTATCGGTTTCAGCAACTCCATTTCCATGTCAACGGTATTGTTTTCGATCACTATCGATAAGTTTTTAAAATATGTTGGAATAAATGTATAATTGGTGTTCACAAATTGCACATTTCGATCCTGAAAAGTAATAAGTTCGGTTACTGTTATCAGGTACTATGCAAGACTTACCCCGTGGCCATGATCAATTTGCAGTACTAGCAGAGTAATTAAAAATACTAGGTAAGACCAGAAAATGCGCTGCAGAAACATTTTCACATGCACTACTCGTTAGTATCGGAACTATAATGATATTGTTTGGAATTATTTTCAATTTATGTACTCATTAGCAACAAATTTCAGTAGCACGGAAATCAATTAGATACACGAGGCTTAAGTCACCATAATAATTAGCTCCCTAATTCGATTTATCATCAGTTATGCAGCTCATTAGGTACCCCTTCTCTTAATGACTTTTATTAGAGTTAAATTTAAAATATTATATACAATTTAATCTCAGCCAAGAGTTAATTAGCCAAGAGTTGAAGTATCTTCTGTTACATGCAGAAACATTTAAATTTTACAGCTCTAAACTTATATTAATTATAAGACAAGTTTCAGTTAAAGTAAAATTAACACACAATCATTTATAGAAATAAGAAATCATGTTTTTTTATTATCATTCTAAATCAAGTTGATAGCAGTGCATCGATAATACATTCTACCAAAAGTCTGTCGTCTCTTTTCCAGTGTTTGCCATAGTAAAAACTGCCACCAATTCGATAGTCACCCATGTACAAAAATGATGGAATTAAATTTCCATTAAAAGTCCAGCCTTTCAGATAATAATAGCCTGTGGAAATAGGACAGCTCTTGGCAAAGTTACTTATTTTTGACATACTGAGAAACCAACGACGATAGATCGATTCTTGGGTGCCTCTGAGCAAATTACAGTAGTTAATATCATGTTGAAAAATGCTCTGGTAAGATTTGGAATTGGCCATTCGAATTTCAAAGCTAACATGACCCTTGAGGCCATATACTAAGGGTTTTGCCACCATCATTTCCAAATTCATTTTTCCATTTACAATTTGAAGTGTAAAATTTGAAAAGTCTTTCTTATTAAACGTGCAGTCGCCACTTCTGAAGACCACTTTACTTGCCTGAAAAAGAATTAGGAAATAATCAAAAGAATTTCAATATTATAACTGTTTACATACCAGAACACTTTGGGGTATTCTAAATAGAGCTAATAGTATTATTATTTTATGGATTCTGAACAACATATTCTGAGCGATTGACGCGAAGTTTTTCACGTAAATAGATTTAGACATTATGAATATTGTTTTCAAATATAGAGCTAATTGCAGTTGGGTAATTCAGTGATGCGTTTAAAAATTGCTGTATAATTACGTGCTATTTATGGTCTTGAAATGTATAGTATTGGTTGCGAATAAAATGTAAATTGTCAAGATCTGGCTTGTAAGTTTTGGTAACTTTAAAATGTTATAAAGGCTACAGTCGACTGTGAAAGACCCAGAATCATTCTAGCTGGTATAGTTATCTGATCTAGATTACACTGTGTACTCTTTTTGTGTATGGCGTCAAAAAGGATTTTTTGGCTCAAAAAGCAGTAAATGATTTCTAAAATAACTTTATTAAAAACGGTTTACTTTGTTACATTTTAACTCTTATATCTAATTATCTTATTTCAACTTCCGCCAAACAGGCGATAACAAAATCCATGTCCCTACCCTTGTTTTTATACTGAATAACTTTGAATGAAATGCGGTAAAAGCCAGCAAATAAAAATGTTGGAATGCTGAGGTTGTGAATGTTGTAGTCTCTCACATGATAATGACTTGGTGGTACTGGACAAGTTTTCCTAAAATTTCCAAACGAAAAAAATGTGGAAAACCATTTTTTAAACATATTATTTGCCTGACTGCGCAACATGTTGCACATTTCCAATGAATACTGGTAATAACTCTGATAGATTGTAGAATTGTGTTTTCGAGTGTGGAACTGCATGTTCAGCCGTAGTCCCGACTGCAGGGACTTTATTAAGTTCATGTCGATGTACATTTTGGAACCTTTTAGGCCCATTGTGAAGTTATAAAAATATTTCGGATTGTAATCATCACAGGATGGTGGCTTGGAAACTGTAAAACCAGACATCTGACAAAATATTTTAATTTATGTCTTTAATCATATATTTCAAGGAGATACTAACCACACTCGAAAACGTAGATATAAAAATAATTAAAATTAATTTTGAATGTTCCATTCCACAAAATATTGGAAATGTATATTCCAAATAGGTTCTGTTTTGTGTAAAAAACAAGTGACTACTATATTTAATATATCTGAGCCCCTCGTGGTTCAGTAGCAAATTATTTTGTTGACTAATTGGATCAATAATTACAAGTATTTATATCGCTCAAAGTCTAACCGTGACCGAATAGTTGAAAGAGGTTTGACATATACAATTTTGCGCTTACTAGAAACAATTTTGTAATTTTTGGAATAGATTGATAGATAAATAAAAATACTATTTAAAAGATTATTCATAGGTTCAGCGAGCCGTAATAATATTGAGCTTATGAAAACTTAAATAATTGGTTTTCAGACAATTTATGAACTTAAACAGAGTTGAATTAATATTTATGTTAGTCTCTTTGAAACACTCTTAAACAAAAAATGGGCAACAAAAACATTTTAAAGCAAGTCATTGCACTTTTAATGTTAATAAATTTTCTTGATCTTCACGAAATTTTCGCAGTACGGTTATATTAGTGTATAAAATATTTATTTTTATATAAAATTTAACTGTTATACACATTTGTTCCAGAAAAATATTGAATTAATTAACGATGAGTGCAAACCCAACCCAAAGAATTTCGGTGGATTTAATTTTTCAGTTATTAACAGCAAAATGTATGGCGAAATGGATATTAAAAAACCTTTAGTAAAAGGATTTAAAATGCTGTTTAACATTGAGATGCGTTTGCCCAACTCAAAAAAGTTCAATACCGTCTTTGCTCAAAATGTGGATGTGTGCAGAACTTTAATGTCACTAAGGAATAACATTTTCAAGAAGTGGCTGATAAGCTTTCGAAAGCATGGCAACTTTTCGGATAAGTGTCCTATTCCAGCAGGCTATACTTCTGTGAATGGTTGGGCTTTAGAAGATGATTTAATACCCGGTTTCATGTTTTCAGGCGATTATCGTATTCAAATGACTGGCTTTTACGGTCGATTAAGAGAAAACTCAGAAAATGTGGTATTGCGCTGTACAATCTTCATAAGATTAGCCTAAAAATGTATTAATATCGTGAAGAACATAAGTTTATTTTTATATTTAACAAAAAAGTCGAATTAAATAATAAACTAATACTTTCTTCATAAATCTAGTTATTTGTAATGAAGCTTCCCATAGTAAGTGCTAAGAGATGCAGCTTTATATGTGACTATTGCTGCTATTAAGTTTATGACACCAGTAGCACTCTTAAGATAAATAGAACGAAATCTATGAATCTAGCAATCGGTTAGCTCTACCATAACGTTTTTATTTGTTTTGAATTTTAATGATTTTATCGGAAGTCCGGACATTAAATCCGTGATTATATTCAATTTCAATGATTGATAAACATCCAAAGTATTTAGGTTGTTCAATGGAATGCAGTTCAATAATTATATTGTTTTATTTTGATGTATTCAAATAAAATTGATCAGTGTTTCTAAAAACTTGCAACAGAACGAAATGGGCAGCATAAACCAGTCAAGGCAAGCTTTCAAAATAATTATTTTAATTTATTTTGTTAAATTTGATGAATATCACGCGGTAAGTTAATACTTCATGCCTAAAATGCATAGATCTAAATAGTACTTAACTATCATTTTAGAAAACAATGGAATTACTTAGCGACAACTGCTACCACAATCCAAAACATTTTGATATTTTTAATGTTTCCATAATTGACAGCAAAATTTATGCAGAAATGGGAACCAGATCACAAATAGTCAATGGATTCAGAATCCACGTAGTAATCAACTTGCGTTTGCAAAATTCTAAAAAATTTAACAAGGTCGTCAATTATAATATGGATGTATGTAGAGCTCTCGCGACAATGCGAAGTCATGTTTATAAAAAGTGGTTTCAGAGTATTCTACAGTATGGAAACTTTTCGGATAGGTGCCCTGTACTACCAAATTATTATTATTTGAAAGAATGGGTATTGGAGGATGATCTAATACCTATTTTCATGTTTTCAGGCGATTATCGCATACAATTGAGAGGTTACTATGGTCGATTTAAGGCAAACTCTGACAGTGTGTTTATGCATTGCGAATTTATTGTAAAACTCACCTAACTAGTAATCAATCTAGATCTGGCTTGCACCTAGATTGGATATTAGGAAAAAATATAACTGTTTTCCTTGGGATTAATTATTTAATATGGAAATTGTGCAGAAATATTCAAAGAATAAAATATTTATACGATTCCACTGATGCTTAATTATTTTATACTATTGCATTTGGAATTAAATTGAATTTAAGTCCTAATTTAGATGATATTTGTATTAAAGATATCGATTTTTGTGATCAAAGCACTTTAATTGTCTGACACTCTATTCGGACCATTGAAGTAAAACGCGTCTGAAAATCTACAACATTTATTTGCACAAACTGGCTGACTTGGCTCACATCTCTCTACCGAAATGCAGTCGATGTGTCCTTGTTTACTCAGCGTAGAACGTGGAATCCGCATCTCGTATTTATGTACATGAACTGCAGTGCGGAGAACAATTGCACGTAATTCTGCTTACGCCGTAACATTGCAACAATACACGGAGGCCGCAGTCGTATTTGTTTGATTCCATCTACTTCTTTTTTTATTCTTTGCTGCGGTTGCGGTAGTCTAATGGCCAGACAGACAGTAGGTATGACAGACGGACAGACAGTTGGTCTCTCGGATGACAAGCGACCTCTGCCCTTAATCAAAATCGTTTCTGGAAAACTAAGGCGCAGTTTTCAATTGTACTCGCAGTTGAACCGACATTGCCCGGTCTGACCAAAAACAAAAAAAAGAGGAAGCTTTTTCCTGGTTTTCCTGTTTTTCTTTTCTCTGCTTTGCTTTCACTCTGACTGTGTGCCTGCGAATTGCATTTATTTACATAGGCCTGGTGGCTGACTGTCTGACTTTTGATTTAAAGCTCTTAGCTCCTAACTCAATTCCCTTTCGCCTTTGCAGCTGTCAGTTCGCCAGGTACTTATTCGGGTGTGCACGTGTGTGTCTTATTTTTGCTTCTACACATGCATATATGTACCTATATATATTTGCAGATGCATTTACGTGCTGCTCCACCGTTGTGTGTGCTGTGTAAATAGGCACACAGGTTGCAGTTTGCAGTTTTCAGCCTCAACCAAAGTCCGTGACCATCATCTAGCTACAGACTCTTGACTTGTATGACTTTTGTTTCTTGACGCTAGAAATATACGGGTTGGAATTTACGGTTGTACATACATATATGCATGTGAGTGCTTGACTTCTGCTCTAATAACATGATTTAAGTTGAAAGTCGGCTCAGAAAACAAACAGTGCGTATTTAAGCACTTAAACTTTATAATAAAGTTGTCAAGTCTTTGCTTGATTTATTATTAAAGACAATTGTCTGTTTTAGATTTGAAGAGCCACACATCTAATCTTTTTAAATTAAAGAAGACATTCTTATCTTTTTAATGTTCAGTCTGTCAAAAATAAGGAACTCTGGAACGACTATTGAATTCTAAAGCGTTTGAAGTCCACTGATTGCCCCCCGTCTTGGCAATAGAATGCCAAGTCTGCAATTTTGAACCACATTTTTGATTTACACAGAATACACAAAATATAGATAGTCATTTCTATGGATAGCAATATTTTTTAGTGCTCTTGGCTTTGTCACTTTTTGTGGCACTCCAATTTAAACAGCAATCAAAAGTGCAACGAAGGAAAACGTTTTCACACTTTTGGCTCTGCCAATGGAGAAATATTTTGCTGGCAAACATGCTGACCCCAAAAATAAACAAGAAGAATGCAATCCCAGTCAGTCAAGGCACTCGTGCGCGCCAAAAGAAGACGTCATCATAATGCCCCAAGAGTGTTGCACAGAGTTTGACGCAGCTGCCTCGTAATCAGAGGCAGGCTCAGCAGCTGCCACAAAATATGCAATGCGAAAAATCAACACAGCAAAAGACGACAACAACTAGGAAGACGATGACGATGACTATTACGATGATTATGTTGATAACGATGACGATGACGATGTCGACCTCAATTACCCTCGTTTTGCAATGTGAAAATGGCTGGAGGAAAAAAAATCTGTGCATATTTACAGGCGTTGGCATGAAAATTTGTCACCTAGCCTGTGCAGGCAACAAAGCGAATGGCACTGAGCAAACACCTTCTGTGTGTGTGTGTTTGTGTGTGTACTTCTCTGCACCACTGTACATGTAATTGAGCCTACAGATATGCAACGATTGCAGGTTGTTGCTGTTGTAATCGACACTTGGGCGGCGCCCACTGAGGCAAACAGTTGTCTTCGCTCCACGCTGCGATTGCGCGCTCTTCAAGCTCTCCACTTTCGGCACCTCGAGCGCATTGAATGCATTTGTAGGGGCAATGTTGCAGAGAGTCTTTCGGCTCACTGGAAATGTGGAAATATGCAAAGCTCTGATTGGTTGGAGCAACACGTGCTCATAAAGTTTGCAAGGGTTGTGCTGATTGGCCGAGCTGTGCTTAAGGGCAGCTTTCGGTGCGCATGTGTGGAGAGAGACCAACAGAGAGAGAAAGAAAACGCGAGAGGGAAAAAGCGTTTGTGATTTGCTCAGCAAATAGTAGGAGCTCTTTTACAGGCGCCCTACGTTTGCTACAAATAAATTGTTTGTCCTCTTTTTTGACTATTTGCACCCGTTGTCTGTCTCTGAGTCTGACTGTCTGTGTGTGTGTGTGTGTTTGTGTGTGTCTGTGATTAAAGCTTAGCGCGTGGTGAAAAATGGTTGGGGAATCGATGCTCGCTAAAGTGGTGGTGGTTTTATTACAGTCCTTATATTCATGGCTTAGTGTGTGTTTGTATGAGTACACTAATTGCACTGGAATGTTACTCTACTCAGTTATGCAGGTGTCTGTGTTTGCATTTGAATCAAATGTTGACATAGTTGTCATTTTGAATTGTATCAATGGAACAAACAGTTTACTTAACAGCTCTGTCGTTTAAATTAAAGTTAAATTTCTTTTAAGAATGCTCCGAAGTCTAAATATTTATTTATTAATTTGTGTAAGGTATTTTAATGATTTTAATACATTAAAATTTGTTTAAAGTGTTGCTTATTTACTTGCACAACAAAGAGGCGTTTTTATTCAATTAGACTTACTTGGCTCGTAGTACTCATGTTTATACTTGCTCTTCAACCCCCAGAAATTCTCTCTTCTGTGTAGACTTTGCTATCTCGCTCTTCAACTGGGAGTTCGCTCTCTCACAGTAACTGACAGGCAATGTCTCCAAAAGTTGGTGTGGACTTCGAGAGCTTTTATACACTGGCAATTTAAACTAAGACAGACGAAAGAATTTTAAACATAACTATTATTTTCATATTCAAAAATAATATATTATATTGTTATGAAAGGGATCGAAAATAGTTAATATTTATTACTTAGTACAATGAGTAAAATACTACAAAATATAAAAGAATCTGACAGGAAAATAATTAAGTTAAATTTAAAAAAATAAATAAAAATAATCTGTTTTTCATTAGTACTCTAAAAATTAATGCAAATCTTATTCAAAATTTTGATTGTGATTAGTATATTACCATTGCAAAGAACATACTATTTTCTTTAGTGTAGAAAATACGGCATATTCAAAGCTCTGGCGCAAACTGCTGATAGGTTACTGAGAACGTGGAGAACTTTTTGTAGGGATGTTTATACTTGTTGCCGTTACTGAATAGAGATTGTATTTACGGCGAATTGTAACAGGCAACACGTTCGAACTTGTCTATTCAGAGCACAAAATAACCAATCTAAACAAAAATCCGACACCATTGAATAAAAATTAATATTTTAACGCACTGAAACTCAAAAAATCTTTGCAAAATAATCGAGTTAAAGCAGTGTGATTTGAGTAACACGTTTTAAGGGAGCCTACTCCTTCTGTGTACAACATGTTGCGTGTATGGATGCAACACATCTTCATTATTGGTCCAGGTGAAGTCGTCCGGCTGCAATCGTCGCGTCGTTAGCTCGTCGTTATTTGCCGAGATTTGCACTTGGCCAAAAATAGTAAGGACAAGTCCGGAGTTGTTGGTAACAAAAGCCGTTGTCTGCTATCCCGTTCAATTGCCGGCAACGGTTCGTTGTTGTGTCTCGTGTGCCGACATCCTCTTCCTCGTGCCTCGTGACTCGCTCCTCGTGCCTCGACTGTGCTTTGCCTCGTGCATTGGGTAAGGTTCGTGTTCGTTGCACATTCGACAGGCGATGCCCAAGCAGCAGATTTTTTCGGAATGCGTTAAGGATCAGTTTTGCGCGAAATACGGTTACGAAAGGTTGCTAACGACAAAGAGCCGGCAAACGTCTAAGCAAACATTTTCCTATCTTTATCAGTGTCCCAGTGAGTGTCTGTGTGTGAGTCTGTGTACGTTGTGTTTGTGAGTTTCTTGGTGCTTCGCGTTTTTAAAACTTTTCATTGCATACTTTCGGGTTGCTTTAATTTATCTTCAAATTCTAATTGGAAACTGACCTCTGACAAGGCAAAGAGAATATAACTGACCTTTGCCAAGCGTAAACTCGAGATACACGGACCTGCAGGACAATACTAAAACGAATCATGAAATATTTGAATATATTAATGCGATTTTAAGACGGAGATTTACAGAGAAGAAAGTTTTGTGCGAATAATTATAATTGAAACATTAATAGTATAAATCAGAGAGACTGGCTTGATAGTTTTGGAGATCTTAGTGTACATTTAAAATAACATTTAATATAGGATACATAAGATATCAACTATAATCGGTATTGAGAAACCTGTTAGAAGTACGCCAACTATTTCTTTGAAGTACCATATCATTTGCATTTCAACTGTAAGATTTGAATTCTCAAGAGAGATGAATTATCTCTCTAAGCCCTTAAACAGATGCAATTTAATATAACGCAAATATTCTGAATCGCTCGCTTAAATATAAATGGTTGTGAAACAAAAAATAAAATGCATAGAGATAGTTTATATGAATAAAAAAAGAAATTGAGATCTTTGCAATTAACAATTAAATAATCAGTTACGCTTCCCTGATTAATTTAAGTAGATCTAGCCGGGAGATAAGTAAACAAAATAGAACAATTCAAGCATAAAGGTAAATGTTATCATTCATCTACGACAATATAAACAATATTTTCATATCAATACTTAATAATACAGTATTCAGAAAGTAAGGAACTTTAAAATTACTTGTAAGTGTCTGATAATATCAAGTGTGCTAGAAATAAATATATTTAAATACGACGAAATCTAACAGATAAATCTAAAAGTGTTACATAAGTGCAAAGATATTGAATTAAATACTGAATCAGATTCGCGACTAGAACTAAATGATGTGCTAAGTGGTAAGTACTCTCTCTCTAAATTATAGTTGGGTTTATTTTAGCTGGGAAAAATAGAATATAAAATTTTAAACAACTGCAATCAGTGCAATATACTAAGTGTAAGGACATTTCGCGGTTCTTTTTGTGTTATTGATTTTGTAGCAATTTCTTCGACACTTCAATTTCAATTAAAATTTGGCCAAAATTGTTGCTGTTCTTGAAATCATCGTCAGCAAATTTTGTTGCCTTTGCGACAGTTGCTTAACAAACGCCCATCTCAGCAATTTCAGAGCTGACTGCACTGCATTCAGAACATACAAATTTTTCATTCCTTCATGCTCACTCCACAATGTTTGAGGGACAATTTTCCAGGCCATGTAAATGATTTTTGCATTGATCTGCCTAAATCGTTGTAGGACTGTGAATATGTGTGTGTCTGTGTGTGGGTTGTCTGCTTGAAATGAATTGCATAAATGTGCAAGCTGTTCAAGTGATTTCGAGTGAAACGAATGAGTTCCAGATTGAATGAGATGCATTTTCTCTTGTCATATTATGTAGCATACTTTGCAGCGTCATTAAATCAATTGATGGGCCTTAAGTTGTTTATTAAACTGCTGCAACTGGATAAAGTTAATAGCTTTGAGGGGTTTTCATTTGAAATCATTTCAACTTTATTGTGAGTATTTGGAAATCTCTTTTTGATTAGCATGCTAAGTGAATAATTTGACGACAATTGTTAAGCATCCATTAACTGTTACTTAATTACCATAAGCCAAAAGAGTTAAAACAATTCTTGTTGCTAATTGCCACAAAAGTGCCAAAGTTAGGCGGTGGCTAAGGAAATAATCAAAACATTTCATTAGCATCGCCGTCCAAGAGAGATAAAACCAGTTCAGTTCCGAAAGCAAGAGAAGAAAGCAAATAGACGACAAAATGTTGACAAAAAGCGTAAAAATACGTACAGCTCAATAGTATATAAAATGAAAATTGCACAACATGCAACAACATAACAAAACACCATAAAAACAACAACAATAACGAAAGCTTTACAAATAAATATGCCGTCAAAGGCAATCAAAGTCTGTCCCTCCACAGCACTGGCCAGTCCAGCCGCAGTTGTCGATATTTGATTTGAAAACATTTCGTAAAAATCATCGAAAATGATTTTTTTTCCACAGTTTTCAATGCTTGCAACATTGCGGCAGTTTCAAACAAATAAAAAATGCTTGCAGGCTCAGCAACTACAATTCCAGTAGTCAGAGTCTGTCTCTTTTTTTATTATCACATTGTATGGCCATTTTCTTTTATTCTTGTTTTTTCGTTATACGAAACAAATATTTTCAGTCGGTTCGTCACTTGATGTTTTAATTTGAAGACTGTGCTTTGTAATTTGGGCAGGCTTTGTTTTTAAAAACACTACAGAAGGGACACAAAACTGAAACTTTTTACTATTTCTTCCACACTTTAATTGCCAACAAATTTAAAATAATAAAACTTTAATACAGAACAGCATTCATTATTTATATTATTTAAATAATCAATGTTTCAGTTGTTAATATATTTGTGAAAAGGATGCGAAAATATGATAGTCTACAAGCATTAAATTATATGCCCGTAATTAATAAGGAGTAAAATTATTTTACTAATAGGAAAGGCTAAAGTTAAGCATGAGTACCATGATTATCAAAATTATACTAATGAAATATAAAATTAAATCGCATAATTGATACGAGGCTTAAATATATTCTCAATATTGGAAGTTTTGAATAATTTTATGAATGGTTTGCAATTTATCAACTATATAGAACAGTAATCCGCTTCTTACAAAATTCAGACATGAATTAAATGAACAAACATACATACGAAAGGAAAGCCGTAGATGATCTTCTATATTATTATCAGTTACTCAGAAGACTAAAGTAAATTAATGCTTGTGAGAATAGTCACTGACTGAGAAATTTTATTTTATTTTATTATTTCAAAGTCTGTGCGTTACAATGTGAAAAGTGGCAAAGCTGCTAAGGGCCAGACGCAGTCTGATCACAGGAGAGACCCCTGCTCGGTTCGTTGGAGTTGTCGCTTCTTTGGATGCCAAGTGGGAAAATAGATGCTCTGTGCGGAAACCGTTTAAGCGTCTGCAGTCGTATAAAGTTTAATGAGCCGCAATTAATCGTACATGACAACACTATAAAAACGTTTACGAAAAATTATATGTTTTTTTTCCAACTCGATTTGCTTTTTTTTGTTTCTCCCTTATTTTTTGCAATTTGTGTTGTTGCTGTCGTATTTGGGACAGTTGTAATTGCTGGTGTCTTTGTTTTTTTCTTGCTGTCATTGTAATTGAGTGAGGTGCCAGCAAGTGAATGTCTGCCAGAGTAGAAACTGTAATAAGAGTGGAGTTTGTCTAGGAGTTTTCTTGTAGCAAGTTTGGGTATAAAAGGTACTTTTTGACGCACTTCAGTATTTATATAATTTGCAGATTGAATTTAGTGGAGAACTTCCCTTTGATTGCATAGATTCTGATCACAACATTTATTTAATTTGCTTTTCCTAATTAACAATTTAAATAAATCGTGCAACGATTGTAACGAAATGTTGCAAAGTGAATGCAATTTAATTGGAAATTTAATTGCTTTTGTGGTCGAAATGTGCAACGAGTAGCCTTTAACCCTTCACCTGGTAGGTATGTATTTTTATTCCCTTTTTTTTTTGGTTGTCATTCATTTATGTTTGGCGAGCTCTTAATTTAGACGTGTCATCCATTGAAATTTGTCACTGGACGAGGCAACGTTTGGCTTTGTTGTTTTAATTATTTGCGGTTATATTTATTTAAATATTTACCAATTCAATTAGGGTTTCAACTTTTTTCTATAGACAGTTGTGTCATGTAATTTATTATTTAATTGACGGGCCACAGGCAACATTTTTGATGGCTTTAATTGACTTTAATGCATTTTATGAGTGGACCAACCAATGATTCCACGTAATGAAATGACTTCAATCAATATGATGTCATATCTGACAAATAGTATCTGCAGACATCTCTGCATGATCTTAGCACAAGTCGAGACCAGATGAGACGAGTTGGGCAAAGCAATAAGTTAACTAAAGACCACACAGACAGTAAAGATTTTTTTTGTATTTTTTTGGTTTCTATTTGGTTCTTCGTTCTTTTTGTCTTCTGCACTTTTTTGACATCATGGAGTTGCTTTTGGCTGGCTGCGTGCCAATTATAAAAGTGATTTTGCTGTAAGCTACACGTCCCAGGCAGACATAAGACCCAAGAACACACACACACACACACACACACACGGCACACACTTCCGTCAACGGGAAGTCATAAGACGTATGAACTTGTCGACAGTCCAAAGCTAAAGCCATCTCCTTCTCCAACACCAAAGGCAAAGTCGCTGACGTTTTGGATGTTTGGTTTGGGCCGAGAAATGCGATAAATTGAATGACTGACGATGCCGTAAATACTTTTCAGACATGTCCCGAGTGCAGAAAGGGAGAGAAAGAAAAGAAGACTCTTCAGTATCGGGAAATCGCTCGGATCAATTTCCACAAGCACACGACAAATTGCGCGTGGTTAGATTTTTCTTTTATACTCGTAGTTGTCATGCAGTTGGAGGATGAGTATTTTCACCCTGACAAGGTGAGAATACAAGCCAAGCTTTAACTGGAAAAAGTTGCAAAATTCGTGACAGGATTATGTGTAGCTTAACATTGCAATCGAATTCATTCAGATTGCTTAGAAAGGGAAAATACTTAGAGTTGGAAATTGTGAACGTGAATGCGAATACGAATGAGAACTCTGAATGTACTATACAGCAGCTCTGGCAATTCCTTCTAAAACAGATCTAAACGCAACTCACTTTCACACATTTCAGAACACATTTCAATTATGGCAAATCCGTTGCATTTATCGGCTTATAGACAGAGTCAGGCCCCAGATCTGACTGACGTAAGCAATACACTAATTTAAATGCATAAAAACTTACTCAAGCGTTGATTGTGTTTGCCCAAAGTCTCGTTTCATAATTTTTGCACAAATTGCGGTTTTTCGCCAGCACCAACAACATCAGCAACAATATCAACAACAACAACAATCAAGAGCCGCCAAAAAGCTTTGGCAACTAATAAAAATGAGCGCATTGCACATGTGTAAAAATTTACACCACGTCCAATGAGGAAGAGGCCTGTGGGAATGTTGGCCAGAACGGGAAGTCTGGCCCAGAGCGACGGGCAATTCGTTAGCTCCAGACGCGGACGGACGGACGCGGCGGGGGGGCTAAGGGAATGTAGGGGGCATTCGGTGGCCATTTTGTTACCAACTCGACATATTTCAATCACGTAAATTTATTACGTAAACATTTGCTTTGCTTTTTGCACACAATTACGACGGCCAACTGCAGGAGGCAGCCACAAAAGATGGGCAGATGAGTAGAAGGTGCAGTGTAGGTCTCTCTCTCTCTCTCTTTGCCCTCTCCCTCTCTCGCTCTCTTTGATAGGGATTGCACAAATTTCAATTTCAATCTTTTTACACGAATACAGCCCCTTTCAGCCGGCTTTCACTGCACACATGGACTGCGGGCTCATCGCTTGGATGCAGAGTTGCCTTTTACTCTCCCGTAATATTCATAATGGATTTACCAATATGGTGAGCAATTTTTATTAATGCATCCAGGCTAGAGTTATGGCCAGAGTGAAAGAGAGAAAGCGTTAGGCGGAGAGGGGATTAAAAAGCGAGTGGTCAGTCATTTTTCTGCCCATTCTCTCACTCCTTGAGTTGCCTTTCTCTTTTGACTGCCGTTTTCCGTCTCTACACAGTTGCTGGACGGAATGTACACACATATATGACTGTGTGTATGTGTGTGTGTCCTTTCTGACCCGCTGGGTCAAATGGGCTTTTGGCTTTTTGATCTTTAAATGTTTGTACAACGCTTTGATGTTCGTATGCTGACCTGAAAAGTGCAGATGCTTTTATTTTTTCTCTACTTCCGTCATATATTTGCTCTCAGCTTTATGTGACAGGTGAATCTGGTGGAAAAGAGTATTAAAATTGACTTATTGTGCTGACTTAGTCCCCGATTAAAGTTTCAGCTTAAGCCATGGCTCTAATAAGCATTTTACTACCCAGCAAAGCTGACTTAATTCACACCTATTAAGAATCACAATTTAAATACTGAATAATGATCAATTGATGGCACTTAACTACGCCGCTGGCAATCGATAAGCCAGTGGACGGAGATGAAGGAAGTTCTTGAAATTGAGTGGATTTCTCGCTTGTTGACAGGCCAACTTCATAATAATCAATGTTGAAATACAGTCGACAGAGATAACGAGATAATAACTCAGTCCTGACGCGCAACTGGGATAAACACCTGGCCGCAGGACTCAAGACTATGGGACAAGGAGCAAGGACCTTGTCTTGATGTGGGTTGGCGTTGACTGTCGACAGCGAAACCGACAGCTTACAGAAAGTTTAGTGAGCATTTTAAAGGGAAATAGATTATTAAGAGATTGGCACTTATGAATGGAAATAATTCTGAGCCGTCTAAATTTGCATAATTCCTTTGTCCGCTTAAAGAATTTAATTAAAATGCTATCAGACTTTGCATTAAAAATTGAGAGACTATAAGAACATTTGGAGGCGCATAAAACAGAGAAATATTTCAGAAAATAAAAACATTTTGGCACTTAAATTTAGTGGAAAGTACAACTATAAAATGAGCAGGCTTTGCTCAACTTTGCGTAGGAGTTGCCGCTTTCCCGACTTGCCACTCCACTCCAGTCGGAGTCAGAGTTTTAGTTGCAGTCGAGAGTTGGAGTCAAGAGCGAAGCGGCTTCGTTGTCGGCAAGGCATATGAACATACAAAATATTCCCTACAAAGGAGTTGATTACACAAAGGAAAATTACGACGAATCATTTCCGCTGCTTGGCTGCTTACACGACCAGTCACTGCTCCAGGAACCATGAGTACGAGCAGCAGAACTTGGTCTGGAGAGTCAAGGGAGTGGGGAGCGGTTGTTAAACGGTGGCAAAAACAGCAGAAACAAAGCGTTCCACACGAGACGGCCCGGCGTTTGGCTAAAAAATCACAAGTGAGATACCAGAAAAAAAGGCCAACTCAGATTCTTTTTGCCAGCTCGTTTTGTTTTTGTTATAGCTTGAAAACTACTAACGAGCAACAAACGACGCGGGCATTGCATACTTTTAGGCGTTAAATGTGTGAGCACCAACAATAGCTGTTAAATTTTTAAAGCCCACGTGTGGCGCAGTGGTAACAAGACTTGCATGTAGTTACATTTGAATTTAAATAATTTTTTTTAGAAGTTAGGTTTGATAATTTATCCTCAAACTTATTGTATTAGATTTCCCTTTCCTAGCTTATAGTATATAGAATTGCAGCATGTTCTTAGTGCTAAACTCATGCCATAATCTTTCAGTGCAGTTTGACAACTTTTTGGGTCACATAAATTATATTTAATTGAAATTCTTTCGAGGTGCTCAACGAAAAAATTAGCGAGCATACGCCAAAACAGACAGCCAAACAGACACACACAACTTTGTTGGGGGCCCATAAATTGTTGGCGTCAGGACATTAGCATAGTCCAAAGCGACGAACCGCCTCACCCACCGCCCACTTTCTTCTACACAGAGAGCTAGAAAGAGAAGGGAGAAGTAGAAGAAAGCGACGCCGACTTGTAAACGTCAACGATCGTCTAATGTTTCCATGCGTCATAAATTTCATTGAAAAGCGCTTCCGTTGCGCCATTTTATGCCGAGAAGGTTGGGTCGAGATGGGTCGGGTTGAATTCAGCTTGTATAGGTTTGGGTCCCATTGGGTCTAGCAGGACTGCGAGTGTGTCTGAGTCTACCTGTTTGTCGACTGTTCCTTTTAGCTGCTACAAAATGCATAAGGGAAATGAATTGCTTTACGGCCACCGCAGTCTCAGACGATGGGGTCCGCTTAAGAAATGTGCAACTGTAAATCAACACCACAACTGACACACACACACCACCACCATAGGGAAATAGTTGTGGAGGCAGCCATTTTGTAGGCGTTTATAAGCTGTCGAAAGTAGTTAAGCGTTTTTCATAATTTATTTATGGACGATGTTGAATCACATTTAAGCATGTTTCATATTAAGTGCGCAGTTTATGGCCTCAGAGGCCATAAAGAGGAATTAAGTAGTTGTATTAGCAACGAGTGGGCGTGCGTGTGTGTGTATCTGTGAGATTGTGGCATACTTTTCCGTTTGTTGGTTATGCAAATTGTGATTGGCAAGTGTTTAAAGCTGGGTCAGGGATACTATGCAGCATGGAAACTTAAACTTGGCATCGCATTAGAGCATGAAGTAAGAATAAGCCGAAATTTTGGTCCCCTTTGGGTCTAGCCTCTTAATTGCCACAATGGTAAACTTCATTTACAATTAGTGCCATGTACGATTACTTCATCCTAAAGTACTTACTCACCCATTGGTAAACATTTATCCACAACTTTGGTTACTAACACGATTATAGCATTTACTGAAATAAAACTCCAACTTGTTTACTTGCCAATGAACAAAGTAGCGAAACTATGAGAAAGTGCAGCTCAGCAGCTGCGAAAACTTAGACCAAACGACTTCCAATTGAAGTTGTTAATGAAATAATTTCTTATAAAGGGTGGAAAACTTTTTTGGGGAATGCAGACCAAGCACTAAGCACCAAGAAAGTGAAACTTGGCATTTCAGCTCATTTCAGCCACTCTTTCAACTTCAAGTTTTTGTGGCTGCTGATAATTTGGCATAGATTTTATTTACCTGTAGAAATGAATGCTTCAAATGGCAACTTTTTGACTGAACAACTGGCCACATTTACAAATCCTGTTTTTGCTTCAGGAGCACGAAGGCTTTATTGTGCATTGCTTCATTATGCGCAACTCGTTTTATTTGACTTGGCTGGAAAAAGTCTTGTCTGTTGTGTTGTTGTGCCTTTCTCCTCGTTCTGTACTTGCACTTAACTTGTGTTTTATTGCCTTTCAGTCCTCCACTGTCCATTCACACTCATCAAAAAGGGGACGCCCAAGTGTGCCCATTCCCATTCCCCCTATCCCATTTCCATTGCCATTGTGCGCTTTGTTTAATGTTATGTAAACTTTTGCCTTGGCTACTTTTTGCCAGTTGGTTTTGGGGCCATTGCTTTGTGCATTTCTTGGCCCTGGTCGCTCTTCAACTTGTGTTTTTGTATCTATTCAACCATTCATTTGCCTGTGTTTTTCAGGCCCTTCGTTATGCTTTGTTGTGTTTTCACGAAGCCGCACTTAAAGCTGCTTAAAGTTGTGCGCAAATTGACTGGGAAGAATCCATAGCATACTCTTAGGCGCAGCAAGTTTCATGTCACGATTTACGCGCTTTTCCTTTTCCCCTCCACATTTCCCTTACTGGTTTTCGCTAAGTTCTGCCACGCTGACAAATTTCGTGGTCTGCTGACTTTCCCAGCTTCATGATTGATGACTTTTCAATATAGACTCTGATTTTTATGTGGCAATCGCAGCCACAACGTGTGCCCGAATGTAAATATTGCCTCCTTTGCCGCCCTAACATGGGGGTGGCATCCACTCCCCTTGTGGAAATCAACTTAAGCACTCAATCGTGGATTACATGCGTTTTATTTATGATTTTCCATGCTGGCATTACAAAATGTTTTCCCTTGGTTTCGTTTTATTGTCATTTCCATTTTAGTTGTTGCTATCGTTGACTGGGATTTATTTTCAGTAACATTGCCTTCGATTTGCCATTTCTATTTTCCTTTTTGCCGTCCAATTTTAGCTTGACAATTTTGTTCAGTTTTAAACTTAACTTCAAGCTTTCAAACTTTTCTATGTGCAACTTTTTTTTCACCAACTGGTAACATTTAATTGCTCAAAAAAATATTTTCAAACAACAAAAAAAAAAAAGTGAAAATACTGTCAATTGTTGTATTTTATTATGTTGCCAGAACTCCCCGTACTACCCGCTTGGACTGCACTCTGAGAGCTTGAACACTTGAACAATTTGCAGAATTTCATATTTTGTTGTCACTGAAGTTGAGTTTATTAACTTTTGCTTACTTTTTTTGAAGCGACAGGAAAGAAATGGAACGTAACGACTTAGTCCACATATTTAAGAGTATAATTTTATTCCTATATTACACCTTTAAAGCAACTTCGATCCAATAAATTACTCATCTCATACCTCTCATCCGCAGCTGATTAACTAAATTACGTATTAATGTTGCATATTCCAAGCTAATTCGCCACAGTTTGCACTCAAGTTGAGATAAGTGCCTAATTAAATAAAACACTTTAGTTAACATATAAGCACTTAATTAAATATTTCCACAAGTGCACACTTCGAACTCAAAATCGTGAATGCCATGACACTCATTAAACTAAACGCTTGTGTATTTGGTTCACAAAAAAATGGTTTAAAGTGTGAAATTCGTGTGGACAAAATTTAACTGGCGCATAGCACGACCTTTGGCATGTGCAAAAAAATGCTTCAAAAATGTAAAAAGTTAAAAAAAATGTTGGAAGCTCTTTAAGCTGAAAACCAGACAAGGCAACAGTTGCATTTCTTCCACCTCATCTGAAGTTTTCTGCGTAAAGAGTAGAGACAGAAGGTTGGATAGTGCACTGTGGGCGCTTTGTGCTTAGAATGATTCATTCTTTTGCTAGCCTGCCGATTGCAGATTCTCTTATGTTCTGTTCTGTTCAACTCTGCTTTGCTCTGGTCTGATGTTTGTTGTTCGCTAGCTGCACTTAATGTAATTAATTTTAATTAAAATCCAGCATAATGGTACACGGCCCCGACGAACCAACGGGTAACACATAAAAAATTGTTACAGTAATGAGCAAGATTCACGAACGAAAAGCGAATCCTTTCGTTTCTTTTCGTTGCGTATCTTTTCGAGCCTGCAGATGCAAGGCAAAAAGTGTAGCATTTTCAACGGCGCTGTCCGCGGATTAAGCACAAATAGACAGTACAGACGAACCACACACTCTGGCACGCACACATAAAAACAAGCACACATTTACACACACATACATGAGCGAGTGATAGCTTTCAGTACGTATACGTAACATTTGTGTGTGTGTTCGCTTGTTTGTTTAGCTGCTGGCCCGTAAATTTACGTTACAACTAGAATCAAGCGTTCGGTAAACATTTTAAAGTTGCCAGTTAAAATTATGTTGCATTTTCCCTTGCTGAAACAATAGGGGGGCAGTAAAGGACCGAGGGAAGTAAAAAAATCTCGAAGGGCACTTTGATAAGTGCAAATTGCTTAACAAATACTGAATGACCAATAGATAAGTGAAGTCAGTCTCACATGATGTGTATCAAGTGTTGCTCTTGTAACTTGTAAGCGAATTATTATATTTTGAATTGATTTTTAATGGGCTGAACTAAATCTACTTGAGGATAATACTGTAAAAAATAACATTTACTGCGCTTTAAAGAGAAGTGTTTCCATTACTTCTTTAAGGTAGGACAATGCGCCACAAATCCTTTTCACTTTTTATAGAATTTACGGCTAGGCAAACTGATTACGATGGTTTGCGAAGCGAGACAGACAAAAGACACACCCTTTAACATATAGACACATGCATAAAGTTGGCAAACATTGTTCGTGCCACAGGAGTATTGACAATGAGTGTGGCACCTACGAAACGAGAGACGTAGGCAAAAGCTTTGCTCTTTGAATGCATTTGCTGCCTTTTAGCCGGCAGCTGCGTTGCACTTTTTGTTGCCACCATTTGCGCTATAAACAAATAAAATGTTTCTACTCCTCTAGCATTTTTTTATATGCCTGCCTGCCTAGACATTGCACTTTTACCTCCTACACCGATTCACGCGCTGCTGCACAAAGCAAAGTCGGCATTTGTCTGCATCTCTTGGATTCTTCTCCCTTTCACCTTTCCTTGACAAGCCACAAATGCTCTTAGCAGGGCTGAAACAGGCGTCAAATGAGTAGAAAAATTTAGCACGTGTTGCTTAAAGCGTAAAGAATTCTTAACATACATGAAAGAGACAGTTGTTTTATGAATCTATACCTTTCATTGAAAGGATTGCAAGAAATTTCATAAAAATTCAGAGGAAAAACTGTGTTATTTTAGAAGTTTAAATAAAAAATGCAAGATGAAACTCTAACGGCTAAGCAAATGTAAATCTTAGTGTCTTAACCAAAACCATGAGCTGATTAAGCCAATAAGGATAATGCTGCCAATGCGCCCTTACGAGAAAACAAAACAGTTTGAAAAGCTGACTAGAATTTTTCTGACACAAACACTGCTACACCAACACAGAAATACATAATGGCCTAGGGGTTCCTGGAGGGACAGGAGAGCGCATCAGCTTAAAGTGAAAACTCCAACACAAACGACGTTGCCTAATCACATGCAAAACGCACGCAGAACGAGCACGAAGGATGCAGAACGGAACAGAACAGAGCACAAACACCAAACGTCAGCTGAAACTGACAGTGGTGCAGTGGCAAGTGGCACAGTGGTAGAAGTAGTGCCACTGGCAGTGGCAATGGCAGCCGGTTGCAGTTTTTGCGACGCTTGACAAAAGTCAAGAGCCTGGAGGACAAGGGCAAGCAGCGCAGCAACAACAGCAGTCACTGTCAAAAGGCGTCAGAGGCGATGGCGGCAGCATAACATTAATTAAGTTTGTAACGACAAATGCCAACACGACAGAGAGGCAAACACACACACACATGCATACACACACCAACATACACATATTCACATCGTCACACATAAATCAGGCAGGCAAAACGCATACAAATGCAGAACGACAGCTCAAAGGATGTTTTGGAGCATGACAAGTGGCGAAGAGGGGAACAGAGCAAGGCAACAACGGGTGATGACGGGGCTAGAAGAGAGGGGAGAGTAGTTTGATGAGCCACGCAAAGCGACGGTGACTCTGCTTGAATGTCATGACGATGTTAATTTTATAAACTCTTCAGCTTCTGGACCGCTCTCAACGCACAGCTCAGTTAGCTAATGTCTGGCAATGAGGCAAAAACAACATACCTCTAATACTCTTACAGAGGGTATTGCAGTTTGTTTTACAGAGTAGGTAACTCGCACATCGCTCAATAGGTTGCGCCTTATCCTCTTCGAAAAATTAATGTAAACTACAAAAAAAATCTATATTTAAATTAACCCACGTTGCTGAAAGTGTACTTAAAGTTGTAATACATTTAAGTGACGGCTTTAGTTTTATATGGGCTTCAAATAATTGCTAGAATTCCACTACAAAAAATACAAAAGGCTCTTGCTCTTTTACATGATATTTTACTGCACAGACTTGAAATTTCTTAAGCACTCGCACTGCGTCAGGTAATTTTAGTAATTTGTTAATAACAACTGCTTTAGCTAGTCCTCAAATACATATTTTGTGAGCTCTTGAGAGCTGGTTGATTGTTTGCCAGCCTCGTAGCTCGTCCGACAGCGAATCTCTTGTTTGTTATTTGACTTAATTTAATGAAAATGTTGCAACCTGCAATTTACAAAACTAATGCTAACAGAACTTGAGATTGTTTACACTAGACGCCCTTGTCCCCTGCTTTTGCTGTCTTCAGCTTGAGTTTTGGCTCTTAGTTTGATACGGGCTCACTTTTAAGTACACATCAAAATCCCCATCTTATCCCTCCAACTGTAAGTTAAACAAATGAATGAATTCAAGAGGTTTTTGGCGCTGAAGATACTAAAAAAGAAGATAAAAAAGTGCCGGGAGATGGGCAGCAAGTTGATGTTCATAATGATGATGATGATGTGAAAGTCTTACTTTGGCTTGGGGAAGTAAAGCAAATATTTTGAGTTATGATATCTGTTTTATTTTCTTATTTTCGATAGCATATTTTTAGATATTTCTTCATCTCTTTTTATATATATTTCATCTTGTGCTCTTTCATTTGCAGATATCATTGTGCATTTTACTGTCAATAATCAAATTGCATTTGTCTATGACCGCAACTAATTTGAAATGATGAGTTATCAGAAAGGTAAGCATAAAACATTAACTCAAACGATACCTTATGAGGTAGGCTACCAACTTTGCTGGGTATGACATGTGCCAAATTGGTTCAAAGGAAAACTACAGGTCACCCACAAATCATACAAATCAAATGGCGTCTAACGATTTCCATCAATTCGAAAAGTAAATGCAAACCAATTCAAAATTAGTTATCCATTTTGGGACCCATTTCCAGATCCAATCAATTTGTTAACGTCGGCAACATTTACTCTCCATTCTAGGGGAAAGTTCGGTTTATCTGCACGGTTTCCTGTGCTTTATGCAATACAATTTACAGTAAATCAAGTAGAAATGAAATTTACGCGGGTCATTCTCAAACAATTTGCTAGAGCATTAACAAACGACTGCCTCGAAGACAACAAAAGATAAAATGCGTTGAAGCATTAAAAAAGAACTTGGCCAGAAGACGATACACAAGTTGCAGTTGGGAGTAGAGATTGCCAGACCCCCAATACATCCTGTAATCCACTGAAATGGTCGAATGAATAACACACAAGAAACCATTGCATACTTTTCGGGGGCATGAAAACTCATACGACCCGTTGCCTAATGAGCTCGCATGAATCGGCAATTTGTTACTGCGCTGCCTCCATTGAGGGAATAGGCCTTGTTGCCCAGAGTGCTGCCAACTAGTTTCAAATATAATTGCCGCCATTTTGGATCCGGTCAGTGGCTTATGTTGGTAACGCCGGCAGAACGCCGGGTCGTTCAATTAACTTGCGCGACAATCCAATCAAAAGTGTATTAAAGGCCCGCTTACAGGCGGCACAACGAGCCCATTTCGAGCGCTTGTCGATAACAGCAATTACATAAATGTTTTTATGGCAAGAGGGTGCCCCGTGGCTGTTGGTGTGGGCGTGGTAGGTGCCTATCGCAAAGTGCCAACGACAGCGACAATCGGCTGACCAAATGCGCTTTAATGGCCTCGACAGCTGCAGCTGCTGCATTGTAAAGTCTTTTTTTCTCACAAAATATCCATGGATGGGCTTTGCAATTAAGGCATAAATTCAAATTAACATGCATAGGATATGTTGGACAAAGACCCAGAGGGGAGACCAAGGGAAAGAGTGGGAGCAGCTTCGTTATTATGAGTAAACGGCAGAATGTTTAACCATTTTTTTACTGTAGAATCTTTGTAAATGCCTTTTTGTAATCATATTTCGATAAATGTTGATTATTGGCTGCCACTCGAGGCATTCTTTGCATTATTTACTTTGGAAAACTTTTCCAATTCTGTTGAAATTAAGTTAAATACTTGTACAATGCTCGTACTCGAACTAATGACAATAACTTGGTAAAAGTTCTCCCCACCAGACTCCAATATAAATAATGCTAAATAAATTAAGGCGCATAGAAAAACAATCATTAGACTTGGTCCAGAGGCCAATTTCGATTAGAGATCCGCACACTTCCACAATACGATGTTGAAACAAAAGTAAAACTAACTTTTACTTACTCATTCATAAAGCAAATGAGCAGTGAATCGATTGCGGAATGAGAGTAGCAATAGATATATGTATACAGTTAGACAATGTCTAGGCTGAATACGCACGTATGAGATTTCTTATTTACGATAAAGAGACACACAAAAAATAGCAAAATAGCAGAAATAAGAAAGGAAAATTGCAGACAAATGCTCCACTTTCACTCCCACTTCCAATCCGTTGCCATTCCTTACTCACTTCCCTTTACCCTCTGTCGTATAACCTGCTCATTGCCCCAACCACACTTGGAGGCTAGTCAGGCAGAAAAAAGGCAGACAACGGGACACAAAACAAGAGACAGTAAAAAGGCCAAATATTGAATTGTGCGTAATTTACGATAAAAAGGGGAAAATTGGAAAAGTTTCTCCCAAAAACAAATCGCATGTGAGGGGACTGAGAAGAGCATCTTTTGTCGTTCCCTTATTTATGTAGTTCGTGTCGAGAGGGCAACACACGTGTGCAACGGAGCAGACGAAGAACTTCAGGAACCGACGTAAATAAAAATTGTGATTGCCCGAATTTAGGCGCAACGACAGGAATATCTATGTGTGTGTATCCTTAACCAATTGAGGCAGTTTTATTAAATATTACAAGTAGCGAAATAAATAAAATTCGTGTGTAGGTTGTTGCCTAGGAATCCTACACGTACAACGATAAAGCGTAAATTGCTTCAAGGAGCATAAATACACTGATAAAACAAGCGATGTTAAAGTCAAGACATGATTCAGAAAATCAGTTACTAATTAGATAATCATTTAAGACAAGTTTGTTTCTTTAAATAAATCTATCCATATCATATCAATCTTGTAGAGATAATGAAAGCGGTTACTAAATCTTTCTTCTGCTCACATTTTAAACGTATTTGTTAGACCAGTTTCTTGCTTTAAATCAGGGGCAATAACAATGCGTTCTACTCGCTCATTCAGTCTATAAAAAGCATGTATTAAAATGGTTGTTGCTGCTGCATACAAAATCAGTGCATGACAACGACCTCAACACGTCGTCGTACCATAGCCCTATGCCTCGTCTGGCCATACGCACACACATAGGCTGGTTCCACAGTATATGTATGTGCGCCCAATTGTATGCAACGGCTTTTGTGTCAAATTTTTATGCCATGCATAGCACGCAAACGTGTGCGAAAAACGTAGACCCGAAACTACAGACACGCTGCAGCAGCAGCAACAACAACATCTGTGGCTTGGGTAGTAAATTGAAAGACCGAAGACAAAAATACTAGACAAGGAGAGAATAGTAGAGGAAAACTGGGGAGAAGAGTGAGAAAAGTGAGTTGGATGCAGAGGAAAGTAGAATCGGTAGACGAGCAAACTGATTCAATTAAATCAGTCCAATTGAAGCGACTGACGAAATGTGTGTTTGGGTGTGCATGGAATATTTTAAGCTAGCCAAGGTTCTGGCACAGGACATTTACTGTCACACCAATCGAAATTGGGTAACAAAATGCGAACAGCGTTTAAATTTAAGCTTTAAGTTCCCGGCTTGTCCGATCGGTTAGCATTTTTTTTGAGGGTGGGTCATTAAGCAACAACTTCATTATCGGTCCGCGACTCTGGCCAAATGTTGCCCCGAAAAAGTTGTCGTCTGTCGCATTTTATACAAATAACTGCACATTTTGTTTGCGCAACACTTGCGAAACATTTTTTAATGTCTCGACACTTTTTGCCACATGTTGAAATCAGCGAACCGACCAACAGTCCCAACAATAACACCAACAACAAGTAATGCCTGTGACTTCTGTCCCGTATCGTATTAATATCTCAATTTATAGCAATTTATAAAAATATGAAAAACGCCGATAGGCTTCAAAAATCCTGGACAGCAGTTCGGGGCGAGGACAGGGAAAACGGAGCAACAAACGACAGAACGATGCAAATAAAATTTAAATGCATTTTTTTTTTGTTATTTTTCTCTTTTTTTTACGTTTTCCCATTTGCATTGTCGCATTGCATCGCGTCGCTTGTGGATGAAAACGAAGCCAATGGAATTTCCACTGGGAATTTGAGCAGAATATCATTTAAAGCCGATTTGAATAGCACATTTTGTTTACTTTAAACACTGCGTATTTATAATGCAAGTATCTGTTTGTTTATTTAAACTTTGATAACTGCAACAAATTGCAGACTGTGTGTAATTGGAGAAAAGTCAGGAAACAGCTCTTTAACAGTAGGAAAATGTAAAATTATTTTTAAATGCTTTAAATCTTATCAATTTATACTAAGCATTTTAATATTGCTATTTGATTCTGTTTCTGTGAAATTTCAATTTGATATTCATTATATCCGTTACTCGTAGATGTTGGGTATATTGCATTCGATGCAATGCAAATGAGACTTATTTTAGTAATGGTAAAACCCACTAAATATTTATATAATTCATCCGCTTTATACACCATAAGATCTGGTATAAGTATAATGTCGTCACACTTGATGTCTACATTAGGCAGTAAATTTTGTTAACGGGTATATCATAGTCAATAACTGGCTTCTGGGTTTTACCCGTTTCCACACTTTCTGATCCCACTGTGCATCGCCGTCTGCCGAGACAAGGCAAAAGTTTCCAGCTTCGAGCATTTTCTGTGTGAAAATCTCTCAAAATTGTGTTTAACTAAGCGTAAAAATTATAAGCAAATTAATTTGCGAAATCACAGCAACAAAAAAACAACAACAACAACAATAGTTAGTTGGGCGGCTGCAGCAGAAAACTTTTATGAAACAATCAGGCAAGCAGCCGACACTCTGGTTAGTTCCGTTGGAAACCTTCCTGCCCCTTCTCTCCTACCTACCACGTCAGAGCCATCCATCCTTCGGCCTGGCCAAAACAACTGACGCGGCGCCTGCAAAGTCAACCAAACGAAGCGTTACGCCAGCGGGAAGGACATCGGGGGGTGTTTGGTTAAAGGGGGGCTGTGAGGGGGGCAAATAACCGACAATTTATCTGCATAAAAGCGCAGTGTGCAACTTTGACGTAGCCTTCGTGGGATTGATGGGCGTACGAAACTTTGTTGGCATTTACTGAAAATTTAAAACAGTCTTTACAATTTATACAGAAGAATACTATTAAACAGAATGCATATAGAACAGATTGAAATATTGGGCCGTACTTTAACTGTTCAATAATCTTGATCGTTGTGGTTTAAAAAAATAATGACAATAAAGCCAAAAACACTAAATAGTTACAAAATGGTCTAGTTAAAAGTCTAACTAGAATTATGCTTATTTGATTATAATTTTTAATTTTTTTTCTTGTTGTTTCTTGTTTTCTAAATTGTTAATTCATCTCTTAAAGGATTTAATATTTAAATATAATTTATACTTCCTTGCTTGCTCAAAATATTTTTAAAAACATACATTTTGTTTTTAAACAACTCCAGACTTTAAAAATTCGTTGTTGAATGACCTCATTTATAGCCAACTAAAACCGCACACAATTAAAATTTGGAAACAACATTTTATTGAGAAAATAAATGAACTCACTTCCCACTCACTCCTACTGCCCAGACCAACACACAAATCGCTGCCATCATTAATTTGCATGGATAACAAAAGGCGCGGAAAAGTTCCTGTTGAGAAGGGTCGGTCAGCTTGCGGCCACGTAGAAATGGGGTTGGGATGAGTTAATGGAGTTCCCCAAATAATGCTTGCTACAGTGCACTGTAGTTGAGAGGAAAACTCTTGAATATATTTAAGGAAAACTCATCTATTATGAGCAATTGTTGTTTTTCAATTTCCAAAAATAAACACGAAATCACGAAGTGCCCCCCAAACAACTCATTTGAAGCGATTCTTTGAGTCACATGTGGCTTCAACCCACCCAAAAGTTGTCAATGATTTGCTGGGTTAACGCCTGCGGCATCACAGCAAAAATATTCAAATTTATGCCTTGACTTTGGTGGCAGGCTCATTAGAACGCAGTACGAGAGTGGGGAGAGGGAGTGGAGTGAAGAATAACGCCCATTTAAGTTTATAAATTGTAGCCAAAGCATTGTGAAATATATTTTTGACATAAAAGGAGGCGTGTCAGTCGACCTCTCTATGGGTAGGTTGTCGGCATTGTCTGCGCTTAATTATGGGCACAAATAAATGTCTTTCGTTCGGGTTATGTGGTCCCTAAAGCTGCAGACTTTTGATGAGCTTTCGACAAGGGGAAAATGGAACTAATAAAACTACATTTAATATATAAAGATACAATACTTTAGATAATTTAAAGTAGTGTGCTCTTCTTACTCCTGATTTGACTTGATTTTACTTGTCACTCCACCGCATTTTGGGCTCCCCATTAACACATCAATAATTAAACTCAGTTAATGAGCAAGTGACCAGTCAACTGCACATCAAAGTTGTTGCAGTGCAACGGGAATCACAGCGACAGTCGATAAGACCCTTGCTCCAAACTCACTGAGGATTGAAGACTCGGGCAGACTGAGAGTCGCTAACAACTTCATTTGTCTTTGTTAAATCCAGCGACAAACTCCGATTTGGGCTGCCAGGCCCCAGCTCACGCCGTTATCTGGCAGGGTTGCCACCGAGCGGAGCAAATGAAACCACATGCTGTGTGGTGCTTATCTTGACAGCAAACATTTACAAAAATAAGCAGCTGGCTGAGACTGAGACAGAGACGAGAAGGAAACACGTCTTTATCGCACCCAAACACAACAATTTCCAATTTTCCCATTGGCTTCTTTTTTTTCTTGGCTGACTCCTCATCTTGTTCTTGTCCCACTCTGCCCAAGGCGCATCTTTCTTTTTAAATACTCCAGAGGTAGATTAATCATTGCCCTGCTCGACTTTTGCCCCTTCATTGATGCTACCTGCTCAGTTCAGTTGAGCTGAGCTGAGTTGAGGAGCAACTTCTCCCAAATCCAATTATAATTGCGCTTATCAAAAATAAGTTTCCGATACTTTCTCCCTTGTTCGGAGTTTGGCATTCGCATGGAGTCCTTGTTGTCTCCACTTTGACACCGTCGCTGCCAATTTCGCCAATATGGCAATTTAATCCACACAATCAGTTTAAGGCATCGTCATTTATCTTTGGGGAGAGCCTGCTCTCTGTACTTACTATACTATATGTTTGAATGTGTATTCCTGCTGCGGTTTAATGCTTTGTTCGGGATTTTCTTTCCATCGCCGTCAATTACCTCAAGTTTAATTGAAGGTGAAATTGCGCAAGAGAAAAACTTGATGTGGTCATGCAGGAGTGCATGAAAGTCGATATCTTTGGATAAATATAACATGAGACTGGATTAGCTTAGATCCTAAGCACTTTGGAAGTGCCAAATGATGACGAAGTTGAGCAAAAGTTAATGTCAAAACCTGTAGAATTCTGCATTTATAAGCTAAATATATATAGTTAGAGATCAGCTAACTGTGACTCGTGTTGCCCATTTCTGGAGTTAAGTATAATTGGTTGAGAGAGAGCGACAGGGAGAAGCAGTTCAATGAGATGGAGCACGGCTTTAATTACACTTAAAATATACATCCGGAGTCCGAACAATGCAGTCTCCATCACCACCCAGATTGTGAAATAAATGAGGCGACTTGAGGGCTCGCACTTTTCATTTCATTTTAGGCAAATAATAAATTTTCTCTTAAAATTCATTTCGTTAAACATTTTCCATGAGCTACGAGTACCACTGGCAGGCTTTCAGACAGCCCCGGAAATCTTTTGTTTATGCTCCGGTCTCTTTTCACTCTCTTTCTCACTCTTCCGCCCCTCTCTCTCTTTAGTGCCCTGCTCGATGGCAGTCCCGGACTCGGCCAAATTAAGCAAGCTGACAATTTTCGCTCTAAACTGTATAACAACTTAATGAGCCTGCATAACTTTGCGACAACACAGTCAGAGCCAAGAGTTTGTCTTTTATTTTTGGAGGGTGCGACTGATAAAAAAAAAATGCTCGTAAACTTGGCCCGAAGCCATCGCAGCTCGAGAACGACAACGTCGACGACGACGACGACGGTAAAAGTCATTATTCAGTGTACTAGAAACTGACTGCAGTCTTCTCCTCCTCCTACGACACTGCGTGCTAAAAATAATCAACTTTTCCAGGACTGTCACACGTTGCTTGTTCCAGCCTGGTGGCAAGTTTCGCGCAAAGTTTCGTGCCCGGCGTGGAGACAACTTCCGATTTGGCAGGAGCACTTGCCTCTGGCCCCATTTGGTTCGCATATGGCGTATGCCGTATGACTATGTCCTGGCCATGTCCTGACTGTGTCCTGGCTATGTCCTGGCCATGCTCCCTTACAAATGACGCATTAATGAAGTGATTTTGCCTTCGTCGTGGGGTTTGCATTTTTGGATTTTCTTTTGCCATCACCATTTCCCCTACACTTCCCTCTAAAACCCACTGCTCCCATTCCGACAGCGCTCATTAACTTCCGTTTGAGGCCCCCTCTTTGCTCCCAAGACAAAAAAAACCTGTGAGCTGTTTGTTGCTTTATGCAAATGTTTTTCTTGTTATTATTGCTTGAGCTGTGGCTGCGCTGCTGTTGTTGTTTTTGGTTTTATAGAAAAACACGCAAAGTAAACAAACTTTTCGCTCTCAGTGGTGCTTATACTCGTACGAAGATTGCCAGCTTCCCGGCTTGTTTGTACATATTTTAATTACGCGTCTCTGATTGGAGTTACATTTGAGTGGGCAAGGGCGGGGAAAACAGCGGAACAGCAAAACCGGGAAAGCGTGGAAAGCGTTGACATTTGTGCCCAGCTGTCGTCAGTCCGCAATTTTCGGTTGTTCCAAGTGGTTGCCCAACACTGACATTGACATTGCCTGTTTGAGAGGGGGGCATCAAAGGGGTGTGTTTCCCTCAAACGATTGTATACTTTGTGTGCATTAAATTTGTATACACATACATTTATTTTTAAAAGACTTTACATTTTAGACGCTTAAGAAAATTATTGTTCTTTAACCTAGAAGAAAATTCAGCTGTTTATTCTCCAGAAAAGCTTCAGCTTTCGACAAGTGTGTGATTTTTCTAATTTGTGTAGTTTTGTGTTGGGAAAATCGACAACAGTTGTTGCCAGGAAATTAGCATTTATGAGGCGCAAATATGTTGCAACTCATTCCTCTCACTCGCAGTTAATACAACTCAATAAATAAATTTCTATACCAAGAGCAGACCTTCGTAAGCTTAGGCACTCCAATAAACAATACTCTGGATGTGCTCAAGCAAAAGGAGAACATCAAATCAGGCGAAGCACACGAGCAAGTCTGAAGCACATGGCATCCTTGGAGACAGAGACTGAGCTGGAAAATGTGCTACAGTTTTTGTATTGAATTTCATATTTTTGGCAGCTGCAAAATGAGAGAATCAACATTGGCAACATGTTGGCTTGACAGAGTGAAACTGTGGAAATTTCCAAGCAATTGACACCCTTTTTCAATCTGACACTGAAGTCAAGTCAACCCTCAAACGGCAGCCTACTTTATAAGGGTAATTTCAATAAATAGAGGCAGCTCCCCCAACGACCCCTCCTCCCACCACCCATGAGCATTTTTGCATAGCGCGAAATCTGATTATATTTTCCTTCACATTTTTTTTCTGCTTATTGGCAATGTGAGTGATGGTTTATGTTTTGGGTTAGGGTTGGTTTTTATGGGCCCTCTGACTGCCTGGTTTATTGGGTGAAACTTTACTCCAACTACGCACACAATCAATAAATCGATGTGAAAAGTCATTAACATAAATTTCAACAACAGACAATTAACAATCGACCTCCAATCATCATCAACAATTGGCATAATCCACTCAACGTCAACATGACTCGTTCGGTAAATTGCCTCGTTTTAAATTGTAAATAAATTTTGATGGCATTAAATGTTATTAAGCCCATATATATATGTACGTGTATTTATTTATGCGTATAAAGCAGGACCCAAGCACTATAATGACATCAACTCTGTTAATTGTGCGCTTAATTAAATTTTCATGCAGGTGTAATAAATGATTTTCGCCCCGTCATCTAATTAGATTTTCGCTTTTTATGACTTTTCGCAGTCCCGTAACTCAATTGACAGTGTCATAATATAATTGAAAGACGGCGCTGATTTGAAAATTGTATTCAGAAGCACAAAAGATAATCTAGACTTGAATGCAATCGATCATAAAGTAACTAATTTAAAACATGCAATTTAAACTTAATCCCAATTGTGCACTCTACCCAGTATAGGCACCTTTCTCCTAGTCTGCGACTTGCTCTTCTTAGGCTGCTCTTGCTTGCAAGTCTTTGGGGGAAGGGCAGTCTTGGGTGTAGCTGGAGGCGTGGCAGGCTGTGTAGCGGGTTTGAACTCTTTAGCTGCATTTTTGGCAGTCTCCTCCTCTGCCGCAGTTTTGAGAGCCTCCGCTGCCTCTTTAGCCAGTCTTTGTTTCTCCTGCTCGACCAGATCAATGGGTGGCTTTACTTGGCCTCGGGGATCCCGCGTATAGTAGGAATTCCCAGAGAGGCGGGTGGGGCATGGATCGGGAGCAGGTGCCGGATTGTCACGTGCACTCACGTTCTCGGCATGACGCAGGCAGGTCATATGCTTGCGACCCAAAAGAAAATCCCGTAAGAGTTGTAGGAACGGAGAAACGTCACGATGTTTGGGTGGCATCTTTATACTGTTACTGGTAGATTTGTACAACTGGAATACTTTCAATGTACCGAATGTGATCTAACAATAGATTAAGATATTCACAACGCAAAAAAAGAAACTAAACGTAAAAAGAATTTGGATTTGTTGTTGAAGTTGTGACTGGATGTTGATGTACCTATTAATTGAATGCCTACTGTTCCGGTTTCCACTCGATTGTTTCGCCAGTCACGCAACTGTTGCTGCGATTTTCCAAATTCCAAACAAATTTCACACACCGCTCTCCTTTTGTCAATTCAATAAGCGTCAGTCACCCGACGGCTTCGACTGTCAATCAATTGCGCAACAAATCTGCAATGAATTTCAATAATGCCACAGGAATCAAGATGGCAATGGGGCTTCTGGGGGCGGAGAGAGCAATGCTAACTTGACCAGAAATGACGAGATGTAATGAAATTTTAGCACTTGGCAAGAGTCAGTTCAATTGAAATTAATAAAAACACTCGAATTTCCGATGCCAATCAGAGAGAGCGCAAAATGAAGAGCCCAGCACGCAACTGACAGCCACACGCGCCACGCCTTACGCCTTACTTACTGTACTTTCTTTTGCACGTTTTGTTTTTGTCTTTGACGCCCTCGCTCGCAATGCCTAAGCTGTCACTTTGACAGCCCCAGAGTATGGCCGGAAGTCTGTCAGTCGAACGTGTGAGATGTTTATCATATTGCGTAAGATCCTTGCTTGGAACGCTGCTCACATTTCATCAGATAAGCAGCTTGTCGAGATTTACGAAATCGAGCTGATTATGTCTTTGTGATTGGTAGAGAGAGTGGTGGGGAGAGGTAGGCGGAGAGAGGGAGGAAGAGAGTTCAGCGCGGGAGCAGGTCGCGTGTCAAAGGGTGTCTCAACCGATTGTTGCCTGTTTACCTTTTGGCTTTTCAATAGCCTCGAGCTATCGGACTATACAGCATGTTGATGAGGGAAATCGTCTGGGGCAGGGGTTGTTATGCTCAACTTAAACTGCGACTCATTCTCAGCGCTAAGCTCATGTTCTACAAGCTGCATCGGCTATGGGAAATGCATAAATCAGCTTGACTCCTCTCAATTTGATTATAATTTACGGCACACGTTGCTCCCAGCCCATTTGAGATAAGCTCGCCCGGTTAAATATCAGGTTAACAACATTTTCCAAGCGGAAATTGATTTCCATGAGAAAAAAAACTGGTTTCAAAACCAGAAAAAAATGGCCCAAACTAAAGATATGGAACATTCATATTTTATAGAACAGCACTTCAAGTAACAATAGCTCAACTAAATTTAATTGTGGGATTTTCAAAATTCAAAACTTTCAATAAAATTTTCTTAAAATTTAATATTAAAATTAAAAAATACTATAATTATTGATTTCTTTTTGAACTTCCAACGAGACATAACATTGCAACCCAAAATTCTTCTTCGTGCGTCATATTGCAGCATTCGAGGGAATGCGTAAACAATGTGGAAAACTAATTGATATAATTTTTTACACAGTACACGACTAGGAAAAACTCTGGAGGGTTGTATTGAAAATTGAACTGCTTTTCGTTATTTTTGTATTGTGTGGAAAAATTGCGCGCACGGATTGCAAAACCTTTAAAAATGTCATTCGATGCGCCCCTGATTTGCCTCTTGAAGGGGAGTGTGGTTCTCTAAATGGTGGTGATATTGGTGGCTGTTGTTGGTAGCACATATGTGGTTGAAGTGTTCTCGCCTTCTGATTGAACTAATTGACAAATGTGGCAAAAAATCAGTTTGAAATCAAAATCGATTTGGGAATTTAGTAACACGAGATTCACTTTGAGAACAAAACGAAGCTTTAACTTTAGGCAAGTTCAAGCAGAGTTTCCCTACTTTGTCCATTTCCCCAGCTGTGTGCAGTGTAATGCGATATGTCAATAGTGTCGGAAGGTTGCAGCAAATTTAAAGAAGCATAAGAACTTTGCGAAAAGTAAAAGTAGCGAAGGTCAACATCATCAAAATGTCTGGCTAAACTTGAGGACAACCAACACACACACAGATACACAGCTACACACATGCCACACGCCACATGCCACATACCCAGAGGCCATTCAAGGAGCAGGCCAAGAAGGAGCTGGTCTAGTGGTAACAAGGAAGGCCAAGGAAGCTGCGTTGTCTCGTAGTGAAAATGATAATGTTAAAGTTTTACAACTTAAGTCGTCAAAGTCAAACACACTCTAGGGAAATTACAAACACATTCGTGACAAGGATGTGAGTCTGCCCCTGTCTTGGCTGCTAGCTGCTGCAACTCCTGACCCCTTGCAAGGGGAGGTCAAGAACTTGGGGTGTTTACTCCAACCATTCTGCTCATCTGTGATGAAATACACTCGTCCAAAAGTTTACCTGCTCAAATCTTACGCTCTCTACTCGAATCCACTGTTTGTTGTTAGTATCTTTGTACTCTTTTATGCTTTTACAGCGCTTCAGGGTGGTATTAGTGTAAAGCTCGCCAAGACGCCACTTTTGGTGGCTCAACTTTGAGATACAACAACAGTCAGAGTCACAGTCGCCGTGTACTGCTTACCCATTAGCATAAATAAACGCTCTAAGTACACCCCATAAAGGTGTAAATGCTTGGTATTATTAGCCATACCAGCTGAGAGGAGAATCGAGAGCGAGAGCTAAGAAACTGAGAAACTTGTAAACCGCCAACGGCCTTTGCCGAGGGACTTTTGCTAGCGCTAAAATTTTATGCTGCTTTAACACATAAAATTTGCTCTCAAGTATTTCATAAAATTTTGTTACGCATCAAAATGCGTTGGTGCTCTTGGACTCGACTTTTGTTATCTCATCAAATGAAATTTTATTAAATGACAGTCAAGTTTTGGCTACTTAACTTGACTCTGAAATTAGCTGACCGTGGAGGTGTCTTAACTTAAAGTGTGGCACGAAATGGGTCAGCTTTAAGTTGGCTAACAAATGTCATAAATTGGACTATTTCTACACTAAATAAGGAAACCTTTTACTTGATTTTCAGCAAATGTAGCGTCTTCTTTAAGAAAATTTAAGTTTACCAGCGCCGAGTGCCTCTAGACGTGGCCATAAACACTGCAGGTGCCTATCAGATACCTACAAGGCAGCACAGCAAAAATGTAGGAAAAATAATGCCCTCATTAAAATGCGCAAACGTTCTGTTTATGCACCGAAATTGCGTTCGAGTTTGCCTCCATTGAAGTGGAGCTCTATTCATTTCGGTGCTAAATGCAGAGCCTTTATTCATTTGATGCCCACGTTTATTGTTTTCCAAGTCATTTTCAGCATCTTATCAATTTGACTCAGAGGCACAGGCGGCAGCTGCTTTTACGCCCTTCCAATCTACGTCCCTCCCCCGCTTCTGCTCCTACTACTGCTGGCTGTGGCAATAAAAGAGTAACCATTGTTTCCGTTCGGCTGTCATTGATAATGAAGACACCAGTAACATTGTCTTTGGGGAACGTCCTCCACTTCAACTGGCTGCCAAGGAACGTGACTCTCTTATCAATGCGACTTGCTTGTTTGCTCTGCTTCTCCTGCTACTCCTGCTTTTCCCTCTCTCTCTCTCCATCATTTTCTTGCTATCGGAGCGGCAATTAAAATTTGTAGCTATTGGTAAATGGCGGCAACAATTGTAAGAGAAAACTGCGAGTTGAATTCGATTTCGTTTGCGCATCGTTTGCAAATCATTTTGCAATTGCCCCAGAATGGGAATGACTTGAGGGCAACTACTTTCTGCCTTCCTGCCCATATCCCCACGCCACCCATACTCCCACTGTAAGCCCTCTACCTCCCATTCCTCCACTCTCAAACCCCCGTCTCAAGTCGGCCTCATTTTTCACAGTGACAGCGCAATGGGCGTTAATTGCGGGGGTTTGCTTCAGGTTGAGATAAGCGCGCGTGATTTTTCTACGAATTTTGCGCCCAACGGGCAAAAACGCATCCGCGGGCTTGGTTCTTGGAGTTTTGACTTGTTATACGAGTTGCACAGGGCACCAGGCACAATTCACAAATTATACTTTTCTCTTCTTGAAACCATTGAAATGAGTTTTCCATTTGGGGCGTGCCGCCACCGTCGTCGTCGTCGTCGCTGCTGCTGCGATAAGAGCACACAGGGCAGGAGGTCAAAGTATATTTTTTGAATTGGCAAAACGTGCGGCAAATGGCTTAATTACAGCTGAAGAGTCAACTTTGATCTTGACTTTTGTATAAAATCTCAAACCGTCGAATGTTCAATACCTAAAATTTGAGATAGCAAACAGTCTTTTTGAAATGAACAACAAATGGCCATAAAAAAAGAAGATACTTTACAAAAGGGAACAAAACTGTATAATAAATATTAGTATTATTTTCTTTTAACAAATGAGTATTATAATATTAAGTTCAAGAACCCAACAAGTTCAGCATAGACTAACCCTTTCTCCTTCATCCAACTGAATGGAGTGTTAGATCTTGTAACCCGACAGTCCTGTCTCCTTGTCACCCATTTGTGGGCGTTTGAATGGGTGGCCCACCTGTATTTAAATGCGCATATTTCACAGTAAACATGACTTGACAACATGCCTGGCTTTTTCGCCTGGTCTAAAATATGTAAACAAATAGTTTTGGCAATTGCCAAGTGGGGCATGTGTGGGGTTACAGAACAAGAAGAAGACATGCAAGACCTACACCTACATACATGTGCACCCTACGACAAAGAGGGGCATACAGGTCATGCCACATCCAACAACTGGCTGCATGTTGTGGCATGTGTGGTTGTGCAACAGCAACAACTTTTGCAACATGCGACCAACGAACCAGACGACTCAACTCGACTCTGCTTGGTTGGCTAAATAAACGAGGCCTTAAATCGAACTTTGTACACGGCTTGGGTCGTTCTGCATTGTTCCGGGTCGAACTGGAGGGCAGGTAGTTGATACACTGAGAAAAATTGGCTTAAATTGTTGATTAAAAGAATGACAAAATAAAAAAAAACGTCTCACTATTTAAAGATACAACAATACAATGCAAGGGAGAAGTTTAGTTTACATACAAAGTAAATATTAAAAGCGTTGAGACATTTTTAACAGTGTCTTTGAATGCCTGGCTGCCTGACTGCCGTCTCGTTTGAGGTTAACATAATTTAAGCTGCCACCCAAGCGGCTCTAACGACGCAGTCGGCGAGCCCGGCTAACTGCCTGGCCATTTAACATGTTGCCAACATGCGTGGCAATTTTGCAAATTATAAATTTTCCACCTGCGCAATATGCTGTATGCCCGGGAGTAGAGGAGGCAGCAAGCACCGCCCACATAACTGTTGTTTAAACTTTTAAGCGCACACGCTTCCTGCCAACAACAACAACAACAACAAGAACATGAATATGAGTAGAAGCAACAACGACAACTATCCGACAATTGATCGTTGTTTCCGGGTTTGTTCAGGTTGTTGCTGTTTGTCGACTCGACTGGATTGAAGTTGGCTTCTTGCTGCTGTCTGCGAGCTGAAATTAAGTCGACACTGGCACACAACACACAACGTGTATGTAGATAGTTTTGCAGACAACACAACAACAAGAATAAGACAACAACACCTACAACCTGTTTCCTGTAACATGGCCTCTGTAAATAGAACTGCCTCTCATTCATGGCATTCAAATAGTTGCGTGTACAACACGGCGTATGACGCATGTTTGCCACAAAAGTTCTTGGCTAAAAGTTTAGAAATATGAGCTACATTTAAAACGATGCTCAACATTGTTTTCAACTGTTTCTTAAACAAAATCATAAATACACAATTTTAAAGTTGAGCATAAAACTTAAAGGGGATGGAATCAGTTTAGCATATAACGTCAGTTTTATCCTCCACATAAACCAATTTACACATAGCACTTGTATTTATTTAAATGCTCAATATGAAATAAATTTAGTGAGCTGCAGAAGCTCCATCAATATTCCGAATCGAAGAGACTGAGAGACTGACCCTTGTGCCAGAAATTTGCATTGAAGGAAACGGCAGCAGCAATTTGCGTAAGAGCAAATTAAATATTGTAACTGTTAAAATAAATCTGATATGCTTCGATATATTGAAGCCAAAGTGCAAAGGACAACAGGACAGCATGCAACAAGAACAACAGCAGAGCCATCCAGTTCAGTCGAGTTGAGGATGCTTCCGTTTACCGACTGCATAAACAAGACTGCAGAAAAATATAAACAATATGCAAAACATGCTGAAGACCAAGACCTGAGGCGACTCCAACAAATGTCAAGTATACGCACTGGGGGCTCTGCTTTTGTTACATAACTTTACATGCAGAAATACAAACAGAAGGAACTCTGCTCTGCTCAGCTCTGAGAAGACAGAAGCTATTGGTAACAAGGTCAACATTTTGAAGCATGTTGCCATCAATTTAACATCAAATGGCCATAAATCTTTCGGCATCGTGCTTACCATAAAATACTCGTATATTGAATAAATGATGCTAAATAAATATTTAATATATTTAAGCGAAACAAGCTGTCCCTGTCAAATATGAAATCAATCGCAAGCCAATAAAAACTGCGATTCAATTGCGACATTAATTTGCATTAAATAAACGTGACAAGGAAAGCAGATAAAATTAGAGCAGAAATCTTTTCTTTGCTTTGCTTTCACTTTGATTGACGTTGCATCAATATCAATCGAAAGTCAACAGTCTGTCTATATATAAATATATATGAGTGTACACATCAGTAGTATGTATTCAATATATATGTTATTTTGCATTTAAAAGCATTTCCCTGCTTCTACTTTTAAGTGATTTTTTTGATTGTTTGTCTTTCAGTTTGCTTTCTGTTTGTCTTTGTCGCGACATAAAGACAACGCGACAAAGTTAAAATATGGTACTCAGAATGGAATTCATTAAAAAATCGAGACAACATTCAAATGTAAGTGCAGAACGCAGGCTGTACGGCCCAGACGCGAAATTTGGGTGGTTGGAAAAAGTTCAGTGGTATTTAAATAGGCATTCGGGTGGAAAAACGATAAAGGGCTCTTTCAATCAAATATAAATAATATTGGAACATCGATTTGGACAATTATAAACTCAGCTTAAGTAAATGTATGCCCTAAGACTGATTTAATTTGAGCACCTGAAAGTATGCTATAGTTTTGGAAAAGGCACAACTTAAAGAATAGTTGAGACCCGACTATTGCTGAATTTTGTATTGTAAATCAAACCGGGACTCAATAAGTATGTACTTCCGTACTGCTCTACCACCACTTAAATCCATTCACCGAGCTCCGACCAAAAATTGTTGCGGATCTTTCAGCAATCCGCACACTTAAAATATTTACGCAATCAAAATTAATGCAACTGTCATGTACTCGTTTCCCGCTCGCTCTACTCCACTCCTTGTTACCCAGTTTTCTGCACTCCCGCACTCTCGGAATGTATTTAGCGTTAAATGCAAATACACTTTAGAATTGCAGCCAACCGCAGAAACTGCCTCCCTACTCTTGCACCAACGGATTGGCATATGTGTATTCCCGTTACGATCCCGTGGCTGATGCAAGTTTAAATTTAAACAGTAAAACCAAACTCATTACCAACAACAAGAAGCGAGTGTTTCTGTACTAGCTCGTTCGTTCGTTCGCTTGTCGTTGTCAAATTACCAAAATGTCCTTTTGCGCAATTTTGTGGACATTGGAAATCGCTTTGATTGAACCGCATGCAGACAACAACTACAATAACAAGTGAGGGGAAGTAGTGGAGAGAGGGGGAGAGAAGGACCGGACTGGGACACTACAATGGCCGCACATAAAACAAACAGGCCACGTCCTAGCCACATCCACATCCACTTCCAACTCCACTTGGACATTCATGTACAAATCCACTTGCAATTGCAGCTGTAAATGCGCCTCGCTGCACTTACACGCATCCAAGCTTCAGTTCGATGTGTAAATTGTCCATGCGAATGTGGATTGGGTATTGGGGATTGGGGATTGAGGATTGGTTTTATGTCGCTTGCGCCTGAATGGAGACGCATTTTACTGCCCTGCTAATCTCTGAGCGTTGCAATGCAAAGTAAAAGCGAAAGCAAATTCGGCCAACTGCAGTCCGAAGAGACTGGAAAGGGGATTGGAAATTGGCGGGGGAGGGAAAGGTTTGTCGGCCCAGCAAGTTGACTTTGAAAATCAATTAACAACATCAAACAGACACTGTGGACACGCTGACGTGGACAGCTGTCGACTCAGGGATCTGGGTTCTGGGCAAACCACCAAGTGAGCCACCGCACCCAGTCATCCAGACACCCAACCACCTCGAAAGTGTGTAAATTGCAACTGTAAATCAAATATGACAACGCAGGCAATGCAAAATTTGCATGTGTGTCAGTCACATTAATTGTCCGCGCCAAGTGGGCGGGGCCACATGGTCAATGCAATGCAAAAAGGGGGCGGCTGGGGCGTATTTTATTGTTGTGTTAATGAGTATGCATAGCATCGAACCATTTGGAATGGCCGAGCGAGCAAGTAGACGGGGATTGGTTATCTCTATGGACACTGCAATTTGCTGATGTGACACAAAAATATGTTGCCATAAGGCGTGTGGCGTAAATTTTAATTAATTATATATAAAAGTCGCTAAAATAAAGGCCAATAATTGGATATTAATTGCATAAATGATGAATAGTTGCCAATAATGTCTGGATTGAAAGTGAGAACGCTTCTTCCAAATCTTAGAACGAAATCTCTATATTAAATCATATAACAGTAAACAGATTTCCTCAAGCTTATCCCCAACTGCCACTGGAAGATTTCTGACTGAAGGCTGTCTGCCTTCTTGGTCTGTTAAGGTCATTGTCCACTCGTTGGCAACTTTTCTAATTAAACGGACAAGAACTTTATGCTAACAACTTAATCAACTTGCAGCGACAAGCACAAAAGGCATAAAAACAAAAACAAACTCACACATACACAAAGAGTTGTAACCATTCGCATGTCAGAGATACAAAACTATGAGTAATAAAATTATTTACCCAACAAAAACTCGAAACACAAAACTGCAGAATGCGAAAAGTGCATGGAAATTTATGATCACGTAGATGACATAAAATGTTTTGAATCCGAAACAAAGCTGGATAAGAACCCCTCCAACTTACTTAGCATGCAGTTCGCAGTTCTCAGCCAGCATGACGTGATAATTTACTTAACGGGCCCCCCTTTAACACGCCCCTGACTAATGTGGCAGGCAACTACTCCAATCAGAGACACTTTACAGGGCTGCAAACATCAGATTTTATGATGTCTAGGCCATAATTATGCGCGATTCGTGGTGAATGGAGTTATAGGTCTATGGAGTTTATCAGCGACAAATTTAATGGTTACTTTATGGTTTTTGGGGGGAAACTGAAGACAATAAATGGCAATGGGAGATGAAGGGAAATGTTAAATAAGTCAGATATTGTAGTTAGTAATTGGAACAATAATGGCAAATGTCTATGACAAACTTTAACGGAATTTCGGCTAATTTGATCAGACTTTAATATGCACATTAGTCAGTAGTTGGGGTTGCCCCTCGAGTGGATCTTTGATGTCCAAAAAAAAGCCTGACAAACAATGTCTGGGTTAAGCTAAAAGTAACTGCAATTAAACCGAAACCGCATTATCTCATTCCCTTCGCTTTCTCCCTCTTATTTCTCTTATCTGACTGTTTATGTGCTAAGCTCTCGACATGTCTGCGGTATGTGGAAGCATTTTCCCATAAGACCTCTACTTGGTGCAATCTTTTCTGTCCGGCTAGACGCCATTTAGACCCAGGCCAAAGACCACAAAGAGCTGAGCTGTCGACTATCCGTTTTGTTCTGTGGTGATAACTGAGAATTAATTAAACGCCGACGCGAATTAAATTAAAATAAAACCGCAAAGACGCTGAGACGCAGACTTAAAGACTATCATGGACTATTAATAATGGAATAACAGACTGATAGGTTCATGCTACACTTGGCTAACTTTAAGAGCCACCCTCTCATCAGCGAAATATGCAACAATTTCTCCCTTTTACCGATTTCATGGTTCTGCGGCTCTCAGTCGACTTTACCCAGCGTTTGACGTCTGTTTCCGCTTTTTCTGCTGTTTTTGCATTCACTGAAAAAGGCATAACAATAAATGCTCCCCCACCAAGTCGACAACAAGGCAGCAAAAAAAAGAGAAATAAAATAACAAAAACAAAGCAAGAGCTCCGTGGCTAGAGAGCGAAAACAAAACAATTGCAACAAATGCAACTCTGGCTGGGACTTTCCACTTCCGGCTGCACTAAAAGTTTAAATTCATTTCCGTTCGAGCTTAGATTTTTGCGAAAAATTAATTAGAAGTTGCACAAACACGCGAAGGACTCTGCAGTTAGTCGAGTTATCTTTGAGTTCGATGGCAAAAGGATTTGTTTGTTTTCCTTTACTTTTCTTGCTTTTCATTTTTATCTTTTGACCCAACCATTTCGACTTATATTTCCTGCCGTTTATGTGATAATCTTCGCTCCGAAACTGTGCCCTAATGTACGACAATTTGCTCGACTCTTGGCAGAGATCTCTTCTCAAAAGGGTATGCTTTTCGCCGATGATAAATGACTGCAGCAGTATTTTTTACTTTCTTTCAAAGTGTTTTCCAATTGCCATTGTAGCACGTTCTGCTTTCCACTTTTCAGTATGTAATTAGAAGCAGTTAATTGCGATTAAAATAGTTGATAGTTCCCATTACAACGTTGGGTGCATATAACGAGTAGACAGACAAATATCTCACATACGAGTAGGTTTCTCCAAGCTGACAGAGATAAATGGCTACGCCCATGACGTGTGCTTAAAGAACACACTGCTCAACTTGTAAATACCCAGCAGAAAGGAAAATTTTAAGCCTGCATTCCCATCACTAACTTTGTATTTTCATTCTTTTCGTTTTAGGTCTGAAAGATCCAAACTTGGATAGACACACCAATAAAGGTAATCCTCAAGATTGTATTGAAGAAAGTTCTTGTGCCTTATTAATTTAGAATGGGCACAAATTCAAATCAAAAATTAATTAAAATCCCACTTAAATATAAATTGTTTAAATTATTACAACCAAAATTTGTTGCTCAAACAAGAAGTCAAAGGGCACCGCAGTAAACCGTACATAACCCACACACTTTACCACAATAACTATAAATTCCCAGGCCCCGTCGTCAACCGCATGGAAGAAACCGAAGCGAAACAAACCAAACCGAAGCAAACCCTTTGGCGAGGTTCAAGGCGTAAAGTGTAAAGCAGCAAGCAGCCTCTTTAAAACGCAATCAAGCTGAAAATTAATTAAAATTTTAAGCGGGATATGAAAATAATGTGCAGCCGAAAGAAATTACGCAAAACACACACACACACACCCAGAGACACCAAAATAGAACCCCATTCCCCTCATTTAAAAACTGAACAGAACTGAACTGTCTCCTGCTCCTGTTTTGAGCAGTTTGTGCCATTCCAAGGAGCGTTTAATTTAAAACTCACTTGTTACATTTTTAGACGCTGACTTCGACATTCCCTCCTTGGCTTCAGCTACAGTTGAAGTCTCAGTTGGTAGTCGTCTCGATTTCATTAAAAATGTTTTTATGCTCACATTATCCTTTTACTTTAGCGTCAACACGTCTCTGTCCCCAACTCTCCCTTCCTTTCGCTCTCTTGCTGTTTTAGTGAGCAATTTAATTTGACTATGAAACAGCAGCCGCATCCTTGACACTTTCGCTTTTCCACCTTCCACCAACCACTTTACACTTTTAACCCCACACTCCAGCTTACCTTCCCCTGCCCAGGTATTTTCTCAGTCATGCTTACCCCTTGCCAATAGCTTGTTTTAAGCAGCTTAAGCTTGTCGTTGACGTCCTCGTTGCTCACGGTTCTTGTTCTTCTTCTTGTTGCTGTTAAAGGGCTCATAATTTCACGCTCGTCGCACACACGCTTCCCTCTCTCCATCTCTCTCTCTACACGTTTACCTGCCACTCGTTGGTGGCCTTTAAGTGAAGTGTTCGTACTGAAATGTGTGTATTTGTGTGTGCAGCCACAGTTTTCACCAACATTTTCACTGCTCTTGGCTTTGAGTTTTCCGATTCAGACAGAGAAGACATCACTTCAAATCCAATAAACCTAAGTGCGCTGCCACTGATGTTGGCCTGCTTCTGGTCTCAGCACAGTACTGGTGGCTTGTTGCTGTTGCATGCCACACGATCCATTCCTTAGTTTTGTTCATGCTCTACACGCCAGGCATATTCACCGTTCATTCAGGTTCGCATGCTTTTATTTCTTGTGTACTTTAAGTTTAACTTATACTTTCATTTTATTGAGCAACTTTAAGCTGCCGTCTTGAAAATCATCACGAGATTGTGCACTGTTTTTGCAATTATCTCTCAGTTTTAACTTTTATTTTATTTTACAAAACGCTTTTTGCGTCTCTTCTTTTTGGCGTCTGTTTTACAGAATGATCTCACTCGAGTTATTTCGTAAAGCTAGATCAATCCCTGCTTCCCTATGCGTTAGAACGAGACAACTACCTTACTCATGTAAACTCATAATGACACTGTTAATACTAGTGATGGCAATGTTAGTGATTAACATAGTATTGGTATTCCATCTACTTTACTATGTCATTGTTTAATAGCTTTAATTGAGTGTTCTTCATGAACTGTAAATTTGTCTACTGTCCGAGACAAAAACTCAATGTTTGGCCAAAAAAGACATGAGTTTTGATCACAAAAACAGTGGACATAAACATTAGCATGAACTTGCTGTTATGGATATTTAAATGGATTGGTCTAGCGATTTAATGTAATAAAAGTCTGCGGCTTAAAAGCTCAAAAAAAGAGCCAAAAAGTTTGTGGTCTTGTGGCTGTATGAAAGAAACATCAGAGACTTCTTCTTGACTCACCTTTAACTACCAATGAGTCAGAGCTCAAGAGGAATTCATGCCGTAGGCAAAAACTCCTCATGTGTTGGTATCCCACTTTAATCTCATAAATCAAACGACAACAACAAGTTGGAGCTGGGATAACAGTTAGACAGAGGGGGTGAAGAGGGAGTGAGACCGCACATATCATAACATTTAACATATTTCACTTAGGCAAACATTTAATCCTGCAACTTGTCTGGTGTCTACCTGTCTACCTGTCTGCGTGGTCCCACGGTTCGTACAGCCGTCAACATTCTCATTTCCTAGCAAAGTTTTATTTTTATTTCTTATTACACGTTATCAAATAATGAATATCAAATGTAATGCTTATCATTTATTTGCCAAGGCGAAGACCAAAATGTATTTCGATGGGGGGCCCACTGCCTTGGCTGGTGGCAACATATTATAATATTTACTTAATTTTCATTTCTAATTTTTTGCCCCGGCAAGAGGCATATGAAATTGCTACCGCAGCAGACCTTGGCCGTGGCCAAAGCCAGAATGGAGTCAGAGTTGGAGTCGATGGAAAAAATGGCTGCATATTAAGTGAAGCTCATAGCGAAAGTTGTTGTGGCCAAAAGTCAAGTAGGGGAATGGGAATGGAATTGGATAGAGGGTGGAGAGTGGAGGGAGGAGTTAGGTGGGTGGGACAGTGCTGCACGGGTGGGGCTTCTTTCATTCCTTGCAGGTGGCTTAAGCTGGCGTCTAAAGCGATAAGCGGGAGTATTTGAATTTTTAATAAAATGAAATGCGAATCCCTCCAAGTTTGGTTCTGCCCCATCCACACTTTGATTCATTTGCCACTTGTGCAGACGCAGCCACAAAAAAAAGAAGAAGCAGCAGAAGAAGAAAATTATTCAAATTTGGTTTTGTAGTCGCCGCCATTTTCTTGTCACTGGCTGTGAAAACTCACAGCTTTTCTCGCTCCCTGGCGCTACACATTTCAGCTAATCTTTTGGTCAGCCAACACTGACACCCTCCTACTAACAATTCCATTCCCATTTTGTCTGATTGTCCCTCTGTATGTCTGTCTGTCCGTCTGTCGCCTTGTTTGTCTATTCGCTTTTTGAAATTCCAATTTGAATGCTTCGTGGTTTCCCGCTTCACTTCAGCTCCTCCTCCTTCTCCTCGTAGGAGATTCGGTGGTTCCAGCCAATATTATTTTATTCATGCCATCGTATTTGTCTTTTTCGCACTGTTGCCATCTTCGTTATCGTTTTCTTTATTGTACTTGAAAAATCGTAATTAGAATTGGTAATGTATTCAAATTGACTTTCATTTCCGTTCCGTTCGTTCGTTTGTTTTTTTCCTACGCTGTTCTTCATCAAGATTTTTGCGCTTTTTCGCCCTCCAAACTTGACAATTGGTCGATAAGCCAAAAGCGAGAATGATATCATCTAAGTATTCTGAGCTGGTAAATCGTTAGAAAAGTCAAAAAAGGAATTACCTCATTTCATTTGTTGCCAAATAAATATTGATTCGGGGGCGGTAAGAAAGATCTACTGCACAAGGAATTACACGTAATACCAGTATCAATCAGATACTAGCAGAAGTATGCTACCATATTTCAAAATCTTTGTTTGCTCAGCCAAGGGAAGAAAAGTTTTTCCTCGAACAAAAAGTAACTGAACGTGCGGCGGCATTGAAAACAGGCAAAGCCAAAAAATAGCAAATGGAATAGAAAAACAAATGGAAAGAAAGGCAAAAAAAAGTGGAAGCGGCAGCAAGAAACTGAAACTTTTAAAGGAGAAACCGTAAAGAATTCAACTAATAAAAATCAGGCACTCAAGTGCGAAAAAATCGCGAAAAGCATCATCAAATAATGTGCCACTCAAGCCGAATGCCAAGCGTGGCCAGCCTCAGATCCTGCTCCATCTCCAGAACCTGCTCCATCCCGAATCCTGGCCCAAGAAAAGACAAATAGAAAACAAAAGTAAAAAGTAAGTTGAAATAGAACTATGCTCAGTTGGTAAAAACTTGTGCCACCCACACCGAACACAAGGCTACACTGTGAGAAAATATATATGATTTTATAAGGATTAAAAAAAAAAACATATAGAGGTTATAGTTTTGTATGTTAGGACATTTAAAAAATGAAAAACTCTAATTAAATTTTTTCATAAATGTGGAATATTTCGTACTGAGATATTGGTAATTTTCATCAGTGTATAAAGTTGCCAAGGAATGCAACCACACACCCGTCGATACTCCCCCAAACCCATATAGCTCCCCTTGGCTATACGTCATCAGGACAAACTTCGATGGGTTAGCCAAAAGCGCGCTGTCTCCATTTTCGGGTTATCGTAGAGTATTGGGTGGGCGTGTCGGTGAGTATGGTGGGAGCTACGGTGACTGCGGATGCGTTGGCCACATATTTCCGCCGCCACGAAGTGTGCTAGGTATTTTCCTCAGTTAGTTCGAGCGTGTGTGCGTAACGGAAAAGCAATTTTCCTTTGTGTCGTGCTCAGGTTTCAGCTCGGATTGTTTTTCACCATCTACGTTTTGTTTTGTTTTCACAGTGAGTTTTTCCTACGCGCTGCATTCAGCTGGCAAATTTGTTGCAGCACAAATAAACACTTTATTAAATGCATTGGAATAAATGCAACGAAACGAACTTCTTCCTATTTGTCTTCTCCAAGCGATTCACTCTTAACTCACATGTGAAAGGGATAAGCTGCAGGGATAAAAACTTGTCGAGTTCTTATATCGCAAAGTGAATTTGGTGCTAAGCTCAAAGAAGAGCACTTCAAACCGTATTAAAGTGCGAACTTGAAATATAATATTGCAATTTAGTTTAACAGGCAGCAAATAGTTTACGATGTGAATTACTATTTAAATATGGAGTAAATAAATTGTGAATTTATTCAACAAAGTAAATATTGGATAGATTATACTCAAAAGAAGGTGGAAACTTACAGTTTTATTTTTAAAGATTTACAGCATTTATTTCATTGTTTATTAAAGCAAAATGTACTCATATTTCTATACACACTTTTACTAAACATGCATTTTCCGAGAGGATTTAGCCAGAATTCCGCCTGTGGCTCAATTTAGTCATCTACGAGTATACAAATTATGATTTAAGTATTTATTTACTTTTTGTATTTGCTCCCAATCCAGAGCACTAACCAACACACACACACACTTGTGTGTATATAAATTCACACACACACGGATAATCGAAGGCAGGAATCAAATTATGCTAGAATTGAGATTGATTTTTTATTCAATTTTAATGCGACAAACGAAGGCAGATAAACAGACACCGACACCAACATCGACTCTCAGTTCGACAGCAGAATATTCGTGCACACATGTCCCCTGGTTTCTGGTTCCTGATCTCTGCTCCAAGTTCCCTTACCCGTGGCTCTTGGCCCGATGGCGATGGATTGGTTCATGGTCCTATATACCCAGTTACAGGGTGCTTCAAATCAGAGCCAAGCACGTGGCCGTGGCCTCTCCATCTCCTTCCCTTGCTCCATCTCCTTTCTACATTGGTGGCTGGGGAGAAATTATAAGAACGATGGGTCACAGGGGGTGCAACGGGAAGGGAAGTGCCATTGGATTAGGTCCTGGCTGACTGTCGCCGTGGTCCTTATGGGAAACTTTTTGAATATTACAACATAAATCGATTAGCTTCCAGCAATCTGCATGTGTGTGTTTGTCTTCTCTTCATGTGAGTTTATGTGTGTACATAAGTGTGTATGCGTGTGTGTGTGTGTGTGAAGTCACTGATTGACACTTGAAGCAACATTTTTTGCTCTCTACTTTTTTGCTGTTTGCTGTCGTCCATTGATATGCGTCTGCCACTTGACTTGACTCCAGTCAACGGTGGTTCAGAGGCTCTCTCTTTCTCCCACTCTCTCTCTCTCTTTCGCTCTGTCGGTTTCTTTCTCTCCTCGTGTGTCTTTCTTTTAGCTGCGATGTGGTGACGTCTCATCAATGGCTCTTCATCATCATCCAGGCAAATTGGCTTTCTGTTTTGGCCCTCGGCTTTGGATCTCTTTTTGGTATCGGCATTATTATGGACTGCGACCTCGATTTCTAGCATAAATTGAAAGGAAATTAAACATTGAGTGCAGATTGAGGGGAAATTGTGATGTGATAATTGTTTTATATCTTGGCTAAGGAGAAAAATTGAATGTTAATTGATAATGTGGGTCAACAAGTTCACATTAGTAAAGCTTACACAAGAAATTATTTCATTTTCCCCGACACTTTCTCATGGGAGCTTATATTTGCGCTGTAGATTATCCCATTTCTGGTTGTAACTAAATTAGAATGCAATTTAGATCACTTCACAATCATCAGCGTAAGCTGCAATGCTCTTCAAATAATCCCAGAGGCTTTAAGCCAGTAAACAAATCTGCTAAGCAAATATACGCCCAAAGGCCTTAACCTCAACAGACAGGAGACAGGCAAGGCAAACTGCAATTAGCGCACACAAAGCGCAAACAGGACTAAAATTTGAAGAGAAACATCAGTTCATCAGTTTATCAATTTAGGGGTGGCTTCTGGTTCTGGTTCGATTCCCCAGTTCGACATCTGTAATTTTACACAAATTAAAAGCAATGCGACGCGAATTTCGAATCGAAAATAGCAGACCAAAATTTGGAAAGGTGTAGCAAATAAATCCTTCCCTTTCTGGCTCTGAGCTAGACAGACAAATAAACGGGGTCGTACATGGCATGGGTTGGGTGTTTTGGTAGTTATCAATTGTCTTGACAACAGACAACTGGGAATACAGTCAACCTAAAATCTCATTTTGCAATATTCAGTCAAAATTTGTGCGCTTTAAACAAGAAGCCGTAGTTCATTCGGCTTTGTAGTCCAATTAAATGCGCTGAAGGGTTCACCTAAAGAAGAAGTAGAAGATCTATTGCATCAATCCGTATCCGTTTCCATTTCCACTCTCTCTTCACTTCCTTTGTAGTCCAATTGGCATTTTTGTAGTCTGTCGTGAAGCTACCTGAGCTGTGAATTGAGTTTCATGCTCCGCTGGTCAGCAATTTGTTGTCGCAGCAGTTAGCTTTGACTCTATTTTCATTTTTCCTTTCTAACTTTGTTTTCCATCTCAATTTGTATATTTCTAATTCCACTTTCGCTTTGCTTTTGACTTTAAGCTTTAACTGTTCATTTTGTGAGACCATCAACACAAATTGTTGACATTATTTTCGGCCTCATCATGACAAAGTGTTTTGGCTTCATTTTTATTTTTTCCTTCCTACGCTTTCTCATTTGCCACCTCACCTCTGCCCTTGTTGCGTGGGAAACTTTCTAAACAGCATCGTCGTCTCGTCGTGTCCTGTTTATCCTGCCGTTCGCACTGGTTGTAATTATCACGCTAATGAATCAAGTGTACTCGCTTGTAACTAATTGATATGAGAAAGTGACATGGCTTTTCATTGTTCAGGGGGTGGCTTCTGGCCGATAAGCAACCAGGCCAAAATAAAGTTGTTCATTCTGCACTTTTTATCATACCTGGTCGCGTGTGTGTAGTATGATTTTTTTCCCTCTTAATTTACATGAGAACATTTTATGCTAGTCCCAAATCTTTGACTCACTTTCAATGCCACAATATCAATATTTATGCAGCTAATCAACAGCACACAAAATTAAGCCAAAAGGCAACTCCTAAAATTCTAAAAACAACAAACCAAAATCCAATCCAATCAAAAAGTATTCAAAGTGGGAGACAGAGTTCTGGAGTGACAGAGATAGGTAGAGATATAGAGGGTGGCAAATCGAAAAACTTCATTAGAAATTTGTTTGGTTCCTCTGACATTTTCATGGCAATTGTCTTTAACTTTATACTCGTGTAAACTTTGCCTAAATGAATTTTCACAATTCGTTCATTTTTCTCCAGTTTTCTGCCCCCTTTGCATAACGCCCTTAACTTTTGGTAGGTTTTATTTTTATTTCTGTAGCACATTTTTTTTGGCATATGGCCCAGGGGAGTTGAAAGCTTGTTAAGCGACTTTCTTCAGGTGATGACGATAACGACGATGATGATAATGATGATGATGATCCGCTGATGACTTCAGGTCCCCAGAGTATTTTGTCAGTAATAAATGTGATTGTTTTTCTCCTCTTTTCAGCGCCAAAAGGCAACGCACTTGAGGAGTATTATTTATATTTATGTTATTTAGCATGAACAACTTTGCTTAAATTGCATAAACTTTGCATAATCCATGCTCTGCCTTGTCCTCCACACAGCGGCAATCAATTTCAATTTTAAGCCCTTTACCAGGGAAAGACAACGTTTTTAATTAATCGTCGGATTAACAGGAGCTGCCCAACTGTCCACCGTCCTTGGTAGCGGTTTACTACCGTCCTCCCAGCTGTCCATTTTTCTCTTTTTTCATTATCTGTGCGATTTATTCCGTTTTTGTCGCCCAAACGAGCGACTCAACTAAACGAGCGACAAATTGCCCGAGTCCTTGTCTCTTTGCTGCTGCTGCTGCTGATGATGAACTTTTATTGTTCCTAGCCACGTTTAATCCTTTCACGCTTTGTGTCATCAATGCAAGGACACAAGCCGCACTTCTGACGGATTTTCGAAGCCCACGAATAGTTTGCATCGTCCAATCATGCCATATGGTCCAAGGAGCACTCCAAAACCATGGAAACATGTTGCCCGTGGCGAGAAAAGAGAAAAGAAAAACTTCACTCATTTCATTTTACTCGAATTGTGGTCGAAAATCTGTTTTGAAAGCCAATAAATCTGAATTATTGGCTGCCTGCCAAATATCTACAGTCCCGTCTATCAAACTTTGTGTCTCTTTGGGCAGATTTTGTGACTGTTTTGATTCAGTGAATAGATCTCAATTACATACAGGCTAACTCATGCATCGCATATGACTTTAACAATAGTGTTCCCTCTGAAGCTGTCAATGTTTAGACACATGGATTTGCTAATCATCAACCACCGAGTCGAGTGTTTGTATCTCTCTAACCCCATGGGCTGTGTCCATTAGGCCCCCAACTCTGACCGCCCCAATTATCAGCAAAGTCCATCAGCAATTGCCGAAAGCAAAAGTCATAAATTACAGAAGGTGCTAAAAACCACACAAAAATTGTTAAAAATAATGACATTGGGTCATCAGCGGCATCGGCACATAAAAGGCAAGGATGGGTCTCAATGAGATGTGGATTGGAATGGTGTTAAGTACAATGGAATAAATACAATTTCATTCGACTTCAAGTCTGATTAGAAAGGGAAACATTAGAAATGTATCCAAAATTGAGGTATTTCCTCCCACAGTGCAGTGTCCAGTCGGTGTGAGTCCACTCATAGCATGCCGCTGCCATCATCATCATCGACATCATCGTCAGCCGATGTCGCTCTTGGCATCAGCAGTCTCGTTAGAGGCACAAATCTCCGCTGTGGGCGATGTTATTGTAACAATCGACACCCGACGCGTTAAACACACACGAAATGATTGCCAGGGAAGGACTCGGAGGGAATTGAAGGGGATGGTAACCGGCATTGCCCGTGGCGATTCGGTTTTGACCACAGCCACTGCTCACCGGGGTGTTGACAATTCAAACGCAATAATTGCGACTGTGAACCGCACGGGATTGAGAAAAAGGTGTGTGAGCGATTATGTGTGTATGTGTGTGTGTGCCATGGGAAGGTATTCTTCGTCCTTCCCTCCGCATGGGCAGGACGCGTGTGCGTCTCGTTATTTCGTGTTTGACACAATGTCAACTTTGTAATAAGTTTTGCTTTCGCATAAAAACATAAAAACATAAAAAACTTGGATAATGTCGTCGATGGCAATGGCAATGGCAATGGCAGTTGCAGTTACAGTCGCTTTGATCTCATCACTCAGTTTAGGGTAGTTTTTGCACCCCGTCAAACGGTATGAAAGAACGTCGCAGTTTTAATGAACCCTCGACGATTCTTTCTCCTGGCTCTTGTTGCTGATTTCTGATCCTATTGCCATTGTGGCCATTGTTCTCGCACTCTCTCTTAGTTTCGTATTCATCATTTGCCTTTGAATTCACTTTTTGTCTGCTGTTTATTATTAGCCTGGCAAACACATCCGTCCTCGCAGTCCCAGACGCAATCCCCGTCGCATTCGCAGCCGTCGATCTGCTTTTTTGCGTACCATTGTTGGGCATTTCTCAATGTTGGTTTAATGAGTTGAATATGTCAAATGTCGCCCCGTGCTCGACTCATTGTTGCTCAACAGGGGGACAGGCAAATGTAGTCATTAGCATTGGAAATTACGCAAAACATTTGGAAAGGAAACTTTTACTTAGAAAACCATTATATTTGGCAGTCCAAAAACTCTCATTTTCTGTCCGAATTTAAAGTGTTTTTGGAGTCACTGAAAAGTGTAGTCATATGGAGAAGTTTCTATTAGATATTCGCATTAGTTTCTGGATACTTGAACAGATGTCGCAGAATTTCAAATTCACAATACGAAAGGCGATTGCGTTGAAGGGTAAAAAGTTGGAGAGACAAAGAGGATTCCCCGGGTTGGCCAACACCTTAGCTTGGCTTATATCTAGTACTCGTATCTAAGCCAACTGAGTGCCAATGACAGCCAGTTGTTGTCACCGACAACAGAAATTCGCACAGCTGAACGCCGTTAATTCCTGCCGTTGAATGCGACGAATGCAAAGTGCGACAATGCTCCCCAAATGGCTTAGAGGTGAGCCGAGGAAAGGCTGAGGAGCTGCCAAAGTCTGTCGCGTCTCTAATGCATGTTGGCATTTACATAATTCCCTGGACGAGGAGCGGGGCAAACTGGGAGAAGCACTTGACTCGAGGCAAGCACCCAGAACCAAAACCAAATCCACAACCAAAACGAGAATTAGAAGCAACCCAGTTGAAGTCGAGGCAATGTAAGGCAAATATCAATTACAATCACGCAATCTCAATACAGTGAACACTTTGGATCAGGGACAGCGGCCAGTGGAAGAGAACAACAAGCAAATTAATTGAAATCAATGCAAATGTCGAGCTTGGTGTAACCCTCAAGGGTTGTGTTTTGTTGTGTTTCGTTCTGGTTTTTCAATTTCAATAGGCAATCGCATTTGTCAGCGGCTTAAGTCCTGTGGCACGGACTTCAACCAGGACACACTCACACACACAAGGGCCACCATGGGCCATTGTTGTCAAACATGTCAAAGCAATCGCAAACATTTGGGCTGCTTTTAATTTATCAATGCAAGTTGATTCATTCATTTTTTTCGCTCTCGCTCTCGTTCCGCGCTTGATCTATGGATTCCATTTCGCGGTTTACTGCACATCAGGAGCATCAGTAGCGGGAAGATAACGCGCCGATAAGCAATAACAGTCTCCTGACAGCAGCTCATCTGCCTTTCCACTCGGCGGTCTCTTTGTGTGATAAGTAACTCATTTGGTTGCCTCCGGGCTAGTCCAATATGTCCTGATGTTGTCCGCGGTGGATTCTGTGGGTTGCACAATCCCTCGAAAGAACAGTTTGATGACACTCTCCTTCGTGCCTGCTGACACTCTCAAACATATGCCAACAAATTGTTGTAAACGGGTGAAATGTGTAGCGTTGTGAATGTCGTTAAAAACAAGTTGATTAATATGGGTTCATTTAAACAGATTGCGGCAGCAGCACTCTAGAGTTGACTAATCTATTTTAACACTTTCAAACAATGTCGAAAGACACTTTGATGTTACTCAGGTATTTTAGCTTAAATCCGCTATAAAACACCATGTTTGAAAGCTTTAAAATACTTTTTTGTCTATAAACTCAGGGTCTATCTAAGTAATCCATCTTCTATTTAACCAAAAAGTGAAATGAGCTGAATTTACATCGTTAAATTCATGTTCCTAGAGACTATTAAATTTGTTACTTGTAATTTTCACAGTTGAAACTACGGGATGTATCCATTATTGATTGACTTTTCAGCTGTTCATCGGTTCATCTGCTCAATTTGCCTATCGAAATTTGTTGTGCTCCTTTTGGGATCTTTAAAGGTCAGTTATGGCCCAATACAAAGCCAATTTCCGACACATCAGAGGCCGTAAAACGTTTGGCAACACGCGTCGCGGTTTAAAAGCCCATGTCAATAAATTTTCACTAGAACGAAATTATTGGAAAATCCCCCCGAAATAAGCGAAGAAGAAAAAAAATCCGTCTTTATGACAGGGCCACAGGACACGATTCAACTCGTTGACGACGCGGAAATTGGCGGCGCGTCTGAATGTCAATAAAGAGGCACAAACGTTTTTCAGAGTATAGGCCACAGTTAAGGAAATCTGGCCAAAAAGAAGCGGAGAAATCGAGGCAATTGCCAAGTGAGGCGCGCGGCATTTGGCGACAAAATAATGACATCAAATCGCATAATTTGTGCCGTCAGAAGAGCCATGAGTAAACCCCAAAAGGTTAGCCAAGGGTTAGACCAAAAACAACAACAATGGAGTGGAGGAAAATGGGAAAGTTTATAGAAGTGAAAGTCAAGGAAGCGTCTTTCAAATTGCCTGATTTAGTAGTCGCTTGGGGGCATCGAAACCATGGAGCAAAGCAAAGCAGTGAAGGCATAAAGCATGCTCCAAGGATACAAACACTTTGCCACATGTGGCGGGGGCCAGGACCAACTAACAACAACAACGGGCAAAACATGAAAAAATCAACAACAAAACAACAAAATAAATATAAAAATTCTCGACAATAAAATTTGCGTAAATAGTCCAATTTGCATTGAATGTTGCTTTATTTATGTGACTTTCTTTTGGGGCTATCCCCCTTAAATGGGGCATGGCCCTTCCCCAGGGTCGGAACCAAAAATGAATCACACTCTTGCCCATTGTTACGCTTTTCAATTTCGCTTGTTATCATTGTTAGTTGGGTGTGTTGGATGTGCGTGTGTGTGTTGGTGAAGTGTAAATTTGCCAAATTTTGTTAAAAGCAAAACAAAATAAAATGGCTTCGGGAACAAAGCGAATGGAAGTGGCAAATGGAAAATGGAAATGTTCAGACACTTTTTGCCTATTTTTGAATTATCAACGGCCCATTTTGAAGGACAAATGGTGCATATATTATAGAGATAAACGGAAAATGGATGACCCATGTACTGCTCTTTAAGTCTTTGAACTATTAACGATAGGCTTAGAAATACTTCAAAAACTCTTGATTCTAAGTTTATTAATCCACAAATAAAACTAAAAGCCAATGCATACATCCATTTTATCAATGGATAAGACCAGCCGACTAATTAAGCCTCAAAAGTCAAGTATATATATAAAGCAATTAATCCGTTGTAATAATTGCAAACTTTTGCCTGACGAAAGTGCTTGAAACTTTTGATTCAACGGCAAATGTAATCAAGCCAAGCAATTAACAATCGATGCTCAAAAAGTGCTGCCAATTAACAATCAGCAATCAGTCAGCTTCAAGCTGCCAAGGCTCAAAAGTTGCCCATAACTTTGGTTAACTGTTTAAGAGCAGAACAGCAATTGAATGCACCTTTTAAATTATAAATTTCCGATGTGGAAGTATTTATTTTTGGGTCATCACGCGTATCAAATTTCGAGGGCAATCAATCGATTGATGACCACATGTAAATTCCATGCCCATCATTAAATCAGAAGATAATTATTTCAATTTCACACGCACTTAATACAATTTTCGACTGTAAGGCCAATTATGAACACTTCTGTGTGTGTATGTGTGTGTGTATTTAAATGGAAATTTATTTTTCGATTTTGGTTTTTATTAGATATTTAAATTGTTGCAATTAAGTGTGATTACTTGATGGTTTTAAATGCTCAGCGCACGTATTGAAGTCTATAAAATATATATATGTAACTGTATGCGTTAACTGAGTTATTAGCTCGTTATCTTTCACACTTAATATTTACACAGTTGGCTGCTGAATTGCGGTACAAAACCAGTAAAAGTAAAATGAGGAGAGACCTGAAAATGCCATAGAATAGCTTGCTTAAAATTCAAACAATGTGTTGATGTCTTCACACCAACAAAACATGCATAATTAATATGCAAAAGAAGCAACAACAGCAACAGTAACAACAACAACAGCAAGGAACAACTTTTTGGCCGAGCTGGAAAATTGAAAGGGTTAGCATACTTTTTTGAGGGAGTGTTGAGGCGAGTAGAGGCGAGGGGCGGTCGAGGCATTAGACGACATTTTGCAGCTCTGCCACAGCTTCATTATTACAGCTTCCGCGTCAACATCATTTCCGCAAACAGCAACAACAATAACAACTACAACAACAGCAACAGTGCTTTGTTTTTGTTGTTATTGCCATGCATAATTCATATGTGAACAGCAACAATAGGTGGCAAAGCAAACGAAGCAAAAACATAACCTCAAACCTCCTGAATGGCAGTGAAAATGCTTTAATTGGAGACTCACACAATCCCCACGCCCCCAAAAGACCCCTCCCACCCCACACAACCCCTTCACTGCTTCCCCCGCGCCTTCGACACATTTGCATATTTCAATGCATGCAATTAGGCGTGTGTGGCAGGCATCAGAGGTAGGGGGGCGTGGCAACACTCAACTGGCAACTGTTACAACATGACACAAAGTTAAATTTTTTGTTTAAACTTTTTCGACAGCTAAGCTAACCTTTAGAGTTTTCTCACATTCCTTTCTCTCTCTTTTTTCTCTTTCTTTACAGCAAAATCACGCCATTTTACGGTGAACGGTTTGAGTGCTAATAACACGCTTCAGCAGCAACAATATAACCTGCAGCAGCAACAGCAACAGCAGCTGCAGTCGGCAACTGACACACGCAATATATACAACAATCCCTACAACCCACAGCAGCAGCAGCAGCAACAACAACAGCAGCAATCACAGCAGCAACAGCAACAACAACGCACTGCACACCTGTTCAAGGCTTTGGCTGCATCTGCTGTTGTTGGTGGTGGCAACAATAGTTTGAATCATCCATACGATTTCTCCAGCTCATCATCGTCGTCGAACGCCAACAACGAGCAGCAAGGATCATCGTCATCGGAGGCTGAAAATGCGTTTCTAACTCATAATAATGGTAAGCTAAAAGTAAAATCTTAAAAAAGGGAACTTTAATTATTTAGCTGATTTATTTCGAACTTCTGGGAAGACTTTCTAAATCATTAAGCAAACTTTTATTACTTAGAACAGCAGTAATAACTCTCTGCGATATTACGATCTCTAATTATCAGCTTGAAGTGCAACCAAAATGCAAATTGAATTAAAAACTGAAGCAATTAAAAAAACAACTTCCTAGACCTTAAGTATTACTTCCTGCCGTGAATAAATTCTTTCCTCCGGTTGCACAACAAATCAAAAAACTTGCTCACCTGCCTCGGTTGCTGTTGCTAGTCCTGTTTCTGTTCCAATTCCTGTTTGTCTGCCAGCTTGCCATAATTTGCACGCAATTTGCATTTCAAGTGGCCAATCCTGATCCCAGTTTCTCTCTCACTCAGTTCCCACTTGATGCTCAAGTTGGCCACTAGTCTTTTCCATACCGTTTCCTTTCCTTGCCTAACGTTTCCCGAAACTTGGCAAGTTAAGGGCTCTGCCTTCTAATTACAGCACAAAAAGGTGCTTATAGCTCAGTTCTGGTCTCAGTTCCAGGCTGAGAAACTTGGCACCCAAAGCGCCAGCAGTAAGTTAAATTTATGTGAGTGTTCATAATTTGTAAAAGCAAAGAAAAAGGAGGGAAGCTGGGGAAGGAAGACTAAGAGTGCACTTTAATTGTACACTTCTAAAAAGGTTTCTTTATAAATTATTATATTTTAGTCTAGAATAGAATTGTATTGTAATAAGAGCACAAATCCTTAGTACAAATTTAGTATAACTTAATTAATTGGCTGTCTTTTTCTGCCAGTGTATGTAGTAGAAAAGTTTTTAAAGTCATAGCTAAGTCTCAGCTGATTGCACATCATCAACAGGTGAGTCGAATAATCATCGAATATTTTGCCGTTGAGATATTCTCGTCTAGCCGTAGATTCTCTTCACTCTGATCTTATATGGGTTTCAAGCTGGCAATCTGGCTTTCAAGTCGCAGCCAGAGAGTATTTTATGTCTAAGGACGAAGTCTGGCTCTGCCGTTGTCCTGTTCGTGCAACATTATCAACAAATCATTGCCGCAGTAGCTGGCAAACTGGCAAAACTATAAAATGTGGCAAAGTGCAATTGCCGCACAGGACAATGGCAGCAGCAGACGTAGGAAAGGGCACGACGGCAGTTATGTAATAAAAATCATTAAAAAATATAAAAATGAAAGCGGCAAGTTAACAAGGCGGTTGCTCTGAGCTCGATGCTCGGTGTTCGGTGTTCGTTGCTCTGTGTTGGGTCGATGCTGATGAAGCCATGGAAAAAATTGAAAATCTTTGCAGGGTAACAAGAAACTAAACGAGCGCCCAGCGCCATAAACTTAAATCACGATTAAAAGTGTGATTATCCTTGTGGCGCTACAAATCGCCGCTGCAGCTGACAGAGCGCAGAGCACAGACAGGAATGGAAAGGACACAGACAGGACAACAACGTCCTGGTAGTGCTCTTGTGTTGCTTGCAGCTTGTTCTCTGTTGTTGCAGTTGTCTGATTTTATATCTTTACAACCAGGCGCGGTTGTGGACGAGTAGACAGAGTCGAAGGCTGAATCAGAGTCAGTCCTTGTCCCTGTCCGTCTGGGCATAGAGTCCTTGGCCTTTGTTGTGTAATGTTTTGTTTTGCTTTGGTGTTGGCTTTTGCTTTGCTTTCTGTAGACAGCACACAAGATGTCGAAGCATCAGCAGCTAACTATGAGTTACATATATGTATCTGCAAGAAAGTTGAAGATACTCAAACAACTAGCAAGTATTAAAGTTGACTCAAATCAACACAAATTCACTAAAGCACACATATGCAAATAGAAGTTGAGTAAAGTTTTGTTTCTTTCTGTACGACTTATGTTAAGCGGAAAAAGTACAAATAAACCGGAATTTAAATCCTTTTTTGGACTGGCCCTTGTGCCGACTACAATATTAGTATTATTAACACTCGCATGCGAAATCAAAAGCCAAGTTTCCTGCATATGTCCAGAATGTCCATCAATTGTTTAGCGAGCTTCGGTCCGTGTTCCTGTCCCAGTCCAAGTTTCAGTGCAAAATCCCTAAACTTAACCCTAACTCTAAGCCGACAATTGTGCTGCAGATTTTTGCCAATTTTACAATACCCAATCGAAGGACGATGGCTCCTGCCTCGATTTCAGTGCAAATACAAACAAACGAATGCAAATAAACAAGGCGTAGAAGGCCTATAAACAAAGGAGCATTCGAGGGTGGACACACACAGGACCTTCTGTCTGCCATTCTGTCCGCCTTTCTGTCTGTCGTTCGGCTTATCACAATTGACCCATCACACGAGCAAATGGCTTTCTCTTTCTCCATCTGTCCGTCTGTCTGGCCATTGGTTTTAACCCCCAAGCCGAAACTGACATTGGACAATTGACTCTCGTATTTCAGTGATGAACTTAACTTATGTCAAAATATGCGATAAGTAATCCTTTTTGGGCTTCGACAGGCCGCTTCCTGCCCCAGTCTCCCTGTGCCCTGTCCAGTCGACCATTCGAGCCAGTGTAAATATTTTGTTTCTAGTGATAATTTCATTGGGAGTTGGAGAAAGTGGAAGGTTAGTTGATGGCATTGCCATTATTGTACATTTTGTACATTTGTCACGAAATCTAAAACAAAAAGTCTATTTACGTTTCCTTAAAATGTTGTCTTCCTAATGAATTGTGACAGAAATGGAGGAACTCATGATTGGGGGAAAGATCTTTCTTTTGTTTGCTCTTGATTTGTACAGGATTCATGAACCCACTCTCACGTTGATAATGAAAAGTTGGTGTAGTTCACGGCTCGGACACAGAAAGAAATTAGGTGTAAAAATCTGCAGAAAACTCAATAAATTCATTCGGAATTCGGCACAAATAATTTATTATTTCACTACTTTTATTATATCTGGCTTGCGTAATTTTTGCCAGTGTACTCCAGATTTGATTGCAGCATTTTCATGCTTCATTTTCCGTATCCTTCCACTCCTCCGTAGCAGAAAGAGACATCTATCTATTTATTTGCCCAGTCTTATCGCTGGACATCAGACCCGTCATGGCATCAACCTTGGGCAACCCTAAAGGTCCAGGAAACTCCCCAAAATTCTACGCCGAGATTCTCAATTAGGATAATCTCCGAATGACTACGCAAATACGAGTCAAAAATTGGCAAAATTCGAAAATTCGCTGCGCATTGGACACGATGGTAAAGAAAGTCATTCTGTTGCACGGTTCTGGTTACAGCTCGACCTCTTCGACAGGGTCTCCACAACTGTTTACATTTGGCCTGTAACAATTGTTGTTGTTACTTCTGCTGTTGTTGTTGTTGTTGTTCGTATTTGTAGAGGCATTGCAAATTCTGTGTGTGGCTTCTCTCAGCTTCTCCCGCCGTTTTTTTGCCGGCACATAAAATGTTCCGTATTGTCAGATGAAATGCGTCTCTTGGGGGCGGCCAGGAGGATTGGGCGGGTGTTTGTATTACGGGGCGGACTGTGGGTCGACTGCCCTCCATTATATGCACATAAAAATAAATTCCAAGACTTTATTATGCCCATGTACTTGTCATTGTCGACGTCGACGTCGCTGCCGATGTGTGTGCAATGGACTGTGTTTTTCAGGGAGAAATTCAGGAGGGGGAGCTGCAAGTGCAATTGTCGATGTTCTTGTTGTTGTTTTTGGGGTTTGCAATTTGGTAGAGGGCGCGTTTTGCATTTGTTTGTATATTGTGTTTAATTTTTTTGCAAATGTTCAATTGAATAACATGCGACTGGTTCATTGAGTTCTATTGATTCAGTAATCGATGAAATGTGCATGACTTTTATTTACGGATTATTGCAGCAGTTGTTAAGAACTTTAATTGACTTATCGTTCTCTTTATTTTTGGCTGACTTCCATTTCCAATTCCACTTCCACTTCCACTATCCAATCGTGTGTGACCTGCCAAAATCTACAGAGTTCACTTGAGCACAACCACCTACTCTCGATGTTGGACAAACAAAAAGCTCAGTCACTTATCGGCACAAACAAAATGACAGTTTGATGCACTATAAAAACTAAAAGCTTGCAATTGTCCAAAAGTAAGAGCCGCCTTTTAGACGGCTTTTTAAGTAACTGACGCCAACACGGCTGCACGGTACAATGGCAATTGCTTATTGATAAACCAAAGTTGGCTTTAAAGTGTCCATTTGCAACTGTAATTCCATAATGTGAAGTGCAGTTTGCAATCTCATCTTCAAGTCACATGAATACATTTTGCTCTTAAGCAACCAAAGCACTTGAGCATGTCTTTTGGTCGCTGTGAAGTGGCAAGTTGTGGTCAGGCCATTATAACTTATAAGTCAGTCTGCCTTGTACCCTTCTCCCTTCGACTTCTGACCTCATTTCTCCCTCACTCTCAAGTGGTTGAGGAAATTTTTCGTCATGCCATTTTGCAAATGAAATTCTAAGCTGACGTCGTATCAATTTAAATCAAATGAAGTGCACTTTTTGACTTTCTGTTCAGGCCGACTGCACACGAGATTTGTTGAAATATTGAGAGGCAAAGTTTACGAAAAGTACTGGCCGGAAAGCAATCGAGCGTGTCCTTTAAGTGCTAAGCCGAAAGTGCCATAAACTTTAGCATAGTTTTGCCGCTTTCCTGGTAGTTTTCGGCCACGTTTATGTTGCAGTTGACATAGTTTTCTGAGCAGCCAGCACGTGCGAATGCCACGTGAAAATGGAGTTTTTGTTGGATTCCGGGTCGAGTTGTTCGGTTAAAGTTGGTTTCGCTTGAGCTGCAGCTCATTACGTGGCCAGCAGCTCAAATGATGTGACAAGTTGTTGACCAAATTAGAATTTTGTTCTACAAATGCGCACAAAAGTATGCAACAGTATGAAGGGTTGAGGGAGAGGGGTTCAGTTGTCCAGGCGTACAGGTGTCCAGTTGTCCGGTCGTCTGTCTGCTGGTCAGAACAATTTACGACCCCAACTACAGGCGAGAGAAACGGTGCCAGCAATTTAATGAGCTGCCATTTATATAAAAAGGAGCAAAGTGGCCAAAAGGTAGCCAAATATTTAGCAACATTGCGTCAGGAGTTAGACGCGAAAGAGATGAAAGAGACAGAGAAACACACCTAAGGGTACTTGGGGCACAGAAATGAGAGCGAATACGAATACGACTACGAGTACGACTACGGATACGGACACGAGTAGGGGTACTCACATGGATGCTTGCGACTTGCGGGTCTGTGATTCATGCAATTCGCACAGCAGCTGGCCATAAAAATGGCTTAAAATGATCATCATAAACGTTGAGTGAGCAAATATTGCAATAAAAGTAAATGACTGAAGGACGTCGTAAAATATTTATACGTGATGCACACACACACTCCCACACACACCAATACACACACATGCCAACGGGAAGCCAAAGACTCATGAATATCATAAAAAAGAAAGCGAGAAGCAGAGCTGGAAAATTAAGGCAACAATTGAGCAAGTCGAGCAAAAAAGTGCTAAGTAAGCAGAAAAGTATGCAATGGGGAGAATAAGACAACGAGTAACATTTGACCTAATGATGCGTTTTTAGGTACACAGGTGAACAAATTGATGGCATTTTGCACATTTGGACCCTAAGTATGTTATTCAGTGTCGACACACTCTACACTGCAGACTAAAATCTGTTTATAGTGTCGCTTATTATGGAACAAAGTTTGTTATAAACTCTATTTTTATGATAGTTGCAATCAACTCATACCAAAGCTCTGCCTTCCGTTAGTTTGCACAGAAAAAAAAGTAAAGAAAAGCTGAGCCATAAAAGTCTGAAAGCATCGGGTGCCATAAAAGTGTTTACAGCGCCTAAAGTGGCGCCGAAGAGTAGAAAATGTTCAGTTAAATTTCAAATTCAGCAGATTTTCGTACTTCCAGTTGAAAGGCTCAAAATGTTATTTCTATGCTTTTTATCACAATTTGTGATGAATGTTTTCAAATTGGATTATATCCGATTGAAATTCCATCGCTCTTTTTACAGTTATGCTGATGCAGAAGCTCACAGTACTCAACAGTGCCTGCTGTTATTGAAAGCCACTTTTCGATTTGCTACCCCAAAGTTGCTACTCTCTCTCTCTCTGAGTAGCTACCCCTCTCGGTAACTCTCATTTCTGTTAGTGTGCAGAGATTTCGTCAAGTTTTAACTTCCCCTTTTACTACAGGGGTAGTTAGATAACGTTAAGTAACAGCGCAACTCCTGCAGGGGTGTTGGGTTAACAGCAGCGGTTAAATTACTTTTAAGCTAACAGTATACAGTTGGGTCTGTTACTGATAACATTATGTTAATGCTAAGATAAACGAAGTGTCAGTGACTGTAGTTTAGAAGCCACTACTGTTAAGAGCCTAACAGGCTTTACAGCGCTGTCAAATGACCGCCATTCAAACTCTGTTAATGCTCTTTGAAGGTTCTGTTAGTTGTATTCAATTCCTCAAAGCTTTTAAGCTTTAAGCACAGGACTTTAAGCTTTCGCCATACACCTGTTAGGCTGCCATAAATTCAGTAGGGGAAACAGATTAACAGAATGTTGATCCAAAGAGCTTTTAGCCCCTAAAAGCCAACTGAAAGTTACAGCATAGCACGAAGGGACTTACAAAGGTTGTTGCTCATTATATGCTGCTCGCAGCGACGCCAGTGTCCGACACACACTCACACACAGACCGACTGAAACACACACACAGACTCGCAATTGTTCGGGCTGCATACTTTTAGGACTTGTCCGCTGCTATTTTGGCTTTTGCATAACTTTTATTGTGTGTGGCAGGCGAGCAAACACAGCTGGCGAATTTCGGTTGTCGGTTTTTAGAGAGCAGCAGCAGCGAGAGCATCCGGAAGTGAAGTCTCAACTCTGTCGCTATGCCCTCTGTCTCAGTCGCAGTCGCAGTCACAGTTGCCGTTGACTGTTGCTCATCTCCGAGAGTGGTACAAGTGTGTATGTGAGTGTGTTTGTGTGTGCGTGTGTCCTCTATGTGTGTGTCGGCAATTCGTATAGCGGCAACGATGAAACTGATGCTGAAATGCGGCCGGTAGTCGCATCGTCGCATCAGGCTAACGCCGCCATAACGCAACGCATTCAATGTGGCAAGCGCAACAATGAGCTGCTGCTTTTGCCGCTGCTGTTGCTGCTGCTTTTTCTGTTGCTGCTGCCACTCATCATCCTCGTCGTCGTCGTCGTCGTTGTCGTTGCCGTTGTCGTTTTCGTCGTTGGCATCGTCGTTGCCGTTGTCGTTGTCGTCATTCTCGTGTCGTGTGTATGCAATTTTGCATTAATTTTTGTTGCTGCGACCAAAACTTAACTGCAGTTTAGCGTACATTTTCAAACGACGTGCTTCGAAATGCCGTTCAAATGGCCAATTGCAAGTGTTGTGAATAACATCAAGTATACGCCGCTTGTGCCCAGTTATCAGTACAATTTTGTGTTGTTCAATATTATCGAGTGTAGGCAAAACATTATTCCATTTGGCGCCAAAAACTGTTCAACTTTTTAAGTGTCCCGCTCCACTCAATGAGCATACGGGGTGCGTGTCAGTGTGCGTGCGTGTGTGAGTGAGTGCCGCTGTAACAAGTTGGCAAACAGAGCGTTAGAGGAGAAACCCATTTTCACAGCCAAAAATTTTAGGCCTACCATTTCAGCTTATTACTTACTATTAGCAGCCTATTTACACGTACGTATGCGAGTGTGTGTGGGTGTGTGTGTGTGTGTGTGTCTAAAACGCGATTTTAAAGCTCTGTGTTATTTAATTTGCTGCGGTACTTGCCCCAATGCTTTTAAAGAGGGTCCATAATACGAAGCTTTAATAATAATTTAATTAAATTTCTTTAAATTTACTCTTTATTTAAATCCTTAAGTTGTGGGGTACTTTGCACAGTTTGCCGACAGACTTAACTGAATAAACAATAAACAGCAATCAACCGACTATAATCTTTGCCAAAGTGTAAACTAAACAAACAGACACATTTGAGTGATGCTATAAATAAGATTGCTTATCTAAAATCGGCAGCTGTATCTGTATCTGCATTTGATTTTGCATCTTTATCTGTTCATGTGTGTATGTGTCGCTTGGCGCACTTAATAAACATCACTTTCAATAATAATATAAGCAGCCGCAGGCGGGCAATAAATTTTGGCTGAGCACTGGCTTGAAAATTGCGACTCGGTCCTCTAACACACAGCATTATCCATGTTTCCTCCCCCTTTTTCATTCGACGCTCTGATAATTTGCGGGTAAATAAGGCAAAACTCTTGCAACTGAAACTGAAACTAAACAGCGAAACTTTGGCAAATAGCCGACAGCGGCATTTGAAACATGCGCGAACATATCCAAAAATTAAATTAACAAGCAAACAGACAAACAAACATAAAAACAAATAAGCGGAGCAAACGGACAAATAAACAAACTGAGTGTGTGTGTGTGTACGAGTGTGTGTTGTGCGTGTTTGCCATTCACTTGTCCGCACAAAGTGTTGACCAAAAATTTAATAATTTGCCAGGCTAAAAGTGTGCAAATAGCAACTTGAACGGAAACTTGGCTTAACTCAACTGAAATCAAATCATATGCAAGTCAAATCGAAATTCAATAAGCATTGCATCAATTATAATCCAATCACAATCAGACTGATCAACAATTCCCATTAACACTTGGCTCTTAGATTGCCACGCTCTCTCAATTTATATATCTACACGATTTAATTGCCCGAAAGTCAAGTACAATATTTGATTACTCGATTATTGGACTGTGGATTGGGTTTCGATCTCACATTGGATGCTCCCAAACTAAATGTACAATGAAATTGATTGTCCAAAAGGTAAGCAGACAATAAATTGTATTTTAAGTGCACTTTGACTTTTGTTTCACAGCGACTTTCCAATTGAAAGCATATTTAAGAATATCAAATAATCTTGTAATGTCTGTTCACTGTACTCTGAGTACTTCTTATTCGTTGATGAATTTCCTCACTTGTTGCACAAGTTTTTGGCCACACAGTAAATGGGCTGAAAAACTCGTTAAGGAATTGAATGAAGGCTTTTAACGCATTTGCCAGACCACAAAGTGAATGCTCACAGCTGCGTTACAATATACATATTAAAGAAAATACATGAAAACACTGGCAAATATTTTATAAGTAATGCAGACAGACAAATAAAAGTTGAGAAAAGCCAGCAGAAAAGCCATTGGGGGTGTCTGTCAAAGGATTCCACTTTTCTCTGCACTTGCTTACACAATAAATTCGTGAAACTATGCAGTTTAGTCGGTTGAGGGGACTTTCAATAATCACATTACACATACGACCTGTTAGTCGCACAAAGAGCCAATCTCATACATATATAAATATATATATTTATATACCGGCAGTCAGTCTGTTGGTTTCCATTTTGTATGCAATTTACATATCTTCAGCTATTGTTTTAAAATGCCTCTTTACATTACTTATCAATGAGCAGACGATGACGAAACTTAAACTGTTCACGTAAGCAACTTAGTTGTGAAGGGTATTAACAGATTGCGGAGAGATACCTGTTGTCAGGTGACAATGCACTCAAAGGCAAATAACTTTCATGTCCAATTATGCTAAGATTATGCACAATTATAGCCAAGCAATTGACAGCTTTTGTTCAGAAACCTTTTTATAGTAAAAAGTTATTGACTGCTAAGAATTAAGTTTCTATTTCAAACTTTCTAAATTTGTTACCACTTTCATTTAATATTTATTCAATATTCTTATAAAACTTATAGCTTATAGTTGTGTTAAACTGTGGACAAAGAGCATCTAATGTTCTTTATGTGAATTCAATTCCAATTTTAATTGAGAGACTCGTTGCTGTTGTACTTGTAAATGCTTTGAATTCAATAATAAACGTTGCATACTTGCAGACTTAGCCTAGGAGCGGTGACTCTTGGAATTTTTCAATTTTATTTATGTATATACTTATTTACACACACACTCGCACACCCATTCGCACACAATACACGTTAACACACTTATGTATACACATGCAAGACATTTGTTGTGCTGCTGTTTTGCTTTTACTTGATTCGCTTTACATAACACAGAAGTGTATGTGTGTGTTTGTGTGTGTGTGACTTACCACACACACACTCACTCTTGAATATATGCATAAATAGATGTATTCATACGCACGCCTAGTGCAAGGCAGGATACAAGAGCAGGAACCCGAAGCAGGAACCACATGCGATTTGCATAGGGAAAAATATCATCAAGGCGCTGCCGGTTAGTATATCTCCTAGTGTGTAGATGTGTGTGTGTGTTTGTATATACACAAGTGTGTGTCTGTGTTTGTGGGTAAGTACGAATGAGATGTTGCGCTTGTGATTGTCTCTTCTTGTTGCTCGATTCGCCTTTCTTTTGTTTGCTGCTTGCACTCTGCTTGCTGAATGGTTGCCCATCTCAACAGCAACAGCAACAACAACGATATTAAATGAAAAGCCAAAGCAAATGTGTATTCTCCACCAGTGTGTGTGTGTGAGTTTGTGCACATACGCACACTGTTAAATATACATTTGAATTCCGTTTCAAGTTAGCGGCAACTGCGCAACAAAATAAGCCAACAAAATGTTGAGGAGGTAAACAAACCCTACAATGCACGGGGGAAGGGGGCTAGAAATGGTGGGAGATGTGGAACAGAGATAGCAACAGGGTTAGGGAGCAAGATGGGTATAGGGAAGGCAGCTTGCAAATTATTTTTAAAGGTAAGAAAAATATGTAAAAATTTATCCTTTCGCATACTCACGTGCTTACGAGTGTTTGTATGTGTGTATGTGTGTGTGTGAAGAAAACGAGAAATAAAAATTGAAAAGCTGGGAAACTGGAGGGGCGTGGCGAAGGCCAAAGATGCTTACAAAAGGCGCCGTGGAAATAAAATAAAAATGTTAAAATAAAAAGCAGCGATGGCAGCATCTGCCGCCAGCAAAAGGATTTGCATGCATGTATCAGTGGGTACGTATGCGTATGGGTGTGTGTGTGTGGACCTCCATTTGCCTTTTTGCCAGGAAGGGAGTTGCGAGTCGGGATACGGCACTGGCGACTTTCCCCGGGGAACTATTGTTCTTATTGTTGCCTTGGATATTTTCTACGCTGTTAAGTTGACGCAAAAGGATCTCAGGATCTGCCTGCAATTGTGTGTGTGGGAGTGTGTGGAAAGGTACTAAGTCGGAACAAAGCTCAAAATTATGCAACATATTTTTTATTTTATTTCCGTTTCTCGAGCTGCTTGCTTGCCCCCTTCTTCATCCTCTTCCTTTCCTTTTTCCATTCTCATCTCATTCTCTGCTTTTTTTTTACATATTTATTGCGTATTAAAGGAAAAGCTGAAGTGCTAGGGCCTTTGCCTTGAGGTTTTCCCCGCCAACGCGCATAATTAAATTACATACTTTTCTTTGAGCTGTAATTGAACTGATTAGGAAACTGAATGCGTTTCCATCTGTGAATTATTTGCATAAGTATTTGCAGCTGCATCCATGCAATTAATAACTATGAGAAAGCGCTTAAAGGAAGAAGTTTCTATATAGCAATATAGCTGTAGATTGGACTTTCATCTGTTTCCAGTTCAATGCTGACTATTTATATGAATTTTTGAAATTGCAAATTACTTTTCTATGCTTCTTACAACGTCCGGCTAAAATTGCTCAATTATGTAGCTAAAAACCGAAATGTCTAAAAATTTAATTAAAATTGCCAAAGTTAATTTTGCCAGCACAATGAACAAAAAATATTTGCAACGCCAACAACAACAACAACAAGTGTAAGGAGCGTAAAATATCCAAATATTCATCCACAGAGAAGAGCAGCAAGAAAAGCAACAAAAAGCTAAAGTTCTACACACATGCAAGTGCTAGAAAGAGACCAGAACAGGAAGAGAGACAGAGAGAGAGAGAGAGAGAGAGAGTGGAAAACTTTAGTTTCAGACTTTACACTGCGTTTTCAAATGAATTTAATTCAATGTCCTTTCAGTCATTCATACAATGAACAACGGCACACGTTGCTCTGACATTGTCCTGCATTTGGATTTAGATTTGGATTGGGACTCGGTTTTTGGTTTTGCTTCAAGGTGGAAACTTTCTATGAGATCCATTCAAGCATCTCTGTCTGCTTCACATTCACATTCTCAGTCTCAGTCCCAATTTTCCGACTTTCATAGCTTTTCATAGCTGCTTTTCGTTGCTTTCAATGCCAGTGAAATAGTGAAAGGAAACCTCGTGGAGAAGTTCTCGATGTATGCAAATTGTTGGTGCTAAAGAAATGACCAAAAGCAAAACTTTTTGACACTTAATGAATTGCCAGAGGGAACGGGGAGGAGTATGAGAAGTAGTACGTCAAAGGGACTGAGCTTTGGGTTGGCTTGATTGGCTGTTTGGCTTGAAAGCGGAAGTGTTTGCCATGGCGTATACTTAATATGCAAGCGCATGTTTACTTTGACATACTTCTAATTGGGACTGGCTAAGCCCCATGCGAGAGTTGTTACTAAACTAACTAAAATTGCTTAACAATGGGTGCTGGTTTGTAAATCTAAAACTTTTTAAATAACTGCTTAAATATTTTTATATTTTTATACATTTTACTTTTGGTCTAACTATCAAAGTGTGTTTTCAGTTATGTCTTACGACAGTCAATTTCAAAATCTTTCAATAATCTTTCAGCCTTTCGTGCTCAGCTCTTCGCAGCATTAGCCAAAAGTTGCAATAACCCAAGTTGCTCGCAATCAAGTCTATTTAATTCTTGCTTCATCTTCGGCAAAACTAGGAAAATGTCTTAGGGCAGAAGTCTATGTGTAGGGGAGCAATAAAAGACAAAGCGGCGTCCAAGTTGCCAAGTAGCTTAGCATAAAGAGACGAACTTGGCATTTGTTCCGTTCCATTCAGTTCGGCCCACTTGGCATATGGTCATGCATATTAACAACCTATTTTTATAATGCCAGACGAGCGAGGAGGGCCCAGAGTTTGGGGCTCAAAGCTTGGGTTCGGGCCAGTTCCACCCGCCCACTTGCCGCAGCGCCTGTTTAACTGACCAGAACGACTTCTGGAAATGCCCAGCACCCATTAGCATGCTATGGGCTTGACTCTGCTCTTCTTTTTTGGTGTGGGAGGAGCTGGGTTGGTGGAATCTTAGCAACTAGCTCTCATGACTTACTCAAATGCACATTGGCAGGCGTTGTCAAAGGCAGTTCCAAATAGGAAATGGGATGTGCTCGTCGTCACCCTCGAAATTGACATTTTGGCCATTTAAGTTGGAATCCAAACTGACAGTCTGGAAGTCTGGCAGTCGGACAGAGTCCAGGCATTTAAATTCAATCGTCGCATTTTTTATGCGTTTCCTTTTCCTTTTTAATTTGCTTGTTTCATTTCTCTGCAGCTTCCTTCGCTGGGGTTTTTTTCGGGCATGGCTGTGTCCTTGATGCCCATATCCTTCTCATGTATGACTAACATGTTATTTTTTTGCCCTGCTTTGACTTCCGTTTCGCTCAGTCGCATCGACTGTGAGAGAGTTTGAGTATGCGGTTTGGTGCTGTCTATGCGAATGTCCTGCGGATGTAATAATTGTCAGCAGCACTTTGCGTAGTTTAAACGCAGCACACGCAAAAATAGTCAGCAAGCAGGAAATGCTGTACTAAATTTTATGCAGACACAAACGGCTGAACAAAACTCTTCTTTCCTATCACACATATGCAAATCCATTGCCCAATTGAATTTGAAGTGTTTTTTGATACTTTTTACAGCCAAGTGTTGCTCAGCTTACGAAATGTAGTTGACCATCTAGAGTGGGCTAGCCATGATTTATATTATCAATATTCAAGTACTTTAAGTTGCAAATACCGAAGGTACTTAACACTCAAAAGATTAAGCCAATGAATGTTTAATGCAGCTAGTTAAATTTATAAAAATTTAGCAGGTCTTTTAAAGACTCAAAACTTCAGGTTACAGCTAACATTTTGAGGAAATTTTAACTGTTTATTGGCTAACAAAACTGGCCATTCAAAAGCTACAAACAGTTGCTTTTATTACTGCAGGTCACGAGAAATTATTTCTGTTGCCTTCAGCTTGTTCTTTTCGTGCTGCGAGTGTATTCGACTTTTCTGTGACTGCCAAGATCTCTGTCATTTTAATCATCTTTGCAATCTTACATACTGCACTCACTCTACGCTGCTTCCCCTCTGCTTCATCTATCGAATTACCGACTGCCAATTACCGGACACAAACACACAGACAGCAAACAACACACCATACACAACACAAGCACACATACGCACACACACAGGCACACACACAAACTCTCACCAATACAGCTAGAAACAAATGAGCGCATTTAAAAACATTAACGCGCCGCGCGACGCCAGCAACAAAAGCAAGGCGAAGCAAGGTCTAGCGGAGAATGAAGAGAATGAGAGGGAGGGGGAGCAGGGGCACAATGAGCAGCAGTAATAAAAATGCAAGTCTGTGTGTGAGAGGGAGACGAAGCGAGAGGGAGATAAAAATTGCGCAACATGACAGCAAAATGCATATTATGCATAATTAACTGTTTATGCGAATGAGTGACAAGAGAAAGGACGTGGAACCGACCATGGCGACGTGCCAAAGAGCAGAATGAGAGACAGAAGAAGAGAGTGCGAGTGGAGAGCAGAGCGAGAGGGAAACGTGGTGTGGGGAAGCCTACGACAATGCTCTGATGCTGATGATAATCATGATAATGATAATGTCGAGAATAATGATTACATTCGCTGAAAGTGAAACAATGCAAAAGCTGTCGCTTGGTCCTGGCTCTCGTCCTGATTGTCCTTTCCTGTTGGGCTTCTGCTAATTTAGACGTTCAGTGGCGCTGCTGCGCTGCTTTCACTGTGGCTTTTAATAATTCACACCCCAAAGCCAAGCGAGGCGAAGAAAAAATGGGTTAAAAAGGAAAGCTCGATGGAAATTGTGTATGAGGGTCGCAGATCAGAGAGCAGGAGGCTTGGCACGGGGGAGAGGTGAGGCAAAAACGGACTGGGTACTGGGGACTGGAGGTTGCTTGTTGCTGCCTTTGTCATTTGGCCGACGTCGCTTTCACTCTGCACACTGTCAATTTGACATGTTTACCATGTGTCTGGGCCTAGGAATGTGCCTCCTCTGCAGCTCTGCATTTTAGCCTTTCCCCCTTGTGCTGGTCTCATATAACAAAAGGCTTGTTAGAGAAAAGAAAAAAACCATAGCACACAATTCCGGACAGGCTGACGAGACACATTTAGTCATTGGGTTTCAGAGAGACGAGCAGCAAAACTTTTTAGACTCTTCTGATATTTTTGTGGTTTTTTTGCTCTAAAAGTTGCCCGTACAACGAGACGAGCCAACAACCACAACAGCAACAAGCAGGCTAATAGTAGCCAGCTGTAAAAAAAAACAAAACACTGATACATATGTATCTAAAGAGTGTGTGTGTGTGTGTGAATGCGTGTCTGAACTATGTTTGATGACACGACAGCAGTCATCATTGTCTTTGTTGGCAGAATGCGACTTAATAGGTTGCTGACTTTGATAAGCCATGACGATAGAACAACTCAACCTCAGCTGAGTGTCTTGAATTTCTAATGGACATACCCTGTAAATTATAGCAATGAAGTGTTTTAGTTCCACAAAAGATACTTTTAAACCACACTTTCAGATAAAGTAATAAAAACACTTTCAAAACTAAGCAGAAATGTCCTTGTTCATCAGGTTAAATTTAAGCACTCTATAACTCTCTTTCCACAGTTAACTAATCCATAATTTAATATATGATTCCATGGCAATTGCAAATTGTGCAGAACTGCAGCAATCTATTCAATTTCATTCATGTGCAAATATTTTATTACTCAGGCAGTGGCAGCGACAGAGAAAGGAGACGTAGGCAAAGCACACACGCTGTCTCTCTTACTTGCACCCACATTACACACACACAAGCAATGCACTCGTAGTGTCAGATACGCAGCCGCAGCAAATTAATTAATAACGCATCCAACAATGACAATTTTCCGCATGGAAAAACTACAAAACGTTGACTTAACAACAACAACAACAACAGCAACAAAACAAAGGCACCAAAGTGAACAAAAGTCAAAATAGACAACAACAACAACAAAAGCAAACAAAGAAAAGTACTGCAATTCCATTTGACAATGATCAGCAGCTGCTGGTAATGATGCGGGTCGAGTTGATGTTTTTATGCCTTTTCAATATGGCAATATGTGAAACGTTGTACATTGATCAATATAATTATAAATGTGGCGCCACCTGGAGACCATTCATCTGTCTCTCTATACGTCCGCCTTTCTGTCTCTCTGTCAATCTGTCAGTCATGTTATTTTTCGGCATTTTTGGTTGACTTGTCGCTGAATTTTGAAATATTTTACATACTCGTGTATCTAACTGATTTAAAACGCGATTTTATAATCGCACCACTGAACCACCCAACGTCACACACCTTTTGTAATCCCCTCCAGCAATTTTGTTGGCTTTTGTTGTCGCTGATTATGATTTTGTTGTGTGACAGCATCTGTGCACACGCAGCTTTGTTATTGTTGCTAAACAACAATGTGATTTTATATTTCTCGCTTTCTTCTTGTGTATTTGTGCGTGCGATTCTTCTGTCTGCTCAGAAGAGACAGCCGTATGTGTGTGAGTGGGTGTGGGAGTGTGTGTAAAGCAACGAAATGTTGCATACCAATTGGGGCTGTAGACTTCACATACGTCGTCTATTCACATTGACTTGAAGCCAGCTGATGCCTGTCTTTGATAACACTCTCATTAAATATGACAGTCTTACCCAAAGAAAATTGCACTTAAGTTCACATTCAGAACTTGAACTTCCACTGCACTGACGGAAAATAATTCGTAAATTAATATTTTGGCCAAAAATATTATTCAGTGACTGATGAATGAAAAGAAGTCTATCTTTGTTTACTTCCATCAGTTTACTTGCATGTTTTTTGCGTCGAAGTGCAGCTCTTAGCATGTAGCAGCTCAGTTTTTGGTCTACAATTGCATTCATTTCAATCAAGGTCCTTAAGTCCTGGCCAAACAGTTGGCAACTTCAAAAGGCGTCTTTTCTTCTAGCCCAAGTTAAACCTCAACCTCTTTCCTATCGAATCGCATTGCACCAAAAATCTCTTGTTTCTCGCTTTTCTCTCCGTCTCTTTTTTGTCTCAGCACAGAGCTTTGAGCGCTATCTTTAGAGTTACAGCTGCCGTTTTCAACTGTTGGCTGCAATTTTAATTTAATTTGAAAGTGCTTAAAACGCGCCTTTCTCTTTCGCTTTTTGTTTCCCGAATAGCGCTGCATCTGCTATATGTGTATAAATTCCTCTTTGTGGTTAGGCTGAGCTCACTAACAGGCGAGCTGCTCTCCCCCTGCCGTCTAAAACAGTTTACCACACAGAGAGAAAACGAGAGAAAAAAAACTGTTAGCAGACAAATAAAAAGGCAGCCGGCGACTTTGTTGCATTTGTAAGCCGAGTTGGCAACGTTTGTGCATAAATGATATGACTCGAATATTCGTTTCTGAGATGTGAGCAACTCTCATTGTATTTGGCGCACGTTGCGCATACGACGCGTTGTCAGCGTCACAATGCAAGGAAACAAAAAAGCAAAAAAACAAACACAAAGTAAACATGCACAATTATATATGCTGGGTTTTGTGTGTCTGTGTGTAAGTGTGTGTGTGTGCCCGGCATGCCAGTGTTGCCAACCATTGTGATGTTTTGGCTGGCACGCTATCAGAGCATACAAGTCCAATGTCAAATATGCGACTCCCGACGCAGTCGCCGTTGGCAAACAAGACAATGAAAATGCTTGTCGTCTGCTCGCAGTTGGCGTTGGCATTAAAAAATAAAATAAATACACCGCACACACTCTCACTGCCAGCACAGTCAGTCAGTCAGTTAGTCAGTCAGCCAGTCAGTCCCTCAGTTAGTCACTCCGTCAGTTACTGGAGTCGCTGGCTGCGTCATTTTGTCATTTCGCCAAATGTGAAGTTTTTCGAGAGTCCTCGGCAAACTTAGTCGCCACATGGCAGAAATACAATTGCTTTTATGAAATTAAATTACGACACACATATTTAAACACTCCCCGAGGTTGAGGTTCAGTACAACAAAGACACAGCATGTCTATGAAGGGCACAGCGAGAATGAGGGAGAGGCAGTGGGAGAGAGCAGGAGGGAAAAAGAGTATCCACTGCAGTTAACAATAAAACTGCACACTTGACAGAAAGGCCTTCAAATTGAAAGGCATGTGGAAGTTTCCGCTCAACTGTTGTCGACTTAATGCTGATTAAAAGAAACTCTCATAAAACTCCAAAGATGTTGCCTTAAATTTAAATTAAAGTCTTTAAGAAGAACCAGAAGTAAAGTTCATCTAACATAAATAAATACACTTGACACAGTTACTGCTGTGTTGTAATAATTGTAAACAAATCTTCCCCTAATAAATTTACATCGTTAACTAAAATGAGCTATAATTTAAAGCAAGTCGGTGAATTCGCTCTCGTTGGCAGTCAATAGAAAACTCAGCTAAAGTAAATTAAAAATCTCATTTAAATTAATCCTCATTGTGGGCACTTGTGACTGCTACTTTTCTTCCTCTTTCCACTGCTCCATCCCCGCTCTCCGCACTCTTCACTCCTACATGTTTTGTTGACGCTGTCGTCGTTGTCATCGTCATCGGCGCATTACAAACAATTCCACTTTAGGCACGCAGCCACAGCAGCTTGTGGTTACACGGCTGTCGCCCATTACGAGCAATGGGCGTGGCAATTACACTTACACACACACTCGCACGCATATACATATACACACCTAGCTGTGTGGACACGCTGTGTGCGAGCTTAAGTCTTGTTTAGCAATTTGGAATTTTTAAATCCCATTAAATTTGCAATCAGCATTTGATTTGTTTGCCAAGGACTTGGACTTTTACTCGGACTCGTACTCGGACTCCAACTCGGACTCCAACTCGGACTCGTACTGTGATTTCAATTCAGGTTCTTCCTTTGGTTCCGGTAACAGATTTCACACATTGTGCAGACAATAGTCGTTCAATGATTCAATAGTTTAATTTCCAATTTCCATGGAAATAAACAAATACCCTTTTCGTAGACTGTCGAACTACAACAGCATTCTATTTGGTTTAGTTATTAAATATATCCAGTTGCATTTACCACTTCTCTTCACTTCCTCCTTTTCCGACCCTTTTGTTGTGTTTGCTTGCAGAGCACGAGTTTATGCCACAGCTCTGTCAGCACACACACGTGTGTGCATCTTCATCTTCATCTCCATCATCTGTATCTGTATCTGCATCTGCTTCTAGAGATGTTTTGTATCTGTATCCGTGCACAGTATTTGCATCTGTGTCTGCATGTGTAATTAAACAAAAGTTGATAATGTGTTGATTATTTGAGGTATTTATGCAATTTCCTGTTGTCGACCAAATTTGCGAGTGTGCGAGCAACAACAAATGTTTTCCTTGCACTTTACAATTGCTAATTGCAATTATTTAATTGAATTTACAGCTGCAATTGCCATATGCAAGTAATATCAATGATTGGTAGTTGTGACTTTTCCTCAATCTTCATGCGCCTTCTTTCCCTCTCTCTGAACGACTTGAGACAATTAAAGCCGGGCAGACAAATACTCCATGATTTCATAACAGTTTTGACATTAACTAATGGTTTAATTGACAAAAATCATAATTGAATTCCACAAATCTGTTTCACTTCAATGTCAGCAAGTTTTATGAAAACGATAAATCATTTTAAGTCATTTTAGGCTCACAGTTCATTTCACTAAAGACAAAAACTCAGTACTGTCTTAACTTTGTTCATTAAATAATTATGTGGTAATATTGTGTGGAATTATTATAATCTTTAAAACTGCTTCAATGTTTTGATTTATGGTTAAAAAACATATATTTATTAATATTATAATTTATATACTTATGTACTGTAATTGCTTTAATTGTCCTGTTTTGTAGGAGATAGATACTAGTAAATAGAAGCCAGTACTTGAAAAATGCAGCTGTCTCAATCGGAAATCATTCAATATTCCCAGCAAGTGGCAAGCATGCAATCAGTTGAACTTTTCAGATTCCAACCACGAATTTCCTACTGCATTGTATTGTAATTTAAAACCTTTTACACAGGTCAACTGACAACAGTTGGCACCCAAGAGCAGCACTAAAAACAAGTTGTAGGGCAAACAACGTTGATCGACTATAAGATACCTGTAACTAAAAGCAGTATTTTTATTAAACAGTGGAAAATATTGAAGTATTTGAATATAAATAAGTTTTTATGACTGATTTTTCCGTATCCCAACCATCCTATCAAGAAATTCTGACCCAATTGGAGTCAGCAACGTCTTCATCTCTGTGTCACTTTTTTGGAATGAAAACAACATACCCTTTACCCCCTTTTTACGGGTATAAAACAACAACTTTTGCTGCAAACCAACTGCGAATACAATGCAATTTCGAAATGCCAGCAAGAAAATAGTTTAAGTGCAAAATTTTACGCTTTATCGAATTACCCGCGGGTGCTTTAACTTACTCTAGAAGTTTTCGGGGGCAAAAGTTTTACTGCGCACTCATTGCACGACCTCTGATCGTGTTGGGTAGGGCAGAAGGGCAGGAGGGACGGTTGGGGCTGTGTCTTGGGCGGTTCACAATTTATGATTGTAAGGTGTTGCAATGGAAACTAAGAGCACTTTTTCCGTGTGCTTCGCTGAAATTTGTTATATTTTCTTACTGTCAGCCAAGCCATTTGTTAAATGAGTTGGCAAAGCTAATCGAAGAGTTATGGACCAAAAAGTATTGCCAAATTGTTAATTTGTAAAAGAGTTGAAGTTGCTGCACCCACCTGCAATAACTGCCTTGACCTGAATTTCTGCCAAAGGGTTGGTCAGTTCATATATTTTTTGAAATACGCTGCGTTTTTTGTTTGCCAATTCCTGGTCATTACAAACAAAGGTTCAAGCAAAACAATTTAACCCCAAGGAGCATACGCTACACGGCTTGGAGCAATAAAAAAATAATTTATAACAAAGCGGCCGTAAAATGGGCAAAACCAGAAAAGAGCGAGCAACTAAAATTGCCCAAAATGCTAAAGCAAGATTTATGCAAATCGGAAGTAAACATTAATCAAAATTTTTTGCCTGCACAACTCCCCCAACAGTTTGTTGTTGTTTTTTTTTTTTTTGTTGTTGTTGTTGTAGTTGTTGTGTGTGGCTGGCAGGCATAGAAGGCGAAAAAACGTGGCATACTTTGTGGCGCCATGCAAAAAGATTGCACGCTTATGATTGTGGGTCAGAGATACCCTACAGATGGAGCGAAATAAGCGGAAACGAAAACAGTTCACAAAAGAAAACTGTATGAAAACTTGTGCAAATACGACACACAAAAAGAAGGAAAACCAAAAACTTTTCCCTGCAGTTTTTTGCTGTTGTTCTCATGGTTGTTGTTGTTGTGGAACGAACTTCATAAATTACAACTTCATATGTCAAAAATGGCCACGCAGCGAGACTCGAGACTTTCTTTTTGTCATTTATATGGAAAACGTCAAATCAGCAAAACGTGTTTCTCTTCGGTTTTTTTTCCACTTTCCCAAGAACCTCATGGCCATAAGAAAGTTGCAACTGTGTTTGAGCTAAACCATTTGCCAATAGACAATGAAACTAACGAATCTCCAAGCCAAGTGGCAAGCAATTAGTCATCCTACGCCTTCCCAGGGGAATTAGCAACTGGTCAGTTTTCTGACCATGAAATGACCTACAAACTTAAGTAAAAAATATGTTTATTTTACTTACACATTAAACACATTTTAACAAGTTCCACACGATCATTTTCTAACTGCAACAAGAAGCAGGTGTTGGATCACGACCCGAACGCTTGGTAATCGAAAGTCTGGTAAACTCCTCGGCGGTTGTGGGATGAATGCCCACCGTATTCAGCAGGGTCTTCACTGTTAACCCCGATTTCAGGGCAGCTGCAAAGCCCTGAATCACCTCGCCAGCTACTGGGCCCATGTAGTGCAAACCCAAAATCTTCTGGTCTCCTGAGACTTCAGCTACCGCCTTGAGGTAGCAGTAACGCACACTCTTCTGTGGTATAAAGAATTCTGTGGGCTTATAGTAGCCATGGAATACCTCAATGTTTTCTGCTCCCAACATCTCGGTTGCCGTCTCCTCTGACATGCCCACGCAAGCGTACTCGAGTGGTGTGAAGACTGTGGTGGCTACATCAGTGTAGTCCATCAGCTGCTTGGAACCCGCAAAGAGACGTCGTGCCAGTAGACGACCCGAAAGAATGGCGACTGGAGTAAGCTCAGGCCGGCCGTAGATTATATCCCCTACTGCGTAGATGTGAGGCACATTAGTTGCCTCCGTGTGATCAACTACGATCTTGTCGTCATTGGTTTTGACCCCAGCTGCAGCGAGATTAAGATCCTCGGTGAGACCTTTGCGGCCAATGGCCCACAGGACTGTATCAAAAACATCCCCATCTTCTGTATTTGTAGTCGTGTTGCGATACTTGACCAGCAGCTTTCCATCCGAGAGTTGCTCTACTGATGTGGGAATTGTTGTGTCAAGGAAGCGAATGCCACGGTCTGTCATCATGGCAGCCAGCAGCTCGGACATCTGACGATCAAAGCCACGGAGTACAATAGAACGAACCATAACTGTAGGATCATAGCCGAGTCCCTTGAGAAAGCAGGCACATTCAAGTCCCACGTATCCCGCACCCACGACAAGAGTGCGTCCTGGTTCCTTCTCGTAGCTAAAGATGTCATCGCTGGTGATGCCGAACTCAATGGCTCCGGGGATAGAGGGATACCTGGGACGTCCACCCACGGCAACAACCACGTACTTGGCGGTCAACTGTCTTCGCTCACCTTGTTTGGTTTTGTACTCGATGGTGTGAGCATCCACAAAGGATCCCATGGCGTTGACATACTCCACCTTCTTGTCCCGCAGGTCCACACGTGTCACCCAGTTCACAGACTTGATATGATTCTGCACGGACTTGACAAGTTTCTTCCAATCTGGCTTTATATTCTGAGCATTTACATTCCAGCCGTAAGCCACAGCCTCATGCACTGCCTCACCCAGAAGACAGGCCTGATGCATCAGCTTCTTGGGTATGCAACCCACATTCACACAGGTGCCGCCAACTCCCCACTTGGTGCCAGCGGGTGTAGGCTTCACATAGTCGAAGCAGAGTACCCTTGCGCCATGCTCCACCGCCTCCTTGGCACAGGCGAGTCCACCAGATCCTCCTCCCAGCACCACTAGGTCGTAGTCGTACCTCTGTTTGGCCAGGCAGCTCAGGGAACGTAGTGTAATCTTGGAACGTGATAGTCCCGAGTTTCTTAGCGCCCTGAAAAGCAACATTTTGATTTGTATTTGTATCAAAAATTTGGAAATTTCTGTATTATCCCTTGTGAGTTTAAAGTCGAGCAACTCGAATTATATAGTCAGTACTAATCGGTAAACAATCGTGGGTGTTGCCAATTAGCAGTTCTTTTAGTTTGGCGAACGATGCTTAATCGATAACTTTATGTTCTTATAGTAGTGAGAACTTATCGGTAAACAATCGTGGGTGTTGCCAATTTGCAGTTCTTTTAGTTTGGCGAACGATGTTTAATCGATAACATAACTTTCTTGGCATGGTCACCCTTTTTGCTATCGAAAATGCAACTCAGGAAGCAAAGTAAACAATAATTTCGCAAGTTATCTTTTTAAACAAATATTAAAAATATAAAATGGTTATTCAAAATAAAGTTAAGCTCTGTAAGTTTGCTTTAAAATGACAGCAAATAACAGCTAAATTTTAAATACATCTGTGAAACCCCGTGATTCTGTTCCCATTACCTCAGTGCGTATATCGCTCCAGTGACCCAGTTGGAGACTTTACCTCCATCCCCAACTGCATCCATCAATCCTGCTGCCCAAAACGGTATCCTTTCCCATTCATGCCAGCGATGTTAGCTTTCAATTGCAAAATGATTTATTTGGTCAAGTTTTTATGGGCCAGGCAATGTGTGATGCAGCAGAGGAGAAAAGGGAGAATACTTTCTGGCCGTTGATTTAAGTGTTTAATGTGTTCGTGGAATGCTTGCTTGAGTTTGCTCTGAATATTTCAGTTATTGGTCATTTTACTTCAATAGTTTTTCATTCCGAGCATCTTCAGGCAAATGAAGGAAGTCCTACGCAAATCCCTCCACCCACCAAGAAAACACGCTCACATATATGCTTGGGGATGGGCAAGTGAAACCTTTTGCTGTATACAAATCCAGTAAAATGGTGAAATGTCAGTTCCAATGATTTATGTTTCACCATGGACCATTTGGAATTTTTGGCAGGCCGTTGGTTACCCCGCTCCCTTCTCCCTGCTTCATTCTCCCATCGCCTTTGCCCTGTGCACCATGCACCGTGTCCAACGGTCCGAAGAGCTCCCAATTCAGTAAATGGCGCTATGGTCTGCTGCCTGCCTTGGCCTCCCATCTCGCTGCTCCTTTCCCCTACTGGCCTGTCCATGGTTATCCTAATTTCTAATCTAATATTTTTGCGTACGAAGAAAGAGGAAGAAAAAAACGAGGCAAAATTGAGCACAGAGAAATTCTTGGCCATGTCCAATGTCTACTTTTGGTATGATTTACTTTTGCGGTTTGTTTTTGGTGCGTTTAACCGCAAATATTTAATGGTTTTATTTCCGGGCCCTTTGCAGAGCCCTCAGCTGCGATTCATTTGTATATGTCGGTCTGTTTGGTATTTTTGGCATATTTATTAGTTGAACCAAACGACCTAGTATTTGTAGTTGTATTCTGTAGTGTTTTGGAGCAAAGTGTTGTGTAGTGTAGAGCTGACTTCACCACCACCACCACCATCAAGGTTAAAGCCTAAGCCTGTGAGTGATTTGTGTGTGTGGACATTCAAGTAAACCCATCGCCTATTGGACCCTCAATGTGCTCAAGGACAAATGTGCTCCTTGCTTTCCGTTCTTGTTGCTTGTAAACATTTTCTATATACCACTCATGGTAGTATCCGTATTGCAACTTTATTGTTTGCAATATGAGTGCCAAGTGGAAAAAGTTCATGGTCACGAAAACTCCAATGAGACAGGCATAAAATAACAGTGTTGTGTTTTGAAACCAAAGTGACCAGATCAGCATTAGTTGAAAAGCAAAGATACGCTCCAAAATGAATATATTCCAAGTGATTATCATACCAACCACTAGAGTAATTCGTCGGTGCTGCAGGAAAAGTTGAGAATGTAGAATGCTTAAAGATATTTAAACTTAGATGTACCTTCTTCCACAAGGGCAGTAACAACAGAAGATTAACTAGAATATTCAGTTTTAACATATTGTCCGGAAACTCGTCGATTTTTACATATTCATCCAACGGCGACTCCTTTTCATTTAAGTACTCGCCCACAATTGGAAGATGATCCCAGAAACTATCGGGTTGGGGAACCTTTTCCGGAGGATCTATAAAGAATTGTTTAGTTTCTTTCTTTAGTAAGGTGATATTCTTACCATTGGGAATGCGTTTGACATGCTCGCCCAAAAAGATCAGCAGTAAATTATAGAAAAAAAGATTAACAAGACAGAAACAATTCATTTTTCAAATAAAAAGCAACAGAATTTGAAAGAATAAGATAAAAAGACAACTGCCTACTACAATGCCTACAAAATTTATTAATTTTTTTCTATATTTTCTTTTATTTTCAGGTAAGTGGCAGATAAATGCAGATTGACTTTGATAACCAAAAGAAAAAGCTGAAGAGATACGTAAGTATGAGTTCAGATACTTCGCATCATTTGACTTGGGGAAAAGATTACTTCTGAAATGTATTTGCATAATCTTGAGCAAAACAATAGCACAAGAATTACCTAGCCACGAAGCCAGACAAATTTAAATAAACGAATTAATAGCAAAAAATTTACAACAATGATTATTGCCAATAGCAACAGGACTGAAAAGTTTCATTATGAATTGAGAATGTAAGAATGCTTCACCATTCCACTCAGGTGGATGGACCAAGGATGCGGTCCATTGTAGGCAGTGCATAATGTGCTGACAATCGTTGAATTGCCTCAGCTACTTCCTCTAACTTCTCGGACTCTCAGAACAAACCCAACTTGGGCTATCTAGATAATTTAAACTTTAAAATGACCAGACGAGTCGATCTGTGAGCCTAGGCAACGAGAATTACGGCTCCAAGTTTGAAAAAGCTGTAAAAATGCAAAAGTTTGCCCAATAAACATTAGGCATAACTTTGTTGGCAAAACTTTTCGCGACTCACCTTATATTTTTATGGTCCTCTGTCCTAAGTCCCCATTGAAATGGCCCAAACCGACCCCTACCCCAACATGCCCACTCCATACTTGGCGTATGATGTAGGCATAAAAGAAATGCTCCAATTTTTTGTACTACCTGCCAAGCGACAAGTTTGTCAAATGTTTTACAGCGACTTTTCCTTTCCTTTTTCCATTTTTTTCCTTTTCATTTTGAACTTCTTTTTATTCTTCTTCCTGCACTTTGTCTTTTTGTGAAAAACAAATGAAGTTCAATTTGTGTGACGGTAGGTTTTCCATTATGGAAAACATGAAAAACTTATCATTTCTTGAGTGTTGCGTGTTGCCAGGCACTCGATTTTTTAAGATCTCCTACTCGTAATCATTTCTTGGTCTTGAGTGTTGAGTCCTGAGCCTTGAGAGTTGTTTAAAGGTTAAATACGTAATGACAAACTCACAAATGGACAAATAATTCATCAAATATTAATTAAATTTTCGCCTAATTAGTTAGATTCACTCGACAGGGACAAGAACGGGGACGGGGACCCCGAGCAGTCGCAGGAAAAGGGACATCAAAAAGGTGTTGGCTCCTGGCTCGCGGCAATGCTTAGTAAAAGTTAAACAAAGGTCAAGAGCTTCAAATGCCTAATTAACGCCTAATGAGCGACGCCCTCTGAATTGACGAAAATCTGAACTTACTTTGCAGTCAGCCAAAAAGAACCTCAGGCAAGGAGTTTGAGCCAAACAAACTGCTAATCTTAATAAATTTTAAAGTGGAATAAATTTCACTTAAGTTAAATTTCCACTGTAAGATAGCCAAAGCTACTTCGTGTTTTAGGAACTACTAAGGCCCAAACCAAGTGCATTTTTGTATCTCTAAAGTCAACTGTCAGAAAACGAATTTAATATATTTGCTCTTGCATATTTGTATTTCGAAAAATATTTATTGGAATGCAAGCAGGGATTACAGCAATTATTTAAATTGTTATCGATGTGCCAGGTGAATATTGAATTTTTACTTGTTCTACCTCGCAAATTTTCATTTTGTGTACAAATATTTAATTTACTTTATTGAAGTATTTGTTGTTTGTCCAGTTTTGCCATTAGTGTATGTGTGGTGCACATGTGGTTTCTGTGTGTGGCTCAGACAACTCAACCCACAGCCTGTGTGCTCCAACTTTCTGACCAAATTCTCAAAAGCATCCCAAAGCGGGGAGGCAGAGTAAGAGATAAGGAAGGAAAGAAAGAGAGCGCCTACTTTGGTTTGTTTGTTAAGGCATTTCTTGTCCTAAAACTATTAGTATTACTTTGTTGATTCTCACCACTTGCTAGCAAATTTTATTAATTAACTTGGAATTGCCTTGCCCCTTTTGGAAAAAGGATTTCCGTTTCGGGTTTCCCATAAAAAGTCAATTAGTTTTTGAGGCCATAAAGTTAGTTAAATATGAGTTGAGTTTGGATTTACATACGTATTTGTTGACTCTAGTTTTTCTTTTATTAGTTATGGCCTAAATCAGATAGCTTCGGGCAACTTTAAATTGTTTGATCAGTAGGGATATCTAGTCCTTGTAGATCAGTTATTAAAGCCTGAAGCAAATTGATTCTTCATCTTATATCTACATCGAAGCAGTTAATAAAACAATCGCTGAGGTCTGTTAAACTTCAGTTAACAATAAAATTTGTTTGAAAAGTCATAAACAAATTTACTGACAAGGCTATAAAAATACCAATTTCTTGTTCCCAACTGGCCAAAGGATGCATTTTATGGGGCTGGCAAGAAATATGTATTTCAGAATCGATAATGCTCTTAATTGTTGATGAAAATGTTGGCAAATTACAAGAGTTGCACAGTTTGAGGGGCTGGCCGAAGAGAGGGTAGGGAGTCACTGCCCAAATATGGTCAATATTGCCCCATAAACGGCTTTTATTCTGCATATTTTTCAGTTATGAGCCAAACAGTGATAACCACAATTAAAACCAGAGCACCCAAGCAGAATTTTTGCGTAGACAACGAAACAGACAAACACATTCAAAACACCTCCCACCCCACAACCAACCAAAAACTTCCCTAACATGGCCAAAATTATATATATCGCAGTCATGCATACGACATGTTAACCGGTATGCGGTTTCTGTGTGTGTGTGCGGGTGCGGGTGTATGGGTGTAAAGCGTGTGGTAAAGTGCGAATTACAACACTTCCAGCTGGGTTTGCTTTGGTCTTCTTTTACGAGCATAAAACTAAACTAAGTAAGAAAATTGCTCGATTATCCCGAGCTAATCGAATAACCCAACATGAATTCCTACATGAATCCCACATGAATCCCCACTGCTGTAGCGAGTGTAAAAGTTAGACGTTGCATTTTTGGACCATAAGCAACACAAAATTGAAATCTAATCAAGCTGAAAAGCCGTACAGTGCGTTTAATTGCTTGTAGCTTACCGAAGTCTCTGGGATTGTGGATCAAAGGATTCCTTCCAATCATGTGCAATTATCTGCACAAACCGAAATCAGAAATGCCCAAAACATCGGTTACGACTTTTTAATGTCCAATTCAATGAGAGGGCACACAGAGGTGATTGATTCAATAGACAATAGGAATCGAAACTGCTCTTTAAGCTGTCGTTTGGTTTAAGGTACAAAAGCTGTGCTAAAATTGATCAGCGTCCATTGTAGCTTATTAATTATGGAGCACTATTAAGTTACTAGCATTAGTCTTTAAAGTTAGCCATGTTTTCCGGTATTGAATTTCTACCCAGTCTTTAAAAACAATCGTGTGCTGATGTAACAGTTTTCGGGTACCTGAAGTTCTGAAGTTTTATTGCGTAAATATAGTCGAAAAGATTTTACATGTTTTCATCACAAAACTGTAAAACTTTTTCATGTATATTCCCTCTCCTATATGTCCCCCTCTCTTCTCTCACATGTAGGCATTTTGGAGAGTTTTGGGAGCATATTTGAACCACAAGTACAAGGAGCTAAAAGTCTGAGAGCTGTTGGTAAAGTTGAAATGCTTTTTGCATGTTCCTGTGGATTACCAATTGCTGTTAAGTACAGTTTTCACACAGGTGTGGGATAGGTGTGATGATGGACAGGTGTTCATCAGAGCATATAAGCTACTATTGTCTTGTCGGAAGATAAATCTGAATGTCGATGGAATAAACCAATTACGAGCAGAGAAAGCCATACTAAGTATCTGACTGTCGAACTGACTTACAATCAGCGAACGAAGCTTATCCTATTCATTAGATTAACTCTCTCGGGCAGAAGCAATTTAAAGTTCTAAAAGACCACATATTTGGTCCATTTTGTCAGCTTGGCATTGTAGCATTTTCGCATTTTGCTGAAAGGGATCCACAAAATTATAATAAATCTTATTAAATGCACAAAATTTGCTTTAAGAACCATAAACGAATTTCAGCATCGCCGTAAAGTCCCAAAGAAAAGGGCTTAACTGCCACACACACGCACATACGTTGAACATACGCACACACACATACAAAAATGAAATACATGTACAATAAATCTAAGCCGATTTAATAAAAGGCATTAAAAAATATCTATTTTTCAAATGAAAAATATGAAATCGGCACGAAGTCAGCAGGAAAAAGGCCAAGAGCAGCAGAAGCCGAAGTCGAAGCAAAAGAAGTATCCTGGCAAAGGACACACACTCAAGTTGATTGGAAAAGTGGCTGTGCCGGGACATAAAGAAGAACAAGAAGAAGCAGATGAAGCCTATAAACGATAGAGAGCCCCAAAATGAACACTCATACACTCATGTGGAAGGGGTGAGGGGGGACTTTAGTATCAGGCTAGTCCCTACATCAAACGGTCAAACCAAGACAAGGACTCAACTGTCCGGCACACGTATGATTAAAAAGTCCGAGTTGGGTTCGGGATCAGGATCTGGGGTTGCTTTGGGGTTTGAGGTTGTCTCGGGCTACCTTTCAAGTTGAGTAAATGAGCATTCAAGCGTTTCAGATTATCAATATGCATGAACGTTAGGGGAAGGGATAGGCAGCCGATTGACCAAATTGTACTTAAGTTCAACTGGACAAATGGGGAACTTGGCCAAGTCGCAGCAAGACAGATAATATGGGATAGCCGCAGCTTTGGGCCAGCATTAGATGTGCCCATGATTATGTAAGCGAGTTGCGAATTTGATACTGAGCAGTCTGTCTGCTAAATGAAGCGTTTTCTCGCTCATTTGAGCAAAAAGGGGAGACTGACTGACTTCTCCTCATCCCATTTCTCCCTTTTGCCCCCTTGGCATAAACTGTCTGCTCAGTGCCACGAAGAGGAAGTTGCGGAAATACGTTTGATTGCAAAGCGCAACAGCGTCTGTCTGCTGACTGTTGCGGCCCACTGTCGACGTTATGCCACACTGATAATTCCAACAAGCATATCGAAGAAGACACTCAAGTTCGTCTGAATAAATCTTGCTCGTTTTCCCTTTCTCTGTTTCTCGCTGTGACAGCCCATAATTGAGATACTTTAGCTGCTGGTGGCGCATTTCTAGCTTTAAAATCCAGTATTTAATAATTTTGTAGAAATTTCTGAAGCTATCAAATTGTATTTACAGACGAAACTAAGAAAATTATTCTAAAATCGTTTGATTTGTGGTTTAGTAAATTAGCTACACATGGCTATAAAAAGGCTTACATGGCTGCACTGTTAAACCATGCCAGCGGGTTGTGAATGTGAATATGGATGTGCGCTTGGATGCGCTAATGCGCGGCACATGCAAAATGCTTAAGAACTCAATTAAGTGATGAAGGGCGACGTCAATTGAGCCAAACTCTCAGCACAAAATCCAAAACACCAGTAACAACAACTACAATACAAAGATATTGTGCTTGTGACATCTCCTTGAGATGGAGAAAACAACAGCAGCAAAAGCAGAAACTGTGTAATATAATTAGTTTGGTAGGAAGTTTGAAAATGCACAGCACAAGTTGGCTAGCTATGAAACACGTGGTTGATTAATAGAAATGTGTATTCAATATTCATAAGTACGCAGACTTAACTCTTACATACCCATTCTCGCTTGATTAACTCTCCAAGTGCAACCTGGTTAAGTTTTCCAAGTCTGCATAAAGTCCTTTAAGCACCAGGAAATAATCTGCAAGTTTAGAAAATAATAGAAATATTTAAAAATGTTTAACTTTATCTGTTCAATCATTATTATTCAAAACTACGTAATTTACGGTAATTAAACATGTGATTTGCGTATTTCACACAATGTGCTAAACATTCTCACAATTTGACATAATTTTATAGCATTTGATAATGTCTCGACCTCATTTCTGCATGCACACACGCACACATTCGCACACAGTTATACACCTCATAGAAAAACATGCCGGTCACTAATTATGATTGATGCACTTTAAAATTGTTGGCAAATTATTATTGCCAAAAGGTAAGAGGAGAACGCCCAACGCAATTCCTGTTGCCCCACGCTTAACTCAATTAGTCAACCTGGGCAGGTAACAATTTTCTGCTGTTGCTGCCGTTGCTGCTACTGCAACTGCAACTGTTGTTGTTGCTGCTACTGCTACTGCTACTGTTGCTGACGTTGACGTTGCCGTCTCGTCGGTCCTTCATACTTTCGGTCTGGGCCAACTGTTGCAACGAAATTACCACAAAGTTTTCTGTTTGCTGCATAATTAAAAAGTTTGAAAAGCTTTTGCCGAAACCAGGCAACAGTCAACCTAGAATTTACCCTCCTCTACCACCTCCAACCATACACCTCCTGGCTCTGCTACTGGTCGTGGCCGACAAGCTATTATAAACCAGCGGTTATGCAGCGGTTGCAGTTTTTGCATGATTGACAACCCAACAACCCGAACTGAGGCAGGAAATAACTTTTGCTCCTTTGCTTACTCCTGCTGCTGCTTCTTCTAGCCAAAATAAAAAGCTAGTCAAGGACATGTCAACTCGTATGTTTTGTGTGTGAACACATTATAGAAAATCCTTGCTTGAAATATATTTATATTTTGATTCAATGAGATTTTGATAATTAAATTTGATGTGAAATGAGAGCAAATTTTGTGGTTTTAAACATTATGCGGGTCAAGGTAGAAACTTGTGCCAACTAATTGGAAACTAAAGACTTGTGCTTAAAACATTTGCATAGAGCAACTAGTCAACCGTGTGCTCAAATTTCTCACCTGAGAATCCGCTGGTACCTGAAACTCATTAGAGCTTTAATTTCATATGAAAGTTTTGCCAGCATTTATGCTGGTTGCCCCAGTTCTTGTAGTTGTAGTTGTTACTGTTGTTGTTCTGGACAACAACAAACCACAAGTGTCAGCTTACATGGAAAGAATATGGGGAGCAGAAAGGGAACATCTCTAATGCGAGGTGTGTCAGACACCTGGCTCATTAATCATTAAAAACAAAAACAAACAAACAAAAACCATCACAAGTGGAACGCAATTTGTTTTATCGTCAGTCTCCCCCTTTCAGTCCCTGTCCCGAACACGTGTCTCTCGCAACGCGCCCTGCACAGATTTTGCACACACACCCACAACAAACATTCCCACACACACACGCACCCACACAGTGGCAGAGACCTGACCGCATGACATTAAACAATTAAAATAATTACGCAAATCTCTCATAGGATTTGTCTCACTTTGGCGTGAGCTTGTTCACTTTTTTGAACACGCACTGTCATCTCGACATATTGAATATGACATGGCGTTGGAACGCTGTAAACTGAAATAAATAGCACTATGTTTTTATATATTTTGAAAGCTTTAGAAATCACATCTGGAATTCACGATATTAGTTTATTTGATAGCAACAGTTAAGCTTAAAAAATTTTTATAGAAAGGGTAAGGGTATAAAGTGGTCGTATTAAAACGGTGGTAAAGTATTTTATATATCAATAGGTAGGCAAAACATTTTAGAACTGACAGATGGAATTGCATACTCCATTTAGATAATATGCCCTTTTACAGGGAATTATTCTATATATCAACATATTTTTTTTTGAAATGATTTTAGCAGTGCCAAATTTATAGTAGTATTTCCAAATATTTTAACAAATTATTCGTATGATTTCCTTTACTTTATGGCACTAACTCGTTTGATGTATCTATCACTGCTAACATGTATATTCATTTGGTTTATTGCCTGTGTGTGTGCATGTGTATTTTTCCTGTCTGTCCTGCAAATTAATTAAACTTTTAATTGACAAACCATTTGTTTGGTCATTTACTCTTTCCAACTGTCTATATTGTCTGTTTAGATATGCTTTTTTAGCATTTATTTGATTGATGTCAATTATTAATATTATTTAAACAATTACGTGCTAGTTTATCAATTACAAGGTGATGTCAAAATATTTTTAAATAAAGTGTTATTTAATTTAAAATTATCCCAAGGGATTACGTTAATCGATTTCAATCATTAGTTTAAAAAACTGCAAAATGGTTTTGTTATGCCTTATAAAATGTCAACAAGAGGATTTATACCAGACTTTATTGTCCAACTGTGCCTAACCCCAAAGCAGTTTAAATATCTTACTCACTATGAATGTAACTGGACAGAGCAAATTAATCTGGCGAGTCGAAGCCACTTTTAAACTAAAAGCCAAAGGATTAGCTGCCCCTTGTTCTTACATATACGAGTGGGTAGTTAACGTTGATTGGACTGTGGGTATTATTTGCCTAGGCAACCTGCAAAATGCCTGATAATGGATTATTCCATAAATGTAAATGCAGAACAGTGCGCATATCTCCGCGAACCCAAATTCTCTTCTTACTTCTTCTCCTTGTTCCACCCTAAACACCCATCCAGACAACAACAGTAGCCATAACGGCTGTGGCAGCGGCAACAGCAACAGCTACGCGATGACGCCATTTTGTTGCAACAGTGGCAACAGTTATGGCCGCCATGAAAAAAACAAAGAGCAATGCAAAAAGCAAAAAACTAAAAGCAGGCGAGGGGGGAGGAGGAGGCAACTGAAAACTGAAAGTAGCGGCAGGTTTTTATGGCCACAGTAAAGTCTCAACAACGGCAACGGCCACAGCAACTGCAGTCAACAAAGACGCGTAAATTATTTTAGATTTACATTTCTGCATTTCATTTATGCAGTGCACCCACTTGGCCCAATCCACGCCTCAAGCCCACCACACCCCCCTTCCACACCGCCTAAGCTGGCACAGGACTCGCTTGCGTCTGCCGTTTGCCGCCGGAGGCGTTAAGCAAGACGGCGTCGGCACATAATTTATGCAATTTTTATGATTATTCATTATGAGTACGGATGCGCCCGGAAAAGCACCATGGGCGACACGGCAAAATGGAAATTCAAAAAAATATATATAAATGTGTATGGGCTTCCGCTTTTTTTGGAGGCTTTCAGCATATCATTATCAGTATCTAAATAAGAGTCAGTAATGAATAAGTCAAACAGCTCTTAACACAAAATTCTAAAATCTTTTCAAGTTTTTTTTGTTAAACTTTCAACAAATTCATTAAGCAAAAGTACGCATACATTTTACCTTTGAATGTGCAGAGGATTTTTAAAAAATATTTTAAAACGAAAAGTATATTTTATTTAAGACTTTAAATTATCTTAAACTTTTTTGATTAGTATTAAATTTGTATTAATACAATTTTTATTTGCTTTTAATAACAGATACTTTGATACCACTGTGCAGAATAGTTTTTTCTTTGACTGTCATGTCCGCACCGCATTTGTTTCATATTTTATGCATTTTCCTTTAGCACAACGGAAATGCAACAAAACGTTTGCAGTGAGAATAAGAAAGGTATAGAAAGGGAGAAAGATAGAGAGAGACAGACGATAACGAGAAAAAAATCGTATTTTTTATCCTTAGAAACCCGATGAAGTTCCCATTCCAGAAAAAACGCAACAAACGTCGCTCATATATTTTTCAAGTAATTAGCATTAATTTTGCCAACTGATAATTCCCGTGGCTTATGGCAACCATTGCATGTAGAGAGGCGGAGAGGTTGGGGAAACTCAATCCATGGGCCTGCTGGTACAGGATCTGTTGCTGTTGCCGGTGCTAGACCTGGGCTTACTTCTGGTGTCGGGCTTTATCGCTTGGCATTTGCAAGTTGTTGATTGCGTTATGGCCAAAGTTAATAAAGTCATTTGCATCTTGCATTAAGTGGCTCAGTTCAGAGTCTTGCCTAACAGAGTGTGGGCAGGAAGTAGTACAGCATGGAGTAAGACAGTTTAATTAGCTTACGAGTTGGCATGTGGGTCACAGAGATACTGATAATAATACGTACAGAATGAGGATCAAACTCTAAAAGAATAAAAACTAATCCGCAAAATTAATTACGCAATTTAAGCAGCAGAAAAACATAAAAAGTCAAACGAGTGAAATCCCATAAAGCGATTTGCCGAAACAGCAACCCCAATTTCATTCTCTCTTTACTGTTGTTTTGTGGAAAACGAAAAACACAAAAAAAAAAATCATTTTAGTGCGCAGAAGTTGCAGCAGAAGCAGCACAAGAAAACGTCAATCTAATTGAAATTCTAGACAAAATCTTCCGCAAATTACCTTCATTGACAAAAATCTCTAATCCCACGATGCTTGCGAAGCGAAACCTAAAGACAAACTCAAGAGCTGGCAACCCCAAGACAAGACAAGACAAGGCTCTGACAAAAACCTTAGCAGCTGTGGCAGAAGTGGAGGAGAATCGACTTTTCCTCGATAAGTTATTGTTTAAAAAGGGTCACGGGAAAGGAGAGACGGAGATTGGCAAGCAGGAAACATACTTGAAATGAAGCGCAGTGGCAAAAGCAGAGACGGAGGCAAAAGCAAAGCAGCAAAGCAGCAGGAAACGGAAGTGCAGCGATGGCAAACTCTTGCATGTGTGGCTGTCTCTGTGTGTGTGTGTTTGTGTGCGGGTTTGTATCACACAAGGGGATGCAGGTGGAGCTGCTCCTGACGACGTCTTCAAATGGAAGGCAGGCAGCCAAAAAAAAAAAGAGAAAAAGAACAACAAAAAAATAGGTAAATACATTGCGGTCGTCGTCGTTTTCGCTGCGAGTTTGTCGCCATTACGCTGAGTACATTGGCCGCAGCCACGCCCCTCGGTGCAACTCCTAAGGGGCTGCTGCATTTTTCATACGTTTGTATGTATGCTACTCTGGCTGCTGCTGCTGCTTTAGCGATTTAATTTAATCAACTGAAAGCGCATTTGCAGCTTTCCTAACCGCACATACACAAAGCCACACACACCCTACCTCACACACATACACAGGAGACTTGCATTTTCCTCATCTTTCGTTGCAGCTGCTGATGCTTCTCAAATGTCTTCGTTTTGTGGCAACGCTGTCATTCAACTCACTGCGGATTGTGGCAGCTTACCCACCTCCAGTCTGCCTCCCTACGCTTCTCTTTGCTCTTCACTCCACTGCACTAGCTCCTTTGTTGCACTCATGGATGCCTGCTTAATATCTCTTCATTTTGATCTTCAAGGCATTGAATCTCTTGATGTTGCATCTGCTTTATGCCTTCGTTTTTTTTTCTCTTTTTGTCTTGCAACTTTTGGGGTGTTACGTATACGCAATGAGATCAGAGATTGCTTCAAGACACTTTTGGGAATTGATATTATCTGATACTTTGTGTGATTAGAAACAGACTGAAACCTGTACGCTTTTCATATTTATTAAAATAGTTAGTTTAGTGTACTTCCTTAAGGGAAGTGCAACTGATATGCAACTTTAAACCTCAGTAGATTTTACTGCCATCCAAGCACCTTAAAAAACTATTGCAAAAACTACAATCACAAGAGCCGGCTTGTATTCCCCAACAAGAATTCCAATGACAGCAAGCTGTCTTATAACCTCATCTCTCAGCTAATGTTAATGAGGCTCTCTCCAATCATCAGACACGCAGAAAAAGCAAAAGGTGGCACTTAAAAGCTGCAGAGGAATCACAGAAAGGCGGCTTGGTATTTGATGGATACTGGGGTGAACATAATGTGTGTGCATCTAGCAAAGAGTGAGACAGAACGAGGGGGCACAAAAAAGAATGAGAGAGGGAGAGAGTCCAAAAGTTTGCCCAAGGCTGCTAAATGTGGGTGAGATTATGTGAGACATGGCACAGAGCTAGCGAGATACGCACACTTCATAACATCTCGCTGCTCTGTTATCCCCGTGGGTTTATAATTTCCCACTGTAGTTATTGTTGTTGTTTATTCCAGTGGTTTGAAGTTTTTTCGCTGATTCTATATACGACGCGTATATAATTCGCATTTGTAACCGCGCGTAAAATTTACACGCATTTTGAAGTCTAATTTGACATTAATTCAATACCCTCAGGATAGTACGCATTACGCTGCTGTTCTGCGTGTCTACAGTGTGTGTGCGGATGTGTGCGGGTGTGTGTGTGTGAGTGTGTGGATGAGTGCTTGGGTGGCTCAGAGTTTTGTTTGCTCTCAGGCGATGCCACACTGCGTGTTAAAGTTTCTGAACTAGAGGCAACGCTGAATGTGAAATGTAAGTAAATGCGCTGGGGAATAAAACAAGTCGTTTACATTTAACTATACATTCATATACTCACATTTATGACCATAACCCCAGCCACAAAGTGTTAATTAAAGTTTCTCTTATGCCAAGATTATTTAAAATAGGTCAAATGTAAAAAAATGTAATTGACGGAGAAAAAATGTATAAATTTTATTTAAAACAGTGATTAAAATGAGGCAAACTGATTAGTGAATTAATTGTAATTTAATTATGTGGTTAATTAAATCATGTTTATTTATTGAACAGCTTTCTTCAGAATTTCTGCGTTCAGTTACTTTAAATTAAGTGTTAATCAAATTTTCAAAGCTTACTGTTAAATTTTTTTAGAAGCCATTTTAATTTACATTTTTGCTGTTATTTAAAATTGACTTAATTTATGCTCATTTTATTACCAACTTTTCTAAGCAACTGTTCCTAGCTAAATTAGCCTTTGATTTCTGTTCAAGTTTTCACCTCTACTCAAAACACACATTTAAACTGTGTTCATTGTCATGCAGCTCAGCCACGTAATCCAAAGCAAAAGAAAACCAACTGCCAATTAAATTCAATTCGTTTCGCGACAGATTTCGGATTTACTTTTATGATATTTTATAAATGCGTTCCAATACATTCGAATTGCGTTTCGATTCGGCTAACCATAACCAAATTTATTTAAAAACTTCAAACTCGAACAGAATTTGCACAAATGCTGCCAATTTTGGCCAAACACTAAACCAACTTTGCAAAAAAAAAAGAAAAAGAAATTAAATTTTGAAAAGAAAAATGGAAACTGCAAACAATGAAGCTCAGTTTGGTCAAAGGCAAATACCACTGATTGTGACAATCAGCGTGACAATAAAATTGACGCCCAGTTGTGGAGGATTGGGTTCCGGTTTGGGATTTGGATGTGGATGTGGGGCCAAAGTTTGGGGATTCTGGGAGTCATCACTGGCATCACTGTCTGCTAAACGACGGCAACAGCTGGCCGCTTTGGCAATCAGAGAAAAACGAAGAAAGAGAAATGCCTGGGCGAAGGCAGCTTTAAACTTTCACAATTTCCATGCCAACGAAATGCGATGAAAGAATTTTAAAATTCCGACATGTCAACGGCAATGTTGAGGCGCTGATGTGGGCGTGGCAAACAAAATGACAGGCTTGTGACACGCACAGACCAACTGTCACACCCGCTGTGTGTGTGCGTGTGTGGTGGCTAACCCTTGCAAAGCCAAAGCGAATTTTATAAAATTGTCATGGCAAAAAAAAAGTAAAGAAAACATAAAGAAGTGAAAAGAAAAGAAAAGCAGAGAAGGAAAAGCAAAGCCAAGGCACGCAATGATGATGCCACTCTTTTTGTCCCTTTTATAATTTTGCTCTGAAGAGTCGCCCAAGGCATTGTTCTTATTGTTGTTGTTGTTGGTGCAACTGTAACATTATCTAAGCTAACAAATTGTCAACACGTACAAATGCGTTCACTCAAACGTAAACGGGGTAATAACCATTTTTCGTAATAATTTTATGTCATAACAAATCTAGGTTATTCTACGTACGTAAAGCGTTTTTTTCTTCCTCTTCCACATCTTCTTCTTCTACATTTTCTTTGAGTTACCTACATATAAAGAGTTTTCTTGCGAAAAACCAGCTGTGACCCTTGAGAGATACCAGTATCAAATCAAGAGGGCAGAATGTAAAAAAGAAGTACAATATTAATATGTATAGAGTAGTGGCGATTAGATTTCTAGAGTTGTAGCTAAAGGTGGAGATTTACCTGTCGATAAGAAACTGTCTAGTGCCACAGTAGTCGTAGCTAAGCTGTTAATTTAAAAAAATTTTAATTTTTTAAATAATTTATTGTAATACAAAAGTTTTCATTTAAAATTACAATTCACATTTTTGACCTGAAATCATTCCATCATTACATGTTAGCCCTAGAGAGTCAACATGCATGAGAACTACTTTCTATATTATTTAATGAATCCTTGAAGATGTCGACAACCCTGTGTCACAGTCCCAGTCCCAGTTAGACATGTGTTATGTTCATTGGCACAAATTGCTGGCTTCCCTCTTCAAGCTGCTGCTTCGGTTGCTGTTGCAACTTGATTTTTCCTGTTTCTTCTTTTACTGGCAAAAACTACAACAGCAACACGTCGCCAGCCTGCTGGCCATGGCCGGTTCGTAGCGGTGGCAGTAGAGCAAAAGTCCTGCCAGTTGCCGTCGCCCGTTTAGAGTCCTGGCGGCGTGTCCTGAGACGCATAATGCGCCCCGTTCAACTTAAGAAATAAACTAAAGTTGTCACGTAAGCAAAGTTTATGGCCAAAAAGCAAAAAGAGAAGCACAGAGATGCCAACATTTTTGCCAGCTTGACAGCAGTAGCATCGGCAGCAGTTGCACAGTGGAAACATCTCGTTGGACACGCGCCATGCCACCAAATCATCTGCAGAGCCACCCCTCCCCTTACCACCCCTCTTCCCCATGCTTTATAATGGGAGAAGTTGCACGCTCTGACTGCGTTCAACATTTAGCTGCCTGGATGATTGCCAAGGGTGTTAGTCGGAGGGGGGGAGGCAGGGGGCATGGCAGTGCCACTGATTGACCAAATGATAGACAGGCGACACAGTCGGCGCTTTTCAAGCTGCACAGCAGAATCAAAAGCAGAGTGCTTACATCTTGCAGTTTTGTCTTTGATTGCAACTTTCTTTTGACCATTTAGCACGTCTTGACATTCGTCGATTCCACTTCCCATTGCCATGCCCATTCCTAATGCCCATTGGCCAGTTTTCCGTTTCCTCCCTATCAATCAGCATGTTAAATATGTATGCAATTTGTATTCTCTACTTTAACCTCTTGTAATCCTCTTGAAAGTGGGTCTTGGACTGATTTACAAACTTTGACATTGATTGAAATTTGCTCAGAATGTTTGTAATATGAGTGTTAAACTAAACTGCATTTTATTTTTAATACCTTCACATTTAATTTTATGTCTTAAAATTAAAGCCCTGAAATCTATAAAACTGCCACAATAAAAAGCAAAATTTTTTTAAAGCACTTTTCCCACTTTATTCCCTCTGAGCGTTTGTGTTACAATGCCTATTGTTGTCAAGGCCATTCGTAATTGCACAACACTTTCTCATTAACATCGAGGACATTTTGCAAGGCCTGATGAAACCACATGGGATGCCAAACAGGCAATTCCCCTGCTTCCTTTCCTTCAAACTCGTCTCATTAGTTCTCAGAAATTTGTCAATGCAAATGGCGAAAATGTCGCCTAATTGGATTTTTGACAAGTGCCACATTACGATGACTTTGACAGCTTCAAAGGGACAACTGGGATTGGAATTTTCGACAGAGTCAGCATTTATGAATGCGCCGTATTGCAAATTAATTGCAAAACGGGCGCAAAATTTGTGCTTAATCAGAAAATTAACCAAAGTTAGTTCTACTAATTAAACGTGCATTCAATTACAAGCTGATTGGCAGGTCGTTCAATTGAGAGCCCCTTTGGGTAGATTTATGTGTCTCTAAAACCCATTGAATTGACTGTCAATTGTTTTCATGGTTTTTCTTATGGTTTTTAAGCAAACATTACTCAGGAGCATATAAATAATAAAGTACTCCGTTGATGAAATCGTTTGACCTCTGTTTCGGTATCATCTGCAGTTTTGGAAAGCTTTTCGCGTTGCTCAAGTTTTGTGCAAATAAATTTTCAGTGCCTGGGCAAGTGTAGCACACATATTGACAAAATATTTACACATCAACACGTGTCTCTATTTGGCTTTCAATACTCACTCGACTCACGATTCCGTCCATAGTACAGCAAGTGTATGTTCCGAGGGTGATTTCTGATTGGGAAACCAAAGAATGGTTTTGTCCTGATTGTGTTTACTCACTGTTATATTAGCTCAACAATCAAACACGTGTGTTGCGGGTTGACCCAGCACTGATTAGAAATATTGATATACTTTAATGCATATATACACAGGCCTGCAGAACATTATAAAGTCTACGAGAAGGGCTCTTGAAAATCAGTCCTCAGTTGCGTCAGTTTAAATTGAGTTTTATACCCAAGTACCAAGACCATATTAAAAGATTATAAAATAAGTTTACAAATCTGTATGTATATATTCAAAAGGGCCCCTGAGTATTAAGAGACACTACGTCTAAGGTGTAAAAATGTTACTACATATATAAAATTTTGTTAGAATTCGCTTCCTCATTCCTCATAGCGTTTAAACTCGAGCTTGTCATCGATTCCAACGAAATATGTAGGAAGTATGCCACGCCCCTTGACAAATGTCATGCCCCTGTATTCACACTGTATACCGCATCTCATAAGAATCTTTGCGGACTCCTCAGTGACTTGTATATATCCTGCAACTCCAGTCGAATCCATTCTTGAGGCCATATTCACAGCATTACCCCAGATATCATAGTGCACCTGGGAGGCACCCACAACTCCGGCCATAACTTCGCCACTGGAGATGCCAATACTCATATCGCCAGCAATCATGGCACTTTCCAAGGGTATAGACTGGAACACATTTTTGCAGACCCACAATGTTCGCATTAGATCCAATGCAAAGCAGGTTAAAATAAAAACAACTTCTTCATTTTTAATTCTCTCGCTTTCTGGTACTCTTGCCAAAAGATCTTGTGCACGCGAAACTGAAGGAGAAATTTAAACAGAAAATACTCAACAATATTTATAAAATCGATTTGAAAATACTTACTTTCATTTTTTAAAGAAGTTGGGTTAAAATTTACATTAACTTGATTTTCGACCTTATGCACATCCAAGCCACAGGCTGCCATATACGTACAGCCGACAATTTTGATCTTATCGACCAGAAACTCATTTTTATATTGGGATAACTAAGTTTTAATAAGTAATTAACAATTGGTTAACTATTACTAATTCCTAAAACTCACCACAGCGTCAAACTCCGAAATGATTTCGTTTAGGAAACGCAACTTGGACATGTCCATTTGAAAGTTCTTGATGGAAGCAAACATGACAGCGACCATTTCGTAGCTCTCAGAGTAAAGTTCATGTTTCTCCTTCAAGGTCAGATACACGTTGACCACATGTCTGGGCAGAATATTCCTTAGAAGTATTGTAATAGTTTTATTGGTAATGTGATTATCCTCTTGTTTCTTGAGCAGTTCCACCTTCCAGCTAAGAGCAGACTAGATTTTGAGCATCAAACGTACAGTTTTTGGTATTCTACTAACCTATAGTTGACCTTGTTATTAAATTCAATCTGTCGCTGCATGTACAACATGACTATCAAGGTGATCAGAACAAGCATGGAGTGAGCAAACTCCGGTGGCAAAAAGGGATTGGAAGTGGCGCTATTGTGAATCAAGTAGATATATTGGAAGAATATGATTATAAAATATGCAATAACTTCCAGGAAGCCCATCATTATCTTCACCACATAGGGAATTCCAGTAAAAATCATGGTGACACCTATTATAAGACACACCATCTTGGTGAGTACCCAGGGATGGAAGCACATTGATTCCCTGATCTCGTACAAATACAGTTTGGATTCAATATGCAGCATCGCGTACTCATTTAAATCACAGTCCGTCTATAAGGAAATAATTATATCAACTTTCATATGTAAATGTTTGTTCTGAACACACCAAAATGAGATATATGATGACTGCGTACATTGTAAGAAATGCCATGAACACACACATTCGACAGATCAGATTTTTCTGGATAAATTCGCCAATGAAGAATATAGTACAACTAACTGATGAATATTGATGAGGTCGGTCGTAATAGTGCCAAATACAAATTGTTTTGTACCAGAGAGCCAGCACAATTATGCTCTGGATGAATAAAAATAAAAAATCCATGGAATATTTCACATGTCGCATTTGATGCTGATCAATGGACTGCACAACCATGAGACTTAGGAAAGCACACCAACCCATAAGCGCGCTATATTTAAACATATAATCTGGTTGGTGTGTATAGTTATACTCAAGCGCGGGATCACGATAATCCATAAAAATCATGCCGATTAGTGGCTTACTACGTCGAATTTTAGATATTGGTTTCCCGAATCTGAAACAGTTATCCCAACTCCTATGGATTGCCCAGAAATTAGGGTGTAACTTATTTACAGAATAAATTATCTTACGCAAAACTACCAATCGGCATTTTCTCAAACTCCTGACGTAGCTCAGCTTGAATTTCTTTTGTGCTCCTTTCACTGTGGCTCGCGTCTGTGTTATAGAAATCATCGATCTCTAGTTGAGCAATTCCGTCCGTGTTATCAATTGCAGCAATCAAGTAGGTCTGAATATTATACTTTCTGAGATAAGGGTCGTCGCGTGCCTCATCTGTGCCCGGCAGAATTTCATAGTTGTGATCAAACATCATCAAGAGCGTTGTGTCACTGATGTGCAAATATCCCGGTCTGCCAGTCGACTCCAGTTTGTTGGCAATAACAGCATCATCACCTGACATTCTTACAATAAATGGAAAGGTATGCAAATGATAGCGGTAGTTACCCCAAATGTCGTACTGCAGCTTTGCAGATCCAATAACACCGGCCAAAATACTGCCCGAGTGGATGCCAATACGCATATCGATATTCAAGTCACGAGTTTGTCTAAAAAAGAAAACATCAAATGCATGAAAAAGTAGATAAAGTTCAACTACTGACCCCACTTTGCGAATGTGAGCGATCATGCTGTGTCCCAGATTAATACAGCACTTGGCATGATCCGGATCGGATTTCAATAAGCCCGCAACACAATAATAACAATCTCCCAAGAACTTGATGCGTTGAGTACCAAAATGTGATGCAGCATAATCGAAAGTGGCATAGAGTTCATGGAGCACAACCACAAGCTCCTGGACTGGAAGTGTTGTGGTCAAATAGGTATAGTTGACTACGTCCGCATAGAGTATGCTCACATCGAGATGCGATTGAATGGCCATAATGTGATCTCTGGTAGGTGGAGTCGATTTACTATGTCGTTTGCCATACTTTGCCACACGACTGCGAATGTCGTCCTGAAAGGGTTGGGCAATTTGAGGCGGTAGAATGCTGTGCAACAACAGCATTTCATGTTTGCGTGCATTCTTCAGTGAAATGTCCGCCATGACATATTGATGACGATCAACAAACGACGATCTTATTATAATGTCGCTCATTACGCGAAAGGAGGCGCCGAGTAGATTGAAACAGATGTTATCAAGCATACCGACGAATATGTTCAAGACTTGCATTAAAGTTGTAATTTCGTACTTGGAGTCCAGAGTTTGGACAATTAAAAAATCCACACTGTAAATGACTGAGACTAGGGATCCAAGCAGAAGTGGTGCCTTGATTCCAGGCAATGGAAGAAACAAATATATTACAAAGAGTATGTAGGTGTCGTAGATCGTTATGAGGTTCCAATTGTCTTCTGCGCGATGGTAATATATAATAAATAAATCTGGAATGCAGTTCGAATTTGTAATGTTAATTTTGGTAGATTTTTATTTTAATACGAACCTACTAAGACCAATATCGCTGTGGAAAGTATGGACGTTGTGTACACCGTCCAAGGACTATCCAACGCGGAACTTTTTATCAGGTTGAAACCCAGTACCATAAAAAGCAGAACGCAAGCCATCAAGTACATTGCAATATCCAAATATATCAGATGAACATACTAGATACGGATGTAAAATATAGAATATAAAGTTAAAATCGTTATTTCGATAAGTTTACTACTCACCATGCATGTCGTCAGCAATATAATGCAGTCCGCTATGGTGATACCCGAGTGCAGCACGAGAAACACTATGATTGAGTTGGATCGAATGCGTTTTTCATACGAAATAAATTCCTCTTCTACGTCAATTTCTTGGCACTTTTTCTAAGGATAAAATTAACAGAAGTTAACAAGAAATTAGCCTTAAATTTAACATTTATACGACCTACCTTTAGAAACCCCAGAAGCCAAAGGCGCTCTTTCTTCTGATCTATTTCGCAAGGTCCCCAAAGCCCAGAAAACATGTTTGGGAAATTAAAAAAAATAAATAACTTAAAAAAATTAATAAATTAATAAAAGTTATGTTTAATGTTAAGTCTGTAACGGTGTAAAATGTAACGTAAACTGAACAAATATTTAAATTCATGTTAACTACGATTTGACATATACAAAATTCAAACAAAACTTGTTACTAATTTGCTCCTTTCTGTTTTCATTTCAGGTAAGCGAAACAAACCTCCAGAAAACCAATTAAATAAACATTTGTGTCGAAAAGCCAGAAAGCAGCTGAGAAAGAGGAGCCAGTTATAAGGATGTTGATCTTGAAGGCTGCCCTTAGCATTTAATACATTTCTTATAATTAAAATCCAATTTGTGCTAATTTAACGTGTTTGTCTCGCATTACGCGGAGAAGCACACACAGCCAGAGACAAATATTGTTGCCGAAAGTAAACCTATACAGAATTTAGCTATGAAAGAGAGAGAGGGAGAGAGAGGGATACGTGAGCGAAGGAGATAGCTCGCGACTATGAAAACTAATTGAAACGCTTAGACAAAAGTTGGATGCGACAAGCACTTAATGCATTTAATAGAAGTCTAAGTGTTGCCTTACCGTTAAGCACGAAGAAAGACTAAAGGGGCGTGTGAAAGGGAGGACTACAAAAAAAAATAAGAAAGGGACGGCGAAGAAAAAGCAGCGAGAAGCAATTTAAATCTTACTAATTACTCGGGCGACAAATTACGCAGCATGGCATCATCGCACACTCAAGCCCACCCACACACACACACACACACACACACACGAGCTGTAGTATTTATACAGATTTTTGCACTTAAGAACATAGAACAGGTGTCGCTCCTCAACGCCCCTTTTGTCTGAGTCTGAGTCTGAGTCTGAGTCTGAGTAGTCGTCACCCTGGGCTGGGATTTTGTCGCTGGAGTCGTTGACTATTTTGAAAAATTAAGTGTCATTTGGTTGTCTCTTGGGTTCATTGTTTCCAACGTGTCCCCCAGACGCTGCCTAGACAGCTTTCCGTGTATCCAGCGCCTAGAAAAGACTGTACTTCTCTTGGTATACCCGTTAATCGAGAACAGTGGGTATATAGTGATTGTAGGAAGGAGGGGAATAACTTTAAAGTTTAATAATTGCTATTGTAACCTTCAATGTAGGGTATAAATGGCAGCAGAAACAACTATAGTAAGGTCTTAGGCTTAATTACAGGGTATTTTATAGTCACCGCTTGGTTATAGCGCTCTTACATGTTTTTCTTTTACTGAGCTTGGGATTGAGACTGGAATTGGGGTTAAGCTCATTGGCGTTTTCTTGCCATCGGCTTGGATGCCGCATGTTTAATTCAGCGACTGAAACAACCGCTTGCTCCTCACTTGCCCCCCTGCGTTCAGCTCTGCTGCTGCTGACAATGAGATAGTTAAGCGTAATTACCAAGGCGGCAAATGAATAAGAGAGATTGCATAAGCTCAGCAGCCAACAGGCAAGTTGGCAACTGACTGAGGTGCTGGCTTAAGGTATGAGAATCATTTTGGCTGCTGAACATTAATTATTTGCGTACGAATATCGTTTGAATTTATGGAAAATCACAGGTAAGCTTGAATTGGTAATTTTGTATTGGACGATAGATTATTTGTTTGACAGATATACTAAAACTTATCCGAAGAACACTGTTAGCCCTTTAAAGTTTAATTGGCAACGCACTTATTTAATTGGCAACACCGTTGAAAGTAATAACAGGTGACTGCTGGCTCAAACTAGCAATTACAAGTAGTTGACATTAACTGTTATTGCAAATTCAAAATAATACATAATTGTACAGATAAATGTTGCACCTGTTCCAACAATGGGTGGAAAGTGGCATGCAATTCATTCCGACATTTGTTTTCAATGGCAACACTGTCACCACCCACTGATCAGCGCCCAACTCAACTATTTCTTATAAATAATTGAGGAGGTAACAAATAAAACACAATAGCACAAGTCTTTTCGATTTTCTGTTATCCTTGCTGGCACTTTTGCGAAACTCCCATGTAATTTGCAATTGTGAAAATTGTTTTCAATCGTCAAGAAGGTTCTCTCGTTGTCGATAACGAGAAAGGATTGTTTGTTCATTTACTTATTCATGGAATACAGTTCTCGATTTGATTTCTTTAAATGACAACAGAGAGAACAATTTGCCTTAAATCAAATGTACTTTTGGCTATACGAATATTGGGGAAGTGTCTCTGTTATTTTTACTACTTGATGAATACAATTGAATATTTAATTCATATCTCATTCAATTCAACCATTACAATATTTGTTATTCTCGAATTTTGTTTAATAACAGACTGAGCCTTCGCATCCTGCAAAATCCTTCTCATTCACTTATCGTTCCATTTATTATTTTACTCCACATCTTGGCAAATAAAATCCTCCAGAGAGACATGCCTCTCCTCTACCCCCTCCCTCACACCCTGTTTATCTCTGTCTGTCTCTGAGTAACTGCCGAAATGCCGAAATGAATTAAAAACATGCGGCATCTGCAATTTGTTACGAGTTCCTGCACAATACATTGCACTTTCTTACCATATTTTTGGTGTATTTTCCATTTGGCTTAAAGAAAAGAAAAGGCAATGACAAGGCTGGGTATTCACACTTTGAGTAAAGTGGTTTACTTAACTGAAATAACTACATTTATTACATATATAATTTTATTGATTAATTTAATCATTTTATTTTTAAAATAAGTTTTGATAATGGAATTAATTTTATGAGCTTCATTCCTGCTATAAATCCCATTCAATGTGTTACATTCGTTGCCCATAAAACATACAACTTTTGGGTAGTGTATAAAAGCCAGCAATAATGTTGGATTACGTGTGGAAATTACTTAAAAAGATTTTCAATTGTTCTCCGGGTGCGCGTTTGTGGATGCGTGCCATGATCTCCTCGGCTTTCATTGCTTTTCATTGGCCCGAATATGGGCAAGTGGAATCTGGTAGCTGGTTGTTGGTAACTGGTTACTGCTCACTGCTTGTTGGTAGTTGTAACTGGTAACGGGTAACGGCTGCTGTTTATTTTCAGTAGCAAAAGTTGCCCGTCTCTCGCCAGTCTGTGACTCCATGCTCCGTTGGCCGACCAAGTGCCAAGCAAAAATAATGAACTTTTGTTGCGACAACTATAAATTTATGGCCAACTCCAGCTGGCCAGCTGGGCAGGCCAAGGACTAACCTGGACATCTTATGGTGTCGCTTTCGGTACAAAAAATCAGCAGAAATCTTCCAAGGCAGCTTTAAATCGCTTTCAAGAAACTTTGGGAATAAAATCTTATTTGATATTTTGTCTGAAATTAAAATATTTTTGTTTAAATTTGATTTATTCAGTAACTCCCTTATGATTAATATGTTTAATATTGTGCATTTTTAATTGGAGAAGATCCAGGTGTTCATAAGGACAGACAGAGGGTCGGACAGAAGAACATTTCTGATCAAGAATATATATACTTTATGAGGTCGGAGAAGCCTATTCCTTATAAGCATATTCTAACGGACTTTATAGACCCCGCTCCTCTAAAAATGGTGTTACCCTTTGCCAACTATTTTACTTGAATGCCATAAAGCAATAATGTTCGTCTATGTTTTTGTTTCTACTTTGCAAACATTTCTCAATTGTGGTGGGAAATCTGAGTTCGCTTATGACGCAATTCCGTTTTAATTACGCGCTAAAATCCGCGAAAATTAAAACATAAATCTATGGGAAAATTCTTGATAAATGGCGGTGAAAATTATGCAATACGCACACAACAGTCAAGATTGAAAAAAAATAGAGAAAAGCTGATGCAGCCAAACTGAAGCAGAATATGTTGCAAAGCGGGGTGCTGGGGTAGGGGGACAGGAAGGGGGAACTGAACAGATCGAGGGGGCTTGAGGTCGAGTGGCCGAGTAGTAGTGAGTTGCAGGAATCAGAGCTCTGGCAACGCCAACTCATTTTAGCCAAGTTAAGCTGTATTCATTATATCTAAACTATGCTTTTTATTTGCGCAACTTTTCCATGTTGTTGTCGAAAGTTGTTGTTGTTGGGGATTACTAAAGCTAATGTTGTTGGCTTGTTGTTTGGCATTGTAGAACATTTATTGATGCTTGGGCAGGCACAATAACAACAGGCAGGAAGGGGGAGGAGAAGGACGCAGCTGCCGGGATTTGCTTTGGGATTAATAAGCAATGACGACGACAGCGTCAGAGTCAGAGTCAGCGTCGCTGCATTTCATAATAAAATAGGAGACCGACGAACCGAGCAACAAAAATGTCAATCCTCATCCAGACCCTCGAGATGAGGATGCTGACGACCGAAGGACCAAAGAACCGACCACTTGCAACTTTATTAACTGCGCTTTATACCTTTTTAATGCAACTTGGCTAAGGATGCGGGTTTGGTTTTCTATTCGCCAGCAGCAGCAGATGAAGAAGGGCTTTGCTTTGGGTCTGCCAACTGCAGTTCACTGCGTTGGCTTATTAGTTTTCCATTATACCCTGTAGTAAGGAAATTTGCAATATGGCATAACGTTTTTCGAAAATTGTAGTATGTTTCCATATCTTCATATATTACAAGAAACATCTATTCAATTTGAACTATTTATATATTAAATTGGTTTGATTGCTTAGACCGAATAAGGACTCAATAAATCATTACACTAAAACTCTTCTGAATCAAACTTTCTTCTAAAATGTAAAGGGCATCAGACAGTCGATCATTTATCAGCACATCTTCAAGTTTTATATTTTTGCCAAACGGCTTTAATTTGCCTTAAAATGCAGTCAACGTTCGACTGCACTTTCGAGTGCTCCGCCAACTCTCAAGTTGCGCCAAAGTCCGTCCCAATAACTTTTAGCCTCCACTCTAACTTCCTCTGCACCCCCAGCAGCACCTAGCCTAGCAGTACCTCCAATACCGCAGGATTTGTCAGCGGCAGTTTCTGTATGTTGCCTTTAATTTCAGTTGCAGTTGCGCCGCCAAAAACTTTGCCGCTTGTTTATTTGCTGTCGTCGTTTATTATTATTATGTATTTTTTGGTTTGAGCTCCCTTCATTCCCCGCACGTACCTACAAGTCCCGAATTGGTATTCCGATTTATACGACCGGCGAGCAGTTGCCGCGCTTTATTTAACTTTGGGCAGTTTGATGGCAGGAAATAGAATTTTAATGGATTTTGTAATATCCCCAACGAAGACGAAGTCGCGACGTTCAACACGCTGGCAATGCCAAAACTTTGAGTTTCTTTGCAGCGTTTTTTTTTTTTTTGGGTATATTTTTCTGCCTTTTACTTGGAAAATCGTGAGTTTTGTGCTATTGACATCTTTTTGCTGAGGTTTTCCACAAAGTGGATGGTTTAATTAAGTTGACTTTCGCCAAACACGAATCTGGAATGGAGGAGTGGTGTCTGCATTTGCATTTAATATTTGTATGTGGTAAGAAGTTTGATATATAGCTTGGAAATTCACTTAGAGTAGTATAAATAACAGTCAATAATGTAGCACTTGTGTAAAGAAATAATATAGTGATCTTAACTAGTAATACTAAATTAGATCAACAGGTTTTTGAGTAGCAAAAGTATTCTTATAGTCGACTTAAATTGCTTACTAACTATTAAATTTTCAAGCAGTCTGATTCAGTCTATAAAGACTGTAATGATTTTCTGAGTCTGACAATCTTACGACTCAAGACTTTGCCCTGTTTTGCAGCGATTTATTAAATTGCTCAGACAGTTTTCAACTGACAGTTCTTTGGAATTGCTGCCGTTCGTTAATCAAGCGTTGAGGAAAGACTTTAATTTTATTTGTGCGATTTTTCAACTATTGCCAAGTTCAAGTTGCTGTCAATTCTGTTGACACTTGGCTAACAGGAAGTAACTGTTGACAGCGAGTGCCAGTCGACAGAACGCTACTGTCAATGAACAGTTAATTTTTTTGTGATGACGCGCAATCTGTCAATGACAGGCGGGTTTTCCAAAAGAATTGTTAGGGACGGTGGACGGGAGGGGTAGGGGTCAAATGTCACTTGCGACAGAAGAGAATTTACTTCGTAGTTTATAAATTACACGGTGCGTTTATATCAAAGGTTGAGACTTCTCACTGAACACCGACATGGTCTTTGCTGACATGGCAAATATTACTCACGCGCTCTCTCTCTCTCTCCTTGTCTCCATCCTCCTCTATCTTGCACACACACTCATTCTCTGTTTGGTTCGGATGGGAGTGTCTTTTGAACGCCCGCCCACTAATCGTCTCAATTAGGCATGGATTTTGGCGTAGCTTTCCTCTTGATTTTCTTTTATTTTCTTGAAGAAAAATTATCAATAAATGCGTTGCGGGAGCTACAAAATGGGCACTGGGAATAGCGTGGAGCAAGGGACATTTATAAATTGCCAAAGACCCGCAGCAATTTTCCGGTTTCAATGTCGCCATTGACGTTGTCATCGTCTCGACATCGTCTCTGCGTCTGTAGTCATTCGTCAAAGTAGCTGGAGAAGCGCTTGTTCTCCCTCTCACCTACTCCATCTCATCCCCAATGTCCCTCTCCCTACCCCATCCCCTCTTCGTTCCCCTCCCACAATTCCCGAAGCCCGCAGCTTTGCTGCAGTTGTTGGGCGTTCCTGTGGCTCATATTTTTTGTAGTCCTGTGTTCTCATCCAGACGCATTGTCAGCATCCCCCTAAAACAAAAATTTATGCTACTGTTTTTACTTTTTTTTGTGTTGCTTAAAAAAAACCGCCCTGTAGGGCTTTGTATTGAGAAGGGAGCCGGTTTCCATGTGTGGGGCTGACGCCGATGATTTTTCATTGCTTGAGTTTTAATTTTACACTTGAGTTGAGTCCAGGTCTGTCCCTTTCCGCCCCAAAAGCTATAAAAACTGCCGACTGTGTCAATGAGGCCAAAGTGCAACTGAAACTGGTCTGGAAGTAGCTAAAACTCCAGACGAGTGCAATTTAGTTAATAATAGTTAAGATTACTCCCTGGGTCTTAAACTGTTGAATCAAATCCATCAAAGAACCCATTCTTATACAAGTCTTAGGCTAATAATACTGTTAACTTGTACAAATCTTATATGTACTTTTGGGGACTTTAGTAAATCGCTTCAAGGTCTTTGAATTTTCTGTCAAAATTAATGAATTTGCTGCAAAAATAGTTAATCGGTCCTCAACCTGATTTAAACATTCCAATTTGACAGCGTTTAGTTATCTTTCTACTCATTAAGAAGGATTAACTCGAGTTCATTGCCCTTAAAGTTGTACAGCAACCATTCTTTAAAATGCTTGAAAATTATGGCCCCAATGTGCTGGGATTCTTCCACTTTTCATTTTTTTTTTTTATTTTGTATTTTGGACATTCGCTGGCCCTGGCCTGTGATTTATGGCCACGACGCGCGCTGCTTTGACACCGTCCGACATTTGACAAAAGCTTTGCGAACTGGCAGCACCTCCGTCCAGACTGCGATACCCACGGTGAACCCCTCTGGCCGTGTTATGTAAATGGCTCAAAGGCAGTCGCCCCCTTTCACTTTTAGCCCTCTCTGTACGCTTTTCCAGTTGCCCGGTTTCCCCAGTTTCGCAGTTTTGCCGTTTCCCGGCTGCTCAAGTGCCCGCTTGCCTGGCTTGGTTGTTTAGCAGGTTGCAGATAATTCATCGCTGACATTGCGTACCAATTTAAGGGTTGAATGATTTGCCCTGTCTGACGGTCTCTCTGTCTGTCTGGCAGTCATGGGGCGTCTGTTCGTCCTAACTAGGTGCGACGTCTGGCCTTTTGGCCCTGACTGTGGCCCTGAGCAGTCACAGGCACAGCCACAGCTTGTGGCTAGTGATTTAGAAAAAAAAGGTCAGCAGCCAGCAAGTTGCCAAGCGAGTTTCACATGTGACAGAGACGGACTTTTGCAACCCTTTGACTCTGGCTGCCTCATCTTCTTCTCCTTTTTCTGGTATGTCGCCCTCACCCCCTAAGTCCATAGCTGCTTAATTAAACATGTGAGTTGGGAACTTTCGGGCTTTATTCTTGTCCACCTTTTTTTAAAGCGATCAAGTTTTTAAACTCATATTAATGAGCAGCCCTTTCAGTCCAACCCACACTACTTGTGGGTTGCTCTTAATTGCAGCAATTGAAATTAAGTGTTGTCCTTTTTGTTGTCTCAGCAGGGACCTCAGGCTCTAATGTGAGTTTCGAAGCGTTTTAAGGCTTTATTAGTTGCTACACAGTCGGACGAAACGTTTACATACTCATTCAGGACCAAGATTGTCATTTCATGCAGGGCTTACATGTTCCTAGCTGACCTGATTTGGTAGTTAGCTTACAGCCCTAATAGATTTTAATAGGTATTTTCAGGCAGTGCCATAAGATAGTTTTGATTAAAACAACTTGAATGCAATGTTGTATAATTTAATGGGTGAAATTTAACTTATATCGCTTAAAGATTTTTGGCTTTTAAATACAATATTTTTTGTTTTTTTCCAAACACTTAAATAGTTTAACTTCCCTGAATTCCCTGAAACTGAACTCAGTAAAATGCTGTTAAGCCAAAACTAAAACTATGACAGGTAATCACCTGATGACCCACTGAGCAAAGTGCCAACACTTAGGAGCCGTAATTTAAAACCCAAGAACATTTCCGTACGTTTGTTAAGAGCATATATCGGACGGTATTAGGCATTATGTTGGCTTATTCAACTGGCGTCATTACAGAAAATGAGAGTAGGAAAAGAGAGCGAAGATATCTATTTTCTTGGCGATGCAAAAGTCAAATGCGCTTTGACAGTTTCACTTGGAAAGCAACCCCAAGACATTCTGGGTAGTCCAGTACAATGTGGGTAGTCCAGCAGTTCCCTTCCTTGTTGTTTTTGTTGGGGAGCATTAGAGATTGACACGTGACCGTGCAATGATTTCCAGTTTAACGTTGTCACATGCGCTGCTTTCGACCTCCTTTTCACCCACTCTCACTCTGATGTCATCTATTTCATCCCATCTTTGGCCATAAGTGAGCATCTCTTAGTTCAACTACAGACGGGATGGTCAGTGGATGTGCCTGGCACAGTTGGTGCCAGTGAGGGAGTTTTAGCTTGGGTTTCAGCAAACGTGTAAAGCTGCCGTTGATCCTATTTTCTTAACATTTTCCTAGCAGGTCTTACTTCCTTTGTTTCTTGTTCTTGTTGTTGTTCCCTGTTTCTTGCTTGCTTCTGTGGCATTTGTTATGTGGCTCGGATTACGCGCTTCACTTAAGTGTGCTCAGTTGCTTCCGCTACCTTTGTCACTGCTCGAATGATTGCAGGATTTTATAAAGGAGGATTGAAGAAGGATGCTGTTTAGTGTTGTGCATTTTTGCGTTCTACTTCGGGTCGTGTGGATTTCAGCATCGGGAATGTCTTCATTAATGACAGGTTTCATACGTATGGCAGTAGGAAACGTTCTATGCAAGGGATAAATGTTAAAAAAGTAGAGGAGTTTACCAATTAAATCAAAAGAAGTTTGGCAAATGTCATTAATGATTAACAGCATTTGATTGGATGCTGTGTAATCAAAGTTTATACCAGTTTTACCCCCATGTCAAATCCCCGAACGCATGCCACATGCCACACTAATCACTGACATCACGATGCCACACGCCTTGTTAATGCTCCGATGACCGAATGCCAACTCGAATTCGAATACGAATGCGAATATGAAAAGACCCCCAAATGCTTAACAAGCCCAGTGTCCGTTAGACAGGTCGACTGACGTTGGTCTGAACGCTGGACATGTGCGGCTCATTAAAATGGTGCCGGGTAAATGAAAAAAAAAAGGAGAAAAATGTGCGAACTTGATGCGCTGAATTGGCCGGGTACGAGTACGGGTGCAGGTCTCCTGCGGGTTTTTCCGCTCCACATACGGCACGGGGATGCAGCGTTCATTTTGGCAGAGAAAGAAAACTAATTTCAGTGCAAATTAGTTTCGCACCTCACAACGAACGACAAAGCAATTGAATAGAAAACTGAATGCACACTATGTGGGTGTGAATGGGAGTGAATGGAAGTGGGTGGAACAGAGTGTGAGTGTGACTGGGTGTGTGTGTGTGTAAGTGTGTGTGGGTGGCTTGTCGAGCCATGCGTGTGTGTGCACTTAATAACCTGATCGAATCGCCAACACACAAAAACCCATTGAAATGCCAAAATCAACAAGGCAACGCAGGCCAAGCTGGAGGCTTGCAGCCATCCCAATGGTCCAATGGCCCAATGGTTGAGTGGTCGAGTGTGAGGAATGCGGCGCAAAAGAGCAAAATCACTGAATCACAATAATGCCTCAATTTCCGCTGCGCCCGGACGGACAATGAATCCGAATCCGAGACCGAGTTCGAGCCCGAAACCCGTTCAATGATGGAGGCGTGCTGCGATTGCCAATGCACCAGGCGAGAAGAACATCGAACAGAACAGAGCAAAACGAGGACGAGAATGAAGAACAAGACGGAGGAGGAAAGAAAGAGGGCTACGGTCTACAGTCCGAAAGTCGTAATGAAATCGCATTCAATTAAACATAACACAAGCGCGAGGAGAGGAAAGTTTTTGGGAGGGAAAAAAGACAGCTGGCAACAGTCGGAGTAACGAGAGGACGAGTCAAAAACTTGACTGACCGAACAGGAAACCAACCCATACACACCCACAGACACACTAGAGCTGGTTAAAATATCGATGTTTAAATCTTTGCAGCGATATATCGCAGTTTTTAAACTTTTTTGTCATTAAAGAGCTTTAAATAGAATTACAGAAAGAATATCAAGGATTAAATTATTATTACTTATTATTAAATCGAAAATAATTAATTTAATTATCGCCATTTGGCCAGCTCTTGCTTACACCCACACACAGAACATTCTACGACTCTTTTCTCTGTGTTGTTGTTGCTTGTGCTTTGCGTGCATTTCTTGCATTTTTCAGGAGGCGATGAAGCATTTAAGGGAAATGAACGATGCGATTGGCACGAAACACAAAAATGACTTTTTATTCTCGCACGTTTACTTTCAATGTGACTTGCACACTCTCAGTCCACCTGTTCACCTGTAAACCTCCACACTGACAACAAATGGCCTTGGCAGTGCACAAAAACAAACAAAAAAGCAGAATGGGATGAATTGTGAAGAGTGGACACGTAAATTTGTTGGCACGTCAGTTTCTCTGACTGATTGAAGACGGAAAGACACCTGAAATGCTGTTGTCAATCGATAAAAAACTTAGAATCAGACTTGACATTTTCAAGTTATTGTTTGTTACTGTGCTAAGCCTTTAGTTTAATCTCTTGGCCAATACATTGTAAACCAAAGAATGGCACAAATTCTAAGCTTGAGTAAATTATGCGGAATTCTCTGCGCTTTGTTGCACATTTTTATCTTTTTTACAGCGGCAATTTAAATCCATTTCAAAAAATGTTTCTTTTTACAAAATGCCCCGTTTCTCGAACAATCAAGGTACACCTGCTGTTGTTGTTGTCTGTGTGCACCTTTTGAGAAATGTAGTTAATGGGGTAGAAGATAGAATTCCCTCCTTCCGCAGCCAGGCGACAAAATTAGGTTTGGAGCGTAAATTCTTATGATTTCGTTCTCAGCGCAAAACTTGGCGTTAAAGTATGCAGAATTTGTTGGAACGACAACGACGAGACCGGTCGGAACGTAGCGCAAAAACTCATAAATATTAAAATGGGAAATTTTACGTATTATTAATTTAACGGTGGCAATGAAGCTCACAGTTCCAACGGTAGTTTGGCAGCTCGATCTGCAGCTCTAGGTGCAAATTATGCAGAACAATGTCACAAAATGGCATTGCCGTTGGCAACTGTACTCGTTACTCAGTACTTGCTACTCACTGCTCAGTATTTGGTGCTCTCTCTGCTCTGTTCTCTTTACACCAAACTGGCCACTGAGCTGTGAGTTAGTCCTGGATGTTATGGCAGTCTTGGTGTCAGCTTGGAACTGAATGTTGCTTAGTTTTTGGCCAAGGATTTGCATAAATTTGCATTTCGCTGCCTTAATTGAAAAACAGTTCCCTTCCCATCCCATCCCATCACATCGCAAATTTCATGCCTTTCCGACTAGTGGCATTTTAAAGAGCCGCATAAATTATGCAGACTGAACCGAATCGAGTTCCCTCGCGTTGAGATGCAAAAATCTTTGGCTTATGATTTACTTGACGCCCGAACGCAGCTAAATCATTGGCAAATCTTTGAAGAAGTTGGCCAGTTGGCAAGCCTATAAATAACCCAAGAGATCCCTAGTCTGGGAACCGAAACAACTGATTCCTTTAAGTGCTGGCACTTATTTCAGTCCCCCATGGGACCATCGATACCCCAACATTAATGAGCTGCAGTTGCAACTGCACTGTACTGCTACCCCACCTCCCCCTTACCACTTTCAGTGATGATTTCTGTTGGCAACGTGCAGCTGCCTCTGAGAAATTGCAACTTTCACACGTGCTTCCCATTAAATGAAACGATTACAACGCGATTTCCACCCATAAGTGAAATTTATTTGCAACGCAGTCTGTCGGCATCGAAATATACTTATATCGCTTACTATATAAAAGTATGTTCATGATTTTATGATTTAAGTTGACTGCGATGCTACGGTGACTGAATCTGGTATTGCCCTGAGAATAGATGGAGATGGTGATGGAGATGGAGGCAGCTATAGTCTTGGAGTCCCTGTAGTTGAGGGGGCTGTCTCCTATCCACTGCTGGCACTTCACATAAAGAAGTTTGACATAAATTATGGATACTAATGAGCTCTGTGTGTGCACATAAAGCATTTCATTTTCTGCTAGTTAGCAGAGCGACAAACGGACGGACAGCACAGACAGACGAGACATTCATGATTTCTATAAATTTCACAGTGCTATAAAATTGTTCATTTGAATTAGTGTTTTTTCTTCAATTCGAAGGAATTTTAATTGATGCAAGACGAAAATAATTTGTTTACGAAGGCGCACATAATTAAAAGTGAAAAACAGATAGATAAACATTTAACTATACATAAGAAACAATTTTTAATTAAATTTACTGGAAAGAGATATAGGTGTGAACTTATATTGATTTAAACCTAAGCGAACTTCTGCTAGTTCCAATATCAATTCACTTCCTGAGACCACTGTTAACAAGTTTCTAATTAAGTATACAAACAACACAAACAGAGTTTTAAAACAGTGAATTCTGTGTATAGTTATGTGTTTGCTACGAAATTTAATGTGTCGAAATGCTGGCAAATTTTGCTGTTTATGAATAACGCATGCGTGGACTGGGCTAATTAACAAGCAACTGGCAACTGGCAACTGGTAACTGACGACTGGTAACGGGTAACTGGCAACAATCGGGGCTAGAACCAAATAGTTCAACGTGAGAATCAAGTTGAAGTCGAGTAAAGCACAAACAATTCTGCCGCTCTCCTCTACCCGCTCTCCGCACAAATACTCGGCTAAGTACACGCACAGAAAGCCAAATTAATTATGCATTTGTGTCGTTGCAATATGTTGCACACACAAACGTGTACACACATGCACATGCATGCACACATTTGCGGCTGGGCAACGTTACAACAATGGACCACAGCAGCAGCAGCAGCAGCAAAGACAATGACCGACAGTTCGACAGAAGGATAGACGGACGGGACAGACGGACCTGTCGTCCTGTCCAGCACATTTGACCGCAAACAATAAATGCTTGCAACTAAATGCACTTTAGGGGGCTTCCAAACACACACACACATACTCACTCGCACATTTATTACTGGGCATGTGTGTGTGCGTGTGTGTTGAACGCAAATTAAGCACGACGAGTACACAAAATGGACGCCAGACTCGTTCTCATCACAAACCGGCCAAAAACGTGTCATGAGTGATGTTGTTTCAATTGCTGATTTAATGCGTCCCTCCAACTACTTGGCGGCTCAGGGCATTGACAAGGCGACGGCCAAGAAGACAAGCAGTCAACCAGAGAGAGGTGGAGAGGCACAGTGGTAGAGGGAGGGCGGGACAGAGGCAGAGGTACAAGAAGCAGTGCATTGGCAACGCAAGCAACATGCATCTTCTTGACAATGCGACAAACGATGACGACGACGACAACGACAGGCAACGTGTTCCCCTCAAACCCGATCCCCAAAACCGATCTGACTTCGTGGCGTAGGTAGGTGGAGTGAGAGGGGAAGCAGCGGAGACAAGCAAACAAGCAAGCCAAGCGACATATATCAACAGCCTCCCAGCAGCCCATCGCACATCAGAGCATTTGCTCGTCTGTCATTGTTGACTGCGCTCGTTGTGCTGCAGCCTGCACGCACAGTGGGGCCAGGGCGATTTGTCATGGGAGATTTAAAGCATCTGATTTGATTAGAAACTAAGCGATTAAATTCCTTTCGGCTCAAAAGCGTTAAATTAAAATTATACATTTAATCACCTCAAGACAAAAATGTCGATAGTATTGCTGTGTATAATATTTAAAAAAAAATTACTATTATACATATAAATATATATAAAAATTTAATTGTTATTATTTGTGGAGTAGTTTATTACTTAGAATATTTTAACGAAACTGAAACTACTTTATTGAAAAGTAATAAAATCAACAAACAACAGTTTCCTAATTAAAAAAAATAAAAATTTTTCTCACTTATAATTTTTTTTTTTTATTTAAATAATTAAATTAATTTCTTTAAAAATGCTTTACCTCATTTAACCACTGTGCAAGTCTCAGCTCTTTAAGCTAACGAAAATGCAACGGGGACGTTGCTGTTGCCGGAAAGGGTTAACCTGATGTTTATGTTTTAGTTGTTGTTATTGCTGGGGTGCTGTAGCTGCTGTTGTTGTTGTTGTGGTAGTTGCTGCTGCTACTTGCTGCCTGTCTTTTGTTTAAAGATGATTAATAGCCAATGTCGCTGGCTGCAGCACTCAATGCATTTCCATTATCATCAGCACAGTGCCATCAACATCATTAGCATCAGCATCATAATGATGATGCTGATAATCATGATCATCAGCATTGCCATTAACCCCTTCTTGTTTTTCCCAAAATTACTAAGCTTGCAGTAAAAACTGCCACCTTAACTGGACCATGGCTTAGAGGAGGGGGCAAACGGAGGTTGCTTGTTGTGGCTTTAGTTGCCCACTCAGTGGCAAAGTCAAAGTCGTTTGCTATTCATTAATACTCTTAGTTTTTCCAGGAACTAGCTCCCTACAACCCCTTCCTTCTCCCTTCCCAATTCTGCTTTTTTCCCTTACTCATTCAGTTGTTGTTGCATTTGTCTTGTTTTGCTGAGAAGTTGCACAGTTCTTGTTGCTGATAATTAGCTGCTCTGTCTGTTGGTTTTGCCCCAACACTCTTTAGTGTTGTCTTAAGTTGTTGTTGTTGTCTTAGTTGTTGTTATTGTTGTTGTTGCCGTCGCTTGTTTTATGTATTTTGTGGCTGCATTACTTCCGTTGATGTTTATTCTTAGCTGTTTGCATTTGACAAATGACATTTTTGGCATTGTGCAACGCAGCAAAGTTGCCACTAAAACAACAACAACAGCAAAAACATCAACAACAACAATAACAACAACTACTATATTATTTTTTTGTTGTTACTTGTTTGTGTATTTTGTTTTTCGTGTTGTTTGTTGTTTGGCTTCCCTTCTGCCATTTCTAAAGGAAATCTAAATTATTTTCAGAGTTATTGCAGTTGCCATCAAAGTTTTTCTGCTCTGCTTGATGTTAGCCTTGGTAATTTGTCCTGTCCTGACACAGTACATGTGTCGTGATTAATAATTTTCCGAGATCAAAACCGAATTTGTTCACTATCAAACCCATTCACTTCACAAGCTGCATTCACTTCATTCCATTACATTCAATCACTTCGAATCATTGGCAATTATGAAGTTGCAGTGGCAGCTAGCGGCCAGTAGCGTTGCATCAGCCTCAATCAATCAAATTATGTGCAATTACGATTCGGCTATTTCAAACAGAAATGTTGACAGCTGTCGTTAAAAAATTGTAGTAGAATAAAAGACAATTAAAGCACCGCCGGCAGTAAATAAAAATAAAAGAAAAAACTCGATTTATTGCCCTTTCATGGAACATATAAATGGTCATAAAGAAAAATTTTAAATAAGAGGAGGAATAGAATATGTATTAATATATACCTTTATTGTAAATTTACGGGTATTTTCTGGTGGTATGCATCTTCTATGCTAAATATAAACAAAATACGCGGAAAAGTCTTCAGCGAGTTGTCAAAAACTTATGATTGCCCATCACAACGCTTGGACAGAGGCGGGACAGGAAGGACGAAAGAGGTAGTGAGGGAAAGAGTGAGGAGAGAGCGAGGGAGAACGAAAGGAAGTAGTACAAAGTAGCTATACTTTTATTTCTTTTTCGTGCCGCTGTTAATAACTTGGAAGTCATCAAGGAAATTAAAAATTATTAATAAGACTGCTCAGAACTCTCGGACTTGCTTCCATTTTAAAGTTTACTGCACTTGATATTTACTGTTACTTCCAACCTCCCCTTACTCCCCTGCACAGCCCTGCGCCACTCCTCTCTTGCAGTGGGTAAACTTTGGTGGGTACTATAATTTAACAGTTATAGCTTTTTAGTGTGCAACTATTTTTCGTGTAAAACTTTTAATGGAATTCACAGGACCCAAGACTTGGTTCGATAGTGGCGAGAGAAAACGCATCAAAAAATAGACACCGATTTGGGGTCCCTCTCAGATGGGAATTGCAGGGGACTGGTGCTGGTGTTGGGAAGTAGTAAAATGAGCGGAAATGAATGCTTTTAAATAACAGCAAATTATGAGCCAAGTTTTGGCAAAAGTAGGAAATAAGTTACAGGGAAACGAAAAGTTTTCGACTGTACTTAGATGGCTTTATAAATAATTTTTGCGGATGCTCAGATATTTTGCCTCACAGATATAAAGTGCTAATTGTCTCATAGAGAACTTGACTGCAACAGTTTTATGGCATCTCAGAACAAACAGTGGATGGCTTTAAAAAGAATTTAGCACTTTAAAGACAATTCGAAGCAGACAGTTTAAGACCCTCTCACACCCAAACTCAAACAATCACATCAAGTTTACCTTATCAAACAGTTTAAAACAGCTGCTGGAAAATTCGGATAGAAAATCAACCCAGAGCCTGCGGCACAAACGATGAAATAAATGTAATGCAGTTAATAAATAAACAAATAAATTTGAAATACATAAACGGGATACATACCTAGTATATTCAGCCACTAACCACTTTTACGTTGGCCAAATTGCAGTACCCAAGAATTTGACCCAAACTTTTACCAAAAAAAAAAAATAAAAAACAACTGAAATGAAGGAAGGAAACTTTTGGGGGATGAGATTGCTTATACAGCTTCAGGCTGTGTTTGTTTTTTGCAAAATATGTTGGGCACATATTTACACAAATACATATGTAAACCTGCCAGCAGACACACACAAGCACACACACTCAAACACACACATACGAACATAAACACAGACATAAATTTAGAGCCAACTTGGGTGGTTCTGGCTTCCCTTTTGGCCCCCTCATGATATTAAACCTGCAGCTAGCTCGTTTTGGCGTTTTGCTTGGCTTTAAATTGCTTTGGCACTTAAGTGGTTTGTGCCACGCCCCCTCTACACCCCTGGTTGTCTAGCTCCTGAGAGGCTACCACGTGTCGTCGTTTTGCCGTTAAACGAAAATTACAAAATGTTTGTTTAATTAGAAGTTGTGCGTGCCTCCAACCCTCGAGTGATTATTTTAAGCCATTGAAAATATGACCAACGAACCAAGTTGACTATGCCACATCTCAATCCAATACAAGTCTGAGTGTGTGTTGTGTCTGAGTGTGTGTGTGTGTGTGTGTGCGTGTGTCAAGTGCTTTGGCTGTAAGCCCCATTAAATACGGTCAACTTAACTGAGAAGTGCCCTCTTCTGCGGTTGTTTGCTGGCTTTTCCGTGCATATTTCAGCTCTGTTCAGAGTCTCTTTGTATAATTCAATTCGTGTTTTAATTTAGTCCGTTTAGTCGGTTTCGTTTCAAGTGTTTTGCGGCTTTTTCAGAGTGCACTGAATCGAGCTGAAGCATGAATTTGCCCAAAAATACATTCTGACACTAATTTCCATTAAATAACAAACACAATCACTCGCCATTTGTTTAAGCCAATACACAACATTGTCCAACATTGCTGCCTGCAACGGCTGCTAAAGTGGCATTAAAATAGACTTTCCTACTGCCGTTTTGGCAAAAGGAAAACCAAGAAAAGTCACCAGCGAATGCAACGTGGCGCAGAACGTGCACTTCCGTTCGCAGAAAAACTTTGAAAAGCGGCACAAAATGGCGGCAAACGTGCAAAAAGTTTTGATACTCTCCCAAACCCACGAATAAGGAGTAGGTTCAGTCTACCATATGTTTTCAGCATTTGCAGTTAATGGGAAGAATTTGAAAATAGTTGAACATGTTTTTATTATGAATGAAATTACTTTAATTTTACTGATAATTTTCTATTTTTATGTGTACTTCTAGGTGAGTGAAAGTAACTACTTAGATTAATAAAACGATAATGAGGTAAGCGGCATGATATAGGCAATTATATAAAGATATATATAGCATGATATAATTTACTTGCATGCAAGGCAACCAAATTTACTTTGAAGTACACAAATCAGTTGTGAGCAGAGTTGATAGTCCAATGAACAATTCTCCCCCCTCAAACCCAGAAGTGATGCCCACAGGAGACCTTAGTTTTAGACGTGTTTTGGTGTGTTTGGGAGTTTTGTTCCGATTGAAACCGTCCAAAACTGAGGCCGATTGTGCGGCGAAAGCAACCGAATACTGAAAGAGGAATTACGACAACGCGTTAATAAGATTATCTATTTAAATTTAATCTATTTAAATTTATTTATTTCATTTAAAGTATTCTTTTCAAAAATTTGTTTTTGCATAATGTGCAAAACTTTGTTATTAAATAAACAATTGGGATTAACAGAACAATAATAGAAAATAACAACAAATGGCGATTTGCATAAATAATAATTTGCAATATCTGAGCAGAGATAGTGCAATATTTTGATGTTTTCAAATAATTTCTATTTATTTTCTTTTAATTGTCTGTGCGAGTTTAAATGATTTATTAACAATATTTCAACTCTGGGTCATTTACTTTGTTTACCAGCCTTTAAATTAACGTGTCAACAACGCAAAAACCCAACAAGAACAAAAACAATAATAAACGAGAATAAAAAACGACCAACAAGTGACAGCAAAAAGTGTTTCGAGTGTTATGCAAAGTGATAAATTAGTGGCATACAATGAAAGTGTCTAAAAAGAAGTCAGTACGAATGTTCGCATAAACAAATAATAAAGGACTATGACTACGGTGACTACACAAACCATTAACAATATGATTTATGCTTTTTACAACCTATTTACTTTAATTTATATCCATTTTGTTGTAGTTATTTCACTTTTTGTTGCTCCATTCCGATATATAGTATGGTGTGGCATTTGTAGTACGTTTTTTGCATGTTTCATTCGTGTCTCGTTTGCCATGATTCTGTGTTCATCTTGTACCGCTCGCAACTGGGCTAATAAAAACCCTCAAATAAATACATATCCTTTTTTTCAAACATATGTGCAACTATCTGTACACTTGGCAGGACACAGTTCTATCCATAACATATCATTTTGGGCAATAAAAGCCCATTAAATACACAGCATGTTCACAGTATAAGCTTAATGTTGACCCATATCCGAGGGATTTATCTGATAACTGGATATCCTTGAATCAATTAAATATTATCTACTGAACACTTTTCTGATTTTTATAATAGTCACAACATATTAACATTACTTTTATAAGCCATTTACTATGGAAAATAGAAACTATTTTTTACTAAACCAACTGAGACATTGGGTAATTCTGCATCAAAATCAGTTAAGATAAAGTTTAGTTCTTTTTAGCGAGCAAATTCCTTAACTATCTACACTCGCATCAAATTGATACACACATACATACAGACAGCGCCATCTACTAAAAAAAGGGATTGAAATTATGGCACGAGGGAAGAAAAAAATTAAATGCATTTCTCTCTGCTAAAATTTATTGGGCAAATAAATTATCGTAATAATATCAAATAAAAATGGAGCGCATTTGAACGCAGCGCAGTGAATAAAAGAGAGAGGGAAAGCAAGAGAAAGGGAGAGCGTGTGAGAGGGATGGTATGTGTGCATAAACACGCACTGATGCCAAAGCTAACGGTTATTAACATATGCACGGACAAAGAGAGGCGAGTAACGTGAGGTATTTGAGAGAGAAGGAGAGCAGGAGTGAAAGGAGAGTAAGGAGAGCCAGGAGCTGAGCACTAAGGAATTTGCTAGCCAGCTAAGTGGCAAAGAGTGTGAAGAAGTGATGTGAGAGAGAAGGAGGAGTGGGGCATGGGCGTTGGGGTGAGGGGGTTGGTAAGGGGATTGCGTTTGCGGGCATCGTTCTGGAACAAAAATCCTCTGCATGCACAATTTAAGCAGGATTTATGACTGGCAATATTGCCGTGCTGGATAAGAAGAAGCAGAAGCTTCTCCTGCCTGTATGTGTGTATTACTGTGTGTGAGTACGTGTGTGTGTGTGTAGGCACTGTGGCACTGAAGCTTAGCTCGTCGATTGTGCGTGCAAGAAATTAAATTGCCAAATGCCCATTACCTTTTGAAAGGGTTAAGCACGGTTTGAGGTTATGAAAATGGCTAAATTATGTTAATCTTTTGTGTGAATATTGAAAAATAGCTTTAACAATTCGGCAACCGAATGCGACCTTCAAATGCTCAGACAAAGAAATACTGCGTATGTTGTCATCTTCATTGGCTATGCATGAGAGCATTACCGAGCCAGGTTATAATCTATATGTCTACATGTGTGTGTGTGTGTGTGTGTGTGTGTGTATGTGTGTTGGCATGCGTGGCGAGGTGGAAATTGATTGAGAAATTGCCAAGCCGGTCAAAGTTGTGGCTGTCTAAAAGACAGGCAAAAAGTCGAATCACATTTTTTGCACTTTAACTGAATTCTTTGGGCCACGTCTAACCCCATTTACGGATTTGCCTTTGTTCGGTGACCCTTTTTGGCACACAAAACTTATTACATAAGACGCGACTAACAACAATGGCAACCCTGGTCAGTTGCACAGACAAACCGGTGTGTATGTGTGTGTAAATATTTAATATGTATCGATGCCAATGGCATGCATACTTCATGGGGTTCAGGATAACAGGTTATAAGCATTATTTTTCTTCTCTTCTCCTTTTCACCACTTTTTTTTTCTTGTTTCATTTTCATTTCCTGTCCGCCTGCTTCTATACAGATTTATCGCTTATTAGAATCGCATAAAGCGTGGAGACAAAATTGGGTTACCCTGCACGAGATTAAAATGATTAAGGACAATCATTTACCAACGATACTGCGTATTATCCTCTTACTTTAAGATATACCTGAAATAAATCCCTATACTTTTTTTAAGCTTTCAAAGTCAAAGCAATATCTATTAGTAATACAATCAGAAACTTTTCCCGGCTCTACTTCTTGGCCATAATAATGCTGAGTGGCGGGAAGGGGAACGGAAGGTATCTGAACTGAGTTTGCCAGACAACTAACCGACAGTCAATCCCAGCTCAAGCCCCATTATTATCATAAACATAAAAGCATAGCTGCCTCTTAGTCCACCTGCTGCTTTCTCCTATCCTGTCCTGTCCTGCTCTGTGCTGTCCTGTCTGCTCCTGTTAACCCTTTCTCCCGTCAAGACTTTCCAAGTTTTCTACTGTCCGTCTGGCTGGCTGTCGTTAGGCTATTGAAAAGTTAAGTCGCGTAATCGATTGATTTGCCGGGCATTTCTTTTCAAGGTGCGTTGAGAGCCATAAAGTTTTTGCCGTTGCTTCAGCTCAGATCCTGTTCCTGGTCCTGCTCCGGTTCCTGTTCCCGTTCTCATTCCTGTTACAGCTGTTCCTTCCCTACTCGCCGCACCGCTGACGTCTTTTCGTCTTTGTGCTGAAATTGAGATTTATTGCAAAATTTGAATTATAATGCAATTTATAATGTAAAATGGCAGTCGAGAGACGCAATAGCAGCCGTTGCCTTTGAGATATTGAGCATCATAATGATGATGAAGCTGTACTTTGTCGGCAAGGGTTCAAAATCGCCTCGAGTTCAAGATGGAGTTGGGAATGGGAAAGGGAAATGGAAATGTTGAAGGTGGAGGATGGAAAAGGAGGCGTGTTCTTTGTTGCTAATGTTGTTGATTCAATTTGACTTTTGCCGTCTTGAGCCGATCGTACAATGGCTGCTCAAAGTCGTTTAGATTTGAGACGTATTAAATTGACAAGTCCTTGGAATTAATTTTGCATTGTTAGAGCTCCAACAATCGAATGCCGTTTTCTTGATTTGCATGGCATAAATCACAAGTTTCCATGGCTTACAGTTGGCTTACAATTGTGTGAGAATTGAATGCATTTCTACAGGTAAGCAGCAGTCAATCCAACTTGTTTAGTGTTCTGTGATTAACTCCACTTTAATCTTAACAAATTTCTCCCTTTAAATAGAAGTACTATATTGGTTAAACTGAGACTTGTAAAAAAATACTCTAAAACTTGACTGTAAACACTTGTTTCCTGCAGTTAATTGCAAATTTCAAAGCATTTTCTAAACAGTAACAACAACAACAAGAGAGATCAAAAAGTTGTTGTCTTAACAAAAACAAAATGCAAACTTTGAAGTCGAAGTTGATGTTGATTTTGCTACTGTTTCGAATTCGGGAGCTTTTAGGGAACTAAATTTAATACTCGTATGTAATTTTGATTGAAATATGCCTGTTTACGGTGTACAGGAAAACATAAACACTGCAATCGAGCGAGACAGGTACAGAAAGTAAACGCACAGCAGCAGAGTGAAATATTTTTTAGTTTTCCCAGTATCTATGCAGTGCACGGCGAGAAAAGGGAGTAGACTTTAAGCAATCGTTTCAATATATAAAACGGAAAGACCCCTCTGTAATTTATTAAGATGAATAAAGTCTATTTTAGAATAACTGGAGAAGCAAGCGATTTTTGAACAAATTTAACTAGAGCAAACTGTAGCTATTTCGTTCAGTGTATTGTGCAGAGTTGTGTAATGAAGTGTGTGCGTAGAACAGACAGCCTGTCACTCGAACAGAGGGCGACCGAAACTCTGGCCTAGAGTTGCCAGCCTATGCTGCGTATTTGCTAAGCCTTCCCTCGTCCCTCACTACTCTTGCTCAACTCAAGGGGTAGTTGTAAGTGTGTGTGCGTGTCTTTTTGCATGTAAAGCAATATTTCAATCAAAACAAGAAATAAATTACAGGCTTCACTAGCAGAGAGCGACAGACACGAGCACAGCAACGAACTAACGTTGAAGTAAAGTAAGAGCTGCAAAGACAGGATAGGACATGGCAAAAGGCAGGCAGGGCCAAGATACGGCCACTTCTAGACCAAGAAGGGGTCTACGGGCATGCCAGGACTGTGACTGCAGTCAAAAACAATGCAGGCAAAAAGTTGCTGCAGCTTTTTTGTCCCCCTCCTCTGCACTGTAAGAACTCGCCAAGCAAAAGAAAGCAGGCTAAAAAGTTCAAGTAGAAGTAAGTACAAAACTATTTTGTAAACACGCACAAACACAATCGCACATGCATGCTACACACTCGAAAGTTGCAAGTTGCAAAATGAAGTGTAACGTAGGTGAAGCACCGAAGTTGCAACAAGCCCTGAAATGCCTACAAACAGAAGCCTGACAGAACCTGACAGCAGGCGGCACTCGCAGGCAACTCACAATGCCAGTCGCCCCTCTTAGAAGGTAGGGCGGGTAATAGTGCCAGCTTTAGGGTTGCCACCAAATTTAAGCTAAAATAATGTTAAGCAAAGGAGTAAGAAAACTGGAATATCGAAAATTAAATAAAGGAACCTAATTATTTATATTAATTTTAAAATATTTTTAAAACCTTTAAATGGCCCCTTTAATAAATAGAAGTTACACTCGCGGTTGTCCACAGTTTATTAAATACTCATATGGCTGAGTTTAAATACTTAATTTGAATGGTCAACAAACAAATAAATGTTGTATGCCTTTAAGGTATTAGGCTTTGGGTTTGATTGTAAACTATTATCTTAAAGGCTGATGTGATATCTTAATGAGTTGGAAGACAAATTCACTCAGGCATAAAGACAAATATGAAAGCCAATACATTAGGCCACAAGTGTTGAGCCCTCAAACAATGCCTTTGTATGGCTTTAAGCTGTAAAGCTACATTTTCCTTTTGTCTATTCCTCTGTATAGCCAAAAATTAAATTTTAAATTTAAATTTGCAATCGACTGAATCTTAAAGTTGCACAATTTGGTTCAATCAACCTTCGAGCGGATTGTGAAATGCAATTTGGGCAATTCGTAGTTGACTTTAAAGTAATTTAACGCAATTTTCCAACGAGCCTCGCTGCAGTTACCATATGTGTTCCCCTTTTCACGACTGGAGCTACAAAGAAATAAATATCAATTTGTACCCGCGGTACGGAATCGAAATGAAAAGTATAACTCAAATTACATAAATAACAGCACATGGTTCTGGACCATTTCAGGTCGTGTATGTGTCCCCCTCTTTCCTTCGCAAAAATAAAAAAATGAGTTTACGGAATCCCCCTACAAAGGGCAAGTGAAATGCCATAAATCGGTAAAAATCCATTTTAAATATTATTATACGTATCAGACAGACGTTTCATGTATTTCATACCCGTTATACGATGATGTAGGGTATGCTAGAAATGTATTGAGAATATATGCCTTATATTTTCTAACATTTACCCGATAAATATAAGGCTACTCGATACAGCTTCATGCCTCATTTACGCTGTGAGACTCACAAAAGTATGCAATGATTTTTAACAATTGAGCTAAGAACTGAAAGTTACGCAAAAGTTCAGGTATCTTTTAGTCGACCTTAGGCAGCTTTCCCGCTGTTCTTCATATTTTTATGTGGACACTGAGATTTTCTTTTTATTTTTATGGAGTCTGGCAAATGGATATGTGTAGTTAAGCAGGGACACGGCGTTCAACAAATGTGTACATATTGTGGGACAGTTTTAAATTTTATTTTAAACATAAAATCATTTTCCATAAGGCCAGACACTTAGTATAAGCTAAGATTTATTTCAAACTTTTTGGAGCTTCCCACTCATTATTGTTATGTAAAACTTGGTATTAATATTTGCTGTTTAGCTTCCTTATAAGTTTTGAATGCAGCTATCCATTGCAAAAGACTTCAAAGGTTTCAGCTTTGGGATTTAGTTTCTCTTGAGTCTATGAAGGCGTATTATCCGTGCAGACGTAGATACAAATAAAATGTACGTATAAAAAGTGCGCCGACAATTTTATTATAATTCATAAAGCGTGTGGATGAGACACAAATGCGTCTGACAACTGACAGCCCAAAGGATGCTGAAGCCAAGATCCTCCGTTCTGCGTCCTATGTCCTGTATTCTGCATCCTGCGTCCCAATGTCCAACGTCCGACGTCAAATGAAGTCGAAAAAAGTAAACTTTTTATCAAGTCAATATTCTACGTTGACTGGAAACCACAACGATGGCGACTGTGTTGTCGGCAGATTTGCAGACAAGCAGGCCAATGACATGGCCAAGGAAACTGTACAAAAGTTGTGCCATGTTTCCTTCATTCTCCGACGTCATCGTTGAACCAGACAGGACCAAACCGGGAGCAGACCAGACGGCGGCGTTAACCTTTGCTGCCATATTTTTCTGCCTTCTGTGCCTTTTTAGCATTTTTATTCAATTTCGATTTCTCGATTGCAGCTCAATAAGCTGTGCAAGGATTATAGCACTGGGAATTGGTGCTGTACTCGCTCACTCTCTCTCAAAATATTATTATTCATTGCAACTAGAGGGAGCAGGAGTGAGAAAGAGTGTGGAGGGAGGGCTAACATACATAAGTTATGTAGTAAACAGCTATTGTCACATTGATTTACCTTTAAGTTTGTGTATTTTCGTTTACATCAAATTGCCCGAAATAAATATTTAACTTGCCAACAGTTGCACAGGGAGAGTTTCACAAAAGAGTAGAGCCAGAGGGAGATAGGGATGGAAACGAGTCGAAGCTCGAAGCTAGAAACTCGGAACTGTTGCTGACACTTTTGTTGCACTTCTCCTCAGTTGGTTGCATTACCTGAATGCCTGTCAGTTATCCAGTCCAGAGTCCACATTGCAGAGTTAACTGTTAACAGTTAGTTAGTGCCCTGTAGGTGCTTTCTTTTACAGTTGAGGTGTTGCTCTGTGCATAGCTCAGAGACGGGGACCTGTCAACTGTCCAACACCTTGTTGCTTGTCCGCTCCTGTCTTCAACCGCATTTCTAGTTTCATTAAATTGTCTTAGATGACTTGTGATAGGATCACATAATTTAATAATTGTTTAAAATATTATGTTATTTGAACTGAAGATATTCTTTTTATAGTACCTCTTGATGCCAATCAGCGTTAGGCAATTAAGCAAATAGCTTTTCGAGTAGAAGGCGTGGCACAGCCCAAACAAAAGAACTGAACAGAAAGCACCAATTACCAAAGAAATCAATTAGACAGAAAGAAACGTACGAATATTGAAGGCAAAAGCGACAAATAAAACATTTTGCCAACAAAAGACACGTACCATAAACACTTCTGAGTCGGGCTCAGGACGGGACGGTGGGAAGGAAGGCGTGGTAGGGCAGAGCAGGGGGAAGGGGAGGTGAGAGCTAACACACGTTGAATAAATATGAAAAGATGACAACAGAAGTGGGACACGGAATCGTGAAGCGAATCAAATCTCGGGACACACGTAGATAAACAGCGAGGGAGACAAACTATTCGTAGCGTAGGAGAGAAGAATGAAGGGGCATCGAATAATTCCATTAGTTAAATAAATAAACAAAGGCGAAATGAATGATTGAGCAGCTCTGAGGGCACTGCAGATGTCACGATGGAGACCTTAACTTCACTGCCACGAGCAGGTGCCTCCAACTACGAATCCGAACGAATTCGAGTCCCTGTTGAAGACCCTCCAAATGAGTGGAGAGTAGAGCGTGGGACACGTGACAAAGGTTACTAGAGGCCGAAGGCGAAAGCGAAGGCGATGTCACTGCGTGCATAAACCAAATGCAAACACACGAAACATCGCACACACCCTCAAAAACACACACACACACAGACGTTGAGAGATATGTGCAATCCGTGTGAGGTCTCAAAAGATGTCAGTCGATTGTGTCCTGGTGAATATTACATGAGCATCTTCCAGGCATCACCATGAATCGCCGGGCAAACGCCAGCGACAGTGCCATATATTGACCCATTTTGACATTCGCAAACAATCCCCAAAGCGCTGAGACTTGGAGGTAAGACAGGCAGACACACGGATAGATGGACAGACAGTATATCCACCCACCTGGACAGTAGGAGTAGTTTTGCTTAATAAAGTCAAATGCCACCAAAATCAAAAGGAAAATGCCACTTACGCCTAATGGCTTCAGAGAGTCCTGTAGCTGACACATCCACATCCACATGGACATATACCTCCACAACCACATCCGCAACACACAGGACAACAACAAGGATGTTGTACTATCTCTAAGGGGGCATAGGCAACCGCCAAGTAGACGCAATGTCGTGAGTCATGAGTAAATTGGTGGATTTTTAATTGTATTAACGTGCTTGGGCCATCATCCACAGCGTCCTTCATCCTTACGGCATATCCTTGTGGCACTTAAGTGCGCGTGGGCTTCAAATATTTGGATATAGCTTCATTTGATTAAGTTGATGTTCGAGATTTGTCCAAATTGTGGCAATTGTGTGTGTGTATCGCTGTTTGTCAGCGCAAGGAAACTAAGACATTATGCCGTTAATAAAGAGTCCTTTCATGCATTGATGGGGCCAAAGGTTTCTGAAATTAAGATCTTAGTTCCTATAAATAAGCCCTAAAAAGCAGAGAATCATATTTCTAAAACCAAAATCCTAAACTTTGTACTCTGATTAACTGTATATAAAAATACTTAAAGTATGAAACCGACTGCATTTAACTCACTTAGTTATTTCTACTCCACTCCAATCACTTGGGTTAATTTAATTAATCCCTTTAAAATTTGATGTCTGCTTCTTTCGGAATTCCCATTATAAGTGCTGGCGATTTAACAATACATTGAAACTAAACAATTAACTTTTATAAAAATCCCTATAAGCTCGGCTAACACTGCCACTCATAGAGTATGGCACAAGGAGCACAGTAGGAGTGGCAGGGGTAAAGGGAGTTGGTCAGCCAACGTACAAGTCCAAAGTGAACCACACAACCGCAGCACCAACAGCGATGCCAGTGGCGACTACTGACCATCAGAGCAAACCCTTTCAAGTTGCATTACAAGGACACATTCAGCATTCTCCTCCTGGCACACCCAACTCCCCGGTGTGTTGCCACAAAACAGAGTTGCCACCAACACCCACTCTGAGCGCTTATCATTTTTACAGCGAAGCAATAATAAGTCTCGAAGGACATGTGTGCAGTGGTTGCATTCTGGGTGTGGGTCACTTGGTGAGTGGGTGAGTGAGTGGATTTGTCTGTGGGTCTCTCGGTTACGTTGGCATGACTTCAAAAATTAAGTGAAAATCATATTAAATGAACGCAAATGCAGCAAAATTGAATGGAGTAGGAATTAAAAGGGAAATTTGAATTGCAGTTGTTATCGAGCAGTAAAGATTTCCAACGAAAAGTGATTGAATATGATTGAGCTTAAATAAAGTTGAAGTGAATTCAAATTATATGATTTGGCAAAGGACATTGTATTCAACTTCCTTGTAGAAGTGAATGTGACAGACAATTACTGGAGTTTATCAATGTCAGCTCAGCAAACTGTGCATCTAATGATGTTTTACTTGTATTTATTTATTATTAATGGTAAATTATTTTCTCTGCAGGTGTCAATAATGCCAACTACACTGACAGAAACTAGTTCTTAAAGACTCAGCAAAGATTCATTCCAAAGTTAAGATATATATTCTTTAATTTTAGTTTAAGGAAGCAGCATTTTTGGATTATTAGGCGCAGAGTGGTTAGATCGAGAGAATATACTCAATTTTAGTAAAGACTGTTTAAATTTAAACATTTTATAGTTATTTTGATCTGTGTATAAGGTCTATAACCTACTTATTCATTCGGAAGAATTATCGCCGTAATGGCCTTTTGGCGCCTACAAAGGTTCAGTTCAATGCGTGCACAGTCCGCATATGTATATGTACTTTGGTCGGCCAAATAAAAATTAAAAGTGGTTTAAATGGAAATCCGTAAAGTGTGTCAACGTCAACGGCAGCAGCAACAACAACAACAGTACAGCATTGTCGAGGTGGGAGGCCAAGTTGGTCACGGGTTGACAACTTGTTTGACATAATTCAACACGCAGTGGTGAGAACCTTTCTGACAGCAATTAAAAGAGCATTTTCAACCGATCCGATACTGGTCCCAGTCCCAGTCCAGTCCAGTCCCACGCCCAGTCTCAGGACAATGGACTCTTGTTCATTTGAGCTGAAGAGTTTTCCCAGGCGCCTGAAGCAATTCAGTGCTGAAAGGGCCACCATCGCAGATATGGGAATGGGGATGATTCGCAGCTTTTGTATTTTTAATGCTTAAAACAAATAATTGCAAATAAATGGCTGTTCATTGGAGAAAACAATGACATACATTGACACTGGCATCTTCATCATTCTCATCATCATCATCATCATTATCGTCAGGACCAGCTTAATATGGAAATTTAAATTACAAAATGCAGAATGCAGAATGCCAAATTGCATTCAACTCAAGTGCAGTGGAAATCGTATTAATAAAAATAATGAGTTCCTGCTTCCGAAAAGCAGCTTGAAAACCGATTAAAAATTGAGCAGCTCTGCACTGGATGTTAAGTACAAATGTCAATCTGACAGCTGCTGCAACAGTAAATTGCAAATTATAAAGGGACAAAGAGGACGAGGAGTCGCCTCTGCACAACAACAGCTCTCAATGTCAGCAAATATTTGTATAAAAATACAACTTCTACTTATACATTTCATTTAATGCACTTTTAGTGTGTCTTTGGATGGAAAATCTTCGTGAGAAATCAACCCATTTCAATAGGCCGATTTATTTGCTATAAATCGGTGATTAAACTACTTTTAAGGGATATTGACAGTTGAGTATGACAGCTGAAAGGAAAGCACTTTAAAGAATGGCTGGAAGAAAGGGTACAGAATAATCTTAATAGAATTATAGAAAGGAGTATTTTTGAGTTTGGTAAAGAAATGTTTTAAAGATACATTCTAGTGAGGAAATTTTTTTAAATATATTTTGAACATTAAAGTTGCGTGGAAAAGAGCGAACTATCTAATTGCTCTTATCTGCCATTTTGCAGACCGTATTATTCGCCGATTGCGCTCATTAATCGCTTGCGCTTCAATGGCTTGAACTCATCTCTTGACTTATTACTAACAGCGTTCAATGTCGATTGCCATTTGTACTTCCAGTTGCACACGCTCCCACACACAATACCACCCACACACACACACACATGCTTACACCTTATGTGTATGTTCATTTGCTCCTTTCGCTCAATTGCTCGTTGCGCCCATTGTCCGGCGATTGCCCCCAGCTCAAGTGGGCTAGAAGTGGGAAGAAGGCAGAGCTCGAGAATAGAGCGAATAGCTGTAATCCGTCCAAATGATTATGTATTATGAGAATAATGACTCTTCTTCGGACTGTGTGTGGCAGAGTCATTGTTTTTTCTTTGACTTTTGTTTCGATTTGGCTTATTGAGTGGAAAATATGCAATGAGTCGAAAATGGGGAGTGGAGAACTCATTGAGAAATAAGAGACTTTGATTAAGAATAGATAAGACACCTTTTGCCGCTATCGCACACATTTAACGCTAAGAGTTTCCGCTATTTTCGAGGAGTGTTCCACGTGTTTCCCCGAAATTTATGGCAGCTAATAAATTTTCAGCTGCAAAGCAAATTATTTTCTAATTTCTGCTAATCACGCGCTCGTCTGCTCACTGCACAGACAACAACACGCGGACTTGAATCGATGCAGTCTACCACACGAACGGACAAATCAGCCGGACTGACAGACGGACGATCGAACGGAAGGATGACTGGACGGACAGACAGACGGGCTGGTGGGTCTTTTATCTATCTGTGCCGTCGCTCGACTTTGGCGGCGACATCGTGGCTTCGACACAATCAGGAGACATTTGACATTGATTAGTTTTCCAAGAATTTTTAATATACATTCGACGCGACGCAACGTTAACTTCAGGATTTTTGCCTTTAGTTCGAGCTCCGAATCGTGCTGTCTCTTCTGCCATCCCCTGTTCCTTCGCCAAACTCGAATCCGGCAATCAGGCAGTCCATTAGGCGGGCGTGTTTTTCCACGCTTCATTTACTCATTTCATGCAATTTCTTAATATCAATTTTCTTTTGATTTTGTTATTTTTTCCCCGTTTCTTTTTCTTCTTTTTGGTATTGGGTCTCACTTTAGTTTTGAGACACGCAATGCATGTAGCTGTCGTTATTTTGTGCTGCCCCTGCTCCCTTTCAAGTTTATCTGCTGTCGCCTTTGTCCTGTGGAATTTCACCCACACGCACTCACGACTCACCACGTATTCCCGTGCCACGCCCCCTTCTGGGCTGACAGCAAATAATTTGCTGTCGTTTATATTTCTACTTGCTGTACTAGGATGACTTTTTTTATATTTTCCCCCCATCCGCCTATATTATGACAGTTTGTGAGTCCGAGGTATTGATTGCTGACTTTGAATCGCAGCGAATTAGGTGCGTCCTCTTCCTGTGTATGTGTGTGGCGTGCCAGCGAAATGACAAACTAAATTATTGAACGCCTTGTAAAGGTATACCAGTGTGATTGACTGTTGTCTCTTTAAAGTACTTCAACTTAGAAAAGAGTAAGCCTTTCTTTGGAATAAGAACTTAAATTTTATAGAAATTTTAAGACGGAAAAATTTATCTTTTTTGTGACCACAAAAGTATATATGAGATTTATTAAAAGAATTTAAACCATAATTTAATAAGACTTATATGAAATAAATTTTATTAACACCAGTATAGTCAGCTGCTTGACACACATTATAATCACCAGAAGACACGTCGATATGTGCCAGGTGTGGGCCACGTCAATAGGCAATACGACGGCAACAATGAAAGTGTTGCCAACGGCAAATTCGTACGTTTCCTACGAGATACTCAAGCATTTGTTTGCAAGACTACAACAGAGTCAAGAGGAATGTCAGTCGAGTGCTCACTGTATTTGTATTTTTGTGATTTAACTCAATTTTGCCTTTCATGTGTCGCTCAATACACCTGTGCCCCGACATTCAGATGCCTTGTCGCTCGATTGCGCAAATACACTTAATTTAATTTATTATTGTAATATAATAAAGTAGAATGCCATTGCCAAAGCTCGCAACTAAAAAAGTTCTCATAAAAAAAGCAAGAAAGAGTTAAATCAGAGAATTGTCATTGAATCGAAATTGAAAGTACAAGTATTTTCTACTCTTTTCGTTTCCTTTCTCTCATTTTATTTTATTATGTGTAAGCCAAGACCGGGGATACTGAGCTGCAGAGCTCTTCAGACATGCACGAGCATGTAAATCAATTTAACTGGAAATTTTCATTCAGCATTTCGTCCTTTTCTTCGTATAATTCTCCTTCCTTCACTGTCTCTTACTGTAGATCACACGTACCAACTGCAGTATCACTTTAAGTTGAATATGTATGGTAAGAACTTGATGTGGAGCACAGAATGTTGATTATAACACTAAAGATAATCAGCATTCTGACATCAACCGATCAAGTTTCCACTACACATATTCAGGGAGTTAGTGCTTCTTATTAGCCAGGTCATTAAAAACATTGAAAGAGTTAGCAAATAATAAGGGGACCAGCGTTTAGTCGAACTCTTTTCATATGCATAATGCAAAGCCGAGTTATCGATAAACTCAAAGGCGGTTTTGCGAGAGTATACACAATTGTCTAGCAGTTCGGCAAAGTATCGCATGGGATAATTGTAACAGAATAGATTGGACACATCTAATTGTATATGTTGATCTGCATTGCACAAGAATTTGTTCCACTCAACCACCGTCAGATTATTACACTCCATCAGAGGAGATGGGAACATTGTAACGAAGACGAAGATCATCAGAAGATCAGGAGCAAAGATGGCATAACGTGTTCCTATATTTACATGACTGTCCCTGTATTTGCTACGTAGTTCCTTAGTTATCGATCCATAACATTGTAATTTCATGGTTACTCCGAACAGAGCTGTGCAGTTTCCAACCTGAAACGAGTGAACCCTATAAATTTGACAGAGTAAAATGAGTTGCAGAAGTAATGAAATGCTGTTAAACATAATGTAAATGAATTTCAAAATGATCAAAAACAAAATGTTGATATGTTTAAAATATTTATTAGCGGTGCATAAAACAAGCATCTAATTATAATTAATGTTTTATAAAACAAAAGTGAAACTAAACCACTTAAGTCACTAAATTGTTTTCATTTAGAAACTAAAAAGAATTTGAAGGACAGTCAAGAACTAAACAGATAAAATGTCCTTAATTCAAAAAACCAATTTAAGTAAGTCTTGAAAACAAATTCAGTCTTTTAAATTTTATATAAATGATTAGACGCAAAGTGTAGCGTTTATTTTACTACAGATATGTAACTATCAGATAAATGTCGCGTAATTAGTAATAGAAATTTCCAAATTAACTATGAGTAATATACACTTTGGATTATGGATACTCCTACTCAGCATGCTGATCACGAACCTTCAGGCGCAGTCAGTTTCAGAGGATTTGGGTAGTATGAACCGAGCATTGCCTGAATTCAATACGGGTGACTGTTCCTTTATGCAAGCGACGATTATGAAAGAAATTTGCAGGTCAACCATCCCACAGAAAATAGCGAATAATTGGAATAATACAAAAGCCAAGGAAGGCTCTCCATACCTGATTTACTCCACAGACTCTAATACGGATATAAAATTATTCTCGTTCTTTCAATCTGGACTATTTTTCTGTCGTTCTATTAGAGTTGACGGAGGTAACTACACGATCAATGGACTAGGTTATGTTACAAGTGACTGCTTTTATCACTCATATGAGCATCACTCGGACATGCACTGCTTTTCAAAACGTATCCCTTATGCAAATGCTCTATACGCCCATTGTATGGGTCCCAAATATGAAGCGTTTAATGTGGAAAACGCTGTGCTGCATTTTACCTATCCTAAAAAGTCGAGGGGTGTGGCCAGTGTACTGAGAACAGATCAGAATCTTATTGCAATCATAATAAGTATAGCAAATCTACTGACTCTCGTTAGAAGTGCATCAAATTATCAGAGTATAAAGTGAATTTCAACAGTCATTTGTATAGGAATTTTTAATATAACTGGAAAATAAAAAAAAAATAAAAAAATCTTCACTCTTCAAAATTCTTTCTCCTCAGTGTAGTATTGAAAATAGTTTACCAACTAAATTAAAGATTTATAGTCAAAAACTAATGAGATAAAATGTGCTTAATACAAGAAGACAGAAAACCAATTTAAGTAAGTTTTGAAACAAATTTCATACATAATAATATGAAGAATATTTTAATATTTATTTAAAAGATTATTTTACTACAGATATGTAACTATCAGATAAATGTCGCGTAATTAGTAATAGAAATTTCCAAATTAACTATGAGTAATACACACCTTGGATTATGGATACTCCTACTCAGCATGCTGATCACTAAGCTTCAGGCGCAGGCAGTTTCAGAGGAGCCCGAAAATAGCTACATTGTAATGCCAGAGTCTAATACGGGTGACTGTTCCTTTATGAGAGGGACGATTTTGGTTCGAATTTGCATATCAACTATTTCTCGTAAAATAGCTAATAAATGGAAAGATAGAAGAGCCCCGCAAGGCACTATGTACCTGATTTATACGACTGCCTCTAATTTGGATTTATTAATATTCACATTCTATCGATCCGGCCTGTTTTATTGTCATTCCATTAAAGTTGACGGAGGGAACTACACAGTCACAGGACATAATGAAGGTAACATTAAGTGCCATTATCAGTCTGGTGAAAATCTGTCGGACTTGCACTGCTTTAAAAACCGTCTGTCCTATGGAACTGATCTATTCGTCCATTGTATGGGTTCCGGATATAATAGATTTATAGTGCAAAACTCAGTACTGCATTATACCCAGTACAAGATGATGAAAGATGTGGCCAGTGTGCTGAGAGCAGATCAAAATCTAATTGCAATCATAATATGTATAGTAAATCTACTGATTCTCGTATGAAGTGCATCAAATTTTGATTGTAGAGTGTTTTTTAATATAACTGAAAAAATCTTTAATCTTTTAAAATATTTTTCCTCAGTGAAGAATGTAGTGTTGAAAATAGTTTACAATTTTTGTTGTGGGTAAAATGGTCTTCAGAATTAGTATAGTGCTCTTAAACATACTGTATGGGAATTACCAACTGATCGAATACAGAATATCATTCTTACCATTTTTATTAGCGGTGCATAATATAAACATCTTGTTGTAATAAACGATCTATAAAACAAAAAAATAAAAATAAGAAATTTGATAGATAGTCAAGAACTAAATTTAAGTAAGTTTTGAAAAAAATTTCATTTATAATAATATGAAGAAAATTTTTATATTTTTATAAATGACTAGACGCAAAGTGTAGCGTTTATTTTACTACAGATATGTAACTATCAGATAAATGTCGCGTAACTATTAACAGAAATTTCCAAATTAACTATGAGTAATACACACTTTGGATTATGGATACTCCTACTCAGCATGCTGGTCACTAAACTTCAGGCGCAGGTAGTTTCAGAAGAGTCCGAAAATAGCTACATTATAATGCCAGATTCTAATACGGGTGACTGTTCCTTTATGAGAGACACGATTTTGATTCGACTATGCATGTCAACTATCTCCCCGAAATTAGCCAATAAATGGAAGGATAAAAGAGCACCACAAGGCACTCCATACCTAATTTATACCACTGACGCTACTTTGCGGTTATTAATATTCTCATTCTTTGAATCCAACCTATTTTATTGTCATAGAATTAAAGTTGACGGAAAGAACTACACGGTTACAGGACATAATGATGGTAACATTTATTGCCATTACCACTCTGGTAAACAGCTGTCGGACTTGCACTGCTTTAAAAACCGTCTGTCCTATGGAACTGATCTATTCGTCCACTGTATGGGTTCCAGATATGATAAATTTATAGCGCCAAACTCAGTACTGCATTATACCCAGAACAAGAAGACGAAAGGTGTGGCCAGTGTGCTGAGAGCAGATCGGAATCTAATTGCAATCATAATATGTATAGCAAATCTACTGATTCTCGATTGAAGTAGTCAACTTCAATAGTCTTTTGTAAAGGGCTTTTAATAAAACTAAAAAATAAAATAAACAACAAATTGTTTGTGATTTTCAATTCTTTGCCTTCAGTAAAGAATATTGTTTCAACAGTACTTCGGAGTTTTTGCTTTGTGTTTAAGCCTATGATCTCAAAATTAAGATCTTATCGCCATTTTAATTACCATCGTTCATAGAAGAAACTTAAGTAAAACCCCCTGACCCCATATTAACACTAAATTTATCAAGTTGTTTGGGCATTTTTGTCAGATAGAAAATATGAAATTGAATCTTCAGGTTTTGTTCTTCCTTCATGTGATTTCTCCAAGTTGCATTCAAATTAACGCTTCGTTGCATAACTGTGATTTTCTGCGCCAGTCGGGGCCACCACTGCAACAGATATGCTTGGGATACTACACTTTACAACTGAAACACAGGTTTCGGGACAACATGGTTTCCTCGAAAACTCCTTATCGAATATGGGCAAGATCATGGTTAGATGAGCGACATGTCTTCGTATCCTTCTATGATTCTCCCATATCGCATTGCGCGAACATAACAAGTCATATGAATTGGTTACACTGCGATATGACGGATATGGTGGGCATTATTCTGCATCCTGAGGAAATTCATTGTTTCCGCTTTACATTCTCCTATTTGAAGGAATTGCAGCTAAACTGTAAGGTTCCTATGGACAATATAGTCGATTATGTGGGTTTCCATTATTCTAAGATGTTCGAATTGAAATCAAATTCATCGAGACTCTCCATGCGTTATGACCTATTGGTGTTAGTATTGAGGATGCTACAGTTCTTACGAAAGATCGCTCTGAGAGGCTAGAAAAGGAAAAGAAATCAAAATGTTTAGATGTAAAATGCTAAGTATTCTTTTATTGAAACAATACATTTGGTCTTTGTAATATATTTTTGAGAAAGTGGATCAAATTAATATCAAATCAAATGATACACTCAACAACAATTAAACGAATTAATATTTTGGTAATCTACTTAAACAGCTGAGGAAATTTGTATGAAATTCAATGTATATTTTAAGTACTGGAGCATTTTGATCATTGAGATTTGACAGGTGATTGGAAAAATTTTCTGTTTATTTTTGTTTACCACGTTCCACATTGATTTTAGTGTTTCGGCTGAAATAAAAAATTGTCAAAAAATGATTTCAGAATCGATTGCTGCAATTTTGTAGGCCATGCCAGTGAGCCCACAATACGCAAGAGGTTACAATATCCATTTGATTGCTTGTTGGCTGATACTGCTCTTTTGTCCTGCAAAAGTGTCAAATAACCTGAAGAACTGCTCTTTCATTGACGGCCACACACTGGAGTTTGTGTGTCACGGATTCTTCGATACAACCCTGCGTCTGCAATACAAGGATCGCCATCCGGCCATTGATACGCCCTATGTTATCTGGCAGAGAGCCGATTATTTTGGTTCCTCAATGCTGCTCATCGTATTCTACGAGGGTCCGCTCTCCAATTGCTATAATCTTGTGTTTGACGATGGCAAGTTTTACTGTGACGGTCGCAACTATCCAATGGAAATTGAAGAAGATAATATTATTATAAACTGTATGCCATTTCCATTCTCTTACGCCGATGAGCTACATAAAAGGTGTAAACGTAAGCGAAAGACACATGCGGCGGAAACCATATCCTCGGTCATAATCTACATGGAATCGAATGTGTTAAAATCAATATCGACCAAGTCTCAAGCCTGCTCAAATCTTATTTTTATATCATTTACACTGCTCTTAATTTTTTAAATTAGATAAAACTGAACAAATTTAGTTGGTAATCAATAAAAACAATAACAGTTACAGACAAGCATCAGAGTAGCGAAATTCGGTGATAGTTGTGATAGTGATAGTAAACGTCAGCAAAAGTAGGCTAAAATGAGCGACTAAAACAGACCCGATAAAAATCAACTTTGTTTAAATATGTAGTATTAAATTAAAGGTCTTCAACGAATATTCCTTGCCTTCAGTTTATAGTATTTCAATCGCCTCACTTCCCGTGCTGTCTCTGTTATGTAAATATTTGAATTTCAGCTAAACTTGCATTTAACATCGATTGAGGTTTAACAACGAGTCGTTTTCATTGTTGTTGTTGTTGTTGTTGTTGTTGCTCTTTTACTGAAATTTCAGACGTTCAATGCTAGACAATGGCAGTCAAATGCACTGGACAGCTTAACCAAAGCAACTATCCAGCTGCCATTTACACAGTCAGCCACACACACACACACACACCCAAACACACACAGAGTGACACTAGAGCATCGCATTTCATTGTCATCATTGTCATTGGCGTTGGCGTAATTTATGTGCTCATATGAACTACCGCCATATTGGCCTCTGGTGTTTCGACACAGCAACAACAACAGCAACAGCATTACTAACAACAACAACAACTCTATTAACAACAACAACTGTCAGTTTCTGGCCAGCATCTCACAATGGATTTAATGCCTACGACTATGTAATCTTCAAGTCTGTTGTCAACTTAAAGAGTTGTGACATCTTACTTGAATTTTACCTCAACTCTGTTAAACTTTATAGATAGATAAGTGTCTGTAGAAAATATATGCCGATTTATTTAAATGCCAAATTATTTTTTAAGTAATTTGATGACGTTCTGGCAGATGCGTGTCGCTTGCGGTTTGCTTTCAGCTGTAAATGCCGCCCATTTCAGAAATTTGTTAAGACTGAAACCGTCTTTGAAATCCGTTTCATAGAAGCTCTTCTTCACTATATAAAGCAGTGCAAACATGGAACCGAATCGTATATTTTTTAAAGTAAAGCCATTTTTTAACATTTTATAATTTTCACCAACTGACAAATAGTTCTCGGCCTAGAGAAGTGAGTTTAAGATAGAAAAACTGTATAGATTGATTGTTAAAACCGAAAGGGTTTCAAAATTTACTTTTATTCAAGTCATTAAACTAGGGAAACATTTTATGTAGATGTTTGTGCTTTTGTGGAGTAGAATCCTTTTCACTCTGCACATTTTTACTAGTTAGTTGTGTGTTTAAAATTTCTTGTTCTGTCTTATCGCAACATTCACACTTAAATGACGTTGCACAAAAAATGTGAAATGTTCGGTTCAGTTTCACATAAATACATAAAGAGCAATGGTAACGAGGCATTTATGGTTATGCTTTGAAAGGGAATCTAGGAGCATGGGAGCATAAATGCGTAGGAGCGTAGGAGCGTAGGGAAAGCAGTGAGTTTTTCTTTTTGGGCACCAACGGCACACACACGGCAAGATAATCACCATTAGTTGAGCTGGTAAAATGAAAGTGAACAAAAGGTTTTCCTCTCACGCGCATGTCCTGATTTTTACGCATGGTTGATAATGCACACACGCACTGAAAGGATATGGAAAGGACACTAAAGAAAAGTGCGCATTTGCGCGCGGCTTTTTATGAATTCTATTTTGAAACTGCCTTTCACTTTTCGCACACTAAACACACATGTTAAAACTGAGCCAACAAGGACACACTGGGTATGATGGAAGAGAGAACAAGGACCTTTCACTGACGTTTTGTGAATGGACATAAACATTTGATATGAATCTTTATCTTTGACCAAAGCTTTTGATATGTTTTCTCTAAAGGATCAGTCGCATATCCTACAATTTCAATATGCTCTTTCATGCAGTCCATTTGTGTAGTTTTTTCTTTCTTTTAATTAAAAAAGCAAAACTGTCAAAGCTGAATCAAATCTCAGCTGGAAAAATGCAATGAGTGTACTGAGAGAAATATGTTATTTGATTTAATTTACTTTGATTGAATTAAAAGTCATAAAAGCGGGTGGCAGGACGGGGGGGCAGGACACCAATGCTCGCATAACGGAAGCAAATTTAGTTTACTCTCCCTTTGGGTCGCTTTTGAGCAATTAAAATTTCTTTGCTCTGTGCACTGCTGTGCTGTGTACTGTGTGCCATTTTTTGTTATTGCCATTCGCTGAATGCATTTTTCAGTGACGAGTCCTTTTTGGCTTTTTGTGTGTAAAATAAAAATTACGTATACGCCAACAACTTCAAATGGCGCAACATGGCGTATGCGTATTCTCGTTGTTTGTTGTTATTGCTAGCATATTTCGCTGCACACCGGTTGCCATTTCCGCGCCAAACAATAGCAAACCAGCCAGCGCGACACAGCGCCAGATACAAAACACCTCGCCACGTCCACTCACCGCCCCGCAGTCTATATGGCTCGGGGAGTGTTTGTGTGTGTATCTTTAAAATACGCAATTACAACATGTTGCAGCAGTCGTCGTCGTCGCTTGCTCTCTTTATGAATTTATACATAGCCCACCACAGTGCCTCCAAACAGTACTTTCCTACCCCTCCTCCTGCTGATCCTGCACCCTTCGCACCTTTGCATCACTCCGCAGTTGCACACGCTTTGTTGCATCCACTCAGCAGTTGCCATTAGGAAAGAGCTCTGTTAAAAAAGAGTTACACAGTCGCTCACCGAAGTAATCATACACTTGACACACTAATTTATATAATTAATATACTTGAAACTTTTTGAATACAACCTAACTAACGTTTTATATTGATAAGTTATACACTATTACTTAGCATAAAGTGTGTCAGAGTTGCCACACTTTAAAAACTATTCAGCAAAGCCAAAAAGCTTGACAAAATCATAGTTGCCACTCTCAGTGCAGGTGTAAAAGCTGTTGGAAAGCAAAATGTAAATGCTAGTGCAGGTATTACGGCAATATTTTAGTTTAGCTATATCTAAAAAATGTATAACTACTCTACGGTGTGAAGGGTAGGGCAATCCTGGTATTCACCTCAGCGACGCTCGTTAGAATTGGTTTGTTCACGTTGTTTTTTATCCTCTCTCTGCTTTTTTGTCACAGCTGTTGTCTTTGTGAAGTCAACTCTAGGGAGGTTGAACTCCATGAATGTGAAGGGCCCTATGTGGTGCTCCTAACTCGAGACTCATGAGTTATGCCCGGCGATATGCAGCAACTAAGTTAGTTTTTGTATATTTTATGTGCAGTTAAGCGTTTTGGATCTGTGGAAGTGGAAGCAGGTGTCAAGATTGGGTTGGCCATAGAAATCTCAAGTGCTTCTAATTGGTAGCTAGCTGTTGACATATGATCTGATAAATTTGAACAAAAACTCTGTTGAGACTCAGTCAACAATTTGATATCAATATTTTCACACAATTGGCGATTGGAAAATCACAGGAAACTCAACGCAATCATTTTACACGCTATTGACAAAAAGTGCAACAAATACTCGAATAATCGAGATACTGACTGAGAAATATGAATTCTACTCGAGTGTCGTACAACATGAAATAATTGGAGTAATAAAAGCAGAAAACCGTGTGAATAAAAATAAAGAAAGCACAAGGACAATGTAGTGCAGTGCCTGAAATCACTGGATAAAGGAATGCCACTGTGGGGTGTAAAACACTGGAGGATGCATCCTGCCAGGTAGTAAAGCAACAGAAATCAAAATAATAAATCAAAACTGTGGATGCCACTGTTGTTGCTGCCATCCTGGGTGAGTCCTGCAACACCAAGCGCTGTTTGTTGCACCGCTTCGAGTCGGATGCACAATGTGAGTGCACCTTTTGGCGGTGGCATCCACCCACAGCATTGAAATTGTTAAAAATTGCAAATAAAATAAAAATTCACATAAAACTGTAGATTCAGTTGCCTAGAAAAGCCTGCAGGACAAAGAGAGGTGGGGAGGAGGCTTCTGCCAGTGCAAAATGTGGCATTTGATTTACGTTTGCAATTGCTCGAAGCTGTTAAATAGCGCACTCTGTTCCCCCACTTGCCTCCTTTACTCCTCTTTCTCTTCACACTCCATGCACACTGTGGTTCACTATTAATGATGAACTGGCAGCGGCTCGTGGAACTCTTTTTAGACCCCGTACGCTAAAAAAGAATAGAGAGCTGAGTACGGGGTCTTTTACAGTCGGCTCGCTCTACTGTAGCCTCTCGTACTTGTTAAAGCAACAAATGCTGAAATTTTAATAAAAGATTTTCAAGGACTGCAGGCTACTGTGGAGTATTTCTAAAACTATTCTATATATTTTGGTAAAATAATACAATAAATTTACAAAACAGTTTCAAGTATTATTCACAATACTGTCTCAGTTCTGAGTTAAGTGATGGTGACAGATTTTACAGGCTGCGTTCCAATTTAAAGTATATTTTAAAAGCATTGCAACTCGCAGTCATTTGCATATTAGACATTGTAATATTTTTGGCCTGCATTTCGAAATATACCCTGTAATACTAGAGAAAGGCATATTAAAGTAGAAAATTGAAAAGCTGCTCAATATAAATAAAGATTTGAAGTAATTTGAATTTGATTAAATCTAAATTGTTATTTATTTACGAATTGTTCTAGTCTTTTCGATTACTGGGTATCTTTTAGTGCAGCACTCTCTTTGATTTCGATTTGCGCATTTCAGTAGACAATATTTTTCTGTTGGCATCACATGAGGCCGTCAGCTGACAGATTCTGGCTGTTGCTGGTTTTGTATGTTTAATTGCATGCAATATCTGAAAATGTGGGTCATGAACAGAAGACAGTGGATAGAAGACAATGGCAGGGACTGTAATGCATAGCAAGAAATGTAGTGGATATTTAAAAAGCGGCAGGCAGGCGAACTTACAACAAATAGAAAACACAAGCAACATAAAATAATAAAAATAATAGCGCTTGACAGGCTGAAACACACTTTTAGCATTTGAGCACTTAAAACGCCATAAAGAATGCAGAAGAAAGCGACGACATCGCGACTGTCATGCATTTTGCCATAATAATTCAAATGAGATTTAAAGTCGATCCTCCGCCAGACTCCTGAGCCCGTTACGTCCTACCGCCATGACCTCCTCCCTTTTACGCTGTGCTCATATGCAAAAAGCAAACAGCGTTGATGGCCGCATCCAGCCGCAAAGTATGCAACGATTTATTTAAATAACAGAGCTAACGTCTTTCTCGGCTGCTGCATTTGCACAACTCACAACGCAACAAAACACAACAAAACACAAATGTAAGCACTTGCAGTAGTTGTAGTTGTAGTTGTAGTCGCACTTGCACCACGGCCTTGCCACAAAGATAAGCAACACAATGCGCCAATGGAGGATTTGCGACGGGATAACGCGTCGAGCACACACAGAGCACGGAGCACAGAGTAAACAGTAAACAAGCAAACAAAACGAAGCATAAAGCGGCAAAAACGAATGGGATACAAGAAGAAGAAGATGTAGAAGAAGAGCAAAGGCTCCAACTAGAATGCCAAGTTCTTAACTTGGATGAAGGGGTTACCCCTAATGATGTTAGCAGCACCAACACCAACTCTAGCAAAAGGACACCGCTCCCCTTGGGACGATCGTGTTTCTCAGCTTTAGGTAATGGGCTGGGCTGCTGGGCATGTGGCATTTGGTTAGAGAATTGCGCAATTGTAAGTGATATGCAAAATCAGCATTTGTTCACTTTTTCCTGCCCTACTCACTGTTAAACTGAGGAAGAATCCAGTAGATAGCATGTGAAACACTATAATCAGCGCCAATTATTTAATTTTAATAATTCGTTATAATACACAAATTTTAAATGAGTTGAACAAACACAGAAGAATAGAATAATTCGGTAATACAAAACGGTTTAAACCATTTTTACTTTTGCTAGTTTTAAATTTAATAAATCATGGAAAAAATTTTAAATGATTTACTGTAATTAGAATCGATGTGAATTTGAAAACACACATCAATAAACTTTTATGTAGTCATTAATGAATGTGATTCTGGAGTTTTTATAGGAAAAAGTCATAATTGTACTCAATAGACAACACTCTGTGGTTGTAGTTCCATTATTTCATAAACTAAAACTATGAAATGTCAAATTAAAAAAATAATTTAATTCGTTACATAAAATAGAATAGAACCACACCCAGACCCAGTCCTTGATACTGTGTAGGGTGTGCAGTTTGGCAATAAAACAGCGTTTCAAACTTAACTTAATTAACAATTTTTATAACCACCCAGCAACAAAGCAGCGTCAAGTTTTACAACCGAAAAAAATCGAAAAAGGAAAACAAAAACATGGCCGAGACAGAAAAAGGCAAACCAATTTAAGCGGCTTATGAGCCCATTCCCATTCTTGGCCATTTCTATCAAGTGGCTCGCAGGAGCTGCTGACCTGAATGGATCTGACAATCCAACAGACCATCGACTATGGTAACAAGCATTGAAACAGCCACTTGGCACAACTTGCTGCGATTTTCGAACTACATTGGCTACGCTGGGTAAAAATCGAGAAAAAAAAGTCTAGCAACGGCATATACCACAATAAATACCGCACAATAAAAGCAAACCTATAAAAAGGGCGGCGGGTTGGGTTACCCCTCTAAAAAAGGAACCCCAGAGGCCCAACCTATTCAGTTGAACGCGAAGAGCTAACGAATTGCTTGATTTTCCAAAAGTTTTTCCATCGATTTTCGCATGTTGCTGTTGTTAGCTGCCTCTTTTATTCCCTGATTTTCTGTTTTTTGCATACTTCACGCCATTGACGCGCCCGCGGCGTTAGTGCTAACCCCTGGCCCTGATCCCCTTTTCAACCCCTCTCCTTTCCCCGTTCCTCAATCAACCAAACTGAACGGAAAGCGCACGAAATCCCCAACACTTTATTTTATTACATTTTAGTATGAGTTCTGCCCTGTTTCCGAGTGCGCGCAATATAGGAATTCGAGGGCAGAAAAAAAGTCCTATATCCTATGCTGTGCAATGCTTTAAAAAAGTCCACCCTGTATAGTATATTGCACTATAGTTCACTTAACCCAATACACCACGCCAAAAACGCATAAAATCGCCAGGGGGATCCTCTTGCTACTATTTTCCCATCATCTCTCGTTATTCAAATCGATTATTTATTAGTTGTTGCTGCCTTTTTCATATACAGTTTTAATTTGGCCTTTAATCGGGGATTTTTAGCTGGTCGAACTGTGAACAGATCTCAGCTGCATTTGGACTGTAGTTCAGAGAATTACACTACTTCTGTACACCTATAAACGGTGTGCTGTTCAGTTCTCAGTTTCCTTTCCTCTGACTTTTAGGGGCAAAAGCAAAGGCAATGATGAGTCTGCACGTAACTGGACATCGATTTAAAACTAATTAGCAATAAGTTTTATTCTTATGGGCAACGCTTGGCGCACAGTGGGGCTAAAGTGATAGGAAAAATGAATTTATAAAAAATTTCCCCCCCCCCCCTTTTTTCAAAAATGAAATGGTATTTAATATAATTATTAAACAGTTACAAGCATAGAATCATAACATAAAATCATAATTGAACAACCTCTAATAGATTTCAAATTTTGAAACTAAATATTCGAAAAATCTTGTCTTTCCCCATGCAATTCTCTCCCTCAAAAGAGCATAAATTAATAATGAATGCACACTAAATTAGCTACGATCTAGCCTTCATAATATCTTAGAAAACTTCCCTCCTCCCAACTTTCCCACCTTGTCCCACTGTGGCACTCAACTAGTTTCCGTTATAATTGCAGCAGACACATAAATAGTAAGGTGCAATAAGAGTAAAACAACAAGAAGGGATAAAAACAAGTGGCATGGAAGGAGAAATGGAAGACACACGTGTATGTGTGTGTGTGTTTGTGTGTTTGCGCGAATATCGAGTCGAGTTCTGACCTGGAGTCCTGGCAAGGAGTTGGCTATCAAAAAGTTGCCAGCGACGCTTTGGCATAAAATAAAAGCAAAATGTTGTAAAACGATTGCAAAGTGAGATTGGAAATTACCGACACATAAGCAGAGACTGCGGTGGTGCAGTGGTGCGGTGATGCGGTGTTGTCCATGCTATATGAACGTGCTAAAATAACAAGAGTCAAGCATGCAAACCTAGAGGAAGGGAACAAACTCCAGGGTATATATTGCGCTGGGTGGTAGCTATTTCGCATTACAATGCAATTATTTCGGGCTGCTTGAACTTTACAGGCTGGCAGGTCGGCAGTCTGTCAGGATTGCAAGGGGAACCAGCAATAACAACAACAACAACAACAGCTTGACGGGCTCTGATTGCCAGTTGAAGGAGAAAGGCAAAAGTTCACCCCAAAATGAAAAACAAAATACGAAAAACAGAAACGGCAGCAAAGGGTTAACGATCGACAAAATTAAAGCGAAATGAGAATATTTTCCGCGACGCCCATCACGTGACTGGTCGCCTCTTCCCATATCCACCTCCCTTCCCCTCACCCATCACACTGACTTCCCACCAACAAAGCCAATTGCGTTGGCAAACTAACAGCAGGCACTGTACGAGTAGCCGATTGCACTTTGAACTTGACTGACGTGCTGAAGAGCCAGCTGACTTGGCTCATTTGCCGAGTCGGGTCGCTCACTCGCTCGTTCGGTCGGTTATCGCGTGCTCGAAATAATTTTCGAAAAATGCCTCGTTAATGTTTCTATTAACGGATTAGAGAGACGAACGTTGGCCCCGTCAATCAGCCAGGCAGGACCATGGCTGAGTCCCTCGTCCTGGGTCCTGACTAACCGCTCCCTGGCACAGTTTCTGCTTGTTGACTTTGCACGTTCGTCAGCGGGATTGTGATTGGATGAGAAATTGGTATTTGGGATTATTTTTTTCGCCTTCGTTTTTTAGTTTTAGTCACACGCTGGACGGCGCTTGTTTGTTTTTGTTGTTAGCACATTGACACGTTTTGCATAAATTTGCATTCAAATGTGTCATGGCAAATGAGTTTGGCATGAATTCATATATATATATATATATAAATAAATATATTTTTTTGCTCGATTTTCTTGCTCTAGTTCGTGTTGGCTTGAAAGACGGCTTACAAGTGGCACTGGCAGATACCGCACCAGCCTTTAGTCGAACAAAATGCTTGGAAATGTACTACAAGTTAAATCTAAATTAAAATTCGCTGATGTGTTCATAACTTTAGCTTGATTTTACCAGTACTTTTTATGGCAAAGATACTCAAGCTCAGCTTTGAAAATAATCAATGATTATTGAAATATTATTGCCCAATTTTAGGCACGCAAAGAAAGTTGGTCAGTTCTGATCAATATTAACTTTAAGGCATTAGTTTTATAGCAGTCTCTGTATTAAATTTAGTTGTTCTTATCGTTATAGTCTCTTGAACTGATAGTTGTTTGCTTAAACCCTTAAACTGAACCATAACGACTATTCTATGCCCTTTTCCACAAGTGGCGCATGTGAAAATAAAGTATTTAATGACATTTTTACTACATACTTGGAACAAGTGACTCAAATGCTTAAAAAACCAAGAGAAATCTAATGAATGCCACACGGGTTAAGCGGGTGACAAGTGTGGGACAATGTGTGGGCACTAGCGGGGGCACAGGCGATGTACAAACCACATTTACATTCTTTTTGGCAGTTTTAAATTATTCACAGAGTGCACACAAAAGCTGAAAGCTGTAAAAAATAAAAAAAAAACTTAAATTGAGAGAGTGGACAACTAGTAATACGACCTCACCCCGCTGCTGTTGGCAATTAAGCTGCAACTCAAATTGCAGTTGCCCCTGCCACATGCCACATGCCACTGGCATGTGCGCCTTCATGCCACACGCCGCTTGCCGCATCCGTAAATATGCAACAAGATTTTTATTTAAATACCACTCCATTTTTAAATCAAATCCCGGCTCAGTGAGTGTGTGGGTGTGGCTGTGTGTGAGTGGGTGTGGCTGTGTGTGTGGGTGTGAATGTGAGTGTTTTTCTGTGCATTCACTTTGCTTTGCCAGCTTTTAATTTTCATCTTGTTTACTTTAACGTCATTTTCAACTCTTCGGTGTTTTCTTGAGCGCTTTTCGCGCGTTTTCCCTTTGTCTTTTGCATAGCTGTGCAGCCCTGGCTAGCGACCACCTCTAAGATTCATTGTGTTGCCAGCGCCCAACTCTAAACTGATGGGTGTCCCCTTTTGGTGTCCCCATTGGCGTGCCCATCGGTGTCCTCGTTGTCATTGTCGCGTGTGTCGTCAGAGTCGCTTTGCTCCTTGCACAGCTCGTGAAGTGGCACTCATCCGCACTTTTAAGCCCTACTGAATTCCTTTTATCCCTAAAATAAATATCTTCATCCAGAGGCAGCATCTTCTCACTGCATTTTCCATTGTTGTTGCTCCTGGGCGCAAGGTTTTTATAGCCAAGACGACAACTTTGGTAGCTAGTTCCATTGTCTGCGACTCCTTGTCATCGCTGTCCTCTAGCTCCTGCTCCTGCTGCTGCTCCTTGATGCTAGCGTTTCTTCTTGCGCTACTACTTCATCATCTGCTTTATACTTTAGAGCTCTAAAAGATTTTTAATAGAGTTCTTAGGCGACACTTTCGATTGTCATTGTGTGCAACTTGTGTGAAAATTAAACCTGAAGTGAGTTTGCACTGCTTACGAGCAGATCAGGCTTTAAGAGTCACATTAAGGTGAGCAAAGGCAAACTAAACTTATCTTTATCTCATATAGTTTTAGTTATAAAACTGGCATAAATAGGGAGCATATAACTTTAACTCAGCAGTAATTTTATATCTAAACTCTGTGAAGCGATGAAATGCCAAGAGATTGCAGTTTTTGGGCCAATAAAGAACCGCTTCATTTGTCTTGCGACTAACTCGCGAACAGGGACAGGGACAAGGACAGGGACCGAGACAAGGACGAATTCCTGACCAAGTGCCAAAGCATGTATGGCTAAACTCGTTCGTTCGCTTGCCATTTTATTGGTCCTTCAGTCGAAATGACATTATAATGACGACAATTGGCACTGAGACACAAAAAGGATTCGATTCGTCTACCGTTTGGGGGAAACTCGAATCACGAAACAAGAGAAACGGGAAAACAATGCCAAAGAAATGAGATGCAAAGCAAAAATACAAATCAAATGTACCGCAAAAGTGAATGAAGTCAACAAAGGATAGCCAGCTGACTAATGGACTAAAGGACAGACTGAGGACGGGAAGTAGGATGAAGGGAATCGAGTGAGTGGCAAATAAATTGGCGATTCCCATGGGTAACCATTGACAGAACCAGAGGGTGAAGTAACATTGTCAAATGCTCACTTTTATTGTTCATGTATCTGCATTTGTATCTGTATCTGTGTTCGTGTTAAGCACATAAGTTGAAATATTCCAATTGAGTAACTTTCATTATTTGAGCAACAACAAAAGTGCACATTTTGTATAAATAAAACAATGACAACGATTTCAACTCATTTAAATTCTATACTGTGATAAATTTGACTGCATAATTTCTATAGATACTTTTGGGGCCCTGGCCAACTCCCATTCGCATTGTGGAAGGTTTTAGGGCTTGTTTAGCAATTTGCACAATAAAGAATTTCAATAAACTTTTTGCATTTTTAAATTTAACTAAAAATTGAATAGGAAATCGACAATATCATGGAATCATCATCAATTTGTGTATACAGAATTTATGCACTAGAGTTGAAAAATCATAAATTGTTTCTCTTGATGCTGGTTTATTGCACCCAAGTGAAACGAAAATGTGAAGAAATACCAGTTCTTTAATGGCAAATGTAAATTTGTGTGCTCAGCACTACTATGACACCCCTTGTTCTCCCCCCATCTTTCCCCTTTCGATTTTCTCGTTCCATGCGAAAATGCTAATTAAAGTCAAAACGCAATGTTGCGGAAAAATGTTAACAGCAAGCAAGGAGGAAAATGAAAACTTTAAGGTTTATGGTGTTGCCATTGTTATGCCTTTATTGTTATACCCGTTAGTGGAGCAGAAGGGGTATATAGTTTTGTATAGATTTCTTGGTAAGCAAAGTTACCGACTTCTGTTGAGCTTCCGCTGGAGAAATTTAAATATCACAAGCACTCAAAAGTATGCAATGGTTTTTATTTAATTATGTCTCAAATTTCAATAATAAACGTTAGTGCGGGTATTTTCTAGTAGCGTACACTACACAGTTCCACTACTAGTATTTGCTGTTGCTGTTTTGAATTTTTACTGGTCCAGCTGCCAGAATTGCTCTATCTATCTCCCTTCCACGCTCTCTCACTGTCTCCCTCCGTCTCTCTTGTACACACACATTTGTCAACTCTTGAATGCCTGTTTTTGTTTATGCCATAAAATTTAAAGCAAAAAGTCACAAAAAATTATACTCGATTTAATTTTCCAGTCCAGTTGTCGCTTCTGCTCGTCCCTGCCTCGCTCTGCTGCCACGTCCTCGTGCTGTTTGAGGCTCTACTCGGATTCGGTTTTCGGTGTCAAGTTTTGACTGTGTCGGGCAACAGCTCCGGTTTTGTGCTTGGGCTCAGTGTCGTGCACGGACACGGAGACGGGGATCGGGAGAACGGGGGATCGGGGATCGGACTCTGGTTCCGGTTTCACAGTTGACGTTATGCATTGAAATTAATTAAATCACAGCAAACTGCGCCGCAGTTGCTTCGCCATTTGTTTGTTGTCTTTGTCTTTGGTTTTAGCCATTGTTGTTGGCGTTGTTGTTGTTGGTGTTGTCAACCAAACACCAAAGCAGGCGCGTTTGTAGCCTTTTAATTAGTTGGCTGGACCACTGCAAGAAATAGAGCACTAGTGAGCGAAAGAGACAGAGATTGAAATTATATGTATGTAAGATGTGCAGCTAGTAATTTGTAATCGTTGACTTATTGTCTATGAATGGTTTGCTTGTCTTTGAAACAACTTCCTAAATAACATTGTGGTCTCAAATTGTGTGTGATGTAAACTGAAACTGTTTGATTTACGCTTCAAAGCGATCATAAAGTCAAGTAAAACAATTTTAAACAGTTTTTGTCTAAAATGAAACTGATTCAGTTGAGTTTCTTTATAAAAAGAGTTCTAATTATATTAGTTTTTGTACATTAAAGTCAATTTTGTTTCCGTAATTCAAGCGATTCCTCTTTGAATACGTCAACTGAATTTTCTAAAATAACACTAAAATAGAATATTATACTAAATTTAACAATTTAATTGAAATTTAATTGAAATTGAAAATCTAGTAGAGCTATTGTTTAGCTGAAACTGAAGCCAATTTTTCAAAGTTTAATTTGTTTTTATTTGCACGAATGATTCCGAACAAATCAAAACCAAAAATTACTAACTGACAAAAACAAGTGAAAATAATAATGAAATATTTTAATATTTTTTACGTTTATTTGCAGGTATGTTGATAGTTAAAGTAAGCCATGCAATCACGTGTTTTTTGTGAGTAAGTAAACCTTTAAAATTGCTAATAACAATTAATGGTTTTATGTTTTCAACTCGCTGCATTCGCAAATAATCCGACAAATAAAACGTACCAATTTACTCGGCAATTTAGATCTAACGAATTTTAGAGACGGGCAGAGATAGAGGGATTTAATGGGGGTTAGGAGTTTGGAGGTTGGAGGTTTTGGTCAGCGGTGGGCGTGACTGTTGACACAGCCACAGGAAGTCCAACACTAATAACACCTAATGGGACCATCTACAGGTCTCGCCTTCCCTTGCTCTCTTCCCATGATTGCGTGTAATTTATTTTAGGCAAAATACAAAATACGAAATACGAAATACAAAATAAAACCAAAGCAAATTTCATGTAAATTAATTTTTTCCATTTTCTTCTTATGATAATTTTATTTTTTTATTATCTTTTTGCGGCACATCCGAGCGCGGCCTACGCATTTGTGTGGACCCTCAGGCCCTGTACCGCCCAGTACCGCTCTGAAGTTTATTAAAGTACATTTTGTTGAGGATTTTTGACTTTGTGTCATTTATGCGGCAAATTTATCACCTTTTTTCTTTCGTTGCCGTCCAAGGCGTTGATTTCATTATGAGGGAATGGCTGGGACAAAGATGAATATAGGGTAACTTTGTGGTTTTGCCTGGTCAGCGATTATAGGCAAATTGTTGGGCCTTGGTCATTAGCGAGGGTTGCCACTCGAAGCACATTTCTGTTTATCTTCAGTTTTGTTGTTTTTCTCGTTCTGGGTAAAAAATTAAAAGTCTTTCGAATTATGAGCTTTAAGATTTAAAAGAAATTCTACAAATTAAACTAATTTCTCTGCTGGCAATGAAAATTTGAACGTGTTGAGTTTCAAGTATTGCACATAAGATACAAATTAGGAAAGCCTGTCACAATAATTCTCTAGCAAATGGAAATGAAAACACATTTAGAGATTGCAACCACCGCGAAACACGGCTCTACGATGCCCTTTAATTTTGACAAAAGCCAAAACCGTAACAAATCGCATTTAAATTTACCTGCTCCAGTTAAAAGGGCGCAGGGGAGATTCTGGAGTAAGGACAATACTACAACTACAAGAGCAACAGCACCACAACAACCACCAAAAAGGATGCGATAATTTATAGCGTTTCATTTGCTTCTTTCTGCTGTTGTTTCTGAATTCTAATTTAAATTTTCTACCGCGGCAATAATAAAATTCGGCAAGGGGCGCGATGTGAGAATAGTGAAGCATCCAGGGAAGTGGAATGGGCAGGGCATGTGGAAGGGATACAGGACAAGGCCTCCTGTATGCATACAATAAAAATAAAAAATTCTTGCTCAGATATAAGCATTTTTATTTATGCTGCTTAATTTGTAGAGCGTGCAGAACAACTAAAATAACAGCTCGGGAATACCTCAGTTACCCAGTCCCCTGTGCTTTGTCCTCAGTACTGTGTCCCGTGTCCTGTTTGTGCCGCAGTCATAGGTTGTTGCTGTCGTTGTTGTTGTTGTTGTTGTCACCAAGTGCAATTGCCCCTTACGAGCATTTTTCAAATGTTTTACACAGAAAATGTTTGTTGTGCTTTTTGTTGCGTACAATTAGTTTGGCAGCTACAACAACAACGAAAATAACAATAACTGCAGGTATAAAACAAAGCGAATGACAATTTGAAAAGGACAAGCAGAAACAACAACAACAAGGAAGGGAACGAGAGCGAGGACGTGGCAAACGTCCCTTGGCAGCAAAGGTGACTTTTTAATGCCTTTTGTGTTGTTGTTTTTGACACAAATACACACACCCTACACATAAGTTGACGTGCTAAAGGGTGTGATGCCTCATCCCACCTTTTGTCGGCTATAAAACTGCATTGCTGCTGTTGCTGCATTGTCATGACTTTGGTTTAATACACTCTCACCAAGAGTACTATAATTTGCACATGAAATGTGTGACGCTCGAAGCAAACATGATAATTTAGTACTAAATTGTGCTGAGTTTTTAATTTAGTTAGCTTATTGAGCCCTTTATATCATATAAACCGCAATACAATAAAGCGAATTCAAACTTCGGTCTCCGCTGCCCTATTTGCATTTTGATTCGCTTTAATTGTTAAAAATTATAGCCTGCAATAACAGAAGCAGCAAATTGTAATGAATAAAACAAACTAAAATTGGAAACTGATAAAAGTTGGCAAATTGCACTCGTGCCACGAGTGCCACTCACATGTGTCAGCTATAAAAATGCAGAGTTCATTGTTCATGGCTTTTTAATAGCCAAAAAAGGGTCTAACAAAAATGTAATGATTCAAATAATTTTTAAAATATTTTTACAGGGAGGAAGCAGCACAAAATCTTAAAGGTAGAGAACAAAGAAATTTAATTTTAAACGCGATTTGCAGGGAGCACCTAAAAGTATGCAACTGTTTTTTGCTTAGTTGCAGTTTCTAATTCAAATTCATTTGTTATTAGTTTAAATACGCTCTGAATCGCTAATCTATGCGTCTAACGAGAACTGCTCAATTCTCTAGAGAAGTGTAATTACAAATGTCCCCTTTTCTCACCTCTCTAATGAGAATTTCAATTGTGAAAGTTGGCATTGTTATCAAATGGTTATAAGCATGGCTTTATGCTTGCTTGGGTACTCAAACAATTGTAAAACTAATATAAAAAGCAACTTTTATAATCATCCTGCTAGCAGACAGGAAGAGTGGGTAGAGGAGAGTGGGGATAATAGCAAAACAGCACTGATACCGTGTTGGCAAGTTTATTAAAATGATGTCCTGCAGATATATGCAGACATGGCAGAAGGTGTCGTCGACTAATGTCCAAGTTAACAATGAAATGTGTCAGTGGAAAGGGAAAGGGAAAGGACTAGGAGGGTGTTAAAGGGTTGGAGTCTAAGTGGGAAGCTAAAACTGTAAGCACTAATGGAAATTTGAATAAGAGTGGAGAACAGATGGAATTGAAAAGAGTTAAGTTCGTTTGAGCAGCGTCAAGTTGACAAATCAGCGGGGTAACGGTGGCGAGGGGAGGCTTCGTATGGGTGGGCGTGGCATGCAAATGAAAATGCATTTATTTATAAGGCAAACGACAAAAGTCCCCACAGGCATTGGCCAAGGAGATGGGAAACCAAGAAACCAAGACCGTGTCGAGCAACAGGATGTATCTGTATCTTTCTATCTGTAAATGTATCTTTATCCGTATCGCTACATGGCAGCCCTGATGCCATGGTGCCAGCGAGCCATGGAGTAAAATGCAAAACTGCACTTGTGTCTGCTGTCTTCTGTCTGCTGTCTAACTACCTATTGGCAGCGCAAGCACACGGATATCCATCCTCATGCCTCATGCCACATGCCACAGCCGCATGTTACATGCCACACACACACACATGCAAATATAACCAACCACACACACTCCCTCGCACACACACCCAATCTCATTTTAGCTGTTGGCAATTTTATTGACAAGCATACGTGGAGGCGGAATGGTCCAAGTAGCTAACCCCTTACTTCCTTCCTGGCTCTCTCCTCTCGACACCCCTCTCTCTACTACTCTCTCTAACTCTTCCTCCGCCTTTCCCACCCTCTCAGAGGAAGTTGCTTGCATTTTGTGACAATGTTTATTTAGATTTTGCTTTGCTGCCAATTGCTGACATTGCAATTTCTATTCCTGGCACACACAGTCCAATGAGCACACACACACACACACGCTCCCCCTCCCAGACACACACACACACACACACATGCACCTACATTTGTCCAGTGAAAAGTGCTGCGTTTGCAATGCGCAGCGTTGCATTCCATTTAAGCTACTGTGTATCTGTATCCACTGCAATTGTATCTACAACTGTATCTGTGTCTGTTTTGCTGTCTGCATCTGTATCTGTGAAACTGCAATTGCATTTGCCCGTTGGCTCGTTTTGTTTTTGCGGTCATGTGTTGTACTTTTCGGCATTTTAATTTCAAATTGTCAATTGGATTTAAGTAGACTCGACAGCAACACGACCGCAGATGAATAAATGAGCATGAAAATGCAGTTGAAAACGAGAATGGGGCCAAGTGTCAGTCTGCCGTTGCCAGAATTTGGCCAAATAAGCAACGCCTGTTCTGGCTTCCTTAACTTTTCACAGTCTACACTGATTAAAAATAAGCTAAAAGACTTTAATTTGTTTAAAAACTGCCAGTATCTTATTTTAAACTCAAATACCTTTAACTGCTTGAAATTCTTATTTATAAACTCAAAATTTCAATCCATTCCAATCGGAAATGCATCACAGTTTTTCGAGCAGTGTACTCGCTGTGATTGTCTTCATAGCTCCCTTAACGCAAATTGTTGGAAAATTTTTGCCTATTATGATCATCAGCTTGGCACTCCCAAAGAAACCAACAAAAAAGAGAAAAAAAATTTAAATGAATTCCTTGTGCTTGACTTTTATTGCCAAACGTTTTCTGGCCATAAAATGTGATTTTAAAATGTGTCAAAAGTGCTTTAAATGTGACAAAATTTGATTATGTTCTGCTCTGCTGTTGTCAGCAGCAAAACCCAAAACACATCGACTCAATTGGGAACGAGAATGGGTTTTGGGCAACGAGCTGGGAATGAGAATGGGAACCGAGTATGAGAATGGCAATGGCATTTTGATTGCCGGGCGCCTCGGAGACACATGAAGAACATTACAAGGATGTTGCATGAGCTTACTGAGATTTGGCACGCCAATTGTTTAGGGACTGACACTGGAAATTACTTGCAGATTGCTTGACAATTTAATCCACAGCAAACAGTATTTAAAGCGGCTTTTGTCTGCCTCTGCTCTAAATTGAAAGTTATTTCAATAAAAATTAACATGCAACATTCGTTTGCAACATATTTCAATTAAGTTAATGTTGTTTGGTTTACTGTTTCAACATTTACGCTATAAACTAAACGAAAAACCCATAAATTGTTGACTGCAAATGTTGCATCATTTTGGCCAAATTCAAATTGGCCAACCAATTGAAAATGGCAACTACAAAAACTACAAACTCGGCTCATTCTACCCATTTGATAACTGCATAATGGAACCATAATTTCTACACACTGTGTGTGTGAGAGTGTGCGTGTGTGTGTGTGTGGTAAACAATGATAGCTGGCAACTCAAAGCCATTGATAGACAATATGAAATTGGTGCATCTGTTAGCTTTTAGCCAACTTTTGAGGGTCCTGCGGCTGAATACACTCGGCTCGTCTGCGGCTCCTGCGGCATCCATTCACTACGAGTACTCACTACTGTTCAGCATTCTCTATTCACCATTTACACATTTGGTTTCCTCCATTGCGAATGCATTTGCCGCATTATCAGTTCAGTTCCGTTCTCTTTCAGCCTCCGTTTTTGATTGGTTCGATTTCTATTGACGACTTTATTGGAATTACTCTCACCAAAAATATTTTTCAGCCATTCAGTTTGTTGCTGCCCTTAGTTGGTAGCGATAATTATCGATTGTAATCAGTAGGTGGCGTAAGCCAGAAGTAACACAAAACTCCCAACGTGCAAATTTCAATTGTTTGGCTCCAGCATTTGCAATTAATGTCAATTAGCAGTGAAATGGTTATACACTTTTGGCCAAAACGGCTGTTGTATGCAAATTCTGCTCACTATTTTTTTTTTGATACGAAACTAGGCAAATGTATCTCAAGTTTCGTAATGCTTTTGGCTTAATAAAAATACATGTGTGTTGTTTAGTAGTTTAATAACTTTATATACGTAAGTTTTGGGCTCTCAACCCTGATGAGGAGTGGCAACTCAGTCCCTCAAATTGCACTCATTATAAATGCCGAGCGCATGCTAAACAGCTGACGTAGAACGTACCCAGGAATGGGTGTGGAATGGGCGGTGAAAAAGTGGGTTGCGAAATCGCATTATAAAGGTTTTACCAACGAAACGAACCCCTTGAAAAATTGTGCAAAATATGCGCACTAGGACTTGAGGGTTGCCCCTCCTCTGTTGGCCCCTTTGTTGAAAACTTGCCAAAAGGCAGCGGCGAGGACAACAACGAAGGATATTTTGCAAACAAATAATAAAAATCCAATTTTACATTTAATCACGCGCTCAGTCAAACAAAAAATAGAAAAAGCTGAGGAGAATAAGGGGCAGAAATAAACTTTGAAAGCAACGCCTGCTGTCGCACCAAGCACTCCAGTTCCCTCCCCTCTCTACCTTCTTTTCCACTTTATACCAATACCATAGCCCTATCCCCTGCCCAGCTGCTGCCCGCTCGAGGATCAGGGCTCAAGACTCAAGGTGACTCAAGTATTTTGCTTAATTTATTGCATTTTCTACGCTGAAATGCGCAAAAACTTTTGAACAGCTCTCGCTGAAAATTAGGCTGCTTGATGCTTCCCTCTACACCCAGGACCTTCCACTCCTGCTCCTGTTTTTGGCCTGCTGCATAGTGAATAAAATGTCATTATAAATTTAAAAAGCGTGTTAAATGCGTCTGCCTGCCAGCCTGGACTGGATGCCAGCTAAAAGGGGTGCAATTCGCATCCTTATTTTCATTGCTCCCTCCCTCCTCCTCATACAATAAATTTTATTTTTCATCATTGCAATTTTTGCGCGTAATTTTTTGTACATGTCGCACATAATTCATTTGTCGTCTCAGTTGAGTTTTGCATCCGTGTCCTTGCGACATATGGATTAAGTGCCGTGAAATGTTTCCAGGCGCAACATCCCTGCAGTGTATACACCCGCCTCCTCTACTCACAGCACTACCTGCCTCCCACTCACACACACACACACACACACTCGAGGCATTCTTCTAACGCCATGTGAAAAATTAACATTGAAGTGTTTTGTGTGCTTGCCTTTGATTCGCATTTCCTGCGAATCTTTCTTACTTCAAAATACACTGATAAAAATAGCTGTACAATTTTCTTAAACAAGTGAAATAGACTTTCGAATGGAATAGATTAAATTGAAAAATTATTAAAGTAAGTTTAACACTAAAATCTTAGCTGAAAAGTCTTGGGAAAATAATTTACTCTAATGGTTCACTTAGTTGTTCTTCACACAGTTAATTTAATAGCAATAATTTCAATTAATAATAATTAATAATTAATAATTTCAATAATATTTCTGACTAAAATTTGTTTTCCTAATGCACTTTAATCTATTAAATTTAAGTTTTTAATTAAAAATCTTAAACCCACACCATTTTTTTATCAGTGTACGCGCTCTTTCGCTGCTGATCCCGCTGCATGCTCGCTGGGAACTTCGCACTTGTTTTACATTAGTCTTTGATATATGACGTGGGTTGTGGGACAAATGGAAATTAAAGATAAGCAGCTTTAATTTCCATTAGCAGAGCGATTATTTAGATATATTTTTGGAAACTTTGCAGGGCTGCAATAAGCTGTATCGGGCACAGGTATTGTCTGGTGGGTTATCCCACGACCACCTCCACTTGGAATCCGATTCCAATTCCAATTCGGAATCCATTAGTTCTACTCACATGTTATCTTTTGGCAAATGTCAGCAACGACTGTGAAACCATTGCAGACAACTTGTCTCAGTCACTTCCCGGACTCTGTCACTTCCCGCACTCCGCTCTCTCTTCACTCTTTCTCTTTCGGACTGATTTTGACAAACGCAACCAAAAAATCATGACGCATATGATAATGACAATGATTGCACTGCTGACGAAGACGAGGACGAAGACATGAGCTCCAACTTGCTGATGACAACTGTCTTATGGGTATGCTGTGTGGGTGTTAAGGGGGTAGAAGGGGGCGTGGCAGTGGGGGCAGTCAGCCAAGCGAGAAACAGAGAGAAACATGTGTGACGACGATGACAATGGCCAGGAGGAGTCAAGCCAAACGAGACATGAATGTTGCTTTTTACTGTCCCTGCCTCATAGTTGTAGTCAAGCCCTGTAGTTTAAAAGTAAAGGGGTGCTATAAAAACTTGACTTTATTAAGTAAACAAGTTGTTATTTTAAAAATAAAATAAAAGTGCAGAGTCTTTTACAGTCGTGCTCTCTGCAGACTACAGCCTTTTCTGTTAGTTGTTACAGTTGCAGCTGTTTGACTATCTGCCCCTGTAACAGTATGTGTGTGTGTGTGTTTGTGTGTCTGTGTCTCAGTGACAGTTGTACAAGAAATACAAATTTGCAAAATAAGCAGAGGGCGGCACAGTGTGCACAGTGGGATAAATGGCGACATGCTCAGGGAAGTGTCAACTGATTGCGCTGAGCTAGGCAGGCGTAAAAAAAAGCCGTCGAGGGGAGTTGGGGATGAGGCAGGACACCGTCTAGCGAGAGTCCTGCGAACCTGCACGTGACGTATACGCCTCGTTGTGCGTGTGACGCGACAACAAATGACGAACAAGGGAAACTGTGAGTTCTGAGGGAGACGAACTGAATCTATGAATGCCACCACGCTATTTGGCCTGACAATAAAACACAATAAAAAGAAATTATGAATAAATAATACGCAAAAGTAGCGACATAACAAAAAACGCGGCATCTGTTTATGATTTATATATAAATATATTTATTTCTGTTGTGATATTTTTAATATGTAACACTGCAGACAAGTAGAAAAGTTCTCTCGACTCGTATTCATGTGCCCAACAAAAATCAGTGACCATTAGACAGCCATTTGTTAGCCAGATTTAATTCAGCTTCGCTTTCCTCTCTTGACTTCTTTTAACGAATTTTTTCGTTTCGTCTTCTATTTTTTTGTAAATTTAATTAATTTTCACGCTATTTCCGTTCGCTCTTTCTCTCACTCTATCTACGGTTCCTTGCTCAATTGAGAGTGGCATGGCACCTTGAAAAGGATTCGCCCGGACAGAAAATTTCTCATTAGCAGCTGCTGTGAAAGCAAAGAAAACACACAAATTTTGGCTCTAATGAAATGTTTGCTCGACACTTGTGACATTCGCGCATCCGTTTGGACATTGGAGAAGCTGTTGGCTGTTGGCTGTCGGCTTGGCCCGGAAGTAGCAAAGAATGGGAGCCATTCAGTTGGCTTTCAGCTAGTCAACTTCCGGCCAAACCTGCGCCTTGATTAGTGTTAATTAGATTTCACCTGACTCAATTCCAGCCGAACTTCAAGATGAAAGCAAATCTATCTGCCTCCCATGAAAACAAACTGAGAACTCTCAACTAGATTTTATTTATCTCCCGTTCGTTCGTTTATCCCTAAGAGTTCTCCGACATGACCAAAATCATCCAATCTCGATACGCCGTGATTCTAGTGTATCCCAGTGGCGTGCTCGTCTTGCAACCGATCTGATTGCCAAATGAAGCAATGCCTATCAGTATTTCCGAAGACTGAAGCACCATAGGACTGCCCGAATCAAGATGGCAACTCGTCTCCATGTTGGGTAGTTGGCCACAGAGCATACCCGATCGAAATCTCTTGCCATATCCAATAGCACTGCAGTTGGAATTGTGCGCTACTTTAATCTGCAGCACGTGCAACTTATTCGCCTGCTTCTCGTTTCCCTTGTGCTGTCCCCAGCCGAAGGTAAAGGCCCAAGCGCCAGAAAAGAGTTTTTGGGATCTGGGCAGTGCCACCATTCTCATCCTCTTCGAGTATTTGATGTACGGCATGTGTATCAAGGCGATGTCGTGGTGGTAATTCTTATTAAAGTTCGGGTGTGCAAAGAAGGATCTTCTAGCGACGCGTACAGTGTAACCTGGTTCCCCACGGTCTGCAGCTGAGAAGACAATTTTCACCCACTTGGCGGGATTCGTGCAGGAGGCAACTGTGAGAATCCAACGATGTTCTATAATCGTTCCAGCGCAGAACCAGCTGGATTTGTAGCCAGTAAACTCTAGTGCCACAATATAAGGGATTTCATTGGGTCCCGCCACATAACCGCTATCGAAAGTCATTTCCTCCTCTGTCTGCAGTGGAATAAAACGCAAAAGTTTCGGCTTCAGTGTTGGAGCTTGGGCGTTGTTACAGATCAGTGAACAGTTCAGCAGCAGTAGTATAAATATATCCTTGAGATACTTTTGCATCTTAAAATGTAAATGTACAAAGGACTGGTAGTGTGTGCTCTGCCATTTGACTATAAAAGAAAGACGATAACTTTTGAAAAGCTGCTCTATTTATAGCCGGGGAAATATGTAGATGTGGTTCCGTAATATATAGAATTACTATTAAGCTTTAAACTGACAGTTGGTTTCTGTTTATGAACACATGTTTTGCAGCTTTAGAAAAGCTGTGAAACTATTTACTCACTGCAGAGACAATTAAGTTATCATATCGAATACCAGATGACTTGAGGTAGAGTCATTAGTTTAGATAATTATATGGAACTTATGTTCTGAACTTGAGGCTCTTCCTTTATATTTTATAATAGGTAAAGACTTACAGATGAATACTTCTAACAGCCCTCAATCTGGGTCACTCTTCCCAACTGAATTACGCACTAAAAACAATTCTTAAATGACAACTATTTGGACAGATAATGGAATGCAAATAAAAGATGCAGTGCATCGATAAATAACAGGAAAATTGGTGGATAGGTAGCACTTTCGCCAGCCACAAACGCAGGGAGTTGGTGGTAAAAACAATTTCAGCAGAATTTCAGCTGTTAAACAGAAATGATGAGGTTCAAATTAAATTTGACTGCAGTTTACAGCACATTTTCGGGCGAAGCTTTTATGGTTTATGAAGTGTTGGGAAAATATCTGCAGATATGAGCCAAAATACAGCAAAACAAAACGAAAGCAAAAGAAACGTAAAGAAATAATAAAAAAGTAAACCAGGGGGTGGAAGTAGGAGCAAGACAGGGTGTGAGACACTCGGAGGAATCCCTCAGTGGAGGCTGCTGAATCAGCAAACGGAGTAAGTGTGGCAAACGGATGAAGAGGCAGCCAAAAGTGCCACTATTTGGGTTTTGGTCTCACGGATTGAAGCAGTTGGAATGGTCACGGGGGAGGATTGTGTGAGGAGAGGTGGGTGTGGGCCCCGTCCTGGCCACTTGTAACAACATGCAAAAGGATTTTCGTCGATTTTCGAGTGCTTCTCCCTTTTGCCACACATGTGCTACAGTTTTCGTCTTTGCATTTTTCTTTTTGGCCAACCATTTGGCGCTTCTGTTGTTTTGTATCCTTTTGCAGCGGTGGCAGTGCGGTGTAGCGCAGTGTAGTGTAGTCTGGTGTAGCGCAGTGTTCAGTGTCATTTATTGTTTTGGCGTCAGTTGTTGCCACTTCTTTTTTTACCACTCTCGACTCCTTCCGCCGTTTGCCAATCGCGCGTACTCATCATTTTGAACAGTTTGTTTGGCCAAAAGAAAAAGAAACTATCCAGCAGCGAATCTTGCCAACTGCTGCGAATGCCATTTCACTGGGCCATCTGTCTGGGTCTGACTGTTTGTCAGAGACTCAAGAGCAGGTTGCAAATTTGCTTTATTGGCAAACGTTGGGGGGGAAAATCTCTTAACGAAAAAAGTGTTGAAATGCAAAATGAAGTGATTTTTTGTATATTTTTAGAGGATCTCTAAGTCACGCCTTTTAAGCGAGTTACGATCCGAGCAATCAACTGACGCAATCCAGCATAAATCTAGACAATCCCTGTCATAAATTAACCAACTGACAAATCAAATTCCTATCAATGTATGTATGTACACAACTTTTCAAGGGCTAAAACAACAAATCGGAAGCACAAAGCATGCAACAATAAATCCCCATGAAATCCTCAAACAATTACATTTACATACATATGTAAAGAATCCTCTGTCAGTGTGTGTGTGTGTCGGGCAGTCAAATAAGCCAAAGCAACAACAATAAGCAAAGAGTTGAGAGTTGAGATGAGAATGCCATAAAAAAGGCAATGGACAAAAGCGAAAGAGTCAAATTGCAAGCGCAGCAAAGCAAAGAATTGCACAATTAACAAAAAGAAAGAGAAGAGCAACACACACGCACACACACACTGACAGAGAGCAAAAGGAAGAGTAAGCTAGTGTGTGTGTGAGAGAGAGAGCAAGCGATTGCTGACTGAATTGATTCGAACCCCCTCCACTCCCTTCCCAACCATAACTCTTCCCAAATGTGCGCTTTATTTTATGTGATTTTGATATGCAGCTTATGCCGATGTCGGGAATGTGGAAAGAGAGAGGGGCAGGCGCTCAATCCAAGGCATTTTACGATCCACATGGAATCCAAGCAGAGAGTTTATAGCAAAAAACAGTAACCGCAACTGGGCTAAAGCTGAAAGTGTTTTACTGCATCCACACTAGCTGGAAAATGAGACAATTTTGATGGCTTACCAATTTTTGTAGACTTATAAATATAAAAAATTTATTTTAGCTTAGTTTGGAAAAATATACATTAATAAATATTATCTGGATAAATATTTTTTAGCAGACATAATAATGCTTATAAATTATTTCATTTAAATACAAATTTTCCAAGGTAGACCTTTTTAGACTTTCATTTACTACGATTCTTTTTATTCCCAGCTTTTCACACACTCCTCCCACCCAAAGTACGCTCCAATTATTTAAGCCCATCTACGGCGCTCAAATTTTGAGTCCACACATCAGCCAATTTTTCACTTTCGCAGCATAATTTCAGAAGCTTTTGACTCTTTGCCTGCTGCCCACTCTCTTCTTGCAATTTCTCTTCGTCTATCGCTCTCTCTCTCTCGTTCTGCTTGTAACTGTACTTATTTTTTTTGGCTGCGGCAAAATATTTTATATGCAATGCAATGCCCATTGCCAGAACAGGGCAAGGGTCAAATTCGCCGGCTACAGCGAGTTTTATTGCCAGTGCAGATGAAGGGCAGCAGCTGGACCGCAGCGTGAGAGCGAGATAGCTGATTTAGGGAGAATGAGCGAAGAGAAGAGAGGAGAGGAGAGGCCGCTTTGGCTTTGCTCGTTTTATGTGCTCCACACGCGTGCTGCTCCAGCGGCTGCTGGCGATGTTGATTGGACGTCAACGTTTTTGCTAGTACGACCACTTCACTAACAGCTTTGAGTGTGCTACCAGAGTGTGAATGTGTGTGTGTGCGAGAGTGTGAGTGAGTGTGTTTAGCATCTTGAACATGACGCTATAAACTGGACAGTCCGTTTTTGATGAGACGCTTCTGTTGCTGCAACAGAAACAAAAAAAGGGGAGAGAAACAAGAAGAAGATGGAGCAGAAGTAGAAGAAGAATATATAGAAGCTTCGGGGCCTTACAAGCTGCAATATTTCTTCATTTCTTTTGGCACGTGCACATTTGCAATTTCGTTAGTGGATGAATGCGGTAGAGCTGAATATTTTTGCCATGTATTCATAGCTCTGAGAAGTCTATAAAAGTTCCTGGGTAATTTTAAAACATAAACAATATAAATTATAATTTTAAAGAACAAAATTAATTATTAATATAAGATTTCAAGCAACTAAATTTCATTAAAAAATTTCACTAAAAAACTTACATAGATCAGATAAAAATAACTGATAGTAATAGAAGTGGAGCACTTGTCCAAATGAAGGGCATAAAATCTGGTACCCCACATAATAATTAAGATTTGTTTCAGCTCAAATCACTTAAGTGTTCCTTTATGAAACTATATTAAATCGAAATATGGAACTCCAAATTAAATGGTACCATTATAACCCAATAACCATATCTCAAAGTCTCCAACTCTTCCACAGATATCTCTTTTAACTGTTGCTTTCCATTTAAGCGTCGGTTTTTTCTAAAATACTTCAGCTGCAAATGACAGGAGATTGAAGGTGCTGTGCCTTAACTAGAATTGCAACAGTAATCGCATTGATGTGCCACACATCAGTGGCATCTCATTTTCGCACGCTTTGGTGGACAAAACGGTGCTCAGTTCACCTCATCATGGTCTGATGAGGCTAGTGTCACCAATGGCGTCAATATGTTTGTCCTGTCAAAAAACCAAACGAGTGAAACGGCCTCTTTAACCAAGCCTACACACACTCTCATTCTTTCCCGCTCTCTTTCACTCTGTCTAGCGCTATCCCGCTCTTGTTGGCTACAAAAATGTTGGCAGCTGTTGACCCAAAAGCGTAACCAATTTTGGCAGGCGCTTGCAATGTCACAATGCCTGGCGGCCACTTTGACGCTGGATGTTGGATGTTGAATGCTGGATACTGGATGCACTTCATCATTACCCGCTCGTTATCGCTTTTTTGAATTTAAATGATGGCATGTCTGCCTGTGTGTATATTTATATGCGTGTGTGTGTGTGACTGTGAGGCAAATTCGCGACTGATTTGAAATTTGCGTCCAACACGTACGCTTGCCAAATTTACTCCACTTGCAATTGCTTCACGTTCACGCCCCCTACGCCTGCCACGCCCACCTCCCTCACTCAGCTCCCTTTCGGTCTGATTGTCAATGTCGGTGCCATTGAAGCAAAAAATACAGCAACCGAACCGCTCTCCCTCTCTCCCCAAATGCTCTGGGGCTTTTTATCACACATACGACGCGTGCAGCACAGTCTCATGTATATTTTGCCAATCCCCTGCCCCTGCAGCTGCCCCGCCCCCTTCTACTGGTCGACCACGCGTAACCGCCACGAAAATGCTCATTAAAATACGCGAAAATGTTGTAGGCAAAATGTTTTCGGTTTGGCTTTGAAATGCCATTTTCTGTTTGCCGCAGGATTTCTCCATTATTCTCACACGCACTGCTCCCTACTTATTCAGGTCGATCGCAATGTGTAGTGAATATGGAGCATATATGCATATAGGTCTGGCTTTGGTCTAAATATTTCTGTTTTTTTTTTTGGAGACAGCTTAAACTGTGTTGAGTTTTGTGCTATTAAATTAATTTATGTTTAATGTACTTGATTTTAATAGATTAATTTATTTAATATTATTTTGTTATCTTTAATTTTTTCTTCCACTAATTTATTGACATATATTCCTAATTTTCAGAGCTCACCTTTTTGTTTCAGTGTAGTACCCCTTTTCATATCAAATCATCAATAGTTGGTACTAATAAAACCCGCCCACTTTTTACTACATTCTCTACCACTTTACCCTAAGTTAGTGGTACATTTTGGGGTCTATATGGCTACTAAAAATTCTGCCCAGACCACACAAGACTTTTAAAATATGCGTTTACTCGCTGTGACTCTCGGAGTCTCTGTTTCTGTTTCTCGATTTCTCTGCTTTTCTGGCTTCTCTGCTGCACACGATGATAACCCGCTGATGTCATATAAATAACAGATTTAGTGGTACCGTTTTGGTCTGGTGGCCATTTTGTTTATTTTGTGCCTTTGCAGCAGCGCAGACAGCAGCCGTAGATAACGGCAGCTTTGTTCTGAGCCGGGTCGAATCGAATCGACCCAAAACAGGACTTGCCGGACCAGCGAGTTGGCCAGCCTGTTTTTATGTGTCATAACCATGCCACGATTGCTGTTTGGTGACTGCAACGATGGCGGCTTTTAATAGCCGACTGGGTGGCGGGTGGAGTGGGCGCGGCAGACAGGCAGAGGCATACAATGGCATCGGCTTCATTGACTGCGTTAATTGCTGTCATTCATTTGAAAAGTCATACGCGAGATTTTTGGTAGCAAGGACAGGTTGCTGCTCCGTCTACTGGTCTATTGACCACTGTGCTCTACCCACTGTACACTTGGTCTCGAGAGCCGTTAAAACTGATGATGATGCGTTTACTCTTTCGCTTTCGTTGGCATTGCGATTGGGATTGGAATTGGAATTCGGATTGGCTACTGGGACTGGTATTGTGCTCCGAGTTGTGCTGACATTCGGGGGCTACCATAACATTTAAGAGCAGCGCTTTTATGTCCTCATCATCGTTTCTGTAAATCTTAATCCCCCAATTGGGCCAAAAAGAAAAAAACAATCTGTGCTTTTACTTTTCCACAACGATGCAGAGTTTTCTCTTTTCTCTTTGCCTTTCTCCACTGCCCTTTCCCTACTTCCGACCAATCATTTATGTCATATTATCTGCTTATTTACCCAGCCCAAAAACAATACTGTACACATCTGAATCAGGGCTACTCCTTTTCTATTTTCCCAAATCCAATTTAGCTGCTAAGCCGAGCAGATTTTTGTATGCTCATTTATTGATTTTGCTCTGGGCCCATAACCACCAGTCATCGAGAGGGCTAACAAAAAGGAAGTCGTGGGTTTAATGTGGGCGGCTGAAAAATTAAAAAGCTTTAGCACTGAGTTTTGTTGTAATTATCGCATTATATTTTCCATAATTTATAATTAAATATTAATAGTTTTGTTAATACCCGAGTTTGTTTAGAGATTAAACTAATTTTAATTGGCATTTAAATAGAAAGAAGTTGGAAAGGTTGTAGTCGAGCGAGCCGGCAGTCAAAGACCCCGTACTCATGCTATGAATCATTTCAATTAGAAATTAATTTATGTAAAACATAACATTTAACTAAATAACTTGGTGCTCAAGTGCTGAAGAAACTGCGGGTTATTCAGCTAGTACCAATATATTCCAGAAGTAATTCCCCTACACACAGATAAGCTTATCAGTTTCGTTGATAAAACCTAATTAGTTTATTAAATTAGTTTATTTTTATAACACCCGCTTTAAAAATAAAACAATAAGGGCCATTCACGCCCATGAATTTGTTGTTTTGATTACGCATAAATTCTGTGAAAAAATAAGTTGTTAAAAATCATAAAATCTAATTTTGGACTGCTATATAATTTATGAAGTTTTAGTTTTTGGAACTGCAAATAATTCTTGTTTAAAAATTACCGTTAATTACTTTTATTATGCCCCAAATTAAATGATTGTAATAATATTGATTAAAATTATATTTTACTAAACACTCATTTGTTGCCTATAATGATTTGCTTCCCAACTGTTTTAACGCTTTCTCCATCATGTCCATCATGTAAAACTGTTGCACTGAAAGTTAAATCCTGTTTGTTTGTTGGCAAAAGTTAATATTTCTACCAGGCATACTGCAATTTTAATGATTCAACTCGGCTGCAATGACCTCTCCCAGGTGGGTTCAACCCTCGGTAGCCCCAACTGCCCAACGGATGCAAATAAATTCCGCTCGTGTGGTTTTTCCAATGCATTACGACTATCTCCTGCGAGCTTAAGCTGGGGATTCACCTCCTCTTCCTGCCCCCCTTTCTCACTACTCTTTATACCACCCTTTCCGCTCCTCTTGCTGCTCCTTGAGCAACAACTGCATCTTTTTAGCCCGAGGTAAGCTAATCAAGGGCTATACCAACAATTTACTTAGCCCACAACCTCGACTACACTTTGCTGGCTCCTGGTACCGCTGCTGACCTTTGCTGGGGGTTGCCTGCCATCATGTTAGCTCTCGCTCCGTGTGAATTTCCTTGGAGGCAGACATTCGTTGGAATCACTGCGAATGCGTCTATGTGTCTGTATGTTTTCGAGGGCCTCATGCATAAACCAATTTGTTTTGCATAAGCTCAGGTGAACGGGGCATAACGAAGCAGATTTTATAGGAATGAGGAGTGAAGGAACTTACCCCTAGTGCTCTAAATGCATCCAACTCCAACTGCAACTCCAATTTTTGGTGTCCGACGTCCACTTTATGCATTTATGCGCCTTTGTCTGCGGTTTTTTCTGCACTCGCCGTCTGCGGCGCCGGGTCATTAATTTGAAAGCGAGCCCGAGTCGGACTCTAGCCTTGTGGCTCTTAGCCCCTTGGCCACCTTCGCCCCCTTGGCCTCTAGGCTGGCTTAAACAGGCGCTTGCCCAATCAGGCGGGAAGTCGGACTAGGTTCTTAACGGCATTTCCCTAGTGAGAAATTAGGAAATTGCATTTGCTGGCAGAACAAAGTGAACTGAACCGAGCCAAACCAAACCAAACTGAACTGAACCAATGGATAAACGAAGGACAGACAGACGGACGGACAGACGGACAGACGGACAGTGGGACAGTTGGACAAATGGACGGCATGGTAACGAAATTTACGCGCTGCACTCGACGAAGATTTGCAATTGACGATAGGCAAATGCAGCCAGCCAATTGGGCCAAGGGATCAAGGCGGAAGGGCAACAGGATGGAAGGACTGGGCAGGATGCATTGGAGGCGGATTCTTCGACAGCTGGAAATTGGCAAAATGTAAATTTTCATATGGTCATGACTCCCTCGTTGCATTCGAGGCCGTGCATATAAATTTATTGCACACTCGCGGCGAGTGCGGTCAACGTCATCAACATCATCACCATAATCATCATCACCAGGAGCATCATAATCATCGTCATAGGGGTTATCAACTGTGGGGCTCGGCTTTTGGCAGAGGGCGCTAAAATATTCATAATCAACGCGGCATTAGCAACGACAATTGACAACGCCAACGTTTCGCATTTCATTTCGATTTGTGAGTGCCCCGATTTCATACCACACCCACCTTGGCTATGCCTATGGCACAGCAGCTCAGACTACATTCAATGGGGAACAAAAACTATGAGTCATGTCTTAGGAATATATGGAGAGGTCTTGATTTTTGGGGGATTTTTCTGTTTTAGTACATAAAACTAAATACTGTTTCGATCTTGTTAATTGTATTTGGAATTATAAACAGATATCGTAGGTGGAGCTTAGCACTCCATCTCTAACTAGACGGACAACATCAAAATCAGGCGAATATTACCCCTACGCTCACCATAGGGTTAATTAGTAGCTTGATAATTTGTATTTCTATCTATTACCAAGTCTATTTCCATCTCTACCAACTTCGCTGCTCCTCTTACTCCCCCCCTACCACACACCTTTATTTTCAATTGCAGTTCGACTCATGTCTCTGACTTCCGATTGGTCGTCTGGGCCAAAGATGGCGACAATAACAGCCATTAAGTGTGACCAACACGTAACCGGGCAATAAACAAGCGTGACAAATGATGCTACTAAATGAAAGTTGATTGCCAGTTGACGGACAGAGAGACGGAGGGACAGCAGGACAGACGGACGACTGCACCTGCGCCAGCAGTTGAAACAGCAACGGATAGCAATCAAAATTGTCAGAGAGCCAACGAAAAAAGTAGCTAAACGGGGCATGCAGCAGGGGGAGTGGTAGGAGCAGTGGTAGGGACAGTAGCTGGCACAGGTAAAAAATCCCAGCACGAACGCGATGCGATGCGACGCGTTGCGATGCCACGCAACGGAAGTTAGCGCCAAAGCAAATGTTGCACACATCGTTCGGGGGAAAGTCTGTGGAAAACTGTCGCTTCCTTTGCTGCTACTGCTCCTGCTACTGCTCCTGCTCCTGCTACCGTTACTGGCCATATTAATAATGATGACGGCAGCGACAAAACGCAAAATGGCCGCCCGTTTTTTTGTCTTCTTCCTGTGCTGTCGACGTCACGTGTCGAGACTGCGTGTGATTTCTACGACAGGACGCAAAACGTCGACGAATTTTACCCAGGACTGTGCCCTGGCAACTGCAGCGCTGCAATCTGTATTTTTCTGACCTTTATTGCTGTAAGATTCACGTCCTGCTGTCGCCTTCAGATTGCCACTCCCCTGAGCAGCACTGAGCGTTCAGCGTCCATTATCCATCGTTGTTATTATTGTTGTTCAGCTGTCGCATTGTCACATTGAATTTGCTCGTCTTGTCAGTCGATAAAAATTGAATAAGTTCACAGCACGACGGCAGTGCAGCTGAAAGACCGTAACGACTGAAAGACTGGGCGAGTGGTAGGGAGGGGGGCAGTGAATGGCAGGGAAATCAACTGATAAATGCATTGTAAAGTGTCGTGTGGAGCATGATTTTAAATTAATTTAAATAAATTGAAAATGAATGGAAAATCTGCAGTGCGAAATGTGTGTCGTTTGAGTTATAGTTTCAGTTTGAGTTGTCATTGTTGTCGTGGGGCAAAAAAGCGAAAATAGTCTTAGATAAAGGCACCAAAATAAATGCAACTGTGAATTAGTTCAAGCCAATTGTGGATTAACTGACGGCAAAAGAGCAGACTCGGCTTAATTGAAGTAGAAGAGACTAGTTTTGAGATATTTCTTTAGTAAATTCTATAGTAAATATAGGAAGCTAAACTATTTTTGAGCAGTGTAGCTCAGCGGTGTGCAGTGCACACCTCTCGGGCGAATTCAAATTCCAATTTCCCCCCCTCGAGTCAGCCAGGCGGCAAACAAATTACTAATTGGCAAGCAAAACGCTCTACTTGTTTTCCAACAAACAACACAAGGTGGTAGGAGTAGTCTCTGGACTGTGTGCAGGTCTGATATCTGCACGGTACTAGCCTCATTTGGTAGGAGATAGGGACTGCGGAAGGAATGGCAGACACACATGGCACACAAGCTTCATTAACTCAAACTATGCTGCATTTTGCTATTATCAAATTGTCTTTACACACATGAAACCAATGAGGAAACCAGACCAAGTACCGAGCACCGAGCACTGAGTACTGAGTACTCACAACTGACAATTGGCGACTGCTGTTCGTTGCTGGCAAATACTGCTCCAAATTGGGGGATGTTTCAGGAGTGGAGCAGTGCACAAAACTGGTAACCGCAGAAATATGAAGCGCACGGTGCGATAACAACAACAAACAGCATCAAAGGTGTTGTCTCTGTGTGTGGAAAGTAGAAAATCCCCAAGCCAAAAATGCTTCAGGACGTTTTGCTGAGCAAACAGGCAAAGAGGCATGCAAAAATTCAACTGCGATGATGCTGATGACAAGCATGATGACGATGCCAGATACCATGAGCATATAGACCATATGGTGGACTGACAAACTGACTCGACTCGAAGGGCACTGCAAACTGCAACTGGACACATCAGGCAACATTATCACACCTGACAGCGATTAGAGAGTCAGTCAATGATGTTGGTACCCCCGTAAATTTGGTGCTATGTCTGTGTCTCTGTCTGTGTCTGTGTTTTTGCGGTGCCTGCAGGAGTCCAAAATCCCAAAAATCCAAAAACCAGAGACAAGAATCAAACGTGGAGCGTGGAGAGTCGAGAGTCAAGCGAGTACCTTGAGGTTGGCCAATTGATTGAGAGTGCGAGTTAAGCGACCTGCTGATTGATGGTTACGACACCTCAGCATCTCAAATGCAGCCGGAAAAGCCATTAAAGAGCTGCTTCAAGTGCTTGGCAGAGGGAAGAGTTAATCAGTCGAGATGTTGATTAAACTGAGATGAGTTCTATTTAATTGCCAATTATTAGGGTATGGTCAAGCTGAACAGGGCTTTAATTTTGGGAAAGCTATTGTACTTTCGTTCAACACTATTTTCTATCCTATTCTAACCAATCATCTCATTACCTATTCCATTCTATCCTTTTCTGTACTAAACTTTCCTTTCATATCCTTTACTATCTTATGTTTTCTTATCCTATCTATCCTCTTCTGTCTAATCCTATATTCATCTATTCTATTCTATTCTTTCTTCTTTTGTACTATCCTTTCATTTATATCCTTTACTATCTGATCTTTCTATCTCGTCCAATTGTATCCAATATTATCCTATTGTATTGTATTCTATCCTAATCTCTCCTGTCCTATCCCAACCAATCCTATACTATCCCATACCATCCACTTCTATCTTATCCTTCTATTTCTCTAACTCAACCTTTCCCTTTGAAAAACCTACATCAGTTTCATTTAAAAGGAACTCTTTCTTCCCAGGCATCTAAACTGAAACTGTCACAAAGCACCGCTTTAAGCCCAAGTGTTCCTACTCCTGACTGTAAGTTTCTCCTAGAACTACGCGTATCTGTTTCACTTTAGAGTTCGTTTTCTTCATTTTTACCATCTCTCAAGTAAGTATTGCATTACTGCTTACAATATGGACTTTCTGGTGTGCTTACTTGTTAACTTCAAGGTAGTATCTTACTGCTAGTTAGCTGGAGAGCCCTTCTCGGTTTCTATTTGTTGTTCTTGGTTCTATTGCAAGGAAAAGCAAAAGTTTTGCTTAAGCAAAATGTAGGTCATTGTGTTGGATTGCAGCTGAAGATTTAGATGGAGACTTTTCCTGCTCTTTCGTGCTTTTTGTTGTTATGTGCAAATATTTTCCATTTAATTAACGCATGGAAAACTAGCAGCTCTGACTAGCTAGAGGAGAAGGAGGGAAAGGGGAGTGTGGAGAGCGGGTAGCTCTGTCGCAGCAGATTAAAATAAATTGCACAGAAATTTATCATTCGAATCTCGGGCCAGACAACAACAACAACAACAACTTGACACAGTTGCAAAACTTGGCAAGAAAGTGGAGCTTAGGGTCAAATTATATGTATATGTATTCATGTGTGTGTGCCATAATTAATCATAATAAAACCAAAGACAGCAGCGAACCAGGTAAATGCCCAGAAACAGTTTGGGGAAAAAAAGGCCACAATTTTCTAGCATTTTCTTTGCCATCAAAATAAATGAGCCAATTAAGCGGGCCACAAGTGAAAATGGCCGCCAAAAGCTTCCGTCTGCTCGACTTTCTCTCTGTGTCTCCATCTCATCCCCTGTGATGAGGGTAGCCCCAAATTGAGACTCAGTCTCAAAACCGAGACCAAAACCAAAACCGAAACAGAGACCGAAACCGAAACCCAGACTCGGAGCAAAGGAGACTCTGGTTCAGGTGTTGCGCCTCATCATCATCATCATCATCAGCAGTGTGTCTGCTGGCAATGCTCTTTACCGGGTCTCTGCCAATTTATGCAGCTGCTGTTGAAATTTATTTATTTCTCTTGGAGAATCCACTTCAGTTTGGCGAATATTTAGAGGAGGGAGGTGCCGTTTTTTGGGGCGCTGACTGAGGTTAAGTCGTTTGAAAATTCTCTTCTAATGAAACTAAAATACCCGCTAATTGTTGCACCTTTCTGCGCTGCTCAAGTTCTCAGCGTCTTTTGGCGGGTTTTTCGCATCGTCAATTTCTCAGTGGCTGCTAATTGAAATCAATTTGCATTCAGTGTTGTCCCATTAAAAGATCTATGGCTGCTACCGAGCCATAAACTGCTTTATAAATATATATAAATTTAATAATAATATTGTCAAATTTGAACAATTCATGGTTTATTCATAATCTTTGCTTTGTTTGCTTCTTTGCAGGTACGTAATGATCGCTCTTTTCTTTGGCATTTCCGTTCAAAACAAGTTCGCACAAAAGTGTTTTTTATGGTTTGTATACTAAACAGATTATAAAGCAAATTTTTGCTATCGTCAGACTTGAAAATATTTACACACTTTCGGTGGAGCTCAGACAGATGAGAGCTAGATTATGCAGCACATTTTATAATCACTATCAGCTGACTTTATGACTAAAACAAAATTAAACCCATCGCTGACTATTACAAGTAGTTTTAATTACAATTTTAAACAAACAAACGACTTCATTAGTATCGAGTTTTGTTTATCTACTTATCTACGTACACTTATTAGTTAGGGCTTAGTGCTAGAACGCAACTTAAACTAATTGGAACTGTGGCAAGTGACTACACAGCACAAATCATGCGGCAGCTGCTCCACAGTCACAACGGAAGGAGCAGCAGAAGGAGGAGTAGGGCTAGGAGCAGGGGCGGGCATAGATACTTCTTTGGTAACTGGCGCAGGAAGAGGTGAAATCCGATGCAAACGCTGCTCCTTGTCCGCAGCCAGCGTAACCGCAAAGGCAATGGAGGCGCCCAGCAGCGAACCGGCCACAACATCCGACCAATGGTGTTTGTAGTCCATGACACGACTCAGACCGACAAACAGAGCAATCCCAACAAGCATTAGTTGGCACAGGGGACGCAGCAGGGAGGTGGGTTTTGGAGAACGGAATCTGCGCTGCAGATAGAAGGCCATAAAGACCATTCCGTAGAAGATCATGCTGGAGTGACCGCTGGGAAAGGAGACGTGTATGTCCCGTAGCATCTCCTGCGAGGCACCCGAGAGATCCGGCCGACAGGTGTACTCCGTGTGGTAGACGAGACTCTGACGATTCTCATCACTGGTGCAGAAACTGCCATTAGGCAGTTCTGGTCGGCAGACTTCGAAGAAATGTGGACGTAATCTGCCGATAACCTGTTTGCCCGTGGTCTTGAGAAACCTCTCTGTCACGTGACCGAAGAGAAACCAGCGCATCGTGTTGTAAAATGGCCAGAACTGAGTCCAACGGGATACTCCCACCACTCGCTTTCTGCAGCTGTAGATTTCGATGATCAGGAGTGTAATTCCTGGCAAGTACAGGCTCGTCCAGTGGAGCAGGGAGGGCGTCACCGTGTTCTGCTTGTAGGGATACATGAGCGTCTCATCGTCGCAGAAGAACCCTCGCTGCGTTGGAGGCCCCCAAAGGCGCCTAAAGTTTTCAGCCAGCAGCAGTAATCCTGCTAGTATCACCACATCCAGCAGCACCCGCAGTTGACTCCTACCGAGTGCATTCCATTTAATTCCCCGGTCGACACTCATGATTCGCTCAGTTCAACGATTCACGTTTCACTGATCGCTTCGATAAGTCGAGCTCCATATTCAAGCCCGTATTCCCAGTCCGAAATCATTCCGATGTCTTACGAATTAAGCTTCGTTTCGGAACTTTCAAGTTTCATTAGCTTAATACGAGTACAATAACATTAATGGTGGAATTGATTATTTGTTCAAGGCGTACCCTTAATGCTCTTACAAAAAGGCAATTAATTGGCATAAGTATTTGATTAGTTTTGTTGGCAGTTGGGGAATTAAATTTCAAACAATAACTTTTATAAATTAGCAAATAAAAAGCCATTCAAAATTAACTTAAATTCTAGACTTTCTTCAAAATAAAGTTAGGAGTAAACTTAGGGGTTAATTTCAATTTCCCCACTACTTTTCTAACCCAGTTGTTGTTTATATATTTTTAATTCTATCAAAACACACAATAGGGGCTTTACCATCAGCTATTTGTGTGTTTTGAAAACAGCAGCCAAGTTCTCGGACTCAAAAATTCCCCTAAGTCTCTAGACCACAGACTGCAGCTGATAAGAGATTGATAACAGATTGTTGTGGGGCACGTGTGGAGAAACCTACACAGCTCAGACGTATTTTTGCTGACTGACCTTGTTAGATCGCAAAACACGAGCTTTTTGCTAATGCCAATAAACTCAAAACTGTCTCTATAATTTTGATAATATTATTGCTAAATACGTGCTTAGAAACAATAATAATTGTTGCTTAGAAATTGAACATTGAGTCCAAGCTCGTAGCTGGAAGCTTTTGAAAATATAAATAGATTTCTCTTGATGTGCTCTCTTCTAATTTGAGGTGCCAGCTGCTGATTCATACAATAAATATTTAATTATAAATAATAGTCAAAAATTTGTCTTAACCTTTTGCTGCGCAGAGCTCTTTGAATTCTCACGATTATTCAGAGGGTTCATCAGAAACAAATCTCAACTCTTATTCGAAGCTGGCGCTGTTAATGCGTTGGGAGCATGACTAGGCAGTAAATTGGCTACGACGGTAAGGTGAACGGCTTGAAAATACCCCTTAATCTATTTAGTATTATTTTCGGTAATCTGATTGTGTTTTACACAATTTTTCAGGTAGCAGTAACGTTTGTGAGTCATTAATGACCTACGGATTTTTTGTTTCTTATTGACAGTATTTCAAATAATCACAACGCAAATTGGGGAATCAGAAAAACAATGAAACTGAGTTAATTTTAAATATGTTGAGTGATTTTAGTCAGAGCCAAAAGTCAACGAAGTGTGAAACTATTAAATAAAACTACACACAACTCAAAAATTATTTAAATATATAGTATATTATGACATAAATAATACGAGCACATGGAATACAAAACTAGAACTAGAACTGCAACTAGAAATTATAAAAGAGTACATGGAACACAGATTTATGAAAACTATACAAATGCACATGATTTGGAACTAAGAACTAAAATAGTTTGACTTAAAACTAGTACCGAATTAAGCAGAGTAAACTGAGCTATAAATTCTTGTTAATCTTCCCATATTTATTTGGTTTGGAATGCTTTGATTTTAAACTTCATCAATGCCTATACTTTGGTACAATACTGATCGTCATTGTAGTTGCTGTTCACACAATAGGGCGGCGGAGTGCTGGGACAGACCTCCTCCTGCAGTGTAGCCGCTGTGTCCTCTCTTCTCAGCGTATTTCCCAACACTACGTCGTGATATTCCGTGTCAAAAAAATGCGCAATGTAGTGAGCGGTGAGCAGAGCGCCGGCGACGCCAATCAACGAACCGACCAACACATCCGACCAATGATGCCAGGAGTCCATGACACGGCTAAGAGCCGTAAACCAGGCCAACATGATTAGCACGAACTGCAGAAAGTGTCGCGCCAGTTTGGAGCTGCGCCAAGTCAATTTACGCTGCAAATACAGCGCCACGTAGAGCAGCGAGTAGAAGGCGATGCTGGAGTGTCCGCTGGGAAAACTAAGCCTCGATTGCCGTACATCTGCCACCGTGTATCCCTCAGCGGCGCACTCGTAGTTCTCCACATAGCGGTGCAGGTTGGCCGGATCCGTGCAGAAGGTGCCGTCACTCAACTGCGGCTGACAGACGGCAATGAAATGCGGTCGCAGCCTGCCGATCGTGTACTTGCCCACCTCGGTGGCATCGAAGGTGAGCAGCATGCCGAAGCCAAAGAAGACGAACTGACGTCCGAGTTCCACATACCAGGCGGGGGTTTGCCATCCGAGCAGCTGCACAGTGGAGGAGAGCTCGCCGGCTCTCATATAGCGCACATACTCCACGACAATGAGGATCAGTAGCGGCAGTGCACCAGCGAGCAGTCCCAGCATCACTGGTGTCACCGTGTTGTCCTTAAAGGGATAGCGTATGCTCTCGTCATCGCAGAAGAATCCTCTTCTAGCCGGTTCAATAGCGAACTCAAAGATGCAGATCGGTATTACCAGCACTACGATGATCAGCAGTTCGATGAGAAATCTTCGGGTTTGTTGCCTCCGAGCGGCTGAACAGCGTTCCGCTTCGCTCTGCAGCTGCCGTTCTCTCTGTCGCTCCCTGACGACCCCTTGGCTGTCCTCATTGCTCATGTCACGCATTTTGTGGTCTCGGTCGTCGTCTGTCTCGATGCTTTTTTAATTAGTTAATATTCCAATTTTATGCTGTCTAATTAAGTTTGAATTCTGTTCGCTGTTCGCTTCTCTTCGCTCGCTTCCCTGTTTCGGGTTCGTTGGTTTATTTTACCCGTCGTCGTCGTTTCGGGTTCGTTGTCAGTTTCTGACTGAATTGGACTCAACTCTGTAACGATCTTTTAATTTAACGATCATTTCATGCTCCACGACGCTCTTTCAGTTGCTGCCTCTCTCTTCGTGCTCTCCCTCTCTCTGTTTATCTACGTCGGCGCTAGTTTATGACTAGTGTTTAGTCGCTGCGGTGATGAGTGCGCTATGCTAGACAAACTTAGACAACAGACAATTTACAGTCCACAGCGTACACTGCAAGAAATAATAGAGTGAGTTGTGTAAGTGTTGTGTTTTGTTGTGATTGATGTAAATTTACAAAATTTTATAGATAAAGACTAGAAAATAAAAGATATGCTATAGATAAAGTTTATAAAATGAAGAAATTAATTTTAAATTAATTTATAAATATTTCAAAATAAACTGAGGTTAAACATATATGTTAGAGGTAAACCCATTTTAAAACTTAACGTTCACTGCTCACTTTCGCTCAGTGTATCGCTTGCTCTGCGCTCTCGCACAAGAGAACTGAAAAACTCAAGATCATTTTGATAAGATATCTGTTCGCGTGTTCCAGATAACTGCAAAACAACCGTAGACACACAACATTTTGTGCTAATTCATTGCAATTCAGCTCATTTTAAGCCAATTGGACAATCACTCATTATGTACACAAGTTAGCGGCTTTTTGGCTTTTTACTGATGTCAGGGCGATTACTATGAGTTGTAGCTAGATTTGGATTTTATGTCTCCACGACTTTCACCTGTGATAAGAAGTGGGAGTACCATGATTACACGGCCAATAAGCGTATCTTAGGTCAATATGCGCCTATGTGAGTGAGTCACTTAGTTTACTCATCATTATCATTGAAAGGGGGCTGAATAGCCGCCTATTGTTGTGGCCCAATGATGCATAAAATAGGCGCGTCCGTCGCACGCACCCAATAAGATTTGCATTATCTATGGACGACTTATATGTGGGTAGGCAGCGGCAAGTGCAACATGTGTAACACGAAGTAGAAGTGCACGCTAATCTGTTGCACTCTTTCTCAAGAATGGCCCCCATTGTGCAGTGGTGCTCTGATCTTTGCACTCCCAACTGGCAACAGCTTCGGTCTCTGTGTCTCTTTCTGTGGCGACTTCTTCTGCTTAACTGCCCCCGAAATAAACATGGAAACACATGTGACAGTCAATTGCATTAAAAAAACATAGAGGCCACTAAAAAACACGCCTCCATCTCCCAGTGAGTACTCAAACTCAAACTTTTACTCATGTACTCATATTCGTAGGCTAAGTCACAGTGGTAGTCATAGTGGGACGTCAAATGGCGCGACCTTTAATTGAATGAATAAGCGACATTTGATTGAATTAAGGCTTTGCTCTTACTCTCTGTCACGCTTCCTCACTCTCACTATCTCTCTTCAACATATCTACATAGTGGACAACTATGAGTGTGTGGTGTGCGTTCGGAATACTGGCGCTTATTTTACAGGGTTACGCATTAACCGTTGACATTTTAAAATGCACTTTGCACTCAACTCGCTTTTGTTTAATTAATTAACATTTAAAATAATGAGCAGCCTTTAAACTTTAATTAATTTTATTTTTAATAATAATAGTGCTTTATTTTACACAACACTTTACGGGGTACTCACTTTTATTAGGGTTACATTTTTTTGTCTTGCTCATATCTTTTGGCATTCTTTTGGCTTTTAAGTCGTTCACTGCACCACACACCTCACTTCGCTCTCCGCTCTTCATACACCGCAATCAGCACGCACCACGCACCCACCGTGCACAATAACCGTAAACATAAACGACAATTGACGATCGATCGTTTATTAGTTTTACGATTCTTGCCACTGTATTGATCCGAATGTAAACTACGAAGCGTCGCTTACCGAAGGCGACTGAATGAAAACAAATAACAGCATAAAGCGCTGTTTGCTGTTGACTTTGTAAACAAAACGAACGTGCTCTCCCACTCTCTCCCTTTACTGTACCCCACTCACTTGTAACTGTTATTGTTGTTGCTCAGCCTATGCCGCGCTTATGCTATTGACAGAGTGAGAGCGGCAGAGAGCAAGCGCGCAATTTACTGAGAGTAAGCCATGGAATGCTTGTGTGGACTGTGGTCAGCGTGAGCGCCGCGCACTTGTTGTGTGGATCGCAAGCTAGCCGCTGGTTTGAAACTTGGCTGATCGCTGCGGTAATGGTTGAGAAACTCGATTAAAAGACACAATCCACAAAGATTATTTACGTAGCTTTAATACTTTAATAATTTATTGAATCTGCTTCTAATAACCATAAGTGGCACGATTGTAGTAGCCAGCATAACCGTAGATCTGTTCGTTTCTGGGCCATTGCCGTCGCTTCACCCTCACCTGCCGAAACAGATGGGCCACAAACACCGCCAGGAAGGCGGCCATAGCAGCACCCAAAAACATTCCCGCCGCCACATCCGAGCTGTGATTCTGATAAGTGGAGATGCGTTCTAAGCCCACGAGCAGGGCCATTGTACCACAGGCGAGTTGCAGCGTGGAACGCAGCAGACGCAGCCAAGGAGCAAAGAACCGAGCCTGAGCGTACAAGATCAGGAAGAACATGGCGTAGCTCGTGGTGGCCACGAATCCACTGGGGAACGAGTGTCGAACGATTGAGAGCAGCTCCACGGAGGCAGCAAACTCGGTGCAGTTGTACTCCTCGACGTAATGGAAGGCTTTCTCAGGGGACTGCTCGGCACAGCTTTGCCGGGCATCCTCCTCCCCCCAGCTGGGCTCGCACACATCGAAGAAGTAGGGACGCAGCCGACCCGTGGTGACCTTGGTCACCCTGATGACCAGCAGCACCAGCGCAAGGCCAAACAGGTAAACGCCAATCATCTTGTAGCACTCGCTGATGAAACTGGGAATCCTCGCACCTACGAAAACGAATCTCTGCTTCAGTTCCGCCGAGCTAGGCACAAAGGCGGCCCGAAGCAGCTCCACGACGAGGATGAAGGCAGCGGGTAGTGCCACCACCACAATGGTCAGATGCACCTTGGTTAGCCAGGGCTGACGATAGGGATACCGCAGACTGGCATCGGTACAGTGGAATCCACGCTGAAAGGTCTGCAACTGCTGGGGCAGCACTACCAGGGCCACACAGTAGACACCCAGCAGAAGCAGAAAGTCGATGATGAGACGCGATAAAAGTCGCGTGTTTGGATTGCCGCACATTTTGACACTGTCCGAAGATTTCGGAAGTTCGGAGGCCAAAACCATCCGAAATAACTAATTTACATCTCTATCGGAGTTACGCTCTGTTCAGTATGAGAAAACTCGTTTCCAAGCCTCAACTCGACTCGTTCTCAGTCGGAGTCTGGGGAACAATGCAAGTCCGAGTCGTAATGGCATTCCCAAAGTTTGTTTTTAGACCCAGTGCTCGTAAAGCGTAAGGGGGTCTATCATATCAGGCAGAACGAATCGTTTTCGACGTTATAAAGCATATATGTAATCTTGACCAACATGTATAGACGAGATGATATTAGTAGTCAGTTCGTATAATCTACTGTATCTGACAGATGCAGTATGACAAATCGTTTGAAAATTGCTTTCTTATATAGGAAAATGCACGCCTTACTGCCTACAGGGTATTTTAAAGTCTGCTCCCTCTACAGTAGCCTCTCTTACTAGTTTTCTATTGATTGCTTAAGTATGCAAATTTTGATTAATTTATGCCTAATTTCCTAACATTGTGTCTGCTTTAAAAGTGATCAACAAAATTTTTGAAGGTTCTTAGGGTCCGATCTCCTATCTGCGATTCGCAAACAAAAGCAAAAGTAACTGTAAAAGTTAAAAGTTTGCGGAACATATAACATAAATATACGATAAATAATCTCCGGGATTACTGTCATGGCCACTAACTGTTCTCCAGCACTCCCAGTGGAATTTCTGACTCATCAGATCAATTTAGACACGATTTGTGCACATAGGAATTCCCAGTGCTTAAACTGCAGATCGAGATGCACACCTGTACCTGTATCTGTAGTTGTTGTGTTCCACTTTAGTAACTTTCAGCAAACTTTCAGCCAAGTTTTACCATTCTCTTTGCATCTTCACATCTCGATAAACCCAATCGATGAGGCACTTTCTACCCAAGCTCAAAATTAAGCTCTTAAATTTCATTATTAATAAACTTTCTATATAATGAAATTCACAATTTATCGTTTAAGTATAATCAATATATATATTTCTTGATCAGTTAATCGTCATATCGTAACTTTATTCAACTAAATTACAGCATAAAAACAGAAATTTGTGGAATTTTGAGACTTGAAAGAGTTCTTGGAGCACCTGCCTCGAATTCCAGCAAAAGTTTCGACTAAATGGGTTGTACCTAAGCTCCAGTTCAAGGCACATAACCGTAGTTGTGATAGGTCTGGGCGTACTGCGCCTGGGCGGGATGGGCGGCAAGGTAGGGCAGCGTGCCAAAGGTGTAGGCGGGGAGAGCAGGGGGCAGGCCACCAGGCGGACCATTGGGCGTAGCATTCGAATGGGATTGGGACTGTCCCAGAGACTTGGTGGAGCTCTTGGGGGAGACCTGAGTCTTCTTCAGGGTGTTGGCCGAGAAACCTGCGCGATTCCACCGCTTGAAGGCAAACAGATCGGCGACATATACACTGGTCAGCCAGGCGAAGACAAAACCAAAGATTACTCCGGCCAGAACGTCGGACCAGTGATGCCAGAAGTCGGTAATCCGAGTGAGGGAGATGTACCATCCAAACATGACGAACAGGAACTGCAACAAATGCTTCATCAGCTTCGAGATGCGAGTACTCAACGCGGCCTGCAGGTAAATGGCCAGGTAGAGCATCGCATACATGGTCATGCTAGCATGGCCACTGGGAAAGGATTGATTCAGCTCCTCTTGCGAAGAGATCGTTATATTGGGATTACTGCAGCTGTAACTGGTTATATAACGTCCTATATTCTGTGCATCCTGGCAACTGGAACCATCCGACATCACGGGCTGACAAACGGCAAAGAAATGGGGTCGCAGTCTGCCAATGCAGAACTTAGTCACTAGCGTGGAGAACGTCACCATAGCCAGTCCAAACAGATAGTAGACCAATTGCTGGTACAGTTGCGCCAAGCGGTGCACGAGGCTGCATCCCTCGCGCTTCTCCCTGCTCACGGGCAGCTGCTTGAACAACTCCACCACTATAATCACTATCGTGGGTATGCCCAGGCATATGCCGAAGACAAGGTTTCTGCTGATGGTGTTCTCGCGCAGGGGATAGCCCAGTGACTCATCGCCACAGAAGAAGCCACGCTTGAAAGGCTTCACCAGTTTGTTCATCAGCAAACAGGCCACTGTTAGCCCGGCCCAAAGCAACAGATCACATATTCCGCGAGCCAAATTGCTGTACTTGGACATGGCGACTACGAGGTCTCAACCGAAAGCCAAACCGCGCTTAACTAAACGACCAGCTCCGCTTGAATATCTTGTCTGCCTCAGTCTCAGTCCGTGATTTACGCCCCATACACTCGCTCTCCCAAACTAACGTGCTCTCTCTACCTCTCTCTACCTTCCACACTTGAATTCCTCTCCCTGTGTGTGGCGCTCTCGTTGTTACCTCTCTCATCGTTGTTTGCGGTCTGTCAGTCACAGAGACGAAGAGACGCTTCTTTGCTACCTCTTTACGCGTGCTACATTCGCACCCATCGGACTCTTCTTCACTGCTCCTTACCCTCCTCTTCACTCCCCCACCCACTCAAGCCAAAAGTTGCCTAGTAACGGCCTATAAACAATAATTGTTTATTTTATGCGTCTGTTGCGCTGTCTGTAATTACAAAAGTAATTTATAAAAATAATTGCTGTACTGCCTATAAAGAGGCAGATCAGGCTTCTATATCGGAAGAGTTACTCAATTGATTATAAGCCATTGATATATCTAAGGCTTAGCTGCAGTTCGACCGAGGTATATGTATAGTTTGTCATGCAGAAACTGGTTTCACTTACCGGAGAGATTATTTAGCAAATCATATGGGCGGTACCTACCTGCCAAAAACTTGTTTACATAGAGAAGTAGGGAGGGGAGCGCTCTTTCTCTTCCCGCTGCTTGCCTTTCACTGCAGTTTCGCGTTTGATGCGTGTGCATAATTTGCAAGGGGAAACAACGAAGAACAACATAAAGCAGAAGCTGAAGAAACTGCTGACCACTGAAGTGTGAAGGCGACAGCAATATGTGGGAGTGGTAGGCAGAGCGAGCGAGCGGGGGATGCTCATAATTGTTGCTGCTTTTTGAAGCGATGCGAACATGAGTTTGTGCTTGTGTTTGTGGTTTTGGGATTTGGATTTTCTCCCCAAAAGAGTGAGAAAGCCCCTTCCTTGGCACCAGAATGACTCAGTCATTGATTTCACACGAACCGAGATTCGCTGTCCAATGACCCAGTGGACCTCGAGTGGATTTGCACCTGTCTCTGTCTCTATACCTGTGTGTGTCAGCTGAAGGCTGTGACGTCAGACATGCAGTACATTCCATTGACTGTTGCGTCGTTTGGTATTTCACAGCTGACGGAATGTTATGACGTTTCTGCTGCGATTGCAGTAGAGCTTAAAAGCTTCGCTTGCGGGCAATGCCAGCGGAGCTTTTTGGCGCGTCTAAACAGGTTTCGATAAAAGATTCTTAATACTTGATTTTTGTTTGTTTCGTTTTGTTATGTTTTGTTTATTTCTGTACTTTTACTAACTGAATTCGCAATTGTCAACAGTTTCGCTTCGTTTGGTCGTTAAATTAACATAATGTTTTATACGAGTATATAAATGTATTTTTTATACAGGTGCTAATTTATGACAATGTTGTTAAGGTTTAGGTAAATCCACTACTGGTTATAATCAATCTTTGAGTTATTTAATTTCTTCCCTCACTTCCTATTGCATCACACATGTAACTTGTTTCCTTTATTTGTTTATTTCATTTCTCGATGTTTTGTATTTTTTAAGAATTCTTTAATGGATTTGCATTCTAGACAGCAGGTTTATCTGGGCTGACGTCCGGTCTACGCGAGTGCATTACACGTGCATAAAATTAAAATCAATTTGCTTTCATATCGCTTAAATTAGTCTAAATTAATAGTTGCTGAACTAGTTCTAGTTTGCTTAATGAAATTGTTTTATGGTGTATTTAATTCAAGAAATTTTACAATCATTTATGACTAGATTGTTTTTTTTTAAACGTAAGCCTTTGGCTTCATGAAACACTCTTGCTTTTTAAAATCCCCATAAAAGTGCGCATAACATGCAAAAGTATCTTGTAGTTTGTTTTGCACTTGACCATTTCCGCAGCAATATTTTTGCTGCTTTATAATCAATTTTGCTTGAAAATATTTTAGCTTATTGATAAGCTTTTCGTAAAACAATTATCAGAGACTTCCTATTTGAATTATTCACAGCAACGCATTCCTTAAGACTTAGTCTACCCCACCCACTGACACATACCCTCATGCACACTCACCCAGTGCTGCAAAATCTACGTATTTTTACGTAGATCTACGTATTTTCAGCCCCGATCTACGTATCTACGTATAGAGCTCCCAAATCTACGTATTTTTTTAAAATTGTACAAAAAAAAATTTTAGCAAATTTTTTTTTAGATATAAACAAGAATTTAAATGTTTAATTTAAAAGTAAACGAGTAATTTGCAATTTACCAACACTAACAGTGTGCTAGCAGCAGGCTTTAGTCAAGATGTTGCCTAATGTTGCCAGAAAGAACAGGCTGGCAACGATATTCATTATTCTCAGCTGTGCAGCACATGTAAATTTTTGTCGCGATAAAAAGTTCCTAAAGTTTGGTTGTTTTTATATTGATCTCAAATGGAAAACTACTCTTCTATAAGCAGTGAAAGCGATAAGGAGCAATCCACCACTCCCACAAAGAAACGGAAACGCCACTATGACATGAAATATTCGGATAGTTGGGAGCACGACAAAAAATATTGCGGCTGGCTGAAAAGAAGCGTCAAAGGTAGCAATTTTTTCTTTTGCAAAATTTGCAAAATAGACTTAAAATGTGGTGCAGGTACAAGAGTTCTAGATAATCACGTAAATTGTACAAAACATAAGAACAACGAGAGAAGTATGTATTTTGTTTATTCATTTGTGTCTGTTGTCTTCGAGTTTGTTATGTCTGTATCTTAATTTATGTTTTTATGTGTTTTTAACAACTTGTCCTTGTGCAGGAGGAACTAAACCCAGTGTTTATTCAACAAACGTTATACATATTTTTAATGCATATATATAAATATTTTTAATACATTAATTTCAAGGCGTCCATCAACCAACAATTTTATCTATGTTGCCTGACACAGCTTTAACTACTTTTAAAAACAACATAAAGAGCGCCGAAATAAAAATGTCTTTATTTTTGGCAAAGCATAATTTGCCATTTTCCTTGGCCACCGATTTACAAGATCTAATTCAAAGTATCGACAAGGACTCAAAAATAGCTGCAAAATTACAATTCGGACGTGGTAAAGCTCATGATATTATAACACATGTTACTGGACAAGTGGCAGAAGATCATATAATTAACCGTTTAAAAAACAACAAATTCTCGTTAATCGTTGACGAGAGCACCGACAGGTCTACCACAAAACATTTGGCGCTTATTGCAAGAACTGCAATCAACTTTAAAGTTAAAGATAATTTTTTAGGCCTCTTAAAAGTCTCCAGCAGCACTGCCTCTGATTTGCACAATGACTTAGTATCATTTTTCGAAGAAAAAAACATTCCATTTAAAGAAAACATGATTGGCTTTGCAGCAGATGGGACGAATTCAATGTTTGGTCACCACCATTCTCTGTCAAAATTGCTATCAGACGATATTCCTGATTTATTTCTTATGAAGTGCATTTGCCACTCCTTTCATCTTTGTGCCTCATATGCTTGTAAGGAGCTTCCACGCAATATTGAGGACTTCGCTCGCGAAGTGTATACATTTATACAAAACAGTCCGAAACGTATTGCGGCCTTTCAAGAATTCCAAGCTTTTGTGAACGTAAAGCCACACAAATTATTAAAACCGTGTCAAACAAGGTGGCTTTCTTTGATGCAAGTAGTAAAAAGACTGTTGGAACAACTACCGGCATTAAAGTTATATTTTCAAGAAGCTGTGTTGAACGACCGATTACGTTCCGCCGAACCTATTCTAAAAATGTGCATCGAGCCAACCACTGAATTTTATTTAGAATTTCTGAATTTTGTGTTGCCAATTTTTAACGAACTGAATTTGGAGATGCAATCAGAAAGCCCCAAGCTGTATTTGCTTTACGAGAACGTTTTTCGTGCCTATAAAACAATAATGGAATGTTTCATAAAGCCAGAACACATAGAATTGTCTGAGGAGGAACCCGAACAAAATAGCAACGAAAAAGCGGCTTTGGAATCAAAAATTTTGAATTGCGAATTTGAAAATTCCGATCTACACTTGGACTTTAATGACATTTATTTGGGAGGCAATGTGGCTGTCCTAACTCTTCAAAAAAGCGGAACCATTGATTGTGCGAATTTATTATTATTTCGGCAAAATTGTCTTAAGTTTTTTATTGAGAGTCTTCGTCAAATAAAAAAGCGCTTCCCATTTAACAACGAACACATGCAAAAAATGAAGCAATTGCAGTTCTTAAATCCTGCAGTATTCTTAAACAAGAAATTATTACGCAACATACCATCGATTACACAAGCTGCACTTTCATTTCCAGGTAACTACTTTAAAATTTATTGTTTTATATAACCTCTAATAAACATGCATTTTCATGACAGGACTGTGCACGCGAAATTTCAATGAGCTCGACAGGGAGTGGCGTATCTTACGGAATACAGATCTGCCCTTTACTGGCGAAGATGCTAAGGAAGTAGAGATTTGGGCGTATATTGCAAATATTAAAAAAGGCGATGGTTCCCTTCTTTTTCCTTTTTGTCAGAGTTTGCTCAAAATATTTTAACATTGCCGCATAGCAGCGCAAATGTTGAAAGAATTTTTTCTGAGATAACTTTAATTAAAACGAATAAAAGGAATTGTTTAGGCACAGAAACCCTAAAAGGATTATTATTCACAAAAGACCATTTAAAGCAAATATCATCTGAGCCATCGAAAGAGCACCTAAGCTATTTTAATAAAAATATTCACTCTTAAATATTAAAAAAAATGTTAATTTTATTAATAAAAACTTATATGTAAACAAATATGGCATATATATAATTAAAATACCCTTTATAATTGGCTTTGTTTGACTTTAAAAAAAAATACGTAGATCTACGTATTTGACCAAATTTTGGCTACGTAAAAATACGTAGATTTTTAGTTCAAGCTACGTATAAAAAAAAATTTCATTTTGCAGCACTGCACTCACCTGTTCTGGAGAGTATATGTGTGTGTGTGCTTGTCTACTTGGCTCGTGTAGCTGCTACTTGGGGTAAATTAACTATGCCAATAAGAAATGCACACAAACAAACACTACGCTAAATTGCAATTACCTCGCACACCCCCTGCGATCGAGCAAGAAAATATTGTCGCGAAACAAACAAATGAACAGCACTCTTTCCCTCTGTACTCTTCTCATCTCCCATCTCATCTCAGGGGTCAGCGTGATTAGGTGCTTCCAGGAAGGCACTTGCAAAACTTTACTTGCATTCTGCAACTGCGACGTAACGGGAGCTGCTTATCAGCAATTGTAATCGTAATCGTAATCGCATTAATTTACACCTTTCGCTTATCAGTCACACCGCACACACCTGTACTGTACTACTGTAGTAAAATAGTCGATGGTTGGGGGAATTACTACGACTCCGAAAAAGAAAACATTTATCTGAAAAGTCCACAAAAAAGGCAAATAAATTGCAGGCAGACAAAAACTTGAACTCTCTTGTCTTGATTTGCATATTCAGTTACTGCTTAGTTTAAGTCTGTTTTCCCTTTACTGTTTTTTTTAGCCAGTTTAAGCCAGACCATGTCTCAGCACTTTTGTTGACTCGCACCCGCAGCCAAGGTCTTGTGTAATTCACTTTGCTGCATCAGCTTGTTTAAGTCTGAACGGTGTCAATAATTGATTTGCATTTGTCGTCATTCGATTTACATTGTCGGAGAATGCCTCGATTCGGTAGCGCTGATCGTGATCGTCACTAAACAAGCAACTGATCAACAGAAGCCCAAATAATTCCTTTCAATGCTTTTAGATTTCAGCTTAATTTAAACGCCCATTTTATAAGCTCATGATTATAAAGCAGAAAACGATCGTTTCCACAAATTTGTGATCGTGGTTATGAAGTTAAGTGGAACCAGCGACTGATTGTTTGCTGCTTATGATAGTATGACTTAACTCGATCATGTAGGTCGCTGATCATAATTATTTAACGGTTAACGATCAACAATAACTAAAGTTAAGTAATTAATTTAAATCTGCTTAGAAATGCAGAAGATTTTACGATCTTGATCAGCTGATCATCTTAAAAATGGATTACTTATGCATTTAAGCCGAATTTAAACGACTATCTTGTATGCGAATGATTATAATATAGAGACCGATCGAATTTAAAAAAAAGTGATCGTGATCATGAAGTTAAGTGGAACGATCGTTTTATTGCGCGCAGTTGATGATAATATCTTCCAAAACTCATAATAATAAAGGTACCTCCAGTTGATAATCGTTATTACTATTAAACAGTAAACGATAATTTTCTGAAATTTACAATCATAATGATTTGGTAGTTTATTGATCTTTATTTAAATCTGCATTAAAATACTGAAGGTTATTCGATCAGGATTAGGATAATTTTCAGCTGATCGTTATAAAAATTCAGTTAAATCCTTTAAACACGATCATTTTAGTGCTGATCCCCTGTGCTGATCATGATTACATTGTGTCTTTTATTGAGGTTGTCGCGTGCTGTGACTATCGATTTACTCTGGTTTTTTTCTGTACCGTGGAAGTGGGGCGTATTTAATTGCGCTGTGGTTGTGTTTGTGGCTGAGTGGCTCACTTCATTGATATCGGTTTCCAATGAATGCCCTTAGCCTTACTGGCATCGTCATTTGTCGCATGCGCTCACAACAATGTAATAAATAACACTTAAATTACATTTAACAGGCGCTCAGTATCCACTTAAAAATCCGATGCTCGAAGAAAACAATTCCGATAAAAGTATTGAATTGAGTGGCAACAAAAAGTATAGATCGCTTAGCTTGGAATGTTATCGTGGTCGTGGTAAATGTGCGACTTAAAGTAATATTTCTATTTGGAAAATTAACATAAATTAACAACTAATATTGTCGGGAGTACGACAATGTCTATGTAAATTGAGGCAGTTGCTAACTGCCATAAAGATGCTAAATTCGTTGTGAAAATACAAAGTGGCCATAAACTTGCTGCACTTTATGAACTGCATTTTCACTGTGCCGTGCACGACCCAATCGCATTCGGAGTATTAGTCCGAATGGCTGTTGTTGTGGTTGTTACTGCTGCTGTCGTCTACATTACCGCACACAGCTTGGTCTCGAGCAACGACCTATATCAACAACAAATGCTATAAAGACACGCAGCTAGCGATCCAAACCGAAGCGAAGCGAAGCACGGCGAACTGAGAGAGCCCAGCAGCCACAACCAACTTTACTCACGTTGCAATGACCTACTCCTAAAGAGGCTAGAAGTGCGGTGTGTAGAGTGGAAGTTAAGTATTGGGTATAGGATGGGATTTGCTGACTGCAAGATGAAGATGGAGATGGAGCCACTCCTTCATTCCACTGGCATTCGTCGGGTAAATGAAACTCTTTCATTATGTGCAAATGCCATGCGAGTCTCTGGTAAACAGGCCTAAACAAACTCTGCAAAAAGTAAACCTTGAAACAATTCAACGGTTTCCTCATTAGCGTCGAGACGAACCGAACGTCGATGCCAAGAAATACGAGTGCAGCAATGCCAGGTTCCCCTGTCCCGTACTCCCTACTATCCGCTAACCCTTTATGCCGTGAAAAACGCTGACGCTTCAGTTGCTGTCGCTGCCGACGCCGACGCAGCTAAATTGATAAGAGGAACATAGCATTGAAATTCAATATCAGTGCGAAATACACATAAAACATTGGAATAAAAAAATGAAACCTCCTCCACACTGAGCTGTGGTGTGTTTTGTAGGTTCTGCACCTCGTCACTCACCATTCGTCGTCGTCGATCGACAGTCGACAGTCGCTACCGTCAGCTCAGCGGAGACAGAAGCAGCGGCAGAGGCAGCGCTGCTATCGATCGTAGCAGAGACAAAGTCTCTGTCTCAGTCACAGTTACCGTCCCATTCAGATTCGGTCTACACTTCCAAACAAAACGTCGACGTCGCCGTTCAGCACCGGATAGACAGCGAACAGAGCGCGGCCAGCGAGGTTGTTTTTGCTGCCCAGGAAACCCACGGCCCACAAGAAAAGTCTTAAAGAAAAACCACTTCCAACTGCCAACTGCCAAACCGTCTATCTGGCCAATAGAGTTGATTTATTTAATTTCTGACGACTCCGAAAAAACACGCGCGCTCACTCAATTGCAGTTAGAAAATTGCACGTGGTACCGTCTTCTTCGGCAGCTGAAAACACATCTCTTCCGTCAGCAGAGACAAATGAAAATTACCTTTGAAGTGTGCGACGCGATACACGTGTGTGTGTGTGTTTTGGATTTTAGAAAGCAAATCGCATTGATAAATGTTCGGAAATAAATAAATGCGCAATTTGTGCTTGCCACTGCCGAAAAGTGAATGAACAATTGTCGCGCACTAAGTGAAAATCGTTTGATTACAGCGCATACCCCAAATAATTCACGCTGTGTGTAGCTATAGCTATAGCTATTCAAAGCATCTGTTGTCGGGATCAACTCGTGCCATAAGCGATAAGACAAAAAAATAATCTAAAAAGCAAACAAATTTGAAACATTGTGAATAATCTGTGAGGCAAAACATAGGAAATATACAAATTATTTCCGCATTTACTCCGAATTGCTAACAAATTTACTCCGAATTTACTCCGAAATCAAAATAATTGCCTTATATATTAGTGTTGGCATAAAAGATAGACATTTCAATGTACCTACAAACGTGACTTACTCCGAATTTGCAAAAATAATTAACTCCGAAAACAAAACCCAACGCTAACTACATCAGTACCTGCATTATTGTAAATACTCCTAAGAGCTGGATAAACTCCTACTTGACTCCGAATTTACTCCGACTGTCCACCGAATCCAAATTCAACGCTTACCGCATAATTGCCAGCAATTTGGATACCTTGGATAGCTACTAGTTTACTCCGAATCAACTCCGAATACAACATGCGCACCTTTAAGCGTGGTTTCTTCTGCTCGGATCTGTCCCTGCGTTACCCCTACCATGAGTGCACCATTACTGTACCCATGCTACTGGTGATGATGCTCCTGCTGCCCATGCTCTTCATTAGCGTTGTGGAGATAATGCGAATCTGTCGTCATCTCCGAATGCGCGAATATCTGCGCAACTTGTGGCGATCACAGGCCACTTTCAGTTTCGGTTTCATCGCCACATTCCTCACCACAGAGCTGGCCAAGCATGTGGTGGGTCGACTGCGACCGCACTTCTACAGTGCCTGCCAGCCGCGACTGCACGACGGCTCCAGTTGCAGCGATGCCCACAATGCGGACGTGTATGTGCAACAGTTTTACTGCAGCAATCGGAATCTGTCCACGCAGCAGATACGTGAGCTGCACGTTAGCTTTCCCAGTGCCCACAGCAGCCTGAGCTTCTACTCGATGTGTCTGCTGGCGTTCTACGTGCACAGTGTGTGGCAGGGGCGTGGCAGTGCCCGCGTCATGCGGCACATTCTGCAATTCCTACTGATCATGGCTGCCTGGTATGTTTCCCTCAGTCGCGTGGCCGACTATTGGCACCACTGGTCCGATGTGTTGGCCGGCGCCGTTTTGGGCGTGGTGTATGCCACAATCACGGCCATTTATGTGGGCGATCTGCTGCACGCCCGTCGCCACAACACTGGCCCCGTTGCATTGGGCTACATGTGTGCGCCCACGAGCTGTGGTTTTGGCCGACACCATCATCAGCAGCACCATCTGCATCATCAGCTCCTGGCCGAGAATAATAATTCCACGACCTCAACAAAGGTGCATTTTCTGGCAGCTGCCGCAGTGGCAACAACAGCAACACCCAATGACAGCGACGTTGACGACGACGCTGACGTTGACTGCGATCGCGATGACATCGGCATCGATATTGACGACGACGTTGACGCTGATTACAAGCTGCCCACATCGCGTAATGCAACGCCAACGCCACCGCCACCATCGCTAACACACCTGGCAGCAGCACCACCTCAACAAACAACGCCCTCATTACCGTTACCCACTGGAGCAGCGCTGCCGCTGAGCTTGCCAAATGCGGTCTAATCCGACAGACAGCCGTAGCAGAGACTTATCTTTAGGATGGGGAAAAAATGCTTTATGTGCGGCGACAATTTCGACGATTTTTCCATTAGAAATTTTTTAATTCGGAATCGAGTAAACCAAACCGCACCGAACCGAACTGAGCACCGAAATATGTGATTGTGATAAGCGCGTGCGGCGCACACTCTTTACCTGATATGCACATACCGCTTTACCAAGTATATCAAATGATTTACGAAATCCAAACGAGGCGGCGTTGTGCAACGCCAGTTCGACAGTGCACCAGTCTGGCAACGCTGCGGGCGCACAGTGGTCACGTTGCGTGTTTTGTTGGCCTGCAAAACGAACAAGGAGCAACAACAGTTAGACCAAGTCTTTTGCAATTACTATGACTGCTTATGACTTTGGGCAGCAGCACATTATCAGCACTTCAAGTATCTGTATCTTTGTGTAGCTAAAGTTGCGCCGTATCTGTGGCAACTCTTTTACGACTCTTGGCGGCTGCCGCATGTTTGTTTGTAAACAAAGCCGCAGTCACGTCGCAGTCACGTCGCAGTCGCCGCTTTGAAGTCGCAGAGACAACAACGTGCAGCGTTTTTCCGCTCCAATCAGCTGGCACAATCGCCAGCTGCAGACTGCACTAGACGCCGACGCGGACAGAGACGTCGACAGAGACGCAGCTGCAGGCGCTGCATAGTTTTCAATGCTTGCCGATAAGGCAAATAAAAAAGTATATAAATAACGTACAAATAAAAAATAAAATCAAACACAAAAGAGATGAATTGTAGTTGTAGTTAAAGCACATTAAAAATTGATTATTATTATTATGTTTTTCAATCCTAATGATTTATGAACAATAGTATTTATTAGCTGTAAAACTTTAATCATAATTTCCATAAGAGATTTTAATGGCTTTCGTTGTGGAAAGACAAAAAACAATAATAAACAGAATATTGTTATTGTTTTACTTGATTTATGGAGTGCTTTTAATCTGCTTAATTCGACATTTAGCCAGGGAAGTCCCCCCAGCCGCCAATACCAAGGAATTCGAGGAAAGTTTTCTATCTTATCTTTTGTCTCATGGCAATTTCTTGTATTCGTAAGATCTGTTATCAAGCAGCGCCAGATAAGACAAAGACCAACGGCGTTTCTGATAACTCTTGTCGATAAAATATATATACAAATAAACAAATGTATAAATGTTTATAATTTACTCCAAGAATTGTGAGTAAACTAAATATGTAGTACAAGTGAGTATTTAGGAGTGCTTGCTATCTAATCACAGCGAGTAAACCTACAGGTATTTCATAATCATATCTTTATGTGCTTTCAATTTGTTAGGAAAAACGTGTTCTATTGGCATAACTTAACTGATAAATGAAAATAAACAAATTTCGTTTGCGAAAGAATTTTGTCGTCACTGACACAAACAATCGAATTCGGAGTAATTTTTCCCTTGATCTAGATTCCTTTTTGACTGTTTTTTTTCTAATTGGCTCAACTGAATCTGTCACTGAAATTCAATTTCCTGTGATCTCTATAAATTTGCTTTGCCACAAATCCATTTTAGCGAAACTGCAAGGCACTTGTATCTGCCGTTGGCATAATCAATCGAATTGCCAATTTACTCATCTGGTCTTAAATTGATTTCTGCCCTCATACACTTAGTTGGCTTTTCAGCCGAGCGATTGATGTTTAAATTCGTGCAATTGAGGCGCATTACCTACTCACCTAGATATGCATACACTTAGCTACAGATACATTTACGGGCAAATATATAGATACAGCTACATGGCTGGCACTTTGAACTAGCTACGGTAGAACTACAAAAGACTTTTGTGGTTGGCTGAGATGAAACCACAGCGAAAAGCCATAGAAATAAAACACAATACTAAAGTCGAGCAATTTATAGTTGTAAGCACACATATCGTAGATACTCCAACTCACTCAAAGATACTTAAATACCGGGCCACAAAAGATCTCTTTACCAATACAAAACAATTGTGTGCAATCTACCAGATAAATTTCGACTATGGGTGAGTTTTTTCTCCTATTTTTTCGTTCGCTTTTTAGGGTTGGGTTGACTGCTTATATGTGCAATGCTGCATGCCACATGCAGCAGCTGCAGTTTTACTCTTTTTCCAATTACAATATCTATTTTCTTGGCTTTTTACCTTCTGCCACACATGATATTTATAAATGCCAAGGAATCCCTGCAAACAGTGGGCAAAAAGGAGCAAATAGTTCGGGATTGGAAAGACTAACGAAGATTAGAACAAAAAGTATCTAGAAGTAAAGTTATTAAAGGAAAGTTTAGAGTGAAATTTGTATATTTCATCGATACTCCAGTTATGTTAACCTTATTGTGCTATAACTGTTTACTCAAATCAATAATAATCTGCAATCTTTACTCACTTTTCCACTGTTTGGAGCAGACTGTGCGCTGCCTTTCATCTACATCGATGTGTAGTTTGTCTCAGCAGCATCTATTGACATTTCCTCAAAAACTTTTCTCATCAATTCATGTCAGTGTGCAGGAGTGTGTGTATGTGAGTATGTCTGTGTGTGTTGGTACTTGTAAATACGACAACGTTTATTGTCATTGGAATTATTACTGCCACATGCGCGTGGAGCGGAGGCAGCCAGTCAGTCTGCCAGTTTTCCATGCCGTCTCCAGCGTCAACTTCATTGTAGGTAGACATCACAATGGTTGCTAGGGGAAAACCTGTTTTTCAGTTTGGCTTTTCTTTGCCCGCCAGCAGGGAACAGGAGCTGGTAAGAGGTGCGGAGGAGTAGGAGGCAGGGGAATGTGGACGGAGAAAGGGCAGAGAGTTTGGGACTCTAGCAAATGTCTTGCGTATTTTTTTGGCGTATGCGAAAATTTAACGAATCATGAAATACGATAATTGAACCATGCACAAGAGTTCTTCGTCGTCGACTGCGACGGCGACCGAGACGCTGCCGCTGACGTCGACAGCGACAGCGTCGTCAAAATCAGCAGCGAAGGCGTCTTGAGCTTCAGTTTCAGTGCCAGTTGCTGCTTTGTTTGTTCCCTCTCTCTTTCTATATCCTTACATGTAAGATATACAAATACGTGTGTGAGTGTGTGTGTTGCCTATGTGTGTGGCATAATAAAATTTTATTGTAGCCAAAAGTTGCTACCACTTTTTCACGGTAGTGAGGCGTAGTTTTTTGGCATGTGCACAACTCTACTCTCGTAATTGTTTGTGGTGTGTGTGTGCGCGTGTGTGTGTGTACTTGCCTCCGGCTGTGCAGGGGGCAAACGGGGGAGGGCATGTGCACCCAGATGGTTAGAAATTAGCGCTATGTGTGTGGGATTGAAAGGTTTTAGTTGGATCTGAACGAGAATAACTGTGCACGCAACACACAATGTCAATGGTTATCGTCAATGCCTTTGATTTCATTTGCCAGCAATTTGGGAATACAATTTCTATAGCATAATTTCAGGCGGAAGATTAAATTTCTTTAAGAGCTATTAAAGTGGCTAAAGATTTAACTAATCTCACAGCTCCGTCGTGTCGTAAAAATTGATGTGTTTTAATGGCAACTTAAAACTGAATCTACAAAGTAATTTGCAACTTTAAAACAAAGTAGGAAATTTAATTAAATAATGAAATTCACTCAGTTTAGAGACTTAATCTATAATAAAATAACTATAAAATAATATGTATAAAAAGTAAAATTTAGATATAAATTCAGTTTTATTTGAAATTTCAAAATTAAATATTGAAATATTTAAAAGGTTTGTTATTTCATTTTGTTAAATTAAGGTAACTTTATAATTATTAGTTTACTGTGCGGAACAGTAGCTGCGACTTTACAGCTGAACAGTGTCAGCAGCTGAAAAAGTTGCGGCATACTTCTAGGCGCCTAGTGATATTATAACTGCGTTTCAGTTCGGCCATTGAAAGCAGCACCCTAAGTTATGCAATTTTTATGATACTCAAACTGCTCTTCAGCGAATACGATTGCGAAAACCCTGAATATTCTTGAGCTGCTTCTCCACCTCCTTCAAGTACTTCTCGGGCAGACAATTATGACGCATGGCCGCAATCTTAGAACTGATCACCTGCTTGATATTGGCATCCCGTTGTCGCTCCTGATCGAGCCACTTTTGCATGCGATCATGTTCGATTTCTGCTCTACGACGACGTTCTGCTTCCTTGTCGGTCATTTGCTGCTTGAGTTCCCTGCGATAACTCTGACTTCTGAGATCGCGCTCTCGATCTAGTCGGCGTTGCTTTTCCTCCTCTTCGCGCATGCGTTCCAGCACCTTGTTGAACTCGTCCTCGGCATGAGCAATCTCCTGAGCGATGCGTTGCTTCATTTCTTGAGCCTGTTGAGCACGTGACTCGAGCAGATCTCGCTCTGCCTCTCGCTTGGCCATAGCTGCTTCCTTCTCCCGCTGGCGATACTCTCGCTCTACACGATTGCGATCCTTTAGATACTTTAGCTCCTCGTTGGTGTCACGAGTCTCCTGTGCCTCGGCCGCTATGGTAAAGATACGCTGTTGTCGCCGTTCAAACTCCTTTTTCACCAGCTTCTGCATATCCTTGAGCTGGCGTTCCTTCTCTTGCTTCTCACGCATATAGGCTGCCACGCGAAGCTCTGCTAGTCGCTCCTGCTCCATGAGCATTGTCTTGAACACATTTGACATTTCTCGAATTCTTTGCAGCTCCTCACGGAAGCGAACCTTGCGGAGCTGAATAAAGTTGCGCTGACGCTCTTCGTCCTCCCTGACCAACTCTGAGGCCTTTCGCAAGTGTTTAGCCTCCTCGGCGACTCTTTGGGCCTCCAGAAAACGTTGGTTTTCACGCTCGATCAGCTGCTGGCGAATGTCTTGGGCGTACTTGGCTCTCTTCTCGATCTCTAGACGCTCTCGTTGATCCTCTGCACTCAGCGCTTCCTTGGCTCGCTCGTTGACCATTTTAGCCAAACGCTCATCGTCCTCTCGCAGTGCTCTGGCCAGCTGTTGTTTCTCCTGTATCTGTGCCTCTCGAACCGCCTTACATTTGGCATCCAGAATCATGCGATTGATCTGTTTAACCTCCTCCTCTTGCTCCTGTTTGGCCAGTACTGCCCGACTGAGCACAGTGTTCTGCTCATCCAATGCTTCTGTGATCTCTTCGCTGTGTGGATCGTCCTTGGGATCTCTTTTCCTGGCAGCATCGATTGCCTTAAAGCGTCGCTTTGTGTCCTCCACCAACTGCAACTGCCTGCGATGCTCCTCCTCGCTCCTCTCAATGGCTTTAAATTTGTCGTCGATGGTCATCACTTTGCACTTGTCCTTCAGTCGCTTTAGGTCATTTGGACGTAGTACCAGCTCCTTGGTGCCTTGATTACGCCTTCTCTCCCGCTCATTCCGCTTCAGCTGTTTCTGGTCAAAAGCGGCAAACTGCTCGCTTCGACGACGAAAGGGTATGTAGCTTGAGTTGGGTGCCATCGATGTCATTGGCCGATAGCCGCCAGGAGGCGGACGATACGCAGCCGTTTGAGCTCTGGCTCTTAGCTCCTGGCATCGCTGCTTGAGCTGCGCCTCTGCGCTCACAAAACGCACATTACAGGCCGACAGACAGGGCATTTTAAATGCCAATCAGTAGATGCAGATACCCCAAAAAAGCGGTTTAAACTGTGATCGGTTCGCTGCGGCAGAAACACTTCCACTGCCACAAAATGTGGTAACAAATAGATAGAGTAAAATGTTTGCATGCGTTTTATGTGTCTGTTTGTTTAGACCGCAAGCGAGGGTCACCTTGGCAGCGGTCTGGTAACCCTGGCACTGCACCCTGGCGTCAATGTGTTTGGCAACACCCTTCGTTACCGCAGGAGCAGGAACTGCAATTGATTTTGTTGGAAGAAAATAAGTAAAATCTTTTCACTTTAAAGCACATCTTCAGCTATGCCAGCTAACAATCGTTTGGCTTGTTATCTGTTTTACCCACTGACCAAACATTTAAACAAAACCCAAAACTTATTTTTCGTCCTTCAGAAATGCAATGAAGCATAAATTTGAAGCGCTGCTTTCTAATGATTTATGCGCAGAGCGGTAGAACAAAATGTCTACACTGCACAAAATTTGTAGCTACTTTAACAAAGCCAAATTTAAAAAAAAAAATGTGAACTGTAATCAATAAAAATTTCAGTGTCCTAATAGTCAATCAGAATGAATTATTTGCAGACCTTTAAATTCATGAGTTTTCTGTTCAAAGTTTAAAGTTGTGTGCAGTTTTCCATGTGTAGTAACTATACGCACAACATAGCACAACAAAACACACACACACATGGAACACACAGCTGCTCAATGATGTGTGTGAATGTGTAAAAGAAGTCAGCAATTATGCGGCATACAAAAGCAATAAGCCAACAAAATTCACACATTGTGGCCATTGGCCATGTGAGACTTGAGACTAGTGACTAGTGACTGGTGACTGTTTGGGCAAGTAAAAACTCATTCGGATTTGGCAACTGGACATTTGAGATATCATAAGAGGAGGTAGTCGTAGTTGAGGGCATTCCCACATCCAAGCCCATCCAATCGCTCCCAATGCCCAACTGGGCGTGTTGCAAGTCTAAGCTGGCAAAGTTTACGGCCACACATACAAATTAACTTGGCCAGAGAGCAACAGACAGTCCAGTTACGCCACGCCCACATTGTCAAACACACATGGACTGAGCAGAAGCAGAAATCTCGAACTGAACTGAAGCATTCACAACGATTTCTGCTGACTTTAATAAAAAGTTTTTGCTATGAAAACTTTCACTAGTCGAATTCCGAGTCCTTTTTCAAGCACTTCACAGATGCATTCAGGCGTTAAAGTCAACTTAAGCTCCCAGTCTCACAGTTAGCCCCACTTCCCACTACCCATTCTTCCAGCCATGCCATTCCACTGGGGAAAACTCGCCTCCATGGGGAGCACATTGCCTGCCGCAAATGTAAATTGACATTTTCGAGTGCACGATTGAGCAAATGAACACTTTTTTTTTTGTTTTTTGGTTTTTTTGGTCCTGGCCAAGGACCTTTGGCAAGTGTAATGGTAGTCAAGTTGTTGGATTAGCAGCAGGCCTCAACAGCAGGGCGAGAGTTGAGAGGTCATGCATGGCCGCTTCGCACATGGACTTACTGATTACATGCAAAATGCTATTGGCCATGACACAGTGGGCGATTTGAGCAGCTAACAAAAGAAAATGTCTCTAGTATAGAAAAACTTTAGACAATGAAGTACATTGAGCTAAACTTTAAAATAGTATTACTAGTTTAAGAACACAGATTGCTAAGAGTTATCTTACTTTAATGTATATTTTGGCAGTTACTTTACCAAGAAAAATTCTCTCTACTACTAAAACTAATCATTATTTCTCTCAATTCACCCACTGTGCCTGTTCATCGCTCTTCCAAAGGGCTTGAAGCGAAAGCAGCGCGAGTTTAGCTCGAAGGCATCATTAGAGGATTCTTAGCTACGGATCAGGTCTTAATTTATGTGCTTAACCTCGTAGAATCACCTTCTGTTGGGTAATTGAAGTTGAGCCATAGACTTGGTCGGGACGGTGCGTTGATTAGGGCCTAAAGACGCGATTAGCTTAGTTAGTTTATCACACGACACTAACTGATATCTTTTCTCTTTTCTTGTTATCTTTACAGGTGAGTACAGATTGGCTGAGGACTAAAGCGGACAGGAGAAACGTGCCGTAAAGTTGAGTGCTCAACGGCATTAAACAGTGCGCAGGAGTCGTGTGAGTTCTAGACTGACAAATGTCTAAACTTGAACGAAATCCAGACAACGACTATATTCCCAGACAGATTTAGCCATTGAAATTGACTTGAGCACAAAACTTTGGACGTCAGTGTTGAGTGTCTGAGAGTGTCTAAGTGTCTGAGTGCCAGAGTGCATTACGCATACGCCACGTATGCGAAGATGGCAGGACCCAATGGGCCTATTACAAGACCAGCTTCTGCTGTTGCAGCCGTCAAATGCTTTTTGCCCTATGATTCATTGGTCTGCCACACCCACTAGAAGGGAAAAGGGAAGTGGCAGAGGGGAGTGTAGTATCTGCTACTTTTAGACATGTATGCTCTGACTTATTTGCATAAATTATGGCGGAAGAGAGCAAGAGAGAGAGTATATGTCGGGAAAGGGCGCGTACGGACTCTCCATGGCGATGCTGTTATTTATATATAAATTTCCCACTGACTGACATTCGATTTCCGGTTCTCTCTCGCTAACATTTTCATAAACATGTGCTGGGATTTTAAACCAGCTTCTAGTCCTCTACTGACAACTTTGCATAACTTTGTGTGGGAATTATTGATCGTCGGCAGCTTTCAAGTTCGCTTGCCAACAACTTTTACCCGCCCTTTTCCCTCCATTTCCCCTAACCAAACCACGCAACTTAAGCAATTTCATGCAGTTTCCTGTCGTCGGGAGGACTAAGAGCACGTCATTTATACTGTGGCTCTGCCTGAATATCGCACGCATATTTTTATTTATTTGGCAACATATTTCGTAGCCAGATCTGAGGCTAGCATGCTCTGTTTTCAGCACACATTACTCATACGCACCGTTGAACTTATGTTTTGGTCAATTTTTTACAGCAAGTGTCGTTTTCGGTCTCTTTCCCTTTCTTTCTATTTCCATTTAAGGGCTGCACATAAATTTACACACATTTTCATTGTAAATTAATTTTATTTTATTTTTTATGTACAGCCATTTTCTTTTTCCAACATTTTGATTCATTTGGGGTCATATGTTAGGCTCTCAAATCGTTTAGTAATATACTCACATGTGGCCCAAATGCCTTGATTAATTGGCCCAAACGACAAGAGCACACACACACTCACAAGCCATGTTTCTGATTAGTTTATTTGCCTTTTCATTCCCTTAGGTCATTTTCCAGCTGGCAAACTATTTGAACTAATTATTCTGGCCTTTCAGAAACTCAAGTCAAACTTATTGATAGACTTGATTTAAGCCAATATTTCAATAAATCTGAGATTTATCAATGAGCGAGTGCTCTGGTCTCTTAATTTCCCAAGACTTTTTAATTTCTTTGACCTGCTTTCTTGTGATTGTGTGTGCATGTAAATAAATTTCATTGGAATACAATTTTAATCATGCTGCAGAACGAAACTGGTTTTATTTCTTGCTTGTTTTTGCATTTCACTGGCCCTCGATGCAAACGGCTTCAGCAATTCTCGTACATGCCACGAAAAATATAATTTATATTTAATCCAACACACAAACAAGTCATTAACCATATTTGGCCAGCCAACCTGGTCAGAATGGGACACGACAGGGCAGGACAGGACAGGACAGGAGAGAACCTTCCACTGACATTTGTTGTGTTGCATGTAAAAACGAAATTTATGAAGACTGAAGCAAAGAATTACGGTCTCTGTGTCTCCCCTGGTACACCCAAGTGCTGCCTGTCCCTGGTTTGTCCCAGGTTCACGGGATATTGTCAGTTACTTCAGCGAGAGTTGTACCCTTTGGATTATTTATGGTGATGCTGATAAGATGTTGGGTCAGGTTGGTCAATTGCTGTCCCATTGTGAGTCACAACGTAGTCATATCATCATCATCATCGTCGTCGTCGTTGTCGTCTCAATATGTCATTGATGTGTGGCTTTTAATAGACTCTCTACAATTAAATGTCTGGGACCCCCCGTTCGGTTCGATCAGTTCAATTTAAATTCAATACACTCTTCCCAAGTTGAATCAGCGGCAAATTCGCAGAAATTTACTTGAAAATATTTGAATTGAATTTATATGCAAACTGGGCGTAGAACGAGTACGAGTACGAGTCCAAGTATGAGTATAAATATGAGTATGAGTACAAGTATTCGTATTATGGAAACCACACGCGTACGTGCAACATTCAAGCTCATGTCTGACTGACTCTGCTAGAGACAGACAGACAGAGAGACGGAGGGACAGTGGGACAGACTGACTGACTTTGACGTTGGCGCCAGGCGACGCTGACGCCGCTGTCGACGTCGCCTGCGATTCTGATTGCGATTACGTGATATTTTAATCAATTTTCTTTCTCTTTTTTGTTTGCCACATTCACAAGTCGTCGATCCTCTGCCCGAACTGTAAACAAACTGCACTTGCAAGTGCACAAATTATGGCAAAAAAAAGCAGAAAGAAAACAGCATAATTTTTGCAAAAATGTTTATGCAAATTCGCAAATGTTTTAATTGATTAACGAGCTGCGAAGTGTGCCAGACCCATCAGCTCATCCGGCAGTGAATTGTTTTTGTATTCAAATTGGTATTGTTGTGCGTTTTAATTATTGTTTATTGTTGTTGTTCTTCTTGTTGTGGATATTGCACATTTTGCGAAAATATTACAAATTATCCGCTTGTTTATTTACTTAAGGGCAAATTTACTGATCCCTCAGTTGTCTGCTTGAGAATGCAGCAGGAAAAATATTAAAACTAACTGAATTTAAGTTTTAATATTTTTGAATAGATTAAGATACTTTGCTGCTAGCAGCTTTAAATTTTTATTGACAGAGATGAATAAATTATATAAAAAAATCTTTAATAGCTTTAAACGTATTACTAACTAATAAATATATATGTATATAGTATATGCATACATTTGTTTAAGTTGCCATAAATTTGGCTCCGGCTGTGAGTCCTCCCACCGCACTTAACGCCATTTTGACGTACGCCTGTGGCCACTTTACTGTCCAGCCTCAGACTGACCATTAAAACCGAAACTCAAACTTGACCGACGGAGGCAACAGCGTCATGCAGGCTGCAGCTTGCACCTCAAAGGAGTAGGGAGTGGGAAAGTAACTGAACCAACATCAGCAGCAGCAGCGGGAACATAAAGCTCCCAAGTGGAAAAACCAATAAACAAAACCCATTTTGAGGGACAGCAGCTAAGAAGTGTGGGAGTTGTGGGTTGGGGGAAGGGGCGTGGCAGAGGTACTGCACCTAGGAAGCGCTACCACGCACTTGAAGCGGCCGACGAGAAATAAATTACATACAAAATAACTGCAATACATGTAAATAAAAGTAGACACCCACTGTAGGGTCCTGGGACTGGACTTATGGTCTCTTCAGCTGCAGCAGATGGGTGAAGTAAGGGAATCTCGACAGCGACGTCGGCGTCGACGTCTCATCAACTGGCAGCCAAGTAAAAAGTCAGCCAAGGGAACAGTCAGTCTATTGTCCTGTGTCCTGTCTTCTGTATCCTGGGGATATGTGTGTGTGTGTGTTGCTGTCCAAAGGACTTTTATGCTTGCCACATGGCTGCTGTCCTGCACAGCGACATTTTGACGTCCCCAGCTCTGCAGGCTCGAGTGTGCCGTGGACCAAAGACCGAGGAGGAGCAACCAGACCAGACCGCCCGAGGCCAAAAGTATCACTTGTCAGATTAATTTACGTGTTTGTGCTGCTGCCACACCACCAGCGCCAGCTAGGACTATAGCTCTGTCTACTCTGTGTCCTATGTCCTACGTCCCTCCTCCTGTGTCTTGTGTCCTATGTCCTGAGCCCTCTGTGTGTGTCCTGACAAAGAAATCAGCTGCTGCGCTACGCTGCGGTACAGAGCGGTGCGGTGCGGTGCGGAACTCCACACGCAAAAACCGGAGCTGAGGCATGTCGCCGTCGTATTTACTTGGAGTAGCCTCATTCCTGCATCTCCTTCCTTCCCGTTCAGGTTCTCTGCCGGGGCTATGTAAATTTAGTGTCCTCACAGAACCGATCCTTTAATGTGCTCAAATTTAAGTGGACAGTGTACACCTCACACCGTTTCTCACACACCCACACACACCTTGAGCGCAACAAGCTTTAATTTTGCATTGCAATTTTAAGTCCGACACGCCCCCAAGCGCCTTGCAATCACGCCCCATGCGTTCCACCTATGGGGCCCACTCCCCCATTGACTTTCCACCCTGTTCTGCCTTGTTATTTGGCATTTTTCAATTTGTTGAGCTTTGGACTCATCGTTGAGGCCTGGGGTACAGTGGTCACTCAAGATTTATTAGCTTAGCATGACAAAATCGGGTAAAGAATCAGTAATATAAGATTTATGAGAAAGTGTAGCTTTAAAATTTGCCTTAAAATGTTATTGATTACTTGAAAATGAGTATTAAGCGGTTTAATACTTTAAGATCTGAAATTTTCCTGAATTTTAGATAGATTTCAAAAGATTCAAAGTTATAAATTTATTTATTATTATTCATTAATTAGTTTGAAGTACTGAGCTATTTTTCTACTCCTTTTAATTTAGTTTCATTTAAAAATTTTATTGTCAGCTTTTATAATCTAACCCACTGTAGGGCTCTGTCCCTCTGCATGCACTACTGGAGGTTGGGCCGTGTTTTGTGTATCGTCGCTTGATTTTAAGTTTTAATTTATGCAAATTGTTGCTATTTGTTGTTGCAGGTACTGTTGTTGTTCTTCTTGTTGTTGTCATTGTTTTTGTTGCTGTTATTTTTACACATGTGAGTTGGTTCCTCTGTAATTTTGTCTCCCCCGTGTGTGAGTCTGTGTGTGTTTGTGTCTTGATGTTTGCTTTAGACGCATTTAAATTTTACCAGTGCCACGCCCACTATCGACTCACCGCACTGACAAATGCGCACACAGTCTCTGTCTCTGCCTCTGTCTCTGACGCAGCCTCTGCCTCGCTGCCACCGATAAGGATAATGGAAAATTTATTAGTTTAATTGAATTTCTAAGGCGGAAGTTTTACGTTTACGTAATGATATCGTCGTCGTCCTTTGGCATCCCAGCTTGGTCCTTTGCCTTGTTGTTGTTGCTGTCGGTGGCCGTGGTGGTTTGTATACATTGTAACCCCCTCTCCACACCTCTCCCGTCTCCGTCTATACTCTCTGCTTTCTGCATGTGGCTGCTGTTTTAGTTTGAGGTTTTGTATGGCTCAATAATTTATTAATGAATGCATTTGCCTACCACTTTTTTGCCCCACTGAGATTGCTTTTAACTTTGCGTTGGGTTCGTTTTGGTTTGGTTTTGCGGATAGTGGTTTGCTGGGCTTCACTTGTCTGGGGGCATGGTTTTTGTTCGATTATCCTGCTGATCAACCCCTTGGGGTCCTTCATTAGTTACCTGCTTATCAGTTTCGGAGCAAAAAACTGAGTATGGCAAGTAACCACTTCCGTTGCACTTCTTATTTCCTTTTGGGCCAGCAAAATTTGCATAGAAAATACCGTAGTGATAACAATCGCTTAGGTGCTATCGGTGTGGTGGAGCAAGGACTGGGGGCGCCTAAAAGCATGCTAGACAAATTCTTAAAGGTGGAAAGTTAATCAGAAAACACAACAACAACCAGAAGCAGCTAAAAGCAAACGCAAAACAAAGCCAGACAGGGGGTGCTAGAGTGTATGCAAAGGACTGGACTACACTGACAGAAAAAGTTGGAACCACAAAAGCTTTAAGCCAAGTTTTCATAAAGGTTGTTAAATTAGCTTAATGAAAAAAGACAAGCAAAGTTTTATTAAAAGGACGCTGTGAGTCTTTATCTAGTTTTTTTTTAACAGTGTAGATTCGGTAGCCAAAACAAAACACTTAACAGCTGCCAAAGCGCTGACTGAGTGACCTGAAGCGAGCCCAGTGAGAGAGAGTGAGTCGCAGCGACCCTGACAGTGGGAGAAGTGGGAGGAATAGTAGGAGGAGCACGTTGAAGGATTTGGTGCAAAACGTTAACGGGAAACAGCGGCAAATGGTCAAGTGGCGACAACCCCTTTGCCGTTGCCCGAAGTGGTCAAAAGTGGCGCCGGGGTGCAAATGGTAAAAGCCAAATGATGAAAATGCTCCTGGTTTTGCTCCAGTTGCTACTGCAGCTCCCGGTGTTTGCTGCTGCCAATGCCAAAGTCCTTGTCGACAGAGAGCGCGCACATCAAAGGTGCGAGCTGCGCTGCAGGGTTCTTGTTTAGGCACTGGACGGAGGACTGTCGAGTGTGGAGTGGCAGGGAGAGAGCTGAACCTGGTGCAGTCCTGGTGCGCCACTTTGCATAAATGACGGGTGGAAGCGAAAATAATAAACTTGGAATACGCACGGCGTACAGCAAGGACTACAGCCAAAGGGATCGATGGTTTTGACTTGGTCGAGAACGACGTCGCTGCTTTCGTGACCTTTATGCCTTTTAATGCGGTTTTCGCCAGGCAGACACCCCTGCAATTTGCAATTAATCAGCAAACAGGCAACCTGCAGAAATAGATAAATAGACACACAGACGGACGCAGAGACAGACAGCCGAACAGACAGATGACAAACAGTTACTGGTATTGCATGCCTCTTCCCCTTACTCCCTCTCTCCTTCTGTTGCAGTTGCATATTTGCAGGCGTGTGGCAAATGTTGCAGGGGCATACATAAATTAACTAGCGTCTGTCCTGCCAGCAAAGGGTTAATTTTGTAAAATATTTTAATAGTCGCCACTGCAGTGCCATTTGGCATTTAAACCCCAGAGCCCCATCTGAATCAACCCTCGTATTGCCAGTTGGGAGGAATGGGTTCATTTGTGTTCATTTATTTTGCATTTCGCAAGTTTTTAATTTAATTTATGCGTTAGAGTCAATATGAGGAGCTAACTGACTAGCAGATAAGTCACGTGTTTAGCTGAAGAGTAAGAGATAAGTTGAAAAGGAATTAAATGTGGAACAGAAAGTCTAAGTTTCTCAAACTTTAGTGTTTTTAGAATATTATTAAAAATATTTAAATCTAATTTAATAATATTTTATTACCCAAAAAGGGTTTGTCTACGTTACACACTTTTCCAATTTATTATAATTTAAACTTAAGTCTTTCAAACTTTTACTTAAATTCAAAATGATTATATTTTATGAAACTCCAACTCCAGTTGCACATTCAAGCTTTTTTTCCTCAAACATTTAATTTAAATTCTAGAACTCACTTTAAAAAGTAGCTGTAGCCGTAGCTGTGGCAGGAGTAAGTCTAAGAATAATTCAAAAAATAATAAATGACAATTTTATGGAGTGGGCGGGAGTATGTGTAGGAGTAAGTAAAAAGAATAAGACAACCCAGGCCAGAAACTCCAAATCTTGCACATGTGTTGCCAGAGACTGTGGAGACTCCAAAGACTAAGGAGAGAGGACTGGAGACTGCCAAAAGGCAAGCCGAGAAAATAAGTCATTAAAATGCGGATTACCCAAAGCGTAGAAGTGGATTTTTGCATGTTATTTGCGCGATGCGTCGCCAGACTCTAGTCTTTGCAGGGCTACATGGATGTGGATGCGGATTTGGATTCGGTTGAGGCTCAACGCGGTGACTGACAGGGCGCCCGGGAGGCACATGAGCTGTGAATATGTTAAGCTCTTTCTCTTTCTCCTACTCAGACTTCAACTACGACAACGACACCGATGCCAACTCCAAGTTTTGCCCCTTCTGTCTCACTGGTTAGGCCTTTGGACTTGACAGGCAGCCAAGGACTGCAGAGCCAAGTAGTGAAATATTTATTAATGATCCTTTTAAGATTTTGCGTGGCACTGCCACATAATTCATTTTGCTCATAAACCGACTGACTCTAAATGATGAGCAGACAAAAAGAATAAACCAAATAGGAATAACATGGGAAGCGCCTAGCAAACAAATAGTTTAGATACGAATAAACATGTTCCAACTAAAGGATAAGCATCAGTATTAATTGAGTAAATGTTTTAAATAATCTACAGCTGAACTTAAGACCCCAACACTTCAATTCCAACCTTTTTCGAATTGAACCCAAACATAAATTGTGAGCCAATGAAATTCCAACCAGTCAGCGCCAACAATCTGAAGAACGCATTTAAATGCCAATTAATTTTTGGGTCCCAAAAACAAAACTGTCAAGTTGTTGAACAATTTCTGCAAGAATAATTCCCAGAATAACCCACACGTTTTCAAATTTTATTTTAAAATTTATTTTTAATATCAAAAAATGAAAAGCAGATAAAAAAGAGAAGCCGCCGTGTGTCTCTAAGCTCGCATTTTGTTTACGATCTCTTAAGCTTGGTTTATGACACCGCATCGATCGGTCGCTTCGTAGGTACGAGTATTTTGCTGGTTTTATTTGGCTCGAAATTTGCAATTAATTTTGATCAAGGAGGCGTGTGTTGATTTTTATTGCCATCAGGCAAGATGCTGAACTGACCTGAACGCGCTGACTCAGCCAAGTTAGTGAATGAACTGACTGTGAGTCCAGCAGCTGGCCACAAGAACAATGGGAACTGTCTGGAACCGAAACAGAGACTCCAAACGGGGCGTGTTTCTTTAAAAAAAAAAAAAAAAATACTGGAACGGAAATTAAACTAAAAAAAGAAGACATCCTCTAAGCAAGGCAGTTGGCCTATATCAGGTGCATATTTTGGTATTTTCAATCAAGAGCAAAGGAAAGCCTTGTGTTTCGCTGCCTTATAACATTTATAATCCAACTGAGGAGTTAATCAAAAGATGACAGTTAATTTTAATGCTGCAAGACCCAAGACAGGCATTTCTGATGCCATTTCCTTTTGGAATGGCTTCCATGGGCCTAATCCCCATTTAGCATTCATACGCGAATGTGTCGCCTTAAAGACGCCATAAATTTTCATTTTCAATATACACTACGTATGTGGCACAACATGTTTATATATATTTACTTTGTTGTAAGTGCTGCAAGTGCGTTCAATAAATTTTGCAGTCAAATCCGCCACTGGAACTCAGTTTGCTGTTTTGTTCTTTAAAAATGTGTAAATAAAAAACATTTCCACATAAGCGATTTTTCACGTAAATCAAATGTCGACCCGTTGATATTAAGATGAGAAGGAGTGAGTTGAGGAGGAGTGAGGACATGATTCAGCAGACCGGCATGTGTTGTTGGTTTTGCCCTCGGCCCCACAAAGTTATGAGATTAATTCGTTTGCTTTTTGCTCGAGTGCAAATTACAAAATTACGCCATTTCCTTGTGACATTTCTCAATTTTCAGTTGAATTGTGTGTGTTTGTGCGGGATTCGTTGCATTCAGTCGCCAGTCGGTCGGTGAATCTCTCGGGACAGGCGATAGGCGCTTTTGTTTTTCACATGAATTTAAATTTATAAATATTTAAGCGCTATGATAGACGTCGATAAAAGTACTGTGGCTTATGGGGAGCTAGGGAGGTGGAGGGGAATGAGTAGAGCAACAGCTGCTTGTCGCGACGAGACTTCACTGTAGGCGGCTCGCACGCTGTTAGGCAGCCACAAACAGTTCTGGCCCACAAAAAAAAAAAAAAAAAGAAGAAGAAAAACAAAACCTGTCAAGAGTCAAGCGTCGAGCGACAACAATCAGACAGTCCAGAGCAGACCTAGACCCACTGCTAGACCCATCCGAACCCAGAAACATAGCCAGACATTCTCGACTCGACTCAACTCGACTCGACATGATAAAAATGAATCTTTGATGTCATTTGGGTTTTGTATGAAAATGTGTTTTAATGAAAAAAGGGCAACAACAACAACGAGAGTTGTAGACAGTTCAAACTAGAGTCTGTTCTGTGCTCTGTTAATGAAATTTGCTCAGGTTGTGCGAGCAGGTCGCTTTATTTGCCAAAAATATTAAAATCATAAATAAATTATAAGATGAAATGCGAGAGAACCGCAGGAAAAAGGGAACTGCTATCTGCTTAAAGTTAAATACAGTAATGCGCTTTAAAAAACACACTGCACAGTGGGCAAAATTACCACATTTCGGACTAGTAAGAGGTTGGCTAAGCCAAACATAAGATTAATGTTGTTATTATGCTCTTGAACTATGTTTTAAGTCCTATACTGCCCACAGTGCACTGCTTAAATACTCTACCTTTTGTTTGGCTTTCACTCACATCTTGTGTTTTAATCATTTCAACAGTTCAAAACGAATTTCTCCTCTGCCTGAGATCAGCATCATCACAACACCCACAATCATTTGAAAGCAATCATTAAATGATTATTCAATTATTTCCCTCCCCTCCCACACCCCCACAACACTTTTCGTGTTGCATTATTCATTTTGGCCAAAGCAAAAGCAAAAGCAAAGGCAAAGGCAAAAGCCATTGAGATGCTTCTTCTGGCCAACAACAATCCAATTAACGTCAAAATAACGCCACATACTCGTAGCACAATCATAGACAAGCTCGTATGTAGACCCCGAGCGAATGAGAAATCGTTTAATAGGCGCATCAATCAGTTAGGCGTACTCATAAAACACCCGACAGCGGACAACGGACTGCGGACAGCGGACAACCGTGCAACAACACTTGCCAAGGAGAGTGGGTAGAATGGGGAGATGGTAAAGAAGAAGCAGCCGAGTTGTTGCACGAATAGAAATAAAACATGGTTGCATAGCACATCGAACAAGCAGAAGATGCAGAAGATGCAACATTCATTTCTTTTGAAGTGCCTGCCTCGCATGCAGCATGTGTATCTTAAAGATGCAGATAAAACAGACGGCAAGAAAAGAGTCAGAGAGCGCGAAAGAGCGAGAGAGAGAGAGAACGGCAGAGAACTCCCTCGGCCTGCGCTTAATTGTTAAAACAAATCATACGCTAATGGCCGTTAAGCAAAGTACGCCACTTGTACAGAGTATCCAAAAGATACAACATGTCTCCGATGTATCTCAACTCGTTCGCGGTGTCTCTCTAGTGCACACATTAAAAATTAAATAAACAATTTGCCGTAGTTTCATTGGAAAATGTGTGATTAAATGCAGTTGATGGTTCATGGTTCGCGGTTGCAACGATTTTCACGGCCTTTTTTATGACCATTTTGAAGTAGCTACCAATCTTTTGTGGAATTTATTTGAAATGCATTTTTTCGGTTTTGGTTTCGGTTTTTGGTTGTGGCCCATCAATTTTATGGCAAACGGATGTGTTATTTATTGCTTCTAAGTAGTTCACTTTGGTCGGAAACATTGAGGGCATAGACCCGAGTCTGTTGCCCCCTTAAAAACTACTTAAATTGGCAACTTTAGTTTTAGCATTTTCTCAACTAATTTTAAGAGCAATTTCTGTAAATTATTGCGTCAATCGAACGCTAATTGGCGGAGGTTTATTAGTACACTGAGAAGAAAAGGACTTGTAAAAATTAATAATAATTCTTAACTTTGCTAATGAGGTGTCTAAAGTTTAATTATTAAATTTAACTTACTTGAAAATCCCCAATTAATTTTTAGTTATCTTTAAATCTCATTTTAACTTGTAGTTTTTTGTTAGTGCAATAAATTGTAACCGCAGGATACGAGTTCCCACCGAAAACTGTATATCCATTGCCAGATTCAGCCACAATTCTAGCCAAATCAAAGTTAATGCAAGTGCCAATTGCCATGTTCGACTGTCAATCAGGACGAGAACTGTAACCCGTTTTATACACGTCTTTTTGGCTCAGGTCTCCGTCTCAAGTCGTAACTCTTTGAAATTTGTTTCCGCTACTCTCGCTCTCTTACTCTCTCTCTCTCTCCCGCTGTCTTTGTCTGTGCGTTACCAATTTTAAAGTTGGCCCTTTGAAGCAATTACGAAACCACACAACAATCGTTCAATGGCAAAATAAAAGCGACTTAAAAATAGACAAGGCAACTGACAGAACCCACAAACATAGCCAGGAATTGTCGGCTCTTGTTCTTATTTCCTCTACTTGTTGTTGTTGTAGCTTTTCTTCAATTTCGAGACAATCGCAAATTGACAATCAAAGTCTTCAAAGACAGTGAAAACTGCTGTGGCATCACAGCCAAGGAGCAACCGAAAAGAGCCAAAAACAGCCAGCATGGCATCTTTTCGAATCTTTTTTTTATCTTTCCTTACACATGTGTGTGTGTGAGGGTGTGTGTGTGAGGTGGTGTGCGAGTGTCTGCGACGCAAAAGCATTTGATTTAAATTGAGTTTGTGAAAATTTTCGTTGATTTGATTGAAGCAACTAAACTTGCACCCAGCCAAGGCAACTACAACTCTTTGCAACAACAACTACGACAACAACAAGATGCGTGGGTGTTGCAAGTGAGCGTGTGTGTGTATGTGTGTGAATTGCTGCTGTCGTGGGCGAGTTAGCGGTCTGCAACTAAAGTGCATGAGAAAATTACAATATACGAGTACATCAAGTATTTGAGCATTTCTCTAGCAACTTTCCTGGCAACCCAAGTATCTAAAAAATATATAAAATTCTAAACTATGTCCCTAAGTCATTAGGCTTAGAAGAATGGGTACTAAATCACTTGTTTTCCTACCCAAGTAAACTATAAAAATGTTCACTAAAGCCTTAAATTATGTGCAGAATTTACAACTCAAACAACTTGACTCATTTCCACAAACTTCCTGAACTAATTGAACTGGTTTTTGTGGCTAACAAACACTTTTTGATGTTGTTCGCCAATCGCGACACAATCAGCGAGCACTTGCTTGGCTTTGAGCTCAATTTGGCCAGGCTAACGGGTGTCTGGGCCTAAAAAATCTGTTGGCGAAGTTGAGTTTGTTTTTATTTTAATTACCCGGCGAAATGGATTTAAGTGTTTGCCACTCGCTCTAATCTCTAATGCTCCTGGCAGTCATAAACATTTTTATTTAACTAAGATGCTCGCTGTCTTCAGTCTTCTATCGGCAGTACCAGTTTTGGACCCTGGCTTTCGTCGAGTGCCAAGTGGGCGATAGAGTGTGTGTGAGTGAGCGGAAGAGGGCCTAAACGTGTATGTACAGCAATTTTGTCACCTCTATGCGCCACATCATCATTATCATCATTTTATTGTTCCAGACCGAGGCTGAAGCTACAGACTGTGGCAAGTGGGGCGACGTGGGGCAACTCTGGCACCCACATGCCCCACCAGCGAGTGGCTCATTAAGTCGTAAAAACATTTTAATCGCCGACGCGACGTCACCGACATCATTGAGATCCTCTTGCGAATCCATAAAGAGTTAATAAAAAACACAAAATCACGGCGGTCGCTCTCAGACAAAGGCACAACCAGATACAGATACAGAAACAGAACAACGTTATAAAAATAAGAAAATTTATATGCCTAACTTGTACTTTTGGTATATTGAAAGACCCTTGTCTCTGCGCTGCTCTGGTTTTTATTTTTAATGCTCACAATGCTTCATTACTCATACCGCAATCGTTGGCAAGACGGAGCTGGGGATGGGAAAACATTCCCCAACTTGTCCTGTGTCTGTGCCTGTGTCGGTTTGTTTACATTAGTGTCTTCCTTTGTCATCTGGGGAGATCTGGGCAAGTGCTTAAATAGCTAGATTTGGCTAATTGGCATTGTGTTTTGCTGGCGGATGTACTCAAGTCTCTCTGCCCCACACACACAGTTGTACTGCTTACGACAAATCTGTGGCCCGATAACCCCCATTCGGCAGTTACCAGAAGAGTTATGTATAACATATATCGCGGCTTTTAATAGCCATTGATTGTCGTTGTTAACATAAACTCGACTTGTAGACAACTGAAAAAAACTACAACAGAAATCCATTTAAAGTCGACAACTTCACGCGAAGCTCGAAAGGCATCAACGAAATCGAAAGACAACGCCTCCAAAAAGACTCCTCTGTTTCCCCTCGGTTTTCCCGCTGTTCACCTCACTTCCCACGATCCTCTTCCCCTTTAACAATTCCGGAATGCAGCACGAACTATGGAATATAAAAATAACCAGTAGAAAGGGAGTAATCTATGAGGCACGACTACAAGTTGTCCGTAAAATAATTTAACTATATCTTTATATAGTTTATGGTAATCAAAAATGATTGATTTTGAGTTGTTGATAGGATAATCAATTAGAAAGATTTCTTATCATAAATTGTCATCATTTTATCATAAATTATATTTTATTTGAGCTTCCCTTTGATCCCTTTTACCATAACCAATACACCCTTTAAGACTATTTTTAACGGGTATAACACCGATGAAAACAGGATCCCCCTTCACCTTATACATTCGCTCTGTCTCTCTCTGTTTCTCTCTCCATCTCTTTCGCTCTCTGGACTCTCGTTGCCTTTAGTCGTTTTCGATTTCTGTCGTCGCTTGTTGTTTGAATTTTTTCTCTGTTTTCATATAAATTATTGCGACACGAGTTCATTTTGCAGCGACCGAAAAGACAGACAACATTTAGTGGACGTTCATGGTACGCTCGGTCCTGTGACACGCCTCTTTTAACGAATGGGCGGCAGTGGCGATCTTGAACTTTTGCCATACGTCGGTTCATTTGTGTTGAATAATGTCGAGGAATTTTGTTTGCTGTGATTTCACCTCCACTTGTGCTATATCACAATACGCTTTGCATATCCGCAACGTCAGAGTTGGGATTTAGACCCGGTCCCAAAGGTAACTCTGCGGGTCTCCCCCCCTTACTCCCTATCTCCCCTTGTCCCCTCTTGTGTATGTAGCTTTTGGCAATGCGTGTATTTCGGCAGCCGTCTGGCATTGTTGTGTGCTCTTGTCTGCAGTGTCTAGACTTTTTTGGCAACCATGTCAAGGATTTTATACTCGCCCAAAAATGTAATTTTTATTGTTTCTGCGCATTTGGGAGCCATTGAAGTTGTCGCCAATTCGTGCAGTTATTTGGCAATCAGCGAAGCAAGTTGGTAAAAATGGGGTAGGGCTGAAGGCTTTTTAGTTGATATTAAGTACTGGCTGCAGATATGGAAAATCTTTCTTAAACTCGCTGAAACTTCATTAGACCTTTGCTCGGACTTTTCTGCACGCTTTTCAAACTGTTCATCTAATCATGGGCCAACACATGTGGCCAAAAGCGTGATTAAGTAAAGCTCAGCAATCAACTAAACTTTACACTCTAAGGAATAATTGTAAACTGTTAATAAAATATATAATTTTTTAAAGCATTCATTTAAAAAGTAATATAAAATTTGATTACTTCTAAATAATTCCAGTTTGGGTACAATTTTTGCAGTCTAAAGATTCCAAGGCTTTAAATATTAAAGTCAAAGACATTCAGGTCGAATATAGCTTAACACTATTCAGGGTCGTCAGCCTGCTCTTTTTGCCCAGTGTAGACAACCTACACACTTAATCCTCCTCTGTGTTTTATCTCCCTAAACTCTCCCAACTCTCCTGCTACAGGTGGCACAGCTAAATTTAATGGCAAGTGCAGTCGGTCGCTGATTTGAGGCAAGCTTGTGGCTTATGTGCACCTTGTTGCACGAGCGCAGATTCGCCGCCAATAAAGATCTCATCAAGTGCAACATGCATTGTGCGTCTCTTCCTTGTCCCCCCCCTTCTTCTCTTCGCTGCTTCTTCCACGTTTTACCTGTGCCTCTTTCGGGTTATTTGTGTAAACTTGTGGCTGGTCTTTGGGACTCTATCTCTGGCCTTTAATTTATTAATATTCTCATGCACTTCCCACTCGCAGTGGCCTCTTCTGCTCCTCTCTTTCTGTCTTTCTCTTCCTGTCTCTCGCTGTCTCTCACTCTTTCGCTGTGTATAAATTTTTCAATTTGCGATCTTTGAACTGCAGACAATGAATTCTTTATAGCTTAACCTTGTCTACTTCGACTACTTCAGCTTCAACTGCACTCGGACAACTGCACAATACTTCAACGATGTTTGGATGCTTCTTCCTCATGTGTAGACCCACTATCTTCAAGACCCTCCCGTTTCCACTCCCCTACCCCATTCCTAACCCATCCCACATAATTTTACAGCATTCTTGCTTAAGGTGAATGGGCAAAAGAGCAGAGATGAGAGTCGAATACAGTCAAATCCATGAGATTTTCCGCACTCTGTGTGTGTGTTTTTCTGTTGGATTCTTGTGATCAGAGTGCGTTTAAAAATAGCCTCGTTGCCAGAGACTTTTCTTTCATATTTCATGTTCAGTTTCCTGTACTTTATAACGGCACTTGTTGGGAAAAGTTTTGAGTAAACGATTATTTATTTTCACAAATGTGAAATGTAAAATGTGCATTTGTTTTACACAAATCCCAGAGCACTGAGAAACACTTCTCCGACTCGTTCATTGCGACCCATTTCACACTGCAGTCAGGCTTATTGAAATAAAATCCGATAACAGTTAAGGCCAAAGACAAATGCCAAACACGAACTTGGTTGGAAAACAAATTGAATGATAATGAACTTCTGTGAGTGCCATAGAAATAAAAACTAATGTCGCCTCAACACGAAAATGAAAACCAAAAACCAAAAACAAAAGAAAGAAAACAGAGATTTTTTGATGAACTTGGAAATGTTCCCATAGCTTTCAGTTGGCGGTCAAAACGATCACGAGAAGAGCAACGAGCAACGAAGCCCACCAAAAATTGTAGTCATCGAATATCAGGAACCCGAATTTATTGATCATGATTATGAAGCCGCACAAGTCGTGGCTGAGCAGAAGGAGCCAAAATGAAGATGCCCCCACGATTGGCAAGGCATTCGATTGGATTGACTTCGGAGTGGGTAGCCACAGGGCTTTGCAGCACTACCTGTTACAGATACTCCCATTGCACTCCCCTTGTGAGTGGTTTCCCCCCCTGATCGGGAGTAGAAACAGAGGCAGTTGCTTTATATCTTGTCGAAGTAATTCATACAATTTGACTCGTATGGGTGTTTGGCGGTAGTGGCTAAAGTCCTCCACAGCATGTATCTGTATCTTTGTGCCATTGAATTGATATCGGAAATTCATAAATAAACTTTGCCTTTTATTGATAAATCAAAGTGAAGTGCAGCACAGCAGGCGGGCGGAGTGGTTGTGGGAGGGGCAGCTGGGATTGCGTTTTCGATTGAGGTTGAGGTGGCCACAGACCATTGCGGCAAGCAGCGTGTGGCAGTGATGCGGACTTTTCGCACAAAAGTGCTAAATTCACATGTTAAGAGCAGGAGTCTCCACAGAGTTCGCAGTAGTAGCTAAATGGGCAGCACTGACTGCAGCGTGTGGCACATGTAGAATAAATAAAGCACTGACAATTCTTGAGCTCTGTTTAAAGTAGAACTCTGAAACTGCTTAAAGTTTTCAAACATTTACATACAAAAAAGCTGAAAAAGTTCAAATTTTACTGAAAGATTAAACTAGTTAGTAGAAGAATTTACTTAAAACTTAAGCTAAGCAAGTGGTAAACGATACCTTTTACTGTTAACTGGCAATTAAATGGTGGTGACTGTGTTTAAGCCAAGTGCGAGTATCGAATGACTCACAGAGTCAGTCATTAACCACAAAAACGGCAATCATAACCACATCAAAAGCGCTTCAATTTACGACTTTTCCTCTTAACAGAGTGGAGACAACAAAAACTACAATCCAAATATTTACATTCAACGATAAAAACCAATTCAAGCCATTCGGCATTTGATGGCTTATTAGACGCCACCAGCAAAACACACACAAAATCGAACAAAAGCCGCTTTTATAATATTTTTGGTTTTTATTCAACGATTTTTTAATTCCAATCATAAAGTTGCCTCGTTGTGTCAACTGCATTCGAGCGAAATGATCTTTTTTATGATTGCCCTCCAAAAAAAAATCACTCTATACACTCATCAAATATCCACAAATATTTATAATGAACTGAACTGAACACTAAAAGACTCCGAGCTTAAGCTTCGGGGATTGAGGAATAGTTGTCGCATTTGTTAAGTCGCTGAAGAAAAGACTGACAGCTTTTCTTGACACTCATCTTAAATGTTATGTTAATTTTCCAGCTAGCGGGTTTTTTCTTCTTCTGAAAATCAATCAAAGCAGGGAAATAAAGCTGTGCATTAATGCATTATAAAGGCGCGAAGTTGTGTAATCTGAGAGGGCTTAAAACAGACTACTTTTGGTATTGCATAAGCAGGAAGTTGTTGGAAAATGAAAGTAAAGGAATTATTCAAACGATGTGAACCAAAATGGTCGAAAGTGTCTTGGCTAAAATGTTGTCACTGTCACTTTGAGGTGTCTACCAAGTTCTCAGTAAACAGTAAGCACATTAGCCACAGCATCAAGAGCAGTACACTGTTAAAATTAAGGTTCAACAAGGTAAATATTTCCTAAATACAAAAGACAGCGCTTTCTTTTTGCCAAGTGTATTCGCAGCGTGTCTAAATGACTAAATCGGACATGTCACTGTCAAAGAGTCATATCCGTAGCATTTAATTTCATTTCGTTTCATTTCGCATTGCAGTTGTTGTTTTCGCTAATGAATACCGCAGACAGTTATCTACCATTTCAGCGTCCCTTAGCGGCATTTGCCATTGGCCTTTGGCAATTGGATTGTGGCCAGGCTGGTAAGACAGCTTTATGGTCTTAAGTTTTTGAGCGCGACAACTGCGCAATGCGAAAAATCCCAACACCTACACCAAGTCTGACTCAGAGTAAGACTCGAAGTCGAAGTCGGAGATGGAGACAAAGACTTAGTGCTATATCGGCATAGAGCTGAGAACACGTCGAAAAACAAAAGTCAGCGTATAATGAGATTAAAACTTGAACTTTGCAAGCCAAAAAGTTTCGACAGCCAAGCAGCAGGTAATTCATTTTACGCACCCGCAACGTGGAATGAACTTGAAAAACTTTTGCAATATGGCAGTCGGTTCTACTGCGGTTGTTGCTGCTGCTGCTGCTAACCAAAGCGGTGGTTATGGAGGTGGTAATACTGCTGGCTGTGGTCCTAAGAGTTATGAGTCCGATGCTCGTTGTTGTCGTCGCCAGTTTGCATTCATTTCTCATTATCGACATTCAATAAAAATGCAAGCAAAGTTTTGCGAGGAATTTTTATACCCGTTATAGATAAGAGAAAAGGGCATGCTAAAGCCAAGGGAAAAAAGTAGAAAAATATGCGCGATTTTTTTCAGTTTTAGGCAAGTCAAGCAAGTCCTACGTTTTATAGGACTAAACAGGTATTTCTTAGTCAGTCGTCAACCCTACTGCCCTTAGTTATTAATATTTGGCATTTTGCCATTAGACGAACCCAAAAATTTGTTTCGACTTTGCCCAAGTTGCAGCAGACACCATAAATATAGTGAGTCGGGTCTGGTCGCCTCCGGATCACGCACCCACGTAGCACTCAGTCATGGCTTGTCCACAGTCACATCTATGACCATGTCCACAGCTGAGGCGGGATTGGGAGGATGCCTAACCAAGCGTGGCCAATAAAACGTCGCCTTTGTATTTGTTTTGATTGTTTATTACTGCGGTAAATCGACGCTTTACAAAGCGAAAAATATAAAAACAAAGACAGAGTCAACGACAGCCAAGAGCAACAACTAAAATGTAAATGGAAATGGAAAAGTTAATGGGAAAGCAATGACAAACATTTTTGGAAATGCTCTAAGAAATCCTAACTCTCTTAGCTATTGCATAGAATAAGAAATCTTTAAAGTAGTATATTTTGTTATATTAAATTTAAGATAAGATTTTAGAGTATGATGCTTATAAAAGAGAACCATTTGACAATCATCTTATTGACCTTTGTTCAATAAGTAGGAGTATTTCAATTAAGCCATTTTTTAAGACGACAATAGATCTGCAAATTAATTGGATAAAATCCAACAGAAACAAATGGTAATACATTTCAGACATCTAACATTATTATTTGTAACATTTTCTGAGAAAATTGTAGTACTCACTGTGATAGAGTATAATGGGTATCTGCTGTCTGTCTGTGTGTGCGTGTGTGTTTGTTGGTGTAATCAAATTTGTTCAAAAATGCTTTCGTGTGGGCCACAAGCCAGCCGAGACATGTCTAGACCTCGTTTCCCCCCGCTCTCTGTTACCCCTTCTTTACTCTACTCTCTGCTCCCCTTCCCCAATCATTTTACAGCAACCACGACTCGCTTTCTTACAGCTTTTGTTTTTTGGTTTTGTGTGTGATTTGTGCGATGGTCGGTCACAATTTGACAGGATTGAGACCTGGGACTGCATCATAAACTAACGCACAAACCGCTGCATGGAGTGTTGTGACTGGAGGATGGAGAATGAATGGAGCTTGGCTGGAGGTTGGATGGGGGATGGTTGGAGGATACTCCATTTGGCTGTTAGTTGAATTGCTTTTCGATTGACATTTAACACGGAGCATGTGACGTGTGTGAAACGAATGTTGATTGGAATTACCTGTATTGTGTTACCTGTCTCTAAAAACAAGCAATATCATCACAACTAATAAACAATTTGTAAATCATTCAACTCTGCAGGACTTCAACTTGAGTTATGAGCTTAATTGGCAATAATTTTAGTTAAATATACTTTTTCCGCTCTAAAGCCCTTTTAAAATTTGGGCTATCCCAGGAAAATCATTGACTTCTGTTAACTTTTCAACTCTTAGTTCCCTCTGATTGATTCCAATCAAAGCAAATTTATAGCCGCTTCATAACTTTTGTCGTTTGTTGCTCAAAGTTTTCTAATTTTGCGAGCGAGTGATTCATCTGCATGTGGTCCAGTTTATAGCTGTCAGCTGTCAATTATCGGTTCAAAAGTGTCGGATATATGTCTGCATGCAAAGTCTTGTTTGTATATAGAACAAAAATTGTTGCTCTTATTTTCGCTCTCGTTCTGTCGTGGAACGTGGAATGGAAATTGAATCACAACAAAAGCAAAATTTCGATTTGCGAAAAGTATCTACATAAGTATTATGCAAAATTAACGCATGTGTGTGTTCGTGTGTGTTTGTGTTTGTGTTTGTGTGTGCATGACTATTCCCGATTTTCCTGGAAAAGCTCATGGCTACACGCATTATGTATGCCATGCTCCTGCATCGATAAATCAGTCAAAACTGTCAAATGCATATAAATTATATGCAAGCGCGCTCCACTGTCCAACAGTGGACTGAGTTCGGTGAATAGTGGACGGTGGACGTTGGACAGTGGACGATGGACAGTGAACTGGGGACTGTGGGTGTGCTGCAGTCGCAGATGTAGCCAGGATTGCGCAGAACACAAGCAGATAGAACAAGTTAGCTAGCAACAACTGAGCTACTCGACTGTTAAATGTTCAGTAAACTGTATTTTAAGCGGTTAATTGAAAGGTATAACTAATTTCAGTTGGATTTTAATTTTAAAATTATTTAATTAAAGCCTCTAAAACCAACTTAATTTATGCAGACAAAGAGCGAGGGAGTTGCAAGCATTTTAGCTATAAAGACACAAATCCCCTTTGTGCCATTATACACATTACCACAAACTGATAAGCTCATTGTGCCCTTTGGCTGCTGGGCTAACAATAACAAAGCACGTATTGCATAAATGCAATATGCACACTTCTCGCACGAGGATCAAAGAGGAGGAAATGGGTAAACTTTGAGGGAGACGAGGGCGGTTTACTGCGTGGGCTGTGGGATGTGGATTTGGTATGGGATGCAGCCAGGTAACGTGTAGGAGGCAGAAAGTGTACATGTGTGTGTTGGTGTGCGTGTGCGTGTGTGTGCCTATTAGAACTTGTTGAGTGCCGTTTGAGTGGACGACGCTGAGAGGACGTGGGCAATGTCTTCAGTCTTCATTCCGTATGAAGTTATGTTAATGGGCAATGACTGTTGGGATTTGGTATTAGATAGGGTAATGTGAATGGGGCTGGCCATAACAGTTAATGCTTCAGATTACAATGCGAACTATGAGGAAGGGGCGAGTAGGGGTAGAGAGGGAGAGCGATTATGCGTTAATGTGCTGAACTGTTAGATTTTGGCGAGTTTAACATAATCGCTCAATGGTGACATGTCTGACGATGCCTCAAATGCATCAAAGGGAAGCTGCAACTCTTCACAGATTATGGCTATCTATCAATTGACATCTCAAGCCGCGTCTTAACCTGAATCTAAATCTGAGAGCCTAATTTACATACTGCGTCTGTGGCTTTAATGATGCTGTTGGCCCATTTAAGAGATCATCTCGCAGCTGATAGACAGCGTCAGGGCCATAAATGCATTTTCAGCTGATTCCAACAATGATATGCCAAAAAAAAAAAAAAATAAAATACATTGAAGAGAGAAAAAACAACGTAAGGCAAACAAAAGTTCTCTGTTGATGATTTGAAATAATGTTGCACAATGATGTGGCATAAAAATTGTTGGGGCAATGCTGTGGTTTCGTATATAAATCAATAACTGGATTTACCTTTGTTTTGATCAATCCCCCGAAAACTATCCCAAAAAACTATCCCCAAAGATTCGTGTGCGTGATTTGTAAGAAAATTATGTAAATTATTGTTTTACAGCAGTCGACTGACTGCGTGCAGTGAAATAATACAATATTTTTGTTAAAGCAATTATAGCTGACCAAATATTTACGCAACAATTATGATCTTTATCGGAGACTGTCTCTCTGTCGCTCTCTCTCTCTCTCTCTCTCTACTTTTTCTCTGTCTGTGAACTTTGTACAGCCCGAGTGTATCTTAATATGTTTTGATTGAGTTGGTTGCATGAAAGTTGCTCACAAAAATATGTAAATCACATGGGATGCTAGTTGCTGCTGTTGTACATGTCCCACATACGAGTACACCCTTTCCAACCGCTTGTGACCCTTGAGGTGACAATGCAACAAAACCAAGAGACTGTCAAACAGTAGCCGGAGACAAAGCCAGCGACAAAGCGACAACTGACAGCTGCCGTTGCCGTTACTGTTGCCGTTGCTGTTGCAGCTTATGACAGCAGCGATTGACAACAGACTGGCAGCAGCAACGACAGCAGAAATGTTGCATGACGCCAGCCAAATGCAAATGAGGCATGCGCCAATCGCGTAGGCGACAACAAACAGGGGCAAAGGCAATGCACGCTGCATGCCGCATGCTGCACGTTGCCGAATGCTGCACGTTGCAAGCAGGACGCTGCGCCGGCGCAATATGCGAATTCCAATTGCAAGAAAGAAAGTTGCAGAGTTGCAACTTCCTATCTGACGGCAGTTGGTAATTTGTGCCAACTGTCAAAATAATGTAGTCAAACATCTCGAGGTGCCTCGGCCCTCTGCCCCTTGCCTCCTGCCACATGCCAGTGAACGAATCACGCGCAATGAGCAATTAAATATGCGCAGTCGTGTGTGCCAGGATGAGACTGTGTTCGCCACTGGGTGACTGTGCAACATCTTGTGGCAACACACAAACATCCCAGCACTTTTAGGCTTTCCTCGGGTCTTCGCTTGACCCGAATAACTTGGCTGCTGCTTGACTTGAGTCACTTCTTTCTACTCAATATCCAAGCAGACACTGTTAAAACAATATGAAATACTCAGAAGTTTATTTACTTATTGGTATTTTTTAAATAAGAACAATGCGTAGCTAAAATGTGAATAAATTATATAAGAGTTGAATAAGAGTTGTCCCTACTTGCTATCAAGCTGCAGAGTTGCCATCTAATTGAGTTTATAGCTCGAAATTGATATTTTTGACACTGATCTAGATGTTTTAACTTATTTGTTGGAAGACATTTAAAAAGTTTTAATATTTATACATGTTTTTCGACTTCCAAACTATGTCTTAACCAAACTTATATTCAAAAGGAACATACATTTTATTAAGGAATAAATTCTTAGTTAATTCCACATTGAAATTATTATCTATTTTGAATACTCTCAAGTTCTTTCATTTTCACTGCCTTCCACTGAACCCCAAAGCTGAGTTTAAGTATGTTTTTGATAATTTTTAGAATAGTGTTTAACTGAAAGCTCACTAATGAATTGTTCTTCTTTTCGTTACAGGTACGTACTCAGACCTAATTTAAATACATATAACGACTGTGGTAAGTTCAACGATCCGATGCACAAATCTGTTACTGGCGACGTGTGTGATCCTCGCAGCGACACGGCTGTTAACATGCCATTTGAAAAATGCCTCAAATTATGCATGACAAAACCAAAAACCCAGACTCTCTCGTAATCTCAAGTGTTTATTACAGACGCCTCACAGTTCTATGGCCCCGAACTAAGTACTCTGCTATATATGAGTTGTATGCTTGGAAGATCTTTAATAAGCGAGTCTGTATGCGATTGCATGGCGTCACAGTTGAATGAAGTTGCAGTTGTGCTCCCTCTCCGTCTCCCTCTACCTCACACCAACATACGCTATCTCTGTCTAGTGTACCCGCTCTCTAAACCAAAGTTTGTCGCTCTCTGTCTATGAATAAGAAATGCAACTTAAAAACTCAACAAACGATAAAAGTTTTCGCACATGCAGCTGGCAGAAGAGCAGCAAAAAATGAATTGCTTGTAAAAAGTAGGGGAGTGATGAGAGGAGGGGAGTGGGGAAAGGGGGAGAAACGGCGCCAAGTTCGCCGGCAATGCAGAAAATCAAAACACTAATTTATTGCACATTTGGCACAAACAACACACGGATCAGGAGCCAAAACTCAAACCACACCACTGGGGATACCGAGTTGAGAAAGTCTCTTGTCTCCTGTCTCCAGTTCTCTAAGTAGCCGAGCAAGTGAGACAACGGAGACAAAGTCTCGCTGCGATTCTCGCCGTAGTCATAAATCACTTTCGCTGCGGAGGAGACTCGCAAAAAAAACGAGAAATTTCAGCTCATATACAATTTTCAATAGTTTTTCCTAGTCTGGCTAAAAGTGTGAGCAACTAAGTGAATCTTTCCCTCGGCGTCTTGCTTCGTGTTTTGAGTCTTTTGTCCGAGACAGCGGCAAAAAGTGCAGCCTGGCGACAAAAAAATATTATTGCAGTTGTGTAAATATGTGGTTGACAGGACGCAGTTCCCAAATGTGTGCTTCAAAATGCTTGTGCCACATAAACATAACCTCAACCCAGCTGAGTTGAGCCGTTTTCAAGTGCACTTTTTGCATGCGGAGAGTTTCCTGTGTGTGCCGCTCTTCAAGTGATGCCCGACCTCAGTGCACACACACACACTCACACGCTGTGCGAGAGAAAGGAATGAAATTATTATAAAAATTCCTCTTTCTTTATCCTTATTGCAAACAAGCGACAGACGCTTCTCTCTTTCTCTTTCCTCCGCTCTTCGGCGCTGCTTCCATTGTCGCATTCTTTGTGTCGACCTTCTTGTGGTTGCTCTGCAATGTTTGCGCGTGCACAGTGGGACAACTGCCTAGGTTTCTGCTTAATTTTCTTAGCAGCAGTTTAAGAGTTATTATTTTGATGGTTAGAGGCTCCTGTTGATCCTGCGTTGGTTTCAACCATGATAATACATATTTTTCTATAAACTACACAACTTTAGACGCTAGAATCGATCACTTACTTAGGGTTAACTTGAAGGCTAGTGGCTTTATACACAGCTGATATATTCCATAAGTTTTTACTCCTCTTTACCCACTGTGCGTAGGTTTTTTCAGCGAAAAAGGCTTTACTCTAACAAGCGTGCAATTGTCCCTGTATATTTGCGCTCTCTCCTTTCCTGTCTCACTCTTCCCTACACTCTCTCACTCCCTCTTCCCCTGCCTCCTTTGCCTGTATTCTGCTTAAATCCTTAACTGTTCCAGTGTAAAATTACACCAACATGCGGGCTAGTATAAATAAATAAGAGAAACACACACACTTTCCCTTATGCACACACACACACTGGCACACACAAACACACTCACATGTGCATCTACTCACTTATGTAGAGTAATTCCTTTTGCCAGCCTGTTTCACATCGCAACCAATTTGTTTATTTTACTTTACCGAAATCAAAACTAATTTCCATATGTGAAACTCAATACGACTCCCCCGCATTCCCTCTCTCTGCCCACTCTCTTTTCTCTCTCCCTCACTCTGCATTGCAATTTGCTGCGCTCAGTCCGCTAAACACACGGCTGCAATTAACAATTTAAGTGGCAGCAATAAAAGAAATTAAGCCACTTCCCTACATTTGAACCGTTTCATTTCGCTTCGAACGGAGTGGAAAATTGAAACTCGGAAAATCACTGAATGATTTCCCAGCTGCTGTTCCACTCCCCCACACACCCCCTACGCCTGCTTATCAATGCATAATTTTATTGCAGTTTGTGGCCCGAAATGCATTTCACTTCAATGCATTTCCTCTTATCATCGAGAGAGAGAATTCGAGAATCTCTGAACACTTTGGTTTCTCCAGGCTCTGCCGAAGGCTGAGCAGCTTCATCAATATTCATTTCCATGTAGCATCTCCTCCATTTCAATTGCTTTTATCTCAAAACCCTTTCAGCCCCTCAATTATGATTAACGATGACGCCCGCAACGGGAATAGTTTCGGTTCGAAGGCGCTTCCAAAATTAGCTTGTGATTGTCGCCGCGTCATCTCAACTCAACTGTCTGTGCATTAACATTAACATTATCTCAACATAATGTATTTTTCCTCTTCTTATTGTTTTTCCTATTTCCATTTCCATTTCCATTTTCCCCTGCAGTTGCCCCAAATGCTAATGCACATTGAGGGGACCCCCGCATGTCTTGTTTCTCGATTGTTTGTTGTTGGCTTTTATTCAGAGTTTTGTTTCATCAACTGTTGTCAATTGTTGATTGATTTCTTTGGCCTGACACTTGAAATGTACCAAAATTAGCCCTCAACTCAACTCGGCTTCAGTTTGAGTTTTGTATTGCTTTTTATGGGTTAAAACATTTTGTTTGACATAAATCATTTGGACATACGGATGCATCTTGTATCTTGAGGCACAAATATGGGCACTTGAAATGTACTGCGAGTACAGACTTTATCTGAGATCAACAGAGTTAAAGTAGTGAGCACAGCTGAAATTGTAGACTTGCTTTTAACTACAACTCTTTGCTGTAAGTTAAACAAAGAATAATTATCGAAGAGTGCCATCAATTCTATTAATTTAAATGGAAAACAAAAGGGTGAACAAAGAGGTCGTAATGGAAGAAAATGTTAAGTAGAGATAGTGCAAGTTAAAATGTATTTTTTGGGGTCTAAGTGATAAGAATGATTATTAATTAAAATATTAAATAAATAAAATTTCTTTATAATATATTAGTGAATAATTTTTCCATTTAAAATATGAAAAATATTATTCCCTCATTTCTAGGATTTTTCGGTGTAATTCCAAGTAATACTCTTGGAACTACAGTTAAAATTTGGTCTCCAAAAATACTAAAACAGACACTGACTACTCAGTAAAATGTTGAATTTACCAGGCCAGCTAGAATCGAGGGACGGTTAGCACAAAGGGCGGCGAGTAATTAGATCATTAAACTTGTACGCATAACGGTTATGTGCAGTTCGAAGATATATTTGTAGCCTTGGGGTGACGACCTCCGAAATCGAATTTACAGTTTGTGGTTAATGCATTTCACTTACGCAAGTGATAAAAGCGAAGAGATAAGCCAGTAAGAGTGAGAGAGGGAGAGTGTTTTTGGTAGGGAGCATCTGGTTTGACAGCTCGTGCGTGGCAGCAGCAGCCCATACTGAGCCCCTTTCTCCTCTTGGCGACAGTTCGCCTCCCTCTGCCTTTCTCCCTGGGCGTGTCTAATTGCATTACCCGTCGTCGTTGTCGTTGTCGCTGTCTTTTTCGACTGTCAATCGTGCGTCTCATGCATTTCCAATTTTTATTTTTTTGTGGCATTCCTTTGTCCACAAAAATTCGAACTCATTTTTTATGGGTTTTCATACACCCGTTGTACGTAGAATACGGGTATATTGTGATGGTTTTTAGTGTGACTCCAATCAATCATCGGCTCAAGAAGGTATACTCCAAGCTTATTAGCTTCGGGGAAACTGGGTTAACGGGTATCTCTAAGTCGGTACTTTTCCGGCACTTTTTCTGTGGCGCTCCTCGCTCGTGTAACTCTTTTGAAAATTTATTAGAATCACATTAACATTTACATTTCGAATGCGTGCGGCTCTCTTTCTTTGGTTTTTTGTCTTTTAATTGAATTGGAAATTGTTGCTTTGCTGTGAGTGTAATTTTTTATGGCTTAGTCACGCGTCATTCGCATTCAAAATTCTCAGTACATTTACAGTTACGATTCTTTGAAATGTGGCCGCCAAATTAGTCATTAAACGTGAAAATCTCAATAACCATTTGGCATAGCCAATTTCCCTCTGAATTAAAATAGCTATCCCCATTTATTTCTGAAAATATGTGTTGAAATGTGATCTTAACACGCAGATGAATCAGTGCTTAATAACTTGATTAACTCGGCAGCATGTAAACACTTTCCACACGACCACAATGCTATTTGTGTATTGCATGTAATAAAAAACAATTGTGTTACGCAATTTTTTCAAGTGTTTTGTTTGTCTTTTTTTTTTGTACTTTTGTGTGCTCATATGTCAGTTGGTTTATTGTAAATTGCCACTATATAAAAATAATTTTTTAATGCACTTTTAAACCCTTTTAAAACACACCCAACATGCTGTAGGAATATCCACACACACGACAACTATAATAAATTTAATTTAATTTACAAGCCAAGCTTACTTTGTTGGTTCACAGCAACAACAACAGGAACAACAACAACTCCAACATCAGCAAAAACAATGAACAAATAAAATGTGCAAACTGCTGACAAAGAAAATAAAATTTATTGCATTATGTTTGCATTTTAACAAGTTTATTTTATGTCAGGAAATGAAAATGAGTTTGGGATAAATTGGACCCGAGCATGGGTAAAGAAAAATCTTTGAAAGTTGATTAAAATCGAATTAAAATCGGATTAATTAATTGCATTAGAAACTTATTGTAAGCAAATTGTATAAAACAACAGACTAAAGTCGAGTCGAGTATTGGAAAATTGTATCAACACCAAAATATTGTTATAAGCACCAATTTAATTCAATGGAAATTTGAAAATATCAAATTAGCATAATTGACGACCATTTTGGCAATCGATTTGAGACAAGAAAATAATATTCCATTGAATAGAGAAAAAGAAAAGAAAAACAACCCAAATGAAATTTGAAATTTACAAGAAAATGCAATTTATAAATTAGCCAGCTCAGAATCAAAGAGAAATCGGAATGGACAAAATTGGCCAAAACAAAAAAGCAAAGCCTAGCAAAAATATCGACAGGATATCATAAATATTACACGAGCCGAGAAAGCGAAAGGATTTGCAAACAAATTTTCATGCTTCAGTGAAAACTAAAGCCCTTTTCCCGCCCCCACCCACAAAAAGAAAACCCAAAAATATTATAGAAAACAAAAAGTGGAAGGAAAAAAATGAAGCAGGGCGAAAGGAAAACATGGAAGAAACTGGCAAAGGACTAGGGATAAGCCTGCATAATCAAGTGGTTTTCGATAAATAGAGAAAAGCAGCGAAAAAGGCCGACTGCCCCGCCCACACCCAAGCCCACTCCCACGCCCCGCCCATAATCTAGGCCGACCCATGCCCAGTTAATCGAATATGTTTGTTAAAAAAGTTTTGAGGCGTAAAAAGGCACTGCAAACCGGTTGGAATCCTATGCCGATTCCGATTCCGAATTCAACCCTTGAAAAGACTGGTGAAAATTTAATTTGGCCAGCGCAACGCTCGGAAAAACAAAGCCCCAAAAACTTAGGTGAACTTTTCTCTGCACTCACCTGCCGTTTGCCTATTGACCCACATTCAGTGGGAGCTCGACTTGTTTTAATTTCCCCATTCTCGCCAGTGTTGCCATTCACTTTAATGCTCTTTCATTCTAAATTGCATCCTTTCAGCAGCAGCGCAGTTGGGGAGGGGCATGTAGGTAGGCGTGGCACAGAACCAGTTGTTACTTCTCAGTCCTATTTACAATTGTTGCCATATTTCCGGGCATCTTTTGGCCGCCTCTCTGGCCTGCTCCCCACTCCTCCCCACTCGACGGCGTCTTCATCGTCATCGTCCTTCAGACATTTTAATGATTTTTCAAGTGAGAATTTTTTGTGTATGTAATTTTCCTGCTTTAAATTGCTTTTTGTACTTTTTTCTTTGTTTCTTTGTGTTGTGCTTTCCTCTTGTTTTCATTATATACAATTTTATTTACTTTTTAGTTGCTCGTTGAGTTCTTGTTGATGTTTTATTTGCTCAGTTTGTGGAAATAGTTTGCCTTGGAATTTTTAATGAATTAAAGTGAAGCTCAAGTGGAAATTCCGGGGGTTTACCCGAATTCAGAACTTGCTTGCTAAGTCCACTAAACATTTTCCAAGGATTTATCAATTAAGTATCAAAGAGTTTTTCCCTTAATTTAAGCCCTAATCCATTACACAAACCCATTCTTACTTGCACGTGCCAAAGCTCTAAAAAATTGTCTGTGAAAATTCTTTGGAATGAAAGGGAAATCCCCCCGAAATGGCTTAAAAGCCAACTCGACAAAAACTGCCCCGTTAGCAAGACCACAGCGGACCTTGAGCAGGAACCCGAGTCAATTCAGGCACTTGACAATACAAAAGATAATTAAATAAACAATGAATAAAAGGTCTAAATGAAAATGAGAAAATGTAAATTGAAAAAAATATCCCTTCAAAAAAAAAATAGGAAAAAATCTCAACTCCATCCCGTGCAAAATGAAAGTGTAAAGCCGTACAAAATCATTTGAGAACATAAAAGTGTCGTAATGAATAAAAAATTAAGGAGGTGCGAGGCTGAGCGAGAAAAAAGAGTAAAGAAAGGAGAGAGTAATTTTGGAATTCAAAGAAAATTGGCGAAAGTGTAAAAATGAAGAGGAAAATGGATTAAAGTGCGATAAACTTAATAAAATTTTAATAAAGGGTTATAAGTTTATAAAATAATAAAATTATGTTTATAGATATATTTATTTTATACGTAAATTAAAGTTAAAGTTTAAGTTCCAACAATACACGTCCTACACTTAGATAAAATATGGAGCTTTAAATTCTAGCTAAGTAAATGGAGAATTCTAAAAGAGCTAGACACACCAGCTAGTCGGATTTGCCTGAAGTCAACAGGCTGTTCGATTCAATCAATGTATTGTTTTCTAGGTTTTCTTTGACTTGAGCAAACATTTCACTTTTCATTAAATGCATATCTTCAAGTTTATTTTCCCTCTTACTGTCTGTCTTCTACCAGAGCCCCGATTCGATTCGATAGTCAAATACGAGCAGTACTTCTATTGTGACAATCAACTCTGTTGTAGAGTGAAACATTCTACAGCAAACAAAACAAAATAAAATAAAACAAAGCAGTGTAAAGTAAAGTAAAGTAAAGTAAAACGAAAACAAAGCAAATAAAATTGTTTTGCGTAAAAATTGCAATCATGCAATGAAGTAGAAAAGTTTGCACAACGTGTGCGACAACGAACAACCGAACAACGAACACAACGGCAACACTGGCGACATTTGTCTGTGACAAACTTGTTGTAGTTGTTGCATCAACAAACAGAGCACAGAAAAGTGAACAAAGTATGGGCAAAAGCAGTAAAAATGTAGGCCCGAGACAAATGCTGCAGGCCAGCTCGAAAAAGAAAACATAAAAAGGAAAAAAGTACTGAAATCAGTGTACACTGTGCAGCAAGGAAAGCGCCTAAAATGGCGCTCCGTAGGAGTCAGAGACGTAGACGTCGGCGTCGTCGTCGTCGTCGCCATCAAAAGCGGAAACAGACGCCGTCATCATTGTCATGAAAGCGGTGCAACTTTCTGCATGAATGTGGGTGTAGCAAGCTCCTACTCACTGCCCCTCGGGCGACGCGACGCGACAGCAGACAGTCACAGCCTAGGCGAAAGGAATGCAGATAGCAACAGAGACATAGACAGAGACAGAGAGGCAGAGGGGAGTAGGAGGCAGCGGCGACAGAGACGCATTTCAGACGTACATGATAATAATGTTTATGAAGCAAAAGTTGTGACAAACAGCAAACTATAAAGTAGAAGCGGCATTTAAAATAAAAAACTAAAGCTTAAATTAAAGGCTGATAAATAAAAAGGGTTCTTAAATTGGAAACAAAGCCTTTAAAGGTCGCTAAAAAAATTTGTAACTTATAGAAAAATATTTTTTATATCTACTACTTAACTATCTATTTTTTTAACAGATTTTTGAAATTTTATGCCAGTGTTTAGAACTACTTTTCAAAGCTTAGTAATGAAAAGTTTCAATAAACTTCTTAAAAAACTACTTTTATCTACCGAATTCCATTCGTTCACTCCGCCAAGCAGGTGACACAATCAAGCACTGTTTTTTAAGAGCTGCTCAGCATCTTTTACTATTTATTTAGTCGCATCAATTTATAAGCCCCTCGCAATTCCAATCAGTCTCATTTTCACACACCATTTCCAATTTCTTGGCCATTTTTACAGTCTCCGTCTCGGTCTCAGTTCGCCCCTTTTTGATCTATTTTGGCTCTCGTATGTCTTCCTGATCCTGATTTTCAATGGCTGGCCAAAGTGCAAAATGTTGTAAGTTAAATGGAAACAATAATGGGCTTGGGATAGCGATTGAGTTTGGGCTATCGACTATTCCCTTTCCCATTTACTCCTTTCGTGTCTCTCTCTATCTCCACATTCCCAACTGAAGTTTAGTTTTTTTTTCCTCTTTTCTTTTTTTGGGGGAATTTCCTTCGCTTTTCTTTGGCATTTTTTCAATGTTGTTGGTTTATTGCCTTGCACTTTTCACTTTTCGCTTTTCACTTTGCTCTGCTCGGTGCTGGATGCCAATGTGTCATTGTTTGGTGCTTAGTTTTTTGCTTGCTTGCTTCGTGCTTCATTTGCTTCATGGCGCAATTGTTTAATTTGACAGATGAATTGGCTTTCATTGCTTGCTTTTCTCTCTGTCTCTCTCCTACAGTGCCCCACTGAGTCTTAAGCAGCACCTTTGCTGTTAACCCGCTTCAACTTTGACTCAAGTCGAGGTCAACTCATTTTACAGCTCTCCCTCTCGCTCTCTTTCCCTCTCCTGGTGGGATCCCGGTCACAGGCATTAGCTGTTTTAATTAAATCCCAACTCGTGGTGACCTGCAATGCAAAACTTCTGTTACTGGCCCTAAAATGTAGGCTCTGCAATTGCAATCTGCGCTGCGACCGAGCAACAAACCATAAGACATAAAAGAAAAACCGACGCTCCATAACAAAGCCAACCACAGCAGCAGCAGCAGCAGCAACAACAGCAAATCCAACAACAACAACAACAACAACAAGCATAACAAAGTCTGCTGCAAAGCAAAGAAATAGTTTGTCCAAACTATTTGCCAACCGCCATTTTCATATGCAACGGCGCAAGTTGCGCCATAATTTTATGCCACAGCAGCAAACTTGTGCGGTTTGCCCAGCCCCCTTAGACCCCGCCCACCCCTTCCCTGCCTCGGCCACGCCTAATAATAAGAAATTAGAACTTACGGCAGCCACTAAGTCTGTCCGCAGCAGCAGGAGCTGCAGGAGCAGTGCTGCATCAGCGGCTGCTAAACTATAATCGTCTTGTACGCCAGAACTTAAAGCTAACCGCAAAATGTCCTCGGCAGCGCAGAGTAAAGTAGTAAGAGGGATGGAGAGAGAGAGAGAGAGAGAGCGCAAAGTTTTGCTGTCTTAGCACCTGGCCAGAACTCAGCCGCAGCAGCTATGACAATGAGGCAAATACGTTCAAGGATTTTGTTGTCTTCTGGCCATGACACTGGCTCCAAATCCATTGTTCAAGTTTTTTTCTACACATGAAATTAAATGATCGCGCAGTGTAGGCAAACGAAAAGTCACTTGTACACACTATACCGTGGAAAATGCACACAGATCAGCCAAACTAAGGAAACCTACAGTTGGACCTACATAATGCTGCTGTCAAATCAGCTAATCCAGCACTAGAAGAGCTTTGACTTCTGCCCTGCTAGTTATCACCTCTCTTACAGGGTATTTCCACGTCTGTTTGACAGCATATTGGATGTCTTGAAGCTTACTGCTTTTTCTGGGCCAATTTCGCTTAGGGGTCTATTCCCACAACGCAGCGGTGACTCCTGCGATGTCCTTGCTCCGAGTGTTGTGAAGTGAACGAAGCGCATTATTTAGGATTTACCTTTATGTTGTTGTCAACGCTGTCATTGTAGTTGCTGCTGTGCTTGTTGTTGCTCTGGCTCCTTTTGTTGACTGCACTCGCACACATCAGTCGAGCAGCAGACACAGGACGAATACGAGGCTCAAGCTGTGCCTCTGCCAGTCCTTCTTGTCCCTGGGATGCACTGGGTCGTTTGTAAAGGTGGAGACATTGTCGTTGTTCTCATGATGAGAAAATGCGAGGCTCGTGTGACATTTTCATTATCGTTGTGGGATATGCACTCACCTCTCTCTCTCCCCACTCTCTCCGCCCACGTCTCTGTTTTTCTGCTGCTGGAGTGTTGTGACAGCGTCAGAGCATCTAAGGTTACAAAATTATTAGTTGGGATTTACAATGCTCCAGTTTTAGTGGCTGTGTCTGCTCCTCGAAGCTACTGCGACTTGCATTCGATTTGCCATTAGAGACCTTAACTAGTTGCAGCCCAAAATTTATATAATTCTCAACTCATTTTCGATAACCGTTTGAGCCAACACACAGTCGTTTAAATTGCCATCAATTTATCAGAGCCCACATTGAACGCTTTGTGCATTATTTTTGGCAAAAAAAGAACTCGAAAGTTCAAAGATTAACACAATTTCGACAAATAATGAAAGCATAATGAAACGCAGCCACAAGCAGACGCAGGCAGCAGCAGGAACAGCAGAGAATCCTGCGACAGGAGCACACAAACACGACCACAAACAGGAGCAACAGTCGAATCCACTTGGATAAAGCTACCAGGGAGCAGTGTCTGTTGGGCGTGGGACAATTGCGAACGCGGTTGGCGGCGATATTTTCCTTTATCATCATATAAATTCCACTTTTGCTGGCGCCTTGCTGATAAAAATGGGTTTCCAAGCAGAGAGAGAGGAGATGGGAGATGGGGGTGGGAGACATCGACAGGAGTGGCCCATCGCAAGGAAAAATGCAAGCAGGAATTTGAAAATTTCAATTACGCGTGCAATGAAAATTACGAAAACCCACAAAAGTCATTTTTCTTGATCGATTTTTTTTTTTCATGTTATTTTATTTATTTTTTTCTTTCTTTCGTTTCTACTGTCTGACGTCCTTGTGTCTGTCCGTCCCTGGCCTCAAAAGAAACGCAAGCCAACAATGCGAGTGGGAGAGAGAGAGAGAGAGTGAGAGAGCACACGGCGAAGAGAGATGAATGGATTCCAGCTATAGGTGAAACGGCGCTAAAGTTTGATGGCGTTCGGTTTGGTTCGGTTCGGTTAAGGAATCGCTTGAAATTGGAGTGGGAGATGAAAAGTTGGCGCGTTGCTCGCGAGCACAGCAAAAGTAGAAAAAGCAATTTCGAAATCCCAAAGAAATTGCAAAATTCCATGCGGCGACGACGCTTGCCGGGCGACAAAGAGACAGGGGACACAGAGAACAGAACACGGGACATAGGACACTGAATACGGGACTCGTGGTGCTGTTGATATCAAGCATCAACCACTCGCATCCTGTGATCCTGTGTTGCACCTGCAATTGGCGCTGCCCGCAAGTCGCCCACAAGAGACACATCAGTTGGGTTAACTAAGCGCCGGACGGGCCAAAAAGGGTTAACACGACGTGCAGCTACCACTACTCCTCTTTCCACACCCACTCCCCTACGCGACAACAGCTTTAACCACTACTACTCCTACTCCCACTACTCCACCACAGCCTTTGTTTGTGTTGACATTTGCCAGCTTGGCTTTGCAGCTGCTGCAGCACTTGGGGGGAGGAGTAGGTAGGTTATAGTAGCGCATGTGGCAACCGAGTAAGACATCTGGAGCTAAGGCAACGTCTTGAGCTGCTGCTGCCCTCCCTAAGAGGGAGTACCTGCAATTCCTTGTTGTAGATTTTCCTTAGCCAGCCATAATATTTTCATTTCGCTTTTCAACCCCCTGCGCTACCCTCTGGACTGCTCCTGTTGAAAACACTTTTCATTATTTAGTTTTTCATATTTCACATTTCCACATTGAGTTGGAAAGGGATAGAGAAGACACTGCTGATGAGGTCATCGCAAATCTCTCGCTATACACAACCCAAAGTATCAGCTTTACGACCGTGTTCGTTGGTATGACTAAGGCAAAAGTTTTCGGATTTCCCGGAAAGCAAACCGCACTTGTTACTTGTTCAATTAAACAAAAACGTAAAGTATCTCAATCTATTTGTATAAACAAAATCCATGGAACCTACGTCAATCGAATTGTTTATAAATAGTATTTGGTTGGAATTAAAATTTCCAATGCGGAATGTTGAGATACAAATGTATCGCATGTACTGAGTGCAACTGGGAGAGGCAAAGCTACGTAGATACGGAGTGGTATGTTGTACAGTAAAGTAACGAATATTAAGAGGGCAGTCGGGTATTGACTAGAAGATACCCTTAAAATTTGTAATTTGTAGCTCAAACTCTTTATAAGAAAGGGTTGATAGCTAAACATAGCTAAAACTACTGAAATGTTTTTGATGATTAAAAGAGTCCTCTATACAAATTTAATGACTCTAGCTAAAATATGCTAAAACTCATGACTCTTTAAAGTTTTAACCTCTCGGTGGTCACAAGGCCTTAGTGCTTAACGTCACTGACTACCCCTCTTCCCTACTCAACGGGTATTTAAACTTCAAACTGGACTTGCAGCAGAAACTGTGGCTTTCCCCTTTTGATAGTAACCGCCCCCGCAACGAGCTTTGGGGGCACGGCCTGCGCGGCACGATTAAATCTTTCAACGCCTCGAAAACTGAGTCATTGGACTCGCAGCAGCTGCTGTACAATTGTGGCAGCAACAACATGTTGCGTTCATATTCAAATTTGTAGAACGTGCAATGAATTTTCAAAATGAAAATGAGTAAACACTCGAAAAGCAAAAAAAAACAAAAACTCAACTGAAATGCATAGAAGCGATTGCTGTTGTTTCTGTGGTTGCTGTTGAGGTTTCATGAGGGGGGTTGTGGTGTTGGTGCCTGTGGTGGCTCTTGGGGTCAAGCGAAAACTTGCCAGCTTAGTCATAAGTATACCAATTGCACAGAAGAAACCACTGAAACAGAGACAGAGACTTTGACTGAGACTGCGACTGCGACAATTTGACCTGCCATCAAATTGATAACCTTCGTTGGGACTCTGGAAACACTGACGCAGCTTTCAATAGACGACAACTTTTGTGTAGAGCGATAACATTTGCATTTCTTTGCCTCTCTACTTCCCCCCTTTCCCCCCAAAACCAACTGATTACTACAGTTTTTCTTCCTCTTTGTTGCTTTTTTATGATTTTTATTTTATTTTTAGTCCATTCGCTTTTAGAGCGCTCGTAAATGCTTAAAGACAAAGTGATTCTGGTTTTATGATGCATTCTACTTATGATAACTTCTATTTAAATATACAAGTTTCCAATACCAATTCGCTGAGCCGATAATTGAGTCAGAGCCTATGATTTGGAATGCTCACTCGCTGCGTTTTTTATGCATCTCACAAATTGTTATGGCCAAACGAATCATCAACTTGGGAACTGGCGTCATTTATGACCTGCTCTTTGTTTGCAGGCGTCATTTCATTCTACTCCAAACGATTCTATGCGATACAATTCGATTCGATTTGAATCGTTTATCGTGCCCTACAATAGGTGGTCCAAGAATGCTTTTTTTCTTTACCTCGATTCGAATGCAGATCAAGCTCCATTTCCTGCCCATATAAATCGTCATTGTTTGCAGTGCTCAGTCAAATGGGCGTTTGTATGACAATTTATTTGCATTGCAAATTCAATTTGTTTGCAACTGCAACTGCTGCAAATTTTCTTGTGCAAAACGGCCAACGACATATAAGGTAAATTTCCAAATGGACATAAATTTGGCGAGCAAGCAGCTAACAATTGATATACCAATTACCCAATTGCAAAGCAAGCTGTGCGCTGAACCCTGCACTTGAAGGGTAAACTAACTTTGTGGTGTCTTAAAAAAGTGTATAACAAAATGAATGAAGGTAGCTAAGTTTTCCAGAGAAGTCTTAGCTTTTTGCGAGATAGTTTTAGCTCTTTTAATATTTTTTTGAATTAGAAAATCGGGTTACTCCCTTTTCTCTGTGTTTTCTTTACTGAGTGACTGCTTTCTGAACAATTACAGAGGTTTCCTTAGTCGTGTTTACCCCACTCTTGCTACTAATACTACCAATATCAACTGCAATCCAAACGCCAACACACGCAGCTGCAATGGGCGCATGAACTCGCAGCATTGGCCGGCCAAATGGGCGATAGAACGGCGGTTTCGGTGAGGGAAACGGGGGGCGTGGCACGCCAATCGCTTTGTTAGAATCTCAGTCTGGAAATTAGCAGCATTAGAAGTTGCTTAAAGCGACCGGTTGGCATAGCTCGGACCTAACTGGGAGCGAACCACGTTCCACGCAAGGGTCACTGCGAGTGTGAAGCTTTTGGCGTCTCTTGATAATTGCAGTGAAGCCAAAAAAGCTAAGCGAAATATTATTGGCCAAGCTGCTGGAGCGGCAAGTAATTGGCAAATGCCATTTAGCCAGACTGCCTCGTCGACAACATGGCCATATCGAACCGATCTTGGTTTGTGGTTGCCACCCCGCTGTGCTGCGCCTGCGCACATTGCCAGACTTTGTGAGTTTAATAAGTTTGGTTATCGATATGGACAGTTCGAGTCGCGTACTACCATTTCGATGAGGTACCATCCACATTCACATTATAGCCATTATTGTTTCGCTAACTGTTTTTTATGGCCACGCGCGTCCAGCTGATGTTGCTGCATTTTGGCATTTTGGCCATATTTGTCGCCTGTGTGGCATTCATTCTAGTTGCCAAACTTAGTTCAAGTTACTCAGTTGTGCGTGAGTCAAGCTTACAACTTGCCACCAACTAAATAAAGCCAAGTTAAAACAATGCACAAAAAGTATGCCAATCTAAGTAGGCTAGTAATTGTACAACAGCTTGATTAGCCTTTAAAAAGCTATTCAATTTACACTCTTTTGATTACTTTGATTTGCCTTTTTACCATAAACTCTTTAGGAATTCCAGTTGCCGTCATAACGACCAATTAAAAGTGATGTAACTATTTATCTGCTAGATTGTAGTTTGCCTTTATTTAAAACTACTTTTTTAGTTGTCTAAGCTCAAGATTGAGCACTTTGATGATGAGTTTTATCGCAGCTTTTTTAACATATGCAATTTTATCAGCTTGTCTTCGTTGGTCAATAAATTCTCTTGAGCAATGCGTATAAATCTCTCATTAAAAATCAGTTTAATAGCAGAAAATTTCTTGTCTAGATTATAACACTTAATAAAAATATTGTTATTACCCTTTGAGTAAAAGGAGTTCGAGAAAAGTATCAATTATTTTTTATTTCTTTCCTGTAGTATTAAAATATCTTAGAAATTTTTGTTTTAGGAAAATCTTAGTCCTTTTGGATCGAGAACTGCGCCATTTATTTAACGACATTGAGCATTAAGTCATTGGATCTTAAATTTATGTAAAAACAAGTAAAAAAGGCTACAGATGAGCCAGACGACAGTGGAAGATCATGTACCCTGTACCCTTTTCATACCAATAGGGAGGTTTTGAGCTGCTTTATCAGCTATAGCAGAGGGCTCGGCATAACTTTGAAATAAACTTGATCTGCCAGATGCACAGGTGAACTTTCAGTCCAAATTTGGTGGTGCTAGCTCTTATAGACACCGAGATCCAGCACTTCCTAAGGAGACGGACAAACCTATTGACTAACCTAATGGACTCCTCTACTCCTTTTCTTGATATACTTATTTCCTATTTATAAAACTTACTTCTATATTAATTTGTATGCTTTTAATGTAATAAAATATATTTCTAAAACATTTCATTTCATTTTTCTCTTCTTCTAGGTAAGTTCAATGCCAATTTTGTGTACCAAGATACAAATTCCATTCTCTTATGCAACTGATTGTTGGGTAAGCCAAATGCCATAGTTATTATATTTCTTATAGTTTATCAACTAACCATGTCTGAATACTAACTAAGCTACACATCGACACTTCCTGTTTGCTACAGTAAAAAAACACTCATTGAGCTTATGTTGAAAGGACGATAACAATATCATTATCGTAATGACTCAAACTGAGGCACTTCTAGTTGCGTTCTGTGGCGCCCCAAACAGAGCATCGACTTATGTAAATATCAATTTTCACATCATTGCAAGTGGAAAACTATTTACGAGTATCGGGCCAATGGGGCAAAGCAGCTGCAAAGGCCAAACATCAAAATTTTTTATGGTATTCCCAGTTAGTCTCTTTTTTATTTCATCTTGCAGTATCAGCTTTGAGAATAATGTACAATAAGTAATAAAATAAATCGTAAAAACAATCGCACAACGACGAGCAATCAAGAAATGTATGCCAACAACATGGGAGAGGCGGTAATAATGTGTGGCAGGGTGTGATGGACTACAAGATACCCAGTATTGTGGGAGGAAGTGCTAGTGGTAGGAGGAGTTTATTTGGAGCTGCTGAAATGAGTAAAACTACTCCTAATAACACTTCTAACCATTTCTACTCTACCCCTAGGCCCACTCATTACAGGGTATAACAATAACAACAGCAATCTGTAGTTTCTTTCTGCAACTGTTCTCAGTTTCTCTCAGCTGCATTCAACGCATTTTTGTAGCTGCTGTTTTTGTACAAGTTTTTTTTTGGGTCGTTGAAACTAAACGATTTTATCAGCAACACAAAGTAGAAGTAGAAGAAAAAAGCTCAAAACACAAAATTACAAACAATATGTATGTAAAAAAATATATATATATTCAATAAGATGCGATATAATCAGCTGTTTAGAAAAACTCGAAGGCTTTTGCTGGGATTTTTAAATTGTGTGGCAATTAAAGCGCAACCAGAGACATTTGTCAATGGATTGGCCCCCGAAAAGCTGACCCAAAGAAGGTAGGCTAGCTGAGGTACTGCCCCTCACTCCTCTCTGCCCCTCCTCTCAGTGGGTACTGCCATCCAGGGGCCGAAACAAATGATGTTTATCGGCTGGCTATTGTCTTCTCTGGGGTCTTTCTTGGGCACTATGCCCTGTGCCTCTTTTTTTGTACGAGTCTCTTGACTGTTTTGTGTGTCTCGAAGGTGCCGCCGTCGACTTGGCTCGTTACCCAAATGCGTCAAATGACAAATGATTTAAAATTTATTATCGCAGCTAGTTGTGTCCCCACACACACACACACACACACACACACACACACACACACACACACTCATGCAAAAGTATCTGTATCTTATTTGTTACTCTGCTTTTTTAACAGTTTTGCATGAGCGAAAGTGAAACTGGTGGCCTGACTTTTGTGACATGTCTCAGTTTAGGTTTTGGTCGATGATTAATCGATGAAAATGTGAAAAAAAGATTCGAGGAACTTTCCAATTTGTTAAAACAACTGCAGTGTGCTTACACTGCTAGAAAAGCGTACTCAAAATATTTTAAAATTAAAATAAAAAGTATATTTTCAAAACTTACTGAGTTTTTAAAGTTTTAAACACTTTAAGCTGTTTTTTTTTTTGCTTCAAGAACTTTGCTTGTTATTTTTAACAGTGTAATTTATTGTTGTTACTGCTTGTTTGTTGTTATTGTTGTTGACTGCTGCTTAAATTTGCGTAAATTCATAAAAGTTACAATAATTCACAATTCGTTGGTTTTGGCTGTGCGCAAATTTGCAGTTTGCCATTTCAGGCGCCAATAACAAGAACAACAACAACAAAGCAGGCAAATAAACAAGCATACACACATTACACTATCAAAATAAACAATGCAGCAGAGAGGGGGAAGAGGGGAAGAGGGGAAGAGGAGGGCAGGGGGATTCAACTATACATTGAACGCATATTAATCAAGCGCATAATTTGCTGCTCTCTGGCAAACGAACGTGAATAACGAGCGATAAAAACTTGGCAAATATAAAATGCAAACAAAATTCGCAGCGAAAGGAGAGCGGGTGGAGTGGTAAGAGAGGGGTGGGTGGTAAGGGAGGGGCAGGGGCAGCTTTGCGGTTGTAGGGTAACTATAATGGCCGTCAGCCATTGAATTTGCATCAGTTGTTGCCTTATTGTTGGTTAACCATTGGAGAGCCATTTTCAAAGCAGCCCAAAAATTTGTGTTGTGGCTGTCACACACCCCACACACACCCCACACACACGCACACACACCCACTCGCTGCATTTGCATTTGTATGCATTTTGGTGGCTGCTGTTTATTTTAGAGTTGATTTTCAAGTGAACAGTTTACTTAACGCACGCAACGCACAACTCAATGCAAATTACGCATACGCCCGAGTTGCCAGAGTTTGTGGTTAGCCGAGCAGCGAACGCGCTCTCTCTCTTTCTCTCTCTGTCTCTGTCTCTGTCTCTCACGCCTCGTTTGTTGGCCAAAAACATTTCATGCCAATAATTTTCGATAAATGCCACGCCCTCAACCTCACCCACACCCACTGCCATGGGCTGATTGCCCATCGCTCTTCAGCGTTAAATTGGAAGCACTTTAGATTCACATTCAATTAATTAATTTAAGCAAATTGTTTGCTTCAAATTAATTGAATTTGCATTTAATTTGCGCTCACAAGAGACTCACCAACAACAAACTAGTTGGTCCGTCAATGCGTCAATCTGTCAGCCAGACACTTAGGCAGTTAGGCAAGTGCTACAGTCAAGCCTGCTCTGGTTAACCCTGCTCCGTAAAGGTCGTTCAATTGATTGCCAATTTGAGACGCGCCAACGACCTGAACTGCCACGCCCACTCACTCACTTGCCGCAGCGTCGCCTCTGCCAACTCAACAAATTAGTTAAATTTACTAAGTTTACTTCGGTGTGCTTCGTGTGTGTGTTTGCGTGTGTGTGTGGAAAGTCCTATCAATGGCGGCATATGAAAAACAACATTTCATTTGAAGCTGATAAGAGTTTAGTGGAGAAATCAGCGATAGTTTGAGGGGTAATGGGGTAAAGAATCGGTTATATATATTTTATAAAAAAGGATTACATATATTTTAAAGTCTTTTAAAATAAAAGAATTGCTTAAAACACAAGTTTATATAACCAAACTATTATTAAAACATTTGGTTTAGAAACATTTTCCAAATTTTTAAAAATTTTTAAACACACTTCCCTTCAAGATAAGATGACACCTATGCAAAGCTTTTTAGCTCCATTTTGTTCAGCCGATTTCAAGGGCTAACAGGTAACAGCATAAGAGTGCAGCACTCACCTGCTCACTGGGTCAGTTGGACACGAATTGAACTGCTACGCGTTGGCAAGTCGAAGCACAACTGATATGAAAACACCACAAAATACTAAAAAATAAAATTTTTAAAAAAAGAGCTGCTAAGAGCGTCAGATAGCAATGCAAATTGTTGGCTGAATTTCATCAGCTGTGCGTGAAAATGCTGCAAAATGTCAATAACAAATGAAAATGGGCTTAGTCGAGTGTTGAAGAGGCGTGTGGGGTGTGGCATGTGGCACTAACAATTGCAGTATGTAGGCATAATAATAATACGTACTTATGTACATATAATAATTGCTATTAATTTTAAGCCAATTAGCGGAGAAGTGGAGACAAGTTGAGTGAGCTGAAAGGCGACGAGCGAAATGCGAAAATACAAAAAAAAAAAGAAAAAGGCGAAAAAAAGCGAATAATTTGCGCTTTTCACACTAATTAAATGCGAATGCGAAGCGAATGAGCTGACAACTGGCAAATGAATTGCACTAAGGCAAGCACAAAGCAAAAGAGATAGCTAGACAGAGATGGCTATAGAGGCAGATAGCTAGTGAGTGCGAGCGAGTGGGATTAAAGAAGCATTGCATGCTACACAAATGATTAAAAATGTAAATTTTAATTCAATTTTGTCGGAGAGAATGAAGAAAAATAAAACTAGTAGTCGCTGTGTAAAGTGGTTTATTGTGAGCCAGCAGCAGAAGCGCAGGACACGCCGACTGATGCTGGTGGAAGGATGGGGTACGGATGGGACGCGGTACAGAACCCAGCTGGTGAGACAGACGGACCAAGTGACGCGACAAACTTTGCCGCAAGGCAGCGTGAACAAAATACGGCAAAGGAAACGCAAAAGAAAAGCCAAAGCTGATAAAGTAGTTTGCCGGAGGCCAATCACATGAAAAGTGGGCGTTGGGCAGAGCAAGGAAAATGGAAAAACTCCAAGAGAGTGGAGACGGGGCAGGGGCTGTGGGTGGCTGCCACGGGCGAAATCTTGAGACAAATCGAATTTCTTATTTTTCTCCAGAAGAAAACATTCATCATTTGCGACTAGAAACAATAGCTGATGATTCTCTGGAAATACTTAGCTCTGCTTAAATTAAACATTTTAAATCACAATTTTATTAATCATATAAAAGAAACTGATTTACAAAATTTCATTTTTGAGTATTGTATTTAATTTGTAATTAGGCTTAAATGGTTATCAGTTGCTAAGGTCCATATTTACTTCACTTTTGTCTCTTTTAATCTCTTTTTCAGCACAACTGTGGGAAGAAGACTCAAGTTATTCATTTTTACATTTATTTTGGAAAACTTTTACTTCAGGTTTTCCTCTTCAAAACTGTATTGTATAATAATAATACGACGGTGGTAAATAATAGAAAAACTAGAAAGTTTATAATCAAGAAAATAGAAAATTATATACAAAATCCAGAAAATTTCAGCTACAGCATATAATCTGACAAACACTTAAAAACCTTACAGAAGTAGAGTGTGTTTAATAAATTATTAACAGATTTTTCATATTAATAACATACTTCGCTTCCTGTGTTATGTTATGTTAATGTAATGTTAATTTGAACGTTCAAAGATTCCAACTCATTAATGATATTTCTCCTCTCTTCATACAAGTGATTCGCCTTTAAGGCAAAAGTATTAAATTAATAAGATTTATTGACAACTTTGGACCATAGAATTTAACAGTGGATAGATGGATGGTACTGACTATCCAGTGCAGTCCACGTATCGGCTGTTAAACTGTTCGTGTCTTAAGAATATCGACATTATTAAAAATAAATCCATCACATGAAGAGTACATACAGATTTTATATTTTAATAAACTTAATAAAACTTTTTTAAAGCACATTTTATACTTTATACTACATACTTTTTAATATTAACTTAAAAACTTTTCAGTAACTAAAATTAATTTTAAAAATTTATTAAATACCTTACATAAATTATATTTAACTTTGCTTCAGGCAAACTTTCTTCCTTTATTTGCATACAATTTTATTTATTTATTTATTTTGGTTTCACTGTTTGTAATGTGAATACTTTGATAGTATTTAATAATTATTAATAATTACAATAGCATACCAGCTTAAATCACGAATTCAGATAAACAATATAATTTTTATTGATTTAAGGGCATTTTTCAGGGCAATCGACGGGGGAATTGGGGAATTGGAAAAATGTGAGAGGAATTCGCGGAAATTGGTAGAATGCGATTTTAATTTGCTTAATGACCTCAACGCATTGAATGCCTTTTCGCTGTTAATTGGCCGAGTTATAGTCGTTATAGTTCATTAATTCGATAACAGAGATATGGTTTAGTGGTTGGGCCAGCTCCGATAATTTCCCGAGGGATGCGCAGTTGTTGCGGTTGGCTATATGTCTAGGTACGTAAACTGGCTAAAAGGTTAGCAACTTGTGCTGCAGGACCGTCGTCTTTCCATTTCTTTGCGCTCTTGTCCTCTCCTCGCCTCTTCTCTCCTCGCCACGCCCCGCCTCGCCTCTAATATCCTTTCCACTCCTCTCCCTTCGTTACGTTCTTCATCTTCTACCTTTCGCTGAGTGAAATGAATCTGCAATTCTATTCCATTTTATACTCTACTCGCTTTACAGACCCGGTGCTCATGTGGCTAAAAGGGTCTGCTAAGTTTGTCATACTTTTAGTTATAAAAAATCATATTTATAGGTTTTTGAGTAGGGAAAACGCTGAACCCTTTATTGAATACACCACGCTAGTGACTATAGCAGATTTTTTAAATGCGCTAAGTAGTGACCCACAGGTCCTATTGCAGTCTGTATAACCCCCAACTTTCTTAGCTTTGCATCGCCATGGCGTTAATGCAGAGGATGCGAAGGACGTTGAGGATGCTGATGATGCCAGGTGTGGATTTAATGCGCGTCAGGTGCTCACTGATGGCCTGTGGTAGGCGGGGGGTGGTTAGAGGGACAGGGTCGTTGGGGCTACGGGGGCGTTGTTGCCTGCCATTTTGCTAGTTTGCTCTGCGTTCAGTTTTTTTTTTTTTGCGCCATCGCGGCGAGCAAACACTTTTCTCCACTACCACAAGCCAAGGAGACGCGGGGAAATGCGGGAAAATGAAAGAAAAATAAAGGAAAAATATAGATGTGGCTTTCGAGGATTCGCGGATTCGTGGATTCGCGGACTCTTGGAGTGTAACAGATCCACCAGCAAATGCAAATAACTTGCAGGGTTTTTTTTCGGTTTTTGTTGCAGTGGCAAAGGCTGTGGGTAATCAACAAACGTTTATGGATGCCACGGCTTCAGTCTCAGTCCCTCTCGGTCTCAGTTTTGGTCTCCACCTCGGTCTCTCTGAGTCTCCGCCTCATCAACAGCTTCAGTTCTTCTTGATGAACTTGTTGATGATCGCCTTCGCTGCAGTTTTCGCACTCGGTCATTTGTTCCCACCCACGTTTTGTTTGAGGACATTTTGATGAACCGCAGCCAGCAAAAAACTGTGAGCAATGGTCCGAAAACTGATGAGCAAACTGCAGTTCGCGTTGGAACTAAAAGAACTAATTGAACAACCAATCAGTTCAAATCATTTTATGTGCATTTTCATGCTTTTTTCTAAGCTTTTAGTTATTATTTAATGTAAATTTCAAACACTCTTTGCACTCGAACTCAGCTTAAAAAATTTCTGTCTTATTTAAATTCCACTTATAAATTTCTAATTTAAACAAATTGAGTAATAATTATTGGTTAAAAAGCTATAAGTTCGGGAAGAGGATTTCATTAGCATATGAATCCGTTTGCTATGACACATGAGTCCCTACGACTAACGAATACCCTATGCAAATATGTTTCACTTTATCTATAGAAGTGCAGTAGTAATTTATTAAATAAAACTCAGTAAAATGATCAGTTGTTGATTTATATAGGGAAATTTCTTTCAGTATTCAATAACATTCCTAGATTTGTCGTATAATCGAGCTTTAATTACATTAGCAAATGCCAATCTTCTTAGCCATTAAAGGTTACATATCAAAGTCTAAATATTTAAATATTAAAAACTTAAACAATTAAATTAAAACAGCCCTTTCCTACCTCAAATTACCTTTTAAATTCCCCTATCACTAAAATTATTACCCTGGGCGTAGCTGCAAATTACCAAAGTCAAGTGGCAACGCATCCTGCATCCTGCATACGGCATACAGCATCCTGCGGCTCTTTAAGCACGCCAAGGATTTACAGCAGGTAGGCAAAAGGGGTGAGGGGTGGTTTGCTTGTAAATTGGGGGGTGGCAAATCGAAATGCTTGTCACCTTTTTGGCCTGACAGACATCAGCATTCGATTGAACGAGGACACATTCGTTAAAGTTCTTAGATACAGCTAGAGTCCCCAACCACTCACCTGCTCACCCACCCCCTGCCTGGTTCACCTGCTAAGGTGCCACTGTTTGTGTGTGGTGAACCCTTTCTGGCATTTTAGCATATGCTCCTCGTATAGTTGACAAAATATGCAGCTGCGTCGTTAGTGGCAGTACACTGGGAGACCCTTTCACGGCAGTACCTAGCTAACCCCTCCAACATCCCCTCAGCCCCCTTCAAAAATATTGGCAACGTTTCGATTGTCAGACCAAAGGCAAAACTCCTTCAATTGGGTTTGACTCGACGTTCGTTTGGGGGTTATTATTATTTCTGATATATGCGGTCTTACTTTGCGGTTGTCACTCGGTTTTCCTGTCACCGCAGCGACATGGCCGTAGGACGTCGATGTTGGCAGTGGCAGAGACTGAGGCGTCAGCGTCAGCGTTGGTGGTCGTGCGGTCTTCGCGCCATGTGTTGTCGCGTCAGAGCTACATGCAAATGAAGCGTGAGTTCCCGAAAGGTGTTGAAAACGGCAACAGCGGAAAGAGAGGTAGAGTGGGTAGGGAGGACAGGAGTGCGAGTGAGAGGCAAAATGGTTAGTCGCCTTCGTTTGCATCTACATAATTTGATGCCAACCATTTCAGCTTTTATTCCGTAGCTTTTTCATCTTTTGTTGACAGCCTTCTGCTCGATGACGATCAATAGCAATGTGTGTGTGTGTGTTTGAGTGTGTCTGGGTGTGTGTGCAGAGTGCTGCCAGACCCGAGTATGGCAGCTCTATTTTCAGTTCTCCTATGCTTAGAACATGCTGTCGAAATTGTTTCGTAATTGCAATGTTGACAGCGCCCACGTGCTGAATCCTTTGCCGCAGGTCCTTGGGCAGCTGCAGTTGCAAGCTTTCAAGGTTTTGAAAGGCGTTACGCTACTAACTGTAAGACTATTACAATTAATTGTTAATAGGTTTAAAAAACAAAATTTTCCTAAAGATTTATAAGTTTTACCTCCCTCTAAGTTGCCTATATCAAGCCGATTTCTTTGCCCCCTTCAAACCAAAGTCTGTTAGGATTCCCGCAACACTTTGTGAATTTTGTCAGTGCCACAAAATTGCTGGAATGCAGCCAGACATTAACGTGTTTCGAATTTTACGCATGCAACCAAACGAAGCGACGCATTTGCAACTTCAGCAACGGAATCAGCATTGAATTGTTGCATCCTTCTTCCGCTGCCCCTCCTACGCCTCCATCCACCCCTAGTCCCACCACACTAACCCCCTTGACAGCCGCGAAAAGTCCTCGTTGGAAAAGCCACACATGTGTGTAATTTTCTTTACGAGCACATCACAGAAACGAAGCAAACAGTCGCTAGCAAATGGAAATGCAAGAATACACTGCAAAAAACTGGATGCAATTATTTGATTTAAGAACTTGTTGAAAATTTTGAATGTTGTTCAAGCATAAAAATATTTTAAAGACGATTAATTTTTAGCATATGACGGATGTTGGCTTTATGTTATAAATTAAAAATTTTTTAAATTTAATTAAAATCTTTAGACCTTTTATCCTTAAAATTAAAAGTTTTTTCTTTAATTTTCTGTTTAAACAGTTTTAGGCAGTTTTAAAGTGCTTAGTTATAATAACAGTTCAAGGGAAATAAATTTGTTTAATTAAGACACAAATTCACTTAATACAAAATGCATAAAATTACAATTATACATAAAAAAAAACTTTTGTATGAAAAACATGTGCAGCAAATTGAGCTGTCCGCCCGAGGGATCTGTCCTCGAGTACAGCTTTCACTGCATTCCTTTATTATTTTTTATCTCAATACAATAGTATTTTTTCTCTCAGTGTAAGCACATGAGCAGCAGCTCCAAAGTGTTGTCTGATAAACGGCGCCAACTCTTCTGCTGCTGCTGCCAAACACCACGCCCCCTACGCTCTAAGCCCAGCCCCACCCCCCACTCCCACTCCACCCCTTGTCCGCGGCTTTTGTGCAGCGACAACTCCGACGAAATAGAAAATTCAAATTTGAAAATATGGAAATGAAAGCAGCGACGACGCTGACAGTGGAAATGAAGTGGTAGCCGTAGACGTAGACGAGGCAGCTGCTGCCCTTTTGCCATTGAAACTGCAATCGTAGTCGACAGCGACGCCACAGTCTCTGTCGACGTCTCCGTCGACGTCTCAGTCGTAACTCGATTAACACCTTGGTCGGGAGCATTGGCGGCGACTATTGGCGTTTAATTGGTTAGCAGCGTCAATGATGGCCTTGCTACATTCACAGCTGCTCTCGGGGGCTCTCCATCCCCCCCTCTTTCTCTTCTCTTCGCTTTCTCCACTCTTCTTCACTGCCTTCTCCACCCTCTTCACCGCTTGTCTGCGGCTTATTAGGTGCGGAAATCTTTATTGATTGATGCATTGTTTGTTTGGCTTGAAGACGCTGATGACGCCCGCCCGCAGCTACCAGCGCTGCCTGAGAGAGAGCTACACTGTGCAAAAAGAGGAGGGAGTTTCATTTATAAGTCTTATAAAGTGATGAGTCGCTGATTCTACTACCCAATTATTGAAGAGTATGCTGAAATTCTTTTACAACAATTTTTAGTGAAGAACTTTGTCTACAATTTCTGTCAGTGTAGTGGAACTCTAGTTCGAAGTGGAGTAGCAATTGGAGTTGGTGGGAGAAGTGAAAACATCGCTTGCTGCACTCGTAATTCTTTCAACCAAACATTGTCCTTTGTCTAAGTGGCAGCTGCTGAATAAACGCCGGATACGGCAAGTACAATTCCGGAATCTGCATACGAAGTGGGAATTGTTAATGGTTGGCACTTCTTTTAATGTTGGACACGTGTTTATGTTTTAGTTTCTAATTGTTTTTCAATCCGCTGGGAATTGGGAGATCACTAACCTAGGCAAATCCGTTTTCTTTTGTGCACTAAAGTGCAGTTTTTCACCACTGTCTTTGCGAGGCTTTCGCGACTTGAACTTAATTTGCAGCGCGCAAATTGCATTGCAGTTGGAAGGACCCTAAGAGGAGTTGGGAGTGCGGAGAGTGGAGTGGAGAGTGGGGAGCAGCAAGGAGAAATCCTCTTTAATTAGTTCGCCTTGCGTTTAATGCAATCGCGAAAATATTTTTTAATTTAAAACGCGTAATTCAATATCTCGCGTAATTTTATTTCGCCTACAAGTGGGGGGCGTAGGGAAGGGTCAGAGGTCACTCGGCCAGCGCATAAAGTGCCTGCCAGTCATTGTCGGCTTTCCGCTTGTGCTCTGCCCTCTCCTTCTACCCTTCCTCCCTCTCCGCGTGTCCTGTTCAATTTTTATGTCGTTTGCAAATTTTTGCGTGCACTTTCGATCGATGGCTTCATACATATATATACATATCGCATATATCGAATATATGGGCCAACAACAGCTGCAAAATGAGCCGTTTGTTGCCGACGGGTGGCAACCCTGGACACTGGACACGGCACTTTGTGGACTCTGGACTCTAGAGGCTCCGGCGGCACCCAAAATGACCTGCATTCCAGTGAATGGAGTTTCCTCTTCTCGTTTGCTCTGCTCCTCTTCTTCTTCTCCTACTTGTTGTTGTTGTTTTCCTTCTGTGAAAATTGACGCAGGAAATGCCGCAATGTAGTGCTGTTGTTGTTGTTTTTGGGCCACTCGAGAGTTCGAGAGTTCAAAGCTGTTGATGCTTTCGGGTCAAGAGTTGAGCAGAAAACAACAAAAATATTGGTCACTTGTTGTTGCCTCGCTTTAAAGTCAATGTCTCTCTCTTCTCCTCTCTCTCCCTTTCTCCCCGTTTCTCTGCTTCCTTTTGGTCGCTTTTAAGTGCTGATCAAATTTCGTGACTGAAGCTTTAAGTGCAGTCCAAAAGACAGCGCAGGACAACGCACTGCATTGTTTGTCCTTTAACAGGATACTAAGTATCTAAAGGTATGTGTGTGCATCTGTGTGTGTGTATCTGTGTGAAGCTTCTGCTTAAAACACAACAAATGGCAAAAAATCCATTGGTTTCTCGCCAGCATAACAGAAAGGAAGTTTTTTTTTTATTTATTTCTCGTTTCTTCTCTCTTTTTTTGATAGAAATTTGAGCTCGACTTCGTCAAAGGGAAGTCAATTTAGCTGCAAGTTTTTATTCTGCAACTGCAACAGAAGCAGCTCTAACTGTAATTAAACAAACAACACTCACTGTAGGGAGCAACTGAGCAGCTGTTGCTCCAAAATAATAAAAAATTACAAAAATGTTACAGTGTAATTCGATAGCAGCGGAAGAGAAGGAAGAAATGTAGGAAAAAAATGTTGCAGGGTATTTATTTTTTTTTATTTTAAGTCGGAAATAATTATATTATTCTTTTAAACTGTGTTAAAATACTAAAAATAATTATTTAAAGTGCGCAAAAAATGCATAACATAAATTATAATTTAATATTAATATTATATTAATATATACAGTGAAAGCTTCCTTGGTCAGACAGCCAAGGTTCCATTTTTTTTTGTACGTCCAAGATAGATGTCCGCCTGAAAGAATCCATTTTGTATGAAAATCATGCTAAAAGACTGTAAAATTCGTCCGCCTTAGGGAGCTGTCCGCGAGTTCAGCTTTCACTGTATTTTAATTTCCGAAATATCTATTGAAATGTTCGTACTCCATTTACAAACCCCCTTTTATAAGTAAAAAATATTAACCGATATAATGCAATTGGCAATTGGGCCTCACTCTGTGACCTCTTTGAAGCCGAATGTCGAATGTCAAAAGTCGTGTGTCAAATGTGAACATTTTCTTGTCGCATAATTTGCAATGTGTCAGTTGCAAGTGAAAATCCCGTTGTTCGTCGCTTAGTGCTGCCGTCTGTCTGTCTGTCTAGCCTGGACTTCTCTCTCTTTCTCTCTTCTGATTCTTCTTACTCTCTCTTAACATTCTCAACATTTTTGAACACAACAGGAAATTGAGTTTTCATCGACAGCAGCGTCACAAAAAGGAGTACAGTAAGAAAAAGGCTGGCAAGAAGAAGCAGCAGCAGCAGAAGTCAGTCAGAGTCCTATGCAAATAATTTCAGTTTCAGGTCCGTGTCGCGTCATGTGGCGTTGCCAGATTGCGTTAAAAGGACGTATGTGCAGCGTCTGCTTCTTCTTGTTCCGCTGCTTCCTCTTCTTCCTCCTCTACTTATGCCTCAGCGCTGTCAAAGGAGCTTCAGGAACAACTTCCGCTACATGAGCTGCTGGATTGGTCCCTCAAACCTGCTCAAAAGTTAAGCCATTAGCGAAATGTCCTTTACTTTGCTTATAACGCAATTTTCAGCTTCTTTCTTCTCTCCTCCTACCTCTCCCACTCCCACTCCCACTTCTTCTTCATTCATTTTTGGCCTGTCCATTGTCTGTTGCTTCGTTAGCCAGAGTTTTGGACACACTGTGCCTGCTGCTGCTGCTGTTGTTGTTGGGGCGCTAAATGACAACCTCACTGTCAGCATTTTAAACTTTTTGCCCCATTGTACCGCCACCCCCCACACCACCCTGTAAATCAGCGTTTCCCATTTTTCGGACGCTAAACAAAGTTTTTCGGCTGCATTGTGTCCCGAACGCTTTTTGGGCCAAAACTTTACTGCAACGTTAATGAAGTTGAAGAATTTTTGTTTTGATTCTAATTCGTTTTATATTTTTTCCTCTTCGAGATCTTTTTTGTGCAAGATTTGCTTTGTTTTTTGCTCCAAAGGTGACTGCAAACTGTAATTAAGTAATGTAATTTGCATTCGTTGTAATGTCCTAAATCTAATTTCGTTTCAATTCGTGTTTTTTTAAGCGCCCACAGTTTAATTTATGTGAATTCTCTTTTAAAATTCAAATAATCCCCTTTACGCTCTAAATACGCGGAGTTTTTTCTCTGGCTGTACAAATTAACAGTGCCATTTTACAGTAACATTATGGCAGGAAGTAACAGTGTCAATGTAAATAGCCTCAGGCATTCACTGTTATTACATCACTGTTAACGCACGCTGTTAGCAGTCCAATAGCAGCAGATAAACAGATAAAATTGAACGAAACTGCTGGCTTACAGCGCGTAATTCGGCTGCAAAGGCGGCAGGCCAACAGCAACCCCCGCTCATCAGTCACCCGCATACACTAAACATTTCCCCTACGCGCTGGCTGCATGTTGTGGCCAAACTTGAACGCACTTTTTAACCTTCAAAAACTCTTCTTCGGCAGAGTTTCGTTAAGCACACTCTCTCTGCACAGCGGACTCGGCGGCAGCGCTGCCAGCGTTAGCGGCATCGGCAGCGACGTCATGCGCACAGCATTACGACTCGTCAAACGAGTAAAACAACAACAATGCACGCAGCATCATGGCCCTCCCACGACACTTGCGCTCTGCCGCGCTCTCAGCTGACGCTACTCAAATATTCTTGCTCTCTGGCAGCGAAACTGAACGAAGGCTGGTTGAGCGCGCTCTCAACAGCTACACGGCTACCTACGGCTATCGCTGTCGCTGTCGCTCTCGCATCTCTCGCCTGCATACAGAAAAATTTGCTCCGAGCAAGTTAGTTTGAAATCGTCGCTCGCTGAATTCACTTCGCATTTGAGCCGACCCGCACGTCACGCGGCCGTCGCGCAACAAACAACAAAACGACCATCGTCGAAATCGAAGTCGACGTTCAAGTTGAAGTTGAAGCAGACGCTGAAGCTGATACGTAAAGCAAATTACACAAAAATTTACCGCTTGTCTCTCACACCTGTGTGGGTTTTAGTTTGCTGTCTTGTCCTGCTGCTTACTCGTGGTGTTCTCTCAATATCCACGTCTAAGTTTTTCGTCTCCTTCTTCACGTTTTTCGTCGCTTGTCTGTTCTCGCGTGTGTGTTTTTATTCAATTGTTTTCGTTCAACAAGAAATTGGCCACAAAAAAATTGCAAAACCCAAAATCAATTTTAAATATTGTGAAATCGCATTTACCGCTTTTTATTGCCTCCCTTTTGTATATGTAAAAGAATAAGGAAGTAAAGCCAAGTGCCGCAAGTGAAAAAGACATCAAAATAAGATGTGCGTGAAATAAAAATAATAATAAAAGAGAGAAATATTATTGCAAGAAAGAAATTTATAACACGAAATTAATATTGAAATTGAATGTGGTAAAATGTTGGCGTCGAACCGAATGCGAAGCCAAAGTAAAAATCAAAATCAAAGTGCAGTGAACAAGTGTTGAGTTGTTGTTGGCTGAACAAGAAGAGCAACAACAATAATAGAAGCAACAAGAAAAGGAACAACAAGAAATTGCAGTTACTCCTGCAGGGAGACAGGGAAAGCAAGACAGAGAGTTGAGCTCTTTTCGCTCCTTCTTCTTTTCGCTGTTCGCTTCTTCTAATTCTACTACTACTACTACTACGACGACTACTCCCACTCCACACCACTCGTCCTTCTTTCGTCTATTTCATCTGTCTGTCCCGAGTGTCGGCTTCTGGGCCCGCAAAAGCCGCCAAAATTAAGTTCTCAAAGCAGAATCAACACCACGCATACCGTCACACGGACAATCTCTACGACGGTGGCACCGACACCGACGACGACGAATGTCCATTGGAGTCGACCACAATGAATCCCTACGAGTATGAGTCCACGCTCGATTGCCGCGACGCGGGCGGCGGAGCCCCCTGCCCCGGCACGCTGCCTATGACAGGACGCCACATGTCGGTCGCTGGCGGCGCTGGAGTGGGCGGATCAGCTGTGCACAGTCAAACGCTGCAGCATCAAAACCAACAGAATTTACAAGCCGCCGCAGCAGCAGCAGCGCAACAGTCGTCACATTACGACTACGAATATCAACATTTGCCCCATCGTCCACCGGATAACACGCTGAACTCCACAGCGCAACGAACACACGGCAGACAAGGTGAGTAGCGCAGCAAGTGACAAATCAAACGGTTGTTTTGGGGTGTGCGTAGTGGACATGTCGCTGCATGTTCAATTTGAATTTGCTGCCATTTCTGGCAGTGTAAAGTGTTTATAGTTGTTCAATTGGTTAAACTTTACTTTCCTTTGAGTAGTTGAGCTTGTGTGCAAAGCAGACATGTCTCAACATGTTGATAACACTGTTGTAACGGCAATTTGCGTAAATATTTGCTTGAAATGTAAACTGTGTGCACTGTACAGTGAGTTAAAAAACAACTAAAATGTAATTCAGAGTTTTATTTTTGTATCTTTGGAAACTTTGTTTAAGGCACTAAAAATCATAACGGAGGAGGAAAATATTTTTTTTCACCATTTTGGCATAATTTAAGTCCAGATCGCTTCCACGCACTAATAATTTATTGCCAACTGAGGCAAAAATAATAAAAAAATTCTGATACTGATTCTAATTAGAATTGGAAATTGGTGAAAATTTGCTAAATTTATGTGGAAAATTAAATGCGCAATTAGGCGCATAATAATAGGCTAATGCAGCAATTAAACAAGTTTACCAAAAGAGAGTAGGAAATGCAGTATTTAGATAATGTTGATGGAAATAAAATGGGAATAAAGAGCTTGAAAACACTGCAAGTACAGTGAAGCCTCCTAAGCAGACTTTTTTAAACTCTTTGAAAGTTGCTTAAAAATACTTGACTTTGTTTTAAGCCCGTTTAATTATTTCTGTGGCTTAATACAGTGAGCTCTCGATAAGTGCACTAATCGAATTTCTAGTTTCCCATTTTACGCAGAATTTCAATAATAGCCGCTAAGCTATCGACTTTAAGCCACTTAAGCTCAATGCATACATTTTCTCGCTAGCCTTTGGAAACTTTGCCGCACTGTAGCCACTGAGCTGGCAAATGAAAATTCCTCAGCTCATTTTCCAGCAGCGAATTTTCATAACGCACAGACAGTGAGAGGGAGAGAGATAGGGAGAGAGCGTGTTCTGTGGAAAAACTTGCGACAACTTTGAACAAATTAGCGGCGCTTATCGCCCGACGTTGAGCTGCAAACATTTTGCATAAATTAAACAAATTAAGGAAAAGCCACGCGGTGGAAAAATCGAGCTGGGAAAGTGAATTGACATTGAGATTGGAATAGGAATTGAGATGGTAATGGAAATGGAAATGAAGACCGTTTTGGACATTTTGAGCACAAACAATGCTTTTCTGGCTCTTGCTCTTGCTCTTTCGACATGATTTTTCCGGTTGAGCGCATTTTCCTAGCGTCTTTTCATTATTTGTCTTATTAATAAAAAATATATAGTATGTATATATATAAAGCGTCTGGGGCAACAATAGAAATAGAGACTCCGAATTATGAGATGCCCAAGTGACTGCCGCTTTTCCTCCCCAATTCCCTGCAACTCTTCCACTTGCCAGCCCTTTTTACCAAACAATTTTCATTGCTTTCCCTCAATCTCACAGCCAGTCGCATATTAAAGAATTCCGAATACGATGCCTGCGGCTGCGGTGGCAACATACAAGAGGGAAAACCTCGGAAAACCTCGAAAAACTCTTGAGCGGAGTTTGGTTACAATTGCCATCTCCTTCTCTCTCTCTCACTGTGTCTCTTTTGTCCGTTGTCCTTTGGGTTTGTTTGCGCTGCCTGCATTTCAAAGTATTTACACCGCTGCCCTCTCCCTCTCTTTCCCTCTCGCTGTCTCCTTTTGCCTGCCTTTTTCTTTAGCCGCTTTTGAGTGCGTTTTTCCCAGTTTGTCGCTGCGGCAAATTAAATTTAAGTCGCTTGCCTGTCACCCAAAATCCCTACGTCTACCTAAACCAACACGGTCTTAAAGTGTTGTTCAACACTGTCCTTTTATACTATTTTGATTCATACATATACACAGATATATATTTCCATTCTTCAATCCCACCACAAAAGTGAGCACAATCTTCCGCTTCAATTTTTATTATTTCCGACCTCTGACATTCGAACTTTTACATGTTCGAACACGTCTACACATGCATACACATGTCTGTATGTTTGTCTGCCTTTTTTTGTGGCATTTACATAACTTTATATCTGGTATTTCCTCTTTCTTTGCCACTGTTTGTTGCTTGGTGTTATAAAAACAATTGCCGAACAATTGAAGTCTCGCAAACAAAAGAAAGGGAGAAAGAAAATAATGCTGGAAAAAAGAAGCTTTCTATTCTGCATTTTCATACGGAAAAGTCTGAGTGTGTGTGTGTGTGTGTGTGTGTGTGTGTGTGTGTGTGTGTGTGTGTGTGTGTGTGGATACGGATACCTGCTGGAAAAGCCCGCAAAACAAAATTGTAAATTTACAACAAAAACAGTGAAATAAATTTCGTAACTGCAAACAATAAATTACAAAGCAGCTACTGCTACAACAACAATAACAACAAGTAGAACAACAACAATCATTCCAAACCCTACAACAAATACAACAACAAGAGTGACGACTTTCGGCACTTCACTTTTGGCGAAAGAAATAAAATTCAATAAAATGGAATGGTATATAGGGGACTTCTGGGCGGGCGGTTTTGGGGGCGCGGCTCGTAAATTTTGCACCACTTCAGTGGGCAGCTGGCAAAAGGCAACACAATCCCTACAAGCTCCCACTCCCACTCCCCTGCCACACCCCCACATCCGCCCTCAATCCACAGCTTGTCATAAAAATTTCTGAGCGAAAATTTTGCGCCTTCTTTTGGCTTCTTTTGGTTTTTCGTTATTTTTTTTTATGTTGGCATAAAAATCCACAGAGAATGGAAAATGAGGAAAATTCCCTCTACTTGTGCTGGCAGCTGTTGATGTGTGAAAATTTTGCAAAACAGCAACGAAAATAAGGAGAGAAAAAAAAAGAAGAAAATGAATGAAAATATTCGAAATTTGTATATTAATATTTATGGCTTCTGATTTGCATCACTTGTTTTGCGTTTGTTGTTTTTAGCTAGCTCCAATTAGCGAAATTAACTTGGCCACTTTTGGCCAGACATTGTCCCATTACCAGGCCGTTAATAACAGTTTCCCTCTTGGCCATATGGCCGCCAAAAAGTCAATCATAAATGCCAAAAAAAAGAGAATTCAAAAGAGTAGAAAGAAACACGCAACGAATTTGGAAATTGAAAGCCAACAAGGTCGTTTTAACCTGGAATCAAAATGGTAATCGAAACGCACACATAAACACTCGCACACACACACACACAGAGGGGCACACTCGCATACACACGCATTCGAATTGAGTTTTCTCACACTGATTTTTCCAGCAGCGCAAAAAATTTATTTGTTTATGCCGCGCCTGATTACTTTATGGCCCCACATAGCTCCGATAATCCCCGATGCCCAGGCAGGCAGCTAATGAGGCCGCTCCCTCCCCCAACATACCGAATTATAATTGCTGGCCGTGTGGTTTTAGCCACAGTCAGTAGCGGTTTCTGAGTAACCACTTGGCCACTTTTTCACTTGGCCACTTTATGCGTTCCGTTGTTTATTTTTCTTACTTTGCAAAATCTATTTCTATTTTCGGATTTTCATTACATTTTTATGCGCTTAACACTTGGTGGGACGGCAGTTGTGGCGACGGCAGAGATACCCTGTAAATTTTTGAAAAGATTTCGCACAAAAAAATGTTTGGAGTAAAGCCAAGAAGTTTTAAGTTATTAATTTATTATAAACATTTCCTATACTTTACAGGGTATGTGTTAGTCTATTTTTCCCCTCTTTTACTATTTTGTTTAAACACAACACAATTCGGTTTTGATGTTTAGATTGGTGTGGTAATTATGGTAGGCGGGTGTGGCTATTTCTTGTATTGGTTCGGTTTGGATTGGATTGGATTGGGATTTGTTTAGTGGATGCCATTCCATCTATTGTTCTTCCTCTTCTCCAACTGCTTCTTCTTCTTGTTGGCATTGCATGCTTTAATAATTTTGAGATTGATGTAGTGTTATGACTTCCAATTGTTTTTGCCCATAGACGTTGAGGTTGTGTTCTCAGTGTGCTACTTTAAACAGTCTTGTAAGCTGGCAAGATAAGATTTATGTGTCCATTTATAAATTTATTTTTTTGCCCTTTTCATTTATAATTGTGTTTTGAAATTGGGAATTTTAATTTATTTATTAAATTAATATTTGTTGAACATTTTGAATGGGCAGTGAATGATTTATGGAGCGTTTAATAAGCTGAAATGAATTTAATAATATTTTGAAATGTTTTCAGACTTTTTTAAACACTTTTCATCTTTTGGGAAGTGTTTAAAATAAATATATATATTTTTATGTATTTTATTTGCTTGAAACGCTTTGAAAATGTGCGGAAATGACTCAGCTTTGTAGATGAAAAGTTTTCAACAAATTTTTAATCTATATTTCCACAAATAGTCGTTGTTAAATGTTTAATCTGCGCTATCAAAATATTCATTCCTATTCTAATATTTAAGAGCTGCTTATCGAGTCGACCGGGTGAGATCTATTTGGCCAAAAAGCGGATTATTCGTGCTGCCCAAAAGAGAGTAATCCGCACTTGTCGCTAAGCTGCTCAACGACTAATCCTTAGAATCCACAGAAACCTCGATGATGATGATGGTGAGATGGCGCTAGGACCTTTAATGACGCCATAAGCACATCTGTCATATTAGGGGCAGTAAAATATTTAACAATTGTCAGTTTAACATTTATAACTCTGCGAGTGCCACGCCTATTGGGGGCGTAAATCGATGGCAGCTACATTTGTAAAATGTCTGCAGCGATTTTCGCATTTTTTTGTTGTCGTCGTTTTGAAGTCGTTCGAGAGCTGCGGAAACTGTCAGTGACAGAAGCAGTGACTAGGCGCCGGCGAGTGAAAATCCAACTTATTACTTCCTGACAGCTGTCAAAAATATGCAAACACCCAACAACAACAGGAATACAAGAAATATGCAAAACTATGCGTCGAATTGTGCGCAGAATTATGTAAATCAAAGCGATTTGTAGCAGCCCGAAAAAAGGAGTAGAAAAAAAGGTAGCAGCAAAAAAGGAATTGACAGCGCCATAGACGGGATATTCAAAATGTCAGAGGCAGACAAAAATACATGTATATATAGAAAGAAGAAGAAGAGCGGGGTAGGGGAAATGAGGTAGGGTGCTGGGAAAATTACACGTAAACAGCAGGAGTTCGTATTGAACGCCCTTTTTTTCATCTATAACCATTTTTGCAACACACAAAGCAAGAATTGAGAAAAAGGGACACAATCGAAGGCACAGGCAGGCAAACAAAGAGAGTTGGAGAGAGGGATGGAGAAACAGGGAGACAGAGACAGACAAAAGCCCCTTAAGCCCACACACTCAACCTGACACACGGCAGAGGGTTACGAGTAGGGCAACAAAGGTCCAGGAGCCTACGACGATAATGATGCGCAGGATAACCACAAATGAGCAATACTCGAGCAGACACAGGGTGTGAGAAAGAGAGGCAGAGAGACAGGGCAGAGACAGGTAGTGTGCGACTTTAATTAGCAACGAAAATTTGTTACCAAAATTGACCTGAACTCAAGTGAACTGAACTCGTAGCTACGTGCTCTAAACTCTACACTCTGGAATAGCTGCTCTTACACCAAGTAGCTGCCACAAGTTGCAGTTGCCGTTGCCGTTGCAGCTGATGTCGCTTTGTCAGCTCGGGATTAGTCGAGCAACAGATCTGAATTTCTATTCAATAATTTCGTTACGTATCATTTCATTTTTGTGTGTTGTGTGTGTTATGGCTCATTGAAGAGGGCTCTCTCCCTCTCCCTCCCTCTCTCTCTGTCTTTGGGAGCAACAACCCATTCGACGGACAACAAAACCCCGAGAGAACACGGCCAAATAAATACAGAAAAAAAAGGATGCTCGTTCATATTATAATTTGATTCTTGTTAGGGAGTTGAGAGCGGAGGAGAGAGTGTGGGGACAGAAAGCCGCTTAGGCAGCACAGCCTCTAATTTTATTAGTCAAAGTCGAGGGAAGAGTCAGGCACAAAGTCAGGGACTGAAACTAGGGACTGGGACTGGGATTGGGAATGTTTTGGGTACTGGTATTCGATATTCGATTCGATTCGATTTGTATTTGTATTGAAAATTAATGCTGACTTAGTGCTTCATATTTTAGGCATTGAAAATTGAATTTGTGTTTTCACCTTGGGTCGGGGAGTTTTTCTGGTTATCCGCTGGGGTTTGTGTACCCAGTGCCGAAGGGTATAAACAGTTTGTGAGCAGAGTAATCGACTAGTTTCTAGTCAGTGCTTCTATCAGCAAACGGATGTGGTTATATTTCTAAAAATTCGTCATTTTTATGCTGATAGGGATAGCTCCAAAAAACAGTGACTGATGCTGCCTGGCACAATCTCTCAAGACATTAGTCACCACATGGAGACGCGTCTAGAGTCGGACATTGTTGGACAAGTAGCCGTGTAGCGAGTGGCATAGAATATTTTATGACTTGTACACATTGTCTGGGACTACGCTGAATGCCTGACTGATGATTGTTTACAGTAATTGCAGCAGCAATTGCTCAGAGTTCCCTCCCCTCTCCTTCCTCCACCCTCCTCCCACTCCCTACTCGATTCCCCAATAGCTAGTCGGAAAGTGAAGGAGCCAAAAGCACGCAAAACTCATAAAAAAATATGCGAATGTTTTTGCCTCTTTTTTTTGTTTTTTATTGTCGAACATCAAATTTATTATTTTTTATAGAATGTTTCACAACTGAATGCAAATTTGTTTCAACACCGCCATCAACGAACAACATCTGAGTTATTTCTTTGCCTTTTACGATCTCTCAGCATTTCTTATTTTAATTGCATTATGCGACGAATTCCTCCCAAAGGGAGCATTACTTCCTTCGACCTCAAACTCCAACTCCAACTGAAGCTGCAGTTGTAACTCCAACTCAAACTGGAACTAAAACTGAACTAAAGTTGCTCCTAGACATGAAGGTCGTAAAAAAAGTACGCGGGTTTCTACAGAAGTTGTAAAAACTAAACGTAATGACAGATTTGAGTATTTTTTATGGTATTTATGCTGAATTTGGTTACAACTCAGCTGCTGTGCGATGCGATGAGAGATGAAGATGAAGCTGATGATGATCGTGTCGGGGAGGTCTTCCAAATAAATCTTTGATTGGATCTAGTTCTAGCCTGGGAACTCTTTTTGTGTGTGTGTGCCTGTGCCTCCCACAAGCCACGCCCTAGACATTTCCGAGTCATTTGAATTGCTATCGCAAATAATATATCAGTACTCGCTATAAATACTCTCGAGAATACATAATGTATGCCACTTGAATGGAAGTCGGTTCAGAAGCCTGACTTCTCAAAGATTTCATTTATCAAAGTTGCGACGGAAGCGCTCAATGACAACCAGAGGGAGAGAGAGGGAGAGCACAAACTTTTGACCGATATACCCATACATATATACATACATATACATTTGCCTAAAGCTGTGCACAGTGGGCAGCCGGTGTTGTAATAAAGCCAGCAAATAATAAAACCAAAGACCGAATGAGAAAAGTAGATGGGCAAGATGGGAAGAGTAGGAAAAACACTTTTAATGCGGCGAAATCTGGGCACCTTAAAGCGGCTTAGAGGACCAAATTAGGCAACAGATAAGAGACGGAGCCGACAGCTGTTGGTCCACTAAAAAGGCAAACAAAATGCGGTCACTAATAAAAATTGTTCGGGTACTGTGTGCTCTAAGGATAAATGGGGACAGAAAGGAAGCGAAATGTGCCCAGTCCGCTGTTTGGACATTTCATCATTAGAGGCAGGCGATAAAAATAGCAAAAACATAACAACAACAACAAAAAAACAAGAACATTCCATGGGCTTATCAGAAAGGAAATCCAACGCAGTCACGTTGACAACAGCGCCAGATAAAGTTAGAGAATGGGAGACAGAGAGAGAGCAAGAGGAATAACATGAAATCAGTGAAAATCATTTTCATTTTTATGAGCTAAAGCAGCGAAAACATGGATGAAAACAGACGAAGAGCAGAGAAGATGCCTGACAAAGAAACGAGAAACGAGAAACAAAACAATAAAATAAAATTTAAGATACATTTGAGACCAAAACAAATAGGCAGCGAAATAGGCGCACACACTACGAAAAAGACACACAAAGAGAGGGACGAGAGAGAGAGAGAGAGAGGGAGAAGCAGAGCGAGAGTAGGCAGGAAAATGGAAAATGTTCTTGGCTCTGGCATTAAAAATGTGTGCGTTGAGCGGAAACAATGTCGCAGCTGTACAGCAGAGAAGAGAAGAAATTAGAAAAGGAGAAGGCAAGAAGTAGGAGTGGGAGAAGCAAAGGAAGAGCCAAAATCAGAAGAGCTAAAGACAGACAAACAGCAAATAGTATGAGAGTCTTAGGATGTGTTTCAAGTAAGTTCCATTGGCTCTTTTATGACCCAAGTACCCAAGTAGTTTTCCTCTTCAGATACATGCGAAAAGCAAGCGATGGAAAATGTCTTTCTTTGGCAGTGATCAAGTGATAAGGATAAAGCAGCTGGCAATGAAGTATATAGACTTCTATATAGGTATCTAATAGCAGTGATTACCGAAATGTATCTGGTAGATACATTTGCAAAAGCGCAAACCTCAAAATGCGTTACGCTAATGGAAGTTTTACGATAGTTACGCATTATGACAGCAACACGACAATGACAACATCAATTTTTATATGCAACAGAGCAGCGCACAAAAGTATCTTTGTATGGGCCACACTGATAAAAATAGTATAGCTACATATATGCTGTAGTTAGCAGTAAAAATCAAGGAATATTTTTATAGTATTTTTATAAGCATTTTTATCAGTGTAGCTACGTAGCTGTTTGTGCATTAGCCGCTTGCATAGATACAGATACGAGCAAACACACAAACAAACACATACACACACACACACACCACATTTTTAGCACATTTTCAGCATATCAACTTACAATGGACACGACACGCAGGACGACGCCTCAAGTTACAGGCAGAGGGATTGAGACGGCGACTGACGCTGTCTTACTCGCACGCTCTTGTCTTCTCTATAGCCCTCTCTGTCGTTCACGCATTTTATGCATATCGTATAACGTAATGTATAACCTGCTTTAGACATTACCGCTGCCCACCCTCGTCGCAGTCGAGCCTAATGAAAGGACCTTAGTGTCCTGCGTCCGGCTGAAAAATGCGGGAGCAAACATTTGAGAGTCGTAAAATAATAATAGTGTCTGAAAAAAATACACACACACTAGGAAAATGTAAAAAAACAGGTCTCAAATTGAGCCACACCGGTTTCTTGTGCCGCACTCCCTCTCTTCTCTCTCTATCTCTCTGTCTCTCTCTCTCCCTCTCACTCTCTTGCCTGTTGGAAGTGTAAATGTTACCTAATGTTTTTATTTGATTAGCGTTTGCTACGTGCCGCATTTGATTCTCCTCTTCAACATGAACAAAAATAAAGGAAAATCTTGTGCATTTTCCTAGAAAATTTATTTGTCTTCGCTCGTTCTCTCTCTCTCTCCCTCTCTGCGTAGAGGAGATTTCCTCTTGACTGCTCCTACTCCCCAAAATGATTAATTGTCGGCGCGTAAATTTTTTAATTTCGTGGAAATGATGTTGAGCTCTGGAATTTCATTTCTTAAGCCCCAATCACAAGTCTGAGAGTCTAAGAGTCTGGGAGTCTGAGTAGCTGGACAGTGGGCAATTTGTTCGTGATTTGCTGCTCTCTTTCTCTTTCTCTTCCGCTGACCTGACCTGTGGGTGATTTAACTTTGAAGTATTTCTAACCATTTTTTAAACCATGTTTTTTAATCACTTTCTTTCCTTTTCTTCTACTTGCAGGTATGTAAACTTAGACTTGATGAAACTCATGCTTAACTTAAGAATCGATGGTGAGTTTTAATTGGAAAAGTGTGTGGAAATTATGCCACTTGAGCGGGTTTATAAATCGGAAAAGCTGTCAGTTTAGCAAAATTTACAGGTGCCTTTTATTGCTGCTTTTCTTTGGCAGTTTTCCCGTTTTCTTTCAATGAAAGTGAAAATCTCACACAAACACTCACTCAGCTTTAACTATACATGAACGGTGCGAGAGAGCGAGAACAAAAGGTAGAATGCCCTGTGCCACGCCCACCCAATGATCCGCCTTAATTGTGTCAGCCTCTAACGGGCTGCAAAGCAGAGGGAAAAGAGCTCAACTGAAAAGTGAAATGTTTGCACTTATTGCTCTACCTATGAAAATGCTCGTATTGTGGTATTATGCCAAGTCCTTTTATTCAAACCCCTTACCCCTCCTGCTGCCTCCTGCTGCCCTTCTTGCTGTAGTGCTTTATTGCACTGCAATTTATTTGATGTGCTGCCTCACAAATTACGCATACGCCAAGTTGCCGACTCGGATTGTGCACGTGTGTGCGCGTAGGTGTAGGTGTAGCTGTAGGTGACTGTGTATGTGTGTGTGTGTTTGTGTTCTCCACACAATGCCAGACAAAAGCCGAGAAAACTCTTAAGGTAAGAGCAACAATAAGAAAAACCTAGAGTGTTGAGGCCTCGCAAAAACTTTCAGACGGATAATAAAAGTAAGCGTATAAAACTTGGCTTATTTTTTACAAAGACTTTTTTGCTCCATTCTGACAAAATAATTTACTTAAACTCTTGCTTCAATTCGACTTGTATTCCCCACGCAACTGCCTCAATATTTTACTTTTTTGCTCTCCTTTATTTTTTTTTGATTACTTGTGAAAGTTTTTGGGGGTGCAACTATTTGCAGGGCGGTGAATTGAATATAGCACACACAATGCCAAACTTTTGGTAGGAAAATAAATGTGGAAAAACCGAATACAGCAAATAGAAGAGAGGAAAATAGAAAATTGTGTGCTGACAGTTGTCATTTGATTGTTTTCATTTCATTTTTGGGCATCAATAAGTGGAAATATAATAACTTCAGAGCAAACACAAGGTCTCTTGACTCGGGACTCTCGACTGGACATGGTGCTGTCAGTTTTTCTTTAGCTCCGGCATGTGTGGCAGTAATCATGTTCAATCATGTTTTGTTGGTATAAACTCGACTCCTCTATCTGTGTACGGCACTCGGAACTTGTTTATGCCATATGCTTGGTTAATGGCACAAAGACTTCATTAGACGACACACTGAGAGTTGTGTGTGCACAACTGATCAGGTGAAGCATCAACAAGGAACAATTGGTAGAAAGCAAGCTTTGTTATCTGGACACTTTTCATCTCTGCCCTCACTCGCGATGAATTGAAAGCAAAGCACTTTTAATAAATTCAACAAAACAGTGCAGAGTCCCCAGCAGCAGCAGGAGCAGGAACGGCAATAGCGACGGCAACAGCAGAAAAAGTAATAAAATATTAATGAAATTCCAAACACTTCCCCTAAACCTACGCACCCGCAGCGGCTGCGAGGCGTACACTGAGAAAAATAGGCAAGTTTTGTACCGAAATCAGTAACTAAACGAAGGTAGAAGTAAAGTAATGCCAAATTTTGTTAAACTGATTGTGGAATACTTTATTTTACTTAAATTTAAAATTTAGTCTAATCCTTTTGTGCAGTGTAGTGAGGAGTACGGAGTAGCTGGGAGCCTGAAGCACGCTTCGAGTCGCACTCGGAGGAGGAACGTAGTGGGAGCTTTTCTACTGGCGCCTTGAGAGCAATTTTTTTGTTGCGTTGCTTTCGCTAACAAAGCACGCACCGGACGAGGCTGGTGGCAGACAGACACAGTCCGACGGCACTTCCGGCAAACGTGGCTGGCACACAGATAGACAGGCGAATAGAGGGAGAGAGGTACGGGGGGACAGACTGGCGGTTGGGGAGACAAGTAATGTCAGGTTGGTCATATTTTCGCACCTTGGTGCGACGCTGGCGCTGGCAGCTAAACGTCACAGGGCCATAAAACGTAGGAGAAGAGGAGGGGCAGTAGGAGAAGGGAGTAGAGTGTGGAATGAGAATAGAAGGGAGGAATTAGAGGTAGAGCACCGACTGCTGACCAATTTGATAAAACAAGCATGTTGTTTGTCATGAGGAATTCTCTAACGAGACTGTTTCCAGTCACACCCTCAAGTAGGAAAAGCAGGCGACGGTGGGCAGAGACCCGGGGCCATTTAACCCAATTGGAATTTCTCTTTTCTCAAATTCCTAGCTCATATGTGAGTTAATAGAATTTTTGCATTTGGTAAGAAAGTGAATCGTCTGAGAGCAGCAGAAACAATGCAACAATTTTGTGGTTGAGCACAAAAAGAACACGAGTTGCAATTGAAGAAACAAGCAGCGCCCCTTTTACAACTAAGGAGTAAGTTAGTTCTATGCCAAATTCAATTTGGCCAAAACTACAAAACAAAAGAAGAGCCAAAGAATGGAGAAAGGGGAAGAGGGGAGGAAGAGGGAGGAGAGTACCACAAAAGTAGACGAAATTGATTTTAAAAAGCTGAAGCTGAAGCTGAAGAGCACTTGGTTATAGGTTGAGGTAGGACCAGGGGGAATGTAGGACGGCAGCACAGTTAAGGGTAGAAGGAGTAGAAAGGGGTAGTGGGGGCGGTGGGTGTGTTAGGGGTTGCCTGCTGCGGCGGCACGAAAAACAAATTAAAGTAAATTCCCCAATTTCATTTTGCGGCAGCAAAAGTACCCACAAAAAATATCAAAAATAAAAGGAAACAGCTGTAGAATTGGATGGAATAGAAGTAAACGCAACGAACTAAACAATTGCATTTGTTATGTGATTCTAAAGCACAGCGAGAAGCAGCAGAGAGAGAGAGAGAGAGAGAGAGAGAACAAGTGGGAGTGAAGAAGAAATGAAATTGGAATTTGTTGGGGCCAGAATTAAAGCTAAACTTGAACAATTTTTAGCTATTTTCGTGCAGAGCAAACTGTCATGAAACTTGCCTGGACGACATAAAGTTTATCACGATATAGAAAGTTTTAATGATGATAATAAATCAGTGAAGAGTAAACAACAACGGCAACTACAACAACTACAGTCTAATGGAGAATAATACGCACGCCTTCGTTTTCATTTTCATTATGAAAATGACAAGTTTGGCTCGATTTGTAGCGTTTAGTGTAATGGTTCAAGGACAAATGGGTAAAAATGGAACAATGTGACAATGCTACAATGGGACAATGCCACAAAATGTTGCAATGTATTTTCATAAGCTGCCAAGCCTTAAATTTGTCCAAGCACAACACAAAAAAAAAAAAATATAAACTTGTTCAGTTCTGCAACTATATAAACTACAAGAAAAGTTGGAACTTTTACTTTGGCGCTTTAATAAAGTGTGAAAATGTGAAACAGAAATAGAGCCTGAATCAGAAGTGGAAAAGTAGTAGGAGTTTGGGTAGGGGTATGGGTATGGGCAGAAAAGAGAATAGAAAACTCAAGACGAGCAAGAAAGTCAGCCAAAGACGAGACCAACTTGGTCTGGACTCTGTGAAGTTTGCACTGAAAATCGATACGTGAGATTGCCTCAAGCAGATTGCTGGACGGCTAAGAGAGGTGTGCCAGAGTGTGTGTAGGTGTGGAGGAGTAGGGAGGGGATTGCTGCGGCGTATTTCATAAATTTTTCAACGCTTGAAAATGTTATTTATATTTCATGGCATGGCGAAAAGAAAACTTTGGCGCAGCACGAACGACTACAAATCGTGCGTACGGCAGTAGGAAGCCAAGACAAATCGTAGGTAAGCGAGTGGACAGGGGGTTCAGGAGGACAGGGACACAGTGGTGGCATAAAAAGTGAGCACAACTTTTACACTTGGCCATGGGATGCGGCGTTGCCACTTTACAGCTTCGTTTATTACGTGTGAAAAGGCGGCAAACAGTTGTTGTTGTAGTTGTAGTGCTTACTGTAGTTGTTGTCGTTGCTGTGTTCACTGTACTAGCTGTGCTCGCTGCCTTGCGACATTTGGCCGACGTGCCTCCATAAAAGTTGAGGCAGGACACGTGCAAATGTCCAAGTTGCGCCTAAATGCGATCTTCTATTGAGTATAATTTTCTTTTATATTCTTTGCTTTTCCTTGGTTTTCCTGCAACTGAAATATCGACAAGTTTTATGACGTCTTTCCAGTTGACTGATTGATCCGTTTGATGGGACACGCGTTGAGTTAAACTCGACAGGAAGCTACCCTGCTGTCAGTCTGTCTCTAAGTGCCTGTCTGTCTGTCTGCCAATTGAGCTTTCACAACATTGCTAATTATAGACACCGTTATAAATAAATAATAAACAAAATGCGAAATGAACAAATAAAGGTACAAAGAGGTGTAGAGTGAGCAAGCACGACTGCTAAAATACGCTGTGAATAGTCAATAAATTGGGATTTCTTTTAGAAAGTATTTAGAAAAAGTACTTAAATTATTTATAAACCAAAAATCATCAAAAGACAGAGCTAATATATTTTAAATACTCTACATAAACTACCTATACCCCTTTCACTGGGTATACGCAAGTAAATCGCTTTTGCCACGCGACATTTTCCACTTTTTTCGAGCTCCACACGGGGCAGACACGTGCTAGCCCCTAGCACACCCCCCTACGCCCCGCTGGACGTTCCCGTTTCGGACAGTTAACCCGGTCGACCCATGACAGTAGTTGACAGTTTGCCACCTGCTCATTTGGAGAGAGGCGAGCTAAGTCAGCAATTAACTCTGACATGCAAGTGTGCAACATTTTGTGGCAAGAGTTGCGTTCGTTATTCGAATGCTAATAAATTTATTGTTGTACAAATTTGTTAAACAACTTCAACTTAATTATACAATTTACGCGAACAAATGAAACGAAACTGTTGCCCCTCTGTCGCTGTCTCTTTCCAACTATTTATCTCTGTCTCTTTTCCAGCTAAATTTGTACTTTTCAGAGTGTCTGTGTGTGTGTGGTCTATAATTAACGTCTGGCAGCTCGCTGCTGTGAGTGTTAATTGAATGGGAAAGAGCGACGAAGAAGAGGAAAATTCTGCTTGAAAATTGGCATGGTCTGTGGTCAGTGTGGAAATTCATTCATCCACAGTCGAGCGAATAATTGATGTGCTCTCATTTACCCCCTCCCCTACGCTTACCCACCTTTCTCCACACTCTTCTCATTTATTGATTTATGCAAATATTGACACATCAATTAATATGCCAAAAATTGAACTGAATCGCGGGCTGATCTAATGCTAATTGAAATTTGTGGTCGCTTTCAGTTTTGTGGCTGCACTGTGGCCAACCCAAAGAGCCAAGGGGTTAACAGAGCTGGTTATACCCTGTGATGAGCATACACATACATTTATCTACCATAAAGTCGTCAACTGTTTGACGCTTTATCCTTTTTGGCGCCGTAAACAAATATTTTCATTGTCAAACAAGGCCGCAACAATCTGAACAAATTTATGAAAATATCTTCTTGCTTTTCACACACATGTACACTCGCACACACACACACACCGACACTCACACTCAGCATAAGGCGCTGCATAAATAAAATAAATAAAAATTAACATAGACAACATTGTCAGCGGGGATTTGGGGAGGGGTAGAAGCTGCCCACATATGTATATAAATAAATAAAATGAAATTAAATGAAATGGGAAGAGATGAAATAACAACAAGAAAGTCAGCAAGTAGGCAGTGGTAGAGTAACAGCGACTGGTAAATACCCATTAAGAAAGGTGTATGAACCTAAAGCTTACTCGGACTAGTGGGCTAAGGCTAAGGCAGTAGGTTATATTTAATATGCTGTCAGCTAGTACTCGAACTCCTCACGTGCCTTATACACCCTCTGCACTGGGTGGAATAAGAATATTTTGTCAAATTTCGCTTGGCATTTTATTTGCTTTTTTCCTACGACTGTCTTTGCTCTTTTCTGGAGGGTCTGGAGGAGCAGTAGGTGTTATGTGGGGCATTCTTTGGGGTTGTCGGGGGCGCTAGAGTTATAAAAATATGAGACACATGCAAATTATGCCGAGAACTGTGCTGTTTGTTTGCTGGCAACTCTGGCCTACATTTCTTCAAATTTGCTTTTCAATTTTTATGATGCGTGAAAAGGAATAAAAATTTTTATTTATTTTCATTGTGGAAATTTATTGAGAGCGGAGTGTGGCGCAAGCGAACAGGTGAGATGAAACAGCTGGAATGCACACCTCTGGGGGGGAATTGGGAAACCAAAATTAATTGAGAAAGACACGAGATAATTTCGAAAACAGATTTTTAGCTAGAACAAGTCATTTGACAGCTGATGGATTTTCATTTGGTTGACAACTGGTGTGTTTTTGGCCCACTGTGCACGTGCGCCATACACGTGTGGGTGTGTGCAGCTGTGAGGTGTGGATTTCAAAATATGCAAATTGATCCAATACATACAGAGAGCAGGAGAGTAAGGAAGGGAATGCCCAGGAATGAGCACAGACAAGAAAGCTTTGAAGGTATTTTAGGACAGGGCAGGGGGGGAAACTGGGGAAAACACTCGTTGAAATGAGAAGTGAGCCAAGTAACAGTGACTTTCTCTCTTTGGGCCATCTTCTTCGCATGTTGGCAGAATAAAAAGTGAACAAGAATAAGTGGTAAAAAGGAAAAGCAAACGAAAAGTTTTGCACGAAAATGAAAATCTGAATGTTGTGTGGCAGTATGTGTGTGTATGAGTGTGACTCTGTGTGTGTGTGTGTGACAATTTAATAAACATAATGATCAGAGTCTTGGCTTGACGATGATGAAGTTGCGTCCGCTTCGTGACAAAATGACATTTTGCTACCAGCTACAGAAAAACGGAGCACAATATTCCGTTGCAGACATGCCAAACCCACTTCCCACCTACTCACCCATTCCACATGCACATGGCTAAGGCATCTCCTGTCCTCCAGTTCCCTGCCATCCCCTTGCCCCAATTGCTCCTCTGACGACTGGTCGCTTGGCCAGGTTCAGGTTCAGGTTCAGCCTCGGGCTTAGGTAATGAAGCAACTGGCAATGAAGCAAAAGAAGTTTGTGACGCAGACAGAGAAGCAGAGAGGGAGAGAGAGGGAGGAAGATTCGTTCGCGTAGGTTGTTATTTTAAAATTTAAATTTCTGTATAAATATGTTCACGCACACCCAAATACGTGTGTGTGTTTGTGTGTTGTGTGTGTGTCTTGGTGCATAAGAATGCCCCAGAGTCGTCGACGTCATTAAAAGCCAAAAGGCGACGACGACTCGGAGAAAAACTCACTTAAAATTTCTGTGCACGTGAAGGAGCCAAGAGGGAGAAATTCTGTAAGAGGCGAGTGTGGGGAATATTATGGCTAGGGAAGGGGAAGGGGGCAGGTGAGGAGCAGCTCGTGAGCTCGTACTTTTCTTTGCTTTTCGTTAACATTTTGTTGTTGTTGTTAACGGTAAAAGCGGCAAATTCCCTGTATGTTTATTATGATTATTGCTGTTGTTGTTGCCGTTGGTAGGAAATTTAAATATGTTCTGGCCAAAAGGCTTTTACAATATTAAGCAAATTGCTTGTGAAGTTTGGTAAATCGATTTGCCAACCAAATTATTGAAATTTTCAACATGCCACAAAACGGCAATTGATATTTTAATTGTTTACTCCCAAGCGACAGATTGTGTTCCACAAAATCAGCTGAATGTGCAGCTTGAGTTCCACACGAAACTTGTGGACTTTAAGCACAGCATTCGGAGGATCGAAAGAGTCCAAAATCGAAGCGAAGATTTTAGTTTGTGCGCAGCGCTCGAGGGCGCAGTTACTGAAGAGTTTTTTGAACAGATAAAATGTTTCTAGGAAATGTAAATTCTTTGAAAAAGATTTGTAAAGTTTTGAAACTTGTGTGGCATAAAGCGATTACTAAATATTCAATTGCTGTATTAGTGGACCCCAATAAAGTGGAAATAAGTTAAGTTTGAGTGTTGGCAAGAAATATTTGGGTAAGTGGCATGACATCATGACAAGTTCTGGACTTTGCACTTGTTTTTCTAGCAGTTTAGAGATTTGTTTATGAAAATCGAATTTCAGCAGAACCCTGACCTTGCATATCGTGGAGCGCATCTCATATTACAAGTGTGAATCATGAACACAGATCAGGCGATGGTTTAGCAAGTTGGCACTTCAATTGCTTAAATGCAGTGAAATCAGGAATACGCTTTCTTTACTTAACCAGCGTGGGTGGAGAAGCAGGAACAGGACCTTTCTCCTGCTTCTGCTGGGCTAGGTCTATGTGTGGAGAGGCTTTTATCGCAGCTCTGCTGTGAATGCAAACAATAAATCCATTGTGGCCAAAGTGAAATCAGGCTCAGCTCACTTGAAAGCCACTTGAGCGTTTCCCAGCCTTTCTCCCCCCACAGCCACCCGGCTTCTTCAAACACTTGAGACGTCGACGGCAGTTAATGCTAAGCAAGTGCCAAGGCTAAGACCTGAGAGAAGAGAACCGAGAACCGAGAGCGAGAACGTGAACGAAAGTAAAATGTTAATCAAGCTGATTGAGTTGTCGAGCCAAATGGAGGTCTAATTTTAGGCGCTAAAGGCTTTCTGCAGCTCTCTTAGCTGCAACATTCACAAGGGGAGTGGCAAGAACAACAAACAGACAAACAAACAGACAGTTTGAATTGGGAAAAGCGAAAGCGAAAGCAGAAAGTAGAAAACACAAACGCTTATTAACATTTCCATTGGAGCATAAAAGCCAAACATGGCTAGGATGAGGGGTGAGGCAAAACAGATGAAAATAAAGGCTCAAGGTGCAAAAACCGACAATAAATATGCGTTAGCTTCTAATAGAGACAAGGGAGACATGGACATGGGATTCCAGGGGAGTGAAACGGGAATGAAACTGGGGTTGTATGCAGAGCGAAGCGTGTGCAAAAACATGCAAATCCCCAAACAAACAATTTTAGCCAAGGGTATAAACGGAAGACAGGGAGAGCTCTTAAGTGGCAGTCTGATGAAGATGCTAAGCAAAAATACAAAAAAATACTCAAATATAAAGAAAGAGAAACAAAAATCGATGCGGTGACATAAAGATGAAAGCTCGGGAAAAAAGGGCTGCAAACCCATACGTATGTACGTACGAGTATCTCTTGGGGGCGTGCGACTGTCGTTATTGTTTTTATTTTTAATAAAAAAGCTAAAGACAGCCACTTAGCCAAGTGGGAAGAGGGACAGGAAGTACAGCTGTTGACACAGTGCAGGATACGTGAAACGCCCCCCAAATAGATGCAAATTTGAGGCGTGGACCGGCAACTGCACAGCGGGGAATACTGCAAAAGGGGGAAGCAAGCGATTAGTCAGTCTTTCACGCTCTCCTGCTTAAATTTATCTATAAGCCAGCGCGATCAATTCTCAGTTTATAAGGATAACAGCCCCAGACAATTGAGGTTGTCGACCTGAGGAATGAAATTTATGCGCTGGAATGAAGGAAAACAATAGAAACGAGTGGGAAATAAGCTACCGACTATGGAATACCCGTTGATAGCCCTTCTCTTGGCATAACAGGTATACAACCAATACAACTTGGGGTCCCGGGCGGACACGTATGCTTGTGGAGCAGCTCATTTCTGGGATATTCGTGGCTGCTTGCAATGCGCCTAAAAATATGCTACACCAACTGTTCAAGTTGTTTACACAAGCATATAATGAGGAAGCGAGCGTCCAATCATCTCTGCTTCTTTCAGCCGCCATATTGGTTTTCCACCCCCACCCCCCATCTCCCAGTCCCTTTTCCGCTCCGTACACTTCCCCCAGCATTTGTTTTTCTTTGCATAATCTTTGGTGCTTAATAATGTTTCACAGCAAACGGCAAACGGCAACGACATTTCAGCTGGCGACACGCAAACTTGCGGCTCGTGATGATTTCTTTTGCCCCTGCCCCTGCCCTGCCACTCACTCCTCCCAGCTCCTTTGACATCCCAAGGAGTACCTTGTGACGTGTGCGGTAAAGTTTTGTGTGTTGTTTTATTTTTCGCTCCTTCGGTTTTCTTTTTTCTGTTATTTCTTTTTTTGGGGGTTGCTCACTAAACGCACCATTAGTCTTTGGAAATAGCTTAGAGCGAAATTTACATTATTAAGCTTTCGATGTTGGACGCGAATTGGACTTGGGCCATGTATATACATATAGATGTAGAGCGAGGACTTTTGCTTTTCATTTCCGTTTGGCAGTCGCCATTTTGGGTCTGTCGCGATAACGGTAACAGTGCTGTAAGGGCACCGTTAATGCAGCGTTATTACAACGCAATGTCAATATTTATTTTTTGACAGTTTTCTGCAACTGTTTGACGACGGTTGGGCGTTGGAAAGGAGTGGCAGTGGGAATGGGGGAGGCGGAGAAGCAGGGCCATGAAAATTAAATAATATTGGCAACCCTAAAATAAGCTTTGAGGGCTTGGGATGCTCTAATTGAGGCACGCTAAATGGTTGAGTAAATGTTGTTGGGTCAATGTAATTGCACGGCGGCAATAGGTCAGAGCTCAAGTTAAAGTTGCCAATAGACAATCAAGTGCTAAGGTTGTATTGAAAGATGTTTGGGTATACTAAGATTTTTGAAAAGGAAACCAAAATATTAAATTTATTTTTAGTTGAAAAAAAAAATTATATAAAGAAATTTGATTAAGTCTTGTCCCTTAAAATTCCATGTACTTCAACTAATCCACTTCCTCTACTTGCTCTACTTACAGGTACGTACATGATTCGCATTTCTACTCCCACTTAGATCTCAGCTCAATTTACGTAAGTTTGTTTTATGATCAGCAATAACAAGACGCAATTATCTAATACGAGATCAAGACTTTCACTTTTCCCTACAAACATTAAACTGGCAACAAGGTAATTGCAATACAATCGTCTCAGATCAGATGGGGGGAAACCATCATCAGAGCGAGAGTCATTCCAGGCAATTAGAGTTCGTCGTGAAGCACCACAACTAGAAGATGAGCAGTTTAGCTTTAATTGTAGAAAGCGAACGACTCAGAAGACAACAAAAGAGACAAAACAATTAGCAATTTTTGTTTCATTTCTTTGTTCAACTGTCTGTCGAGAAAATATGATTTAGTATTTGCCTTTTGAACCCATTCCAAACAATAGACAATTCTGGCTGATTATTAAACCATCAGCTGGATCAGTTGAAGAGCCCAAAGAGCAATTAATCATTTGGCCAAAGTCGCGCCAAAAGAGGGTTTTGTGGTCTCGTCTTGTCTATCGTTTGGCCCCTTAAATGGAAATTAAATTGCTGTGAGGGATGCACTAAAAGATGGAAGTCGATAGTGCCCCACATCCTGGTCAAGTGTCGGCTAAATTTACGCCACTTGAGTCATTAATTCTCATAAACGAATCAACTGGAAATGGAAATGGGAGTGGAACTGGAATGCAGGGCCATGTGTCGCCGCTCTAATCAAATCGAATTTAATCAAAATGAGCAAAATTTAACTAAATAGATTACAAGTGGGATGTGAGTTAAAGTTGTGGAGAAAAGTACGAGAATTTTACGACTTTACTTAGGCAACTGTTTGTAAAGAAATCTACGAGTTCAGTTGTTTACAAGATGTGCTCACCGAGCGCCTTGGAATAACTCAATCAATCAGTTCGCTTATAAATTTGAGTGCCATAAAGTGCCAGATGAGTGGAAGTACAAGAAGCAAAACGAAAACAAAAACAAAAGCAAAGAACTCAAACTGAAGCAGAAGCAGAAACAGAACCAAACCGAAGCCAAAAAACATTTAAACAAGCCATAAAAATCGAGCAACCGCAAACGCAAAACAAACAAAACGCCAACAACAACAAGAAATTTGTGCTAAATTTTATTTTATTTATTTATTTTTTGTGAGGGTGGTGGGGAGGTGGAGGGGGGCAGCTTCGCGTCACGCACAAAATCGCTGGCCAAGAAGTGTGAGCTGAGAAATAATTCATCAAAGAGCCAAAAATTTGTGAGATATTAATCAGTGCTTGGATTCAGCACAAAAAAAACACATGTGGAAACTGTCGAGTCGATTTTTGTTTGTATTTTTTTGGCGGCACAATTCAAAGAGTTGCGCCGACCCCGTCACCCACAAACGAGTGGACACATGGACAGACTCTTTCGTATATAGTTGTCGCTTTGGACACTGTAAAAGTTTAGCGGAACGAATAAACCAATTTAGCCCTTTTTTATGCAATTTAAAATTTAAATTTATAAAAGAAAATTAGTTATAAAATACATATTTCCCTCTAGTTTTTCCAGTAAAGATTTAATATGTTTTTTTAGCTATTTAAACTCTAAAAAACTGCCAACTCTGTTGACTTTTCTTATCTTATGTTTATGCTCAATCTCAGAGCATAAACCGCAGAGGCGTTAGCCCCAACCGACTCGACCCACGCAAATCTCAAATTGAGTGTACAGGGCACAACACTTGGAAACAATTAAAGACATTTGACATTATTTTGTTAATGGTTTCTGCTCGTTTTGTTTTACTGATTCTCTATTTTTTTTTGATTTCGTGTCATGCGTGTCTGTGTTGACAAGAATTTTGCTTTGGCTTTCGGTCATTAACCATATTTAGAGTCAATAAAGTTGTCAATTTGGCTGTGGTTTACAGGTAAAAAGAGCTGAGTGAAAGGCTATTCTGGACAGTGTGGCTATCATTTGGTCAGATGATCAGGTAGTTGACATGCTTTCGATGAGCCGCAGATATGATGATGATGATGATGATGATGAGAATGGAAAGACGACAGAATTATAAACATATACACTTGAAACGTGAGACGTGAGACGAGCGAGGAGTAAGATTCAGTTGAGTGATATATATGGGACATTAAAAGAGTTGTGAGTTGGGTTATCAGATTGCCAGTTAATTTGCATAGACTATAGATGGTCAGATTTGACACTAAATAGGACGTGTGAAAGATGACTGAGCTATGAACAGAAATTTATTGAACCGAATGTGGTTGGACAACTCCAAATAGTAGCCAAAGCATAAGCAAGGCTTATTGATTTAACCAGGAAATTTAAACAATCAATTTCGATAAATCTTCGACTGAATGCTCAACTGGGTGGTGTCAGTTGGCGTTATCTAACAACTGGCAAACATTCGAAACTGAAATCAATTTACTGCATTATTTTCATATTCAAAATATTGGCAATAACTTTTCACCTGCAGCGCCGAAAAAATACACAAAAATTCAAATAAGAAATTGTTGTGCTGCAAAGCGTAAAATAAAATCAAAACTATTGATTTGATGGCAATAACAACAACAGCGCCAGCGACAATTGCTAGCGGGTGATTGCATAAAAAATCAAGAGCAAAAAAAAAACAAATACGTTTTGAAAAAAAAAATATGTAAAAGAAATCAAAATAATAGAGTACAGAGTGACGGAGTGACGGCGTATGAAAGTGAAAAACGAAAAAATAATCGACGAAAAATTGAAAGTGCCGCCCGCAGTTGATCGAAACTGACCATTTAAGGTGAGGCATCAAATCGAACACAAACTGTTACAGGGAAGCAATTAAAAGCCATCCATTAACTACAGTAAACATTCATGAGACGACAGGCGACAGTTGATAGTCGTACAATCACACAATGTATATAAATGGAGACAATTCAAGGTCTTGCCAATGGTAGAAATGCAGTGAACGCTTAAAATACCCGACAAACTGTCAGATTGAGGAGCAACAACAACAGCAAACAATACAAAAAAGTTAAATCAAAAGCAATCAAATTGACAAAACGTCAGTGTAATAAAGCGTTGATAAACCGCAGCAGAAAAAGGAGAAAAAATTGGCTGAGAGAGCAAAAATTGATTAGCCAGCGACAGAGAGAAAGAAGCAGTGGAAACGAAGCTTGACTAGGAAATACCCTTTACAAAAAGTATTCAGTAGGTTTAAAACTCAGGAGGTCTACTGCTCTACCAATACCGCATACCCACACTCTAAAGGTAACAGGTATAACAGGACTGGATCAGTTGAGGGGGCCAGGGGAGACAACAATCAACGAAAACCACGAAAACCAAAGCGAACCATGCGCATGCGCAGCAAAAGTGGTTAGTCCAGACCTGAATTGACTGAGCTGATCTGCGTGGAGCAGAGTGGAGAGGGGTTGAGTGGAGGGCTTGAGCGTGGTCGGAGCTGGAGCCACAAATTGCACACGATTCACGATGCGTTGCAGGCGATGCTGTGTGCAGAGAGTGAAAGATAGAGGGAGATGGGAAGAGAGAGATAGAAAGAGGGAGAGGGGGGAGTACTCAATGTGGCATTCAGACACGTTTGCTGCGACGGCAGCGCTGCTCGAGTAATTTACAATTTAATAGCGCGCCACAAAATCGAACGATCGCCTGCGATCGATTCGAGATCTTAGCGATGGAGCAAAAGGTAAAGCAAGTAGAAGAGGCTACAGAGGAGATGCCCTTACTGTTAAAGACCCTGTATTAAACTTTAACAGTAAAGATCTGTAGTAACATATTAAAGGCTTGGATAACTCGACCCAATTTAACTACCGCTACTTTGTACCTATAAAACATTTTAACTTTTTAGGCACAGGGTCTAATGAAAAGCTAGTACTAGTAGAATTTCCAACTCTTAAGTTCCCTGCTACAAATGAGCCTGAAAGTGGAAAACAAAGTTATTTTATTCGAGGCATCAATTAGAGCTTGTTGCAGCATTGCAATTCTCAATCTAATTACAATCAATCTATTGTATGAATCACTTGCAGATACTTTAAGTTTGGCTTTAAATTTGTACAGCTATATAGATGATCATTAACTGGGCTTTCAAATTGTACTTGTACTAGCTGGTTTTCTAATCTTTGGTCCAAGTAATTTTCATTTCAACTGCCGCTTCGATGCGCCTCAATTGGGCAGTGGGCAGTAGGCAGCTTACATGAGGCAGAGCCAAAGGCCTTTTGCGGTCAGCTAATGTCAGTTGGCCTAGCCTCCATATCCACATTCACTCCCTTCATACACCACTCTCCACTCTCCATTCCCCTTGAGGCATCCACAATAATGCGCACTTTTCCACGGCTTGAATCGACTTGGTCTTTGGTTCTAGCCGGCTTTGTTGTATCGTCGTATCGTATTGTGGCCTATGTTGACTTTTCATTTCCTTTTCTCATCAGTTGATTGTTCAAATTGTTGATGGTACTCCCTGCTTGGTTGCTGTGGACGTTGCTGCTGGAGCACGACAAGGCAGCTGCTTTGCGAGTTTGCCGCATGCCACATGCTGCAAGAAGATGCCAATGGCCAAGTCTTTCCACCCAAAAACCCCGGCTGCTGCCTGAAACTGAAGACTTTTGCTTATTTATGTGCGCGACCTTATAAGGCGAAATAGCAAAAGAGCAGGAACCAACCACGACTGCAACTCGTTCTCGTTGCCGCTTTTGGCCATATTTAATTTTTAGTAGTCTGGGATTGGGTCGGGTTTGGGCTTTGGTACTGGGCTTGGGTTTGGCACACAGGTACTATGCACACGACTTGGACCCTGGACGCTTCTTTGCGCCTTTGGGCCAAACGTTTTTGGTTACAAAGTGATTGCATTTTATTGCCGCTTGTTCTTTCTGCTGTTGCAACTGCCTCATAATTTGTGTTGGCCATTTAGACATGCGTAATTTTCGGCTCTGTTTTTGGGCAACTTGTTAAGGTCCCATATACGTAGCGGGCTGGTGTTGGCTGGCAGCAAAGTGGCTGCTTTGCGGCTAAATCAAAAAAAGAAAGTAGCAACTTCCATGGTATAAATAAAATACATGTTAAAAATAAAATTCTTAAATTTCTATCATTTTTCTACTCCTAAAACTTGTTAATTTCTTATCAGTCTATTTATTTAGTTGCCAGTGCTCGACTGCACTTCATTAACCCATTCGCAAAAGCACTTAGCTCTCCCAAACAGAGCAAAGAACCAAAAAGACTCATACATCACAACTATCCAAAAGCAGCAGCAAAACTTAACCAGCAGCCAATGGGTTTAGACAGCAGTTCGGACTAATGATTTAAAGTTGCTTTTACTGGCAAGTCGGAGACTAATGTTCTAATTAACCATATGCTACATCATTAACTGCAGGCGAAACGGCTTTGCCTTTGGATCCGGTTCGAGAGTCCCGAACTCAACACACGAACTTCAATTTGGAGTTAGTTGTTGTTGTTGTTGTGTTCAAGGCTCCTTCTTGGATGCCAGGTTCCTTCTGTGAAAATTGCGAATCATTCTTCATGCTGTCAAAATGTCTGACAGCTAATCAGCAATAACTGTCATTTAGCAAATAGTTGCTCATATTTGCACTTAAGCAAATAACCAAAGTCCACACAGCGGCCAAAGGAGACAGAGAGGGGAAGAGGGACTGACACTGACAGGGACTGGGTAATGGGCACTCCACGGAGTATGCATGTCTCTCTCAACTGGCAGTCGAGGGACAGCTGAGCAGCTATCGAGGGCCTCTCCCGTAATGTCTCATTGTAACACTTCCGTTAAAATCGCGTCGTCGTCGTTGTCGTTGTCATTGTCGTCTAACTGTGACTCATGTCCATAACAGTCAATAAACATAAACATGGCTCGTACATGGGGCTGAATGAATGATGGACATCGAGTGGCTTTTGGTGCCGCTCTTAATGCCACAGTCAGTGTTGTCAGCTTAGCCAATTTAAAGCTATACTCTGAAGAATTGCATTTAATTGCAGAACTAAAATGTTGGCTTAACTTTTATATAGCCATTTTTTAAATGGAATTATTAGTTGAAGTCATTAAAACAATAACTAAATTTATTAACCGTATTACAGCGTGAAAAGCGCTTAGAAAGGTAATAAAATCCGGCAGATGTAATTAATTTCTTATAGCCATATCTTACAGCTTTATTTTTTATGAACCAAGTTATTAAAGCCCCTAGAATTGTGGCTGCACTGTCCAGCGTGGCCTTCTTCCTCTTTCTATGCTCTCTTTCTCCGTCTCTATCGGGAAACCCGACACAAGGGGCCCAAACGGCGCTCTTGATGCTGATGGCCGGCAAAAGCGCATCATTAGCCCAAAAATAGACATGCTCCGAGTGAGGTTATGGCTGCTGCTTGCCCCTCTGTGCCCATTTCGATGATTTCCTAGGAAATGAGCTGCTTAAATGTTTAGCAAAACGGTAAAGCGGTATACATTTCCAAGCAGGACCAGTAGGAATAGCCCCAGCTCCAACTCCAGAGCTCAAAGGCAACCATCAGCGACTAAAAAGCGCACTCTTCCAGCTATTAACCTTGATGTTGTTGTTGCACAAAAACTGCACATGGGATCATCATCATTGAAGCGCCGAAGCAACTCTGGATTCAGTAGGAAACCGTAGACGAAGTAGAAAAGACCGAATAACATCATTATCGTTATGATCATCATCATCATTATGATTTTCATACCGGAGTAGTGTGCAGAGCAAACCGCAAAGGCAGAGACCAACTGCCAGTTGGTAGTTCTCTGTATTTTCGGTGCAGTTTTGTGATATATGCGACGCACGCTGGCAAGGAGCAAACACTGGAATGTGAAATGGGAAAAAATAAGAAAAAAGAGTAACAAATAGTGTGGGGAATACTAGAGACTGCTGTAGTTCTTCTAGTTCCCTTGTGCCAAAAAAAGTGGCACAAAAAACATTTGTTGGCATTCTGGGTGTGTGTGGGATAAGGTATATTATATATGAAGCAGTGCAGCAGTTGGCAGCACTGGCCAAGCGAGTGGCAGCACTACTTTTGCACGAATTCAAAACTATGCTTAATATTTCCTTCGAAAACAACCTGAAAGGAAACTATGAGTAGCAGAAGATTTTACAGTAATAAAGTTTATTTGAATTGCCCAATTACAGGGTATGTTGCTGCCGAGCAAGTACAAAATTCTAGCAATTTATCTCAAGTCATACATCAGAGTTTTGGTACGAGTGGGAGTGGAAAAGGGGGCGTAAATGGGGAATGGGGGCGTGTGGGAGTTGGGGAAATGGCAGCTCAAACTGTTTGGCTATGCAGACTCCATTGATGGCACACGATGTCGAGGCGATGGCAGCTGTAGAGATGCATCTGAGTTGAACTGAGTTAAGCTGAGCTGAGTTTTGTGGCTGCCTTGGCAACGCTTTAGCTGCACCGCATGTGATTACCCAGCAGTTAGTCTGTGCAGCATCTGCAGCAAATTCAGTGCATCAACATCAGCATCAGCTTGCATTGCTGAGCTCCCCCTCCCCCGCCCCTCTCTCACCGTGCACTAAGTTGCTAAATTGCCGCTGTGCAGTAAATAGAATTTAAAACTCGCCTCGCCTCCAACAGTTGCGCTCAATCTCTGCTGTTCTCCCTCTCTCTCTCGTTCTGTCTCTGTTGCTCCCTGTTGATTGACCTTAAAGCTTGAACCGGCGACTCCACACGACCACGACCAACTAACTGTACCTTGGAATAGCACAACACTTGATCTGGCATTGGCTCCGTGTCGAGTGGAGCCGACTTACCTGTCTGAAGGCCTCGTCTAAACCGTCGTCTGCCTCGTCATGCCGCGCATTAATTCACTTATAATTCCTGGCCATCCAATGGCTATATATTCAGTCCCCCACAGTCCCCCACTTGATTCGCATTACACTTGTCTGTGTCTGCACTCGGCACTTGTGTGGCTCCCCTCGAAACGCCTTAACGCCCCTGCCGCCCATCAGGATTTGAGTGTTCGTCTAAGATGTGGGAAAATAATATTTTCATTGATGATTTCTCACCTCTCTGCGTAGGAATTCAACGTTGTTATTTTAAGTTTTGTCAGTTAGACTTAAAATTTATAAGAAAATGTTTAGAAGGTCAACAATTGAGACTTTTGTTTGCATAAAACCCTCATTTAAATCACAGATCTGCTACAATTTCAACACCATTAATAACTATATTTTATTATAATTAATTGTTTAGTTTATGATTTGCAAAGCTAACAATAGAGAATTCGTCATTGATTTATGAGCGAAAATGGCGAGTTTTGGAAAGAATCAAAGGCTGAAATAATACCCAAAGCAAATGGTATTTTTTCAACAAGCTGTCGCATCAAAAATACGCTAAGAATAACGAATTGTATACAGAATTATTTACCATCAGTATTTAAAATGTCAAAAGTGCCCCCACTCACTCTGAACTCTGGAGGAACGTGAATTGTATGTTGAATCTGCATGGTACATGAAATGTATGTTGGTTTTTTGTATGTTTTTGTGTTGTTTCTTTTTTATGATTGATCGTTGCTTAAAGAGCAACTTGAACAGGGTGGGGCAGCATAGGGTTAAACAGTTACACATGGGCATCAGCTGGCACGTCTAGAGAGGGTCGTGAGATGTACAGGGAGAAGGTGGAGGGGGTGGAGAAGGGAGCTAGAGAGGGTACTGCAGTGGTGTCAGAAAGAATTATTATTAATTCGGGGTTGGGTTTTCCATATGAGAACTTGGCATTCAAATTGCTGTAAAAGTGACAGTCTCATGTGTTGTTCTTGTTCTCGTTCCCATTTCATGATCGATGTTGTTTCAGCCATGATACTGCATTTTATACCTCATAAAGTTGACATTACACACAATTCCCCACATTGAATGCATTTTTTCGCTTGACTTGCGATCCGAGAGCATTAAAATATGCAGCGAATTTTTGATTTATGTCTTCAGAGCGATGTTAATTAACACCCCTGCGAAAGAGACCGAACGAGTGCTGATCATTGGTGCAAAAAGCGCAGTTTGGCTTGTTTCAAGTGTTGTTAAGTGTCAGAAAAGTGACAGATCGCTTTGTAAGGCGTTGCCACACTGCCACAGTGCCTCAAAGGGAGGCCGCCGTAACGAATTGTAATCCGATGAAGTGTTCAAAATTGTTGACGTCCCTCGACAGACTTAAGATGAATTTCTTGATTGCTTCGCCAAAAACTTTTTAAATACCCCAAAAAAAATACAAGACAAGAAAAGAAAAGAAAAAGATAAAGTAAAGCAACCGCCTCCGTCTCTTTCTTGTGCTGCTGCTTGTGCTTGTTCTTGTTGTGCGTTTGTGTGTGAAATTTAATTAAAAAATTCTTTGCTATGCATAAATTTGCCTTTTGTTTCGAGCAGAGAACGAGCGAAAGAGATGCAGCTACTTGGAGTGAAAGAGATGGGAATAGATGCTGTTATTGTTTGTTGTCAGCAATAAAAATGTCATCATGGCCGAGTCGAGTCCTTCGTCCATTTTGCATCTCATTCGCACACACACAAACAGACCAACACACACACACATTTATACAAATGACTGCATTCTATTTTCAACGCATTATTTTACAATAACAACGGAAGAGTAGCGCCAAGGCAAATGGCAAAAGTATTGCCACACACACACTCACACTCAGCCACACACACACACACACACACACACACTGCGCACAATATAAATTAAATTAAAATGCTTTTCTTCTTTGGTGGCTTCTCTCGGTTTGACATTTCTCTCTGCTTAATTGCTTTGTTAATTAAATGTGTTAAGGCAAATAATAAAAAGGATATGAAAGCGCGACAGACGTGCGCTTATGCAAAGGACATTAAGTTGACAACAACAAAAGCCTTGGACTTACTAATATGAAATACATTTGTGCTGTAAATTAACGCATAATTGCTGGAAAATGTAGCGGGAAAAGGGGGGAAAGGGTTTAAGACACAACTAAATTGTATGTTAATTTCCTCTGACAGAGCAAATGAGTTGATGATCTACACTGATGACCAAGTAATTCCCTTCATAAATTAGTAAACCTTAAAGATACATGCTTAATCTGTATCTTTATTTCGTGGCGGTATTGAGGTAGGCAATGATATCACTGCGAGTGCTCGGCTGCTTGAGTCCAGCAAAGATCATCTTTGTGCCGGGTATAAACCTCCTGGGATTCTCCAGATACTCGTGTAGCGTATCCTCATTCCAGGTAATACCCTTGGCCTTGTTCGCTGCCGTATACGCAAAGCCAACTGCCTGGCCCGTCTGTCGGCCCATGAGTCCATGCAAATTGGGTCCCATTTTGTGCTTGCCCCCAGCTTCGATTGTGTGGCACTGTGCACAGCGTTGCATGAACAGTTTTCTACCGCGCTCAGCATCTCCAGCTGGAACGCCCATTGTCAACGTACCGAAATGATTAGGGTCACTTTTCGTATGCCAATAAGCAGCTTCTAGCAATAAGTTTGCCTGTTTTTGGCCTAATAAATTAAAAGTCAAATGTGGCAACGCCTATTCGGAAAGTTGATTAGACTTTTAAGTCAAGGTTGTTGTATGAAAACAACACTGAGAAATAGATTGGTTTGAATATTTATGGTGCGTTCAGACTAGACATTCAAACCAGTAGCTCTTACCGTGTACTCACCGCCATGATCAGTTGACTTCACCACTTTTTTAAAGGCTTATCCAACTTACATAATCCCTCCCCATCTCTTGCTTAATTCACAACTAACTTTTTATCTCCAAATTGCAAGAAATGTTCAACAACAACACACAACATGCGGCAATTACACGCAGCTGACAATGTTGTTGTTGCCTTCGACTGTCGTTTTAGGCAAAGTCAACTAAACTTTCAAAAAAATGAAGAAATATTTGAAAACTCGCTGCCTGCACCCAAAAATAAAAAAATCGAAAAAGAAAAACAATAACAAAAGCTGCAAAATATATGCCAAACTGTCAACACGAACACATGTGGCCCGACCCCTTGACAGCAACAACAACAAGGGGCAGGAAAACAGTAGCCGGTTCGCCGGTTCGTTAGAGCCATGGAGGCGTCGCTGGTACCCGCAAAAAGCGTTTAATAAACTCAAATATTATGCAGCTAATGCGACTGTGCAGCAGCAACTGCAACAGCAGCAGCAACAGCACACCTCAGAGAGGTAAACACAGAGACAATTGCAACTGCAACTGCAACTGCAACTTAATTAGGCATTCAGTCAAGCCTGTTGTCAGTTGTTGTTGCTGTCAGTTGTTGCTACTGTTGTTGTTGTTGTTGGGGCTGCGCAGGCGCCACATTGTGTGAGCAGGCGAAATGTTAATTTGTTTTTGCACATTTCTGTTTAGCTGTCTGACTGACGGATGGACAAGCGACTGACAGCTTGTTGTTGATGAGGACTGAAACTGGGAAGAGTTACAAAGGTGGAGTAAAAGGGGGAATAGACCCACAGCAAGCTCATCACATTAAGTGGCCATCAGCATCTACCGAAAAGTGCAAAAAACTGAGCAATCTGGCAACGCTTTGGGGCACAAAAAAACGGCAACTACTTGTGTGGTGTGAGGGTAATTCTTGGAGCGCGTGTAGGAGTGGGAGTAATAGTGGCGCGGGGCAGGAGAGGACTGGAACGCAGCCAAGTGGAAACAGCGGCAGCAAAAAGGAAACAGATGCAAAGTCAAAGCAGATGATGAATTGGCATGCAAAAAACAACTAAGAAGATGAGGGAGAGAGCAAAAATAACAAACTATATATTAATAGAAAGAAAATCAACTGATGACTAATTCCCAGACCCAGAAGCAGACGCCCAACCCTGAGCCAAAGCTGCACAAGTCGTGGCACGCACTACGCCCACCGCAGACCGAGTCCGATCTCAGAATTTAAGGAGGAGACTCGACTCGTGTTGGAAATATTAGGGAAAAAACTCAGACATGTTGCAAATTCTCAGCCATCAGCGGCATAACTCATTATTTAATGTCAAATCTGGTCGATAGTTGTACCAAGTCGTGCGTGGAACTTGATGGGGAAGGAGGATCGGAAACAGAAACAACGACAGCGACAACAAATGTCAACAGTTTTGCATTGGAAAGTTAAAGACAGCAAATCGATGCAATGCGAAGCTGCTTCCCACTTGAGTAGGGAATGAGCTGCTGTTTCTACTGCTCAGAGTACACCGCTCCTTTCCTCTCCTTTCCTCTTTGGCGGCCTAATGACATTTACACGCATGCAAACACACATAAATCATTTGCGTTTGTCAGTTCTGACAGCACAAAAAAATAACAACCAGAAGAGAACAAAAAGCAGCAGCAAAAAGAAAGAGAGTGAAACAGAATGCTAAGGAACTGAATAACCAGAGAATTCTCCCCCGCACAAGGATAAGTGTCTGTCGAACGAGAATGAGACGGAGACTGAGAGAACGAGATTGAGTGTAGACAATCGATTAGTATTGCTTAATCAGTCATATTCATATTCATTTCTGAATTGCGCTTTCGGTTTCTGTTTTTGACTCGAACCGTGGCCAATTCCATTCGCTTGGTTTCTCTGCTCCCTTTGGGTTGTGTATGCTGATGAGGTGAGTGGTGAATTCATTGGATACGGCCTATTGAAAATTCTTGGGTTACTTGGAATAAGGCACCTGGCAAAGCAAAAGATTCCCCTTAATTTAATCAGGTAAAACGAGTTTCCTAGAACTGAAAATATTAGCTATTGAAATGATTAATAATACTATAAATTATATTTACTTTATAGTTTATATAATCAGCTATGTTTCCTCCTGCAAAAGGGCTTAAAATTATGAAATGTCAGGGATTTGTGTTGGGTAAATGAGATGGAAATGTTGAGTGAAGGAGGAAATCCTTCTTAACCCAACTCTTTGACTGTGCTGGCAGCTGCTGTCAAGCCACAAGAAAAGTGTTGGAAAACAAGCTGGAAAAGTAAAATTAAGCAAACAAACAAACAACGAACAGAGTTGCCATTGTTGTTGCCTCTGTTGTTGTTGTTGTTGCTGCAAGTCAACAACTGACACAATGCAAAATGTCAACGTCACTCACCGATTTCGTCCTGCCACCTTCATGCGTCTTGTCCGCACCCAACGCTCGCTTTAAAAAATGTACACAAAAATGTCTGTACACACATGTGTCATACTCCGCCTCCTGCCCTTGCCACGCCCCCTGCCCCACATTTAAATCCTTTGCCCGCCTTCCAACAATTTTTGTAATATTTTGCATATTTCTGTCTGTCTGTCCGCACGGACAGCGGGCATCAAATTTCCACAGAAAAACCACAACCCCGCCACGTAAAAAAAGGGGTTGTCATTGTTGGAAAGAGACAGGGCTATGACATAGCGGGGTTAGAAAGAGTGAGACTATGAATCTAATGCTCAACACTCGGCCGCAAATGCCGCGGATTATGTTGGGCTTCCGGTCTGTGAGCCCTCAGAGTACTCTATTCTCTGGTCTCTATGTTCTCAATGGCTGTATTTCGTAGTCGCTCTGATCTGGCCAGACCTAATGTCATTAGCCACAACTGTCAGCGCCGTCATTGCCACATGTCTTCATAATTAAATGTGCAATGGCAGTCGATAATACTTTACAAATTTAGCGATTATGGCCACCCCTCTCAAATGTGGGTAGTTTGGTAGTTGGTAGTCGTTCGTTTGGTAGTTTGGTAGACATAACCCCGCCCAACCTGAATCAAAATTCGAAACCTAACCTCAACTCCAAAGCTGAGCTCACCCCACAGTTGCATCTGTGTGCACACTTAATAAAAAATAATTAATTGCAGTTTTTGGCACAAACGATTTCTAGGCGCTGGCCATATGTTCACACCCCGTGTATGAACAGTGTTGCCACCCCACAACAAACGTGTTCAGTTGGAACAATGGCAACTCGTCGAGATATACACGATATGTTTATGGCGTTGACAAATAATGACATTTTTATGATGCTACCAGAGGGTACTTTATGGGGGGTGGCAACTCTGCTGCAGCTACCACAACAACAACACAAACTGCCACTGAGACTGCGACTCCGACTGGTTTTCCAACGGGCTGTGTCCCGTTATTGGCGTTGATAATGCAATTTAGAAGCCGTGGCTCTAATGACCTGTGCCTGAATGTCACGCGGACAAAGCGAGCGACAGAGAGGGAGCATGTGACAGAGACAGCGACAGAGACAGACTGACAGTTTAATATTGTTGCTGTTGTTGTAGTCGAAGGGCTTAATGACTTTTTACTTGATGCTATTGAACGCACAAACTTCTTTTTCAACTTCCTCCCTCTCGACATCCCTTTTCCATATTCTCTTCTCCATTATTATTATTATTTTTATTATTATTCTCTTTTTGTTTCTTTCATTCTTGTTTTTGTTGTCTTTTTTTTTTTTGGCAATTTTGCTTTGTTGTTGACCATTTAATGCCTCATAAACTTTTAATTTAACAAAAACGTCGTTACTTTTTCTATTGTTGTCGTTGCTGTCACTGATGGCTTCCAAGTTGTTCTTGTTGTTGTTGCTTTTCTCCTTCTCTTTCTTCTTCTCCTGGGTTGTTGCCATTGCAGTTTGTTGTTACTTTTATTGCGTAGATTCTGTAGCTTTTCCTCCCTTCGTCGCTTTCCAGTTTCCACAACTCAAGCTGTCAAATTGACAGTTGTTGAGGTAATTGCAGAAACTTTAATCCCAGCGTGTTATTAATCAAATACTTTATTAAATTAAGTAAAAAATATATTATTAAAATGAAATAAACTAATTTTACTAAACAATTTTATTCCTTCTTTCTACTTGCAGGTATGTTAAACTCTCAACTCCCAACACAAGATATACTTAGTAAGTATTTGACTTCCACGGAAGCATTCCGCACATATTAAATAGCCAGAAACTTCCCGTCAAGATAATATAATTCGGAATGAAAACAAATGGTAATAAATTGTCAAAATATTTAGACACACAACACACAGGGTCTTAGGTCTTTTTGGGTCTCGGTCCTTGATACGACACAGGTACCCAATGGATCTCGTGATGCTTATCGTTTTAAGCAAATGATTGAAATGAATGAAATGACAAAATGTTCCATGAAAGAAGAGAGACAACAAAAGTGTCGGCTACTAAAAATAGACAAAGATAGCGGCATTGGATAAAGCAATGGAGTCATAATAGACGAAATGAATTAGTCATTTATAGCACGTAGTCTAGGGAGGGAAACGGCATAATACCAGGGGTGAAATGCGTGGGGTCTCAACGGGCATTGTAATAATACGAATTCGTTGTGTGGAGAAAGGGGTGCGAGGAGTGTGAATGGAGGGGTGTGAGCGGCGAGGTTAGGAGCATAAATTTAAGCACTGCAATTAATAATCATTTAGAAATGCAGCCACAACAACTTTAGCTGTTGTTGTCAGTCAGTTGGCCAAGAAAGCTGCCAACAAAGCCGGCAGCCAACAGTCACCAGCTAACAGCCAACAGCCACTGGCCACTAATCCCCGAGGCTGATTCTCCAACTCGAATGAGTATTTTGCTCTAACCCCAATAGTTGTCATCGCAGCTGCTTGAGGTTTGCTCTCGGTGCGCTGCGCTCTGTGCTCTGTGCTCTGTGATGTATGAGCACTGTCTACAACTCTATTTATGTCTATGCTCTAATGCCGTATTTAGACCAAAGGGATTAGCAAAAGATACAAATGTATCTCAAGCTATACTGATGAGCGCAAACACTGACTGGCTGCAAATAAATTACCCAAAATTATACAAAAAGTGTTGCAGACGGAAGTCGCTTTCGGGTAGACAAACTAGCAACAATTAAGAAAGCCAAAGTAGTGAGATTAGTGACTGTGACAGACTCATATCCCCCTCAAAAAAATATAAAAAGTAGGGGAGTTGGGGTTAGTTAAACCATGACGACATTTCACAGTGACTTCAGTATGTATCTGTACCTTTAGCCGAAGAGCAGCGAGAACGCAGAACTCAACTCGAAACGATAATCATTTGTTGTCTAAGGAGTTTTACATACTTGTAGCTTGAAGCGGTCTCCATCTTCTTCTTCTTGCTTTGCTTCCACATTTCTTGAACCCAACACAAATTATGGGTTAGCATTAGACCTACTGCTCCCTCCCTGTCCCTTTGGCCCTATGCAGAGACACGACGAAATCTTTTGGGCAGGCAGCCAAAAAAACAACATCAAGAACTTGAAGGGCAGTCAGCATCCCAAACAGCTGCATGAATGAAACAATAGCCAAGACCAAGCGGAAGAGGAGGAGGAGAACGACCAAGACAAAGACACAAAAGAGCGAGAGACAACAACAGGTCCAACCAAAAACGGGCTTCAAGTGCCCAGTTAGCCTGGTCGGCCACTTAGAAGTTTTCCTGTATCTGCAGATACATTTTTCGGTAGCCGTAGGAAAAAAGTGCATAACATGCTCCTCCTTTATTGCCCCAGCCCTCTCTCCTCTGAGCTTAGCCCCAAATTGTGCCCAGCCCCAAAGGCAAAGGGAACTCAACTACTTTGCTTATGCATTTAAATTTTTTTTGTTTCTTTCTGTGTTTTTTTACTGCCAACGGGAGCAACTCTGCAACAGATACAAACTACTTTCAATTTGTAATTTGTGGCTGTGGCCGTCCCGTTGCCTCCAGCGGAAACTGGGCATGGTGGAGCCCAGTGCGCCATCTAGGTGTGAAGGGGGTGCACTTTTGGATCACATTTGAAATTGAAAAATGCTAAATACTAATGAGTTTAGGGCCACAAAACTGAAGCAGATAAATACAAGTCCGAGATGCCATTGTGTGTGGAGGATAATAGACTTTTAAATTAAGGTTTAGATAAGAATATGGAATGATTAACTTGAGGAGTTCATTAAAACGGAGACTTTTGGACTTAATACTGATTCAGATTGAAGTAGAACTGCTATTTCATACTTTTTAAGTCAATTCTCAGAATAAAATTCACTTTTAAGCTAGAGGAAACCAAGCAATGAGGCAGCTAATGAAATATGCAAAGCAATTCAGCGTGCCACGCCCCTCGATAAATCAGAATACAATACATATTAAGTGGTAAAAGGAGACAAACCTTGACCTATGACCCCAAACGTAGCTGAATTCGAATTGAAGTTGGCATTCCGCATTCGGCAATGGCAATAATGCCTGTAAAATTGGCAGCGGGGTAGAAAAGGGTTTTGGCCGAGTACTTTATGGATTTTAATTAATTTGCAAGCACTTCCATGCCAGGGACAGGTCCAAAACCAAATGACTGGCCAAGTGGCATGGCTAACTCCAAGTCAAGTTCTTCAGGGCAGGGCCGGTTGTAATAAGAAATTCAATTTCCGCTGCCTCATAATTATTTTCTTTCAATTTGAAAACAGACGCCTTGCCTGCCTTCGCTTGAGCAGCATGAATTATAGCCAACGGCTATGAGGCAGTCTTAAAGACCCGCCACCACCACCGCCACCCACGCATATATTAGTGCCCAGTCCTGGCCTGAGACTGAGATTGGCAATTGGAAGTCGGCTGGAGGGGGGATTGGAGCGATTGTAGGGAATGAACTGAAATCCAGCTGCATAATTAGTGCGAGCCAGGCAAAAAACTATGTGCAGCATAAATAGTTTTTGGAGAATTTATAGAGTTGGCAAAAAAATAAAAGGAATGGTATGAGAAGAAGCACAAGACGTTGGGCCACAAAAAAAGAATGGAACAAAAGGCAAAGACAAGAAAATAAAGTAAGACAGAGAAAAAAGTATATAAACTAAGCGTCGGCGAATGTTGCGTGCATTGAATTTAAAATTAGCCAGTTGAGAAGCGCAGAGAGGAGCGCCAAAGGCTCATACACTGCGCAAAATAAGCAAATTTTTAAATGAAAACAAATGATGTCTTAAAACAAAGTCTTTTCTTTAAATAATTGAATGTGAAACTTAAACTATGTGTTCTTTGCCTAAAATCTTAATTAAACAAACATTTTTTTAACAGTGCAGCAGTCGTCAAGTCACAGACAGTCACGGGTCGTCGTCATATGACGTTCAAGTTGGCGAATCCCGACGCGAAATCTAGAGAAATCTCAGCGACAGCGTACAAAATCTGAACAGCAGCGAGAATTGTGCTTTGCATAAAGATGCGAATGTGAAATGGGGAAAATGGGGAAAATGGCAATAAGAGTGAATGGACATTGGAGAGAACTGATGCGTTAATAATTTGTTAATTTTATGCAAATTTATGATCAATGGAAAGCAGCGCGTTAATCAAGGAAAAGCTGATCACTGTGAAAAGCTGATTCAGTGGCTGACTGTCCATAAGGTTTTCCTCTTCTCGGTGTTAACTAAAACCAGTTATTGGTCAGTTCTTTGGTCGACACACTGCCCTTGCTGCTGCTGCTGTGCTTATGTCTGTGTTAATTATTTATTTAAATTGCCTGACGCGTCTGCCATTGTTTGCCTGCAACTTTGTTGCCTGCCCTCGCTGTCTCTGTTATTTGATAACATGTTCTCCTTGCCCACTCTGCCCCTGTCCCCCCATGTCCCCGCTCTGTCTCCTCCCCACTCCTTTGTGTTTGCTGCACGCACGCGCAGAGATTTTAATGCGCTGTGATTTTTTGCGTGTGTTGCGAACATTTCTCTCGAGAGAATCGCGGCCAGCTTCAGAGCTTGATAGGCACGCAATGGGCCAAGGACCCAACCAAGCGATTCGCAGCGTTTTATTTTTATTTGCTGTCTCTGTTTTAGCCAAGTCTGTGTCTTGGCTTTTAATGTCGCATGTCAACGTTGTCATGTTGGCCATTTTTTCTGTTGTTGTTGTTGTTTTGGTTTTCTTTGGCTTTAAAGACATTCCTTGCAGCTGCCTGGCCTTTTGCCCAGTTGTCGTGGGCGTTGGCGCTTTTGTCGCTGATGAGCGAAAATAGCTTGTTGTGTCTTAGCCTTAAAGGAACTGTGTCTAAGCCAGCTTATTTGCTTTAATTGCAGCTGCTACACATGGCTTCAAGCTAGACATACACTGAGTGAAAGCGGCAATGAGGGATAAGAAATAGACAGAGAGAGAGACGGAGAGACACAGCGAAGAGTTGTTGTAATTTGCTGTGGAGTGCGTAGGTGTTGCCCGTCCAAAGATTCCTCGCTTGCGTGTGCTGCACCCAACAACAACAACAGCAAGACCAAGACCACAGCATCTTCGCATTCGAGGTGCGGTGTTTGCATTGAATTGAGCATTTTATATAGCGAGTAGGCAGGGAGTCAGGTGTGTGGAAGGGCAACTGGCGAAGCCAAGCAAATAATATCACAAAAAATGAAGTAACACTTCATTAGCAAAGGGGCAAGACTCAAGAGGTAGGAGGCAGGAGGCAAGTGGCATTTTGGGCTCTTCAACGTGGGTTGTGTTATGATACCCATTACGCAGCGTAGCGAAAGGGTATGCTGATGATTATTAGGGTTCTTCTGAGCCAGTCCAGCTACTCAATCAATTAAACCAAATTTTATGAAGCAAAAGATAAGCTTGAAGAATAAAACTTGATTAACGGGTGTCTTGGAGTCTACCCATTTTTTTGTTGCTTTTATTTTTTATTGAAGTGAAATAAAACTGGCGAAAAAACTTACAGACTTTTAATGAGCTGCCTGGCAAGAAAAATATGGTGTGAGAGATGAGGCCTCTGGAAGATGGAAGATGGCAGTTGAAGTCTCAAGACTTGAGACTTCAGCCGTAAGAGACTCGAGAGTCTCGACTTGAGAGTTGAGTGGCAATCATAAGAGCTTAAGATCGGTTAGACAATTTATGGGCGTGGTGGGGCAGCCCCATAATCACCGCATTTTGAGCTGATCGACGTAGTTTGATAAAAGCGCAATCGAGACACTTTATGCGAGGACCCTAAAGCACATTTTCCCAAATTTATGATGAAATCGAAATGGAAAACTCTTGGAAAAAGAATCAACTCAGAGTAGAAGAAGCAGAGAAAGACGAAGAAACTTTTCTATGCGCAATATCGTGCCATTATTCTTTATGCCAGGCAACGTACGAAATTTGCTGGCCAAAAAGTCATTTGGCCAAGTCGTAACTCGCACAATGCAACCCACACACACAGACACACAATTACCAATCACATGTACACACACATGCACACACACACACACACTCATGTGGATAGCGACCCTTTTGCCAGAGTCGTAATCAAAAAGCATTGTACAGCTTAAGGCAAAACTACACAACATTATGGTAGGAAAGGGGGGAGGGGCAAGGGCAGAAGAACAGAGCACAGAATAGAGAAAGAGAGAGAAGGAGACTGAGAGATGTAAACTGTGGCAAGAAACGCAATTTCCCCAAAAAGCGTAGCCAAGAAAAGCCAGCGATTTTTTTCCTACTCTTTTTTTGGCAAGAGCTTATTGGCCCCTTTGGTTGTTGTTGTACTCACTGTGGCTAAGACTGCGGCTCAGACTGTGGCTGTTGCTGTTGCTGTTCCTGTGGCTAAACAAGGCCTTTCCACTTTTGGCCAAACGGAAAATTGGCAAAGCCAGACAAAGACAAGCCAAACGGGTTGGTTTTGGCCCGATTGGTTCCTTGGTTCCTCGATTGCTCGGTTGTCTGTCTTGTAATTTAACAAGCAAACAGATTGCAATCGATTGTTACCAGTGGTGCTCTTGGTGCTCTTGGTGGTGCTCCGTTAGAGCAGCCCACGCGCTTCACATATTAGCGAAAATTGTAATAGATTTCACTTAATTTATTATAAACAAAAGAGCCAGCGCAACGGTTCAAGCAATTTTCCCAAATACTTCTCGCTACTCCCGCTACCTATCTCTCTCGCTCTCCCCATCTCTGTCTCTTTCTATCTGCTGTATCTTCATAGGTAATTTTGCTGCCATTTGCCTGTCGCCATTCGGCGTGTCTCATAATTCTTGGCCATATTATTGTTAGCCCGTCTTCAGCTCGCTTTTCAGCTTTTCCACCTACGTGACGCCTTGAAGGAGACGCACCACATTCCAGCGGTTACATTAACCTCTCCCTCTCTCGCTCTCTCTCAGTGTCCCCTCCCCTTTCTCCTTCCTAACTTGTACTCTTTATGGTTTTTTAAGTTTTTCCCTCTACCGTTTCAGTCGTAAGTGCTGTATTTATTTTAATTTTTATGTGCGTTCAACGCGCCGTCAACTACCACAACAAAAATCACAACAACAGCAAATTAAGAAAATAAAAAATTTAATTATTCCTGTGCTGCGTTTTAATGTCGTTCAACTTTTTGGAGTGGAGTTTTCTGCCCTAAAACTAGAAAGGGTATATCAACTGGCACTACATTAAGTACACAATTAATTTACTAGCTTCCAGATTTAAATGTTAGAGTATTGCGTATTCAGTCAGAATTTGGTGTAAATTTCTGGGATTTTTTGTTGGTACGTGCCTGGAAAGATTGAGTCTCAGTCTGATGAGGCCGGAAAGTCGCTTTGGGTCGCCGAAAAGCATTTCGGCTTTATCTATGCGTAGACTTGACTCTCTGACTACGACTTGGTATATTTTATGATTGCCAACAACAAGCTTGTAGTACATTGGGCCATAAAATGACCTGAAGTTTCAATTTTAATGACAAGTCACTTACATGTGTAGCGTGAAGGTTATTTGCCTTGTAGACACCGAACATTAGCTCTAATTGGCCTACAAGTGTAGCTAGGGAATCGAGGGAGTAGCAGCAGATATAGGAGTAGGTATTTCACTTGAAGACTGAAGTTTAATTTAATGTAGCTCCGATCGATATTAAAGCTGATCTCGTGTCTCCCACTCTATTGTTGCGGAAAAACACTTTTCATAATGCCTTTGGCACAATTTATTGACTATATTTTGTTACCAGCACAGAAGGGGCTGAATTTGCCCTACCAACCTCTGTGCCATCAATGACGGTCCTTCCTTGATGGGGCTTCCTTCGTGCACATCCATGCACATGTATCCTACATTTTCATTCTCATATGCGTGCCCATTATGGGCTGCCAGATAGATAAACGAGTCATGTGGGTGTTGCTAGCAACTCGAACTGGAACAGGGACTACGAGTATGTCTCCAAAAACCTGAGACGGATTGACTGGGAACTAAGCAGAGACAGAGGGAGATAGAGACAGCGTGATTGAGAAAGGGGAGCTAGCGACCATCAGCGATGTGCGTGTTTTCTGCAAAGGATTTTTGTGGCCGCCAAGTTGTTATTGTTGCCGTTGCTGTCGATACCCAAATTGCCGTGTATATGTGTGCCAAAACAGCGTCGACATATTCGCATAGTGGAGGTGGAAAGCAGAGCCAGCAAAGCAAAGAATGCTCGACTATGAAATACCAGTTCTGCTTAAAGGCGATTCTGCTCTTGAACCAAATAAGCTGTGACACTGATATCATATTCTTCTATAGCTATAGCTCTACTAATTCCATTCAAACCATTTGCCAGCAGTAGCTCATCTAGTTCTTATGCTTTTAGTTCACCTCTGAAACTACTACAGCATACCCTATCTGCACAAGTAGCGGGTATAAGCAGAGAAAAATAGAGGCAAGAAAAAACTATGAAAACGAAAACCAATACAAAGGCTTTAGGTGGCTCGTCGGTGTTTTTGTGGCGACAACGCGTACCAAGCACCTCCATTTGACCCCTTCCCTGTCCTGCTCCCTTCCCCCAGCTGTTTCCATAGTCGTCTTATTACCAGAGTTCGAGCTGGAACTGAAACTCTGAGTGGATTTCATGCGTTGGCGACGGGGGCGAAAATTGCGTGTCCGTATATTGGAAATTGGTGAAAACAGGCAGGAAAAGCTGTTATGGTTGCGTTGACTTTCCCATAGCTGCCTGGGCTACCTTTATTATCATTGTATCATTGTATCCAGCGGTATCGTCTGGCATTATCTCTAGTCCTCGCTCCAGAGTCTCCACTACATTTTCTACAGTCTTCGGTTTTGGGGGCGTGGGCGTGTAATGAAGTTGACTCGGCAGCACATTAGCCAAGGTGGCAAAGGGGGTGAGAGGTGAGAGGAGGGGAGGCGGAGTAGTAAAGGAGTGTTGGGAAAACTTTACTCTAATGGTGTTTTAATGTGTGTTTGCAATTTGATGCATGTTGCAGTCCGCAAATTGCTTCAAATAGTTGCTCAAAGTTGTTTGTTGTGCAAAATAATTGGTGCACCAAATTGGGTGTCTTTCTCCAATTGAGAGTGTGTGGGTGAGTGGGTGTGTGTGTAATGGTTTCATGATTGGTTGCCACCAGATTGGGTAACTTGTTAAGCAGTTCGAGTCCAAACTAAATGCCAACTAACTGATGTTTCTTCTCCTTTCTTTGCAGGTATGTAAACTGATAATCTCCTAAAGCTGCTAACTACTCCTATTGAAGTGAGTATCTCCCCTCCACTCCCTCAAACAATTCCCAAATGGCAAACATACACACACATACAGAAATAATCACAATTCCTTGGAGAGGAGAGCAAAACAACCTGCGCCCAACTAAGTAATGCAATCATATTAAAAAAGATTCACAAAGCCATATATAGAAAGACCGGAAAGTAAAGCACAAACTAGTCTAAGCGACTGTTAAATACCCTGTAAAAGGGGTAAGCCTCCTTTTGTCTTGTACACAACTGTTTACGCGCTTTAAATACCCTCCAAACAGAGTATCCTAGTGCTGCAATCTACAGGGAACTTGAGATTGCAGTCCGAGCATGTAATCAATGTAACTACAACTTGTTTGACAGCTCTTAGCATAAATACTTGACAACAACAGCAAACAGAGAGGCGACTACACAAGAGCCTAGTATGCAGGAGGAGGAGGAGGAGATAGGAGCAACTTCTCGGCGGCGTTGACAGTCAGAAGGTGTACGAGGTGTACAGTGGGACAAGCAAGCGACATAAACACAAAACCCTTGAAATCAATACGAGTGCGGCAAGTCGTAGGAACATTTCTTACTTTGGCACATTTAACGAGTGTTTTGCGCACACTTGAGATACAGAAACAGAGAGACAGCTACAGCAAGAGATACAGATACAGATACAATTGTATCTGCAGCTAGCCGAATGGCAGCGTCATTATCATCATCAATATTATGATTATTGTTTTATATTCGTCGCAACTTTAGAATCAAGTCTGGGAATGGACACAGAAAAAGACAGAGATAGAGCAAGATAGAGAGAGAAGGAGAGAGAGAGGGAGAGCAGTACTGTCTGTCTATTCTTTTGATCTTTTGTAGTTTGTCCGTCGTCATCGTCTTGCGTCCTTTGCAATTACAATTATATTTTATTTGCCCAAGTTGACACAAGAGACGACACAAGGCACGACCGAGCACAAAGTTTCTCCACTGATTGTACTCTCTAATAGCCCTTTGAAAATCAATTACGGCTGCGGTCATAACCCAGTCGGGAACTCAGCAGCAGCAGCATCCCCCACCACTCCATCTCTGAAAATATTATGTCAATAATTTATTTAGTTTTTATTTTATCCATCGGATTGCCTTGTGCAATCGGCGGCACGTACACCGTCTGGACACATGTTCTAGCAGGAATTCTACATTGGAAATGACATCAATTCTCTGGCGTATCGCGACTGGAGAGCAATGCATTTTGCAGATACTTTGCCGCAATTTGTTCGTTATTCGCTGCTCGCTGTTCGTCTTGGCCAGCTTATGACTTTTACTTGGCCACATTTATAATTTGTAATCATTTTCTATTGGCTAAATAATTTCCCAGCTCTTTAGTTGGCAAGTATTTTAAACAGGTTATAAAGGGCAATAAAAAACTGTTGAAATAAGACAAACTTATGAAGCTAATAATGTGGTAGCATTTATTTTATTATTGTGTAATTTGTTTGGCTTTATTTATAGCAAACCCATGTCAATGAATGTATCCATTTGTAGCTCCAAAATGGCTTTAAAGTCAAAGCGAATAAAGCACGCAAAGTACTTGAAATATATATAAAGTCGTGGGCATAAATATAAACCCAACAACTGGGCGATATATGAGTTTCTGTGCACAATTTCTCACATGAACTATAGTAGGTAATAGTGTGAAAGGTAGGAGAGTGAGAGGTGAGTAGGTGAGAGTTAGGGGCACTCGCTAACCAGGCAAAGGAATTCCTCAAGCACCTCTGTGACTGCTTTATGGGCGGAGTTTTCCAGCACTGGTGGGGCGTTGGGTGCGTATGTGTAGGACACAAGGTGTTGCCCATTTTAGTGCTCTTTTCCCGCTAGTTTTTACGGTAAAATGTGAAGTATTTATGGATATTTTGAAAATTAAAAGGGCTTTTAGTTAACAGAATTTAATTTACTGATGTAATATTGAAAATAAAAACACTTGTTAGAGTACTATAAAAACACTTAATATTTTCTAGCTGTTTCCAAGTATTTTTCGTAAGATTTCTCAACACTGGTGGCACACTAACAAAGTAAGCACACATTACTCTCGCGCTGCCCTTTTGTGCCATTTTTCTTGGCTCAGTGTTGCATACTTTGCTGCAACAATTGCTGACAATTTGTGCAACAAAATTGTATGCCATTTGCTGGCCATATATTTATGCGACAGACGTACAGTTATTGCCATCAAATGTTGGCGGTTGAGCAACGATTCCTGCAGCTACACAAAGACTCGGAGCATAATTCACAACAGCTTCCCGAGACGGAGTGTGTTTCACACACACACACGCATACACTGACTTGCACGCACACACATAAAACATATATTTAATTAAAATTGTTGTCGTAAATAAATGTAAATTTCCAAAGGGGTTGACGAAGGAAGTGACCTCGAGACACAGTAGAAAATTGCTTTGCTCTTCGTTTTAAAGTTTTTCGTTTTTCGTTTTTAGTTTCTTGTTTTGTACATTTCTCGTTTGCTCTTTGTCGCTGACCTCTTGACCAATGCTGAGCCTCATCTTTTAGTTCATCTTTGACCGCAGTTTTCCATAAGAAAAATACTCGTATTCATTCTTTGCTTCTTGGCTGACCGCAAAGCAAGCCCGAAAACCAGTTTGTTCTCTACAACAATAGCAATAGAGCATTTTACTTGTAGCCTTCTCTCTCTCCATCTCTCTCACTCTCTTTGTCCCTCTCTGCCTCTCTGTCTCTGTGGCCCCCTTAATAGATTAAGAGGGAGAGCAGGGTGCACGCACCGTCTGTTTGGCTGTCTATAAGCTTCAATATCCATAAATGTCCAATGTTGCCGTTGCTGTTGTTCATGACTTTAGCCTGGTTGCTTGGCATTGCGTCTTTCTTTTCCAATCTTTCTTTTCATTTAGTCTTCTTCACTTTTCTTTTGTTACTTTGTTTGGTCTTGTCCAGTTGTTGTTGCTGTTGCTGTTGTGAGCTTCAGTTGCCGTTTTCGTCTGCTGGCATCAAGATTTTTATCGGTTTCTACTTAAGTGATTGTCAGTCAGTCATTGCCTGGACCAGCAAAAAGGAACATTTCTGGTCTCTGTTTGGTTACCTTGGTAACATTGGAATTACTATGGAAAGAATTTAATATTTATGGCTTAAATGCAATCTTTTCGTTGCTTATTTAAGTAATTTACTACAGCTTAAAAAGCCAAAAATATGTCTAACTGTTTTCAATAACTTTTAATGTCTTTCTTTAATTAAAAATTTAATGACTTGCGACTTTCTATTCAATTTTTGAAAATATGTTATTAAATTTGCGATTATTCTAACTTACGTTTATTAAAAACTTAAATTTTAAATCAAAATATAAGCTTGTTTGCCCACAGTGCCAAGAAACGGTCACTCCACTCCTGTGGCACCTAAAGCTCCTCCATCCAGGTTTGATATGGACTGCCTAGTTGCCCATTTAACCCGTCAGTACCTTATTAAAAACCTTTAGCTCGTTTGGGGATCAACATCGTTGCAAAAAGGCAATTCGGCTGATAAGGCGATGCCGTTTCCCCTGTCGATAAGCTGAAAGATCGCTGTGGCTGTATTTGGTTGTGGCTGCTTTTATGGTGCTTCAAGTGGAGAACTATGTATGTGTGTGTGTCATGTAGAGAACCGATGAGCAGTTTAATTAGGTTTCAGCCAAGTGTGAAAAGAGCTCTTGCCGCTTTCGTCAGGCGCAAACAGGAATCGTGGAAGCGTATGGAGTACACGTTGCTCGCAAAACTGCAAGAAATTGTCAAGTGCCAACAAACAAATACGCACACACACACACACTCGCACCCACACACATAAAACCCTCTCAAAACACACACATTCAGCCCACTTGAAGTTTGCTCGTTCACATTGCGTATACGCCACCGCTTGGCACTATTTATGCGCATTTTTCATGCGAACCTTTCGTTATGAAGCTTTTTTGTGAGCTCTCTGCTCTCGTTTTCGCTCTCTTTACGCTTTTACTATTTTATTTATAATTTTATTTAATTTTCTTTCGTCGCAGACTCCTTCACTTTCTGTGTGTGTGGATGTGTGTGTGTGTTAATTCTATTGAAATGCTGTCAAGCTCGCAAACCAAAACCAACACATGAAACACCCAGTGAAGTGGCTTTGTGTATGTGTGTGTTAACATGCCTGTAAGTACACACACACACACACTGGCACACACAGAGATGAATAGCAAAAGGGTCCTACCGCTAAAAATGAGCAAAAATTACATAGGAAACACATGCGTACTAGTTTTTCAAATTAGTTTTAGTTTTTCCGGACCGAAAAAGAAAAAGAAATAAGAAATTTGTAATGTATACGCAAGAGTGTGTGTGTGTGTGTGTGTTGGTATGTGAGTGTGTGTGTTTTTTATAAATGGCAAAGCAAAAGCGGCAACCACAGCAACAACCGCACTCGACTTGAAATTCTTTTACCACATTTGGCAAATTAGAATTTACGCTCGTTTTGGTTGTGTTTGCCCATGTGTGTGTCGGTGTGTGTATAAGCATATGTACTTGTGCGTGTGTGTGTGTGTGTATTTGTGGCTTACTTTTTTGTCATTCACTCACTTTTATTTCTATTTTGTGGACAAATAGCAGTTGGTTTGTTAGTTTTACTCGTACACTCACAATATATGCAAATATATTTTGATTAATTTAATTAAATTTTCGCATGAAATTTCGTCTACTTTTCGAGCATTTTCATTTTATATGCAACAATTCTCAACTGACTTTTCGTCCTAATGGTATTTACTGCTTTTGGCTTTTTGAGGGTTTGCCTCGGAGGCAATCCACACACATGATCATTTCCGAGCAGGAGATGAAGGAGTGTGAAGAACTTTAGCCATTTGCATGTAAACTTTCATTCATTTTACATAAAAACTTTTCCTCTTTCTCCCGCTCATTTGCTCTCTATCTCTCTTTCTCCTCTTTTTCGCTCTTTCATCTCTCTGTGCTTTGCCAAGCCGTAAAATTTTTGTGGCAGAAACTTTTCGGCAGTGCAGGGCACACAAAAAACTAAATTAGTAAATTATAAGCCGCTCAAAATTAATTGCAAAAAAATATTTACACACACGCGCAGCACTCGAAACTTGCAACAGCCAAGGGGGTGGTGGGTGGAGGAGTGGGCGTAGTAGAGACTGAGGCAACAGCTGCCAAAATGGAGTTTTAAAATTCTTGCACACTCACAGAGCAGAGCGTATGTAATGGGGGCAAAAAAGGGAGTAGAAAAATGAGGAAAGTGCAGAAAACTGCATGAAAAGTAACGCAAAGTAGTTCGAGTGGGGAAAAATGGGTGGAAAAGTCTGCTGGTTGGTGGTAGATAGTTTGTTGTATTTACAGCACAAACCACTTGAAAAAATATTTTTTAATTAAATTACAAAATTTGCTAAAGAGTTGGCTGCTTTTGGGATGCATGTTGGCTGGAGAATGTTGAATTTGTTGCATGTTGACCGCGTTGCAGACGCTGAAGGCATTTGCTTAGGCGACTTGCACATTTGATTACACAACACTGGTCAGCTCAAAGTTTTAATTGAGAAGTTGACCCAATGAATGGTGTCTTCCTCCATTCTTTGGAGTGGGATGCAAGTAATCTCTTAATGTTGCTTCTAATGGCAAAGTTATCAGCGAAGCATGAATAAGCAATTGGCTAGTGCCTTAACCACTGTCAGTGCCACTTACTGCAAATAGTGTGTACTTTGTGGGGCAAGTAACTGTAAACACTAAACTGTAAACAGTTGCCACTGCAACTGGCGTCAAATGTTTATTTTAATAACCTCTTCTGCGTTTGCCGAGCACCAGTCGCCATTTGCCATTCGCCATTCGCCGTGTAAATTTAAGTAAACCAACAAAAATCGAGCTTGACTTTTTACAGTCGTTTCCTCCGTTTCCCTTCCTACTTCCACCCGCTCTCTGTCTCTTTCTCTGTCACGGTCTTTCTAGCTGCTGATGCAGTTTTAAGTGTTTCGCCAGCCTGTCGACTGTTGTAGTTGTCATCCCCATTGCTTGGGGTTTTACCAGCTGCCAACTCGCAGTTTTCTCTGCAGCTTCCCCAAGTCTACACTGGAGCACAGAGAAATTCGTGCTACTGACGCACGGTAGCGGAAAATGTAGGTGAATGCACCGCACAGTGGGTGGCACCACCCAGTGAGCTTTTTGTCCGCCAGCTGCGCCATTTTCTATTATATGTGGCCACTTTTTAGCATCACGGGCGTTGACTTTACCAACGCACTGTACATATAGTTAAGGACCAGAGATTGTGCACAACTTTAGCGATTTCATTGAGAAAACTGCTTCCATTCATATATTTCTATCTCTGTATTACTGTATTCGAGTTTTGGCCATTAAATAATTAAATATTCGATGAATGTTGCCGCGGGTCTGTTGCTGTCAAATTATTATTGACACTCTTCAGTGATTTATTGCCATTCAGTTTTGTTATTTATAGTTGTCTCATTTGCATATCTAAACTGACAAATATTCGATAATTAGCATTTGATTATTTTATTATATCATTTTGTTGACTTTGTGTCGGTATCTCGAAATGTTGCACTTGTTTTGTAGAGTAAACAAAGACTCCAGTCAGTTACAGATCCACATCCGACGGATTGTACATGAAACATTAAAACCAACAATAACAATAATGCTTTTGGCTCTGCTTTTACCCGAGAGTTGAGTTATTGTTGTTATCTTTATATGTGTGCCACATGCATTTTGTTTATAAATATTTCATTTTGTGGCAAACAATGCGACTGCGAGTATGACTAAAACAACGCGAGGCACTTCCGCATTTTAGTAGAGTCTCCAGTGCCCCTGTTGCACGCTCCCCCTGCTCCTGCCTAGAGTGAAGTCATGTGTGCCTATGTGTGTGTGTGCTGCAGACACTTCCGCGTGCTGTGCAACTGCGGCAGTAAGTCAACGGCAAAGCTGACGACTTGCACTTGTGCCCCAATGCCAATCCGAATCCCAATCTACAGAGCTCCGTCTATTTTCTTTATTGAAGTCACTCGACTTTCTGTGCCTCATGACTTCAAGTGCCCTTTTAAAGAGCCACAACAAGATTTTATACACTGCTAAAAAGTGTTTTAAAATTAATATCTAAAAGCAGTCAGAATAGTATCCATATTAAGTTAAGTTTAACTGACAAACAAGCTAATGTAAGCCTTAAAGTTTTAATGTATTTTTACATATACTTCTTCGTAATAAATTCTGTCAGTGTACATTTGATCAGTGTAGCTTTTCATCTGCTGACATATGTAGTTCATTAGTGTTTCGGCTCTGCTTCTTTCCTCTTTTTTTGCATTCAAATTCTACACAAGATTTGAATTAGTGCTGTCAAATCTTTGTCATACATCACAACTAGAAAGCGAGAGGGGAGTAATAGAGAGAAAGAGAGCGAGGTCATATGCCACTCAATCAAAGCATTTGCCGAGAATAGCTTTAAAACAATTGCACAATGATCATAATGATGAGCAGGGAATGGTGATTATGATGCTGATGACGATGTTGCTGTAGCGGGTTAGTTTGGCCAAAATGCCAAACCAATTGCCACTGTCCAATGCTGGGCACGAGAATTGATTGATTAGCACACACACACAGACACACACAGGGTAAAGTTGTGCGTGAATATGGATTCTGGCTATGCAATATTCATAAGGGTTGCCCAATCGACCAACGTACAGTGGGACAGATGGACGGACTGTTGGACAGACGAACTGTCGGACTGAGTGCGTGCCGTGGCTCATTAATATTTAGCTGGCGACCTAGCACCAGACTTCTGTGGCATAATTAAAAGTGACTTTTCCAGGCTTTGCCTTCACTCTTTACTGGTGTTTTTCCTCCAGCCCCCTACCTCTCATATAACCCTACACCTCTGGGCTAGAGGCGAGGTTTGGGTAATGCGTTAAGTTTTTCGTCAATGTCGACATCGTCGTCGGTCTTCTAATGGCTTGACAGTTGCTCGAAATGATGATGACAGTTTAGATGAATTAGTTTGTTTAGCTTGTTGTTAATGTGCCTAATTAATGCCTCAACTTTAGCTACAGTTGCTGCTTCAGTTCCTGTTCCTGTTCCAGATCTTCCAACAAACTGACCCACATCTCATTTCACTCCAGGCTGCAAAATGGAAATCTATTTCTATTGACACTTTGATGTGAGTGGCATAAAAATTACATGGAACATGTTTTAAATATTGATGCATTAATAACTTGTCCATGTGAACTGACATAAAACCTGAAAAGTATCTTAAAGTGAACTCCCTTTTGTCGAGTGGCCAAGAGGAAACGCATTTTAATGCGCATATTTATTTCATTTATTTATAACGCATCCAAACAAATTGAAGACATTTTTCATTTTCATTTCCATTTCCATTTTCATCGGCAAGTGGAGTTTTCTTTTTTCGGTCCACACAAAATTACATCAAATATCAATTAGTGCGTTATTGAGGCGACCCCTGGAATGAATGGTGTCTGCCCGCCCTGCCCGCCCTGTACGCCCTGTACGCCCCGTCCGCCCCTTTTATGGGCACTTTATTCTCTGACCCAATTCAGTTGGGAGCATCTTCTCAACATCTTGGGCATTTTGAGCAGCTGGCATTGGTTTTTAGTGCATTTTCACACTCAAATTGCGTCATAAAAATTTATATTAATTTCAATATTAGGCTCATTAACATGCGCTCTCCAGGGGCATCGTAAAAGCTTCTCGAGACAAGTGCCAGCGAAGTGAGAAAGAACTAAATGTCTCAAGTTTTGGAAAAACCAAAACTTTTAGTGACATGCAGAAATCGTAAACTTTCAGTCTTTCAATCTTTCACTCTATAAATAAAATATGTGCTCTATCTGCCGTAACCAAAACTATTAGCCCGAGTGCCAAACGAAACATTTCCAAAGAAAACGCATCACAAATGCAGAAATAATCAGCGAAAATCGCAGAATTGAGTACTAAGACCAGCGAAACTCAACTGGACTGAAAAGACAATCAGTTTGAATCAGAATCTGAATAAAGACCCTGGACTTTGTTGACTTTGAGTGGCCCCTCTCGACGTACTCTCGTACTCGTATTTGCGTATTATGAATTCTCTGGCAGAAAACAGAAATAAAAGGAGAAAAAACTTCTTATACAAGTAGAAAAATTCTGCGTAATCTACATCTGGCTTAGCGACAAGAACACTAAGCACAGTGGGCAGCAAACATACAAATCCAACTCGAAACAAACTCATATTAAATTATTGGAGTTGGCACCACTGTGCACGGCGTTTTTGGCATAAATTGAAATGAACTTTGCCAATTTGATGAACAAGTCGCAAGTCACAATTTGCATATGGAACGCACAGTGGATGAGCATTCAAAAAGAGACGATGGAGGAGTGGAGTAGAGTGTGGGATTTTTGTTTAATCAACAAACGGAAACTGTAACTGCAATTAAAGGGCGGATGATAAGAGCCACACATTTTAGAAAGCCCTCACGATCCGAAGTGACAGCTGCAGTTTTATAATAAAAATAATATAGGAGAAAAAATGTATTTAATTTCAAAACTAACAGCAGATCGGGGGAGGAAACAAGTGCATTGACTTCCTGTAATGCCCGACTTGATATACAACGGACAACAATCGAGAAACCGGAGAACATTGTATTTCACCTACATTCACATATAAAACTATATATATACAAGTATATATGTGTACTCTTAAGACATAAGGCAGTCACTGAAAGTGTTTCGGTTTCTTAGTTTGTAGGCGACAAAGTCATTCACTTGTCAACCCCTGAGAGGGAGTATCGATTACATAACACAACTGGGTAATTGAGTGTCGGCGGGAAGGAAAGGAAAGGGAAGGGAGTTGAAGTGGAAGATCCACTGATGTGTGGCTAAAAAACGATGAATGATAAAAAATGAAGTGCCTTTTGAATTGAGCAATGTTTAGGTAAGAAAACAATACGACTAGGAGATACTCATTGCTGGGTATCAAATTTGAAGCTTCAAGTTTTTGTAGTCTCAATAAATTAACCTTTATTTTATAAATAAATACTTCTACCTCTTAATAATCGACATTCTTTCCATATAAATACAAATTGTTGAATTAACATAATTATTAATATTATATTACTTTGTTCTTCTCTTTCTAGGTATGTTTCACTAAAAGTTACAACAGTTAAACTCGACACAAATCAATTAATTGAAGAGATTTGAAGTTTGAATACCATTTCGTGGTAAAGTATAAAAGATAAACTTTAAAATGCATTGAAAACAAACAGGGAAAAATTGTTTTGGACACGAAAACCAAAAGCAAACAGAACGAAATGTAGGAAAAGGAAGCTCAAGCTAAACTAAAGCGAAGGACACGCGCTGAAGGTCAACTGAAGGTGGCCAAACAGCAATAACAACAGCAAGTGAAGCTCTGAGTTGCTGTTTTGTGGGTTCTGTTTTGTAGGTGCCGTTAGGAGGAGGGATTGGGGGGGAGGGACCTCACTCAGAACCAGGTGAAAGCAAATAAACGTGTGGCATTTATATTTGTGGCAGCAAATTTATTTAGCATGCATTTTCAACGAGACCATTGAGAAAAAGTATAGAAAGAGATAGACAGAGGGGGCCAGAGTGAGCGAGAGAGAGATAGTCTGATGGATGGAAAAGTGTGGAAAATGTTGTAAATTTTCACTGGCATATAAAATATAAACAAATGTTATAGAGAGGGCGAACAAAACGTGCAGGTTTTCAAATTGATTTTCACCAATGCCAAAGGCACACACAGACACACACATACGTAAAGCTGTGTGTGTGTGTGTGTGTGTGTGTGTTGGCAGCTGTTTGTGCTGTTTGTTGAAAGCGCTTTACAAATTACTTGGCCAACATATTTTATTTGCGGTTTAATTAGTTAGTTGGCCAACAAATGCAAGCAAATTATTTCAGTATTTTTGTATTCTGTGTTTTTATTTGAAACATTTCCCATTGACTCATTTCCGTTGTTTGTGTGGAAAACCAAAAGTCAGAGCCAGATCGAGAACAAGAGCCAACGCCTACACTTTAAATGTTTCACCAGCCAAGTATTCAGTTTTGTATGTAATTATATATATCTACATATATATCCGTTTGTTCAGTTTCGATTGTAGGCGTTGCGCGAGACAAAGCTTATCAGCCGTTTCCCAATTACAATGATGAAATTAAGTTTATTGAAATTGGCAGTGGCTGGACTTAAGCTTAAATCTCTTCTCATTCCGTTATCAGTTTGAAGATTTGTCGTAAGCAAACAATTTCATAAATTATTAGTCACGCGGTTGCTTTTGATTTCCACTTGGGATCACCGAGATCAATGTCGACTTGATTACAAATATGGAGCAGCACTGAATCAATGCAATAGACTTTCTACACAAATCAGCTAATTGTAACTGCATTTGCCCCCGATTCGAGTCTAAGACTTATAAATAAAATTTCCAAGAATTACGCGTGGAGATGTCGAGCTTAAATTTGTATAATTTATTCTTTTGTTTGTGGGTTCAATTAAAGAAAAGAAGAGGAAAAAACATTGGGAGGGAAGTAAACAAATTTCAACTAATGACGGCTAATAAACACAAGCAAAACCAGTAACTAAATGGGCGGAGGAGGAATTGGGTGTGTATGTGTGTGAGTGGGCGTGTCCAAAGACGATGACGGTGTCTAAAAAGCTACTAGATAAAGCAAACTAAAAATAAACGTAAAGCTGAAATTAACTGAAGGCTGTAAGATACCCTAATCAGGTTTGATTGTGGAGCTTCACTAAAATAAAGAGCTAATTGAATACTCTTAAAGCTTATATTTTTCCCTAATTGATCTCTATAAAGTTTCTGTCTTAAGGTTAACGCTCAATACCCAGTATATACCCATACTCCACTTGTTACGGGTATAAAAATGAATACGTTAACAGGGAATAAAAATGAAAATGAGAATGAAAACGACAACCACAACTAAAACATGCAATTTTCAACGAGATCCAACAAGACGGACATGAATCGCATTTGCAGTCATTTAAAGGCCGGCACAAAATACTTTTAAAAGCGATGATTGAGCAAAAAGATAAACTCCCTCAACCTCTCTTCATTTCCTATGTAGGTGTGTTGAAAGCAAAAGATTTACAAGATTTACACACGCCAACACACACACACACACACACGCAAACGAGCAAACGAGATATGGAAACGTAGCTTTATGTTAAATAATAAATAGCCACAAAAGAGCTCAGATCCCCTCTGAGTACCGCGTCCAAAGACTATAGTTCATATATGTATATATTCATGTATATGAGGAATGACGGCGGCATGCCAAAGCGTGACAAGGCACAAAATAAAGCGACTTAAGCTATTTTTTTCCTCTTTCTTTGGAGCCTCTCGAGGTATGGCTTTTGGGCCCAATAATTGGTTATGCCAAGGCGTCAATTAAGTACTTTAAAAACTAAAAGAGGCAAGTACTCTTCGAGTACAAAGAAGCCAGACTATAGATACTTAAAACACAAGATATAAATGTTTGGGACAAATGACCCAGAGTACAGGTAGAGCTACCCTAAACATTCCTATATGTAGCTAGGTCTGCTGTCTTTTAAGAAGAAGATCAGGGGTTGCAGCAAACTGAGGCAGGTTCCCAACGGAAGCCGAACGACGATCGTAAAACGTTTTTCCGGTTACTTAAAGAAAATTATAGGTTATACTGACCGACTGTGAAGACGAGCACACAATTCGTCAGTTGTACAAAGTTTATTTATTTATTTATTGGACTGTTTTATTTTTTTGTCTTTTGTTTTCGATGTACGACTTGGTTTATTAGTCGTAAAGTGGTGAAAAGTATTAGACTTTGGGGGTGAGTTGGGATAGTCTTTGGGTTTATTACGTGGGGTCAAGAGTTAACTGAAACTCAGCGAAGCGTGCTATACAAATACAGCTACAAATGCAAATACAACGAATACGAATATAAACACTCGAACCACAGCAATGCCACATAGGCAGACACCAGGAGAGACAGAGACAGCGTAATAGAAAGAGTCGCCAACACAAGAGTGCCTACACTTAGCCCATTTGTTGTTGTTGTTGTCGTTGTGGTTTAAATATAACCACGTCCTTTGGAACTGCTCTAATTTTATCACATGCAACCATCGAGCGTACCGTGGGCGTGTACTGGACGGTTTGGGGGGCGTGACGAAACAGAAATGAATAAAATGTGTATGTGAAACGAAGGGTCTAATCAAAGAGTAAGGTTAACATCAGCGACATATTTTCTACCAGAAGATATGACTAATTGATAAGGCTGCCAAGACGTTGGGTTAAAGCAGTACTCCAAGAGCTCTTGACTGGAAATTATTGTATGGAAAATTTTTGAAGCAATTAGTTTTACAACTAAATTAAGATCAAGGGTTATTTAGGAATTTATTTATTGTAGAAAATCGACAGATTTTAGTTTACCATTCCATAGAAATCTGTTCTGTTCTAAATTCATTCCGCTGGGAACTATTGTAAAAGAGTTCAGTTCAGGACTCGAGGCAGGGGACCCTGTAATATTTACAGTTGGCAAATTTAGCGAACTTTCCACCGAGTCCTGTGGCACAATTTGTTTTCTATTCACTTATTTATGTGCTTGTTGTATTTTCTATTTTTTCAATATCGAAGAACAGACCAAACGCGTAACTAAAGTCAAACAATCAGTGGCGGGGTGAGCTAAGAGGAAAAAAGGGGCAGAGAGAGAGAGAGATTGCTGCCCCCTTTTCCGCAACGGCAACAAAATGTTGTAGCAATCACTTTTTATTTGAGGTTGAGAAGGAAGCAAAGAGGGGATAGGAACGGGGAACGGGAGTTGCAATCCTGTGACCGGATCGGCGTTAAATGCCGCGAGTCTTCGCCTGTCAACGCAATTAGGAATGCACATATGAGTTTGTTTTTGCAGCGCTATAGTGCAGCCCTCGTTTCCCCCCACCAACACCGTAATGGCATATTAATAAAGCAGTAATATGATATGCCTGGCGATGGCTATCGGCGCTACATGTCGTCGGTACTGATGAAATTATTTATACCAAAGTTGAGTGAGGAATGGGGAAAGCAGTCAAAGTCGTAGTGGAGTTGGAGTTGGATTGGAAGTTGGAATAGACGGAAAATGCCGCAAATTAGTTGTAGTTATGGCAGCCAACAATATAAGTTACTAGCCGAAAGATAGACCCACTCACACATAGACACACCACAACAATACACGTTTGGTCGTGTCCAAGTGACGGTCTGCGTGTGTGGCAGAATGGTAATTGAATACCTCGTTGTCTGTTGTTGTCGGTTGCACACATCATTGAGCCTTCACGCAGGAGCCGCGGCCCATGAAGACCCATTCTTCCTATCTCTTTCTCTCTCACTCTTCTAGCGCTTAGAGAGAGTCCGACAGGGTCTCGGAATCGAATACTAAATCGGTCAAGCTGTCAATCAGATGGCAACCGTTGCCTCTTTACCCCTGGGCAATGGTCCGCGGTCGGTTGCCTTCTATGGGACACGTGTGGGTGTTTGAGTTTTGAATTTCCTTTCTGTTCATGCATTTTTCATGCCTTTTCCGTAAATGGGGGCGTTATCAGGCGATTTCCAATACTAACTAGACGCTAAAATAGTATCTACGATTTTTGTTAACAAATTGTTGTGTGTCAGTGTATGTGCCAGAGTGTGTGCCAGTGTGTGTTTGAGTATTTAATATAATTAGTAGTGACAATAACAAAACTCGTAAGTTGTAAGTGGCGTGCCATTTGTCAGTTATGTAATTGGTTTCCTTTCGGTCATAACAGAATAGTAAAGGGTTTAATTTGGACTATTAAATTGTTTACCAGGAAATAGATAATACCTAAAGTTGGTCATTAGGCTGGCGCTAAAACAGACTAAAAATAACTGTGCTGAGGTTTGGTTAAATTCCATAAATACTTGAAGCCCACAAAAGACATGAAATAAAATATTTACTGGAAAGATTTATTCTTTTCTAAAAGGCATTAAGCATTAGCTACATTTAAACTCTTAGCTGTCGAACATTTGCCTGGAAATTGTCTGAAATTTATAAAATGCACATTCTTAGTGCTAGAAATCTAGAGAACTAATGCGCTTTTAATCTCTGCCGGACAATTCCCACGTCCACAACTGCTGAACTTTCTCCCAGTGCGTTTTACGCACTTTTCTAACAGAACTTTTTAGTGTCATGAGTGTGGTGTGTGTGGAATGTGTACAATTTATTTGCATTAATGACACTTAATGCTAGTGTCTCTGATCTGTGGCTGCCACATAGGAGAACATCAGAGGGGAGTACACAAAGGCAAACGAGAAAACAATTGTTAAAACACAGAAAACTGAAAAGAAACAATAAAGAACAAGAGAGAAATGCGAGAAAATATAGAGACAGATTGGAACATGTCATTAACACGCACTGAGAATGCAAAGCAGATGAAGCAGATGAAGTGACAATGTATGCGGAGACGTGAATAGTTGTCATTTTGGAGTCTATATCATCAGTTTTTTTAGTTTGGGATCCCTTGGGATGGATCGTTGTTTTTACAGCTTGTATTTTGTTTATGCTTTGTTTGCATTTTGGGGACAGTTCTCGTCAGTTTTGTGTGGATTGTTTTTACAGTTGCCGTCGATTGTGTTTGGGGCATGGAAATTGACTTTAGGTTCACTCACGTAGGGCAACTTTTTAAGCCATCCAGCCAGCAAATTAAGGGCATTAAAAAGTTTCACACACACACACACATGCACGAGTCAGATACTTAGTTGGAATGTGAGTTTTTCAATTTTCACGTACTTTCCACACAGCAGAAGCTTAAAAATCAGCCAAAACTTTGTACGATTAGTTGGCCGTTATTTCGGATTGGGATTGAGAATTTTGAATGGGGGAGGAAGGAGGGAAATGTGAAAAAGTTCAGGCTAGTTGGGAAATATCCCAGGTGGACTGGGGGTGAGGTGGAGAGCAAGGGCAAACATTAATCATGGGATGCCTGGTGCACTTTTTGAATTGCAATTGGAATTTGGTTTTGCCAATGGTTTCGGATTTAGCTTTGAATCTGGTGTTAGCTCTGACTTTGCCCTGCTGATATCAAAGTTTTGCCTTCATTTGCATATCGCACAAAAAGTTACGTTATCATTTTGCTGCCACTGTCTGTCTCTCTCTCTCTCTCTCTATCCCTGTCCCTTTCTCTGCTTCTTTTCATACCACTCTTCTACTGAGTTCAGTCCAGTCAAATCCCTTTTCTGGTATTTCCTATCGAAAGTCACATTGGATTAAAAAACAAAATTTGCTGCTTCCACTGATTCTCTGCCTTTCATTCTCTCTTTCTCTGCTACTCTCTGGGTGTCTCACAAAAAAACGTCAAAATCAATTTAAAGTTTTGTTGCATAAATTTGCACCACATTTTTCGTCGCTGCAACCGACTGAACTGAACCTTTAGATAAAGTTGCCAGCTTTAAACTTACTACATCTCTCTCTATCTCAGTTTCTCTCTTCATTTCTCTTTGCCAACTTAGTCTCGTTGCGATTTGTTTTGTTCGCTTTTTTCAATAAAGCCATTTAATTGTTGTGTCAAAGTTTTTTTTCGGTACAGAAAACTTTGGCAAGTTTTTTGTTTCGATTCATTTTAATTAATTGATTAGCATGGCGAGTGACAGTTGAATTTGTTATAGAAATTAAAAACTTGATAAAGAGAAACTGAAACAGAAACAGAATCAACTTAATTTCATGTCATACTATTTTGCTTTCTTGTACAAATCATAACCAAAAGCTGCATTAATTGCGATTCAACTTGGCATCCTTTGCATGATTAGTTACAAATTGTACACACAATTTCCACACACACCCACGCACTCACATACTCCACTACACACACAATATTGTGGCATTTTGGAAGTTTTTGGGTGAGTGTAGGAAAAACAGACCGACAAACATTTTTTAATTAAACCTCAAGCAATTACAAACGCTGCAAGTCATCAGGCGGCACAAAGGGGCAACAACGACAACAACAACAACGACAACGACAACTATAACAACGACGACACCTCACACAGTTTACACTCGAAATGACATGCAAAGAGCGGAAGGCAATGGCAGGGCTCATGCAGAGGGGAACAGTGGGAGAACAGAGCAAATTTTGGTAGCCCCCAAAAATGCGAGAAGCAGGAGCTAGAGGTGTGTGTGTGTGTGTGTAGGTTGCTGTACTTGGCTGCAGTTGGTAGTTGGCTTCTCTCCCTCGGCTGTGGCTTTGTGAGGCACTAATTGATGTGCCAGCCTGATGCTGATGCTTCTACTGCTGCTGCTGCCTGTCTATATGTCTATGTCTCTGACTGGCTTGCTCTAGTCGGCTGCAGCTGACATAGATTTGCACACCAGCAGTAGCTGAAGCAACGACAACGACAACTTCAATGACAACAACTACAACTACAAGCGACAGCAAAAACTGAAGGAACGTCTGCAACAGCTTGCGAGCAGGAGGAACTAGCACAAGGCCGAGGAGGAGGAGGAGGAGCAGTAGCAGGACGGGGTTGAAACGGAGTGTGATTCTAGTACTTGAAACGAAGAAGCTGCCACAATTTTCTAATTATTCGCAAAATTTTATGCCAACAAAAGCGCATACACAAAATGCAGACAGCCCACAAAAATTGGGGGTATGAGTGTATGGGCGGTGGCACTAGATAGGCGTGGGGGTGGTTCATGTGGAGCGCCAAGTTTTATGCAACATTTTTGGTTGCCGTTGCCAGCAGCTGTTGCCGTTTGCGGCAACAATAACGAACCGAACCGAACCGAATTTTTGCAGCTGCTCCATGAGTGTGCGTGTGTGTGTGTGTGTGATTGTAACTGAGCTAAATTTTACATTAGTTCGATTTTCATTTCATTTGCTGGCAGATATTTTTGGCATAAATTTTTCCAACTGACGCCAACATCATTTTGACTTTGACTTTCCTCTGGTCCTCTGGTCCCTTTCATCTTCATTTTCCCCCAATCCTGCTTCCCTTTTGTGTGTTATCCTTGGGTTGTTCGTGCCTCACGATGCGTGCATTTAACTTTTGCTGCCTCAACGAACTTCGTCCTCAAAGCCAATTTTCAATCACGCAAATGGAGAACTGCAAAGCAAAAAAAAGAAAGAAACGGCAAACAATTTAAAGTTTCTGGTTTTTAAAGTCTTCCGACGACTGCGTAAAGTTCATTCGTTCATTCATAACGATTCACACGAATCTCGGAGTAGTGAAAATCTAAATAAATGTCCATCATAAGCTGACAAATGACAATTAATTGCCTGATCTAATGAATACGCATAATAAAAACTGAGAAAAAAAAACTCGGGGCATAAAACGGGTTATAAAATGCGATGCCAACTGAAGCGTTACACAATAACTCAAAGAACTGGGTGTGCCAAGACACACACACACACACACACACACCTCAGGCACAACATAAGTATGTAAAACGCAAATTGAATTTTATGGGAAGAAGAAAAAACAGAAAAAAACAAATTGCCGCTTCATTAGTTTTTTGTATAACAAAGTTTTCGCTTGAGAGACAAACAAATAAAAGAAGAAGAAATAAATAAAATGCAGAAAAAACTCATATGACATACTTAATAGAAGACACATGGGAAACCGGACTAAAGAAAGGTCAAACTTATGATTTAAAAGGGTTTTCAGTACTGACCCCTACCTTAATTTGTACATAAATTTTGACACAATTCTCCATTTAAAAGTTGAACTTTGATGGATTAGCAATCAACATTTGTAAGTGACATTTATGCATAACTAAAATGTAGCAATATTTATTTATTTCCTGTCAATTACAGACAAATGAATTAACTGTTGTGTGTGTTCTGAGCCAAAGTGTCTTGCAGCTGGGAATAGTCTTTAAGTGTTTTGGCGTTTTGTGTGAGAGGGAAAACTGCTAAAAGTTGATTTTCAAGTTAATTATCAGTTGGCATGTGCGCCAAGTTGTTGCTATTGTTGTCATTGTTGTTGTTGTTGTTGTTGCAAATAACTAACTGGCAACATCCAGAGCAGTAACAGCAGCAGTGCTGACGTTTTAATTGAGTTTGGCATCCATGGCAGCTGCGTTACCCAGATCCTTTGGCAACTGAATGCCGCGGCTGCGTTCAAGTTAAGTAATTTCATTACAAACAAATGTGCGTTGACTTACTATATTCCATAGTTAAGATACGGGGGGGCTGTAGGGACACGGTAGGGAGCACTGAGGAAGGGGGCGTTAAGTGCTTACAATTGCTGGTACGTGGGCGGCAATTTGATAGTTGTGATAGGCGTATTATGTCTAGGAAACATCTTTAAGTGCAGCCTAATGTGGCAAGTACTGGAATGCAAACGAGTTAAAAGGCGTGACACGACTATGAGATACCTTTTATGATGTATAAACTTTAGTAAAGTTTAACTCTAGACTAGCTAACTGTTTCTCTTCCTGTCTCCCCTATTCCCTGAGTTATTTTTAAATCCCTGTTAACGACAACAATATAATTAATTAACCGAAACAACAATAGCAATGCAGCAGCCATCAAATTGGCAAACTCTTTTCACAGCCAACTCTCCTGGGTCAACTACACGGCAGTTTATTGTTTGCACTACGCAAATAAAAAGAGAGAACTATAAAATGTTATTCAGAATTTGCGATTCAGCGACACTCGCTGGGGTGTCATAAAAATTGATGGATGCTTCGCTCTCTTGGCTCCAACTGCGAACCCGAAAATTCAGCTGAGAATGCAGAAAACACTGAATGGATGCTGCAGTTGGCCTAGTTTCAGTTTCAGACAATAGAATTGATCGGCATGAAATTTGGTACATATTTGAAATAATAAACATTTATACTTTTTTCTTCTTCGTCTTTTACAATGGCCATAAATTTGCCATTTGGCCCATGACAAGTATTTATGAAGCAATCGAAACTATTTCGATTCGTTGTCGTTGATTAAAAACGGAAACGTTTGATTGTCGAAAAATGAGACTAGTTCTCCACCATTGCAATTGTCCAGCAAGAAAATGTAAGAAAAATATTTGGACAGCGCACCCAAAACCAACGTCCTCCCCCCTTTGAAAAGTTTCCCCCGAGACGGCAATTGAACTAAAAGGACGCAATGCCAAGAAAATGACGACTAGAGTTTTTCATTTTTTCCATTTTTTTGTTATGCTTGAGACTATTGTGGGACTGGAGATGGTTGTGAGAGGAGGAGTGAGGGTTGAGGGCTAAGGGAAGCTGCTTACTTGTCAGATAGACAAGGACAGTCGCAGCAGATAGAAATATAATTGTAGGAAAAAAGCTTGGTCAAGTGTTATCGTTTTCCTTTGTCAGAGCAGAAAAGAGCTCTTCAAATTCAACTGCAGTCACAAATTTCCTTCATTTTTTTAGTTTTTCCATTTTTTTCATTTCAAACCGAGTTCTGAATGACAGACAAACACAGAAATCTTTAAAGCATTCAACCCTCTCAAGGGGTCAGCGAACTGGTCAAAGAATTCCAAGACTCTTTAGACCCTAAGACCCTGTAAAGTAAGTCAAATGGGAATTTGAAACTAAACAAAGCTCTTTTATGTACTCGAATTTTGCATAACTTATCTGTAATCCTCGTACTGTGCTATAGTATGATTTTTATAGTCTGTTATTACATGAACGCCAAATGCAGTGGAAAAACTGCGGGGAAACAGGGGGAAACCCGATGGCAAACGTAGCGGAAAAAAAACTATTTTGAACTGACACTTTTGTGATAATTTATGCCATTTTTAGCTTGTTTTGGCTACCGATTTCGCACTTGGCATCGAATTTGCTTTACATTTTGCGCCATTTGCTGGCAGAATATCCCTACGAGGGGCAAGGAGACGGAGGTGAAGCGACTGCGCCTGAAATGCGGCAACATTTTATACGCCTGCTTATTTTATTGCCTTCGGCATTTCGAATGCAGAGAGTCATAAACATGATGCTACCAAAAAGCATTTGTCGCATTTCCTCGGCCCATTTGGCGAGCTCTCAAAACGCCAGTAGATAAAGAGCCCAAAAAATGAGCACAGTATCACAAAAGAATTGCGCTTTAAACTGCATTTTAGTAGTTCGTTTTTGTGGGCCAAAATCATATTAATCACATGACAATTTGTGCCGCTGCCTGCAGATAGGCTAATTGCCATGCCCAAAATCAAGAATTGGGGGAGTTGAGGTAATACAGTTGACAGGGCTTATCGCTAAATGCGCTCAAGTGGCCTCTTGACCAGGCACAAACAACAACGGCTATTGTTGTGACCGAAACAAGGACATGGGGGATGGAAAGGACTTGAACATGGCTAAAAGCAAATAACTTGAATTGTCTTAAGCTGCTTTTGCAATTAGACATTGTGTGTGTGCGTGTGTGGTTATCGTCTGCTTCAACTTCACTGCTTTCTACACTCATACAAACACACACGCACCACCACTAAGCAAACTAACTAACTAACGAACTTATAAACTAAACAAAGCCGCGGGATATCGCACAGCATAAAAGGACTTGTCTGCGAGTGATAATTTAACACGTACCAGCGACAAGACGAGTACTCGCATTCCGATTCACAGTACAACTTGGAGTCCAAGCTGGTACACTGTAAAAATAAAGGAGAGTTGAAGCAACTGGAGTCTGCTAACTTAAAGTTTAGTTTATTTCCTTAGAAATCACATGGAAATACAAAATATTCTATCTTCCTTGTATAGAACCTTTTATTATAAGGCCCCTTCTTAACTCCCCCTTTTCTTGACCCACAAATCTTAGCCTTTCGATCTTAATCAAAATTTCTAGCCTTGTTTTAGTAGTGTATACAAATGTGAACTAAAGTCCAAGTGCGAGTCCGAGTCACGTCGCTTGTTTCATCATAATCAAGTGCTGGCAATGCTCTGAGCCTGCGGCATAAATGTCAACGATTTGATAATGGAACGATAGCTGGTTAGTGACGAAAGTTGGCAGAGGAGTAGGGTGGGGGAATGAGTCCGGAATAGAGGGGAATATTTTGGAGCGTGACAAATATCTAGCTGGTTCTTGAGCACAGTCCTCTGCATTAGTTGGCATTTGTTTTGGGGTGTGGAGTGAGGAAGGGAAATGCGAAAAAGCGTTGCCAAAACAAATATTTGAAAAATTGCACAAGAAATGGAAGCTGTTAATGTCAGCGAGGGTTGCTCGGACCATTGATGGACCACAGAACCCCACTTGAGCGTCCGTTTGACGCATGTTATCGATTTGCCACGCCTATCAACAACAATAATAAAAAAGTGGGAGGCTAGAGAGGAAGAGAAACTTTCGCTGTAATCAAGAATTGCGCTTGAATAGCAGCTTATTTGGCAGCCTCTGCAGTTTTTCCTTATTTTTTGCTCTATTTACTTATTAAATTTGTTGAATTTGCCAACGACAACAACATCAGCAGAAACAACAACTTTAACCACAAAAGTCTCTCTCCACTCACGCCTCTCTCTAAGTAGGTGGGGGGAGGGTGTGAGTGTGTGTTTTGGCTGTGTGTGTTTGCATTTATTACTCGCTTTCAGAGCCATTTATATTTGGCTGGAAAAAAAAAAAAGTTAAGCTAGTTTTTGCCTGATTTGGCTTTTATGAAGCTGCCGCGAGTGCGCAAGTGCTCTCACACAGCGGGTATATTAGTTTAGCATTCAAATTCCTACACCAAACTCAAGACAGAGTAGAGGAGAGAAACAGTCTCCAAGCATTCTAATCTATAGCTGTTGTTGCGGGAAATTCAATAAATATTATGTGCCTTTATGTATAACATATATGAATACAGACTCTCTTTACATGTACTGCTCTATATAGTCTATCTCGTAACCCACACTACGCTACACAATGGAAAAGCATTTTCCTCATACGCCTTGAATTTTCTTGGCTTCTTTTCTTATTTGGCCAACTAAATCGACTTTGGCTTTGTGTTCTTGTGCTCATATCGTGCCTCATATACAATATGGTATTTCTATAAGCTACAGATACACACACACACACACATCCTCGAAGTTTCCTTGGCTTGCATCAATCCTCATACACTTGCGTTTTCAATTTGTTCGCTTTAATAATTCACAATTCAATAAATGCTAACAAATTGACATTGTCCAAAATGTTGTATAGATTTTCCTTATTCTTTGCTTTTCTCTTCGGCTTTTCTTTTGCCGGAACAACCCTGTAATCATATGAGCATCTTTTCCATCCTTCGGGATGTCGATTCAGAGGCGGATATCTGGGGGGCTGGGGCATGAGGATTGCCAATAAGTAGGATGGAGGAGGTGTGGTGCTGGAGGCAGCCCACCAATTACATTGCCGGGGAATTAACTTGAGCGACTTTTATGTCAATTCAATACATTTCATTTACTCGGCAACGACAATCTTATTGAGGGACGGGGATTTAGTCGGAGGAGGCTACAATGTTGTCTTCTACATACACACATGTGTATTTTCAGCATTGACTCGTAGTTTTTGCGCAAATTTTCGGAAAATTAATTTGTAATTTCAGTGAGTGTGAGAGAGAGTGTAAGTGTGTGTGTGTGTTTGTGTGTTTGGCTCAATGTTGTCAACGTCTTTTTGGCCATGATTCGCTCTCAGCCAATATCCTGCGGCGCTCACAAATTATGTGCAAATAAATTGCTTTTTGTTAAGTGGCTTTGCATAAGAAGTTCGACTCGAGCCAAACAGAACAAATTACATGTGTGTAAATGTCTGTCTCCCACTTCCAGTCAGTCCGTCCAGTCTGTCTGTCTGTCTGCCTTGGCATTAGATTTGATCGCACATGAATATGTAAGACGGCAAATATGCAATACACACTCGACTCATATTCAATTTATTTCTATTAATAGTCGAGCACATGCATTTTGTATGCTTTTTATCGAGTATTAACTGAATCTCTTGTGGTTGTGTTTCTTCCTTTGACTCTCTCCCTCTTCCTTTCCCTCTCCCCCTCTCTGACTTTTCCCTGGATAATTAAACAAGCTGGTAGTTAAGGGAAAGGTAAATCAATTGCCTGAAAACTTTTGGTAGAACTATCGAGGGACCATAACTAGCAAATGGTTTGGAAACTTCAATGATAATAAATTGCGAAACCAATTTATCGAATATAAACAAAACAGTTGATTAATTCACACTTGAGTAGAACACGGCACAGCACAGTGGAAACTCAACTTGTTGTAATCTATCAAAGTCGCGCTTAATTCCCCAGATTAGCAGCAAATTCAGAGTTTACAACAAATTTCAAAATTCAACAAAGAAATAACCAAAAAAAAAAGAGAAAAACAGCTAAATAATCAGCTTAAATGGCGCTATGCAGCACCAACAACTAATACACGTATATTGGCCAAACTTTAATTAATAAAACTCGTTACCAACAACTTCTCTACGCTTCACAGCAATCAACGTTCATTAGAGACAACAAAAAGCCAGAGCCAAGTCCGAAAAATATTAACAAAAAGAACTGGAAAAAGAGTTAGAAAACGTTTATGCCCTCAAAGAAATCCAGTGAAGAAATATGAAGAACATTATTAATTATATAGCCATGGACTGGGCAGGCGTTACAAACTTCCAGCCGAGAGAGCAGCAACTGAAGAAGCGTACAAATTTGAGAAAGAGAAAGAGAGACAGGGAGAGTTGGGAAGGGGATAAGGGCAGCAGTAGGAAAAAGTCTTAGAGAGTGAAAGAGACGGAGAGCAAACAGTTTGTTAAAAGTCAAGCTGAGCGCTAATTACAAAAACAATAACAACAAGAAGAGTTGCCGCCACGTTAAGAGCCTATTGACCAGGTCAACTATATGGCTGCACTGGAAAAAAGATTTTTAATGAAAATTTTAAGATCAATTCAGTTGTGATTCCACCAACAATTTTAAATAAATCTATTACTATGTTAAAGCAGATAGTATTGGAAAAAAATATTTCCTTAAGTCAACAATATTTGTAGCAGTGCATGTATAGGTACCTCTGTCTCTGTCTAACTTCGGCTGCCGCCCGGAGAGCAGAGGAGGAGCTCAGCTAATGTCCATGCCGCGCACTCAAGTCATTTATATTAATTTTAATAACATTGTTAAGCCACTGCCTGCCTAGGATTTGGCCCAAACGAACCCAAAGTCGAACCTCAAGCCATCGAGAGGAGCGTTGGGTGTTAACGATGAAACACTTTTTGGTTTATGAATTTTTGAGCAGATAATCAAGTAGTCGGTCAGCTTTGAGTGTCCGTTAGTGTGTGTGTGGAAGTGTGTGTGCTTCAGTCACCAACAATATCCATGTCTATATATCTTTCTATGCCTAAGCCGCATATTAAAAACAAATTAGCGCCCTGCTCACCTCAACTGTACAGTTTGAAGTCGATATAGATTTCCAATATGTGAGTAACAATTGTAAATGGATTTTTAAGTGCATTTTGGCATTTGGAGCTGCGTGTTAAATGTGTGTGCATTATTTTCAGGTTTGATTTTAATAAATACAAAATTCGATAAATTTGCAATTCGACAAATTGGGCCTCAGGTCGCGTTGCATTGCAATTAGCGTTAAAAATGGTTTTTAATTGAGCCATAATGCGGTCTGTAGGCCCCAAAGAGTTGGTTAGTTATACCCACAGCATCTAATTTGGACAACGAGCTGATGACCAAATGCCACAATGCCATAGAAACCCTGACCAAAGCCAGCTAACTATGTTGTCCAATAATTTGATTTTTAGCCGAGTAACTAGAGGGTTTGAAGGGGTTATGAATTTGTGTTGAAGGACAGAAATAAAGGCAGCAGACAAGTAACTTTAAACAGACTTTCTATTTAAATATATAGCCTTCTTTTATGTCTCCTTATGTTACCAAAGGAAAATGTCACACGTTGATACTCTCTGTGTGTTTTGGTACAGGGTCTTCCACGGTTAGGCTCTGCCAAGCGTAGCCTTCACTGCCTCTACTGTAGTTGAATTTTGCGGTTAACGCGCTGATTGCGTTTCAAGACTCGCTTTTTGCATATTAAATCCGAGGGCTGCATTTAACATTGGTTTAACCTTCATTTTAATGAATCCAACTGGGAGCTTTCTTCGGAGCTTCTTCAGTTAAAATAACTGACAATAACAGCGACGCCAACTTTGGCATATTAATTACTTTTGTTTTGTCGTGGCAGCGAAGGCAGGAGAACCTATTAGTAGTGCGAGCTGTCGGTGGTGCGAGGTGGCGGTACTGCTGCCCCACTCATGATAATGACCCATGCCGTGCCAGCGGGAGAGAAAGGCGACTCAATACCATGTACTTAGCACTTTTCCGGAAGAGGAAAGAAAAAAAAAAGTAACAAAGAAAATGAAAGAAAAAATCCAAAAATCGGGCCGCCAAACAAAAACCTCAAACTCAACCTCAAGCACAAGTTGAAGCTGAACTTCAACCAGCTAGCCAGCTAGCCAGCATGCTGATACTGCCACATTCTGTGGCGGTAATTAATCATCATTAGATTTTCGTAAACGAAGCGGATTTTAAGTGGGATTTGCAGCTCGGGCATCTTCTTTCTCATATTATTCTTATTCTGGCCAACTATATACACAAATATATATACAGATATATATGTCTATCCTGGCTGACATTGCTGCTATCTATTGGAAAGCCCATAACATGCTCATTTAGTAATGATTCCCTTTATTCCCCTCACTTTATCTTTCAAATGCCGAATCCTGTCTGCTTTTGGCATTCACTTGAGCGTATTTTGTGCTTACCATCTATCCATTCATTCAGTCAGTCATTCCAGTCCTTGCCTGGCTGAGTCTCTGGCTTGTTTTTCCTTGTGCTCTCCTTGTTGTCAGTGCATTGACAGCTGGGGCTGCTTATCTGTCCTGCATTTGACATTTAGCATTAAAAACGCTTTAATAATAACGCAATAATAATGCCCTTAGCTCACAAGCTTGTAACAATTTTTGCGGGCGTTGGTAGAAGACAGCGCCAGATATTTATCATTTCATCAATCAAATGGACGACGTTCTCAGTGGATTGGGTTCAGTTGAGACTGAGTGAGAGAGGGAGAGTGGGGGACTAAAGAAAACTTTTCATCATTTAATTTTGCTGCTACAATTACCCAAGTTCAGACTTGAGTTGGAGATCTGATTCAGAGTGGGTGTCGCTGTCTGTGTCTGAGTCTGAGTTTTAGTCTCAGTGGCGAGTCCTTCAAAGCATCATCAATCTCTTTTAGCGTGTAAGCAAAATGGCGTCCATTGGCAGGACAATAACAGAAATACCCTCACACACACACATACACAGAGAACAAAACTTATCAATTACAATGGTCGCCATTTTGTTAAGTAGCACACACACTCGCACTCACACTCCGGCTCACTCACACACACGCACATAAATCTCATAAATGCATGTCATATTTAAAAGCCAAGCGAAAATCCCCACAAAAGTTTCGCCCTTGGCTTTGTCATAGATTCTTGTTATAAGAAGTGGAGACTGGAGACTGAAGCTTGTGGAAGCTTCGCTTTAGGTCGCCAATCGCCTTTTATTGTAGTACTCACTGTTGTTGTTGTTGTTGTTGTAGAAAGCCCTTTGTTGTTGCTGTTGTTAGTGCTGCTGCAGTTGAGTTATGACTTAAGCTGACATTTCATTAGTGCGCATTAAGTGTTCTGCGAATGAGTTTAACTACTATGAGACAACCAACATCCGACAACCAACACTATACTCTGGACAATGCCGGATAGAAGAAGTAGGAGTAGGGAAAGTTAGAAGGGGCAGCAGTCTATATGTATGGCACTTTTTCGACCAGACTTTGCCTTAATTAGTTGCTATAATAAGTCGCCATTCACATAAGCAGAGGCTAGAGAACTGGCGAGCACTCGCAAAACTCTTTACCGGTCAGTGAATGACCTAATTTCATAGAATTTCCACACACACACACACACGTGCACACACACTCGACGAGACTCGACGCGTTGCGACTCGATTGGACTCGATTGGGCTTAACTGAGCTCTGTTAATTAAACATTATTTAAATTGACCGCAGGCTTGAAAACTGCTTGTGCAAATGCAGTAAAAATAATTAATTGAGTGGCAAATACAAGCGATAAACAACTAATCGATAATTGGTAGTGCTATTCATTGTTTGTTGACTAAAACTTGTGAGCTGCAAAACAGTTTGCATTTAAGCTTCAAGCTTATTAAGTTTTAATTGCCCTTTTAGGGCGGTAGACAGAGCGAATGCTAGATGCCCTTACTGGGTATGAAAAACAGTGCTTACAATAAGTTTATGGCAGTCGAAAGTAGTCGCGAATAAAAACATAATGTAGTTGAGTTATTTAAATGGAATTATCAGAAATTTTTAATAGATAAATACCAAAGAAATATTTATATTTTTAGGGTATTTAGATGACTAGCATACCCCTCTATTCATCTTCAACAATGCACATCTTGTGCACGAACAAAATATAAAAGTAAAAATAAAATTCAAATTCAAATTCAAATTAAATGAGCTCAGGGCAGTTCAGGTCGACGTCGACGTCGACGTCGATGTTGATGTCGATTCCGAGCTTGGTCCTCTGAAGTGGACGGAGCCACTTGAGTGGCCACAGCGCCACTTGAGCAAGCCATGGAAATGAATGGAACTGACCACAAACTGCCTGGCCGACGGACTGAATGAATAAATGAATGAATGAGTGAGGGAGTAAGGAAGTAAGGGAGTAGGGGAGTGAAAGAGTAAGAGAGTTAGAGAGTGACTGAGTGAGCGAATGATTTGCATGTACACACAACATTTGCAAAAATGGCAAACGGTGCAGCGAAGTAGAGCAGAGCGACACTAAGGGAATGTCGGGTAGAATAAAGGAGTAGAGTAAGGGAGTAGATGGGGGTGAGACAGGGAGCGATAGGGAGGAAGGAGACTTAACTCGACTGCAGGTCAATTAATTAAGGCTAAATTAAGTGCAGTTCTAAAAGAAGCAGGAAGGCAGTTACAGCTGCTACCACTGGTACTGGCACTGGCAGTGCTGCCTCTGCTGCTAAGCGATTTGAGTGCCAAGATTATGAACTCGAGTTCACTCCAAGGATATGGGATATAGGGTAAATAGCGTATGGCATAAATCCTTGACAACATACAGCACACGGAAACGGTTTAGTACATTGCCCGGATGTGGAAAAGCTTCAAAATGGTAAATGGTAAATAGGCAGCAACAATGGAAATTCAACTCTACTCCTACCCATATCCGCATCCGTATTCGTATTCGTATACAGCAGTTTAAGGGCTGTGTGGGCGTGGACTCTGACACTGATGATGGCCAACCCACTTGATGAACTGCTTGGCCAAGTTCTCAGCGTACTCGCTTGGCTCTGAGCTTCGAGCTCTGAGCTGTGAGCTGTGAGCTCTGAGCATGTGGCCATGTGCAGATAAAGGAGCAATGCATTTGTATTTGTCGAGTTGGCATTCGCTGGCCATTAGATTGAAGCGACTATAAATGAGCCGTCGAATTGACAAAGACACATGGCCAGGAAATGCAAGCGAGTAACTGAAACTAGCCCAACTGCCAACTGATTAAGGACTTTACCCCGAAAAAGAAAAACAAGCAAAAACAAAATGAAAAAGATTTGTATAGACTTTTAAAGAAGATAAGCTGTTATGCTCCATAAGAAAGCTTTTTTGAGCAATTTACTTATTTAAAACCCACATTTTATCAGTGTAGAGCTGTCATAATCTAATCCCCACACGCACTTAAAGATCAATTGGAAATTGCACATAAATTGTGAACAAAAGAAGCTTCTTCAGGGCACGAGTCTTTAGAGAGATCATTAAATTAGCGCAAAAAGATGCGCAATGAGCCAAACGAGTGGGAGAATCGTGCGGAGGCAGCCAGAGGAGCGCAAGCGAGTGCAATAATAAACATAATGATAACCAGCAGCAATGACCACAACAGCAGCAGCAATAACAGCAACAACTATTATAGCTCAGATAACGACAACAATAATAAACTCAATAAGCAAATAAGTAGCTCGAAAGAGAAGGCAGAGAGGAGAGGGAAGAGGAGGGGAGACCGTGTCATATTTGCATGCAACTCAAAGGCAGCAGCAACAACAATGGCAATTTATGATATGGCAGATACAGGGAACTCTGGCATCAACTGGACAATTGACTTGCCTCGTGGCATTGTAGTAGGTTTGTACGCAGTACGTTATTGTAGTAGGTGTAGTAGTTGTATTACGATACAAGTATAACCGATGCCGAGCTGCATCTTTTGCACATATCCAGACGATCCAGCGATAAATTAAAGCACACTAACTAACCAAACTCACCGAACTGAACTGAAGATAATGGCAAATGAAGCCGTAGGAGTTGCAGTCCAAGCGAAGATACAGTCGGAGTTGCAGGTCGTTGAATGCCACAACATGCTGGGCATTCAAATGAAGACCGCGTGGAACCCACACACAGGCAGAGGCACAGACAGATGGACAGATGTAGTCGGAGCCAGGAGCACGTCCATTCAAATTGTTGGACTGAGTTTAAACTCTTGCCACAATGTGCACATTGTTTGAATGCCGCCGCTGAGACTGCGCAGTAATTTATTTCATTTATATTTCGCATGCTCCTGCGCCGTCTCTGCCCCTCTCTTTATCGCTCTCTCTCTCTCTCTCTCTATCTTTCCTTTCCTTCACTCTCTGCCTTTTTATTATCATTGCATAAGCACAAAAAAAAAGGTAATTCTCCTCATATTGTTGTTGGCGTTTGCTTTGCTCTTTGCACACTGTGCGATGAGAGTTCTTAAATTAAGATTTTGTTCTCAAAACTTGGCATTTCAAGCGAAAATCAGAAAAAATTTTATAAGCTTAATCAGTACAAGAAATTGAAAATTAAATTTGATTGAAAGACAATGCCATAAAGCTACCATTATAGTTGTCTTTTATTTCATTTGCTTCACATTTTTTACTAGTCATTTTTTCTGTCAGTGCATTTGCCTTTTGCTCAGCCCAAAAGTCATTAACTTGTGAGCAGCCACAAACTCCGAGTTGCGAATTCTCCCGTTGCAAGTTGACTGTTTGGACATGTGCTTGCGGCTACTGTACGCGGACAGCAACAGCAACAACAGCAACAGCAGCAACAGTTGCAGTTGCCCAAGTAACAAGAACAAGCAACAAGAGCAACTGATTGTCCGTGTTTGTCATTTTGCTTCTTTTTTGTTGTCGGATTGAGTCTCGGATTCAGTTTTTGTTTTGTTTTCGGGGTCGTGCCAAGGCAAATGGAATTTCAGCCTACGCAGAAAAGTGTGTACGTGTGTGTGAGTGTGTGTTGCCAAAAGTTAACGTTCCTCCGCTGTTGTTGTTGTTGTCTGGCTAACGAAGCTTGATATGAGCAACAGTTGCCTGGCATCTCGACTCACTGATTACCAATTTCATCCCATCCCATCCCATTTCATGTCTGTCTTATGCAACGCCTTTTTTTTGGTTTTTGCCCCCCTGTGCGGCATACGAAATGCATTTTAAATTGTCGCCTATTTATCAAAAAATACAAAATCAGAAACTTTTATGAAAAAAGTCAATTTCATTTCAAATTTCTCTCAATTACAAACAACGAACAAACGACCTATCCGCCAGAAATTTGCATATCAGTTTCAAATCATTTCACAGTTTCACGCAGGCGAAACAATGATAAAAAACACACAGACACCACTACAAACAGATACATTTGGTATCTGCCAGATACATAACTGACCCAACAGAGTGTCAGGCGACACGGCAATTGACATTTAATGCCGTTAATATGCTGAAGAGACCAATCGAAAATTGAATCTCGTATCTCATTCGTATCTCGAAGTCCATTCGTGTATCTTGTTACAGCAGCTAATTTTTTGTCACTTTTGCTTATGCAAGCAGTTTGGATTTATGTACATTTCCATTTCCATATCTATTTTCATTTTCATTTTCCATGATTTCCATGATTATTATTAACATGACAATGCGCCGACATCTTTCGTAGGCTGATCAAATATGAATTCGGTAAAACATTCATTAGCAAGACATTTAAATTAATTTTACAATTTTTATTACGCTTTCTTAGGCTAAAATATAAATAAATAAATAAAGAAACACTTTGAATTTTCATAGGCTTTAAGCGAAAGTTTTCGGCCTGAATTTAACTGACTTTTGATAAATTATGACTGATAAAATTGTTGGAGGAAATTAGCAGATCGAAAATGACAAATTTATTGATTTGTTTTAGCTTTAAGTGAATTCTTTGTGGATTAATCAATTAGTAAGCAATTTAAATTGATTTTAGGTGACTTTAAAGCTGCATACAGCAAATATTGTAGTTAAACAAACTTTTTTTGACTGTTTGTTCGTGTTATTATCGTCACATCAAATTTAACAGATTTTCAGAGCAATTTTTGGAGCTGTCAAAAGCATTTTGCACTCACTAAAAAATGTTGTGAAAAATTGTAAATGTTTAATCGTTGGCGGTAAATGCTGCAAGTGACATTGACACAACAACAGTTACACACAAAGCTTGGCTGAAAAATAAATAATAATAATAATAAGAATAATAACAATAGCGTTAAAAATAAAAATAATCAACACAATCAACGGCAAGAACGCACAAAATGCGATGCGGTTAGCCGCAAAATGCAGCAAATTAAATTATTTCGGACATAAAACATACGCCAAATAATAAAATTAAAGATTGGCCAAAAGTGCAATATGCAGAAATAAAACAGCAAATTCAATTTAAATTCAACTCTTCTCAATTATCACACATAATTATTATACCAAAAATGATATTGGCATAGCAAACTAATCGATAATTATTACTCTCTTCTATTTGCAGGTATGTTTTCCATTGAAACCTCATATAATAGTGGCAAACAGGAAAAACGTAAAGAGAGTTCTCTTTAAATTCGACTCTCGATCAGTAGCAGCGCTTTAGGTAAACTTAGCATGAGCGCAAGCGAGACAACTAGCTTATACGCTTGCTGAGAGCGTAGCCCACACTTCTGTTAAGTTAACAGAATAATGTTATGAGCAGTCAGCCAGCCACTGTTAACAGAGTGTGCAGAACATTAATAAAGATGCACACAAATTTGTTATAACAACTTACTGCAAGTAAATAAATTAACAGTCTATTTTTAAGCCCGCAAGCCAATAAGCCAAAATAAGTAACCTGGCCAACACATGTTCCAGTCTACGACACAGCACTGGCCAAATTGTTAGCAATTTTAAAGCATGGATAGAAAACAATTCCCGTCCCCACATCCCCACCCTTAGATCTGAGGTACAAAACTACACATGTTGAACGAACACAATAGATACACTAAACCACACACACACATAAACAAGCACACATACACACACATGAAGCGGGTTGTAAACACAGCGTAAATAGTTTCAATAAAGGACAACGAGGATAACAACAACAACTCGGAAAAGAGAGCAGTCAGAGCAGGGGGAAAGTTGGAAGGAGTGCAGGTAACAACAGTTGTTACACGTGTTGCTTACGCCTGCCACGCCACGCCCACCCAACCACACACACACACCCACACCAACACCCACACACACACTTTATAGTCAAACATTTGCCATTTCCACGTCCCACTATTGTTATTATTTATGTGAGCCAAACAGCAGCTTCCGTTTGTGCCACATGCGCTGCGCTGCATTGCGTTGCTCTGCTCTGCTCTGCTTTGCTTTGCGGCAAACGAGCAGCAACAAACAACACGAAAAGGAAGCGACGAGAGCATTTAAAAAATACACGCAGCGAGGCCTTGACTGCAATATGTTGCCTAACAGCAGGCGAACTCTCCACACTCCCCAATCTCTTCGCGCGCTGTGCTGCATTTTTATAGATTTTTAGCAGGTCAGCGGAGCAGCTGTATGCCACGGGGGTATGCTGAAGCCGGGTGTGTCGTTGGCTTGTTTAACATTTTACAACAATTTATTTAATCACGGGTTAGCTTCGAGTTGCAAGTTGCCAGTTGCAACAACAACCCAGCAGCAACGTTCTACCGTTTTTGTTGCATACTTTTTGGCGGGCATCGTTTAATGCAATGCGAGCGCAGCTGGCAACACCATTCCCCCTTTGTCTCTCTCTTTCTCCCTCACGCCACACTTCCTCTCCCTTTTCGTGTCCCTCTTGGCGTTGGCATACATTTTGCATGCCATTAAAAGTCAGCGGTTTGTTTGTTATGTGTGTGTGAGTGTGTGTATCTGTGTGCCTTAAGCAATTTCATGAGTTTTAATACCCTTTACTTGGAATTAAGGGATATAACTTATTCGTTTTAATATTAGCAGCACACGCTTTAAAAATATGCAATAAGCAGATAACAAGTTTAATGCAAGCAAGCACCTAAAAGTATGCAACAGATTAAATAAAATTAGTCAGGATAAACTTTAATAATGGATATCTGCTAGTCGTGGCTTGAGTATTGCTTTCTTACTAGTTTTTTTGCCGCAGTTGTTGCTGCTACATTTTAATTGCTTTACATAATGCGAGTGTTTGGCTGTAATGCTGTTCGTTGCTCGTTGTTGTTGCCGCAATGCTTTTGCATTATTTTTAATTGTTGGCACTGCGCCTGTGCGTAGTCCATGAAGCTAACAAGTTATACAGCAAAAAAGATACATAAACCGACTATTTTATTAAACTTTTGTTTGGAAATGCATATCGAATAATTGCTAAATAGCCGAAGCCTTTATCTAGTTTGCTGCATTGCAATTAACAGACTTCAATTGCAAACTAAACTGCGAGTATAGAAATCAAGAGTCAAACCAACTTTTTAATTAGGTGCTCAAATTGCGTATTACATAAAAATGAAAACTAGAATCCCATGAGGTGTATAAGAGTATGTAAACTGAAGCCGTGGAAATAAATTAAAGTAAAGTTTGGCAAATGAAAAGGGAGAGTAGATCAAACTTGCTGCTGTGTGGCGCGTAGCCCTGAAAGTTATTGTAAGCCCTGGCATCTCACACTGACATCGTCGTCGTCGTCGTCGGCGTAATCATCAACATAATTCGCATGCCTCTTTGCACCCCAAAGGCCATAGAGATGAAAAGTTTTTGTGCATGCGTCGGCGCATAATTACCAGAAAGAAACTTCAACTAAACTTGAAAAATGTTATGCCGTTGTACATAAGGAAAGTTGTTTTTCGTCTCACTTTAAGATGCGCTGAAACTGGCAAGAAACATTAATAAAAAACCGCAAGTTTCCCAAAAAAAAGAAGGAAAACACCGAGGAAGAAAGGGAAACTAACCCTCAGAAGTTTTGGTACTTTTCAATTTTGTGTGTGAACTTTACAAAAGCAAGGAAAAAAGTACTTGAGACGGGTATGTGTGTGTGTGTGTTTGTGTGTGGGGCAGGGTCAGTGTGCAACCCTCGAAATGGCAAATAAAAATTAAGAGTGCGAGCCAAAAGCAAGGAAAAGAATCCCATTTAACGACTCTCCAATGTGCACTAAAAGCAGCGCTAGAAAACCGAAAAAAGCAGTGAAAATTTTTAAATTATATTAACACAAATTGAGAAGCGGCCACTGGAAAGTGGAATGTGGCAAGTGCTTCGCTTGCCATTTGGCTGTGCAACCAAATAATAAATAAACCAACTGCCAAAACAACGACAAAGCCAAAATCTCTGACCTCCCCACTGCTGACGACTGCTTCAATCTCTGCTCCAAGCTGAGTCCCACGTTCTTCCGCCTCCCATTCCATGTGATGGCAAGTTCTCTTTCAAGTCTTACCAATTAAAGTTGTTGCGACCCCAAAAAAAGAAACACCAAAAGCTGTAGCAGTAATGTGAAACGCGTAATGTATACGCCCCGTTGCCGAGATTCGTTTCTGTTGCCTTCGACTCTGAGACGCTCGATATAATGATGAATGTTTTATTTTCGACGAGTTCTATATGTTGTATTATATTGATTCATGTTAACATGGCAACTTTTGTCAAAAGTCAACGTACAGTTAAAAGGAAATATCAAATCCAATTAGCGTTAGTTTCCTGCATTAAATTGTTGTTATATATAGCCCTTTATATACACATATCGGTCTAAAACAGCTGTGCCAAGTAAACAATTGCTACCCTTTCTTGTCTTTGTCTCGCGGAGTATGCAAATAAAAGACTTGAAACTGATGCGTTGGCAACACACACAAGATGCCTCGGGTGATTGCACACGAACATGTAGCAAAGAAGCGGGTGAAGTGGGTGAAGTGGGTGAAGTGGGTACTGGAACGAGAACTGGAACTGGAACTACACATTGGGTTCGTTTGGGTCAGGTCATGTTGTTGTCTGTCAGCTTGTTGCACTTGGCCTAAGGCTCATTAATAGAGCGATTATTTTTTGCCTCTATTTTGCACACCAACTGTCACACTGGTTCAGCTAGATGTGTGTGCGAGTGTGTGTGTGTGTGGGATAGTGTGTTGCTTTGGTGGCTCGGAGGCGCTTGTTGACACTCATTGAGACAAAAGTGCTTAACTGCTGCACTTTTACAACCACATACCACACGACAATGACACTTTTTGTGCCCTGTACCATGTACTTTGCAGGGTCTGCTAGGCTGTAAGCAAATTTAAAGTTTAACTGCAAAATATGGCATTTAAATATGCCGAAGCTCTACAATTTATTCTAAAAAAGTGTTGTTAAGCTTACTGTTCTTCCTTAAAGACAAGTTGCAGGGTCGCTCAGAGTCGACGCTGCTCAGCCCAGCCCTTTTCAACTAGTTTACTACTTTTATATATATTTTTTTTCAAGCACACAGTTGAGTTCTTTATTTTCTGCTTTTGTGCGCTTAATTTGCTTCGCTCGAATGCAGTAAGTTTGTAGGCTGCAGTTGAAGTTGAAGCCAAAGCTGAAGCTGAAACTGAAGTCGTGGCCAGACAATGCAGCTGCCGGAGGAGGCACTTATTGTGGCCGTTGTGAGTGTGTGTTGCATACCACAAGGCGCTAACAAAATGTCAAGCACCTCAGCAGAGAATTGTAACAACAATTGCAATGCGAATGGAAACGGGAATGCGAATGGAAATTGGAGTGGGAATGGGCATGACAAAGAAGGTTAAGCACATGCAACACATTTACTCGCAGTGATTGGGTGGCAAGAATCGTTTGCCCCTTTGGCTGCCACTTGCCACTTGCCACTTACCACTTTCCAGTTGCCACTTTGAAATGTTAATGAGCCGCTGGCAAGTGCCAGTTATCTCTGGCCTTCATAGTATTTTGGTCTCGAAACTTTTGCTGCATTTCCTGCACAGCAAAAGAAGGCAAAAAATATGTAAAAGTGTCGCCTTTTGCAACACTGGCAGTTTTCTATGATGGCTCGCATTAATTTGTGTAATTTCATGCGAATTGAGTGGCAGTGGGCGTGGCATGCCGTGGCGTAGCGACCTAGTTGTAACTTTTGCAACTTCAACTTGCCACTTTCCACTTGCCACCGCACAAAGTGCTCGAAATGTGTCAAATAAAGCGTTAAATTAGATTTCATTTTTATTTCTTTGCTATTTTTTGGTTCTGTTATTTCCCTTAAAAAACTTTTCAAAGTAGGCGACAAGTTCTATTCTCTGTCAGGCCAAATAAATCATCAAAATTGCACTTTGAAAATTGTCACTTGACGTTTATTACGACTTTGCCTTCAAGAATATTTCGTGGCACTTTTTGGGATGGCAATTAAGCCAGAGATTGCTTTAAGCCTTAAAGCACGCGACGCTCTCTAGTTACACATCACTTTAGGCCAACACGATAAAGTAGAAACCGCAAAGTATGCTACAGACACGGCCCATGCCAACAGCCACGCCCACAGCCCCCAGTGTGTCTAATAGGATTACCGGCAGGTCTGTAGTTGCCACTAAGAAGGCGACGACTCTGCAAAAAATGATGAACTCAAATCGGCTGACTGTACTCTGCCTCTGCTTCTTGCTAGTCTAGGGAAGTTTGCATGCCACAAAATCAATTAAGCGACGTCGCGACAAAAACTATCCAAAGCTGTCAAAGTTGGTTTACCCACCGCAAAATGTGATCGACTGGGATCTCTGCTTTAAAATAGCAAAGGGTAACCGAACTGGGTCAGTGCTTGGAATAAATTTTATTAGCTGCGCCGCAAAGTATGCAACACAATGTTAGACGAGAGCAGAGCGCTTTAATTCCTTCTTCTAATTAATACTTTAAATAAGGATAGAAGAATAAGTTTACTGTTGTGTAATCCATCAAGGCTTTTACTTTGAATTCTTTGCCAGAGTATTTCCGTGTTCTTGGCTTTTTCTGACAGTGTATCTTTGCCCGGAGAGTTTTGCCTTAGCTTAGGGCCGCATCAACATATCAACATGTAAACAGGTTTGATTCAAACTTTGATCCAAGCCAGCAGCAAAGGGACCCAACCAGCTTTAGTCCCTCCCTGTATGGCAGTTAGTAACTAACTAGCATACAAAAACCCCCAAAACTAAACAAAAGCAAAACAAAAAGAGACCAACTTTTACCTAAAATATGCGCATCGCGTGCCTTTGGCTTTTTACCTTTATAGTATGTTGTGTTTAGTATTAACGTACTATGAGCTGCATACCTATGTGTGTGTGTGTGTATAAATCCGAAACATATCCAAACACACGCACGCGTTGTGCGAGAAACACGAAACGTGACTAAGCTGACAATTGTGTCGAAGTAAATCCAAGTTTTGTGGCCGTAGACTCGGACTAAATAAATCTCCGTGCTAGGAGCAAGTGAGCAGAAGCTGCTGCAAAAGTTTGACAAACGATGGAAGAGAGAAAGAGGGAGGGATAGGGAGAGCGGGACAAAGAGAGAGCGAAGCAGAAAGGTGCGTGAGCCTGCAAACATGACAAGTGACATAAATAGTTGGGCAGACATTGTAAAAGGCCCAGAACTTTTGTTGAATTTAACAAACACTCACACACATACATATGTATTAGTGAATTTACACACATGTATATAATTTTGGTGTATGTACAACTACAAGTAAACGATGTTTGCTTGACAAGAACAAAATTCTTAGACGAGATGAATTCAAGTCAAGCACAAACTTAACAACTCTGCCTATACTATTTATGGTTATATATGTCAAGCACAGGCGGTCTAATATACACCCCCACGCCTCACACACACACCAGCACAACAGTACACCCTCACACACACACATTATGTTGGTGTAAATATAAACAGAGAGAAACGACAAACGCTTACACGCATATAGATGGCCCGCATTAGAGTTGACCCGCGTGGAGACACAAAAGGGGCAGGGACACGGACGTAGGGGAGTTGACGAGAGGGGGAAACTGTCTCTAACTAGGTGCAGTCAACTGATGGCACATAAACAAACAAACAAGCTAACAAACACACGCACACACACACATGTACTTAGATGCAACTAAACAATTGTCAGCTCTGAGCGCATTTTGCGTGTCTCCCTGTCTCTATCTCTCTCCCTGTCATCCTCTTGCCCTATCTCTATATATCTTAATGTGTGTGTGTGTGTCTCTCTGCGGCATCTGCTTATCAACAAAATGACAGCGACAGCAGCGAGCATCAAAATAGAGACAAAAACCTGCACTCATTCCCAGGCGTTGCGTATACGCAGTGTTGCACATTGTACATATATTTGGTGCAACATAAATCGAATATACAAACAATGTTATCGATTGCGCATAAAGGAAACTAAAACATTTGAAATGAATACATTTAGAGCTGTGAGCTGTGAGTGCTCTCGACATTCATAAACTGTAGACCATTTAGCCAAGTGATTTCGCTTAATTCGCAAAGAAATTGTTACGATTGCCATACCACTGACACTGTGGTGGAGTGGAAGGGTGGAGCGGGGCTGGAGAGCGGGGGAAATGGTAAGCAATTCATGCTTAACTCTGACATTTCAGCTGTCATACCGAAAGTGCTTTACATTTCTCTCGACTCGTCAGCGCAGATGGAGTTCAGGGAATCAGGCAGACAAAATGCAGAAGTAGCTGAAGACTCCAAGAAGATGAGGTAAATGTTGATGATGTTATTTTATTGTTGTTGTAGCTGTTATTGTTGTTGTTGGCACCTTGGCAAAGGTGTTGACATGCCTGTCTGCTCCACCCTTCCCTGCCTTTTCTGCGCTCTCCTTTCGGATTGTTCATTCCTGGCATGCCACAAGCAGCTGGTGTCCTTTTTCGATTCCAACTGGCACCTGGCTTCGCTCCCTACGCCCCTCCGCCCATTCCTGCACCTGGCGCATTGTTAATTTAATTAACATTACATATTTGTGCGTTGAGTTGTCTTTAATTTCGGTTCAAAACAATTTGATCTGCAGTTGCTTGGATTTTTGTAAGCTAAAACTTGCATATATGCTGCCAACTAACAAAGCACTCAGCTCTCTTTATCCTCTATCTCTTCTCTGGAGGGGGTGAAAGGGGCTGCACTTTAAATACTTTTGCCATTTGCTATGCTTATTTCCATTTGTTGTCGAGTGCATTATAAAAGCATTAAACTGCAAGCCAAAAAGGCCATCAGGCAACAGAATACGAGAGAGAGAAAGCAAGAGCAGGAAAAGCGGGAGAAATAAGCACAGAGAGAGAAAAAGAGAAAATTCCAAAAAAAGAAAGCTCAGCAGGGTAAATTTGCTTTGTCACGTACACACATTTGTGTGTGTCTGTGTGTGTGTGTGTATGTGTATGTGTTGGCGCTCTTTCATGCTCTGTCTGACGAAATGCCATTACACATTTTGCGTACCCAGAAAGCAGCAGCAACAACAATAGCAATGACAACGACAATTCGCATTCAAAATGACAACGACAATGGCAGCAGTAACAACAACAACAACAACAACAGCAACTACAACAACAAACAAACAAACAAACAACACCCACAGAAAAATAAACGCTGGAGGTTGTAGAAATGAAGATAAGCTGCTTATCAGCGCCATTGCCTGGCCTGGTTTTCGTTGCTATACCCTTGCTGTGTGCATAATGGGTATATTGCCACACATCTAAGCGTGTGTGGGAGGCGTGGCAGACCCTTTAAACTGTATAAATTTTAAAGCAGCAGCAACAATGTAGTCTGGAGTCAGTAGTGTCTGTGTAAGCTCAAGGCTTTTAAAGCTTAGCACCTAAAACTATGCAACACTTTTTGTAACACGGAAGCTTTAGCTTCAAACAGAGGGTAACTCAGAGTCGTGGCTGTATACGGGCTAAAATTTTAGTTAGCTGCACTGTACATTTACATTGGCTGCTGCTGACTCCTGAGCCCTTAGTCGTGAGTTCTGTGTTCTGGTGCCGGTCCTGCTCCTGGCTGCTCTTACGCCTGTCTGGATGCCAACTGGCAAAACGAAGCATTGCAGCTACTTTGGTGTGCCCGCCAGAATTGCCATCACCAGTTCCGTTGTCCTTGTCGTGGCTTGTCAAATGTCGCCATTTTTTTCGTCTGTAGTTTTGCTTAGCCCCTGATGTGACCATCCCTGTGGACCTCACCACAATTGACATTTTTGCCACTCGCTGTTTAATATTAAACTAATGCGCGTTTAAAAGGCATAAGCCAAACCAACCTTTCATACCCTTTTCTATGGATTATTTAAGAGGTTGTCATCGTCTTCAGTTCTAGTGCCATACAAATTTGTATTTCTATCTGCATTTCGCAGATTTCCTTTAAACCACCGCGTGTGCCTAATGTCAGCTGCTTTGTCAATTTCAATTTGCTGCTCATCATCTGTTTTAATCGCCTTAAATCTCAAAACTAATTACACACAAGAGCCAAAAAAAAAAAGACAAAAGTCCTGGAAAATATTTAAGCCACAGCTGGCAGGCAGTCACCCACTCGTTGGTTCAGTTTTTAATCACAGCTGACCGTCAGAGCTTTTCTTTCACTGTAATTGCCATGCAGTGCCAATTTAGAAATCTCATGTGCATGTATATGTTTGTGTGTGTGTATGTGTATCTGTGTGAGTTTTCCACTGAAAAATGTGCCCAACTTTGTAGCTGTGTTTAACCGCGTGAAATAATCTTAGCTGGCAGCAGTCAGGCATCGCAGGCAGGACACTCGCTTCGCTTTCCAGTTCGAAGCAGTGGGCCGTGTTTCATTATGATGATAATGCGCAGGCCCTGCGGCCATACAGGCCAGGCCAGCTTCCCAAGCTGGTGTCACATTTTCCGCAGCTTAAATTTCCCAGCACAACGTCAGTCTCAGCGTTGGCCACTTGCGTGTTTTTCGGCGAGTCCTTTTGACCAACACCACTGAGAGCACAGAGCCGCCAAATCGTCTGAGCCTAACGCAATGCGATTGAAGTGCGATGGGTTGTGGTGCGTGAGCAAGAGAGGCAGCACATGCACTGAGAAAAATGTTTTCTCTACCAAAATTTATTTTAAAGCAAACTTAAGCTACTTCCAGATTTTGTCTGCTCTTATTTTGAGCAGTGCAGCACTTGCTGTGCTAGATTGCTGTCGACGGCGCTGGACGGGGCCTAAAAGGAGCAGGATATAATTTTCGCGCCAAGCAAATCTCAACAATTTCGAGTTTTACCCGCTGGCCGACGGCACTTCCGTTTGCCATTCTCAATTCGCCGTTTTGCTTTTTATTATTTTGTCGATTTTGCTTTTGGCATTTGAATTTGTCGAGCATCCTGTTTGCCTAGCTTCACATTCCCAGCCACCACCCCACGTCGTGCCACACCCCCAAAACCCATAGCGCCCCTAGAAAATGCCCTTGCTTTTAAGCCTATAAATGAGCTTAAAATTTTCTATGCGAATGAATGTGAATGCTTTTGAAATTTATTATAGTACTGAGTCTGCAAGGCATCTACAGAGTGTTGGCATGACACACACACACACACTTACATGACTCTACATTATATGTATACAAGTGTATGTGTGTGTATACTTATCAAAGACAGTTCGCGCCGACTTCTCGAGTTTTTCGCTGTCGACGGCATTCAAATTTTTTAGCGCAGTAAATTGAATTTTATTTCGATTTCTTTTCTGGCGCTGCTTCTACTTAGAATTGGGGCAGAGGATGGAAGGATGCTTTTGATTTTCAAATTGCCTTTTGCTTGGTAATTTTCTGTATTTCAGAGATACTATATTGTATCTGTATAAGTGTGCGTGTTGTTGTGTTTGTGTCGCCTGCTAACAACAAATACGAAAAAAAAAACAAATTCAATTTTGAATGCTGCTAAATAATTTCATTTTTTTTTCTCTCTCATTTCTCGCTTGATTTTCGAGCCAAGCATCAATGCGCACTGATTGCAGGCGCTCTCCCGCTCACTCACTCTCTCCCTCTCTGTCTCTCCTGGAGGCCAGGAATTCACCCACAAATATCCATTTCAATATTGTAGTTGTTTAAATATTCAAAGCATACTTTTAGTGTCAAATGTGCAATGATGAAAAAAACAAATTGTGCAAATTGTTGTGAAATTTTGTTGAATTTTATATTACTATGAATGTTTTATAATTGAGAGACAGCACAGCAAAGTGAGACACAGAGTGGGAGATTGATAGATTTAGTATGAACATGTTTTTTGTTGCACCTACGGAAAGGACTTTATTTTGACACAATTTTTTTTGTTTGTTTGATTTCGTTGCAGGCTTTCTCCTGGAGGGAGTCACGCCAACGGCACCACCGGATGTTCCGCCACGTAATCCGACAATGAGTCGCATGAATAATGCCCGTTTAATTGCCGGCGCTGTTGCTAACAATCCCAATGATCTGGGCGTTGACTTTGAGCCATCGTGTTTGGTGCGGACGCCATCAGGCAACGTTTACATTCCTAGTGGAAATATAAGTGAGTATTCGTAGTGTTAGTCGTAGTCCTACACTTTCTAAAACCCATTTTCTGTACACTTTCCCTGGGCAAAGACACACTATGCAAATCAAATCGTTTGACCCGCTGGAAAAGCCGCTTGCTTCATTTAAATATTTAGCGTGGGACTGAAAACTCCATTTGCCATTTGCCATTTACCATTTGCCATTTACCATTTGCCATTTGCCATATGGCTATAAAAATGCAAAACAGTCAAGAGAAAGGGTAAAAGCAGTCGCATTTTGCAAATTTGCAGGTCTGTGCCTAAAATGCTGCAATACATTCGCCATTTATTGTTTTTCCAACAATATTTTTCTATTTTCCATTCCATTTTTTTTTCTCAATTTGCATTTTGGCTTTTGTTGGTATGTTTCTTTGTTTGTTTGTTTGTACGTTCGTATTGTATGCTCTGCATGCGCATATCCGCAAGCAGGCTTTAGGGATAAAAACATACGAAAGTGGAGTGAAAATAGTCAGCAACAACTACAGCAACTACAACAACAAGTGCGTGACACTAAAACAAAGAGCACAAAAAAACTGCTGCCAAACAGCCGCAGGGGGCCTAAGAGAAAGGGGGGCAGGGGCAAGAAAAAAATAAAACCAAAATTTAGCAAACAAATGCAGCAGCCTTTTTGGCGCACATATGAATTGCTCCATGGTGGCTGAGTGAAGGGCAGAATGTGGCTGCTGGAGAGGCATAGGACATCAGTATAAAGTGGTGCTGCATTTAACTGTTGATGCAGAGGCAGCCACCACAGCCTCCCTGGCAATGGATTTGATAATAGCTAAACGCTGTCGAAACTGGAATTAAATTGTGAGAAAGTCAGAGGAGAGAAGGAGGCGAGAAATGGGAAGACAGGGGAGGGGCACTTCAGCTGAGTGGAAGAGAGAAAAGTTTTGGAAAATTGTGATAAAGTTTCGCGATATGTTGCATGCATTTTGTGGCAGCTGTAGTTGCAGACACGCGCTATTTCTGTTGCATACATTTAGGCGCGTGCCTTGAAATATCAACAAACAACGAGCTGAAGTAACAAAGAAGACAGCAAAAACAAACAGAAAATGAGAGAAAAACGAAAACAACAATAACAACGACAACAAAAAACCCCCCATTCATCAATTCTCTACACTCTGCTCTGCTATATCTGCTGCGTGTGTGCACGCGTGTGTGTGTGGGCTACACATTTGTATAGCATACTTTCGGGCTGTTGTACAGTTTGCTTACGCGTGCGTTGTATTTGTGTATTTGTTTTATGCCGCCTTTTGTTTACTTTTTTTGCATTGTGCAAATACAGAGCAAACGTTTTTTATTCTCTTGTTCCCGTTTTGCTGTCCATAGTATATGTGCCAAGCTTTGTCTAGATTTTGCTGCGTTGCATACAATTTTCGTTCGTTTTGTTACAATTTTCATTCACTATTTCAGCTGGAGTCGCAGCTGTGTGTGTGTACACATGTATGCTTCGTATATATAGCTGTTGCTTTGCTAGCTAATTGCAATGCAAGACATAAGCTTCAAAACGGATGCTAAGCTAAGAATGCGAAAGTATGACAAATGTTTAAGTCTTTACGCTTTAAAATTAAGCATTAAAGGAAATTTCCTCATTTCGGTTTTACCTATAATTATGAATAAATATAATATATATGTATTGATGTATACATTATCCAGACTGACAGGGCTTAAGGCATCTCACATGCATAACATTAATATTGAATGGATTCGTTCGTCATTTGCATTTTGCATATCATTTTTCGGGTATTTTCGATGCTGTCTAAAGTGCAATTAAATGACAATTTATGAAAATCTATTTGCATTTATGCATAAATTGATAAGCAGCCGAAAACTGCTGGCTCTCTATTCATTCATTCACTGATCAACTGTGCCGCAAAGTATGCAAGGAACATGTTGTTGTCCCCCATTGTCGTAAAGCACATATTGATTAAATTCTCAGCAAATTGAGATTTCTCACAAACACAGTCCACCCACACACCCACACTCGCACACTTATGCATTTGCTGGCTTCATATGGATTGCACTTTGTTTGCTTTGCCGGGCTTTTAAACACACTACTCTCTACACTCCTGCGAAGTCCTTCGCCCGCCCACAGTGGCTATTTTCATTTCATTTTTACAGCGACGATTTTTATACAAAAATATTATTTGTTGACTTTTGGCACCCAGTGTGGAGAAAAGGAACGCTCTCAACTTCGCCAAATTTAAAACTGAACGCGTTAGGACGGAGAAGGGGGCGTGTGAGGGGCAGTGACAGAGCCAAAATGAACGGGCCTACAATATTTTTACTCCCGCTCCTTTTCTTTTTGCCTGTGTACAAACACATACATATGTAAATACAAAAAAAAGAGTGCCTGCGAAAAGTTTGCCCATATTATGCTATAGTTAAAATTTTGGTTGCGTTTGTGGGAGTCGTTATACCCTGTGTGTGTCTTAACAGGGACTGTTGGCTGGAGTTTACTGTGCTCCACAGACTTACCTCTGTTTTAAAGTATCTATAACTAAAATTAGATATTTAATAATGCTTAATAATATCTGTAAATGTGTGCCTCAACTAAATGTTCAATAATAAGTATCTCGTAGTCGCTCATGCCCTGCTTATTTTTATTTTCTGGTGGCGAATGAAAAAATGCTTATGCGCCATATGCAAATGTAAATAAAAATGGGCATTCTGCACGATTGGATACTACACACACCCACACACACGCACACCCCAGCACACACACACACACAGCAATCACATATGCATTTATAGTATATGGAAGTTATCATAAAGAGAAACAAAAGTTTGGCCAAGAGTTAAAAAAATATATTTTCCCACACACATACACACACACACACTCGCATACAAAAATTGCATAAATTTCTGCAGCCCACGCATCAGTTTTTTGGGCTTCAAAAAAATATTACAAAAATATCTGAACTCAAACAAAAGTCGACATTCTCGTATTGATGGTCTGCCGTTGTCCGCTTACTTTGCTGCTCCTCCTCTCCTCCTTCTTCGCCCTAACTTCAGGCTCCTGCTGCGCTTTGATTCACTGCGTCACAATGCCAAATATGTTGTCTACTTTGGTTGCATTGACACAGTCAGTTCAAGCTTTAAAAACAGCTAAAGGAAATGCATATTTAAGTTACTAAAGTCAAATTAAATCAGAAAAACTATAAAAAGTTTAATTAATTTTTGATTTGGCCTAAAGTGAAAAATGTTTTTAAAAACTTTTAACTAAAACCAAAACTTTAATTTTTAAAATGTATAACAAATACAAAAAGCTGTGCGATTAAACTACAATATTAATTTTTTTAAAGGAGATGCTAAGAACTGCTTTCATATAAAACAAAAACCTTTTTACCGGTTTTCATTCATAAATTTTAAGTTCTATGCATTTATTATTAACTAATGAATTTCCAACTGTTTTATTGTAATTTGTTTAAGGGCAACGAGTCAGTTCTCTAAGGATCCACGCTGACACAGACATTGCACTTGAAATGAATGTTATGTTGGTTATGCAAATGTTTTCCACTTCCCTGTCCCCCTTGCACCTAAAAGTAGCTTCCACTTATTACCGTTTTTACTGCGCCAAGTTGCATGCTTCGTTTTTATTATAATAAGAGCCCGTTGCGGCATTCTGATGCGGTAAATGTAGCCCCTTCACCCGTACCCACCTTGCTGACTCCTCTGTCTATCTGTCTGCCTGTCGGTTCGTCTCCACTGTCTCTACTGTCTCTTGCTTCAGTTTCTCATTTACTGTTGCTTTAATTTTTTATCGTTTCGAGGTTAGTTTGCAAAACTTTAGCTGTCATTGACCGGCCGAGTTGAGGCTACTACGGCAAACGAGCAAAGGACCAAAGGCCAGACACCGACGACTAGTCGACTGGACTGGTCTGCCTATAAAGGAACACGCCCTTTGTCTACTGTCTACTATTGGCAGCCAGGCTGTGTCCTTCAACCAACTTTCGTACCATAGTGCAGGAGTACTCGAACTCGTAGTCATAGTTATACACTGCTAAAAAGCATGTTTTGAACCTATTTGGGAGTTCTTATAATGTTTAGCTTAATGATAAACTTTTAGCTGCTGCCCGTTTTTGACAGTGTAGTCCTAGTCGTAGTTGTAGTCTAGTCAAGTTAAGTCCATTGCGGTCGTCCTCGTTGTCCTCACTGTCCGTGTCTATGTCCAGTTTCTATTGGCATTGGCTCGTCGTTATTGCTTTCGACTGGTTTGGTTTATCGTCGCTGCCAGCCATGGAAATACTCGTAAATTTCGAGCACTCAACCCCACCATGCAGTCCCCTACCGCCTACCCGTCTCCTCCACTCGGTTTGGGTGGGTGAATGCTTTAAATTTGTATAAATACGACGAGTGGTGCGAGCACGTTTTGGTTTTTGTGCTCTTTGCTGCCGCTGCCACTGCTGCTGCTGTTGCTACTAAATTCATTCATAATGGGTTTTCACTGCACTCAGAGTTCTTGCCATCCTTTCTGCTCCCACTCCCCACCTCCGCCACTCCCCCTCTTTTTCTGCTGCTGCATAGTGTATATAAATTTTGCGTTTTTACGCAAACTGAAATTTATTATGGCGCAGCGTAGTAATTTATAAATTTCATGCCTGCTAAGTACTGCTCTCTTTCTGCCTCTTCTTGCTATTATCAGACTGCAGTTGTGGCAATAAATGTGGCTATTTGAATACGCCAAACATTCTTCTGCCTTCTACGCACAATTTTCTTTTCAAATTATATTTAATTTAGTGATTAAATGAATTTACTTCCTTTTTTTCCAACCCAACAGTAGCCAAACTCATATGTGCTTACGTGTAAAACTCTTTTTTAACCTGACCCAAAGCAACAAATTGCCGTCTTCTCGTTAGTTTTATGCTGCACTTAGTTTAGCCACCGTCTTGCACTCTCTCTCACCCTCGCTCTCTCCCTCTCTGTCTCACTGTTTCTCTATAGCTATTTTGTGCATATGTGTTTGTGTTCGTATGTAGCAAATTTGTTGCAATTTCTGCTGTTGTTGGCAGAGCAATAACCATTTGGCAACTAGAAATTGGCATTTTATGTTCGCCTGTCTACCTATCCGCTGTGTATCTTTTGATTTTTGAGTGCAGATTGCCGGGGATTTATTGATATTGAGTGCGGTTGGTTCGGGCCACTGTATGAATAAATGGATGGCTAGCAGGGGATGGGTGTGCGAGGGGATAAAGACTATTGCTCTATAACAAAGTGCTTTCTCTGATCACACAGGCACACAGCAAACTATTCATATGTTCCCGCTTTAAGTCCCAGCCCAACCTGGTCTGTCTGACATTCCGCAGACACTTGAACATTTCTGGCCGAAATACCTGTCTGAAATATACTCTCTTAGTCTCTGTTCATTAGACTCAAGGTTTGCTCTTCGTGTGTTTCGCAATTTCTTAAAGCATACTTTTAGGCGCCGCATGTAAAATAACTTTATACTCTGTGTGCAGCCTACTCTCCTCTTTATTATAAATTCTTTAACTTCATTCATGCAAAAAGGCTGCGAAAAGCAACCCTAAAAATCCTCTACAGCAGTGGCAACACTGACAACAGTTTGAGGCATGCAAAAACATTGGCTAAACAATTTGTTGCCTTTGCTGCTGTTGTGGCATTTTTATGCTTTATAATTAAGCGAAGCGGAGAAAACTTTTGGAGGCGTGGTTGTTGTTATCTACTTGCATAATTTATATGCTTTTAATGATTTCGCTTTGGCTCTGCAAACAATATTTAATGATTTCATATGCCAAACAAAATGCACTCTATGCGTTTTGTTCTTGATTCTTTTTACTTGATGTGCATGTTGTTGTTGTCGTGTCTATGTAATTAAAATTGCAATGCACACACACCGGAGAGACATACACACACACAAGCACACACTTTTGTTGGCTCACAGCCTTCCCACATATAAATATGTTAATTAAAATAATGTTACCCCAGCGCAGGCGACAAAGAAAAAAGCCAAGCAAATGCCTTAGAATAGCTTTATACAGGAAGGAGGTAGAGACAGAGGAGGAGAAGGGGTAGGAGTGGAGAGCTGGTTCCCTGCAGACGAGCTTTGTCGCCATTTTGCATTTACACGCCACGCTCAACGCCTTTCAAAAGGCAACATTCCCAGGCCAGCCTCATTACACGTTACGTATACGCAGCGTAGCAAGCGGCAGTAGAAAAATAAGAAGATGAAGACGGAATGTAAACAAGCGCAAGTATGATGACTTCCGTTGTGGGAAATGCCGACAGGCAGAGTCGCCTATTTTCAACACACAACCCTCTACTCACCTCTAAGATCTTTTGTGCTTTCGCTTCTGTGACTTTCGCATTGAAAATAACTGGAAAAATGAAATACGCCAGGATGTGAAAAATGCATTTAGCCAGGGTTGACAACTAGAGTAGGGTCTGCCAAACCGACACCGCATAATTATGAACTTGAAAATTTACTGGGGAAACGACCACTAAGACGCTTGCCGGTAGATTGTATAATTATTTCAACAAAACGTTGCTGCATTTGCCATTTTCCCTTTTCCTACTTTTACCATGCGACGACATTCCCTGAGACTTGAGACACGTCGAGTGGCATCGCTGTGTCGTGGGCTTCCACTGGGAACATCGCAAAACCATTTCATATGAATTTTTAATTAAAAAACGCAAACAGAATATGCTTAACTTAAGTTATTTGACTAGAATCGATTTGATTTTGTCTAAATTTATGCAGCAACTTAAAGTTAGTCTTTAGTACTCTAGGAAAAGTTATTCAACTTTAGCGCTTTCAGGTATCTTGTGAGTCTCAACGTTTTCCCCGTTGCCTGAGGTCATTGCAATTTTCTGCTGCCACACGAAAGTGTCTAGTAAATACACACAAACACTCACACACACACACACAGCATGCACTCACTCACACACAAACACAGGCAGTCACTCAACGTTGCGCTTCTCGGCATCCTCGTCGCTGTCGTCGTATATGAAAATTCATTTCAATTAGTGAAATGGTTTTGGGATTTGTATAGCAAAACCACCAACGAGTCGCGTGTGCAACGCTTGTTGCAACTCTATTTACCTTTACGTGCCGCATAAATTCTAAATAGAGATACAAGATGGGTGTGCAATATTTAAAGGACGCGGACGCGAACGCGCCTTCAAAGCTTCACTGTACCAAGATGGCTCGATTCTTGAGCAGGCCATTGAACTGGCTGAGACTTTAAATATTACCATATCTTGCTGCTTTGCCTTTGAAAGCGACTGTATCTAAACATATCTGAATGTATCTAAATGTATATGAATGTATCTGAGTGTATCTAAGTGTAGCCAAATGTATCTCATGTGTACAAACTCGTATATATACTCGGGCGCTTATCTAAACTGCGCTGTTTTAACTCAAGTTGCTCCCTCGACGACACTTTTTTGCCGCTGCTTTTATCAGAGAAAGCGAAACAAGCGGGTCCTACAACAACAACAACAACTACATCCAACAAATTTATGCAACTAACAAAATGTTTATTTTGTTTTTGTAGCTGCTCTTCAGCGTTTTTATCGCTCTGAATGTTTGCTGAGTTTGGGGACAGAGCCACAACTTCGCTATGCCACAGTTTTTACAGTGTAAATGTGTGTATTAGTGTGTGTCTGTGTGTTTGTCGCTGGCCCCTGGCAAGTTTTCTTTGCCACTTTTTACAGCAGTTGCAATCTAAGGTGCCAGGCAATAAAAGCAACAGAAAAAGCAGAGAAAAAACTGTTTCAAATTTTCAAATGATAATGGAGCTAGGGGCGTAACGGGCGTAGGGGGCATGGTCAAAGCGTGGTTGCAGCTCAAAGCGCCGCTGTCTTTTAACAGTTGCAAAGAAAGAAACTCAGGCTACTCATTAACATGTGACATCTTGATTTATACAAAGTTTGTGTGAAGCTGCTTATCATTTAACTCTTATCAGACACACACTCTTTCTTTCTCCCTTTCTTTGTGTGTATGTGTGTGTGTGGCAGACACTTGGCAAGTTTTCTTGACAAGTGTGTGACAAGTTTTAAGGTCCATAACTAACAAACAAAGGAGCTGAGGAGTTTTAACCCGGACTCTCGCTCCAACCAGGGGGTAACAAGAGGTATCTAATGGTGTGGTTGAGCCTAGGCACATTACACATGTACACACAACCCACACTCACACACACACACACAGAGTCTGGGCAATAATAGTATTTTATGCTTGCGTCTCTTTCCAGCTCAAATGCTCTTTCTGCTCTCTGCTCTTCTAGTTTGAGAATCATCCCCACGTTTAGAATTTCACATGACTCGTTAAACTTTTTGCTATTGTAATAGTTGTGCTCGGTTGGATTCTGTTTCTTAGACAAACCAAAACCACACACACCACCCTCTCTGAGTGTGAGTCTCTGTGTGTGTGGGTGTGTGTGTAGTTATTTTACATGCTTTCTGCTCTCAGTTCTCGTTTCTGGCTTCTCGTTTATGCGCATAATTTATAGAGTGCGACAATATGTTGCCATCCACTTGCCAGCAACGAAACTTTTGCACTCTCGGCCAAGAAAGTAAGATTTCTTAACTGGTTTCTGTGTGTGTGTGTGTGGTCCAGTTTCTGGGGGTCAAATAGCCAGTCGAAAGTCAGGGCTATTAACACGACTGTCCACATATCGAGTCACATTGTCATTATCAATGCTGTTTTAGTAAATTATCTAATAATCAGATGGTCATTCGCAGCGTATCCCAAACACACACACACACACAGACACGCACAGGTGATTGATAAATGAGATTTACCTTTAGGTGGGCATAATTATATGCAATGCCAAGTGAAATACAGACATTAGATTCAGTTAATCACAAATGGCATAATGACATCAATTATCAGCATTAGTTTAAAGTCAAACGACTAGAGCTGCCAAATTAGTTGACCGGCTCTAGTTGGCCAACAGCAATCGCCATGCGGCAATTATGTTGGCCACATGCGAGAAGATTGGAATGGAAATGAAATTGGTGACGGAGTTGGAGACGGAGTTGGAGATGGACTGTCCTGACTGTCAGCTTAGAGATTGAAAGCAGCTCAAGTCAGACTAAGACTTGAGGCCTATGGCCAGGATTATATTTTTGTCAAGACTTGACATTCATTATTCAAATAAATCAGCAGTTGCTTTATCGCGTTGCCTTAATCCCGGCTTCGCCAATCATTGCCAACTGATTACGTATACGCAACGAGAGACAACAACAACAATTGTCGCTTAATTAAAAACCCGAGGAGACCATAAACTGTCGCAAGAGCTCAAAGTATAAGCAAAATAGGCAATGATACATTGTAGGAAAAGCTGTCATAAATCAAGGCCAGTAAATAGAAAATTTACTTCAAGGGGTTCTCTGATGAATTATCACTGTCGTCTCTCCCTTCTGTCGTTTTGTGAGTGAGCTTAGGTTGTCTTATAATCTAGCTCATTAAACTTTAAACCCATACTTTCAAGCTGAAGGGAATAACATGAAAGATTGGCTTGAAAAAAGTATACTAAAAAGAGCTAAATAAATGGATTAATAGTGAGATACGTGGATACATTTGGCAATTCAAAACCAATTAAATTTATTTATATTTTAAAAAGTAATTTCGTACATTTTATGTACATTAAAATTCAAATAACCTTTTTAAAAATGTATCTACTAACCGACAGATAGATTTCCACATATAGATACGCTGCTAACCTAGTCTAATTTTATTGAATAATTTAAATATTAACAGATGAAAATGTTTTACTTAATTTTAGCATTTTGTAATTCACACTCCCTTATAAGGTTTTTGTTTGGCAGACTCGCAGGGGAATTTTCGAAAATATGCTAACAAAAACGGCCAAAACTGACAGACGGCTCTGGAAATGAGGTCGTTGCGGGGCGGCAAAAGGGGCGTGGTGGGTTTTGCCGACTGGCATTATAATCAGATGTGTGCTTCTGACAAACATATTAAGCGATTTATTATGAATAATTAAAATAGTTTTGAAAAACCCTTTTTCCCTTTATTTCCACCATACGAGTATTTACCAACAAAATTCGGTTGTCTCGTTCAGTGGTTGTTTTTTGGCTGTTTGTAATAATGCTGGCCATAATTTAAATAGCTTAATATTTAGAGCATTTGACAGTTGGTTTTTGTGCTCGTGTAATTTAGTTGAACATTTTTTGTGCTCGTTCAATTACATTATTAACATTATTCTCGTTGTTGTTGTTGTTATCGAGCAGATTGTTATCGAATATGGGCGGCGTAATCTATCCGAGCATTGGCATTATTTCCAGCAATTTTATATTTATTTTGTTAATAATTGTGCATTAATTTTTATAGTTCTTATGTGGCTTTAAGGCTCATTTTTTTAAATCTGATTTTGAATTAAAGTTTCAGAAGCGAATTTTGACCCTATTAACAGCACTTATTGTTCTGCAAATAGCCGATACATATTCAATATAATTTTACAGAAAAATAGAAGAAGAAATCAACACACACACCCCAGCACACCCCAACACACTCCCACACACGTAAACACACAATATACTTGTTTGTATGAACAAAATGTTAGCCAATAAACTTTTGACCTCATTTTGTCAAAAAACTAGAAGCATACACAAAACTAAATGCTGCATGGGGCGGCAGGGGGCGTGGTGGGGATTTTGGCCTCGAGAAAAACTAACAAAATATTTGTGCAGGTAACCAGAAAGATGAGGGGAGGGAGTGGCTAAGGAGGCTGAGGAGCAGATTCTGCACACGACACTTTTGACTGGGATGAAACTAAAAAAAAAAATAGGGAAAATATAAAAAAGAAAAGCTAGCAAAATATTTGCGCTCTCAGCGGCCTTCAGTTGTTGTTCCTGTTGTTGTTGCTGTTGTTGTTGTTGTTGTGGGTTGAGCAAGGATTATAAATTATAACAGGCTCGCACGGTTATTTATGTTGTGTCAATGGCGATGGCTGGTTCCGATGGTGCCAAGTGGATACCCAAATAAACTCCCCTCTCCCGCACACAAACACACTCCAGCACACCTCCACTCACAAGCACACACACCACACACACATACATAAATAGTAAATATATGGGTATAATATATATAGTGCAAATATATGTGTTCTATGGAGGCTCATACATCATCAATGAATGCAAGCGCGCTTAGTTGAGTGGAAAAAGGCTGGCGGATGCGACAGCAACAAGAGCAACAGCAGCTGCTCGACTGGCAAATACCCTGCACGCAGTACACTCAACGGCAAGAAACGGTACAGCCTACGCTGGGTATGCTCAACACTGGGTATTAAAACTATACAGCTAAGAGGTAGCTGTAGGTAGGAGAGAGCACAGCAGCTTAAAGCAGTTTCCACCGACTTGAAATCCGATTCGGAGCAGACATCCTCGAAGCTTTTGATTTATTTGCCTGACGGCAATCATTAATTTGTTTGGGACACAACGAAAAAAATAAGAAAGGAGGCTTAGCCTAAAGTTTCAGCTGCTGTCAGCTTTTGGCGACAGAAACAAACAAATAACCAAACACCCTCAAATGAAGCCAAGTAGCATGGCCAAGAAGGCAGTTACCAAATTTAAATAAAACCCAAACCAAAGCAAAGCAAACCAAACGAAACCCAATGAAACCAAACCAACAAAATAATCCGACACATGCGCTGCCAAATGATTGCCCTAATGCTGCTGCTGCTGGATTCTGTGTCCTTGCCACATTCCCCACTTGCCACTTACCACTAACCACTTGCCACTTTCTACTTTCCACACGCCACTTGATGTTGCAATCGTGGCAGCTCCAAACACTCCACTAATCCCATGTGCAGAGTCTGTCGTTCATAAAAACTGAAGCTCAATTCATTTTATAGCGCAAAAAGCCTCGGTTGGAAATTGGGGAGCGCTTAAATGAAATGCCCTTCAAATGCTCAAGATAATTTTAAAATAAAAAGTAAAGCAAACAGAAAAGGGCTTTCACTTGACTCACTTGTGATTCAATTTGATTGAAAACTCTTTGGGATTCACATACTACATAAAAGTGGAATTATAAATTCTACTTCAAGATTACCAACACATAGAAGTAACTCGACCGAGACCTTTTTGGTGTAATAATGAGTTGGTATCTGTTATAATGCTTCACAGTACCCTCTTTATGAAACCATATACCCAATAGATTTGTTTCGATAAATCAAACGTAGACAGGACAGCAGGAATCTGCCTTAACCAAGAGCAAAACCAAAGACAAACCATCATCAGTCAACAGGCAAACAAATACGGCACAAAAACTCGACATCATGTGTATATATAATATATAGACATATAGTCTGCATACATTAAGGCCATCGAAACTTGTTCAAGTAGCAAAAAGGCAACTAGCTTGGCCAACAACAGTACTACCAATACCAATACCTATACCAATACCAATGCCAATGTTGATGCCGTTAAGTGCGCGTGCTCTAGGCAAAAAACACGTACAAGAAATCATGAAATGTTGCCGCCATCATACCGAAAATTGTACGGTAACGTGCAGGCAATCAAAGTCCATGAAGCTTCGACGTCGACGTCGCCGTGGTCGTCTTTGGTCTCGCCTTCGAGTCACGGCTGTGGCACTGTGGCACACGTCTGATTTTTACTACACACGTGTGTGATGTGACGTCAACAGGACGACTGTCGAATGCCTAGCACAGTACAACCTGACAGCTAACGGCTGCTTATGCTCTGTCCCTCTCTCTCTCTCTCTGAAGTAGGTAAGGTAGAATTTCTGGCAGTCGCAATGCCACCAAAAATATATGGCATAGTTGACGGCCCAAACGTGCCACGACTGGTGCGATTCAGGCGCTGCTTTTTGCTGTTTAAGTAAGCATGCAAATGTCACATGCAGTCTAGTAGGCAGCGAGAGAGGACAAGAGGGGCTGAGGGACAGAGGTGCTCAGGAGTCGGCGTGATAAGCAGTCTCAGTTATCAACGTGCTAAGCGAAATGCTACTGCATAGTTCCCAAGTACACCTCAAGTCAGTGTGTGCCACATGTGTGTATGTCTGTGTGTTTGTGTGGCATTCCATAAATGATGAGCCACATTGGTTGCCTACCTCGACTCGAGTTGGCTGTGCTGAATTTAGTGATTTCCCCAAGCATGTGGCATACTTTCATATGATTTCGTTGTAGGCATAAGAATTTTTGGTTTATGGTTATTGATTTTGCACGCCGTATTAGATGTCAGACGAGGATGATATGGGGCGGAACTAGCGTAGTTTGAGTTATTGCCAAAAGCTGATTTGTGTCAGCACTGAAATTTGTGTGCCTCAAATTGTTGCATACTTTCTGGCGCTGCAGTTAGAGAGCAATTCGGGAATAGAGCACGTAAGGTATGTGTGGGGAAAAACTTAGGACAGCCGTCTTATCTCTTATACTTTATATGCCCAGGCAGTGGTCTATAATATCAGTTACTTATTCCCCAATGACTTGCGCTCCAACACTCAGCAGAGCACCCACAAAATGGATGAGTATGACGAGGTTTTTGCTTTGCTTTTAGTGGCGTTCAAAAATTCATAGGATAGCATCGAGAGGTGTCAATAACTTGTGCTACATTACTGACTTGTGCCCATTTTGGGCACCAGTCAAGGCCCAAAAACGCAATTTACAATTACTGCACGCACAGACAATTTATTTTCCAGTTCTAACAAATAAGCTGAGCATTTTCGTCGTCGTGGTCCCCTGTCTCGAGTTCAGTCTTGAGTTGTGGATGAGGGGGGCGCAAAACCAACCACCTCCCAGGTGTATTGCAAATCAAAAAATCAGTCAGACTCGAGGCATGGCATGGCATGGCAAGGCAAGGCACACGCACACGCCCAGCCAATCAGTTAAATGTTTGTTGAACTCGCCAACGTTGTGCAACTCGCAAGTCGAGTCTCCGAGGAGCACAAAACACAAAACTCACTGTGCAGCATTTCTTTTTTTATTTCTTGGCCAGAATTGACTAGAATTGAGTTTGCTAGCGCCAAAACCACAGGAAAAGCAGCAAAGCCAGGAAACACAGAAAGCAGAAAGAAAGAGGGAAAAAACTCGAGAAGAGCAACGAAATCAAATGGAAGAACTGAGCGCCAAGTTGAAAAATCGTTTGTCGCAATGTGAGAAATGGTAGCGAAAAGGGGGGCAAAAATGAAGGGGGAATCAAACTCACGCGCAGACGTACTGATTTGGCTTTAAAACTGAGCAGCATAAAAATAAAAAAATACAAATAAAAAATGGGTAGAAGGCGGAAAGGGGGAAAAAGCAAAGGAAAAAGAAATCCTGCCACGTAATGAAACTGACAATTTAACTCGCAGTTGTGTGTGCGTGCTGAAAAATCGTGTTATCGATTTAATGCGTTGCGCTATATAAGTTTATTCGACTCTGGGTGTGTGTGTGTGGATGAGTGTGTGTGTAGGAACACTCAAGCACACACAGCTTTGCCCAAAGGGTTGGCTTTGAATTCGGTTGAGTTTTAGTTTCTATGTATTGCCTTTTGGTATTGCCTTTGGCTTTATCGCTGGCTTCTGTCTTGACTGACTAACTGACTGACTGACGTTCTTGTGTGTTGTTTTCTTTGGCCTCTATTCCTTCTTTTTTGTGCCTTTCTAATGGCGTTGGTGATGGCCAGACTTGTCGGTCAAAAGCGTTTGATTAATTTGCAGCAGTTTTCAATTTGAAATTGCTTCAGTTCCCTTTTTTCTCAAAGTCCGCATGTGTGTGTGTGTGTGTGTGTTGTCAGTCGACAGCACTTTAGCGTCGTATCAAAGCTCTTGGCCAAAACTTGCCGCTTTCCGTGTGTTGTTTGCCTTTGGCTGAGGTTGAAACCGGCTTATGGAATTCTCTGTGATTTTTTATTGCATTTTTAAGCCACACACGTAAAAAATCAACAGAGTTAACCGATTTTTACTTATTGAAAGTCTGCGAGAAGCTTAAGACAAAATCTTTTAGTACAAAACATTGAATTCTGGGGTAAATTGGCCAAGATAGTTACAAGTTATTTATAAATAGAACATTATTTAAATGATTTAAACGATTTGACATTTTTAAAATATTTATTAACATTTATTAACTATTAAATTGGTTTTACTAATGTCATACACCTTTCTATTCTGTTTCTAGGTACGTATACGTGATTTAACTTAAACAACCTTTAAGTAATATTTGTAATACTGAGTAAGTTACAAACTGGGTAGAATATAGATAGATGTCCATCAATATAAAGTTGATTAAATCAGGTTAGGCGCTTGAATTTGGTGAAAACCTTAACGCCCACACTAATTACAGTCAAGCTTAATAATTACGGGAATAAAATGCACATTTCAGCAGATATAAACAAAATGCTAACGAGGAAAACGAATAGAAGAAAGTAGAAAGAAGCATAGAAAAGATATATACACATAGACCTATGATATGCCTCGTTCTTTGGGCTCATTCATGTAGTTGCATTCATTTTTAGCAGCAGAAATTAAGCAAAAGTTGATGAACTGCAGGAAAGGAAAGGGAACAAAAAGGGAACAGAGTGGAGTTAGAGGTGTAGTTAGGCATTTCATCCGCTCATCGGTCGTTAGAACTCGATCCTTTCACAATCGTCACGATGAATGCCACACGCAGTGGCATGCAACAATTTCATGTGCTTATTATCATCATTACTGACAGTTGCTCGTGTTGCACACTTTATTATTATGATTATTATGAGAATGCAAATGCAAATGATGCAGAGTTGTCATGTTGCCATGTTGCAGTTGCAGATGCAAATCCTGTTACAGACATTCATTATTATTAATACTCACAATGCAGAGAAGACACTGAAAATGGTTAAACATGCAAAATGCTTTAAGCGAATTGTGCACAGAATTCGAAATGAATGAAATGAATGGATGAGTGTAAGGGTGAATGAATGAATGCATTTGCTGGCCAAAGATGTGCACAGACATTTCCATATCATTCCATTCATTCAGTCATCCGTCTCAGAGTCTATGCTCGGTCGTCGTTGTGTTGGTGGCAACATTGTTTGTCAGTATTTTGCATACTTTTGTTGTTTCACTTTTTCCATATTCCATAATATTTGTCATTATTGTTGATGTGGTTGTTTGGTTGCCCATTAACATAATTTCAATTTGCATAAAATGCTGTTAAATATTTCATTTTGGAAGGATGCAATTGCAATTGCAACTGTTACTTGAATGGAATGACTGAGTGACTGGCTGACGGCAACTACTGCCACGCCCCTCCTCCAAACGGGCAGATAATTGCAGGTGTGAATGCGTCGCATTGTGTGTGCATTGCATGCTTCATTAGCCCCGCACACACACACTCTCTCATACACACACACACACCGCTGTATATTGCGTGTAATTTTTAATTTAGATTGCATTTCTACATAAATAATGCAAACAGTCCTCTGAAATCGAATGTGAAAAATGTGTACAAATTGTATGAAAATAATTTGGCTGTTTTGTGGCCGTTTTGTGTGCATTTCACAAAATTTCTATAATTTGAATTATTTGCAATTGTCTGTGGTCACAATACTAATTGATTGAAGTGTTTAAAGACTTAATTGCCAAAATTAACAAGAGAAAAGAAATTCTTCTATAAATATAACAGTATTAAATATTTTATGGTTAGGTGAAGGCATGGCGGTGCCCATGAAGTGTAAATATTCAGTTAGAAAATTTAAAGGCACTTAATAAACGCAGCACGCAAAAGTATGCAATAGTTTTTATACTATACTGTAATGGGTATTCCATACGCTCTTCGCGCATCAGCTGGCGCTTTTAAAGTACTTTGCAGTTGAGGCTTTTGGCCCACATTCAACGATAGCTACCAATTCGCCATCAACTGTGCATTTTCACTTTTCGGCCAGCCAAAACTGTTTTGGGCCAAGTGCTGTTGGCCCCAACTCGAAGCTGGCAGTTGAGCACGCCAACGATTTTTGATTTGGCAGCTCATTTGGCAGCCAACAAAACTCAAAACGATAAGTGGCAGCTGCAACTACAACAGCAGCGGCAACTGCAACTGCTACTGCAACTACAACAATTTTACATAGAAACATACAAACTCCATGGTAGCCAAATTCTCGTTTGCTTCACTCGAGACAATTTAATGCATATTTCATGGCTAGATTTCTGGGTGCTCGCTGGCTCAAATTGAAGCAATTAATTTATTATGATGGCCATTTTTGACATTTGAACGAGTTAATTTTGCTACAATTTCTTGGCACAAACTAAAAGTCTTTTTTTTCGGTTCGGCTGCGCAGACTTAAAGACGCAAATAGCGAAACTTTGAAGTATTTCCAACTCGATTATCGTAACCCAACTAAGAATTATAATCAAATTTACCCATTTGACACTAAACTTTCGTTCAAAATGTGCGTGGCTGGGAGGCTAAATGGGTATTGAGTAGCGCAAGGAAATTTAGGGAAAGGGCTGCAAAGGGGAGGACAAGAAGGTAACGAAGCTGATGCTGAAGCTGAAAGTTGCTATTTGTTTGCCTAGGACAACCGACTGCCGAGGAACAGCATCGTCATCATCAACTGCCGTACAGTTGCCTTCAAATTGAGTTAGTCAATTAGAAATTTTGCGTCGAGTTTCTACATTCAATATGCCATAGACCCAAAAAAGCATTTTATGCTCTTCGTACGCATCTGAATCTGAATTCTGGATCGGACTTTGGATCTGAATCTGAATCCCAATGCAAATTTTGAGGTTTCACCTTGTCAGCAATTTGGCTTGTTTCCTATGGGTGTATAGGAAAATAGTCTACTGCATTACGACATTCTGTGCTGGCCACAAAGCGAACCCATTCCACACTCACACCCACTTCCTTTCATCTGCTTTCTCTCATTCCATCGCTGGCAAAGAACCATAACGGAGTTAAGGTCCCAAACCGCTTTATGGAGTCATGCTTACAATGCTTTCAGTGATACAGCAAAATCGAGCATTTGACCCTGTGCTTTTAGCTTTTTCTGCAAGCTTTAGAACACAAAAGCCCCTACAAACACACACTACAGTGTGTGTATGTGTGTGTATGCATAAGCTCATTAAGCTAGCCAAGTTTTTAGCCTTAATTTGGCTTTGCATATGACTTAGCTGCTTGTTTACGAATCGGTCTTGCTCTCTCTCAACTCTTTTGGGCCAAATGCGCAAGAATATTGTTGCATTGTTGTGTTGTTTTGGCTGTGACTTGACTGTGCGCAAAAGCCATGCAAATAGGCCATAAATTCATATTTTATTGGCTCGAACAAAGCCTCGACTGACAATTTCATTGGCAATGGCACAAGCCATTGGCCTACTCCTGTCTTCCTGTCTATGTCTACTCAGCAAACTCTTGTCCAAAATGCTCGAGAGCCTAGCACAAACAATTATTTCAACTATAAACTGTCTCACTCTCGCTCTCACTCTCCATAGCTCCCTCTACCGCTCTCTTTCACTCTCTACCCCTTTGTGTATATGTTGACAGTGGACTTTTGGCATTATGTGCATTATGATATTGCATATTTTCGTATGTCTTGCCAAAATGCCAAACAATAGCCAAAAGCATGCTCTCAAGCGCACAGTGGTCTCAAATTGTTGATTTGCCAAAGTTTGTTTGCTGTTCTTGTTGTTGATGTCCGAGCATTTGACTTGATAATGAAGCTTTAAGCAAAATTCTCTTCTCTCCACATAAATTAAACAATAATCATGCTAAATTGATTAATATCGGAGAGAAAATGCACTTAATTGCAATGTGAAAAACGCATACATGCATGAGCATGCACATTCAATGATTTCCATAATGTCTATATGTATATTTTGCATATCATTTGGGTTAATTCACATATTTATATCTCACTCTCTAACTCCTCCGCAGTTGCCCATGGGCATTAGCATTGAAAATGCAATTTAAACTGATTAAAATTCTAATTCGTATGTAATAATTGTGCACTCTTCCTCAAGCCACGCCCTTAGCCCTATCCCATGGGAGGCCCACCTTAATTGGCGTTATAAATTAGGGCTGGGCTGCATAATAAAAACTATGACAAGTGCATAATATGCTAAATTAGTGATAACAGGTAAATAAGTGACAACAAAATGGCGAATGGCACTATCAGTGACAGCCATTTTGGGCGCCATTTTCGTCCCATTTGAAATGAAATTCAACATTGATTATAAAAACAATAATTCTCTTGTTTCTTTTGTTTTTCATACTTTAATTCCTGTTGCTTAGAGTGCAACGAATGGAGAGCACTTAATACAATTTGCATTTCGATGCTGTCCACAAACCTCTCTGTGTGTGTGTGTCTGTGTCTGTTTTTGTCTGGGTTGCAAAGTTTGTGGCAATATAACGTATACGCCTCATTGCTGCTGTGACGCTCTCTCTCTCTCTCTGTATAAATTTCAATTTAGCTCGTGCACAAATTTGCATTTGCAACTGTCAAGCAAATTATTGCAGTCAGCTTAGCTTGTTGTCCTTTCGGCTGTCCAGTTTGTTGTTGTTTTAATTAAAAAATATATATTTCTGCTTTTGCCTGCTCAATCTGTCTCTCTCTGTCCCTGTTTGTGTGTTTGTCAGCCTGTGTGTTTGACTGTTAGTCCGTTTGCTTTGCCATTCAAGTGTTAATTTTATTGACATGTGACAGCCAGCAAACAATTTGCCTGTTGGCAAATATTTAAATGTTCTTCTTGTTATTATTGCAGTTGTTTCTGTTTTCTGTTCATGTTATTACTGTTGTTGTCACTGTTGCTGTTGCTGTTGCTGTTGAGGTTGCTGCGGTCGGAATGGATATTTTTAATGAATTTAATAAACGCAGCGCCCGAAACAATACTCGTAATTCTCGTAATGCCCTTTCTCCACCAACTTCTGGGCAAAAAGAAAGCCCATTTGACATGCAACCCGTGAAAGAGCAGTAAAAAGGAATGCCAAATGAAAGCCAAAAACCTACTTTCAGTGCCGAAACCCAAACCCAAACCCGATTCGAGATCCAGAACCAAGCCAAAAGGCAAAGGTAAAAGGAAGCGTAGTAGGAAAAAACATTAATCAGCGTTAAAAGTCGCATTAGCAGTAAACAAAATGGGCGAGGCAGTTGGGGGTCAAGGAGGGAGGGGATGGGCAGCTCAAATTGCACGCAAAGCCAACGCCAACGCCGACCCTACCAAAAAAAAACCCTAGACTCCCTCTAACCCGCGAAACAAACCGAACCGAATCCAATGAGGACCCAAAACTGTCGAAACGTAAACGAAAAGTCGAAGAAAATTGGAAAAATTGTTGCCAGCAAGTGGAGACCAAACACGCAGAGTACAGCAGAGGAGTGGCAGATTGAGAAAGGGGTAGGGGAAGGGGGGAAAGAGACATGCCACGACAATGGCAACAACAACAAGAAGTACGGCTAGAAACGTGGCAAAATGAGTGACTGGCAGTCAAAATCATTAAAAAGTCGTAAAAATCAAGGAAAATGGTAAACAAAAAGCGAATACGGCCAAAACGAAAAGTGGAGAGCAAAAGGAAGAGAGTGAGAAAATGTGGAAAACACAGAGGAAAGCGCAGGTTGCTCTTGGAAATACGCACGATTTATAATTAGAATTTAATCAAGCGCAAATCGCAAACTCTCTCAATTGCGATGGTACGGATAAAAGGCACCAAAGTGGGCGTGGTCAAAGGGTATGGCTGTGTGTATATGTGTGTATGGTTGGTATGTGTGCTGTGTGTGCCATTGTTTAAAGTATAATTAAAAGGGCCATGAAAACCTTTTAGTGCAACGCCAAAGCAGATATTAAATTTCACCCAAATAAAAAGGAAAGCGGATGCAGAAGGAAAGTAAGGAAAGGGAGAGAAAGAGTGGAAGACACGCCCGAAAGAAGCATAGATTAAAAAGTGAAAACCCATTAGGTTGCATGACATTGCCCCGACCTTTGCTAGATAACCAGTTTTTGCATGTGTCATCTAACAAATGATGCAAAGCGCTGCAAAATGATGCGAATTGGAATTCGTTTGGATATTCAGTTCTGGTCTTTCAATCAATGCCAAATTACAGAGTTCCAAGGTGTGCGTGTGTGGTTGTATATGAGAATTGTAGTTTACTTCAGTTGAAACCATGTTAATGGCAGCAAAAATGAACTATGGCAAAAGTTTCTCTCATTTCCGCATGCAAGCGCGAATAATCCACTTGAGAGGTTACAAGATGTTGGGAAAGGGCAGCCCAAAAATAGCAGCTGACTGTGGGAAGGTAACTTTTGACATTCTAATTACAAGCAGCACAACACGACCTGCTTGTCAAGTATAAACTTTGGTCATAAACAAATTTTAATGGAGCAATTATAAGCGTCTAAAAATGCCGCGCAACAAAAAAGTTGAAACAAAAAGCCAAGTACAAAGGTTAAAGTCGAGCCTATTGGACCTCAACATACCCTAGGCAGACCCCTCTAGGTTTCCTTAGCTTTTGTGGCTAAGCCAACTCATTATACCCCCTTCACAGGGTATCAAAACAAATGGAAACTCACAACTCGCAACTTTTCAGAACGAAGGGGAATATTTTGCTATTTTTGCTTTGCAAACTATGACGATGTTTGTTGGCAACAAAATGCAAATGTGTAACACTTGGAGACACGAACAGGTTAAGGCACGAATGTAAAGACGATGACGCACGTCATCAGGATGGAAATGGATGTTAAACGACGAGGGAAGCGGCTAAAAGCATGCACTGGCATTTCAACCTGGTCGACTGAACTCCCTTTGACGCTGTTTCCTCCTCCCTAAAGTACACTTCATTGATATGCAGTGTGGGCGTGGTGGATATAGAGAGTTGAAAGTAGAGGAGTGTAGAGAAAGGGCTTTGAGGTGGCAGATTTACTCGCTTGTCGCCTTTCATGCTTATCGGTAAAATCAGCACTGAAATATCTTCATAAATACCCCCCTCTGCACACACAATTCGGGGAGGGGAGAATGGAACACTGAATAGGCGGCTGACTCACACATTTAACCCCTTGTTGCCCGCATTAAAATCCCTGGCCCAAACCCGGGCTTTTGTCTACATTTACGTTTACGAGTGGAGTTTGTTTTTTGCCTATGTTCTTTGTTTACACTAGCGTTTTTTTCGCTCTGTTTTCCCATTTCTCTAGCTGTTTTTTTGTTTGTTTTGCTAGGCTATTTCAATGGCAGACGAGCGACGGATGCCACGCCCTCTTTGCTCGCCTGGCAATCTATTAAAAGTTGTCAGTGCGTTTACTCTTAGCCAGCAGACAATAAAACTGTTGAAGTGATTAAAAATAGTCGTAGTCTGCGCTACTTCACTACCCCTCCAACCCCTCCGCCAGCCCATTAATCCTCCTGCTCTGTTCACTTTTTATAGCATACTTTTGTGCATTTTTTTGTGATTGCCAAACGGGCTGAAATTTGTTTCTGCCTGAATTGAGTCTTAGTCTCAGCGAAAAAAATAATGCAAAAAAAAATAGAGAAATCCATTGAAAATCGATCAAGTCGATGGCGCGTTAATGGATTTCTGGGCTAGACAAAAGTTTATTGAACCACATGACAACAACAACAACGTTGTCGACAATAGCTTTTAGTTGTGCGGAGGATCGTGTGATTAAATTTGTCAAGAATGGTCAGACTTGATAGAAAGTATATATAGAAAGTTGAAGCACATTTACAAATAGCTCCCACTTTGCCATTACCCCAATTCGGAACACGCCCACGCCTTTGCCAACGCCCAAAAAGTCGGAACACACACACAAGCACTAGGGTAAAAATCTTAGACTAATCGTTTTTTGATTTCTTACCTAACCACAAAGGCTTTACCCACCTTTTCTTGGCCCCATGTCAAGGCAAGTCTAAAGGCAGGAAACGTGTGCAGGAAAAGGGTTTTTTCACAGCACGCGCCCAGTCACGGTCACACGGTTTCACTCTAAGACACAGTCCCCCTCACTTCTCATCCATTAGAATTTCTTTCTTGTAGCCATCTCGATAGAGAGTAATAAACGCCTATCTGAAGCCACGTTTTGGCCAAGAAGCAAGCAGCGACAACGGCCTTTGACCCAAGCAACCAGGCAACCGAGCCCGACCCTTTTTTGTCCTCAAAGTCAGCGGTTGTTTTTCGCATTTGTAACTTTGAATAATGTCGTTTTAATTACCACAACACTTTGAAGGCCGTCGACGTTTTCGTCGTCTTCGTCGCCTGCTATGAAGAAATCACAATCAGCGGTAATTGTAGCCCTAAAAAAATTGAGAAAAAATTGAATATTAGAAAAAATTCATTGAATAAAAAAGGCAGTGGAAGCGCGACTGTGAAACACCCGTAATATTGTAAGATAGCCACTGAGTTCTAAGTATTTTTACGGAAAGACAAACAGCCTTTTGCCCAACAAGTAACGGGTATAAAAATCATTTTAATTAAATGTGTAGACAGTCGGCACCTGAACAAGGCCTCTAATTACGTGTGAGCGAGTGAAAATTAATTTAAAATTACTAAAAAGCCAGAATGGTAAATAAAATGTAAGAAGAGGCATTGCTTGAAGATTTATTGGCACAAATGATGAGTTTTTTAGTGCTCGTTGCTAATTTTGAAAGTACTTTTTTCCACATTTTGTTCTTTGTGCGTCGTCCTTTAGTCCTGAGCTGTCTTCGATTTGATTTGTTGTTGCCTTGGCAGAGTTTAATTATAAAAACACAGTTCCCGCTGGTTACCTTTTTTTATAAGGTTTCCCCTACCTTTCCCCCTGCTCCTTATCTTTTTGCAGCAGCCGCAATCCAATCATCCAATCAGCCGCTAAGCTTTGAGTCTGGCCCAAATGACTTGCGTTGATTAAAGGCCAATATTTTTTTTCTTGCCGCGCCCAAAAGTATGCCACATAAAATGCGTATCCGCTTAGACAGCCTCCACTAATTGAAGCTGTGGGAGGCGGGGTAAAAGGTATTGTGTGAGGGGGAGAGTTTTGTAATTGAATTGAATTGATTTAGTGGATTTCCGTGAGTGCTGTCTTCTTTGGCTCAAAAACAGGTACACCACCACCAGTACAGGTGTTAACGGCGCAGACGTGACGCTAATGAATCTCAAGTTACAGCTTTGGAGGATAGGAAAGCCACAACCACCAATTACAATGTTGAAAACAAAGTTTTCAAACTAAGATTTTGTCTCGCAACAAAGCTCATATTGCAAACAGTTAACATGAGCACACAGATAAATTTTAAAGAGGCAAGTTTAGATTAGTGTACCATTAGAAATCTCATTGATTACTAACTAAAACATACACAGAACGAACTGGCCGACTCCAAAAGCAATTACATTTGCCAACGCATTTATTATTGGCAATTTCAATCAGTTTTCTCCACTGACAACAGATTATCACAATTAATTAAATGGCAGCGCCGAATTCAGTCGAGGAGATTTGCAAATCAGTATTGGGGATAGCATTAGAAAATGCATTTCAATGCATTTGACAATTAGCAAAGCCGCAGTATAACAGTTTGTATAACAGAGCAGCCAATCGCATGCCATCATTTTTATTGCATAACAAAAATTGTCAAAATTGTCAGTCAGGAGGAAATGCATGCCCCAAACCCTGCACCCTTCGATTGCCCCCACTCGATATCAATGCAAAATTTCATTTCCGCAGAGGTCTGACAGGTAATGTGTCCCCCCGCACTCGCCCTCTACACTCTGACCCCTCTCCCACACTTTGACTGTCGCTGTATTTGACAATTTTCATGTTTCAATATTTCATTATATGCAGCAGCGAATCCTTTGTTGTTTTTTCTCCCGTTGCCGTTGCTACAAAATTATTTATGCATAATGCTGGCAAAGCGAATGTTTTTGTGGGCGTGGCAATAGCTGAAACGCTTTAATGCTGCCACATCCACAATGCCATACCAATAAAAAGCCATGCCCATCACATACTGTGTCTAGTCTCTGGTTATATAATGTCATTTACGATTGGAAACTCCTGACTTTTGATCGATTATGCCAAAGAGTTGGGTCAAAAATGTTACCGAGTTGTCGATAAGGGTTTTTCAATGTCAACACGTTAGCTGGAAATTGAATGGAGGAGGGAAAACTATTCGGACTGCCCACATCATTAAATAGATTCGCACCTAACTCAATGACGTGCGAGGTTTCAAACAGCCAATTGATGAAATGTGTCAGCCCTGTATGCAGCCCTCGTTAACAGTCTATCCCTTTCGACCCTTCCTCTCTCTGGCTTAAATTTAATTCGAATTTAGTTCAATCTATTCAAGCAAAAGTTCTGAAACTGAACTCGAAATAGAAACAACGAAACAAGAAAGGAAAATGAAGAAAGCAAAGGGAAGAGGAATGGGTGGGAAATGGGGAGACGTGGCAACAGTGCGTTAATGACAGCATAAAACGAAATCCAAACATAAATTACGCGCTTATCAATTTCATTTATCTTTCGAATTCCACTTGGGAACTCGTTTCTAGCGTTTCGCTTTTATTTTGATGGTTTTGTAATTGAGTAATAAACTTCGGTATCGTTTCATTTCATTTCGTTTCGTTTCATTTTGTTTCTTTTTTCTTCTTTTTTTGGCGTTTTTGCGTTTCGCCAAAGTTCGCCAACCAATCGCAATAAATTTCAAAGTTTCTTTTCGCCTTGGTCATAATGAGGCAGTCCAATTGGCTCGATAAGTACGTCGTAGAGTCAGTGTCCAGTTTGCACAGAGTTTGCTCAAAGGACATTTATTGTTTTCGACGCCTGCGATAAGTGTCCATGAAATGGGCCATTATCAAAAATGATCACAGAGTGTAATTCTACTTTTTGGCTTTTTAATGAGTCGTAGTCGTAACTAACTTTGCCTCACTGTACATACGAAACAACTAAACGCCCCCAGAGAGCGCTACACCCCATTTTAAAGTTTATGGCCAATCAGTCTACAATTTCTACAGCTCAAAGGGCTTTAAGAACCGCAAACAACCCTTAGAGCGAATTCAGCCCGCTTTCGAGTCATGTGAGTGCATATCTGCGTAAACAGAACAATCTATTTCAATTAAATTTAAACAGCAAATAAATCTTGAAAACATATGACAAAACATTTCAAAGCTTAGTGCACTGAGAGAAATAAATAAGGGTTCTAAACTACAATGGGCTTCTTAAGCATCAAAAATGTATTCAAAACTGTACCAATTTCTGCCAGTGTATCGCTATCGGGAGCGGGAAAAGCCTTTCCCGCCGGAAATTGACGTCTATCCGTGTGCAAATCAAAATTGTTGGTCATTGTCGCACTGCGCACAGCGCCTAAAATGACACACAATAAATTTTTATTTGCCGCTTTATTAAATTTTATTTCACCCGAACGGCAACACTAATAGTCCGTCCAGTTAGTCTGGGCTATCAACTACTCTATATATATATCCAATAAAAGCTCAGAGCAGGGGAAAGTCTGCCATTTGTCTGCCTTTGGCAGTGGCATTCGCATTGGCATTGGCTATATAACAAACTTCTCATTCCGCATCTTGCTGTCTGAGCGTTGGCTGGGAACTCTGACACGACTACTGTGCACGGTGGGGAAGTTAGTCAGTTTGGTGGATTGGCGAAATGGCAACTGACGGCTTGGCCTTTGGCAAAAAGTGTACGTCGTCTGACGAGTGCCGCGTAAAAAGGCAAATTCATCAATTACTTAATATAATTACTTTTGGCTTTCGGATTATGCATATACACCAACATCCTCTTACGCACACACACACACACACACACACAGAGGGAGTGAAAGAGAGTGCGCTGGGTTCGGCGGCGGCATAGCCAACATTAATACTTAATATAATAAATTGTAGCCAGTCGGCAATGGCATTCGCAGTCGCAGTGGCAGTCGCTGTCTCCCTTATCCCACTTGTCCCCTGCCACGCCCCTTGGGCGCTGTGCATATTTTCCGCACAGCAGCCACAAAAACAGCAAACCAAAGCGAATGTTGCGTTTGGGTCTGTTCTGTCTGACTTCGTTTGACTTGTCCGGTAGCCAGGACCGGGAACAGGATCAGATCCAGGGTCTGAACTGCAACTCCATATGCGCAATTACCAGTAGCTCTGATGAAATTAACAGACTCCCCCGTCCAGAGGGGTGAACACTCAGCCTATTTGCCATTTTAATGGCTTTTAAAGTGCAACTCGAATAGTGGGCGAAAAGGGGCGGAAGGCGCTGAAGGATTGAAATGGCTGATATACATAAAATACTGCTATTAAATTTTAGCCTTAAAGTAATTCACAAACTAATCAGAATGCGAAGCGCTAATGAAATGCACACAACAATTTAATAATATTTATTTATTCCAACACTTTTTCCCCTGAGTGTCCGCACTCTGCCCCCTCTCTGTTCATTGGTTTGCCCTTTTATTTCCCCACAATTGTCGTTAACTTCCAACCCAATTTAGGGCGCTATTTTATGCGCGCATAAATTGTCATAATTTTAACATTTTGTCAGTTAATATTTTCACATTAATTTATTTATTGGCAGCGAGACCTATAAAAACCGCAAATTAAATGTAATTATACAATCTTTTTTACAATCATAATTTAATGATAAAATGACTAGAGAGAGAGAGAAAAAATCCCAACTAAATCCATCGAATGATAATTTAATTCAATTTGCATTATTATTTGTTGCTGCTCTCAAAACATATATTGTAATTGCGTCAAAAATATTAATTTCATAAATTTCATAATGTCAAAGCTACGTTGTGTATATTTAATGGCCCAGTTGCATATAATTAAAGCAATTAAATGTCAAAAAAAGGTGAAATGAAAAAACGTTGAGCATAATGATACATAAATAATGTCGTGTTTTAGGGCAAAAGCTTAACGATTAAATATGACAAATATTGCAAATAATATTAAAGAAATTTTAATTGACAGCACAAAGTCAAATTTGTGCTTTACCGAATTTCCACAATTGTTTAACAACAGCTTACTTCACTTGCCATCTCTTTCACTCTTACACTTTAAATTGATTTTGAAAATTGTGTGATTTTTTGCATGTTTTTGTTTTGTGTGTTCTTTTTTAAGCCTTTTATTTATTAAAACAAGCATAATGCCCAAAACAATTTATCGTTTATTGTTTTCGTTTAGCTTATGTATTTATGAAACGTTATGGCAATTCAATTGTTGTTAGTTGCGCTTAACGGGGCTTTTCCATCAACTAAAGTTGTACAAGAGGCTGGAAAAGCGTTGTGCACTTTTCCAGCAAGCGGAGACAGGAATGCATATGCTATGTGGTATGGAGGTTGGAGGTTGGAGGTTGGAGGTTGGAAGTTGGAAGTTGGAGTTTGGGGTGGGTGAAGCAAATAAAATATGCAACGGAACGAGTATATGGTTCATTAAGTATGCGCCGTGTGGCCGGGCAAACAGGCGAGCGCTTGAAAGTATGCAATTGAATTTAAATATTGCAAGTGCCTTCACATATGCAGATATGCAGATGCATGCATGTGTGTGTGTGTGTACAATGTAGTGGCACTTTAGTGGGCGCCATGTCCTCGCGGTTGTGTGTGCGTTAATTAACACAAACTTTATGACAAAATGGCTGCCAAACTTTAATGGCTGTCCGCAATGACCCCTCCCCGTGGCCTCTTGGCCCTACCACACTTAAGTAATGTGTATAAACATAATAAAATTATAAGTGGTTTGATTTTAATATAAATCACTTTATACGAGACAATAATTGACGCCGTGACGACGCGTCGTGACGGCTGCCGTTTAATGATTAAATGTCAAGCCCCAATACGACTTGACCCCAACCCAAACGATCGCCAACAGTTGACAGTTGTACGCGCATCAATTCAACTCGGTTCGATTCAATTCGCTATTAAATTGTTTTTATTTCCCATTTTCCTTTTATTTTTAATAATTATGGTAATGAGCGTAGTTTGCAGACAAGTTGTCTGTTTGCCTGTCCTTCCGTGTGTCCTTCCGTCCGCCTGTCCGTCTGCCTGTCGGTCTCTTTGTCCGTTTGGTTTGTTGCTTTTGCTTGTTTGTCGTTGTTTGCTTTATTCGTGTTTCTTTGCTGCTCTGACATTTCGACAGTTTTGAACGTAATTTGTTTACCAAATGTGCTGGTCAGAGGCAATTAATTCAATTTACAAAACTGTTAAACAAGTTTCACTTAGCAGCTTTTTAATTACACTTTCAATTAATAGTTTACATTTGTGTTGCTCAGACCGAGACTCGGTTCTTTACCGCGTATCGTTGGTGGAAAAGGGTAAGGGGGGAAATGGAAAAGCCACAAATGGCCTATTACAATGGAGTGTACATTAATTTCAATTAATTGCGATAACGCTGACAATGTTTATTGACTATAAAATAAGCAGGCAAAGCGTTGCCAATGCTGCCAGCAACCGCAATGTAAATGGCCAACGGAATGGAAAAAAATTATGAAATTGATTATCAAAATCGACGGTTGCAGTAATTTAAATTAAATACATTAAAATTATAATAAAAGAGACAGCAACAAAGGGTCGGATAGTGAAAACAAAAAAATACAGAAAAACAACATAGCAAATAAACAATAATAATGAAAATAATAATAATAAAAAAAAATACCAACCAGCAAAATTGTTGCACGGAAAAAAGTGAGAGAGAAAAAAAGTAAATGCAATAAATATGGCAGCGCTTTACAGTTCATTAAATCGGAATGGAAAACAAAAGGCAACTGCCTGCATTTATTTTACCTGTGCAATAACAACAATAACAATAACAAGTGCAACAAACAGACAAGAAAACACTTTATTTAAATACGTTATGAAAATAAAAATAAAAATACCTATAGCTGCTCAAACCATAGAACTTCTGCTACTCCGTTGTATTTATCAGAGTGTATTTAATGCTGGCTTTATCATAATTATTGCCATTAGTTTGACTAACGAGACCACAGCTGAATTATGCAATATTTCGAGCTAATTAAATTTAAAGAACGAATGCAAATGCCAAGTGGGCAAGTGTTGCCAGACTACACACAAACACTGGCACTACACAAACTTTATGTGCAATTAAACGCGCACAAAAGTGTGCTACACATTTTGTAGAAGCAACAGTGACTGCCACATTTAACACGCTCAAACGACACATACAGCACACGTAGCAAAGATCGTTCCTCTCCACCCCTCCAGCTCTCCCTCTTTCTCTTTCTCGTTTTCTGGCTGCTGCTCAGTATCTGCTTTCAGTGAATGTGCCACGGTTTAATTGGTCTAAAAATTGCACGTCAACGTACATAAATTTTTATTTCAAAAAGTTTATTAAACATTTGTGTTGCGCAGGCAGCGCACGTACCTGCCACGCCCCCCAAATGCTCATGTGTGCGTTTGGTTGTGTGGGTGGCAGTGTCCGAGTGTCCTTTGGTCGCTCTTCGCCATTGGCGTTTTTTATATCAAACTTTTTTACAGTTGCTTTCTGTTCCGTTTCATTCGTTTATTTTATTCCACTTTTCTCTCTTTTTTTAATTTTTGTTATTGAAAAAGTTTCGAGTTTTGTAAAAATTATATGGTAAAGTTTTGCTTTGTAATTACATGCAGCAGCCACATACTGAAAATAATAAAATGTATAAAATAGAAATAAAAAATCAACATAGAAGTTGGAATTTAGCAGGCATCAAGAGAAAATTGCACACAATCCACAAATGGACCGGGTCGAGTAATGAAAATGTCGAAATTGTTGAATGTAGGAGCAAATTTGGAGCACGTGCTTAGAACTCAGCCTTTTTCACGTGTCCAGAGCCGTGTGAAAATGTCAATTGTAAAATTCTGTTACCAACTTAAAGCCGCTTCTGTTCGTGGCCTGTCTGCTGCTGTTAATAACAAGGCTGCCACAAGATTTTAATTAAAGGTAACTAAAAACAATATTTGGCCATGACAAACAGTCAAAATACATAAACTACACTTAAGCCTTACACTGATAAGCTCGGCATTAAGCGACTAACGGTAAACAGAGCTGGATCTAAGCTCTCAACACTAACTTGGCAAACAAAGGCGGTAACGGACCTCGCTGAAAACTTATTTATGCCGCATTCTTTGTTGTTGTCCCTGCTAGAAGGACCGAAGCAGAGGGGGGAGGGTTGGGAGAGAGTGAAGTAAACTAAAACTGTTATCAAATAATTTATGCGTCTCACCTGCAACAACAAATTAAGTTTTGTTTTCACCCAAAAGCAGCAGCTAATGGAAGCTTCGGCATCAGTTCCAGCCAGAAAATGGCGAGTAATCCACGTGCCTTCTTCCACTTTTAACTCATTAACTGTGAGGAAAGTGCTGCCAGGTATTCCCCCCTTCCCGGCTGTCCCCCTCAGCCACCCTGTTGGCCATTAAAAGACTTATTTTCACACTTGCATAAACTCATTTAGTGCGAGAGCAAACTGAAAATTGTCTGCACAAAAGGTGAGCATCCCCCGACGGTCTCCCCTCTCTCGAGAACAGTTTGCTTGCCACCTTATCACACGGCACGTTGGCCACGTCGGCAGCGAGCGCATCGTGACATAAAATTAATGCCCAACCGACAATTTTAATCGGCAACAATTTTTGTCTTGAGTTATAGCTTCAAAACCAACCCGAATCGCACCCAATGCTCCGCTGTCCCCCTTTCACCAGACTTGGGTCGCACAAACTTTGCTGCAAAGATTTCCAAGTTTTTTTTGGGTAAAGCAGCAACAGCCGAGGAGGTCGTAAGACGTGTAAACATACAGACAAATAGACATCGAGACATCCAGACATGCAGACATCGAGAGAGACTCAGGCAGTCAGCCAACCGGATGCGTATATTTAAAACTTATTAAATTGCTATAATTTATACGACTTATCTCGTGGGCGGTGGCAACACCACTTCCAACTCTATGCCTCTCTTTGTCTTGGTTTCGGTTCTGGTCTTTGTCTTGGCCTTTGTCTGCCTCGAGGGTTGCTTAGGACTCGTAAAAAACACGGTGAACTGAGGCAACAACAAAAAAAATCACGTTGCATAGCTACAGGCGCGTAAAGGAGCACGGCATGAGCCTGCGACAGTTCCGAGGCAATGGCAATTAATTTACATGCAAATCGTGCCGAAAGTTTTTACCTCCACTGGCTAAAGCTGGAGCTGTAGCTGGAGCCAGAGCCTTAAAGTATGCTATGCTTTAAGGTTAACCCGGTACACAGACACAGACACACAACACAGTCACTTGATTAGTGCTCAAGATGGGACACCCGTTGTGCACCGCCTGCTTGAAACAATAAGGCAAAAGAGGATGTATTAATGGGGATGGGAAAGGGCGGCACAAGGGGGATGAGAAGCAGGGACAACAACGACCCTTTTGGGATCGCGACTCACGTGCGTCGATGTCGACAGGTTGCCGCATCGTTAGAAAGCCCAAGTTCTTTATTCTCCACATTGCTGTTGTCTGTGCCAGCCTAACAAATTGCAACATTTTTTTTTGTTTTTGGTTTTTCTGTATTGTTGTTGATTTATTGTACAACAACAATAAGAAACAACGCGAAATGAGCGCACATTAAACATTTAGTAATGAGTTTAAAGTTTTAAATGGAATTTTTGATTACACGCGAGCTTGTTTTACTTAGCTAGAGGGAGATAGGGAGAGGGAAAGAGAGAGCGAGATAGGCAGAGGGATAGCAAAAGGGTAGGAGCAAGAAAGGGCAATTTGCTGGCCACTTAAGCCGGCGTAATTACAAGAGAGTGATTATTGGGCTTAGTAAGGGAGCCCGCCTAGTATTCATACTTAGCTCTAAAGTATAGAACTTTTGTGCCCTTTTCTACCAACGGGTTTGTCTGGCTTGACTAGTATTTTATAGTGGTGCAGCTGCTCCAGGTTTCATTTTGTCAATCCATCATAAGCCGCTGCCAACCCCTTTTATGACAGCTTCAGAGCTCAACCCATTTTCATTTTCATTTCTCTACTCTTTACCAATTTCCACTTGAAATTCAAACACTTTAGGCATGTGTGTGTTGTAAGCACACAAAAGTCTTCAGTCTTTAGTCTTCTTGCGTTCATTTTCAATTTCCAGAACACAAAACGCGACCATTAAACGCTTTAAAATCAACATCAACTTCTTCACGTCGACAGGGGCAATAAAGTCGACCCAAAAATTGCTTCCTTCGCACATAAAATCCAACAACATGGCGAGCCCAAAATCGTTCTACATGCCTAAATTCCTATACAGTAAAACACACACCCACACACACACCCGCACACACACACAATTGCTGAGCTTTGCACACACAAACGCAGCAAAAGTAAACGAAACACTTTACTCTACCCCGCCCCACGCACCCCCCTTACCAACTGCTCTCCCCTCTGCCCTGCGCACTCGGCCCACTTAATACTTAAATGCAAACGTGTAAATTATGTGATTTTTCCCCGGCGGCCATGTTTGTTTGCAAACTCCATTACCAACATGGCGGGAGCTTCCTTCGTCCTACTTCCTCCCTCGCTTCCCCAGTCTATCCCACTCATCCCAGCACTCACCTGTTTGTTTCGAGAAATCGTCGCGCTTTACCATTAAAAACCAAAAAAAAAAAAAAAAAAAATATAGCGAATACCCCTTTATGTGTTTTTCATGTACTTTTATTTGATTGTCGCACGCTTCGGCGCCTGCCAGGGGCAAACCGAGCCAGGCTGCGTGAGGGGACGGGGACGGGTGTTTGAGCTTGAATTTATAGCTCTGTTTTAGTGCTTAAAATATTAGCAAATGTTCATTAACGACTATGCAAATTGGCGTTAGTCAGGCTCACTTAGTAGAGACCATTTCAGTTCCCTCTCTCTCTGGGAGTCCAGCAATTACTCAAAAGTACTTAGCACACAATTGACGAACGGAACCGAAAACACAGGCGTGCCCAGCGAGTGGGCCAAATCACATCTTGGCTTTTTTTCAGTATCCCTCGAGGAAATTCCACAATTTCTAATTTTCTCACAACATTTGTCAGACATATGCCTGGCTAGCCCATTAAATGGATGTGGGGAAATAGCTGTTGTCTGGCCTTAAAGTGTTTATGGGACTACAACAACACCTTGACAAGTGGCACACACACACACACACACATTAAATATAAATTTGTAATTTTAATATTATTAAAAATGTTAAATTTTGCATGCTGCATTAATCTCATTTGGACTTGTGGACGGCTTAGGGGTGAGATAATCCTGTGTCAGCTTGTCGGCCTCATTGAGGGGTTGAGACTTACACACACACAGAGACACACACACTCGCACACCCAGAGCACTGTGCACATTATACAATAACCATTACTGGCAGCTGCGTTTGCCACACTATTTTTATTGTTTTTGCTGGCACGCCCCCTTTTGTGTGTGTGTGTGTTGTTTTAATTTAAGCGATTTGCTTTGGGTTCATAAAACAGCCACAGGCTTAACGATACCAACGTCAGCCTGTTAGCCAGTTTGCCAGTTAGCCTGTTAGCCTGTCCTTGCCCGTCCATTCCTGTCAATTTTTGCATAAAATGTCAATGCAATAAAATGAATAGATAAATGTGAAGATTACAGATTTAAGCGAACATAAATCCAAAAACATTTTTATCTCTAAACAGGCAGATATCCAATTGTGAGACTCGCCTTAACATGTCTGGATATTTGGCATTTGCATAGATCTAGTGCAATTAAGCTGTTAAACATCGAGCAGTATAAGTAATTTGAAGCTTTTTTAATAAACTATATAGGGAATCTGCTGATGGATCAATAAAACGCATAACTAGAAGACTTGCCTGTATCCTTTCCTACTTGTTTGAAGCATACTTTAGTGCGCTGGCCATTTGTTTAATGAGACAGCTGGGGAAAGGATTTTCACCACGAAAGCTATCAGTTTCCCTTACTGCCGGCTGCTGTCCCCTACCACGACTGTCCTGTTTTTTAAAAGCACCCAAAGCCCATTAACTTGCGTGAATTTATATCAACGATTGCCCGCTCCAAGTGCCGACTACCGACAACCGTCTGCTATTATGCGTTCGTTAATTATTCAAACACACCCACACACACACACACACACACATGTGTACACATATACACTTCCTCACTCACATTCCGAATCGTAACACGTTTTGGTCATAAAAATCGCCCCCTAGAACGGCACGCCCCCTAACGAGGCAACTAGCTTTGAAATGAGACGAGACGCTTAACCTTTGGACCCTAATACAAATGTCTCTGCGGATCTATGGACATTTATGCATTCCTTCAGCGCTAGCCCCTAACTCCCCACTCCACTCCTGCGCGGGGATCTTGGCATTAAATAAATCTAACATCTCGTATAAGCTTAATGGGTATCTTTAATACGCACACACTCCCACACACACGGGTTGATACGAGTATATGTGGGTCTATGTATATATATAAAAAATGACAGACATTATTCACGCTATCATTGCACACCGAGAGATATAGTGAGCCATAGAGAGGGGGAGAGCGGGGCAGCGAGATAGCGAAAGCGCTTTGACCATAGCCATTTTGGGTTACACAGCAGCCGGCGTGGTGAACTATGCGTATGAGTGTTCTCTGAATTCATAGCCCCACTCGTTGACTCATACAGGCATTGAGTGGGGGGGTTGAAAGGGGGATTAACAGAGGGGAAAGGTTATTTCTGCGGCCAAGGCTGCTTTTGGTAGAAATTACAACAGTTTTTGCTAAGAGCGAAGGTTTGTCACACAGGCAAAAGGACGAATAATATACATAAGCATATATATAAGTATGTGTTAGGGTGTGTGTGTGTGTGTGTTTGTGTGTGTACACGCATTTGTAGTCCAAGTGACACATGTTTGTATTTCTATTTCTGTTGCTGTTTCCGTTTCTCTGCGTCCCTGTCCCACTCCCCTCTCTCTGCCTCCCTGTCTGTCTGCCTGTCTCGTCGTCTACCACAAAATGTACATATAAACGAGTCTGGCATGCGTCGCCAGATAATTTCTTTTGCCAAACATGAATATATATATATTCGTATACACGCGTTAGATCTACAAAATTAGCTATTCAGTTGAGTAATCAAAGCTGACTGCTATGAAACTGCGTGTGATGCAATCAAATTCAATGCTGACTGAAATGTTTTTTAAAAGCTCCAACGACTAAGCTGTCTGCTCTGCACCGAGAGATGAATTGATTCGAGAAACCTTTAAACTTTAATTTAAATCTGTTTTTTGTCTTCTCACTTTCGCCCATGTGAAAATTCCAGTTTGGATTGAAACTCATCTCGTGCACAGTAGCACAGCATAATGCCATACATAACATTCTCATTCACATTCTCATTTCCTCACTTCTGACTCGGGCACTGACTGGGCCCAGGGCTCCATTTAAACCGTTTTCGTCCTGGCACTGCACAGTGGGACCGCATAATCGAATTATCATCATGGCGTCAACAAATGATTTCAACTTATGCTGCTGCCACACCCCCTTGGCTCCCTTTCGCCCCCTTTTTGTCGCCGTTTGTCTCATCTATCTGGCCCTAGCCCGGGTGAATACTGTCATCGGTACAGCTGCCCACAGAGAATCCCTTTTTTTTCACATCACTTCACTACCCTCAAAACCTTTTAGCCATCGTTTTTTTCTCGCCTTTTGTATTTTGTACCATTCCTCGTGTTTTCTGTATTGCCAACGTCATTGTCGCTGGTCATTTTCCCTGCTTACATTCATTCATTCGTTCATTCATTCATTCATTTTTTTGCACTTTTTTTGGTTTTGGTTTTATTCTTTCGATTTTTCCTGTTTTGCCATCGCTTGTTTGAGGTTATGTTGAATGTCAGTTTGGTATCCTTGTGCAAATCCTTTTACACAAATGAAATTTGCGCCAAATGGCGATAAGCAAAATACAATAGTGTCGACGGGCGACCGTCGACGGTCGATGGTCGATGGTCAACTGACTGCGTTGAGCAACATCAATAGCCCAAGGGTTGACCATTTAAAGGTCTGAGGTGTGATTTTAATGAAATGCTGTACAGAAATTTGTGCTGTAAATCTGCAGGACAAATCCCGATTTCCATGCCGGTTTCAGTAGGAAAGGAAGACTACTACCTGGCTTAAATATATAGCCTAAAGATTTGTTTAAACTTATGACTAATCCACACCCTTCTTCTTTCTTTCCTCCGCAGATATCAACAAAGGATCACCCATTGACTACAAGAGCGCATCGGCCTGTTCCACACCCACTAAAGACACACTCAAAGGGGGCTACGAGCGAAGCACACAGGGCTGCCCGGTGCTACCGCCCAGGAGCATGAACGGAATGCCCACACATCATTACTCGGCGCCGATGAACTTTCGCAAAGATTTGCCCGCGTGGTGCTCAGCCCACTGGTTGAGCATTACCGCGTTCTCGGCCTTTGCGGGACTCTGTGTACTGCTGACGCTGCTGACCAGCATGGGCATTGTACAGTGGTCACCATCGCCGCCCTGTACAGTGCTGGTGGGCAATGAGGCCTCAGAGGTAACAGCGGCAAAGAGCACCAATACGGATCTATCGAAACTGCATAATGCATCGGTACGCGCGAAAACTGGACAAGGAATTGGAATTATACAAGGACCAGGAGGCGGAGGAATCTCGACGGCGACAGTCACGACGGCCACATCGAACAGCGGGACGGCCCAGGGATTACAGTCGACATCAACCTCGGCGGAGGCGACTTCGTCTGCGGCAGATGCCACTGCAACATCCTCATCGCAATCCTCGCTACCGCCATCGACATCGCTGTCCTCATCGCTGGCGAATGCCAATAATGGAGGTAATTATGCACAAGTTTTAATTATTTTTAAATGAGTTTTCGCAAGTTTCTTAAGACACCAAAAGACAGTAAGAGACAGAGAAAAGGAGAGAAGGAGAGAGACAGTGGAAGAGAGAGAAATAGAGAGAAGCGGCGGCTTTAAGTTTCCTACGGACTGAAACTTTAGTTTTATTTTTTTGTTGTCTTGTTTTTTAGGTTTTAAGCTAAAAGTTTTCATTTCTTTGCATTTGACAGAAGCCGCTGCGAGGCTTTAGCCAGAAAAGTTCGATTATTTAAATGCCATTTGCATTGTATTGCGTTCATTAAATGTCTAACTCGAGCAGAGCCAGCTAAATATATGGCTGCTCTTATTATTCTCAGGGAATTGACAGCTGGAAAGAGCCAGAAGTCGTCTCGCTACCCCAAAGTCAAGCCAAATATAGTACACATATAAACAGACAATTGTATGTGAGGTAGTTGTAGGTAAGCCAGTTTTCCACTTGCGGTTTGTTGTCAAAACGTCAGCGAATTGAAAAGACTCTGCTTTACGGATCTTGGGTAAAAACAAAAAAAAAAAGGAAAACTCGATTTTTGTTTTGCGTATTTTTTTGGGTCACATGGCACACACACGACACTTAACATTTGGCAATTAAGCTGTCAAATGTTGACACACTCTTGCTCAGCAGCTCCTCTCTCTCTCTCTCTCAGTCTCCTGCTCTCAACTGTACCGGGGTACAGAAAGTAGTCCTGTCAGCTTTATACACACGCTCCTATTAAAATGCAATGAACAATTTCTGACAGCTTCTGACTGCTTGAATTGAATTACTCGTAAAAAATACATTTTATGCTTAATTTGAGCACGCATGGGTTTTATTTTTAAAATGGTCGACATGCTTGGTGGGGGGAAAATGGTTTAGGGGGTAGCGGGTACTTAGCTAACCACACAGGTACAAAGTAAACTCGCTTCTAAACTCTGCCCACCTTCGAATACCTGTAGCAAGTCATCGCCACAAGACACGGCTACAAACAAACTCACACCAAAGAGACAGAAGAAGTTTAATCGCAGAACTGGAGGAGGAGGATGAGGATTTGGATGTGGACGTGGTGGGGCATGTGGATGGAACGGCAAAAAGTTTTAGCGACTTAATTACGAGCGCAAGTGGAGTCCATAAAGAAAATGATTTGACTTCCATGTCGAAGACAGTGCACAGACACAGAGACAGCCACAGCATTGATGATGTTGCCAAAGAGTCAACTGTCATCCCAGCGGGAGTTCAGGAAAGCAATTACGATAAAGCTTTGCACAAAATCGATGGGATATTGAATATCGCGGCAAGCGAAGCCGATAGCTTTGTGGACGACATCAGTGACTACGACTATGGTGATGAGACTGTGGTGGAAACTGTGGTGCAGTCTGCTCCTAAAACTAGGCAACAATTTGGCAAATCATTAAACGGCAATTTAGTGAAAGCAGGTAAAACGCTAGCTAAGCCAAAGGGGAAGCAGCAGCGACTGGAGTTTGAACTCAAAGAGACCAGCGATAACATAGAAGTCGAATCAGATACCGAAGCGAGCAGCGTTGCTCCTGTTATTGATGGCCATAATCAAAGTGACAGTGCAGCCGAGAGCAGGGAGGTTTCAACGCTGACAACGACAACGTCGGAAAGTGACAACGATGACATTGTTGAAATCAACACCGCCAACAGCAGCACCAGCAGCAGCCATAGTGCTTCCACTGAACGGAGTGGGGCAGAGTCCTCAACCATCTATGTTATTGAAAATGATTTTGAAATCAAACAGAAGCCAAAGGCAGAGCAGGAGATGGAGGCACAGGCGCTAAAGGAGCAGGGGAACAAACCTGTCGCTGATGATAACAATAATGAGCGTGATTTAGCCGACAAGGCACAGTCAGAGCTACCCCACAAAGCATAAATCACACAGTGTCCGATCTAATGCTGAGCGATGCCGCACATTTTGATAATGACGACATCGATATAGTTAAATTGGATGAGCCTCCCAACTCAAACGAAGTGGATATCTACAAAACGGGCAAGGAAGAGCAATCAAAGGTGCAACAACCACCTGCTCCACCACCAGCCAGTGAAAATGAGGTGCTTAAAGAGCAGGAAATGGATGTTGTAAAAGCAGCACATTTAACACCACTAAAACCATATGTCAGTGAACGATTTGATCAACCCAGTAAGCGGATACTGCTCAATCTGACCATAGCCACCGATGATGGCAGCGACTCCATTTATACGCTTCACGTGGCTGTACCCACAGGCGGTGGCTCACACGATTTGGAGCAGGTGCTGACACGCGAGAGAATGCCCTCAACTGAGGACAACGATATAAGAGAGTTGAATCTTGGCACCTGCTCCTCAGAACCTCCACCTCGTATGCCCGACTGTCCCTGCAGTTGTTTGCCCCCACTTAACCCAACTATTCTCGACAACGACGAGAGCAACGAACTTGATCCAGACACTGACCCATCGAAGGATGATCATCCCAATTCATCGACTGCCTCCACCACTGTCTCACCTCAAACTGTTACCACAAGCACCGCTACTAACTCCCTAAGCACCGAGTTTGATAACAGCACTGCAACCACTCCATCAGTACCGCTAACTTGATAACATTAATGTTACTGAAAAGTTTGCATGTCCCGATGTTATGCCTATACTCATACTGGAAGGTGATTGTACTGTCTGCTCACACAACTAACCTCAAGAGCTTGCAACTAAACCCAGTGACTAATCCAACCACTAACATGCTGTACAGTTTATTAACTTTTAGCTTTTAAAAACCTATTAATACTTATTCATATCTAAGCATTACTACGCATCCGTACAAATCGCCTACAAGCATGAATATAAGGCATCAACATTTGACTATGTAAATTTCAAAATTCCCATCTCATTTAACCGGAAAGAGGTTAATGATATTAAGAAAGATACCCATGGATAAAATTCTATGACAATCCTACCCAACCACCGACCGACGACATAACTACTCTAGCATCGTAGATCCATTTCCATTCCCTCATTTTAGTTTCATAGTAAACTTTAAGACTTAAGTACCTGAACTCAAGGATCATCAAACCATTACCTATATAAAACACACACACTATACATATACACACAATATATATATACCTTAATAATCCTGTTAATGACTCAACAACTAACTCAATTTCAATTTGTTTTTGTCTCTATCATCCAATCACTGCACTCAATTGCGTCGCTCGCTTCCGCTCTCAAATTGCCACTCGCTCAGGTGCTCGAACTTTCCCAGCTCGAAGTTTTCCACCAGATGGCACTACATTTGGTCAGATCACATTGGGCCAAAAACTGACAAAGGAAATTCAGCCATACAGCTACTGGAATATGCAATTCTATCAATCGGAACCGGCCTACGTTAAGTTTGACTATACCATACCGCGAGGTGCATCTATCGGTGTCTATGGACGTCGGAATGCGTTGCCGACCCACACTCAGTACCACTTCAAAGAGGTGTTGAGTGGTTTCAGTGTGAGCACACGTACCGCTAGAGCGGCACACGTAAGTAGCACTTGCCGACGTCATTACTAACTGGCCTTAACTAACTATTTACACCATTTTATGTGCCTCTCATGGAACACCTAATCCAATCATCAATCATGCAACGCGCAGCTTTCGATAACCCGCGAGGTGACACGGTACATGGAACCGGGTCATTGGTTTGTATCGCTGTACAACGACGACGGGGATGTGCAGGAGTTGACTTTCTATGCTGCGATAGCCGAGGACATGACACAGAACTGCCCCAACGGTTGCTCGGGCAATGGACAGTGTTTGCTGGGCCATTGTCAGTGTAATCCCGGTTTCGGTGGTGACGATTGCAGTGAGAGTGTGTGTCCGGTGCTCTGCTCGCAGCACGGCGAATATATCAACGGCGAATGCATTTGCAATCCAGGCTGGAAGGGCAAGGAGTGCTCCCTGCGGCACGACGAGTGCGAGGTGGCCGACTGTAATGGGCATGGTCACTGCGTCAGTGGCAAGTGCCAGTGTATGCGGGGCTACAAGGGCAAATTCTGTGAAGAAGGTAGAGACAAGTTAGATAAACCCAGTTCCCCTTAAGCTCCTACTATCTCTTATCCCTGTCCCTTTTCCTCATTTTTAAGTAGTTCAATTTTATTAATCCTTGCTTTGTTTTTCCTCTAGTGGACTGTCCACATCCAAATTGCTCTGGACACGGCTTCTGCGCCGACGGCACTTGCATCTGTAAGAAGGGCTGGAAGGGCACAGACTGTGCCACCATGGATCAGGATGCTCTGCAATGCTTACCCGATTGCTCAGGACACGGCACCTTCGACCTGGACACCCAAACCTGCACCTGCGAGGCTAAGTGGAGTGGCGACGACTGCTCCAAGGAACTCTGCGATCTAGACTGTGGTCAACACGGTCGCTGCGAGGGCGAAGCCTGTGCCTGTGATCCGGAATGGGGAGGAGATTACTGCAACACGAAGCTCTGTGACAGTCGTTGCAACGAGCATGGTCAGTGCAAGAATGGCACTTGTCTCTGTGTGACCGGTTGGAATGGCAAGCACTGTACCATCGAGGGTTGCCCCAACAGTTGTGCTGCACACGGACAGTGTAGAGTCAGCGGAGAGGGACAATGGGAATGCCGTTGCTACGAGGGCTGGGATGGACCGGATTGTGGAATCGCCTTGGAACTCAACTGTGGCGACAGCAAGGACAATGACAAGGGTAGGTTGCATACATAAGATCTTTAAGGAGTCCATAATAATACCTTCTTTAATCCCTTCGACAACAGATGGCCTAGTTGATTGTGAGGATCCCGAGTGCTGTGCCAGTCACGTGTGTAAGACATCCCAATTGTGTGTATCGGCTCCAAAGCCAATCGATGTGCTGCTAAGGAAACAACCTCCTGCAATCACCGCCTCGTTCTTTGAACGCATGAAGTTCCTGATCGACGAGAGCAGTCTGCAGAACTACGCCAAGTTGGAGACCTTTAACGAGAGGTAGGTGCTTTCTAGTAGCCAATTAGCTACCCTTACCTTAAAAACAAAAAAAAAGTTTTGAAAAAAAGAAAAGAATTTGTTGATCAAGTCAAAGGTTGTGTATAGTTTCCAGAATTGGCAACGGGTCCTATGAGGCACCCGAACCTAAAACCATAATTCCTGTATATTGCAAACATTTAGCTGGATTTTATATAAATATTTATATATACTACCAATCAAATAATAACCAAAATAGTTTGCATAATTAATATTTTTATATGTTTAAATATTTACGTTTTTCGTTTTCGTGCCCTCGTCTAAAACAAATCCCAGAAAAAAATCAAAAACAAATCAAACACACAAACCAAAATCCCAATCAAAAATCTTGTAAATATAAATCCTTATATGTCCTTTGTTAAAAACGAACCCATAAGACTAAACAAACAAATCCAAATCAAATCTAAGCATTTCAAACTCTAAGGTATTAAGTTAATATAAGTATTAATAACTATTAAGGTAGCTATGCACAAAGATTTAGATTAATTTAAGTATGAAATTTATTTAGAATTAAGTCACCCTTCACAGGGACTGTCACCAACCCGATCCCGTGAAATCAAGAGTTTTCCGCTTCAACCTACTTTTTAAAGGGTCATGTGAAGGGTTTTTATTTTCGGCTCGATCGAAATGGAACAGATTAGGCATCATTGATCATTTTTAGACGGGTTTCAGAATACAACAAAATAGATTTCTAGCAAAAGATACTGGTAAAAACAACGACAACCATGCTAATTCAATTATTTTTCTCTCTGCTCTTTTTTCTTCTCAACACGCGCGCCCTTAATCCGAACATAAATTGACTAACTACTTAAATACTACTACTACTACCACTACTACTACTGCTACTACTACTACTCCTAACACTCTTTCCTTCTACTCGCTACTAATTTCCATCCCAAAAAATCACACACACAAACAAAACGAACGAATTCCGAATGCTTTGTAATAACTAACGAATTTCATTCGCTACTTGTTCTCGCTGTAAATCAAATTCAATTACTAACAGCATTTTTTGGAATTATTTCAATGCAAGGTAAGCAAAAAAGCGAAAAGCCGGTACTAAAATACTAAAAAAATACTACTACTACTACTACTAATTATCGATGGTTGTTTGGTACACTCGTTTCTTTGATTCTACTACAATTGTTGTTTTTTTTTTCTAAATATATATTTTATATCTTTTGTTTTATTGTTTTTTTTATAGAGTAGTTAATATTTTGATAAGATTTTTTTTTGGTAATTAGTTGTTTGATTCATTTATACGGGGGGAATCCCAGACAACCAGGCAACAATCAATCAAGTAATTTGGATTTTAATTTAACCTCTATATACTTATTTATGTATAAGCTATAAAAAATGATGTTGTACTTAGGTCAATGCTAGGTCACATACAAAGCGATATACCAAATAAAAACATATATATACATATATACTATACGAGTATTGTTCAAATTGTAAACCTTTATGTGTTGATACGAGTCTTATGTTATGTGCGTGTGAATTATCATTATGATTTGTACTTTTATCGCATCATTTGTTGCCAAAAGTAGTTGCCAAACATTTTTAATTTCAATATGCTTGCTAGCCAAACCGTAGATTGCATCATTTTAAGGCCCATCTAACCATTTCATTTTGTCACCTTTCCCCACAGCCGATCGGCAGTGATCCGAGGACGCGTTGTCACCTCCCTGGGCATGGGTCTGGTGGGTGTACGTGTATCGACAACGACCCTCCTCGAGGGTTTCACGCTAACCCGCGACGACGGCTGGTTCGATCTGATGGTCAACGGCGGTGGTGCGGTCACTCTACAATTTGGACGTGCCCCGTTCAGGCCACAGTCACGTATTGTTCAGGTGCCATGGAACGAGGTCGTCATCATTGATGTCATGGTCATGAGCATGAGCGAGGAGAAGGGTCTGGCTACGACAACAACGCATACGTGCTTCTCCCATGACTACGATCAAATGAAGCCGGTGGTGCTTGCCTCCTGGAAACACGGCTTCCAAGGCGCCTGTCCCGATCGCAGTGCCATTCTGGCGGAGTCTCAGGTCATTCAGGAATCGCTGCAAATCCCCGGCACCGGCCTTAATCTTGTCTATCATTCCTCACGAGCTGCTGGCTACTTGTCCACCATCAAACTACAGCTGACACCGGATACGATACCCGCAGCCCTACATCTGATCCATCTGCGCATCACCATCGAGGGCATTCTGTTTGAGCGTGTGTTTGAAGCTGATCCGGGCATTAAGTTTACCTACGCCTGGAACCGCTTGAATATCTACAGACAGCGTGTCTATGGCGTCACCACAGCCGTGGTCAAGGTTGGATATCAGTACACGGACTGCAAGGACATTGTGTGGGACATACAGACAACCAAGCTGAGTGGACACGACATGTCCATCTCTGAGGTTGGCGGCTGGAATCTGGACATCCACCATCGGTACAACTTCCACGAGGGTATCCTCCAAAAGGGAGACGGATCAAATATTTACTTGAGGAACAAGCCCCGTATCATACTCACCACCATGGGCGATGGACACCAGCGTCCTCTGGAGTGCCAGGACTGCGATGGTCTGGCCATAAAGCAGCGTCTTCTTGCCCCCGTCGCCCTGGCCGCCGCACCCGATGGCAGTCTCTTTGTCGGCGATTTTAATTACATTCGTCGCATCATGACCGATGGAAGTATTCGCACCGTTGTCAAACTGAATGCTACACGTGTCTCCTATCGCTACCACATGGCTCTAAGTCCTCTAGACGGTAGTCTCTATGTCTCCGATCCCGAATCTCATCAGATCATACGAGTGCGAGACATCAATGACTACTCCCAGCCAGAGCAAAACTGGGAGGCAGTTGTGGGTTCGGGAGAACGTTGCCTCCCAGGCGATGAGGCTCACTGCGGTGACGGAGCACTGGCCAAGGACGCCAAGCTAGCTTACCCCAAGGGCATTGCCATCTCCAGTGACAATATTCTCTACTTCGCTGACGGCACCAATATTCGCATGGTAGATCACGATGGCATCGTGAGCACTCTCATCGGCAACCATATGCACAAGTCCCACTGGAAGCCCATTCCCTGTGAGGGCACACTCAAGCTGGAGGAGATGCATCTACGCTGGCCCACCGAACTGGCCGTGTCGCCCATGGACAACACTCTCCACATCATTGACGACCACATGATCCTGCGCATGACACCCGATGGACGAGTTAGGGTTATTTCCGGTCGTCCCTTGCATTGTGCCACTGCTTCCACTGTCTACGACACGGACCTGGCTACCCATGCCACCCTCGTGATGCCGCAATCCATTGCCTTTGGACCACTTGGAGAACTCTTCGTTGCAGAGAGCGACTCGCAACGCATCAATCGCGTGCGGGTTATTGGCACAGATGGACGCATTGCCTCATTTGCCGGTGCCGAGTCCAAGTGCAACTGTCTGGAGCGGGGATGTGACTGCTTTGAGGCTGATCACTACCTGGCCACCAGTGCCAAGTTTAATACCATTGCCGCACTGTCCGTCACACCCGATGGACATGTGCATATTGCAGATCAGGCCAATTATCGCATACGCTCCGTCATGTCCAGCATTCCTGAGGCTAGTCCTTCGCGGGAGTACGAGATCTACGCTCCAGATATGCAGGAGATTTACATCTTCAATAGATTTGGACAACATGTCTCGACCCGTAACATTCTGACCGGAGAAACGACTTATGTCTTCACCTACAACGTCAACACCTCCAACGGTAAGCTGAGCACAGTGACGGATGCGGCGGGCAACAAGGTGTTCCTGCTGCGCGACTATACCTCTCAGGTGAACTCCATTGAGAATACCAAGGGTCAGAAGTGCCGACTCCGCATGACCCGCATGAAAATGCTGCACGAGCTGAGCACTCCCGACAACTACAATGTGACCTACGAGTACCATGGACCTACAGGTTTGCTCAAGACCAAACTGGACTCCACCGGTCGCTCCTATGTGTATAACTACGATGAATTTGGACGCCTGACCTCCGCGGTCACTCCTACTGGCAGGGTTATTGAGCTTAGCTTCGATTTGAGTGTCAAGGGTGCTCAGGTGAAGGTCGCGGAAAATGCACAGAAGGAGATATCGATGCTCATACAAGGATCAACGGTGGTCGTGAAGAACGGTGCCGCTGAGTCCCGCACCAGTGTAGACATGGACGGTTCGACTACAAGCATTACACCATGGGGACATAATCTACAAATGGAGGTTGTGCCCTACACAATCCTCGCCGAACAGAGTCCGCTGCTGGGTGAGAGCTACCCGGTGCCGGCCAAGCAGCGCACGGAGATAGCCGGAGATCTGGCCAACCGCTTTGAGTGGCGCTACTTTGTGCGACGTCAACAGCCACCTCAGCAGGGTAAACAGAACAAGGGAACACCACGTCCGGTGACTGAAGTTGGTCGCAAGCTTCGAGTGAATGGGGACAACGTGCTGACACTCGAGTACGATCGGGAGACGCAGTCGGTGGTGGTGATGGTCGATGACAAACAGGAGCTACTCAATGTGACCTACGATCGCACCTCTCGTCCCGTTAGCTTCCGTCCACAGTCGGGTGATTACGCCGATGTGGATCTGGAGTACGATCGCTTTGGACGACTGGTCAGCTGGAAGTGGGGCGTGCTGCAGGAAGCCTACACCTTCGATCGCAATGGACGCTTGAATGAGATCAAGTATGGCGATGGCTCCTCGATGGTCTACACCTTCAAGGACATGTTTGGTTCTCTACCACTCAAGGTGACAACTCCCAGGCGTTCGGACTATTTGCTGCAATACGACGATGCAGGTGCTCTGCAGAGTTTGACCACTCCACGAGGTCACATCCATTCCTTCTCGCTGCAAACGTCTCTGGGCTTCTTCAAGTACCAGTACTACTCGCCTATCAATCGTCATCCCTTCGAGATACTTTACAACGACGAAGGACAAATTCTCGCCAAGATTCATCCGCATCAGTCGGGCAAGGTTGCTTTTGTGCACGACTCTGCTGGACGTCTGGAAACCATTTTGGCTGGACTCTCAAGTACACACTACACCTACCAGGAAACGACAAGTCTAGTCAAGTCAGTGGAAGCCCAAGAACCTGGATTTGAGCTGCGTCGTGAGTTCAAATACCATGCTGGCATCCTGAAGGACGAGAAATTGCGCTTCGGCTCCAAGAATCCTCTAGCATCGGCACACTACAAGTACGCTTACGATGGCAACGCCCGACTGAGTGGCATCGAGATGGCCATTGATGACAAGGAGCTGCCCACCACCCGCTACAAGTACAGCCAGAATCTGGGTCAACTGGAGGTAGTGCAAGATCTGAAGATCACCAGAAACGCCTTCAATCGCACAGTGATTCAGGACTCGGCCAAACAATTCTTCACCATTGTGGACTACGATCAGCATGGACGCGTCAAGAGTGTGCTCATGAACATCAAGAGCTTTGATGTGTTCCGCCTGGAACTCGACTATGATCTGCGCAATCGCATCAAGTCCCAGAAGACAACCTTCGGCAGATCCACCGCCTTCGACAAAATCAACTACAATGCGGATGGACATGTGATTGAGGTACTGGGCACCAACAACTGGAAGTATCTGTACGATGAGAACGGCAACACCGTGAGCATTGTCGATCAAGGAGAGAAGATCAATCTGGGCTACGACATTGGTGATCGAGTAATCAAGGTCGGCGACATCGAGTTCAACAACTACGATCCTCGCGGCTTTGTGGTGCGCCGAGGAGAGCAGAAGTACAGGTACAACAACCGAGGTCAATTGATTCATGCCTTCGAACGGGATCGTTTCCAGAGCTGGTACTACTACGACGATCGTAGTCGTCTCGTTGCCTGGCACGACAGCAAGGGCAATGTGACCCAGTACTACTACGCCAACCCCAAGACACCGATGCTGGTGACCCACGTGCACTTCCCCAAGCTAAGCAAGACCATGAAGTTCTACTATGATGACAGGGACATGCTGATTGCCATGGAGCATGCCGATCAACGTTACTATGTGGCCACTGATCAGAATGGCTCTCCACTCGCCTTCTTCGACATGAACGGAGCTATTGTGAAGGAGGTGAAGCGCACTCCCTTCGGCCGTACGATCAAGGACACGAAGCCAGAGTTCTTTGTACCCATCGATTTCCATGGTGGACTCATCGATCCTCACACCAAACTCATCTACACCGAGCTGCGACAATACGATCCCACTGTGGGTCAGTGGATGACACCGCTCTGGGAGACTCTCGCCACCGAAATGTCCAATCCCACCGACGTATTCATCTATCGGTATCACAACAACGATCCCATCAATCGCAACAAGCCGCAGAACTACATGATCGATCTGGATGCCTGGCTGCAGCTCTTTGGCTACGAGCTCAACAACATACAGAGCAACAGGTATACCAAGCTGTCCCAATACACGCCCCAGGCCAGCATCAAGTCGAACACACTTGCTCCCGACTTTGGAGTCATCTCTGGACTGGAGTGCATCGTGGAGAAGACAAATGAGAAGTTCAGTGACTTTGACTTTGCACCCAAACCTCTGCTCAAGATGGAACCCAAGATGCGTAATCTACTGCCCCGCGTTAGCTACCGTCGAGCAGTGTTTGGCGAGGGCGTGTTGCTCTCAAGGATTGGCGGACGTGCTTTAGTCAGCGTAGTCGATGGTTCGAATAGTGTGGTGCAGGATGTGGTTAGCTCCGTGTTCAACAACTCGTACTTCTTGGATCTACACTTTAGCATACACGATCAGGATGTATTCTACTTTGTCAAGGACAACGTGCTCAAGCTACGCGACGACAACGAGGAACTGCGTCGTCTGGGTGGCATGTTCAACATATCAACGCACGAGATCAGCGATCACGGCGGCAGTCCAGCCAAGGAGTTGCGTCTGCATGGTCCCGAAGCGGTGGTGATCATCAAGTATGGCGTAGATCCCGAGCAAGAGCGACATCGCATACTGAAGCACGCCCACAAGCGAGCCGTGGAGCGAGCCTGGGAGCTGGAAAAGCAACTAGTTGCAGCTGGATTCCAGGGACGTGGCGATTGGACCGAGGAGGAGAAGGAGGAGCTCATACAGCACGGTGACGTCGATGGCTGGATTGGCATTGACATACACAGCATACACAAGTATCCACAACTGGCCGATGATCCTGGCAACGTGGCCTTCGAACGCGATGCCAAACGCAAGCGTCGCAAGTCCGGCAACAGTCACAGATCCAGCTCCAATCGACGTCAGCAGAAATACGGGGATGTGAGTGCGTGAGTAGAGGAGGAACTGGGAATGGAGCTAGAAACGGAGGCAGTGAGCGAAGCTGGCGAGGAGTATGAATACGGGCCAGAGGATTATTTGATAGCTGTGGAAAAGAGTGGAGCGACAGGGAAGCGGAGCAGCGAGGCAACCGAGGAGCAGATTTTGTAATTACTTAGGTGAAATACAGCAGCGATAAGCACAATACACTACACTACACTGCAAAACACAAGAACAACTTCAACTTAACTAATTAATGTAAACTTTAAGATCGTTTAAAGTTTAATATTAGTCGGAGTAACGAAAACAAAAACAACAACAACAAGCTATATTAAATTCTATATATATTTGGATATATATGGAGTATAACGAGATCTTGATTAGGCATATGATTAGTCCAGGTGTAACATTTAATGTAATTTTTTAAATTTAAATGCCATTTGCATACTGAGCGTTGGCCTCCACTGGAAAGAGATTACTTCAATGCAATTCGATGCTTTGAGGAAAATGCCTTTTGTTTTTAGTCTACTGAAGTCTAATTAGCCAGTTGCATTCGATGTCAAACAAGTATTACACACAACAACCGTAAAAAACAAAACAAAACAAAAAATAATTAAATGAAAACGTAAAGAATTATAAGTAATTACATATTCGCATAAGTAATAGCATATTAATCATAAAATATTGTAAAAAGTTGATCAATTTTCCGCAGCAGAAGAAAAGAGAAAGAAAATAGTGTCCTCTAAGCCTAGACCTTACTCCAAAGTCCTACTCCTATGGAAAAGCTAGAGAAAAGCTTCATTTTCATAACTGCTTTGTATATACAAACATACTCGTACACACACCTACACTTACACACACTTGCATATTACCAATTACTTAATAATGCTTCAAAAACACTCACACTGAAACGCGTTATTTGAAAATGATTTCAACTCCTTTCTTGACTCATATAATTATTTTTAAAACAAATCGCTCGAATTTACTCAGAACGCGTCTATTTTACTTTGACAGCCAAAAATCAAAAGCTTTTCCTACTTAATCGAGGCGAACTCGAATCGAATCGAATCGAATCTGCTTCTATAATCATTTCGTTTGAATAGTTTTCCGAAAGGCAAAATGCATTAATACTTTTTACAAATTGTGATATATTTTTAACATTTCATTTGACCTGACGACGACTTGAAATGTTGCTAAAAATAAATAATTAAATAATACTGAAGATCAACTCGAATTAATGCAAATTCAAAGCGAAACTCAAAACCGAAATCGGTATCGAAAGTTGAAACAGCAAAGTACTTTACTCATTTTATCATTATGTTTTAATTAGTCTGATAAGGTTTTAATTTTTTTATAAATGCAATATTTAGTTGTACACCTATGCCATGTTAATTTGTAAAAGTAATGCAGTTTTAAATGCCTTCACTTAAAAGATATTTTTAGGTTTTTCCGATTTTTTAAATTCTTCATTTATTTGCATTCAATCTTCTCACTTTACTCAAGTGTTTTTATCTTTTATGTTTATAATTATATACATATTATTATACTATTTATAACTGAAACTAAACTATTGACTATTGAGATATACATAAACTAGCATTTAAACTAAGAACGCATATTTAAGTCTTGAACATAAAATAAAAATCCCCGACCCCCAAACTCCCCTGATATGAACCTAATACACCTTGTAATATAGACACACAAACACACACACACTCAACCACACATCGTCACTAAGGATTAGGATTAGGCTAAAGATGAAACTCGTAAAAACGAAAATAAACGAAAGTAAAAGAAAAAGGAAACAGAAAACAGAAAAAGTAGCACTTAAATAATGTGAAAGGAGAGCAGGAAGGAGTTATGAATAATACGTAGAAGTTAGCTAAAGTGTTAGTAATTTTATTAAATAAAATTATAAATAAAACAGAAAACACACATATATATATATAAATATAAAATAATAAACATTAAAGCCTAAGCAAAGAGAATGAATAATTCAAGTAAATGTATATGTATACATCGATTGTGACATGCGAAATGTTGTGTAAAGAAAAACATAAGGAAGAAAACCAAATTTCACGTTTTCCAAAATGATATAAACATACTATTTTACACAGAAAACAACAAATAAAATAACAAATAATAAGAGCGAATTGTATAAATGCAGCAAAACGTATATAAATGTATATGTAGTAAAATTAAGCAGCATTATATTAACCAAAAACATAAAATGAAATTATTGAAATCAGCTAAAAACATAAGAAAACAAAACAAAAATTGTGACTGAAATATGTATCTACGTCTACTCAATTGTGCTTAAATTTACTCAGTATATTTTGTTCTTCAGATCAAGGTGTAAATTTATGAATTTTCCAAAACCAAAAAACCAAAACCGCATATGTACTACACTTTCAATTTGTTAAACTCATGTTTGAATTATGAACTGATACTGATACACTGATATGGCCAAAAGCCATTCATAGATCAATGACACTTTGAAATTAACACTCGAAATAAATTTACGAACAATATTTGTATTAAATGTACGAAATTCTCTACACAATTGCTGCATAAACTTATGCACAGTTTAAGCGGAGTGAAGTTAATCTAAAACATATTGAAAATTGAACAAAAAAGATACTCGTACTCAACGCAGAACAGAACAAAACACACACACACACATAATACACACGTTTATGGCAAACCGATATATATGATAAAAACCATATATAATATCTAATAATATAACAAATAAAAGCGATTTCAATAAAAATAAAAATTACAAAAAAAATAAACAGTTGACTTTTTAATAATTGGGGAGGAAAATTGGGAAAGATTCAGTACAAGAAATTGATTTTCAGGTATCGACAGAAATGGACAAGTTAACAGTAATGTTAACTTACTGTTAATGTTAATTCAATTTTAATGTTAAATCAATGTTAATGTTAAGTCAATGTTAAGACCATTTTAAGTTAATGTTAAGGCAATGTTAATCCACTGTTAAGTCACTGTTAAGCCACTGTTAAGTCACTGTTAAGTCACTGTTAATTCACTGTTAAGTCACTGTTAAGCCACTGTTAAGTCACTGTTAAGTCACTGTTAAGCCACTGTTAAGCCACTGTTAAGCCACTGTTAAGCCACTGTTAAGTCACTGTTAAGCCACTGTTAAGTCACTGTTAAGTCACTGTTAAGCCACTGTTAAGCCACTGTTAAGCCACTGTTAAGCCACTGTTAAGTCACTGTTAATGTTAAGTCAATGTTAATGTTAAATAATTTTTGCATAGCGACCTGCCGATATTTCTGTTTGCCTGGTATTTCAGCAAGAATTTCTAACGATTTTAGGCACTGCAGATCGCAGCGGCCAAGCAAAAAAAAAATTTGCGAAAGGCTAAAATCGAAGATTTCTTTGTGTGAAACACCAAGCGATCAGAATCAGCAGCAAGCGGCAGACTGTAATTTAAATTCAATTACAGAGAGTAGTGTGAGGGAGAAAACGTAAACAGTAAACAGAGAGCCACAGCTGACAGCGCCGCAGCTGACAGCGCCACAGCTGACAGCGCTCAGGTGGCGTCAGCTGATAATCACACAAACAGCTGCAGAGATCTCTGAGCGCATTTAGCGCAGAGAGTGGGAGTCTGCTTAATCTGGTGTGTAATGAAAATAATTTTTACAATTTGAAACTTTTTGAAAAAGTTTATTACATTTATCAAGTGATTCCGTTTACATTTTAAATACTTAGCAACCCGCAATAGTTCAAAGTTGTTCCTTTGCTCTACAACAGACTGTAACCCTTGGGATTCTCGGTGAAGACTGTGGTACCAGTTGGTTGATTGATGAAATTAGAATAGGGCGATGGAGCCACCTCAATGTCTTTAGCTTGACGCAGAGCATCGGGGTTACGCGTCACAACCAAGAGTTTTCCATTAAGACTTTTATCTATAGTTTGCAGCTGACTGATTTTCTTCTGTTGATCCACCACGTAAAGCTCAAAGCTGATGCCATAAAGTCCAAATAGCAGCTCCACCTCACTACGCAGCGTTGGAAGCGTGATGAACTGCTTGTTGACATTATGCTGGAGCAATATGGAGGCCTTGTTGCTGTTAACAAAACGTGGTTGCAACTCGCTGGCCAAAGTTACGTTCAGCCAGGGAAGTGTGGGCAGTTGCAGATCCTCGGTGGAGCAAATAGTTAGCTTCAGATCAACTCCCTTGAGGTCTACAAGCTCTGTCATGATTAGACGTTTGGAGGCAGCCTGTTTCTCGTCGAATGGTATGAATTCCGATTTAACAGCTGCCTTGATCATAGCCAAATAGTTGACTAGAACCTTTTGCAACTGGGTCTGGGTATCGAGCACTTCCTTTTTGGCATTTTTACTAGTGCTAAGAGCATAATAGATGATCACTGGATCAGTTGGGATCAGTTGTGCCTTCTTTTTGAGCTTTTGCACGCGATTGATGATTTCACGGGCGAGACCTTCTTCGAGCAGTTCTTCGTTGGGAGTCATGTCCATGAGTACCAGAACTTCATTGTCGCTGTGAGCCTCAAAGTTTCCACCGACTTTGTCGGAAGTGCAGTAAATGATACGCACCTCGTCCAACTCAACACGCTGATCCAAAATGTTAAAGTATCCCTGAGCCACCTGCTTTTGAATCTCATCGTCTTTAAGAGCTTTGATGGCGGCCATGACAGCCTTGAAGTTGCCCTTCAATCGTTGACCCAGCGTCTGAGGGTGAAAATAGAATTAGCATTTGGATTATAGCAGTTAATACCTTCAGTCTTACCTTGTGATCTGGTTCTGCGCGCAGTGTCACTCCGTATTTCTCCTTCTCTGAGCTCAGCGTCAATTTACGCACATTAAGTTCGCTTAGTATAAAGTCCTGCAGGCTCTTGATCTGCTCCAGAGTTTGCTCATCCTTGTGAATGACAATGATCTCTGAGACTGGATACTTAACGGGCAACGTACGACGATCACGCATAACACGACCGAGGTCTACAACCGACTGCATCAAAGCCACAGATCTCTCAATGTCACTGCGAATGAATTTACGCTGGCTAACAGGCATCATTTGGTAGTGCACGGAGTCGGTGTGCTCCAGGGTTCCCTTGGGCTGGAACAAAACCAGCCGTTGGAAGATGTACTCGGTTAAGTAGGGAGTGAAGGGAGCCATCATCTTAACCATTGTGTAGAGCACATCGTAGAGAGTATCCAGGGACTGGATACACTGGTGGGCGCCCATTTCACCCTTGATGCGACGACGGTTCAGACGCACGTACCTGAAAAAGAGGAATTTCGTTGAGTACAAAGGGTTTGAAAGCAAATAAAAAGACTCACCAGTTGGTCAACTGATCTATAAACTTGGTCAGTTTGGGTACCACTGTGTAAAGGCGGTACATTTTCATTTCGGTGGCAAAGAACTCTAGCAGAGACTCCTTAAACGAAAGGATCCACACATCGATGACAGAGGCTTGCTCCATATTCTTCAAATGCCTTGCACTATCGTAGGTGTACAGGGCCTTGCCCTTAAGATCCTCCTTTTCGTAGCGTACAATGTTCTGGAGCAGGAAACGATAGGCGTTGTACCAGGGCAGGAAGACATCCTTGATTACATCCCGGACACCCTCCTCCTTGAAGCGCAGGTTCTCGGCACGCACCACCGGCGAGTTGATCAGATACAAACGCAAGGCATCTGCGCCGTATTTATGAACCACATCCATGGGATCCGGATAGTTCTTCTTACGCTTAGACATCTTCTGACCGTCGGCGGCTAAAACTAAACCGTTGGCAATGAGGTTCTTGAAAGGCGCCTTGTTAAACAAGGCCGTAGAGATAACCAAGAGGGTATAGAACCATCCACGAGTCTGATCAATGCCTTCGGCAATGAAATCCGCTGGGAAATTGTTCATGAAATCCTTCTCGTTCTCGAATGGAAAATGCTGCTGAGCAAAAGGCATGGAGCCGGACTCGAACCAACAGTCAAAAACGGGCGCAATGCGTCGCAGTGGTGGATTTCCAGGCACAGCCGATGGTATCTCAATGTCATCGATAGTCTCGCGATGCAAATCATTAACTTGAACACCAGACAGCTCAGCCAGTTGTTTGATGCTACCAATGACCACAGTCTCATCGCCGCTGGGAGAACGCCAGATAGGAATTGGTGTGCCCCAGTAGCGATTACGGGAAATCTACATAAATAAGTACGTGTTTAGTATAATTTTAAGCAGAATTAATTATTACTCACGGCCCAATCTCTAGCCTCCTTCAGCCAGTTTCCGAAACGCTTCTCCTTCACAAAGTCAGGAACCCAGTAGGTCTGAGAGCTGCAGGCGAGCAGATTCTTGGACATGTGCTCCACCCGCACAAACCACGACGGCACTGCCTTGTAGATCAAGGGAGTGTCTGAACGCCAGCAGAATGGGTAACTATGCTTGGTTTGTCCACTAGAAACCAAGCTACCGTTTGCCTTCATCATCGCTATGATGTTCTTATCGGCATCCTTGACATGTTGACCCTTGAAATCAGTCACCTCAGCAGTGAAGCGACCGGAATCATCAACAGGGCAGACGACATCGCTGGACTTGGTGATTAAACCGGCTGCCAAGCAGACACGGTAATCGTCCTCTCCAAAGTAAGGAGCATTGTGCACAATTCCAGTACCAGAGTCCTCGGTAACATAGTCGTCCACTAGCACACGAAAAGCCTTAACCTGAGCACCACGTTCAGCAAAGTAGGGAAACACGGGCTTGTAGTGCTGACCACGAAGCGTTTCTCCTTCGAACTTCTCCTTGATCTCGTACTCGGCCTCGGTCTTGTAGACATAGGACAAGCGCGATTCTGCCAATATATACAGACGATCGGTCTTAACATCGCGTACCTGCAATCACAAGGGTCGAATTTATAAATATGCTAATGAATGATGAATTAATTAGTTACGTTACCTTCACATAGACCATTTTCGCATTAACACAGCAGGCGAAATTCGATGGCAATGTCCAAGGTGTGGTAGTCCAGACCAAGAAGTAGGTATTGGGCAGCGATACAGCCTCCAAGGCAACAACAACACACGGATCCACAACTTCCTTGTAGTTTTGATTGGCCTCAAAGTTGGACAATGAAGTCGTGCAGGCAGTGGAATAGGGCATAACCTTTACACCCTGGTACACTAAGCCCTTGTCGAAGAGCTGCTTGAATATCCACCAGATGGACTCCATGTACCATGGATACAGCGTCTTATAATCGTTCTTGAAATCAATCCATCGACCCACACGTGTCACAATGTTTTCCCACTCATTTGCATAACGCATGACGATTTTGCGGCACTCGGCGTTGTACGCAGCAATGCCCATTTTGGCCACATCTTCGGGTCCTTTGATGTTGAGCAGTTTATCGATCTCGAACTCTACGGGCAGACCGTGACAATCCCAGCCGAACCGACGATCCACGTGGTATCCTTGCTGGTAGGCATAACGCGTCACGATGTCCTTGATGGTGCCAGCCAAGATATGCCCGTAATGCGGCAAACCGGTCGCAAAGGGCGGGCCGTCATAGAAAGTGTATCTACAAACATGAGATGAGTCAGTTTTATATTCTGATGCAATCGACCTCTTTACTTACTTCGGTTTTCCCTTTGATATTTGGCTGCACTTCTCAAATATTTTCTCTTCTCGCCATTGCTTCAGCACATTTTCCTCCTCAGCCGGAAAGTTGATGTTCTCCGGCACTCGACAAACGTCGTTCCGCTCCAGTTTCTTGGGCGCGCTCATACTTCGTGACTGTAAAAATAGTTTTACATTTAAACCTAATTAAACTTTGAGTTTAAAACACTCACCTTTTATTTAAAAGCGAAGTTCTATGCGAAAAACTGCCGTGATGGCAACAACATGTGCTCGATAATGCAACCGCTCTCTCAAATAGTTCGCATATATCGAGTGTATCGATAATTAAGACAATCGACTGCAGACATTAAGGGCACTCCGCAGCGACTTAGCGCGTAAAGTAACGAGTACCCACCGAGTGAACCGTGACTGTGACTTGGTATTTATTCTTAAAAATACTGTTATCGATAACTTGGCTACGTAAAAATAATATGTGTACATTTAGCGTTGCCGTGTTTTATTAGCTCAATAAAGTCCCGTAAATAAAAATAGGAGACCATAAAGAAAACAAACGGCATCAACTATAGTTTGTCGCGTTTAGTTGGCGCTTCTGACGCTACATAGAACTAGCTAATATCGGAGACAAGAGCGCCTGTGTCTGCGACACAATCCCATTCAAGAATAATGGCACGCCCAATTTTTCCCAATCAGCAAAAGATAGCTGAAAAGTTAATCATCTTAAACGACCGTGGACTGGGGATACTTACGCGTATTTACAACATCAAAAAGGCATGTGGGGATACCAAATCGAAGCCAGGCTTCCTCTCCGAAAAGTCCCTGGAGTCCTCCATCAAATTCATTGTGAAGCGTTTTCCCAACATCGATGTAAAAGGCCTCAATGCCATCGTGAACATCAAGGCGGAGGTGATAAAGTCTCTGTCGTTGTATTACCACACGTTCGTCGACTTGCTCGACTTTAAGGACAATGTCTGCGAGCTGCTGACCACCATGGATGCATGCCAGATCCATCTGGACATAACACTCAACTTTGAGCTCACCAAGAACTATTTGGATCTGGTGGTCACTTATGTCTCCCTCATGATTGTACTCTCGCGCGTTGAAGACCGCAAAGCTGTGTTGGGTCTCTACAACGCCGCCTATGAGCTGCAGAACAATCAGGCCGACACGGGCTTTCCGCGTCTTGGCCAGATGATACTCGACTACGAGGTGCCACTCAAGAAGCTGGCGGAAGAGTTCATACCCCATCAGCGCCTGCTGGCGAATGCACTGCGCTCATTGACTTCCATCTATGCGCTACGCAATCTGCCCGCTGATAAGTGGCGTGAAATGCAGAAACTCAGCCTTGTGGGTAATCCAGCAATTCTTCTGAAAGCTGTGCGTACTGACACCATGTCCTGTGAGTACATTTCCTTGGAGGCTATGGATCGTTGGATCATATTTGGACTGCTGCTTAACCATCAAATGCTCGGCCAGTACCCGGAAGTGAACAAGATATGGCTGTCGGCGCTGGAAAGCAGCTGGGTGGTGGCACTCTTCAGGGACGAGGTGCTTCAGATACACCAGTACATCCAGTCCACCTTTGACGGCATCAAGGGCTACAGCAAGCGCATCGGAGAAGTGAAGGAGGCCTACAACACAGCTGTCCAGAAGGCAGCTCTGATGCACCGTGAGCGTCGAAAGTTTCTGCGCACCGCTCTGAAGGAATTGGCACTTATTATGACGGATCAGCCGGGCTTGTTGGGTCCCAAGGCAATCTTTATATTCATTGGATTATGCCTGGCTCGGGATGAGATACTTTGGCTGCTGCGACACAACGACAATCCACCGTTGCTGAAGCACAAAGGTAAGTGACTCCAAATGGATAACTGATTCAAAACTAATCCCTTTCTCTTTGAAGGCAAAAGCAATGAGGATCTGGTGGATCGACAGCTGCCGGAGCTGCTGTTCCACATGGAGGAACTGCGAGCACTGGTGCGCAAGTACAGCCAGGTGATGCAGCGTTATTACGTGCAATATTTGTCCGGTTTCGATGCGACAGATTTAAACATACGCATGCAGAGTCTGCAGATGTGCCCGGAGGACGAAAGCATCATCTTTAGCTCGCTGTATAACACAGCCGCTGGCCTGACTGTCAAGCAGGTGGAGGACAACGAGTTGTTCTACTTCCGACCCTTCCGACTGGACTGGTTCCGACTGCAGACATACATGAGTGTGGGCAAAGCAGCTCTTCGCATTACAGAGCACATTGAATTGGCTCGTCTGCTCGATTCGATGGTGTTCCACACGCGTGTCGTGGACAATCTGGACGAAATTCTAGTGGAGACATCGGATTTGAGCATATTCTGCTTCTACAGCAAAATGTTTGATGATCAATTCCACATGTGTCTGGAGTTCCCAGCACAGAATCGCTTCATCATTGCGTTCCCACTGATCTGCAGCCACTTCCAGAACTGCACACACGAGATGTGCCCAGAGGAGCGGCATCACATACGCGAGCGTTCACTGAGTGTGGTCAACATCTTTCTGGAGGAGATGGCCAAGGAAGCCAAGAACATAATCACCACCATATGCGATGAACAGTGTACCATGGCGGATGCTCTGCTGCCCAAGCACTGTGCCAAGATCCTGTCCGTTCAGTCGGCTCGCAAGAAGAAGGACAAATCCAAGTCCAAACACTTTGATGACATTCGCAAGCCAGGAGATGAATCGTATCGCAAGACTCGTGAGGATTTGACCACAATGGACAAGCTGCACATGGCCCTAACCGAGTTATGCTATGCCATCAACTACTGTCCCACTGTCAATGTCTGGGAATTTGCCTTTGCGCCGCGGGAGTATCTCTGCCAGAATCTGGAGCATCGCTTCTCTCGTGACCTGGTGGGCATGGTCATGTTTAACCAGGAGACAATGGAGATAGCAAAGCCCTCGGAGCTGCTGGCCAGTGTGCGTGCCTATATGAACGTACTGCAGACGGTGGAGAACTATGTGCACATCGACATCACGCGTGTGTTCAACAACTGTCTGCTCCAGCAGACACAGGCACTGGATTCGCACGGAGAGAAGACCATTGCCGCCCTGTACAACACTTGGTACAGCGAGGTACTGCTGCGCCGTGTATCCGCCGGCAACATTGTGTTCTCCATCAACCAGAAGGCATTTGTGCCCATCTCTCCCGAGGGTTGGGTTCCATTTAATCCACAAGAGTTCTCCGATCTGAACGAGCTGCGTGCGCTGGCCGAGCTTGTAGGGCCCTACGGCATCAAGACCTTTGAATGAGACACTCATGTGGCACATTGCCAACCAGGTGCAGGAGCTGAAATCTTTGGTGGGCACCAACAAGGAGGTACTGATCACACTGCGCACCAGTTTCGACAAACCAGAGGTAATGAAGGAACAGTTTAAGCGTCTGCAGGACGTGGATCGAGTATTGCAGCGCATGACAATCATTGGTGTTATTATCTGCTTCCGGAATCTGGTGCATGAGGCACTCGTGGATGTGCTGGACAAACGCATTCCATTCCTGCTTAGTTCGGTCAAGGACTTCCAGGAGCATTTGCCAGGCGGCGATCAGATACGTGTTGCCTCCGAAATGGCCTCGGCGGCGGGTCTGCTATGCAAAGTGGATCCCACGCTGGCCACCACATTGAAATCAAAGAAGCCCGAATTTGATGAGGGCGAGCATTTAACCGCCTGTCTACTGATGGTCTTTGTGGCCGTCTCCATACCAAAGTTGGCACGCAACGAGCATTCCTTCTACAGGGCCACCATTGATGGTCACTCGAATAACACGCACTGCATGTCCGCGGCCATTAACAACATCTTTGGTGCCCTGTTCACCATCTGTGGGCAGAACGACATGGAGGATCGCATGAAGGAGTTTCTGGCATTGGCCAGCTCATCGCTGCTACGTTTGGGCCAGGAATCCGATAAGGAGGCCACACGGAATCGCGAGTCCATCTATTTGCTGCTCGATGAGATCGTCAAACAGTCGCCGTTCCTCACCATGGATCTGCTCGAATCCTGTTTCCCCTACGTACTCATTCGCAATGCCTATCACGGTGTCTACAAGCAGGAGCAGATACTGGGACTGGGTCTCTAGAGGCCAGTGGGAGACAAAGCCCGAGTATTCACTTAGTTTCTGCTAATCGATAGCTTATCGAGTATATAATTATTATTCTATTGTTAAACTTATATGATATATAATACCCCTAATCCAGCTAAAACCATGTCTAAACACACACTTAGGCACAAAAGTATTCAACATTTTGATACAATATTACGTATAAATAAACAAGTATGTAAACCAAAAGAAGTCATTTAAATACGTTCAGTACTTACAGTATTTACTTGCTTTTATTTATATATATTTCATTTATTATTAAATGTGTATTTTTATTCATTTAGTTACGCGTTTCTGGGCAAAAATCATCCACAATATTAAATTATTTGGTCACGTTTAATGTTACTTCTTAGGTTTGTGTACAAATACTTTTACTTTTATCATCTTTTTTTGTAGGTAAGTAATAAAATATGTTTAGTTCTTTACGAGTACATATGAAATTTTATTGTATAAATTTCATTCAAGAATTGTCAATTCCTCTAAAAGATTTATCGCTTGAATTTTCACTTATGTTTTGGGGATTATTTACTCAATTCTCCTAAAGACGGTGCATATTTACTTAATGTTTAAATGAAATCAACCGAAATTAGAATAATTTACTCCTTTCCTGTGTCTCAGCTAAGTGAAACCCATCAATAAACTCAATAATCCTAATCGGATGAAGTCCTACAATATGTTTTTGGTTAAATTTACCACAATCACTACTTGCTGCTAGAAAGCTGGCTGTATTTAATCATAATTATAATTTAACAATATCTTTAGTTATCTACATTTAATTGATAATTATACAAATATTGTATTATCCAATATTTAGCTAATTCTGCTGCTTCTTTGCTCCTTCCTCGGATTGAAATTGTTGTCGAAAATGTTATCTTAATTTGGTTAATTGTTAATTACTTGCTTCCTTTTGTTTTTAATTATTTCATTTGTTTTCTTTTGGTTTTGTTTCAGTCAGTGAGTTTAGGCATCTGTTGACTTACAAATTGTCGTCATTGTCTTTTGTTTTATTTGTTATCATTTTGTTTATAAAATAGTTTACGAAATTTAGACAGAAAGCATAGAAAAAACATTGTAGTATTGTGTGATTGTTTTTGTTGTTGAACATTTCATTTTCACTTGTTATTTAAAATTAAATTGCCATGTTTTCTTTTTTTTGGTTTTTAAAGCTCTCGAGTACAAAAATTGTGTGTGTAATGAAAAAGCATTTGGGGCAAACTCCTTCCCAGAAGTTTCCTTCTCCTCCTTCCTCTAGCTTCCTGTGTATATTTTGGTTAACGCTTAACGCTAATTTAGCATAATATTTTGGTATCGTAAGATTAGTTCCTCTATGTTCATGTTCGCATTTTGTTCGTATATAAAAGCCTACAAATATGAGTACGGGTTCCTGTTTGTCCCAATCATCTCTTCTCTGCTCCTCTGCTAGACGAACTCCTCCTGCTCCAACCAGGGATGCTGCAGGCATTCCGCTGCTGATGCTCTGATCACCGGATTGTACTCGAGCATGGGCAGCAGAAAGTCTGAGAACTTCTTTGCCTCCACCGGATCCCAGTCGTATTTCTCCACCAGCACATTCTGCAGACTCCACGGCTTCAGCTTGGTTATGTTCCGCAGACTGCCTGTAATTTTTAGATACACTTTAGTACTAGCTAATAGAATTCTACGACTGACTCACCATAACTCGTAAAGTACTTGAGACCGTGTTTGCCACGTAATATCACCGACTGCGGTATTGAGCCGAGCAGCTCCACTATGTGCGCCAGATGATCCTCGTCTCGGCTGTAGGACTCGCCGGCATGTGGATCAAACAGATAGTCCCCCGTGGCCAGCTCAAAGGCCAAGCAGGCGGTGCTCCAGATATCGGCGGTATAGTTGTAGGGTGCACCCAGCAGCACCTCAATGGAACGGTACTGTCGCGTCTGTATGTCCTCCGTGAAGTGATGGTACTGGGAGGAAGGAAAGGTGATTAAAAGGTTGAAAGAGCTGGAAGCCTACTAACCCCCTTTTTTTAACCCCCTTTTAAACACTCCTTTTTAACCCCCCTTTTTTAACCTCCCTTTTTTAACCTTACGTTTTTAACCCCCATGATTACAGTCTTTATACTCACATCATAGCAGGCATTGCCCAGATCGGCGATCTTCACTCTCACGTTGCTGTTGTTGATCAGGGACTGTATGGTGTGCGTGTAGGACTGGCTCTGACACTGATTCAGGTTCAGGTTCTGATTCTGCGAAGGAATTGCATTGGCATTTACATTAAGTTTAGTTGCTGTTGTTGTAGTTGTTGCTGTGGTGATGGTTGTTGTTGTTGCTGTTGTCGCAGTGCCAGCTGTGGTTGCTGTTGTTGTTGTTGTTGTCCTTCTATCACAACTGCCAATATTGCTGTTGTGATACAGGTCTGTGACTGTTGTCGTTGTTGTTGATGAAGATGTGGCGGTTGCGGTTGCAGTTGCGGTTGTTGGCGCTGAATGCGTTAACGAGTACGTGCACGTGCTGTTGGTGGTGCTGCTGGGAGCTGGGGGCGGTGCAGTGGTGGAGTTGGAGGTAGGGACTAGGGGAGTGGGCGTGGCAGTGGCAGAGTCTGACTGGAGGGATGTAGTATTGGTAAGCGTGGCGGGGGGACTGTTGTTGCTATCGATCGTGGACATGTTGTTGCTGTTGTTATGTTGTTGCTGTTGCTGTTGTTGTTGTAGATTGGTGGTAAACGTGCACGTGCTTTGAGTATTTGAGTTCACATTCGAGTTGCTCACGTTGGCATTGATCAGCTGTGTGTGTGTGGTTGGGTAGGTGTGTGTGTGTGTGTGGGTGTTTTGCATATCGTTCACACAAGGAGGGAAAGAAAAGAAAGAAGAAAAAAGAACACGGAATTTTTGTTTTGGTTTTTGGTTTACGGTGCAAATGCAAAAAATCAACAACACACACTCATGAGCACGGCTATTCACAGTTGGAGCTACTCCAAACTGAAGTCCAGCTGTGAATCCCGTGCTACAAATGGAAAACAAAATTAAAGCGGCTTTTGGGAGGCACTCTTGGCCCCTTGGCAGCCAAACAGATCAGCACAACATATAGATATATATATATATAAACATTCTAAACACGGCAAGTCAAGCGGTAATTGGCACAGGTATTGCAGCTTTGTGGCCAAAAGCGTGTTAACGTCTTAACGTCTAAAGGCTAATAACATCAGTAACAGTTAAAGCTAAGCCAGTACAAACATTAATATCTGGAAATGTAGGAAATGGGTTTACTTTCTGGGTACGTGTAGAGTTCTGCTCACATGTGTTTGGGTTAAATTAAAGCATAATTATGGAAATTAAATAAATTAAGCTTAATTCTATGGCTAAATGATAAGTGGACATTCGATTCAAATACCAGCAAACCCTAATCCCAAATCGATTAGTTTAGTAACGAGAACAAGTAACAGGAACTATTAACCAAAGCAGTTAAACGAGTCAACAGGCTCGGAGGAGTAGCGCTTGGAGGTAACTCCACTCACTTTCCTCCGAAAGCGCTAGCAAAGCGTCAAAACACAATTACATAACGATTCGCCCCCTCTAGGAGGGGTGAAAAGTGTATGGATTGATTTTAGACTTTACCTTATCGGGATCTAGGCAAACGTTATTCGTTATATTATTTAGACTAACGTCGTGATCGGTAGGCGTGTCGCTGGCAATGGTGCTACTATCACCGATAGTATCGGTATCTGTGTCCTCGTCTAGGTCGCGGTCAATAGAAGACTGCGAAAGCCAAATGAAATCAAAGTAATCAAGTTTCCCACAAAAAGAAAGCAAAAGTAATCGAAAAGAAAAGCGTAATACACATACATATGGGCATTTCCAGAGTGGGCAGGGAATATTCAATAAATCGTCATTAATTTGGATGGAATTTTGAATAAATAATAGTCCCAAATTAAGGACAGGAAAACGGTCATAAATAAATGGTTTTCCGAACAATAAAATCGAATGGTCTAGTTTTAAATATATTAAATTGGTAGATACTTTAATTGTAATCTAATTTATACTCTTCGTGCGCATTTTCCTTGATTTTCGACCGATTTGTCCTATGGGAGCTGTAGGCTACAGTCGTCCGATCCGGATCAAACTTGGTGAGGATAATTATAATGGTACTATACACATATTGTATGAGTTTTGTTGCGATAGCTCAAATAACACAACATGTTTTCATACAAAGGTTAAATTTTTTTCCGATATGCGCTATGGGAGCACAAGGCTAAAATTGTCCGATGCGCATCAAATTTGGTGAGGAAAGTTACTATAACACCACTCACATACTGTGGGAATTTGGTCCTGAATGCTGTGGTAGTTTCCAAGTAATGTCGTTTAGGCTAGCTATAATGGTACCATATTTTAGAGTACGGAGTTTAAAAACTAATTCCTATCTTTAAACTACCTTTTTAGTTAGATTTCTTTGTGGAAATGCCCATATACACATAAATATATATGAATACGTTTATGTATGTGTCTGTGTGTGTGCATGTACAGATGTATGCATGTGTGTGTGTGTGTGGCTTAAACTGAGTGCAAAACTTTGAAGCCAACGCGATTACGATCACACTCCGCGCCGATGCCGTTGATGAGCTAGAAAGTGCACAGGAAAAGTGTGTGGAAAACTCACCTTGGCAGTGATTTTCTTCTCGGCCCGATAACGATTGCCTAAATTCGTAGAACCACCTATGATGGGACTATCTAAGCCCCCACCACCGCCCACACCAAGCAAACCGATGCCGTTGCACTCGTTGTCGCCCAAGAGACTCGAGTACTTGGAGGCCAGCGAGGAGGTGGTATTCGAGTTGAGGGTGGACGAGGTGGTCGTGTCGTCCTTGTCCAGCGAGGACATGACTACGGCAGCCAAAGGTGTCGATGATGTTGAGTTATTCGCTGTGCTGTTGCTCGTGTTCGTATTGGTGTTGGTCGAACCATTCGGATCGATCAGTGGCCACTTGGCGCGGGTCTTTGTCTGTTTCTCTATAGAACTAACTGTGAAAGCAGAAGGGTATTAGCCACAGAAATACCCTGTAATTGAGCACTACTTACTATATGAGTCGGGAAAATCGGCGCCCTTGACACGCAGACTGTTGATCTCATCGTCGATCTGTTGATTCATTGCCGCCGCATTATCAATCACTAGCAGTATGTTCTCCGGCTTGATATCCGTGTGGATGATGCTGCACTTGCTGTGCAAATAGTCGAGTCCCTCGAGCACCTGTTTGATTATGTTGCGCACCTGGGAAATGGCCAGTCCTTGGTAGTTGTTCTTCACAATCAGCTTGTAGAGACTGCAGCCGAGTGCCTCAAACACCAGACAGGTGTGCACACCGTTCACTCCACGCACCGTAAAGTGATTCATCAGTCGGACAATGCGCTCTCGCTTCACATCCATGGAGTCGGCATCACGTATGGCCTCCAGTAGACGGATTTCATCAGCTGCAGTCTCTATGTAGTGTGGCGCACTCTTTACCACCTTGAGGGCCACATACTTTTCATCCCTGTGGGTTACAAAATGGGTTTAAATCAAAGAAGAGGGTAGGAAAGTAAGGAGATTACTTACTTGAGATCTCGGCACAACCAGACGGTGGAAAAGTGTCCCCAACCCAGTTTGCGGACGACACGAAACCGATTGTCGAATATGTCGCCAATGACGACCGGATGATAGCCACCACGGCAATACTGTGAGGCATCCTCCTGCTCCTCATCGGAGCCATAGAGACTGCTGTCTGGTGAATCCGGGTAGATCTCATCCGTGGTGCTCAGCGTACCGCGTGGCTCCGAGCTAGAAATAAACGAAAATAAAACGAATAATTATTTTTGGATTAATTTCCATTAGGATCAAAGTTTAATTCGATTGATTCCCCAAAGCCCATTGATTAACTGAACCTAAGGATTTTGCACGCACACAAATGTAACCAAATCCACATCCTCTTGGACTGCTCCCACGGGAGCTGGGACCTTTTCGGTGTCCAGCTGCGGCTCAACCACAATTGGCGGTAGCTTAATGGTCAAGGGTTGCTCTCTGGGCGGCAAGTAGTTCTCCAGTATGCATTCCCTGGGCGAGATGGGCTCAAAGTTGATAAGCGTACGTCGATGACCTTTGGGTCGCTGGGATTGATGACGCAGGGCGATGAGTATCGGTCCGGCCGAAACACAATTTCGCTTCTTGGTGAACCGCTTGCGTCGTCGCTTCTCCTCCACCTCCAGCATAGCCTCCGCGGCTGCCTCCTGCGCCGCTCGCTTCTCCTGTTCCGAAACGAAGTTAAAGTCACAGCTCAGTTCCTTGGTGACCTCGGTCGTAGTGCTAGGAGGTTCGGGTACTACACTGCCAGTGCTGTAGCGTTTCAGCAGGTGCATCAGGTAGAGGAAGAAGAGGAGCAGGCTAAACTGCAGGCCATAAACGAAGAGTTCATCCTGCGACAGAGTGTCAATAATTTCTCCGATCAGCTGTTTAACGCTGCTGACAAACACGAGAAACAGCTGATTATAATGTATGTAGTGCTGTCGAATCAGCTGCCAATTAATGCTCGGCTCGGTGACATTGGACTCCTTGGGGCATGTAGCACGCTGCTCCAGATCCAGCTCGGAGCTATGCATCCACCAGGTATCCATTTGAATTGAGTTTATTTATTGAGTTTTGTTCGATTTTATTGGATTTTCCGATGGCGATTTCCCGCCTACATTGCAGCACCCAAAGTGCAGTAACGACAGCAGCGGCAGGAATCGAATGCAACCGACGGAAATCGAGGGTAAGACCGACGCGACCTTGACTTTCCTATGCGTTGGCGGCTTTCGTTAGTTTTCGCATTGTTTTCGCACGCTTTACTTTTCCTTTTTGCCGTTTCTGTTTCGGTTTCTTTAATTTGTATTTATTTTGTGCTTTACTACCGAAGACGCCTTACATAACGCTTCCCTCACACGCTCGCGCCGAGGAGGTGGTGGAGGTCGTGGCTGTGAGTGTGTGAACGTCGATGTCGACGTGGAGGTAAATAAATAAATCGCACAACGCAGAAATTTTAATTATGAAAAGTATCTGTATCTTGTTGTTTGCTCGACAACCGTTTCGCACCGCAGCATTGGCGAGAATGTTGAAACGCTTCTGTTTTCCCATTTTCCCCCATCAAATGAGCGAGCCAAAGTCAAAGAATTCAATTCGTGTCGACGCTTGTACAGCTCTTGCTGCCTGTGCAGTAGTTGTTGTTTTTGTCACTACTAATACACTGCTAAATATTGGGTGGCCGCAGCGTATTCTTCCAAATACACACATGTGCACACATACAAGCATACACACACACACACATGTATGCATATTCTTGGGTATCTATATTTTGGCGTCATTATCCAATGTACTTCATCAACTCATCGTCGTCGCCGTCGTTGCCGTTGACGACGGCGGCAAGTGCCGGTCATGGAAAAGTGAGAGCGAAAGAGCGGTAGAGAGAGAGAGAAGCGCGAGCAACGTCATTATCATCAACTAGATGATCATAATCATTGCGATATCTTCGGCACTGTGCCAAAATGGCTGCGAAAGCGTCATTGGTGAGGGGTACTCAACATGCAGGATTTCGATTTAAAAGAATTTACATTTAAATTCACGTCTTTAAATTTAAGTTTCTAAAAAAAAATACCAAGCCGTCTGTGAGTATTGATTTACCCCCTCTCCAGTGCTGTGGGCCTGCCTCACGCTTTGCTTGCCACTTAATAAAACACTTGCTCCATGCATGACTCACCCTAATGCACAAAGAGAAACACGCACCTTTGCATCTTATGCTTTGTTTCCCTTTTTCGCTCAGCGCAAAACAGAAATTTCTCAGCTTCTGTTGTCGTCGTTTTCTGCGTGTGTGTGTGTGTGTGTGCTGCTGATTCTTCAATGTTATTATTTATAGATCTGACATATAAAAACAATAAATCGCTGTAAAAATATGTGCAAATAAAACACAGAGAAACGCGTGTGTGTGAGTGACAGAAACGTCATAGCTTACTCTAAAATGCAGCTTACGACTTGTGCATGTGTGCGTGCTTGTGTCACTGCGTTTGCTTGTAGTTGTGGTCGGCAGGGGGGCGCGACGCTAGGCGTCACGTGGCGATTTTGTGGTTGAAGCAAATTAGAAACGTAAACAAACCAAAGTAACCGTTTCACACACACACAAACGAACGACTGTAAATATATGTATGTGTGTAATGCACGTACATATGAAATTATGAGTGGGCGACACACGTACATACGTATTACGTATGTAGTTGGCAGTAAAGCAACAGCAAATATAGAAAATGTATTAGAAATTGTTGTTCTATTTACTCAGTGAAAGCACAGTGGAGCAAGTTATATTTAGCATGCTATACATAATGCTATTAAAGCTTTTGCTGAATAAGGACAGTGGTAATTTTAAAGTTTTTTTTTTATTTGACTACGAATTTAATTTTGATAACTAAACCAGAAAAGTTTTAAGCAATTTCAATTAACCTGTACCACTGTGCGCCTGGGAACTAAACCACTTGGCTGACCTGTCAACACAGCGCCGGAAGAGGGGCTGCTCACTGGCTCGATGAATTTAATTGAGCCCACGTCGGGGCACGTGGCGTTTGCCATTAAAGCATCTAAAAATGAGTTTAAATCTATGACTAAGTGGAGGTGTTACTCACAGGCTGTCGAAAGGTCCTCGAACTGTTGGAGGTCTGCGCGATTTTTTCATTATAAGCGGTTTTCCTTATAGAAATGAAAATAGTGTTTACTAAACTTTATTTAGTAAAGCAATAAGTTCTTGGAGTACTTGACATTAAATTTAAAATAAAACCCGAAGTGATTTGTGAATTAAACTAGAACATGAATCAATTTTTAACTGGTTCACATTTTTGAAGGTTTTTAGAGTTCATTAAACCCACATGAGTTTAGGGTTGCTGTATTTAAATCAAATTAATTTATAGTGCTCGTAAAAAGATTTTTTTAAACACTTAAATTTAATCTTAAGTTTTTTTAATTTTAAATTATATATACAAAATTATTTTATTGTTGCCTGATTTAAAATTCAATTGAAGGCTCGAAAGTTTCCTGCATAAAAATATGCCTTTGTTTTTCACATATTTTTGGCGTAATTCCCGATTAAAATCCCCGTAGGTACCCGCTTATTACACCCACAAATCCTTGTAGGCAACTGCTTATTATACCCAATATTACCCAAAATATGAGGAGTTATGGCTAAGTGAAGTCGGTACTTACAGGCTGACGAAGGGTCCTCGTAGCGCTGGCATGTCGCGTCGCCGATTGAGCGGCGGTGAGAGCGAGAGCGAGAGGAAGTCCTGCTGTGCTTTATCCTCGTCGACAATGCTCGTTGGGGTGCTGTAGATGCGCGTGGTGGGCAGGTAGCCAATCTGCTGGAGGAAGTCATCGCGATACGAGAGTTTTGTGGTCGACTGCGAAGAGGTGAGCGTGCCCAGCGACAGAGGCTGATGAGTTGCACCCGCTCCATGATGATGCAAGTGCAGATGATGGCCGGATGTCACTGTCGCAGCTGGCACATGATGATGGGCCGTTGGATGGAAGTGGGGATAGGGTATGGGTGCAGGTGTCGCTGTGCTGCCACTGCCACCGTTATAACCATGTCCATGGGCATGCGACAGAAACGGAGGCGTTATGATTTTATCATCGAAGCTGCGACGAAAGCTGAATCCCTTCAGTGAATTACTGTAGTTGCGATGCGACAGTGGTGAGCTGCCCAGGTCAATGCTGGCCGCCGGTCCGAGCAGTTTCATGGTGCTCAAGTAGTTGGGCGATCCACTGCCCGCCGGACTCAGCGTTTGGGTCTGCGTCTTGCCACTGGCCGTGGCGGTGGCACTGCCCAACATGCTCAGCGCTGGCGATGTGCGCAGCTGGGGACTGCCGCCGGCAGTTGATGCCGATGCTGCTGTTGAGGCGTTGTTGCTGCTGCTGCACATGGAGTTGCCGGCCGATAGAGGCGGCGAGATGGCCGAGAGTGTGGAGATGCCGCTGTCGCTGCTGCAGATGCCGGCCGGTAGTGTGTGTGTATGGGTGTGTGTGTGCGTGTGCGTCGGCGAAATCAAATGATGCTGATGTTGATGCTTGTAACCGTTACCCGCACTGCCATTGTTGGCACCCACTCCGCCACCGCCGCCACTGACAGCATTGGGTGCGCTCACAAGACCGGCCATGCCGCTACTGGGCAGAACCGGAGCCAGCTTGGCAGAGTGCCCGCAGAGCCAGCGAGAGAGAGAGAGAGAGAGGAGTGAGAGAGTGAGAGACAGAAAGAAAGAGAGTGAGAACCAGATAGTCTCGGCTGCTTCCTTTTTTCTTCTTTCTTCTGGTTAGCTTTCTTTGTGTTTGTCGATAATGGCTATAAGGGAGTGTCGCCTCGTCTCTTCTCGTCTCGCCTAGCAGCTACATGGCGTCTTTGTCCTTGTCTTTGTGGCTGACGTCCTCCACATCCTTGTTGTCCTTTGTTGTTCTTTGTTGCGGCCGCTACCGCTGCTGCTACTGCTGCTGTCGACTGGTTAACGGTGCTTCTGCTGCGCTTAAGCTCTCAGGCCAGGCTCACTTCGGTTCACAGAAGTCATTTCAATTACTTAGTTTCGTGTAGCATACTTTTGTGCGTAGGAAAATCAATGAAGCCCCTGCCTTAAACCATTTTAATGCATTTTAAGCAGCCTTTTCCATTTTTCGCCATACACTTTGCTTTGTAACCCAAATTGCGCATGAAAAATCAACACACATGAATATACACACTCACACACGCACACGACACATACACGAACACACCAACACCAATACGAACGCCAGTAATTTTTCATCAACTATTGACTTGAATTTTCTTTTCGATTCATTCGTTGCGACCGTTTACGAAATCGTTTTTGGCTTTCATTAAGCAATCACAATTGCATTTAGTAGAATTTTTACATTTCTGACTTTGTGACTGTGCAGCAGGAAGTATAAAAAAAATTTGTTAATACCACATTAAATTTTCAGTATAAACTTTGCAAAGCGTCGCGCACGAACTCTCCGACTGCCTATCGGTTTCTGACCCGTAAAAACTCTGCAGCGAAGTTTCGTTGAGCCGCCTCCACTTACTGCCCAGCCTCAGTGCTCTCATTCGCGCGCTCTCTCTCACACTGGTCGAAGAGCGCATGTGTCGGCTTTACTGTTACTTACGAGCACTGCACAGGCATTTCAAGCATAAGCACAAGCACCAAAACAAAACAAACCAATGCTTAAGAGAGCGCAACGATAGAAGAGAGAAAGCTTACTCCCAGTTGCTATTTGCCATCTGCGTCCGAAGAAGTCAGCTGTCAAAAGTTCTGTCATAACAGTGTCAACAAACTAAATGCAGCCGTGTTTGTTTACGGTAAAACAAAGCAAGAGACACAAGTGTGACTAATGAGCGAAGTAACATTTTTAATAGCCGATAGAAAAATAGAAATGAAACAAATGCAATTTTTTGTTTATATAGTAATTTATTGATTTCGGTTTCGTTCTGTTTGTGGCAAATTTATATTTGAAAACAATTGTAATAATTTGTAATTATAAATTTTGGAATTTTTTTTTGTTTTTTCTTCTTGGACTTCGTAAGAACAATAAATACACACGCAAAACTTTTTAAAATTTAATTATCATTAATTGAATTTTTATATAGTAGTATATATATTTATATATGTAGTATGTATAGTTGTATTTTTATTAATTATTTTTGCTGGTTCTTCATAATTGATATCCATGATATAACACGTATGATGTCGGGGACTATTAGCGTTAATTTACAAAATACATATATGCATTGGATTAAAATTTTAATTGCTATCGAATAAAATGTGGATACGTATGTTCAACGGAAGGCTAAAAATCCAATAAATAATTTTCATAAAAAATAATACATAATTTGAAAAATGACTTTAAAGTGCAATACTTTGTGGACAATACATTATATTTGTATAATTTTGAATAACATTTTGATTAGGAATACATATAGTAGTTTAATTTGTTTCTTTCGTGTATTACTTTTTAAAGCGATTGGAAGAATCGCAAGAGAATTTCAATGTGTTCCAATGTTAGGTTAACTTGTCTTATGTATTTACATTTGCAGTTAGTTACAATGGGTCTTTATTCACCGATTTTGGGATTTTTATATTTGGAGACCCGTTGTTAAACAAAAGCAACAGTTTATTGAATTCTTTACATACATTTTTAACAATTTCTTAGTTTGTAAACCTATTTTTGTATTTGTTTTTGAAAATTAAATAGACGTCACAGGTTTCATCGTATGCCACACGAAAGATCCATCAGTTTTTAACAATAAACAATGACAATTTGCTTAGCTAATAGGCGATGAGCACACACACACACACACACATTCACATGTACTTACATACACTCACAAATGCAAATTAAAAATAAATACATTTATATATTTTTTAAGTATAAAATTGAAGCCTGCAGTTAAAACAGTTCACAATCCGATGCGGAAAACATAAAAAAATGTTGACAATTCGTGTCTTTTGGAGGCATACATGAAATCTATTTAATTAATTGAACTTTTCTGCTTTACGTTAATAAACTCACTAAGGTTGAAATATAATATTTATATATATTATGTTGTTATTACTTATTTACTGTATGTATATGCAAATAACACTCTTTTTTGCGTGTAAGTATCAATTCTAAGTATCAAGTACAGTAATTGATTAGATAATATGCATTTGTAGATTAAATAGCTACAGGGAAGTGTGTGTTATGAATATTGATTACACTTAATGTAGAGCTAGGTGTGTACATACACCTGTAAATTGTGTTTGACTCATAACTCTCAATTCAAACTGCATTTAATTGGTGTTTTTTCTAGGGTATTGTGATCGGATCGTTTGAAACTCGTCAGCTGCTGCTTTTACAATCAATTATCGTATTGTTAAATTAGAATTATGTTCTAAAGCTTATGATAAATATACGTAGGTATGTTTATGTTGTTTTCCAAAGTTATTAACAAAATCAATTATGTTTTTCTATTCTTTCTTTTGAAGTATATGAAATGTGTGTGTGGCTGTTTAATTCGCTCTCATGAATTGGGCTTTTGTTTTAGTCGCTTCAAGCATGAATCTAATATTTTTGCTTAACCATATCTATATATAAAGAAACAGAGAGAGAGAGAGAAAGATAGAGTAAGTGGAAGAGAGAGTCAAATTATAATGTTAGTTTTGAAGTCAAAATCAAATTGGCAGTGTGAAGATCTAATTGATAAACAAAACAAACGTGAAAACAATCGAAAAACACAAAAGAAATTAAGTTTAGTTTAAAATGTGCGATTAGATACGTTATATACAATCTCAAGAAAGAAAAATGTCTAATGAATCAACCGATTTACATGCGTATGTATTTAGTTGTCAGGCAGTGTACAAAGATAGTGCCCCAATCTGTGACTGATCTGATTCAATGGACGTCGTTCTGCACTTTGGCTAAAGTAAGATACTTTTATGAAGCAAAAAGAGGTTCCCAGATATATATGGTACATATATATATTATTAACTATTTCGTCGGATTCTCGTTGTGAAAATGAGTGTCTAAAAATATACGTTTAGGCTCAGGACTGTTTACTAGCTAGAAAGTTGTTTATGACTGTATATATATCTACTCCCTGACAAGTGGGGAGCTCCAAAAGTTATACTTGTAGTGTTGTCGGTATCAAACTATTCCGTAATACATTCAAAAGTGCTTTACTGTGTGTCTTTTACAATATATTTATATGTCTTTTTGTGTTTTCTTTAGCTTTCTTTGCTTTCTTTATGATTTTGTTTTGTTTTCCAACTAATTCTTCACAGTTAACAACAAGTTCGATGGTCATTGACGCTTTATGTTTAAGTTAAGCTTGTTATTGTACTGTACTGCCAAGTGTATGTCTATAGATGCACTAAAGATCTCCTTTAGTTCTCTGTAGGTCCAACTGTTTATATACCTGGTGTGTATGTGGTTTGTTCTGTTGTGTTTAGCGACGTGTTCTCATTGGCAGCCACTGGTGCTCCGGTAAATGGATTGACGCCAACCGCCGCACCACCGCTGGCTGGTGGTGGTGGCATGGCAAACACCGGCTGTCCACCGCCCTGCTCACGTGGCTGAGTGGTGACTGGTGCGCCGCCTGTGCCCAGATTCACATCGTCCAGATCAGCGTCCTCCTGTGTAAGGAAATTAAAGTAATTAATAAGAGTTTTAAATAAGGTAAGTTAGTGTGGTGACGGCATTGTTTAGTCAACGAGTTTTGGAACTGTCAAGAAATCAATTTACAATGCGTTCAGCTCAAGCAAATAAAAAATTTTTAAAAATTAAGACTATTTACTACTTAATAATGATTTTAAGAGTGAAAGTGACTTCGTTTACCCCTTAACCGTTGCCAAAACATTTCTTTTCTTGATACACAATTTTCCAAAACATTTCCACGCGTAATTTACATAAATTTGCTCATTAGAACGTTGAATTTTAGTAGCGGTGATGGTGTTTAAAGTTTTAATTAGTTTATGCATATATACAAATGAGGATTAATGGTTTTAGTTTCCTAGGATCATGCCGTACTCGTGCCTGTGTCATGGGCTAGGTCTATACTTACAAGACGTGGCTGCTGTCCCAGATGAGGTGGCAGATCGCTGGCATCTCGATTGCCATCGGAGCGCTGGCCATATCGCATATAAATATATATTCAAAACGAATAGGATCCCAATTGGATCATAACGATATATATATGCGATATAGATATATATATTTAGTTGTTGAGCATGAGCCGCATTTGTGTGTGAGGTAGTAGGTGGATATGATGAGTCGATCAAAAGGTAGTTTTTTTTCGAGATAAAAATAAACAAAAATAGAAACATAAATTTGTTGGTATTTCTGGTATTACTGCTCAAAGGCACACATTTGATATACAAATTGAAATGGAAAGAATAAGCACAGTTTCCAGCTTTAAGAAGAATCTGAGACGTTAACAAAAAGATAAAGATAAAAAACAAGAAAAACAATTGTCTGTCGGCTTTGAAATTATAAATAAATAGAATCGGATGGCTTCAAATATGTTTTCTGTTATTTTTATTTACATATCGAATGTCGTTTGATATGTGATTATTAATATTCGATAGGATTTCAAGTCGAGACTGAAAGTTGAGTAATTATTTATGTGGATAGCACAGAGACGTTGAAGCATTTGATGATTTTCGTGGTGTCCGTTTTTGATTACGAGAAACAAATTTCAAATCAAATGATCAGAAGGAAATAGTTGAAATCATAACAGAACAGAGGATTAGGTTCAAGTAAATGAAATGATCGAAACATTTGGTGGAATATTGGTGTTAGTTGGTGTATTACCTTGTTTAAGCCATTGCCAAAAACTTATCGCCGATTTCAACAGAAAGACAAAACTCAAACTACATACTTACCCCGAGAAAGGAAAGGAAATAGCGTGATAGATATAGAGAGCAATAAGAGGCAGTAAAAGTAGTAGTAGTTGGGGTGATAGAGAGGCCAAAGGAAAAGTAAATAATCAAAGCTTTTAATCAAAATATATATACTCAAATAAATAAAGCATTTTATTGTTTGTGTGCCGATTAAGCGATTTGCAAAATGCTAGTTTAAGTTTTAAGCATATGATTAGCTACAAAAACTACTTTTGACTAAACAATTGCCTCACAAAAATCATCAAAATGTGTGGAGTCCTGTGTTTAGTTTAGTTTCAAGTTAGTTCAGTGTGCTAAGTGCGTGATTAGTTGGTGTAGGTGCCAGTATGTGTTAGTAAGTGTATTTAATTCTTCTATTAATCGATTGGTTTTCTTGTTTTTTAGTTGTTCTTTTTGGATTGGGTGTATTTAGTAGTAGTTGTTAGTTCTAGTTCTGGGGGAGGGAGTTAATCAAACTTCACTCACATTTAAATGTGAATACTGATCGTGCGACTCGTTCACTGGCGGCTTGAACTTGCCGCAACAGAAGTTGCAACAGCAGCAGCAGCAGCAACAACAGCAGCAACCCGTCAACACAGTGCAGCAAATAACCAAGGCCTAGAAAAAGACAAAAAGAGTTAACTTGGCTCCAATTACAGTATAGTACAGTAGTACAGTACCTTCACCGCTGGCGATGTGACCACAAAATAGGCATTCACATTCTCCTCACCGAACTGCTCGGCAATGTAGAGACCCAACGAGCCATAATTATCATAAATATTGCGTTTGGTCTGATCGCTCAGTATTGAGTGTGCTCGATTGACCTCCTTGAACTGTGGGGATCGATAGATATCAAATGAATATATATATAATATAATAATATAAAAATAATAATATATATAATACTCGTAGTTTTGATACTCTACCTTGTCGGCAGCATCAACGTTGTCTGGGTTTTTGTCTGGATGGTACTTGAGTGCAAGTTTTCTATAAGTCTTCTTGATATCATCAGCTGTGGCTGTTTTCGGAAGTCCCAAGATCTCGTACAGCGAATCGCCCGATGTGCTGTAAATAGATACATAATCATATATATTAATTGAATTTTGAAAAGATTGAAATCTGTGTGAATTGCATGCATGCACAAAGTGTTGAAAATTCCATTAATTACGGGGAAAAACCGCAAAAAATGATCACACAAGTCAAAGTTGATTTTATTGTTATAGTTTGCGCATGTGATTGCTGCTGTCGGCGAAATAGAGACAGAGTAGGGAGGGAGAGAGAGAGGGAGAATAGGCCGCCCGCTCATCGCTCTTTAAAGCCAGTCGACTGTGGCTTATCAATCTATACAAGTATATATATTAATTCCAAGCGACGAGTCACAGTTCACCCGCCTTCTATTCCCATGCTGCGAGCAGTGTAGCTATTTAGCTGGTTTAAAGCTACATTAGCTCAATTTTAAATACATTTTAGCATAAAGTTCTAAGATAAGAAATTCTGAAAACTATATACAGTTACTGATAAGGAATTCATCTCGAATCGAAATTAATTAAATAATTATTATTATAAGTACTAATTGGTATTTTAATAAATATTAATTGATGATGGTAATAAAAAATAATCAAACGGAATTTATGCTTTAAGCTACGAACAGTTGACCGCCCTTGATTCATATTAAATTTTATTTATAAATTATTTTATTTATTAAATTTAGCTATTTCTAGCTATGGTATGCTGTCAGCGTGGTTTACAAGTTGTTACTTGCTACTCGCAGGGCTGCGCTGATGACTAAGCGTTCGTTTGTTGTTGTTTTTTCCAGTTCACAGCAACAGTTAAAGGTAATGCAACACGCGATAGAGGCGCAAACACACAAACACACATACACACTCTAATACATGCAGAACCAGTGGGACCCTGAGAACTAAACGGTACATACTCGACATTGAACAGGGCGCGGTTGGGCGACCGATGATGTCGCATGTCAAATGCGTACGCAGCGCAGCAGCAGCGTTGTCAGCAGCAGCAGCAACTTGGCATTGATGACGCACCCGCAAAGCAAATGCAGCCAAGACGGCATTTCCCGTTACCCACACAGTCACACTTCACCCCACCTCCTCTCTATCGCTCTTCCACTCCTCTCTCTTTCGCTCCAACACCTCTCTCTATTTCACTTTCCTTCCTCCTCTCTCTTCCGCTCCACCACCTCCTCTCTTTCCCCCTCCCCACCACATGCACAGCAATGGCCGCCAAACTGCAAATTTTATGTGCAGCGAAATTGTTGTTGCATTTCTTATGGATTTTCTAGTTCACTGTTGGGTGGCTGCCTATTTATATATGTATGCGCACCAGTGTTGCCAACCTAATGGCAGCTAAAAAACGCTAGTTTAGTTGGTGCTGAAGGTCAAAAACAGCGATTATTTTGTTTGGCTAAAGAGAAACTAATTTTCGTAATAACTTTAAGCGGCCAAAAGACTTATCTTAGTTGGGATTCGTTATCTGATGCATTACATCATAAAATAAATGCTTATAACTTATATATTTTCTGTAAATTTATAACCCAAGTCTAACCAAGCCAAATGTGGCGGGAAAGGATAATTTTGAGACAGCACTGATGCACTTATGCGTGAATCTAAAGCAATTTCGTTCACAGTGCACAATGGATTTGCCAAAGAGGCTTCTCCTTCTTCTTCTTCTTGCTTAACGGCTTATGCATTTTATAGCAAATCTACGTGCTGATAAGGAGAAAGAGGCAACGTTAAAGAAGAAAGGCGACAACACTTAAAACAATCGGAGAGAGCAGCAGATCATACAGCCATTTGCAAGGTCAAGGACACCAAGCACACACACACACAGACACACACATGCTAACGAATTATACAGGCCAACGCAACTTGCCCTTTGGGAATTGGGGCAGAGAAATGCCGCTCGAGAGCATTACTCATAGCCCATGTTACTATGAATTACTTTTAACTGGCATGAGTATGTGTGTACTTATCTAAGGTACGATGGTCGAGTATGTACAGTATGTCAGCAAATTGTTTTCACAAATACTTGAAAACAAATCATAACTCTTTGTTTTTTATCTTTAAAAAAAACCGGAAAAATTTACATATATATTTTTGGCAAAATTAAAATATGCGAATTGGATTCACTGTCAAAACAATTACTCGACATACTGTATGCAAGCACGAGTGTATGTGTGTGTGAGAGTGTTTGGCTACTCGCGAGTGCACGAGTGACAAGAATGGGGACACAAGCTGCCAAATATTTAGCGGCTAAAACCAACTATAAAACTTCAATATAAAGTTGTTATAGATAACAATACATAAGTGCCCATACACACACATACGAGGTATGCACAGGTGTGTGTGGGAAAGAGAGAGAGCACTTGTTGTTATCACAACTCATTGGCGTTTGTAGCACGCTTGTGTAATTTTGTTCGGCCAAATAGAATATTCAATAAGTTGAACGAATACGCCGTTTGATTGGCGGTGAGAATGAATGAACATGAACAAATTAGCTGAATGCACACACACACAAACACACTCATACTTCTAAAGAGACCCAAACACAGACAGCTTGGTTACTGAGCTCTCGTTCACTCTCTCACTCTTACTCTCTTTTTCTGTCTGGGATTTGTGAATCGTTGGCTTGTAGCCCTTGTTTATCCTAATGCCAATAGTGCAAAGGAATTCAATTTATGTTTCAGCTGCTGTTGCCTGCTGGCGGCCGCAGTCGCCGCTGTTTTCTTTGGCTGCTGCTGCGACTGCTGTTGTTGCGTGGAAAATCAATTGAACGTCGGCAGCGCTGCCTATGCCTCTGCTACTGGTGTTGGCAACGCGCATCTGCCATCTGCACCATGTATATGAATGTGTATGTATGTGTGCGCAGAAAAAAAAGAAAGGAATATGAAGAAAAGCGTTTTTTGCAAATTTAACTTACGACAGTTTTCTTTTATCCATGCCACCACCACTCATTTTGTCGCTGTTGTTGTTGCCGCGTACCTCTTTGATACGATATGACGACTATTGATAGTTGTTTTTAAATATTAACACTAGCTATTTTTTGCACGCACTCACACACTCGGGAAACAACACATTTGTTATATTTGTCACGAATTGTAAATGACTACGGCTACTACACGGCTATCGATTGTTCTTGTTAGATTGTACTAGTGATGGGCGACAAGAATCACGCACGATTAATAAAGCATTCGTGCGCACTAATCGATAGTAACGCTATCGATATAACAAATGTGGCACGCCCAAAATTTTAAATGTTTGCAAAAATTTAAAAATTCGTCAAAAGTAAAAATAATAATAATTAAAATATCTTTGTCCTCAACTGCGTTTATTTATCGATATGCTTCTTGCATAGGGTTGTCAGCAATTAAAATATTTATAGTGGGCGCTTAAATTGTTTTCGATTTTTAGAATATTGCGACACATTTAATGACTGCTTCCGTTTTGTGTAACACAATTCGCGAATTGCGAGTTTTGGCTAGCTAACAATTATCGATATCGTAATCGCTTTTATAGCAAAAGTGTGGCCATTGCAGTGCAAATCCAATTAGAATTATGCCGCCACCGTTTAGTGTTGATTTGGCGGTTGAAATTGTCGGTTGCGCGGAGTGCGAGTGTGTTGTAAGTGAGTTTCGTACTTTTGTGTGTTTTCTGGCAAATGTCACGAAAGCATTTGTGAAACTGTTACACATTTGAATTTAACTAAATAAATCGAAAACAAAATCGCGCGTGCTATGCTTCTATAATTTCTATAAAAATTTCATCAGTTCACGGAAATTTGTGTTCATTTCACCTTTTTGCATGCTCTCAACATCTGTGGCTCCGACACTCGACACAAATTATTTGCTGTGTCCGTTATTTGGCAACAGGTGTCAGTGGAGGCAACGTATGTGTATGTGTGTGTGTGTTTGTTTGTGTTTCCTAAATAAAACGAATTTAAAAACTGTGTTTATAACATTATAAATGCTGACATCCGTTCATCAATTTCTTGGGATGCTATGAGTTGGGATCTGTGTCAAAAATTTGGCTCTAATAAATTATATCGCACATTCACACGCTCTCGCGGGTTTTCGGCTGCTGCTCTAATGCAGAACTGCAAATAAAAGAGCGCAACATAAATTAAAAGCAAGAAAAAAAAAAAAAAAACTAAAAGAATATCTAGTTTTCAACAGTACCGTTGTATTTCGTGCGTGTATGTGTGTGTGTGTGTTTGTGTGCGTGCAATTTTTGTTAAAATCACTGGCGTTTATTTTGCCACAGAACGTGACAAATTTCTTAAACTACAAACATTCATATACAGTTGGTCTAGTAAGTGTTTTGACAAATTTATAAATTGTACATAAAAAACTTAATCTATGCGAAAGGTGTTAAGCGGTAAAAGAAGAACTTTGTTAATATATTTTATGGCAGAAGAATAACTTGACTAACTGTTTGCACTTACACACGTGTGTGTGTGTTTACGCGCATAAAAATTTAATAGAAAAAGTTTACAATTATGTTAGGTGTCTTGTTTTACGGCCTATTTGAGGAGTTTTTGCACTGCGATCCTGACTCACGTACGCATACATATAAACATATGTACATGTGCTAAGCTTGCCTGTGTGTGCGTGTGTGTACGTGTGCATATGTTAACTTTACATGTAGTATTTATGTCCGCTTGTGTGCATACAGTCATGTCAGTAATTTGTTTGACAAAATACAATTTGCAAAAAATTTACTTAGCTAAAAGTATTTCTTTGAACAAGATGAGTAGCAGGAATAATTTGGTGAATTGAGTTCACCTATTTTTAAACTTAATAAACAAATTTGCGCATACTTTGCTTTGTCGCACAAATTACTTGAGTAACTGTCTGTGGATATTTATAGCACTATTTACAAATTGTCTAAAGTTATAAAATTTATGCCAATACCCAAATTGCGAATTCAATTAGCATTCGAGCGCAAATGAAGCTATGAAACGCGCGTCGATAGCTTTTACCGTTATACGTTTTTCCACACTCCTCCCACGCACAAAACGCCCGACTGATTGACCGCCCACCAACGTACGCATTTCCAATTGGACAACTGCAGAAATACTTATTGACAATTCTTATGCAATTATGCACTGAGCCCGCAACAACAACTACAACGTCCCTTTCGAATTTAAATAAATTTCGTATGCAACGACAAAATAATTGATAAGCGTCATAAAAAGAAACAAAACAGCAACAACAAAACAACTGAAAGTGAGTGTAAAGACAAAAGTCAACAACGTTCGTTGCCGACACAAACAATGCGATGCTTGCCATGCAATTGCATTGCAATTTTTTTTTCACAATTAAATAATATTTTACGAGAGCCCCGAAACCCCAAAATGAGTCAGTATCAGTGTCAGGCGCGTGTCGTTGCATGCCTGAGCGTAGCAACGAATGGGGTGGTAGGAGGAGGTACTGCAGAAGAGAGAGAGAGCGTGAGAGAGGCGAACAGAGCAGCATCATATGTATGTGATCGCTAGTACAGTTGTTGTTGTGTGGAAGTGGGTGGGGGAGTTGCCGTTGGACTTGTTCATGCAGTTGCTTTCATACCTCCTTCTCTTCTTCCACTTCTTCTTCATGGTGTTGTTGCTGTTGGCTCCGCGACCCAAACAGAAAGAGAGTGAGAGGGAGAGAGAGATAGACAGACACATGCAAGCTCGCGTTTTGCATGCGCTGCTCGCAGTCGCGTCGCTGCTGCCACTGTCACTGACCACTCTCAATACACAGCACACATATTGACAGCTGCAGTGTTGTTGTTGTTAGAGCTTTGCGAATTATTAATTCCAATGAACGTTGGCCAAAGCACAAAACAGACAACATAAAACAGATAAAAATAAATGATGAAAAATGAAATTTGTTTGCTACTAGTTAAAGTTGTTTATTAAAATTTAAGTATGGCACTTTGAACCCTGCCACGATAAGCGTTAGACGTCAGGGAATTATCCTTATCACGCTTCGGTCTTTAAAATAAAATTAAAATAAAAAGCAGCAACAAAAGTACACACACATAGCCACTCAGTTTGTAGAACTCATAGCGATGATTAGCGAAAGTGGGCCAAGAGATTATGCAGATTAAGTAGCATGCAGACAATGTGTGTGCAGCATAAAAATTACCCACAAATTACCCGCAAATCACTCAAAGTAGCGAGCAAAAACCCCTACCCACCTGTAACATGCGATTTTAATTAAATTCGTATGTAGATGGCTTTTCAATCGGCCAATTTAACTACCACCCTCTCTCTCTGTCTCTATGTGTCTCTGTCACTCCTTCCAGCAAGTTACCTGCTGCTGACTTTAGCTTATCACTGGCTAAATGCAAAACAGACACTGGAATAATAACTGTTTCTGCATGTTGTGGCTTGAAGGGTTGTAAGTGTGTGTGTGTATGTGTGTGTGTAGAACATTTCCAATTGTTCAACACAAGCTGACATATGTTACACTGCGCTTGCCGCTTACCGCTTATCACAACACTCGTTCTACTCACTCCCCAACAAAAACAAAAGCAGCAACAACAAAGGAACAACAACAACAATGACGACAACAATGAAAATGCCTCACCCAATGGCACAATTACAGTTTGGGGGCTTGGTTGCATGCAGAGTGCCAAGTGGTGGGGGAAAAGTTGAGTGGGCAGGTAAAAGTGAGTAACAACCCGACTTTTGGAGCTGTGGGCTGCTTAAATGGTATCCCATCAAAAGGTTCACAAAAAATTAACATAGCCATAAAAACAAATTCGCAAATTGACGACAAAAAATATGTAAAAATATTACTAGGAAGCATGTAAATTTGAGGGCAACGAAGTTGAGTTACCCTTTAAAAATATAATCGGTTGGTCTAATAAAGTTCAGTTAAATTCGGTAGGCAAGCTAAGTAAAAAAATAAAATTATTTAAATAATTATTATTTTTTTTTTATATATATTTCAAATTTTTCTCTAGTTTTAAATATGCAGATAAAATTCTAAAATTAAGTGAGAAGTATATTTATTTATGTACTTTAACCAAGAAGCTTTTATTATATTAAAATTTTGCTTAAGCTTTAGAAGATTTTAATCTTGTTTTAAGGATTTAAGATTCATATTAAACTTTTTAAAATAGTATCTAATATATTTAATAACTTAAAGTCAGTTGGGAGAGAAAAGAGTTTTAAAAAGTATTTTTAACAATTTCAAAAATAGAAATTTCTTTAAATTTACGAAGCTCATTACCGAGTAAAAAATATTTAAAATATTTTACTTTATTTTTATCTTAAAAAAACCAAACTTAAGCTGCTTTTGTAAAGGGTACAACTGAGTCTGCTATGCTCTAAAATTTACAGCAATTCATTTCCCCGTCTGACAGCAATGTTGGCAGTGTAAAGGACGCTGTGGGCTTTTAGGCCGTGTTATTAAATTTCCGTAGGAAAAAAACATTTGATTGTGACGTCACTAAATGTTTCTAATGTTAGACCAATTTACCTTATCAGCCCCAAATCGAAATCAACGCAATCGACGCTCATTAACATTACAAAACGGCGTAGAAAATGAAGCGAAGAAAGTAAAGAAAGCAGAAAAGAAAAGCGAAACGAAACGAAATGAAATGGAATGAAAACAAGTGAAATTAAAGGAAATGAAATTGTTGCGATTTTATGTCTAGTTAGGTCAAAGTGCGACTGGGAGTGTGTGTAATGGCAATAATTTATGGGGAAGCTGCGGCGGCCTAATGGCCAAAAGGAAAGCTCACACACACACGCACACACTTACACAGAGAAACAATGGCCTAAAGCAGAAATTATCAGGGATTCTCGACTTGGATTGAAATGGAGAACGCAGCGGCAGCTAATGGACGTCAGGACACCCAGGGTGGGAGTAGAGTGGGGGTTGGGGGAGGGTGATGCCAGCGGGGGCTGGGTAATTTCATTTTAGGGCGCTGCAAACTGAAAGTGAACCTGAGATTGAAGTGTTTCGCTTTTCCGGGTAGTCAAATTAAGATCTTAAGCTGGCTAACAACTGAGACATGTTCTCCGTCACCCTTAAGCCGCGAGGGGAACGAGGGAGACCTGGGGGTGTAGCAGGTTTAAACTTGTTTAAGCTTAAAGCCGGCAAGAACTCAAATGGCAAATAAATTTAAATTGCAACTGGAGATTTCTTAGCTGTTGCCTGACCTACTTTCGCAGGGCTTAAAGCTAGCCTTTTAAAGCTACAATTTAAACTATTTTTTGTAGCTTAAGCCCTGATAAAGCTATGTAAAAATTGTGTTTTTTAAAGGGTAGTTTGTGTTACTTTAGACCCTGCTTAATTTAAGACTCTTTGGGAATGAACTCTCACTGTTAATGAACTCGCAATTAGCGTGAGTCAAACTTTTGGCAGGCAAAAAACTTTGTCGTCTACTTTGCGGCGTTTTCTAGCACCGTTAAGCTTTCAGCACTGACAGCTTTTCCTTATCAGCTGCATTGATCGATTGATCAGCGACAATCAAACAGTTGTTATCCAAGCAGACCAAAGAGCGGCAACTGTTGCGTTTTATAGTTTGCAAGTCATAAATGTATCATAGTAATATTTATAGATAAGTTTTCTAAGAATTTACAGCTGCCTTTTTGACGCTTTGAAGTGCATTTAACGCAGTGATGTTGATGCGTGCCACACATGCCACACGCGGCGTTTCAGGGCCAAAAGCAATCGCATTTGCAACATTTAAATGCAATTTGTATGAAATTCGCTTTGCTGCTGACTTTCAAGTGACATACAGCCAGTGGGCGTGGCAGTGGCACGGGTATGCAGTGGGAGAGGGGAGGGGATGCGGAGATGCCAAAGATGCCGTTGTCAAGACATTGCAGCACAAAGGAATTTCTTTATAATATCAGACACAATCAAGTGCAGCAGTAGAGCAATAACAGCACTAGAAACTACAACAACTTGGAGTCCATAAATCCACTGGAACATTCCTTGCAGGCTGCTCTCCTTTAAGCCCAGTTCTGAGGCTGGATTTATGTTGCCAACTTTAAGTATTGCCCTCATATTTAGTACTGACTCCTTAGCCCGAGTTGACGCAACTTTTGAACAAGTCACTGTGCGCTGCATGAAAAGTAGTCCTTATGTGGGCCCTTGTAGGCAAACTTCTTAGCTGCTTTTGCTGGCAACAAAAAATAATGAAAATTATAAAGAGACAAAGAAGTAGAAGAAAAAAATAAGTCAAGTTTGATAAGCCAATGACTTTTTACGCTGATAGATGAGGGTAGATCTTTGTTTAGGCCAATATGTGTGTGCTGGTACCTTAGGAAAGTAAACAAAAAGGCTTAGCAGAGTGCGCTAGACTCAAATAGGACCTGCAAAGGGTTTAAATGTAGTGGAGTTGTTGATTGGCTTGTGGTTGATTGATTGTTTGTTTGTCTTGTAGTTGAACTAGTGACAAATAGGGGCTAGCTTTTCAAAGCAGATACTTTCATACCTTATCTGCCTTAATCACCTGTCGTTTCTTTGAACTGACGTATGAAAGCATATGATCTGTGCCATAAATCAGCAATAATTTATGATTTCTGGTATGAGCTATGCTTTTCTGGGCCTTTAACTTACTTTACATGCTCAAATATTATTTTGCTTAGCTCCTTACTTTAAAAAATTGTCTATAAAGCAGAAAACGAATTAAAATCTGTAAAAAACGGCACATTATTTTGACATATCTTTGCTCACACGACAGTTAACAATTTGCATATAAATGAACTTGAATTTATAGCTTAATAACGCCACATAAAACAAGCACACTTTCAGGATTAAGACAAAACTGCTAACAGACTTAAAACACCCGCTGCGAAGGGTATACATAGAGACATAGCGACGCCCATGTCTGTGCCCTGGGCGTATACGCAATACAGCTGCACGTGCCTCAAACTTTTGAGCTAAGACGAACTCAAAATTGATTTTGAAGTAATAAATGAGTCCAAAGCCTGACGTCCATCAACACGGAATGTGCTAGCTGTCTCCCTCTGCCTCTTTAACGCCCTCTCGCTCACTCCAGCTGCCTCTGACTAGTGACTAATGAGTCTCGTGCTCTTTTTTTATTAATTGGGTCGACTTTATTGCCTTTAAGCTTACAAGAATCCAATATGATAAGCGCCTCTGCCAAATGGAGCCTGACTGCGTGTCTCCAGGAAGTAAATGCCTGCCAGTGACGCCACGTCCACGCCCATTCGGTGGCTGGACCAGCGACAGTTGTTGCCACTCATGTCCAGCACAGACGCGCACTTGGCCACTACGAAATCATTTGCATTTGACCACATTTCAATGGCCAAATCGATGGCACGCTGCTGCGAACAGTTGGCTGTATCGCAACCCGGCTGTTGTGCTCCTCCATTGGGATAGTAATCCACATGACCCAGTTGCTCCAAGGTGCCCAATTCACTGGTGTGCAATACTTCCACGTACTGCGCATCGTGGGAGGACAGTTGATGCTTGAGCTTTTCACTGACTTTGCTGGGATCCAAGGCGGTGATTTGTGGCAACTTCTGGCCCAGCTGCTGCTGCACTTGCTCCGCTGCAGCGCCGGCTAGGTGAGCACCCTCGGCAAAGCCTAAGAGCTGCAGACGTCTCAGTGGCACGGCGAAATTCTGATGCAGTAGGATTAACAGATTACTCACGCTCTCCACCAGCTGTGACTCGGAGTCAACTCCGGTCAGATCCACGGCGAAGACATTGCACTTCTCGCGCTGCAAGAGCGCAGTGATGAGCTGGGAGGAGCTGTTTTGCTGCCACTGTGGTATGGTCACACTGGAAATCATAGCTAAAATCAGTCTAGACTAGTCTTAGGAGGTCTTTGATGTACTACTCACACTATGGGCTCCAAGGCATAGAAATAGGAGCGCACCAAGGACTCCACTTCCGGTTCGATGCGCTGCGGTGTCTGCGGATTGCGACTCGTGTAGAGCAGATACCGCGTGCCGTCCTCCAAGGAGTCCCCAACTAATAAAGAAAATCATTTGTTTATAGGCAAAATTTGTTGACTGCGATCAGTGAACTCACCTGGCGCAGGTGTTGCAATCGTCTGCGGCACATTGACCGCTACTGTGGCCAAGAGTAGACCGCTAATTAGGCTCTGTATAACCGTTTTAACTCGCATTTTGTTATTAACTGAATGTTGTACAACGATTGGCATTCCTTAAATCGATTGATTGTAACGCGAAGTACGTCGAAGGCGTCGACTGATTAGATTAACAATTGCCACTCGTTTATGGACCAAAGTCGTGATAAGGGCTGCTTATCGGGTTAACCCACCAATGACACATCATTGACCACGGCGCATGAACTCGACTCTGCTCCCTTCCTACCTGAAACACTCCTCTCGCAGTTTCCTCAGCGCACAGTGGAAGAACTCTTAAAAAGCTTTTACAAAGATTATAAATTTTCCATTTTAGTCCGAATTAACAGCTGTTGTGCCCATTGTACAGCGCTTTGGTATTTCATTCACGACACCAATTGTTATTTATGGCTCTTGTTGTAGTTTGTCAAATTAATCAACGGCGCACTGTTGCATGGCAAGTAGCAGTAACCACCTGACTCTGTCTCTGTTTCTGCCTTTGCCACCTTCATCGCTTGACTGCATTGTGCATTGCAACTAATTGCAATTAATTGCTTGACAGATCAATGACTTGAATTTGATTTAACTGCTAGGCAACAATGCAAAGCACTTTACACGTCGAGCTTCGCTTCCTCTGCCTTCTCGCCTCACTACTCCACTGCACTGCTCAACTAGCACACCTGCTCTTAAAGAGTTAGTTCTTGCATACACACATATATGTACACACAAACATACATATGTACGGTATTTTAACACTCTGCTCTTCTAAAAACAGCAATCTCAGTTGATCTGACTTCCCTGCTTCACACACACAGCTACAGACGTCTGTCGAATTTTCTCTCTCTACTTTCTTTACAGCTCTGGCAAACACACACATATTACATATGTACAGGCTTCCTACTTTGCTTGTTCTCTGTGCTCTTCTAACTAAAGCATGTTCAGTTGAGCGTAATATTAACACACACACATTCAACTAAGCACAGCCTGAGCAATCGGTCTGAGCTTTCTAAGCCTTTTTTACGCACACATATACATATGTGATGCATATGCAGGCGCTCTCCTTCGCTTATACTCTTTGCTCTTCTTACTGCTGCAACCTCTATTGATCTTCTCTTGCATATGCGGACAAATACAAATACTCTGTACTCTTCTAAATTTAGTAAGGCCAGCTGAGCAGAGCTTTACAGCTCATAAAAGCAGAGTCTGCTCAATCGGCTGCAGCTTTCACAGCCGCTTTTGCTTAGGCACACATACATATGAAGGCGCTCTCCTCACATGCATGCTATACATGTGCAATCGTTCTTCTTTGTTTGTAGTCTGTGCTCTGCTAACTAGAGCAAGCTTTGTAAATCAGATATTCACGCTGCAGTTGTAGGCTGGTCACCATTTACCGTTGATCAACGAGAGCTTTTAAAACATAATCTCAAAAGAGAAAAATGGTAGAAAATAGTAACGTAGTGGTTATTGCTGATCACTAGCGACGAAGCAAAGAATAGGCATAAGAGGAGAAACGTGGAAAAAAGTAACTGTACTATTACAGGAGCAGAATACACATGTGGACATAAGCAGTGCGGCACACTTATAAGCGGACACACAAGCAGTGCTCTCAATATAACTGTGGTAAAGTGAGCCGAAAGAGCGATGAATAGTGGACACCACTGCATTAAACAGTTGCTTAATTCATTTTGATCAGAGCAGTTGCAGCTGCAATTGTTCCATTGGGAGTTGAAGTGATGCTTGGCGCTGCATCAATGTCAGTTTGCTGCACAATGTGGCAGCTGTCAGTTTGAGCTTAGCTACAAATGCCTCCAGGGGGTGGGAATTATGGAGCAGAAACCCAAGTTCGAGCGGTAAATTGGTCGTCAACTTGGAACTGGACAACAGAGATAATGATGACGTGTGGGAATTAAGTCAGCTGCGGTGTCAAAACACATAGAATTAGAACTGCCAAATTTTAAGCAAAACTGCAACATTTTGTGGCACGACAATTGGAGCGTGAGTGAACATACAGTTTGGAGAATGTTTTCCTTTCAGAGAAATGCAGACAAATCGCTTGCGAAATTGTCTGTCAAGTGCACGTGGCGTTGTCAACAGCAGCAACAACAACAGGAACTCTGTGAAAACAATTAACCAAACAACAGTATGTGACCCTTAAGCCCCCTCTGCCGTTGGGTCTATCAAAAGCACACTTATTGCCGCCTCAATGGGCACATGAAGAGATTCCAAGCTCAGGCTAGATTTATGGATAAAGGCGCGTTATTAAATGAAGGCCAACAGCGTCCCATTTATAACCAGGCTCAATACAGTACGTGCGTGTGTTTGTGAAGGGTCAAGAGGAGTGGGAAAAGAGGGCCCGTCTCTTTGGATTAACATAAACAGCAAGCGATATGAAGCAAAGTTCCATCACGCATCCAATACAATGCTGATAAGCCAACTGAAAAGAGTGTAGCAATATGCCACACTAACACACACATACACTGGAAGAATGAAAGGAAAGGAAGAGAGAGAGAGAGAGAGAAATCAAAGAAAAAGTCAATATGCCGGTTGCTGCTCAGCGCGAACTTTGAAGTGCCCGAAGTCGAAGTTGAAAGCGTTTCAATATAATAAATTACTACACGGGCTGCAAGTTCGAAGATTCCGACAGTATGAAGTATACGCACAGTGGTCAGTTTAGACATTGGCACTTGTTGTTAGTGGAGTGGAAAAGTAGAAAGAACTTTTTGGTGGAAAAATCATAGAAAGAAGGGTTAAAATATTTTGAAACTGCTCTCTAGCTGTCCATAATTAATTCAAAGTAATACTGTATGAATAGTCTGATTAAATTGCTTTAAAAATATTTGTGTTAACAACTTTGACCAATTTGACCACTGTGCTGCTCCCCACTTTGTCTACAAAACATGAACAAGTAGCAATTCCAATCGAAAGTGCGAAAAACTTCGGGCAAGGGCGTGTGAAAGCAGCAATCAGGAAAGTCTCCATGCCAAGTGAGAAGCCAAACAAAGACACATTGTGAATGGGACAGGAAAAGGGAGTAGGAGGAGGAGGAGATGGAGATGGAGAAGAGTTGGCTGCTATCAGTGACTTCCATGTAGCGTTTCTCCTTTATGGCAAAAGAAGTAAAATAGCAAGTGAAAATCATTTTTGATGTGCCGCAATTTCTCATAAAAATTTCATTACTTTGCTGAGAGAGGAAAGGAAGGGTAGAAAGGGGGAGAGGGGGCCAGGGGGATTGAGTGATAAAGGGAGTCTCATGTATTCACAGTGGCTGCAGTGACAGGCGCCAGACTTCAAGCTCAACATAAAGAATTAGTGATGTATGTTTTCATATATTTCCGGCTGTGTTTAACTTTATATACGCACTTTACTCCACCAAACGACCCTCGAATCCACTCATAAAAGGGCGACTTATATGGAGTAGGATCAAGTCTGTGCCAAAACTAGTAAGGGAAGTTGGAGTCAAGGTAAACAGACTGGGAAAGACCTGGTAATTAACTATTTCTGTAGCAAGCAAGTCCGCTAGTTTATTTCCAATTCCCACAAAGCTAATACACCCTCTTAAGCACAGGGTCCAACTGTGTGTGAGTGTGTTGTTGTGTGCTGGGTAAGCTAAATAAGATGCAAGCTGAAACTATGCTTAATGAAAGTTGTTGCACGCAGGAAGCAACCAGAGGAAGCCTTAGGGGAAGAGAGTGTACGTAATTAACAAGAGGACGAAGCAGCAGAGGTAAGCCAAGAAGCAGCAGAAACAGGAGCAGCTGTTGTAGCAGCTCAAAGTTGAACCAAAAATGTTGCAACACGCAAAAGGAATCGCTTACAAGGACACAACCCAAACGGATCCCAAGCAGCCGCTATTCAGTTCCAATTAAAGTAAACGAAGCAACGAGTAGTCCCCTCCTACGCCCTCTCCCGCTCTCACCAACCTGACCTAGATCTACATCCTCCCCCTGGCGCGTAATGAGGAGCACATCCCGTAGAGATTCACTGCCAAAGACACTTTATGCTCGACGCTGCTCGGGAGGATTTCTGTTGCTTCTACTGTGTCTCCATCAGACGCCAGCTCCCTGTCATGCGGAGGTCTTTACACTGGGCTACCTGACGGGCTCACAGCGCAGACCGGGTAACCTAGACTACCAACGACCTGGTATTACCATCTCAGGAGCCATTTCGTTGGCCGTGGAGCAGGTGAATGCCGGCAGACTGCGGGCACTGGGTCACTCCCTGCAGTTTGTGGTGGCGGAGACATTTGGGGATGAGGTGGCCAGCATAAGACAGACGGCTGCGCTCTGGACACAGCAGGTGGCTGCCTACATTGGACCACAGGAGACCTGTGTGCACGAGGGACGCATGGCGGCGGCTTTCAATCTGCCCATGATATCCTACGTAGGTGAAGGTCACAACATTCCTTTAGCATCCTTTAACCAATCCGTTTCTTCTAGTACTGCACCCATCGAGATCCTTCCAATAAGCTGGATTTTCCCACGTTCGCACGGACTCGTCCGCCGGACACACAGATCTCCAAGTCGGTGGTGGCTCTGCTCTTGGCCTTCAACTGGACTCAGGTGAGCTTTCTGTACCTGGACGATGCCAGCAGTCAGTACCAGCCCGTGGCAGAGACCATACTCAACACGCTGAGTGGAGCTGGCGTGCTCGTGCGAGACATACGCACCTGGAACACCATTTACCATCACGGATTCATGGCAAATCCCTTCGACGCGTTGGTGGAGCAAACTCATGCCAATACACGCAGTAAGTCGAAGCTATACTGTATAAAGTAACCCAACCCTAACCCTCCTTACTACCTTTACAGTCTACTTGGTGCTGGGACACTACTATGAGCACGTGGGATTGATGGTCAGTCTACAGCAGCGTGGACTACTCACCCAGGGCGAGTACTTTGTGGTGGGCATCGACATTGAGCAGTACGATGCAGCCAAGCCGGAGAAGTATCTGCGTGGCATGCTCATGGAGCACGTGGAGCCACTGGCCGCACAAGCCTTTCAGTCTTATCTCGGTATAGTGCCCACTGCTCCCGTCTCCTTTGCCACATTCGCCAACGAGGTGAGCTGCTCAAAACTGCTGATAAATCGAAGACATTCGCTAATGATTGCTCCTTTTTGTAGGTTAACAAATACATGGAACGGGAACCTTTCAATTTCCCCAATCCTTTGGGTCTCTTCGGTGGCGCTAAGCAGGTTAGCTTCAGTTTACTTCCGCTTCGTTAGACACAATTTGAAATCCCATTCACAGATAAGCGCCGAAGCCGCCTATCTCTATGACGCCGTACATCTGTACGCCAATGCTCTGCTGGCCGTGCTCGAGTCCGGAGGAAAACCCAGAAACGGCACTGCCATTGTGGCGGCCATTAAGGGCTCTCGCTATCTGAGCGCTATGGGGTAAGAGTGTGGAGCAGCTTCCTCCCTCTAGCACTGCCACTAAAACTTTCCTTTCTGCTACCCAAACAGTTACCATGTGTACATCGATGAGAACGGCGATGCCGCTGGAAATTATACAGTATTAGTGCGGGGTACAGTGCGCAACAATCGTAATCAGACGGTGCTGGGACTGATGCCCGCGGGCACCTTCAGTCACAAGCGTGGCAATAGCAGCAACAACGATGTGTTGCCGGTAAGTAAAGACTGATTTTCTATAGCTTTGAGTGCCTCTTAAAAGTATTCTCACACTCTTCCACGCTTGCCTTGATAACACGCTTAGCAGCAGGTAAGCGCTTTGCTGTACACTAAGCGAAAAGTCCAGTAAATAAGAATCCCTACTCATTTCTTATGTATTTTCTTCACAGGATCTGAATTTATTCCATCGCATCGAGTGGGTTGGTGGCGTGCGACCTGCGGCAGCGCCACGCTGTGGCTTTGGTGGCGAGAACTGCGTCAGTAAGTGGACCAACCTACCAACTTTGAGTTCAGTCCAGTTCTTAACTGTATGACCTACAAATTTCAGATTACACCGGCGAAATCTCCGCTGGCATTGCTGGAGGTGCTCTGCTGCTCTTGGGCCTCGTCTCTCTGGTGCTCTACCGCAACTGGCGCTACGAGCAGGAGCTGGACAGTCTGCTCTGGAAGATAGACTTTCGTGAGGTGCAGGTGCACGAGAACGAGCGCGAACAGCAGAGTCTCAAGCAAACCCGAGTGAGTTATAGAGGAATCAATGTGATTCCTCCTCTTTAATAGTCTGTTATTCACACTGACTCTTTTCTCTATTTGACAGTCCACCCACCCCCTCATACGCACCAGCCAGGTCAGCCTGAGCTCCAATCCCGATGCGGACTTTCGCTACACAACCATTTTCACACCCATCGGACTCTACAAGGGACAACTCTATGCCATCAAGAAGGTGCGCAAGAAAAGCGTTGACATCACGCGCGAAATGAAGAAGGAACTGAAACTGGTTAGCAGATTTAACAACTGATCCTTAGCAGGACTTAAGCTAAACCCTTTTAAACCTATATCTTTTCCCAGCTGAGGGATGCGCGACACGACAACATATGTGCTTTCATTGGCGCCTGCACGGAGCCACCGAATATCTGCATCATCAGCGAGTACTGCACTCGGGGCAGTCTTAAGGTTAGTGCGTTTCCTTGTTCCCTTTCCGTTTCCCTTTTGACTAACCACCCTTGTGCTTGCAGGACATACTGGAGAATGAGGACGTCAAGCTGGACAACATGTTCATTGCCTCCATGGTGGCGGACATTATACGCGTGAGTGCTGCTGTGTAACATTATACTAATGGTATTCCCCTCCCTACCACACTCCGCCGTTTACCTAAGACTACACTAGGAGTTTTCTTCTGTATAGAATGGTCAAGGAAGGTAGTGGAAGATGCAGTTTAAAGAGATTTAGAACATTTAGGCATAGTTATAGTTATTCGATTCTATTCAAAGGTTAGTAAGGTATTGAATTAGGAGGTTTAAATAAAGGTTACCTAGCCCACTCAACTTGTGATAGGTTAACTGATGAATAGGTTGAATAGTTGATTTGCCAATTGATTTCTCTAAGTGTAGTCTCTTTCCATCCATCACATACTCCACCCACTCCCACTGCGCCCACTCCTACTTCTCCCACTCCCTTCCATTAACGTCTACACTGATGCTGCCTCTGACCCCAAACTTGTGGCTTCCGCAGGGCGTCATTTACTTGCACGAATCTCCCATTCGTTTCCACGGCTCGCTGTGCACATCCAATTGCCTGGTGGACTCCCGCTGGGTGGTCAAACTGACCGACTTTGGTTTGTTTGCCTTCAAACAGGGCATCGAGGACAACTCCACAGACGTGCAGCACATGTCGGCCAAGTGTCTAAGTAATTTCCAATTCCTTCAATCAAATGACAATACTAATGTGCCATTCTCTTACCCCCCATCCCTTAGAGCTGCTGTACCGTGCGCCAGAGCTGTTGAGACAGGGTCCATCGTCGCTGGTAATGGGCACACAGCGTGGTGACGCCTATTCCTTTGCCATACTGCTCTACGAGATGCACGTGAGGAGGGGACCCTTTGGGGAGACGGGTCTATCGCCCATGCAGTGCCTACAGAAGGTAATGCAGCCACAGGATCAACTGCACCCATACAGACCGTGTCTGCAGCCACTGGAGACAGCGTTCGATTGTGTCAGCGAGTGCCTGCGTGAGTGCTGGGCCGAGCGTCCCGAGGATAGACCCGAGTTCAAGGCTATACGCACCAAGTTGAGGCCACTGCGCAAGGGCATGAGACCCAATATCTTTGACAATATGATGGCCATGATGGAGAAGTATGCCAATAACTTGGAGGCATTGGTTGACGATCGCACTGATCAGTTGCAGGAGGAAAAGAAGAAGACTGACGCATTGCTGCACGAGATGCTGCCACGCTGCGTGGCCGATCAGCTTAAGAAGGGCCACAAAGTGGATCCGGAACACTACGAACAGGTTACAATATATTTTAGCGATATTGTCGGTTTTACGGCCATGTCCGCGGAGAGTTCGCCCCTTCAAGTGGTCGACTTCCTGAATGATCTCTACACCTGCTTCGACTCCATCATTGGCCACTACGACGTCTACAAGGTCAGTTACTGAAGTCTCCAACTTACTTGAAGCAATCCCTAAACATGTTTCATTGCAGGTGGAAACCATTGGGGATGCCTACATGGTCGTATCGGGTTTGCCCCTGCGCAATGGTGATCTACATGCCGCCGAGATTGCCACCATGTCGCTGCACCTGCTCAGCGCCGTGTCCGAGTTTAAGATACGCCATAGACCTACTAACCGACTGTTGCTACGTATTGGCATCCATTCGGGACCCGTTTGTGCCGGCGTCGTGGGCTTGAAGATGCCGCGTTACTGCCTCTTTGGGGATACCGTCAACACGGCCTCTCGCATGGAGTCCAGCGGTGTGCCGCTCAAGATACACTGCAGCTGGCAGTGCAGACAGCTGTTGGAAGGTTTGGGTGGCTATCAGTGCCAAGAGCGCGGTGTCATCTCCATGAAGGGCAAGGGCGAGCAACGCACCTACTGGCTAATGGGCGAGGACGAGGAGTCACGTGTGCGTCGCACCTACGAGCGTTCCCAACGTCGCGGTTCACGTGCGCTAAACAAGTTCATACAAGGCACCATTAAACAGGCCCAGGAGCAGGCCAACGACTGTGGCATACGCTCCTCGCTGAAGCAAAAGAATCTGCCACGCAATTCGCTGACACGTTCCTCTAGCCTGGAGTCACCCAAGAAGCTGCGCTTTGCGGCGGGCAACATGCTGGAGCATCATCGGTATCATAGGTAAGTATAACAGACACATGCCTGCTGGAGTTTAAGCCCAACTCTCTTGCATCTTGCAGTGACGAGGCCTTGCTGGAGGTGGATTCGTATACTGGCCTGCGTCGTTCCTCTGCTGGCTCCACGCACTCGCGCTACGAGGAGTCTACACTGTCCTGCCAAAGCATCGAGCAGCTGGAGGCAGTGGATGCCAAGCGTCGTCCCTCATCGTATCCCACGGCCAATACGCCGCTGCTGCTCAACCATGTGGAGGTCTAAGCGCTGCGAGGCTGCTATCGACTACAGGAATGCTAATTAGTAGAGTTAGATAACTTTTGTAGTTACTTAAGTGAAGTATTATCCGCGGTGTTCAGTCTCTAATCCATTGCTTTAAGTGTCGTTGTCGTTGAAAGAGTTTGTGTAAAGTTTGTAGCATCAGTTAGTATCAGCATATTGTGAGAGTGATTATAAATCTAGTCGTCGCATATAACTTAATTGTAACAATAAACAAATCACTTAGCCAAATGAACCTACTTTTGTATTGTGTCATCAATTTATTTAGTTTCGTGGTCTTAAAGACGTTTTTGTAATTAGTTTTATAAATATATTGCATTGCGTTTGATTCAACTTAACGATTTCGAGTTTAAAACCAATTTGTGCATTTAATTTTGGGCACTTCAAAGACCCCAACAGTTAATTTGATTTACTTTTAATTTAATTCCAATCTTTGAACTCTTGCGAAAGCCAGCTTGCAAAAATTTCAAATATTTTAATTAGTTTTTTAAGTTAATAATTTCTAGTTGGAATTATCAATTTGATTGCTTTTGTTTGAACTTAGTTAGGCTAGTTTATATATGTACTTGTATTTGTTGTGTTACGTTAAGCCACAAGCTTTAAAGCGCATAAAATGTTAATTAATTTAGTTGTTAATTATCGAAAATTGTGTGTGTGTGTGTGTGTTTGTGTGTGCGTGTGTGGGATGGTCGATTAATAACAATTGGGTTTTGTTTATTACTACTACTCAATTCAACAATTTACTAAATAACAATCTTATACAAAACTATGCCTCCTTTCGGTTCATATCAAAAATGTTTTTATCTGCAACAACAACTCATCTACATAAAATATAAATACTATATAGATATATATATACTCTATATGCACTTGAATTTTGTCACAAAAGTTTGTACATACAACTGATCATCGTTTAATAACTACTACATAAATATATTTAGTACATAACTCTCAATTATTGTTCGGTTCGTCTGAACTGATAACAAACTGCTTTATAAATATATATATATATTTATAGATATATATTCAACACAAGTATATATGTGTGGTTAATTGTTAAATGCGTCTCTGAAAAAATAGTGTTTCAACAAATTTCATTTAATTATGCTAATTATTTTGAGTTTTCCTCTTTGATTAATTCAAATTTTCTTGTTGCTTTCGCTTCATTAATTAAGCCGCAGAAAAGCCAGTGATATATAGTTATCTGAACAATAGCAGAGTCGTCTCTAACTCCTCTATAACTAAATGGTAACTACATAAGTCAGGAGTAGCCGTGTCAACAATTAGGAACTCCCTTAATGTCTGATTGTTATCAGCAAATGTGGTAGAAAAAACAATTCAAATTCTAGACTTGGAGTTGGAATTCTTGGACTCGTTCCGCTGCAGGTACTGCGAACAGCTCCTGGCTTCATCTCAGCTTCTTGGCCAGACTGGTGGATCTGTGGAGCAGCCAAAAAAGTCATTTAATTCAACCCAAGCCATTGGTTTAAGCCACTTTACCTTCTAATGCCGTGTCGTGGGCTGGAAGGAGGCGTGTGACAGGGAGACGGTGGTGCTGAGCCGCCAGAGCTGCCACGAGACGAGGCTATCGATAGCGTGGAGGCACGTGGCGCAGAGCAGCCCAAGTAAATGGCCGATCCCTTGTCTATCTCGCGCAGATCTACGCGTGAGCCATGGACAGAGGACGGCACCGAACCTGGTAATATAAAATAAGTTAGCTTCAGTCCCTTGGTTTTCCATCTACTCACCTGTGTAGGCATGGAGACCCGCGGGACTGCTGCGTGGACGCACGCCGAAGCCGCTGACGGTGCTGGCACTGCGCTGCAGTGGAGCGTTGCCTGCACCAGTGGCAGCCTCCTGGGCCGCCGGCTCTTTGCGACTGCCCGCGCTGCCGACGCGCCCTGAACTGGCTACCGCTCCCACCCCAGGACCTCCTCCTGCGCCCATGCCAGCGCCCAGCGAACTGCCTCTGCCGCCAGACTTGAGGTTTTGTCGGGAGGAGGAGTTGCGCTGTCGCTGCTGCTGCTCCCGTCGTGCATCCTCTATGGCAGCCGCATACTCGGCAGCCTCACTGGACGTGGAGGGATGCTGGTTCGCTGGGGGCGGCTCGCAAGCCACTTCATCCTCGGGTATGCGATCGTTGCCCATAGAACGACGTGGAAGTGGCGAGTGCTTAGGCGATGTGGGGCAAGATTGGGCGGTGCCACCAGCTGCACTGGCCACACTCAGCATGCTCGGCGAGGTGCTGGTATTGCCAGCATTGGCATTGGAGGACTGAGCACGCAGACGCGAGTGGGTGCTAGAGGCGCTGGAAGGACGGCGACGGAAGAGTCCTTTGCTGGGGTCCATGTTGCAGACGCCTGCAAGAACCAAGAACAGAAGGAATATAGAGACACTTGTCGAACTTGTACAATTTATTGCATCTAAAATAATTAATGTCTAAATAAAAATAGTATAAATATCAGTGCTTGGGCTTGGATTTCCTGGAGGAACGCTTGAGCGTGGATTTACGCGCTGTCTTGCGTTTGGTCTCTTTCTCCGACTGCCGCTCCGAGTGGCAATCCTTCTGAGCGCTACAGTTCGGATCGAGGTTGGCGCTCTTGTCCAGATTGCTCACAAAACGTCCATTGTTTTCATCAGCATTGTAATAGATGACTTTGGGCATCACTTCCTCGCCAGAGCTGCTGCTGCTGCTCGCGGCATCCACGTGAGCTCCACTGTCATCGGAGAAGAACTCAGTGGACGAATTGTCATAGGAGTCGGGCACATTGAAAGTCTTGCGCTTCCATCGGTCTATGATGAACTGCAGCGTATAGCTCATTGAATCGTTGCCATGCCCATCGGGTGCCATGGACATGTTGCACACTGTGTAAATGGGAAGATTCGCACCTGTGGGACACTTCTCGCCGCGTGAACAGTTGCCCTCGCAAATGTCACGGTTCTGCAGCAGCTCCTGGTAATTATCCAGCGCCAGACCGCACTTGATACGATCCAACTGCTCCAATGCGGATGACGGGAAGCGCTCTCTGAGACGACGCCGCTCCTCCGACAGCTTGTACTGCTCAAACTCCAGCAACTGCGTTTGGAATCCAGCATTGGGATTAGCCACAGCGCGTCCAGCGCGCACCACCTTCAATGCCTCCTTCCAGTTCAGATGCGTGGCTGTCATAATATACGCCACAGCGACAGTCACTGATCTGGACATCCCCGCCAGACAGTGGATCAGCACGTTACCCTCGCGCAGACGAGCGGCATGGATGAAGTCATTGCACACAGAAAAGTATTGGGATAGATTTTGATCTGGCGTATCCGAGGCCATCACACAGAGATAGTGTTTGTCCTGCAAATGAAATTTGGATTAGTTTGGCTTTGGGAGAGTGGGCGGTAGACACGCCTACCGGCAGCAGACGCCTTGGACTGTCATGTATGGCTATAATGTGCGAGATTTTGAATTTCTCCAGCTGCTGGTGATCCTTGGAGTCGCGGTAGTTGCCCACATACAGTCCCGGCAAGACCTAGAAAAACAAATTCAATATTAATTAAGGTTCTCTCGCTCGCTCTTTCTCTTTCATCCTCTGTCTTTTGTGTATTTACATTGCCCATGTGCCAGTTCATTTCGTCAATTATGCGCAAACGTTTGTTCAACTTTATCTGATTATTGTATTTGTTTGTTTTATTCAACTGGTTAAATTTGTGTATTGATTTTTAATGTTGCTATTGGCAACTGACAACAATCTGCCAGGGACACACGAACATAATAATAACCAGGGCATGGAAACAAAACGACTTTAATCGACTGCCTTATCGACTTTGTGCTGATCGATGACCAAACGGTTTAAGCTACGAAACGGCTATGGCTGTCAAACGGTTATGTGTGCTGAGCGGTTAATGGTTGCATTCTTGGCTGAACAAGCTATTGTATCATTTTTTAATACACTTAATAGAAAAGCTTCTCGAAAGACTTCACCTAATAGAAGTGTTGTTGAAATTTGTACCATATTCCCCTTTACTCCATTATTAGCTTGTATAAATAACAATCAATAAAACTCAACTAAACAGCAATGAAACTTTAAATTACTTTAAATTATCGAATGCATGTATAATAAATCTATTTATTTTGTAAAGTTTTCCGTGCCTATTCGTGCTTGGAACTCACCTTGTTCATGCCATTTCCCATGTTTCTTCATTTAAATGTTGGGGTCTCCCTCTTGCAATTGTCAAAGATATTGACCAGAAATGCTGAAAGTAAAATAAATAATATCGAAGACAGTGCTTTAAAAAATTTCGACAAGTTCAGGGTAAGTTTTATGCCAAGGCTAAAGCCAAATGTTAATGCAATGCCGGAAAACACGATGTGCCATTTGCGCCATCACCAGGTTTGTCTGCCCCCACAATTGTTCTTCCTTAGCCCACTGTGCCCCTGATAAAAGTGCAAGTGGCAGCTGTTGCAGTGCAGCAGTTACCAACATTTTCTGACTGTCATGGCCTCAGTAAAAAACAAACCGACGCAACATTAGCAGAAGGAGAAACAGAAGTAGGAGCACAAGTCACAGCCAAGTCCCTCTCCACAGACAGACAATACGAATTGTGGCCTAGACGTAGACACAATAAAAGCGTCACATCCGTCGCGGAAGTAAACAAACCTTGACGTTGCTGCCATTGTTGCATCTCATTAGTGGGCTACACACACCCTGACAGGAGAACAGACAGACAGAAAAGTACTCTCAAGCGACCCTGACTTTAACAGATCCTGTACTTATCTACTCATTGTTCTCTGACTTATCATCGACTTTGGATTACCATACAAAATTTGACTTTTACAAAGCTAACGGAGCTTATAACTGTAGTTGTGCCAGAAAGAGCGCATTTTCGTCATAGTTCAACTTAAGATCTCTGTCGGCGTCGCTGCCCACACGACACAATCAGAGAGAACGAAAGCTGTATGGGGTGCTCTCGTTCTCTCTCACTATAACAGTATGAAGACGTGCACTGCAGTGACGTCAAAATAGCTTTGTTCAAAGCAGCGCTGCTGACTGCTATACTTTTTGATGGTATGTATGTATGCATGCGTGTGAGCAGCGCTGCAGCAGTGTTAAGCCCTTTTCTCTTTGCATAGGCTTTTGCAGATCTCTGTTTTAAGGAGAGCAGTGCCTTGAGTGTGGGCGTGTGAGTGTGTGAAGCAATGAACAGACGTTGCTCTCAGCATATGCAATGCAAAATACAGTTATTTATTTTCATATGTTGTTTCACATCTTCATTCTTTGCTAAAGAGAACTGCTAAAGCAACAACACTTGTATGCATTTTATTATTTTATTGCGCTGCTGATTCTAATGTATTTCTATATATGTATGTATATAAACAGCGCAGTGTTAGAAGACTCGCTGTACTCTCTATGTTAAGTGCTCGGTTCAAAGAAAAAAAGAGACAAGGAGAAGAAGTCGCTAAATATTGGACTTAAAGTTTAGCTCAATGGAAATGAGTCAGAGTATGACAAACCCGCTGAGTAGATTTACATATGCCAAATAATGGACTCAAGGCATAGGATGCGGTGTGTGCGGAGGGGGAAGGAATTATTGGATGGATAATGTGGCAACAGTTGGTTGACTGCTTTGCCCTTGCCTTTGTGGTTGTAGGCCAAGAAAACAAAGGAAGGCTCATCATAAAGTCAAGACGCTGCTTGGCTTGTCAGGCCTTGACTTATGTAACTCAACAACAACAGAGGCTGCCTTCAAGAGGCACATACACATCTACCGTATGTATGTACATATGTTTGTACCCACTCTCACCTGGTGGTGCACTTGGTACATTCACCGCATTTACATAAGTTTTCAGTTAAGTGGCGCTTTGTTGAATTTCATAACTGGCAACTGTCAGCTGCCAACAGTGCGTGTGGAAATTAAATTGACTAGCAGACGGACAGACTGCCACTGAGTGCAGGCGAGTGACAAAGAGATGCCACAAAGATAGAGCACGTGTGGCAAGTTACTGCAGCACAGCAGAGCTGTCATTAAACAAACGTTGAAACAGCTTGACACTGCCAGCAAGTGTCCTAATGAACGTCCTTCCCAACACACTCACACACTGCCTGCCATAAGGACACGTCAAAGCAATTACAAAATTATCGCTGGCAATTCTTGTCGGCATCGCTGGCAATTGATCAATGAACTGGCTGTTTATACCTTTATATCCTTTGTGGCTTCATCGAGATGGATTTTCGTATTTTCCGCCTGCATCTCCTGCGCTACACTGGCTAAAAATAGTTAACGGCCAGTGCACACCAATGGGCTTTGCTCGTTTTGTGCACTGACAGAAATGACCTTCGGCTAAAATCAGTAAACTGCTACAAAAAACTTGCTGTGCTTAATTAAAGAAAGTTTTGAATTTTCTAATTCATTTCGTTCTAGATTAAAGCTTCTTTTTAATTTATAAAACCAATTATTTTTACAGTGTAGAAAAGCTTAATTCAATTCAATTGATATGATGTCGTCTAAAAGCAGGGCTTAAGGGGCGACAGGACTGAAGGGAAGTGTAAGAGAAAATAGATAGCAAAGAGAAGATTTAAGTATGTGTGTGTTCGTGTGTGCACGGTGTGTGCTTAGCCCATGGTCAAATAGTTTAAGGGCTATCACATTTGGAAATTTGAGCGATGCATTTATAGAAAAGTGTCATCAAAAATATATGTATGGGTGTGGGTGTGGGTATGTGTGTGTGTGACCTCTTCAAAGCTACTGGTGATAAAAATTATTCTTGTAAAGGGTCCATAAAGTGAACTAAAAGCCATAAATGACTTGCCGTGAAATAACTCAATTTGGCTTTTAGTTTTTAGACTCCATGTGCTCTTATTATCATAGCTTGTCAAATCCAATGAATTAAAGTCAATTTGCACTGGACTTTTTGCTATCTGCTCGCCAAAACAAACAAAATATGCAAATCCGCAAATTGATTGCTGAACTGAGAGAATGTTTGCCAAAATGGAGGCGAGTGCAAAAAAGTGTTGCATACCTTCGGGCGCGCCGTAAATGGCCGCCAAATTGAACGCGAACTTTAATCAAATTAAACACGTGGTCAGCATGTATGAGCTTAGAGTGGAGAGGAGGATGGGGGAGGGTAGGTGAAGTGGGCGTGGTAAAGAGCAGGAAGTGCTACTCATGTATTTGTGGCCTGTGCACGACCTTCAAATTGGTCACCGACTGAAAAATTTCCGATGCTTGCAATTTTTTAAGCGTTTTTTGGGCCAGTTTTGCTGCCAAGTTTTTTCTACAAGACTTTTTCACTTTACTAATTGGCAACGGCAGCGCGAGCAGCATGAACGAGCTCGCTGGCAGCTCTTCTTATCAATTGCCAAGATAACAAATGGAATTCAATGTAATTCGTCCAGAAAAAAAGGGCCAAAACAAGCACACAGCCTGCATAAATTATCACGAGCCTTTGACCTTGTGGCACAGCCAATAATTGTAAAAAACATGAGCCAAACATGTCGCCCATGGCGTGCTGCTTGTCCACGGATACGGATATGGCCGTGACTTGGCCTCTCCAACGCCGTTTCCGGCTGAAAGCAACGGAATCCATTGCCTGACAAGAGTCAAACTCACAGCGGAGAGTCAATTATATCGCTTAGACAGTTTACAATAGCAATAAAATATTTACATTTATATCTAGATATATCTATCTACATGCAAATGACACACCTATCACACACAAGCAAACACTCACAGTAGGCGATAGACAGTGGTGCAAGTTTAATGGACTGAAGCTTTATGACTCCATCGAGAGCGGGAGAAGAGAACTGGGAGGGAGCGTGTGTGGAGAGTGAAGTATTCAATTGTTTGCCCGAAGCTCAGCAAACTGTGCAAACTGATGTAATAAATGTCTGCTGGTCTGGCCTATGAGCCATGAAAGGGACACAGCTACAAAGAGGGAGGAACTGGGACCAGTAGGGGCAGGCGCTAGCTCAGGCACGCACGGCCGATTAACTTTGTTTTTTGCTGTCAGGTTTAAACAAATTCCGAGGCAAACTCAACATATGACAAACACAACAACAAGTAAAGCCCAAAAAAATCTTCTTTCTCTGTAGTAAGTGAAATATGAAAAGACAGCGCCGCTTTGTCTGACGGCAATCAAATGTCAGGATAAGTGAGCAGAGCATGAAAATAGACATATATTCCTAGAATACAAATAGCATACAGCATATAGTATATATTGGAAGCGTAGCCGTACAGACGCCGACTCATGAGCCATCGAACCGAGGAAAAAAGCCGGCAACATCCACGTGCTGTCATAAAATGGTTTATTAGCATAGAACCAGCTGGGCATAGAGAGAGAGCGAGAGTGGGGAGGAGGTACAAAGGGAAATCTGCTGATTCGTACTATTCAACAGCAACCAGCATGTGCTCTCTGTGTTCAGTGCTCTGTGCTCTGTCCTCGAGCCTATGGGCCATCATGAAGTTAAATATTTACAGCTCCTAAGCAAACGCACAACAAGCTCTGAGTGTTGCAAGATTTCAAACTGCTGACCAGCAACTGTGTCCGCACGAGCCAGTGCTGTCGTTTAAGCTTATTTATAGCTAGTATTAGCAAAGGGTTTAAGGTTTAAGCGGCAAGAAAAATAAAGGAAAAGGGAAGAATTTTAATTTTTGTTATAATTCAAAACTATTTTTCAATTAAAACTTCACCCTTTCCTATTTAGGTTGCTTTAAATAAATCATGCCCAAGTTTTAAATTGCCATTTATAAGCGTCTTCTAACAAGCTAGCCAGTTTGGTCCCCAAAAAGTTCTGTCAACACTGCTGACAGTGACAAAGTGTTGCATTCGCAGCAACAAGGCAATGGAATGTGATTAGTAGGATATGAAAATCCACAAAAGGACGCACATATTTTTCCATTTTCATGCCATGCGAGCGTTCTTCAAACAAATATTTCCAGTTAATTAACGGCATTCATCAACAGACGCTCATAAGCACGAAGTGGGGACGAAGAGGGCAAAGGGTGGGCAGAGGGAGAGGGGAATGTAGGGAGAGGGGATCAAAATGGGGAAAGGGGGTTGTAAAATCTATGTGAAGGTTAGCAGACAAGTGCAAGTGCAGCCAGCAGGCAGCTCTAGCCGAGTGTAAACGACTTCAAGATACTCTTGACTGCACTTCAAAATAAATAAAATAAATTTGAAATGCATGGACATGCACTACACTGTTCAAAATGTCTTTAAGCTTAAAGATTTTATATAAAAAATTTGTTAAACTTATAAATTTCTTGGGAATAGCAAACATATCAGTTAATTCGAGTTCCTTGTAACTTACTAACTTACGTTAACTAAATTATTAAACCATTCAATCCTTTCCTCACGGCTTAAGAAGGCATAATCCACCAATTCAATTTAAAAATTCCCTATAATTCTATTTATTTTTTATATGACTTGAAATAACTAAAAATATATTCATTTTTTTCTGCCATTATTTTAAAATTTTATTTTAATTTATCTTGATCTTGCCAGATAAACTTTAAATATTTTTAAAAGTAACCCCAATCTTTTCGTCTTTAAGTGCCTGCTTAAAAAGGGAATCCTATTAAAAATATATCATAAACTTTACGCAAACTTTGCCAACTTTTAATGGCCCTTTACTTACATGAGCCCAAGTCCATTATACCCTTTCTTGGCGAATTTTTAATGAGCACAGAGTCTAAAAAGGGCAATGACAACCAATAACGAAATGAAGTGAAAACGTTGCACTCAATTTAAGCATTTCAGCGAATGGAACTTTCATTAAAATATATAATTTAAGCAGCTTATGAGAGCGAGCCTCGAATCCTGAATACTAATTCGGTGTTGCATACAAAATGTGGGGGACAAGGACACAAATTTGGGTTTTGTGTGCATCAGGGGAAATTATGTGGAGTTAGGACGAAACGCAGCTCATTAGTTTGGCTCAACTCGAGCGATAAAAGTGCACACAGAGGCCGTAATACCGTTATTATGTATGGCACATGACTGGCATGGATTTGAAACACTGTGCATTGTTTTAGATCAATCGTCAGTCGTTGATTGAGCAAAGCACAATTATGGTCATCTAAAATGAATGGGGAAAGTGAACGGAAATGGAAATGGAAACTGTTGTTGCAGTGTAAGTGAAATGGATGGCACGTTTAGAGCCATTTCACACCAATTTAGAGCCAGGCCAACACACAGGGCTCAAAGCACAAAGGGCTCAACGGGTCCAAAGCCGTTTAGCCTCAGCTACGACCATACATATTACTCATACGACCCGTGTGGTGCGATTTTTTGTAGTTTTCAGGTAAAAGGGGGACTACGCTAATTTCCCAGTTGCGTGCAGACATTTATTCGTAGTACTCATTAAATAAAAAACGCAATAAAAAAAGGGAAAACGGGAAAACCTGCAAATTACGCCATTTTCTGTAGTGTAATTTTCTAGCCATTTGCGTAGCAGGTGTTTTAAGCTTTTCGGCTGGCTTCCAAGTAGTCACAACTTATGAATAAAATTACTTACGTTGCTTTAGCTGCTGTTGAAGTTTTTCCACCGTTTTCCTTCAGCTTTTGTCCTATCAGCGTTGCTGCATTTGGCGCGCGGAGAGAGTTAAATTTGCGGCACGAACTAGAACTCCGGCGGAGAGAGAGCTGGCGGTCGTGTCAGTGACTCCTTTACAGCTATAGCTGCTGTAGTATCTCTGCTGCTGCTGCTGTTATATCACATATCAGCGCCAGCGCCAACGCTACGTCGACGTCAGCGTCAACGTTCCCGAAATTTTGATTGAATTAACTTTTTGTGCGTTTCTCGATTTTGTGGCTTTTGTTTGTTTGTTGTGTTGATTTTTTTCTGTTGTTTTAATTGTTGCTACTTGTAAAATTTGATCGGTGTCTAAATGCTAAATAAACTGGCAACTGGAAACTGGCAACGGACGACTGACAACTGCCTGACAGTTTATTTGTTTTGGGGCATTTTTATTTAATGTTTTTCTGCTTTTTTTCTGCTATTTCGATTTGGTATGTGCGTGTGTGGGTGTGTGGCTGTGTGAAAGGCAACGAGCGGCAATGAAACGAATGGAGTAGCAACAACAAAATAACAAAGTCCAACCGCAACAACGCCACGACAGTTCAGTACTCAAAAAAGTAACACAAGAAAATGTATATAAAGGTGTTCGAAGGAGAAAAAGAGCCGAGTTCCGAGCCTGGAGTCCCGAGTTAGAACCGTTAAAAGCGCTAAAACGCCTCAAACGCTGGCCACAGACTGACTCCGTGCTCGAGCCCGAGACACAACTAAAGTCCAAGCCCCTAAAAAAGCGACTCGAGTGATTCTCTGCCACAAGGAGGCACATGAATGAAGGTACCGACACGAACTAACATGAGCAGACATGCGCAGTGGGAGGCCCCGAAAGAAGCGCGCCAAATGGAATCACTCAAAACATCTACTCAGTTGGCAGAACTTTTATGTGGTTATATAATCATGGTAATGGTCTAACTAGGCAAACTTGGAGGAAGAGTGGGAGATGGAGAGGGGCAGTGTGAGAGAGAGACATGCACTTGACCGGCGAGCTTTAGCTTTACTCAGACTGGAAGCAGCATTCAGATAAACTGCACAATCATACTCATAGTTTCATCGCAGTCATTCATGATCCATCAATTCAGTTTCAGTTTCGCTGCCGTTTTGGGCACGACCCAGAACCCCATTAAAGGCACGCGAGCGAGGCTGGGACTAGGCTACAATTGTCATCACTTTTGTGTACGAAATGCGAGTGAGCAAGTGAGCGAGTAATGCCATTGTTGTTATGCATACCCGTAAGTCGGTTTAGGCAGAGGGTATATTATGAGCGTAGCAGTGTTTGAAAAGGCTGTAGCTAAGTGCTTTACAACACTACGCGTGTTTTTGGGTTGCGCTTTAGTCACTAGTGTGGTTTGTACTTATAATTTGAGCTGTTTCTCTGCACCTCTTAGCTTATTTGGGTAAGAATATAAAGATAAAGTTGGTTTCAATTAAAAGGAAGTACTGAAAAGAAAGTCTGCTTACTCATGGTCTTAAGAAAGTTCCAAATAAAGCTAGTCAAGGCAGTTTAAAGTTTTTAGCCAAGTCTAGCGACTAACTACACACATACTAAAATCCTTTACTGCAGTTTAAAATTAGTTAGTACTACGTAGATAAAATGAACACATATTTTTGCACAAAGATCGTTTGGGTTGATCTGTTTGGATGCAAATTGATTTCAATTTCGTACTGAAAAGACGTGTATGCACATTCGTAGACGTATATGCATAAATATTGTATATAAAAACGTATTTGTGCAATATTTAAATATGAATTATTTCAATTTGATATGCTCAGCTGCCTCAGTTGTTGTTGATCATTGTGGATGTTTTGTGGTTGTTGTTGCCCACGCCCGAAATCATTTGGAAAATACATCGAACGCAAATAGCGGCAACGGCCTGGCACCGTTCTGAGTGGGCGTTTCGGTGACCAGGCGATATTTGTTGTATATATACACATACAATATGAATATATGTATACAGTCTTCCAATGAAATGCGACAGTCTCCTATGACGCATCATTTTAGCCAAGTTAAGCACTGAACAGCTGCTGAAAATTCTACAGAAAATCAATTACATATTCACTGTGCCCATTCCGATTACAGCTGTAATTATATATCGATCATACGATCGTTAGAACTATCGATCAGTTGTTTTGCTGCCCACCTTCCGCGTAGGTGTGTGAAGAACAACAAAAACTCGTGACGTAGTGTTGTCGCTCTGTGCAAGACATGTAGGCGGCGCTGTCAGCTTATAAATATGTATTACTTCACAAGCACACACACACACACATACCTGTGTGTACATATCTATTTAGATATGAGTGTGCTTTGAGCTGCTTCCAGAAGCCATGCGACTGCCTGTGGAATTTGGCACACTCTCGTGCTCTATCCCTCCCACTCTCTCGCTCTCTGGCTCTTTTTACTCAGCTGTTGAATTTATGGTACACTTAGAAAGATAGCGATCACCTTTAATTATCTGAAATAAAGCTATTGATAATCACGCTTATCGGAAGTGTGATAGGCTGATTATTATAAAGCAATAGCTTTTATAAATTTAATTTATTATACGAAATAAAAAAGACGAATAAAACGATAATAATAAAATTTTAAAGAAAATCCTACTTTATCTATAATTATTCAAAAACTAATTAGTTTTCTATAACCAAAAATTATATTGAAATATTATGCAATTTTTTTATTAATTGTTTTAGCATACAAAACAAATATTTTTGTCTAGTGTATTGTAGTTGTTTTTGCCAACATTGGCTATTTATAAATCTGATGTGTGTATGGCATCTTGGCCCACGATCTCAGATCACAGAGCGCTGACAAAAGCTCTGCTGCGCAGAGAGTAATAGAGAGCGAACGAGCGAAAGAGAGCGTGGAATGAGAAAGCACAAGCAATGAGAATTTTATTGACACACAGTAAGAAAAACATTTACCTTTTTAGGCCTTAACTGGCAATGATTGTAGCGTCGCTAAGAAAGTTAACGGGCCGCGTGGCAGCTCAAGCAAGCAAAGCAAAGAGAGCCAGAGTGAGAGTGCGGGGCCGTCACACAGGAATAGTGGAAGAGAGCCCGCGCTCGAGAGCGAGAGCGTCGATGCCAAAGGCAGCAGCGGCAAGGCAGAAAGCAAAGCGAACGAACAAACTTGCGCTCAGTCGATGAACAACTCTTGTAGTGAACACAGTGGACAGCGACGTGAATTTAGTGGACGTGGACAAACGGACGGTTGGACTACGTGGTCGTGTGTGCGTGCAGTGGCAATGTGCAAAAATAAAAAATCTATAGGTGTTGTATATTTAAATTGAATGTATATAAATACAAAGCATCGTATCGCACACAAACCAATCTAGTTAAAGAGCCAGTGAGTGCTAGAGAGAGAGAGAGAGAGAGAGGCAGAAATAGAGAGCTGCCAAACGGAAATAAGAAATAAGAAAAAAGTTAGCAGAGTGTCGAGAGTGCGTCGGAGCTAAGCAGCTGTCGTAGCTGTTGGAAAGTGTAACCAAAGAGTGACATCACGCCAGCGGAGACGGAGGCGAAGACGAATCGCAGTAATTAGCAGAGATTTCTGTTGTTGTTGTTAACCGCAGGTAGTGGCCGCAAAGCGTTACAATCGACAGCGATAAATATCGCACATACTTATACAAATTTGTATCGAATTGTTACGAACGCGGGCACACAACAGCCGGCTGTGGAACGTACGAGAATCAACGGAGAAACCGCCAATCTCAAGGTGAACCTGACTGCCTGACTGACTGCCTGCCTGAATATAGCAACTGCAGTAGCAGCAACAGTAGCCACACAACTCAAAGCAAATTATTTCGAAATTAGTCGCAGCGAGGCAACGAATACGTCAACGAATACTTGACAGGACTCTCCCAACATGAAGCCAACTGTGATAGCAGCCAATCAGAGTGGCGCAGGCGGTGGCGGTGGCAACGGCTCACCCGCAGGACCCGGCATCAATATACCCGTGAATCGAGAGTATATAGGCGGCAATATGCACAGCTCCTCGCCACAGCAGCAGAACTATCAGCCTCAGCAGCAGTTCTATGCCAATCAGCCTGCGTATGGCTCTCCACGCCAGCAGCAGCACCACCAGGCTCCTCCAAATCAGCAGCCACATTTTCAGGTAAGTGCAAGTGGATGGCCGGCTGTGGCTGGCTAAAATCAGCGTCGCCAGTTCTCAAGGTCAGATACATATTCGTATATGTATATATGTACATATAGGCGCCAGACAAGGTCGCTTTTGTGCTATTGTTGTTAACGGCAGTGAACATTTAATTAGCTCCAATGATGAAAAACGTTTTATAAATTTTTGTTTTATCTGGGGGCCAGTGAATCCTTCAAAAGCTGGTTTTTCCCATAAGTCAAGTAAAATACAATAACACAAACAAATAAAACGCTTTCGTTGCGTAAAAGTGAATTACGTGGATTACCCCCTGGAGCTCTACCAAATTCGTGTGTGTTTCTAGTATACTCGCCTTGTTTGTATGTGTGTCTCACTCAAACACACACACACAGACAGACGCACACTTGCATGCGCTTTACAGAGTGCAGTTCCAACCCCTATGAGAGCTGCACAGTGTGTCAAGTATATATGCACACACTATTGACCTACTTGAGTTGCCCTATGCGGTGTTTCTCACTTTTCGCACACTGTCAACGCTGCGTATGATTAATGTGACGCCGCCTGTGGAAATTTACCCAGTAAAATGAACGCTTTTCATTTACTTTAAATTTTCACTCAATGAACATTTGTTTCCCTTGGGGATCACTTGAAAATCAGACAAATTTAAAAGCATACGCCTCGTGGAAGTACACTGATTGGCTACCTAATCTTATATTGCCCATGGCATGCGTCGAGTATCAAGTGTTTTATGAACAAGAATTTTGCTTTCTATTCGACAATTTCTAGAAAATACACGATGATAGACAAACGCAAATGCTCTGCCCAGCAAAAGAGGAAATAAAAAAGAATTAAATAAATAAATTCAGATGAGAGCGGCAGAGGCAGCGGCAGCGGCAGAGAGTCGTCGGTACCAATTAAATCACAACGCTGAGTAAATTATTTCTCAGAGTAAAATACACTAAAATTTCCGACTCTGTCGCAGCTGCTGAAGGTGCACTCACACACATACTCGCACATACACGTCTTACGTACATTTTGATGTACGCGTGTGGGTGTATAAATGGCAAAACGTACATATAATTATACATTTATTGTGAATACTTTTGTATACGAGAATGTCCATCTGAGCGTTGTGTGTACACACGTCGAATGCGTGTGGGCGGCAGCGGCGACAGCAACAGCAACAGCGACACACGAAATCACAGCCGCTGTTGCCCAACTTGTTGGCCAACTCAACGTGGCCGTGACGTTGTCTCGTCGATCGTCATTATAAGCGCATCGAATTGTGACTTAATTTAAATAATAATTATTCACAAACATTTCTAGAGCTTCCATGTCAATTTATCTTCAATTTATACGTTAGAGATGTTCCTGATTGGTTAGGTAGTAATACAAGTGCATTGAAACCCACCTTAGAGGACTACTTGTATGCGTCTTCTAGGTAGGCAGGACATAATTGACGGTAGGTGTCCGCTTATGCGCGTTTTCACTGTTATTGTTAAAACATGTATTCCATAAAGTACCTGTCAAAACATTTACTTAACTCACTGTGTAGACGAGCCTTTAACATTGTACCCATAGTAGTATCCCCCATAAAGTATTCCCCAAAAGGTATTTTATCTGGAATGTTACAGATGATTTAAATAGATTTGACTAGAAGAGACTTAAAGACTCAAAAAGAGTTATATTAAAAATATCAATAAATTGAGATTTTAACCGATCAAGTTTCATACCGTAAATATAATGAACATAAATACTCTTAGTTTAAAATGTATATGTAAACTTTTTAATTTATTCAGTCCAGAATATTCATTTCAAAAGTTTTTCCAATAATTACCATTATTTAAATACGTTAATTTAATTTAAAATTGACAGCAGTAGAGAGAATTTTAAAGCAGGGAAAAATTTAAGAAAAAGCTTAGCACTAGAGATATATGATCTACAAATTAAATTATTTTGTGTTTTTCCATTTCATGACAAAGAATTTTTTGTTTTATGAGAAAAGTGTGCGGAATTCCATGATTTACGACGTGTTTAGTGCCAAATGCTTAAATTGTTAAACACAAATTATAAGAATTCACTGTACACTGTACAACGCAGATAATGTACCACAAAGCAAAGGAAATTGCAAGCATTCCGTCAGCGGTGGGATTTCAAAACAAACGGTACGGTATTTTCGCATATGAAGTAATGTGTGAGCTGTGTACCCAGACAGTTAGCACATAGAAACGCTAATATTCACTAGTAAGCAAACAACTTGCAGTACATTGTAATGGACTTTGTTTTACTGCCATAAAAGGGTATCGTCATATATCAAAACGTAGTTCTAAAATTGGTACATTTAATAATAACGCACACAAATAATTATAAAATTGCAAAAACACTTGTTTTGCGCTTTGCTTTCGTCACTAGCGTGAAGTACTTGTCGAGTCATGTACCCAATTGTTACAAACAAATTCCTAGGTACAACACTTTTTAAATTGTACCACTTTAGTTTTAATGTACCAAAATGGCAACCGTGCTGCCAACCTACGCCGAAGTTGCGAGAATAATCTACAATGAACTTCGTAGTGGGCGGCTCAGTTGGTCGCACTCTTTCGATTGCTGCTCGCTATAAAAGAGCAATCCTCAGTTGCCGGCGAGCTCATTCATAAGAAAACAGTTGAACAGAGAACGCGCGCGTCACGTCGCAGTAACGGAAATACAAACACAAAAGGCGCAAAAATAAAAAAGTGCAAAACGCTGTTTATTGATAAAGCAAACAATTAACTCAAATAGGTAATGAAAGGCAGGCCCATTTACTGCCAATTCAATTTCGCAGCTTGTCACAAATCGCGTCGGTGCTGACAAACAGCTGTTAATTTATACACACAAGCATATGAGTGTGTGTGTATGTAATGGCATTAGTGTGTTCTTGTGCGTGTGTATGTGCATTAAGTGCTCGCTCTTGTTACGTTAGAAAACGTCTATTTATACGTTGACGTCACTTGTTATTTTACTTGAAGCTGCAAGTTGTTGTTATACAAACGACCACACACAAGTGCCCATATGCTTGTGTGTGTGAGTGTTGAAAAACTGACAACAAATATGGCTGCGATTGGCGGTGAACGATGAATCATACGCTTATTTATAAACAATTCGCCCACTGCGGTGTTTGTTTTTGTTTTTGGGTATAGAATTGAGTCTAATGTTGCTTTTGATATTTATCTGCAGTCGACCTTTGGATTCGAACCCGATATGGACATGGATATGGATAATATGTTTCCACGAACCCGACTTGGGCGAATGCATCACGATCCCTTCGCTGGCTTTGGAGGCACACGTAAGCGGAATAGTTTGCACGATCCTCCCCATATCCCCCATAACAATCCCCAGGCGCACTTAATGCATGCTGATGATGACTTTTCTCATTATTTCGACGATGCTGCAGACTTTGGATTCCCTCAACTCTCGACAATGGGACGACGCGCCCGAGCTGCTGGCGGCGCCGGTGGTAACAATCATATGGAATCGGATGATGACTTCTTCAATAGACTGCCATCGGAGTTCCGTCAGTACATACCCGAAGGCTTTGGTGCCCGATCAGCTCGCACTGCTGGCGGTGGTCCATCACAACAACAGACGCATCCTCATGCCCATGCGCATCATCCCCAGCAGCAGCACCAGCAACACCAACAGCAGCCGCAACAGTACTATCAGCAGGATTATGGTATGCCACAGCAGCAATCAACATCGGCTCAGGCACAGCCAGTACCGCAGTCACCCTCAAAGCGTCTGTGCGATGCGGCCATCCAAACGGAGGATCCCGCTGGCCGCTCAGAGGTTGATTGCGCACCGCCTGTGACTCTAAACCAGCATGGACTGCGCAACACCATGGACATGGGCGTTAAGTCTGCCTCTGAGCAGGATCAGGGATCGCGCTCTCATTCGGCGCCTCCGCCAGAGCAACAACAGCTGAACCAACAGTATCAGCAACAGCAGCATCAGCAGCAACGTCCAGCGGCTCCACAGCAATTTAGCACACAGACTAGTCCACCAGTGCAACAACAGGCGCCGCAATTCCATAAGACTTATTATCCGCCTCAGCAGCAGTCACCGCATCCACAGCAGAAGCAACAGACACCGCCGCCACCACAGACACCTGGCGGTAGCTATGTGCGCACCATACCCATCTTTGTCGAGGGACGCACGGAGCCCATCATCAATGCGCATAAAGAAATACCAAATCAGAATGCTCCACCACAGGCACAGTCCCAAGCATCGGCTCAAGCACATGCCCAGGCTCAGGCCCATCCACAGGCCTACTATGCGCCACAGCAACAACAACAGCCAGGTCAGGCCTCCTTTGTGCCTCCCCAGCAGCAGCAGCAGCAACGTCCTGCACCATTAAATACTCAACAACAGCAAAATTCTCAACAGCTGGATACAGATGGCAATGCTGGTGTGCCACCGCAGACACCACATACTGCAGACTCGATCAAAAAGATTCAGGACATACAACGTGATGTGCTCGAGCTGATGGCTAAAGTGGAACAGTTCAAGGGCACGCGCCAGGACAAGGAATATGTGTACCTGGACGAGATGCTCACTCGTAATCTTCTCAAGCTGGACACTATCGATACAAATGGCAAAGATAGCATACGGCTAGCTCGCAAGGAAGCTATAAAGTAAGTTCATCTGCCTGTAAACCATCAAGTAAAAGCTCTAATCTAAATCCTTTTCTTCAATAGGTGCATACAGGCATCCGTAAATGTGCTTGATGCCAAGGCCGAGGAGAACGCTAGGATAGCTACAGGAGCAGACTCGGCAGCAGTTGCCACCGAGACAGCAGAGGCCAAGTCCAACGAGGACGCCGAGAGCGCAGTGTCGGCGGAGTCCGCAGCGCAGCCAGAGCCGGTAGATGCTACTAAAATACAAGAGCCAATACCCCTGCCGCCACCACCCAGTGCTGTAGAGAACGTGACAGAAGCCAAGGAAACGGAGGGAGCAGCCAGTAGTGCCATTGAGACGGCCACAGCCGAAGGTGCAAAGACCGACACCACAACACTAACGGAGACGTCCGAATGATGAACACATCGACGCCAATACAAGGCGACCGTATCGAAGCAGCTACGCAACTCAACCAAATTCAAATCATAAGAGAGTAAATAATGCTTAAAATGTGGAACTCATCATATCATCCGATCGGACAGCGATAAAATTTTGATTAATTAAAGAAAATGAAAAAAAAGGATAGGAAAGAAAAACGATGTGACTGCATCAAGTTGGATGCTTGTGAAGTGTCTTTCGAAGCCTTGCTAGTAATTTATAGTTATATGCTATACTAAATATATAAATAAATAGGTACCGAGTGTTTAAATCTCATGTGACATAACAAACAAACAGCATAAACATAAACAACATAAATTTTAATAAACAAATGTAGATTAGGCTAAGTAATCATGTTGAAAATGACAAAAGTGCCTGTAATTGCAATTGAGGAATGTTATGCTACTTTTTGTAAGCTGATTTATAATCGCAGTTAAATGCAGTTAATGTTATTCTATTTTTTATATACTGTAATATCAGAGACATCGATATAGCCAGAGCCGGAGTATGATCTCATACAAATTCACATCGAAACGGGGCTCGTTTCTAAACATCGATAGCTTTGCAAAGTTGTTAAACAAAAGAGAAAAACAAAGTATAAACAAAGAAAACTCGTATGCATAATTATTTATGTTTCTAATTATTAAAATAAATGTAGATATTGTTCACAATATAATACACGTACAAAAACAAAAACATAAAATGCCGCAAAATCTGAGGATCATTTAATAAAAAGTCTTGGCTTGTGACTTGCATACAGACATGATAACATATAGTACATATATATAGTTATACTGGCTACATATCAGCTATAATTTCAGCTTTAGTACATATACATACTTATATGTTAATAATACAATTTCTCTTCTCTGTGCATGTGCATGCATTAAGAAACATTTTGACAAAAAAGGGACGCAACATTTGTTTTACCAAAAATCTTATGGTTAACAATAAGATATATACTATATATGAATGTAGATAAATGGAAGGCAGCCACGAGAAGGACATGGTGCGTATGGTGTAATGGTATGATTTAATCTGTGTTATAGTCGATTTATAGGCAATTTGAAATGTTCTTAATAGGTATAACTAGTTTGGATTGCATTATTGTTAAAGATATTACTGGGCAGCCGATTCATATATATGTTGTGTGTATATATATACTATAAAGTTTGATTTAAATAGTTGATGATGATCCATTAAGTACAGCTATGGCTGTGTGTTAATGTGTAGATATCTAGCAAAAATTGTTGTTGCTGCTTTGCAGTTGCCATATTTAAAATACGGAATCAGTTTATCAGTTAATAATCTCGACATAGTTTGCCGGAAAAAGTCCATAGGTTCCATCGGGACCCAGTCCCTGCCACCAGCCTTCGTCAATTTGATCAATGTGCGTTATAACATCGCCCGGATCGAAAGTAATCTCTGATTCATCAGCTGCCTGATAGTCGTACAAAGCGCGTGCGCGTAATCCCAAATCACCCAAACTCTCCTGGCATATAAAATCATCCTCGTTGACCAAATCCGTTACTGGGAAGTTAACAAAATTAGTAAAGGTAATTTAAAGGCAACCAAGGCTACTTACATGCATTGCGCTCTAGTGTACTTAGGCTCGAGGTTTTTACGGATTGGGATTGCTGCACCGTAACGGACACCTTGGTGCGCACCTCTTCATCCTCCCTCTTGTAGGCTCCAGTTTCGGTTTCATTGGAGGATGTTGTCTCGTCTGGTGACTGCGATTGTACCGAATTTGTTTTGCTGTGCGGTGAACGCTTGATGGTGGAGAACTGTTCGCTTTCATGGGCCAGCGGCAGATCCTCAGTTGGCTGCACTTCCTCCTCGCTTATAGTTTCGCTCGCCACAACATTCTCCACAATGGGCGCCTCTACAACCGGTGCCGCTGTCTCTGCCGCTGCGACAGCTACTGGTGTAATCAGAGGCAGTTTATTGGGTGTTACTGCACGTGGAGACTGTGATGCTGCCGGAGATACCTCCTGAGTCTCGCTCTGATTGAATGCATTGATGCGCTGGGCAATGGAATTGCGAGCTGGTTTTGCCGGCGGCTGTGTGTTTAGTCTGAAAATAAGCGGTGTTATTAAGTCTTTGGGACAGCTAGGAGGAATACCTACTTGGATTGCAGCTGACCCTCGCTGGTGTGCTTGGTGAACATGGCCTTGGCAGCGCCCACACGTGAGCCAATCAATTCTCGTGCCTCCTGATTCCGTGCCTGACGCATACGCTCTGCATCCGTTAGATCATTGCCAAAGTTAGCTGAGGTTTTTTCCGGACTTAGTGGTTGTGGTGAGCTACATGAACGAAGCACTTATTTAATGAAACTTTCAATTATAAAATGAATAAAGTAAATTACGTTTTAATGGGTACATGGGCAGGTTGTAGTTTTGATGTGCTGATGACCAACTTTTCACGTTCCTTGTGCTCCTTTTCCTCGCGTGCTCGCTGCTCCTGCTCGAGTTTTTGGAGCTCCAAGCGTTTGGCTTCCTTCTCATCCCCCAGACGTCGCTTCTCCTCAGCCTCCTCCTTCTTCCAAAAGTCCTGCATGACGCTGGCATTGAGCTCCTTTGTTGGTATGACCCGTGTGTAGTTTGTGCCAACTGGAACCTTTTGGTCGTCCACCATGCCGCGTGGCTCCTTAAAACTGTAGGCGGAACTAACCGTACTTAGTTTCTTGAGTAGACGCTCCAAGTCGATGTCATCCTCATTGCGTGCATTGATGGTCAAATGGGCGCCAGACAGAAATTTACTGACGTCATGAATGTGATTAGCGCAAGTTCCCTTGCGTAGAACAGGTGCGCCCTCGCCCTGCATACACACAAACAGATACAGGCACACACACGAACCACAGATAAGATAAACAACTTGAAGTAGAGAGCAAAAGGTTGACTCACTCACCTGCCAGTTTACAAGCAAATACTTATTTAGGCCAGTTTTTGGGTCTTCGATTCGCACAAACGCATACATAATCTTGCCACTGTTCAAGTCTTCGCTGAGTTCCTCGACGCCTCCATCGCCCTTCCCCACAAGCTTCAGTTCGTTCGTCTGCCCCTCGTAACCAAAAAGTGTCCAATTCGTGCTGCTCTTGTCGTCCAGCACATCCTTCCAGGCATCCACAATTTGTGCCCGATGCTTCTCAAAACTAATTGCCATTGTCTGTCCTCTCCTTTTCCCCTCTCACTCACTTACTTGGCTGTCTGGAAATAAATGTTTTTCGTGGTGTTCGCCACACAACGACCTTGAACAAAGCCGCTTAAAGCGAGAAATCGAAGATTTTAAAGGTAACTCTTGGCGAAACTTTCACTCGCGCCCCTTTTAAGGCGTCACCGACAGCGTCACCGTTAATTTGCAGAAAGCCAACGCCCGAAGTTTTAATTTTCTCAGTTGGCTGAAGTTTTAATTAAAGAAAAACTGCACATCGCTTGCAACAGACACACAAATATAAATTTTGTTGTTTTTATATCGATATCACAACGATAAAAAGTCATCAACATTCCAATGCGCGAATTTTGTTATCGGTTGTTGTATGCAATACAATGCATCTCTTTGTTTGGAATTGTGTTTTGTTTTAGGATTTCTGTACAAAAAAATACTACAACACATTAAATGAATACGTCAAAATTTGATGTTTTAAATTATTTATTGATTTACATTTACTTACGTTAAACACTATTTAAATTATGTATGCTGTAAATTTAATTTCCGTTGCCGTTTGAAATAGGGGCTTAGTATTTTTTTTGGTATTATGAAAAAATACCAGATTCAAATGTTGGCAATCTTTGGACATTTTTAGCTTATTTTATTTTTTAAATTCTTTCAAACTTGACAATTTTACTTTTATAAACCACAATTATGAAATTAACGAAAAATTCCTGTAATTTAACATTTTAAAACTTCTCAAAGTCAATGGACAACTTGAATTAACTGTTAAAAGTCCTATTATTCAATCCGGTCATTTAATTCCTTTGCTAGGTGAAACTGGAATATAAATTCATTGTTAACTAAACAAAAACGACACTATTCGGCATAGGATATCTCAGTTGATGACGATTTTTCAGAGTGCCCAGAGACCCAGCTCTCGTTTAAGTAAATGAAGCTTAAGCTTTCATCGATTCCCACAAAATAAGTGGGTAGAATGCCACGCCCTTTGACAAAAGTCATGCCACGGTAGATGCACTTGACGCCACACTTCCGGAGAATGCTCGCCGTCTCATCGTCCACTTGAATTTTGCCAATGACCCCTGTGGAATCCATGCGGGATGCCATATTGACGGCATTACCCCAAATATCGTAATGGACCTGCGAGGCACCAACAACGCCGGCCATAACCTCACCACAGGATATACCGATTCTCAACTCAGCTTTAAACATCTCGCTATCCATTGGTATGCTCTTGTAGTTGGCATTGCAAACGGAAAGTGTTCGCATCAGATCTAAGCCAAAGGCAGTTAACACAAAGACTACATCCTCATTCTTCTTCTTACTTTGCTTGTTCTCTTTATTGAAGGAGTTAAGGGAGCGCTGGGCGCGCATAACTAAAATATTATGGATAAAGATAACTAATAAGAGATCAAAAAATTTGGTCACTTACCCTCCTGAACAATAGAATTTGGTTTACTACTTTGTCGACCACTCACAATGGAAGAAGACACCCGAATGTCCAGTCCACAAGCCGCCATATACGTACATCCCACAATTTTGATCTTTTCCACCGAGTACTCATCCTTGTAATACGACAGCTAAAGGTAGGTATATATTATTATAAATAGCTTTAGTTTAAATACTTTGCAGACTAACGATTCTGTCAAATTCTGTTATGATCTCATTCAGTACTCGCAGACTTGGCATCTCCAGCTCGAAATTCTTGAGGGTCGCGAACATAACGGCCACCATATTGTAGTCCTCGTAGTAAAGCTCATGTCTGGCCAACGAGGTAAGATAGATATCGACTGGAAACAAGAGATAGTTTAGATCAGATGTAAAATCTTTTTTCAGAGAAATAACGGTTTAAGCTTTGTAAGCTTAGAAAAAAGGACATACCGACGTGGCTGGGTAATATGTTATGCAGTAGAATTGATATTGACTGATCGGCTAGTCTGGCATCCCGCTGCTTCTTTGTAAGCTCGACCCTCCACCTGAATGAAGCAATGGGAATACCAAATGAAGTAATCAAAAAATTTGGGCACTACTCACTTGAAGTTGATCTTATTATTGAACTCGGTCTGACGCTCCATGAGGATAAGACTAAAACTTGTTATTAAAATGAGGATACAGTGGGCATATTCAGCTATAAAGAATGGATTGGTGGTTAGACTATTGTGGACAATATATTGATACTGATAGAATATGACTAATAAATAGGTGACTATCTCCAGTAAGGCAAACAATAGTTTCAGTACGTATGGAATGCGTGTGAATATTAAAGTCATGCCAATGATCAGACACAACATATTGGTCAGGACCCAGGGCTGAAAGCACATATTTGGCTGTTGTTCATACAGATACAATTTGCTCTCGATATGCATCAGTTGAAACTGTTCCAAGTCGCATTCATGCTAAAAAAAAATTAAATAACGTCGAAAAATACTCTTTTATAAACAATTAATTATTAAAAAGTACTCACCAACATGTTAAAAATAATAACAAAATAGCCAATCACTGTGAACATATAAATACAGACACGTTTAACAATACTATTCTGTAGATTGTCCGCAATCCGAAAGATAATACAACTGAAGGCACTGTACTTATGACCTTCGGCGTATCTGCAGTGACAAATCTTCTTGTACCACGTGATGAAGAGCAGAACGCTTAAACTGAGCGCAACAATGGATCCAATGTAGTAGCAGTTTTGGTGATCCTCGTGGCGAAAGACCATCTCAATGGTGATCAAACAGATGGCTATGCACCAAATCAGAAGAGCGCTGTATTTGAATATATAGTCCGGTTGTCGCATAAACTCATACTCCAAACGTGGATCGGTAAAGTCCAGAAATACATATCTCAATGGGGTTCTCTCAGAGGCATTTTTTCTGGCTTCCTTGCGATCAATCAAGTGGAATATGTATTTAAGTCTGTCCCTTATGCTGTGCATGGTAAGATAAAACTGTTAATATAATATTCCCCCAAAATGAAGGCTTCTCACCTTGAAGGACCAACGGGCATCTTCTTAAACTCGTTTCGCAGTTCCAGAGCAATTCTACTTTCATTTAGTTCTGATCTGGCGCTCAACTGCGTACTCATGGTAAAAGATCTGGACTCGAAGCCGTCACTACTATCATCGTAGCTAAGGACATCGGGGGAGTCAGAGGCGAAAATAAGATAGGTATGCACATTATGTTTAATCAGATATGGATCGTTCTCAGCCATCTCAGTCCCCGGCATTATGTCATACGGGTGATCAATAATCAATTGGAGTGTTCTCTCACTGAGGTGAATGTGGCCTGGAACTCCGGTGGCCTCCAAGCGATTGGCAATCACCACGTCAGTACCTAAACATGAAAATCTGTATTTTTACTGTACATTTGTATATATGATCACTAACCCCAAATGTCGTATTGCAGCTTTGCGGCACCCAGAACGCCAGCGAATATTGCTCCCGAATGGACACCAACGCGTATGTCAATTTCCAGATTTTGAGATTCGCTGAGATTTGGATAGTTGTAACTAAAGAGAAGAGAATTTAATCAAGTTGAGAGATTTACACACCTTACTTCACGGATTTGTTTAATCATACAGAGACCCAGCTCAACACACCACTTTGGATGATCGGGATCAGGGTTTATCAGACCGGAGACGCAATAGTAGCAGTCTCCCAAGAACTTGATCCGCTGCACGTTGAAATGGGATGCGGCTTTATCGAAACGAGCATAAAGATTGTGAAGGAGGGTGACTAGACTTTTAACCGATAACGTTGTGGTTAGATACGTATAGTTGACAATGTCGGCATAGAGTATGGTAACATCTGGATGATTCTGAATCGACATAATGCGGTCTCCAATGCCAAGTCCAACATTAATGTTCCGATGCTTTTCAGCCATAGCAATCCTATTGCGAATATCATCCTGAATAGGCTGTGATATTTGCTGAGGCAGAATGCTGTGCAGGAATAACTTTTCCTGGGCTCGAGCATTTCTTAGCCAGATGTCCTCCATAACAAATTGGTGGCGATCCAGAAACGAGGAGCGGACCACGATCTCGCGGAGCACACGAAAGAACACTCCCAGAAGATGGAGACAAATGTGATGGGATATGTCCGCTATCATTTGACTGACAATTTTTCCATCGGATATCTCAAATCGGTATTTAGATGCCACATAATTTATGTAATACGTTATGTAGATACTCGATACTACCACTCCGAGGGCAAGAGCAGGCAATATTCCGGAGATCGGTAGAAACATGTAGATCATTAGGATAACGTAGGTGTCATAGAATGAACCCGTAATCCACTTATTCTCATGATAATGATAGACATTAAGTGCTAGATCTGTGGGAATTCCAAAGGGGAATGTTTTCATATTGGTGGAAGCCTTCTTCTAGTCATACTTACCGACTGTGACCAGAATGAGCACCACCAGCAATGATGTAAAATACTTTATCCAAGTGTGCTTTATCACGAAATCTTCTTTAAGGTTAAAGAAGCTAACAAATGTGATTAGCGATGCTGATAGAAAGTAAAATATAACATCAATGTAAATTAGATGTACATACTGTATAAAGAAAGATTGTGAATAAATACATAACCTTAAGACAATATAACAGTACTTACATCACATGTCGTCAACAGAAAAATGCTGTGCATTATGATCACAATCCAGTGGAGGAACAGAAATACCCCCAGATAATATATGTTAATGCGTATTTGGTAATAGTTGTATTCATCTTCCACACCAACTTCCACGCATTTTTCCTAGTGAATTTAACTCAGTAAAATAATTTGGTAAATTCTTATGGGTTACCTTTAAATAGTCCCCTTCCCAGCGACGTTCCTTTGAGTAATCTAATTCACACGCCATTTCAACAACCAATGAATATTTTACTGAAATGAAATGATACATAAACGATCAAGGAGTAAGTGATTTGATAAATTTTGATTTCATGTAAACTGTAAATCAATAATTTGAAAACAACTAATCACTGCGTATTGGGCATTTTACCTACGACTCCGTTAGCGTTTGTATCAGGTAATTTGAAAAAGCGCGTTCCTTCCAATATATGATCATAGGCAGTTTGGAAGGGAAATTCCTGCAATAGAAACTATCGAGTAAATTCACGAAAGGCATCGAACATTTTGTAAACAAAGAACAACTGATTACAATATAAACACCGTTAAAATGGGTTGGACAGGAGGAAAATATTTATTTTTTTCGAAAATTTGCATTTGTGGTGTCCCAAAAAAAGCTATACGTCGCCTTTTGAACATTAAAAACATAAATATTTAAAATTTGTTTACCTGACCAATTTCTCGAAAATATTTGTTTATACCGAAATTGGGCCATTTTCTCACTCATGTGCATTGAATGTGAGAGTTTTTTTGCAACCAGTAAGTAATAAAATTGGTGTTTTATCCACAACTTTTGTTAAACTGAACTGTCAGGCTTACGCATGTTGCAATGGACACATTTAGGACTTTTTTCGCTTAGTACTCACACAAATATAAAATACCGATAGTGGAATAGCATAGAACTTTAAGTATTTTTCGGTATTCAGAAAGATTCTACATTCATTCATTCTTTGGGATTTTTTAGCCTGTTTTATTTTTTTTAAATCTTTCAAACTTGACCATTCACATTAAAATTTTATTTTCTTTTACAAGTTAATACACTTAATACAAAATTAATTTATTTACAATAGCAATAAACTTATTAAACTATTCATCATACGATATCTCAGTTGATGAAGATTTTTCCGAGTGCCCATTGACCAAGCTCTCGTTTAGGTAAATGAAGCTGTACGTTTCGTCGATTCCCACAAAATAAGTGGGTAGAATGCCACGCCCCTTGACAAAGGTCATTCCACGGTAGATGCACTTGACGTCACACTTTCGGAGAATGCTCGCAGTTTCTTCGGTGACTTGAATTTTGCCAATGACCCCCGTGGAATCCATGCGGGATGCCATATTGACGGCATTACCCCAAATATCGTAATGGACCTGCGAAGCACCAACAACGCCGGCCATAACTTCACCACTGGATATACCGATTCTTAGGTCGGCTTTGAACATTTCGCGATCACTTTGTATGCACTTGTAGGTGGAGTTGCAAATGGAAAGTGTTCGTATCAGATCCAGTGCAAAGGCAGTTAATACAAAGACTATATCCTCGTTCTTCTTCTTGTTCTTTGTTTGCTTGTTTAGGCTATTAAAGGAGTTAAGGGAGCGCCGGGCGCGCATAACTAAAAAACCATTGATAAAGATAACCAATAAGAGATCAAACGATTTGGTCACTTACCCTCCTCAACAATAGAATCAGGTTTACTACTTTGACGGCCACTAACAATGGAAGATGCCCGAATGTCCAGTCCACAAGCCGCCATATACGTACATCCCACAATTTTGATCTTTTCCACCGAGTACTCATCCTTGTAATACGACAGCTAAAGGTAGGTATATATTATTATAAATAGCTTTAGTTTAAATACTTTGCAGACTAACGATTCTGTCAAATTCTGTTATGATCTCATTCAGTACTCGCAGACTTGGCATCTCCAGCTCGAAATTCTTGAGGGTCGCGAACATAACGGCCACCATATTGTAGTCCTCGTAGTAAAGCTCATGTCTGGCCAACGAGGTAAGATAGATATCGACTGGAAACAGAAAAGAAATAGTTAAGATTAAATATAAAATCTTTTTACAGAGAAATAACGGTTTAAGCTTTGTAAGCTTAGAAAAAAGGACATACCGACGTGGCTGGGTAATATGTTATGCAGTAGAATTGATATTGACTGATCGGCTAGTCTGGCATCCCGTTGCTTCTTTGTAAGCTCGACCCTCCACCTGAATGAAGCAAAAGGAATTTTGAAAAAAGGAAATCTAATATTTTGCAACTACTCACTTGAAGTTGATCTTATTGTTGAACTCTGTCTGACGCTCCATGAGGATAAGACTAAAACTTGTTATAATAATTAAGATACAGTGGGCGTATTCAGCTATAAAGAATGGATTGGTGGTTAGACTATTGTGAACAATGTATTGATACTGAAAGAAAATGACAAGTAAATAGCTGACTATCTCCAGTAAGGCAATCATTAGTTTCAGTATGAAGGGAATGCGTGTAAATATCAAAGTCATGCCAATGATCAGGCACAACATATTTGTTAGCACCCATGGCTGGAAGCACATGTTTTTCTCTGGCTCATACAGATACAGTTTGCTCTCGATATGCATAATTTGAAATTGCTCCAAGTCGCATTCAAACTAAAAAAATAACATAATTAAAAATACTCTGAAAGAAAAATTAAATAGCAAATATCTACACACCAACATGTTACAGATAATTGCAAAATACGCAATAACTGTGTACATATAAACACAGACTCGTTTCACAATACTATTCTGTAGATTGTCCGCAATCCGAAAGATAATACAACTAAACGCACTGTACTTATGGCCTTCGGTGTATCTGCAGTGACAAATCTTCTTGTACCAAGTGATGAAGAGCAGAATGCTCAAACTGAACCCAACAACGCATCCAGTGTAGTAGCAGTTTTGGTTGTCCTCTTGGCGAAAGACCATCTCAATGGTGATCAAACAGATGGCAATGCACCAGATCAGAAGAGCGCTGTATTTAAATACATAATCCGGTTGTCGCATAAACTCATACTCCAATCGTGGATCGGTAAAATCCAAAAACACATATCTCAATAGGTTTTTCTCATAGACATTTTCTTTGACTTCCTTGCGATCTATCAAGCGTAAAATGTACTTAAGTTTATCCTTAATGCTGTGTGTAGTAAGTTAGAACTGTTAATCTAATATTCCCCGAAAATGAATGCTTCTCACCTTGAAGGACCAACGGGCATCCTCTTAAACTCGTTTCGCAGTTCCAGTGAAACTCTACTTTCATTTAGTTCTGATCTGGCGCTCAACTGCATGCTCATGGTTAAAGATCTGGACTCGAAGCCGTCACTACTATCATCGTAGCTAATGGCATCGGGGGAGTCAGAGGCGGAAATAAGATAGGTATGCACATTATGTTTAATCAGATATGGATCATTCTCAGCCTTCTCAGTCCCTGGAATTATGTTATACGGGTGATCGGAAATCAATTGGAGTGTTCTCTCACTGAGGTGAATGTGGCCTGGAACTCCGGTGGCCTCCAGTCGATTGGCAATCACCACGTCAGTACCTAAACATGGAACATGGTATTATTATTATAAATATATGACTAACTGCTCACCCCAAATGTCGTATTGCAGTTTTGCGGCGCCCAGAACGCCAGCGAATATTGCACCGGAATGGACACCAACGCGTATATCAATTTCAACTTTTTGAGAGTCCCTGGGATTTGAATAGTAATAACTAAAGAGAAGGGACTATAATCAAGTTGAGAGATTTACACACCTTACTTCACGAATTTGTTTAATCATACAGAGACCCAGCTCAACACACCACTTTGGATGATCGGGATCGGGGTTTATCAGACCGGAGACGCAATAGTAGCAGTCTCCCAAGAACTTGATCCGCTGCACGTTGAAATGGGATGCGGCTTTATCGAAACGAGCATAAAGATTGTGAAGGAGGGTGACTAGACTTTTAACCGATAACGTTGTGGTTAGATACGTATAGTTGACAATGTCGGCATAGAGTATGGTAACATCTGGATGATTCTGAATCGACATAATGCGGTCTCCAATGCCAAGTCCAACATTAATGTTCCGATGCTTTTCAGCCATAGCAATCCTATTGCGAATATCATCCTGAATTGGCTGCGCTATTTGCTCAGGCAAAATGCTGTGCAGGAACAACTTTTCCTGGGCTCGAGCATTTCTTAGCCAGATGTTCTCCATAACAAATTGGTGGCGATCCAGAAACGAGGATCGGACCACGATCTCGCGGAGCACACGAAAGAACACTCCCAGAAGATGGAGACAAATATGATGGGATATGTCCGCTATCATTTGATTGACATGATTCTCATTGGATACCTCAAATCGGTATTTGGATGATACATAGTTTTTGTAATACAATATGTAGATTGATGATACTACCACTCCGAGTGCAAGGGGAGCCGATATTCCAGATATCGGTAGAAACATATAGATCATTAGGATGATGTAGGTGTCATAGAATGAACCCGTAATCCACTTAGTCTCATGAAAATGATAGACATTAAGTGCTAGATCTGTGGGGATACCAAAGGGAAATGTCATATCGGAAGTCTTTTTTTTTAGGCATACGCACCCACTAAGATCAAAATGAGCACCACGAGCACTGACGTAAAATACTTTATCCATGTGTGCTTTATCACGAATTCTTCTTTGAGGTTAAAGAAACTTACTAACGTGATAAGCGTTGCTGATAGAAAGTAAAATATAACATCTATGTAAATCAAATGTACATACTGTAAAGAAATAAAGACTATTACCAATATAATTGCAGACACAATTTCGACATACAAACTACAGATGGTGATTACATTTATAAACTTAAGACCATATAACGGTACTTACATCGCATGTCGTCAAAAGAAATATGCTGTGCATTGTGATCACCATCCAATGGAGTAAAAGAAATACGCCAAGATAATATATGCTAATGCGTATTTGGTAATAGTTGTACTCATCTTCAACACCAACTTCGAGGCATTTTTCCTAGTGAATTTAAATCAGTAAAATAATTTGGTAAATTCTTATGGGTTACCTTTAAATAGTCCCCTTCCCACCGACGCTCCTTTGAGTAATCTAATTCACATGCCATTTTTAAAACCTATGAACATTTTACTATAAACTATATGAAATGATATCCAAACGATCAAGGAGTTAATGATGTAAAAAATGGTATTGTAATGTACTCTGTAACAAAATTTTGAATTTAAATGTATTTTGACAAACGCAGCATGAACCACAAAATACGGAAAATGAACTGCTCAACGCAAACATGAGCCGGTTACGCAAAAAGAGCGCATTACGCAGAAAAGCCAATGCGGAACGCAAAAATGCGCGAAAAACGTAACATACGTAAAAGAGTGTTTTACAACACTATAGTATGTTGTTTTTCGAGTATTTCACGGTGAAATTAAACAGCACTCAATAAATGACGAAAAAATAAGTAAGCAATAACACTGCGGAGTGGTTAACATAGATCTCACAAAAAGTTTCCAAAATTCTCAACTACTGTATACAATACAAAAATTAAAGCGAAGCAAAACAAAAAACAGCTGTATTATAACTCTACGATAAGAAATTTGTAGGATTCCAAGCAAACAGCGTAAAGGTAAGAAGCACCAAAAAATTTGTTGCTGCTGCTGCTGCTGCATGCTTGGCAACAATATGGCATTTAAGTAAATCCGTTTTGGTTTCGTGTGCTGCGACCGCGACGCTCTGCTGCTGTACTTGGTCATTGCCAAATTTCGGCTGCGCTGTTGGAAGCTGAGAAACAGACGCTGCTGCCGTCTTCAAACCTGTCCCAACTGCATCGTGTTTGGACCCTCCACCGCCGCTGCCACCCCCACCCTCAGCCGCAGCCGCAGTCACAGCCTCAGCGTCAGCAGCAGCCCCTGCCGAACTTAAGCCAAAGCGATGCAACGATGAAAACTGAAAACTGTTTGCAGCAAGCAGCAGGCAGCAGGATTTCGCCTTACTTGTTTCAGTCAGTCAGCGTCAACCGTGTCAGTCTTTGTTCAGTTTTGCGTTCCATTTACATATGTACATCTGTATGTGCTCTTGCATATGGTGTTACAGTATTTACATATATATTTGTATATGTGTATATATATATTTTCATGTTTATACATAAACATATATCCAGTTTATGCCTTGGTCAATTTCTTTGCATTTTCAGTGTGAAACTCATGCGGTGCAGATCGAGACGACAACGCAGTCCACATCCACGTCCATAGTGTAGGCACGAGACACACCAGGCATCAATATTATCCCAAGTGATCATCCATCCACATCCACACTGTGTACATATAATGGAAACGGCGTTGGACGTGCTATCCCGAGCTGCGACAATGGTTCAGAACAATGCTAGCGGTAAGTGATCCACTAACAAACATTTTGGCCATTTAGTAATCGTTAACATCTCTGTGCGGTGGGCTCCCATTAAACAATTCCGCTTAAAACAGTGGGGCAACAGTGCCAACAATTTGTGATGATGTTATAGTTCTGTAGTCGTCGACGTCGACGTAGACGTCGTTGTCATCGTTGACACCGACAGTTACTTCGGCATCCACAATGTTACAGTCAGCAGAGCTGCGGGGATTTCCTGGGCTAAAAAGCTAGATTTGCGCAAGAGGGAAAATTAGCTAGAAACTGCTAAAGAACCATTCTTATTTACTTCGGATAGTTTGTTAGCATTTCTAAAAATATTTTTTAATTGACTGACTTAATTCGAGTTGTTGCTCACTAAATGTTTATAACTCCTATTAGTTGATACGTTTAAAAGAACAATTTCAAGCACTGAAATATTTGTAAAATCTAGCTTTAAATTGCCTAAAATATCAACACTGTGAGGGACAGTGACATCAACAACATCGAGATCGGTTCTTGTTATTTTTTTTCGTTTTGACTACCTCGCTACACTTAATGGCTTTCACCTTTGTGCCGGCGCACAAAAAACAACTTAAACTTAATAAAAACTTGAAAGTATTTCAACAATGGCACTTTCAAGCCATTGCCAAACCAAGCAGCGGGACACATACAGTAAAATCCCAATTGTTTACACATCCAAATGTAGCCAAATTTTTGCACCACATACTACAGTACTCAAGAACATTTTGGCTAGAAAGCGAAAGCGTTTGCGAATATTGGTGCAATAACAGCTAAAAATCAGTGCGTATTTTGGGGTCGTTAAGTCTTATCAAAAATGAGCTTAATATTTGCTACACTACACCCAAAAAGTGTACTTTGCATTCCCAAAAGCACTGGCGCCAAAACACAAACACACAAATTTTGAAATGAATTAAATGGGCGAAGGTCTCTGAAATTATGTAAAACAAAAATGTCGGTTTTTTCTGTTTTATCTCAATCAATTGTACAATTTATGGTAATTTGGAACACAGCTTGGTTTTTAATTGTGCGGATTATGGAGGTTGTACTGTAGTTGAATTCTTATGGCGTTGGGTTGTTATATTTATCACCAGTGTCGCTCTAATTTCTACGTATAGTTCAAATCACCATCGCTTTATTCCTTGCTCATATGATTCATGTACTTTGGTATTCGCAGCTGATGTGTATGTATTTATGTGTATGTAAATATGGCTGTGTGAGTGTGTGTGTCGCAACTTAAACTCCAAAACATCTTCTGGCACTTCGTAAAAGGCTTGCACGACCCGATAAACTTACATACGTATGCACACGCACCAACACACGCACTTACACACACACATGCAGAGTGGCACGCATACTTTTGGCGTATCACGAGCGCACTGAAAATAAAACATTTTCAGTTTTTGTACAAAAACGAACAAAACATTCCAATAAAATGAGTTTGCGGCGCATTCCGATTCCGATTTTCATAAATGTGTCAAATGCCGCATTTTTGACGACAACAACGACGGCAGTGGCGGCCACAACGACGAAGGCGACGACGCAAGCTCCCTGTGCCTCGCATGCGGGTGTTATCAATATTCGGACGCTGGCGTTGTCGTTGCCGTTGCCGTTGCCGTCAGCGTCGCTGTTGACGTTGGCGCTGTAGTTGAGAAGAGCACGATTCGGACGTTCAATGTGTTATGTACGAGTGTAAGTGCGCATGTATTTGTGTCTGTGTGCATTGCATATTTTTGTCAACTTTTGCATGTGTGTATGCTTGTCAGTGTGAATGTTTTGCAATTTGCATTTGGATTTAACCCCGCCCCGCGCACGTCCCGCTGTCCGACATACACACGCGTGACATGCCAAAGAAATGCAAATTCTAACGGATTGCCACAAGTACACCAACACACACACACAAGTGTGCATACACAATAGTTATTCAGTATTTATTTAATTGTTCAATTTATGCATTTTTCATGTGTTCTTTCATATTCCCTTAATCGCTGGCGCAGTCGCAGCGGCTTTGTCGGTCGGTCGCTGGGTGGACTGATAAAGCGCACGGATAACAGCTTCCCCTTTGGCAACAGCGCTGATTGTGTACGTACAGTTATTCGAGTAATTGTTTTGACAACAAAATAGTTCACATACTTGTTGTTTCAGACCCTGTGAGCAAATATCACAAAGAGTCTGCTTTTTTAAGCATATTTCAGACAGCAGAATTCATGTCTGCTGAATTTAGCAGAAATTTATTTAAAGAGCTATTAAAAAACCGTAATTTAGCACGTATGGCATAGACAACAGTTAAGTCAGTGCTAAAAGTTTAACAACAATTGGTTAAATCAGAATTAGCAAACTACAGGGTCTACAGCAGTCGCTTACTCCCCACAGACGACACTGTTATTAAAATATGTTGAAGTTGTGCTAAAAAGAAACCACAAAATAACAACAATAATTAAATGAAAGAATTAATGCAAAATAATGAAATTTTTTTGCAAAATGAATGTAAACTTTTTGCTATAATTACAAATAATTTACTTGAATAACTTTTGTTTGTAGAATTTATGAAATGTCGCATGAGGAATTTGCTGTGATAAACTATTTGTGGACACCGCCCCCCATTTATGCCCCTTCCACCCCTCAGTCCCCCGATGTGACCGCTTTTGTTGATCGAGTGGAATATTTATGTTTGTTTACTTTTTGCCCGCTGCCCATTTGAGATGTCTTTATCAATATGGCTCATATACAAAATATATATAGCTTATATATAAATATATACATAGATTTGACAAATTCCTTGGCACAATACATATTTCCACACTACAAATGCGTTCAGTTTGTTGACAGCTGAATGGAATTTATTTATTTATTAAATATATATTCGACACACACACACACACACACACACATTTGTTAGGCAATAACAATTTTGGGGAAAAATATGTGAATTGTTTTTTAACATTTGAGGAATGTGCGCGTTTTTCGCGCGTTTAAAACCGCGTGCAGACCCATTGTCACATGTCAGCAGTTCTTTCAGTGTGTTTTGTGTGTGTGTGTGTCCCTTTGGCCTATTGTGTGTGTGTGTTTTCGTCACAGCCAGTTTGATTGATCAGCCAAATTGTAAATGCAAAATGTCGTTAACCTGGCTATGATTAATGAATTTGTCATAATCGAAATCATCATTTGTTCTTCATAAATCAGACGTGTGCTCGGCTCGGCTCTGTCTATGCAGCGCGTCCAGAAAAGCGGGTCGATTTGGGCCTTATGGGCACCTTAATTAAGCTGGCGGCAATTGTTGGCCAAGACGCACTCTTAGCCACTAGGCAGCTGTCCAAAACTGTGTGATTGTGTTGGTCTGCTTGTGTTTGTGTGTGTTTTGTGCCCATAATTAATAAACGCATACTTAGTTGTTACAGCAATTGTGTTGGAACAGCCAAGAAAAGAAAACTAACTAGTAGCAACAGTAACAGACAAACGACAAGACTGCAAAGGTCCCTGTACTATGAATGACAAGTGTTTGATTGGGTTGCCTGAGTTTTAGTAACTTTTTTAGACTTTGATTTAATTATTTAAAAACTTCCACTCCAATCCATCTACTCCGCACTCTTTTCCACTGCTCTTAAAAACCCTTTCTGTTTCGAATGTGCTCGGTTCAAAAACGAAAGAAAAATTGTGGCAATTTCGAGCTAGGTGAGCGCTCACCAGGCACAGCTGGATACGTCAGCTCATCAGGTAATTTACATGGCCTTTCAATTCCCCATTGCCAGTTGCCTGTTTTTGTTGTTGTTTATTATTGTTGTTGTTGCTGTTGTTGTTTGTTGGTTGTTTAGTTGTTTGGTTGGCAGTGCCAAACACTCTCTTCCTTTTACTAGCAAACGGTGCGCATAATTGCCGTGAATCTCGACCAGAAGAAAAAGAAAACTTGTTTTCCCGGCCCATTCCCGTGCCATGCCTCCTGCTCGCCTACTTAGATGACCGCCTGCCGCATGTTTAGTAGCAGTGCTGCCAACAATCGATTACAATAAAAAAGGCTAGATGGGAACTAAAACAAAAAGCAGAGAGAGGTGACAAATATGAGCATATATAAAGACATAAAAGAGGATTGGGAATTGAATGTTAAAAATTAAATTTTGAAACATATTTAAACATTAAAAAACATTAAACATTAAACATTATAAATCGCTTATATTAAAAATCATGTTTATTTAAACACTTATTAATACTATTTTTAAATATAAAATTTGTGATAAAAAAGTTTTTCTTTCTTTTATAAATGTATGCCTAGCTAAGAACACATCAGTTTAGAAAAAGGCTAACACTACAGCACTGTTTAGCATAGCTGTGAAAGTATCGATGTTACCGATGTTTTAAACAACTTTAGTGCTTTATTTTCAACAGTTTAAAACCCTTTATATCTAACTAAAAACGAGCAGTGCCATTTATTTTACTCTTTTGGTTTATTGCCTGCTTTTGATAGCCCATCAAAGCGTAGTTAGAATCATCGCTTGATCTATCGACTTCTTGGCCATCTCTAGAGCTGTCTTACTGGCCTCTGCCTTTCTTTTTGCACTCTCCATTGCTGCCATTTATTTACTTAATATATTTCAACATTCGACTATTTTTTGTTGTTACCTTTTGTGCCCAAATAAATGGAAATTTGCGCGCGTTTTTTTTGTTTTTTTTTTATTTGTAGCCCAAAGCAGCTCAAGCAACAAATGAAACATTTGGTTAATTTATTTTTTTTTAGCAACAATTTGCAAATACACGTATGTGATTCACAATTTGCGTTTAGTCACAACATTTTTTGGGTAAATTTTCGTATTGAATTTGTTCTCACGCTTGATTTAACACCGGATGATATTTTATAATGACAACTATATTTATGTTATTGTTATTTAGCTGTTTGCCAGTGTTTTTGTGTTATTTTCTGTATGTATTTCAGTGTGTTCTTCATGCTTCTGATCTTCACTTTATTGTTGTTGTTACTGATGTTGTTGTGGTTGTTGTTACTGTTGGTTTTAGCCAATAGACAAACTGGTTTTGAAACCGCGCGCGCACGCTCGACTTTTATTTAAATTTTGAACTGGTTTCTGCTGATTTGTGTTGCCTTTCTGCGTGTGTTACAATATGTGTATGTGAACAAATAAATATATATATAGAGGAATATATATATAAATACACTTAATATCCATCTAGTATCTTATTGAATTTCACAAAATATAAATTGTCTGTCTGCCGCTATCTGTTAGCTTGTTCTGGAAATTGACCGCTATCTTGGCCGTCCATCTCTCTGTCTCCGTCTCTGTTCTGTCTTTCCGTCCGTTGTCTTTGCATCTATTTATGAATGTATAGGAAATCTTATTATTGACTTGCCATTAACACTTCCGTGCCGAAAACTATCATAACTTGACCCATTTGCTATTTTTCTTTGATTTTGGCTTTTTTATTGTTTATGAAACTTCTCAAATTTCTTCACTGGTTTCTTTAAAAACTCCAATTAGCCAAGCATTTTCCGGGTAAGCAGCAAAAATTCATACTGAAGAATGGTGTAATATAGAATTGCTGCATAGTTTGACACACTCCAAACAACATTCGATAAGATCGAATTGCGCTACCCTTGATTTAACAAAAAAAAAAAAAATAATAAAAAAGTCTTAACCTACAAAGAGAATATGTGTAAGAAATATTCGGGGGTTTCGCAAGATTCTTGGCATTTTTGGAGCCCTGTATTGGCAAAGAGTAGGGTTTGTCAGAGTTGTACTTTTTTGATGAGAAGAAAAAAGAAAATTAATTGTACAATTTAACTACTTTAAATCTATACTCTATATTTTTTATTTTAATCAAATACTTAATTTTTCTAGAAATAGTTGCATTTATTTTTTATACTTTTTAGGATACTTTGATAAATTGAGTTATAATTTAGTTTGAACTTTTTTTAAAGAGATTATAAACTAAGTTATTAAATATGAAATTTATTGGTCGCAGCTCGTGGTGTTTGACCTGTGCGATGAATAGTGACTCAGTCAGTGAAACCATCAGCATGTGTACATAATTATTTAATCAAATTAGTTAATCAGAAATCCTTTAGCTCTATGTGGAAAGACTTCCACAAAAAGAGGGGCGGAAGAGGAGTTTTGTGCGCTGCTTTTGTCTACTTCTTGTTTTTATTTTATTTATTTTTTTGGTTGATGTAATTTACTATTGTTTTTGTTGTAGTTTTTGCTGATGTTGTTGTTGTTGTTGTTGCCATGATTGCCATTCGATTGACCTCGTTGCGCATGCGTGCGCATGTTTCACGCTATAGTAAAAAAAAAAAATTCGCATATAAATAAAAAAAAAAAACAAAACTAATTGAAGACGGTGAAGAAGAAGCAGAAGTAAAAAAAGAAGCAGCCGTAGAAGGAAAAACAAAAACAAAAACACAAAAACTCGTGCCGTTGATGAGTAAGCAGCAATTCAACGAGTCTCCAAGCTCAAAGCAGCGTTGATCACTCGTTGATCACTTTGTCAATTAGTCAGTCAATAGCGTCAATAATTCAGTTCTGATTTCTGTTCAATTTTACACACATGATTTTTGGGGGCCTGTGCAACCGAAAATTGCACAAATATGGATTATGGGGATATGGAAAGATCGGGAGATCGACGGATCGCGAGATCAATAGATCGAGGCGTGAGTTGGCGTTTGGGCCAACAGCTGAGTTTTAGCCAAGACAATCGACTTCGATATTGCTAGTGCTACTACCATTGCAGTTGTTGTTGTCACTAGCTAGCTGCAACAACAGCAACGCTAGTGACAACAGTAGTAGTTGTACTACAAATCGGGCGTAAAATTTCATGGGCCTGCTATTGAATTAAAAACGAGTTTGTTTCATGTTTGTTGTTGTTTATGTTGCTGTGGTTGTTGCTGTTGTTGCTACTTCTGGTTGCAGTAATGGCCGTCGCTTTACGAAGCCATCGCCAAGCCCCAACACAACGTGCCACGGCAATAACAACAACAACACACAGACAACAGTCACTTTTTAGTTGTGTTGTCGTGTTATTGTGGTTGTACTGTCGACCTATTGTTTGTTTCATTTTGTTGTCATTTTCGCAAGCGAGTTTGCAGTCACACACACATACAGGCAACCACACACATGCATACGTTGACTTGCATGTGTGTTTGTGTGTTGTATGTAGGTGAGTGAGTACCCAGTTGGAACCTTCGGCTCATGGTGTCAAAATAACTGAATCATACAAAAGGAGCAAAAATATTGTGAATGAGCAACGATTGTTGGAGACTTTTTGATTTGTTTTATTAGCCAACGATTTTAACAGTTGAGGAAATTATTCTAAATTGCATAACATAAAACCCAAATTAATTAACTAAATGCAAATTAAATTTCTTCTCAAAAATAATTAGTATAAATTGTTTATACGATTAGCTAAGCATCCGTTCGCTGAATCTATAATTTGTTCTGCAAACATTGGCAATAAACCGTTCTAAGCGAGCTTTTGTTGGTTCTTATGAAACTGATGATGCATAAGTCTTACCAGAAATTCACGTTCGCCTCTAGAAGAGTGTGTGTGTGTGTGTTTAAGTAATAATGAGCTTCTCATGCAATGACCGGGCCCAAAATCGCCCACGCGATATGTTGTGGCAGCATCGTCCAACCTCTGCTCTGGCTGAAAGTGCCTCAACTTCGACTCCAACTTGGGCCCAACCCAAAACGAATGTTAACGCCAACGTTTAAAGCCGACGTCAGCGTCGCCGTCAGCGTCACCGTCGACGTCAGCGACAGCGTCAGCCAAAAAGTGCATCGGAGGAGAGCCCTCTGCAATGACTGTGGATAATTTTTAATTGCTGTCGTTTCGTTACCCTTTTTGGTCAATTTACTGCGCGTCTGGGGCTTAAAGGAAGTGGATATGGTTGTGAATGGGTGACAGGGTGCGGCCGATCTGGCTTTACCATCCTGCAGATATATTATCCGCATAATATTGTTGGGGGAAACGGTTTCTGGAGTGTTGTTTTCAAACACAAAATCACCAAAACTAAACGAAATGCTATGAAAGCACCTATCTACAAGATACAATATCAGCCAAACCGTCAACAGCTAAAACGGAAATTGGAAAGAAAAGAAATATAATAAAAATAACAATAACAACAGCAACAAAACCAAAGCAAACCAAACCAAACAACAACAATAACACACGAGTGCCAACTGTCGCAAGTGCAAATGGCTTTTATGGGCAGAAGTCTACACGGGAGCAGGAGACGCAACGCGACGTAAAGCGAGTGGAGTGTTGCCGAGAGACGTCGCGACTGCGCGACTCGAGAGCAGAGCCCAGAGAGCCACAGACTGCAAAAAGCACAAACAAAGAAAGAGAGTGAGTGCGAGAGCGGGAGTGGGAGAGCAAAAAGAACACAACACACAGTTTTAGTCCCGTAGGCAACGTTTAGCGAGCGAACGCGAATTTAAGCGACGACGACGACGACGCGACAACAACGGAGCCGAAGCCGAACCCAAAGCTGAGGCTAAAGCTTTAGGAGTCCGAAAGCGCGCAGTCTTCACAAGTTGTAGTGGCTGTCGCTGTCTAGCGATCAGTTCAAGTTTGTCCGTCAAGCCACACAGAGCTAAGCGCGAGGCAGAGACAAAGCAGTCTCAGTCGCAGTCGCAGTGCTAAAGCTGCGAGTACAGTACAAAGCAAAGAAGAAGAAGAACAATAACAACAACAACAGGCAGCAAAAGAATAGAAAGAAAGAAGAGGCAGCAGCAAGAACAGACGGCAACGAGATAATAGTTGATTTGTAGTTGTAGTTGTAGTGAACTAACTAGCAGTAAGCTCAAGCTGCAAGCTTCAACTTAAGAATAAGAAACTGAATCCAGATTCACCGTAAAACTTATTCGTATCGTTACCTGAAAGCTGAAAGCGAAACTGGCGCTCAAGTTCAGCAAGTAAATCGACGTCGCTGTCGTCGCCGCCGTCGCAGTCGCAGTCGCGCGGCTGTCTCCAACGATTTCTATGCAAATTATTACTCAGAAAAACATATAAAAAAGCGTGCTATTTTTATTTCGCTAAATGTCGACTTGAAGCGCCGACGTCGCCGCCGCTGTCGTCGTCGTCGTCGTTGCTGCTGCAGTGGCAGAAACTGTGACGGGATTGAAACAGGGAACTGTGAACGGGGAATGGGATTGTAACCCGAGATCGAGTCGCTCTCCACGGCAAATACAGATAGTATCTAAATCTGTAGTAGCGGCAACGCGCGTGTGTGTGTGTGTGTATCTGAAGCGACGCAGAGCGCAAAAGTAATCATAAACTAAAGCAACAAATAAAGCAAGCGAAAACGTGAAAAGGAAAAAGTAAGCAGCGCTAAAAGTCACTCATAAAAAAATAAAGTAAAAAAAAAAATTAAACAAAACAAAAGAAGAAGAGAAGAGAAGCGACAAAAAAAAGGCCGCTTGCCGTCGATCGACAACAGAAAACAAGAGACAAACGTCACTCGTCAGCGATATCAGTTAGAGTTGCTCCGCCTGGAGTAGGGGAGCAGCGAGAGCGAGACAGACAGAGCGAGAGCGAGCGATAGAGGGACAATACTGTGATTGTGTTTGAAACTGTGACAGTGAGTGACTGTGACTGTGCCCAGGATATCAAGTGAAAACCAAAGTGATTTCCGAGCATGAAATGTGATTAAAATTAAATAAAATAATAAAGAAATTAAATCAATTTCCGTATGTGCATACGTGATACGTGATAACGGTATAGCTATGGAATATCTGTGCATTTTAAATGCCTTCGAGCAGAATTATCGCATCAAGGAAATCGAGCGATTGGCGAACGCAGCCGCTGTCTCACAGCAGCCACCTTTGTCTGGTGCCTCGTCTGCCTCATCCACCGCTTCCTTCTCCGCCTCCTCCCCATCCTCGTCCGCCTCCACATCCATGTCGGCCTCCGGCAGCGCTTCATCATCATCAACGGCATCCTCGACGGCCAGCTCGCCCACGGCCGTGGCCAAGGAAGCCGCTGCCGTCGCTTCAGCTGTGGCTCTCTCAGATGCGTTAAGATATCATCCGTCCACTTACGTGCACCTGGCCCTGGCGGCGAGGGAGCAGGAGCTGCAGCAGAGACTCGCAGCAGCGGCGGCCTATCAGCAGCAGGGACACGCAAAGTTTCCTGCTCAGTCGCCGCTCTTCTATCAGCACCAAAAGCAGCAGCAGCAACAGTTCCAGCAACAACTGAAGCAACATCATGGAGCTGCTTATCTGCAGGGATTGGGCACGGGACTGGGAGCGGGCTTAGGTACAGGACTGGGAGCGGGATTGGGCACAGCTTCGTCTCAACTGCAGGCGAACAACTCGAACATGGCCAACAGTTCGCTCTGGCAGCCTTGGCGGGATCTCCAACAGGCAGCAGCAATGCACCATCAGCTCATCAAACAACAACAGCAGCAGCAGCAACAACAACAGCAGAACTTGCACAAAGGTTCGTGTTTTTCACTGTGAAAATTGAAATGAAAAATCTTTAGAAAAATCAAGCTGCAGCTGACCTCGAACAAAACATTTGCCACAAAACCCAAATTTGTCACATATTGCAATAATTATGAACGAGAGTTTCTTTTGAAATGAGATACAGGGTGTTGCAGGTGGTGCGGGGGGTGCCGACTGGGCTGGGAAAAACGAATGCTCGTTTTCATATATCACGAAGTCAGTGAATGTCTCTAAGCTAGAACTTTCATTTCTATACCCTTGATGTAGGGAGTTAGGGGTTTGTTATGGAGTCAAGAAGTTGTTGGTGTATCAGGGGACTATATTATATATAGAATAGCGGGTCTCTTTGTCTTTTGATTTTTACCTACTAAATTTCCTTAAATCGGACTACCGTATCATATATAACCAATGAATAGAACAGGTTGGAAAACTGTTCTAAATACGACAGACTTTGTTGCACAAACCCACTTATATAGTTCTTGTTCTTCCACAACTTACATTGCCAATACTTTTACCAGATTGTCCCTATTTTATAGCTTAAGTCGTAAAGCCATATCGTGTTGCCTTAGTAACAAACGCTTAAAAATCTGTCGACAGTGGTGGCAAATCTTTGACGTGTCCAAGATAACCTTTTTCTCGCTTTGTATAGTCACCAGTTGCACACGTGTGTCGGCTGATATATATGCATATATACGTATGTATATGATTAATTTAGTGGACTTGGTGTCCATGCCAGATGTTGAAGTGTATTTGCACTCGCTGACAGCGGGATCGAAGCCGTTTTTCGACTGCTCAAAGTACGTGTCATTTTGGTAGGAAAATCAAAAGCAGCCGATAAGTTGGGGCAAACTGGAGTATATCACACATGTAATGCGTGAAATTGGTTAATGTTTGTGTGGGTCGATTATCTGTAGGATCCAAGTTGGACATGACAAAGGGTTCGGCTGTAGTAGGTGCTGTCGCTACTGTTGGTCGGAAAACGTGTCGTTGCAATTGTTCACGGTTATGCAAAGCAGATGCAAAGTGACCCATTTTCATTTGGCCATTAGCGTGAAATTGCCAATTGGTAATGAAATTGGCAATACTTTTACTACGCCCAAAAACATTATATATTGGTTTCGATTTGCTTCTGACGGCGTCATCAACGTCATTATCACCGTCATCATCATCACCATCATCATTATTGAAGTCTTCGTCGCCGTCGTTGTCGTCGCCAGCTTTGCCATGCACATTTTGTACTTAATTGCTCACATTGCACAAATCACACAAATGCTTTCAATTACATGGCACAGGCGCCGACGGCGACAACGACGACGACGACGGCGACTACTTCTACGTTGACAGCGACGGCGACGACGACGACGCCGACTGCAGCGTCGATTGGCAAGTGAAACGAGCGCCTGGACAAATAGTGAGCCAACATCAAATTCGATCCATCTGCGGCGGCTGCTGTGCTCAGCTTGATTTAGTTGGTTTTAGCTTTGCTTTTATTTCACTTTATGTTCTTTAGCTGTAGTTCTTTTTTTATACTCTACTCTCTGTTTTGCTGTACACCCTGGGAGAAGGGTAGCACAGGTTTATGATGACAAGAAATGACATGCAGAAAATATCTGAGTTTATAACTTCTAAATTTCTTAGTATACTTAATGAAAGTACACTTTTTGCTTGACCGCAAACTAATTTACTACAAATATGATTAAGCTTTGTATTAGACTATATTTGACATTTACTTTTAATGCTTTCATCTACAAAATTAAATCAAAATCGCTCGAGTTTTTACTGCTCAACAAAGCAATCTCTAATTATGTCTACAAAGGGTATTTATTAGTCGTGTCTACCCAACCCAAAACCTTCTAGTAGTTCTTTTGGTTGTTGCTATTGCTATATATTTTCTGTGTTTTTTTTTCTTTAATTTGTTGACATATTAAAACCAGATTTGCAATCAAGTCGGGCACGAGCATGACTCACAAGCCGGCGCAAAAAATAATAAAAATAACAAGAAAAAATAGAAATAATAATAAGAAACGCCTGCGACGACGACAGCGACGACGACGACGATGCCTGAGGCGATGAAAATAATAAATACACAAACTTCAGCAATAGCAAAAGCAACAACAAGAACAACAAAAGCAGTAACAACAATAATAATAACTTGTTTGCATAAGCCACAAATGTGTGTGTGTTAATGTTGTTTGTTGTGCAAGTTGACTAAGTCGATTGATCGAGTGAACGACTGATCGCCTGATCGACTGATCGACTGACTCTGTATGATTCTTTATGCGATCAATTCGATTTTGGATGATTAAGCAAAGTATGCAGAACATTAAAGACAGAGAAAGACTGAAGAAGACTGTGGAAGATTTTAGAAGACTCGAATTCGGGAACTCTTTTCATTATCACGTTTTATGCTCCCCCATTTTATCGTGTTCTTCTGCTTTACCAATTAGCCAAAGACTCGGAATTGATTTAGCTGCGTCTTATGTTTGATTAAAGATTGCGAAGAGGGAAAAAAAGTAAAGAGACAAGCAAACAAACATCATGGACAGCAGCCACAGCAGCAGCAGCAGTAACATAAATAAATAAATAATATAGAAGCCGAAGAGATGGGTAAAAAGTAAAGACAGATAGACAGGGGGACAGAAAGAAAGCAACGATGATGAGGTTTGTGTGCTCCCCCATCCGATGAGCTGCCCCGCCTCACTCCTCCCACTCCTGCTCCTCCAACTCCAACACACTCCAAAGCATCGACCGGAAATGTGCAATAAAATTTGAATGTTTCTTTATTATTATCATCATCCCCATCATCATCCGCTGCAGCAGCAACAGCAGCAGCAGCAGCCAGTCAGTCCCATTACTGTTATTGTTGTTGCTGTTGCTGTTGCTGTTCTTGTTGTTGTGTTGCTGTCCGTCCAATTTCATGTTTAGCTTTCGGTTGCAACTCTCCACTCCACTCGAGTCCACATGGAGCTCAAAGAACTGCAGATCGGTAACCAGTTTTGTGGTCTTCTCTCGTGACGCAGTCGGCGCACAGATATAATAATAAATTGCAGCCCGCGGTGACGTTGCCAAAAACAGGACAACGATAACTGGTTCCCTCGTCCAGCAAAAACAACAACACCACCAACACAGCCGCCTCCACCAGCTCCAACTCCAACTCCAAACAGCAACTCCAACTCCAAGTCGAACTGCAAGCAAGACTTTAGCTTGAACTCCGGTGCTATCTGCTTCCTTCCATTCATTCATTCATTCATGCGTTTGACGCCTTGGCGGCCACAGGAGAGTCAGGGAGTTTTGGGGTATCTCGAGGGGTAGCAGAGGCGTGAGGGGAGTGGAGTGTGCGCTGCTTGAAATGTGCAGAAGTCGCTTGACTGGTTTGCCTGCCCCTTCAATTTGGGCTCCAAGACGCGAACGCGCTTTCGAGTGGAGTAAACCAAACGTCATTCTCAGCTTTTAGCTTTTATTTTTAGCTTGATTTTGTGGCAGTGTTTGTGAGTGTGTTTCCTGATCATTATGAGCACACTAATGATCATGATGATGATGATGAAACTAAAACACAAACTGCACTGAACTGTACGTGAAGAATTGGAGTAGGGCGCGCAAAAGTTACTCACTTTATTCACATATGGGATGGCAATAACAGTTGCCAGTTAGCATTTAACATTTACGAGTTTTTAGTTGTTGCTAATCTGGTATAAGCCCACGCAGCGCCTTTAGCCTTCCCACGCGGAGACACGCGGAGCCACGCGAAGCCGAAGTTGAAACTGAAGCTTAAGCTGGAGCGGTATCCATTGAGATGCCGGCCACGTTTGTCCAGATTCGCGCAAAAGCGTTTTGCTCAGTGTACGCGCTCCGTGCCACACCGTTGACACACACACACACACACACACACACACATGTGTGTGCTCCATAGAAAAACTAGTTTTCTTAACCAATTTTTATTGTGAGTCGGAGTTTCGATTGTGTTTTTTTTGTTGTTTTCTGTTTTCTGGCGACAGCGGCGTCGGTGTCTTCGCTAACTTCAGTTGTTGTTGGGCTTTTATGCATAATTTTGTTGTGCCCACCTCCTTCTGACCGGGTCTCAGACTGTCACAGTCGCAGTCACTTGAGTTGTTGTTATTGCTGTTGTCATAGTGCTCGAAAAGCTTCATTCGCTCTTTGAGCGGAAATCCATTGAAAAAACGAAAGACTTAGGCAACAAACTTGAACGTGACGACGACGTCGAAGTTGACTGCGACGCCGACAGCGACGTTAACTGTGGCTGTGACTGCGTTTCGGCTGAACCCAACTCGAATTGAACTCAACTCCCATGTGATTCATTACGCCCACTTCGTTGTTCATAATCAAAATCAAAATTCAAGACACACAGAAAGAAGACAAAAAAAAAAAAAAAAAACCACCGCAGTAAAACAAGTCAGAGGATTAAAGCCAGACTTCCAGCCAAAGAGACACACATTCACACACACCCAGCGTGTCACACACACACTTAGAGGCATAATCAAATTTATGGTTTTAATTGAAATGCGATTTTGTGTTGTAGTCGCCGAAATCCAAACACAAATCTAATTCAGAAGAAACCCAAAACCGACTAAACAAAAAATTAAAACGTTAAACTTGTTTTCTAATAAGTCCAGTTTTCAATCATTGCAGAAACGCGTCTGACGTCAAAAGAGCTGCCAACGACCAAGTGGCGACGCGAGCGACGCCAACGAGCTGCCGCCGCCGATTATCAAGTTCATGATGCAGCAGCAGGAGGGGGAGGAAGTGATAGGGAGCGTGAGAGAACACCCGATCTGGACAGTCCAATTGACATGTCCGTGACGTCCAGCACGGTTAAGCATCAGCGCTCATCACCGCCACCGCCGTATCGCGAACCACTGGCCGGTGCGAGTAGCCATTGCTATGCCGCCAGTCGACCCAGTGTCATTACCCAAGCGCCACCGAAGCGGGAGCTGCAGGAGCAGCAGCTGCACGCCCAGACGCACGCCAATCGCGAGCATGACAATCGCAGTGCGGGTAAGCAGTAGCTTAAGCTTTCGCAGAGGGTTCAAATTAATGCTTTTACTTTTTGTTTTGCAGACTCCGTTTCCATGTGCGACATCGATGAACACTTTCGGCGCTCCCTAGGACCGGACTATGCGGCGCTGCTCAAGTCGCCAACGCCCAGTTCGCCCACACCGTCGCCGCAGCCGCAACCGCAGACGCCAATGCAAGCACAAGCATCCCCGCTGCCGCTGTCGCTGCCTGTGGCGGGTAACGGTACACCCATGCAGCAGATCTCGCCACATGGAGCCTATCGACAGCAGCCACATCATTCGCCCTTGTCGCTGCCTCTGCCGTTGCCGCTGCCTTTGCCACTGCCTTTGCCGTTGTCTAAAATGGGTTTGCCCACCGTGCACTCACCCACATTGCGTTCGGCTCCGGTATCACCGCAGCTGGAACTGCCACCACCGCAGGAGGAGCCGCTGTCACTGTCCTCATCGCCAGTTCGTGCAGCATCTACTTCGCCGCCTTCACCGCCGCCGTTTGCGGAATTGCCGCCTGTTGGCAAGCGAGACAGAGCCTTGGATACACCTCATCATACGCCTCCCAGATACAATACACCACCGCCAGCGTATGTCAGTGTGCTGACGTCCACGCCAACGCCGCCCACGATGCCAGCAATAATACGTGTTAAGGCTGAGCCAGGATTAGCCGCTGCTTCGTCGACGCCACACACGCCGCCCGCCTCGCCCACCTCTTCCACGAACATTTCAATATTCACCAAGACTGAGGCCTCTGTAGATGACCATTTTGCCAAGGCATTGGGCGACACTTGGAAAAAGTTGCAGGCCAACAAGGAGTAGACACCGGGTGCTCTCCAAGTGCAAGAAAAGAAAAACAAAGGAGAAAAGGAAAGGATGCAATGACCAACTCAAAAGCTGTTTTCATTTCAAAACTACACAATTTATGTTTAAAGATCTCATTACGATGTGAAAATTCTTCAAATGCGAGTGTATTACAAGTTTCTTATATAATGATTTTATTATTATTTTATTATTGATTATATGGATTATGGATGTGGAAAAGCGTATACGTATAACAGATACAAGTGACAAAAATTGGTATTCTTAATGCATAGTTGCATAGATAGACTAATCCTTAACATATACATATATACATAACAATATATATATTTACCTACATTATATTCATTTCGTAATTCTAAATTATGAACTTATTGTAAGCATTATGATTACCCAAATGAATCCTATAAAAATTTAATTTAGCGAGTGACAAATTACACAGAACTCTCTAATATGCACTCTATGATCAATTTAAGACAAAATCCTACAATAAATATTAAAAGAAAATATAATCAATTGCATTTTTGTATTTAGCATAAATAACAAAACACAAGTAACTAAAATTTGAATTTATACTGTGCGCGCTAAATATGATCACTTTTACCGTGGTGGCAACGTCAGTAATTGAAATTCCCGCTGTTGGCGCGGCCACTATTTTTATTTTCCCGCTATTATGACTGCACCACTATTTATGCTCACCCTTACTGATACTTAGGGACATATAGTGGACAAACCGAATAAATACGAGAGCCCGGTACAATAGGTAGCAAGGGTTAGTTTTGTTTTGTCATTATGCTCATGGCGTGCCTCCTAATGCTGTAGTTCCTCATAATGAGTTAATTACACTTTCATAACTGAAAAAATTATTCTTTCTTATGCAAGTTAAGTTTAATAAATAAGCTTGTGCAATTTTTTTAAATTTGTTATTAATCCATTTACATTCTTTTAAAATAATCATAGGTTATTAATTTATCAACAATTTTATCAACTAAATTTGCTACTCACAAAAATTTAAACTGTCTGGCAAACTCGCGCCACAAAACAAAAAATGTAAACAAACACCAAGTGTGACCGTGAAATTTAATTTTAAAAGTATGGCCATGCTGTTGTAGTGCTATCGATATTGACAACATAGCTATCGACGGCCAGTGTTACCCTAACAATTGAAAAAGAGAAAAATATTTCCACAGCGATGCTGCTAAAATTTCAATATAAATATTATTAATTACAGCAGTATTATTTATAATTTCTAAAATTCATAATAAACGTAAGCGAGGCACGGTCTTATCAATTTTAATTCAAAATTGTATCATGATTGCGAGCCCAATGTATAGTTATCGGTATCGATATCACAATTATTGGCTGCCAGTGTGTACGCGTATTCGGCGAGAACGTACCATTGCAAAACTAAACTTTCTGCATAAAACATAAAAAAACATTAAACAAATGAAAAACATTGAATTTTAGCAACTCCTTAATGAGTTTGATGAAACGTTATGGTGCATGCGTTGAGTTTAAAGTGAGCACTTCGTATTTGTGTGTGTGTAAAAAGCCAAAAAGACCGTAGGCGAAAGAGGGGCGAAGGCGAAGAGAAAATGTCACGCAAAGCAGCAGCAGAAAAAGAGTGAAGAAATTACATTTGGGGGAAGGAAAAGCGCATGAAAACTCAACAATAACAATATTAAAAGACACAGTGTGTGCAAAAAGGCGCAATTCCAATGACAATGCTTACGCCAAAACCGAAATTATATTGAAAAATTAAACGAGAAAAAAGAAAACTCAGTTGTTGTTGTTGTTGTGTAGTTGTAACCATCGGCAGGCAGACACCTGCAATCGCAAGGAGGAGCAATGAAAACAACTGAACTGATCCTGGGGAGACGCCTAACTACTACTACATCCACTGCTGTGCTCGTACAGTTCATGTTCCTTGGCTTGAATGTCGTCGAATTCTGAATTGAAACTCTCAGTTGCTACAGGAACTGGAACTGAGACTGCGACTGAGACTGGGCTAGGGATTGGAACTGTGATTGGGATTGCGACTAGCAACTCCCACTGGCACAATGCAAAGCTTGGATTCATCATGCCAAGAAGCAGACGTAAGTATCACTAAAAAAAATATCAGGAAAATATGAAAAAAAAAAATATATTTAAAATTGCAGTTCATCATAAATGATACACTTAAGAAGCTAAAGGGCGACAATCCATTAAATGCGAGTGCCCAGGGACTTTCACATGCCGTCGGCTCGGCTGTGCAACAGCAATTTGTTTACCAAGCGACTCAGAGCTCACCACAGTCACAGCAATCACAACATCAGCAGTCGTATCATCAGCTACACACGGTGCTACAGGCTGCATGCTCACCCACGCTTGCCATCAGCAGCAATAACAACAACAACAGTAGCAGCAGCCAACAAACACAGCAGCAGGTGGTGTCGCCTGCTCCGGTTACGGTTAGCTTCCCAACGAGCAGTAAATCATTTCTGGAGACTAGTCTGCTTCAAGCGATACCTCAAATACCAGCGCAACCGCCGATCTGCATATTCGATGATGACGAATCGCCCACTGAACTGGCGCCCGGAGGGAGTGGAAACATTGTCTTACTCACCGAGCAGCCGCACAATGTTGTCACAGGATCTGGCAATGCAATTACGATAGCACCCTCACCATCATCATGCTCCTCTTCAACGACGACGTTGTCAAACTTTAACTCGATCACGTCGCCATCTCCGGTTGTTCCTGATCTGTTGTTGTCCACGCCGCCGGGTGTCAATTCCAGCCTAAGCAACAACACCAATAGCACGCCCTCCAACACTTTACATATTTTTCAACACGGTAGCAGTAGCAGCAATAATAATAACAACAACAACAATAATAACAACAATAGCAAAAAGGTTGATAGGCGACCAGCTTCAAGTAGTTCAAATGCCTCAACTGGCAGCAGCAGTAGTCATCATCAAAATCATCATCACCACCTGCATCACCAGCAGTCTCAGCCACATAACCATCATGTCCTGTCGTCATCGTCACCTACATCGTCGCCTAGTAAACGACAGAAGAGCAGCAGCAGCAGTAGCAGCAATAAGGAGTCCAGTACCTCTAGTCGGAATACAACAGCTCTATCAGGATCAACTGCATCGTCCCGTAATGTTATAAATGCCAGCGGTAGCAGCAACAATCCTGGCACATCCACAACCACCAAACGGGAAACGACCCCAAAGTTCTTTAATATACACGACAAAATCAGGGAGCATTACTTGCAATTGCTTGGCAATGATCTGAATCACTTTGCGGAAACGGGGGTAAGTTGAGGGACTACAAATATAGTCAGAGTTTCCATATTTAAAGACTCATGTTTAATACCCCTTTCTGTTTTGCAGCTGAAGCAGCGAAGTCGCTCCTTTATCTTGGAGCGTCTGGTGGAGTGTGAGCGTTTGAATACCATTGTGGTGAATCTGTATCCTGGCAACAAAGGCTACTCGCTGGCCTTGCACTACGATGAACAAGTTGTGCTTAATCCGGTCACAAATGAATGGATCGTTACTGAGCCCAGCCATCATCATCACAATGACAACACCTCCGACAAAAGCAACACTAGTCGAAACAAGGCGCAGACGGAGAGCGACAGGGCCAAGACGAGGCTGGCCGAGAGTGATGCAGCTGGCGACTCTGTGTCATCTAATTATGGTTTGGTGGAGGTGCTGCGTTGGCCCTACGAGAATGATTTGTTGCTGCAATGCATTGACCGTGAGCTGCTGCCCGAGTTTCTTATGGATTTGCTGAGCGCCGATAGTGTTAGTCTGAGCTCACCCCAGGATGGCAGCGAGGGATCGCGTGTGTATGCCAAGCCAAGCGTATTCTATGCCGGTTGTGTCATCGCCCAAATACGCGATTTTCGACAAACATTTGCCACCTCTACGAATATCTGTGATATGAAACACATCCTGCTGCGACCCAGCAATGCAACGCTATTCGCGGACGTGCAGCAGCTGGGCAGTTCGCTGGGTTGGGCTGGCTCAACGCCCGAAGATCGTCTGGCCATTGAGAGCCAACTGGTGTTGGCCACCGCCGAGCCGTTGTGTCTGGAGCCGGATCCGAGCATTGGGCGACATGCGATTAATGCACAGCACGAACGCCAGCGTTTTAATTCGCACGAAATGCGCCGCCAGATGAATAAGTTCACCCAGGTAGCCATCAATCGTAAACGAAAGCTGGATCAGTTTACACATCACAAGGGACTCGAGCTCTGCGATTATTTAACACGTCTACGCCAGCGACCACGCACCTCCAGCAACAGTACAGCGAATGCCACACCGGCAACAGCGCCCAGCAACAATCCTCTTGGTGGCGTCATGCTCTCCTCCTTCACCTCAAAGGTGCCACGACGGCCGCACGAAGTCATACGACCTATACGACCGCCCTGCCTGGAGTATCAAGCGAATATGAAGGTTCCCGATCATGTGATCAGCGTGGAGAAGTATGCCAAGTCCTTTGATCCCCTCAACGAGTTCAGCGATGCGTGCAAAGAAGGCTGCCAACCAAATTGTCGTCACAACTTTCAGCCGCAACTCATGGAGGAATACGTGCTGGAGACGGAACGTGAGGCGAGTGAAGGCAGACGTGCCCTGTATCACATCAAGTTGTCCATCTACCAGCGTCCCTCCGATGCAGAATTTCTTGGTGAGCTCTATGTAGATCGCGACTATCGCGAGGGCGAGCGTAATGGTGAATCGTGTCGCTTTGCCTTGGGCACTCGAGTCCATGCGAATCGTTATATTCAGCAATTCCGAGAGATATTCACTGAGGAGGGACGCAAGGCTGTTAAAATCACTCATCTGGTACCCGGACATGTGCCAATTGTTACCCACACCGGGCTGACAAATGAGCAGCGATTGCTATTGCAGCAGCAGCAACAACAGCAGCAGCAACAACAGCAGCAGCAGCAACAACAGCAGCAGCAACAACAGCAGCAACAACAACAGCAGCAGCAGCAACTACAGCAGCAGCGGCAGGCTCAGTTTACACAGCAGCAGCAACAACTGTCGTCTACAGTGCATCATGTAGCGCAATCGCATCCAAATGTGGTGCTTCCTCGCCAACAGATTGTCACCAAGACGGTCAACAACGCCAACATTAACACCCATCAAAACTTTCGCCAGCAGCAGCAACAACAGCAGCAACAGCAACCCATTGCCAGCGCACAGTTTACTGTTGATGGTGGATTACAGCTGCAACAGCAACAGCAGCAGACGCAACTTGTCAGCAGCAATAACAACATATTGCAGCAACAGCCACAACAGCAGCAGCAACATATACAGCTGCTAACGTCTAGTGGCAACTCGTCGACAACGACGACACATCAGGTGAGCCTGAGCAATGGCTCTCTGGTACTGGTACAACAACAACCACAGCCTCAACAACAGCAGCAGCAACAACAGTTGGCGACAACGCTGCAACATTCAGGTATCACTATACAACCAGCCAACATGCAGCAGCAGAAAGCAACTGCAGCCCAAATAAACACGGCCATTGGCGCCAATTCCGCATTGCGTGCCCAGCTAAACTCCAATGTGCCAATTCTCGTAAGTTGTCTAGAAATCTGTAAAGAAATATATTCAATCCTCTATTTAAATCCCACATTTAATTGACTACCATTCCTTTCAGCAGTCCCAGCTAAAGGCAACTCCCATTGTCAGTGCACAGCATCAACAGTTGCAGAAGCAGCAACAACAGCAGCAACATCAAATAAACGCCACAAACAATAATACCATCAACAACAATAATAATAACAACAACAACAACAATAATAATAATAATAGCAACACGGCAATCCATCCAAATCCTGCAATCAATGCCATAGTCACAAGTATCATGAACTCTGCCAATCAATACCAACAGCAGCAACAACAGCAGCAGCAACAGCACTGTAAGTCCAATGGCTAATAAATATTTTGATGGCATATTAATGATTTTCACTTTATTCTTAACAGCAGGCGGCACGCAGACGCCCACGAGCAACAGCAATGTGACGACAACTATCAACAGCATCAGCAACAATAACAACAGTGGCGGTGGCAATCCAGCGGGTACAACACTAAAGAACTCTGGCAATGCATCCATACTGAATCTGCTCAATAGTGCGCCAGCGGCCATGACAAGCACACCTGTTGCCAGTGGCACCTTTACCACCTCCTCCACGGGGCAGCAGCAAACGTTGACATTGGTGCAACATCAACAGCCTGCGGCAGCCAACACAGCAGATGCCACAACGGCAACATATGTGCAAACAACTCGTGGCACTCCCACGCTGGTCAGCGCACAACGCAAGCAACCGTCCAGCGAGGTATTGCAGAATCTACTGAATGCGAATCGCAAGATAAACATTGTTGGCGCTGGAGGCGCAACAACGTTTCGCACCAATTCAGCGGGTAATCTGATTGCAGTTAATCTGAACCAGGCACAGGCTCAGGGGCAAGCACAGGGACAACAGCAATCATCGGATGGCAGCCAAACAGTACGTGTATCCATGTCGGCATTAGCATCGCAGCTTGCCTCACCACCGGCTGTGATGACTAATCCAACGACGAGCTACGGTGCCTATACGGTCAGCACGGGCGGAGTCTGTGGCAGCCTCAAAATACTCAACACGGGGCAACAGCAGCAGCAACAGCGCATACTGAGCTCACTGCGAAGGGACAGCACTACGGCGCCACCAAATGCCATAGTCGTGGGCATGGCAGCGCCTTCGCCAGGCAGTGATTCGAATGCTTCAAATGCCAGTGGATTCGCGGTGCCTACCAATTTGGCAGCTTCAACGGGCGGTGGCAGCGGCACGTTGAATGCACTGCTCACCAATGCGGCAACACCATCGCCATCTGGATCGGATCATTCGCAATCGTCGCAAACGCATCAGAATCAGGTGCTGCTCGATCGGTTGAGCAATGTCACCTCGAATGTGTCCGCCGTGTCCATGCCGCACATGTCGCCGCAACAGGCGCAAGCGTCACAGCAACAGCAACAATTCATTACCAAGACTTTGGTGCACTCGCCCGCCACCTCATCCATACACTCGCCCATGTCCAGTCCGCATCCACAGCCATCAGCCTCGCCACAGCAGCAACAACAAACAACTGCCACGTTAAATCTACAGGGCATTAATCTGTCCCAACTACAGGGCATGGCTAACTTTGCTGGCCTGCAGAATGTGCAAGTTCAGATACCTGGCTTCACTCAACCCATTTCCCTGCAGTTCTCCGGCAACAATCTGCAGGCACCCGTGCAAGTCCAACAGCAGCAACAACAGCAGCAGCAACAGGGTGCAGCAGTTGGTGGCACAGCTGGAACTGGAACTCTGACGCAGGCGCAGACACAGCAGCGCAGTGTATTGGTCTCAGTGCCCGTGTCGACGCAGCAACAACAGCTGTCGCATACAATCACCCTCCAGACACAGCCATCGCCTCAACAACACCAGCAGCAACAACAGCAGATGCAGCATGCACCGCCAACGGGAACTATCGTTAGTCTGCCCTCGACGGTGGGTGGCACGCAAACGGTGGTGATTACCAACAATGCAGCGGGCGGCGGTGGAGGAAACGGTGCTGGTGGCGGTGGCAATGTCAGCGGCACAGGTGCAACAACTGCCATGCTCACGCTGCCCATTGGTGAGTTTTAATTAATCCTTGTTTTTTTTTGAGCTGAGCTTTAGATATTTGTTAACACAGTTTAAATTAAAGGCTATAATTGTGTACTTACAAGTTAGACTAGTTAGTCAGACTAATTTACACCTTTTTTGATATAGGACTTATTTGTCTTAAAAATTAAAACTTAGTTAAGACAAGCATTGAAATTGGTTACGTTAGTTTGTTGACAAATTTTCTTAATTTTTATGAGTTGTTTCAGGTTAGCTTAAAATTTGTAACTCGACATTTCTATACTATTTAATTAAGTCACAAATTTAGTTTAACTTATAGCACAAGCTCTTCTTACTTAAGTTCGAATTTAGTTTAATCTTTAACAGTTTTTATCGGACCCTGATTTATATAAGTACTTATTTATCTACATATATTACTGAACATGCTTAATTTTGTTCTTTTCTGTTTCTGTTTTCTATTTCTGTTTCGTTTATCGTTTACACAAACCCGTTAACAACTCGTTTCGATACTCATGCAACTAAAACCATTTTATGTGTCTTGTATATAACCCATGCCATCAGTTTGATAGCGTCACCGTTTAACAGGTCCTTAATCCTACGTTTGGGCCTTCGGTGGCGCTTTTTGTTAGCGTCTCTGACCAAAAACAGTTTCATTGTAACCTAAAAACAACAACCAAAAAAATCTCCCCGCACACCCGTTCTGCTCTTTGTTTACAGCTCAAATAGTCGGTGCCGGAGTACAGAAATTAAATCCTCAAACAATACGTACCTCAAGCGGTGGTAGTGGTGGTGGTGGTGGTGTAGGTGTTGTCGGTTCCTCCACATCCGCCACATCCATACAGCCGCGAGCACGCAACGTCCAAGTTGTGGGCACAAAGCAGATGGCCAGCAGTCGACAGCTGCTCACCGCTCAACGACAGATCGGTGGCTCAACCCTAAAGATTGCAACCACCCCCGTTAATGGTATGTAATTGAAACTATTGCTTGAAGTTGTAACTAATTTTGTTGTTTACAGCCAATGCCGTCACCAGTGGCACAAATCTCAGTGCAGGGCCCATTGTGATGTCTGCGCAGAAGCTGCAGTTCAAGACCGTCAAGGCGCCGGCGCAGCAGGCACAGCAGCAGCAGCATCGAATACTCAATCAGGGCACCGCCTCGGCTGCATCCCAGACGCTGTCGAACCCCAACCAAGTACAGCATCAGCAACTGCAGCACATACAAATAGCTGGACGCACTGCGGCCACAAGTACAGGTCTGATGAATCAACGTACGTTGACGGCTCTGGCGGCGGCAAAGCAGCAGCAACAGCAGGCAGCAGTCAATCGACGGCGCTCCACCACCGATGCAACCAAGTAAATGGCGCTACAAAGCTTCTCCAGCGAAGCAGCCAGCTCTAGATGAGAAGTAGATGTAATGGGCACAGTACTTGCTTCGGAAGTATGCAATTAATGCAGGCGCACTATTCATTTTTGTTTTTAAATTGAATTAATTGAGTTAATTGAGGAGAGAAGACAAGTAATAAGGCTACGCGTTGTGTATTTGCATGATATTATAGTTTATGGTTACAACTTAAATAGCACATATTAGCATACATTGTATATCCTTAAATCTACATGTATTTCGATGTGTATAATTGTAAGTGTAAATTGTGTGGGCCGATGGACCTGGTTGAGCCATATGAGAGCCACAAGAGATCAACATTAGCAGCTCATTTCACCAATATGCATGTAACTGTAGTGAGCCAGGAGCTAGAAAGCCAGAAGACAGTAGCCAAAAGCCAGTAGACAGGAAGGAACTGAACTCTGTCGTGATCATGGTAATGATAACTGCGCTTATGTTTATTGTGTCCTCTTGCAGAATATTCTGCTAAATTACAAAACGAATTAGGTGTAAAGCTCTTATTAATTAATATTTATCTAATTGTACATAATAATTGTTTCATATATACATACATATATATATATAGATATATAAAGAAAACGTGCGCTGAAACGCCATGTCAATAATGTCTATCAATTTGGCTCTCCAACTCCAATTTGTTATACCATAAGTCTAATTACGTAAGCGTGCGTGCTAACTTTAAGCTTAAACCATAAGGCGGAAACGCCCCCAACACAAAAAGCAAGAAAATAATAGATAACGAAGAGAAGAATAGAAAAACAAAGCAAAGCAATAAGAACATGAAAGCAAGAAAAATATGTAAAATTGATTGTAAAAGAGAATATGGCTAATTATTACGATTTGGATTAGTTACAAAAGGTATGAACATGGTAATGTTTCATATTAATATAAATATATAAATATACATACGTATGCATATTGTACTATTATTATTATTATTAATACTACTACTATTATTATTATTATCATTATTGCTTATTATTTAAATGCTTAACTTAATTTTATATACAATAAAACAAATTTTAGTTTGTATTGCAAACCAATATCAACAAAAACAAAACAAAAAACTATACAAAACAAATTAGTACTCGTACTTCCACTTGCAATTTATATTTTACAAAACAACAAAATTTTACACAAAAAAAAATAAAACAAAGAAAGAAATTGTAAACAAATTGAACGCAAAAGTCAATCTTAGCATGTTTAAATTAAAATTTATTTCTAATAGAGCAATGTAATACGAATCGAAATGAAATTAATTATGCAAGAAATTAGACTCTATTTGTAAATTAGCCTGAAACAAAACAACAAATTATACAATTAAACAAAACTTGTTTATTTTTTCTATTAACTACGCCAGTTTTTTGTAGCAAGAGATAATTTATTTAAGTAACTATTTTAATTATGTTACGACTTTTGCTGTAATTGTAATCGTTTGGCATCGTTTGCTTTTGCTGTACAACAAAAATGCCTATATAATACAAATACCCTATAAAATAACGTAAAAGTTTAAAAAAGAAATGAGAGAAAAACAAACGGAGGTCCCCCAACTATACACACGCATACACTCAAGAATAATTTACTCAATGTTAATATTATTAATAATAATAATAATAAATGTGATTTAAGAATGAAAACATGGTACTACCTAAAAATTATAAATGTTATGATGAAAACCAGGTAGTCAGGGCAGGACTTGCGCCAGAGTTCGTTTCTGGAGAAGCTCCAGCAAAAAGAATGAACAAATGAAAACAAAACAAAATTTTAATGATAATTACATGCAAATCAATCTGAAAAGAAGCAGCATAAGCTATTTAAAATTACCTATTAACATAAATGTAACTTCAATTCAATAACGGCTTATCTAAATACCTGACGTAGAATCTTTTCATTTCAAGTTATCATAAAACTGATTACGTTTAAAGACAAACCGATAATAACTTTCGAGAACTGAAACTAAAGCGTGGAAAAAGAAAAGTCCCTCGAGGGTGGATAGTAAGCAAATGCATCCAAGAAAGACTTCTAATAAATCAAATATAAAACAGTCTTGTTGTGTGAATGTACAAATTTCAAGTGTGTGCAATCAATTTTCAAATATCTGTACTTATCTATAATGACCAGGGGATTAACATTGGTGTTTAAAAAGGTAGACAACAGAAACGTTTATTATGCACTTGTAAATTTTATAAACTGAGAGGCAGCGAACACAGTTAGTCAGTGTTGCGGTGTAGCAAAAGATTTGGATAAAATCGCAGACCCTCCACGGACTCGTCGCGACAAACTCTGCCCAGTCGCTCAGCCACCAGCAGGCGCTCCTTGGCTAATAGCAGCGATATGCTAAGCTGCTTGGCAAGTTCCTCCACAGCCAGGGATTCGGCAGCAGTAACCTTTTCCAATGTGTCGACGGCTATAAGCTCATCATCGTGCGATTCCAGCTGTAAGACCATAGCTCCACTGGGAAAGCGACGTAGTTTAATGGGTCCATTTAGCTGTTCGCAAGCGTGCAGCAAATCCTCTGGCGAGAGCAACTCAAGTCCACGAGCGCGATTCACGCGACAGTAAACATCAGCCAGGGACATCATACCACCGTGTTCCTGAAAGATTACAAATCAGCTACAATGCTCTACCGAAATACTGTGGACTACTCACTTCTATTGGGTCCAGCAGCATTTCGCATATCTGCTGGGCCAAGCTATTAAAGTACGCCGTGTTGCTGGTAAAATTGTCTCGCGTCACCGGATCATCAATGCCCAGGCTGAGTAGATAGGACTTAAAACGCACCGTTTCATCATCAGAGATTTCTCCCTTTTGTTCTCGTATTTTGCCACTAATACTTTTTGATAAGCCAACCATGTCCTTAGCCATAGCCATTAGAACACTTAAATCCTGAAAAGCCATTGCAATATTCTCGTCCGTTGCCTTGGCTTTAGCTTCCAGGTGACGCTCTATGCCACCAATGCCTGTACGCTTTTGAATCCTCGCCAATCTATCATTGACATTCGTCAAGGGCGCTGGACTTTGAATTATTGTCTCATTAGTCATTGAGATTTCCCAGACTCGGGCACTTAAAGTTTCGCGCAGAGCACTGTGGAACTCTACGCTTAGTCCATTTTTTCCTGAGAGTTTTATGTGTGCCGCTCGACTGGAGTGCATAGGACCTGGAGGCCTGCTGACATCAGGGGGTCGCAGATGCATAATAATTCGGGTCTTGCGGCCAAAGAAATTTGAAGTTGTTTCCTCGCTAAGGGATATCACATAGCTAAGTGGCAAACAAAGGGTCACAGCAGCACGAGCTATTTCGCCGGGACGTCCCCAGAATAGCCGATGAGTGGTCAGCACAACCTCACCGTCCTCAAATTCCGTCTACAAATATAAAAGAATGTCGTCATGGGATCCATGAATAATAATTAAGAGCTGATGTTAACTACCTTTTGGTCTCCATCATAGATTTTAACATTGCGATCCCGGCTCACAAACGCCTCACTCTCAGACAAGCGGGCCTCCTCGTAGGCGAAACGGTTCATAGGCGGATTTATAAAATTTCCTATTTACTACTACTATATTTGTTTTGGTTTACTAAAATATAATGCAGAAACGATAAATAAAAGGATGGTATCGAGAGACATCGATAACAACTGTGGAATGGAACTATCGCAACAAAAGCGCGTAAGTATATTTTTGAAATTAATTTTTATTTTTTTCAAGTTTCTAAATAAAATACATATTTACCACACTACATAATTTCTTTTTTCTGATTTCAGTTACTGTTTAAAGGAAACACACATTAAAATATTTATATGGGAAAAGCCACTCACACGCAATAATTAACGTAAGCGTCTACGTTACGTGATGATGTCAACGATGCCTATCGCCGCCGATTTAAATAGCAATGTATATCGATAGTAGACACCGATAGTTGAATGGGCATGTGAATAGAAAAATTTTCATTTGTTGCACCCATCTGTGTTTTCGGACTGGTTTTTTCGCGTTACAATTATTAATAAATGCACATTGGCCTTTTCCATCGGGGAAAATGACGTGCATGTATTGACGGACTTATGTAATAATGACAAAGTGCGAACAGTGAAAAACTCTGGTTTCCACCGATCACCGGATACGGATTACTTTAAAAGCTTAACATATCAAATTTGTGCACAATTATGACTGCCACAGCCAGCGAAGCAAGCAAAATGCTTGAAGCAGCCTTACAGCAAATGGATGGCATCATATCAAACTCAGCAACAGCGAGTGCTAGCCAAATCCAAATACAGCCCCAATCCCCACCGGGAGCTGCAACCGCAGCTTCTTTGACTAGCTTCTGTGAGCGAAATCTGATTTCGGCCACAAATGTTCTGTCAACCGCGAAGACATTGGCATTGGCTCTGCAACAGGTGAGTCAGAACACGAAGTTAAACAAAAAATCATATCAATTAAAAACATATCAACAGGTTGGTTTAGCCGCACCTGCCCCAGACCCGGTAACCGCGGCAATAATAAGCGATTGGCTGGAAACGCACATACCGAGGCAGGATTGTGACGAGCGCATGCGTCGCTTGCAGCGCGACAAGGAAGGCTTAGCACTGCAATACCAAATGCTGGCTGAACGTGTCTCAGAGCAGGCCGATAGAATTATTGAGCTGGAGGGTCTGCTGACCGATAAGTCACAACAGTTGTGCAGCAAGGAGGAGCAGTTGCAGCGCCAAATGATTTCGAGGTCAGCGCTGGAAACGCAAAAGCTGGAATTGATGAGTGCCTTGAGTGAGCTGAAGCTTCATCGCGCAGCACTGGAATGCGAGAACGAGGGCAACAGCAGACTGGACAGTATGCCCTACGGAAGCATGGGCAACATCAACCAAAAGGACTACAATAACGATGCCCCGAAGACTCCACCCTCGGTTCTACGTCACCAGGTGAAGGCGCAGTTTCACAGCTTGCCTCGCTCTCATGGAGCCGGGAACAAGCCAACTTCGCGACTGCAAAACAACAACAATAATAATAACAGTGGTCGCGGTTTAGATGTGAATGCAAACAGTAGTGGGAAGCAGCGGAATGTGGCCTTTGCCTCCAACGAACAAATACTTATTGACGACAGTGTGCTCAGTGACAGTGCTGTGCCGAACGAGGACAACATGTCCATGTACTCGAGTTTTAGATCGCAAAGTCAGTCCACACCTTCACCAAAGCTGCGGGAGCGTTCTGCTCGTGGCTTGCGTAATATTCTGGGCAAGCTGCGACGCAGCAACAGCAGCAACTGCGAACTGACAGCTCTGGAGCAAGCGGAGCCAGATCACTTCCGACGCGGTGGATCGCGTGCAACTGCGGGTGGACGCATTGAATGGAGCGCGCAATCGTCGATGTTTAGTGATGCTGCCAAGCACTATACCAGCTGGAATCCACAGGAAGTGTGCAACTGGTTGACGCATATGGGATTGGGTTGTTATCAGGATCATTGCAGGTGAGTCAGTCAAATGTGGGGCTTAAAGATTTCATCTAAACGCCCATTGCTTATTTTTGCAGAAAGTGGCTCAAAGGCGACCCCACCGTGTGCTTCTTTACTGCTTCGCCCGTGGACATTGATCGAGAACTGCATTTGAAATCGTTGCTGCATCGAAAGAAGATCCTCTTGGCTATTGACGATTTGAAGGGCAAGCAGTTTGATGAGCTTACAGTCAAGGCTGCAAACTTGGATGTTGGCTGGGTTCTACGTTGGCTAGATGACATTGGACTGCCGCAGTATAAGGATTACTTTTTGCAGGCAAAAGTCGATGGTCGCATGCTGCATCGTCTGACACTGGAAGAAATTGCACAGCTTCATGTAAGCTCCTGTCTGCACATGGCCTCCTTACGTTGTGGAATTCTATGCATGCGTCGCTTGTCCTGGGAAACTGAGGGCCTGATCCGTCGCTCAACCAAAGTGGTCGAGGGCATGGACAAAGACAGTAGTACAGATAAGGAAAGCGTTGATCTGTGGACAGCACATCGTGTCATGGAATGGCTGAAGACCATTGACTTGTCGGAATATGCACCCAACTTGCGTGGTGCTGGCGTCCATGGTGCTCTGATGCTCTATGAGCCGCGATTCAATGCTGATTTGTTGGCCGATTTACTCTCCATACCACCGAGTAAGTCGCTGCTGCGCCGTCATCTAGCCATGCATTTTAAGGAGTTAGTGGGACGCACAGTTATACACAGCAAACGAGATGCAGAAGCTGCTCCCGGCTATCTGCCGCTAACGATAACTGCCAAACTGAAGCCACCAAAGCGCTCACAGTTTACACTGAAGCGTCGCAAGAGCATCAAGGGACAAAGTGAAGTGGATTGGACTGATCTAGTTTGTCCACTGGATGCCACTGTGCCAGCTCCTTTGACCTTGGATCCGGGCACAGAGCACGAGAGCTCAATTAGCTCCAACTGATTGACAGCTGAGCGGATAGAGTTTAAGCACAAAAAGCGCAATAGCAATATCGTTAATCTAGTTTTAAGCAAATAGCAAAAACTGACCCTGATACGGATGAACTGACCCGATCAAGCACTAGCCAAACATTTACACGTACAACTGACCCAACAGACAATAAGCTGTATTAACAAGAATTTAATTTCTCACGCAATGTGAACACAAACTAAAAGCAATTTACGCGTTCGGACAAAATGAACCAAACGAAACGATCAATTATGTATTAATCATGCAGGTTGCCAAACGCACAACTTTACATACCCTATACTTTTTTCTTTTTCTACCTTTCTTTCGGAGAGTTTTCAATTTTATACATAGCTTAAGTTTATAGACTAACATAAGACGACCGGAGCCTTAACGTCTTCCACAAAGCCGTAGATTAATGACGAGAACTGAAGTATTTGAATGCGCATCTAACCGACTTGGAACCCATGCCAAAGGCATGAATCACACATTTTGGAGTTTATATATTTACTAACACTTAATTGTAGTATGTATTCGACCCACATATATAATCTAAGGTATCAGTAAATAACGCCTTATAAATTTTATACGAAACCTGAAATTGAATTTTGTCTACTGTTGTTAACTTTTGTTAGGAATATAGTTTATTTGTTAACAATAACATTATTACAGTACTAAACATTGATGTGCGACTAGAGGCGTGGCTCTGTGGCTGGCAGATGAGCAGCCAGCTTGGACGGAATCAACATAATCGTATGTATGTTTATCGTAGTAACGTAATCTATCAATCTTTGGCAGTGCTTTTCATGTTAAACTAAGTACAACTCGTTCTAGGTGGCCTGATTGCTTCCAAAGCTCTCCAGGCCTAGACCTAGCATATTCTCGATGACGCTGTGCGGCACTCGCGACACATCGCTGTCCCCTCCCGGATGCTTATCCAGATCACTCTCGGGTATATGATCCTTCCAGTTGCGGAACAGATAGCGTGTAAATTTCTTCAGCTGCCGGAACTTGCAGTAGGTAGCACCTTCAGCGGATTGCAGTTGCTGAGTTTGGATCAGGAATCCCTTTTCCTTAAATGTCTTTTCGAGTTTCTCGCGCTGCTTGGAGCGGCGAGAGGAGCGTCGCTTTGCCACCACTGCCGCAGGCGTTGGACTCGACAGTGCGTGATGCAACAGTTCTGAGGAGTCAATGCGTTTTGGGTAATCCTCGGGATGCAGCATGGGACTATGTGAGTTGGAGTAGCTGGACGGACTCTGCGGTGCTACTGGCACTAGGCTACTGGACATGAGCAGATGTGAGGTGGGTGACTCGGATGGTATGTGCAGCAATTCCAGGCTGAGATCCGTCGACGGTGGTGGAATATCTATATAGAGTTTTTCCTGGGTCTGCAACTGTTGCGGTGCTTGGTTTTGCTGCTGCTGTTGCTGCTGCTGCTGATCCCTTGAGATAAACTCGTAGCCACGCATGCTCCTATCGCCAGTGCCATTGTAGTAGCGGTAATTTCCCTCCGCATCCACCGACAGCATTTTCTTCTCCTGCAGCGTCGGCTTGGCGCCGCCCGTAAACTTGAACTTACAAATGCTGACCTCTGTGGATGGACTGGACGAGTGCTCGGCCGGCATGGGAGGTATGAAAATCGCAGAACGCTTCCGTTTGCGGAGGGCAGGCGGCGTCACTGGCTGCTCCAGAGGCTCATGCTTGGCCGCTGTCGTGGTAGAGCTGGAGCTGTTGGTGGTGCTTGCGGTGGTGGCAAAGAAGCCATTTGGTATGGGTATCTTAAGAGCTAACTGATTGTCTTTTTCAATGGTTTCCACAGGCAGCCCCAGTCGGCAGGTTTCCATAATTTGTTGGTAATAAAGACCCATGGGCTTTAATAACAACTTCGCCGAAATTCTAGGCTTATCCTCGCGTGCTGTCGTGGAGCTGGAGATGTGATCGTCCGTCAGCGGCGTGGATCTGCCACATTCTGTGGTCGGAGTGGTTCCAGTCGACGGCAAATCACTGTCGCCACTTGAAATTGAATAGCGATCACTGGACTGATCGCGCATGCAGAGATTCAGTGGTTCCTCTGTCACCTGAACTACTCCTTTCGCGGTGCCAGGCGCTACAGCGGCCGTAGCTGGAGTTGGTTGTATCCTCGTCGTTGCTGTTGCTGTTGCCGTTGCAACTGCAGTTGGCGTCGGATTTGTGGCAGGGATTATGGTGCCATAGTTTTTGTAGATCAAGTGACAGATGTCCGCCTTCTTGGGTTTGCGTCCTCGCCGCGGCTTGTAGTTGTCCAAGGTGATCTCACCCATGTACGGAAGATCAGCATATTTAATGGCACTTCGCTTGCCAGTGGCCACATCTCCCAAAGCTACAGCGGATCGGATGGGTTTCACAGCTGCTTCTTTGGCGGGTAAGAGTGTCTGGACATGATTCTGCACCTGAGTCTGACTCTGAGCCTGCTGCTGCTGCTGTCGCTCTGCATTGCGCTGTATCTCCGCTATCTTTCTCAGCCAGCTGCGCACATTCTCGTGTGAATGATTCGCAGGAGTGGGCGTAGGCGGAGGCGTGGCCTTGGGCACCGTTCTGGACTGAGTATTGGCCAGCTGTCGTCCCTGCGTGGCCTCGTAGTGAGCCGCGTACTCTGCCGGCAGCGCTTGATGATGAAATCTCAGTTTGATCGCACCCGTTGCACTAGTCCGTTTCTTGGACTTACTCTGCCGTTGTGGCGTTGGAACACTGGTCTGCTCCAGTGCCGCCTGCTGCCTGTTGTGCACTTTGCGGCCATTCATCAGATTCGCCTTGAGCTGCTGCTTGGTCAGCGTGCTGCAGGCTCCATTGTGTGTGGCTTGCTGCTCCTCGGTCTTGCGGGCCAGCAGCGTTTTAAAGGGATAATCCTGATCCTCATCGTGGGCATCGTTGCTGGCTCCGTGTGAGATCAGCGGATCATCGGAGCCCTGCAGCAGCAGCTTCGTGCTGTTCAGCTCCAGCCGCAGGTGTTTGTTTACTACCGACGGCTGCCAACGTTCCGGTACCGACTCTGGCTCCACTTCGGTCTCCTGCTCTAGGCTGTGAGCAACATCCGGTTCCAGCTTGATGCAGGGCAGCAGACCATGTGACAACTGTTGCTCCGGACTGTGGAATTTCGGCAGCACAATGCTCGAACACATTTGCACTTTATGGTGATTGTTGTTGTGGTGATTGTTGTTGCTTGTTGTTGTCGCTGTGTTGCTGTGGTTGTGCTCAGCAGCATTGAAGGCTAAGGCTGCTTCCCGCGAAAGATCCTGCATGCTCCGCTCTAAAAGGAAATAGAGTTTAAAGTTTGTTAAAAAAGTGCTGAAGTGCTTAAATTAAGTAAATAAATAAATGAAGACACGCACGAAATCACGCCGGCGACAGATTTTCGTGTCGTTGCCGTTAGACGATCGTATCCGTATCCGTCTATTGGCGCTGGTGTTGGCATCGCGGGAATTCTATTTAAATGCTCTGCGAACTGGCAAGTGGCGCTGACACACACACATGCACACACCCAAAGAGAGCGGCGGCGGGAGAGGAAGAGAGGCAGAGAGCGACACACACAGGCACTAAATGAGCGAACTCAAACGCATTTCGCTCTGAATTTGAAATTTGTTTTTGTACATGAAATTCGATTCCCTTGAGGCGAAAGTATGCCCATAAAAGGCTTAAGCACAGGCACACACACACACTTGGACACACACACATACACAGTTTTATCCAAAGTGATTCCCTATATTACAAGTGTATCTTTTAGTGCAGTTACTTAAGTGATTTTTGCATTATTTTTTTTTTTATTTTTACCTTTAGTTTGTTTTGATTTTTACTGATAAAATAATAGTGTTGGTAATTCCTTGAGTCGGTTTGCGTTCAGTCTATAGTCTCTATAGTACTACTTATTAATTATTGACTAATTGGGCACACGGCATCTGAATAACGCAGCATCGCGGACGCGCGCGTGTACATCGTGTTGACATCCAAAACTCAACTAGTTGTGGCAAAGTCACTGAAAGCATCGCTTTTTTTTTTGTGTTCATTCTTCAAAATATGCTCCTTAGATGGATCGCAGCCGGAGACGCTAACGGAGGCGGAGAGGAGCGCACCGACGGCGACGGCGACGGAGAGCGAACCATGCACGCGCCCCACACACAATAGAAGAAAATAGCTCAAACGTGGACGTGGATGTGGATGTGGATGTGGACGACGTCGGTGAGTAAACCAAATGAAAATCAAATCAAATTCTTTTGGCCGCTCTTCGGTGCGTTGTCGTATTTAACGCCAAAGACGAAGATATTTCGTGTATTCATTTTTAGAAAAATTCAACTTGTTGCCGTCGCGTTGCTTTGCGGCCATAAACCAACAAATTCCAACCCTCTACACCCACCACGCCCCCTCTACACCCCGCTCCCCTCGGCTGTGCGCCCAACTCCCCCAAGTTGTGCGACAACGTAATGCGAAAAAGAAAAATATAGAAAATGTGAAAAGTCGTTTCGATTCCACATGATCGTTTCATTCATGAACATATTTTGTTTGTCTTTGGCGATGAATGCTTTAGTGATCGGGCTTTATTATAGAAATACAGGGTATCAAAATGATGCCTAACTAACAAGCAAGCCAGTCCGGAAGGACTGGACTGTTAGTTGAGCATCGCTTTGATGACCTGTAGCTATATTAACAGGGTGTGATGCACTTGTAAGAAATTGGTTTAGTTTCGTATCTAAAACTGTCTAAACTCCAGATGCTAGACTGTAATGAGCCCAGCACCCATAACCCTAAAACCCTAGCTGACTCGGTATAGAAATAATCAGTAACTGATAAACCAACTTAACAATTTGGGTAAAGGGCTAAATACAAATTAAGAAGTCATATCTATTGTAGCTCCGATTTAGCTATTGAAAACGACATCAAGTACAGGGTATTTTCACAGTCGTTGCATATTCGAGATACTTCTCCTAGATCTGCGGCAGCTGCAGCATTCAAGGTGTGCGAGTTTCCCGAGTTCGTGATTCTACGCATAGGTGATCGTTGTGTTTCTGATGGGATTTATTTTTAGCCTTCGTTGTCCGAGACTTCTGGTTAGGGCAACTCAGAATTGCCTTGTGCCTGGTTAGGTGTAAATAAATACACAGAGAGGGAGAGGGAGAGAGCGACGTAGGAGTGTAGTGTAGTGTAGCTCTCGGCTTATTAGTTGCCGAAAAGGAAAAATGCCCTCAAAATAGATGACTCTTTGCGTGTGTCTATTTCGAGCTGTACGAATACTTTGACATGCACTATATATTTGAATATGGGTCATAGCGGTTTTATTTTAAACCAAAATACATTGGGTTTCTCAAATAGTATATATAGTATTCTGCTTATAGGGCCACTAAAATCGGATCATGTAATTGAGACTCGAATCGAAAGCGTATTTTGATCTAAAATTGTCAACAATTTAGTTGGAGACTGCTCGACAGTGAAATGCCCTGAGTAATAGTCTCGCATGGCGAGTGCGGAGTCACGATTTTAACTTTCGCTTTAGATATCTTCTTACCGAACTTTGTTAATAAAGTATGCACTTTCCGGAACTGGGCTTAAATGCTAATGATCCGACCAAATATGAACATGATTAGTCATTGACTCAAGTAAAAACTTTTAACAATAACTTTGAAACACCTTATGCCATGCACTGCACATTTATCAATTTCACTAAAGAATGTATTACACTTACACCAACTGAAGTGCTCTACAGACAAACGACTTTACGCTGAATACATGTTAAGCTTCTATTCAGTTAGAATCCATGTAAGTTCTGCCCAGAGCTGAGCCAACTGCAGCAGAGTGAGATAAGCAAGCAGTAGAGTTGAGCATTGATAGTAGGTGGGCCAGTTTGCCAAGCAGTATGCACTGTTTGGTAGCCAGCGTCTATTTGCATTCTACATTATGACAGTATGAGAGTAGACAGACCGCAGACGGCAGACAACAGACATGCTTACATCATCATCGTTACCATTGAGCTGATCATCATCAACCGGAGCAGTCAATAATCAGGGGACTTTTAAGTTGTAGGTTTGGCTTTGGGTTTGTGTTTGTTTTAGACTTGGCTCTGGTGTTAGCCAGAAAACTAAGCGCCTTTTGGTTTGGGCGGGTGTGAACGCAAATTGCACATCATCTATTTGGATGTTGGATGTGTTGGGTGCCACAGTTTTTAAGTCATGCATACACACAAACGATTTTTTATATTTTTATAAATGACATTCAATAGCATTTTAATTCAATACCTGCTTACGGCTACGTACATATTTGTATTTATGGCCATAACTGCCACTTTGGCCGCCTACGCGCTCCGTTGGCTCAAAGAAGAGAACAGCACAAGCAAAACACAAGCGAAAAATAAAAACAAAAACCACAAGGCGACCACTGACACTCGCGGATTTAGCACATATTTATAGGTCTCATATAATTTTGTCACAATTGCACCAAATTACAAGCTTATCAATCAATTAATGTACTCAGCAAATTAACTGGGAATTTCATCTTTTATGGCAAATCTTTATAAGGACTACGACTAATTGTGAACTTAAGAATTCTGTGCACGTTTATTCAAAATTCGCATCACTTTGTTTTGTCTTTCAAATGCGCGTCAGCGTAGATTTATTCGCGGCGGCGGCATTGCGACTGCGTTTGCGAAATTTGTAACGGACGCAAATTCGCATGCGCACAGCAGCTGATTTGAATAGACAGTGCTGCCACCTGTTTTCAGATTTAAAACTGTCAGGCGGTAATGGAAATAAGTATTTATAAGTTATTCATAATTTATTTATGAATTTAGAAATACATATTTTATTATGGAGTCTAATAACTCATTTTGTTTGTTCATAAGCTAGTTCGTAGTTTGTTTCATACACATTGCACTGCCTAACAGTTTTAGATGCACTGTGCAATGCTTAACAGCTTAATTGACAGCGAAGCAAGCAGTGCAACGTCAAACAAGTGCAAGCAGTTGAGTACCATTAAAATTAAGAGCTTCAAATACAAAAGATACGGAAACCAACCAGAAAAGAGAATCACTTCTTGTTTTGTGTAATATTTATTCAATGAATATTCTTTTATAATTTTGTTCACATACATACATATAATATTATACACATTACTTTGTAGATAGGTAGTGCCTATAAATATATATTTGTAGCTATAGTGTACAGATGGGGCTAATTCGTAAAGATATCAATATATTATAGATTTTTACTCCACTCAAGCATCTTTAAATATTTTATTCATTTAACACATCTTTAGAATTCCTTAAATAACAATCAATAGACTGTACATAAGTATATAAATTAACATTTATAGTACACAAAGTTAATACAAGCTATTGTATTATAGTTGTATACAAGCCAGAGAGTTTTACAAATATATATTTTAGGTAAATCGGAGGTATTTCAGCATTATATTGTTTATTATTATTTTTTATTTGTTCGTGAGTTTTTCTGTTGATCAAAGCTTTATTCTATATAGTACATATACATACGTAGACATCTGGATATAATGAATGATTTGTAAACAACGACATTGAGCTATTTTAGGTAGAATTGGTAGAATATTAAAAAATGTTAATGAAATTGGATGAAAATGGTTGAATCTGGGACTTAGAATATGTATATGTATATGTATATGTATATGTATATGTATATATGTATATGTATATGTATATGTATATGTATATGTATATGTATATGTATATGTATATGTATATGTATATGTATATGTATATGTATATGTATATGTATATGTATATGTATATGTATATGTATATGTATATGTATATATGTATATGTATATGTATATGTATATGTATATGTATATGTATATGTATATGTATATGTATATGTATATGTATATGTATATGTATATGTATATGTATATGTATATGTATATGTATATGTATATGTATATGTATATGTATATGTATATGTATATGTATATGTATATGTATATGTATATGTATATGTATATGTATATGTATATGTATATGTATATGTATATGTATATGTATATGTATATGTATATGTATATGTATTTGTATATGTACCCACTAAGAATATATTATATATTGTTATATCTGATTTATTTTACATATGTAGCACATATTTTTACAGTGGGCTATGACAGTATGCGGTCATGCCCCATTTTTGATTAGATGGAAGAAACAACGAATATTGAATAATTTAATATTATTGAAGATTATGGAGAAGTCTTTTTGTAGTTATAAAAGGTAGAACTGTTATACAGTGTAACAGTATATATTTCGATCTGTAGAAGTACACTCATAATCAATATTTAATGGAAGGAACATTTAATTAAATAATTTGTATAAGCTATTGGCGTCATATTTCAGCGACAGGATTTCTACACTATCAAAAACTTCAACACTCCTTCAACTGATTTCCTCTAACACACAGACACAAATACACACACAACTGTGTGCATATTGGCGCATTGAAAAGGACAACAGCGACAATTTGGCAATTTGTCAACTGTCGCCAGTACAAAGAGTTCCGCGCTTCGAGTAGTCTTCGAGTAGTCCCGACTTCTGAGTCCCGAGTCCTGCGTCTCCCTTGCTTAGGTCTAAGCAAACTTCATGGGGCGACGAGGGTTAAAATTGGTGATATTTTGTGTTGTGTTGCGTTGTGTGTCGTGTTTTGTGGCATGATTGACGAGCATTCAGCTAAGGAATTGCCGTTGAGATGTTTTATATTCATAATTATTTAAGAAATGCACACTTGAGTTCTCTTTGTCGGAGACAGAGAAAGAGACGGCGACTGAAATGTCAACTGGGTTGACTCGGTTGACATCAATTGTTTCATTCTTAACCTTTGGGAGAGTAAGAGTACTCGCCTAAATGGACAGCATTCCAATATACTGAGTACTACATAGAGTATCAAGAGTATTCCTTCTGCGTAGTACCCTCATTTCTTTTGACTTTGTGCAATTCGGCTGCAATTCAATTTTAAGCACATTTTTTGGAGTGTCTTAGGAACTTTTGATTGAGCTTGTGCATTTGATGTACAGTTATTCATACAAGTATGTACACAAGTACTTGTACTCAGCTATAGTATAGTACTTTTCGAAAGGAACATTTAGGAAAACTAGCCTATTATATAGTAAATATAGTATGTATATATATATATATATATATTGGTATTAGCAAGCTAACTCTTCACGTTCCACACATTGAGAAAGGTATAAATTTAGATATGGCTATAAGTTCATACATATATGGGCCTGGCTTTAAACGGCTTTAAACGTCATTCAATGTTTGGTTTGTTGACTTCACTCCTCATCCCAACCCCCTCACCCACTCGCCCACTGTTCACTTAACGGATGTAGTGCCACATTGCTGTCGGCTTCCGGGCATTGTTAATCATGTCGTGCCAGTGCTGGCAGCCAGTGCCATTCTCCTGTGGGCCCAGACCACAGCATCCAATTTCCGCTGCTTCACTGCCCGCGCCGACCACATAGATCTATGGAAATGGATGCATTTGATTTAATAAATAATTAATTGCTTGTGGAACACACGAAATGTGATGCATTTGTTTGCTACCAGCTACGGAATAAATCATAAGATGATGCACTTCTATGTATGTCAAATGTGACAAGGGAAAACATGAGAAAGGAAGTTTGTGATGGAAATGTGGAATTAGCCAGCGATAAAGCCAATTCGTGCTTAGGTGTGAGTTAAAATTCTTGACTTAGTTTAGATTTTTAAAGGGAGTAAACTAACCTGAACCCTGCATTTATAGACTTGTAGCTACATGTATGATACTCACCTCAATGGCTGCACTATGCAGATAGTTTGACTGAAGATTGAATGTGAAGGCTTCATTCCAAATAGGATTCGTTGGGTCATCCGACTTGGTAATGCTAGTCTTCTTCTTCTTAATGCGTTTGCCGTTTTGAATCAGATAAATCTGTGAACAAAGGAATTCCAAACTTAAATAGATTCCAAAGTAGAAAGTGACAAATTACCTTCACATAAGGCTCTTGCAGTGTGTCCAAGTTTCTGGCCTTCATAATGACAATGGTCAGACGCTCGGCCTGTGGTAAATAGTTCAGGGAGCACAGCAGCTCCGGTCGATCTTCCTTGGGCTTCTTGGTGCGCAGCAGGTCGCCCCAAATCTACAGAAAGTAAAGAAGAATTGATTAGTTTAAATGATTAACCAAGAAAGTAGTTTTGGAAGCCGTACCTCCACCGACTTTGACAAATCCAGGCCATCTACGGAAATGCGAACCTCCCCGATGATGTCATTGTGCGAGTAGCGATCGTAGTCGAGCACCTGCAGAACCAGCTCCTTGCCCTGTAGCTGATCTCGTGAAACCGGGAACTTGAAGTGCTGATCGAAATAAGGATTCGATTCGCCGCGATGTATGTGTGTCTGGCGCTTTCGACTGTCCACGTCCGGCTGCAGCATGAGTCGCACGTATGGATCCCGAAATCCGCCCTCCTCGATAGGACTCAAATTGTGCGCTGTATGGGAAAAAACACAGAATGATTTCACTTCACTTGCAAGTGATGAAAGCCATACGAACCTTCAATCAGGTGGACCGTCAAGTCGAACAGATGATAGTCGTACTTCACACGCAGATGCAGACGACCCACAGCGTGACTGGTGCCGGGTGCAGTCAGATAGACGGGTCCGTCGGGCATGCGGTAAAGGTCTGGCTGCAGTGCACCTAGGGGCGAGGCAGGGCCCATGGCTGGATCAATGCCGGGCTGTTGTCGTGGGGGTATAAGCAGTGGTGACAGACAACGACCACCGCCCACTCCTGCCACACAGACGCCCTTGCCACCAGCTGCACCCATGGCCATGTTCGAGGCAGATCCAATGACGCCCGCACTGGCCAGGGAGGCGAGACTGCTCTGCGAAGGACTCGGAGTCCTCAGGTCGCTCAGATCGGTGGACGCCGGACTGCCACAGCGTGCATCCAGCGATATAGTCCTCATGGGACTGGGAGAGCGTGCCAGGTGGTGGGGAAAGGCTGGCTCACTTGGCAGCGAGCTGCGTCCGTCGGGTCCAAAGGTGCGTATTTGGGGCGAGGAGCCACGGTGTCCCTAAACACAAGCAATTAGTACAGGTTAACTCAATTGGGTGTGGGCGCATACATACCGACTGCCTGGACGGAGCACTGTCCACGCTGCTCTGGCTGGAGATGGAGGGCGTGCGCTGCAGACGCGGGGGAAAGGAGCGGCTCTGGTGATGCAAGTGCAGCGGGCTGTGAAAGACCTCGGAGGGACCACGGCTAACATCTGTTGGAATGGGATGGTTGGGCAAACAGGGAATGCCGTGCAGCTGCGCTGGCGGTTGTATGGGCTGTGATTCCTTTGAAATGTTGATTTCCTAAAAACAATTTAAATTATTATTAATTAATTAATTAAATTAAAAATTTTAAGTGCATTTGGGTTATGGCTTGGTAGAAGTAGCACCTCTGAGTCCGTGGGCAAATCACAGCTATCGCTGACACTGCCCGCTGACACGCTGCCTATGCCACTTGTGGTGGAAGTAACCGACGAGGCCGATGGCGGTGGCGTCATCGGTTGCGGTGGCGGTGGTGGCGGCGGCGGCGTTGTCGATGGCACGCCCTCGCTGCCCGGCAGTGTAGGAGCACAGCTATTAGTGGGCTCCTCCGCCGAGTTGCGGTCGAGTGTAACCCGGCGCACTGCTCCAACCCGTTCCTTGGCCATTCGAGACCAGGACTCAATGCGCTTATGTGCCAGCCAACAGGCTGCCGGACCCAATCCACTCATATTTCACTGAATATCCGGAACGTACTCGCGGAACGCACTGCACCGTATCTTTTTAATAACTCTTTTAATTATTTCTTTTAACTTTTTGCTTATCAAAGTTCAGTTATCAAGTTTAAGCACTGCTTTCAGTTGTTAATAGGGTTAAAGGTTAGATTGGATTTTATAACTGACCATACAATACATGAATTGATACATGAATTGTGTGGTTAGTTCTCCCCTGCTCCTCTATTGTGGCCACCCTAAAAGTAGACTATGAATATGCTACTCGATATCCTGCTGGCCACGTACAATTTGTTAATCAGCTTAAATTAACGCCTCCGCCTGTCATTATCATCACATGCATATTAGAGTGGATACAGTTGGGACACTGGAGACAGTGTATACGGTGGGGATAACCACAAGTCAGCGCGGGAAGGGATTAGGGTTGAAATTACGCTGTCGGAGAAAATCTTAGCACAAGGACTTGCGACTGGGCAACAAAACCACAAAAGGAGACTAGATAGAAGGTGCTCTAAGCAGATAATACTTAATTATGGACTGTGCCCATAAATTTGTAGATACACTGATAAAAAAAATGGCTTAAAATTAAGATTTTCCTCAACTTGATTGTAGGAAAACTTCTAATTAGCCAAGACTCCTCTAAGACTATAGATTATAAACTCAAGACCAAACATTTCTTTAAAAAATCGTAACTTTTATTATAGATACACCCGCTTGGATTGATCTGCTGGGTAGAAGGAAGCGCAGAATGATGCCGGCAAATGGAATAAAAAATCCCCAAGAGACTATGTCTCAACCGAGGAGTCGGCAATTCGACGATTCGACGATTTGTTGTTAAGCAGCGTATCGAAAGCGAAATGAAAATTCATTTGTAGTCACACCCAATCCCGTATTCCGAGTAGTTTTCCTAATGACATTGCAGGGGGATGACGATAGTATTGAGTGGAGTATGAAGAAGAGGAGGCAAGGGAGGGGAGAGGAGAAGAGAAACAGGGTGAGTCGCAATACAAAAGTACACAAAAAAGCATTTTCAAGTATTAAATAAATTAAATGAATTTAAGCACGTGTAGCAAATGACATCAAAACATGATAAAAGACAGGCAAAGAGGAAGAGAGAGAGGGAGCAAGACAGAGCGAGATGCACAATGTGAATCAAAGAACAACCCTCAAATTAGTTCGGCATCATAAAAACACGTTCTCACACACACTTGAGTGTGTGTCTGTGTGTGTGAGTGTGTGTATTTATGTTGTTACTCAAGAGTACATGATTATTCATGTGATTTACGTAAACTCGACATAGAAAACTATCTCGAGTGGTGTTTGCTATAATTTGTATCTTTAACATATGCAGAAATAAGTGAGTTTAATAATAATTGCATTTAATGACACCTCAGCGTGGACATAACTAAAGACAACCCTCAGCTTAAATACACTTGGAACTGTTACTACACTGATAAAAAAAAAGGAATTTTTAAGCAAGACTTTTTTAAAAATTATATGCTTAAGATAAATTTAAATACATAAATTTATCTAAATTAAGTTAAGCACTTTATTTTCGAGTGCTTGGATTGTAAACTATTTTTTAAGCTACGCGTATTTTTTTGTAAGTGTACTGCTATTACGAGTGCTTGGAGTACTGAGATTTTGAGTACGAAAACATCAATTTGGCAGCATTGAAATGCAGTCAACCGCACCGTCACTAATTGACACCTAAACTGCAATCAAAGGGACAACGGCCAATCCCATTTTTCAACGCCAATGCACAACCACGACACCAGGCACACACCCAGCCACACACACACACACACCTCACACCACTCTGACAACATATGCTCCCGAATTTGCGGCAAAAATATCGGAAAAGTACCCAAAAAGGCTAAAAGCGGTGCCCTAAACTGATACCCTCAACTGGTACCCTCCCCACCCTTTGTGTTGCCGTAAAATTGCATGCAAAAGGCGTTTTAATAGTTTGGCATTTTGCAGCTATCATTGCCCTATGAATGTCAACCCCGAGACACAGGGATTCCTAAGCGTATAGTTTAGAGGGGTGTTACATATGTCGGGCACAATATCAAATAGAAATTTTCCACTTTGTTGAATTTGTTAGGCCTTGATTAATGGTATTTTCATTGTTAGCACTTCAGATGTTTTGCTCGCTCTCATCGCTCTAAGCCATTTATATTTATGGCCTTCAACTCAGCTGCTAACTTGTCTGATTGGAGATTAATGCACACAATCACACAAAATATTTAAATTCTTCAATTCATCAAGTTTTTATTAGAACGTTAACTGCAGTCAACTGCAAGTAATCAGTTAGGAACTTTTTGCATTCTTGCAACAATGAATGAAATTCAAGAATAATGCTGACATTACTGTCCCCTACACAGTGTCCCCTACAACAGTATTGGTAACTGTATCTGTGTGCTGCATTGTCTGTCAACTGATGCTCCTTTTGAGATACCAGATTCGATTGAAATTTTGTCCCTGTGGCCAGTGTTCAGTGTCCTGTGTCCTGTGGTTTGCTCAGACCATTAAACTGTGTCCTTTGCAGAAATTGTTGGCAAACTTGAAATTATTATTAAAATAATTAAACGTCCATTGGTCAGAATTACAGTGCAGCAAACCAACTCGAAAGTCAAAAGGTTTTAAGTTCTACATTCAAAATTGTAGCACATTGAGTGCCAAGTTTATTGTTATTAATCATTTATTTAATTGACTACCTTTACCTAGTTTTAGATTTCCTAAAAGGCCTTGGAAAATCCTTCAAAAGTTATCAAGTTTTGTACATTAAATTCCAGAATTCAGTTCGCTCTGTTCGCTTCACACGAAAACATCTAATTTTCCTTTGATTTTATTACAGCAGGTCGTCTGTTGTTTAGTTTAACTACAACTATATAATTTATTTTATTTTAACCCTAATATGTCACTGCGTTTGGTAACTCGTTTTACTGATGCCGTCAAGCGCATTCCCACAGTTCTCAAGTCCCGCGTCAGCGATCCAAGGAATTTAGTTCAGTGTCGCCAGATGAGCAAGAAGAAGGACGATGGCACTTGCAAGAAGGGCACCTGTGGTCAAGATCAGTTCTTTGGCGGCTGCTTTAAGCGTAAGTACAAAAAACATTAAGCTAATACATCTACTTAGTGTTTAAGTTGTAGGTCAAGAACGGAAGCCGTGTGTCGATAAGAAACAGAAACCCAGTATCTGTCAGAACCCCTGCAAGCAGGGACCCTGTAAGCAAGGCAAGTAGGCAGAGGACGAAGTAGGGGCAACTTAGTGGACTAAGGATCAAACGACCTGCTGTTATACAATCAAAAATAAACAGTTACAAATTTTAGTAAAGCACAGATGATACAAGCAAATGCATAGTCGAACTCTTTAAATATTAAGCAAAATTATTTATCCGTCTAGAGTTTGTTCGCTTTGATAATCCAAAGCAGTTCTTTTGAAACCATGCCATTGTTGGGCACTAATAATGTTCTATTAGATATTTGCTTTAGGGTGAAGATAGTTTAGAATAATTTTAATCTCATTCATACATTTCATGCTAAAGTATTTGATTCTAAGAAAAACCAATGAAAAGTTCTGTAATCGGGTTCCAAGGTAACTAGCAAAAACTTTTTACTTATTTTCCTTAAACTGCAAATCTTTCCCCGAAATCTCAAGCTGTGTCCTACCTCAATTTCAATTGAAATTTAAAAGGAGTTTTATTTAAGCTGAAGAAAACTTTTTTCATTTACCAGTGAAATTCCATATGCTGGATGAGCACTTTTGGGAGACACTGTATTCGTTGCTTAAAAGTGTATCAAACTAGAAAACTGCAATTTATTTCCAAAAACACTTGAATAATCCCACGATTTATATTGTCTATGTGCGAGTAACTAGAAAAGAAGGTTGTTCTGGGCAATATGTTGCACTTCTGGTGGCTGCCACGCTCAGGCACACACGCACACCCACCCACCCACACACACACACACACTGCCAGTGAAGTGGCACTTTTTATTCCCTGCGCAAATTTTAATCCTATTAGTGGAATAGTTGCTCTTGTTTTATATTGTACTCATTTTTCTAGTCGCTGTTCGTTTTCTATGCACTCCATTTCAGCATTCTGCGTTCTCCATTGTCAGTTGAGCTGGCAGCCGTGTCCTTGAGCTTGGCCCCCAAACGTTGAGTGTCCTGAATCCTGGCCAGCTTATGGCCACAAATGGAGAATGACTGAAAGTTGTTTGATTGCATTCGCGCCTTGTGCACACACACACACAGGGACACACTCGCGTTGGGTGTGGCTTGTGGTATTGTCCTGTCCAGTCCAGTGGTGTCCTGTCCGTGTACGAGTTGTGTTACTAGACGCATTTGAAGCTTGCTGAATTCAAAGTTAGCACGTTCGTCGGTTGGGGTTCTGCCAACTGAACAATCACTTAAAGAATAGCAAAAAAGGAGACAAATGAAGAGTGCTAGTACGCTAAAAGACCCTGTATTCTCATACCCATAACAGAGTTGTATCCTATTAGTCCTATGGAAACCTAGCACTCTTCTTTATTCCTTCTCTATACAGAGTCTATAGGGTGTAAAAACAATTAGCATACAAAAGATAAATTAGTTCGTCAACTTTTGACACACGAGCAGAGGGGGGAGTGGCAAGGATATATGAGCAACCTGCGCAGCAAAAGAGCAAATCGGACCCAGTCCCTGCAGATGGATAATACAGATCGGGCATTTCCGCTGCGTAAGTCCTCGTAATCTTATTTAAATAATTGCGGCACAAACAGAAGCCAAACAGACCCGTAACAATTCCGGCATCCAGAACAATAACAAAGCCGTAAAATCCGTTCCATACAGAGCAGTGGGCAAGGGAAGGGGACAGGCAGCACGTGGTTTTGACCATGGCCGGAAATTAAAATGCAAAACAGCAGCTCATTATACGCTTACCTACACACTCAAAATTCTAAAACTCAAACACTGAAACACTGAACAACTAAAAACTGCAGTGCAGGGAAACTCGGGAGAGCTCTATGAATTTCCATTAGACTTTTCCTGCAGGTCGCGGTGTCGGCACGTCTTCCAGCTCTTCACTGAGTCAATTTCAATTTGAATTGTGCAGCTTGCACTGAAGGCTTAAGGAAATTGTGTTTCTACATTATGGTCCAAACAAGTGACTTAGGAGCCAACATTGTCCCGTGCACAAAGAGCAGAGTATTAAACATTGTTTTGCTTTCAACTTTTGTTTTAAAGTCAGCTAAGGCAGTTCAAGGAAATGGCTAATATGCTAATGAAGTGAGCAGTGTTTTGTTTGAATAGTTATCTATTGTTAAATGTATAGAAAATAAATTTATATTTGTTAATTAATTTGTTTATTTAATGTCAGCTACAGCAAACAAATTAAATAAATTATAGTGGGCATTGTTTATTTGATTATTTTTATTTTTATTTAAAGGCAGAAAAATTTTATTAATTGACTTATGTTTTGAGGTCAGCAAAAGCTGTCAAAGTAAAGTTAAATTTAAATAGAATGAGCAGTGTTTTATTCATAATTTTATTTATTTACTAACAAACAATAGATGGAGACAATTAAAAATTAAAATCAAATATACATTAAATTATTTATAAAGTAATATAATTAAAATCAAACGGGCAAAGATGTGTGTATACATATTCAATATTCATTTTTAGAGAACTCAAAGCTGTTAAAATTACTTAAAATTGCATATAATGTGTTTAACAAAAACCTACATATGTATAATTAAAGTCTTTTAAAGTTAAAGACTATAAAAGTTTTGCCTAGAAATTTAAGAGTTTTTCACTACTAACAATTCTGATTGCTCAACAAAAGCAGCAAGGAAAATTCTTCATGAATATGCAACAATAAAGTGCATGCAACAATTGATTTGCATTTGGTTTTCTATTCACAGAGCGAGTTCCGTTGGCAGCCTTTTAATGGCGCAGTAATGTGGCGAGCTTCAACGTTACACTTGTTGGTCTGGCCAGGAGGAGCAAGGGAGGTGAGGGGAAAAGGGTTCACTGATAATCCGCTCATCAAACGTCAATACAGCTCTCATCGCTGTCTGTCAACTTGTTTACAAAGCATTCAAACAGGAGCATACCTCACCCGAAGCAGTCCGAGAACGCAGACAGTTTCTCGATTCCCGACTCCGGAGGCTACAAATTAATCACCAATACAATGGAAATTGTGCGGCTGCTTAGTGTGAGTGAGATAGCAAATATGATAACTTTTTGTTGTACTTTCCAGCCATTAATGCCGCAGGGCCACACACACAGTAACACACCCAGCAACACACACTCTATTTGGCTTTCCATATGGAAGCACTGCTGTTTGCTGGTCTAAACAGATTTTCCAATCGGAGCTGCTCCAAGTTTGCTGAAATCTTTGCGGTTCGGATCAAAACAACTGCAACAATGGAAGTCTCAACAAATTCGCTGTGCGAAAAGCAGTCGAAATGAAAACATCGAACGGGGCCTACATCAAAGTCGGCTGTTTTGGCCATTTAACCCTTTCCCCTTGCTTTGTCGTGCAGTGAATGGTATTGTAACCGAAGGACAAGACTTGGCTATACAATTGCACTGATGCATCGACTTGATCCGATTTGCACTCCTTTATTCGCAACAACAGCATGTGAAAACATGTCCTGGCAGCAGGAACTACCTACGATTCCTCGACGTCTTCCTTGCCAGCAGCTAGGATTTGATTGAAGCATTTGTTTGTTGCTTCTTCTCAATCTCGTTAGCAATCAAATGATCCAAACAAATAGTTTTGATTGCATAGATACCACTTGGTTCTCATCAAGGGCTCAGACTTTGCTTGAGAATGTCTTAAGAAAAATACTTTACTGCTTACAAAAAACATAAAATTAATGGCTTCAACTAATTATTAACATTCATATCAGTTAGCAGCTTAAATTTAATTTAAGCAGATATTTTAATACCACCTTGCAGTACTTTTTAGCTTTATTTAAATCGTAATAAAATGTTCAGGCTATAAAGTGACGGGACTGAAACATAAAAATGACTATGCAGTACTTAAATTCTGCACATTAAGCCAATGGTAAATATTTGGCAAAAGATAAATCATAAACATAAAATTTTATTATGTTTTGCAGCTATTTGGAAACTTAAACCAAACTGAAATAAAGGGTTATTCATAAAGTAAAAAAAGTTAAGTAATAATAGAAAATTATGAGAGTTTAAAGATGCTGAAACTGTTTTAATATTTTTTAAATTCTTGATTTTAATTATTTCTAACTGCTCATAATCACAAACTAGTTTTATGTTGTTTATTGTCGACCTTTCTAATATTTAATGTATATACTGCACATAAATTGAGGTCATATACATTGACTTTATTTAGCTAATTTGTTTGGTAATGAAAACCGGCAAACGCTCCACATCTAGGCCACTGATTTAACTCCAATTCCCATTACAGTTCCAATATTAATTGAAATTAGTATGGCAGTGTCGTGTAACTCGCACCTGTCAAGATTTATTATTTAATTTGTATTTACATCGCCATCAATCACATTACGCTCTGTGGAAATTCTATGCTGTTCTGTCCCGTTTTGGCTGCATTATTCGATGGCACGAAGCGGACTTTAATTACATTTGCATATGCACGCAGCTTAAATGCATTACGCAGATCATCACCACATAACTTTATATATAAATATATGTATATATTTGTTATATATCTAGTATATTGCGTGCTTACATTATAGCTTATTTATTAGGACCTTAATTAAAAGCAGGTTAAAGGTTACGTGTCGCTTTAAACTGTAAACAGCGGTAAACTGTAAATTGAGAATTCAATTAAAAATTAAGCAAACTAAATGTGTAACGGATATCGAATAAGCTAATTAAACTGCACTCAAGTGATTCAGTCAAGCAAATAAATGTATCTGTCAGATACACACATTCTCAAGCCGCATAAGTTTTGAAAGCGCGCGTGTGTGTGTGTGTTTCGGACTGTGCTTCAGTGTGTGTGTAGTGTGCACTTACTAAGTAAATTGAAATTTACGAGTGCAACTCAAAGACAAACGCCAACGTTAACAAAACCAACTAAATCTTGTTGATTAAGATAAACTTACTAGACTAATGCAGTTTTCAGTATGTACAACTGGCATGCCTTTAAAGCTGTACGCTCCTTACAGGGTATAAACACACTCAAAGGTGTGCAGAATTCGAAATCTTTTACTGCTGCAAACGATGACTCAGACACGTTTCATTGTCCCCCATCAAATTTGGAAATATTTTCTATTATTGTGGCATTTGAATGGACATAGTTTTGGGACTTCTCTCGGCACTGAGCTCGACGTGAAGCCCTTTATGGGTCTTTAACATGTCGCGTGTGTGCTCAGCTTAAAGCTGCCCCAAGAACAACAATAAACGACTCTGCTCCCCATAAATACATATATGTATGTGCGAAGTATATATAGTATAGGTATATTTTTATTTTTATACATGCCACGGTTCACGCACTTTTGTTGCTTCAACAAGCGAGTCAACACTGTGGCAGAAATCCAGCAAAATTGTGCACTCGCCTGATTCGTTATTCGTTATTCGATGTTCGTTATCTAAAAATAATTATATTAACTTTGGTTTTTGCTGCTGATGTTTGTCGTCGCAGCATGGGCTTTATATATAGTACAGTGCCTGCCATAAGTACTCCCCAAACGGTTGCTTTAAATTCAGCTTGAATGCCTGCTCGGGTTTTTCAGTTAATATTCAAACGGGGCCAACAGTGTGCATACTAAATTTCTGCTTTAAAGTCATTCGCCGAAAATGAGTTTAATTCAAGTCAAAGCAAAGAGTGACAGGCAAAGGATCCGCTGAAAGGACTCGGTAGAAATATAACGGTATGGTTCGTACGAAGGAGGGTCTTGCGCAGTTTTGTGGTCGAATATGCACATCCCGCCCAGTTGGGAATTTGGGCACAAAAAAAAAGAAGGCTGACAGCGACTGATAGCCAAGAATTTCATCAAAATTCCACAGATACAAAACTACTTGAGATACTATAGACACGGTGAACAGTGTACACTGTGCACACCCACACGGGGCCCTTTGCATATGTGATGAGTGTACAAATAATCAACAAATTGTTCATCAATAATTAACCCACAGTTTGAACTGTTGCTGCAGGCTCATTTAGCTTTTCAATCAAACTTAAAACATGTACTAAACGCCAGCACATAAATGTGATTAATTAATATTTTACAAATACACTTGTATGCGCAACATATGTGTGCGTGTGTCTGTGTGTGCGTGGCACTCACACACAGTGAACTCATCACCTTGCTCTGATTGTAAGTGGAAACTGTGGACGTGTCTACATGCGAGTGCGAGAATAACTTGACTCCGTCTTGTGTACACCTAAAACGGCAAACGGAAGCTTCGACGGATAACAACAAAGCAACAGTTTCGACAATTTCGACGCAGCCACAAAGACGACAACGGCGATGGCGACGACGACGGCGACGCAGGAAAATCCATAAAACACCTTTCCGAAAACTTTTGATACCTACTTGGGCGCTGGCTTTGAATCAAAATAATCAACGGCTACCGCACGAAAAGCAGACAACTGATTTACGTACTCAACATATTTTCTAAAAAAAATGTAATTATTTGCTCATAATTTCAGCACTTTTTGTTGTAGATTCGTTTGTTTCACTTTTATTATTTTTTTTGTTTTTTTTTTTTGTCCCTTTGTGCGATTTAAATTTCATTAATTTAAGTCGAATTCTGATTCGGACTCCGACACGTTGTCCTCCCTCGTTCTGCTCGAAGGAACTGCGCGCGTACAACTGATTTGGATTTTCAGCTTTCACGGAGCCGACGACGACGCTGACGCTGACGACGCACAACAAGTTGCAAAATTCGAGTTGGCCGAGGTCGACAAAGCAGCTTTGGGGACGACTGCGAGGACGCACTTCGGCAGCAAAGCTTTTGTGGCATTGAATTATGATTTGGCAACTTCGAAAGCTTTTTCGCAACTTGTTGCCCAATCAGCTGTTGCTTCGCTAATGACGACTTGTGAATACGTTTCAATATGTTTATAATAGTAAAATTAGATAGAGCTTAACAAAAATCTCAGAAGAACAATAAAGAAATTTAGCTAATTATTTTTTAAGCACAACACATTAAAAGTATCTTGGCAATTATTTACTAAAGTTCTCTTGCAATTCTTTATTTCTTCATTTCTTTGAGAGTCAAGCAAATGATTTCAGCGACCACAAGTACAATAAATTAATATGGCAGCAATTCGAAAAAGCTCCGGAAGCTTTGATGGTCTTTGTGCTTCACCTTGAAAACAAACAAAAAGATAGAGAAATATGGGAGAGAGTGAGAGATAAAAGTGAAGGGAAGTTGAAAGTGTGAGTATATATGAAACACACACACATACCCATTTACAAACATATGCACGCGTTTGCTTTGGTACTAATCTGTCTGTATTTGTCAGCGTATCAGACATTGAAGATGATGTATGCGTATCTCAAAGCTCAACAGTTTGTATACCAAATTTTGATTAAATCTTAATTTTAATGCAAGCATAACTACTCGAATTACGCCTAATTAACTTAATTGGAGAATGACATGATCCAAAGAATTAACATTACTTTAAAGGCAAACGTAAAGAGGAGTTACTGCCTTAAGTATCTTTGTATCTTTTTAGACCCCGTACTCTAAAGATGAGTAGAGGGGTCTATTACGTTTGTCAGAAGCGAAATGTGTGTAACAGGCAAAAGGAGGCGTGGCAATCCCAAGTATATATATATATATTCTTCCGTCTGTCTTTCTGTCCGTCCGTCGTACCACCTTGATCTTGTAAACTACAAGAGCTAGAACCACCAAATTTGAAATGAATGTCTGTCTATATGTCAGGCAGGTTATTTCAAATTTTTGCCACGCCCCCTACCGGCCCAGCAAATTGTTATAAACTATTTTTATTACACACTAGCTTAAGCAGACTCCCACTCTCTGCGCTAATTGCGCTCAGAGATCTCTGCCTCTAAAAAAATAATATTTTCAACTTTGAATGCTCATTTCTCAGCCAAATGAAGTGATATTTTGAAAAGCGTTGCCTTTTTAGACTCTCGACAACTAGTAGCATCGATTCCGTACAAAATAAATTTTTAAATTTGACCCCATTTTGACAAATTTTGCAGTTTACCCTTGCATTTTTGTCAAAATCGTCAAAATTTAAAATTTTTGATGCCAATGCTCCAAAACCAATCAAAAACACGTCTGGTCCCAAAATATTCAATATCAAAGTCGTTACTCAAACACGAACATCAAGCATTATGTTAACTTAAATACATATAACGTGCGCGAAGCAATCAGGCAACTAAAAGCTTAAAATGGCCAAACAGGCACCCACTCCGTTAAAACCTAAGCATGAAAATAATCCAATAAATCAAATTTAAACTTAATTTTTCTCAGCCAAATAGTGATATTTGAAACGCGTTGCCTTTTAGACTCTGTCAATTAGTAGCATCGATTCCGTGCCAAAATTTAAATTTTTAAATTTGACCCCATTTTGACAAATTTTGCAGTGTTACCCCTTTGCATTTTTGTCAAAAATCGTCAAAATTTAAGATTGCGATTTTTTGATGCGAATCGATAGTCCTAGTCCTCCCGAGTTCAAAAAGTCATACCAATCGAAAATCTGACGTCTGAGTCCCAAAATATTCAATATCAAAGTTGCAAAGTTTTCACTCTTAGACTTTACACGCATATAATTTTCTACGCCTCCCGAAATTATGCTGTAAAATGTTTAAGTACTCCCCCACTCTACTCTCTGTAATTGAATTTAAATTACAGTCTGCCGCTTTCTGCTGATTCTGGTCGCCTGGTGTTTTACACAAAGAAATCTTCGATTTTAGCCTTTCGCGGATTTTTTTTTTGATTAACCGCTGCGGTCTGAAGTGCCCAAAATCGTTAAAAATTCTTGCTGAAATACCAGGCGAACAGAAACATCAGCAGGTCGCTATGCAAAAATTATTTAACATTAACATTGACTTAACATTAACATTGACTTAACATTAACATAGACTTAACATTTACTTAACATTAACATTGAATTAACATTGACTTAACATTAACATTGGCTTAACATTTACTTAACATTAACATTGGCTTAACATTAACATAGACTTAACATTGACTTAACATTAACATAGACTTAACATTAACATTAAATTAACATTGACTTAACATTAACATTGCCTTAACATTGACTTAACATTAACATTGGCTTAACATTAACATTGAATTAACATAGACTTAACATTGACTTAACATTGACTTAACATTGACTTAACATTAACATTGAATTAACATAGACTTAACATTGACTTAACATTAACATTTAATTAACATAGACTTAACATTGACTTAACATTAACATTTAATTAACATAGACTTAACATTAACATTGAATTAACATAGACTTAACATTGACTTAACATTAACATTTAATTAACATAGACTTAACATTAACATTGACTTAACATTTATAGTGAATTCGTTTTCATTAATTTCGCTTTCTGCTGATTCTGTTCGCCTGGTGAATCATCTAAAAAAATCCTCACTTTTAGCTGATCGCTGATGTTTTTCGCTAATCTAGGAGCACACGAGTTGCACATATTTTAACAGAAATACCAGTCAAACAGAATTAACTGCTGCTCGCTATGCACAAAATTATTTTGCTTTTACTGGGCTCTTGTAAATTCTGTTGTATCATACTGTGGATTTCTTTTCGCATGAGAATTCAACTGGGAATTTGGATATTCCAGCTGTAATACCAAGCGAACAGAACTTTCAGTAGCTCTCAATTCAAAAATTCAAACTAAACAAACTGATATGAGAGAAAGAGCTGTGGCTTAGAATAGCCAACAAAATGGAAAAACTATTTTCATTACACTACACTTTCATAGGACAAATTGGTTAAAAATTTCTCATATTTACGGAAAATATCACACTAGAAGGAGTACGGGGTCTTTGACAGTCGGCTCGCTCGACTGTCGCCTTTCTTACTTGTTCTGTGTAGTATTTATCGAACTTACGCCCACTGCAGGTGCTTAATGCTCTGCAACCAGTTGCTTCAGCCACGTGCATTCAAAGCCAGAGCTTTGTAGTACTCGTATTTACCTTTATACACTTCTTTCTCATTATTTTGCTTACTTATCACCTCGAAGAAACTGCCCTATATTTTACCAAGGCTTAAATATTGTTTAAAGTGCCCATGCGTTAAAGTTCTGACATCTTTTCATACATATTCAAACAGTTTAAAGTATTGACACAGTGTAGAAATGATTTGTTTTGCGTCTTTTGCATTTTTATTGGGAAAACCTTTCAGTATATCCATTCTTTGTCAGCATATTAAATCAAATTTCGCAAGAATTTCACAATTGGCGGTTGAAGAGTAGGCTCTACTGTACGAAGGGTCGTTGACATGTCGCTGAAAATTCATTTTTGATTACTCGTTGGGTGTGGCGGGGAATAAACCGATTTAAAGCTCATTATGTAATTGTAACCGAAGCACGTGTCTCTCAGAAATGTATCTATAAACTTGGTTAACATTGGTGCTTAATTGAGGCCCCCAGTACATGACTTAAAGCCAAGAATTATTTATTATTCAACATTATTTAAACTGCTTTTTGAAGGGGAACTGTCGGCATTAGACCAGGCAAATAGCTCAAGTCAAGTGATGAAGATACTCTTGGATATACACACTCGCCTGTATAAATATGTTATTTATTTTCATGATATATTTGGTGCTTAGACACGCGTCTGCCACGCCCCAACACCCCCAAGTGGAATGATTGCGCTGGGCGAAGGCGCCACTGTGCATATGCCACTGTCGAGTAATCGTAATTAGATCGACATCCAAAGTACTAGACTGAAACTGTGCAAATAGATATTTTTGTGCACTCAGATACTATTAGTCCAGCTGCCGGTAGGGACTTTATCTATTGCATAACGAGGCGACAAGTATTCATTTTAAATACAGGCGCCAATCGCTACTAGGCGCCATAGAAATTAAAATGAGTCTGGCTCCGCTGGAGATGCCAGGATAATATGTGTGAGTAGTTAATTTCTTGCACGAGTATAAGCTACTCTTTAGTGTGACAAACTCAGCTATTCACCCTGTAGCTATTAGTGTACTGGGTCAGAAATGCGGTCATCGGGTGAGCAGTAAAGGTTTACTGCGCTTAGTTTGCATACTCATTCCATAAACGGGACACAAGTGTGCATTTAAGTTCTCTAAATGTGCAAACTTACTTAAATAAATTATAAAGGTAACAAAATACAGTTGAATTCAGTCTATAATTATTATTACAAACAATTAATCTTTATACACTAACTTTAATTTAAAAGTTAGTTAATCAAATATTCTATAAGATTTATGTACTACTAAATTTTTACAGGATTGGTATTGCACAGAAATGACACGGTTATTTCCAGTGTACTTGTAACAACTTGTAGCTTTCTACTGTGTTTATACCAAACAGTCCAAGTCCTACACTGAATGGGTATAACAGTTTGTATAAAAGCTTCACACACTTTAAGCTTTCTGTTTTTCTTTCCTCCTTTTCTGCCTAAGCTTTCAAAGCTTTCAACGTCGTGTCCATTGTGTTTCCCACGACTTTGCTTGTAAGGACAGTACAACTGCAAAACGATAACCATTAAAGCAGAAATACCCTCGAATTATACACTTGAGACCACAACCGTTGCACTGCAGGTGATTTCTAACGGCGACAGACTGTCTGGCCCGAGTGTCTGAGAGGCGATTGCGCACCTGACAAATTCTAAAACTATCCACTCTCAGGTAGAACAAACCCAATGTTGTTTGACTAATTTTCAAAGGAATTTCTGTGACTAATGATCTTCTAACAAGGCAGACACGAAGTGTTATAGGTAATAGACAGTCCGAGCCCTCGTACCTTGATGCTCAGGGTTGCCCCGTGTTTCATTCATAAAACAAGTGAGAACATTTTTCAAATTTCTCCTCCTACGCTCTCCTCGACTTCGACTCTGATTTTCGAGCGCGCGAAAACACTTGAAAGTGAAGAGGTTTGCACTTGAATTTGTATTCATTCATGAAGTGCTCGGGCTTTTGTTGTGAATACCTAGACTTTCTGCCAGGGAATTCGGCATAGAGCGTTCAGCACAGCGGGCGTTACGACAGCCATGAATTCTGAACATCTGGTTATTAAAATAAGTTAAGCAGAGATAGCAACAGGGAGGAGGAGTAAACGAATATAGTAGAAATTTGGTATTCTAAAATGCAAATTCTGTATGGCATTGTACAGTCAACTCCGGATATGCCAAGCTTGAAAATCGGGCATATAATATATAGTTATAATTTCAGCAAGGCTTAGTGACTTATTTGAGATCAAGATGAGCCTAAAAGGGGTAACCAAACCAAGCTTTACGATTATTTCCTTCTATCTATGCTCCTTTGGGATATGTGTAGAAGAAAACTTGTGTTATAGTCAAATAGAGGCGTGACCAAATCAATAAAATCAATGTCTTCAAGCCCATCGGTACGCCAACTGCATAAATCATTTGATAAATTCTGATTACATTTGATTGTACCCGAATTACTGTTTTAAAACCCTGTTTCGATTTCTTTTACATTCGATTGCTGCCTGATTTTGCCGTGTCTAATACTGAAACAGTGCCAATTTCATGATGTTGCAAAAATAAAATACACGCCAGGAGTCGACACCACCTACCTGTGCCTGCACTTGAGTCTCAAGAGCTAGATCTTGAGCTCAAGTGGGCGCATACTTGAAACACTAAGGTAACTTTTGTGCATGCCACTGATAAGCATCAAGCGATCTCCAAACTACCAACTACCAAACTAAAATAATATAAACGAAACCTACCTGAAACGAATTTTCAAAGAATAGCTCAGTGAAAGAACTAGGAATTCCGTTTAAAACCGCCGACTGAGCCTTTTACCCCTGACGACCCTAACAGGGCGGGGCGTAGGTGCAATTGCGTTTATTAGCACCGCACCCCTGGTCTCATTCATTCCGGAATGCCCACAATGAATGCATTGAATAGAATTTGCAAAACGAATGTTCATTGAAGAATCGATGTCAATTGTCGACTTTTTGTTTGTTTGTTGCTCGTTGCTCTTCAATCTCAATGAGTTTTTGCCGGTCAGGTTTTTTTCCTAGCCCGATTCGTTTAGGCCAGTACAGGCCAGAGACGAACAGTTTTAAACTCTATCGATAAGCATCAAAGTTGACGGATTTTTTGAGCGATTGCTTCACTTTTTTGCAAGACCAATTTTAAGATTTGCGCCCAATTTGGTAATTGTCGGTAGGTTGACAGTCGAAAGTGTCGTGGGAATCGATGCGATGATACTACAAATATTTTCTGATTAATTATCAGCGCAATGATTATGCAATTTTAGCATTATCCTTGCGGTTAACACCGCAGACCACACAAAACGGTCTTCATGAGACCAACGTTAGTTCAAAGTCCACATTGATTTCAAATCTGCAAAATTTCTCTGCTAACTACTAGCTAAATCGTTCTAAATTCGAATCTTATAACAGATATGGAAAAATCCCTGAAACCTACAGCTCTATCCTTAAATTCGGAACGCCTGTCGGCTTAGCCGTTGTATGAAATTTTTGCAAACTTTGTGAGGAGTTTGAGGAGTGTGAAAATTAAATCTGACAAATTTCCGGATGGCATATCAACTACGTATTTCCTGGACATAATTTGCAGCCCAATTGGATTAAAGTGAACGCTTTATTTGTTGCCATTTCAAACAATTTTCTCCAGCTCATGGGCATAGGTCAATGCATGCACTGCGATATCCTTTGCAGGCACCTTCTCCCTCTGACGCGTATTCAAATCGGAATAGTTGTAGTTGCCATCCCGATCCAGTATCCAGTTTCGCTTGCTAGCCAAGCTGGTAATCTCTGGTCCGCCGGGCTTGAGGCCGAGGCGTTGAGCCGCTTGCTTCTGGGAAATCTTGCCATATGACTTCTCCATGCAAGAAGCTATCTCCTCACGTGCGGTTTTCACGAGCAGATCCATGAAGTTTGCATATAACTCGGTGGGCATGGACTTCTTGGCCTGCAGTATCTTGTTGTAACGTCCCTCCATGAAGTAATTCTCTAGAGCGAGCACTGGAGAAATGAACGTGTTCTGCAGCAGCAAAGCCGACGGCAAACGCTCTAGTTCAATGTGGAAATCGGCAATACGATTGGTGGCCAACATATAGAGTAGATGTAGTCCCATGAACTTGTGCATCTGTGGCGAGGATTCCAGATACTTGTCGTAGTCGTAGTAGTACATCTTCAGTTGGGTCATGTACCGCTCAAAGGCAGCGTTGTCCTTGATCTTGATGCTATGCTCTACGGCAATCTCCAGCATTTCTCGGGACATTCTCAGCTCCTGCGCCTGCTTGGCAGGCAGTGCTCCTTGTCCCTGTACTCCTGCCAGCCCCACGCGAATCATGTCCAACTTGAGGGTATCCAAAAGTTGTCCACAACGGATCAAGTTTGGAGTGTTCTTGGCCACTTCGCTTTTAAGTTCCTCGTAGAACTTTAACATGGTAAAAGTTGGTATATATCAATTCGAAATGAACAATAAATTTATAATTTTCCTGTTTTCAACGCAGAGCAGTTTTCAACTATTGTGTTCTTATGTCAAACTCTAGGCGAGCAATGGCTTACTGCGATGAAATAATGGAGAAGTAATAAAAAGAGAGAACTTTGCCTACTACATACATATGTACACAAACACAAGACACAGAAGAAGAGAATTTTTTCAATGCACTACAAACAAATTTGAGCCCTTTTAATCTTAAGCATTGCTTAGCACTTCGCTGTAAGCTCAAAATTTAAATAAATTTTTATAAGTGTAAACTCACAGACATGACAACGACAACTTTACATTGTCATTAGCTTGCCAAAAAAAATGCATACAATTGTTGTTGGTGATCTCGAACGCTTTGGCAACGAAAAGAGATAAGAAACGAAACATGTAAACCAGTTAACTGTAACTGTAACATGCAAAGAAGCAGAGCTTCCCACACACAAGCGCATACACAAGCTTTGCTTCTCCTGCAGCCGCAGCAACTTAGAGAGCAAAATGGCGTGAGCGCCTCTGCCTCTAGTGCCCAAAATGAATAAGCATATGGTGTGAGCTAAAAATTCTGCCGGCGCCTCTGCCGACACTTCAGTTTCTGCATTGCGCTTACATTGGCGCTCTCTTTATTACTTTCTCTCTATTTTCGATGCGTGGACAAACAAAGAACCCAATGGCAAATTGGCTCAACACCTTAAGCTCTTTGTGCAAAGGAGCTCTTCACATCAAAATGTCTTAAATAGTTGTACCAAACTGCTAATTTTAGTACTGTCTGGCTGTCTGTATAAACACTGGGGGAATAAGTAATTTAAAGAACACATTGAATTTTATATATGTATAGATACTAGTTTTTATTATTGTAGACTATTTAACAACTTAAAACTTCTGTACAAATAACACTTTAGAGTCAGGAGACTCTACGCACCGATCTTGGCGTCCGAGCACTTGGGTGACGGCGATGTGTGGGGACTGCTGGAGTTGGTAGATAAATTGAATGTAGGACTCTCGGAGCCGCCCTTTTTCTGCTTGACACGGCGATTCTGGAACCAGATCTTCACCTGCTTCTCGGACAGACGCAGTCGGTTGGCAATCTCGATTCTGCGCAGGCGTGACAAGTAGGCATTGTGAGAGAACTCTCGTTCCAGTTCCAGCAGCTGAGTGCTAGTGAAGGCAGTGCGAATGCGTTTGCTAGAGTCGGCGTAGTCGCTGATCAGTGGCGTAATGTCCAGGTTAGCGCTGGGGACGGTTCCCTGCGATTTGATGGGTGAGCTAGCTGGCGAACAGGAAGATTCGTGCTTAAAGCGTTTTGATTGCTGCTCTTCGTGGTTTCCAAAATCCACCGAAGCACTCGAGGAAGCCGACGGGGAAGTGCAAAAGGCACCGGCATCAGTCATAGGTAAGCCATAAGGCAAAGCTGGCATGGGTAGACTCAACTGGCTGTTACCCGTGTGTGCAATGGCATTGGCTGAAAGCGGCGGCGATGGATAGCAGTCCTCATAGTTGACCAATCCGCTGGACTTGCGCTTCGAGGTGAACAGCTGGGCGTAGGGATGGTAGAGGGAGGCGTGGGGCTGCTGTAGTACCGCAGCTGCTGCTGCAGCGGCTGCCTGATGTTGTTGCTGTTGCTGCTGTTGTTGTTGCTGCTGCTGTTGAATGCCCAAGGAGAAGAGATAGCTGCCCACGTAGCTGGCAGGATAGGGTAGCATTGGAATACCCGGCAGCATGGCAGCTGCAGCGGCTGTGGCAGCCACAGCAGCGGCGGTTGTTCCAATGGATTCCTTGTTCTTCTTCAGCGGCGGAATATCGCTCAGCAGTGAGTCCATGAGAAAAGATCGCGACATTTTAGTATCGTTGAAAAGTAAAATTGCAGTTGAAATAGATGCGGAGTTCTAAGTTGTGAATGTGAGCACCAAACACGATCGCAGACGGAGCGTTACTGGTTTGCTGTTGTCCACTGCTCGTCGGTTTATATAGACAGCGGTGGTGGCTTGAGTTTCGGGGTTGTTTCTGCACTACCCTTGTGCCAGACCTCAGGCCTCAGGCGGTGCGAGAGAGAGCGAGAAACAGAGCGCGAGCGCAACTGCCTTTGAGGGTAGTTTTCTTATATTCTACCATTAGCCCATTAGCTCACCATTTAGACATTGTCTTCCTCAAATGGCAGCAACTGCAGCCACATTGGCTCCGCCCTTGCCACAAGGATCGTTCACAATTTATTCAAACTTTGTGTACGAAGACTTTTGAAGTTATTTTAAGTTAACTTTTTTTACATTACAAAATGATTAAATAATTCTAAACTGTTATAAACAGATTTACTGTTTAAATCAAGATTTTAATAGCTAGAAGGTCCACTTTAAAATATAGATATATTAAAGTACTATATTTACTAAATTTCGAACCTATTTAATAACTTGTCCCAAAATCAAAAAAATTTTATAAAGCTTGCAATCCCGACTCTCGCGCTGCTATGTTGAACAGTCTATACGAATGTTTCAGTGGTCTCCAAGTCAAATAAAATGTATGGCTCTTCATAGAAATTATTTTTGTTAACATAACGAGATTTTTGGAGTACAAAATTAAAAGTTTTGAGTTCTGAAGTAGACACAATAAATTAATAACTTTCACTGGAGGTTTATACACTGAAAAATTGACTAAACTTTAGTGTTTCTTAAGTAGTTTTAAGGATGTTGTGGTCACACTTATATTCGTTGTTAACCTTAATATACATTTATTTAAAAAATATTGGTAAAAGAAGGTATTAAATTGTTATGGCGACAAATAAATAGTACTCGATATATAAAATTATATTTTTTTTATAACCAAATAGGACATTTTAAGCAGTGTAGTTGCTGCTAATTACAAATCGACTTAAAAGTTGAATAGTTATACTTCTATACTTGTAAGTCACTTTACATTAGTTACTTTTCTAGCATAAATTTTCCGCGTCTGGCAGATTAGAGTGCCAATTTCATGGCAACTCTTTGTGCTCCTAAGTCATTGTCGACTCTCCTTTGAGCACCTTAAAGTGTTTTTATTGATGCATTATCTCTGTCTATCTGTGCATATAATTGTAGCTGCACGCATGTATGTGTGTGTGCTTGTGTGCAACAAAGCCTAGGAGATGCAACGACTGAGTCCATTCAGCACAAACTATGCCCATTGATAGACGACGCACGTTGCGTCTTTGTGCCAGTCCAGACATTGCGTCGCCTCGGGGCGAGAGAGCGAGTGAAAGAGACGAAAATAGTAGAGTTTTTTTGGGTTACATTACATGGAATTATGGCGGTAGTTTCATAGTTTGTTAACTCGCTTTAAGGATTTGCTATAATTGTCCTTTTCACGCCATTGTCCCGATGTGTGCGTAATGCCAAGGTGTCTGCCAGTCTGATCCTTTGTACAATTGTATGTGTGAGTGTGTGTGTGTGTCGCATCAATGATATTTTATCATATGTTAAGTGGCTATAAAAACTGAGCACAATTCGTTAAGTGACATGACGTTAATTGTTGTTGTCCAAAAACTCTTGAATGCAGTTACATAAGCGTTCTATGGCCTACCATTTTCCTTTGGCTTCTGCTTAATTGTATGCTTTTCTTACACAAATGCAGCTCGATGTCAGCCAGCAGCTGCTGCAGCACCAACTTTGTTATAGATTCCTTTATTTGCACTAGATTTCGCAATGAGGCGTGGCGTCGGTCGGTCTCGTGCTTAGCCGAACTGCAGTTCGATCTGGTAATTGTTTCTGGCCAGAGTCACTTTGGGCCAATTCGGTGCTCGCCTTTGACCACATCCGTTTTTTGTTTCAACGCATTGAATGCTCCATTTTTACGCTCGATTTAACTGACCTTTTTTTGATTTGGCTTTCTTCTTAAATAGCTTGTGTTTTTTGTTTGCTTCACAAGAAGGAACGAAGGTAAATATCAATATAAGCATTGATATATTTAAGCCACGTGCAGCGGAGAAATGCAAAGAGGAACACGAGAGATACAGAAAAAGATACAAAAGTATCTTGAAGCTTGCTGCTACCCTTAGAAATCATTCGAGTGCGCAATTTACTTTTAATTGTGAACAAAACTCGGTTAAACGTTAAACAAATTGAAAGCTGAGCAAAGCTACAAATTGTATCTCCATGGTAATCATGGAATAAAACCGGATTCGCCAACAACGGGGTGTGTCTGCAATGGCGGACATGGAAGCACCACCACCACTAGCACCACCAGCAGTTCTTCCACTTTTCCATGGGATTTACGGGCTGTTTAAAACTCCAGTTGTACTCATCAGTTATTGACATTAATTGGTTGTGACATTTGCATTTGACTGATTGTTATAGTTGCCATTGTTAATACTTAACAAACAGTTAAGGGGTTTGTTTGGAGAAGGGGCCACAGAGGGGAGTGGGAGGGGGACGGGGCTAGAAACAAACATGACTTCATTATAGCTAAAGCAATTCCTCACATATTCCACTTATGAATAAATTATAATTGAGCTTTGCACCACTAAACGGTTTTCTAGGGTTTTACTCTGCGTGTTTTTCAGCCAACAGACCTCAGGCCATAACTGAATGGGTATGAGTGAGTGAGCGTGAGTGTGTGCGGTCTGTACTCGAAATCCTACTCCTGTATTTGGAAAATATTAAAAGGACTTTATATCAAAGTGGCCGACCGACAGTTTAGGACTCGTTGAGCACAAAAGCCTCACATTTTATTACAGTAGATACTCATGAATGAAAGTCAGCATTCAATGCTCAAACAATTGTTCTGAGCTGCGAACACTTGCAGTGATCTGCAGAATGTTTTTGTGTGCATTCAGTTTCCCTCTTTTCATTCATCTCCCGAATGTCCTTTGTGCATCTTGTCCAGGTAACAACGGACAGCATAGAATTCAATCTTTTATAACGATTTCTACTTTTTATACTGGCCAACTTGGTCAAGGACACGTTGTTGGCCAGCACTATTAATCAGTTTTTGTTTGTTGTGGTCAATATTGTGGCTATTTCAAGGGGGCGGAGAGTGTATTTCAAAGTGTAAATAAAAAAAATAGAAACGCTGTCAATATTGCCAGCAAAGCAATTGAATTTATTGCCACTAATCAAATTATATAACAAACAAACAACACACACAATCCACTTATGGCGACCCTTGTTGCCACTCGAGTCCAACCAGTTAATAAAATCAACATTTAAAAACATCAAATGGTCGCAGGGAGAAAAACGCGCGCGTTCGCTGACAGCCGCCGAATTCTGCGCAGAATCACCCGCTGAACTAGCGAGGAGACGGAAGCGGAGAGAAAGGGAAGGAGCGAAGGGAAGCGAAGAGGTGAGAGGTACTGCGGCACGGGCTGCCTGTAGTCTCAACAACCCCATACGAACTGCAGTCGAGTGTATAATGATGCGTATTGGATACGGCTACCTTATAAATATATGAAATTGACAGATGAAGGGAATACGCGTACACCCTTTATGCATTTATATGGCATTTACGCTCATACAGAGCATCTGATGAGACGCCATTATTTGTCCGCAGTTACATTTGTATCTTTTGTGGTCTTTTGTCATGTTTACGATTCGAAAATTGATAAACATAACTGCTGCAGACATAACAATCAAACTATTGCTACAGTAGAGTTAAGTATGCATTATGTTGAAAAAATCCAAACAGACTGACAGGGATTACTGTCAGAAATACATATTTGGTTAGACGGAAAGGACTTGGTAGATCATTTCCAAACACTAATTATAGAACTCCAACCGAGTATTCAGCTTGGGTGTTCAATAAAGCTATTTGCATTTAATAATAGTTTTAAAAAGAACAAAAAATCGCATTCATCCCCAACACTAGTTATAGTTTTGCTAATAGTATATTAATAATAATTTTTCTATCACTATCACTATATAGCTAAAACATTACAACTTAAGTTATTGTTCCTCTTATTGCCATCAAGCAGTGCAAAAATTTCCCTCTTCTACAATTTAGCCAAGACACACACCCGAGACGCACAGAGCACTCTAACCGGATACAGTGTACAGCAAACTGTATTACACTTCAATTAATTTAATTCACTTCTGCATGATTTGGGACTATGCTGCCCATTTATTACTTAATATTAAAATGTTTTTATTATTAAATTATTTCTTACCTTCAGGTGCAGTTTTCGCATTATACGCGTCTCCTCCCAACGGTCTAGCTCGTCCCATTCCTGTCGTAAAGAAAACGTATATCAAATTACAGTCTCACCGGAAGTATTCGGCCATGTACCAATTTATGTAATCACTTACCTTTCCACGCTTGCGTAGTAGATAGTAGCGGTACATAACGATGGTTACAGCCAGTATTAGTGCCAATCCGGTACCGGCAGCAGCGCCCAGTACCGCTGAGCTTACCATAACCATTTTTAGCGCACAAAATGGACTTCAAATCTGAAAAATAAGGAAAATAATTTCAGTTTTGTATGATATTAATTTTATATTTATTTTGGGTACATTTTCAAATGTGTGTACATATTTAGATACTGTTTTTATTAAGGTGTATACTTCAGTAATTATGCAATAGATAGGTACTTTTTCAGGTATTTTTGTGTTCTTGTGGTTATTTACTCAGATACAACTGTGCAAACTCCCATGCCCATGACTCGAAGTTTCTACTCTGTTTATGTTTATTAATGAATAATAGAAAACGAACAGACACGTCAGTTAAGTAGCTTCTTTAGCCTTCCAAATAAAATGTATTATATTCTGATTAAAACACATTTTTTATATTTATTTTATAGCACAAATAATGCTAAAATAAATCATCTGCGATTTCCCGGTTGCCCTTGAGTATAGCGAATCGGGGATGTTTTTCAACAGACTCTTCTCCCTGTGGAGAATAATGTAGAAAGTTATACGGAGTTGTTACTTCAAAGAATTCCTCGCCGTCAGAAGTATCATCGATTTCGCCTTCTTTGGCTTCGTGCTCAAAGTCTTCAGGTCGCACATTATCGTTGTAATCGTCATCATCACCATCATGGTCTATATTATCTGCCGCATGGTGGCCGTCATCTATTTCTATATCTTCCTCGTAATCAGAGGAATCAGGGGAATTTGGAGACACAAAATGCAGACTTCCACAGCAAACGAGTAGAGTCAAAACTGTTAATGCGCGCATTTCAAAGTTCTAATTTAAACTGTTCTTGGGGACTGCAACCACAACTGGTTTTAAAGATCGACAGCTGGTTAAGAAACTCCAACATTTTCTACTCAGTCTAATGACAAGACAAGAACCAACATGATATAGGTTACAAAATTTTTTTTATTTTAGTTTTAGGCTGTAAGAAAATCCAAGGGCTTTAATCCTTTTTGGTTTTGTCGTCATCATCGTCATCGTCGACTTCCTCTTCGACTTCCTCCTCAACCCCGTCTTCAGCTTCACCATTCTGAGCGTCACCTTCGCCAGCTTCTACAAATTCGTCGTTAACGGCATCGTTTCCTTCCTCGTCGTTTTGGTTGCCATCATCGGTTTCAACTTCTTCATCGACTACATTCTCTTGGGCAGCGACGTTGGCAAGCAGCACGAAGCCAAGCAGTGCAAGCAGTAGAATTGGACGCATTTTTGAAGTGTAGATTAGTGTTCGATTTTTGGACAACTGATATCGAGTACTCCGTCTTACATGTCTTTATATGGCAAAATCCGTTGTGTTTGTTTGCATAACGCCAGATGTCTGCTTCAGTTCGAATTGCTAATAAAATTAGCCAATGGGTAAATATTTGGCAACTTAAACTCAGCTTTTATTATTATTTGAATATTTTGTTTTGTATTTTGGTGGGGCTAATAAATGAGATTCGTATTTTCTAGGAACTCGCTTTAGTTTATACAGTTGTTGTTTGCTTTTTTTTTGGTTTTGATGAAAATATTTGTATTTAAAACTAAGGCATTGAATATGCCAAGCTCAAGCCTTGATTAAAACCATGAACTGTTATTTTACCAAGTTGAAAGCGCACAAATAGTTTAGTTAGTTGTTCACAGAACTAACATTCAATTGCACTGATGCATATCCTGTAATTAGCTTCAAGTCTATGAATTTGAAATAAACTTTAATGTTTTCCATAGAAATTTGAGCTAAAATTTCTGCGCAGCAACTGCGTGAACTCTGTAATTATTTGAAAACCCCGCAATTTGTAATTTGTGGTTCATTATTCCATCCCATCTTCCGGATACCCCCACAAACCTCCTCTCAGCATGTGGTCTCCAACCAGTGGTCGACACACATACAATCACATTTGAGCACTGCGCTTACAATCAGAACTATGGGCTACCGGCTACACATTCTGTCCATATGAGCACCCGAATTATTTGAATACTTTATGTTCTATTTAATAATTTGTTAAGCTTTTTGTTATAATTTTAAATTGAAGTTTAAATATAAAATTAGTTAAAAAATTAAATATACAAAATAAACACGAATTTTTTTATATAAATGGAGATGGTTAGTAGAAATTGTGTGAGCTGTATACTCAGCTGCGTAGAGAAGAGCTCACAAGCGTCAGAAATCGCAGCTGAAATGCTTAACAAATAAAAATATCAAGAAGAAAGATGTTTACTCACACATACACAATATTAACTGTTCTTTTCTTTAATGTACTTTAGCTTCTCTCCATCAAAATTCTGCTGCTTGCTTCTGCCCTTTGCAGTGAGAGCATTATGTTAACAGCCGTCGCTGCGCTCAAACGAAAGTCTGCTGCTTGCTCATGTAAACTCTCTCTTCCGCTTGCATACCTGCGCCATTTTACATGTTGTTTGTATACGTGATCTGTAGAGGCATTCTTACTCTCACTATGTTAACTGCTCAAATGAAATTCAGCTGCTTGCTTCTGTAAAGCTTTCTTAGAGAGCATTATGTTAACTGCCTTTGCTATGTTAACCGCCCTTAAACGAAATGTAGCTACTTGCCACTGTAAACTACTGTAAGAGAAGTTTGGCTATTCGCTAGGATTACTTTAAAATGAAATGACAACACTGTTGGACACAATATTTAAACCATTTAATAAGTCTTTCGTCTTGAGTCTTAGCACACAAACTGTAGCATACTTTTGAGTGTTTCAAAACAAACGCACACAAACACCGGCCTTTATTTAAAAGTTCTTACTTAGTTTAAGTAAAAATAGAACAGCTAACAATTCCATTGTCTGCTTTCGGGCGGGTTTGTAGCTAAAAGCTAAAAATGATTGAAAATATCTGCTTTGAAATCAATTGAATTTGCAGTCGTATTTCTATTACTTTGTCGCTTTTGTTATTCCAGCAAAAGAAATGAAAGAATTGATTGCATTTTCTGATGGACAAGAGCAGAGTATTTACTTGCCGGCATAATTACAAATGCGAAATCCATTTGAGAACTGACTTAATTGATTTCTTCGCTAGAAAACAGTGTTTTTTATGACAATGCAGAGAGCAAAGGCTTTAAAAACCAAATGGCATAATTAAATGAAAGTTATGAAAGCTGAATAATAAAAACACTTTTTATTTGCCATTATTTCTGTTTGAGAGTGGTTTAAACTTGTTTGTACTTTAATAAGTAAGCATTAAATATTTTTTAAGCACACACATAAAAAAGTTGATAGCAGGAACATAGTTTTGAATTACATGCAAAGGAGTCTTGAGAATATGTTTCAAAGTCGATTTATATTAGGTTGATGTATCGGTAGGCAGCTTACAAGCACTTTATTTGTATTACCAGCCTTGACACGGAGCTTACAGCTCTATTAGGTCGCCTATCTCTCGTTTCAATCAACGTCGCATGGAAACGGGCGAATGGGCGAATGGGCAACGGGGCGTATGAATTGTTGACTGCGGCCCAAAACCCTAAAAATAACACACGCAGGGGGTAGCCACATGGCCAGGCAGGGGGCCACATGGGGTGCAGAGAGGGAGGGTGGTAGGGAGGAGGGAGCACATTGTTATGGTTATTTTATTTATTTTTTTTGTTAGTCTGTTTAATGAATCAACAAGTGTAATGGCGTACTGGTCTCCCGTTGACATTTCCCAAAGGGTTCACGTTTCTGGGGCAGAGTGAAGCGTCTGCAACGCCATCATCATTCGTCTTAGAGCTGCTTTACTGTAGCGCATTTGCATGATTCGCATTTGCATAAATTTCATTTAAAAACATGAATTCGTGCATAGAACATAAGCATAACAAGAGGGAGGTAGGGAGCGGTAGGGATAGAGATAAGAATAGAGACAAAGAAACAGAGAGACGCAATGAAAGACAGAGATAGAGAGACAGACAAATAGATTGATTTTAGAGGTTGTTCCCTAGTTAGCCGCTCAGTTTAGATTCAAGTTTAAGTTCGAGTTGGCCCTAACTTGCTGGCCATCAAAGTTTAGCTAACAATAAAGCAGATTCGACTAGAGTGCGAGTTGAAGTATTAACAACTTTTCGCTTTCTGGGGCTTTCAGCGAATTAACATTTTGATTGGATTTTCCAATATTGCGCCATATGGCTGCAAAAGGTTTCGGTGGGTGGAGCAGTGTGTGGTGGGCAGTAGGTGGTGTGTAGTGGGTGATGGGGGCATGGGGAGCATGTCATGCCCAGAGCTCACTGAGCTTTTTGGCCCATTGTTTGCGCTGCTCATGTTGAAGCATTAACAAATTGTGCGATTAGATAAACATTTTTACTGTTTATGCAACTCTGTCGCTGCTCTGCACTTGATTAAAGTTCTCCAAATCTTTGACAAAAAAGGTTTTTTTTTATTAATCCACATACCAGTTGGTAAGAACATATACTATCAGTTAACCAATTTAGACAAGAGTGCTAACAACAGCAGCGTTGACATCAGCATTCAAATCGGCATTCAAATCAGCATCAACTGCGGCATTGACTGATGCATCGGCGCCAGCATCAACAGCTGCATCCACAGCAGCATCCACAGCGGCATCCTCAGGTACTGGAGGCTCTACAGCGGGTGCTGCAACGATTTCTGCCTCAACTTCGGGCTTTGGCAAGGCGGGTGCCTCAACAGTGGCTTCCTTGGTCTCTGTGGTTTCAGTCCTCACCGGTCTGAAGCGTCTGAAACGTCTGGCGGTCTGGATTCTGGGACGCCAGTATGGGCCACCCATGTCGCGCCAGCTTCTGGGTCCCCAGTAGGGTGAGGGCTGACTCCAGGCAGGGTTATACCAGCTACGAGGAGCATACTGTGGCTGCCAGTACTGGGAGCCCACAAATGGCAGAATATTCTGTGCAGGTGCCTGGGGGACAACAACCTCGGGATTCTCGGCTATGACCAGGGGCTGGGCAAGAGCTGGCTGTACGGCCAACTTGATCAAAGGTGCAGCGCGTACAAATTTGCGTACTGCCACCTCGGGTGTCTCGTCGCAAAGGACGAGAGTGGCCAAACCCACAAATGCCAATGAAATTAACCAACGCATATTTAATTATGAATTCCGTCTTCAACTGATTTCCATTCGCAGTTAAAGCCACCTTTTTATGGCCAAAAAAGGCAAGAAAGTGGAAGTTTGCTAAATATTTGTTTAACTTATTTCGTTTCTTGACTTGTTTAGCGTCAAATGCGATGTCTATTCACCCCCCTACCCCTCCAACTGTTTGCTTAGCTTGAGGAAAGTTAACAAAGATTTGGATGGGTCGCGTCATTAGGACACGGGTAGAGCACATAATAAACCGCTACAACAAGTGTTCCATTGTCTGCATTTAGCTAAAGTAAATACCTTGGCTAAGAAACATTTGGAGTACAAGCTGTGCAAATAAATATTCGCATTTTAATTACTTTGAATTGTGAATCCTAAACTAAAGACAGTAGACAGAAATAAACCTGTGTTAATATTCCATTGACTTGTTTAGTGCCTTCATAATATTTGTTTACCAACTTATTTCTATTATTTGGTTACCTTAAACTTAAACCTTTGGCATGCTAAATTCAAGTTTTGACTATAAAACTTTACTGTAAGTTGAATTCGAATTATTCTGAAATTCCTCAGTCGAGTTTAACAATATTACGTATACGCAGCGAATCAGTGCCCAATGTGAAAGTTACAAAAGTACAAGATAAATAGCCAAGTAAGCAAAAATTAATTAACTTACTGTGTTTGTATGTGTGTGTGTGTGTGTTGACTGTACAGTTATAATTGGCTATTGACGTCATCGTCGCCCTTTTCCGGAGCATAATAACAGCAATAATCGAGCATAGGCGTTAAATTCCGTAACGAATTTTCCCCAAAAAAAAAACTACTCCAGCTCAGTGCGAGTTGTAGGCCGTGTGTGATAGGGAAACACTACAATCCTTGGCTATCTTATCAGTTATTCCAATTTCCACTCAAACACATACTTTGTATTTGTAGACATATAAATAGATAGCTATGTTTGTGTGCATATATAGACGAACGCACTGGGAACTGCAGCCCACACATGTAGTACAGTGCACACTCACACTCACACACTCAGGCAAACCTAGGGCTGCGTGGAGCCAATAAAACTGGCCACTTTACATCTCGCTGGAGTGGCCAATGCTGCCCAAGGACAAGACGCAGTTTTAATAACACCAGCAGTGGCTGACAAACCAGCCAAATGGAACTTAATGGCATAAGGAAGCACCTAAGCAGGCTAAAAGTAAATATTTTTGTGTTCACAATCGAGATTTAATGACACTTTTGTATTGCTGATTTCCCCAGTGTCAAATCAATTCATTAGCAGCTTTTGATCGTAGACACTTCAGTTAATAAGCAGCCAGCATTCTTACCTGTTCAATAGTTTATTAAATTTATTTATTTTATTTAAAACACTTTAATATTGTTATGGGTAGTTAGTAAATTCACTTTCACTTTCATTCACTCGAATTTTTTTTCTATATTTTCATTTATTTATTTCTTTTGTGAAACTGGCAACAAGTGTTATTTGGAACAAAGAACGCGCCGCATGCCACAACAGGGAAGAACCGCTTGCCACAACGACAGGATAAGCAATGCTAGACGCTGTATACACCAAGTAGTTAATGCTACCATATGTTAGCAATTCTGTCGCCGGCGCATCAAGTGTTCGTGTGTTGGACTCGTGTTCGCATTCGTAAAGCTTCCTTCGGCAGAGCAGGAGCTTTCGCCACTGCCTCTGACTGTTATCAGCGCGAGATTACGTATTGATGCATTGTGCTGATAACAACAATGCTGGACAGCAAGCTCAACAGTCTTAGCAGCAAACAACTTGTGGAGAGCAGTGTGGGGCAGGCAGCCGTAGGTGAGTGAAAGTGGATTGACGTTCAACCCAAGACTTTTTCTTTGTTTTTCTTCCACGCTTTCTTTGTAGCAGCCTTCAATTTGCAGCTGACACCAGATAGCGTCAAATAGAAACTTTATTTTATGCCGGCTTAGATGTCCTGTCTGTCCGCACCACCCCCACGTCCCTTCGCGAATTTGTGTAACCTGTTGCAGGACAAAAGCTGCTGTCATTTGCACATTGTACAGTGTCACACCCAATTCGATTACTTTGTGCGCTCAAAATCACTCATACGCACTGTTGTGCACTGCAAATTAATTCAAATTGCTTTAAGTAATTCTTTATTTAACATTAAATGCTTAATTGAGCCAACTAACAACTGCACAAGTTTCCACACTTAAGGCACATTCGAACTGTATGTTGATAATAATTCAATTAAACGTTTCAAAATGAGCAAAGTTCCGTTTTAATCAAGACAAAAAAAAAAGAACTTAAACAGTCGCACAGGTTTAAAATTAAACAAGCTACATAACTTAAACAAATCAATAGTTATATAAATACTGGGAACGAGACAAAGTCAGGTGTACGCTAAGGACTACAAACTATGCTATGAAACATGCATAAACTTAGGACAGAATCAGGCATGAAGTTGTGTTTGTGGATTTACAGCTAATCACTTATACTATGATGACTACAAAACAGCTTAAAATGTACATTTAGCAGGAATATAACATTAACACTAAATTAGGGCCGCACTTTAACACGTTAACTAGCTGGTATGGCTGTCTTCCGAATCGTTTGTCTTACAAATTAATATATATTTAATTATCTTTGATTTTATTTTGAGCATAAAGTTGAGTTTAACTAATGATGCCGCGATTGCACGCGCTTTGGCTTCTGTGACGTCGGCCAGTCCAAATTGCTCAGCGATGGCAGAGCATTCTCAGTGTTTTTATTATTAACATTAACATTATTGTTATTATTATGGTTATTATTGTTGTTTGTGCTGCTGCTGCTGCTGTTGAGTTTACTGCTGTGGTTGATATGATTGTTATTGAGCAACGCTGGCGTCTGCAGGCTGTAATCATGGCCGAGCACAATGGGCTGCAAGTGACTGTAGTTGACAGCTGGCACGAGGGATGGTCCGATGGCTGGATTCGCATAACTCAGACGTCCTGTGAGATTCGCATTGGTGGGTTGATTGGCCAAATTTAAAACCGCTGTTGGCACATTTAAATTCGGACCAGTTGCAGTTCTGCAAAGAGAAAAGAGTTAGTAAAGCAGCCAAACAAAACTCAGTGCTAAGGTGAGAAGTAGCCAATATTAGAGTGAAGTTGTATCTACTCAAAATAAATATTTTATACAGTTTCAATCTGTTTGCTGATGCTGAGGGAAATTTGTTTAGGTGTTAAGTGAAAGTATGTGATAAAGATTTAAATGGAGGCTTGAGGAGCAGACCTTTGTGGCACTTTTGGCCCTTAGAGCAACTATTTTTTGGCTGTGTCGCCTTTGCTCAGCTTAACTCTCATATTGACTGTCACTAGCGGCAGCTTAGTGCTACGGGGAGAACAATGAAGGCGGTTATAGACATGGTATGGCTTATATACAAGAATATATAGTAGCTATGATCAGTTAGCAGACACTTGCTCATCTACTCCGTGGCTCACCTCTGCTGTGTGATGGTAAACACCGATTTGCTGACGATTCGCTTGCCCGTGTGCCAAATGCGACCAATGTACTTGATGCGTTCGATGGCTATGATGGCCAAGGCCACAGTTCTGCAAAGAAAGTTAAGTAGTTAGTTCAGTTAGCTGCAGTTTAAAGCCAGAACTCCATCACTTACTTGAACAGCTTCTTTTTGGTGAGACGTGGCGGTGTGAGCTTCGTTGACGACCCGCCGGCGAGTGTTTGCAGCGCCATCTGCTCACTGGCCTGGTAGCCCTCGAGTGTTAGCTTCAGGTAACGTTTCTGATACACCAAGGCCTTGCGATGACTCTCCACGCGCAGATAGCGACCCAGCAGCTGTCGACAGCGCTCCTCCAGTTCGCCAGCATTGGCGTTTCCATTGGCGTTGTTGTTGCCATTGCCATTGGCCAGTTCCTCGCACTTCTTCTGCAGCGCTATGCGCTCTCCCACCAGATACTGCACGGTCTCAGCCATTTGGCGATTCTCTTGCGTGTTCTCTGCCAGCAGTGTGTTGATCTCCTTCATCTTCTGCAGAAACTGTTCGGGTACTGTGTCGTCTGTGCTGTGAGCCAAGCGATCGTTGGCCTGGGTTAAGGCATCCGCCAACTTGGACTCGCGTTGTGAAGCACGCGTCAAATCGAAACGCAGTTGATTGATCTTCTGCTCGAGACTCTCACGCGTGGACTCGGCGGTGAGCAGCTTGGACTTCAGTTCGTGTATCTCCGCCTGCAATTTGGCCTGTTCCTGGTGCTGGCGAGAGCGTGTCGTAGCACGTCGAGTCTCTGTCTCCTGCAGCGTGACCATGCGTGTCTCTAGGCTTTCGATTTCATTGGCTTGGAGTGTGAGGCGTTCATTGAAGTGCTCCAGCTCCAACTCTGCTGATTCCTTGTCACGTGCCAGCTTCTCCATCTCCTGTTTCAGTCGCTCGCAGTACGCTATGCGTTCCTGCAGCTCCTTCTCGTAACGTTGTCGCTCTCGTTCGCTGTTCCGCTGAGCATCCGCTGATCTCTCGCGTTCCCGCTCGTTTTGGGCAGTCAACAGCTTCAGTTCGCTGCGTAATCTTTCACACAGCTCCGATTCGAAGTCAGCTCGCGGAGATTTGCGTGGTGATTCCGTGGGAGATTTGAGCATTAAACTGTTTCGTCTGCTCTCGGCGCGTTGAATTGCAGTTAGCTGCGTTTGCAAACGCTCACAACGCTCGCGTTCCATGTCCAGTTGTTTGTGTAGCTCATCCTCTGCTTCGAGCACGGCTTCCAGACGCTTACGCATGGCTTCAATAATCAGCACGTCCTGCTCTTGTATGTCCTGTGAATGCTGCTTCTCGCCGAGCAGTTCCTTGCTCAGCGATTCGCTTTGTTCCCGTTCCACAACCAGCTGTGCTCGCAGTGCCTCCATTTGGTTAAGCAGCTCACGTTCCCCCGTAAAGTTCTCATCATCGGTGCCGTGACCAGTTGGACTAGCACCTCCATTGCCATTTCCAGGCTCCGCATCCGTCTGGACTTCCTTTTGATGCAGTCTCTTGTCCAAATTGTTTTCCTCTTCGCTTTCGATGGCGCGGAGTATGTTGGAGTCCAGTTGGGCGGAGTAGTTCAGTTCCTTTTCCACCTGTTGTGCAATTTCATCCACGGAATACTGCTTGGAGCTGTGCTCCCCATTCTTCAGCCGCTCCAGTTCCTGTTCCAGCGCACTCAGTTGCCGCTGCAGCTCCTCGCAGTGCTGCTGGTTTGCTTGGAGTCGTGCTGCCAACTCCTTGTTGCGCTCCGCCTTGGCTTTGATGTCGGCATTGAGTGCCTCGACTTCTCGCTTACGAGCTGCTGCTGTGTCCAGCTGCAGTTGCTCGCACTGTGCATGTGCTGCACTCACGCAGTTGAGCTCCCGACGGAGCGTGTCCCGCTCGGCTGCCTCCTGGGCCGCCGTCTCTAGTAGCCGCTTCTCTAGCGATTCAATGCGCAGTCGATACTTTTGCTCACTCTCCTGGTGGTCTTGCAGTTGCTTCTGTTGTCGCTGCAGCTGCTCCTTCTCACGTGACAGTTGTTTCTGCAGCTGCTCAAGATTCTCCTCCAGTTCGCTCGTTTGTTGCTGCTTCTCCAGCTCGAGTGCGTTCAGTTTCTGCTTCAACTGCTGCAGTTCTGGGGAAGCAAGCGGCTTGGGCAGCTCTGGTGTGGGCATATACAGCCCAGGCGTCTTCATCTTGGAGTCCTCGGTCAGATTCGAGAAGTTAATCTGCCGTGGCACCAAACCAGGCGTCAGACCATCGCTGCTCTGGGCAGTCACGCCCAGCGCATGGGGATCTTGGAAATAATGCGGATGCTCAAAGGTATTGACAGGATGAGCCACTACAAATCCACTCAAGTCATCTGTGCGCTTGTACGTGAGATTCGCAACCGCTTCCTTGGAGGTTTCCTGCAGGGAATGAAAGGATAGCTTTAGAAATTACACCCTTGAACAGTGCTTAACCAAGACTCACCATTGTTTGATACAGGAAACCACCCTCGGCCTCGGGCAGCTGCAGTGGTGCATTTAGACTGCGCATAGCTGCACGTCGATCAACATCCGGTTCGGGGAACTCGGTAATCGAGCCAATATCGCTTAGTGTTCGCCCACTGTGCTTGGCACTGGCATCCTGCACCCTACCGCCAGCTAGCACAGGTGAAGATGCCTGGCTTACATCCTTTAGAGCCTGCAGTTCACGCTCCCTAGCCTCCAACTGCTGCTGCAGCAGATCAATCTCATCATTCTTATCCGCGAGCATGGTGTCCATGAGATCGGGTAGCGACAGACGATTCACCATCTCCGTACGCATCATTTCCCGCAGCTTTTGTAGCTCATTGTTCTTTTGCTGCACCTCCGCCTCCAGGCGATCCACTAGACTGCGATCTGGTTGACTGCGTGCAGCGAGATCGGCCTCAAGGCGCACGATTTCATCCTTGCTGCGCTGCATCTGCTGCTGCGTGGTGGCCATTTGTTTGTCGCGAGCCGACAACTGCTCGCCAAGATCACGCACCTCGCACTGCAGCTCATGGACACGTATGTTGAGATCCGAGGTGCCCACACGATGCAGTTCCTCCGCACGCTGACGCTGCTCCTCGAGACGCTTGTGCAGCGTTGAAATGCGTTGGGTTTGCTCATCAATCCGGCCCTGCAGCGAGTCTCGCTCGTGCTGCAATTCCTGCAAATTAAATGAAAAAAAAAGATATATAAACTCCATTAATGTAGCTCTTTTATAGCTATTAAAGTCGATGACCGCAATTGTATCTGCAACTGAATTTGCATGCCACTCGACTTCCCCCTCCCTCCACTCTGCTCCCTACGTCCCCTTCTTCCCCTCCTCCTACACCAACGCTTTGCTGTCTTCAATTTAAGTAAATTGAACCCATTCAAATGATGAACTGTGTAGCCAGAACACACTCCATTCCACTGCACTGCACTTCTATCTGTATCTGTATCTTATGCGGGCACAATAGCCCGCCTACATGTCTCGCCACGCCCCCTCGTCGGCTATCGTGTGTCAGAACAACAAAGAAATTAACTCAAGCACACGCTGCTAAATAAGTTCTTATACATCATAGTCTTTCAATTAGATACTTCTGCATATTCTGTAAACAATTTGTTACTTCCCTCATAAAGTCTGGCGCATTGTGGCTGATTGATACAGGTAAAGATAGCTCAAAGAGGCGTCAAGTGAAGCAGCTGCCCCAGAGAGGTGTCAACAGATTTATACGTAAGCATCTTGTCATCTTTTAGTAGCACAAACTGGGAAATGTAACTCTATTTTCTGCAGCTCAGCTTGTGCCATTTCCCGCATTTATGATCTATTTAAAACCATTCAAGAATTTTCACACTCAAGGCAATTTGTCTGTGTTCTTTAACGGCCTTGTCACAACAATTTAATGTATATAATAGATAAACAACAATTGTGTTTTAATTATGATTCAAAGTAACTCAAATTTCACTCTAAAACTCACTTGAATCGGCGCCATAATAAAGTTTGCAACGCTTTAACATTTAATTTCGGACACTTTCAATTACAGTTTATTAAAGAATTTAAATTAAATATTTTGATTTGTATTTGTATTTGTGTTTTAAGTGGAACACACACGCGCTCTCCATGTGCGTCGCGGGAGACTAACGAGAGACAACTGAGCGCTGAGCGAAATTTCAAAAACTTTTTTATACAAGAGTCTACCGATCACACAGTGCAACTCAAACTGTAAGTAAAGCAGTGCTGCACGAAACTTTAGTGTGTGCACAGTAGCTTCTAAACGGTATCAGGCTAAGCAGTGTGGTAACAACCGTTGTGATTTGGTCTATTAATGAGTAGACACAAATATTAAACACTTTGACACTGGATATTGGTTTTTACTTCTTTAAAATGTAAATCTGAAAGGTATTTAATTAAATCAATAAAAGAAATGAATACGAAATTGAAAGCTAAGGCCATGTAATAAACATTTTCATTATTCGAACAAAAAGTAATGAATTCTAGCTGTTTGATCACCACTAAGGACCCATTTAAATGCCTAGTTTTCATATAACTCACAGTGCACCTGAATAAATTACTATACAAATGGGTTAAATTCAACAAAGCAGTGTCTAGCGAAGACAACAACCGCTACATAAGCATATTCACCAAAAAAGCGCTTTCTCGCTGTTATACTCACCACACAGCCTGTGCGCATTTGCGTGACTTGCATTTCCAGATCGCATACGCGCTTAATAGCCGCCTCCTCTACCCGTGTGTGCTTTTCCAGCTTTTCTGCCACCCGCTGCACGCCCTCCACTGTCAGCGAGCCTTGAGTGGGGGAGTTGGAGGCAGTGGGTTGCTTACTGCCCGCATGAACCGACACATCCTCGGTGGCACTTAGACTGCAGGAATTGGAGGTGGTGTTTGAGTTATGTAGCGATTCCAGTGTTTTTGTCTTCTGGTCTAGTGTGTGCTCTATGTCTCGCAGCTGCTCGGCCACCTGATTGAGCACCATGCTCTGCTCCGCCGAGGGCATACCCCGTTGAATCTTCTCCTCCAACTGACGTATTCTGGCCTTGTACCCCTCACTGATGTCTGTTTTGAGGCTGTGCACTTCCTGCTGCAGTGCATCCTGTGAGCGCATTTGCAATTCGACATAATCCTCAAGCTGCTTGGATTTCTCCTCCAACACCTGCTCATTGAGGGCTTTGGTCTGCACTTGTGTCTCCAGATCCGAAATAATCTCTCGCAGCACAAAGATCTTGTCTATTGACGCCTTCAGCTCCACCTCAAACTTGTCGCGCTTCATCTCGGACTCGTTCAGCTGTTGGTTCACCTCACGCAGCTGCGTCTCCAGCTGTGCGTACTGTGGAGAGAGTACAACTTGATTAGGGTTCAGTTGATTTAAAGATCGGGTTGTTATGTGTGTAGTGACTAAAGTTTAGGTGTTGTGGGTGTTGTGGGCGTGGCTTGAGTTAGTGACAACTTACATGCTTCTCCTTCAAAACCCTCAACTTAAGTGATTTTTTGTAGGTGCAAGTTCAAATTTCGGGTGCAAATTTTGGTTTAAACGGTGCATGCAAAGAGTTGGGGGTTAGATTAATAATTAGTATAGGTATTAGTACAGCACAAGTACAGCCAATTAAGTGTAGGTAAGTCTGTGTGTGTGTGTGTTTGGAATAATTTTGAATGGCTCCCTCGCCACTCGAAATCGTGTAGCTATAAATACGTCTGCACATGCTTACGAAATCTTTGTTCTCGACTATATAAGACTATACATATATAAATATATATTCTTATATATACAAGTGAGTTCATATCGTGCTGCCCTTGAATTTATACACCGAATCGAAGGGGGCGCATACATATTTTGGATGGAATTTTGGATTTGTATGATGACCCAGCAGGTGCTGTTTTGAAGTTAATAGTTTTTAATCGAGTGTTGTGTGTGTGTTTACTCAATAATTGTTAGTGTAGGACAGGTGTAAATGTGCCAAATAACCTACTTAAACCTAAGACAAATCATACTTATCAGCTAATAGCTCAGAGAGAGAAAGAAACCAAACCAAAAACAAGAAACCAAACGAAACCAAATCAAATCAAACAAATTCGTTGCCAAATCATAAACAAAGACACCTAATTCCATGATGTGTGGGACTCACCTCCTCGGAGGCATTGGCAAAGGAGCTGCGTTCTTTTTCCTTTTCCCGCAGTAGCAGCTTTAGCTGCTCTACCTCACGCTGGAATTCCTCGCGCTCGAGTTCACGCTCGGCAGCCTGATCCTCCAGGAACAGACGCGTTGCCTTTAACTGTTTGTCCGCGGTGTCGATCTAGTTTTATTTTGGTAGCAATATTAGCAATAACCTAGTCGCTTTATGGCTTAAACTAAACTCGTTTTAGCGGACACTTAACATGCCTAGTGCACATTGGAAGGAGGCATCAAAGGACCTAAAACGCAACTCACCTGAGACTGCAAATCCTCGCGATCCTTTTTGCCGCACTCGACGACTTTATCGCCCTCGCGGCAGAAGTCCTCAATCATTTGGAGCAGCACAACTGTAGCATTACCCTGATCCTGGGACTGTTGCTTCGTTGGTGACGTCAGCAGATGACGTGCTCTTTCCTGTAGTTGCACAAAGCTTGCCGATGATTGGTCCAGCGTTTGGGCACTCTTCATGTCCCCCAGGCCATAGCCCTCGGCATAATCTGTGTGGTTCAGTGAGTTGAGCTGCGATAACTGATCTCGCAGAGCCTGTAATTCCTGTCCCAATTCCGCATTGCGATCGATGGTGTGACTCAATTGTTGCTGCAGATTCTGGCGATCCGTTTCCGATTTAATGAGACGGTTCTTGAGCTCAACCAACTGGAAGCTTAGCTCGGAGGCGTTTCCCGCATGCTGCTGCAGATCAATGGGCAGCGAACTGTGCGTTTTGGTCGGTGGTGTGCCCTGGTTAGTCTTCCTTTGGTTTGCCTCGCCAAGATGCTGATCATTCAGCGAGTTTGTGCGTAGCAGTTTGTGCAGTAGCTGCTGCTGAGCCAGTGGCAAGATCGCTGTTGTCTTCAGTCCATCCTCGGCTTCACAGCACAGTTCGTGTTCCTGCTTCTCCGGCTCATCCACTGCATCCACGGCATCGTTGGGTTGTTGTCTGTCCAGATCCTCAGAGAGCTGCAGCAAGTAAGCAGCCTCCGATTTCAAACGCTCGAGGCAATCACCCAAATCAAAGTCATCGTTGGTATCCTCGGCGCTCTTGTTGTCAATGAACTGGACTAGACTCGGGTCATCGACCACTTCCAGCAAACTGTGCACATCGGGCACAAGTCGCAGCTGTTTACTGTTGTTGAACGATGTCTGCAGCATAGAACTGCTTTGTGTCTGCTCCAAATCCTCGCCAGCATCCTGACTACGACTCTGAGCCAATATGCGCTGCACTTCCTCGGACAGCGTGGCATTCAAATCGTCCTCACAGTTGGCCACACACTTGGCCAAACGGCAGAGGACACTGCGAAAACTCCTGGACAATTCACGCAATCCATCGCGCTCATTGATTATGTTCTCCAAGTCACGGGAGGAGTCGAAGGTCAAGTGCCGCTTGGTCTTGCGGCTCAGTTGTTTCTCGTATTCCAGCTTCATCCGTGACATCTACGAAGAAGTCGTTTTATTTTATGCGGTGTATGTATTAGTTGAGTAGACTTACCTCTTCAGCATGTTTGATATTCAGTTGTGTGATTTCCAATTGACTCTTGGCCGTAAACTTCTCACGCAGCAGGATTAGCTCCTTGGGCCAGTACTGATCATCCACCGGACTCTCCGATAACAAATTCTAAAAAACAAAATTCAAAGAGAATTTTAGAAATGCAACGAAACTTGCATGTAAACAAAGTTTATAGCCAAGTTTATCCAAGAAGATTTGTTGGAAGATTACAAGAAATGACCAAAGAATCCCGTCAACCCTTTCTATTTTTTTGGTAGCAGCTTTTCAACACGTTCCCTATAAATATTTATTGTTTATCGCCCACATTTAGGAGCAATATTTACACGATTCTGAACTTTTGCCTTGCACATTTTTCCAGCTTTTCCACTGCTCTGACATCTGCTTTGACACGGCTGCATGGAGGAAATCATCTGTGCTTTCCGCCCTTTTGATTTGTTTATAAAAACAAAAATACCAACAAAAAAAGGGAATGGAGAAAGGAGATGGGGGGAGAGGAATCATCACTGCAGCTGTCAATGTGGCGAGTGTGGCACATAAATCTTAATGAACGTGCCACACACTCGAAAAGTGGGAAAGGGTGGCAAAAGTGCATCGGGAAACCGGGAAAGTCGAATTATTTAATTGAAATTATGTGAAACAGCGCTGAAATGCTAAAGCACTTGATGTCTTATCTGCAATTCGCTCTCCGGGGTCGTGCTCTTTTTGTTGCTGCTGATTAACATTTTCCCTACCATCATTTTCTCTGCAAGATGTTTACTTGTAGAATATAATCTTTAATTTGCGCTGGTACAAAGAGATGAGTAATCGAGAGCAAAAGAGAGGAAGGAAGGAGAGAGGAAGGAATAACAGCGATGCGCTCAGCTGCATTAACTGCTGCAGTGTTGCCAGATTGATTAATAAAAAGCAAAAAGTTGCCTGTTTTGTAAGCCTCTTACTTTCGGACAATTATAAAGTGCAAATTTCAATTTTAATAATAAAAAAGCTAATTTTTTGTATATTTTTTTAAGTAAATCTTTAGGGTATATTTTCCCAAGTCGCTTATAAATTACCCATTCTAGCTTTAAGTCGGCTAAATTGCCAGCACTGCTTGTATGATAAACATGTCGACTTTACCGTATTGCAAGTAAAAGAAAATTTTATTTTCGTCACATTTGCAGTTCGCATATTGCAATTTTTGCGTATAACGGATTGCATAATGCACATGGCAGATCTAAGAAGTTTATATTTTTAGGAAAGTATCCTAGAAATGGGGTATGTTGAAATTGGGTTTATGGCAACAATGCTTGATTTGAATAAACACACTTTTAGCCATTATTTTGCAGAACTTTAGCACTGCTATAAATTGTTTAGAGTCATAAAGTGTTGCACTTCAGGTAGATTAATTTACGGCTTGCAAAATAGAGTTTTTAAGTACAACATAAAATTATTTTTAAAGTAAAATAGATTATTTAGACATGTATCGGATTAATAATTAAAATTTCACATGCATTCAATTTGTCTCTTCGGTGGCCTGAGTAAATTGCCCTCATGCTCGTAATTCAAAGAAACCAAGAGTAAAAATGTCCACAATTGTGAAAACTGATATCAGTATCTCTACGCCATTGCATCCCGTTGCAGCTCGTGAGTGCACAAGACTGAAAACTCCAAGTGAAGTGAAGTCAGTGAAGTGACGTTTCAAAAATAGACCCAGTTTCCAAAATAGGCCTCAACAGAACACAGAATTTTGCGCCTTGCACAAAAATAACATCAGAAGATGTTTTGGTTGAGCTGACAGAGGAATAGTGTTTATGGTTTTTGAAAAAAAGGGCAACGACTTTTCTGGTTTTGGAATTGATTTTGAAGTGTTTCTAGGAAACTGTCAGGTATTTCAATTTTATGTATATATTTATTTATATCTAGTTTTGATTGCTTACTTTTCGGTTGGTTTTTTGAAATCCAAATATTCCCTTTAAATGCATGTATGCAAAGAAATCTGCTTCTTATACCGACGCTGATTATAAAGCGCGAACCGTTAAATTTGTTTTGAATTATTTGCGCGCCAGCTTCACACACTAATTAAAGTCTATAAATGTATCTATTCAACTACACACGAACCATTGACAAATTTACTTCATATTCATAACAACTCAATTTATTTGCGATCGTTGATTTATGTCTGTTTTTCTGCAATTTCATTCTATACACATTATTTATTTCAAGATCTCTTGAACGCACATGTTTATATATGTATGTTTGTATTTATTTATTGTATTTATATGTACACAAATTGGGCACCCGCGTTGCTTATAACACACCCGCACGCCTAAAAGTAACGAAAGAGACTGATCTGCTTCCTCAGCCGCGCAGGCTTTTTATGCATGTGAGCTAAAGCAGAGAGGAGAGAGAGAGAGTGTCAAAGAAAGCGCGAGAGCGTAAGTGCGGCAGAGCAGTTCACTGTGTGCAAGCAGTGTAGCTCGCACTGCTTGCCCGCTCTATTGCGTATGTGTGCGTGTGCGTAATTCAAATTTATGTTCGTTAATTTCGGACTGCTGCACATTATTATTGCACTTAAATGACACACACAAACACATGTGTGCGTGCATGAATGTCTGTAAGTGTGGGTGCGAGCTCCACTCGTCTGTTCACACTTCCAAATTAACCAAACTGACAACGGAGCTGCAATACCCTTCGCACTTCCGGTCCGACTTAATTAACTCAAGCCAATCTTCAGTTTTATGAAAGACATATTCGAGCATTAAACGCCGTTTGTTTATAAAGTGGAGCACATGTTTTGTCTGCAGCAGCATACACAAAAAGAATCTATAAACACACGTATACATATATACTATAAATATATGTATGTATGCAAGTCCGACAGTCCAAGAACTAAAAGAAGACACGCAAATTGTCAACAAGAGCAGAATGTCTGCTAAATTTTGTTGGCAAACAGACAAAAATCGTACATATATAAATATATATTATAAATGCTTAATAGTTTATAATATTGCCAAACATTTAAGTGGGACACAATTTAAGAGCAGCATTGAGTCTATGTCTGTTTAAAAAATGTTTTTTAAAATTTAATTTGTATTAAGACAAAGTTTATAATCAGACTTAAAAGTCAATGTGCTCTGAAGCTCGTTGACTTTGGCCTTTTCAGAGACTCCATCCACTTTATGGTCTAAAAACAATGACGTTGTTGGCTACGGAAAAAGGAAACTGTAAATTCCATGCTAAACAATTTAGCTATATACAATTACTGGCCACACGCATACAGTCCAAAGATCTAAAGCAAACGCCACTTTCAATTGGCAATATCTTCTAAGACTCTGTACTGAAAAATTTTGCAAAGGTATGCTGAGTTAGCCAACAGTTGGCATTAGGCATAGTTATGTAGACATATCCCAAGAACGATCTCAGATTATAAACCTAAGCAGACTTAGACTAAGACTTATATAGAGAAGATCATGCCTTAAACTCTTATACTGCACATGCTTCAATATAACTACAGGGTCTTTCGCAGTCGTCACACGCTAGTCTTGCTTTGCTTTTGGCAAACTGACAAGTTGTCGCACGTTTATCGAGCGGTGCGTGCCACGGCAAAAAAGTCTTCACTGAATGAGTACACCAAAATAATTATCCCAAAAGCGAAACTGCAGCGGAAATTCACTCGGTGAATCACACCGAGACACCGCAGGAGCGCAAGAGAGACACAGTGAGAGGGAGAGGGATTGGGAGTGTAAGATATTAAGATCATGCAACAGTATTAGTAGCAAGCTGTATAGCGATGTGGAGGCCAGCAAGCAGCGCACTCCACACCTCACCTGTATCTGCTGCTCCAGCTCAGTGGCCATGTCCTGACGAGCCAGCGCCAGCTGCTCCTGCAAGCGACGCTCATACTCCTCAATGATGCGCTGGATCACCTGAGCTTCGTTATTCAAATTCAGTTCATCCTCGTCGATAATGATCAGCGATGTGTTTGCATTTGGGGCAGGTGTCAGCGGTTCTTGCCTCACCTCGTGGCAGGTAGTCGGCGATTGGTTGGGTGTCTTGGGCTGTGCGGGTTAGTGGTGATCGTGCCAGGTAGTTACAATTTGTGTTTATTAGTTTCATTGGGTTATAAAAATAAAAGACAAGAAAGAACATGCAGTTTTAGCTGTTAGTACAGGTAATAACAATTTTAGCCAAATTACAAACAACAAGCAACAAGTTCACTCTTGATTCTTACCAGGTAATCATCATCTGCCTGGCGTCGCTCATAGAAACGCAAGCGATCCGTCAGCTTGCGTATCTGCTCCTCCTGTGCGCGTTTCAGCTCCTGAATGTGCTTTTGGTAAAAGGCTTTGAGATCCTCCAACTCCTGTGATAACTGCAAAGGATCAAACATTAGTCAAAAGTGTCATACAGGGTCTAAATGGTTTATGCACTTACATTCTCCCCCTTTTTATCCGCCTGAGGCTCCACACCACTGGGCGTTATCTGTCGATGGCTGGGACTGAGCAAGAGTTCGGCGCGTTTGCGCTTGCGAGGCGATGGCTCCTTGGAGGCCACCTCTTCGGGCAGCTGCTCGATCTCGGAGCACTCGGACGAGCTGTCACCAGCGAGATGCTGTGATTTGTGCGAGAACACGTCATCCGAAAACTGTTTCTCGAGATCAGCGCAACGAGTTTCGAAATATTTGCGCAATTCCTCCATTTGCTTGGCATGTTCCGCTTGCTGGGTCTGCTCGCTCAGCGCTTTTTCGCTCTGCCAGCGATCCTGGTTGACCTTGAGCTCTTGCGCGCACTGCTCCCGGCACTCGTCCAGCTGTTGGGTCAGGTAGTCGTCGAACTTGCGCTGCACCAAAATAAACGGACGCATTTCTCCTGGCAGCAGACACTTTTGGAACTGTTCGATTTGTTTGCTAAACTGATTGGGCCATTCGGGCGGCAGTGGTGCCACGCCCAGATCCTCGACTGAAAGCGAACGACGGGTAAACTGCCGCTCACGTGAGCTGCGCGAAGCACGCTCCTCGGGATCATTATAGAAATTACGATCGAGATCATCGTCGCTTTCGCTGATTAGGTCCATGGAAATCTCTGAGATGCGCTGCCCGGCATTTGCTTCCTGTTCCGTCCAGGGTCCACTACGTCTAACGGTATCAATAGCCTCAGTGAGCTGCCTGCGTAGGGTTTGCACCTCACCACCCAGGCGATCTGCATCTGTCTGCAGTTGTCCTCGCACGTTCAGTGAATGTTGCAAAGAATCCGTGAGCTTGGCAATGATTTCATCACGCCGGGATAGCTCCACATAGATGTCCAGTGTCTGTGGAGGAGAAAATGCTATTAGAAGTGGTTCTCAAATGATAAGGGATGGTAATGACTTACGGGTGCTCCAAACTCCTCCTGAAACGTGCGATACTCCGTTGAATTGGTGACCAAGGAGCTGCTGTCTCTGGCGGATGCAGGACCAGCGCTCGCGGACTCACGACGTGCTGCCTCCAGCTGCATATTTAGAGAGTTCAAGCAACTGTCCTTTATCTCCAGCTGCGTGTACAGATCATGTACTTTGGCCTCCAGTTGCTTCAGCATATTCAGGCTCACCACGCTGGACGTGCTGTCAACCTTTCCGGTCAGCAGTGTCTTGGACTCCTCCATAGACAGCGACTGCGGTTCCTCGGCTGTTGTACTCAGCGAGAGCAAACGCTCACTCTCCTCCGTAATGTCCTCGAGCACATCCTTGCTGAACTCTGTTAGTGGAACTCGTTCCATTTGCTTCTGATCCGCTTCATTTGTGGTTACCCCTTCGGTGGGTGAAGTTCGGCCGACACTCTCGGCGAGAGTCTGCTGCTGCATGGCCATCAGACGCAGCTTCATTAGCTGCAGAGCGCTCTCCTCATCCCCATCCTCATCATCGTCCTCATCTTCAGCAGGATCCAGCTCCAAAATGGTCACCTCCAAAGGCTCCGCTTGCAGCTGTATTGTTTCCAGCAGCTTGGGCTGCTTTGCTTCCACAATTAGTGGCTGTTTTAGTTGAGGCAACTCCAGTGGTTGCCATGTACTGGCTACCTGTGGCTCTACCACATCCAGATCTGTGATCATTTCCACATTTGGCGTCGTGGTGCTGCTGACAGCTGCTTCTTCGGCGTCATAGGTTATTTCTACAGACTCATTGGTGGCCATGATCTCTTCCATTGAGTGATCTTGTTCCTGATCGCTATCAACTGTAGGCACAGCACTCTGTTCCAGCCTTGAGTCTGCTTCCGTTTCCAGATGCAAATCCTCCGCTTCAGTAGCTGTTGCCGATGCCGTTGCCTGGTGTGGCTCGTCTACAAAGTCAGAGACATCGTCGGTGGTGCTTTGATTGCTGAGACTCTCAGCTTCCACATTGTCCTCGTGTCGGGAATGCACCACTTTCTGCTCTCCCAAGGGCAGACTTATATCGAAGTCATCGTCTTCATCGTCACCGTCATCCTCATCATCCTCATCATCCTCTTGCTCTTCTTCGGCATCGTCATTCTCCGACGAGGAGTGCCTTGGACTACTGGCCACCACATCCTGCTCGCTGTCATCGTCGTCCACTATAAAGTGCTTGGCCAGCTGTCCACCCGACAGCTCAGCATCATCAATCCGAAATTGTGTGTTCTCCTCGCTGGCATCCCGATTGGCACTTGGTTCAGCCTCCGAAGCGAGCTGTGCTCTGTTGACAGCAGCTGCCTCGGACAAGGAATCTATATTGGAGTGCAGCTCCTCCTCGACTTCACTCAGCTCAATGGCCTCCTCAATGTCCTCCTCAATGCTGCTACTCGTCGTCGTAGTTGTTGTTGTTGTGGCGAATCCAGCACCAAAATCATTGCTGCTCGTGGCATCGCTTCTGTATGTTGTTGTTGTCGTAGCTGTTGTTGGTGTGGTTGCTGTTGTTCCCGTGCGTTGCTGTTGCTCGGCCATTTCAATGCTCATGGAACTGGTGGGTGGCTCAATGCTGAACGAGGAGATCTGCTCGTCCTCGCTAAGACTGAGATTGTTTTGCTGCCTCAGTAGCTCCGATGTGTCGGTTGATGTGACCGCGTATGGAGTACTGCTCGAGGTTGTGCTTGTGAGTACAGTAAAACTGCTTCTCGAGATTATGTATGTGTGCGTGGATTCGTTATCAGCATCAGAGTGGCCATCTGAACTATCGGCATTAGCGTTTGTTGCTGCTGCTGGTTCCTCAGCAACATGTTGCTCTAGCTCTGCTGCTGCTGCTGTTGTTTGCTGCTTATTGCTGGCTGGTCTCTTGAATATGAAATTTAATGTTGGTATAAATTCAATCTCCACATGTTCCGCTTTTAGCTGTTTTTCGGCTAACGGCTCTGTTTCGGGTTCTCCTGCCTCCGCCGGCGCCTCGATGGCCTTGTAAAAGGCGCTGCCACTGCGTGTGCGGAGCAAGGATGTGATCTGAAAAGAAATGGATGAAATTAATGAAAAAGTTTATCATATGCATGTATTACTATTAATTACAATCTAATATATTGTTACAAAGCTGGCAATATAAAATAGATAATTATAAAGAGTAAGAAATCATTGAAAATTAAAAAATACTTTTCATTTTCCAAATTTTAATAGCTGCGTCTCTTTGCTTTACACACATTACGCATTTGTATGCATGTGCTTGTATGTATGTATATTTCTATACATACATACATATACTCTCACTTTATTTCACACCAATGCTGGTGTATGTATGTGCGCTTTTGGCGTAGAGCAACGCAGAATACAGTTACTTCTTTTCATATTTCTTTTGTTATCCTTATTCTATGCCAAAGCTCACGAGATCACCAACAACAATTGCATGTATTTTTTTTGCACATCTGAGGCCAATGTATGTATGTATGTTTGTTGTTGTGTTGTCTGCGAGTTTACACTTGTCAAAATCAGTGTGAATGTTAAGTTTACAGCGAAATGTTAAACAAAATTAAGCGTATTGTAAGTCTGTCTATTCTTGCAGTGCATTAACAAATTCGTTTTCTTTCATGTGTTTTTATTGTCGTTTATATGAATGCATTGGTGAGAACGGTGCAGTAAGTAGTTTTTGGGCAGCATACTAACGTTTCTCTCTTTTACTCTACTTTTATTGCAAACTTGTCGCTCTCTTTGGTCGCGATCTTCATAAGAGTGGGCAGTATATGAGGAAAAACTTGAGCAGTTCTTGGTTTCTAATTTATTGTAAACATTTTTATAACAAACTTGTTATTTTATGGACATCTTAAGCATGCCACATCAATTAATCAACTCGGAAATGTCTTCATCGTGTTAAAATCAAATTACCTAATCGAAAAGGCGTTAAGAGGTTGGCGTGTGTCTTATGATACCCTTTCTTTTGTTATGCTTTATGCCTGCCTCTACGTAATACAGCAAATGTGCATCTCATTCTATTCGTCTGGCCGACTTGGCAGTGGCACTTATGGGCGACACGCCTGATGCCATAATAAATTTATTTCGATTTTCATTTTCGTAATGATGTCACCTCATTGTCAGCGCCAAGACAATGCGATGTTGTCACAAAATGCGGCACACGCATGTTCAGGATTATGGGGTTATGTGGCACATTAAACTTGCACCATCGGGCGACAGCCAGAGATTTAGGTAATCAGGCTGCACAAACAGCAACAAGAGGAGGAGGTAAGCAGTGGGGAGAGACATAGTGAAAGAGACACGATCACTGATTGAGCAATAGTTTCTTTAGCTTCTGCCAATCGCTGGCATCTCCAGCCAATTGACCCGCAACTCAAGTGATTATTAGCAAAGTTTTAGATGCCACAACATCTGCTGCTACCGTCTCAGGCGCTATTTGATGGATTGCAGCTGGTCGCTGGTCCATGATCTCCATCGAGTTGCCCCCTTTTATAATTAGAAAACCGCCGAGGCATTTTCAAAAATTTCTAAATTTTGTAATAACCTGGCGAACTGAACGTGAGACGGTGATCAGAGCACCGCCTGCAACTTATTAAAGTTGTTTTTTCTCAAATACTTTCGTTTATTTATAAGTTTGTATAATGAAGGCATCGCCAACGCTACTAATTAAAACGGTGTCCACTTGACAGATTTGTGGGAGCGAGGAGCAGGGAGCAGGGAAAAGTCTTTCGAGTATGGCTGGAAATTCAATTGAAATCATATGCAAATGCGGTGCTTATTGGCATTAATTGAGATCAGCTAGAAATGCACATTGCGCATACGACATGTAGGTCAGAGCATAGCACTACTTTTGGTAATAAAAGTTTTTGTGGCAAGTTACTAAATTTGAACGTCCTTGAACTTGTCACACAACACGAGCATTTTATGCGAGTCCTTTCAGCAATATCGGGATAACAGTTTTCCGCATTTCCATGGTAACTCTGCCCGATTCCCGATAAAAAAAAATACATTTTCCCCGCCCGTGTGGCTGTGTGCGTGTCTTGCTGCTTTTCCAGCATATTTCCTGCACACCTGCGAGCGTTGCAAATTAACAAATTTCCTCCCGCCCACTCGCCCTTTGCGGTAAACTGTGATATGGGCTATATGGAAATTGTTGTGACTTAGTTTTGGGTGTGACACACATTTGAGGGCATTGATGTCGACCGAATAGTTTCAGCAAGAAATCAAACTAATAATAAGAACGCATTGATGGCACTCCCCAACAAAGACCTAGCCCAATCCAAAGGCAGTTGCTTTGGTAAGATGACACAAATAGTTTATTTTATTTCTATTTTAACCAAAATGTTGGCTATAGATACTTTGGTTGTCTTAGCACTTTAGTCTAAGTACGCAATACTGATCCTTTACTCACTTGTAATTTGCCCATAATTTTGGCTGACACTTGAAAGCACTTAAAATTTATATCCCAACTTTGCAGTTATTTTAATGCAATTATTCATTTCATTTCACACACACAAACACACACACGATTGCCTTTTATCTTTTAATTTAAATTTAAATTTCAATTTCGATTTCGATTCAGTTCAAGTGACGAACGCGTCGACCGCCTGCAGTGCAAGTTATGTTATAAATAAAATACCGCGCTCAACACGGCTGCCGGCGGAGGCGTCGTCCACAACAGACAGTCTGTCAATCCACACAAATCTAAAGAAGCGGCCAAAGAGCCAAAGAGAGCAGCGACAGAACGACAGAGCGAGAGAGAAGCAACTGAGCGAACGAGCTAAAGAAACAAATTTGCAACGGTTCCAAGCGGTTCCGTGCACCGAATGCGCTCCCATTTCTTATTTATAAACAACAGAAATTGTGTGGAATGTGGAACGTAAGTCGTAAATCGTTCGTTGTGCCTGTGGGCAACATGTTGGGATCCAACAACAAGCAGTGCCGTCAACATGCTGCTCGTTGGCACTGCCGACGCCGCTAGCTGAGTGGCTGCTGTTAGCTCAATCGCTGCTAGCAGGCGCTGTCGCTGCCGCAGTCGCTGTCAGCGACGCTAGCTCAGTCGCTGCCGCTAGCTGAGTGGCTGCTGTTAGCTCAGGGCCCTTTGCGTACTGTCGCTGCCGATAGCTCAGTCACAGCCTTTACCTCAATCACTGCTCGCAGTCGACGCCTCTGTCGCTGTCAGCGATGGCGCTGTGTTGATAAGGCGCTGAATTTGAATTTGTTTATTTGTTTTGAGGGCATGGGGCCTAGGGCTGGCTAGAATATTTGTGTTTAAAGGTCAAAGGCGCTTTAAATTGTACAATGTGCGATAAAGACAAACATATGCTCACACTGTTATTTATCAGCACTTTTGCTGCCTAGTACATGTTAAAAATTCTACCCTTAGTCGTACATACCCAGTCATATATCGTGTACAGATTCATTTTAGTGCTCTTCTGTGTTGGTCAAGTTGATCATTATCAGTTCTCACCGCTGTTGGCCGCGAACAGAGAACGATACAGACCCAGAAATGATGGGGCCAACACTTGCGACTGTCAATTATGCATTCTTGCCGTTTTCTGATTTATTTGTTTTCAATTTAAGCACTTGGAGGACTTTGGAGGTTATGTTTGGTATTAAGAACTTTACGTAAATTTGATTTTCAAACAGATGTTTTTTACAATTCACAATTCACTGCACTAAAACGAAAACACAGACAAACGAGAGCGTAAATTACGCGAAAATCTAGACCATCATGTTGTCGATTTTCCGGCTTCTCTGAATTTTCAATCAAGCACCGAAAAGTGCAACAATTCCGTAGTGCAACCGATCTCAACTGTTGCACGTAACCGAGCGCATCAAATGCAACTGAACCGATCGGAACAACTATATACAAAGAGAATCATCATTGGTCTTTTATTTTTGGTTGTTGGAAAACCAAACGAAAGAGAGAGTGAGGGTATGGGGGAGAGGAAGCGAAGAGAGCGGAGATACCCAAAATAATGCTCACTGAAGCACAACACGGTGTGTTTTCAAAATATACACACATGTGTGTGCATTTGGGTGTATATAGGTGTGCACGTCAAACATGTAAACACAACTTAAAGTCGGGGCATACAAATGGGATAACATTTCCATATTAGAAACAAGACATTTTGAACAGAAACCAATAAACAATGGTATAAATTAATGTTTATGTCGAAGCATCTTAAAGTCTAAAATAACTTTAATATTTTAGAAATTAGTGCAAAGACTTGTGGCACACATTTTATATAGGTCTGGGCTGGGTCTGGAAATTATATAGGTTATTGTAAGACCAATATGGATAGTCTTAACTACAAATATTTTAAATCTCTTGAGCAGGAAAAACAAATTTTAGTTTGATCAAATAAAATAATATAAACTTTCATTACAACTCCAATTTGTTAAATTAAGAACTATAATCTGAATACTAGAAAAGAAAGTTAATATCTAAATGAGCGTTAAAGACAAGAGTATATTTGTGGACTACTTCTCAACCTTCTTGCTTCCCAATTTTGCTCAGAGATTAATTTTAGTCTGAGTTTTTTTTGTTCAGTGGTTTTAAATTAAAACGATTTTAATTGAGGTTGAAAAGTTTCGTGTTACACAAGTAATTACTCGAAAATAAGGTAATAAAATGGGGAATGTGCTGAAATAATCAATTGGAGGAAGCATATAAATTGATTTGATCGTAAATTTCATAAATTTTGTGGGACATAAATGGGAAATTCAGGGCTATAAAGCCAGAAAAGCAAAAAGTTCTCCTACTTCACCTCAAGCCAAACATTTCCAACTGTATTTGCGTAGAAAAGCCTTGAGCTATATATAATCATATTCCAATCAACCCCTAGAGTATTATTTAAAAAATGTTTGTATATTTTAATTAGTTCTAATTATGAAATGCTTAAAGGCTAAAACAAGTTCATATGTATACATATATATTCCTAGTTAACTAATACTATATAATATTCAATATTCCAGTTAGTGTACAATCTGTTTTTGCTACACAATTAACAATTGCTAAAAAGTATATCTAAAATCGTCCCGTTCGATGCAGTTTATAAATGCAATATCAGTTATTCGTTAATTTTGTAGTCCAGTGTTTTGGAAAGGCGTTACGCGAAGGCAAATAGGTCAATAGGTTAATATACAATATCAATATCAAATACAGTTAATACATTTCGTTGATTCCAATTGATACAAATATGTGTGTTAATCACAAAAGTTGGGACAGTGGAGTGGAGTACCATATTTCAGCATGGTAACTCTATTCACCACTGATCAGATGCAGTATTATCCATAGATATGGTTAGTCAATGCCATAAAAATGTTTATATAAAAACGCGAAAACTAAAAAGTTGCTGTCATTCGGGTCTTCCGATCTCTTTCTGCTTAAACTTTGTCGAGTATTTGTAGAAATCGGACATTTCGAAGGGTTTGGTGACCTCCTTGTAGGGTTGAAAGGTCGCCTGCTGCACAATGGTCATGTTCTTGGGTGACTCAATGCGTATTTCTGGCGATAAACTAGCCGCAGCTCCAGCTCCAACTCCTGCGCCAGTGACAACCGACAAATTGTTGTTAACATTGGGACTGTTGTGATTAATATTATTATTATTGTTGTTGTTGTTGTTGTTGCTGCTGACTGGCGGTGGTCTGGGCGGTGGCGTTGGCTGCTGACTGTGATTGGGTTTGGGCGGCAGGTTCCTGAACGGCGGTATGTCCAGCGGTTCTAGTGGATATGACGCCGATATGCCCACCGTCTGCTCCATGGCATTCAGATACGACGTGGACTGACTCAGTTTGGCTAATCTCTCATCCGCATGCTGCAGTGCCTTGGAGCTGCCCGCTACGGCATAGCCAGCGGGTGGATAGTTCTGTGCATTACGTTGTGCCGACATGGAGTAGTGTCTGCCCGTCACTGACATAGACTGCGAAGAGAGCTTCGTCCTTGGCTTGGGTGCAGCGGCAATGCTGCTGCCATTGCTGCTGACAGGACTGTGAGCACTGGACTCGATTTGACGTACCACAGCCGGACCATCCAGTGAGGATTCCAGCCACTGCTTTGACTTGGCCTTCTTCTCGATGGTCGTGGTGCTCACAGAGGTGGAACACAGCGAGATCTCATCGTGTGGCTTAGGTTTGCTGTTGTAACGTGGCATTGGAGCTGCTAGCATATCGCTGGAATGCGACTTCACCTCCGCAGCCATGGCAGAGGTCATGCCCGGAGTTTGGTGAGGATGGGGAGGCGTCAGTGCGGCTATGTGGGATTGGGAGCGCCAGCGATACTGCTGCTGCTGGTGCTGCACACTCTCCATCTCGACGGACATGTAGCTGGGAGCCAGCGAGATGGCATCCAGTTGACGCTGATGCTGTTGATGCTGCAGCGAGGATTGCTCGTAGCTGATGGCGCTGGGTGAGGCGAGGGGTGAAATATACTTCTTGATGTTCTGACTGGATTTTATGAAGCCACCCTCGTTGTAGCTCTGATGCGTGGGCGATAAATAGTATTTATCGCACTGCACAATGATTGGTTGCTGCTGTGGTGCAACATGTTGTTGACGCAATGTGGCCACATTCGAAGAGTTGGCCGAGTACATGGAAATGACATCGGTTTGGGAGCGTTGCTGCTGCTGCTGATATGCAGCATATGCCTCCATGTGCTGCAGTTGCTGCTGCAACATCATGTGTTGCTGTTGTTGCTGTGGCAACTGTTGCTGCTGTCGCTGCATTTGTATGTGTGCGGTGGGCGTGGGTGTGGGACGCTTCTTGAGCGCACTCTTCACATGCGGATGCTGCTGCTGCAGCTGCTGTTGAGCCACGCCTATGACCAACATATCGCCCATGCCACTACCAGCTGGCTGATAATTATCATACTCCGAGCTGCGATTCGAGTGCGTTTCCGAGTGACGATTGTTGTTGCTGTAGCTTTGACTGTCGCCGCGACTATTTGTGCTCTGCTTGCGTCGCAGCAATGCATTGTTATCCTTGTCCTTGTCCTTATCCTTGGCCAGTGCCTGCAGCTGTTGCTCGTGCTTGTACTGCTGCGCCAGCTGGGCAAAGAACTCGTTGATGGTCAGATGCTCATAGTTGCCATGCATTATGGCCGTCTCCTGCTTCTGTATCTGCTGCAGCAGCCAGCTCTTTTCACTCAATCGCTGCTCCAGTTGCTGTTTGCGTAGCTCCAAGGATTCCCGTTTGCTGCTCGCGTCCTCATTGTTGTTGTTGTTGTTAATGTTGTTGGTGCTAGTGCTGGCAGTGCTACTGGTGCTATTGTTGTTAACATTGTTGTTGTTGTTGTGGTTGTTTTGTCGATTGTTCGCTGCCAGCTCCTCGTCTTTCAAACTGGCCATATTCCTGCTTATTGGCGCTTTCAATTGCATCGCCAGGAATTCTGCTCCTTGCGTCGCCACTGGCTGTAGTCGTTTTGTTGTTGTTGCTGTGTTGCTTGCTGCTTACATTTGCGGTGGTTGCGGTGCGGGTTTCAAGCCTAGAAAAAGACATAAGCAGTCTTTAATCATTCAATCGTCAGCATTCAGCTCATTTGGTTGAGTTTTAGTTGAAAGTTAGCATTGAATTTGGAATTTTTCTTTTGTTAGAGACGTGCAACTAGCTTATTAGAATTGTTGTACGGGTCTTGTACGAGTAGAATGTACAGTTTTCGACAGCAGCTCTTAACCTGGCCTTAACCACGCACCACAACCACTGCAGAGTTCATTAAAGTTCCCAAAATTGTATGAATGTTATACATATAGACAGTCTATATCGGATATATCGCGTATATATCTCAATCTGCATATCAGATCGATGCCAACACCAAACTTTAAATTGATGTAATCATGAAATTTAATTACATCACGTGTGAAAATAACGAGTTACAGTACGGCAAATTAGTATTTTGGACAACCAATTTACATGCATTTATTTACTTAATTTATTAAATGTAAATTTAGTCGTCCACACAACTGCCTCACTGTACGCAAGTTTCTATGATAAATGCGTATGTGTGTTTATTTTTATGGTAAACTGTACAAGGTGATGAGACCCACACAACCCGTGGGCAGCATAAACTACATTAAAAACTATTCGATGCACAAGAGACGAAAACAGCCGTAAAAAATAACACCAAACAGATAAAAGGCAAAGCAAACGTGTGTACAGTAGGTCAAGTAATTATTTTTACAATGAAAAATTCTTATTTTTCCCGTCGTTAAACATTTATGAAACATAAACTGCTTGCTTGGTCAAAACATTTACTTGACATACTGTTCTTGTACTTATGCATGTGCATGTGTGTGTGTGTGTGTGAGTTATATATGCATGTATGAATGACACTCACCAATAGACGCCGTCTTGGTTGCCTTGCCCTGCCTTAATTTGATGCTGCCGTCACCGCAATGTTTACCAAACAAAAACTACGCCTTCTGTTGCAAAAACACATGCAACTTGACCATGTAGAGCTAATTGCTGCCAAGTACTGTTAGCCAAGTAAGTTGCAAGCTCCAAGCTGCAAGTCGACGCGTGCACTTTGTCTTTTGTTTTTGTGTTTGTCAAAAATGCGGTCGCATAGCGTCGCTGTCGACACCGCGTCGTCGCTTTGTTTAGCTCAAAAACAATCACGAAAACACAAAACGAAGCCGAATGTTAAACAACACGTTTAGTATATAACTATTTTAATCAACTGCTTAACAAATAAAAAACAATTGAACGTAATTACTAATTGATAAAAATTATATTCGAAAAACAAATGAGAAAAATGAATGCGTCTTCGTAGAGCTGCAGTACTGTTGTTGGCATTATCGGTTTATCGAGCGCATAGCTTTGTCTCCACTATCGATAGCAAACTTTTATCTATCGATAGCAGACAAGAACTTGTTCTTATCGTAAAGTGCTGTACCCAAAACAAACTTATGATAATGTAACGAAAATTCCATTTAAATTTAAATTTAAATTTAAAAAAGAATTTATTTTATAAAACAGCAAAGCGAATTTATAGAGCTTTCAATAAACAACAATTCTATAAAATGCCCACACACGAAGCGATTAACCGGCTGAATGCCAAATCAGCTGTTTGCCGCTGAAGTTGCAGTGTTGCATGTGTGTCGCTATTTCTATTGTGAATCACCCAACAGGCAAGTGAAGGTATTGCACAGTATTCCCAAATATTCAATTAAAATTACATAAATACGTCTGTTGGCCAAATAAAAAAATTAACATATGTCATTACAGTTGTTAAAAGCGCTCCCATACTTGCGTGGCGCCAGTGCACTTCCTCTACAGATCCAACGAAACCGAGCACACATCACAAAAACGTGGAGTTGGCGTGAGCGTGAGAAATTTGCCAACCAAGCACAATTATTTTGCACAAGTTCCTCGCTAGCGGCGACACCTTCTTGGGGTAGCAAAAAACAGAAACGTAGCGTACAATTGCGATCAGCGACAGCAGAATTCATCATGTCCAATCCAGAAATAGAGCAACAACTTGCGCCACTGCGTGAGCGAGTACAGGAGCAGGGAAACCTGGTGAGAGACCTAAAGGCTAAGGGAGCACCCGAGTTGGATGTAAAGAAAGCCGTTGCAGAGCTGAAAGCACGTAAGAAGCTGTTGGAGGATAAGGAGCTGGCACTGACGCCCAGCGTAGTCAGCTTCGATCGGGCAAAAATGGAGGATCTCCTCAAGCGTCGCTTCTTCTACGACCAGAGCTTTGCCATCTATGGCGGCATTACTGGACAGTACGACTTCGGACCCATGGGCTGTGCCCTTAAGTCCAACATTTTGACCCTGTGGCGGCAGTTCTTTAGCCTGGAGGAGCAGATGCTCGAGGTGGATTGCTCCATACTGACACCGGAGCCGGTTCTGAAGGCATCTGGTCATGTGGAACGCTTTGCTGATCTGATGGTTAAGGATGTGAAGACAGGCGAGTGCTTCCGACTTGATCATTTGATTAAGCAAGCACTGGAGAAACTGTGCAAGGCCAAGGATGCCACTCCAGCTCTGCAGGCTGAGTGCGAGGACATCATCATCAAATTGGATGGTCTGAACAAACAGGAACTGGCCGATGTCCTGGCCAAGTATCAAATCAAATCTCCATTGACTGGCAATGATTTAACCGAACCCATCGAGTTCAATTTGATGTTTGCCACTCAGATCGGACCCACTGGACTGGTGAAGGGTTTCCTGCGTCCCGAGACGGCACAGGGAATCTTTGTGAACTTCAAGCGTCTGCTGGAGTTCAACCAGGGACGTCTACCCTTTGCCGTGGCCCAGATTGGCAACTCCTTCCGCAATGAGATCTCCCCACGTTCCGGTCTGATCCGAGTGCGTGAGTTCACCATGGCAGAGATTGAGCACTTCTGTGATCCAGCGCTGAAGGATCATCCCAAGTTCAGCAACGTGGCCAGCGAGAAGTTAACGCTCTACTCCGCCTGCAATCAAATGGACGGCAAGTCTGCCCAGCAGTCCACCATTGGTGACGCAGTTAGCTCCAAGTTGGTGGCCAATGAAACCCTTGGTTACTACATGGCCAGAATTCAGCAGTTCCTCCATGCCATAGGCATCAAGCCGGAGTGCCTGCGCTTCCGCCAGCACATGGGCAACGAGATGGCTCACTATGCTTGCGACTGCTGGGATGCAGAGATCCTAACGTCCTACGGCTGGGTGGAGTGTGTGGGTTGCGCCGATCGTTCAGCCTACGATCTGGGCCAGCACACAGCGGCCACAGGTGTGCGTCTGGTGGCCGAGAAACGTCTGCCAGCACCCAAGATGGTGGAGGTCAGCGAGATTGTGCCCAACAAACAGACGCTAGGCAAGACCTTCAAGAAGGATGCCAAGGCAATTACGGAGGCACTAGCCAAGCTCTCACTGGACGATATTAAGCAGGTGGAGTCACAACTGTCCGCCGGTAGTCAGTACAAACTGACACTGCCCGATGGAGCTACCCATGAGCTAGGCGCTGAGACCATAGGTGTCAAGCATTCCACCAAGACTGTCCATGTGGAGGAGTTCATACCCAGCGTGGTGGAGCCATCCTTTGGCATTGGTCGCATCATGTACTCCCTGCTGGAGCATAGCTTCCAGTGCCGTGACGGTGATGAGCAGAGATGCTACTTCACCCTGCCACCTCTGGTGGCGCCCATCAAGTGCTCCATTCTGCCGTTGTCTAACAACGCAGAGTTCCAGCCGTTCACACAGAAGTTGTCCTCGGCGCTGACCAAGGCTGAGCTGTCCCACAAGGTGGATGATTCCAGTGGCTCCATTGGACGCCGCTATGCCCGCACCGACGAGATTGCCATTCCCTACGGCATCACCGTCGACTTTGATACCCTCAAAGAGCCACATACGGTGACTCTGCGTGACCGGAACACCATGAAGCAGGTGCGTGTGGGCTTGGATGTCGTCGTGGGAGTTGTGAAGGACTTGTCCACTGCTCGTCTCAGCTGGGAGGAGGTGGTGGCCCAGTATCCGGCTTTTGAGCAGCAGGAAACAACAAAATGAGCTCGACTTTAAGTTAATTATTTTATATCTCTGTGCGGCTTACAATTTGCATTTAAATACTCTGTTTTTCATATGCTTGCATTTTTCATTTTGAATACAACAATAAATGCGTTCTCTTGCTTTATCTGGAAAATACTTAATTTACTGCATTTGTTTTTAATTCGGAGCTGAAGGGCGTTTTAAAGTCGTGTGTACCACATTCGATTTCTTAGACTACCAGTTTTTACGATGTCAAAACACAGTTCGTTTAAAGTTTAAAGAAATCGAAACCAGATGCTTGTAATAAGCTTCCTGCAAAGTAATAAAAATGCGAAATCAGATTTAAATTCAAAATTTGAGCTGTTAACCAACACTAACAATAAATTGATATACCGGATAATCCAAACGAACATATTAGATTAGTAGACATTTTAATGAATTAAATATATCAAAACGTTTTCAATCGATTGTACTTTATTTACTTTCTTTAATATCATTTTAAAAGCGCCCAGCAACATGAAATATCAAGTTTAGAGTGCTTGTAATTGTGACGTGTGTGGGATACACAACACATGGCACTGCCGCCGTTTTGGGTGACTGGCAAATATTGGGCTAATCTGCTACACAAGCGTGTCGTGCAACGGAAAAGAGCTGCAAAAACCGTAATAGCTACGTTTTTCGCGCCTCCAACTAAATATGTAAAGGAAAATGTTTTAACATGTGTTTATAGGCAGCACGGTAATTTTAATACGAAAACAAAACAAACTCGACAATTCTGCCATTTATCGTGCGTGTTTGAGAGTGCGCGGGCAAAAATTTTCGCAAGAACCAGAAATCTCGGAAGTGATTTTTTACCGCGTGGTCAGCTGCTTGTTGAGCACCATAAGTGTAATATACTGAGACCTCGCAAAATGAAATACATTTTGGTAACTGGCGGCGTTATAAGCGGTGTTGGCAAAGGTGTCATTGCCTCATCATTTGGCACATTGCTTAAATCCTGCGGATTGGATGTTACTTCAATTAAAATTGATCCCTACATAAATATCGATGCTGGCACATTTTCGCCATATGAACACGGTAAGTTTTATGCATAACTCATGTGAGCAGATATGTATGCGAAAAGTGTATGCTCCTATGGTTCAACACAAATACAGACAAATATAAAAGAAACGGCGCAATAATATCCGCATCGTGAACGTTGGCAAATTGTTTGGCACATTTTCAATCGCCCTAGTGTTTGTATGGGTGTGTGCTTTAAAGAGAGAGGCTGCTCGATAGGGAAGAAGCAGATTTTTTGTTGACGCTTTGCAAACGTTGCTTGCGCTAAAATCTGTTCGTTACGAAGCTGCCTGAGACAGTACGTAATACGTGAGTGCATGCGTCTCCACGAACATGAAACTCATACATACCTACATATGTACACGTAAATACACTGCAGATACAAGTGCACAACACGTGTCCCGGCTTACCACAGTTGCCCTCTCTTTTTCATTCTCCCTTAAACGTGCTACACAGAAAACCAATTATGCGGTCTCTCTCTCTCTCTCTATCTCTATTACGGGGAACAGTTCAAGATTCGTAAACACTGTTAAATGGTATTAATCATATTCGTAATAATAAGTACTTAATGTTCAGTTTTTGGCATCTGGTCCACAAAAAATTATTTTATAAATAAGTATGTTAATTTTTAAAATGTGAAAATATATGTTTAACTTGTATTTTAAAAATATTTTTAAGTTTTATATGTTAAAAACGGTTCTTCTTAGACCATTTAAGTCTTATAAAATAAAGTAAAAATTCTTAAATTTAACATTAAAAATTTTAATTTAATGTATGTAATTAATGCTCATAAAGCTTAAAAAGCAGATTAAAAACATCTTGAGTGACATAAACGACAAATTCATTCATTGTGAAAAACGGACAGCGTGTATACATGGCAATACTAGATTGCACATAGTAGACACACTGAAACGTCAGAGTTTTGTATTATCGCTGTATTCGTTTTGTCTGTCTGTTCGCTGTTTGTGCTTGACATTGAAAACGAAAGTTTTTCTTTTCTGTCTGAGCTCCTCTGCAACTTTGCTCTCTTTTCTTGTTTATGTCTTGTTTTTGTTGTGCGTGCCTGATACAGTTTTCTGTTGAGTGGGTTATTATTGCGGGGTTTGTCTGCCGCTCTTTTCAAAGATTGTGAGTGTGTGTGTGTGTGGGTACACGCTTCATCGGACATTTCTTTCTTTTTGTTTGTCTTAAGTTAAATTACAAGGTTAAACGCATCTTAAACTTCTTAAGCGGGGTGGCGATAAGTTGAATATAAATTAAAGTTAAACTATTTGAAACATGTACGAAATTTTATAGAATCTGCAGTTTAAGCAGCATCATGTAGAGAGAGACTTTTATCCTCATAAAAAATTACACACTACTGATTGATGCAGCCGCCGCAGTGCCTGCGGCTTTAGCAATAATAAAGCTACAGCAGAAGCGTGTGAGTCGCGTGAGCTGCATTTAGTACAGTTTGCAAATTCTGTGCATGTGTATGTAGGCGGAGAGCAGATGTGTGTACATACATATAGCACACTTGAGTGCAATAAGTATTTTGACAGACTAAGGCGACGATGGTCTTGTTATGCGAGCCGTCAAATTTTTCTGCTATTAATCAAACACACTATTGTGTTGTGGTGAAATAAAATGTATTCTAACTTTTAATATTCGTACAAATGTTTTGTACAAGAGAACACTATTTTCGGTCATAAATTGTGCCATAAAAGTGACAATTACGTACATAAGCTATGTACATATATACAACTATCGTGTTTGAATATATGTACATGAATGTACTCATATACATTGTATACATATGTAAATGGTACATATAATTTACATACACATTTTGGCACGTTTTGTCTTTTGGGGGGAGAATCAGTCACATGTTGCCTGCCTACCACCGTTGGGCTATTGTACCTAACCCATCCCATCCACTAAGTTGATGGTTGGGTGGTTGTTACGATTCCCCTATTCACTTCCCCCACCGACTGCCCAGTGTCCACCTCGAAATTGCATAGTGTCTGTCTGTCCATCTGCTGGCTGTCATTTGCATTTTTCGCTTGATGCAAACGATTCGCTCTCAGTTTTTTGGGGGTCGTTAGAATTGCATTTTGTGCAGCCTTTGCTCATTTATTGCAAGGGTGATGTTTGTGGGTGAAGGGAGTATGACATTACAGCGCCATCAAACGGTGACTGCGACGCTAGCGCCAGCGTCGGCACATGCGTGTGTTGCATGTCGTGCTTCATTTATTTGTGCGTTAATTTCGAGAGCGGGAAGGTGTCTTTGTTTGTGGACTGTGGGATTGATACGGCTCGGGGGAGTTCGCAGTGCCCATTGGGTCGAGTTGAGTTGTGCACAGCAGGCCGTCATCATCGAAGTATAGAATTCTATGGATAGTGCTTTCATCATCACTGTCATCATTACCATCATCATCATCATCTCATCATAATCGTCATCAACAATGAGCAACACTATTGTAGAGACTGTTATGAGTGGTTGTTGTTTGCCTGTTATCTGGTTAAAGCTTTTATGCGTTTCTCTTTTGTGCTTCTACTTTTGGTTCTCTTTCCTTCTGCACCTAAGCGTTTTAAGTCCCTTTCGCTGGCTTCTCCGCCATTTGCTTTGGCCTCCATCATTGTCGCGTCAACATTGTAAGCAGCTGTTGCTCTTTGCGTTCTTCTGCTTATGCTCCTCCCACTCTTTCAGCCTCTGTCGCTGCTGCTGCCGCTGCCACTGCCTTTGCTTCTGCTGTTGCCTTTTGGGTCGTCGGCATATGGTTTGTTGTTTCTTTTGCTACTTTCTGCTTGCGCATTTCGTTTTACTCACGTTTTTCGACGCCAACGACGACGACAGCAACAACAACAACAATAAGAGCGACAGCAGCGACGACAAAAATGTGCAAAAAATTAAACGGAAAATACAATTTCGATGCGCACATTGTTGCTGCTGTTGTTGTTGTTATACCCGCTAGTTTTAGAGTGCAATGGGTATCCCTAAAGGAGGCGATTACTGCCGTGCAATAGTTTTGTAATTTGAAAGAGTTGCATTATGTTAATTCGTTTGATTGGTTTGCGATCAAATAGTGTAAGTTTGTCATCAATACCATCAACTGAGTAAAAGGTATATTCCCGCCAAAAACTCTACTACAGGTCTCACATTCATTTTAATGTTTTGTGGCAGCGGCAACAGCAATTTCAGCAGGACGTAGTTGCCAGCAACGCGTTAACCAAAACCTGGCGTCATCATTTCCCCTCCTCTACCCTTGTCCCTCTTCGGCTCGCTCTGTTCTCCCCTCTGCTATCTGCTGCCACCCACAGAGCAGCTGCCACACACAATTAGAGTACATTTCACATACATATGCGTACTAGTGTGTGGCGTGTGTAAGTGATTACATAAGCATTTCAGTTATTTAAGGCTGGTCAAGCTGATATCTGGCTAGCAAAGAGGGCTGAAATGAGCAGCAAGTTCCTTCCTTGATGTCTCAAATGAAAGCTAATGTTTCATTTTGCCATCATCTGGTCCAGCTTTCGTCTAGTTGCCGCTTCTTCTTCTACTTTGTCTGCTTCTGCTTCTTTCGTTGCCATTTCCATTTGTAATTCCACTTTCCCAATTGGGGAAATGGTAATTAACGCCCGACGAGACGGCTGCAACATCCAATGCCAGTTTACCAGCCTTTCAGCCTACCAGCTACCAAAAATGTTGCACTTCCCCTTCACCTCACTCTCGGCCTCTGCCTCCCTCCTTATACTCCTCCTGCTCTCAGCATGTCCTCAAAATGTTGTCTGCGTGCCAGCGACAGGCTCAAAATACCATTCGCTATTTGCCATCGTCAACGGCAGCCGGCGTTTCATTTCAGCGTTGCACGCTGGCTTTGGCTTTGGTTCCATGCCTCATGCCTCCTGTCTCTTGCCTCATGTCTGCTTGCCACTTGCTTCTTCTGCCTTCTGCCTGCTCGCCTCCTGTCGCGTGATTTTAACGAGCCTCCCATCTCTCCATGGTTTATGCTTTTCGCTCGCTCGCTCGCTTCCGCGCGTTGATTGTCGTTGCTGCTGCTGTCGACGTCGTCGTTGTCGTTTTTGCGCATGCAGCAGCAGACCAGACCGGGGCAGACCAGGCCACCGACACCTCACACCCGCCACACTCACACAGACACACAAACACACACACACATCGGGAGACCATATGTATGTGTGCGTGCCTGACTAGCCGGCAAATGCCGCGCGCAATAAATGCCCAAAAGCAGCAGCAGCAACAACAACAGCAACAGCAATAACAACAAATGGCAGGCAGCAGGCTGACACAGGCAATGGAAACGACGGCAACGACGGCGGCGGCTGTTTTTAGCGTTTGTGCGCGCCCCCCAAAACACATTGAGACATACACACACACACACGTACACAAGCTGACACACATGCACAATGTAGCTTTATGTGTGTTTGTATGTATGTACGACTGTATGCCTGGCTGTGTGAGTGTGTTTGTGTATGTCCGCATGTCGTCGTCGCAAAAGCTTGTGGCGTGGCTTTGGCTCTGACTCTGCTCTGCCGCTGCCTGCTGCCTGCCTGCCTGGCGTTTTTTGCGTTTCTGTTTTTTGCCTGGCGTCGCTGCTGCTGCTGCCGCTGTTAGTTGGCACGTTTTGTTGGCTCGCTGGCTTTTGGGCTTGGGCTTGGGCTGGTTGCTATTGCTTTTGCTTTTACCCGGCTCTGTGAATATGTGTCTGCTTTTGGCTCTGACTGCAGCCTGTCGCGGTCGCTACGCCACGCCACGCCACGCTCGCGCTGCGACAGCCATGGCGGCAGCAGCAGCAACGGTGGCGGCGGCGGCGCTTCGCACTTTGCTCTGCTGAATTTTCAATTTCAGTTGTAAGCTGACTGCAATCAGCAGTGGTTCGCCCTATTTCGTTACGCTTCGCTTGGATTCGGTTCGGTTTGCTCTTCGCTTTCCGTTCTCCGGTCTCCTCTCTCTTCGCTCTTTCGGTTCGCATTTTATTTGTTGTGCTTTAGTGTTTACGGCCGATTTTCGAGTGCGGCAAACAGCAAACTGTGGACAGTAGACAGAGGACAGCAGACAACTGAGAGAGTACCACATACAGTTAACCTGTCGAAGTGTCCAACTGTCGTCATAAAGTTTTCGCCAAATATTATAAACACAACGAAGCTCGGCTCCCCTTCCCTCCAGTCCACCTCCACAGGCCTATCGCTTACACCCCACCCACGCAGGTTTGCGCATTTAGTGGCTCGCGCGCAATTTTTGCATGTGTGTATTGCACACATACAAAGAAACAACTACATAACAAAAAGCACACACACACACTGTGCGTGTGTTTTATTGATTTTGTAGAGCAACAAAGTCAGCGGCGATTTTTCAAGCTGCAGTTTGCGGTCGCCACACACAAAGCCTTTCTTCTTCTCTGCCTACAGTTGGTTAAGAAATTCTTTTGACAGCGTTAAAGATTTCATTTTAATGGAAATGTGTTATTTATGGTGTTGTTTTTCTGGTTGATTGTGGTGCAAATCGAGCTAAAGAGGAATTCAAGAAAGACTTTCAATACTAAACTGATCTTATTCTTGAACAAAAGCAAATTGAAGTAGTTTTAGGACCTTCCTTATAATCATAGGAAAACTGACCTATACTTTTACTTGGGTTTTTCCATCTTAAATTAGCATTCGATATTAGAAAATTACTATTCATTGGCCATCGAAATGGGACCTCACTGTGCTCGGCTCGTCAATCTATTGGCGTTGGAAAGCAAAACTTGCGAGTTTCTTGGCATTGAGCAAAAGCAGACGGCAAGCACCTCAGCTCCTCAACACTGTAGCAGCGACAACAGCAGCAGAAGCAGCAGCTGGCCCAGCTCATGCTGTAGCTAACACCCTCAATCTCCGCCCCTCCCCTCTACTCCCCTACACACTCTTTTCCCCGCTGGGCACAAGTTGCGGCTGTCGCACATAAAAACGGCAACGACGAAAACGAAAATTTAACGACTGCGCAACGTGACGCATTATTTGTCTGCGCTGCCTCTGCCGCTGCCTCCTTTCTCCGCTCTATCCTCATCTGTTTGCCTCGGCCTCTGCTTCTCTGCCTACATTGCCGTCATTTGCTACTCGCCGGTTCCCCGGTTTGGCGTCTGGTCTGCCTTTCAGCAGTTTCAGCCTGCAGCAAGCTTGCCGCAGACTCGCGCCGCCAGAAATTGCTTTTGCTTGCAGGCTGACTGACTGGCTGGCTGGCTGGCTGGAACTTCACCGATCTCCTACTTCCCCTCTCACACTCTACACTCTACAACTCTGTTGATGGCCATCGTACGCTGCTGCCGTTTTAGTATTTCGCACTCAGTGCACGCGGCGGCAACAGCGACCGCGACGACTACGGCAGTGGAAGCGGCTGAGGCAGCGACTGCAAGCATTTTTGCATGACTGACTGACTATGGCTATGCCTGAGTCTGAGTCACTCACACAGACATACACACACATATATGCATATACAGAAATGCGCCAGTTTGTGCTGTAGTGCAATAATGGGGGGAAAACAGAGAGCAGAGAATAGAATGAGGAGTGTGCGGTGGGAGGTAGATGTAGAGAGGGGGAGGTGAAGAGTTGGCTGTCGCAGCCTGGCGTGTGTTTATAATTTGATTTCGCTTCTTTCTTTCTCCGCTTCGTTGTGCGATGGCGGCGGACCAGCATTACCTGTCGCTGCTAAAACCGCTGCCTAGGCCTACGAGGTTGAATGTGGAGTGTGGACACGCACACACAGTTGTGCTTTGAAGAGTACGAGTAGGAGGAGGAGTGGGGGGAACTGTCTGCTGCATCTGCTGCAAAATTCGCTGGCACGCCAGCAGCAAAAGCAACATCAACATCAACATCAACTGGCTGCAGCAATGGCAACCTCACAGGCCACGGAATCTTAATGAAGTTATTGTGTTGTGTTGCGCTCTTGTTGTTGTTGTTGATATTTTTTGCTGTTGTCGTTGTTGTTAAGTTGAATTGCTGCGACTGTCCAACTCGTCGCTCTTTTGTTGCTGTGCCATTTACATACACAAACACACATAGGTACATGTGTGCACATGTACTCATGTATGCGTTAAGCTGTTGGCATTGCCATTGCAACTGCAGCTTGGTTTGCAGTAGGCAATGGTGGTTAGTGGCCACCCAATTGGAATGCTGCCCAAATGTTAATCAGGACGTTGGCAGATCTGAACTTCTCAAATTAAAATCGCTATCAACATACCCTTGTGTGAAGAGGTGTGCGCATTAAATGCAGTCCAATCCAATCACTTAAAAAAAAAAAAACAATTTTAAGTATAGAAGCTTTATGAAGCTTCGCTTGATCAAATGAAAGCACACGCATTCTACTTATGTATGTATTTACTTGTAATCTGCTCTTCAATGTGCGTGAAGCAGTGAGCTTTTGTTTTTTCACTCGCGAATACGCTCAGAGCGAAGCACGTGGTTAGCGAACTGTTTGTGTGTTCGCTGTTCTTGTAACTGTAAATGTTCAAGTACAAAGCGTTCTCCTTAAAGACAACTACAATTGCTGTTGTCGCTCGTTTATTAAAAGCTTCGTGTAGAATGCAGCCTAGCTTATCTCACATACAAGTTTACGTAAAGAGAGAAGAAATTGATTGTTATTTCGCTCTTTGCGTGTGTTTATATGTGTGTGAGTGTGGGTTGGTCGGTGTATGAAAAGTGAACGGTGTATTGAATGGCATTTGTTGTCAACAGGCAGCTGAGAGCTGGCGTGGGTGAAAATAAACGAACAAACAGAACGAAGAAGCAAAAGAAAAGAAGGCCCTTTAAAATGGCGCCAAAAAAATCAACTATTGTTTTAAATGTGGAGCAATTCATACACGACATCGAGGAGAGACCGGCGATATGGAATCGAAATTTCCACTGCAACAAAGCCTTCCTCGAGCAAATGTGGGATGAGCTTAGCGGCACACACAAGCTGCCAAGTAAGTACGAGTACAACAAACTATGTAACGATAGAGGCACAAGTTTTCGGTAGCAATTGTAACGAGCAATAGAGCGATCATGCATGCTGTGCTGCCTACTCACTTGCAAAGAGAGCGAAAGGCAGCAACTGCTCTCTTAAAACGATTTACATGAAAGCTTTAGAGTATTTGTGCCTTTTAGAGTAACTTAGTGCTTGTGCAACTGTAAAACTTCCATCTCCCTCTGACAGAAATTGTGCTCAAAGCCAAGTGGAAGGGGCTGCGGGACAACTTCAGGGTGGAGTACAAACGCATACCACGCGCTGACAATGGTGACTTTATGGTGGATCCAGCCACATTCGAGTCCAAGTGGCTGCACTACTACGCGTTGCTCTTCCTCAGTGAGTTCTCTTAAACATAAAAGACATTTCCACTTTTAAAATACTCTTATTATAGCGGACCATATGCGTCACCGGCTACCCAAAAACGAGCAGGATCAGTCCTATTACTTCAATCAGCAAAGCGAGGATTGCGAAAAGACCGTTGTGGAGCCAGATCTAACCAACGGTCTTATACGGCGGCTGCAGGACAGCGATGAGGATTACGATGAGGACGATATCGATGGTGATGCTGATGGCGATGGAGGCGGCGGTGGTGGTGGCGATGCTAGCGATAACAGTCTAGATGGTCTGCCTACTCCGCCGGCAGCTCATCAGCAAACCCATCTGAGTACCACACCATTGGCCACAGGAGCGCTCAAGGCGCAGGAGGAGGCCTTCGCCGCGTCCCACCAGCATGCCCTGCTTAAAGCTGGACTCCTCCGGGCTCAGCTAATGGAATTGGAGCTGGAGAAAGAGGCACAAGATTTGAGTAAAAAGTCAACGCAAGCCTCGATTCCCATCGCACTCGCAGCACTTGCGGCCAGTCAGGAAGTCCACTCCGCGCCAGCGCACTGCTCTCCACCCCCGGTGGTAACCACCACCACAACGCACAGTGCACTGACCACGGCAGCACAGCTGGCGGGCACTGTGCTCGCACCGGCAACCACCACGTCGAGCGGGTCTAGTAGTGTGGGCGCCATGGGCGCCAAACGTTCCGTCTCTCCGCCTCCGCTGTACAATAAGGCGCATCATCCGCTACCAACACTGGCCGGTGGTCATCATACGACAACGGCAAAGGATGATTACACTGGGGGCACAGCGGGCGTTGGACCCAATGAGCATCTAAACTTTACCCAGCACTCGTATGCCAATGGATTGATACCGGCACTGAAGCTGAAGCGACCGCGTTTGTCTGAGGACAGTAACTTTAATGGCTCCTCGACGATGGATGGACCATTGGTGCCCGAGGACGATGATTACCACTACTTGCTTAGCCTGCATCCCTACATGAAGCAACTGACGGCGGCACAGAAACTGAGAATTCGCACCAAGATTCAAAAGCTCATATTTAAGGAGCTGTACAAGGAGGATCTCGAGGAGTCCAAGTAGTCGTCGTCGGCGTTGTGTGTTCCCAGCAAACTCAATCACTCCATGAATCTTAAGACTGTACATAAGCATCTGCCCATTCCCCGATCTCCACTCCCCTTAAATTGTATACCAGTAATTAGTACGTAAGATTAGAATTAGTCCATAGATACCATCTATGCCATGCGACTTTATCCATTTCTAGTTGAGCGTTGTCACCACAGCACCACCAAAGGATTGGTCTTGGTGCTCGCCATTTACTTTAAGCTCAAAGATCAACAAATAAAACCAAGAATCGAAATCTTTAATCTTTAATTGTGTCTTCTATGTTCCCCTTAACAGCATCTAATCATTGTCTTAATCCTTTGTCTAATCTGTGATGTGATTTCTTATTTTTGGCAGGTGAGGTTTATGTGCTCGATGACGGAGCGGAGGTAGATCTGGACCTGGGCAACTATGAGCGCTTCCTGGATGTCACTCTGCATCGCGACAATAACATAACCACTGGAAAGATCTACAGGCTGGTCATCGAGAAGGAGCGCCGAGGAGACTACCTGGGAAAGACAGTACAAGGTGAGTACAGAAGGATTCTTCAGTTAATGCCGGACTAACACCTTTCTCCTTGTAGTTGTGCCACATATTACGGATGCCATACAGGAGTGGGTGGAAAGCGTGGCACAGAGGCCCGTCCAGGGATCCTCAAAGCCACAGGTGTGCATCATTGAGCTGGGCGGCACCATTGGTGACATTGAGGGCATGCCCTTCGTGGAAGCCTTTCGCCAATTTCAGTTTCGCGTGAAGCGCGAGAACTTCTGCTTGGCTCACGTGTCGCTGGTGCCTCTGCCCAAAGCCACCGGTGAGCCAAAGACCAAACCCACTCAGAGCTCGGTGCGGGAACTGCGTGGATGTGGTCTCAGTCCGGACTTAATTGTATGCCGCTCCGAAAAACCCATTGGCCTGGAGGTCAAGGAGAAGATCAGTAATTTCTGTCATGTCGATCCAGATCAGGTTATATGCATACACGATCTAAGCTCCATCTACCATGTGCCCCTGCTTATGGAGCAAAATGGCGTCATTGAGTTCCTCAACGAGCGTCTCCAGCTGAGCATCGACATGAGCAAGCGTACCAAGTGAGTGGACAACTAATCCATGTCCCTAATCGTCTACTAAGCCGTTACTTTTCTTCCAGGTGTTTGCAGCATTGGCGCGATCTGGCTCGCCGCTCAGAGACAGTGCGCCGTGTGGTCAACATTGCCATTGTGGGCAAGTACACCAAGTTTACTGACTCGTATGCCTCCATAATGAAGGCCATACAACACGCCGCTCTCTCCGTTAACCGCAAGCCAAACCTGATCTTTATCGAATCGTGTCTGCTCGAGCAGGAGACTCAGCAGAAGGAGCCCTCAAAGTATCACAAGGAGTGGCAAAAGCTCTGCGAGAGCGATGGTATACTTGTTCCAGGTGGCTTTGGAGCACGCGGTATGGAGGGCAAGATCCGTGCCTGTCAGTGGGCACGAGAGAAGGGCAAACCGTTTTTGGGAATCTGCTTAGGATTACAGGCAGCTGTCATCGAGTATGCACGAAATGTACTCGGTCTTGCCGATGCCAATAGCACTGAGATAAATCCCGAGACACAGAACCCGCTGGTCATTGACATGCCCGAGCATCACAAGGGACAGATGGGCGGCACCATGCGACTGGGCAAACGTACCACAATCTTTGCCGATAAGCCGAGCACCATTCGCCAGCTGTATGGTAATCCCAAGACAGTGGACGAGCGTCATCGACATCGCTACGAGGTGAATCCCAAATATGTGCCACAGCTGGAGAAGCACGGCATGAATTTCGTGGGCACAGACATTGATCAGAATCGCATGGAAGTCATAGAGTTGCCCGATCATCCATACTTTGTGGCTACCCAATACCATCCAGAGTACTTGTCACGTCCGCTGAAGCCATCGCCACCCTTTTTGGGTCTCATCCTGGCCTCCGAGGGCAGACTGCAGTCGTACATTGATCGCGGTTGCCGTCTTTCGCCACGTCAGCTGTCGGATGCTTCCTCGGATGAGGAGGAGACACTCCACGGACTGTCACGTGTGACAAACAAATTCGATGCCCTAAAACTTCCCGGCTCCAAAGACAAGATCAAGGAAAATGGAATAAACAAGCCACTGGTCAATGGTGGCGCCGATGCCAGCCAGGTCAATGGAAACGGTTGCTCCGGCAGCGATACTACCTCGGACAAGGAGGACGCAGCCTGCGGAGCTAGCAGCGATGCTAGCGTCTAAACTATATATATATATAACTATATACTGAATATATCTCAAGAAGCTATCTTTCGTTTTCCTATAGCGTCTTTCGATAATCCAACTTTTACTTCTAAGTTTCTCATCTCTACAAAAATACTTTGTTGATTTCTTTGAATCGATATATAATTGTTCGATGTGAATATCAATATTGTTTGAGTTTAAAAATATATATTTTTTTAAATAAAATATAAAGTTTGCTATCTTGCTTTAAATTTGGAGTTTTAATGGGAATGTTTAAGGGATTAGTAGCGTAAGAAGTTTCTCAATTGAGTGGATTGCTTTAAACTTTACTTTTCAACAGGGAATCCACAAGTACAGGGTCTTTAACAGTCGATTACGCTAGAGACACTTTTTGAAATTGAAAAATTGTGTTATTTCACGTGACAGTTTTGAACGAAATGTGGAAATGTGAGATTTTCAAAAATATAGCTGCCAAAATTCATCAAAATCGGAAACAGCTGGCGCTTCAAACATTTACACTGATGTACAAAATTATAGGCATAGCTACAGGTTATAATTTACTTATTTAATTTATTATCCGTTTAGGCCCTTAGTAATACTTTTCCTTAATAATAATATTTTTTACGAGCACAGTTATTCATTCTGAACCATAATCGTTTTCATTTCTAATCAGTATGTATTTCTTAAGAACAATTTAAGGAATTTACTGAATAAGGAACACATTCCTAAGCATTAAATTATTGGCACGCGTTGTTAATAAAATAATCGGATAATATAAATGTATATATATGAACATGTGGACAAAAAGATAATACCTTTCATACATAGTACAGACAATGCCAGCAAACACCAAACACGACTAATCCGCTAGAGGTGGTTGCGTGACGCTATCGAGTAACAAACATCGTGACATGAGGAGTTAAACACCTGGCCCTCTACTTGAAGGCTTCTAGTGTGTTGAACTAGATCTAGAACCGTATATTTTAGCTACCAACTAAAAAGGAAAAATAATATAGAATTTCTTAAAGTTCTGCTGACGTCATGATGTCTGAAGGCAGACGAAAAGTACATCTGGCAATGTATGATGTATTTGTGTACAAGTGGACACTGTACACTTATAGATCTGTACACACTTGTGTATATATGTCTGTACCGACGTATTCATTATGTACAACAAAGCGTACAAAGACCAAAATGTGCTCTTGTTCTCGTTTTTCGAGAGGAAATCTATCAGTCAAGATAATACCTAACGTACCCAACCCAACCCGACCCAACTCATGCCATGATTTCTTTACCGATGTCGCTGCCAAGTCTACAAATAGACGGGGTATGTGCCTGCTGTGCTCCCTGTACAATTGTGCTGGCTAATTAGTAAGCTTCTTGGTGACGGTATTCTTTCTGTTCTTCTGTTTCTGTTCTCATGTCTTCAATTCTTTTCTATTGTAAAATAAAAATTTCATTTAAATGTGCTTTTTCACGTGAAACAGACGCATCGCCGGGTCTCGATTATATAGTAGACGTATAAAATCGTATACCGAAAAAATCGCACTTAAATTAATAAAGTAAAAATAATGGTACCTCGATAAATAACCGTGACTACTCCACTTCCAACATCGTCTAGGATTAATTCTACTCCATAACTCCTAATTTTTCCTGCTTAGTTATATAGCTAAGATCGGCCATGCATGCCAGTCACAAAAAGAAGTCTCGTTGCCGAAATCGAGCCAGAAATAAGTGTAATCGTAGCGAAGATCAGAATCCGCCGGAGCTGCCAACCGTCAATCCAACGCCGACTGTGGTCACTGGCCAGAGTGAACCCTTCAATGAAAGCGCCATACATTTGATACAGAAGCTGCTGCGCCAGAAACTGTTGGCCAAGTCGAAAACTGCCGCTGCTGCCGACCCTGCTCCACCCCCGAAAGAGGCGCCAAAACCACCAACTCCGCCCAAGGATGACAAGAGCGCGGAAGTGAATGCTCTGCTCAAGTGCATAGGCAGCAAATTGCAAAAAGGTTTTCCAAAATCCAAAATCATTCAATCTTCTCTTATATAATCAAGTGTGTGTAACCAAATTCAGGTGCGGGAGGCGAGTTGCCAACCAAAGCCATTTTCAGTCAGCTGGGGAAAATGCTCAGCACGGCGCCGTTGAGCGAAATCGCCACCGGATCCGGTTCGGACGACGAGGAGGGCGAGTACATCGAGTACATATTTAAACCGCGGCAATATTTCATGGCGTCGCTGTGCAATGTGAGTAGGAGGCGCTGTCTCTATACCCTTCACACTTATTATCTGTCTCTCCACTGTCTCTTCTTACCGGTATACTTTATGCTTCAGCACTGCAAAGCTGATCTGTGTGGCAAACATCCGCTTCCCTGCAAAGGCTGTGGCTTGAGCTTCTACTGTAGCGTTAATCACATGCGCGATGATCAGGAGCATCGTCAGCTCTGCTATGGGCTGCGTCAGCTGGTGGATCAAAATGGTAGCTATAACCGAAGTTTCTGTAGTTTTAGTTGTGTGATAGAAAAATACAAAAGGAAGCCATTTTTAATTTCCAAGCGCAGCTTAGTTGCTAGAGATGTGCTCTTTTTTGGTGATGCAAGTAAGCATTCCTTGGCAGGAGCAAACAAAGTATGGCAACTCCAGACAGCTTTTCATAATTTGACCTAGAAGTATGCAATACTTTTCAACTCAACAAGCGCGTCAGTGTTAATTAAGCGTTTATAGTCTTAAGAGGAATAATGAATCTTAATTAAAGCTGTTATTTAAAATTATAGGACAGCTGAACTAATTACTTTATTAATTATTACTTACAGGCCACGACGTATTTTACCGAAGCGGTGATTTTAGTGCCGAGCAGTTCCGCTCGTATCGCATCGTGTGCATTCGTCAACTGGAGCAGCTCATAAATCGCAGTCTGACGGCAACGGAGCAGGAAATACTGCTCTTTCCCTTGCTATGCAGCCATAACAAGTGCCGCGAGCACAGATACAAGCGTTTGAAAGCGTGCTCGGGTTGTGGTGAGGTTGCCTACTGCCAGGATAAGCCGGATCACCTGAGTGCCGCACATGCCACCTGGTGTGGCTCCTATAAGCTCTTCAAAGCATTTGTCATGCGGCAGTTTAAATACGGACGTCTGGAACCTTTGTTGCCGGATGAAGTTCTCAAGGAAGCGCCCATTAACGCCTGTAATACCACGCAAATATTGCAGAGCTTGAAGTTTAGTAAGTAAAGTTAACTTAGTTTGACAACTATTTGATAATTAATTAATTAATTCCAGCTGTGAACGATGCATGCGAATTTTCTGCTCTGACGCAGATTTCGACGGGACCTTTGACTGCTTTCTATGCGCTGAAACTCTGCGATCGTCTGAACTCGGAGCAGCTAACGATCCACTTGGTTGGCGCTGAAATGGAATTTGAAGTCGATGTCTTTCAGAAGTGGGAAATATTCCTGCTTCATATACTGCCCGCACTCAAAACTTTGAATGTCGTTTTTGTGGGTCCAGAGCTGAATTCCCAGAAGATTTCCTTTGATCAACTGGCTAAGATCAGGTGTGCTGATTATCTAGATGTCCTACTCGACTCGATCTTTCCTATTTGCATTATTCACTTAATTCTCTTTATTCACAGATGCTGTCGCTTGTGCCGCAAAGCCAAGCGCACAGTGGAATACCATTTTGAGAATCGTCTTTATCACGACTACTGTGCAGCGCCTGCTTTCAAGACTCCTGACTTGGGTAAGACTTGTAAAAATATGAATTATCACTTATATTACTACATTATTTCTATCTTATTAGTATGTTTCTTCAACTCGGGTCTGTATCGTGCAACGGGCTATGCCCTGGAGGATACCTGGCCGGATACCATTCAATCATCCCTGAATCTAAAGTGTCCACTTGTGGTCACCTCCTACACCAAATACGAAGCTCCGTTGGATATGAAACAGTTTTTGAATCAATCGAATCGTAAATTGAATGTCGTATTGCCGCCAACCACAAATCCCTTTGGATCGGAAAAACCAGAGCGTAATTTTATATCAGACGATGATGCTCCCTTTATGTTCAAAAACTATCAGTGTTTTGTTGTTGAGTAAAATTGTAATTGATTATTCAAATTGTAGTCAAATAAATAAGCAGTTATCCGTTAATTTGAATTCAGTGTTGATAAGTGTGGCAAAAAAGGATATTATGAATGTTGTGCAAAGCCTGTGTCGGATATTGAACGGATAACTTGTTCTTGATAGCTTGTTACTATTTTAATGTCAAAAGGTAAAAAAAAAAGTAACAAATAAAGTAAAATAACATAAAAAACTATCAATTTTGCTGAAGCCAACGGCCCTTAACCATTTTATTTAAACGTTTAAACTAAAAGGATTCATCGACCAACCACCACTTTTATCGTTCGATAACGCAGTCTATCGAAACTGGTTTGGCCAACTGAATTATTTTGAATAATTAAAATAATCAATATATCGACCAACCACCACTATCCGTCGGTCGAACGCGAAGTCTATCGAAAACCAGTCTGGCAACTAAAGTGATTTAAGAGCAAAACAACGCGCGGTTTGCGTTCGTTTCACAATTATAAATTGTAAATATATATCAAATGAATATGAACGACTGCGACTTTAAGGAACTTCGTTCCAAGCTCGATGTTATGGGCTTTACCCAAACACTGCCTGTGCTGGCTATACCATTGGTTGGTGCAATCTTTGGAGATTTAATAAAAACTACCGAATGCCTTCGGGATACAAAACGACAAGTCGCAGATCTCTTGGAAGTAAGTTTGTTCAATCAATTTGCGTGTTAAATATGCATGTATTTATTCTTTGTTTTAGGAGAAAACGTGTTGGGAACTTGGCGTGGAGCCGTACAAATGTGACAACTCGCGTTTATTGGCCGAGTGCAATGAGCTGCACTTGCAGTTTCTAAAGGACCGAGAAGATTTCGAACTGCGTATTTGTGGTAGGTATTTAAAAAATTTATATTAATCTATACCTATAATTAAATGCTTTTAGAAATGGAGCGACGCATACGCAGTCTGCAGACAGACAGGGAGCATTTGCAGTGTCACAATTCTCAGCTGCAAGGACAATTGGATTCATTAATATCCAAGCAACTCATTACAGCGGCAGCGGTGAAACGAACGCTTCCTGGTTCACTACACAGTAAGTTAATCCACATTTTTATAACTATTACTTAATTTTATGTGCTTTGCAGCTAAAAAGCCCTTTATATCCACTGTACGCTCGGGAGAAGTCCTGCCAGCTGTGCTTGGAAGCGCGTCCCAATCGGCCATAAAATGCACCAAATGCTGCGCGGGAATTGTTCCCAGGATGGCGGCCAACACCAAAGATGGCTTCACAGTGAATCATGCCAATGAAGCCGAGGAGATCGACAGGCTGAAAAATGATTTGACCACACACAAGGATCAGTTGGAGTTTTATATGCGCAAAGTGGAATCCAGAAATCGAGAGATTCGCCGTTTAAATGATATGCTTGCTGGTGGCCGTCCACCAGCAGCATTGGCCAAGGATTGCTGCTACAAGGATGTGGGCGCTCTCGCCCAGGACATCGATCAGCTGCAGCGCGAAAAGAGCGACTTAATGGCTCAGGTACAGGATTATCAGTCCAAGATGCACGATGCCATGCAGCATGCGGTGCGCATTGAGGAGGACAAACGGAAATTACAGACACATCTTGAGGAGCTGAAGGAGGCAGCGCTGCAGGTGGAGCAGCAGGCCAACACTGAGATAGACGCACGGGAGCTGGAGCTGCGACAGATGCAAGTCGAGCTCAAGCAGCTCCAGAAACTACATGAACAAAAGACCAAAGGACAACGGCTGGCGGGCGGAGCAGAAGCAGCCACGGAGCAGCCCGATAAACGCAAATTAAACGAGAGACTCAATATGCTGACCCGTCGTGAGGAGGAGCTGCTGACCATCAACGAGAAGCAGAAGCGTAAGCTGCTCAAAATGCATGATAAACTATCGCAGCTGGAGAAGGAGCTGCAAGAGCATAACAACACTGTCACGCTGGACGAAGAGAAGATTCGACTGCAGTCCGAGCGAGACTTTTTCCAAAAGGAGTATCTGCGTCTTATGAGTAAATCGGGATCTGACACGGAGGTAGCATTCTTGCAAGCTCAAATTAAATCCAAGGACGAAGACTTGCGTGCTCTGCGCTCTGAGCTGTGTGTAATGTCCGCCAGTAGATTGCACTTATCGCCTCGAAGGGGTGACCACTGCGACAAATTGTCACCACCCACGGTATGCAGTTCCGTCGAGAGCAGCAGTCGGAGCGACTGCGTCCAGGCTGCAATTAACCGTGTCGAGCGGGAACGTGACTGTGCACGCTCTGAGCTGGAACGTTTACGCTGCGAACGGGATACTCTGCGCGAGAAGCAGCTGAGCAGCGTTCAACTGCACGCCGAGGAGCTGCAAACGCTGCGTCTGCGCAACGAAGAGCTGCAGAATCAAATACGACGCCTGGAGCAGGACAATCGGGAGTTGAATTCTGCCCGTGTGCCAGCTGAAACCCACAATGTGTTCCTCAAGGAGGATGTGGCACAGCTCAAGCAGCGTTTGGCCACACTACAAACTGAGATTGATAATCTGCGACGCGAGAACTCACAAATTGCGTGAGTATAAAAAGGAGTTCAGCATTTTAGACTATAGAAATTAATGTATCTCTTGTTCCTTTAGACTGATCAACGAGCAGAATGAACGAATTATTGCGGATTATCAGAGCAAGCTGCTCATTGCAGATCGTCAGCGTCAGAAGGCTGATGTATTGGTCAGCAACTTGGACTCTAGCCGCGAATCCAATCGCAATGAGGTCACGCAACTGCGCACGGAGATTGCCTCGCTGCGTCAGACTTATGTGGCTTTGGAGCATGAGAAGGATACGCTTTTGGTGGGAACGGCTAGTAGTATTATCGTATAAAGACTTTGTTAAACTTATGTTACTTGTAGAATCAACTGGATAACAAAACGGAGCGTTTGTACAAAACGGAATATGATTTGAAAGACTGTAAGCAACGCAAGAATTCCTTGGAGCAAACGGTCAAAGACCTGGAGTCGCAACTTGAGTAAGTACTGCTTTTGGGGTACTTAATGACTATCAATATTTGTAGAACCGATTTGGCATAACAGACTATGCAGTATGTTTAAATCATCTATTTTTCCAACTCCTTGAGCTTCCTTGCCTCTGTTTAATCTCAACCGATCCTTAAAGAACTAAAGAGTTATAGACAGACAGATATAGATACATTTAAGCCTTTATTAATATTATCTACAGTTCTACAGTTCACTTATTAATTTCTACATTAGCTGGAGTAATACATTCATGGCACAATCTCAGATAAATGGCGCCTCTTAGAGCCAAAGCAAATTGGCCACAATCTCGTTAGCCAAATATGTCTAAGAACCACCTAAAAGTAAATGAAACGATTAAATCGATCAATCTGTTTGGGGTGCTTAACACTGAGCATGCAAAGATTAGATAAATAATTATACAAAAGTAGAGGAGAATTCTGAAGGATTTCTACAGATGGAGATTAGAGAGTATCACATACAATCGGGCAGAGTTTAGAATAGCACTAGATCAGGTGGTGGCGATAGAGGAGTTTGGAGTATACTGAAGAATTTCGAGTTGTGTCGCTCGATGGTTAAATACCTCGCCAGGCTAACGCTGGGTGCACTGCAGCTGTGCATTCCACTGTTATCAGTCTCTGTACCACTGCCCGTCCCTGTTCCTGTCTCCGCCGGTGTGTAACCCGGTCGGCAAACACATTTCGCTCGACTGGCATAGCCCAGCAGGCGGGTGGCATTGTTCGGCTGCGTCTTGAGCGGCTCCAGCCACTGGCCCGCACCGCAGGGACCACGTGTGTAAAGCTTATAGCATTGGCCATTCATCTCGACCATGCCCGGTGTGGACTCACAGATGCTCTTCTCCTGCTCGTTGTGGGAAGCACACTGTTGATCCAGATTCGTAATGACTCCCGAGCAGCCGCACATGCCATTGTATGAGATGCCATCCACGGAGGGACGTGCGGTGAAGTCAAAGACAACCACCTGGTGCAGGGAGCAGGGACCTTGTGATCCGATTCTGTAGCAGGAGTCCTCGGTGGGAAAGTACAGCCGATTCTTGCCACAAAAGTTGCGTACACACGAGGTGCCGTTGATCAGAAACTCGTTGGCAGCACATGGCCCGCGGGTGTAGAGACGATAGCAAAGCCCATCGCTCCAGGGCACGTATCCCTCCTTGCACAGGCACTTGCCATGTGGCAACAGTTGCAGTGTATTCGCCTCCAGACTGGACATACCGTCCAGGTCATCGGGTATGCGAAATATGTGACCAGGTGGACACGGTCCAGGTGTATCTGAAAGACATTTAGAGTCACACTTTGGCTTTAGACTTTGACCCAATCTTACCCAGCTCAAAGCACATTTGCTGCGGCGCATGATAGTGCGGCAGGTGTCGCTGGCAATCACAGCGTCCTCCGGGCAGATAAATGTGACCCGGAGTCGAGCAGGGCCCCTTTGTGTAGTGCTCGTAGCAGGAGTCCTCCAGCGTGTAGTAGTAGGTTCCCAGTTCCCCGACAGCTTCGCAGCGACACTCAGCCAAACCGTCCTCGTTGAGCATCAGGAGCTTACCAGGTATGCAGGGACCCTTCGAGTGTTTCCTGTAGCACTTGGAATCCTTGGGCCAAAAGAGCATACCGCTCTCGCAGTGCATTGGACGCTTGCAGGTGCCCCAACGATTGTCGGCCCTGGAGAAGAATGGTTAGGCATTATTACTGATGTATTGTAGGTGGATTTTGATGTCGGGGTTTCTATACTTAAGGGAGCAGCCATTTTAGCTATAAAGTCGCTAGTTTTACAACTAAGTTCTTGCACTGATAAGCTAAGATAATGAAATATGTTTAGCTATAAATCTGTTTTATTAGATAGAAGTTAGTCAAAATGAATTACAGGAAACCAATTTAAATTCTTACGAAGATTTATTATTTATCATCATAAAATATTAGTTGATTTTAATGAGTGTTAAGTAGTAAACATTAAATAATTTCAATAACGATTAGGTTTTTAAATGAATTTAATGGGTATTTAGACACTTGATTGCTTATTAACATTTTTGTTTCCCGCTTTATAGATATAGCTCATATTAGCCTTTTATTATTAATCTCCAAATTTTTATATTTCTATCATACAACTCCATTAGTTTATAACTTTATGGTTATTTGCTTAGTGCTTAGTTCCAAAAACCCTGTAGTTTATTGAACGGCGCTTGACACACTTTTTGGAAGTTTTAGCCTTTAGGTCTTTAGGAATAGGTTCAAAATTTATTTTAAATTTTTTTCTAAGCTTAAATGGATTGTGGTATTCTATTCTTTTAAACAGAAGATTTAAATTATATAGACTTTCGTTGCTAAAATATGTTAAATTAATTTACATACGCATTGATAGAATAGCAAAAGAACTAAGAAGAGAATTACAAAAAAAAACGAAGAAAGGAAAATTCCAAAGACTTTTAGCAGAACGAAGAATTTGAGTTGGAAGAGAATTAAAAAAAAAGAATTAAAACTAGGGAATTTTAAGAAATTAATTAGCGAATTATTATAAATGAGTTTGGAAAATAGGTCTATTGCTTACCTTTTGGCCTGTTCCGGCAGAGGCTGAAAGTATTCGCCCCGCTGACAGGGTCCACGCTCGTACAGGGTATGGCAGGCGTCGGTCAAAGCGCTCAGCGCAGTGCCCGGCGGACAGCGACACTCGGCAGCGGGCAGATCCTTGCGTTTGGCGCTAACGGGCGTAGGGCTGAGCTCCATGGTCTCAGGACAAGGGTAGCCAAGTGTAAAGATCTTGAAGCACTTCTTGAGTGGCGGCCAGTAGAGTAGTTGCCAGCCGCCAGCCATGCTGGCACAAGGATTCTTAGCGGGATCACTCCAAGGCGGTGGCACAATGCCCGCAGAGGCTTCGTGTTGGGCCAGCAAAAGCAGCAGGCAGGTGAGAAAGCTGCTACCTGCCTGTAGAGCGGCCCAGCAGACCAAAAGCTTTCGGCGCTTCATGCTGATCAATCCCACAGCAACAAAAACAATCTGTGAATATAATTCAAGCGATTTTTGGAGGGAATTAATTTTCGCTGTCTGGCGCCTATTTGAATTCGCTTGAAGGCGTTCATTAAAACGCATGATTGATGAATTTTCAATTATGTTTAATTTAATAAATTTTGCTTTTTTTTGGCTATATCATTTGGCAGAATAAAGCCGTCCTCCCGGGCATTCACAGCGGTAGTTTGAATCGGTTTAAAAGCAAGTCCAATTTAAATTAGCCAACATATTGGCGATTCGACTTACCAAAAAAATAAAAACAACAACAACAACAACAAAGCACAATAAAACCAAAAGTAAAAACCAGTATGTGATCGTGTGCTGTTAACCATGACCTAAATACACATTTATCTTGACTTCTTTAGCGGCTTGATAGTTGCTTTATAGTAGCCACGCCAGTGAGCAGAAATCTTCTCAGATCTCATAATCGTAGGCGCTAAAGAAAAACCAAAGGCCCTTATGTAATAATACCCATAATAGCCAACTTGCATGCGGCAAAACTAGTGACGAAACACGCGGCGGAGGTGGTAACCAGCCAAGCGAGCTCGGTGTGTGTGTTTTTGGCTGGAAAAGCGTGCAACAGTTTGCACTAGTTCCCCACTTTTCCAGCGGTTTGTTGGTTAGTGGCGCGGGGGGTGCGAACAGACACGCTACAAGCCAACAGCCAAACAGACAACAGCTGCTACTTTGGCTATAAATAATGCATTAGGCTAACCGCAGTTAGCGCTGCTTTGACTTGTTTTGGGTTTTCTTGCCATCGACTGTCGTAACAGCAACAGGTTTCCTAATGCCGCAAAGCAGCATCCTCTGCATCTTCATCATCAACGGCATCAACTCATTTAGCTGGCCCAAAGAACAAAGCCATAAACTGCACAGAGTTGGCGGTCGCCGTTGAGTTCACAACCTTCCTAAGCTCCAAACCAAAGCCGCTTTATATTTTTTGTTGGGTGGACCGAATTTATGTGTGTGCGTATGTGTGTGTGTGTGAACTTATAAATATATAATTGACGCACAAACACCTTTTTTTTGCTAATTTCTTGTACTCGTCTCGTATTTCCAAATTTCGCGCTCACACTTTTCGCCTGCGGCTATGAGTTTTTGAGTTTATTGTGAATTCGTGTCCGCCCGCAATCTTGTATCGATATCACATGCGAGACGCAATCAGGCGGTGGCAATGTCCGATTCCGAATCGGAATCTGAATTCAATACCGAATTTGAATGCCAATTCACACACTACTTGTGAAGCGCAAAAAAAATTAAAACCACGCGACGCGATCGCTGCGACCATTCGCCTGCGTAGGTAACAGACGTCTGAGCTCTACTTTTGTGCACGAATCAACGTTAGGGTCTAGCCTGTGTAGCCGCTCTTAATCTACTGCTTACGCGCTCTCTTAACTTGCTCGCCGCTTACGCTCTTTGCGGCACTTCTTTTGCTCTCTTGTTCTCTCGCTCTTGCTTGCGCTCAATGGGCATCGTGTGTGTTTGTGCCTTTGAAAAGTTCTTCGCTTGCAGTTGAGATTTAGTCAGTGTCCAAATGACTGACAACACGTCGTCTAGCCGCTATGATGGACATCAATGGTCGTTAGCTTGCTTCGACTGTCTGACTCAGCCCATTATTGTACTTACTGTGTCTATGTATATGTATTTAGCAGGGTCGCGCTTTGTTCTTGAGCTTCACAGTCCGAATTGCGGATATGTGTGAACGTGCCGAGCATATGAAGTTGTGGTCTACTCTTTGAGTGCTTGGCAAAAGAGCGCACATAATCGGGTTCTCCTACAAGTTTGTTGCTTAAGTCTATTGACATGACCCCGCCGCCGCAGAGACAAATGGCCGTGAACGTAGGTAGCTCAGCGCACAGTGGTGCGTTGATGACGAAACCGCTTGCAAAAATTATAACATTGAAGTTTAAGTATTTCTGGTGGCTTAGTGAATTTAATTATATGTCTTAAAGTATTTTAAATTAGTTTTTTGTGGTATAAACTATGAAGTTAATAAATCTAATTATGATAAATAGTCGTATAAGTTGGAATATACATATTTTTTATATATATTTATTTCGATTTTAAAAATATTATAAAACCTTTTAATTGTTGCCACTGTGCAACACGTATGTAGCCCAGACATAAATGGAATCTTGCAGTTATTTTCCAATTTGAAATAAAACATTCTTGTGATTACAGCAAGTTGACCACAAGAACTCGTCAACGCGACTCGGAATTGACGGAAACGTCGGCGGAAAGTAAAACTCTGCGGCAACAGATTGTGGCACTCAAAGCCAGTCGCGATGAGGCAATTGCGGAAAATGGGTAAATGGCTAACTAAGAAAAACAAAGGCAGCAACAACAAACAGTAGTAAAATGACATTAGCCATTGGGAGCACAACGATTGTATAAGCTTACCCAGGGTGTCTACATTCTGATCATTTGCTACTTTTTGTTGTGTTCACTGTACGCATTAAGACATTTAAGCAATAATTTCTTTGTAATACCAATAGACGACTAACGGATAGATTAAGCGATGCCCAAGTGGAAGCCAAGACGCTGCACAAGAAGCTCAAGGATTGTGAGCAGCAGGTGGCCAACATGAAGCAACAATTGCACAAATACGTCGCAGAGGTGAAAAAGGCCGAAGATTTGCTCATGACCAAGGTAAACTCCATTTCAGTTAGTTTATAAGACGTTGGGGGGATTTAAAAGTACGTAGTAATACCTTAGGTATACTCTGTCTTAAAGGAAAAGGAGCGTGAGGAGTTACTGGATCATTATCACAGTCTCACACACGATCAAGTGGTGCTGGAGGGCAATAATCAGAGCCTGGAGTACGAAGCCACAGAATTCAGGTGAATTGAGCTATTAAATCAAATAAAATCCAATTTTATAAAATGTTTCTCAATAGACGACAAATCTGTGAGCTGGAATGTGAGATACACTCGCTGAAGGATCAGCTGCACTGCAGACAGTGCACCATCGATGATCTGGACATGAAGTTGACAGCCGCTCGAGCTTCCAATCGCTGTCTGGAGCGCGAACTGGAGAGCGCACGGGAGCAGAAGATAGAACTCGAGGTGCACAAGGAACTCTGCGATAAACTGGATGTGGAGAAGGATAAACTCAATGCGGAGCTAAACGAACTCAACGAAATACGCAAAAAGCTGGAAAAGGAGTGTGAAAAACTGCGCACTGAACTGCAGCAAAAGTCGGTGCTAAATCAGGTTACCAAGGAGACAACGGGACTGATTTTGGATCGCGTACGCGGCGAGCAGCTGCGACAGGACGACGCCGAGGTAAAGGCCAAAAACGAAATGGAACGATTACGTCAGCTGCACGAGACAACTTTGGTAACTATTTTGGCTTAGCTAGCAACAACTTTATAGCCACTTTATTTACATTTCTAGCGGGAACTGCAGGAGGAGCGTGAGCGCTGTAACCAACAGGAGCGTGTGGCCCAACAGTATGAGGAGCAGGCAAGGGAACTGCGTCAGAATCTCAGGGAGGATCGCTTTTGCCAGGCGCGTTCCAGGGAAATAAGTCCCAGAATTCCACCGAAAACGCTGTAAGCTACAGACTGCTTTTATATGTACTTTTTAGTATAAGTATGTCCTTTGTTTTGTACTGTGTACAGTGACCCTATTGTCCTTGATTGTTTTGCATTTATACGATTTTATACACTGCGATTTCTATGCTCAAATATATTTTAAAGTGTGTTCACAATTCACTACTGGTTTTTTCGTAATCACGACAAGTGTAAAATATATTTCGTATAGAAGGTTGTTCCTTTTCCCTCGTCAGCACCTTTCCCTTGTCCTCCCAAATCATGGGTTAATTGGCTTGCACAAAGCAGCCAAGTTCGTGTAATAATCACGCATGCATGGACATGCACTAAATGGCGGAAAATGCACCGTTTTGGACTCATCGCAGGATTCATAATTCTCCTCATTGTTGGACTCGACGCAGGTGCAGTCGGCTGAGCTGCTTGTGCCTGCAGTACAAAAAGGATAAGTGGTCAAAATGCTCTCTATCAAAAAGGTTTACTTACGACAAGAGTCCCGTAGAACAGACGAATCGTCCATATCAAAACCCCTGTATGATTTGTCTCCCTCTGAGCCGTGGACTCCTTCCCAATGGCTGCGACTAAGACAACTCCTCATGCTGTGCACTCGGCTGCTGGGACCGCTCTCATCCTCAAACTTCACCGAACGTGTACGCTTCTCGCAGACAATTGTTTTGGTGAGGGAACTGGAATCCGGCTTGTATCCTATTTCACGTCGTGGTGTATTATACCGATAGGACCGCTCCTCGGACTGCCTGAAGTCGCATGTTTTTTCCTCCGACTGATCGAAAGTCCTTTCGGAGGCAGAAAGGTCGGGTGAACTGTGTTCTGATTGGCGGAATGTGCGGTTGGAGGGAGCTGGTGTATAGAAGACGTGATCCTTCAGGGAGTACTGTTGTTGGGAGCAGTCGGGAGAGCACTGCTCTAAGCACGTAGAAGTCCTATTGGAGTCTGGAGTAAAAACTCCGCCCGGCTTCATTTGGGCGTATAAGTTCAGGGAGTAGTCGGAAGAGCTTCCAACCGATGAATGGAAAGCTCTTGACTCCAAGGAAAAACTGTAGTTTGGTGCGCTTTCTTCCGTTCGCTGATTGATCCCACAGGACGGTGTTGGGGTGTAAAAAACTTGTGTCTTGCGAACATACAACTGTTCAGCGATTTCTGGCTCCGATCGGTGATAGGTTGGAGCATAGAAAACTTGCTGCTTTCGGTAATCCAATCGATGACCATTGGTAGGTGAACTGTCCTCCGATGGATAGAGAGTTCTTTGTGAAGCAGTTGGAGAACGGGTATCGATTGGTGAGGCGTCTATAGGAGCACTCCCTTCAGATAGCTTGAGAGTAGTAGGTTCGGAGACGTATTCAGACACCACAGTAGCGTTACGATCTTTGGATTCATTGACATTACTTCTTGGTGACTCGGTCATGAGACTCAGTTGAGTATTTTCTGGGAAACTGTAAACTTCTTGGGTCTCCGACTGTCTGCTTGGAGTGGGTGCTTCCCAGATCGCACTAGGTTCGTGGGTTACAGGCACCGGATCAGCTACGGAGGGGAATTCCGCAATTATAGTGGAATTTGAACGTAGCATGGGCTCCGATTGATGTTTCCTTTCGATGGGTGATTCGTAGACCACTTCAATGCTCTCTACCTTTTTGGTAACACACACGGTATGGCACTCAATGTACTCTTCTTGCTCCATCACGTCTCGTGGGTAGAATTCCTGATCTGTTTGGGTGGGAATTTCCTGGGGACTTGAGCGAAATTGTTTCAGCTCTAGTTCCAACTCCGAAGTGGATTTAATGTCTGTCTGGCACGACTGGTCACATAACAGAGGGTCCAGCGAGGGATTTTCCCCTTTCTCGGGCTGTGTAGCCAACGGTGGCTCCTCAGTAGCTTCAACAGCCTCAAGCAAGGATGGACTTTGTTTTACCCCTAAATCCTTGGAATCTACTTCCTGTGGTGCCTCCAGGGTCTCGGTAAAAGATAGTGGCTCCGGCTTGAGTACATTCTTCAACTTCTTGCTTCCGTCTGACAATTTGGTGAATGTGGGATGTGGTTCGAGATCGGAGCTGTGGGCACTAGACTCCTTTTTGGCGGTCTTCTCGTGCTCCTTCTTGTACATCTCCATGTATTGACGGTGTAGACGCAACATCTCCAATTCATTCTCCTCGCTCTCCTCACTGGGCTTCTTTGCCTTCGTCTTCGTCTCCTTTTTGGGTATGACCTTCCTCTCGGCTGCCCTTTTCGGTTGCTCCTTTGTTTTCTCCTCTGAAGGTTTCTTAACGGAAACTTTCATGGCCCGTTTCTCATTTCGTGGCGATTTTGCTGTGGGATACTGTGGTGTGGTTTTCTTCTTCTTCTTTGGTTCCGGCGAAGGAGTACGACGTGGAGCAGCCGGCGAAGGAGAAGCCTGTGGACTCGGCCGCAAATTGCGCAAATACTCTTCGGTGTTCAGATCAGTGGTACGCCTGGAACATGTGACGCAAGGACACGTACAACAGGAACGTTCAAAAGCAGTCTGTTGTTGGTAGACTCCTCCCAATGGATACTGACTATACGGGTTGGGGGAGCAGTAGTCCGGCATGACTGTGGCAATAGCCGTAGCAAGGGCAGCTGCCAGGATAACAGTACGTTGGACACTGGCAGGACATGCCCACTCCCGGATCGTAGTCCACCTGATACACTGAGTTCTGAAAGGACATGCTCTCGTTATAGCCATAGCTACAGCCTCCACTCTCCCGTGGCTGTTCACCGGACTCAGGTCTCGGTGTGCTTTGAGAATTTTCTGATCTGGTGGCGGAGGAAACACGAACAGTCCGAGAATTCGGAGAGGAAAACTTTCTGGATTTTCGGTCCTTGTGCTTTACCGCAGTCTCCCCTTGTGTTATGGCCGTACTCTTTGTCGTTTTGTGCAGTTCTTTGGCCTTTCTTTGCCTCTTTGCTTGTTCCTGCAGTATATAGTCACGATAGCTCTTAAATTTATCGATTTCATCTCCGATTTTCGTATTCAGCTTTTTCACCTGTCGAGCCGTTTCCAGTATCTTCATATCGCTCTTCGACGATGATACTATATCCTCGGGCTCGATCGGAAAGTGTTGTCTGTAAAGCTCCCGGACATGTGTTTGTGTGTTCTTTATGTAGACATTGCCACCATCCTCGATCGAAACAAGCTCCTTACGCTCCAGATAATAGCTATGACCTGTATATATAAGGGTATTATTATAAAAGATAATCCTTTTACTAGACCATCGAATAACTCACCGGATTTCGGTCCATGTCGTCTGCTTTTGTGGTACATAAAAATCCGTTTTAGTCATAAACTTAAAAAATATATATATATATTTTGGTAGTTTCGCTAGCGCCTGAATTGTTTTACAGTTAGATCGGTTTTAAAAACATTTTCAAAAGTAGCTAGATGAAAAACTGGTGGGTTAAACCAAATATTTATAAAAATGAATTTAATTTGTGCGAGTTTCGTAAAAATACTGATTTGTTATACAAAATAGTAGGCTTAGTAGAAGCTTCGCGCCATCTGTGTACAAATTTTGTAAACACTCTTATAACAGTCATCTTAGACAGCAACCATTGCAATGGTTTTGTTATAAACTGAGCGTACCAACAGATGGCGCTTTGGCCTGCATTACTTTCTATGTGGGGATCAAGACAAAATTGGTACAAACTTAGTTTGACAAATAATGATGTCCTATGTAACCACAGTTAATAAATATTTTATATAAAAAATGGTTGAAATATAAAAAATGGTTGAAATATAATTGCAGTGCTTGTTCTACTTAAATTGGTTTCGTTTCGATGAAACAGTTTACTATTTAAATTTATATTCGGTTGCATAATAATTTAGCTTACATATATAAAATTAAATTTCTTCCAACACATAACTAATTTATATACAACTTAAAGCAACGCAATCCAATTGCTTTCACAACGTGTTCAACACTGCCTGCACCACTGTGCAGAGACAGTTCATTCAGTGCTTGCCTGAGCGTCGCGTGCACATGAGGATGAAGAGCCAGTTCATTCAGTCGGCGACTGTCAGCCAAGGCGCTCGCGAGTGTTGTGTGTGCTCCTCGCTCTACGCTCTCACTCTTTGACTCTTCTCGGTTTCAAAATGAAAAATTAAGATTAACGGATAAACGGAAAAAATACAATAAATCTTAAAAGATATCGTGAAAGTGAATGTGGTATATTTTAGCAAAAACTGACGAAATAAACAAAGTAAATACATTTTAGTGTTTGGAATAAATGTAATGGCAATCTAAACAAAAATACATGTATTAGATCAGTGTTCTGTGCAACTTGTGCTGTGGCATTTAAGAGGCGTTCGTTGCAAACATTTGAAGGTGCCGACACTCGACTGCTGCATCCTTGTGAGAGCTTTGCTTAATAGCTCCATTTGCCGAGGCATTTCCTTTGTGAGCATTGTTATTGAGATATGTACGTAGTAGTACTTATAAATAAGCCAGTGCAGTGACAATGATAAGCACCCACCCACCAATGAGACTCGCTGCACACATCAGCGGCAAAGGCAGCACCCGCACCAGCACCGGCACCGGTGCTGATGACTCCATGTCATCTTCCTGCATGTTGGCATATGAGTTAATATTTGTCTAGTTTTCTGAGCGTTTCCCTTTTGTCTTTTGACTTTGGCGCGCTTAGCGCGCAGCTCTCAGTTCGCCGCTCTCATCTAAGCCTCAGCCACAAACACATCGTCATCTCGACACGTCGCCTTTGTGTGCAAGCTTACAACAAATAGCTCCACTTACACACACACAGAGAGAGACACACACATGCTGACAGTGGGGACCCTTTTTGCAGGATGAAATGCACGTGCGTTTGACGTATGACTGTGTCTGTGTGTAGGTGTGTGTGTGTGTGTGTTTGTGTGCTAGTAAGTGGGCGGCTCCATTGCGCCGTAAAATATGCAATTAGAAGGACATCAAAGCGTGAGGCCGCCAGCTCTTTCCTTGTGCTTAGCTATGCGCTTTGACACACACACATAGAACCTAAGAGAGACAGAGAAAGAGAGTCAAGTGCTGGTCTGTCATCATTAGTGTGAGGCTCTGTGTATATACTTATAAGTATGTCAGTTTGTCAGTCGCTTTAATAGCGGGAAACATGTCGGCTGTGTTTTCATACTCGAATTATTTATTTATATTTTGTATAAGTATTTTTTACTTTTGGTTAAAATATGCCTGCCGACACAGTCGCCACAGTGAGCTCTTAACTCTCACACACACACACCAACACTTGTAAACGCTACGCGCGAGGTCAATTGGCTTAATTAGTGTGTGTGCGTGCGTGTGTGTGTGAGCGGCGAGGGGGAGTGAATAGGTTGGACCGGGAATCTCGAAAGGAATGTCCACTTGTTTGAGTTGTTAGTGTTCTTTTGAAGTCTGTGCCACTGTTCAAAACATTTTTAATTTAACAGCCACATTTTCTATAATTTAGGTACAAAAATAAACTCGATAAACACAAAGCAATAAAGTGACTTTTAAATATATTCCAGTGAGCAGTCGTATGCTAATTAAAGAAATCGAACGGACGCACTTTGGCCCAAGATTAAGTTATGTTTTGTCAGTGACTTCCTTTCTGTGCGATAAATGCAATAAGTGAATGCTCCCAGTATGCACTGCAGAGTTTAAGGACGTAAACTGTTATCAGTGAGTGTAAAGCAGAAGTGAATAAGAATGCGGCTCTCTTGGCTGCTAATCGGCATTGCACTCGTAGCCAGTGCCGTCGGTGCCGTGCGACTGGAGAAAGAGGCGCAGACGTTGACAAGTCACGCCCACTCGCATGCCCATGAACTGAGACGTGGTAAGGAGAATCGCCGGAAACATGAACCGGTAGTCAACAGCGAGGAGGAAGATTACGATTCGATCGATGGGGATGCCAGCGAAGCAGCCGATCAGTCCCAGACATCACTGGAATCCGTGACAGCGAATAGTCCACCACATGGTAAGTTGGCAGTGGTCAGTCCTTATCAGCTGGCGTTATGTCTGAGTAGTTGCACAGTGACCTTTTGCTGGCACTTCAAAGCGGCTTGATAGCTGCACTGACTCACGACCAGAGGCACTTGTTGATATTCCTCCCCCTTCCCAACACTCAGCGTATGTAAGCAATCACGAGTCAAGTGTTCGAATCAGTTTGTAAACAATCAACGCGCTTTATGGGTAAATACTCTAGAAGTGTTGTTGTTTTGGATTAGAAGTTTGTAGTGTCGCGTAATTAAAGCATTTTTGGCAATTGATTAATAAAAAACATATGTACACACACTCACACACACACATGCACACACGTAAAGAGCTTTCAACCGCCTCCCACTTAAGCAAAGGCAATTTTCGAGAGGGCATGAAATGTTTTAATTGAAAGTGTCTGAAGATGAGCACACACACACACATGAGAGTTCACATGCATTTGTATCTGTATGTGAATCTAAATTGAAACAGTGTTAAAAATTTATTTAAATTGCTAAAGCAGCAACCGTTTTCCGTTTGCCATTCGCTGTTTGCGTCTGTCTGCTGGCGCCAGCATAATTTCTCACAAGCAGCTTCCCAGCCCTGGCCAGCTTAAGCAGGCAGGCAGGCTCTCCAGCTCAGCCCTTGCCAGTGCCTGACCAACACCAACACAAGTTCACCAACAACAACAACGCCGCCACCAATACCAATACAAACAGCAACACCAACACCAACGCCTGCACTTAATTTACGCGAGCGAGTGAATTATGGCGAGTGAGTGATAAATGTGTTAGATTTCCAATGAAATGAAATTTTATGTGATGCACATATTTGTCACAGAGCTTATGGGCTGCTTAACTGATTGTCGTTGTTGTTGTTGTTGTTGTTATTGCATTCGCAAATTGGTAATGCAAATACATACGCGCTGCGGATGCCAACGAACTTGTCGGCATTTGAATAAGCATTTGAAATGCTTTGCATACTAATAACTCTATTCACTTTTATTGTTATTTCTAACCTGTAATAAAATATTGTCCCCTCTTTGGTGGTAATGCGTCATAGAGTTCACAAATTCCATTGTTTAATTGGTATTCCAAGCAGCACTGGTAAATGGCCCTACTCGTATACCCTGTAGAACTGTCACTACGCATTGATTGGCTAGTCATAGCCACTTAGGCGGTATAGTTTAGCCACGTCAAAACCGTGTCTTGGCCAAATTAGCTGTTATTGAGACATTTCCTTTATTTATAGGCCGCGCGTTGCGTCGCTGCTAAATGTCTTCTTCTTCCTTTTCGTTTTTGTCTTCGTCTTCCTCTTTCACGCTGTTGACAGTTGTTGAGATCATTGCCCAACGCCTTGTTGGAGAGTGGAGAGTGGAAAGTGAAGAGAGGCGAGTGGAGAGTGAAAAGAAGAGAGCGGAGAGCGTCGACTGCGGAACTTTGCAACAATCTATATAAATAGCAGCACGACGCAGGCAAATGACAAAAAAAGAATAACTTGATGGTTTTAAAAATAAATAGAGCTCATAACATTGCCATTAAATCAAATTAGCTTCAAGCCAATTTGTCACATTGGCCGCAATGGCCATAACCAAGTTATCCAATTGTAAACATGCGACTCTTAACCATTCGATAAGTCTGCTCGCAATCAAATGGCCGATGAAATAAGACTTCAAAGTGAATGCTCTAAAATTAGTCATAACTAAAAATTGTCGCAAATGAAAAAATAAAACAGTTTTATATGCGATTGTTGTTGTTGTTTTTGTCGGTATGCCAAAAACACGAGAGGTAGAACCACAGCAGCAGCACAGTGGCACCACAGCAATTGCACACTTAATTAATGAGTAGTGCTTTTGATGTTTTGGAAAGTTGGGCAGCTGGCCCCATCTTTACCGAGCACCCTGCTGCCCCGCCCATCGCCTCCACACCCTACAACGTGTCCCCTACAGCCAAATCAAGTGACAGAACGACATTTTTCACGCACTCAACGAAACTCTTTGAACCCACCCCAAGTCATCACCCCCCTCTCCCCTCGCAAGTACAGTGGGACAACTGTCTGTTTTAGGGAGCGGCATGTGTCGCACATGTCGCACAGTTAGCTGCGTCGCAATGTCGCGCTCTCGCGGCGATCTCGTCAGCGGCGTGCAACGGCAGCGCCAAAGTTCAACACCCAATGAGAAATCTGTAAATGATGCGAGACAAGAGTTCTAAACGGCAAGTGCTTAATAAGTAATCGGTCACACATACAAGTACACGCATTCAGTGGATCTTATCGCTTACATTTGCCTAGAAGATTGGCTTGGAGACGCACTAATTGTGGCTAAAGATCAGCGTTTTTCCTGCCTCCAGACTTCTTGGAAAGTGCCAGCAATTCGGACAGACTCACATGGCGAAAATGTGGCGCATTTGGGGCACCGTCAGTGGTGCTAACGGCCTCTCTGAAAAACAGCTAAACTGGCATCACTGCTGCACATAATCCGTACATTTTGTTTTTCCTTGTTTTTTTAACGAGTTTTGCATTTCATATCAAAACTGGTGTCAAACTGCGTGAGTCAGGTCGATTAACTTTGACTTAAAGCTGACTGAATTTTAAAAACTTTTCTTATGTTTCTTTGCAGATATCTTCAGATGTTGCAATCAAGTGTTTGGATCCTGTCGCACAGCATGTGAGAACGTAAGTAGCCAAGACTTTGAGACGGAGATTGAATAAGTTATGACACACACAGACACACACACTCGCACTCAGCTGAGTGTTCCGATCGAGTGATAAGATAAAACATCGCTGCGTCGAACACTTCCTGGTATTCAATGCCAATCGCTATGTGCTGCATACTAAATGTAGCGCCAGCTATGAAGAAAACAACAACAATTGTAATGCAACGAACGTGGCACAATCATAAAAAAAGAGAAATAAAAAGACATAAAATATAAATGATTATGACAGTTGAGAGGTCTCGGGTATTAGGCACCCAGGTGCCAGGTTACTGGTATCAGGTATTTCATGTTTCTGGAGAACCTTTGAACGCCACTTCCGTTGCCTTGTCCCCAAAATGCACTACAGTTGGCCAAATCCACAGATAGCTAGAAAATCGACCAATTATCAATTGTTAATTAGCATAAAATCCAAACTGGTTTTCCGCACCAAAGTCATTCATAAACTTGAGCATTTGAGTAAAATTCAGTTGGAAATGTCTACGTGTGTGTGTGTGTGTTTGTTGTGCTGCCAGTTACACCAGCTAGCCTGGCTTGTTTGTTGGTCTAGTCAGTCTAGTCGGTCGGTCTCTAAAGCCGCAATCAAATCACTGACATCATTTAACTTTGTAATCATAACAATTTCTAAAACCAATTAGTTTTGGCCACAGTTCAGTTCAGTTTTCTCGTTTAAGCCAAGAGCACTAAAGTGGGCTGAGCTTTTTCATTTATGAATGCAAATGAAGGCATTAAATCTTGCCTCAAATTGAAACTGACAAAATGACAGCAACAGGATAATACCAGTTCCCAGACCGGTTTATCATATACTATCAGCTCCCATTTGCCGACTCTTGGGTGCGGCATCGGATTGACTGGCAACCTGAGAGCACCGTCAATTGAAACCAAATCCTCCCATATCGTTTGGAAAAACGTGTGAAAAGTCGAGCTAGAGTTTCCGCAAATTTTCTTTCGTTTTTCCGAGGGAATCTAATTTCCAGTTGTAGCAATTATTGTGTCTATCTTGATTGCAGCTCAGTGTTCTTCTTCCATCTCCGATCTCAGTTCTTCTGTTGGACAGTGTATCTTTTTATCGCCTGTCTAAAGTGTGTGAAGTGCGTGGGTGTGCGAGTGCGCGTGAGTGTGTGACACTTCATTACCCACAGCTCTGCACAGTTCTGCAGGAAGTTGGCCAGTGGATGATGTGCATGTAAATTCTAAATTGTAAATTATGTTTAGTGCGAGTCTTAAACCAAAATAAACAATAAAAAACGAAAAGAACAAAGATCGAAATCTTTAATAGACATCGGTTTACTCAGATTACTGTGGCTGATAAACGATCCGAACAATTTGTTGCTTCGTTATTGAAGTATTCCCTCTTCTTATTTATGTGTGTTCCATGCAGCGGGTTGCTATCACCGTGTCACCTCTCACCTCTCTTCGCTTCACTCTGTTAGTTTGCCCTCAGAGAAGTGCAGAACATTTCGAATGTAACATAATACCCAAGAGAGGGACAAACAATGCAGACACTTTGGCTGCAGCGCATCTTTGGCCACTTGTAGCGCTATTGGGTTTCAGCGAACAATTAAATGTGTAATAAACTGATACTTAGTGATTATACACAATTAATTTCATTTAAATTTGGAATTCGCAAAGTGAAAACGAAAGCGAATGTAATTAGTAAGGTGACAAAAATTCTACAGTGAGTACGGAAACGCACTCACGAAATTAAAGCAGAAAACACATTCATAAAAGGAAAGAAATTTGTTCACACACTTCACAGAATAGTCGAGCTATTCATCATTTCGAGTAGCTTAAAATTTCGGTGTAAGCGTGAAACTCTAATAAATTTTTGCAAGTGTAAGCTCGTCGACAAGACAACAACAAAACAACATAGCGATTAGCTGCACACATGCAGTTGTTGTTGTCGCTGATCGCCAACGGATGAAGATGGGAGACAAAACATGAAAATTTGTTTTTGTTTCTCGCATTGTCCCACAGCCTGTGGACAGCGCACACATATGTACTTACATGCATAGCTACATTTATACATGCAAGCACACAAACATACAAACAAACACTGCCCAAATTGTACAAATACACTAACAAACACAATGCTTGTGCTAGAGTTGCACTAATTTTAAAAATAAAGTGGACTCAAAGAGTAAAAGCCGTAATTGTTTAGTTTTTAACTATTAAATATTACTAAAAGGAGTTTTAATTATGCATTTTACTTACAGTTATCCTTGGTGCAGTTGGACGGCGGCAGTGGACGCGAGGAGCCACGTTCAGAGCTGCGAAAGTATTGCCAGGTGCATCAACTGGAGTTTTGGGAGTGCGTGAATCGCACGCTCGAAGGTGAGTCGTAGACAGCTGTGTGTCAATTCCAATCTTAACTCTTTTGTCTACAGCTGTAAACAGGGGAAAATCGTGGTCGGGTCGTCGCTGCTGCCAACAGGCGGTGCTACCAAAATGCAGAAACGCCTGCGCAACTGCATCCGCTGTCGAGGAGGTGCACGGCGACTGCCGCAGAAGTGATGAGCTGGTGCTCTATGACTGCTTCGAGCATCAGAATGCTGCCGACGGTTGCTGTGGTCAGGCGCGGACCTCCGAGTGTCTACAGGTAAATTTACTAGGCAGAAATTCCAAGCAAAAATTTTAATTAGCCCAGAAGATCTAAGGCTAAAAATATTTCAATTTAAATCAAATGAAAGGAAAACTCTTGAATATTTGGAAATCTGTAGATGTTTCCACTTGAGAGCAACAAATTTGAATTCATTTTTGAATGCATTTGCTGATTTCTACGTAGGCGTGTCGTGAAGTGTTTGAGCCGCCCAATGAGACGGGTGGAAAGAGCGGCGATGCTGGCGACATGGTAGATGCGGTGTGCGGGGAACGCAATGCTGATGTGGTGCAGTGCATCCACAATCACACGGACATGACGCCACCACCAGATCCGGAGAAGTGTAAGTAGACTCACAATAGCAGTAAAAGATTATGGTTTTATGTGTTGCCTTGACAGATTTGCCCTGCTGTGAGCACAGCCAGGATGAGATCTGCCAGAAGACCTGCAGGGACGTATTGCAGACCTCAAAGCTGCATCAGAAACCCGATCGCAGCGACATAGTCATTGGCCGGCTGGAGGCCAAGTGTGGATCCTTTTTGCCCAACCAGCCGTTCTGGAAGTGCTTTCTCAGGGTCACCGACAACCTGTATGTGCCCGCCGGAGGAACGGCCAAACGCCGCCTGGAGCTTGCTGCTGGAGGAGGAGGTGTAGGAGGACTCGCCGTTCCTGAGCCCAACAAGCTGGGATTTGATGCTGCCAAGCGACAGTGTTGTGAGCACGCCAGCAGCCATAAGTGCCGTCGTCTATGCATTCACATCTTTACCAACGACTGGCTGGGAACGCGTGAGAGCTTCGATGTCGAGTGCCTGGAGCAACCAGCGGAGCGGGATCTAAAGCGTTGCATCGAGAGCGTGGATGCACCCTGTGAGCTGGGCTGCCAAGGACTCGACTTTTGTGCCAACTTTAACCATCGACCGACGCAGTTGTTCCGCAGCTGCACAACTGCCCATGATGATTCCGCTAGAGCAGATTATGCGATGCTGCAGCAGCGTGGCTTTGTGCGTATCCTAGGCCAGGAGCTGTACATCAAGAACACCTCTCGCTGTGCGCCCGACAAGTGGCAGGCTTTGGTCTGTGCACTGCAGATCCAGCCGTGCACCCACGTGGGTCACTACAATGGCATCTGCAGCGAGGACTGCACCGAGTTGCTGGACGAGTGCCTCGACTGGACTCGTCAGCCGCAGCGTCCACAGGCAATCTGCCAACGACTGCAGCCTCCGAAACGCGAGCCAGACGATGAACCTGCTCCGTGCATCTCTCTGGGAACCTTCCTCAAAGCAGACAGGAATCCCCAAAAGGAATCAGCGCTGACCTCGCCCTGCGCGGCGAAGCCTTGTAATGGTAGCGAAGCCTGCGTGCTGCAGCGCAACGGAAGCCAGGGATATGCCTGTGTGCCCGGCTGTAGCCTGGGACAGGCATCCGGGTTGATTGTTCCCTTTGGTGCCTTTGTGCGGGTTGGCAAGACAAGTATCAGCAGTGGTTTGGTTCTGGCCAGCGACCAGCTGCTGACCGCTGAGCACGAGGTCTGTCGCTGCGGACTGCACGGCAGAATTGAGCAGTGTCAGCCGCTTCCCAGCTACAGACATGCCCACTGTGTGCTATCGCGAGATCGCAGCTTCCGGCACGGCTCCTCCTTTCACCTGGAGTGCAATCTGTGCAGCTGCTTTGCTGGTGAAGTGACCTGCACCAAGCAACAGTGTCGACTGCCGGACTACGTCGATACCAGCTACACCAGTCTGCCCTGCAACTGTGCTGCTCACTACGTCCCGGTCTGCGGCACCAATGGAAACACTTATCCGTCTGCTTGTGTGGCCAAGTGCCTGGGACTGCAGGAGTCCCAGTTCGTCTATGGGGCCTGTAATGCACGCAATGCATGTCAGATGAACCACAGTTGTCCAATAGGCAGTCAGTGCCTAGAGAGGCGGCAGGTGTGCCTGTCAAGCATGCAGCGACCGTGTCCGCAGTACATTTGTGGCAAGTCCTCTAGCTCCTGTGTTTACCAACCTGTACTAATTGTGTTCCAATTTCTTTTGTGCAGTCAATGCGACGTCCTCTAGCTGTGGTGTCCATCACTCGGAGGAACTTTGCGATACGCAGGGCAAAAGCCATCCGAATCCCTGTTCCCTGCTGAGGGCCAGTGCCCAGCTGGCCTATTGGGGCGCTTGTCGACCTGCTCACCAACCTGATAGTGAGCTAAGTCCAGTCTGTGGCATTAATGGAGTGACCTATCGCAGTACCTTTGCCGCCTGGTCCGACTTTGTTTTGGTGGATTATGTGGGACGATGTCGGGAGGTCGGTTTGCTGGCCAGTGACATGGGTAAACGTTGTAGAACGGTCAAGTGCCCAAAACTGGCCTCCCAAAGCTGCCGTCAGATTGTGCCTCCAGGTGCCTGTTGTCCACTCTGTGGAGGAGGTGCCTTCCGCATCATCTACTCCCGCAAGCAGTTGGATCGCGCTTACTACGCTCTTCGCGGTGAGCACAACTCGCTGCTGACGCTGCACGGCATACTTCAGGAGCTGGACCGCTTGGTCCATGTGAGCGAGTGCCAGCTGACTGGTTTTCTTACCATGGAGGTGGGCGTGTTTGTGGCACTCGTGCCTCGTAGTCAAGTCAGTGATCTAACGCTAAGGGCCTGTGAGGCGGAGGCGGAAAAAATCTCCACCCTCATCAGTTCGCAGTCACCGCGCATCACAACGAATCTCGCGCTCTCAAGCCTAACGGTCTCTCACATGCTGGAGCCCACACCAAATGGGGTGGACACATTGTTGAGCCAAGGACTAATGGTCACCTGCTGCTCCATCGTAATACTGCTACTGACCCAGCTCGGAATATAGTTAGTTAAGATTGTAGCTCAAGTCGGATGAACGGCTTTCGAAATCAAGTGAATTCTTGGTGCCAAATATTTAGTGGTTTAAATGGGATTCAAGCCCCACTGTGCCTTGAACAGGTCGGGATTGACCCTATTGTATAATGTGATATTAGCTAGGGTATTCTAAGTTTAAGTATACTAAAGACATGGCAACGGTTAGCTAGTAATTAATCCTAAAATCTATAAACCAAAGCAGTCTTTCATCACATAAATTTACCAGCTAGTCTAATGTAATCTCTAAGCACTAAAGTTAACTTGTTTTATGCATCCCAAGTGGTTTTCATAGGGAGTTTCTATATACTTAACCTCCAGAGTAAGTACAGTGGGTGTTATAGATATATTTGTTTATTAAACATCAGCAGAATCCATGACAATGCAAACGTGACCATTAAAAACTAAACCGACACCAACTAAGAGATCTCCATGGGCACAGCCTGTACACGTTCGGTGATCTGCAAATCCTTAATGGTGGTATGCAGGATTGGGGTGCTGCCCTTCTTGAAGTTATAGTTGAGTTGGCGCTCGCCCTTCTTATTGGCCAGCTCGTAGTTACGCAGATACTCGGTGCCATCCTTGCGAATGACGCACAAATCCACGTTTGAACCCGATCCCAGATCATTGAAGATACCAGAGGCAATAGCATCTCGCACAAGCACTTTGCCTTCCTCCTCGGAGAGATCGGGTTTCCAGCGGCTTTCAAACACAGACATGGCAGCCAATGAACCTGATCCCATGGTGGCATAAGGCAATTTGTCGGCACTGCCATGAGGATGAATGGAGTAAATGTGAGGTCCATACTTGTCCACGCCGCCAAGCACAAGAGCAGCGCTGATGTGTCCCTGGTAACGGAACAGCATCTGCTTCAATATATTATTAGCACACACAACTGGCACCTGACGCTCCGTGTTGAGGCGATGCAGCTCCAGCTGGGATGAAATCAAGTCCGTGGTCATCTCGGTGTCAGCTGCAGTGCCGGCACCACAACAGCTGAAGGGAAAGAATAGATTCTATTAGTTTATGTGTACAAGATAACCATACAAGCAAACAACTGAGCTGTATAGCTCTGTGGCCAAGCCTCCGAGCTTATTGGTCTTTCTACTCTTTCTACTTACTAAATATTGTCGGCCAGGTAATGGATCTTGGCGCAGTTCTTGTCAGACACAATGGGTCCCTCAGTGGCACGCGTATCTGCGCCCAATATAACGCCGTCCTTGTAAATTATGCCCACAATGGTTGTGCCAGTTTTTGTGGTAGTCGGTGGCTTGAAGCCGCCCTGTAAAAGCGCCGCATTGCTAAAATAGTCAACTCGTACATGAATACGTGGTTCACCAATGCACCAAAATGAATTCTTACCGACGACAGTTGTCGAAGTTGAAGCCAGCGGCTGGTGCATCGCGTGCGGTATCCAAATACATTTTATGTTATTTAAATTCTTTACAAAAAACCTCTGCGGAATGACAGTGCAAATGACGGGCACAAATTGTTGATTGCTTATCGATAAGTCCAGTCGATGCCGCTTGTGTTTCTGTTTCGATAAATTCCGACTGGCTTTTTAATGCAGCCCTAGTTTTCGTTTGTTTGTGAATAATAATATTGTGGGTAATTGAATACTTAAAGCAATAATTATTATAAATTATTTTTAATTTCTGACAGTATCAGACATGTTTGAACGTGTATATTTCTTTATAAATATTTTTAAGCAGTTGGTCACTGTGATTTGTAACTGTTACTTTACACATTTGCCCATGCCTGCAACTCGTTACTTTACGTTACGTAGTGAAAATATCACAAGTGATTCCTTCATTCCTTTGCCGAACAGCTGTAATTTTCTTGTTGACTAAGAAGGAATCCTAAAACTTGTGATAAAAATTACAAAAGCAATGGCAACAAAATTATGTATAAAACACTGCGTCGCTCTAAGACAATTTCAACAACTCAGAGGCGTTGGTAAGTAGCTGTTAACAGATTTGTGATACACTCGCCATGCGGCGCCTTTATGTAATGCCGGTGGGCACTTGCGAGCAGTAAAATCATGAGAGAAAAATAATTAAATAACTCTTAATATTATTTACAGCAAGCAGCAGTGGGAGTGCTTCGATAAAAGCGCGCAATGAATTGTTTAGTCAAGAGCAGAAGCGACAGCGAGAAGCCATTGGCCGTATTGAGAAGATCGAGGTGCGCTACTTGGGATTACCTGAGGACGTGACGTTGGTGATGAACAATCACATCTCAACGCCATACAACTGTGCACAGCATCTGAGCGAGGGTCACTGTAAGAACTCTGCACTGGCACTGCTAGACGGCAGTGTGCCATGGGATATGCACAGACCGCTGCAGGAATCCTGCACATTGCAGCTGCTCAACTTTAATGTAACTGAGCCACATGTGGTCAACAAGTAAGTCCATATTACAGAAAACCAATCAACAGCTTACTAATATATAATTTACTTTTTTTTTAAATCAGAGCTTTCTGGCGCACCTGCAGTTTCATGCTCGGCGCAGCACTGCAACGCTGCTTTAAGGACGAGGCAAAGCTACAGTTACACAGCTTTCCAGGCCCAAACAGTAAGCCAACATCTAGTCTATAGCTAAAGAGTGTTTAACTAACAGGTTGTCTCTATGTTTTTAGTTAAATCAGGTAGTTTTGTGCATGATATTGTACTGGGTGCACAGAACTGGGTGCCAACCAAGCCGGAAATGCGAGCCATTTCCGCTGAAATGGTCAAATTGGCAGCACAAGACTTACGTATAGAGCGTCTGGAGGTGGACCAAGAGCTGGCCAAAGAAATGTTCAAGGATTCGCGCTACAAGAGCGAACAACTGCCAAGTATTGCACAGCAAAACCAAAGCCGCGTGACGCTTTATCGCCTGGGTGAGCACATTGATATATCCCGTGGTCCGATGGTGGCATCTACGAGATTCCTTGGCAAGTGCACCGTGTCTGCGGCACATAAAATAGCCAACGAAGGAGAATCGGATGCCTTTTACCGCCTTCAAGGTGTGGCTCTGCCCAATGGCTTCTCTTTAAATCACTTTGCATTTGGGCTGTTGGAACAACGATCACAGAAATTGGTAAGTGAATCTAGACGGCTTATACTTTAATACGAAAGTCGATATCTTGGTAAAACAAGTTAATATATATTTAAACTTATGCACATTTTAAACTGTTACAGAACTCTGCTCGACTGCCAAACGAACCATTTGAGGAACAACAACAAATGCAATTATCTTAAAACTAAACTTAAACTAGTTTCTTTAATATTTAAAGCTAGTAATTGTTACAACAACCGCACGAATCATTAAAAATCGATTTTGTACACTAAAAAGAGCCTAAAGTTAAAATACATTTTCAATTTGAATGGCTGTAAATCTAAAGAATTAAAACTTATGCTAAACTCTAAATTATTTACAGTTTGCTTTCGTAATTTCTGCAATTAAATCATTTCTCTCGTACTTAGTGATAGCAACTAGTTTTGTTTTAACTTTGTCTAAGTTAAACAACTAACAACACACGAGTAAAATTGTTTCCTTGGGTTTTTCATTGAGATTCCTGATGTGGCTCAACCCGCACTTAATTAAAACTCTTAAACAGACCCTCTAAGTCGTGCTCATTGAGCGCAATCGCTAGCATTATAGCGCCGCCTAGGAATATACCCAGGATCTGTATAAATATACCCTTTGGATCCTTAGCCAGTTCGGGATTATGAGCCACGCTCATGGTGGGCACCAAGTCCGCGAAGGCAATGTAGAGAAAGGAGCCCGCTGTCGCTGCATAGATCCACTGCGTCATGCCGTCACCGATGCCAACCAGTAGCAGGCCAATGGACATGCCAACAAAACTCAGCACGGAGCTCACTATGTTCATGTAGACCGCACGGCGGATGGACACTCCGGTCTGTAGGAGCAGCGCAAAGTCTCCAAGTTCGTGTGGCAATTCGTGGCACAAGACGGCAAAGGCTGTGGCAAGACCCGTGACGGGATCACTGGCGAAGGCAGCTCCAATGGCCAGTCCATCGGTTAGATTATGCAATCCATCACCAATGATGACCATGAAGGCGACGGGAGTGAGTGGACCATTTGGAGATTTCTTGTCAAGCTTCTCTTCATTCAGCATGACATTCAGTTCCTTTGGCGCACGTGCTTCCTGTGACGGTTGTGGCATCTCCACAGCGGTGTGACTGTGCCCGTGGGCGTGGCTATGGCCATGACTATGACCATGTCCATGGCCCTGACGATCGCCTTTCAACAGCGGAATTATATTCTCCAGCATATACATAAAAAGTGCGGCTAGAAAGGCACAACCACACAGGATCGCTGCCTCATTGCTGTGCTTGTGGCTTGAATCCTGGCCCATTCCTCGCTGGGCTTCCAGGGCATGCTCATGTTTCTCCTCCTTGAAGAGCGCATGGGGCAGCAGGTGCATCAGTGCATCGCCAGCTAGAGTGCCCACTGCAATAGCAACAAGGAACTTCAAGATCTCCTGATATGCCACCGACTTCATGAGCGGCACAAGCAGAATTCCAAGCAGTCCACAGGCTATAAGAAAAGGCTATTAGTACCAGATTGGATTGGACTCAGTGAGGAAGCTTACCTGAGAGCACAAACATGGAGATGGAGGCATAAATCCAAGCTGTGGAGTAGGAAGCCCATTAATTATAGTAATTCTACTTCCTCTTAACCTATTTACCATTCCAAATTCTGTCGTTCTTGTTCAAATCCTTGTGGCTTGGTCGTGGAGCTGGCTGTATGCACACGCCATTGTCGATCTGGGACAGCAGAGCAGGACAGAGCTTGAGGAAGGCATTTGGTGATAGGAGCACTTTATTGATGAACTCATTGTACTTCTCCTCCGAGATGTGCCCCTCCTGCATCACCAGTCCATTGTTCACGAAAATCTTGTGCAAGTCTTCATCATTAACGATCAGAGAAAGCATCGACTTTGGCGAGAGACACGCGGCAGCGGGCAAATGGGAGCTGTCCGGAGCACCTGCAATAAAGATTTGTTGTTTATTAGGTCTTAATTCTCCAGACATAACGCTATCTATCTATATATCTACTATATGGCTTTAAGGCTAACAACGAGCTGCCCCTTTTGGAACAGATTTGCGCTTCCGCATCCAAATTTAAATAAACCATAAAATGTGACACATAATGAACGGTCCGATGGGGCTCATCTTCCGTGTAATTATCACACCTGCACCCTGTACCTGCAGTGCCAATTACGTTGCTATGTAGGAGATAATTTGTGTGGACACTTAACTTGACAACTGTCTTGGTATTGGCAAATCATTTGAGAGTAAATATTTTTATGCTGTAATCCCCATTTGGCACTCTTATATAATAGGGGGAATGACAAGATAATTGGAATTGATGATAAGCCGCTTTGTCGTGTTTGCCTTGCACTTGAAGTCCCCAATTGAGGGCAATAAATAGAACTTTGTCTGCTCGTCCAAGTCGCTAGAAGGAACCGACTTCTTAATTGGTTTATGTGCAAATCTCTCAGGCGCATAAGCAGGAATGCAAATTAAAGAGTAGGTGAACACAATGCGACTATAATTTATTATAAGAACTGTGTAGTAAGCCAGTACACATTTTATAATCGTCGTCAATTAGTCACTTCGTGCCATTCCTAATTTGCCTTCAGTCTCTTAAAGGGGTAAATTAAATTATGTTATAAATTATATAAATCAAAGCTACAGCAATTATAATTTACTACACCAGTGACTTAACGAGCTCACACAGTCATTATACGAAACGCAGATTTGTCATAGTTTTAATTAAATTCTACATCAGAATCTCTTCTAACTGGAAGATAAATGGTTTAAAGCTGGCAGCCATTGTTATTCAACTGTTGAACAACGGTTACTAATCGCTGATCCTCAAAGAGTCACAAGTATTTTTTAATGACTGATGAAGTAACCGATAACACTTAAAAGTTACAGTGCGCTTTTGGGCTATCGAAAAAGTGATGTAGAAATAATCGGCCACAAAGTGTTTACAATTAAAGTTTTAAAGAAATACTTCTTATATTTATTTTGCTCACGAACCCAATTTGGATGATCAGCGTTATCAACAGGTAAGTCAAATTTATTTGTCTACCTTTTATTTAGATAACACTTTGCGAATATATTTAAGTTCCCACATTGTCTGATTTGCGTGCTTAAATCATTCCTACAACAGCAAACAAACAGTAATTAAGTTTATCTTGAGCAAAACATTTTTTTTATCACCGGGACTTAAGCTAAATTTATTTGCCCATTTTTTTGCACGCAAAACTCTTGGTATACAGCTGTTTTCACGCTGAAGATCAGGGTCTTAGCTAATCTAAAAAATATTTATGTTGTGTTTTAATTTGACTCACCACTGCTCTCCCGCGGATGTCGATGTTTCGGGTCGTGCATTTCGATAAAGTCGGGAATTTTGGTAACATTTTCGCCGGACTGCGTGTGATTAAGTGAATTATTGGCCGAGTGTTGTTGGGACAATTTCAAATCAGTTAGACTGTCTGAGCTACTGCTGCTGATCTCCACTGCAATTTCCTTGGAGGGATTGTAGCCCTGGGGGCGGTGCTCCTCAATCGTATGCGTCGACTCGAATTCGATTTGACCAAGTCCCAAGCTGTACATCAAGTGCTCGAGACCCTAATTTCAAAAGTTAGAGAAATTTAAGCAATGAATAAGGTTTTCTTAATATTTTAAAGCTAAAGTGACTTGGGAGTTTCCCCATTTGTAGTGCCTGAACTCTAAATTCTTTGGTAATCAAACTAATTAACACCTGTTATTATTTGGCACACTTATTTTTTGCTACAAAACACAGGTATATTTTGTATCGGCGATGTTAGTACCCGGTCACGTGTGAAACGTAGACAGGTGAAAATCCCTCAGATAATTACTTGATTTACTTGTCACCGAGTGAAAAACAATTATATTTACATAGACCGCATGCCTTCGCGTACATATTAATGATGACAATTGGGTTGGGAACAAATCTAATTGTCTTGTCAGCGCCTGTCTATAAAAGGGGCAAGGGCGGTATGGGCGTACGGGCGGATGGGCGTGTGCTATGTCTATCAACAATTGACGGCTTCCAGTTTACAACCTCGAGTGAGTAGGAAATTTAAATCCAACTGTCAATTACTACTATTTTGGTCAAATTAAAACCACACGCGCTGAACTCATAAAACCGCCGACAGAATAAAAAAACGTAAACAAAGCTGAAATAGAAGCCGAAAGGTAAGAATTCTACGGTTTATAATTGGACAATTACGGGGAGATTCCATTGAACCTCCCAAGGTTTTACTTTCATTCAATCAAACTCTCTGTGCCAAGAACTAACGACTTGCCATTGAAATTAGCTACTTATCGTCATACATCAAGTTACCAGCGACAGTGCTGACTTTTTCGCTTATTTAAAGCTAGGCTTACGAATTTTAAAAAGGCTGAAATTAGCCAAAATTGAGTATTAAAAACTAGAAAAAAACTTTCAAGTAGCCAAATCTTTTGCACCAAAACTACGATTTTTCAAACTAAAAACAATTTCGAGACTTTTAAAAAAGTTTTAAACAAAATGTTGTGGTCGTTGCCGGCAAAACACATTTTGTATTTAAGTTAATTTACTTTTAAAAGTGAATTTACATATTATCTTTAATCTAAAGCTGTTATAAAATAAGCTATTTTTAGCTACTTTTCTACTTAGCCATTTTAGCGCATTAAATTCTGGCTGCACTGAGCGGGACACGCGCCAGTTACTCAATTGGCTTCGGGTTGTGTTTGGAGTGGGGACTTGGGGACTTGAGCTTGGGTACACTTGGAACTTAGTTAAAATGCCGCATGCGTTGCGAGCTCAAAAAATTTGAGTAGCTCTACGGACGTACATACACGTATGTATGTGTATATTGCGTAGTGTCGCCGGAGACGTCTACGCACGGGCAATGCAAATTGGCACTGTCTGCATAGCTTATGGTATATGGCGGGTGTTTGCATTCCCATAAAGCATTCAATCATATATCAATCCGCATATATATTCACATAGTATATGTACCGATGTACCAGTATCAGTGGGGGATATGGTCAACGACTGTTGGCTCACTTGTTTATAGAAATATTTGTATACATTTTAACTGTACACACACTTTGGCGGTGACACACACACCACAGTGAGTACTATAATTATGAAATGTGACCGTGATTCCGAAATTATCATTTCAAATTGAGCAAAGCGAAATAATGTCGCTTAACTCACTTTTTTTGGTCAGTAAAATTTTACTAAAATATTCAGAAAATATTCTAATATTTGAATTTACTGGATTATTCCTTTAGACCTTTCAAATGCTTTACCTCAGCATAATTCCAGGGTATCTTAAGCTCGTTCTTATTTAAGTAGCTCTTATCTCGATAATTTCACCTATTTTCGAGTGCAATCTTTTCATTAAGCCTCTGAGTACATCGCGCAGTGCGCAGAAAGTAGCTGCTTGCGGGATTAGACTACTAGATCTTCCCCTTTTATAAGCCCCTGATCGGCACCTCTTTTTCTTATTTTAACCATCACAATCCCCATTCATATATTTACAAACAGATGAACGAGAGAACGAGTGTTTGCTATCTGTCAGATAAAAAGCACGTCAAGATTTTGATTAAATTTATGACAAAGCTGTCGCTAAGACGACATCAACTGTGTCTGACTAAATAATGGTAAGCCGTACGTCGCCAATAATAAAATGTTGTGCGTATCTTAGTGTGAACATAAAGATTACTAAGTACTTATTACGACTCTCTTAACTGTATTGTGTTGTGCTTTGTGCTGCACGAAAACATTTCTTAAGTTTTCTTTAATTTGTTTGTTTTCATTCCTTTTTTCTTGGAATCTGTGCTAATAAAATATTTGTTCATTTCACAATTGCTCAAGACAGTTTAGTTAGTTTTTTAAACCTTAAACTTTCATCATATTTGTGTCGATAGAAAGGAGATATGTGTACACAAGGTACAAAATGGGCACAGTCGCATTTTGTACCCAACTTATTGATGCAGCAAACCGATCACCAAATGGGTACAGGAATAGTGAGTACACACCGTGTACCCAACTCAACTGTGTGTGTCCATTAGGTGAAAAAGTGTTTCAAATGGGTACAGTAACTAAAGTGTACCCATTTCAGCTGTACTCTGTTATAAATTTGTGTACACAATTTTATATGTTATTACACTGCATAAAAATTAGGTAATTAAAAAAATATTTGAAACGACTGCTGAATAAAATATGCAGATTAAAAAAAATTAATGCCTTAAACATTTGTGCAAATAATTATAGTGTGCTTTTGCAAATATTGCGGTTGATTGGTTCATAGTTGGTAAACTAAACACGGCCAAACGTTTAACCAACTTTTCTTCTACTATTGGCCAACGAAATGCCCTAATTTTTTACCTCAAAGCTAATGGTATCGCCGGTGCCGTACTTTTGGAATATCTGCGCCACATAGCGTCTATATTCCATGGATGCGTCAGCCGCAGTCCAGCAAACTGAGCCGATGAGCAGGTAAATAGCCAATTCTTTGATTGCCATTTTCAGTGATTAATCCAATTGAGTTTTTCAATGAAACTTTATGAAACTTTCTTTACGCTCAACTGGATGCACAGGTTTTTTTTCTAATTTATTTTTGGCAGTTTTTTCGTAAGTAATTCACGCCTCTATGATCATTCCCGCTAATTTTTAACCCGATACCGATATTAATACCGACACCGATCTCGATACCATTTGCTGGTATTTGAAGCGACCGTTTCGCGTAGGCGCCGTTTTTATACTGATCCCATTGAGTCTCTTGTCGCGGCACTAGACGAAGTCGCTTCACGGTTTACTCGTCAAAGTTTTCACCGTTCGTTTATTCGCTTGAGCTTGAACAAGCTTTTAAAAGCTTTCGTGATGACAGTTGACTATTGTGATAAGATTACACTGTGGGCTCATCAGTTTGAGTTGTCTTTACGATCAGATTAGATTTTATATCTTAGGCACGCCCCTTTCTAGAGAGCTTTTAAGTCGTAAACGGCACACAAATAGATTAATATAAGTATAAATTTAGTTTATATAAGTATACTTTTATTGTACTTATTATACATTAATTAATATCTGAAGTTTTAATAGTATTATTCATTGTATATATAGAAAGTATATATAAATTTTATGTAAAAAGTTGTCTTTTGTATGCTCGAATTTTGTGCTTAAACGCTGAGGAACTGACATTTAAATATACAAAAGTTTTACATTACAACTATCTAAACATTGGAATTAATCGTTTGTAAATATATACACTAAAAATGTTCATGTTATTTGGGAAAAATTGACCACTGTGCGCTCTACTTAATCTGCTTGTATAGTTGCTTAAGTTGTATAGTTGCTCCTAGTTGCTTAACTTAGTTGTTGCGGTTTGACTTACAAAAACAGAGTTATCAAAATAATTGAGGCTTAGACTAATTAGAATATATTCATTCGTACATCGAACAAGAAGGCACACACACAGTTTTCCTTTCAACGATATCGAAAATCTAATCAAATTTCTCTTGATTTGGCATACAGATGAAGAACTTGGAGCACCACATATTGATGGCCTGTGATGTGTCGGCCAGCCACTGCACCGGATTGTGTATCGTCAGATAGTAGATGGGAATGCCGGAGAGTATGATGACGGTGCCAATGCCCACCTCGTAGGGAGACTGTGAAATGGATGCAATCACCAGGAAGAGGCAGACAATGAGATAGATTATGGGTAGCAGCAGATTGACTCGAATGGGTCGCTCCGTCTTGGGCTGCTTGTGTCGCAGCCAAAGCAAACCAGCCACCGAAATCAGAGTGAAGAGCGCTTCCACAAAACTGACGTAGTTGATCAGCACGTAGGTGTCCTTGATGAACAGCAGCAGCAGCGTAATTATGCACTGTAAAATAAAATAAGTTTATTAAAGTGTGGGATACAAAATAACAGATCTATGCTTACCAGGAATATCAGTGATGGCACCGGAGTCAGACAGTTGATGTTTATCAGAGAAATGGCTGCGGGCAGGTGACCATTTCGTGCTCCCACAAAGAACAGTCGCGAGGAGGCAAAAATGGCACCATTGAGTGAGCCAAAAGTCGAGCAGGCTACTGCAATTGGCATTATCCAGGACATAAAGCCGAGCATCTTGTCGCCAAAGGTGACAGCCACTGCCTCCGACGTGAGTATTTCATCAGTTGACAGCACCGAAAAGTATGCTACATTTGTCACCATATAAATGACGGTGACCACCGGCATTGAAATACAAATGGCACGCGGTAGATTGCGATAAGGATCTTTCAGTTCCTCCGTCACGAAGTTCAAGTAATTCCAGCCGGAATAGGAGAAGAGACCACTGTAGAATGCCAATGCAATAAATCCAGACTCCTTCAGACTGCCGCTGAAGGGCTGATGCCAGTGCTCGGTGTTGCCATCAGCCAAATACCAGATTCCAGCTCCGACAATTACCATCAAGGCAACGACTTTGGTACCCGTAAAAATATCCGTCACACGAGTCACCCACTTCACGTTGTAGCAGTTGATCACAGTGAGCAAACCTATGCAAGAGTTAAAGTTTAGGGTATTTTCTCAACTCTCTTTTTATCACTTTCACTTACAGATCATGGCAGCTGCGAGCAGCTGTACGGCCTCAATGGGTGCATCGCAGGAGGGCCAAAACGGTTTTAGCAGATACTGTGCAAATGTCAACGCTGTTATCGCATTTCCCGTAGGCACCAATATCAGCAGCGCTACCCACAGATACAGAAAAGCGGGCAGTGGTCCAAATGCGGCTCCTATATACGCATAATCACCGCCAGACTTTGGTATCATGGTACCTAAACACAGAAAGAGTACATTTTGAATTGTTAAAGAATTGTTATTTGCATCTTCAGCCTACTTCGGAGTGTTATCTACCTGTCTAACTGGATCATATCTTATATAGCTATATGAAACTACTGTTGGCTAGCGTTTACTCTGATCAGAAACCCTTATCTTCTCTGCGCGGGAATTTGTTATGAATATAGTTCTGTTATCTTCAAGTGGAGGTTCTGCTACCGGTAAATATTATCACTATATAACCTACTTAAATTTTATTATATATATTTTATACCTATTTATCTGTTACTTTAACGAAATTCTCAATGAGATTGATACACACTGTATCATTTTTATACGACTGGTGTGCCGCACCCAACTTAACCAAGCGGTTTTAAGAAAAACTACTTAAAACCTATAAACCGAATGTTTATTCATAAATATTCATATTCAGATCACAACCTGGGATTACTGTTGGGTCAATTTTTACTGCTTAAAAAAATTTTCTTTATATTTATAAAATTTTTTTATAGCCGTGGGAAATCGAATTTAACTTCTTTTCAGCAATTAAGACATCCGTTTCATTTAAAAATAACTTTTTGCGTCGCATCTTCACTTGAGTTCTCCAAGAACTTAAGAGACTTTCCTCAAGAGTATTTAAAGCTCAAAAGAAGCGCGCGCTCTTCATCACTCTCTCGCAAACTAATAAATCGGGGATGAGAGTAACTGTACAGGGTTCAAGGTGAACCGATTGAGATGTTTATCCAAAGACAGAAAGTGCTGTACTCGGTAACTTGGAACGGCCTCGATAAATTGCAAACTCTTAACACCCTTTTCTAGTATTGCTAAGTATGCACAAAAAATAAAATAGCCGAGGTCGTGTACTATTTACACAGATGTTACAAAAATGCAGCACTGCATTTTGTGTTCTAAGAGATAACACAATAACAAATAATTTACTTCGAAACCGCTTCAGTCGGCAAAATTACTCACCCAATTCTGCATAGCAGAGGGCTCCCACCATGCTCAGTACTCCACAGAGCACCCAGACGATTAGGGACTGACCAATCGAACCGGAATAACGAAGCACGCCTTTGGGACTCACGAAAATTCCGGAGCCAACGATGACGCCCACAATGATGGCGACTCCATCGAGTAATCCAATTTGCTTTTTGAGCTTAACACCTGAGCCCTGGCTGGAAGAGCCCGCGGAGTTGCTGCGATCACGTGCTTTTCCGGCTTCCGGCGACTCTGCGGGCACATCGAACACCTGGCGAGGTATGAGCGTGTCGCTCGCTTGAATTCGCGTCATTTTTCTCGTTTAGAAATCACAAAACTTTCAAATTGAACTTTATTTTAGTTGTTAGCTTTATTGATTGGCTTTAAACAGTCAGTCTCAGGTGCATAAGTGATGTATTTATGTGATGTATTATGCTTTAAATATTTAACACTTGCGGCTTGCCTTCAAGTTTGGACAAGCTTTATCAGTCTGCGCTCGACACGCTCAATGCCAGCGTGGATTTTATTCAAATGCTTCAAACACAATTGTTGTTTTACTTTGCGACCACATGCTTTTTAAACAAACTCTGCTTATGGAATGAACATGTATTTGTATGTAGATATGTACGTGATGCACATTGAACGTATCACCAGCACACGTGGTAGCTAATTCACTTTTAGTAAAAGAGTTCGCTGGCTTAAGGGGCACATCTTCACACGTTGAACAATTGCGTTGTCTCTTCCAGACGCGTTCCCGTTTATTGAAAATATTATTATGCTTTCGCGACAGTGTTTTCCCGATCGACCACTCTTTATACTCTCCGAAACCGAACTAAGTCGAAAATATGAATGTGCCTCCCTTTATGGGTTTGTGGTGCGACTGCTTTTGCCAACTGAACGTTTAACTTTGGCTTTGCTTTGCTTTTGCTGTTTTACTTTACATTTACGTATAAAGTGACCGCGCTCTTTTACACGCTCTCTTGCTATCGCTCTCTTTGTTAGCGCACTACGCACATTCGCTCTTTTGGTTTAGCTTCCATGTGCTTAACACAAAAACTCTAATTGATGTGCATTGCTTTTACGCCCTCCGTTCTAGTTCAACAGTTACCTGAGCGCTTTAGAGAGAGTCTAGCCCTAGACAGTACAGTGTTTCCGCATGCGTCTCTCAGTGCTTTTATCTTTCTGCTCTCTAGCTTTCTCTCTCTTTCTTTACGCATAAACTCCCGCCTTCAGAAACTTTGCATGATGCAAGAATTGGCCACATTTCTTCAGTCTGTGTATATTTATCGTCAAGTGTGTGTGAATTTGCCGCAATTTGAAGCAACCACAACGTCATCTGGTCATCTGGCAAAAGCAAAAGCACGTGCGTTTTCTTTTTGCTTTTGGCTTAAGAGAAAGAGAGCCGTAACTCTGTGAACATTAATGTAATAGTGCTTTGGACTGCCGTCAGCTCTTTTGTCAACAAACAAACATACATACACATGTGGGACTTGTGTAAAACAATATGTTGTGTACACATTAATGTGTGCAGTGTATGCTTAGTAGTCAATGACCCAGCAAGAGACTTATTGAGGTCTTTGGCAGGAGCTGTGTACCATATAATTTCTTTAATTATAGGCCTTTAATTTTCTCTGAGACTTAATATGTCAACGGGTATAATGTGCATTAAATATAGATTAAATATGTCATTAGCATATGAACACTTCAATACACTCCAATAAATACTTAATATTTGAGTTCATTCAGAAGCTATTATCGTCGAGTTGACAAAAGTGACACCTGTTTAAAATCGTATATAATCTAAACTGATTTGTGTATTTATAAATTGATTAGATGTTTATCAATTCATTTTCAATTTCAGTTTCACTTCAATAAAAGTGCCTTATAAAATTAATCAAGTGTCAATTAACGATTGAAAAACCGACTTGAACTGGATTTCTTTATGGTAAGTCAAAGACTATTTTTAATACTTTTATTTGTTATACTTCTTATTTGAAGCCGCGATATGTTTGAGCACATTATCAAATCGACTGATAAGGGTACTGAATTTTTATTGACATTTCAGCGAACTTAATTGAGTTCTTCAGAGTAATTTATTTAAATTTAACAAGATTTTTTGTTATTTATAATTTTTCTTTATTTATTTCAAACATTTTGCCGACGCTTTCCAGACGTAGTTCCATAAAAGTTCAACCTTATCGCATTCAAATGGTATACAAGTGGTCTATAGTCTATATAGTAAATAACTGAATATAAGTGCTTCTTTTGTGAAACACTTAAGCGTATTATTTTCAACTAACAAACACATAATTTCGTATTTTGTTTGCAAAAGTCTATACAGTGATCTTTAAAATTATTGCTACACACCAAGATTTTCTACTTCCACTTAGTTTTAAAAAGTTCTGCTAAATAGTTTCGGGAAAACGCTTTGAAAAGACGAGTGTGCGAATAATTGTTGCACGTACTGTATGTCCCTATTTAAAAGATCGGTACCTACTATATAACTAAATCGCTGTTGTGGTGGGGATGGGATCGGATCGGATGGCTAGGCGCGTGTATATGACATTTCAAACTGTGATAATTCAATTGTACGGTGATCGTAATCCGTAATCCCAATGAACTTTTACGGCAGACTGTATAAGTATCTATGTTTTGTGTGTGTGTATGTATGTAACCCAGCTAAATTGTAGTGCTGTGGTACTAGCGCCTAGGTTTTTATAGTGGCCTGAGATTTTGATTGTCAACTATAATGTTTGCTCTTGTTGTTGTTCACTGATAATCTAATTGTAAAAGTCGCCAAAGAGACACACGCAACATTAGTTACACACACACACACACACATACCAACAAACACACGCAGACAGCCAACGACACCCACACATGTAAATACTCGTACGTAGATATTTAGATACATTTGTATCTGTAGCTTGCCGTGGCTTGTTTTCGTCGTTGATTAACTGCGATTTCGGCTTTTATTATTATTATTTTTATTCGTGTTTGTGCTTTTTTTGGTTTTAGGTTTTGCGCCCTACTCACTCATACCCAAAAACCACCACCAACAACAACAACAACAAGAACAAAAATATGATGGATCACTTCCATATGCAATTTTCATTAATATTTCACTCCGTATTCTGTTTGCTTAATGTGCCCGAGTTATTTGTTAAACTATCAGTTTTAAAGTCCAGTCCATTATGTTAAACATATAAATTATTAGTTTAGTTCACTACATTTCCTTCACTGCAGTTCTGATTCAACTGATTAAAATCTCACTCGTTTTTATTTATACATATATGTTTTTTACATACTTTATGTATATCAAAAGATTAGAAATTTTAGCCGTAGGCAATAAAACCGTAACGCACGGTTAGAAAACCCGAATGAAACTGATTTGGATTTCAGTGTGATGCACAATAACTCAGACCCACTGGCACTGCAACCGGGAGAATAAAATACGAAGAGCTTAAATAAAATGGAAAAAAAAAATTCACAAAAATTTCATAAAATTGTCTAACTTTGCCTGTGTGTGTAGCTTTGAGTGAGACAGGAACTATCTATATATAAAGCATGTAATTAGATATGTGTGTCTACCGCATCCTAAACATAATATTAAAGTTAGTTCTTGGCTTTAGTAAGTGACGCTCTCTCTCCGAGCACATTAGCACGCATGTCCGTAAACAAAATGAACAAGAGCGAGAAATTCACCCTAAAAGTGCAATTTGCACTTTCTATTTCAACTTCTACTACTCAAACTTAGACTAAGTCATAACGGGGTAGTAAATATAAGTATCTACAAGTAACTTTGGCTTCTTAGGCTGCTAAATAAAGTCTCAAATGTTTCTAGTCATTAACGCATTTACATTTCAAACATAAATGCATACATATATTTAATACGTATTTACAATAACCATTATTTATTACTGAATATATTAGTATATTCAATATTAAGCCTACTAAAGTCATTAAACTAAATTCTATTCGCCCAGCGCTGGCACATTAAATATCTTTGCTGTATTATCCTCGGAAACGGTCAAAAGTAGATTCTCCAGTGGCTTGTAGACAAATTCATATATATGATAATGGTGTCCGGTTAGTGTAAACTTCAGCGCTCCGGAACGTGCATCAAAGGCATTTAGGTTGCCCTGTGCAGTGGCCGCAAGCAGAGTGTTCTCGTTTAGCCATTTCAAACTGTAAAAAACAAGTATATAACTTAAGAAATATCTTATTTGTTATAACTTGGTTAGAACTCACCGAAGTATGCCATCATTTGGCACGGGGCTCTCGCAGACTGTGCGTAGTGCATACTTGGCATAGTCCCACACCGAGATTTGGCCGTCCAGCGAACCACAGGCGACGAGTTTTAGCTCCGCTGAAGCGGGTGCAAAAGCCACACACTCTATGCCATGTTCCGACTGCACAACATTCACAGGTCCATTGTTGGTGCAGAAAAGCATCTTGCCTGTAAAGGAGCAGAATTTCTATACATTCCAATCTATTTTAATTCCTCAACTACTTACCGCTGCCCTCTGCGCACAGATAGAACGGGGAATCGGGCTCACAGGCGACCACAGCGTGTGAGATTTCTCCCAAGCCCAGTGGATGCTCCTCGTTCACCTCCATGAGCACTTGGGAGGTCTTCAGGTCCCACAGCTTAACCACACCATTCATGTACACTGTGAACAACTTTTTGCCATCATGGCTGAGTTCACCCGCCTCGCAACGCGTCGACTGTCCTGGCAGAATCTTGCACTCTCCGCTGGGTATGCGCCAAACGTAGACCTCACCACTGTCGCCACCGGCTAGTAGCACATTCGCTCCACGATGCCAAAACATCCAAGCCATATCGAACATGGAATACTCCCAGATTTTGTTCATGATGGGACGCTCTTCATGCTGTTCGCTTACCTTAAACACCTGCAGCTCTCCGGATATGTCACCGGTGGCCAAGTAACTGCCGTCGTGGCTAAAATGTGTTTCGGTAACGGTATCCTTGTGCTCACTTATTTCAAACAGAACTTCGCCAGTTTTGATGTTCCAGACATAGGCTTTGTCGTCCTCACTGCCCGTCGCAGCCCAGTCGAACTTTGGGTGCAGATTGCAGCCAAAAACGGGTGCCGTGTGTTTGCTGAATGTGAGTACTGCATCATCTCTGATGGCGGCAATGCGTTCACGATCCCTGATCTCCTCCTCACCCTCGCCGTCGTCCATGTCATCGTTATCGCCAAGCAAACCCAAGCGTGCTTCCAGTTCAGCCAAAGTCACTTCTTCCATTTCCAATTCGTCATCGTCCAGTGGTTGCTCTCCATCCAGTTCAATTTCCTCTAAGATTTCATCATCGTCATCATCGAAATCTGGTCGATGTGGTGGTGTATTCTGACGCATTGTGTGTTTCGTTAATTATTTTGTTTGGTCACTATTAATTTTCCTACAAATGCCGCCATGCAAACACATGCACGTGTTAAACAGTTAAGGCGCACAGCTGATTCAGCTGCTTGGCGGTGCTGCCAACTCGCTTCAATTTAAAATGGACAAAAAATCGTCGTTTTATGGCGCTCTTTTCAAATATACTAATTTTGAAATAAATGAATACACGACATTTAAAAACATTTATTTATAATTAATGCCATACTTTTTATTTACCGTTTTATACAAGAATTTACTTGGGTCCTTTGCGCTTCGGATTTGGAGCTTTCTTTGATTTCTTTAGACTTTTTGCTTTTAAATCTTTCAATCTATTCACTAACTCATCTATTGACGGCAATTCTCCCCAATCACAGTCAACGGAACATTTTTTAGCCTTCTCGTTGTAATCATTGATTTGCTTATTGACCGTCTTTAAGCGGTTCTCTAATTTCTCAATAGTTTCTAGTAAATGTTTCAGAGAATCTTTACTCTGTTTAGTCATGCTCTTCAGTCTAGCTTCCAGATAGTCCAATTTATTGGTAGTTAGCGGATAATCAGTGGAGCTGTTGAACCTGTTCATTTTAGTATCATTTAGTTTACGTTCAAGCTCATTAATCCGTAATTCAATGTTCTTATTAGTTTCTAGATCTTTAGCCTTTTTAGCCTCAAGCAGTCGCGATTGATCCGTAAAGTTGTTAGTTAAGTTTTTCTCGAGATCTTTGATTAGTTTTGATTGGTCTCGAATTTGATCCGCTAAGGTGACCAAACTATCAAAAGGAGGTTTTTCAAGTGGCACAAAGTGTTTTGATTTTTTTTCCATAATAATTTTCCTATTTAACTTTTCATTGAGATCTATTATTTCCATTGCTGTTTCAAGCTTTTTGTTTCTATGGGAGTCCATATTTGCACTATATATTTTCATAAGCTCCTCGAAATCGTTTGCCTGTAGTTTTACTGCATTTAGACAAGTACTTAGTTCACTGTCTGTTTTATTAGTCGGGGATTTGTTTACTTCACTTTCCGATTTATTAGCTAATAGATTAGATAGATTCCCTAAAAGACTGTCTAGTTTTTTATTCATTTCTGCCAGCTTAACTGCTGCATTATTTATAGTATCATTTAGATTTGTCCAATTTTTATTCTGAAAATCAAAACTTTCATTTTTCATGTTAGAAGCAATTAGCTCAGCTTTTTTTTCTAGCTTATTTAATTTGAAATTTTCTCTTTTCTTCGGTTTATCTGCACAGATTTCCGAACATTTGTCTACCAAGAGCTTTTCTTGATTTCGATCCAAATTTAATAAATTTTGTAGTTTATTAATCGTAGCATTTGTGGTTATTAAACGTGATTTCAAATCATTCGTTGAGTTGTCTATTGATTCAGTTATTTTAAACTCATTTATAAGTCTTGCTATGTTCCTTAACGAAGGCTGAGAGCTACAGCACTCCCTTCCATTAACCTCTGTTTCGTTAAAAATCTTCTGAATTGCTACAACACGACTCTGCAGACGTGCTAAGTTTTGTTGAAAATTATTTAAAAAATCCGTTTCGTGTTTATTGGAAATATTAGCTGAAGTAGTAGCCAGTAGCAAATTCTTTTCGTTCTGAAATCTAAACTTGGTATCTATGACACTCTCATCCAAATGATAGCAACAGTTTCCGGTTTGTCCAGCTTTAACTCCTTTATCTTTTATAAACTCCAATCTTACCAATAGGTTTTGTAAATCCAGCCAAGCGAAACCGGTTGATGCCGAACGTTCGTAGGGAATCGGGCTCCTTAGCTGCATTATAACATCGATGACGTCATTGATTACTTCAACTCTGTCCCTTATGATCGAATAGGGACAACAATTCCGATTCACATCTATTTCTAGTTTATCCAGAACATTTCCAAAACTCTCAATTATATAGTAATCAATGATTGCTTCTCCCTTGATTTGATCATTGATCCACAAACCGACATCCTGCCTGGGATTACAGTAATTCATCTCCGTGTTGGTTGTTATTGGTTTTCTATCGAATGGTACTAGAGCACTTGCTATGGAGTGATCGGATGAATCATCGGTTCCCTTTGTTCTGTTGCAAATGACAAACATGCGAATTTTGAAGACATTCCAGAGATTTATTTTCATGGCTCTGCCATCGTCCAGTTCCTCCTTGACCACAAATATGTTTGAGCTCAAAAACTGTTTCTTCACCTCCTGTTGCCACATTCGCACAGTTTCCCAGTACACTCCCGACTCGAGTGATCCGAGATTTGCGGGTACACAGCCGGCTTTACGTAGATCCTCGTCGATCTCCTCATTCAGGGTCTTCGTGCCGGAACTATCGTACTGTAAGATATCCTGCTCTTCGTCATAGTCTGGCGGTGAATCCCAGAGCAAATAGCAGACCATGACGATTTTCACACAATATTCCTGTTTCATCAGAGATTCATATTCATTCAGTGCGATTTCGCTGCTTTCAGATGGAGTTACTTCATTTACCAGGGCTAGCACACACAGAAAAGCCAACATCTCGCTGCTGGCCTAAATACACAACAGTTTTATTATTTTAATAATTATTTAAAATTAATACAAAGTTATTTATGTTACCATTTTGTGTTGGAAAAACTAACTGCACTCTGAAAATGTTGCTCTCTGTTTTTATTTGCCAGCTTCAGTATAATTTATAATTGATTACCGGTGACTATAATTCATTTCGTTATGCTAGTAACTGCACTAGCACTTAAATTATGTAGGTACTAAAATGAATGCATATAATTATCTCAGACATAAATGTATTGTAAATAAACCCTTTTCCTTGTCCAGTTTTCTCTGTCATTATCGACATAAAAAATTGGATGCTGCGGGTCTTTTTACCCCTCGTTGGTTGTGTTTGTACACGTGTGTGTGTGTTGGGATGTTGTGTTAGATTTAATAACAACAAATCACGAAAGAGTTTGACTTTGACCTTAGAGAAGTTGGACCCAAAAATTTAAGACCCGAAACGAACTGCCTGCGGCAAACAAAAGAAAGGAAAAAGTGATAAACAGAATCGGAGGGTCAAAGGTCTTGAGATAAGAACGTAGTGTACATAGGGTAGACAGCAAGAACACACATACAACACATGTGCTGTGCATGTGTGTACACTGAAAACATTTTTAAGCTAAAGCACTTACCAAAAAAATCATTTTTAAAGTATGGGATTGGGAACTATTTTTTAAATTCAAAAATTATCTATAAATAAAACCCACTCGAAGTTTATATTTTGTATCGTCATACTTCATAAAGATACTTATTTAAATCAAGTATTTCACAAGTATTCGGCCTTTAGTCCTGATCACTTTTCTCTTATAAATTTAATTTATTTGAGCTCTAAGTAAGAAGTGAAGAAATAAATTAAAATAAATTAAGAATAAGCCGTGATTGATTTTAACGCAGAATCCCAGACTATTTTTTTCAGTGTACGCTCATGACACGACATGACTCGTCAGTTTACTACACACACACACACACACTAATGCACCGCGATGCATTTTGTATATACACAATAAAAGTGCACTGCTCTTATGTGATAAGAACTCCCGTATATATCGTTATGTCCATGTGTTTGTGTATTAGTGTGCGTTCTTATCTTTGTTTATAGTGGCCAGTTTTGGTGGCAACCTCTATAAAATAGCGTGCACTTCCCAGAAGCCAGTCAGTTCTAAGTGAAGACCTCTGACGTCAACATGACTCAATCAAATTGGAGTTCAACCAAAAGTTCCAAATTGGAACTGAAACGAAGCTAAAGCATTAAAAATGCATTGCAAACTCGAAACTCTACACTCTACACTGTGAGAAAAATCTCTAAAAATGCAGAGCATTTTTAGAAGGAGCTTTAAGGCGCTTCAAGCGCAACTTCTTACGTTTTTGGTTGGTGTAAAGCTTTAAACGTGTTAAAAGTGTCATCGCACTGGGATACCTGAAAGATTCGCAGTGGAGGACACCGAACGACAGCACCGGGCATGAAAATAGTGCAATCTCTGCGCTAATCACACTCATCTGTTGGGGAGTGTGAAGCAAAGACTTGAAATGTGCAATATATTTTATAGTTTTTAATGTTTAAGTCAGTTGTATATTGTTTTATCTTTGATTTAAAGAGTTTATTAATTGTTAATTGAGAGAACTTGAAGAGTTCTCTTGTTATTCAATTCAAGAACAACAAAATTATCAACGTCTTCCATTCAATGTAATTTTGTAGCTTTGTTACTTTAGTTTAAGCAGGAAAATGTAAATAAATTAATTATAAGAACAATTTATTGGGCTTTTATTCTGTTTGGTTTTCAATTTTTAAAGGAATCTATTTATTGGCTTTTATTCTGTTTCCTTTTAAATTTTATTATTGAATATTTATTGAATAGCCAACGTATTAGATAGATTTTTCTGCTGAGAAGTGTCAAAATGTAGTAGAATCATTTTAAAGGCTGTTTAATGTATCATCAGCTGATTGGAATCGATCTGAAGGCAGAAAAATCTGTAGAATAGCTAAATTTCTACAAAATTTAAGATTCCTTTATTTTTGGTCCACTGATTTAGTTGTAGGATTTTATTTTAAACATTTAACCATTTAAGAGCTATTTCTGACCTGAAATTTCTAAAATCTTCCACAAATCATGCTCGAATTTCGTACCTGAAATCCTTGAAGAAATGTTTAAGAAATAAAAAGAGTAATAGCTTTTGGTATAATATTTTTGTTTATTTATGTATTTTGTAATTGGCCACATTTGCCAGCCCCTTGACAATTTAGTTTCTTTTAGACAGCTAAAAGAACAAATTGTTTTTCCACGTGTTTTTTCCGGCTTTTGACTTGAACATTATAAAACTGAATTTATAATGCCAAGTCGCCTCCAGAGTTAGTCCCGTTTTATAGTCTACCCGGCTGAGGAGATCAAAGTCGAAGTGCCCAAACTTTGATTTGAAGACCCGAAGTCAACGGTCCCATCCCGATGAACCCGCAATGCGATGTGAAGAATTTAAGACCCAGTAAACAAGTTTAGCTGCTTCCTTCAGGCTTGAGCCCAACGATCATGGAAGTTCCATTCGATGGCGTAGGGCTCAAAAGCTTTGGGTTGCAGTGAAGTCCAGAAGAAGGTGCCGGCATTGGTGCGTGCAAAATGAACAGGGACGTAGTAATCCTCTTGGTCCATGGTCTGCAGTTGGCCGGACCCGTTCTCGTTGTAAACAATAATGGCATCGTCCTTGGCACACTGACGTATCTCCTCGATGAGACGGTTCTCGAGATGCTCGTTGGCCATGTTATCCATGTCGTTGTTGAGCCACTCAAACTCGGCTTCCTTCTCCTCGGAGGCAATGTAGGAGCTTCGCTTGGGCTGCTTTGCCTTCTTCTTGAAAACTTGGCCCAACAGTGGTTTCAGCAAATTGGTAAGACGCCTTGTCGGCGACACTTTCGATTTGTACGAAGGCATCGATAGTTTTTTGGTATTGCACTTATTGAGATTGAATTGTTTATCAAAAGTCGACATTTTCAGGTTGCTGCGTTGAATGTTTGTCATGTAAAATACTTTGTGTTGTCACTGTAACAGTCGAGCTGCTTCTGATGCTCTCTCTCAACTGCCTGCTCTATTTATACACTCACCAGCAGAGAGCGCCGTCTTATGCTCCCTCTCTCCCACGCTCTCCGTGAGCGAGATGCTGCAGCATCTCAGCCAATCGGTGTACAGTACGCCAAGCAGGTGGTGGAACTGAAATTTCTCACGTTCGTGTAGTGTAAGGAATATCCAAGGATTGCAGGTAGGTGTCCTGGCAACTTGGCCCGAATCAAATAACGTCTGAAGCGTGGGAAACTCATGCTCTGGCTCATGTGCATCTAGACATGTGCGGCTAGACAATTATCCTTGCAGTTTCTTTATCTTTGACGTGGGAACCAAATATTTTCTTATTTCGCATTTTCCTTTTTCCATATAATCCTAAAACTACACAACAATCAGTTCTCAAATGTTTCCCATGCTTGACCAACGACCGTTAGAAATCGAGTTAAAGATACATTCATAATTATATGTACGGCATGCATATGAAATCATGTGGCTATAACAGGATTGGAAAGTATATACTGCTTTAAAATTTGTATATATCTCTAACTAAAGACGGTGTGCATAATTTGTGAATATGTTTAGATTCCTTACTATAAAAATGCTTACCTTTTTAATTGCTAAAAATATATAAATGATTTAAACAAAACTTTTAGAAAATTTACATTTTACTAACTTAACTTTTTACACGACGATCAGCTTGTAAAACCAGTAGAAAGCCCCGTGGTCTAGCTATTCAATCTGGACACAGCAGGAACTTTTGATTAAGGAACACGCAGAGCATTTCCATAACAATAGCTTGATAGCACAGGTACATATATATGTACCTGTATGAGTAGTTTTTCAAATACTGAATAAATTTGAAACAATTCAAATAAAAACAGGGAACTGTACACCGAGTTGAACCGCATTAATAGTCCGGTCGACCCAAGATTATGTAGGGTTATTGTGTGTTGTGTAAAGTCCCTACCTGTTTCAATGCAATATGAGATTTATTTTTCGAACAACCCAAGAAACGAGAAGAGAAGAGAAGCAAAGAAAAGTAAAGAAAACAAAACAAAATCAAAGAAGCCCTATGGCAACAGGTTTTTATTTATTTTTATTTTCATTTTTTCGAGACAACAGGTTTTAAAGTCTGGACCCCAAGGAACAGGTAGTCAAGGAAGGGTTCGGTTCTATTTATTATTCTGAAATGGAATGTTTGGATTATACACGCAGGCAGGGATTGGAAAATGTCATTTATAAATGAAATAATAGGAAATTTCCATATTCATTGAGTAATGATATATTGCCTTCAAAAGTGGAAAGCCAACGACCCTTTTGTTCAGATTAAATAATGAATTTTAAACATGTTTTGTTAAAGAATTTTACATTTTTATTTTAGTTTTTTATACAATTAGTTGGAAAAGAAAAATTGTTTTATAATCAGACTTAAATTTTATTTTTTTTCACCCGATCAAAAAGGGGTGTTACAGTAAAGCTTTCTGAAAGTGGAGCTTTATGGCGCTACTCAAGTTTCCCTCGACTTGTATCCGATTTGTGGCACTAAGTATTTTGTAGCAAGTCTGCGGTTTTCGGTCGAATCTTCATATTTTGGGAGTGTAGAAAGCACATCGTTTTGACTGCATTTTTGATACTTTTGAAGGGACTGTAGCTGCGCTTTTTAACGGCCGTCCGCGGAGGGTTGATCGTCGAGTTCTGTAGAGTTTCGTAAGTCATTGCAACAAAGGAAAGACAACTGAACTTTTCCACGTTCGGAATTGATTTGATGCTCATTTTTCAAATATAATTTGTATTTATATGTTGAGCCTTTTGAAGCAACCCTTGTTTTAGTAGATTTTCTGTAGCCAATCACAGCATCGCTACACGCAGGTGTTTCTTCATCTCGAAATTGTTTGCGTTGAGATTGTGACTCACGCATTTCTTGGCCCTGAATCCCAAGCTATTAGCAGGTAGTTTAGGGTCCTCGTACCGGTCCTTGCCTCGGTCTCGGTCTCGGTGTCGGTCCCTCTTTTGGTCCTGCACGTGTGAGGGTCTCATGCATTTACACTTTTGAGAAAAACAAAAATCTTTGGCTTCTTCGGTTACTTCGGCTACTTCGTGGGAGATAATTACTTCGTTCTAATACGTATTGTTTATGTTTCGGTGCGGCAATCATATTAGATTTTTCATATCCCTTTTCACTTGTAGTCTCCAATTTTAGTGCTGTATTTTCCCCGAGGAGTTTGTTTTACAGAATTTGTGCCTTGATTAGTCTTTTTCATGGTTAATGGATTGACAGCGGAGCGTGAAACCTTGAACCCTCGTTAAACATATGTTGTCCGAACAGTATTTGCTGTCTAAGGCATTAATTATTATTGATAGGAACAGGTAAACTGGATTCGGGATGAGCATTATATCAATTTTACTTTATTGAACCGATTGTATTATCTCATTAAAGGTCAGTTAATCGCCAGCGAGGTGCTCTAATTGCTAGTTATGATGCAAGCGGTTGTTTTAGATGATCGTTTTTTTAGTAGTTTCCTAACAAAATGATTAAAAAGCTTTTGTGATTAGACATAAATAATTGTACTAAATTCGTATATTTTTAACTCGATCGTTGTGAGAGTAATGTTGGAATTTAACTTATAATAAAAGCGATTAAACCTTTAAAAGAGTTGAGCAACATTTAAATTGCGTTTCCTTACATCTTTATTGCATACTTTTACGCTCAATAATAAACTAAAATCATAGGCAAAACTATAAGCGACAGGTAAATTTTAATCGTCCTGAAAGTATGCAATGCTATTTTAAAATCACTAATTGCTAGCAATATTTGTAATTTATAAAATGATTAACGTTTTTGCCGTCCTAATATGTTTAAAATAAATTACTTTGGTTAAAACTGATTAATTTTGTTGAGCTGAGAACACTTTTCTGCTAATAGTGGATAAAAAAGTTCTCATAATACTACTTATCTTTATTTTTTTTTTTTTGTCCCGTATCAAGTGTCATAACAAAAGAAGGCATCTGAAACCTTATAAAATTTGTACAATTTTGCATATAATTTTCAGTGAATGTGGTTGTTTTCATAGACTAGAGATATGATATGTTGTGTGAGTATATTATGTTTCAGTCTTATAAAAATTAATGTGAAATTGAAAGCTTTAGTTTTACACAGAATTAAATTTGGAGTGAGTTCGGCTTCTTAGTTCGAGCTAAAAATGATAAGAAAAGATGCACGTATCATTTTTTGGACACTATTTAATTGCTTATAATTTGAACGTTCATTCTAGAAGCCATGTATTAAGGGAAAACTTACAAAAACTATTGTGTGATGAAATTCGAACAGTTCTCTTGCTTTCTAAATTTACTATCCACAATAGTTTTCTGTTCTATTGTGATTTTTGGGTAAATATTATGCGGTTACCAGCATTGAAGCAATTTAAATTACTCTTCAATGCTGGTAAATGTATCTGAAATGTAGTGAGATGTATTGAAAAGCACAGTGGATTTCTAGGTCTAGGCATTTATTTAACTTAAGGCTATTTTACATGGAAGACAATGATTCTTAGCTTAAACTTAACCTAACAAACAAACATGGAAGACAATGATTTTCGTAATTCTAAACTTAATAGAGCTAATCGAAAATCACAATAATTTACAAGCATTATTTAAAGATTTGTCACATTGAAGTTGGTTTCCAGTGTTGAGCTGGTGTATCAACTATACCCTAATATCACCCTGAGATTGCGGTCGTACCAATTGTAACACCTACTCCGATAATTCGACGGAGTTGGTGACACTTGGTATTAAAGCTGCCATTGATGTTGGTCTCTTTCGGCCAGTTGGTTGGTTGTTTAGGCCTGGACCCAGCGGTCGAATCTCTCCCGCATTTGGAGCTCCTGCTGCTGCTGCTGACGTGTTGCATCTACTGATGTCCAGAAGAATGTGCCACTGCTGGTGCGTGCAAAGTGTACCGGGATGAAAGTCTGATCGGGTTGAACGGGAACAATTTGATGCTGTTCACCTTGTTGCACGATCATGGCCACATTGTCGGGGCACTGGCGGAGATCGTTGAAGAGACGCTGCTCCAGTTGCTCGTTGGCCATGTTGTCACAGCTTGCAGTTGGATCTTTGCGCATATCCTCCAGCGATGAGTTGATTTCATTTTGCGATTGTACCTCAGCCAGAGTTTTGCGTATGAGTTGCTTCTTCTTGATCAGCCGCAGCAGTGGTTTGACGAGTTTCTTCAGGCTCAGCATTGCCATTGTATGTTGATCTGATTTTCGCTGCATGATGCTCGTTTCGAACTTGTATTCCCGTGTGATGAAAGACATTTTACGTATCGAATATTTTTTTATTTTAATTGAAACTATTTGCAACAGGCGATTAATGTTGCTACGTTGCTGGTCGATGATGTTCTGTTCTCCAGCCTGCAGAGGCACTGCTTTTATATGCTCAGCCAAGGGAGTCGAGCCTCTCGCTGTGCTCACGTTGCTCTTCGGTTATGTGGCTCTCTTTGTTCTAACAGCCAATGAAAATGCGCCATTCTGGCAGGTGGTTGCGCAGCAAGAGAGCGAGTGCATAAGAGAGCGAAGTGCAGAGAGTGCATTTTACAGATATTTCAAAGTGGAATTTCGGTTACTATTTTTTGTTTCATCGAAACTGCTTTCTTGTTCCCCTGTCTCTGTTGCACTCTGCGCGCCAACGCTACCTGCCAGTCACGAAATACCCAAAAACCCTTGTTTAATTTTCATGTCTGGACAAGTCGTTACTTGTCTGTAAAAACCCTACCCTAAGTGCAGAGGATTTTAAAATTCGACACACTATTCCGAAATCCCAAAATTCCCGGGGATAAGGCAAACAATGGATTGCGTATCTTAAAAGCAATCTATCTATCTGTTTGGGAAAAGTACCGTCTACTTGTTCGTCATTTCATTGAGTCGACCCTGCACGCACATAGCAAATTACCTGTGCTGTACCTTACGGAACCAACCTGTAGGTAGCCAAAGTAACGTATTTTCTGTTTACCGGATTTTATTTGAGTTTTGAAGGTTAGTCAAAACGAATTAACGCGCTATTTTGGGATATGCCGCGTCGTCAAATTGGCAGGTATTGGGACACACAGTCCTATGCACACACACACACACAAACGAGTGTACATGTAAATTTATGTGTGTGTACTTTCGTATTTTGTTTGTCATTGTTGTTTTTAGGATTGCTCTGTTGGTGCTTGAAGAATTTACGACGCGGGAGTTGTATCCTCAAAATTTTGTGGAATTTTGTCGGCACATTAACTGCGAGCCTTTCTAATTGTTGTTTTTGCATGCAACGTCTCCTCTTAAGTGTTCAAACTTGGCTCAAGTCTGGCTCAGACAGCATTGCTAACAAAAATAGTTATCTATACTAAAACATAGTATATTTAACTATTTTTCCTGTACTACTTGTTACTGGTAGAGTAAAAGGGTGTATATCCTTAGAATGTACATGTGTAGCAGGGAGAAGGAGGCGTGTCAGACTCCATGCTTTATGGGTTCTGACACCATTAAAATATCCTCTAGCAAAGTCGGTCAAAAATTTGTTATTTGTATGGTGAAGTGCGCCCTGGAAAGAGTACGGGGTCATTAACAGTCGCTTGCTCGACAGTAGCCTTTTTACTTGTTTTACTTTGTATAAAAATACTTAGTCATTAAAATAAACAATATAGTAAAATTCGTACTTAGTATTATAATTTCGTTCTTGTTTATGTTAGCCAAATGATGTAATTAAATTGACTACATAAATAGGCAACTGCGTAAATATTCAAATTGCGAAGTACTATTGTTTTGAATGTTACCCATTTAAATGAAATGTCGATATCAAGTCAGATCCAATTCAGCAATCAACTCAAGTAAACGCATTCCACAATGTCAAAAACTCACCTGAGCATAGTCTTCTTTTTGGCAGTATTACTTACTGCTGGAAGCCAGGCCGCTCCTGTATCTGACAAATATAGCGGTGAAATACAGAAACTGTCTCCGGCAATCCCCAAAGCAAATGTGGTTGATTTGACTATTCGACTCGTCAAGGGCGCCACCAATGACGTGATTAAGGCCAAGATTCAGGATGCTGCCAATGGACAATTGAAGGGAATTTTTCCCTACAACGACGAGGAAGTTCTCTCCACCGACTTTCTCAGCGAGACTTACTTGTTCGTGTTTGACCCCAAGGCTGGCTTCGCACTAAACGATAACTTCTTAAAGTTAGTTTCATGGTATAACAACGAGTTCGCTTATTCTAAGCGTGTCACTGACGAAATCAAGAATTTGCAGAGCGAGGATAAAGCTACCAGACCTTGTTCTTGTAAATAGCACTTAACTTAACCATATACTGAAAGTGAAATTCAATCAAAAATACAGTAGTAGTTTTACTATAGCATACTTCAGGTTGATCAATATATGAAATAATGATACTACAATTTATTTTATACACTTGATAGAAGTGTAAATTAAAATTAATACTTAATATTAATATTCTTTTAAATTCATTTAGATTTAAATTGCTATAATTATTTATTCATATACCTAATACGTATGTAAGTAAAACTGTTTCATTAATTGTTATTTTGTTTTTATGTAAACTAAAAATTTGTAATACACAACATCTTAAACTTATTCGTATACCCATTATAAATTCATCATAGGTATATAGAGTGTGTGACACGAGGTCGAATACAGCGTATAGGATTGACAATATAACGTGAGGTTGATTCATGCAATATAAATGCCAATGTATCAATTTTGATTTAAATCAACAGCCTAGACTCTAATACTTTGCTATTCGTTTAGCTCTTTTGGAGCTTGGAGAAGTCCCCAACTCCCCAGGCAATTATTGAAGTAGGGTATCTAGTAATCGACCGTTTGCCTTTCAATCCATTATTTTTGTTTCCCCGAATTCGAGAATGTTTTGAATTTGAATTCAGTTTTTTTGTTATTTTTTTAACGGTTTTCCAAACAATGCAATACTCAATCTATGACATAGATGTTTTTATGCCTGAATAGAGCTACAGTTTGTATGGGTTTGAACGGAACTGCCTTTGGCTAAACTCTATAGAAATGACACGCACAAACATGTTTCAGTTTTCCTTTGCTTCTTCGGGAGTCGCCCACGCTCTTAATTTCGAAAAAGGAGAAAAGTGTTGGGATTCTGAAAGACTCCTCCAATTGTTTGGGTATGCGTTTCTGGTGATTTTCAATGTCCCTTATCTTGGGACATCATCAGGGCATCTCAGAGGCGATCGCTCTTCAGGGCATTCAAGTGATGGCAGTTATCCCTTCTTTACCTTCTTTACCCGAAGTGCATTTCGTTTTGGGTCATTTTAGGGTTCGTTTCATTAATTCCACTTTTATCTTTTTTTTTTTTAGAGGCGATTGGTGTTTTTACCTGCAGCGTCTGATTCTGACCCTTGCACGTGTGTGACCTAGTGCCACCACATCTAAAAATATACAATCGGTAACGAGTATGCAACAAAATACTTTCGAAAAGGGCACGGCAATCACAATGCAACCCAAGGAATCATGTCCAATACGGCGTAATTGTAACCTTCCGGAAAAGGGGATTAAAATTCCATTGCCGACCTTTATATGAAACTTTTGTCTATTTGAGTTTGTGTGTGTGTGTGTTATTTGGATTTTTGGGCCGTCACTTCTTTATTCTAGATTAATATCAATGGCCGAGTCGAAATTGTCATGGAATAATTCTTAATCCGAGATTTTCAATGCATACCCACTAGAAGTAAGCATATAAATATGTACATATGAACATCGGCGTGTAAAAATCGTGTATCTAGACTACTTTTAAGTGATACAAAATTGAATTTTTATTATTAATTCAATACTTTACACTATATTACGCAAAATGATTCAAATACAAATTTTGTAAGTATCCGATTGCGAGGGTTTAATAAGTTGCTTGCCTTTGTGTTTGATTTGATTCATACGTAAGGAAGTAGATTTCAAATTTTGTCGCAGGCACGTTAGTTTATGTTAAGCCGGACGTCCGTGGGCAGTGCCCTAAGTAATCGGGTCGCGGAGGATCTTACGACCTAAAGTCCAGCATCATACGCAAGCGCCCCGCGTATGCTAGCAGCTTCCATGACGGTATTTTAGAGGCCTCCTTCATTGAGGAGAGTAGGGTAGCAGAATTGTCGATGTTCCAACGATTTTGGGGGGTGTGAGAATCGTTGTATTTTCTACAACTTGTGCCGAAAGGTATAATCTATAAAATAAATTATTGTAGGATTAAATTTTTTGATAAATATTTCGTTTCTTCTAATATTTTTGTGTACACAAATGAATAAATGATGATAGAATACGAACTAAATTCCAGAATTTAGAGTGTATTCGGAAACTTTGACAGCGGATTTCAGTCGAATAAATGCTTACCGTTAGTTGTTTCTAATAAATTTTAGAAGTGCTCATTCAATCTCAGCATTTTATTCCTGTCTCGTAATACTTATCATATTTTATCGTCTTACAACAGCGATGTTTAGCAGGTTTTTGCCTTATCTAACTGTTTGTGTAAAAATATGAAAGATTACAAATCCAACCTTTTTTCTAAAACGTTTTGTATTCATACCCAATCGGTACTCAAATACTTACAACAGGTTGTACAACTGTACAATTTCACAACCTAAAAGGTGACATGTACCTGTGCTGATCAAGTGTGAAAAATCGCGCTGCAACCTTTCTTGACAATTCTGGAAATTTTCGAACGATTCTTGGAATGTCAATGGAAAACAGGACGACATTAACTGAAAACTGTGCTGGCGCCGGCGTCCTGCTGACAATTTTCTAACGGATGTGCGTACCTGTCTCAAGAAAAATAATTACTTACCTGTTAAATAAAAGATTTGTGTCTTCGGGTAAAGAATAAATAGTGCAATTGCCTTTAAGGCACTTTAGCACTTCGATGTGACTAGAAATTTAAAATATTTTTATATACTCGTACTTGTGTGGGGCCTAAAAGCATAATCATGTTGTCAGTGTCTACCAAATGCTGACAAACACTTTAAGGATCGTTAGTTATCATGCACTTCATTAAAATGCGTTGAGGTTGTTGGCTTTCAAGAGGAACGATAGTTTGCTTGAATAAATTGACTGTAGTTTTGGTAATTTCTCTTGGTCCCCAGCCCCAAATACATATCATATTACCCAAGGAAAGATATAGTAGAAGCATATGGTCTAGTTTTCATTACTGATTAGTAGAGATTACTGGTACATGGTAAACACTTGTGTACTCAACTCCCCGCCACTTGAAACGGCTGAGCAGATAACCGATAGTTAATGACAAGTATTCCGATTCGATATGGAGTTCAGATTCCATACGCGGCGTTTCTTCGCTGGGGTTTTTGAGGTTTAGGTTTTTGTGTTATGTATTGCACTTGAAAATTAAAACAGAGAACGGTGTCGTCAAATATAACAGCGATCGGGACACCAGACATCGGTTCTCTGGCTCTGTAATGCGATACTTGGGAACACACAAATTCAAATTCAGTTCAATCTGTCGCCGAGGCAACACAAAACTCAAGTGTTGTCTAAGGTCATAAAAATGTATCGAATTTCAACTCAAGTACAACTAATGTAGTTTGTCAGGTTTTAATTTTATGTTGTTGATTTGCTAAATTATTTTCGAGCTACTCCTTGAAAAACTGTTATATACCCCAAAATATATGCACGTGCACCTAGATACATAAAAAACCAATAAGTCCCTACCCTAGAACCACAAAAATAGTTTTCGACTACAAACTGAAACAAATTTTAACCCAATTGACCGTTGGCCATTTCTCACTAAAGTCCCAACGAGTCGGTCACTTTCCTTTGTGAACACGTGTGCGAGACTCTTTTCTGTTCTCCGTTCTTTTCTCCTGTTGTGATCCTCAGTTTTGTCCCCTGCGGTGCAGCGTTTTATTGATTTGGGTTTTTCCATTGTTCATTGTTTTTTTTCTCTTCTCTCTTTTAATTTTTTTTTTCCTTCTTTCGGACAGTTCTCGTTGCGCGTTCATGTTTGATCATGTTTATGTACATACTACGTGTGTGTATATAAACAACTAGAATTGATGCATTTGTACATTATGTAGTCAAGTGTTTGAGTTGGATCCGTTGGGTCCGAAATTAGCCGTTAGAAGTATATGTGCACTTATGAAACATTCTATGTTGGCAACTAATTGGGTTGCCTTTTATTTTAGAATATATTAAAGTGTACTCCAGCTTAGCTAAACTTACTAATTGTTTACTATTTGCTTTATATACTGATTTATTTGCTAATACATTATGTTTTTATTAAATGATATTGAAAAATAAAAGCAACATCTTGAGATTTAAACTCCGCACTCAAAAAAAGTACAGGGTACCATTGGGTTTGTCAGAACCATACTTTTCCTAGCCCATAGATATTCTTGATCATCAACAGCCAGGTCGTCCGTCAGTAGTTCATAGATTATATGCGTTAGAAGCATCAAACTTGGAATAAGACTCCGTCTATACTCGTACGTAGCTCAAGTCTATTTAAAATTGTTGCTCCGCACCTACTGTCCCAGCAAGTTGTAAAAAACCATTTTCGTAACACCATAACTTGGAAACTAAGTACTAAAGCCTACTAAATTCACACATTATGTATATGATATAAGTATCCTTAGTTTGATATTGATCAGACAACTATATCGTACAGCTCCCGTTAGACAGATAGGCTAAAAATTGCTTATTTGCATGCTAAGGTGCGCCCTAGAATGAGTACGTGGTCTTCAGCAGTAGGCTCGCTCGGCTGCAGCCTTTCCTAGCTGTTTTTATATATCTTAAAATAAATTTAACTTAAGATGTCGATGCTAGAATAAAGAATCTACGAGATATTCAGGATAACAAGGAACTGTTTCTAGTAAACGTAAAGCATATGTTGACAAACACTAATTAACCAATCTCGTTACAATTTTCGAATTGAAAAGACAATCAAAGATTTCATTTCTTTGATTTTTAGATGCAAGTAAACATTTGAAATCTTCTTACATTGGTTAAACAAGATGTTTATGGGAAAATTAAAAAGAAATACATACAAATACTTTATATGTTCTCAAAGTATTCTGAAAGGATCTTTTGATGTAATAAAGCCACAACTTCGGTCTCTTCAGGCATTGCACAAAAAAATTAGAAAACCAAAAAAAGGTTTTGAAAATTGCTCATGGCTTTGACGAAATAAAATAAATAACAAGATCTGCTTTTTATGTTGTTTTCTATAACAATTTTGTAAAGAACTGATCTGCGTCGGAGGGGCAATTTAAAAGATTATCACGTTAGGCTGTTGCTTGTATTTTTATCGCTGCTGAAAAGGGCATTTAAAATGAAATGAAATGAATTGAAATGAAATGGGACTTTGTTTGAAAGAGAGAGACTCTTTTGTGTAAACATGCATGGTATCAGTAGATTTGCTTTATCCTGTGCTGTCGTGTTTGTGCCTGCCATTCGACTCTGCCCGAATAGACGACCATTATTCCATGTTCAACAGGATAAATTCCTAGAGGTTGGAGGAGAAACCTTTTTTTCTGCCGCTGTAAATTTGAAATGGTCCAGCACCAAATTAGAGCTCGTTAAAAGGCACACTTTTGTCTATTCGCCTCCGATGCCTCCGGTGCCCCCGGGACCGTAATCCCCTATGTGTGGCAGTGGAAGAATCACGTTTCAACAGTTTCTACTGCTCACCTACTGACATTCCCTATTGCCTTTTACCTATTTGCTGTTGCCTATTAATAAGACTGGTGGTTGGTGGCTGGTGACAACACGTGAAACTCCATGACGTCTCACTGTGCCAGACATTTATACACATATATATTCATATACCTACCTACCTCCAACCCCCTGGAGTACAAAAGCCAACGAAGACACAAGGAGACAATTTCTAAAAATCTGTTTACAAATATTTTCAATAGTGTACCAAACAATGTGCCTACAAACAGTTCAGTATTCTATGCGTGACTTTCTGCACCAAAGATCTGTTTCTTGTCGCTTGTTGTATGTTTTATGTTTACAGCTATTTTTCAGTCCCTAAAAAATTACATTGTCATATTTCTTACTTACAAATTTTTCGCTTAAAGAATTCGGCAACTGCAAAGGGCCTCCAAAGTTTCATTTTAAAATTAACCTATTAACAACTTCATGGTTTGTAAAAAGTGGTATATGTATAAAGTTATTTCCTAGAAGGATTAAATGTTTGGTTTCTTCTAGATAGAACAATCATTATTGTTTAAGCTGAAAGCATTAAAAACTTAAAACAGTAGGACTATTTTAAGATATATAGTAGGAAAGCATCCAGTTCAATAATAAATAGTTTCTCTGATATCAAAGATGTTATAAAAGTTATAGAAAAAATCAATACCAATGCAGTGTTATTAATATTTGATTTGTGCAATTTGAGAAGGCGTTAGGGGCGTGACAACATTTGAAATAAACTTGATCTGCGTACACAAGGGACGGACTGCTATTCTTACCTTGGTGGCTCTACATCTTTAAGTATATGAGGTTTCGGTATTCATACGAACCTACAGACGGACAGAAAGGCAGACAGATGATGCTGATTATCAATACATACTATATTAGTATTTTTTAGGGTCGAAAACGCCCCCTTTCTGCCTGTTACACACTTTTAGCTTCTGATTAACCCAATAGATCGCTGTACTAAGCATTTTTCAAATGCAGAAGTACTAACATGTTGCTTAAAATACGTTAATGAGTATTAGCTGACTCATATAGAAAAATAAATATAATAATCGGAATAATTACAAAAACATAGATATGTTACCATTAAAAATTCTTTTATTTCGGAAACCGCTAGTTGAAACTGCATTAGTTGAAAACGTAATGTTTAAGTCGTTCTAAAACGCACAAAAAATAAAGACTTGACTTAAAATATATTAAATTTAAATATATAACTCATAAAGGTATACAGAGCCACAAAACGTTAATATATTTAAAAGATAAGGAGTCGTGACAAGAGTTGAATTACTATTCCATTTAAAAGATAAGTAAACACATATTCTAAGAGCTTTGTTTGTTATATAATATATAAATCTTACTGTGTATGGCTATACTAAAGTACGAGATTTCAAGACATTTAGGTTTTGAATACTTTTATTATTATTTCAGCATGTCTTAATTCTACTGCCCTTTATGTATCTTTTCTGCTTACAATCTTTTCAAACGGTACCTAAGGAGGTTGAAATTATTAGAATTGAAATATGTTTCTTTCTTCACTAAGTTCTATAATTTATGCATAATCTCCCATCGAAAGATGTGTAGAGTTTTCCTTAAATTTCCATACATTTTCATGTATGTTATTTTAAGTTTTATTGAAGTAAAGAATGCCTAATCTACTTCATAGATTTGTGCTATTGATAACAAATTTCAGTCCCGAAATGTTACTTAAAAAGAGCTCGAATCGTAAAATGTTATTGTAAGATTATGTTCCTTTTTTCCCTTTTCACTTCTCCCTTTTTTCCCCGAAAACCAAAAAGATTGACAATAGAAAATGCCAATAGAATACACATAAGAACACACATGTACAACAGCCAAAAAGTAAAACCTTAAATTTCAATGGTCAACCACCGCTTCGGCTTACCACTGAGGGATGATTGTGGGACTGTATCCTGATTCCTGATTCCTAGGCTCCTGGGTTCCTCTATAGGAAGCACTTAGGTACACAAGACCTTTTGCCAGAATCGACATTTTTTCTCCTCTTGATTTTTTTTTTTGGTCCTCCATTGTTGTCAGTCATGAGCTCATTTGTCTGTCGCCTACTTTCATCGGCCTCGGTTTTTGTACATTTTTTATTTTTTCTGTTATATTTGAGATATCAAATATCTAATAACATAATGTGTCGAGTTTTGATAAATCATAACAGGCAACAATATTTGGAGCTCACCCAAAACAGTCTAGGATTTCAATTTCTTTATTAAAGGTGAAGAAATTGAGTTGAGAAATTTTGGAATTGGATGTAAAAAGTGTTAAATAACTACCGTCAGTCGGTGAAAAGAATTTTAATCTAGTTTGTATACACAAAATTAATAAATATTTGAATTTCACACAAAATAGTCTAGGATTTCAATTCCTCCATATAAGGGGCAGTACTTTAACTCCAAAATTAGGATTTAAGAAACGATTGGATGGATTGTATGTCAATGGTTTCCAATATAAAAATCTTTGCAAAAGTTACTGAGTAACTTTAATACAGGGTTTAAGTTGTATTTATAATCGTAGAGTTTTATATTATTTACACCGTTTTTAGCCCAAATTATTTATTAAAACTGGATAATGGTCTATTTTATTTTCAACTGCCTGAAATCATTTATGGCTGATAATCTACCCAGAAAGATTTATCTTCCTATTAAAATAGATTTGACGACACACATGAATTTCTATGTGTTCCTAATTACCAACATTATTTGATTAGATCTAGTACAGAACACACAGTGCACACATGATGTGAGATACCATAAACTATCTGGTTTACCAATTTTGGTAACAAATTGTATCTATGAGACGCGTGTTGATCAAATCTCCTGTAGCAAACAAAGTTCACACATCGTGATCTATGATAGTGAGTTCTATCTGGTTTACCAATTTGGCCTGCAAAGTTTATCTAGTAAATGCTAACATATGATTACTGATCAGATGCGATAGTTTAGGCAGATAGATTAGAGTTGAAGCTAATCGCAGTTGCTATCGTAACGCAGCTCATAAGATGTGATATTTGTCACCATTTTATGCAGAACTTGGCTACTTATTTTTATCTGAGGAATGCAATCTTGAGACCCTGTAGCTGATCTTCTCTTATTCTCGACAGCTCACTCGGATTAACAAACGGTGCAGACTCTCTGATAGATACTGATCAGAGAGCGAGTAGCCAGGATTTAGTTTTGTTTGCGACTCAAGACATAAATATTTTCAGACATTCGGCTTGTCATTTTTGTTTTCTAGCCAGATTCGAGTGTGCTGATAAAATAAACAATGCACTTTTGGCTCAAATTTCAAGCAATCTCTTACTTCTATGTGTTGTCTCAATAAACACCCAGACTATTATTAGCCTTATCGGACTGGATATCAGCAACATATGCGATCTGATGGTTGAATGTGTCTGGGTTGGATCATTTGCTAATGTCTACTGAGAAGTTTGGCATCTTTATGGCTCTATCTAAGAAGTCTGGAGCAGTATTGAGAACTTTATTATAACTTTAAAATGTATATAAACTACATTAAATTGAATTGATCTAAGTTTAAACTAATAAAGCTAATTGCAGACAGGAAAATATTTATTGGATCTACTTAAAAAAATTTTAGACCCATTAATCAGAGATTAAGGGGGTCTATTAGGTTTGTCAGAAGCGAAATGTGCGACACAGGCAGAAGGAGGCATGGTTGAACCGTTACTGTTCGGCCAAGGCAGCTTTCACAGTATATTCTTGATCAGCGTCAATAGCAAATCTTTGAGACTATAAAAGTTAGAGCTACGAAATTTAGAATGCAAGTCCGTTTATATGTCAGGCAGATCAGGTTTATTTCACCGATCCCGCAAATAAATCCGAAAAACCATTTTCATTACACCATAACTTGCAAAAGACTAGAGCTATCGGGATCAAATTCACACATTATGATAACAGTATCAGTATAACTATCCTCATCAAGTTTAGCTTGGATCGGACAACTACATCCTATACCTTACATAGAAAAAATCGATTGAATGTTGCTTATTTATATGGAAAACCTTTAACTGGAATGAGCAGGGGGCTTTTTAAAGTCGGCTCGCTTTCTTACTAGTTTTGGTATCCTTTATACCGGTATTGAGTACCGAAATTTCCCCTAGAAAACAAAATATTTCGTTGCGTACAGTTTACAACATTTTAAAACATAAAACTATGGGTTGTTTGTTTCCGGTGCTTTGTTGCTCTTTGCCAGGCCAATTGAAAAACGTTATTGGTCAAGGCTATTGACAAAATAGGCTGCACAACATGTCGTAAAATCAAAGATTGCATTTATTGAATTCAACTCGATGGAGTAGTGAATTGGCATGTAAAATGCAACGTATTTGTTAGAAGTCCTGCGGAGATATGCACGAGTGGCTATCAATGGCTTAAATGGCCAACATATAGTTTTGTTAGACTTCCGCTGGTATTCACACTCAACTGTAGAGTGTATCTCCATTGTTCGTGGAGTAGGCACTATCCATTCACTCCTGAGCACAATGGAAATTTATCTGCACATGCGCAACGAATGTCCAGTTTTCCTTAGTGTTTCAATGGCATTTCTTTCTCAATGGTTTCGCTACAATGGCACTTTCAATGTTATACGGGTCCTACCTACTGTTTTTCTATACTCAGAGCTAAACTAAACCATTACAATTGCAATTCTGCCATTGAATGTCAATGTGGGAGGATTTTCAGCATTTTCTAATTTCTTCAAAGAGAACCAACTACACGAATTTTATTACTCTGCTGCTCAGCCATTCAAAACCTATTCTTTTATCTTACAGCATTTTTTTTTTAAATAATTAGTTTCAAGTACAAATTGCGTTTACCTAGAAATTAAGGAAAGCCATCTCATTTTGACCATATTTGGGCAGTCAATACGAATTTCTGCAATTTATGAAATACTGTTATTAATAGCTGTATTTATAGTCAATTCCAAAGAAAATTTCAATTGAAATCATTTTAAAAATAGATTTCAATCTATTTCAATACATTTCTTATTTGTAAAACTTATATTACAGTAGAGTTTTTCATTGTTTTTATAGTTTTTTGTCTAAAATACTGCTTAAAATGATGAGAATAAAATGATGAGAACTAGTCACATAAAGTATATTCATAGCTGCTATTATATAAAATACATATTTACAAAGTATTTTTTGAGCTCATCACAGGGTATCCTCCCAAATAGGGTATTTCAAAGTACAGACGCTGCTCACACTCTTCCACAAGCAGAGTCCCGAACAGGTAGTCAGCTGAAACGGGTAGAAACCGTTGAAACGGTTAGACCGTTCAAACGGTAGCGGTTGCTGAAACGGTAAACACAACTAAAACGGTAAACGCTGGCGAAACGGTAGCAGCCATGAACATTTTAAATTTGTTGTCCTTTTATAAAAGAATAGCGAATGAAATTTATGCAATATACAATTGTCGGTGTCATTAATATTATTTCAATTTATGACAGAACTTGATGTATGATTTAGTTAAAAGTAAAATGTTGTATTTTATTTAAACTTAGTTAGTTAGTTGGAATGATCACTTTGTCCATGAGACTTAAAGCTGCTTGTCTTAAGCTGGGATGTTAAGATGCATTCGGCTCCAGTCCATTATCTCAAGGCCTGCTTTGCAGGGTTTGTATTCTTTTAATTCGAGTATTTAAAGCAGTTTCTCAAACTAGAATTGCATAAATGAAATAAATTATTCTCCTTATATAGAGAGACAGTTTGCTTGAACTATCTGCTGCTTAAAAATTTGATACATTATTTTAAACTTTGCTGCATGCTTTTAGGCGCGCCAATAACTTGGGTAACTTTTATTTAAAATGAATGTGACGAATTTTATTTTTTCTGCAGGAATTTAAAAGATAGACGATTAAAAACTGTGTTATGAAATTAACTTTAGTTAAATAGCTTACAAACTTACTTTAAACCATCTGTTACTTTGTTTACTGCAGTTCAATTTTGCTAACTGCCGACTCAGCAAACAATTTAATGAAATGTTAGTTATCGTGATAGAAGATAATTATTTGTAAATTGGGCCAAGACAAGCAGGAGCATGTGTGTATTTTGAAAATCATTCTTTTTAGCAATTATGAATTATATGAAGTGGGCCGATCAATTGCTGTACTTGTGTTCCTCACATTGGCCTATACAAATTGTAACTTGTTCAAAGATCAAACGATGAAAAGCCGAAGACCACCAAGCCAAATGAATTTTCCGCTTTGATCCCGCCGTATCGAGGACCCTTATTGTAGTTGCTAATCGCACCAGGTGACGGATGCGTCGGTTTGACAGAGAGAATAGCAGGGGCGGCATACCCGAAGTGACAAGAGAATAGTTACGAGGTGTCTCTTTTCGTACGATGAGTATTGTGAGAAAAGTAGCAGTTTCCTTTCCATTTTCTTTGCACTTCTCTGCTGTTGAGCTACAATTGTGATTTTTCGGTGTTCGTAAATTTAAGGATACGTGTTGCACCTACGTTTTTTTCTCCAAGGGGCACAACAACTGTTAGATTGCATTTGCCTTGCTTTAAAAGTTGCCGCTAGACTCACCTTAGTTTAGACCACCCAGCACAGCATTTTATAGGTAGAATTCAGCAAATCTATTGTGATTAATATAGGTATGATTTTATATTGTTTTTGCTTATCCTTTGATCAATAAAGAATTTAGAGTACATGCATTTAATACTTCTTTTATTGAATTTTATCAAGATCCATTTGAATTTTTCATGCTTCTCATTCACATGATTCATATAGTAGCTGCCCTAATCCTGTAGATCTATATTTCTATACTTACATGCACACACATGTACTCATACACACATGAGGTCCTGTGGCCTAAGGCTGTATCCCATTTGAAACGGTTGATTGGGTTTCTAATAGGCTCAAAACTGACAGCGTTTTGCTCACAAATTGATTCGTTTCACTTGAATGAAATTCAATTATGAACTCATCTGCACGTGGTTCGCTCTCTGTCCCATCGCATAGTTTGTTTGGATTTGCCAATGTTCCAGGTGTTTGAGCAAGAAATTAAAATTTTTCCGCTCTTATATGTGTCGCGTCACTTATTGCTGATCAATTATTTGGTTTGATAGGAAAAGTATACAAAAACGATATTAGCAAGAGGCAACCACATTGAAATGTATCTATATATCTGTATATATTATGTATTATCCATTATTTTGTATTAGAATAAGCCTTTAATGTAATTTAAATCATAATTTAAAAATGAATGCTGAAAATCTGGTATATGTATTAAGAATATTTATTACATTTAAATAGTTTATAACGTCCCTAAGGCTTACAGATTGGTTAAACAGCACATATAATAAACAGGCTCAATCGGACAGACAGACTCACAGTTAACAGAATATTTAAGCAGCACAAATCTGACTACAACAACCTCGAACAATCAGCTGAAAATGAGGTTCCAGTGCCCCACTTTATAAAAATTCTTATTTTTTTATTTAATTCAATCATTTAAATCACTTAAGTTATCTTAAATAATTTGTCTAAATTTGGTATTAATCAGACAACTATTTTATTGAGCATCCATATAAATGGTTGACTGCTGTAAAGATTAAGTCTTATAAACAAATACAGTGAAAGCTCCCTTGGCCGGACAGTCACGGTTTCAATACTTTTGTTCGCCCATGGGAGATGTCATGCTGAAAAACTATAAAATTCATCCGGCTAAGGAAGGTGTCCCCCTGAGGGAGCTGTCTTCGAGTAGAGCTTCACTTTATATTTATATCTCTCTTATTTTATGATATTAGAAAATGAAAAACTCGATTTTAAATAGTTTGAATAAAACAGCTCTTCGATATCTTTTCTGTGGTATACCCTGCACGATTTTATATACTTTTGATGGGTTCCAGCTTTAAATAATACAAGTTACTTTCTAATTTAAATCGAACAAGTTTTCGAATATATATAAAATTTATCTGCGTATATAGTTTTAATGATTTAAAGTAACCTTTAGACCCTTTCAAAGAGATCAATTGAGACACGAAGCATCTAATTAAATTGTCGTGCAAAACCCATGTTTGTGCAATTAAGAAATCCAATCGAGGACATTTGAGGACAAATTTAAACGTGCGTTAAAATTACAATTTTCACAGTACGTAAGATGGTCTGAATTTCTTGGTTTTCTACTGACTTGATTTTGTGGAGTTTAGCTTTGGTCACATTGCAACATGACACAGGAAAGTGTGCCTCGGTACATGAGCATATGAATAGATTCCTTACAATAGGAGTGTATTGGGATGGGAGTGTAATTCGTAGTCACCCATTTGGAACAAATTGATTTTCTCTTTACGGGCGACAAAGTCGTCCAGAACAGAAAACCTACCAGATATATGGATATAGAGAGAGTGTTGTTTTTGAGGCTACGTGATCTTTGTACCATAATTAAGAATGTGAAGGCTCAAGCGTTGCAAATTGGAAGATGAGACAAAACATCCCAGTTGGCATCGGTTCAGGTCGGGCCAAAAAGGCATCTCCTTTCAAACTGTGCACAATGGTGTCTTAAGTCTACATGTCTTTGGGTAGGAGGAACACACACTTTTGTCATTCGGTGTGTATCTTTTGTGTGGGCGAGAACTGTTCGGATTTTCTATTTTTTTTGGGACTTGTCACTGCCATTGCTGACTGGACTTTTTGACAATTATTTATTTTATTTCTTAGAAATAAACATACGTTAAATCAATTGGTTCCAAATCGTTGCAATTGAATTGTAAGGACTTGCTCCTTTCGTTTCAGCTGTTCGACACGAACTATTTTCGATTTTATGCTCATATTACTTCCACAAGTTTACCTTAAATACTGATTTTAGGAATGGTTACGCGTTTATTGGGAAAATTGGTAATACATTCAGTGGAATACCGAGAAAATCGCAATTTTCACGATCATTCTAATTTGCCTTCACTCTACAATAACTCAATTTAATGACAATATACTTGAGTACCTCAATTTAAGGTGTGAAGGTTTTTGGCTTCAAATAATTGCGATTTTATTTCAGAGATTTGATTCGCCAGTTTCCGATTATCCATTAATTTTCTAATAGATTGGCAAGGAATTTTAAATAGTTAAAAGTGATTGAATTTTAATCATTTTTATAAGGATTTTTTCTTTATAAAAATATAAAAAAAAATTTTTCTAGCTTCTTCCATTAATATTTTTTAAACAATTATTCCTTATAAAAATAATACATTTTTTCTTACTTCTTCTATCTCTGTTATTAAATTGCCATATTTATATTTAATTTTTTTTTTTTTTTTTTTTTTTTTTTTTTTATGTACTATACAAATATTTTTAATATCTGTTCCTAACCCTCCGATATTGGCTTGTTTATAAGAAAATAGAAGTCCTTTAATGTCTATATATTTACTTATTTTTAACTTTTTGCTTTTTCATTCTTATTCCTTATTCTATTTTTATTTATTTTTTATACTTATATTTTTTGCTTGGTTAACAGTGTTTATAAATACAGAAATATATTTATTTATTGTTATTTGAAATTTTACGAAGAATGAACATTTTTATATTTATTTATGTTGTTTACACACATGAATGCAAGTTAACTTTCAGTGTTGACTTTAAAGGAGTTTTAGGTACAAAAATGTTTGCATAGGACGATCATCTAAAATCCACAACATGTGCACAGGTGAGTCCTGTTTGCTTTTGAATAAAACCATCAATTAGGAATTTGGTAGCGTAGAGAAGCGAGTTAAATATTTAACTAAGTACTACTTAAACACACTTGGCTCTTAGTTTAGGATGTATTATCAAGCATATAAAATTACAGTAAAAACTCAGGTATTTGTTATACACTTTATATTTTATATCTATGGACAGCAGAATACGTTAATGACGAAAGCTGATCTCAAAGCTGATCGAGGGGATTAGTGACATTTCTGTTGATACTAAATTTATCAATTTTTGATATGATATGTTGATATCCTCACGCTATTATTTTTTATATTTTTATTTTTTTTATATTTATTATTTTATTATTTTCTTATCTCTAGCGGTAAAATATTTAAGATTGCAGCCTTTTTTCTATTAAGAAACCAAATTGCAATAATTATTGTACACATTTATTGGATTAATCTTCTAAACGCAAGGATTAATTAGGGCAAATGACGTATCCCTTTTTGGTTATCGTCATTTAATTATTTAATCAGCTCTTGCTCCTTTTAAACTCAATTAGAGCTAACGATCAGACACTTATGTGGTGAAATCCTTTGGGAGCACACAGGTAAATAGTTTACCTGCCAGAACTCAAATAGGGGTTGAAAATAATGCTGTTCTTGTTGCTAGCTATTGGCTGTTTGGTGGTGGTGGTGGAAATGTAGGCCCTGAAACGGTATAAAAGTCGGCCCTTGCGACAGTAGGGAATCATTCGAACTGTAGATCTTGAACTGTGCAGATCAACTAAAAAAAATATTCCAAAATGATTGCTGCTAACGGAAACTCTCATCGTGAAAACCTCATCGTGGTTTCTGAGAAGCGCTCGTCCACGGGAGCAGTAGTGAACCTAAAGAAACTACTGAAAACCGTTAAGCGAATTTTCTCCCACTCGAAGTCGGAAGCTGTCATCGCCAAGTCCGACAAGGTCGACATCACAACCTCCTGCCCCACCGAGGAGGAACTCCAGAACTGGCTGAACGAGCAAATGGAAACCAGCCAGATCCAGCATTGCTAATCGATAAAAGAGAAAAAAGCTAAGCGTTTGAAATATCTGTGATGGGACTGGAGTTCCGACTCCAAGGTCGATAAAGGAGTTTAACGGCTTTAAATTTGCATCTGTGATGGCGAGACTACGAGACTGACTGCTTCTTGCTTGCCTCAAAAATTCTGTAATACGTGGCTATTGCAATTTACATAACTAGAAACAACTTCAATGTAAATAATTTTAGTATATAATCATTGTCTTCCATTAATTTTAAGTCATTGTCTTCCATGCTTTAATTTTAAAATAAATTTACCCTTAAGATAAAACTCCACTGCTTTTTTTGTATACTCAAGTTTTTGTGGGAGGGAAGCATAGCAGGCAAATAACTGTTGATCGCTCTCTTTAACTGTGTTGTTGGCATTGTTTCTTCTATTCTTTTTTATGGGCAGCACTCTCACTTGGGCTGTTTGTATGACGCTCTTTGATGCATAATGGAAAGAGAGAGACGATGGAGATGCAGTTGACGCTCGCATAAAGAGTCGCAGCATATGAGCAGAATAGTAAAAGGTTTGAGGCAAACAAATAATGGAATCGTTCTCTTAGCAAACACAGCTACTCTTACTATCCAGCTCTGCCGGGAAGAGACATTTCCGAAACTAGAATTGCTAAGAGTTCTTTATGATTATGAGGTTCAATGAAATGAAGTGTTAATAACGGGCTTAAAATGAATATCAAGATAATAAAACTCAAAATTTTGATTTAACTTCATTCTGAGAAATTGTAATTAAGTTTAAAGAACTTATTACAAATAAATCTATGTTCTGACCGTTATGACATTTTGTTATATACATTTTATTTTATACTTTAAGATAAGGTTATAGTCAGCTTAGTCAACTTAAAACAATTATTACGGATTTACTAACTACTGGTTCTACGATATTTTTTCGAAAGTTTTCGCACTATTTAGTTAAAAACCAACAATTGTCATATATGTTAATATTAAAAAACCAACGATTAAAATCGTACACTGGACTACCATTCTAAAATTAAATCTCCTATTAATCTGGTGTTAACGTGGCGAACTAAGGTGCAGCAGTTTTTATTGACCCACATAAAAGTTAATTAATTAGCTGACGAACAGAACATTTCATGTCGTTCTTGTTAGAATTGACTGGACCAAACGATCAGGCACTTATATGCCAATTTTCTTTCAGAGAAAGGATCAGGTAGATATTTTACCTGCCTGAGCTCAAACAGGGGTTGAAAAGAATTCTTGGTTGTTATTGGCTAATTGTCTGTTTGGTGGTGGAAATTGATGGTCAGAAACGGTATAAAAGTCGGCTCTTGCGACAGTAGGGCATCATTCGAACTGTAGATCTTGAACTGTGCAGATCAACTCTCAAATATTCTTCAAAATGATTGCTGCTAATGGAAACTCTCATCGTGAAAACCTCATCGTGGTTTCTGAGAAACGTTCGTCCACGGGAGCAGTAGTGAACCTGAAGAAACTACTGAAAACCGTTAAGAGAATTTTCTCCCACTCGAAGTCGGAAGCTGTCATCGCCAAGTCCGACAAGGTCGACGTCACATCCTTCTGCCCCACAGAGGAGGAACTCCAGAACTGGCTGAACGAGCAAATGGAAACCAGCCAGATCCAGCTTTGCTAATCGATAATAGAGAAAACGGCTAAGCGTTTGAAATATCTGTGATGGGACTGGAGTTCCGACTCCAAGGTCGATAAAGGAGTTTAACGGCTTTAAATTTACATCTGTGATGGCGAGACTACGAGACTGACGGCTTCTTCCTGCCTAGAAAATTCTGTGGCTCTTGCAATTGTTACAACTAAAAACAACTTTAATATAAACAATTTAAGTATATAATCATTGTCTTCCATTAGTCATAAGTCATTGTCTTCCATGCTTTAATCTTAAAATAAAATTATGCTTAAGAAGGAATTTATTTGTTTGTCGTTATTTATTTTTACCATTTTTGAATTGTTGTTTGCAACAAATTTTCATGGCCGAAGCATGAAATATTCCCAATTTTTATAGCAAGATACCAAAAAAAATAATTTTAATTTATCAACGTTTTGGTTTCTTTAACAATTTTTCGGTAACATTTTGATTGATTTCAGAGCTATTATTCCACAGTTATTATTTAAATAGAATTAGAAATTATAGTTAACAGGTATTGAAGGTACTGGGCGTTTGGTATTCAAAATTATAAATTAAAAAAATATTTAACAAATAAAACTAATTTTATTGTTAACTAATTTATATATTATCAATATATAAAGGATAATAAACAGTTCTGTTTCCTCAAAAGGTTAAACATATTGAAGATCTAATGTCAGTCTAGTTAACTAAAACAATATTTTGATTCATATGTGTATAACTCTCAATTTTAGCGCAATTCATTAATGGAGCTGCCAACGTGTGTTAAATTGTACTACTTGTCAATTCCGCACACAGTTTGGTCACATCTGAAAAATACCAGCTGATGTAAAACAGCAATCGATAGTTCGATAAGCAGCTACAACGCATTATCGATAGAGGCAGGCAATATATCGTATTTATGGCGCACTATTCAAATTTGAATTAGCCAACTATTCTGAATGTTTCAACTTAAATTTTCTATATTAAAGTACGCACTTGATATACTTTTGTTAAAACGGTTTATTTATTTCAACGCTTATATTAAAAGTTTCATTAACAATATACATTGAATACATTTATGTATATAATTAATATTCAATATATGTTTATGTGCACATACTTGTAGTTTTCGTTATTCCAGGTGTTGTGTGTGTGTGTGTGTGTTTGTGTGTGTATTTGATTTACTGTCTATTACTGCATTTGTTAAAAAAGATGTTACGATGAGAGCGTACTTGGAAATGATGTAAGAGTATCGCATGTAAGAATGTATCTATGTATCTGTAGGTAGGAGTATTTATGGGAGCTTTATATGAATGCATGTTGTATAGTTACAGTATCCACCAGTGGCATTTAAGACTGTCAGTAGTTGTCAATTTAAAAATATATATTTAGTTTATAACGGAAAACAGAGTACGCAACATCAACGGAAGATTATCGAATGGAAGCCAAGGTCAGAGTTCAACGGAAGAGCACACAGGAGTACACATAATCCACGTACATGTATGTAGTATGCGTTTTCTTTAGATTTTTGCTAGTGAATTTAATTAGTTGAGTTCGTTAAGTTTTGTTAAGTGTGCAACTATTAAATATAATAAGTATTAAAACCAATGGAATGCCAATGGGAAGGCCAATTGATATCGTATTAATTGTAAAATGCAAGCGAAGCCGCACAATTGCAATCACAGCTGATAATCAATGGAGTCACTGTCCAGGACAGTGGAGGACACATGCGAAACACGCCGATTCCAATAGTCCTGATACCCCGATTGCATACCGTACTGTGCAGCCGAGCGCCACGGTGGCCATTTCAGCTATTCCTCGACAACGTCCCACACCATGAGGGATGCATCTGTGCCGCCCACCGTGATGAGGGTGTGGTCACCGCAGAGGAAACGCACGCAGGCCAACATGCCCGAGTAAACCTTCAGCTCGTGGAATTCGGCACGCGGCGAGATGCATGGATATCTATGATAAAAATAATTCATTTAATTTGGATTATAATTCGACAATTTATAGTTATTACCTGTATAATCGTAAATAACCCTCGGCATCGCCGGAAGCGAGCATATCGTGTGCAGCCGATCGACTACAGGTGGCAATTATGGTATTTGCACTGCTATAGTATCGATTGCTCCACTGTCCAGCCACCAGGAAGCCCACAGTACAGTTGTTGGTCAACCACTTGACATCCTTCATGGCAATCGGACTGCGTTCCGGCGACAGCGACTTGGCATCCCAGAACAACAGATCAAAATCAATGGTCACCGTCTGCACGAAATTGCCATCCATGCTCCAGTCCAAGTGGGTCAGTGGCTGTGAGCCGCGAATCTTGTTCACCTTCTTGTAGGAGAAGCCGTCGCGGGAGACTCGGAACAAGTAGATGCTGCCGTTCTGGGAGCCCATGGCAATCATGTCGCCCACTGAGAGAGAAAGGAGTAAAGGAAGAGAGGAGGACAAAGGAGGATTAAACTGACGGCAAAAATTCATTAGCTCCATAGACTTACCCTGATTGTAGGACACACAGTTCAGAGGTGAACCGCAGACACGTAGGGTCAACATGACCGCACCATTGTCACAGTTGATGACCAGCAGATGACCCTCTGTGCTGCCCGCAGCGAGGGCTGTGCCAAAGGGATGGAAGGCCAGGGCTACACACTCGTAGCCCGTTTGGATGGTCCAAATGAGTTTGTTCTTGCGCCAAAGTGCCACGTGCTTGTCGTGACCAGCGGTGGCATAGAGCTCATCCTCCGGATGGGCAGCCAGTCCCCAGAGCTGTCGCCCATGGCCGAAGACCACTTGGGTAAAGCGACGCTGCAGTGAACCCTCCAAAATATTGTTCCTCGTCGTGCCCACATAGATGTTGCCATCGTTGCGACCCGGTCGCTGTGGATAAATGGTCCTCACGCCGCCGGCAGCCTCGGGCAGCTAAAGCAGTAAAGTTTCTAGAGTTATTAAACCGATTTGCCAGAAGAGGAGACTCACCTTGGTGTCGGCTATCTTCTTGTAGTTCTGCAGTGAATCCCAGGCGGCAATCTTGCGATCCTTCTCGCCACCGGAGAGCAGCGTACCTTCGCCAAGCATAATGAGGCAACCGATGCCCTTGTTGTGTGCCTCGAACTCGGTGCGCACGAAATAGGCGCCATCGGAGTCCACGGAGTAGATGGTAATGAAGCCATCGGAGTCGGCGGTGATGACATCCCCATCCGGCTCGAACTGCACGCTGGTGACATGGGAGCGCGATGGCTGCTTCACAATGTCCGTGCGCTCAAAGAAACCATCCTTGCGGCGATGCCAGAATGCCAGGTGACCACGCCCATGGGTGATGATCAGATTATCATCGAGCGGGTGGAAGGCTGCGCCAGACAAGCCCTCCTGTAGCGTCTATAAGTAAAGCTAGTTAATAATCAAGGTCGGAGGGTTAAAAGCTGTGGAGTACTCACTGCTACTTTGCCCAGCAGATGACCCCATTGCCACTGCCAGACGGAAAGAATGCTCTCGCGTCCACTGTCCACAGCCAGAATGTAGCTGCCACCATTCTGTACAGGAATTGGGTTAGAAAGTCAGGTCAGGGAACTGTAAAGAGGTTAGAAGGGTCTTACCAACTGGGAGAAGGCCACGGCTGTGACGCCCGTGTCCAGTTCACCCATACCAAAGACGTAGAGCGTCTGCAGTGACTCTGTGCTCCAAATGCGCACATGCGCCTGTGATTTGCGATCCCGTCCAGCCTTCTGACCCGAGGCCACAAGCTCACGCGACGGATGCACATCCATGCTAGGAATGGCAGAAGTATTACTTATGTATGTGTCAGAGGATTTATTTAGTATTCCCCACTTACCACATGATGTCCTCGGTGTGTCCTATGTAATGACGCTGTGCATCCTCGTCGCGATCGAATAACACCGCCACGGCTGCGACGTAGTAGAGCAGCTCCCCCGTCGGCAGCACCCACAAGTTGCGCCGAGCATCGATGCCTCGATAGCCGTGACTAAGAGAAGTAAGTTAATAAGTACAGCGATGTGGAGACAGTCGGTGCCACCCATTTCGTACTTACACCCACTGGAGCTGCAGCTTTTTGTCCGGTGGTGAGTTGTCCGCCGGCGCATGGTGAACTGGGGGATAGAAGGTACGTCGAAGGCCACGTATGGTCACCTTAGTGGGCTCCTCCTTCATGATATCCAGCATGGTGTACTCGCCATTGGGACGCAAAATCTCGCTCTCCGGCGCATACAGAATTCTGGGCCTGCTCTTGCTGCGTGGCCTAGTGCCACGCAGGGGCACCTTCGGCAGCTCCTCCGTGGGCAGTATGGGTGCAGCGGCCACCACCGAGGGACGTGAGCGTGAACGCCGTATGGGGGAGCCAGCGATCATGGCCGTTCCGGTGGCCAAATAAAATGTGTCCACATCGGCAAATTCATTGCGTAGCTGGGAAAAGCTGCGAACCTACGAATGTGTGAAAAGTGAAACGAAATTTTCAAGTGTTTGGCTTAATTAAGTTTATGGAAGCATAAACTGTATGAAGGACAAAAGAGGCGGGATGTCTCACCTCCTGACCGGTGCCTGTGTACATTTTCTTGGCGCCATTAATTTTCAGCACTTGACCCAAATCCTCGAGTACTTCCTCAAACGGCTGCGAGGTGCGTAGGTTCAGCAAAACGCGGCACTATAAGAAGCAGACGAATATGTTTTATTACATACAAGTATATAATATACAGCTGTGTTCAAATTAATAGCAGCGCTATTTTTGCTAACAAATATGACTAAGTTTTAAGCATGTTCTATCTTAAAGATCAAGCACTAGTGCATATCTTTTTTTAGAATAGAGGGTGGGGAAGAGGAAAACGTAAAAATCCCGTTGGAATTGCTTTCCTTTTCCGTTTTATTCATAATTTTGTGTAAGGATACAGAAATTTTGTTGTTCAAATTAATAGCAGCGCTTTATTTCAATATTGAAAATATTCAAGTAAAAGTTGTTAATTTGTTGAAAGTAAGTTTAATTAATGAGTTTACTATTATTTACATGGGAATACATAAAAATAATGAAAAAAATTGCACTATAGTGGGTAAAGGAAGTCATTGCTCAAAGAAAAATCGCTATTCGCTATTAAGCCTTAGAAAACAATGAAAACTTACAGGAAAATCGGAAGATTGCTTGGATGTTCTACTCAAATGGTCTCTTATGCCATTAACTATCACCACAAACGCGAAACCCGCGGCAGGAAAAGAACTAGCACTGAAATTGATGACCGATGCATTGTTCGCTTCAGCAAGGATAATGCATTTGCGTCTGCAGAATCAATAAATGTAGACCAAATCTTGCCAGTGAGTAGTATAAATATTCGGCGAAGACTTCTGGAGTACAAACTCAAGGCCCAAAGTCCAAGAAAAGTGCCTCTACTTACTTCTTAACACATATAAGCTCGAATGCAGTTCGCTGAAGTTCACCTGAAATGGCCGTTAACAAAATGGCGCACCCTCCTCTGGACTGACTGGACTAAAGTTGTGTTATTTGGTGGAACTGGATCCAGACAATATGTCCGACGTCTGGCAAACACTGAATATCAGCCTAACCACACTCTAAAGACAGTTAGACATGGTGGATTAAAAATCTTAATATGGGGCTGCTTTTCTCATAGCGTCGTAGGCCCTATCCATACTTTTAATTCGGATCGTGGATCAAAATGTATATGTGGATATACTAAAAAATGTGATGCTACCATATTCCTTTTGGAAAATGCCAATAAAACGGACTATTCAAAAGGACAATGATCCTTAGCATACCAGCAAACTTGCCAAACAGTGGTTTTCAACGGAAAGGATCGACGTAATGCCGTGACCAGTTCAGTCCCCAGATCTGAACCCAATTGAAAACTTATGGGGGACGTCAAACGAAGTGTGGGCAAGGTGAAATCGTCGACTAAAGCACATCTTTGGCCAGCTGTTCAGGATCCATGCGCTCAGATTCCTCTGAAGCGTTACCAGGACCTAATTGGCTCCATGCCGCGGAGATGTAAAGCTGTTCCAGCTAATAATGGGTTCACAACCAATTATTAGCTCGTAACTAACATAGTTAATTCAGTATATGAAGTAATAATCTAAATTTTGCTTACATATTTAATATTTTTGATTTTTGCTGCTATTATTTTGAACAGGATAATTCCGCTATTATTAACATTTATTAAATAACTTTAAAAATGAAAGAAGTTTTTTGATGAAGAAACACGCTAATGTTGTTTGAAAATAAGTATAAATACTATATAAAATAAACAATTATTAATCAGTGGTCATAATGATATTATTTATCAACTTTAAAATCGGAGCTTATATGCGCTGCTATTAATTTGAACACAACTGTACATACACATGAGTGTGTGTGTGTTGTGTGTGTTGAGTTGTGGGCGAGTAAAGGGTCAGAGGTGATTGGATTTATGACTGTGTAATTAGTCTAAGCCATAAAATGTGAGTTGTTAACTTGGGGCAAATATGACGACTATTTAGATATGAAAGTGTTTGCGTGTGTGTGTGGTGTGTGTGTGTGTTGTGCACACATACATCGACTAACATTGAATGCGCTCGTTGACTTTTCAACACTTTTCGAGCTCTTGACAAAATTTAACCGTGACACGCAACTTCCGCTGGCTCGGACATCGACCAACGGCCATCGGCCATGACTCTTTAAGTTTTCTATGCTGAGTTGCTGGCAACAAATATTTATAATTACACACACACACACACACACACACACACACACACACACACACACACACACAGTACACGTACACCTACATATACATAATTCATACATACACGCGTCTATGTATGATTCTTGGTAGTTCCACAATCCGAGGCTGTGACCCACTTTGCGTTTTATTTCAATGCTTAATATTATTTGTTGTTACCCAGAGGGGCGGCAGAGGTGTGGCAGGGGTAGAGCTAGGGGTAGGAGTAGGAGTAGGAGCAGGGGGGTTGCTATTTGCAGGCAGCATTGTTTGCCATCAACTTGTTATTGTTCTTGTTTGTAGCTGTTGTTGTTGTTGCACTTAAGCTTTTGCGCTCATAATTGGATGTAGATGCCGCATCCTCCCACTCCCACCGCCACTCCCCCTACGTCTCCGCCCAATCCAAGCGATACGCATTGTTGCATTTGTTGGCCAGGCCAACAGTAGCTTCCAGACTGCGGCTTGTAGTGCTGGTGCCAGTGCCTGTGCCTGCGCCTTGGTGCCTGCCTCGAGTGTGCATCTTGAGTTTTAATGACCTTCAGGCCTTAATAAATGTCGCCCACGCGTATCCACATTGCTGCATTAAGCAATTGCAGATCCTGCACATTTCTCTTAGTTTCAACTAACATTAAATTAAAGCATCTGGCATAAACTTTATCTACTCTGTGGTCTGCTATTGCGACAATTGCGTAAGGAGCAGCTAACTTTGGGTTGCCTCCTTGCGTGAACTGGACTCTAATTTATGTATTTAGTTGGCATTCACCCGAAAGACGTTGGCCTAATGGTTTTATGTCCCTGCTGAGTGGTCTGCCTGTCGACTGTTTTCAAATGCTTCATTTTGTTGGCCAGGCCAAAACGCTTTCAGGATTCCATTTCAGTTACCCGTTCTTGTGCATAATTTAAAAACTTTAACTATCTATCTATCTTAAGCTATAAGCAAAATTATGGCAGAGATGATATATTTCACATAAGTTTGTTTATTTTGCAAAATCAAAGATAAAAATTTTTTAGAAAATGTTCTAAATTCTTCCCATCGTACCTACAAACTTTATTTTCATTATTTATTCTTTACCTTTTATATGTTCCCTTCTAACAACAGCAAACTCATTTGATTACAGTTATAACCACAGAATGCGCAGTTAACTTTACAGCTCTCCCACTCTCACACATATACTGTATTTTTGTATGTATTCTGCTTATCCCTTTTAACAACAGCAAGCTCAATTGATCAGAGCTCCCCTGCTGCATATACAGCTTTCGCATTCACACAAGTACTCACATGCATGCACTCTCCGTTGCTTGTGCTCCGAGCTTTTCTCTTTGCATTCATTCTGCTTAGCTTATTTTCTATGCTCTCCCACTAAGCAAGCTTAGCTGAGCAGAGCTCCACAGCAGCATCAATGCATGCACATGCATATAGCTTAGCTCTCTCTGCATTGCTCTCATTCGCACACACACACACACACACATGCATACCTTGACTCTCCTCAGTTGATCAATGTTTCTCATTTGGAACACGCGCATTATACACGTCTGTGATAACTCTTAAAAAAGGGTTTAAAAAAGTGATTTTAACTTAAATCTGATAGAATTAAATAGTGTTTTTGTGTGCCACATAATGTACACCTTGTTGTTGTGGTATGTAGCATTATTAACATTCTTTAAATACAATTCAAAGTTATATAATCAGTTTGCTAGAGGGTATCTGTTAGCGTCATACAGTTATTTTCAATCCCTTAGCAAATAGAGTGTTGTGTTTTGTAAACTCTTTCTTAACTAACGCATGTAAGCACGTGAAAACGGGAACCCTTCTGACTTTTTTTTGCTACACTTTTATGGTCATCAATTTGATTTAGAAAGGTTCGAACGAAATGGTCAAATTGTACCATTTAGTCTAGTGCCTAGTGTCGAGTGTCCAGCTGGCCGTAATGGTCGTTAGGTGGGTTACGGCCAGGTGGTGCATCAATAGCTCCAGTTAGCCACTATTAATCACGATTTGTTGATTGTTTATCAAAGCGAAACACCTGAGGCATTCGATAGTAGGTGAATGCCAAATTCCTTAATGAAATGTGGCCCAATTTCAACAATTCTAGGCACACATTCTTTTGGCCTGCTAATTAACACAGGCGGGACTCTATCAATAGCGTTCAATTAGCTAAAGTTCTGGAATTGCAATTGCTTCATAAGTTCATCGATATGCAAACTATACATAAATTATGCATGAATGCCACTTATAGCAAATACCTGTGTCTCAGTGGTGCCGATTTTGCCTATGGTGGTGTGTGGAGGGGTAAAGGAGTGGAGGGTGTGTTTGTTTGTTTGGGAGCATTCAATTTACACTGATGCCACCGGAGACGGAAGTGAAGGCGGCAGAGGCACAGGCAGAGGCAGCGGCTACGGCAGCACAGCTGGTCTCAAGATGGCGGACAATTTCGTACGTTTATGCATGCCGTATAAATAAATATAATTATGTGCGCAAATAATTACATTACGTTGCCGGCTCCAATCACGTGACCCCAAACAAATGGCATTTGTTAAGCCAATTACGTGCACTTTTCGAGCCGTAGTGGGCGTGGCAGTCGTAGTCGTTGTCGTAGTCAGTGCAGGAGCCGGAGTCTGAGTGGGACCAAAAGGTAGACAAACAGCAAACAGCTGCCGGAAGGAAGCAAGCACGGACGTATTTGTCCATTTGCAGTTACCATACATATCCACATGTGTGTGTGTGTGTGTTTGTGTGGTCGTGTGCTGCATGTGCATGTTCATGTGCATATATGAGGACAACCACAGTTGTTTGAGTTGAAAAATGCAACATTTTTTAAAGAGAGCTTTCAGACGATTCTCGGATCACCTCATGCCTGATTTCGTTCATCCTGTGACGTCAAAATCGATGCACATTTTTTTATAAATAACTTGTGGTGCTCCTTTAGTCAGTCTGCTTTTGCAGAGCAACACAAGAATTCCAATAAAAATACATGCATAAAAGAAGAAACTTTAAACTGTTAAAACAAGACACGATTAAAGTAGTTTGACTTTAAATTAACTTGAATTTTGATAAAAAGCTATTTAAATTAGAAAGAAATTACTTTAGTAGTCATTTAAAATACACTAAGAGTCGAAAAACTGTCTCAAAGATTTGATTTATTGAGCTAAATATAATGTGTTTATATATATTTAACTAGCTTGTTTCTAAACTAAATGCTTTTAAAATTCTTAAGCTGAAGTAGAAACATTTTAGTGACATTTTGATGCTCTAAAATGTTGTAAACTTAATTCAGTTCAAAGGGCGATATCATTTCAAGTACCCTTAGGTGAAGAGGAGTGGGAGGTACATGGGTTCGCCCATACTGATAATACCCTCTGCTGTGACAAATGTGACTTGGAGACTTGCAATCGATCGATAGTAAAGTCCCGTTGTCTTAGGGGATATATGCTTCTTAGCTTCGTACCTGTTACTACAATGTTTGCATTCATTAAGGATATGTGCATGTATGCAGAGAGACACACACACACTTAGAACAGCGTGTTACGACAGGAGTTGCCAGCGTTGTTGACTGCTGAGTACGCCTGCGGAACTGGCTGACATGTGCACATGGAAAAGTGAAAAGTGAACCAGTTTTCGGTTGTATGCTGACTAGATGAGGAAAATGCAAAGTGCAAAATTGCTCAGACATCAGCACGAAACATTGAAAGAGTCCACCGCTGAAAGAGTGCAATGTGGTGCACGTGGCACGTTGCATGTGGCACTTAGAGCTACCAAATATTATTTAGCAGACAAACACAATACTTCAATACTCCACAATTGTTCACTCAATGTTGCCAATATCAAGAGTATTGAGTTCTCTGTGTTGAGTGACGAATGTGACGCTATTATGCATAAACATTTATTGTGGCTTACAACAGCAAAGCATTGCCACAACGCAGCTGTGGACTGAGCCAGACAACGTCCATGAGAGCAAAGCCTCAGCAGACACGCCCCAAAAGAGCAGGAGCACTCAGTCTACTGCTCGAAATGACGCTACTCGCCAGCTAGCCAAATATTTGTTGACTGAAATAGCTGGTTTTATAGCAGAAAACAGTTAGTTATTTAAACTGTTTTAAACTAAATTAAACTAATGTTGTTTGAGTTTTTTAATGAAAACTAAAAACTCTACTAAACAAATTTACTACTAATATTTTATTTTTCAATATTTTGTACTTCTTTAGTTAGATTTATCTACATTGGAAAATATTTAAACTATTTTAGTTATTACTAACAATTATGGCTAGAAATTTGCTGAAATTTGTAGCTTTAATCAATTGAATTTTGTTGCTTTTGCAAAATAAGTTGCTTAAACTGGCTACTTTATGGCTACAGTGGCAGCACTGGCATTTGAACTCGTAATGCACCCGCTGGCAATTGCGGGTATTCGCACTCTTATTCCCGCTCCTCTGTCCTACCCCCCGTTTCGTTTTCCATTCCGCTTGATTCTCATTCTTGTGCTGTTAACGTTTTCTGGTCTACAAAATATTTGGCAAGAGTTGCTTTTGCCGTTGGCCGTTCTACACGCAGACGTCGCGACATGTCCTTGGCCTTGACTGGTTTGTTGGCCACTGAGCGTGCACTTTCTAGGCGTGCAGAGGGAGGGGCAGAGAGAGAGAGAGAGAAGGAAAAAGAGAGAGAAGCATCGGGACAACTGTGTATACTACAAAGTACTACAATTTCCTATTGCTGTTATTGCTTTTGTTGTTCTTGGCAGAATTTTAGCTGAATTTGCATTGCAAACTTCAAATGGAGTGTGTTTCTTTCTCAGTCTTAAGACTGCTGGAATGGTGGAACTAGACTTCCAGTTATTTGCAATCTATTGAGAGATACTGTAAAAATAATATTGATCTCGATTCAATAGGAATAAGTGTTAAGTGCAGAAGGCAAATGTCTGTGAGTTCACAGACACTAAAAGTCTTGCTATTTGATATATTGGCTTTTAATAAGTTTTGCTCAAAGAAAAGCTCTCGATGGTGAACAGAATTTAATATTCAAAACATTTGTTCAAATTTCACATTTAAATTTTAAGTTTTTTCTAAAAAACTGCATAAATTGCTTCACTTATTTCAAGAGATCCTAGACCAGCTACAGGGCTCTCTGTCTGGCCTGTGATATAGTACCCGGAGTAAACATTTATCTGCACGTGTCAGTTTAATTTACCACTTAGAGCTGTGAGTCATCTATGCATATGGGGAGGGGGGGAAGGGAAGGAGATCCTGCCGTGACCTCGGCCTTAGCCTTGTCGAAAAAGATGCATAGTAAGCTGCAGTGGAGACAGAAACCGAAACAGCCCCAGTGTAATTTACTTACTACAGAATGGGTGAAATGGGGGAGGGACTGAAGGAATGTGGGAATCCCCAAACGCCCGCAATGTTACGTAGTTTTATTCATAAAACCTCAAAGAGCCGAAAGATTGCTAAAAAATTGAGTTGCACTTAGCAAAATTACCATAAAACGTTATTACTACACCTCGACCACGAGCTGAAACTGAAACCAGCAACAAGAACAACAATAAATGGAGAGAAAGAGGGACGGCTAGAAGGAGTGCGAGAGAGAGAGACAAAAAGAGAGTGTAGAAAAGTCGCATGCCAATTCATATTTTGGGCCATTTCGGGCTACGAGTGTTGTGCACACACACACACACAAACTATGTAGAGGGAAAGTAGCGGAGTGAATCGAAACTTTTTTGTGTGTCAGCGGAAAAGAGCAAATTGGCCGTGGCTTCAATTTTGTGCTTTCTTCTTGTTTCTCTGCAGCCAAATAAAATACAAATTGCAGACAATTGATTTACCATATGATTGCCGTACAGTTAACAGAGTGCCCCAAAAAGTAGGCAAAGGTTAATTGCCATAGTCCACAGCCCATTTGAATGTCAAAGTGAAGTGCAGTTATTGAACTGCCCCACCCACTCACACGCCCACTCAAACCACATTTGGCACACATACAGAAACAAAGTGTGTGTGTAAATTATTTCAAACTAAAATATGCCATAAAATACCCATTAAAATGGCACCACAGCTGACCAACGGGACGGATAGCCTCGTCAGGGGTTTCCAATGATTGTGCGGTCATTAAAATAAACTTAATCATAGCGTGAAAAAAATCACATAATTGGTATAAAAATGCAACAAAATGAAAAACACATTTGAAAAATGGCAACCGCATCAAATAATGCCTCCACTCAGCCGCCCAAATTGACGCACCTACTTTAGCGAGGGCGGTTTGAGCAGTAGAGATTAACATATATAATTATGTAAAATAATTATAAATTAATTTGTGTAGTAACAAAAGTATATGCTGAGCAACCCTCGTACAGTTTTAATATTGCAATTATTTAGTTTGTCTGTTTGCATTAAATTACCGAATTATTTATGAACATATCTCTTAATGACAGTAAGTAAGTTAAGCCCAACTAATCTGTCAGCTGCTGTGGCTTAATGTCTGCCATAGAAAAAATTAATATAAAATGTTTAAACGAAAAGAGCAACAAACACAAAAAACCCTAACAAATAAAGAACCAAACAATTCAATATTGCGCGCAAAACAAATAAATGTCTGACCATAAAATATTTATTGAAAACATGTGCTCAAATAACAATGCAAGCATGAATGTGAGTACGAGTATATTTGAATGATTCGGTGAGAATGGACTGGGAATACTGCCATACTATATATCCAATGGAATGAATGTCCAGAATGAATATTTTAAACACAAACAATCAAAGTTCAAAAGCGAATTTGCCAAAAATGCATTTGTGTTTGACATTCTGTGGCGCTGACTCCGATGTCGGCAGTCGCGGTAGCACTATATACATATATATATGTATTTTCTTTTATTTACACATTTTTGTGAATATTCATCGCATCTTTTTTTATTGAAATTTCTGCAAAAATATCCAAGTTCTGTTTGCAGAGTGATGTTATGCATACATACGTATTTTACTACTGAAAAGTGCGCTTCAATATCAATATCAATGTCACTTGACGCACATTCGGAATGCTATAAATAAAACTCGAAATTTATTTGCTTTAATATGCGCACATGTTTGCCACACTTTCCAGAAGATGGTTAGATACTTTAAAGACATTCAACTTGGGTTCAGATAAATGTTAAATATAAATTTCAATCGCAGCAATTAAATCGTTTTCACGTTAATCCAACCAGACAATAACAAATATGTTCGACAAACTGCGAATATTTCTGGCATTTCAGTAACCGCATGAGGAGCAGTTTTCGTATTTTTATTTACAAAAATTTTATGTTTTTTTGCTTTTAACATTTTTGCATTTTTGTGTTTTTCATTTTGCAACCGTGCGCTGACGTACGTAACAATAAATATCGTTTATACAATAGTCTGTCATGAGTGTGCGTGTGTGTGCTGTGTGTATATCTGTGGGTACATCCTTTGAAAAGGTATATATGTGTGTGTGTGTGCATACGCCTTGTACTCACCTGCACCGAATGATCCAAATTATTGATGATGCGTATCACCCGACCGGCGCTGCGTTTTATCGAGCCCGATGTGGTCGATAATGTGCCCAAATCCGCTTCCATTATTGAAGGCTTTCGGCTGGCGGGCTTGGAGCCCCAACCCTGGTTTCCGGGCGAAGCGTACCACATGCCGTTCTTTTTACCGTAGCTGGCGGGCTGCAGACAGGGATAGACATAGTGAGGGAGACAGAAAGAGAGAGAGAGCGAGTCAGCGAGAGCGGAAAATAAATAAATAGTTAAATGCGAAAATGTGAAAATACGGAAAGTCCGGCAGTGTTGTACAGTGTCTATCTACATAGAGCACGGCCGTAGAGCCTGTAGTTTGCCGGTAAACATACGCATCGTTAGGGGCTGTGTCTTTCGTGAAAAATTTCGCGCAAATCTGGAATTAATTAAATTGTTTTGCGGCACGCACCAAACAGGGCCCCATAATCGGTAACGGGGGACAGCAAGAAACCGTCGAGATACAACTTTATTGCCCCGGCACTTGTATCGGGTATGTTTCGTAAATTTAATTTTCTTGTGGACGCCACTCCCCACACCCCACGAAAGGGTAGGGTAGAGGGGGGAGGGTACGCAGGGCGCTATAAGTTGTTCAAACAGAGCGAGCTACTTTGCGTTTTTGTTTGCAAAAGCAAATCAATTAGTCTGCGGTTTGGCTCATGATTCAGACCTTATTGATATACGTCCGCCCCGTACGAAGCTGACGTCCTTTAATCCCTTTTGACATTAACTTGTGGATAAAGAACAATTAATTGAATGTGTGTTGATATAATAATAGAAAGTTTTAAACTGAATCAAGCTTAATGCTTATCACTTCTCTTTCCGAAGACAAACTAATTGCTAGTAGTTAGCTGGCCTAAAACAGTGGTGCTCGACTGGCAAATGCCCAGCATTAAGTTTTCTCAAATATATTAATTTCTAAACTTATTTAAGATTATTTTTTGACCAGTTTACCTATAAAAAAAGATACGTTTTCCTCAATTTTTACAACTGCCTGTTACCTACACCACCACAAACTCATCACTCCCTTCACTAAGCTCTAAAAACAATAAAGTATTTTATTGTTTTTATCGAAAATTTCAACTTTAGCTAACAATAATATTTTTCAACCGAAAACTTCCAATGTTAAACTTTAAGCCGTACGTATGAGCGCATACTTTTCAGCCAGACTGTGAGCTTACACACATCAAAAATGTGATGTTTTTGTGTAAAATTTGTAGGTGTTATAACACACAGAAGTCCCAGTCAATTTGTTATGTTTATGTTTGAGTTGTGAGTGAATTTTGATGCTGTAACAAAATGTTTGCATTTAAATTGATTTTTTGTCCTTGTGGAATTTGTTTTTGGATGAAAAGGCTCAATTTTGATGTTTTTATGGCCACAATTATTTTTAATTTAATTTAATTTGCCGATGCGGCTGCGACTTTATTAGATTCCCAAAAAATACACACACACACACACACTGGCAAACCCATACAATTATTTTAAAAACAAAATGCCGCAGGAGCTTAAGAAACAAAAATTCAAATTGAAATTAATGCAAATTCATTTTAAACTCATTTCTTCAACCAACATTTGTACATTGCTTTGTGACAGCTTCAACCAACCGACCCGAGCCGTCTCGACCCGTACCGTACACGACCGACCCTTCCCGTACGACCTCTGACCGTCCTGACCCCAATAACGATTGTACACCGAGTTCAGTCTGCTAAAAAGCACACACACACACACACTGTGATATATATGCACACATACTTATGCGTATATATTTTGTGTATATGTTTGAATGTTTATTTTTTACATATGCATACATATATATATTTTATACATATGAAGCCTGTGCGGGCTCTCTGACACAGCATGTGCAAAGGACTACAATCAAAATCAAGGTTTTTAATTGAAATTGAAATGCAACAAAATGCACGAATATCGCCATGAAACCAACTACGACTACGACTCTCTGGGTTTTGAATCCAACAAGTTACCAATATTTATTTCAATAAAAAACAGATACGTGTGCGAACTTAAATCTTACTTAATATGCACTGCAAATCCAATTAAAAATGCATAGAGTTTAACCAAAATATAATTATTATTTATGCATTCCTCGATGTACTTGCAAATCGAAGCAATTGCGCTATTAAACGTCCACTTTAACTAACGCACATTTAGGGGGCGTGTGGGCATGGCTCAGTTAGCTACTTAGTAAATAGCAGTTTAGCAAAAGCTTAAATTACGCGCTCAATTAAACTTTGAGCAACTCGCAGTAGCTTCAAGAGGGTCGTCCTGGGTCCGGGGGGGACTTCAAAGCCCTTCGTTTGAGGTGCAGCCTCGCAGAAAATTCATTGAAGCCATCAAGAACGACAAAATGTCGTACAACAAGCTCAAGGGTCTACAGCTCAAACTCAATCTCAATCTCAGACCACTCAGATTTGGTATGGCAAGCAGCCCATATTTGGGGGTACTGAAGTATTTAATATGTACTCCCTCTACGCTTTTTTTTTGCCATAATCGTAGTGCTTATTATTGCTCAAGGATATTGAATTTTTATTGCCGTAAACAAATAAATACTTAGACTAATATCTTGTAAACAAATAAATACTCAAATATATGATGTCTGCTCGACATTCTATTGTTCGGCTGCTAAATCAACACTTCCCTCCAAACGAGTGAAAGTTTATAGTCTTTGCTACTACTACTTACGTCATCAGCTTAGCATTTAGTTTAAATAGTTTGTACTACATACTCCCTTACTTAATTAACTAAAGTAATTTAATTAGTAGCTGGTACCTAGAAGGGTTCAGATTCGATTTTTTAATCTGCTATGAAAAGAGATATTTGCTGTCTCTTTTCATAGCAGATTAAACAGTCATCAGTTTAATGCGAATTTCCACGTTAAAACAAACTGCATTGAACAACTGAAAGTTATGGAAATTCTTAACTGATATCGGAATGTTAAAGTTTGTTAGTTGAGTTTGTTTAGGTATTTGAGCCTTTGAAATGCTTCAAGCTATTTCCCCATGGCATTTAACAAGATAAAAGTATAAAAATAAAGGAGCAAATGTGCAAAAAACTAAATGTGAAAGTATTTCAAATTAAAATTCAAGCAATTTACGACTATTTTTCAACGCCGAGTTGCTGTAGAGCGAAAAGTGGAAAAAAGTGTGTACCTATGAGGACAACCGCAGCGACAGTCTAGTTGGGTATTTAAAATTGCGCATACGCCACGTCAAAAAGGCTGGCTCTGCACAGCCTGCACACGTAGACCATTAAAAAACACTTAGAAAAACAACAAAAGTCATTTAAACTTTTTGCAAACTTCTTTTGCTCTTTTTTTGTTGTTGCTCTGTATACGTCAAAAGAGAGCGAGAGACCAAGGCAAAAAATGAAGAAATGTGAAATTAAGAGATGTGTGTCGGTGGATGGCGGTTGTCTGTGGCTGCGACTGCCTGTGTGTGGGTGTGACTGACTGTGTGTGTGTGTAAGTGGTCTCATTGTTTACACTGACCCAAGACTTGGACGGCGATGTGAGCATCACAAAGGGCGAACTTTCTTCGCTATCCTCGTCGATGTACATTTAAGCGAAAGTTTTTCTTCGCTGGTTGCTGGCAACTGGGTACTGGGTGTGTTTCGGGGTGTTACTGATTCGCTGTGGGTTCCACTGTTTGTACACTTTAGTTGGCTTTTTACTTTTAATTCACTTGCAGTTGCAGTTGCAGTTTCCCTCACAACAACAATGGATGCACAGCATTAAGTTAATAATAAATAAACGTAATTTTTCTCTCGCCTCTTTCAGCTCAGCTCGGCTCAGTTCAGCTGTATCGCTTAAAACGTTCACGGCATTGGTCAGCCTTTTAAAAGTAAGTTAATTGAAAGCATTTAATTTTTATAGCACTTTAAATTAGTTAATTGTTTGCTCAGGCCTTGACTCGCTATGAGCCAGGGAAACTTATGCAACACCGGATGCTAACTGTTCTTCTGTTGGCCAGGGTCAAACAACCCAACGCAACGCAAAGCAAATGCGTTTTTGTCAACCGTTAAAGTTAACTACAACTTTGACTTTGAATTTGATTTTAGCCCGGCAGCCAATTTGTAGCCAGTCGTCTGTTTAGCTTTGGTTTCCTTCGCGTTCACTCAGCGACTGCAGCTAAGTGCCTCAAATACTCCAATCCAAAGGCTCAATTGTTCGAAACAGCGAAATGAGTAACGTGAAACGCCACGCCACGCCATGTCACGCTACGCTACGTTACGTTACGTTACGTTACGCTATCCATCGTTCGCTGACCAGCTACACACACATACATATATTAATGTGTCTATGTGTGCGTGTTTCACACGTGTCGCATACATAAACCATATTCAAATTGCCAACTTTATTCCATCACGACTCCATTTTACACACTTACACTCACTCACACACACTCAAACTCGCGTGCATGTTTACGAGCTTGTATGTGTATGTACGTGTAATTGTTATTGTTATTGTAATTGTAAGTGTAGTTGTTGCTGTTGTTCTCATTGTTGTACTTGTATTTATTTATTGTTTCGCCAAATCAGCAGCAAAAATCTCGAGCCGCGAACATTAGCTGCCATTTTGTTGTGTCCGCTTGCCGTGCAAAAGCTCGTGTATCACTGTATTGGTGAACCCAAGTATAAGTACAAAACAAAACTCGACTGTAAAATACCCGTTACTTTAGTTTAGCTCTTAGCTTTAAACCATTTAATAAGTAGTATTTAATGAAGTGTTTATATTACATGAGTATGACTGAATGAATAACTAAATATTTTAATTATGTAGTGTTACATTAAATTTTATGTATGGTTTTTGATATTATAGAATTTATATTTTTTAGAATAATTATAAACAATTAATTAAATTAATCAACACAAAATCCCCATTAAAAACTACAGTGCACGTTTTATTGCATACTTTTAGGTGCTCCCTTTTAATATCTTTCCAATATATTCTAACTCCTTTAAAATCTCGTTATTTTATGATAATTCGGCATAAAGCAGCTGGTTTGCCACGCCTCCTTTTTAAATTTCATGCATTGCAACAAGTACAATACACCCATTACACCCCATGTAACGCATATAAAACTACGCCAGTGTTTGTACCTAAATCGTTTAGTACCGCCACTCGACGTTGGGTGGCGCTTCACACTTGCCAGCGTTAAGCGCACGCCAAAAACTGAGAACTGTTTGTTTGCTGGCTTCGTGTGCACTTGTGGCTTCTCAAAGCAAATATGAACAGCATAATAATCGATTTGTTTAATCAAACATCATGTTTATGATGATATGCTCAAGCACAATCATGTCTCATTAGGTGCTTGTAGAAGCCACAACTTTCACTTGACAAGAATCAAGAGTCAACAGTCAAGAGTGAAGAGTCAAGAGTCAAGATGTTAAGAGCGAGGAGTCAAGGGTCGTGGTTACAGCTGATACTACGAGTAGTTCAACACTTCGGCTGTCCACGAGTTGTGAGTTGTATCAAAGTAACACTTGGGTTTTCCCCACTCACACACACACACACACTGAAACACTCGCAAACTTTGGCACTTTCGCTCATTCCTTTTGGCGCTGTATTGAATTTGGGTATGAATACCTTTTTGGTACTCAAACTCGTACTGGTATTCATTCTTTTAGTCGCACGCGTATTTGTATTCGTTTCGTATTCGTTTTCTTTTTGCTAAGCATAGCCAACGACTTTGCCCTGAATGAGTAGTTGTAACTGTATTTACCGGGTCTGCGTCCATGTCCGTATTTGTGTCCGTCTACGTCTACGGGTATTGGTCTGTGTACGGGTTTGTGCACGGGTCTCTGCACCGCTCTGCTTGCCCTTCTGGTAAGTTGATGTGGTAGTTTAGCTTATTGCTTTTCACTTTGAAGTGGCTTATATGGATATTTATTACCATGTCGGTAGTATTTGTGTTTCACTTGCAAGTAGCACGCACTCTCACCCATCTCAGGCCCCCTCCTGCCCACCTACGCCCCCAACACCCTTGGAGTAACAAACGTATCTACAATATGAACTCGTACTTGGGCTTGGGCTTGGGCTTGGGCTTTTTCGCTAGTTTCCTTCTTTTTTCCTGCTTTGATATCGCTGCCTACGGCCATACTTCAACGTCCTCCGTTTGAATATGTGCAGTTTTCTGGCCAGAAAGCAGCATTTCAATTTTCTTTCATTCTGTTTGTTCTTGTTTGGCATTTTATGGTGGTATAACGTGTATTTGTGCTGTGAATGAAACTGTATGAATTAGAATCACTCTCCCTTTACCTACCCCTCCCCTCCTGCCCCTGTCTTTATTGCTTTTATTACACAATTTGCTTTCTCTTTCTGTGCACACTTTCATTGTGATTTTGTTCCTTTGAAATTTTACAAAATAATTATCCTTCACACAGACTAATATTGGCCTGGCCTTAGTTTTTGATTTCCAACCACAATTTTGTGTTTTATGCCGACAGCAGAATAATCTGTCTCTTTACCATAAGTGGCATGCTAATCTGTATCTTTGTGTTTGATGTTCAAACCGTAACAACTAACGAATGATGTGGATCAGTGTGTTTACCGCACAAAAAAGGGCTCTTAGGGTTATAAAATCTATCTAAACTGTCTGTGTAGTATTCGAGCATCGAGACTTAAGTCAATTTGCCAACCTTTAAACTGACAAGGTCTCAGCTTTGTATTTGTTTTTGATTTTTTTTCTATTTGGGCTTTAGGTGAAACTAAATTGTCTTGCCTGTGGGTGCTTCGACTTAATAATTGAATAAAATTGATTTTGTTGGCCGGGAACTCATCAGTTTTTTAAGGTCCAAGGCTGAAATGCAAGCTGAGCTGTTTATACTAAAATACTGCACTTTGTAATTAGATTTAAATAGAAGGGGATTAGTTTACAACTGAAAGAGTTTCGAAGAGTTGTGTGTTGGTTTAGAAGTATGACAATATTTAATTTTAATTTTCGCACAGCAAAACAAAAAGATCAACGTTTTCATTTGAGCTTTTCTGGTACACAGTGTGTCTAATCATAAGTCTGTCACCCTAGCTGTCAATTCGACATGACAATCAACTTAAGTTGAACATGTATTAGGTACACACACCCACACACACACACACTCACACACAACACAAACACAGACACAATAACACAAACAAGAGAGTAATGTTAATGTTTTTCCAATCAATTGTGTCACCAACAAGACTAGACTCGAGTTCCTATGAAAATAAATACGCCACACACGTTCTCTGGTTGTGGTTCAATAAACAAACACTCACCCACACACACACAATCACGCACATACAGTTACATTTGATGGGCATTTTGTGTATGAACACAACAACAACAACAATGGGAGCAACAACTACAACAATGATAATATAGAACACAACAAGTGATCGAATAATGAACAACATGGAAATAGAACAACAGAATTCTATGATACAAGTACAATGTATGTATATATTTGTGTGTGTGTGCACTTTTGGACAACATCCAATGGGGAATGATTGCTGTCAAAAGATGCAACAAAAACACACACACGCAGCCGTAGACCAATAGAAATCAACCATTGTGAACAATTTGATTTGAGGGGTTATGCGTGCGGGGTAGCATCTGTGGAATTTCAAATGTAAATTCCAAATTCAGAGAATCGACACAATCGACTAAAATAATTCGCATATTCTGGGCAAACTATGACCATGGTTAACTTATTGTTGCATACTTTTGCGCGCTGGCCATTCCCAGCTTATTGCTGCATACTTTTGTGAGCAGGGCATTATCATATTTTTCAATATCTATTATCTTTATCAACACATTTACACCAACACTATAAATTCCACTACCACACACTAATATTCACCGCCACAATGACAACCTTTTGTCGCTTACCGGTCTCAACTTGTTAATAAAACTTTACCGATTTTATGCCTTGGCAAAATGATTACTCTGAAGCACACAATTTAAAGTTTTTAGCGCACATAAATCAAAAATCCAAAAGCTAAAACCGCAGAGTCCACAAAATGCCGGTGAGGCTAGGCTGCTGCTGCTACTGCTGCTGCTTTCAACTAGTTCTTCTGGCCCTGTTACAGCTTTTGGCCCTGTTTCAGTTTCAGTTTCAACTTCTGCTGCTGGCCAACGCGTGCGTGCAAAGTTGTTTAGTGAAAAACTTGAACTGGACACAGCCGTTGCCGCTGCTCTTGTGCTCAAAAAAAAATGTATATATGTATTGTACAAAAGTTGAGTTGAAACAAAAGTGCTCCATGCCACAAGGTAGTAGCTATCAAATGGGGAGCAAGCGAGCGAGCAATACAATAAGAAAACATACAGAAAAACCAGCCGGGCAAGGAAAATTAATAAAAGTCATAATAATACTCGCAATTTCCTTTACTTTACCCCGCCCACGTTTCAACACAAGCTTTTTGCATATTTCAAAAGGGAGCGAAAGAGAAAAAAGAACAAATTCATTGCCAGAGTAGCAGCGAAAAGGGGGACGAAGGGGTGGGCACAGCTGAGGCTTTGAGTAGTTTTAGATGCTGCTTTGCAGTTAGCAGTTTATTGCTTTCAGTTGCTTTCGCTTTTCGTTTAAATAAATTGTTGCAATTGGCACATTTTTGGGCCATTTATGAGACCTTGATGCGATAGTTGTGATATTATTATGCTTTATATCGTTTGTTTGTTATTCGCTTCGTTTGTTTCGAAACTAAGTAGTAGGTGAGTGTGTGTGTTTGTTTATACCTCGCTCTGTTGCTCACTCTGGCCCTCTCTTTCTCACTCTAGCTGTTGTTGATGGCCTCGCAAAGCACCGAATATTTTTATGCAACATTCGTGCGGAAGTGGCATGGCTGGTGACTTATCGCCGCCATTTCGTCGGCCATCGACGTGCGTCCATTCGTCGCTTATTGTCAGCTACAAGTCGTGCTGTGTGTGTTGGTATGTGTGTGTGTGTGAGTGTGTTTGTGTGTGCGTGCGTGTATAAATAATTTCAGCATTTATTATTTGCTCTAGGTGTAAATATTTCAAGCTCACAAGTCGGCCCAAAAAGGCCAAAAAGAAAGTTGCTCAAGAAAGAGGTCGAGGTTTATGGCTTAATTATTCCAGTGCATGAAACGCGCTGCCGGCTAAAACGATGATGAACATGTTGTAGAGTAAGGGCAGTTCCAGATGGAGACCAAGACCAAGAAGAAGAAGACGTAGAGCTGCTCCCATTGTACACGAGTTTGGGCCCATTTGTGTGGGCAACCCCTTTTATTGTGGCTATGACCTAAGAAACGATTGCCAAAGGCCCCACCACGCCCCTGCCATTATAATCTGCCCCCCTTGTGGCTGCCATTTCTTATGATTTTGTAGATTCCAAACCGCACGCATATAATACATAATTTTTTATGATTTATAAAACTGTGTAGCTCGACTGCTTTGTGTGTGGAGTTTTTCTTGATTTTTTTATTTTTATTCTTGATTTTTTTATACTTTATTTTAATTATTTCCTACATGCGCGACGTTTGTTAATGGCCACGTCAGCGCTGGCTTTAACTTTGCAGTAAAATGCGGCCATTTCAAGTGGAGGCCAAAGTTGTCATTTATAACTGACATTTGTTAGTTTAGGATGTGGATAAAATAAACTATAGAAAAGGGATTTTAGTGTGTGCGGTGCCCCACTGATTGGGTGGGGAATGCACCCACTGACAGGGAGGGCGAAGGGTTTCCCAAGGGTAATTTGCGAATCTCTTTCGGACCCGATATTGAATCAGTGCAAACATGTGTATATAGTTTACTTGGATGACTCGACTCATTGTCTTGAGACTGGGCAAAGTTAAATTGATTGTTGTGCTTGTGGGAGGAATACTTAATTGGGAATAGCGTTACAGAAATTCATAAGCTGATTTGAATTTAATTACGACTTAAGTCGAGACTCCATTCAAACTACTTTCTGTTTCTTTTTGGCTCGGTCGCTTGACATTGGCAGCTCCGTTTTGTTGTCCGATAAACGTTATGCAAATTACAAATTACCAACTTCATAGCCCTTTCCAATTTCCATACCGCTTTCCATTTTCAATCTGAATACCTGAATACCTGGTTGTTGTTGTAGTTTTTTTGCTTTTGTTCTTTTCATAATGCTGACAAATTGTTGATGAATGTGTTAAATACGCTTTTCTTGTACGGTGACAGGGTGGCAACGCTGGCAGCGCCAGTGCTGCCTAATTGCATTTCGTGACGTGAGCGTAACGTAGCGTTAGAAGCGTCGCGACGCGACGCTCTGTCTCCAGTGGCACGTTAATGAGTGCTGGAAAACGCTTAGGAATGCCAACTTTAGTAAATCATTTCAGGCATGACAACTTGACGTTTAGACCATGTACAAATGCACAATTGTGGGTTGCCATTTGGCCATGTAAAGACACACACACAAACACACACTCAACACCCCCATCTACTTGGAGAGTAGCTTGCATATATATCACATATGTCTTTACCATTCCAAGTGACATTTTCTGCTCCATTATTTTCATCATGTGTGACAGAAGACGCGCCAACATGCAAGTGTGCAAGACACAAAGGGGCACAAGGGGCACGTGCTGTAGCAGGCACTGTAGCAGGCACTGTAGCAGTCACTGTAGCAGACACTGTTACAGTCGCTTCAACTCTTTTCGCATTGCGACTTTGCCTGACTCAGACACTAATATATTATGCTTTTATGGTCGGAGGTATCAGTTAGCTTGTTGCATGCCACTGAATTGACCCGCCCACACACACACACACACACCCTCTTCCCCTCTCACTCTCTTTCTCACTGCTCTCAGGCGTACAAATAGCAAAGTTTGCAGTAAAGCATACTTTAAGGAGTTTAAATACACTGACAAAAAGGGGCGTTAGGGATATAAAAAAAATTTAGTACAGAGATCATAACACAGTTCAACATAAAACTAAAAATAAAATTCCTTAATAATGTTTGATTATGATTAATTCGAATTTAAATCATACAGAAATAATTATTTATTGTTCCTATAAGATTGTTGAAGCCTAATCTACTTAGTCTTCAAAGGCATCTCTTCGCTTTTAGTCTTCTTATATAAAATACCCATTAAAGCCACTTTCTTTTTGGTCAGTGCACGTAGGTGGCTTAGGGACACACATCTTTGCTTAACAAAAAGTATCCGCTGTCATTTATCATGCACTGTGATTTAATTTATGCATCTTGATCCCTTGCAAAATAACAAACTGGCATTGCAACATACTGTGCATGCAAATTTGACACTTTGCCTCATTATTTGACACCATAATAATTTGTGACTCTGCCACGCCCCGCACGCCACACCGCAAAATAAATTGTATATGTATTGACAAACACACGCACATGCACACACACAGAGAGTAGCTTACGCACACTCATAGGGTTAATAAGGAAATATCCCTTTACATATGTGACCCTAATAATTTTGCGAGTTCTTCTTCGAGGCTGAGAAGTGGCAAACTACGCGCTTGCATTACTAATAATAACCATTATGTGCATATGTGTGTGTGTGAGCTGGGTGTGTGTGTGCTGTGTTGTGATTTATTGCATTCGTGTGCCAGATTTTACAAATGTAATGCGCCACAGTACGTATACGTAGTGTAGTCTCTGCCTTGCCTTAAACCCTCCGCTCCGCTTCATGCATATGCAAAGTTTCGAATATTTTGCTTGCCAACCATATGAGTGCGACATTGTACTAAGTATGTAGAAATAGTAGAGAAGTGTGTGTACAGTGTGTGTGGTGTGTGTGGGTGTTAGAGCTGCTATTGTAGCTAGCATAAATTTTCGAAACGGAGTCATATTTCTTTCTGCGTTTTGTGTGCGTTTCATTTCGGAGCAAAGTGGCATGGACATACGTGTCGGAATTATTTGACTTCCGTTTCCGTTTCGAATGTAACCTGTTCTAGCAAATACTTTGCTCTCACTTCCTTACTCCCTCCTGTTGCTGCCATGAATTTGTAATTTTTAGCAGCTTTCAAACGATTGCTGAAATCTATTCAAATGATGGCATGAAATTAAAATGAATTTAGCAAATAATTTTGTAGCATTGTCAGGCCATTAGTCAAAAGCGATACGACAATAGAATCGGAAAGATAAATGTGATAACTGATTTAATTAGATGACAAGCATGATGGACACATGGATTCAGAATTCACTCAAGACATGCACACAGCAACACACTCGTATTCATATTTATAATCATATTCACATTCAGGACAGCTCATAACTATGCACATATCATTGTTGAAAACTGCCTCAACTTTCAAATCTGATAAATTATAACCGAAAAGTTCGTGTGCGTTTGAAATGTTAAGCATTTTGTGTGCATTTTCAACATCTTCAGCTTCATGCTCCTTGTATGCTCCAAATGTGCCAAAAGTTGTGAATTTTCAATTTATGAATGCGATTCCCCAAGCACTTGAATCACTTTGCCATTTAATCAGTTCACTTAAAATTCAACAAAAGTCGCATCATTTATGCAACTCATGATCGTCTTTTGTGCATCTCGTGTTGCATCTCAATGAATTCAAAATACTTTGCTTATCTGTGTACTCAGTGTACACTGTACACTGTACACTGACTAACAGAGTGTTGTGTGTAATTACTTGTGATGTCTGCAGAAAGGCATTCACCGCCGATTCCTTGGCCCAGAAGTCACGCAAGGTTGACTTCTCCGGCGGCTCTCGGGGGGCGTATGTGGTCATCTCAGTTGTGGTGGACTCCGCGTACATGTGCTCGGTAATTACTTTATGGGCTATTTAGCCTAGATTTTTTATTTATTTATTTTTGGCAATACTTATGTTGTGCCTTGACTCGATTTCTAGAAATAACTTCAAGTGCTCGTAAAGCAAATAAATGAATTTAGAGCACGTGACAATTTGTGGCCTGATTTATGCGACTTGTCAAGGTTTTCTCTTTCGGGCTTTCCTATTTGAATAATATCAATTGACCACACGACGGCAGCGGTGTATAAAAAGGCATTCATCACACATGAATTAAATATAATTAATGTCACATTAGCACTACACTCTCAATTATGAATCCTTGGAGAGAGCAGCTAATCCCGCGTTTTGGTAATTAAACGAGTTTTAAAATGATTCTCGTGTTACACACACACACACAAGGGATCGCGAGAGAGTAGAACCGTATACGGACGCGCATGTAACCGCATTACCCGCTGCTGTCCGTACTCCAACTGAGTCTTTGTGCCATTTTCGGCCAGTTGCGCCCATGTCCGTGTGGAAAGTCCGCTTAAAAGTTTCAACTGCGACAGACCACAGGCGTTACAGCGATATAGTTCTATGGCTATATAGGCGATATGGCGATGTGGCGACAATATGGCGCAAAATATTGCAGCGCATACATAAACAGCAGCAAGCCAAGGGGGTGGAGAGTGGTGAATGGGGAAGGGGCTAGAATGTCTTGACAGCGGTGTGAGTGAGTGTATGTGTGTGTGTGTGTGTGTGATATACTCTAATGGCATTTTCAAATAGCTTAGAAAGTAACTTTATATGAAACCCGCAACTCAGCCACATACGTTAAGGAGACGAAGGAGCAGACTGAGGGGAGGAGAGAGCAGAAAACTGAGGAACAAACTGAGTAGAAGTTTGAGGAGAAGGCGCTGTGGTTACCGCTATGACGATGACGGGTACGGTGACACGTTAACCATCAACAACGGCGCTGTCGACGACACACATTCACTTACACATACACACCCATAAACACACACATACTCACGACAAAAAACCAACAATGGCGGCGTTTCAATTGCATTTCCGTTTGCACCAGTTTTCATTTCAAAACTCATAAGTTTTAGACGACAACAACGACAACGACGACGACGACGACGCTGTCGAGGACGACGTGACCAACTTGAGCCTTTGCAGCTTAGCTGGCAACTTGGACAACTCACGATCTTGTGGTTGATGGTGCGGTACAACTGTTTGCAAATTCTCAAACTTTTCAATATGTCGCCGAACGAGTAGTAAGGCGCACAGTGGGGCAAAGTACAAAAATTGTGTGCAAAAAATGTATAAAATATTTTAAATGACTTAAAAAAGCTTAGTACACAGTAGCTTTTGACAACAACTGCAAAATACTGACAGCACTGACTACTGACTACATTTTAGAAGAGAATGCTTATTTTAGCTCCCTTGTACGCGTTGGCTTTTAGAGTGAAAGTTGTCTAGGAAAAACAACGGAAGTGTACCCCAGCGCCTGATCCAGTGTTTCAAGCCCCAACCCCTACCCCCGCCCTTTTCCTTAGCCCCACCCAAACGCTGCCTGCTTGAGTTGAGACGCTTGACAACTTTCACCATTAGCGCACAATGGAATATAACACACAAGTCGAATTTGTTGTCTGCGCCATCAATTCAACTTGAAGACGTCGTTTTCCGCTTCCCCAACCAGGCGACACCAATGTCACTCCCCTAGCTCCCCCCGGCCCACCGCCTGCTGCCTGCTGCCTCGCCTGTGTTTTATTGCCGTGCGCTTTGGGGGCAATGAGAATTGTTGCCTACTTTTCAGCGCGACGACCGGTGAATTGAGTTGTTTTGCATAGTTTAAACAAATCCCTTGACGTCAGGCTTAGGAGTTATGAAAATATGATGAAAATGGGAACGTAGCAGTGCAGTTTAGTCCGCCGCCCACTCAGACGTCTGCTGCCTTTCTGTGCAGAGGTTTGTCTGTGAATAATTTATTTATTTTGCAAATTTCGCTTTGCTGCTTAAATTGGATAAACAGTTTAGGTACTTTGGCTTTTGTCGCTGTATAAAATTTGTGATCATTTATTTCAGCTGCCGCTGCTGCTGCCAGTTGGCCACTTATTTTTTGGCATCAGATACAAGCCGAACAGAGAGACAACAATTTCTAATTACTGTCATTTGGCTCTCTCGCGTGAGCTTAAGGCCCACTTTAGGCCCTCTGTCTGTGGTTGGCCATAAACGGAGTCTGCGATTACTGCCAACATTTCGTTGCTTGACTTAAATACTTTTTTATTTCCCTTTACATTTTTATTTTATACATTTCTATTATTTTGTTTTGCCTGTCGAGCATTAAAGACTTTATTCCTTATTGGCCGGAATTGTATGCAAAGCTGGACTTTGTCCAATCCCCTGACCAAGCCCTGGCATGTACTTATGTCGAGTCAATAAGGTTTAACAATTGCAAACGCTTGCAACAATTTAAAACTGTCCTTTGTTGTTTGTTTAAGGACACTCCCCGTTGTTGTTTGCCTTGCCATGGCAATTGTTGTTGCTGCAATTAAAAACGCTGATATATGTTCTTTTTACAATTCAATAAATTCACGCAATGCTTTACTGCTGCCCCGCCAGACACCAACTGACCCAACCAACCACTATCCCACTGTCTGTCTGTCCATCTGCCCGTCTGTCGGTCTGCTCCATCTGCCTGGGGCGCTATATTTAATGCAACGTTGTTGTTCTTGTTTTTTCTCTCGCTCTGGCCTTGAACACAATTTATTTTGACTCTTTGCACGCGACCAATTCTGAATCTTGCAACCAATGACAGTTTAATTAATTGCCACACTATAATGCGTTTTAAATTGTCATGTTTATACAGCAATGTCCGGGCGACTGTCGAGCAACGAGAGCCGTACTCTGCTCTGCTCTGCTGGTTTGCGCCGTGTCCTATTATTCTGTGGGTGACTGCTGTACGCCGGATACCGGATGCCAGCTGGGTGATAGCTGATGGCTGATGATTCTGACACAATGGTCGACAACCAAATGCAATCACACAAAACCAAACTGGCGTAAGCCTTGAATTAAAAGCAGCTGCAGTACAAACTACTAATTAAAAATGGTTCAGGTAAGTCTTTACAACTTAAATTAGTGTTTGCTAAGCTCAAAAACAGCTACTGCCCTGTTTAAAAATTATAATCCAATATTTGAGACTCTAACTACAATTGAAATTAAATTATAAATAATAAAAATCTGAGGGAAATAACATAATAATATTTTTACAGCAAAAACTTGAATAGAAATCGTTTTAGAATGTGTGTATTAAATTTCAGTCAATTTTCTAAAGATGCATTCATGCGAAAATTTATTTTTATTAAACTCAATTTACGACTTATACATAACTGTCTGGCAAATAATAAAAATATATTTGTTTGCAGTTGTGTGATAAATTTGCTGGCTGAATTGAGACTGTTTGCCACTGTAATTGAACAATTTGTTATTATGACTATTGGGGGGTATTGGTGTGAGTGTGTGGCAGCTGACTTTATTATTTTCAATTTGTGTTCCATTGCTTTTAATAATTGTTATTATTGGTTTCGTGCTGACTCTGACTGTGATTCTGGTTATTTTGGTCATGTGTTTTTAACTTCAACACCTACAAATTTGCAGCATGCGAGCATTATTTATTTCATCAGCGATTTTCATTCACAACATTTCAATTAAAGCAACAGATTAGCACTGGGACAGCATTGAAGTGACCGTGCCCAAAATAGCGTGCAAATAGCATGACACGTACTTAAAATGTATTTGTTGTGCTTCGATAAGACCTCATAATTGACGGGCGTGTAATTTATTAAAGTGCTTATTAATACCTTGTCAAAATCTCATTCATGATTATGCAGCAGCCAACAAATTGAGAGCAACAGCAACAACAATGGGAGTAGATGCTGCATGTGGGTCACATTTGCCAAGTCAATGCGTCTGCAACGTGGCGTATGCGTAATATTAATAGGCGTTTAGCCTGCAACTACGTAAGCATTATATGCGTCGTGTGTGTGTGTGTGTGTGTGCGTCTTTAACCATAATTGCATACGCCAAAGGGTATTTGACACACGGGCATATTATATATATTAATCTGGTCTATACAACTGTTTGCATTTGTGGGCTTATCTAAATGTCATTGCTTCACTTGATTTGCTAATGTGATGCACTCAAAACCAAACTCTAATTGGTCACTTAATAAATAATCTTGGCTTTATTGACAAAGCTAAGATAGTTTAATATCAAATAGGACTTTAAGGAAGTAATGAAAGGGAATTTCCGACTCTTTAGCTTTAAGTTTAGTCTCCAGGTAATAAAAAGGTAGACACAGCTTAAAGTGCATTCATTCAACACTCAACTGACTGCACAATGAAATCAACTCTTTTATAATGGAATTGTAAAACTCGCTTACAGAATTTAAGCATGTTAAACAATTGTTGATTGCATTAAATCATTTAAAATGCAATGCGGATATGGGCTGAAAACTGAAAACCAATAAGAAGTCGGCCAAATTGAAATTGCTGGCAAGTGACGTCACTTGATAACCATAAAAAGCAATCACAAAAGACAGGCAATTGAAAGAAGATCAGAGCACACAGGTGACCACGCAAATGCGCAATTTGTGTCCAGAGCTGGAAGGAATGCAGCACGTAAATGCTTGGGAAATTCATCAAACGTCGCTTGAAGCTGTGTAGGGAGAGAGAGGAGGGTGAAGGGAGGAGAAGTGGTCGCTTTGGATGCAGGCTTTGTTTGTGTACTGCTGTAATCTCGCTCGTATGTCACTCTGCAGTGCTTGATGGCCATAATTTTAGTGGCTTTTGTTTCGACCGCAGTCAAGAAAATATAATTGACGTCAAAATCTCGTCTGCCCCTTCCATAATTTCTTGGCTTTTTTGCTCCTCGTGCGCGCTAGTTTGCAGTTAATTACAACACGCCTGTTGCCACAATCAGCCAGCCACAACCATGCCCCATGCCCTCTGAAACCCCCTCACCCACACACAGTCTACACGCCTGACCTATGACCTTGCGTGCTGCAGTCGCAGCAGTGCAGAGTTTGCAGCGTTTTTGGCATGCCGCGCACGTTTGTGCCAAAAATCTTAATTTCTTTTGGCTTGGCTTGAAATTCATAAGCTTCTCGTGTCCATTTTTGGGGTGCAGCACGAGTCAGCAACGTTGCATGCTCTCACATTAGCACACAGCCGAGCCCAGTTCAGCCCAGTTCCATCCACCCCCTGCCCTGCCCCCAAGCTCAGTTTCTCACATGCGAACTGCTGCTGCCCTTGCCAGGGCTATCATTCATAATTGGCTTGCTGCACCTGTTAGCCATGCTTTTCTTGACCAGGTCAATTGCTGCATATTTCTTAGCTTTTTGTTTGATTTTCTGCTTTTGAATGACACAAATAATAGCAGATTTGAGACGACTCCACCCACCCACTCTCCATTGACCTTGCTGCTTATGGCCAATTATATTTATGACTTAACAAGCCAAACTGCAATTTGCTGCACCCAAAATCGCATCCCTCGCTGGTCACGCATGCACCCATGACGAATAAATTATCATAAATGGTTTCGTAAAGAGTTTTGTGCACAAAATTTAGCTACAGTTTGCGTGCTTTGTTTACCTACAGGGCAACCCTAAAATGGAGCTCAATTAATTTATATTATTATCAATGTTTACGGCGCTTTCAGTTCACGCCTTTTCAGTGCCAGTCGGGTGCCCCTCTCTAGCTGTCTCTCTCTCCTGCTCTCCTGCTCTCCCTCGGTTTTTGGCTCGTGCAAGCACTTTTAATTTCTCTAAGTGAAACGCCACAAGTTTTCAAATTGGCCCTCACATCGTGTGAGCCCGGAGAGAAGTAATGCGGCTCTTTACGCGGCACTCGTTACTGGTTACTGCATACTCTGTGTGCTGCAGACAGTACGGAGTACGGAGTACTAAGTATTTGGTACTCTATGCCCTGTCCTCTCTGGACTCTGGCATTGTTCTTTGTTGCCTTTTGTTCGCTGCGACTTGCTACAAGCTGCACACAGAGCTCCATGCGTCAACAGCGCCGCTGGCAGTGCAACCGATGCCGACGCCGACTCCGATGCCGCCTTCCTCATAAGTTTTCATTCTGTGGGAAAGACTCTTGCTGCGCTTTTGTTTACCAGCTGCGGGCAATGCACGCAGCTGGCGCAACGCTGGAACTCTGTGGGCAGCAGGCAGGGGGTGGGCTAACAGTACACTGTTAAAAAGAACTGGGAATAGGACTAAAATGGAGCTACGTTTAGTAGCCTTTCTTTTCTTTCTTTAAATCCATCTCTTTGGTTTAGTGCACAATTCAAACAGCGAATTAAAATCTCTGCCTATTTCTCTCAGTGTAGCTGCATGAAAATGACTTTGGTTAGCTTTTAGCCGTGTCTTTGTCTTCTAGCCCGCCTTTTTAGCTCAACCAGACTGTATTACGAGTGGAGTCAGCAGCTAAGATGCCGCCGTTGGAGCATACAGATGAGGGGTATGGGTGGGGGGTTAGAGGGGTTGGCCTTTGTCGCTATCGATTATGGATGCATGAGTTGCTATCGGTGATACTCAGACTTTACCCAAGGGAAGTCAAAACTTGTTCAATAGTTCGCCTGGGACATGGGGGAAGTGCAGTTTGATGATTGCCCAAAAATTCCATTTGTGCTCCATGCAAAGCGCAAAAACAGAAAACGAAAATGAAAAACCAAAAACGATTCGAATTCAATTAACTTCCGAGTTGATAAGATTCCTGTTCTACAATGCGGACTATGAATGGGCTGATTAACTCGACGCGAGGCTTTTAAATCAGCAAAAAATTGGGAATAAATTCATTATTGACATAAAAAAGTAGGACAGCATACCGGTAAGACCCATTTCAGCTGTTTTTCCAGATAAGCGACTAACTGTAAGGCTATGAATACAACCCTCTAATTACATAGTGTTCAGAGCAGAGTTGGAACAAGTTCTCTTAAGTTTCTCTCTTGAAGTGAGCAACTCTCTTAGCGCCTTCATAAAAGTGGCCATAAAACTCAAGACCTAATTTCAAAGTCGGGCAAGTCAAGCCCCATGTAATGCCCTAGTGTTAGAGTGTTACATATATACACACACATATTTTGCTTAGCGGAGTATTACACGTAAACTCCCACGAATGTTAAACAAATCGTCTTACCAGCTAAGAACAAGCACAGGAGGGGGGTGTTAACTGGGGTCACTTGGTGTGTGTTAGTGTGTGTTTGTGTTGCCAACGACTGGCAGCTCGGGGAAATGAGAAAAGCGAGAGAAAATGGAAAGTGCTCGCATGCGAAAATACACCTTGGAGCACTAGCAAAAAGGAGCAAAACAAAAGGGAAAAAAAGTGAGAATATCTGAGGTTTTTAGGCCAACTTGGGTGGCTACCACTGGAGTGGGCAGCTGACCGCAAAAGCCAATAGCGTATATAGTTGTACATGTATATACATATATATTTATATGTATGTATATACATTTATTTGCATATGTATGCAAAATTATACCAAAATATTCAAATTTCTATTGATTTTGCCGTAAAGTTGACGTGAAAAGTCACACTTAAACTTCAAAATGCAAGTAAGAAAAGTTTCCGGGGGTCAAATGCAAATCTTGGATAGACTCACCTTGAACGCCTTGAACGAGGAGACCACATAGAAGGCACCATCCTCCAGTTCATCTAAATGATATTTACGATCACCGTCCATGGAGAATACATAACGTGCTCCACGCGGCAGATCCATTTTGGGTGAGATTTTGTCCAGCAGATTGTCCAGCGAGGTGACATCGCGTCCGGGTCGATAGCGCAGCTCCACGCCCGGAAAGAAGGGATCGCCATTGCGATAGAAGACAACACGACGAGCCTTCCAGTACGAGAGATTTGAGTAACGTGAGGCAGCGGCACTGGAAATCTCCGGACGCGACTTGGAACGTACGAGCGGTACAACAGGCGGTTGCTCCGATGTTTCGCTCATGTTATCCAAATAGCTGGGACTCAGAGCACGACTCTGATGGCCACTACGCACACCGCTAGCACCACCTGCGCCACTTGCTCCGCTTTCGGCAGCTCCACCGTTTCGCTGTTGCCAGTAGTCGGGCAGTTGGGCAGAGCTGGCTGCTACGGCACGGCTCGCAGCACTACCTGGACCAGCAGCAGCAGCAGGGGCACCACCCGCAGCAGCTGCAGTGGTATTCGAATGCAGATCGCCGGCTGCTAGGTCATCATCATCATCGTCGTAGGCTGCATTCTGGGACTGAATCTGGAAGCTTGAAGAGTTACCGGTGCCACGTGCTGTGGGACTCTTAGTGGGACTATTGCGGTTGCTATCGATGTGGTTGCGAGTACTGCTGATGTTATTATTGGAATTATTATTTATTTGATTATCGTTATCATCGAACTGGTTGGTCGTTGTCTGAGTGAATGTCGGCGAAACGTTTCCCTCGAGTTGTGAGTTCGAACTAATTTGTGGCATTGTTTTGCCACCAAGTACGGCCTCGCCATTAGCAGCTGCGACGCCGGCGTCGTCATCACCATCGCCATCGGCGTCACCATCACCATCGCCGTGAGCAGCACGGATACCGTCCAGGTAGTCGCTCTCTTCGTTGGACATTGTCCCTCGCTCTCTGTGGCTCACTCTCTTAGCTACCTCTCAACTGTTGCCTGCTGTTGCTCTCTTGCCCCAACCTTTCACCCCTTTTTACTGCCAATCAAGCGGTTTGCCAATCTCAGCAAACCGTTGCCTTGCGTGACTTCTTTTGTTGTGGTCAAAAGTCGCCAAGTCTCGATGTCGCGTCGACTCACAGGCAAGTAGCTAAGGAGCAGAGGAGCTAAGAGCTTAGAGTCTAAGGAGCTAAGGAGTAAGAAGCCGCCTTTGGATAGGTTCAGCACGTATTTGTTTGCCTTTGCCTTTAGTCCAGCCGTGTGTTTTGAGCTGCGAGGTTCTTACATTGTCATGCACATCAGTTGAATTCTGTAATTTGCTGATCCTATAGGAAGAAGAAACTGCATTTCGTTTAAAGCCACAAAGTCCTTAAAGAATTTACAACCTGTCTGGCAATATGGCCATGTTAGCAACTCTCAATAGTCCACTCTCAATTCTCAACGTGTTCGTGTCATGTCCACTGTCGATTGCTCTTGAAATCCCCTCCAGACACAGCTCAACAACTGTCTGACTAACAACTTCACAGTGTTCCTTTGTCCGCAAACAGTGTTACAGTGTAAGGAGCTCTGTACTCGATCCCCTGGGATCCCCCTCTCCCACGCCACCCTCTTGTACCCCCACGGCCGCTAGGCTCAGAGCTTGTTGGTCTTCGAATTCGCCACTTGAATGGAAATATCGCGTACTATTTGCCTTGCTTTATGCACCTCGTGGCAGAGTGGATGCAGGAGACAGCGAGGGGTGCTGCTGCAGTTCTAGAAGTGGCTACTTCACTTTACTTTGACCGAAATTACAGGCAACTTGTGTGTGTTGGAACATTCAAGTGTATGCACACACTGTACACACAGCAAATGTGTGTGTTTGTGTGTGTGGCAGTTGTGCATATACGTTGCCAAACTGACCAAAGGCGTTGCCCGCTGCTCGATCCCGGTCACAGGGTTTAACGGCTTCAACTGGCAAAATACTGTTGTGTCTTTTCCATTTCCCATTTTCCTAGTACCCCTTTCCCAGCTTACCCCATCCCCTTGCTTTATATGCAACTATTTCAGCTGCATTGAAATTTACCACAGCAAGAATTTGTGGGTGGCAACATACTTTTTTTTGTCAGTGTTAGGTTTGTGTTTGGAATGTAGATTTGGGAGTCAGCGACAGGTTCCCCTTATGTTTTGCTACTTTTCTTTTATTTTCTTTACTTTTTTGCTGCTTTTTGCTCACCTGTTTTATGTAAATTGCTTTTATTGCAACACGTTGCACTTCTTGCCCTGCATTTGTAGTTGTTCTTGTTGTTGTATTGTATTTATGGCCGACTTCTTTCTACCTTTATATATTTTTTTTGCGCCAATTAGGTTAATGACACTTGGCTTGCAGGCCGTTGGGAATGTCGCTTATTAATGCACAAACATTTGCAGCTTCCACTTGCACTAATTGGCTATCAATCAGTTGCAATCTTTCGTCTCTCAGGAGAGCCACTCACATTTACTTGAATCGAATTTAATGAACTCGAAGTAAAGTTTATTAAAATATCTCACAAGAAACTTGGCAACAAAACAAAGTGTGCAACTTTTAAGCTTTTCTTTTTATTTAGTTTTTTGTTTTTTTGGTCTCCTGGTCTCCGGGTCTCCTGGTCTTTTGGCAAGACGCCGTCGTGTTGTGCACAATGCAGAAGAAATTCCGTCTGGCAACTTTGCCGGTCAAAGTGTTTTTGAATTGTGTTTCATGTGCCTGTCCACTCTAAAGTCCTCCTCGTAGCCAATTTTCATAGAGAGCCTCGACTCGGGCTCCTTTCTCGGGCGTTAACTTTCAACGTCGCTTCGCGGGCATTGAATTACATTTTGTTGTTGCTTTTATTCCAATTGTGGGCATACCTCATATTTTTGTTGTTGTTGCTGTTGTTGTTGCTGTGTTGCTTTTGGTGCAAGTGCCTGACTTATGGGCTAATGCCGCCACGCGACTTCAACTTCTTCGGCATTACCTTTTTGCCCTCCCACCCCCAACCAACTTGCTTAATTGTGCCCTGCTTATAAGCCACCCCATTCACCACAGTCTCTAAACCGTTTTGCTATTGGTTTCCCCACCATCCCCAGGCACAACCCACTCATAACTCCCGGCCACCAACTAGCGGGAGTTCTTCGCCTTCTTGGCCACATTAGAAGCACGAGACCAGTTGGAGCAACCGCAAAACTTAGCACACGCTAGTTAATGCTATCGCTGCACAGTGGTTACAAATATATAGTGGCGCATAAAACTTGTACAGCTTCATTAAACCACAGGAATTACAGAACTATTTTGGATATAAGTTGAGTGGTTAGCATGTTTACCAATTTATTTGGCATTTTTTAGCGGGTATTTCTAAATTGAATTATATTGTTAGCAGTTCGTAGTTTACACTCACTTTGTGCCAATAACTACTCAATGTTGAAGTTAGTTTAGTTATTATAACTTTATTTTAAATGGCACCGACTTGAGCACTTTAAAAAAAAAAGGGAGCCACGAAAATTATTGGTAATTATAAAGTGACCGAAATACAAAGCAATTACAAAATAAAGGCAATCATGTTGAAGCACTAGGCTTGCAATTCTTGGAAGAAATATTTGTTTTTCTTAGGACTTTAATTTTGACTCTTAAAAAGGATTTATTACCAAGAAAGGTATCAGAATAAATATAGAATTAATAAAGCTTAATCATATTAAATGCTTTTAGCTTAGAAATTTTAACTACTCCACTTAAGTAAATTTCTTCGATTCGAAAACCTCTATTTGATTTTGTAATTTAGGCAGTACCAATACCAGATCCCTTTTGTCAACGTTTTAATACTGTCGCCAAGTCGTTGTGTCGTCTGTGTCATGGTGGCCACGACAGTTTCTTTCAACATGTCGTGTGGCAGCTCTTGGAGTTGCGACCACTTTCCACTTGCCTGCAACGTCTGTGGCGTCTCCGAGTGCAGTCCACACCTTGGTACTCTGATTTTCTTTTGTGTCACGCTGTTCGGACCAGTTAAAGGTACCTGAGTTAAAGCAGTCGTATAATAATTTGACATTTCAGCAACGAACTAAGGGGGGCGCAGCAAATTTGCCGATGGGTTTTTCGTCGCACAATTAGGGCAAATGTTGTGGAAATTTTGTTTTTATTACATTATATGTGATTCGAAATAGGCGTTCTCTCTGCACAGTGGTGTGTGTTGCTGCTATTGCGATCAGAAAACTCTTTGCACGCACTTCACTCCTTTTGGGTATAACCAAAAAATTCTTTTTATTAATTACATTTTCCGTACTTGTAATAGTTTGGGCGACGCAACGTTTTGGTGAAGTTAATGTATTATTTTAATGTTATTTCCGGAATGTGCGTGATTTGTATACACTTTGCACTTTGCACAGGGTATGCACGAATAACGAAGGCCAACAGTGAAGGTAAAGTCCCAAAAAATTAGTTCCATATCATGGTTCATAACGAGCTGCTAATTTTAAGCCTAAAGGACTGCTTAAAAATAGACTAGGGAATTTATTTAAATAAATATAATTTTTTCTATATATAATATTCACCAAAATAAAACTTAGATGTCATTTAAAACCCCAGCTTAAATTTTAATTAGCACTTACTCGCTTTTGACAGCAAGACACGGGAAATGCATTGTATTTGCCCAAAAGTTGAAATCAGAGCACCAAAGTCACTCAAACCCTTACTTATGCACAACATTCGCTGCTCTTGGATACATTTTTTAGCAGAGACTTTTTCGGCGCAATATCCTAGACCGAGTTATTTGTAAAAAATGTAATAGAAAATGTTTTGGTGCAGAAAGGGTGTGGTCAAAGGACTGCGACGACGACAACGACAACGACGACAGCGATGACAACGACAACAATGAGACATTTTTAATGTGAGCATTAAACAATGGCAATGAGGACAAAGGATACGGACTCTTCCACACTAGACAACTAGTAACTGCAGTGGAATCCCACGACAAACCGCTGCAGTTACCCAATAAACAATTTTGATGGGATTCAAAATTTATCAGCATATAATCTAGATAAAGCTTACAGTAAGTAAGCGTTCTTTTATGAATATTTTATATGGTTACCGTATTTTAAAAATTGTATAAAAATATTTTTCGTTATTGCTGGGTTAAATCCCAATCGACTTTACTGACAGCATTTTTAATTCCTTTGTTGTGCAGACTTTAAGCCATTTTGTAATGTCCATAAAGTAGCTGATAAATGGATTATTGGGTTAATTCTCCACAGACTTTAAGCATGCAGGCTGTATATAAACACAGTGCTCATAGCCGGGATTCGCGCCAGATAAGTTTTCAATACAAAGTACGAGCATGATGCCCATGACGACACTAAAAATACGTTGAAGAATGCAACAGAGACGAAGGAAAAGATTGGGGAGTGTAAGGAGTGTGGGGAGTGTAAAGGAGACGAGGACGTTCGACATTGCATGCAACTGAATGAACCACAACAAAGGCGAACTACTGGGACACAATCACGAGCCTGACGTGGATGCTTCAGCTACTTCTGCTGCTTCTACAAACCGAGTACTACTTAAAAATGTGGAAGCTGTTGCATCTACCATTGGCTATTGGATGCTTCAGCCGTAAGCAATCTCCAATGAGCACGGAGACCCACATCAATTGGGGCTGACCAGACATCTGCTTTGTCAAAATGAATGAGACGCATGACAAAATGAATGAATCGAATACGTAGAGAAAGGGGGAGGAGAAGGAGGTGGAAGAGCGAGTGAGAAAGGGTTGGGGATGGAACGGAAGCAAAGCGACAACGAGAATGGAAAAACGACCACAAGCAGACCACCCAGAGATACTTCTCGGTCAAGTACTTATATCACTCCCGACCCGTACATACCGAACATGCACTGAAAAAAAAGACTGACTAAGTTGAGTGAAATGAAAACTGCAGTACACTTGTGTTCTCTTATAACTTACCTGTCAAATTACGCCAAAAAACTTGACTTTGTTATACAAATTTTTGCCAGTGTACATTTGAACATTCAGATACTTTCTACTCTTGTGTCCTGGATACACTCGTAATGGTTATCGTAATGGTAATGGTAATGTATAGTCGTGGACATGGTATGCCAACACATCTCTGTGATAATTTGGTCGATGCGATGGGATGCGATGCTATGCGATGCGATGTGGAGCGAAGCCAGGCAAAGGATAATGTGGAATGTGAAAAAGTGGAAAAGTAGAAAAGTTGTCGTGTCCTCAAATTGTGAATGGAACCGGGTTGTCGTCGCTTGTTGGCAAAAGTTTCAATTGTCTGTGCCCGAGGATGTGTGAATGTGATTGTTTAAGTTTTTCTTATGCTTCTTCCTGTTGCATGTGGGTACAATTAATTGTCATTGCGTGTGCAGCACAGGGGTATGATATGGTCCGATATGCAGATCGGATTGATAAATACTCTAGAGGATTCTACAAAAAGAGAATCGTTTGCTAAATATTTTAAAATTAGTTTACATTCAAATCTTGCAAAAAATTTAGGAAAAAGCAGAGAGCAGAAAGTTTCGTCATTAAGTCAAGACAATAAAGTGAAATGCACTTTAGCTGCTGAAATATTCGCAAAAGCTTTTCTTCAACTTTGGCTGGCCAAATTATAGCTCTCTTTCTTTCTCGCCTTTTTCCGGCTTTTCCATTTCCATGCTCCAATAAAGCAAATGGGCAAAAGTTTTTAGCGAGGAAATTAACATTTGGCAGCGTGCTTTAATGTGGTCATACTGTCGCGCCAAAAACAAACTCACGTCTCCTTAATCCCCTACCTAATCCCCTATTCGGACCGTCGGCACATCGGACCATCCTTCGGGCATTTAATGTCCATGCCGACAAAGTGTTACGGTTTTGGTTACGGTGAGTAGCCGCTGTCGCGATGCTGATGATGGCGATTCCACTGGCGATTTCGCTGGCAATGACGATGGGTGACTATGATTAGTTTCGGTTTGAGGACACTTCACCATTTTAAATGCCTTTTCGCGCCACATTCATTTTCTGGCTGCCCCATTATGTGGCATGCTGGCAGTATGTACTTTTGTTTTCCTTTTTTTTGTGTATTTTTTTAATTCATTTGTTCAACGGCAACTGCTTTTAATATGATTGCAATTTGCGCTAACATGTGGGGGCCAGCTGCTGTTTGTTCTGAAGGCAGTCGAAAAGTTCGCTGGTCAACTTTTTCAAATGCAACAACTACACAAAGTACTCACAGTAGCGTATTATGTACTATGGGACAGTTTGGCACATTTCTAATTAGTTACTAATAAAAGTCTTGGAAGTCTAATAGTTTTAATAGCAGTTTATGTGTAGCTTAGTAGCAGCATATAATAATTTATTTATTTAAAAAGTCTGACAGACCTAAATGGTTATAAATTAAAATGTGTAACCCCTGATTCAACAAGTGTTATGATTAATGATCAAAATTAACCTCTGAATAACCCAAATATTATTCGAAATCAAAAAACCAGCCCATTCGTCCCACAGTGCAACACCAAATAGCTGTGACTTTTTCTATAGTATACTTTGGGGCGCATTAGTTTCGCATCACTTGGCGAAAATTGTGTGGCACGACTTGACTGCTTCTCTACTTTGCAAGCGGTTTGTGGCAATTGATGTATATAGGTATGTTTTTATGTATGTGCACGTGTGGATGTATGTGTTTGTGTTTATGTGTGTGTTAGTTGTGTGTGTGTAAGCTCTTTTTTCTGTGGCGCCAATTACTATGCTGGCTGCAGTTGGCCAATTACAAATTACAGACTCGTATCGCCCAACTGCTTCTGGCTCTGGGCCCAACTTTTCATTAGGTCCAAACTCAACTCAAACTTGAGGAATTTATATATTGGTAAATCAATTATGTGGTTGCCTTTCAATTTTATGTGGGCCACTTTTAATTTATTTGATTTATTTAATTGAAGACCATTCGCATTTTCTTCCTTATTTATTTGTGCTGTTCTTTTTTAATTTTCTCTTCGTTTTGATTGTTTAATTGAATATTCAAGTTTCTTTTTTTTGTTTTTGTAAATTTGTGTCTTTGTTTTTGTTGCTTTTGAGTCAGAAAAGCATTTCAACGCAACGACAAATGTAATTAGCTCTAAGTGTTTGCTTATTTCGCTTTCGTAATTTGTTGTTAATTACTTTTACATGAAGAATTTTTATTGAAAATTAATGTCAGCGATTCGGACAATTTACCGCTTAAGAGCCACCACTTCAATTGAAATCGACAGCACATACTCGTAAATAGGCATTTCAATTCGTTCATAGCAATACCATTTGCAATTTCCCATCAATTCGGCCGTGTAGAGTGCATTTTGGGATTTAAGCGCTCTTGGAGGCCATAATAACCAAACGGTACACGGTACATCAGGAAAATATTCCCGTTTTGTCCAGCAACCCAATTACAAAACTGTCAGTTTTAAATTAGGTTGAAATGTGTGCAAATGTGTTACTAAAGTTTAAAATTGATTTCAAAAACCTCTGAGTTGTTGAAGGAGTTACAGACAAAATCATTCAAATTCTAGTTTGGTCTTAGGAGTCTAAGCAAACTAATGCATAGTTTATATTTTATATAATTTAGTCTAATATATTTTATGGGCATAATGATCAACTTCAATCGCGTTTGGTGCCTAAAGGACTCTCCTTCCGTTCAACTGATCCTAAGACGCACTACCAGCACTGTTAGCCAGACTACAACCAAGTGTAAGAGGGTATGCCAGGAAAAGAAAGTTGAGAAGGTTGACAGTGTCAAGTGTCGGGAGTGTGGCCATTTTATAGGTCGCTCTGCCTATGACTATATGATTAAGGCGCAGAAGTAAGTTCTTGATTAAACATAGTGATTAAGAAGTCTGAAGTCTATACTCCTACTCAGATATTACGCAAAGGCAAACGCTAAAAGATTTGGACTAACTATTGTTATGCCAACGATTACTCTACTCTTGGGGGTGGGACTATTCTTTGTGAGACGCTATAACTACTCGTTTATATATGGAACTGGAGGTTGTCAATCGATCATGCTCTGGCCCTATGGTGCTTGTGAGGTAGAGGTTTAAGGCAGTATAAGCACTTTCATTCCACTGTTATATATATAATACATTTATTCTACCGTTTTCAACCGTTAGCCGTTAGCACATTGTATTGTTGCCATTTTCAGAGCATTTTCACAGAATTTTCACAGAGTTTAACAGCCAATCAAAGCGGTGGCCACACAGTGCGCTAAACACACCTTGCTAATTGGGCCGCTGGCACTTTAGCGCCCTCTTTTGGGCGATGTCAATCATCAAGCCGTTTAAATAATAAATCACTTTAAAATTAGTTTGCCAAGTTGTGCAAGTTGAGCGACGACAAATTAGTAAAAGTTAATTAAAACTATTTAAATTGCAAATTATTTTAACATTTTTCACCCACACACACACACACACACGCACTCGTAGAGCGAGACAAAGAAGACTGTAGATGTCATATAAAGTGCTGGAACATGGCTCACATATACTAACGACCGCAGTGTTGGAAATACCTAAGGAAAGCTAACACCCACTCCAGAGAGTTACACACACACACACACTCGCACACATACCCGAACACTCGCACAGTCGCTTTTCCTTTTCAGAGAATGTTTAAATGAGGGAAATTAAAAAAAAAGAGCTCAACGTTGTCGCACTCGTACTCATCCTGCTGCTTCCCTACTGACTCCTTACCTCCCTCCGCCTCTGTGTAGTATTGTATGTTTGTACGGGTTGTGAGTATGTACAAAAAATGTCAAGTTGTGTGTGTGTGTGTGTTTGTATGTGGACTAGCAGGTAGAGCAGGTAGCAGTGTACCAAAGTACCCAGCTACTCATTCAGTTGCCTTTTGCTGGCTTGACATCGGGGCAATAGAGGGGGAATGGGGTGGCTGGGTGTGTCGGGGGCGTTGGGGCGTATACGCGTGGCGCAACAATTTGCATATAAAAAGGGTTGTTAGACTTTAAATAGCGGCCTGGCCTATTATCTGCATTAGGGTAGATATGGCGCGCATTAAGATAAGGTACTTACAGCGACGTTTACACCAGGATCGGGACTGGGACCGGTTGTGGAACTCCGACTGACACTGAGAAAAGTTAATTTATGCGGGCATGGATCTGGCTAAACTCATATACTCACCTCGCACTTGTACTCGTACGAGTATGAATACGAGTACTCGTACTGGTACTCGTTCCTCGTTTGCTGAAATTTTAATTAAAGGCAAAGTGTTTAAGACATAAAACTTACATGCTCCTCACATCAAACAGCAAATGAACGAATAAAGTCCAATTGGCGATTGGTGTCATTCCTTCAATTCAGCTTTACCCCTTTGACAGCATTCCTTTCCACCAGACGGAATGACACTCAAGTGGAGCTGGAGTTTAGCACAAAGTGCTTAATTTGTAATAATGAAAATTGTGTGATCTACTGAAGCAAATGGATTTCTGGCTAGCAACATGTGAGTGTCAATGAAACAGTGTGCCAGCTGCAGGGTGTCATGTAAACGAGCATACTTCAATTGGCCTTTGAAAAAAGGCTTTGAAAATGCGTCTGACTTTAGGCGTTTAATTTTTGTAGAAAGACCAGCTTAAGGCTTAAAAGCTTATGTTGGAAAAAGTATGTTTAAGAGTTGAAAGCTAATAGAAATATTTTATTTTAATAACTAAAAGTATTGAATGAGAGCAGTAGTTGAAGTAGTTGATGCATATTTCAGTTAAAATTGCATTCAATATATTTCCCAATCAACCAAACTTATTTATGTGATAAAACTCCTCTAGTGCTGCTTAAAAGTCTTACCTCTTTTCTGTGTTTTTAAAGACAGCCATTTTAAATGGCCAAGTGTTTGTTGATTCTCCAATCGCAATCAAAATCTCAACTGAAGTCACCAATTGGTGAAGCAATCTAGCACTGAGTTCAAACTCGACTGAAATGCAACCAAGCAACCAGAAGGAAGTCGGCAGGAATATCCAATGAAAAGTCAGCCAAAATGTGAGTCGAGTTAAATCACTTTTCGCCAACATTTTTGGACTTTTGAACGATGCGAAGCGAGATATGGGAGTAGCAAAAGTATCTCAATTGAAATACCTGTTCCATTTCAAAGGCAGCACGACTGATGCTTTTCCTGGATGGCAAAATGTCTAGCATGTCGGGCTGTCTAAAATGTCTGGATAGCTGTATGCCTGTATGGCTGTATAGCTGTATAGCTAGATGGATGGATGGCTGGCTGGATGACTTGATGACTGGACGGCTCGACTGGCTGGATGCCAAGCTGCAAATTGAGTGCCGAATCGTGCCACCTAAATATTTACTTACGCATTTGCCTTGGGCCTGTTTCTGACGGTGCCGGGTAATAACCCTCAGCTAAAAATGCTCCCAGAAATGCTGGAAATGACGATTATATATACTATATATAGAGTGGTACGAGCACACACACAGTACGCTAGAGAAGTTCTCGTCATCATTTACATTAGTAAATGTCTGCTTGTCTCCGTTCCGCTAAAACGTCCTCTTCCGACCCGGTTAAGTGTGTATTGCCTGCTTTTTTTTTGGTCTGCTCGAACATAGTTTGACATTTGAAATTAATGAGCACTTAAGCACACCCATAACACATTTATTTAGTAGCTTATGAGTGCTGATGACGTACCCAGACTTGAACCAAATGGCATCCAATTCATGAAAACTAACCAAAAACTGGTGTACAAACGTGCAAAGTTGTCGCAGTGGTCAGTGGTGCAACTAAAACTGACTCCCTCTATGTAATAAACTGTTTGCTGCTAAGTGACTGACTAACTGGACAACTGTTTAACTGTCTAACTGACTGATTGGCAATAAATGTTATGCTTCAAACATTGGACCATTAAAAGGGAATACATAAGTATTGAAAATTTAGTTTCCCAAAGCAGATAAAATATGTTTATAATGTTTTTTCTTCACCAACCTATAGTCTGGTAGTAGAGCTCAAATTCCTACACTTCTAAACAAATGCAAATGAGTAAAACCTTTTTATTCTACTGCTTTTTAATTTGTGCCTAAAGCACCAAAAATGTGGCGCCAACCAAAATTTAGTCGCCTGTAAAATCTAAATTCTTCTGTACAACATGTTTATAATAGAAATTTCGACAGACATTTGCTATCAAGACAATGGATTCGTTCTTTTAAAATCATATGTTTTGCAGCTACTGTCAAATGATGTCAGTGACTTTCTGGCATGCTGACAATCTGACAATCAGGCAAACAGGCAAACCCGCAGAAGCGTCTTAGACCTTGGGTGTCTTGTGGGTACGAGTCGGAAATTATGGCAAAGCCACGAGAAACACACAAAACAAACAGGCAAAAAGTTAATTGTATGAAATCAACACACTTAAAGTCAACACAACACCAACAATTGCCAACAAATAGGTTTGAGAGCATGTTGACAACAGGCAAGGCAATATTAGGGGCAGAAACAAACCGCAGTCGTGCCCCTCCCGATCCTACCACTTCACCGCTTCAGTCAGACAGAATCGAGAATCGCAGTGCCAAGTCTGCAATCCCAGCTAGAGATACCACTCTTGGCAACGTTAGCAAACCAGGCAAAGGCAGTCAGTCAAGCCAAAACTACATACACACACACACATATAGATATACCATATATATATAGTAGGTTTATATATCTGAAGACTCATCCAGCAGTCGAGCGAGGCGTTGAAGAGACAGCAAGGACAAATAGCAACAACATGAACCGTTGCTAACGGCAGCTTATAAGCCGCAGCATCAGCATCACCATCATACTCCTTTAACTTCGTACACGCCGTGGCGTGTCCTGGCGTGTCGTATCATGTTGAGTCGGTGCAGCTGTGTGCGTCAAAAGAGTAAAAATGATGAAGCAGCTGAAGCTTCAGTGCACAGGTAAAAGATGAAACTGCTTTAGGTGTAGTTAGTTGTAGGTGAGCTAAATGCTTACAAGTGCAGCGGGGGCGGGTCAAGGGTCACGATTGCGACGCTTCAACATAAGTAGTAGTAAAAGTAGTAGTAGAAGTAGTTGAAAGAATTCCATCTTCTGTCACCTCTTTGCACAAACAAGGACAGCAACACAGACAGATAGAGAAAGCGAGACAGAGAGAGGGACAAGTAGATGCCTTGACACCGACTTTCCTGCAACAGATGAGGAAAAAAAGAGGAAAAGTCGTTGGAAAATACTTGAGTAAATCGTGTTAAATCGCGCTCAAGTGTTAAAGTAATAAGCACTTTTAATAAATAAAGTTCAATTGTACACAGAAAGCGTGCACAGCAAGGGACACACAATTAGAAGCAGTTTCAATCAAAGGGCCTAACAAATAAATGAATTTTTAGGCACATTTAAAGCTAATAAACCCTGCTACCCAACTGCAGTACAGGGTGCAAACAAACAAGCAGTGGCAAACAAATTCAACATGATTACACTCAATTACCTTCACGCAATCAGTGTTGATAATAATCGATTGATCTGTGATTAAATCTTGACATCTGCCCTGTCCTACATGTTCGCTGATTAAACTGTCAATAACATTTTGTACCCTTAGTGTAGAGTGTAGAGTGTTGTGCGTTATTAGCTTTTTTTTAACATTTGTTTCCACTTGTGCAAATAACAATGTAAATCACTTAAAAGCATAATTAAAACATATTTGCATGATAAATGCATAACGATAAATTATAAAATTAAATAATAAAGAGCCAAACACACACACCCATAGACATGTGTGTGTATAAATAAATTTATTGACAAACAGCCTGGCAGTCTATATACACAGTTATATCTGATCAGAGCGCGACTTTCACGTCATATTAAATTACGAGCACAAGAGCGTATAAAATGGCGACTGCATTAACTCAGTAATTAACACTAATTATGTGCGTCCGGCATTTATGATGGCTATTGCATAATAATGCATGCACCAAGGATGAGCCAAACAAGTCTGCTATAATACATGCATTATTAAATAATGCATTTATACACACAAACAAGGAATTTAAATAAAAACGCACGTGAGTGTTTGTTTATCATAGCGAGTGTCGACTGTAGTCGGCTCACATCATTGCCGTATTCAATTTAATATAGTCGGATTATGTTTCAATAGCAAATCCTAATTACTAAAATTGTTATACATTTGTTTGCTCTTTCGTTCCACATAATTGAATGTTCACTGTACCCCGACCGCTCTGCTACAGTAAATCTTCTGGGCTTAGTTATCGGATTAGCATGTTATCGGTGTCCTTGGAGGTGTGGCGCATAGCCATGGCCTAACCTGACCCGAACTGTAATTCAGGCCATAATTTGCCAGGACTATAATCACTTTAAAACAATTTCGAGTGCGGCTCATTTAATGAGAATTAATTTGCAGGATGTGCAACGCGGTTGCAGTTGCCTCCTCGCTCCATTGGAGGCCAATCCATGCCGCATGCTGGTACCCAAACCAAAAAAAAAAACACAAACCTTTTTAAATTACCCAAATCCAGACTTATAATCTTCTCTTCACCACACACCCACCCACACACCCTTCCACACACACATACTATTGGGCGTGGCGGCTGCAGCTGCTGCGGCAACGGCGACACCGACGGCAATCACTTTTAGCGTAAGCCGCGCCATATTGTCAGCCATTATTGTCAGTGTACGGAAACCGGAAATGGGGTGTCATATTTTTCGGCTTCTGTCTGCCTCTGTTTCCCCTTTGTCCTTGTGAGCCTTCTGTGTGCAAAAATGCGTTAAGCTCCACTCGTGCTTAAGCGCTTCATCTGTGCTCGGTTTTATCCGACGAGACAGTAGGACGGGATACGACACGACACGACAGGACAACAGTCCTGATATCTCATTAACCGGATTAAACAAATTTAACATTTTGCTGTAATTAAACAACATCGCACTTGTATAGTTAATGCCCATCTCCATGTGTGTGAGGCTGTGTGTGTGCTTTCCTTTCCCTAAAATAAAGAGGAAAAAAGTCCTTTTCGGTTTGCTGCGCTCACACATGCAAACGTCCAAAATTAGAAAGTATAATGAAGTCTGTTTAGGTCTCCATTTCTGTTTTGTTTACTTCTCTGTTGTTCCGCATTTTATCAAGTGTGTCGGCTCTGACAGCACTCATACGCCATGTATGCCATGAATTTTTGTGTTTGCCGCACTGCAAAACACTGTTTACTAAGCTTCTTCCCGTATCTGTAGCTGTGTCGGTGTCAGTGCGTGTGTGTGTGTGAGTGCTTTATGCTATGCAGAATGCTCGATTCCTACATTCTGGAAAATTTATTGTGATGTGCCATATGAGATAACATTTGTATGTGAAAGCTGTTCTACTTAACAACTGATAGTGGTAGAAATCATGTAGGAACGTACCTTACTCACAGAGTATAGAGTCTTTAATTCGTAGTAAAGACTAAAAATTGAATAGAATGTAATTTATATATTACTTTTAAAACTCTTCTGCAAAATTCTACAAATTTCCTACAGTTCTGCAAACTGTCAGTTACTCAACTACCAAAGCTCATTTTACTATGCGTCTCTGGCGCCTCTGATCAATAAACATTTCATGGCACAAGTCTCTTTCGCTTTCGACTAGTGCTACTTATATAAATTGTCCCATTTGTAAGTAGCCATAAGTAATACTCATTAACGCACGCACACTTCTCGCACAGCTGGAAAACAATTCAATTTGTCGACTTTTCATACTCAAATTGTTAAAATATATGAGCAGAAACATTTATTGATATTCGCATGGCGAACACATGAGTGCCTATAGCTAGTGGTACAGTATATAAATATAATTGTATATGTACATATTGTGTGTTTCGTATTATGAGCTAATTGTTATTATGAAATTAAGATAATAAGCCGAAATTCGGTTTATACTCGCATTGTTTAAGAGCAATTCCTTGTAGTTTATGTGATGAAATACATGTGTAGATATGTATGTGCGTCTGCTAATATACAAAACTCACGCAATGCCTTTACTTAGCCCCAGACTTTGTGCTGCCTCAGCCAGTGCCACTGCCAAACGTCTCTCCACCTCCTCTGCCTTTGCTGCCTCCGTAGCTGCTGCTGCTGCTCTACTTGGCCAAGGGCCAAGCAGCGAGGTTGTTGCCATAACAACAACAACAAGCTGGCTGGCTGGACAAGGACAGGCGACAAATTGCCTGTCCCCTTGTCCAAAATTAAAATTCGTAGGCCTGTAGAATGCGGATTGTGGATGGTGGATTACAATGTGAAGGTTTGGTTTCTCGTTGCCCGGAAATGGGTAACAAGAAGACATAAAAGAAACGGGAAATCGTAAAAAGATTTTTGTGTTAATGCGCATGATGAAAAATTGATAAAAAAAAAAAACTGGGAGGGAAGCGAAAAGAAAAACGCACCGCAACACATAAAGTAATAATAATATTAAATAAAAGAAAATGCAAAAAAAAAAAAAAATAGGGAAACGAAACAGGGTCAAGCAAATGAGCTTATCCGTCTACTTTATACTTTTCCAAACAAAGCCAACGACTTTGCTTAAAATTAATAATACTTGGCAGCCAGTTTCACCACCGTCTCTCCACTCACCCATTGTACTTTAACACGCAGCGTGTCTGTTGTTGTTATTATTATTCATTTCATTGTTTTATTATTATTTTTTTTATTTTGTGTTATTCCGCCAATTTGCAGTTCATTTCAGTTAATTGTTTGTCCACCGGAAATAAATAAATAAAAGAATAAAATTTTTAATATGAAGTTCGGCCTCTTTTTTTTATGCTTTCATTTTGATTTTTGTGGCGCTTAACATGATTTCCGTTTTTTTTTTCAACTAGTCCCGTCTTACTCAACGTGGCATATACAATATTTTTCATTTCAATTTTAGTTTGCCAAGAGTTATTAGCTTAGCGATAAATAAAGTTTGCAGCTTCACATAAATCACATAACACGCTATGATATTTTTCATTTCAGATCCATGGAGTTCAATCGATGGACAACTTTTTTAAAACTAAATAAACTACTTTTATATGGCCTCTAAACGACAGTTTGGTGGAATGAAAACGAGCGCATATAAAGTATGTATAAAAATTGTTTTTATACACAGCTTCCTTTTTTTTTTTGAAAACTTATCAATGATTATTCTTAATTTGTTTTGAGGCTGCCGTGGGGTTGCTGTTGTTGGAGTTTGGAAATTAATTTGTCTGAACAGCTAAGATAAATCTACAATTTATAGCTTTCTAATAAACTTTTAATTCAAATGAATCCATAGCTTCTTTAGGTATCCTTATATATACACGTCCAAGTTCATGCATTTCACGTATAAAAAGTATTGCATACATTTAGGCGTCACATAATTTGATTTCATTGCTTTAAGTAGAAAGAACTTGGACAAGCTTTTACAGTTTCTAGAGTCGCTGTAAACCAAGTCAGCTAAAAAAGCAATAGCTTTAAAGCTAGCAGATATGTCAATTCAAATTATAAATAGCGTAAATATTACGTTTAATAGTTAATTAATTATTAATGAGCTGATTGTGCTGGCAAGTGCACAAAATCACTTGCCAGCAAATATTTGACAAATGTGTAAAATGTTTCACATTATCATGCAAAAAGTTGTATGCTTTTGTATGCAAAGAAAGCCAAAGAATGATTGAGAATAAAGAATGCATACACTTATGCACTTAAAGGCGTTGCATAATTCAAAGAACGTTTATTCAGAACCATTGCATCAGCTTGAAGCGGAAACGGAAGTGTAGAGTCAAACCAGAACTGAACTGTAACATCTGCTGACGAGTATATTAAGCTCGTCAAAAAGTGTTTTCAAAAAGGTAGCGAATGGATTTTCGTTGAATCCGCTTTGTTTATGTTATGTGTACAGAGTAAACTGGGTTGAGCAGAGAGTGATAGAGAGGCAGATAGGAGTCAAAGTGTCGCCGCTTATGCATAACTAAATTATAATAATCTGCGTGGCGCAGGCTGTCAGAGCAAAGCAAGGAAGGCGTCATCCATATCAGTATCAGATCATAACGCATTAGGGCTTATCATGTCGAGCAACTTACTCAGATATTCTAATAAAAAGGAATTTACATACAAGTCCGCCGTACAGTGTACCGAGAGTATTTCGCGTACGAGTAGGAGTGCGATATAAAAGCTGGCTTTCCTCTTTTCCTCTTTCCTTATCCGCTTTCCTTTTCCTTGTGACATTCCCCTATTACCGTCTTATGCTGTTGGCCTACAAATAATAATGGGCCTGGTTGAATGTGAGCATCTACTTATGTGTAAGAATATATTGCTTAGACACTAGTCGCCGTCGCCTCACTGCCGCATACCGTAAGGGTAAACTTCAATAACCCATCGTTCCGTTTCCGTCAACTCCCTCACCCCTTGGGGCGGCAATAGACGTGGGCGTACACAGAGCAGCCATATTACGAGAATATCTTTCAATATGGTAATATACGCTGTTGACTTCAGACTACACTGTGCGAAATGGGGGTAAACTAGCGTAAATATAGACTACAAGCCGAGTTATTTTTTACCAATTAAATTTATTTTACATAATTTGTTTGAATCACAGTTACATACTACAAATTTATTACTTTACGCTACCCAAATACATATTAGCAAACATTTTCTACGCAATATTACGCATATGTTTCTCACAGTGCATTTCCTGTAAAGATGTCACTGTACGTCTCTCAGTGTCTGTCGGTGTCAGTGTGTCTGTGTCTGTGTGTGTGTGTGTGTGCTTGTGTGTCCGTGTGTTTATGGTTGCGCTTCGCGCTGTTTACACGGCCTATGTCTACATTATGCGATGTACCGCATGTGTGTGTCGGTGTGTGTGTTGTGTGTGTATGTACATATGTACTCGTGTGTGTACTAGCTAAACTTTGATGTTGCTTCGTGTCTTTTTAGTGTTGGTGTTGTTGTTCTTGCTGTAGATGGGGTTGTCATTTATGGCACAAGTTTCTTAAATCCAGCACCTTCTTGGCCAAGTTTGAGCTCTTCATAAATTGAGGGATTTACTTCATTGCACTGTGTGTTGCTTAGCGGATTGTGAAAATGATGCCCCGCATCAGTTCGTCCACTCCGGTGTCCACTGCGATGCTGCTGTGGCTTCTGCTGTTGTTGCTGGTGGTGATGTCTACTGCCATTTGTGACTGTGGTCCCCGTTTCGGCCGTAGACGTTGATGTCGTCATTGTGGCTGCAATGCCATTGTGATTGTGATTATGATTGTGACTGTTACTGTGACTATTACTGTGACTGTGATTGTTACTGTGACTGTTGTGATTGTTGTTGTTGGCATTCTGTGCACCAACATTGCCATTGTGCTGCTGTTGCGTTGTGATGGCCGACGTCACAGTGGGTAGCTTTAGTTATCGCACACACATGTGCGCATGCAAAGAAGAGACACAAAAAGACACATTGCAGTTATAATATAACAGTTAAGCAGCAGTAAGCCTCTGTCTGGCTTTGCCAGCCGTTTCAAGCATGACTATAATTAATAGCAAACATTATACACACCTGTACCTGCTCCAAGCCACGCGTATAGGTTGGATTCTCGAATGCCACATTGCCATTGCCAGCCTTCCCATGATGGCAACGGTGTCGGCGATAGAACACAATAGCAGCGGCTGCCAGAAGTATGGCCAAAATGCTTGCCACAATGCCGCTGATTGTGCCAACGGCACTCGAGTAGCTGCTGGTTGCCGATGTCACATGTTGATCTCCCAGTGTGAACCTAATCGGATCGGTGAGTACGCTGGCACCTGTGCGAGACAAGACGGCAAATTAAACCTAGGCACACACAAACACACACATACACACAAAGTGGCACAAAAGGGAACACACTATCGATAGCATACTAAAAGTTCACGCACCGTATGTATTGCCAGCCTTTACTACCAGCTCATACAGCACGTCCTTCTTAAGCCCATTAATGCTTATTGTTGTGTCCTTTACGTCGATGCGCTGAATCTCCAGTACAACAGGCATCATCATCATGTTGTTGTTGTTGTTACTGTTACTTGTTGCATTATTCATCGAGGCAAGTGTATCCACGCCAGGCTCCATCGAAGATTCGTTTGGCTGTCCCGACGACGACGACGACGATGTTGTTGGCGGCAGCACGGCGGCCTCATGGTAATATATTCTATAGCCGTCGACAGCATTTGGATTCTTTGTTGGAGCGTCCCATCTGTAATGAAATAGTTTTCAGACCGTGTGCATGGCGCCATATTATGAGTGGTAATATTGTTGCAGGCGCAAAACTTGTCTGGAATTTTAATAAATTTAATGCGAACTGGCATTCTCAGCCGATTCGCATCTATCCCGACCGCCCCAATAAACTTCTATGTTAGTACACTGTTAAAAATGATAAGCTTTTTTAATCAGCAGACAGAGAGTCTTCAACAATGTTTGTCAAAGGGACTTTAAAGTCGAAAAGTTTAAACTAAAAATTATTTAACTTTTAAAACTAGAGTTCTTGAGATTAAAACAAAATCAGCATAGTTTTTAGCAGTGTAAACTAACCGTTCGTCTACTGTCCACTGCCCACTGCCCACTGTCCACCGCCCATTGAGCATCGTTCGAATGCCTCTTCCCGCCATTTTCTATTTCCCCGCGTCTGTGTTTGTGTGTGTGTGTGTAACCTTTGACGTTGACTAAGTGTATTAAAGTGAGATAAAAATCTCAGCTTTAATGGATTTTGTGGTCTATTAGTGCAGTCAGCCTCGCACGGACACCGATACGGACTCGTACACGGACACATGCTCAATTCAGTGGGCGTAGCGGGGATGTAGGAGTAGGAATGAGTAGTGGGAGTAGTGTAATGAATGTATTGGCTTGTGCGGATAGAAAAATGGATGACTTCACATCCGGCCAAAAGGCAATGGGAAGCTCTAGCCCAATGTGTGTGTACACGGGGGTGTATGTGTTTTTGGGTGGACATAGTTAAGAGATTAAATTTGATAGCTTTAAATGAAATGAAGAAATTTTGGTACGCTTTCAGGAAGGTTGGATCGATTCATCACTTACTTAATGTTCACCTCGTTGTCGGATAACACGCTGACCACAATATTCTCTGGGGGACCCGGCAATCGATCACGATTCTTCTCAAAACAACCAATTATAGTCCGGGCATACTGCAAACTACAGATTTCCTTTGAGCGCACCGCATCGCCACGGCACCAGTTAAGGCACTTTCGCGGCACATGCTCCTCCGCACAGCACGACCGATGGTCAGAGCCATCGGCGGCGCACTTCATCAACTTATCAAAGTCCACAATGCACTCGGGTCGGTTGGCAATTGCATCAAAGTCCACGTAGTAAGTGCAGGCATCTCGGCAAGAAAGCGTTACATTTTGCTCCGCACAGCATTGAGAGACATTGCGACTGAGATTCGGTGTACTGCGTATACGCACCGATACGGGCGTGGTGGAGGAGCCAAAGGGATTCTCGGCATGGCAAAAGTAATCGCCGACATCGTTAGCCTGCAACTTACTGATGCGCAACGACATCGTATAAATTGTGGAGACATTTGAGACAGAGACATAGTAGTTGCCTCCCTGTGGCACCGGTACACGCCCATCGTGATCCCGCCAGAAAATGGTCTTGGGTGCCGGCTTTGAGTCCACCGTGCACCGCAACTCCACCTCATCGCCCACAGAGGCGACTGTGATGCCAGCTGCTTGAATCTTTGGTGGGTCTGTATAAAATAATCCATTCTATATAGTAATCCTTTTGTTTATTTTTACCTTGAAACTTACAGCATATATTGACACGTCGTGTGGCCTGCATGGGCACTCCGTAGCCATTGTCCGCATAGCACGAGACGTACTCCATGTCCGCGGAGACATTGTGTATAACTGTCACCATGTGCCGGGAGGTGTCCTGGCGCACCAAGTGCCCGCCCACATACAGGGATATTGTGGGCGCCGGGTTGCCCAAGGCCAAACACAGTATAGTCATGGAACCGCCTTCAGGTATGTTGTCCGCAGGGTGCACTGTAGGTGGCTATAAAAGGTAAAAACTCATATGAATACTCGAACTCAAGTAGTGCTCAGTTAATTTACATCTACAAAGGCTGGCAGAGCTGGATCCGTCCAGGCGACCAACGTCTCCGAGGGAAGCGAGGAGGACCGCTCTCCCACCGCCTCCACGTAGAGCACATGCTGTGAGCTGGGCTGCAGATTGGTAAGACGCAGCCAGGCCAACTTCGTGTCGATTTTGGTGAAGCCCTCAGATTTCATCATCTTGTGATAGACCCTGTAATAAACGCAGTCAGTAACTGACTGGAGGTCAACGTGTATGCCTCACCTGTAGGTAATGCGCTCGTGAGGATGGGAGTACTCGGGCGGTTGCCAGGTCAACTGCATCCAGGTGGCGCTCTGTGTCAGCACGGTTAGTGAGTGGGGCGGCGAAGGTGCGCCCCAGGTGTCAGGTGAGCTCGATGCTTGTGCTACGAGTAGACGTAAAATAAAACAAGAACAAGAAAAACGATGCTTAACTTAAAGTGGAACAATTGAAACCAACAAGGCACCTCTAACATATGACATGCGAGTTGCCCCCCAAGTAGCCAAGTGTCCAAGTCGGGTAAAATGGCTGGAATACCTTGAATGACTTACCTTTTTCGCCGGCACTCGATGTGTTGAGCAGCAACATTGATGCTGGCAGCGATGTGCCAAATTTTCCACGTGCCACAACCGTAATGCGATATAAGGCATTCTCTTCCAAATTTGTCAAATCGATGCTGGTCTCGTTGGTGGTCAATTCCTAAGTGTAAAGTTACGTACAAAAAAAGCAAATACCAAAAGCATTAGAAACAACCAAAACAACTGCAAAACTCGTAAGCTAAAGTGAGACAGCAACACTGTCGCAATGCACTCGTTGTGGTTGGCGAAGGGGTCAAAAGAGTGTGAGAGAAGTAAGTATGAGAGAAGTAAGTATGGGAAAGAAGGGGCGGGGAACCCAGGGATGTCAGCATGATTAGTACTTTTTGTAATTGCCGCGACGAAGCGCAATTTGCGGTATTTAGCCACAAAATGACACCGCCAGCCGACACTCTACACAGACACAGAGAGACAGACGCACACACATGGACTCGCTGTCTCACACACGCGCGGCTTACTTCGGCATCAGTGTTGTCGATTTAGCTTTTTAGACCGCGTACTCTAAAAAAGAGTAGAGTGGTCTATTAAGTGTGTCAGAAGCGAAATGTGCGTAACAGGCAGAAGGAGGCGTTCGCCGTCATCTGCGGCGCTAACAAGGATAGTTCCTGTTTACTGTTTTACAATGTCGGTAAAAATAATAGAAACGGCAATAAGCTCATCTGATTTGTGTATCCACTCAAATAAAAAAAAAATTACAATATTTTCAACTTTAAAATATGCAACTTTGATATTGAATATTTTGGGACTCAGACGTCAGATTTTCGAATGTTATGACTTTTTGGACTCGGGAGGACTAGGACTATCGATTGGCATCAAAAAATCGCAATCTTAAATTTTGACGATTTTCGACAAAAATGCAAAGGGGTAACACTGCAAAATTGGTAAAAAATCGTAAAAATTTTAGATTGCTATTTTTTGACGCCAATCGATAGTCCTGGTCCTCCCGAGTCTAAAAAGTTATACCAATCGAAAATCTGTCGTCTGAGTCCCAAAATATTCAATATCGAAGTTGCATAGTTTTGACTTTTTGACTTTACACTGAACAAAAAAGCTTTCTTCCAAGCTTTGTGTTAAGAAAGCATTATAATATTCTTAGATACTCGTAGCGCAAATTAATCAGTCAAGCTAAAATAGCTTTGAAATGGCTAAATTAGCCACAGATAAGCGTTGTGGGCCCACGCATATAATTTTCACACGCCGCCTGAAAGTATGCTACTGAGAAGCGTTTTCGGCCCACGCACATAATTTTCATACGCCGCCCGAAATTATGCTGTAAATTGAATTTAAATTACAGTCTGTCGCTTGCTGCTGATTATGGTCGCCTGGTGATTCATACAAAGAAATCTTCGAAACTCGCCTTTCGCGGATTTTTTTTACCTTGACCGCTGCGGTCTGCAGTGCCCAAAATCGTTAATAATTCTTGCTGAAATACCAGGCCAACAGAAATATCAGCAGGTCGCAATTCAAAATTTTTTTAGCTTAACAGTGACTTAACATTAACATTGACTTAACAGTGACTTAACAGTGACTTAACAGCGACTTAACATTTACATTGACTTTACAGCGACTTAACATTTACAGTGACTTAACAGCGACTTAACATTTACATTGACTTAACAGCGACTTAACATTTACATTGACTTAACAGCGACTTAACATTAACTTAACATTAACATTGACTTAACATTGACTTAACAGTGACTTAACAGTGACTTAACATTGGCTTAACAGTGACTTAACAGTGACTTAACAGTGACTTAACATTGTCTTAACATTGCCTTAACATTGACTTAACATTTACTTTACATTAACATTTATGTAGCATTAACATTGAGATTGAGTTAACATTAACATTATTATTATTGGTGAATCAGATAGAAAAACCCTCACTTTTAACTGATCGCTGGTGTTTTTCGATAATCAAGGGATCTCACGAGCTGCACATATTTTAACAGAAATACCAGGCAACCAGAATTAACAGCTGCTTGCTATGCACAAAACTATTATTGCTCAAATTGGGCACTTGCAAATTCTGTTGTATCTTACTGTGGAATTCTATTCGCCTGAGAATTCAACTGGGAATTTGCATATTCCAGCTGTAATACCAAGCGAACAGAACTTTCAGTAGATTTCAAATCCAAAATTCAAACTAAATGAACTGATATCAGAGAACGAGCTATAAGCAGCACTCAATTACTCACTCACTCACTTAAGTTGCGCTTTGTCTAAACTCTGTCTGTAATCAAACATTAACATAAACTTTTAACCGCATTAGCATTAACATTATCAGCAAATAACAGTTTAATTAAATAATATTATAGCCAATTCAGCTGATTTGCTGCTGCTGCTTTGCACAATTTGTTCACTGGATTTTTTGCTACCTTTTTCAGTAATTTGCTGTAATGCTTTTATGGCCTGTAATGGGCATCACTGATCGCCATTTTCGACGCACATTGTCGCTTACAGCTGGCGTCATATTGTTTGAAAAGTCATTGCCGAAATTGACACAATTACATATACATAGCTGTAGCTATGTATGTATGTTGATGTAAGTGTGTAAGGGTGAGTACTTGGTATGCAACACTGTACTGCTGACAACGTAATTTTACGGGACAGTGTCGCATCGACCTAAATTTACATTAAAAATAGCTGGCATAATCTGTGGCTACAGCTTTTGGCCTTTATACGAGTTGGCAGCTGAGATTGAATTAGCCAAAACACGACGAGAAATTGATAGTAAGTAAGTAGTTACTACCAAAAACAGTTTCAGATACAATTGCAGATACAAATTGGAACACAGTTTGGTTTTGTTCAATTGTTTAATTATCTTTCAGTTGTCAAAGTTTTGCGACAATTTTGACCCATTAATTACAGTTGCTGCTGCAAAGTGTTGGATGGATTATTTATGCACACACTCCCTGTATATGTGTGTGTGTGAGTTACTGTGTGTTTGAGTGTATCTGCTGTGTGGCACGCTTATTGCGTAAATGTGTTTTTATTATTTGTGAGTTTTAATGCTTGTGGCATAAATAATCTGTGTTCTCGCACTGATGCCACTGATGATGACAAAGTGTGTACACACGCTTAAGTGATTTGATTTACGTGACTTACAGCTGCCCCCCTCACACCTCCCACCTACCACTCCTCCACTATCGACACCACACTACCCATACCCATACCCATACCCATACCCATCTCCATACGTATACCACCCGTAACGAGACTTTGACATTTTGGTATGTGAGTCAATGTCAAGTCGAGTCAACTCTGTTGGCTGACAAACAGAAAATTGATCATTTTATGTGCTCGTCGTACTCGTACTCGTATCTTTGCTGCTGCTGCAGTTTTAGTCACTATTGTTGTTATTGCTGTTACTCAACTTAATTTATATGAACGCACTGAAACCTGTACGTAGCATATTTGGCTCCCTTTTATGGCTGCAGGTGTAGTTTATCTGTTTATTTTTTGGGCAGCGGCCATCAAAGCAGCACTTGTATTTTGATTTATATAGCAAAGTCCAACTGTTCACATACCTAACTACATTTATGTACATATGTACGAGTGAGTATCATACAAATGATGATCTTGGCCCCCATTTCCCAACTGTGGGCGAATTTGCAAAACAATTTAGCACCTGTTGGACAAATTAACAAGCATATAACTCATACGTCGTGTGTTCTGACCTAAGCTGACTCTTAGATAACAAAGCACTGATGAAATTAGCAGTCATAAAACTGCTCTCAAAAATGCATTGGACAAAATTCACTATAAATAATACTTAAATAAAAACTAACACTGTTTTCCTAACAATTTGTTGAAGTGAAAATAGTTTATTTTAAATAGTAAATGTCCATTTCGCACATTTAAAACAAACCATAAATTAAAAATAGATTTCCAAATTCTTGATATATTAAAAAAAAATTTTCTACAACATTTAAGCTATTTATTCAATTAAAATGTTGTATTTAATTTAAATTTCATTTATTTCTAATTTGTAAATAACTTTAATTAACTTTAGGTAGCTAAAAAGTATTGAAAATCGGGACACATAAAAAAATAATATTTTCAACTTTGAATGATCATTTCTCAGCCAAATGAAGTCATATTTTGAAACGCGTTGCCTTTTTAGACTCTCGACGACAAGTAGCATCGATTCCGTGCCAAAATTCAAACTTTTAATTTCGACCCCATTTTGACAAATTTTGCAGTGTTACCCATTTGCATTTTTGTCAAAAAACGTCAAAATTTATGATTGCGATTTTTTGATGCCAATCGATAGTCCTAGTCCTCCCGAGTCCAAAAAGTCATACCAATCGAAAATCTGACGTCTGAGTCCCAAAATATTCAATATCAAATAAAATAAAATAATATTTAAATAAAAACTAACACTGTTTATAAATTGTAAGTCTATTTTGCATATTTTAAACTTACTATGTTTAAAAATGATTTTGTAAATTCTTGAAGTATTAAAAAAATAAATAAACTACAATATTTAACCTATTTTTTTAAATTAAAATGTTGTATATAATTTAATTTCTCCGAAAATATTTTCCTCCTCGTAATTCTTCTGCTTAAATGCAATCAAGCACTCAATTTGCTTTGTTAAAAATATGCCAAAATTAAAGGCAACACAAAAGCATAAATTCTGTTTGTTTCTCCCAGGAGTTTATGCCTAAATTTTATAAAAATATCTCTCTCTTATCAAAAAGTCATTAAATTCAAATGAAAGTGCGCAAAAAAAGCAAAAAATGAGAAAGGCAAGAAGGAAAAACATGTTGTTGTATTCGTACTACTCGGAGTTCTATCGCCTGTGTCTGTGGCCCCCAAGGACCCTGTGGACACAAACAAGTACTAATAGCCCCAAAACACTAGAGTTGCAACTTTGATGTCACTTTATTACGAGCACATCCCTTTTGACCAATAATTACGATTCCCCCGCAAACGCAATCTAAATGTGCCACTGTTGGCATAGCGACGTCAGTCGACCGAGCCGGGTCCAAATGAATAATTAATGTGGCCACAAACACGTGCTCTGTCGGTTGGTAGTTGTTGAGGTGAGAGGCACTCGTAGCAGCTTCCAAATATGACAGCAGCGACTGCTTTAACAAATAAATATTCAAAGGGCATAGCGAGTTGAACTGAACTGAGTTGAGACGAGTCGAGTCGATCTGTGTGCCGTGAATGAATCACCCTGTTACGGTATTAGCATCAGGTCAAAAGGCATTTTATGCATAGTCCAACTAAGTCCCTTGATGCTCATTTTCCACCCAACGCCTCAACAGTCACACAGTCGTCGTCGTTGTCGTAGCTTAATCGCTGTCATTTTACCCCCTTTGTCGAGGTCTAGTTTTATAGGCAGCAAGTCAGCTACGTGCACTGACAAAAATTAGTTGTAAAACTACGAATTGTAGTGAAATAGAAAATGGTAAGCTCAGTTAAGTTTTTATGTCTATTTTTAATAGCATCAAAATCTGTTAAATAATTTTTAAAAAAGCATTCTTTTAATTATAGAAGCTTATCGTTTCCATCAGTGTACTCAAAACATTACGGTTGTCATTGTACCCCTTTTTCAAAGTCTAGTTTTAAGGGCAGCATGTGAGCTCCTTACACTAACAAAAATTTGTTGTAAAGTTAATAAATTCGTGCCGAAAAAAAAGTTTTTAAAAATAGTAAACACATCTGGATTTTCTGACGACTTTTAATAGCATGAGAACTGATTTTTAATTTTATTAACAGTGTAGACCCTTAGCCCTTTGTCAGGGTCTACTTTAGTAATAAGAAAAAAAAATAATTGTATTCATAAAACCACGATCTGTTGTCAGTATATAAAAAATAGAAAGCACCATACTATGACTACTTTTAAATAAATGTATGCCTGCTTTTTCAAATATACAACCCCAAACTTTCAACAGTGTACTCAAGGCTTAATCGATGCCATTTTACCCCATTGTCGAGGTCCCCCTTTTACAGGAAGGACATTCGCTACATTGGAATTTTGAATGTATCTAATTGGTTGACTGTCGTCAGCGTTTGACAGACTTTTTACTATTTTATTTGTGTTGTTGTTGTTGTCAACTAACAGCAGCTGCGGCAGTAAAAATCATCACAAAAGTTACGTTCGCAAAAGTAGTCAAGTTGAGCGTCGACTCCCTTCCTTCCTGTCGTTCCCAATTTCCCCTCAAAAACGATTGTAGACAAACGCAACCCTTTTTCAGTACCACCCTACCCCCGTCCTACACTCATTGACTTCAATACGACCAGTGTCCATGTTGGCCAGGCTTAAAGATTGCCAATGCTGGTGAGATCATTCCACTGTGAACTGCTACTGAATAGAAATTGCCAAATTATTGGCACTGATTCAATCGAGCACGACAAAACACCCCGGGGTGTCCTTAGACCTGAGTCCGAGTCCTTATTCTTTTAGTCCTTTAGACTCGACTACTATTTACTATTTACTATTAACATGTACGAGTATTTCCTTTGTTTCAGGTATCGTTAGCCTTCCGGTTGGGATTCAGCTCAACAATCAATACATTACGAATGCCAAAATATACGATTTTTGCTATCAAAAAATAACCACTCGAGAAGAAACACTTTTGTGCACAGTTAAGATAAATTTGCCTTAAATAAATTTAATACTCTTTGTTGTTCTTGCTGTTGTAATAACTGTCTGTTTTTGTCGGTTTTACTGGTTGCAATATTTAAACTTAGTCTAAAGTATTGCTGGCACGTTCGAAAGCAATTAACTTTTTTATGGAGCCAATATCCGGGGTCAGATGTCAGCTCCACGTGCCAATAAAACTCATGACCTCCCAAAGAGTTGCAGATACAATACGTTCTAACCGTATTTGTATACATATATATATTTATAAGTACTACTCGTATATGAAAATATACCGATAAAAATCATGTTGCTGCAGCCAAAAAATTTCTGAGGCCGTTGCACTTGCAACGAAACGCATTTAAACCAATTGACACCAGGCGGCAAAGAAATGCGAGAAATAAAAGAAGCTAAGCCAACAGCTCCGCAACATCTGCGTCCACTTGACCATGGCCAACAAAGCCAAATCTACCGACCAACAAAACCAAACTGAGCAGCCCAATGAATTCTGAAAATAACAGGAAAAAGTGCAAAGCGGCAAACAACGCATAAAAAAAGGGGAAATACGTTTACAGTAACAGAAACTGAACTAAAACGAGTGCAAAATGTGTAGAGCTTAAGCACAGACTAGTTAATACCTGTTACTAAAGAAACAGCTTAGTTTCGTTTAGTTAGGCATATTATTTAGCAGTTTTAGAGCTGTGACTAGCGTAGAAATGCAGCTTAAAACAGATTTAGAAGACAATTTAAGACATTAAAATTTAGGTAAAGACTATTTAACATTCGATTAGTTTATAAAATGCAACAGAACTATTTCAAAATGCATAATTTGAATAAAAATAAATATTTTAAATTAAAAACTAATATATGTTTAAATTGATTCATTGAAGTTGGAAAGTTTTTTACTAGAATCTAAACTGACTGAAGCTCCTATAGCTTTGCAGTTGACACCTCTAGTAGAAGTGATTGAAGACATTATTGGCTTACATTAAATACTAACCTTAAGTACTATACGTAAGTATACCCATCCCAGAAGTCTAAAGCATACAAAGCTGAACTCTTTCACATTCCCTTAGCTATCCCCGATACCCTGCTGCTCATGAATATATACACAAGCTAATGCCCGCCACGCCTATTTTAAACTCTTAAAAACACTACAACGTGTGCAATATACCCTTTTGAGTCTTGAGAGTAACTGTCTATATGTAAAGGCAGAAAAACTAAAGCTGGCAACAGCTACATGCCACTGCGCCTCATGCCTACAAATCCCTTGCACCACAAGCCCCTCCTGCATGTCCCATGTCATGTGGCATGCTGTTGAGCTCTTCTCCAATATCGATTCAATTGGTGTCTAGTGTTTGGAGCTGGCCTCATGGGCTAGTCGATGCCGATGCCGATGTCAGCTTATAGCTTACTGCGAGGTGTTGGTGAGACAGCAATGGAATTGAGGGGGGGAGTGGGGCTCACATTGAAAAAAATATTTTGCGCGCATCAAAAATATCAACAGCAATAACAACAAGAGGCGTCAAACACTTGCCAGTTATTCAGTTATTTTTGCAGCGTTTTTTGGTTTTTTTTTTTCTGTATTTTGTTGTTTTTTTTAGCATTCGCAAGTTTTTGAGGCCAATAACTCTGCTGATGGCCATGGCTGATGGCTGATGGCTGATGTTTGTTGCTAGCTGATTGTTGTTGGTAAATGTTGTTGGCTGAGGCAGGCGCAGGTGGCGCCGGTGTGACAACAACAACAACAACAACAGTCTATGGCTGTAGCTGCAACAATACCAATGCCAATTTATATGTATATTAAGCCAACTTTGCTTGCTCGTTTATGGCAACAATTTTTGTCTAGTTTATGGTCACGTTTTCAGCGTTCGCCTTTTACGGCCCACAGCAGCCCTTTTAGCCGTACATTGTTGGCCCAAAACTTTGCTCACTATTTAAAGGTAAGAACAGTCACGTGCTCTGCACTGACACCGACTGTTGTAACATTGAAAAAGCGATGGCTGTTGGCTGTTAGTTGATATAAACATTTGTGAGCTACTCAAAATATATATTTTTATATTTCGAATGGCCATTGAATTGAACACTTCGATTGAGCCAGTTTTTGGCTAGTCGAGAGGCTTAAAAGGGGTTCTAACAGCGTTAACAGAGTTATAACTAACACGTAACTATGTTAGTTTAAAGACTGTTACGACTTTTAACAGTGGCTCAGCAGTCTACTGATTCAGCCAAGAGGTTAAAAAGAAGATAACACCATTAACAGAATTATAACTAACAAGAAACTATGTTAGTTTAAAGACTGTTAACAGTGGCTTAGCAGTCTTCTGACTGAACAGTTTAATCCGCATTTTAAATACATTGAGAAACTGTTAACAATTTTGACAGACTCATAACAGTTTTTGTTATACATAAAACACATTGCTGACATCACAAAAGAATTTATAACATTTTTTGAAATAAGAGCATTATTTTTGCTGATGCGTTTCATGTTCAAATTGACTGCTATAGAAAAGCGGATTCTACTTACATTCTCCAGTTTGGCAAAAGTCTCGTACATGGTCATATTATTCACTCGTCCATATTGAACAACGAAATCAATATCATCCGCAGCGGAGACACTTGTCGAATCTAATGACTGTGGCACTTGTTGTTTGCCCATCGCAGTTTCAGCCACTGACGCGACATCGCCGTCAACAGTGGCAGCTGCTGCAGCCAGTTCATCGCCGGTTATCATATCCCCAGGCAGCGGCGTGGACGAGGAGGAGGAAGCGGAGTTGTTAGTGGATGCTGAGCTACTTTCGGTAGTGGGCGCAGTCCAGGCCAGACTTATGCTAGTGCTCGTCACGGTTGTTGCATGCACATCTTCCGGTGGTCCTGGTATGTTATTTGTTCCTGGCCAAATGAAGAGCGGAGATGAGCTTGAGTTTGATTTTATAATGCCAGTTTAATTGGCCAATATTGGTTTTGTTTCAACATTTTGGCAAGCCAAGCTATTGGCCAAATAATTTAGCAGACAATTGTGTGCAACAGTGCGTATGCTCAACATGCACAGACACGCCATTGTACAAACAGTATTAGCCGCAAACTCAAGCACACGCAGACAGGCAAACCGAATCACACACACACACACACCCAGTCTCTACCACACACACACTTCAGACTTTACACAGAGATTACAGTCCTCACCTTCCTCGAAACACTGCAAAATGTTGCCGGCGTATGCTAAACAATCTGGCACCGTAGACGACGCAGAAGTGCCGCCATTCGCCGTTGCTGATGACGTCAGCGTTCCAATGCCCGAAGTGGCTGCTGCTCCTCCTCCTGTTGCTCCGCTCGATTTGGTGGTCAGTGCCAGGGGCATAACGCCACGACAGAGGGGCATACAGGCATTAATCACGCCACGGCGACTGCAACACGGACTGTGGTCTCGTCCTCCGGCCGCACAGCGAGCGAGTATGGCTAAGATGGGGCGAAAGAGTGGGGTTAATCAGTGATGCTACAGCTGCCAGTCAAAACAAATTGAAATCGGTGATTTTTACATGATTTTGTACGCTGCTTAAGTTCTGAGCAGCTTTTGTCAAACAAAACTTTCTGAAGCAGCCAATGATGCAGAACATGACGCTGCAGATTGTAAGCAATTTTGCAGGAAATTACCACAGATTTTACATCTACTTAGAGGCAACTCAAACAAAGGATTTCAGCAAGTCATGAGCTAATAAACTCGACATGAACATAATCAATAAGACATGTTTATGTAATCAGATAATTGTTACATAATTCTGATTAGAGCCTTAAACTTGGAGTCCTTGAGTTACCTAATTAGATAGGGCTAGACTTTTGGCTTTAAAGTCGCCTAATTGGCAGCACTCATGGCTCGTCCTTTCACAAGAACCAAAAATTGCTTACTAGAGTCTCATTAGTGTGGAATTGTTATTAGTGACTTGATCAATTTAAAAAGAGCATTTGAAATGAGCTCATTAAATTAAGAGAAAAATCATTTAAGATTGGGCCATTTGTGAGCTGCTTAATAGGGGACTCTGCAGCACTGACACTAATTAGTGTTGGCCAAGTTAGTACGTGTGTATGTGTGTGTGTATGTGTCATAGCTGTGGGCTTAACTGTAACTCACGCATTTGTGCACGGCACGTCGGCCCGAGATTTTCGATGTCGGACAATCGAATGTTGTAGGAACAGAGCGGAGCACATTGTGGCAAGAGACCAGAAGCCTGGCAACACGTCGACATGTTGTATTTGGCAACAGGATTTGGGTCCAGTTGAGCGGCCAGGGTGCGTGTAATAAGACGTGGCGATGGTTCACTTTTGCCATACGCATTAATGGATACCACATAGAACTCGTAGTAAATGTACGGCTCAAGACCTTCAAGGATGAGTGGCGGCTGACGCTGCAAAGTTAATTAAATTAGACCAAAAACGGCAGTGGTAGCAACATTCTCTTCTCTACTTGCCTTTTCCACTGTCAGATAGTCATCGCCGACGCCAAGACGACGGAACTTGATGTGATACGTGGTCACCGTATCGGACAGTCGCTTTGGGCTTATTCCAGTCGAGAATGACAAAGCTATCCGTTTTGGCCACCGTACGCAGCTTGGACGGAGGATCAGCCAGCACGCCGTAGCCCTGGAACAGACAGCTGCTGTACTCGGACATGAAGCGCAGGCATCTGAGGCATAAAAAAGGAGGGAAACCAATTTAAGCACTTCACTTAACTAAACTAAGTTGTACCCACTTGAACAAACTAAAATCCAGTGACGTCAGTTTACCAGCACAGAGCGCAAAGCAGGCCGAGGGTATGCCCCGAGCACGACAACAGCCCGTGTGATCAATGTTGTTGGCCAAGCAGGTAAAGGTAATGTTCGACCAAGGAGCACAGACCATGAGATCTGGTAGTGTCGCCTGATCAGCCTTCTGTGGATCACACATCTTGTCCAGGCACATGCGATGCGTCATGCCATTGGCTTCACAGCAGCCGCGTATATCGGGCAACGAAGGCATCACCTGTTTGTCGGTGCTGCCCGCCTTATCCTCCGTGGAAGACGCGCTGGTGTGGGTAAAGAAACGCAGCCGTTCGTTGGGCAAACTGGAGCCATACTCATTGACGGCTGTAAGTATCACCGCGTACATGGTCAGCGGTGTTAATGTGTCCAGATAAAGATACGTCTGATTGGCGTTCACATTGTAGAGCATAGTTTTCTCCTCGGCTGTCTCCATGTCCTCGGTTGTCTTGTGCTTCACGTCACCGCTCAGTTCGTCCTCGTCGAAGGCATGCAGCACAGTGAGATTCACCGTGTAGTGCGTTACCTGATCGGCTAGCTTCAGTGGCGGGGCCCAGCTGATGTTGACGCTTGTTTCCCTCACCTGTTCGATGTAGAGCTGCGTGGGCATGCTGGGTATCAGCTGCACACCCTTGAGTATGCACTGCAGTCCACTCAGCGTGTGCTGCACACAGGACACTCGTGTCTTTAGCTTATCGGTGAAGGGCGTGTACTCGCCCCGACACATATCCTGGCACAGATCGGGAATCTGTTTTTCCACACAACATGGCACATGATTTCGACCATCGGCCATGCACCGCACAATGCTGGGAAAGTCCTTTTCACAGGCTTCGGGGTCTACGTCTGTGGTGCCATCCAATATATTGTGAACATTGCAGAAACCCATGCATTTTGTAGAGACATTTGCATGTTCACAGCATTCGGTGAAATCATGTGTAAACACAGGAGGCGATTGACTTGCACGCCAAAAGCTTCGGTTATCCTGGGCATTCAGGGGCGGTGGCAAGAGGAAGACATCGCTGGACTCGGCCGTTGATGTATCCGTGCTGTTGCTGTTGCCCTGTGAGAGCGCCTTAACTGCATTTGAGTAACATGATTATGAGTTCATCAGTTCATCAAGAATTTCTATGGCTCACCTGTCAATATGTGTATGCTGCGCAATACCGGATCGGAGTTTAACTCACAGATATAGGCACCCGAATCACTTGCTTTGAGGTTCTTAATCAGCAGCACCCAAACCTCCCCACCCGCCTCCAAATTCGGTCCTTTCGGGTCTAGCCAAAGTAGGTGCATTAAATGAGGAGTTATCTAGTGTATTAATTTCGAGTTTAACTCACTTTCATCATGCAAAACACGCACACGATGATCCTTTGTGACCCGCACCGTTCCAGCGGTTAAAATCTCATCTCCCTTCTTCCATATCACCGTGTTGTTGGCCGCGTTCTCGGAGACAACGCAAGTCAACAGCGCATCTTTGCTCTCAAAGATCTGCGATGGTCCACCAGTTCCTAAATTTACGAATATTACATGCAAAAATCAGGTTTTACTTTGGGAAAAGGGGGCAGTAGGGAAGAAGGGCTTGCCAGAATCCCACAATACAATAAACACTAGTTTAGCTACTATAGTTTATTAAATAAGCCATGTAGTAATAAAATATTTAGCTAAACTTACCAATTGGCACACCTGAATTAACATTCGTGAATAATACACATATCGTTATGATTTTTAACACGAACAACTTGAGCATTATTCCGCGTATTTGCCTGTAAAAGAAGAGGAAAATTGTGACTTATTAAATATTAAAACAAATTGAGTCAACATTATTTATATAAACCAATCAGTTTATGGCCCAATTTGATTATGAATAAAATATTTCATAAATTGTAACTACTTTTATACACTTTACCCTACTCAACTGTAGTTTCATTTACCACTTTTAGTTTACTTACTTTCATATTTACTGTTATACAGTTCAATTCCCTGTTTACTACCCCCAAAAACTCTGAAAGTGCGTCTGAAGCATGTCTTTGCACGATTTGGAATGTCAAAAATGTTGAAGTTTAAATAATAGTAAATACTTTCTTCTACCCATTGCACAATCAATATTTTTCAATCATTTTCATAGCCCATGAGACACATTTTTATACGTATGTCGGTTGAGGGTTGGTTTGGGATAACAGCCACCATTTTGGACGCGCAGACACATACACAGCCGGATGCACCTGTCAACTGCCAACTAGAATTGCAAACAGTAATGGCGACCCATGAACGCACTAGCGAACCCAGATGCAACTGGAAGCAACGCCACCTTGGACAGGTGAGCTGGGCTGACGGAAACGAGCTGGAAGGGGGTGAACGGACGGCACGGAGACAGACACGGAGATGAGGACAGGTACTGGGATGGTAATGGGGACTAGAACGGATATGGAGACTGGCAGCGCGTTGATGTCGACGCTGGGATTCAAAAAATAATAAAAAATAAAATAAAATATACGTGACCGTTGACCAACCTTATAGCAAAATGAATTCTCCCATGTTTTCTCTCTCTCTCACTCTCTTCGCCTGTTCGTTTACGTTCATTTCTTTTCTATTTTTCATTTTTGATAAATACATTTCTTCTGCTGCTATTTTACTTGCATTTTTGTTGATCCAATGTTGAACAGTGCAATAGTCGCTTGATGCTGACAACTTGCACGTTGACTGCTTCCCTGAAATATGGCCCACCCTTCCCCCCTACCCTCAAAAAACAACATTCATGGAAGCTATAGATATTCCAATTGCAAATCGATGCAAGTGTGCAAATACATCCGGTGTTTGGCGAAAAATGCCAAAACATCAACAGTGCACGCACACCGGGAATGCCATCGAATTAAATGCATTTGCAAAACGCTTTTCCTCTTTGCAGAAAAAATCCCTTTTCAAAAAATATTCATTCAGCTGCTGACAAATCGAATTGCACCTTAAGCTGCTTTGCTATAGGTTTTGTTGGACATTAATTAGTTAGCTTTCTAAGTGTGCCCTTTTAATAAGGAATGGATATTAAACTAGCATTACAGCTTCAAGCTTTACTGCTTAAAAATATGTACTGTTCGTAGTAACTCTAAGCTGTAAGTCCAGCGTACTAAAGCCTGACTGGCTGGCAATGTGACAATTAATTAAGTCAGTTTAAAGCCTACAAGCAGTGTTGTCTGAGGGCAGAAACGGGGGGCTGTGGGGCAACCTTTGTTGCTACCATTTAACTGTGTTTAGTAAATCCCCTTATATAGGCCAGCATAGATATATATATATAGCACGTATATAGCTGACGTCGGCTGTCACGACATTTGTTTGTTTGCTGTCCATGGCCTTTGGTAACAGCACTTGTAGGGTATCAAAGGTCTGTGCCAACTGCTAATGAGCAGTTCCCAATGACCAAACTCAAAGCACAAGACTATGGTTAAAAAGACAATAGAAAGCTGTGGAAAAGTTATAGTAATGACGGGGACAGGGTCAGGGACAGGGTTGTGGGCGCGCACAGTGGGCTAGAACGGGCTAGAAGCGAGGTCGAAGATATTTTATGCGCGTTTAACGCATTCTAAATTGAATTTACAAAGTGCGAACGATGCAACGAGTTCTTCTGCTCAGTTGCCACTCGAAGCCCATTCATAAATTCTTCAAGCAAAAAACGTTTCATTCCCACATAGTGAAGTCTGCACGCTGAATTTCACAGCCGTGTAACTCTCTCCCTCTCTCTCTCTCTCTCACTGTCTATCTCTCTCTAGGTCTGTCTCAATTGCAAGGGTGACAAATTTGATTAAATTATAGCGCTATTGCAAAGCGTTTTATCTTTCGCTGGAACTGGCGCAGTTGCACTTTGCCAGCGTACGCCACGTACGAAGAGCCAACTCAATTAATTGTTTTTGCTTTGTTGTTGCCATTGTGAAGAACCCTGGCAACACACACACGCACACTCCAACACACACACACACACACCGATACGCACAACCATCAGTCACATTTACGTGCCATCTATTTGTCTTCATCGTGCTGCGACCGCGGCGTTAAAGCAGACAACGTTCTGCTCGTTGACGTTGTAAGTAAATTGTATAACGTGGCGTATGAGTAATATGATATGCATGCTTCGATTCAACGCTGCCAAGCCACAACGCAACCCAATTCTACTCAACTCAGAAACTCAGCTCGTTGAAGATGATGTGGTAATCAGTTTTGATTTTATTAGCACTCGGGGAAGGCAGTCAGGTGTCTGCCAAAAGGAGCGGTAAATATTCCAAATCTTTTTTACGACTTTGCGACATGTGCGTGGTTTTCTTACGAATTTTATTCCCTTGGCTGTAATACACATGGAACTTTGGTAAATTCAATATAAGCTGAGATTTCTATTGTTTAAAACTTGACAACTGACAATCTGTTGGACATAAATCAGCATTTAAATAGGAAGTACGACTTTAGTTCTTTTTTTATTTCTATTTTCTTTGAGTTAATTACGAAAATGTGAACAAATTAGAAGCACGAAATGATTCATAATGGAAAAGCAAAGGAAAATGTAAATGACTTGGCCATTATGGAAAGCAGAGATAACATAAAAACCGAATACATCATAAAGAGACGCTAGGCGAAAAGGCTATTGTGATGGTAATTTAAAAGACACAACGGCATTGCTTCATATTTTCACATTATCTGTGTTAGCCCGCTCGACAGCAGGAAAGGCAACAAAACCAAAAAAAAAATATCCAAAACTGAAACAGAAAGACAGACAAATGACATTTGGGAAAGGTGTGCATCGTCAGGCTGAAGCCGAAGCCGCAGCAGAGCAGCAACAGTCACGGCAGGCAATTGACTAAAAGATATCCTTTTTGATAAATGAAATACACCGCAAAACATTTTAAAAGCCAACCGACAACACTTTCCACTTTGCTGCTAATTTAAAGTTAACACCAAAAACTCCTGGCCACAAGAAAATGGTAGATGGGCAGACAGAGATGGCAAGTCACGGCCCGTTGTGTGGCAGGGGCCTTTTTACCATCCCCTGTTTGACAACGGTGCGGTGCAGCCATGTCCATTCGTCCGTCTGTCCGTCCTCTCATCCAGTTGTCCTACGGTTTGTCTGCGTGTGACTTTTCCCCGTAGAATGTTTGGCTTTAGCTATTTTATGGCTGCCATTGCCTGTCCTTGTTGTCATGTTTCTTGTTTTCATTTTCGTTTTCCTTTACAGTTTTGTTTCTGCTTTTGCTTTTGTTTTTGTTGATTTTTATCCACTTTCCTCCTTTTTTTTGGGGTTTGCTTTGCTTGAAAGAGGTAATTTTTCTTAATTACCTCAAAATGTTTACCTTGTTGCTTGTGTTTTGGCTACGGATTTTGGCTTTTTGGACGCCTAGATAAGGTGCTGCGTGTCGGACCGGTAGTTACGAGTATACCTAGATTGTACTCCTGTGTAAAGGTGTAAAATATTTTCGACAACGTGCAGAACTAAAAAAAAGTACAATGCAAAACAAAAGCAACACTTTACTTTCAGCAAATGTTATTGTTTGTGTTCTTAAGCGGCTTTCCTGTGGACCACAAAGGAAAAGTAAAAGTATTGCATACTTTCAGGCAGTGCCATCAAACTATTGTGTGCGTACGTACGTGTGTGTGTGTACAGTTAAACACAACTAAGTACGTGGCGACACAGAGCACATTTTTGCAGCTTAGTGCAAGGTAAACAACCGTCTTTAAACTACACTAAACACACCAGAAAAGCCGTACATAATATGCAAACACTTGAACTGAACTTGACTGAATAGTGTACAATGGGTAGGGGCTGAAGGGGCTGTAGGTGCTCGGTCTGCTTAGGCATTTATTTTATTTATAATTCCAGCAAATATGATGATAAAAAATTTCTAACTTAGAGCGCAGCGTGACAACTTTTGGTCAACACCAGAAACAAAGTTCTCGGCATTTGCAAAACTTTCCGGTTACAGCTACGGCAGAGTCTACGTCAGGGTCCCAGTCCGAGTTCGAGTCCGGCTCTGTTGCTGATAAGCAGTTCGCTCAGCTTAAAAGTCATCGTACGGCATAGATGGAAGCATCTAGATCAAAGTTACTGTTTGAGCTAGGCAAACTTTTTGCCACCGTGTTGGATACCAAATTTTTGCATACTTGTAGTTCAGTTTTTTGTCGTTCTGCCTCTTCTACCATGTCCGCTTTTCCCCATGCTTTAGCGGCTTATTAAGGACTTAAGCGTTGGTTGGCAAACCACAAGAGTTATGATAAAATGTCGCATGTTGGTTACAAAACAAAACGATACAGAAATAAATGTAAATAATTAAGAGTTTTAGTTTTCTTTGTTATCTTGAAATTGTGTAAGTTGACATATGTAGGTAGGAATAAAATAAAGGTTTCATAATAAATAAAGACAGATTATAAACTATCTTTTAAGTCCATTTACAAATGTATTCCTTTCTTTTGTTTTAATTTTTCATTTGGGTCAAACGTTTTTAATTTTTCAATTTTAATAATTGCAATGAAATATCAAATATACAGCGAACATAAATCTTGACTTTTATGCATATGTGTAGAGCAATCATAAAGTATTTCTTAAATTATATGCAATACATCGAGGCATATTTACCAAAATTTCAAACAAAAAGCGGCTTTATTTGCCCAGCTTCTCACTCCAAGTACAAATAAATATGCTTTATGTGCAGAGGCGAGTGCCGCCTGCTTCCAAGCAATTACAGGGTTCGAGGCAATATTGGCATACTCTTCCGTTCGTAACGAGCATAATAAAATATAAAATAAACATTAGAGCGAGTGATTTCATATTAAATACTTGCACAGCAGCAAAAAACCCAAAATGTGCAGAGAAAAAACACAATAAAATACATGTAAGAAGACATATACTAAATGTAGATGTGTAGTTGTTTACATGCATGGAAAAACAAGTAGAAACACCTATAACTCTCTGCATTTGCATATGGAAATGCGAAGGAGCCTGAGTTCAGCTCGTTGAATGTGTCTAAGCAGGCGTGGAAGTATGTGTAAATCATACATAATTGTGTGTGTGTGGGTGTGTGTGTCTGAATACTTACAAGTGTGAGTGTGTGAGTATTTGTTTATGTTTATATTGCATGCGCATTTCGCTACGCAAAAGCTGCAAAAACTTTTATGCACTTTTCATAATTCGCTTCAAGCACAAATGCACAATAATACCAACAAAACAACAACAACAAGAGCAACAATAATCACAGCAACAACAACAGGACCAACAATGGTACAAAAAAAGTGCAAACAAGGATGCACAAATCCGACAAACGATAAAATGTAAGAACAAGATACCAAACAACAGTGACAACAATGCCTCAGAGCTGTCGACAGAAAGAGACAGCACTAAGAGAGGGAGAGAGAGGGGGAGAGAGAGAAAGAGTGTGAGCGGTGTAGACTGAAACAACAATGGCATTGACTTTACATTTCCGCCGCTTTGCTTGGTAACTTCCGCAGCTTCCATTGTTGCCGCTGCCAAGTGAAGACCATTTGGCGCTGCAGCATTTTCGCTCCACTTCCATATGTGGCACGCACTTGCTGCAACTACAACTACAACAAGAACTGTAACTGTCACAGCCACAGCCACAGCCACTGCAATTGCAGCCATAGAATGCCCACTGTACTTACAACATGAATAAAAAACACATAACAACAAAAAACTAGCAGCTGCTGATAACAGTCCAGTTTGTCGGCAGCAAAAGGCCCTGTAAACTTACTTGAAGTTATCAGTAAACGAGTAAGAAAGACTAAAGTCGAGGTAGACGACTGTAAAGGGCCAAGAACCAAGGCGAAAGCTAAGCTAAACTTGCTTCACTTCTCTGGGCGCTCGAAAGGATAGATCTTTGTCTATTTGACTGATTCCGAATATAAAACTTACAGCTTCAAACACTCCCACGCCTGTCACGCTCTTTACACTACTTAAGTACAGGGTCTAACACTACAAAACAAGTAAAGCTCTAAACAGTCTAAACAGTCTAAAACATGCGTCACCCCGCCCATTCCGTCATTCGCATTCGAAACTATGAAATGACTGACAGCTTCCTCTCACACACATGCAGCCGAGTAATCGTAATAACACACGACAAGTAGTACATATATGTATGTATATCTGTAAACCAGTGTATGTGTGCGTATGTTATGTGTTAACGGTAACTGTAGCTTGTGCCTGGCAACAACTTAAAAGTCGGTAAGCTCTAAAATAGCAACAACTGACGTCTGTCGACAAGGAAACTCTGCAGTTGACGCGCTCTGACGAAGTTCAACGAGTACAAGTTGCAGTTACATCACCGCAGATGCCGCACATGCCACAACCCGTTGGCGATGCCGCTGCCAGCGTCGACGTCGCTGCAACGCTCTCTCCGCATGTGCGGTTAGAAATTAGATTTACTAGTCTCCCGACAATCCGGCAAAGGCCATTCAAAGCCCTAAAACGTGGCAACAACTTCACACAAGCCAAACAACTTTTTCCCAAAAAAAATAAGTAAAAACAAATGCTGTTAGCTCCTTCAGCAAGGCGTTCTACATCCTTCAACAACTCTCCTCCCTGTTGTACTATTAAATTTGCCCATGGGACTGACTGTTGACTTTGTTGTTTGCAAAGAAGACATAAAGTGCAACTGTTTTGTTGTTGTTCTTTACGGCAAATTGGCCAACCATAGCACACATATACGTATCTATATATCTATCTGTAGTTGAGGTAATCAATGGAACTTTTCACTTCACTTTCTAATATTTTTCGAAACGACTTAATAACTTGGCAAATGCCATACACGTGTTTCTCCATGCCTCAGTTTTGGCCAAGTTTTTGCATTTGAAGTGATTGGTAAACTTTGATAAAGAGTTCGGAGCACAGTTTAAAAAGTAATGCACAGAAAAGTATTTAATAATTTTAAAGCACGCTGTAACTTAATACACCTGTCTAAGTCACATGAAAGCTAATAAGCCAATCAAGCTTTAATTAGTTTTAATAAACTTACATTATTGATTAGTGGGATTCAAATGAAATTATGATTGCTAAGCAACAACAGCAATAAAGTGTTTTTATGCGAGTGCTCTTCCAGTAATTATATGTTTCCTGCTGCTACTTTAACACGCAACTCGACACTTTACTCCACACTCAATTTGAGCAAAATGTTGCACCAAGGGAGGAGGGGCGGAGGGGAGGAAGGGAGTGGGTTTTGAGGTACCGCTGAGACAAGTCAACCGCGACGAAGCCAAGAGCACACACCATGAAGGTGTGCGCTGTGCTGAGATACGTTTGGGATGCAGGTAACCAGGTAAGGTGCTAATGAGCTGCAGTTCCTCGTGCACTAATAGAAGATGCTCTGCATGAAGGTTGCCAACCATTTTACAGTTGCCAACTTGTTGTTTCAAAAGTGTGTGCGCGTGTGTGTGTTGTGTGTGTGTGTACTTGATGCTGATGTTGCTTGTTACTCCCTGCCAGCACTTAAAAGCTTTGTGCCGCAGACACACACACACACACACACACACACACACCGCCAATACACACACATTATCAAACGCGATGTCGACCTGCGCTTATGCTCTTGATATTTTTGACGTGTTCGTTTGACAGTTTTGTTGTTGTTGTTGTTGTTGTTGTTGTTACTCCTGCTGTTGTTGTTGCTGTACTCCTTGTTGTTGCCTCTGCTGTTACAGGTTGGCTGCACTTTGAGCAAGTTTTGCCGCAGCACAGGAAGGCGTCGTTACATTATTTTCATTTTTGTTTTAATTAAAATTTCACATGTCAACGATTTTTGAAGGTGGGCGTTTGCACAGCTGCGTGGGCGTGAAAGCGCTGAAAGACTGGAAAGAACGTTAACGTTGTTACTAGTATCGCTGCCACGCCATTGGCACTGCCATTTCCTCGTGCCAACAAACAAAACAACAGTCGAGCGATCCACAAAAAAAAAAAAAAAAAAAGAAAACACACTAAAAAACCAAAAACAAAAACACCAAAAATTCCTCACAAAAGTTTGCCATTTTTTGGCACCCTTTTTGGCATCGACAAGACTGTCAACTGCATTCGACGATGGCAGCGACTTTTTGGCTGCATTGCCAATCTATCAGTGACTTGATGTACCCACACTTCAAGTCGAATCAAAGAGCTCGGCCTTCTGCTGGAAAACTATGCCGGCAGACATCTTCAGAGCGTGTCATTCACTCTCTGTTTTGACTTTGTAATTCTCAAATTGATCAAGTGCTCTTAGCATACGAGTAGAGTAGTCTTTAACAGGTAGGGGGATTGTCATTCACTTTGGTAGCATGTAAAACTGACAGATTATTAATTAAAATTATCGGAAAAATTTTAAAAACAAAAAAAATATAATACCAAAAAAAAATATTATATTTTTAGAATTAATTTTAACTGGTCGAAAAATGTTACTCCCTTTAAAATTGATAAGATATACAATCGAAGAATGAACTACAGAAGAAAAATAAATTTAGGTAAATAAATAAATATACGTAGCAAAATGGAATATTATTTTTTCCCCTATTTTTTCAGCAATAAATGGCAAATATTTAAATTTTATTTAAAGCAAAACTAAAGCAGTATTCAGGTGTCTATGCCAATGTTAATGTTATTGTTAGCAATAAATGTAATTGCGGCAACAGTTTCAATAATTGTTGGCTCTTCCCATATTTATTGGGCCATATTGGTATTTATGTTTATTTATTTGTGCAAACGACAAACGTAAACGACTCTGAAAGGCAAATTAACATATATTAATGCATGTTTGTATGTACATTGTACATATGTGCATAAGTAGATATAAAATCAGATTCCATAAAAAACTCATTATATATATGGTATATTTGTTTATTATAAAAGTGCCGCTCAGTTGACCAAACCAGCTTTCGGTTAAAATAATTAATTTTTTAATGGCTGCAGTGTTAAACGCTCTCCGTGACTGTGTCTGTAAAGTCCAATTTGACAAATAATCGAGAGACCCCCAATAACGTTTCGATTTTCAACCTATTGTTTGACCCCAGAACGACAATATATCTATAGCTATATATGCCTTAAATGCAATTAATTATCTGTCATCAACATTTGTGACTTTTATTCTACCAACGCCTGCACTGGCTATAATTTAAAGATTGCACATATAAACCAAATATCTGGTATAAACGTATAAAAATACATACAGTGTGTATTAAATTTCAATCAATGGTCTGCTACACTTTGATTTAATTAAAATTGTTATTATGCCGTTAAACTATTTGAATACACAATATTTTCTACGAAATGGTTTCCAATTAAATTGAACTCCTACTCGTGTAGATAAGCAAAAACAATAAAAATTATAAATGGAATTAAAAATAGACAAAAAAGAAGACACTTTGATTGCGTAGGCCTATTGCCAATTTCCGTCAGACAATTATAATAATATTTGAAAACCCGAAACCGAAAACGAAACCGAAACCCTTCAGTATTTTCAATGATTAATGATCAATGACCCGTAAGCCAAAGCCCAAAAACCACCTGAAAGCCCAGCTGGATTAAAAAAAGAACTAAAAACAAGAAGACCAGGAAGCAATCGACACTAGGCAAACTTGTTGGCCCCCTCTGGCAAACTGAAGACTTGAAACAATGACGTCATCGTTCTTCAAGTAGCAAGTCTGCTTCTTGGCAGATTTTTGAAAGTTATTAAACAGACTTTTGAGCACAACTTGGGAGAACTGTAGACAGAGTGTAATAATAATATGACTGCTAAACTGACAGTCAGCATTAATGCATTTCACAGTGGTCCAATCTGTTTTGCCAATAATTTGCAAGCAAAAATAAAATGTAAATAAACGCAAAATATTCCCCATTGGCAGAGTTCATTTTGCTGGACTCCGGGGGGGAAAAAAAAGAGCGCGAAACTTGCACTACGCCGTGTGCCCAGAGAAGCAAAGTTCGAGTTTGCTGGTGGTACAACAAAAAGTTGATTTATAAACAAACTTCTGCAGCAAAAAGTTGTACACTGCCGGCCGTCAACAAACAAACGAACAAACAAAACAAACGGACAAACAAACCCCACAAAAAAAGAAGTAGAAAAGGAGTAGAAAACGGCCAAGAAAAGTCAAAAGTGCTTTGGTCTGTGCCAACAAACCTTATGGAAAGCAAACGCCTGCTACTGCCAAGGCTTAAAAGAACCTTCGGCCGTGCTGTTATTGGTCTGAGTAAAGCTGACAGAGGAAACAATCACACAATGGATGTACTGAGGCAGCAGTGAAAAGTAGTCTAAATAAAAACACGCATAAAACTCATGATTGAAAGCCAAAAAAAACAGAGAATGAAATATAAATAATAAATTCAAAAACTAAATAAAAGAAAAGGGCTCAAATGTAAGGCCAACAAGCATACATAAGAAATGAATCAAGTTTGTGATACACAAGTTTATAAGCCTCAACTTGACTTGTGTCTGCAGAAAATAATAATAAATAGAAAATATATTTGAGCAGGTAATAAAGAAATTCTCGGATTCCGCAAAAAGTTTTGTAGCAAAAAGTGCGAAAATTAAGACAGTTTTGTTTTTTGTCAGTGCAATAAATAGCACAATAAAACCCACAACAAGCAACTGTCTGATTTCAAAGTGGGAAAAGGAGAGAGAGGTGGGAGTGCGAGTGAAAGAGAGCAAAGATTTTGGCATGAGCTTCTTATATTGTACTTACTACTAGTCATCCCCAGTCAAATCAGTTCTTGGCACGATTTTCGCAACACAAAATCTAAGAAATAAAAAAGTTTTTTGATGCTGCCGCAAAAGCCAACGCACAATCGACAAGTTCTGCGCGTTGGCTTAACTTCTGCCACAAAATTTTAGTTTCCGGCTTTTGATGGCTTGCAGTTTGTGTTGGCAATATGTCTGCCGCTGCCTTGGGTTGCCCCCGAGTTACCAAGTTACCGAGTTACCAACTTACCGACTTACCGACTTGCCTTTGCTTAACTTTAACTTTTTCGGCTTTACTATCAGCAGCAAAAAATACAAAAAAAAATAAAAATAAATAAAAAAGAATGTTGTTGGTAGGGTGTTGCTTATTTGATTTTTGTGCCGCCTTTTGTTGCACAACAATCAACGGACAGACATCCAACATGTGTACAACAAACTCCAATACAACAACAACCACTCCAGCAATAACAACAACAACAACATCCCTAAGATACACAACAATTTGTAATTTCACAAGTTATAAGCGAATATCTTAAAAATGAGCACAGCCCAAAAAGTTCACAATTTATCAATAAAATGCAGAAGTCTTAAGAACTCTGAACTGAACTGAACTGAGCTGAACAAGTCTTTGGGGGAAATAATTGAGCTCCATCTATTTACTGGCTTTAGAAAGGACCCAAAACGATTATGGCAAATGAATAAACTGAATGGAAAATAAAATTAAATAAACGCTTTTATATACACACACATAATGGCCCTACATTAGTCCAATCGAACCCAAATTTAAGCTAATACTGTTTATTTAGCATATAAAATATTATTCCATGTAATAAACAATTACCTCATATATATTCAGACTTTGGCATAAATTTATAAAATAAACCCATCGATCACAGTTACAATGGAATAAATAGGAACTAAATATTGTTTAAATTTAAGAATTATGTTTGATAAAATGATTTAAATCGATAATTATGTGTACAATCTCTGAAAATAACTCATAACGGCTTATAAATTTACATGTTTATATGTTTATATTAATTAAAATTCTCTGCAAAGTATAATTAATTTGATTTTGTGTTATTTAAAAATTGTGCTGCTTTTAAATATAATTTCAGATGGGTTGCAAGAATTAAATTCGTGAGATATGAGTTATTTAGTGTTTAAAAAAATTATTTTTAATAAATTATAAAAAGTATTTTACTTATAAGTCTAATATGGCATTAAAAAAAAATTTTTAGAAAAAAAAGCTTATTATACAAGCATTCCAGAGTGTTATAAATTTATGTTCTCCATCGGTTATATAATAAATATTTATTATTTTTTATTAGTTAATAATTTAAAACAAATGTTCGCTCTCTTTAAGCAGTAAAATTGTTTTTAAATGTCAATTAAAATATTTTTAACAATACATTACCTTAAATACTTAAAACAAACTTCAAAATCGATATGTGCATGGGTTTAGTTACCTGTAAAAAATAAGTAAAGATAAAACAGTTATTTATTAAGTCATTTAAAAACTTTTTCAATTTAAAATTCATCTTTTAAGATGACTTAAAATACAACAAAGCTTAAACTAATATATATAAACTACTAAAAGGTATTGAGCTAATTATAATAAACTTTTGACTTAATGTCTCTACAACTTAATATTTACTGAAAGCAAACAAAACAAAAAACGGAAATAAATAAAACATTTTTGCGGAACGGGAAAATTCCATTGAACATCTTCGGAAAAGCTAGTGTGAAATGGAAATGGCTTTACTAACTCTCATAAATCTCAACTTGGTGGTGCTAGTATGGGAGTGTGTGTGCTTGAGTGTGAGTGTGTTTGTGGGTCTGGTTGTGGATGTATGTGTGTACACAACAGTATAAATACGGCGTTTTATTGCCATTCATGCAATTAATGTCAAGTTGCCATAATGAGCACACAAAGGCAGCTGATGATGCTTTCAACAGCCATGAAGGCGACTTAAGTTAGCCAAGCGATAAGGACAACAGGGCCAACTCGGCAGTTCAGCAGCACAACAGCTCAGCTCAACAGTTGAACAGCTGAACAGTTGAGCGAACTGAGGAGTTGGCCAACATAAGAAAGTGAGGAATTGAGAAAGCCAGCAAAATCAGGAAGTCAGGAAGTCAAGGCGTAAAGCCATACACAGAATTAAGGGGGCAAACGTAAGAAGTAGCTGTGGGTTCTACCATTTTATTTGTTTATGAAAATTAAGCCAGAAGTTCGAGTTGGAGTCAAGAAGTTAAATTGGTTTTGCATTTGTTAACTTTGTTGACTGGCCGTCAGTTCTGGTCTGTTTCAACCTGTCTAAACACTTTATTGCTGCAGCTTTACGACACATGTGTGTGTACATAATTGAAAAATGTGTGTGTGAGTGTGTGGAATGTGTGCAAATCTGAAATACTGACAACAAGAGCGACAACGGCATTAACATAACCAAAAATATTAAGTGAAATATAAACCCGGCTATAAGCCTAAATACTGATTATGCAGCATTACCACACAGTCCCCGCCCACTCCCCGCTAACGTGCCCCAGTAGCTCCAGAGCATGTGGCAAACTTTGGCGTTAAAACGTATGACCAACCCCATCAAAGGACAGTCGCAGAACCAGACTGTACACTGCAAAAAGCGTTGACTTTTGACAAGCACAAAATGCTTTAGAAGTCAACTCATTAAAAAAATTATATATGTACTATAGATAACTTTAAGTTGTAGATAAAAATCAGACATGTAAGCACACTTTTTCTTGCAGTGTAACAGCAAAGTCTGCACTGTTATGGTCTGCTCCGCCCTGACAAATATACAAACATAATTGTGGGCGTCTTTGTATTCTCATTTCGCATGCCAGGCGGTCCTTTTTCCAAAAGTTATGCGTTTGTCTAACAACACACACACACGCACGGAGACACCCCCTCACAAACACACACACACACACACACGCGCACACACTCCCACTAGCAGATACAAAGTCATAGATACACACGTTAGATTGTAAGTAGTTTTGGTAACTGTTTTTGATAATAAAAAGTTATTTATGTGATATAAACTTTTCGCCAGACGCTGCTATTTCTAAACTACATTTAAAAGCTAACCTATGCTCGTTGGCATCAATTTATGCCAGACCTAAAGTGATCATAATATCCAACAGACAGCTGGTATAGTATTGTCAGACACTGCTAAATTTAATATATATAATAAATAAGTTTGGTAAATTGCAGCTAAAATAAAATTCAATTAAAAGAAATTCTCATCTCACAAAAAGTGTCCCAAATTAATTACAATTTTAGCCCATAATTTAAGCCATAAATCATTTTACCGACTGCCATTAAAATATTTTTAAATATTTATTCATTTATCTGCTTTAACGTTGATTGATCTCAAAGACTGAATTCGCCCATAAACAACTCAAAACAAAGGCCTGAAATGCATTAAACTTATTTCTCGAGATCACTCAGATTAGAATTAAATTACTATAATATATAAGAAAGCAGCAAATTGTTTAAACAAATTACAATAACAATAATAAATAAGTAAAAGAAAGACGACCCGTGAGACAAGTCAGGTTGAATGTACAGTGGGTTATAATTGTTGTTACTTCGTAACTGATTCGTTCAGAAACGTATTTAAAACCGGTTTCTAATTCTCTGAACTGACAAAACAATCGGACGTACAAAATTACTCAAACAAAGGTATAATTAGCAAACGGAGATGCAATTAGACCTCAACCCAAAGCAACAAAACTCAAATCCAATTTAATTGTGTAAAGAAAAAACTCATTTTTTAGTTATAATATTGATAAAGTTAATTGTTATAATACTTTGATATTTAATTGAATTAAGCAAACGGCGAAATAATCATCTCTAAATGAGATACACATTTTGGTTGCTAAACGTAGTGTAATAGATGCAAATATGTAGATATTAGATACTATTTAACCGCACTTGCCTCAAGTGCTGCTTAAACGCCAAATTGTATCCACAGGCTTCGCCTACTAAATATTTTATGGCTAAACAACACTATTGCTGTTGTAAATTGTGGCTTGGTAAATGCGTAACATGAAGGCCCAAATATTTGGCCAGCAAACAAGCCAAATAGACCAAACAAGACCAAAAGCGGGCGGGCAATCCAAGCATTATGGGTTTTATCGGGGTGTGTGGCAAGTGGGGCACATGGGGCATACGGGGCGTATGGTTTTATCGGAAATGAAAGGGACGCAATTGTGTGGCATTTTGTCAGTCTCGGCTGTCGACGCAACCAACACACTCTAGTTTACAAATTGCATTAACATATCACGGGGCTGCAAGATGCTAAGCTGGACACGAGCAACAATTGCGACAACAACAATAGGAGCAACACCAACAAATAAGCGCTTGATTGTAAGCTATTAACAGCATTAAAGATCTAAAATTTAAATAATTCCCGCCAGAGTTAAAACCATTTCCCCAAAAGCACACAAACACACGCACACATACACGGGGAAATGTGTGTAGTTGAGTTGCCAGTGCAAAATCAAACTAAACTGTCATTTAGAGATAAACAGCTTGAAGCAAAATGCATGAAGCTGACAGCTACACGAAGCAAGCATATAAATTACTAATACGCACTGTTGTCTACGCCTGCTATACACATGTCCACACACAGACACCACAGACCGTATATAAACTAGTATATTATGTGTGTTTGTATGTCTCTAAGTAGTTGTAGTGCCAGACTGCTCATTTCAGTGTATATATATATATCTATATATATATACATTTAGTTGTGGCTATGTTTTAAGGGAGAACTGCTCGGAGAGCATATGTAAATTTCATCAAATCAATTCAACTAACGTTCTAACATCTCAGTAGTCAGCACTGAATTGAAATGATTTGCTTGCCACTTACGCATTTCACTTCCTCAGCCGCATTTTCAATCAATTAGCAAAGTTTTCGCATCTTGAAAATCAATTAGTTTAAAATAAAACAAACTCTGCTCTTCCATCATTTGGTTCATGCATAATAACTTTTAATATTTGTAATTATTCCAATTGTTTTCTTAACAAAACAGTGAACACTTCACATCACTGTCCATTTATGAACAGCTGTTTGTGTCGAGTGAGTCGCTTGGCTTTGAGTCATGACTAGCATTTAGTTAACTTGGCTTATACCCAAACCGTATCGAATCGAATCGAACCGGTTTGGCTACGAAACTGTCTGAGCTTGACCTTGTATCTGTTTTAAGTTCTACATCACGTGCAAAGTAACGAGTATTCAGCACTCAATACTTAAGTATACATCTTATTGTTGTTGTTTCTTTGTTGTAATTGTTGTTTGTTGTTATTCATCTCACAGCTGACGATGTTCGAGGGGCAATTTTCAATGAGGTGTGAAATATGATGATGCTATACGAACACCCATGGAATGCACTTAATTTACACCATTGGCTCCACTGATTTCCATCGCACATCACATTAGTAGATTAAGATTTCAGTTAATCATTAGTTGGAATACATCTTTGTGTGTTTGCCCAGTTTCGAGCCAGTTTTGAAAACTTGTTAGCACTGCCAAAGGGTGAAAACTTGTGTGTACTTGAAAGAAATGTCTAATAACCTTGACTTAAACCGGTCCCATGTCCGATATATATATTCATTTACATCCAGTGGGTCTACATGCATGCATAGGTTGTGTTTGTTCATCGAGATCGACTGCCATCAAACAAACTGCTTAAGGCAGTTCAAGTTTTTATTACGTATACGTCGGTTCAGTTGGAAATGGGAATTTGATCACGTCTCATTATCTAATTTGGAAAACCCACTTTTCCATGTGTGTGTGAGTAACACGAAAATCTTTAGTCTGGTAAAGAATTTAGTTAACTTTTGTTTCAATATATTGCTTAGAAAATACCCGTTAGGGAGTCGATGAAGGGTATACAGTTTCAGCTGCTAAAATTTGAGATAACTTTTAATTTTCTAGGTTTTTCAAAGAATTTCTACTCATTTATTTTACATGAATTTATTTGTTTAACTTTAAACATTTTGTTAAACAAAAACTCACATAATTTGTTGCAATAAAACGAATCTTGACAGTTTTAAAAATTGACAAATATTTATTTAGTTTCCGCATTTGAAGGCATTACAAATTCAATGAAAATAAACGACTCCATAGACTAGAGTCGAAAATCCGCAAAGCCCCAACAAAATATGTCCAGCAGTTTCTCAACTGGCAGCCCCCACAAAAATTTGGCATATCCCTCAATTTGAAAACACACCCCCAACTCAGACACATTATGAGAGAGGAGAGAGAGCGTTACGGAGGGTAGGTAGGGGCAGGGGGCGGCATTAATTGGCCCCCCTACTCCTGTCGCCGTTCTAAAGAATTTCGTTTAATGAAAATTGGAAAAATCATTGATTACTTTGGGCTTCAGACAGAAAACTGGGTCTGGCCACTTGAGCGAAGTGTGCTGAAAACGTTTGTGCATTTTGCGCGATAAGTTGATTAAATTGCATAAAAGTGGGAGGGGATAAGTGGGCGGAGTGGGCGGTATTTACCGAGTGGGTGGGATGCTATTAAGCGCATTAGAAGGCACACAACTTAGATTGAGATTGAGTGCCGCTAATTTGAATCCGTAATTTCCTTAGCTGGCCACTGGGATCTTTACATTTGACTTTTATGCGCGAGAAAAAACTGTTGTGTGGGAGAAGGGAAAGAAAAGGAGGGGGGTATGTGGTGAAACACAATCGTAAAATGGCTTAGAATGCTGCTGCAATTTTGTTGCATGCCACACAGTGTAGTACGGCAGTGCGGCACTCCTTTTACGGCCACATTATGTGCCCCATTTCCTCATACCCGATTCAAGCCGCTTTCCCGTGCCGTTTTCCGTGCAGTTTATAGCGTACAGCAAGTGCAGCTTTCAAGTAAACAAACTGATCAAACATTCACTCGCTTAACAAACTAGACACTGTTATTTTGTACACACTGTGTGTGGGTGATAGTGCACAGTGGTTAAAAATCGCACGAGCTTATAAAGTGGCGCAACAAATTGGTTAAAAAATGTGTGCAGAAAATATAGGAAATTCGTTTGAACAACTTTTAGTTCAGATTTATTAGAAAAAATATAAATTGTTGTATATCAAATCATTTAAAAATATAAAATTGATTAGTACAAAAGTTCTGTTATGGATTTAAAACTATTTAGTCTATAATTCCTACATTCAATGCCCTAAAATGTATAAAAAAAATGTAATTTCTTAAGCTCAGCACAATATTAAAGACAGTCTGCAATTAAAATTGTTTTAATTATTTTATTTAATCTACAAAATTACTATTAATAATTTTCTACATAAGTATAGTATTTTATTGAGAAAAAAACTATTGTTTTATTTTTGTTTAAGCTAATGTCTAACTACCAAATTATTTATTTATTTACACCAGTGCAACAAACAATTTATGTATTTTAAAATAATTTCTGGCAGTGTATGAGCAAGTCAACCTGCTGCAGGTATTCTAGGCGTTCCAACCCCGACAAATGTAGTTCAAAGTCGTGCAACATCGTAAATCCATCGCTAAACTATAAAATACCGTCTTATTGCAATTTGTATCTCTTTTAACAGCACAAAAAGAACAGTTTGGCGGTTGGTTTTGGGGGGTTTATTTTGGGTGTGGAGGTGGGGGGTCTATGGGTCTCCCAGCGCTTTGGGCTTTCTGCTTGGACTTGACTAGTACACCCCAGAGCCTGAGCTCTTTTAATCCGATTTAGCTGCTGCATTTTTTTGCCATGTTGTGTGCTGACCAGCGATTACGCCTGCTTATTTCTACTTTCTCCTTTTGCTTTCTTTACTGCTTTTGATTATTTTTATTTTAGCCACTCTTTCAGTCTGTGTCTGTTCGGACAAACGGTTTAGCATTTTTATTTTAAATATGCTCTAGTCGCCTCTGTCATGCTGTCTTTCATGCTTTTGACAGACTAGGTTAATGTTGTCGTTTTATTTTGTTTTTATTTTGTCTTTTTTAAGCCCTAAATCGTTACTTAACCGAGTTCAATGCTCGCTGCTGGCCTTCAATATTCAGCCATAAGTAGTTCAACTGTCCCGTCCATTAAGTCCAACTGCACTACAATCAAAATATGCTACTTCCTCCACTTTAAACGGAATCCGCAGGTTTTGCAAGTCTTTGTACTGCCTTTGTCTATATTTATGAGTATTTGCTCGCGTTTCTGGTTCTGCTACTGATTCTCGTTTTTATTTTTGGCCTATTTGCATTATGAATTATTTATTTTTACAATTTCCTCATGGAAAAGTGCAAGCAAAATGGAAAGAAAAACCAACAGAAAAAAAAGAGATACAACAAATGTTGCAACAGTGGCACTTGACGCCACCTACGCGATAAACGGGAAAATGGGAATGCGGGAAAATGGCCAGAGCATACACCGGTACTGGTCAAAAAAAAGGAAAAGAAAAGCACGAAAAACGAAATATGCGAAAAGTGTTTGTTCGTATTAAATTTATGAATATTATATTTGAATATATCCAGGCTATTGCCGAGTCGAGCCGGGGCTAAAGTTTGTCTATAAATTTGTTGCCAGCACTTTATGGCCACCAGACCTCCCCCACCCACCCAACTGAAGGAGTTATGGCAACACAAACAATTCCACAAGCAGGCTAATCTAACCTGCTGGGCATCATGTTGGTCAAGTGCTTTACTTTTAAAAACATCGTGAAATAAAGTATCAACGGCAATATTAAGTATACGCCATTTCACAGAGATTATACTTGGCCAATTTTAAACAGAGTATAGGTATTATTCGATTTAATGAACTCTACATCAACTGACTGGTAAATAACTCTTCTCTTGCTGCGACAAAGTCATTTGAAATGATTCGTGTAAAGTAACTGAAAACAGAATCGTAACTTTGAACTAAGCTGCGCAGAAATAAACTAAATAGATGCATAAATATGCTAATATCCTGTGCACAATAACTGTTTTATTTGTCCCTATTTACAGAGAGAAGACATTGTCTTTGTAGAGGGATTTCTCAGCTAAACACTCTAATTTGAAGGCTAAGAGAAGACAATGCCCACAAGTAGCGTATTAAACGCTGGAGACAGCAAAGCTGATATAAATCTAGCTTTATTTGTACAGTTACAGCCAGACAGCGACAGGAAGAGTAAGTCGTGGGGTAAGGGGGGGTGGGCTAAAAGGAGGATTAAGGGAGCCAAGCGAATTGTAGCGCCTTTTCAATGTACAAAAGTTGAAATGAAAATGGGACGATGACTTTGGAATGAATGCAATTTTGATAAAATATGCAAAGAACGCACGCGAAAACAGAGAAAACACATACACACCAACACACACCAGCACACACACACACAAATTCGCTCAAACACTAAACATTGAAGCAGCAACAAACGAAATGAAAAACGGCTGTGCAAATTAATTTTACGTTCAACACAAACCAACAACAATAAAACATCTGAGACAGCGGCAAACAAAAGCTACAATAACAACAATAACAGCAACAACAATAGTACAAGCGCACTCCAAAACTTTACGACCAACAAGCAAACACACACACAGAAATATTACGTATACGCACAGGCAAACAAACAAACATAAATACATTTTTATGTCAACAGAAATAGAAATAGTCGCAGCAAGTGCAAAAGTTGAGTTCAGTTGCTGTTCTCAGCTGATAACAGCAAGACATAGTTTTACAATAGTTTAATTTCCAAGATCATTTACTTTAGTTTGCGTATTAAACTAAATTTATTAACTAACTAAATAAAAGAGTTATGCCTAGAAATATGAGACTTCAGCTATATTCTACAAATTTCATAAATAAAACCTTTTTTTTTTTAAGTTTAGCATTAACAAACTATTCAAAGTAAAGTTGTCCTTACTTAAAATAGTTACTTTAACTTGCTTAGTTAAAACAAAACACTGCCAGTATCACTCCTAGCCAACTCCTGTTTAAATTCCTCTAGCATTTTTTAAACTAAAGCATAAATTCTTAGCCACATGCAAGAATTACTTGCGATTAATGCAGCAAGCAGCAGCAGCTAGCAAACTTCAGAGAGAGGAAATGACGAGGAAATTGTGTACTCGCAAATTGATTACAGATAGCCAGAATTCTTTGGTCGTGTTTATAGTCCATCCAATGAGTTTTTCCCTCGTCGAGTAGGAAAAACCCCGTCACAGGAAGAAGGAAGTACAAAGTAGGTGGGGGAGCGTACGTCTTTGACTAAGTAGTTACAGAGCTTTTATTTAAATTTAATTTTTCTTATGACACACAAAGCGTAACTTTTCGTCGTCACTGTTCGTCGAGTTGTCGTCGCGTCGTCGTCGCTTCGTCGCTTCGTTCTTCGTCCCTCATCAGCTACAGCATTCACTGTCGACGACATTGCCTGACAGCACTTCACAAAAACAAAATTTATCACGAATAAAAATTAATTAAATTTAATGGAGCGTAAAAAGTTGAAATTTATCCATTCCATATCTATATCTATACGCCGTAAGTACATGGCAGTCAGTAAGCTTTTTAAGTTGTTACTCCCGCTCCTGTTCCTGTTGTTTGCTGAGCAAAACTCTTGATTTAACATTTTTTATAACCTACCCACTCGTGTAAACATTTTTACGGGGTATCTATAGTTACAGATTTTTAATAAACTTTTAATAGCCATAAATAGAAACGCATTAAGGCTTTTTGTGATGAATTAATGGGTAAGTAATCAAAGCATGAAACATAAAGTGTGTAGCGCTATACCCTGTACTATTAAGCTTACCACAGACTACGGACTATACTCTATCCTATCCCTACCTCGATTCCTAGGCAGCCAAACTCTAACCATTTCCGCACTGTAATCGATCACAAACATATGCTCTAATAGACCTCTTCTGTCCACTTTCCCCAGTACTTTCCACAAACCTCTTACTGGCAATTTTCAAACCCATTTAAACCGAAACACATAGTTTCCAATTTAAGCAATTAAGGTAGTTTTAAAGACAATTTGAACGAGTTGCACTTTGTCAACCGCAAATGGAAAACTCGAGTCGAGTAAAAGAAAAAGCTGACAACAAACTATGATACAAGAAGTTGCATTTACTGAAATTGTATTATGAATTAGATTTTTACCTCCTGCTGGCTTTAACTAGACCAGCAAACAAAAACTATACGTAATCATGGCCGCCCCCCAAAGCAGCCAAGTTAGAGAGGCAACAAAAAAAGAGTTCAAAGTGCAATCTTGTAGAAGACTAAAATTGAAGTTATGGCAAAACACAATAATAGCTGGAGAGTCGCACAGTTGGAGAGCAAAGCTAAAATAGCTGAGTATGTACAATAGTACAAAGAGTGCAGCTTAAAGTTAGTAGACTGTTCAATTTGGGTAAATTTAACACGAAATGCTCCTTAATATACGAAGTAGGTAATTATTTTTAATGATTTGAAACCATTTAAAGCCAGACATATGTTACTTAATTTAAATATTGATGAATACTCCTTCGCATTTATTAAGTAAAAGACAAAGGAAATTAGCAGCACTTTATATGCGACGACTGGGCACCCCGCAGTCGAGCACTGCTAAACGCACGGTCACACTGGCTACATGGCATGTGAAAGTATTTAATTCTATTTGCCTTTCATTGAAACAAGCAGGCGGCGTTGTTTATCAATTCAAAGAACAGCAACACGAGACGAAGCAGCTGTCAAACAAGGACATGCGACAAGAAGAAGGATGATAGCCCCGCCCACCCGCTTTACGCCTTCCTCTTGCACCTCTGATAAGCATCTGAGACATGTTAGATGTAGTGACAGCGGAGAAGGAGGTGGAGAAGTAAGAGATGGAGGTATATGGCAAAGACGTTCTTGTCTTAACAATTTATAAATTAATTATGCATGCGTTGTTTCGCCTTGTTCAGAAAGACAACCCCAACAAAATGCTCATAGACAGCAAGTGTTTCAATTTTTATTTCACTCACTGTGCAGCTGAGCATACCCCGCTGAACTTTCGAGTTGATAAAATTCTGCGAAATTTGTGTGTGCTTAAGGCAGGAGAAGCACTCGATTTAAAGCTCTAAATTTATACCAAAAATATGCAGAGTATCTGCTAGTCGTACACTTACAACTAGTTGAACTTTTAGCTTGTTCATTCGTGTGATTCAATACGCTAATTTCGATTGGCCTTGGTCTCAGAACCTTGGTTTTAAGCGGTTTGTCATTATCTTTTTCGGTTTATAATTCTCTCACTGCAGTTGCTTTGTTGCTTTGAAATCGACGCTATAAATGTCGAGAATAATTTTTTTTTAGTTTTCGCTCATTTAACGCTCCAACACTTCAGCTGCAAAGTGCTAAATCACCTCTAAATGACAGATTGTTATTTGTATCTGGTGTATGATTGACAAGTGTTTGATTGATATTGTTTAAATAGTTTAATATAAAAGAAAACATAACGCAAAACTAATAAAAACTCACTTTTTGACAGGTAATGTTTGCATGATTAAATCAAACTAATCAGTAAATATAAAAACAAACACGAAGCATTACCTTGTACTTGGAGCCCTCAATTAAATTGAAATTGTTTGATCACTTAAAGCAACAAGTGCTTAGTACTAAGTACTAAGTACTTAGTATACATGTAAATACTATTGATGGTCTTGCTTGCCTTTGTGGCTTTAAAAAACATTACCCAGACCGCGTATTTAATATTCGTGTACTTAGGTTACCTTGAGTAGACTTGAAATACTCTTTTTTGGAGTCGAAGAAAATTGCGACGAAATAATTAAATATTAAGGTCACCGCAGCCGCATTGTAAGACTCGGAGCAATGGATAATTAGATTAAAAAAGATCTACGTACAACTCACGTAGGCTTAATGTCTATAAATAAATAAACACGCATGAAATGCATGTTTTTTCATGCAAAATTAAAGTAATTTAAAGCACACAAGATAAACATTTGTCTTTTTTTTAACGTCTTCGTTAACGTTCAAGTTTTGCAGCTGATCATCAAATTTTGTGGCGGTTGTCGATAATATTTTCTTAATGTTAAACAAACGTAAAGTCAATGATAATGTCGATAAATAAAGCGAACTTGGCTGCAGTTGAAGCTTGTGCTGAAGACAGCGTTGCCACCTGTAGCAAACCAACCATTCAATTAAAAGCACTCCAATGGCAGTCAGCCATAAAATTAGGCAACAATTCGAAAAAGGATGTCGAACTGAAATTAGAGCAAAGGCTGAAAACTGCTCTGATTTGTAGAGACTGCAATATGGCAAAAAAGGCAAAGAAAGGGAAAACCTTCTTTTGTCCATGATATGGATGACGCACAACAAGGCACAGACATTATAGGCTCTGAGTGTGAATCTTTTTAAGCCCTTTTTCCCAACAATAGCCTCAATGGCTAACAATGGCCACAAATGTAATGGGTGCTCTGGCGGCACACATTCCAAGTGCTCGCTGCAGCAGGGAACAAAGCTTGAATTGCAGCATTTAAATACTTGACAATACGCAAGCCAAGACAGCAACAACAACAGCAGTAAGAACAAAAAAAATGGCAACTGCAAAGCAACCAGTTTGTGTAAGATCTTTGCTGCTGGCATAGGCACACTAGGCATAGACATAAGCGTAGGCGTAGTCGTTGTCACAGTCTTGGACGTGGGCGTGGTCGTGAACGTAGACCGAGGCAAGTGTCCAAGTGGCTTACAGTGGGCCAAGTGCCAAGCGCCAAGTAGAAGAAGGTGAAGGCAACCTACCATGGTTATTGTCACAGCCGTATACCGTAAACAGTAAGCCATAAACACTAAACCGTATACTGTACACCACACTATACCATGCAGCAGTTTTTTGTTGCCTTTGTTTTTTTAATAAAATTCGCTGAGAATTTACGCTTTATGCTTGAGTAGTCCTGCTGCAGCTTCTAGTTGTTATCCTTTATAATATACTCGCACACTGCATTGCCTACTCTGAATATAACACAATCTTATTATTATAACACCAAGTGCTGTGGGTATAACAGATCTGTGTGCAGTACTAAGTACTAAATTTGATTTTTAATTTTAATTAGAAAACCAGAGACTATATCAAGGCTAACTTCGAATTGTCTTAACATTTAGGTCCAACTTACAAGACTTCTAACAACTTTCTGCTACTTAAGCCCTTTAAGTCAACCCCTAGAAATATGCGAGTTAAGCACAACTTTATCGTATTATTTTACAGTTTTATAAATCTATATAAAAGCAGCATGCAACCATACACTCAAACAGTGCATATTAAAATTTTAACAACAGCAGAATATGCATAAATGCGTTGTCTTAAGCTTAAGCCTTCAAGGGTTGCCTGCTAAAAAAAATTGCTTAAAAGAATACAACACACGTTAACACAGCTCGGAAGCCATACTTATATACACACACATATATACTATATATAGTATATATATGTACGTAGTAGTCTCTGTTTACTTTGGCTCTTTCTTTTGTGTTCTGTTTGTCAAGTACGAGTGAAACCCGCTTTATATTTCGTGGTTTTGGCCACAATTTGACTAACAAACTCTTCTCAATGACCCGTCGTCCGGTCGAGTTTTTCCACTGCTCATTTGTCATTCAGCTTTGGGGGCACAATTACGTAAATTACAATTATGTTGTATTCCTTGGTTTTCTCCTCGGGTTCAGTTTTACCCGAATGCTGAGTTGATGACTGCTATGTGACCGCGGTCACAAAAACCTCTTGTACACGCACAATGCCACAATGGATGTGCTACAATTTCTCTAGGTATATACAGTATACGTATATATATAGTACAATTGCAACTCAGTTGGTCTTGGCTTTAACTGCTAAAAATATCCACAACGAAATTTAATAAAAGTAGAAATTATTGTGTGTTAAGTATTTAGCCAAGTTATTTCTGTAAACTATTTGCATAACTTTTAATAAATGTAGCAGAGATAAGGAATTTAAATAACTATTTTTACTTTATATTTATTAATAAAAATAAAAGTATGTGTAGAAATTATATCTCGTCCTTCGAGCTTGAATAACTGCCTGGAAAAGCAGCGGAAAAGCCGTCAGTGCTGCAGCTATCGAGCAACTTCTGCATTTTTTATGCTTTTCCACTTTGTGCATGCACAATGTACGTAGTTTTCCACTTCTTGCGGTAGCTGTGTCCAACAAAGTTGCAACGCCAAAATCTCCGTTGGAAAATTTCATTTCGGAAATCAACTTATAAGCATAAACAAGGCTGAAATGCCTAAAAATGCTCAACATCAACAGCAAACTGCCGCCGCCCATATGAGAGTCCAACCCCAACGTGAAATGCGCTGAGCCGCTTCGCTGTGCTGCTGTTGCAGCCCTGGCAGCCACTAGCTTGACGTCCCCTTGCGCCGCAACGGACGTTGGACTTTGGACTTTGGACGCCTAAGCGCTAGATAAACTTTACGTCTTGAAGCGCAGCACATCAACCCGTTCTCTCTCTCTCCCCACACCCATCTAATGCCATCCCTCTCTCACTCACTGCCTTGCTACATTTTGCACTTCAACTCACTGGGGAATTGTGCGCCAATGTGTCTGCATAAAAATGTCTGCTGAGAGTGTATGTGTGTGTATTGGGGTATGTTTGTTTGCATGTATGTAGTGTGTCTGTGTGTGTATACTTTGACTGCTGGCATTTTTGCATGTTTGTCTCGCAAATTATGCGTCGCGCACAAACAAAAGCGGAAACGATGCTGTTCGCTGCTCTGGAACACTTTTGGGTGCTGCTGATGGCACTGGGCTTTGAATTGAGGCTGAGCAAAGCTGCCTCCTGTAAGCACCCCACCCCCCTTCCCAACGCTTGTGGCAGGCTTCTGTGGGGTCCTCCATTTTCCATTTTCTTTTTTTTTTCACACGCCTGCCTGTTGTGGGACGTTCTGGCGTGTGTTGCTTCCTGCTCATTTTACTTTTCGCTCCGAGCCGGAAATAATAATTGCAACATGGCGTTGCCGCGCGGTAACAACTGCAAACCGGCAACTGGCAACTGGCAGCTGCAGCGCCAGAGCATTAGCAAAAATTCAACGGGTGCAAAAATATTGTGTCATTTGGTAGCAGAACAGACACAGTTCCATTCCCAGCGGCAACTTGCTGATTGCAGTTTCAATTCCAGTCGTAAAACATCAACATAATGATTGTAATGATCAACACGAACGATCTTTCTGCTCTTTTCTGACGTCACATGAACTGGAAAAACTAACATAACGCACACAAACTTTTTCCTCATGTAACTCGCTGCTAAACTAAAATTGACAGCATTTTTGCTACACATTTTGAGCAGGAATGAGTGCGAGTATCTGTCATATAAACAGTACTTAACTGTCAGACAAACAGACAGACAGGCGCAGGCACAAGCACCATTCAGCTACATCAGTCCCATCTGTTTCCCAGTTAGCCATTCAGTCATCCAGCCAGCCATGCTTCCCATCCATTAGCTTTTCCTTTTCGCGTATGTTTTCTCGGCAAGCCAAGTCATGTCCATTCATTTCATTTGCTAACGAAAAGTTGTCATTGTTCTATTTACATATATACCGAATATATACAAGAGTACGTCCCTTAAATCTTTACTACACAAATATATAAGTATGTAGTTCTAAATAGTTCCCCTTATGCTCCAGAAAACTGTCAGAAGAGCGAGAGAGGAGCGTCAAAAACATTCTACTCCAAATTGTTTTATGTCTATATATATTTTTTATCTACATTCTATAATTATGAATCTAGCCTCTGCTTCTCATACCTGTATCTACAACTCAATCGTCGTTTATATTGTTTTTTTCCAGTTCTATATCTGCATAATTAAGTCTGTCGCTATCTATTCTTTATATACCTATCTGCATCTTTATTTATATCATCGCAAATATTTATATGTTTATATATATGCCGATTTGCTGCTGTTCAGGTGTATTTTGTATGTAGATAATTAACACATTTTTTGCTTTAGTCAAACACAAACAGCTTCTAGAATTGATATATAGCCCTAGACAGCCAAACATATATAACATATATTTCCATATTCTATTAGTTATACTATTCTAGAGCTTACATATTAATTTTATGATTAATTTTAATGTTTTTTAGTCTCATTCTCAGTGTGACTTGAATATGATTAAGCGCTAATTATTGCCGGACTGACAGAAAGTACTTAAAACTTGGCTCTTAATCGCCTTTTACGCTAAACTATTCTCGTTAGATTTGTCTAGAAGTTTATTGTTGTTTTAATTGAATTACAACTGAGTTGTGTTTGTTCTGCCCTTCACGGAGTGTGCTCTATCTTGGTAGATAGAAGGGCATTAAATTTATATACATCTTTTAACTGATAATAAAGTTTAAAGTAAAGAAAACTTTGAGTTTTTGTATCAACAATCTAATGGATTTGGAATTAAAAATTCGGGTTTGTTTAGCGAACTTAATCTACAATTTTTGTTAAATATAAGAAATTAGTATTTAAGAAGATATACAAAAAATGCCTTGCAATCAATACACTGCTTGCTTTCTTTGTGCATTGCAAGCAGTGCAGTGCTTGAGCGTTACTCCTGTAGGAGTTCTATCCAATCCACCTAAAGACTTCTATTCATATAAAAAAAAAACCACTCGAAGATGATAAAACTTAGCTGCATTTTTACAAGAAACGATGCTGCGTTTGACAAAGAATGGAAATAAATTTATAGAAGTGAAATCAAACTTCAAATCAGCCGCAAATTTCTCATATCCTTTACGTTTCCTGCATTTTATTGCATTTCCGTGTTGTTTGTGCCAATCAAAGCACATCAGACAGGCACAATCGGGCAAAGGCAGGCCTAAACATGTTGGCCACTGCAATCAGTGGCACACTAATTCGGCTTAAAGTCTACAAAGGCAGATGCGTATATATAGAGTGCAGATAAACTACATATAGGGGAGATAATTTACTCTGTTCTCTATTTTCCGATAGATAAATGCTAAAAGGTTTTTTTTATATACTTTTATAAAGAGATTTAAAAAATAAATGGCAATAAGAGGTAATTACTATTTTAAAAATACTTAACTATTTAATTAATCTGTGATAATTAGATAACACAATAATTCTTTAAGCTCTTCTAATAGTAATTAATTGCTGTTAGTTGAATTTTTGCATTGTTCAAATAATACACAAATAAAATACCTTTTTTCAAACAAACAGTTAATTACTCGACTCACTGTGATAAACTGGAAAATGATTTTAAAGCCATATTTAAATGCGTTTTGGTAAATTTTAAATCCTACTGCTGCGCTTACCACAATTTGTTTAAGTAATTTGTGTGGCTACTTAAGCATATATTCATGTGTATTTATGCACAAGTTATGTGTACATAGTTATGTGCCAATAACGTACATGATTGAATACTTCGAGTATATATTTGTAAAGAGTACATACAACACTTGGTGTCACTGTGCTTAGAAATCTCACACATTTTTCTTAAACTAAGCCTCCGTTAATGCTTGAGTTCTTCTATTGTAAACCGTTTGAAGGCCTAATGAAAATCAAATTTAAAGACCAGCGAGCGACAACAACAAGAACAGCAATGAGAATAACAGAGGCAACAACAACAAAGAGAATAACAGAAATATCAGCAGCAACAACAACTACAGCTGAATGCAGCTGTGTTTAGTGTTGTTCACTGCTTAATGTTCGTTGCTTGCTGCTTTGATTGTTGACGCTGTTTACGCTGCGTTGTTTGCGCTGTTTACGCTGCTGTTTCTCCATGTTGTTTTATTTTTTTGTTGTTCAATTAAACTTTCGTATGTATGAGTGGGAGTCAAAGCAACATACACACAGGCATGTACTTATGTGTGTGTATGTATGTTTGCATGCACTTGTATTGAAACTTTTTCGAGCTTTCATTCCATTTCCCGCGCCGGCAATTGGAAAACTTTATCAAATACTACTTAAAAAAATGATCCATAGAAAAACTGATGGAAATGCCAAATTGCAAGTCAAAGCGAAATGAAAATTGGTAAATTTTAATTATTGCACATAGAAAAGTTTTGCAATCGACTTGACTGCGGGGCTTTATGAGGCAATATACAAAATTAATGTCGAAAACAAAAAAAAATCTAAGCGTACGTTCGTTCGTTTTTTGTACTTGTTTAATTGCTTAATTTAATTTGCATAAAAAATCTTAGATAAATAATAATAACAAAAACAAACAGTTAAAATATAAAGAGAAAAAAACTTACCTCGGTTCTTTTGTTCAGGCGTAGCAAAATATTTCGCAAGTACTATGTACACACAAACATATGTACGTGTGTATGTGTGTTTGTTTGTATGCTGCAGAGGTTGAGTTTTTTTGTTTTGTTATTATTATTGTTGTTTATTTGCTTAACACTTCACTGGTTTTTATTTTTTTTTTTTGCGTGCCTGAGAACACAGCAAGAAAACTTTAAAAGTGATTAATTTATGAGATGATCGCCTGTCGATTTGTAAATCGTTTTTTATTCTTTCTAATTATTATTTATTTATTGTATTCTTTTTGCACTTTATTTTGAAAGTCTATAATTATTTAATGCCACACACCTTCAAAACGCACTTGTTTATGTTTGTTTGCTAACAACGGTGACGTGAGATTTGTACGCGAATTAACTGAAAACAACGTTACAATAGACGGTTGCAGCTATTTGTTATTTATTTTTTTTTTATGCCAAAAGCTCGCCAGAACTTTTCTGCCCAGCTACTTCGAACTCCGTTAGACGACTGAAACGGCAAGCGCCAAACCACAATTTTATAAGCGCCCTGTGGCCGAAGCTCAGCTTCGTGTTGTCTGCTCGGCGCATGCGCTGGATTTCACATACAAAAAAAATATAAACACAAAGCAGCTGGTTCTATGGAGCGCGGTCTCAGCTGTTTTTAGCAAATGCCGGCAACAACAAGAGCGAGACAAGTGTCTTTAAACGGTTGTGGCTGCTGGGCGGACTAGTTGTTGTCTGAGCAGAGAATGCAAATAACGAAGAACAACGACGGACAGCAGAGCAAAGACACAACTCAGTCAGTTCTTGGCGTTATTGTTGTTTTAGTCTGCCCAATATATATGTATAAGCACAACTAAGTGTATGTGTGTGTGTGCACGCAGTATAAAGTTCATGTTAGATAAAAGCTCTATAGCTTACAGCAATGCACAACAGGTGGTGGTTTACGTATATGTATGTAAGCGGTCTGTTAATGCTTAGGCAGCAAGTAAATATAAATTTGTATATATGTATTGTTGATATTTTATTGTACTTGATTTATGAATTCAAACTGGGTTTAAAACAGTCGAGCTCCTCGACCGTAGTTATCTTAATTGCTTCACATTGGTGCGTTGTCATTATAACGATTCCAAGCATGAATTTGTGCATCTTTTCGACTATTTTTTTCCAATTTTTATACATTTAATATACATACATTAATATTAACATTTCAACATGTTTTTGCGCAGTATGAGAATCAAATTTAAATAAAATAAAACTTGCTAAACTCGCTTTAATTAGACGCTAAATATTCGTAAGTCCTGAATCTAAAATGAAGTTAATGAACAAACATGATTATTCTTTAGAATTACGTTGTTCGTTTAGGGTTTCTTGAACTGCAATAATTTTTAACGCCTTTTTGCAATAACAAATAACAATCTGAAAATTCAATTTATTTAGAAAGTCTTGGTGCACTCAAAATACGTGAATATAATGTTATATTAATCATATGCATATAAGTTAAGCTACTCTAAAGCTAACTTTGAAAAAAGTTTTAAAAGCTAGGTTAAATACGCTGTTAAGCCAACAGTTAACAGGGCTGCCACCTAGATCAAAGGAGAGTTCGACTGTTAAGCTCACCAATATGAAAACAAACATAAAATGTGTACTCAAAAAAGAATTTGGCTGTTAAGCTTACCAATACAGACAAATTACATTTTTACATTTGTGTATGAACACAGAATGCACCCATGTGCCTCTAACACTTTATTTTTTACAGTTAAACTAGACGGTCAAACTTTTGCTTGCTATAGTAACAATTGCAATAAATTATATTTAATAGAAAAATGGATCGGTACAATCGTCTATGGAGAGGTAAATTAATGTACTAATAAATTAATCAAAAGCTCACTCATTAAAAAACTAATTATACAGATCCTAAATCTCCGCTTACTCCACTAACACCAATTGCAACCCAGGTGTTCAGTTTTGATCATGGAACGGCTACTCCTACGCCTACGTCTAGAAATTCGCAAAGATCCGAACGCCGTCTCAATCTAAAACCTAGTTACTTGTCTGTACCAGGTAGAAGACACACCATGACAAGCAGTACTTGCGGAAAACGAAAAAGCTTTTCTCAGGATTTTATGAAACTTCGATCTGTGTTCTCGCCAAATGCGCAGAGTACCAAAACTGAAATTGATGCTACTACCCCGACGGCTCCAAGAATTATAAAGCAAGAGCCTAGACATTTTAAGCGTAGCTCCCCGGTGGAGCAACCGACACTTAGTCCCCGTGTGCGTACACTTCTAGGTCGCACAGGTAACGAGCACTTAACCGAATTATTTACGCGCCAAGAAATAGACATACAGGTGCTAATTCGTATGACTCTGGAGGATCTGGAATCGCTTGGGGTACGAGGAGCTAAGGAATTGAAACTAGCTTTGGATGTCATCAAATTGGCCAAAAGCTTTTTTAAATAGCGTTTTTATATGTATTCTTGTAAAAGTGTCTTTTAATTGAATGTCTTGTATGTCTTTAAATTAAATTTATAGGCAATAATTACCATTCTGATAGATTCATTATGTCCAAATATATTCAAACTAAGCAAAGCAACATAGAAAACCATGAACTTCATTTAAACAGTTATATTTACAGCACTGGCTTTAAATGTGCGAACAAAAAAAGTCAAAAGACGTGTAAACATTTGAAATGATACAATACTCACGAGTAAACTCTATGCAACAATATCAAACTATCCGATAAATTGCACCATCGGTATTCCATCCGATACGAATATTTATTCACTTGAATTCACAACGCTTCCAAAAACATTATTTAAATCTGAACGCTTTCACAAATATTAATATTACCGAGATTATCCAATTATAAATCTGATCGTTTTAGGGTTCGAATTGTAATAACTCCTTAACTATTCATGTTATTTCTTCTTAAAAATTAATTTTATTCGCCTGCAGTCATCGATCAATGTTTTATCGACTAACCGCCACAATTCAGTGTTGGATAAATTTCGTAAAAACTCAGTGATGACCGATCCAACACTAGTACATACATAGCTTATTTTTAACATTTTTCGACGTGAGATGTGCATTTTCTATCTTATCTGTGCTTAACCATGTAAAATTAAATTAGACATTAGTGTAGAATCATTAACAGTTAGTGCAAAGGTAACTGAAATGCATTTTTACATTGGTCAAAAAACGCGAATAGGTACACATCTCCACCTCTTCGCTTGGCAAATGACAGCTGCTGCGCCTTTGCGTTTTTCGGCTGGCAAATCTATTCATTATGTTGGGGTGCATGAAAATACATAACAAGTGCGTTGTTAAACCAAACTAATGAAACTATGTGCGAATTGCACAAACTTTTTGTGGATAATGGACAATTGGTTTACATATGCGCTTGTATGTATGCACATGTATGTATAAGTCCATGTAAATTTATATGGCAACATCATTGCGTATGGCCGTATCAAAAGCACTGGCTGCTAATTTGACATTCCGTTTTGTGTTGAGCACCGTCTGCTGTTGCAGAACTCGAAAGCGAAAATTTTAAAGAAAACGCAATGTATTGTGCAAAAAAAAAACGAAAAAATAAGAAAATAACAAAAACAAAATCGTTAATTAAATAATGAATGCAAGAAACCTTTTGCGATCACCAAACAAATGGAAAAACACGCGTTCGCGGTGCAAGCTGTGAAAGTTGTTCAGCCTTGCAAATAAATGAAATAGTCAACAATAAAAATATATATATAAAAAAAAAATAATACGAGCAAGAACTCAACACCAGCGGCCTCAAAAGAACACACATGTGTGTGTTTAATTTAATAGAAAGCACTGTGCGAATTTAGTGTAAATAATCTGCAACAACAGTTAGCCGCCTCTTATAAATAAAACAACGTAAAGAAAAAATCAACAAAACAAACCAATCGCTGAAACAAAATAAGAAACTTGCTGAAATAGTGGATAAATTAAAATTAAATGTACACGCTGCAATCTGATTATTAATGCAGTTTATTTATTTTACAAAATGGACAATAGGAAACAATTACATGCTGTAGTGCAAAAATTAAATGCTTAAATTAATATATAGATAAAAATATAACTCTTGCACTCTTAAACGATTCGCCTTTGTTCTTCTTTTGTCTTTGCAGAGCAACTGTTACCCCTCTGTATTTGTAAATTTGTTAATTTTAAGTAATTAACCATCTTAATAAACATACACACACCGAGAATTCTTATTGATATATAGACGAGCACTTAAGACCCATCATTACCTGCCCATTACCCACGTTTGCAGGCTGCCGCCATCAATGGCTGCCGAAAAGGAGATGCAGGCACACGACATGGTGCGTCGTCGGAGCTGGGCACGTGCTGTGACACTCTACGATCAGATCCTGTCTACCGGCGTGAATTCACAGCTACAGACGACGCAGCCGAATGGCACGACACGTGCACAGAAGGATCAACAAATTGCCTGCCTCCTGGGACGCTGTGAGTGTCTCCTGGAACTTGGACGCTACGAGAGTTGTCTCGCAGATGCATACAAAGTGTTAACACTGCTAGCCGAGCAGACCGAGTGCTTGGCTAGCGTATCACGAGCACGTCGTTGGCTGGTGCATGCCCTTTTCAAGCTGCACAAATACTCGGTAAGTTAATCAATAAAAAAAATCTTTAATTCAGGGACTCATTAGCAATCTGTATACTTTAAGGACGCGGAGCATTTTCTGAGCAAGTGGATAAATGAGCTCAGTGGTCAGCAAATATTCTCGGACATATCGAAAACGCTGGAGCGCTACAAATCAATAATCCAAATGATTATGAATGGGAATAACAAGACTCAGTCGCAGACTCAAAAAATTCCGCATGCACGACTCGAGGACGAAATGGCCATATTGGATACCAAACTCGATCATTGGGCCACTAATAATTTGCCCCTCGACAAGTACAGTAAGCTGCTAAGTAACAAAGGCTTGAAGAAACGAGAGCAGCAACAACAACAGCAGCACCAGCAACAACAGCAGCAGCAACAACAACAGCAGAATGGTAGTGGTAGCTTTAGTAGCAGTAGCAGCAGCACTGGAAGCAGCAGTACCATGTCCACATCTAGTATATGCGCCAAGAACAATGAACTGCTCTCGGCAATCAAATTGTCTGGCGCTAAGTATGCCGGTGGAGGAGATATGGGACAAGATCAGGCTGATCAGGGGGCACACTCGACAACAACAACGACCTGCAGTTATTGTGCCATTAATTTCCAAACACGGAATGAGTTAAGGCAACATTGCCAGACTGAAAGCCATCAGAAAGTGATAATGAGCGATGAGGGTAAGAAGCAAATCTCATACCTACAGTTAGTCAAGAGATTGTTTGGACAAACGTACAAATTTCAGTAAATTCGTTCTGTAAACTTCTTTGTTTTGTCTGCAAACAATTACTTGCTTAAATTTCTTAAACAAATCGATTAATGTTTCATATGTACATCCAAAAAGGTCGTGACTGGAAGTGGCGTCCTCCACCTCGTGGCTACACACTGGACACGTACAGCGTCTGCGAGACATTTGTGGATGCACACACCTGTCACTACGGAGCTCAGTGCGTGGAGGCGCATGGCTTGGACGAGCTGAACGAGTGGAAGGAACGCTTCGAGTATCGACGGATGCGCGTACAGAAGGCCTGCGAAAAGGAATTGTATGGTAAATCCTACACGGAACAAGTGCTGGAGCGATGGATTCAGGCCACGGCACCGGAGCGTGTCATGTGCGAGCGTGTGCCGGATGTGGATCTAACTTGTGAGCAACAATTGGTCACCAGCATTAGCTCCAAGACTTCGAAACGCGAGTGGCTTTTTCAGTTGGAAACATTACGACCTCTCAAAGCTGTTGCCCTCCTGCAGGATGCGCATCGTAATCACTTTGCAATCAAATCGATTAAACTGGGCACTGCCGAATCGGAGGGCAATGTAGAGCTAAAGTCTGATCAGGAGTGGATTGCAAGCAATGTGGTTAATGTCTCTGAAGCCTCCGATGAAGAACAAGACTCGGCGTCAACAACAACAGCTAAGAATGCTATTTCGCTGATCACTGTAGAATTTCATACAGAAATTTATGGTACGTTCCGACAATCGATATGCTTCGATGTTGGCCAAGAGCCGCTGCTGGTGCGTCATCTGTGCGTTGATGTGCTGCCTGTGAGTGATGCCGAGAAGATTGAGGAGATCAAACGTGACATTATCAACAGCTCGGCGACACGTTGGGATGTCTCCAACACGCAGTTGACACGTTTTGAGACCACCATCGGCACGCACCTGAAGACGGAGGCGTATCTTAGTGATTTGCAACACGAACGAGAACTGCTCGAGCGCTATCCGTGCCCACGAGCGGCTACATTCACGTTAACCCAGTCCACGATCGTGGAGAAACGACTGACGCAAAACAATTACCGTTCGCGAATCCACGAGCTGCTCTACGTGGAGGAGATTGCACGATACGAGCAAATTGCACGATATAATGTACGCACCCGTCTGACAGTGGCCTCCAACTATATACTAACACCGGCTGGCATGGCAACGAGTACGGCCAAATATTCTCTGGCCGGTGAACTCTTTGCTCTGATGCGTCTGGGCAAGGATATCTCGGAGGACACTTCACCAGGACGCCTGATTCTGTCGAACTGCAGCAGTGTCTACATCTCGGCACCGGAGGACAGTTCCAGTAAAGGCGACAAACTGGATAAAGCGGAGAAATCCGAGCAGAGAGCTGTGTATGAAGCCCTCATCGAGGACAAGGGCAAGAATGTCATCTACCTTAAGTTGTCCTCAAAGTGCGTGGAGGCGATGGGTCTGCAAGCGGATACCGATCTGGATGTGGACATACAATTCCAGTTGAATCGAATGCCCTACTGTGAATGGCATAATGCTGTCGATAAAATCACAGATTTTCGTTTAATATTTCCGGCCACCGAATTGGAGCCATCGATACCCTGGACACCCAAGAAGCAATGGGCCGATTCCTGTGAGCCCAAGCTGAATGCGAAGCAGCGTGAAGCCGTCAATGCAATCACGACGGCGTTGAACATTAAATTGCCACCAATTTTGTTGATTGGGCCATTTGGAACGGGTAAAACATATACGTTGGCGCAGGCCATTAAGCAGCTTTTGGCCCAGCCCGAGGCAAAGATACTCATCTGCACGCATTCCAATTCGGCGGCAGATCTCTATATTAAGGAGTACCTGCATCCGTGGATCGAGGAGGGTCTGGAGGAGGCAACACCGTTGCGTGTTTATTACCACAAACGTTGGTCGGCCACCGTCAACAGTGTGGTGCAAAAGTATTGCATCACCGATGGTGTGGGCAACTTCCTACGTCCCAGAATTGAGGATATTATGCGTCATCGCATCATTGTTGTCACCCTGAGCATAAGTATGGAATTGGCCACACTGGGGCTACCCAAGGGTCTGTTCACTCACATCTTTCTGGACGAAGCGGCTCAGGCCATGGAATGTGAGGCGATTATGCCCCTAGCTCTGGCCAATGATTCCACACGCATTGTGCTAGCCGGTGACCATATGCAAATGAGTCCCGAGCTCTTCTCCGCCTTTGCCAAGGAGCGTAAATTGCATATATCTCTGTTGGAGCGTCTATACGATCATTATCCATCCAATTTCCCATGCAAGATACTCCTGTGCGAGAACTATCGTGCCCACGAAGCTATCATACGTTTCACTTCGGAGCTCTTCTACGAACAGAAACTGGTGGCATCCGGTAAGCAGCCGCGTCACGAACGCTTCTATCCGCTCACGTTCTTCACGACCCGCGGCGAGGATGTGCAGGACAAGAACTCGACGGCGTTCTACAACAATGCGGAGGTCTATGAGGTCGTGGAGCGTGTATCGGAGCTGCGCAAGCGTTGGCCCAGTGCCTGGGGTAAACTGAACGACACGAGCATTGGCATCATGACACCCTATGCGGATCAGGTGTTTCGCATACGTTCGGAGCTCCGCAAGCGTCGCATGGGCGGCATTTCGGTGGAGCGTGTTCTCAATGTTCAGGGCAAACAGTTCCGTGCCGTCTTTCTGTCCACGGTGCGCACCAGACGCACCTGTTTGCCCCAGAGCGGTGGACAGGGTGGAACTGGTGGTGCCAGTGCCACCGCGAGCATTGGAGATGCAGATACCGATTATGGTTTCCTCAGCAACTCGAAGCTACTCAATACGGCGATTACACGTGCCCAATCTCTGGTGGCTGTCGTGGGTGATCCGGTGGCTCTTTGCTCGATTGGACGCTGTCGTAAGGTCTGGGAGCGTTTCATTGAGATCTGTGATGAGCACAAGTCTCTGTTCGGTCTGACGTGGTCGAATCTGCGCTCCCAGCTCGATGGCGTTGAGATGAAACGTGGCTATGTGCTGAATCCTCTGGCGCCCGAGTTTGTACCACGCGCCCTTCAGCCGGAGGCGTATCTCCGGGAACAGGCTGCCCTGTACCTAAACGCTCCATCCCATGTCCCGCCCGGCAGTCAGCCTAATCACTATGCGGCTGCGACTAACATTGGACCAGGTCCGGTTGCAGCGCATCAGATGAATCAAATGGCCGCTGCCATGGCAGCCAATCAGCAGTTGTCTCACATGTACTCCACCCACATGGCGGCCATGATGGCAGCTGTTGCAGCCGGCGGCAAGACACCCAATGGTCCCTCACCGGGTCCGGGACCAGGACCTGGACCTCATTTGCGTGGTCATATGGGTATGCGTGGACCACCGCCGAATGGACCGCCGCCAGGGCCACCACATCTGCGACAGAGTCAGCCGGGAGGAGGAGGACCACCACCGCCACCGTATGGTCAGTATGCAGCTATGCAGCACTGGCGTCCACCGGTTGCTCCACAACAGGCTCAGCAACAGCAACAGAATCCTAATGCCAGCCTCTGGGGTCCACCGCCACAGACAAATCCCTGGAGCGTCTTGCCGCCAAACAAGCAGCCACCACCTCCACAGCAGCCCGGTGCACCAGGCCGTGGGCCAGGACCACTACCACCACCAGTAAGTATTAAAGCCGGAAACGGTTATAGCTTGAGTTATAATTGAGGATAATCTCCTGTTACAGACCATACGAGGAGGCAGTGTGCCGCCGACTGCAGCGAATGCTACAACTGCCGCCCAGCTGTTGCGGAATCCCAGTGAATTGGGTTATCTAGCTAAGAAGACGCTCTATAATCATGGCCAGGCGCCACCGCCACAACAGCCCCCGCCACCGCAGCACCATCTCTATGGCCAGCCACCAATACCCATCCAACGTGGCGGCAGTGTACCCAACGGTCCCATGAGTCCAATGGAGAACGGACCACCGCCACCGTATCTACGGCATAATGGTGCCGGAGCTGGTTACAATAACTACGACAAAGCGACGGTACCGCCACAGCAGCCACCACCCGCTCCCTACATGTACACGGCCGGCAAGCAGCCGTCTCCAAGTGCTTTGCGCTATCCAGCTGCCCATGAGTTGTTGCCTCCCAACGTAAGCATCTACGAGATGGCATTCAACTCGAAGGAGGAGCAATACAAATGGTATCTCAAGCTAATCGAATCAGTGGGTCAAGAGGCGGCCAACAAGTTTGGAGACATGCTGCGACAGGTGATGACAACGCTGCAACAGCAGGGACACCAACCGCAGCAGCAACAACAGCATCCACAGGGACACAAACCACAGCCACCAACGGTAGGACCCGGACCACAAATGCTGTCCAATCCACACGCTGTCATGGGGCCGCAGCCGCAGAGGCCACAATATCCAATGATGTATTCGGCACCGGCGCAGGCTCCCAACCAGCAGCCCGTCGAAGCTTCGCCTCCGCTGGACAACTTTAATCAGCAAATTGATCTTGTATTTAACTCGATTATGAATGGAGCCAATGACATTGCGCAGCCCATTCTACGGGATGTGCTCGGCATGGTTGGAGTAACGGCGCCTGCACCAGGAAATGGAGGCATACCACTCGCCAATGGCATGATGAATGGTGGTGAACTGCAGCATCAGCAGCAGCAGCAACAACAGCAGCAGCAACAACAACAACAACAGCAACATCAACAGCAGCAGCAACAACAACAGCAGCAGCAGAGTCGTCTATTTGCTATGATGCAGGGACAGCAGCAGGCACAACAGAACCCTATACCGCTGGCCAAGCACGTTCCCAATCAGGGTCCACCGCCACCGCAGAATCTGTATGCGAATCACATGGCTGGACCGGCACCGGGCACAGTTGTGCATCCGAATGCGAACAGCAACAGCGGCGGAGTGCCCAACTTTATGGGCAATGGTAAGTACCTTGAACATTCCCATCATTTCCAGCCTTAATACTAACAAACGTTTGTGGTTTCGACGTAGTTGGTAATGCACTGATCAACGAAAAGTATCCGAACTTTGGTAACCACAACAATGGAGGACACAACACGAATGGACTCCTCAACAATGGAAGCTCTGTGCCGCTTTATCGCCGCCAGGCCATGACTGGCAATGGGAATAACAACTATAACAACATGCCTGGCCTGTTCGCCGGCTTGGATTCGGGCACCAACCTGATTGAGGCTTTGATTCAAGCCAATAACGTGGTGCCGGATCACTCCAATAAGCCTGAGCATGGACACGGTCTGCTCTATAACAACTACAATGCATTGAAGGGTGGACACGAACTGGACTTGTTTGCGGTGCCGCCACAGGCAGTAACATCCGCCAACGATGCGGTTAACCATCAGCAGTCTTCGGCGACAACATATGCAGCTGTGCTCAGCCAGGGCCCACAGGCGGCGGCAGTGCATCAACAGCAGCAGCAGCAACAACAACAACAACAACAGCAGCAGCAACAACAGCAATCGACAATGAATCCGACGCGGGCAATGCATGCCTCGAAATCATCTCAACCAACCAATGATATGTTAGAAAAGGATCCATTTGCAGCCATACGCGAATTGGGACAAGCATCTACGGGCTTTTACAATTACTTTCAGTGAGCACAGTGCCTGTGCCTGTGCAGCGGCGTTGTAAGCAACAGTTTAATCTCCCGCCTCAGCTGCATGTGGCATCGCGGTCCTATAATAAAAACCAAGCGATAGAAGAAAAAAAAAGCAACTAAAAGCAAGAAAGAAAAAAAACAAGAAAAACAAAAAAAAAATGGAAAATTAGAAAAACCCAAAAAACAAAAAACAAAAAAGAGAAAATGAATTGCTTGTTAACTTTAGCTCTCCCCTTTGCTTTTTTTTAAATTGCAATTAATTTAAAAACATATGTAGTCTTAATTATTATATATTAAACTATGCATACGATTAGTAGTTACAACTAAAAACAAAAAAAAGAAAAGAAAAGAAAGAAAAAAGAAGCTGCTGCAGGCCGTTCCGCCCCCAACGCACGCCCCAGGCGCTGTCATGCCGCATGCAGCAAGGTCGCTCTGAGCATCCAAGCCCCTTTAATAATTAGGCCCTTGAAACTAAAATAACTTATAAACAAAAACAAAACACAAACAGAAAAAAAAGCAAAAAAAAAAAAACAAATTCAATTAGTTAGTTTTAAGATAAATTTGAAAAGTTTGTATTTAATAATCATTCTATTATTGGTCCGTAGTTTAAATGCTACGAAAAGTTCAGTTTTGGCCTAAGTGCGCTTGAGTTATAATTACAATATATATATAAACACTACATACATACATCTATACAAATACAAATATATATAGATATATATTGTACCTTACCTTGAGTTTTGTACAGCAGTTGACCATTCGGAAATTTAGTAACTGAAATATTATCATGTACTCAAATACATTATTAATTGTCTTTATTCAAATCTTTAATTTATTTACGTACTTATATCGTACAAATACAAAATACTGCTTTTTAATTGTACTTTTAAATATATACATGTAATGGCTATATGGGATACTTTTATTGTATGCACATCAAACACACACACACACACAGTATACACACCCAGAAACACACACATCCACATGTTCACATGCGATAATTGGATAAAGTCATCTGATTGCAAACCTTTATCCGTTTCATACGGATAATCAACTCAACTGGCTAAGTATAGTGTATAATTCGGCCTCAAGAAGTTTTCTATATATTATATAGTAGTAACTGAACCATGTGGATTTCGATTTCAATATTTCTCTCAGTATTCTCATCTGATTCACTCATTCGAAATATAAATTTGGTTAGCTATTTGGATGCAAATGCATATATATATAAAATAAAAAAATATATTTGTAATTTATTGTATAATGTAATCATCTTTTACATTAAAATAACAAGAAAAAAAAAACAAACAAAAAAAAAACTGACAAAAAATATATAAAAAGTACACTAGAAAATAATTATATATTTAATATTAAATACCAGTAACAAATAACAAATATTAATTATAGTTATATGTCTGTTTATCTTAACACATTTGATTAAGCACAAAATAACTTTGACTACTGATTTGAAGGAAAGTAAAGAAAAGATAAGAAAAAAACACGAAACGCATCCAAACTACACGTAATAAAAGAAAAACAAAAACTGTGTAATCCAATTTATAAAAATCCGTATAAAAAATTAAAAAAAAGATCCCCAAGGGACAGCAAAAAAAAATATGTTCATTTATTTGGCTACGTTTGTGGCTTCGAAGTTGATACAAGGGATTTGAAATAGATTCCTTTACCAAGTCATTTAATTATAGTTTAAAAAACTCTTTAAACACTACTTCAAGCATTATCTTTTTAAACAAGATCGTAGCGAAACATTTGGTGATCCTTCGATTTCTTCAAGAATTATAATAATTTCCCACACATTTTAATTTTAGTCGTAAATAATTAACAATCTGTTTAATTTTTCATATTATACAAATATAAAGTTTATTCACTTTAAATGTTATTTGAAAATCTGTAACTTAACTAACAAAGTTCTTAATTAGAAATCTAAACTATATTAGAAGCTCAAACAGGAACATTGAGTTTTGCCAATTCATCCCTGACCTCGTCGTACAGATCTTTGTACTCCTCGTTCTGACGGACAAGCAGAGCGACTGTGCCCCGCTTGACGCCCATCGCAGCACCGAGGTCAGCCCGACTGGGCGTGTAGGTGTAGGGAATGCCCTTCTCCTCGCACACGGCTGGCAGGTGGCACATGATATCGACGGGAGTCACATCACCGGCAAAGATGCAAATGCTGAAAATGTGAATGAAAATTAATAAATGTCTACAAAAGCTAGTAGATATTAGCGTAGCTTACCCAGTTTCACCCTTGCGCAAACGTGTTTGAACATCCTTGAGTCCATTGCGCAAAAAGGTTTTGTGTTTCATTGCCTTTTTCACCAATTTATAGCACTTCTTGGCCAGCTTCTTTCCTGCCATTGGTTTGGCTATAGCGTTAATAAACAACAGTTTGTCATCGTAGGTCTCCTCGTCCTTGAGCGCTAAGCTTTCATTGACTTTGATGTCGGCTTCATCTGTTTGTTCCAGCTTTACTTTCACCATTTTGTTAGTTTTAGAATATTTAAAGCAACAATTACAATTTTCTCCCACGAAAACTATGCGCGACTTCGTAAACACGTGTGCCCGGTAGTGTGACCGTATTTTGGTGCTTGGTATTTTACACGATCTAATGCTATCGATTGCAACCGTGTAGATTTTTTGGCGTTGCCACTGTGTTGGATTTAGACACGTTGCCACCGTGCCGCGGTTTTTAAAAATTGCCTTTGCCGGCGCGAATTAGTAGAGGTACTAGTGCTTGAAAAAGAAAAACTTTAATATTTTAATGAATTTATTAATGGTATTTAAAGGCATAATACACTTGAAAATGATTAAAATGAAAATACTACTGAGAGGCAATAATGTATTCATTTTCACTAAGCAATTTATATAAGATTGAAAAGTGTTGTTTTCAAAAACTAAAGAAATTATATTTGCAAAAAATATATAAAATATGGACTGGCTTCAAACATTTCGACTATCTACAGTGTTGATAAAAATCAAAAATGAAATGCAAATTATTAATCCGATACATTTAATTTAATTCCAATGGGCATATGTGAGTGTGTGTTGGTTGGTGTGTGTGTGTGTCCGTACATTCGAGTTATTTAATATTCCCGTTTGTGAGGTGGCACATACACCTGTTGCTGATGCCCTGGACGATCGTTGCGATAACGCGCCTTTGGATGTTGTGATTGTGGATGCTGTTGTGGATGTTGTTGTGGATGCTGCTGGTGGATGGCCATGTTGGTCAATGGTCTGTTCTGGGCGTCCGTGATTGGTAAGATATCAGTTTTGAGTACTTCCTCGTGATTTCCATAGCCCAGAAAGAATACCACACAAGTATTTTCCGCAACAGCTGTGATTTCAGCTTCATAATACTAAAAGTAAAGATGTAATTAAATTAAATCAATTATATAATTAAGTACTCATTAGTTACCTGTCCATCGTCCCAATACTTGGCCATGCAAAGGTCACTGGGTTTCCAGAACCAACCATCCTGTTGTCCATACTGCTGTGGCGGTGATGCCATTGCCATTGCCATTGGCTGGGGACTGGGCAGCATAAAGGGACCACCAACTGATGCCGGTTGTGATGGAGTTGAATTGATCTTCGGCTTGACAGTCGGTGGGGAGGATTGGCTTGCGGCATTCCCATGATTGGACGGTGCAATGGTTAAGCCCTGACTCTTGAGTAAGCTCATGGCGAACTCATTCGTCTCCTTGCTCTGAAAGCCCATAATCTTGCTGGGATCGTAGGTATAACCATTGGGCAGCTGACTGTAGCTGGCACTCGACTGCTGTCGTGTGTTCTCTGTCACTGGTTGTCGCTTCGATGGCAGTGGCTTCTCCGTGGACTTCTTCTCCAGCGGTGGTGCAGTCGTTTGGGGTTCAAACTGCTGGCGATGGGAGGCAGCACCGACTTGTTTGCCACCGCGTCTGGGCTCACGTTTGGGGGCAGAGTTGAGCTTAAGATTTGCAGTTTCTTCGACCACTTTGTTCAGGCGAGTATTGACTTCATCATTGTTGTTGTTAGTAAAAGGATTTGTGGCTCTGCCTGGGGGAAGAGCAGTTGCTGTCCCTCCAGCGGCTCCGCCTCCTCCACTAGCTGCTACTGAGCCACCACCAACTGGGCCTCCTCCTGATGCACTTCCTTGCTGACGACGTCTATTGTTGCCATTACCATTTTCAGCTCTGGGGTTACCATTGCGATTGTTTTGGCGCTCGTTGTTGCGACGATTGTTGCCTTGGTCTTTGGTAACAGGCGTGCTCTCCTCTGCGACGCTCTTACCAGCTGCATGATTCTCCTCTCTACCATTGCGCACAGCGCCTTTACCATGTTGATAGGAGGTTGCGGAGCTGACTTCATGTTTACGCATGCTTCCACCACTTCCAAAGCCGCTACGCTCGTTTTGGAAGTTTCTACCGCCTTCCCCTGATCCGCCACCACCTACTCCTCCTCCACGAGTTGGTCGATTACGACCTCCGCCCCGCGGCATGCGACCAGGTGGTCCTCCACGATTCGAGGCAAAGCTGCTGGACAGATTGTTCTCGAATCTTGAGGCTTGAAATTTGTTCTCCGCCACCTGAACAGTTGTCACTTTGCGTTCATTATAAAATGCTTTGATTGATGGCGTTTCGGCAGTGGATGTTGTGGCTTTTGTTGATGAATCTCCCTCCTTCTCCTTTGTTGGTGGCAATTTGGTGGTCAGGAAATCGAAAAGTGTAGCATTCGCAGCAGGTTTAGCAGCTTCGGCTTCATCTTTCAGACTAGCTCCTCGCTTTCCCTCCCTGCCAGGGCGCTCTCCACGTCCACCACGCACTGGTGGCTCAGCAGTGGTTCCAGCAGCATCTCTGCGCCGCTTGAGATTGTAGAGAGCGCGTTCCAGATTATTGCGAGTGGCCTGCAGAGCAATCTTGGCTTCCTCTTTGCTGTAGCCTTTGTCGAGAATCTTTTTGATATTGTGATCCACAAGATTCTGGCCACCGCCACCGAAAACTTTCTTAACAGCTGCCTTGCTGGCCACAGCAATTGCCTCATTTCGCATCGTATTAAACTCATCGTTCTCCTTTGATGGCTTGTCCTTGTCCCCGGCAGGCACCAGACTCTTGAAGTCCTTATCGGCATTGGCGTCGGCAGCATCAATACTTTTGCCAAATGCAACCCAAGGCGGTGGAGCTGCCGAACCGCTGGGTGGTCTTCCACTTCGAGCGTACTTCAGCATTGTACGGGCAAAGTCCCATTTCTCATACAAAGCTTCAACGCGTCCGCCCAAAATTTGCAGCTCGCTTTGACGCAGAAGCAAAATTCCCTGCATTAGTTGCAGTTTTTCGGCTTTGAAGTAGATTTTTGTGCCAGGCGCGACATTGAGACTCAGTGATGGCACCGGTTCGAGTTCCAGTGCTTGTAGCGTGGTCTGCCCATCGGTTAGATCCAATTGCAGGAGGCGTGGCGCAGCTTTTGATTCCTCATTGCTCTTTGGTGCCGCAATATTTCGCACTCTTTGCACTTGAAGCACAATTCGGCCATTGAGCATCCCAGTGTTGTCATCTCGCTTTGTCGCTAAAGCACCGCCGCCGATGTCGCGCAAGTCACGCTGTCATTTCCAGAAATAACCATAAATCACCAAAATGATTAATTTATGTTGATTTTGCTACTTACGTTTAAAGCTTCATCGATAATTTTGCGTGGGTCGGGATTGCCTTCAATGCCGCTGGTTAATGTTTTTATACCCTCCTCAGTCAGATGCCTGTGCATTTATTTTGCTATTTAATGTACTTATAGTGATTAGTTATTTACTTACCATCCGCTTGCTTTTAGTTGTGTTGCTAAATCCATTTTTTCTGAAAATAACTATGTAGTTATACATATATTTTTTTGCAAGCGCAGCACAAACTGCTCAGCTTCGCCGTGCCGCTACCTTGTTTCGCCGCAACTAAATTTGCCCCGATTACCGACATACCAATGCGATTATCGATTGGAGCAACTCTAAAAAAATACCTAATATTATGGTCACCCAATAATATAAAATTAAATTAATTAACTCATTTTAAATGCAATTAAAAACAAGCATAAGTGGACACCAACAAAACCGTGAGAGCCGTAAATTTATTACAAAAATATATATGGTTTTAATAGGAGTTCATTTGAACTTCAGGTAGTTCAACAGTAATCACCTAAAAAATACCACAATGGGCATCGATACCGAAAAGACATCGACGACGGTATCAAACGATTTCATTCATTCATTGTTATAAAAACAGCTGCAAGTAACGGTTCGTGTCCTAAGCAAATAAATCTAAACGATCAATATACAAAGTAATAAAATAACAAAGTATAAAATCAATTGAGAATAAAAAGTGATAGAAAGGAAAATAATTTGTATAGGGTTCATTCGCTAAAATCGACTAAATTCGAGCTAAACATAATTAAAAATATATTTTGATTCGAAATATATAAAAACTAAATAAATTTAATCGCTGTGTAAAAGAGTGGAAAATAGAAAATGAATCTATCTTTCGCTGGATGCGGTTTTCTGGGAATTTATCATGTCGGCGTTGCTGTTTCCTTTAAAAAATATGCACCCCATTTGCTACTGGAGAAGATTGGAGGTGCCTCCGCTGGTTCCTTAGCTGCGTGCTGCTTGCTATGCGATCTGCCTTTAGGTAAGCGAATTTAAATAGTAGAATATTCTTGATCATTCGTGTGTTTAAAATTAAATTTTAATTCAATACTATAATTATCTTTTCATATAAATTGTATATATATTATGAAACATTGAACTTTAGCATTGGATAAACATTTAGTCAGCATATTTTTTCCCGTAGGCATAAGATACATGTAAACACACACACGCCCACAAAAGTTGTTGCCAGCTGTGTGTACACACCCATTTTTGGGGGCTCGTCGCTGCGTAAGTTTTGTCGCTTGAGAAAAATACAACGCAAATGGAAACCAAAACAAACAACAAATTTGAATACACAAATGTGCGCTTGTATGTGTGTGCGTGTGCGAGTGTTTAGGCAGCTATGTAATAGGAACCAAAATAGATTCACACACGTACACAATCAAACGCTTTGTATGTGTGCAGTTCCGAAAAGAAATATGTGAAGGTCGGGCTTGTTTATCTTGGGGGCTCGTTTGTGTTTTTGTTTTGTGCGTTTTGAGCGATATGTTACATTAATTGAGATGTGGGGAATTTGTTGATAGGCATTGTTAAGAGTTCAGCTTCGTTTCAAGTCTATTTTTAGACATACATAGTTATGTAAATGTGCCACTGATAAAGTTTTCTTTTGTATTCTTGCCCAAACGTTTACACACACACATAGCTATTTGTGCGAGTGTGTGTGTATGGGTGAATGTACCTGTTGCCATTGCGCGCTCTTTTTCTGGTACATGGTAGAAAGTTTGACGGTCAAACAAGTAAACTGATTGATTGCACTCTCTCGCGCATGCGTATGTTTGTGTGTGTGTGTGTGCTTGTATGCTGTACCAGTTGTAATCCCAGTTTACCTGAAATTCACTTTTAACAACGATCCCATCGATGAGAGTTGTAACTTTTATGACCATTTCACTACTGTGCACAGTGGCTCACAGCTAATTTGACTCTCTACCTTTACATCGGATTTAAAACGGGTTTATCTTTCAACCGGAAGAAGCTGTGTGAATAATGTTTGTTGTTAGTTGTAGAAGAGTTCACGCTAGTGACGAAAGCAGTGCTTATTTTAGTCTTTGCGCGTGTTAAATTTGATAACTACTTCATTAAGTAACACAAATTATCCCCAATACTATATGCACATAAGCTTATGTATGAGCTTATGTGTATTCAATATCACATCTTATTGACGTCAATCGTTTTTGGTTGAAGTTGAGCAACTAAACGAAATGAATGAGTTTCCTATTTGATTAGAAATAATACGAAAAAAAGAGCTCAGTACACACACACACACACATTACTTTCAATAAATTTGCAGTTGTCTTTCGCACTGTGGTTGAGGCTTATCAGCCTATCACGTTATCAGCTCACTTTCATTGTGACTACGAGTGACTTAAAGGTCTTTTACACACACATATTAATGTATTTAGATGTAGATATGTACTACATATGTTATAGTACTCATAAATTAATTAAGTGTCTTTTGTTACATTTAGAAAAATATATTAATCTTTGGTCTTCAACTTCTGTATTCATTACTCATGTAATGATATCGATCAGCTGTGTGGGACTGTGACTCTGTGAATGTGCCAGCTGTGTGACTGACCTATAAAGTGGTATCAAAGTACAGTTTCACGTCTAACAGCGCAATTAACAATGATTGTAACGTACTTGTTTAGGGCTCCCAAATAAACAACAAAAGCGCATTTATCATACTTTTATTAACATGAACAAAGTTCAGGTAGTTGTAAATCATTTGCTTTCCAATTTGTGAATGAGTCGAACAGTTAGTCATGGGGTAGAATAGCGTTTAATTAAAAGAACTATAACTGTACTACATACATACATATATTTATAACTTATTTCACCTATTATAAAACACCTTTTCCAGAAGGTTATTGTCTTACCTACAGCGGAAGTCGTTTCCGGTTCATTGCTCGATTTTAATTTAGGTTCTTGTGGTCAAAATTTCAACGGCGTTACGGGATTGCGTCCTTGGCACGAAAAACCTTCCAAGTTTCTTGAGCTGATAAAACATTTTCAAACGAGTTGTGGTAAACATTTGATAGGGCTTAGGGCTCAACTGGTTTACAGACGAGCCCCTTTGTTGGCCATGTAATTGGTTCTGCCAGACTGCCGAGCACACCGTGTACAGTTTTCCCAAAGATAAGTGACTTTTAATGGGTTCGTGGAGTTTAATTAATGTTACACTTTATAAACCATTAAATTGTTCTCTGAAATTGGTCTATCTTTATAATTATTTAAGTACTGCTTTCGAAACTAGCGCTAAGCAGCGTCGACCCTGTAGAAAGTTCTACAAGTAGTAGCTAAGTTACGCAAGACTAGTGTTTTCACATCAATCTTGATTTCTTTTAGCTTCCCATTTGAGTTTCGAAATCATTTTAGCTTTTGAAAACAAGCTTACAACAATGAAGGTGGTGGCCTGATTCGAGCTTTGCGTCAGCAAAAGCAAAACATTTGTAGGTCCGTTATCTCCCAACGGCTTAGCTTTTAGCTTTTCTAATAAAGCGTAAATTCAGAGAGTTGTACATATAAAATATATATAATATACATATATATGTGTGTGTGTGAGTGCTTATTCAATGCCTGTTTGTACATGGGGTATTTCTGTTATCAGCTCAAAATAGCAGCTGTTGTCGTACTCAGAACTATAACGTGTTGTGCTAAAAGAAAACAACTATTAAACTGATATGCATGCTAGTATATAGTATAATATAAATGTATGTGTGTAATATGTTTTTTCAGTGTGTGTGTTTATATTGGAGTACGCCACGCGTTTCTATTGTAGTCTGTTATCAGGCCATGCTCGATGGGGGCCAAAGTAATAAGTAATATACTACGATCCATCAATACAAGGTGCATGCGTCATTTCCCATTGTTCAGATGGGTAAACAGCAGCTTAACGCTAACCCTGCTCGACTATGCGATACCCTGTATAAGGCTTAGCTGTCATAAATAGCCTTTATTATAAAACAAACTTAATCTGCGTAGTAAGATTCGCAATCCCAATAAAACTATAGCTATTAATAGCTTTACGTATTGGTGTTATAGTCATAGAGAACTGATTAAATATTAACACAGATTTAGTTGCTGTAAATTATAATAATTTTTACAAATCTTAACCTTTCTCCCATCTCATTATAGGTAACATGACATCTGACTTCTTCCGTGTGGTTAACGAAGCACGTCGCTACTCCCTGGGACCTTTCAGTCCGTCCTTTAATATACAAACCTCATTACTGGAAGGACTCCAGAAGTTTCTACCTGAAGATGCCCACAAGAGGGTTAATGGTCGTCTTCATATCTCATTGACCCGTGTGTACGATGGCAAGAATGTTATTATTTCGGAATTTGAGTCGCGTGAGGAAGTCTTGCAGGCACTGTTGTGTGCCTGTTTCATACCTGGATTCTCTGGAATTCTGCCACCACGATTCCGTGGTACACGCTACATGGACGGCGCATTCTCCGACAATTTGCCAATTTTGGATGAGAATACGATAACAGTGAGTCCCTTTTGCGGCGAGAGCGATATTTGTCCACGCGACCAGAGTTCACAGCTATTCCATCTTAACTGGGCCAACACAAGCATCGAAATATCGCGTCAAAACGTTAACCGGTTTGTTCGCATTCTATTTCCGCCAAGACCAGAATTTCTTTCGAAATTCTGCCAACAAGGTTTCGATGATGCATTGCAATTTCTGCATCGCAACAATCTAATCAACTGCAGACGTTGCATTGCTGTGCAATCCACGTTTGTGGTACCCGAAACAGTGGCAACCACCGAGGAGTTCGATCCAGAGTGCAGGGAATGCAAGCAGCATAGAAATGTAAGTATTAAACTGATCTATTTAACTCCGAATTTTACTAATTTGTTGTTTCTTTTCTAGGATGCTCTGAGCTCGCACTTGCCGGAGACTGTGTTGAATGTCATACAAGACTGCATAGAACAGGCCAACAAGGGCCTGGCCAACTGGATATTCAAGCATCGCGGCATTAAGCTGCTCTCGCTGCCAGCCACTGTGCCAATGGACTTCTTTTTGGCCACAATAACAAAGTAAGTTTATTACACGAGCCATTTAAGATAAATACTAATACTTGTCATTTTTTTTAGGATCACAAAACTCACACCCAAGGTGACTAAACAAATGCGCCAGCTAGTCGAAGAGTTGATTGTGCAGCTTAATAACACTATGCAGCTGCGTTTACTTGACAAGTTTTCGGTAAGTTAAAGAAATCCCCAGTTAACTGACAGACTTGAATTAATAACTTGCTCAATTACAGCTCTATGATCAGCCTCACTTTGATGCAACTGGTCTCTTTCATTCCAACCATCTATACAGTCCACAAGTTTCCATTCTTGTCGATCAGTGGTAAGTAAATCAAGTTTATTTCCATTAGCCAAAACTTGATTAATGTATGATTACTTTTAAAGCGGAGTAAAACCTCTTAAAAACGATGGCATGAGACGGAGTTCCCACAGCGATGCACTTTATGCGTATTATTACCAAGACGACAATACAAACAAAGTTAAAGTCACGGAAATTTTTGATTTCGATGACATTGCGAATCAGGAGCTTGAAGATAATACGCCAAACAGTCAAACTACAGTTGAGGAGTATCCGGTTAGTGAATGGAACTGCATCGAATCAGGTAAGAAAATAATTTATTACTATTTAAACAAATTGGACTCGGTCATTTATCATATGACTTTTAAATTTATTGTTTTACAGTACAACTAATGCCCACGAAATCAGAATTACATGATGTGGCCTTTTAAGGCTGTCATCATTCTAACAAAATTCTAAATTATAAATCGGTTTAAAGGCAAAACAAATTTGTTTTTGAACTTAAAGGTAAATTGGCTAACTATCAAAACGAATCGTGTAGGCTTTTGCTTGCAGTTTAGTTATATTTCAGTATACAAGGACTAACTTTAGACATTTCTTTTTATTGCAGACTTCTTCATAGATGCCCAGACTCCAAATGTAGTTCACTCGTCTCCTGCGCCCATCGAACACTTATCAACTGCCACCGTGCTCAGTTATCCTGAGGCGGATCGCCGTACAAACGATATGTACATAGAGATTGAATAAATATACATATAATCTATAGTTTATAACAAAACGACACCAAAGTGGCTTGTAGCCTTAATAAACTAAGTTATTTAGAGTTAAACTTATGTACCTTAAAATTACTGTAAATTAAAATATATTTAAACTGTACAGTGTAAGTAGAAAATAACTAAAAATTTAAAATAAAAACAATAAAACGACAAGTGACATACACTAAAAATTTAGATCTTTAATCGAGTTGAAATTGAAGAAAAATTCACTTTGATTCTATTTGCACATTTGAGATAATAGGAGACATTCGGCTATGCCTTGCCGTATTATTGCTGATACTTCTCTTAAGAGACAGAACATGCTCGTTACACGATGCACACATATCTACAAACTCAATTAGATAATCACATTCGAGTAGATTCGCAATATGGGCAGCATTTCTCAAAGCTTCCTTGACACGTTCGGATTTGCTAAGTGCTGCATTAGCTTTAACTATCAAAATTGTGCTTAGAAAATTCCATAATAAACTGTTACAGTTGTTACACTCTGAAAGATAAATGTTTAAATTAGTTTAAGTTAAGTAATTAAGTTTGATAATTTGCATACCTTCAATCGCTTTACGCGCGATAAAAGAGCACTCCGTATAACGATTTGATTCTAGATGAAGACTGGCAATTTTGTACAGCAAATAGCATTTTTCAATTGAGTACTTTGCGAAAAATAAGCGATTTTCCAGTTTGGTTATTTGTTGCCTTAAAATGTGTAAAATAATAAGATTAAAATTAAGTAATTGTAGCTAGACAGTTAAGGTAACAAACCTGGATTTGGGAATGCCAGTTTCTAATTGAAGTTCATTCTGATACGTGGAACGATCGCCGAAAACGAACTCTTTAATATCTATGAGTTTATCCGTTTCTAGATGTATCAGTTTGAAAAGTGCGTTTTTATCACTTGGATGAAAGTTATGAGGTATACAATATTGCTCGGCCAAGGCTAAAGCTAATGTATTGTATACTTCATTGATAAATTCGTATTTCCAGGGCATAATTCGGTAAGTCTTAATCACGACATACTCTCCCATAACCTCCTCTACATATCGTAAAAGTTTCTGCAATGACAAAAAAATATAATTCAACAAATGAAAGCTTGAATTAAACTGAAAATAAATATATACATACCGGTATGTCTTGTTCAGTGCAAAGTCGTCGAATGGTTCTCAAGACTGAAATCATATTTCGACGAGTCTGGTGTTGTATACGATTTAGAAGGGTCTCCTGGAACTTCTCTAGCTGAGCCCTATTCCTACACTTCTTATGGCGAATGTAGTACATTGGAGCGCGGGCGTGTATCATTTTCTAGTTTAAATAAAATTTGTAAGTGAATTTTTATATAATTTACTCAACCAACTTACCACAAATTGTCTAATCACATCGTATTGCTTGACCGTCAAGTCCGCCAGGGATTTGTTGGAGTTTTTGAACTGTTCCATTAGCACATTTGGGTTGCTGTAATAAAAATATAAGAAAAGTGGATAAGTAATTCCAATTTCAAGTTAACATTTGCCTCACGTTCTTAATTTTCGTAAGAAAAGTAGGTCTACCCATGATCTGTTTAGGTAAACTTGATTACATATATCATAAGAACGATTTCCTTTGGCGATTACACGGGGAGATGTTAGTTTTTCCTGTTGAAATTTTACTATTAGAATTGAAGACAGTTTACTATAGTCTAAAATATACTTTAAAGTCGGGAATGCTCAGGATATCGCATTTGTCCTCTTCTCTCAACATCTTCCACCGTGGACCTTTGTTAGACTTCGCTTGATCCATCAGCATTTTCTTGGCACGGTTTATAAAAAATTCATTTTCCAGTAAAAAAGGGCTTAAAGCATCGCCACAAGAATCTTTTATATTGCCACTGACCTATGGATTATATTTAATTAAGGGCGATACATTTATTGTGCATTACTTTAACACTTACCACAATCAATCGATCCTCAAAAGATTTGGACTTGTTACTCGAAAAAAGTCGATTATTGTTGTGAAGTTCGGCATTTGCATTCTCAAATTGATTTAGTTCGTAGAGTCCATCGCACACTTCCAGATTGATAGGATAATTCTGTGCGCGTATTCCTCCCAAGATGCCTAAAAACCAAAAACATTAAATAATTCACAAACATGTTTTATATAGCAGTTAACTTACTTTGCGCTTTTCTACTATCCGCTAAAGCCGAGTCGGTCTTACCAATTTTACGCTGAGACTGACTACGATAGCAGAGTGTCATAAAGTCATCTTCGTCAAGGTCATATGCCTTATTGTAGTAGTTAATAGCATTACTTTCTCTACGTCTCCGGGAGTAATATTTGCCCCAATCCTTGTAAATGCCCCGTTCGATTTCTGGACCCCAGTCTACTTTCTTCCATATTGGAATTTCTTCTTCTATTCCCGATTTCGGAACACCTACTGACATAATTAATATTTTTTTTTTTTTTTTTTTTTATAAGGTTTAATTATAGTTCTTTAACGAAAAATAATTTAATGAATTTTTCATTTTTAGAAATTAATACGTAATTTAAGTGACTTAAATTTCAAAGAACTTTTTACTAACAATGCATTTTAATATACATTGTTACCGTTATAACAAGGTTTTACACATACCTAGTAAAGATCAGTAATGCAGTCATGCTCAACGTTAGATAAAACTGGTTTTAACTCAGTCGCAGTCTTGAATTATCTATTTCATTTTAAAAGACATCAATGATGATCTGCTTTGATTACAGGTTTACCATTTTTACACAATTTAAGTATATAATATTGATATCCCAAAATCAAATAATCTTAGACATGTTTTTTCATCACACCCACCTGTATTCAAAGCAGGGAAAATAGATACATAGTCTCTGTATCAAATTTCTTTAGAAACCTTGTAGTCAAATTGAAATCTTGCCGCTCTCTTAGTATTGCAAGGAAACTTTTGGATTGTGCTTACAGATACTTAATGCTTGACCGATCATCACATAACTTAAATCATATAAAAGTTGTTACTTATTTAATATCATCGCCAGTCTCTTAAATCAGCTATACGCGAGTAGATCTATAGATTGAGCTAGTGCAATAAGTGTGTGCCCTCATTATAGTTGGGATTTTTTAGATCAGCAGTTATTGATAAAAATACTTTATCGTAAATCTTCTACTGGCCTACCAAGTCCCAATATAATGGGCGTAAAGCCCTCAGTTTGTGTCAAGTGCTATAAAATTAGTTATAAGAACAAAAAGGATACAAATTTGATAATATTAAGTTAAAAGCGGAGAACAAAGTGCTTACGTAGTAAAGAATGAATACAAAATTTATTAACTGGTATAACGATAATTCAGAATTAGATAAACAGGAATACATATCAAGTTTAATATCTAACACAGTGGAAACTTAGCATCAGATTTCATAGATACAGAGTTATGTACCACCGAAACACACAAATGTTTATTATAGTTTAAATCACGAAGCAACTGCGGAATATAAAATCCTTATCAGAAAATGTTTACCAAACAATATTAAAATTATTTACCTTTGGTGTCACAAATAGATATTGTGCCGAGCCTTCTTTGGTAGCTTCTTTCAAGAGTAATTCAAAAATGTTTCGTTCATTTGTAGCATCCATTCCCTGATTGATTTCGTCAACGCATCTTTATTTTACATAAACAAATTAAAAATATAATAAAATAATCATATTATTAAGTACTTAATTATATAACTAATTTACCTGAAGGGAACATTTGTAACATGCTGCAGTGATAATGAATATATGGCAATGGCAACCGCACGTTCTCCACCAGATTGTATGTACTTGTCCAGAGTTTGCAGCTTGGCATCCTTTCTATATTGGACCATTATTTGAATGCCGTACGAATCGAAATCATGCTGAGAAATTAAGCAAAATTAAATTTATAATAATATTAATGTTGTCATTAAATTATAACTATTTAATTAAATGCTTGTACTTACTACTTCTTTTCTTGATAATATAACTTCGCCTACATATGATATTGATTCCATAAATTCGCCAAACTTGTTGCTAATTGTTTCTATTAAATTGTTAAGTCTTGGCTCCCAAACGCTAAATAAACTGGTTATTTCGGATTCAACGTTTTTCTCTTGATTTGCTTTTTGTTCGATAATGTTCTTCAGCTGCTCAACTTGCTCTTGCCGCTGATGATAATCTTTAATAGCCTAGAAATTTTGTAACAGAAAACCATTAGTTTGATTTAGAATAAATTAAAAATTGCTCAAATTACCTCTGAGTTCACGTCCTTCATGCACTCCAATCTTGCTTGGTACTCTGCAATTAAGGAACGTATTTGATCCAAGTCAAGCCCTTTAAGCTTGTCAAACTCGGCTTTTAATGGAAATGCTCTATCTACGGGAAGTTTTCCATCACACTGACGACGCACCTCCAACGTCTTCGACTCGATATCCTGTTCAGACGTTTGCAGTGACTTTTCCAATTTCTCAACGGTAGCCTAGTAATAAACAAAACAAAATAAGTATAGGTAACGACTGTTCTGAGATCAAGAATACTTACAGTACAGTTGGTTAGTTGTTCTTCGCACTCGGTAAGAGTATTTATTTGAGTTTCATGCTGTTGCTTATGAACCCTTTCCTTCACTTGGCTTAACTTTTTATTGGTTAATATTTCAACTGAAGAACCCATAATTTTCACTAACTCGCTATCAAGTTTAACCATTTTTTGAAAATCTGTGAAAATGTTTTTGGCAAATGTTTCCTGCAAACTGTCCAATGCTGAAATCATTAAATTGAGTAAGTATGTTTCTCTTAATATTCAATTGTTCTTTCTACTCACATGCGAATGATTTATTGATGGTGTCCACTTTTTCAAGTAGCTTGTTAACATCGTTCTCCAGGTTCCCATAATGAGCCAGTTTTTGCTCAATTTTTCGCTTTTTCTCGCCTTCCTCTTTCAGTACTATTTGTAGACGATCAAATTCGTTGTCCACCTGTACCAAACTGTTTCTAATTTGATCCCTTTCGTAAACACATTTAGCGTGTCTAAAATATAAAAATAATAAGTTTATGTTATTAATTCGTAGTATAAGAATCAAACATGAAATTACCTGTCTCTAAGAGCTTTCAATTGCTTTGAATCCAGACTTATTAACTGACCCCTTTTGTGAATTGTGCTTTCAGTCAAAATAAAATCGGAGCGGTATCGTGATGTAGTTACCAAAAACTTCTTAAAGCCTGGAAAATTAATTAGATAAACAATTGTAATAAGAATTGCTAAGCGAATTGTTTCTATATTTACCTCCAAAATAGATTCGAATTGACTTTGGTATGCTCGAAGTATGATTACTGACTTCGTCCTTGCCAATGGGAATGTTATGAATTTGATAGGTCCCACAAAGTTTGTTTAAAATTGGAAATGGCCCAGAGACGAGATCCAGAAGATACGATGTGAATCCCAGTGGTCTACTCGTTGAAATTAAATTAGAATATAAAATAAAAGAGCAGTGTTCCTCTTGCTTACGTGATTTCTGAAATAGGCACGGTTGGAGCATACAGGCATTTGTCTGCCGGTGCACAATACAGCACGTTAACGGATAGTTTCTGCTTTACACATAGTTCATTTATAAGATCAGACATATCGTTCTTGTCCTCACAGGAGAAGGCATACAAATCCCGTTGTCGAATGACGTTCTCCAAATACATAGCTCCCTCGTCGCTTTTCATGTTCAACTGTTAAAAGAAAATTGATTAAATAGTCGCAATTTTTTTCAAATACGATTAATTCACTCACTTCAAATATCATAGGATCATAAATATTACTCCTGTATTTATGCTTGTTTTGAGCCACCCAATTCATTGCCTTGACCAAGTTGGGATTTTGGTTTCGTACTTCCTAAAAACATAATTTAATTTAGTACTTTATGTTGTAAATTAGTTATTTTGTTACTTACTTCAATTTTCTGTGTTTTTATATTCTGCAATCTTTCAATCTTATGCAAGAGAGCTGTGATTTCTGGGATTTTCTCATCGTTTAGCATTGTTTCAAATTCTCTGCGTTTATTATATTGACTCATCGTCGTATCGCGAGTTTTATTTATTTTCCTCTTCTGCTCCTCCAATTCTTTTAAAACAGTTACTTTTTCTTTATCAAATTCTTGGAGCATGTGCTTCTTAGTTTCAACTAGCTGCATAATTTTATCCACTTCAGCTTTACTTTTAGTTGCCTGCTGCACATTTCGCTAAGAAAATAAATGGTTTTATTAATTATAGCTCTTTAGGGGTAAGGAATGTTTAATAACCAACCTCTAGATCACATTTACTTTCACTTATTTTATTCTTTAAGCTTTCCAACTGTGATTCCAAGCGTCTTTTAGTAGCACTTGCTTTGGTCATGTGCTCAACCTATGTAAATCAAAGTAAAACACATTAAAATGTGTGGATTTTTACAATTTAGATTTACTTACACATTCCAGAGTCTTATTTCTAAGATAGTTGGTTTTTTGTGAGATTTCTTCCTGTGCTCGCTTTTGTCTTTCTAAAACATCCTTTTGGGTTTTCCAATTAAGTCGAGCAGTTTTCAAATCAGTTTTTAGTTTGCCTAATTTAGTCTTCCCCACTGTGATGTCAGTCCACAATTTGTGTGCTTTACAAACGTTAAGTTGTCTTAATATTTCCTGACGTTCTTCATATTGATCCACTGTTACTTGCAGTCTAAAAAAAATTTATATAGATTTATGTTTTTGTTTACATTTATTTACTTACTGCTCCAATCGTTTTTGTTCCTTTTGAAGATTTTCCTTTTCCTTTGTTCGATCAGCACTAGCATTTAATAGTCTAACTCGCATATCCTTCAGATCAGCAAAGTTTTGTATCAACTCCTGATCACACACAGAGGTCATTGTGTTGACCAACAGCTCTTGAGGATTCATCTTTGAAAAATCCTGTTTATTGTGGGTTAAAAGGAGTTTTTAGTCACATAAAAACGTTTAATTCATTTATGTGTCTTACCTGTACACGATCCTGTGGTAAAAACTGGCACAAATTACTGACTTGTATGTTGTAGGAAGCAATAACTTTTAAAAACTTTGACTTCGTCAATTCCTTAGAATTTACATAATATTTAGATTCTCCACTGCTGTTTATTGTGCGTTTAAATGACTCTTTCAAGTTATTTTCTCGTCCATAAATGGTAATAACAATTGTTGCTGCATTCTTGTTGCTCTTGATGTAATCAGAAATGCTAGATGATCGATCCAATAGTTGCGGATCGCCGCCCATGCCCAAAATGATGGCGGAAACGATTGTTGACTTCCCAGTGCCATTTGGTCCAGTTAACACATTCAGGTACTCCTTTGGGTAATACGTTATTTCGTTGTAAGAGCTGATAAATAAGAATCACTATATTAATTAATAAGTAGTGGAAAATATAATCAGATTATCCGATCACTGTGGTTACAGCAGCGGCGCTCACACGCACATAAAGAGAGTGAGACTCTCTGATGCCTGTGTGTGTGTGTCGCTTGAATACGCCGGTTGAATTTTGAGCTCTAATCGCGCGGGCTACATTATGTGCGTACAGAGCTCGACTCAAGGGCATTGTAGCTAGATCGTCGCCCATTACAGCTCAGTATACATACATATATCACAGCTTCATTTTACTCATATGAATTTTACTTACACAAAATCTTTGCAGTAGACTGAATAGATTCGTCCAACCATATGCGGCGGAATATGGGATCGTGAGTCAGGCATTCTGCTTGTATTGTACTTTTATTAGTGTTTGCGAATATTTGATTCCGCGGTTTAGTTCCTTTATTGGGCTACATTCGTGGCCGTGTGAAATTAAATGCACTCACAAAAATTGTTAAATAGCGTCGCTATTTCTTATTGCGCGCTTCAAATGCGAATGGTAAAATAAAAGTGAACATTAGTTTATTAGCTCGCGACTAAAGCACTAACTTAAGTTAAATATTTAATTTATGATATCACTTAATAATATTTGAATAATAAAGTAAGCCTTAAAGATAATTAAATTATAACAAAACTAACGAAACGTCAGAAAAATATTCGCGTTTATAACAACATAGAGTAGAGTTGTTTCGTACACAGTGTTGTCGCCTCAGCATTTCTATCACCAGTTGCCGCGAACTAAATTTGGGTGGCCGTGCTTACATTGAGTTCTTTAATCGAGTTCATTGGAACTGTTTATTGAACTACTTTGATGAACAAACATCTATCGAACATATGAACATTTTATATCGTTATATCGATATGTTTATTTCGCTGGTCAACTAAAAATATTTACTAAAATGAATTTTCGTAAATTAAATGTGTCAGCTGGGATCTCCATTAGATGCCTGAAGTATTCTACTGGCTCTGCCAAAGCAGAATTGCCGGCCTCATTTGCTGACGAAGCTGTGGAGTACGAGCCAAATCGAGATAAATCTGGACTGCGGCAGCAACATAAAAATGTGCTCCTACAAAGAAATCCCTATAACGAGGCGCACTCCTGGATACATTTGACAGAAAAGTATCAGCGGAGCATGTATGGCAAATTTGGCGCCAGTAGCAATGTAAATCCAAAAATTTGCTTTGGTACTAAATCGGATAACATGGAGGCGCGTAAGCTGCAGACCATTATGCAACCCAACACAATACAGCAAATGATGGACACCGCTCGAGCCGCTAAAGCCGCTAAACTAGCAGCTATTGCTGAACGTGAAGATGGCATTGCCAAAAAGCTGGAGAAATTGGAGCAGTGGAAAGCAGACCTTAATGCCAAGATTGCCAAACGTGAAGCAGATGCTGCAGCCGCTATACAGCGCAAGGAACGATTAATCGAGGAGGTTCGCCGGCATTTTGGATTCAAGGTGGACGCGAGGGACGAACGTTTCAAGGAGATGCTCGAACAGAAGGAGAAGGAGGACAGGCGGAAGCAAAAGGAAGCTAAGCGAAAAGTGAAAGAGGATAAAATGATGGCGAAACTTGTTAAGCAAACGAATTAGGATAACTTAAAACATGTTAAACAATTTAAATATAGTGAAGTGTTCATTGCCCAAAGTCGAAGTGTTTTGATTGACCTTATAGCTAAATCAACTGGATTGAATGTAAGTACATGGATAATTAATATTTACTTGTGTTTCAAATAAGAACATTTCTTTGCTTTAAAGATAAAACTTCATTTTATTTCAACTACCCACAATATGTTAACAGTAAAATTATGCAATTTTGTAATAACGATTTGTAGACTTTGGTTTATAATTTCCACATTTGCAAATGTTGCACAAAATTTTGAGAATGTTCGCAATTTATATATATTTTTGTGTTTATTTTAATTAAGTTCTAATTATAAATAAAGAGGCTATTTACAAAGGCACTTTATCCAAAAAAAGAGCAAAGAATAGAAACCCTAAAAGCATAACAAATTTTAACAGTATTCCAATTCAATTGTCTTCGAGCAACCCAATGACTCAGAAGACAGCTTGAGGTATTGGTAACTCAATCAAAGTATAACAGTTAAAAGAAAGAAGTGAAACGGTTACTCTAAGTTCCCGAAATTTGGAAACTCTTTTCAAATATCACTTAGCAAAGAATAAAATAGGATATGTGATATAAATATTAAAATTTCTTCTTATCCCGCACAGCTTAGAAACTCTACAAATTATTATAAAAGTTATTGGATTTTACAATTTCTTGGTTTTCTTTTTCGTAGCTGGCAGCAGATTTGGAAAATGCTCTCGACGCACTTTATCAGATCGTATTTCCAGACGCCTCAGCATCAGCACGACTATGCAGATACCCAGTAAGTAGACGGCCACCACATCCAGCAGATAGTACTGCCACCAGCTGCAAGATCAAATCAGATATTTTAAAACGTTTCGAAAATATGGAATTATACCCCTTGACCTACCTCAAATATCGCGCCGGTGACTGCAGATGGTAGGCACCATTGTGTCGCAGTACGTACTCTGTCCAGTAAATAGCCGTTTCTAGTGCCGTAGATCGCTGATCAAGCAACAGATTCTGACGGTAGAGTGCTGCATTTCTGAACTGTGGATCATGAATCACCTTCATGATTGCTTTGTACAACTGATTGGTGGAGAGTGTCTCCAAATCTAGTTTGATGGCATAGCCATCGACCTCCGCCTTGGCCGAGTTGACGTCGTGATCACAGAACACGGGCATTGTGACCACTGGAACACCATGATAGACAGTCTCAAACATGCTCAACAGTCCGCCGTGTGTAATAAATGCTCGCAGTTTGCTATGGCCCAGAATGTCCTGCTGGGGTAGCCAGCGAGAGAGCTTCACATTGGGCGTCAGATCTTGCATATCGGCGGCATTTCCCTCGTACTTCCACAGCACATGGTAGGGCAAGCGGGCGAAAGTCTTAACCAGCATACGCCGCAGGGTTTCAGGCATATTGGCGGCTTTCACGGATGAGCCCATGGAGACGTAGATGAAGCCCGAGGCGCCAGAGGCAGCTATAAAGTCATCCAGATCTTTGGGCAAGGGACGTGCCGGCTTACAGTGTATGCAGGCGACCTCGGCAACGTTTGGGTTCAGCGCACGGGGATAGGAGACTACAGCGTGTCCGTTCTGGAGTATGAAGCTCACATTGCGAGCCATTTCGTAAGGATGGGGTATGTGCGCACCCAGGTGATCCTGCAGAATGCGATGTGTGCGACGCATGACATACTGGTAAGAAGAACAATGTTTTACAGAAGTGCTAGTAGAGTTTTTAAAGATTTGCGCTTACACTGTGCAAAATATTCTGACCAATTTGCATGCCAGCATTGAGTGCTCGCTCGTAAAGGGTCATCGTGTCCGTAAAATGCGAGTAGAAATTCGGAGTCACTGCATAACTGGCAGGGTTACCGGATAGCGATAAGCTGCCCATGTAGAATCCAACGGTGTTGATGTACATAAAGGGTATCTCGTACTGATATACCAGACCCTGTACACACTCGGGAAAGGCACCGTCCAAAATGGCCAGATCAAAGGTACGATTCGCCAAGTCCTTGGTTTCAGCGTCGCTCAACATGGCGTCGCATGACTGAATGAAAATTGGGAATGTATCATAATTATCGCGAGTAGGTTTGGTATACACACCTCAAAGGCATAGCGTAATCCATCCCAGGGTTTTATAGGCATTTCGCCATTCATTCTTGACCCCAGCAGATCCCAATTTGTGTAGTTCTGTATGTAATCCACTAGCCTTGAGGGCGTTATCTCATTCAGTCCATCGATATGAAAATCAGCTGGAAATCCACTTAGGAAGGTTACATTATGACCTCTGCAAAAATATAAAAACTTTTTTCAAAATACAACTCTATACACTTCAAATGATAATATCAAAGATTTCTCCTTAATTTAAAAACCTTTTGGAATCCTTAACACTACTCACCTATGTATTAAACCCTTAGCCAGCTCCCAGAAGGGTATTTTGTGTGACTTGGTGCCTCCCATGGTGGCCATCAAAATATCCGCACCGAGTGCCTGACTGGAGTACATGATAAACAGCAGCGTGCATATTCGAAACATTTTGCTGCAAGCAGAAAAAGAATTTCAATTTCCTTGTACTGATTACTAAATTAACACTGCCTTTAAAAACTGATCACCTACAGTTTGACACGATTTGAGCACAGTTTTGAAAATATTTGAACTCCCTTTGGCTACGCGGCTTTTTATAGCTTTTGTTGTAGAGCCATGATGACATATTCTAGTATTTAAAAATTATATTTTGTGTAGCTATTAAATCAAGTAATCGAGCGTATAATGCCCTCACTAAACTGAACGTAAACAATCTAATACATGTACTAGTAGGTGGGTGTTGGGTCTACATAAAAAATTAGATGTTGTTGTTAAAAAGAAATTAAGACAAAACAGCCTAAAATTTTGTCAAGCGGCGCAAATTTAACTAAAAAAAAAATAAAAAAAAAATAAATAAACCAATTAAGAATCTTTAGCAAAGACTTGGGGATTTATAAACTAACCTTTTAAGGGTTCTAATCGCAGTAATTACAGCCCAATAGTTTAGATTTTTGCATCTCTAGTACTCAACTGTTTTTTCTGGTGTTCCTAATTGTATTTCTGGTTTTCGTCAGGGTCTATTGGGCAAGGTGAAGGGTGAAGTCGCTGGAAAAGCAATTAAACTTCGCAAAATATTCACAAATAATGAATCCTAATAGATTCGTACATGTATGAACATGCATATACATGACTAAAAGCTTTTTGCTGTAGGTATTTAGTGTGAGCAGCGCCATTACGGAGAAAATTACTATAAATTGTTCTACATATCTGTAGATCTGTACATCTGTTGAGTATATACTATATAGTAGCTTAAAGAAATGTGTTGCTATCTGTTTGTAAAATTCCTCAACCCATTAAAATATATTTAGCTGGAGGAACTGAAGTAATCGCTATACTTATTTCAGTTTTTAGCTATTATTCTTTAACAAAAGAATTTGTGTGACATTAACAGGAAATCGAGGTAATTTTTTAGATGACTAGGGTTCTGCGAAATGGTAGATCACTTAGTAGAGACATGAGATCTATTTTTGTTAGGCCTGCTCTGCTTTGATCACTCGCAATGTTTGGGTATTAAAAAGTCGACTCTGCTCCACTAGAGCACAATCCACACAAGGGTAACTAGCGCCATGCTTGAGCTTGAATTACTAACTAACCAGTTACAGCATAAAACGCAAGACTAAAGTAAATCAACAAAAAACTATATGTAATAATAATTATGATCGGCGTACGTGAGTCGAGTTGAATGCGCCGAAAATCAAAAAAAAACCCAAAACGAAACCGAAAGTGCAGATCTGGTAGGCACTGTGCGGCACAGTGGGTACTTGGCTTCAAGGGTTACCCAAGGGTTTGCTCAAAAGAATAAGCTAGACACCGCTCAATTATGTTGATAGGTTTAGGTTGACGGTCGTTCAGAGTAGTTAACTGATAAATTTAATGGAAATTTTGATTAAAAACTTGCAGCTTTTATGTCAACAGGTTTAAGACAAGAGTTCAAGGCTAAAAAGTGACAACTGTCATACCCTTTACAGGGTATTTAAGTGGGTAACAACCTTTCGAGGTCAGACTAGAGAGTTGACAGCTGAACTCAGACAATGTATTGTTTAAGAACTTGCAGTGAAAGTCTGGATAAATATATACAGATATATTTTATGGATTAGGTAAAGTGTTTTATATAGTTGTGCCTGTGTGTGTGTGTGTGTGCGTTTACACATACCATTGACCGTTTAGGTCAGTTTAACACACAAACAATAGATCTGCACACATGGCAGTAAAACGTTCAAAACGAAACCAAAACTTAACTGAAGCGTAGCTGATATTATCTTGCCGGCAAAACACTTGTTGATGAGCTATACCTATTTAAGTGGTAAGTGGTTAGTGGTAAGCGTAACTTTCGACGACGCCGCATACCAATAAAGCAGATAACGGTTTTGTGTGGTTCGATAAAAGCATAACTAACTTATATAACTGCACATTTAGTACGTGCTGTTGGATTTACAATAAACATATCTTCAAAAAAATAATTACAAGCCTATAAAAGATTTCAAAGAAAAGTTGAAATAAATCCCAATCAGTTTATTTTAGCAATCAAATCGAATCAACTGTTTTCAAGTTCGATATTTGAAAAGTAACGAACTGACAAAGTTTTCAGGATTTGTTGTTGTTTTTTAGGTCAAATTGCATAAACGAAATTCAAAATTGTCGAGTGTTTGTGTTTGTGTGGCGTAAAAAGCATTTTCGCGGCATAAAAGTGACCACTACCACTACTACCACCACCAGATCCCATGATTATCGCAAATGCAATTTTCCGATATAACCAGTTTCTTGGTCGAACGGATTGAATCAATGAATCGCGTACAGTGAGTTCAAGTGAATAACGAACGGTATATGAGCAGGTCTAAACACGGTGTGATTACCCAACATTGTGACTCTTAAAACACTTGTTGAAAGCCACTATTTAGTTAGTCACTAGATTGTTATTATATTTATACTTGTGCTACATTTCGCAAGTGATTAAAGCGAGTGGATTAATGCGCTTGACTAAACTTGGGTGATCAAGAGAACTAAGAAGTATTAGGAAACTAAATAGTAAACCAATCGGTTGTATTTCCTAGTACTTCCTCCATCTGCTCAAAGTATTGTTAACCTTTTTTGTTGTTTCCCAAAGTCAATGGAAGCTGAAGATGTGTCAATTCAAAGTTACGGCCTTGTGACTGTGATTGATGTGATTCTGCAGATTTGTATAAACCTGTCGCTGTCTATATAAAATCTTCTTCATTCACACAAAGTACTTAAAAGGTCACCAAGTTTAATCTCAGTGTACTGCTGACAGTATTTAATCGTATTACAAATGTTTTTTAAGTACTCAAAGATTGCGGAACGAATCTTTTCGGATTGGATATGTTGCAAGAGATAGCACCAAAGACAGCTAATTAAGCTGTCAGTTTTATATGTGCGCAGTAAAGTAATGAAACATGCCCAAAAATGTGTCGATAGAGATTCGCACACACACACACCGGTACACACCAGTACACACTGGCACACACACCCTGCTCGCCGTAAATCTCCAGATGTGCAAAAACATTGCGCAAGTACAACACTAAAATAAAATTATAAACACGTTTTCAAAAACATATTTTGACAATTTATAACAAAACGTTAATGCAATGACACAACTCCTACAAAACAATAATTTAGTTTTTTCCCCCTTTCATTTGTTGTTTTATTTTGTTTTATCTTTTAAGAAACTTTTGTTTCCCATCATCATTCCTTTTGTCAATGTCACTTACAATTTGTATTTCATTTGTTATTTTGTTATTAGTTGTTTCTGCTGTTTTTGTGCCAAATCTTGGCCATAAATTATATGCAGATGTGACAAATGAACGACTGTGAAAAAAAACCCGAAATCAAGGCACAAAATGACATTGAATAAAAAGTTAAGTAAACACTTAATTAGCATACTCCAAATTAAATGTGTAACTCTCTAGTTTTTTTTTACAATATTCATTTGTGGTTTTTTATTTCATAAGGTGGCCCAAGTAAGTTCATTATGTAATTTATGTACATGCGCGCACAGGCTCACCGACATGTGTGTGCCTGTGTGTGTGTGTGTGTTAGTACATGATATAAATAACAAGTGTGAGTGCGCAACAAGTTTGTGTCGCAAGTCTTTTGTTTTTGCTCCTCGAATTTTGAAACAGAGTTTTTCTTGAACCGTTTTCATTTACGTTAACCGTTAACCGCTAAGCATTTAACTATGTACACAAGTATCTGAGATGTTGCATCGCTTTGACCTTGTGACTGCCCAACTTATTTGCAGTTATTATTTTTTTATCTTTCCCCCCATTTGTTTTTTACACCTTGCTTTATTTATTTTTAAGTTGTTCAGTCTTTTTAGTTTCTTTTGCACAATCTATTTGGCTCGCGCGCCGGTTAGTCTCGCAACAAATTCGTGTTTCGCAAATCCGTGTTTTTTTGGCTCTGTTTAGACCGTTTTTTTTGGGTATTTTAATTGGTTAATGGTTTTTTGGTTTTCGTAATCTTCTGAGAATTAAAACGCTTATGAATATTTATGATGCTTTTTATATACCTAATTGCTTTTGAACAATTATCCTCAGTAGTTCCGGGGGGGAATTTTAAATTTTAAATTTAATTTTTTATAAAGTCGCGTGTTCAACGATTTGTTGTTGTTGTTTTGATGCACTTTCAATCTTCTTCAATCTGCATTCGTTTTGTTATTGTTGTTGTTCGTTGAACGCTGCTGCTGCTGCTGTTGTTGTTGTTGTTGTTGTTGTCTGCACGTTTCATTGACCGACGCTTAATTCAATATTGTTGTTGTCGCTGCTGCTATGTATGTGATCGTGCATAAGAGAAGCAGTTAACACACTTTCACCAATGCAAATGTATTATTTAATACAGGTATCATAAAAATGCTGCATTTTTGCACTGGCTTCCACTTTCGCGTAACTGTTACCGTTACTTTTTCAGTTCAAACACATTTGTATTGCAGTTACCAAAATTGTATAACATCCAGAATCAACTATTTGGTTTAATAATTTATTCACCAATTTATTGGACTACATAGAAAACAAGCCAATTACTATTCAAACAAATGCAGTTAGTTATTTTTGTGGTTGCTGTTGTTGTTGTTGTTTCTTTTTTCGTTTTTAAACTGTTGTCAGTTCCCAATGCACTCCGATAGTCCGACAATTCGACAATCCGAAGACAAGAGTCGGCTGTTTGCAAGTAGTTTCTCCGACCGACACTCAAGACGAACTGAGCGACTTGTTGATAAAAGCGTCGTTGTTGCCTTTTTCGGAGTCATTCGGAGTTGAGCTCAAACAAACGTAGCGAGCCACGTTAAGACGCCAAAAGCTACGTAAAGATTTTTTGTGGTATTTTTTAGGGTGTTCACAAAAAAGTTCACTTTATTTGGTATTGACTGTACGTATGCAAATCTATTACCGTAGCAGGGTATCATATATTGTGCTCAAAATTGTCACGCCTAACTTAACTAACAGTTGCTGCAGTAATTAATTTATGACATAATTTAGTTTAGACCCAAATAAGTTTAATTGATATATTTACGATCTGATTCACCAGAGTGTTACATTTTCCCCACTCACATAATTTGTAGTTTGATTTTAACTGCCTATTTCAGTAGGTATTTAGTCCAATTGCCAAAAATTTGAATGCTTTACGTTTTAAGCGTTTAATAAGGTTATCCAAACAGAGTCAAGAAACTATTTTGTGGCAACCGAATTATTTAAGCCAAACAAGTCGCTAGAAAAAGCAGAACATAGATGGCGTATTTTTATATCTAAACAGAAGGTGGCGCTTTTGGAAATTGGGGCTTGCACTGGCTAGCGCTTTATTTAGCTCATCGAAGCCGCTGTAGTGAAGACACAAACCTCGAGAGCTTTTGTTTGTAAAATCAATAGCAATCAAACGATAGATGGCGCTCTTTGTCTGTTGAAATGTAAATTTGTATTAAACAAATTTAATAAATTCTGCACTAAAGCATAAAACACCATACTATTAATTAAATTATTTACTTTTAAAAAGCATATAAATGGTACAAATATTGTGAAAGGTCATTCAGCCTTTAAAATATGTTAAAGAAAATAATAAGCTCTTACTCCGTCGGATTGCAAGGCTTTGCAACTAAAAGTATCTGAGTATTTTTTGCAAAAGCTTAAAATACCCTTTCACTTGTTTAATATTCTGATAACCATTCTTTAGTTAGTACTTAAGTAAATAAACAAGCTGGCAAACCAAAAATTGCATTGGGCAGCTATCTGACAATTATTCGATCGGGTTTCTTAAACCTGTTGTCGCTAAACTTTTGAAGTTTACCGCGTTTGAGTATAATTCAAACATAAATTAATCTTTCACCTATTCAATTAAATCATGAACATTTTCTAGCGTCTTGTAGTTTTGGGTAAATATAAGAAAAATTATTCAAGCTTAACTGGTTTGTAAAATATGTGTTACAATAAAGTAATTTTTTATTTATTTATTTGTAACTTAATAAATATCAAGACAGTAAATTGAATATATAATATTCCAATGTCTGAGAAGTGAAGAAAATACACCTGTGTCTTTGATGTAAAGGCCTTTCTTGGATGGCAATAATTAGCCATTGGGCATGAAGACAATTAAGAGTATTCATTGTCATTGTCATTTCACTTAAATTGCAAATGTAAAATAAACCATAATTAAAACATTTGTTGGCCGTAAACGTGGGTAACCAGAGCAAATTGTAAATTACACGCTCGCTTAACCACTGGCCACCCCAGCCAAGAATTGGGCAAGATGTGCGATGAGTGAGAGAGTGGAAAGGAGATGGAGAGACGAAGTGAGTGCGAGAGAGAAATCAAGCGACTACAGTGGTTGCAAACATGAAATTGTAATTACAATTTCCCGACGCTATGTCTAAAAAAACAGGAGACTTTTCCATTTCCCTTGACTAACACCTCTGACTGCCCCACCCCCAGCGTCAACGCCTTCACATTTGTTGGCTTGCGCGTGCTAAAAAACGCTCTCCTCAATTTTGCCTATCGGTGTCACTAAGTGAGGGCTACGTGACAATTTGTTGTTACGCGAATCTCCCCCTGGACGGTGCATAAAAAACGAGAAGTGTATCGCCCTTCGTCGGCGGTTTTTATTTCAACCCGAAAATTGTACCAACATGTGGTAACCCATAATTTGCGCCGAGGGAGTTATCAATATGATTACCATTAGGTATCGTTTTGTGCCCATTTTCATACCAAGTATGAAAGTCTGGCAAGTTTCACATTTCTATATTGGACAGAGGAATACCAATCTTAATCTTACAAATCCACCCAAATATTGTGACAATAAGTATCCCTTAATAAGCCTTTTACTCTTTTTTAATTCAAATTACCTATTTGTCAAACAAATCGTTGTGAAGGACAACGAAAAACACTTTCAAATGTGAAACACACAGAGCTCAGCACGGAGAACACAAATTGTCAGATCAAAAACAAAAATTGAAAAATTACCATCTGTCAAAATTCACGTCATTCCACGCAATCTGTCGACGTCGTCACCCAAACAAGGATACGAAAGGATATGAAACTCGCATAAAGCTAATCCATTGAGTAACTTTGTTGTGGAAATATCCTTTCAGTTGGACGGAGATAATTGCATACACTTATCACTCGATGTTTGTATGTCATTTTCCTGCTGCACTTGTCAAGTGTTTGGTACACCGACCAAACCCAAACCAAACCCAACCCACTCGAACCCTAAGCGACCCAAGACTCTCATTAAAAAAATACCCCTTCGATTTTAAACAACAGGGGTTGGAAGAGTTAAGTAATTGTGAACTGAAAGTAATGTGTGTGTTACCTTTGGCCTTAACTGACACACTAACGATGCGTGTTGTTGCCGTTTAAAGTCCTTTTTATACTCCCAATTAGTTTCTAAACAGCCGTAATAGAGCATCTGTCAGGGAATGTCTAAGTAGGTTGGGGGGAGTTGGATTAATAGACGGAGAGAGGAGGATTCTGTGCCTCTTTTATGCTTCATATCCTTCACCTTCACCTTCACCTTTACCATTACTTTATATTCAATCAAATCCAAATCCAAATTCCTCGAAATCCAGCGTATTTGCAATTCAATTTTGAAACCATTCGAAATTTATGCACAAATCCAATTTTCTAGAATCTATGCTGTGTAAATATTGATGATTGATTTTATTTTGGGCTCAGATTAAAAAGTGTAGGAGGTTTTGCCTGGGTTATAGGCCTGTAGATTTTATATATTTGCTTCAAAGATTTAATTATTTTATTGATATTTAAAAATAGGATTTTTTTTTTAAATTTAAGACTAGTAAAGTTGTACTTTTATTCTAAAGTTTGCTTTAAAATTCTTCCGAAATTTTTAATGAAAAAGTTTTGTAAAATGTGGGAAATGTTGAAAATTCTGAATCATTTCTTAGGTCTACAAATAACTAAAGAAACAGACTATAGATTTAAAAAAATAAATGATATTGTTCACTTTTTTAAATGCCACTTCGAAATTGAAATAACAAACTGTTTTCTATTGATATTTCTTACATAATTAGCCAAGTTTGGTTTTCAGTAAATTAAGCGATGCATTCAAACCCAATGATATGTGTGCATATGTCTGTGGATAGGATTCGTGGATTGAAATACTCGGAATGTTTGCTAAACGAATTTATCTGCTTATATAAGAATGATTGTACCAGAGCTGAAATGCACTTGCTGGAGGGATTTGTAGTGGGATTAGCCCGAAACATAATGAACCACACGGCTCAAGCAATTGCTGCCGATATTGGCTTTCCCATGAATAAGCAATATTTACTCGAGTGCGTAATCCTCCCGCTCCTATTCCTGTTCCTATGCCAGTTCCTGGTGCTGTTGTCGCTCCCACCAACATTATTTGGATCGGTTTGAGTGCCGGGACATTAAAAGAGCAATTGTTGCTGGGCATGAAATTCAAATACAAACAAAATGAACAATATCCATTCATGAACCTGTCAATCTTCAATTGAATTGTGATTGTGATTGTGTGTGAATGCGAAATTCAATTGGAATGAATGTCCGTTTAGCCGTGTGTGTTTGTTCAGCCACTGAATGGGCGCCATCTGTTAACTTGCTAACGGTTGCTTACAGTACATCTGTACATATACATATACTTATACACCTACATACATGTAGACTTGTTTGTACTAATTAAACATGCGATAAATAAGCACAATTTCAAATACGCATAATTAGTCTATTGATTGTAACACTTTAACACTGTCTGAGGAAAGTATTGGCATAAAAAGATGAATGTATTTTTAATAAAATAAAGTATTTTCTTTGAGAAAGCGAAGGAGAGTTCTGTAAATAACCTATTTTAAAATAAAATAATTTTTATAGTGCAACAAAAAATTAATCTAAAGTGTGTAGTAATAAAACTCAAAGATTGGAAGTCACAAGTAAAGAAAATGGGGGAGACCTCAAAGGAATAATCATTGGGGACATATCTGTAGAAAATTAAATACCTAAGATTTAAAAATATAGTATATTAATCTATAATCTAACTAAGTGCTATAAATATTTTTAAGAAGAAGAAAAGTCAATATATTTTAAATTAAGACCCTTTTAAAATAATTAATAGCTTATGGAAAGTGCTTAGAAGATGGAACAACCGAAAGGTAAATGTTAAATTTAAAATGTTTGATTTTTGAACACAAAATTCATATACTTTTCCACAATCTTTAAGATTTTTACAACAAATTTGCATATTTCATACACTTCAGTCTGTAGGCCTTCAGTTCTCAAGTTGAGGCCTTAAAACATCCCCCTTGAACGCATATAATTGGTGTAAATTCTTAAGTAAAATGAACAAAATAAAATTGAGTAAACTTTGATTTATCCATTGGTTCAATACAAATCCGATCAGCATTGCCATAGAGTGCTCACTGCTCACTGCTCACTGGCCGCTGCTCGCAATCACTTTAACTGCTGGTAATCATAGCATAATCTTCCGAAATTTGCATGCGCGCTGCTCAACAAGAAGACGAAGAAGAGGAAGAAGCAGAGAAGGCACTTGAGATCCTTATCGCACAAATTATTCTCGTCACGTCTAACGTCTCTCGTCTCTGGACTCTGGTGTAGGCATGAGGTAAGGAAGGAAGGAAAAGTATCGTCCTCAAAGAAGCCAAGTGTCCGCCAATTTAGCTGGCTGCCAACGTCTGTACAGTGAGCAGTGTGTAAGCTACAGTGAACACTGTCCAAGAGACATGCACTGTTAAAAAATTGGGTACACAAGCTCTAATAAAGAATTTTGCATATTTAAAAACATTTTAGGAATAAAATTTCTTATTCTTTCTAGAAAAATAGAGGACGCTAAAATAAAGATATCTGGGAATACTAAACTTATTAAATAACAGGATTGTATAGTTCCTGTAAGACTCTGATTTTTATTCTATTTTAGAATTCATTGAAAGGAACTCTCATTATGTTTATGACAAATTCATTCTTAAACCTTTCTTCCATCAACCTTTGTTTTATCCAAAAAACTTGATCAGAGACTGAATTTCTTAAGGTAAATACATTTTTGAACAGTGCAGCCAAAAGATATGCGCTCGTCCTTCCTCCTACCCTTACTGCGCCCTCCTATCACACTGCCCGACGTTAGACCGTGCTGAATGACCAGCTCCGTAGTGCTCCGGGCGTTCTGGGAGAGCGACGACGCGTCGCGACGACTCGTTGTGGGTGTTTTGGCAGACAGGCAGTGCTCGCTGGGATGACTGGGATGGCTTGTTCAGAGACTCAAACTCTCGGACGCTTTACAGTAATTAGAGGGAGTAGAAGCTTTGATATCTTCGAGTAGAAACAACGCGTCTTTGACTTTGTCTTCGTCTTTGTTGTTCTCGTTTCCATTCTCGTCCTCATCATCAGTCTCTTTTGGGCTGTGTTGTAGCCCATTTGCAAACGGCTGCACACTCTTTCGAGATCGAACTGATCGCCCCGCGGCATCAGGCATTAAATGAGAAGGCAAAAGGTATGAGCATCGAGTCTGGCACGGGCTTAGGCTCATATTTTTCAGAGCACGATTGCACGCGCTCCTCGAAAATGGCAGCCAATGAGTGTAGCATTTTTGGTTATGCAAAAATTTGTGGAATTTTTCAATGTCCCAAAAGAACATTAGTTGCTTTAACTAAAATACATATTAACTTTTTTTTGCATATACAATAAGTTGTACCAATTTTGCTTCTAACCAATTGCGGTCAGGCACTTGAGGTACGGCACAACACGTGCCACAACTGGGCAGATAGGAGCGAAACAGACAGATAGACAGGCAGGCGAATGGACAGACGGACAGACAGCTAGGCACTTCCCTAGACCAACACATACAAATCACAAAAATGTGCAGTCGACTTTGGTGAGGGCTGCCGACTGGTTGCAAGCAGGAGCAGCAAGTACCACGCGGCATGCGGCATGCAGCACGTTTCGCCATTGCTCTTGCCACAGAGAGGCTGCGCAGGAACACAACTTGGTTGGTTGGGCACTGGCTCCGACTCTGGTCTCTGCCTCTGTCTCAGACCTGGTTGCTGTGGCGGTTGCAGATTCGAGTGCGATGACAACACAGCCACAGCGAGGCAACAAAGGGCGGCTGTACGGCAGGCAGAGGTGCACAAGACAAGTTTCAGGCCAAACGAAGCGAGTTGCATTCATTTTCCAGACTGATTTCTGGTTACTCTAAAGCACATTAACCCATATAATTAAATGAAACTAAAGGCTTTCATTTAAATGGCCTAATAGGGAAACACTAACGGTGTGAGCACTGTAAGCTGTGCACAAACAAACGCATAGAAACGCAGTCAGTTGATGAGTAAATGAATCACTTGGTAGCAAAGCACCTGAGTGGAGCCATGTACCCCATTTGGTGTAGGTGTAAGACATAAGAATATAAAGCAAATGTTATGCGCGCAAAATGCAAAGTCAAACGAACAAAATCCTATAATTAAACAATTATTGCAACTCCCACTTTTTGCTTGGGGCCACTCGGTGGATCTGGACCCTTGCGCTATGTGCACTACTCCTCCTTTTTGAGATCATGACGGTCGTACAGCGCAGCACAAGACTGAGGACGCCGGACTGCCGACTGTGGGACTGCGGACGGACCGTAGGAGCAAAAGGGGAGGAGCGACGGCAAGTACTTCTGCCACAGCATGTTGCCGATGTGGCACACATTTGAGGCAGAAGCTTCGGCTCCTGCTCCTGCTGCTGCTCCTGCTCCACCCCTGTCTGATTGCGGGTTGAGCTTTGAACTGGTACGATCTAGTCCAAGCTTCGCTCTAAATTCAATGTTTATTTTCTAACTTTATAAACATGATCATAATTTTGGATGTGAACTTTGACCTTAAACTGCTGCTTTCTGGAGCAGTTGAGGGAGTTTCCACGAAACGATTTAAAGCAGACATTAAAGGCGCATTTTTTGTTTAGACTAAGTAAGGAACATTTTAAAAGAGACAAGGAAAAGCACAAAAAAATATAATAAATTGTTCAAGAAGAGCCGATCTCACCCCCAAATCTCTGTAGAGCACAGGGCAGAGACCAGAGACCTGAGACCTTAAACCACAGAGAGCAGAGAGCGGCGACCTGCTCCTGTTGGATGCGGGACTTTAACTCGTTTATCTCTTGTACCGCCAGGTTGTCTCCGTTGGTCCAACAACGCATACGATAATTAACACACAAGAGCGGGAGGCGTGATGAGGAGCGGTCCGAAAGAACCAAACAAATTATTAAAAATGAATTAGTGGAAATATAAATATGTATATGAATTTTTTAAAGAAAAAATTCCAACTCGAGTCGAATACGAAGTCTCTCAAATACTGGCTAAGCAGGAACGCACGTGCGACCAACTGATTGCCTCCATAACTGTGGCAGTTTCAGGCACTGATGATGCCTCTGGCCCTGGCTGAGAGGCCTCTGTCCCATCCACTGCCCCATCCACTGTCGCTGCCTTGGCCACAGTCTCTGCAATTGAACACGAATGAATCGTTAGGTTTGATTTTCTAGAAATATATAAAAACTCATTAAATACTAATCTATTCTCAATTTCATTGTCCGTCTATGATTTGGCCTGGCCTACACCTAATGACGCTGATTGCCCAGCTACAAATGCATACATGATTTTTGGGTCAGATCATTTGTTATATTTTTGGGCATGCAGTAGTTACTATATACTTAAAATTAAAGACCATTTTTTGAAAATTACCTATGCAAATATTCATTAACTCAAACACCTATTATGTGAGTATACAAACATGATTTCGAAATGTATTTAATCATATTTCTCATGGGCTATGCTCAGTTTACATCTGGAGGCGTCAATACCTTAAGCTTCATAAGGAAATATAAAAGTCTATAAGGATTTTATTACACTATGCTTCGAGGCTAGTATTTATTAATAAACATTAATCATAATAATCAACATTTTGTTATTCTATTTTTACAATTTTACATACATAGCTCACATAAAACAACTTAAAGTAGAATTTTAATAAACTATTTAATAACTGTATTTATTGGTTCCAGCATTTTGTTTTTGAATGTCTTGAGTGTTCCCTAAAATAGGATAAGAATAGGACAATTGGGAGTAGAAGTTTGGGGAGATATCTATGATTTTTTGATTTTTAAAAACTTTTTGAACTCTTATATAATTAAAAATGTTTTTTTTGTGAAGTTTATAAGAGTTTTCTGTACACTTTTGTTATAATCCTCAAAATAAAACATTATTTACAGTAAATTTATGTCAATTTTTATAATGAACTTTAGATAACTATATACTTTCCTATACCAAAACTTATTTTAGACTTATTTCAAAACACAATTATATATTAACATAAAACAATTCACTATAATAATTCACTATAATAATTTGTTATTTTCAGAATAAAAACACTTTCTGCTCGATAAACACAACTGAAGTCATCTGCTGAGTTCTTTGGCGAGTTTATCCGTTGTCGAGAAATTGGTTTATGTCGGACTACTTACTTAAAGACAAAGACATTAATGTATTGCCGTTTATCTATTGCATTAATGCTGCTGGAAAATATGGCTGAAAAAGGATAAAGGATTATGTAAAGACGTCAAATGGTCGGAACAAAGCAGAGCAGCGCGCTCTTCACTTCAAAGAGAGTCCACGCCAAGGCTAAGAGAGCGCAAAGAGAGCACAGCTGATTGGTTGCACAAAGGGTGGGTGAATCCATACATACACAGACTGTACATGCATGTATTTGGTACTGTGAGTACATAGAAAGTACATAGTTCTGTTAGCATCCCCAAAAGCAATATGTATTCGGGCGACAAAAGATGCGACGCCAGAATTTTTGGGCTTTTGGGGCCTTTACTTTCGGTGGTGCTTACTACAGCTCATGTACTGAGGGTAACTCGCTCGGAGTCTGCCCTCGTGTTCGCCTCTGCTCAAAATAAATATGGGTATACAGCCCAGGGACATTATTTACCCAAACGAGGGAAGTACATAAAGATACATATGTATTTACTGGAAATTGAACAATATATTTAGGCGTACTATATGTACGATATATAAATATGCTTGTGGGATTCACATATTTTAATGGATGTACTTATTCATTACATGCGAATTATGGATACACACTGTCCAGAAGCAGAAGCAGGGGCGTTGGTAGGGACAGGGAAGGAGCCAGGCACGGGGGCTGGACGAAAGCAGTGCTTTATTTCCTCGGGTGATGCTGGCATGCAAAAGATTGAATCCAGCATATCCGAAACTGAATCTCATACATAGCAGATACATTTATATGGTACATACCTACATACAGCTGTGTACCTGTATATACGCACAAGTTAAGCCTGTGTGAGTGAAAGCTCGGCTGGAGCTCAGAGTACATGCTACACCGACTATGTACGTATGTATGTACATAAAGGAAGCATATGTATTGGAAAAGGCATGTTTGAAGAGCTGCGTTATCTTGGACGAAATGGAGACGGTGACGGAGACAGAGACAGAGACGGGCCGTGGCCAAGAGACCAACAGAAGCTGCATACAGTACACCCCCGGGTAGTACATAGCCAAAGGCTGAGTCCTGGTAGCCCCGGCCATCCGTCCGTACGTAGTCGTACAGCGTACGGCGTAAAGCATCAGGCACGTAAGCTGGCCAAAATCCTTTGGTCGAAAACCACAAAGGAGATACGGAAGTTGAAGTTGATTCAGTCATCGAGCACGTAGCTGCTGCCGTCGCTAGACTTCGTATACTCCTCAACTATTCGAATACTTCTCAGCACCACTGTGCTGCCATTGTATTTGTGCTGGTAGTGGTGCTAGTGTAGGAGTTCGCAGCGGAAATTGACTAACCGGAAGCCAAGTGCAAATTCACAGTCGTCCAAGCTGCTACACAAAACGCTAAGTGAAACCGTACGCCGAAAAATTTGATCAACTCATATAACGAAACAGTGCGTCAAAAAAGTCCGTCGGCAATACGTGTATTTCGTGCTTGTGTTTGGCTTGTCGTGTGCTGTGGTGATTCATCGTATGCGGTGCTTGTGGTCAAATTATTTCCACTTATTTGCATAACTTTGCATTCACTTGGACTACTTAATACTCATCGAGGCAATCATTCTGGATTTCACAAGTAACTTTCGACGGAAGGTGAGTTTTACGCCATTTTCTCAATTCGTTTATCTCAAATTTATTTTCACAACTTTTTCCTCAACTTCCGCAGGAGTTGGACATGTCATTTCTGGCTACTTTGGATGCCAATGCCTGGCAGGTAACTATATTAACATTATTTGGGTAGTAATCCGGAACTAAAAAGATAATTCTACCTAATAGTTTCCTTTTAAAATTACTGACTAAAGTCGGGTAGAAATTAAACTGGTGTAAATTTAAAGCAGTGCATTTGTATTCATTATTAAACATGCGTTTATGTAGACTTCTGTTACAAAAAAGCTTTTTATTTAATTTTCAATAGGTTTTTTCATTGAATGTGCATAACATAAAAAAAAGGGTTACAATTGATTTTTTCTATGCAAAACAATGAATACGCCGAATCGAGAAATGTAAATAAAAATGTTGCTCATAGCCTGGGGTGAGCTATAAAAAAGTTGGGACATTTTAGGCAATCCGACGGGCACAGACCCTGTACAACTGCTCTTACTATAAATGGAAGTGTTTTGTATTTTATAAACACCATAACTACAGTATAGAAATTTAAATTTATAAGATTATGTTGGATACATATGTATATAGATGTCTTCATAAAAGCAAGAATTTAATGAAATTTTCCTAAAGAAATTTGAAGATTTTTAAAATAGTTCACTTATTAAGCAGTTAACCATCGTATGGAGTATAATTTTCTCATCATAAGTTCCCTTTAATTTAAGTAAATTAATTGAAAGAATATCTAGAGACATAAAGCTACACAAGTTCAACTTCTTGTTATTGCACTTCACAATTTAAATTAATAACTCCAACTTAACTATGTTTATGAAACCTTCCCCAATCCCCATTTAAATTATTTACCCCTCCACTGTGCACTATTTAAATTTTACAATAATAATTTATATACTTAACGCTGGATGTGAAGCCTTCCCCAGTTGCTCTCCAAATCGTTCAATTTGTTCACAAAAGTAATTACAGGCTCAGATGCTCTAATGCTTTTCCAAGGTAAATTAAGCATTATGAATGCAATTGTCTGCGCCGCATCTCTTAAAAAGTTTCAAGTAATTTCGTTATTTCGGTTTAGTTGTTGAGTAAATGGACGAAATCATCCCCTATAATGGATACAATCGTTTATGCATATGTGGAGAAACTCATTTTGGAATCTTGTTGATAAACGGCAAAGGAGAAAATCGTATATTATTATTATTTTTTATTTTTCGCAGCCATCAAAAGTTGTACAAAGTATATATAATTCAGAGTTTACGTAACTGGTTTAAGGGCGTCTCTTTGCACCCCTGAAGTTTATGTTATCTTGATCTGTATCGGCAGTCGATCATGGCTTGAGTTGACTTTATGTTGAGGAAGTTTGTGGCTTCTTTATATTTTTGTGAGCCTATTTCTGTAAGTTTAAGTAATTTAAATAAATCGAGATAGTTGGTTAAAAGGTTAATTTTTATCCTGAACTGTACAAAATTCAAAAATGCCATCAAAAGACACCGCTAAGATTCGTCTTTTAATCAATTCGCTAAAATTGATGTACTTATTTGGGTTTATTCACTGTCACTGTTCTTGTCACCGTGACTGTCACTGTCACCGGCAGTCACTTTATTTCTTTGTTATTATAGCTCCACAATCGGGTGGTTTGTGTGGTTTTCATGTGCGTTTTTGTTTGTCCAGACCTGTCGACCAAATGAACCGAATAATACATCAAACACTCTTTAATGGGGGTGACAAATCCCCGGCAGTTGGTGAAGCTGATTACACTCCGCATATATCACATCACTTGGAACTTGGAAATGGCATGCAAGAACTCATTGGAGTACTGTTCTTTTCTCTACTCAATATTAATTTGTGTGGCTCGTTTTGCGGGAAAAGTAATCAACAGTCTTTAGCAAGAACAATCATGTCCTGCTACATACTATTAGTGTCTAAAATTTATACCTGCCCAAGGAGGGAATACTTGAATTCTTGAATTGTAAGCCTAAAAGTTCCATAAGCTTTCCGATTTTCCTATTTAGTTAATACTTCAATATATCATACAGATTTTCATGCCCACCTCTCCATGAAATATTCTACCGTATAAACCAATCGTAACCCTATTAAAATTGTGGTCTGTTGAGTAATTAGTATAAGAAACGTAGAAACGTGACAATTCTGCAAAAGTATCCCGCAGTTGTGCTTCAGACACGCACTAAGAAACCACACGATATTTTTTAAACTCATCATTAATTTTAACAAATATCTAAATTAATGTATTATACAAGATTCTACCAGTAACCCGTTTTTCAAACGCTTTGTTTAAACCTTCTCAGTCCTCTAGAAATTCAGTGCTCAAGGATTTAATTTGCCGTCGCTTTATGGCTAAAAATTGAAGTGGGTTGTTAAGGGTAGCGCTCCTTGAGGGTTTTATGGCCTATAGGATAAACCTGGCTTGACTAGTACCTAGTTAGCATTATAACTGTTTAATAAATTTATTATAAACTTAACTTTTTCGGAGTAGATCTTAGACTCCTTTTTCGTTGCTTGGTTTAGTCAAATTTGGGCGTGTGTTTGATAGTCCCGCTATACAGGATTAACCAGTAGATAGTACTAAGAGGGCGACAATAAGCCAGCGAGTGAAATTGTAGTGGCAAACAACTGGTATAATTAACCGCTGAGATATGAATATTATATTTAAATGCCAAGCCAATTATATGCATAACAGGATTTTTCAAGATAATTACGAAATATCATACTCGCTGGCATTTGGTGCGCGTTGGGCGTTTATAATCCTTATCCGTATTATCCTATGTTCTGGGTAGGCTAATAATTCGATATGTTAATATTGAACACGTCAGTGGACACTGAGTGCAGAGCTATCTGAGGCATCATGTTGCATTTTGTCAGTAAAAAGAATGGAAAAGATGAATAACGCCCTTAACTACAAAAGTGAGGCACGTGACCTTATTTATGCGCTTCAAGACCTGACGAAACACTGTGCGGTACACAACACTACACCAGAGACGGTGTGTGTTTTGCTTAGCTTAAACGAGGGTTGAAGCCAACCATCGAATAATTTGTTCGAAGCTAAGTGAGATTTGTGTGAAGTAAATTTTTGTACTGAAGTGATTAGTGGGCACTTCATGCTAAAAAGTGAAAAGCCAAGTAGTCCCTGTACCCAACAACGACTGCGAGTGGCAGCGAGCGTCGCTTAGGCGTTACGCATATGTTTTTCCTCTTTTTGCTTTGTTGTTGCTTTTACGGCACACACACACACGCACACACACCTGAGTGGGCGAAGCGGCAAATCAACAGCCAACAAACACCCATTATTAAGGGCCACTCAATGGCCCACGGGCCTTGTATGTGTGTGTGTGTTTAGAAAATACTCAATACCAGCACTCCACATAACGGATACATTACCAGGTTTGGCACAGGTCACGTGACCTGTAAGCAGTCATTTTAATTAAATTTATAAAAAAACAGTGCCACGAAATGGATAAGAGTGTGCGAGTGTCTTTTGTCAGCAAACAGTGCTTACCAAAAGTATGCGTAGCGTGGCTTATAAAAGTGGTAACTAAATAGTTTATTATTTTATACCCTCTACGAGAGTTAAGTGGGCTAGGGGGTATGCCAAAGGTAAACAACAACAGCAAAGTTAATAAAAGAATTTTGGGTACATATTATGGGAACTTACTGTTAACTACAAAGAGCTTGAAAATTAATCAAAAATAAGCTTTCTACCAAATACGATGTTAGACGCTAAGTTACAGGGCATAAAAGTGGTTTAAAATCATTTAAATCCATAAATATTCCAATAGTTGTGTAGGTACAACTTACTATAACTTCAATTAAGTCATAAATTGTAGTGACTTTAATTTTATTAACTCACTTAACTGAAACTAACTACTTATGAATGAAACTACCTCATCGAATCTACCGACTAACTACCAAGTTAGTGCTGTGCATTGACAACTCTGGTATATGTGTCTTTATATCGTATAATTATTATAATCAAAACTTGTGTGTGAATATTCTCCAGTGTGCACAGTCGTAAACATGTATTTGAGTCGAGTTGAGTTGAATTGAGTTCGCTTTCATGTGCATGTTTTATGATGTTAAGCATTTTATGTAATACACTGAATAACAGCGGACATCGGACTGTGGCGGCGCCGTGAACGATTTAAACTTATTATATGATTTATATTAATGGCATCATATCATGTTTCACGCGTAGTCAGTGTCCGTTTGCCTGCAAAACAAATTTGTCAGTGGGGGTCGGCACGCGCTCGTCCGCTCCACTCGAACGCTCAGTCTCTCAGTCGCTTTCCAATGAAGTTATAAGCAGCGACAGCTCGGCGTTCGAAGTTGGCGCTTATGGAGAATGCTCCTCACTCCGAATTCTCCTCCTCTCGGTCACCGTCGCTGTCGCTGTCACCGTCACCATTGCGCTCTTCGTTTCGTTCTGCGCTCTCCGTGGATCGCGAGCATAGGATTCCAAACAGCACTAAATGCACATAAATATACAAGTATTCACGCACAATATGGGCAAAAAAGCAGGCTATAGAGCAACTGAGAGGAAAAGAAATGGAGCTTTCGAAAAGATATTACTAAACTAATTGGTAGAAACTTTGTGCTTAAATTCTATATACTAAAAGTATTAAGTTTTTTAAGGAATGAGGGAATGAAACTAGAAATAATACCCTTCCCCAAGGAGGCTTTCGATTTTACCTACAAGTCTACCAAAACACCTCTCAGATTACCGATCTTGGCATAGAGGTATATATTCACTTACGCGTATATACAGCTCCAAATACTTCACTTTGCATGGGGCTATCACCTACGCATTGTGCTTATGGCATATCTACAGGCAGATAAATGTATGTAAGATCGGAATTCCTAATGCCTTTGTGGCCTAAGGGTGTAAGAGCCAAAGTATTCCCACACACAGACAAATTAGCAGCTATAACTAAGTATAAAACGTGCTACGCAAATGTTAAGTATCTGTTACGGTTTCATGCCATTCCAGTTTTTACGCACTTCTCTCTGACAATCTTGATGCAGAAACGCATCCCCAGGCATTTTGTATCTTTTTCACTCTGTCTCCCTTTGCTAAGGTGAGGAAAAAAGTCTTGGACCAAAGCTCTCGTATTGCATAATACTCCTAATACGCATAAGTGTTGTGGGACTTTTTATTGGTAGTGCGGAAAAAACAGTTTACTTAATGCTGTCTTTTAACAAACTATTTAAATAATTTTCAATTAAGTAGGTGTGAGTTTTGTAAGGAGCTAGTAATAGATTAAAACTTAGTAACTTAAAAGATTTCTAGCTTTAAAAAGATTTATTTTAATACAAACACTTGAAAAGCAAACTCTTTAAAGTTTCTCCTCCCTTTTCCTAAAATTATAGAGTTCATAAATTTAACTGATCTATTGACCCAATCCGAGCAGATGGTTTGCATACCATGCAAAGTGTCGGGTCATTCACTTTGAGCCTTGTTAAACTCGCTCCATTGCAAAATATATGCAGCGTTCAGTCGAAACCTGTTATTTTTTTGTGTTTTTTGAAAAATTGAACCATAAATTTCTAATGATGATATTGATCCAAGCATAAATCACTCTAAAAGTCGACGGAACGCATATTATACGAAATTAAAATGATCGACGTGGGATGAAAGACTCTGTCTACTGCGATCATGTGCTGCTTTTGGTTTCGTATCTGTTTCGGTTTCAGATATATTCACTCCAGAGCGTAGTTACGTGCAAATTTTTGCATAATATTCTTATGATTTATACTTTAAGATGCTACAATTTGAAACGCACAGCGATTACAGTAACAATTTTGAAAAGTGTTTTAAACTGAGCGAAGTTTGGCCTTCATAAAATATTAAATTGAAGTTATGTTTGGGCTTATTACACGAAGAGCCTAGCGCCAAGCAAACTGATAAATCGGTTTTCAGAAAGTCATATACTGTAATAATAAATAATAAAAAAACAAACTTCGGTACTTAAACATTTAAAGCTTGCTGATAATTAGTAAGGCATTTAATGATTTCATTGTCCAATTTATATTCCTTAACGACCTCTCTGTGGCATGTTTGAATTTCGCATTTTGTATGTGTGGCTTTTAATTTTCGGTATCATCAGCAGTCCAATGTGGATCACGGAGAGCGGTCAAAGCATGGGGATGCTGTGGGTGAGGAAGAGGGGAAGGGAAACGCGAACGCGGACAGGTAATGAGCGTGCACCACCGACGCCAAGGCGTCAGTTGCGGCAACCGTTGCAGTTACGATTCGCTCGTTTTAATAATGGCAATTTCATTGGACTCCAACGCATTGATAATTTTCTCACATAGAAATTTGCTGCTCTTTTTTTGTGCTTTTTTATACTTTTTTTTGTTCTTCTTCATCGGTTAAGAGAGGCGCCTCACGCAATTCAGTATTCAAGTTTTATGACCTAATGAACAAACGTGCCATCCAGCGGCAGAATCAGCATCGGAATCGGAATCAGAACCAGAACACAACACAGGGCACACAACATACAAGCCTCACTGTAGGGATAGAAAAAAAAGCTCGTCTCCTTAAATTGGGCTTAAACACTGGAAAAGACTCTGGGGCATTTAATGGCTTAAAGGGAGTGAGTTTATAAAAGTAAATAGTTAAGTTAATGAGGAGAGGACAGGGTATTTAATAGTCTGCACTGTTATTAGTTTGCTTGAGTGTTGATGGCTTGAAACTTTTGCTTGAGGAGGTGGCTTATGAGCGGTGCCTTTGTTTCTAACGGCCAACACACACACACACACACACAAGACAAGTTTACCATTGGGCACTTAACTCATATATCATAAGTGCTCACTCCTGGCCAAAGGCGATGGCCCAATTAGTTACAGCGACATCCTTACCAAAAAAAATTATAAGTCACCATCTTAATAAAAAGAGCAATTAGCACCGCAGCGGAGAGTTACATACTTATGGCAGATATAGACCGACTTACATACATTTGAGTAAACAAACGTCAAGTACAAATTTATGGTTTGCATTAACCTACATGATTTGGAGTCGGTGGAAAATATTGTTACTAGAAAAAGGAGTTAAAAATATTCTGAGAACGTTTTATATTTTAATAATAAATTATTGAAGTGATATGAAATCAATGGAGTAGTTTTTGGAGATTTTATGGTAAATTAAAATTTAGCTATAAAGATATTTAATTTGTTTTGGGTTTATTAAACAGTAATGTGCTTTTGAAATATCTACTTTAAGGAAGTTAGTGATTAGAAGTGACTGGAAAATTTTTTTAAATATTTTATGTTAATGGAAAAAATGTTAATAAATTGCATATAAACCAGAAACCGTTTAGGTTTTTTTATTGACTAATTTGTACGAAAAGAAGCGTAGATAGTTGAATTGATTTACACATAAAACTTGATAAAAATGAAAATTAAATGTGTGTGAAATATTAATTAATTTAAATTTAATCAAGCAGAACATTGCTTATCAAGTTTTTAGCAAATTAATTAAGTTTATGCATAGAAATGGCATTTCCAAATCAATTTTATTTTCTGTTATCAATAACTTTTATACCGCAACACTTTATTAACCTGCTGATTATTTATTTATAAGCCTTTGATTGGCTTAGTTTTAAAGATGTTTTTGGCGCTGAACGTTGTTTCAAGTGCTGCCAATTGCTGTACACTATCTAGATACACTTAATGTATATAGATACATATGTGTATTTGTATCTTTATGTACTGTTTATATACCAACGGTAATCCAATGCGAGTAAATACAGCTGCAGATGTTTTTTTGCTCTCTACCTCATATTTAAATGGACCGGTGCTAGCCTGTTGGCTCTTCTCTTGCGACCCAATGTAGTTGTTGTTGTTGCTTTTGGGTTGCGCAAAAAAAAAGAAGAGCGGATTAAAGGTGCACACGAGCACAGCCGTAGGAAATATGCTGTAAACATCCGCCTGCTGCAACTGCAACTGAAAATACATACTTATATACATATATAATATGTTAACATACATACATAGAGCAGAGCAATGGACAACAACAACACACACACACACAAACTCGCAGAAGCGGCTAAGGCTACAACGAGCGCGCACATCTTCCCCGCGGCAATTGGACGTCGTGCAACATTGCAGCAGCCTTTTTGCAGCACTGCCCTCATGGGCTCATGGTCATGATTCGTGTGCCGTCGCGGAGCAGCGCTTCGTTTCGCGACTCCTCAACGCTTCCCGTCTCCTTCGCTGACGCAGTCCTACAAATGCCACAGAGGTATAGCACTCACTGCCGACTGCCCGACTGTCGACTGCCGCCCGAGTGCTGCGATTGCCGGGGCAGCGTTGCGACGGAGGCATCTACCAAAAATTTGAATCTGTCTGCAACTGAGGATTTAACGAATATGAACGAAATAGCCCACGGCACTCGGAAAATATTACTACACTGTGCAAGGGAGTACCAGAGAAAGAGACAGAGAGAGAGTACGCGACTGGAAAAATGTTGAAATGTAAAAAATTTGTGCTTAAAGTAGTTACAGATTCAAATACTCAAAAATATAGCTTTGGGTTACTCATATTAATTGTCAGCTATTTTACAAATACTTTTAGAAAAGTCAGCGGAGTGTGCCGAGGAAATTTAAATAACCTTCACTTCTATCACAATATTTAAATGTGGCTTATAGATTTACAAACAAAAAACCGCGAAGTGGAAAACATTAAATGGAAAAGTATTGATTATATATGGTAGAATTTTTCTCTGAATTTCAACAATTTTTTTTAATGTATTGACATTTTTTTAATGTGATCGTAAATCTATAAAATCCTTTAAGTTTAGAGATGCCTGGGAGTCATAGTTTTATTGGTGAGTTTGCAAGCAATTTCATTTGGAACTCACTTGTACATGAAGCCTGATAACAATCTAAACCTAATTTCAATAACCAAATCATAATATATATCATATTTTGCAATTTGCTAGAAGGTTGTTAATAAAAATAATTTATAACTACTGTAGAAAAATTTCTTAAGGATTTCATAGGTATAATGTTCAAATTTTATATTATACCTAATAATATTTACTTATAAATACCACTACATATATAAATAATATATAAGGGACAATTGCCGTTTGTTTGTCTTAACATTAGTTTGTCGTCATAGCCCTTCGATTGGAAATAAAATTTCCACCTCAATAGTCGTGAACATTATTGTTTTTTAGCTGTAATTTGCATATTTATTTGAGAATCAATTTACAACCAACCTGTCAAAATATGAATTTAAATGTCTTTTGTACAACATTCCGCACAAATTATTGAATATTTTATTTAATCCATTAGCTGCATACATTGAGCTATGCAAATTAGAGGCAAATCAAGCATAAATGAGTTTTTAAGTATTTGTATTAAATTTGTAATCAACGCAGGAGGTCTACTAATAAATATTTCATGGCAAAAGAAATAATTAATTAAACAAATTATAAGCCAAAAAAAAAACTTTATTATTTTGGTAAATCAAAGAAATGACTATGGGTAATGAATAGCTATTACACAACAGTAATATAAAGTATTTAGCAGGTACATAGTAAGTTAGTTAATTCATCACATAGCTATAGTGTCTCATTACATTTAAGTAGTTCCTGTAGCAACATAAACTACTTTTACGATAGCTTAAAACTTTTACGATTATTGTTGATGTGAAGTTTTCTAACTGTTAAAAGTAGTCCATAAGTGGCATGGAAATGAGTAGTAAACTGTAAAACAGATCTTAAATGTGGTCTTTAGAATTTGTTGACAGCATAATAAAATATAAGAAAGGTTAGAACTAACGTACTAAAAATCAAATACAAAACAGGAAGTTAGAAAATTAAGATATGATTTGATTGGGAATAATTTCATGCTTCTCAACTGCTTTACTTAACAATTTTCAAAACACCTGAAAGAGTTAATACAGATATTAAAACCCTCCGTTATCAGGTGTTGCAATATATTTTATACTGATTTTTTAAATAAGTCAGAAATTCATAATATTTCTTGTGTTACATTAAACCGATTTCTGTTGAAACTTTCTTATCGCTTGGTGCATTTCTTTGGCGATTGGATTTGCGTAAAAACCTTTAACGTGCAACCTAATTTAGCATTTGCAAAGTTAATAAAGGTATTGAAAACACCAATTGGAAAAGTCGTGAGTCGCAACACGCCAGGGAATTGCTGCTGATACTGATACAAACCGACAATTGTTTGAGCCTACCAGTAGTAGTACAGTATGTACTCGACTGCATGTACAAATTCGAGTAGTCACACACACACACACACATGCATATATAGATTTATACTTTTACATATCTGCAGACTGGTGTAAGAGATTGTATTCAGTTGGTTGTGTTGGTCTTGCTCTTGGTCTTGGGCAGTTTTCGTGTAACTCTCCTACGGGGGAGCAGTAAATGTCGGGACCCGAAACGGGTGCTCAGGTGCATTATCCAATTGCGGCGCTGGCATACCGTGTACGACCCTCCTCCTCCACTTAGGCGGCTTCATTGCAACGGCACGATTTATGAATGCGGCTGCTCATTTGTGGTCGCGGCAGGCGAACGATCGATGATCAGGCCGCCATTTTTTTTTGTGTGTTACGATTCGGTTTCGGATACGCGATACGCGATACAGATACAGATACAACTGCAACTACAGCCACAGACTCCCTCCTCCGCTTTGCTCTTGCTCGCTTTTTGCGAAACAATATTGATTTTCAGTCTTTAGCTGCCGTACCGCATAAATTGCGCACACTGGAACACGATCATTGGCAACTGATGCCTATGTACGCTCCGTACAATTATTATCACCGTGCATGTATGTGTGTAAATGGCAAAAAATGGCAGCTTCAATTGATATTCGTACCAGTGTGCAGATTGGCAGCTACGTCTAGAAAGCCAGAGTCAGAGTCGGCTCCAGTGCCTGAGCAAGAGCCTGAGCCCGAACCCTGAGCACCTAATTTAGGATGAGGCCAAAATGCATTCGCCTCGGGAGCAACTCGTGAACGCCGCAGGATGTTCATGACTGCTGTTGTGACTGCCGCTGCTGCTGCTGTTGCTGTCGTTCGTGGTTCGTAGTGATTGTGGTAAATGCTTCTTTATCTGCTCTCTCGCAGCGGCACAAATGCGCGTAACTGCAGCTCAAACACAGACACAGATACAGATACAAATGCAAACACAAACACTATTACTAATACAGAGACAGCGACATGCACGCAAACCTCAAACTCAAATCAACTGAACTTAACTGGACTCGACTCGACTATAATCATTTCTCCGGTGTGTGAACATTAAAACAGATTGAAGATTTCTCTCACAAATCAAAAGAATCCATATTAACTTGCGATAAACCAACATTTTTAAGGCTGACTAACAATTGGTTGCAATTAGCTAAAAAGGCTATCAAATTTAAATCTTTAGATGCAAATAAACTGTTATTGCATTTAATTGCACATAAAGTTCTATATAAATTTCTCTATAACTTAAAATTGCTTTTAAAAAAACCTTCATAAAAATAAAAGTACAAAATCATTGGATTTAAATTATATGTGGAAAAGCTTTTGGCATTTCTTTGAGGGCTCATATAGAAAAATATGTTATTAAACAAGTTAGTTTGAACTTAAAGTAGTTTATTTCTCTCAAAAGTTAATTTAAAACTTGAAATTCAAAAATCCTTAGTGGCGAATTAAAGTTGCAACATTTTAAAAAATTTCTTTAAGGTTTATATTAAATAATGAAATCTAAGTCGAGTCGTTAGGCTTGTAGCTACTCTTGAACAAACATAAGATGTTAATCGTGCTTTATATTTAATATTAAACGGTAAAAAATAAAAAAATAAAAGAATGTAACTAAAATGAAACACCGATTTAGACTAATAACAATAATAAACCTTTTTAAAATCCAACTATCAAAATTTAGGCATCAATGAATGATTAAAGTAAAGTTTTAATTAAACATTTTTCTATTAACCCCAAGTGAATATTTCTTATATTAGTTGGATTTGTTGTCATATCTTTTAAGTTGATAAAAAAGCAACAAAATTTTCCTCGCACGTTTATCTTATTATTATCTATTTTATAAAGAATTGGTTGGAAAACTCATGTGCATGACACTCATTAAAAGAATGACTAATTTTAAATTACAAACTGAAACTTAACTCTGCCTCAAAGCGTAATTATTAAACCTTGTACACAAATACTAAATTGCTGTATTTAAAAAATAGTCTTTGGTTTTGACTAACCTTTTTTAAAACTGAGCCTTAAATCAATATTTTTGGACATGCAGTGACCCAGTTTTAAATTGAATCCTTCTAAACTGCAAATACAAAAATGTTTGTGCTTACAAAAATTGTGCTTATACAAAATTTGTATGTTTCTGTGTTTTTATTAGAATGCACACACCCCACAATCACATGTGTGTGTGTGTGTGTGTAGTTGTGTATATAATAATGTGTGAGCGAGTGTGTTTCCAAGCTACGAAGTACGTACATTATTTTTGTTATAATCACTAGAGATGCCGAGATGCTGTGTAAAATAAAAGCCCAAAGCGAAAATGGTAGGGCACTCACAACCACTGGCAAAACACATTGCCAAGCGTCCAATACCGAGTTTTTCCCAGTAGCATAAGTTACAACCCCGAGGCGAAGTGTGTTGGCAACCCCAGCTTTCCATATTTATGTACAAACGCGTGCGTGTGTGTGTACATATGCATGCATTTTGCAACCACCGTGCTTATATACCCGAGTACTTATATAATACATACATATCTACATGCATACATTAATATAAAGCCATATATACACACATATGTGCATGTATGTTTGTATGTGTACCTTGTATCTATGTATCCACACACATATGGAGAGGCTGTGCTGCCGACGCAATAGCCATGCCGCTGACGCAGCCTCTGGGTTCGGCCCATTGTCTAGTAGTCAGCTTGAGGGGCGTGGTTTCCGAAAATATAAATGGCTATGGCTGTAGCTCTGTAGCTGTAGCTGATGCTGTTGCGCGTTTCAGCTTGAGCACGACACCACTACCACTACCAGCGCGCACACAGAGTCATGAACACATACATACAAACATTGGCCAAGTGGTATTGGTGGCCGCAAATGATTTCCACAGGCGCTCTTCTCTTATGCATGCGCTTCATTCTTCGACCATTCCGCTCTGCCATCGCGTGCTCTTAAAGAGAAACCTTAACTACGCTTAAGTTCGGCAGCGGATCGCTTTATTACGCTTTAAAAATTTAATTCTAATCGATTTACGCATTTATTTCTATTACATTATTTATTATAATCGAGAGGTGGTAACTTTTTAATTTAAATAATTTTCTTGTAAAGTATTATATTATAATGCATTCTGTTTATTATGTTGAGATTTGTATTGTTAACGGAAGCTTAGAAGTAATATTAACTGATTTATACGGGAGTAGAACCCAAGGCGAATTAGCTCCAAGTGCTTCGGTTTGCAACTTGTTTTTACTACGCTCTTTACTCTTTGAACTGGTGTGAGCGCTCTCTTACAGTTTTCTCTTCAGCAGCAAAGCGAGATAGAATGAGCAAGAGAGTGAGTAGAGTCGCGCTTTGAAACCTGCTTCGGGGAGGGTCAGTGCCTTAATGTCTGTGTGTGAGTGTTTGTGTAAATGCGTGCTTGTGTGTGGCGAACACAAAGCGACGAACATTGTATATATGTGTATGTGCCTGTATGTATGCATGTGAATAGCGTGTCCGTGTGCCCCTGTATATGTGTGCATACACATCTGTATTCAAACAGCAGCAGCATCGGCAGCATCGCAATACATCCCCTGAAGGTTTTTACGTCCAACCAGAAAATTTAGTTCAGTCGAGAACTACCGTCAGTGGCTGCGCAAAGGCAGAGTTTATTTGCGGGATTTCGTTAAAATCTACTAAATATTTCGGGTATGCTGAGCGCTCAGTGCCGTTTTGCCGTGTGTTTGAAATTTTTTATGATTACAAACAGGCTCGATTAACATTAGGCTCGGTGATTATTATATATACAAACGCATCCAGACATCAAGTTCCATCAAGTTAATAATCAGTGCACCTGTAATTGCCGTCACTTTCACTTCGGACTAGTGATACAATCAAATAGCCGTGCATACCTACAACGCGTGTACATCGGTGTACATTAAAGTACTCAACGCTAAATTACAATTTCATATTTTTACCAGTATGTGCTCCAATGACTTATAGTTGCCTTATTCAGTGCCAAAATATATCTATCTACTAAGCATTTGTACCTGTTTCTGTATCTAATCAAAGTGCTAAAATTAGTGACAGTGTATATTTTAACGCCAATCGATCTAAGCTTCACTCACTATTCACCGATCGTACTCGTACTCTATGTAACCACAACTCTAGGATTCTAAACATCACACTCAAATCAATAAAAATCAATCAAAAATGCATATCCTACACCGGACCAACGATCACCAGTTTGAGGATCAAAAATTCATGATGGTAAGCTGGAAAACCGCTTAGTTTATGAGTAGTATTTACTATGATATGATTTGGTTTTGGGTTTGTAAGTTCTTTTGGTTAAAATAGGTAAACTATGTGTGAGATCGGCATAAGGACCTAGGAGTCCTGCACACCAACCAATTATCTGTCAGGCGTAATCAGTATCTGTATCTTTGTTCCTGCACAACATACTAAAAATCCAATATTGAACCACTAAAGCCAGTGAATAGAGATGGGGCTGGGAGTGGGAATGGGGATGGGGTTGGAGATGGGGCTGTGTGATCTCTGATTGACATAAAAATTTCGTGCACGCAAGCCGTCGAGGTAATTACCATACCAAACCATTTCCATACCACAGCCAGCCATACTTCTACTTCAAGTGTACCTTGTCTGCGATCTCAGCAGATTGATTACCATACATTTTAGCAGCTCAACTAAAGCTCAATTTATAATAATGGATTGCACTTAAGCTGCATTCGATATTTTAAATCCCACAAAGAGCAAGCTTTAAGAAACCCTTTAAACACAAAGGAGAACTTTAAGTGCACTACTTTCAGTACACATCCTGACGGTGTAAAAATTGATCATTTGTTACACTACAAATTTTAGTTTAAACTGGAATGATTCATACAGTACTTGTAATCAATATTTAGTTTAAGTTTAAAGGACTAGTACTAGACTATGACTAGTAAAATTAAGTACTGATATAAATATTTTACAGATTAGAACTTTTAATGAACTTAAGAGACTGAGAATCAAGAATAGACTAGTAGAATCAAGGATAACAACCACTTCAAATCTAATCTTAAATTTCTTACAGTTAAGATCAGGAAAATCTCTTCGTCATTTTTAGATATTAATTAGAAAAGCTGGGAAAAAACATTTCACATGCCAAAGTTATACATTCTAGTTGAAATATAAGATATATTTCATTCCTTCGTCTGGATGCTACACTGGCTACGTTTATCCACCCCCATTCAATTAGGAAAATTATATGGTTTATCGGCATTCCAAGAACTTTTTGATCCCTGCTCAAGAAATACAGGTTAAAATGACGGGGCAAGGGCCAAAGATCAAAACAAAAACCAAAAACTAAAACCTAAAAAAGCCAAAACACAAAAAAAAAAACACACACACAACAAAAAGAGGCTGAGCAAAAGTCATCGCCCACAAAAATCATTTCACATAGTCGTTGAAGTGGGTATGCCGAATGTGTTAGCGTTATCTGGACTTAGTTAGTCTCACAGGTTTTAGTCTGAGCAGCGACGACGACTGAATTCAGTGTGTCTGAAGTCTCAAGTCTGTGCAAATCAGGTAAAAGTTTCGTGCGTGATGCGTTGCCAAAATAATTTATGAGATTGAACCACAACAAAACTCAACAAAACGTAGCGCCCAATTTGCGTGCGTTACTCTCATACTACCAATAAAAACAAGAAATATAACAAAAAGCGAGCATTATGAATTTCTTAGCTTTCATGCTCCTAAATTCCCATCTTAGGAATCATGCACAGAAATTCCCATCACTTTTTTGTCAGCTAATGCGGAAGCAAAAAAACATAAAGCCCACACTAGATGCTTAAGTGCATTCAACCAGTAGGACAAAAGGGCATATTCACATGTGAACAGACATGCAAACAAATATTTCAGTGTAAACATCTTCAGTTCAAGGGGAATTAATGGATTTGTGCCACTGTAAAAAGGAATCCAAAATTATATTTAAAGAAATTTTTAAATATATTGAGGCCGATTACGCAAAGTAAAATAAATCTGATTTTGAAACATTATTTAATTATTTTTAAAGTGCACCTTATAAAAAGCTGAGTAGTTAGAACTCAGAACTCATCATTCTGCTTGATGGATGTGATCACTGCGTATATAATTTAAAGGATTTTTAATTACAGGTTAACAAAGCTAATAAATGGTTACAAATATTAATTTAACGTTGCATTTTAGAGATAAAACATTGGAGTATAATTCGAAATGTTTTAGTTTATAAATTATAGCGTAAATTTTAAGATTTATTTTTGGTGCTCAAAGCTGATCACTAAATATCTAATTACACTTTTAAATAAAACACTAAAGAAATGCTTAAAACATGCCTTTTAAAGGGTATAAATTGACTAAGGCCGTTGATAAAACAGCCACATTAAGTGGTTTAACCCAGTAAAAAGTGTTAAAGAACAGAAATAGGCCAATATATAATAAACTGATGTTTGAAAGTGTTAAATTGTAGTTAACAATATTAAAAGAAAAGCAGAATGTATTAAAATGGTACTAAAATTGATTCCAAGTTCTTGACATACCAAAATATTTGAAGCTGCTGTAATTTATTTAAATTTATTATAATGTTCTAAAAGTTAATGTTATATGGCAATGTAATGCATTTAAAATGTTATATTTTTCAACTAGCAACGATTTGATACCACAAGTTGGCCCAGAAACACGATCAGGTGACTCAGCTTCATTAAGAAACACAATTTTCGCCAACTATTTGCATAATAAAAGGCAAAAGGAACAAATAACTTTGGTTAGTAGCCGTTGTAGTTGGTTATTTGAGTGTATTACGATACATGAGTGTAAGCGTTCGTTTTCAAACATAGCTGCATCAAAATTGATTTCATTTGCAAAGAGGAAATTAAAAAGTCCACACAAAATGAAATTGAAATGCAAGATAAATGTAAATTTTGCACAACGTGGCCGCGAATTTCGAACGCAAGAGCAGAGAGCTGAGAGCAGAGCAAGTGTCGAAACTGCGGCGTGTGTTAGGCTCGTGGCAAAGCCTTGGAATACGCCTGCCAGCCAACCAGCCAGCTAGCCTGCCTGCCAAGACTGGCCCAGACGCAGTCCTCATCAGAGCAGACCCTGGCTAAAACCAAAGCCGAGTGCAGTTTTACACTGTGTTGTGCAGCAAAGTGCAGATCGCAGTTATTTCAGTTCAGTTTTTGATTTTTTTCTTGCGTTTTTTCGCTGCCCTCCTCGATGTGTTGGCTGTTTGGTGTTTAAGCCGGTCTTTGCTGTCTGCTCGAGTCTACCTGGATGACTGGCTTGCTTGGCTTGGCCTGGCGAATAAACTCGCACTCTGCTATTCGTCATAAGACTGCTAGAACACAACTCCGAGTCCGAGTGCGAGTCCGAGTTCGACTTCGAATCCCTTGAATTTCACTTGATCCAACGTTGTGCGTACATGCCGCATGAATACATTTATGAATGAGTTTTACTACTTCATTAAAAAGCCAGATGTCGGCCCCGTCATGACAGTGGGAGTGAATCAGGGCCAGGGGGCTGAAGGGGGTGCTGTCTAAAGAAGTCGGTGGAAGTTGGTGGAATGAATTGAGTGCGTATATGCATATGCATACTACTCGTGGAAAGGAGCAGGAGTTGGGACACGGAGCAGGGAACACGGAGCAAGAGGCAGCGACGAGAGCGTAATAAACAGAAATCGATTATCGTTCTCCACGTATTTCCATTGTTGTTACGAATATTATTATATTTAGAGTTTGTGCGCTTCTTCCTCCTCAATTCGTTTAATTTATAGCCGAAAACTCTTTTATTTTTGCTGCTGTCCATCCGGTAGATACAAGACTGCACATAGTTCTACAACACCGGACGTCCAGTCAATTGGGGGAGAAAAATATGAAAAAGATAAGATGAATGCTGTTTCCTCTTCATATACTCGTACAAATCACATCCGGCATGCAGATTTTAGTTTATTTAAATTCAAAACTAATCAAACTTACCATAACCAATACATAAATGTATTGAGTTTGTTTGCCAATTCTGTTGTGAGTTGTCATCGAGTTGGCAAATGATAAATTTACTTAAGAAATTTACCCTGAGGAGACATTAGAGCCCTCTCGCACATACCTTCATGCACTACCGTATTGGCCCAGAACATGGCCTAATTGGCAGTTCTCAAATATAGGCTCTGCCGGCAGCGAAATCAAGCCAGCAGCGAAATGGAGCGAATACGCGTACGCGTTCGCGTACGAGTTCGCGAGACAGTCGAGACCTGGAACACATTTTCGGTTAAGTGGAACGATTTGATGTAGTAATTTTAGTAATAACGGCAGCAGACAGATGCCAATTTGTGGCCATAGCTACTGTTTAACTACTCCAAATCGTTACGTCATCGGCGAGGAATTTCTAAAAGTGAGAAAGAGAGGGAGGCACAAAGAGACGATACATTGTATCTGAAGAAAAGTAAATTAATCGCAGCTCCCGCACTTTACAATCAAACATGCAGTGCTGTACCTTCCTTACACCCTTTTCAAAACTTCATCCAGAGTTGTTAAAGTTCTGAACATCTTATTTTTCTTAAATTAATTGAGTGATTTCTTAAATTAAGCTAACACGGTTGAATGAGACATAAATAATTAAAGTCATTTTCTAACAAATACAACACTAAAAACTATAAAACATCTACAACTATATAAATAGATATACATATATTTCAGCTATAGCTGCAAGCAATTAAGGTTTTCAATTACTGAATCCAGTAATAAGCTTGATAAGTATGCAATATTTTTTTTTTAATCTGTAGCATTAACATCGAGTTCGAAATTGATTTATTTATGGAATTTGTCAGTATATACAAATATTTTAATGGGTCACAATATTTTTTAAGCACTTTCCCAATACACTTTTCAAATTAAAATATTAATATATGAATAAATTTCCAGAAAATACTAAAAAGGATCAACTCACGAACTTACTACACATTTGCATTTACAATACTCACTTAGTAAACTGCCTGTGTGCCAAGTTTTCATTTAATTTCAAACTATTTAAGAGCATAAACTTTAATTTAAAATGCCGTCCGAAGATTAAAATCACTCATACATTTTAACAGCCTTTTCAATTCATGTAATCAACTATCAGTGCTATCGATAATTACAATGTTTGCTCGCAGCTGCCATTCGAAAATGATTACACGCCATCTAGTGGTTGTTGGTCTAATTTGATTTACAGAGCTTTTGTAAACACAACTGCTTAGATTGCCAATTGACAATAGAGGGCGCCATAGGCGTTAGCGCAATATTCAGCAGATGGCGTTTAAGGGCGGATTGAAATATTGATTGCCCACATGTGAAACTAAAATGAAAGTATATTTAATATGGCTGTAGAAACGTTTCTAAAGATATTATACTTTGAATTAGTTTGCACTCTGCCAATGGAAAAGTGTAATATACATATATAAATATATAAAAAGGGCTTGTGCAGGGCACTGTTTTACAGAATTATTATTTAAGCAATTTGATCTAAAATATTTTATGTTTGAGACTTAAATTTCTTAGAAGCTCTAAGCGTCGTATAGTATTTTTTTCTTTTAATTCATTTAGGTCTACACTGTGACGCAAACGGTTAGTTACTACTGAAAATAAAACCACATTAATCACATTTCAATCGTTTTACCTAATAAAAAATTTAAAAATTTAAAGCATCTTCCTAGTCCAATTAAAACTAAAATCTTTAACTTTTCATAATAGGTCCATTAATAATCTGTCAAGTTGGCATAGAATTCAAATAACAAGATCTCCTATTTCAATTCTTAATTTACTTGTAGCGGGTTTAAGAAAGTGCTTTGAATTTAATATACTGAAAGAAATTTAAGGATACCGACCAAAAATCAATCGTATGCCGAATAATGTTAAACCATTAATTTTTAAAAAGTTGAAAAAACTTTCAATTCGGTGTTAACACAATTTCCAAGTTGCGCAAGTTGCTAGCTTCTCTCTGACTGATAAAATTGAAAGCTTGCTCCCCTAACGACGATTTAGCTTAAACTATGCAATCTAAATAAAAACACTGATATATGTACATATATGACTGCTTAAATAATATACATATAAATAAATAAATATATTGAACAGACAATAGAGAGGTAATCCACAGCAATACGTTTGGCTCTTTACCTGTGTAATAGGTAAAGTCAGAATTTGGAGTCAAAGCTCTTTTAATGACAATTGATCATTGGCGAGTGGATAGCATTTCATTAGAATACCATATGTATGTTTCTATGTCTGTATGTGTGTTTGTGTATGCGTTCTGCACACACTTGAGGTGGAGGTGAAACTATTTCGACCTGTTCAACGGCTTCCATCTGTCTACCTGTGCCTTCAGAAACCAGACAGTCAACCATTCCAACCTTTATAATTTATTTATTTATATCTTGAATTACGGTATGGGAGTATTGACCACCAGTGTAAATTTCAAATTTCAGCATATTCACGACTGACAATAGCTTACAATTCAAAATCTCGTGTGATTGAAAATACAATACTCGAAAAAAAAAAAAAAAAAATTAAAGAAAAAATAGCAAAAAATAAATAAAAATCTAATGAGGAAAGAAATCCTCCACTCACGCCGACTTTTGCACTCGTGAAGCTCAAAAATATACCAAGCTATGAATTTAGCTTTATTTTCTTGGCCCACTTAGTAGTTACTAGTTTTGTTAACTAACACACAATGGAGACTGATAGTTTATAAATATAAATTTCCTAGAAGAAGACTTATGTCTTAAGTTACACTCCGTCTACGTACTGATAGAGATGACGGTAGTAGCCAAGAATAAACAGCTGGACAATGGATGGATTTTGAATCGCGTCTTGGCTTGAACCGCCCAAAATGAAATCATACTGGGAGTAGTCGATGATCATACGACCCGTTCCCCACTTCAAACTGACCGAGTACAATGGTACTTACACCTGTAAATCTCCATACTCAAAAGCAATTCGTCTAATCAGCTATCATGAGGTGAATCGGTTGCGATTCGTATCCGTATCGATGATGGGTCTTGTTATGTTTGAGTTTCAGTTTGAGTATATATTAGTATAGAAAGAGCAATTATGTAATTTGGAAGGCCTCGGTGAGCGGTATAGTCTGCCTCCTCTGCTTCTTATACTTCTTCTTACCGTTGCCAACAACAACAAAAAGCAGCTAAAAAGAAAAATGTTGTTTTGAATTATTCTTCTTGGGCCAAAATATTACGAAACTTAACTGAGGTCCGAAACCTAACATTTTTTTTTTTTATTTTATTTCTTCTTGGTTTTTTCTTGGCTTTTGATCAAAAGTCTAACGCACATTTTTCAGTGAGTATGCATGAAATCTGTGGAGTAAAACAGACAAAACCAACTAAAAGCCGAAATTCGTACAAAAAAAAGCAAACCGGTTTATCTGTATCGTTAAATATTCTATTAGATGCTGGCAAATGACAAGATAATCCAAAGTAATCAATCAAAATTATTTTAATTTATAAAGCCACAATAAAGTCGTGTCCAGATCGCAATTGCCACGTTCGCGCTAAAGGCAACTAAAGCCACAGACATTTACATATACATATCTATGTATAGCTAGCTTCACATATGTAAATTTACCTTAAGTACATATGATTAGAAGTACAGGTAAATACTAGAGTAACTACCTTAGTGGTATGAGTTAATGCTCGGTCGCATGCCATACATATTTAGCGACTTTTGGGAGATTTGTTTACACGCCTAACGTAATTTGCCATCATACGGGGAATTATTGTGGTAGCCACATTTAAAGAGTCAACAATGGGAGTTATGAATAACCAGACATTAGTAGTCATTGTCGTGTGCCTCAACTTGTATTTAGCTTCTTTTTTTTTTTGTGGCACACATTATCAACGAACATCTTCTCGCATCCTGCATTTTCTAAGGACGTGCGAGAACAGGATGTCACAATGGCTTTCCATATCGGAGGCCATTCACGACCACATCTCTTTGACTCACCCCTTTCGTGCCCTGGACGTTCTTATACTGTAGCTGTTTGCATTCTTTAGCTTTAGCTTTAAACCGCCATTAATGCCATTTGTATCGCGACTACAGTTATGATTTGCAGCGACAGCCATGTTTTCTCTAACGGTTCGTGATTTTCACTGTAAGCTTTTTGCCGTTTTTTCTAGTTTTGGGTTGAATTGATTGAATGATTGGATTAGCTGTGGAATATATCAAATTTGGACTTATACACATTATAAATTTTTTTTATGAAACTATGTTTGCTTTTAATCAAAAGTCAGCGCAAAGTTTGTACAGTTGAGCTTGGTTTGCATACTACAAATTTAACTAGTGAGTCGATTACAATGAAATTTCTACAACTCATTAAACGTGCACACACATACGTACATGTGTATGTGTGAATGTGCAATCATATTTATTGATGGCTGTGAGTAAAAAGATTTTGATTCGTTATGTTTCCTAAAATTCTGCAACAAAAAAGAAACTACCACAATCACACTTCAATTGTTGACACTGTGAGCGTATGTATATGTGTGCGTTGTATGTGTGTGTGCTCTGCACTGACTCGGCAAATGCAAAAAAAAAAGAAACACGACGAAGCTGTGTTACGACGCCGGCGTCAAGAGTTGCTCTGATGCTGTTGCGCTGCTGCTGCTGCTTCTGCTGCCGCTGTTGTTGTTGTTTTTGCCGCTGCCTTTGGATTTGCTGCCGCTGCCTCCGTTGTTGTTGTTGTTCTTGTTGCTTTTGTTATTTCTGCTGCTGCTGCTGGTGGTGGGGCTGCCCTATCGGCACGCGGTCGCGACCAGTTTTCATTTCGCTTTTGGCTTTCACGGGCTGCTGTCGTCGCTGCCGCTGTCGCTGTCGTCGCCGTCGGGTCAATCAAGTTGTGCCAATATTTAATAATTATTGTACTGAATTAACCCACCGTTGGTGTGCTCATAACCAAAACACAAATATTTAAGAACTCTTTCAAAACGCAAACGAGAACAAGCAAAAACATAATTAACTAAAACATGGACATTTATTTAAGAACTATACCCAAAGTTGAATTGTGATTAATTTAGTATTGTTGTGGGTATAGTCAGAAGTGTTCTACTATATCTAGCATATGGGTGATTCAGTATTTGATTCGGGAAACAATTCCGTTAGTTGCATGCACGATATGATAACATGACTTTATCCTATGTGGATATGCCCGCTGTAATCGAAATACAGGTAAGACTAGAGATATAGTGGTATTCTCGATGAGATGAGTTGAGTTAGTGTTGCTCATGGCGGAGTAATCATACTATAGGATTAATACGATATTTGTACAACTGCCGACGGCAATTCAGTCAGGAAACTGATGGTTTTGCATAGAGACTTCGCAGACCTCTTAGACTGATCACACTACAGACGAAACTACAACTTATACGTAGCTGAAATTCGTACACAATAAAGACTTGATAATCTTAGCATATAAACCCCAAAAGTTCCCCAAGAATAAATTCAATTTTTAGCCCTCTTCATTGTAATGCTTTCTATTAAAAAGCCCAGCAAATTTTTTCTCTTTTCCGAGAATCTAGGAATTTTGAGTTTTAACACTTTTGTTCGAGGTGTGCGATACAATCAATCAAAAGTCGAGAATACTCAAATTTGAGTACACGTTTGTATTTAAATTCTCTTACTAACTGGTAGCTAACAAAGACACGCAATTTATCAATTCGAAATATAGAAATCTTTAATGAAATCCGGAATTTGATTGTGGAATTAATTTATTTGAATTTTATATGTTTTGGGCGCAAATCAGTTAAGTTTAGTGTTAATTAAGTTCTGTTCTTTATTTAACAAATTATGCAGAATAACTAATCAATATCTTTATGTGAATCAGACTTTTAACTTAATGCCAAAATAGAAAAAACAAATCAAGAAGAATATTTTAAGAATTATTTTATTTTTGTTATGAATAAAACTTTAACTATATTCAATTACAGGAACGCCTTAGCGGCCATGGTAGTTTGGGTCTCTCGAGCAGCAGTCCCGCTTATACAACCCATTCAGGTGGACATTCAGGCCGTGGTGGTCCAACTTCTGGGCACAGTGGGCACAGCGGCACTCATGGGTCGGCAGCAACCATGCATCATCAATCACTGCAGTCTGATTTTCAACCTCCATACTTTCCGCCACCTTTCCACCATTCAGCTCAAAGCCCACCTCAGCAACAGGTAAGTGCTCCATATTGGGACGCCACTCGATTGGGACGCATCATTTCCAAAATAGTTTAGATTTCCGGCTATTTACAGAATCACGGGCCGCTCGAGTATTTGGGCACGGATCCGTATGGCCAACCGCTGTCATCACTACATCATGCGCCTCTTCATCACTACAATCAGTTGGCGGGTCTCAGGTCGACACAGGATCAACTGGGTATCCACAGAACCCACAGGGATGCTGAGCTGCAAGGACATGTCGTAAGTATCCCAGAAATAACTAGAGTAGAATAAGCGAGTTGGTATTTTTGCTAGCTGAGAATTCTTGATTAAGAATTTGGTCAAATTCTTTGCTTGCCAAACTTCAACTTACAGAGAGAGATGGTGAGAGAGAGAGAGAGAGAAAGAAAGCACTTGAAACTTCACATTCTTAGCTTATAATCGTCGACGTTAACGTTATGGCTTTATGAATTCCATTTAACTGCATTATGAAACACTAAAAAAATCCTATGAAGTATTTGAAAAATGTTCTTGGGATTTCTGCTTGAAACATCTTTGCGAATAGCAACACAAATTCCAGGGGCCAAAAGGAAAAGAGTTTATGTACTTACATGTACGTGTGCGTGTGTGTGTGTGCATGTTATTAAGACAAGTACACGCACACTCTTGCGTGCTTTTAACGAACTTTGCCCTTGCAACCACGGTTAGGGCAGTTTGTGCTGCCTTCCAACCGAACTTCCCAAAGGCGTATCCCCCGTAGTGCTTGTGCGCATACTACAGCCATGCCTCCTATAAGGACTACACACACACTAGCACACACACACACACATACATGACTGCCTAAACACTGGATTGGCTCAGCTGTTGGCTGCTTCAACCCCAGGGCCTACAGTGTGTCCATAATTGGAGAGGAATGTTTACTAGCAGTATTATAAATATTCGCATATTAAATAACATATAACTTTATATATATGGACATTTAAGATATGCATCGACCGATTAGTTTATTTAAGTACACTTATTTACTGGCATCAAGATTAAGGCTTGCATGGTATAAGCTGTGACGCTTTTATGTTTGGGTCAACTTAGTATACGCCTTAATTAAGAAGTGGCCATTTTATGTTACACTACTGTACTTCATACAATGCGTAAATAGAATGGATTAAAATGGCTTGGAATTATGGTCAGAAACAAATCCTTAAGGATGGTTAAACTGTTTTTAGAGGAATTAAATTTTCAATAGGTGCCTCTAAACTCATCTGTTCAATTTTACAATCTATGCATTTATTTTATGAATAGAACTTTGTTACAATCACCACAATATTTTATTTCCAAGCCAACCCAGTTCGATTATATATCTAAAGCTCTCATAGTTGCCGTCGGTTTCCTTACTCTATCTTAAAATCTTCTAGTAATACTTATGATTGATTAATGTTACTTTTGACCTCTACAGACTCAGCTGTCCCATGGTTTTCCATACACGGAGAGAAGAAGCGACTACGGCAGTGCAATATCAGCAGGCGCAGCACACGGCACCAGACTTGGACACGAGCACGAATCTCTGGCCTTACATCAAGCTTTGCAAAATGCTGTGGACGATGTGCAAGCGCCTGCCCTGGATGACAATGTGGCTTTCATGTCAGATTTACCTCTAATAAAAAGTGAGTGAGAAAATCAAATGGTAGTAGAACTGAAAGTAGATGATATTAAGGGGTTATGTAGATTTAGGCTTAGAACTGATGGGACTTTAAATTACTTAAGAATAACTTTGAAAGGACAATAAGCCCATACGATCAGCAGTAGGCCAAGTATGCCTAAGTTTAGAGCTTGTTAATAGCCAATCACTTTGATTATTACCTTACTTACTTTTCTAAAATCACACCGATAAGAGACACACACAGCGAAACAATGAAGTGTTAACAACTTTTGTGTGTTTGTGCCATATGAAATACATGATCCCCATGCCAATTATTTTTGTACGGGTATTTGTCATGTTTTATTTCCCTAAAATGCCAGCAAACCTTACCCTACAAAGTACATTATCAAAAAATATGAATTGAGTTTAAGGCGGTACCACAAACATGCGAAAATAACAATGACCAGCAACCCCTGAATTCATGGCTTCATGGTTGCCTATTAGGTGTGCAGTGAAATTTTAGCTGTAGCTGCTCTAATTGGCAGGATTACTGTAAAATGATCCTTGAACACTGCCAAACTGTGTTCACACTCTTCAATTCGACAATAAAACATTAGCACAAAGACAAGTATTTCCTTTACATAAAAAAAAAAACATTCGTAGTTACAATAAAAATAATACTAAACTGCATTTTGTACTCCACAGGCATGAAAAGTGGGAAGGAAGCTGGAAACCTGGGTTCAGGGTCACCAAGTGAAGTATTTTGCGCAGTCCCCGGTCGTCTCAGTCTGCTGTCGAGTACTTCCAAATATAAGGTCACAATTGCGGAAGTTCAGCGCAGATTGTCACCGCCCGAGTGCTTAAATGCATCGCTACTGGGTGGCGTGCTAAGAAGGTAAGCACTCTCTACTCAATACCACTAAGCTTGTGACTAACTAAATATTATGGAAATTTTAGGGCGAAGAGCAAAAATGGCGGTCGTTTACTGCGTGAGAAGCTTGAGAAGATTGGTTTAAATCTGCCAGCTGGACGCCGAAAAGCAGCAAATGTTACGCTGTTAACATCCTTGGTGGAGGGAGAAGCCACTCATCTGGCCAAGGACTTTCACTTTGTGTGCGAAACCGAGTTTCCAGCCAGACAACTGGCCGAGTACATTGTGCGCCATCAAACTGAGCCACAGGATTCATATCGACGGAAAGAGCTCATCCTGCACTCGCAACAAGTAAGTCAGAAATTTTAGGGGGTATCTTGGGGTATATTATTTTGGGCTATCAACAAGTAAGTGTCAGTTTTAAGAGGGTATCTGTAAGAACGCTGCAGATGAGTGTCTCGACTGTTGATGCCCAGGGGGCATATGTTTTATTTTAGATAGTTATATACTTATACATATGTAAATCTATTTCCCCCAGAGGCTCAGCAATATAGACAGAGGTTAGCATAAACCCTTAGTTACCTATTATAAGCAGGGATATAATTTTAGATTATATTTTTTTAAAGCTTATTTTAGTAGAAGTTTTCTCTCAGATAAAAACCAAATTTTACTTGGAGACTTACCTTTGTTTATGCTTATTTTCTTCCTTTAGATAACAAAAGAGCTAATGCAGATATTGAGCCAAGATCGGACCACACACTTCGGCACAAGATCCCAGCATTTATTGGAGCCTTCAATGCAAAGACACTTGACCCACTTCTCCTTGATAACGCACGGATTTGGTTCCCCTGCAATTATTGCTGTGCTCCACGCTTTTCAGGTAATTTAATCGAAATAAATACCCTAACTGGTAATAGCTTAAAACTGAATCCACTTGCAGACGTTTCTTAATGAATCATTGAATTATTTGGAAAAACTCTATCCCTCGAATGGAGGCGGCATGGTGTCTTCATCTCTGGATAAAAGTAAAATTGACAACGATAAGAAATGATAGACTACAAACATTGCAACAAAAAAGCAACTCGTAATTTAAAAAAGAAAACAACAAAAATCTTATAATACAAAATTAGGTACAATATAAATATATATATATTCGAATAAGTAATAAATTATTGTAAATTTATTTAATTTAGTGTAAATTATTGGAAATTTGTAAAAGCGTAATTTTTAAGTACATATTAAACACATATGTACATACATTCAAATGTATTATGATTTTCTTAAAATTAGGAAACTAAATCAACTTATTTCCGTCAAAAGTCACCAAGGGGTTTACAACACTTAAAAAAAAATCAAATCACGTAAAGAAAATGAAAAATGAAAAACGAAAGCAAATATCCGGGTTTTATTTTTTAAGTATTCTACTATTTAAACATTTTAAAATTATACAAACAAATAAAATATGTTTTTAAAACAAGCAAGTTGGTGTAACCTTTAGTGGGAGTAACTGCATTTTAAGGTAAGTTTAAATTTCACAAATAAAATATAAAAATTTTGTCACACTTAATAAAATTTATTGAAATTTACAGCTAGTTAAATATTCAAGACAATCCGCCTCTATCTCTTCTTATTTTTAAGTGCTTTTAGTGCCAGCATCTTCTTTCTCATCTTTTCAAATTTGTTGGCAGCTCCAAACCATTTTATAAATTTATCCATTATCTAGACAAAAACAAGAAGTAACTCCTTTATAAATGTATACACATATTCCATAATTACCTTCACTTCCGGTGGAAACATGGGTGGATTACATTCGGACAGAAAATACTCTAAAAACTCCATTGGATTTAGCGACTCGCAGTTAAGACGCATTTTCCTTTCCACACTCAGCGTCTTGGCTATGTTGTCGGTAATGTCTCCGGAGTTATAGGCTTGTAGAATCTTTGCCAGTGCGGAGTAGGCATAACTCTCCATGTCATCTGGTACATTCTCGGTCATTAGTTCCAGCCAAAGCAGGAAACTAGTGCCATAATCACACTTGGGTATAAGCAGGATTTTCTGGAAAGTCGTCTTCAGTTTTCCCTTGGCCGCCCAAGGCATATTACTGGTGCCAAGTATCACAATCCTGTCGTTTTTCTTGATGGGTTTCAGGATCTTCTTACCAATAAATGGAGCGAGTAGCGTTGGCTTTAACCCGATTTCTTCAGGTGGAACTTTCTTGGCAAATACGCGTTGTGCTTCTTCTATATATAAAATCGCAGGTTGAAAGGCTTTTGCCACCTTCATGACTTTATGCAAGAACATGTTCATATCGTTGGCGTAATGCACTGTCTTTTCGGGACTCAGATTTATAAAAACAGCATCTGTGGGTAAAATTAGAAGAAGGCTTTATGTATTTAATAATTATTATATTTTTGTACATACCCAATTCAGATGCAATTATGTTGCAAAGCAGCTCTTTACCACTGTTCAGTGGTCCGACGAGTAAAATGGATTTTGGTTTGGGTAATTCGAACTCACTCATGCCCAGCATGCTCTCCTGAACGACCATTTTGATGTCACCCTTGGCAGGACCAACAGTGCTGAAGGGTAAAATAAAAATATTAATTGAATTTTGTAAGCTTTTAAAAATATGTTGGGCAAGAAGTTAGAAGTGCAACAGAAAGCAGGCTATTTGTTAGTCATGCTCTGCTTTTAAAAAATTTATTTAGGACTAGATTTTTGGAGACTCACGTGTAGTTGTCTTCATCCCTTGTGTCGTCGGCCAAGAAGTTAAAATCAGCTATGAATTCATTGAAGTCTCTGTGAGTTACTGGTTCAATGATGCCATCGTCTTTGAGTTCATTGTAGAGAGAACTCAGAGTTCTGTCACCCGTTGGATCAAATTGTTTCTTCTTCCTTCTGCCCTTCTTTTTCTTAGCTCTCTTCACTTTTTGGGCCTTGTATGGCTGCTTGTCGTCTTTCGCCTTCGCTTCTCTCAAAAGTTCATACTCAACACTGTTTAAAATTAAGAAATTCAAAGGATTAAAGCCAAAAGGTATTACTTAAATTCTGCTCACCGCATATATTCATCCACTAATAGTCGCAATTCATGATGTATTATATCCATTTGTTGTTCGGTTACCCAGTCCTTAATTGGATCGTGATTTTTATTCAGATATTCATCCACATCTCTCCAATCAATGCGAAACCTTTTCATTGTTTCCTCAATTCTGTCTGTAAATTAAAAAATGTATAAACTTGTAGTAAAGTGGAGTAATACCAAATATTCTACATACTCATGGGTTTGCTAGACGAAAGTATATAGCCCACATCAATGATGCCGGCATCTTTTAATTTTTTCCGCCGCTTTGCATCCTTAAGTTTATTTTGTTTTATTTTCTCCCTAAGTTTCTTCTTTTCCGCCTTTTTCTTGTCCTTTAGCTTCTGCTTCTCCTCTTTGCTCATCGGCTTCTTGTTGAGAGATTCTTGGAATTCTAGTGGAGTCTGCGTCTCATCAATAACCACCAGCACTGTACCATTTTTAATGGGATCCGGATACGGATGAAAGTTTCCCGTTTTCGTATAACTTAACAGAATAAGAACTATGTAGAATGTTTGGTAGATTAGACTATTTCATGCACTTACAACTCTTCGAACCAGTGGCGTATGTGATCGGATATATCTTCCATCATCCAAGGTGTATGCAGCTGAAGCAATCGGGTTCTTTCATCCATGATTAGCTTTACAAATTCATCGTCGAGTCTTTGCTTTAATTTCTCATTCTTATACATCTCCATCACCGAGTCGGCAAAGTAATGTGGTCTTTTCAGTGTTCGTGTTTTCTTAGTGCCCAGCAATTCCTTTTTAAATTGTTTTTTTATGAGGAAAATCTTTCTAGTTCTATAGGTTCGCCACCAGGACTGTATAACCCGAGCTGCCTCATGACGCAATGCATTATAAGTTGCCAACTGCCATTCTAGAAGAAGCTACAATAAATATAAATTATCTAAATCATCCTTGATATTTACCATCATTTAGGTCGTCTTTGGCGCCCATATTAATCAGGTCTAGGCAGGATTCCTCAGACTTTATAAAGTCCGCTGAGAATATAGTCCGTTTAACCGGTATGCTCATGGTTTGATTCGGCTTAAACGTGAATCTGTAGTTAACTTTCTTACGCTGTTGCACTACCAAATATTTCTTCTTATCATATTTGATGTTTGCTTTATATAATCGTGCTCTACGTGCTCTCTCATGCGCCTGAATCAACTCTATGGCATCACTCACTTTCACCCAATCTTTTGCCGCACTTTCTTCCTTCTCCTCCTCGTTCATATACAATTGATTCTCGGCAATTATGTTCTGAATATCCAAAGGTCGACGATATAGAAACTGTGGTGACCTCCAGATCATTAGATCGCGCGGAGTGAGTTGTCGCGAGACCAAGACTTTGTCCATGTAGACATATTCACTCAGCTCCATATCCTTCAGCTCCTGCTTGAGGAGCATCAACTGTTGGGTTGCATTTTCCACCAGTGTGCGAACCACGCACCTTTTTTGCACTTGGAATGTGTTGAAGTAAATGAAACTTAGTTTATTTACCAGCTCCACATACAACACATAGAGCTCGCAGAAGATTTTGAATGATATCGCCTTTTCAAACGGAGGATTGATATTCTTTAGACGATTCTGCTTCTTTACCAGCTGTCCGATCTCCTTCGTTGCCGCTATCCATAACTTATGATTTAAATCAAAAGGCATCGTAAAACCGCATTTAACTAAGTATTAAACTTGAAATTTATATAGTCCTCTTTCGATTTTGTACTAACACGTTTATTTTACAAAGCATTCTCGATGTGAAAAAAGATTAGAGCTATCATATAAATTGTCATTAAATTGGTCATTAGTAGAGCTATGCAAATATGGGTTTTTATAGAATTATTATTTTTATTTTTAAATATAAATCCAGCTACACTTGCGCTTAGTGGTAGTTGTTTGCAGTTACTTGTAACTATAATACAGTTTTAATGTGTAAACCAATAACTTCATCACAATCAAATTTAATGTTGTATTATTTATATAGTATATTTAACATTACATTCAGTTATGGCTTTTTATGGGATATGAAATGGAACAACAACAGCCTCTCGGTGATCAATTTGTATACCTAAAACTCCCGACTGAGACTTCTGCATGAACATTCTCATCTGAAAAGTAGGGAATGATACAGCGGATCAATAATCAAACTATGAGAAACCCTTAAATATTGGTTGTATATTTACCTGAGCGGTATCATCCGAGTTAATGGCTTTCGACACACAAGACTGATGATTGGGAACATCTTTTAAGAGACCTAAAAGGGAAAAATTTGTGAGACACTCTTTGTAGTATTCCAGCATTCTAGCCTTAACGAGACATTGTAATGATACTAAATTATATATAAATTTCAAGTTGATCAATTTACAGGAGGCGTAAATCACACAATTTATCTTAAATCACACAAAACATTAAATTTCGAAATGTAAAGCATCAAAATTTGGCTCTGAGCCAACTTGTCACACACATAAAGCTATATCTGGAATGAATAATCTTGCTACGCAATATGCAGTGTGTGCATTTAAAACTGAATCATAATAAGTGCGACTATCAGCTGCGTATTACTGATAGCTGATTGGCTTTGGCGCAAAGACTAACCTTTCAATACGACACAGGGATGTTGGACATTGTTCCACTGCTGCTGAAGACGTTGGGAATATAATTTTATTCTGTCGGTGTACTCCTGGTGCTCCAGTGTGTGTGAGTCCATGGCACCAACGTTAATCATGTTTCTACAGAACAGCAGCAAACAAATTATTACACATTTCCAGAATTGAGTTTATATACTTACATTGCTGTATTTTGCACCAATCGGGACAGTGCATTTTGATCATCCTTCTTTGGCAGTGATTGGGAGAAATCATTGCTTAAATCAGCTGAGTTGCTTCTTCGCAGTGCTGGACTTTGATTAACTGAGTCTGCCAGAAGATGAGTTCTTTCGCTTGGCTCGATGCCCTAAACAAAGACAGTTAAGCAATACTCAAGTACAATTAATGTTATACTTACTTGACTTCCCAAGTCCTCTGTGCAGTGCCAGCAGCTGCATAGTGAAGCTAAACAATCTAAAATTGAACGAATATAATCCATTTGTGGGCTATGCCTAGCAAATAATATTGGTATGTTTATAATTTTTAGTGGTGAGAAGAATTAAAAATATCCGTATTATGGGCACTCCCAAAAAATACCAAAAAAAGAATCGATAAATTGAATTGAATGAAAACATCGTATTTCAAAAACCACGAATAATCTAGAAAGATTGTGTATTTAGTTTAAATTATTACTGAAGATAAATAATTTATTTATTTGTTTGTTAAGGTTTCTTCTTATTAAATAACAGCGCAGCAGCAATCGAAGCTACACAAATGCTAAAACTGGCGGCGCTGCTATAGATGGTCCACATGAAGCGCAGTCATACCTGTAATGTACCAGTAGCGACTATCGGTTTATGAATGACGTGTTAATATCGATAAGTGTCTGTTCGTTTGTGTGCATCACTAATTGCAAGTCTTATCAGCAAAGCGAGATGGTGATTGTTTGGGTGTAAGTATAATATAATTTATAGCTGAATTGATCACTGAAATGTTTACATTACAACAGATTTTGGCTGCTAGTATGGCTGCTGTTTACAGTCTCTGTTTTCTTCTTCTGTCTTCGGCAATTCCTTCTTCACACTAAGAAGCGAATGCACTCCTCCTCATCGAAGAAAAGATTAAATGTTGGCATTTTTCACCCTTACTGCAATGCAGGTGGCGGTGGCGAAAGGGTATTGTGGTGTGCAGTGCGTGCATTACAGGTATACATAAAATCATAAATGAATGCGCAGACACTAATTGAAACTATGATGGTATTTTAGAAAAAGTATGATAACATTAAGATTGTTATCTACACTGGAGACATCGATTCGACTCCGAGTGCCATTTTGGAGAAGGCTAAGAACGTTTTCAATATAACACTGGATGTTGATCAAATAACATTTGTGTTTCTAAAGCAACGACATTGGGTTGAAGCCATGAACTACCCACACTTCACTCTGTTGGGCCAAAGCTTGGGCTCCATCGTTTTGGGGTTGGAAGCAGCCTGCAGATTTCCCCCAGATATTTTCATAGATACAATGGGCTATTCATTCACATTCCCAGTCTTTCGTTACCTGGCTGGCTCCAGAGTAGGCTGCTACATCCATTACCCTGTTATTAGCACCGACATGCTTAAGCAAGTGCAATTCCGTCAACCGGCTCACAATAATAAGGATTACGTGGCTAGAAATCCGTTTCTTACACAGGTCAAACTCATCTACTACCTGGGATTTTCTAAGGTAAATGGTCGCTATAGTCTTGATTTTATATTAAACCTTATTAAACTCAGTTTCTTAACGTCTTTAGATGTATAAATGGGTAAGCCTCTGCTCGGAGACCATAATGGTGAATTCATCGTGGACCGAAAATCACATCATAGAGTTGTTCAATGTCCCATTAAAAACTCATCGCGTTTATCCGCCCTGTGAAACAGCGCATCTGAAGAAGCTTGAACGCAATGAAAAAGACAACGAAATCTTAATTTTGTCCGTGGGACAGTTTCGACCCGAAAAGAATCATCCGCTGCAGCTACAAGCTCTCTATGAACTACGCACACTTCTGGCCAGGAACGAAGCTTTGTGGAATCGCATTAAACTGCTCATTGTTGGATCTTGCCGTAATGATGAGGATTATGAGAGATTGAGGAACATGCAGGACTTGACCAAACATTTGTCTCTGGAGAACTCGATTGAATTTAAAGTGAATGTCCCTTACGACGAGCTACTAAAACTATATCAACAGTCCAAAATCGGTATACATACTATGTGGAATGAGCACTTTGGAATTGGAATTGTTGAGTGCATGGCAGCTGGTCTCATCATGATTGCCCACAAGTCTGGAGGGCCGTTATTGGACATAGTTGAGACCTCCAAAGGTAGCCAGAATGGCTATTTGGCAACTGACGCTTTTGAATATGCCAACAACATATTGAGTATTATAATGAATCCAAAGAAAGTAAACGAAAGCATTACAAATGCAGCCAGGTTCGTTATCGTTAATTTTTTTCATTTACTAAGTATTAACTTCTATTTTCTTTAGGTCCTCTGTTGAGAGGTTCTCCGAGAAAGAGTTTGACGAGCAGTTCTTGCGTGCAATTTCCCCAATATTCCTATAAGCAGATAATTCCACTATTTATAAAAACGCGTCCCAAAGATAAGCAAAACATAACTAATAAATGTAATTGATGTCAGATATTAAACTTATCTGTATTTACATATATCAGTGTCTAATTGTACTTATATGTGTCTATAATAAATAAAATTTATTCTGGAAAACTGTTTTGCAAATCGAATTTGGGGCATAAAGAGATTACTGTATTTCTTAAACTTCCCTCCGTTTTATGTTAATTAAGTTTAAATTCATTGCAATATTACTTATTAAAATGATATGATTTTTATTTATTAAACATTTACATCGACATATTCTAACATGTGTTTATAATTTTATTTTTATAAATTTTTATTTTTTCGTTTGGTTATTAGTTAATAGTTTAAGGTTATGCTTGAGTGCCTTAATTTTATGAAATATATGAATAATTAAGACATTGCTTAAAGTATTATTACGCATATTCGATATCGTTCTTTTATTTTGTGTAATTGTAATTTTCTACTTAAACTCCAATCTCTAGTGAAATTAATTATGTAGCTGATTATAATGATTTTAAAAAATCTGATGATACGCAGGGCCTTTTTATATAAAACTGATGAATGCAGACACTATTTAAATTATTAATTTGAAATATAATAATGAGTAATAAACAGAAATTTCGTAAAAAGTCCACAAGTCGAGGGCTAAAATATATTCAAATGTGTAAAAAAAATGTATAAACAATTTCAATATTTACAATAGAGATTAGCAGAAGAATTTTGAGAACTCGAGTTTCTTTTCATGATTAATATCTTGATTTTGCTTGTATACTGTCTTACTTTTAAGTAGATATTATTCTAAAAAGACTTTATTTTTATGTATAATCAACATTCTCTCGTTTTTTGGTTGTTTCTCTTTTAATTTAATATAGCCAAGCCTATTATAGTTTTTGCCAAAAAATGTTTTATGATTTTCTGGATTAATGGTTAAAGATATGATGATCTACATATAATTTTTGTTTTGTTTCATTATGATGAATCTATATGTGCTTCAGTTTCGGACTATCTCATATAGTTTTCGTTTTATTCTAACAGTTTATGTTTTTAATGAATGTAATTGCTCAAAATATATTTACAATGTGTTAGCAAGTAGTTTCTATGGGATACATTCTAGATATTATTATTATATGCCTTGGACATGCCGAATATGCTAAGTTTTCTCGCCTTCTATTTTTATTTTCTGTAAGAATTTATTTAATTGCATTAATATACAGTTAATTTTCCATATATTTGAATTCCTTTCACTACTACCGACTTCAGCCAAGTTTAATTTATTTAAAAGTTTGGTTATAATGTCTATAATGCACGACATATGTACACATGTGCAGGGGCGTGACCAGTTTAATTTTATGATTTCTTGTGCCTTTCATGTAAGAACACGGTAGTCAGTGGTGTTCCATTCTAAATTTATAATACCCTAGGAATCTAATTGTAGCGCCACAAACAATACCTCGTTATGTTTTGTTATCTTATGACAAAAGTGAGCAGGCAAAAATTAATGTATATAAAAAAATTATTAAACTATAGATGAAAAGCTTTTAAAAATAGAATTAATTATAGATCTTATGTTTAAAATACATTAATTTTTCAATCAATCAATCTTTACTAAATAATATATTTATGTTAGGAGATTTTTTATGCAGTCGTATACGTGTAGATTGATTGTTTAACAAGTGCTTTAAATATGAGTAATATAAAAACCTTACATTAAATGGCAAAAAAAATCGAACACACTTTTTAAAATAATACTTAGAGATTTTTTAGAGATTCAGTAGTGCTTTTTAAATAATTAGTAATACTTTGCATGCTCAGTATTTGTCTAATCCTACAGATAAATTAATGCTTGTTAGAATGTTAAGATAATGCCTTGTTTTGTTGAACAAGTTTGGGTATTTAGTTATCAATTGCTTTTATATATGTATCCTATAGTTAAGACTTTATGCTTTTGGCCTAGGGTTATTATAACACTTTATCAGTTAATGGAAATTCTAGTACTAAGTATCAAATAATATTTATACAGTTTTGATTTATATAATTAAAATCGTTTTCTTATAAATTTAGCATTTCTCGGATTTATATTTATGTGTGTTTTTATAGGAAATGACTGTTTATATCATGAAATGCGAATTTGTTTTTGTTACTTTAGTTAAAACTTGAGAACTCAATAGAATGCTTACACATAATATTATAAATCTAATATAAATTGGGACCTTTTTGATATTGTATTATATTGGAAAGAAACTTATTATAGATCGTTAATACTCTAGCAATTTAAATATTTATACAGATTTCATTATAAAATCATAAATTTGTAATATCTACTCATACTTTTTGGTTGTTTAAATATTTACACATTCTAAATACGTAGTAAGGCACCATTGAACTTATATTCGCCAATAATTAAACATATTTAAGTATTGATTATAAACGATAAAATTGCCAACATAAAATAAGGTAACATTATTGCAGCTACAGTCATTGATATTCGATTACAGGACGAAATTCCCATTTTATATTCCATGTCGAGGTCCAGAAGAACATCGTGATTGCGGGTGTAAAACTGATGAATGTCACTGATCTAAAAATATAAACAAATCAGGGAGTTAGTAAGAAGCATTACCAAGTATCTTGTGTATATTTTTTCTAAATCACTTACCTCATTCCAACCATATTTATTCTTTGCCTGAACAATCGCCTCGTACACTGCATTATGCTCCAAATTCCTCACTACATAGGACATTAAAAAGTGAGTACCGTCAGTCCGTATCGGTATGGGCTTAATATGATACTCGTGCCATTTACCGGGATGCTGATAAGTTTCGTTCATCTGAAAACAGAGGATGCCAGCATTAGTTATATTTTCTTATTACATTTTTAAAACAAATATTACCAGAAGCCGGCGATACAAGAGTTTTATTTCATCCAATGGTGGAATCGACTCTATTGTCCAAGTCAAGTTATAATGATCAAGGAATCCACTTAATGCCGGTGATATAAAATCTGCCGGTCCTGGACGTCCAGAAACCTCAATGTACTTCTTAGTTCTGCCCAGCGCATTGTCGGCCACACAGCTATAATTTCCAAAATCAGTTGGTTGGAAGTTTCGTATAATCAGACTATATCTATCGTCGTGAGGGTACATCGAACGACGATCCGTAGGATCCAGCAGGAAAGAATTCTGATACCACAACATCTGAAACAAGGGAAACGAAAAGGTTTTAGACAAACGTTTTCAAAGACTTTAGATAAACTTACTTCCGAGTTGACGTCACCGTGAACGACACAAACGAGCTCTATGTCGTATCCCTCGGCAGCATGGACCCAAGCTTTCTCGACAGTTATTTCGGGTGGAGCTTATGGGATAAAAAAACATTGAAAAATATTAATTTATTCAAGAGAATGTTGTGATTATAACCACTTACATAGAATGGTAAGCTGTATATCCATTGAGACCCTTTCCTTAACTCCGTTGTCGGCTGAACACTGATAGGTACCAGCGTGGTGTCTGTCCACATTCTCCAAGATCAGCGTGGAGCTGTCCGATAAGTGGGTGGGACCGGAGTACACGTCCTTCTTGTACCAGAAGATTGTAGGCACTGGATTTCCTGAGGCTTTGCACTCCAGTGTGACTGTGCTTCCCTTGCGTGCAGTAACTTGGCCATTATGTGGGAGTGCCCGCAATGTTGGTGGTACTGAAATTAAAGAAAACTTAATATCCATGCCAATGTAAGTCTATTCAACTACAGTTGCATACCCAATATCTCAACGGTATGAACTTGATCCCTATTTTCTTGGTCTCCAAGTTGGCATATGTAATCGCCAGCATCCTGAGTTTTGACGCCATTGATCTGCAGATTATAGTCTCCCACAATTTTGAATCTTTGGTCTCGGGAGATTTTCAAGTGCCCAGCAGTGAGCACCGATGAACCCTTTCTCCACAATAGCACAAATGATCCCAAATTTTGTACCTTGCATGGCAGCTCTATAGTTTCACCGACTATAACTTTATATAGATGGCCACGGGATAGAAATTTGGGTGCTGTAGTGGGTGCTTCATTATCCGAAAAGGCAGACGATCCATCTGAAAACGTGGCTGTAGGCAAATAGAATTTATAAAAATAGGAATGTTAATAACATATTTTTATATATTTTTATCTGGTATTCAATGAGACAATAGTATTTAATTTCATTGACTGAAATTGCCGTAATTGACATTTACCTGTAAGCAAAATAGTAAAAGCCAGGAAAGAAATGAGCCACTGCCACATCGGCAACTGATGGGTTATGTATGTTATCTGTAATAAAGGAAATTAATTATATTAATCGCGAAAAAGAGAAGCAAACAAGATTAATTGTTTCAAAGATATAACATAAAAGATTTTAAATGAGTTCTTCTCCCACACTAATAAATGTGTAATATATAATTTTTTATACTTTAGAAATAGCCTAGTGTCTAGTGATTAGGCTCTAAAACAAAAGATTTATTCACCAGAAGCTTTCAAAATACATTAAAATATTTATCCCATTTCAATAAAAAGCTTAAATTTTTTTTTTAACTTTCTCTATAATCTTTATAATATTATTTTACAAAATTGTAGCTGTTTAATAAATTTATGAAACATGGCCCACAGTTAAAGGGCAAATAACTGTATCGTGCATAATTAGCTCACGATTTCAGCATGTTTGAATTTGAACAATAAAACAACAAAAGTTTGTAACAATAACACCGTCGTTATTTGAAGACATTCAAATTTGATATCATTTCCCACTTTTGTATCAATCAATCATCTAAAGAATGTTTATCTATGATTGATTTCAATGTTTGATTATAGGATTAAATATGATTACTGCAAACATACTTACATATGTGCACATTAAGTAGTAGTTAGGAACGAGGTTTCTACTGTAAACTCATACTTATTTAAGCTTACTACTTATATAAACTAACAGATTAAATCTTTACTTTAAATTTAATTAATTAAGTAAGTTCCAAGGCGCACATAAACTAATACACATACACATGAATTTCATTTGAAGATTAATAGTGAATTGATACTCATGCTCTAATACATGGGATAAAAAACACACACATACATGTTCATGTGATGGAAAGTCACATGAAAACCATTTAAATTAATTCATATAATAAATAAAAACTCTTGTATCTTAGATTGGAAACAATTTGTTTCCACAGATACACATGAACATTAAAAGTATGTACAAGCACCTACTTGCACACTTACATACATACATACATAAATGGCCAAAAAAAAAGAGATGAAACTTGGATATCAAATGGGGCATTAGCAGATATTTACATAAAGTATGAATGTGTGATTGTGTGTATTTTTTCCGTATACTGTGTTTATGGTTAATAAAAGAATTTATGAGTATGCTAGCAAATACATATTTATGTAATATATACATTTGCACCCACATACATATAAATGAATATATATGTATTGGTTTGGAGCTCTTCGATGCAAAACTAGGCGAACACGAACACTTACCATTTTATTACTCGTTTTTTTAATCCTATTGTGCTTATTCCATAAAACAATGACCCGTATTCCGATTTCACATATACTTATTATGTATTTAGAACAACAATTTGTCTTATTTGAATTAAATAAATAGTTTTCTTTATCAGTTAGAAAATACACCAACGATTCTGGATGACAAGTATAATTGTATTTATCCTTAACATTTTCAGTTTCACTGCGCATGTTTGACTTCAAAGCGCTTTTACCTATGGAGCTTTCGGAAAGCTTTTAACGAAGTATTTGCACGGTGGGCCGCTAATGATAGTTACAAAACCAGTTAAGTCTTGGGTCTCTGCCAAATACCCTGTTGTAAATAATAAAGGCTTAACACTGAACACGAATCGGTTTATTTCTTCGAATACCTCAAGCGTTGCCACAAGGTTTTTTTTTTAAGTTGGCAGTGCTCTTCACTTTATGCAGGTAAGCAATTCAGCATTTGTGCAGTTTATCATTTGGTAAATGTAAAAATATAACAACATAATTGTTCATCAATTTCCAAACGCATTAGTGCACAAAAAAAAATCCTCATGATTTTCCCGCTCATACAGACAAACGAACCGATTTAACTTGTCATCGATAGCACAAAATCCCGATAAAAACAGCTGTTTAATTCCAGTGTTGCTACATCGATTTCTGTTTTTATATTGACGAAGTGCCGTTCAGCACATAAATGTTTTGTTTATTTTTAAAATATATATTATTTTCGTTAAATGATTTTCATTAGTACAATAATTGCCCTACTATTAACTGAGTGTACACCAGAACCTACAAAGCCTTCATCGCTAGAGAATGTTGGCTTTGTGGTAGAGAGCGTGCCAAATGAGTATATTGTAAAGTTTACTTCAAAATACAATAGAAAAACAAGGGAAACCTTTATTCAAAGAAGGCTACACAAGCAAAATGTGCGTACTAATTTATCTAAATGGAATTATATACCTTACATGTATCGTTTCTAGGAAAAATGGTTGATTGCACCTCGCACTAATTTAGCTAGTAAATATCCAAGCGATTTCGATGTCTTGCAAATCTCAGACCCGAATTACGTGTCTGTTCAAAATATTCTTAACTTAGTGAAATCTCATCCTGCTGTCAAGGCAGTTGTTCCACAACGCAGTGTTCGACGGTTGTTGAGATTTAGTAACTCAACCTATAAATATAGTAGTCGACAGCTCAAAGCAGTTCCTCGAAAAAGACATCCAAATGTTGTGAATTCTCATCAAGTCTCGGGTTCCCTGCATGCTGATGTGCTTTGGAAGCTTGGTATCACGGGGAAAGGTGTTAAAGTTGCTATTTTTGATACTGGTTTGACACAAAATCATCCACATTTTCGAAATGTCAAGGAACGATCAAATTGGACCAACGAAAAATCACTGGATGACGGTGTTAGTCATGGAACATTTGTCGCCGGGGTCATAGCCTCCTCCAAGGAGTGCCTGGGCTTGGCTCCTGACGCAGAGTTGCATATTTATAAAGTTTTCACCAATTCCCAGGTAAGTAATCATTACCTTAATATTATTAACACATTTACTAAACAGTTTTAAGTGCAGGTTTCGTATACGTCCTGGTTTCTAGATGCTTTCAATTATGCAATATTCAGAAAAGTCAATATAATCAATCTAAGCATTGGCGGTCCGGATTTCATGGACTTACCATTCGTCGACAAGGTACTAGAGCTATCGGCTAATAATATTATAATGGTATCGTCTGCGGGGAATGATGGTCCCATCTATGGTACACTCAATAATCCCGGAGACCAGAGCGATGTAATTGGTGTCGGCAGCATAAATTTTGATGATAAAATCGCCAGATTCAGCTCAAGAGGTATGACCACTTGGGAGCTTCCTTTGGGCTATGGCAGAGCCGGTCTAGACATTGTTACTTATGGCAGTCAAGTGGAGGGAAGTGATGTGCATAAAGGTTGTAGACGCCTGTCCGGTACTTCAGTTTCGTCACCTGTTGTGGCTGGCGTAGCAGCTTTGTTGCGAAGCGGTGCTGCGCATAAAATCAACACAGTCAATCCATCGTCTTTGAAGCAAGTCTTAATTGAAGGAGCCGAGAGACTACCCAACTACAGCATATTCGAGCAGGGACAGGGAAAACTTAATTTGTTGAAAAGTATGCAGTTGCTGCTAAGCTACAAGCCAAAGATTAGTTTGATCCCATCCTCGCTTGACTTTACAACAAATTACATGTGGCCTTATAGTAGTCAGCCCTTGTTCTACGGCAGCGTAGCCACAATTGTAAATGTGACTATACTGAATGGCATCTCGGTAACCGGAAAGGTTGCGGCTCAGCCCACTTGGATTCCTGATCCAGATAATTATGGCCGTTATCTTAATGTATCGACGACATTTTCAACGCTCATTTGGCCCTGGACCGGATGGATTGCAGTTTACATAGGTAATAGTTTCAAATATGCGTACTGCTTTATAAATAATTAACACTAATTTATTTCCAGCTGTTAATAAGGATGGGGAGAACTACGAAGGTACTGCCAAAGGCCGTTTAATTTTATTAGTAGAGAGTTTTCCATATGGCTCTAATCAAACGCACCAAAGCGAAGTAAACCTGCCACTTTCTATAAAAATTACTCCAAAACCACCTCGACACAAACGAATTTTGTGGGATCAGTATCATAGCTTGCGATACCCACCAGGCTACATACCAAGGGATAATTTGAAAATTAAAACGGATCCTTTGGACTGGAGAGCTGACCATATACACACGAATTTTCGGGATACCTATATTCATCTAAGGAATTCTGGTTACTATATTGATGTCTTGAGGGAACCGTACACATGCTTCAATCCTCTGGATTATGGGGTTCTACTAATTGTGGACCCGGAAGAAGAATTCTTTGATGAAGAGATTTCAAAACTGGGTCAATATGTTTATGAAGCAGGACTGAGTGTTATTGTATTTGCTGATTGGTATAACACAACAGTTATGAGACATATTAAATTTTTTGACGAGAACAGCAGACAGTGGTGGATACCAGACACTGGTGGAGCTAACATTCCAGCTTTAAACGATCTATTGGGACAGTTTGGTATAACATTTGGAGATTTTGTTGGAGAAGGATATTTTAAACTTGGAGATCATGCAATGTATTATGCAAGCGGAACTACACTTACAACATTTCCAAACAACCCAGATGATGTTGTGATAGGAACTAATTTGAACGACCAAGGAGCATCGGTAACTATATGAATAATAACTGACTTAATCTTTGATTAAATAATTTCATATTTACAGGTTATTGCAAGTGGAAAGCCAGTGAACAAGGACACTAAACCATTCTTACCAATCATGGGCTTGTTTCAAACGTCCCTCCAAACTCGCCAAAGTATCAAAAAATCGAATTCACTTCGGGATATTCCGAGTGCGGTAGAGGACAACGAATTGTTTGACCCATCAGTGGATCACGCTATCTTAAAAAACCGAGTCCTACTCCATGCGAAAAACGATAGGACTTCCGAGGGACGCATAGCTGTCTATGGAGACTCGAATTGCTTGGACTCATCCCACATGGAAAAGGCGTGTTTTTGGCTTTTGACAACTATTTTAGATTTTGCAATGAATTCTCACAAGTCTGGGTTACTAAATAACCTGAATAGAATATCCGAATTTAAGAACATAAAGGTGGAGTCGTTACCTGCTAGAATATCAAGTAGCAATTTGAAAACTTTTTCAAAAGTATTTCAGAATAGGAAAAGTTCAAAATTATCCTGTGAACACATTAAATGGCTGGCTAAATCTGCTTATAATGAAAGCAAGAAGATAGAACCTGATCTCGATTTTGACGAAGGTAAGCTGAATATGGAATTTATTAACATTTTCTAATAAAATGTTTCTTTTTTTAGTTACAGGGAGTCAACCCAACATTATAGATAATTTAAATACCGAGATTGCCAAATTAGCTTTATATGATTATAAGCATTCAGCACACCAAATTGAGTTCAATATAAATATGTCAGTTTTATTTATGATATCACTGAGCTTTACTGTTGTTATACTATTTTTATTATACTTTAAAGGTAAACATGTATTCTATTTATTTAAATAAAATTTATATTCGAATATAATTTGTATAATTTATTTGGGAACTGACTTTAAATACTCACATGGTATATTAGCTGATGCTGAATATTTTATAAGAGACCAAAATGTATGTGTAATTACACATAATAATCACTGTTCTATAATTAGTTTTAAATAAGAAAACACACGCTGACTTTTATTAAAAATATAATTACACTTAAGTAGCTTTATTTTATATAAAATCAGTAGAAAAAGAAACAGAGTTATGGCCAAAGTTAAAATCTATGATTTTTTGTAATTAATATGTCATTCACTACTATATTTCCCACCCTGCGGCAAAAATTCCTCCAACTCTGAATCTTCAATTTCACAAAGTCGTACAGAGATATTGCTGTCTGATCCAGTTTCACCAGTCGCATGTGGAAACAGATATACCTCCTCGGAGTTTCCTTTAAATATAAATATTTTAAATACTCGTAATAAAACGAATTTATTTAATACTGACCACTAATCGCTCTTCTTTTCTTCGATAACTCTTTTTTCAACATTGGTGCTTCGTTATTCGAGCTCTCTGCCTCGGTGTCACTTGGAGTGTGTATCGTCGGTAAATATGAGTCAGGATGTCGTAAATATACTTTGCCTGTTGAAAACAAAATAAAAAGATTGTATAATATTGTGTAAACGGAGTAGAGTAAATGAAGTAAAAGTTTAAAGATTTAGTAAAGTTACTTGCAGTCTACTTTTTATAAAAGGATCAGAATCGACCTCTATATTTTATATAGACTATTTATATATAGAAATTAAATTAAAATCGCATTACAGTAAGTACATTTAGCTAAAAGACTTACGCAATCGATTTGATTTTGTTTGGAAAGGCACTGAATGCATGAAAATAGGCAGTTTTATAAATTATTTAAACATTAAATTGACTCCATGAAGTCTTACCTGTATTAAGTTTGTAGTCTTCATTCTCGCTTTTATTAAAAGAACTTAGTCTTGAACGGGGTTCACTATTTAAATTCGGCAACATAAATGGGTGAATACAGCTTTCTAAATCAGACTCCACATATTCAAATACCATGTCCTCATTTAGAGCAGTCATATCTCTTGTGGGATCGACATCTTCTACTAAAATAAGATAACAATAGGTTAGTTTAAATAGAAATGTGTAATATATGTTAAATTTTACCATGAACTAAATATTTGCGCTTTGATTGCGACTCGTTACTGTCATTACTATGGAAGCTCGATGAATCTGCAACTTCTGCTCCAGGAACTTCGGTTATATCTGGCAGTGGATTATGGCTCTTGCGAACCCAGTCCGAACAGTCCCAGTGATATTGTCCATTTCCAAGGGCAGAGTCCACAAAGTTTGCATTTGATGTAGAATGACAGACATTGGGCATCGCAACCTGAATGAGCTTTCCACTTGAAAATGGATTCATTGGCACACCATAATCAATTTTCCGCTCTAAAAAGAAGAAAAACAAATTAGTTATTTAATAGAGTCTGGTTGGCATATATTCGTGCTTACCATTGTTTAACTTATTCTCACTAAATGTTTTTAAATGCATCTGTTCACACCACTCCTGTTTATGTGCGTTGTCGCCGTCCATCAGATTACTAGTGTTTATATTAACATGTTGATTAGTTCGATTAACTTTCTGATACTCAAATGGTATATTCTCCAACTCATCGCCAGCTGAGCCGTAACTCCTCAATATATCCAAATTATTTACAAAGCTGGTGTTACTAATGAACAGACTATCGTTAGTTGGAGGTGAATAGCTGATTGGTCGTTGACTTATTTCCAAGTTACTAATCTTAGCATTCGTTTTGCAGATATTATCCTTGTCGAGAAGTGAGTTTAGTGTTGCCTGTTTGTGTGTGTGTTTATTTTTATTCTTTTCGATTCGATTTCTAGCGTTCGTTGATGAGTTTCGTTTAAAGACAAAGCAGCAAAGTAAAATTATAATCAAAATCAGCACAATTGTTATCCCAGATATAATACCACTGATATGCTCAATTGAGAAGTTCTTTAGTTTCGTTGAAATCGAGTTTGAATAAAGTGGATCTCCACAACTGGCACCAGTGAGGAATGATGGACAGATGCACCTGAAGCTACCAGCCTCATTAATACAAGTAGCTCCATTTCCACATGGTTGATTCTCGCATTCGTCGACATCAATTTCACAGCTCGGTCCAGTGAAGCCTCGGCACATGCAATGGGACACTCCGTCGCCTTCTTCGCAGATACCGCCATTCTTACAAGGATTCGGAGTACAAAACTTGCCATACTCGCATCTTTTGCCAGACAAGTGAATGGGACAAATGCATGTGTAGTTATTGGGCTCATGGTTATCACAACGTCCACCGAATAAACACGGTGCCGACAAGCAGGGATCCAAATCGATTTCACACAGTTCCCCTGTGAATCTAGCATGACACTCGCATCTAAACATATCGTTTCCCAGATCAGTACAGACACCACTGTTCATACAGGGCTGCGTGCCACAGACACCCAAGCTGACCAGTACATTGGCTGGATCGCATTTGAATTCAACGTTTGTGAATCTCTTCAGAGCGGCAATTGTGCTGCCTCCGGATATATACAAAGGCAGCGGTTCCATGGCAATTTTAATATTCGCCATGCAGCCAATAAATCCACGCTGAATATCCTCATAGCCGATAATCGATGGATGCGGTCGAACCTCAGCTCCAACGAAGATGTCATTCGATTGAATATTGAGTATGCCATTCACTCCAGGCGCACTGCCGTGTGACACATGTTTGTTGTCCACCACAAGTTTGGCACTATTCAGGGAACGCTCCAGTGTGATGGTGTGCCAGACACCATCGGATATATAAATACTGGATACGCTGACGACGCCTTCCCCAGAACCCAAATCGAATTTATACCTAACAGCACCGTTAACAATCTCCAAAACATTGTAATCAATCTTTCCACTGGCATAGAGCAGTGTGCCACTTTGTTGAACTGTTCTGATCTGCAGCGACAAGGCGAACTGGTTCTCCAAGGTGTTTCTGGCCTTAGCCTTGTTGATTTTGTAGTGGGCATAACTCTTGCCGCCAAACGAAACGGATGTGGAAAAGTTTGTATCACAGGTACCATTTGTGCACTTTGTTGATTTGATTTCACAGAATGTGCCCGAGTATCCCTTGGGGCAGACACACTGATAACGAGCCGGAGACTCTGATGGCAAGCAATTCCGCTGAGGTGGACACGGATCTGAGGAGCAGGCATTCACCGATTCGTTGCAGTTCTTTCCGTCATAGCCCGATTTACAGACACATTTCTTAACCAAACTGTAAGAGGGCGCAGCAAAACTGATTACATCCGTGTAAATGGTTGTAATGTTATTGTTTTCCAAACTAATCAGTTGCTTGCAGATGCCGTGCACACAAATGTTTTCCTTGGTCTGGCAGAAGCTCGGCACAACCTCCTCAATGATCAAGTTCGTGTCGTTTTCTATATCGATTTCCTTGCTGATCACTGACAAACGTATCTCGTCACTGCTGAAGAAAGCATCGGATGTTGGAATTATTTGTTGTTTTCGCACTGCAAACACAACATTTAAATCTGTGGAATGTTCATCTTGTTTTCCCGAAGTTTTCTCAATTTTCTCTTGCAAAGAAATCAAAATCACATCCTTCTGGCGACACCTCATCACATTTCTAATGGAGCGTATGAAACCCTTTCGGTGACTCAGTAAAAATTCAGATGCTGCAATTTTACTAAATCTAATCACTGCTGCTTCCTTGACCATGTCCATTGTGATCAGTTCGACATTGATTTTCACCGTTGTAAATACTGTGAACTTTCCATCAGTAACTGATACATTTAGCTTATATACACCGATATCAAGATTCGATATCGAATATATTTCACCGGACTTTTCGGTAATTCTAAATAATTTGGAAGTTTGATATGTTTCGTCATTGCTGGATGCCACAGAGAAGCTCAGTTCATCGTATTGATCTTGATCCGTTGCAAATAATTTGCCCAAAAACGCAGCAGAGAATTCGTCTTCAAATGAATTGACAGTAACTTCCAGTGGTGTTACAATCGGAGGATACTGACTCTCTTCAATTATCTTGACAGTCACCCAAGTGTCCGAGTAGAGCGGCGGAGTTCCATTATCAAATACTCGTATTTGTAACTTGAATTCATCTCGCAGTTTGTGATTGAATCTTGTGGCTGTACTCAGGGAACCGTCCTGTTCCAGTCGGAACAGTCCTCCCTCATTTCCAGATCGAATGTCGTAGGTAAAGGGTGTAGAATTCGGCGTTTCATCCGCGTCAGTTACATCAAAGGTGATGAACACATAGCCCAAGGGACGATTTTCCTGCAGCACAATGCTGTAGTTAGTCTGCGAGAATATTGGTGCGTTGTCGTTGGCATCCATCACAAATACCAATACTTGTACCGAGTTGCACTGCTCGGGCATTCCCAAGTCACAGGCTTGAATTTCCAAGGTGTATTCCGCAATAGTTTCCCGATCCAAAGGTCTAGCTAAGCTTATAGTTCCATTACTTGTGTGCACTGCAAACTGATGTAAGCTGTCGCCTTTTACAATATTATATTTAATTATGCCATTAATATTTGAGTCCTCATCCGTGGCCTTTACATCGATTATGGCTGTATCGACTGGAATGTCCTCCCTCACATTGACTCGATAAATGTTTTGTGTAAATGTTGGCGCATTATCGTTGACGTCGTGAATGGATATATTGGCATAGGCTATGTTACTAAGCGGCGGACTGCCACCGTCGATGGCCTGAACGGTGAGGAAATAAAATTTCGTTTTCTCGTAGTCCAGAGTTCCATTAACCCACAAGACGCCTGTGCTGGAATTGATGTTGAACTTGCGCTGCTCATTGCCACTGACGATGTAGTACAGAATTTCGGCATTCACTCCAATATCCTTTGAGGTGGCATACACTTTACAGACCTCAAAGCCCTCTGTGGCATTTTCGTACACATTACTCGTATACTTTCGTAAGCTAAATTCTGGTGGATTGTCGTTAATGTCCAAAATGTTTATAACAATATTTGATGTTGAGGACAACATTGGTTTGCCGAAGTCTTCAGCCTTGACTGATAAATTATACAATGATATAGTTTCCCGATCAAGATTCTTTTCCAACTTAATGATGCCAGTTGATTTTGAAATTCCAAAGTAATCACTATTTGTGCCCCATAAGGAGTATTTAATTTTTCGATTTATGCCAAAGTCTTTGTCAGTTGCATGCACTTTAGTAACCAGCGTTTGTAGTTGGGCATCCTCCTGTATGCTTACTATATAATTAGGCATAGAGAAGATCGGCGTATTATCGTTAATGTCATTGATTGTGATAATGATTTCGGAAACACATTCTCGCACGGACTCCTTGCCATCTTGTACATGTGCCAGTATCTTATACTTTGGAGTCTGTTCTCTATCAATCAGTTTAGCCACCTTCAAGACGCCGCTATCTTTTCCAATTATGAAATCATCAGATCCCTTGCCAGATATATAATAGCGCAATTTGAAGTCATTACTCGAATCGAAATCCATCGCTTTCACTTCTACTATTGTTGAGCCGATGGGTGTAGATTCGTTAATAGCAACATGGTAACGTGGCTTCAAGCAGATCGGCATATTGTCATTAACATCCTTGACATGCACTTCAACATTTGCTTCAGCAGTGAACTTTCCATCGGTTGCCAAGATGCCCAGGTTATAGAACGATATTTGCTCTCTGTCCAGAGGTTTTGATATAAACAACTCTCCTGTTTTACCGACTTGAAACTGCGATTGACTGTCCCCAGATATGATGTAATAGTCTATTGATTCCTTCTCAACATCTGGATCGATTAACAGAAAGTTAATTAAAACAGTTCCCGGTAGAACATCTTCGAAAACATGTATGTGCTCAATGGGCAACTTAAACTGAGGTCCATTGTCGTTATAGTCTATGATTTTAATTGACACCGGCACCTTTGAATCATGTTTGGGATGTCCATTATCTGTGGCAATTACTTTAAGATTAAACTCCGATTGCACTTCTCTATCCAAGGAGGACAGGAGTGTTATCCATCCGGTGTATATGTCGATGTCAAATATATTTCGTACACTATTCGATTCATCGTCAAAGTAGTAACGCACGTCACCGTTAGAGCCAGTATCAGCATCAGTTGCAGTAATTTTAATTATAGACACCACTTTGTCGGTATTTTCGGCTACATCACAGCTATAGATGGTATTATCGAACTTAGGATAGTTATCATTCTCATCGGTTACATGTATGAACACATCAGCGTAGGCATAAAGAACTGGTAACGTCGCTGTCTCCGCTACAATAACTAAGTAATGCGAATCATTTTGTTCTCGATCCAGTGTTTGCATTAGAATTAGTTCTCCAAATTCTGATACAGCAAAAATCGAAGTTTCTTCTGATGTTGAGAATTTGTAAGAATAATTTCCGTTTACTTGGAGTTTGGTTAACACAGTTCCTGGCGAAGTTGATTCTATTATTTTAAGACTTATTTGTCGCTTTTCAAACGTTGGAATTATTACATCGGAGTCGACTACTTCAAGAGATACTGGCACGTCGTTGTGTAACGAGGGCTTGCCCAAGTCAAAAGCTCTAACAAAAAATTGAAAAACACCTTTGTCGAAATTGACTGGATCAGTTTTAAGAACTAAGTTGCCATTTGTTTCATTTAAGTGGATTTTATCTTCCAAGAGAGACTTCATAGTGTCTGGTATAATAACATATCTTACATCGCCGTTTGCGTTAGTATCTTTATCCACTGCTTTCACCTGGAATATTTAATTTAAATAATGTACAAATTAAAGTTATTAAACGTTTAATAATACTTACAGTTAGTATTGTTTCATCGGCACTACTTGACGCACTTATAACGAGCTTGTATTCCTTCAAAAAGAACTGAGGACTGTTGTCGTTGGTGTCTTCAATCACGACTCTCAATGTGGCAAAGCCAAATTTACTTCCACCATCGATTGCCTTTAGCTGCAGCACGTACTCTACTCGCTGCTCGCGATCAAATGTTATTTTTGACGTGATTGAACCAGTATTACGATTAATATCAAAATACTGCTTCATATCCTCCGATGCAATTTCGTAGTAGACTTTTGCAAACTGGCCAAAATCATTATCGATTGCTTTAACCTGAAATATTGGATTTATAGTATCAAAAATAACACTTAAACTCATAATTTGGTTTGTACATACGGTGATAATTTCCTGTCCACTTGGCACATTTTCCGGAATTGTTGCTTTGTACACCGTTTCCTCAAACTGCGGACTGTGCAAATTTTCTGGGACCAAAGTGATTTTTAAACGGGCAAAGCTTGTATGAATACCATCAGAAACAGATACGTTTAATATTGTATTGAGTTTGTCGGTGAAGTTCAACATATTCTGTAGGGAAATCACTCCACTCTGTTTGTCAATCGTGTACGTTTGTAATTCGTTTCCATCCACAATTTTATATTGTAAATAATCAATGTCAGATAAATCAATGTCATAAGCTCTCGGTAGTGCAACAAATTGACCACGCGTTGCTGCCACAGATAACTTGGTATTAAAGGATGGCTCAATAAATCGCGGTGAGTTGTCATTTAGGTCTTTCACTGTAAATAAAATGGAAATATATTAACCAATTAGTTGTGTATATTTAAAAATTGGTAAGTAGATTCCTGTAATGACATACCTGTAATAAAAACATTGCACTTTGAAGTTAATGATGGTGATCCATGGTCTTTAACAAGCACCACAATGTGATGAGACTTTTCCGACTCATAATCCAATGGTGTTTTTAGGTACAAGATGCCCTCAACAACATCAATATAAAATGTATCTGAATCATTTCGGCCATTAATGGTTTCAATAAAGTAAGAAAGTTTTCCATTTGCGCCAGAATCCAAATCAGTTGCATTTATTTGTAGTACTTGTGAGCCAAATGGTATATTTTCTGGCAGTGTTATGTTGTAGTTATCCTTTTCTATTTGTGGATAGCAATCATTTACGTCGACTACAGTTATAGACAGCAAAACATCTGCGTAAATTCCAGAAATACTATCCATAGCACGCACTAAAATCTCATGGGTTTGATTTTGCTCGTAATCCAGCTCATTAATCACATACAAAGCACCTAAAGCATAAAAATTAATAAGAATTAAGACTATTCTATAAGTTTTAATTAAAGTATTACCTGTTCTGTAATCGATTTCAAAATATTGGTTTTCATCATCTGATGAAGTGGTGTAAATTAGTTTTCTTTTCAAAGGACTATCCGCTTGAATGGATACAAATAACGCTGAGTACATTTCGACATCTTCCTTGACGCTTACAGAGTAAAATTGTTTTTCAAACACGGGCATAGATCGATCAATGACCTAAGAAAAATATATTAAATTAAATATTTGCTGTACATAATTTTAGTTCATTGATTTCTACCTTTATTTGCACTGGAACTTCTGTGCTGCATGAAACGACAGCTCCATCATAAGCAGCCACCGTCAGATCATACTTTCGATTATGTCCTTCAATACTTTGTTTAATTGACAATTCGCCTGTTTTTCTGTCCACTTTAAAGAGTTCACCGTTTCCTTTTCTCAGCTCATAACGAACTTCACCGTTCTCAGCGCTGTCCAAATCGATGGCCTTCACCTGCATTATAACTGATCCTTTCGTATGACCAACTGATACGGAAGCGTAATACGGCATGTTAACAAATATGGGACAGTTATCGTTTATGTCCAGCACCGAAATATAAACTGAAGTGGTGGCTCTTCGTACACTAGTATTATCTCTATTGAATGTTGACGACTTTGCTTCCACAAAGAGTTTATAAATGTCCTGCACTTCGCGATCAAATATCATTCCCGTAGTTCTAATAGCACCAGAAGTTATACCAATTTCAAACATTTCAGTCGGATTGAGGATTCTGTATTCCACATTTTCATTCAATGTGTTGCCAACGACGTTAGTCAATCCAATGGTCACCACTTTGGTGGTGTTTTCAAAAGCGGAAAACTCGTAGATTTTCTTTTGGAAAACATAATTTGAATTCACTATGGGCTGCAGTTTAATGTTCACGAGGATTATGGTCGAGTATAATCCATCAGAGGCGCGAACGTGCAGTACATATTCGTTATAATTGAAATCCAAATTTCTGAAATGAAAGAAAGAGAAACTTAGTTTATTAACAATATAAAATTAAGCAAATAGTCGTCGGTTGTACCTTGTTGTTAAGACTCCTGTTAGTGGATGTACTTGAAAGCATTCTTGGCTGTTTCCATCAACAATATCGTAACGAATGACGTCATTATCGGCATCGACTGCAGCAATTTGAGTAACAAACACATTTTCAAATGTTGGCAAGTACAAAGTGACATTCTGATCTCGATCCTTAAATACTGGAGGACAGTCGTTTACATTCGTAACAAGTATTACCACATGAGCCTTTGTATTCGAATGCAGACTCGGTTTGCCCATGTCACTGACCTGGAATAACAAATATTAAAAGCGTTAACTATTTTTAACCAACACCATTTGATTTGATATTATTACATACCGTTACATAAAATGAATAATTGGCATTCGTTTCATAGTCCAAATTGCGCAAGATTTTAATAGCTCCAGTAGTTGAATCAATCTTGAACAGATTGCTAGCCAAGTCATCAACAATTTTGTAGTGTAACATTCCATTAAATCCTACATCCGGATCAAAAGCTTCCAAAGCCAAATGACTGCAATGAAAAGGGTTGTTAAACAATGTAAATAACTTTATAAAAACACTGTGTTCCTACCGTTTTTTGTTATCGTCAACCATTTGTACATATGAGCCCAAGCTGGCAGCTTCTGAAACAGTTCCAATATATTCATTCTGCAGAAATTTAGGAATGTTGTCGTTCACATCAAGAACATGCACAATCAGGTTTTGGCACGAAGACGCAGAAGCCATGTTAGTTCCCTTGATCGTCAGGTTAAATAATCTGAAAGTAGAAATATAATTAATAGGTAAATCACAACTGTTTGAAAGCACACAGATAATGTTTAGAATGTAATTTATATGGCATAATTACTTGTTCATTTCGTAGTCAACGTTGTTGTTGATGACAATCACACCCGTTGACGGATTAATGCGAAAACTTTCGTTGTCGTTGCCCTCAATGATGTCAAAGAATACAGATGATGATGATCTCGATTCGACTTGTGTTACGAATGATCCGATGCTTAAATTTTCAAAAATCTCCAACGAAACCAAGTTCGTGAAGAACTTGGGGGGATCATTATCTGACATGGTTATAATGATGTGCACAGGTACTTGAGATGAGAGCGGAGGCTGGCCAAGATCTACTGCTTTTACTTGCAACATATACTCCTGCATTTTGTTAATGTCTAAGGTGTCAGCCAACGATATGATTCCAAAAACTGGATCAATTTCAAACATACTTCCCACGTTACCGCTAATAATTGAGTAACGAAGCTCAGCATTTTGGCCGCTATCTCGGTCAATAGCTGCCACCTGAACAAGTTTCGAACCTATCGCAGCACTTTCGGGCACTTTACTTTGAATTATCTTTGTTGTGAACTCAGGATAATGATCATTGTGATCGTGTACATTAACTATTATCTTGGCGTAATTCCGCTTCCCTGGCGTGCCTTGGTCTTTAACGAATGCTATGAGTATATGCTGTGATGTTTTCTCGAAATCTAGTTTCTGTGTGACTATAACGTTGCCGCTTATTGAATCGATACGAAACAGTGTTAACGATGAGGGATCTTGTGTGGCATGAAGATGATAGAAGAGCTTCTTGTCTTCGTCTCTATCAGTTGCGTGGAGTTGCATGATGACAGATTCCTCTTCAATATTCTCTGATATATTTACGTGGTAGATTTCCTTTGTAAATTGTGGAACGTTGTCGTTTGTATCGACAACTTTAACGTACAGCTTAGTGTACACTACATTTGAACCATCAGTCACGCTTATTGATAGATTGTAAGAGGTTTGTGTCTCATAATCCAAATATTTCGACAGCAGCACATTTCCTGTATCTCTTCCAATATAAAAGTGGTTTCCATCGTTGCCTCCTAAGTAATTAGAAAGCATTAATAAGTAAATATGGTTCACTTATTAAAAATATAAACTTACCACTAATATTGAACCACAATTGATCGTTATCCTCATCAACTGCCAGAATTTGTGTTACCAAAAAACCAGGTTTGTCATTCTCCGTTAAATCTACAATGTTATTGACTGATTTCGTGAGCACTGAGGGAGCATTCGGAGAATTGCCAGCAATGGGAATGATAACTATATTAACTAGTGTAGTTTGACTCTTCTTGGGTGTTCCATTGTCTTCAGCCTTTACGCTAATTTCGAATTCCGAATCCGCTTCCAATGGCTTCGTCATAAATATATGTCCACTTGTGCTATCGATACGAAATTTGTTCTTTTTCTTGCCAGACTTAATTGAATATGTAATTCGAGCGTTTTCACCTTCATCGTTATCAATTGCATGAACCTGACAAATAAGATGATGAGTTATATATTTAAATACACTTAATTATTACTTACCTGGTATAATGATTCGTTAACAGTTAGTGTTGAAGGTACTTGTACTTTGTAGACGCGTTGGTCAAACACGGGGCTATTGTCGTTGATGTCTAGCACTGAGACTACAATGCGTGTTGTAGATGTCAGTACAGGGTATCCGTTGTCCGATACAGCAACCTGTAATTATAATTTGAGTTTTTATACCCGTTACTCGTAGAGTAAAAGGGTATATTGTAATCGTTGGAATGTATGTAACAGGCAGAAGGAGGCGTGGCAGACCCCATAAAGTATATATATTCTTGATCAGTATCAATAGCCGAGTCGATATAGCCATGTCCGTCTGTCCGTCTGTCCGTCTGTCCGTCCGTCCGTCCGTCCGTCTGTATGAACAAAAGGATCTCAGAGACTATAAGAGCTAGAAAAATGATAGTGGTCGCAAATGAAAGGTACAATACCCAAGCAGTACAAGTTTGTTTTTGTTTTTTGACACGCCCACTTTAGGGCGTTTTATTTGCATATAAAGGTAAATGTACAGGTAAACGTAGAATGTTTTAGTATAGAAAACTTTTTTGTTAGCTATGCTATCTGAACCAAATTTACACGGAATGTACATATCTAGGAAGTACATGAATTGACCAAGTTTGATTCAAATCGGACAACTATATCGTATAGCTCCCATAGGGCCGATCGGTCAAAAATACGCTCCAAATATGAGTTAGTATGAAAAACTTTTTTGTTATCTAAGCTAGATTAACCAAACTCACACAGAATACATGTGCCAATAATATATATATACTGACCAAGTGTGATCCAAATCAGACAACTATATCGTATAGCTCCCATAGGGCCGATCGGTTGAAAATACGCTCCAAATATGAATTAGTATGAAAAACTTTTACGTTGACTAAGCTATATTAATCAAACTCACACAGAATACATCTGCCAATAATATATATATACTGACCAAGTTTGATCCAAATCGGACTACTATATCGTATAGCCCCCATAGGAACGATCGGTCGCAATATGCTCTAAACATGAATTTGTATGAAAATGTTCTGTTTGCCAAGCTATCTTATCGATCACCATTGTTAATAACATATTGAAACTGAGTAACGGGTATCCTAAAGTCGCGAGGCGACTATAGCATTCTTTCTTGTTAAATATTGTACATTGATTATCAGTGACTTTTAAAGTGAATCTCACCTCTAGTATGTGTTCCGCTTGATTTTCCCTGTCAAGTCTCCGCTCAGTTGTTCTAAGAACTCCTGCAGACAGCAAAATACACCATTAAGCTATGCTTATTGAATAAGTATTATTTATAAAGACCTGTGTGCGGGTCCATATCGAAATATCCCACTAGATTTCCAGAAATTATATTATATGTAATCCTTTGCGTTGAATTCCTGTCGGGGTCGATTGCTTTAAGCTGAAGGATTTCATGTTTGCCAGAGCTTCCCTCGGTAACATTAACGTAATACACTGGTTTTGTGGTCAATGGAATGTTGTCATTTTCATTTTCGACTTCAATGTAAACCTTTAGAGAAACAAAACGTTATAAGATACTATATTTAAAGAAAAACAAATTTGAGTATACCTTAACACAGTTACTAAGCGGTACAATAGCGTTATCCTGTGCGCATAATGTAAGCCAATAAAAGTCCTTTGATTCAGCATCAAGTTGTGTTAAAGTATGTATCGAACCTGCAATTAAACCACATATTAAAGAATGTTTAGATCAAAGGAGAAACCGCTTGAAACCCACCTTGATCATTAACGGAAAAAATGCCAAGACCGTCGCCACTGGTGATTGAATAGGATATTTTACCATTCAGGTCAACTCCATCCATGTCTCGAGCGGTAACGTTCATCACAAAAGATCCTTTTGGCATATTCTCTCGTATTGAGCCCTCGAAAACGAAATCCTCAAACTCGGGGGCAAATCGATTTTCATTTACGTCGATAATTTCGATTACTATGGACATGTCGGCTGTAAGTGATGGCACTCCACTGTCGATGGCGCTTATCAGCAGATTGTGTAATTGCATGTTCTCATAATTCAAGTATCCCAAAGTGCGAATCGCGCCTGATTGTTTGTCAATTTTAAACAAATTCTTTTCCTGACTCTCTTCCTGTAGAGAGAATTGTATCTCAGCGTTCTGGCCGATATCCTTATCGATTGCTTCGATAACAGCAACCACAGTGCCGCGCGGCACATCCTCACGCACTTTGAATATGTATTCCTGCACTCCGAAGATTGGAGCATTGTCGTTGACATCATCCACATAGATGTTGAGCAGGGCCTCCGCTGATAAAGCGGGACTTCCCCCGTCTTTTACAATCACATGCAGTTCGTATTTGTCCTGCTGCTCGCGATCCAATGGCTTGATCAGCATTATGCATCCGCTGGTTTCATTTATACTAAATTCACTGTAATCCACAGACAGACTATAAGTTAGTTCAGCATTGATACCCAAATCCGCATCGGTTGCATGCACACAATAAATAATGCTGCCGTTTAATCCATTCTCGGTGAGTCGAAGGGAAGCCATCGATTTTTGCAGCACAGGAGCATTATCGTTGGAATCAGTTATTGTGATGGGCAGCATTTTGGAGTCCGATTTTGTTGGTTGCCCCAGATCATACACAGTTATGTTTAGAATATATTCGCTTAGTCGTTCTCTATCCAAGTAGCCAATAATCTGCAGCTCTCCACTGTCCGGATCGATGCGAAAAACCGAATCATAGTCCCCGTCAGCAATGGCAAAAATCAGCTTTCCATTGTATCCCAGATCTCGATCTCGGGCTTCGATCAAAGTTACGGCTGTGCCCAAGGGAATACTTTCGTTTAAAGTAAGCTCTTGCGGAAAGTGTATAAACTCAGGTCTATGTACATTTTGGCCATATCTACTGGGCGTCAGTCCCAAGTCATTAACCTCCGACATTGAATCGTTCTTAACGTTGCTCTTCTCAGCCATGGCCAAGGTTTCCGCCAGTCTTCTAGCTACTCCCGTTTCCCGACATTCGAATGAACCATATCCAATATTTGAGAACTCCTTGGCATAGTCCAGCACAAGCTGAACATCGATGCTCAGCTCATCCGAAAAGTGGGTTCCATCTGTGGCAGTTACTTTAACAACACGTTTATTCACACCCACATCCATCAGATTGCAGCCAATGGAAATGGCTCCCGTGATTGAGTCCAGGTTAAAGCAACCATCTTCGTTGCCAGATATCAAACGATATGAGATTATATCTCCCACATCGAGATCTATGGCGGATACGGTGAATACTTCGGCCCCAATTGGTGCCATTTTAATAACCTTTCCATAACAGTTAATGCGCTCAAATTGTGGCCTATTGTCGTTTATATTTCTAACACTTATATCCAAAGCAATTTCCGTTTGTCTTCTGTATGGCAAGCCCCAGTCGGATGCACGTATGAGGAGTGTATAAGTTCTTCGCATTGTCTCATAGTCAATCAGGTGTGTGGTTTTGATTACGCCCGAGAAATGATCAATCTCAAATGGTACTTCATTCAGATTTGCTATACTATACGATATGTAGGCATTTTCCCCCGAATCCCTGTCTTTAGCTGTGAGTTTGGTCACAAACAATCCGGCCAATTCATTTTCATTAATAACTATTTTTGTATTTGTATTCTCGAATATCGGATCATTATCATTCATGTCCTCAATGGTGATTTTAACCTTTGCCGAGGACTGTTTTCGTGATCCCACATCGGCTTGATCAATGGCAGATACTGTCAGCGTGTAAATTGATTTAGTTTCGGCATCGAGTCTCTTTTGTGTGTAGAGCATGCCAGAATCGGGATTTATTCTAAACTCGCCGCCCTCATTGCCTCCAACGATTTCCAAATATACCAATGCATCTTTGCCTAAATCAGGATCGCTCACTTTCAGTCTTATCACTGGCATATTAACTGGAGCTGTTTCCGGTATCGAAACATCATAGATCTCTTGTGTAAAAATAGGTACATTTTTGATTTCAGGAAGTATTTGAATTGTTATCGTTTTGAAGGTATATCGGGAGGGCGTGCCAAAGTCTTCAGCTCGCAGCGTAAGATTATAAACATAATGCTGTTTGAATAGCTTTGCAAACTTATTGAGTTCAATGTAATACTCGTCTGTCGACTCTGTGGGAAGCAACTGAAATATACCATCTGGATTTCCATCGACTATTTCCAATTTCTTTATCACACCATTCCTGCCACTATCTTTATCGTTGACCTTAACTATGCCGTAAATAAAGGCGTCCGAATTGGGTATGACGCTCGAGAAGGTTCTGGCATAAATCTCGGGTGCATTTAAATTAACCTAGAAATGGAAATAAACAAAAAATTAATTTAAAAACGAAGCATAAAATAAAAAAATAGACCAAGTAAATATTTTCTATAGTGGGCACTTAAAGTTTCGAGGGGAGTAGCGAAATTTATGCGTTTTTCTTTGCTTTTAAAAAAAAAGGAGCATTTACCCTTATTACACAGAATATTAACTAAGCTAAAAATAATGTTTATATGCATTTTAATTTAATTTAATTAGTGTTTACTCACCTGCTTGACTGTTATTGAGACTCTTGCTTTGCTGGACTGATGACTTTGTTGGTTTATAGCCGATGCCCTGTCGTTTGCCAAGACGATGAGTTCGTGATGCGAATTGTCGGCATAATTCAATGGCTTCAGTATTGTTATATCTCCAGTTGTTGGGTGAATCGCGAAATATTCGCTGTCTAGTAGAAAACTATAGTAAATTTCACCATTCACTCCCAAATCGGCATCGTCGGCAATGACTTTCAGAATACTGTGATGTTTTTGAGTGTCCTCAGGAACAGTTACCGCATATTCAGTTGGATAGAATAGTGGACTCAGATCATTTCGATCCAATACTTGCACATGAATAGTCGTATCCGTTTCATAACTTAAACTCTCATTTCTGCCACGCGAATAAGTCACATGAGCCCGAACCTTTAAGGTATATTCATCGGTCTTCTCTCGATTTAGGACTACATTACTGGTACGTGTGCGAATGCATAAGAAGGCAAAATTCCCAACAAGTTTCTCCTCAGCTTTAAATAATTTATCCTTATCGCCATTTATTATTCTATACTTAATGTCATAATTTGGATTAACTGAAAGTCCCGCCAGATCCTCGTGTATTACGCCCTTGGCATATGTTTTGCCAAGACTATTTTCTGGTATTGTCACATTATACAGCTGGTGACGAAAGTCAACGTTATGATCCACAAGTGTCTTTTGATGATTTAGCGTAGTTTTTAGTCCTCCAGTGTTTGTGTTTGTGTTGGCGTTTGCCACCGCGGACTGAATTAAGCAAAGGCAGCTTAACAGGGAAAGCCATAGAAGTAGTGTCACTTTTTTTCTCTTAAAAGCTTCGGCATATTTTTTAAAATTCATATTAGACAATGGCTAGTTTTGTTCACATGGTATCCAGTACTACAAATAAACCAAATGAAAATTCACCAAATTAGTCAATTTGACCCACTAAATAGCCTTTAGTTGACTACATTTAGCTTAATTACTGTTTGTTTTCTATTGCTCTCTCAACTGTTTTCATGAATAGTTTGTAATTATAAATGAAAATATTTGTTTTGTTTATTTAAGCAGACAAAATAATTATTAAAATGAAAAACAATTTAGATAAACACAAATTAAAATAAATATTAACTTATTTTCTGTACCAAATAATTAATTATGTTTAACTGATGCTTCTTTATACAATTGCAAGAAAACTTGTGCAATTCTACTGCTAATAATTATAAAGAAACACAACAAACAATTAATTTGTCTGAGAAAATGAAATGATGACACCTGCAAAGGTTAAAAGCAAAAGAATAAAAATTTCTGAGAATAAATTGAGAAAACAAAAGAAGCAAATTAAAAAGAAAAACATTTTTTCATGGAAACACAAACTGAAACTATAAACTGTTTAGAAATAAAATTTAACCTTAAAGAAATTAGAAAATTTTTAATAGTTAAAGTTCTTAAATCAAAAATCTGCTTACTTATTCAACTAATTAAAAACAAACTAGAAATAAGAACACTTGAGTAATTATAGTCCCTATAATGATCCACTTGCCACCTGTTGATCTCTACTCAAATGAAAAATCTGATAACTTCTAGGACAGAAATAGACTAAACTGATAACACATAATACCCTATGCACCGTGCAAAGAGGGCATAACACATATTCCCATTAAGTCACAGACACACACACACAGTCTTTTGCCTCCACTCTTTATACATAAGTTTATCTTTTTTTTTTCCTAGAAATAAACGGACATTTTTTTAAATTGATTCACGAGGCACAAACACAACTTATATTTGCTGAATGAATTACACTTAAAAAACTGTGACATACAGTTGATATCTCAACTTTTTTTATTATTTGTATAAGAGTTACATTAGAGTCGCTTGATAAGATAAGCAACTGTATATAAATTTCACAACTTTCAATCGGTTTGTAGGCTTATTAGTTTTGTATGTGTTGAATTTTTATTTATTTTATTTTTGTTACTTTTTGATTAGATTGATGAGTGGGCTTTATTAAACTGGGCATATTTATGTTTAAATTAGTGTATTAATTTTGTAAAACACTTTGCTTGGTTATAAAGCCAAAAATAGACTTTTACTTAATTAAACAAATAGTTTAAAGTAGTAGGTTAAAAAGTGCCAAGTAATTGCATTAAATACAAATAGCTTTTTCAAATAATTCACAAATAGGGCACACACTATAAAATATTTAATAACAGTCTCTTTTAGATTGGGAAAGATTAATTTGTGGTAACGTTATTTCACTTCTCTTTGTGGCTGTTTTTAATCGTTAGTTTAAGAAATGGAAGACACAATTTAGTTTAATTTTGAGTTAGTTTATTAAACCATTTTGATTAAGATGAACACGAAGCACAAAAGCCTTTGTGGACAATAAGCAAGTTGATAAACTGCATTTATAATGCAAACTTGAGTTTATATGAACCAGGTGAGTTTTGGAGTTTATTTGAGTGCTTGACCCGAAGTCAGGTTTGCGAACTGGATTAATAATTTATTTAGTCTCTTAAGATTTTGGTTTTATAGCTTTCGGCTTAAATTTTCACGACACATGTTCTGAAACATTTCAAGTAGTTTTAAATTTACTTAAAACAGTTATATGAATATTTATTTTATAGAAAATTTAAACTTCATTAACAATCCCAATAGACACTTGGACATTCACCAGTTTTTGTTGTTCGGTTCAATGAAAAGTGTCGTCACTTTTTAGTGGGTTAAAGATTTGTTGAAATCAAACCGTGTTCTTATCACTTTCAAGCTGCTTTTAACAGTGTGAGATTTACATTAACAGATCTTTACAATAGATTTAACACTAGTCTCACTGTTGTGCAGGTCATTTACATGCCCACTGATTGACTCGCTGTTAAACACTCAGTCCGTGTTTGCTTTTGTGTTGCAAATAAATTACTTTAAGTTAAATAAAATCCTTTTGGTTTTATCAAATAGGTTTCACTATTTGCGGCTAGTTAGTAAAACCAACGCCAGCAGGTGACAGATACAGGTAAGAGCAATCGATTTTGGTATTGGTATTCATTGTATCAGATTTCTTAACAAGCCAAACAAACACCAACACACACGAACAACTCCGAATTATAGCAGCCTATGTTTTATCTATTTTCACATATGTACACAAATAAATTCAAACATTCGAGCACGCACTTTATGCGCCCACGTACACATAAATAACGAGACGAGCTTTAAATTCTTTTTTACACAGACAATAAATTGTATTTAACATCGATGCATTTTGATGACACATTTACCTCAAGCAAAAAGAAATTTGTTTTTTTGCTGTGGAAATTTTAATTAGTCCGATTTGATTTATTTAAGAACTTAAACAATTAAATCGTCGTTTCTTAGCATTGGTGTATGCATATGTGTTGCACATATCACATAAAATGCTTATATTTGTCACATTATTATTGAATTATTTCACAAATATCGTCGAGCTGCCATTGTTTACAATTAACGCAAGTAACCTTTCTGAGCCGTAGATCGGTAGCAGATCACTAGTTATTAGTGGTTATCGATAAGTTTTCACACACTTGACGATCATTGGCGTTGCCAGACAAATTAAAGTCGGCCATAATTAATACATATTTCTATTTATTGTGAAACACTTTGTATATTTAAATTTATTTATGTGAGGGGTAATATTGTTATTTAAACAGGTCGCAGGATTCGGGATTATTTTCGCGGCTTTCAATATAAACATGGTTGTTTTACAGCCAGCCATTCATTGTGTGTGTTTTTTCGTGTTATTAAATTTTGCACTTTTTGTGCATGTCCACAATTTAAATTTACTGCATTGCAAAATTGTTTAAATTTTGTAAGCTCAATTAAAAAAGGTTAAATAAACAAGATACCTGAGCATATGTATAATGCATATGTCAGTATGTAAGCCACTTATTTATGTATGTTTGTGTTAGCACAAAAAAACTCGCCGCGTTTGTATTTATGTATGTAAGTATGTTTGCACAATTATGCTGCAGTTGCTTTTTAGGAATTTGTTAAAACAAATAAACCAACTCCATTGTAAGAAGGAATGAATATTTATAATTTTTGTGCGCTGGAATCAATTTGTACGTGTATGTGTTTACAGGCATTAGATCTGTATGTATTTTAACATGCTTACAAATTTGTAACTGTGTATGTATGTGAGACTTTGTAATATATCTTTCATACTTTTATTTACATACACATCTGTATTATTATCACTGAGACACCGAAAAACATAGCCCGCTTTTATAATCGAAATCAGAGCTGATTCACATATGCATACATATATACACACACACACGCATGAATATTATGTACACCGTACGTTAAATTATGAACCTAACAAGCGTCCGCGACACACGACCGTTCGGTTGAACTACGCCAAAGACTGTGTAACTACGAGTTTTGTAGTCTGTGGTCAAACATGAGCGAACATCACCGCTACCTTTCTAACTCCATTAACAGTTCAAACCGTTCATACAAATGAGAACATCTTAAAACTTCACTGCAATCTGCGCAAATTCAAACATGTTGCGCATTCCCCAGTTAACAGTGCTCCCCTTACAACAAACCGGTTGCAACATGCAAAATCGAACCAATGCCAGTTAGCGTTATCTTTTAGAAGAGATCCTTTCTATCTTATACAGGTTTCACCTATGGCTTATTAGCTGTCTTATACTAGTTGGTTTTCTTATTTGGTAATCATATTGTTAGTAATTACCTGATTTGAAACTTTAAGCCGATTTTTAATTAATATTTCGTATTAACTATTCACCAACAAACATATCTGTCGAGCCTACGTTTAAATGAAGTCAACGCGGGAAAATTGCAAATAAGCGGGAAAATGAAAAGGGATTTTTTTTCATAGAAACCGGCGTGTAAATATTGTGTCGTGTAAGTAATAGTCAATTGGTTACATTTTTCACTTTTTCCTTATATAATTTTGTGACTCTTGACTCAAAACAATAAGGAAGTATTTTATTTCCTTATTGCATTAAGGTATTTTGTACTCATATTTTGCGCGCCAGGTGGTGTTCTCAAAATTTCTTACTCAACGGATAAAATCCAGTGTCCTTAAAAAAGGTCGAATATCCCTGAAATGTCCTTAAAATATCCTTGACTTGGTTGCTATAAAAAATGTTGTGGGTAGAAATAATAGCGCTACTAGGCGGCAACGACGTACATTTGTATTTCACTCTTGGCGCCATCTAGCATGCACAACTTCTGATGTGTGGTCATGCCTTCACTTATAAGCACAAGGTGTCTCTCTCCAGTTCAAGCATTTGTTGAAAATTTATATTAACAGTTACTTTTATGTGTTTCAAAGCAAGCTAAATAAATAAATAGGAATAATTTACACGTCGAGTGTTGTATGTGTTCATTTATACATTGTGAATTCACGTACACAGCACTCTGTCCGTATAAACAGAAATAGAAAAAAAAATCGACAGTCACAGCAAGCCGTAGATTTTCGATTTTTATGTTACAGCTTATCTGTAGAAATCGCTTACAACCCTGATAGTTTCGTGTGCCCTATGCCACTTTGTGGTATAAGTTATATGAAAAATAAGTTTATTTTATTTTAAAATGATTGAAATAAACAAAACTGCAATTGGCATTGCAGCAGGACTGGCTGGCACACTGTTCATAGGATATTGCATTTATTTCGACAAAAAGCGTCGCAATGAACCCGACTACAAGAAGAAAGTTCGCGAGCGTAAGAATGTGCCTGCAATTAATATATAACTTTGTGAAACTGATCTCTCGTTAATGTGTGTTTAGGTCGTCGCCGCAACCGCAAGGCTGGAACAGCCAAACAGGGAATGCCAAATTTGAATGACCATGAGGCCATCGAAAGGTAATCGTCTGTCACTAAACTCTTATATTACATAATGAAGGATGCACGTGGGTACACAGTCTGCACACAGAAATACACGCTTTCGGCGTAAAAAATCGATTCGGGGAACTAAATTGTGATAGCTTCTCGAGGGCTTATGAGCAGACAAAACATTTGCCATTACGGACATATCGGACAGTCGATTTATTTAATGATATGCTAAACTCTGGACAGTGAGTCACAAAGCCTTTGGTAAAACAGACAACGTTGGAGTTGGAAAAGTTCTTAGTGTGCCCTTTGTGCGGTCATGCAATGTTAATGGCATGTTATTTAACATTAACATTTACTTATTGTCTGTGTATTAGTAAAGCAAGTGGTCCGCACAGTTAAAAGACAAAAGACCGGGCAAGATCCAATGATCTGTTACTGGCTGAACTAGGACCAAAATCGTCTATCCAGTAGTCCTTTGTTTGGCCGTTCATACACGTGTATAGACATATCACACTCACCCACGCACACATCTGTACATGCACGAGCATGTGTCACAGCTCTTGGCACTGCAATCAGTTAACGTTGCGCTGATTACTATCCGATGGAAACAATAATCAGCACACTTGTGCTTATGGAGCCACTCTTAACAGCTGATCACGAAATACAAAACTAAAATAAACAGTTTATGAGTTTGTTTATAAAGCCCGCAATTGTAATTGGAGGCACATAAACAAAGCTAGCCAAATTCACTTAACAGACGAACAAAAGCGTTGCAAGTGCTCTGTGCTTAATTTAAAATTAGAAAATGAGCTTAGCACTAAAACTGTTGTTCCAATTGTAATTGTTATGTTTTTGGACTAAGGGGGACGACTTCATAAAAGAGAACATCCCATTTGGTTCGCTAATTAGGCTTCTAAAAGGGGAGCAATGAGAAAAGTGTTGAGATTCCAATATTAGTGCTTTAAAAGGTTTTAATTTAACTTACTAATGATCACATTTTCTTTACAGATATTTCCTACAAGAAATCCAATTGGGCGAGACCCTAATTGCACGTGGAGACTTCGAGAGCGGCGTGGAGCATTTAGCCAATGCCATCGTTGTCTGTGGCCAGCCTGCTCGCCTCCTGCAGGTGCTTCAATCATCTTTACCGGCACAAGTGTTCGCCATGTTAATCATGAAGATGCAAGAGTTCGGAAACCGGGCTGCAGAGTCTAGTGATGGACTGGGCGGTGGCCCAGCAGCACGCTCGAATCAAATTGATAGCACACCAAACATTTTAGAAAGTTCAGGACCTGCAATTATTGATGACTTGGAATAATGCTTAAAATTTAATGAATGAACTAAGAGAAAGCCTGGCATATATATTTCAGCAAAAATAGCAGATAAGGGCTTTATAAACTAATTTAATAAACTGCATTACAAATGTATTGTACAAAACATTAATTTCCTCAACGTTAAACATTTCAAATTTCAAGTATTCACATCATTAAATACTTGTCCATCAATTGTGCACTTGTGTTGTCTATATAATATTGGATTAATGATCTTGTACATCAAAGTTAATTGAGAAATGCAGTTATCCTCATAAATAGTATCCCATTTTCCACTAGGCTTAAAGGCCAAATGTTTTGCATAAGACGAAATTCCAAATAATATTGAATTAACTATGTTCTTAAAGTGCATACCTTAAGTACAATTCTATAAAAAATAAAAAGGGTTTGAGGACAAGCTCGAACTTAAAAATCCAACCTGACGTAAGCTGTTTGTATTCAGAAAATAATAATGATAAAATGGAAAACATTAAAGTTGTATTAAACTTAACTAAACCAAAACACCACTGTAAAGATTCAAAGATTTATTAATCGTATTGATCAGAGCACATTTATTAACAATTCAACACCTTAAAGTGTTTTCAAAACCTTTCTAAAGCGATCCAAAACAATATTGGCATGATACTCCTTAAAGATAAGAGCTGGACGGAAGCGAATGGAAATATCCCCACAACCGCCGGTCTGTACGCCATGTAGCTTCAAGTTGCCCACAATCGAGTCTCGCACTTTGGTATTGCAGCAGTTGACGGCCAGAAAAGTGCCACGTCCACGTGTGGAGTTCAATAGATTGGGGAATTCCTTTTCCAAGTTTAGTAGACCATCCTTCAGTGCTTTGCCAGCAATATTCACGTTCTTTAGGAGCTGCTCCTCTTGCACGACCTTCAGTATTTCTTCCAGCATAATAATTTTACCTGGATCACCCATCCAAGTGTTGAAGATCCTGTAGGGTTCCTTGGTGGCAAACTCTTCGCTGTGGAAGTAGCCGCCCAGCTGCAATTTCTTGCTGAATGTGACAACGTCTGGTGAGGAGTCAAGATTGAAATGCTCGTGAGCCCAGAACTTTCCAGTGCTGCCGCCACCGGTTTGCACCTCATCGATCAACAGAGCAGAGCCATTTTTCTTGCACACTCTCTGCAGGCCTTGGAAGAACTCAGGAGAAGCTTCATTGTCACCACCCTCGCTCTGGATTGGCTCAACGATAACACCAGCAACGGGAATACCCTTCTTGCTGTATTCCTCCATAAGACTTTGTACTTCACTCAGGCATCTCTCGTCCTCCTTTTTGTTCTCCGCTACATGCTCCTCTAACGGATACTTGTACTCGGGGAATGATGCAATGGGCCAGTCAAAAGAGGGAACATCAATTTTGTGAATATACTTGGAATGTGTGGTGGACAGTGCTCCCAGAGTACGTCCATGGAAGGCGCCCTTGAAAGAGAGAATACTCAGTTTTGGAGCACCGGGTGGCATGTTGATCATGCACGAATTCATCTCCTCTTCAGTGAAAGCTGGAGCGCCACGAATCTTGTTTTGATACCTGCAAAATTGATAACATAAATAGTATCGGAAATTATTACAGAGATCTTTAGGGGGTAAGTCAATTAATCGCTATCTAATCTTGGGTTTTATTCAATTTCATTTGTTTCGCTTATCAACGATGTTTATGGATGTGTTTTAATAAAGTTACGAGAGTTCCTATCTATGATTTATCGAATGTTTTATGTTAATAATTCTGCCGACAGCAACTGGGAAAAACAGTGCAATGAAAGCACTTAAATTCAGTTAATTTAGCTAAATTTATTACTTTCTGTCGAGTTCAATTTGCTCTCGTTCTTTTTGCTTGACCTTGATAGTCTGTAGCAGATTGAAGAAGCAACAAATTTCACTTGAGGCGTAAGTCAGCCAAATTAATCAATTTATTTTCATTTGTTGGTTTGAAAAACTTATTGTTGTGAATTTAAGACCAAGACTTCAAGCTTTAGCCAAAGTTGAGAGAGAAGAGATACTTTTGTATCTTTTACTACGCATTGTATCTATAGCTCTTTATACAACTTATTTTGTTAAACAATACTTACCAAATAAAAATGCTCTTGAAGGCGTTTTCGTTGGAACACGATCCACACATCATGGTAGTGATTTTGTTAAGTCCCTTGGGAGCAATATTCATCAATATTTTCTGCAGTTTATCGGGCCATTCCTTGCCAGGGAACACACCAAGAGCGGGTCTGTTAATTAGCGCTAAAATTAAAAGACTTTATTAATTTATATTCATATGTAAATGTTAGTTAGCTAACTTCTTAAGTTGGTATCATCCTTGAAGAGATTGAGCAGCCTGGGATGATTGTAGCCCAAAGGCACCGATGAAATTTGCGTGTAAACATCGAGCAAAATGTTTCCATCCACATCATGAATATAGTTTCCAATGGATTTCTCATAGTCAGCAAAGTACTGCACTGTACCAGTACTCTATAAATCAAAACAATTTAAATAGATTATTATTAATTAAATTTATTTTTGCTATCATCAAAAGAACTGCATAAGAACTGGCACTTCAATTAACACTTGCCAAAGTATTTCCTTCTGATTGGCTGGCAAATCAGCTGATTGCTTGAGTATACTATATCTGTATCTCTATAGCTCTTGAATTTCAGCTTTATTGATCACAATTGAATGGAGTGGAAATGGGTTAGTAACAGTCGAAACTTGTGGTATATGGTATATATGGGAAATGGAACCGGGTAGACAGACAATCCTCTTGTTACCAAGGCGCTGCATTCATGTGTCCTGTTGTGCACAGTGCTGCATAACAGTTTTCGCCTTGAACTGACAACTACCAAAAGGAAGTTGGTCAATGCAACAACAAAGGAGTCGAGGTATAATCAGAGGATTAACGATTTTCCAAGGCACTAAACAGACAAAATTATCAGCTTATGGACAGCTCTTTTCACTTTTTTTGTTTGTTGATAAGAACTGCTTATTTAACACTTTATCTTTACCTGTACTGCACCCAGTTGATTTTTTAATTCGGTTGATTTGGGACCGGGAATTGTTTTGGTGCGTACAACCGGCTCCTTGGGCTCCACTGCCGTCGAATATGGTTTCACCAAACTGCCTTCTAAAATTAGCGCAATCATAAATTGTTTATTTTTACGAGGCACATACATATATATTTTATTTTATATACTTATAAATACACCCAAATTTACACGAGCACAAGCAATAAATATTTTATTTAAAACTTACGAATTGCATTCAACGCCCTTAGCTGCGTGTGAGCCCTATTTAGGCCTAGGAAACGCATTTTGTTAATATTAAATTGATGGCAAAGCCCCGAACAGAAATAATAAGGATGTTACAGCCCCGACGGTCGAAACACAAATAAAAGATTTCCGCTTACTTGTTAGGCATATGAAGAGAACACATGTTTATACGGGTGTGCGCATGTGTGTGTATATGGCGGTGTATGTGAATGTATAACTGTTCTTTTACACAAACAAATACAGACACATTCGTTGAGTAACAATTGGATAGATAAAATGCTTCAATTCATGTTGGAAATTATCATGGTTCTGCGTCAAAAGTGTCTTGGTTTAGGTGTTGGTCAAATCCAAATCTGAAGAAAAGTGAAATAGAAGACAATTTTAACAACTAAAACATTTTTGTTAAAGATCAATTTTACCAAATTATTATGAACTATATTTTTTATTACACTTAAATAGTTCTTTATTTAAACAATATGCATAAAATAAAAAATCAATCGCTGTTCAAACAAGCTGTTATTTAAATCAAATGTAAAACTATTAAGAAATTTTAATGGTTTAAGTTCTAACAGCACAGAGAAGTTATCCAGATCTGGCAACGCTCTTTTAATTATTAAACGAAGTGCCGTTCTGTTTACAGGGTGCACTTTTAATATCACAAATTCGAAGCTGATTTAAACATTAAGGCAAACAAATTTATTTGGAGTATCAACTTACTGACATGATTTCCCATCCTTTGTTCGTAATAAATTGTTTTCAGCAAACATTACATTGCTATATAATAACATACTTAAATTAATATAACTTTATAAATTAATATTTCGGAAATTAAATGATTGAAAGCACTTGTAAACAAAACAAATCTTAAGAGTGACCAGCCAGTCGTTAATAAATTTTAGACAAATTTGCTTTTTGTTAGGGCACACTGATTTTTTTCATTTTAAGCAAATATTTTATTCAATTTAATGAAATTCGACACTGAGTTATATATATGTTACTACTTTAAGTATTTACCATATATATAACAAAATATATTTGTAAAAAAAAACTGGTACAAGCCGAGCTCAGCATCATTTTAATTATCTATCGAAGCAAAGATATTTGCAAACCTATCGAATGTAAATTATCAAATATCGATATGTCAATGGCAAATATCCCTAAAGCCACCCCATATGATTGTATTGATTGTGTGTTTTGCTCGAGGGATTATTTTGCTATTAAATGAAATTATAAAACCGCATTCGTTTAAAGTACAGCAATAATTTTATGGACAGTGTGTAAATTAAGAGGTAGGTATTTTGTCAAGGACTGAACATAAATGTAAATATTCGCACACACGCCTAAGCATGCAAATAGTGAATATATTTGTATGTAGTTTTGTTTATTCCTATATTCAAAGTGTGGTAAATATGTATCTGTGTGTTCATATTTTTGCATAAAAATGTATTGTGTTATAGCCATCTATATTTGGATGGTTTAATGACAAAAATACATGTGGACAAGTTAACAAATGCATTTACATATAATTTGTAGAGATAAATGTGCATTGAATTTGTTTTACGATAAAAAGGAGTCTGTTCGGTCCACAATGGGAAATGTTTGATTAATTAAAATCTTTGAAACAATGAATAAAATGCGTGATCAAGTGTTTTATAAAATTGTGCACGTGTATGTAATTGGCAATAGAAGGCATCTATGACCCAAAAAAGAATATGCAAATATTCTAGCTGAGCGTCAACAACCGTGACTGTTTGGCATCAGTACTTTTCTATGTGGTTTTTCAGAACAACAGCAACGACAACGGCAACATCTGATCAAATCAAGTTTACTAAACCAAACCCGTACTAAAAGCTAATGTATTAATTCTATAGTGAATGGCAAGCTAATTGACACAAACACAAGCAGGCAAATTAGGCCAAATGGTCAACACTTTTTTAAGCCCTGTACTTGAGAACTACAAAGGGGCCTTTAAGTTGGTCGAAAAGGAAATGTGTGTAAAATTGAATTGGGATGCCATAGAACTACAAAGCATGATTTGTTAATAGCCACATACTTATTTTATGTACGTACGAGTTGTTAAGTAGATCATGTTAATTGTTGAAAAGGCTAAGGAAAACGAGTCGCCTCTTAGTCTAAATTCTTAGAGAGTTTAAGCAAAGAGCAGCAAGGTTCTCGCCTTTCAGTAGTTGAGCTCAATCTTTGAACTATTGTTGCCCTAGCATGTGTTTCCTCAGCTCGCACGAGAGCAGCCCTCAGACATTAGTCCCTCTGACGATAAGAGCGCGCTATTTTTGTTTGTATTTCAAGACTTGCTGGTGATCAACATTTAAATGTATAGGCGAGTTTTGGCTGCATTTATTTATAAACTCTCAGCTCCTTATAGACGCTCTCTTGACTGCATATACCCAAGTCCTTGAGTAAAGAACTAGAAATTTTAGTGCAAAATGCATGTCAAGAATTTGAACTATAAATTAGAGTTCTACTCATTTTATTTTACAATATCGAATATTCTCATATTATGGATAAAACTAAATTTAACAGGGCTTCTAAAGGGCAAAACAAATAGTATAGTCAGTAGAAAAACAGTCAAGTCTGCTTTTATAAACATACCTCTGTTATTTTAAAATATAAAAGTTTTAACACGGTTTTTTCTTTATTTACAGGGTTCCTAAACCATTGCAGAGGCGTACCATGTAAGTACAGAAAATCATTTGTGTACACAATATTTTAATAGCAATTTATATAATTGTACAATAAATGTACATCGATAACATACTAACTGATTTGCCTGGTGGAATCATCTACATGGGCGGTTGCACAGTGGAGCTGAAAGCTAAGCTTAAGAATAAAACTAAACTACAGTAAGTCAAAAAGTGAATTTGGGAAGCTTTCAGATCATCTTTCAGCTCAGCTATTTTTACCGTTGCTGATTGAAAATCGCTCAGAGCTTTCCGCTACAGTATGTTGGAAGTAAGCTTTTTTGCGCTGTGGGTAAAAGCTTTTCGGAAGTGTTATCAGATTGTGTGTTTGGTCAGCACATAAATCCTGACTTTGCTTATTGGAATCAGTTCAACCAATAAAATGATTTATGACACTTTATCAGCAAATGGAGTAAGTGCTTTAAAATTTATGAAATGAATTTGAAAATCTTTTTTTTGAACGCAACATTATTTGGGTATATTATTCGGGATATATTCAAATTTTTTTAACGCGCGAAGTTTGCATTTTTGGAAAAGACACAAACGGTTTATACTATATAAATTGAGAAATTCAATTATTTTTTTCGCTTCCTGTCCGTCTGTTTTTATTAATAAATAAATAATAAATTATGCATCTATCAATGGAGCGTTGATTGAAATTTAAATATAACTTCATGTTTGCTTTTGAGCCTTTTATCCAGAGATTTTGGACGCTTTCAGCTCCCTGCATGAATAATGCTAAAAATAAATCTAATTTCGCTACAGCTCTATGAATAACAATTTTAATTATCGATATAATTCCATCTTCTTTGGCGCTTAGAAGTCCTATTTTGGTACTAAATATCTTATAATGAATGTATAATCAAAGCACATTATTGTTAATGAATTCAATGCATTCTTAGTATCTGCATTAATATTAAATAATTGATTTCTTCTGGTCTTTCAAACATAATCTCAACTATGAAACTCTCAGAGTTATTAATCTTTTAGTTTTCTGTATTATTAATACGGGTTATAAGCAGTTTTCCGATAAAATAAATGTATTATGTTGGATTTGGCTAATTTTAGGCGATTGATTGATTGATAAATTTTCTACGGGAAGAAGTGTTCTATAATCCTTAATGTTTTAAAATTTATGTGTTTTATGTGTAACTTAAATGTGTTTTTAATAAATATCGTGGCTTGTGTTTTTGTTAGTTATTAATTTTTGTCACACAAATCATTATAGCACTGAGAGCTGTTTAAGCTTCATACATATTTTGAACACAGTGTTTTAGTAAATTTATGAGATGATTGAAATAATTACCATTCAAATAGGTAGAGATTTTGAGCAACTATTTTCTAGTTGGTAATTCTAACAAAGTCAACTCAACTTTACTTAACAAAAGCTAAGCTAATGCTTTGTTTTATAAAAATAAAATAACTGAACTTTGAAAAAATAAATACAAAAGCGTTTCGTTTCGATAAATCCGTTAACTATCGATACAATCGTTTATAACAGCGCTGATTTCTTTACACCATTTTCACTATGCTTAACCATGAGATACTTAAAGCTTTATTAATTTAATCGCTGCTAAAGTTATAAATGAAGCTACCGAATTGTTTAGCGCTGAAACAATTGTGAACTTCAATTGTGAATTGCTTGACAACCCTGCGAATGTGAATAACAATTTACTGCAGTGTACAGAAAAAAATGGTAACTCAATAATCAGGCTGTATACAGATAATTTTTGCGCATGCGCATCAGTCAACCTCTTTTATTCCTTCGGTTCACTTAGCGTTAACAGCTTACTGGTTAATAGTAAAATACAACTTTTTTAGAGTACTGAGAATAAAATGCTATGTACATATTATAAATCAATTTAATACATATCATAAATCTAGTGCAATAATAATTAACAATAAACTAATATTGTTTGAACGTTTAACGCCACAATATAATCGAGAAACCCGCGTAATAGATAACCGAGTTCATTTAGAAGTCCCTTTAAAAAAAAAACTGAAATTGAAATTGCAATTGAAATAAATTACATTTAAATTGAAATATCAAATTGTTATAAGTGAAAAACTGCTTATACAATGGGGTGCTTAAGTAGTAAAGATCGTCTAACAAAAGAGGATATGGAGTTTTTGAAAACCCACACCCGATATGACGAGGCCACCATAAAAGAATGGTACAAAGGATTTAAGGTGAGTTTTTCGCATTGCAGCCAATTAGTTCACTTGATTCGACTTTTAACGACCTGTGACTATGCCTCGTATCCCACATATATAGCAAGACTGTCCCAATGGTCGTCTAACTCCAGCCAAATTTGTGGACATGTATAAGATGTTTTTCCCGTCTGGAAATGCGGAAGAGTTTTGTGACCATGTTTTTCGTACATTCGATATGGATAAGAATGGTTACATTGACTTTAAGGTAAGCTACATACATATTTAATACGCTTGAAACATACAAGTTGATTAAACTATTAATTTTGTATAATTGCATTAATAATTCATTCAATCAATTTCCCGGGGGTGGAATGTGGTGTCAATATTAATGCGTAAATTGTAGTAAAATATGTATTCTTGACCAGCATCAACAATTGAGTTGGTATAGCAGTGTCTGTCCGTGGAAAAACCCAGAGCATACTACCACATACAAGCCAAAAATATGTATTATATATACTTGTACTTTAAGCAGGTCATATTTATTTATTTTCCTTGTCCTCTTGGGCCGTGCAGAAAACAGCAAAAAATCTCAGTTGCTCTTGGAATTAAAAAAAAAACCGTATGTTGTATATATATTTAGATGCAGCTTTTTGTATGTATTCAGCCGAGATGATATAATTGCATCTTCAAAGAAGAAACTCATATAAGTATATTCACAATGAGCGAGGGCAGTTCCAAAAGTTCCGAAACAAAGCAGCTTCAAATAAATAAATTTAAAATTAAAGTTAATCAATTTATTGTTTGTCTATAAGTTATTTAATATTTAAAGTTACTAATTTATTTTTTTATATTACTTTGCAGGAATTTTTACTCGCAATAGACGTGACATCAAGCGGAACACCAGAGGAAAAACTAAAATGGGCCTTTCGAATGTATGATGTTGATGGAAACGGTGTCATTGATATACAAGAAATGACAAAAATTGTTCAGGTACGTAGTAATGATACCACTTCTCAGTTAGAAAAAACATGGGGTCATTAACTCGAAAGGTTATAAATATTAGAAGGGAAAATGATACCATTTGGCGACCAAAAAGCGTTTGATTTCATCTGTAAAATTTTAGCTGCACCAAGTCACGAACTTATTAGACAACCCTCGTTCATTCCCATCCGTATTGTAAACACAAAAAAGGTAAAAACATGTAAGAACACCAGTCGAGTACACACATGTATACATAAATGCACAAATACATTAAGAGGGCGCAATTCCCTTGCCCCCAAGCGAATGCCAGAAAAATCCACAACCCGCCCACAGTTGTTGTAAAAAACACGCTTTGCTGTGGTAAACATGGAGTCATTTTTTCACATTTAAAGCATAAATCGTAGATACAATTATTGTAGTTAGTATAGAAGCGAAGTGTGGAAGTTTCTTAGATGCCAATTTTGTACAGTATATTTGCCATTTGGATGACGAAATCGCATAAATCCGATGGGCTTTAAAATCAATATTAATTTTGTTAAATGTACTCCCATAGTACTTGGCAGCCGTTCCCGTTTCATTTATATTATCTGTGAGCCATTAGCCATTAAAGGCTCAATTTTTGGCGTGCCAAAGGAAACTTTGATTTTTATTTTAAAATGTTTGGGCGCTTCCTTTGATTAAATCTATGTACATAAGACTTCCCTGTTGTCTGCTCGACTAACTGACTCAATCATAATCATCGCCTAGGTTGAACGGAAAGCGATACGACATGCAGTGTAGCTCCCTTAATCATTATTAAACTTTATTCTCTTCATAGACCAATATTAACATTTACCGTATTTTCAGGCAATCTATGATATGCTAGGTGCATGCTCATCAAATCGTCCCGCTGACTCTGCTGAGGAACGTGCAAAAAATATATTTGCTAAAATGGATGAAAATAACGATGGTCAATTAACACAGGATGAATTCTTGAAAGGATGTTTGCAGGATGAAGAGTTGTCTAAGATGCTGGCCCCTTAAATATTTATACTCAATAATATGTGTGTATTTGATGAAATCAGTAATGAAATGTATAAATATTTAATTTATATTTCTTATACTAAAATTATATAAAACTATGGAACATCATAAACATTGTGTTTCATTCTGCAATCAGAGTAGTGAATATTTTGTGGTATTCTTGAATTAAACTATAAATTAAATAATATTTCTGCTTTTCAGGAAACACTTCTATAAACCTCTTTTTTTACAGCATTTAATTACCGCTAACATTTTAAGTAGCCAGGCAAACAAGGCATTTCATTTTCTTTGAAAGTAAAGTAATGTAAATATTTAATTTTGTTTCAGATCATGTTTGTTGGAACCGGTTGCATTATATAGCAGCCCTGGGGAAAGATCCTTAAAACATTTGCAGCTGTTCATATCGAACCCTCCAACCTAGTATGGACAAGAATATGGTAGGTGCCACGTATTCTGTATTAATATGAGCCTTAACCCAGGAACAGGAATTAATCGGTTCCAAATTTATTAATACAAGCACGCCCCAAATTCTGCGGAAATTCATAGTTTGTTTTCCTGTCCTTCTGTATTTAAACATATGTTCGAATTTTTGGGTTTCCACCCTAATTTCATAGTGTAAAAATGACCGATAAGCAGTTGCGCAGCTCTGAATAAGCAACAGTTATTGAAGTGGTTGAACTAAATGGAAAATAGTAGTCACTGTTGCGGAAAAAGTAGTAGCAGAAATTATTGAAATAGTAGTAGAAATTCATTAAATAGTAGCAGATTTAAATAGTAGAGAATTATACTATTTTCAGCCTAATAAATGGGCAAAATGGTGCATAAAAACTTAAGACTACTACAAGTCCACAAATAACCGAGAAAGTGTAGAGCTTTTAAATTTGATAATTGCTGTTTATATAAACTTAATACTAAATCTTGTACTTTTAGTTTTATTTCACGAACCAACTATAATGATATCACACTTCAAAAATGGGGAAACAAAATAGTAAACTCAAACCTGAAGTATTGGAGGATCTAAAACAGAATACAGAATTCACTGGTAAGTATTTGCTTAAGAATATTTATGAATTCGACTTATTTATTCATTATACTTTGCTTTTATTTTAACAGACGCTGAAATCCAAGAATGGTATAAGGGATTTCTGAAAGATTGTCCAAGTGGACATTTATCAGTGGAAGAGTTTAAGAAAATATATGGCAACTTTTTTCCATACGGCGATGCAAGTAAGGTATGTATCAAAATTTAAGTTATATTTTTCAAGTATCAAGCAATTCTAACTCTGGCTGTATCTTTTATTTAGTTTGCAGAGCACGTGTTTAGAACTTTCGATGCAAATGGAGATGGAACTATCGATTTCAGAGAGTTCTTGTGCGCTTTGAGTGTGACATCGCGCGGAAAGTTGGAGCAAAAGCTAAAATGGGCTTTTTCAATGTACGACTTAGATGGAAACGGATACATATCCAGGCAGGAAATGCTTGAAATTGTTACGGTAAGAGCGGGAGTTTTGGAGTTTCCCAAGGACTTCTGTCCTTAGTAGAAAACAATTAAGTAGAGCTGTTCAAACTGTTAAAAATTTACTAATTGACTACATTCTTGTATCTACACTACCGAAATTGTACTTACAGGCAATATATAAAATGGTTGGATCGGTTATGAAAATGCCAGAAGATGAGAGCACACCCGAAAAAAGGACAGATAAAATCTTTCGACAAATGGATAGAAACAAGGATGGCAAATTAAGCTTGGACGAATTTATCGAAGGTGCAAAAAGTGATCCTTCTATAGTGCGACTTTTACAGTGTGATCCGCAAGCACATTAGCTTAAATGTAAATAAAAGACAAGCAATAAACATTCAAACGTGAATTCAATGATTAATGTTTTGCATAATTAATATACTTTAAGCCAATAAAGACGGTAATTCAATTATATGTGTGTACTGTTGTTCTTTCTAATGCTGAAAATAATCTGGCCCTCGGATGAGGTCTGTTTTTAATACGTTCTGAGATTTACTATACTGACTGTATGTCTGTTAATCATTGGATGCTTTCATAAACTCGTTTAAAGTTTGAGAGTGATTGGAAAAGCAGTGTCGATGTCAAGCAGTGCACTGCCTAAACGTACTGCATGCACTGCTTGGTTTGTTCACATTACACTGCTTGAAGTTCGTTGAAATTCAATTTAAATTAAATTAAATGTGATAAAGTCATTAGAGTGCTAATTAAGGTAGCATAAAAGTGACAAATGTTAAAGCGGTTTAATTGTGAAAGACAATCATGTTACAGACATGTCATCATGTCTTTCCTATTCTGTTAAAGTTAGGTAAAAAATCGCATGGTCTGCTGTCGCATATAAATTCATCAATTAAGCATTAATTTATGCTCTGCTGCAAAGTTTTGCGGTCACATAAATCTGCAAGTGTTGCGAGACCGCAAGACAAAGATTTTCTTGGAATTGGCAGCTGGTCAGAATGATTGAAGCGTCCAATTGGAATAAGCTTTTAAGTCCAGAACAAGTCGGGATATGTAAATGATGTGATGCATTTATTGGTAACACAAATTCCCACTGACGATGGTCAACGAGCTCTTCACGATCTGAAAAGGGATATGTAGTATTCGAATATTTATTTCTCTGACATGGGAAATTCTGGGAAACAATTTCGCTCTTGGCTCATAATTTGCTCGCGTACTTAGTAAGCTCGTCGTATCTCCTTTGCCGCTTTCATTAAAAATGCAAATGAGCAGTGGAAATTGCGGCTGCTTTAACGAAAAATAAAAGAATTGAAAAGGTAGTACCTGCTCTCAGGTGAGTTCGGAAAACAAACGTAGAGCCAGACGAGCAGAACCAGCGAACCCATCAGCCCAGCCGTGAAATTTATACAAAGAGTTGGCCATTGGTTTCACAGCGTATTCTTCGTTACTCTTCGTACAGGGTATAGTAGAAAACTGTTGAGGTTTGTAGAGTTTAGGAAAATGGAAATTATTTGAAATACAATGAAAGTATATAGTGAAATTAAAGAGTTCAGTGGAAAACAGCATCCCAACAAAGAGTTTTTAAACAATCTCCTTTAAAGTGCATTTAAAATTCGTTATTGCCCACTGCCACTTTATCGTGCTTGTTGCCAATGGCATGTGGGGAAGAGCCAGCGAGTTACGGAGCAAAAAGAGTCGAAAGTCGAATTAAATCGTCGAGTACGAAATGAATGAAGGCAGCAAGCGATGGAATAAATGAATGAAACGAAACCAAACGAAACGAAATGTAATGAAAACGAAGGCGAAGGCGAAGGAGAAGGCGACGTTGAAAAGTGCAATGCGTGGAAAAACTGTTGCCTGCTTTTGGGGGCTGTTATGACAAATACTACAAAGAGAACAGCAGGAGCACGAAGGGCAGGAAACAGTGCAAAAGGTGGAAAAAGAAGTAAAACAGCATCAGCGGCCAAATGGAAAGTTTTCCCTGATTTTGGAGACGCTCAAAGTATAATAATGTGCTGCCGTCGACAACGACAACAACGACAACTGCAGCGACAACCGAAAAAGTGGGCGTGGTCATGGGTTATGTAGCATGCGGCTTGTGCCGCTTCAAGTGCACACTTTCTCATGGCTTAGCACTTTGCAGCGTAGCTGGTTGGCTTTTGTAGAGTCAAAACGAAGGCAGGGGCAGGGGCAGGGGCAGGCGTTGTGGGCGTGACTGTGGGATGGGCGGTGTTGGTTGGCCGGCTTATGCAACAAATAATTTAATTTTATGCTGCATACAAAAAGGCGCACAGCCAGAGCTACGAAAGCAAAACCCAAAACGAAACGAAACGGAGAACGACAACGACAACGGAAATGCCACTTTACGGCCTGTTTGACGGAGAAGTGGACGTTAAGTTGTGAATATGATGATGGAAATGAAGAGATGACGAGTTGAACATTATGATGTCTGTGATGATTGCGATGCTGATGACGACGACAACGGCGGCGTAGACGCTTCTCCAACAAGCAACAAGCACAACTGAAATATTGCGCATACGCCGCCTGGGACAGCGGAAAATCGCTGGCAACGAGGTCGAGCTGTAAAAGTGGGCTAAATGTCGCATCAACTGTAGAGAAGTCAACTAGGGTGTTATGTGGGGGGCGTGGCGGGGTAGGGGTGCCGGGTTTCAAGAGGATATGGCTCGTCGAGTGCCATAAAAACGAAGGCTTAGACATAAAAATAAATTGCAGCAATCGAGTTGAGCGAATTATGCAATAATAAACTTAGACATATGCATACACATGTTTACTACATATAACATGTATAAATATATTATATATACACGTAATAGGGTTATTAAACTTTTATATTTTACTATATGGCGTTTAATTTGTGACCAGTTCTGAATTGGGTGGCTCAAATTAAGAACTTTGTGTGCAGTTTATTTTTAATAGAAGTGAAATGAAAGGCTGTTATTAAATAAATAAATATTGTATAATTTAAATATATTTTTTTTTTATTACAAACTAGAGTTCTTCTGGACAGCCCTTGGGTTTCTTTTAAAGTATTTAATTCTTATCCCACTTTCTGTGTATATAACTTACAAATGTTTGTAGTAATTGTAAAGTCCTGGCTGTTGGGGCCGCAGCTCGTTTTACGGCAGTTCCTCAATTCCCATTAGCAATGTTTATGTTTCTTGCTTTGCAGTAATAACAACAGATGTTTACCCACAATTAAAGCACTTAAATGACCACAAAGCGTCGTCGCTGACAACGACCTTCGAGCGAATCTCAGACTACACTACATAAATATATATAATTTGGGTTAATTGCACAAAATAATCATAATTTTTGTGGCAGCCTGGCACAGCCTAGAGGCTTCAGGCACAGGCAAAGGCAACAACAGTGGCAACCTAATTCCTTTGATGGGTGGCATTTTGGGTTTTTGCTTTGAGCTGGGACAGTGGACAAAGGGCAGTTGAGGGCGTAGGGAGGCTCACACTTTTGACCTGCTTTTGTTATCATCAAATGTGTTGGCCAGCACATGTGTGTATTAGTGTGTGTGTGTGTTGCGTGTGTGTGCACAAAGTTTTCGCCGCTGTCGTCACATTAAATGAAATTTAATTCCTGCTGGCATCATAAGCAGGCAGCAGGCCATGGCCAAAACAGCAGCTGGACAGGCTTAAATCGCAGGCGAGGAGCCAAGTGGAAACGCCAAAAACATCTAAACGTTGTGGCTGGCAAAGCTTTCTTACCACAACTTAGATACTTACCCCCCCTTCCCCCGTAACCCCTTGGTACGTGTTGTGGCACTATTTAAATGTTAGTTAACGTTGGCCGACTGGTTTCAACGCCACTCGCCCACTAGTAGGCGTGTCTCGTGCTCATAAAGTGTCGCACAGTTGTTGCCAAAAATTTGCGGTCAGAACGCTTATCGTTTGTTTAAAGCCACCGTAGTAGATACGAGCCAAAAATGCCATAAAAAATTTCACGCTCATCTAACTAAATGGTTTTATGGCTTTTGATATTTGCTCATTTGTGGACTATAGTCCCCCCAAAATGCGTTGATTTAGCTGTTGTTGTTGTGTGTGTTGTTGTTGGTGTTGTTGTAATTTATGAGCGGTCAGTTTTTGGGCCAAGAGTTTTCCTTCATTCGCTTCGTTAGCCCTTTGCCAGGGCACCCAAAATTCATAAACCAAACCGAAAACCAATCATATCAAATTTGTGTAGCCTACTTTTCGGCTACTTCGGCTGTCTGAACTGCTAACGTTGGCTGTATTTCTCTGTCCCTCTCCCCCTCCCCTCTTATCTTCTTTTCCTTTTCTATATTCCTTTGGCATTGGGATTTGTATGTCTTAATCATATTTTATGTTTTATATTTTGCGCTTCAAGTATTTGATGGCTGAGTTACCCAAAAATCAGACTAAACTTTTTTTTCTTTTTTGCAAACACTGTCAGAATAGTGAGAGATAGAGCTGGAGGTGCCTGCGGCTTATTCACATAATTTGTGGCATTACTCAGCTGTCTAAAAAGCCGTGAAAAGGCAACCAAATGAGAGAACCGTGTTGTATTGTTGTTTCGGGCCAGGTCAAGACATAACCGTCATGTGCGGTTACCAATTAGTGTTTATGTGAGCATTAATCTTCATATTGTTGAAGTGTGAGGCATGATACAAGAGCTGGAGTTCCACACATAAATAGACAAAGAGGCAGAGGTAGAAATAAACCGCAAGAAAGCCATAGGTAGGAGAGTTAAAGTAAATTTTCAGTGCTCATCATTCATGCCCAGTTCATTGTATATATTTCAAGTTAAATGACAGTTGGACACTCCTTTTGAGTATGTAAAGGAATATTTATATCATACTTTATTCGTTGTGGTAGAATCGTTGTGAAAAGCTAATAAAAATTGTAAAATTAGTGAAGGTTTATGATATATTAAATAGAAGAATCTTAGGCAGGATTCTAAGCACTCAAAAGATATACAGTTCAGTCCAAGTACGACTCTGTCTACCCAACTCTTAGCCACCCTTTAAAGCAGGAAGACAAAAAGCAGGTGTAACTTGTACTTGACTCCTAAAATGAATTAAAATCACAGCACTTATTTAGATAAAATTATACCAATGAAGGTAGGAAGCATTATCTGCATTATGGTATTAGTTAATGGACATATTGGGCACTTTGCATGGCAAGCTTAGCACAGTCAGCTCAAGTGGCCAAGATACACTTGACTAGAGTTTGCATAAAAGCCACGTAAAAATCTTAGCCAAAATGCTGTACAGGGAGGACAGTCAAGGGCTGGATATGGAGTAGGTGTAGGCGTAGGGGAAGACGCAGGGCGGTAAAGAACTGATGCCAGATCCGTCGTTAGGCCCACCACAAGTGCTCCACTTAACGCTCGACTAGGCACAAGGTCGGCAAAATCAACAAAAGCTGCGCTGCGGACTTTCGATAATTGGGGCCGTCCTGAGCCCCAGGGATGCAGCAGAAGGCGGCTCAGTTCAGCTGATGGCAGCTCGGCGACGAGGCTAAAAAGATTGTAGGTTGTTTGGGCCGCCACTTCATCAGCGGGGCAATTGAAGCGTGTGGCTTGGACCGGACTCAGGTTTTGGCTTGGGCACTAAATTACGTTTAGTGGGTTAATAAAATGCCAAGCACTTTATGCAAATTGAATTAAATGGAGCTCAGCTTGGTTCAGCTCAGGATCTGGCTCGTTTGCTTGACTTCCGACAGCAGGACAAGCGGAGAAAGCAGCGAAAGAGGCGAAAGCGGAGAAAGCGGTTGTAAAATGCGCTTTCTCTCACTCTTACTCTCCGTCGGGAGTACTCCCTCCCTCTCTCTGTCTCTGTCTCTCTCCTCAGCTGCTTTCAAAGCTACATTTAATGCATTATTTATAAAGGATTAGCACTGAGAGCAACTGTCATGCATCCCAAACGGAAGATGGCAAAAACAGGAAGGAAAAACCTTTGCCTAACGAGAATTACTAATTGCCCCCATTCCCCACACACACACACACTCATGTGTGTTCGAGTGAGTGTTAGTGTGTATGTCTCTATTGTTGCTGTTTTTAATTATATGCATTATGAGACGCTCATTAACAAAGCAAATGAAGAAAGTCAAATGTGCAAGCCAAAGCGACAGACAGACAGACAGAGAAAGGCACTCACATGGCCAACGATCCTGAAAACCCTCTAAAAGACGAACGGGCGCACGGACGGACTGACAGACACCTTGTGAAAACATCATTTAAATTTATAAACCGCAACAACAACAATAACAACATAATAATAATAATAATATGAGCAGCACGACAAAACACTGTGACAATTAGCCAGCAAATCTAGAGATAAACTCGTGACTTGTGTAACTGATTAATTTTGGTTTTTAAGGGTTTTAGTAGGTATTTCAATACAGATAATATTGTAAAATAAAGCAAGATAAAGTGGGTAAGTAAAATTTATTAAAATAGAAAATATAAACTGGTGTAAAATATTTAAATAATTTAGAGTAGTCACTTTAATAATTTTTTGGATTTATTTTAAGACTAGATTAGATTTTAAAAATAAATCCTGCGAAGTTTAAGGCTGATTAATTTGTAAACTCCGTTCGTTAAATATTAAAACAATAGTCAAATAGTTTTAATAAAAATGTTTATGTAATATATTATTTATTTATTGAGTATTTATTTATTAATAAATTAATATATTTCACATAAATTACTCATTTAATTTTTTATACATAAATGCTAACAATTATAAAGTTTTCATTTCAGATTTTTTTGGTGCTCATCACTAATTCACATGACCCTGCCACGCCCACATGTCTCTTTGTGCAAGAATGCAAATGAGTTTGCTGAAAATCTGAGCTCGTGTGGATCTGGGCTGAAAGGAAAGTCCTTTCATGTAAAATGTTTACTGCTATTCTTATTGTTGTTGTTTTTGTTGGCATAAAATGAAAATATACCATCCGACATTTTACATAATTAACTGACAATGAGCTTATGTATTTGTACTTTTGTATGTAGTATTTACTTACACTAACACTCGTATTCGTATTCGTTATTCGTATTCATATTCGTTATTCGCATACAGTCGCTCTCGTAAGTAAGGCATTCAAAATGCCAGGAGAGAGCGTCGGGCCTACAAACCCCCTCCGTCCTTTCGTCCGTCAATTCCCAGAGGACTTAAGTTAATTATCACATTTTTTACACACAATTTTACTTTGCATTGATGTGTTGTTTTTGTTTCAGCCCGTGGATGTTTTGGGGGGCGTGGCTAGGGCCAGGCATTAAAGCGCAATTATGTGTATAATTTGTTGTAATTTGCTGTGAAGCACATGATATGAGCGCGATTAACCTGTGCCAAAAAGTTAAATCAACTCATTAATTTGCGTTTATGCGAACTGACAGCATTATGTCTATCACATAAAAAGTGACAGGCTGTGTGTGTAAAACATTGCAAAGTTTTCTTTAAATTAACAAACAAGTTAAAAGAAAAGTAAAAAGTAAAAGTAAATAAGTGCCGGTAATTTAGGGAATTACTTGGAGTTGGAGGGAAGCTAGGCGGTAGTAGATTTATTTTAAAGAGAGTATGAAACTTAAAGATAGTATTAAATTTATGGTATATTAGATTTGGTAAGAAAATTTAGATCTTTTGTGTCTGTTAAAGTCTAGATACTGTTTTGAAAGAAAAGTTTTTTTTAAAACAAGTTAATCACCAACAAATTAACTATATACTCTGTTAATGTCTAACAACTGCCTAATAGTTACACTACAAAAAATGTTATTTAAATTATTTTTTAATATAATATATGTATCTTTTTTTTGAGAACATAGTAAACATCTTTTATGGCTGTTTAAAACACAGAATAACAATTTTCCCAGCCACTATTTTATAGCTGCACAACTAAGCTATTGTTTGACTCCTACTATGATGTAGTTAATTACTGATAAAGTGACTTAATTATTAACGTTGTAAACTCAAAACAAGTGCCTAATACTACACAGTAAACAAATGAGTATTCTAATCAAAGTTTATTGACGAAAAGCGAGTAGTATAGACTTTTACTCGCACGTTAGTTCCCTGCTATTATCAGCTTTCTATCGTGTATAGTTGAGGCGCGTGCCTGAAATTGTTGCCGCTGCTGTCAATGTAATGGGGTGCTCACATAACGATTTACAACTTGACTTGCTAGTCAGTGTAAAAATAAAATTATTTTCAGCAAAGATACTCGTGAGTATACGTAGTTTGCGATAGACAAAAATTCAGTGGGCTGACCACGTGCTAAGTTGGCATAAAATGCACATTAGAAAAACAAGAAAATGGAGGAAAATGTATCCATTAGTAGCAGGAAGGAATCGCACATCGGGCACAGGATCTACAAACACATGACATTAATATTTATCAGGCTTGCAATTACGATTAGGGGGCAGGCAGCAGACAAACTATTGACTCGGGCAAATTGTCGAGATGGAAGCCAAAAAACATGCCAGCCAAATTGTCAGACAAAGCGATGCGATTGCCTGGATAAATTTATTGATTCGACGCATTGAAATAGTTCTCAACGGAGCCATTTCAAAGATTTGTACGACAAATTTTACGCCAGTTTTAGTGTTTTTTAGCTTCTTTCACTCTTCCCTTTTTTCCGCTGAAATGGCTAAAAATTCGAATAGACGCGCATAAAAATTCGAACACGCGTAGTTAAATACACACACGCATACACAAACAGTTGAACGGGGCTATAAAGTGGGCGTGGCAACGGCTATTCAATGAGACAAAGCGCGAGTCGATTCGGGATGTCGGTGTGTCGTTGTGTCGTTGTGTCGGGATTACGTCCGCGACTGGCAATCCCAGGGTAGGGTCTCCCTACTGTTTTTTGACAGTTCCACTTGAAAGTGGGCGTCTGCAGAGAGGGAGTGGCAGGTTGAGCTGCGCTGTGTTGTCGCCTAAACGATAAAGCAATGACAAAAGTCACAGCGAGCAGCGATTAAAGTTCAATTGGTGTGACTAGCGCTGGTAAGTCCTGCAAAAAACAGGATGACAATTGTTTGAGCTGGCAAGAACGTTGGAAAGAGAAAGCAGCAAAGGAAAACCATCAATTGCTGTGAATATTTAAAAAGCAATTCACGAAATGCGTAGCGATTTGAAGACTCTGTAGGGGAAGAGTGTAAAGGGACTATTTGTTTCTTTTGAACGAGTGGTTTGAGAAACATGTTAAGGTATTACAAGTGAATATTATGGGAAAGTCCTTAAGTTTTTAAGTAAACTGTAAAATCCCACAGAGCTCCCAAGTGTTACCTCTAAAGTGCTGACAGGGTCATTTACTGTCGGCATGTCCAACTTTAGCCCACAACGACCTACGTATACCGGCACTTTTCCTTCCATAACATAATTAGACACTTAAAAACTGTTTTCACATCCTAATCATTAACCATGCACATTTCCTATACTTCCTGGCACTTTCATTTCATTCGCATGTTATTGAAAGTGTTTTAAGCTACATAATGAACTGGACTTTCAATTGACTGGTCTATTAATCTAATTGATTTTTTGATTTAAAGTTTCAACATAGCTGTCAAATTCTTATCGCCGTTTAGCTGATGTAATTCAAATGTCAATTTCATAGTTTCGTTGAACTGTTGATCTACTAGCTGCTGTTGATTTATATTTATGTTATAAATAACTTAACAGGTAATTAAGCGCTATAAAAACTTCTAGAAACTGCATTAAACTAGATAAAAGTTCAAGTCCAAAGCTGTCAGAAATTTGAGTTATTCAGCGCAACTTTTGCTTCAACGGCTAATTGCATATTTCGGAAGTTCTATGATCTTAACGGTATAGAGATATATATGTATTAATTAGGCATTAAAACGGTAGCTAAACATTCGAACTTGTCAGGGGGTATTAGCTCGAGTTTTGTTTTAAAATCCACTCGAAAATGTAGTGCTTAAAAAACAAGTGGTTTGCTGTGTTTACTTGTGATAAACCACTGCCAAAAATGCGCCACTAAATGTTTAAACAATAAGCAAGAATGGTCGATTGATGCACTAGAAAATACCCTTGGAAAAAAATACCTAAAACTAGTTCTGACTTACCTTGAAAGCGAGTTTTCTAAGTTAATTTTTATAAATATATGTACACTTGGTACTATTACAGGGTATTGCTTTGCCTGCTACCACAGCTAATTTGCTACAAACTAGCGCTTTATATAGTATATGTCGCTCTTTTGTTTGCCAGCTCGTCTAATTGTTATGTGAGCCATAAAAAAGCCAAACAACTTGTTCAAACAATGCACACACTCACACACAACAACACACACACAGATAATTATGCCTGCAGCCTCAGTGTCAATAGAGTAAAGCAACAAATTTGTACAACCAAATAATTAGTGCAAAATAATACAAGTTTTTTTTTTATTTTTTTTGTTTTAGTTTTTGTTGTTTGTTTTTCGCATGAAAAGTGCAATATGGGTTAATACTAAAATTGCTGGCATTTGACTTTTTGTTTTGGGAAAATGCATTTGACAAACTCGCATCTAAATAATTAATATATAAATTTATAAATATATTTTGTGGTTACGTAAATAACAAATTTGCAATTTTAATGAATATGCAATTAACATTTTGTTTAACTTTCGCCATCTCCGACGGCTTTAAATAAAATTTAAGATTTGTTTGAACTTTCCATTTCTCTGAGTCAAGGCAAATATTAATCATGATAAAGAGAGTGATAAAAATAACTTGATAAAGTGATCAAATTTAATCCGAACTCAGAACTGAGTGGAAATTAAAATCGTTACAGTAATGTTAAATATTTAATTTTGGAAATGTGTAAAAATCAATGGCTTTAAAGCTGCTTTATTTCAAGTCCCGTCTGCTACTCTAGCTTGATTAATTTAATCTTTGTGAGCTGTGCACGCTTTCCATAATCAGCAGCTGACTGCTTATTTTGTTTTACATTAATAAACAACAATAATTTGCAAGTAATCAAGTTCACACGGACTGTATGAATATGTGTGATTGTTTTTAAACATCATTAAAATAATTTGCATACATTTGCTAAAAAAAACAAACAAAAAAATTAAAAAAAAAACTTCTCATAATCAAATAATTGAGACTGGTTGGAAAGCAATCAGTAAAATCACCTTTTCCAAACTTATTGAGGCAAATTTTGATTAAATTTTAGTAATTTGATGCTCTGGAATGCAATTGGCTATATTTGCAGCCCAAAAGAAATGCCAAACTGGTTGAAACTGGGCTAAAAATAGAGCCTGGTCGTTACTTGACGGTTTCCAAAAAACCCGCAACTAAAATAATTGTAGATCAGAGCGAAATAACAAATTAATTGGTGCAGCTTTAAGTGCGATAGTTCGCTGGAAAGTCGTACGTACTCGTTTTAACAGTTAGACGAGTTACTCACGGCATTTCCCCCGTCAATGTCTCACGACTGACGCAACAACAGCAACAACCATAAACAACAATATAATCGGGCGTTGATTTATCTCGTTTTAAGTTCTCCGCATCCACTTGCCTAGGTTTTATTTGAGTCTCAGCCGCGCAGGCAATTGCACGCGCCAAACTTGAACGCAATTGAAAACGCAAACGAATTCGCCAACAGTAAAACCAAAAAATATAGAAAAAATAAATACAATCGATCCCGATACGTTGACAATCCATTGACAAGTCCATTACGCATTCGCATACAACAAATAACAAACGAGAAATCACGTTTTTTTCGATACTTACGACTGTTGTCATCAGTTGTATTTATTGCCGTCGTTTAAAAATTTGTTTAAACTTCCGCTTTTGCCGCGATTGATCCCGAAATTCTGAATATATAAGGGTAAACATTATCAATATGATATTCGGTCGCTGTACGCGTAAACAATTGCTCACAATGAGTGCTCTTCTCGCTGGTGCTGTACTCGCCATCGTGGCCATCAGTGTCTTCAGTCAAGTGGAGTCCAAGGTGCCGCCATGGGCAGTTCATCATGTGAACAAGTGCTTCAAAACACAACCAAACACAACCGAGTCCACCCTCGAACTAGTTCACATTGTCTTCAGGCACGGCATTCGCACTCCCGTGGACACCTTTCCAAACGATCCCTATCTCAATGATAACTTCAAACCCACCGGTTGGGGTCATGTTACCAATGTGAGTAGCCCGAAGCGTTTTAAGTTATCTCAGTCGTCTGCTAAGTGGGTAAAGAGTAACAGTACTAAAGTGAATTTTATAGAGTGTTGTCAATTCAGCTGAGATAAGAAGACGTGTGATAAAATACATACAGTAAAATGTGCACAAAGTTAACTGATGACAGCTAGAACTTGTGGTTATAAAAGGGGGACAGTTTCCTTGTAAATGTGTAGTGTTGATTACTTTATAGTTTTAATTGTTATAAAAGTTAAGTAACTAACTTGAGTTTCATTTCAATAATATTTTAAAAAGTCATTTTGGTGTTGAGTAATGTTTTAAAGGGATATCTAAATTAAATGGCAAATTTTTAAGTCACTTACTGACTATTAGAGCTCTTAATATATAGGCAAAATCTTCAGGAGGAGTAATGTTTCAAAATAATATCTAAAATTTGAACTCACTTTTAATTATTAGAGCTCACAATATTTAGTTAAATCCTTTTCTCAGTAACTAAAGTTGTTAAATTCACAAATCTATTTAGTTTTTTTAAATTTTAGTGTACTGCTTAAATAGTTTACTTTACTTACTTGCTTAACTCAAGAACATACCAAATGCTCAGATATCTAATAAATTTATAAAATATTTTTAAAACTCCTTAACAAATTGACATATCTAATCAGTTTATTTCCGTTTTAATTAGACAGCTGAAATATTATATTCCATTTAAAACACTCCATAAAATGTTTAAGTGTCTAATTAAGTTGTTGCAGTTCTAAATATGCTTAAACCTGCTTTTGGCAACTAAAATTTGTTAAATCCTTAACAGAAAACTCTCAATTTAATTTGTTACAAATTTAATTAGACACTACACTTTAATTGTTGCTTTAACTTTAACAGTTTAATCCAGAAATCAAATAAACGTAGCTTGGAATTCCAATTAGTTTTTACTTTTCTATAAAAATAAAAGTAGTTTTAACTTGAAATAGAAATACGTTAATTAATTATTTATATTTCTCTTATACTATTAACAAATTTTATGCTTTTCCAGCGTGGTAAAAAGGAGCTCTTCGATATGGGTCGCTGGCTGCATCGACGCTATGGAGAGTTTATGGGACCTTTCTACAGACCCGATGTAAGTTTTAGACTTTATACCCAAGACATAAGCTTTAATTTAGACATTATTTTGTAGAGACTTCACGCACAAGCCACAGCATCTCCTCGTGCTCTAATGTCGCTGCAGACTACACTGGCCAGCATGTTTGAGCCACGAGGCACGGCCATGGAATGGAATCGCCAGCTTAACTGGCAGCCCATACCCATTGTATCGGAGCCACTGGAGCAGGACTCGGTAAGCAGATGAAAACTAATAGTTTAAAAGGAATGAAAAGATTAAATTTAAAACATTTAACAGCTCTTGTTGGTGCGCACGCCGTGTCCACGTTACTTTGAGGCGCGGGACGAGGTGTTCGATCTGCCCGAGGTGATGGCCGAGCAGGCACCTTATGCAGATATGCTCCGAGAACTAAGTAATTTGACGGGCATGCCTATGCGTAATGCGGAGGATGTAAACTCACTGTATATAACACTCTTGGCCGAGCAGGAGTTTGGCTACAAGTTACCCACTTGGGCCAAGGATTACTTCCCAGAACGCATGCAGTTCCTGGCCGAGCAGAGTTATGTGTATAATGCGTATACGCCCGAGATGCAGAAAATCAAGGGTGGACCTTTTCTGCGCAAAATGTACGATGAAATGCTGGCCAAACAAGCTGGCAGTCTGAGACCAAAGGATCGTGGTATGTTCATCTACACGGGACATGATTGGACTGTGGGCAATATACTCTCAGCTCTGGGAGTTTGGAAGCGACAAATGCCACGATTTGCCATAATGGCCATCTTCGAGACGCATAAGAATCGCCAGACGGGCGAGTACTATGTGGAAGTAAGTGATTATTTTAGTTATTACAAAACTCAACTTTATTTTGTAATCATTTTGTGTAGATTTTCCTGCGTAACGATGAATTTGGCTGCCTGGAACAGTTGAAACTGGCCGACTGTGAGCTACAATGTCCACTGAATCGGCTCATTGAGCTCAGCGAATCGGTGCTGCCCAATGAGCCCATGGAGCAGCGTTGTCGCGCTCATAATGCCGATTTTGTGGAACCACCGCCACGCCCAATCGATCAGCAATAAATTATTGTTATTATTATTGTTATGTCTGTAAATGTGCTAAACAATTTGTTGACTGCACTCACACAACACTCAGTATTAGACACTCTGCGTGAATTCGCGGGAAACCCAAAATGAAAATAAAGTCAACATTTTAAGTGCACCAAAAAAACTGTCTGTTCATTATTTTATTATAAACTTTTGAAAGCATATAGTAGATAATAGTGTACGTAAACCAGACAGCACTGCATATATTTAATATTTTGGGTAATTCGTTGATTGTCTGTGTACTTTTGGTTCGCCTAAATTATATTTAATTACGTTTATTATTAAGGGTACACTTAGTGCTCTTTGTGCACAGCCGAACAACGTCATCGTGCTCACACACAGTTCGTTGAAGATAAAGCAAATAAAAATATTATATATATATTCTCAATTCTCTCAAATTTGCAGCACATAATCGCGACTTAAAAGTCGCTTGATTTCTATTCATTCAGTCACTAGACGCGCGAGTCTCGCCGCAGTTAGAAGTTCGCGATTTTAAACGCTCTCTATCAAATGTTTGTAAAGCAAATTGCCGTGTTGCTGCTCAGCCTTATTTGTTGCCACTTGTCGAGTGGTGCTATTGTGCCACTGCAGCAGCCACAGGATGGGAATAACAGCACGTGTACAGAGTCCACACTGGAACTAGTGCATTTGGTAAATTTAAATACAAGCCTGCAGTGAAATTAAATTGTGTACAATTATATAAAGTGACGAATAATATTTAATACCCGAAGTAATTCAACTCAATCAGTAGACCAGTAAATTATAACATGTATTCTTGCTTGGATAATGCAAAAGGCACTTAAGAAATCTGTTTAATTAAGCAATTTGGTTCATTTGATTAACCAAACAGTCAGTGTGAAGCCTAAAATATTTGTGATTTCAATGATTTATGTGTTTCTTAATAATATAAACTTGTACTATAATTCTTTTTATCACTTTTATTTATATGAAAAGTTTTCTTGTGAGCTGCACTCTGTGTTTTATAACTAGTTATACATCAAAAAAATAAATAACACAAACTTATAGCTAACTTGGCATTTAAACTTAGGCTAGACCAGTTTGCACCACACTACGTATACTTAATAAAGCGCCAAGCGTAAAATACAAGCGGCACAAGTTTATAACTTAAACGTTTTACTAATTGCAACAATACTTGCAGTGCGACTAAGAAATACAAATATTAATGAGATACTTAATCAACTGGAATGCCGCTAGTCGCTGTTGCTAGACTAGTTCAGACCTTGTTTGAGGTTTAGAAGCGTGACCAACATATTAAATTGGCCATAAAGTGTTTAGTATAAAAGTTCTTTTATTTTTTTTTAATTCAGTACAAAATTCTACAAGTTTCTTTAAAGCAATATGTAGACTTGTGGTGTATTTAAGCATTTAAGTGAAGCTTCAGTTGTGATTTTATTTAAATTAATCACTAATAATTCAGAAAAATCCCTAGCTCTTTCGACATGGTCCACGTACGCCAGTTACCACATACCCCAAGGATCCCCACATCAAAAACACCTACGAACCCTTTGGCTGGGGTCAAATAACCAACGTAAGTCTTGCTTTGCTATATTCGTAGAAAAATTTCAATAATTTCCCTAAATTTCCTACTACAGTCTGCTAAAGTGGAGCTGTTCAAAATTGGACGACAGCTGCGCATGCGTTACAAGGACTTTCTACCGTCCTACTACCAGCCCAATGTAAGTTTATATAAATGTATTATATCTATATTAATCTATAAAAAAACCCCCTACAGATGCTGCTGGCAGAGTCTACGCAGTCTTCCCGCACTATAATGTCACTGCAAACAGTGCTCGCAGGAATGTTTCCACCAGAGAACACACCCATGGAGTGGAATTTGATGCTCAACTGGCAGCCCATTCCAATTTTCACACAGCCAGAGGCTACAGATAAAGTAAGTATAGTCTAAAAAGTAATTTAAAACCTTTTATTTCAATAATTTTCTATAACTTTTAGAGACTGAGACAGAAAGTGCCGTGTCCGCGCTACGATGAGGCTGTCTGGGAAGTAATGCATCTACCGGAAGTGATCGCATTGCATGAGCAGAACTCAGAACTACTACAAAATCTCACAGACTTGACCGGTTTGAATGTGACCTATTCACATCACGTAACCGATATCTTTATATCGCTGCTAGCCCAGGAATCGTTTGGTCTGCAATTGCCCGACTGGACCAAGGAATATTTTCCAGAGAAAATGCGACCTTTGGCCTCAAAATCATATTCTTATGATGCTTATACAACGGAGTTGCGTAAAATCAAAGCCGGGTACTACCTCGAAGAATTGTTTAAGCAAATGCGAGAGAAGATTGAGGGAAAACTTGAACCAGCTGAGCGGAAAATGTTTATTGCCTGTGCACATGATTGGACCATTTCAAATGTGCTGAATGCCCTCGATGTCTGGGGCACACAAATGCCTCGTTTCTCAGCACTGATTGCCTTCGAACTGCACAGTTGTAAATCAACTGGAGAGTACTTTGTGAAGATCTACTTCCAAAACGATCCCAACAAGAAGCCAAAGCTGCTACAGGTGCCTGGCTGCGAGAAACACTGTCCAATAGAGATGCTTATAGAATTATCGAAACATGTGCTACCCGATGCGCCCTATGAAGAAATGTGTGTGGCTAAGGGCACCAGCGATGGATCTAGTATTACCTATCATTAATTTAAAGCACTTTAAGCCCCAGAGTAGTATTAACTAAAGTCTAAATATAAATTTAAAACTACGTTAACTTACATTGTATTTTAACTTGTAATTGTAGATTTAATTAATATTTGATTGATTTGCACGCTACAGCATTAAAACCTAGGTCAATCTAGATATCAGTGTGATATGGCAAGTGAGTGGGTCGTTTGAAAAGTTTTATCTGCCACGGTGTGCGGATATGAAATCCACAACTACAGCATATGCTTAGCAAAATATTTGATAAGTTTATGTAGATAAGATAGCTAACATTAAAGTTAAGCATTTTAGCTAATATTTGTGATTTTATGTAGGTTATTTAATCGATGAAACACAGAAGGTACTAATGGTTGTGCACAACGTAGCGTATACTTAATATATGCGTCAGCTGTATAAAGCAGCTAAAATATAAATTTTTACGCTAAGTTTACTTAACTTTACATAGTTTAATAAGAAACTATAATATATAATTATTAGAAATTCAACTAAACTAATTTCTACTTCCAAACTGCTTAAACTACCCTCGCCAGCTCGTTTAAAAGTCAAGCTATAGAGTTGTTACAGATTTTATAAAACATACTGTATACGATCTTAAGTTCGGCAGTTGGCATTTGTAGCTTTCCGTGTTTCAAGCACGAATAACGCGTTCTGGAGCCCTAAAAGGAGACGGAACAACTTCCGGGCATAATAAAAAGCGACATTTAAATTTAAATTTGGCAATTTTACAACGTTGACAGCAATTAAAGGCAATTAAGAAAACAAAAACATAAATAAATATGCATGATAAATAATTAACATATTTTCGATAAAGCAAGAATACTCGTACACCTGTTGAGATTTATTACGACCAGGGAATTCACTGACGAATTTCTTTGGCTATAAATTAAGGAGGCGCCAAAGAAGACGCCAATATGTGTGTGTTGTTGTGTGTATTGTGTGTGTTTGAGTGTGTTTCGGTTATAAATACATGAGAGTGTAAAACTCGCTCGCGATTTAAAACGCCTCAAATGTGGGAGCATTGTTGTGGCGACAGCTCAATGTACGATCAGTTACGGACAACGCAACACACAATAGACCCACTCAACAACAACAACAACAACAACTGAAAGTATAAAAAAATTAATAGTAGTCAAAAGCGTCGACGGTGACGAAAGCATTTGGCGATAATGAAACGATAAAAGACATATGCTCTATAGCAGTACATAGATCTGATTCCGTCGGGTCTGTCCGACCTAAAATTCAGGCCGTGGGTTGTGACTGCTGTGCGAATTGAGACAGTACGGCGTAAGTGTTCCGCTGCACAGCTGAGCGGAGCTATCCGGTTATCCGTTATCGGATCATGCGCTTATCGCAATTTAACGGAAGTTTTAAAAATAATTTAACGCGTCTCATTGAATTTCAAAGAATCGAATCTTCAGTTTGTCAAAGACAAATACGGGCAAAAACAAATGTGTGTTGTGTTAACTTTTGATTTAGTGATAACCGCAACTAAAGACAAATAGAGCTCGAAATTCGTGTATTCAAATGCTGATGAAAGAAAGGCGCCCTCAAAACTCGTTTCGTGTCAAATTAGCAACAAAATATTTGTGTTGTGTTTTTGTGTTTTGTTTATAATTTTAATTCGTTAATTTGCTTAGTGTTGTTGTTGTTGCTGTGGCTGATTCTTGTTTTATGAGTAGCATAATTAAAGATACCGAAAAAAACGAAGCGCGCAAAAAGCAGAAAACAAAAAACAAAAAACGAAACAATAATAATAAAAAAATAAAATTCAAGTTGTCTGTGTTTCTTCTGATTTGTGTTTTATGGTCGTTCAGACCGTGCCAACGTTCCCGCTCCGCTGTTAGCGCCAAGCAAATATAATCATACCTTCGCGCTCAGCTCTCCTACTCCCACCTGCCCCTAATCCACAGACCAAGCCCGGGGCCTAAACCCAAGCAAGCATCGGCTAAAGCGTATAAAGCGGGTCTACGAAAATGCCGCGTTCGCATTTCACTAGAAGGCACTGTCTAGCGATGACGGGCGGTTTAATTGCATTGGCGTTGCTGATCTTGTGCTTTACACACTCGACGGTCATATCGGGCAAAGTCACCGATCCGGGCACCGATGAGTCTACGCTTGAGCTGTTGCATGTGGTAAGTCCAAGAGCCGATGGCAATCGAACGACAAACGAACGACGCCAAAAAGAAAAAAATCAAATCAGCTGTGGTCATTACACTGGGCTACAGGGTATATAGTTTTAGGTCTTCAATTGTTAAATACCTTATAATATTTTTAAATAATAGTCAGAATCAGAAGTCTTAATTAAATATTTATTTATAATTCTGCAAAAAAAGTGGCAAAAAATCCCAAATAAGTAAATATTTTTATTTAAGTCAGTTCTGTCTCGGCGAATTCCTAGTACTCCCAATATTTAGCTCAGGCCTTATCATCAAATTTAAGCAAAACAATTAACCAAAGAAAATACAGCTGATAAAACACAAATTGGACTGTCATTAAGTTTTAAACTTGCCATTGAAAGCGAATGCCAATGCCATTTACATAGTTTCAATGATAAAAAAACTATTTTGCTGATAAACAAAATTTAAGTTAAGGTTGTAAAGAGTTTGAATTGTAATTCCCGCCCTGATTGTGTAGTACAGTGTAATACTGTTTAATTATAGCATTGGAAATAATAATATGAATTCAGTACGAAGCGAGCAACGCGTATAGACGAATGTCGTGCGATAAGAGAGCTTAGAAGTACGGGTATTCCTAGTAAAACTGTATCATCGGCACAGAAAGTGAACGCCTTTAAAACAGCAAAGGTCTTGATAATGAGAGTTGGTGTAAAATTAGCGAATTCCGATAAGAATTATATATCTGAGCTACAAGTCAAGTAATGCGGAATGACACGTGAGTTGTTTTATCACAGCTGCTTGATTGATATTTAATTTGTTGAAGGTAGTAGTTTAATTATAAAACAGACTTTGCTTTAGTGTAGCAGTAGAATATATATAGTAATTAAAAATTACTTAACTTAGTATTATTAAACTTGGAGCATTATTTAATAACGTTGAGATGTAGATTTTTGCTGAAGATTGACAGAATATATTTAATATAAATAATAAAATTAATTTTAGATTATAAATTAAATAAATTACTTCAGATATACTCAATATATTCTGCGACTTTTCTACTTCCTTATAATTTACATGCTAGCCCAAAAGTATTTAATCAAACCACTTTAGCACGATTTAAACTCGTGTATTCGAACTTAAAACTTGACCATAAATCAGTAAATACGCGTCATCCATGTCAAAATACCATAAATTGGAATTTAATACAAGATTAAAACCGGCTACAAACCTAATTACAATTTAAGCCACTCGTTAACCGAATCCAAGCAGGTAAAGGCCGCAAAAAACAAACCAGTCTAGAGACATTTTTAATGGGCTGACCACAAACTGCGACGCACTTTTCTTACATAAATTTACATTACTAAAATTTGATTTTATTTACTAAATTTTGCTAAAAGCATTTAATGCACTAGAAAACCTATTTTTAAACTGATAGTTCAGTCTAGTTCAGTGCTAGCGACCTTCATTCAATCGAGACAGGAGTTGTGGATGGTAGGGAGGAGGAAAGGGATTCAGGAGAGGAAATCAGGCGCAGATGAAGTGATGTAAGGCGGTTTCTTATCAGCAAACAAGCCACGCGCAATTCAAATCGAATCGCAAATGTTGGAAAAGTTCCGTAAATCTCAAATTGTTTTGATGACAAAACGTGCATGACCAGAGCGAATTTTAGCAGACGCAGAGATCACAGTGGCCAGCATATGTTTGAATATTTCGCTCTTTATTTATTTTGCCTTTTCTTTTGTTTTTGTTTTGTTTTTCTTCTCTTTGTTTCTTTCTTTCTGTTGCGAGTCACACGAACGCGTTGCTGTTGTTATTTCTTATCAGAGTCGCGTGCGAATTTTAAATTTGTCATGCTCGTTGTTGGTGTTATAGTTCTTTAGTTTAAGTTCTTGTTCTAGTTTGTGCATCTGGAATATTTTGAATGGGTTAGATGAAGCTTTAAAGCTTGGAATGTGTGTGTAAAGAGTTATGCGGAATTTTGAACAATAAGACAACTAAAAAACTGAACAATTTATAAATTTATTTTTACTTTACTAAATACTTAAGTAAGACATTTTAGTTTAGGAACACATATACATTATTTATATTTATTTCTCTGACTTTTCTAACCATCTAACAACTTTAACTGCCCATCGAACTTTAAACTAGTGTCATTATCACATTGAACTAATTAAAGCAGCGTGTGAAAATACATAAAGAAAGAGGAAATAGTGGAAAACTCATAACTAACACTGCATATATTTGGAAAATTTACAGGTTTTCCGACATGGGCCACGCACACCGGCGGACACATATCCCCTGGATCCACATGTAAATGAAACCTTCTATCCATTTGGCTGGGGACAAGTAACAAATGTGAGTAGAGAACAAGTTGCAGCAAAACTTTTGCCCAAAAAATCAAAAAAAAAACACACCAACACCAACCAGGATAAAAATGGGATGAAAGGAGAAGGAAGTGGGGAAGTTACTAGCATTCTGTTCAACCCGAAAACCGCACAGCAAAGCATTTAAATAAATTGAAATGCAAATGTTTGTCGTGCTAAAGGATGGCGGGGGTGGGAGGGGGTTAACTGGGTGTTGGGTGTGTGGGGTGCTGTGTTGTTGTGTGTTGCATTAACATATACACATGCATATGTTTATGCAATTGCAAAAATGCAAGGCATTTATTATTTTATAACGTTGCTACATGTCTCTCTTTCTCTCTCTCTCCCCCACTCTCTTTCTATCTCTTTTTCATTTCGTTTTCATTGTTGTTCCCGTTGGTGTTTCTATTTTGCTGAATGCTGCGGCTCCGGCTCCGACTCGACTCCGGCGCTGTTGTCTCACGTGCCATCCGCCCATGCCATGTAATAAATCAACGCTCAGAATGGCAAACGCGAGCTGTTCAACATTGGAACTTGGCTGCGTAAGCGTTATGGCAAATTTCTGGCACCCTACTACAGTCCCGATGTGAGTAACCCAACGCTAACGAACCATCAGACACCCGTTCCTGCTCCTGCTCCAGTTCCACTAACAGTTCCAGTTCCGAGCGCACAACCGGACGGATGGGTGTCTGATAGTGCGGACGTTTACAAATTGCAAAGCTCAAGCGCGCTTGCCTCATCACTCAATTCTTCATCTTGTCTCCTCTCTTTTCTTCCACCTACTGCCATCCACAGCTGGTGCACGCACAGGCAACGGGCGTTTCACGCACACATATGACCATGCAGACGGTATTGGCCAGCTTCTTCCCACCGAAGGGCACGTCCATGGAGTGGAACAGCAAGTACAATTGGCAGCCCATTCCAGTGTTCTCACAGGCTCTGAATGAGGATACGGTACGTCAATCCCATCAATAATGATGGCATCATCACTTCAAATTGATTTATACCTCATTTCACCTTACACCACAAACTACAAACCAAACTCAAGGCCTGCCTCATTGGGCCTCACATTTCTCAGCTAGAAACAAGCTACTAATTTTGGCAGTAAAAAATTTTTAGCAGCTTTTAAGTTTTTGTACAGAGCTTTAGCTAGAGCACTACTTAATCTTCTTAAAGGAGTTTAATCGAATTATATTTTATTTTATTTTTTATTAATTTATTCCTTCTTTCCTTCCACAGCTGCTGCTCGTTCGCACGCCCTGTCCACGCTACTTCGAGGCCCTGCACGAGGTCTACGAGCTACCTGAAGTTAAGGAGCAAGTGGCGCCTTACTTGGACATGTACAAGGAACTGGCGTCCCACACTGGTCTGCCCTTCAACGAACCCGAAGATGTACAATCGCTGTACCTCACGCTGTTGGCTGAACAGGAATGGGGACTTGATTTGCCCGACTGGACAAAGAACTACTTCCCCGATAAAATGCAGTACTTGACGGAGCAGAGTTATATTTACAATGTGTACACACCGGAGATGCAGAAGATCAAGGCTGGTCCGTTCCTCAAGAAGATGTTTGACGAAATGCAGCAGAAGCGCAATGCAACTCTGAAGCCAGAGAAGAGGAAGCTGTTCATCTACACAGGCCATGATACCACTGTGGTCAACATATTGAACGCATTGAAGGTCTGGGAGCGTCAACTGCCTCGTTACTCGGTCATGGCAATCTTTGAGCTGCACAAGAACAAAGAGACCGGTGATTATTGGGTGGAAATTTATTTCCGTAACAATCCAAATGCTCCAGCTGAAAAACTGACTGTGCCCGGCTGTGATTTCCAGTGTCCATTGGACAAGCTATTGGAGCTGGCTAAGGATGTGGTGCCAACGGAGGCAGATGCAAAACGTTGTGATGCTCAAAATGAACAATTCACCGAGCCCCCACTGCGTGGACCGTAAAATCTCCGTGAAGGACTTTAGGCTATTTTCTATTGAAATCTTACAGGTGCTAAAACTCAGGGAGCTTAAATACAGTTAAGTCAGCAACTAGTATAAGTCTTAAAATACAAAACTTATTAAAGTCAAGTCAAGTCAAGCAAGTTGTCTAGTGTTTGAGTTCGCGCCAATGCCAGCGCCTCATGTGGCAGCCAACTTGGCTCATTTCCGCTTGTGGCGCCGCCATTGCCCAATAGGCCGCTTCCGTTGTGTCTTTTGCCAGCTCCGCAAACAACTTCCGCACTTGTTTAGTCAGTACTCTTTCAAGCGCTGCTCTCTCCCTCCTTTTGCCTGTCTCTGTCTGCATCTGGATGAATCTCGCCCGCCCTTTGGCTTTGCTCATTTTTGCCAAGAGGTGACATTTTTCGCATTGCGGTTTACCATAAACTATTTCATTGGGGAGTTGTTGTCTGTGTACATTAGCAGTTCTCCTTCCCCTACCCCCACAACCCATTCAGTCCTCCATTGTTTACTCGTGTGCGTTACCCATCTGTCTCGCTTTTTCCCACTTCTCTGCCCTTTTCTATTTGTTTTTTGCACATATCTGTAAAGTTTATTTGTCAACGGGACGCATATGTTGTGTGCTTGCCAAAAAGAGTAGAATAAAATAAGGGAATCATATCCTGTATGCTCATATACAGTCTGTACTCGCGTCGTTATTGTTATGTTCTCTGTTCTCTGTTCTGTTTGTTGTGGCGTTTAATTTTGCTTAATTTGATTTTGGTGTCACTATAAGGCTACATGAAGTACTATGTGCAGACTGTTTAAACAGGGCTTTACAATGGCGTACAAATCTGCTTATGTAAATTGCCATTTCTTTTTATGAGTAATTGTGATTACTTACTCTTGTAGCTCTCAGCGAAAGTAGTTTAAGTTTTGGTAGTTTTATATTTAATTATTAAGTTCCACTATATTTTTATTTTCATTGAGATGCAGCTATTACATCTTAACTACATATAGGAATTGATCATACTTGCTTCCATTAATTTTAATTGCACCCTAAAACTATGCAACACATTTTTTCTCGTCTTGCATTCAGTGACTCCCCAACTGTGTTATGGCTGTTTTACTTTAAGTATAGTATACTAGTATACAAATTATGCCACTAACCATGCTGCTCCTTTGACACATCACTTAAGCACAACCATAGGTGTAGCTGCATTGATTTTACAGTCCTGTCTACTCCTCTTTTAAACAACGCTTGCACTAGGCGCAGGGCTATAAAATTCCTGGTCCTTTTTGACAAATGAAACGTGCAACAAACAAGACGCTGCAGCCCTGAACTAAGCCGGTGCCAACAAAGATTTATGCGTTTTATAGAGACTACACTCCATGCGAGACTAAACGGCAAACAGTTTGAGTGAAGAAAGGCACTGCTTGCTTTTGGCCCTAGTTTGAGACTGGGCCTGGCCAAACGCAAGTCAACCATGACAGCGGCTGCTACTGGCCGGGCAAACATGTTTTGCATGCGCTTGTTTGACAAAAGTGCAGCAGGACTATGGCTAAAAACAGAGAAAGTCTATTGTGCCTTTTAATAGACTGTACTGCAGCCGAGCTGGGCAGCGTGCAAACATTTGTGCAGCTTATTAATATGCAACCCAGCTCAGTTGCAGCAAGCTCCAGGGGATTAAAGTACAGAGAGCAGGTGTGGCTCACGCTGTGTATTCACTGTATTTTGCTAACGTGGCCACTACAGCTGCAATCGACAATTTTATCTACTAGGCCAAACGCAAAGTTTTTCACTCCGTATCGAAAAGTCGTTAGTAAGCTGACCACAAAAAAAAAAGATGTGGCCAACTGCAGACCTGTGGACCAAGTTACCCGCCAAAGGTTTTATGTCTTAGTCGCAGTCGTCTTGGAGGCTAAAAAATTAAAGTTTATCCAAAGACTTGCACTTAGCCCCAAAACTTTTACTCAAACTTTTTCTGACTGAGCTCGTCTCCCTCGGCTTTCTAAGTAGATTTGTTGCCCCAGTCGTATTGTCCATAGCTAAAGAATTACCTACTTGACCCAGCTCATAAAATGGCAGCATAATAAAGGATAGTTTAATGCTAATAAATATGTAAATTCCACTTTGAAAACTTAATGAAATGCACTGAAAATCTGCAGCTGCTAAGTTAAATTAACTTAAGTTCTAATCTCACTGAGATAATGGCAAGTAGTGTAAATTAATTTATGTGGTGCCTGCTAAATTTGTACTCCAAAAATTCAACCTATCTAGAATTTATATAACAGCTTTTTAAGTCAACTTTGTTGGCAGTCAAAAAATTGTTTCAAACACAATACACTCAAACAAAATGAAGTTTCTTAGGCATAAATATTCATTCTTTATTTTAACCTTATGCGTGCTGGCCCTCTGTATGATATTGATAATATTCAAGTCAGGGTTCAATCATGAATGGATGAAAATAATGAGTATGCTGGTACATGTGTTCCTCGTGACATTGGCGTTGTTTCTGATCGGTGACTTGGTAAAATTTCTGGTTTTGGGCATTGATGCAGCCACCTGGCCAAAACAGGAGGTTGCAGTGAGCGTTGATAAGAGTCTGACGACACACACTCGAAAGGATTACCTAAAGATGCGACTGAATACACTGAGATCCCAGCTGTTGGTCACCGAAGACCATTTGGTTGAGAATCTCAATCTGAGGTATCAAATGATTGCGATGGACTTGTGGGTTTATGGCACCTACTTTTTGCTGCTCACGTGTTTAGTACTGGTAACTCGAGACTCCTTATTGTACTATAATACGGTTACCATGCAGAAATTGTTCACAAAGAATCAAACAATGTCCTTGGGTCTTAATTATGTTTTAGACTTTGAAATGTCGTATCTATTTATTGAGTCGGCGCTCGTGAACAGCTTCAATCCGAATCCCAATCAAACTGCCTATCAGGCCTGGGTATATGGCGATAGTTCGGCCAAAATCGGAGTCGTACGATTGCGTCAACTGCGCGTAAAGGAAAACTATCATCTTGGCTGGTATACACCCCAATTCTCCAACCTCGACTATATGCCACGTTGGCAACTGCCCTATAACCGTGTACCCTATACGGATAAGTATTGGCATATCTATGAACCTTGGCTACCCGCAACCGATAATTACAATGCATTTGAGAAAGTTTTTCTGAACTTCAATCACGAAGGCTACTTTCAGGAGTATCCGGAATACGAAGGTTACATCACACTGCTTGCACGCACACGACGAAACAGCAAAATGATTCTGGATTATCTGCAAGAACACAACTGGATTAGCCAACAGACAGCGGCGGTATTTTTGGACTTTACTACCTACAATGCGGACTCAAATATTTTCACCATTTTTACTCTGTTGCTGGAACAAACGCCCTTTGGCACCATATTCACTCGGGCGAATGTGTCCAGTGTTAAAATTCAAATACTGTATGAGCTGGGAACACTTGGGTTTGTAGTGTCCATCATTTATATGCTGGCACTTATACAGTTTGCCAAGACATTGGTGGTAACTATTTGGTTTGAACCCTCCAAAATGCGTAAAATGTGGAACAAAGTCGATTTGGTTATACTCATTTTGAATGTATTGGTGGTGATCTGTGTTGTGGTGCAGGAATCGATGGTATCCAAGTTGCTCGAGAAAGTCGAGCATGCCAGCAAATTGGAATTTCTGGACTTTCGTAGGCCAGCACGTGTCCAGTACATAATGAGCATGATTCTTGGATTTCTGGTGTGCCTGACAACCCTGCGACTGTGGAAGGTGCTGCAGTTCGCGAACGTCTTTCAGCTCTTCTCCGCTGCCCTGTATGCTGCCTGGCAGCCTCTGGCCAGTACGGCACTCATCATTTTAATTTTCCTCTTTGCCTTTGGCATAGCTGTTGCCATTATCAACGGGAACAATACCAAAAACTTTAATCATATTATCAGGAGCATCGTCACCTCTATGTGCTTCTCCTTCGGCTTTCACTCGCATGTCACGCCCCAAGATCTTTTCTACGGCGGTGTGGCATTGGGTTTGATACTCTATCTCATGCTGGCCTTCATATTGGCCCAGCTGCTGATTAACGTCTTTGTTTCGACCATTAATGGATATTTTGTTGCTGCCAAGGCCCTTCGAGATGCCCGTTCTGTGAAGCGCATTAACTTTCTGCAATTTCTACGGGTCGAATACGCATCATTCTTTAATCTGTTTCGTAAGCTGCCCTGCTTCAATCGTTCGTATCATCGCAATAATCGCACAGTGGCTGAGAACATAAAAATCACTTTGGATAGGCAACAGAGATCGGGCACAAAGAGTAGATATCGAGCACTTTCCACTAAACAGGGAAAAACGGAATTGGATGAGAACACGAAGCAAATGGAATATAGACGCAGAATTAGACGTCTATATACCGTAGCATCCATTATGCAGACTCAGATTCAGTTGTTGGAACATTTGTTCTTTAGAGAGGGTGAGGATCTCTTTGAATTCAAGGCAGATGATAGAAACGAAGAAGATGATGAGTATCTTGTCTAAGTATTGTATTTACAAGTCAGACGCGCCACTTAATACACTTTCATTTCAAAAATTTATCAAAAAAGAACTTTAAACTTGTGTTTCAATTCTGGGGTCTCTGTTTTGGCACTCACTCATATGAACACAAATAATAAATACTTTTCCAATTGCATTCCAATTTGCAGCAGTGCTCAATAACTATTAACAGCTAAGCGCTCTCACTGAAAGCTTCAAATTCTAACAGATTCTAATAAGAGCAATAACAACAAGAAAGAACCGTATAACACTGTCTGCTAATACACTAAAGCACTGCCTTCTCCTATATAACAGAGCTGTGGAAAGAGAGAATTTAAGCTTAAAGTTCTGCCGACGCCTCTGCCGACGCGACGCATGCAAAGAGATCAGTCGCTTCATTGCTTGCGTTGAACACACATACCATCAAAACAACTACCAGCGCGCTGCACTTGGGTAGAGCTTGAGAGAACGTAAACATGTGCGCAGATCTATGTATGTGTGTTCGCGCCATTGCAAAACAGTTTCCTCTCTCTACTTTAATTTACATACGGTATGCTTAAGAATAGATGGTCGAAGATTACGACTGTATACAAACGCAGTTTGCCTTGTTGAATTAATCGTTGATTGATCACTCTTATTGCTACACAATATTTAGTAGTAAATTTAAGCAAACACAATCAAAAACTCTTCTTAAACTTTTTATGCAACAATTATGAAGAAAACAAGTGGTTTTATATTTTTTATACTGACCGCAATAATAATTCTGGGTTGCGTCGTGTGTGCGTCTTATTTTGCTGGCATTGACCATGAAATGGAGCATTTGAAGAACATTTTAATTACGATTGCTATAGTGCTGCTTTTTCAAATGGTTGTGGTTGAGCCAATTAAGTATTTGCTGCTCTCATTTGATGCTGCCTGTTGGCCAAGAAAATTGCCCAAGTATAAACCCTTAACGGCGAAGGACGATGAGAACTATAATCGCTTGGATTTCCTCAAACAGCGGCTGAAGAGCATGAGAGTTCAGATGTTGATCACCGAGAGATATCGTGACGTGGACCTCAACGAGCAGTACAAAAGTATTACACAAGATCTGTTCCTATATGGAAAATACTTTATAATACTCTTCTGCATGGTGCTCGTAACCCGAGATGAGATGCTCTATCACAACACGGCCAGACTGCAGATTCTTCTGAAGCAGAATCACACGGATTATATGGGGATTAGTTCAGTGATACAATTAAATCAATTTTTTGACTTTGTCGAGTCCTCGCTAGTGAAGGCATTCGATGGAGTCCCGGATGAGGGTGGAGGAAATTTTTGGGTACATAGTGAACCGACCAAAATGTTAGGGGTAGTCCGCATGCGTCAACTGCGTTTGGTCAGAGAGCAGTTTGGCTGGAATAATCCAGAGTTCTCCGATCTCCGGTATATGCCCGACTGGGAGTTACCCTATCGAAGGCTGCACTACACGGACAAGTACTGGCGCATCTATGAGCCCTGGTTGCCCATCTCCGATCGCAGTGATCTAACCGATGCGATTCTAATGAATTTCGATCACATTGGCAAGTTCCAGAACTATCCAGAGCTCAAGGGTTACGTGGCAGTACTGGCGCGGGATAGGCAGAACTCAATGAAGATCTTGGACTTTCTCACCGAATACAATTGGCTTACTTATAATACATCAGCGGTATTCCTAGACTTTACGCTCTACAATGTGGACTCAAATGTGTTTAGTGTATGCACACTGCGAGTGGAAAGAACTCCCTTTGGCAGCACCTTTACCCGATGTGGATTGCGATAGTGTCAAACTAATCGAGGAGATGGAGCAATTCTCCTATGTGGCTCTCATAGTAATATTCATATATATCATTGTGATAGTCCAGTTCACACAGTCATTTGTCTGCCATGTTTGGTATCGACCCTCGGTCATGAGGAGCATGTGGTACACAATGGATTTGATTATAATTCTACTTAACATTATTGTGATCAGTTTGATCATAACGCGGGCATCCCTGGTACAAAGTATGCTCAGGCGTCTAGAGGGTGCCAACAAACTGGAATATCTGAACTTTCGAGCAGCTACCCGATTACATGGATTAACTACCATTTTGACTGGATTTCTCATCTGTTTTACGACCCTTCGATTATGGAAAATTATGCAGTTTTCGAAAGTTTTTCAGCTGTTCAGCAAAACGTTTTCCATTGCCTGGAAAGCTTTGGCTATAACCATGGCTATGATCATGATTATTCTAATGGCCTTTGGCATTGCTTTTGTCACCATAAATGGCAACAATAGTGCCCATTTTCTACGCCTGATCACGAGCATGATTACAGCCCTCTGCTTTGCCTTTGGCTTCAGCTCGGAGATCAAGCCACAGGAGGTGTTTTTTGGTGGCAAAATACTTGGTATTATCCTCTACGCGACCTTGGGATTTGTTGTCGCAGTTTTATTAATCAACGTGTTTATTATAACAATCAGTGATTATTTTAGCAAAGCAAGAGCCGAACGAAATGTCAAAACCAGAAGACGAATCAGCTTTTTTGAATTCCTCCGCGTGGAGTATTTTGAGCTCATCAGATTCATACAGAAATTGTCCTGTTTTAGAAAGGGTTACGAACGAAATAATCGCACTGTGGCTGAGAATATTGATCGTATACTGGAGCAACGAGATATAGCTAAAAAGGCTAAATTACTGCTAAAGAAATCCATACTATCGGCTAGCAAACAGAAGCCGCCACCGCCAAAGGACGAGGAAACTCTGCAGGCGGAGTACAGAGAACGCATCGAGCATGTTTTGGCCATTAAAAAGATAATGTTGACTCAAATGGAAATACTGGAATATCTGTTGTTCCCAAAAAAGTCAAAGAAGCCACAGAAATCCAACAAAGATCTCGAAAATCCATTTTACGACGATCTAGACGACGGTGATCAGAAAAATGAAAATCTTAACCCAAATGACAAAAGTACACAAGTTTAAAAATACAAAAATGCTCGTTTTGTATAAAGAACTGTATGTTTAATGCATAGAATAAATATTTATGATATCACTTAGAGTATTAGAATTACAAGTTTTGGTAAAGAAAGTATTTTATAATTGCTGGCTATAATTTCAATAGTTTTCCACTTGGATTTTGTTTATTTTCTCCCTTTTTTTTACTTCTGCGATGTCACAACTAAATAATTATGCGCAAACAGGCAAAACTTTGACTAGAAAAGGCTTTTAGGGCAATTTGGCGCTGGCATTGTTAGACTTGTTTGCAAAAAACTTGCGAAACGTAAGCCTGGCTCTGGTCCAAAGCGAAATGACTTATGGGTAACAAAGTAATCGGAGCATATCCCAAAAGCCAAAGATGTTCAAGAAGAAGACGAAGAGCATTCTGTTCATTCACAATTGTTATGAGTAAGCAAATAAAAATTTAATATCTCTCATGCTTTTAGGCTGCTGCCGAAAACTATTTGAGTTGCCCAGTTATCCAGCTAACGTTTTCCCTGCCCCCCGTGTGTGTAATCGGAGGCAGCAGTTATTGTTAGACCCACACTAAAAACTTTACAAACATTTTGATCAACAGCAAATGTAGCTAAACTAAACAATTGCAAACGGCGCTAAACTTTTATACAGCTCCCAGCTCCCAACTCTCCCCCCTCAATCCTTGCCATAGCAATGCCAACGCCTCTGCAGATAGACAAACTGTCTGCAACTTTTTTGGTGTACAGCATTTGTTGGATGTATACATATGTGACTTGGGGAAACTGTATAAACTTTTATAATTATTAGCAACAAATGAGCAGTGACAGAGCACTTTTGCCGTAACTTTAACTTTTAGCCAGACAGATCCTCTCCAGTAACCCAAACAAACAAAAAATCAACAAAATCACAAATGATTCCTGGCCACCCAGGCTCAATTTAAAAGTTTTAACTACCTGACTCCGTCTGCGTTGAGCGGACGGGATTGGAGTGGATCTGAGGTGGAAAGGTAGACTGGCGGAAACAAGCGAACGTCTAAGAAATAGTGTCCCAATCAAAAGCCATGTGAAGTTTTAAATGCGTTCGGGGTTGGGTGCACCCAAAAAACTTTCTAATTTTTGAGTTAAGCAGCTTTTTATAAAAATTGCAACTTTGTTGACAGCATTTAATGCACATTGAAATATTTGTTAAGTTATTTACCTGTGTGTGTAATTTTATTTTCAATTTAATCGCTTTGGGTAAGTAAATAAAGATTACTTGATTAATCGTGGGAATACAAATTTATTTAAAAAAAAACTTTTAAATTCCAGCAAAAAAGTTTTCTTCTTTTTAAGTTAAAGTAAAATATTTTTAAGTAACTTTTCGGTCATGAAATATATTTATTGTCAGACATAAAAAAAGTTTAAAAAACTTTAAAACGATTACACTATCAACAAATTTATATATATATAATAAACTTCTATTTTAAACTAAAATTAATATTTTTATAATTTAAATATATATTGTTTTATTTTTTTTTTTTAATAGTTTACATTTTCGTGTTGACTAAAACAAAAATTCACGAACTCTGCCTCGTGTAAACGCATATAAAAAACATGTGAGTTCTTCACACTGTTTGCAATCGATAGTAGACTTGTGTTAGAACACTTTTCAACACTGGTAAAGCTGACAATCACTGCAGCTGATATTTTTTCAGTTTTCATTTGTCAAGAGAAGTAAAATTGTATCATTCAAATGCAATAAATGGTCGAGTTTAGTTAATTTCTGTAGAACAGAAAAAATAAGTCAATTTCTCTAGAATATAAGATTTAAGTTCATTTCTGTAGAAATGGACTTAATGGATTGCGATAAGGTCGATGAGTTCGAAGAGGAAGAAGAGAATGCAAATGGGTAAGTTACAAAAGTTTAATTTTATGCCAATATTAACGTGTGGTGTCCCAGCGATAATTACTATCCGGATCCGGACAACTATCCAGATCAACAAGCTGTTATTCAAGAGGCGATCGAAAAGACCTCGAATACAGGAAAGTTAGTACACAATTCAATGGGTTACACATGGGTCACTTATGTATATTAATATTATCTTTGCAGCACATTTTACGATCAGAGCGGGATGGAAACAGCCTCTACTTCTGGTACTGAACAAAGTTATCAGAGGAGACCTTCCAAGAAATTGAAGAAAATATACCATCATCAATATGAAGTAGTCCAGTATGCAGAGCCAAAAACTTCTAGCCAATTAGAGGATATGGAAGAGCCAATGGATGTGTCAAGTATTTATACAGAGAAGTAAGTAACAAATATAAACAAGATCTCTTTATTTACAGTGGGTTAAAACATGTTATTTTACAGTGATACCTTAGGCAACAACTGGCTATATACTCTTCCCTTCAACTTCAGCACTGCGAAGAAGCGCAAAAAGCACAGGAAGAAAAAGAGGAAGAGCGTGTTTGCAATTAATAAGTACAATAAACCGCAAACATTTATGCAAGTGGCTACAGAGAACAACACTGAAGAGACACCAACCAATGAAGTAGAAGAGTAAGTCTGACATTTCTTTTACAGTTATACCTTGGGCACCAACTGATCAAATACTCTTCACTCCAACTGCAGCACTGCGAAGAAGCACAAAAAGCATAAGAAGCGCAAGAAGCACAGGAAGAAAAAGAGGAAGAGCTTGTTTGCAATCAATAAGTACAATAAACGGCAAATATTTATGCTTGTGGCTACAGAGAACAACACTGAAGAGACACCAACCAATGAAGTAGAAGAGTAAGTCTGACATTTCTTTTACAGTTATACCTTGTTCACCAACTGAATAAATACTCTTCCCTACAACTGCAGCACTGCGAAGGAGCACTGGAAGAAAAGGAGCAAGAGCGTGTTTGCAATAAATAAGTATAATGATCCGCAAACATTTATGCAAGTGGCTAAAGAGAACAACACTGAAGAGGCACCAACCAATGAAGTAGAAGAGTAAGTTTGATATTTCTTTTACAGTTATACCTTGTTCACCAACTGAATAAATACTCTACCCTTCACTGCAGCACTGCGAAGGACCACTGGAAGAATAGGAGTAAGAGCGTGTTTGCAATAAATAAGTATAATGATCCGCAAACATTTATGCAAGTGGCTAAAGAGAACAACACTGAAGAGGCACCAACCAATGAAATAGAAGAGTAAGTTTGATATTTCTTTTGCACCTATATTTTGTTCACCAACTGAATAAATACTCTTCCCTACAACTGCAGCACTGCGAAGGAGCACTGGAAGAAAAGGAGCAAGAGCGTGTTTGCAATAAATAAGTATAATGATCCGCAAACATTTATGCAAGTGGCTAAAGAGAACAACACTGAAGAGGCACCAACCAATGAAGTAGAAGAGTAAGTTTGATATTTCTTTTACAGTTATACCTTGGGCACCAACTGAATAAATACTCTTCCCTCCAACTGCAGCACTGCGAAGAAGCGCAAGAAGCACAGATTGAACGTGTTTGCAATAAATGAGTATAATGATCCGCAAACATTTATGCAAGTGGCTAAAGAGAACAACACTGAAGAGGCACCAACCAATGAAGTAGAAGAGTAAGTTTGATATTTCTTTTACAGTTATACCTTGGGCACCAACTGAATAAATACTCTTCCCTCCAACTGCAGCACTGCGAAGAACCGCAAGAAGCACCGATTGAACGTGTTTGCAATAAATAAGTATAATGATCCGCAAACATTTATGCATTTGGCTAAAGAGAACAACACTGAAGAGACACCAACCAATGAAGTAGAAGAGTAAGTTTGATATTTCTTTTACAGTTATACCTTGGGCACCAACTGAATAAATACTCTTCCCTCCAACTGCAGCACTGCGAAGGAGCACTGGAAGAAAAGGAGCAAGAGCGTGTTTGCAATAAATAAGTATAATGATCCGCAAACATTTATGCAATTGGCTAAAGAGAACAACACTGAAGAGGCACCAACCAATGAAGTAGAAGAGTATGTTTGATATTTCTTTTACAGTTATACCTTGAGCACCAACTGGATAAATACTCTTTCCTCCAGCTGCAGCACTGCGCAAACATTTATGCAATTGGCTAAAGAGAACAACACTGAAGAGGCACCAACCAATAAAGTAGAAGAGTAAGTTTGATATTTCTTTTACAGTTATAGCTTGTTCACCAACTGAATAAATACTCTTCCCTCCAACTGCAGCACTGCGAAGGAGCACTGGAAGAAAAGGAGTAAGAGCGTGTTTGCAATAAATAAGTACAATGAGCCGCAAACATTTATACAAATGGCTAAAGAGAACATTACTGAAGAGGCATCAACCAATGAACTAGAAGAGTAAGTTTGATATTTCTTTTACAGTTATACCTTGGCCATCAACTGGCTAAATACTCTTCCGTCCAAATGCAGCACTGAGAAGAAGCACAAGAAGCACAGGATGAACGTGTTTGCAATAAATAAGTACAATGAGCCGCAAACATTTATGCAAGTGGCTAAAGAGAACATTATTGAAGAGGCACCAACCAATGAAGTAGAAGAGTAAGTTTGATATTTCATTTACAGTTATACCTTGGGCACCAACTGGATAAATACTCTTCCCTCTAATTGCAGCACTGCGAAAAAGCGCAAGAAGCACAGGATGAACGTGTTTGCAATAAATAAGTACAATGAGCCGCAAACATTTATGCAAGTGGCTTCAGAGAACAACACTGAAGAGACACCAACCAACGAAGTAGAAGAGTAAGTCTGACATTGAAGCAAGAACTTGCTCTCTTGCCCTCGCTCTCTCCAGCTCTCACTCTACTAATATACTAACATAATGCCTCACTTGCTAGTTATGGCTTGGGTCACAACGTTACTTGGATGCAGTATAAGCAGAGGAAAAGGTCAAAGAAACGACGTCGGCAAGAAATGGACAGTTATGCAGAGCCACAATCGTTTGATCAAGAAATTGTGACAGACAGTTTTGTCATTGAGTAAGTATTTTACTAAACTAACAAGCTTATAAGTAATACAATATTTTATTTCATAGTGAAACTTTGGGTCAGAATTGGCGCAATACACTGCCCTATAGCTGTGTGGCTGGGTCTAATCTTCAGAAGAAGCGCGTGAAACATTCGAGGAGACATAGAAAGCCGCCTGTAAGGAACCTCTTGTTTATTAATTAACTATAGTATTTAATTTTGGTATGCTAATTATTATTTTTTCTTCAAAATATAATTGTTTTGTGAATTTTATTTAAATGTGACTTCTTTCTAATGTAAAAATAAGCACGATGGTGCATATCCGGATTCGGGTACACAATTCGGCGAGACATACGAGGAACCCATTGATGAACCGATTGAAGAGTTGCCATATGCAGCCCATGAAGAGTAAGTAAATAAAATAAAAACTTATTTACTAAACAGATATATTCAAAATTTACTTAATTTCCTAGGGACCCAAATTTGCAGGATTCACGTCCTTCGATCTTTGGCATATGCAATGCAAAGCTGGATTTCAATCTAGATCGCAATGCTCCAATACATTATGTAGAACAACCCTCACATCCAGTCAAACCTTCGGCTTTTACCAAATCAAATAAAGTAAAAAAACGGAAAACTGTTAAATTTGTAAAACCGCAAGAACAACCTGCCAATCAAGAGCTCGATTTGACATCAGATGAGCTGTCTAACGTACCCACATCGGAGGAGATATGGCAGAGCTACGAGAGCTGGCGGAATAGTGGAGCTACAATCTTGCCCGAAAGTTGGCATTGGAACATACCCGCTAATGAGGAAAAGCCCCTCGATGAGACAACTGAAACTGAAGATCGGCCGCCCAAGATCAGTGAGGTCACCAATGAAGATCAATTGCAGGGAGCCGTCAGTTACCTCGCTGAATGTCTAAAGGAGTCGGAATCAGAATCAGTCAGGATCTTAAATGAAGATGCTCCAATCAAGAACCTTTACTATATGGATTTGGATAGTTTGGAACTGAGTTTAGATGAGGAACGTTCCTTGGCGGTCACTCTTAAGTCAATGGGATTGTTTACGTCTCGGAATGAAATCGAGCTATATAATATGCTTCTTAACATGGCCAGTAGTGAGCGAAACAGAAATGCTCTGCAGGACTATATCAAATCAAAGCTAAAAGAACAAATGAAGCTTAAGAAAAAGTGCAAGTGTTTGTTTAAACCTTTAGAAGATACAAATCAACTGACAATTGGCTGAACAATCCAACGAATGGAATATGGAGTCGTTGAAGAACATCGATTCAGGAGTTGCTAAAGAACTACTGCTGCTGTCCAAGGATTTGAAACAGATATCACGGATTGATGTGCTTAAGAAATGCCCTGAACGCCCGGTAATTTTAAGTGTGGAAAGGCTGCCATCTTTTTCCAAAAACTTATTCCAATTACTGACAAAAAAAGCTGATTCATTGGCGGAAACAGCTCAGAAACAGGCTCTAGGTAATGCCGCTCAAGCAATTGATTTTGAAACGGAAATAAGCCAAGTTACTCAAGCTAAGTCAGGTGCAACTGGTGCTAAGCCGCGTACCGAATTGTGGAAGGAATCCAGCGGGGAGGTCAACAAATGGGAGGGCTGCTTTAGGCAACGTTTGACGGGATTTGATGATATTGTTCGCCAAAGTATCACCGAATTTTGTGATCCACAAGCAAAGCGTTTGCGTGGGAAAAAGAATCAACGAAGATGATACCTCAGATGTTGTTCATTTCGAACGGGAACTGCTGATGCCCGAGCTGCTGTCTGAGGTGGAGAAGGGTCTACGTAAAATTGGCATACTCCGTTCCACCCGAAGAAGAGTTGATCGCGAATCGCTGCAAATAAAAACGAAGAGTGTTCGTGCGTACAGCACAATTGAAATGAATCGAGAGCTGGACATCAGTCAGTTGGCAGCGGAAATTAATAATGCGGTGTACAACAGTGACACGGAGGTGCTAATGAAGCGCTTCGAGGACGGACCTATTGCATGGATGTGGAATAATGGCTGCATACTGATCACAAATGCTCGCAATAAAGTTGTACTCACCGAGACCGTGGACAACCTAATGGATAACATTAGGATGTTGATCAAGAATACCAACATAATGGATCACAAGCAATCAGAGTCGAACATGATCAGTCTGGCCCAACTTCCCTGGCAAGTTAGCATTGAGGAATTCCGTAAAATGCATTCTCTAACCAGTGAATGGTCCCCTGGAAGCTTTCAGTATGTCTATTATGTGAATAAGGGTATTCCTAATGTCGCAGCCAAGTTATTTGACTCCGGTTTGGTTTATATTTTTGCGGTGACCACAGCTGGCACTGATCAAATGCTGGAAAAGCTATATCTGCTAATTGGAAGTCAGCACATAGCCAGCGAAACTCCAGCTGAGACTCCAGTTGATCCTGATACTAAAAATGATTGAATTTGAAGAAAAATTTAAGAAAGAAATAAATACAATAAATGTTTAATTAACATTTAATATTTAACTAAATATAAACTAAAATGCAGTTAAAAAATCATAAGATTTTTTTTTTAATTTTATTTTTTAAATAAATAACTAATAATTTAACCTTTTAATAAAAATCAGAACATTTAATATCTAATTTTTTGCACTTCTCCTCATCAGAATTCAAAACTACTCCACGACTTGCCAAGAGAACGCTGCTTCTCTTTCGTAACGCATCAAAGAGACACAGAAGGAAAAGCTTTAACTGCGCAGAGAGCGCTGAATGGAAAGCCACGTAAAAAGCACGGCTCTCTGCAGCAGGCCAGAGCGAACGAATGTGAGAGAGCGAGCACGCGAGAGCGTAAGCTTTGGCAGCTGGCAGGTAGAATTATGGAGCTTTTTGGGTTAAAGTTCTGAGTGCTGGCCATAAAATAAAGCAGACTTTGGGCATCAGGATTTGCCGAGCGCAGGAATTTAATTCATAAGTTAAGTGCCGTGTCCTCGGTCGTATACAGCCAAGGTTAAGTGCGGCAGTAGTAGCGGGAAAAGCACGCCAGCACCGACTTCTCAATCCCAACGAAAAACCCCAATCCTGTCGCCCACTTACTCACTTAAAGCATGTGGGAGTTTTTTGCTTCCAGAGTGGAGCTCATTTTTTTCCAGAGAACTTTTTTTTTTTTGCTGCTTGAGCACGATTTTTAAGGCATCCTCGCATCCCCTTATCCTTGGTAGCCCCTCGACCATCATCAATTAAATGCCGGCGACTTTTTGTTGGGCAACATTTTTGTTGGGCATAAACAATTGCCTAGAAATATAATACATGGCTCATTGTCTGGGCTTGTCTGAACTTTGCTTTCTCCTCAATTGTTTACGCCCATTGTCTTAAAGCTTACAATGGATTTTATTGAATTTTTGTACATTTTTATGCTTTTTTTTGCTACAAGCGCCACTAACAAATTATGCAAATGACAACAGCAAACTCAAAATTCAAACCTTTAACCGTATTCGAAGCTGGCCCAAACAATAACTTAATCAGACCTTGTCACGCCCCACGTTAAGCCGCCCACATGATTTGCATAAAGCAAAAAATTACAGAAAAAAAAACCCAAAAAAGTTAACTGGGAAAATTTTTAAAGCCAACTGACCTTTTGTCAGCCAATTTAACTAGACGCGTGCTCCCTTAGACCTGTCAACGAGCCAGGTTTTTTCATTTTCTTCTTTTTATTTTGATTTGCTCGACACGTTTCCAAAAAGTCCCAAACCAAAATAAATCAACACCTAGCAATAAACACAAAAAAAAAAGCAATGCAGCAAATATTGAAGTAATCAAAAATGCAAATGTCACTACGTGAATTGTAAAATACGAAGTGGTATCCAAAATTCCGACCACTCCCTGGTTATTTCTTCATAGTATCAGCCCCTGGGGCCATGGACTCTAATAAATTTGCTGGCAAATCAAGAGCACATTAATTCTTCTCTCTTAGCCGTTTTATCGCAAAAAGTTAATTGCTTTCCCGTGCTCTCTATTAATCATATTCCATAATTTGTTTAGCCTAATTAACGACAGACGGTCGTACGTACGGACAGACAAAAGTTCAAGAAGAGGACGACGAAGGCGACTCCTTTACAGGCTGTGGGATAAGCCGGGTCAACAGTGGCCAAACACGCAGCTCGACTTGGTCATTAGGAAAGGCTCTGAGAGCAACAAATTACAAATAGGTCATTATTATTATATTAATTGCATAAAATATAAATTATAAATGTAGCATTTAAATCAGTTAATACAATTTTCAGCCAGCAGGACATTAAATACATGTACGCAAATGTAGGCTCCAAATTTAGACTTAGTGTACGTACATATTCATTAATGAAATGCATTTTTCTCAACTTTATATACATAATTTATTTACTGCTTAAAATTGTGCATATGTCTGTACATTAATTCCGTTTTAAACTTCCTTTCTACTCCCTTTTTAGCTTCCAAATTTCTGAAAACACGTTCCTGCTTCTTATACATTTTCTTATACTCGCATAAAGTTAAACATTAAAACAAATGTCAGCGCCATTAGTTAACAATTTTCGTCGGTCTACAAGCGAAATGAACATCAAACATATAAACAACTCATATTCACACGAAACTCGTGCTTGTTGTGTTTCCTTTCCGGGCACTGATGACAATGTTGCTGCACTGAAAAAAAGCATGTGTGACAAGTCAAGAAATAGTTGCAAAACAAAGACTATTTTAAATTTATTTTAAAAGTGTACTCCTGTCGAATACGTAATATTTGAACCAAAAATCTTAGTTTTACAAACAGGCTTGATTTTACAACCCACATTTTCTGTCAGTGTACGGCCTCTGATGTTTGTAGGCAAATGCAGTTGGTGCGAGATTTTTTTAATGCAAAATTCGTGTCGCGTTGTTTGTCGGCGAGTTACAGGAGGGTTTTCCATGTAGTCGTACTCGTATTCTTACTGGTAGTAGCTGTTTTTGCCGGTTAGCAGTGTCCGTGTACTGTTGCTTGTTTTTGCCATTAACAGCAATTACAAATGGCAAACAGAAAACGCAGAAGTGGGCGAAATGGGCGTTAAACAGGCCCCTTTTGCTGGGCAAGGGCAAACTTTTAATTATTTAGACGAGTACACGAAAGTCGCTGTGTTTTTCGCATACAATTCGGTTGCAGTTTTAGGTTTTGGTTTTGGCCAGTACGCCACCGAAAGGTAAATTCAATTATGCAGTGTATGTCATTGTTGTTTTTAGCATTTTGTAATTACAAACAACTTTACAACTTGCAACTTGCCACTAATCAAATTACAGGCATGCCAACACCTAAATCATACAGCAAAAAAAAAGCTAATCTTAAAGCACAAATCCTTTCGTACACCCGGCACAAGGACGATAACATATGCCAAGGATTTATTCAACTTACCCGACGCCTCTGTTTCCCGGGCCAAAGGATTTTTATCGTCTATCAGCATGCGAGAGAGTGCAAAAATGGCTTTTTAAATTGTGCATCAATGCATGAAATGCGCCCTGAAAGCGATTCAGATAAATTCACCAAACTAACAAATAACCATGGTCTAAATTCACTCAATACCATGCACACACCAGCTTCCAATCCCCACTTTAGTAGGCGTATCCTCCTCCTCCTCCTTAGGTGGGAGTTTATAGCACACACACGATTGAAAAGCATTTTGACGGCTTAGGGGAAAATTCATCGTGTTTTTTCTTTATTTATTTCGAAATCAGTCTTGACGGTGCTAAAACGCTTTTTACAGCAACAGAGGTGAGGAGTAAGCCAAAGGAGCTGCATGATAGGCTAGAGGAGCAGCCAAAGGAGCTGCCAGGTGAGCTGCCAAAGGAGCGGCAACTGGGGCAGCCAGAGGAGCGGTAGCGTACTTAGCGATCACTGGAGCAGCAACTGGAGCGATCACAGGAGCAGTCGCGATTCCATTGTAGTTGCGGGCAAACACTTGGCTACTGGTGGCAGTCACGAAGGGAGCAGGAGCAGCGACGACTGCAGCAGGAGCAGCAGCCACAACCGGAGCAGTATAAGCCAACTGTTGTCCAAGAAGAACACCTGGCTTGGCAGCAACACAGGCGATGACGGCAAAGATGATGGCAGCCTGTCAATTATACACTTTTGGATCAAATGCCGACAGAAAACCCCCAAATTTTTACTCACGAATTTGAACATGTTGAAAAAGTTTTGTTTTTTGAGGATCTGTTGAGTTAACTCGAAAGCTTGAACTTGTTTGATATCAGTTAACGGTTTCCACTACCCTTTTTATACACAAATCTCAAAAACCAACAAGAATGACCTTGAGAGACATTATTTAATGATCGTGGGTGTCACGACGTGTTATACATTAAACAGTGGGAAATAAACAGTTTGCAGAGCAAAGTGTTAACGGCTCTTAATGCAAACCGTTAACTGGGCTCAGACACTACCAACGCATTTCAATGAACTAAATGACTCACAATTGTATGATGACTATTTTGGGTATAAATACTCGGCGACAACTGAAGTTGGACATCAAACAGTTTGCAATCAATCAATCCTCAACATGTTCAAATGCGTAAGAAACTAAATAAAACCTTTGAGGAGTAGCCCTAATAATACTTCCTTTGATTACAGGCCGTTGTTGTCCTCGCCGTCATTGCCTGTGCTGCTGCCAAGCCCGGTGTCATTCTTGGCCAACATTTGGCATACACTGCACCAGTTGTGGCTGCTGCTCCTGCTGCAGTTGTCGCTGCTCCTGCTCCTTTTGTGACTGCCACCAGTAGCCAAGTGTTTGCCCGCAACTACAATGGAATCGCGACTGCTCCTGTGATCGCTCCAGTGGCTGCTCCTGTGATTGCCAAGTACGCCACTGCTCCAGTTGCTGCACCTTTGGCTGCTCCTCTGGCTGCACCTTTGTCCTACCACGCACACTTAGCTGCTCCTCTGGCGTACAGCTCGCCTTTGGCCTACTCTGCTGCTGCTCCAGTTCTGCTGTAAAGACAAAACACACGATCGACTTGAAAAATAAAAAATTACATTTAAATATTTAAAAATCTCAAGTTTTTCTTCTCGGAATTTCTGTAGGACACCTGAAGGGGTAAAATTAAATTTGGATCCACTAAGCACAAGTGTTCATTCCCCATTTGAGTATTGAGATGCAAATCACGTAGGCAGCGCAAAAATGATTGCCGTCAGCGGTTGTTGGCCACATTCACATGCAAGAGTGGCTTAATGGTTTGTTTTGCTGGTCAAAATTTGTAATTATGTATGTGTGTCAAGGTCACTAGGTCCGCCCTAGTAAAGGTTTACGTGGTTCAACGAACTCAACGAACCCCAGTGTCTTGTTATAATTGTACTCTTATACTTGTAATATGTGCGAGTGAAACAGAAAGCAGAACCCAATTGGTCGTGCACTGCTAAAAATAACGGAAGCGTCCGCAGCTGATAAAATGTGATCAACAAGACTTGCTTAAGTTAGCAGAGCACAGAGCACACACTTAAAGAGCATGCATGATCGTATGCGATTTCAATTGCTTGGCACTGCTTCTATGCATGTGTGTGTGCAGTGGAGTAACTCTGCTTCACTAAGCTTAATTAGAAGAGCACAGAGTACATGCTAATAGGATTGCTTACATATGGGAGAATGTATGAATGGGAGAACTGCTGAGAATGCTGACACTAATTGTCAGTGTGGTTTTTGCATGTGTGTGTGTGTTTAAAGCTTTGAAACGCTGATCAACTGAGAGCAATAATAATGAAAGAGAACAGAACCTAGCACAAAGCATCTCAAGTAATATACGCATTGCATCGGGAGAGAGGAACATCAGTCTGACTTATGCAGTTGGTGCCGACGGTCATTAAATGTGCACGTAGTTTTGCGTTTCCCACTTTTTCATATGTATAAACTAATTCTTATGTCGTGTACAAGTGTGAAGTTACATACAATAACTAAGTGCCATAAAGTTCGTTGAACCGCGTAAACCTTTGCTAGGGCGGACCTAGTGACCTTGACACACATACATAATTACAAATTTTGACCAGCAAAACAAACCATTAAGCCACTCTTGCATGTGAATGTGGCCAATAACCGCTGACGGCAATCATTTTTGCGCTGCCTACGTGATTTGCATATCAATACTCAAATGGGGAATGAACACTTGTGTTTGGTGGATCCAAATTTAATTTTACGTCTTCAGGTGTCCTACAGAAATTCCGAGAAGAAAAACTTGAGTTTTTTAAATATTTAATTGTAAGTTTTATTTTTTCATATCGATCGTGTGTTTTGTCTTTACAGCAGAACTGGAGCAGCAGCGGAGTAGGCCAAAGGCGAGCTGTAAGCTAGAGGAGCAGCCAAGTGTGCGTGGTAGGACAAAGGAGCAGCCAGAGGAGCAGCAACTGGAGCAGTGGCGTACTTGGCAATCACAGGAGTAGCAACGGGAGCAACAACTGGGGCAGTGGCGATTCCATTGTAGTTGCGGGCAAACACTTGGCTACTGGTGGCAGTCACGAAGTGAGCAGGAGCAGCGACGACTGCAGCAGGAGCAGCAGCCACAACTGGTGCAGTGTATGCCAAGTGTTGGCCAAGAAGGACACCAGGCTTGGCAGCAGCACAGGCAATGACGGCGAGGACAACAACGGCCTGTAATCAAAGGAAGTATTATAAGGGCTACTCCTCAAAGGGTTTCTTTTGGTTTCTTACGTATTTGAACATGTTGAGGATTGATTGATTGCAAACTGTTTGATGTCCAACTTCAGTTGTCGCCGTGTATTTATACCCAAAATAGTCATCATCCAATTGTGAGTCATTTAGTTCATTGAAATGCGTTGGTAGTGTCTGAGCCCAGTTAACGGTTTGCATTAAGAGCCGTTAACACTTTGCTCTGCAAACTGTTTATTTCCCACTGTTTAATGTATAACACGTCGTGACACCCACGATCATAAAGTAATGTCTTTCAAGGTCATTCTTGTTGGTTTTTGAGATTTGTGTATAAAAAGGGTAGTGGAAACCGTTAACTGTTATCAAACAAGTTCAAGCTTTCGAGTTAACACAACAGATCCTCAAAAAAACAAAACTTATTCAACATGTTCAAATTCGTGAGTAAAAATTTGTAGGTTTTCTGTCGGCATTTGATCTAAACGTGTATAATTTACAGGCTGCCATCATCTTCGCCGTGTTTGCCTGTGCTGCTGCCAAGCCAGGTGTTTTTCTTGGACAACAGTTGGCTTATACTGCTCCGGTCGTCGCTGCTCCTGCTCCCTTTGTGACTGCCACAAGCAGCCAAGTGTTTGCCCGCAACTACAATGGAATCGCGACTGCTCCTGTGATCGCTCCAGTGGCTGCTCCCGTGATCGCCAAGTACGCTGCCGCTCATTTGGCTGCCCCAGTTGCCGCTCCATTGGCTGCTCCCCTGGCTGCCCCTCTGACCTACAGCTCTCCATTGGTTGCGCCTTTGAGCTATGCCGCACACCCAGTAGGACCCGTTCTGTTTTAGGAATTTACGATGTAACTGAAAATAAAAATCAACAATTCTAACTTAAAAGCTTAAGTTATCGCTGGGCAAACATTGAGGGGGGTCGGCTAATTGGATTTACGGCTCGTACACAAACAAAGGCTCGTTTGTCTGGCAGAATGGGACGAGTGTTGGCCATTAAAGTGCAAGTCACGTAGGACGCGTTAAAATTATTGTCAACAGCGGCAGCTGCTGTTTCCATCAACGTCAGTTGCATGACGCGTGACATTAAAGTGGCCAAAATGTTTACATTGAATTTGCTTTTGGACAAAACTTGTAATTATGTCAAGGTCACGAGGAAATGCGCAGTGTCGGCAGTAAAGCCTGAATAAATATTTCATTAACTTAAATAAATTAAATTAAATTAGTGCGGACTAATGAAGGAGTTTTCGTTAATATTTTATTATTATTAGAATTATTATTATAAATATGCAAAGTAACACAACGAACCATTTATTGAGTAAATCCACGTAAAGCAAAATAAATTATTATTCAAGTGCGTCCAGAATTTTTTGAGCGAGTGTATAATACAGCAAGTTCAATAACTGTTTATGTAATCGCTGCGATCGGTTGTCCAAAGCGGAAAACAAAATACAAAAACAAATTTTCAAAGTTCTTGTCATCTTCCTTTTGTGACTCTTCCGACAGTGACAGCTGTCGCTTAATGTTTATATGTGTGTGTAATTTGTATGAGTAGCTTTGGCTCTCAATGACCAAAAGAGAATAAGCAAATTGAAGAAATCAAACGGCGGTTCTCAATGAGCCAATACAATAGAAAGAGTGCATGCATGCATAGTATCTTCATGCATACAAGCATACATATATCTACTCTATACATATACATATGTACATATGAAAGACATTTACATTGACATGTACTGCTGTTTTTATACTCTCTGCAAGAGTATATTGGGTTTGTTAATTATACTCTCTGCAATAGTAAGTGTAAGAGTAAATAAGTATGTATGCAAATAGATTACAAACATACATATGTATTAAGAGACTACTCTCTTCAGTGGAAACAATTTGGTAATGAAAGTTATACAATATAGTTTAAATTTGTTTACATATTTTTTTTTATTAACATTAAATCACAGTGAACTTTTTTAAAACAGAAGAGGCGCTGGAGCAGCTGCGTAGCTGAGTGGTGCGTGGTAAGCAAGCGGAGAAGCGGCATAATTAGCGAACACAGGAGCAGCCAGAGGAGCAGCGGCGTACTTGGCAACAACCGGAGCAGCCAGAGGATGGGCAAAAGTGGTGGCTGCCAGAGGAGCGGCAACGGGTGCTACCGCTCTGACGACAGGAGCGGCAACGGGAGCCACTGGAACTGGTGCTGCAATCACTGGAGCAGCGGCAATGCCATTAAAGTTTCTGGCCACCACTTGGCTGCTGGTAGCAGTCACCACCGGAGCAGGTGCAGCAATGACAGCAGCAGGAGCAGCCAAAGGTGTGTGCAGGAATCCTGGCTTGGCGGCAACGCAGGCAATCAGAGCGCAGATGACAACGGTCTGTACAGAGAAGATGAAAAAGATGTCAGTCCAGCTTTAAGGATATCCTACTGGGTGAGTGAGGACAACTTACGAATTTGAACATGTTGAGGGATTTTGTGATTGCTTTACAGAGTTGGCACTTTAAGAGCGAAACTGTGTTTGATGGCATGTCTTCGTTTTCGATTTATTTTTATAGCAAATCAAAACGAACGTGACGGACGCGCAATAGAGAAAATCAAAATGAAAAGCAGCAAAGCAAAAATAAAATAGAAATTAGCATGCACAGCGCACAGACAAAGTAAAGCAAAGCAAACAAATCCGAGCGGACTCCCGACACCAGAATCCAACTGGAGGTCCAACTGGGTCTCTGTAAATGTAACGGTAACAGTAACTGTAATAAGCACGTTGATTTATTGCTCGTGTCACGAGCACCTATCGCTGCTTTAAATACAGCACAATTTGCCTAATTGCACTCTAATGCTTTAGCTAAAATTTAGTGGGAGAAAAATAAAGTAAATTTAAATTTAAAACTGTCGAGTTCTTTTTTAAATAAGAATAATGTTATTTATTAAAGAAATAAGTTAACCAATGTGTACGTATGAATGCTCTCAATTTTTATTTAATTTTTTAATTTTTAGAAGTAAAAGTTTATTTAATTTATGATAAAAGCATAGATCTTGAATTACCGCATTCAACTCCTCTTCTAAAATTGAATAGACACGATGAATTCCTTTACAAAATAATTATAATACTTATATTTAACATCACTTTATTATATTACATATTAAATAATATCAATAATAGCTACTTAAAGTGCAACTTAAAATAACTGAATTAATTTTAGATTACAACAACCTTGACCTAAAAAGGTGGTAACCTAATACAAAAGAAAAAACAATGTAAGTGTCATTGTGTGTGAGTGTGTTGGTGTGTGTTTGTTTGTGTGTATATGTGTGTGTGTGGCTTATTTGCTGACCCGAACTGTTGTCGGGTGTGAGCCATAATTTTAAGTTCGCTTTGGCCGTTCGTATGTACGTGCTCAAAATGTTTAATTGAACGAGTTTCCTGAACTGAACCGAATGGGTCAGGTCACGACCTGGAGCAAGTATGTGCCAGCAGTTTCAGTGTGTGCGTGTGTGTGTCAAATTTTGTTAAAATATTGGTTTCTATATCTACTTGTAAAGTACCTGGAACAATTGGTGTAATAGAAAAGTTGTAGAGAAGATTAGAATGCAAGGAATTTATTTGTACTCTCAAATATAATAATATGCTTTATTTGAGTTATAAAAAAAGTTTGAGAGTTATAAATAAGATTTTAACGTATTAAAAAAATGTATCCAATAAACGTAATATGCTGCTGATATTTAACATTGGTTTAAACGAAATTTATAAATGAAAAGAAGTTGTAAGTTAATATGTATTTAGTTAAAAATAACAGTTTGTTTAGTTTGAATTTGAGATCTACTGAAAGTTCTGTTCGCTTGGAATTACAGCTGGAATATGCAAATTCCCAGTTGAATTCTCAGGCGAAAAGAAATCCACAGTAAGATGCAACAGAAAACATTAGCGATTAGCTAAAAGTTATGATTTTTCTAGCGGATTCACCATGCGAACAGAATCAGCAGAAAGCGACATTAATGATAATGCACTGTTAATGCACTGTTAGTGCACTGTTAATGAACTGTTAATACACTGTTAATGTAGTGTTAATGTACTGTCAATGTACTGTTAACGCACTGTTAAAACTGTTAATGCACTGTTAATGCACTGTTAATGCACTGTTAATGAACTGTTAATGCACTGTTAATGCACTGTTAAAGCACTGTTAATGCACTGTTAATGCACTGTTAATGCACTGTTAATGCACTGTTAATGTACTGTTAATGCACTGTTAAAGCACTGTTAATGTACTGTTAATGCACTGTTAACGCACTGTTAATGTACTGTTAATGCACTGTTAATGCACTGTTAATGCACTGTTAATACACTGTTGATGCACTGTTAATGCACTGTTAATGCACTGTTAGTACACTGTTGATGCACTGTTAATGCAATGCTAATGTTAAGTCAATGTTAATGTTAAATAATTTTTGAATTTCGACCTGCTAATATTTCTGTTGGCCTGGTATTTCAGCAAAAATAACTAACGATTTTAGCCACTGCAGACCGCAGCGCGCTGCAGCGGTCAAGAAATAAAAATCCGCGAAGGGCCAAAATCGACAATTTCTTTGTGTGAAACACCAGGCGATCAGAATCAGCAGCAAGCGACATACTCAAATTTAAAACTTAAAAATTGTATAGCATAATTTCGGGCGGCGTATAAAAATTATGTGCGTGGCCCGAAAACGTTTCTCAGTAGCATACTCTCGGGAGGCGTATGAAAATTATGTGCTTTATTGTTCAGCGAAAAGTCTAAGAGTCAAAACTATGCAACTTTGATATTGAATATTTTGGGACTCAGACGTCAGAATTTCGATTGGTATGACTTTTTGGACTCGGGAGAACTAGGACTATTGATTGACATCAAAAAATCGGAATCTTAAATTTTGACGATTTTTGACAAAAATGCAAAGGGGTAACACTGCAAAATTTGTCAAAATGGGGTCGAAATAAAAAAATTGAATTTTGGCATGGAATTGATGCTACTAGTCGTGGAGAGTCTAAAAAGGAAGCGCGTTTCAAAATATAGCTTCATTTGGCTGAGAAATGATCATTCAAAGTTGACAATATGAATTTATTGGAATTCCAATTTTCATTACTTTTAAGCTAATTTAAGTTAATTTTTAGCCATTTTTTATTAAACTAGCTATTTTAATCAGTGTAATTAAACACTTGAGTGTAGTCCGAGCGCCGAGAGTGGGAACCTGCTTAAGCTAGTTAATAACTTGTAAATTATTTTATAGCATCGCTAACAATTATTCTAAAAAGTTAGTCATAATATTAATATTTTCAATGAAACCATTTCCAAATAAGTAAGCAAAATAGGTTGAGGACATCTACAAACACTTAATGTGTGTTAACTTTCACTTCTCAGTAAGGACAGATTTAATTATTTAGTGCATTTCAAAACAGTTGAAATAAAACTGATTTTATTTAATGCATTTCGATTTTCATACAAATTTTGTATAATTAATTTAGACGATTGAAATTGGCTGCCCTTCGGGTTTTGTTTGAGACCCTCAAAGACATGGCTGGAACCAAAGTACAGGTACCACAAACACAAAGGCGAACTACCAATTATAATGCCGACACTTATAATGGACAACGTGGCCCACGCTGGGTGCATGTTAAGTAGCTCTCTCGACTCGGTGCTGTGCTGTTCCGCTGGCTTCTTCTTGGGTATAAATATGCGTGGCATGGCCTCAGCTTGACATCAGTTAGCAATTCGCTTTCAAACAGCTACATTCCCACCAGAAAGTCATCAAGTCTATCGACAAATCAAATCTATTCAACATGTTCAAATACGTTAGTATTAATAGTCTTTAAACTGATCATAATTATTAATCATTTACTTCTATTTTAGGCCGTTGTCATCTTCGCTCTGATTGCCTGCGCTGCTGCCAAGCCTGGACTCCTGCACGCTCATTTGGCTGCTCCTGCTGCTGTCATTGCTGCACCTGCTCCGGTGGTGACCGCTGCCAGCAGCCAGGTGGTGGCTAGAACCTTCAATGGCATTGCCGCTGCTCCAGTGATTGCAGCACCAGTTCCAGTTGCACCCGTTCCAGTTGCTCCCGTTGCCGCTCCAGTGATCAGAACAGTCGCACCAGTTGCTGCTCCCTTGGCTGCTCCTTTAGCTACTCCCTTCGCTGCTCCCTTGGCTGCTCCATTGCCCGCTCCCTTGGCTGCTCCAGTTTTCCGTCATGTGGCCACTCCATTCGCTGCTCCATTCCCCGCTCCACTGGCTGCTCCTCTCATCAAAACTGTTGCACCAGTTGCGGCTCCTTTGGCAGCTCCATTTGCGGCTCCCTTGGCTCATCCCTATGCAGCACCAGTCTTTGCCAAGTACACAGCTCCATTGGCTTATGCTCCAGCTCCACTGGGCTATGCCGCAGCACCCGCTTTGTGGTAAGAGCCAAAGTCCAGCAGGGATTAACAACATGTATATTTAATGACTGATAGCCTTTAATAAAATCGTTCAACTTGTTTAAAGAAAAGAGAAAAAATTGACTCCATTGTATGGACCGCAGCACAGGTCCACTTAATACTCTATTTTTAACTGGATTAATCCTTTTTACAATTTTTACTTTGTCAAAAAAGTACAAATTTTGTAGCAGCTTTTAGTCTAAAGTTTTTAAAAGAATTGTATAAGTCTAAGCTATGTAAAGGCTTTAAAGATCATTTAATTTTATAGTTATATAAGAAAACATTAAAAAAGAGTTAATAAAAGAAAGTTTAAATTGTATTAAAATAGTTTAACTAACACTTAAACAAGTTCTGTAAAATGTTAAAAAAAATTCATTGAAATCAGCTTATTTTCTTTAAGCACACTTATTTTTAATTGTGAAATTTAATAGAGCATTTAGTAGTCTTTAAATTATTAGACATTTTCCAATGTTTCCATAATTTTATAGTCAGCGCAAAGTGGGTATGAAACACAGTCGTTTGTGGTGCATTGGTTATATTCAGGTCATTTGTGTTCCATTGTCCTTTGCCTTTTACTTACACCCAAACCAATAGTTTCTATGAGTATACATGTGAGTGTGTGTTTGTGTGCCCCTCTGTTTGGTTTGTGGAAAGGACTCGAATGGACTTCAACCCAGGGTTCAGTTCAGGTTTAGATCGTTTCTCATGTGCTTTTCATCCCATATTTGCCATTCATTTCGCTTTGGCAAACAAAGCAAAGAATCGCGTATTCAACGACCAATAAATGTCCATATAATTTTTTTCCTTTCAACTACGTTTTTTCTCCTCTACGTTTTGGTTGGAAAATTTAATCTTAAAGTTTACAGTTGCTGGAAACTAACGGGAAACTGAGTCAAACAGGGCTGCAAAGTAGAAAGCGAAAACTTAAACAGCCCCAAAGATAAGCGGCATACACTTGTCTTAACCTTTCAACCCCCCTGTTGCCCCTTAACCCCCCAGCTGCTGACGTAGTTGAGAAATTTTCCATGCCGACGTTGGTTGATTTTCAACAGCAGCGCAAACGCAGCAAAGTTTATCCTCAATTAAACTTTTTGTTGTTGCGTAAAATTGCGCTCGAGTTCAGTTTCTGTGTGTAGAGGGTGTAGGGAGTGTGTGTGTGTGTGTGTGTGTGTGAGTTTGTGTGTCTGATAGGCCATACGTCACGCCCACATATGTGTACGGATGTGCCTAGCCTATTCCCAGTCTCATCTTCATTTGTTAGCTTAACTTTTAACTCCACTTGCCTTAATTTTCGCTTCAAGTTTATTGTTGTTTTTGTTCAGCTCGGCACATTTTTGGCAATTTCCGCCTTTGGCAAGTACTGACACACGCACACCAACAAAATCTATCAGCTTCGCTTGGTACTCCAATTTCCCTATCAACCCTTTCCCACTCCACTTAAGCCCCAATTCTCCTGCTTGTCTCTTTATTCTTCGTCTATGTCGCAGCTTTTGCCTTAGAACATTTCATTAGCTTACCACACTTGCGTTTTAATTTGTTGCATCATTGCGTCGTTGAGTTTTTCCTTTTAGTAATTGATTTCACAGCAAGTTTTAATGCACATTATCGTGTTGATGGAGAAGACTTTGAAAGGATTCGAATTCATATGGGAAATGAGCTGTACTATAACTCAACTTTGAGTAAATTTTAATTTAAACTGTGTAAATATTGATAGGCTTTCACTTCAAAATTAATTTTAATACATTACTATAGTTCTTTTAACACATAAGTGTTCATACTTAGTGCCCAAATACTTATAGATACTATAGGCAGACACTTTTTTCATTCCTCTGCCCTGCAAGTAAACTCTTTAAGTTTTACCACACCTCAATTCAAGTGCTAAAGCTTCATTTCCAATAAAGAAAACTGAAAATTCTTAAAACCAACTCCGAACGCACCTCAAATGCGACAGCCCAAAAACGGGTGGCTGTGGTTTCGTTGCGGTTGTTGAGCAGCTTCCTCGCCCGATTTGCAACCGTTATTGGAGTGAGTAAGGGGAGGATTTGCTGCTTTTAGCCATTTCAGCAACACGACCACAAAAATTCAGGCAGCCTTCTGGCTTTTGATATGACGACATGGAGCATTGCCACTGAGCTGCGTACAACGCAACGGCTACGTGATTTGTTTGCCAGAGCAATTTACATGCCAGGGCATGGATGTGTCTCTGTGTTACGATGACAACACACTCACGTTGATATTGACTGCGGTGTGTGTCTCTGTAGGTATATTTATGAGTATGTGAGTGTGTGTCTGCGTGTGTTACCGCCACTTTGACATTTGGCACCCGCAGCCTAAGGACCTCATTCTGCAAAATAAAAAAGAGGTAGGAGGAGTAGCGGGCGTGGCAGCCAACAATTGGATTCGAAAACAAAAACCACATTGCTCCACAAAATGTCAATCGAAGTGAGTGTTGGCAAAAAAAACCTAGAAAGAAGGCAGCGTAATTTCAATACCCAGCGATAGGTGGCGCTGGCAAAACTTAATCACCTAATGCAAAGCGACGCGCGTTAAGCGTCTAAATAATGAGCAGTCGTCGTTCGCAGCGCATCGAACGGAAAATGGCAAACGCTCTGCCAATTTGCATTGCCAGCGAAATGCAATTGACATGGCACAGAACGCCAGGCGGAAAAGGAAATGGAATAGGTGGCAAATGGCGGAGATGGAAATGGAAAATGAAAACGTAGTGAGCAAAGGCAGCTTAACAATCATTGGGGAAGCAGAATCAAAGTATTAGTGAAAAAAAAAACAAGCTTTATTTAAATGAAACACAAAGCATTGGGTTATAGCCATATAGCTATAGCCATGGCCGTGTCTGCTTCGTTGCCTGTCAATTGGCATAAGCTGGGAATTTGCACGGTAAGCCTTTTCATTGGTTAGAACGGGATTATTGCATTGATTTGCTGCCGCTAAAGCATATTACGCATACGCCGCGTCTGTCAAAGGTGTCAAGGAATTTCAACTGCATTTACAACTTACAATAAGCAGACATTTTCTCACACTTAGGAACACCACAGCTTGCCAAAAATGTACGAAAAACTTTTCAATACGTTTTTTTTGCTAAACTTTTTTCAGTTCGAGAGAGAAAGGGCTGGAAGGCACATGTGTCTGCGTGTGTGTTGCTTATTTGCTGACACAGCTCCGATCCCCATTTAGTTACGAAAGCGAAAAATAATTAATTAAGAAGTGCAAATCATAGCAAAATTATGCGGGCTGTCAAATTAAAACTAAAAGTAAACGCCAGCAGCAGACATACACGGAAACAACCAGGCATATCTTAAGGACACACAAAAGGATTCAGAAAGACAAACACACGCACACTGAAACACTCTCACACATACATATGTAACCTGCTTAAAGTTTAAAACTTGAATATTTCGTAAGGAAGTTGCAAGAATTTCAATTTATCAAGCGAACAGACGTATAAAACGATAACCCCAATAAAATCGGGCGAAAGTGCTGCCATCCTATTGCTAATGACAAATCTTTTTTATGTGATGAATTATGAAAGTTTTCATCTAATATTTTTATGCCAACCAATTAAGGATTTGAGCACTTTCAAATAAGATACCAAATAGTAGTATTCAGTGCTACTGCACCCACTTGATTCGTGATGTCTAACTAGTCTAACTTTGGTCTGCGAACTAGCTGAAAACTATTTCTAGCCAAAAACAATTTACAGACTGATGACATACACTGGGACAACACAACTCGTTGAAAAGTGTGCAATGTGCAATTGTAACTGCCAAGGCTATTTAAGAGGAACTCGAACTCGAACTAAAACTCGAACTGGAACTGGAACTAGAGCGGCAACTCGAACTCGAACTGAGTTCAACTGCTTGAATTAAGATACGTCTGTGTCTCGATGTGGTCGCTTTGGTCGTCGACAAGCAAAACTCAAAACACCTGAGGGCTTTATGTAAGCACAACTTCTTCCAACAGCCCTCGCCTGACCCGGTTCTGTGCTGCCTTCATCCTGCCTTGATCCTGTCGAGTCTGTGTATTTAAACTTTTGTAATAATCTACAGCAAATGCGCATCGTCAGCGTCTTTAGCTGCACAACAAGCGAAGTTCTGGGGCGCCATTTCGCTTTTGCTATTTGTTTTGCGACTTCTGTTGACGTTGTCTCCAGTCTATCAGCTCTGCTCCCAGGACTCTTCACCCCTTTCAGTACCGCCGCTGGCAAACAAACTTTACCTTTGCCCAAATTTCATTTATAAACATTCCGAAAGAGGGACTGCAAATTGAGTGTTTAATTGCAGTGAAGTTGCATCTGAATGTCAGTGGCAACATATGCATGCAACGAAGCGTACTCTCTCTCCCTTAGTCCTTCACCTGTAAGGACTAAGTAAAGTACAGTTGATAACGGCTTGCACTTCTATGGAAATGAGTGTGCTCTGGCAACACCTTAAAGGCAAGCATTTGTCTTGGACGCCAACGGAATTACACAATTAAGTATATTACCTGGAGATTAAGACATGCAGAAAATTAAAAGTAGAAATGTAGCTAGAGGGTAACATTTGGTAGTTGATACGAATACTTACAACGAATGTCTGTTGCTATAAAGTAGGATTTATTGTGTTATATACACTGTAAGAAACTTTAGCTAAAATCTGGCTAAATAATCTTACATTTTGCTTACCATAAAAGTATGTTAACCAAAGCAGATTTGTTCAATTATTTGCACGGTATTCTGTCATACTCCTTGGAGTTTAATGAGAATCACAAGATGATAATAAGGCTTAAATGTTTGGCAAATGGTCCCATATGACTAGGCCTATAAAAAGCCCTATTCAGCAGTTAAATGACAGTTGGGTTCTTGATGTTCTTTGTGAATCTGTCACCTTTTCGAGCCCTCCTGTGATCTTTCAAGCTGCTTATTTTGTCTGTGCCTTGTTTTCCTTTGCTTTTTTCTTTGTCAGCTCATAGACTTGCGACTGAGCCAATCATTTCACTTACGTTTTCATGCCACAAAGCGTCAAAAGTAATTTGCATTTAGCAAATATTTGTTGGCACCCATCGTTGGGAGTACCCTTAACAGTTTCCAAGTTTGGGTAACATCAAAGCCTCGTGATGCCATGCGTGTCAAAGGCGTTGGCATAGCTTTAACTGTAACTCGCTTACCGTTACGCCAGTCAGTCTTTAGCAATTTTCACCCAACGAATATATATATATTTTTATTTTTTTTTTTATCTGCTGGCCTGGCGCCCTCTGGCGGTTGTGGACGCATCGTTTGACATGGCTTAAATGAGTTTCAGCGTTGGGTGTTGCTTTCCCCGAGTACCCGAGGCCTCGGCGTCAGTCTGAGCTAATTTTTTGATGGATTTGCCCGCTCTTTTGGGCCTCCTTTTTTTTTGTATTTGCGCTGCTGTCTCTATTTTTGCGCTTTTAACTTTTAAAGGTGTCAGCTTGTGGCTTGTAGCTGTCTCTACCAATTTTTATGGCGGGTTGAGGCAGAAAAGGGTAAGCTATAAACGATCTCATTATTTGCACGGTTCAGAGCAACTTTTTGGTATAACTTTTTTTTGATATAACTTTTTTTTATGCTTGCAAAGTTCAATTGAACTCGGCAACTTCGAGTTGGAGTTATTGTTTTGTGTTGCGTGTTTCTACCTGCAATTGCAACTTTTGTGTGTGATTTTTAAGCCATCAATGGGACGGCAGTTGCAGTTGCAGCAACTACACTATCCAACAAAGTACAAAACATTTCAATGCGTTGTTCTAGCTGTAGTGTTGTCGTTCTTCTTGTTGTTGTTGCTTTCTCTCGTTTGTTTGCATTGAATTTTTCAAATCGTCCACCGAGCTACCATTTGCCAAAGCTGCTGCTGCTGCTGTTGCTGCCACTGCTGCTATTTCTGTTGCCTTTCACTATGCTTCCGTGCATTTTGTTGCACTTTGGAGGACACGAGGGTTGCTTAGTCAATTGCTGCAAATAAAGAAATTGTTGATGGTTTGAAAGCTTTACTAAACAGGACGTTAAAGTAAATATTGTTGATTAAAAGTATTAAAAAGTATTTAAAAAATCCACAGAAAAGATAGATAAAATACAGTAAAGCTATGTTAAACTAGGCGTGTTAGATTTAGCCTTCCATTAATCTTTTTTTAAAAGTCTTGAATGAGTAAAAACTTATTTTTTCTGAATATTTTATTTTCTTTGCAATAATATTTCTTCTCTGTCTGCGTACAGTAGGTCCCTAGAGGTTGACAAGATATTCAATCAAACTCCTCTGTCGTCCCCTGTCGCACTTAGTTCAGGTTTTTCTTCGCTTTTTAGCATTTTTAAGCAGAGGAGTGTGGAAAGTGGTTTGGGTGGAAAAATGTGCTTTGTTTTCTTTTTGACGATGGCTGCCACCAAAGCCCATTGTTAGTTTCCGCTGCGTCTGCGTGTCCTCCCTGGCCGCCTTTTCGGTGTTGACTGCAGCTTGCAATTGTTCGGCTAAGGCACGTGTTCAATAACAATTGTGTTGCATACTTTAGTGCGCTAGGGCAAGCATTAAATTTTAAAGTAGTCACAACTGTGGCACCCGACGACCAAGCAGATGAGTTGGGGAATGCGAGTGTTGCCGCGTCAAACGGTTTACAGCAAATCAATTACTGCTAAGAACTTTGCCATCGCTAATTGCAACGGGTTTTTTTTCTTTTTTCCATTTTGCCGGACTTTGTTCGGACTTTGCAGGCACTTTGTTGACTTTGTGCAGGCAGCCAAAAACTGAGAACGAAAATAAAATAAGTTGTAGGATGAACGTAAAGTTGGTTTGCTCTGGTTGCTTGTCGCTTAACTCTGCTTTGTAACTTGGCCAAAAAATACAGCGGATTTATCATGACTGCTTTCTAAGGCTTTCTGCAGACGACTCCAACTCTGATTCCTGTGAATCTTGTTCGAGCTACTGCTACTGCTGATTCTGTCTGCATTGCGCACTTCTTGCTGCAGTCGAAATTAATGTGCCAGCCTTTTAATTACAGGACAAATAAGCAAATAGTCCAAAACTTTGCCACTTCTTATACGAGCAGAGATGAGAATTTTCTTCGAACTAATTTTTTTCCTTTGGTAACTAAGCTCTGCTTCATTGCAGCTGATTCGTGAAGGTTTATTACCTTTAAAAGTTTACAAGGCATTTGTTTGTAGTACATAATAGATATATTTTTTCTATATTATTTTATTTTTTTAATAAATATTTTCCAATTTTTTAAATTTTTATTTGATTTAATTGTTTATTCAGTAAACTTATTCGGCAAACAGCTTGGCAACCCTAGAGAATGACGTGTTCGTCGTGTCTTCCTTTCTCGCTCTTTTATTGCTTGCTCTTTCGTTGTCGTAATTAATTTGGCTTTGAGTGAGTGGAGCTGATGAAATATCGTTGCATGCTTTTAGGCAGTTGACAAATTGCCTAAAAACGTACGCAATGCGGTTTGGCAAATGCTAAAAATAATTCTCTACTCGCTTAAAACCAAAGTATATATATATGAATGTATATATATATATGCATATATATACTTGTACAACTGCTTAATCAGCTTTATTTGCATTGATAGCGTTGCATTTTTTTTATACAGAGTTGCAAAGTTAAACAAAGCGCAGCGAGTAAAGAGGAAATCATCACAGCGTAAAATGCATTAAAAGCGTGGCAAACAAGCGGACAGAGTCGAACAGCCGGACAGTGGGACAGACCGCACTGGCAAGCATGCCCAAAGAGCCAGCTTCTGCCTGGAATCCCCATGGAGAATTTAACTCTCGGACTCTTCTCGCCCATTCAAAAGTTATGCATTTTCAAGTGTCCGACTGGTTTCTGCTGCTGTCGTAAGAAGAGGTCTGTCTGTCCTGCTGTTTACAGAGCTACTTAATCGAAGTGCTGCCAATGCCGAAGGGCAACAGCGGGTGCGGGAGCAGGAGCTGGAACAGGAGCAGGTCCAGTGGCATCAACAGCAACAGCGGCAGCAACTGGCAAGTGCATCCTGCAGCTTGTTCAGCAGCTCCTGTACACATTAAATGCAAAAATGTTTTAACTCGTCTCTCTCTTTTTATATATACTCGCAGCTCTCCACTTTTTTTGTTGTGTTTGCTTTCTGTTTGCATCCGATTTTCATTAATGGTCTTAACATAAAAATACAATTTGCTGACATTTAACTGGTTTGGCGGCTGTTGATAAATTTTTAAGCGTTGTTTGATTTCATTTTTTGCCGCTCTTTGCAACAGGAGCTGTCATGGTTGTCTTTAAATGGTTTTTGGAGTTTTAATTTATTGAGGATACTAATACAAGAGGGGAAACTGTAATTGGTTAGTACGGAATAATTCCTGCTTTCCTGATTTGTTCATATCCTTTTCACATTACAGTCACTTACGTACAAAACCCCTCAACTCATACACTCTCCAGCTTTCAGCCAGTCTGTCTGTCTCCTTTGAACCATAAAGATCATGTGAATCGGTTTAATTAGTTGAATAAACTGTCAAATACTGATATTACTCGTAATTCGATTAACTGCAGAGCTGTTGCAGAGTGCCAAGTGCCCTCGCTCGTTCTCTGTTCAGTCGCAAGTGGCGTTGACAAGTGCAGTTTGTAGTATAACCACATTACCTCTACCCTGTAGCCCCTTTCACCTCCTTTCCAACCTTCACCATTTGTGACCCTTCGAGTGATGCTGCAATAAAGCAAAACAGCAGCTCAAATTGCCCGACGGCACAACCCCAAAACACTCCGCACAATTCAACGCCCTTTGCAGCCGCTGCTTTTCATTTAATTGCGGTTGACTTTTGGGGCAGACTGTCAGACACACGGATGGACCGACCGACTGACTGACTGACTGACTGACAGTCTGAATCAAATTTGGTAGAGCAAAGGGAAGACGGCCCGACCCTTACCCGTTTCGCAACGGAATGCCAATCATCAATCAAGGTGATTTGTTTCAATGCCCCAGCCACAGATTTCACGCTGTTGTGACTGTAGATGGACATGAAGTTCTGTCTCCACTACGCTCCTCTCCTCAACTGTTCTCTGTGATGGCAACAATCGATGGAACTGCTTCCTGCTGCTCAACTGGCTTGCCACATGTGGCCAATCACTTGCATACACTTCAATTGGTGCGGTTTGTACCCAACTCCCCATTCCAGCTCCTCTTACAGCTGCTGCTGCTTGTTGTTGTTGTTTATCAATGAATTCAATCACGAAAATGTTGTTGGCAACTCTATATGCTTTACGTACCCCGCAAAAAGCCACAATACTTCACTTGTCCCTCAATCGGTTCATTCGTTGCATATTCATGAGCTGTGCTGCTGCTGCTGCTCTGCTGCCGCCTGTTTGAGTTACTGACGTGGCTTTGATTTAATTGCCCTGATTTTGTCTATAATTTATTTTAAGCCAACACCGAACTATGCCCAGTAACAAAACTTTTTTGCACCACTGTCCCTACAGTCTTTACTCTTTCTTTCTTCTTCTCTTCTTTGTCTTTGTCTCGCATTTTTAGCATTTCTCTTTGGTACCAGCAAATATTTTGTGTATTCGTAATTTACCCTTGAGTGCGCCACGTTAAATTTGTTGTCGTGATTTTGTTTTATATTCGTGTTGCTACTTGTCAGAGCAGGCATATTAAGAGGTATATAAATTGGAGACGTCAGATTGTTTTTGACAAAAGCGTAAGGTAAGAAAACCCACACTGATATACTAATTTTGTTACCTTCTGTTTAAAATTAATTACAAGGTAGTTAATAAAATTCCAACATTTATTTGCCAGCGCAGCCAACTTCGTGTGGTATTTTAACTGTGTGGCAACACTCTGCAGTGCATTTCAATGTAATTAAACAGTAATTGAAGCGGAATTTCGTGCACATACAAATTTCCACTTCATCTCTCAATTACAGGGTATTGCGTAATCGAGCAGCGTTAAAATTTGCATATTCAATATTTACTGTGTTTCTTAATTTTGTCTCCTTCTGCCTGCTGTGTTCTGCGTATACAAAAATTGCACAAATATTTCATTTTTGTCGCCTCGCGCTTCCCACCCCTTCCCCCTTTCCTCGCTCACACCTCACCCCATGCCTGTTAACCGCAGCTACAAATTTTAACGCTTTAAAAATCGTCGTATCTTCGTTTTTTTTTGCACTTCTGTCGCCATTTTGTGCACGCCTTGGCAAGGACAAGTTGTAGTCGCAGTTGTAGCGACGAGTCCTGAGGCAGCGTTTCCTCTCCAACCACCTCGGGCGACTTTTTACTGCTCCGCTCACGCTACTTGTCCGCAGACTATTCGATTTTTTTTCTCATTTTTTAAGCATTTTTTTATAAATTCCAAAGAGGTGTGCGCATAAATTTTTGGTGCCTGTAGCCTGCAGCCAGCACTTATGCAAGGGACTGTCGGGAGAGGAGCCGGGGCAGGAGCAGATCGCTCAGCTACTTGCAGTTGCTTCAACAATATTTGCTTAAACGCCAGCGATTTGGGGTAAAAAGCAAGTGGTCTAGCCGTAAACTCATTTTAAAGCCAGACTGATTGTAATTTGATTTGGCTACCGTTTTAGCTACAGTTAGCTATACATTCAAACCAATCCCCGGATTGAGATTCAGCTTCTCCGCCCACAGGCGACGCTCGTTTGGTGCCCATTACCGATTTTGGTTATTTCATTTTCCAGGCGACTTCAAATGTCATTTCCTTTAGCTGCCTGCCGCCTGCTGCCTGCTGTCTTGTGATTTGTGACCTGAGTAATCGTAATCGCGCTTTATCTATTAGTTACATAGCTTGCCTCATTTTCCCCGCATTTTCCCTTTGCTTTTTCTCCTCCCCCTAACTCCCCTCAAGGGCTACCGTTTGGCTGTTCTCTGTAGTCGCCGCCTTTAATGAAATTTACTCGGGTTGCCTTTTCTATTTACTTTGTGGCACAAAATTAATAAAGGCGAGGTGCACAGCAGCAGCAGCAGCAGCAGCAAAGGAAAAGGCAAAGGAAAAACCAAGTGGAAACTTAATCCCCAAGGAAATTATGTGAAAAATGTGCGTGGGCTTGCCGACTGTGCGTTTACCTCCTCATCTGGACAGGACTGGTCTGTTCTGGTCTGTTCTGTTCTGTGTTGGATTTTTCCTTTAGTCAAAGTTGTTAAGCGGCGCATAGCTGTAAATATTTTCACTATTTAAACGTGCAGCGTATGACCCAAAACTTCTTTGAAAAAAATAAAATAAAATAATAGAATACAGTGCCTGCAAAGTGACCCCTTTTATTTTATATTTTTGGGTTGGTCTTTTTTCATAATGTTATTTATATTTATATATTTTGCTGCTAGTCGGCAATTATTATTAAGTGTTTTGCAGAGGCGTAGGAAAAAAAGGAGCGGTTTTTAGGGAAGAGAAAAAATAGCTGAACAAGTTAAGCAGTAAAATGCTGGAATTATTAAGCAGCTTATATGAAATCCATTGATTCTTTGCATGGAAATTTTTCAAGCTTTCCGTAAAATAAAATCGGTTTAAATAAAATAATAAATATGTTTGCAAGAAATCAATCATCTTGCACAACCATTATTTATAAACTGTATTTAATATATTTTTTTTAAACAATGCCATCAATTTATTTCTTGAAATTGAAGCTGCTTTTTATAGTATTTTTTCTATAATAAATAAATGTTCTTTATAAAAAGTGTCTGCAGTTTCCACTGCTAAATTGAACTGGTAAGAGTTACCGTGTTGAAAAAAATGCTCACATTTTATTACCGTTGAACCTACTGCGACCTACCTACCCCTTTCAACGCCGTCCCTGTGCTTGGCATCCGCTTTCAAAGCGTTTTGGCATTTTTTCGCTGGGTTTTTGGGTTCAGGTTTTCTGGCAATATTATGAAGGTTGTTTGGCAATTCTGTTTAATTTGCATGAATCCCTTTGTTCTTAGTGGATTGCGTAAGAGTGAACGGTTAATTTTCGACTTTACGGAATGGCAGTGGGAGTAGAAGGGGGTTGGGTTAGGGGACGGGGTGTATTAGCGGTAAGAGTTTGAGTTATTTTGCGGCAAAGTTAATGCTTGCAAGTTGCATAATGCGGTGAAATTGCCGTTAATCTGCACGTGCCCAGCAGCGTGGACATTTGGAGCCGTCTTTGAACTGGGTCCACAATAAGCACAATTGTCTTTTGCCCTTGTGAAAGCACCGACCAAAGTGTCAATTACAGACATCGAAAGGGCCAACAACATGACAAGTGAGCAGTGAAGGAAAGCAGGCCAGCAGGTGGAGTGGAAGTGGGTGATTGTTCCTAAACAACCTGCTTGTAAATGGGCGGCTGTCGCAAAATGTTTATGTAATTGTCAGACCCATTGTTTGGTACAGGGATATTATCGTAATTGGCCCGAACATGGGCGGTTAATTAGTTGTATAATCCCAACACGGACAACAATCATCCTAAGCACCGATGACACATGCTAAAAGTTGCTAATTATGGACAGATTAATCATATACATTAAGGCTTACACAGTGCGGAGCTTTCAAAGCTACTCGTAGCTTTCGCCCTTTGAGGTTTTTAGTCAAACTGTAGTACTCAAACTGAAGCTAGTGTCATTTCTATACGACTATGACTACTGTGAGCTTTAAGCAAGAGTTTTTGGTCACACAGGCGATAAGGTTTTGCTTTGAGCTCTGCCAAAGTTTCGTGACTCAACGTTTTCTGTCCTCTGTTATCTTCTAAACCAGACAAACTTCAGTTCAATTTGAAAAGCAATGATTAGTTGAGTTCAAATCTGTCGACCTGGTCAAAACTCAACTAAACAATGCTTACAGCAGATGTCTAATCTCTGAGTGAACTACATCACTTGCTTGGCTCCAAGCTTTGTGCTGAATTGAATGCAAAGCTCTCAGAGTTGTTTCTTGCCTGCTGTTATCGATGCGGCCTTTATTTAATTTTAATTACATGCATTTTAATTATACATTACCATTGGCCAATGGCACTGTAAGCCAAACTCAAATCAGGCGTATGATAAATTGATTGCAAATGTACACAATGGAGACACACACATAAACACAGCACACTTACATGCGCTGTACAAACAGGTGGACACACACATTAACATACCTGCGCATGCAGGTGAGCTACAGGCAACTGCTGTTTGTCTGGCTTTTATTTCAATAAATTGCTGTCTTTAAATTGAATTTAATTAAATTATTTGTCTACCTGAAGGTTTTCATCTAGATTTTAACACTTTGATTTGTCAGTGCCAATAAATCTATCATAATTTATTGTTTCAAAAACATTTGCTTCACAAACTCGCACTAGGAAATCACTGCTTCAACTACAAATTGGTATTTTCATTGCAATTTAAAGTGCATTTAGGCCTAAATCTATTAATACATGCAAAATGGATTATTTGTTACCTGATATTCATAGCTACCAATTGAACTAATGCAATTTTGTAGTGCATGCATGTAAGTTAATTATAAAATGATTTTAACTACATTATTTAATAAACAAGAGTTTTATATTCAAATAAATATACACATAAGATAATTTATATATAAAATAATATTAATTTAAAGAATTTAATAAGATTTCAGTCAAATCCATTTATATTTCACTACTTAAAATCAGCTGCTTTTCTGTTGTAAGACTCGGACATTTAAGCATTTAAGTTCGCTTTATTAACGCTTTTTAATCAATTGCTTATCACGCTTTAAGCTTCTTATGAGTAATTTAAAAACATTTTCTGCTTGTGCCCAGTGCAGACAGTTAAACTTTAATTATGTGTAAAGTGTTGTACGATTTAAAGCTGCTTTCAATGTACAATGACACAATATATGCAGTTAAATACGTAGGGTACATATATGTAAGTTTAAAATTCGTGTACCATAAATTATTTTCTCATTAGTCATTTAAGGCATTTAGTAATATTTAAAAATATATTTTACTTAAAAAAAAATGTACAGGGTGTCTTTGAGTTGATCATATCCAATCTGATGTTTATTGGTCACAATTATTCCGTTAAAAAACCAAAAACCAGCCACAGCCCAATGCCACTACAAGCAGTGAAACATTTCAAAGACATACCAGATACAACAACAACAACAACGATGCCTACAACAACAGCAATTACAACAACAACAACATCGACGGATTAACTCTCAAACCTGTAACTGAGTGACCGCACAAAGACATGCACATAAGAGGGACGGACTGATGTAGCCACATGTCAGGGACATTATGGAATCATGAACTTACTGACGTTGTTGTGCCTGTGTGTGTGTGTGGGTGTGGGTGTGTGTGCTTGCACCTGAGTGAGCTAAACTCCATTTAGATTATAGTAGTATTTCGTGTACACACACACACAGAGGCAGTGATACCACGTCTGGGCATTTCAATCATCAATCAAAGTGTTTTGTTACGACTTTCCTACGTCATGTTTTTCCCTAAAATATCTCACATACGCTCAGTTGTCTGTGCCGCATGTGTAGGTGTGACTGTGACACAAGTCGACATTTATGGTGTCGACAACGACAGCAGCAGTGAGAACATGTAGGATTCCATCATCAAGAGCTGCGACAACAACAAATAGCAGTCACTGTAGCTGTAGCTGTAGCTGTAGCAGCTGTCTGACAATCAATCACATGCCTCAATTCAATTCTCAATGCCGTCATTTTCAATTCAATTCCAAGCAATTCTCATTTTGCTAAATATTTATGAGAACATAAAGAGCACATCGTCTCCCTGCATTCGTTTCGTCCATTTGCCATTTGTAACCCTAATGAGGCATAATTAAAAAACATTAAATTTGTTGACAGAGTGTGCCGCTCTCACCCACTCTCTCTCTCTCTCTCTCTCACTTGTGCTTTCTTTGTCGTTAAATCGAATCAATCAAGCGTCCTTTTATCGGCTTTATTGTGTGGCAGTTAACGAACTTAAATAACAAACTTAAGTTTCAATTTTAAGGCTTATTGTGGTGTTGGCTGAGCCTCAGTTTACTGCCAGCTTGTTGTTGCTGATTGCTGCCTAAACTTTTCTATCCCCTCTGCTGTTTACCACCCCACCCCCTACCCACTCCATTATCGTTATTTCTTTAAGGGATCAAGCCTTATTGTAAAAAAGCTATTGTGCGCTTTTTGATTTATAGATATTGGATCACACACAGCACTCCCCATGCCCACAACAAATGCTATCGTGTCTCATTTTTTCTTGTTGTTGATGCTTGGCTCGCTACGCTGCTACTCCAGCTGAGTATATTGAATATTTAAGGCAGTTTGTAGGGGAAGATTGAAGAGGAACTGTTTTAGTAGTCGTTTTAAGCAATTAATGAGTGGTTACGGCGATAGACCAGTCAATACTTCTAGCTTTTATGTATATTTGTAATGTAAACTTATAAACAATACCATTAAAAATCGAATAAAACTGTTAACCGATCAATTTGCTGTACAGTATAATAAACTACATAATAAATTTCTAGTTCTTAATTTATCAACAGCCTAGAAAGAGCATCTGTGTCAGCGGCTTCATTGTGCCAAGGACTTCTGTGTCTCGTTGCCGTTTCGCCTTTGCTGCATACTTTTAGGCGCGTCTGAACTTGTTTACAGTCAAACGCCCCAGCTGACCAGCAGATATGGCAGTAAGAGCTGAAACCAAGGGACAGCCAAAGCAGCCGCACAATTTGCTCGCCGTTTTTGTATCTTTGCTGGGTCTCTGTTGCCTGTTTGCCTGTTGGTCTATTGGTCTGTTGGATTGTTACTGTTTTTTTTGTGCTCGGGCAAAAACTTTGTGCACTGATTGCAAACTTGTTTCAATTGTTTCACAACAGAGCGAAAAGCAAAAGGAAATGGACCAAAGGGGAGTGATGGTGATCGCTTTCTCTTCGGATTGCCGCATTTTGCCATGAAAGTCAAGGAGAATCGTGTACAAGGCTGGAACTGAGGCATAGACTGAGTTTGTAGCTGATACTGTTGCTGGTGTTGCTGTTGCTGCTGCTGAGCGGCAAAAGCCATTCACTTGCATATTTCTGTGGCTTAGTTTCCGTTTTCAAACCGAACGAACAGCATAAAAACCTATTGAAAATTTGCATACGAAAATGAAATTCAAATGGGTTTCATTTTCCGTTCTCTCACACACTTTTCACCACCTTCAGCTCCTTTCTCTACGTATCTTTACTTTCTGTGCAAGTTGCACTGGCAATCAGTGGATACTTTCGTTTTTTGCTGCCCGCATCTGTAGCTGATACTTTAATACACTCTAAACTATACATATTTATAGCTGACCTTAGTCGTAAGTAAATTCTCTTTTTAATATGAGTGGTTAATTTTAATCTCAAACGCTTGGAAGCTCAACTCAGCTCAGTTCCAAATCAAAAGCTGCCTAAGTGATTTTTCATTGAGCACCTCGTAACTTTGTAATGCAAATCTTTTGCTCTACATTTATCCTAGTCCCTCACTCTGTCTTACTGTCCTTATTGTCTGTTTGTTCGTGTTTCTGTCTTTCATTGATTGTCGCTATCACTTTTTGGCTTTTGTCTACGCTCGAGCCTCTGTCTATTGAGGCCAATAAAATGCAAATTGTTTGTCGCGTAAACAAAACGGTTTTAATAAAGACGAAATCTGTGGATGGCAGCGTGAGAAGAAGTTTTCTTTGATGAAATTGTTAGGGCACTTAAAGGTGTAGGGGATTTAATTGTTAGGTTAGAAGAAATACTCTTTCGTTTAAAGTTCAAAAGCATCGCTTAAGTTTAAGTCACGCTGCCATCCCTAGTTCCTCATCTTGATTCCTATTATCGCATTCATTTAACGTTAAGCTGTTGAATTTTAATGGCTTTTAATTGTCTGAAGAAACCCAATCAGAGCGCACTTCTCCAGCCTTTCACTCTGCTCCTTTTCCTTTTACCGCACTTTGCTTTTCATCTTCCATTTTGTATTTTCCCAGAGCATTCCTTGATTGTCAGCACAATAGTTTTCGATCCACTTTGCGCTTACTGCTGACCCACTTATTGGTCACTTCTGGGCACTGTTTCCGCTAGCCTTGCAGCCACTTGACTAAACAGCACTCAAATTTGATTTTGATTTATGCTGCCCGCAAATACGAGACCCAACTGAACCCTCCTCCCGACCGTTCCTCCCGTTCATGCCAAATTCGAATCTATCCGGAACGATTGCAACTCATAACTTTGGCATCTATTGGCTGCTTTCATATTTACATGCTGCTTACACGCGCATTGGCGTGTAACGGAAATTGAGTAGCACTGAGTGGGGGATAGGGGTATGGTGGGAGGGTAGCAAGTAGGGCAGGTCCTTGTGAAAGGGTTGCCCAACTGGACCTTTCCTACCCGTCGTCAGTCCCGTGCTTGGCACTCCTAATACAACTCTGTTCCGGTCTAACAATTGAAAGCTTATACAGCTAAAATTTTGGTATTTTCTTTTTGTTTAGTGCTACTTTTGCCAAGACAGCTGCACAACACCCCTGTCCCTTTACACCCCTGTCTCTCAGTTTTGTGCCATCTCTTGCCCCTTCACATTCCCAGTTCCATGCTCAAACAACACACTCTCAATAGAAAAACACAATTTTCGCAATCTTTGCTTATCTTTTCATCTCTATCGTTGCATGTCCGTAGTTGTTTTTGTTACTGTTTTGACTGTTGTTATTGTTGTTGCCTTTGTGTTTGTTGTAAAAAGCTAAAGCTGCTATAAAGAGTTGCACTTGGCGTGGGGAATCCCCCCTCCCGCAATTGCTTTTGATTGTCGGCATTCCCGGTAATATCAAGTTGGACTACAAGCGCACGACCGTCTGTTATAAGCGAGGGGAGTTCAAAAAGTTGCTCGTAGCATAGAATGGTAGCTTTTTTAGAGTTAGGTATAAATGAACTAATTTAAAAATGAAATAAAAATAATGCAATTTAATTTTATTAGTTAAATAGTTAAACTAAAATTTGGTTTCTACTTTTAAAATCAAGTGTATCTCATTTCCTTCCTACTTGAAACTTCAGTAGCACCCCTCGCACTGCCTTATCATCTTTCAGCTCTTTTTTGTTGTATATTGCTTTGCTACGTTTTATTGTTGTCATAATGTGGTGGCTTGTTGCTGTTTCCTTTCACCTCAGATTTCTCCACCTTTGCCAGGGGTACAGTAGTTACTGCTGTTATGCAACCTGTCTGCATTTTTATAGCTTAATGCTGAGCTGCAGAGCAGAGCACAACCTCCACACCGTCTTTAGTCAGTGTTTACTACCCCGTTTTTTTATGCCCACAACCGCCCACAAAATTTCTTTTCTCTTTCTCTTATTCTTATTTTCCTCCTATTTTTTCCGTTGTTTGCTTGCTACGTATTTTTGCACTCTTTGTTTTCGCTTTTTAACAACACAAAGGTGTATTTTACTTACCTGCTTGCTTACAATGTTGCTGTTGTTATTGTTGCTGCCCGGTTCCAGTTGCTGTTAGCTTTATGCACCAAATAAGGATATTCAATTTAAGCTCGATATACTTGCATTTTATAGGAGTAGTTTCCCTGCATTTTTTATCCTTTCCTCCCACTCCCTCTTGGACTCCTCTGTGTTTTTTATTCCGACTCGCATGCGTTATGTTAATGTGATGCTTGTGAAACTTATTGGAAATCAAAGCAATCATACGCCACATTGGCGTATCAGGGCAAGCACTCGATTGTGTGGGCCATTGGAGTACACTGAGAGAATTGTAGCTATAAATGAGAAAAAATATGGGAACTTTCTCAGAAGTCTTCATAGCTTATATTTTTCTTGGAGTGTATCAGTTCCAGGGGTCAGTCATGAATATGCACTCAAGCGTCGTCAAATCCTGACTGATTGCAACGCATTACGTTTCACATTTTTGGCACTCGATCTCCTCACTCTTCACTCTGTCTGTGCTGCCCACTAACCTACAACTGCCACCTCTGGCCAGTCAGCAGTCACCAGTCTCCATCTAACAGACAAATCGCTTTGATTGATGCCGCCGGTTCAGTGCATTTGAGCTGCAGTTGCAGTAAAGTTACGGGTGCCAGTGTCCGTCGGTTCGGTAATTGCTTTTGGGGCGCACCTTAAAGCATTCCCCCGTCCGCTCCCACTCCCGAGTCCCGAGTCCTATCAAAATTCTATGCTCAGTTTCTGTGCCGTTCCGGGCTTCAACAATACGCACGCAATTACCGCAGTTGGGAGCTTGGAAAAAAAGTTGCAACTCCCCTGGAGCTTGACGAAAGTTGTCATAGCTGCTGGGTTTGGGCGCAAACTTTCAGCTCTAATTGCCCAAGTGGTTTTCGAGTGGCATCAGCGTCGTCAAGACGCCACGTAATAGAGCTTCATCTGCTGCTCCAACTTCTCAGCCAACAGCTCTGTGCTGCAGTCAAAGTTTTTTGTGGAGTGGTCACCCCGACTACCTCCAGCACCCCTTAGCCCCCCCCAAAAAACTTGTTGGCACAAAATGCACAATCAAAGCTGACCGTTGGCGTTATTAACACAAATGAAAATTGTGGTCATGCTCTCTCACATGCCAGTTACTTATATTTCAATTTATTAGACGGCAAAGTTTACGACCTTCCCTCCTCCTCACCGCCCCTTTTCGCTCACATTCCTGCCTGCCACTTGGCCTAATGAAGTTTTGGATTAGACAAACAGCATGCACAGAAATAGTACATACGTTTGCACTTGAAGTTTTAAAATACAACTACTGCTGTCTCCCTGCGACATGGCCATAAGTATTTACCAAATCTACTACTCACACATATGTAGAGTTCATGTCCTTAGCACAGGATTCTTCTGAGGACTCTTCCTGCATTTTTGTTCTACATTCGTTGGCTTTGCATTTACCTTTGCTTGGCTTTGGTTTTAACTTTTGGCGCACAGTATTTAACTTTTGTGCTCTTGAGTAATAACTTTTCCTCCCAATAAGTTTAAACTACAGCATGTCTACTAAAAATGCAGCTAAATATGTTTTGCCTGCATATTTAAGGACTTTACTTAATCCTTTATTAAACTTACTTCTATTAATCCAATCCATAATCGTTTATTAAACAAATCTGTCAATCAATCAGCTGTTCACGACTGCAGCTAAAGTCCAAGTCGTCACAACTGTCTTTCTTTAATTTAAATTATATTTATAGCTTTTTGAATCGAACTGGTCTCCCTTTCCCCCTCCCTTTCTCCTGTACCCTTCATTTACCCAACGCCCTTATCAATTGCCAATGCCATGAATAATTATCAATGCCTGGCAAAATGTTGACGCCTTTTTGGCTGCTCCAGTTTTGTGGCAAATCAAAATTCCATTAAACTTTTCGGTGTGCCCGCATAATTTTGAAACATTTTGTGGTTGAACTTTACTTTTTGGCACTTTTTACTGTGGGGCTCTGCGGTTTTTAATTAAAATTTGTTTGCTTACACACAAAGCAAGAGAGCAACGCGTTTCGCCGCCATTTGCCATTTGCCGTTTGCCGTTTGCCATTGTTGATTGTAGTTGTCTTGGGTGGCAAGCAGCAAGGAGTGAAGCTGGCGAAGCTGCTCAAATATGTCTGGTCGTCTAATTAGGAACGCACATTCAGCATAAAATTACGTTACGTATACGCAGCGTGCGCCTTTTAATATTGCCGACAACATTTTGACAGACAACAGGCAACAAGCGGAGTGAGTAAACGAATGATAGAGAGCAAAGAGAAAAACAAAAAAGGAAAGTGGAATGCAGAATGGTGGAAAGTCGTGTTGGCTAATTGAAAAAATACATTTTAATAGCATAATTTCAGGCGCTGCGGCTTCGCCTACCTTTAAAGTTGGTTCCCTGTTGGTTTGTGCGCCATTATGATGTATTTCCTGCGGTTGTCACGGCTTGTCTTGGCTTCATTATTAAGCAGCTATCACCTGGCTAGCATCTGGGCTAAGATGTCACGTTCTTGTCGCCAGCATCGATGAGATCAAACACTATTCAAATGAAATTTGTTTTTGATTAGACAATTTGTATGCTGAAATCAATGCCTTAAATTTAATAAAAGAAATTGCTTTTCGTTTCGCGTATTTGTTGGGCGCTCGCAGACGGCGCTTACAGCTAAATTAAATTAAAAATTCAATGACAAAACATTAACAGCGTTGCCTCAGATTGGATTTCATCTCGAAGGCGTCTGTCTGACAGCCGATTGAGTATTTTTTTTGTTTTGAATCTGGTTTTTTTTTCAAACTGAGAGATAAGTACGCGTACTCGAACTGTCTCGGTTGTTGCTCTACTTGTTGTTGATTTTGCGTCTCAAATGAGGCGTCAACGGAAACGACAGCTGTTGGTCTGTGTGTCCTGTGTGTCCTTCTGGTCGTTTTTGGTCTATGCTCCTGAATTTGTCTTTCAACTTTGAGTTCTGTCTGGCCTTTCAGACGACGGCATTCATGAATGAATTTATTCTTTTATTTAGTTGTTTATTCTTTGTGCCATCGAGTACTACTATCCCACACAATATGTTGTGGCTTACGACTTTACTTTTGGACATGTTATGTTAAGCAGTGCTCTAGACTGTAAAAATATCAGTTTTTGCTCTCCCGTCTTCTAAATGAAGCTAAATAAATTATGCACTTCATATCGAAAATATTATTTTAAAGTCTGTAAGTTTTTGTTCTTATCTTAATTAAATTCGTTTTGAATAGTTAAGAACTTACAGTAAGCGGTAATATAAACCGCATACGTTAAAACCCTTTAGTTATCAATAAATAATTAGTTCTCTTTGAGTAATCATTGAAGCATACTTGGAAGGGTTAGTAATTACAAATTGATATTTGATTGGAAGTAATTTAATGATGGTTTATTGCAAATGTAAAATTGTATACAAATATTTGAATTGGAAACATAATTGCTAAGATTCCCTGTGAGGTTAAGGAAATACATGCATGTCAAATGGGAATACAAAGGAAAGTCATGGAGAAGACCGAGAGTAGAGATGGAAACTGCGGGAGAGGGACAAACACAAATGGTTTCTAGATCGATAAACTTAGCAATGAGCAGACACAATTTGTATACTGAACCTGCCACGCCCACCTAAAAGCTATAGCATAGACAATAAATTCGAACAAAAAGCAACACACTCGTCGAGTGGTAACAAAGCAAAGCAGCTAAATTGTCACAGACAATAGGAAGAGAACTGTGAAAGAATAGATGGAGTATTGAGACAGCAGCAGTAAAGAAGAAACAAAGTGAAAACCGAAACCAAATACACCCAAAAACACACACAAGCACAAACACACACAGACTTACAGCAAAGACGGCTCTTTGGCTGCGATTTATATTTGAAATGCCTTTTGGGTGGCCACTGAAGCGGCAAATGCTTTTGGGTGCAAAGGCCCACAAAAAAAAAATATATATTGTATATATAAATATTGCAATAAAATTTATTCATCGACGGCAGTTGCAACTTATTTTTGTGCCTGTTAATTGCCGGGCTGTCGCACCTACTCGTCCCCTCCTCTACTCGTACACGGCTCTGTCGACCACTTTGCATACGCAACTGTCAACTTTTGCCATTTTGGCAAACTTCACACCAGGCGGCAGTCAGTGGAGTCCCAGGAGTTTGTATCCTCTCTCCTGTCCTGACCCCTTCTCTGCTCTACCAAAACAAATATGTGGGCATCATAAATATTTTCCAGTCCATTGATTTTTGGTCGCTGTGGATGCTGTCGATGCTGATGATGTCGGACGAGGCGACAGACGAACTGGAGGTTGTTCCCAGCTATGAATTCTCTAAACTTGTGCTAAAGTAATATTTTGACTACAGTTTTCGTACATTAATATTTTAAAAAATATTTATGTATGTTATATATTCAATTTAATAATTATTAATTCCTTTATTTATTTAAAATTTTTTTATAGTTTAATTGGGTCTAGCGGAGTAATTCACAGCTGTGAAATCGGCAACAGTTTAACTAACTGGAACACTGGCGGTAACTAAAATTTGCAGCTTATTGTTTTTGTTGCTTGTTACGCATAAGCTACCGTGCTCCCCTCTGCCTATGCTCCCCCCCACCACACTGGTAGTACCCTTAACGCTTGCTCTTTGGCTATGTTTTGTTTTCAGCGACACTTGATTGCTTTTGTGTGTCTGTGTGTGTGTGTTTGTTGTTGCTGTTGTGCGTCAGTCGGCGCTGACGCTGAAAAGTATGCTACATGGCAAATAGACTCAAATTATGTTGTCTGCGTGTGAGTGCGTGTGTGCGCGACAGAGATAGCTATTGTGCGAAAGAGTCAAGAATGACAGCGTGTGTGTGTTTATGTGAGAGACTGTGTGTGTGTGTGTGTACATTGTTTGTCTAACGCTTTTTATGCCTGCCGAAAATTGTGTGTACTGTGCTCATAAATATTTTGCTCAAGTTAATTGAAACATTACCAAAAAATGCTGGTTGGCAAATATTGAAATATTTTTGGGTTGAGTTTGTAGCACACATTAATGGCTGGTGTATATATTTATGATGTATTTTCTTTTTATATGTTTTTGCTTTAAACGATTGCTCGTAATGATTTATTGGCGGTCGGGTAAACAGCAAAAGTTTATTGATATCAAAGCTTTGATAAGAAATTTAAAGCCAGAACTCCAAACAAGCTCTTAGCATGACCTATTTATTTATATTAATTACAGAGTTATTTGTATCTGTGCCAAATAAAATATGTTAATTTATTTTAAGCGTCTTAATTTGTCATTTATTAAGTTAAGGACAACATAGCTTTTAGTTTGTTTAATTAACTAAATCAACTAACTAAACTTCGCACTCGTCTTGTTTTGGTTTCTCGTCAGTTTCACAGACATTATCCTTGCTGGCTGCCTCCTTGACTACTTTGCTTATGCACTCGGCAACATAGTCGATATTTTTGGTATTCAATCCACAAACATTAATGCGTCCCGAAGATAGCATATAAATATGATTCTCTTCTCTTAGTTTAGTGACTTGTTGTTCTATGAAATGTTATATTAATTAAAGGACATAAGGCTCACTTCACTTACTGTTAAGTCCTGTGTAGGAGAACATGCCACGCTGCTTGATTATATGATCCCAGCGACCGGGAGTTTCTAGCTTTTCTAGTCGATCCATCAAACCTTTGCGCATAGTCTTTATACGATTCGTCATTTCGCAGAGGGTCTTGAGCCTGTCAATTTAAATTTTAATCTTTGAGTAACTAAAATTAAACCATACCTACCATTCTTTTCTATTTTTCTTGTCTTTCAGCACCTTAGCTACTATTCTACTGCCAAAAGCAGGTGGATTAGAATAATTCATGCGCACGAAGAGCGAAAGTTCCGACGTCACTCCAGCAACCAATTCCTTATCTTTCATCGCAGTCACCAGATTGCCAATACGTTCATCTAGAATTGAGTAGAGTTGTAGTTGTTTAACTTAAGAATTGCTGACTGTACTGACTATATAGTCCCATATTTTTGGAAAATGATTGCGCTGCCATTAACTCGAATCCTTCGTTGCAAAAGTACCGAACTGCCCAGGCATCTGTGTCGGGATCACCTGCGGCAAATCCCTGATAAGCCGTATCCAAAAACGGAAATAGATTTCTTAGCTTTACGGCGGCTGCAATTTGCATCCACTCCTTTTGCGTAGGATCCATACCCGTAGGATTGTGGGCCGCCGCATGTAGCAGCACCACAGCGCCCTCTGTTGCCGAACTGAGCGCAGACAACAGTTTAGGCATATCAAGCTTTAGCTTCTTCTCATTCCAGTAGGGGTACTCCCTAATTTGCTTGAAGCCAGCCTGTTTAAAGATTTTGTAATGATTTTCCCAAGTCGGGTTGGGTAGATATAAAGTTCGTCGCTTCAGACGTTGGGCCAAGTACTCGGCAGCGAGACGACAGGCATTAGTGCCGGAAACTGTTTGTACTCCCGATACCTGAAAGGATTCAATGTATATAGTAGTATAAATTCAATTAGTTTTAAAATACTCACTCTCTCCTCTTTCAGTGCCTGGCAGTCAGCGCCTAAAAGTAATTCTGTTGATGCTTGCACAAATTCTGGATTCCCAGACATGGGTAAGTATTCGTGATTTATTTTCGGATCATTTACAATTTCCAATTCGCATTTCTTTACAACAGGGAACACATATGGTTTGTTGTCATCTGGGCGATAGGCTGTCAATAAATTATTAGTAAAATATATCTGAAAACTAGTATTTTCTGACTTACCACCCACACCAAGATTGACTTTCCTTTCATTCTTGTCCGCTGCGTATAATTTGCTCAAATGGAATACCTCGGAGGGTATAATAACCTTGGCATCTGCAAATATCGATTTCTGGCAGTCATTACTACGCTTTCGCACCGATATATTTATTAAGCTGTAATTACAAGTAATTAGTTTATTAATTACAATGGCTTTTACGGCCATTACTTTGCTTTGGATATCAGTAGCTCTGTGGCACACAGCATTTTTCGTCTGAAAATTTTTGATTTGAAATCCAGAATTATTTTTAAAAAATTAAGGATTGCCTAGTTTTATTGATAAACTTGAAGAGGTTAAAAGATTAATTTGAAGCAACTTTAATCCAGCGCTCTTCTTGGACTTCTGAGTTGAACAAAAGGCAGTTTATTCTTACTGAGTGATTGACGTTGTAGAAGACATCAATCAGGTCAAGTGATGGTCAATTTGATGTGTGTTTAACTGCCCGTCATTCAGATTTGGATATGGATTGGATCGAGTTTGGGGTTTATTTGCTTACGGTTTCTTGGTTTGTTTATGACCCCCGAACTTGTGTATGACTGTGGCTTGATGCGTTTGTTTTATATTGCGAACGAAGCAGCCAACAAGTAAGAAGGTATCAAGCGGGAGTGATAGACTAAAAGATGCCCTTTAAAAGGGACTAAAGGTAGGTAGTTTAAGCCATTTTCTTTACTTTTAGAAACGTTCACCAAACTCATTACATATTCTTTATATACTTTACTATACCCTACCCAGTTTGCTGTAAGTTACAGGGTATATAACCAACAACAACAGCAGCAATAACAATAACACAACATTCACAATGTTTTCATTGCATGTGCGTTGCTTTTGTTGGTTGCGTTGTCTTCATTGTTTGGATTTTAGGGTTTCACATTTCAGACATTTGAGCCAAACCAACTATTTGATAGATACGCTAGGTGCACTCAGGCAGCAGGACACAGCAAGGAGCCATGGTCCGAGCCAAGCCAACAATGTTGTGCTAAATTTTGGGCCATAATCAATTTTCCACAGCCAGCTAATAGACTAGCATATGGGCCATAAACTTTCAAGTAGTTAATTGTTTGACTATTTAAAATGCGCTGCCATTTGCCCTGATTAACTGCAAATATTTTGCAGTAAACAGGAGTTGGGCAGGAGTTTGAGCTGGGCTTGAAGAGGGCTTGAAGTAATAAATTAATTGCTTTAATTGATTAGTTTCCAAGGGGGTTTAAGCTGCCAAATTCCTAGTGTGAAGCCAAAAAACTGGTTGTTTTGACGCCAAGCTATTAAATGCTTTTGACCAGCTTGTAAAACATGCTTGTCGGTGAGGATACACGTATCCTGCAGATAGCTACAGATGGCGCTTCATGCAGTTCGCGCTCTTTAATGCCCTCCTTCCGCCCATGCCGCACTGTAAAATACACGCATCCCGTTTCCGCTGAAACATTTGCACAAACAATCGACGCGACCGCAGCGGTGTCCCGTGTTTAATGGCCTGATTTGGTTGGGAAGGGGATAGATTAAGAGGTGGGGAGGGGGGGAAGGAAAACCATTTTTATAAATATTGTGCGCACGCACAATGAAGTAAACGTAGCTATCTGCTTTTTGTCGTTCTTGCTCATCAATGATGGCGATGAGGCTGCCGGTGCGGTGCGGCGTTGTGCTGTGCGTGCATTTTATTTTTTATGCATGAAGTGTAAATTAAAATTAAATTGACTGTGCTGTGAGTTCACGCTAGCGACGCTTTACCGTTGCGTGCCACGCGGCGTATGAATAATAAAAATGGCAATGCCAATGCGGCGCGCCAACTTAAAGTTTGCCACTGACCTCAGCACGATGCGTGCTGTGCTGTGCTGTGCTTTACTGCGCTCTGCTCTGCTTTCCATTTATTTATTTTCATATATTTATATGACCTTTTTATTTTGTGTTTTTAATTAAGTTATAAAATATTAATTTGTTGTTTGTGCGCTTCTTCATGCATTTTACTGCCTCTGTTGCTGCCCATCCCCGTCCCCCTGCACTTCCACCGTTTGCTGCTTGCTGCTGCTGCGGTTGACATGCATTTTGTGGTCACAGTGCAGCAGTTCTGTGGCGAATTTGCGCCTGCCACCAACTTTCCACGCTGCTCCCTACTCTTCGCTCCACTTGCCCCGTCCATCAAACATCTCGTCCTGCTGTGCAGCTGTGTCAGCTGCAGACGGGGCATCGGATCAGGTTTATGTGCGTGACAGGGTTTATATTGTATCTCCATTTTAGTGCGCCGCAGGAACCAACGCAACTCATGTCGCTGTTGCACGACTGACAGTCTATAACTGTTTCCTTGAAAACTTCCCTCTCTCCTGCTCTCTCTGCTCCTTCGGCATATTTACTTTACTCTCCATCTCCAGCTCAGTTGTTGGAATTTCACGCGCCATTAAACGCGTTCGATTTGGGTTTCAAATGCAAAAATTCTCACATTTCTTAACGCCACCTGCCTAGAACCGAACAGCTGTTATTTCTTCACTTTGTTACTTATCTTCCCGTCTCCATTGGCTTAACTTTCGTAGCGTCTTGGGCTTGGCAGCTGTTGGCAGGCAAACGATACGCGTTGTAATTTGCTATTTAATCCTTTAGTTTGTATTATGCGCACTTCAATGATCATAGGAATTGTATTACATTTGAAGAATATTGTAACTTATTAAAAAACGCCTGCTTTATGCATGAACTAATCATTAACTCTATTAGTTTTTTGCATCTAATAAACTTTAAGAAAATATATTAATTATTTTATATTTAGAAAACTTTAAATATTTAATATATTCTGACTTTTAAGTACAGTAAATAATTGAAAATGTTTTTCATCTTTAAATACACATTTTAGATTCTTCACTCCATTATTCCTTTACCTATTTGCTACTTAAATTAATTCTCCCATCATTTATTTGCATCAACAAATTCATCTCTTAGTTCCTTTCTCTGCCTTCCCTTTCCCTGATAAAGTTTTAAAAATGATATTAATTTTTCTACCCATAAATTGCCATTTTATTTACTTTCACAGACAAATATCTTTTGACTGCTCCTTTGACTATTACTACTATTAATGTAGCTGCTGCTTGCCAATCAATATTTGCGACTCCTTCGTTCGTTTTATAAGCCGCTCATTACGGCGCCTACAATAGTTGCAAAGTCTTAGAGCGAGATAGCGAGGAAAATGCTTGGCAGTGAGCTTTCCTTATCTTCATTTAGTTCGTTCATTGACAACTTTATAATCCTTTGTATCTGTTAATCCCACATCATTTTATACGCTCCTACCACTCCCTGCCGCTCGCACACACAGTGCAGACACTATGAGCTGCTTTTGCTCTTAGTTTAATCTAACAATTCCAGAACCTAACCCAACGTGCATTGTGATAGAGCTGCTGTCTGCTAAGGACTAAGGACCAAGGACTTTAACATGACAGCTGTCATATGTTGCCATTCCGTATCACATTTTATAGCATAGTTTTCTTTTGTTCGGTTTCCATGCTATCTAAGCTTTGTTTTGTGCCATTACGTTTTGTACTCTGCTTTCTGCTGCTATTCGTATCACATCATCACAACATTTCTACGCACAACACGTGCTCTAGCAAAGTTACGCTCTCATTGTGTCTGCCTCTCTCTCCCACTCTCTTTGCTGACTGCGCACTGCTCACACTGCAGTTACGCTCTCTGCTGCTCATGCTCTCTTTGCTTATTTCGCTCTCTCTTCAGCTGATTGGAAGTTGCACATTTTAAAGTTTCTCTCTTCTCGCGACGGCAGTTTTGATTGTTTCTGTTTTGCTCTGTTTCCCATTTTGGCTCTGTTTGGGCCACATTTGGCCCATGACTGTGGCTGAGTGTGCAGCTCTTGTCTAAGCACCCCGAGGACTCAACTCAAGGCCTGCATTTAAAAATAATTTATTGTGCCAACAAACACAAGCACTCACACACACATACACACACCAGCGCACACCTAAAACACACAGTCACGTAAATAATTCGAGTGCTTATTTTAGCCATAGTTGCAGGTTTCACTTGTCAGTACGTTGAACTGTTGACCCAAACACCTGACCAGGCTGTGGCTTAGAGACCTCTTGACAGTTCACTATTTTTGTCGCTCTTCAAAAATTGTTTGTGTTTCGTTTTTGGCCAGGGGCTGGGCTTGGGCCAGGCGTTTTGTTTAGAAAGCTCTGCTGAATTTTATTGCCACCAAAACAATTTGATGGCTCAGAGGATTGTGATGTAATGCGGTAAATTAAAAGGGTTTTTAGGCTTTAACTCTCCAAAGTGGTCATAGGGGAAATGGTCAAATCTGCGTTGAAGTGGCTGCTAGCTAGCTTTTATTACTAGTTTAGTTACCTTTGGTGCTATGTTTCGGCCCAAAATAGTAACCAAATATTGGTTTAGAACACATAATTTATATTAAAGTCTTTTTTAAAGTAAATCATTGTCTTAACTATACTTAGCAACAATAAAGTACCCATAAGTTGTTAAATTAAAGCCGCTTGTGTATTTGAGTAAAATAGCAGCTATTTATTGAGTAAATTTATGCTACGCCAAATAAGTATCTACTTATGGGTACTTAAGAACTTAAAACTTGTGTTCCTGTTTCCTGTGTGCAGCTCGACAATCACTTGCCACACCTCCCCCCACTTAACGGTGCTTCGATATTCACTTTGTAAGTACGTCACATAGAAAAAGCAATTATAAAAATATCAACCCGAGGCCGTCGGCCGTCGACATAAAATGCAGCCAAGTGCTAAGCATATCGTGGGCTTTTAAACAAATATTTACACTTCGTTAACTGTCAAAGACACCAAAAGCGGACCACACACACGGCCTGGGAGATAGATGGAGAAACATTAAAAAAAAAATACAGCCGCCGATTTGGATTCTTCTTCTGCTTCTTCCGTTTCTTTCTTGCCATTTGCTTTGAAAAGCATTTTATGCAAATGCTTAAAAAATAAATTTTCTGGGCCAACGCGCAACAAAAAAAAACAATAAGAAAAACATCATTTGCAGAACGAAACAAAATACATAAAGTTCATTTAGGTTTAAGGATATTCGATATGACGATGTTTAATGAGCTGCCCCTAAAATTATGCTATTAAAATGCATATTCAATTAGCAGATGGCTAAAAATAAGCGTGTGAACCGAAAGATACACAAAATTGTTACACCTTTTTGGCATTTCATGGAGGCGACAAGACAATGAGTAAATGGCAAATCGTTGTGGGTTGGGCGAACCACAAAACACCTGCTGAAAAATTCTTTTAATTAGCGTAGAACAAAAGAAACGCCCACAACGATGGCTGGCAAAACAATGAGCGTTAAATTCTATTCAATGGAAGCACCGAAAGGAAAGCAAAGCAAAGCAAATAATTGAAGAACTTGAGCTAACGAAAGCGCAAAATGTGCACAAAAACGAGCAAAATGCCAGACAACAACAGTAATGAGCTCTGCTCCTGATCGCGGAAAATGGACATGAAACGTGAGACGGGAATGTGTCATTGTTGCCTGATGACGTTGATGATTATGACAATGATGGTAATACAGCAGATTTCATAACCGCTTCGATGTAATTTTCATTGTTGTGTTGGCCGTTGATTGAGTTGAATTGGCAGCCCGTGATTTTGGCATGTTTTGTTTGTAATTTCATTAGTTTGGTGCACTTTAAGCTATACAGAGTGATAGACAAATTGGTGCTAATCGAAAGAAATTTACTTGCCAAAGGTTAATCAGTAATTTATTCCCCTAAAACTAGTCGCAGACACAACAGGGCGTATGAGTAATTTGGCTTTTCCTAAGTATAGTGCAAAGAACCTGGCCTTTGTGCACTGGCCACTCGACTAGATGTACTTTGACTTGGCACGCCCACTCATTTTAACACCCAGTCATTTGCCGACATAAGCATTTTGTAATTTCAATATAATTTTGTTGCTACACATATTAAGTATACGACGCAATGCGCTTGTGCTATATTTGTGTTTAAGCAAAGTGTAAAGGAGTGTGTAAGAGTGTGCGTGTGTGTTTGGCTTTGCCAGCAGCTGCCTTTGTTTGCTAATATAATATTTTGTAGAATCTCCTTTCTTAGAGGTATTTTGTGCTTAACTCTGCAGTTCAGTCACCTGAGCAAAGAAGTGTGTCTAGACGAAGCACACGTACTAAAACACATGTATGTATGTGCTCGTTTATATAAATACTGAAAGAAGTTCATGCTAAAAGAAAGGCCACAAGGAGCATACTTAATACTATATAGATGCATAAAACCCTTTTCAATGCTTTGCCTTCGCTTTTGCCTTTGCTTAGCTCTGCGTTGCTTTGGCAATTTAACATTCAGCATAAAAATGATAACAAATTTTCTTTGCCGCTGTTTTCAGATTACAAATTACGACACATAACCCGTGGCCATGGCAGCGACCACACACAGAGATATACGAGTTGAATCCAAAAGTCAGAGTACTAGAAGCCGAAGCAAACCCGGAGACAGAGGCAGTGGCAGCAGAGAACTTCAAACAGTTGCAATTATATAATGAGTAGAGAGTTTACCCGCTTAGCAGCCAACATGTGTTCCTGGCGAGTGTGTGCTTATATCAGAGATATGTGTGTTTAATTTCTCAAGTGGGTAGTAACACGACTTTGTGATAGATCATGAAAGGGAATTTGTATGAGCTATGTTTAAGCAGCAGAATGAGCTTGAATAACATACAATAAGTGAGCTTGAAATAAACAAAAAGTGGAATAAAATAAAGGAAATAAAAGAGTTTGATATCAAAACCCTTAAAATAAGTTAATAAGTTTAACAAACTTGCCTAAAGTTTACAGTATAACTGCTTTAAAATGTTGTAATAAACAATTGCTAATCCAGCTTTTATACACTTTTCGCGCACACCTCGCTTGCTACTCATACTTGTTTGTTTTTTTGTTGTTTTATAGTTTATCAGACATTTCCTGCGGCGCTTTTTGAGACTTTGGGTGTTAGCGTGTATGTTTCGAGGGTTTTTTAGCGGTAAGGGACTAGATAGGGGGCTCTGGGACGCACAAAGTTTTGTAACTATCGGAAGTCGTTAACGCTTTCACACACAAACATCAAGAGCAGCTAAAGTTGAAGAATCAGCAGACTCAGTCTCACAACTGCCACGCCCACATTAATGGGCACAGCAGCCGTCGGTGCGCTGTCTCCTTCACTCAGTGTGTGCCTGACTCTGTCTGATGATTTCTGTGCTGCACACAGAGCTGCCATGTTTGATTTCTCGTTTTATATGTAGGCTAACTGTTGTTGCTGCCTGTCACACAGCTCCACGCCCCCCGCTTACCACCACCTATGTCCCACAAATGTTGGCACATTAATTAATTGAAATGCTGCCGGCCATGGAGGAACGGTCAGTGGGCGGCTAAGAGAAATGTGGACAGTTCGTGACGGAGAGCGGGGAAGTGGGTAGTGGATATACTGGGAAATCGTGTGTTTTGCACGCTTGTTAGTTTAACTAGCGCCTGGCAATTAAATGAAAATTAATTATGCTACCTAACATGGTAGCAGCCCAAAGGCAAAATCGCATTTGGCCTTGAACTTAGACGGGGAAACAGTATTTAAATGTGGCCAAGTAACGTTTTTATGCCAACCAAACGGGAAGCCAATCAGCTGCCATTTTGCGCTGTCTAGGCCAGCGGAAATGTGCGGCTGCTCTGCCCTCTCTTTTTCCCTACTTTTCTCTCTCTCTCTGTGTTTTTCTCTGTCGCCTGCTAATGCCTACTTAACTTTGACTTTGCTGATAGCGCTGTCTTAAATCAATGCCGTGTCCTTTCCATTCACAGCACAAGGTTATAAGTGGCACATAGTTTCCTAGTTCCAAGTGGCGCCACAATTCATAATCCCCCACTACCCCTCCCTCAACCTGGCTCGTTTGAGCATTTCATTTCTCATTTTTCATTTATCTCATAGAATGCCATCAATCAATTTCATGCTGCCTGAAGATGTAAAACTGCTTAAGTTACGTTGTACTTACATTTCACTTCACAAACTTCCCTGGAAGTAGAATTTTCTTTCATTTTCTGCACCCACCTATTTTTTATTGGACAGAAAATGTGTGTGTCTGTGGGCGTGGATTTGCCTAAAAAGTCAAAGTCAGGCAAGCATAAACGCATTTCGATACCCTGTAAGTAAGCACTTCATGGAGTAGCTTAAAAATTTAGTTTGTAACCCTTTTAAGTCTCAATTTTCTTAGTTAAAATTTAAGTTTGCACAACGTAATTTAAGTTTTTAATTAATTTAAGGTATGCACACTTTGAGCATACCCTTTGCCGTTTTATGGTGTCTCATTTTTTAAGTTTTTGCCTTTGTCGTTACGTTTCGTTAGATTTCCTGCTCCTGCTTGTCAACAAAAATGAACTCCTGCCATGTTCCTAGCAGCTACTTGGTTTAGTCCAGGCTTTCCTATTATTATTTTTGTATTTTTTAAGTTTCCTGGTTGCTGGTTCCTGATTCCTGGCTGGCTTTGGGTCAACATTTTGATGATTTATGCGCCGTCGTGCAGTGTCATGAGCCCAATTAACATTTGGGCTACAAAATTTTCAGCTCGAGATGATTTTCCTTTTTTCTGCCTGCTTTTTTTTGATGTCCAACGGACTTTGTCAGTTCGAAGAAAACATAATGTGATTGCCACGCCATGAATGCACTTTGCTCGTTAAGTTTACTGTCCAGAATTTGCCTTTTGAAGATAATTTAATCACAAGCACAGCACAGGCTGAGCTCTGTGTTTTATTAACAAATCAATTAGCTGTTGTTTTGATAAATACTTTCCCTACCTGCGTACAGTACTTATTCTCAGGTGTGGACTTGCTTGTCTTTCAAGTTATGCACTTTGGCTCGTAATCGCAGCCGGTTTTGTAAGCAGCAAACATGGATAATGTGCATACTTAATGAATGTGGGGCATGGGGGTAGGTAGGCGTGGCATTGTCGCCCACCATCATGAGTTTAGGTTTAATCTGCTGTTAAGCCGATGTCGAGAATGAGAACGTTGCCAGCTCGACTCGAGCCGAGTCGACTTTAGCAATTTAGTTTATTTATAGCTACCAAAATATGAGCACCAAAGTTACACACACATGTTGTAATTGTGTGTGCGAGTGTGTGTGTGCTGACACATCATAATTTGGTTGCTGTTTGTATGCGTCTGGGAGTGGGAGTGGGAGTTGTTTTGTATCCAAGTATCAGGACTTGTGCTCATGTTTCCAGTTCATGTTGTAATATTTTAATGTGTGAAGCGACAACTGCTGCCGTTGTCGTTTTGCTAAGAACACCTTCTACACACACACACCCACACACACTCGCACACACACGTACTTAAGCACATCCCCATCGAACCCATATAAATCACACATTTTGATAGCATTAATTTACGTTAGGGCTCTTATATCATTCCAATATGTTTTCAAGTTGATTACATTTGATATTTCCACACATAAATTTCAACAAAGCACTTTTTGAGAGCCAGTTCTTTTTAAACTTCACTTGAATTATGAATTTCACTGAAAGTTATATGAAAATTATGAAAATCAAATTGAGTTGCCCTTTAAAGCACCGTAATCTGTCAGTGTTGAATAATAACTGGAAGATTTTATGTAAGAATTCAGTGCTTGTTAAGCTATGCATAACCTGACTCCAGAATTCAATTACAAGTTTTGGCAAATTCAACTTTCACACACACAAACAAACAGTCAATAAAGCTGCTTCGTTTCCTGTGCTTTTCAGACATTTGCACTGGACAAAAATGCCGAGTTGAAACACAATTAAAATCCAATTTAAGTACCAATTCGAAATTAGAAAACTTATCAGTTACCATTTTGGGCAGAACGACTTCAAATTTAAGAGCGTTTCGGCATTAGAGTTTATCTCTAGTTCGTAAACTTTACCGAGTGCTAACTGTTGAATTTTTGGTCAAAAGATACGCCAATAATGGAAACGAATCTACGCACCTTTGGTAAATAGACACTCAATCATAGACACACACACACACGCACACTCACTCGCACTCATATCCACACACAAATAGACACTGCTGATCTGTGGAAGGAAAAGTTCTCTCAGCACTTTGAAAATGAAGCGAATGGTTTATTCAAGTGTGTCTGTCCTGGAACTCGGGACTCAGGACTCAGGAGTTGGGACTTGGCCGTTTACATTTGGCTTTTGCTGTGCTGGCAATGCATTTGCAATTCCAAACTAGTTTCAATTGATTAAGTTTCTGGTTAATGGATTGTTTACATATTTAAGCAGGCCAACTGCAGCCATTCAGCACACACACACACACATAACTCTTGGCAACGTAAGAGTTTGAGCCTCAAATCTATGGCCAACACGTCGAAGGCGCAAGCTAATCAAAAATTCAGTCTACAAAGTACTTGGTGTGCTTAACAGCACAATTTTAGCAGACTTGTCTTAAATACCACATTAACATCAATAAATCTGTCTCAGAAAGGCATTTATAAGGCACATAATATATTAATTAATTTGTATAAACAATAAATGATTGGAAGGCAACTCATAGCAGGCAGCTAATAAGTTAGGTAAGAGTCAAGTCAATAGAAACTCAAACTTAGTCCACGTCCTTTGATTACCATCTTAAATACACATAAATCTTTGCAAATTTAAATCAAAGTCGTAATTCTTCGAATATTTTGAGAGTATTTCAAAATTTATAAAGTTTTACATACACCAGAGATCTTTGCAACTCGAATGTCTGCTGCCTGTGGGCATGGAATTTTCTAAAAAAGAAAACGAATTTATGACATGTTTGCTTGCTTTTGTGCAAGTTAATTGTGAATAATTATTTGCTTATGCCATAAAGCAGATTAAAAAACTTTTGTTTTTAATTAGAAGCAGCCGGAAAACAAAAGATGCGGCACCAGCAGCGGAAGATGCGGAAGAAGCAGCGTCAGCAACTTTACAAACATTTTTCGCGCATATAAATTACACAAGGCGACCAAAGACCTCAAAACGGAGGCGAGCAGAACACCAGAAGCATATAAAATTAAAGTTTGAGTTTAAAATAATGCAAATCTTTCACGAGCAAAGACAATGCGGCGTATGCGAAATATGCTTACGCAAATTACGCATACGCCCCATTGTTCAGCGGTTTCAGTAGAATTTGAGGCGTGTTCGAAGTGCTTTAAGTGGCGTATTTACATTTACCACAATTGCTAATTAATTAGATTTTAATTAAGTCGCACGCGCTAATTAAATTCTAAATACTTGTTTACTTACGAAACTTATGAGTTAAATTTTGCATCTACAAAAAGAATTAATCAGGGGAGTTTTCAGTTTAATAACTTTATGCTAAGAAATTTTATTAGTATTTTAAAATTTGGTTTTTAATAGAGAGTTAAGGGTTTATTTTTATACTTTTCTAAGTTAATTACTGAATCAACTTTTATTTCCTATTCGTTTCATTCTTTCAATAGTTTTGGCCCGTTTTTGTTTGAGGGATTTTTAGATCGTTTTTCAATCAGTTGTAAAATTTGCACTTGAATCGCATTTTCAAATTTTGAATAATTAATTTAATTTATTATTTTTTAATTTAATTCTATTTTGCATTACTGTCGCCCTTTTTCCGCACTTAGCCGTACACATTTCAATTACTGTCGCTAAGCGACTTATGAATTTGTAACTGTCCAACCAAATTAGTTGTTCAATTTGGCGTCATTGCAAATTTGTCGCTTATCGTTTTATTGTTTATGTTAATTTTAGCTCATTTAATTTTACTATTTTCCAGCTGGCTATGATTGTGTTGTGGTTGGTCGTTACCGTACTCATATCTGTGCACCGAGCACATTAAATGCGGTATGCAAATTTCAGTTTAGTCGTTCAGCCGTTCAGTCGTTCAGCCCCTCAATAAGCCTCTAATTAAGTTTTCATGAATTCTAACATTATATTTTGAAGAGCATGAGCTCTTATCGAGTCAATTCTGTTTGTGCTTAACGATAGCACTCGTTTAGGTACTAAAAAATGTATTTTATAGAGCGGACTGTCTAAAGTTTACACTTGTTATCTGCTCACTCAGACTAATTAGACTTGGCGTACAATAAATTGTCATTACATGAATGAATATTTGTATTATTATACTTTTAAAGTCAATTTTTCTTACCTTCAGCTGGCCAAAAGTTAAATTTCCACTTCAACTTACTATTAAACTGGTAGCTCATCTTTTTTCCTGCCCTTTTCTCTTACTCCTACCACATATTTCCCTCACTGTTCTCTGGAGAATAAGTGGCCCAAATTGAGGCGAGCTTTCGCTGCCAGTGAAAACTGCTTTCATTATCTAATTCTGTATGTCTGCTTCTGCTTTTAACGTCACAGTGCAAATGTCAATGCTGTTTGCTCTCGAGTCGTTCCATTGTTTCCAGGGAGTTACAATTACCACGCGTCGGGGGATCTGACATCCATTTGGAAACCGAGATAGACGTTAACTTCTCGCCACTGCAGCTTGTAACAATGGTACAAATCCCGAACATAATTCAGATATGATGATGAAATGATGTCAAGGTGGCGTGAGTTATTACCAGAGGGGAATTGAGTTCAGTTCGAGTCAGACTTGACTTGACTCAAAAGCCTTTTGAGCTGCGTATTTCTGCAATATGCGACAGTCAAATGGTTTTCCCTTTTTCGCCCAGTTGCGTCTAATATTTAAATATGAAAAACTTTTGCACTTTTTGACAGTTGCTTGACTTGTCGTCGGATTTTTCTCATAAATCTACAGCAATTGAAATGCTGCTGCGAATGCAATAAATAAGAATCTTCAAAAATGTACGCATTTGTCAAGTAAAAGACCCTGTACCGACACAGCTCGCCTCCTTCCGTCCGGTCTCTGCTACTTTGGCAAGTCATTGAGGCGGCTCGTGTTGCCTTCCTCCACCATTTTCCTCCCTTCACGTCTTATCTACATGCTGCTGAGAGCTGCATTTCCGGTCACTAATACAAGTCAAAGTACAAAGTTGGTTGGCTGAATTCACTTCACTTCACTTCACTCCGCTTCTCTCGCTTATAATGCAACGGCACTTAGCCAACGCCATTTTGAAAGGAAGAGGCATAATCGGACAGGAGCGGGAGGAGCGGGAGAAAGCTGGTTTAGTTCGTAAGGGGCTCTATCTGACTCTACTCCTACCTCTCTCTCTGTCTCCCTTTCTCTGTGTGTCGCCGTGCCTCGCTGATGATTTAAGTGCACTTTGATGCACATTTTTCGTTGCTGATGCTGCTGCAGCTGCCCCAGATAATTTAATTAAATTATACGCTTCCTTACGTGCATTGGGAGTGCAGCAGTACTGTGGAGGGGGGCGTGGCAGGCAGCTTTGGTTTCAGTTTAGGGCGTGTAGCTCACATTTTAATAAGGTTTGTTGGTTAGCTAGTTTTGAGGTTGAGCTGAGTGTAGTTTTGGTTTAGTTTTATGCGTTGTCGAAAGGCTTTCGACTACATCGTTCTTTGGGGTTAAAGTCATTTGGGTTAGCTTCAAAAAGCAGGGCAAGAGAGTGCCACAATCGCTGTGTTCTGGCAGACGAGGCGGCTACTTAATATACATATACATGCATATAAATTCATCAGAATATGTTATGCATTAAATTTGCAAGCAGACAGTGATTAAAAGTGACTTTTAAATGGCTTCATTATGAATTTATAAAAATGGAAATTAAGTCTATGCAAAGCGTGCATTGCTTTAAAATCTTAAATGATTATGCGTGTCATATTTTTCACAATTAGTTAACATAACAACTTCCATTTAAAATGCACTCACTTTAAAGTTATGGAGCCTTGAACAACTTATAAAGTCACTGAAATGCAACTTTGAAATGTTGCACCAAAAAGCCAAAAAAGTGAGTGAGGCAAATAGCATTCTGGCAATTCAACAGCCGTTGACTTGGCCAAGGAGTGTTGATGTTATACATCAACGTCAAACTGATGACATTGTAGTAGTTGCTGCTACCACGAGTTTGTGACGCGACATTCGGCTGACAGCAAAGCTACATCAACTGCTAACGGGTAACTGGAAAACGGCATGTCTAGCATGAGAGAGAGAGGGAGAAGCCACAGCATCAGGAGTTGGGCAACATAATTTTTAGTGTCGCAGTGCCAAAAAGCAGAAAGAGCTGGAAAATAAAACAGCAGAAAACATTGCCGAAAAAAAAACATTTTTAATGCACCAAAAGTCATAATATTTTCATATTTCATGCTTTGCTGCGCAATATTCCTGCACGTGCATGTCGTAATGTGTCCTTAAAGTGGTAAATGTGATGCTCAAAACTTGCCTTAAATTCTCAAAAGCAACTAGCTACAACTTTTTGCTCAAACTCCGACTCTTTTGGACGTTGGACGTTGAGGTAAACAAGCTGATATTTGCAGCAGGTTTCAGGTGTGTTTCAGCTTGAAAAATGTCTTTATTTTCGTGGGTTCCCAACACGCCTAATACAGTGACTAAAACGAACACAACACACAACACAACACAACGCAAACACAGCACACACAAAAGGCAGCGACAACAAGTGTCGCTCCAAAACATATTTACATAAACAGAAGCTTTTCCATGTTCTCACAGGCAAGAGGGTCGCTCGACTTGTTCGGCTTGTTTGTCAATCTTCTTTATTTGAATAATTTTATAGAATAACTGAGTGTTAAATATAAGTATATACAGAAAAAACTTAATGAATTTATTTGCACAAATATCTCATTTAATTCTTTCTGATTGAAGCTTATTTATGTCTTAAATAAATTAAATTCTAAGTCGCCAAACTTGAAGGTGTTTTATTCAAGTTTGTTTAAGTACATAGTTTAAAAACTATTTAAATTGGTGTTTGAGTCAGTTATACTTCTAGAAACATGTTAACACTCCTTTTAAATATTTCCCTTTCCTTTGCTTTTAGAGTATTTAGTATTCGTTACAGTTTGGAGACCCGTAAGCCTTTGTTTTTGTTTAGCTACGGTGTTTGCCTTCATCAGGTTAGTGTTTAACCTCTGCAGTGTTCTGCAGTCCACTCGAAAAGTCTTTGACTTGGCAGCCCCTGCACCTGCCCCCCCACCCACGAGCTGCTGCCACCGTCCACCGTCCAGTTTTCAACGCAGGTTTCATGCAGCATCAACCAAGCAGCGAAGCAAGTAAGCAAAGCAGCCAGTCAGCCAGTCAACCGGTTGCCTCTTTGGCTTCCACACCGCTCACCGCTCCCCACTCGCCCTTCTCCACTCTGCATCCTGCGTCGTGGCAGAGCTTTTAACCACTCGTTTGCTCTTTAACGCGTTAACGGGTTAAGTTGCCTATGTGCCATGCTCGTTGCCTTCTTCTGCTGCAAACCCTTTTACTTTTTTTGCCTGATTGTTGCTGCTTGCGGTGGGTTTTCTATGTGGCCATCAAAGCAGCAGTTTCAGGACTAAGCCAACCAACAGGATTTTTGGCCCATTCTCATGTGTAATTAGTTGACGCTGACTTTGTCATAATTGGTCCACACATGCCTAGCAAACGCTACAGAGGCGTCGATATGTAGTAGGGAATTTCGAGGAATTTGTCGCTTTTAAATGCTTTGTGGCCACAATTTAAAGTCATTTAGAGGTGGCCCCAAAAAGCAGCCACTAAGCTGCCTCAATTTCAAAGTTTTAGCGCTAATCGACGGACATTATAAATTAGTCCACTGCCTCTCTACTCTCCTCCATTTTAAGCAGAGCGGAAGATAAAAAAATGTTCGCTGAAGTGGTTTTAGGGCCCGTCTGCTGCTGCTGCTGTCGGCTACTTCATTGGTGGGCCAACAACTGTGGCTACTTCAGTATTTTTGCTCCGCTAACATTTATTTCAGTTTTCATTTGCAGGCGGCAAGCGTTGCTTAAAACTGACAGGCGTTGTCAACCACCTTTCTCCGCTGATCTGGGGTTTATGAAGTATGCTGCGGTTGCTGTCCACCTCTGCCCACAGCCAGTTGGAAACTGATTGTCTGCTGTCGCACAGCCTGCGGTTGTGGCTGCTTTTGTTTTTGGGTTTGTTTAGCTTTGACATTCGTCACAGCGCTTAAATTTCTAGTTTTCACAACGGAATTTCATAATTCTTAGGCCATTTAAGGCAGGAAGTAGATCAACTTTATAAAGCCACTAAGAGGTAGAATTGAATGGTTTTTAGGAATACTTTAAAACCATTTCAGATTATTAAAATATTGCATCTGAAGCTATGCCAACTTAAATGCTGATTAAAATACAAAGCGCTGTCCATTGCTATTATCTTATACTATGCATAGTCTACAAATTATGAAGAGAGTACAGAAAGAAAGCCAACTCCTTGCTACGGTAAGTATTTCAAAGCAAACTCACCTTGTCAGTTTGAATGGCTGAGACTCCAATAAATAAAGGTTTGTTGGATTAAGTTCTTTGCAGGCTGCTTCTTTTTATTTCAGTTCTTTCTTTATTTCGCTTGGTTGCGGCATTTTTCTTCATCAGAAGTTTGTCATAATTTCATGTGAAGAAGCACGTCGCGCTGCAACGTCCTGGCCTGACTACTCGTTCGCGTGTTGGCCTCGTCCTGTCAGCGTGATAACTCCTTTTCGTGTTAAACATTTTCAACTTGGCTCTAGCCTCAGTTGAGTGTCTGTGTTTTGTATTATGCGGCAGCTGTCGACTGTGGACACACACACAGACACATTCAAACACTCACTCACTCTCACACTTGTACTCATATTCACATACAGATGTGGGTTTGGTCAGTCACACTCTTAAGCGTCCGTTGCATGCTTTGTCGTCGTTGTGGTGATACTTGGTGGCCTCCAGCCTGCAGCCTCTGCCCTGGCAGCGACTCTTTTGGAGTCAACTGCATGTCAGTTGGGCTGGGTTTGGGTTTTGGTTAGTTAGGGTTTTGAGTTTGGATTGTTGCTCGAGTGTTGCAGCTGCCTGCGTTTGATTACAATGCGCCTCATGTCGGAGTTCTGCGTTCTGGGTGTCCTGCGTCCTCTGTGTGCACGCTGGCATCGTTTGCACTGATAACACGTTAAGTGCGCTGGCTTATCCTGCAAGATAATTTGGACAAGTGTCACCTTTTTGGATTTTCTCGCGCCGGGCCAGACAAAAAAAAGAAAGAAGCAGGAGAATAATAAAAACGCAAAACCACCAAACGACGACGATGACAACGTTCGTTGCAAATGCCGCAACTTTGTGAAATATGCACAAAATTTGTTGGTTAGCAGGTAGTACTCGTAGTAGGACTGGCTAACAGCCGGACAGCTGTACCTGCAAAATAGTTGTTCCCAGTGCTACTCCTTCCATTTCATTTTTTTTTTGCGGTATTTTCCGTTATTTTCGTACTCGTTGCTGCCGCTACTGCCACTGCCGCTGCTGTGTTGGCGCGTCGAGTTTTTGCAGCATACTTTTCGGGGTGGCACACGCGTAATTGGCGCTTGGTTAGTATTTCGAAATGCTGTGGCTTTTAAATATTAGTTTAGACTGACAGAGCGGAATCTCCAGCCATGCGGCTGGCAGCTGTTAGCCTGCGGTTGCAGGTGTAGCAATTACGGTTACCCAAAAACCTGACACAAAACTGGTAACCGAAACAAACATTAAAGTGAGAAGATTTCCGCTAAGTCTAAAGCGAAATAAATTCATGTTTTAATCTTTGGGAAAGTGGCTAGAATAAGCTAATATGGGTCATGCTTAAACTAAAGAGTTGACTATAATAAAGCGTAAGTAAATTAAGTTATATATTCATGCTTAATTTAAATAAATAAAACCTTGTGTTGAATAAATTAAACTCTATACTTTGCTGCACAATTAAATTGGTATCCATTTAATTACAGCTAAAATCAAAAGAACTTAATTTGTTTAGTAAAGTTCTGTTACCATATGCTCTGTTAATTTGACTATTTTGTGTAACATTTTCGGGCTAACCAACTTAGTCAAACTTAAGGGAATGTCATGACATCTCCCATTCCATCCCATCCCGTGCCATCCCAGCTCATGCCATCGTTCCCAGCTGTCTGTCTGTCTAATCAAACACGCAGGCAACCTACTAAGCGCAGTCAATGGAATTGCGCATGTTCCACAAATTTGACAGCAATCAGATGTTTTGGGATATTGGCGCCATGCAGCTTCGTTTGTTGTTAACCTTGTCAACGAAACAGCAAAACAAAACAAAAACGAAGAGAGTGAGCAAATGCGAGTAAATGGAATGTAGTGAGAGCGTAGACAGTTACAGTTACAGCAACAACAGCAGGCAGAGAGGGAGCGAGAAAGAGAGGGCCTGGGCCAACAGCAAGCACAGTGAGCGCAAAGCTTTTCCACAAGCGCTGAATGGAACTGCTATAGAGCATCAGAGAGCGTAAATGAGAGCGAGAGCGTAAAAGCTTCAGTCAGCGCTGTCGCTGACGCTGCTGCTGCTGCTGCTTTCGGGGGCGTCCAGGACCCGTTAGCAAATCGAGTTGTGGCCGTTGCGTTGCGTTGAACGTCAGTAGTTGGAACAAGGACGCGTAACGTGCAGAAGCTCACGCGCAAAAATCATTTCGCGTAACGCAATAAAAAATTTAAAAAAGAAAATACATATAATAGAAGAGGAAAAGCCCAAAACATCAATTTGTGATTGTGCTGTGTCCTTTGTGTGCTTTCTGTGTCGCTGTGTCACGCTCTCTTTTTGTGTGTGTTTGGTGCAATTGAATTGAAAGCCAAAGTTATATGCCAAAATCAGCTGGGTCAATAGCAAATCAAAATTCTATCGGATATACACATATATATATAAAAATAATACAAGTGTGTGCGTTACGTATACGCAACGTGTGACCGCCACGGTGTCTGTGCTTGTGTGAGTCTGTGAGCGTGTGTTTTTATTGATTGCACGCTATCTACGTAGCTTTCAAGGATACACGAAATATTAAGCTGATGCTTTAAAATGTTACAAAACCGAATGCTGGCAGCTGCAGCGGCAGTGCCATAAAACAGTTGCCTGGAACTACATACAAGTCCGACTGTTCGCCTGTTTACTTGTCTCGTGTGTCTCGTGTGCGCCCAGTCAAGGTCGCGTTGCTTTCCATTGTGCGGCCACACTGACAAAATGTCACAAACAGAAACCTAAAAATTAACAAAAAACATAAAAACAAACAAATACTCGATAGAGAAAAGGGTCGTAAAATCACCAACAACATAATGAGCGTTAGCAGCTGGCGAAGTGAAATTAAAGTAAGTGAAGCAAAAGATAAAAAAACTCAAACTTGAAGTCCAACGGCTTGTGGCTAAGAAAAATCGAATTACTTGCGTATTTACGTGAGAAGGCACAGAATGCAGTCAATTGCAAACTCTGCTGTCTGTTGTGAACTTTTCTTTTTACAAGTTTATCTTTTAGTTCAAGTCTGAGACATATATATATATATGTGGCATATATGTGGAGACCACACCTCAGACAGACCTTAAGCCGTTGCTAACAACAGCCAGCTTATTGAGTCTGGTCACACGGGTCATCTTACCGTTTGTAGGACAACGAACTGAACATCAACTGTTCTATTATTTTGTTCTTTTCCATTCAATATTTGTTGTTTTTTTTATTCTTTGTGCTCCTGCATTTTTTTAGTAGCATGACACAGTTTGTTTTTCTCTTTGACTAAGCTGCCATAAAAAACTGTAAAGATGCTTACAATAGATTTTTGTTTGTAGCACACAGTATTAGGAGATTGAAAGATTGCTGCCGGAAACTGTGACAGATTTCTCTGATTGCAATTCCTTTAAAGTAACGTAAAGTAATGTGTGAGAGCAGTCAAAGCATTTTAGACAAGCTCTGATTTTACTTCTGCTTTACACAGAATTTAATTATATTTAATTTTGCATATTTTTTGCTAATTAATTAATTTATGTGCAGCACGAAGACGCGTTTTGATTTTAATTAAAAAGCGAAATTGGTATTAACTTTTAAAGCTTTGTGCATAAATAAATTGTAATGCATAATTAATAGCTGCTGCGATTGCAAATAAAGACTACATGTGTTCCCAAAATGTTTGTAAATTACCAAATAATTCTGAGAAGCTTTTTATTTAATTGAGTGTGGAGAGTAAAATTCTGAGTAAATTTACAACATTTTTAGCATACCAAGAAATTTACACAATGGCAAAAATAAGCCTTTTTTTGTTTGATTTGAAATAAATTGAATTAGGCCTCTGTAAACTGAGCTATATTTGAAACTGAGCCACAGAATTTGGCATATATATTTATGGAATTCTCATGAGTAAACGTCTGTACGTCAGGAAGAGACTGAAAAATATAAGCAATTGATCAATTGATTATTCAAATTGGATTGATGCTATTCAACATTTGCTTGGCATTGGCACTGTGGGAACTCGAAATCGGCACTTGGCTGATATTTGAATAAAAATAACTTTGTATGATTTATTCGCTCACTTATTGCAGCATCTGTGGCACCGTTTTGTGGACTCTCATAACTTGCAACAAATTTACTGTGTGTGCTCTCGATTTGGTGTGCATAAAATGTAACAATAACTGAAATTCCAACAATATCTTCGGGTCCTGACTGTGATTCTCGCACTATGGAAATAAACACTTAATTTATGCCCGCAGTGCACTCGGTAAACAGAGTTGTGTGTTGTGCTTTGTGCCTCCGGGTTGCATTGCTGATAAATCATAGCCCAAAGTGTTGGCCACGCCCCCTCCTTCCCACACTTAGACACTTGTAGGTCTGCTGGCCCTGCGGCTTTGCCGACTGATTTATCAAAGTAAGAACAGCATATAGTTACATACACCTAAACCCACACACCCTGTGGACTGTGCTTATATGTTGTGCTGACATCAGCTGTTTGGATAGCTAAGGGCTTAGATTTTGGACTGACCTCGTTTTCGTCTAGGCAGGAAAAACCTAAAAACCAAAAAAGCAACAAAAACCAAAAACAGAAAACAGTAACAACAACTGAATACGAATATGTTGTCCAATGCGCAAATATTTGTCGTAATGCGTTGCACAAACAAGCACAAAGCAGAGCAAAGAAAGCAGAGAGAGAGAGATAAACAGAGCATAGCAGGAAACGAAAGAACATAATGCATAACTCATACGCAATGTGGGCGAAACTTGTTTGATGTTTGCTTTTAGAGCATACGAGTATATGACAAACTTACTTAGCAAGCATAAAATATGCAGATTGAGCAGAATTCCATACATTCACATCATTTATTAATTAACCCAGTGGGACAACCGATTTTAATATTGTAAGAGCGTCCTTTGTTTAACTTAAAGCACGGGAAATTATAATGCTTAAGATATTGAATCAATTTGAATTAAATTCAGACAAAATTTTCATAAATCTTACATTTGGAAGTCACAAAAAATAATAAAATCGGCTGTTGAAAGATAAATATATATTTTTCTATTTATAAGCATTATTAAGCGCATCTTTTATTATATAAGTTCCAATTTTTTTAGTACTAGCTTGCTTAATAAATATTTTCAGTTCTTGTTTGCATATTTATATGTCAATTTATACACTTACACACAACACTCACATGGACAGCTGTCTATATGCATATTTAAAGCTAATACCAAATGCACATTTCAATCTTTTGACAAACTCTCGTTGATTTATGCCACAGTTCAGTTTCCTGTGCTCGTTCTCCGTTTCGTTCTCGTTTTAGTTTTGATTTTTATTTTGATTTCTTTTTCCAAACGCTAACTAGTTTTTGAGAGTTGTGCAGCAGCATTTTACTCCAATTAAATTTTCATGCCATATGAGCATTTTGTGCAACAGCAACAGCAACACCAACTACAACAACAACAACAGCAGTGTAAAAATTGAGAGTGCCACACAAACAACATGACGCTATTTTCAATTTCCGTTGAGGAAAAAAAAAAATAAAATCGGCAAGGAATGCGATTTTTAACACAATTTCGCATACAGAAACAAGGAGTGCACATTGAGGCTGAGAGGGACAGGGGTAGCCAGAGAAAGCCAGAGGAAGCCAGAGAAAGCAATCAAACAACAACCAACAGTTAGAGAGAGAGGGAGAGGGAGAGAGAGGAAAAGAGACGGAGAACATTTGTAAGGTACATGGCACTTGGCATAGAAAATTGTTGATGACGAAAATCAAACAGCAAAACTGACAAAACATAGCACTGAGAGGAAGAGCACAACGACCCGACTAAATGTCTGGCTAACTGGCTAAATGGTTGGCTGACTGACTAACTGACTGACTGACTGATTGTTGATTGACAGTTCAAGCCAAATGCCCTTTTATTGAGATTTAAGCATTTGGGTCATTTCCGAATTGTGTTTGTGTAACAAAAGGGGGGGCGGTTGGTTCGGTTTAAATATTAAAAAACCTTGTACCTCAACGTTTGTCTAACAAACTACACACACACTCGCACACACACACTTACACTCGGAGAAAAAATCAATAAAAGCCTAGCAACAGCTACAGAGTTGAAGGCTAAATGTGTGTGTGGAAAGTCCGACAACAATAAAAATAGGTAAAACAGTCAGTAGTCAGTCAGGCTAAAAGCAGCAACCCAAAAAACCCCCCTCAATCCCCTGCTCATTTTCCTACATCTATTTCCACCGTTTTCGCCAGCATTCAGTGGATAACTGTGTGTATCTTTTATTTTTTAAATGTTCTTTTTGAACTCTTCTTTTTTTAGCTAAAGAGTCGAGGTTTTTATTGGCTTTTAGTTTTAGAAAATGTGTGTGGCCAACACAAATACATATTGTAATGGAAATTGTTGCCCCAACACAGTGTTGCATTTATCATTTGATATTGTGTTTCAGTTTCTGGGTCATTTTGACAGCGGAACAGCTGTGAGAGTGCGACACACTTACACTTGGTGCTTGCAAGTGTTATACAATCGTGTTATTTGCAGTCAACTCCGACTTAGTCACTTACATAAATGCTTGCTAAAAGGGGGTTTTAAAGAAATTGTTTAGGGCACTTTATATAAGTGGCATTTATTTGTTAGACTGTTTAAACTAACACGAAAAGTTACAAATTGAATGAGTTTTATTATTAAGTAAAGTGTTGCAAACAAAGTCTGGAGTCTGATTAATTTAGTGGCTGCTATTGTGATGCTAAATTACCGCAAAGATGTAAAAGAAAATTGTATTTTAAAAATATGTAAATATATCCCAGCTTAAGAATATTTTTCAAAGAATTTTATACTATTTTGTGCTTGGAAAACCTGACCATTTTTAAGGACTGTTTTACAACGAACACTCGCTTAATAACCGACTATTTTTAAGACAGATTTACAATAATCATTCGCTTAATATCAGACTAATTTTAGGACAGTTTAACTATTATCACTCTGTTAAAAATGTAATATTGTATGTAGCCAATATATTAGTTTAAAACTTCCTCTTTCTTGAGATCCTACAAATGAAGCACTCGCCCCATTATATAGTTAATTCTACCTTTACGCTTCTTTAACATATCCCCTACAGTCAGAATACTTCCCCAATCTAGTCTTTTTTCCCAACAGAAGTTAATTGCTCATTTAAAAGCAGGTTCATACGCATACAGAAAAACCTACACATGTATCTGTATTTATTACCATCATGTTCTGGCCTTCAATCCGTAATACTTTCACTCTCCCTCTGGCCCAAGTGCACTGCTATCCACTGCTGGCTGGTTATTCAGTTTCAGCCAACTTTTGTAGGCAATGTTTTATTGGCTTTCGTTTTTTAAATGGTTTTATGTATTTCTTGCGTTCCTTTTTTTGACTGTTTTTTTTGTTGGCCATTGCGTGTATGAGTTTAATATATCGTGGTCTATATGATATATGCACATACATAAACATATATGTATGTTTATGTATATGTGTTTGGGTTTTATATGTGCTCTGCTCTTTGCGTTGCATGTTGAAAATTTGTTTGATGGAGGGTTGGAAAGTTGGTTAAGGCGGAAAGCAGAAAACTCGGCTAAAACAAATTACATACGAGCTCAAGGCCGCAGCAGCGGTCAGGTCAGTGCGAGTTTTTGTTGCTCGTTCGCAATTATATTGTAAAACATCGGGGCTTTCGGGGCACTCGACAACGCCCGCACTAATGAAAAATGCTGGCTCGCCTCTTGCCAGTTTTTCCGACTCAATTTAACCCCCATCAAGGCCCCAACCCCCTCTAGTCTATTCCCATTTCTTGCCATTTGGTCATTGCATGTTTTCATAAATAATTAAAATTTTCTTTTACTGCGCTTCTGTGTGAAAAATGGCACAGGGTCGCCCACTAATTAGGTGCATATTTCATTTGGACTTTGCCACTCGAAAGTCTGTCAAAAAGTCATCTGCCGCCTCCTGGGGGCTTCAGTGGCGCCCTGCAACTGGCATTTTGTCGGAAACGGATGCATGAAATTTGCATGCACACAAAATGTCAAATGTTGGCACCAAAATTCTGGTATGGGTATCGTTTGCCGGATTCAGTTTGTGATTTGAAGTTGTTTCCTGTCAACGACAAACTCATCAGACACTGGACATCTTAATGCAGCTGCTGTCACCAATTACACACGATGCCAGTTTGTCTCGGACAAAGGACTAAGGACACGGGCAGAAAATTGACTTCTTGGCCCACAAAACAAAGACATGTATATTTAAAATGTATGTCAAGTATTCGACGTTGTTCAATTTGCAAATATTCCAAATATATTCAGAACATTTCCAACAAGAATTAATTAGACTTGGAGCTTACTGAAGCTTGCACTTTAATTAATATACTTTCAAATGGAAAGAATTAATCATAGCAGAGAATCAATATAACTTAGAAACACTGTACGAGATTTTGGATAGGGTGTAACAACCAATACATATAGACCCACCGACCTATTGGACTTTCCTATCAATTTCTGGCTGTTCCCTTTTCGAACTCGAACTGAAATTGAACAGTGCCCTGACAGGCCCACAAGAGTGCAATTGTTGTTATAGTTGTTGTCATATAACAAGCTGCAGCAATTGTGGAAACCATCCAAGTTACGTGTCCGTTGTGCTCTGCTAACGTGGCCTTGTCTCTCTGTTGCCTACAGCTACAGATTTTACAGATATATAGCTATAGCTAGCTGCCTCATTTCATTTGTTGTGTCTTTCTGTGCAACTCCAATCCACACTCCAATCCCCTGACTCACATGCGATTTCAATTTCGTTTTTTGTGCAACTCTATAAGTTACGAGTGATATTTGCCAACTCTTTGGCTCTTGGCCCAAAAGCCAAGCATCAATTTGATCAGCTTGGCGCCAGTCTTTAATATGTTTTCGTTTCTTTTCTTTACGTTTTGGTTTTTTATGGTTTTTTTTCTGCTTACGTTTTCTTAGTCTCTTGTATGGTTGTTACACGCCATTTAGTTTCACTTTGCATATTCATGGAATTTTTTGGCCACAACCACAAGAATATTATTCTACATACTTCTGGTCAAATGCACGTTGTGCTTACCCATCCTCTTTCCCACCTCCAACTCCCATTTTCTACAAATATTGAACAATTTTCTTTCATCTCGTGCAAAACTTGCATCCAGCAACGAAACGAACTCAAATGATAAGTGAAGTTCTGTGGCCGAAGTTGAAATGTGGCTGCAATTTTTCGGTTATAGAAATTGCTTTTCTTCTACATATATTTCATATGTCGTCTATACTGTATGTTTGCTGATAAATTTGTGTACTTTTTGCTATCGAAATTGTTGTTTTTAGTTTGCAGCTAATTTGAAGTTTGTCGTAGCAAGTTGCCGAAATGAAAAATCAAAAGAAATTGCACATGTTTTCGGGCTAACAGAAGATTGGTTGGAAAGGTCTGATTGTATGTCTGCCAAGAACAAAATAAATTGACAAAAATAATTAAAAATCATATTGAGAGCAGGCAGAGTCAACTAGCATTATTATTAACTTTAATAAGCTATTGTATATAAACAATTTTTTAGTAATTATCAAGCAATTTAAATTTAAATCAGCATAATTTGGATGGCATCGTTAATGGTTTGTGTTTGTGTTTTTAGAGTATATTCAGTTTGCACTAATTTGCAATTCATTTGGCTAGTAATTTTTTCTTTGTGGCCTGTCAGAAAAATGCAATCAATTAATTGAAAGCCTCTAACAAACTGCTGGCAGCCAGACGACAGACGATGGGCGACACGCACTCATATGTCTAACAAATTTGTTTGCCAAACAGAATTTAAATTGAAAACGCTTAAAATCTCGATTCGAAAGCCCAATTGCAATCACAAACTGGATCTGGAAAATTCAACGGTAATAAAATTCGTTGTTTGTGTGTAAATTGATTTGCATAAAAACTAAATAAATTGCCAGACTATTTTTTTTTGTGTGCTGTGTGTTGTGTTTTTTTATTAAGGCGACAAACGTACGGTCGGAAAAAGATAAAAGTCAACAAACATATGACACATAAAATGCAAGAGAAACGCGTTTTATGAATAAACAAAATGCTAATACATTGACAATGCGTCCATTGAGAGCACACGAGAAGCCTGCGCAACTGGCAGGCGAACAGACAAAAGAGTCAGACGGGCAGACAGTGGAACAGGCAGACATTTAGACAGCCAGGGAGTAGTGAGAGGCGGTAGGAAGTGTAGAGTTATCAAGAGCCAATAAATATGAAAACTTGTACGAGTACTCGTAGAAAATACACACATGCAACATCAAGGGGCATGTGTCATGGGCAAACAGCTAGAGAATGCCAATCAGCCAATAAAAATAAATAAAAATAAAATGCATGAAATGTTGATATCCTAAGAAATTCGAAACTCTAACAAATCAATTCATCATTGAGTATAAAACTAGTAAAATTTTTATTCTAATGGTTACAAATATATATTTATTTATATAGTCGCTCATAACTTAAACTCTTTTTATTGTGAATTAAGTTAATGTTCAACTGGCGTCTTGAAAAGCATACGATTATGCGAGATGAAGTGCCTGAGGGTCTAGTTTCGCTTTTGGATTGAAATTCAGCTGCCAATTTGACTGGTTTTGAGTGAGCGCCTGAAAGTAGGCCACAGAAAAGCCGAGCAATTGGGGCCACTGCAGCGTCCTTTGGCTTCGCTGCTCCGCCTTTCGAGTGTTTGAGTGTGCTCCCAATGTGGGCTAAGTTGTTTGTTTCTTGTTTGTGTATTGATTAAATTAAAGACAACAGCGCCCAAGCAACCGCAGCGAGACCAACCAAACAGAGCCAAAGTTGCATTGCGTATACGTAACGTGTAACGTATATGGCGCACACATTAAAATTCAATTTACGTTCGCACTGACAGTTTGAACTTTAATTAAAGCCTCGACAGGCGTCAGGCAGTGCGACGGTGATAAGGGTCATTGATTAGGCAACATGCCAGGACATTTGGCAGGCACGTGTGTCCTGCCGGGCGAAAATAAAAGCCAAAGAAGCAGAAGCTACTGATGAAAAAGACACATAATAATCAGAAATCAACACACAAATAGCTAATGTCTAATGTAATTTATGTGGCAGCACCACAAACAACGACGAGCACCCCATCTCACCACTCTGCACCGCACTTGCCCGCAAAAGCTAATAAAGCATTAGTTGCTCTAGACCTCGAAATGACATTTTGACAGCTCCCAGCTAGCTGCCTTCGCTATCTCTTTCATTTCTCTCTATCAATGCCTAGGCAGTCGCTTCGACATTGTTGAAATTTTTGACTAATTAAGTCATTCGACTGGAGGTGAACTCCCTACCTAATGTGCAGGTGACACGCAAACACGTAGACAATTATCATCAGGCCAATGGCAAATGGCAAATGGCAAATGGCAGTGACAATTTTAGCATATTTGAAAGTTTTGGCGCCTGAAATTAATACTGTTATTTGTCAGCCTTAGTCGCAGACTGACAGACGGGAAAAACTGAATACTGAAAGTGTCGAATACCACAACAAATTAACACCTTTTATGCAATAAAATGTGAATGTCTTAATCTGACAAATATTTTGACTGCCTAAATGTTTGCACTAAAGATTAATTGTTGTTGTTTATTTAGGAGTATGTTTGGGAGTACACAAAAGAATTTATTATGACATCTAAGAGCAAAGTTTTAATACTTAACGATGTGTTTGGACTTAATATTTTATTAAATTAATAGCTGTGCGCCGAATGAAGTTGAAAATTCGGAAATTTACTTAAATTTTTCAAGACTTTTATGTAACACATTCAAGGCTTTCCATCTAATTTCTAGGCAATTGAAAGACTAGTGTCTGAAACCAAGTACCCAGACTGCATTGAGTTTTATTAGCAGCATACTAGACCCGTGCTATTCATAGAGCTCTTAAAACCTGGCCACTTTATAGTCCCTTTTTTCATTGTATTCCCTAGCCTCAAAATTAAAACTTTTACCTTTGCTTACACCCTCAGTAAGTGCGCATAATACCTGCTTCCTGGCCACAAAAATTCCCTCCTGCCACAGCTTTTAATTAAAGCTGAAGCAGAGTTTGGGTATGACAGGGACAGGGATAGTTGGGAAGAATGAAATGGAGAGCTTTATATGTACACGTTTTACTGCAACCAATTAAACCATAACGCATACATTATAATTTTATTTTTTATTTTAATATTTATGTGTTTTGCTATGAGCCCCATGTGATCATATCACACACACACTATACACACACGATGTCTCGGTTACAACATGTGCCATAAAAATGGCGCCCAATTACTTAAAACTAACGAAAAATTCCCCAGGCGTTTGCTGTACAATTTGCGTTCATAAATATAAATATCACACCTTTTGCCTGCTTTCGTTAGTGTTGTTATGTAGGCTTTGGGCCATGTCTGTGTGTGTGCTAACCAGGCTAAGACAATGTCACAACTACAACTAGCTCCCCACTTTCCCAGCCCCTACTGCTTTTATCTCTTTCCCACTCTCTTGCTCCGTCTCTTTCGGCTATATGCAAGTAATCAAAAATGCAAATCGAGCCCATGAATTTCGAATTAGTTTTTAGCTCGCCTCGCAACAGCAACAGCAACAACAACAACAACATGTAGAGGCTTATAACTAACGCGGATTTTAGGCTAACGAACACACGTACATGTACACACACACACACACACAAATGTAGATATAGACAGATACAGACTTCTGTACGTGTAACAAATTTGTATCAGTTAGTTTGTGCCTCCCTCGCAGCGTTTACGTAGCCCTGCCAAAATAAAAACGTGCTGGGAAGAGAGCAGGGAATGAAAATAGTGGAAATGCGCGTGCGACGCGTTTTGTCAGGCAACTGCACTGCAAGAAATATTCAAGTCAGTCCGTATTTTATACAAATATGTTGGCTATGATAAATATACTAAAATTAGCAGTGCTATCTAAAAGTATTTTCTTGCAAAGGCTTTTTTAAATGCATATAAAATATCAGCATTCATTAGTTGTTACCAATAAAATGTTATACACCATGTTTAATTTAAAAATGAAATTGAGTAACTGGGTTAATTGTGCTCATTTATATAAATTTATTTAATTATTGCTGTTGTAATTATAAAAAAAGACAACAAATTGTTAATTAAAACACTTAGCAATTAATATGTTGAAAAAAATGGAAAGTGTATCGATGCAATAAAATTAAATAGGGTTCAATATCAATCAAAATTATAGGGATTACAACAGAGCTCTCTCTGTCTCTCTGTTACTCTCTTTCTCTCTCTCTCTCTCTCAGTCCAACAAAGAAGGAAGCCATTAATAGATACATCACTATTGAAAGACGATCTTTAAAATCTCTTATTTATAAAACAGAAATTTTTCTTACTGCGCTTTTCGTCTCCATGTTAACTTTTAAAATCACCCCAGAATGTAGTGCACACTAAAAAATAGATGACAATTTATGTGCAGTGTACAACCTGTCGGTTGAATTCTTTGGTAGTTCTTTATTTTGTCAGAGTAGATTGTTGGGTGTGGGGTGAGGGGAAGTGGAACGAAGGCGGCTGCGTTTCGTGGTCCGTTTTGATTTGCGGCCTGTTGGTTTTTGACTCTGTAGGGGGCTGTACGTGACGCGCATTTCCGCTCGGTGCCCATCAAATATAAAGTGCCTGCAATTTATACTTGAATTCCAACTGTAAAAGCAGCAGCAGCATCAAATCAATGTAAATATTTTCGAAACGCCTTTTGGACAGGCTTAAAGCGGATTCGCTTAGATGAAGTACCTAGAATGCTGCTGCATTAGTTGTTGTGCCGTCTCTCTCTCTCTGTCTCTCTCTCCCCATCCCTTTCCCTTTCAGAGTTGTGAAAATGCATTCGTTTGGCTTTCTTTAGGGTTCGTTTTGGAGCTTGAGGTTTGGGGTTTTCTTTTTGCTTTTCCCACCGGCATTTTCAATTTTACTTTATATGCAAATTTGGCATTTTGTAGCAACGCCAAAGCTGCGGCAGCGGTTGCCATTGATAGGGCTCTTGCCCTACTGTTCTGACCCATCCCCACACCACCCCCTCCTCATCTCACTCGCTATTCTGTGTGAATGCTTTAAGCCAGCTTTAGATGGAGGCTGTGCATTGCATTTGAATTTCTATAAATTTTACATTTTCCTATTTACCAGCAGCTGCAATACAAACCAGCCAGCTAAAATAAAAGTCCAGCAAAATCGGAAAGCTCTTTACGTGCTTTTCTATTTAACTTTGTTTTGAATATATCAGAAATAAATGTGATTTATTTATTGCTATGCTTTTACTGATTGCCAGCAAAAAACCTAAGCCTTACCTATTTTTTGGATGATATTTGAATTGAATATATCTCTTTAACGAGCGCAGCAGGACAGTAGCAACAACAATTGTCAGTTAATCTGTACTTTGAATTATAAACGAAATTTGGATTTCGGAATCAGAGCCTTAAAATAAACGAAGCATACATCAAGGCGCACTCAGGCACGTAGACCACACGCAATGGCATCGTCAACGACAACGGCAATGGCAACTGCCAAGAATAGCTGCCGACTTGCTATTAATCTTAGACAGGCGCTAAGCTAGCTATATGACACGTAGTTACTCCCAGTCTCCACAGGGTCCTCCTCCTGTCTCTTTGTCCTCGCTCTACGTTTAATGGCAACACTCGTTGGCCGCCTACACAACAAAGTCAAAAAAAGCGAGAGCCAAAGGAAAATCGGCCAAAAACGTTGCTGATGACGTTGGCAATACCATTTGCCGTCGGCAAAGTGTCAAAGTGCTAAAGTATGTTCAAACATTCATAAGATTTTCCCTCTCTTCCTCTCACTCTCCGTATCTCCATCAACCTTTTGGTTTTGTTTATCTATCTATTTGTCTGTTTGTCTGTCTGTTTTTCTGTTTTTGCTGTTTCTCTGTTACAGTTTTTGTGGTATTTTTTGCTAATATTGGCAATAAAAGGTAGCAGCATCCATTTGGAGTCCAAATGAGAAGAGTTTGCCATCTGCATGTCAGTAGTGCTCAAGTGTTTTGTTAGGCTCTTTGCGTACATGGCATTGCTTTCAATGTCTGTAACTAGACACCAGTGCGTATGCGTGATATGTGCTGAATGATGTGTTTGTTGTGTGCTGGCGACCAGCTCATTATGTGAAGCTGTGTCAAGCAGTACACAGAGAGAAATAGTACGGGAAACTTTTCCAAAAAATCCTTATTGAGTTCAAAAGGTTAAGAGTAGATTTTGGTAGCAGAAAATCATATTTTTTTAGGGCTTGAATTCAATTTATAAAATTATTTCATTTTTAGCACTTTAACGCCTTTCGTTCAGTGCTCTGTGCTCTCTGTTCTGGGCAGGTGATTGTCCTGTTCTGCTTTGGGCCATCCAAAGCGTTGAGTGTCTGCAGTCCGTGGGTTTCTCTCAAGATGTTAGCTCTGCGTGTTTTGCCTGCTCTCTATTAGCCAGGAGTTCATTGCACTTGCACTAGCAATTCCATGTGCTATTGTGAATCATTTTACATTTAATTTTCTTGCTCTCTTCTTGCCCAGAAATTTCAATTTACACTTTGCTGTCTGCTGCTTGCTGTCTGCTGACTGCCGTCTGCCGTCTGCTATGCTGCACATGCCACACTGCCTGGAGCGCGAAAAAAATGTAAATTGAAAATGCTCATATGCAATTTGTTTGGCTTGCAGCGCGCGGCTAAAATTTTTGAACAGTTTGCCAGCCATGGCTTATAACACAGATACATACACACATACGTACATACATTGTTGTCAGTTGCTTTTGGTTACAATCGTTTGCTTTACGAGCTCACAAAAGCATTTGGCATTTTATGCGAAATTTTTGCGAAAGGCACTGTAAAAGCCGCAAAGACCTATGGGAATGAGCATTACTGTAGTTGCAGCTCCCACACACACACACACACACACACGCGCACACACTCATACTTTCACGCAGTGCTTTAAAATTAAGCTTACATTTTTAATGTCCCAGCAGCTGCCATGAAGTCAGGTTTTCTTTCATTCTGCACTCGATTTTCCCAGCTTTATGATTGCCGCTTTAATGGTCATGACTTTGGCAAACGTAGAGAAGATTTTGTGGAGGGAACAGGCACTGGCACTGGCTCTGGCACTATAAGTAGTTAAAGCCATTGCATGTGGAAATAAGTCCAATAATGTCTCGGTATTCCAAGCAAATGACAACAAAAGAATGTGAAAGAAGTCATCTTTTTGATTATCCTACTACAAAGGCTCCTGGGAGCATGGAATTGCTGTGTTTATGCTTCAGCAAGGAGCCGGTTTGGAGTTTAAAGCAAATATGTGGCAGTATTCGAATGCAGATGCTCAAAAGCTGGAGTATTTGAGAGTGGAGTCTTTTTCCCACTCCCCTCTTTGCTCTCCCATAAATCAATGGTCATTACTTCAATCTCTTCATAATGATTATTGCTGCAACAAAATCTATGTTTAGCCATGATTACAGAACTGATTATGCTCGCATGACAGCTTAATTCATTTAACATGCCTTGCTCACTGAATCGCATACAATTAAATATTACTCATACGCCACATGGGGCCATGCATCACTGAGACAATAGCAGTGGCAGTTACGGCTATAGTTACAGAATCTTCTGCCTCAACTGTAGATGGCTGCAAGCGTGATTGAGCTGCGGAATTCAGTTACGCCAAATCACGTTGCAATTGCCACGAGACAAGGACGAGAACAACGATGACTACGACGCCGTCGCCGACGATGACACTCATTAGACCAAAGCGTGATGCGTGACACCAAGTTTAAATTGTTGAAAGACACGCCCCCCAACCTACTGCCCCTCAGTTACAGCACTCATTGCTACTCATTCATCTCCTGCTGCCTGCACAGTGCAGCGTAATCTTGGCCATTACTCAAAAAGTAGCTGGGCACGTAACGGGCCACAGTTAAAAAAATGAGCAAAATTGAAGCAATGTAAACGAGCAATGGGTTTGCTACGCCAACCCTCCCACTGTCTCCTCCCTGCGTTATATTCCCCATTTGCCCCGTTCTCCCAGCTGAGCTGTAATTCGAGCTGTTGGCTACCAGCTCACCCACAAGCGAAACCGCTTTAACGGCTCTTCCTCGTGCTGCTGGTGACATTTGTAGTCTGCTTGTGTTTGTCGTGTACATACAGTTTGGTGTTGCTGTGCTGCTGTGTCCTTGCCCCACTGTCAGTGCCACAGATGCCACTGTGTTGGCCTTTGAAAACAGAAGCGTTTTTTGGTTTGTTGCAGCGCCTTGCGCCGCCTTTGCTTTTGGTGCCTCGCGCCTCCCTCTAATGGCTTTGTTATGCTAATTTCTTGACGCCTTCTGGCCATTGAAGTCGCCTGCCTTACTCCCAATCCCCAAGCCCCTTTCCCCTGTGCACCTACCTCCTCCCCCGCTTTAACTTGTTATTATTGTTGCTGTCTTTGATGCTGTTTTTTGGGTCTCTTTTTTAATACAACAATTTTCGTTGCCCTCTGCGCTAATTTAATTATATTTCTTTATGTTGCTTATAGTTGTTTCTTTGTAGGGTATGCAGGCCATAAAATTAATATTTTTTAAATAAATTTTTTGAGTTATTTAAATTTTTGTAATAAATTAAAAAGCGGAAGAAAAGTAAAGCAGTTTATTTAAAAGCAAAATGGTCTCTTCTAAGTTACACGTAGTATGCTAACGTCTATCATTTTGATGTAATTTCATTGAACAAAGAAAGCTGCATAAAAAAAAGTTGTTACATTTCCCATTTGGCCCCTGCAAATGTAAGTAGCCGAAAAGGCAAAGCTGAAGCATAAAATATACAAAATACAAAATACAAATGTTCACATTTGCAACATCATTTTCCAGCAATTTTGCCACGGGCATTCGCGCGCGACATTTCAGTTTTTCACTTCAGTTTTTCAGTTGAGTTTTTCAGTTTCCATTTTCCATTTTCTTCTCTCTTTGTGTCGTGCTCCGCAGCATCTACACACAATTTTATTTACTGTTGTCACTTTGGCTACCCCAAAAACATCATCGTCTCATCTGCTCTGCTCTCAGCTGCTCCTTGTGGAGCAAACAGTGAGAATTCTCCTGCATGTGCCTTGTGTGCTGTGTACTGTGTCCTGTGACTCTGGGTCCTCCGTGCGTATGCGTATGGCTCTGTCTGGCTGCCTGTCTATCTGTCTGGCTGAGTGAAAGGACTTACCCTATAAGCCTTTTATAAGCATCGCATAAATTCTTTGTCAATTGTGGCAAATGTTGCCTGCCTAGCTCTATGATTCTATGGCTCTCTCCATAGCTGTTTCTCTTGTTCTCTGCTTCTCTGACTCTGCCTCTGCCTGACTGACTGCCAGTCAGTTTGCCTTCGAGCTCGTCATTGTTCTGGCTCTAGTTGTGGTTCCGACTCCCCCTCTATGTGTGTGTGTGTGTATAGATTCCTCGAGCTATTTTTTTGCATCTATCTTTTGGACCACATACGTGCTCTCTAATTGTGCCACGCGTATAGGCCAAAGCCTTGAGTTGGTAACTAGAATTTGATTGTGCCAAGGCATGAGAGTGCATTGATTGGATTACTAACAGAGACACTCATGATAACGTCGACTGCTCGCCTCTCCACACAGATTGGCCATTAATGTTGGAGTATAGAGAGGCCATGCGTCATAAAGCCGAGCACTCAAGTGGAGCTTTATTTCAAGCAGATCAAGTATTCTCACTAAAGCAGAGGTTATAGTTTGGCATATTTGGTGATATCAAGGGCTTACACTTAAATCTGCATTCATTAGTTTAACAAACTATTATTTTTGGACGAGCACTATGAATGGAGAACTCTTTACCGGAAGGCAGCTCATAATGTGGCTCAGAAATTAAATATAATATGCTAAAAAAATTACCTTTTATTCTGTGTATATTAAGCTTAAGTGCTCCTTATTGTTCTCCCTACTAAAAAAACAAGTAGGAAAGGCTACAGTCGAGCGGGCCGACAGTAAAAGACCCCGTACTCCCATAATAATGCGCATTTGTATTTAATTTGAATTAAAATTTTATAACGAAATTTAAAAATTAAAATTTATATGTACATTTTGAATTGATATTTAAAAAAAATTAAGTTAAGAATTCTCATTGCCAGCATTCGAACCTACGACCCTCACGCAACGATTTTACATCGCGCCGCAACTCTACCATTCGCACCACTCACCACTTTCAAGCATGTTTCGCTTATTCGCATTTACATGTTATACATACAAGTACACACTCGTTTGAAATTATGTGTATGCACATATGTATGTATGCGTGCCTAGCACTGGTCGGCACGGCGGCGTCGCAACGTCGCAGCGACGCAGCGTCTGCGAGCAGACGCTGACGTCACACAGGCGGCGAAATTGCAGCTAAATTACATAAACTTTCTAAGCTAATAACTTTTTTGTTAATTGACGGATTTTAACGCCGCTAGGAATATAGTTTGATATGATATTCCTCTCTTCGAATAATTAATTATAAACACTGTACTATTTGACTAAATGCCCTAAATCCTGCAAATTTTGAGCTTGAATTTTTGAACGTTTTTTAGCTTTTATGAGAAAAGGGGGCGTGGCAGGCCAAAATTTTGAATGGCATTGCATTAAGGCTGTCTCTAGCAACTCTATCAACCAGAAATGGTGTTCCTAAGTGCCATAGTTACTGAGTTATTGGCCTAAAACTACATTTTTTTTCGAGGTGTGTCTGGTTTTTTGCTAATTGCGGGGGCGGTGAGGGGCGTGGCAAAAATTTGAAATAAACTTAACCTGCGTAAGATAATAACGGACTTTCATTATAAATTTGGTGGCTCTAGCTTTTGTAGTTTAAAAGATCCAGGTGTTCATACGGACGGACGGACAGACAGACGGACAGACGGACAGACGGACAGACGGACATGGCTATATCGACTCGGCTGTTGATGCTGATCAAGAATATATATACTTTATGGGGTCGGCCACGCCTCCTTCTGCCTGTTACGCACATTTCGCTTCTGACAAACCTAATAGACCCCTCTACTCTTTTTTAGAGTACGGGGTCTAATAATTTTTCTTGATTTAATTGCTTTAATTTTTAATCACATCATTTATTCACTCCCAATTCATTCTTGTTTAACTTTTACTTACTCCGCAAATTCCCACAGCCTTCACTGCTGTTCATCGACTAATGTGTTATCATTTTCATGCAAATATAACATAAATATATATAAAGCTTGTATATATGCTTGTAAATTCTCCTGTGCCCCGAGCTAATCATCTTGGCTTCTTTTAACATTCCGCGTTGGCCACTTGCAAGTTCCTGTCAACGTCGACGTCAACGTCAAATCCCTGGCAAGATCGCATTCCCAGGGCGGCACTCCAGGCCTTGGCTAAGTAACTTAAAGTGCTTCGCAGCGCAGCTCCGCACAAATACTTATGCAAAACATTTTCCCCCCACACACACACACACACACACACACAGGGAGTCACACATGCACACACAACATATTGACAGGCCAACTGAGAGGAATTCACTTCAGAGTTTGTAGACTAAGGAAGAATCCAAGCGTTATGAGTGTTTTCCCATTCGACACGCACCTTCCCCCCTTCCAAACCCCTACCCCACTGAGAGCCCTTTTCGCTTATGTCTTGTGATTGTCATCACACATTATTATGCTTTATTTCCGAGCCTTCTTTTACTTTTATTAAAACTGTCGTACAATTTACATATACAGTCAGTCAGTTGTAGGGCGACGGTTTCCCACTGGGCGGACTGATGTCTCGGCATGTTGTCCTCCTTGGCCAGTCAGGGAATAGCTGGGTTAGCTCCAGATCTGGGTTTAGGTCTTGGTTTGAGTTTGGTTTTGGCTTTGGTAACTGGGGTGCAGCTTCTATCCCTGTCAGTGCTCAGAGGTCCTCAGTCCTCAATTTTGTTATTGTTTTCAGGCCCAAACTGTTTGGTTTTTTCTTTCCTCGTCTTCGTCTTCGTCTGCTTCTTTCTCTTTTTGTTTTCTTTGCTGAAGTGTTTACAACACTTCCGGCGCATAATGGAAAACAAAAGGCTTAAAAGGATACACAAAGGATTTGAGCAATCAAGTGCGCTTTAAGAACTTTTGCCCCATCCGACGACGATAAGCGTCTACCGATAACAGTTTTTGCACCTACCATTTACCTGGACTTTTCTCATTTTTTCCGTTTCCTTCCCCCTTTATTCCACTCTTTGCATTCTTAACCCCTTCACAATATTGCTGAGTTTTCAATATGCCGAGGCCCACGTATGCCCCATAAAATATCTATGTCTATGTATGCCTTCCACTATAGAGAGGAGGGCAGCAAAAAAAGGTTGACGGCAACATAAAACTTCAAGTAGTTACGTTCAAATGTCTGCACGGCTTAAGCAACAATAGCAGCAACAACAACGACAACAACGGAGCAGCTGAAAGCTATGAAAAGTCTGAGATATTTGGAAGGTCCTGGCAGTCGAAAGATAGCTAAAGGACGCAGGCAAAGGGAGCGAAGTCTTTATGTCGAAAGTTTTCCATTGCACGCTTCCCTCTGGGGGGAGCGAGGAAACATTGGATTCAATGGGAATTGTAATTATTTTACAAGAAATTGTACAAAAGCATTGCAGAAATTTGAGAATCGCTGTAAAAAGGCACAATATAGCATTCCTGTTCAAGCACTTGAGCTACACTTACACTTCACAGGAATACTTTTTGTCAAATATTTCCCTAACTGTGTTAAAATGTGCTTAACATGCTTTCGCCAAATATTAAGTCATAAAGAGAGTTCTTAAAGATTGAATTGAATATTTGGAGGGAATAGGAGTTAAAACATTAAATCAATTATTTTAAAGGCACTGCTTACATTTCTGGTCTATGGAAATGCATTAATTTAATAAGAGTCTAGATGCTTAACAACTAAGAATTAAGGACAATAAATTGTTATATTTTATATGCTTAAAAATGATATCAACAATTTTCTTTAAGTTTATTTTATCTAAGCTTTCAAAACACAATAAATTTACCAAGCTTAAGGTTTCACCCTACCTTAAAAATTAAATTCATTAAGCCTTCTAAATTTGTATTTTTAAAGTCCTACCACTTTATGTATAACAATATGTTACTTTGATCTGCTTGCTCTACTTAGCAATAAAATCTTTGTTTATTTCATTTGAGAAAACTTTTAAAACTCTTTAATTAGTTTAGTCACGACTTTAGCAACTGTCTCTTCCTCTTCTTTGCAGATGCTTAGCCCACGTTTCAGAGATAGACACGGCCAGCACTGGCTGCTGTTGTTGCTGTGCGTGTTGGCCACGTTAAGTCTGTGCCTCGCATGTCGTGTCTCGGAATTCTCGTGCAAAGGAAGTGGGAGTATTGGTAGCATCTGTGTGCCACTCGACAAGTACTGCGATGGACGCAGTGACTGTGCCGATGGCAGTGATGAGCCCAAACACTGTTCCGGTGAGTATCTGCAGCCAGTTTGTATGCTTACTGAAAAATATATCGCCAAACTCTGTATCTTTTTCTTGGACAGTCTGCAATCGGACGTATTATGGTGATATTGGACGCACATATGCCATAAAAGTGCCAACGCCACAGTGGAATAAATTGCCGTTCCTGTGTCACTTGACATTCACCGCGTCCGGTCATGATCAAGGCGACATCGTGCAGGTGAGTGACAAGTGCAGGTGTGGGGTTGGGGGGGGTAAAGAGTTGCATTCTCTGTTTTTGCACTGTAGTGTTTACTCGACTGTTGTCCGGTTGTTGTCGTTGTTGGCTTTAGCACGCCGTAGGCCAAAGATTAGCAGACGCGACGGCGACATAAAACTGTAATGCACACAGACAGCAAAGAAGCGTGAAAGCGACTGAGTGAGACGGAGCATGAGAGCGAGCGAGTAAGCTAGTGTCGCGTACTTGTATCTGCATGCAGGAGTACGCAGCACTCTCATGCAATGAAACTGCAACTGAGTGTGGAATTTTCATTGTTGTTTTCGTTGTCTCGCATGCAACTTCACGTACAAATGCAACGTGAAATATTTCGTCACAAGGTAGAGATATAAAGAGATAGCCAAGTTGTGCCAAATATTGGTTACTCTTACCAGAAAAAGTCGCAGGGAACATAACTTGAAAAAAAGAAACTTATATAAAATTAATACATGAAATGAACCTATGAAAGTTTATTTTTAAATAAAAAGTCGTATTCAGTATATTATTTTCTGTATATTAAAAATCACTCAAATTTCATAAGAAGATTAAGATCTTAAAGCTTTGCTCTGCTACACTTCCCATTACCTTTTACTCTACTGCATAAAAAGAGTATTTTAGTTTCAGTTATCAAAGAAAGATTCATCACTTTCAGTGCCGTATTTTGCTGTACCATTTTACGGTGATGGATGTCTGGGTTGTTCGCAGTGCTGACTTTATGTGCGTGCTCAATTAGGGATATGACTGAGCTATGACCCAGAGTTGTCTGACGAGCACTCTTTAAGCGAAGGCTTTAAAGTGCCCTGCAGGGGCACTGACGAAAGCGTTGACAATAAAATTAGACACGCTTCAAAACATTTTTGGTGAACTGTCAGAAAAACGTCAATTTCAATTTCCAAAATAATTGATTTCCCTGCAATTTGCGTAACAGCGCAATGAGCAGTTAGCTGAGAAGCCGAGAAGCTGCGAAGCAAACGATGAGCAAGAATTGGATTTATGGAGTGGGTTGCGTTACCAGGGTTGAATAATGCGCCTCACACCACTCGGCTGGGTGTGTAGCTGTAAATAGGACAGAGTAGGAAAAATAAGAAAAACAGCAGTCAGATAGAAGATGCTGACAGCGAAGTGAGTCCTTTGCTGCTCCATTTCTCAATCATTTTCGTAATCCGTAACATTGCCTGTGCCTTGACTATACTATATATAGTATATATAAAATGATATATGCAAAGTTGCCGACTGCTTCGGCAGCTTTGGAAGCTTTGGCAGCTTTGCACCTTGCACCAAATCTGTCATGCATAAGTTATAACTTTTATTTTGTGTTTCCGCATTTGTAGACCACGCTGATAAACGTGGCTGATTTTGCTCGCAACGCGTATAAATCATGTGCCTGGCTTTTCCCTTTATCCAGCTACATACCTCAGTGCCTCTATACCTCCATACCTCTGGCTATACCTCTTTCCCCATGCTTATTCACTTTTCTTCCCGCTGGGTGCTGCGTCTACGTGGGAAATTGCTTGAAATAATAATGTTACGCGTTGGTTTAGGGGACAAACTCGTCCTTGGCTTGTCTGTCTGTCTGTCAGCTTGTCCCGTCGTACATATTGATTGATGATTGTCGGTGTGTGTTTCCCCGTCGAGAGCAAAAGTTTAAATTACCCTAGCTCCAATTTCCCCCCCTTGGACTCCGTGTTGCTGCAACTTTTCCCGCGGCTAATTTTTAATGGAAATAACTTGGCCCCAAAATACTCCCGCCATGATGCGTTTGCCAATATTTTTTATGCTTTAATCAAATATCCTGAAGTTGCACTCTGTAATTTACGGCACGAGCTGAGCGCATTTTTCACGCCCTTAAGTGGGCGTGCCAGCTGAAGCGGGTGACTTAAAGTTCGTGCCACTGATTGGAGTAAAAAAGCGAATTAAATACGGCTAGAAAAATTCATTTATTTCACCGTATTTTTTAAGTCCACTGCTGCAATATTAAATTGTTGTAATAAAAGCCAGCGAGTTTCACCAGTCACATAAATCAACAGATATTTTCATATAAAATTCACAGGGTTGCATAATTTTTAAGTTTTTTATATGCCATTTTTTATATTGTATTTTGGTTTTGTTGCCCTGTACACTGTTTTTGTTCCCTTTTTGGTTAGTACTTTAAATGCGCTCTTTATGTTTGTTTATACATTGGAAACGGGACTTTTTATGTCACTTTTCTGCGCGATTTTCACATTTAAAAATGCATTTTCCTTTACACCCTGTAAATAATTCAGCATTTTTCTGGTATTTGGTAACGTTGATTGCACAATAACAGTACAAGAGTTTTATTCTTTATCAGCAATTAAAATTCTTTTCAACAGTATAATATTTATGCTATCTATGGTTATTATATTTTTAACGTTATCAGACTGTACAAACAGTTTGTACTTCCCTATTCATTTTTATAAGCTCACATGTATACGAAAGCCTTTCAGCTACAATTTTTTGCCCCAGGTTTTAATGTATTCTACATCAAGCAAATAATAATAAAAACATTTATTTGCGAATTCTAAATGAGCACCTAAGTTACACAGTCCAAGTTTTGCGTCAACTTGCAAATGCATTTGCAAGTTCCCTCTGCGTGTAGAACACGAGTTGTTAAATGGACAGAAATAAAACCATTGCTCACTTGAAAGCGTTACATGTGGCAACAACTTTGGCGCAACTTTCATTCAACATGCAAAACTCCATAAAGAAAGACGAATGAGAACGACACAAAACTTTAAATACCCGTTACTCAAGTTTAGCTACGAGTCGTTAGCTGTAGAGATGCATAAACTGTTGCATGCTTTTAGGTGCTCTCATTTATTAACAGCTTTTTCATATGTACGCAATGTCACTCACTCCTCTTACTAGTGAAACAAAGATTATAGCATACCCCGTTTGCACGACTAACGGGTATTGGAAGACATAATTTACAGGGTTTCTGTAGATTCGTGTGTCCAGCTGAACTGCGAAAGTTGGAAAGTTTTTAGCAAGAGTTTGGCAGCGAATTCAACCCCCTGACGACCATCATTTCCATAGATATTTCGAGTTTATTTCGGTTTGATACACGAAATTAAAATCGTGTTTCATTCTATTTGCTGTGTGTTGTGCGTCTGTGTTTACGTGCGAGGTGTTAAAAAATGTATAAAGCCTCAGAAAGTTGAACCCTTCTTTACCGAAAAGAGTTTTGTTTGTGATTTGGAAAATGCCAAACACACGCACAACTTTATTTGCATATTTTATTAAAATACATGCACACACACACACAGATACACAAGAATTCACATTCATACATACATACACAAGTATATTGCAACAGACACTTGACTCGGAGTTGAGACCCATCTTGAACTTGTAGATACTTTTTCACCGCATTCTCCGTTAGCCAACTGTGTTCTGACCTTGCTCTCTGATGCCTGCTGTGTGTGTGTGTGTGTGTTGTCTTTTTTATGGCCAATCTAATATGCAAGCAGAAAGGGCAGTGAATTGTGCGGTGTGGGCGTGGCCAAAGGGTCTCGCTGCCTCGCTGCCTTGCTGCTTGCAATTGAATTTCATTTGCATAACTTTAACGTGTGTGAAACTAAACGAACATAAAATATATTTGAAATACCCTAGGTATTGAGTCCACAAAGGGTATTTTGCTATATATTGGCCATTTTATTATTAGAGTTATAAGTGGTTTGATTTTGGGCTCATTTTTCTAATACTTTGCCTGCTTGCAGGGCAACGTTTGGTCGTGTTTACTCCTTTTGCTGTACCTCAAAGTGTCTCATAAAAACTAATATGTATGTATATGTATTTATATGTTTCTCATACATTTTACAGATCATCTTTGATGGCTTTACGGTGGGGCGCTTCGATGAGGGCATGGTCGATACGGATGTGGACGGTTATGAAACGAATCTGAGTCCCACCGGTGAGCTACCTGGCTGTCCCGAGGGCTTTATGCAGGTGAGTGCAAATTTAATTTATTAAAATTGAAATTGAATATTACGTAAGTTTGCTCGAAGGAGGAGGAGGAGAAGCAGTGGGAGGAGTGGGAGTTGAAGTCGTAGTCTCTCCAGTCCATTGCCCTCCTCTTCACATAGTTGTATGTTGTAACTTGCACTCCATTTGCTGTTGAACTTGCGTTCAACTATAATTTTATGTTCCACACACACAGGCACACACAGGCACACACAGACACACTTATAGCCAGTGCTTGTGTGTGTTTGTGTGTAGAGGGGACAGTTTTATTCTCGGGGTTGTGACTCGTTCATGCTCCGTCCTGCGATTCAATCAATGTCCGAGTAATTCTGTAATTTTCTGTTGGTTCTGTTGACAAATGCCACATTAGCTCAGCAAATTGAATTGAATTGTGAACGCCTGTCTCCCTCCCACACTCACCCTCTCCTTATCTCCTCGTTGTTGTTGTTGTTGTTGCTGGGCAGCAAATAAGGAAAGGCAATGAAAACGAAAGCAAAAGAACGAAACGAAACAGAACAGAACGGAAAACTATTTAACATACATATATTTTTATCACAATTTTTGCGGCTCCACGCTGTTGACATTGCTACTTTGTCGAGACATTTTGGTCTCTGCCACGCCCCCGATTGCCATTTGGAACAGTTTTCCTTCTTTCCTTTTTTGTTTTTCTGGGGACGACAGTAAAACTAAAGCCCTAGCCAAATAAAATGTACCAAATCCCCGTAATTGACTTGTGCAATATGTTCAAATGTACATTTGTGTATATGTATCTACAGCAGCGTATCTTTGTATCTGTAGCTGTTTCTGTTTCTCTTTCTGTCCCTGTCTCTGTCTCTGTAGTGAAATGTACTTTTATAATCTGATGCTGCTGCATTAAGTTAAATGTAGTTTGTAGCTGAACAGACATCATCAAGGTTTGGAGTTCGTTTAGAGATTTCATTCGCTCCCAAAATATCGGCTATGCACTTTGCATGCGCTTTTAGTTACCTTTGAGTAATTTTATGGGGACTGAGCACAGAAAAGATACTTTGTGTGGTATAGAGGAATTTAAGTGCTTGTTAATCGTTGAATTACCAGAGGAAGTTAGTTTTTTATTGAAGAAACGAAGGAGTGTAAGTATAGAACGCTATTTTACACGCTGTGATTTAGTTTCTGTAATCAAAATTAAGCGCCAAATGATTCTCAATAGGCTATGAACCTTTTGAAACTAGTTTGACAACAATATTTAATTACAAATGCTGTAAAAGAGCTTTTAATAATTATTAAATTGATCTGAGCACTGTTAGGAAACATAATTATATTAATTTAATATAAATATCTGTCTCAAATCGAATGGAAAAAGACTGAAAGAGACGAAGAGACAGAAAGATTTATGATTTATATAAACAAGGACAAATTTGTTCATTTTATTCCAAGGTCTAACAGTGACTTTAGTTATGTATTAACATTAAATTTAGCAACTTTAATGTCAAGTGCTTAAAAATTCAAGAGTTTGCATGAGTTTCACTTAACAGACATGTAATTTTATTTATTTGTAGGGCTTCTAGGTGAAAGTTGATTAGCATTTCTCTGATGGGCTTCCTTTTTGGGCCACGTGACATTATCTTTTGTAGTTGCGCTTGTAGATTTTTTTCTATGCCGCTGTCAAAATAGGCTCATCGTGGGTTTCATTCTCTTCTCTTCTATTCAACTACATGTTCTTGTCTGCATCCCACTGTAATGGAATCCAGAGCCCTCTATTAGTTTAGCGTTGCCCGAGTGATGCAGCAGTTTTTGTTTTAGGTTTTCGTCCTCTTTTTTTTGTGATCTGCCTGCCACGCCCTATGCTCGCCCCACCGTCTGCCTCTTTGTGACAATAAATTTTGAACAAGCGTGGGGCGTGCGCTGACATTCTGTGGTGCTGTCCAGCTCAACCATCCGTCGGTTCCCCGGTCTGTGCCTCCCTTGGACGTCCGTCTGTCTGTTGAGGTTTCATTTGGCACTTGACATGTGTACGGGAAACGAGTCCCGGCTCCAAACTCCAAGCACCCAACACGACTCGACTCCAAACTCCGGACTCCCGGAATTCAACTGCAGCGGGATGAAGGAATCTGTTCGTTTTTGTATGCAAGTTTGGGTTTTAAAATGCAGTTAAATATTTGCAAATTTTTTTGTATTTCGGGCATATGCTGAGGCCTCGTTGCAATTTTATAAACTCGTAACTAACCGCAGGTTTTTGTGTGTTGTCATTGTCCCGGTCTCGTTGCCGGTTTTTATCGCAGTCGCACCGCTCCGGCGCCTCTTTTTATTTATTTAAGGCAAACATTTTGAACTGCTGACGCGGTTTCAGTTTTTATTCCCATCAGATATTCGTTTATTTTCTTATTTTCAATATTTTTTCTGTGCTCTTTTTTTGTCTTTTTTCCCGTTTGGTTTGCGTTTGGTTTCCTTTATAAATTATTCGTGTCATGACCTGGCCACATAAATTCTTGACCGTCTCTCATATTTATGCCAATCTAGAGTAGAGTTTTTGTGCCCGCACATATGAGTGCGGCCCGGAGTGCGTGTGAGTGGCTGCCAAGTAACAGTTTAATCAGTTATTCAATTTAGTTAGACAGTTTCAGTCTCATGCATATTGTACGAGGCAGTGCCGACCTTACTACGACCTTTTCTCTGGATTATTTTGAATAATTCAGCAACACTTTTTGCTTTAAACTCGGCCAACGGCAAAGTGCTGCAAAACTTGTTACTGCCGCTGCTGCTGCTTTGTTTATTTGCTAATATTGTTAATCATAAATAACAAAGTTTATGCATAAACGTATTAACCTAAATCAACAAAAACAACAACGGCAACAAGAACAACAACAACAATAGACAGTATAGCAGCATGGCGCAGACTGTTATCCTGCAATCCTTATAGCCAAGTTGTCCTTTGGCCTGGCCAGCTTGAGTAAATGACTCAATATTTGACAATCATAACATCCGCTTAGTCTCCACGCTTCATGTCCTGTGCCCTGTCCAGTGTCCTGTATCCTCCTCCGCTCTGTCTTCTGTCTTGTGTCACCTCCTTCCGCTTCTTCTGCTGCTGCTTGGCTAAGACAACAGCAACAATGCATTCGAGTTTGTCAATACCAATTTAAGCTTGTCCATCTATAAATATGTATATCTGTGTACATGTGAGAATAAATATGTGTCTGTGTGCTAGAGTGTGTGTGTGTGTGTGTGTGTGTGTGTGCCATAGACAAGCTCATAATTCAACTTGGCAAACTCCTTGGACATTCCTTTTCAGAACTCTTGCTCCTTTGCGCTGCCCAGCGGCATTTGTTTGTGTCGTAAATTTCCGAGTCAGAGCAGAGAAAAAAAGTCAAGGAAAGGTTTGCAAGTTTTCCTGTTTAGTATACCCCTCATAAAGAGCTTAACAAGTGGGGTGTATTAGCTTACAATAGAAGTTATGACAATACAAGACAGAGCTTAAAACTGTGTCCAAAAAAGTGCTTTTCATCTTCAATTATTATTTAACTGTGTGTTTATTTGTGAGGTTTAACCCAGCACTGGGTATCTGCGGGTTAACCTCATTAAAATCCATTACTTGTGAGCTATTTTTTCAGATTATTTATTATACATGAATGCATTGAATTGCAAATTAAAAGCTTCGCTCGGCTCCATAATTTATATTTAATGATTTTTTAATAGCAATGACGTAAAAAACTGTGGCAAATGTTTTAAATTACAGTAAATCAAACAAAAATGCAGACAGCTTTGGAAAGTTATCTCTGTCTCTCTCGCAGTCTGTCCCACTGTCCCTCTCACTGTCCCTCTCAGTTACTGCCCCCGTATGTGGGTTGATTACAGTGGAACGAATATGGCATTATGTGCTTAAATTGTTTTACAATTAAGCCTGCGATACAAGTAAAAGCAGGCGAATGAATGCAGTGTTGGTAAGTGAGTTGAGGGGGTCGGGGGAGAAGCGGTGGGGTACCAACCGGATGCAGCCATTGAAGGTTTCACTGTAGCGAGGCTTTTGTTTATTGTCGCCAGATTATGAAGCGACGATGTCCACACATAACAACAACTACAACAACAGCAATACTACAGAAGATAAAACTTTTATCGGCTATTGTTTAAATGGTGCGAAACTGCAGTGCTGCCTGATGATGAGCTGGCAAACAATAGCAGGTAAAATGCTCTGTCGACATTCGCAATTGAGCTTTGTTTAATTACTTAAAGTTGTTTCAATACAAGTCTTTAAGTTTCTGTATTCGAGCTCAATTTAATCTACCTTTTGAGACTAGATTCTTGAACTGCTTTGATAGGAAAAAGTAAATTAAAATGGAAAATGGAAAAGCTTAAAAACACAATTGTTAAAAATGCAGCACAGCTTGTTAAACATTTATGGCAATGCCCCAACTGACCACAATAATAATTCAATCAATTTAAAACCAACACTTAATCAAACAAAACACCACAAGACCAAGAAACTAAAATAAGAAAAGGACAGCAAGGGAAATGTTAAGCAAACCAAACGAGGGGGACACAGCAAGAGAGGGAGAAAGAACGAAAGAGAGAGACAGAAATAGACAAAAGCGAAATTCCAATAATTCGTTATGAAGTCGATGCTAATAACGCTCCAGTGCACACAATGGTCACAACGCAGAGGATAACAATAAAGCCAATGATGATTGTGTTGATAATGATAATGAAAACGATGATGATCTAAAGCATAGAGAGTCCTGCAGTGAGTGCTTAGGGTAAGGGTAAGGGATACAAAAACAGTTGGTGGAGTCCGAGGCAAAGTTTGCAATGAATTTACACAAAATCGAAATCAGAAAATTACCATTATGCCGGGCAGTCAGGCCTGCTCCAGTTTCTCTCTTGCTCATTGCATCCTCGTGGAGACTATTTCATATGACAGCAGTAAATTGCAACTCTAACCAGTTACAAATATTGACCAGAGCCCTGGCATGAACGACAACGATGGCAACTTTGCAATTACAGCAAAAAATTGTTGTTTGAGTTGAGCAATATGAGGGGGAGTCGAAGGAATAGCAGCCACAGGACATCGAACAGTTGCAGGACCCGTGCTGTAGCTGGACCTGGTTAGCTGTCTAGCTGGTTAGCTGGTCAAATAACCCATTAACTAAAAACTTAATCAATTGGAACCTCAGCCCCATTCATAAGCTGAATGCCCCGTTTCTATGAGGGCAATGCTGTAAATGAGCTGACGGCCTATCGATCCCTGAACCACAGGAACTGCACAAAAAAAAAAAGAGAATAAACCCCCAAACAGCCGTCATTGTACGCCCCTATTGATGATGCGGTTGGCCATTCTTGGTTGCCATTAGCGACATTACAGCCAGTCTATGCTCTGGCTATGTTCAATGAATGCTAATTGACAACTCTGGCAATTTTTCTATTGTTGCAACTCCCAAACGAGCTTGCAACTCGCTGTAGGGCACGTGCTGGAGCTTGTGGCAAGTCCGCTATAAATACTGATTGCCCAGGGAGTGAGTAATAATTTGCAGGAATTGTATTCATTATGAGCTTAATTAAAATATTTCACTACTATTTTTGGTTAGTGTTTGATAAGCATTGAAAGCACTTGAAGTGAAGCAGGATTTTTATTTAAAAATTGTATGAAATTTAAATATTTTAAATAGACAAATAAGGCAGAGAGTGAGAGACTTTAGTCCAGCTTATCGGGACATAAGATCATTTGTCTGTTTAACAACTTGTGCAGCCGTCGGGACAGTAAACTGTGTTGGTAATAGCATGTAATCGTGTGTAAAATATATGATTTTTTTTTATAATTGATTGATTTGGGTACGTACAAGTGGGTGTGAGCTGTGCAAGTGTGTGTGGGTGTGCGTGTGAGGGGCTTTATTTTTTGAAGCATACTCTTAGGCGCCTGGCAATCGCACTGCTTGTTGTTTCAGTTGGCGCACCTTTGGCAATTGCCAACAGTTTTTTGTGAAAAAACGCTTGGCTACCGAATATGTGGAGCACTTTTTGTTGCATTCATTCCTTTCACTGCCAACTGCAGTCGGCGAAAGGAAAGCAATCAAATATTGAGCACAGGAGGCGGCAAACGACGGCAGCAAATAAAATTTATACAACAGTCATAATCCATTACCCATGCCAGCTGCTCGGTATGAGCAGGCAGTGAAGTTTTAAATTGAATGGAACTCGTATTGGGATTGGAAGTGGAACTGGGACTGGGATTGGGAGCTGCGTTGGGTTGCCGCTTGGGCTGCGCGCATTTATTAATTTTTCAGTGGCAGTGTAAACAATTTTATGCATTTTCCCAGACTAAAATCGATGCAACAAAACAAGAGCCAAAAATCCACAAAAATCGAGTGCAACTTAACCCACTTTCGCAGCGTGCGAACGCTTTAAAATGTGTCAAAAAAAAAAATGAAATGAGAATAAAGACAGTTGGCAAATTGCATACTGTGTGTGTGAGGCAAACTTGATATTTAATTAATTTACTTTTATTTGTTTACTCTGCAGCTCAGCGAACTGGGTCGACCATTTACCGGAGGTTCCTGGTGTGGCAAGGCCACAGGACCGCAATTATACTTTAGTGAAACATCCACGGTGACAGCGTCCGTAAAGGTGAGTGAAGGACACCAATCTTTGGTCAGCAACTCTTAACCGTTAAGCAGATAAAATGACCTTAAACAAATATACGCTAGTTGACCTCTTTTTCAGCTGTTTAATTAAGCCGATCAGTTGCCACGCGGCATATCAGTGACGATTTGGCTGCAGCTTAAGCTTAAAGTCCACTTCAAATATTTTAAAGGGTCTCTCAAAAAGCGTACTCAATGTTATATATTTTTAATTTAAAAATGAACAACTTGCGCGGCTGCATGGCGTATGCGTAATGTTTACTTGAGCAGCCATTGCCACTTGCTGATTAATATTTAAATAAACGCGCGGCCATAAAGGAAAATGGACAACGGTCCTTGTTTCAGGTTAAAGCTTTCAGGTTTCAGCTTTTCGGTTTCAGCATTCGCCAGCGCATAAATTATGAAAATTAATAAAAATTCATGCTTGATTCAGGTCCCTGACCGGTCGCCAACCTTTCAGTCGATTGCTCCTGCTGTCACTGTCGCTGAGAGTGCAACAAATTGCTTCAAGTGATGATGAGTTGACGTGGTTGAAGATGGATGAATTGAGAGTGCAGAGTGCAGCATGCAGATTGCTGATTGCATAATTAAAAGAAAATTGCGTGTGCAAATGACAATATTTTATAGCAAAAAAAAGGAGAGAGAGAAAGCGAACAAGTCTACGTTTAACTCGTTACACTCTGGAAAGTGTACACACTCCTTTTGCCTTGACAGATGTCGCTCACTTTTCGACAAATAAATATTTCAATGGATATCCCACGATCAATGTCCTTTGTCTCTTGACTGACGACATACCATATTCCCATATTCCCTTCGTATTTGCCAAAGTATCTGCCTTTTATCTGAATCTGTATCTGCTTTTATTTCCACTCAATTCTCAGGTCATTTCAACTCGTGCCTTTATTGCATTGCAATTCGTTTCATTTTCTTTTTCTTTTGCTCCTTTTCGTCTTTTCGTTGTCGTTTTCGTGTTTTTTACAATTTTCTGCTTTGACATTTTTCAGGTATTTCATCCGCCACGCAATATACGAGACGAGAAACCCTTCGAGTTCAGCATAAGATACAAATTTATTAGCCAGTCCGATGCAGTTGTAAGGTAAGTTCGTTGGGAATGAAAAATGCAGCTAAATTGTTTCACAGCGCAAAATTGACAGTGCAGTGAAATTGCCACAGCAAAGAAGGGAAAAACAATCCAGTGGGATTGAAATACTCAAGTGGTTCCGAGAAACCCCTTTTCAGTAAGCTTTAATAAAAGAAAGTATAGACATTTCAGCTTGTTATTAAAAATTAAAGAGTTTTAAACGGGAACCCAAAAGTTGTAGAACTACAATAATTCACAATTAACTAATATTTCTGTTTAAAAAGTAGTCACAGTGCCTGCTGGGTATAATTTCCCCGTAGATAAGACTGACAATTACGTGGTCAGCAAGTCGCAGCGCCATAATTTATCATTCAACCCTCGTGTTCACAAAAAAGGGCAAGCATTAAAAGTGTGGACAGCTCGACAAGTTGGTGTGTGTGTGCGTGTGTGATTTGGGTGTGTTTTAGTGTGTGTGGTGCCTGACAGTTTGTCCTTAGTTTTTGGAGCACTCGTTGCTCTTTGGCAGCTGAGCCAACGTTTGGTTTGACTCAAATCTTTCTACCTGTGATGCACAGCTACAATGTCAGTTCCGTAGCTGGGAAGCCCTGCATAAAACATGAGCAGAAGTAGCTCCTTACTTTGGTGGGGCTAAGAGAAAGCAGAGACAGAAGCAGACACGTGACATGCCATATACGATTCATTCTGCAATCCATTTGTGCCTAGACGTGTGTCAAATTTTGTCCTTCTTTCACTCGGCATGTCTGTTCCTTCTGTCTGTCCGTTTGTCCGTCTGTCCCACTGTCTGCCTGCTGTTGGCGTCGCGCTCTTTGTTTGTGCCAGTTGACAGTTATGTGCCGGATATGGCAATAGAAATAGAAATTGAAATGTATTTTTACGCCTCAACAAATTTCACACAATTTACAATTTACACGGATATTTATATTTACGACTAGATGCAGCTGAAATGCATTGAAAGCCATAGAAATTGTAAGTCGAGTGGGAGTGTGAGTGTGTGTGAGTGTGTCCGGTATGCAAGCCATTAGCAAACCAAACAATGGCCAAACATTTTGGCTGGAAAAGCAGCAGAGAAGCAGAGGGGGAAAGGGATTTCAACCCTAAAATGCCTGAGCGCATTTTATGCAAATTGCAGGCAGGAGGAAAGCTCTAAATACCAAACAAATATACTGCACATTCGAACCAAACTAAACTAAATTAAATGCTAAATTCACACACACACACAAGTACACGTATAGTTACAACCATTCTAATGCTGTTTTGGCCACGTTACAGGTACGGTCTGCCCGATAAGCCATTGGAATTGGGACGTGTCACACCCGGCACCTATTGTACAAGGCAATTCGATGAATGCTATCGTAACAAGTGTCGCTTGCAAAGTCCAAATTATCCTGGTATGTATCCAAGGAATGTTACCTGCTATTGGACCATACGCCAGAAAGAGGTACCAACCAGCAAGCATGCCATGATTGCCGTCAGCCAGGAGAATCAGCACAAGGCCCTAGTCAAGCGGTAAGTAAACCTACTGAAAAGACTACTACCAAAAGGATAGGGGAAGAAAAAGGATATAGTTGGGAGTAGCATCCATTGAGATGCCAAATTCAATGCAATGTGCATGGAGCACATTAAATAAGCATTAGCATTTTGTGGCTCCAGGCGACCGTGTCGCATTTGTATGACAAATTTCAATTTGCCAAATTACAATTGTGACTTGTAGCTGTAGCTGCAGTTTCTGTTACTGTTTCAGTTTCAGTTTCAATTTCAGTCCAACTGGCAGTTCACACTTCCAAAAACTCTGTAAATAGCAAATGACAACTCTAGTCGTTCAAAATTGTTGAGTATTTTTTGATTTTATTTGAATTTGTATTTTGTATATTCCAATTAAATGTTTGCATGCAATGCCTGAATTTCAAATTAGATTGAAACAGTCAGGACGCTGCATAAACAAGCTGACAAGCCAACTAACTAAATGTCGTTTGGTGTAAGCCAAAATCAACTAAAAGCTGCAGCTGTAGATACACTCACTGGATGTATAAACAATGTGGAACTTTTTACCATGAACATCTGCATTTATCTATATCTTATTGAGTATCTAAAGGGAACCCCAATTACTGGAATAAAGTAGCTCTTAATTAAAAGCCTTTATAGCATTTTAATAAACATTTAAAACTCCTGGAAATTCAAAGCCTAAAGAACTTAAACTCCTGTGTTTACTCTGATTTTAACACCCCGATTTACACTAACTCTATATTTAATATGACATTTCCAATTTAAACGCACAAACTGCATTTTAATTATTCAATACGAATGTTATTCATAAAGTATATAGAGTATTCAATCAGAGGCTTATTGCGTACATATATCCATCTGTTGGTTATTAACTTTGACAACTTCTCCAATGTGGAACGCATTGACAAACAGCTCACAGTTGTTTTTCCGGCTTATCGAAATGAAAATGTTTGCATTGCATTTAGCACTGATTGCAATTTTATTTAAAATACACTGTTTTTACTGCTGTCGGTTAAGCCAAAGGGAATATTGTGTTTAATTGCAGTTTCTGTTACCTTTAACTATTTGCAGCTCCATTGCCAGCTTTAATAAGACCTCGCGTTCAATACGTGCGTGGTCTGACTGTACAGGTGAACGGGATCACTTGATATTCTATGATGGCAGCTCGACCAATGATCCTGTTTTGGCTAAATACTGTGGCGGTGACTGGTTGCCGCGTGTTGTGTCACGGTAAGTGAATTGAAAAAAATCATTGCATACTTTTAAGCGGGCAAGAAAAAGTTTTGCTGTTTGTAGTTGTGTGACTTGCAGCTTTTGACAGACATTTATTTAACGCCATTTCTTGCTGTTATGAAAAAGATAAATATGAGCATTGCACAACTCATAATACATTTACAAGCCGAGTCAAACATACAGACAGATGGACTCAGTGACAGACTGAGCGCTATTTTAATGAGCGTGTGTGTGATTGTGTGTGTGTGTTTGTATCTATGTGTAACTGAATTGGAACACATGCGCCCCAGGCCAACTGCAGTGCAGTGCACTACAACTGCGGTCTCAGACCCACTCACACACAACACACAAACACAGAGAGTCATAGTCACAGTTCATGATGCTTTGTATGTGCCTTGCAATTGTGCGCAATGCTTAAGAAAAACCGGAAATTGGGTTGCTCTGCAGACAGACAAAGCGACCAAATAGACAGACTTAAATAGAGACTCACACAAATACACATACAAACACACACATGCAGTTAGATTTATGTGTGTGTGTCCCGTTTTAAACTTTTTGCCTTGCTATACAAAATGCCCGCCTATTGAAAACAACATTTTGATGCATGTGATTTATGCAATGGCAAAATCTCTGCTCATTAGTTGCCAAGTACTTTCGGGAACTGCCACTATAAATTCTTAAAGAGCCATCCAACTGAGAACCAAGCACTCAGTGCAAATTTGAATCACACCTCTCAAAAACATTCTACCATAAATACAGCTGCTATACATCAGATACAAGTTGTTTTATTGGTTTATTTTGCCAAAATATTTTTAAACATAAAAGTTATTAAGCTGAAAATATGGGAAATACGGGAAATAAATTGTTTTTAAAGCATTCTTTTATGTTATTTGATTTCTAAACTATATTATATATTAATCAAACTGATGGGAATAAAAATAATTTCTAAGAGAGTACAGTTTCTGAACGTGTTTTTTGTCCAACTTAAACCGCTTTTTTTCATCGCTCTTCGCTTGAAATGTTTGAAGAAACGCCTTGGGGTGACCGCCCTTAGAATGGCTAAAGTGCAAGCTGAGAGGCACGGACTCCAATCTGACACTCTCGGAAACTCTACCACGTGGCACATTCATGTGGGCGACGTTTGCTCCACTTTCGGGCATTTATCTACCACTTCAGATTTTGTTTTTGCTATCGTTTAACTGTTGGCCGGGCAAAGTTTGTCTGAATGCAGTTTACAGTTTGCAGTTTGCGCTTTTTTCCACCGACTCTTGAGACCTGCGCATAAACATTGATTGTTGTTTCCTTCTTCTTTACGTGCTTTTTTTTGGCCAGAAGGCAGCTGTAAAAATATTTGAAAGTCGCAGGCAGGCCACAAATTAACAGTTCTTCAGTCGTTTTAATGATTTCGCAGGATGTCGATGACGATGGCGTTTCACCTTGTAGCTTAATCCCGTAATGAGTTGCACTCGGGCATTTATTAACATTTTTTTTGTGCCTTCCGAGGACGCTGGTAAAATTACAAGAACTGAAATCTTATAAGCAAACATGCACAGGGAGCGCATAAAGAATGCATGCAGCGTAAAATGCACACAGAACATGATTATGACGATGATGGGAATGATGATGACGATGACGACATGGAAAGCAGTGATCGCACAAGCCACGCCCAACTACTCAAGCCAGCTGCCCTCCTCTGGCTGCTTGAAGAAAAACGGCATTAAGTTCGCTTCAAAAGTTGTCCTCGAACTACGTTCTCGTTTCTCCTTTCGCCTCTCAGCGGTCTGCATGTCGTTCGCGTCTTGAGCAGACGAATTATAAATGTATGCGCACACACACACACACACTCTCACACACATACACTCGGAGTCAAATGCATGTGTACATCAGCTGCTGCTGTGTGAGTGTTGGCTTACAAACACCTCAAACATGACAGTCATACAATTTTCCCCACACCTTACTCCCCCCTTTGCCCGACTGGGACTGCGGACTGAGTAGTCCAAAGTGTGCGGTGCTAGGGGGATAAATGTGTTAGAAGAACCGTTGCAACATGAAAATTATTAATTTCCCTGTGCAACTTAAAATTGCAACGTCTACTTGACGTGTCTGTGCATTTTTATCGAACCTGTTTTCCTACATTTTTCCGGGTTTTCTTCCCTACGCACTTTGTGTGTAGGTAAACAGCTGCTGCTTTCCCTCAGTGTACACACACATTTTTTAGGTGTACTCGAATAAAAGCAACAGCATCGCCAGCAAAGGCGTTAACTTTATAAATGGCATATTAATTTTTAGTTAGCTATTAGTTTCTTTGGCTTACTTGCAAAGTGGAAAGTTTTGCGCTGAGATTTACCTGAAGACGAAAGTTTTTATACGTGCAAATATGTTAAGATATGTCCTCTCTGAACACTCTGTGTTGCTTTTTCTCATATGTTTGCGTTTTAATGAGTTTTCATAGCGCCCAAGGTGACTTTAAGTTGTGGATTTAAGCAACTTTTAATTAATTGCTGACTGTGCAAAGAGTGTTCATCGATTGGGCGATTTTAGGCATTATAGGGATTTAAAAAAGCAGCAGATTTTTAGTTTTAAACACTTTTATTAAAAATGTATTTTTAATTTCGTTTAATTCACTGTTTTCCTACACCGAAACTGTCCCCACAGTTGTTTTCAGTGCAGCCAACATAACCAAGTCATCAGTTTTGCTTGGCTGCTTTGAAATTCTGTCAGCTGTCAATCAATGACATTGGAATTATGGCTAGTTCAATTAAGCGACTGTCTCTCAAAGGCAGCAGCAAATTTTGCCGTTTACCAACACTGCCTGCAAAGTGAAGCTTTCGATTCCGCCATTTTCCGAATACTTTCATGCCACAGACACCACAAGACGACGACGCAGCACTTTGCGGTCAGACATTCGGTACCTTGGGCATGTGTAAATTCGTGACCAGAGCTACAGAGGGATTGGGGTTAAGTGTAGGTTAGAAGTGGCAGGAGAAGGGGGAAGCGATGGTTGAGTATTTCAAGCCACGCATTGATAAGCAAAAGCAAAAGGGACAACAGTTTGCAGTTGGTGTGTGGGAGTTTGTGTTGATTTTACGACACCCGCAAGTGCCGCAGGCCATTTGGAGGTATTCAAGTGCGTCACAGGACACTCTCTCGCTCGCTCCAATGGGAGCAGCTCTTGCCAGAGGACAGCCAACATTTGTGAGCTTTATTAAAAATTAATTTACTTTTCATTTGCAGTTTATTGCACTTGGCAGTGACAAAAACGTTACAGCAGCTGCCACTTCTGCTTTCCATGGCGCCCTTTCCACTCACTCACACACACACACACAGAGCGCACACGTACACGTGTGTGTCCTTTGGATATGGGCTATGACATTGTGTATGTCGTTGTGGTAGGTGTTTGAATAATAAGAGCGCCCATCTTTTTTGGCTCTTGTCTTTCAGCCACACTTACACGTATTAAAAAGCCATTTGTGTTGGCCATGTTTGATGGCTTTTAACATCAACCGTGTTGTGCGTGCGAGCCTTGACAAGTGCCAGGTGTGGGCTAAAGCTGCACAGCCTGTGACTCCATTCTCTCTTGAGTTTTATGTACTTTATATTACTCATACGCACTGTGGGCGGTCGGCATAAAAATTCAATTTGAAATGTAAATTGAAAAGCTCTCGAATTCCTGTACTTTAGTAAATTAACGAAAATTAAAACGTTTTCAACAGTCAGTTAGTTTTTTTTTCAAAAGGTACTAATAAATTTTATTTAAGTTTATAAGTTTCTAGAATTCTGCTCACTTCGCTTAAGCCTTTCAATGTTACTCGAAACAATTGCTAACTCAAACTGTTGGCCAAGTTTTATGAGCAGCCGATGTCATTGCCATCTTCATGCTGAAATTTCTACAGCTGCTGCCTGGCTACTAGTTACTGTTTTTTGGCCGCTGTCCTCTGTCTGCTGTCCTCTGTCCTTTGTCCTTTGCCTCCTGTGACCGTTGGCGTCTCGTCGTCTACTGCGAAAATGGCGCAACACCCACGGCTGTCATTTCATAATTTTTAGCCAAAATCAAAAGGCAAACGTTCCCAAAACTGTTGGCCCGCACTCGCAGTTTCTCGACTTGGCGCTCGTTGGTTATGCCAAAAAATTTGCCTACAACTTTTGGCGGAACGGGGCGTGGCGTGGGGTGTGGCAAACAGACAATGGCGAAAAAAGTTAATTTGGCAGCAGAAATGCAAACAAGCAGTCGACGACAAAACGACCGACAGACACTTTAAATAGGCAGCTCGAAGGAGCTGGCAAAACTGTGTACCAAAACATAACACAAAACACAACAAAATACTGCGTCATACTTTTAGGCGCGGCCGCCTTTTCTGGCACGCTCAACATCCGTTTGTTTGGCTGGTTATCTGTTTATAACAGTGTGTGAGAGAGAGTGAGTTAGTGGGTATCTGTGTGTGTGTGTGTGACCAACAACTTTATGAGTTTGCTTGTTTGCCGAGTTGTGCAAATTAAATTTATGAGAAACTAGTTTCTTCACGCCTCTAATTGGAGTGCCCAGTGCTGTGCAGACGCAGCGTATGCGCAATCTGTAGCACAGTTGTCTAAAAAATGCGCATACTTTAAAATTGGCAGTGTACAAATTATTACTCAATTCTTTACAATATTGCAAAGCATTGCATAATTGGTAAAGTAAATTTCTAAACTGTGACTTAACAAATTTAATTGAATTTTGTAAAGTTTTAGAGCTTGTGTAGTTAGTTTTAAAAGTTGTTTATAAACAAAGCATATTTGCTTAAAAGTGGCATATAAAAAACTACACAATTTTATGGTAATTTAATTACATACCAAGAAAGTTTGCAAACAATAAAATTAAGCTAACTCTAAGGCTGCTGTTTTCTCAGCAAGCTCAATTATTAAAAATATATTTCATATATTAATTAACTGCAATTTCTGTCTTACAGTGGACCGGAAATGCTGGTGGCTTTCCACTCCAGCCCCTTCTCGGCGCCTTTACAACAAGGAATTCCCAATCGTGGCTTCGAACTGGACGTGGATATATTATTCACCGACTCCGATTCATACGACTTTGCACAGGGCACCAAAAATCTTTGTGAATTTCACATTAATGCATCGAATCCGGGTAAGTTGAAGAAGCGATAAGACAATGTCTTAAAACATGCGTATAATAATGAGTGTGGCAAACAGTAGCACACAAATAAATACACACAAACATGCGACATATACAAACAAAAATTAAACTAGGTCAACTGCAGTAAGAATGCCTTATTGACTTCCACTACTCCTGTTCTCTGTTTCTCACGTTTCTTTTATGTTTCTTTGCGCTCTTTTCCCATTTCCCATTTCCCAGTTTTCTGCTCTTCATTAAACACAGCACTGATTCAGCTGTATTGTTTAATTTATAAATTATTATTATTTATATTGCTTACTCATTAATGCTGCTTGAGTGAACTCAGTTGCACTCAGCAGCCACTTCCTCCCAGCATTTCCACCCCCAGCGGGTGGCTAATTAGCATACGGTGTCTTGCAACAATCAAAAGTTGCATCCAGTTGCAAGACGATGAAACTTGAGTACCTGAAATATAATTTGGGGCTTAAGTGAAGTTGGTTGGACATAACCCTTCATTACTTGGACGCTTCATTTAAGTAGACTTAATAAGATTTTAATTCACGGACAGACAGTTTTAGTTACAGCTACTAGTAGACAAAACCACCTATTTAAACTTTCTATCAATTTATGTCTTTCCAACACCAAATCATCACATTAAATGCCGCAAATCTATCAAAGTCAGAAAGAAATTGAGTTGCAAAGCGTTTTGCAATCAATGTGTTGCCGATTTAGTTAATTTGCGGTGGCGTTTGCGGTGTAGACACGCCCTTAATGTACTCACTTAATTGCGGTAAATTGTAAGTCCTTAGCCATAAGCTGTGTGCTTAATTTGATCCTATTTTTATGCTGGCTCGTGCTGGTCAGCAGGCGGCTGCATTTAATTGAAAAATTATTAAATGAAATTTTGGCGCGCCAAGCAAAACAACGGATAGAATGGGAAACTCTTTGAACCGCAGTTTGGTAATTTGTGCAGCCTCAAAGTAGGCAACGTTCTTCAAGCGCACACTGTGTGTGAGTGTGAGTGGCTGTGCCTGTATGTGTGTGCAGTGTGGCAAGCGCTAATGTTCATTAATTTGCACTTAATAACTTTTGAGTAGATTTTATTTCCCAGGCTATTTTTTTGGGATTTTTTTCAAGCTGCTCTAGAATTTTGCTTTATTTGCAAATTTCCTTCATTTGAAATTAGTTTTCGGTTTCGAGCAAGTAATTTTGGCAGTCGTTGGGAAGCTAAATGAAATTCCCCAACCCAGCTAACTTCTATCCCCCACCCCATTCCACAACAGCTTTTCTATGGCTCATGTTGTTGCTATGGTCATTAACTTGCCAGCTTATTTGCTTGTTGTTTTTCGTGTTCCCGCCCTTCACGGCCAGCTTTTTCTCCTTAATTTTTGACCGTTTAACTTTTGTGAAAATTTCTCAGCTTCGACTGGGGCTTCATTTTCATTTTGTGTCTTAGCTTTCGGCTTAATGCCCTGAGAAATTACACAGATGTGTCAGTCGTCCCGGGGATAATCATTAGCCGAAGACGTGAAGCTGCCATATCTATCATAGTTTTAATCTGAGTATCTAAAAGCCTTAAAGAGCAAAATATTAAGCATCAATCACAGCCAAATAGCGACAAGCAAACAAGCTAACGAATCGAAATAGCTGAGTAAAATATTTATAAGAATTAAGCTTTAAATGGCTGTCGTATCTACCTGCGGCACTATCTTTCGTTGCTCTCTAACTTTAAGAAATGTATCTTTAACTAAAACTAGCAGTCAAACAATTCTATAATCAGCGAAAAAATGTTAGCAAAGCGTTTAAGAAAATTATAAATGGCGCAAATAATTTGTTTCCCAACAAAAAATTATCAAACAAATCAAATAAGCAAATCGAGGAACAACATTTGGTCATAGGCAAAATGAAACTTAACATAAATCATAAATATCAAAGAGCAGTTGGTACTCACCAAATGTTGTTCAAGTTTTCCAACGAGTTCTTCCGCTTTTCCTGGAAAACATAGTTAAGAGAACATTTATTTATTAGACTGTATTTTTAGATTACTTTTCCTAGAAAAAATAGTTAAGAAAACATTCATTTATTAGACTGTATTTTTAGCTTACTGGGTAAATGAAAACCAAGCTGTCAATAGTACTTTAAAAACAAGCGTTTGGCTTTTGACAAGTCAATCAAATTAGGCAAACTTTAAACATGGCAGCATGTAATGCAACACGTGCAAACAAAATTTAATTAAAATCAACACACACACACACACACAGGCACACCAACACCAGTCGATAGAGAGAAGTTCCGTTTGGCAGCTTCAGTCGAGTTCGTTTGGCATCGGTACTACATTTAATTAAAGTTAATTGAAAAAGTTATGGCCAAATCAAAGCAAATTAAATATGCAACAGATTTCGTTACATAACCGAAACGAAAACCGAATGCATTCAGTAACTAAACCAGCAAACAATAAAATAAAACGTTAGTATAGTTTTGTTTTGTTAATCATACGCCATGTGGTGCGTCATGTGGGCTATAGTAAATATAGTGTAGCATATTCGAAAGCTTATCACTAGACATTTTGTATGTGTAAAGCTCACAATTCATTGTTAGAACGACAGAGCTCTATGGCTACAGAGTTGGAGCTCATTATAATAACTTTGAAATGACCTTTGCTGTTCATAATAAATTGTTTTGGTTCCCATTGCGCATTTTGCATATTTAAATGCAATGCATATTGAATTTTTTGGCTGCTTAATGATCATGTTGTAGTTGTTGTTATTTTAGTTGGTATTTGTATTGGGTTGGCGAAGGGACGGGGTTGTGTGTGCGTGTGTGGATAAGTGTGTGTTGTGCAAACAAAACCGCGTGGCGCACAATTGAAAGCAAAATGAAACGATAAATATTTGGTTTTCGTTAAAACTTTAATTAAAATCATGTTGCAACCCGCAATAATTTATTTGTATGGCATGCTTTTTGGCGTTTGTGTGGTGTGTGTGTGCGTGTGCCTCTGTGTGTGTGTGTGTGTTGGTATCGATAACAAAACAATTATGCTGCTTTACTTTTTGTTTATGTTGCTCTTTCCTCGTCGTTGCTCCCTTTGGGTCATTATAAATGTTTCATACGAAACGCGCCACATTTTCCTAATTGAACTTGCCACAGAATGTTGTCCAAACTGTTGCCACATTCGTCTCCCTGTTTTTGCTCCTTCTCTCTTCTTTATTGTTCTTCCTTTATATATTTATTTTCATTACGCTGTTGTTGTTTACCTTGCGACACAAGTCGTTGCAAAAATATGCCCATTGTTGCACCTGCCAGTTGAACGGAATGTGCCACATTCAAATTCAACGCCTGTGGCAGTCGCATTCTTATGATATTTCCATTAATTTGATTAGCTCATTAGACATTAATGAAATTTTGGAAGGTTCTATAAGATTTAATCCGATGAATTGGCCATAGAAACAATAATATTATATTAGTTATCGAGTGAAACTATCTTTTATTTAGAGGAACTTTGAAAAAACCTTTAAAATATAGGTATATTTGATGGACAAAACTTACTCCTTGGCATAACTAATAAAATCATTTTAGTGTTAATTAATATAGCACATTTCTAGACATATTTTTAAACAGTCCTTTAAGGCCTCAAAAATCATAGATATTAACTGTAGACTGCGTTGGTTATAAGCTCTTGAAATAATTAGATATTTGCCAGGCAGCTGGTATTTTGGCCACAAATTAGATACGTTTTTGGGGCTAATAACAATTCAGCTTGACACTTAAGCTGACAGAGAACGCAAAACAACGCCCTCAATCAACTTTATTGGCAATGCCTGTGGGCAAATCGGCGTTTTAATTACCACACCCCTCACAAAAACACTGAGACAGGCCCATCTAATTAACGCTAATCAACTTGCTGACACTCCAGCAGCTGCCACGCCCACATCCGATACACACACACACAAGAGACAAGGCGAGTTGCTAAGCCGCCAAGCCGGAAAACTCCTTCCACCCAAAAGTATTGGGTATTATTTTATTTGGTTGGGGGGGGAGTGTAATAAATTATTATATGAAATCGCTGTAAGATTTGCTGCAAATTATTTATGCCACACACAGAGAGAGTGGAAGACACCCACACACCCACTCACCCACACAAATACACTCGAAAGATCACAGATGCTCGGAATTTATGGCACAACAAGCTGAGTAACATTTCCGTTGAAGCCAAAAACCGTTTACACAGTGATTTGTATGACTCGTAGGGAATGAATGAATGCTCCTACTATGTTCGCCTTGGAACCCTAAAAAATATGCTCGAATGTGTAGCAAAGATTCCACATTTTATAGCAAATAAAGTGAGGAAGGATGCGAATGTATTTTAAGATTTGGGGACGCTGCAAAACGGCGTTACAATAGATACATTTTCACGTTGCCGGAAGTCGCTTTGCTATTTTCTTTTTATTGATTTACGGATTATTGTCATGGAAGCGAAAGACACACACAGGCACACACGCACAAACACACACTCACACGCACACACTCTGCTTGAAGATTTGTTTTTATCCAAACTCGCAGACTCACTCAGTCATTCACTCACTTGATTCGATTTTATTTGATTCGGTTCAGTTAAGTTTCTGGCTGCTCAGCTGTTGTTACAGCCTGGCCAAAACTTTGTAGCCAAACTTTAAGCAAATCTTTCTATACATATATATGTTTTTTTTCTTCTCTTTTCTGAGCTTTTACAAATTCTTATGTGAGTACAAAGGGTGCGTAGTAACTTGTTGAAGTTTTTACTTTTTAATTTTGTAAAGTCAACAGGGCCAAAAGCGCAGCAAAGAGCTACAAGAAAAATCATAATGCAAACACAAAGTGTAGAATGCCAACAGTGAAAAATTAAAGAAAAAGTGGAGAAATTTTTAAAGTTTATGCAAAAAATGTAAATAACAAAACCAGTTTAAAAAAAACTTGCCTTCATAAGCTTATAAGATCAGCATGGCTTTAAAATTATTTAAATAAATTAAGTGACTAATTTTTTAGCCGATTTAAAGCACTTTTAAATAGGAAAATATATTTTAAATATGGGCTTAAATAATTTTAGTTATCTAATTATTTAATTTAAAAGGTTAGCGCATTCTTAGCACACCCTTTAAAATGTCTCTCTATACGAAATGTCGATAAAAATATATCGATTTGTTGCCACAATGAACGCATAGCTAGCAAATTTGATATTTATTATCAGATGTGCACAGCCATTGAGTGAATTCGCCTTTTAAATAAAACGGAAACTCTATAAAATGTTGCAGAATTGGGGAGAAAATGAACACGGAAACGTCTTTTATTAGAATTTTGCCATAAAATCAAACCACAATGAAAGCGCATGCATTCAAATGAGGTCATTGCCTGGCTGATTTAACAGACAATGCTTGGGTCACGACGCTCGGTGGTTGAGGTGGTGCGGTGGTGCAGTGGTGCAGTGGGTGGTGCTATGCTTGTGTGTGTGTGTGGGTGTGGCAGGCAGTCACACACATACACACACTCGTATTTGTTGTTTAGTTTGCTTATTGAGTTGCAATTTTGTTTGCAATCAGCGACAAAATGCATGACAGACATGACGCGGTGAAGCGGAGGGGGCAGGATGTGTTCGAATTCGAATGGGGGCGTGGCAGAGTGTGGGCTGTGCTGTTGTGCAAACAGCAAATTAACATATTTGCACATAACGGCAACATTTTATTTGCTTACGGGTGTGTGTGTGTGTGTGAGTGTGTGCCTTTATGTAATATAAATATTGAAACATGAATTTGTGAATGGAATGTGTATTTTATATTTGTTGCCTCACTAACGCTTATTAACTTTGTGCAAAATTATGCACTTGTAGAGGAGTTTAGTAGCTGCAAAGTGAGAGCAATGAATAATCAATTTCATTTATAAAATACCTTAAATGTCAATGGGAAGTGGTTCGAAATTGTCTGCATTTAGGCCTAAAAATAGAGCATCTTCTAGTCACACACTTTCTACAGCTTTCATTACTGTTTAGTCAAAAATTTAGCATATTTATTCATGTGAATAACTCCATGAAATGTCTCTAGTCTGTTGACTCAGGCAACAAGGAGCGCACGCTCACGCCTGATTGGGCAAGCAGCGACCCAATTATAATCTCAGCTACTCAGTTACTCTCAGTTACTCCGATAAAAGCAATCACCACATTTCTTGACACTTCTTTAATATTTGTACTCCAAGGGGGTAGTGGAAAGGGGGTAGAGAGGGGTTAAGGTTAAATTTATTGCTGCGAAAACAAAACGTTTGCAATTAGCCAAAAGTCAGTAGTGTTATTACTGCTACTGCTGCTGCTACTGCATATAAGCCATGCTTATTTCTGGCCTAATTATTGGCCTAATCACAAATACATCAGCCAAATTGGTTACCGCCCCGAGGCGCATGCTGCAGCATATTAATTGAAATTTACTTGCCAACCAAATGCTTTTCCTGCTTTCCTCTTCTGGTGTTTTGCTGTTCTGTTGTTTTGTTGTTTTGATATAATTGCCATAAACAATAATATATATATATGTGTACAGTATATAGGAAATGTTTTTGTACATATGTGTGCCATAACTTTGTGTCTATTTAGCCGTTTGTTTGCCAATATTTTGTAATTTTCTATCCAAAAACATAATTGACTTGCCTTTGTTTTGTGTTGTTTTGTGGTGCGTAAATAATAGTCTCATTGCAGCTTATTTCTTATTTATAGCATTTTATTTATTTGCGCACACAAATCATATTCAATAAGTTGCTTTTTGTAGAAATGTCATAGGTTATTTTAGAATTATGCATAAGTAAAAGCTTTGATGTGTCACCCAAAAAGGGAAAGTTTTAAGTTACTTAAATAAAGTGAGTTTATCTAAAATATTTTGAATTTAAAATATTCTTTTATTCAAAAATGAATTTAAGCAATTTATTTAAAGGACATAAATTCCAGTTCTAATAAAAATATAAATATTAGTTTTAAAAGTTTGAAGTTACTAAACTAAAGTGAGTTTATCTAATATATTTTATATTAAAGAATTTATTTACTGTAATTTAAAAATTCTTTTACTTGAAAATAAATTTAAATATTTTATTTTAAGGCCATAAATTGCAATTCTAATAAAATATAAATACCAAAAAAAACAAAGGATTTTTTTAGTTAAATTTTTGTATCTGAAGCTTCAAAATATATTTTAATTTATATATATTTTAAATGACGATTAACTTATTTATTCCCTTTATGAGTACTTAAATTATGCTCCTTTTAGTTTTAGTTTAAAGCCTTTTAGTTGCATATTGAAAAGCGCATTTCAACAGACTATTCTCATTACACATGTGGTATTATCCGGCTTCAAAAAATAGCTATCAAGTCAGCAGTCAGTGGAATGAAAGGACACAGACAGACACCCCTCCACACACACCCCCACACACACAACATAGTCAAATTGGTAACCACATGAGAGTCGAAAGTCACGAGTGTATGGAAAGTGCCGTGATTTTAAAACAAATACTCACAGTGAGCACACTCAGTACTCGACACACTACGCTCGATACTCAATGCTGGTTACTCGATACTCGTGTATGGCAATTCATATTGCATTGCTTATATGAAATGTAATCATTGCCATTTTGTGCGCCATGTGAATTAGTTAACGTTGTATCACACAACAGAGAAGCACACACAGACACACGCTGTGGGTGTGGGTGTGCTGCTAGTGGAGGGGCTGGGGTAAGTGTGGCCGTATTTCGATCTCAGCTGCAGCGGCAGTAATAAATTTGAAGCGCACACAAAATGGCGGCGTCGCCATTGCTGCCCAATACAACACAATGGCGCATACGGAAATAATTCAAGACCCGGATTCGCAGTCGGAGTCGGAGTAGGAGTCGGAATCGTAGTCAGAGTCGGAGTCCGTTATAGGGAGTGGGGACTGTAGTCGATATGGACCTGTACCGTAATAGTAGCAATAATAATAATATGCTTATCAGCGCGCCATAAAGTGAGACTCGACGCGACTCAGTGCGACTCGACTATCGAGCCACGCACTTCAATAGTGTGGTTAGGGCTTTGTGGGCGTGGCATGGCGAGGGGAGGGGTTGGTAGTGCGGTTAAGGTAGCTGTAGCTGGCGAAACCCGCAAGCGTGGCAATAAAATTGTTATTTTTGCGATTTATTATTAGAGTGCATTTGGGTTTTTGCGGCCTCGGCCACAAAATGTAGTCGTAATTGTGTGCGCAACGCATTTTGGCATTAAATTATAGGGTGTTAGTTTTATTGATTGTGCGTCCTGAAGAGCGAGAGGGCGAGAGAGCGAGAGAGCTTTTCTTCCTGCCTCTCTCTCTCTCTCCCACCCATCCCTCTCCCTCCATCTCTCCATCTCTTGATTGAGTGGCATTTCGTTTGGCTCTGTTGTTTGATTGCTTGTTAGGTTTTTGTTATTTTTCGATTTGCTTTTTGCCCCTGTGCAAATTAAATACAATTGCCCCCAGGCAACAATTCACACACATAACGAACCCCACAAACTATAACATATCTCACACATAAACATAGATGTATCTACTACTTATTTATTTATGCATATAACTATGATGAATTTTTTTGTTATTGTTGTTTTTGTTGTTGTTGTTGTTTATGCTGCATTACATTTAATGCATTCAAACAATTAGTCGACCGCATCGGAAGGATGTTTGCTGGATACATGGATTTCATGGCATTCACTGCCAATTTGAAATGCAATTCGGTCCTATCTCTTAATGGCCATGACGCATATTTTATGTGCCCAAATTGGCGTTGGAATTTCCACTAAATTAGCATAAGCCTCTAAACCGTTTCGACCATAAATAGGCCTATCGCCTTATTAAAATCCCATTCAACTTTTAGAGTCTGAAAAATTACAGTTTCAATGTATAATTTAAGACTGTAGGAAAGAAGTTAGTAAAATAAACTTCCTATGATCACATACAAGTTTAAACGGTTTGAAATCAGTTGGTAACTAATTTACTTAAGCAACAGTTAGCTATCCTACTAAAGCATAGTTAGTAGACGTCGATTAGTCATAGGTTCTAGGCATACCACTACTGCACACATTAGTACACTTTTATTTCATTCTTTTGAGGCTGTTTCATTGGTATTAAGACTTGAGATAATGCGAATAAGATGGCCAAATGTTGGCTTTAAGTGCAGAAAACATTGCTTAAAGCAGTCTTAAGTGGCTCTCAGGCATTCCACATTCGCTTTATAAGCAAGAAATGTGCGCAACCAGCGCAATGTGACAATAAAAAGCTCATAAAAATGTATTAGATGTGTGGCAGGAGACAAACACACACACACTCGCACTCACTCACAACCATTTGTATCTATGTGTCAGACTCATAGCTACAGTCTGAAGTCTACTTCGAACCCAATTCTCACAGTTTTCTCTCTTTTTTTCGAGCTTTTCTGGTAACTTTTGCCAATGTGGCAGCTGCAACTTTTGCTGTGCCACTCGATGCGGCACATCAAAACTCTTTGGCGCTACATCAACTTGAAGTTGAAAAGCTGTCGAAGCAGTTAGTACGGCGTTCTTGGCCCAGGTGTTATCATCGATACCGTTGACGTTTGCCTCCTTTATAGAGAGTACCACTCAAGCAACCACCCTCCACAATCCTGTCACATTCCGCCTCCCCTTGACGTCTGTCTTTCTACCTTCACTACATTCGCCTCTCTCTTTCTCTTTCCCTTCTTCTCCTGTTTCTCTATCAGTCCTTGCTTCGATTTCCCTTGCTGCCTTCCTCTGTGGCGCATTGCAACAAATCGTGCGACTTTTAGCAATTGAAGCGCGGCTTCGCTTTTTGCCTTGTTTCGATTTTCCCTCTTTTGCCGTTTTTAATTTGTCACTTGAAGCAAAAGTTGCCAAAGTTCTCCCTCTGACGACCGCTCAAATGCTCTGAATGTTATTTGCTTGTTTGCTGTTGCTTGTTTGTCGCCTCTCGGACAACTTTAATTAAAGCCAACTATTGGAAGTGTAATTCCATAAGTATGTGTATGTGCATGTCCTTAAATTCTTATATTTCTTCAGCTTAAATGTGGAAATTGTGTTATTTGTTAGTTACTTTTGAGCTCTACAAATGTCATTAGTCGTAACTTTTTTGGTTGTTGTTACGACTAATTAGCAAAGGTTTCAACCCATTGCTCACAGCTGCGGCAGGCTACGTGGGATCAGTCGCTTATGCCTCAAAGCTACCTGCTATAAATTTGCAATTATTAAACCATCGAATTTCAAACCACTGCATTTATCGAAGAGTCAATTTTTGTGCAGCATGAACTCAAAGAGTACCTGTGTCTACCTGCTCTAAGCGCCTATTTTCAAGACGTACTTACCCCTAGGAATTTTCAACCCTAAGACAAGTACCTGAAATTTTAAAGATTTTAACCTGCGCGCTCTCAAAACGACTCATAAAGTGTAATAACCAATGCTACCTGTTATTTGCCCTAGTGGATATATATTAACCGTCAATTGTCACAAGTCCTGCAGTTTTAAACGAAGAGTGTTCGGAGTCAGTCATGGAAAACATTTGCAGAGCGTGTATGGGCAGCAATTGGACCTTGATCAGTATATTCGACAAGGTTGAGCTAAAAGGAATACAGTACGAAATGGATAAAATGATCAAGGAACTTGTGAACTGTGAAATAAGCCCGGATGATTCTCTACCAAAGAAAATTTGCTTATTGTGCTCAAAGAAGTTGATCATCTCCTTCAAATTCAAGCAAAGATTTGAGCGAAGTCTTCAATTACTAGGTGAAACGTGTACCAGCATAGAACCTGATCCGGATGATTTTATCGATGAACTCGCACTCGAAGAATGGGATCTGAAGCCGAATTTCAATTATGTTAAAGAGGAGCCAGAGTCTGACGATTCAATGAATAGCAGTTCTAGTTCCGTCATGGAAATCGAAAAGGACAATTCCATCATTGAAATTGAAGACAACAGCAAAGATGATATAATTGAAATCGAAGATGACGAGGATAAAAATGATCCAAAATACAAAGATTTACCTTTGGCTACAAATGCAGAAAATTGCCAAAGGACTGTCGAGAAAGAAAAAAACAGGAAGGAAAATCGCCCGCTCATCGACCGTAGAATAGACATGTATTTCATCAAAACAGATCGAACAAAAAGACACCACCAGAACCAGTTGGAAAACCAGGAAAATATGGCCAATCGATTCAAATATTGTTATGATCGACCAGGGAAAAAGAAGAAGTTAATGTAAAGGAGTGGAATAGTTATTCAAATTGTCATTAAAACAAAATTTAAACTAGCAATTGCAATTAACATGAAATGTACATGCCAAACAGCTTTATAAAATAGTTTTAAACGTATTTTTACAAGATAAAATAAAATAAAATGCTTGAAAATAAAAGATTTGATTCGTTATAATTTATAGGGAATGGGGAATGGTTTTACATTAACTTTTGGGGCATCATTTTAAAGCCTAAATTTCTATCTACTCCTACAAATCTCGTATTCGTTCCACTCCAAAGGGTTATAGGTCAGAGTTATGAAGTAAACATCGTAATAAAATATCCTGCATATCTTTCTTGAACATCATTCCATCTCAGTGTTGCTCCCACACATCTGTGCACAAATGTTAAAAACTATCTGCGAGCAGAGTGTAAATTAACCTAAATCACATGTAAGCCGCTTGTCGTACAACGTTCTTAAAGCATATTAAAAAACGGCGAGAATCGTTCGTAAGTTGACAGTAGTACACACAGACACACATACATACACTTGTAAACCTGACAACATACTAACACACATACCTACATGTGTGTATCTGTAATCTGTATTTATCTCACTCACACTTAGTAACTGTCTCACTCACTCTCTCTGACTTTTTCCCACTCTTTCACTCTCTTTACAGATGATGTGCTATTCTCACGTCGCGGCCGTATGGGACGCATTGTGAGTCCGCGTCACACGCTTCCGCCGAACACAACATGCACGTACCACTTTCACGGATATCCTGGTGACCTGATTTGGTTATCGTTCACCAGCTACAATCTGCAGATACTGCAGCAGGCGATACACGACAACAATACGCTGGGACGGGTGAGTGAAACCGTTTGAGGAGAGAGTTTTACCTCTGCCTTTACCTCTCCTCGCCACTCCACTCCTCTGTTATACTCTTTTCTCTGCCTATCATGATTGAAAATGGGTTTGGGCTCTGTAACATTTTGCATAAATGCATATAATATATGTGTCTTATGGGGTAGGTAGGGGGTGTTGGTGGTGTTGGGTTGTATAACTGAAGTATCCGAGTTGTTTGCATTGTGTGCTTTAACGCGTCGAGTTCTATGCAGACGGTGGATTCAGTCAGTTGTCTATTGTCTTGATTTCTATATCGTATGCTCGTTCTATATGCTATTAGTTCCAGTCGAGCGACACTTTGTCTTCTCACCCAATTAAAATGATGGCATGACACACACACACACACACACATTCGCATACACCCAGTTTATAATTAAGTGAAGACTTCAGCGCCATGTAGAATGAAGAGCGAGGAATGTGGCCAAAAGGATTTCGACACTCGTTTTAACTCTGAAGTCTGCCCAGCGGGCTAAAGAAACTGCGTCAAAATGCGACACTGCCAGCAACAACAACAACAACAGCAAACTAAACAACAGCCGTTGTAGTGTTGTACAGTGACTACTACAACAAAGACAACACCTCTCGTGTCGCTCGCATTTTTAATGTGCCTTGTTCGTTGTCTAACGGCCTGTAAATTGTGTCAAGGTAGATGGAAGTGTAACTAAAAACTATGCGCGACTCGCAGTGGGGTCAACGGGGTGAAAGAGCGTGAAGAGGGCGGCAGGAGGTTGTAGGTACCTGCATGAAGGGATCAGCTTAGTTAGTGGGTCAAAGGCTTAACTACAGAAGCATTAAATGATTATTTATGTCAGTTTAGAAGTCATATGTTAGTAATAGTTAAAAAGATATGATAAATATGTAACATTCTGTATTTAACAACTTTATGTAATGTGTACAGCTGTTATCAGTAAGCATAATCATTGCGACACAATGTTAAGTTAACATATATGAAGTGCCTCTCATATAATACTACGCAGTGCAGAGCATGGCTACGAAATGTTGCTGTTAACTAACATACGTCAGCATTCTCTCTCACTTGTACCTTAACAGTGGCTGCCTAAACTTTGCATAAGTTTGTTCAAGTTAATTTTTGTATGAAATGAAAGATCTACTTCAGCACCTTTTCAAATCACCTTTTGGCGTATATCCACCTCCTTATAAATAAGTTAGACTTGACATATCAATTAACACTGCATCGTTTTCAAGGTCTTTTTCTGTCTAGACACCTGAAAGAGGAGACATCTAATTCATTTCGGCAAGTGACTTTACAAACACTTGGCGAAAACTGTTCAGACATAAATTCGAAAAAAGTGCCAATTAATTTTGAAAAGTTGCAATGAAGAGCTAAACTGTGCTGTCCGTGAAGGTTGGATGGTTTTTAACAAAATGGAATGGAGTTCAAGAACTCGTCAGTTCAGTTCCTCTTCAATCCTTAAACAATTGTTTTGTGTCCATTCTGTTCGCTGCTCGGTGTTCGCTGCTGGATGCAGTGTCCGTGTCAATTGCAGTTGCCTCACCTACACTTTAAATTGCAAAGTAAAAAGAAGGTATAAATAAAATACTAAAAAAAAAAGCTGCCAGCAGTGAGTAGAAAAAACAACAACTCCCCAACGCTTTCCCCCTGGCTTCCTCCACCACCACCTGGCCATAGTGGCACAATAAAAAGTGACAGAACAAAAATATGTGTAAAATAAAACAGGGGCAACGGCAGCAGCAGCAGCAGAGAAGCAAAAACAGTTCATGAATTTTGCAACAGCAACAAAAGCGACAAAAACAAACAGCAGGTATAACAGCAGCAACAACAACGACAATCAACACTTGGACTAACAGAAGTTGGGGAAGGGGAAGCAGCAGGAGAGTGGGAAAAGGAGAGCGAAAAGAGCTTTTGGTACGTGGGTGCTGGTATATTGAGTAGAGTGTAGAGCAAGAGGAACAACATGAAATAAGTTGAAGAGAATTTGCACAAAACAAAAAACGAGCAAACTTTTTAAATTAAGCAGCAAAGTTAAAATTCCAAATAAAAAGCATAGAAAATAGCAGAGGGAGAGCGTGAGCATTGAGAGATTGCAGAAGAATGTCTAAAAACAAAACCATTAGAAATAATGCCGCGACATTTATGAGAGCCACACACAAGTGGTGACATTTTTGCAAAGTCCCCTCCTGGAATCCCTGTTGATGAACTACGTGGAAATTAGGGGGAGATCGGCTACGTGTGCATAGGAAAACGAACTGTCAAATCCCGAGAAATGTTAGGGAAGGCAACTTGACAAGACTTAGGCTTACAGCAAAACCAATTTGAAGTCACTTAGGGCCTTAACAAGTTCACTTTGCTACTACTTCCTGTGGAGGGCAATGATAAAACCACATTTTGTCACCTTAAAAAATGAGGAAAATGAAATGCGATAGTTGAAAACAAATCAAAATTACAACAAAAAGGCAAATAAACTTTTTTCTTTTAGTACAAATTAAGTCTTTAATACTATACCGAAATGGGCAAAAATTAGGAAATTTAATTCAAGCCACAGGGTTACTCAGTTAAAGAGAACAAAAACATAGTCATAATTACAAGCCAATCAGCTTGAGGCGAATTTTCTTCGTAGCAGCCACCTTTCCACTGTCTTCGCCTGCGTTTTCTGAGAGAAGCCACAGCTGTTTGTTACTGTCTTTCCATTATTAACACAGTCAACAGTAATCACTGCCTAGACACGAAAAGGAAAACATTCCAAACAGGCTTCTAGTAAAAATATTTAATGCCTGCAAACAGTATAACAGTATGTGCTAAGCTGAAGATGTTGACGATGGGGAGAGAGCGACATGAGTACTGGAATGGGAGAAGGTGGGAGAAGACACTGAAACAACATGAAAACATGACAACAGCAGTGACAAAACGTGAAAAGACAAATAACTCACACTTGCAACTGACTCTCATTGCTGCTGTTTGAATATGTGACATATGACAAACATGCAAGAATACAGAGGGAGAGAGAGAGTGAGTGGAATAACGGTGGAAAGGGAGCTGAAAATTACAAACACTAAGGGAATGTGAACAAGCGACATCAAGAACAGGCGCAAGCAAACAACAACTAATGCGTGAGACAGAGTGAGAAAGTGAGAGCGGGGCAGATAAAAGAGTGTGTCAGTTAGGAAAAAACAAAGCAAATCATGAAAAATGCGTTAAAACAAAGAGAGAAACAGAGAGTGTGACAAAGGGCGTTACACTGATCAAAAGGAGACGAAGAATAAAACAGTGTGGGAAAAGTCTTATTTGGGCTTGTAAGCAACTTGATTAGAGATGCTAAAAATAAGCAAATAAAAGCCAAAAAATGTTTAATTTAAAATGAACACACAGCCCTTGTTTTTCCCAGTGTAGCTGTAAGGAATTGTGAATGAAGGGCTCGGGGGAATTGCAAGTTTGTTGCTTTTGTCATTTCGCGCAAAACACAATAATAATGTCAACAAGAGAATTAAACAAAAACATGCGTTCACTTTTACTTCATGTGCCATCCTGTTCTCTCCTCTGCAGAGTGATCTGCCACCTTGGATTACACGGCTGCGCATGTGGGACAGCTATGGCACCTACATGCCCATCAAGTCCACCAGTGTGACAACGGGACAACCACCGCCTCCACCTCCGGTTGCCTCCTCCGCAGATGGTGGCAAACCGACGCTGCTGAATCAGAGCAACTATGGCAGTTATTATTACAGTGCCAGTAATCCGAAATTAAATCGCAACTTGCGAGTCAACATTGACAACGCCTGGAATCCAGTGGACACCTACATCTATGGACCCACCCAGTCCAGTGTGTTCAATCAGGAGAACAAGTACAGTGGCTACCAGGGCGGTGGACCAGGTGGAGGTGCGTCACCGCAAAACAAGCAGCTGGGCGGCATTAAGGATAGCCTAAACTACATCTCGGGTGGTAAGTCAGGACGGGATGGTTCAGGTGCAGCGGCTGCAGCTGTTGTCAGCTCCGATAAGAGCCAGAATGCCGTCTCGCTGATGAGCACCAAGGGCAAGCGACGTCTTATGTTGGAGATCTACGACTACGAGACTCCCAAGTTGTGTGATCACACGGCCATTGGCAGTGGAGTCAGCGGCAGCAGCGCGCTCATGGGTGGAAATAAGCAGAGACCCTGTAGTCCGCTGGAGAGCTACGTGAGCACGGGAAGGGACTTGGTAAGTAGAAAGTTTAGCTTTATTTATTTCTAATAGTCCAACTGAAGTGTCCAAATTTATCAGTCCCTAAATGCAATCATTACCTTCCGCTTATGCTTGTCCAGAGCAGTAAAGTCATGTCCAAAATCTTATGTACACGTAGCAGCATGAAGAGATGAAATTAATTTCGCATCTAAAAGTATGCAACATTTTTAATGAACACTGAAAAACGTTGTACAAACTGTAGTCTACTTTTAGGAGTCAACTTGAAGATTTCATTGTTTATTCTCACAACATAAAAAGTACAATTTGTTGAAACTCTGGACCGTATTTTTTTTTTGCTTTTCTTTTTTCCTTGTAATTTTTGTTTTTTCTCTGCTCAAAGCATACGACTGCACTTGCTCCCCATGCCCAATTTGCATTCCCTTCGCTTTGGGGGCCCAAGAGCACACAATTGCCTGGCAACAACGCGAGCCAACAAATTTGGCACAGTGCAAATTTGTATTTGCTTTAAACTTGACAAAATTAATCAAATTAAACACTCGAGTGCATCGCCAGACGTGCACAAATAACGACAAGCGACAAACGAACGAACGAACGAACCCAACGATGCTGCACAGTTGCCCACAGCGACTTCTTTGCCTCTTGGCAAAATTCAAATTCGCCAAAGCACACACAAACACTCACACACACGCAGAGCTGACTCTGATGGTGATGGTGGCCGGGGAGGCCAGGGGCTAAGGGATGCGATTTGACGATCTCTGTACTAACTGTGCGCCTAGCAAATAGAGGGGACCGCAATAAGCTTGCTTAGCCTTTTTGAATGTTGCAAATATGAACTGCAAATATTTTCACGCCAAATTGATGTTACACTGTGAGAAATTAAAACTGAATGAGGAAAATTGAGTTGAGGAAAAATAAAAAAAAAAGATGAAACTTTTGGCTGCCAAAAAGTAAAGAAAACTATGTGAAAAAACTTGTGTACAAAGAAAACTTATACAGTTTCTCTCAGTGTAGTTTTCTCATGCTCCATTTTATACTTTTGCTATTTGCAGAAACTGGAATTCCACACGCACACCGGCACCGCCCTATTTCCAGCTCAATTTGCACTGAACTACGAGTTCGTGGACACTGAACAAGGGGGCGAAACGTGGACGGGTAGGCGTGGCGAGGATCCAGTGCCGCCGCTCTGCTCACGTGTCTTTCGCAAACGCAAGGGCAACATTCAGGTGCCAAGAAATGTATTCCTCTATGGCAGAGGTGGTGCCAAGAACATTACTTGTTTGTATCGCTTTGAGGCCGGCACTTCGGAGCGTGTGAAGCTGGTGCTGCACAATGTATCCTTTGGAGAGGGCACCGCATGCACAACGGACTCGGATCTACATACGGGCAGGCCACGGTGCAATCAACTGGATCCCGAGGGTCGCATCACCGAGTTACGACTGTACGATGTGCCCTTTCGGGATGTTAAGATACAATTGGGTTGTTTCTGCGATAATTCAAGCGCCTTGTACAGCAATGCCCCGTTGACCTTTGTCTCCCATTCGCGTGTCATGGAATTGACCTTTACCGTGAGCAGACTCAACATTTCCGAGGACTTTGCCGACGTCTTTTTCTCGGCCTCGTATGAGTTCAAGCGACAGCCGGATTGCCGTAAGCAGCTGAAGCTGAAGGGCGCTGGCGGGGAGGATGAACTGAAGTATCCGCTAAAAACACAAGATGCCAGCTGCGAGGGTCTTGCATGGTTTATTGAAACCCAGTCACCGGAACGTTCGCTCTTTGTGCAAACCTGGGGCTCCTATCTGCCCATTGATCCCACCTCGGAGGATGCCATGCGTTGTCATACCAAGAACCGTCTCATGGTCTACTCCGGTCGTCCACTGAAACCTATGCGTGTGGTTTGTCCTGCCCAAAGTGGTCCCAGACCCACGTCACTACACATATTCTCAGAGGACTGGACCAATGGACAGCCACTGTTCATGAACAAGTAAGTGGGGGGAATTCGACAACAGCTGCGCTAAATTATTTTTTTTTTAAAAAGAGATATAGTGGTTCTCTGGTTTTCATAAATTATTACTATATTTCGATCCGTAAACTTGTATTTCCCGTCTTAGTTATTAAACGAACCATTTTCTTTTCGATTTTTGCTTTAAAGAGCTTTTAAAGCTCAGCTGAGTTCAAGTTAATTAGCTACCAATAAAATGCTTTAGCTTGAATGCACTTTGAAAGCTCATTTATCTAGTGGAATGAGTTATAATTTTCTTGACGTGCATAGCTAAGATCTTTTGCAGCTTTAATGTGCTTTTGAAGCTCTTTTTGTTTAAAGCTCAATCACTTTTAATAGAGTCAAGCTTACATACTAATAAATTGTTGCTATTTTTCAAACTGAATGAGCTTTTAAGCTCATCTTTTCTAACTGTGGATTTTAATCGAATTATTTTCTATTTTCTAAGCTTTTAGCCTTTTCTAAAGCTTTTTCTGCTTGACAGCCACTACAGCTTTTAATCGGACTAGTACGCTTACTATCACAGCCAGCTTTAATGTGGTCTTAAAGCTTAAACTCTGTCTACTGTCATTAAGCTTATTGAATTCAGTTATAAGTGCCATATTTGCCATATTTCAGTGGCATTTCCGTTTGCAGCTCGAACTGAATGAGTTGAAAAACGCTCGATTAATTATCTAAAAGGCTCGACACGCTCATTAGTTGGCACTGTTTCTGTCTGGCCAACTGACAGCCTGGACACTGTCAATTACCCTTTGGGGTGTCATAAAAATATGTTTCCACATGTTCATGCATGTCTTTTATATGTTTTATTTGCCGAGTGTATGTTTAAGTGTGTCCACGTGTGTGTGTGTGTGTTTGGGTGTGTGTGTTTTTTTCACGACAAATTTGAACTGCACTTGCACATAAAATTTAATGGCAACACGTTCCAAGCGGCAGCACATAACTGACCAAAAACCGAGTTCATTTTCATGGCACGCACCTTGAACATAAATTGCCCCAACTCACACAAGTGCTCATATCGAGGTTCCACTGTCTACTCTCAAATGGACAATTTTGCATGCTTTTCAACAGGGTCTTCTAGCTGTCTACCTGCATGTGCCTGTGTGTATGTGTGTGTGTGACGGCCATGTTTGTTTGCTTTTTGTTGCTCTCTTCTTTGCGCTCAATTTCCTGTGTTTTGTTGCCGCTGTAGCCATTTCCTGTTATTGCATTTTTAAGCAGCCTGTTTTTTTGATAGAGCTCATAAGAGCTTCCAAATAACTTTCGAATGAAGTTTAGACTCCCACACACGCACACACACACACACTAAGAGCTCAAGCTGTTAAAAAAATTGCTTAGAATGCGGGCAACTGTTAAATTGCAATTAGTTTGTGCAAGCAGATAAAAACAAGAGCTTTGAAAGGCTTTTTGTAGCAGAAGCTTACTAAAAATACTGTTTGCTCTACATATTTTATACAGAACCTATGCCTTAATGGACAAAGCTCACCTTGGCATACAATTAAGAACCAAAGACTCAAAGAAATGTTAATGAAATGAGGGTAGTAGAGTATTATATTTGAAAGTCTTGTCTATTAATTTGTAATGACTTTTATTTAAATACAACAAAGGCTAAGACTGTAGCAGAGAGCATAGAAAATGGCAGTGGAGTGCTCATAAATGTAATTTTAGTTTTTTATTTCACTGCTACCACTTTCCTTCTATGATTTAAATATCTTCCTGGCCAAGTGCTTGTTAGGCACTCGAGTTCGATTATAAACTGGCAAATATGAATGGGAAAATGTTAAACTTAAAGTAGTGAAATTTCCATGGCTTTGTTGATGTCTAACGTGCACTCTGCCAGTGAATTATATTCCACTTTTACAAGTAGCACTCGATCTTAATGCAGTTCAAGTCTTAGCAGACATAAGCCTCCAATTTGATTTAGCAGTTGAAAGCATTAAGACTACTTAAATGCAATAAAATTAATGATGAAATCAACGCAATGTCTGCGTAGTCCTCGTAGTCGTTGTCTTTGCTCATTCAGAATGAACTCGAAGCGAACTGAATAATAAACGAACGAGTATTTTGTCCATGGAATCTTGAAAGTTGCGCGTAATTAGTTGCAGTTGGAGTTGCAGCGGAGTTAGCCTAGTTGGGTATTCCTTACGTTATTATAGCCCAAAAAACTTGACTCAAAGTTATGTGGAGCATAACAGGCAGCTGCATGACAGCCGCAGGCCCAAGAAAATGGTTTTGGGCTGGCAATTGGTATGGGATAAAGGACAGGCCGAAAATGTATACAACTTTACTTTACTTTCCCCTGCACACACACACACACACTCATGTCTCCTTGCTTTCCGTTTCTTGCAGACCCATGAGCTTGGTGCTGGAGCCCATACTCAAGGAGCCCGGCGACATTGCCTTCACATGGCTAGAGATTCATCGCACGAAGAATGCGCTGTTGCAGCAATTGGACCTGCATGTGAATGCAAGCGTAACCACTGGCATGGGCTCACCACCCAGCACAGGAGGAGCTGGTGGTGGTGGTGTGGTGGGCACTGGCAGCGCCGGAGTTGCTGGCGCTGGAGGCATTGCGCCCAGTTCGCCAGCCAATGAGACACTCAACGAACTTGGTTTCTATCCCAAGGAGTCCGACTGCGAGTACAAATGTCCTGAAATTGATGCATGCATTGCCGCAAGTCTGTGGTGTGATGGTGAGTTCAGATACAACTGCAAATGCAATCGCAAGCAGAAATGCAAAAAAAAATGCCAGCAGACAAATACCTGAAAGTCTTCAAGTAAATGTTTTAAAGTGGCAAAAAGGGAGAAATATATTTAAATGCTGCAGAACATTTTAAATATTTTTTACTGTCCATTTAAATAGTTGAACTACATGCACAACTATACAAGCCACCCTCGATAAGCAGCAAGTTTACATTACGTGTACGTGATTTGGCGATAGTTGCTGCTGCTTCTACTTCCACCGCTTCTTCTTCTGCTGCTGTCCAACAGACTAACGCCTGAGAGTAGGCAACAGAAATTTCACTTGTGGTTGCTTCTCTGTTAATTTCATTGCAAGCTGCTGGCCACGTTTTTGTAATCAGGCAAAGTTTCCTGACAACTGCACAAAGCAGCCGCTCCTGCTGCTGCGGGTTATCCTCCAAGCCGCCCCGAAAATATCTTCCACAAAAGTTTGCTGCTCTGTCCGTCCAACTCGCTGTCTGTCTTGCTGGCCGTTTGGTTGTATGGCAGCCCGCAACAGCTGCCGCCAAGTGGCTCCACTTTAGAGCAAGCGACAGAGAGTAAGGCAGAGACAGAGACAGAGGCAGAGGCAGAGAATAGGGACACTGGACTCGCCTTTTAGCTTCAATTATTTATGGGCAGCCAGGCGCGTCTGCAACTGAGCTGCTTAACCGCAAAGGCAGCGCATTAAACAAGCTAACCAAGCAAGCAGGGAAGCAAGCAACCAACCAACCAACTATCTAACCAAAGATCCAAGCAAACAATCCAACTAGGCAACCAACCAGGGAGCACTCAAATGACACTGACTAGAGGCTCTTTCAATTTGGCCAGTGTCTGGAGCGAACCTGTGTAACCTGACCAGACCTGACCAGAGATTTCTTTTCAATCAATGCAATGCTCTCCGCTTTCTATCTACCATCTTACTCTCTTTATTCGTCCACAGGTCATCACAACTGTCCCAGCGGCTTTGATGAATCGGAGGAGGAGTGCGGTACGGCGAGAAAACTGTTGGAACTGCCCGGCGGCGTATTTGCGGCATTGGGTTGCATTGCAGCGGCACTGACCGCCTGCCTGATATTCTGCATGTTTGGGCTGATGAGGAAGCGGAAAAAGTCGGTGGTGCAGAAGAGTGGTGGGTTTATGAATGGTGCCAATGGCAATGGTAATATGCCAGCTGCCTGCAATATTGGCACACTCAAGAAGGACTTCAAGAAGGAGGCGCTCTACATTGATCCGGCGTCCTGACATCCACTACAGCCGGTCGAGTACATACATGTGGATCGGGAAACCACCGTGTGATATGTTGCCGCCGGCTGTGGCTTGTACGAGCAAATGGAGCAGGGTCTAAATGTTGCCTGACCAACAATGGAAGGGGAAGGGAATGTGGAGCGGCAAGTGGAGCAAGAAGCGGAGCAAGTGATGCCACTAGAACTGCAGATTGTTGTTGGTCAGGTACAGGATCTGGCATGGAGATTTTAAAGCTGCTATTGATCGAGTGTTAGGATTGCGATTAAGCCAAACAGGTATAAAAGACAGAGAACTAAAGCTTAACTCTAAGTTCGTAACTTTTCTAAGCGCTTCAACAGTAAACGTTTAAGCCGCGAATCCGTGAATGTGTGTGTAGATGTAAGCCAAAACGACAGCACGATATAGATACATATAGAGACAGCTAAAGATACAGATACAGCAACAGATACGAGTAGTTATTATGTGTATAGCTGGGGTTCGATTTCAACTCATTTTGTTCATCACCAAACTGTATATATTTAATATGAAATATATATTTTATTTAAAATTATATGCTCATTTCATTTACTCTAAACTGTTCCCATCTTTAAACTTTAAAAGTCTGATTTAAGTATTTAAATTAGACGTTCAGTTCTCTTTGATTTGCCCAAAAGAACAGAAGCGAAAACTATTGTAAATTAGGTACCTTTAAAACGATATGACAGTACTTAATATAAAGCCCTTGGCAGATTATACTTAGATTAGCACACATAGCTCACAGCAAATTAGTTACAATTAGCTACGAAATACAGATGAAATCATAAACTACAATTAAATTGTAAAAATATGAAATTGAAATGGAAATGGAAATGAAAATCGAAATGAATTGTAGAAGTCGGACGAGGATAAAACTCTGACATTTTAGCCTAAGGAAATTAGTTATAACAAAAACTGTTAGCGGCATTTCAATTGGGGCAGAAAGTAAAAGAATCTCGACAGTGTTGTGATCCATGCACATACTGAACTATGTTTAACTATAGTACGAACTAAGAACTAAGCAACTAAGGCATTCTTCAGTCAGTTAATCAGCAACTAAGTCAGTTATCATACGATATTGCCAGTAAATAGTAAACGGAAAGCAGCACCAAGAGGATTTTGATACAGCACACACACACACACACCTACACCCAGAAAATTAACATCACTTAGTGGTTAAATTGTTATTAATTAAATTAATAATACTTAAGAACGCATACAACCAATCAAATGTTCACATTCAGCGATTTATCAATTGAAAACTGCCATAAAATGTCTTCAAACCATTAAATTTAAATAATTTCCATTTAATTTTCACTTTAAAGACTCGATATTGATAAGAATTCCAATGATTTCCTTATGTTCCCTTCAGTAGCTGCATAAAAACAAATTCCTAATGATATTATTAATGAATAGCATTTAAAATTAAACAATTTGTATAAACACAAACACAGTTTATTATAAAGCGAAACATAATAGAGCAATTTATGCCAATTGTATGCAGTACTAGCCACTAAGACATCAAGAAATATATAGCATACTATATACTACATACTATACATATAAACAATCAAATTTTTTGAGGGTTTTGGCAGACATAAGACAAATGTACTTTATTTTTAATGCACTACAATTAACAATTATGATAAGTATAAATGGAATTTGAGAATCAATGAACGCAAATAGAAATCCCCATAGCAAAGAACCAGCTGAAAATTCAATTTCAAAACGGAAACCACAAATAAACAGCAATATTGTATAAAGCAGAGAGTAATACTAAATATTAAATATTAAAACTAAATTAAATAAATATATATTTGTTTTATTTAAGATAGCATACGATACATGTATTAAAATAAATAATTATACGCACTGTGTACAATTTTTAAGAGAATTATACAATTATTATTTGGTCACACAACAAAATGATTTAAATACAGCTGAGTAAACAAACCAATGGCGGAAATTTAGAAAACAGCTAAAAATCTATAGCAAAAACCATTTTTATTAGTCAAAAGTCACAGTTTGGAAGTTTAAATACCCTTGTAGATAAAAATTTTATTCAATTTCAATTTTTAACTTTATAAATTCAAAGTTTTTTGAACATCAAATCGATTTCAAACAATTTAACTTTATAAAAAAATATTTTAAATAAATTCATAAAATATTTTAAGCCTAAATACACTTTTAAATAATTTTAAAATATTTGCTCTGCAAGGGTATAAAAAGAGTGTGAATGGTATAAAAATAATTGTTGCACCAGCCAAATTTGATATCTTTATGAAAAAGTTGTTTAAACTAAAGAAAACTTGTAGAAAATGTGACAAATCCGAAGCAATAAGTAACTACGATTCTCTCACGACCACGTTCGTCAGTCACTTGATTGTCATTCGGCTCAGTTCCTTATCAAAAAACCACATAAGACCACGAACTATGAACAATTTGTGTGCCAACTCTGTTTAAAGTAGTTTCCATAATAAAAACGTACCAGAAATTGAATTATGTGTATGTCATTTATTTGTAGCCCTCACACACTTGATAAAAGTAAAACACTTAATAATAAAAAGCATAACAACTGTGAAGAAGTAAAAAATTAAATTGAAAAAAAAAAAATAGTCAATGTTCGGCAAGTGACGCTGATAAATAATAAATAAATTCAGCAGCTGTGTAAATAGTCAAACTGCGTACCGTTAGAGCAAAAAATATATAAAAAACCCACACAAAAATAGTAAAAAATAAAAAAAAAGAAATCTAAAATTGGTTTTCTACATTTTGTGAACTAAGTTTTGTGTTTTAAGCCATAAGTTTCACTTGTATAATAAACAAAGGAAAAGGAAAAAGGAAAAGAAAAAGGAAAATATTTATAAATATATACATGCATATATAGTATATATATTAAATATAAATATAGAGTATTATATATGAAAAAGAAAACCAAGAAACTTGAAATAATGACGCACTGAATCAAATAGATGAAACGAGTATTTAAAAACATGACAATTAAAAATTATAATAAAACCAGAACAAAATGAAACTTAACAACAATTTTAAAAATAACCCAAAATCTGCGTTTTTTATTAAATGGAGTTTAGCGGGTCATAAGCCATGTTTTGGCTTAATGGTCGTTAGCCGAAATGTTTGAGGCGCTGATTGCCAGCATCCTGTTTGGCCATGAACGGAACTTTGGGGCCAATAGCCTCATCGGTGTTAAAGTTAAGGCAACTGCCAAGCCCCGAAGCATCGGGCAATTCGTTGGCCAACTTTATTGGGACTTCGGGGTATCCTGACACAGCTGACACAGCACTGACCAGCTTAACCCGCATAACACATAAACCACCGACAGTCATGTGTTCTCTGCTTCTTCTTGCTGCCCTGCTGCTGTTGTTGTTGTTGTTGCTGATGTTGTGGTTTGCTTTGCTGTTGTTGTTGTTGTCTTGGGCTCGACTATGGCGCTGTTTATTGCCGCCAGCTGACTACACTGCGCTCTGTTGTGGCACTGTTGACCAGCACTGTACCCGCCCAGCCCGGCCCGCTCCCCAACGCCCTCGCCAAATGGTGTTGATAAGCCTAACAGTGTGACCAGGCACACACATAGGCACGAGGGTGGTCACACTACTTCAGAAACTGCCCATCATAGGCCTAAAAGCAGAGTGTGACTACTTTTCTGGACGCCACTGTAGCTTTTCATTATACTTGTAATATTTGTGTCATTTTGTTTAAGAAAATAATTTAATTTACTTGCTTAAGTTATACATTTAGTTAGCTTAAACTTTCAACTACCTTTTCTACAACTTACAGTAATTTTAGTAGCACACCTCGCCCCACCAGCGATTCGGCTGATTTTGAGCTCACAAACCTGCACAAATATGCTCGTATATTTGTATTTGTATTTGAGCCTAGGGCCAATTGAAGTTATTTACAATTGAGTTGCCAGTTCAGCACAAATGCTATGCCAGCGACAGCAACAACAACAACAGCAACAACAACAACAAACATCAACAATATAAACAACAACTAGCAGCGCGCAAAAACTTATTGCAGCTGATAAAATGACAAAGTGACGAACTAACCAAGTGACAGACTTACAAAGTGTTAAAGTGACGAACTGACAACAGTTTTAAACAACTGTTCACTCAAGTTGAGTTGAGTGGAGCGAAAGGTGTAACCCTTCCAGGTGCACAAAGTGTCCAGAGATCTGCTCACTAAACGTCATCGAAACCCTTAACTTCGTTATGTTCATTATGATCATGATTATCGTGATTTGGTCGTAACAGTTGTGGTTTTGTCACTGGTTAAGTGGAAAATATGACTACATATAATTTTCTACCATTTGAACTGTGCAATCCGATGACAAATTTGCAGATTTTTTGATTGATGTTTGCATATCGTTTTCAGTTGTGGCTGATAACTCTTTTGGCCCCTTTAGGCCCTTTACCTACCTACTACCAACTCCAGCTACCACCTACCAATACCCATTATCACTGCGTTTTGGCTAAAAACAATGTAAACGCCTTTTTTTAGTTTTATTTCATTTTCTGTTTATCAATTTTTGTTGACCGTCGCGATTTTTGATTTTTTTAGCGAGAAATTTACATGAATTTTCAGCTTGTTGCAAAAAAGTATTAACAATCATTTTTTGCCGAACGACTAAACAATAAACAAAGCAAAAAAACAGAAATGTTATTGCAAAAAAGCTCAGCACATGTTACTCGAAAATGGAAATGTGTAAACGCATTACTTTTGGCCAACAGCCGTCAGACGCCAGTCCGAGTCGGCGCGAAACAGTGAGCTGCGAAAGTCTGTGTGCCAAGTGGGAGTAAAGTGTTAGTAGTGAAAGTAAGCTTAGAATGAAATGCACTTAAATGGTTAGGGAGGGTAGAAAAACTATCTTAACAAAAGAGATTATCGGCTAAGAATTAAAATATATTTAAATATGAAATCTATAGCTCATGTACTAAGCCATAAACTAACTATTTTATAATCCCACTTATTCCAACCAACTCCCCGCTTTACTTAACAGTGCACACATATTTGGTAACCACTGTTCTTTGGGCAATTTTAAACGCTTTAGGGTCAATGCGCTACAAGAGAGACAAGTGCGGGGGTTAAGAAATGAAACATAATTAATTTCTACTGGTTTTTTGGCAAATTTTGTACAGATTGAATATATTAAAAAAATATATATACTAACAAATAGGAAAGTCGAGTTTCTTAACAACTAATTTTATGGCTAAAAATACGAAGAAGCAAAGGTCAAGTTTGGTCTCGTTCCCGGTTCAAAGTTAAACCTGTTCCTCTTTGGGCTCGCCACAAAGAACTTGGCTAACAAAGAAGTCAGATCGGCTTATGTAAGCATCCATTGATTGATCGTTAATGACTATGATGGAGTTGTGGCTCTTAGCCTGAGTTGGGGAACTGAACAACTGGGCAAACAATTTCCCAAAGTGGCTACAAATTTAGTTAAAATTATTTCTACTCTATTTGAGCAGTTGTCTGAATACTGTACTACAACGTTGACAATTTGTTTCAATATTAGCGACCCAAATAAGCCAAGAAGTAGATTTTGATGCCAACAGGCAGTAAAAACATAAGTGATAAAAAAAAACCTCTAAACGACAGACATCAAATGCCGCACAGTAGCGTCGCTAAAAGTGAGCATGCCACTGTGTAAGAGAGCGCCAAGTCAAAGAGATGGGCCGCGGTGGCTGTCGAATGAGAGCGCAAAAGAAAAAGGTAAAAGCAGCTGCTGCTGGAGAAACAACAACAAAAACAACAACAAGAGCAACAACAAACGGTAAACGTAACTCGCGCTTGGCTGCGACGTCGCCGCGCTGCTTGCGTCGGGTCTTGAGTGTTGAGCGTTGAGCGCCGTCGATCGTTGTTTGGAGTTGGCCAAAAAGGCGGCCAAGAGCTCGCAGGAACATTCAGTTGTGCCGCGAACGTTGTGCGCTTCACACGTGCCTCCTCTCTCACTCACTCACTTACTCTCTGCAGTGCCGGGCTGTCAGTGAACAGTAAAAGCTTACAGCATTTAACTGTAATTTGTGACAGTGCTGGCAAAAGAATTAGAAATTCTGTCAAAGTTCATACATAAATTCGGTGTGTCTTAAGTGTGTGTGCGTGTACGTGTGTGTACGTGCTTGTGTGTGTGTTTTTTTCCCACTCATGTCTGTAAACACGGATCGATCCTACAAAATGAAGCTGCGCGATGTGGAAAACGCCTTCAAGTACCGACGCATACCGTACCCCAAGCGGTAAGTTTAGAAAATATTATATTTCTGTATCTTTAAGATACTTTTTTAAGAATGAAAGTTGCGTTTGACGATTTCTCGCAAACCGGTCATAATTATCAACTGCTCTGCTCTGCAGTCTGTTGAATTGGAATCGAAGCGGATTCTAATTGGACTTGGCTTGCACTCAATTCTCGTTGCTGCTTGACGGTTGTTAACTTTCGGTTTTCTCGACTGCTTCTGATGCCAACTTTGGCATCGAGCAAAAGTGAATCGATGTGAGAAAAAAATAATAATATAAAAAAAAACGCATTTCATGGTCAACTGCGCGGCTTGTTGTTGTTGCTGCTGCAGCTGGTCTCCAATTGGAATTCTCTTAACGTGCTCCAGTTTAAAATAATTTAAAGCCAGCTCGCATTTTTTTATTATCACAATTTTTTAGAGTTTTCAATGTGGTTTTTTTTTCAATTGTTCTGCTCTGCAATCATATTTCATTTCATGCAGCTAACTGAAAATGCTGAACTGCTTCGGGCCAGTTTAAAAAAAAAGATACTTTTTTTTGTTTGTTACCAAACTATGTGAGGAGACCAAAAAACAACAAAGCGCGCCAAAGCCAAAAGAAAAACCTCCAAGTCTCAAGACTCAAACGCCACCTCAAGTATTTGAAGTAGTACCCCCACTGCCGCCCCTACCACGCCCCCTCTGCTCTTAAGTTTCCAAAAACTTCTTTGTCTCGATTTTTTTCTCTTTTCGGTTTGACTGAGTTCTGTTTAAAGAGCCAAGAGCTCGCTGACTGTCCGCTCATTAGTTGCTGGTCGGGGGGATTGCGACCGGGCCATTAGTTAAGGTGTTTAGGCCAGGCCCGAACTGCGTCCGCTTATTGTGCAACTTGTGGCAGGCCCAAAAGTGTTGCAATTGAGACCACATTAGATGTAAACTAATGATACACTGAACACACTTCCATGCTCACCTGATTTTGGACTAATTGGTATTAAAAAAGGTGTTGACTGTTGTCTTTTGGTGTGGGAACTGTTTAAACTTGGCTCTGATTACAAAATCGGAACTATGCTGGCCATAATTAATATAACATTAAATTTAAATTAATTTAAATTTAAGTTTTTTTTTATTGTATTTAAGCAATAAATTAATTTATGCAACATAAATAATTGCACTTATTAAGCCCACATTAATTACAGGCATTTAATTGTTAAGTCTCCGCGGAATTTGCCATTAAATTTTCAACTCATTTATAGCAATTTTCACGCATCATTTGACTGTTATTCAAAGTTCCCATTTAGTCAGTCAGTCAATCAATCAATCGGTAAATACGCAAACCAATTTAATTGGCTATTCTGTTTGGCAAAAAGGACAAACTTTTGTTTGCCCGCCATAAAATTAAATAAATATTTACTGATCAGAAATGTGGGAAATAAAAAAAAACAAAAAAACATAATTAAAACAAAATCAGTACAACAATATTGATTTATGCATTGGCCATTGTACTCTATTTACTCGACTCTTTCTGTTTTTAATTGATATTAATTAAATTAATTAATTGGTTCGCTGAGAAATCGTTAACAGACACGCAGCCAACTGGAGGCACGAGTGAACCGATTTAAAAGCTGCTTTAGTACTTATGCAAACAATTGCGAACTTAATTAACTAATTAATTAACTAGTAATTTATATAAAATAACTATACGGTTCAAAAAACATATTTAAATCACGTAAAAATTAATTGCATGCGAGATTCGCACGTATCGATCGAACGCTGTTAACTGATGCGCTGTTAACTAACAGCCAGCCTGTTACCCCCTTCAAATTAACAGATTTATTACACACCGTAAATCAAACGAAACTTTTAAGCGGCTGCGTCTGTCCATCTTAATTAGCATCGAAGTTAACACAAATTAAAAAACAGTCAATATCTGACAGTCTAACCGTCTATAAATATACTCGCACAGCGAGTTAACATGCAGTTGCATCAAATAACGATGTGACGTCACAAGTTACGAGCACTGTATAACTAATTAGAACTTCTTCACTTACCATTCACCAGCTGTTGTGACTCTCGACGTGTGAACGAAAACAGATGAGCAGAAGTCAGGTCGCGACTTGCACAACACATTAAAGCTCTTCCGATTTACGAACTCATTTTACTTCCCGCTCTCTTTAGCGCTCTCCCGCAGTCACTCTCTTTGTTGTTGCTGTTTGCGGTTATTGTTCGACATGCTTTGATCCACGCCGACTGCTCTGCTTTGCGCAGCGTTGCATTGTGGCTGCTGCTTAAGCGCTTTGATGACAATTATGTGATTTGTTGGCACATTTTCAATTAAAATCATTTGCAGCACTCGCGGGACGCATTAGAAAGCTAATAATTACAGTTTTCTTTGAGATACGCGCGCCTGCCAAATAAACACAAACAATAATTCAAATACACACATACACTTGTGGAGCAATTAGTTCAAACTGAACTTGCCGTCTTCGCGATTGTTCTTTTACAACTGCACATGCATACAGAATGTGCAAGCTGCCTAAGCCAGCTAGAGCGAGAGCCAGAATGAGAGCGGGAGTCAGAGCGGGAGCGGAAGCTTTGACAAAGCAAACAAAACGAGTACAAAAGCGTGCCTTTAATTTTTTTCACACGTTCGCACTGCTGCTCTCCTGCTACACAACGACGGAAGCTTTGGCAGAACTGAGAGCAATTTTTGCTCTCCCTGTTACTCATTCGCATGTCTGCTGAAGATCTTAGTCGCACGCAAATCTTTGGCGCAAGTGAAAGCCTAAAATTGTTTTTTTTTTTGCACTCCTAACGATTTGTACCACAAACATAGCAGCAATTTATTGCCTCCGCCGTTTAGCGCCTTTTGGTCACACAGTTTTCTAAAGATGACATAAACCTAGACAAAGACATACCCTAGACGGCAAAACGCCCACTATCGTCGAGTTGTTTTGACTATAATCATTATTATTTATGTGTAATAAAGACGCAAACATGGGAACAGTGCGAGTAACTAATCAACTTTCGTTTAGTTTGCTGCTCCTTAAGCATAGAAACCCTCCCACTGCCCCTCCCTTAGCTTTTGGGCATGCACCACATATTCCGTTATGTAAAACGGTCAAAAGTCGCGCTGACGACCAAATTTGCATTATTCCGATCTCGGTCTATGGAAAATAAGGTAAAAACTGATTAACACAATCATGTGAAAAATGTGCAAGACAACAGTTTTGGCAAAAAATAAAAATAAAATGGCAAAAAATAGCAAACAGCGGCAACAAGTGGAAAATTAAGTGAGTAGCTTTCACTTGATATACAAATACGGCCAAAAAGCAGGAGCAGCTGCGAGTGGGCGTGGCCGCTAATGCGTAACAACGAACCGCATATAAAAGTTAATACTGAAATTCATTAGTTTTTGTTTTTTCATTTCCTTTCTTTGATTGCGTCTCTTTTATTTTTTATTTATTGTCTTTATAGTTTTTTATCTGTTTTGTCACACTTTTTTTTTGGCACTCAACTTGAAGGCAATTAAGTCGGACATAGGAAGTTCAAAGCAAAGTTCAGTGAGACTGTTAAATAATTAATTTTAACACAGAAAAATAATTTTTTATTAATGTGTAGTTAAATAATTTTACTGTGTAAGCATTTTAAGCTGATCAATATTAAAGACACTAACAAATAGTGTAAATAGTTAGAAATAAACCACTTTAAGTACACGCTAATTGCCCCACTGTGGAGCACTTTCGATTAGAGCATTTGATCTATAAGCGTTTGTGAAATTTTGATTAGTTGCTTATTTGATGATATACGGTTTTGCCAAAAGTCTCAGTGCATAAATTTAAGGTCCACTCTAAAGTAGGTCAGTTGGATAAGCGCTCAACCAAGCCAGCCATAGATAATTTGCTGAATCGCTGACTCAGATGCAGCAGCCCTGAAAGAAAGCACGCTAAAAGCTCACTTAGCGTCGCCAAAATGCGCGCAATGGCAAGCGAACCAAAAGGAATAACTCCACAGGGGGAGAGGGAGCAAGGGAGGGAGAGCGGGGGCGTAACTGCATCCGAAATATGCTAGGTGCTAATTGACGTTCAATTGAAGGCACCGCAAAAGTTGCTTTCACTTCACACTCAGGCTCACACCAATAGTGACAAGTTCTGCTAGCCACCCACAGAGGGCACTCAGTGCACTTGTAGATGGACTCAGGTAAGGGAGTGGTGGTCTCCACGCGCTTTGGTAACCCGAGCATGTTTCAGTCTCTGGGGCCATAAAAAATTCTGTTCGCTAAGTAGCTGGCGCCCATAAATCTGCGCCGTGTGCTGTTGTTAAGGTGATTTACATACTCTGAAGAGACTCGCTCGTCTCTGCCTCAGTTTTGGTCGCGTCTCCTACCCAGTGTCTGTCTCTAGTTGTTGGTAGTAACTCACTTTCGCTGCTGAAGATTGTAATGAAAAAAATGTACAAAAAAATGCACAAAAAAAGTTAAATTGAAATTTGTTGCCGCTGTTGTTGTAGCTGTTGCCGCTTTTGGCCAACTTAAAAAACAGACAAACAATTTTTATAGCGTTTGCATGCATATTTGATCAAAAACAATCAGATTTTATGCAGTACAAACAGCAGCAGAAAAACCTATCAAAAAATGTTTGAGGAAAATGAAAATAAATTTGAGGAGTGTGTGTGTGTGTTTGTTGCATAAACTGAGGTACGTATTTGTACAAAATCTGCATAAATAAAAAGAGAGTTGGGCAGTTACTCCAAAAAAACGAAGAGTGTAATGATTATAGATAGTCAAGTCGAGAAAAAGGTGTTGATGAGACTGTAGAAAGGTCAGCAATCATTAGAGGAGATATATGTGTGTTATATACACGTGGGAAATGAAGATTGATGGAATGGATTCAACGCGGGTACAAATTGATTATTATAACAGCAAACGACTCGCGAACATAACTCAAAATAATGGTTATAGATACGTGTACATATGTGTAGCAATTTCAAATGTATAGCACTTTCGCTTGTAATTCCCAAGCAGTCGGTTGTTGTAGCTACTAATGAGTGTGTGTTAATCACATTTAATGTGCATCTTTAAGACAACATCAACTTATGTAAATGTTTGGCTGTGAAAGGAGACAGCGATTTCATGGTAACTGGTAACTGGAAGCTGCTAAAATCAAAAATTGATTTTAATGTTTTGGGTCGTCTCCACCCCTGGACAGCGGCAAACATCATGTTCGTAAGTCATAAATCTCTTTGAGCATTTCCCATCGATTCGTATAAGGTTTTTTTTTTTGCTGTTGTTGGTCTAGTCAATGTGTTGCCAGCCACGTGCTGTGCGGACAAATCTTTCATTTTCCCGGACATATTAAGGGCATCACTTCAGCATCGACATCCACAGCGCCATCAAGTTGAGCTCAAACTTAGTTTATGTACTTTTCGATTGATTTTCGGCTAAGCTGAAATGACTGTCAGCTGCTGCTGTTGCTGCTACCACCCGCTGCAGCAGCGTAGCGTCGTGGCAGGTGTACAGCTGCACAGCTGACCCCCATGAAACATGAAACAAATCTCTAAACAGCGCACCTTTCACTAAATTAAACAAAAATCAATATGAAATCTGCCTCAAATGTTTTTGCATCTTTGTTTTAGCTTTATTAACGGCCTTTTGTGTTGGTTTCAGTTAAAATTGTGTCTCTATGTCGAGCTGAAATTGGTCAACTTCCTGGAACGTTAAAAAAATCAAGTCTGGTCATTAAGCTTACAGTTAATACCCGATTGTCCTTAATAGCAGATTGCGCTGTTAAAAATTAAGTGTCTTACTTAATATTAAAACTCTTGAGTTTCCAAATAAGATTTAAGTAACTTGAAAAAAATGAAAGAAAATTTCCTTTGCCATGAATCAGGCATTCAAATTTGAGGATGTTTTTAGTTATCGGAAGTGCAGGAAGCACTGCAAATTAATTAATTTTTATTTGCTTATTTAAAAATATTTTTTTTTTATTTATTTTTTTCTTTTTGCCACATTATTTGTCTTTCAAATAACTGCGTCCAATCCTCCGCTCTCAAGCAATTAAAACGCCGACACACAAATATGCAGTTTAAGTTTTTAATTATAGTTGGCGCAAAAAGTCGCATCTGGACATGAGTATAAGTATAGCTACGAAGGGGAGTAACTATGGACCTGGCCTAGACGCAGTTGCAGGCAAGCCGCCGAAAGCCAAGAGTTCAAAAAAGCCAGCCAAACAAACTGGCGGAGCACATGACTTCGACGTGGTCATTACGTCATGGACCAGCCTGTAAAAAGTTGTAACCATGCACAGAAACCGCATATTTGTCGTGAGCATTTTGTTACAATTTCAATTTGTTGCTTCAAGACTTCAAGACTTGTCTGCGACTTTTGCGGCGGGGTCTTTCGGGGTCCATGCCACCCCTCTCTCCATCTCCCACTCCCCCTCTGGCAGATTTTTTATGCTGCTGTTTAGGCGTCGGCATTGGCTCCGCTTGATTCAGAGTTAGCTACTCGGCTTTGTTGTTGTTGTTGTAGTTTCTGGTTTGTTTTGTTTTTGTTTTGGTTTTCGAAAGTGCATTTGCTTCGGTCTTGGCCAATATTTGCCAACAACAACATAATGGCCAAAACTTGAACTGGTTTATTGCAGTTTTTAGATTCTTTTTCTCTTTTTAGAGCATGCTGGAAGCCATATATGGCTTTTTTTTAGCTGACGATTGCAAACTTAGTACAATTTACGACTGCGCCTCAAGTGCAAATGCTTTGAGTGTGTAGGAAATTAAAAAAAAAGAATTGAAAGTGTTGGATGGTATCTAAAAACAAATAATTTGTAAGCTGTAAACTAAACTAAACAGAAAGTTTTTAAGCAAACATTTAATAAGCCACTAATCAACTTTCCCAATGTTTATCTATAATTATGTTTAAAGAACTGGTTGCTTGGCAACTACTTTAGTTTAATTAGCGTATAATGCATAGGAAAATCACTTGCTGTTTCCTGTGCTCCACAACATCCCCTGCAATTAGAAATATTAGCGAACGGCCATCAAAACTGCACTCGACTCGCATTATTTTCATTATGTTCGCTTCGCTGCTGCTCCTCTCCTGCTGGGGTGTCTTGATCCCCCTCTATACCAACTAAGGCTTGACTTTCACATGACAGAATAAACGGCGCTTATTTGTAGCTAAGTTTTAGCATAATAGCATAAAAAGCCTGAGCTGCGCAACAAACTAAAACTTGCCATTCAAATTGGTGTCAACCAGTCAACTGGACGCCAAAGAAAGTGGCGCCAGCATCCAAGCTCACGACAGGCAGCAGTACACTGCTCAAAAAAGGGTTAAAGTTGATTCATTTCGGAGTAGGTAGAATTTTTAAGGGGTTCAGAAAAAGGGGTGGAAATTTTGACTTAAAGGAGAAAAGGTTTGGTAGAGATGAAGAAAACTTAAGTTAAAATTTGCATTTATTATAAAATTTATGTTTTCTTTATGGAAATCATGTTTTATTGTAATTATTTTTCAAAAATAACTATACATATACTTTATAAAAATTTTGGGAAATGTTGTAGCTAGTGAATCAATGGATTTATAGAAATTAAAAGTGTATAAATTTGAGGTGTTAACAGAATAGAAGAGGAGAAGAACAGCTGTGAATAGGTTAGTCGTACCAGAGTCGTTCTAGAGTCGCTCAGAATTAGTCTTCGTCGAGATCATTTGCAAAAGTCATCGAGTCGTCAATAAAAATCGTTCTAAACCACTGATATTTGTTAAACACCTTTCATTTAATAGTATTAATAAACATTTATATTCTTTAACCCTATATAAATATTTTGTACATTTAATTTCATTTAATATACATTTATATTCTTTAACCCTATATAAATGGCCTAAAATAAATGACTTTTCTGCTCTACTTTAAATTACTCTTCTCATCAAAATCTGCTCTCCACTTTTAGTCAGTTTAAGATCACAATTCTTTGATTTTTGCACAGTGTGGCAACAGCCGCAACTGACGCAGCAACAACCGTTTCAGTTGCAGTTGCAGTTGCAGCAGACGCCCGTCCCTGGTTCGGCCACTAAAGTAGGTCGACAGCAGCTTCCACATCGACAGCGTCGTCGTCGTCATCGTCTGAAACGGTTGGCAACTCGTTTTACCGGCAATTGCCGCACACGCAACTGAGAAACTTGCACATAAAAATATCAAACCGAATGCATCCCGAGGGAGTTCTCGAGCAGAGTTCTCTCTCCTTCCTTCTGCTGTTTCCAGGGTATCACAGGCAAAAGTCAGGAACCCAAAGCGCATTAAAATTAAGTTCTATTTACAGAGCTCCTAACTCGCATGCTTTCAATTTTACGCCAATTGCTTGGAAATTAATTAAGCAATTTCCCTCGCTCATTTTTTTTCTTTCTTTCTCCATCTCCTTCTCTTTCTCCTTCTCCTTCTTCTTCTCCATCTCCTACTTTTTCTTTTGCTTCGCTTGTACTTCTTTGGCATGTGTGGAAATGCATTTATGCTAAATTCCAGGGAGACAAATTAGAGCAGTTATCGTTAGAGACGTGACGGTGGGTGTGGAGGGGGCAGGGGCGTGGCTAGTGGGGTGGCCCGGGGGGTGGCAGATAACTAGAGTTTAACTGCGTGTGGCGAAAGTTAAATAACGCCTTTCGGGCAAATCGATGCAAACTCAGCAAAACTCAACGCATTTCCATTTGCATTTTAGTATTTTTGTTTAGCTGCGGGAAAGTCAAAGAAATTTAATCAACTAACTAAATTTGATCGCAAATAGTAGGTAGCAGCTGTTACTAATTTTTAGTTGCGTTCAATATTCCTAAAAGTTTTAATAGATAAACTTTGATTGGTGCGGGTCGTAAGATTGTTAATTTATTAACATTTAAAAGATGTTGAGACATCGATAAATGTATTGAACTGTTAAATATGAGACTAAAATGTATTGAATTATGTATCTACTTCTTGTTAAAATAAGTGTTAATGCACCTTTGGTTAATATGATAACCTTTAGCCTGGATTTTATGCTTGAAACGGTCCAAAAAGCATTCGAATATGAACCTTTTAGACCCCTTTAAACCCCTTTAGACCCCTTTGTAACCCTTTGTACCCATTTGTACCCCTTTGCACCCCTTTGAACCTCTTTCTGACAATGACTTTCTTTAGCTCCTCGACAGTTGTGTATCTTTCAGTTTGAACTATGTTTGAGAGCACGGTCCACAGAGAATAAACCATTGGATGCTCTTCTGAAGAATTCGAGAGCTATTGTGTGTATGTCCTTTGAATCCACGCTGAAATTTTAGCCTTTTTAATCAGTCAAACCTTGAGTGCAAGACCCTGTACATTTAAATTCTGTGTAATGTACATTTAATAAGCTTTCACTTAGCTTAAATTGTGGTTTTCTATTTATTACTACATTCAATTACAACTCTTGATTATTTTCCCTTTTATTCCTAAACTTATCTATAAATTACAGCTTAGAACCTTCCATCTCTTCGGTCAAATTCATCAGACTCCCATCACTCATTCAACAGTTTTTGTCTAAGAAAGTTTTCTATAATTTCATTACCTTATTTTAAATATCACTTTAAATATATTTAGTCTTTTGCTTATTTAACTCAAGTTTAAAGCCACAAAGCCACACGAGTAAATTGAAGCTGCAGCTGCAGCTGCGCTAAAATTGATAACAACGAGGCTGCATGCGCTTATCAGGGCCACAGCAGCAGCTTAACCTGCATGCCCAAAGTGCAGCCTTCAACCTGGTTTGCCTACCACTCACCCTACTACTCCCTACTCGCCCCCCCTTGGAGCCAACCATGATGTCATCATTGATGGGCGAGTCAGGCAGGCGTTAAATGAGAAGCGTTTGACAATCTTCTTGTGCTGCTTCTTATGCTGCACGTTGTTGGTGCAGCAGAGATCAGAAATTAGTGTGCCAAGCTGCATGTCAGCACCATTGCCACCAGACACGCCTACAAGCCCAATGCCTCCCCCCCCCCCCCTCCACACACAGCAAGCAAAAATTAATTGCAATGCCGCAAATGACAGCGTCAAGTAGTAAAAGTAAGCAGAAGACAACTGGGAATGGCAGCGGGCAATGGGAGGGGCGGTGGGCGGTGGGCGGAGGGCGTGGCACGTACGCTAGTTGCAACAAGGATGAGCTCGTTAAAGGAAGCGACAGCAACAACAACAACAACAGCAACAAACTGATTCGAACTGTTCTCGAGTGCGTAAATTTTTCGCCAGAATTTCTGTTGTTGTTGTCGCAAAATGTTATTAACATTCGCTGCAAGCAGCACGTGCGCAGCCAAGTCAAAAGTGGGCGTGCACCTGCCCCCCAAACCCCACCATACCCCACCGCTCTGTTCCTTCCTGCCTGCGTCCGACTGCTTGCAACATATTGTGGCAGGAAAACGCGTAAAAGTTTTGAGTAAATTGCAGCACAGCAAATGGCAAAGTCGTCGCCAGGCGACCACGCGACTTATTCGCACATCCGCATTCCACATCCGCCATACAAATAGCAGTAGATATATATGTATAGCTGCGGAGTCCGGAGCATTTCCAGCCCAACTCGAGTGCTCGCAACAGCAGTAACAGCAGCAGCCGCCTACTTAGGTAAATTTAGCTGTCCAGTGGGCGTGGCTTGGCCCATGAAGTGCGAATCGGAATTGCACTTGCCACTATTTTGCCGCTGTTTCTGTTTCTGTTCCTTTTGTACTTGTTTCTGAATGCTGTTGACAATTTTGAGCATAAACTGAACAGGCAAAGCAACAAGACAAGAAAAGTGCGAAAAAGTGTGGAAAAGAGTTGTATAATTTTGAAGAGCACTGTGCGCGCGAAAAGTAGGTGATTAGGGAAGCAAACAGTGCAGGCTAAAGTTAAAGTGTTACTAACACTAAAATATACAAAATTTATATCGAATTGTGTTTTAAGTTTAAAGAGATTAGTTATTTAATTTATTTTCGGTGCAAAGATTTTTTAAAAAACTCTGAAGATTTTTTTAAAATTATTTTTTAAACAGAAAAATTTATAGCTTAATTTAAAGTATTTATAAATTTGGGAAATTTGTCAAAATTAAGCTTGTTTTTTTGACGATTTCTAAAATATCTTTAAAATGTTACTTAAGAGACTACAAACTAGCTAAAATAAAATTTAATAAATATTAGAAACTTACCAAAAATATCCTCAACAACCTCTCAGAGCTATCCGAAGTGGAGCCTCAACGGCTATCTAGATACATCTTAGACACAGGATAGAAACACACCGAAGGTGTCGTATCTGCTGCCTAAACGCTTAATTTTGTATCCATAGATCTCCACATGGTATCACAACGAGCCGAACTGAGGCCCTGGTGCTCCTTGCCCCAACATTCATTCAACCTACCAATAAGTGTCAATATATATATATATATATATTGCTGAGTTCTTCTTTCGACCTCCACACTGTCTTCCGCAACTTCTCAGGCATAACAGTCTGTTAATTTTGCGCAGTGTAATGCTTACACTGTGGAAACGCGCTGTTGGCCTTCGTGTAAGAATGCTAGAATCGCTAATTGTTAATAACATGACAAACAGCGGGTGAAATGTGGCACCAGCTAATGGTGTATGCCACCCCTCCCCCCTCCTCACACACACACACACACACACATACACACACTCTCATATAGAATTCCTCTACTTTGATTGCTAATTGCGACTATTAAGAGCGGCGTTGAGATGAGGAGTATTAACAATTAAGTTCCGTCAAAAAGCCAAAAACAAATGACAATTAGAGTGTGTTAATCGCGGGCAAAAGATAGTGCCAAAACGAGGGTTGCTCCAAACCTTTGCACGCTGCATGCACAGCCGACACCTACGAGCTGAAAGTTCGCTTTGTAGTGCGAGGGAAAAGAGCTAAAAATAGCGTCTAATGAATTTGATACAAGTTTTACCTCCACCTCTTTCTGTTGTGTACTTAGGACTTTATGGAGCACACTTGAGAGGCCCGCACATACAGTTAACCACATAGATTTTACAACTTAATACTAGGCATGTTAATCCAAGCCAAATTAGCTCGAGTGAGCCCCAAATGTGGCTAAACTCTTCACGTTTTCACATGACCATTAAACCCCAAGAAAATGGGTTAAACTAAATTCAAATGGAGCATCCAAAACTTGCCACACATGCGCCATGTCACGTCACGTCAAGTCACATCACATCACGTGGGCTTTTTGGGCAGGTAACTGGTTACAGGTAACTCGTAACTGGTAACTGGCAACTAGTAACTGCTACCAGTTACTACTAGTTAGTAAAGTAACGAGTTAGTTACTGTCTGCCACTTACTGCCAGGCGATTAAAGTTAACGTTGATTATTTCTATCGTTTATTCTGTTTGACTTCAATATGTGTTTAATAGTTTATCAAAGTACAAAAAGGGATTGACTTATAGATATCCTAAAAAAGGGAATTTTAAAAGCTAAGTGGAAGTTTTATATACTAAAATGTATGGAATGCCTGATACTGAAATTCCGAAAAAAAAATCTGGTGTCAAATCAGATTGCTGTTACAGTATAGACTTTCTACTAGAGGGTATGTTTTCCCTCCATAAGGAGTAAGAAATATAAAATTCTAGCATAAATCTGCAGCTGTGTAGACTATATCAAATAAGCTGGGAGCTACTGTAGACAGCTTACGAATTGGTTATAATATTTTAAACAGTCTTTCTAGTGACGTAAGCACATTTTTTTCCCGAATAGAAAATTAACTTGTCTAGAAGAATCATAAAAATAAAATATTAATAAAATAAAATTTATTAATTAATAAAATACATTTTTTTTTTGTAAATAATAGAACGATTTTTACAGATTGTAAAACGATTAAAACTATATATGATATAAATCATGCTCAATGAAGTTTATAATTTTATTATAATTTATAATAAGATTTTTTGAACTACCCTGAAGATTCAAGGTTCAAAGTAAGCAATATATAATTCAAGACATAATTAATTTGTAGAATTGTTAGTTCGTTTATTTTAAAATATTTTTGAAATATTTAAAAGAGTACTTTTATACAGAAACAAATATTTTAAAACGTATCTGTAATATTATTTAACTCCAGTTGTAGTTTTGCCAATTGTTTAAGTAAACCTTAAACTATTTTTAAGGTTTAAAATAACTCATTTGTTGGGTGTGTGATAAATGAATATTCAAGGCACTCCAGTCACTTCGACATGAGTTACTTTCATTCATTGCAGAAAGTCAGACAAACGAGCGACTTGTCTATAGTTTGTTAGTTGTTTGCCAATGATAATGATAATGCTAATGATGCGAATGGTGATGATGATGGTGCTAATGATGTTTGTAGTGTTGGAGCTAATGATTGTGTAGCGCAGATTGGCACTTTTATTCAATGACCATGACTGTGACTTTGGCTAAAAGTGTGACCGAGTGTGTGTGTGTGTGTGAATCGAAAAAAACAATTTGTCGCTAATCTCGAAAAGGGGCTGCTGCCACGGACCGTTGCACGTTGAACGATGCACGTTGCACTCTCCTTCCTTTTTGGATTACAAAAGCCCAAGACAATTTGCAATTGAAAGTTGAAGCATGAAAAACCACAGCGATTGATCGATATTCGAATGGAAGCTACAGACGAAGACGAAATCGAAATCGAAGACTTTCCCAAAGACTGTGGAGGAAATCGGGAAAAGAGTAGAGCACATTATGGTAGACAGATGGACGGTCCAGTGCCGTTTTTATGAGATCACGTTCTATTAGATACGTGAAATATTTCAACGAGCTGGAGATGGATATGCAACTGTCATGCCATGAATAAGATACAAAACACAAAAAATCAGCAGAGATAGAGGAAGAGTTGGGATGAGATGAGATACAGAGAGAGAGTGGGACAGCATGCTTGACTAACTAGCTAGCACGTTCAACTTGATGCAAGTGCGTGTTTAACGCTACTTTGGTTAACAACGCCAACAGCAGTTCAGACCTGGCTAATATGCATTGCAACTGCTGCTGCAGAGGCGTTAAGAGCACTGAATGTGGTTAGACGATGTCTCAGTCTCAGTCTCTTCATGTCTTAAGATGATGGCTTCAACTCATAATCATTCCAAGTAGTGATTACCCATTTTGTTTTTGATTGTTTTTGGTTTGTTTTACGCTTCAACGCCAAAGTCATTAACTTTTCGGCTGATTATTGTTTTGTGCCGACAATAATGATTTTGATTATGATTATTATCATTATGGTTGTGTGTTGTCATTACTGCAGTCGAGCATGCTGCACATTAAACTCATAATTTTGAGTAATTAATTTGTTAAAGATTCGATCGTAAAAACATATTTTTATAAAATAAATACTCTCCGATAAGTTCAGCGCGTCTGAACTTAATGTCGTGGGAATTGAAGTAAAAGCAAGAAAATTTATAGAAATGGAAAATCAATCAATAAGAGAAGTGGAGAAAATGTACAGTCTGGACAAGAAAAGTTAGAAAAGAGAACTCAGCAATAGAAAGAAGTGAAACTAGAAAATGAATTAGAAGTGAAACTGTAATTTCAATGCAATAAAAAATCTATAATTTGTTTAAAAAAATCTTCTATGCATTTCACAAACAGTTTTAAAGCTTAACAAGTAAGAAAGGCTACAGTCGAGCGAGCCCGACTCTTTGTCACTATATCGACTTGGCTGTTGATGCTGATCAAGAATATATATACTTTATGGGGGCGGAAACGCTTTCTTCAGCGTGATACGCACATTTCGCTTCTGACAAACCTAATAGACCCATCTACTCTTTTTAAGAGTACGGGGTCTAAAAATGTATTGAAAATTAAAGCCTCTTTTTAATAAAAAGTGATTGCCTACTCTGAGCCCTGCAGCAGTTTGTGAACGTCTCTATTTAGCCTAAGAAACTAGCCATTAAGCACTTGAAACCTGACAAAACCTACAATCAACACCAGCTACGTCCATGAAACAGTTCACCAAATGCGATTTGGCCAAGTTTCGTAGCCACGACCAATTCCAATTAAACTATTAACTCGAATCTGATAGCACAGCAATGACTCGAAACTCAAAAACTTCCATCAGACACTTAGAAATATAAAATCGGAGCACAAAACTAGGCCAATTGTAATTAAAACGTTCTACGTGCTACACTCGAAAAAATGGTTGGTGGTTCGGTCAGAAAGTGCGTAGGAAACCGGTAAAAGGCAATCGACAGGTCTCAGAAATGCTGAGTGTGTACAACTAAAATTAAAGTCATCGCTTGATTGAATCAATTGAAACGTCTTCCGAATCTTTTCGAATCTGCGTGACGCCATGAAAAGCGAACGAATCAAAAAATAAAATGAGAGTTATAATAAAAATAGTAATAATAATAATAAGGTAATGCTTATTTTGATTAGAAAGTTGTATAATCTCTGAGAGCAACGATTCGAGGCATGTGAATTTTTTACGCAATTGTTTTTTTTTTATTTTTTGGTTTTTGTTTTGGTTTTTAGCATTTTGTATTTGCACGAGAGCGCCCGTTAGTTAGTTATTGTATAAGTAGCTGCACCAGTAACAACTACAGTGACTACCATAACTACAAGTACAAGTACAACAATTTTATGCTACATGAAGACAGAGCACTTGGCATATGATTTAATTGAAGTCTGCAAAAAGAAACGACTTGAAAACAAAAGCAAAATTAAGAAAACAACAACAGGCCTGAGATTTGCTTGAGAGATTGTAAATTGAAACCCAAAACTGACAAACTGCGACACTGACAGACTGACAAACTGAGAAACTCTGCAATTGTGTTTATTTTAATTTATTAAATGTTATGGCATATTTGAACTACATTTTCGCTGTTTATTTTAATAACAAAACGCTGACTACATTTAAAAACGCATCAAAGTAATGGATTTCGTTGCCCTGAAAAAAGAAACCACAAAAATACCCAAATACGAAATTCAAAATAAATATAATACAATTACCGCCACAAAGTAATTGTCATATACTTTTCGGGCTCAGCAAAAACGCTGAGAAATTTCCAAAAATAGCCACTGTAGTTCATTGTTATAAGACCACGCCTACAGCCGCCCACTTCCTAAGTGAATAGCGCATTTGATGTACTTAAGATACAACTTTAGTGGCGCTGTGTCTAGTCATGCCATGGCAACTCAAATGACCTTTAACGCGACTCACGCCCTTCTCTGCAATTCTCATGACTGTTTTCCTATCGCAATCGCAATTTATTTAAATTTCGCCATTGCTAATCAACCATTTAAAACTGTACCTTGACGCACTTTCCACAATTTAGATAGGATCTATGCGTACTTAACTTGTAATTACTCTAAGTCTGTTACTAAAACAATTTTATAAAAATAATTGAATTTTTGTACAAATAATTTACGATTATAGCTGCCGTTTTAATTATTTTATTTTAAGCTTTCTTAGTTTTTTAATAAATTTTTTTTTTAGTTGAAGAAACTATCTTCTTTCATCACCGTAAATCATTTCTATTGCTCTAAATCTTCAACTACAAAAATTTTATAAAAATAATTTAATTTACTACAAATAATTTACGATTTTAGGTGTCTTTTTAATTATTTTACTTTAAGCTTTCTTAGTTATTTTAATAAATTTTTTTTTAGTTGAAGAAACTATCTTTTTTCATCACTGTAAATCATTTCTTTTGCTCTAAATCTTCAACTAAAACATTTTTATTTTTCTAGAAATTATTTACGATTTAAAGTGCCTTTTTAAAAATTTTACTTTAAGCTTTCTTAGGTTTTTTTTTTTTTTTTTTTTTTTTTTTTTTTTTTTTTGGTTTAACAAACTTTCTTCTTGCCTCCCCCTTAAATCATTTCTATTGCTCTATAAATAAAATTTTCGGTTTCATTAATTTTTTTGGCACATAATTTTAAACGAGTTTTTGAAAGAATTTGTATCTACCTAAGCTACTTTTATCTTTTTATGCCAGTTACAGCCTTTAACCAACTATTAGTAACTTAAATAAGATGAGCTCACTGTCCAAGTCTTTTGCGGTCCGTAACCCTACATTAAACTGACCTCAGTTGACAATTCGCCACGCCGATTGCCTAATGAAATGGACATAACTACACGAACCCAAGCGAAAGGTTTTCAGCCAACACTCAGAAGAAAAAAACTGAAAAACTGAAATTTAAGACTACAAAGTTTATTGAACTTTTTAGCTGTTAAACAAATGTAAATTATTGAGTTTTTGCGCATTTGAAATAAGCCGAATCATCCGCTGACCTGCGGCCAAACTAGTTATGAATAGTCAGACAGACATTATCCAAGTTGATTATGTCATGGCCAAAAAGCAGTTCTAGCCGCCTCACTGCCAATGTTAATGACCAAAAAAAAATTATAGAAGATTCTTTGCCAAAGTCAGGGCCATGAACATTCAATATATTCATAATTCTTACTTGTCTTCTGCGAGTTCTTTCAACCTGAAGCCACTTGAGTTTTGTGTGGCCCGCGGGCCAATAAATTCAGCTATCTTAGCCCCAGCAATGTGGAATCGAAATCAGCCATAGTTCGGGTTCAAACACCTTTCGAAACTTGTCTAATGAGTTCGCCGCGTAGATATATTTATTGATTCGCCTCAAGCTGAAGCTAAAAATGTATCTGAAGTTGAATAGTTTCGCCACACGCTGCGTGCGGCATCTGCAAAGATTGCGCAAAACCCAAAGATACACACAGCTAGACAGGTAATCGCAAGATGGCTTATATATAGTTGTATCTATTGCTCATAACTAGTTGGTTGGATGTGCAACTGCATACACACATATATTTGTATCAGTAAACCATTTTTCGCAATGCTCAATGCTCGGCAATTTGTTTACCTGACATTTTTTATGGCAGTTGTAGTATTGCAGCTTTGGCCATTTGCCGTTGCCTGTTTGATTAGTTGGAAAATTTACCATCATTTAATTAAATTACTTATGATGCAGTTGTGCTTACGTATCAAACGACAATGAACGGAAATTGTGACCAATTTGCATGCAGCAAGTCTTGGCTGTTGGAGTTACTACTGTGTTGTTGTTGTTGTCTGTCTATTATCTGCTGCCTTCTGCTTGCTCACCTGTTTTTCTTCATTTTCCATTTGCTTAGGCAACACTGGAAGTGAAAGGCGCACACTTTTCACTCTACAAGCGAGTAAACTAGACACGAGATGGTGAATTTCCTCGACTTTATAGAAAATTCTCAATCTCAATGATATGCTGGCAGTAAGCGGCTTCTGTTCTCTTACTAAAACGATTGAGTGGCACTCGGCTCAACAATTTGCAGTTACAGTTATGAGCATTTTCCAGCAGTTTGCCGCTTGTCTAATTGGTTGGCAAGTACAGAGAGCGGTAGTAAATAAAATTTAGAAAAAAAAGGAGAAAACATTTTGATTGTAAGAAAATACATGTCGATTTGAATTTTCTATTGATGTGGCCTGTTTAGTTTGGCTATCATCATGTGCTGCTCCCACGATACCCAGCTAGAACTCAGTCCCCACTCCTCCACTCGTTTCGTGGCACACAAAAAACGCTAACGAACCAAGTGTAGGTCCCTAATGGCAGGCACATGTGCTACGTGGCAGCAAACGAACTGCAGTTGGCGGTGGTAGTTGGTAGTTGGAAGCTAGAAGTTGCCAGTTGCCAGTTGCCAGTTGGTAGTTGGTAGCTAAAGTTGGCATCCAAAAAGCGACCTGGTTCGGGCACAAATGTGTTGACTATTCGAGCAAATGTCCGAAAAAGAAATCGACGCAGTCACGTAAAATTATTTTAATAATCACATAACTTTCGGCATTTACACGCCATGCGATCCATTGGGGAATGGGAGTAGTCCTGGCTTCAGTTCTAACCCAAAAAACGAAAAACGAAATGTCAATAAATTTTCTCCACTTTTTTTTGTAGGGTGTTGTGACCAACAGAAAACACAACAGAACACAACATAAAGTTGAGGCTGGAAAGAAGCAGCTCTTAAGTGGGATTTGCGGCGCACTTTAGTGTCAACTTTAACAATAAGTTGGCTCGCAAAGAAAGAGGAGTGTGTGGAGAGTGGGGGTGACAGGGGAAAACAAAGCAGTCACTGTATACATACATATTGTACTCGAACATAAGTAAAATCTCTTTTGGTCGGCAAAAGTTTTTGGGCATCAACTGTGGGCACGGCTAATGAAATAAAAACCCACGGCCATTGGAGCTCAGAACTTGAGCTAAGTGCGCACAGCAGGTGGCCAAAAGTTAAAGCGCCTTATGGCCAAAGCGGTGACAGTGACGGTGACTGGTGTATCCGTCAGATACATTTCATTTGGCTACCTCTTGCCACTGCAAATGAAAGTCCGCCTTTCGCTTCTAAGTCTCTGATTTGGCACTCTGCATTCAACTACACTTACCAAAACTGTCCGTCTCCACTTTCAAATGCTCTGCGTGGCTCTACGAAGGCGGTGCAGTCATTTGAAATAAATTACTTTGTGCACCTGATGAAAACTAAACCAGAAAACTGCCAGACAACAACATCATCCAGTTGAGGAACTTTTCAAAACTCTGCCTACCTTTTTTTCTCCATTTTCTTCTATTTTTCCTGTAGCCACATTTATTGTCATTATTATTTTCATACAAGTTACTTTTTGTTCTATTTTCTTTTGCTTTTTTGATTTCTGCTGCTATCTGCCGGCAGATTTATGCCAACAAAAGTAAGCAGTAAAAAAGTGCTGCTTTTAATTTGTTTGTCTTCGTTTTTTATTTCTTTTTCCTGCCACGACAGCTGCATTAAAAAAGTTGCCCAAAGAAAACAGTTTGCATTGCAATTTTGACTTGCTTTATTTTCGTTGCTTTGTTAGCTTTGTTTTGTTATCAACCGAACAGAGTTGGGAAATAAAAAAGCAAACAAGAAATATATTTAAGAAAATAAAATAGAAACAAAAAGTATAAGCAGCGAAAATGTTTTAAAAGTGACCAGACGAAAATGCGGGGCGACAAAAGGTTGTGTCCGGTCACCCAAGACCAGCTTAGCCCTTATGGCTAAAACCAACTACCAAGCGACCAACTGCCAACTTCTACACGCAGCGACACAAGTGGGTCGCTGCTTTTGTAGGTTTTCTAGTGCTTAAGTAATAAAAATATTAGTACAGCTTTAAATACATAAATTAATCTGCAAATGTCTGCCAATTTTAATTAAATTTATTTATTTTTATGGGCAAAGTATGAAGCAAGTAATCGAACTCATACGATTGGAGGAAAGTTATGTTTTAAATACTTTCGGGAATTATTTTCTGTAGTTTTGATTATAACAAGTTTTTCTACTTATGGAATATCAAGTAAAGTTTTCTACACACAATCACATAATCCAACGAACCTATCAAAGAATTCCATAGTTAACTATCTTAATTGTATCTAATTTTAAAAACTATTAACTTCCGCTTTTCCTTCACTTGCTTTGACTCTTGTCCAATCAATCAGTCAATCACTAGCGCAATTTATAAATTCTTTATACCTTTCAGAACTCTACAGTTCTTTGTCCACTACTTAAAACAAGCTTATAGAATTGTCTATAGGCTGTAGCTATTTTTGAGCAGCTACCCTACAAAATACCTACAAAATTTGTTCACTTTTCTACTTAAAATAAATTGAAAATGTTGTTTAACTAACAGTCCCAGGAGTAGGTGAGCCAAGCATAATTTGGCCTATCCCTAGGAATAAATACTTGTACACCTTCCTGTCCATAGTGTTTGATAAATTCTACTATAATTTTTACAGTTGCTTGCTCTGCTGCATTTCATTTGCTGGCTGAGACTCCCTTGGCCAGCTTGCTGTGCTATTTTGTGTTTTGGCTTTCAGAACTTAATTAAATGTTGTCACAGCGTACACTTTGTAGTTTTTACTAGGGGGCAGTAGGGGCAACAAGGGTAGCAAAAAGTACAACTGGGTGTGAACACCGTTGGTAGAACTGGATTGGAGTGGGAGTGGGAGTAGGAGTAGGGAGTGGGAGTGGGAGTCGGAGTAGCAGTCCGAATCGGAGTCCAAGTCTGTGCTTGACAGCGATTCGAAGTGTAAATGAAATAATAGCTGCTAAAAACCAATTTGGCGTAAATTACAAAAGCTTAACGGGGTCTATAAATAGAGTTTTTAAGCCATGTCATGTTGTGACCTTTGATTTAAATTGTTTCAATAATTCTCAGTGCTTTATTCACGTTTCCAACTCTATTTTTCTCCATTTTTTTTGCAGTTCCGTGGAGCTGATAGCACTTTTGGCCATTTCATGTACATTTTTTCTGTTCATGCACACAAACAAATTGAACAGTCGCCTCAAGGAAATGGAGGTGAAGCTGCAGCCATCGGAGTTTTCGGCCCTGGGACTAACTGGCAATCACATCAGCGGACATGATGCGGGCAGTAAGTAACTGAGATACAAATCTAAACACTCTTAAATTGTTAGCACGTAACGCATGTGGCCGTTGCAGTCTGAGACAAGGCCATTGTTGGCCAGAACTGTGCCAAAGTTTTCACTCGATTGCATCTGCTGCATGCGTAGATACAAATGCATCTGTCAGATAAGCCCTTTGTGTTCCAACCGCACCGAAAAAGGCACAACACAACACCACACAACCAAAGAGAATATAACACACACCAAGTGTGTGTTTGCGGCTATGCCCAATTGATTTTTAATGACCACTCTGACCCAGCCCATAAACAGCACTCGAAATGTTCTTTTGTTAGCACTTTTTGCCGGACAAACCATAAATTGTTGAATGTTTGAATGTTTTAACTTAAATTAGAGCGCAATGCAATGTTTTATTTCCATATGCATAAATCATTGCATAGTTTATGGCGCCCTTCGTTGGTTCAAACTCACAGATAAAATCGCCACTAATAAAGTGGAAAATTAAAATCAACATAGCATATAGACAGATATATAGTGCCAGTGCTGTCATTTAAGCCGAACTCTGAATATTTTTTGGAACAAATTTATACCTATTTTCGATATATCAAAATCCTCTTAGATATTTAAGTTATTTAAAATTAGTTTATAATTAGTTGGACAGCCAGTTAGCTTTTTTATTGCTTAAGCATATTTTTAGCTACTTCTAGCTACAGTTTTTAAGCTATGATGTCCTTTGGTAAGCCTAAAAATTGTATCAACACTGTAAATGGTCAAATCGGTGTTCTTATATGCATAAACTAGTAAAATGCGTAGCTGTAGGCACACATTATTAAATTAATTAGTATATTTAGGAACTATGAGCTGCCCACTACAATATTCCCTATTTATAGCAAATAAAATATACTAATTTATTTAAAAATAAACTATTGATAAACTTAGCTACTTAATATATTTATTTTAAACCTTCTGTTTCCTTTAGTTTAACTTAGTTTATTAAAATCTTCATACCCCATAGCAAAAACTAAGCGGTATAACTCGAAAAATAAATAAATTTCTATATTTAGTATATTAATAAATTATTTAGCTTTTGTTTGCCTCCCCACGGGCCTTGCTCTGGGCGACTAACTGCAAATTAACCTTTTGACATTCGCTAAACATGCGAAAAAGTTTATTACCATTTTAGCCCAGTCCATAGGAAAATCAGCAAATTAATAATGCAGCATATTTAAATATAGATACGCGTATAAAAATATATATTTATTAAATCAATTAGTAAATATGCATAAGCCAACTAGAATGCAATTTTAAACTGCTGAAATTATGGATTATAATAATTTAGAGAAATTATAAAAATAGAGAGAATATGTTCAATATTAGTTGAATAGTTTTAATTGAAACACAATTTACGCCTAATGACTTATTTATAATTATTTAAGCTTCGAGTGTAAGCGATTAAATTACAAATTGTTTTAAGCCATTTAAATTGATTTTGGCAAATGGTCAGAGGAGCTTGAGAATTCCAGATTATATCACTTAAATCACATGCCATTGCTCATTTAATGTAGTTTAGTCATGTCAAAGGTCAACAAACTATGAGTTAGGAAACACTAGCAATACTTGCACTTGTTTCAATTGCTTCCAACATTTTAACACGGCCACTTCAGTGTCTTTCAAGTGCTTTGCGTACAAATGCCAAACTAAATTTAATGAGCACAACAAAAAATTGTATGTATCACATTGCATGTGTCAATCGAAACTTGAGAAAATCATTAAATTGAGAGGCACTCTACAAAATTGTATCCCAAGACACTCGAGTCTACACACAATGTAGTCGTGTTTATACATTCTATGATTTTGTGCCCCCCAAGACTGACCTTTTCTGGGAAATGAGCACTTGAGATTGGCACTTTAGAACGGCTGGCGAATGCGAAGGCGAAGGCGAAACTAACCCATACTTATTTGCAGCCCAACTAAGTAATAACTCTATCATTAGTTGTTCTACAACTGTAAAATACGTATACGTACCGTCTGACTTGGGCATTGTACTCGCAGCAACTTTCCGCATACAGCAAGCTTAATTTCAATGCCGGAAGCTTTGGTTCGCCTGGGCCTGCAATCCACTTGCAAATTAGACGGAGTCGTTTGCTTGCGGCAGTTGCCACTGACGAAATACGAGTATGCCCAAAATAATATAAAAAAATCTTGCATCGTCGATGGCAGCGGAGTGATATCGGTGCAGCGGTAAATCGCGACACGGCTGCTTCACGCCTAACTGCGGTGATTGCCGGCAATAAAAGCTAACCGAATAATGTGCACTGTGCACAGTGATTCTAGACTCAAGCATTCACTGGCTTTGTCTATAACATACCATATTTTATAATTCATATACAATAAAAGTGTTTGTTAAGTGTTTGGATTTGTTGATTTTTATGTTTGCAAGTTACTTATAGCTGAAGTAATTACAACATAATGCTAGTTTAATTACCACACTATTTTTTAACGATTTTTTGAAACTGAAATTTTACTGCTTGAAGTTGCGTTCAAAACTGTGGCATATAAAACTCAATTCGTTTTTAAAAGTACTTAAAACACTTGCTACGTAATTTAAACTATTTTACTCATTAAAAAATAAGTAAAATAGTTAAAATGTAATGAACTGACCTTGAAAGACAATTTTAATATATTTATAAATTGTATACTATTATAGATTCATACAGCTTACCTACTTATATTAGTTTTCGTTCTCTTTTTTTATAATTTTAATTATTTTATTTTTGGTATTTTATTTATTTAACTATTTAATTAACTAAAACTGGAAGCAAATATATATAAAAATTTGTCATTTTTAGATTGATGCTGTTTTCCTACTTTTATTAGCTTCAGTTTTGTTTTTTAATAATTTTATTTATTTTATTTTCGGTGTTTTATTTACCTAATTCATTGTTTCATTTTATTATTTTAATTAATTTTATTTTTTGAATTTTCTTAAATTACTTAATTTAATATTTTTATTTTCTTTATTTTTTATATATTATATATTTTATATATTTTATTTATTTAAACAATTTAATATTATTATTTTAATATTGAAAGCCGAGCTCTAAGCATTATGAAATTTAAGCCCTTCTGCTTTTCTAGCTCAAACTTTAAGCTAAGCATTGCATAAGTATTTTAATTTAAATAACTTAAGTTCTTAGCTTTGTGACACTGTGCAGAGATCGGTTGATCATGATGACGATGACTCCGCCACCGACTACGACTGCGACTCCGACTGTGACTGTGACTACCAACTGCAGCTACAACTTGCACTCTGCAGATGCGCTCCATAACGATGGAAAAACTGTTGTGGGCTGCAGCTGTTCAGAGCTGCATTGTTGTTGTTTCAAGTTGTTGCTGTTGTTGTTGTTGTTGTTCGGCGCACGCGTCAATTGTGACGTCTCCCTCGTCCGTCCCTGTTGCCAGCAAACGCGTATAAGCATGAACGACAGTTACAAATTGTCTGGTTTGGCCCAAAGCGAGACAAAACGGCTAATGGCCAAAAATAAAAGAAGATGAAAAACCCTCGCTCGTCGCTCATCAGATATTTCAATGTCTGCCCAGAGAGCCAACCAAAAAAATAAATATATATAAATGTGCATATAAAAGAAATGCGCTTTTAGCTGCTGTTAAGCATTCATTCATAAATATTTCATATAATTGACTCGCACGACTTTGAAAACAAATATGAGCAGTCAACGAAACTCACGTTAGTCAAGTTGATGACACCTCAGCCATAAGCCATTTGCCAGTTTTGTTTCCGACTATGTGTTATTTTTTAATGTTTCGTTCCAACATTGAACTTGACTTGGGTTAATTAACAACCAACTTACACACTTGTGTAGTCTAGTGTAGCTTTTTTTTGCTCTACTGATTAAGTGGGCACGTTAAATACCGGGACTTGAATCTGGATTACATAATTCGTGTGGTTATGCACAAGATACGCGGCTGTAAACTTGCAGAAGTCATCACCGATCTTAACGCTCAAACTGATCTAACTTTAGACTTAACTGAAGCACAACCAAATACATTTGCTTGGCTTGAAAACCAGTTTAATGTGGCTAACTTGTAGCTACACAGACTTCAATTCCAATGTAATCATTTGGCCAGCTGCTTAGCCTTTGGGCGAGGCAATGGTCTAGTTTAAAATCGATTAAAAAAACAAGTTAATCAACAGATCAATGAACAGGAAAAAAGCAAACTTTAAAAACTATTTAAAAAGTAAAATATTTTATTTAAATTTATTGATTATTAATGTTTGTTGGGCTAGTCTTGGGGCCATTTCTAATTGATTACTCAGCGTAGACTAAATCAATCTGCAGCTGACTTTGATTGTAACTACTTTTAGTAAGCTGCTAAGTCGCACAGCTTAATGTAGCTCCGCCCCTGATTGAGTGGGTATCTAAACTCATTAATAAAGTTTTTTGTTTTGTTCTCTGGCGTCGACACTCGTGCACTTGCCATGTGGTTTACCTTCAAAGCAGTTCAAATGACCAATAGCCGGGTTAAAGCACTGAAACACTGCAACACTGTCAATAGCATAAGAATCGCAAAAACTGGTAGATTTACCTGGCAGAGTGGGGACTGAGGGGGATAGTCTGTTGATCTGAGAAACATGAATGTAACCCAATTTCAAGACCACACAAAAAGTGACAAGAGAAGTTGATGCAAAGACTTCTCTGTGTGTTTTTGTGGCTTTGCCAGACCACAAAATGTATTTCACTTTGGTTCAGTGACTTGGATTCGATGTGCGATGTGCGATGTGCGTTGTGCGAATTGCGATTTGCGAGTTACGATTTACGACTTTGTGGGATATGAGCAGGAAAACCAGTTGGACTTGGTCACTTTCATTCAGATCTTTCAGTGAAACCGACCAATGACCAAAACCGAACCATATAAACCAACTTACATACAAACATCTCCAACAACAAATCTGGTTTATAGCCATTTGGATTTGGACTCAAACTCAGGCCAACTTCCTTGTTCATCAGGCTCCAGCGGGCAAATTATGAAATGCTTCATCCATCCCCTCTCCACTCCTCTACTCCCATCTCCAGTCAACTGCAGTCGACCAAAAAAATCAAGATGTTTTTCCGCCTGTCCAAAAAAAATACTGAATTGCTGCCATTTCGTATGCAATTGCAGGCTCTTAATAAAACTTTATAAAGTTTGCACCTGATGCTACCTACGCCCATAACATTTACATTAACACTTTGATTGCCCTGCACAGACATTTGTCACTAGCTTGGGCCAACTTTCAAAATTGTAGGTTGATAACACACTAAACATATAATGGCTTGCAGTTAGAGGAACGAGAGTTGATCCACAGATAGGGAGTTTTGCAGATGATCATCCTGAAAGTGAAAGGAATCATCATGAGCTTGCATATTTATTGCACTCACAATTATTTTGTGCCTTTCGGCTTGTGAGTAGCACTTGAAAATGGAGTGGACTTTCCAGTCGTATCCACTTGCAGATTGCATAAACACTTGGCGAAAAGTAAAAGTATCGACAGGGTCCCATGGGGAGGAGTTGGTACTGCCCTCGGTCGGTGCTAAGGTCATAAATTTACCAAATGAAAATTGTTGTCGGATAATAAATGTTAATTGTCTATGGCTCATAAATTACGATCGCACTGAAGAGTAGGCGAATTTACATTTATTTATTTTTAAACAATTACAGAGTTCGCGGCTTAGAAATAATAGTCCAGAAATAATTTACTTATTTCCAGTAACTAATTCAGTACATTTTTTATTATTTTACGGCAGGAAACTGAAACTTTAGTTTATTAGTTTTTAATTATAACAAATTTTATGCTTAGTAATTTTTTTATTAAAATATATATTTATTTTATAACATTTTTATATAATTTTTAATGGTTAATTTCACTTACTTAACTCTCAAATCAATATTTTTTTATGCTTATATTTCAATTACCTTTGCAGAACATGATGACATTAATACGCTGCACGGCACCTATCAATATCTGAAGAGCACCGGCCAGGTAAGAGCCATTTAATTCCATATATCTGTATAAGCATACATTTTATGATCTGCATTTGCCATCTCCATATAAATGTGTCATCGTCGTAAACATTATTGCATACATTTTGTCTGGTTGCTCATAAAAATCGACGAAAGCCATCAAAAGTCGCTTCGAGATGGCTTGGAAAAGCTTCAGCTCCTTGGTGTTTGATATTTAAAAGAAAAAAATATTTGTCTTGCCTCTCTCGCTCTCTTACTCTCTCTCACTCTGTCTCTGTTGCTCTTGCGCGCTGTCTATCCTTCGCTCGCTCGCACTCATAATGTGATTGGTAGTCGCTGCTTCATTTTGGTTGTCCATTCGCTCATCGATCGTCGTTCTCTCACACACACACACACTTACACATACAACACGAACATCACTACACAATCAAATATAGAACACTCTCTTTTTTTTTGGTATTGTCTATACTCGCTGTCTCTGCCAGCCTCTCTCTATTCCTCTCTCAACTACAACTACAACTCCACTCTTTACACTAACACAAAACTATACTTTGACTCAGTCTTGGAATTTTTTGTCAGCTTTAGTTTCCGTTACTTTTTTTTGTGTTTGAGCTTTTTTTTTGTGTGAGCCAGTTGCGACATAGAAGCGATAGAAATTCGATTAATAACGATTACAATTTGTTAATAGTTAATTGTTAACGCGTAAAAGGTAAGTCGAATGGGAGGATTATAATTTAGTCACATGTCAGTTATGAAATTCGCGATGAGTTTGTAGGAAAATTCGGCGCTGGCTGCCTGATGAAGCCACTTACCTGTCACCTGTTGCCCCACTGCCAATTTGTGCTAAAAATCCGCTTATGTGTACTACTTACCTGTTATGCCTATACACACACACAAACTCCCTTCTCTCTCTCTCTCTGTCTGTGTCTATATATATCTGTGTTTTTGTCTCTGTGTCTCACCGGCTGTGATTGCATCCACTTTGGCAATTCGGCAGCTACAACACCTGAACACGGCAGAGGTGAACAACACACCTCGGGCCCAACTGGATACACTGTTCTTCAATCGCGTGCCCAAGGCAGGCAGTGAGAAATTAATGGAACTACTCAAACTCCTCTCCATACGCAACAATTTCAAGGCGCGTCGCGATCCCGAACAACTTGTCGAAACTATACTCATGGATACAGGGTATGCACGGAATCTGCTTAAAACCGAGATACTCAACTGCACCACTGCCAATTCGTATACCAAACACATGGCATTCCTAGACTTTGCTGCCTTTGGCAAGCCCTGGCCCATCTACATAAACCTGGTGAGAGATCCCATCGAACGTTTGGTCAGTTGGTTCTATTACACACGTGCTGCCTGGTATATGGCGGAACGGGTTAAAGCCTTTGGCCGGGCCTACAAAGTGCCACCAAAGGATTGGCTGGAGAAGGATTTCAATCGTTGTGTATTGGAACGCGATCCGGAGTGTGTCTACGAGCAGCTGGAGCTGGGAAATCTGGGTGATCATAGGCGTCAAACGCTTTTCTTTTGCGGCCAACAAACCGAGCTCTGCATGTGAGTAGCAGATAAGGAGTTCATGAGGGTTGCTCGTAGAGTTGTCAAGGGGAATTGTGTAGGGAAGTACAAAGAGATTCGTACAGAGTATTCTCGTAGAGAAGATAAGGGCATTCTATCTAAAATTCTTATCGAAAACGCTTCTAGAAAGTTTTAATCATTGTGTTTGAAATGATTGTTAATATATTTTGCGGGCAAGGGAAACTATGCGTACAGTTTTAAAATGGATAGCAATTTTAATATTTAGTAAATCAAATTCTTAACTAATTTTTGTAATTATAAATATTTATTTATAATATTATTTTCTCATATTTTAATAGTATTGTATTTTAAAGCCATTTTACTTTAAAAGTTAAATTAATTCACTGTAAAGAAAGTACATTTGACATAATAACTTTGAGAAGCAAACTTCTTTGGCAAACCTAGCGAAACTTGTATTAAGTTTTCATTGACAACTCATCGAGCACACCACGTGCACAATCCGCTGAACTCCACCCACCAAACCCCACGTTCCACATTTCACCCTCCTTAGGCCTTTCAACTCCATGGAGGCCATGCAACGAGCCAAGCGAAATGTGGAGAAGAGATACGCGGTGGTGGGCACCTGGGAGGACACAAACACCACGTTGAGCGTGCTGGAGACATATATACCTCGATACTTTGCGGGTGCCCGGGAGGAATACTATGCGATGCAGGCAGAAATGGAAAATGTTAATCGGAACGCGTTGAGGCCGACAATTAGCGAGGAGACGAGGTTGATGCTCAGTAGAAATCTGACGCATGAAATCGAGTTCTATCAGTTTGCGAGGCAGCGTCTGAATAAACAGTATATAGCCTATCAATTGGAAAGAGATCGTTCAGTTAGCGGCTAAGATTTCAAGAATTAAACGACCAAACCCAAATGCTACTCTTTACTTTCGCAACGCTTCTGATCTGTCCAAAAAAACAACAAATTCTGAAATTCTACTAACTAAAAGTAGTTAGTTTGCTCATGCTGGTAATTGGGACTTGGGATTACGTAGTCCTCTAACTAAAAACGACTTCTCCACGCAGCATAATGTGCATGCACCCAGACATAGCGGGGAACAGGAACAATATCAGAGAACTCCACGTACCCATAATCATCTACACAAAGCCTCTCATGATCATCAGCTGGCCATACCTGAAAACAAGCACTACAAAGACGATGATCTTGATTATGAAGACGATGAGGATGATGAGTATGCTAATGGCTATAGCTTAGCCGCAGATATGCTGAATAATACCAAAAATGCCGAGGTGGATTTTGTGTTCTTCAATCGAGTGCCCAAAGTGGGCAGTCAATCCCTTATGGCGTTAATGAATCAATTGGGCAAAATCAATGGATTTGTGCATGCCCGTAATCCGGGTAGCGTTAAGGAGACCGTCCTGATGAAAAAGGATGACCAAATGAATCTCATTGGGGATATCCTGACACGCCCGAAGCCACACATCTATAGCCAGCATGTGGCATACATTAACTTTACACGGTTCCATCTGCCTCGTCCGATTTATATAAATCTGGTACGCGATCCGATTGAACGTATCATTAGCTGGCATTACTATATACGTGCGAGATGGTATTACAAGGACATGAAGGCAAAACTGGGAGAGGATTCCATTAAAACGCCATCGGATGAGTTTCTCGATCTCGATCTGGACACGTGTGTGCGTAAGAACGATCCTCATTGCACCTTTGAGCAGATGCAAATGAAGAATCCCGTCGGGGATCATCGCAGACAAACCCTGTTCTTCTGCGGCATGAACAAAAAGCTGTGCATGTAAGTAGCAACAACAAAACGAGTCATAAAATGGATTATAGCATAGGGTACTACTCGACTTAGGCCCTTCAACTCGAAGATAGCCATGCAGAAGGCCAAGCGAACGGTCGAATCTGATTATGCTGTGGTGGGCACCTGGGAGGACACGAACATCACATTGACCGTACTCGAGCACTATATACCGCGCTACTTTCGTAACGCCAAGGTGGCCTATTATCGTAAGCACTACCCCAAAAGATATATCCCCTTAGTTCTGGTAATTCTCAAACGACTTTACAGTGGGCGAGGAGCGACTTTCGCGCATAAATCGCAATAATGTGACGCGTATTGTCAGCGACGAGACACGACAGATCCTGCGCAGGAATCTTACAAATGAGATAGAGTTCTATGAGTTCTGCAAACAACGTTTGTATCTGCAATACGCGGCTCTTAGCACTGACAAACGCTTTGGCGACGAAGATTATCTGCTGATGCCTGGACAACTGAATGGCAAGGATGACGATGCTGAGTATTAAGTTAAAGTAGTAGAAAGAGTATTAAACTAAGCGCTAACTTAGTTAGGCAAATAAATTTCCTAGAAATGCATTTAAACAAAGTGCGAATGGTGTAATTATTTCGGTGTTTAATCAATCAGTCTTTTCTAGAAGAATTTCTTCCAACTTGTCTTTACTTCTTGGCTTTATTGGCCCATGTGCTGGAGCACCTGGCTTTCCTTTGGCTTATCTTGCACTAACTTTCATCTGCACCAGTCTTCGATACTATCGCTCCACTCAGCCCTGACTTTGGCGATCTTTTGTCTTTAATTAAAGCTCGCTGAACTGACAGCAGCACAGTTGAACAATACACCCAAGGCTGAACGAGAATATATATTCTTTAATCGTATTGAGAAAGTTGGCAGTCAGTCGCTGACACGTTTGTTGGGCAAATTGGGTGCTTTGCATGGATTTACAACCTACCGCAACGAGATACCGCCTATGAAAAAACCACTGATGGATTTTGATGAGCAAAGGGAATTTGCCGAGGGATTAATGGAACTGGAAGAGCCGGGTGTTTATGTAGAGCACACACATTGGATTAACTTTACGGCCCTTGATTTGCCTAGACCAATTTACATAAATCTCATCAGACATCCGATACAGAAGGTGATGAGTGCCTATTACTATCAGCGCCATCCGGTCATCTATGGAAATTCTCTGCTAAAGAACCCCAATAAAGCGGCGAAGGGCAAGAAATTCTTCGATAGAACCTTCAACGATTGTGTCCGACAACGTATTGCTCCCGATTGTGTCTTCGATCCCCATACGCCTTTCAACGGAGATTGGCGTCGTTTAGCATTGCATTTGTGTGGCAATCAGAAAGTTTGCTTGTAGGTAACTGCCTTCAGAACTGAACACAACGTTGCTATAACCCAACGCTCTTTCCCAGGAACCTGAACTCTGAAATAGCCACACAAATAGCCAAATCCCATGTGGAAAAGGAGTACGCCGTCGTTGGCAGCTGGGAAGATACGAACATCACTTTGGCAGTACTCGAGGCTTATATACCACGATTCTTTGCCGATGCCACCGAAGTCTACTACTGTAGGTGTTATCTCTAGTTCTGTGCTTGATCTTGTCTAATTTTGTTATGATATTTTCGTGGGGGTACAGCGGAACAGGAAAAGTTTATGGTAAATGCAACGCCGCATGACAAGCACCTGGATGAGGATGTGGAAAAGTATCTAAAGCAGCAATTCGCCTATGAGATTGATTTGTACAACTTCTGTAAGCAGCGTCTCTATAAGCAGTATATTGCCATCAGGAAAACCTAGTACACTGGGAGCAAATAGTCTATGCTCTGAAGTCAAGTACAGACTTTCTAAACTTGGTCTAACGACTCTATGTTAAAGAACTGTACCAGAGAAGAACTAAAGTTAGTTCCCTAGTATTTTATAATTATAACTCTTTGGTATTATTTTACGTATTTCTTAAATTCTCTATATTCTTTATACAAACGTATACGACCTTAAAGAAACTTTAAGTTTGATTTTATGTGATTTTGAAAGTATTTACTTTACATCTTTATAGACCAAGTTTCTAGCTTCGTTCTTGATTTTAGAGCATTTCTTTAAAGAGTCTTAATATAGATAAAACAAATATAGCAAAATTATTTTCTTATGTAAAAAAAAGGCTTTTCTTTTCGCTACTAATCCCAAGTCGGTTCATGGTACAGCTTGCATTCCCGTAGACCGTTTAGCCCAACAACTGTACACCACGATCTTTCGCAGATCCTACAATTGAATCCCAATGAACTGAATAATACCAAAAATGCTGAGATCGATGTGCTCTTCTATAATCGTGTGCCCAAAACGGGTAGCATACAGTTGATCAACCTGATGCGACTGTTGGGCAAAGTGCATGGATATGATGTGGAAAAAGATCCACAAAATGGTGGTATTATGCCCATACTGGAACCCGCCGATGAGAGTGATTGGATTGAGAATATAGCCGGTTTTGAGGATGGCACCGCCTTCGCCAGTCACGTCAATTACTTAAACTTTACCAAATTCGAACAGCCCCGACCGATCTACATAAATATGGTGCGTGATCCTGTGGATCGTGTGATCAGTTGGTATTACTATATACGTGCTCCGTGGGTCTTTGTGCCGGGACGTAAACGGAACAATCGTCAAATGCCAAATCCAATGTGGGTGAATACTGAATTCGATCAGTGTGTGGAAAACAAGGAAAAGGTCTGCACGTATATTGAGGGCTCACTCTTGGAGGGAGTCGGTGATCATCGTAGGCAAACACTTTTCTTCTGTGGCCACAATGAGTTCAAATGCACGTGAGTTCGGTTAGATAAATCTCTTGAGAAATGTCGTTATACATAGTCCCTTTCCTACTCAGTCCCTTTAACTCCCGACTGTCCCTGCAGCTGGCCAAGCAGAATGTGGAACGGGAATATGCGGTGGTCGGCACTTGGGAACATACAAATGAAACCCTCGCAGTGCTGGAGGCTTATGTGCCGCGCTACTTTGCCAACGCCTCCAAAATGTACTACTGTACGTACTCAGAGGTCTTCCTCTTTCCTCTCTTCTCACACTTGTTTTGCTTTGTCTTTTAGCGGGTCTCCACGGGGTTAAGTCCAATGATAACCCCATGAAACCCCACATCAAGCAGGAAATTATTGACATGGTGCGTGCGAATTTCACTCGGGAAATCGAATTCTATCAATTCTGTCGCCAGCGACTGCACAAACAATATCTGGCTCTGAAACTTAATGATTTAATGCGTTTGGATAGTAGTTTAGTTAATATAAAGCAGGCCAATGAATTGGCTATAAGAAATTAGTTAGTTTAGAGGGGCAATAAATAAATAAAATTATTAAATGAACTGAAATTTATGAGACTCTTTTCGGTAATTTCCCTAACATTCTTAAGCATGGCTTGAGTGCTAAACGCGTCTCTATCGCTGCCTACTAACTTGGCTTTCAGCGCGCAACTAACGTTTGGTCTAAACGAACCTTCCCCAATACAACCAACCCAAAACCTACACAAAACCTACTACAGCTACACCGTCTGAGCGCGAACCGTCTGAACAATACACGCAAAGCCGAGGCGGATGTGCTGTTCTTCAATCGTGCTGCCAAGGTGGGTAGTGAGGCCTTGTTGGAGCTCTTTGGCTTTCTGGTGGAGTACAATGAGGAACTGACACTCGAACGCAGTGGATTGGGCGTCAGTAGCCAGCGACAGATGAAGAAACGGGCACAGAAGGAAACGGCTGAAATGATTTCAGAATTTGAAGATGGCACCATCTACATAAGACACATCAATTGGATTGACTTTGAAGAGTTCGATCTGCCCAAACCGATTTATATTAACATGGTGAGGGATCCCGTAGAGCGTGTGATCAGCTGGTTCTACTACGCTCGTAGTTCCTACAAGAATGCGATTGAGTACCGCAAGGATCCCACTAAGAAAGTGAAACCAGAGTCCTGGTACAAGAAGAACTTTAATGATTGTGTGCGCAGCGGAGATCCGGAGTGTCAGTATGTGCCACATACAGTGAAGGATATTTACCCCAATTTCAAGCGCCAATCGCTTTTCTATTGCGGTCACCACGATGATTGCATGTAAGTAAACGGATCAGGGGTTAAGCTTCCAATCAGGCACTAATGAGTGACCCCATTGCAGTCCCTTTAACTCCCCCGCTGCCATACAAATGGCCAAGGAGCATGTGGAGCGGGATTACGCGGTGGTTGGCAGCTGGGAGGATACCAACATAACCCTGACCGTCTTTGAGCGTTATATTCCCCGATTCTTTACCGGCGCCAAGCTGCTATACGAGAGTAGGTTGAAAAGCTAACACTCAAGTCCCCGATTTTAATCAATTTCGATTTAGTGCACAACGACAAGATCACGAATCGGAACAAGAACAAGCGAAAGCCGTTCATTGACCCCGAGGTTAAACAGATGATTAGGAATAATTTCACCCATGAATATGAGTTTTATCATTTCTGCAAGCAGCGTCTCTACAAACAGTATTTGGCACTCAATTTGAAGGAGCTGGATAAGCATGGATTACTAAACTAGTTATTTAGTTGCACTAAGTAGTTAGTTGCTGATTAATACTCGTTGTATATTAAAACAAAATACTCTCGCCCAACATCAATTTGTGTGTCTCTCTGTGTATCCATTGTTTGTGTCTAATCCTTTTTGTCCGGAAGTTCTCCTTTAATCTCATGCCTTCCAATCCTCCTACCTCCCGACTCCTACTTCCCTCTCAATCAGCTCCACGGGCTGACCACGCAGCAGTTGAACAACACGAGAAATGCTGAAATGGATCGCATTTTCTTCACACGCTGTGCCAAAGTGGGCAGTGAATCCTTGATGGAGTTCATGGAGTATCTGCAGGACGTCAACAATTTTGACGTGGACCACAAGGGTCTCACCCAGAAACCCATACGACAATTAACACCCAAACAGCAAGTCAAGAAGGCCTCTTATATTTTTAACCAAGATCCTGGCATGGTTTACATCGAGCACACCGCTTGGATTGACTTCCATGAGTTCAATCTGCCCAAACCCATCTACATAAACCTCGTTCGCGATCCGGTTGAGCGAGTGATCAGCTGGTACTACTACGTACGCAGCTCGTACCTCAATGCCGTGTTCCATCGCAAGAATCCCGATGCTCCTGTCAAGCCCACCTCCTGGTTCAAGAAGAGCTTCAACGACTGCGTGCTTAATGGGGATCCAGAGTGCCAATATATCCCCTATTCAGTCACTGACACCGTGGGTAACTACAAGCGACAGTCGCTCTTCTTCTGCGGTCATCAAAAGGATTGCCTGTGAGTAGTGTGGTTACAATCAGCCCTAGGGATCCTTATTGATTTGTTATGTGCTGCGCATGCTTTGCAGACCCTTCGACTCTCCCTTGGCAGTGCAGATAGCCAAACGCCGGGTTGAGCAGGAGTACGCGGTGGTGGGTACGTGGGAGGAAACCAACATAACCCTAGCCGTACTGGAGCATTATATACCCCGTTATTTCGCACGTGCCACGCTCATTTATCCAAGTAAGATCCTCTGTTTCGACTACTGGAATTACACGTGCTCAAATTTCTGATTTTACAGTTTTTGCGGAGAAACTTAAGAATCGAAATCGCAATAACCGCAAACCGAGTGTCTCCGCAGAGGTTAGGGCCATGGTCAAAAGTAATTTTACCCATGAATACGAGTTTTATCACTTCTGCAAGCAGCGTCTCTATAAGCAGTATATTGCTCTGAAGCGCTTGGAATTGGAGGGAATCAACTATTAACAATATAACTCATTTATAAAGGAAGTAAGACTTTGATTAACATATCCAAAGAGAGCCAAAGAATTTATTTGAGTGTTAGGGTATGGACTCTGCTCAAGGTATCTAAAGAATAAAGGTAGTAATTTTTAAGATTTTTATAACTCAATCCTCTTGCAGTTGATAGCCTAATAAATTAAATAACATTCCTATGAACAGTAAAACTAGTTTATTGACTTTTTTAAGACACAAAGTTCCCCACATTCATTGTACTCCCACCTGTGTTAATTGTGCGTTTTTAAAGTGATTAAGTTCATCAGTGGAAACTTCCGATTTATGTGTCTCATCTGTGCTTAATCACGTTGTGTCCACTCTGCTTAAACGTCTCCAAACTTAGCCCAAACAACTCCCACAAACCCTTCTTAGCTACGCTACGTTAAGACCCTGTATGAACTGGATGAACTTTACGCGCTACAGAAGAAAGAAACCCATTTATATATCACTCGTGCGGGATCCAGTGGAGCGAGTGATACACAGCTATTACGAGAGAAGGACTTATCAGAGATTGGCACTGAGTCGGAGTATTTACGCAGGACATGAACAGCAGAGCAATGATTGGTACAGACAGACGTTCAATGACTGCGTTCGCAGTGGAAATCCCGAGTGTCAGTACATTCCCTACTCCATAGTGGATCAAGTGGAGGATTTCAAGAGACAATCGCTGTACTTCTGCGGCAACCACGATGATTGTCTGTGAGTAGACTGTAGTAGTAGTAAACTGGTCTCAGTTTGGAAAACCATTTAACCTCCCGCAGCCCCTTTAACACGCCCCAAGCCGTGCAGTTGGCCAAGCGGAATGTGGAGAAGGAATACGCCGTAGTCGCCACCTGGGAGCATCCAAATATCACACTCACCGTGCTGGAGAAATATGTGCCTCGGTTTTTTAATCACGCACGCAAACTTTATCATAGTAGGTGCCATTTAAGCTCTGCAGGAATCCCCTCAATGCTCAAACTCTGCTCTTTTCTAGTACACAAACGAAGTTTAGCTCCTTTCAAACGACGCTACTCCGTGGATGCCGATGTTAGAGCCATGGTACGGCGTAATTTTACCCATGAATACGATTTTTACTACTTCTGCAAGCAGCGTCTATATAAGCAGTATCTGGCACTTGAGCTGGAGAATAATCTGCGTTGATCAGCGATTATTTCTATACCAAAGAACTCACTGAATAAATCAATTAAAACCATTACAAAATTGAGTGCTTTATTTTTAATAGCTTAAAGCTCTTCCAAGGAAAGCTGTTGCCTTTTAAGCAGCTTTTAGTAGCTTTCAAAGCTCTTTGTTGTTTGAATTCTCTTTCAAAGTCCCCTTAAAAATATCAAACACCGAGGAACCTGAGGTAAATATGGAGTTGGCACAACACAACGCACTCTAGGCTCCTCTAACCTAAGTACAAAGCTAATACGTGTTTTAACTATAATCCTAGATGGCCTCACTTAATGTGCGTGATCTGAACAACACGCGTAAGGCCCAAATGGAGCTGGTCTTCTTCAATCGTGTGCCCAAAGTGGGTAGCCAAACGTTTATGGAACTCTTGCGTCGACTCTCGGAGCGCAATAATTTTCAATTCCATCGCGATGCGGTGCAAAAGGTGGAGACCATACGCCTGGCCGAGGACCAGCAGCAGGAGATGGCCGAGGTGATCAGTGAACTGCCCGAACCCTCAGTCTTCATCAAGCACGTTTGCTTCACCAATTTCACCAAGTTCAATCTACCCACACCGATCTACTTGAACGTGGTGCGTGATCCCGTGGAGCGTGTGATCAGTTGGTTTTATTATGTGCGTGCTCCGTGGTATTTTGTGGAGCGAAAAGCCGCTTTTCCTGATCTGCCACTACCACATCCGGCTTGGCTTAAGAAGGACTTTGAGACGTGTGTGCTCAGCGGGGATCAGGAGTGCACCTACACACAGGGTGTCACAGTCGAGGGCATTGGCGATCATCGTCGCCAGAGCTTGTTCTTCTGCGGTCACGATTACGAGTGCACGTGAGTCGCTTTGGTTTCAAACTATTATCTAATATAATAAAACTGTTGTATTCTCCTAACCACAGTCCCTTCAATACTGTCGGCGCTTTGGAGCGCGCCAAGTTTGCGGTGGAGCAACAGTACGCGGTGGTTGGTGTTCTGGAAGACTTCAACACTACGCTCTCAGTGCTGGAGAAATATGTGCCGCGCTTTTTTGAAGGCGTGAGAGACATTTATGCAAGTAAGTAATAGATTAAACTATATCTAACTAAGGCTACTATCAAGTGAGTCCACTGTAAAAGACCACGTACCCATTGTAGTGTGCAGTTTTCCTTCAAATAAAAATTTCTCGACTAATTTATCCTACGGGAGTTACAGTATTTTGGTTTCCGATTCGGATCAAACTTTGTGAAGATAGCTATAATCATGTTATAAACATAATATGTGAGTTTGCTTGCAATCGGTTAACTTATACTACAAGTCTTCATACAAAATTCGCAATTTCGAACGATTTGTGCTACGAGAGCTGTAGGATATAGTTGTCCAATCTGCATAAAACTAGGTAATGATAGCAAAAAAGGTATTGTACACATAATGTGTGACTTTGGTCCCGATAACTCTGATACTTTCCAAGTTATGCTGTTATGAAAATGTTTTATTTTACAATTTGCGGGAAAGTAGTGGGCGTGGCAACACTGTGAAATACACTTTATGTGTATGACGCATAGACGGACTGCCCTACCAAATTTAGTGGCTCTATCTCTTATAGTCTCAGAGATCCAGCTGTTAATACAGAAGGACTTGAAAGAATACTTCAAGAAACTGGAAACGATTGCTTACTTTTTATTACTCACCGCATAATTGACAAAATTTCTTTAACTTTTCCTTACAGATAGCGCCGAGTACCTGACCAAGATCAACAAAAACAACTTCAAGCCACCCGTTAGTGAGCACGTCAAGAATATCGTGCGTCGGAACTTCACGAATGAGATTGAGTTTTATCAGTTCTGTCGCCAGCGACTGCATAAACAATATTTGGCAGCCCATTTGCCACAGAGGATTATAACAGCACATCCAGCAGCTCTGCTGGGCAATTAGCAATCGAGTCTTGTATAGAAAAAAGAACAAACCAAGATATATATACATACATATATATATACTCGATCCTGTAGTCAATTAAGTAAGATGCGCTACATTCCATTCAACCCACAAACACACACATATCGTAGAGAATAATTGTTTTCATTGTGTATATTTCAAATTGGTTATATAAAAACATTAATCGTATGCTTATCAAATTTATTATTACGTCTATATTTATATTGATTAGTTAGTGTTAATGAACAAAATACATTATTCGAATTGTGATGTCTTCAAGTGAACTGTTGAAATTTGTTGTTTTTAATACTTAGGTTTAATTTACACTTAAGATTTTTAAGCTCACAATCTGTAAAAATAATAAATGATATTTTAAGCTAAAGAAAACTGTGTTTGATTTACGAGAATTTTATCAAAAAATAATGGATATAAGAATACCTCGAGTTTAATGTGAAACGTCTTAGGATTCATGTGTTTTGAGGTAGTTACATAGCAGTTCGATAGCAAAATATATTTACTAAGCCTCGAATTTTCTATAATTATGGAACCAATTTAGGTACCTAAGTAGATGTTTTTTAAGTTGCTTAAATTTGTACATTTAAAATATACTTAATTCCCTGTTGAATACATTTTATTATTTTGGTTTTATTAGCTTACAAAGTTCGGCAGTGAAAATTAAAGTTTATTTGCATTTAACAAAAATTAAAACATTTAAGAATTATGAAACATAAAAGTATCAAATTGACTTCAATTGCTTTTAAAATATATTGAGAGTAACAAGTAATTGAAATACAAGTTTATAAACTTTTTTTAAACAAAGTAGTTAGCTTGAGTTGCTTATAAATCGCTTTAGGCAGTACTAATTTAGATAGTTTTACTGAACTCTACTGCAGTTTAAAACAAGCCTTGATAACAGTGGGCGTCACAAGTCGTGTAATGCTGCGCTGTTTGCTGGCATAAGTGGAATTTAAATTAGTTTATCGCTTGCTACATTAAATAAAGTCACTCACCTCTTGTCACCGTACAAAGCATAGCACTCATCGGACTTCATATCAACGCCAGGTCCAAGTTTCACGCTACTTACACAAATGTGATCAGCCGTTTCCGGCTCACAAGTAGTCGTCTCAAGCCAGCGTTCTGGAGCACTTAGATACATTGTCTGTGGATCGCTAGCAATCGTTGCCATTACCCGCTCATCATTCAAATCAGGCCAATCACTGTTATCAGCCTTCAACTCCAACAAATTGGTTTGAGTGCGACGTAGAATGTTGGTTAGCAGTCCGTCGAAAGCCAAGTTCTTGGGCTGCTGATAAGCACCAATGTGCAGACTCCAGCGAGCCACAAACAATTTATATATCAAATGATAGTCATCGTAGCGATATTCAATGCGTTGTCCGTCGGGTGAAATACGCGACTTGAGGAATACATCATCAAAATCCATTTCCTCCTCAGTGAGAACTTTTAGGCACTTATTGTCACGTCGCAGATAGTCCCACTTGTCCACATCTATGCCACAGCGTCTGTTGTGCACAATATCAAAGATATAGCCATGTGACATCATGGGAAATTTCAGCATCTTACTCTGGCCCAATATCAAGGCCTTTATTAGCTGCAGTCCGCGGCCACCGCAGTCATCGCGCAATGCAATGAGCTCGTTGCTCTTCATCTCTGCAAATATTTGCTCCACACAGATCAAACCGTTGTGTTCGTGCTAAACGTAGAAAACTATAAATTACAGAGTTTTCATAGAGATTAAACTGCAGCTACTCACATCGAAACTGGGTCCACAGACCACTTCCCAGTTGTGCGAAAATGGACCATGTCCAACATCATGTAGCAACGCTGCAATCTCCACAGACAGGCGACACCATTCAGGTAATTCCGGTTTGTAATTGGAATTCCGTCTCAGCGCGTTCAAGTGATCCTGTGCGCTCTTGTAGGTGCTGTGTTAGAATCAAGGGGATTACTTGATTTCTATGTAGTTAGAGGACAACTTACCCAATACAGTGTTCATAGCGGGAATGTCCTGCCTTCGGGTCAGTGGACATGCTAAGCATTCCGCATTGTTTAACCCGTTTGAGACGTTCAAAGTGGCGGTGTGTTACGATCTCCTCTATGTAAGGAGGAATCTCTATGACTCCATGAACAGCGTCCTCAAAGAGCATCTGAAACAGTATTAAGAATTTAGCATCTTAGTATAATCAAAGGAAAGAACGTACTATAAACATAGAAAGTAAACAATAATATTCTAATATTAGCTCTTTTGGTGCTTGAAAACTTGTGTCACAGTCGAAAGTCGAACTCGAACTGAGAAGTTCCACAGGCAGCAATAAAGTGCGACATAATCCAAAAGAAATCTCAAGTGGGGTCTACAATTTGATATAAAATTTGTGTATATTTATTAAAATTCGCTGTTATACACAAAATACTGAGTAAAATAAATTATTTTATTGACGCAGTCAAGGTCGAAGTTGATATGCTGATATCAGCTAACCGCAATGATTAGATAAAACAAGTTGTATTTATAGTAGTGACAAACATAATCTCGTTGCATACAATGCGTATGAACTAACATACTCCAAGTGCATTCAATGCGGTTGCAGAGTGTAAACAGCTGTTACACAGCGTGGGAACAGCTGATAGCGACGCCGTTGGCTTGGCAACAAGAGTTTTACATGCATTTCTTATACAATTTTAAAATAACAAATTTTTTACTAATGAAAGCTTTACTCACATGCGGAGCGCCTGGCACATCGCTGATTTGCTGCTGCTTTCGATATTGGAGCTGCTGTTGTTGAATTGGTAGCGTGGGCAGCTCGGAGTCTTGCTGCGTTACAGCGTTTCTTGCACAAATCATGCTTGCCGTCATCTCGATGCACTTTCGTTTTTGCTGATTTCGACGAAAACAACGTGGCAATAGAAAGCCACGAATATATCGTAGCCAACGAAACGTTTTGAGTTGAGTTTGCTGTTTGTCTATTATGTGTAAATAAAATTTTCCACTGAACAGCTGATTTCTATGGCAACGCGTTTAGGGTTGTCAAGTGGCGCGATTGTAATGCTTGTACCAGGGCTGAAACAAAGCGACGCGCCAATAAGCGCTGTATTTAAATAACAATTCTTTCAAAAGTTGCGCAGCAAATGTTGAATTAACTTCAATGTTTGTTTAAATTTACATAAATTGTTAAACAGTTTTATTTTTACTTCTTCCTAAAAGTATGCTTTGCTGTGCAAGTGAATATAAAATCATAGATGTAATGTTAAACAATTTATTATGTTAATCTGTTAATAAAAAAAAATTTGGTAGTTAATACAATAATTCCAGTAGGTCCTAATTTAGTTTAAAACTTAAATTTATTACTGTGTACTTGGTCATTACATACATATTTAGCTAAATAAGACAACAAAGGTCAATGACATAAAAGCTCCAAGTCCCAATAATGTCTAAATTAATTATAATTAATTTCATGACACACGCTGAACAAAGCTGACTTAAAGCGTTTTCTATTTAACCTGGCTCATAGATTCACTGCCAGCCAAACGGAAGAAGAAGAGCACAGCATTATTTTCAATGAGTATGAGTTTGTGTGTCAATGAGAGCGCCGAAATGAAAGCGAAAGTAGCTTTTGACCCAAAAATGAAAGTGGAACAGAAGAGAACAAGTGCCAAAGAGAATGACGCAAACACAAAGAGAGACAGACAATGAAAAGAGCAATTGCACTGCATGGCGGTCTGTATCAATCAACTGCAAGATGCAAATGAGTGCAAGAGCATAATCACACACACACACACACGGTCGCATATAATAATTGAAAGACGTACACACAGATGCAATTGCAAATTAAATCTGATTCAAGCAGACCAAATGCGGTCAACGCACCTCAAAGACAACAGAGCACCTCCAAGCAAACATTATCAAACATTACACACACACACTCGTACCAGTGATTCTAAATTTGTTTATACATACACACGCAAACAACAACGCAGTCCGTCTACTGCTAACAGAATTAAAAGAATAATAAATACATACAAAATTAAAAACAAACAGTAAACTTTGCAAAAAACAACAATTACACACACATACATACGTAATACGTATATTATAGAAACACAACGCTAAACAAGAACCTTTAAAAACAAAAAAACGCCGGCTTCACAGTAGACTGAGTGGAGCGAAATAGTATGAAGAGTACGAGAGAGAGCCAGAGAGAGACTGTGAGAACGAAAGTAATAAACGGACAATAAAACAGTGGTTGAATACAAGCAAGCTCTTGAATATTCATATGTATATGACTAATAATAATAAAAATACACTTAAAAAGTTAATTTAAATAATAAAAAATTCAACTAAAAGCTAAATTTAAAATCAAAAGCAAATAAAGTGTTTTTAATGAATAGTTCGCTTATTAATACTCTTGTCGTACATTTATAAATTCATGCTTTAACTAGCTTGATACCACTGTAGGCTAGTTAAGCATCTTCTCTCTCAGTCGCCCACTCTCTTTTGACTCATGCAAAACACACAGCACCGCCCAGAGCAGCCCACTCGGTTTGTGTGAAAGGGGAGAGAAAAGTGAGAGTTACAGGCGTGCCGCAGAGCTTGCTGCGTGCTGAAGGCGTTCGTCAGTTGCTACACGACCGGACAGCCGCGCAGACAGGCACGGGCAGGTCTGGCAGGAACAAGCAAAACTATAACGCAACGTAATGAAAAAGTCGTCGCGTTAAAGTTACAAAATACTGTTAAGCAATATTGTATCTTTAAGATACACTTGTGGCAGCACAGTAGTAAATACCGATGGCAAATTGTTACTAATTAAAGCGCAGCGTGCGATCTACTAGGCAGCAGCTCTCCCTTACTCTCGCTCACTCTCTTGCATATACGTAATTGGTTCTCTCTGTTTTAAATTCTCTTTGCGAAAAGTGCTCGTATCTTTATATCTGTATTCGAATAAGTCCCATGCCGTGCGTACTCACGCCAATGGGCGAAAGACGCAACTGCCGAGTGCCGATTGCCGACTGCCGAATACCGACTGCTGCTGTGGGCTGCTACGACCTTGCAATGCCCTTGAATGACACTCTTATTGCGACCAAGTCGCCGTCGTTGCCACTACAACTGGCGGTGCTGCCACGGCTGCCACGACGAGCGCTGGCAAAATAATGAAACGAAATTAAATTCTCAAATTGAATTTTCTTTCTATCGTTTTAAACGTGAATCGTTGTGACTCGTCTATATCTTATTTGCTGCCCAATCACGAGTAAATCCCGCGGTCCAGCTCCTTTTAAAGTCGTCGCGTAGGATTAAAACGCGTTTCGAAATTAAACAAAATCAAAACGAGTTTAATGCCAAAACATATCGGGCTAAAAGTGCACACAACTACATTCAATTGTGTTATCTAAGCAAGCAGCGAGAGCGCCATCTGTGGGCCACAACCTAGAGTTGTACAAGTGTATGCGTGCATGTGTGTGTGTGTGTGTTGTTAAAAAGTGAAAGTTCAGGCAAAGAATATCCTTTACTAGCCCCATTCAGTGGGTCACTCAAGGCGAAGGCGTTTACCTATATAACGATACTGAAACACGCAATATCCAAAGCATAAATAACGACGACTTCCATACTATATACCAAGATACATAAAATATATATACAACATATATATAGGTATATATAGTCGCTATATGTTTTGCGATATTTATGCGACAAGTTTGACAACTCATATTTTTTATTACTACGAGCCAAGAACTTGGCCACAAAAGAGGAAAACACTTGGAACTAAATAACTTACACGAAGGTAGGTAAAAATAAATTCAAATAATTAAATATATAAAAAATTAATGCATGTAAAGCGGCCAATTATAGTTGTTATGTATTTCGATGCGAGTACCATTAATTGTGTGAGCGTGTATCTGTCAGATACTTTGACATTGGAAGTCCAAAGTGCTTCACGGTCAGCGCATGAATATTTCTGATCGATGATTAGCTTAGCTGTAGATACAGCTGGTAATCAGTAGCTGAAAAGTTACTTGTTGTAGCGTATATGCAAATGCCAAGTGCCATTTCAATAAATCCTTTTATGCAATCAATTCAATCGTCCTTTTCTTTATTTTGTTTGCCAACTGCTTCGCAAACATTCCAACCATTGCGATTACAATCAAAAAAAAGTCTCTGCCTCTTATCAAATACCAAGCAGGCTCCAATTGTGGCCCATAAAAATCAAGGCACGAGCTGTAACGGAAAGCGAAAGCATGTGAAAATCGAAAGTATCTGTGCTTGTGTAGCTGTAAATGTATCTGTAGCTGTGTGTGTGTGTGTCTGCTCCAAAACGGCGCAAGCGTTTTTCCCATTGTAGTTGCTAGTTATTGTTGTTTTTCCCCCTCAATTGTTGTTGTTGTTATTATGATTATTGTGACGGTTCTCGGCTTTGTTTGCTTTTGACATTTCGCTGGGTAGCAATGTCATACAAATATAAATAAGATACACGCGCTGCCAAACCACACCAAACTGAACCACCCACACCAAAAAAAACACACGCACTGACCGCAAACACACACACGCACACACACACACCCACTGAGGACCAAAGTACGAAATTATCTTTCAGATACGCGGCTTCTTAACTGAAATCCATACAAATTATTGATTGTTCTCATCGATTGGTAGACTTTCAAGTCCCTTTTTCTGCCATGTCGGAAACGACAGCAGCCAAAACTTTACGCCGCGTGCTACGTGATGCTGTCAATTTGGCTAATTCGCCATATAAAATACATATACATATTTAGGTTTATTTATAAATAACGAAACTCATTCAGCATCAATATAGTCAGCTGTTGCGGCTCGTAGAATTTCCTTCTAATATTTTCCGTGGGTGGCACTGCAAAAAGACAACACCACTTAAATAAAAAAAGAAAATAAAAAAAGAAAAGTGATAATGAGCACATAGTAAATATATATTTCTACTTAATTTCCGTTGTCAAGTAAAATTTAAAAACAAATAATAATATATGACAGTTTTATAAATGAGCTAAGCTGGGCAGAAGAATGTGCTCAGTTCTCTAATTAGCTTAAATTAATTTTATACAATTTATACTGTATTTTAAAACTATTTTACAGCTAATTAGCATGCCGAATTATGTGGAGACAGATTTCTAACAAAATTTCAGAGATTTTACTCATGTAAATACTTTAAAACATTTTAATCGAATTACTTAGCTTGAGCTTTTATTATTTATATACTATCTTCATTAAAATACCATTCAAATTAGTTCCGATTTTTGTTAAAAATTATTTTCTTTACTATTTCCTCACACTACTTTCTAGCTTAGTACTATCTGTTCCATATCATAAATTGGTTAAATCCAAAGCCAATTGCTGTACTTTCTAAATCCGCACAGCTCATAAACCGCTTACAGATAAGCAAATCCATATACACACAGGACTGTCACTAATAACCGAAACCCAGAAAAAATCATATATATAATCACAGCGTTTTGGTGATAAACCAAAGTTCCAATCATAAATAAGCACACGGAGAATATCTGCAAATATCTGTTATAAACATTAGACACATATTGCCAATTCTCGTACACAAAGATAACGAAGGGACGACGCAGAAATACCCTAGCATAAATGTTTTATAGCTATATAATGTGAGAATACGATTCATAGTGCTTACAGACTTATAGGAAGTGAATCTTCCGTCCATTAAAGATATATTTTTAAGTCTTTTACTTTCTATAAGCTTCTATTTTTGTTAAGAAGTTGAGTATTTAAATTCTTATAAATTCATCACGTTATTCTCTGAAATTTTCTTAACTCCCTTCACCAAGAAACTTGTTTATCAAGTTTGCAAATACTCTTTACAGGCAAACAGGGCAGGGATAATCAAGTTATCAACATGCCCCTTCTCGCTCTAAGGGTAGCAGACAGTAACAGAGATAGGGATAGGCATAGAGACAGAGATGGGTATAGAGATAGTGATTGAGACAATAACGTCGCTGATCACGAGCATTTCTCTATGCAAGCGGCTGTCTGGCAATGAACGGCGGTGATACGCGGACAGAGAGTCGCAGTTGCAGTCGCTGTTGGCGTCGCAGTCGCCGTCGCTGCTGCAGTAGCCGTTGCAGTCGCTGCTGCAGTTGTGTTACCTTTGGGATGCAGTGATTACGATTACACACAGTAGACTGTATGTGTGCAGACTTCCACACACACACACACACACACACTGATACACAGACAGTGGCAGCTGCAGATACGAAGTGATTTACATACTCTGATCAGTGACAGAGCAGACGCTAACGGTGCGATTTGCTGCGCTTCGATTTTGTTGCCTTATCAATCAGTGCAAATTCGTTGAATGCCAAAAAGAAAGAAAAAAAAAGGTGAAAAAGAAGAGAAATCAACGAATTCAGTGCATGCTCGTCTTACTGCCGCTGCAGACGTGCTGCAGTCCGGGTTCCTACACGTCGAAAAGTTCTTAAAAAATTATCAAAGAATTTCCAGATAGTGCTTTGTGTACCTATCGGAGAAAGTGAAGTAAAGTTAGCGGTTACGGTAACGGTCGGTAACGGGTTTCCGAGCAATCGATCAGGCAGCAGTAAGTGTTTACGATTTGTTTCGATTTTGCTATTCAATTCAGTTCAAATCGGGTCATAAACTGTGTTTAGTATACTTTAATGACTGCTAAAAATAAATGCAATTTGTTATCAGTTGTCATAATCGAAACGCCGGCACGGCATGATTGTTTTTACCGCCTTCAGCCCCCGCCACGCCCTGAACTATCACTGCCCACGCCTCCGCAGCACCAAAGTCATGTCATAGACAGATGAACTCAATCCCAGCTGAAAAGTAGCCATGATATTGTATATACTGACTATATAAATAAAGCTAATGGCGCATCACAATCAACGCATAGTTTCCCACCCTTTGACTAACTAATCGTGACTAACTAGATGACATGGATTTGATATTTTGATAGTGAAATGTGCAGATAAGTGTTTTGGTTTGATTACCAAACACTTGTGCAATAATCCGCCAGATACAAATAGTGCGGCAGCTAAAAGATACAATCAATAATAAAATTACCCAAAAGATACTTTTTTACAGCTTTAAAGTGTTTACTATATTAACCCTTTGTATATTCTCTAGTACACAAAGTATCTCTGAGATACGAGTCATCTACACTGTAGATTTGTCAACAATTTGTGTGTTGTGCTATTTTTATAGGCAAACTGTTTAGCTAAGCAAATCGCAAAACAGCTGCTTTTAGCTACTTTTAAATACTAGATTTAATAGCTAAAAAGTGTACAGCTTAATTATATTTTCAAGTGTGTTTGATAATGAGTTACTAACTGCTTTAAATTGATTTAGTTGCTTAAATAACAAATTAAGCTGTCGCATTTGACCCGCTGTCATATATCAATGTATCTTTTATAAGGTGTCACCTCAACAGCGCCTTGATTATTCGCGTATTGTGTATTCCTTAACATTTTTTTGACCAAAAATAAAATAAAGTTAACTAATGTCACTTTATGCAAAGCAATATTTGATTGTGTTGTATCGTTAGAGTGCCACTTTATGTACCTCAATTGACAAAGATGCCGGGCGACACATTTGGCCCAATTTAATTCAATTAAGCTACTTATGGGTGACGAAAAAACAAGTTTCAGATACAATTCACCACAGATAGTGCGTGTCACTTTCAGACAGGGAAAGCAGAAGAAAAAGGAAAAGTTTTCTAGCTACACTGTCAAAACAAAGCATAAATTTCAATGATTGAGGAAAGTGAAAATAACAGAACGGAAATGCTCACTGAATATGCACTGCTAAATTTTTATTAATAGCTAAAATGCTAAATTCTTAGCCAATCCGTAAGTTTTTTTTATAGCTCTGCATTTATTGTATTTATAAAAAGATTGCTTAACATATATAAATATATATATTTTAGTATAAAACTTTTTATTGGCGTGTTTTAATGCAGTGGAAACAATACTTGTGTATTTTTGGCAAATGATGCGCATATTTTCAGCTTTTATCTCAACATTTATATAGCTAGATTTAGATAGTTTTGATATTAGTACATTGAACCGGAGGAAAGTGATTTTATTTTATATTTAACATGGGTTTACTCAATGTTCTCAAATCGAATTGACGCAAAATTTATTTTAATAATTTATTCTGTAGATATATCTTAAGAATTTCTTTACAACATTTTGTACAAGCCTTTAGTTTAATTAATCACTTGTGTGTCTTAAAATATGGTCAAAGATTTACTAGTAATTTTGTAAATATTTTTAATAATTTTTCTGCGCCTTACTCCGGCTTCTATAACTACGCCTCTATCTACTTCTCACTCTCATTAGCTGCCTGCCTCTGTGTATTCATTTATTCATTTATATGCTCCCGCACGTCATCTGCTGTCGACTGCCCAAAACGCATTTAGCCACTTGGCTCTAGGCCAACAACAAATTTATTTTGGCCATGCGAGTAAGGGACTAGCAAGCAGTGAATGCGACACGCCTGCGCTGATAATCGCTGCAAGATGTTCCCTATATATAAATACATATAGTCGAAGACAGTCTATGAATCACAAATATGCCATCTGTAATGAGAAATATTTGATGCATGGCGACTTTTGACCTCTTTAATCGATTGACAGTCAGGAATGGTCAACGTTTAATTTTTTCTGGCTTTTCTAGCGCAAAAAATTTAACTCAATTTTTATTATTTACTGCTTAATTAAGTTTCCTATGCAGGCTGCCAACGGAAACAACAAAAAGTATCTCAAAGAAGCTAAGTAAAAAGCTAAAAGAAAACGGAAAAGAAAAAGAAAAAGGAAAGGAAATTGTCTGTTGATTTGCCGCAAGAAGTTCAAGGCCAATTAAAATTGCAGCGATTGGCGCATTTGAGAATTGTTTTGATTTCCTTTTGTGGGGGCGGTGGTGGGACTTGTCTTGGTTAATTGGTGAACGATATGTGGGCGTGACTAGGCCCAGTCTAAGGCACGTGCATTTGGCCAGAAACACTTGATCTTAAAAAACCACAACAAATCTTGTACAAGTTAATTGAAATACATTTTCAATTTGGCACTCGTTGAAATTATCGAACAACTTTTGGGGCGGTTTCATCTCATGTGAGAAAATGTCACGCGTTCATCGTATGATATAATATATATACCATATATACATGTATCTATTTATTTATTTATTTATTTTGTTTCTTTGCACTTTTAATGTGTTGACAATTTCGGCAGACACGCAAATCAGTGACAGATTTTTGCCAGACTTGCCGACACCGCTTTAAAAAAAAATCTTTTACTTAAACAAGTAAAGGAAATTAAACAAGTTTTAGATATATGATAAACTGGACTTCATAGTGTATGAAAAAAATCGAATTTAAATAAAACTTTTAAATATATTCCAAAATTTAATATTAAAACTTTTCATAGTTGCACAATTTTCAAAGCGCTTAAACTTTTTGAATTATAGACAATTGAAAAATTTTCCTTCACACAAAATGAAAGCTGAAAAGTAGCAGCAAACAGAAAGTTATTTTCGCATTCAATTTCAAGTTAATTTATTTGTTTACTTGCGATTGAAGAAAAGTTTTTTATGTTTTTCCAGCTTGAGTCAATAAACGAAAATATTAATTTAAAGCACGTCATTCAATGTTTACTTCACAGCAAACGTTGCAGCAGTCGCTGTCGTTGGACACCACCGCCTACCAACCACCGCCCACCGCCCACCAAGTGAAGGAAAACACACAAAGTGACGTGACGTAAATGAACGAACCCGGCGATATACCACTAACACTCAGTAGCACGCCGGACAGCAGGCCTCCCTGCAGCATTATCTCAATCATACCCAACATAGGGATGTCATCATGCCGTGGACGTGCCGAGGCATTTGCGCGAAGCTTGTCCTCCAAGCTGCGCACCTTGGGAACACAGGTGAGTTGGCAAGCACTGAGGGTACTTTTTGGTACTTTTGGTAGAAACGTTTTGCTCCTCTTTGTGTTTTGCACTCGGGAGCGTAGATTTTTTCGCTAAAGACTTTCTAGTTTTGGGGTAAGGGGGGATGAGCATTTAAAATTTATTATTTATGTTAACTACCTACACAATTATGGGATATTGTATGTAGTTATGGGTTTTGGACTTAAATAAATGCTTAACGATGTTAGTATTAGAAAAGCGTTGGATATATGTAGTTGGATTAAGTATGAATTTTCCAGCAGATGTTTAAGCTTAACTAAAACCAACTTATTCAGCTTTATTTTCTTTTATAAAATACTGACTAAGTGTCTTAACATTTTAAACTATAGCCCCAAATACGTGCCACGAAATCACAGTAAATTTTTGGCTTATATTTTAGTAGGATTCTTATTGGCTTTTTCTAGTACCGATCAAGACTCAGCTATTCAAATGTCTCATAAAAACTTATATTTCCAAGCAATCCTTACACATTTGAAGCTGCCGTCACTAGCATAACTATAGAATCATTTTCAGTAGTCGAACTCAGTCGTAGCCGAGCACATTCCAGTCGAGCACTGCTTAAAATTTAGTCTCAAAATGGAGTTGTTGCTACGTAAATCAGCGCCCGAATTCAGTTCGGTTGCGGTGACATCCGGCAGTGGAATGCGTCAGATGACATTACACGAGTATCGTGGCCGTTATGTGGTGCTGCTGTTCTATCCGGCGGACTTTACCTTCGTCTGCCCTACGGAACTGCAAGCGTTCAGTGATCGTGCACAGGAGTTCCGTAATGTGGGCTGTGAGATCATAGCCTGTTCGACGGACAGTCAGTTTGCCCACTGTGTCTGGATCAACCAGCCGCGTCGGCAGGGCGGTCTGGGTGACATGGACATACCCTTGCTGTCTGACAAGTCCATGAAGATTGCTCGCGATTACAACATGTTGGACGAGGCTACGGGTCTGGCCCATCGTGGCATGTACATAATCGATCGGCTGGGTATAGTGCGGCATATATCGGTCAACGATATGGGCGTGGGACGCAGTGTGGAGGAGGCACTGCGTCTGGTGCAAGCCTTTCAGTTTACCGATGAGTTCGGTGAGGTGTGCCCGGTTAATTGGCGACCGGGTGCAAAGACCATGAAACCAGATACTGAAGGCAAGGCGGAGTACTTCAAGTATGCCAATTAAAGTACACTAGTAGCGCACACACAGACATGGCTAATGGGAGTGCAGGTAACACACACATACACGCACAAACACAGAGAAAACTGTTCAATAAACTGCAGAAAAGGAGAAGAATTGTCTTTCTAAAATATCTTTAAAATCTTGATCCGCGTAAGACTAAGACTCTACTTCAATTGAATTTAAGGCACCTTAATAAACCCTCTTTTCTCTGTTCTAACTCCAGGCCAACGAGGAGGGCGCCAGTGCAGAGGATGAGCCAATTATAAATGGCACCAATGCCAACACCTGGGTTAATGCACAGGAATCCGAACAGACTGTCACAGATTTGCAGCCGCTGCGTCACGAGTCCGACTCGTTCTTCGACTTTGACTGCGAGCTGGAATCCCCTGGCAGTCCTGTCGATGAGTGCGAGTACCTGCGTCTCATAGAAACCTCCTCGAATACACCACACAACTCCACCGCCGAATCGGGCTATGCCTGCGCCTCGGCGGCCAGCAGTCACAGCAGCAACGATGGTCCCTACTTTGATGCAGCGGCCGGCAGCAGTAGCAGCATCAGCAATGCCCAGGATGAGATACTGGTGACTACACAGCCGCAGACACAGCGTGGCAAATTGGAGCTAAAGGACTACACGAGTGCGTTGCAGTTGAATGGCAATCACGAGCTGTTTGTAAACGGTGAGCAGGAGCAGCCAAAGGAGGAGGAGGAGCAGAAGGAACAGGAGCAGCAGCCACAACTGGAGCTGGAAGTGAACAACCAAAAGGAGAGCGAGGATGAGACACTGTTGCAGGCACAAATACTCAGTCAGCTGCAGCAGCACAGTGTCAGCGTGAGAAGCACAGAGAATCCCGCAGCAGAGCAGAGTGAAGAGCAGCCAGCGCTGGTCAATGGACACACAGAGCAAGCGGAGCAACAGCTGCTACAGCTGGAGGAGGAGAGTGCTCCACAGCAGGAAGAGCACGAACAAAGGGAGGAGCAACAGCAACAGCAGGAGCAGGAGCAGGATGAAGCACAGCAAAACGGCACCGATGAGGTGGACAAGTGCAGCGAGAGTCAGCTCAGCCTAGACGTGTCACTAGCACAGCAGCAGGAACAGCTGAAACCACAGGAAGAGCAGACAAATGACGCCGAGGACAAAACAGAAACGGAGGACAAACAAAAAACGAGTCACAGTCATGGCATGGACACCACAGACGACGAGGACGACTGTCGGCCGCAGCGTGTGCGTCGCTGTTCCTCGCTGAAAACAGGCAAGACACCACCTGGTACGCCTGGTAGAAAGAAAATTGTGCGTTTTGCCGATGTGCTGGGATTGGATTTGGCCGATGTGAAGACTTTCCTGGATGAAATACCAACCATACCAAAGTCAGCGTTTGAGGATCTGGAAATACTTGAATCGGAGCCACCATTGATACTTGGTCCGAAGTCGGATAAGCTATTGATGCCGCTATTCCAGCAACCTGGTGGACTGGCCACATTCCTCGATGCGGTGCGCGAGAAACAGGTGTCGCTGGAGAATGCCGCTGTCACCGATAGCATAAATCAAACGATTTCCGGTTCGGTGCGAGTACGTAATCTGGACTTTCACAAATCGGTGCATATACGCTACTCGCTCGACAGCTGGCGCAGCTATGCCGATCTGCAGGCCAACTATGTGGAGAACTCATGCGATGGTTTCTCCGACAAATTTACCTTTGTGCTGTTTGGCAATTCGCTGCATGTGGGACAACGTCTGGAGTTTGCTGTACGCTTTCAGTGCAAGGGTCAACAATTTTGGGATAATAATTATGGCGCCAACTACTGCTTCCAGTGCCTGCCCAGCTCGAATCACACGGCATCGCCGGCGTCTGTGGCGTCTGGCGCCGTGCCGGCTCATCATGCCAGCAGCCTGGTCGGCCTGCTAAGCCCCGCAGCGGGCGATGCCTGGTGCAGTTCGTTCTACTAAGCCGATTAGTCGGTTGTTGAGTGGAGGCTGGGTAGGGAGGCGAGTAGGAGTGGCACTCCAACGGAGGCAGTAGACGACGCGCGCACGGACGCAGGTCGTCGGGTCGTTGCAGTCAAGGCCATGAATGTCATACGCCGTCAAAAAGTCCTCGTAGACTTTAACGACGTCTGTCATTTGGCAGCTGCCACAACCAGAGAGGAGTGTGATCAAGCAGCAGGGATCACAGATGGTGTCACCCACTCACCACACTACAACATCCACCTAATCCCCACAAGATCCATTGTATGTACGCGTATGTTAGGCAACAAATGTTTATATTTTTATAGAGCAGGAGCAGTGGCAGCAGCAGTTCAACCAGGCGAATCAAATTAAAATGAAAGTTTATAAGTAGTCCGAACAAAATACAAGAATTAACAGTAAAAATGATAAATGAAAAATGTAAAAGAGCCAGCAAAGTGCGAATAAATCCCAAAGATAGTTGTTAGTCTTACGTAATAAGAAGAGCAAGTGATAACAATGATAATGATGATGTTAATGCTAATGATCATCTACTAAACAGTCTTTAAATGTCTTCTACTATCTTGATTTCTTTACTTTGATTGTTCAGACATGTGCAGAGCACTTTTTAACATTGCGTATACCGTAAACAGTTCCTCGAATCAGCTCTAACTTCTATTTCTAGTCAATTCAGGATTAAAAGGGGTCAGCAGTACCTCCGAATCTCTTGCCAAACTTTAGAACCACCTCAACCAATTCAGAGACAAGCAACCAATTGAGTCTGAAATAGTTTTCATCTAGCAACTTAACCCGACTGCATCGAACCCTGCACATGCTGAACAATCTTCTTTTAATATGCCAAAATTTATAGCTACAATAATCTATAACTATATTATTTTCTGATGAAATGTTGACATTTCCCTTTTATTGTATAATTTTATTCTTGCTTAGTTTTTAATTTAAAGCGATTTAATTTACGATTTCGGTGTTTTTTTGTGAATAATATATAAACGATATACAATACATATAATATATTATATATACAAAATAAAAATATATTTTAAATTTTAGTTTATTGCTATTATGTTTTTTTTTTTTTGTGTTGGATTTCCTTTCGTTACGATTGAGGAACGGTCATCAAGGATTGGCGTTATCACGACATAACTCAATTAATATCTACTAAAAACTACAACTGGCCAACAAATAAGATCCACACCATTAGCATGCACATAACTATATATATGTAGTATGTTTATGAATATCAGGGACAACCAATAACGAATAATAATTATTTTAAAATTGACGCAGCTACCTCAAAGTTTTCCACGCGAAAACAAATCATAAACAACAATATATGTAGATATATAGAAAATGAAATATAAATGATGTTATATATGTTTATTGCATAGCAAACATGTAAAGATAAAAAAAATATCTAATAAATAAAATTAACTTTAAAAGTTACAAACTAACGACAGAATCTATTAAGAACAATCCCACATACTAATACCGTAAAGCCCCATTAACCGTTAGACTGAAGTGTGAGTATAAGAAAAGCTTTTGAATGCCTTGATTGGCAGGGATACTACGATACTACGTAACGCTTATTAGAATTGTCGGCAGAGTTGCTTTGGCTGGTACAAATTGTTAAAGTTTCCGGGGCAATTGAGCAATAGTTGTGCAACAAAAACAGTTTAAATTTTAAATTTACATGTTAAAAGTCGGCACTAAGAACGAAATAAATAAATTACCTTTCCCAGAGAACAATAGTTTCGTTTTATAAAACAAAAAGTATTTAATCAGTAACTGCAGCTGAAACAGCGCGGCTGTTTTGTTAGGCACAGCGTTGCCAGCTAGTATGACGTACAGAACAGCTGTTGTGTCAGCGTAGCAAAGCTGGCTGCTATGGCGAGGATGCGTACGTTGTTATGTGCAAAAAGTATTTAAGAAGTAACAGCAGCTGAAACAGCGCTGCTGTTTTGTTAGACACAGCGTTGCCACCAGTTAAACGTGCAGAACAGCTGTTGTGTTAGCGTAGATAAGCTGGCTGCTATGGCGAGGATGTGCACATTGTGGTGTACAACTAAGCTTTTAATGTAGTGGTACAAACTAACGGATATTCTTTAATTCAAAATATTTAAATAGACTATAAGAAAATTTATTTTTTATACATTTATTTAAAAGACTTTTCAAAATACTTAATCGTATGCTGTGAAACCCAAGCAATTTACATAGTTTATTTCTTACATATTAATATTTAGTTTAGTCATGAGAAAATATAAAAATAATATGAATTGAGCTCAGTTTTGAAGTTGCTTTTCAAATAATTGTTTAGAGGCAACAAAAAACTATAATTAAAATTGTTGCTTACACTTGAAATAAAAACCTTAACTATTAGCAAACATCATCGTCCATGGCCGCCTCCTCGTCGTCCGGCTGGGATGCACTCAACTCGGCAATATCGTCCTCCACGCTGTCCACAAAGCTGGAAACTCTGCAAGCAATCAAACAAATTGTTTTTAAATAAAAGCTAATTAGTTGCATGTGGCAAGTATCACTTTTCAAAGTCGCACTGTGGCAGGAGACCCTCCTCCTTAAAGTGGCTGTCCCCTCGGTTAAAGCGAAGCAGTGTGCAGAGACGCAGCAGTGCCAGAAGTTGGAGCAACATGCCAGCCACATAACTGAGCCACAGATTATGGGGGAATATGATGAGGGCCACGCCCAAGGCGGCATAAAAAGGCGCAGGCCGCCAACCGCCCAGCAGCATGGAGACACGCCAGCAGTCCAGACAGCAGGAACTATGGTAATTATCGCTGCAAATTAAATATATATAAATGTACATAAAAAAATACTATTAATTTCGATGGGCATCTTTTTCTAGTCGAGCAACTTACTCGACGCATTGGAGCTGCAGAAATATGGTTATCAGCCATTTTATCTCAATGAACAGCACCAGCAAAGCTGAAAAACTGACCAAGCATTAAAATTGGTATGAACTGCCGGAGAAATGTATCATAACTTACAATATGTATAGACCCGCCTGATAGCCATGCATATAGACATCGACACCCACTCCACAGATAACTGAAATGAGAAATGACCACAAATTGGCTGTATTCTGAAGTTATAGCTATTTGAATTCGTTGGGAATTTGAGTTCTTTGTGTCCTTGAATGGGCATCGTATAAAACAATATGATTGTGTCTGCTCAAATAACATTTCATGGGGCTGTGCTCAAGGGCTATAAAATATGCTAAAACGCAAACTGTAATATGAATGTCATTGATGAGACAGAGGCCCGTTTTCCGAGGGTGGTTTAAAGCGTTTTTGGAAACAAGTTAAAGGCTTGAATTGGAAGATTTTGTGGTAAAATTAAACTTGATACTGAAAAATAAAAGAAGTAAATTTCTAAAATATAAAAAAGTTCAAATAAAAATTTATTAAAATTATTATTAATATTATATATATTATTTATAATATTTTTGCCACTTTTAAACTGAATTTTCAGCTAGGAAATTTAATAAAATTAAAGCTATATTTGTATCTATTTTGTATAAAGTCGCATACACTCAAACGCAAGCCTTCTAAGTTCTATTCTCAGTAAAATATCTAAATACTTTATCGCCCCTAAATTAGATAAGCTCAAAGAGCTCGAATTAACACGCATAAAACAGCCGTAAGCTCAACAAAGTTTGTCGCACTTAAAACTTTTGAAACTGCCCACTTGGTGAACAAGATTCCTAGCACATTTGTGCTATTGGCGCCCAATTTCGATGTGTAAAATATGACTCTGACTAAACGGAGGACCACAAGAGGAATCTACTCAAAATTCAATCTAATTAAGTTGTTATTGTATGCGGCGGAAAACAAATCCGATTAAATAGCAGATAAAAGCCAACTTCCAGTTGCCCCAAATCGAGAACAAAAAGCCAAAGCCAAAACCAAAGAGAGCCAAACCAATTACATTAAACGCTTTGACTATGCCGAAAAAGTCGATGAAACGTGCGTAACAGAGGAAACCAAATGAAAGCTATGCAAAAATTATGTTCCCTCTGCTCCCTACCAGACAATTAGGGGGAGTTGTGGGGGGAATCCCCACGACTGATAGATTTTTTTGTTGATGCGCAATGTCGCCATGTTTAGATGATTTTCGGTATAAACGACTGGCGCCAGAGAGCTAACAACAGAAATCAGAAAGGGTAGAAAAACCGAAACGGGTAAGAGCACCAAAGGGTTGCACTTGGCAAGGATGCAAGCTGCAGCAAAATGGCTAAAAGTGGCAAAAACAAAAAAAAAAGGCCAATGTCTCGTTAATGGCCCTGAGAGTATTTTCTTTGCTCCCAATTCCTCACTAACTTCCCTTTCCCTCACTTGCTCCTATCTCCTATCAAAACTATAAGCAGCTCGTTGCATGGAGGTTTATGAACTGTGAGCTCTTTTTTTTGGTGGCATGCATGCATAATGTGGATTCAGATTCAGCTGGAAAACAACAACAATATTGTTGGGAAATTAGTTTGAACTTGACCCAAGTTTTTTGCTCACAGCTGCCGGGCGTAAAACGTTGCTCATTTATCATATGTCCCACTGTGCACATTGGGGCTGGTCAGGACGGACTGTTGCACTATTGAAAGCTGCCATTACAAGTGCATTAGTCGAGGGGGGTATGAGGGTAGGCGGGACGTGGGTGGCGTGTGGAAAGTCCTTTGTACAGATGCTGCCCATGGGAGTGATGGCTTGATAAGCTTCAAGTGGTAAAGTGAAGTTTAATAACTGCAACTTGTGCACAATTGTTTGTATAGATTATAATATCCCACTTAAATGGCGATTTAAAAAAAAAATTAAAAAAGGAGCTTAAATAAGTTACATTGAGCTGTCTATAAAAAATTTACTTTTTGGCTAAGGGATTGAGTTTGATTATTAACTGATTTTGTAAAGTGAATTTATGGCCGATTTAATTTTATAAGACTTTAGAAAAGTGAAAAGTATCAAAGGATGAAATAATAATTTAAATGTATAATTTAATTGACTTTTTTTAAGAGCAATTTCATATAGTTCAAAGAATTTATAAATATATAAAAATCAGCTACTTTTGCAAAGAAAAGTAACAGCTAATTAATAACATTATTTTAATTTAAATAATTTAATATTAAAATTATGTTTTAAGTGAAATAAGCTTAGTGCGAAGAGAAGTTGGTTAACAGTGACTTAAATAAAATTATTAGCAGTAAAATAAATCAAAAAATAATTTATTAGTGCAAAGAATATTACCTACAAATATTTAAATGAAGTAAATAAAATGAATTTACATTTTTATTATATAATTTATTTAACAACAGTCAATGCCCAATGTACGCTGAATGCTTGCTTAAAGTTATGTATTTATTATACAGTTTTTTCGTGTATAGAATATTGTTCGATAGAAAAAAGTAAATTCTGAGAAATTTAAAATAGCATAATCATGGTTTATGTGATAGCTGTCCCGTGTATTATGAGATTTCACCCATATCCTTTCATATATTATGCGCCACCTGCGTAACATGCGGCTCATATCCTTCCACTTGAATCATTTTCAATTTGTTTGTGCGAGTATGTGTGTGTGTTTGGGTGTATGAGTGTGTGGGTGTGTGTTTGTTTTTGTGCTTACCGAATGAAGTCAGCAGACCAAAAACCCTTATCACAGGACGTAAACACTCGCAAGGCTCGACCGTCTGGCGGCAGCGACGACGACGTCGCTGCAATTGCTCATGTTGTTGATGCGGTTGGCTCATGACTTGGCTTCTTATGTTCTTATTTTATGCTCTTGTATTTTGTATACTTTGTATGCCAATGCAGTTGCAATTGTTCGCGCGTATTCAGTGGCACATAATAATCGTCTAAGGAACACGGGTCCAGCAGTTGGCCACGTTAATACAAGAGCTAATATAGCTGAAAAAACAGAGCTTAGCTTAGCTGAGCTCAACTCAGCTCAACTTCAAAGACACTTTGCGCTCTGCATTGAATATAAATCAACTGAACTTTTACGGCAATGGCAACGTATCCAATTTCTTGGCAAGCAACTGACCGACGACTGCCAAGGCTGGCGACACAAACACAATAACAGTAGCAGCATCAACAGCAGCAGCAGGAACAACAACAGTATAAAAAAACAATAAGCAGTTCGCTATGCGTTGAAATATCAGCATTTAATTTTTCCAACGTCACACGCTGCGTATGCGTAATGCGTTTCTTACGTATAATTCGTTCACCTTTTCACAGCGGCATTTAATCACAGTGCCATTTTCAAAGTGTGTGCGAGTGCGAGTGTGTGTGTGTGTGTGTGTTACAACTAATGGCTGCAAATTACCGTTAACGTGCCGCAATTCAGTTGTCGCACCGAGCGCGTCTCACACACAAAACGTCAACAACTGAGTTTTTAAAATGTCCGCCAAGTTTGTGCAGGTGCCACTTGCCACTTGCCGCCTGCCACTCGCCACTTGCCACTTGACTGTTAAGCCAAAAGCCAAGCCCGAAAGTCACAGTCAGAGTCAGCCTCTGAGTGCCCTAAACAACGTCCGCACGCTTCTAGCAGCGCCAACTGAATGAATGGAGCAATCGTCCTCGGTCGCCTCGCAGGCTGCTCGACTTTGTTGGCAGCAAGCAGCCACTGAGACACGCAGATGCCCTACGATTCAAATGGGCTAATTATGGGCGTGAGTATTATGGAAAATTATAAAATAGAGAACTGTATATTTTAAACAAGTAGGAAAGGCTACAGTCGATCGAGCCGACTGTAAAAGACCCCGTACTCCCATGATAATGCGCATTTGTATTTAATTTGAATTAAAATTTTATAACAAAATTTAAAAATTAAAATTGATATGTATATTTTAAATTGATATTTAAAAAAAATTAAATTAGCAATTCTCATTGCCAGCATTCGAACCCACGACCCTCAGGCAACGATTTCACATCGCGCCGTAACTCTACCATTCGCACCACGCGCTACTTTCAAGCATGTTCCGCTTATTCGCATTTACATGTTATACATACAAGTACACACTCGTTTAAAATTATGTGTATGCACATATGTATGTATGCGTGCCTAGCACTGGTCGGCACGGCGGCGTCGCAGCGACGCAGCGTCTGCGAGCAGCGGCGCAGCGTCTGCAAGCAGCGCTGACGTCACACAGGCGGCGAAATTGCAGCTAAATTACATAAACTTTCTAACCTAATAACTTTTTTGTTAATTGACGGATTTTAACGCGGCTTGGAATATAGTTTGATATGATATTCCTCTCTTCGAATAATTAATTATAAACACTGTACTATTTGACTAAATGCCCTAAATCCTGCAAATTTTGAGCTTGAAATTTTGAAAGTTTTTTAGCTTTTATGAGAAAAGGGGGCGTGGCAGGCCAAAATTTTGAATGGCATTGCATTAAGGCTGTCTCTAGCAACTCTAGCAACCAGAAATGGTGTTCCTAAGTGCCATAGTTACTGAGTTATTGGCCTAAAACTACATTTTTTTTCGAGGTGTGTCTGGTTTTTTGCTTATTGCGGGGGCGGTAAGGGGCGTGGCAAAAATTTGAAATAAACTTAACCTGCGTAAGATAATAACGGACTTTCATTATAAATTTGGTGGCTCTAGCTTTTGTAGTTTAAAAGATCCAGGTGTTCATACGGACGGACGGACAGACGGACAGACGGACATTGCTATATCGACTTGGCTGTTGATGCTGATCAAGAATATATATACTTTATGGGGTCGGCCACGCCTCCTTCTGCCTGTTACGCACATTTCGCTTCTGACAAACCTAATAGACCCCTCTACTCTTTTTTAGAGTACGGGGTCTAAAAATACTTTATGCCTACAAAAATTAGTTAACTATATATATTTTTGGCAAAAAATTGTCATGGAAACCTGTTTGGAAATATTTTAAAATAACTTTAAGCTTATTAAGTCTTTTAAAACCTTAACCAAAACTGCATAATGATAATTTACATACCTTTATTGCAAAGGAGACCAGCATTTAAAATTAAATAGTATCACCTAATAAATTTAAAATTAGTTCATCTATAATATAATTTATCAAATCGGTATATATCATATAAGATAGAATAATCATACGAAGCCAAAACAAAAATCTATTACAGTATAAATTTTGTCTACTTCTTTATTATAAAGTTCTTCAAACGCTACTAAGTTCATTTAAACTTTAAAAATATTTTATAAAGGTATAAAATAAGTTTACCTTCTGATCTTTATAATTTTTATCAAAAAAGGCGAACAAGTGTAGCTCATCTATAAATATACTATTAGGTTATTAGAAAATCTTTTTGTAGCAAGCTTTGTTTTAATGCTCATTGATTTATTTAAATTGTTTTCTTTTTAAGCTCATAGATTTTAAATGATTTGATTATTTAGTTAGCTTTTTTAAGGTCTATATTTTATAGTAATATTAATCTACAAGTTTTTAAGCGGCAGTGCATTTGACAAGTCTTCAAAGCCGACACTCAATGCCATTGAAAGTTAGCTTTTATTTGTCACGTTGTTCTGAGTGTTGTTGGTATGTTTTCTATGCTTGAGCTGCCTGCCCGTATCCCGTTTCCCCATTTTCCATTTCCCACGCTCCTCATTTCCCCACATTCCCTCCGTGTCAAAGCCTCAGCCCCTGTTCGTCACTTTGTATGTTTGTTGGCGTCGTTTCAGTAATTTTCATAACTGGCACAATGCGTGGCCACTCCAACGGGGAGTGGTAAGGAGCGGGGGATAAAAGATGCTTCGCGGAGCAGTTGACAATTGCGCCATCTTCGCAGAGTGTGGACAAAAACATTTTCGGCACTGACAAAGCCAGCTGCCCCTGGACCTTTCAGCCACGCCCCCTTGATACATTAAAGACAGAAGCCGGGAAAGTAAATATTGTTTTTTTAGCCCGCTTCAGGTTTGTCTACATCTTTTGCATCTCTCATTTGGTCTATGAAGCAGCAAAGGTTCCGACATTAATGACATTTCTACTGGCGCTGCAACGCGGCGTATGCGTAATGCTAATGATGTGAGAAGCGGGGGGAAGGTAAGGCAGGTAGCTGCAGGCAATTCATTTACTTGGAAAACTCCTTGCGACGTTTCATTATCTTGCTAATGCCTGCGACCATCGCGACCTCGGGCAATGCCAGTTTGGCGTCCTCCTGGAAATCACAGCGCCGTGTCAAATGCAGCCAGGTGCGTTCCGGATTTAAGGACAACGGCATTTGCAGCCAGCTCACATAGTCGATCTTTAGAGAACCCGTTAGCAGCTGATCAAACGGTGTATTGCCAATAAAGAACATGGATCGCAGCACCGATGTCTTGGCCTCCTTTATGTTCTGGCCGAGCACACCCTGAAAGGGACTCGGCTCGTTGTCACCCGTGCCCAGTTGTTCCAGCAGCCAATCCTTGTTGAATTTCAAATAATTGTAGAGCACTTTCAGTGCCTGTTTGCCAATGTTCGTGGTCAGCACATCACTGGCCAGCACTTCCGCAATATAATCCGCAATGCCCACATCTAGTTCCATGGCATAATTCGCCGGTGGACTGTGACTTAGGCGCTCCGATTCGATGTTGGTCAATGCCAGGTCATCGATTTTAACCGTGCTCACGGCACTCATGCCCCCAGCCCCTCGGCTACAAGTGCCACCGAAATCGGTGTCCAGGTTGATGCTCTCCTTGGCCTGCTTTAAGAACAACTCGATTTGATCCGTATGCTTGTCGTCCTCGTCGATGGAGCAAATGGCCTCCGAAAGTGAGTAGCACACAGCAGCTTTGTCCTCATTTTTGGCTACCAAAAAGAGAAACTTTCAACAGAAGCAAATGCATTTGAAGTGGAGTAACCTACCCTGCTCCTGCAGCTCGGCCGTCTTGATTAGCTCCGTGTAGAGTGCGGCAAAGACCACTTGCAGCAGCACAGAGTCACCCAGTGGACGTGTGGAGACCGGTATTATATCCTGCAGCAGTGCTGTAATCTTGTATAATCCTTCGGGCATGCAATCCCAAATCTCCGAGACACAAGTCAGTGCCAAGGACATGGCTTGGTACATGCTCGCTCCGTTCTCTACGGCATTGATGAGCATCTCCACAACACAGTCGAGCACGGGGTAAACAAAATGCATGATTGCCTCTAGCCAAGGTGTACGCTTCTGGTTCCACACCTGTCGCTTGTCCAGGCAATCACTCCAGCCACTCACCGCGTGTTCCTCCAGTGTCTTGATCAGGCAGGACTTGATGTCCACGGCCTTGCCTACAGCTACCACCAAGTAGGTGAGGGACAAGACGATCTGGTAGTTCGACTGACCCACGGGATCTAGGGAGAAACTTTTAATGAGCAACAGGAAGAGGTAGGGAGAGCTGAGGACGAGCGAAATCGTCTGTAAAATAACCTATAAGCCATACAGCTTACCTTCTGTACAGGAACAATAGGTTAACTTACCTATATCCCCAGCTATGGAGTCCGTGACGTTGAAGCACTCGCCACGACATAGAAAGGCCTCGCACTTCAGAGGTGCCCCCTCGGCGCTGGTGAACGAATGTTTGGCCACATTCTTAAAGTTCTCCGAGGACGGCAAATGTCTCATCAGATGGCGCATGATAATGCCCGTTAGACAGGCATCCCTCATCAGCAGAATCTTGAGCAAGTAGGACCAGTGAGCCTCGGGAAAGGCCAGCAAGACACGCAGATCCAGTGAGATGGCCGTGTTCGTGGTCAGATCAGCAAACTCCGTGACCCACTGACACGACTGCTCCTTCGGAAAGTAGCGGGGAAGAGCGAATATAATCCAAGCACTAGGCAAACCATGACGTGAGCTAAACATTTCCATATTGTCCAGTCCCTTGCGAAAGACCTGCAGGAAGTACAAGTAAAATCTAGTTGAATTCCTACCGAACTCCTCACCTTCGAGAGCACGCCCAAGGGAGCACCGCGTAGCAGCAGGCAGTAGAAAAGCTCCCGGCACTTGGCATGTATATCCCGAACAATCACACTCTGATTACTCAACTGGAGACCCACATAGGCCTCGCCGCTCTCGCAGATGTGGGGCAGTAGCTCCGCAATGCAGAGCAGCATGTTGCAGATGTCCACCAGATGCAGTTGTGATCTGGCTACGCTAGTGACTATCTGAGTGTAGCGCACAGTGAGCACACTAAGTGTCTCATTGAGCATGCCGGCAAAGATTTTTTGAGCCATCTTCGGCGGCACCGAGTTCCAGAGATCGGCTTTGGTGCCACGCATGTAGTGCCACCACATTTGAACCGTGTAGGAGCCACGCTCGGACTCGAAGAAGGGCTCCGTGTCCTCCCAGTGCAGGCAGTCGGCGTCCTGTATGATATACAGCAGCAGCAGGCGACAATGGAGATCCAAGAGACGCTCGGCCAGTGCCTCCGACATCTGAGAGTACTGCTTAAAACTCAGCTTTAGAGCACCGCCCTTCTCATCCCCCTTGGGTGGGCAGATGGTAGTGGTGGCTGCCTGCATGTAGACACTCAGCGAGTTCTTGACCAGCGCCGCAGCACCGATGGTGGCCGTGAGCACAGAGAGATCCGCGTGATCCAGTGACTCCTGGGACAAGCGGTGTATGTGCTCCAACAGCAAATCCGCTGATTTGGTTACCAAACTGACAAACTTATCCGGATCCGAAGTTTTCACCGTAACGCTGCTCTGTAAGCATTTCAAGCGAAGGTTTATGGCCAGCAAAGTTTCTTGAGTTTACTTACGAAATCTCCCTCGCTAAGCTCCTTTTCGGTGTGCAGTAGACCCGAATGCTTGCGATAGGATGCAAAGTATTCGTCCTCCCACCTGCACAGCAAGGCAAATAAAACCATAACAGTGTGTATCAAAAGGAAATTGCCACTTGGCGGCTTTGTCCTACCAACGTATCAATTTAATCGACGCAAACGATGCATAGCGTGGAAAGTCCAGTTTCCCACCCACAACTCCGGGACAAATGGGCTCCTGCAGTACACGCTGATGGGTCTGGGGTCCACAGTGGGTTGCGTAAGGGAAGGAAAACAATGTGTTAACGAGTTTTTCCTCAAAGTGCTTTCACTCGCATTGCGGCAATATCTTTTTTCTCCACTTCTTTTTCTTTTCTCTTGGCACCTGATAGAACTCCAAATCGCGTTGCAGCAAAATGGGCACGCGGTCCATTAAATTGCCCTCCTCAAGCACCTCCATTTTATCTTTAGCTAATCCTTGCAGCTGCAACTGTAAAACTGATTAGCCTGGAAATGGCTACCGATCAAACAGCCAAGCAGTCGATTCGGTTGTCAAGACAACAGGCAGTCGATAGTACTCGACTGGTTAATACGCTGCAATTATAAGCTAAGCTAACTGGTCTAGCTTAAAGTTGTTACGAGGTTTATCTTACACATTAAGTATATGAATTATGGGGTATGAGAACAAGTTTTTGTATTATGACACCAGGTAGCGTTAATGTAACCTTTGTAGTTTAGTTTCCTGTTTCTAGAGGTAAAGTTAAGTATTGCTTAATTAATTAAATTTAATGAACTTTATCTCTTATAAAAAGTATTAATATTAACAGTTATATAATAAGAGATAATATTTTAATACAGGGTGATTTCATACTACTTTCGTTTTTAACCTTCACTAAGTTTAACCTTGGGAACCTTTGTCATCGAAATTATCTGATTTCATTTATAAATCCGATTTATAAAATGCCACAAACATGCACATGCTCATAGCACCCCTTTTATTCATTTATTACCAGGCACAGCAAAAAAATTCACAGACTGTCGATTGGATGGTGATAAGAACTCTTCTACTCTCAGGTCGAGAACTGTCGCAGACCTGTTATACAAGTAACATGCCCCCTAAGACTTGTCAAAGGCAAACACAATTCTGCTATCTTAAAGCTGTTATATGCGATTAAATGAATATGTTTTATTAGAGATAAGTCCATAAATAAGTTTGTTGTTCGAAAATTGACCGTTATTTGGTGATAGCACAATTAGGCACACTAACGATCACGTACGACAAGGAGTGAAAGAGCGAGTAGAGCAGAGAGTGTAAGGGAGGCAGAAAGAATAAAAGGAGAGCGTAAGCTGAGAGAGCGCAAACTGAGAGAGCTTTGTCTCAGCTGCAGCAATGAACGCCACAGGGTGCAAGCAAAAGAACGGCGAACGAGCGAGCGAGAGGCAAAGTAGGCTGAGCGAGTGTAAGGAGAGTGGGAGCTAGGAGAGCGTAAGCTAGGAGAGCAGTTATTCATCTCTAGCTTTGAACTTCACACACACACAAGTAAAAGAAAGGCAGAGCGAGCGAGAGAGAGTACAAACAAAGAAGAGTGGGTGCGAGTGCGAGGAGAGCTGCTGCAAATCTGTTATATTCTGCTCTCGCTGCTTCTTTTTGTTGTCGTTGCTGCTTCAGAGGAGATAAGAAGCCACTGTCGGCTTCGAAGTGGATTCAGTTGACATTTGGACGGCGTGGAGAGCAGAACAGCAGAAAAGCGGACTTAAGTGGACAACAAAAGTAAGTGCCTACTTCGAGAGCTATTTAAACTGCAGGCTTTGGCAGCTCGTTGGGCTCTCTCTGGAATGCACTGATAATCAGTGGGGACCAAGAGCTCAGCGTTGTTTTTTTAGTACACAAGTTGACGCTTATCGATGTGATATGGTGTGCTTATCAGTTATATCAGTAATCCATAAATCTCACTGCCTCTTTCTATCTCTCTCCCTATCTCTCTCTGGCTTCGGCTTCGGCACAGTATGATCGCACATTTGAGACAATTGACCAACAGATTGCCCCTGCGGCGTGGCATGTTGTCGGGCCAAAATCAGCAGCTGCGCAGTGCCTCGTATCTGATTGATCAGCCAGAGTACAGTTTCCTCAAGGATCTGGGCTTGGAACGCGACAATCCCGGCGTCTACTCCGGTCAGTGGCTGGGACGTGGTGCAAGCATTACCAGCTATGACCCCGGCACCGGTCAAGCCATTGCCACAGTGCGTCAGGGTAATGTCCAGGAGCTGCATAACGCCGTCGGTCTCACCGTTGAGGCTTACAAGCATTGGCGACAGGTGCCGGCTCCAGTGCGTGGCGAGATCGTGCGTCAAATTGGCGATGAGCTGCGCAAGTACAAGGAACCCTTGGGCAAACTGGTCTCCCTGGAGGTGGGCAAGATCTACAGCGAGGGCCAGGGCGAGGTGCAGGAGTTCATCGACATCTGCGACTATGCCGTCGGCTTGTCCCGCATCTATGCTGGCCAACTCATCAATTCGGAGCGTGCCCAGCACACCATTCTCGAAGCCTGGCGTCCACTTGGCCTTGTGGGTGTCATATCCGCTTATAACTTCCCCAACGCTGTGTTTGGTTGGAATGCAGCCATTGCCCTGACCACCGGCAACACTGTGCTCTGGAAGGGAGCACCCAGCACACCGCTAGTCTCAGTGGCCACCACCAAAATCGTGGCTGAAGTGCTGCGTCGCAACAATCTGCCACCTGTGGTCAGTCTCTGCCAAGGAGGCACCGATGTGGGAGCCGCTCTCGTTGCCGACAAGCGCGTTAATCTCGTTAGCTTTACGGGCAGCTGCCAAACTGGACGGGATGTAGGCGTCGAAGTCCAGCGCCGCTTTGGCAAAGTCATCCTAGAGTTGGGCGGCAACAATGCTCTGATCATTGATGAATCCGCCAATGTGAAGATGGCACTAGATGCCGCGCTCTTTGGCTGCATTGGCACCTCAGGCCAGCGCTGCACAACCACCAGACGCATCATAGTCCACGAGAAGCTCTACGACAACTTTGTGGAGTCCCTGACCGCCAAGTACTCGCAGCTGTTGCCACGTATTGGCCACCAACTGGAGGCTGATACGCTCGTCGGACCAGTGCACACACAACAGAACGTGGATAACTTCAAGGCGACCATCGAGGAGGCTAAAGTCCTGGGTGGCACTGTTGCCTTCGGTGGACGCGTCGTGCAGCGGCCGGGACACTATGTGGAGCCCACGATTATCACTGGACTCTCGCACGATGCCAGCGTCGTGCACCGCGAGACCTTCGCTCCTATCGTCTACGTGCTAAAGACACGCAATGTGAACGAAGCCATTGCCTGGAACAATGAGGTCGAACAGGGTCTCTCCTCGGCCATATTCACGGAGGACATGACACAGGCCTTCAAGTGGATCGGTCCACAGGGCTCTGATTGTGGCATTGTCAACATAAACACCACCACAAATGGTGCAGAGATTGGCGGTGCCTTTGGCGGTGAGAAGGCCACTGGAGGTGGTCGGGAATCCGGCTCCGATGCCTGGAAGCAATACTGCAAACGGGCCACGATCACTCTAAATCACTCCGGAGAACTGCAGGCTGCCCAGGGCGTGGTCTTCAGTGTGGAGTAGCGAGAAGCTGGAGGCAATATGAACATTTTTGTATAAATCTATAAGTGTCGTCTAAATTGTATTATTAAAAACGTTGTTGTATTTGATTGTTGTCGAAATGCATTAAATTTAAATTGCTTAGCTAATCCATCAATAGGCTCACACTCCACTAACATCAAAGCGCCAGAAATCCACCTCAATATCCTTCGACTTTTGCTTATGAAACTTGTAGCTCGACTCGATGTTATAACGCAGCTCTGCGACGACACTTCCCTCGGCGCCCCACTCCTTGGCCTTCTTTAGAATGTAAGCACTGCAAGACAAGTCGAAATGAATGACTAGAGTACAGTGTCAAAGGGAAGGATTAGAGCCATTAATATAATTAAATCTAGTACAATTTTAAATTGGTTTGGAAGTCAATACATTCAGCTTTCATTTAAATTTATTGCTCTTGTGGTTCTGCTCACCGTGTGGATGTTTTGTGCAGTGAGTAGACAGCTCTTGTGGCGAGTCGCGTGCCCACCTCCAGGAAGCGCATGTCCATTCCAGCGTTGTGCTTGGTGCCAAAGGGCGGATTCATTATAACCGTGTCGAAGGCATTGTCCCACTTACTGCCCGGCAACTGCAGTACATTCGTGAGCACACAGTCAACATTAGGCAGCTCCATGTCCACTACATTCTGTCTAAACGTGTCCACGGCCGCTTCGTCCAGCTCAAAGCCCACCGTGAGCTGAGCGCCAAGTAGTGTTGCCCCAATGCTGAGCATGCCACAGCCACAGCCCAGATCAGCTACCAGTTTGCCTTCGATGTCGTCGTGTTGAGCCTGTATGTGATGGGTCATGCAGGCTGCTATGTGTGGTGGTGTTGGATATTGTTCTAGTAGTATTTTTGGCTTGGCAAAGCCATCGACTGACTGCAGATACTCCTCCAGCTTTTTTAGCTTGAGGCAAGCCATATTGACGGATGGATTTATATTCGGTTTTTTTTAGTAATTACTTAGCACTGGGCGCTGGCGCCGACGCCGGCACAGGCTCAAGACGCGGCAGAACGGGAATAAAACTATTTCCAAAATACGAATCTTGTGGTATAAAGAAGCCCAAAGTTGTAGAGCTCGTTGGATTAAATGCAGTTCGCTGCGCGGATAGGGCGCCTCCGGCATTGGGCGTTACGCTCACGCTTTGTGGAAACTCTGCTGTCACTGTCGGCTGGCCAAGCAGCTGTGGTGCGGGCATCTGCAAGTCACTTAAACATAAATTCAACTCCTTCTTAAATGGTTTCAAAGTTTTTACCTGATTTGTTGTATTCCCCAGACCAATGAGCATTTGCTTCTTTGTCTGTATCTCCTCGAGTATCTTACGGTTGGTTTCGGCTTGCTGCGCACTGGATGTGGGAAAAGCCATCAAAAAACAAGCAAAATTTTGATATAAAAACTAAATAAAAATGAAATCAAGAAATATAAACAATGCAACACGCGCTTCGGTTTTTGTTTTGCTGCATTGTCGTTCAATCGCAATTAGTTCATTTGAACACTAAGTCCGTGTGAACTAGAACTGGAAATTTACATATGTACCATATTCATGAAAGTGTACCATTTTTATTTGTCATGAAGGTTAACTAAATTCGGAACATAAATGTTTGTTTAATATGAAATAAGTAAATAACACAATTAAAGCACAATTTTAACGGTAAATTTCTGGTACGGCGAATATAAGGTTATTTTTTTGAAACAGAGTTGCTTCGATGCGTGTTCACTGAGCTATTGTTGTCTACGTTTAAATTTAAGCCATTTTAACAAGAGACGGTACATTTCGTTGAATTCATTTCGTGCGTTTTTTATTAACTTTCGATAACGTTTGCCACTTTAACTAAACACTGCACACAATATTACTTACCGCCTTCTATTAAAATACGCATATGATCCATACATGTTGAAAATTTGTTCGAAAAATTTGCAGTCGTAACAATGCTAGTGATCCTTTAATAATGAGTGAAATTTTGTGTGCAATTGGCATTTGATTTTGAAACGTCAAAAAAGCTGAGCAGGCATGGCGCTTACAAAATCTTCCATTTTGGATAACAACAGTGCACTATCGATACATGCATATATCGTTTAAACGAAACATATGTGATGTGGTTTATAAAAATGTCGGCAGGTGGCGCTGCTACTTTTGATGGCTATCGATTGCCAACCGTGCGCCTCTTCTGCCGATAGTCAGCTGTCTTAAAAATAAATTCCATATTGTTCATGAAGGTTATGTAAATTGTTATATTTTAAATAATAATTGTACAAGCGACTGTAAATTAAATTAACAAAGGCTTGCCATGGTGTTTTTAAACTTGCCACTATTGGTGCGCGCTCGCGGCCCTGATGAATTCTGGCGCAAACGGCGCATTTTCAAACTTGCTGCGGTTGGTGACTAAAACATGAAATAAATTAATTTGTTAACCGGCAATTTATTAATTACAGCATTACCGCAGTCGCACGCGCAATGTTTACACCTTCGCCATTCGTAGCGTCCACCGAGCACTCGCCTACGCTACCAAAGGTCGCAAGCTGAAGAAACTGGACATGACCCAACTGTGGGCGACCCGCGTCGAAGCCGGCTGCCAACAGTACGGAGTCCCTTTGGACACGTTTAAAGAAGGACTCGCACGCTCAGACATATTGCTGAACAAGTCAGTTAACAGAGCATTAACACCATTTACTGTATATACAAATATATTTACTGTTTTACAGAAAAATGCTGTCTGACCTGGCCATTTGGGAGCCCCGCTCCTTCGAGGCTTTGGTGAATATTTCCCGAGAACGCGCTGCTGTGGAAGGCTTGCCGGATATTAAACGGAGATCAGCGTTCAATCAGGTCTACGGACTGAGCAATTTAAAGCTAGACTAGTTTAAGTGTTGTACAAAATATAGTTTTATATATTAACTGAATATTCGGGTTTTATTTTTGGATGATGCAAACACTAATATTGCATTTAACGTTTATTGTAGGAGTTACGCACTAATAGAAAAACATAATTCATAGAATTTTTACGGAGGGGCCTTTTATTCTAGTTTAGCCAAGATATCCGACTCGCGGAAAAGGAACAGCTCCTTCTTCTCATCCAACTGGACCTTGGTGCCTCCGAACTCGGGCAACAAAACACGGTCTCCCTCCTGGACGCCAATTGGAACGTGGTTGCCAGTGGTCTAAATAAGTAGAAGAGAGAACATGTACAATTAGTAATATGTTGCAATTGCTGCTGTTCGTTACGAAATACTCACGGCATTGCGGGCACCGGGTCCAACGGCCACAACAGTGCCTTCAAGCACTTTGCCCACAGATTTCTCTGGCAAGACAATGCCACCTTTCGTTGTGGTCAGGGCCTCAGCGCGTTGCACCAGAATGCGATCGAGCATGGGGATGATTCTCTTAATAGCTGCAGCCTAAACACAATCAAAGTAATCATAAATTAAATATAATTGATTTCACATTTGTCTCTCTGCTGGGGCCAGAGAGTTACACAACACCCGGCGAGGCGAGTCTGTGTTATCAGTGGAAACTTCGAGAAGCCAGTATTTAATATGAATAACTAAGGCATATTTTTAACATAAAACACATTTCACTCATTGCTTACCATTTTTAAATTATTAAATGCAATCTGGAGCTCTTTAACGAACTTAAACTTATGAATTAATAGCAAATGAACTTCACTACACGTGCGGACCGGTCGCAGCTTTTCGTAAAATTATCTCACTATTTGTTTGTATCGATGCTTTGTATGTTGCCATCGATACTTGCACTTCGATGTATCATAGTATCGATAACAGAAATTACTCAACATTTAAATATTGCCGCGCTTATCGGTGGCAGTACCAAATTGGAGTGGCATTTATTTATTTTAGGTTTATAAAATATGTTTTAAGTAAAGGTTTGGAATTATATTTGTGTGGTTCAATAATTACATTTTAACCAGAAAATAAACTCACGTAAATTTAATTTTTTCAATTCACTGATATAATTACATGTTTAAATTAAATGCGTTCTTTTTAATTATAAGTTATAACGACTACGCTTACAGCGACTGACTGGGCATATCGACCAAAAGCGATGGGTTAGTAGCTCATCAAGCAAGCTTGTTGGAACTGTCTCCGTTCTCCATACTCCCACTCGGAACATGTTGTTTTAAGAAAAACGCGATTAAAGTTTCGCGTTCCCATAAGAACGTGTGTGAGCGCTTCACTAAATGGTAAAAAACCCAATATACTCTTGCAGATAGTATAAAAACTATTTTCGGCTTAACACCTACTGTAACTTATTGTAGAAGGTTTAAAGTATTTTTTAAGCCTACGAATAACCAATATTTTGAAAATGGTAACTGCGTATAACCCCTTAAGGGTATGAAAAGTTATTGGAGCTTGTGGAAGAAAAATACACTTAAATTATAGCTATTTGTGGGTAACTCGCATGCCTAATTGTGTCTACATAAACAGAGCATGCATATATAACAGAAGCCCTAAACTATAGATAGTCTACATCAGGTGATACGCTATAAAATGGGTCAATACTATTGAATCCAGCTTTGCTTCCAGGTCCCATATTGAGCGCCACGTCGAGAGAATTTTTGTTCTTACTGAATTCGACACTGAATTTTGATGTGAATTGCTGCAGTTCGCGACAAATGTTTCCATACATTAAACGATCGTAGAGCTTATGCTGAAGTATGGCAAGTTTGGCCAAGTACTGGAACTGCCCTTGGGACAAGGGACGTGCGGCAAAGTTGCGTCGGGACTCGCTTGGCTTAAGGAAAATAAAAACATTTAATTATCTTCATTAAAGTGCAATACAATTTTACTTACCCCCTCGATCTCATCGCAGGTTAACTCAGACAAGGGTATCTTTAAGACGAGGGATATGGCAGCCCGTAGTGAGCAATCCTTACGATCCTGTCGAGCGACACACAAAGCAACGAGTGTGTCACAGACTCCATTGATTTGTACGTTGTGTTTGTATAATAACAAATCGCATATGCGGTGACTATAATGCATTATTTTCCTAGGCACTTCAGACTCCAGTAGCATCGCAAGCGGCTTAAAAATTCTTCCCAACGCCTTTAGATCGAATATATAAGTATTATTAGCCGTGGCAATAACCAGCACCGACGTGATGCAATGTCGTCCGTAGAAACTTGGCTCCACTAGCACTGAAATCTCCAACTGATCACGTATGTCCTCGAGTGCCTTATGATACGAGTGATCGGTTTGCTGTACGAATATAATCTGATTGAGTTTCTTTTCCAGCGACTGCAGTTCGTGCGGCAAGAGAGGAGCACACCGAATTTCTCTGTTTTCTCCCTCATTTGCTGTCGCGTATGATGCAATGCTTTCGTCTGTGTCGCTTTCGCAACTTTTTGCGTCCACAAAATTGTTATTAGCATTATTCATGTTATAAAATAAAACTTTGTTGCGGAACCTTAAAAGATAAATAATGAATATGCAATTCGGCTAGACTGCAATCAGCTGTTGTCACTGTTTCAAGTGATGGTCACGGCGAAAGCAAAGTATCACAAATCACCGATTAGTACTTTTCCCAGTATTTGTAAGCGCAGTACTAAATAATCTTCAGCAGCAGTCACAGCGTCACAGCTTTTCGGAAGTTCTTAATGTAGTTTAAACACATGTTTAGAAAAAGAAATAATACGCGTGTGATATTTACGATATATTTATGCTATATATGATAAATAAATAAGTGCGGTGACATCAAATTACTTCTTAATATAAGTTGTACGCATATGTAAACAAACCAGTGCACACACACACACACATATAGAAGAATGAGAATAGACAAAACTGTAATTAGTGACAATGCTGCAAACTGTTGCTGTTCATACGATGAACTTAATCGTAGTTCTTTTTAAGGAATAGTCAATAGGAATCGCTCATAAAGTGCAGTGGTTCAGTTCATTTGTTCTATTATTGTGTTCCATGATACCTAATTAAATGCATCCCTAATAAAAATGCAAAACGTTATTGAATAATTACAATATTAACTTATTCAAATAGTTAACAGTGTAAATGAGTAATGTGAGATGAATATGTGGAATGGTTTCAATTGCATGCAGTTCTGCCTACAAGAGTTTGGACAATTTGTTAAATGGCTTCAATGGCTGTCAATCTGGACCAATGAAAGGCTTTCTACTGTATTGCAATAAGCCCAAGTTTTGAATGCATTGATTGGCTCAGATCAGTAGTACAGTTATTGCCAAATGTTTTAATTGTCAAATTTGCTAATTGCAATTGACTTTGGCTTAAACAACACAAAGCAGCACAAAACAACTGTCATCCAAGCAGTCGCCTCCTGCTCGCCTGAAGAGAGTGAAGGCTGGAGAGGGGAACGAAGAGGAGTTAACTGTCATGGTAGCCAGACAACAGTCTATAAGCCAAGCACAAAGCTCAAATGAATTGCAACAAAATTTGCCAAGTTGCTAGGTTTCTGATGCGGATTCCCTTTGGCCCCTGGGTAAGCTACGAATATTCCATTGTATTGTTATCCTATTGATACCCTTACCCTTACCTAATGAAGAATATGAGTACTCGCATGAATCCATTGTCTGTCAAGGGTGTTCATGCTTTGCTGGCTTAACAAGAACTATTTGTAAGCTCATTTAATGCTTGTACTCGTAGTATGTACTTAATTTCAAATTATTTTCATTTGTTCCTTTATGTAAGCATTTTAATATTCCATCAGCGTAAGCACATTAGTTTGTTGCACAAACACAAATTAATATTGCAATCTCTTTTAATTTTAGTTTACTTTTGTGTTCTCCTGCTCTTCCTCAGACACACACCCACGGTCAGGCACACCTGACATCCACACTGATTAAGAGATTTACAAAGAGGTTAATTGCTTTCTAAGCGGCTTGATGAAAAAATGTGTAGCTAACCACGCTGATGTTGGAGCTGACGCTGACGCGGACTCTGAAGCTGAAGCTGACTCAACTTAATTGGCGCACGAGGCGCATACTTAATGCGCTTAGATGCGGGCCGAACGCTCATCGCATCGTCTCGCCTCATTGCCATTGCCAGTGCTAGTGCAGAAGCCGCTTTTCTCCTTCTAATTAGATCCAACGGGAAACCGTTGAATGCTCACTGCATTTCCAACGCCAGCATCCAAAAAAATATAAAACCCAAAATGACTGAACGGAATTGAATCGCAAGTAAGAGAACAAATTCAATTTTAGCGCGATTGGTAAATAAATTAACTGTCTGATTTTTCTAGGAAATCTATGGCCAACATATGTGCGAAATGTTTGAAAGATTAAATTCGATTTAAAGGCGAACGTCACGGGGTAAGTACGAATTTTATTTTAATCGCATGCACATATTAATTAGGATGTCATCAACAAAAATCCCAAAAAAAATAAGGGAGCGAAATGAAGAGGGATAAGGGAAACGTGTCCTTTGAGTATGTTTGGTATGCAAATCAAGGGTATCCTCTAATTACATATTCCGATTGTGCGGGTGGAGATTTATTTGATTTTTGTAAATTGAATGCATAACATAAGTCAAACCTGAGAGGGTCAATTGGGGGCAAGACTTGTGTGATATGCCACTGATTTGATGTCACGACTTAAATCAACAATAACAAGCGACAGTGGCAGCGGCAGAGGCAGCATGAAGCTGCTGGGAACACGCGACGACAACAAAAATAAATAGCACAAAAAACAAAATAAATGAAGGACTGATTGCGTTGGCGTTTTGGGCTTTGATACTTATGTATATTATGCATGTGTAACATGAAAATGGCTTTGCATGTTATTCTCCAAATGTGTACACATACATATATGTATGTATAAATGTATTTGTATGCCCTACAACGACAACAAGAACCACACTAATAGCAACAACGTAGCACTAATTACCCTAATTGTACACGGGGCGGTGTGGAAACACTTCGAGCAACGATGACGACTAAACTCCAATTTGGACTTTGACTTTTGTCTGCCAAACTTTTGCACACAATGTCAGAGTTGAGCTCGTGATGGCTTCCAAAAACATTTCAACTAAATTTAGTGGTAAAAAGCAACTATTTGGATCAGCTACTAAGCTATGATCTTAGTATACTAAGAGTATTAACCTTTTTGAAAAACCCTTTTGGGAAATTAGTTGTCAAAAATTCTTGAAAAATAATTTTCAAGGACATTTTCTATAATTTTTATTTAGGAAATTTGTTTTACCTAATTTCTGCACTTCATTTGTGAACTCATTTATTTCTCGAAAATGTAGCTGCATCCTTGGAGGAAAGATACTATTGCACTATGTGCGAAAAGATCACGTGCTCAGCGCTGTTGTTGCGGGTCTTGTGTTACCCGTTAACGTCATAAGGTTTAGGAAAGGTTGCGGCACGTTGGCATCGCGTGCTCGACGTGTGCCGACTGTTATTACGTATACGCCAGCGCGGCCAACTGTATGTGTAGAAATAAAACATTAAATTACGTAGGTCGACCCATTGTTTTGCTCTGTGTGTGTCTCCCAACAGCAACTGCGAGGAGTGCGACTCTGACTGCGACTCGGGCAGGTGTGGCATACACGTACACCGCGCACGTAACTGAAATTTTAAGCAATCAGGCAGAGTAACAGAGACGGACAGATGTGTGTACATATAGTATATATATAGTCAGTTAGACAAGGGAGAGACAGACAAATAGACAGTCAGACAAAGAGGTTTTCGAGCATTGTGGACCGCCTGCGGTTTCGTTTTGAAGTGGCCTTTAATAGTTTGCTGTCTGCAGCAACTGCAACGAAATGTGGCACATATAATGCCCGATGTGTGTGTGTGTGTGTGTGCTTGGGTGTGCGGTTGTGGCGTGCTGTTGGCAAACCAAAGAGCAGTTTAATGAAATAGCAAAGAAAATTGTGGCTACTACATACATACTTGCTAAATGGCACTGCTGCAACGCGAACTGAAATTGTAATTATGCCGCAATTGCGATGACTGCTAAGCGAGAGTCACATATCAGATGACCACAATGCGAATTTGCATACAAAACTCCAGCGAGCAAGCACACCAAATGGGAGGCAATAAAAAAGTAAATAGGCAAATGTTAAATGTGTAGCAGTAGGAGGACTCATTTTACCTACTTCAGATGTGCTTCTGCTTTCAAAATTATTTAAATTTCATAAAAGCAACTGCTCTTAATTACTTGTTGAGGGAATCAAAGCAAAGAAATCAAATTTGTAGTCAGCAACATTATTTGTATGTGTGCAGTTTTGGCTTTGTAGAATTTGTTATTAATATTTATGTGTTATCCCTGAGGTGTATTTTCTATTACATGGTGTGTTAAATTCAATATGATTTTCTAAGAAATGTTTACACACAAATACAGCAAATCTGTGTGTGTGTGTGGCACACTGATTTGTTTCTTATTGCGAAATTGTTATGACTACCTTCAGTGATGCGTGGTTGGTTTTTTTTTGGGAGCGAACGCAAACATCAATTGGCCATATTTCAATGTGATCAAAGTCTCGACTTTTCAACGCCTAGAGGAAAATGTCTGGGCTTAAGCTTAAAACCCAACAGCTGCTGCACAAGTAGCCACAGTAACATGGCTTTAATACTTTTTGTTTTTGGACCAAGAACATAAAACTAAATGAGCGTGTGGAGCCAAAACATTAAGCGTGTGTGTGTGTGTGTGTGTGTGTGTGTGTGTGTGTGTGTGCTGCGGGTGTGTAATAACAGAACAAATAAACAATGGCAAGAAAACAAATATTAGCAATGCCAATAAACATAAGCACAGCACATACCGAGAAAAGTACCAAGAAATAATCCTCCAAAATAATCATTATGGCCATAAGGAGGCGAGACGACGACCAGCCACATAGCTATGTAAAAAATGCAATTGGCCATCAAAATAACAATAACAACAACAGGAAGAGGAAGAGGAACAACAAAAACTACAGACACTGTGGACAGAACTGAAATATGCCCATTTGGTTAGACAAGCACTCGGGGTGTATTAGTGGCCAGAGTCCTAGTCTTTATCTAAACATCTACATCTGAATGTATTGGCATAAGTGTGTGTGTGTCGCACACATATCAACACACACACACGCCCAGTGAACGATAGACAGAGAGCTAAACCCTAAAGGATAATCGGCCTAGATTTAATGGTATTTTTATGTTACGCAAAAGGATTTTTAATTGCTTGGCTGGAGATACCCATTGTTTTGTGGGCGGCCTCAAACTAACTCCTACTATTTAGGGACAGTTACAGGGCATAATTAATCTACAGGCAGGTGTCTCTGGCAAATTAGACTGAAACAACAACAAAATAAACTTATGATAGCCATGGGTATTCAAATGTCGTGTTAATTAGTTTTGTGTGCTCGGTAAAGTACGGCAAACTGATTGATAGCATTTACACAGGGTAGATTCAACATAAATCTGTAGATTTATGTGTCGTTATTTATTTACCAATTATTATTTAGATATATAAATGTTTTATGCCGAAAGTTAAGCTTAAATACTGTTAGTGATCGAATTTTACAGCCGCCACTGTCGACTGTACGCCTGGACGTCACTGTCAGTGGTGGATGCCGCTCTTTGATCCCGGCTTTAACTTGACATACCCAGATAGAAAATAAATTACAAAATACTAAATTAAACCTCTTGTTGCTGCTTTGATTAATGTCATCAGAGTTGCAATAATGAATTCCAAATAGGCTGAGCAGAAAAAAGCTGAAATGAAAGTTACAAAAAAATCTGTTAAAATGCCAGGCGAGATTCATAAATCAAGGAGATGTTCATTAATTCATATCTTGACAATTGGTCAATGTACACGATTTAAAATGCATTATAAACCAACAGCCAAGAGTGACAACGAACAACAACAAAATAGGAGAATTGTTCAACTAAGAAAATACTTGTCTAAAAAAAAAAATACTCACTGAGCAGCGTAGTCGGTGTCCTGGTCATGTCCTGGCCGCGAAAATGATTAATGGTAAATTATTTAAGGAACGTTGACAGCAAATAAAATAAGGAAGTGATGGAAAAGGCAGGTGGGAATATTTACGAGCATTAAATGTATTTAAAATGTTATTACAGATGGGTCGCAGCCAAGACCAGAGCTCCCGCTGATGACCTCGAACAATCCAAAGGCATAATAGCATATAAATCATGAATATTAAGTTGCCAGCCCAAAGAACAAAAGTCAATTGCTCAAGTTTATTGATGGAATAGACACACAGAGAGAAGGGAGGGGAGTTGGGGGAGTTAAAGTCACCGAAGCGACTATTGCGATGGCACTTGAGAGCTTAACGGCTTAGAAAGCCCCTTTTGTGAACTGTCCCTCTTACAGATGGCATTGCCATAAGTTGAACTGGACTTGGCCAACCATTTGATTAGATGGCCTGTCCAGCAAACGATTTCAAATTTACTTGAGGGCCACAAATGTTTATGCAATTGAATTCAGTTTTTCTATCCAAAGATTTCAGCAGAATTTATTCTCTATGTCTATTCGTTTGCCTTGTGGCCATTTAAGGTTTTTGTTTATTAAATTTCCAGTCAAGTATTTTCGAGCTCTACTCAAATTCCTGTCAACTATGCCGTTTGCTCTTCCTCCACCCCTCTTCATTGCATCAATTTCTTCACAATTTGATGTACAGCTCTTAAGTTGTATGCATTTTTAAAACTTTTCATTTGTAGAAACTTTGCTCGTTGCCACAAAGTGGATAACTTTCTCTCTGCTGTCGGCATTTAAACGTACACAGCTCGGAAACAACACATGTCAAAGTTGTATCTTCACGGTGAGATTTTTCTTGCTTTTATAAAACACGCTGATTATCTGACAGATACACAGATAATATCTCATTATAGTGCACTTTGGTTTCACTTTGTGTTGAATAATTAAGCAGTTTTTATAGTAACAGATAAGTCTGTTAATACCTTTATCTTTTGGTTATTCTGGTACACATTTAAAATACTGATCGCCCTCGATATCCTCCATATCAATATCCTTCCGCAAAGTAAACCCATTTAATTTGAGCTCACCTTTTGCCTCAGATGTATAAATGCTATGAAAATCTTACGATACGAGTATAACCATAAAATACACACAATCGCCGAACCGCAAATAAAAGACACCCAATTCAGGCAACATAAACATACGTGGGGGAGGCGACAGTCGGACAGACAGTGGAGCGAATCGAAGCTAATTTAGTCTAAGTGGGTAAAACAAATGCTGAGATTTCGTGCTGCAATGTCAGCCCAATTCCAGCTTCAATCCCCTCAGTAGCAACCAGATTGTAATGCTCGGCTTTTCTTTTTCATATTTGTTGCTTCTGAATTTTACTGCTAGCTGGGGAGCTGGGGACAAGTCAAGAAAAAGATATCGTTCAGACTACGTGATATCCTTTGAAATAATTTTGAAATTTTCAAGCCAATAAACATTGATTTTTATTAGTCTTGACATAGCCGAAAAAGACAGCGCTAAGTCCCTTTAGCAGCCAGTATATTTATAGATTTATATAGTCGCATATACCCTCTAATATCTGCTTACATTATTGACAAACCATCATTGATACCCGATGAGTTAAGGGTATGAAAGCTGAACCAAAACAAATGACAAACAATAAAAATCGAGTATACGCAATGCTTGCTTAAAGGATCAGCTGTTTTGGGTGCAAGTATTTGTGGGGGTTGTGGGTGGCACACACTTTGTGTGTGTACTGTGTGTACTTGTATTTGTTTGTGTGTTGTTTTTAGTGCATTTTAAGTGTTTCGCTGGCGATTAAAGTTATGGCTGCATAATTTTGGCCTTGCTAAGCATTTCCGCTGCAAATAATTACACCAATCCGTAAAATTTTAAGTGAAATTAAAGCCTAGCAAGTAACCAAAAAAAAGAGGGAAACAAATATTAAAAAATATATAAAATGAAGCGAATGGCAAGTGCCGCATGTTGCGATGGCGATAAAAAGCGCTTGTTAATGTTTATGCATGTGCTGGCCAGGACGATTGTCCTGTGGGACACTCTCCTGTCTGTGTGTGTGTATCAGTGTGTGCCGCGCCATTGTCGGGGCTTATGGGGAGACCATTATGGACAACTGCAATGGCGACAATAACGTGTCGTTGATGTTTCACACCTGAGACACATTTTCGAGAATGTATGCCTGTGCTCCACTTCCTTTTCCGCTTCCGTTTGTCCATCCCCGCCCGCTGCAATAAACGAACAGGTGGTTGGCGCAGCGCCCAAAAGTGGGCTATTAAAATTGAGACTACGCTGTATTTGTATAAATATATATGGCTACCTATATTTCTATCTGTAAAGTAAATTTACATTTACAAAAGCTGGAGTGCTTGAAATGTTGCCAAACTGGCAAATGCAACACAAATTTTGCGGCTTTGTGGTTATCCTTTTAAGGACGCCAGCAGGTAGGCAACAAACATTTTGCACCCTTTGGTCTTTTTTGCCGGCTGTTAATCTTGTTAGGCGTAAATTATGTTTTTGGCAGATTTTTATTGCAAAGCGTTTTTTAATAAATAAATTTACATGGGGATTCAGCGTTTTGACTATCGAGGCAGATGGCAAATTGACGGCTTTTTAAATTAATGGGATTTGTTTGTCAGCACAGAAATTATGACAGACAAGAACGAGTAATTTGTGTACAGTTTCTTAAAACGAAACTTTAAAAATATTTAATAAATTTTAGATATTTAAAAGCCTGAGCTCACTCAATCAGAAATTTATTAAATCAGCTTTTGGTGGAGTTTTGGCCGGAAATCTCAGCTTTAATAATATATTGATTAACTCTTAAGTTAAGCACGGGCAACTTTTCGGCGAATCTTATAAGTTACTTTGTTGCTGCCCTTTTTTAATGGGAGGTTCTAGGCGTAATCTTAATAAGTTTAGCGATTATTTGCTAAAACTTTGGGGGACCTCATTTCCATTTTGGGGCAGCTTTTCTGGCTTTAGGTTGTTGCGCGCGCGTTTAAAGCGCTGCGAATCATGCCGCATGCCTCGTGCCTTGTGGCTCATGGCTCAGCCTCATGCTACGCGTTAATTAACCAAAAGCACACACAAAATGATTTGGTGCAGGCCTCAGGCATTTCGCCAATCAAATTGAGCATAAATCTAAACAAAATTCTAGACTTTTAGCTTCGCTTCAGCGAAGGCTTTTCGCGTCTCTTGGCCGGGAGCTGAGTTTAATTAAACCTGAGAGCGAGCAGCGCTGAATTTAAGCGTTTAATTGAAAAACTTTAAACGAGAGTTCTGCTCCCAAGAGACACAAAATATATACAAAAACGACACTTTTTAGTTGGCGGCAGCCAACAGCGGCAACATCGAGGCAGGTCCATTCAATACAATGCCAAAAGCGGCAGCTTTGACACAGACTCAAACAAAGAGATTGAAAAACCTCGCAGTGGGCAGATGCGAAGCGAAAAACTTACCAAGAGGCAGTAGGAAAATTATGACAGTTGATAGCTGGCAGACAGTGCAACAGCAGCTGCAATTGGTGGCAGCAACAGCAAACAGCAACAAAAATCACTCATACGCACGGTGTAGCAGTGTGTCTGAGTGTGTAGCGGCGTTTTTTTTTTGGTGGAACTGCTGTCTGTTGCCCTGGGAGTAGCATTAATTGACACGTGATAATTTAATTAACGTGGCATCCAACTAGTGCTAAGCGTCATCATCACCACCACCATCAGCATCATCATCATGAACACCATCGATGGCAGCAAACGCCAAAGCAAAAGAAACATCCCAGCAAAGTCTGCTAATTGGGTCAGCTTTTGCTTTTACAAGCGAACCGAGAGCATCTCATGTCTGCCCATCATTGTTTTCCCATTGCCATTGGCCGCAGGCAGCGGCAGCGGCAGTGCCAGATCTCCATACATATCCATGGGAGTGGTGGGCAACCCTTATCCCCAGTTCCCATACCGTTGAGTGACTCTTAATTACAGCGTGCGTCGCCTGTTGGCAAAAGGGATTTTCTTCTACTAGTTCTGCGTATGCTTCTTGTTTGTACCGATGTCGAGGGTGCCTCCTCGCCGATACAGCGGTACAATAAGTATATATGTGTTATGCCGCAAAGTATGCAAAGATAATTGACATCAGTTTAACAAAGGCAAGCGCCGTGTCCCTCTTCCTCTAGTGCTCTTTCCCCAAAGCATTTATCAGAGCTACACATGCGTTAAGTAAACCCATAACGAGCTGACACTTTTTAGCAGCCACAAAGCTAAAGCTAGAACTAGTTTTTCAAACAGTTGGCAAAAGTATTTGAGTTATTAAGTAATATAGTGTTTAATATGGTTTTTGCTTCGATAAATTCATTAAAATTCCCCAAGAGATTGCAATATTTAAATAGATTCCTGATTAATATGCATAATTTGCATAAAGTTTCGAGTTTCCTGCAGTTTTAATGAGTGGAATATGAGCGCTGTCCGTTAGTAAAGTTGCTAACTTACAAGGTTGCAGTGCAGCCAGTGTTGTGCTATGTTTAGCCAGTGTTGTTCTATGTATTTAATAACCTTAAGCTATATTTATGCGATTAAGCGAATGAATTAAGTCAAGCGACAAGCATTGCCTGAAAGTATGCCACGAATACCAGCAAGTTAAGCTGCGCACAGTGGGTGTGATGGCACAAATTTTAAAATACAAAGTGGGTTGTAAAACTAAGAAACTAATAATAAAAGATATGTACAAGTAACTGTACAGACAGTCTTATTACTACTTATAAAGTATAGATTATCTATTTATTACTTGGCTAGCGATTAACTACCACTGTGCTCTCGTGTAGTAAATGGGCTGAACCAAAGTTAAGTGCCGCTTGAGCCTTTTTAAATATACTCAGAGGCGCTCGCATAAAAATACGCATCATTGCCAACGAGACACGCCCCCTGCCGCCCACAATGCTTTGCCATTGTCAACTGACAACGCCGCTGGCGAATGTGTGGAAATGTGGAAATATTCAAGTAACGACAATAAAAACGGAAGCCAGACGAACTCGGGGAAATGAGGGAAATTGTTGTGCCAGTTGAATGCAAATATTAATAGTGCAAATTTTCTGCAGAGCGTGTGTGTGTGTGTGTATGCCTGTGTGTGTTCTGCGATACTGATAACAGTGCATGCAATTTGCAGTTGTTTCGCTAGAGCAAGAAGTAACTAAAGCTTCGACAATAAAATGATACTTTAATTTAAATCAAAAATAAACTCATGTTAGTTGTGTTTAGTTAACAGAGAGATATTTCTTTGAGTCTGTTTAAATAAATTTGCAACGCTATCATAGAAGTTTTTAATTTCCAACGCAACTATTTGTTTACGTGCATAAAAACACACACATTCTGGCAAAAATGGTTGCAGTTTTTGCACACGAGTCCATTTAATATAGTTGCACATTTGTTTACTCTTGTTGAAGCAGATTGTTTGTGTTCTTAATTTAAGTACAACAACAGTTTTTTTTTGCATAATATTTATTCATGATTTTTGTGGTTGCAATATTTGTAATCTGCCACTGAGTAATTATTTCTTTTGATCTGCAGATTTCAACTAAAATTCGCCCAAATAAGCATCAATGCTAACCAATTGCTCTCGATTTAGTTTAATTAAATCGATATAATACCATGGCAAACACATTTTTCAACTGTCTGACCACAAAAACATAAACCGAAATGCCAAAAAGCTAATCCAGAGCAGCAATTTATTATAAAGCTGGCTCTAAACCCAATTTCGCCGAATTGGCTTTGTCTGAAACATAACTGGAATGAAAACTTTTGTGAAATTCGTAAGAAACTAAAAGTCAGAACATTTCAATTAGCCGCATTTAATAATGCGACCAACAAATGTTGGCCATTTCATAAAGTTTAATTAAAGCCAGCACATGCTAATGAAATGCAGCGGTCAAGAAAAATGGCTACAGCTTTTAAAATTATATTAAAAGTGGGCGAAAGAGGCGTGTCAACAGCATGTGCAGCAGAGCAGCTGAAATGGGACAGTTTTCGAAGGTATTTCAAGTGCTAAACTAAGAGATACCCCTTAGATTAAAGAGCCTACTTTCCTTGCTCTGAGTGTCTAATAAATGTCTGCATAAAAACGCCGTTTAATTGAAATTAATTGCTTAATCAATTGAGTAGCGTGCAAACCTCTTGTGTGATCAATTGACATGGCAGCGGCTGTCATAATGTGTCTAAATGCAGCCCAATGGGATTGCATCATTAATTACCAAGGCTCAGGTGAATTTGACTTGAGCTGTGGTTGCTTTATTCAATTTCCATTGTATGTGGTAATTATGACACCTTGTGTGCACTTGCAGCCGCATAAGCTGTGAGCTTAGCCCAAGATGAGACGCGTTGAGCAAGTTGAATTTATTGCACAATCAGCGCATTAAATAATTAAGTGCTTAATTAAATAAGGACCAGTACGAGGAGCATGAAAATGGCCAAGAGGCAGCCACAAAAGCAGTCTGCTAAAGGCAACATGATATCCTGATTGTATTCGAGTCTCTTTGTGGCATCAACTAATTTTTGTATTGTATTTCATCTGCTAATGGCGAATACAAATGCGAACCGTTGAGTTCTGGGCAGAACTGGGGGCGGTTACTAAAGGGAGTAAGGTTCTGGGGCATTATCTACTCGAATGGAAATAGAAATGAGCAGGGAAATGAAAATGAGAATGAAAATGAAAATGGCATAACATGCACATCACGTGCGGCCACAAATTTGTAATGAAAATTAAATAAGAGTCAAATAAATGAGTGAAATGTGTGGCATTTGTTGCCTGTTTTACCGTTTTCCCATTCTCCCGTTTCACCATTTTCCTATTTTCCTGTGCGCCTGTTGCATGTCCACTGGCAACGCTCATTAACTTGTACTTTATTGATTAGTAACAAGCATTATACTAGTTATTTACTACGTATCACGTTTAGTGGTAGCTGTAGCTGATTGGGTGATAAGTCTGTAAAGTCAACTAATGACTGTAATTAATCACACCAAACAACACTGCAGTAGTGGCGTTTAATTTTCAACAGGGTACCACTCAAATAAATCAACGAGTAGTTCAAAAGATATAGAATTTATTGCATCAGATATACTTCCAATTTGCGTTATTTTAAAAAATGTTTATGTACGTAGAAATATAGCTAATCCGTGTAAAACATTATAAGTTTGATCTGTTGGGTTACTATATTCATAACTTGTGCAATTTTGAAATTAAGTTGAATTTGGCTTATTTGAATTTGGCTAAAGTCAGTTTCGAGCGCTGTTTCTTCTTGTTATGGGGTGATTTAGGATTTGCATGATGCTTTACAGATCCTTTGATGTGTGGCAAACTGGTCTTGAAATAAAGTTCCTGAACCTGTTGTAGAGCCTCCTGCAACTCCTTCTGAGTGCTATGTCGAACGGGAGGCTCTGTGGGATTCTCGTAGACGATTATTTCCATAGGTATGCCTGGCTTCACCGATTTCCCAGACAATCTAGAAGTTGATTTGTTGCTGCTGAGGAATTTCTGAACCTCCGAGTCACGTAGCACAAGATAATCGTCCTCTTGGGGCATAAAGTCACTGGGATTCTGAAAGTGTGTATAATCACGAACCTTACGCACAACACTCCGGGAATTGAGATAGTAACGATCATAGACAGTTAGGGTGTAGTAGAGCTTGCGAGTTGTATTGGGTGCCACCAGCCAGAAGACATAGATACCCGACTTCTTGGCATTCATGGCAACCAGTTCACGCTCCAGCTGTTTGTCCTTCAACTGGGCATACCAGGAGCTGCGACAGGCCATCATCATAATGGGCAAATGATTTTCCATCTTGTGACGATCGTTGATTAATGCCGTATTCTGTTGACTTAGATAACTGAGACCTGGCAGCGTTTCCAGTTGACCTTTGACACCGCCATACATGAGGGAGGCCACACAGTGATTAACTCCGTACTCGTAGCCCGTGGGATTAAAACAAACCACGAGGGGTGTGTGGTCAAATATCTCTGAAGGGGGTGTGTCATTACAATGGGAATGCTTATGCAGCATGTGCATCATCAAATTGGATGGAAATACAATCTCAGTGCATTTGCCAACTGGACAGGTGCCGGGTACTCGAGATAATTGTTTAACAGCTGCACGACGTTCTTTCTCCTGCTCCTCAAAGTTCTTGACCTCCTGCAGCTTCTTCTCCATATTCATCTCCATTTCCTGTATCTGCCATCGTCTATTGGACACTTTGGGCATAGTGTCAGCTTAAAATTTAATTAGTATACGTATAAACTGTATTAAAATCCTGAAATGTTTGTTATTACAGATGCTTAAAGCAGTGCATACTTTAAAACTTTTCAACTAAAAGATTGCTTTATTTTAAAGACTTCATTTGGGCACTTTTTTTGTTCAACATTTTTGGATAAAAATTCGTTTATTTCTGGCATTTTGTTGTGGTTGTTTTTTGCCTGCTGCATTCCCGGCCATCAATATGCAAATTGTGATCTAAACAATTTTTTTTTTTAAATTCCTTACCTGCTTTCGCACATACTTGACTTAATTCCAATTGCCTTTTCGTCTTTGGAATTTTTTCATACATCGATTTCAATGGCTTTTGCCTTCCAATAGTAGGCAAATTTACGCCTGGAGTGTCGCAGCTGTCAAAATGGAAGCAAAACTGAAAAGGAGAAGAAGATAAAAGAGATAGAAGGAGTAAGAGAGGGACAGAGCGCGTTGCTTACTTCATTGAGACGCACCTTTTGAGCGCAGTTCAAAGTGGCGATGAGAAATTTGAAGTTTTTGCATGCGAAAAACTATTGACAGTAGTAGAGTATAGTGTGAGTGTGTGTGCGTGTGTGTGGGTAGAAGAAATATATATTTTTAAAATTAAATTCTGCTGCTAACTTTGAGAGAGATGTGAATCCCCCAAGATACAAATAAAAGTGAGCACGAGACCTTTTTGCGGCTCAGGGCATTAGAGTGTCTGGCTTTTGTGGTCAAATTGAGATGTAGGTGAATCGCACCCACATCAAAATTTTTTAGACATGTGCTGGGATAAGTGGTTGGAATGTGGAGAATATTACTGAAATATGGGTGAACTCTTAGAGTCATTGTGGGCAATGGATTTGGCAAACACTTGAAACCGACTTATTTTTATTTTAATTTTAGTATTAGTTTAGTATTTTTCGTTCATTTCGCTTCGCTTGGCTTAGCAAATGCGATTAGTTGACTAATTCGACCCTTTTGATGCTAAGCAGCGAAAATTAAAACGTCAAACTTCTAAGCCACGGCTCAAACTGACCGTCATAGTCCTCTAATTTAACGCACAATCTCCATAGTATTTTGCTCGGCGAAAAAATAAAATAAAAACGTACAAAATCTTGGCAAAGTTTAAATTGAAGCTCCCTCCTCAGTTTGCGCGTCCATTTGTCGGCAAACTTTTCGAATTGCCCGCGCACCTCTCTAAATGCTTTTGAATGCCAAACAATTTTTGCTTTTGTACTTGGACTCTCTGTCGAACTGTGTGACTTTCAGTCTGACTCTCACTTCGACTCGTACTCCAATCTAATTTTCATTTAGTTTTTTTCTTGAAAAAACTTGGCAAGTTCCAAAGCAAAATTCAAAGTGGCAAAAATGAAATGCGCAAAAATGAACAGCAATAACAGCGACAAGAAATGAAAGCAAAGCAGTGCAGCCACTGAACCACTGAGCCACCGAACCACCGAACCACTGCGCACTGAAAGAGCGCTCTTCATTTGCGCCAGCTTGGTCAATTGTTGGCTCATTTTGTGTGCAGCTTTTGGCAGCAGATTTATTTAACTTTGGCTCTTAAATACTGCAGTTTGCAGTCTGATGTGTTGTGAACTAATCATGAAATAATCCATGAAACACATTGAACTCAAACAATTACAGGGTATTTCATAAACCAACTCTAGCTACCGCCTTTCTATTGTGTAATTAAACAAAATCGATTTGGCCCTTAATTATGTAATATCAGATAATTTGGCTATTGTCAGTTGTGATCGCTACAACACGTTGTAAGCATTAATCAAATGTTATGAGCCACAGTGAAGCCTGAACATTTGACACGCTGACAATGGGATCAATCAGCAAAAATATTGATTGACATATCAATTTTTGGTGCAAGGACAATGACACAAACAACAGCAACAACAAGAGACAACAAAAAACGCAGACTAACTATGACAAACACAGTGACAAGGAGCCGAGTGCGAATTTGAAAAGCGCATTTTCCGCAAAATTATGCAATAGTCAAACCGGTGGTTGTGTGGGTGAAAGTGTGAGTATGTGTGTGGGTACTATGGGATAAATCAGCCAACAAATGTTAAAGTTTTGCGGTGAGTTTACCAACATTATGTGAATGCTGCGTGGCTGTTGAAAATTGACTCATTTGCATATGAATACCACCACAAATACAAGTGCAAACAGTGCCAAACAAACACAAATACATAAACAAATACACATATATGCATTTATGTGGCCAGAGTGCACTTAATTTGTTAACAGATCCAGCTTTGCGTACTGAAGTTGTTGGCAAACAAATATGCATGCTTGTTGCCAATTTGAAGTTGATTTTGTAAACGCACTTTAAGCCTATTGGCTTGCCTGGTAAATGCCATTGAATGGCTGCAAATTAGCCAAGTTCTTAACAAGCAACCCGAGGGAATAATATCGCATGGCTGAAAACGGCTACATGACACAATATTCTAGCTTTAATTGCTTGGCAAGTTTTCGAAATCGATTCGGTTTTGTGTTTATCGTTAAGCACAGACACGTAGCGATATCTGTATATTGTTGACTATAACGATCCACAGTCTTATCATTTATATGGCCAAATATCCACTTGATGGTCGGCATATGCAAGCAATCGATGATAAATGATGACAGAAGAAGTGCCATTAATGCAAAAGCGAAAACAAAAATGCGCAAAAATCAGCTGACCCATAAATATGCCATCCACTTAATATATATACATAAATATGTATGTCTATGTGTGTGTGTTCTTATGTCTTTATCTATGTCATCGCTCCAGCCAGCCACGCAGTCAGCCAGTGTCTCAGCCTGCGTCTGGCATTCCACTGATGACCCCGATACCAAGCCAAAAAAAAAAAAAGAAATTCATCCCAACAGGCCAAAGGCAGGCACATTAAATTCCACGCAGGCGTGAGGACGAGAACATCATTAATTTTCCTACATACATTATGAAATTTATTATTGATTTTATGACGCAAAAATATGTGCGATGTGTTGTCCTATGATTAAATGACGCAGCGTTTTAAAGCGACTTACTCGTGCCATGCGGCGTATACGTAATTTGCACCAAAAACACTGCACTGCGTGGCCCACATTGTTAATTATTGCAAATACTGTAAATGCGCTTAATTGGCTAAAATTATATGCATGCCAAAATGAACAGCAGAAGATAGCTAAATGAACTACACGAGTTTTGCATGCTCTTTCGGCAAACTGAAAGCAGACAAAAGAAATTTAATAAAAAATAAATGGGGTATAAATAAGAAATAAGTTTAACACTCAATTTAGGCTGTACTGAAAGCATAGTAGTAAAAAAATATAAAGTTCTAAATAAATTAATCAACGCTTAAGGCATTTAAATAAAACAAGGACTTGGAAAATGGATTTGTTTCGGTAGTATTTCCAAACTAAAGAGTGTCAAAACTACCCGAATCCAAATTAATATCAAGCGATACATTTTAAAATATTTAATAAATAATAATAGTGTGAGAATGTGTCGATTTTTATATTAAAATAAATTGAATTGGTTTCATACCCATTTTTTAACTACAAGTTTGCAAAATTGTGCTACTTCACTGGGCCACAGGGACGTCATGGGATGCTTTTACTGCTAAAAACTCAGTTGAATTCGTAGCTTAAAAAAGTGCTGCCAATTGCAGTCGAGTTGTGGCGCTGTTGCTGTGCGGCTTCCCTCTGTTTTCGGGGAATTTCTGTATTTTTTGGACAATTTGCGGGAGGGAAAAGTCGTTTAATTTAAAATGAAATACATCAACTTGGCCAATTATTTGAGCAATTTTGCAAATTAGTGGCTCGGGCTTTGACTCTGACTCTGGCTATTGCTGTGCCACAAAAAGCACGCCAATTACCAAAAAATGGGAGTGCCACCGCCCCTCCGCTGTATCCCTCTCCCTCTCTGTGTGTTTGTTGCATACTTTGTGCAATTGCCGCTAATTACGAAGCAGTAAAGACAATTGGCGAAAGGCAAAAAAGTGTTATAGAAAGTCAGGGCTAACAAGCGGACATTGTGTGTGCATGTCTCAAGGGTCAGAGGCAAACAATGGAAGACAGTGTGTAGAAAAGCCGAACGCATTATCACAAAAAAACAATTGTTTAACTGACGAAGAGTAAAATCAGAATCAGAGTCTCGAGTGTGAGAAAAACAACAACAGGAACAAGTGAAAGGTGAACCACACACACAATGAAATTTTAATTAAGTCTGAGTCGGTTCCTCTTTTGTGCTGATTCAGCCAAATGAAAATGCTACTGATTATGTGTGTGTATGTGTGTGTGTGTGTGTGAGTGTGTTGTTCGCTCGGGCGAGTCCAAAATGTTGGCATCCATGTACATATTTTGTTTACACTTTGCCCTCACTCATCTGTGTGTGTGTGTGTGTGAGCATGTTGTTTGTTGTTTTGTTGTGTTTTGTTCTGTTCTGAATGGCTGCACAAATACAAAACGTCTGTACTGTGTGTGTGTGTGTGTGCTCTGGACTGTGTGCAAAAATAAATGCATTTGTGTAATTACACAACAAACACAATTGTATCTAAAACATATACTTTGTTGCATTCTATCCCTGAACTTCTTCTTTCCTTTGAACACAACTCATCACTTTAAATTCGTTAAACTAATTGAAGTAAATGCTGAAATGTTTAAGGAAAATTTATCCATTTAAGCAGTTGACTCTTGCCTTTAAGAGTCTTTTCGTAGCCGTTATCCTTTCATTATGCTTGCTGTTAGATGCTTAGTGCCCTTAACCCACTTGGAATCCTTGTCCTTGGAATCTGCTTTCACCTCCTGCCGAAAAAAACAAACAGCAAACAAGACGCAACCACTCTCCAGTTGCAGTTGTGTTAAAAGCTTTCGAATTGCACTGCGCCAGCATAATTAAATATGTTATTTAATAATGAATGAAATACTATAATGAGGGAAATGCGCAAGCTTCTTTAAATTACGCTCAACAAATTACTTATATATGTGTGCGTAATTTATTTATTCAAGACAAACTGAAATTGGCTCTTAAAATGCTTTCACCTCGTTTTAAAGTGCAGTGTGGCCTTCAGAAGGACAGCTTGTGGCCAAGTGAATCAGCTTTATTTCGATTAATTAAAAATGCAACTCAATGCATGTTGCATGCCTTGAGATATGCCAAAGCTCAGAGCTGAGTTGACCCTGACTCGAAGAGTAAAATAAGAGAAAATCAACATAGAAACAGAAAACTGTGTCGAGGGATGCTGCAGAGTAAAATGCGTTATTAATTCGAACTTTTGGCCAGGCCAAAGAAAGGCGGAGAAGTAGGGGAGCAGTGGAGGGAAACAGCGGATGTTGTTCTTGCTGTTGTTGTTGTTGTTGTTGTGAGTGAAGTGAAGGAAGTGCTCTTAGTAGACAGCCCTTGAGTGGTCAGCCACGGCGTTAAGAGGCAGCAATTAATCAGCACTGAAATTGCCAAACAAAACAAGTAGATAAAGTTGCAGTTGAAAAGCAGTTGGATTACGACAGACTTATATGCGTAACGCTACTAAGAATACCAAAGGCTAAAGCAAACGCGAAACAAGATTAAGAGAAACGAGAAAAAACATTAAAGAAATGCGCTATAAAAAGTCAAGCTGCAAAACATAAGAAACATGGATTAAAGTGACAAGTTTTAAGCTGCATGCTTAAGTGACATGTTTTTCGCTTTAAACTTTAAGACAAAAGGAATATGTTTGTATAAAAATGTATTTATTTAAAGAACTCACTTCAAATGCACGAATTTTTATAGCTGTGTAAATAAAATATTGGTTTTTATGGTCTATTAAATTCAAATAAAACATAAATAGAATTTATCGATTATTTCCTTTTGAATATTTTGTACATTTTTATGTGCACTTTTAGCCACGCCATCATATGAATTGCATAATAAATTGTCAATTGGTTCGCCAGTGCAAAAAACTAGAAAAATTTCATAAATAAATAAATGGCTGGTCATGCCAAATGTGACCGATATACGTGAATTACACCGAATGTGCTGTGCAATACAAGCGATTTATTTCAATCAGTCTGCGAAATTGCGCATACGCCTCGTCAAACGGCCAACAACATTTGACAACTGAAATCATTATACAAGTTAGAGTGGAAGAGGTAACAGAAGGAGAAGGAGCAGGGCAGACTTTAAAGAATATATCGACATGCAGTTTGACAGTTTGACTATTTGACTTGAGCACACTCGGATGCCGTCAGACAGCGGCAACATACCCGGAGTTTTTTGGTATTTCCGCAGTTCCCAAACAAAATGACGTTGCGAACAAGGCAGGCAAGAGAACGAGGAGGGCATAGATTGAGATTGAGGAGTCTAGTCAAAGGGGGGGGGCCATTAAATAAACTCGTACAAGATGAAAATCGCAAACATGCAGTTTCGCCTTGTGCTCCATTGAAGGCGTGGCCATAGCCTCGGGCAATGGCAAAAGTTTTCCTTATTCCCCCGTGAGTGTGTGTGAGCAAATAAAATTTGTTTAGTGCAAGAGGCGAAAAACTGTACACTGCATACAGTGAACTGCAACTGCAACTGCCAGCCGTGTTGACGGCTTGTATTGTCGTTTATTTACACAGCCGCACAGCCGACAAGTGCAGGCATTAAATTTGCAGATGCAATTCTTTAAGAAGCTTCAAATGTGCTCCAAATTAAAGCCGATTTCAGTTTGATTTAAGGCAGTTATACTACAAATTTACATATATATTTTAATGCCTTTAATTTGGCTTAGTAAAACTGAATGCTGCATAAGTTTATAAACTAATGCACGTATTCGATGTTTTATTATTCTATGACTGAGTCATCAATCTGCTTTATGGCGGCTTCATTCCGACTCAAATGCATAATAAACAAAAACAAAAAACAACAAAAAAACAAAAGCAAAACGTTTCTGGCGACTCACGCGTTTCAAATAAAATGCTGCCAATAAAATGCCTTAACGCGGAAACGTGTGTGAGCACGCTTCTGACTTGCTGTACACTGTACACTTCTGTGTGTGTGTGTTTGTGTGTGTTTATAGTCTGTGATCACGTGCTGGGAAGTTTGTTGGGTAGACAGAGCACACTCCAAGCCCTTTATGCAGCTCACGCAGTGCGGTCCGCCTGTACAAATGTCTAAACAGAGCGAATAGAATCAGAATCAGAGTCAGAACAAAAATAAAAACAAAAGGGAAACAACACAATAATGCCAATAAATGTGCAAGTCATATACATATGTCTGTATAGAATGACAATAAAAAAGTATTATAAATAAACAAAATTTCTCTTGACTATGAAATACCCGTTAAATTCCATAAATACCTTTGAATGTAGTCTGCTTCATTAACGTTATTTAGCTTTGTGTTAATGAATTGTGCTTAAATAATTTAAAATATTCTTAGCATATTTGTTAGTGTAGCAAAAATGTGGACAAAATTAATTAATTATTTGGAAATGCTCTCAAAATATTTCATTATACAATTCAGTGTTTATAACAATTCCATTGAGTTTATTTTGTGTGTGTAAATATGAAAATTGATTGCATAATTTAAATTTTCTTTATCAATGAAAAATAATTAAATGCTTCCTGACAATTTGCCAAATACCTGATGACAAGTCTGGGGCATGGTGTCAGAAGGGCGGGGGCGTCAGAGGGGCCGAGTACATTGTCAGAAAATAATGTAAAACGCTGTGGGCAAAAATAATTAAGCGACCAAACACACAAACAAACACCAGAATTTGACAAACAATAGACACATCGAGTCAATGGGTGTGGGCAGCGCGAGTAGAGGGCGTGGCGGTAGTAGGAGGAGTAGGGACGAGTTCAATGTAGCTATGTAAATGTACGAGCTGCACATTGTTTAACTGGCATTGCGTATACGACGCGTATTGCGAGTGGAAATAAAGCACAGCTTGCAAATTGCAATGTTAAGTGCGTCAACATGGCCCACGAACATAATCCTCTTTCTTTGCTATCCCCCAATCGCCTACCCTTAACCTATCATGCCATAATGACGCCAACAAATCGGCGACAAATGCATCCAACCGCCGCCCTTACCTCACCTCACCACACCTCGTCTCACTCTGCAACGCCTCGAAGCGTACTGAAATAACAAATATTGGTCGCTGTGCAAAGTGCTGTCGCATTTTCAATTGCCATGTGATATAGGGTTTTCGTCGATATCTATCAGCTGCAAGTGCGATTACGTACACATGTGTGTGTGTGGGAGTGTGTGTATGTTGGTGTTAGTGTGAGTACTCGTTCTTGTATTATTTGTAGTCGAGCTATTTGTCATGTGACTTTTCTGTTGTTTATTTTGCCAGTGAAATGCATTCCAAAGTGCTTGGGAATTACTTAACAATGTAATTGAAAATCATGTGCTCCACTGCCAGAGCGAGCATAATATGATCGATTAACTGCATTTAGTAGTGGCAGAGTTATTTCTAAAAATGTTTAATTCCAACTGCTGATTATTTGAATTTAACGCCTGAAATGTTTTTAGTCCAGTTTTTAATTGATTTTTAGTTTCATGTTTAAACATTTTTTTTATCCCTTAAGCTTAATAAAAAGCCACTAGACGGCAGCCTTTTAATTGGTAACGACATTCAGCTTTTACCTGCTTCCTTTCCATTTACTATTCTGCCCTTTAGGCTGTTGGCACTTTGATTCGCTGCCAATCAGTTACGTTAAGGATCTACGCTCCACGGATTCTTGGCAAAACTCGTTTGGCTGTAAAAATAATGGACATGTTGCAGACATCCGGCAAAGCCAATGATTACAATCAACATGGCCACGGGCAAAATGCAATTGCCGTTAATACCAGAAGCCGCTACACCCAAACTCATTGTCCCAAATGGAAGCCATGGCAATCGATTTGTGCTTTGATTGACTACTCAATGCAAGCCATTTCGTGTGCGTGCTCGTGTGTGCGTGGGTGTAAGTGTAACTATTGGTGTGTGTGTGCGTTTGGAGCAGGGCTGTGCCTGGTAACAAAATGACGGAACTGACAAACACATGCGCCGGGCCATAACGCAGCGAAATTAACAAAAGTCAACGCATACTCAATTACGGGAACTTGCCGCATTGACTATGCCGAGGACATGAACACATCCCGGGTGTCTCATCAGCCAAATGGCTGCCTGGTCAGCACACCTCTAGTCCAATCGTAAAACACACACACACATGCAGAGTTATAGACACACCCACACACGCACACACACATTCAGACACTTACACATTTTCGCAGTCGTAACCAATTTGCGGCTGGATTTTCGGAATGTCCTCGCCTGAGTGCTGCACAGTGGGTAATTAATCGCAGAAGAAAGTGTAGAAAAGCTCAAGTTTTGCATACACGCACTTGGAATTTTCTTTTAAGCTAATTTGTACCAAAAGGTTTTTAGTTTTCTAATAGGAACTGAGTATTAAAATAATTTATAAAAAGTATTCCATTACAAACACTATTTAAATTTCTGCAATAATTCCTTAAATTTGCCCACTGTACTCTAAGTTCCATCCTTCGTTGTGGCTTGCATGCTCAATGATCGCTGCACAAAAGTTTAGAAATAATTAGTAAACTTTTAATTGGAAACTAGTACGCATTGCCAAATCGATTGGTTTGCTGCTGTAGCTGCTGCTGCTGCGTTTTCAGTTCCCAGATCTCAGTTAAAAGTTAGATGCAACCATCCATCCATCTATCCAATTCCAGACCAATCCCAGACCAAACCAGACCAGGAGGCTATTGAGTGCCCATTCGTTTTTGGTTTTTGCCGCTGATTTTTCGAGTGCTTTTTACTTCAATTGCATTTTCGGTGTTCTTTTGATGTTGTTTTCTTGTTGTGCTGCGTGTGTGTATGTGTGTATTGTTGTTGTTTGTGACTATAAGTTTATTTCGTTGCAATTTTATTCCCATGAAATTTGTGGCTCCGCACAAATTTTCAAGTCTTTTGTGGCTTACAAGGATTTGGTAACGAAATATGCACTGCGCGTTGGTTGGAGTAAGAAGTTGTTGCAAAACTTTATGGGTCATACTTTCAGGAGGGATTGTGCCATAGCACAGCTAAATTAGAAGCAGAAAATAACAACAGAACATCCACTCTCACACTACTTGTGCGACAGAACAGTGCGTATACGTAATTTCAACAAAAAAGCCAGCCATGTTTTATTTTGGCTTCTCTCTTCCTATTTGGCATGCATGGCAATTCGGGTCAGTTTACGGCTCTAAATGTTGCAGAACACCAACACACACTGATCGGAGAAAAACTGTAGTACCAAATAAATTGGGGGAAATCCTTTTAGTGCTGGCTTAACTGAAATGCTTCCCTTGTTTCTAGCTAAAAACGAGTGATTATTTGGAAAAAACAAGGAAATCACTTTTCACTCGCAAACTTAACACAATTTACGGCCTTTTCTTTTCCGAAAAGGAAAATTTGATTATAATTCATTATAGTTAGTAGCACACGGCAAATGGCAATTTGTGCCGTGCACTTTAAATCTTAAACGTAATTTAATTTTCAATGCAAAACAGTGTCTGAGGGATTGCACGGAAAAAACTGCAGAGCGCACCTGTGTTGTCGCCTCACCGGAATAATAGAGTAGGAGACGAAAAGAGTGAGAGAGAGAGAGAGAAGCGCGAAGGAAACTGGCAATGAGCAAAGGGAACTGCGCTGCATATTAGCAGCAGGGAAAGCTGCTTCTTGCTGCCCTACGCGATGCGCAACACTTGCTTACAGTTATTTCTACATAAAAACAAGCTGAAATCTAATAAGCAGTTATGATGGCACATAAAATACTCTGTGTAAAGGGTATAAAAATGTGAAACTGAATAAAATTAACCAGATGCTTTTATTCGCAACCTTTTTTGACTATTTTCTGCACCAATTTCCTTTAGAACACAATTGAATTATTTTCCAGAGTTAGTATTCTAAACACAGAACTCATCATAGCCCACTCTCTACACACTTTCACAGGGTAAGCGAGCTGCTGTAACATTCACAATGCATTAGCGTGAATGTTCATAACTGTTGTGCTAAATGTGACTGTACAGGTGTGTGTGTGTGTGTGTGTGTGTCTCCCCGTTGGTATGTGTGTGCATGAATTCAACTGACAGTCAGTATGAACAGCGACGGACATCGACTCCGACTTCAGTCCGATTCTAATGCGTACCTCAAGGCACTGTATACACAGAGTGTGCGCAGAGTGTGGGCTCTAACGGTAACGGCCGCCATTTTAAACTCGTTTCGCATGCAGAAAGCAGTTTTTGCATTCTTATTTCATGCCCAACGTGCAAATGCCGCATACTATAATGAAATGAAATGTAATTTGCATTTAAACACACACCTACACCCCACACACACAACCACACACACTTACACACACGAGGCGAACAAAGCCTTAAAGGCATGCTGAGTTTATAGGGTTGGCGGGGCTTGACGTGCGTGTCTGGCGGCGCATTCCCATTTGAGCCTGGTCCTGGTCCAGGGTCTGGGTTGGGATCGGTGTCCACATGCATTTCATTTCATGAAAATTGCAAAAAAATACATTTAAAGTTATGTTGGCTACATTTGGTCTTCATTTTCTTGTATTTATTGACAGTTGCTACAATTTTTATATTAAATTTATACTTTTGGCTGACTTTGCTTGAAATCTGAGACAATAAGTAAAGCATCTGTAATAAAATTCATTAGGAAGTTATTTATAAATTCTATGTTAAGTTAAAATTAACAGATACAAACTACAATCAATAAATATTCGAGTTAATTTCTTACATATTTATGGAATTAAATGAAAGAATTTCAGTAAAAATTCTTGTCCCAATTTTCTTAAAATATTTGAATTCATGTTTATTTCTCTTAGTAAATGAACTGTGTTGTTATCACTTACACATTCCAATTGACAAAACAAAACGCTTTTAAGCGTATGTATTTTGATAATTGAACATATTCAGCCATGTAATAAACAATGTTTGTTATTTGTCTATCTAAGTTCATGTCAATTTTAAATTTAAAACATAAACTCCTTTGTTTTTATTATGCGCTTCGTAGTTTGGCGTATACATGTGTGTAGATGTTTGCTTTGCCATTGAACTAAAAACAATTATTTTTTAACGAACTAACGAATTCGGTTGATTGAACAGCAGCAAAGCGCGAAACTGGCATATGACACATGCGCAACAAGTAAAAGAATTGTTTATTTTGGTACAAGAGATGAGTATGGGTTGGTTATAACTGTTGTACTATACGTAACAGAGAGCGAAAGTTACACCAGAGCCCATTAATCGATTTATAAAAAAAAAATCCTGGAGTTATGTGATTAAAAAAAGCCTCTTTTTGCTCTTAAAGATTTACTGGTTTCAAGGCTTATTCCACTAGATAAAGGGTATCTACAAGTTGAGATTCGACTCATTCGTTTTTTCCCCACATGTAAATGAATTACAATGGCATTGAGATCGCAATTTTATTCAAAATATTAGTCTAAAAATAAAATATGTCAATACTCTGCACGATTGGAATCAAATACAGTATAAAGCATTGACCGATATAGAAAGTCTTTAATAAAATCAATTATTTATTTTTATGCTGCAGATAAACTCATGGATTTAAATTAAAACTAGTTAGCAAACGCTACTCCTGCAATTAAATGGAATAATATTTTGAAAATAATTAAATTCAATGCATGCATATGGCTTAAAGCATTCAAAGAGTCAAGAGTTCTCTCGTCTAACACACTCTCCTCCCCAGTCTAAATGCTCAAAGCTGATTTGAACTCTGGGTCAAAGTTTTTGATAACCTTGCTTATGTCTTGAGCGACAGCTGTCAAACTTTTAAGAGCCACACGTCAGACAAAATTTATTTTTATTAAATTTCGTTTAGCTTGGGTTACCGCAAAAACGCCGCAAGTATTAAGCCAAGTTAAAACGCACAGCCATTTGATTTATGCCAAGTTAAGTGTGTTGCTAAGTTTCTAACGAGATGTGTGTGAGTTTTGCTAATGCTTCGATCAAATTAAAATAAATTTGCCTCAGTCTACCGACTTTGCTTGCTTTGAATACAAATTCAACTGATTGTTGAGCAAAATCTATAATGTAATTTCCACTTAAGCTATTCAACTATGTTTTAAGTTGTCTTTGCGAGCACTTGATAGTCGGTCCAGCTGTTGTTTGATGCTACCTCTGACCCTCAATTTGGCCCACTCATCTTTCTGCTCCAGTTGGTAGCTTTGTTTGCATAGTTCCAGTGGCCACGCCCACATTAGCTGACTGTAGCATTTTATTTTGGCATTCGAAAGCGTCTTGTTTTTGGTTATTTATGCCGCAAACCCTTCGGCCAAAGGCATCGAGACCACACTTTTAATGCTATTTGCTTGCCATTTGGGCCAATAAATCATTTTGAGGGCGCAGATAAGTAATTTAATTTTTTTTTTTACTGTGTTGCGTCTACTGTTCCTTACCGGTTACTGCTGCTTCTGCATTCTTTTCGTTTTTGTTTCTCGTCTTTTTCTATGCCTTCCTCCATTGTGTCCTGTCTGCCTCACAGTTTGGCCAATTCACTTCTTAGTAGCTATGTGATATTGGGGTCGGTTGGGGGTAGTAAGACGTCTGATTCATGTCGCTGTTGTTTGGCCCAAGCATTGCTTTAAACATGAATATATATTTATACTTTATATTTTGTGGGTTTGGGTGTTTTTGTGGGTAGAAGAAGCTGCGCTCTTGTGCGTGAAATTATTTCAACTGGAAGCGAGTGCAGACTCTGAAAGACTGCCGCCTGCCTCCAGTCTCCTCTGGCATACTTTGCTTTTAAATGACCTTTATCGAAACTGTGCAGCTATTTCAAATTTATCATAAAATTGCAATAAGTTCTTCCACTTTCCCTCCCACTCAATTTCGGCTTTGTGGATGGAAAGAAAAACGGCAAAGCAAAACCAAACCATTAAATTGGAGTGTACTTTTTTATTAGTTATGTTTTGCATTTCTCATTTGAAGTGCACAATTTGTGCTAGAATTTCCCACAAATACATGTTTTGTCCTCAATTAAATCAAAGGAATACTGAGTAAGGATAGTTTAAGTGAAGTTTGAAGGTCTTTATGTTTAGTAAACGTCACTACAGACTTGAATTTTATTAATGATTACACTCTGCTACAAACTGGCCCAACTCTGCTTATATATGAGTACAAATTATAGCTCATAAATATCTCTACCTTCCACTTGCATATTTGATTAGCTTTGGGAACTGGAAACTGGCAACTACTTAGATTAACTAATGTCACTTGTTCTGCCGCTGGCAAAATATTAATATTAATGCAATTTCAGCGTCGCCTAAAAGTAGAAAGCGTCTAAATATAGGCAATCAAATCAAGTCTTATGGCAGCGCCAACACCTGTGCCTAAAGTGCTTGGTTTGGGGGGACTAAGTGGATGAGTCGTTGGCTGTATTCAAAGGCAATTTGCTGGTGTTCGTTGTACCGCTTAAATGGCAAGGTACTATGCGGTCTGATTAAAATTTACACCCCAGAGAGTTTGGGAGAGTTTGAGCTCTGTGGTTAAATCTTTCATCGTGTCAATAGCATCGAAACTTTGGTCTTGGTTGTATTAAAAGTAGGTTTAAGGCTTATCAAGTTGCTGTTGTATACCAATTAAGCCGCAAATAAATTTCTGTTTAAATATTCTTTTTGCCAGCTAAAGTTTTTAAGTACATTTCAATCATTCAACAGTTTAAACCGTTTAATAATTTCCGAGACAATCAACCAATAAGCTTATTAGCTATTTTATTTTGTTCCCACTAACTTTATTTATTTGGTATTTTTCTCACCTGTCAGTTGCGCTCCATGTCATGTTGTGTCTTGTTTGGTGCTTACAGTTCGGAAAAGAACTTAACGTCGACTTGACATCAGTTTCAACTGCAACTTGCAGCATATAAAAGCCAAACGAAGCAAAAACATAAAGTTTATGAAAGTTTTCTGAAGTTTGATGTGCAGAAAACTGAAATTGATTGAGTATTTTGACAGGGGATCATGGTAGTGCAGTAAATTGTGGCCAAAGGAAGCCAATTAATAATATATAATGATTATAGTTTTGCCACTCAAACAATTAAGTAGAACCCATAACCAAATCACTAGCAAACCATTGTTAATTCTATTTAATTTGGTTAACTATAAAAACAAATAAAACTATGAATTTTGTGAGCTAAGTTTTGTTAAACTAATTTGGTTCATGCTTAATTTTTGGAGATCTTACATAACATTTGAGTTGAAATATGCAAAACAAATAGCAAAACCAGCAACACATATCGTATTACAACCCAGCCCTGCAGTCCTTATATAAGGATTCATAATAATTAGTAAAATTGGAGCGAAACGAAACACACGAAGACTTTGGCAAATTTCTACAACTTATTAAACGTGATTAATATTTTCTTGTAGTTGTTGTAGTCGATGAACTTGTTGTTGTTGTTGCTGTGGTTGTTCTGGGGCTACTCATGTCCTGCTGTGCCACAATTCTCGTTCACGCTCTTTATTAATGAGTCCTGTTGTGTCTGGCCAGGACTTTTGGCTATTCGTCGTTTGCTTTTGGGTGTTGTTCTTGTTGTTGGCCTTGTTGTTATTTATTATACGAATATTTGCCGCATTTGCCATGTTGATTGCGTTGAGGTTAAATGCGTTTACTTTTTGTTACGCCCTCCCAATTTTGTACCCATAAAGGCCAATAGCCCCAAAAGCGTTAAGTGCGTTCTCATTTGGTCTTTCATGGTCCCGGGTATGAGCCTTAATTAATATGAATTAATTTAAGTGTTAATTGCAAGTGGATGGGTGTTTCTGCTCTATCGAATGTGTGGGTAATGTCTGGCTCTTTGCAAATGAAAGTGTTTGCACTGCGAGAAAATCTATAGGATGTTGTAACAAAATAGTTTCACTTTAATGTGTTTTACTTGGATTTATTTATATGCATTTCATTTATAGTTTAAGCCTCGACACCTTGTGGTATAAAACATGCGACAACACACCAATCAATCACCCAAACTTCAGCTAATTTCCTTATGCTGTGGCGAAGGGAATAACGGCATTACTCAAGTTAGTCGTTAACGACTTAATAATATAATTAAGGCAACTAATTATAGTATATGCCACTAGTTGGTCAAACGGCCGCAAATGTTTTCAGTGCAACACGATAAGTTTCAAGTTGTTTATCACTGAGTAGAGAGCGGGAGAGGTGACAAGAAAGTAGCAGAGGAAGAGAGTCTGTGAGAGACTCCCACAGATACAATTTGGTGTGCTTTCTGTGTGATTTTTCGGTGTGACAGCAAAAGATTAGCAACTGGCATTACAAAGTGCGTTTGCTTTGCTTTTTGTTGTCGCTTGTTCGTGCCGACTATGTAATTAATATTAAGTATACGTCGTGTTTGACAGCTTTTAGTTGTGCTAAAGAACAAGCAAACGGCACGTAGTGGAAACGAAGCCTCTTAGATCCGCTGCCAAAAACAATGTCAAGTCAATTTTTTGTGCGCAACAAGGTGAGCAATAGGGCAATGGACAGCAGGACGACCACAGGAGTAAATAATAAATAAATATTTACGAAAAACGAAAAACGTTTCGTTGCTAGAACACGTTCTGCAACGCCAACGCCCAAAAATTGGTTGCCAAGACGTGCGAGCCTGCTGTTGACCAAGAAACTCAGCACCAAAAACTTTTCTTTACCATTAAACTTTAAAGATGAAAGTGACAGCTGCTGCGAGAAAAGCCAACCGCAAGCGCTGACCCCCAAAAAAAAGTGGCCATAACCACAGGAAGCGATGGGGCAGCGGCTAGGATAAGAACAGGGAGAGTGATCAGTACACCCGCATAGATTGGTGCTGGGTTGGCAAAACGCCACAAATCATAAAAACGCATCGAGCATAACGCGCCAGTTACGTGTGTTGTGTTGTTTGTGCGGCGTACACAGCGTATACGTGATATTAAATGGGTCACTGGCAAACGCCTTACCATACGATGCTTTTTTAAGGAAACTGTTTGCTACTGAATTTTATTTCAGTCTAATTAAATGTGTCTGATCGATTTTCAAAGAGTTGAAGCTGACAAACTGAAACAATTTTAAAAGATTAAATTTTAAGACTGCATAAATATGAATTCCAAGTGAAATATTTTAATTCTTACACCTGCTGAGAAATGTTGTTGAAAGTATTTCCATATTTATGTATTTTTTCCTTGCATTCATAAGAAAACGTACTGAGTGCTTAATATAATAAAAAATAATAAAAATGCACACACTCCAGTACAAATATATATATTTCAAATAAAATTGCGAAAGGCCACATTTCAATTAGTGAAATGCATTCATTTTCACACATTGTTAAATGCCCAAATGCACATGAATGCATCGCTATGGGAAAAACATATTTGAGTAGTTGCTTTTTGCTTCAAAAGCAATGCAGCGCGACCAGTTAATACCCTTTTAAATTGTGATAATCAATGAATTGTAGTCTAAGGTTAGGAAAACAAAGGTTGATAGAATTGTTTGAAGCTTTTTAAATTAAACTATTAACTTATATACCCAGTATACTCTGTAGCTTGTCGATTTTAAGGGGTATTACTTGTATTTATTTGTACAAGTCAGGCTCAGGCGCTGCAGTTTTGACTATTTGCACATGGCTGCGTGTACAACGCACAAAAACTTGCCCATAAAGAAATAAATGTGCCAAAAAATGGCTGAAAAAGTAACACACACTTACACAATTACACATGAAGAAAGCGTAACGCAATTCACAGACACATGAATATGAATTATTTGTGTAAAAAATAAAGTTAATTTGCCGTACTCGTATAATTGAAAGACATTTAGTGAAATGGTGTAAAAAAGTATTTATTCAAAATAATTGTGGCCAAGTAAGCTAATTTTATAACTAAACTGTGGATTAGTAACGCCGAAAAGTGGAAGCTTTAGATTGCAGTAGTTTATATGACTTTTAAGTTTTCATACTACCAGCTTTCTACTTGGCTGAAAGCAATTGCATTTGAGTGGAAATATCCCCGCACATATAACAATATTATTATTGCAGAAGTCTGCTTGAAACGTGTTTTATTTGAGTTGGAATCTATATGAAAGAAACTGAAATTGAAAAGAAAGCGACACCCACTCAAATGTTGGGAAATTAAAAATATGTAGCTTGGGTACGTGGAAATAAATTGAGCAAAATAGTGGCAGCTACTTAAGTGAAAATATTTTTGTGCTTGTAATAACTTGACTGTCGGTATAACGGAACGTGAAGAAAAGCGCAATACGAAAAGGACTTAAGTGCATTCACTTCAACCGCTTGCCTCCCTCTCTAGTCCTCTCCATCTTCTGCTGTTTCCACCACAAAGAGAATCCTTGTCGTGTTTTCGTGGTCTGCTTGGCTGCTTGTGTTACATTCATACGTTTTGTCGATTAAGCCGCTCTTGTGTTGGGCCTCAGCGCCAAAATCTGTTGAACTCTATGGCTCTGCCTTTGCCACTGGCTCGCTAGCTCACTGGCAGCAAACACTTTCGAAAAGGAAGCGGAAATTTACACAAAGACAGGATGTAGCCGAACTTGCTGTTGTGCGGGTAAGTGGCCCCAAAACTGCAGCCGAAATGAGCCAAAATTGCAGTCGGCCAACACGGGCGTCGAAAGGCCAAACACACGGCTCTTAACTGTTCGCTGTGGCTGTGTGGCCCTGGCTGCGGTAGACGACTATGACTGACAGGCCATTAATTTTGGATTACCCAAGCAGCACTACAAGCACTACCAAATCCGCCAACTGTTGGGCTCAAAAGGCCCGAAACGAAAAAAAAAATAAAATAAAAGAATTCAGTAGCTTTGCAGGCGCCACTTAGCCAGGCTGTTAAACATTTCATAATACCGCCTCAACATGTCTAGAATTTTTTTTCTTACATTTTTGCTGTTTGCTTTTTGCGTTTTTTTCCTTGGTTGCGTCGTTAACGTTAATGACGCCTTAAGTGGTCATATATAATTTCTGAAATTTATTTCTACCTGTGCAACAAAGTGGCACAAACTGCGACGCTATTATTACGTGGATAATAAGCTGCCGACCAGCTGCAATTGTGGATATTTTTTGTGGCCACGTTTATCATTTTCAACCATATTGAAATGACTCTTTAAACATGAAACTTTACTGACCCAAAAGACCAGAAATACATAAACTATTTCTATTTGTAGGAGCACTATTCAACTTTTTTAATAAGCCTTGCTGGCCAAAAAAGGGTCAACAACGTTAGGAAACTAAACTAGCCTCAAGGTAGAGTACTTGAAGTTAAGGTAAATAACAGTTTTGGTATCTCTGCTCAATGCATGGCAAACACTTGGTCAAAACTTGAAGATCTTGTGACTTTTGCTGGCGTTTGCTTTCATCTTGGCAAACTGAAATATTGTCAATATTTGGTAAAATTCAAATATGGCACAATATGAAGTAAGGTGATGAAACTTGAATATCTTAGATATTTTAGTTAAATTTTAATTCATTAGAATTTTCCAAAAATAAAAGAAATTCGAGTTATTCAAATATTTTTATTTATAGATAAATTTCTTAAGTCAGTTATTTTATGGGCTTGATTTTGTGTAGTTTCTTTTTAAAGTAATGTCTGCATTTGGTCGACTTTCGTTCGCCTAATTTATCTTGTTGTCAGATTGGCAGCAACAAATGCAGTCGCTATAGTTGAATTACTCCAACACACACACTCACACACGCACATTTACAAATCGAGCCACCAGGTGGCGTGTAAGTGTAACTGGGTCGCTGCCAAGTAAGTAGGCGAAGTAAAAGCAACGGCGAAAACAGCTGAGAAAAGTTTTTCACTCAATGTTACAGTTTCACTATTTTTAACATTTTTGTCTCTTATTTTTGCTGTTGTTGGGCAAGGAGATAAAATGGACACACCTTATGTGTTGCTGGTTCTCGCTGGGCAAGTGTGAAATAAAGTGAAGAAAATTGTAGGTAACTTTCGGAAGTGTAGCCTACTAAAAGCTGCCTACTTTTTGGGCACCTTCGGCAACTAAACAAAATGGCATAGCAATTTGTTAGCGGGTCGAGAGAGCGTCCTGCAAATGTAATTTACTGGTTGCTCTCACACTCGCACTCCCTCTCCCCCTTCCCCTTCCACACACCCACACTCACTCCATCACTATCTCTTTCTCTTGGCTGCCCTGCTTTTTGGCCAGCAAAGCATGTGGCCGGAATTTATTTGCGGCTATTTGGCAAAGTGAAAGCAAATTAAAGTCTGCCAAATAGCAAGAAAATGCTCATGACACACTTTAAGAGCTCACCAAAGTGTACTGGCATCTAATTTAAGCCTTGATTTGAAGCGTTTACTACTTATACAAGTACATAAAGTAGCTCATATGTGTTATGCAACGAAATGTATCTAAATTCGCGGAGTGGCAAGTGCCAAAATATGTTTGTTGGCTGCTTTAAAGTGTCGTGACGGGTCTTGTGCTGTTAGCAACAAGCGAGAAATTGTTGAGCCAGTGCTTAACACACTACACTGCAAGAAAATGTGGGCATAACTAATGGCTTTAAGCAAAGCAAGGTAGTAAAAGAATTACAACCAGAAGGAAAGAATTTAAGTAAATTTTAAATTACAGTCTTATTTTTTTGTTTTTGTTATGTAAAGTTTCGTATATATTTTTGTAGCAGTGTAGAAGGTTTTACATTCTTTTGGCCTCGTTACCACGACTTTAGCCGGATGCTTAGCGCCTGTTGGGGTCTTTGTCCCATACCAAGTCGGAGTCCCCAGTGGTTAGGGACGCAAAACCCGACGCTTTCGCTTCATCATCAACTTTAGAAGTGCCGCAAATCTTTGCGGTTTCGTCTTAATGGCTAAGAAATTGTGATTTATGCCTTGAATCGTGTATACATTTGCAGTGCTTGATGTCTGTGAGCAAAAGATTTACTCGCTTAGAGCGTGAATACATATATACATAATGATGTAGGGTATATGAGGTGCGAGTGTATGCTGCCTTTGATGTGCTGTAAGTACTGAAAGTGTGGATTGAAACTCATTTGCTGCCAGGTGTGTGAGTTCTTTCATTACTTAATTAGTATAATATTTATTGTGAGCCAAAGGTGCGCAAATTGGTTCAACTAACCAGCGATTCTCTCCTTTTCCCTGTGGATTTTACTTTTGCTTTATTTTTGTCAGCTCAACTTGTATTTTCTTTTGGCTGTTTTTATCAGCTAAATTCATTTAATTGAATTCATTTCGAGCAAATGCGCTCAATCAGTGGACGGTAGCTTTGTTTTTGGCTGGTGTTTTGGCTAATTCCGTAATTAGAATTAGCTACACTTTTACAGCAGTGTCAGCATTTTGCTTTAAAGTCAAATACCAAAAATATTTATCAAAGGAAGATATATTTAATTAAATTTTAAACAAGTTGTTGGCTAATTAGAAATCTGTCTGCGATGAAAGGAAACTACTTTTCATAACATATTTTATATATCGGATTATCAAAGCAACATATTTAGTTTTAATTAGTTCAGCTCTACGTGTAAAGATTAATACTCATTTTAATACATATAAATTGTATAAAAACAAATAAATTCTGCTGACTAATGGGTACATTTATCTTTATTTGAAAATTTTCTGTGGCAGCAACAACAATTTTTCACACTATTTTCTGAGTGCGGAAATCGGAAGTAGAAACAGCTGCTGCTGCACGTAAACTGCGAAAACGTTTAATTTTCATGGGCACTGCACATAAATTTCCCAACTGACTATAATTTTTGCCATGGCCAAGGGATAAAAAATGGCAAACTAGATCGAAGGGCGGCAGGGGAGGTTGGTAGTCAGTGGGGTCAGTTACTATTGGAACCAGCGTCTTGTAAACAACGCAAACAAAAGTTACCGCTTGAAATCCAGTTTAGAATGGAATTTATAGCACGACGTTTGTGGTAGTGGGGGTATAAGATGTTGGGATTACGCATAAGGTCAGTTAGGCTAACCTAACCCAATCTAAGTATTTTGGCAATTTATTTCGACTGCGGCCAAAAACAAACAAGTTCATTCTCTGAAAATATCTGGGAAATTAGTAGCATGTGTTGGCGTTGGCTATAAGCTAGAGCCTAATTAGTTTAAAAGGCAAGCCCAGTGGCCCCATTGGCCCTACAGTCCCCATAGTGGAGGGGGAGTACAGGGGGAAGGATCGATAAATCCAACAGTTGGGCGCAGTTCTTTGCAGTTGTCAGTGAGTTCAGGAAGATGGATGTCGTTGCCTTTGGTTGCCAACTGAGCGAAAACGAAAACGAATAGGAATACGAATACGAGTATTCAAAGTGAATACCAGAGTGTACTCTGCCACTTGGCCAAGATGCCTTCTATAAATTCCAGGCGTTTTGCCAGCCAAAAACTATTACTCACACTCCCGCCACACACCAATCGTACTTACTTACGTCCGTACGCCTTGGTTATAATTTAGATTGTCCATTTCGCGCAGCTGCCACTCGATTTGAGCTGGAGTTTGAGTTTGAATTTGTCTTGGAGTTTGAGTTTGAGTTCGAGTTCCTCTTTGAACCGAGTCCTTTTGCCAATTGCCCGAATGTGTACGTGCCCCATTCAAGTTGCATCTACGCGGGGAGAAAGTCTATTTGATACCGCCCATCAACCATTGTTGGCGTTGCCAAGTTTTTGTGTTTGTCTTGGACACGTTTGACTCAAATTGTTCGCCAAATGGTATTCAAAGTGTATGAAATCAACGGTTTGTTTTCTCAGTGTTAAAAGTGTTTTCAATATTTGTTAAAGCTGAGGAAATGCATTTTCTTTCAAGCTAATTTAATATACTTAAGCTTTAAACTATATCGAAATGACTGCCAAAGTAAAAACTTCCAATAGTTCGCATGTAATTTGTTTGCTCAATTAATTTTTGGAATGACAGCAGAAATTGTTATTAGCTTTCGATTTCCAGTGAACGAAACTCACGGCGGAGTAGCAGAAATTGAAGTAAAATCCGCCAATCAATAAAAACAATTTGAAAGCAATCAAAGTTTAATTACCACAACAAACGACTGACAAAAGGTGATGTGAGAAAAAAAATAACAGACGTTAACGAATTCACAGGGATAAAGAAGCAACCATAAAGCAAAAGGGCCAAAAGCAAAAAAAGAAGCACTGGGAAAGCTATAGACATAGAAGCCATACCTATACATAGACACAGACTTACCATATGAGGCGTGCGCGAGCGTATAAACCACATAAATATAAAAGCGACAATCAGAAATGCGGGTGAGCAATGGGCGGGGGAGGGGGGTTGGGGGGGACGCAGTAGGAGGCGACCATAAAAACAAGAATGGCCATAAACAAAGAAATAAACAAGGCAGCAAGCGGTAAGTACAATACATATACGACTGAGCGACGAATCCGTCTGTGTCTGTCTGTTTGTCGCAAGGCTTCCGGCGGAAATGGAGTGTTCACACACACGCACACATACGCACATGCATGGAAAGATAGCTAGCAGCGAACCAAAAATATAAAAGACTGATAGCCCGGCTTAGAGGCATCACGTTATGAGGTTAACACAAATATAAAAGAAATAAACAAACGACACTCGCTTCGTTATTTGCTTGTCATCAGCTTCCCAGTGCACTCAATACAAATAAAATAAAATTAAAAAAAGGCATAATAATAAAAAAAAACAAGACAGTCCATATTTGACAGACGAAAGATTTCATTTCATACCCTTTAAAGATATAAAAAAGAGTACTATTTGTATTGATTTACAGTCTAAACTTCAGACTAATATTTCTACGGGGTCTTTTACAGTCGGCTGACTCAAATTAAGACTTTTCTACATATTACTTTCATTTAAAATGTACGTTTTGTTGCCTTTGGCTTTTAAAACATTTCAGTTGTAGCCAATACCAGGTTTTAGCCAGGGTTAGAGAGCAAGGGTAATAAATCTGCTCTCGTTGCTCTCAAAACTTTTGCAATTTTTCATGAAAGACAGGTTGGAGTTCACTCCAACCGAGCACAAACCGAGCAAATAGAAATGTTTAATATTTAAAACTACTTTAGTGATAGTTTTCATATGAGATTGTGCAGCTTAGAAAGGGTTTTCCATAAAGAAACTATATGATTATATAGCTAACAGTTTATTTAGACATAATCATTTAATTGTGTTGGTCAGTTGCGCTTTCCCAGGAGCTCATTAGAGGGTGCGCAATTTAGCTAATTTTCTCCAACCAAAAGGAATATTTAAAGACTTCGTTGATTAAGCCAAATGTCGCCACTTTTGGCTTACTATAAAAGCCTGAACCCACGAAAGTTGCCCAACAAATTCGAGTTTTATTTGAGTGCATAATGCAGCTTGTGGACTTTATGTACTATCCGGATCACGGCTGCCGTCTGGCCATGATGCGGCCGTACGAGTGGAGAGGTCGTAGGACAACAGTTGATCAGCATCGCGTGCAGTTTCTGCTCGGAGCACTCAATCTATTCTACCAGAATTTGGGCCTGATTATTGATCTGTTTCTGGCGGAAACTCAGGAGAAACGACTTTCCGAATTTCTGGCACACATCTCCGAGACCTGCAGTGTGATGGCACTCACTTTGATTGCAGCAAGTTATTTGTGGATATTGTTGTACAAACGCAGGGATATTGAGTCTATTTTGGATGAGTTTCAGTGCTTGTATCCACAAAACAGTGACCTCTATCGGTTGGACCACTACTACAAGAAGTCGACACGTTTGATGAAATACCTGAGCATCTATTTCCTCACAACCTATCTCTATTACAACTTACTGCCCTTTACGGAACTGACCTACGAGCTGTTAATAGAATCACAACATGTCAAGTACAACACTCAGTCAAATACCTGGTATCCCTGGAACTTGTTGTTAGCGAAGAAATCATCTATACGATTTGCCATCTCCTATCTAAGCCAGGCTCTGGCTTCATTGTCTGGCATTGGTGCCTTGATGACCAGTCAGTTTTTGCTATGTTTTTTCACCACACAAATGCAACTGCACTTTGATGCCTTGGCTAATGGATTCAACACTTTGGATGCTCGTCAACCAGAGGCAAATGAAATGCTCAAAGATTTAATAATTTATCATTGTCGTCTTTTGCATGTTGTCAACAAAATTAATCAAGTTTTTAATTTCATGTTTCTGAGCACTTTTTCAATCTCAACTATTGCCATTTGTTTGATGGCCATTGCAATGATCACAATCGATCTGGCATCTGCCTTTAAATACTCTGCGGGTTTAATGTTTTTTGTTATCTTTACATTTTTTATATGCTACTCGGGCACTCAGTTCACAGCGGCGGTAAGTTTGTTTATATTTTAATAAAAGTAATATATTTCAATTACTTTTCTAAGAGTGATAAACTAACGCCGGCTGCCTTGTACACTAATTGGTATGAAGGAGATAAAAACTTTCGCAGAATGTTGCTAATCTTTATAATGCGATCACGCGAGTCACAAGTGCTGCGCATCTACAAATTTACACCTGTTTCTATGGACACCTATATGAATGTAGGTATTAGTCTTACAACTGATAAGTTAAACATTTGTATAATCGTTTTTAAATGTACTTAAACAGATAGTCAAGTTCTCCTCAAAGCTGTTTACCTTCTTTCGTGCCATGATCAACTAATTGTTGTGCATGAAAATCAGTTAAAGTGACATAATTATATAAAATATTACATATTATAATGGATTGCCCACTACCGCTTTTCTGCTTACTCATTTGACGATGCGTATACGCAATATATATATTTCACGTATACACAACTAGTTGTCTTTGCTCTAGGCTTATTGTAATTAAACTCACGAATAAAACCTACAGTTACTTAAATTCATAATTTAATTTAAACTTTAACTTGTGTTGCCTTAAATTCAGTATGAAATGGAATACGTTGCAGAAACTTATTACAAATTTGGCACAGCTTGAGTGACTTTTATTCCAGCATGTCAATTTTTCAAAATTCACTCGCCCTTCAGCTCTCTGCGCCCATTTGCCACTCCTCCCAACTGTGCTTTTACCACTCCCTGCTGCTTAGCTTTCCCCTCTGAATGCAAGAGCGTAAAATTAAGTTCTTTATACAAAAAGCAAAAAAAAAAAATGTGAAAATTGAGAATTATGCACAAGTCACCTGTCTTTCATTCAGTCCGTTTGTCGGTCCTTCTGTCATATGGTTGCCGTGTTGTTTGTACTGGGTGTGATTATCGCGTCGTTATCTGGGATCAGTGGCAGGGACCAAAAACAGCAGCAACTGAAGCAGCAAACACTTTGGCACCCTCCTCTCAGCTCCACCTTGAGTTCTGTCCCTCATTCTTATTTTATATAATAACATTTTAATTCCCTTAATACACGCTACGCTGCCTGTAAAGCCAAACAAACTGAAAGCCACAGCTCCATAGCCCCTGGCTGTTGATGCTTCAACGTTTCAGCCTCAGCTCCAGCTCCAGCTTTAAGATGATTTTTTGTTCGCCTCTTTTTCACATTTTAGCTCAGTTTGTCTCGTTCTGCGCTTAGGAGCCTGCTTTGTCCGTAAATCATTAATCATAAACAGCGCATATTTATTGTATTTTGCCTTTGTTGACAGCTTTTAGTTGGGCCTCCAGAACCTAGTCCGGCTACCGTTTATACCATTTACCATTTACTATGCACACTTAACAAATTCAGTTAAAATTTATGGTTTTGCACCAAACTTTTGCGGCTTAAGAGTCCAGTGCTTTAACCATAAAGATGTGTATACTTTGAAATTTTGTAGAATTTGTGATGGAAATTGAACTTTTTCTTAAGCATTCTCTGGTGATTCTCTGCTGACTTCTTCATCGAATAGTTTTATCGGTTTGGTGACTGTTTGGTTTCTCTAATTTCGTAGGGGAATTTGGAAGCCAGTGTGTGCCAGTTAATTTAGCCTTCAGCTTGTGGTCGCTTAGACAATGCCCAGTTGGAAATTGCCCAATCAAGTGAAAATGACCAGCAAACCCCCTTACCTAAACACACACATACACAGAGGTACAAAGAAAGCCATACAGAGAAGTGGACAATATCTACAGAAAATCGAAAATTGACTACACTCGTTGTGCACATATAAAGAGATAGGATGGGGTTAGATCAATGCAGCTTGTTTGCTCTGCCTGCTCCACATGCAATGCCCTTGATAAGTTCTGGGCAAACAAAGTGAGGCTTGTTACGGTACATGAATTCGCCCTTACCCAAAAACTGTGCCATGCGAGTAAACCACAAAATGTAGTTAAGGAACATGTCTCAATTTCATAGTTAAACACTGATTCTAGAGTGGAGAAATCTCTCCAACTAAGTATGGCTAGTCACTTGTGGTTAGCCATGTGAATTTGGTTAGTTTAAAACAGAGTTACGCTTTAACTAACAACAATCTGTGTATAAACCAGGTCTATTTCATGTATCCAAAGTTAATAGATATTTTGGTTTGTATTTAACGTGCACAGTGTCCATCAATTACTAAGCCTTATCTGCTGGGGCCATATGGTGTCAGAAGTGCACAGCACAGAGGGATAAAAAGAGCAGAAACAAATAAGGAAAAGCCAAACATTTTTACACACAATTTAGAGACATTTCCGCACGTAGTCTAAGCTCCAAAGTGCGACATGACGCCGCATTGCAAAACAACAGCAAAAATAATAAAAACAACAACATGAAATACGAGATAAACACAAAAAAATGAATATACACACATACATAGATGGGCAAAAAATGGTAGATGAAAACATCTTCAAACCGAAGTTGAAATGCACTTCAATGAAAATTTAATTGCTAAAATTATTTAAATTTTGAGAAGTTATGACATATGCATTAATAAATCTGTAAGCTACTTTCCAACACTTAAGTTTAGTTTTAATAAACATTTTAAAATGAGTGTGATTTAAGGTCGTTTATTTTAAAACTAGACTTTACCATGCAGGGATATATAATGCTCGCCGCCTGCTGTTCTAAGGAAGTATTTGCTTGGAGTTTTATGTGGTGCGGTGTGGTGCGAAATGGCTTTGCTGGCTGGTGGTGCTAGGGTAGTTTCAGTTTTTCGGTTCTCGTTCTGGTACGATGAATTCGAAACAATGTGGTTGACGACGCGCCGGGCTGGCATTGGCACCATAGCATTTATGTCTATTAAACAAGTAATAAACTTCATAAATTTAACAAATTAGAATTATTAAATTTCATGTTTGTGACACATTTTAAAGAGACGGCCAACGACAAGAGGCGTCTTGCATTTACGTTAATGCTAATGGATTTTTTCAATGGCCCCCATTCAGGCGAGCCAAGTAATTTATGGACTATAATTTGTATGATGCCGTGACTGTGTAGAGTCTCAGTCCGTAGATAATCTCGGGCAACAGGTGCATCAGTATTAATCATTTGACTTTTCACTTATCAATTTATTCACTGCGTTTGGCAAATTGTAGCCAGTGACTTTTGCCATACTTTTACATAAATTAGTCATTATTCAGAGGGGGTTATCAGTTGCTTGCAGATTGTTCGTCAATTTAACCATATACTCATTACTCGCATATCATGTATACGCCACTTTGCATGCTAATAAAGCCATCAGAATGACTGAGTGTGTGTCATGCGAAACTTTTTGAGTTGCAAGTCGCAACCACAAACTCAGCTGCATGTGCATGTGTCCATATGTCAGACTGGGACTGGTGGCAAAGAGCACACGCTGACCACGCAATCACGCCACCTATTTCCAATTACCGCTGACTATGCAACGTGTGTAGGTGTGAGTGTGCTAGCGAGTGTGTGTGTGTGGGTGTGGAACAAGCACTGACCATGGCCATGATTGATTGCAACAAAACCAGATTTTGGTTGCTGTCATTTAAGCGTCGCTTCGCGTTGGCTAACTTTCGACGTCGACATCAGCATCCAAATACATTATTGACATTGGCGTCAGCCTTTTGGGCCTATGCACAATTTAAATTGCGCCCCGGCTGGTACATTTTTAATTAAACACAAATTAAAAATTGATTGCTTTTTGTCGCCATAATTTACAGGCGATAATACGTATTCACAATCCGCAACCATTTTCCATTGGGAACAGTTCTCAAATTTGTAGCATACTTTGCAGCGCTTGCACATATCACATCATCTTTATTCCCATTATTTTTAAAGCATTAAAATTAAAAAAATACATTGTGGAAAAAATAACATTTACATGTGCGTGTCACATGCGATGCATGAAACTTTGAGTATTTTTCTGGTCTTCGTTGCTTGTTGCATACGGTTGAACTGCAGCGTAAAGCGGAAGTGAAAGGTTTTAAGCGGAAGTGTGCAGAGTTCTAACCACATTTATGTATGTTATGTGTGCGTGTAAGTGTGCATGTATTGGTAATTACATGGCTTTGTTGCTGAATGTTTAACTCACATGCAAACCCGCGAACAGTTTGTTTTCTGAACACCAAAAACTGTGCTGGCATTTAACTTTCTTAGCTTATCGTAAAATGTGGAAAATGTAGCATATATACCAAAATATTTTGGATTTCCTAGCTTACAAGCCCTCAAACTCTAATTTTTAATCAAAGACTACAAAAAAAGGTTTTTTTAAATCAATTCATTCGTGTCTAATTTATATTTGATACTTTGCAATAATTTTTAATTATTAATGTAAATTGAATTACTCAATTAACTATTAAAATCACGTTAAGTGCTACATTTACATCCCACTATCATTATTGATTTGATTGCCATTTTTTATTGCCGTCTCTTAATCGATCTTAATTGCATTTATTGCCTCAGAGCAATTGAAAAATGCTTCATTTAATTATTTACATTTAATGCGCATTCACATTTGCCATTTTGGTTATTTTTAATTAATGTACATTTTGTTATGGAAATTAATTATTTCGCAGTCAACGGACGGATGTGTTTTAATTTAGTGTGGACAAAAAAAAACATATATGTATATATATTAATAATAATATAGGTTTAAATGGCGACAATGTCAATATGCCAACTGATTGCACTTGATTAATTTCAGTGAGTCTGTGATCATGGCAATGACTTGCCAATTACAGCAGAGGTTTTGACTGTAATGAGTTATTAAGAAGCCAACTGAAAAATGCAATGAAATACACTCTAAACGAACGCCAGTGTCATGTGTCAGGTTGATATTTAAACAATATAATTTAATAAATCATGGCAGTCAAAATAAATTGCTTTTTCGAGCAGCTTTAAATTGTTCATACTTGGAAAGCATTTAAATACTGCTGCTGAAAACCAAATTTCCCCCAGCGCACGACGCTAAAGTGTTGAGCAGCAGATTGGTGTGACTTTCGACCTAAGACCCCGTTCACCGTACCCCGCTCTACCCCACTCACCTCGTCTTGCGAATGCACTTGCCACTTGCCACTTGTCTGCCGATGCGTGCCACACAGAGAGCAGAGCAGAGCTGACTTTCATGCAAAGGCGGAAGCACTTAAATTGGGCGTAACAAAATGTCTGACACGCCAATTATTTTGCTTTTTATATGTATAACAGAAAGACAGACAGACAGACGTGTTTCTTGTTGCTATTGTTATTATTGCTACACTTTGCCATACTGCGTGTTAGTTTTTGTACCAACAACTATGTGGGTGCTCCCAGTTTGTCTTGTCTTTTGCCTTTTGCTTGCTTTTCAAGTGCTTTCAACATTCTGTTCTGTTGCTTCACTGTACGTTTGGTTTTACTTCTTATTTATAAACTGCTGTTTGGTATTGTCCTGTAGCTTTTGTTGGCAAGCAGACAATCGTGGCCGGCAATAGGATAGAACGTTATTTTTTCAGTTATAAATTTGCATTATTCAATTGTTCGGCGTCTTTGTAGAAATAACAAAATTTTTTGTTGTGCTTAATAATGATTTCTGTTAAAACTTTAAGCCCTATTAATGGTTGTTTACAAATAAATTTACGGTCAATTGGCAACCAATGTCTGTAAACTAAGCGTGTTTTTTTACATTTCTATGTATAAACAACATAATAAAAGTTTTCAGTTTAGACTCTACAATAAAAAAATCTACACTCTTGCACTTGTAAAAATTCTAATAAAATTATTTGCCCTTTGTTTGCAAAGTTTTTTCATCAGCCGAGAAAACCATAAAATGCGGTGTGCTGAATAATATTATATGCATTGTTGAAGTTTTTTATTTTGTATTGAATAAACTCTTTTTGTTAAGCTGCAATTAAGCGCATAAGTTTTAATCTGTGTTAAGCACATTTTGCTAGCATATTAGTTAATAAAGTGCAACAAGTTTAACTGTTTTCATATAAGGTTTAGTAGGTTATATGGAAAACTTTTATTGGATAAATATGAAGCACAACCTCAACTGTTTTAGTTTTTAAATTTATGTGTATTCTATTTAATTAGTGGCAGTAGTTCGGAAAAGTTATTTAATAAAGTAAAGAGTATGTTAAACTGAAACAGAGGTCGCATAAAATACGCTGCTCCGTGTACTTACTTGTATTGGCGTAATGAAAGTAACAGTCAGCCGGTTTTTACGATTATGAAAGTGCGCCACTGAGATATATATATGGTTGGTGTGTGTGTGTGTGTGTGTGTGTTCATGTTGTAAGTAGTTAACATGAGAATGGTTTCCAAGTGCGCCTTCTGGCATATTAATTTGCGATTGCCTTGCAGCAGACACCTGCAAAACTTTTACACTCGAATGCGTAGACAAAGTGCTGACATTATACGCTCTGGATTCATCTTTGTGTCGAGACAAGTCGGATTAACTTCTGCTTCGTTTTGCTGATTAAATGTGAGTCTGTGTATGTGTGTGTGTAGGTGTGCGTGTGCGTGTGTTTGACGTTGTACATTTTGGCCTGGTTATTTGCTTACATTTCGTTGACAGATGCCGAACTCTGGCGTGTCAATCGAAGCAGACATTTCGTTGGATTTCATGCTGGGTGTAATTTGATTTCAATGCAAGTTGCTCAAGCAATTAGATAATGAGCAACGTAAATGTCAGCACTAGAGGGAGAGCAGTCATGTACTCTGATCCCAAGGTAAACTAAAACTTTATACTAAATCCCTAAGTAATTGGATAAGTAAGTTTTATAGTTTTCCAGTTTTTAGCTTTTACTGATTAGCGAGCTGTTGTTTAAAATTAAAGCCTGAAAATGCACAAATTGCGATGCAGTTAATTACGGCAGCAATCTGTGTATTGTTGTCATCGTCATCGTCATAGTCATCCTTCTCAGTGTTGCGGTTAGCCTTGGCTTAATGGGCCAACGGGGCAACTGGGAAGCTGGGCAAGTGGGCAAGTGGGCAAGTGGAGTGGCAAAAGATGCCACTGGAGCATTCTGAATGGATGTCACCCGTGAGTCGCTTTCATTATGCCAAGTAAGAGCAGCAAAATGGGAACTACAATTGGAATTGTTGGCTGAATGCATTGCGCATTGGGCATTGGGCATTCGCTTTTTGCGGTTCCATTCGATCCGCAAGGGGCGATGAATGCGAAATTTTGCCAGAGTACATGTACGCACGGCTTAATTGTTGCTGCCATGGCAATGTTGTGTTGGCCAGTAGCACAGATTAAATCCATGGTTCAAAGCGTGTACAAAGCGAAAATGCAAAAACTGCACTAAGCTGTCCGAATGAACCCTTCACCACCGCCACCTTCAGCACCGCCGTTCAGTCAACCACACAGCCAGCCAGCTATCGTCCCGCATCAATGACTGTGAATGCAGTTTAGCGGACATTTACTAAAAACGTGGAGCATTTTCTACTTAACGTTTGCAATTATTTAAATTTTAGCATTTGTCGCTACTGTCTGATAATGCGCTAAATTTATTACCACACTTTTCAACAGGATTTTTTAATTAAGCTACAAAAAACGAGACTTGCACTCAAATTGTTATCATGTTTCAAACCGCAACATAAAATTATTAATTGAAAAGCACCCACAATAAATTTATTAAAATTGTGCCACAAACATGTAAAACTGTTTTAAGATAGTAATTTAGTTTAAATTTAGTATAAGACCTGTCTGTTGTCGAGTCTCTTTGGAGTGCAAATCTCTGTAATGCAGGGCCTAACAAAGTGCGAATATTCAAATAGTATTCATATGATGCAGTCAAAGTTCTGCTCCATTTCCGCACATATAACAATAATCCAGCATAATGAACTCATACATATTCATAACACACACACGCACACAACAGGGATAGAGAAAGGACGAGAGTGAGCTGCGTGCGTGTGTGCGACACAAATCTTGGGCAAATAAATCCAACAAAAAGTACTCGCAACTCACAAGAAGACAGTCAGTAAATAACCCAAAAAAAAAGGTGGGCGTGGCGAACGCAATCATGAACACCTCTAGATGCTTACGCATATAAACGCAACTGTCGACGATTTTTGCATTTAAATGTGCGCAATTTGCTTTCAGCTTTCAAGCAGGCGAAAAATGAAACTGTTGCCTACTTTTCTCACAGCCCCAGAAAATGGCGACAACATGTGCGACCCCAAAGAAAATTCGAGACAACAACAGCAACAACTAGAGGAAAAGGTGCACGAAATGAAAATAATAATAATAACAATGCTGTGGTACACAATTTTTTCTTGTGTCCCCTTCTTGCGCTTCAATTATTGAATATGGCGCTATTTGCATGGAAAGCAGTTCATTTGACGGCGGAAATTCAAACGGCGCTAAACGACGGAAAAACCCAACAACAATAGAGAAAAAGAGCTCAGCTTAGCTTAGGAGTTGGTAACTGTTTAAAAAGCTAAACACTTAATGAGCGGAAAGAATTTAAAAACAATTGTTGTAGTATGATAAATAATTTTTTTTGTGGTGTGTTTAAGTAGTTATAACTATAGATACTTTTATACGCACATTTTACAAAAGACTTTCCAAACGAGCTTGAAACCCAATTCGTTGCACTTTTTGTATCTTTTGACTGTTTTTCGATATACACATTCCTTTCTCTACAGTGTTTTATATCTGCTTTCTTCTTTGAACTTAATACGTTTTCGTTTTTTTCATATACATCGACATGTCTTTCTCTTGACTTCTTTGAGAAAATTCATAAATCTGTATCGAGTTGTCAGTGGAAGCATCTGTATCTGTATCTGATACAGACATTTTTTTATATATTCGCTTCACAAAGTGCAGGAGTAGTTTCCAATCTGCACATTATTCAATTTCCATAGCAATTTTTTTAACCACTTTTAACTAGACTCTTGCCCTGTTGCAGTATCCTTGACAGCTGATAAAAGGACTCTGCGCAGCTTCATTCAACATTAATTACGCTCGTGGTTTTTGGATTCAATTGATTTTTTTTTTTAACTACAGCTGCCTGCGGCCAGTTGATTTCGAGTTTTATTCTTTTTGGTTCTTGGAGCAAAATTTAAATCACTGCCACAGACCTTTGGAGTGAGCGGAGTGTGATGTATGTCCATCATAGACATCACTATCGGGTTGGCAGACCACAGCAGCTGAAGGAAAAAGCAACGTCAGCTCCAATGAATAGTAATCCACTCGGCTGCCAACTGCAGCGCTTGCTTCAATTCAATTGAATAATTTGCAGTGCATATTACATGTGTGTGTGTGTGGAGTGTGTGCATTTTATATGCTCTCAGCTTTTGATTATTTTTCCACTAACTACTTCAAATTTTTAATAAAATTACAACTTTTCCACTGCGGCATACCTGCATATAAATAAATATTTATATTTTTTATGGCATATTCAGCATTGTTTTTGCCATTTGTCAGTTATTTGACACCTCAAGCATTTTTTCGGCTCTTGTGCCATAAACAAATCAAGCTCATGTGACAACAGGCATTTGTTATTTTATAAATTTAAAAGCAGCTGTAATAAATCTAAGTTAAGCAAACACTTTTTTTCGGTACACATATTTGTTGTAAGCCTTTTGAATAATACATTTTAAATTTTACCAGAAACTTGCTTCACATAAATTGCCATGAAAAATTTTATACGTACTTGACTTTAAATATTTTCCATTCACATAAATTCAAACACAATTTTACATTCACCGCACGACAATATATATTTAAATAGCTATGGATAAGTTAAATGTGGATTCTCTTTGCGAATTATGGACGATCAAGCAACGCAACTTTGAAGCGGATATCAAATCGCTGCTGGATAGATCGAAAAAATTATCCACACAGCTGAGCAGTATGTCTGAGCAAAAGACAAAGGCACAGATAAAGCAGCAGGAGAAACTGGATGAGTTGATGATTCATTTAACCGAGGAGTTGCAGCGTCGTCACGATCAGGCTAGTGCCAAACAACGATTGATAGAATGGCGGAAAACCATGGACAAAATGCGTGCGAAAATCCGATGGATTTCGCAGACACTCATTAAAGTTGGCCAACTGGACAAGGCCACAATTGATAAACTCTGCGATGCTGAGGACTATACGCAGCAGCATTATGAGCTGCTAAGTCAGGAATTGCAACGTTGTGAGACACTGCGCACTGAGAATCGCACCGCACTCATCAATCATTTGTGGTGTGAGATCAATCATTGGCGCGAAAAGACATTACAATATGCCATGGTAAAAAAATTCAATGAAGAATGCTACACTGAGTGTTTCCTGGAGAAGTTGGAACAGAAACTAAGCCGCCTGGAACGCTTTTACAATAGAAACAAGGATATTTTTGAGTTGTATGCAAAACGCGTTAAGCTCTGGATACAACATGAAGAGCTTGAAAGAATAGCCAAGGAACCCAATCGATATCACAATCGTGGTGGTACGCTGCTTTGTGAGGAACGAGAACGCAGATACATAAGCCAACAGTTACCCATAATCGAGGACAAACTCAGTCAAATGGCTATGGAATATGAGCAGCGTTATCACAAGCCTTTTATGGTTTTTGGAAAGGAAATGATGGCACAAATCACATCGGATTGGGAAGACTTTCGTGCAGCCAAAGAGTTGCGAGCCGAAGAACGAAAGAATGCCGTGTTCGAGGGATCACTTGGAAAACAATTCAAAGGCTTTGGTTCAACTTACACCAGTCTAAACTCTCTTCGCAAGTCACCATCGGCGACACAAGTCAAACAAAATGCGGCAAAGGGATCACTTTCAGCCCGACAGACGCCGGGCAAGCAAAAAAAATAAGGACAAGTATGGAGAAGACTTTAGTATTTGCCTCTAGCTAAACATTAGGAACAACTCTACTAATGACATTTGATTAAATTAATATTTTTATTACCAGTATTTAATAGTTAACATTTTATTCGATAAGCAAAAAGGCAATATTAAATTATTATAATATAACAACTTGTCAACTGTTTGATTTGTTTTAGGGAAAATTGTTACAAAGCGAAACGTTTGCTCTTCATTATGCCAATACTTTTGGCACAATCAGTTCAGTTTTCATGGCAAAATAAATAACACTAATTGATGTCATTCTGTTTTGATTCGCAACTATAAATTTGCTACTTTGAAAACTATAAAAACAGCAACTCGCTTTGAATGAAAGTTCTTTGAGAACTTATTTTTGGTGCTAATTAGTTTTTGCCCTTTTATTTCTTAAACAAAATATTGGCTGTACCTAGTCGAACATTTTTGTTTAATTTTGTAATGAGCAGAAAAAATATCATTTAAATAGATTTGATATTTCAATAGCTAAATTTTAAATACTTTTATATTTATATACAATAATTTTACGTACCATTGTTTAATTTAGACGTTCTTCTAGAAGTTGAGCTTAGACTAAGCTGCTAACCAGCCATTTTGACAGGCATTTGGCCAATTTGGTTGTTCGCCGATAATCCAGACAAACTCGGCTTAATTACTTACAAGCAAATGGAAGCCATAAATAAATAAAATGCGTCAGACGCCGCAGTGTTGAATTGAGAACTTCAACGCACCGATCAGGGGAATGATTATATGGAATGAATGGTAGAATGAACGCATGAATGGGTGACGGAACTTAATGCTCATATTGATAACATAAGCTGAATGATTTACGTTGGGTGAGGAGAACATTTGCAAGGGGGAGGTCACTCAATCAGCACTTCCACTGAAAGTCTTAAGTCTTATCGATTTGACTTTTGATTGATACACAAGTTGCTATTGGGATTTTCCACAAAAAGAAAACAAAATGAAATCGATGAGAGACGGGGACGAAAAGTGAGAGTGGAAAGCAAGCACACGCGTTGTCAGGTTGGTTATTTGATTAGGTCGACGCATAAATCCCTCGTAAATGAAGTTAGAAAGCTGACGATTCTGGCTGCGTGTATCAATTTTAATAAATTTGCACATGGCCTGCCATTAATTTCAGTTAATTTGCCATTTTTCATGCCTGCCACACGACATTTGAGAGTGGAGTGTGGGTGGAGCGGGAAGAGGGGGTAGTGGGGGCAGTTGGGGAACAAAGGACAGTGAACGGAAATGGCCTACGGTTACCTTTTGCATGCAACAGCCGTACATCAATGACACACAAGCCATACGGGCGGAGACCGTAAATATTCTCCGAAGGCAGCCAATATGTTTACACGCACACGATTTCAGCGCCTGAGCGGTTTTCCGCATCCGTACTTGGGTCCTCTGAACTTGTGGCTTGCCATCTCTCTCGATGGATCATAAATTCTGCTACTCTCCCGTAATTCTTAAGCGAGTCCTTCAACTGCTGGTGAAATGGGGAAAACTGAGGGGTTGCAAAGCTACAAGTTATTCGTTTTATTGGCGCTTTGCTCAAGCGATTTGGCTAATAGTTGGCTGAAAGTTTTTGCAGTCTCGCGAACTATGAGAGAAGACAAGTCCAACTTCCGTTCAGCTCAATATTGGAATTGTCCAAACTTTAGAAACCAACTTCAATATGCAACACAATGAAAGCTTCAAAACTTCCAAACTTCAACAAATAATTCTGATTTATCCAGATAATTACTAAGTGCTTAAGCATGCAGATAATATCTCAAATTGGACACGTTTAATCATGCACATAAAGCGGTTACAAGTGATATATTTTTCTGATCCAATTCGAGTATTAATAAGCCGTGAGTAAAGAACCGAAGTAGTTGAAACACTCGTATTTGCGTTGAATGTGCTTAAACATATTTAAAATTAATTAAGAAACTGTCAGGAGCAGATGGAGGCGTTCACAACTAACGCGCTGTGGAGTTGAGCTGTTGGCTTGAAGTTGAAGCTATAAAAAATTACACGCATTACGTATACGGCGTGCACGCGCGTTACGTATACGCATTGTGTGGCAGCAAAAGAAAAGGCAACCGCCGGAAATTACCAGGTGAGTCAACATCTTTTCATTTTTTTTTTCCTCTCTTCGTCTCACTCTGCTTACCTGTTTATGTTGCAGCTCCTTTATCAAGGAAACCTTTTAAAACGCATAACAATAACGAAAATTTGAAAGAGATAAAAGACGTACGTGGGCCGGCAACGGAAATGATTATATCTTCTTGGCATGGCCCAGGCACAGGTAGAATTGGAGTTGTAGGTGCCACCGAAAGGTGGAGGCAGTTGAATGCCATTGTTGGCAACAATGTTGTCATTGCGACCATTGTTCCATTGCTGCAATTTTCATTTGGCCGTCGTCCTTCACTTGCCACCGTTATCAGTGACAAACGGCCAGGTCGTAAACCGAGAAAGCGAACCGTAGAAATCAAGCAACACAAGCACAATTTACACATTTAAAATTCAAATAAAGTCATTTGCATGCAGACACTATGGCCGGTCCAGCAGTCCAATGGTCCAGCTGGATGATGTCGCAACATATGCGACTATTCTGACCGTCTGACCTTTGAACTCGCCGGCATAGGCTTCCACCAAATGTACGAGGAGTGGCCGTCTGCTATTTTTGCTTTTTATACATTTGTCATCATTAGTCCCCAGGTCTAACCTGCCAAAAAGCAGAGAAAAGCAACCAAATTAAATGACAGCTGGATGCTTACAGGACTAGGAACATGAAGGTTTCCTTGTTCTACTCCTTGTGTCTGGGGTCAACAAGGATAGCAAACTGTGTACAACATGCGAATGAATATTTAAAAAACATAACAGATAAAATTAAAATTATCATAGCATTGCCTGACCTATAAATCAAGTAGAACTTTGAACTTTAATTCAAAAAAGTGCAGTAACAACGGATTATAGCCAAAAATTATACAAGAGAGTTGTATATCTTAATCAAATGGAGTTGAGTAAAGCAAAGTTTTATTGTTTGAATAAATATTAAATTATTTGATGTAGAGTAGCAGTGCAGAGCTAAAGTTTTGGACTCATTTGGATGAGTCCTTTGACACATTAATGTCGCTAAAGGACGTTTGAAATGATTTATTATCAGCGCGGTTAGCGAAGGCTTTATGCTTTTTGAACTGACTCCATTGAGATTTTGCAGCATTTTGGCCATTTTTCATTTGAAGTTCTCGACTCTCTTGACAACACCAAAAGCAAAAGGCTTTCTGACAATTTTGGTTGGCATGTAAATATTATTTTTCTACTTACACCCCATGTGGCACGCAGTCTGTTGTTCCTGCCTCTGTGGACTCTGTGGCCATGTCAAAAAGTTTTCACTCACACAATAACAACAACAAAAGGCAACAAACAGGCACACACATTGCCATACATAGTAGAGTATGTACGTACTGCTTGGGCCTGTTTATTCAATCAACAACGGGCAAACTTGATAAGAGTGGAACAGGAAGGGGAAACGGTAACGGGAAGTAGAAGAGGAACAGGAACAGGACCGCAATGTCACAATGCAAAGGCACATGACAGACTCAAGATGACAGTTGCCATGTTGAAAAATGTCACAACTACACCTATGTATGAGAAGTCTACACGTGTGTGTGTGTGTGTGTTTGTGTATGCGTGCGTGTGTGTATGTGTTGGTTTTTTCTACACTTGTGCCAGGTGGCTTGTCAGAGTTCCAAAAGTTTTTCTGCTATTTAAATCATGTCAGTTTATCTAAGCAACACCTACCAATCCAAGCACGGTAACAGTTGCCACACCTACTACTACCTACTACCAAGTGGCACGCCCCCAGTCCATTTTAGTGTGTTTGTGGCCACAACACTGCTCGCTGTTCTTGGCATCTTGTCAAGTTTGCCATCAGGCGGCTAAAACATTTCTGTTTCTGTTTCTATATTCCATTTCTTGTTTATTTTTATTATTGTCGGTCTTGCCTCACTTGCAATTTTCATTGCGTGAGGTGTGACCATAAAGCATTTTCTCCTCAGCTTTTCCATTTTCCGTTTTCATTTTATTTTACTGCACTTGGTCATTTGATTGTATTCTTGTTGAATATTTATAAGCACCACTGTACCCAAAGCCTGTTTATAATTGCTGACTAAACTTTATAACTTTAATAGAAAACCAGAGCTAGGAGCCGCAAGAAATATAATTTGACAGAAGTAGTAAAAATAAAAGTCATGTTAAATTTGTATCTTTATATATAATAAATTATTTAATTTAAAATTGAATAAAATTAAAAAATCCAGTGAAATATTTGCCAGAGTATTCACCATTGATAAATGCAATGCCAATAACCAACAATTACTAATTAAATTGACGCAGTTAATTACTCTGTTTAAATGAGGTTCTGCTGCAATTGCAACTGCAGCATTTTGCCGCTGTTTGTTTAATTAATTTCAAACTTGTCATAGTAATTAAACAATAAATATGCTCATGTGTAAATTGTATAAATTGTGTAAATAAAAACGCAAACTTACAAAACTGTCAGCAGGACGACAGCAAAAGAGAGTAAGTAAGAGAGAGAGAGAGAGAGAGAGAGAGAGAGAGAGAGAGAGAGAACGGACAAACGAGCTGAATGTGAGACGCGTGTGACACATGAAGAGCGTCTCATGCCCAATAGCATTTAAAATTAATTATACGCCGAGTGTTGCAACTGCTATGTAAGCTTTGCGTCACTCGCTTAAGCGCTCATTTAGTGACCTAGTATAAGAAGAAATGCGAATATATATGACCCGACTGTAAACTGACTTTATTGTATCTAATTAATGTGCGACGGGACTTCATTTGGCTTGCTTGAAGTAGATTAAATTTATTTAACGACAACGACTAGCACATAAATTTGTTCTTTAATCATTTTCAACTTAAACAAAGTTGATTTTACAGAGCTCAATTGCTATGTTTGTTTCTCATTAGCAGCTGTTTACTTTAACATTTGCTAGTTAACGACATAAACTTCAATCTGTCGTCAATCAATAGCAATTGCGTTAAATGCTTTCAAAGTTCTTGGACAGCTTGCAATATAATTAAATGATGTGCAAACAATTGCTAACAGTTGAACAAACAAATGATTTCAATAAGTGTTCTCAAATAAAGTTTATAACAAACATTAATTATAATTTTACAGGGCAAACTAAAAATTTTTTAGTTTAGTTAAGGCTTTTAAATATAATTCCTTTGAACTGTCATTGGCTCACTAAATTACACAGCTTAACAAAGTATTAGTTTTGTACATCCATTTATACATCCTTAAAAAAATAAATGTATCGATTAGCTATTTGTATATTTGGATATTGTTTTTTAGTTATGGTTGCTGTAAAGTGACCCCGCTAGGAAATTGAAAGCGTATCGGGAACTCAGCCACGCGGTCACTGTGGTAAACAGCACAAACAAAGTTTCCATTTTATTTTATTGTATTTTTTTGTTTGTTTGCTGTTTGTTTTATGTTTTTTTTTTTGGGCCATAAAATAGAAATTAGTTGCAATTGGAGTTTGCGTTGTGCTTTTGGTTTTTCGGGTTTGTTGCGGTTGATTTTGGCCTGACCGTCGTCATGTTGCTGCAGCTGATGCCTCCATTCTCTGGCTCAGCTTTCCTTTTCCGGTTTGCCGGCTTGCCAAAGGGCAAACTATTTGGCTGCATTCAAACTGAAATTTCGCACACTAATTTACAGTTTTTCTATCGTTTCGACATCAGAGCAACGGAGCAGAGAATCATTTGTTCTTGAAACTAAAATAAAGTTTAAGCAAAAGTAGTACACGGATATCTGTTGTTTGTATTTCTGGCTTGCTGCTTTGCTGATTCCCATCTTTGTGGCGGAAATGCGTATTAATGGAACGGAAGTGGCAGTAAAGTTTATTTAATTTAATATACTTTTAAATTTACTGCAATTTATAATTAGACTTTGTATGTTAAGGAGCTTGCACTTCCCACTTAAAAAGCACTATGAAGCGTTGACCTCAAAAATCGATTAAATCAAATTGCTTTGCTCATTGGCCATAAATTGTAATTAGAGCTTAATCGAATTATTTGCTAGCTCAAAAACATCAGTAAACTTTGTTAAACTCTGTTTGCCTGCAATCGATCAATAAATTTCCACTGATTGTTTTGATGACCTACCAAGAGAGGAGACCCTCTTGACCAAAAAATATATAGGACTGCGCCAAGCAATCAATAAAATCAAACACACATTTTTTGCGCAATTCCAAATTGACACAATCAACAAATCAAAAAGCGCGTCTATCAATATAACAATTACGTCATACACACATATCTACATGTATTGTCATGTATATGTTATATATTTATATGCCAAAAAAGAAGAGTAACAAATGCCCCATGTAACAGTTGACTGCCCCCAAAAAATATGAAATATTTTTTTATTTTTCATTTCAGCTGCCACATTCCGTTCTGATTTGTAGGACACATTGCAAAAAAAAAACGGCTACAGAAAAATGCTTTATGCATATGCCGAAAATTTAATATATCTGGTGTTTTTCGGTTATTTTAACCTTTTATTTTTATATGCACTTTGTGCTGCGTTTTTGGTTGTGCTTTTTTTATGAGCTGATAACTGCCTTGTCAATGGCCCCTTTGTTACGGCAATTAGTGGTATCATTTCTCATTGAACACACTGTAATCAGACCTTTGTTCTAAGGCCCTCAATATCATTTTGTTGTTCTAATTTGTGAAATCATTCTCGACTTTATACCCTCCAACCAATCTATATAGTTTCTATAGTTTCATGGCAGGGAATTTCCTTGTCCACTTCAGTAAAACATTTTTTATTAATTTATCGCTACATTTTTGATAATTTTCAATAGCTTTAAAATTATTTTCATGTGCCCCAATTACTTTATATTTTAATTTATTTCACTTGCGTCGTATTCAAATTAAACGGTTAGATGCAAATAAGACTATTTTGTATTATTTATTCAATGGAGTGCTCGGATTATTAATAAAATGCGCAAGCAATCAATTTAGCAGCATTTTGTGGCCTACGCATAAATGCAGCATTCATAAAATATAAATTATATTTTTCTACTTTTGATGATTCAATAAAAAAAAGCGAGCAAGAGATTATGTTATTGTGTTATCATCCATTTCCACGCGGAAATCAGCTTAAAACGTTTTCATTTTATACATTTTATTATGAGAGCGATTACACGGTTAGACTTAAATATGTTTTTATCAATGCAAGCGTAATAAATAAAATTTGCAAAAATACGAGCAAATAAAAAAGAGCGATAACATGGCTGTCTATAAATAAAATGTGCTTAAAAGCTTAGTCCACGCGAAACGAAGCTAAATCATGTCCAACACATTTTATACAGTTGGTTCGAGTGATAAAAGTAAACCAAATCGATATCAGCACAGGTGCTAAGGTTCCCACAAATAAATTGATGTTTTCAGAAATGTAGCCGACTTAAGCAATCATAAACACTTTAATTACAAATTGTTTTATAACATAATATTAAACAATTTCCAACAGGCTGGAGAAATATTGATAAAATTTTAATTGCTTTCAATTACGCACTGTTGTGTCTGTCGAAAATGCTCAGCTGATTGAATTACACTGTACAGCTATCGTTTCCACCGATTAACTCATTAAACAAATAATTTCGATTGCAAACTGTTTTGCTTCATTGGCTCAAAGAAAGGCGTTTGAGCAAGGGAAATTTGAGAGCCGTCTTGAGCAACTGCTGTAATCTTCGCCTTAATTGGAATAATTCATATCATGTGCACAGCAAAACTATAATATTATATTTAATCGGTCCGGAGGTACACAATTTATGCAGCTAATTTAATTTGAACGCTTTTGCCGTGCACATAAACTTGTCTCGCTCATGTTGTTTATTCAACTCATTTTCCATGTTGACTTTCATGCGCGTAATTTTTATGTCAACAACTCGCATAAAAGCAAGGAAGGGCAACATTAACCCCTGTGCTCTCTGCTTTAACCCTTGCTGCTTTCTATTTATTTTAGTGCGCAAACTAAGCACTTTTTAATGAATAAACCACAAAATTACCTGGGCTCGGTGGGCGTTAAAAAAGTTCCATACAGCGACAGTGTCAAAGGTCAAGTGCTGCTCAGTTGTCAGCGTATGCATATGCGATGATCTGGGGGTAATTTACCGTTGCATAGGTCAACATATACACTAAATGCTTTTACTTTGTAAATATGGAAATTTAAAGCATTATCTTAACTTGTATGTACAGCTAGCTCCAACTTTCTGCTGAGATTTACAAACTTTGCCCGGTAACTTGTGAGTCGAGTGTTTCTATATATACACCACACATACATACATATGTGGGACTGTGTGTGTGTGCGTGTGTAGACACAGATGTTGCTATTGTATTTTATCTACTGCCTTCAGCTCACATGCGACGAATATTAATTAGAAATTTAATTGGATTTGAAAGAAAATGAATTTTTAATAAGTAGCTACGCAATTACATTAACAAATACACACTCACATACAAACTCACACACGCACACACTCGCACACTCGCTCACATACAGATAGACAGCATGCCTGCATAACAAAACAGACTTAAGCAATGTGAAAACAGGGAAATGCTTCAAAAGTGATGTAAAAATGATAGAAAAGTAATGAAAAAGCCAAGCAAGTTCCATCCACATTAATTACCTGACAAAACTAATTAAAAAATATTGCGCATACGACGAGTGTTGCATAAGCAACCTCCAGACACGTGTGTCTGAAGAAACTTATGCTTAGAATAATCTAAAATTAAATCGAAGGGCTTAATGATATACTTTCTACAACCAGTAAACTTAAAGCAAAGTATAATTAATTGACAACCATTTGCTTTAAAATATATCAAATATAGAACGAGACTTAAATATGGCTGAGTGCCGCTAAATATAAAACAAAGAACTCAGAATTCAGAGCAATCAAAGTGGATCCAATCAGCATTCGCTCCTGTAAGCGGTTGCTTTGCAAATTAGTGGGCAACATGAATATTATACCTATTGTAGCAACAAGAGCGGCATTAACAACACGGCAACAACAAGGACTCGGTTTTCAGGAAACGCAACGGAAAATTGTCAAGAGGCGAAAAATCAAAGCACGCACAAAATTATAATTATTTCATGTGTGGAAAATGTGCGGCATACATAAACAGAACACCGCTTAAACCAAATTTACGAGGTGCAGTCGAAGAGTTTTTGTAGAGTAATTGAAAAAGCAAAGAAGGACAGTTAACATGTGACCATAAATTATAGTAAAGGATTATTACTCTCTATTTTATATAGTACTTTTCTCACTACATTATGTATCTATTTTGTTTTAACATTAATTCCAGCTACTCATTGCGCAACCCTTGCTAAAGTGTGAATTTAATTTCATGAAAATTAACAGAGTGTGTCGCATTTGTGTTTTACATAATGCAGGTTATGCCTGGGCAACAGGGAGGAGACATGCCTGGCAAATAAATGTGCGAAATGGCACACACACACACCTCCACACACACATACATATGCACAGACCAAATGTATATATCCATCAGGCATTATTGTTGTCGTACTTGTTTCATGCTCGCTGCCATTTTGTATCATTTCCGGTGCCTGTATTCGCATCTACGCTAATTTTAATTGCTGCTTTTGCATTTGCTTTTGATATGCAAAATTGTGCACAGTTTATTATCAATGACATACGAATCTTTTATCCTTGGTCCAGTTTTTGGCTGTTTGACGAAATTTAAATATAATTTTCTACAGTTTAAATATGTTCAGAGGAGAGAATATGGCAAAATTGGAGCACAAAAATGGTTTCTGTTTTGGTCGCTGTTCCATTTGCTGCACTACAATGCCTCTGCATTGTAATTAATATTGCACATACGCCGTGTGTGACTATCAAGCATTCCATGCATATTAAGCATTGAGAGCTGCGTTAAATGTTGAGGGTTCCATTAATAAATGCGTTACCATTTTAAATTTAAAGCCACGTCCAACTTTAAACTCGCTTTGTATTTATTTTATGCTCAGCGGATTACAAGTCTGCAACTTTTAAATGGTAATGTGATAGTATTTTTAAAACTAAAGGGGACTGCTTTTTCCAAAAGTATGCTATATGAAATTTTAGTTTAATACGACTGCCAAATACACTAAAAAAAAGTTGGGAATGTAAAAAAATTAGGTTGATAATAAAGTAGTTGTTAAATTGATTTATAACTCAATTTACTTTTTTTAATAATTAGTTGTATAAATATTATATTTGTTAATAGTGTATTTATGTAAATGTTGGCTTAATTGTGTCCAATGATGCAGCAGCCTGTGACATTTGTTGCCGCGTCTGTTGACCACTTTTTGCTGTGGCTTAGACTGCTGAAAATTCAGCTAAAATTAATGTCTGCCAGCTGGAGACTAGCAGCCACATTAACAGGCAAAAAAGGCTAAAATAAAAATACCAAAAAAAAAAGTGTGGCATCCAATGATGTTGGCAGCTTGGTGGCTTTGGCTTTGGCTTTAACTTTGGCTCTTATTGTTCGACTGTCAACTGACTTTTCGCTGACATTTCTGTACATATTTACAGCAATTGCTATATCTGGGATTGTGCAGCTGGCAACATTATCTGAAACGTTCACTGCCCAGATGTACAGCTGTATCTGTATATGTTTGTGTCTATGTCTGTAGCTGAATGTGCATCTAGAGTTAGTCAATTGTTTGCCTTTGGTGTTGTTTATGCTCTTGGGCTGCTTGGTTAGCTCTCGTTTTGTGAATTTGCGCATCACGTGGCGCTGGCCAAACAGCAAAATTCCCACTGTCTGGCAGTGGAGTCATTATGATCATCGTCATCATCACCAACAATGGAAGAATAGAAGCACAATATTGCGACGAATTTCCATTTTGTTGCTGCTCCTTCGTTGCTGTTGGGCTGTTGTGTTGCCACTTCGTTGCTTAATTAAAAAGTCATCATAATTTTGTGTTGCAGCTGGCTTCGACTTGCGACTTTGTTGTAATTTTCTAAAGCTAATAAAATTGCTTTGTAGCTCAAAATGAAAATAAAGCATTATAAGTGCCTTGACGCTTATCGCAAACGGGGCAATTTTCAAAATTCTTGGCTCAATGCACCCAACCAACCTGCCCTTCCTCCAACTCCCCCACTCACATTGGTACTTGCCCCGCAAACAAGTTAAAGTACTTGTTGAAGATTTTATGACATTTTAAAACTTGGAGAAAGGCCTGCTTCAATGGCAGGAAAACACTCTACCCGCTTGCCAGGACGAGGACCATTAAAATGTTATAAAGCTAAATTTAAGCACTTAACTTGATATCATTCAATCTCTTCATCTTGGTCTATATTCCGGTAGACTTAAAATGCTGGTAGCCGTGGAAAGACAAGCCAAATAAGTTATTATAATAATGCATTCCCGACAACAAACAAGAATGAAAATAAATTACACAGGAAATTTCGCTTCTTTGCATTTTTTGCGCATAAAAATTAACAATTTACTGGCATTTAGGCTTCCGAAGCAGTAAAAGTTAGTCAATTGGTTGTATAAAAATAAGTAATAATAAATTTCATCAGGATAATGCTTAATCTTTTGAAAAGTTTAAAAGGAAATTCTTAAAAACCGCTGAAAATTAGCTAGTACCCCAAATCTTCAATCATTCCACTGAGAGTAGTTAGCTTGATTATCCTTCTCCTGATTGGAATGTAGGAATACATTTTAAAAACAGCTTTCAGGTGCATGTTAAGTATTACTTACTAGCGGCGAAAAACTATTTTATTAGTTACTAGTTGACTTAGTTTCTTTTGGCAATTTGCATGTTAACGAACACACGAATTCCCAATTTTCATTACAGTTTTTAGCATGTCTTGTGCGTTGGAACAAGCGCAAATTGAATTTTAAGTACGAGCAGAATGTTGAGGCAGCGGTTATCAGCTTTGTTTTTTATTTCAATATGAAAAATGTGTAAGAAAATTTAATAGAAGTTACTGCGGCACAGTTGGCCCGCATTGTGGTGTTCCAAAGTTTTTGGACTCATGCAGCGCCTGCAGGTATGCAATGCGCAACGTGCAACATGCAAGCACTGAGCGTGGTCCTCATGACGTATACGTAATAATATTTCAAACCGAGAACTGCGAGTTTTGCATAATTTCAACTTAAAAACTTTACCGAGTGTATGTACCGAGTGAAGGCAAGTCGCACAAACAAAGGGCGTCAAAATGAAGGAAAAATATAAAACTTGCCAGCGCCACAAACAGAAAATTTAATTTTTCAACTAATTTCAACAATAAAGTAAGTTGGAATTGCAACAAATTAGAGTCGTGTAGAGGGTGGCGAGGCAAGCAGATCTGCAGACAGTTCTTTTAAAGCTGAGCTGAAACGCTTAACACAAAGACATTTGACACTTGAACAGCTTTCGACTCTGCCATTGTTCACTTTGGCTTGACTATTGCTCTGCTTGCCGCTTGCCACATGTTGAGTGGCGGAAAATTGTGTCAATGCTCACTCAGCGGGTGCTGGTGGTGGCGCTGAAGCTGATTCTCTTGGTAAGGCCGCCACGCGTAGCATAAAATTTACATAAATTAAAGAGCGCACAGTCAGCAGAAGCACAAAAATACTTAGGGAAAAAAGCAATAAGTTGTTTAATTTTGCGTAGCATTATTTAGCTACTTGTTGCACAAGCTGTCTGCAAATATGATTTGAAAAACGTACATTCTTCGTTATTAAATTAAAGTGGTCTAAAGCATAGGTATTTTCCATTTCGCAAATAGAACGGTCTCCGGAAATGTAGTTTATGTTGCAAGTTCCATTCATGCTCGCATCAAGGACCAACTTTATCTGGCATTTTACTTGGCTAGCTGGAACAAAATGAACTGCACAGAAAACCGCCAGCCGCAAAAAGTATTTCTTGCATTATTTTTTTGCTTTCTCTTCCATTTTTTGTGCACATTAAGCGTTTTTTTTTTCATTCGCTTGACATATAATATTATATTTAAAAAAGAACCAAGCAAATGAGCATCAAATCGTGCAACAGCCAGCAAAAAGGAGAAATAAGATATTTCCTGAGATTTGACTGCTTCATTAAATACTTTCGAATGCGGTAGGAAGAAGTAGGAAAAAGCTGAGAAACAGTGTGCGCTAAAAATAAATAGAAAACGAACATGAACTGATTTCCTGTATGTGCGAGAGAGCTAAATCAATTCTTAATCTCATAAAAGTGCTAAAAATAATATGAAACTAACGCTGGATATTACTTTTAGTTGGGATTTTTTTGTTCCTCTCTTGGCCACCAACTGCCAAATAAGCCCCGGGTTATAGCCAACTGCTGCAAAGTTGTGCAACTTCTTGATACTCCGATCCCTTGCTCCTGGTGCCTTGTGCAGCTCCTGTGACTCAGCCCAAAAGCTCTGCGAAGCGGAAATGTCAATGCAGCGGCACTTGCACTTCCGTTCCCGTTGCCATCGTCGCGTTGCCTACTTTTGTGCGTCGGCAGCGACGTCACCAAACTTTGCCTGCGCCTCAGTCTTTTGTTCCAGCGTGCTCAGCCTGCTGACGTTAACACAAAATGGAAACAAATGGCACCCGTCGTCATCATCGTTCTCATTCTCGTCCTTGTACGGACTGCACTCCCTGAAGCCCACACAAAACTTCGATTATGATAAATGTGTGCGAGTGTGTGTGTGTGTGTGTGACACACTTGCTTTAACAGCAAGCTGGAGTTCTAGCGCCGAACTCGACCAACAAGTACCTTGGAAATGGCCTTAAACTGGAGTTGAACTAAAAGTCTACTTTTGAGTGAGCCGTTACAACTCATCACTGCTTCCCTACTGTTACAGGGTATGAAAGTTATACGATAAAACTGAACTGCAATACAAGTTTTTTAAAATTGTCAACGTCGCTTTTTACGCGTCATCAATTTCCGTTTATTTAGTAGCCATTTGGGCGTTGTCATATATGGTAAGTGGCAGTAGTTTTCTTAGAAATTGACCGGCAGCTGTCTATTGTTTGTAGGCCATAAATATGCCAGACTGTGCAGTAATTCCATGTGAAAGAACAATGAAAGGATGACTACACAGTCGAGATGTTTCAAGTCTCGCATAAATTATAGGGGCAGAAGGGTGACTGTTACTGCGTGCGTTAGCGAGGGGCGCACTTTATTTTATCAGCATCAGGAGGAGCAGCAGCAGCATCAGAGCTGAAGCTCCTTCTGCAATTGCCGCATACTTAAGGTAATCTCGTAGAGCGTTGTGCTTACTTCTAATGGCCATTCATCAGCTCGTTGAATGCAAACGGCAAATAAATGGCAGTCCTGAATGTCCTAGTTGTCCTGTCGGTGCTGGCGAGGAAGCGAACATAACTGCGAAAAACTGTACAGTACAGAATATAACAGAGCTAGTGACTACAATGGGCTGACCAGGCAACAATTGTCATAGAAAACTCTGTCCACCCTCAGATGGGCACTGGAAAGAGCTGCGATGACAGTGGCGAGTGAAAGTTCAGGACGCGGACTGTAATTGTAATTGTAGTTGCGCACTTAGCGCTATTTTACTTTAATGCGACTTTCTTAGCCATTTTCAAATGCCATTGAGTGTGTGCCTTTGTGCTGGATAAATGTTTTCAAAACTATTTTCATTTGCAAAAAATACTTTTCAATATTGGTACCAACCAAGAGTATTAGATTTATACAATTTGCCTAGCTAAATAATAAATGTTGAGCCAACCAGTAAGAGTATGCTTGGAATGTTTTAACTTGGTTTACCAAAGGCTTTAAAAATTTAAAGTTATGCTTTGACTAATGCAAGTTTCTTCCAAGACTGAGCAGCTTAATTTATATGTAAATTACTCTCTGATAAATTTGAACTTTAAGCTAGTTTTCTGGCTATCCACTGGTTAGCTGGTACTGTAAGATATATACCAATGGAATTGCCATTTGAGGCAGAAAAAACTTCTAGCCGAACTTTAGCATATGTGCATGCCAAGAAATTGCCACATGCCGTTGGCTCTCATCCAGCAGCTGTAGGAGCAGCGGCAGTAACAAGTTTAGCCACTTTTTGATGGCCATAATTCAAATTAGTCCGACGACCCAAAGAAGTCCAAAAACTGACAAATAGGCTGGACAGTAGCAGTCGCCTTAAAGCGTACTTTAAGTTAACCGAAATTGGGTCGACGCTCAGACAATGAAAGATAATGCAGTCAGCCACGGCAACTGCGACTGCGGCCGCGACGTCAACTGCGACTGCAACTGCAACACAGAGCGGAAACGGAAGCGAGCAATGGCGAGCGCGGCCTAATGTTCGGTGGGCGTTGGCCTTGTGGGTGGTAAAATAAATGGCAGCCACTGGGCGGCGGTAACGGAAGCTTTCAATTTCAAGCTGCATTTTGCTAAAGGAGCCACGACAGCCTTCGGACTGCAGCTCAAAGCAGAAAAAGTAATTTATTTCGTATTGCGGTTTTTAACCACATTTTCCACTTTGTACAACGGCAACGACAGCCGAAAACGCCACCACCACCTTCAAGCCAACCAGTCCAGTCCAGTCTATGCTTCAGCTGCATTCTCATTCTCTTTACCATTCACTTCTCCATTACCATCTCCAGCTCCAGCTGTAGACAAGACACCATTCTCTCTCGACTCTCCCTCTCCACTCCCAATGCCTGGCTCTATGGCTATATAAATTTGCTCTGCTCTGTACTGTACTGCTGCTCAGTCTGTCTTTGTATAGCTGCTCGATAAAAAAGGCTCAAATGCGGTTCCGCTTTTTCTGCTTGCCCTCTTTTCAGCACATTTTCTTGCCACTTTTTGTTAGCTGCACTACCAAAAAAAAGCAGAAAATGAACGAAGTATCATCGTTTAAATTGCATTTGACCCAAAAAGTATACCAAGTGCGAAATGTTTTCTATTTCGTTTCCCTTTTCGCATCCTTTGCACCTGCAACTGAAGTTCCAACCGACTGCAAGTTAAAGTTATGAGCGACAAGTGTGTGAATACGACTTCCGGAAGATCAAGCCAAAGTGCCATTAGCACGGGGTGTGTGTGTGTGTGTGTGGGTGTGTGTGCTGCTGAGATATATTTCTTGTTGTGCTGAGACGATTTATTCATGGCTTAACATAGTCTTGACTAGGTAAAGTATACTATTTGGTGTTACACAACACTAGTCTCTTAATTTAGTAACACTCGTCAGATCACTTAGAGTCAAATCAGATAATTCAATCTCATTTGGAAGCTCAGCTTACACTCGACTCTAGACTCTTTTGACATAAACAAAGCACATTCTAATCAATGGTACGAAAGAGTAAAAAGCAACAAAAGAAAACTAACAATACACATTATTTCTTTAGGATAATTCCATTTGGGTCTTCCGAAAGGAATTGTGAAAACAAAAAAGCCGATAGACCAAAAGGAAAATTCAGATAGTCAGGGATGGAGAACAAACACAAAAGCCAAATGAAACCTATATAAAAGGGCAACTTAAAAAAAAAGAAGGAAAAAACAGAGAAAAAAAGATTTGATTCGGGTCAACAACAAGTTAGACGAAATTCGGTTGATTGGGGTTCTGCAATCAAGCTGTTTAATGTGCAGTTAACGCCAAGAGGTACACAGCAAAGCTAGCAACAACAACAGCAAGAAGAACAACAGCAAGGACTAAAAACTAAGCGCCAACAAATCGCAGCTCGAAGGGGGAAAAGCGCAAAGCAAATTCAATTGCCACTGTCATTGTTGGTGAAAAACAAGCAAAAGTGGGAGGCAACAGGAGCTCAGAGCCAGCAGCAAGTTTCCTGGATACTTGGCCAACCCACTTAGCTGATCGATTTCACGTTACCTTCACAGACTGTCCAATGTGCTGGAGTTTATTGCTGTCGTGTTGCTGTTGCTTGTGCATTGATGGTATTCCCACTCAATTGCTGCTGATGACTTGACTTTAGCTTAAGTCCTGCAAAAGTGCGCTACAACCGCATTAGGTGACTTAGATGCACAGTTATTTCACAGCATAGTTTGCAAGAAAATGCGCATACGCTGCGTTATAACAAGACATAAAATCCCATTGAAATGTTTAAATTTGGCTACAATACTAAGTCTATATTTCAGTTGAAATAAAGAGCTTATGCATAAACGTGTTTACTCATCTAATAATAGTTATTTTCAGCTTATTCCCAAACAGAAATCAAATGTTAGGCATAACACTTTTTGCTGTAAACGCCCAGGACCACAAAGCATGCACGTCATGCAGTTCCTGAGTATATGCCAAAAATGTTTTCTCACATATTTGCATATTAATGCAACATGTACGTATATATGCCCAGTGTGTATGTACGTGTGTGTGTGTGTACATTTGTGCTGTGTCCACGTGTGTGCGTGATGTTTGTGCAGAACCCCCTAACCCTCTTTGTCATTGTTGTTGGCCAACTTTGTGTTGCCACTCGTGCAGACAGTTCAAACATTTACATACTAAACAAAAAGGGAAAAAACCGAAAAATCCAAAAGGAAAAACCATTATTGAAGAACATGCGACAAAGGGATCCTAGGGGAGGGGAAGCACAGAAAGCAACTAACATTCATACTATGGCATTGCGTATACGTATTTTCAGAGGCAACTTTTACAGCACATTTTTATCACAATTGTTTTGATTTTACGACACTTTAAAGCTTTTACTATTAAATTTGAATAAATACCTTTTAAATATAGTTTAAGTAAATGGCGTTTATATGAAAATATGCTATTTGAACTTTCAACTTGGCTTAAAGTATTGAAAGTAAGTTTAATACTCAATGCACATTATAGCACACATAACTCCGTTTGTTTTATCGAAGTTCCACTGTTAGTTAGCATGCCTTTTCACATAATCCTATGTAAATTCTTGGATTTTTGCACGTCTAGTTACGCCCAGTGAGTAAGTTGTTGAGTAAGTGTAAAGTGTAGTGCATCTTCTTTTGCTTTGTGCACATTTCTGTGCGTGTGTGTGTAAGTGGAAAATATTGTCCATTAGACAACTAGCTAAAATCGAATTTTCATGTGCTTTAATGGACTTTTCTGGTGCAGTCTTATTTTAAGTAGAGAAGAGATGCATAGCTTACTAGAGTAGTTATTAATTTTGAAAGCTAGCTTATATTAATACATAAATTAGTCGTATTTTCGAAAATCACAAATCATAATTTTACTTGGCATAGTTCAATTAAAGCTAAACAGTTTGGAGTTTGCTGCAGGGTACACAGTAGCCGAGCAGACCCAGATTTAACGCCAATAAGTTGTTACCCACCATGGAATCTCTCTAGAGTCTCTGCAAGTATGCAAACTCTTTTAAAATCCCCAGACTGCAACCGCTTACCTATGCAAATACTCGAAGCCACTAAAGAGCCAAACATCAGATAACAGCATAAAACCAATGGACATGCCGAGGGATGGAACCCTTTTTTATATGCGTAAAAAAAGGTGAGATAATTATAATAATTTAAACGGCAAAAAGTTCAAGCTAGTTTCTACTATTCTTCAAGCAATTCCAATATTAAACATGTTTAAAGTAGCAAAATTGGCATAGAAATATAATTAAAATTCAAGCTACACTTAAAGACCATCTGGGACATTACTAACCCCCCAGCACTGTTAGTAGTACTGCGAATTCACTTGCATTGGCTTTGTTCAATTTATGACTGTCATAAAAGCCATGACAATAATTCTAATTTCCCCTTCAAGTGATAAAAGCAACAACAACAACAATAATAAGAGCAATAAACTCAAGCATCCACAGCAATAACAACAACAATGTAAAGGTTTTAACTCCGATTTCGGTATTATCAATTTTAGCGCTTTCAAAGCAGTCATAAATTTAAACAGAATTACATAATATTTGAACAAATCAATTGTTGTGTGCGAATGTGTGTGACATATTTGCATTTATCTGTGAGATAATAATTTTATATGCCAAAATGTTGTCGTAAATTATGCATGATTTGGTCTTACAAGCCCTCAATATTTTTATTTCAATAAAGTATTTGGCAAACCGTATTATAATATTAATAAATCAATTGAACGAAAGTGGCAAATAATTGTTTAAATATTGTGGAGATAGTAATAAAGGTGAGAAGTGTTGAGAGGTAGTAACATATATTTATAAGATACTTTAGACTGATTTTAGTTAAAGGAAAGGTTGTAATTCAGATTTTTGGAGCTATGTATACTTCATTTTAATTCTAAATTAGCTTACTTTCTAATAAACTTGTTAACAAAGGCTACTTAGGAGTAAATAGGAGGCTTTTTATCAGCCAACTAACAAAGGTTCTTTAGGGAACCCTTTTGTTTCCAATGTGCACTGCACTATAAATATGATTTTATTGTTTGCCATTGCTATTGTTTAGTAAAAGTGAAATACTCTTCACTTGCTGCACATGCACACACACACACCACACACACTTGCACACAATTTTCTAGTTATTGTTGTACTTAGTGCTAAAATGTTCCACTTCCAAAGCTATTTATCATAAAGGGCCAAGTGTTAATGTTCCTGTAGTAGAGCAAATAGAAGCAAAGTGTTTGCAAGTTTGTTTGCGACGTGCAAAGAAACCAATCAACACACTAACTAACTATTCATTAGCTGTCGGATAAATAGTCTAGCTAATTAACTACGTTTTACATCAATTTGTTGGAAACTGAATTAGCCAGATTATCTATAATTTAATGTGCATTGAGAAGCAAGTGGAAGTCAACAGTGACTGCTAACACTTATGAACCAAATATTTAAATTAAAACACAACCAAATAATTATTACTACATTAAATATAATTAACTATATTCCAATATAAATCAAGAACTTCCGTAGCAATCAAACAGGTGCTCATTTGCTGGACGTCACTGTAAAATCTATATGCGTGTGTGTGTGTTTCTATGTGTGTGTAAGTGGAATCTAAAGCTTGCAGTCAGAATATTTTTCAATTTAGCAAGTAATTTCAAAAGCTGTGCATCATGTGAAAGTCAATTTAAATGAATATTTAGACAATCCCTTGAATCTGTCATCAGTTTACATAACCAAGCAATAACCTTGGTACGAAAAGGAGATAAATTGATTTACCTGTATGTGTCTGGCTGCATGCACTAACATGTTAATCACTTATTGGGTAAAATTTGAAATGGATTTGCTGCTAGTCAAATTGCTGCATCACTTAAATTTCAACATGTTTCCATATAGAGTTTTTGCACCCGTGCTCGTCTGGGCTAATCCCAAAGCGATTCGAGTGAGCTTTCCCAGGCCACAGACTTCAAGAGCTGCAGTAACTGCTACTCTTGCTAGATTTCCACTTTCTCTTCTATTTTTCCTTTTTGCCGCTCACATTGTCAAGAAAGATGACAGTTTGGATAGCAAACGTATATATCAGAAGAGCTCATGGACATACCATACATATGCTGCGTTTAGCTTGTGGGTGCAGAAAAAAAAACTGCAGGCAGTAAACAATATAAGTATGACAACGAAATAAAGGAAAATAACAGAAAAATGAAGGAAAGAAATGACGAGTCGAGACAGACAGAATGCGGAGATAAAAGGCACAGTGGTGAGAAGTGGATCTGAATGGTTACACTGTAGAGAATTTGTCGAGCACTGGCATCGTTTTGCTACCCATTCACATTTGTCAAGTCCAACGTTTTCCCTGACATGCTTATAATAAAACTCTCTCACTTGAGTTCACCTATCGATTGCACGCCTACAAAGTAGACAACAATCGATAAAAAAACACTACTCTAATAAGTTTCTTCCTACGCTTTACAACACTGCTTCAAGTTTATTATTGTTAATGTCGTGTGTGAAAATGAGCGCGAATATTTTTGATTATAATACGGATTTGGATCATTTTCAACCTATTGTTGAGCACGTAGTGAACATAGACGACAAATTGAGCACTTCAATTATATATCCAGATTCAGATTACATCGATGAGAAGTCTCACTTATTCAAGGCCATTTGCCACAATGCAGCAGACAAAGGCAAACACGTTGAGTGGCGTTCTATTTTGGAGAGTTGCGGCAAAAATATTAATCACATCTATGACGGTGGTTATTGTATGACTGCCGAGATCTTCGCACTCGCCCAGAGGTTCTGTCCTCAGCTAAAGACCATAAATATTACCTTAACACACGACAATTTGCAACATGTTAACTTTTACTTGCCGCAATGGAAGACGCTTGAGGAAATCGAATTGAGAGGTCCAGCTCCGATAGAGGATTTACTACGGTCGCTTTGTCAACTGCCAAACTTGCGCAAATTAAGTCTCTGGGACTTCGACATGACTTTCTCGGAATGTTGGTATATTCAAAATTGTAACAATAAATATATTACACATAATATATCTTTGCAGGCAGGCACTTGAACTTCATATCGCAGATTAGCTATTTCGAGATTAGCTGTATGGAGCCTGGTTACCCAGCTAAGATCTCAGGACTGCTGAGAAATCTGGTCAGCTTACATGTCTACACGATGCCTGCTAAACAAACGCTCATTGAACTGGCGAAGTACTGCATAAAGTTGGAGAATTTGTATCTGTTTGATGGCCAAGAAAACGTTGCAGGCAACATTGGTTATTTCGATAAGCTCAAGTCCTTGGAGATCCATGATCAATGTGCCAGTGCATTTTTTCTGCTCAAATCTTTGGACCAGCGATATGAAAATCAACTGCAAAAGCTGATCATACCCGGAAAACGTATCTATATGAAGGAGGCGAGGAGTATTGCTAAATTGAGTGCCTTAACAAGTCTTTCTTGTGTTATTCCTGATATACTTTGTCTCAAGTACCTGCTTAATTTGGAACTGGAGCACCTGTCACTCTACAGCTGTGGCAATCTGGGAAACAAAATGTTGTTGATCATTTTACAGGACTTCAAGACACTGCGATCACTTGAGATTACACTGTGCAACAAGATAAACTTCAATGTTATCAAGGAAGCACTCAAAATATTGCACCTAAATGGAGTTGAGTCTCAAAATCCTTTCGAACTCAAGCTAATTGGTTCAAGCATAAAGCCAGAGGAGAAACAATGGGTAAGTATTTTAATGCCAACTCTGCTAAGAAATATAGCTAACTTCTGCCTTGATTTCAGCTGTCTTCGTATCCGTATTCCAACTTGTTGCACTTGACTTTGGTTTGACATAAGCTTCCCAGATACAAATCGAAAGTAGCTGAGCAATTTGTCTGGCCCTAAAGTGGATTGTAGTTTCCATCATTTGATTACATTAGTTGAAGGTACTTGGAATACAAACTCGTAGCGTATGGAGAGCACAAACAATAAATATGCAAATGTTGTAACCGAAATAGTTGAGATTTAGTTGGGAGAGTGGAGAGTATTGGTAGTGGCAGTTGTTGCATTGTTAGTCAACTGGCGAATGCACTGAATAGCTGAAATTAAAGGCATAATTCAGCAGTGATCACGCTGCCTGCCTCACAAATGTAACCACTTACCCCCACTTACTTCATCATTTGCGGTGGCAATACTGTACTATTTCTCATGATTAAAATTGCATGTGTGGCAAGTGGTTGGGTTGCCGCTGGCTGCCATTGAGTGGGTGCATTGGTGCAGTCGCAGTAGTTTCCACTGTAAATGCGCAACAATTATGGAGCCCAGCAGGCAAGCAGGCAGGCACTTGGCCCAACCACACACCCATATAATATCCGAACTAAGCGGTTTGTGATTTGCCATTGCCTGCTTTTAGGCATTCAAGCAAATTGTAATACAATTAGCGTCATTTACATGGTATGCTTCATACCTGCATGAGTGTGCGTGTGCAACTGTTTGCCTGGGTGTGCGTGTGAGTGTGTGTACAAAAGCTGCTTAGTCCGCACACCTTGCGGCAATGGGAAAGGGACCTTCCGCTTAAGGAGTATGCACTTGCAGTATTTCAATCAGCTGTCGGCTTATTAAATAATTATGTGCTGAGCACTCAAATTGTAGAATAGCTGCTCTCATATCATTAATGCCCCCATATGGCCATTTGCTACAAGTACTCAGCCAGCGGCTTACCATTTAACTTTAAATCCTTTCAGCTTAAACATATTGGTTATAAAATGCACCTAACTCATTATTTATTATACCTATCTAAAATTCCAAATGATTCATAACCAATAATTGCATTTAGTTAAAAAAATATAAGTTTTAAATGATTTGCGGACAAAACTAATGAAAATATGTGTACAAAATTGGGCACACAAATGGCTTAAAAATCTGCCACCATTTGGACATGTTTTCCATTGAAACTAATAACATTTAGAATGTTTGTTTTTATTCCAAACAGTATAATTAACAAAATAAAGCACTTTTTTGATATCTAATTGCATAAAACTATAATTTCTAAATTGCCATACTTTCAGGAGCCACATAAAATCCTACACTACATAGATCCACAGCAGATTGGCAACAGATCAGCGTTAGTTAGATAATGAGCTGCAATTAGTGGTCAAACAGGAAAATTAAAATGTTTATAGAAATTAAAATGTTTATTTTTGGCAAACACACATTAAAATTTAGTCAAACATTGTGATAATTTCGTTGACATTAAAATATTTGCAGATTACATGCAGGGGGTGGTTTTAGACAGTGGCCTCTTGGAGAGCGACACCTTTCCGGTCACAGTGCGATGCACTGAGCCCTTGGTGCGAGGGATTTTGCTGTCCGAATCACGATCCTGTACGGGCTTTAGTGGGTTCTCAAACACAATCAGTTCCATGGGAATGCCGCGTTTCTGCTTGTGCTTTGAGCTGAAGCTTTGGTCGCCAATGCTCATGAGCTCGAGAACCTCCGAGTCGCGTAGCAGCAGATAGTTATCCTCCTCGGGCATAAAGTCACTGGGATCTTGGCTTTCGGTGAAGCCACGCACGGCACGCAAGACACTGCGAGAGTTATGATAATACCGATCGTAAACAGTGAGTGTATAATACAGTTGGCGTGTTGTGTCGGGTGCCACCAGCCAAATGATATAGATGCCAGCCTTGTAGCCATGGTTCTTGGAGAGTTCATTCTTCAATTGTCTGTCCCGCAACTGGGCAAACCAAGTGGTACGACAGGCCATCACCATAATCGGTAGATAGTTATCATATTTGTGCTGATTGTTAATTAGCGCAGCATTCGGTAGACTCAAATAATTTAATCCCGGCTGAGTTTCAGGGCGAGTTTTGTCGCCGCCATAGGAAAGAGTCGCCACGCAACGATTGTCCTCGTAATCAAAGTCCTTTGGTTCAAAGCTTAGCAATAGCGGCACATGATCGTAGATCTCCAAGTTGGAATTCTCATAGGGAGTTGCATGTTTGTCCAGCATGTGCATCATTAAGTTGGATGGAAACACAGTTTCGCCGCACTTTCCCACGGGACATTTAGCTGGGATACGGGACAAACGTCGTACGGCTTCCTTATCGGTCTGATCGTGCTCGTCCTTGGTACTTTCCATAGTTTCTAAAGAAAATAATTTACAATTTTAAAAGCAGCTGTTTTAAAAATATGTGTGTTAAAATTTTTATCAAATTTTTAGTTGTGGATACAGCAGCAAAACGAGGCCAACTCTGTCAGCTAAAATTTTTATAGATTAATATCAAAGTTTGAACATGAAATTAGTAATTTTTCTATTTGAGAAAATATGCAGCAAAATGTGCTGAAAGCACAGCATTTATCACAGCACAGGGAGAGAGAGAGGCAGAGAGCGAGAGAGAGTGAGAGAAAGATAGAGACACAAAAGTTTTAAAGTGTTTTGTGCTTTGGTTAAGAATAAAAATCTACACTTGTTTGGCCTTGTGGCACGTTAATCCTCTGCAACAGCAAGTGGCATATGCATTCAGAGACGCAGCTGCTCTAAGGCAGCTCTAAAGCGACCAAATTGCAGTTTGCTTTCAGCATGGAGCCTGTCACAGAAGGCGATGCGATGCGGCATAAAAACTGTCAAGTTCGCATGTGTGTGTGTGTGTGTGTGTGTTGGTGTGTGCAGAGATAAACAAAAACGGAATTAGTCGACAAAAGGCCAAAAGCAAAGTGCCAAAATATTTTTTTTCTCTGCCTTTTTTGGTATGTGCAGAATAACCCAAAAAGCCACAAGACTTCAAATGGCCATTGGCTAGGCTTAAGACCAGCTGCTCTTAAATTATCCACTTGGTTTACAATTTTTAGGTCCAGCAGAAAAGTGCAGCAAAGAAATTGGTCTTAAACTAGTTTAGTTTTGGTGATAAATTTAATTTTTCTGATAAAAATAAAATTAATATAAATTTTTTGCTACTGAAAACAGCTAAAAGAAAATCCATTTTATGTACTAAATTTGTAATATTTTTGTTTTCAGGTAGCCACCACAAGGTAACCACAATTGGGCTCGCAAAGTTTCCATTTGCGTTTATGCAAATCGGCATAAACTAATTTTGGTCTGGATGACAGCCGCAAATTAATTCAAATTGAGTGATCACCGCAAGGCAAACAACTGCAATGAACAGGACCAGCACCGGCACCAATGGCAGTCATGCTTTTTGGCCAGGCCAAGTCCCCGTGGCGTGAACACACACACACCGACACAGAATGAGAGATGGTGCGGAAAGTGTGGAGAAAGGCCTCTAATATATGGCACAATATATATATGGCATAATATATGCAGCCTTATTACACACTGAGCACTGCAGTTGCAGCAGTCACTCGAATGGAATCGCATGCACATGCACTGTATATCAGCCTTAGCCTAGGTCAGTTTGCTGAGAGTTCAGCAGGTCAATCGGGGTCAACTGCCATTGTAAAGCAGTCTTAAATTTTACATAGCCTGTGGTTACAATTAATATTTGAAACTGTTACAGAATTTAACTTAAAGTTAGAGGCTATGCATTAAATTCTGATCAAACGTTAAGTGTGCGTGACAATCGTTGACATTACACAGCTGGTGGCCAGGACATTTCATCGACAGGACATTGATAGGAGCACAGAGAACAGAGACATCTTACAGGTAGTCATTTGTCAAGTTCTCTCTACATCGTGGTTGTGTGCTGTCTGTAACTGGTCTTGTCTGGCCTGCAATTTGTGTCACGCACAACTTGAAAGTCAGTTCCTGTTTCGACTTGGCCCATGTGTCATAAGCAGCTGACCGATAATCAGTCAAACTGTACAGAACATTCTTGCCCGAAATGACATCGAATCGGAGAGTAAATGTATCTATGACTGTGCTTTATACTTCGTTTGTCACGTAGTCGTCTATGGAGCTGCTGTAAGCTCACATTTTTGTTTGATTTATTTACCTTGGCTTGCTGCTGTTAACTGTCAGCTGTGTGGCGACATCAGCAAGGCAGCCAGTCAGCCAGCCAACAGTATCCAATCCAGTCACCCGATGATGTTGCTCTTGTTGGGATTTGGCTAACGGCAACAGATGTGGCAATGCTTCAGTCAACTTCAGTTAACGCCACGCATGCCAAATATCCTAACGGACTGCCCAGTCCAGTTGAACGAGTGTTTTTCTACAATTTTTTTGTATTCCACTTTCTGGGTTATCAACTGGCGTCCATATGTGTGCTGTTTGCTGTGCTGTGTGTTGAGCGTTTCTGTGGTTTGGCTTGTCTATTCAGCGGTGTACTTGGCGTATGCGCAACGTCTATTTGTTATGCTGTTTGACGCTGCACGCAAATCCAATTTGTACCCAGACTGTTTGCTTGTTAAGGACATTACCCTACATCATTTCATTCATTTACGGCTTTAATCAGACGTTTATTTTGAAGGCAACGCACAGTTTATTGAATTAAGCGAAGAACAGCAAATTTGTCTACCATTAAATCTGTTAAAAATTTAATTCAATGTAAGTGAGAGTGAAGTATAGATTTAGGCAAAGATTTATTGCCTTTTTAAGCTAATCAATTACATTTGAGGTGCTTGAAAAAAGTACATAATCAAGTTGTTTGATATTTGACCGAAATGATTTTCATGTAAATTTGTCAAAGTTTTGACAATTTTCGTTAGAAATTAATTTTATAGCTTGTCGCTTGCATAATTTGTATGAAAATAAAGTATACGCCATGTGTCGCCAGCCGCTCTGGCCATTTGCATGCCAGCGAATGGCAATTTTGGCCACTGTTGTCCTTCGCTGATTGCAGCAACAAATTGCAAAGTTATTAAGTTTATTAAAAACAACAGAAACAGTAGCAACAGCAGCAGCACCACTACCAAGACATCACTGCGAAAAAGTGGAGAGCCCGCGTAAATTCCATTTTGTTTTGCGCTTAACTTTTGCAGTTTGCCACTGCGGCCATTACTGTTGCAGTTGTTGCTGTTCTATTGCCATTGCCATTGCTGTTGTAATTCTGCATAATTTACTTGAAGCATTTTGCAAACAATGCAAACAGCAATCTCGTTTTGCCATCTCATCTTGTGTCCCTTGCTCACTTGCCAGTTACAAGTTGTCTCTCTGTTTTTTAGCCGGCAGTCAAGCTGCGAGTAGAAAGATTTTCGCTGATTCTCGTTAATGTTTGGGCCAGTTTTTCAGCACACTCCTCCGACCCCGTCACTGGCAATTCATTACCAAAACCAAACTCCATCATCATTCTTAGCTTGTTGCACCATCGCATTGTCACTGGCGACGAGTCGCCGTCTGTTCTTTGTCTCGTTATTATTCTTCATTTTCGAGTATTCTCTCTTGTATTTCAGTTATTATTATTTTTATACTCTCTGCAAGAGTATATTGGGTTTGTGCAAAAGTATGTAACAGGCAGAAGGAGGCGTGGCAGACCCCATAAAGTATATATATTCTTGATCAGCATCACAAGCCGAGTCGATATAGCCATGTCCGTCTGTCCGTCTGTCCGTCTGTCCGTCTGACCGTCTGTCCGTCTGTCCGTATGAACAAACAGATTTCAGAGATGGTAAGAGCTACAAGTTCGAGCTTGGTGTCAATCGATCACATATTTAGTCAGTCAATTCAAGAATCTTTTTTTTTTTTCGATGCCACGCCCCATTCGCCCACAATGAGCATAAAACTAGACACACCTCGGAAAAAATCGCTGTTTTCGGCGAATATCTCAGTAACCATGGCACCTAGGATCACCAATTCTGGTATGGAGGTTCTTAGCGACAGTGTAAATGCATTGCCATTTAAAATTTTGGACTGCCACGCCCCTTTTTTCCCCCAATACAAAACAAAAATTCTCAACTTTCGTTCCGTTTTTAGTCATTTGTTCATATAGTACATCATTGTAATTGTATAATTCGAATGGAGGCTAACTATATCAAACTATTCTAAAAAGACGCATTGAAATCGGACTACAAATAAGAAAACTAGAAGAGTTATAATATAGATAATTGAACGCAATATCACTACTGAGTGCAAGCGAGACAGAAACATACAAGCGTGATCGAACGTTTTCTCTGCTTGTGTGGCGGCAGCGCTAACCGCAGACGCTGGCCGCGCCGAATACACACATACATACATATAATGTCAAACGTGTGTTTATTCGCATACAAACAGATGTTTGATTTTGCTTAGATTGTTTTTGTGTCACGGTGTTTTGATGGAAGTACTGCACATTGTAATATCTCGATACCGATTTTAATAATTTAATCGGGATTAAAATGCAGAGAGTATTATACAATCGGGCGTGCTCGACTGTACTTTTCATTCTTGTTAGAAGCAACGTTTGATGAGGCAGCCGCCAAAAGTTTCTTGTGCTGTTTATTTTAAAATGATTTTTAATGGCAATTGTTTCAGATTTTCTTGCTTGAAATAAATATGAAATTGTTCCATCTATGTTAGCATCTTACTTGACTTGTCACATTTTCCATATTTCAAATGCATTCAGAGTAAACTCAGCTAAATCGCATTGAGATTTCACTTTAAGCTTGTTTTACATTCTGTAAATTTGTATGTCTTGAAAACTTTGTCCAGGATTTCATTTTCAATTTGTGTAGCTGGCTGCATAACCCGGTGAGCCTGTTGCAGAGCTGCTTACCCTCGGCTTAGTGTTATGAAAGATGGCCAGAACCCAGGTAAATTTCTGCGCACAATTTCTACATTAGTCAACATTAAAAATTTATTTGCTTTGAGTAGATTACACGCATACAGCGCGACTCCAAGAGAGAAGCTGAAAGAAAGAGAGACAGACAGCAGGAGAGTGAGTTAAAGAATAAGGAATAGGGGTAGTAAGAAAAGAATAACTTACATCTAAAGTTTTTTCCCCACACACAAAAGAAGCAAAAGAAAGTAAAAGACGAAGAAAATTACTGCCTGAGAGCACAAATGAGCTGGCTGCCTGCAAATGAAGTGCAGCTGCCAGTTTCACTTTGGCCAACGAAAAGTATGGCAGCAACAAATTTTAACTGCGCTTTAAGTTTTTGCATTAAAAAAGTTACTTCCTTCGATCCTCCAGTTCACATCCCTGTTCAAGGCGAACTTAATGATGCCTGGCAGGCAGTCTACAGTTAATCACCAGCGGCTACCACAACAGTGGCATTCAGTTGCACCATCCAGCGTTGAATTGCAACATGTTCACCCACTTCCCTTCCCCTTCCATTCCCCTTTAGGTGACCAGGTGAGTCAAAGAGTTATTGCCTACTGGTGACTCCCCGAGCATTCGAGTATGTGTTAAATTCGGTGTGAAAATTGTTGTTCGAAATGTTGATATGAAAAGTAATCCGAATTGGAGAAGGAGAGTGGATTAATTGCACCACACGGATGATTCAATGGCCTCGGCCTGGTACTCGTACATTTTCACTTATTTTATGGCATTCGGCAAATGCAAATTATTATTTATATCCACCTACATATGATTTTTAATTGTTTTTTCAATACTTTAAGGCATATCCAAGTGTTGTGCATTATTTAAAGCATTTTAATTGGTCGTATACAATTTAAAAATATTTTATTCAGTTAAGTCTGCCCATAAATATTTTCTTATTGCATGTTTAAACCCCTTAACTCATTTGCTATGCTTTAAAAACTAAATTGTCCTAGTTTTTGTGTAATAAATAATAAACACCAGTTGCACAACTTTAAACTAGTTCAATTACAATTAATTGCACTTCGATAACAGCTGCTAACAAATGGAATACAACTAACTGTCTAAACCAATGGAGATTTTGACACCAAATCTTATTTACGGCTTTTATTTCTAAAATTTGTAGCAATAATTGCTCAAGGCTGTGTAAATTGTATTTATTTATTTATTTATTTTGCATTTTAATTAAAACCAACACAGAATTTGCATCACCTTCCAAATCAAATTTGATTTGCGGTTTGTCGAATACTAATCGTCGTGTGGCATTCAATACAAAGAGACAGGTGTTTTTGTGTATAATTTAATTCATGATCATGAGGATTGTCAGCTGCTTTGTGGCTTAGAGATGAAATATACGACGCTTTAAATGAATTTAAGCATTGCAGATGACTAATTAATTGAAATGTTCTATTATTTATAGTCAAATATTTCAGTATGTGGTTTCTTGATCATTTTGCGATCACTCACAATGCTCCCAGTCAACGAGCAAAGAACGAACAACTTCCTGTTGCTTATGGGGTGAGCCGTGCCTCGGAGCGTATGTGTAATATGCAAATTGCGTGTCATTTGTTTGCAGGAACTTAAACAAAAAGCCTACCTGATGCGTGTATTTTATTTACACATTGAAAACCCAGACACAATACCTGATCAATTATTCAGGCGCAGTGCATTAGCGCTCTGCTCACATCGGCATAATTTGTGTGTCCTTTCTGTTGAATGTCAGTTTCGGAACTGTCAATTAAATATGCCAACGAGCAGTCGAATAAATTGCCAAAGTGCTTGTCGTTGAGTGCCAAAACAAATAGCAAACGGAAGAAAATCAAGTAAAATCATTGAACAGAGAATGAGGCAGATGATCCCATATTCAAGCCCAAGTAAATCTATTGCACTTTGTATTTTGTGGCTTTGGCCAAATGCAATTGGCAATTGCAAATCAGACAATGTCAGCACTTTTCTAACATCCTTTCTTAATGTTTATTTGCTGTTTCTGTAGGTTTTCATCGTATCGGCTTTGTTTAGTAAACATTGCATTCCATCCAAATGGCATCGGTTTTCAAGGAGAATTGATGAATCTCGGTCTGAATGCGGTTTGCTGTTAAATTAAAAATGCCAGCATTTGTCTGAATTTCTCTGAATGTGCAAGTACTCTAAGCACTTAGGCAAAATAACCTACTTAATTTTGTGCACACTGGTATTAAATTTGTTAAGTTCAGTTGTAATTTAAACATTCTGTTTTTTATTTCATAAAATTTCATTACAGTTTCATGATTGTTTACCGAAACTGGTTAGCCGTATTTTTATGCTGTCATGAGTGCATAAAATATTAAAACATGTTAAAGTTTTTACCCACACGGGCTCACACATATGTTTACTGGTTGTCTGGAATTTTTCATCTGTAAATTGTTTGCAGTCCAGTTTATTAAAACACAAAAAATGCCGTAGTAGTTATTTATTAAATATGAGTATTAAAAATTATTTCTCTGCTGCCAAACATAAATATTTTAACAGTTAATTAGCATTGCAAGCATAAAATTAACTCATTTTAAATGATGTCTGGCTACTCTTTGATTTTTAGACCCCGTACCCTAAAAAAGAGTAGAGGGGTCTATTAAGTTTGTATGGAGCGAAATGTCCGTAACAGGCAGAAGGCTTGTTAGCATTGGTACAAAATAACTAACAAGTTATTAACTAGCTTAAGCAGGCTCCCACTCTCTGCGCTAATTGCGCTCAGAGATCTCTGCCGATTAAAAAAAAATAATATTTTCAACTTTGAATGTCAATTTCTCAGCCAAATGAAGTGATATTTTGAAACGGGTGGACTTTTTAGACTCTCGACGACTAGTAGCATCGATTCCGTGCCAAAATTCCAATTTTTAAAATCGACCCCATTTTGACAAATTTTGCAGTGTTACCCCTTTGCATTTTTGTCAAAAATCGTCAAAATTTAAGATTAAGATTTTTTGATTCCAATCGATAGTCCTAGTCCTCCCGAGTCCAAAAAGTCATACCAATCGAAATTCGGACATCTGAGTCCCAAAATATTCAATATCAAAGTTGCATAGTTTTGACTCTTAGACTTTACGCTGAACAATAAAGCACATAATTTTCATACGCCTCCCGAGAGTATGCTACTGAGCAGCGTTTTCGGCCCACGCATATAATTTTCATACGCCTCCCGAAAGTATGCTACTGAGAAACGTTTTCGGTCCACGCACATAATTTTTATGCGCCGCCCGAAATTATGCTATACAATGTTTAAGTTTGAGTCTGTCGCTTGCTGCTGATTCTGATCGCCTGGTGTTTCACACAAAAAAATTGTCGATTTTGGCCCTTCGCGGATTTTTTTTCCTTGACCGCTGCGGTCTGCAGTGGCTAAAATCGTTAGTAATTTTTGCTGAAATACCAGGCCAACAGAAATATTAGCAGGTCGAAATTCAAAAATTATTTAACATTAACATTGACTTAACATTAGCATTGCTTTAACAGTGCATCAACAGTGCATTAACAGTACATTAACAGTGCATTAACAGTACATTAACAGTACATTAACAGTGCATTAACAGTACATTAACAGTGCATTAACAGTGCATTAACAGTACATTAACAGTACATTAACAGTGAGTTAACAGTACATTAACAGTGCATTAACAGTGCATTAACAGTGCATTAACAGTGCATTAACAGTGCATTAACAGTACATTAACAGTACATTAACAGTACATTAACAGTGAGTTAACAGGGCTTTAACAGTGCATTAACAGTGCATCAAAAGTGCATCAACATTAACATTGAATTGACATTAACATTATCATTAATGTCGCTTTCTGCAGATTCTGTTCGCCTGGTGAATCCGCTAGAAAAATCATCACTTTTATTTGCATATTCCACCTGTAATACCAACAGAACAATCAGTACTTGTTAATAAAAAGATTTATAATATAATAGAAATTGTTTTTATTTATTGAAATGGTTCAAAGAAGTAAAATCAAATTTTAAACATATCGATCGCTTGTTCGAACTGAATGTGAGATATTAAAACCCTTTGGCGCACATTCAATTAGACAGTCTGATTGGCCGTTAGCCACATGCCAATTATGTTTCCCTTGCTGGAAAACCAATTAGCCGTTCTGTATAGCCAACCGTGAGTGGATGCCACAAGCTGAAACTTCAACCCGGGCACCGGAGGCTCCACTCTCCACTCAAACTGAGATGTTGATAGCGTTGCCTTTAACTTTACATTTACCGTTACCGTTACGTTCACCGTTACGCTTACAGTTACATCTGCCCCAGCTAGTCGCCTTTACCTTTGCCTTTGCCGTAAACCAATTAGGTATCAAAAGGAGCGACGCGTTGTCCTTGTACATTAATTGGATTATATATGTCTAGTTAAGCAGGAACAAAACGTTTTTGGGTTAGAATATAGGAATATAACATTAGAGTCGCAGCCAAATACAAATTCCCTTGCAGTTGCTATGGAAAACGGTGCGTATGAGTAATCTTCAGAAGAGATTCACTGAAAAAGATACAAAGTTGTTAGAGAATCAGTTGAAAACATACTAATGCAATAAAAATAAACTAAAATACTTGGCAGTATTAAAATCTTATACAATATTATTTTTATAAAAAGTATAAAATTTATTCAACAACGCTCTACAGCCATTTATTAATAAAATACAACTGTTGAAAAACTTGTTACGCACTTAACACGAAAATTGCATAAAATAATGTGAACTTTAAGTGTCACTTGTATATAAATCTATTTAATCTGACAAGCTTTCAAATTGTGCTTGATTTTGTTATTGACTTCAAGTGAAATTCGATCAGTAAACTTGCCGAGAGCTGCAAATCCTTTGAAACACTTCAAAGTGGTAAGAGAAAGCAAGAGAGGGAGAGGGGATAATAAGGAAGGACACGGAGAGAGGAGACGGAGAATAAACTGCATTCTGCAGGACCTCAACAATGACATTAAGTTAAACAGTCAATGTCTATGCTGTTCAGCAAAGAAAGCTGTCCTAGTACCCCATACATATATATCTAAATATATATGTATTTGTAGGTGTCCGTGTCTGTGTGTGTGAATAAGTGCCTCACAAGCGCCTGGCAGTACAACATTTTCCAGTGTACCACAGTGTTCGATAAATGTCAACAAGCTCTCAAGTTTTAATTGAAACACTTCAACAAGTTGTGCATGAAATGTCAAAGAAATTTCAACAAAATTCTCAAAAAGCTCAAAATGAAATTAAACAAAAAAGTAATGTTAACTATCCTTCTGGCCCAAAAAGATCTGCAACAGGGCTGCAGCCTGTCGGCTAAGTTCAACAGTCAACAAGGCTTAAGGAAAGAAAGTTTTCACCCTTTGGGGTAGAGGCAGCACACATAAGTTAAGACTATAAACTGTCAAAAAGTCGCACAGTTTCCTCCTTGTCAAACAATGCAATTATCCTCATAAAATCCCCTTGAGGAACCACAACAAGAACAAATTGCTGTCCAGTTTCTGTGTACGGCAAGTTAATTAAAGCCGGTCTACAATAACATATTCCTTGTGTAAAAGTGTTGTTAAGTCTTGAAAGATATTAGAAAATATTAAGCTTAGAAATGGCTATAAATATTGTAGTTAATTTTAACATGAATGGAACTAAATTTCAATACGTTTTTCGATCCCAAACCGATAGTTAATTGGGAGTAATAATATCTCTCGTATTTGGAATCAAATGAAGTAAAACTTTAAGCTGTCTTTTAAACTGGCATACTGCTTTAAAAAGCTCAAATTCGTTGAATATTTTGACGAGTATTGAGACATACCTCATATCCCAATCTTGGCTGAAAAGCAAATCAAAAGGAGATGGTGGCAAAAAAGAATAGAAACAATAATTTCCGTTGTTGTCAACGGACAATGGTTGCCTTAAGGAAGCTGTCGCCTAGCCGTTTCCTGGCCATCTTCGCCTCCTATCCGGCTATCGTGCTCATCCACTCGTCTCATATCCCCTCCCACTCCCCCTCTCTTACTCTTCTCTCATCGAACGCTCTCAGGGTTCTCCACACTTGATGTATTTCCGACAGAATCCGACAGTTGCTATTTTGTTGCGTGGACGTTTCATTTGTCTGTTTGTTGTGAAACGCAATCGCATTTTTTGCACTTGGATTGCTCATACCCTGTAGCAGCAACTGTTGGGCATATTAATTTACTATTACTAACACACACATTTAAAACTGGTTTTATTTGTATATCTTGTATAACCTTTTAAATTTAATAGTAAAGTTTTTCCATCACATAGGGTATCTTCTTGCCGTAGCACAAGTGAATTACTTTTCGCTCATTTAGCATGTAAATAATTAAGCGTTTTTATCTTCCTTTTGTTATTTTGTACAGCATTTTCTAATTATAAACTGTTTTGTCGGTTTTAAGTGAGCATTTTGAAAATTGTTTCTGACAGATTTAATTAACAGTTCGAAGTTTAGCATAATTTTAAATGTTGTCCATTGCAAAATCTGTTTTAGCTTTGAAGTTTATTTCATTAATTTTTATTTCGTTTTTGATGTTGTTAATGTGCCCAATGAATTAAACGTTCCTTTGGAATAAACTTAAAGCTTTTATTTTGTATCTTCACAGCTCGTTTACAGTAGCTTCAGTAGCTCTTGTGCATTCATAGGTGTGTATATCAGATTGGATTCATCAATAAACCTCGACGTTCTTACAATAGTTGAGTTCCGATGGCCGTGAATAAATAGTTTTAACGGACGCCTGTTTTCGAATTCCGCCAAAACTTTTGAGGTTTTGATCGCAAAATCTTGTTTTATATTAACGTCGGAAATGCTTAATAATCGCAGTTGAGTACATGCCCTTATCAGTTTCAAATAAGTCTCAGACATGTCAACTGCGATATCGACCAATTTTATACGCAATTCCTCTAGTAATCTTAGTTGTACTAGAAACTGCACACAATGGGGATTTGAGAAACTACATGAAAGAACTCTCAAAGAATAGATACTCGCTAGTTGCTCAGCTTGTTTAATATCCGAGATGATTCCCCTGACATTTAATGATGTCAGGTTTATAGTTTTAGCCGATAGCGCGCCAAATATCTTTTCTGGATTATTTGTACAACTACGAACTTTTTGCTGTGGCTTTACATGGAAACTAAGTTCCTTTAAATCCGGACAACCCTTAATAATATTCTTTAGCCTAGCGGTGCCCACTCGTTTCGTCAAGTGGAGTGCTCGTAGATTAGCCATCGATTGGCATGTTGTCTGCAAAGCTTTGGAGCTTAACTGGACATCCAAAGAGAGTAGCTCCAACTTATCAAAGGGTTTCAGTGCAGTCTTAAAAATTTCTGCAATAGAATGACAACAATGACATGACTCAATTGAGTTTGTATATATATTTTTTACTCACTCTGATCGGAAATGTGTAGTTCTTTTAGCTGTGTTAAGTTTTTGGCGCTTTTTAGTATTCTTTGGGCATACGGTTTCTTTTTATATTGGTACAAAATTAAGCTTTGTAGATGCGGCATGCATACAATAAGACTGCAAAATTGATTGAAATAGTATTTTGATTTACCTGCATAGTTTTTAGCTAAGGAATCAATCAAATCATCAACATCGATAGTCAGTTTTTGTACATTTTCAAAAACAATGGCAAACATTTTAAGTTTACCATGGGATATGTCAGATAGAAGTATGATATTTTTATAAAAGTAAGAAGCCCAACAAATAAACACCAAACGAAAGTAAGAACAGGTCTCTGCAAAGCTGATGTGATCCTCCAATGTCAAGTATTCCAATATTGTCTCCAAACAATAATGGTTTAGATGAATAATACTGAGTGCCTGTTCGTTAGTCTTCATTCTATTAAAATAACATTGCGACTGCGAAAATTGTTAGAGCGGAATGTTGTTTATGTAGTTATCTTATCAAAAGATTAGATAATGAAACTACACAAAAGCTTTATGCAATGCAGTCGATGATTCATCAAAGAGAAATTCTGGAGTAAGAGTGGTAAGAGCATGCGAATATTTCACAACTAAACGTAAGAGATAAATAAAGAGAAACGATGTAATCTAAACTTAATGTAAGAGATGAATAAAGAGAAATGATGTAATCTTTTCTAGAGAGTTTAGAAAATGCCTATAAAATGTAAAAATACTAATACTCCCAAGGCAATGACTGATAAGTTAAATAAAGTGTTACTTTGCCATGCCAAAACATGATAATAGAGAACAAAAACCAGAATTAAAACTGCTACAATTACAACCGATTGTGCACTGATTTTTTGTTGTTGTTTTGTTTTAGGGTATTAATTTGCGAGGACATTTCGAATAAATGATACAATTTCAATTCTGTTCATGTTGTGCTTAAATGTTAAAAATGTATGGAACTACTCTTAACTGTCATTTAAAAATTCCATAAATATTAAAAAATATCAACAAGCTGGTGCAAATACACTGGCATTCCATACACCATTCCATTCACACACGGACGCATTAAGTTTTATTGGCATCGCACAACTACTGACCTACTTTATAAAAACCGAAGCTGGCTCACACACACACACACACACACTCAGGCAAATAACATAGCACACCTGCTGACAGAGCAGGCACAAATCACACACATACACTCGCACACACAGACAGATAGGTGGCACAGCACGAAAGCAGCTTTGATCTATGGCCTAGCTGTATTGCCGTATTGCCCTGAAGCCTTTCTGCCTTCTGCCAACCAGGCAGTATAAACAGAAGAACTTTTCAGAAAGTAATTTCAGCCATTTGCACGTTAATTAAATTAAAACAGCAAGTGCTCATCATCAGCCACAAAGCAGGCGCCCAACGACCGGAAACTAAATGGAGAATCAACTCTGGAATTTATCTTGTGGTATGAGAACAAAAACCAAAGCAGACTATTATTAAAAAACTTATTTAAAACACTTTTGCACAGACTGACAGCTATACTAGTTCAACTGTTCGTTGAACTTCAGATTGTAGGCGACTCATGTGCTCAATTTTAAATTCAAATAGGGAAGCTATTTAGCAATCGACCCGCAACCCATTAAATTGGTCACTTAAACATCTGCCAGATTAAATGCTGATAGAAACCCAAATCGGAGACGCTAAATCACAGTTTATGGCCCTTAAGCAAATGCAAAGAAGAGAGAGAGCGATTATTTTATTTTTATTTTATTTCCATGGCATCCATGTAGTAGAAAGTCGTAGTAAATGTGCACACGCATATGAATACATAAAAAGTCGATCAAAATGCATGGCAGAAACAATTTAAAATAATTCAAGAGACCCTTGCGGGCAGCCACAAACAGTCAGGCAAGACAATCAGAGAGAGAGAGAGAGAGAGAGAGGGGAAGAAAGAGAAAGTCCTGCAAAAGCTTCACTTCTCCTCATAAGATTATCCTGGAGATACTCTCGTACTTACTTATCGTACAGACAGACGAGCCAAAGTGCGTGTATGCAAGGAATTATCAAGTGTTTGTCAACACACATGCACACACACACTAGCACACACTCCCATACACACACAAAGACGATTGAGGGTGTCAGGCTGTAAGCACTACAAAGAGCTTATGTAAAGTGAAAGTGTGCGCGGTCGTGTCATAAGAAAGTGTCCGTCTCTTGTCTCTTTGTCCGTTTACACATGCGAGAAATGCGTCAACAGCAAACGACCGGAAAGATACATACACTTGCCCATAAGCACACACACGCACACACACACTGTTACACGCGCACACATTCATGCTTATGTTCATACATAAATAAGTTTCCGGATTAAACGCACACCTCGACCGCCATTGTCATCAGCCCAAGTTGGCGCAATAAAACCAAAATGAAACTGTGCATGAAACTTTTGCCTTCTTATACCCTCTACGCATATAATTACACACACAGGGTATCTGATAAAAAAGAAACTAATGTAATTTGAGTGAAAATGAAATTAAATTTGTTTTCCCTAACGTTCAAAGAAGTATTACTTTCACTAGTGTATCATGTGTGTGCTTAAAGTCAGTTTAATCGGTATCTGTTGACTGATCATTTAAATTTAAATGAAATTTTCTGTTTCTTAATTTCCAAGTCAAACATTATGTTCATCAAAGGTATAAATCTGATGAACAGCAAGAGTATCGTAATGAATGTAAGCTGCAATATAAAATAAAAACTATTTAGGATTTAAACAGATTTATAATTTATGGTATGTTTTTAAACTTAAGTAAAAGTCGATATTTTTAAGCATTTTCCTTTCAAATTGTTGAAATTTAATTCAGAGTATGAAATTTAATGGTTTATAAAAATTTGATAGTCGCTTTCTAAGAACAACTATAAATATTCTAAAAGAAAAGATATTTTACACACTTTTTTTTATTTTCAACAAATAAACGAGCAAAAGACAAAGGAAGAGCTGTCTGTTTTGTTCGTGCTTACAAAAATATTTCATTTTTATTATGTATGTTTTTGTTATTGTTTTTGCTTTCGTGTCCTTGCGAATGGTCCAAATTGTGGACTCCACATTCAATATTTAACAGTCTCAACAAATTACTTTAACCCTTCTCAAAGGCTCTGTACCCTTAAGGCTTTAAGTCATTTGTCAAAAACTGCAAAAACGGCTTAAGGAAAGCACACACATACACACACATCTGCACACACACCTACACACACCCACTCGAACACCAAGTCAGTTTCACACTTTCTTATGCAAATGCTGTGCTTATTTTCGTGTCTTTGAGGCGATTGGAGTGTAACCAGGATAAATAATAATATATGTATTATTCTGGGGCAGCTGGAAAATGCCTCTGGGATCGTAGATACCAACTCCAACACTTTTCTGTCAACTTCTTCACACATTAAGCCTACTTTACGTTTTGGTTCTTGTCAGATTAAATTACTTAGCCAGACGACAGCCGTTGAAATACACGTACCATTCATGGGCTTTCACTATCCTGAAAGTCACAAATTAATGTCAATTCCCTGAAGCTAATACAAATCAAATGCATGTCAAACACAACAAATCAATTTTCAGCACCTTTTTACAAGACAAACGATAACAAAGACCCAGTTAACAGTGCTGGCAACGTGACGACAAACACAAGTAGCCAAAGAAGTAGTCTATATATATTCTGATATAAAAATCTTTAGCTTTTTATAGCTTACCTTTTGAATACAATTTAAATTGCAGTCAAAAATAGCTTCTTTATTCAAAATAATACTTCAATTTTTTTTCGTGGAAAAACATATTTAAAATTCAACGAAATCTGAAGAATTTTTGTGAAAAATTTACATACAATTTGGCGGAAAATCTGCCGATTTTTTTTATTTGAGCTCCAGCCAAATCGAAGTGCGACACGAGCACGAGCACTAGATGAAGTGCATTATCCTGTTGAGGTAAACGACATAAAATAAAGTTAAAAAAAAAATGGGGAAAATGGTAGCCAGGTGTAACCGAACCCATGCCATTATAAAAGCTTATAATTGAATTTTTTATAATTCGCTGAGCTGGGCAACCAAGCAAACAACCAACTGAAACAACTCTGACCAGCCGTAAGTGGTCGAAGGTATTTCTTTACACTTTTTTTTTTTTGTATTTTCCGTACTTTTTGCAGTCTTTTCTCGCGTTTCCACATAAAACACAGCCGGCGCACGGCCAGAAGCTCGGACATTTAATAGTTGGGGCCCATAAATTCGCCTGCTCTTTGATACAATTAGGAGAAATGCTTGCTATTGGATTCTGGTACATCGCTGATAGCCTAACGTGGCTGGTTTGTGGTTTTCTTTATTGGTTGCTTCGTGGAAAACTGACGCGAATTGGTTCCATTAAATTTTTTGGGGGTTGGGGGCGAATTGAATGGGCGTTGGTGGTAAACCAAATGTGGGGGCATTGGGTGCAAAAAAGCAGACACAGCAGGAGAAAACCACCAGTAAAACTGAAAGCAAATGTCGAAAGTAAAAGGATTTATTTTTTTTCAACGGAATAATGAAAGTTTAGATATTTATAGCAAACCAAAACTGTTCAAATAAACCCACATCGATAGTCTTCGTTTTAAATTAACATTTAAGCGGTTGGAATGCATTAATAAATTTATTTTTAATTTAAATAGATATTTTTGTAAAATTCTGCTCAGGTTTGTTAAGGATTGCCTAGGACGTCAACAAATTTGACAGTACTGAACATGTTTTTTAATTTACAAAATTTAATAAATTTCCTAAAAAGAAGACATCTACAATTTTCGCTGGTAAAATACTGCTAATTAAATTAACGAACCTTGGCTTATCAAATTCAAGTCAACTTTTGCAAGCACCACGATTTCAAGTACTCTTTCTATTACCAATTTTGAACAAAGTGCTGCTATGAAGAAAAGCGGTGAAACTACCAGCAAGTTTCGCATACAATTGTTGTCGAACAAAAGTATAGTCTTAGTGGAGGCAAGCGGATATGAGTCGGAGATATTTTTGCCTCGATTGAAGAACAATTCCATCGGTATGATCAATGTCATATATAGCCGACAGCCTAAAGTCCAAACTAGTGATACACGACTTTGCGGCAATCGGGCCAATCAAAATGGACACCGAAGGTTGATCACCAGAACGGCAGGATTATCGCCAGATCAAATCCCCGTTACGAAGGTCAGTTCTCAGGGTCCTCAATTTGAATTGAAGCTCATTTCAAACGGAAATGTGGTGCTTGTGGAATGTAACGGCTATGAATCCGAGATATTTTTACCTCTTATTTCTAGTCGTTGCGTTGCCTTGAAACGCGTCTCCGCCTATGAACTGACCCAATATGCGCATCCAAAGAACACGATCGAGCATCTGGAACTCACGCCGAAGAACAGCGATAAAGCAGCTGCTATGGCTGCTTCACTAGCAGCTCAGGCCGTGGGTTTAACCAAGTTATTGGTTTATCTTCCGCTACAAGAGAAGGGCACCAAGGAGAAGTCAGTTCAGTGCAAGGAAAAAACTAAAAGATGGGTTAAGCAACAATCAAAATCAGCTGGTGACGCAAAGGTTATCGAGCAACCGAAGTATAGATCCATCTATTCCAACACTAGTTAAGGACGTATCACATTGGCTTTAGACTTCAAAAAAAGGAAAGAAAAATATGTATTGACATAGATTCAAATATCGTTGATTTCTCTTTCTGTACCGTAATGTAAAGCAGACGTATTAAAGTTTTGTACATAAATAGTTTGGCCAAGCAATGATGCATTTCGAAAACAATCAGCTAAAATTCTCTATGAAGCTGTTGCTCGACAAGAACATCGTGATGGTCGAGTGTCCAGGCCGTGAACCGCAACTATTTATGCCCGTTTTTCTCGACAATTCCATTGTTCTACAGAATATCATATTTGATAACAATGCACCGTTGCCTCACCGAATCAGACCAAAATTACCGATCCTTAAAGTGGCAACATCATCAAATGTCAAAATGACAACGGCATATTCCCATGCGGCCAACTCCAAATCGAAACACAAACGTCAAAGTGCCAACACATTAGTGCCGATCAAGAAAAATTGTTCGAGGTGGGTTCGTTCTGGCACCTATGCGCCCGATGCCACTGCTGCAAAGCTTGGCCATCTTGATGATCCGACGTTACCAGTTGCGGGTCCAACTCCTGCCACATCAGCTGCTGGAAAGCAGTTGAAACTGCGCTTGAAGAAAGCGCCCGCTACAATTGGTGCCAAAGCAGCTTCCAGCTTCGATACGGTTCGGGGTCTTTTTTACAGCAATTGTAAGCAAACTGCTGCCTCCAAAATGCCGGCCGTCATTAAATTACCCACGTTAAAAAAATGACGACCCGGAAGTCACGTGTGTATCTCAATGCTCGCAGGCGCAACGAAGAACTGCGCGGACATTGTGTGACACGTGACATTCAGGCGGACAGTGATAATAAATGTGTCATATGTAATAAATTTTAAAATTTTTATTTTATTTATATGAAAATCGAATAAAGTATAGAGCAAATCATCTGATTCATTGGGATTGTCTACGAAAAGGATTGGAAAGGTACTGTCTCGCGCAATTATAGGGTAACTATTGGAGGTAGTAATTATATTTTAAATAATAATACATTTAACTATGTTTTATACCCAAAAATGTTTTTACTAACCAACAGATTAAACAAAAAATTGATTTTTGTACACAAGTTTTACTGTTTCAATTGAATTCTTATCGTTTTCCAAAACTTAAAATCAGTTAAGTGTTTGAAAAGTGCATTTAACTATCGATAGCAAAATAAATCGCAGGTATCGCAGTAACGACAACTCGATAGTGGCATCGATAGTTTGCCAGCCCTAGCGATCGCCGCACTGCCCGCCACTACAATTAAAAAGCTTTAGCAATTGTCAACTGACAATTGTCTTTGCCAAGCAATTAAACTAGAAAAAGCTGGTAAAACCATAAAATGTTAGCCAGCAAAACGATATTATTTCATCGTGTATGCATCATACATACTATACGTATGAAAGCTGATGCAATACGTTTACGTGTTTGTTTACATTTCGCTGGCAGTTGAAATTGTGCAAGGTAAGTTCCAATACAAAACCCGTCCGGTTAACTGAATTCGCACCAGCTGGCCGTGCCGGGTGAGTATATCTAATCTATCAATGATTACTCATGCGCTGAGACACGTGGCCTTAGATTCCACATGCAATTTTATATTAATTTAGTTGGCATTTTATTTTAGTCTCGCGGTTATGGTGGAACGCGCCGGTTCGCTAGATAAGCGATATGAATATTTTGGATTTAAACGACGACTGTCTGGGTCATGTATGGAGCCATCTGACGGAAGATGATTATAATAACTTTGCCCAAGTCTGCCGGCGGTTTCGTAATGTGTTTATTGATCACTGCGGTAAACGAAATCACCAATTTACCATCGACGAAAGCAAAACAAAACAACAGCTGATAGAACTGTGCATTTGCCGGGAATCAGTTCACACCCTCACCATCGATCTGGATCATTTTAATACGGCGCGAGTCAACAGAAGTCATGGATGCGAAACGCCTTTAATTTGCTTCAGCACCCTTTGCTTTGCCTTGGAGGGCATGGTCAACTTAGAAACTCTGCTGGTGAAGCAACTGCAATATATTCTCCTGTCCGTTGAGAAACCATTTGAGCAAATCTTTGCTGCAGCTAAGAACTTAAAGGCATTAAAAATCTTGGAAGTTCGCTCAAGAGATGGTAAGCCGCTTAGAATCACTTTGTATACTACATTGTTAATAGCTTACTTATCTATCAGATTGGACCTATGACAACCTGTGGCTACTAAGACACCTAGAGGAGCTGCAACTTCATGTAAAGAAAGTAGCAGCCTCCGTGCTGGTTAAAAACTGCAAAGCGAATCCCAATTTAAGGCTGTTACATCTCGGCTATGACTGCGTGGAGGGAAACCTAAAGGACATAGTCTCCCACTGCCGCAAACTGGAGAACCTAAAGTTTGGCATGTTGGCAGAAGCTGCTGCCTACAAACCATTGGCCAAACTACTTAAACTGAAAAGGCTTAGCCACTATGGAATACGGCGGAAAGACTCCTTTCTGCCGGTGCTCAAAGATTTGGCTGTGCGGCCGCAGCTCCAACAGTTGGAAATCGATGGAGGCAGCCTCAGTCGTGAGGAAATGGAGCAAATTGTTCGACTAAACGGTTTGCAGGAACTGAAATGCTTCTGTTTGACGGCCGAGTGTGTGGAAATGCTGGCACAGCTCACACAACTGCAGAAGCTTTGCCTCTGGATGTCTAGTAGACCCGACATATCGAATGCACTGCTAAAAGTTCTGCGGGAATGTAGGCAGCTACAGCTGCTGCGTGTTGCAACTGGCACGATATCGGATAATTTCATTAACGATGTAGCCAAACTGCTCATTGACACCCGAAATAAGGAAACACAGCAGCCGTTGCAACTGGAGATTCCAATTCCAACTTATACTGTATCTATTGAGGTAAGGGATTATGATTTTATAAGTAACTTAAATTATTTATACAAAAATTTAAACTTTTAGCAATGGTCATTTCGAAACAGCCTGTTTCACTGTTCACCCTTTGAGGAAGAATCTTGGAAAGCCTAATTGGGCTGAGCTTACAGCATAAGTAAGGAATTTAAAGAAATCAGGTGGGTTTCAGTTTAAATAAATAGCAAATAAAATCAAATAATAATGTTTTTATCAATACAGGAAGCAGCTGATAAGAGGACTGACAATAAGTCTACCGTTTAAACTGAACTGATCAATGCGTTAAGCAGTAGCAACAGAAACTAACTACTGACAATTTTTTAATTGGCCAGTAAAGAAATTCATTCACAATTCATTCGAATGAATTTAAAATCAATTTAATTGAGTGTATTTTAACATTTTCATTGTTGCTGATGAGACGTCATGCATACAAAATGATGTATAATGATGATGTTGTTAATGCCAATTTGCCGAAGAAGAGCTCTCGAGGAGAAAAGAGGAAGAGAGGCGACAATAAGAAGACTAAGAGGTGCTATCCAATCCGTCAGATGAACAGTCATCGCTTATTTGTTTCAATTTAAAACAGTTTTTCTGTTTTTCCGCATGCCGGGCACGCTTTAACACGTTTACATTGAATTAAACGTTGCAGTGAGCAACAACAGCAATATTACAGATAACAACAGCAACGATAACGCACACAACGCAACACAACACAACACAGCCACCGAACAACAAGAGGAAAAACAGCAGAGTAAAGTGAAAATCAACAGACATTGTTGCTGCGAATATCCCCTTTGTGCAAACGCTGAAAACATTGGAGCCGACAGTAGCAGCAGCATCCGGAAAATGAAGTGAAAGAAAAACAGCAACAGGCAACAGACAACAAACTGCATGCAACATGCACAACAACAATGCACTTGAGAGTAACCTGATATGATATTGTATACATACTTATATTACATATGTATATATTTATATTAAACAACATCTTAGTTTAACCATTATGCAAATCACGAAGGAAAAGAGCGTTTCAAATGGAACTTATTAATCGCAAGTAGTTAGTATAGAATAGACTGGCTAACTGTTTATAAATTAAATCAGCGTTTCCGTCGAGTTGTTGCTGTTCTTTAACATGTTCATGGGCAAAATTCAACATCCTGACAACAGCATGAATATTTTATGACAATGTGTGAAGCCGCACATTATTCATTAAAATTTGCTTCATCAACAAAAAGCAAAAACAAAAAAAAATCGAGTAAGCCAAAAGCAAGGGCAACAACAAGAACAAGCTAAAGAACAACAACATAAAGTACAACAAGAGCGAAATTGAAGCAAACGAGGCGGCAGTAAAAACTTCCAATTACTCAAGCGCGTTCTCATCCTTCGACAACGACAACATCAACTGAGATGCACGCTCTCTCACACACACACGCACACACACTCAAACACTTGTACAAAAGTCTCATAAGTGTGTGCGTGTGTGTATTTGCTTTTAATATCCTTTTCTTTGAATAATTCATGCATACAACAAGGCTGACCAACGACTGAACAACATCAACAACAATCAGCCGGTACAGAGGTCAAAGGGTTGGATGCTCAACAAAGGGGGTTTCAGTTTATTGTTGTTGTTGTTGTCGTTTTTCAAACGCATACCAAAGGCAAAACTTATTAATTGGCACTTGAGCTGTGGTTACCACAGACCAAACGTGCTCGGCTTGCCTGCTTGGTGGAGCTCGAGCTCATCCAAAGCTCGTTGAGCTCGCGTCGCCGTCATTCAACTTTTTGAACAGGCATAATTTAAGAGGTTTGCTTTTTTTCTGTTGTTGTTTGTATCGGAGGGATACTTCCAGCCCCTTTGGACATTGGACGCGCAGCATTGCTGGTAATCCACTCAAATAACAAGCAACAACAGCCACATCAACCGGCCAGACAGCAACACGAAGCTGAAAATGACAGCAACAAGGTTGACGAACATCAGGCAACAGTTATAGTAAAACACCCTACCATTAAGCAATATAAACATTATGTTAAGCTTGCACGAAAATCAGTCAATTTGGTTGATTGATAAGGCAACAATAGCGAATTGGCTTATCAAGAGATTAAGGCGACAATATAAATAAATATTATTAAGCTTATAGAAACATGATACTGTAAAGAAGTTGTTGGTTATAAATTGTTAATTAATTTAACTGCTTTAAAGGGTATTTAAATTACAGGGTACGAGTCTGGCTTGCAACTGCATGTGTCGTTGACTGACGCTTCGTCACACGTGACAGTCTCGTTTCGTTCCCTCCAGTGACTTGGCTATTGTCACGTTTTAACATTTAAATTAAAATGTTTCGCTTAAGAGAAAGAGAGCTGCAAAAATTGCTTACGCCTGGTAAAAGGCACTGCAAAAAAAATATATACAATCTCAGCCACATACTTTTTTAATACAAAAAGCAGAAAAAAAAGAGATAACAAAATGGAAATACGCGCGCAAAAAAAAGAGGAGATGAAATATATATATACAACATGGCTGTTCTCTTTGCTGGCCTGTTTGGGGCTGTCTTTTGCAGTTGGTGCTTTTGCCAGCTGCACTTGAAAGCCGCCTTGTTGGCCATCATTGCCAGTGGCCACTGTTCGAGTTGGCCAACGCTAACGCCATCGCCATCGCCATCGTCAGCAGCATTGCCATCTACATTTGTTCTTCACTTATTCAATGCCGCCGCAACGCCATCAACAGCGTCGGCCAACACGGCGTATCAGTGTTATTCGAGGGGTTTTAATGCGCCATACAAGAGCTTTTCAGCTCACTTCTTTTCTCTGCTCAACACAAAAAAAAGAGACACAAGCAAAAAGAAAACTTGAAAAATTGCATAAAGTCATAAAGATGTGAGTGTATGTGCGTTCGCATTTTCCTCTTCCTTTTAATTTCCTTGACTCGTACTTTAAACGCACAATAATTCCGCGAGTATTTCAATGTTTTCCATTAAATTTTTTAATCGAACAGAAATCGAAACGCATCAATGATTTATGAAAAACCTTATGGCCCACACAATGTTCAATGCCATTTGTTGCACTTATTTCCCAGTCGAATTAGCTAACTGCAATCAGGCAAGAAGTAATCAAGTAGCGACAGCAGCATTCGCTGATGACGTCTTAACCTTGTGTCCTGCCATGCGATATCTTAATGCACTTTTAATTGAGCTGTGTCCTGCGCCACCTGTCAAGGGCGAGGACGCGGCGCAAGGATCGCTGCGAAAATTGAAAAGAAGTGCAGAAAAGATAAAAAATGAAGAGATGGGGGAATGAAAGAGAAAAAGAGATTATAATTAAGGTTGCCATTAACACAAGAGTCAAGTGGAAAATTCAGACACCGCAGGCCAACCCACCCAATCCTTTCCTGCTGTTGCTTCCCAACCATTTTAATTGGTAGCCATTGACAAGTAAATTACGCATACGCCATGTGTTGCCATTAGTAAGCATAAATTATTGAAAACATGAGAATTTATGCGCAAATTGTCATATTCAGAGCCTCTAAATAACACCTAGACACACCAAATTGATTAATGCGAATCTGCTAAAATTGTTCTGCCTAACCGCATAATTAAATATGAGAATAATTAGTTTGTTTTAAACAACGACATGCGCTGCACGTTTTAAATATCAAAAATTAATTAAACTGACAAATACTTTGCAAATAAGTTTAGTTTACTTGGCAGAGTGTTTGGTAGAAGAACATGTACAATTCGATTAGTTGAGTGAAAACTTATAAAACTCCTGAAACCCCTGATGTGTTGTCTTCTTTTTTATGACAAGATTATAACACTCCATGAGCCGTGTCATTTAAAGTAATAAAAATAACCATCTGTCAGTAGTCATGTTTTATATAAATTATTCTTTTCAATTGAATTGGTTTATGTGGAAAAACTATTCACATGTTTATTGAATTTTATTGACAGGGCTTCCTGTGTGTGAGCAGCAGCTGTCAGCAGCAAATGCGAATAAATTGTATTTACCCACAAATCCAATTACCTAATGATTTGTTTTTACATATAATTTGGATTTCTTTGTGTACTTTTTTTATTCCCTTTCTTTCTTTTTTTTGGACAAACATTGACGAAATCCATATGCACGTACAGTGCTGCAAATTAGTCAGCAGACCGTCTGAATTGTTGTTTCTTTCCTTTTGGGGCTTGTCTTAAGTTATCCGTCACTCGATTGATTGTCCTGCTGTTGATTTGGATGGAATTCATTTCGAAATCTTTGATACATGTTTTCCTTCTTTGCTTTGCTGCTGACAGTTTGTGGAAAAAATCAGCCATATATAATTGATGTTTTATTTTTTTTTACTCAATGAAATTCGTGCTCAGAAATGCCAGTTTTGGGTTGATAATTATAATGTGATTTTTGTAAAGCGGTTAACTTTATAAATATGTTGTTCTTAAATTTCTTTCTACTGTCCAGTTAATTGAGGTAATTGGCTTTTCCAACAAAGATATTGAAACTTTGATTAGAGCATTTCTAAATATAAGCAATTTGGCATACACAGCGCTCTCATATAAAAATTAAGGTAATTAAAAGCGTTTATACTCCTAATTTGATAAGATTTTACAATGGCCGAGTAGAAATCCAAATACCGATTTAATGGCTATTTGTTTGACCTTTAAGCTGGAGCTGCCCTAAATTCCTAATGTCCTCGTTGTCACAGATAATTCCTTTAAATAAAGGCATATAAATTACTTATGTTTCTTAGAATATAAAGCCCAGGTCTTTTCCCATTTAATTGTCAGATTTTGCACAAGTCATAATGGGCTCTGGTCAAAAGCATATCTCAGTTCAAAATTGGCCAATTCCCAAACGGTAATCAGTGATCATAAACTAGTGCGTCAAGTGGTTTTTGGTGCCATCGATAGCGATAATGTCAAGATAATACCGTTTGCGATATGAAAGTCATATAAGAATGTGCCTAATCGATGTCGGGCTTGTCATATTGGCCTCAAACGCAGTGCCATGAAGTACTACGTGACTGCGATTTTAATCCTTCAGCTGCTCGTCAGCTGCCAGTACGCGGCTGGCAGACTTTCGCGCATATTGCCCTTCGCTGAGGGCGAACAAGGTGTACCTGTGCACGGTGACTGTGAGTTTCGAGTAAATGGCGATCTTAACGACCCGGCACCGCTGTTTGCACGTCACAACTCCTATGAACTGATTGTACCGGATCCAACGGATACAGTGCGTCTGGTAAATGGCGAATTGCTGGATATGTTCTGCCCCGAAGCGGGATTTGCGGCTCCCTTCAGCAATCGTAGTCAGCTGACGGTACAGTGCCTGCAGCAGAAATACTTTCTCGTCGATGGACTGATCTACCCCTTTGCTAACTTCAGCTGCACCAGTTGGCCAACATACTCGGCTCTGCGCACCGGACGCAAGTGCAATGGCGGCACAGATCTGGTGAAGGTGGGATTCGAGCTTGAGGACGAGGGTTTTCTGCAAACCTACGATGTTTGTCACGACGAGGTGGCTGAAGCCACACGTTATGTGCATCACGTGCTTTACCCCTCCAGCTACGATTATCAGCACGGCGTATCACGGCCCAACTTTATTACCTTGGACTTTTACGGTGGACGCGACGTGAATCGAAAGTACACACAGATCCAGCAGAATATCACAATTAGCGAAATTCTTGGTCTAGATGCCTCGCCGTATTTCAATTATACCGAGGATCGAATCTTGGCACGTGGTCATATGATTGCTAAAACTGATCTGATCTTTGGTGCTATGCAAATGTCCACGTTCCTATTCATCAATGTGGCTCCTCAGTGGCAGAGCTTCAATGGCGGCAATTGGGAGCGTGTGGAATCAAGTGTACGCAAATTCGTGGCCGATCAGAATCTGACTACGGACTGCTATACCGGAACTTGGGGTATCTCCACGCTACCCGATGTCAATGGCATCCAAAAAGAACTGTATCTGGACTTTGATGAGAACAACAATGGCTTAATTCCTGTGCCCATGCTGTACTTCCGTGTGATTATTGATCGTGAGAGCCGTCATGGTATCGTCCTAATCGGTGTCAACAATCCTTATGCTACTTTGGAACAAATCCAAAAGGATTACATTCTCTGCGAGGATATTGGACATCAGCTAAGCTGGGTCTCCTGGATAAAGGAGGACCTACACGAGGGTTATTCCTATGCCTGTACCGTGGAGGATTTCACAGAGGTGGTAAAAGATTTGCCACTGGAGGATCTGCATACTAATGGCGTGCTGGGCTTGGACAAGGAAACAAGTACCACTGACACGTCTAGCACCGCTTCATCAACAATCACCACCGAGGAGCCCTCAACGACTACTGTAGACACGTCCACTGAGTCTTCTAGCACTGTTACTCCCACTTCCACTACCGAGGAGACGTCCACCACCGAGGAAACTTCCACCACAGAGTCTTCCACCACCGAGGAGACTTCCACCACAGAGTCTTCCACCTCTACCTCCACGGAGTCTTCCTCCACAACTGAAGATGATACGACAACCGAGTCTTCCAGCTCTGTGACTCCATCGTCCAGCACAGAGTCTTCCTCCACAACCGAAGAGAGCACCACCACAGAGTCCTCCAGCTCTGTTACTCCCTCTACCACTGAGTCTTCCTCCACTGTAGTAACTGACAGCACCACTGAGTCCTCCAGCACCGCATCATCCACTGTCACCACAGAGTCCAGCAGCACATCCTCCAGCTCAACAGCTACAACGAGTGCTCCACCCACGCCCACCCCTGGCCCCGACCCAAATACATGCCACTTTAACATCAATGGAGATTTGAAGGATCCTGCACCTCTGCTCACTCCAACGGGTGCTCTCAGTTGGTTGCTGCCTGATGAATGGGGTCGCTACACCATAGAAGAGGGTGCCAGCCTAGACTTGCACTGCACCTCCGCATTGGCCGTACCCTTCAACCGGTACACTGCTCTCACAGCACGTTGTTTGGGCAATCAGCTCTACCAGGCAGAGAGTCAAGAGGTCGGCATTAGATCCTTTAGCTGTCAAACATGGCCCACTTATGAGGCCATTCGTATCGGAGATCCTTGCAACGGTGGCACCGAATTGTTGCAAATTGGCTTCAATGTAGCAGCGGGACTACTGCCCCAAGTGGAGCTCTGTTACGATGAGTTGGAGCAGATTACACGGTATGCGCGTTACGAGTTGACTCCGGCAAACATAGCCTACCAAAGGGACGTGGCACAACCCGGTTTTCTACGTGGTGACTTCTACACGGGCAAGGACGTCAACATCTACTACGGAGTGAACCATCAGTTGGAAGCTATTAGCTCGAGACTTGGCCTGGATGCCAGCAAGTATTTCGACTCCAGCCGAGATTTGTATTTGGCACGTGGTCAGCTTGCAGCTCGACATGACTTTGTGCATGGATCAGCCCAGAGAGCTACCCACTTCTATGTGAATGCTGTGCCACAATGGCGTAGTATCGGCATTGGCAACTGGTTGGCAGTGGAGCGCAGTCTCCGCCAGTTCGTGGCCGATGAAGCGCTCAACGTCAGCGTCCATGCAGGCAGCTGGGGAATCTCAACTCTTCCCAGCGCCGAAGGTAAGCAGACACCGATCTACTTGGATGCGGATGCAGAACAGTTACCTGTGCCACGTATTGTCTATCGTGTGGTGATTGACCAATCGACTCGCAAGGGTATTGTCCTTGTGGTTACGAACAATCCACATGCCAGCCTAGCGGAGATTCTAGACGAGTATGTGGTGTGCGAGGATGTGGGCGCTCAGTTGAACTGGCTGGACTGGGAGAAGACTAATCTGGAGCACGGCTATGCTTATGCCTGTGCCGTTGAAGACTTCACGAGTGTCGTCAAAGATCTGCCATTGGACCAACTGCAAACGACCGGACTGCTGGGTGTCTCCTCATCTCCAGCGGCACAAGACTGCAGCTTCCGTGTTAACGGCGATCTGGTTGATCCTGCTCCTCTCTTCGTGCTACGTAATGCCGAGGGCAAGGCGGAGTACCTTCAACCCAATTTAGAGGGTCTCGCGGAACTGCAGCACGGGGAGATACTCGAGTTGCACTGCAGCGGAAAGAGTTCCTTCAAGGGACATTTTGATGGATTCTCAAGCCTAACTGCCAGCTGTTGGGGACAGAAGGGTTTCCTGATCGACGGCAGTGTCTATCAACTGGAGGACTTTGTCTGCACTTCCTGGCCGAGTTACACAGCCCGACGCACCGATCGCAGCTGTAATGGCGGCACTAACCTACTCGAGGTAGGTTTCCAGTTAGCAGAGGACAATGATGAGGACGATTTCCTGCACACTTTCGATGCGTGCCACGATGAACTGGCGGAGGCCACACGTTATGTACATCACGTCCTGTTGCCAGGCAGTGCGCAGTACCAACGATCAGTCAGCCGTCCCAGTTTCATCACGGGTGACTTCTATGGCGGCAAAGATGTGAACAACAAGTACACACAAATCCAGCAGAATGTTACCATCAGTGGCATTCTAGACATGGATGCTTCACCCTACTTCAATATCAGTGGCAATGTCTATTTGGCCCGCGGACATCTCTCCGCCAAGACGGACTTTGTCTTCGGTGCCGCCCAGCAGGCAACCTTCTTCTTTGTGAACGCCGCTCCTCAGTGGCAGACCTTCAATGCCGGTAACTGGGAACGCATCGAGGATAGCGTGAGGAAATTTGTAGCCGATGAAAACATCACAGCCGATTGTTATACCGGCACTTGGGGAGTTTCCACTTTACCAGATGCCAGAGGTGTTCAACAGGAGCTTTACCTCGACTTTGATGAGAACAATAATGGTTTGATTCCTGTACCCATGCTGTACTTCCGTGTCATTATGGATCGCGATAGTCGTCGCGGCATCGTAGTCTTGGGTGTAAACAATCCTCATGTCAGCTTGGAGGAGATTAAGAAGGATTATGTTATCTGCCCCGATATTGGCGATCAAATCAATTGGATTAGCTGGACTAAGGAAGATTTGAAGAAGGGTTTCTCCTACGCCTGCACAGTCGAGGAGTTCACCAAAGTTGTCAAAGATTTGCCCCTAGAAGATCTACAGACAACTGGAGTTCTGGGTGTAACGGCCAGATACTAAACAATATAAATCCAAATTTATACTTAACTAATCTAAGCACGAATACAATAAATAATATTATTTAACACAGCTGTTGTCCATCGATAAGATAAACGTGTTTTGCTGTTTATAACAAATCCATTAAGGAATTTCTCATAACGTTTGTCATGTGCACGTATTCCCAACAAATTTACCATGACTTTGACATTAGCTTATCTGTTATTTTAGAGGGTACGAGTCTATTGTAGTATTTAATTGATAACTTTTTTAATAGCGCTCTAGTAAAGGTATTTGGCCGGGAAAACTCGGTTTAATTACAAGTTAAATGCTTAGTTTTGGATTAGAATTTCGAGTAGGTGACTTTATATATTTATTCTTCTAAAACAATTTTCTTGCCATCCTTACTGCCTTTTAAAATCATCTAAAAACTTAAACTATTTCAAATATTAGCTTTAAAAATACATTTATTAATCGCATCAGCTATTAACAGTAAAAAAGTATTTGTAATCACTTCATAATGAAGTTAGCAAACAAAGTGATTATTTAATAAACCATGACTATCAGCCATAGTATAATTAATCAGTTAGTTACCCATTTACCTTATGTTTGTAATTTTAATTCATTTGTTAAATGAGTTGAATGCGCTTAAAGTCAACAACAATTAAATCATAGATTGAAGCATAACCAGAGTACAATATAAAATAGAATTGACGTGAGTAGAAAAGTTCAGTGAATTATAAAAATTGAAAACGGAATTAACATGTTTATTCGATGTCAACTTGGCCTGTTGGCCTGTTATCTATTGGCAACAACAGTGACAGTCTTGGGCCATGTTAGTGCCTACAAAAGTAAGTGTAGCACTTATGTTCAGCTAAAAACCTTCGGTAAAACTGATTTTTCTTGGACTTGACCAGAGTTTGGACAGGACTGTCGGGATATATCTTGTGCTGTCAATGAGCATTGCATTGTCTCGCATGTGGCCTGCGAAAAGGATCAACGTGATGGCGAACTTTGCGGATTGTACCCGAGATGTGTGGAACGTCCATTGAATCCAGGTGGGTGAAAGAAAATGGCCTCATTTTCATTGGTCCATCAACTAACTGATCCGTTTCAGATCAGCAATTGATCGACACCACATCCACCACAGCAAATTCACGTTCACCCTTCTATAGACCCATCATCAGCACGATCCAATTGAATCATGATCCAAACATTAAACTACACACGGACCCGGACAACGGCTTTGAGCTATTGAATCCGGAATCGGTACTCGATTCGGATAAAAGACATGCGGATCAGGTGCAGGCCAATGTTCTGGTCGTTGTCCAAGATAGGGCCCAACAAACGAATGCCAATCGTAATCCCTATTACGCTGGCCAACCCTGGCGACAGTACTGCAATCCCTACTACCCCTATACCTGTAGCTTTCAATCCACGCCTTATATGCCTCCTGTCTCGAGGTCCGCTCCGGTTTATCCGAATGCCCGTGCCGGTACTGGGCTGCAAATGGTACCTGCAGCAGCATCACCTCCTTGCTACTACAATTGTTATCCCCGTTATCCGATCAATTATCCACTTGGCAGATCCATTAGCCCCTCATCCTTGACCAACAACTATTTGATGTATATCACTATTTAGTGGCTAAAGTGTTGAGTCTTTCTTTCAATTCTTTTACTCACCAGAGTTTGCATCTGGAACGCGGCATAGACGTTCTCCCCAGATGATATATCCACCACCAATACCAATATCACAATTGCCACCTTTAGCTGTAGCACCTAATCCCCGTCAAGTTCAACCACGTCAAGCACAGCCAACAAATCCGTATCTCTCTTTTGGCCTGAACTATCCGGCCTATCCGGCTTATCTTTATCCGAACAACGGCTTGCCCCGAGCTCGTCAAGTCAATGCAAATAATCCCGGCTACTATAATCCCATTCCACGCTATTATTCCTTCAATATCTATGTGAGACTGCCCTTTTCGGGTAACTCATCATAAGCAGATCAAAGCTACTTTTGACCATTCCTCTTCTTGTTATTCTCTTGGTTTACCTATTCCCAGATTCTCCAGACTTCCTTGACTTGGATTCAGATCCAGAATCGTTTCACAATATTACCAAAAGACAATTTATGCCTGGACCCATGCCAATGCCAATGCCTATTCCAATGCCCATGCCTATGCCGATCGTGCGGCCCGTTCCGATTCCAGGACCGGTACCCATGCCAGGTCCTATCTATTACCCTCCCTCACCGCGTAGGCCGTGGCCATTACCCATGGCTATGTATCCGTATCAAATGTACACACAGCCAATTGTTATACTACCGATTGGTGTGGTTGGCTTTGCAGGATCGGGATACAGTATTAACCAATATTATGGACCAGGCGCCTATTATAATATTTATACCAATCAATATACAACACAGAGACCCTACTATGACTACTACAACAACAACAACAACAACAATTACAACTACAACAACAATTATGATTACAATTCATACGGATAACAGAAGTAAAACTGCACAAAATTCCAATAAAAATTTTAAAATAACAAGAAAATTCCTTTGTGTTACCAAAAATTTCCTCTATAAATGAATTTTCAGGTATTTCGGTGGAAAGACTGAAGCGATCACTGAAAGCATTTGGAAATAAACGAGAAGCGGGACAAATGGGCAATGGAATGGGCGGTAATGGAATGGGTGGTAACGGAATGGGTGGCAATGGTATGGGAATTGGAGGAAATGGAATGGGTGGAGGAATGGGAGGGGGAATGGGAGGGGGAATGGGTCCTAGGGGTAATCCAATGTGTGGAAACCAAATGGGAGGACGAGGCGGTAACGGAATGAATGGCAATGGAATGAATGGCTACGGCATGAACGGCAATGGCATGAATGGCAACGGAATGAACAGAAACGGAATGAACGGCAATGGAATGAACAGAAACGGAATGAACGGCAATGGAATGAATGGCAATTCAGTAAAACGACGAAAGCGCGATGTGAAAGGATTTTCGCGACAAATTGACGCTGGACAACAAGGTAACGGAATGGGAAACGGTAAAAGAATGGGAGGAAATGGAATGGGTGGAAATGGAATGGGAGGTAACGGAATGGGTGGCAATGGAATGGGAGGAAATGGAATGGGTGGTAGAGCTGGCAATGGTGGAAATGGAATGGGAATGGGTGGTGGAATGAATATGTGTGGAAACGGGATGGGCATGCCAAATCCAATGCTTGGACGTGGCGGTAACGGACCAGGTGGTAATGGAATGGGAGGGTACGGAATGAATGGCAACGGCATGAGTGGAAATGGCATGAATGGCAATGGAATGGGTAGAAACGGAATGGGCGGCAATGGAATGGGACAAATGGGAGGACGTGCCGGTATGGGCGGCGGTATGGGAAATGGACAATGGAATAGCAATACCCAAGGTCAATGGCCAAATAATAATGGCAATCAGTATTCGGCACAGATGTCGACATTTGCCAACGACCGACAGGGAATGCAGTCAGCTTCATACTCGATCAATGGTCATCCCTATGGAATGAACGCGAACTTTAACGATGGACAGGGCTTCAATGTGTCATCAAATTTCGGAACTGACCTTACCGTGAATCAATCTGCAGTAAGCGATCAAGCAAATGTTGTTAATATGGAGAGTTCTGTCACGGCTGGCTATGCAAATGGCGAGAACAGAAGTTCGCTAAGACCGCGTCGTAGTACAACCGAGTCTTCAAGTTTCTTTTAAACTTTAATTGAAAATTTACTTCAATAAATTTAAAAATGCATTTTAAAAACAATAATAGCTAAAAAAAAATTAAAGCAAATCGTTTGAATCAGTTAATACAAAAATTTCCTTATAATCTTAATCATACCACTAACCATACAACACATAGATGCGTCGAACGCAAGATTTTTTGAAAGCAAACGCTAGCTTGCTAATGGACCCCCACAGAACTTCGGCAAAAAGCCGAACGCCTAGCGCCCCGGAGAGTCGATCGCGTCTCAGCAAATTCGACGCTGACGAGAGTAAGTTTAGTCTGATTCAGTAGCTCTTACCATCTCTGAAATCTGTTTGTTCATACGGACAGACGGTCAGACAGACAGACGGACAGACGGACATGGCTATATCGACTCGGCTTGTGATGCTGATCAAGAATATATATACTTTATGGGGTCTGCCACGCCTCCTTCTGCCTGTTACATACTTTTGCACAAACCCAATATACTCTTGCAGAGAGTATAACAATAATAGCTAACAAAAAATTAAAGCAAATCGTTTGAAACAGTTAATAAAAAAATGTCCTTATAATCTTAATCATACTTTAAAGCTGGCGACTAATTTATGACCTATAATAAACTTTAATATTAACTGACAAATGATAAATGTCGTGAGTAGCTGGAAATTATGATTAATGCAAAATTACTGATGCTTAAGGTAAGTAGTTAGGTGAGCTTAAAATAAATATATTCTCGACTAAAACAATCAAAACACAATCAAAGCTGTTCATACCTGAAATTAGTAACTTAGCTCGGAAGTGGTGTAAGGTAAACACAGAAATATATATGTATGTGTATTAAAAGCTCTCTCACGGCTTGCTCTCTCTTTGTCGCGCTATCTTAAATATCAGTTGGAGAGTTGTGCATAGCGGGTGCTCAAAAAGAGAGTCAGAGTGGCAAGCACTGCACAAAGTAAGAGAGAGAGTAAAAGCAAACGAAGAGCGCGAACAAAGTGTAAGCATAAAAGTAGCTGTAAAATGTGCAGAGCGTTCAGTCAGTTATCGGACACAGTGGTTAGCACTACGCTACACTGTCAATCATGTTTTACCTTTTGCTAAATTTGTTGTTGATCGTGACGTCGGTCGAGATTGAAGCGCGCGAAGCAATAAAGCCAGAAACTGAAGTGGGTCAAATAATAAAAGATTTTGAGGAAGTGCATGTGATTGACACAATTCGGCAAGGTAAGTAGAAGTCTCATTAAAAAAGTCATTCCGGCATTTCTTCTTCTGAAGCTACACAACTTTCTCTTTTGCTCTTTGAACGTTATCTTATTGATAAACATATAGTCATAAATTATGCATTTGTTTGTGCTTATCTTTTGAAATTGTTTCTTAAGTTTAGAGATAACAGAAAACATAATATTTACACATTTGACAAAATTACTTAATTATTTATTCTGACCTTGCATGATTCATACATGTTTGATGCGCTGGGCTTAAAAATCTATTTACATTTTAAAAGCTGTTGGTTTGTTTGCTTTTATTAATAAGTAAATACAATGAATATTTAAAAATTTAAATGCGAAAATTGTAGATGCTAAGTCTCATTAGCTGCACTTGCTTAAGCAATGATTAAATATTCAGTTTAAACCATTTCGCTTCTTACAGGCGCACCCTGTATGCTGAACATACAAAAGGATTTGCCAAGCTCGAAGCAGGTGCAGCCGCTTTACCTGCGTCCCAATACAAACATCTATTGGTTGCCCAATGAATTTGGTCAATTGCTAGTGCCACGAGGTGAGAGCATCGAGCTCTACTGCAATTCCAGCTTTGCCAATGTCGGTCATACAGGGTCCAGTCTGCGTTCCATAAGCGCTCGCTGCCTGCACGACAAAACCTTTGAGTGGAAGGGCGGCAAACAGGAGTTTAAGGACTTTTACTGCAGCCATGAGATGAAATATACAGTGGAGCGTTTGGAACAGTCATGTGGAGATGGCGCACAAATTTACCGTGTCGGATACAATTTGGGTGCGGGTAGGTTTGTGCATACCCTGGAATTGTGTCACAATGCAGCGAAGCTGCAAACTGAGTATGCGAAATTTCAATTGCTGCCGGCTAACGAACACTTTCAGCAACACGTGAGGCGTACACAGTTCAGTGCCGCCGGACACTTCCGTGGCTACAACATGGACAGACTCTACTCGAAGGAACATCAGCGTGAGCAGGCGATGCGGCTGCTAAAGCAATCGCATACTCTGCTTGGCAGCAATATGGAGGATTTGTTTGACATGAAGTCGAGCCTTTTTCTGTCACGCGGTCATCTGGCCGCCAAGGCAGATCTGATTTATGCCAGCCAACAGCGTAGCACCTTTAACTACCTGAATGTAGCGCCCCAGTGGCAGACATTCAATGGTGGCCACTGGGCAATTGTCGAGGATGAAACGCGCCATTTTGTGGCACGCTCCGGTCTCTCGGTGACCGTTTATACGGGCACCTATGGCGTTATGCCATTACCGGGTGCCGCTGATACCAGTTTTCATCTGACCAATGATGCCAACAACACAGGGGTACTGCCCGTGCCACGTCTCTACTATCGCCTGCTCATCGACAACGATAGACCCTGGCGTGGCCTGGCTCTGGTGGGTGTCAACAATCCCCATGCAACACTCACTGAAATCCAGGAGTCATATATGATTTGTGACCCATTGCCGCCACAACGTGTGCCCTGGCTACGCTGGTTGCATCATAAAAATCTCAAAAAGGGATATCTCTATGCCTGCACCGTTGCCGAAGTGGCAGCTGTGGTGGGTCATCTGCCAACGCAGCTGGAAAAGGTGCACGAGGTGCTCTCAATAGAAGTTAAGAAAGACTTTAAAGACTGACTTAGTCGATATGGCAATAACTTTTGTTTAATTTATCTTTGAAAATTACACAAGAAACTTTAATTTCTTTATTCTAAAGAATTGCTGGGAAATTAAGACGACAGTTCCACGGAAACAAAGATAATGAAAATTTGTTTTATGTTTTTATGAAAAGTTTGCGTCTGTTTTGTTATATTAATTCTTAAGGTACGTAAGTCAACAAAGATTACTTACGCATATAATGTTAACTGTCGGCTAACACAAAAATATAAAAATAAATATAAAGATATATATATTTATATATATTCTGCTGTTTCTCCAACTCTGGCACTTCCTTTCCGGATGGACGCAACAGCAAGGACTTTAAACGTGCGGAAAGCAGTTGGAAGTACGTTTCAACGTTTTCAAATCAGTAAATGCAAATGTAAATGTATTGAAAGCTCAAATGGGACCAAAGGCAAGGGAAAAGTAAAAAAAGAAAGAAAAAAAAAATTTATGGTAATGTGTAAGACGAAAGAAAGAGCGAGTACGAAGTACGAAAAGAAATTCAAGGACGCAAATGCCGGAAAAGGGCAACAAAACCAACGGAAAATTTAAGAAATTGTGTCAGACGACTACGCTTAGGCCTTTGTACTTTCCTCGCTTTATGCTTAAGAGTGTGTGAGTGAGTGTGTATGTGTGTGTGTGTGCTGGAAAAAAGGATTAAATCAATGTTGCGGAACAAATTGCGTTATGTGGGTAGGTAATACAGAGAGCTATTTCATTTCTTCAAGCTAACAAGGCAACATCATAACGATGGTGATATAGATGTATGTGTATGTGAAGAAAACACTCTTGTGCCTAGCACCACAGTCGACGACCCAATTTGATGGTGTCAAAATCACACGAGCGTTAATAATCGGGGATCCACATGGTTGGTATGATTTGATACGTGTATGGTTATTCATACATATATTAACTCAATTAACTGTGTGCGTTTGTGTCATTAAAGATCATTAGGCCAGGACAACTCTTTTGGTCTTTTAAAATACATTTATTTATTTGATTTGTATCGGTTTTTCAGCTCAGCACATGTTATTTCAATTTCGCAAGTTTCTCTTGTTTTAAAAATAGCCTTAAAGCCATTTCTTTCAATACTCAATCTCACTCGCAATTAAATACAAAACAAAGTCGAAAGTTTGAAACATTGAAGAATTTTTATTCTCTTGTTGATGTCAAGTTTTTGGGTCGTGACTTTGGGACTGACTACGCTGGTGACTTTCGTTTTTCAGCGCAATAATATTTCGCTTAAAAAATTTGGTAGGTTTTTTTTTTTTCGTTGCTTGTAAACTTGGCACAAGTTTATAGGAGCTGGGGCACAGAGGAACAAAAAGCGAACAGCAAAAAAAATAATAATTGAACGCACTTCACGCAGCTGTTGTCTGGTATGGAATGTTTATTTTCTTCTGTTTTCTTTTTAATTTTTTTTTTTTTGGTTTTTTTGGTTTGTTGTTGGTGAGAAGAAGGATGTGTTGCGTCCTGTGGTCGTCAGCGGAAATTATTATTTATATTTTGTATTCGTCGCGTGGCATTGTTAGTGCGGCTTGATCTCGATACACTTTTTAATATTGCCACATTTTGGTAACGGCTTTTGCTCTGCCATGTTTTTTAATATTTTGATTAAAATGCATATTAAATCTTGGCAAGCAACAACAACAATATTAACAACAACAGAAAACCAGAGAAAAAAATGAAATGGATTAAATACAAATTGAAGCATAAAAATATAATATAAATAATTTCCTGTGCCTGGCTGTGTTCTCTGTGCACCCAGTTTCCTTCCGCTCAACCGTGTAACTACAAACACTCCAGCTCGAATTGGGCCTCGAGAGCAACACACACACTCACACACGCACACACACATGCATACATGTAAGGAAAGTCCTTTTGGATTGCATGCAAAAGGCAGTCAAGTTGAAATATTTTGTTAACTGTGCGTAACTTCCCAAAAGACAAAAAAGAATGTACACAGCATATATATACGATATATATATTTACGATACGAGTGGAATGGAGAATTGGAAGTGTGTCGTTTGGGGACAAACGAAACAACAGGAAGCACGCATGTAAGCGGCATGATTTATATTGCAAAATTGAGGTTTATTCATAACTGTATTCATTTCTTTAATCGATATTCAATGGGTGATTGGGTCGAGCCGATCTAGGATTAAGCTCGCTGCACTTAACAACAATTTAGTTAATTCCACACAAGTTGAGCTTAATTCAATTCGAGGGAACTGAGAATGGAGAGCTGAGCTCAACAAGGATAAAGCATGCATAAAGTACGTGTACACAATGCAAACAGCTGCACACAGGCAAACAATAAGAGACACAGAGAAAGGGAGGGAGAGAGAGAGAGCGGAAAGCAAGGAATACAATATGAAAATGGCCAAGAAATTGGCGTTTCATTTTACTTGCATAGCAATTGAAATTTGCAGTGACAAACTACAAGGACTGCTTGTTGGAAGTAGGAAAACATGACGACAATGACATCTAATATCCTTATTGTTGGCCAAATGCGAATTTATGGCTAACAAAGTCCTTAGCTTTGGCTTCAAGTGTCACGGCAGTGCTACATTCCCTTACATTTTGCAACTGACTGCCAAATGGCCGCAATCAGTTACAGCAACAGGACACTAAATGCACTCGCAAGTGCTAATAAGAATGTGGCTGCCAGGAAACTTAGTTCTAACACTGCAACTTGCAACTGGAACTGCTGCTGCTTCTGCTACTGAGAGCTTCAGGTGAGTCTTGACTGCAGCAAGGTGTGTGGTTAATTAACTAATGGCTGAAATGTCTGTCTAGATGGGGATTATGCTAAAGCCATAAACAGATACTTTTGTGGACAGATTTTGTGGGTTGTGTATTGAGTTTAAAGTAAACCACAATTATGAACTATAGGTTTTAAAGGATTTCAAGACTTTTCTGAATTTCTGTCACTACTTTTTGATTGAATTTACTGTTTCATATTTTTGTAATTAAATAAAATATCTAAAGACAGACAAAAAAAAAAAGGCAGAAATCAATTAAAATAATTACAGCACTAAAATAATTAGTCCCAAGTACAAATTGGATTCGTTTGCATAAGGGTCGATTAACCTGGCGCACTTTTAAAAAACAAATCAAAAGCCCAATTGTATATATACATATATATTTTAGTCAACTCTTGGGCAACTCGGTCGGAACAGCAGTGGAAAACCCTTTGATCTCAGCACCAAAGACCAAACCAGTTGTATTATCGTTGCTCTTGTTTTTGATTTTGTTTTTGTCCTTGGCTCTTTTGTAGCTTATGAAATATTTTATATATATATTTATATATATGCTTGTATTTTCGCACATATTAAAATTCATACCTACAGTAGGCCCTTTGTGCTGGCTGCCAAGTAATGGCTTTATGCGACAGAAACCAATTTATTCGTCCTTCCCGTTCCCGTTCTCATTCCCCTTCCTGTTTCAAATTACCTCCCAGTTTGGAGTGGATTTGCCCCAAATAAAAGGGATGACAGAATAAAGGTTATCGCCACTTTAAACCGGTCCTGTGGCGTTCACAACTTAAAGCAGAATTCAATTGCAATTTCCATAAAATATTTTATTGATTTGTGTTCTAAGCGGCATTAAGTTATTGGAAGGAAACCTCATTTACCGGTAATAATTTGGCAAATTTATTTGGTAATTGGTTTCCAAAAGATTTCTCAAATATTCAAAAGTCGTTTTAGCAACCATTTCAACGTTTAATAGGTTCATTCGACTTTCGTTTCCTTTTCGAATATTAAAACTATCAAATAAATTGCTGGAAGTTGACTTTTTTGACTAAGAAATAAACTGGTTTACAGCTGGTACTAAAAGTGTGAAAGTAACAAATTTTATTCGGAGAGACCATCAGTGGCTGCTACTAAAGCCAAAGGAGCAACTGCAGTAAAATGTCTAGTAAAAAGAGTTGTTGAAATAAATATGCCTATAGGAAAAGACAGGTCCTTGGGGAAGAATCAACTATCGTAATTTTGGAGAACACACACTTGAAAACTATAAGCGCACCTTAACAACAGACACGTACAATAGTTTAAAAATATTAAGTATACGTAGCTGCAGTAAAAAATAAACTGTAGCTCTTTCCAGTTCAGTATTTCTGCCATACGGTAAATCTGTGCTGCGTTTTTTTTAGCATTTTTTACCAACATGTTTCCCTTGAGTAGCAGTCGTGGCACATGCGGAGGCAGCGGCACTTGCAACATCACCACAAATCCACAACACTTGCCACAATTGGCATGTCGCTGCGGTTGTGCAGCTTGTGCTGCTTGGCGCTTGCTGCTTGTAGCTGCTGAGAAATGCATATAAAACCACAAAAACGCGGTAAAACGATTACCAAAATATGTGAGCAGAAAAAATGGTGTTTGCGTAGAAGATTTCATAGCGTAAAGCGTTAAAGAAGCTGCAGGTGCATGAAACATTTATTGGGGCAATGCTTTGAAAGCTATCAGCTGGCATAACTGCAAATTTGAATTTTATTTGAATGCCTTTGATTTATTAAAACTTAATCAAGCTTGAAACTGATAAGCAAACTCAATTGATTAGTTGTTTATGCCGTCATTAAATCAAATTCAATTAGGGGATTTTAGTATGATGCGACAGTTTTCTTGTTAAATGCCGTAACAGATTTTCGTTTCACACTTGAGCAAATCGAGGATTGACGAGTTTGACGGGATAACTGAAATGTGCACACAACCAACTTGGTCTTAAAGTAGTGGGTGTGGGTGTGTGTGTGTATAAGTGGGTCAGCTGTCGTCTGCGACACTTCAAGTGTAAATTTGAGTTCTACGAGGCGTCTAAACAAGTTCAATCAATGATAAAACCACACGCACACTTAAAAATGCCAAATGTTTGTCACACACACACACACACAGTATATACGCACCCTACGTGGTAGTTTTATTGCCTTTGATACTGTCAAAGCAATTGAATTGAATTGAAAATGCTTGGAAAGGCGCAAAAAAAAGGGAATTGAGAACATGTTTTCACGCCAATCGCTCTGGATTTGAAAGGGCAGTCGATTCATTCACTCAATGGCGTTCATTAGAGCGCTTTAAGGCATTCAGTTGACCCTGACAATGACTTATCCTCGAACTCGTCGACCTCCTCGACTTGCTGACAAATTGCAAAACCAGCGTATACCCCAGAGAGTTCAAGGGACACTGCCAAAAATACCGTAGAAAAGAAAGAAAAAAGTAAAAGCAAATACGCGAATTTGCTATAAAAAATGTATTTCAATCTATTTTCTACTGTCTGTAACGGCTCCTGTCGAGGATTTATGGCCTCTGCGGTTAAATACGCCAAAGCGTTAGCATTGCAGGCAAATATACATGAAAAAGGGTTCGATTTATGTGCATATATTTGGCAAGCAACAAGTTCTTAACTACCTTTAACTTTGAAAACTGTTGCCCAACCCACTTCATTTGTGGTTTATGGAATACATTTAAAGAAAACTCCGACGTTTATGGCTTGATATAAACAATAACTTAAACTTAAACTTAAAAATCTTAAAGCGAGTTGACTGTACTGAAATTCAATACCCTCATCAACCTAGTTAACTTAACAGCTGTAGATAATGCCATATAGGCTTTAAGTTGTCTACAAAAGATACACTCTTAAGTTCCAAGTTAACTCGGGTGTAAAGATAACCATTATTTTATACGATTTCATATAACTATGTTTATTATTTTTAAAGCTTGTGCCATAAAATGAAATGCCTCAACTTAAAAAAAAAGTGGGAAAGTTTAATCATACGAGAGTCGGAGCATAAATTTTATAAAGCAGCAACTGCGTGTCAAACACACAAGTACGTGTACACTGTGCACCGTACACTGTACAGTAAGTACACTCAACGTCAGATCCTTTAAACTGTAGTTTAACGAGCTGCTGCCATAACCTCTTCAGCCACAGTTCCCCCCACCAACAGTCTAGTGTTTCTCCACTTTTTTACTTTTACCCAAAACGCATTATATCTCTGGCAGTAACAACTGACTCTAATGTGACGTTTATAAGTGCTGTGAGACGTCATGTGCTATGATGACGAGAATTACAAAGTGCATTTTTCATCATTCTGCCAACGGAACCCAGAAAAGCAGCAAACTTCCCTTTGGGAGTTTGCGAAAAAAAAAAACATTCAAGTTTATTGCTTATATTTTATGCTCATTTCCACACGGGTTTACTGCAAAAAAGACTCGGCATTTTTCTAATAAATGCCAGAAAACAATAAATCCTATTAGGTTTATTTTTATATAAAATAATTTAGAATTTCTTTATTCAAGTTCTTTAAGATTGCATACACTTCAAAGGGTTAGTGATTTCGTGCTGTATTTTGGCAGCATTAGCTTTCGCTGAAACTAGCACATCATTGATGGCACCAGCCACATAATCCACATTGTTTGGCCTCAGGGCACCCACATTAATACGTCCGGAATTGGGTACATAAATGTGACGACTACGCAGCTGCTTTAATTGTGGCAATGTAAGATTTGTATAGAGTTGTGGTCCTTGTTGGTCCTTAATATGTGCCCACTTGCCGGGAGTTTTCAGCAGCTCCAGCTTATTGCTCAAAGCCAAGCGCATTTGCCGCATACTTTGATGTATTTCCTTGAGTGTCACAGCCCTGTTTGAAATAGTTTTCATATAGCATTAAATAGCAGATTAAATGTAGAACTAAACATAAGTATTTCGCTAGAATTGGCCATGTAATGAACTTAATCTTAATGGCAAATATTTCCAGGAACTACTTGATCTTACCAATCATGACGCAGCGTGGGGTTGGTCAGAATCTGGGCCACAACACGACTAGCAAACACCGAGGAGCACTGTGCATTATTGTCAATTAAAGTGGCCTCAAACTGATCACGCACCGTCTCCAATTGTGTGGTATTGCTGCTGACCACCATCAAATGTCCCAGCGTCTCATCTGCAAGAGAATCCGCTTAAAAGCCATTCAAGAAAACAATCAGGACTTACCATAGAGTCCAAAGTTGTGCACAAATGATTGAACACATAACAAATCAAAGCCCGAGTCGGCAAAATAGCGCACGGGCCACGTATCCTGGCAAGGATCTCCAGTAGCCAGACCATGATATTCCAAATGGAAAATGGGTATCATTTTCTTGCACTTGACAATGTGTGCAATAAGTTTCCACTCATCGATGGAGGGACTCAAGCCGGTAGGATTCTGGGTGCAGGCATCCAGCACGACAACGGAAAACTCTGGTGCAGTCATCAGGTCAGCAACCAAACCATAAATATTCAACTGAGCCCTATCCTCACTGTAATATTGATAGCGGCTACAGGTGAAGCCCGCACTCTTAAATATCCGCTCATAGTGCTCTGAACAGGGCCGTGCCAATAGGCAGACAGTGCACTTCATCTTGTCGTGCATAAACTGAGCGGCTAGACGCATTGCATCCAGGCTGGAACGTGTCTGTATTCCCAGCACCTAGACGGGAACAGCCAAAAACTAATTTGGAATCATTTCAGCTAAAGAACTTCACAGCTTACGCGATTCTGTGTGATTGCAGGTGCTGCTTTGTTCAGAATTAGTTCATTAGCAGCGCGATTGAACTCCGGATTACCCAGTGGCGGCTGTGGATCATGTACCAACTTGTCATCACAGGCCACCGTAACTTTGGCCTTGCGCACTGCCTGAAACACATAGGGTTTGCCATCGGCCTTGCGATATAGATCACCACAAAGATTCAACTTATGAGGACTTGAGTCCAAAGAAAATGCCGTCTCCAGATCATTAGCCTCTAATTTCTTAGCACGTTCAACTCGCGCAAATGGCACAAATTTGGCCGATGTGGAGGTGTAACGTGTGCTGGACTTGTAAAGTCCATGCTGTAACACACTGTGTGTCAAGGCACAAAATGCACTCATAGCGCTTAATTTTTATTAACTGAGCCAAAAAGATGCCAAAGAATTGTTAAAACCTATAAATTTTGAAATGAAACTAAAATAAACTACAAGTAAGACTAGGTCTACTCCTACTCGGTTTCGAAAGCCAACTATTTAAAGGTAAGTAAATTAAATTTACTACGAAAATGGGAAATTTCTATTTCTACAACCTTTTGGCACTAACGCTTTTATTTAACCCAAAGCCAATAAACAATAACACACGGAAATTTAACGCTGGTAATTTAATTCCAACTGCTTGGATGCGAGTGATGTTGTGTGCTTCACTGGGTGGTGCTTTGGGTGTTTCTCCCGGAGAAACTCATACGCACTTCACTTAATCAAATGGCAGCAAGTGAAATTTCGCGCGCTCAAAAATTTGTTCATTTCACACACAAACACAGACACAAACGCACACACAGCAGACACAAAGCAAATAAGTGCGAAAAAGAGCAAGGGAACCGGGTTGAATGTACACACAAAAGAAGACACTAACTTGCTCTTCTTGCTTTGCGTTCAAAGTATGCCGGAAAAAAAAGTATTTGCAACAGAAAACTAACAGCGATGGCATTTTTGCCGCCCTCGCAATAGTTTCAAGTGCCTGTGAGCTGGCATCCCCCCGCTAGCCCCGAACTACGACGAAGAGTACGACTCCGTGACGACGTCCTTGTTTGGGCGCGCGTCTGTTTGTCTGCTTGTCTGCACGTCTGCCCATCCTGCTGGATCTCCTTCATCCATCTAGTTGGCATTGTGTCGACGTAGTCGCCGTCGCCGTTGTTGCTGTCTTTCCACTTTCATCAACATCATCAGCATTTGTATGTAAATAATTTCGCTAAAAAGTATGCTATACAAAAGTTGTTTCTTGCTTGTTTGCTATTGTGTTGCGTGTGTATGTGTGAGAGGCAGCTTTTCACATCCCTCTTTATATTTTTTACTCCAAAAACATACGCACACAAACAATCATTGCTCACGCCTTTTAAGTTGAAATCTTTAGCTGCTTTTTCTAGTCCTTGTCCTACAAGTTAGCCTTGAACTAATATATAGCATAAGTAGACTGCTCAATTTGAAGTTTGGGCACTAAAGTTGAAGGAGTTTGTATCATTTTTTGGTAATTTAATAAATTGTTAAAGAAAGTTTCGATTCGCTTAGCTGCAGCTTCGTTTTGTATAACTAAATTTGATTCCAGACCATTATTGCTACCAAAACTACAAGAAGTACTGAAAATAACGCTCATTTATAGAAAATTCAAAGAATTGCTATTAAAAATCACAGGTTAACAGCATGTAGGAGCAGTTTCCGTGTGCGTGCTGTACTGTTACAGGAACACTTCCCTGTTGTGGGCTCGATTGTGTTGCCCTCTTTTGTTTGTTGTTCTTGTGAGCCGGTGCTGTTGCTGTTATTGCTTTTTAAACACAACTGTGTTCCCGCGGCAACAGTTGCCAACAGCTGTCATCTCAACCTCAAGTAGAATGGCGTACACGACGTATGCGTAATGTGCGCTACACGCAGTCAAATTAAATATGCTTTGGGCCATATGTGAGTGCCATTTCCAGGCAGCCGTGTCAAGTGCGTTGGCAGCGCAAATAAAACAACAGCGGCAAATTGGCAAATAAAATTTTTAGACCCGCGTAACGCAAATAATAAAAGTTGACTGAGCATAACACAAAAAAAAAGTAAATAAAAATAAATAAAATATATTCGAAGAAAGGGAAAAACGAGAAGTACAAGTAGCACACTTTTTGTGCGTGTGTGTGTGAGTGAGTGTGAGTAATCAATTTTACTTGTTGCACTGCGTCTGAAGACGACTGCCTGAAGAGAAGTGACACTAATTAAAACTCTAAGCAACGGAAGCTCAAATGGAACGAAGGGCAAAGGCGGAGAAATTGAGTGTGTGCACTTATATGCAGATGAGGCCAAAACTTTGTATACAGGAAGTGTCACAAAGTCCTGATGCTGCAGTTTGGCACACAAGCAGACACACACACACACACGCACACACACACACAATTAACTTGATTTGTTGCTTGCGGTCAAAGCTAACGAATGACACAAATGGACGACAGCTGCACTTTAAACACACAACTGTGTCTGCAGCTCACAAAGAGAAAAAGAGATGTATTGGAAGAGTAGAGAGAGAGAGAGCGTGTGTGAGAGTGAGAGCAATGGAACTCAAAGGAAATGCACATTGTAAGCGGAAGCGTTTATTATGTTCAATAGGAAATGAGCAAACATAGGGAAAGAGCAAGAAAAGAATTAGATAGAAGTGGAAATGAATGTGGGAAAGCAACGAAATGTACAAGGGAAATGCGACAGCTACAAAAAATAAAGCAGAATTAAGCAGCAAACAAGTTGGTAAAAAAAGATGGTATAATAAAAATATTATGCTATTTCTAACTGTTTACCTTTAAGAAGTAAAAGTTACTTGAATAAAATTATAAAGAAAGTTGGAAATATATGCCAAAAAGAGTGCTAAAAGTGCTATACTCCTAACCAGTTTACTTGTTTGCTTTGGAGCTATCAGCTTGCTCTTAAAGCTCAGCAAATCCAAACAATCCATTCATGTAGGAAAACAGCCGCAAAGAAGTTAGAAAATACATGAGAAAAGCTGCTTGAGAACTTGGTATTACCATCTTTTTCTGTAATTGAATTGCAGCTGTATTCCTGTGCTATTAAATCATTTTGCTACCAAATTTTGCATGTCTGCCATGTTGATTTTGTTTTACCAAGTTAATATTTGTTGCAGTTGCTGTTGCTCGGCAAAACAACAATACGAACAACAACAAACATTAAGAGCAAACAATTTGCCTCGAATGCAGGAGATCCTGTGTATATTTGTGGCTGAAAGAAATAAACTATACGAAGTGAAAGTAACGCAAAATATTCCCTTTGAATATTTCATGAGTTAAGTTTCTGCCATTCCATTGTTGGCCACTCCATGGCTGGTTTTAGACCAGGCTGCTCAGCGATCTCTTAACCAAGGCAGCCTTGTAAAAATATTACTGCGAATTTTCAATGCAATTTGCTGCAGTTTTAAAATGCTTGTCTGTGGCAACCTTCAGCACGTTATCTCCAGCTCTATCGCACTTGAAATCTTCCGTCTTTCTTGCACATTTCATTGTTTGTTTTGGTACTGCAGACACGTACTAAAAGAACTTCAATAAACTTGAAACTGAAACTGAAGCAGGCGACACAAAGTTTTCTATGCCAATTTTTATATGTATTTTATTTCTTCCATTTAATTTTTTATTTTTATCTGTTGTCTCACGATAAATATGTTAACAGCTATTTTAGTTATTAGCTATGAATACAGAGAAGTTAAATGCTTTAAATAGTACTATGCAAGGCTATACATTACTTAATTACAGCACTCATTGAGTCAACTGCACTTTAATTATACACTTAATATCTCAATTACAATAATGTCCCTTACACTCTGCTTTATCTGTCTGCTTTATGACCGCTTTCAATCAATGCAACAACCTTAAAGTAGTAATTACAAAAGCAATTCTTTGGCAATTAAAAGCACATAAAATGCTATAGCTCATAACCCCAAAAACTCGACAATAATCTTAGCTATTTGAGCTCTGATTGAATACTAACTACTGTGTCTGTTTTTTTTTTGCCTTTTGCTACTGCTGATGTTGATGGCGATTTGGTTTCTGATGCTGCTTTTGATTCAGATACTGATGCTGATGGTGATGGCATAACAATAAACATGAAAAGCGTGTAAAAACAAGCGTTCAGTGCTTGCAGCTCGAGAGTTCTCCTCCGCAAAGCATCGACAACAGACTAAGTATTTTATGGCTGCCACTAAAGCCCAAGACTCAGGCATCAAATGAAACTTTGTCACACAGCGCAATTACAAAAAAAAAAAGCAAGAGAAAAATAGTTACAAGTGGATCGATTTGGGTTTAACTAATAGATACCCTAGCTTTAATTGAAGAGTAAGTAAATATAAGTAAGTAATTTTAAACAAATTTTAAAGCAAGTTGGGAAAATCGTTTACTTTATGACCTCCATTTTCACATGCCCCTAAAAGTATGCTATGATATAAATAGCAGAGCATTAAATCGATTTATTATTTGATTTATTTATTTTAAAGCGATATACAGCACACCACTTGGCATACTCGCTCTGCTGTAATCCACACAGGATATGAAACACACATTCAGTGTAAAGAAATAAAGGAAGTAAGGAAAAAAAAAACTATAGACGCCAGAGACATCAACGGCTCGTGTGCCATATAAATGAACGAAATGCCCATTCAAGTTTGGCGCCGAAACCAAGAGGAAAGGGCAGTGAGAGAAAGCAGAGGGTTAAGGAGTTGAAAGACGAAGACTGGAGACTCTAGACTGATGATTGCCTGCAGTTCTTGGCAAAGCTATTAAAACTTATGCGTAGCTCATATAACACTTTTAATGCCAATCAAAGACTCAACACAAACAAGAAGTGAAAGCCAAAGCAAAAACAAAAGCGAAACGAAACGAAGAAACTTTCACCTTTTGTTTCAAATACATATAACGAATCTAACAAAAGTGATGAGAACTGAAACGAGCCGTGTACCTGAGCACTGTGTACTGTCTACTGTACTGTGCAAAAGTCACAAAGTCAAACAAAAGCTCATTGTAAATGTCAGACGAGCACAGAAGTTTGGGTAAAAAGAAAGCCAATAAAGCCAAGAAAATGGCGCAAAGCGAAAAGAAATTGTCAAAATACAAATAGGAAATTGACGCGCTAGAAGAAAAATATGAACGGAAAAGTTGCCAAAAAGGAAAGAAAAAGTGAAAGCAAAAGTCAGTCCACATGAGGAAGCAGGGAAAACAACGGGAAAATGGTTTTCTCTACGCCCATGTTCACCGATTTCGTATATAACGAATTTAATCTTTTACATTAACGCGTGCTGCCACAACGAGCGAGAGGGAAACATAAACCAGAGAGAGAGAGAGAGAGAGCGCGCTGTGAGGGAATCAGTGAGTTTTTGTTTAGAGTGCGGCTATTGTGGCTTTATTTATAGACATCAAATGGCTGCCAAGAGCACGATGTGACCCTGTGGATGTTGCCACAATACATACACACACACACACAAGCCCGTGCGGGTGTGCGTACGCGTATGTGTAATGCATAAAGATGACATGTAGCACAAAGCGGCTTCTGGGCCTAAAAGGCTAAGTAAACAAAAGAGTTGTTGCCTGACACATGGCATGAGTTTTGGCCCCTCGTTGAAAGAAGGGTCCGACAAAAAGTGGGCTACAAAAGCTTTTTAAAACAACCAAATAACGAGGCGTGGAAGAGCCTAAATGCGGTAAAGTGGATAAAGATGAGGTAAAGAGTTAAATATATGGGATTGGAGAAGCAGCCACGGCAAGAGAAACGCGTCAAAAGTAGAGGCTTAAGCAAGAACGGATTATGTAAGGTTCCTTGGGTGCCGACCTATAATTAGACAGATATCAAATTATTTTTGGTAATTCGGTAATTTAAGCCAAGTTCTAATTAACTTTGCCGGCACCTTGCCAATGTTTTTACCTTAATAACAATTAGAAAGCAATTACCTAATGTATATGTTACGGACCTTAAAACTCGGCTGATACTAAGCCCTAAAACAAAATTTAATTTTCTTAAATCAAAGTTAAGTAATATGTAATCTGGAGTATATAAAAAATATGTTAGCTTTAAGTGGAATTAAATGGAAATTAAAATAATAAATTTAATAGCAATTTTTAAGCCAATTTTTCTTTAGGATAAAAACAGTTATCCACAAACGTTTTCCTACTTTAATGTGACAAATCTTTTTAGCTTTGCCTTGACTCCCTAGTGACTGTCAATGCTTCACCTTGACCGTGAGTTTGTTGGCCTTTCGAGTGTTATTTTTTCTTCGAGCCACAATTCTCTGAAGTCAGACTCAACAATTGTATGGCTTCAGTGTGGTAGGGTGACAAATGTAAGCACGTAATGCGAAACACAATGTCAAGTGGCATGCTGCCAGGACAACACCAGTAGACGGACATCAACGGTGCTTGTTCTCTGAAGAGTCACAAAAAGCAAAGGACACCAAAAAAAAAAAAAAAAAAAAAAACCACACCACGAAATATTACAAGTGAGCCGCAAAGTCTGCTTCACTTTGCTCTTGTGGCACCTTCACTTTGTGGCTGTTCGATCGGTCACTGCGTAACGCCCCACAAACATTTGGGGCACACGTGCATTACGCATACGCCATGTGCTACTCACTGGCAGGAAGTCGAGGCACGGAAAACATGAACAATGCTCACGCCCTCAAACACAAAAGAGGATGTAGTCCTTGTACGAGTGCCAATGTGGAGCGCAGCTTAAGGCTCCAAGCGGACTACAACAACTGGAGAGAACAACAAACACAAAAATGGGGAAAAAAATACTGGAAATTAATAACAGAAGTTTGTGAAAGAAGGGCACACAAATAGCAGGCCACATGCCATAAGTACGTATGCAAAAATTTGCAACGCATACGCACAGCATATTGATAAATTTCTCGCCAACGACTCGAGAGTCGAACAATGTCCTGAAATGCGCATACCAATGCAATGCCAGGCCAAACCCAAGGCAGACACGAGGCCAAAACGGGAGCAAAACTATGCAGCAGACACGCAAAATGCATAGGAACCGTATAGATGATGAATGAAATGAAACGAAGGTGGTAGAGAATATCAGATACTGGCAGATGCACCCCCTCCACGGTAGGTCACAGCCACTGGCATATGATTGCAACTGCGTCTCGCTTTGTGCATATTGATTGAATGCAATGCAACTGTCATACATACCAATGTCATAAACAAGCTGCACAAATATCTGCTTTTGCATCTGCATCGGCCTTTTTCACTCCCATTCCGTAGCAGAAGCAGAAGCAGAAGCCAAAGCTGACAGCCTCACTCATGTCTCGGCATCAAGTCAAATTTTCATGCAAAAATACCAAAACGAGACAAGCTGAGACATGTTGAGTCAAGTTGAGTTGAGTCGAGTTGCATTACGCGGCAAAACAAGCAGTTGGCACTATGCTAAAATACAAACTTTTATTAAGAAAATCATTCAGATAAGATCTGAACTGAACTAAATTGCGCACGTTGGGCGCCAGATTTATAGATTTAGCTGGAAAATCTTAACAAACCTTAGTTATTAATGTGAAATCTATTTTTAGGTACAGTTTTCTAAGAAAATTTTGCATTAAGTGAAAATTTATTTATAAATACGCGAGTCTTGATGTGTACATTAGGCACCAAATGGCCCCATGTCCTACTATCATCTTGACAAAGCCATAAACTGAGCTGAATTTTTGGATTAATTTAATTTTTAACCATTTTATTTAAAATGCTGACTTTCAGCATGACCACGTTGGGCGCCAATTAGATGTTTTTGAAGTTTATTTCATTAATAGACTAACCGCCTTCTTGAAAATCCAAGTTACTTTTTCAATCCCCCAACAGTTATTTTTATAAATCAAAGGGTAACTTGCTGTCGACCACACACGTACGGTTAGTGCAGCGCCCTCTGGCGGCGGCATTGCCTTTTGCGTTTATGTATTTGGTACGATTGTGGAATATGCCATACACAAAATGCTCAGCGTACCGTTACGCGGATAGACAAGAAGGCACAAAAACGAGAACAGCATACTCTGCTCGATAAGAATGCGAGTTCGGAATATGTATGAGTGTGTGTGTGGGTGTGTGTGTGTGTGAGTGGGTGCAAGGCTGTGGGGTAGGTGCATATTTTGTATGCCAAACAATGCAGCTGCAGTTGAACTATGCGCAGACACATATAGACATCTATTCAAAATAGATATGTATAAAGAAAGAGAATGAGGTGAGAGGTGAGTGAGAAAGAGACAGAAGACGATTTGCATATTTCGTGTTTTGCAGTTCAAGCGATTTTTGCCAAATTATTTGCAAACAGTTGAACTTTGACGTTGATTTTAGCATGTCATATGTGTAGTTGTTGTTATCGCTTTGGTGGTAATTGCTGCTGCTTTAGTGGGTAGGCAGCTGGGGCGTGGCATGGCATTGGGGAATTGAGGTTGCGCCTGGCAAATATGTCAGCAGCTTATCGCTTCATTACGCTAGATTCACAGAGCACGCGAGACAGACAGAGGGAGAGATATAGAAGCGACTTAATGAATATCTGGAATTGTTTGAGGCATGTAACTTGCATAAATGAATGTCTAGCACAAATGGCAACGCCACGCCCCGTTCTCTACTGCCTGCTCAAACCACACTGCATTGCCAAATGAGTGCACAGCAAAAGGCGACAAAAATCCGTAGTCTTATCCGCTTTTGTGCTACTTCAGAAGCGTTGAGGATGGAAGGAGAGCGAACAACAGCCTGGCAGACGTTGTCTGAGTAGTTTGTCAGATTAATATGTGAGAAAGGACTGAAAGGATTCGGTGTATAGGAATGTAGCTGTGCCTGAGTCCTCGTCTGTGTCTGTCTGCAGCAATTTGAAGTGAGTGCTGCGACAACTGGCGTCAAAGGACAACACTGAATATTGACAAACAGCAATAAAGGCCAACAAGCAAAATTGAAAGCAATGCAACAAAAGTGCAACATTTATGAGCAGCAATCTCACATGAGGCAAGTGGCATAGTACATAAGAAAGTAGCAGGGAGAAAGACGTGGGAAATAGCAAGGGAAAGCTGTGTGAAAAGCTATGGAAAACAGGGTGGAAAGCTGCTAGGAAAACCCGGCCCAGCCAACCTACTCATACCAAAATAGGGCCAGCCATTTAATATGCTGGCTAATTGGCTTATAAAATCCACGATGTCGTTTTACCCGCTTTACAAATTGCTTATACGCTCCGCTTGCCAATGACAGCATAAACTTGCTCATATCCTAATCGCAACAACTAATTAAACTTTGTATAATCATAGTTTTCGAAAGTCGAGAACCTTTTCAATCAGTGTCCTCAATCCCGGCCAATTGAGAGGCAGTGAATCGTGGGGCCAAAAAACTAAAACCTACGTCACCTTTTTTGGCTTTTTGGCTTTGGCACTTGGTTTGTCAGTTTCAGGATGACTTATGGCCAGCACTTTTTGGGCTTGGGTCCTGCATCTTTGAAGTCACCTTAATCATGGCTAAAACTTTTTACCCTGACACAGATGCCTACAGTTTTGGTAGTGGTTGTGGTAGTTGCTCATACGGCACGACGGCGCGAACCTTTTAGCTTTTGTTTGTAATGAAAATTGACATGTCCTTCGCCGAATTGCTGTACTCCAAGTTTCAGCCAGTCGTTGTCCTTTTTCCACCCTCTTTCATCTACTCAGCTCCGCTTCTGCTTCTTCTTGTTCTTGTTGTTATTTGCCTTTTGTTTGGGTTGCTGCTTTGTCTCGCGCTGTTCATTTGCCTACCCATAAAGGTAGCCATTGTGACGAAGATGTATCGGCTCCCCTTGGTGTGTGGGTGTGTGTGTGTGTGTGTGTTCTCCTTTCTTTGGCAAGTCCTTCACATGCAGTGCTACCCCAGAACTTGTTCACAAATGTTGATGAATTAAAAATCAGCAAGTGGCGTTGGTAGAGCACCAACAAAGACACAAAACAACAAAAAAAATAGTCACACGCTGCTCTTCATTCCATTCCTTCGACAAAGAAAGCGGTAAAATATTCACTTTGCTTGTAGTTATCAAACGGGGAACTTCTTGATTGTGTTGACAGTAACGTATTCATCAAATTGGTTGCCTTTATTTCCTTTAAGTTTAATTAAAAGTCTTTGACAATTCACGCTTTCACTATTCCAGCTCTTTCAGCTCCTATCAAATGCTCTTTTTAGTTATCTTATATTAGTTTACCCGTAAGTCCATTGTGCATTTTTCTTGGAATTTTCTGCTTTTTTTATTGTAAGAGCTACAGCTTTATTTATTATCATGTCTGCGTTGTTTTCGTAGCTTGTGCTTTTAGCACTATTAACTATTATCTTTGGATAATGCAAAGTTGTCTCCGTTGACTCTGCTGTGGACAGTTTCCCTAATTGCTTGGGCATGTAATTAATTTAATTTACAAAACTTAAAAACTGGAACCAGCTACAGAATCTGTTGCCATCGCGTTGCATAATTAAAACAGAGCAGAGCGCCAAGAAACTTTATTACAGTCGAGGTTGCAAGTTGAAAGAAATGAAAGAATAAAATGAATATGCCAATTTTTGTTAGCTTGTTTTTCTCGACAATCTTTGCTTTACTCTGGGTGCCTGGTGAAAAGTTTTATTATACGCCTCAGTTAACATAGCCAAGCTATTGATTTCCCTGCTAAGGTAGGCAACTGAAAGCCAGACTAATAGCAACAAAAAAAATTGAGAAAAGGTTCGTCTTTAATAAGAATTAATTGAAATGGAAATATTGAAAGCAGTCTGTAAAGTTTGAGTTCGAAACTTGACTTGATTTATTGCCAATATTTGCTAGCTAATGGAATTTCGGGCAACTTAAGTAGACTTAATTAAATAAATACCTGGTAAATCAAGCCTGTTTAAACAGAGATTACTACAAAGCTACCTACAATCTCTGACTTGCAACTGCAGTACACTCGGTGCGTATACGTAATGTGCTCCCTGCATAGCTTGAAGCTGCTGAAAAATAAGAATGAATGAATGACCCTATTACAAAGTACAAAATAATACAGACCGAGTCCAATTTAGCTCTCTGGCGACGCTTTCAAGTCAACCAGAAGCAAATCATCAAAGAAACAAGCTGTTAACAAAACTGGCAAGGGGTTGACTCCTACAACCAGCAGAAGTCCCAGCCAGATGGACTGGGACACACACACACACAGACACACACACACAACGTATTTGCTGGAACGCCCAACTGTTTAACAAACTTCAGAGTGAACTTTTGCCAGCTACTCAAAGTCAACAGCTGCGGGGAGTCACCGAGTCCAACGTATCATCGAGTATAAAAAGTGAAAACAAGCCAAAAACTGTGCCAACAGCTGCACAGGAGTTAAATTCTCGGGTTTGGGCTGATGGGGATTTTGCATCCATGTCACTAAATTGTCAACAAAATGCAACAAATTGGCAAAAAACTTTTTGTATGACTAGCAAAATTAGAACCCCGCAAGCAAATAAATGGATACAATAACGAAAAACCCCCTTCAAAAAAAGCACAAAAATACAAGAAACTAAAATAAAACAAAACAAAAACAGAAAGGGCGAACACCAAACAGGACAAAAAGAAAATACCCAAAAACTGGCAGTTCAACAAAAATATGTAAACGTTTGGGATTTCATGCAATGTGCAATAGACACAAAACAGCAAATAAGAGGGCTTTAAAGAAGCGTGCTAGACTGCCAGATACGCTGTATATATTTTAGACGATTTAAAGTTCAGGTTTAAAAGGCATTTACCATAAGAAACAAATGTTTTTAAGTATTTAAAGCTTTTAAAAATACTTTAAAAATATTTTAAATGATTTTAAATCATTTTTAGCTAACACTATGTCAAGTACTTGCTCTTTGCTTATTAATACATCCTTCTACCCTCTGCAGGGTACAACAAATCCGCCTTTCAGCTGCTTACTAAACTGGCAAACAAATTTTGTTTTTCTACTTTTCTTCTCGTTTCTTCTCGTTTTTTGTGTTGTTTATCTAATGCGACAAACGACAAGGTAGAAATGCAAACAAAATGCAAAATAAGCGTGGGCCAAACAGCTCACAGTGCTCTCACAGCTGCAGAGTACTCAATATAGACGTAGGTATATATATATAGGAGAATAGCATAGTATATATAGATGGGCAGCCGATTTGTTTGTTTATTGATTGGAAAAGGCGGCACTGCTGAAGAAGAAAAAAATAAACAAAGTGCATATCTGGCACAGCATAAAAGGACTTTGGGACACAAGGACGACAGCGAAATGCAGCCACAGAAAACAACAAAAAAAAAGAAAAAATTTATATCGAATGCACTTTTGCTGAATTTTAAAACTAGAAAATGGCAAATTGTTTATGCTATGATCGATATAACCATTTATATTGCACGCTTGTTGAGCAGAAACAGAAAACAGAGTGTTGTTCCAGTTGCTGTTGTGCACTTAAAAACAAAATGCCAAACACATGCCGCACAAATCAAATCCATGCAAAAATATTGAGGTAGAAATGCACACACGCACACACACTCCAACACACACGTGCGAGGGTAAAATGTAGAAAAATCTGCATAAATGAAATGCCATCAGCTAGATAAATAGATTTAACGCAAATGTTGATTGAAGTATTTTTTTAATTGACTAAATTGATTCGATTATAATTTGATTTATTCATGCAATTGCCATAGTTGCTCATAGCACTCAACTAACGTTTGTTTGCTTAACAGCAAACAATGCCATCAGAAATGCATGGAATTAATTGCTAAAAATTAAAAATATTTTTCAAATTCTTCAACTTTTTCCACAAAACTTTAAACACACCTCGCAGCTGCCAAGCATCTAAGAAAAAGCCATGCAGCTGCACTTAAAATATTACCACAAAAGGCAATTTATTTAAATGCACATTTTGCAGCCTATGAAAAGCCGGAAAAGTAAAGAAAATTGAGGAAAAACCCGTTGAAGAAAGTGCAGGCAATAACTCGGCATTTTGTTGAACAAAAACTCGCACAGTTTGATATCAAATAAATGAAATAAATGGCCAATGTCAGCAAAATGACTGTACACAATAAAATGCACAGAATGAATACTTGTTTTTTTTTGTTGTTGTCAATTATTGAGAACTGTAGAGTTGGCTGGCCAAAACTAATGTAAATAATTGGTATTGAAATGGCCACAGTTTGAGCCACATCCAAAGCCCACACTCGCCACACTTTGTGGCCAAAAACAATTGATGATGCAAATGCAATAAAAGCTGCAGTACGAAAATGCTCATTGTAATTAAAATGATGACCAGATCAACGCCACTCCCCCACCTCCCCTACAAACTACAGAAAAAAGTGATGAAAAAACGGTTGGTCAAAAGAGCGCAACAATCGAAATAAATTTCATTGCAAACTGCTGACCAAATCAATTTCCCATTGCCAAACTCCAAATCCAAAATGTAAAATGCTAAATGCGCGTATGCCAATAGTTTTGGCCAAACAAACTCAATAGCCCAGAAAAGAGGGTTTCCAGCAGGTTTTCCAACTGAAATTTGTTGCCATTACTAACGTGGCCGTAAAATTGCATGCGGAAAGCGACAACAACAACAAGCATCCACCTGACGGACGAATTGCTGGCGGAAAATGCATATTGCTGGATCTGATGATATATGTACATATATATACTGAACCAGTTGGTTACTAGTCAACACATTGTGCTACAAATTGAGGCAAGCACTGATGGCATATTAGCTGCCTCATTCATACGGCAACTGCTACGTGCCACCGCTTGGGGTAGCCGTTATTTTGGCCAAAAGTTCAGCTTTAATGCCAATCGAAAGTGCTGCGAACATGACATAATATTTGGGGCAAAAGGTTAAGATAATTTGTTATATATTTCGAGGTGGAAAACCTGTTGGGGGCGTGAAAACCTCCAGCTGTTGCTGCTCTCACTCGGGCTTTCCCAATACTTTCTGTTTGCGGAAAACTGATTTCGTTTTTGCGTGCGGGAAACTCCCTGCTAATTAGAGCAGGAACACACTATATCAGTCGTAAACTTAACCAAATTAATTAGGAATGGGAATTCCCCACGGAATTGAGTAGCTGATTAAATTGTTTTCTTATAAAGATTGCACTAAAATTGGCTTTAAACTGTGTGAAACTTTATTAGATTTCCCCAAGATACTACAACTTTAATTAATACAAATTATAACCATACAAATATCCTAGATCAGCAATTTATGTGACTGCATTAATTCCATTTTGATTATTATCGAACTTCATTAAATGCATGTCGACGTCATTGTAATTATTATTTAAGACTTGCGAAACAAAAGACTGACTTCTAACGGGCTTTATTTATCACAAGCATAATAGCAGCAGACTAACAAATAATAATAACAATAATAATAGCAACTACAGAAATATTAGCAGTAATGATATTTAGCCGTGCAAACGACAAACGACAAATGCAAATTGCAATTGTTCCATGAAGCGTTCTATTGTTGCTCGTCATGACAACAACATAAAAATGTGCACACAGGAGAATTGCACTCGAAACTTGTATACTCTAAAAATCTTAATAATAATAATAATAATGAAAAAATAATAAATAGAAAATTAAAATGTATAAAACAAAACAAAATCTGTTAATGAAAAAAGTTTGAGACTATTTTATTTTATTAGAATTTGTAGGTAAGATTCAACTAAAAATAAATTAAATATTTATTGTTTAATAAAAAAATATATAAAAATATATATTAATATATAAGACGAATATTTACATTTAAAAAGACAATTTTTAAAATGTTTGTAGATTTAAATAAAATAAAATTCATTTTAAATATAAAAAATAAATAATAAAAAAAATTTAAAGCTAAGATTTAACGAACAAATATTAAAAAATAATAATATATATATATATTTTAAAGAAAATAATTTCAAATGTAAATCAACTATTTTGAAAATTTGATTAGATTTACTTTAAATAAGGTTATTTTGAAATGCAAAATAAGCAGTTAATAAAAAACTTTACTATTGCAGAATTTTAGAACTTGTAGCTAAGATTAAAAATATAAATATTGAGAAATTATATATTCGAAAGAAAATCTACAAATTTTATTATATTTACGTTAAGTTAAATTTTTTTTTAATGCATAATAAAAATTAAAACTTTATTAGGGCTAATAGCAATTATTTATAATTTGCGTAACTGTTTTATACTCTCTGCAAGAGTATATTGGGTTTGTGCAAAAGTATGTAACAGGCAGAAGGAGGCGTGGCAGACCCCATAAAGTATATATATTATTGATCAGCATCACAAGCCGAGTCGATATAGCCATGTCCGTCTGTCCGTCTGTCTGTCCGTCTGTCCGTCTGTCCGTCTGTCCGTATGAACAAACAGATTTCAGAGATGGTAAGAGCTACAAGTTCGAGCTTGGTGTCAATCGATCACATATTTAGTCAGTCAATACAAGAATCTTTTTTTTTTCGATGCCACGCCCCATTCGCCCACAATGAGCAAAAAACTAGACACACCTCGGAAAAAATCGGTGTTTTCGGCGAATATCTCAGTAACCATGGCACCTAGGATCACCAATTTTGGTGTGGAGGTTCCTAGCGGCAGCGCAAATGCATTGGCATTTCAAATTTTGGACTGCCACGCCCTTTTTTCCCACAATACATAAAAAAACTCCTCCCGCCTACAGGCATTTGTTCATATAGTGCAGCATTGTAATTGTATAATTCGAATGGAGACTAACTATATAAAACTATCCTAAAAAGTCGCATTGAAATCGGACTATAAACAAGAAAACTATAAGCGTTACAACATTGATAATTGAACGCAATATCACTAATGAGTGCAAGCGAGACAGAAACGTTTTCGCTGCTTGTGTGGCGACAGCGCGGCCGGCAGTCGCTGGCCGAATACACACATGCATATGTATATGTATAAACACATATAATGTCGAACGTATGTGTATTCGCATACAAACAGATGTTTGATTTTGCTTAGATTGTTTTTGTTACAAGTACAATACATTGTAATATCTTGATACCGATTTTAATAATTTAACCGGGAAAAAAATGCAGAGAGTATTATACGGTTGGGCGTGCTCGACTGTACTTTTCTTTCTTGTTTATTTGCAGAAAAACTATAGAATAAAATAGCTATCAATATAATCAATGCTATTTCGCATCCCAAAATGAAACTACCTCAGCGAATTATTAGTTATAACAAAGTCAGACAACAAAATGTTGCCTGTTAACAAATAGAAAATGTGCAAAATTGTAAAATTGATTTGTCCAGCAACAGAAAATAAGACATATATTGGAAGATATATATATATAAATATATATACGAAATACACTTGATAAAACTGCTCATGCACGTATATATTTATTGGCATGAAGTGGCGCCTCAATTGGATCCAGAAGAGCTATCACAATATGTATAGATGTGTATGTGTATATATATAAAATGTAGCAGCTTCAGGAGATATTGGAGTTGCAGACTCTAGTTGAAATGCTGACAATCGATGCGTGGCTTTTGTTTGGAAATCTAAGGAATTGTGTGTGTGTGTGTGTTTGCGTGTGTTTAGGTGTGTGTGTTCTACACACACAAGTTGAACGGGCAATCCAAGCGTAGCATTCAAGAGCTGCCTGGCAGCCTCAAATGATAAATATGCCGTCGAGCCAAAGGTGCACAATTTTTATATGCATTTCTTAGTTTGTAGCGCTGACGTTTTGCAGCCCAGCCACGCCCCCAACTCCCCAGGTAGCGCTGCTTAGGTAACCTGTGACTGTGCCTGTGTCGCACTCACAACTAGGAATTTTTATGCAAAAACAATTTATTACACTTTTGCCCGAGATCCGGATACGGATGCGAATCCGTAAGCATAAAAGTATTGTTGCAACGGCTGCTAACAGTTATCGCCTGGTACTCCCTAGTCCCTAGTTTCCTTGGTATCTGGCACTGCAGCCTTGGTGTTGAAAATGGTGTGTGTGATTGCGTGTGATGTGCTTAAATTATTGCATTTCTTTTGCCCCTTCCTCCCCCTCTCATTTCTTTATCATCAAAGATTGATGGTACTCCTCTCATGCCATACAATGTTAGCCTTCCTTGCCGCTATTTATGATTGAGCACGTGCTCCTAAAACCTTTGCACAAAGACATTGGTAAAGGAGTTGCTCAAATTTCAGATTTTATCTTGTAGACAAACATATTTCTCTGCCTCACAAAAGATACAAATTCAATGAGTTATTCAGTTTGAATGGCATTAGCTAAACAAGTAAGCAGTAGAAACATTTAAATGGTGTTTTCAATCAAATTAATTGAAACAATTATTTATTAGCTAATTAATTTAGGAGGGCACCCTGCGATCCCCTTTCTGCTCAAAAATCTGTCTCAATTTTTGACTTACTTTCCTCAGAAAATCTTCAAGTATTTTGTAAACTTTTTCAATAGAAATTTATATTGAAAATAGCTCTAAGAGCATTTGATATTAGATCAAAATGTGGTAAATCCTTGAATCCTTCGACTCTCGACCGTTGACTGTTTGGCCAACTACAGTCACTATTCAATACAGCAGTTGGCATCCAGCATCCAGCTGACTTAACCAGGCGTAGTCTAAGCTGCTTTCAATGTCTCTACTCTTGAGCTTGTACCCTCTATTGTGTGGCTGACTGCACTGGTTTTAGCCATGTTCAATGCGAGTCTAGAGGCCGTTTTGGGCTCAAGATGAAAACAAAAAGTTTCTGCGAGGCAGAAGAAGCAGCGAAGAAGAAGAAGCGCCTTTGGGGGTCGGAAGCTTGTCGGCTTTGCAGGCAGTTTAAAGCGACGCCTGCATGGACATGCACATACATGCGTCCAAGGAGACACACACACGCGTATTTATATGTATATATGTGTGTATGTGTACACTTGGCATTAACATAATTCATATTTTGTTGTATTTGCATAATAATAAAGCTGCTGATGCTGGCACATCAACGGCGAGTAGGAGCAGGAAGATGTGCGGCTTGGGGTCTTAAGAGGGAGTGGCAGTTTGGGGTGTGGGATAAGGCACTACTGGTCTTTTAGCTGCTACTGCCAGGACATCGGATGAGCTGCGGGACGAGCATCGCTGCTGTTGACAAATGGAACACATTTGGCTACACCCAAAACAGCGCAAACAAACCGAGCTGAGATTTATATAAGAAAGAACGGACATTCACAGCCAGGATGAGCAGAGGCAGGGGGTGGGAGTGGTGGTAGGGTGTAGTGGTAGGGGGAGTCCCGCATAAATGCATGAATACTTATGGGGATGCCAGGCAGTGGCAGTGCATGCCAAACTGTATGCCATGTGGGCGTACGAGTATGTCCCGTTAGTTTGCTGTGTTTAAGGGAGTTGGGGGAGTGGCACATTGTCATGTTTTTAACGTTGTATTGCACTGACATCTGGGCAACATAATTCGTTGACACAGACAACAGTTATGTATACATTATGTACATATATACTTACTACAATATATCTTGTTTTGTGGATTCCCAGCAGATTTCTCTTTCGTTTGGTTTGCGTTTTGTTTATGTCAAATGTGCATTAGGTTTTTTGTCCTTGTTTTCTTCTTTTCCTTTTTTTTTTGTAAATAACCATTGTTAAAATGAACTCACTCCAAGTGGTGTATGCTTTATGGAAGTATTTACACACAACTAGTGACATTTTAAAAGCAATGTGCCTCACTTGGGCTCCCCTGGGTACTATCAATTTTCCAGGGAAACGAAAAACGCCTCTACGCCCCTTGAAAAACGTAGCGAAAAGCAAAGAAAAAAAATTAATCACTGAAAAGTTCGACGCGTTCACCTGACAATTTGCACGTGCTCGCGTGAACGGCACGAAAAGATACCCAGGTGGACACGGGCAAGGGCACGAACACGGCCACGGTGGGTGCTCGGTGAGGCGTTAAAATGCCATCATTAAAAATCAATGTTTAAAGATTTATGAGCTTAACAAAGTGTTAATTACACGGGACCAACAGCAGAATGTACTGAAGTGAAAGGAGAGAGAGAGAGAGAGAAACCCAAAAAAAAGAAGCAAAGCAGAATTGATAACCAAAACAAGGTGAACAAAAGCTAAAAGAGTTATTTCTAGTCAGACCCTTACAGTTAAGCAAAAGTAAATTACAAAAGTTTTTCTGTGTGTATGGAATGACCTTACTTAATTGACTTTTAGGCCTCTATGCGTTGCCTAAATTAATAAGTAACTACAATAACGATTTTTCCATAACAATTAGCTACGCATACAATATTTTCTTACCCTAAAGCGCCAAAAACATGCGAATGAATAATTAAACCAAATTGCATGTGAGCAAAAATAATTAGGTTTCAATCAGTTACATATTTAATTTCTATTTTGTTTTGATTTCTCGTTCTCATTTACTGCAGCCCTCGATAGCAGCTGTCGATAACAGATAATCGATAGCAGCTGATCGCAGCGTATTGGCTGCTAACCAACACTGCAAATCGAATTTGCTGTAATTTAAAATGGCCGCTAGAAATTTTACAGCATTTCGGTAAATTTAAATTTGCCCGTTCGCTGCGCTGGCTAATTAGCTTAAAAAACTCGAATTAACGTTGCATGCAGCGAGAGCAAGGTCCAAAGTCCGAAAGCCCCAAATAGTCGCAGTTTTTGAGCCTTCGGGGCGCTGTATTAACACTTAAATAAATGAAGCCAAGGCCAAAACTTGAGGTTGCTGATTATAAATTAAACTAAAATAGCATAGGCTGAACCCTCGAAATTTAATCAGACCAGAACAAAAGGCGGCAAAAAAAAAAAAAAAGAATACAAAAAACATAAAATTACGAAATGCAAAAACCGACAGAGAAACAAGGCGTTACACAAAAAGGAGGAAAGCAAAGAAAAGAAATGAAACGAAACGAAACAGAGAAATGCCTTTCATTTTGACCAGCAAAACAAAAGGAGCACAACGAACAAGAGACGCTACGAGAAGGATAACCCAAACAACTTTCGTTGACGACGTTTTCATAATTCTGGCAAAGGCAAAAGACATGAACGCAACGCAACGCAACGCAGCGCCAAAGCAAAGCGACTGAAAGCGAGAAAGGACAAGGAAAACACAACACGTTAAAATAGCAAAAATCAACAACCGAAAAACGTAAAAGATGCCAGGCAGCAGTTTTCCCTTCAGCATAAGCTGTTGTTCTGGGCGCGAGTGTGTGTGTGGGTGCGGGTTAAAATTATGGGCGGGACAAGGGGGCAGTGCGAAGCGAAACACAGAAACACCGACACAACGATGACGATGACACACGTGAGGTTTCGCAGCAACAAAAATACAATATACGTATTTATATACATTCCATATGCATACTATATAGCAAAGCTGTCTGTGTGTGTGGGTGTGGGTGTGTGCGTGTGAAGGACGAAGCACACAAACGCACGCAAAAGCCTTAAATATGCTTGAACTACTAAAGAAGCCATAAAGCAACCCAATGGGCCAACGACTACAACAATCGTTTACCTACCAAAAGGCGTTGAAAATTTCTTAGCACACATACTCGCATTCCCTTAAATACAAGTGTTTCAAAGCTTGTTTCCTTTCAACTTGGCCAACTACAAGTCCTGTCATGTCCTTTCAGTCATGTTGTGCTCGCGGGCAACTCCAACGTGTTGTCCTCGACGTGTTCCAGTTGCAGGGGTAATGTCCCCACTTAACAGACGAAGTTCGAATGTTACAACCGCTGCTAACTCAATAAGGGGTGGAATTTTCGGTTGTAACGGCATATTTTCCCGGTATAAACTGATTCAATTAGGTTTCTGCTACTCCATTAGTTTAAGTTAGAAAGTTTAAGCTTATTTAACCCAAAGTGCTGAAGAAATTTTGATATTTTAAAACTTTGTCTAAATGTGCAACAATTTTTAAAGTGAATCATTCAAGTTTACAACATCTTGAAACTTAAATTAATACTACATATGAGGATATGGTCAGTAAAAACATTTCAGTTATTTAAAGTTTTTTCAAAACCCTTTTCAAAACTTGCTTAAAAACTGTGAACAAATGCAAATCTTATTATGCTTGGGGAAAAGCCCGTTAAGATACGTATATTTGAAACAGTGGGAATTTATTACCTGCTGGGGAAAGTTGGTGCATGCACTGGGTACTTTGCTACAAAATTCTTTTATAAGAGTCCCAAATAAGAGGAATTGAAAAAACCCAATAAATGTTGCCTGTGTACGGATAAATCAAAACTAGGTAGACAAAGTAGGTAAATTATTTAGGAAAAGTAATTTTGGTCATATTGCCCAAAAATGATTTTCTAAGGACTGCCCAAAAGGAATTAAGTTGTAGAAAAAGGGATCTTAAAGCCACTGCAGCTGTTCCAGAATACAGGTAGTTCCGAAACAAGCTAACGGCCTAAGCAGGTACACACATCTTTCCCTATATAAGTCCTGCCTACTCCCAGTATAGTCATCAGTCAGTATTTGAACCTCAAACACGCAACATGTCACATCACCGGCATTCCCGCTTTATTTTCGAGACACTGCAAAATGTGCGAATCTTTCGCCACCAGCCGTACATCAACGACACCACCATGAATTGCCTGAGCTGCCAGAGTTGTGTTGGAAACAATGAGCCGTATAGCCACCACTGGTTGGCCAAGGAAGATGGACAGCACATCAAGTTGAGTCTGGCGGAGAAGGTGCTGCTCAAGCGGATCGAAAGGGAGAGAATTGAGACATTTATGCTGTGCGACGAAAGTGCTGTGGCACGTACCCCAGACTTTATGCTGGAGGCTGGAATGGAGGCAGTTCCTCAACTACTGCGATTTTTGTACTACGAGGCGAGCCATCTGAAGGTCACCTTTGGCTTCTATGTGAACGTGACCCAGAAGCGACTCTACTACGAGACTTTTCCCATTGAAATCAAGCACTTCCTAGACATTGAGGAAACTGTGGACATGGCATTTACCCGTTTGGTGGAGAAGATTAGCAACTATGTGCTCACAGTGCTGCGGGTGTCCATGACGGAGTGCAATGTTAAGAGAATCAAACTGGTTGTGCAGCGTCAGTGGAATGGACAACTGCATCTGCCACTGCAATATCGGGTGAAAAGTGATTTACGTTCGAAGGGTACAAGTAATCCAAGCCCCGTAGATCTACCGCTTCTCACCGAGAGTTTTATCAACTATCATGGTCGACGAAATTCATATTTTCCTCCCTCACTGAAAGTAAATCTCTACTGCTTTCGTGTCTGTCCACGTACCAGAGAGCTCTACACAGTGCCCTATTTGCTCAGAAGCGAGGACGTTGACAATACACCCACATTTCTCATACAAACGGATGTGGCGGGTGAATTCTGTGGCATGCATGAAATACGCAATATTCGTCGGTTTCTTAGAGCTGATGCCAGTGATGTGATCGAGTGTCGAGAGTGCAATTCTAATTTTCCCGGCCGCTTGCACTATGCGCTGCACAAGCAAATTGATTGTGGGCGTGGCATCATCGTCACGAGCTTGGACGTGAACACTGACGCAGAGACGCCAGAGCTACATAAAAAATGTTTTGCATTACCCAAAGCGTTCTTTAAATTCGCTTGGTTTGGCATTGCTCCCAATTAACTTTAAGTAATCCAGCAATCCAATTTAATTTCTAATAAAAGTATTTAAAGTAAAATAATTTGTTTTAGAGTTTAATAATTTGAAATTGAACAGCTTAGCGTCAAACCTATCGATAACATACAGCGATAACGACTGCGCTGGTCACCCTACAATTTGACAACGTTTTCGTGAACGGCAACTAAATTCACTTTATGGGTTTAAATAAGTAAAAACTTCACTCTTAAATTTGTAAATTAATTTTCAAATAAAAAATAACTTAATTTAAAATAATTATGGTCTATAAATTTATAAATTTGAATTTCATCTGACTCACCGCTAACTTTAGTTGTAAAAACAGCTGTCGCCAGCCCTGAGCATGTCAACGTTTTACGTGATTGGCAAAATGATGCAGAATCAAAACAATGAATAATTTGGATAGTTCGGTGCAGGCTCACACCAAATTGGAAAAAGAACAAACCAATTTGGTGTTGCTTAAGGATCGCGTAGACAAGTACCATGATCTCTCCACGCAAATGTCCAGCATTCTCACGATTTTCGAGAAGCGTCTCGGCAACTTGGAGCAGACAATCTTGCCAGTCTATCAGGAAACAGAGCAGTTGCAGAAGCGACAGCAAAGTAAGAATTGTTTTCAAGTAACTCACCTTGTGTGCTGACAACGCCCCACATTTTAGATTTGGAAGCCACATTGAGCTGCCTGGAGAGCGTACTCTCGCACTACGATGTCTCACAAGAGGTATGCCAGCTTATCCATCAAGGGCCTGTGGAGGGCAACATTGTGGTATTTCTCGACGCGTTAGCCAAGCTGCGCGCTGCGATGGATTATTTTCTGCACAACAACTCGCAGAGTGTGGAGCTGGAGAACGTTACCAGTTTATTCAACACCGGCTGCGAGGGACTTAATCAACACTATAGCATGCTCTTGAAGAAGCACAGTGCGCCACTGAAGCCTGTTGAGCTGCTAGACCTCATTTACATAGAGGACGATTCGTCTAGCGATGAGTACACGTCATTTCGTCAGCTTTCTCAGAGCACGCGCGAGGAATTGTTCACTATCTCACACTGGCTGGAACAGAATATGCGTGAGTACACACACATCTATGCAATGGAGCGAGGAGAGGTTGTGTTGCGCTCTCTGCAGCTACTGAAGGATCATCAGAAAAGCAGCAGCTGGGGAAACGAAGCTTTGGTGAGTACAAAAGCTTTTAATTTACATCGGGAGCTTTTAACACTTTATGTTGGAAGTGCAAATGCAACGCTGTGCCAGAGAACAGTTAGTCTAACGGCAGATTTCCAAGTGGCGGCAGAATTGCAAAACGACAGTCGCCATTTGCCATTTATAATTGTGCAAAACGTGTTCAGTTCAGTGCTATTTTTTGTTGTAATAATTGTAAACTTTTTGTGAAACTAAATTGATTACAATGGCCGAAAGTCACACACCGAAAAATCGTCCTAAATTGTGCTTCAATCGCACACCGAATGTAAAGAGCGAAGTGGTTTGGAATACGCTCAATGTTAATTCCATTAATGTGCGCTGCTTCACACCAATTCTGGGAGAATTCCGATCTCCCAATTTGTCGCCCATTAAGAACATGCAGGGCATCAAAAGTCCCGTGTCCCCAATGGCCTTTAAGAAGCCGCTGGAGAAGCTGCAACAACAAGTCGTGCCACCAAAGATAATGGTGACGGGCAAGAAGCTTAAAAAGGAGGACGACGTCAACAGTAGCATGGATGTCTTCCTGGATGATTCGAGCAATGCCAGCACTGAGACATCATTAACTGTGGAGACGCGTCGTCGTTCCATTCAGGCCAACAATCACAACTATGTAATCAATCATGCCAGCAATGTGAAGGAAGTTTTACTGCTCGTTGGCCTGGAGAAATACCAGGAAAAATTTGAGAAATCCCATATTGATCTGATCGATTTGGTGTCCATGAAACGTGCGGATCTCAAGCGAATTGGTCTGCGCAAGAACGAGGACTGTGATCGCATACTGGATGCACTCAAGGCGCTTTAATTACCACCAACTCCGAGCTGATCGCTGGTTGATTCGCTTCTTTAATTTATAAACTTTTAATTGTGTCTGCTTTTTGATTGTATTTTATTTAATTAATAAATCAAACATTTATATATTGCTCTAAGAAAAGATTTTTATTATTTCGTTGAACTTTTGACTCTTTTGCAGAGACCACGTCACAGCGGACGACAAACGCTGGAACCCAAGAAGAACACCTCGGCGCGACTGCAGCAAATGTAAGCTTATGGTTGAACTTCTTCCAAGATCACTAGGTTTAACTCGGCTCTCTCCACAGCTTCGAGAAGAAGGCCAACAAATTGTATATGCGAGCCACACAGACCCTTGAGCAATCCACGGGCATCTCCATTAAGAAGGCGTCCTCGCACTCGGATCACTTGACCTCAGAGGATCTGCTTGATGGCGATCAGGAGCTGGACAAGTATCTGGTCATGCTGCTGGGTCTGCAGCGGCTACTCAACTGGGAGCGAGCCATTATGCGGGAAATCATACCACAATCCAAGCATAATGAAGTATTTGCCCGATTGGCATACAATGCCATCGATTTGGTGGTCAGGGATGCCGAGTCCATAACACAGCGCATACTACGCTGCATTTCACGCAAGGAATGGACCTCGGCCTTGGGTATTTTCTCGGCTTTGAAGCGAGTCATACTCCTGCAGCCGGACATTGAACGCACCTATGACGCTGCACAGCGAGAGCAGTTGACGAAGGTGCTCAATAAATTGCAGCAGACGGGAGCCAAGGCACTGGAGCACTTCCTCGATGTGGTTAAGGGCGAGTCCAGCACGAACATTGTGGGCCAGAGCAATGTGCCCAAGGATGCAACTGTGCACGAATTGACCTCCAATACGATTTGGTTTATCGAGCATTTGTACGAACACTTTGATGTCATTGGGGCTATACTTGCCCACGATGTGCTCTACTCCACTCAGCTGGACACCATACTGATGAAGAAGGCGCTGCCGGGAGAGGAGCGCAATAAGGCCTTGCTAGCTATCTACATAAGTAAGAAACCTTTAGATTCTTTAAAGGCACCTGATTTATTATACACTCTCTTCACCTTCCCACAGAGAAAGCCCTAGCCGAACTCAACCTCTCCATAATGAACAAGTGCGAGCAGTACAACGATCAGGCCACCAAGCATCTCTTCAGGCTCAACAACATACACTACATACTCAAATCGCTGCAACGTTCCAATCTCATTGACTTGGTTACCTTGGCGGAGCCCGAGTGTGAGCATAGCTACCTGGAGATGATACGTGAGCTGAAGACCAGCTATCAGAAGACCTGGTCTAAAATGTTGTCTGGCATTTACTCGCTGGAGGAGCTACCTAAGCCAACGGGTGGCAAGGTCAAGGACAAGGATCGCAGCGTGCTCAAGGAGCGCTTCTCGGTGGGTAACCCAAAGATATCCCCTGATTCTCCTTACTAATCCCTCTTCTTTCCACAGAACTTTAACAAAGACTTTGAGGAGGCGTGCAAAATTCAACGCGGCATTTCCATACCCGATGTCATACTCCGCGAGGGCATCAAGCGGGACAATGTGGAGCACATACTGCCCAACTACAATCGCTTCTTTGAGATGTGAGTGGTTTTGATGCTACACTGCGAGAAATGGTTTACTAAAGTTTTCTTTTGTAGGTATGCTGCTGTGCAGTTCAGCAAGAATCCGGACAAGTACGTCAAGTACCGACCACACGAGATTAATGCAATGCTGAGCAAGCTCTTCGATGACTCCGCTTAAAGCGCATTCCAAGAAGTTTAGTTTATTTTCGATCGGCTTTTTAATTCCAACACAATAAATATCGTTTTAAAAATTATACATTAAATACGTATAGACTATGGCCTAAAAATATTAAATGCCGTTTAAAATGTAACGCGAAATTAGTAGAGGAAGTTGTTCGATGGCGCCTCGGGGCGTCCACAGGCGCCATAATGATGGACACCCACTGTGCTATTGGTGCGACAGTTCTCAATGTCCAGGAAGCAATCATTCAAATAGGTCTTGTTATCATTACCACAAACTGGCTCAAATTCCCGTGGACAGATGCGGGCACAGCCCTTGAACTGGAACGCAGCCAAGCAGCGCTTCAGTGGCACCACAAACACATGCTTCCCACAGTTCTCCTTCCTCATGTGACACTCCGATTTGTAGAACTTGTTATCCGAACCACACACAAAGTTTGGCGGCTGTGCATCACAATCCGACTCACAGTCGGCGGTGAGTGCACAATTCTTCAGGGACACGGCCACCACACGCAAATTGCAGGTGCGACGCTTGAACTCACACATGGAGCCAAAGGTGTTGCCATCGGAGCCACACACCGGCTGCTGTTCCAGATCCGCACGCGTGCAGGCATCACCACAGTCTCTAACTGGTGTATTCAGATCTGTGCAGGGACCAATGTGGGCCAGATTTACACCACGTCTGCAAAGGACACATAGTAAAGCTGTGGATTCGATTGGACTAAGCTGGGTAGCTACTCTGGGTACTTACAGGCATGTGGCATGCGCCAACTCGCACTCGTTGTTGTAGGTCTTCGCATCGGTGCCGCAGAGTTTGTCGTTTCTCTTGGAGCTGAAGATGGAGCCAAAGAGATTGTTAAAGTCCTTGCAAGGCGGCAGCTGCTTGCAGCGCGTCAAGCGATTCTTGCACTTGTCCATGCTCATCTTCTGTATGGACTTGCGCTGCGGGCTGTCAAGGAAAATGTGGATTATAATAGGAAGTGTCTAGAGCTGAACTCCCCAACTCACCCGCAGTTGAGCATCTTCAGTTCACACAGCGATGAGTAAATGTTGCCATCACTGCCACAAACATACTGAGACGTGGCATCCGCCTCGGACTTGGGGCACTCAGTGGGACACGCATCTGCCGATTGGCTGCCATGACGCTCCTGGGGCATGCAGAAGGACAGTGGCACCTCGAAGACGTGCTTGCCGCAGTTGGTGGAACGCATCTTGCAGGGACTGGCATAGAGACGGCCATCAGAGCCACAGGTGGGTCTGGCCACACGCCAGCAGGACTCGCGACACATCCGAGTGGATTGACAATGCTTGCGACTGGTCTTGACCACGCCCTGTCCGCAGGTGTGCAGCTTCATCTCACAGGTGGAGTTATAGACATTGCCATCGGAGGCACAGATGGGTCCATCCTTGGGTGCACTGTTGCAGTCCACGGGGCAGGATTCACGCTGGGCGCTAGTGTTGCTGCAGGGACCCACGTGGGACAACTTAACGGCGGCGAGACCAACGCGACAGGACTGTACCCGCAGCATGCAGCGGTTCAGATAGGTGCGTCCATCGGTGCCACACACGGGATCCTTTTCGGTGCTACAGCGATGCTTGCAGTCGGAGCCCTTCGAGCGTTCACAGCCATCGCGCACGTCCTTGATCGTGGAGACACCATTGCGTGCACACGTTTTCTTGCGCAGCTCGCAGAGATTGGCATAGATGAGGCCATCACTACCACAAACGGGCTCTGCGCCCACCGTTAAGCTGGGCGGACAGGAGCGTGGACAGTTGTTGGTGCCACCAGCGGCACTAGCTCGATGCTGTCTTCCCATGCTCAGCTGCTGCTGCTGATCCGCCTCCTCTTGCAGCAGATTCTCCAGCGCTGCTGCAGCTGCTCCTGGTGCCTCCATCAGTGTCGAGGACAGCTCCGGCTGTGCATCCTGTCGATAGTTGATCAGCAACGAATCCGGCACTGCATCTGCGCTGCGATAACGTATCACTGGCGCCTGTGCTGGCAACTTGATGATCTTAATGGGCGAGTCTGTTACGGCGCCTACGGAGGGGGAAAAAGAGAGAGAGAGGTGAGAAAGCAGGGCAGAGGAGGTCAGCGGCTGCGCTCTCGGGGGCATGCAGCAGTGTCGCCGCTGGGCATTAAAATATGGGATTAACTGCCGTGTGCACAAAGCACTTTTTGCGCAGTTGCCTAGCTTCAGTGGTGTCTTAACACTAGAAGAGTGGGCGTGTCGTGTCACGCACGAGCACGAAATATCGTAAATTGAAATTTTTAATGCTTCTAAATCAAACAATAATCAATCAAAAGATTAAGTCCATTTATGAAATGTTAAATAAATATATATATATAAATATTTGTATATAAAATAAACACAATATATAATATAAATAATAAACAAATAATATATAAAATAAATATAAATTAATATTAAATTAATTTTATAATACAAAATTAAATTGAATAGTTGAAATAATTATAAGTTTAAATGAATTTTAGTTCTAATTGACGATTAAGTTCTTTCAAACATTTTTATCGAATGATAAATAATATTTGATATAAAATTTAATATTTAACATAAAAATCCTTAAACATTCCAGGTATTACTCACAGGTGTAACTACTAGATTAAGTAGCATTGAGTACCACAAAATAATTCTTCTGGAATCTCCTTATTAAAATGCTCAACTAAAATTGGAGCAAACGTTTTTTCGTGACTTTAAATAATTATAAATCTTTCTAAGACAATTCTACCCACATTAAACCAGCGCCCCAACAATAGAAGATCTCTTTTTAACCCCACCCTGCCGCAAATTTGAGTTAATGGCCATATTCGGCCATTAACTTTGGGTATTTAGAGAATCGTTTATGTGCTAGCGGAGTGCAGTCGTGCTATTAACGGTACACAGCCCACACAGATCCTATCTTAAATATGAGTTGGGACTATCTGGTGACCTCCATCTATAATTGCGCTTGCTAATCCCCCCATCCAGAAATCATGAGGCTAAAACTGCAAGTGAAATTTTCACACTAATTGCCTCCGGCCCCGGGTCCAAAAATGTCTGTGGTCGGTCGGATGTGTTGGATCTTGGGTATTGTTTGCAAAGAAAGCGATGGCACGAGAGGAAGCACAGCGTAAATAAATGGAGAAGAGAAGAGCGAAGAAGTGAAGAGTGGAGAAGGGAAGTAGAAAATCTATTAGCGCGCTTCAACTGCGACTCCAAGCGATTGTTTGCCCGAGATAATTGAACCCACGTTCATTATTTCAATTTGTAGCAGCTTAAAAATCACAACAAAACAACAAAAAAGAAACTACAGAAAAACAACAAAAACAAAAGCACAACAACAACGGCAACAAAAACAAATAACTAAAGCCAAAGACTTAATCCAGAGACAGTCGCATTATCAGCAATTTTAATGGCCGCAAGTAGAGAAAATTAAGCGGCGTTAGAAATTAATACAGACATCAGACACTGCGTCGTCTCGCCTATGTTCCACATTCCACACCATCCACACAGGCACACACACACACGCACTAACACTCACACACACACACACGAGCTTCGCAGCATTCATTCCATTTGCAGTCATGACCAAAGCTCCCTGCTCTCTCCGCTATCCGCTCTTTGCACTCTACTCTATGCGCTCTCTGCTCCTGCTATCGGATGCCATCAATTGCAACAACAACAACAACTGAAGCAAAAAAACGCATAACGTATAATTTTCAAAAGTGGAAAACAGCAGCAGCAGCAGCAACAACAACAGTAACAATCGTATAACGCTGGGCAGGCTTAGGCCGGGACTGCAACTGCGACTGCGACCAGACATGATATGTGGTGCTCGCTGGCTGCCACTGCTGCCCCCACATATCATGCGGCCAGCCGCACAGTGGTACAAGGATGCCAAGCACGGGGTCAACTTTTGAAACTTTAAATTAAAAAGGAAAAATAGGCAACAAAGATAAAAAGAGAAAATATTGGCTTTAAAAGGAAAAATGTAGAAATATTACGCATAAATAGTTGAGAGAAACTGTGTACTAAAAAAAAATCCTAAGTAAAAAATGTTTGAAAAAGATCAAAGAGAAATGTAATGAAATTATTTTTGAAAGAACAATAGAAATGAATCATTTATAGTCTTTTATTAAACAGTCTTCCAAGAATTTTGCAAAAATCCCAAAATAATAAACCAAAGTGTTTAATAAAATAGCTGAAACAGTAGAAAGCATTGTCTCTTACAGCTTAAACATATAAAAGCCATATTTGAGTTGTATAAACATTTAAAATTTTAACTATAACTTTAACTATAAAAAATTCTTATAAAATATTTCCATCAACAACTGTTGAAGAAGCATGAATCACTACACCGATTGATCATACAAATAACAATTGCAACATAAACAATTACTTAACTGATTGAATTGATGATGATGATGACGATGATGTTATACATACTTACATATGTCCACTTATGTGTACATGTGTAACAATGTCACGATCTTTTTCCAGTGAGGAATTTTGATTTCAATTAAATAACAATCTTGTCGAAGCAGAAACAAATCGCTTGAGTTAAATGACAATTGGCCATTGTCTTTCTCATACGAAGGGTCAAGTCTTTTATGGCGACCTAATAAGGCAATCAACCAAATAATTTGCTGCTCTCTTTAATGCACTTCTTAATTTGAAGCCGTTCCAAACGGCTGCGGTAACACTGTATTTTCTGCTTCTCTGGGTTCAAGTCTCTTTTGTTGCTGCTCACTCCGTCTCTCTGGCTGTCCGTCTCTCTTTCTGCCTGTCTCTCTGTCTGTCGTGCATGAGAGCGAGTTTAATGAATTTATTTGAATGTTGGACAAATTGTGCACGACGAACAAATTTACGAGCATGTTTGGGGCTTTACTTTTACATATTTCTGTGCATACATGCGATTGGGAGCTATGAATCAGTGGGAAAAAGGGGCGGTGGGGAGTTATGGGCGCATGCCATAAGAACTGGTAGGGTAAGGGGGCAAACGGTGGTACGCTCTGATGTGTGTCAGCTTTACATTCACTTTATAGTTGAACCTTAGCTATTAATTGCTGCTGCTGCTGCTGAGCAGAAGACAAAAGCCTTTCTACTGCACAGCTGTAGGTCTACCCCACACTCCACCTCTCCTACTCGCCCTCTAGTAGGTTAGTTAGGTGTATGACTTACCATTAGTGAGTACTGCCGTTAACACAAGTGCCAGCAGTGCGCCAAACAGCTGGTGCTGAAATGTTAGCCCAAAGCGGTACTGGAACATCGTCTGGAACAAGTACATCATCATTTTCACTGTCGACTGCACTTTCCAGGCCTAGGCTAGACGACGTTACTGTCTCTGTCTCTGTCGCTGTATGCGTGACTACGACGCTTTCGCTCGTTAACAATTGAAATGGTAGCAGTGTCTGTCTGTCTGTCCGTTCGCCTGTCTCTTTCGAGCTTCTCAAGTTCAACACGAGCTCTGCGGCGGCGTGCAAAGATCACGACACGACTTAGCGTTTGAAGAAAGTTTAAGTCTTTGTAGTACCTCCTCCCGCCGTCTGTCTGTGCACGGCGCTTTTAAAGAACTGGTGCAAGCTCAAGCTGACGTTCGTCACTGCTGCTGCTGCGACTGCTGCTGCTGATGCTGGGGCGTCGCTGCCAACTTTAGAATTAACAGTTGGTTGTCGCTGTCGTTTTGTGTTTGTGGTTCCGCAGTTCGCGGTTCGCTCATTTGGGTCTTCTGACTGCGGGGCCCTTTTATGAGTTCATTCGTCGCCTATTAAACGGAGAGCGTCGTTTCGCAATTACACCGATAATAACTCCTTGCGTCTTCACTCTAACACTCAACGTAAATGTCTTCTGGTATCTGGGATTTCTCAACTCTCTGACCTCTCGCACAATGTAGCATAATTTCTTTTTTATCGCCTTGCCTTTTAGTACATTTCTTTATACTTTTTACCTACTCTTTACTATTTTTTTTTGTTACTTATTTTGCACGTCGCTTTAATTCGATTTCAATTACGACTCTTGCCTTTTGAAGTTTACCACCGTTACCGTTTGTTCAGTCAGTCGTTTGGTTCGTTCTGCGGTTGTTACTTCTTCTTCCTCTTGTTGTTCTTTTTGTTGTTTCTTTTATTGTATGCACACAAAATATCTTTTCATAGTCTTTTCGGGGCGGGCACTTTTTGAGTTCTTTTCAGTGCTTTTAGCAGTAGTTCGTTACTCTCTTTTGCCCTAACCGTAACCGTAACCGTTTGAATTTGATTTTGATGCGCGCTCGTTGAGTTTCGCATGCGAAGTGATCGTTATGTGGATGCTGTATGTGTCTGTGGATGTGGATGTTGTTGGTATGTGGACGCTATGGACGCTGTGCTTTGCTCTGCTGCCGACGTTGACGTTACAGCAACGACTGCATTGTTATTGGCTTCACTGCTGTCGCGTTTTCAATGAATGAACACACACACACACACACGTGCTAAATCTCACACACACACGCACGCGCACTTTGATTTTTTACACATTCATAAAAAATTATATGCTTTTATTGTTGCTGGCGCGTCTTTTGTTGCACGGACGACAGAACAGATCAACTGGAAGACGCTCGCTTGCTTGCAGCTTTCTGCTTCCAGCTCCAATTTCGTATGCGACAAAAAAGTAGCTGCTACTTCTGCTGCTGCTGCTGTGACTATTACTGTTACTGCTGCGGCTGCGCCGTACCGAACGACACGAGAGAAAGGTTTGAATGACACTCGCACTCGAATTTGCAATGCCATTTATATGAGTGAAAGGCAGTCGCAGCGCAGCAGCGCCGCTGCTGGCGTCGCTTGGGCGCCGCACAGTGGTGACGTTCGACGTGCAGAAATTCTAAGAAAAACTTGTGTGCAGTGCTGAGCTGCAAGTCAAGGACGTTAATAAATAATAAATGTAATAAAGGTAATAAGTAAGTGTAAATTAATTGATAAACATAATAAAAACTGTTCTTCAGCTTGCTGATACTTGAATGCAGCAGCTATGTTAAGCTCATGTTAATGAAATGTTAATGCCGGAAGCGCTGCTGGAACAACAGTTTGAGAGCTTTTGCTGCCTGCCTGGAGACACTGTGCGCCGGCGTTGTTTTTGCTGCTGCTGCTGCTGCCGCTGTTGCTTTTGTTGCAGTTGCGCTTAGGCATTGATTAAATGGAGTTGTCGGTATTTAAAATAACAACTTGGTCATGTTGTCTGCAACCTAATCGGTTTTGCGTACAAATTTAATTTGCCAAAAGTGGCAGCAAAATGCAACCAAAAAGGCGAAGCGCATTTGAAATTATAACACACACACAGCATTTCACACATGTCTGTATGTGTGTGTGTGGGTTTGCTGCCTGCTATAGGCACGATCTATCTATGCAGCGACGTCGACGTTGTGGTCGCGTCGCAGTCGCCGTTGTCGTCGTAGAAAGTGCGCCGCCGTCGTCGTCGCACAGTTTGAAGTCGAGCTCGATGCCGATACTCAAAAGCCGCAACAGACGTTGCTGCCGCTGCTGCCTCAGCCTCTGCCGCTGCTGCTGCTAGCTGGAAGCTGTGTTTATAGACTTGTCGACTTTTAAGCCATAAATTTTACGCCTGAGTGGCGTTTGCGAATAAGGGTCACACACACACACACATGCACACACACGCATGCATAAGACACACGGCGGAAAAGACTGCAGTCAAGAGTGTGCTGAACTACGAGAGACCCTGTATGTAGGTAATTCAAGCTTAGAGTGCATAAAAACGTGTTTTCTTGGTTGATGGTAATAAATAAATTAATTCAATAAAAAATTAAATATTTTAATTATTTTTTAGCTCCATTATAGCCGCCTTTTAAGTTACTTTACCTTCTTCACTTTGTAACTCTTGTTGCTAGCTACTTCCATTTCCATGCACTCAGCACACCCACCGCGCGTTCTGCCTACAGGGTCTCACATAGATGCTGATGCTCGCACACGAGCTGTGGCGAACGCTCGCGTGCATTAAGCAAAAAAAAAGTGGAGTGGTGCAGCAGCTGGCCACCGCCACCGCCAAACCACCGCCACCGCGAACCGCTTAGCGGCAAAAAGAGGTCAGTAAGTGAATGTTTACAGTTAGTTTTTGGGCACACAGACATGTTAGCGGCAAAATGCATCTGACAGCCGTGACACAGCAGCAGCCGTAGCGGCAGCGGCAGCAGGAAACCGCCAAACTGCTGTGACCGCCCAGAACTAATGCTGAATGGAGACCACCACTTTGAAAATTAATTAAAAGAAAGCCAACGTCAACAACCACAAACGAAAACTACAAAAAAAAAGCTAACAAAATAAAAAAAAATAAATAAAAACCTTTTGGCATCAGTGCAATTTCTTTTTGGCCATAACCAAGATTTGATGCCGTCGTTTGTGGTTTAGCGGCTGCCAATAAAAATGGAAAGTGAAAATTGTAGCTGCAGTGCAATGCATATTAAAACAGAAAAACTGAAAACACACACTCACACACACACTCAAGCAAACACACACTCATAAAATGATAGAAGCCGCAACGACAACGCACCTGTTCTGCTGGTTGAGTGCGAGTTTTCTACACCTGTAGCTCTAATCACAGCTTACGAGCGTTTCGACAGCACATAGAAATAACCATCAGTATTATATAAATATGGTGTTGGAGCCGAGCATCGAGCAGTGAGCAGTAAAAGCGGAAATTATACGGCAAGAGATAACCAGCACAGAAATCAAAAGTGCTTGTTATGAGTGCACTTGTGAAAATGCCAATTTCCAGTTGATGAGCCAGCAACATGCGAAAACTCGATTGCATTTCACCGTTTTCAATCCAATTTTTATCAAACTCGTCTGCTCAACATGTTATCACAGTTCGAAGAGTAACCGTTGTGGTGAACAGGGTGTGTCTTTGCATGGGCAGCACTGGCAACTGCTGGAAAAACTAATTATGCTAGTTTTGCAACACTGTGATGCAGTGTGGCACTGGCGCACGTTATCGATAGTCGTCAAAGTATCGATATGGCTATTTACATCGCTACTCACACACACGCACACACTCTCACATGTACGCACACAGGCACACTCATTGAAAAAGTCGGAGAATTGTGTGGGAAAAAAATCGTCTATAACTAAGTACGAAACGCGCAAATTGTGCTAATGCAGATGCCTAGTGCTAAAGGCAAAGTGTACGCTTGATTATTTTGGGTGCGTTGGCAGTTTGGGGGGGGCTGGAAATTAATGTTGTCGCTACCCGTCGTCGCTGCTATCCGTTGTAACGCGAAGTGTGTGTGTGAAGAGTGAAACCTACAACTTTACTCCCCAAACCAGCAGCAGCAGCAACAACAACAACAACAGCAGCAGCAGTAGAGGCAGAGGCAGCACCAACGGCAGCAGCAGCAGCAGTGTTGAGAGAAAAGATGGCGACGAGTCGCACCAGTCGCATACAATCACAACCAAAAATTTTTCCTTCAATCTTTTCGAAATTACATGGAGCCATCTCAGAGGCATGCGTCTCCCAGCGTCTGTCGACGGACAAGAAAACGCTGGAAAAGACGTGGAAACTAATGGACAAGGTGGTCAAATTATGTCAACAGCCCAAAATGAATCTAAAAAACAGTCCACCCTTCATACTGGATATACTGCCGGACACGTATCAAAGATTGCGACTCATATACTCAAAGAATGAGGATCAAATGCATCTACTGCATGCCAACGAGCACTTCAATGTCTTTATCAATAATCTAATGCGTAAATGCAAGCAGGCCATAAAGCTCTTCAAGGAGGGCAAAGAGAAAATGTTTGATGAGAACTCACATTATCGCCGCAATCTAACCAAACTGAGTTTGGTCTTCTCCCACATGCTCAGCGAGCTCAAAGCTATATTCCCCAACGGTGTCTTTGCTGGCGATCAATTCCGAATTACCAAGGCCGATGCAGCCGACTTCTGGAAGAGCAATTTTGGCAACAGGTAAGCCAATCACCTTTAAAAACTTGAAGGTAAACAAAGTTAACTTGATTGTTGTTTGCAGTACATTGGTGCCTTGGAAAATATTCCGTCAGGAGCTGAACAAAGTGCATCCGATATCATCGGGCTTGGAGGCGATGGCATTGAAGACAACCATCGATTTGACCTGCAACGATTATATATCGAATTTTGAATTCGATGTATTCACACGTCTATTTCAGCCATGGGTAACACTCTTACGCAACTGGCAAATCCTGGCCGTCACCCATCCCGGCTATGTGGCCTTTCTCACCTACGACGAGGTGAAAGCGCGTCTACAGCGCTACATACACAAAGCGGGTAGCTACGTATTCCGACTATCCTGCACCCGCTTGGGACAGTGGGCCATTGGCTATGTGACGGCCGATGGCGAAATACTGCAGACAATACCACAGAACAAGTCGCTGTGTCAGGCGCTGCTCGATGGGCATCGGTGAGTTGTGGAGGAAAGGGCGTTAAGAGATTAGCCAGTCTAAGTCGGGTGTACTGTTGGCAGTTGTATGCTCAAAAGTAGCCTTAATTCTAGCTGCTCTAGCAGCTAACTAGCAAAGCTAGCTCTCTAGACAGTTCTCTGGGCAGAGCAGGCTAAGCTGAGCCTCTTTTAGGCTTCTACTCTTCGCTCTCTGGGAGTTTTCGGCCATTTCATGGCACTCTCTTTTAGCATACTGCTTAACAGTGCTGTCTACATCTAGCCACATGTAGCCATTATCTTAGTTGTAGCATAGAATCAGTTAAAGAGTTCTTAACTCTGCTAACATAAGTTCTTTTAACTTGTAACTAGCTTAAACTAGTATCTGAATAATAGCAGATAGTGGTATAAAGTCTAATTTGGCATTTAATGCACATAGCCAGACTTAAATGCTAAGCCAACACTTGTTTTCTACGAAGTTAGCCAACCAATTGATCAGAATCTCCGTGTTTTCTATGAAACTTGACTAAGTTGTCATCAAAATGAGCGTATACAATCTGTTAATTAGTTGATAAATCATTTACATTGTACAATACTACTCAAATGTAGACACTCAATAACTATGGATAGTTTTACACTCCTTTAAAATATACCATACTATACTATATATACTATTACTATAATTACTGTATAGCTAACTATCCAAAATCCATTAATTATAGTGTCAAACTCTGTCGCTGCTGTAGTCCACACCTTACTTTACTTTATAAAACTCTATAATAACTTAAACCCTTTCTCCTATCTCACCTACTTAGCGAGGGCTTTTACTTATATCCTGATGGGCAGGCCTACAATCCGGATCTGTCGTCTGCCGTGCAAAGTCCAACCGAGGATCACATCACTGTCACCCAAGAGCAATACGAGCTGTACTGTGAAATGGGTAAGTTCAACTACTTAATACCCTCCTTAATTACTTAAACTAAACTTGACTGTCGTCACTTGCAGGCAGCACCTTTCAGCTATGCAAAATCTGCGCCGAGAACGACAAGGATATACGCATAGAGCCCTGCGGTCATTTGCTGTGCACGCCCTGTCTCACTGCCTGGCAGGTGGACTCGGAGGGACAGGTAAGCAGTAGCACCAATTACAGTGTATACTCTATGACTAACTTACCTAAATCTTCGCAGGGCTGTCCGTTTTGTCGTGCCGAGATCAAGGGCACCGAACAGATCGTTGTGGACGCCTTCGATCCGCGAAAGCAGCACAATCGGAGTGCAGCGAATGGAAGGCATCAGCAGCAGGACGATGATGATACAGAGGTATAGTTTTGTGCAGCGCTTTAAACAAGTAAAAGCCTTTCACTTTGACGCCTGCCCCCCGCGCGCTGCCCGCCCGCCTGTGCTGCCTCTCTCTCACACACTCACTCTCTATCACACACTCTATCTATATCTTTCACTTGTATACATATATTTATTTATATATATGCATATATATAGATATTACTCTTATGTTTATTGATTTTGGTTCGTTGATACACACACACACACACACTCGCACACACACACACATACATGCATACACATGTTAGCTTAAGTTAAATTTTGATTTATTCATACTTAAATTAATAGCTAAAATTTAAATGCAACTAACCAGCGCACAGCACACACACACACACATGTGCCTATGTAGCTGTAGCAGGCGTGTGCGTGTGTGTGTGTGTGTGTGTGCGCTGTGTGTGTTTGTGTTAAGCGCTCAAACCGGAAGTTGCTCATCAGTCGCTCATTTGCAATCATTTCTCGTTTCTCTTTCGTTTTATCAGCAATTCGCTTTTACTCTTTCTCTGTCCCTCTCTCTCTCTCTTGTTCTCTGTGCACTGTAAATTGTTGTTTCGTTTCGTTTGTTGACTTTTCGCTGCTTTTCCGTTGACTTTTCACTCATTTTGTTTGTGAATCATTCAAACAACAATTTAAGTACTGTATTTTTTTTTGTGGCGATTTTAAACTTTTGTATATACAACATTTATAAAATATATAGAATTTATTATTACTATTATTATTAGATTTATTACCATTGTAACTTGTAATTTAGTGAGCTACAAAACGATAAAAAAGAAAACTTCTGTACTCTCTGAACCCCTCTCCTTTCGCCCCTACCTCACCCCCGCCTCATACCCCATCAAACTTTGTAATAATTTCACATTTTAGTTTATTTGAATTTTGATTTCTTGTTCAGTTTGATATTTCCAAAGATATGTTTAGTTTTTTTGTGTTCGTTTTAGTTTTCAATGCGGTTTTCATATATATTTAATTTGTATTATTATTAGATTTGTGTGTGTAAGCAGCTCTGCCAGCTGCCACTAAGACTGTAATTTATAATTATAATTAATTAACTGTAGTTAGTTGTTAATTGTCACAAGCCTAGGCGAGAATTTACAATCGTTAAAAGTATTAGCCAAGAAATTAACAATTTATGGAGTGTCTGTGTGTGTGTGGTGTGTGTGTGGTGTGTGTGTGTGTGTATTGCGTGTGTATATACATGTATGTGTACGTTTAGTTACATTCATTCATTCAATCATTAGTTTGTTTACCTTTCAATCAGCTTACATCATACAACCACAATTATTATTATTATTATTTATGTTTAATGTAATACATCTAATGCAATTTTTAAACAATTTATATCTGATACATGCGATATATGCAAATCTATAGCAATTACATAGTTTTATGATTTTTTGATATGATTTCCTTAATATGTTTTATAATGCCTAATTCTAATTCTAATTCATAACGAAAACAACAAACAAACAAAAAAATATATATATATGTATAAATATTTATAAATATTGGTTTCAATTGTTTGACGTGCTCTGCTATTGTTTGATTGATTGATTGACTGATTGTTTTGCTGTTTTTTTTGATTGTCAACAGTTTTGTTTCTATAATTTTTGTTGTTGCTCCTGTTGTTTCTATTGTTTTTTTATTACTCTCTAGTTGTTATCGTTGTCCTTGTTGTTGTTGTTGTTGCTGTTGCTGTGCATGTGCAACAAAACGATTTGATTTGCAGTTTGCCTCGTTGCTCTAGCGGCATGTCTCCTAATCCATCACCAACTCAAAAATCTCCACCAAAAACTGTATCGAAACAAACTGCAATTCCTTGACACATCCTGCAGGACATGGGCGACTTCAATATAGCCACCTCGTCGCTGCATGCGCTCAGCACCTCGGCGGGTTCGCAGTGCTCCGCGGAGAAGCACAGTCCGCACACGTCGCCACGCCTGGGCAGACGCAGCACCACGCCCAGTCTAATGGCCGTGCAGAACGATCTCTATGCCGGCGGTGGTCCAGCCCTTAGTCTGCCTAGTAGTAGCAATGCCAGCAGCTCCTCCGCCACAAATGCCACACCACAGCCTTCGGCACCGCCAGCGGCTGCGGTGATCAGCAATGGTTGCAACTCTGGCAGCAGTGGCAGTGGCAGTGCCTCTGGCAGCATTACAGCCACACAGAAGAGCACCAATCGCATGAGTGCACCGCTGATTGGCTCCAGTGTGATCAATTCCAGCTATGGCCAAAAGCTGCCCAGTAAAACGGACAACGGCGGCGGCTCCAGTTCCAGCTCCGGGGACACCGCCTCCATCAGCTCCTATGCCATACTCCAGAATCTGCAGGATGCCATCAGTTCGGGTTCGGGCTCCGGCTCGGGATCTGGTTCCGGTTCGAGTTGCAGTTCCAGCAGCTGCTCCACGGTCATAGCTGCGGGCACAGCTGTAGCGCCACCGCTGCCGCCACGCAAATCACCTGGCATGGAGACACCTGTGAAGCCCAACGGTCAGACGCCCTCGAGCAGCAAGAGCATCGACAACATACAGTGCAGCCTGGACAATGTGCCGCCCCAGACAACGGCACCGCCTATACCGCCCCACGTGAGTAACAGTGTGGACACCTTGGCCGAGGATCTGATGCGGCAGCAGCGCATCTCGAGTAGCACAACGTCACCGGTGCTCTCACTGCTGGATGACATGGTCGTGGAGGTGGGCCCGGCGGAGACCATAAGCGGTGTGATCGATACACGTCCGCTGGAGGCACGCGGCCTTGCCACCCTGCCCAAACCCAGTGGCAGCACCACCAACAGTCACTGCACCCCCAGTGTAGCCCAGGATGCCGCCAGCTCCCACTACACCCAATTGTGCACTACGACGACCAGTGCGGCTGCTCTGGCGGCTGCTGCGGCACTGGCCAATGGCAAGAGCAAGTCAACGGTGACGTCATCGGTGGCACATCCTGTCCAGCACCAGCCGCTGCTCTACGCGAACGTGACGATCAATCAAAAAGACTGCGGCTCCGTGCCCTACGAGAACATCAATCTCGAGTACATCGCCAGATTGATGAATGCCGGTTACTCCAAGGAAAACGCGATCACTGCGCTGGGCATCTCGCGCAACAACATCGAAATGGCCGGTGATATTTTGCGTGAATTTGTCTCTAAGAATAGCGTCTAAATAGTGTGATTCCCCGTATCCACTCCCATTTCCAGTCCTCCGTCCTCTTCCCTCCTTCCACCTACAAGCGGTTATCCCACTCGCTAGTCAATTTGTGTCAACTCAATGTGGGTGTTGAATTTTTATGGCAGTTTAAGCTAACGATTGACTTCCAAGTTGACCTGTTCGTCAACAGTTGACTTCCAAATTGACTTCATGTCAACTCGCGTAAATTTACCTCAAAATCAGTAGGTTACAGAGCACAGTGTGCATATTAAATTTGTGTCTGTTGACAGATGGATTGACCAGTAGACACTCGGATTGACTTCATGTCAATTATCATGATTTAACAAGAATTATATTTAAAGCACAGTTTAAAGACACATTTTAATCCAGTTGACACAGCGAACACTGAGTTGACTCTGCGATTGACCTGATTGACAATTTTTAAAAATTCTCCATCAAAACAGTGTAATACAAATCACATTTAAAAATGACTTTTGTTTTTAAATGACCAACGGATTGACTCTATGTCGACTGGTGTCAATTTGTCACAATTATGGCACGATCAAAAGCTCAATTTGCATGTAATTATTATGCAAGTTGACGTATAGATTTTCAATATAAAAGCAGATTGACCTATTTGTCTACTGTAAAGTTGACATAGGAAGCTCTCCGTCAGTCTATCGGTCTATAAATCTGCCTTAATAATTTGAAAACTCTATTAAGTTGACCCAAAGGTTGACCTGTGTGTCAACTAGTTTGAGTCAGCCATTGCATAGTTGACACACAAATTGACTTCCTTGTCAACCAGTGAGCAGTAAAGCAAAAAATGACCCCCTTCCCTCTCCTTGCCGCTCACCTACTCGCTCCCGTTCTCACATTCACTCTCTCTCTCTCTACCTTTATATATATATATATATATAAATATATTTCTCAATCTCGCTTTAGGAGCACCCCCCACACTTCATATAGAGTTACGCTAAGTTTAGCTGTTCACACACACACACACAGTCCCCGCACTCACTCACACATGTACACACCTTGGCGTAGCCAGCACAAGCAATTAGACGTAAAAATTCTTTCGCTCTCTTAAAATTAAAAAGGAAATTGAAATTAACTTAAAAAAAAATCGAAAGAAAGAAAAAATGAAAATTTAAATTAAAAAGTTCTCACACACTTCAAAGTAAAAATAAAAAAAAAGAAACCAATTTAAGCACAAACCCATTTAATATCAAATATAGCTATATAAATACACTTAAATTAAGACGTATCTAATTCTTCCTATTAAGCAAATTAAATTATAAAGAAACCGAAAATAAAAACCAGAAATTCAAATTACCCCACCCAAAAAAATATGCTCCTCCAACACCACGGAAAAAAAGACAGAAAATCCCATTTTAGAGCTACAGTGAAGCCTCGATGACATGAAACAAAATCAAAACAATTTTAATTGGTGCATCGGCAAAGCATAAAACTCGAAATCATTTCAAAATAAATTATGAAAAATGCCTTTAATGCTGTCCCAGCGTCAAATCTGAGTTTCCTTATTCGTAATACTCCCCGAATAATAAAAATAAAAAAAAAAACGGTCCCTCAATGAATACAAATTCCGATGCACTATCAAAGTTTACCTCGATTTTTTATACAGAAACTTAACTTTTTTGTAATATTTGTAAGTTTATGCAATTTCAAAGTACACAAAACCAAAAAAATAAGAGAAAACAGAAAAGTGGGAAAGTTACGAGAGAAGAAAAACCGAATTCTGGATGAAAAGTTTGTATTACGATGACGACCCTTTTTACAGAATTTATATTTATACTATAATATATAATGCAAATAATCGGTTTTTAAATTCGTCGAAAATCGTTCTTAAACCCAATTAAAACACGCAATTTTTTGACATACATATATATACATAGTACGATACGAGTATCTAATAAAACTAAGCTATATAATCTATAAATATTTAAATAGGCGATATAATCATGCGTAAACGAAAGCAAAGGCAACAAAAAAACAAAAACAAAAAACAAACAAATTAAAAATACAACAAATACAATGATATATCAATGCAATATTTCACTATAAACAAATCAATGCAAGCGTAAATTTTTAAGTAAATTATAGTTACATAACCTCAATAATGAAACGAATCAAGAAGATGAAAACACCACAAACTATTTATGAAATATACATATATATATATAATTGAATTTTAAGCATCATCCAGCGGTAAAATCATTAACAAAAGCAAACACAAAACGGAGTCAAAGTCAATAAACGGAAAACGAAAAAGAGAAACCGATGAACGCGAGCGTAAAACAAAGTTAAGAAGGAAGCGGAAGCAGATGAGGAAAAGAAAATGCGATACCAAATACCATAGTCATGTCATGTAACCCAAAAATCTTAAGCAGATATAAATTATTCTTATAAATAAAAATAAAAAACAAACCAAAAAAAACTGTAACTTCTTTTTTTAAAGACTTTCTAGGGGATTAAATAAATTATTTTATTTTTAATTAATTTATTTTCGGTTTTTTAAACCCACTTTATCATAGAAATTAACTGAGTAACAGCTAGAATTACCAGCTACTGTTAACAGCACGCTCATAACACAGTTTTGTCACCAGCGCTGTTAACTAACACCCCGCTGCTATCAGCTTTAACATTTGCAGCTTTAACACTCACTCAACCCACACGTTAACAGCGCAGCGCTTAGCTTTATGCGCGTCACTGTTAGCTCCTTTACCACTGTTAAGCGTCTGTTATTAAAACTCAATTTTCTTTGCTTTATTGAAATATGTATTTAGTTTTTATTATTTGACTTATATAGTTTGCGTTTTTGTTTTTTTTTATTTTTGTTTTTGTTTCGTATTCAAGCACATATGTATTTTTGTTTTTTGTATTTTTTTTGTTGCATTTTTTTGTTGTTGTGTGTATGTTTTACGATTTTTTTATGTTTTATATTTTATAAATAAGGATTAGTTGCTGTTCTGTTTTTTGTGTGTGTGTGCTGTTCATTTCAATTATCATTGTTAATTTTTCATTGCATTGCATAAATCTCTAGACGCCTGCAGTTGTATCTATCGGGCAGATCAGACGATATATGTATATGTATACCTACATATTCGTATAATATAGCGTTATACAATAATTAAGTTACTATTACTCTTGATTTGTTGTTTGTGTTGCTTAGTGTTTTCTTGTTGTTGTTGTTATTGTTGTATATATATGTATAACATGGCTATAGTAGGACGTACTGATCCCAAATTTGTTGTTAGCTTCTTGAATGTTTTGTTTTTTTTATTTATTTAATTATCATAATTTTTTTTTTTTTACTTTTTTGCTTTCTCTTGTTTAGTAATTGAAATTCATAATTTTTTCACAATATTTGCTCTTTGTTTCCGACACGCTCTCTTTGTTTTGTTTTTTATACTATATATATATACTTTAATATTTAAAAATACATTTTTAAAAATTAATTTTTGTAATCTTTCATTAAATGGTTTCAACAGATTTGGCGCAGCAAATTTCATTTGCTCTTCTTTATTCTCATACAAGACTTTTAGTTGTTTTCATTTTCATTTTTTTGTAGTTTTTCTTTTTAATTTAATTTAATATTTTTTTTTTTGTGTTTGTGTGTTAGTTACAAAGATCGTTTTCTTGTGATTTTAAATAAATATGTTTGTTGTATATGTATGCATGTATGTATGTATTGTTGTATAATATAATATGTAATAAGTTAATGCAACCTTTATTGAATGCAGAAATAAAATTCGTGAAACAACAACATACACAATTTAAATATAGTATATAGTACTCGTAGAGTGTTTTGGTGTTTAAATGTTACAAACGAAATTAAGACTTTGTTTGCTATATATACACAGATATATATATATATTTAAATACTTGTTGTTTCCTTCATGTATATGTGTATATATATAAATTTGCCAGTTTAACAATAAGACTTCAAAGAAGCAATGAAAAAAAAAGATATTGCAATAATTAAAATAGAATAATTTAATCGAATAGAGCATATACAAGTTGAGAAAAAATCTCTACGCATCTCTATGGCATATATATTGTTTATCTGTCTCTTTGTTTAACGCACATTGCAAGGATTTCGTTGCCATTATACAATAATTGTTGATTTCATTTATTTATATTTTGGTTTTAGTATTCTTTCATTTAATATATATGCTAAATTAAAGTAAAGCAAAACTAGTTTGAAAAATAGTATACGTATACACACACAATTTGGTTTCGTCTCTCTTTCTCTCAGACACTTGAATTTCAGTTTTAAGCAGCGCTCAACTTCAACTTTATAAAACAAAAATATTTATATAACAGAATCAGATTTGTTTAGGAAAGAGGAGGGGATCCTGTTTTAGTTTTACAAAGATAATTGTTATAATTATTATTATAGTACTCGTAAATTCTTTACGTACAAAATTTCGTATAGACTTTAATCAGACACGTAGAAATTGTTTTGTGGAGTTGCCATTTTTAGTAGTTTGCTTCATTATATATATATATATATATTTATATGAATATATATGTTATTTATTTATGTATGTATGTATGTGGTATGCCATATGCTTTGCTATCAATTATTATTATCGTTTCCAATAGTGTGTTTTGCATCTAAGTTAATAAGTTACTTAATAAATGTATTGTTTCTTTCTTTTCATTTATATTAATGGTTATTAGCGACAAGTTCACATTGTAGTTTTGTAAATTGTTGTTTTTACTGTTGTTGTTGGTGTTGTTGTTCTTGTTTTGGAGTTGTTTGCTGTGCCTTCTTTGTATAGTTTCGTTAAGCCTTGTTGTTCATTATGTTGCTTACAAGAATTGTGTTTCTTTGCATTTGTTGTCTTTAAACTTGCATCTGGTAATATGTGATTATGGAATTACTCCACCAGTGCGCCTAAACAAGCAATAAAATATTAAGTAAACTATACAGTTGAGAAATATTCATTTAGTTCGTACCTGGAATGCGTGGATGACGCGCTAGCACAGAGAAGCCCTTGCCCTGCGGCCCCTTGGGTGCACGAATGAGGATCAAACGTGGCACACCATCTTCGCCATTGAGCTTAAGGCGCGAGATCAGACGATCGGGACGATCGTTTATTTTCAAAACATTACAAGCCGACGATTTTCCATTGCGCTGTAAATAAATACACTCAAATTTAGTTACAAACCATTTTCTATTTCGTTTTCTTTGCTCACCTGATTGGTAACCACTGAGAACTCCACTGTATCACCAGGATGTAGAGCCACTGTGCTGCCCTGTACCTCAGACATGTGGAAGAACAGCTTCTTGCCATCCTCCACTTCGAAATTTAGGAAACCAAATTGGCCCTTGATCGAGTCGACGGTGGCACGTTTCTTTTGCCTCACCGCATTCACATCTGCCGCACGACCGCTCTCATCGATGCGGAAACTGACCAGATCTCCCTTTTGCAGCAAATCACGCTTGTTCACCAGACTGGTGATGCCAAATTCATGCTGTGATATGATTGTGGTACGTGTCTCATCGAGTATTTCAATCAAACCGGCATATTCCTGCTGATCCGGATTGATGCAACGCAACGGACGTGCCACAACGCCATTGTGTACGGTTTCCAGCACCGCTGGCTGCGGTATCGAGTTCTTGGGCAATGTGCAAACATTCTCAGCAGGCAGACAATTGCCAGAGACAGATGTGTTGCCATTGGGCGCCAGTGTGTATTCCACCTCCTGGCCCAACTCAAGCCAGTTGGGATTGCCCTGATAGTTGCTAAAGTGAAAGAATACTTCCTCGTCATGTGACAGTGTCTCAATAAAGCCAAAATTCTCCTTAATCACTGCAATAAATCCACGATAAATCTGACCACCAGTGGTCTCAACACCGGCATGATTATTATTCTCCAGCTTAAAGTCCTCAATGTGTGGTGTGCAAATCTGTTGATTGGCGCTGTTGGTAGTGATATTGCTGCCAACGCTGCTGTTATTGCTGCTGCTGTTGTTGCTGCCACCGGGACTGCCATGCATCATATAACCATTCTGCATGGAGCTGGCATTCGAGCCGATGCCATTCGAGAGCAGCAATTGTTCATTCTGATTCATATTAATGCCTGCCTGCTGTTGAGCTGCTGCCTGTTGGTTCAAAAGTTGCTGCTGTTGTTGCTGCAGCGAAACTTGCTGCACATTGACGGCAATAAATTCCTTGTTACGTTTAACCTGTGGAGGTCAGAGTTTAGTTAAATATGCATTTAGTTTGTTGAAAATATCTTGTACTGACCATATAAATATCGAAGCGCACTCGTTCGCCAATTCTTGGTGGTTTTTCGCAGTCTTTGAGAAAATACATAATAGTCTTTTTAGCATCGCCATGCTCATAGGTAATAACGCCACCCTCGACGCGATCCTGAGATTTAATTGGACTCTTGGGCGCCTCACGTGTCACACAGCCTGCAAAGGTACAACAAAATGGGTTTAAAATATATGTTAGAAGTTAAAGAAGATTTGGTACGCACCCTCAATGTTGCTGGCCATTAGAGTTTCAAATTGCACAGAATTGGGCGGCAAATGTTTGATGCGTATGGCCTGCAAACGCGAATTATTATAGGCCAAACCGGGCTCCTGAATGACGGTGAATTCTACCTCATCATTGACCTCAATTTCGCGGCTCTAGAAGTTCAAGAAATCAAATGAAATTAGTCTTAAAGTTTGCTGCATTGGCACAGTTTTACTTACCGTATCGAGTACTTCAGTAAAGTGGAAGAACAAACGCACTTGCCGCTCCACGCAGCGTAGGAATCCAATGCCCTCCTTGAGGGAGGCAATTGTGCCCTGTTCACGCTTCTCGCCGGACACCTTGAAAGTCTCGTCCAGCAGTGCAATCGATGTGGCGCGTTGCAATTGATCTCGCCTATCGGTGGCCAACAAGAATTGCACCCAATCGCCGTGCCTCAAAGTGAAATCACCCTTTTGATCCTTATCACCGAAGGGCACCTCCACTTCCGAGTAATCGGGAGCACGATAACGTATACGTCCGGGCAAAGGATCATTGTTTTGACGCACAGCATTGTTGCGATCCAGCGACTTGAGTACTTGACCCTTGTAAATGGTCGTATCGACATCCTCGAAGATAACAGAGCCCGGTGGCAAACGCGTTATGTTACAGGCAAATTCACGGCCCTGTGGGGGCACAGAAGCAGACTGCTTTTGGGTTAATGAGGTATGGCAAACTGATGCATAAAGTGATTACTACTTACGCTCCGTGTTTGTATGGTGAACTCAACATCGTCGCCAGGACGTAGCTCAACATTGCCCTCCGCTTCGGAGAAATGAAAGAAAATCTCCTTAACGACATCGGCGCGTTCAATGAAACCAAATGATTCCTTCATTGAGCAAACAACGCCGCGATATTTGACTGGTTGAGCGGGATTCTCCAGGCGTATATGGCACGCGCCAAGGTTGCCTCTATAAATATATAATAAAACAAAAAAGACAAGACAATAGAGAGTGGACTTTCAGTACAATGTATACTCAATATCGTGGACTGTTAAACTGCACAACTGATTATGTTACTATGTATGAAAGGAACAAATTCTATAATCTGTACGAAACTAAAAATTTGCAAAACAATTGATATTCTGAATAACTACACTTTTGAGTTGTACATCTTAGTTCGTTCGCTTGAGTTTTGTTCACTCATTTCAGACAATGACAAACTTGTTAGTTTTAGTTCACATTCACATAGGTTTGTTCTAGTTTTGATTGTTTCTCTAAGCTGTTGACAGCTAGTAATCAAAGTAGTTCAGCTTTGAACAGTTTTACACACTTTTAATTATTTTTTTTAACACAAATCAGTTTATTTACCTTTGGTTCGTTGCAATTTGAAAGCTAACCTTATCGCCAGCACGCAAATTGACATTGCCCTCGACATCGTCTTTGGTATAGGGTAAAAAGAAGCATTCACCGCGATTCTCATAGCTAATGCGACCAGTTGTCTCACTGGAGCTGAGCACATTGTTGGCACTATCGGTGCGCAGCTCAGTGGTCACTGTACCGGTCACACGCTCCTCGGAGAGCACAACCTCTGGTGCAATCTTACTAACTTGACTAGCAATTGGCTTGCCGGTGCGACGATCATAGGTCATCTCAAATTCAACGGGATCACCAATCTTCAGATGATCAATATTGCCACTGAACTGCGAGAAATGAAAGAAGAGACGCGCCTGTCTCTCGCAGCACTGTATAAATCCATAGGAATGCTACAAATATAATAAATTTAATTAATTAAATGTACAATTTGTTTATAATACAACTAAATACACACCAATAGCTTCTCAATGATGCCGGTTTCACGTGTGGTCTGATTCGGATCAGTGGCACCCGATGCTGCTGCCGAGGAATTGCTCGACTGAGAGCCAAAAATGGACGATGAACTGCCTGCGCCGTTGTTGAGCACACTATTGGACTGAAAGACGCCAATTTGTGGCGGATTCTGTATGATATCATTCACCTCATTTGCATCAAACATGCCAATGCTTTGATGTTGTTGTTGCTGCTGCTGCTGCTGTTGTTGCTGCTGCTGCTGTTGTTGATGCTGATGATGTTGCTGCTGCTGTTGCATATGCTGCTGCTGCTGCTGTTGTTGTTGTTGCTGCTGCTGCTGATGATGATGATGCATATTTTGCTGTTGCTGCTGCTGCTGTTGACCCATTGACATTTGCACCGATGATGGCGTCGGCGGTCCATGCGATTGCGGCTGCAGACCCAACGTGGTCGAGTCTAGCGTAAAAGTGCTAATTGTCGGAAACGTTGTCGGTATGTTCAAATTTCGCATGGCAGTCATGTCGAAGCACTGCAAATTATCGTAGATTTCTGCAATTGCATTCACAGAGGGGGAAATGTTATCACTTTGGCAAGGAGTTTGTGGCTTAAACTGATTGCTGTTAAACTAATTAAATATACTGCAGATGTTTTACCAGAAAACTAAGATTTTAAAGCATGTATAAAACTTTGTATACAGTGAAAAGAATTTTAAACCCAAAAATATATAAATAAATGGAAAATTTTCAATACATTTTTTTAATTTTATATTTTCCAAATAAAATCCATTTTTAAACTAAAATTTAAATACATTATTTATTTCTGCTTATTACTTTACTAACATTTTTTTATATTATCTAAATTAAATCCCTTCCTTCTCCAAATCAAATCTTACCTTCGCCCGTGCGATATCCTTTGGATTGTGTATTCATGTTGGTAATTGGTTGTTTAATTTGGATGTTAGAGAAAATGCTGATAGCGACTAGCACAAGGAGACTGCTTGTTGTGGTTGGTGTTTACTTGTTGTTGTTATTTTATGATGATCACTTTTGATGGATTGATGACGATGACAAGAATTCTGAACGATTTAAAAGAGAGCGAGCGCGTATTTATGTTTTTATTTAATTATTTATTTTTATTGGAGCTGATCAGAAACTGATCTAATTTATATTATTATAATTATTATTTTGAATTAATTTTAAATGTTTTTTTTTTTTTTTTGTTGTTTATTTAAATTTTTATTTCTTTCGATTTTTAGTGTAATTATTTATATATCAAAGAGAAAAAACTAAGCAATAAATACGTATTTGTTGTGTATATATATTTTGGCTAAACACTGGCACAAGAGGCACTGAAATTCCTTGTCTTCGAAGTTAATTAAACAAAATGTAAAGTAACCGAAAGTATCATTTGCTTTTAGTTGTTGTTGTGGGTTGTCACCTTTTGTTTCCCGGGCAACTTGCCCCAGAAATGTATGTAAAATGCCGACAATTACAATTTAATGTTCAGTTTTTGTTAGATAGTTGTTGTTGTTGTATTGTTTATGGTTGTTGTTAGTTGAAGTTGCGGCTGCTTCGTGTTTTAAAAAAATATTTTTTCGTAATCTGATGAAAATGCATTAGCTGCTGCCGTTGTAGTTGTAGTTTGTTGTTGTTTATATGAAAAAACTTTGAAATTTGTTTAACTAGTATTTATTGCGATTTGTTCATATGTTCGAGTTGTGTTTTGTTTAATGTTTTTTTTTTTTGTTGTTTTTATTTTTAGTTTTACTAGAAAAATACACTGGGGCGCTTTACGGAATACTTTTTGCTTTATTATTAAATATTATTTGTAGTTTAAGAGCTTTTCTTTGATATAGTATTAAATATTTGATTTACTTTGTTTTCTTTTTTGTGGGGAGTAGAAGGAGGGGGGAAGTGGTTAATATGTTCTGCAATATTGTTGTTGTTTTTCTATAATATAGACATACATTTATATAATAAATTTATATATGTATGTATTTGTAGGCAATCGTTGTGGTTGTTAGGAAGTATTAGTGATTTATTTTTATTTATTTATTACTCTTTTGTGTTTGTTTACTTGTTTTTGTTTACACACTAAGCTTTTCAACTGACCGACTACGCTGCTCTCTTTTGCGCTCTCCCTTTTTGAACGCAGTTTTGACTCTCTCCTCCAGCTGATCAGGGCTGCAGACGTTTGATGCGGAGACACGAGGGCTGCACACGCAGCTGATCCGTTTTGCTTTCGCTGTATGTTGTTGTTGTTGGTGTTGTTGCTATTACTTTTCGGTTACACTTTTTGTAGTTTTATTATTGCTGTTTCGTTTACTATTCACTATGCACATATTATGAGTTTATTTTGTTATTTATAGTTAATATATATATATAGATAGATACTCTTTAATTGTTGTTGGGTTTTGCATTTACTATGTTGAACTTTAAGCCTAAGTTTTCTTTAAATATATATATATGTATATATATTTGAATGCGCGTTTTGTTTAAAGTCTTTTTTTAACCTAGGGTTGTTTTATTTTTGCTTTTTGTTGTTGTTTCTTTTGTTTTTGTTGTTGTTGTATTTTTCACTTATGGGTTTGTTTGCTTACCAAGTTAAGCTTATTTACTTAAAGTTTATATAATATAATATATAATATACTATAGTATATGTATCGAAGTCCTTTAAGATATCACGAATTTGTTTCAATGTTTTTATCTTTTAATTTGCATTTGCTCTTATGTATAAAGTTGTTGTTGTTTTAAGATTTTTCGTATTTCTTCTCTTTCTCTTCTACTTCGTTTGTTTCTCTTTTTTTTACTATTGTTTAAAATTACAGTTGGTTTTAGTGTTCATTTCTTTTTTTTATGCTTCAGAGATTTTGTTTTTTATTTTTTTTGTTGCGATTTTTTGCTTTTTTAATTTATTTATATTTATAAATTTACAGTAATTATCACAGAGTTGTTAAATCTTTCTTTGAATTTGTTTTTTTGTTTTTGTTTTTTACTTTCTTTTGTTTCAGTTGCTTTTAATCGTTATCTCATTTAGACTTTTAACATTTCTCACTAGGTACACTTATAAAAAAAATGAAAACTATTTAAATATAAACAATAGTTTATTAAAAATAAAAAAAACTGTTTGGTTTGGGCACAAGGCCGCAGTTTTTACAATTGTGTTCAGTTTTTTCTCTGGATTTTATTTAATTTCATTTATTTACAATTTTTTGTTTAATATTGGCTAAGTTAAGTTGCGGTTTATTTATTTATTTTTTTGTATATTTTTTTTTTGTATTTTATGTGTTACTCAGTTGCTTTTGTTGCTGGGGTCTTCTTCATAATGTTTTTTTTTTATTTTTTGTAAAAATTACTTAAAATTAATAGAGTTCTTGTAGATTTTTGGTTTTAAATGTTTTTTTTATTGTTACCGTTTTTAGTTGCTCGTTTTTGTTTTTTTTTTTTATATTTATTTATTTGTTTTCTGTTTTTTTTAGTAAATTTTTTTGTTGCTTTTGTGTTTTTTTTCCCTTTGCGGCACAATTGTTGCTTTATCGTTTTTTTGTTTTTGTTTTTCTTATTTATTTTCTGCTGTTCTACAAGGCGGAACTTTCTCACACTCTTTGACTCTCTTGTGATCGCAGATCTCTTTCTCTCTTTCTAACTCTCTAAGTTCATTAGTTCTGGTCTCTTTGCACTTCTTCACACGGCCTCCGCTCGGCAGGCGACAAAAATTTCTTTTTGTTTTTCTTGATTCAATAATTGTTTTCTTCTTACAGGCTACAGTAATTTATTTACTTCTTGCTTAATTAAATAATTTAAATTTGATGTTGCGTTTAAATTAAATTGTTGTTAATATGTTTAAATTAGTTGTTTTTGTTTTTATCTTTTACTCCCGGTTATTTTGTACTTTAAAACTTTAATTCAGTTGTTTGTTGGTTGTTTTTGTTTTTTGTTTTTGTTGTTGGTGTTGCATTTGCTGTTTGTGTTCCTCTTCTCTTCTCTCTCTTCTTTCTTTGCTTGCTTCCTTTGTTCCTGTTCTTGTAGTAGAGGCGGCGTTTTTTATTTGTTTTCTTTTGTTTTTTGTTGTCTTAATTTTAAATAATTTTAGCAAATTGAATTCACTTTGACTTAACAAAAATTCGTAATTAAATTAAAGCTTTCAGGAAAAAAATGAGGAATTTTGGGATTGTTTAACGTGTGTGGTTCTTGTTGTTGCTGTTTATTTGCTGTGTTCTCTTATTTTCTGCTTTCTCTTAGATATTCGAGTTTGACGTCAACGTCAACGCCTCGGCGTCGCGTTAAATCTGCTTTAATTAAACAGTTCTTTTGCTTTTGTTTTTATTATTGGTGTTTTGTTTTTAGTGCGTGCGTGTGTTTTGTTCAATTGTAATTGCGTTTGTTTAGACTTCAACTCCGTTTAACTTTAGTTGATTTCTCTTTGTAGCTTGTTTTTTGTTTGTTTGTTGTTGTTGTTTTGTTGTTGCTTTGAGTATTGACGAGTTAATTTCACAGCGTTTCAAGTGTATTTGAATTTTGTTTGGTTTGTTTTATGTTGTTGTTGGTTTTGAAAGTCTTCGTTTCAAGCTTGGCTTGTTTTGTTGTTGTATTTTGTTTGCACAGATGCGCAGTCGCTATGTCGTCGCCTCTCGTTCGCTCTCACGCTTTTCGCACCCACAAACAAACAGACTCTTGGCACCGCTGCCTCTTCCTCTGCCGCCGATTCCTTTTTCTTTTTATGCTGTCTTTCTACGCGTAAATTCTGTGTGTTTTGAGCGTAGACTGATTAACATGAGTGAGCTTCTTTCGGCATGCGATATGCGGCTGTTGTAGTAGTCGAGTCGATTTGAGTCGAGTAGTTGAGAGGAGGTTGAAGCAGATTCGCAAACGAAAACAAAGGAAATTCAAAACTAAAAGTTTATGGCAGATGCCCCTCTGGTTAAATCGCCTCTTAGACTTTTTGAGCTTTGTTGTAGTTGTTGTTGATTGATTTATATTTGTTTGTTTGTTTTTTGCTTGTTGGTATGTAACTTTTTTTTGTTTTTGTTTTATTAGATGATTTATATTATTATTTCTTTTTGATTCGTTTTCGATGGTTTTTATATTTTTGTTGGTTTTTTTTTTTGTTTTTTGTATTATTATTATTTTTATTCAGATTATGATGAAAGTGATGTCAAAACGGAGTTTTAGTTACAAAAGCTGCAACGAGAGGAAAGTTGAACAATTAATACTCAGACTTACTATTTGTATTTTTCTTTCTTTTTAATAGCGCCCCCTGTTGAGCGGCGGCCAGCCACCCAGTGAAATCTACACTAAAACGTCTGCATTGTTGTTGTTGCTGCACTTTTATTGATTTTTTAGTGTTGCAAACCGGAGACTCGTACAATTCGCGCACACATACACACGAAAAATTCGCATACGTATGTATATCCATAAGCACACTGACACGCACACACCAGTCAGCAGCTGCATAGAGATTTTACTACTGCAACTGCCCCCGCCACCGATTCCATTGGCTCACAGCAGACTACCGGAAAAAATTGCACACACACATACACACAATCCCACACTGTGGGAAAGAAGAGCACTTTTAATGCATTTGTAAACTATTTTTACACATTTTTGTTGTGCTTTTTAGCAGCCAACTGTACACATAAGCAAATACACACACACATGCACACTGCTAAATCGGTAGCAGTTTTTTTTTGACTGCAAATTGCGTACCCATCGGGCAGACAGACAGTTGCAGAAAACGTTTATTTTGCACGAATGTGATATGAATTTGGCAATATTCCATTTTTAAACACTAGTATATTAGTTGGCACACGTTTTGTGCAAATTTTTATGGCAAATTTGAGTTAATTTATTGCCAAATTTAAACAAAAGAAAATTTTCACGTCTAGCAATACGTACCACACGACACAGCACAACACCGGACGCCATGTTGGTTAGTGTTGGTAAATGTAGTAAATAAATTATATATTGCAATTGTGACGTCATCATTTATATTAATTATTACTAATTTACTGTGCTGAGTAATAATATTAACCAATTAATTGTTATAAAAATAATTTGAATTTTACATGTCATCTTTAGGATTGCATTTAACAATACTACTTGGCAGCCCTGGTGTTTTATCGAATTAGTTCTGTGAACTCCAATTGAAACACTTAATATGGTCGCCCTTAATTTTTGTTCGCGGTCCTTATGAAATCAAGTAAAATTATAAACGAAAAACCTACTATTACATAAATTTAAGAAGATATAAAAATGGCTTAATAATATTAATGAAAATAATGCGATGTATTTAACAAGATACGTCAGTAAGATTTACTCATAACTCAATATTGATTAACTGTTACTTAAAGTTACAGCGTTAAAAAGCTCTGTTAATAATTATATCTGCCTGGTTGTCAAAGAACCAGAAAAACAAATATTAATTTGCACAGAAAATTAAATTAAAGCAGTTCAAATAAGCGTGCTAAGTCGATATATCGATATCGATGTATCGCAAATTGTTGTTTGCATCGACCTATCGATGTGTCCATCGATGGTTGGCACAGCACTAGATTATTAGCCGAAAATCGAAATTTCACAATAGCGCACCGGAAAAACTAAGAATTAAATTTTGTATATTTTTGAAGCAAAAGATTGAAACAACAGTGTGCTATATGAGGCGGCAAGTTGTGAGTTATTGCAGAAACTCAATAGTTGGTACAAAATTCACATAGTTGTTAGCAGAAATTAACGGTGCAGCTGACTTGCGTTCTCATCGTTATTTAACCTAAAGAGAGAATCGCTCACTCACTCGCACGCACACACACCCGCTTGCCCGCCCCGAAAATATCAACAAACTGGAAAAATGGCAATACGGCTAATAAACTCGGCCAAAACCATGAAAAGTCTGATGAGACGAAGCTACATGAAGGGACCACTCACAGAAAATGTAAGACCAATTGACACCTAAGAATGTGCCTAATTAATTTCACAATTTTCCCACTGGGTCAGATTCAACGTGGTGCTGTCACAGAACTATCGCCGCTGCTTCGTTACTTCGTGGAACAGGTGCAGCTATTCTGCAAAAAGCCACCAAAGGGTTTTGAAAAGTACTTCGAAGCAGGTGGCAAATCGGCCGCACCCAAAGGTGAAAAGAAACCAAACACAGATGGCCACAAATCCGCCTCAGGCAGCAGTAGCAGCAGCAGCGGGAGTAAAACAAGACCTTCTGCTGCGAAACCCAGCACCGCCTCGGAATCCAAGTCAGATTGGAACTTTGGCATGTTCAGCAACAGCTCACGTGGTCCAGCGGCGCGTGGACCTAACACGCCTGGCGGACGACCGCTGGGTGAGGGCGGAGGCGGCGATCGCGAGCGTTGGATTCTGCTGGGTGCCATTGGAGCTGTGGTCTTAATTGGCTCCTTTGCCTTCTTCGAAATGGGCTACAAGGAAATCTCTTGGAAGGAGTTTGTCAACAGGTTGAGCTCATCTAAATCTTTACTTTTGCTGTACGTTACGTAATCTGCCAAGTTTTCTTTACCTTTAGTTATCTGAGCAAAGGATTGGTGGAGAAACTGGAGGTGGTGAACAAGAAGTGGGTGCGTGTGCGTCTGCAGGCGAGCCACAGCAGCAGCGGTGTTCTCTGGTTCAACATTGGCAGCGTCGATTCGTTTGAGCGTAATCTGGAGACGGCACAAACGGAACAAGGCACCGAATCCATTAACTTTGTGCCCGTCATCTATCGCAACGAGGTGGAGGCATCCAGTTTAACGGGTCTGCTGCCGACGCTGCTAATCATCGGTTTCCTGGTCTACATGATGAGAAAATCGGCAGACATGATGGGCGCTGGACGTGGACGCAAGGGAGGTGGTCTATTCGGAGGCGTTATGCAGTCCACAGCCAAGCTTATCAATCCCACCGAAATCGGTGTGGGATTCAAGTGAGTTCACTCCTATTGATCCCTTATGTGGCCCTAACTAAAGCTCGAACCTTTTTCCAGGGATGTTGCCGGCTGTGAGGAGGCCAAGATTGAAATCATGGAGTTTGTCAACTTCCTGAAGAACCCACAACAGTATATCGATCTGGGCGCCAAGATACCAAAGGGAGCCATGCTCACAGGTCCACCCGGCACGGGCAAAACGATGCTGGCCAAGGCCACCGCCGGTGAGGCAAATGTTCCATTTATAACCGTCTCCGGTTCGGAGTTTCTCGAAATGTTTGTGGGCGTTGGACCATCCCGTGTGCGTGACATGTTCGCCATGGCAAGGAAACATGCGCCTTGTATTCTGTTCATTGATGAAATCGATGCAGTGGGCAGGAAACGTGGTGGCAAAACCTTCGGTGGCCACTCTGAACAGGAGAACACATTGAATCAGCTGCTTGTCGAGATGGATGGCTTCAATACGACCACAAATGTGGTGGTGCTGGCTGCCACCAATCGAGTGGATATACTGGACAAGGCGCTGATGCGTCCCGGTCGCTTCGATCGTCAGATTTATGTTCCTGCTCCCGATATCAAGGGACGTGCTAGCATCTTTAAGGTGCATCTGGGTGCACTGAAAACGGATCTGGACAAGAATAATCTATCCCGTAAAATGGCTGCACTTACGCCGGGCTTCACCGGCGCTGACATTGCCAACGTGTGCAATGAAGCCGCGTTGATAGCCGCACGTGATTCCCATGACACAATCATCCTAAAGCACTTCGAGCAGGCTATCGAACGTGTCATCGCTGGCATGGAGAAGAAGACCAATGTCCTGGCGCCAGAGGAGAAGCGTACGGTGGCTCATCATGAGGCTGGACACGCTGTGGCTGGTTGGTTCTTGGAGCATGCGGATCCCTTACTCAAGGTGTCGATTATACCACGCGGCAAGGGTCTAGGCTATGCCCAATATCTGCCCAAGGATCACTATCTGCTGTCCAAGGAGCAGCTATTCGATCGCATGTGCATGACCCTCGGCGGTCGTGTGGCGGAGGAATTGTTCTTCAATCGCATCACCACCGGTGCCCAGGATGATCTGAAGAAGATCACAGACATTGCCTACTCGCAAGTGGTGCGCTTTGGCATGAACGATAAGATCGGTCAGGTTAGCTTCGATGTGGGCCAAAGCGGTGAGCCGCAGTTCAGTAAACCGTATTCCGAGGACACGGCTCAGATGATCGATGACGAGGTGAGGGGCATCATTAAGTGTGCACACACAACGACCACAGAGCTTCTGGTCAGCCACAAGGAGGATGTGCGTCGTGTGGCCGAACGCTTGCTCCAAAACGAGGTACTCAGTCGTGATGATATGATCGAACTGCTTGGACCGCGTCCATTCAAGGAGAAGTCAACGTACGAGGACTTCGTTGAGGGCACCGGCTCCTTTGAGGAGGACACATCGTTGCCGGAGGGACTCAAGAGCTGGAACAAGGAGAAGGATACACCTGCCACAACAGATTCGGAGTCAACACCTCCACCACCCACAAAACCCGTTACGGCGTCCAGTTAAATGCGTGCAACAGATTTTTGGTTGCACCTTCTGTTGTTGATTTCCTTCTTTACCCAAAGTCCTTTAGTCGCTATTAGTAAATGTTTGGACTCCGACTAGAGTCGCTAAATTCACGACGTGCTTAAAAAAACAAATAAATTCGAAACCTCATTTTGTGTTCAATTTTATGTTCCAACGTTTCGTGGCAGTTTAATTCAATAGAGTTCTCTGCAATAAAACAGAATTTTTTCACACTGTGTATAGTAACGGAAAGTTTTTGTATTGCTAAATAATTTAAAGATTTTTAAATTTCGAGTTTTTACATTGCTGTTAAATTCCAAAGCTTTTGGTTTGAATAATGCACAGTGTAAGCTTTGAAAGCTCTCCATAGGCGCTGCGCTCTTAAGCTGTCAAACTGTCGCTCTTAACACGTTACGCTCTGTGGCGCGCGCTCTCAGTCTCTCTCTCACACACACACACGTGCAGAGCGCACGTTACGCTCTCTTCACATTGCTTATCACTTATCAGCTGTGTTTTCGGCATAATGCAGCCGGCTGACTAGCTGCCTGGCTGTTGCAATGTGAATGTTTCGTTTCGCACAGCCTCTGCCGACGTCCGTCGCGACGTCGCCGCAAAGCTTTGCTCAACTACAATTACCACTACCACTACCACTACAAATGCAGCGCGTGCTACTGTGACCCGCTGTTGCTGTTGTTGTTTTTGTTGGTGTCGCTGTCGCTGCTACTGCTGCTGCTTCTGCTTCTGCCAGTGTCAGTGTGTTGTTTGGGGCTTCAGCTACGTTGGGGCTGGCTGCCGTGGCCGTGTCTCAGTGTCGTCTTGTTGGTTGTCGCGTTCGTGTGCGCGCACTAAATCAGCAGCAATCAAATACATATAAAATAATAAATAATTTCAGCTCTCGTTCGTTGCAGTTGCAAGTGAAGTGCGTGCCAGGCAAATGCCAAATAGCAGCAACAACAACAACAACAATACTAATAATCACATAAACAGCACTAATAATAATACACAACACACGAATTATTTGTTTATTTAAGGCGGGCCAGAGCATTGTGTCAATGCAAAATTGACGATTATATAAAAGTGCGCGGCATTCAATTCTAATTACAAACAAACGACAAACAAAGTGCAATTTGAGTGCATGCAACTGTGTGCGTGTATGTGTGTGTGTGTGTGTGCCCGCGAGAGGTGGCAAAGTGATTTGTTTTTTAGGCCAAGTGTTTGTTTTAGCGTCGTCAGACCGGAAATATATAAAAGCGGCGACAACCCTGCCAACCTAGCTGACTGCAATTCGCCCACACTCACACAACCGCCAAACACACACACACATAGCTATCAGCTTTAGTCGATCACACGTGCCAGCTAAGAGCCGGCCGGCAAAAGCTTTAAACAACAAAAACAATAAGAAAAGCAATAACATTCGCAGGAAGCGTTAGCAGGCATTAGTTTCTGATCAGTGGCGCCAGCTGACGGCAGGTTTCGCAAACAAATTTGTCGATCGCTTTTTCTATGCCATTTTCGTTTGATTTTCGCAGTGAATTTTTGTTGGGCTGCCAATTGTCGCAATTGTCGGGTCACGTGTTTGCTGCCGCCGCCAGTTAACTTCTGCTCTCGTTGTAACGGTGCATGTACCGTAACTGCCTCTGACTGTGTGCGTGTGTCGGTTTGTTTCAGTGTGTGTGTCGCTTGCATGCTGCGCGTTATTATAGAGCCCAGCTGTGGCAGTAGCTGCTGCTGTTGTTGTTGTTTTGTGGGAGTCGTCAGCACGCTGTCCCCATTGCATGCAATATTCTGTTTACAAATACACATGCGTGCACGCGCTTGTATGTGTGCGTGTGTGTTTGTGTGCGTGTGGGTGTGGGAAAGATCAAGGCGTGTTTCGAAAACAATGGCAATAAATACAGCAACAACAACAACAGTAACAGCAACAACAAAAGCGCATTGCTAGCAAATCTCTTTTAGTTTATTCATTCGGCATTTTTTGTCGCTGTCAGGATTTATCGACACAAGCGAACTGTGACTGCTACATAAAAAATGAAGACTTGTCTATGAACCGTTAACTATTTAGTAGCTGATAAAAACCGCAGTGAATATTTAGTGAAACGTTAAATTAATGCTAGAAAAGCTGAAAGCTCTAGCGTTAAATCAATCAAAGCTTATGCTAGACTTTTAAGAGCTAAAACAGCTAAATGGACAACAAGAAAGAGCTATAAACAGCTAAAGTGTTTGAAAAATGGCTTAATTGAGAACTCTAGCTGTAAAACAGCTTTAAAATCAGCACCATTTCTTCCTCTAAAGGCAGGAACAAAAGCTTTAAAATTTTATTATTTGAAAAATCTCATGGAGAATCTTTCACAACTTAACCTCAATTAATTTATTAGTTCAGTTGTTCAGAACTTTGCACTTTATTTGCATTTTTCACTTTTTAACACTAAAACATATATATTTCAATCTATACTATATATTTTAACGATTTGGAATTTACCGAGCAGCTGTTGAAAATTACAATTTGCCAATGTAATGAGATTTAGAACAAATTATTACAGTTAACATTGCCTTCAAATACAACAAATACAACAACAATAGTTAACGCAACGTTTCTAAAAACTTTTAAACAAAAAACAAAAAAAAAAGTTATAAACTTGATAACCAAAAGTGGCCTGCAAAACAAAAGCAACAAACCCAGAAATGTGATTCAAAGTGCGAAATGTAACAAAAAACGTAAACAATTTTGTTTTGATTAACAAAATAAATTAAAAGTTAAATAAATAAAACAAAAATCAAATAACAACAGCAATACAAATGGAACTCAAGACAGTGTGCAGCAGGTCAAGTAGCGAATTAGCAGCCATCGTCAATGATTAAAGAAGAGAAAGATTGATAGCACGTTACGTCACCGTCGTCGGAGTCGCAGTCGTCTTAGTTAGTTTTAGACGTAGACCCCCCTCAATGCCCTCACAGCAGCAGCAGAAGAAGCAGCAGCCAAAGCAGAAGCCAAAACAGCAACAGTTACATCAACAACAACAACAGTAGCAGAAGTCCTACGAAGCAAAGCAAACAAACACAGAGAGAGAGAAGAGAGAGAGTGCAGCAGAGCTTAAGCGTGGAAAAGAGAGCGAACGATTGTACTCAAAATGGACATGAAGTTAGAGCAGCAGCAACAACAACAACAGCAGCAGCAGCAAGCAGAACTGGGACCCGTTTCGCCCTCAGAGGTGCCCAATGATCCTGGGTAAGTGTCGACTTGAATGTGGACGTGGAAGTGGCATTAATTGTTTTAGTTTTAAGTTGTCATTATTGAAGTTAAGAGACCAAACTGAAGAGGGGGGTGGGGAGCGGAGCGGTGTGCTCTTGTTGACAGAAAAGTTTTGTGTGTCAACTGCGGGTCCAGAGCTTACTTGGTCTGGGTCTACGCTGCCGCCCACCAAAAAGCAGCTCTGGAGTGAAACTAATTAGAAAACAATTTGCTAAGGACATCAAAATTCAATTAAAGCCATTGGAGTTTAGTGCAATGCAGCACAGTGCATTTAAGCCAGTTCCTGTTTCCTAGCCTAACAACAGTTTATTATCGTACTCGGCCTCAATTTGTGTGTGCGTGTGTGTGTGTGTGTGTGTTTGCTTACTAAATAAAATGGGTTAAGTTGTGATTGCAGTGGTGTCATATGCATCAGATTAATTGCTAGCTGCAGTGCTGATAATTTGCATCATTCGGTTCGAGTTCGACTGTCAGTAAGTCCAGACAGACAGACTGATGTACGCAGAGACGTAAAGACAGAGACATAAATGACTGGCAAATGATTGGCACTAAAGTGTCGAGCACTCAAATTGCTGAGTTCTGTTGCTGCTGAATAAGCTGAACGAAACACAACGCACAGATGAAAGAGCAGGCAAGTTTGAAGGCTGCAGTTGTGCAAAGGTGTGAAATATAATTAAACAGGTGCAACAAATTTCCTACATACACTCGGGTATAATTGAGCGAAATCTGTGCTTGTGTGGCAACTCAGGGGAGTTTTTCTATAGTACAGTGTAACAAACTAAAATGGGGTTCAAGAAGTACCAGAAGATTCTTGTCTTATATGATATTAAAATTTGTGTCCTTATCAGTCGAGACTACCTTTTTATTACTACATGACTGCTAGTTTTTAAATTGTGTATTTTTTACTAATATTTCTGGTCATCGAGTAGCCTAAAAATCAAACGTTTCAATGAATATTAAATATCCAAAAATATTTAATACTTTCATAAACTTATTATATATGATATTTTTTAACCGATAGTTTTTAATCGATCCTGAATTTCTTTAAGTTTATTCAACATTTTGCTATATGATTGAATGTACAAAGGTACAGGGTCTTGAAAAGTCGTGTTATTTTAGCTGTAGCTTACTCCTACTAGTTTTTTGTGTTACTCTGTTAATTAAGTGATGTTCAGTTGAGCTCTAAAGAACTTAATCTCCAATGTTATTATGCCACTAAGTCTAAAATTCTTAAATAAAACACAGATAATTGAGATTTTTACACTCAATATCCTAAAATAAATAAAACATACACGAGGGCAGAGATAGAGAAATAGAGAGAGTGAGAGAGAGAAAGAGAGAGACAGCAGTGGAGAGAGCACAGCTCTGCCAATTAAGATTGAAATTTTGTTGACAAGTGACAAGGCACAAATATGCATAAACAATAGAAAAACATGTCTCTAATGTGCAACAACTACAACAGAAATCTGATGATAAATTTTAACTGATTTATTTAATTTTTTGTTTCGAGTGGGAACAAACCTTGTTGGGGGTATTCCCGATACCAAAAAAAAAAAATCGTTGTGTATCTAAAGTATTTATTTATTATTAAGAAAATAAAACAAATTGCATATAATACATTGATTATATAATATGATTAATTAATAAATTTAAGTAACCCCCAAATTAATTTATGGAAATTAACAGAAAGGTCTTCTAATTTGCTAGAAAGTGGAGTAAATGAAATGAATTTTGGTATAGGGAAAATAGAGAATTAATCAAAAATCTATATATAAATTATCAATTGGCTAATGACATATATCTACTCTTTAAATATATTTTTGATCAGTTGCCTTTACTTCAAATACGTAAATTTTTAAAATCAAAAGGGGAAAACAGAGAACAGAAATAATTTGAACCCAAATTACGCAATTTGCTGGAGTTCAATACTGTAAATTGCCTTCTATCAGCTGAGTGTTCGGTTGCAGCAAACTGTGTAACTACTTCTCTATTTGTATCTGTATCTGTAGCTGAATCTGCTCCGCTTTCCAACCATTCCAAATGAGTATGACGATGACGATGCCATATGGCCACAAAACAACGCTGTCGCCGTTGTTGCAACCCATTGAACACGCAAAGCCTATAAATTATGCAGTCCATACTTATATCTATCTTTTTACACACATAGATACAGAGATACACATATATATTTTTAAGTAGATGCACATATATCTATTATCGAAGCGGTGCAAATTGTATAACACTGTCGAAATTTCCGTACTCCTCGAGCAAAGGGAAGGCGCACACGGCTCATCTTGTCTAACTGCATTAGTTGCCAAACACACACATGTACACACACACACACAGAGACTCACACAGCAGATACAAGATACAAAACACACGCGAAAATAGGCTCTTTTGGGGTGCATCTCTGCGCTGTAATGAAAGGGGCGCGGGAGCTGCAGTTGGAGAGAGAGAGAGTGAAGCTACCGGATAAAAGAAATGGATCACCTGCTGCTAGTTGCTCCACACGAGACACACGTTGTATCTGTTGCTGACGTTTGACGTCGCTGTCGCTGCCGACGTCGACGGCGGCAGGTGCAACGCTGAACTTTTTTGTGGCAGTGTCTGCGATGGCGGCGCGAATGGCAAATGCAGCACCTAGCGTATGTTGAATGCATAAATCTTGAATTAATGTAAAATACCTTTTGATGACGCTGCGAGATACAAAACTCACATACAGCTACATTTGCACCGCTACAGCTACAGATACAGATACAAAATGCATCCTCTCCGCTCGTTGTGAAACTTTTCGCAAATATCGCTGTGAATACAATTCCATTCACAGTTTCTTTCGTTCACAGCGACCGGCGATCGCTTCGTTACGGCTCAGTAAATTTGGATGTCTACTCCGCTTACCCCCACCCACTTTCCCCCCTCCCCTGCACCCCTCCACCCCTTTGTCGCCTTCACCTAGCCGGCTACTTTATAAATCTTTTGAAGGGCCCACTGTAAAGATTTGCTGGCAACATTTGCAGTGCGAAATGGCAAAGTAAATAAACACAAATGCGAACCAAACGAGCAAAAAGAAATGCAACAAAAAAAGAAAATTAGAAACTAAAAAGAAAAACAGCAAAAAGAGGAAAAAATGGGGAAATAAAACAACATAGAAAGAAATAACTAAATAAATGCCCTGCTATTAATACAATTCACTTTGCCAATGTATTTTTAGTGCAAAATACAGTAACAACAAGTGACACTCAAATATCAGCAGCAGAGGTGTATAGACTGGCAAATACTCTGTTAACTAATTTGTTATAAGTGTAATATATGTACATATATATATTAGATAAAAAATTATTATGAGAGTGATGAAACAGTAATAATAATTTTAATATACAAGTAATAAATTTTTGCTTTTAGGAGTTGTATTTACGCTTAAATTAAAAAATAAATTTACTCAAAGAATAATATATTTAGTTATACTAATAAGATAGCATTGTATGTTAGGCAGAAAACTATTTAAAATGTTCCTTCGATTAAAACTACATTTAATCTATTTAAACCTTTCCTAGATTAAATTGATAGTTAAACTTTTAAAGATTCCTTGGTTAGTTAAGTCTTCTAACTATTTTTAAATTTCCTTTTAATAGTTAAAGCTTAAATTTCTTTAATTAAATAGTTAAATAATAGAATTTGGTTGCTGCTACCAAACTACCCTGCTGTTCTTTGCCGCATACAGGGTGCTGAAAATGAGCTACGACTAAGGCATGCGAGTTCGACAATTATCCATTACAAGTGACACGCGGGTCCAAAAAAGAAACAAAAAAGGAATGAAAAAAAAACTGTGCACATTGTCGCAAAAATTGCAGTCTCTCTCAACATCGCTCTCTCTACCTCTTCCACTCTTTCCCATTCCCTCTTTCCCTTTCCCCTCTTGCGCTGTGCTTGGACTAGAGACTTCACCTCTAGCTGCATCATTTAACGCTTCTGCCTCTCCCAAAATATATACATGTATGTTTATATATGTATGTGTATTTGTACAGTTACAATTGGAAATGCAATTGCACTCGCTGCTCTTCATAATTGTCGTTTTGTTCTTGTCTTTGCATGTTATTGCGGCTTTGTTGCATACGTTTCGTAAATTGATTCATTGTACACGGTCACCGCCATCTGACTAACTGGCCGCATGACGGACTGACTGACTGAAGGACTGACTGACCGACTGTCCATTCTATACAGCGATCTGTTCGCTGTAATTGCTTTCAAATGATTTTGTGTCTTTGTGTGTGCGCAATTCCATATTGTCGTCGTCATTTTGTTTGTCCACCCCACTGTCCGTCTGTCCATCTGTCCCGCTGCCTGTGGTGGCCAATAAGCGCTCATTTTGTATGCATAATGAGCCCACCGCCAATTTGTGCCCAAACGGTCAGACCCATTAGTACTGCTAGTGTTCTATTTGGCCAAACAAAAACACGGCACAAACTGTCATCAAGTGCTGATAAATTTGCCTACCGCTGCGCGTTGATCAGTAAACGTTAAACACGCAGTTGGCAGCAACAGTTGGCAGTCTAAAATTTCTCTCTCGTGCAGTTGTTAAAAAGTCAAGCACATAAAATGCCAGTTTTAAATTGCTTTTAACATGTTTGTGAATCGGTTTATTAGTCATGTGCATAAATTAGTTTTGACTTGAAAACTTTGATTGCTCTGTATTTTTGCAAAATGTTATATGGCCCATTATAATACGTTAACATGTAGCTATAAATTTTAGTTGGCAAATTACACGCAGTTGACGCGACGCCACTAATTTTGCTTGAACTCTTAAATTGCTGCACTCGTGACGTCCCAAGGAGTGTTCTATCAAGTACTGTAGATTAAGCGGCCGTCTAAAAATAAATGATGGAAGTAACATTACACGCTGCAAATTATTAGAAAATAATATAAATACTTATTAAAATATTATATTTAAAGGAGTAGCAGCGTTTTTAGCTTCCTGATTTCAGTAAAGCTATAAATAAACCTCTAAAAATAAGAGCAAATTTAATTAAGACAGCGGTTGGAAGTGTCAAGTTTCCGTGCTGCATATTGTATGTTTAAATTCAAATTGAAAGTAAAGTGTTTTTATTTTAGTACGCAACTCAATTGTTTACATTTTTATGCACATAAATCGGAATTGTCTTCAAACTTTTTTGCTCGCAACTTAACAAAATCTACACAGTACAAAAAATAAATTGTTTAAAAAGTATTCTGGAAATTCGTGGCTACTTTAGAAGTAGATAATTCAGTGCTTAATCGTGATGTAACTAAATTCTTATTTTAGTTTTTTTTTAAGTGCTGTTTTCTTATTAGGTAAAATGGACTCAAAGATTTTTCCAAACAGGAAAAAAAATAATTTTCGAACGTTTTGTCCTAAGCTATATTATGTACATATAGTAGTTGTCCGATCTGGACCAAACTGGGTGAGGATAGCTATAACCTTGATAGACACATAATGTATAAGTTTAGTGATGATCGCTCAATTTAGAAAGCATGTCATCATACAAAATACTGTTACAAATTATTTTTATTGGGTAGGGAGTCTAAGCAATGACATTTATTCAGCCCTTTGCGGAAAACTTTTTGATAAAATAATATTATTTCTAAAACTTATCTTTTTGGCTAAATATTTTTTAAAAATATGCCTTTATAATTCAAGTATTCCACAAGAATATCCAATTTTAACCCACTACTGACATTGTTTTGAATAAATTCCACTTGAAATGCACTATTTCTTGCAGTGTAGTGTTCTTAAGTGCGTCACTCACTTAAAGCTGCCAACACAGCTCAGCTTCAGCCCGTGTGTGTGTGTGTGTGTGTGTGTGTTTGTGTAACTATGCATGTTATTTGCAATTTTAAATGGAGTCGCCATGTTATGGAGTCTACTTTGGTCACTTTCCAACCGCAAACAGAAACTTCGTTTTATCCAATTGACATTATCAAAATTCAATTTACAATCTCTGATGCAGCGCGCAACAAAGACAGAGAAGGAGAGCGGAAGAGAGGGGGAGAGGGAGGAAGAGGAGCCAGCAATACAGAGACTAACTTTGACACGGCATTTGCGAAACTTTTCATTTGCTTTAGCTGCACTTTTGGGTAAACAGTTCGATTAAAATGGCAGAGCTTGACAGGCGCAGGGGCGGCAGGGGGGCGTGCTGGGGCTAGGAACGCTTCAATGGAGCACTATAATACTTAGCCTAAAAGTATATAGAGATATGCTACCCATACATGTACATATATTTATTTCGCTACCCATTTCAAATCAATGCAAGGAACTGGAGGCAAAAAAAAAAGTTTTTCCTTTCTGCCTTTGCTGCTAAATGCAGTCATAACTTTTGGCAGCAGCCGACAGATGCGAAGGAAAATATAAGAAAAATACAGGAACTTGGGAAGTGCAAGCCGCCATTAGAAACGGCTAGGCGCGGGAGGGGGCGTGGCGTGGCCGAGAGGTATATCGCTCGATTGCCGCCTACAAGTCGCGTATGCTGGACGAATGGTTACGCAATAAATGGCTAGAAACCCGGCAAATATGAGCGGTAAAGAAAGTTTTTTCTATCTTGTGGGTAAGAAAATGTATCGCCGACATTGGCACAATGCATTCTTTCAACCGCAAAGTACACGGCACAAGCCACCCAAAACAACTCAAACTCAAACTCAAACTGTTGAAACCACCCACCGTTTTCATTATACATAAATTGCATGTAGGGCAACGGCAGCAACGGCAGCAGAATGGCTTTAAATGAGGCAAAAGCCCAGACGGCAAACGAGCCAAGCGTATCCCAAATTTTAGGCTCTAGGTCGGGCTCTATGGCAGCTCCAGACGCAGTCGCCGGTTCTGTGACCACCCACAAAACAGCAAAAAACTAGAAAAAAAAACTTCAGTTGCCGTTGGTGTATTTAGCTTTCCGCACGATTAAATCGATGCAACTGTAAAAGTTCTTTTTCTATTACGCACACACACTCCCACACACTCGCACACACCGACTACAGTGCGCTCTGCCTATAGTAAAACATTGTCTGAGCTTAAACATTTGTCTGGCACCTATTATGGCTAACTTCCTAGCTCTCTGCCACTCCCACTCCCCCTCTCTCGCTGTCTCGCTCTTTTGTGCGTGTTTGCCCAGCCAGAGTTGCCACCCTGTCGTGTCGTGTGGTGTCTCTTTTACTCAGACAATTGTCGTATAAAACATATTTATGCTTGCTACAGTTTTTAGTTTTTTGCCACGTATTCTTCACACACATACACTCCCCCATAAAAGGTTTGCAACCACGACGCAATTGCAGCAACTCTTTATCATCCAACCTCCATCCGCCTCCTGGTAAGCATTTTAGCATCCCGAGTTTCTTGATGATGTTGTTGATAGCCGCACATGATAGTTATCGGACGCTTTGGCTTCACCCGTCAAATTGTACTGGGATTGCTGTGTAACACATGAAAGTGTAGAAAGCACACACATTAGTGCACAATAAAGCAGCCAGAATGGTGTATACACTTACTAGCAAAAGTAGGTTAAAATAAGTACTCATATTTGGCAGTAAACAGAATAAAGAGTTGGGAGTTCTTTTAAAAGATTATACTTTTCTTAAAGCGAAGGATTAAAGCTTAAGAAAACACAGTCTAAGATTTTGTATCTTAATTTTAAAATCCTTTTCCGTAGAGTATCTTAAAAACACAGCAACAGTATCTCAAGTTGTGCATTGGTTTTGTGGTCTGGCATTTATGTGCTTGAAAAATCCTTTTATAATTTGTTTAAAAGGGCAACCATTAGAGCAAGTGAAGAAAGCACTGTGCGTGTGTGTGTGGGGGGTGTGTGTGTGTCTTCGAGTGTCTGTGGAAATGTGTGGAAAAAGCATGTGTAATGCCCGGAATCGATATGTTAATAGTGGTCAACACAATGCAGAGAAATAAATTGATTTGCAAAAAGATTTTTAAATGCAAATTGCAAGTTTTGATTTAAACTTCAGATGGAATATTAGAAATGCATTATATTTTGACTCAGTTTTATAAATACTGTAAAGTTTAGCTGCATTAAACTAGAAACTTTTGTAAGCCCTAATAGTAGATAAATTTTACTTATACATAGAGTATCTCCAAACACGTGCGAGTAAAAGTTTGGAGTTTGGGATAGAAATTGGGCGACGATTTGAAAATTCAATTTACGCTTAAAGTTTTGGAAAAACTTTCAAGTTTGTGACTTTGTTTTAAATATTAGTTCCTTATGCCTTTATTACACCCCACAGCTTCTCATGCTACAGGGCATTAGAAAGAATCAACTAAATGATCAACGAAGCATTCTCAATTTTCTCTCTGTTTTCGCTTTGTCTGTTTGTCTCCCGCTCAATTGCACCACCTTTGCCAACTGACCACTTTCTTGGCCATATTGACCATCAGCTGAGGTTGAGGGCGGGTAAATGCAGCTTTAGTTTAGACCCTGTTTGGACTTGCATAACGTTGGCCCATTTGCCGTTTTGCTTTGTCACAGCTCACCACCTTTCGCTCCACTTCTCTCCTCCATTCCTCTCTTTGGTCTTTCTCTATGTACTTTTGTGCACTCCAATGTTACTGCACTCCATTCCAGACTGTAGAGTCCGCTGGCCTTTGTTGGGCCTGTGCCTGGGCCTCTCTGCATTCTGCATTCGCCGCTCACATAATTTGTCATGTGAAAAATTACTAAAGTTACAAGATCTGCACTTTTATTTCCATGTGTGTTAAGTCCACGCAACAGACGACGACTGTGACTCTCCATGTGCGTGTGCCCTCAAGAGGGGAGTATGGAGTGGGTTGATAGAGGGGGCAGTGCATAGGGAGGGGTTGGCAGAGAGGCGGCGTTATGTTGCGCTTGCTGTTTTGCTATTTTCTTGCTACTCTTTTATTTATGCACTGAAAATAATCTCTGAGAAACTTTACTGATTATGTTAGACCACTTATTAATTACTACTAAAAATTTAATAAAATTGTTGTTATATTCAAGTTTTAGTGTGTTGTTAAGAAAAGTAATATATGTTTAAGATTATTTTAAATCTATTCAAAAAACTTTTCAAAAGAGGCTTGAATTAATTAAAAAAAGTACTGGACTTAAAACTTACGTAGATAATAGCTTTAGATAATATCTCATAAATCTGTTCAAAAACCTTTTCAAAAGATGCCTGAATTTATTAAAAGAAATACTGGATTTAAAATTTAAATAGATAAAATTTACTAAGTTGGATAACTTTCAAAAATAGTTTAGTTATTTTATTTTTAAATTAATAATTTTAAAGGAAAATAAAACAATGACTTTTTTAACTAATTTTTCAAACAATTTAAAAATACCTATTTTTCTATCACAAATTTACAAATAGTTTTCTAAAACACGTTGAAATTTACCAGCTGTCGTTTTACAGCACTGGTTTCATGTGCCCGATTTCAGCATTAGGTTTTTTGAGCAGTGTATATATACCTATTTATATGTATATATTTCTTTTTTTTTGCTCTCTACTTTTTCGTTACTATTTTGCACATTTTTCTATTCAACAATGAAGCCACAATAGAAAAACGTCAACTAGTGCAGGAAAGCAGCGTGAGTGTGTGAATGGGTGTGTGTGGAAGCGAGAGGGCTACATTTTCTATGCGCATAGAAAGTCTGAACGGATTTTGAATGGCAAACAAGCGGCAAACGGCGGTCGACAATCGTAGAGGAGGGGGGTAGGAGGAGTAGGAAGAGGGGAAGTAAGAGACAAGCGGAGTCAGAGACGCAGGCGGCGCTGCTGAGCCAGAATTCAAACCCAGAGCTCAGAGCCAAAGCTCAGGCCGTGAATGGGCGACGACTTGCGCATGAATGGCACAAGTGTATAAATGAGTGTGTAAGCAAGTGTGTGTGTGTGTGCGAGTGTGTGTGTGTGAGGGGATTTTGGAGGTTGGGGAGCTGGCTTCGTTTGCAGGCCTATAGAAAAGTGACGTGCGCTTAACAATTATTTCGTAATGCAAGCAAATGTGACCGAGGCATCAAGCCACGGGCGAACAGTGTGTGTAGAGGGCTTCAAAGGTGGGGGCGTGGCAGTGGGACATAGTTCCCGTTGCCATTCCCATTCACGTACCGCCTCTGCTGTATATTGTACTAGAGCAGCATCTTCTGCGAGCAGCGCTGCGACGTCAGCAGTGACAAATGTCAGTCGGTGGTTGCACTACTAATCGGACATGTTGCGTTGACTTGTTTATGACTGCCAGCTTAACACGCACATAAACACACACACACACACACACACACACACACACACACACACACACACACACACACACACACACACAACCAACCCACCCACCTACTCGAGACACTGCTCTGTGTGTGTGAGTTTTTGTAATGTGTGCGGACTTGTGGGAAATCTGTAAATAGCTACAAAACTAGAAGCCATCGACGTCGCCCAAGAGACAAAGCACTCGTCATCAAAGCTATTCTTGTTGTTGTTCCCACTGCTGTTGTTGTTGTTTTTGTTGCTTTGCTTTACTCGCGGGAGTATTGCTAGACAGCCAGATAGCAGCATACAATTTTTATTTTGTTGCTGTGCCACACGCGGCGTATGCGTAATCTTGAAATTAATATTACTATTATTATCGTATTTTATAGCTGGAAGCAGAGTCGAGGCAGTTTCTCATAATTTAATAAATAATGGTTAAATTTATGATGGATTTACGTTAAGTAGTAATAGTTTACTATATAAAATAAGGTCTAAAGTAACCGTTATTAAGTTTTAATAGTGTTACTCAATTGCCATTTAAATACCCAGCAAGTTGTTAACAATAAATTATTTCAATAAGTTTAGTTTCTAATAGATAAACTAGAGTATTTTATAAATTTATGATAATAGTTAAATATAGTAAACAATCCGAGTTACTTGAGACCATGTCTAATGTTTCTGTCGCTAACTATTTGCTTAGCTTGATAACTAGATTATATTAAAAAAGACCTTAAGTTTAGCTGTAGGTTACTTTATATTAAAAAAATATATACTACATACATAGTATTTTATTAATTTATGATAATAGTTGAATAAAGTAAACAAGTTAAACAATGTTTATAATGAAGTGTCTCATGTTTAACCCATTGATGCCATAGGATGTGAGTTACTTTAGGCAATATAACTGTCGTTAAATATTTGCTTAGCTTGATACCTAAAGCAGAATAAAAGAGGCCTTAAGTTTAACTGTAGGTTACTTAAAACTAAATTTCTTAAAAATTATAAGAGTCTATTTAGTAAAGTTGTAATGACAGAGTGTCATTTAATTTTTAACCCTTTTCTTTAAAGAACTTAACACAGTTCCACTCCTTGTCCAACTTTACCCATTTAAAAATTCCCTGACCTGTTTTAATTGCTCTAATTTAACACAAAAAGTAACTCAAAACAAGCTGAGTAATTAATTGGCACAGCAAATGTCCAAAAGGTAAAACAATGCAACAACTTTGCAAACTTTCAATTAAATGCAAGTTAGCAATTAATTAAGTTATCAGTCAGTGCATAAAAGAGCATTTAATGCCATTGTCATTCGCCATTTTCGTTGATTTCAATTCATTTTGTTGCATTTGCATTTGTTGTTGTTGTTGCAGTTGTTGTTGTTGTTGTTGTATTTGCTGCACTGCGTTTTATTCTGGTTTCTATTCTGTTTGCGATGCTAGGCGGCAATTACGCGTCACACGCAGCTGGACGCAGTAAAAACAACGAGTGCTCCGAGTACCGAGCACACGCAGCTCGTTCGCTTCAGCTGCACACAAATTGCCAGTGTAGGACAAGGTCGCATTTATTTGGTGCAGCCGCAATTGGGCAGCATAACGAGGAGGTGTTGTGGGGGTAAACTGGAGGGTAAGGGGTTGTGAAGCTGTGGCTAGGGAGAGCATGCTGGGGATGAAGGTTACCTGCAATTCGCCCACGCAGACGTTGACAGAAATGCTGAAAAAAAAGAAAATTATGAAATGAATACAAATATTTGCGGATCAGACGTTGCGACGTTGCACAGAAAATATAAAAAAAAATAAAAAAGAGTCATCGCCATTGAATGTTGCCTTCAATGGGGCAACATGGGGCGACAAACTGCAAATCAAATGTGATGGATGATCTCAATGCTTAGTGACTGTCTCTCTGTCTCTCCGTCCCTCTGTCTCTCTGTTTCGCTGGGAATGGGGCTCTGCAGAATGAGCACGCAGAGCGAAATACCAATAAAATGGAAACCTGCATGAATAGCGCCAGCTTCAAGATGCACCAACTGAGAAGGTGTAAAGATTTCATTTGAATTACCAGTTGTGTTTGCTTTCTGGACTGGCAGTCGCATAAAAGCAGCACTTTTCAAAGTTATTAAGTCTTTGCTGCTTCGTCTAGACACTGTTTCAAATTGTTTCCTCTTTCTCTTCGCATTTAATGGCAGTAAGTTTGATGTAATGCCAATGATTTAGTCGCAAGCAGGGCGAGTTTTTACGTGTTAGTATAGTACTAGATTATTGCACATTAATGAAGTGATTGGCATAATTTTTGAGACTATTTCTAGATAGATTCTTTTTGTTAAAAAGATGTTGAAAAACTGTTTCTTTAAGTACATAAAAACAGTACCGAATAGGTTTAAAAAAGTGTTTAAAATTAATAGAAACAACTTACTTAAAATTTTTTTTTAATCATTCTGCAACATTTAAACACAAAATATTAAGAAAATTGATTTATAATACTTGTAAAATTTATTTAAAATCTATGAACACCATTCAATCCAAAAAAAATATAAATTACTAAGCTGAAAATATAATAAATGCCTTTGAAATAAAAATAAATTCTTGGCATAACGTTTATGTATCGTAAACGTATTTTAAAAATATATAAAATTACTACAAAAATATACAAACAAAGTATATATAAAAGATTTAAAAAACATATTAAACATATGAAAAATATACTAAAGATACTTATAAAATATATTTAAAATATTTCTATAATATTTTAAAATCATATTAAACATATTTAAAATATCTTAAATATGTTTTTAAAATATATTTTAAATTTATGAACAACATTTATGTCTTTGAGTATATTTTTGGAAATGCTAAAAATTTATTTAAAATATATAAAAATAAATAAATTCTATGCACAACACTCAAACACACTTCAGTCTGTTTAAATTTAAGTGTGTCTGCTTAAAATAATTTAGACAAATATGAATTATTTTACTTTGAAGACTGCTCTTACATACTATCTATATTTTTAGTTCTCAGTTTGTTTTTTGAAAAATAGCTTAACAAATTCGGTGTGTTGCTAATGGCAGATCAATATTGAATTGTGGCTCAGTTTGAAGATTGATTGCTGGCACTTTGAAGTTTTCTGCTTAGCTTAAAAATAAAGCAAAGTATCTGAATATACGTAGAAGCGAAATAGGGTACAAAATTGTGAGCAATTGCGAAGCATTGATTAATGACAAATTGTGTGGCATGCAAAACTGCAAATGGTTAGACCCATTTTCACTGGCCATCATCCAAGTCATTCAAAGCGGTTGCAATGCAATGCAAACAACAAAAAAAGGGGAAAAAAAAGAAAAGGTTGTTAGAGCACCCTTTACCTTTCCCTGCCACGCCCCCACTACCAACGCCCCCCGCCGCTGTTGTTGACGCTTCTTCCGTTTGCTGGTTTAGTTTTTCTTTTAGCTTACTTGGCTTTGTTGTTGCTGTTGTTTTGCTGTTGTTGCACATTTTATTAACATTTTCATTTAGTTGCATTCTCTGGCTCTCTTCCGCTCGCAGCGTTAGTTCTAACTGTCTCCCTTTCCCTCTCTCTCACTCTCCCACTGCTTGTGTCTTGTTTTATTTTGCTTTTCATTGCAATTTGTGTTTCTATGCATTTTTGTGTGTGTTTTACATTCGTTTTCGTGTCGTGCCATCAAACCCAAAGCAACCACCGCACCACCCACAGCACCGCCCAACCACCCACAGCAACTACTGCCTCATTTTGGCCCTCTTGCCACATTGTTTGCCACTGTTGCGCTCTTTTGCAGTTTGTTGAAGTTTTCATAATCATTGTCGCCGACGTCGTCGTCGTCTCTGTTGCAGTTGCAGTTGCAGCCTTTTGCTTTTGTTTTGCCCACTTTTCTGTTTCTTTTTTTTTTTTTTTATAAGCCGCCGTCGCTTTTGGCTCGACTGACTGGGAGATTTTCCAGCATGAAAACAATGCCGGGAAAGCGGCTTATTTTCTATGATTTAAATAATGACGAAGACAACAGTCAGCCACCTTCACCAACAACGTCATCATCATGATCATCACAGCCAATGATTATGATGTGGACAATAATGAAAGGACAGAACCGAAAAGAAAATAAAAGAAAAGCTGACGACAATGCAAGAGTTACGGAGAGAGGGAGAGGGGGAGAAAGGGGGAGTGCGAGGCCGCTACGTCATTGATTTAAGATGATAACTCAGACTGTTTGTTTTCAGTTTTAGCCAGTCTATAACATAAACATTCATCTCAATTTTACATATATATTATATATTTTCTATAAAGCTACTCCGCTAATGCCTCAGTTTTTGCCTCTTTTTCGTTGCAGAAAAATGTTCATTGGCGGCCTCAGCTGGCAGACCAGTCCAGGTAAGTTTCTGGCTACACACCTTTTTGAGTTCATACAGAAATTTCCACAAATTAGACAAAATTCGCTAAGTTTGCCAATACCAAAGTGCAATTAGCATTTATTGGGTTTGACTTTAGGATCAGCTGACGCTTCTATGTTAACCAAAGACTTCACACGTTAAACTGTTAACATATTTTCACTTACACTGCGAGAAAACAACTGTAAATAAGTTAAGAATTATGTGTGATCTCTAAGTCTTTTGTTTTTTGCTAGTATTTGTGTTCCTAATATTAATGATTTTAATATAAGTAGACAACAATCTTCTAAGCTTCAATCGTCCTCTTCAATCTTCTTAGGCTTAACTTAACATTAGGCTTGTATTTTTTGTGGGAATTTTTCTTTCTTCTCTGTGTATTTGTTAATTGAGTAAACATGCCATTTTCATAGACTAAACGCTGAAAATGTGTCAAGGAAAACTTTTAGGGCATTATTTAAACTAGAAAACTAAAGGGGAAAATAAAAATATAAATATAAAAATATATACAGATTTTTTGCGTTTTAAACATTAAAAAAGAAATATTGGGATTCATTAATTTTCAAGCCAGTTTTCTTTTAAATCATGTTCCGAGAGTAACACACATACAGTCTTGTTGAGTACTGAATTGTCACTTTTTATTAACATTAGGGAACTAAGGCTTCTAACATAGTTATGTTACTTAACATAGTGTAGCGTGAGTTATGTTAAACGCGTAGAGATGGAAGTATAGCGATCTGGCAATATACATATAACATAAATCATTTCATATTTTTAGCTAGTAAATTAATTATTATACAATTAAATTTGTCTTTATAAATTTACTAATTTTTCTACGAAACTGTAACATATTTTATTTTATACAAGAAAACCCTTCAAAAATTTAATTAAATTTATAATAAATTTATTTCATTAACAAGAGCATACAAAATAATTCAGAAATCTATGCTTTGAGTTTTGGTTTAACTAGGTTATTTAATATTTGCCGCATCAATTCAATTACGACACAAATTTGTAGGTTTCACAAAAAAATGCTCAATAAATTTGTATCTCAATTTGTGGCAGGCAAAAGCGAATTGATTCAGTATTTAGATTTAGTATGAAATATGCCGAGTTGTGTTGAGTTGAGTTGTTTATTTGACGATCGAAAACAATGAACGACGAACGGGTTTTTTTTTTTTTTTGTTTAAATTGAAATTGTAATTGATGAAATGCTTGAGATTTGCTACAGCAACAAAAACGACGACGCGTTGAAGACGCCGTAATTTTGACGTCAATTGGCGTCAGTGGCACAGATGTGTGGCAACTTTGGGGACGCTCAACAGAGCGAAAGAGAGGGAAGTGGGCAAGAGCGAGTTGGTCGCCCTCATTACATGCTCTGCATAGTTTCATTAAGCTAATCAAAAGGCGGCTTTGCTGCCTTTTTGGACCCCATCATTTGTACTATTAACCAAATTTGATGCAGCTTTTGGCCAAAACGGAAAAAAAGCAAAGGGAATAAAGCCAACTGAAGATGCCTTTTGATGCCTGGCTTGGGCCAACTTGGAGTGTTGCAGTCAGATTGCTTGCCGCCAACACATCCGCCGTCGCAATGCACACACAGACACTTGCAGATACTTACACTCAGTTACAGATACATAGATACGTAGATACAGTCAGCCGCATTGCCTTGTTGCTGCTTTTGTCGTATTTGTGTTTTTGTTTAGCAAATTTGTTGGCTCCGCCCATCATCAGAATGGCACTCGGCATTACGCTAACATATTATAACCTATAGCGCACATCACACACACACAGGCACACCATAGCTACACTCATATAACCATATAGATACTCATACTGCATACTATATGCCGCAATAGTTGAAGAGTCAATGCGGTCTTTGGTTTGTCTCTTTATTTCGTTCTTTTTGCAATCATTTTTTTGTCTCTTTTTTTTGCTTTTCGTTTCACGGTTTTTGTACCTGTGCCAAAAAAATTTTCAAATTTTCAAATGGCTTCTTCAATAGTGGCCCAACTTGAAATTGGCGAATGTGTTTTTCCCTTTCTCTCCCCCTCTTCGCTTTGCCACGCCTGCCTTTTGTTATCTTTGCCCATTTGTTGTGTGTGTGTTTGGGTGTGATTCACTGTGTGTGTCTTCAATCTTTTTTAATTTTTATTGTTTTTCCTGCTTTTTTGGCATTCGCTTGCTTGGCTGCTTGGCTTGGTAAATTAGCCAAAGTCTGAAATATCTTCTGTGAAATTAAAGACATGACCAAAATGTTAATTTATCTTTAACTTGTGATCATTTCGTTGGCACGTGGGTGTCATTTGGGAAGAAATTGTAGTCTTTGTCATAGAAGTTTATTTTTTAACTTGATTGATGAGTATATAAAAATATTATTTTAAGTAGGGACAGTTAAAGTTTATTTATTAAATTTTCCAGTCAAACCTTTTTAGATTGTATGACTTGAAACCCTTTGAAAACCGCTCTCTTACCTTGTAAGATACAATCTTTTCAAATATATATCTTTATGCATTCTGGCAACGCTTAAGTAACGTTTATGACTTAACAACTCTGCCACTTCACACCACAAACAGCCAACTGGCAACACTCAACGCCCGGCGATCGTCTTCAAAAGTAACTTGAACTGTTACTCGGTCTCAATTTAACAGATTTTCAAACGCAGTAAGCAGGTCCTCCTTTGGACAGTACTCGGAGATTGTTGTTTGCTGAGCGGACCGAGTCTCTTGTCCCAATGGGAACCGGAACAAGCGCAGAGGCTTTGACACAGGCTCTGGCTTGGGCTCTAGCTTGGGCTGAGTCGGCGCGTCCTCAAGTGGTTGCCACTCGCGCGGCAAAGCTTATGCTTTTGGGTTGCAGTCGCCAGCTATCGCCACTCGAGCACACACACATACACACAGAGACTGCTCCCACATGTGTGTGTATGTACTTGAAAAATGCTGACAAAGACCTAATCTAGGGCGTCTATAAACATGCGCCGGGGTCTAACGTCTAACAGCATAGTTAGGCTGCTTTAGACAGGTCGGCGACAGGCTCAGTAGTGGATGTGGCAACAACTGTGGCAGCTACGTACGTGTTGATAACTGCAGAGATGACGACGCTCGCATCCGCATTGCAGTGCAGCCGGAGTACTCGAAAGCGTTTTTGGCTAGCAGATTTTTAATGATTGGCACGATTGTCTTAGCTACTTAATGATGTGCCTAAGTGTCGACTAACCTGCTTTCCACAAACGACTCCCACTTGCTGTGCGCCCTCTGCAACTTGTAAGACATTTTCATGTCAACCAGCGGGGCGTATACATAACGTAATGAACCTTTAACAGCTGACGCGCTCTTTCTCTCTCCCTCTCTCTCACTCTGCCTCTTGGCTGACTGCGGCGTAATTTAATTTTAATTTCGCAAGCAGCTTGCTGGAAATAATTGTATGCATTGAAAATGTATTTGCTGCTATCGCTGGCAAACACTCGACGATGAGCGACAGGCGCTGAATTTTGTCAGTCAGCCAGTCAATCAGTCAGTCATTCAGTCGCCCAATTCACAAATAATACTCGCACTCGCACTCGCACTTCCTCTTTTCATTGTTTATTTATCTCACCTCTTGGTGGGTTATTTTTTGTTGGATTTGGGGACAGCGCGCTGCCTCTTGTGCCTCAGATTTGTGTCAACTTGAAACAACAATTTTTGAAACACAATACGCACAGCGCATGAAAGAGACAGAGACAAAGAAAGACAGAGAGGGAGAGCGCGTAAGAAAGCGAGCTGGGAGTCGTCTTAGAATTGCAAAAGGCTTTTGCCGCCTTTTGCTATTTTGGCTGTGCGTTCAACTGAAATACTATTTATATATGCGCTCAGATACATTTGCATCTCTGCAGAGCAACAGACGCCCCATTACTCATGCAACAACACGGCGACTACACAACACAATTACAGCAACAACAATTGGTGTATAAAGTTTAAGAAAAGGGAGAACAAATGGAAAATCTATTCACATATCGCTCACATTTCGATGCCGCTTAGCGATAAAGTCATGCAACTAGACTCTGTAGATACTTTACGCAAATAAATATGCATTTCTCTCTCGATTTACCCGAATCTCGATTCGTTTCTTTGCTTCGTTTCTTTCTTTTGTTTATTTACACGTTTTGTGTTGTTTTCTTTTCCATTTCGTTTCGACTTCTTGCCGCTTTGTGTCATGCAAATGAAAATGGAGACAGCTTGTAAAGCAGTTGCTTTATTTGCTTGAGGCATTAGCTTCACCTTTCAAAGGTGTATCGGGGAATAGTATAACATACTCTATTGGTTCTAGTTCTAATGGAAGTCGTACTTGTTAAAATGGCAGTAAAATGGTGGGAATTGCAGTAGCATTGCAAAAATAGTAGCAGAAATTATATAATTAGTAGTAGAAACTATAAAAATAGTAGTAGAAATATATAAAATATTAGTAAAAACTATTACCAAGGTAGGCGAATTTGATAAACGGCAGTAGCAGGTTTAAAAATAGTAGTGCCTTTTTTAAAATAGTAGTGGAAATTATGAAAAAGTAGTAGATACTTCGAAATTACTAGAGATATTTTTAAAATGTGTTAGTAATTATAAGAATAGTAGTCGAATTACAAAATATTTAAAGTATTAACACAAATTGTGTTAGAAATTTAAAAAAAAATTGTAGAAGCTACTATATAAATAATAGTAGAAATTTTTTAAAAAATTGTAGTAAAATTATTTTGAAAGCGGTGAATATAATATTAGAAAGATGAGCCTAATTTAAAAGACTGTTGGCACATTTATACATTTAAAGATATGGAAAAAGTAGTAGAAAATACTGCACTCACTTGGGTTGGGAAAATCAGGCACAAAAATAAAATATATGTATTTACTTGGAAGCAGTTTACAAAGTATAGAATTGTCTCTAAGAAATTCCACTTTAGAACTAAATTTGAATACTCCTAATTCCTTAAAAAATCGAAAAAAGCAACTACAACTTTCCAATCAATTTCTTTTATTGAATTGGCTTTGAGTTGTATGAAGCGAGTTTACTGTACTAGTAACTACTAACTACTAACTGGATATAAGATTCAATTAGAAACAGCATTTTGAGTTTCGAATAGTTTTTAGGGAGAATTGAAACGGAAACAGGCAATCGGGCCAGAGGAATTCAATCAGGAAACGAAACGATGATGGAAAATATTTGCGTGACTTTTAAAAATTCGATGCGTTTGAAAAATGGTTGAATTAAGTGAGCAGTTTGGAAAGCGTACGAAGCGATAAATGGAAAGAAGGAACTAAACACTTCAGGAAACAGACAGGTGACAAAACAGACTGAGCAATGAACGGACAGAGTTGCCAAGGTACAAACCCTACATACACTGGGTGGAAAAGGAGGCGTTTTGTCGCTGCTTCGATTTCCTGATTAATTTATGCAGTCGACGTCGCCGTCGACTTGGACGTCTACGTTGGCAGCCAGTTAACAACAATTTGCCGCAAGCTTCGTTAAAATTGAAATGTGAAATAAAAAGTAAGAAAATTGTCAATAAAATAAGTGAAAGACGGTCGTCCAGTTAGTAAGTCAGTCAGTCAGTCAGTTGGTTGGATGGACAGAACAGACAGTTTGTCACACTGTCATTCAGTGACTCAGTGCGTCCATCAGTCAAAGTTCAAGTAAACTCGCTTTATTCAGCTCCATCCTCCTTCATTTTTTTTGCTGCTGCTGCCGTGCAACATTTCCTGTTTGCTTCAGTTGTCCCGATGTCCTTCTACCGTCCATCCTGCCATCCGTTCGTTGCTGCTTCCCGTTTTGTCTGTACGGCAATCTTTGGTCATGTTTTTGCAGCTCGCTTCATTTTCCTTTTGAATGTGATTATCCTAAGGCTGTGTGAAGCGCATCTTCGCTTTGATAGATGGTCGCCTCGCTGGCTCTGCTGTGTTTGACTCAGAGTCCTCTATACACTTTCCACTTTCCACTTGCCACTTTCCACTTTTGCATTGCATTTAGTGTCCTGCAGTTGCTTAACTTGGCCAACAGTCAGCTGCCAACGTCTAGCAGCTATCAGCCACGAACTACCAGTTGGTTGTCTCCTTCGTCGCTGTGTTGTGTTGACTTTGGCACGAGTTTGGTTAAAAAGTTCACACATGCCACACGCCTTCCGCACACACGCACACACAGTCACACACACACACACACTCGCTCATACATTTATTTGTTATGTTTATATGTGCATATATGCATTGTGTGCTCTGTCCGTTTTTCATTTGCCTGTGTGTGTGTGTGTGTGTGTGTTCTGGCCATGTTGTTGCGCCTTGGGCGTTAGCCTTGTTGTTGTGCTTATACCTCGTGACCAGCCAATGACATTAAAGTGTGGAACTGTTAATTAATAGTCACTTAAATACCAGAACTTTGTGTGGTCTCAGAATAAAGCTGATATAGATAAGCTTTAAAGAAAGCTGTTAGAAGAGGGAACTATGTTAAAGCTTATTTCTTTAAACTTTAAACTTTAGTTGATCTACCCTTTCATCTAAGACTACAGGGTATTTTGTAGTCTTGTACCTGCTACTATTGCTTTTAAAGTTTTGCTTTTTTTGGGCGTACTTGCTGCTGCTTTGTTGGCTTTCAACTTTAGGGGGCGTGTCTGTCTTCGTTGTGGTGTTTGAATATTTACATAAGTGACATTGCACATACACGCCTCCCACACCCCCTCCCTGTCCCCTCTTCCATCTCTTTCCCTCTTTCTCCCTCCACTGCTGCTGCTGGGCAACAATTAATTAACTTGTACGAGTATCAAACGTCGTCGTTGCTGCAGCCTTTGCTTGACTTTTAGCAATTTCAAGTCGAGCCGCCTAAATGCATGCTACGTAAATTTTAAATTAATAAGCATTGCGCATACGCCAACGGGCAGCAGTGAAGACCAAGCTCAACCAAAGTGATATAGAGAGCGGGGAAGGTAAGGGCAGCGGAGTGTCATGACTTCGAGCCTCGATTGTAGCCGCATGTGGTGCTTGTCATATGCCATTATCATGGAATGTTCATTCTGGCCCAACTAATAGACAATTTTTTGGCAACCGAAAATGGAATAAACGTGCTGCAGCCAGCAAGAGGAGGCTCAAGGAGGATGGAAGGACTTTGGGGGAGTTGCAAGTGCTGCAGGGAGTGAAAACACGAAAACTCGAACTATGTCGTGGCATCTCGTGACGCTGCCAAGGATTCGCCTGGTGCCGTGTGCAGCGGAAGCATTTAAATTAAGGACGACACATTAAAATTATGCAATAACAACAGCTATTATTATGTGGAAGAGGGTGAGGGGGAGACACACTGACATAAGTGGGCATAAGAGGGCAGTAGAATCGAGTTAAATTGTAGTTAAACTTTAAGCACACGCCCACTACCTTTTTTTTTAGTATTTATTTGAGATTTTTTGGGGTTTAATGAGCGCTGTGAATGTCAACATTCAACGAGTCCAATATAACAAAAATTCCATCTCTCTCCCACTTCCTACCTGCCCTTATCTCTGTCCCGCTCGGGAAGTCATAAGTCGCCAGCTAAAAACTAAAATAGGCAAAGCAGAAGAGCAAATATGCAGCCAGGCACAGCACCCACTCATAGTCACAAAAGAGCTGCTCGTCTATGCCACTTACACACACACAGACACCCTCACACACACACTCATACACTCACACATCGTCTGGGGATTTCGGGTATAGCTGGTGGCACCCAACCGGGTTATCGACTTTATGTGTTTGTTGTTTTCGGTGCTCAGGCGTCGTATACTTGTCTTTTGGTCCCCCCTTTTCAATTGCAGACTTTTCCTACGACTTCTGCTCCCACTGCGGCTCCTACTCCAGCTCCTGTCTCTGCCCCTTTGCCTGCTCCTACTCCTGCTCCTGTTTTTGCTGCTGCTTTTATGCCTGATTTTGCCTCTATTCTTGCCTTAAGTCTAGCTACTATACCGCTGCAACTTCTATTACTTCTCCTGCACCTACTCCTATTGCTACTCATACTCTTAGTTCTACTCCTTTTCTAGCTCCTGCTCTTTCCCCTCTTACCTTTTTCTGCCCCATGTTGGCTCCTTTTCTCTGCTATTTTCGCTTGAACTTGTAGGTGTTGCTCGGTCTTTTCGCCACTTTCCACAACTGCATTGATTTGTTACTACTACGCGCAATTGCCGTGCTCCTAAAATTAAGATACTTTGTGTGCAAGCTGCAGATTATGTCCTGAACATAGTGATCGAAATAATACAGCGATTTTGGGAAGAGCCGTAAATTAGATAGGTTAAATAATAACTATGAAAAAGGTTTTCTTTCTTCTATGCTTCTATTCTTCTATTCTATTCTATTCTCTTCTATATAAAAAGGGTTTCTTTATTATATTCCATTTTATTCTATTAGTTTAGAATTAGAGCTTGCTTTGAACCCACAACTATCGTAATGTTTAAAAACTTTTTTAAGGAAACTACGTCAAATTTCTGTTACTTTTCTTGAGCGTGCAAAACTTTTAGCTAGAAAGGGTTTGACTTAAAAACCGCTTAAAAAACTTTCCAAAAAATCAAATTTGGCAGTTATACTCTTTTCATTTTATTTTTAAAACTTTTTTAGTTTCCTGTGTTAAAGAAATCTCCAATTAACTACAGATATCTCCTTGAAGATACAGCTAGTTAAGACAACTTCTCTGGGAACTAGCTTAGAAACAGATTAAAACATAGTTTGAGTAACTGAAATGTGTGTAAAATTTGGCAGCTCATACAACGCATGATACAATAATAAAAGGTAGTATTATTATGGTAGTTATTATTGTATCATGATACACGATAGGTAGTATTACTATAGTAGGTATCATTGTATCTTTATACAACGCCCACTCAACCACTTTTCACTCCCCTGATCGTATTACAAATTTATGAAATGCCAAACCCCAAAAGTTGTACGCCTTTTCATGCCAACTATTTAGACATTTAATGGAACAAATGTTAGAAGTGTCAGCCGGCATATAAATAGAAATAGAAATAGTCAACTCGTATTTAAGAGTTGGTAAATTTATCACCGAAAATTCGCACTACAAGCGGCTTTGGAGTTGCTGTTGCTCTCGATTTTATGGTTTGGCATTTAGTTGGTAGTTGTGTCAGCTTTTGTGGCTTTTTCGTGTTGCACTGAGGACTGCAGAGGAGCAGTAGGAGGACTACTTAGTTGCTGGCTTATCAACGCCACTTGCCGACCGAACTTCGGTAACAACTTAGCCTTCATTGCTTCCAGTTCGTTGCATGTTGCGACGTTCGTCTCTAAACGGGACGACATTTTCCGACATTACCGTTGTCGTTGCCGTTGCCGTTGCCTGTTCCTGCTCCCACTGCCCCATTGTCACCAGGGAACAGGCACAGAAGCAGTAGCAGACACAGACGTAGACAGACAGAGAGACAGATAGACCTTTGCCTCAGTCGCGCTTCCGCTTGTAGTGAGTCAAATATATTGCCAACTTCCTGCAGTCCCGGCTAGTCGTGCACCCAACTCGTGATAGGCTTTCTGTCGACAATGAATAAAAAATCTAACTAAAATTGCGCTCTCGACTGCTATTATCAGCATATTAAACTTAATATACCTCTTACTTAGGTTGTAAACTAATTGTCACTTCGTTATCAACTTGGATTTTAATAAAACTCGGTTTTACCGGATTGATGTTTACATGCTAATGATTAGCTTAAAAGTATGCAACAAAAATCTGTAAATATTGACAGCACTTGGGTAAAGTTGCAAATAAACCAGGTCTGTCTTATCAGCTATATAGCTATAGGTTAAAGCTTTTTATTGATCATAATATTTTGAATGCTAGTCGATTCTAAACTTTTATAGTTCGTCTACATAGTGAAAAGTTAAGTTAATTTGGATTTAATGTAGAATAACCACTTTTAAAGGTCGTATACTAAATTTTATATAATTTTTAATATTATTCTAAGCCTCATTCTGTTCTAAGTCTTAACATTTGTTTGATATGGGTATACCAAACTCGCTTTTGACTTTCATTCTTCAAAGGTTCTTTAACTTACCTATAAAAATACGAGGCTTCATCTTAGAGACTGTAGTGCCTTGGCTACGCACTCAAATTACTTTACTCTTCCACTTTGCATACCCTTTTGTTGCTTAGACTCTACGCGGTATTCCCAAATATACTACTAAAAATTCTAGACCCGGCTCTCGACATCGATTAAGTTATTACGAAATGTACGGTACGTGCAGCGTCTTCGTCGGCATTCACACACACACAGACACTCACACACACAGACACACACTCACACACACACACGCGCATACAGATGCACGAGTCTGAGCCTGCAGTCTGCCCGCCCTCACAGGACTCACGTAATTTTGCTTTAGCTTTAAACTGGGTCACAATTTTTGTACACGTTGCTTTGCATAACCGAAAATTTGTATCGTTGCAGACATTTTTGTTTACCTGACTGACCCCCACCCCCAAAGCCCAAGCCCAACTCGAACACCCCCTCCTGCCCTGTTCCGCACCTACAAACTCCTTGTTATTATGTCAGCTGGGCTGCCGGATTGACACGCGTGCATATTTCGAGCTTCTGTCTCTCTGTTATGTCTGTCTGCTGTGCTGATTGTCTGGTCGTGGTAGGGTAAGGGGTGGGTGGTAAGGCGAGGTCAAGTCAAAGAGTGTCACAACATGTCTGCTTCCGGAGAGTAACATGCACACAAATACACAGTTAGACAGACACGCGCCTGCTGACGGCGTTGTTTACATATTAAAGTTGCATGACCCCGCCAACTGTAGCAGCAGCAGCAACAACTACAACAACAGCACATAACTCGATTCTGCTGTTGTCTGCTACTACAACAACCACAGCCGCAATACGAGTAGAAATGCAATCAGAGTCGCTGCAACTCCATAGGCACAGCTGTTAAGGGCAGCGCTGTTCACTTAACAGCAGCATTAACAGCAGTTGTTGTAGCTTAAGCTTCAGCTCTCTTAACTGCGCTTGCTCTTAGCGCGCTCCACTCTCTCTTAATTTGCGCTCGCTCTTGCGCTCCCGCTCTCTCAGTGTTGTTGTGCCGTTGCACGTGTATGCGAGCTTTGAAAGCGCTTTTCATTCATAAAAATGGCTGACAAGCTTTTTAGCTCTTGCCGGCTGTTTGCGCCAAAGCGACGCTAGCTGGCGCCACTGTGTCGCCTAAGCAAGAAGATAAAAAAACTCGAAAAACAACAAAAAAACGAAGTGCAATATGTCTTGCATCCCGATGCCGTGACCGACTCCATGACCGTGTGTCCGTGTCCGTGTCGGAATCGGAGTTCTGACGATATTCATGTCCGCCCCTAATGTCAGCGCTTGTTTTGATGCAAGCTCACGCGCCGTAAACAACTTATTATCATTGCCTTTTAGCTGTTTTTTTTTTCGCTCCTTTTTGCTGTGTGTGAGTGTTGGCCAAATTTGTTGGCTGCCTTTCAAGTTACATTGAGCACAAACATTGCACATACGCCCGAGCAGCGGAAACGCAACGCAGACATTTACAACAAATGTTTTTTGCTGCTTTTTTTTTACCTTTCGCGTCGCCAATCTGCGACGCCTGATCAGCGTAAAGAGCAACGACGCGGCGTCACTTAAGTGGCCCCGTCCTGGCTCCTCAGCAAACACCAGTAAAAAAAAAACACAAAGAAAATGTGGGAAAATGGGAGGAAAGTCGGTGGAAAAAAAATCTATCAAGCTGCGTGCCAAGTTTCAAATTTCACGACTTGCATTTCATTCGAGAGCTGCCATTGCAAATGATGTTACACGCCTCCAAAAATCTGGCAAACTTTTATCTGTTTGGAAACTGTGTGTTGGATATGTTTTATTTGCGCTCGTTCCTCCCAAGCTGCCATTATCTTCCGCTTCCTCAATGTCTTCCTGCGTTGCCCCTTTTTTTTTGTGGGGGGGGAATGTGTATAAATCATAAATACACTCACATTTCATTTGAAATAATTTGTGGCATATTGGCAATTATTCATTCGCTTTTTTTTTTCTCTACTCATGTATTACGTGTTGTTGTTGTTGTTCCTGTTTTGTTGAAGTTGTGTCCTGAGCCTTTCAAAGGCATCGGCTTAAGTACGACGAATTTTTGTGATGTGGATTTTGTTGTGGATTTGTTGTTGGCTCGGGTTTATCTTTCTGGCAAAAAAGACTGCGGTGACATCGCATAAAAGGTGTAGACCATAAAATGCTATCTCTATGTGGGGTCAGCAGCGGGTGGGTTATATGTTGGTGGGCGTGGCAAGCAGGCCGCATTCAAGCCAAAGTTGATTTAGTGTTGCGCTCTTGATAAGCACAAACCCAAAGCAAGTACGTGTAGATTTTGGGCTAGTAGTGCTATTTATTATATGAAAATTGTCGAAACTTTACATGGAATGGTTTTTAGTTGGAAGATTATGCAAATATTAGCAATTTTATGGGCTGTTTTGGCGTGTATCTGTGAGATACATTTAGTTATATTGCTCGTTTGGGCTGTGATCAGTCAGAAAGAGCTATGAATTTGATTATGCGTAAAGTATTTGATGTAAATATTGTTGTAATTTAATTAATAGAGGTGAAGGCACGCTAGGTGGCGCCAGTGTGGATTGTAGGCAAAAGGCAAGCTGCTCGACTTTCAGATGTCTAATTTGGGGGAACACTAGAGGAGAAGGAGATTTTTAGCTTACTTCTTATGATGTGTAGAAAAAGTTATTTAAAAAGATTGAGAAAATTTGGGAATATTAAATACTAAACAGTTTTATCTTACCCCAATCAATGCTAAAGTAGTCAATATCTTAAATTTCCATAAGTTTGAAGAGTTTCAATCTTCTAATGAAGTTCTAAATAAACCTATCTTAAACTATTCCATATTAAAAACCTTTCAATCGTTTCAATCTATTCAATAAACGCATTGAAAGTCAGCTTGAAGACCATTTGACCTTTATGCAAAGCGTGTAATTGAAATATGCTAAGTAGAGGTCAATCAATTGAGAAATTGTATGCAGAGCTCGCCAGCTAATTCACTCTCTCCATATTCTCACCCTCTCTCTCTCACTCCCTCTCCGACTGTAAACTATTTTTTGTTCTGCTGCTTTTCGGGTTAAATCCGCTTAATCCTAAATTGCCACAATTCGCATGCAAATGCCAACAAACGGCCAAAAATGAAAATGAAAAAACTATCAGCCAAAAAGTATTGATTCGATTAACCTTTTTAGCTGCAGCTGCAAGAGCAGTAGAAATGAAAAAAGATACAAATGGTAAAGCGTCGTAAAGTTCGCAGCGAAGCCAATCAAAAGGCAACAACAAAAGGAACAACAAGAGCAGCAATCGGAGGCAGATTAGTGGGCGTGAAGCCGCCCTCTTTTCACTCCCCTAACACTCCCGTAGCTGTCTCTAGCTCGCTTCCAATTCATGTGAAGCTATTCAATTGCAAAACGCTTCAATGGCAGGTGTTAATGTATCTGGCAAATGTATCTTTCAAATGCTGCTCGCCAATGAATTGCAATGAAAGCTAATTTGCCAATTGGTTGTGCTGCCGCTACCCAATCCCTCTCCCTGCCCTTCCCTTTCGCCTCCCCCCTTGGCTGTGAGCTGCATTCTGAACCAGTTAGCAAAGTGTGATTAAATGTGTTTTCAGCTTTTGTTGCGTGTTTTTATTGCCAGTTGCTTGCACAAATGAAACAGATACAAAGATACAGATACACTCGCACACACACATGTGAAACATTTGGTAACACAGTGTCGTCGTGCAACATTTTCAAAATGTGCTGCCACAGGACAAAAGCAACAATACGAAATATGCTCTACTCCCCGCTCCCCACACGACTCTTCTTCTTTGGACTCCCCCTGCTCCCCCCTTCACTCCCTTCGGCTACCCACTCGAAGCTTTTGTGTTTCCTGCTTCTGCTTCTTTTTTATTCTGCTGAGTTGCTAAAAAACTTCTTTTCAACAAACGTTCTGCGGTCTAAGCGGGTGCAAAGGGCAGCGGTTGGGGCAGGGGTAGGGTTGGGGGTTTGTTCTTATGAAATTGGGTTGGGATTGGTTTTGCTTGCTGTGTGTTTGCCGCAAACAAGCGACAACAACAACAACAACCCCCAGTTGAGAGAGCCAAAGAGAGAGAGAAAAAAATCTGTTTGCATATTACAGCACAGCAGGGGGCGCTGTAGGCGTAGGTGGGGAGGGGCTAGAAACTGAGCGTAGTAGTAACAGGCAGCTGCGTTTCCAGCTGCGCACGCTAGGTGTCGCCAGCGTGCATCGGCGACGCGTTCGAGCATCTTCAAAGTTGAAGTAATGCGGCCTCAAGTGGCGGCAGCCCACAACCTCATCATCGTCATCATAATGATCAACATCATCGTCATTTCGTTGTCGTTTCGCTTGTGAGTTGTGAGGGGTTTGGGGGAGGGTGTACTTTGAGGGGATGCCCCGTTGCCATTTAAAATTGCTTGGCTTTGGCGCTTGTCCTCACCTGTGTTATGTTTTTGAATGAACGCCTGCGTCTTTTATCTTTTCATAAATTTTTTTTTTCCTTCAGTTTTTCCATTTTTCCTCTTGTTTTTTTTTTGCTGTTTTTTCCAAGCTGCGCCACTTACAATCACTTTTATTTCGCGGCGCGTTTCCTCTCGCTCGCTTCTGCAAGTATTTTCCAAGTTTTTCGTTTCGTTGTGTTTTTTTTTATTTTCTCCATTTTTTTTTTTTGCTTTTCCTGCAGCACCATTTTAATGCTCAACAAAATTTGAATTGAATTTGCCGTGAGAGGCCGCGGATGCGTTGCTCTAAAATGGCTGTGCCGCGTTTCCCTCCATCAGATTCTATTCGTGTTCTTGCCACATCTCCATCCGCATCTCCATCCACATCTCCATCTCCATTTCCATCTTTTGCTATTCTGTTTTTTTTTATTTTTATTTCCAATTTGCATCGTTGCTGCCTTCAATTTGGCCAAAAAAAATAAACTGGCAGCTGCAGGCGTAAACTTCAGCTTCAACTTCAACTTGGAGGCAAAGTACAACAACAGGTAACACAGCTGGTTCCAGCTGTGCTCCCTGTCTCTCCATCTCTCTCTCTCTCTCTCTTTCAATCTCTTTGCCTGTTTCTGTTCCCTGTGTTTTTTGCTTAGTTTCACGCTTTGGTTTCCTTAATCGTTTATCCTTGGGATTATGGTAACATAACAATGCCCAAAGCGACCAAAAGCGTTGGCGTCGCTTGCATCCTTGCGGGCCCTGTAATTGGATGTGAAATGCAAGCTAAACTTGCCCAAGAAGACGCGTTGGGGGACCTCTCTCTCTCTCCCCCTCTCTCTCCCACTCTCTCTGTGGGTGAAAATTGGGCGGCGTCTGTAATTGAGCGCTGCAAATGCGCATTTAATTCGTTTTCATGAAAATTCGCACAGTGACAGTGCGAAAGAGATGGAGAGAGAGGTAGGGAGAGCGAGATAGCGTTAGCCTGCACACCTTAACCCACTATGATAGATGGAGTTGCAAAATCTTTTGATTTATATAGCCATCGTGTATGGCCAGAGTCATAAATATGCTGGCGAATAAGCTCTTTAGCTTGTCACTTCTTGACAAATTTGCCACCAAGTTTAACGAACTTTCAATCGAAGTTGCCTTCAACTAATTGCAGCTGCTAAGCATAATTTAATACGTTTCATTAAAGCATGAAATATGCATTAAGTAAAAAATATATGTACTTTATGGAGTCGGCCACGCCTCCATCTGCCTGTTACGCACATTTCGCTATATAAACCTAATGGAACACTCTACTCTTTCTTAGAGTACGTGGTCTAAAAAATATAACGTCTCTTAAACAGAACTTGTGATTGATTGCTGAGAGAGATAGAGAGAGAGAGAGAGAGAGAGAGAGAGAGAGAGAGAGAGAGAGAGAGAGAGAGAGAGAGAGAGAGAGAGAGAGAGAGAGAGAGAGAGAGAAACAGTTACACAAAGACAACATGCAAAAATACTGTTATAATTTGACTTCGCTTTCAAGTTTTAAGCAAATGCAAATGAGTTTACAGGGTGTCCCACTCAAGTGTTGAGGGGTGTATATGAAAAAAGTCAATATTTTACATTTTTATTAATTTTAAGTGTTAAACTGAAATGAAAAAAAATCATGAAGTGCCTTAAGAATAATATAAAATCTTATTAAACAACTGCATTTAAAATATTTTGTTATCTTTTGGAGTTTAGAAGAAATTTTAATATTAATTTGCACCATTCCCTTGCACGATATAAGCTGTGAGCTGTAAGTCTGTGCCAAAAAATTATTTGAAATTTATATAATCGCTTGGAAATTTCTAAGCAAAGTCTCAGCCATTAACTTGTTAATATCTTCTGCTTAAATTTGCAGTCACTAACAACATTTTTATTGCAATTTACTTGTACTCTTTTGGTTGTGAACGTTGCAACCATTTGAAGTAAACTGAATCTGCGAACACTATAGACGAACTATCTTTTCGAATATAGTAACTCAAACTTTAATAGTTTCTGAGATCTAAGTGGTTGTTCAGACGGACATCGTATACCCGACTCAAGAATATACATATATACAGTGTAAGCGCTACTCGCGGGCAGCTCCCTTAGTCAGACGAATTTTATAGTTTTTTAGCATGATTTTCATTCAAAATCTGTTCTCTAAGGCGGACATCTTCCCTGGGCGGACAAATATACTGGAACCGTGGCTGTCCGGTGAAGGGAGCATTCACTGTACTTTATTGTGTTGGAAAAGCCACCTTCTAACTGTCACGCTTCTCTGTACTGACCAAACTAGTAGCTAATTGTACTCATTTAAGTACGGGTCCAAAAAGCTGATTTAATTTAAAGCGTAGTATTTTTAGTTGTCTTTAAATTCTAAAGAAACACAATTTTAGCTACCTACTTTAGCTTTTTAATTAATTAACATTTGTCGACCAACATTTTCGCTTGCTACATAAAGCAACACAAGCTTTTATCTCAAAAGTGTATATAAAATGTATCTTATTATAGCTCGACTTAATTTTGTAGTTTATTTTTGAAATGTGCCCCACAGATTGCTGAATCTCAATTATTTATAAACATTTAGAAGCTGGAATTACGAGTTCATGTTTTATGTATGCGTGCGTTTATCTCAGAACTCGATTTGCACATTCATCATTGCCATTTAGTATCCAAGCTGACGACACTTAGCGCTTTAGCATTATGTAAAATACGCAAAAACTGTATAAGTACAGTATGTGTATAATTTTATTCGACTCGCTTTAAGGTGAACAGCAACAAGATAAAAAGACGGGTGGGAGCAAAAAAAAAATATAAAACTCGCTTCATCATTTAAGGATTTCAATTTGATAGCAAGCACTTGGCCATTTTGCAACTCTCTTTCACATACAGAAAGAATATTGCAAACAGCATACAACTATACTCGGCTATACTATATAGAGAGAGAGTACAAAAGTATACCACAAAAGCCGCACTTACGTAATACATCACAAAATGTCCAAAGAAGGTAAAAGGATTTCCATGGCAGGAGCAGGAGTAGGAGAAAGGGGAGGTAGTAAGAGCAGCCGAAGTAGAAGCCTCATTGCCATTGCCAACCAGCATGGTATGGGTATGCCCACTCTACACTTTTCCGCTTCTCTGCTTCCCTCCTCTGCTTCTACGCTTTTTTCGCAGCTCTGCTCGACTCCCCGCTGCTCTGCTCTGCGTCTCTTCTGCCATATTTTTGTAAGCCAAAATGCAGCTTAACATATCAGCGCCAAAAACGAAACGATGCGAAGCAAAAGCGAACCGCTGACCGAGCTACGGCAATAGCTCCGACTCCGGCTTTGGCTCCGACCACGGCTGGCTCTGTGTCCGTGTCTGGCTTTGCCATTGCTTCAACGACGCTACGTTGCCCCGAGCACCTGCCACACGGCATGGCAGTCACTAGAGCCGGCAGATACGTATACATTCATGTGCGAGGCTGCTGCGGTAATTAATGCAGCGCGTTTGCGAAAATGCGAATACATTTCGCCATTTTGCTTCTGCAGCGTACGTAGTGTACACTGTAAGAAACTGGGGCTGACTGCTTAGAAAACTAGAATTTATTAAACGGGAAATTTAGCTACAATTTGCCTAACAAACTTTGTGTTTAAATTGAATCTAAGGAGATTTTTTAAACTTTTAAAAAAGACTTTAATTTTGTTTGTATATAAAAATTCTAAATTAATTTTTTTAAAATAAATTTATTTTCCAGCTAAGTGATTTTATTTTCAATTTAATTTAATTTATTCTAAATTTTAGCGTTTTTAAATTAAATTAAAATTAGTTTATTTTTCTTTAAGTTTATTTTCTTATTTTCTTAAAGTATTTTTGTGCGGTACACTTTTGATTTCAGCAGTTGTGATATTTTAGCCGTGTATAGCTACGTGTGTGCATGTGTGTGTGTACTTGTGTTGCTGTGTAGGTGTAGGTGTTACAGATACTATGGCAAAGGTGGCGTAAATGTATTCACGCTGAAACGATTTTGGGTGCACGGCGACACCTTGGTTTGGCGCCCGCTAACTGTAAACACATACATATGTATGTGTATGTGAAACGGCAGCGAAATATTCCGCTACTCTTCTTTGCCTGCTGTTCTCCTTCTGCTCTGCTTCTCCACCGTCTCTTCTTCCCCTCGCATGCCGCCCCCCTCGACGCACATGTGTGAAAAGTTCCACGTTGCGCTGTTTTGGCAAAATGCAAACGACGACAACAACAACAATGAGAAGCAGAAAGAGCGTGGAATGAGAGAGAGAGCGGTAGTGGGGGAAAGGGTGTGGGCAAGTTTGGAGTTCTAGCTTCGCTTTTATTGTTGTACTCGAACTGCACGAGAAAGAAAATCAAGCAGAAATTTAAAAATTTGAATATGTTTTTCTTAGAGATTCTACAACTGTACCCAATGTGATGCCTTTGCCATTTGTCTGTCTGTCTACGCTTCAGTCCTCCTCCTCCGCCCTCCCCTTTTGTGTGTTTGTCTTACAGATCTTTCTCGTTGTGTTATTTATTTGTTAGTTTTGTGATTCAAATGTATTCGTAACTCTCATTTCCCCCCACCACTTTTCTACACTACATATTTGGTTACTTTTTTCCCTCTCCCTCTCTCAGTCTCCCTGTGCTATTCTCCCCAAGTGCCGCTTATTATGCACATTTTAAATCATCTACGCAAAACAACGACAACGTCGAGTTGTTTTTTTGTCGAGGGGCATAAGTAGACGTAGAGGATTGTATCTTCTGGCTGTAGTAGTTAAATTAAGCACACTTTCATATGAATTGCATTGCGTTGTCCGCTCCACTCGCAAACTGCATTTGACTCCGCCTCTCGTGCATCTGCTGCTTTGCATATGCATTTCATTAGAATCGCCCAGTTGAAATAATAATATACTACATACTAACATACTACCATAAATTCGTTAGTATATGTGCGTGGGCGTGGCTAAACAAGTATCAAAATCATGGAACAATTATTCCAATTAAATTCAGACGAAATAAATATTTGGCATATTTTCACAATAACAATTAAATCTGAGTATTTTAAAAAGCTTAAATTTAATAGGAATCTAGGAAAATATTTCATGACTAAAAAATACCCCTTAAAATGTATCTTTTACTTAAATGTTATTATATTAAAGAGAGTAGTTTCAAAGTTTTCTAATTTATAAACTAAAATTTATTTAATAAATTCAGAAAATAGTTTTTTTTTGCTTCTTTAAATCTAAAATTATTTGTATCTTTTACTAAAATTATATAAAATTAAAGTAAGTAGTTTCCAAATAGTGACATTTTTAAACTATAAGGTATAAAATAAATTCAGAAAATATTTTTTTTGTTACTACTTTTATTTAAATTTGTTGTGGTACTAATTTTGGGAAGACTGTAGTGCTGAAAAGGTGCAAATATAGAAATACTCGTACACACTAAAATATGAGAAATTTAATAAATTTTTGTGGCAACATTGATTTTCCATAATGCATTGGCAAATAAACTGTTTGCCAAACAATGATTGAAAAATTGTTTGCCAAAATTATTTTAGATTATAAATATGTATATGTATTTTTGTATAGGATTTTATTTGAAAGTACTGCCATAGACATGTGTGGCAATTGGCAACTAAAAGTTTTGTCAAACAAATTCTTTTCAAATATTGTTACTCTTATTGTTCAATTATTGAAACTTTTATTACTGCAAATTATTTCAATGAACTCTCTGTGAGTTTCTGTGAAACAAATAGAACAACTAACGATGCATGGCAAATATTCAGTACCAATTACTGTTTGCATTTTACGGCAATCAAAATAGAAAAGAAAAGAAGACAATTTGATAAGCAATTGTGCAGTTTGATTGACTGTGAAATATCCGTAGTAGTGAATAATGAGAAGAGGTAATGGAGGGATTCAGGAGGTAATTCATTTCAACTCATTTTATTTCTACTTAAAATAATAAAATTTAATGGAAATTTTATAGCATAAAAATGGATAGTTTCAGAGGCTTATAATCTAATGAAAATTAAATGAAAAACATATACTCTTCTATACATAAATTGTATAGTTTTAGAGGCTTCTAATCAAATAAAAATTTAATTAAAATTATATGCTCTTCTCTATCTATTCCTTTCTGTCTTTCAAACTACCACACGTTTATCTTTAAGACCTGTTTACCCATTCAATTCCCTCATAAATAATCATATTTATCTTTAAAAATCAAATTTCAAACAATTTAGTCTAATATGCCCCACACAATTGCTAATGGCACGCGTATTAATCGTATCTGTGCGCCATGCCCATTAATGACTGCATTTTATTGCTCATACGCCACGTCAGCCCAATTGACTAGCAGCCAATACAACGCAAACAACAACAACACTTTGCAGTTACTAAAAAAAGAGTATAACAAGTGGTTCTTAATATGTTACGCTAGTTGGTAGCACTTTTTGGACCAGTTAACATTACCCATTCGTAACCCAGCGAACTGTCAACTTTTGCTGGCCTGGCCAAAAGCAACGACAGCCAGCAGGCACAGTTAGAGTCACAATTGCAGTTGCAGTCCCAAACGGGCTAACAGGTAATGGCCAACAAACGTCAGCGTTGGAACGAAACGTAACGAAACGAAATGAAACGAAAGCGTATTTAATTTGAAAACATTTTCGTGTCATTTACGTGAAGTGCTGCGATTAGATGCGGTTGACAACGCGCTGTCCCACTCACTCCTCTACAGCTTGCTATCTCTTTCACTTGTAAATGTTGTTGTTTGGCTACAAAGTTTTGGAGAGGTGAGAGCGAGAGGCAGCGTGTGTGTGGGAGTAAAATGGCAGCTATGAAAATAATTACGGGGCAAATGTGAAGCAATGTTTGTGATTTTCACTGCAACAACAACAACAATTGATTGCATTTATTGTCGTTGTTTGTTGTTGTTGCTGTTCGTCTTACTGTTGTTTTTTCTGTACTTGTTGTTGTTGTAATGATTGGTACGGCCTTTGTACCGTTATTAGCTGGCCACGCGTCACAATTTCCTAGTTGCAATTATCATATGAAATAATTCATGAACGTGCTGGCAAATACAAATTTGTATGTGCAGCATTTTAAATTGGCTAAGAAGGATTTTGAATACACTATGAATTTCTGTATTCTTATGGAATTTCACTAAATACTAACAAATATGTAACAAAATTTCACTAAATATTAACAAATATATTTTTATTGCTTAGTTTTTTAATTTAAATATTTTTGAACAGCCTTTAAATGAACATATACTAAACTGTTTATATTAAATATTAATTAATTTATTATAATTTATTTATTTCAGTTACTTTAATCACTAAATAAACTATATAATAATAAAATAATAAACTATACTGTATATATTTTATATAATTCATTTATTTAAATATATTTATTTAATAAATAAATAATCTACACTCTCTCATTTAATATAATTTATTTATTTTAATATATTTTTTAAACAAATAAATGACCTACACTCATTTATTTTACATACAATTTAATATTATCAAACTATTTCAATTTAGTTTTTTAATTTAAATATTTTTTACCAGCCCTTAAATGAACATACACTATACTCTTTATATTAAATCTTATTTAGTTTCTTATAATTTATTTTTTTAAATTTATTTATTTAGTAAATAAATTATCTACACTCATTTATTTCACATACAATTTGATTTGATCAATTTCTTTCAACTTTCTGTATTGAAAACATGTCAAGAAATTAAGCGTGACATTGCCAGTCATAGCTTTAGCTTAACGATCATTAAGCCAGCATGAAAGTCAGCTTTTATGACGATGCTACGCTCTGTGTTAGTTTATTATCGCATTACTTGTGCTGAGACTTAGCTAAAATGCTCTCAAATGCAGTGTCATAAAAATTGCACTTCAACTTTGATATTTTACCTTGGACTGTGCTACTTCTAATGCATGACAAATGGCGTTCGCATCAATAAAGCGTACGTCACTCTAATTGCACACACATGCATGACACACACACACACACATGGACACTCACACACAGTCACTAACACACGCATTGTAGTTGGACTTTAGCCTCTTTGCACGCTCTTTGTATGCAGCAAATGTGCAGAGCAGCGTTGTGTTAGGCAAAGAGAGCGTTAAGATAAGTGAGAGCGTAAGGGGTGAAGAGAGTAGAGAGAGTGCGCTGGGCTGGTCATGCAGGGGCCACTGGTAACGGTAACGGTAACGGGTAGTGTAATGCCATTAGCTGCCAGCCGCGCGCAAAGCCATTTGAAAGTTCAACACGTTCAAAGGTCTCTCTCTGTCTCTCCCTCCCTTTTGCTGTCTCTATTCTACTCATTGCCTTTTTTATGCTACTATCTCTTTTAGACAGTCGCTTTGGTGTCTTGGCGTGTCCTTTTTGCGCAACTTTCACTGTTTATTCTGCTAAAAGCGCTGGCCAACACTCATGCACTTGAACCAAAAAACTGAAAAGCGGGCGTTGCACATACATGGATGGACAGAGGGACAGACAGTGGGACGGACAGACACTCACAGAACTCAAACTGAGCGCAGCTGCAATAGCAACTGGCAAACTGGCAACTTGCAACTCACAACTTGCAACTGGCGACTTGCTTCACTTTTAATTGACTTTTTATGCGCTGAGCTGCGCACTTCACTTCACTGCCAATTCCAAGTTGCAACTTGCTCGTTGCAAGTGCAGGGCAGACACCAACCAACGACCTCTCCATACCGCCCACCTGCTCTGTCAATTCGTTTGGGTTTTCCAAGTTGAATTTAACGCGCTTTAAGTTGCAACTTTGGCATTTGCATTTGCATTTGGACTATCCACAGGCGCAGCCACTGTGACACTTTGCAAGCCATTAAGCATTTTCATTACCTGCCTGGGCTGCTTTGCATTTTGATAGCCCCAGCATTGTGCTCAGTCCTCCGTCCTCCGTCCTCCGTCCTTAGTCGATGGTCCTTAGTCCAGAGTCCTTGGTCCTTAGTCCACCTCTGTTTTGTTTACGTCTGCGCTATTAATTGCCACAGCACCAAAATGCAAATTGCAAATGCAACTGCAAATGTCCAGTTTGCCCCAAAATCACCACGCAACCCCCGGCCCCCGCCCCCACCTGGCACTACCCCTAAACTCAGTCAGGCGAAGAGTTTTGTGGGTGGGTGTACGAGTTGAATTTGGTGGAATTGTTGCACAGCACACAGACAGGGACAGGGACAGGCCAAGTTAGCCAACTGCCAAAGTGAATTATTGTCCTGGTTTGCATATTATGCTAAAGTTTTCGTTCTCCCAAAACGTTCACTCGTTCGTTCGTGGGTAATTAAAACGCTTAAAGACGCATCAGTGCGTGACAAATCTTGCTTTTCACTTTTCACTTGCTTCAGTTAGGGGTAGGGGGGAGGTGAGGTTTACTTGCCCAGTTTTGGGCCAAGTGCACTGGTGCGGCAGAGCACAAGAACAAGTGGAAGTAGTAGTAGCTGAAGTAGAAGAAGACGAACATGTACTGTCCAAGCGACCAGCAGCAGTTGCTGTAGATCTCATCCTATCCATTGTTTGTCTTGTCACTCAAATGTTGAGCCAAGTTTTGCTGCCATACACTGTAAATGAAACAAATGCTGCGAAAAAGGGTTTCTGCACTTTATCAAACTCTTTGAACTGCCCTCAATCTGCATGCTAATTTGTGTCTTCTTATTTTAAGGACTTTTCACATTTCATTTGACTGGGAAAATGTTTGTCTGTCCATTGATCTATTTGATGTGATTGGAGGGGAAATAGAGTTACCAATTTTGTTTAAAAATTTATTAACTTTAGTTGTCAATGACATGAGCAGTAAATAAATTTATTTATTCTTATCTGTAGACTTTTTATACTCTCTGCAAGAGTATATTGGGTTTGTGCAAAAGTATGTAACAGGCAGAAGGAGGCGTGGCAGACCCCATAAAGTATATATATTCTTGATCAGCATCACAAGCCGAGTCGATATAGCCATGTCCGTCTGTCCGTCTGTCCGTCTGTCCGTCTGTCTGTCCGTCTGTCCGTCTGTCCGTCTGTCCGTCTGTCCGTATGAACAAACAGATTTCAGAGATGGTAAGAGCTACAAGTTCGAGCTTGGTGTCAATCGATCACATATTTAGTCAGTCAATACAAGAATCTTTTTTTTTTTTCGATGCCACGCCCCATTCGCCCACAATGAGCAAAAAACTAGACACACCTCGGAAAAAATCGGTGTTTTCGGCGAATATCTCAGTAACCATGGCACCTAGGATCACCAATTCTGGTATGGAGGTTCCTAGCGACAGCGCAAATGCATTGGCTTTTGAAATTTTGGACTGCCACGCCCCTTTTTCCCACAATTCATACAAATAATTCTGAATTTTTTACGCATTTGTTCATGTAGTACAGCATTGTAATTGTATAATTCGAGTAGACTCTAACTATATAAAACTATTCCTGAAAGGTGCATTAAAATCGGACTACAAACAAGAAAACTAGAAGCGTTACAATATTGATAATTGAACGCAATATCACTAATGAGTGCAAGCGAGACAGAAACGTTTTCGCTGCTTGTGTGGCGACATCTCTGGCCGCAGTCGCTGGCCACGCCGAATACACACATACATACATATATGCATCATATATTCTTAAACGTATGTGTATTCGCATACATACAAACAGATGTATGTGTGATAATGTTTAGATTGTTTTTGTTATACTCTTTTCAATGTGTTTTAATGCAAGTACTAGATATTGTAATATCTTGATACCGATTTTAATAATAATATCGGGATTAAAATGCAGAGAGTATTATACGGTCGGGCGTGCTCGACTGTACTGTTCTTTCTTGTTGTTAACAAGTTTCTTGGGGGATAAGAAATAAAAGTCATCTTTCAGAAGCTTAAGCTTACAATAAATGAACTACAATTCAAATTGATATAAATTTTCACTATTTCCTTTGATTTTTCGACTAGTAACTTAAAAAAATCTAATCAGACTCTTTCAAGGATCCGTCGTTTGCTAGCAACTAGCTTTAAGTTCCCCAAAGTTTCATAGCAGTCAGCTAATAAACTTATTGTGCGATTCTGTATGCATTTTAAACCTTAGATGCGAGTGTTTTGTAGAGAGCATTCTATAGTTGCCACACTTCACGTTGTATGCATTCTATTATCTTTTTATTGTAATAAAAGGTAACCACCTCCGGTACGACCGCCTGCCACTAGCACCACTACCGCCACTCTTTGTCAGGCTGCCACTTGAAGCTTCATTCAACAAAATTCTTGTGAAAGAGTTGAAGTTGTGTGCTAAGAAGAAGCTGCAAGAAGGAGAAGAGAGGGGTGTAGAGGAAAAGAGAGTGGAGTGGGGGACAGAGACAGGAAGAGTTGGAGTAGCATCTTCGATTGTGTCTGTTGCAGTGTCCGACACTTGGTCGTTGCATGATAAAGTGTTTCTTTTGGCAGCACTAAACTGTTTAAAGTGTGACAGAGAGGGGCAGAGAGTGAAAGAGAGAGCATACAAATTTTATGTAAAATAAAAAAAGATATAGAAGAATAATGCCACAAGAGTGCGGGCAATTAGTGAAGGATGATGGTGGCTGTTGCTGCTGTTGCTGTTGCTGCTGCCAGAGAATTTGTCGCAAATCTAAAAAGCCAAAAAATGACTTAATAGCCAAAAGTTGTGCATGCGACAAAGTAAGCGTTCGTGCGTGGCAGCAAGCAACTGAATAAGGGAGGGGAGTGGAGTGAGAAGGGTAGAGGCAGAGAGTAAGGGTATCATATTGGGAATGGCAATGGTATGAGGTTGGATATTTGTGGCGCGTATGAGTGACACAGGCAGGCTGACTTGTCGGCAGCAGCCACAGCAACAGCAGCAACAGCAACAGCCGCTGAGCAGCAAATCGAGTGGCAGGGGGTGTGGCGAGTAGGGGTTGGGGGCATAACAGGCAGCGCGTGCCGTTGGGAAACTTGCCAGCCATAGAGTTTTGGGCTAGAACAGGACGGCACAGGACAGGACAGGCCGCAAGAGTATGCGTGCCTGTGGACAAAACATGTCAGCAGCCTCGTCTCGAGCAGTCTTCGCCTTTTGCTTTTAATTCATAACAAAATGGAAAATGGCAAAACGGCAAAATGGATGATGAACCCATGAATGGCAACGGCAACGGCAACGGGAACGGCATCTAAAGCGTATAGAATGCGGTTTGTGAATGGCGAGAAGTGCTGGCGAATGAAATGCTTAAGTTGCTGCAATGTTTCATGCTGCCGTTGAATGCTCATCAAATGTTGTTCACTTGGCAATTATAATTCTCATTTGTTTGTGCTAAAAAATATATATGATTCAATTTATTAGCTGCCAGGGGTATGTTTTTAAATTATACCCTGTAATTTGCTAGGGGGAATGCCAAGCAATATGTTAAGAAGAGTGGACTTTTTATACCCTTGCAGAGGGCATAATGTTTTTGTCACGAAGGAGGCGTTTCCGACACTATATAGTATATATTCTTGATCAGCGTTAACAGCCGAGTCGATACAGCCATGTCCGTCTGTCCGTATGTTTCTATGCGAACTAGTCTCTCAGTTTTAAAGCTAATATAATGAAACTTGGTACAGATGTGTATTCTCTCTGCACGCAGATCATTTGTAAAAATCGGACAGATCGGACCACTATATCATATAGCTCCCATAGGAACAATGGGTTGAAATGCTTAGTTTGAAATTTTTTCGGTGTCTATTGACCGATTTCAACGAAAGTCACGGAGAATCAATTTCTAATCGTGTCACATCTGTGATTGAAATCAAATTAACGCAATATTCATGACTGCAAGGGTATTTAATCTTCGGCGAGCTGAATATAGCCGTTTTTTCTTCTGCTTATTACCAATTTTAATGACTGATATATTTTAGATTAAAGCTCACAATGAGAAATAGGAAATTTCTTCTACGCATTTCTCAGAAAAACTTCCGATTACATTGATCATTGATTGATTAGAGTTGGCTTAGATTTTATAAATTTGTTTTGAATTCCTTACTTAATTTAAAGTGCTTGATTTTTCTAGGAATAAATAAAATACAAAATTTCGACTACATTTTTTTTGGTGGTTTGGATTTAACGGCTTTCAATTTTAAGCTATAAAATGATTAGTTTGCGTATTTTGGCATTTTGACGGATTCTCTATTTCGGTGCCACAAATCTATGCAACAAATGCGGCATTAAAATTGATTCGCTTATCCGCTGAGCAGAGCAGAGCAGAGCAGAGAACTAAGCAGAGCCTAGAGAAGCTCTTAGATGAGTGGGAATTGGAAATTGTGGTAGGGGAATGTAAAATGAGTAGGAGAATGAGAATGAAAGATGAAGAAGAAGCAGGCAACTCTGTAGTCTGTGCTGTCTGTGCTGATTAGACCTGGAGACGAGGATAGACGACGGCGTGTAAATGGCGCCTGGCAAAAAGGTGTTGATGATGACGATGATGATGATGTACATAAAGTGCCGCTGGCCTGACAATCTCAACTGGCAGTTGAGAGAGGTGGGGAGGGGAGCCGACAGCAACTGGCTTGGATTTTCTGGCTAAAACTTGTCGCCGCGCACGGAAGCACGAAAATTGAATTGACATGAAAGTCCGTCCGGTTAGTCCGTATCGTCCGGATTTGTCGTCCTTTCGTTTCCCTTTTTAGGACTGACAACAGTTTATGTTGGGTACGACAGTTCGGCGTACGCTTCATAAAATTCATTTCCGCGTCGCGCTGCTGCAAAAGTGATTAAAATTATAATTAAACTGTGACGGCGGCAGTAACACGGCATAAGAGCAGCAGCTGATACAGATTTACAAACCTATCTATACAGTTACATACATAAATATATATGTAGATGGAACACATGCTGTGGCCATAAGTATTCAATTTGAACTAAGCTCCAACTAGCGTGTACACGCTGCGTATGAGCAATGCGCAAATTCTTACATCTTTTATACTTTATTTTATTTTATTTTACTTTACTTCACTCCACTTTTGTTCTTGTTGTAGCCCCAGAATTTCGTTTGCTTTCTTTTTGGTTCGGTAGTCCGTGCATTCAACGGTTCATTGGTTGCTATAAATATATAATACGTGACAAATACGTGCCGAGTTCTTTTCAATCCGTGTGCCGCTCTCCGACTAAGCTCCTCCTGCTGCCCCCAAGTGCCCCCCTCTTGTCTTATTACTGAAAATCCTTGCAAGAAATGGTTAGCAATAAAAGCGTTCAGCGCACTGTTGCATATATGCTGAGTTCTGTATGCCATTTGGGTTGCCAAGGAAGGATTGGGAGGAGTGAGAGCTGTAGCTCAAGATGGAACGCACTTGTTGATTGGCACTGAATGTTGCGTCTTATAGGATTGATATACTGCCAGGCAGCGGGGTGGTAGGGGTAGAAGCAGTGGTACATAGTAGTGTAAACTGTTGCCATGGACAACGTCAATGATGCACGTGCCGAGAGCGCCGCTGCGCTACCCTCCTGCCGTCCTATCCACCTTTACTGCTCCTTGTTGCAAATGCCCTGCAATCATCTGCAGGTGCACACTATTACTAAGTACATATATTATACGCCAGACACATGCACAAGTGTTGGCCATGTTGACAGGTGTGAGCAGTTAGCAGCATCAGTTGAATGGCAATATAAAAATACTCAACCTAAATGGTTGCTGCCATTATGTTATTACAAGCACATCTACTAGCATAATACAGCACATAAATTTAGTTAGTTAGTTTGGCTTGGCAAGCAGAATGAATAGAGAATAACGTTCTTCGATCTTCCGCTTTTTAAGTAGAGCTAAAAATTAGTAAAAGAGTCATAAATAAGATAAAGTATCAACTAAATTCTTAAGCATCTTAATTAATAAAGAATTTTGGATTATTAGCGAAACTTTTGTTAACAGAAATGATCATTTATTGGCCTAAGTTTATTAACAATTTTAATGGCAAGTTAGCTCACGATTTAGCAGCAGTTTCTTATACAATTTTCTTATATTTAATGACACTTTTCATACATAAGTTTCTTCGTAAATGAAAGTCCTGCCTGATCTTAACTTTCTGCTGCTCTTCTGCGATCCCTTTTCTCCCTTAGTTCTGCACTCTCCACTCCACTCTCACTTTTTGCCGCTCTCACTTTCGCTTTCTTCGTAGCAACTGTTGAGCTCTTTGTCCGTTGTAGCGTATATCCGTAATCATCCACATCCTCATGGGTTTTCCAGCCATCCAGCCAGCCAACTAACCAGCCATTCATCCATTCATCCAACCATCAAGTCAGCCATTCATCCAACTATCCATACATACATCTATCAGCAACAAGCTGCAACCAATGAGCGCGCTTATTCCATTTGCTTAGACACAAACAAAACAACAAAAATGAAATGAAAAGCGTGGAAAATGAAGGAAAACCCAAAGTCAGGCGCGACGCATGGCGGGATGTACAGCAAAAAAAGCGCAAAAAGGAAACGGAAATTGAAAATCTGAAGCTTTCGGAGAGCGAGTGAGCTGTGAATCCTATTTCAAGTGCAATCTTCAGTCGCACTCGCAACTCACAACTCGCAGCTCGCAGTTCGCAGGTTGAAAGTAATTCAATAGTTGGCGGCTGCTGCAGGAATTCTCCTTCCACCTTCCCCCTTCCCCCCTCTTCCCACCCCTAACTTCGACTGCTCCCTTTTTTCGCTCCAAATGCTCCCACTCTGACTGCTGCCTGGCATTGAATGGCAATCGAGAGTGGCACGTAATGCCAACAATTGCTCTAGTGCAGTTCACCAAAGCAAACAGCAGGACATGACAGGGTGGCGGGGGAGGAGGGTGTAGCGGGAGGAGGTGGGCTGATAGGGGAGCAGTTTACTCATTGGTTGCATTGCTTGCATGTGTTGCACGTGTGCAGATAACAGAGTCAGCTGTGACTGCAGCTCCTCTGCCTTCAGCTTAGTCTTCATCTCTCCATCTGGTGTGTCTTCCTGTCTCCATCTGTGTCTCTGTCTCCTGTGGCTGCTCCTGCTGCTTTTACTGCGGCTCCTACTGCTACTGCTGCTCCTACTGCTCCTACTGCTGCTCCTACTGCCTCTTGTTGCCTTCCATCGCATGTGCGTCTCTGGCGGCTGCGTACACAAAATTCATTTATGTGCACGCAAATCCCTAATCCCTAGTTTTTGCTGCCTGTTTGTTCTTCGTCCACGTACATGCGTCGTCCTCTAGCTCTTTCTTTTCCTCCTTTTCTCCTTTCTCTTTCTCCTACCCCATTCGCATCATCATTCTTCCTTGTCGCCATTTTCAGTGTGTGCCTCTTTCTCCCCTTGCTCTCCTTCTGTCTCTTGCTCGCTGCTGACAACGTTGGCGGAAATGACTTTTGAGCGGCTCCACGGCTCCATATGCCGCCGACGTTACCGCCAGCAGTTGGACGAACGCACAGACGGTTGGACACGTGGACTGACGGACGGACGGACACGGCTGTCAACTGTGGCCCGGGCTTAGTAACAAAATTAAAGTGGCGCTTGCCAGTTGCTAGAGCTCTGCCCTCTTGACTCCAGCCTTTCCACACTTGCTCTCCCCCTCTCTTTCTCTTTCTCTCTCTCTCTTTCGCCCTGCGGTGCTCTAACGCACCTGCCGCAGTCGCTAGCTGCGCTCGACACAAGATTGATGTAGCATTCATTTGATGCGGATTAGTATTTTATAGCTGCACTTCAGCATCAGCAGCTGGAGTTGCTGGTAGCTAGCAGTGACAGGGTATTCCCCACTATGGCTGCCTCGCCCACATGGACTCCTTCAACGCCTCCTTCACCTCCTTCAGCTGCTTCTAGAGGTGTTTCACGCACAAAGGTAAAAGCGCTTGTGCATTTTTTGCGCTCTTGTTGCTCGCATTCCTTGCAATTGATTGCCTCCGTTTTGTAAGCATGTAACACACACATGTGTGTGTGTGAGTGTGTGTGTGTGTGTGTGTGTGTACTGTGTCCAGCTACCTTTTGATTGGGGTCAGAGCCACTCTTGATGGCTTGCTGCGTGTTCGTCTGTTGTTTAGCTGTTAAGTTGCTTCTTAGTTGATTTGTAGCACAAATTCAATTCAATTGACGCTATCGACATGCTTGCAACACTGTGCAACAAATTTCAAGCCAAAGATTCCATTCAATTGTTTGTCAATGCCTTAAGATGAAGTGAATGCTTTCAAAAGCTTAAAGCAAAAGGTTTAAGTTGAAAACTTTGTGGAACTTTGATCCTATGAATTAAAAGGCTCAAATCAATTGAAAGCTGGCTGGGAGTTACCATATTTAATGTCTTACTTTTGCCTATTAAATTTATTTTAAATATTAAATTTCCTTCCAGCTTTTTATACCCTTGCAGAGGGTATATTGTTTTTGTCACGAAGTTTGTAACGGATTGAAGTTTATATATTCTTGATCAACATGAGTTCATATAGCTTTGTCGGTCTGTTCGTCTGTTTTTATGCGAACTAGTCTCTCAGTTTTAAAGCTATCTTAATGAAACTTGGTACAGATGTGTATTCTCTCTGCACGCAGATCATTTGTAAAAATCGGTCAGATCGGACAACTATATCGTATAGCCCCAATAGGAACAATCGGTCGAAATGCATGCAAATGTATGAACATTTTTGGTGTCTATTGACCGATTTCAACCAAATTCACACAGAATCAATTTCTAATCGTTCTCCGACTGTTGACCAAATTTCCTCTCTATCGGACTTCTATATCATATAGCTTCCATAGAAATAATTGGTGATTGAAACCAAATTAACGCAATATTCATAACTGCAAGGGTATTTAGACTTCGGCGAGCCGAAGATGACCGTTTTTTCTTGTTATAGTTATTGTAATCCATTTTAAACCCCTAGTTCGTTGTTGTTAATTCTGCTCATTAATTTGATATTTGATATGATTTTTTCTCTAAGCCCACTTTGTGCCAACTTTAGTTAGTACCAGCTTAATTAATCCCCAACTAGCTAGCACTGTCTACGAGTGTTCTAACTTAACTATAACTTTGATAGCAATTGGACAATAAACCATGAAGTAAACACAGTTAACATTGCGGAAATTATAGCTTGAAATGTCGCTGCTTAAATTGTTCTTGTCTCGCGACGTTTGCTGGCCAAAATGGAAAATAAACCAAAGTGGCTATAAAATTAGTGCCAAAGGGGTAAAGGGGGGTAAAGGGGGGTAATGGAGGGTAGAGGGCACAGAGAATAAAACGGTGCAGTAGAGGCAGACAAACTGACTATCTAAAGATACTTTAAGAAATTATTTAAGTTTTCATAGTTTTGAAATTTAAACGGGGCGTGACTTTGATTTAAGTTCACCACAGCTTTGGGGGCGTGGCTCAGGTAGAGGCGGAGGCTGAGACGTAGGCTCCGGCAGCTTCATAAGTTTTGGCTGATTGTAAGCGAGACTTTCGCCACTTGTCGCCGCTTCTGTTACTGCAAATTAATTAACTTTGACGAGACGAAGGATGTCTAAACCATTTTTGCAACCACTTTTCATGCCACTAACTCCCCACTGTCCCCCCCTTCCCACTGTAGTTGGCCAAAACCCCGTTGAGCAGATGAAACTTTGGCAAATATAAATTGTGTTGGCCCGTATGCAAAGGTTTCTTGTGCTCCCCGTGTGTGTGTGTGTGTGTTTGTGTGTAATTACTTGCACACCTGTCGACAGCTACACATTTACTCACTCATTTAACAGGTAGAAGCCTTGCTGCTCCCCTTTGGCAGCTTTTCTTGGGCAGACGCAGCTGTTGGGTTAAAGTAATTTCGACCGCTCTATGGCAGCCATTACAAGTAACGGCAGTTGGTGGCGCCTCAAAGCCACTTCTGCCACGTTTCAGCCACTCCTGCCACAATTGCAAATGATTTTCACTTTCAGATCGAAATGAATGCGCCACTAGTCAGAGAGTCAGAGACAGCTTGGAGCAGAGACAGAGAGAGCGAGAGGTGAGAAGAGGGGGTTGGAGAGCGAAAGGGGCAGAGTGTGAGGCTGCTTTGGTCCAACTCTGACACTGACTCCGATGCCAGTTGTATGCCACATACAGTATCACAGACGAGGGCGCATAAATTTCACTTGTCGCACACGCACATACACACAACTACACACAGCTACACACTCCTACACGTGCACTGCCAGAAAGTGTACTTAGAAAACTAGGAATAAGCCTTCAGAATATATAGCCTAAGGAATTTTAAACTTACTCTGGTTGTAACTGGTTATATAAGTCTAAAAAAAGCACTTCTTGTGCTATGTTTGTAGGCAACAAATTAGATTTCTTTCAGTGCACACACACACCTATGTAGCCAGCGCTAAATGTTACCGCTCTGCCTGATAAATGACCCTTGAACACCTTTAAGGCCTCCCACTCCCACTGCCGCTCTCCCTACCACCGCCCCGCCCTCTCACTGCCCTGCCGCAAACAGAGCTTTGGTCCGCCCTCAAGGCATATAAATTGAAAGCTATTTATCATACATATACAAGTGTTATAAATGTGCGTGTGTATGGGTGTGTGTGTGTGTGTGTTGGTGTGTGTGTGAGTTTCAGCCGCATTTAACTAAGTTTTTGGTTGCGCTTCAGTTGGCCCTGTAGCTCGTTGCTTATTACCTCGAAACGGCACGCTTCATTTGCTGCCACACTTCAAGTTTGGCCTAAAAAAAGCCAAACAAAATGCCGCCTGTTTTTGAAGGATTCGAGTTGCGTTTTGAAGTCGTTTTCCCACCATTTTATTAACTCAAGCATTTGACTGTACATTTAATGCAACACTGCGCCGCATAAATTGTGTTGGCCAAAAAGCATCCGCAAACCGATTTTCTTGGCAAACAGCTGCTGCCAGCAGCGAGTTTAGTACCATTTGTCTATTAGTCTCATATGTGCCATAAAAATTCGTATAATCGTGCTGTTTTTTAATGCCAGCTCGGATTCGGAGGAACTCCAAGTCCACAACACAACAAAACATACACTCAACACACACACATGACAGCTGGATGCCTTCCAAGGACATTGTTTTTTCCGAGTTAGTTAGCATCATAGTCTGGCTGTGTTCCTCTGCCACATCTACTCGTTTTGTGGCCTAAAGAAATAATGAAATTGCTACAGTCGCGTTAGCGGAAATACTAAGCCAAAATGGACAGACTGTGCATGAATTTAGCCGCAAATCGTTGCTTGAGTCAACTAATTGCCGTTTTGTGCTCGAATCCGAGCATTAACTTTAAATTGATACACTCAACTGCAGTTAGTTGTCTAAGCCAAGTTAACATTTGCATACTTATTAAACTTTAGCCAACTGCTTTCAATTGAAATTCGTTCACATTGATTTGAGTTTTCCATTTAAATTGCTTATTGTGTCTTAAGGAGGCTAGGTTAGGTTAGGTTAGGGTAGGCTAGGCTTGGCGTTGCCAGCCTGCTTAAAACCCATATGGCAACTGCTATAATTGCCTAGTAAATGTGGAATTTTACAAGCATTGTTTGTGTGGCATTTATTTCTTATTGACCACATTGGCAAACAAATAATAAATTGCAGTGCAACATAAGTAAACGTTGTAAATTGTTTGTTGCATCCGTTTGTAGGTTGGTTTAACAGGTAGATGAAGGAAAAACCTATAAAACATTAAAATATTACATAAAATTTAAAACTTTAAGCTTAAATAGAGTTTGCCAAAGGCTTATACAGTGAAATCCGGTTATAACGACACTCAAGGGACCGACGATTTTACGTCGTTATACCCGGTAGACGCTTTAACCGAAATGAGCAAAGAAAAGAAAGCTAAGTCATCGAATTTTCGTCGCAATGACCGGACGGACGCTTTAAGCGGAGTCGTTATAACCGGATTACACTGTAATTACTTTAGTTATAAGAGTTATTATTATAAATTATATAATGAATCATTTAATCACCTTAATCATGCATCTTGTTCAAGTGTCAAACAATTTAGTCCAAAGTTTAATCGTTTAATTCATTAAAAACTGAATTAATATTTAATTAAAATGAAAATCGTTTTTGTCACTGAGCAAACAAAGCCGTGTAGATAATAATAGTTCACTGTCGTTGCTACAACAAGACATCCAGCAGTTCAATTATCTCTTGTAACTGTTTTGATTTTAATTTAAGTACATACATCGTCGCTCTCTTTCACTCTCACACTCTGTCTCTATCTATCTTTCATTGTCTTGCTCTGTCTGCTTTGAAATGAGCAGAAGTTGTAGCGTTCATTAATTAGTTTTATCGCCTGTCTCTTTTCTCGCAATCAATGCATACAACTTCCATAAGTGCACACTCGACTCGTTTCAACTCATCTACATATTCCATACACTCCACATGTGTCCTGCTCTCCCCACTTTTTCCATTCCCTTGCCAGCGTTTCTGCTGCTCCGCCGTAATTTTGCTCAAGTCTCAAGAGTCCCGAATGCTTCCGGCATCAGTTTCTGCAACTTGGCAAAGTTTGAAACGCATTTGCCTCGTGCCTTGTGCCTTGTGCCTCCAACTGTATGGGTGGGTAACGTGGTCTGTTGGTTTTGGCCACGACAATTACAACAAACAGCAAGAACAACAATAACATTAACAACAATAGAGCGAGCAACAAGAAATGACAACAGATTTACGGCTACAAAGTCTAATTAGCGATAAAGACTGCTCTAATATTTGTCACTTGAGACCGAAAATAGCAGCCAGGGAGCAGGGAGGCGTGGCAGGGAAGGGGGCCCGTCGAGGGGTTAAGGAGATTTGCGTTTTTGAGATGGCAACCAAAATCGCTGCCAAATTGCAGTGGCTTCAAATGTTTCGTTGTTGGCAGCCAGCAGCAGATTTTCCCGTTTTGTTTATGAAAAACTCGTGGGAAAAACGCGGCGAGGAAACTCCGAGGCAGTTGGGCACTGGTGTGGTGTGCTGTGGAGACAAAAGCTTTGGCATTCCTTAGCCACAGTCAAACGGTGGGCGTGGCTTTTGAGGGGCGCGCGGATTAATTGCAAAGGTGCGCTGCTGGCATTTGGCGCTAGTCCTGCGCCACTTTGGGGGCCCATTAGGCAAATAGTAGGCGTATCATGGACATAAGGGGGCGTGTCGGCGTGAGAAAAGTAGGCAAAGCAGCAGAAGCAGCAACAGCAACAGCAGCTCATTTGGCATTTCGAGTGCTTTTTGACTGTTTTTATTGTTGTTTTGGATTCTTTTTTTTTCTGCTTTGCTTTGCGGTGGCTGCCAAAAGCGATAAAATAAAGTACAAAGCAAACGAGCAAAGCAAAACACACACACATTAACACACACGCACACACACACGCACACCACTTGCTTTTGGTATAGATCCAAAAAGTCGTAGGCCATAAAAACTTAACGCGTTTGCCATTTTGACCACAAATGATGCATTATCCCTTCAGTCCAGCTGAAGCACGGGATTAGCTCAAAATTTGCCACCAGGGAATACAACAAAACAGCAACAACAACAACAACAACTACAATCGACTACAATCGGTTCCAAGTGAAGCCCAATAAAATACAAACTATTTGTAATCAATGGCAAACAATTTGAAAAACTCATTTGGCCAACAATCGTCTTATTGAAATTTTATGCAAAAAAACACAACGGAAAAAAATCCCCGAAGACGTAACGTAATGTTTGACGTAACAAAACGACACGAAACGATGCGAAGCGAAACGAAACGAAACGGAAACAAAATGAAAATAAACCCAAAACTCACGTCATGACTGGCCAATAATTTTCATTTTCAGCAGGGGCCTGAGCACATTTTCCAATATTGCCCTGCCCCCTGCCCTCTACCCCCCTGGTTCCCGGTTCCTGTTCCCGGCAATTGTCGTTCCAAAATTTATTTCACTTTGCACTGACAAATAAAAATAAAGCAAAGGCACAAAAAATAGACCTTTTCCGTTGACATAAACAACGAATTTTGTATACACTGCGGGTAGAAAAAAATTAGAATTAAATTTTGCTAAGTTAACTATGGAATTACTGAGATATTTAAATGGGTTTTTATAAGCAAAGATTTAAATTTGATTTATTATACCCTTGCAGAGGGTATATTGTTTTTGTCAAGAAGTTTGTAAAGCATTGAAGGAGGCGTTTCTGACCACATAAAGTATATATATTCTTGATCAGCATCAACAGCTGAGTCGATATATAGTCTGTCCGTCTGTTTCTGTGCGAACTAGTCTCTCAGTTTTAAAGCTATCTTAATGAAACTTGGTACAGATGTGTATTCTCTCTGCACGCAGATCATTTGTAAAAATCGGACAGATCGGACCACTATATCACATAGCTCCCATAGGAACAATCGGTCGAAATGCATGCAAATGTTCATACATATTCGGTGTCTATTGACCGATTTCAACCAAATTCACGCTATATGCATTTCTAATCGTTCTCCGACTGTTGACCAAATTTCATTCAAATCGGACCACTATATCATATAGCTCCCATAGGAACGATCGGTGTCTATTGACCGATTTCAACGAAATTCACAGAGAATCAATTTCTAATCGTGTTCCATAACACTTATAAGAGAGTTACTTTTTAAATTACCATATTGACTGCTTTATAGTTCAAATGATTTCCAGAAACGCTTTAATTTTGTGCAAAGGGTCAAAACAATAATGAAAGCAATTTATATTTCAAATTGATAAAAGAAAGCAAACCAAAAGTTCCACATAAACTTTCTTTTTATAAAAAATGTAAAGTAAATTTCAGAGCTTGAAAGTTTTGCGTTAATCAAGTCGGCAGCTTAGTCTCATAACTCGAACTATTTAAGAATTCATGAGTAAGTGTTGCAAGTGCCAGCTTAATAATATAATATTCTAAGATCCACAGTAAGAGTATAATAGAGAATGGAAAGAGGAGAACAAAAAAGAGAAGAAAAAATCGAGTGCGCGTAACAATGAAATTGATACTTTTTTTTTTAAATGAGAGCAAGGGATGTGGGGATCAAGGGATGGGGAGACGGAGAGATGGGGGGAGTGGAGTGTAGCGTCAAGCGTAGAGGGTAAACTGTTTGCAAGAGTCGCTGCTGCGTTAGTCAAGTGGTAGGCGTGGACAAAGGAGGCGGAGGCGGAGATGGGGAGACTGTGACTGAGACAGGCTTTGAGGCGTTTGCTACGTGCTGCGAATGCGTGAGAGATTTTTATTTGCCTGGCAGTTCAAGGAGGCCATCGATACACACACACAAACACCGACTTATAAGATACATATGTGCGTGAGGAGGCACAGGGATTGGCACTGGCAGCTCAGACATCAAGCATTCAAAAACAAATGGAAAAAGTAATGATTATTTGTTTAGCTAATGCCGCACAAAGTGGCCGCGACGTGGGCGTGTGGAAAGGCGCTTGAGGCGGAGCAGGAGCAGGAGCAGGAAGATCCTGGACAAGGTCCATCTTTAGCGTGGCAGTGCGCATACGCCCCGTGGCACATTTGATTGCCGTGCATAAATAATGTAATGCTATCGATTTGCCTACAAGCTGCAAGTTTCTTTCTCTTTCTGCAATTGTTGCTCACATATTTTCCTGCTGTTTCTTGTATTTTATTTCACTTTTTTTTGTATCGTACGCTTAGCAAATTAACAGCTGTGCGCAAAATTTGCATATTTGACTGGCCAGCGTAGAGGACGAAGGAAGCAGGAAGCAGGAGGAAGGAAGGTGCACAGTGTGAGTGAGTGATTCCTGCCAGTCGTCTGACTGCGTGCCTGCCGAGTCTGCCGAGTCTGTCGAGCAGTCTTGTGCCGTCCTGAGCTGTCTTGTCCTATCCTGTCTGTGCGGCATTTGTTTACCATTTCGATTTGGCACAATTTGTCACTGGCAGGCTGTCATCTTATGGCTTGTTAGTTGGGTTTGTTTGCTTGTTTGCTCAGGCAGCTTATGGACACCAACAAGTGCCCCCTAAGAATTTAAAGGCTGCTCCTCTTTTGGCTTTGGCTTTAGTTCTCTGACTGATATGTGTGGCAGACAGTCGAGGTTGTCACTCTCCCGCTCTCTCTCTCACACTTTCTCTCCCTGTGTGTGTGTTGTTCTCGTCTTTGTTTACACAGTTGCCAGCACCAAAGTGTATCTCTCTCTGTCTCGCTTGTTGCAACTGACTGCTGGTCAAAGTGTGTGCACGCGTGTGTGTGTGTGTGTGTGTGTGTGTGTCTTTTGTTGGTATCTCTGGCAGCCAACAGCCAACACTTTGCGCTTTGGTTAAGTGTCAATTTGATGCTGCCATCTCTGCTCGGTTCTCTGCTGTTCCTGCTGCTTTTTCATGCCATAAGTGCGGCATTCTGTGCAGCAAGTTAAGCCACTAATGAGGCGGCCACCTGCCGTTGCCAATGCCAATCAACTTGCCACCAGTTCCCAAAATGGAGTCACCGTCCTTTCCTCTCTAGAGGGAGGGGTAGAAAGGGAAAGGGGAGCTGTGTGTAAACACAAAACTAAATTGCTTGGTAATTAGTATGAAAAATTGCGTGAAAAGTTGAAAGTTGTTCGAATATGCCACTGGATGAGCTGAACCAAGTGTCTGCCGGGTTTATATACACACATTTTTATATATATTTATATATGTATGTGTAGCATAAAGTGGTTAGATTGTGGCACACTCAAAGTTTGCGGCGTGTGCTCAGAATTTATACATGTTTGCTTTAAGCTCAAATTTTGTTTAACAATTCACAATTCATCTTATTTTTATTAAAGAGTTTAATTGGCAGGTAAAAAAGTTCGCTTCGATTAATTGTAGATCAGATTACCTGGTGCTTTAATAAAGCAATTAAATGTCAGGCAACTTTAAAGCCGACTTAAATTATAACAATTTATAACAGCTAAGAAATTTGTGGAGTTAGAACTCTTTTTTAGCTTAACTCAGAAATTGAAGCCGTTGAGTATTTCCTGGTCTAAAGAAGAGCCAAAAGTGGTAGGAACTCTTGCAATTTTAACCCAATTCTTTTTTAAAATTAATCCCACCATTGGAATATTTTAAGCTTATCTCAGCCAAGTCCTTTACTTCAACTTCTTCATTTAATTTTGCTGGCTCCAATCGCTGATTATTGTATTTCTTCTTACTGAAATCAGTTCTTAATCCATTTTGCTTAACATTCCCCAAATAACGTACTTTATTTTCTTATCCTCAGGGTTTCATATATCTTATTATTATGACCATTGTTAACTCAATTCTATGAACTGCTGTGCGCTTAACCCTTCGTGTTAACCCTCGTTTGCCCCTTGTGCATTGGCTGCAGCATTTCTAATTTGTTTGGGATAAGCCTTTGGTTCTTGGCAAAACCCACTTCATTTTTAATGAATCCAATTTTGTTACGTACGCTCGAATGTTTATATATAAATGTGTGTGTGTGTGTGTGTGTGGGTGTGTTGGTGTCTTGCATTAATTTCATAATTTTCTGCTATTAATTATAATAGAATTTTTCAGTCAGTCAACGACTTCGATGCCGCTGCCGCTGCGAACATCGACGCCGGTTGCCTTGGCTGCAAACTTTTGGCGTACTCGTATTATCGGCCACCATCATATGCCCGTAATTAAAACTTATTTCGAGGTTTTTGTGTAGCCAACAAACCAAAAACTTAATTCGCCCCTCTCTTGAGTGGGGGGTTGGAATTTCCCTTTTAGCCCGCTGCCTGCCAACACTTTAATACATCGAAATCTTGGCAAGCCGCCGACGTCGTCGTCGTCGTCGTTGCCGTTCCTTAAGTAATGGATTCAATTATAAAGTTAAAATCCATGGCGGCTTTAGCTTCAGCACGACTGAGAGCGAGAGTGAGGGAGAGCAGTCCTGCCCGGCTGGCAGCAATCCGACTGGAAATGATTCGCATAAATTCACAATAATTTATAAGGAAATCCTTAGGAACGTTGCTCAGGTTCAGCACACCAGGCACGCCCCCTTACGCACTCGCCGCCTTATGATATAATACAAAAGACGCTTTCATTCAATGTGCGTCGCAGTTTTTTTTTGTTTATTGACACCACAGTAACTCCAAGAATGCTCAAGCAAAGCCCTCTGCCACGCCTACACCCACTCCCACACCCACACCCACTCCCACTACCACTCTGTCCATTTCCATTTCCTTTTACAACGCTTGACCCTTTTGTTCGCTTTTACTTTATTCAGTTTACCGATTGACTTGACTGTCGTCCTCCAGTTGCCAGGATATACAGTTTGATATCTGCTACATAGCTGACTTGAGTTCGGTTTTTCCCAAGCTCTTTCCACTTTTCCGATTTCCTTCTGCTCCCCTCTCCTTGTCAGTTACTTTTTAATTTGCCTTCAGTGATTTCCACGACGATTTACCTGCGCTGCGAAAAATTTATTCCGTTCGACTGCATTCGCAAAAACAAACTTTGCATTTTCCGCTGTCCGTCCCACCGTTCGGTTGACCTGACGATTTCTCAACGCTTTCCCCTCCACGCCCCCCTCCCCCCCACCAACTTTCTTTTCCATTTCTCTGGTTACGGCTCAAAATCAATTGATTCGCATATCAGAGCTCTCAAGCTCTCTAAGCTTTCATTTCTTGACCCTTTTTTCGTGCTTGACTTCTCGGCTCGCCTACAATCCGTGTATCTGCAGTGTCTCCGTTTCCTCGACTTTGTCTTCATCCACAACTGCTTCAACATCCTTCATAGAGTCTGCTCAGGCTGGACATTAGCATGCTTTTGATGCGCCCACGTTCACATCCAGTTCCACTTCCCATGCTCGGTGCGGGTACGACTGGGTGCGTTTGGGTTTTTAGTGTCTGGGCTCAGGGGTATTTGGTAGCTAGATAAGCAGGCTTCTGGCTCCCCTACCTCCTCCTCCTATTCTCACTTGACTCAAAGTTTGCTTTACTCTCTTTACTTTGCCTTTGCCTTTACCGTTGCTTTGCTTTTGTGCCAAAGTTTTGGCCGCCTTTTGTTTTGCCCAGCGATTTCTTTGGCTTTTGTTTTCGCAAGCACTTTAGCTTGGACTTTGATTTTTGACATTCTATTTGGTTTTAGCCGTTTACCTTGTCCTATTTATATATGTATGTACATAAGTCGGGATGTCTGAATGTATTTATGTTCCCATTGTTTTGCCTCTTCTCCCTATCGGTTATCGGAGAGCAGCAGCAGCAAACGCAGCCGTCTGTCTCCAATTTCTGTATAAACTATTTAAATGACTTGGCCCAAACAAAGGTTCACATTTCCCCTATATCTTTTCCCCCACCTCCTCCCTATCTCTCTCTGTTTTTTGTTTGCCCAATTTCCCCTCTATTGCCTCCTCTTCTCGCTGGAGCCATTCATCAATCATTTTGTGCGTTGATTTTAATTTGTGCGTCGTTTCAACTTTGAACGTCGCTCACATAAATTATGCAAAGTTGCCTACGCGTCTTTCGCCTTTCTTTGCGATTCTCATTCAATGCAATTATCGTAAGTGCTACATAAGTCAAGGCAATCCATAAGTTTATGACTTTTCTATCCATAAATCGCGCCAACTTAGGCAAATTTTCCCAGCTCAACTTTCTTCCACTTACTTTCGGCAGGTAAAAAAGCAAAAATACGATGAATGTTGACGCATGTAAACAAGTTTTAAGGTTTTTTGCCTTTTGCTGCCACTTTTGGAGGTATTATGAAGGGTTTTAAGTTGTTATATGTCGTTGTTATGGAGCCATTTGCCATATACATGCGTTTTGTTATTGTTTTCAATGCGGAAGTGGCGATGAGACTAAAAATAGGTGAAATCAAGTGCTCTCTGGAGTATTATATCTCCTGCATTTAGTAATCTACATTTTTGCACTAAAAATAATATTTTAAATCTATTTTATTTTTTACAAAATATCTTGGCAAATGTTGGGTGGGTAGGTTAACAGCAATCTTTTTAACAATTCGATGATATTACAGTACCAAAGGGGCCTATAAATAACGCAGAATCCAGTGGGGAATGCAGACTATCGAAAAGTTTTGTTACAGCGCCTAAAAAAGTGCTACACTGATATGCAAAAAATAGTAAAAATATATGCCATTATATATTGAATAACAATGTGGGCGATAAGCAAAAAAAAGTTTAATCAATTAAAAACGTGCGTTCTTTTGATGTGAGCGATAGAGAGAGGCAACTGTTCCAGGAAAACCATGGGAAACCTTATCAAGTGATAACTTTCAACAAATTTCTTAATGGATTTAGGGCATCAAAACGTCGGTGCGGTAAAGTTGACAGTTTACGCTTCTGTGGAGGCCTTTGTCTAAATATTATTATTTACGGCTTAGGGCCAAGAGCCAAGAGCGACAACTGTTACCCGGTAGCACTACGCCCTGAACTTTAACCCCTTAAAGTCGACGTAATTCACTAAGCGAAAGCTGCTTCTTATGCCCAGAGAGAGACGCAGATGTAGATGGCACAAGGACCAGTAGGGGAGGGGAGGGTGGGGTGTGCCTGTGCTGGAACTGGAGATGAAACGTGCGTTGTCTTGTCGCAAAGTTTTTAAGACTTGCTTGACCGACCTTTGTCAAAAGTTGTTGGAGCGCATGAAAAATGATGCCACACGGCACGGGATGTGTTACACCAGTTGAAGCAGGTCTCCAGCCCCTAACCCCTCTCTCTCTTTCTGACTAGCTCTATCTCTCTCTTTCGCTTGTGCTTGTGTGTGTGTGTGCCGACAAAATAGCAATTTGCGTTTTCAAACAAAACAAGAGCTGAGCTTTAGTTTTTGTTGCTGCTTTTGGCTCGCTTCACAATTGATTGAAATCCCTTAGCGTACACCTTTTTCTCTCTGGCTCTCTGGTTCTCTGGCTCTCGCACTCAATTCTCCACCTCCACCTCCAGCTCTGCCATGTCTTTTGTATGTTGTTTTGTGTAGTTTTTTGTTCTTGTTTTTGTTGCTTGCACCACAGAGAACACACAACTTCCGCTTTCTTTGGCAAAAACAATAGAAAGCACATAAATTTATGGTTTCAGCATTGTGCTTTTGACACACACAGCTATGCGGGGGGTTACGGGCATAAGTGTGTGTGAGTTTGTGTGTGTTAAGGGGTTAATATGCCTGCAACCACAAACGGATTTCGGATTTGGGTTCTGACTCCTTCAAACGGGGCGGGGGAAGCCAACGAGATGTAGGGAGCGGAACATGACTTTTCTTATAAATAATTTTACTAAATGGATTTGGTATAAATGCTGACATTAAGCATGTGTGCGTGAGGGTTAATGTGTGTGTATGTGGATGCCTGTGTGTGTGTGTGGTAGCTGCTTGAACTAATTACCTGCAAATTCATTTTATTTTTGTTATGAAGCAAATTGAAGGAATTTTGCTTACGAATTGCAGCAATCAAAATTGGCCGAATTGAGTTCAGTTTCGCTCTATATGAAAGGTAGTATATGAATGGGTGTGAGTGTGTGTGTTGGAGTGTTAGAATGTACGTGAGTGTGTGTGTGTGTGGGTGTTGGGCCAAGTTTAATGGTTTTTTGGGGCATTTTCTTGCAGCTGTTTCGCTTTGTGGTTCACAACACTTCTCGTTGCTCTTGTTGTTGTTGTTTTTCCGTATTTTTGTTGTTGTTGTTGTGGCTGTGCGTTTCAAAATTTATGTTTGCTGGCTATGAAAATGAAATGACTGTGGTAAACATTTTAATTAAATCCAAGTTTGGCTTCTGCCTTCGTTACAACAATATATTTTGTTGTCGTTGTTGCCACTCTCCATTTCACACTCCCCCTCTCTCTTCCGATCTCACTCGCCGTCCCTCTTTCTCTCTCTCTGTAGCTGACCCATACTTGCTGTCCCACTCACGCTACCCTATCATTGCTTTTGCCGGCCCTCTCATATTTTATTTTGTACTTTTGTTGTTGCCGCTGTTGTTACTGTAGCAAATAAATTTTAATTTTATTTTGCCGCGTTTTAATTTGTTGTCCACTTTTTTTTTACTTCCATCCTTCGCTTTTGTTTCCCCGCTTTTTTTTATTTTAATTCTCATTTTTATTCTCTGTGTTTTTATTCGCATTTACACTTTATGCATGTGCGCATTTATTTTGTTTGCTAGCTTTTCTATTGGCTCAGTCGTGTGCTGTTAGGGGGAGGGGTGCGAGTGGGGAGAGGGGAGCACGCGGAGAGGGTCGCTGACAGCCGGTCAAGTGACAGTTGTCGCTGAGCACATACCAAGAGAACGAGAGAGAGAGAGTGGGAGAGTGAGAGCGCGTGCAAATATGAAATGCAAAACAAACTTTGCAGCTGTCACTCAAAAATGAGCGTCGCAGTGGCGACGACAGCGAACAAAGCGATGCAGGAAACATGCCAAGTGTTTATGCAGAGCAGAGAGAGGGAGGTAGAGAGGTGAAAGAGCGCGAGTGGGAAGAAGGAATGTAAGGAGAGGATGATAGTTGCACAGCCATCATGCACTGTGAGAAATGTGAAATGGTTAATTGGGCGGAAAGGTATTTGGATATGCGAAATGGCTGTCGTCTCTCTGAAACGAATATTGTGCAATGCAACTGCTGAAAAGCAACAACAACAACGCGAACTACATGAACAAGAAAGAGAGCAACAGCAGTCGTGGCGACAAAGTGGGTTAGAAAGGTAAATGAAAGGTTGACGGACAGTTAATTTCGGGCAGTTGATTGAGTTATGAGCAGTGCACACACAGCACATGCACACAAGCACACACACAGCAGAGCACGTAAAGAGAGCAGCGCGGAGAGTGGGTGGCAGAAAGCGATAAAGCGTAGACAAAGAGGATACACGGATTTCATTTCGCTTTACTCAAAGCAATAGCACAGCGCAGACGGGAGTGAAGAGATCAGTAACAAAGCGAGCGTGTCAGGTGACATATGTTGGAAGTAAAAGAAGTTGAATATCAAAAGTGGATTTAATTTGAGTGCACAAATACCGAATGTAATTGGGTTGGAATTAAAATTTTAATTTGAAATTCCTTTAAACTGAGTGCTGTAATCAAACAATACTAGAAATGGGTTACTCTTGTTTAAAAATGAAGTGAAAAAGGATTTTAATTAAATCAGGAAGTGAACACAATTTATTTATAAAGCAAAAAAAAAAATTACTTAAATTTCTATTATTTTATATTGCATACTCTTTATAATAATTCCAAGTCTTTGTACTATCGAGTTCAATTATAAGGCCATTTTAGGTAAGCTTCCAAAAATAATACACAATCTTTTATATTTCTTTAATTTTACAGTTTTACAAACCGTAATTCATTTATGTATTTGCTTGACATCGTTTTTTCCTTTAGTTACAAGTTAAATTTTAAAGCTAGTTTGTTTACTTACAAGATCAACTCTAGAAAGTTTTCAGTTCTCTGGCATTTCTATGAAAACTCTTAGCTACAGTATCTAAAACTCACTCTATGAATACTCATGGGTTCTGAATCGAAAAGAGTGTTTAAATTTGAGCTACTTTGCCCAACATTTGTCACCATCACAGGCGTAAGCTCATAGAAAATGCAAAGTTTTTGAAATGTTCTACACCTGCAGCTAATTGGCAGGTCATTCAATTGCAAATGTCGAGCGAGCCGCGCCATTAAAACTTAAAGTGTAGCATGCAATACACGCACACAAATACCAACACCAACACACCCACAATTTACATGCCACACACGCATGGGCAACAGGACAGCAGCATAAAAGCAGACACAGGATGGCAGTGAAGTCACTTTTGGTTTGCCTCTTTTGGGTACGTCTTTCAACCCTTTTGCCCCCTTGCACCCCCTTTGGTGGTGTGGCATGCCACAGCTATGCAGGGAGCCAGTTGCTGCTGTTATTTATGGCACCGAAACTGTCATAAGCAAACAAATTGTTTTTTATTGTTCATAATTATTGTGCATACTTATGTAAATCACGCGACGCATTCCCAACTTGTTTCGCGTTGCATGCGCCAGCAGCAGGAACACCAACACCCACTTTATGCCATACACTACAGAACAGCACACACACACACACACACATGCACAACCATTGCAGGCGCAACTAGTTGCTGCCACTGTGCGTGTGTGTTCGTTGGTGGCAAAAAATCGTTTGTTTTATTGAATTTTTATTGTAGTTTGAATTTATGACGCGACTGCTGCTGCTGTTGGACTGGATTAGGGTTTCTTTGCTGGCTTTCGGCTGAGATGACTTTATCGGCTTTTTGCTGCATTAAATCGCAGCCAAACTGCTAACCGGGGCCCATCAACATGCCCGTCTCGCGACCCCCCCCCCAGAGCCCTCATCTTCCTACTCTACCCCCACTCGACTGACGTACGCTGTTTGTCTGGCAATTTTGTTGAAATAACTTCAGTTTTGCGTTTGTGTGCGTACGTGCCACTGAAGTGCGCGCTCACTGGCTGCCAGATTAGCTCACAAAACCGCAGACAACAGCTGCCATGCCCCAAAACGCCCCTCCCCCTAACCTCCCCATTCCTCCCTCTGGAGGCAGCACGGACTGAACATATCTGGTCGTGTGTTTGTTTTTTTTCCTTTTTGTTTTTCAGTTGAGCCTTGAAGCGTGTGCATGTGAATAATGTCCAGCAATTGGGTTTTCAGAGTTTGAGTTCCTGACTGACTTTGTGGCATGGTGGCTATACTGGTAGAAGGTTCTCCTCGTGTAACAGACGACGACGACGTCATTTATTTATTGCGCCAGTCCAAAAACGTGCATTTTTATGAAGACCGTAAGAGCAAAAATTAGTAACTTTCGCTGGGGTAAAATGAAATTTCGGGGTTTCTTGATGACTGCTCCCTGACATTTCATAAAGTTCGAATTGATTATTTAGCACAAGTTTTATCACACTCACAAATATACCTGTTATTTCTTCCTTTTATATAAGTTTTTGTATTTATATTGCAGAGAGCTTACGCGATTACTTTGGACGTTATGGCGATATCTCTGAGGCAATGGTCATGAAGGATCCCACGACACGTAGATCCAGGTGAGTTAAGCAAGCAGTTAGTAAATCTGAGACTGAATTTAAGACTGAATTGAAATTTTTATTCAATTTTCTTAAAAGCGGGATGTAAAAAAGTTTAAAACTCGCATTAAATTTGTTTAAAAAGTACTCAAATTTGTATTATGAAGTAACAATCGATAACTTCTGAGTACTTAAACGAATTTAGATACTCCAGAGAGTTGAAAGCCTTTAAAATAAATAGATTGACTAGCTGGCTTAAAGGTTATGCTGCCACTGTTTTATTGACCTTACTTTGACCCTTTTATTATATTTATATTTTGTTATTTTATTCAATTTAAAATCATACAACCCTGAGCTTCACTTTGCCACTGGCTGTTGACCACACTTTGATTATTATTCTGGTAAATCTCGGTCACCTCTTCTACCTTTTTTCAACTCTTCCCGTATTTTGTTGTTGTATTGACCCCTCAAAAACTGCTCTCTCTTTCAACTCCATTCCAAAAACCTTTTAGTGTGGCTCCGTCTGCCGTGTTGTTGTTTCTGTTGTTTATTGCCATGCGCGGCTGCATCCATTTCCAAATTTGAACAGTTTGGTTAACCGCTAATTGGTTTTCATTTTCATTGATTTTCCTTCTCTCGTTTTTTTGTTGTGCTGTTTATAAATTTTTACATTGTTCGATTCCACATGATATATGTATGTAGATCTGTGCATGCATTCATGCAGTCCCCCTCTCTCCTCCTCTCTCTCATTTCTCTTGCCCTTTTTTACTTGTTGTGTATTGTGTATTTTCGCATCGTTTGTCATTTGTTGCGGTTTCGATCAGCTTTTGGTTGGCTGCACAAACTCTATGACCCCTTTGGATTCACCCGCTGTACTCACGTGACCCCACGTGCTTCCCTTGACCCCCCTGTTGCACCCTTTGACCTTATTCAAAAATGCTTAACGTAAATTAGCTGGTTTCTGCGGACAGTATGAATAATGAGCGGCATTTAATGAGTCAATTGCAATTGAATTTGAGCTGCGATAATCGCAACAAGCGAACAGCAGTTACACAACACTGACAGCTTATAAACTAGCGCTGCTTTATGATGTATGTGTGTGTGCCTCTCCTGCTCTGTCCAACTCTTCCCTCCCATCGTGTGTCAGTCAGTCAAATTAAGCGTTTTATGGCGGCACACGCAGCGTATGCGCGATGTCAACAGGACGCTAAGCGAAGCGCGTGTAAAAGTTAAGCGCATTTTTTGTTCATTGTTGTTTAAGAGCTGCTTTCGGGGGTGGAGTGGGGGTAGGGGTTGGGAAGGGGTAAAAGGGCATGCCTGTGCGAAATATATCCTTGTTTTAATTGAATTTCGTCTAATGTCCTGTGAGGGGTATGCAGCTGCTCCAGCTTTACACACACACACACACACACACGTGGCTCAGGTTAACAAGCGACCCGTTTGTTGCTAAAGTTTATGCCACATTCTCTGTGCCACGACTGCGACTACGACAACGACAACGACTACGACTACGACTCCTGCCATGTGTCCTTATGCCTTTGTGCATGTCACGTTGGCTGGCAAAATTTTTATGAACTGCGTGCAACGCCAGGCAAGGAAAAAGCAAACTGTAAGTGTAACGTACTGTGGCAACTCCACTGATTCCACAGACAACGCCATTGGCTGCTGTCTTAACAGCAACAAAGACAACAACAGCGAAGCTGACAGGGGGAACTAAGGGATAAGAGCTAGAACAACGGCAGGACTAGTGGTGGGGGTAAGGTGGAAGGTAAGGGGAAGGTAAGGAGGAGGGTTAAAATCTAAGGCCCTCTGTGTAGTTGTAAATTCCGCAGCTCTATTTGTTGCCATCGTCGTTGTCGTTGTCGTTGATGTCGCTGCTGATATCATCGTGTCAGGGATTTCTAGCAAAATTTAATAAAAACTTTATGTCGCTTAAAAGAATGTTTATGGAAATTTTTCACTTAAACTTGCGCAAAGTAATAAATGTAAACAGAATTCCTGAAAAGGTGCGACAACAAAATTCAAACTGAGAGCAACAGCAACGGGCAACAGCAACGAGCAGCCATTGAAGTGAGCAGCAACACCAGCAACAGCAGCAGCAACAAGCTGCACACAAAGTTGTTGCCGTTTGCCGCAGCAAAAGAGAGTCAACAGTGCGGTTAATAAATATGCGCACAGGGCAGACATTTTACCGCTGCTGGGCTGCTGGCAAAAGAAAGCATTGCATACATCTAGGCGACACCTCTATCTCGAATACTTCCCTTTCTTCCTCACACACTGCCTGTTGCTGTTGTGCTAGATACAAGAGCAGATAGATTGAGATACATGCTGCAGATATGGCAGCACTTCGCTGCAAATGAGATTGTATATTACAATAAAATGGAGTGAAGTACAAATTAGAAAACTTGCAAATAAATTTTAAAAGCACAAAATGAAAATAGAACAGAAACAGTAGCAGCAACAACAACAACAACAACAATGAGCAACAGCAAAGCAAATGGCAAACAAAACACATTCAGCACAACATTAGATAAAAAGCGCGGGTTGGGGCTAGGGTTGGGGTTGGGGTTGGGGTGGGGGACTTTCGGAAAACTGAGGGAAAATTGTGAACAAAAAATAGCAAAAGTTTTTGCAACTTAAGCGAGTTTCGTTTTCTGTTTTTTTCCCATTTTTTTGTTGTTGCTGTAGAGAGACAAAGCGGGTCGCTGAAGTGCAACAACAATAAAAATTGAGTAAAATGGCAAATGGCAGCTGGTGGAAATGTGGAAAACGCGACAGAGAACGTTCATACTCTGCTGGCAGTGCTCCTACGCCCCATCCCCCAGCAGCATAAGTAAATCCAAACAATTTATTGTTGTACTTTTAACATTCTTCTCATGCGCATTGTTGTTGTTGTTTGTGTTGTTGTTGCCTGCCACCATTGAAGCAAACATAAGCGACTTTTCAATGAGTTTCGAAAGTTATTGAAACATAAATTATATCGCACGGCGCACGCACGCCAAGCACAGAAGCCAGACTCAGACTCAGCCCCATTTCCTTGTAGCCACACCCCCCAACCGCCTCTCGCCTCCTTTGCCTGCAAAGCAACCACAAGCAAGCCCACAAATACGCTGGCGGCAACAACAGCAGCAGCAGCAGCGGAGGCAACACCAACAGCAATAACAACAACAATAACACCCCTTTATAGCTGCCAGCATTGTAAAGAGGTGTGGGTGGACCAAGGGGGAGGGGCGGGACGGGGGCCAGGGGGCGTGCTACCTCACGCATTTTTGTGCATGGCAATTAAGTTAAATTTTTCTTTCTCTTGTTAATGTTTTTATGCCCTTGCCGTGGGGCGTCAGCAACAGTCAGCTATAAAACATTTGTCATGCAGTTTGCAACAGCGCACACAGTGGCTGCAAAAAGTTTGCCACACATAAAACTAAATGCAAACAAATGAAAGTCAGTCAAACTGTTGACACTAAACGGAAATTATTTATGTTAATTAGACAAATGTTTTGTTAATGTGAAGTCGAATTGGCAGAACTTATTGTTAGGCAATTAATTTGGGCTTAAGCCGCCAAATAATGGTCCATACTTTAACTGGGATTATTTAGTAAAAACTGTGTTTATACCGCCTTTTTACATAGCGTATTTAGCCTTCGGCTTTTGCCACTAATTTCTCAGTTTTCCACTTTTTTGTTTACTTTTTTTGTTACATCTTTTTTCCTGTGCTTTTCTTACACGCGCGAAATTTTATTTATTTTATTTGCTGGACGCTCAACGAATGCTTTATACTATCAGTGTATGTGTGTGGTAGTATGTACAATATAAATTTACCTGGATCTGTATCGAGACTGGCGAAATAACTCTGAATCACATTTGGTGCAGAATGAATGCTCTGTTCGCACAATAAATTTAACGGGTCTTAGATAAGAAGTGTTGTGTCGAATAGCGAACACAACACAACAAACAACAAAACAACAGAAACACGACGAAACACTTTTAAAACCATTAACTGTTTACAATCTATAAACATTCATAGTCTTTTATTATACCCAGTTGCCATAAAAATTGAACCGAATTGCTTTAAATAAACCTATGTAAATGTATGGATAGCATGTGCTTTATAGCAAGCCAAATGCCAACAAAATAAAAGGACATGGCATCGATTTTATGTATTTCACTTATCGATCTATCAATTTGTTTAGATACTTTTAAATATAAGAGTGTGCCAAAAGTTTGATGGGATATTTAATGGAATTTTAAGTCACGACAAACAGTTTAAAAAGTGAAATACAATAAGCAGACTTTAATGTACAGTGGAATCCGGCTATAACGACTCCGCTTAAAGCGTCGTGCTCGTTTCGGTTAAAGCGTCTACCGGGTATAACGACGTAAAATCGTCGGTCCATTGAGTTTCGTTATAACCGGATTCCACTGTATTTTAATAAAGAAATTGTATATACATTTTAGCTATAGTTTAGGTGATATTTTTGACTAAAGTTATGCTTTATTATATACATTTATATATCGAATATGTGTAGAATTGTCGTATTACTTTCAATTTGAATTTATAGTAAGCTTTTACTGCTTCAAAATTCAAACAAATTTTAATTTTTAAAATATTCCTTATACCAAAATGTCACTAAGTCTGTTTTTGCTTAATCCAACTAGTTAACACTATACCTAGCTTTATAAAGTAATAAGTTTATGATAAAGTGACTTTAAGTGACTTGTCAGCACTGCATAATTCTATTGTAATTTCCAATTTTACATTGGCTTGTGGCATTTCGTTTATCAGACTCTGCTTTTGATTACTTAAAAGGTCAAAGAGAATTGCTGTAATTATTAGCAGCAGTAGGAGGGTGGGGAGTGGCAGGTAGTAGGTGGAGTTGGGATTAATTAATGCGCTCACTTTCGTTGCAGAGCAAAGCACTTTAATATTATTTATGAGCTTGGTATCCAAGCGCAATAAGTTGCTGGCTCTCATCAGAAGAGAAGCCTTTGGCACTCCCAGCTCCCAGCTCACCAGCTGTCCAGCTGTTCAGCTGTCCTTTCTGTCAGCTTCAAATCACTCATCACACTTATTTACCACAGCAATCCAAAAACGTGGCCATATTTAACTCAATTTAATCGCCGTTTCCCCTGCCAAAGGCTCAACGCTTTAGTGGCTCACTTGTGTTTGTCATGACAGTCAGCCAGCTTTGACCTTCGTCCCAGTACGTACCCCTTACTTTCCCCTCTTCCCCGCACTCCCTGCTGGCCGTCTCACACTTGACCACTCGACAAACTGGTCGACGGCTGTTTTGGCATCGATGCTTTGCCCTTTTCATGTTAATTTGCAGCACAATACCAAATGGCTTTATATTTTCTCTTCTCTGTTTTTCTTTCTTTCTTGCTTTTTTTGTGTTTTCTCTTTGCACCCCAATTCTCAGCGCAACTCAACTGCATATGTTTTGTGTGCCACTGTGTATGTGTGTGTGTGCGGGAGTGTGTGTAGCAATTTTTCATCATTAATTATGGCGTTGGCTGTGGCAAACATCAGTCAGCCGCACAGCAGCAACAAACGAAGCCAAAGACCATTAGGACCTGCCTCCCGTTAGCTCCTCTCAGCTGCGCCTCCTCACTCCCCCCGACTCCTGCCCTGTCTGCTGTTGTTGTTGAGATGTCAGTCGCACACTCGGATGTTGTCAACTCGTGTGTGCATGTACAGGCAACAGCACATCAGCAGCAACAACGCTGCGAGAGTAACAGCAGCAGCAACAGCTACAGTTACTGCTCCCCCCACACACCTACCCACCTACCTACCTAACTCCCCTCTTACGCTCCCCCCCCCCCCTCACCATTGGCATCATCAGCTCCCACCATTGTTGTTACTGTTGATTATTTCATGCGCTTTCTGCGAGTTTTTATGCGCATTTTATGTTTGTATTTTTGCCACTCTTCAACACGAGCAATTTTTGGCAAAAGAAAAGCCTCCGACAAAATAAAATACACGTATGCCCAGCGATTTTCTTTTTTATGTCCTCCGCTAACTGCGGGTATGCCAAGTGTGTGTACCTACAGCTCAGCTTAATTGAATAATCTGCAACTAAGGTATTGAAAAGTAACTTCTTTTGTAAGTTTAAGCAGTTTCTCACTCAGACAATAACTTGTATCTATAAGATACTATTTAAGCTAAAGTTGGTAATCAAAATGAACCTATCCAAAGAGTTTTATATGCACTTGGAACCTACCCAAGTCTTAGCTCATATGTTTAATATATTTATCAGCCTCTTACACTTCCAACAAATCTCTTATAAAAGTATCTTTTTATGCAAAATAATTTATAGAACAACTTTTAATTATTTGCTTTGCCTTTGCTGGGTATTTTAGAGGTCGTGTCAGCTTTGTTTTGCTACCAGTTACTTGTTATTTTTTTACGATCTCTCACTCCATTGTAATTGCTTTGCCGCAGCACTTTTACATAATAATAATAATAAAATGAATTATAAAATAAAGTTACCTTTTCGTCGGGGGCCAAACTAAATGATGTGCCCCGCAAAACCCTACGCCCCCGCCCCGCACCGACCCGCACCAAAGGGAACAAGGGATGGCCGAATAAGAATTTAATGTCTGCGCCGCGTCACAAAAGAAGGCAACACTCAAAATTGACATTAGCAGCAGGCATACGAACCATAAAAACATAACAAATGGGCGCCATAATGTGTGTCCTTAAACTGTCACTAAATCGATAAATTTTCATAATGGCCGGGCCATTTAAATATTTAGCCAAGCGGCAACGGCTACGACGACAGTCGTTTTAAGTCGTCCAACAAACCCTTACAAGTAAAACCAATGCCTTTCTTTTTAGCTGGATTAATCAAATTACCGACGACCCGCATAGATAGCCAGTGTAGGCCAAAAAAGAATTTGGCTGAAGGATGTGTCCAACACTCGGGTGTTTATATCAAAGCAAGGGCACGCACAGCCTACCAGAGAGAGGGGGGGTTATGATGGGGGCTAGGAGGGTTCTGGGGTTCTGGGGTCTTAAGAAGACTTGGAGGCGGTTACCCAGACTTTGGTAAATGTCTTCTGGCAGCAGGGGCTTGTTTTTGAGTAGCTCAACTGCCAGAGCAGCTTGGCACTCACGCAGGCCCAGTTAAGTGTGCGTGTTCAAGGATGCATTTTGGTGCCCAGGAAAACGACACAACGACAACGACAACGACAACGAAACAAGACAAAGGCATAAAAACGTGCAAAATGGGCGTGGGCGTCGGGCATAGGCTTATAAAGTGCGAGGACAGGACCAAGGCAGGAAGCCACTTGTGAAAGTTTCATGCACGCGGCCCCACTTCACACGACACAGCACAGCGGGGGGATCGGCGGTGTTGAGGGGCGGAGGGAGTGCTGCAAAAAAAAGAAGCAGCTAGGGGAGTAGCTAGACTAGAATATACCCTGGGTTTAGTGTCTTAAATTGGCATTAAAATAAATTTACTGGAAATTAGATGAATTAGTTGCTAAGTATTTACTAACTTTTTGCCATGATTTCGATTAGTAATTTACAAAGATATAGTTTCCAGGTTTGGTTTAAAGCCATTGTAGATATGTGGACATGTCTTCAAACCGAATTGTGTACTAAATAAGATAAACCTACGTTACTCTAAATAAACCTAGTGTACTCGTTCTGTGCCGTCTTTCAATGGGCTCGAGGTTTAAAAACGAAAAACAAAACAAAACACGGTAGGAAGCACCACAAAAGCAGCGTCGCCAAGAGTCGCCTTCTCCTCTTCCTCTTTCTCCTCTTCCTTCTCTTCCTACTCCCCTCCTCCTTCTCCTCCTCGTCGCAGCGTCATCGTCGTCGTCTTGGGCCTGTCGTGGCAGTTGCAAGTGCTTGTTAGTGCGCTAGTCGGGATTGACGTTGACTGTAGCCAAAAGCTTAGAAGTGCCAGTCCAGTACCCGACTTTCTCCCCTTCCCACTCCTCTCTTCCTCTTTCTTTTCCTCTCTCTCCCCCTCTCTCTTTAAGTTGCATTCCTCTGCAATTGTTCGGGCGCTTTTGTTTTCAGCTGAATTTTTACACGAAAAAGTCATTTGAATATGCGTCGTCTCTTTCGCTCATTCTCCGTCTCACTTTCTGCCCTTCCCTTCTTCCTTTCTCTGGCAGTCGTCGTCGTGATGCCGTTTCGACTGCTTTGCAGTGGATTGAAAGTTTTGTTAGCCGTCAGCTACTTTTGCTTCAAAAAGCATCCAAGTTACATTTAAGGTTGAGGGCATGACTTGCGGCTGCCATTAATGTTCTCCTTATAGCCTTGACTGCTGGGCGACTGCTGCTACAAATGGCGACAATAAACAGTACATTGTACGTACTGCCAAACAGTGTTGTATTACGCGTCAACGTTTGCACAATTTGTCGCCTCTCTGCGTGATTCTCACAGGTTGTACTAACCGTTCTGCAGGTCATTTAATATACAAAGATGTGCTGTTATTATTAACTAATTAAGCTGGTCTTATTATGCGCTGGGATTACAATTAGTTTAACTGCTTTGTTCAAGTTTTTCTATTAAAAAAATGCTTTTTAATGAGGGTAGAGTCCTTTAATTAAAGGGCTTACAGAGCAGGAGTTCCTTAAGTCATATCTTGAAGCAGATTTATTTATTTTATATAGAGCGTTACGTGATAATGGCGCCAAAGATACCCCACCTGACTTGTAGCTGCTTTAAAGCTATTTTTCCAGCTCTTGTCTAGCTAACTTTAAGCGTCCTTTGGGACACTTTCGGCTTATCCAAAGTGTGTGTACTAAATTTGCTTACCAAGCGTAGTAAACCAGTCTGCTTACTGGATAAATGTGACTACATATGTTCCACTCAAATATGGCATACACTTTGGGCTACTTTCGGCTACGGTTGCATTAACAATGTGAATATCTGCGTCTTTTACGGGGTATCCTTTTCGTGGTGGAATGAGTTGGGTATCTGTGGCTTATCTCACAGGTTTTGTAGTTTGTTAGTTGTTGCTGCTGGCAACATTGAGTGTGTAGTTGGCAACATATTCAACGGAAGACAGAACGCCTTTTGGCAACACCTCAACTGAACTTTGACCGTTTGCTAACTCATTTAGTTAGATTATTTACGGTAATCCAAGAAGCAATCCAGCCTGCCAGCCACAGGAGCAAGTGGCTAACTTAACTGCACACACACGCACACGTAAACACACACACGCACACTCCTGCCTTTGGTGGGAGTTGGAGATTGAAGCAGTCAGGCCTCTAGGCTAAATACATGCAAGTTGTTTTGCTAAATTGTGCGTAAGCCAGCAATGGCAACAACAACAACAACATGAGCATAGACAACAACTGGGAACGGCAACTAGGAAGCAGATCCTGCGACTAGTAAACTTTCTCAAGCTCTGCATGGCAATTCAAATAAGACTTTTATGTTGCCTTGCAACACACTGCGGCGACTCTTGAGGCTGTTTCATAGCCAGCTGCACTGCAAAAAAAGTGTAGTATTTCCTCCATATTTCCATTAAAAAAATGTTTGTTTCAAACAAAAGATTTTTTAAGATTTTACCCCAAAGTGTGTTCCCTTTTCTTAGCTACTTCCACAGTAAGTAAACTCAATTTTTCGCAGTGCATGAGCTCTGGTCTCGTACGTGTTTGCGGCGTGTGTGTTACATGATTGCCACGCCCCCAGCCTCCACTTGCAGATGCTGCTTACCTTGGCAGCTTGTGCGTGCGCTCATTAGCATTCTGAAACGGCTTTATAAAATTCAACAAGCAACAATCCAACGAACCAACAACGGCAACAACTACAACTACAAACCAAACCCAACCAAACCCAACCAAACCAAACGAAACGAAACTTAACCAGACCAAGCTAAATCCTGCCTTGCTACCCCCTACCACTTTCAGCCCCTTTTTCTACCCCCCGCCCCCGCCCACGCCCACTTCTATTGCCCTGCCACCTGCTCAGTTGAGAGTGCAGGTTTTTAGATCTTCTAGTCTGCATGTCTCTGTTTGTTGTGACATACCCTAAGCACACAAGTTGAAGGAGTCTTTGGCATTCAAATAAGCAAGTAATTAAGCAGCTTAAAAGCTCCCAAAACTGCTTAAAGCACAAGTTTTTGGTAATGATAGTTTAGCTGGCAAAAAAATAAAAACAATATTATTTGAAGTGGAAACAAATGAGTTTTACTTTGCGCTGGAAACGAAAGTTTGGTGGCAAAACTTTGCAAGAAAGCTTTGCCTACGTGTGCAAGTTTTAGTTGATATTGTGAAGCTTTTTAATGTGCTTTTAACAAAGAGAAAGACTTTTATATTGCGCTCATATACTGAGTGCGAAGGGCGTGATACACTAACCTTACAGACAGCTTTCTCCACTCTTCTCTTCATTTGAATTTAGTTTTAGGAAAACCTTTCAACATTTTACTTTAAGCAGCTTTAAAATATATTTAGCTACGAATTAGTTACTTCAATTATTACAGCTTTAATGAGCTGCACTTAAGTGAGTTTGACCCGCACTTTAAAGAGCTTTTGGTGAGACACTGCAGTCAACAAGTGTCCACATGCTGTGCGCACTGCACTGCAGGGTATGCTCAAGTCAGCGTTGCATACTCATTTATTGTTATTTTGCTTTTTATTGTGCACAACATTTACACACACACACACACACAGAGGAAAAGAAAGAGAGAGAGAGAGAGAGTCATGCACGTTGCTTTTCTGTTGTTATCCGGGTCCTGTCTGCTGCTCTGCTTGCGCTTGCCTTGCCTCGAGTTGCATAAATTGAATCTGAATTTGTGAGTAAATTGCACACAGGAGACACATTATTTTTGAGTTTTGCCTTTTAAATTTGTGGCTTTTCACTTTGAGCCAGAGTGAGCGAGAGAGAGAGAGAGAGAGAGAGGTGGGGGGTGAGGGAGGTAGATTGTCTCTCTATAGACAACTGCAGGCATTTGCAACAGTCTCCTGACTTCAACTTTGTGTCACTTTTGCGTTTTGCAATTTTGTGTGACCCACTTGAACGTAGACACGCCCCCCACCGCCCCCAAGGAGTTCGAAGGAGGTATCTCTCATACTTCCCCCATTTAAATCAATATTAATAGCGTAGGCCTCTTTTTCGAATTGCATTGCACAAATTGCTCGTCTATAAATACGGCAGAAATGTTTATTTAATATGTGCCAGTCGGTGCCGAGAACTGTTTCAAGACCGGCCTGACTGTACCCAACTCGCTTGCACACACCCACTCTACCTCCCTACCACCCACTCCCTCTTGTTTGTGTAGTTTGAGCTTAGATGCTCTGCAATCCGATTGTGTTGCAAGCTCTTCCATATGCAAATTGTTTTTATAAATTTGCAACAAGCTCTCATTGCTATTGTTGCCATTGCATAGCAATTTGTGTATAAACTTGCAGCTATAAAAATGCCAAAGTGGACAAGGAGCAGCTGCAGCACCTAACCTCCTCTAGTGGCAAGTGTGGCAAGTGTGTGGAGTATAATCAAAACCGTAACAATCGCCACAATTGCAATAGAATCGTCGTTAATTACTGTCTGTGCTTGCGGTTTGCTGCTGCTTCAGCTTCTTCTTATTGTTGTTATTGCCCCGGATTGAATAAAACTTGTATATTTATATATGTATTCATATACCTCTGTGTGTGGGTGTAGTGCCTAAAAGAGCAAGACAAATACGTAGTCTGGCTAAAAGGAAGTTAAGGCCTGAAGTCTGAAGCAGCAGCAACGCCTGGCGCATCGTTAAGCGTCGCTGCCAAGTGGCAAAACTCAAATAAACATAAACGTGCACACACACACACACACACACAGGCAGCGCCAGAGAAAAATACAGAGCGGGAGGAGGGAGAGCGAGAATTACAGAGAAAGGGGATAAACTGCCACAGAACCAAAATCTCTGGAGCTGGTGCTTGTTGTCTTTGGCTGTCTGGTCTGGTTTGCTTTAGTCTGAGCCTCTGTGCTTGCTCCTCTCTCTCTTCTCACTCCCTCTCTCTCTCTTTCGCTGTGCTGCCTGTGCCATGGGCATGGGAGACTCATTAAAATGCAGTGCGAGATAATAAGCATTTTAATTAAATATTTAACAAGAATAAGTTTATCACAACACGACACGGGGGGAACTGTAACGCATAGCTTACGTGTGTGTGTGTGCCGCTCTCGCTCTCTCTCACTCTCCAACTTTCTCTCTTTCCCTCCTCTGTGTGTAATGGCTTGTAAGCGTCTGTCAGGTTGGCCATTAGCGCGAGAGAAGACGGTTCGTTCGAATCGTGGCAAGTCGACAAAGTTAAGCTAGTCGACTTCAACTTGCTAGCCAATATTTTGATGTAATTTGAGCTTTTAATTGCCGCACGTGCCACACGGCTACACACAGTTACAGTCACAGTTACTGCGACTGATTCAGGTTTATTTTCTTTTCTTTTTCCAAATATTTCAGGCAACTTGTCTAAACATGTTGATGTTTACACTCATCTCTACAACTCTCATGCTCAAATTTTGTTTCTTTTCAGAGGCTTTGGCTTTGTCACATTCAGCGATCCAAATAGCGTAGATAAGGTACTCACCCAAGGCACCCACGAACTGGATGGCAAAAAGGTAATAATACTCACACATCCCAACACACCTGCAAAAACTAGTGAAAAAACAAAAAAAACATTTCGAATCCTCATGTGAAACGTTTTACAAACAAAAAACTTCAGTTGAGCTATGCAAAATATTTGCACAAAGCAACGCGCTCGTCTCGTTGGCTTCATAAATTGCCATTCTGCTCGTTCCCTGCCATCCCGGCTATTGACAGCAATTAGAAACTCAAAGCAATGACAGGCAACTAACAAAAACAGCCAAATCAGAGCAGTTAAAAAAGCAAACAGGCAACAACAACAGCCACGGCGTATGGCCAACAAATACAACCAACCAGCTTAAAAAAAAATGGTGGAATGACCTGTCAGTTAAAGGCTCTGCCAAACGAGAGATTTTTGTAAAAGCCAAACAATTTTTAATTACATGATGTGTTATTTTGGGTGGGGATGAGGAGGGGTTGAGGAGGGGCTGCCACGTGTGTTGCAGGTGCTTGTTTGGGCCATCAAATGAGCTGTTAGGCTTAGTCATTTTGACGGTTTTACAAGCTACAAAACTGTAAACGGCTTAGCAGATTTTGCTATTTTAAGAAAATATTAAATTTTGAGCTTAAAAGACTTCAAGAAATCTGACATTTTAACAGACCTAGAAGGCAGGCTATGCTTTAAAGAACTCTAACTATATATTCCTCAAAAAGTGTGTCTCAAATCAATAACCAACTGCTCTTAGTTTCAATACTAAATCACAAATCAGCTTAACTTTTTTTTGTGGCATTAAAAAGAGTTGGGGGGTTGACTGGTAGCTTGTAAAAGACTGCTCTTATCATTGATGAATGCAGTTTGATTAGAAGCAATGACTGCCAGACATGTGGGCAACTGGCATTACGCATACGCCGCATTGGCTGGCATTAGCTTAATTAGCTGCAGCTCGTCTATGTGTTGTGCAAACCAGTCAGTTACCTATCTATCCTGTAACTGTCTGTCTAGCTGACCTGCTGTCTCTTGTTTGTTGGTCATTCTTTTGCTGGCAACACACACACACACACACACACACGCACACATTTAGTTGGCCAACTGTAAATAAAATGAGCAGCCATCATTTATATATCATTTTTTTAACCAACTGCAGTTGCAACACACACAAGTTTCGGTGTGTGTGTGTGTGTGTGTAACTCACTCGTGCAATGTTTCGTATTTCCGTTTGGCTGCACAACACAGAGCTGCAAAACTGAAAACGATGCGAATTCATTTCATTTCATTTCGTTACGCTTTTTCGGCCTGATGTATTTTCCGACCCGACTGCGACTGCGACGGCGACTGCGACGCCAGCGTTTGCCACTCAGCGCTGATTAGTTTTAATTTTAATCTAAAAATCAATTTCCCGCCAGGGCGGCTTGGCCCATGCGAGTTTTCCTCGCTGTTTGTTGTTGTTTTTCGTGTCCTGCACACAGGAAATCAACACGGCAAACTGCCGTCCTGTCAGCATTTGCTACTGTTTCAGTGCTGTGACAATTTTTGTGCGAATTATTATCGCCAGAGGATATTGCGTTGGTTTTCCTTTATTCCCCATACCCCCCACATCCCTCCCTGCCACCATTTTCCTGTTTCTACTATCTTTGCCAATATCTCTTCATTTTATTTGCCATTTTATTTGCGGCATTGGCTTAAGTTTCCCGCACTTGCAACTAAATGCAGCGCAAAGTCACTTCAGAAAAGATTTAGCTCGGAAAACCCTAAAGCAATCGTCTTGCTCTTTTTTCCCCCTCTTCCCCTACCTCCACTCACCACTTGAGGTTTACCGTTAGCTGTCAAGATGTGCTGTCACTCGCTGTGTGAGTGTGGGAGTATGAGAGAGAGAGGGAGAGAGGGAGAGCAAGTCAAAATGAAGCAAGCCAAGCACTTAAAATTGAATTTTTATGATTTTTAATTATTTTTAATGACGCTGCTTATTGAGCAAAGACGAAAGAGAGACAGAGAGACAGTGGGAGTGGGGAGACGCCTGTCTGTCTTGCCACGCTGTCCGAGCAATTTGTTACGCGTTAATTCGTGCGTACTCAGCTCCAAGTCGAGCATACCCACTCCCCCAGGAGTAATTCCCGCTTAATGCGCACTGCAGGCTTATGCAAGATTTATGCTTGGCTATTAATATGAAGAGTTGCTCGAAATGCTTTTTCATTTAAATGTCATTAAGCATACGATTTCCTCACTACGCACACACACATCCACCCATCCCGCTCTAACAGCCATTTAATCTATCTTGTTTCTCTCTTTGACACTGCAGGTGGACCCGAAAGTAGCTTTTCCGCGACGTGCACATCCCAAGGTAAGTACCCACAAAAATATTACCCAAAAAATATAAGAAAAATCAAGACAACAACAACAAAAAAACTGTGGAAAAACTGTAGTGAACAGTGAGGGACAGGGGTTGGGGGCAAAAGGATGTGTCATAAGTAGCAGTAAATGGCAGATGAAATTAAAAACGGAAGACGACAACAGCAACAACATCAGAAACAGCCCAAAAACATTACGAAAAAGTGGCAGGCAGATAACTTTGTGGCTGACAGGCTGCGGCTTCAACGCTCGCTTCAACTCCATCTGCCAGTTTCCTACGTACCCCCTCTTTCTACCACCCTTTGCCTTGCCCTTTCTACCCCCCCTTTCGCTCTGCTTTTGCTACTGCTTTCTCTAGCATTGCCGTTGCCTGCAAAGTGATGATGACAACAAAATTTCGACAGCAATATGAGTGTGCGTGTGTGCGTGTGTGTGCCGCTTTGCTGCCACTGTCTTCCTATCTCTACCTCTATCTCTAACTGTATCTGTATCTCTAAAGGGAGCTCCATTGCCACAGCTACTGTCACTGCCTACTAAATGCCACACGCACATTTCGCTGCTTGCCGCTGCGCTCGGTTAGACAGAGTTACAAATGCGTCGCTCTCTCTCCCACTCTCCCACTCTCTCTTTCGCTATTCTGCGTTTTTTTCAGCTTTTTCTTGAAATACTCTTACCACAAATCAAGAGTCGATTAGCTTAAAGGTAAGGGCTGACTTCTAAAAGTGGCTGCTTTTATACAACACTTGCTTCAAAATCAATTCATTTGTTAAATAAATATCTCATTGATACAATTAAGGAAGAGGTTTATAACTCAAACCTTTCTTAAGCTCTCTGATCAGTTATAAAAGCTATTTGCTAAAAAACACCAGTAAGCTTAATGTCCTTATCATTCTTAGGTATACCCAATTCATTTCCAATCTGCTTAAAATATATAAACAGCCAAAACTCTGTCTCAAGTTGAGCGTTCCCAGAATTTTGAAGTACGCTAAAATCCTTTTGTAGGCAGCTTATCTTTTTACGCTGCTAAGTCTAAGGGTATTTTTTAATGCGGCTCTGGGAAAACATTGGTGCGACTAACCACAAAACACACCATAATACGCACCCAAAACAGCACACTCACATTAACGCAGACGTGTGTGTGTGTGTGTGTGTGTGTGTGTGTGTGTGGAGCCTTGAGGAACACAAGCAGGCAACCCGAAGGCAGCTCCTTACTGTCTGCTTGAAGGAGCTCACTCTCTCCCGTTCGCTCTTTCCACGCTTTGCTTATCAACACGCAGCTGATTTCCGTTGCTATTCCTGAGGCGCGTGTTGCTGCCGTTTGTTAGCCTGCTCCTCCATCATTCCCTGCCATACTCGCAGCAACGGCAACGACAGCACCCAACAATTATTTACGTAATGTTATTATTATAATATTTTTTTAAACGCATTCTCACTGGATTTGCGCCACGCCACGCCATGTCACGAGTGGGACGAAGGGAAAGTGGCAAGTGGAAAGCAGAAAGGACAACGCCGACTAGGACAACGCAGCATTTGCGAGTGGCTTTGTGTTCGGAGCTGAGCTCCATTCTGTTTTGCCATCTTTTCGCTTGTGCCGTTCTGTTTGGGGACGCGCGAAGATCCTTTCGCATATTAAAAGGCGTTTAAAAACATAAATCCAACGTCTAACGGCTGCTTATGAAAATTACGAGAAAAAAATGAGTGACGCAGCGCGCAGAAAGGGGGGGACAGGGCGGTGCGGGGAGTGTTAGGCAGAAGGAGCTTAGCTGAAGCCAAATGGCAGGACGGGCAAGGCTTTGCTGGCAGCGCCTGTCGTGGAGACACCCAAAGGAGTTGCCACGCAGCACAAAAAAAAAAATTGCAAGCGACATCAAAAGCAAAAAAAAAAAAATGAAACTGAAAAAAATAAAATAAAATAAAAGAAAAATGACGAGAGGACAATTTCTCGCACCGTTTGTCGAGGCAGAGCACAAGAACGAGCACGAGAACGATTCGCATGGAACATGGAACTCGGAACAGGCAGAAGGATTGCCCACAAAATGTGGCCCAAAATGTTTGCGGTTGCAGCGAAAGTTAAGAGTTTTTTTTTTCAGTTTTTCCCATTTCTTTTTTTTTGTATATTTTGAAAGTAGTCATAGGCTTGGCTGGCAGTTAGGGGACTGGAACTGAAACTGAAACTGGGACTGGGACTCGAAACGGGCTATATAATGAAATGAAGCATACTAAATGAGGCTGCTAAGTTTTCACTGTTAGAATGGTGCCACACACACACACACACACACACTCTCAGACACACTCACAGTGAAGCACATAATGAAATGCGAAAAAATGATGATGATATTTTTGGACCATAAAATGCAGATGAGCCGACTAAGCACAAAAATAGTGTGAAGCTTGCAGAAGAAGATGGCAGAAGGAGCAGAAGAAGCACATTTTGAGTAGGCTGCTGTGGCAAGAGATTCCCATCCGGGTTGGTTACACATTATCCATTACCCACATTACACATTACACATACGCCGTGTGTGGCGCATCGACAACTCGACTCTCTCGCTCTCCCGCTCCCTCTCTCAACGTTTGTGCAAACTTTTGTGAAGTTAATTTCTTTGCTTTTAAGCCGTGTGTGTGTCTCTCTCTCTCTGCTGCTCCTTCACTCTCGGAGACTATGAATATGAAATGTGTATTTGTGCAACTTGTGTTTGGTCAATGGCTGGACCTACAGCAGGAGCAGCTGCAGCAGCGGAGTGGACGAGAGGGGAAAGTGGAGTGGCTTACATATGTCATGTTAAAAAGTTCGCTTTTAATGTGCAAAATTTTTGGTGGCCAAAGCCATAAAAGTGCATGGGATAAGTGAAATGGATTTCGCTTGCTTGTCCCACATAAGTATGCTATAAAAACTATCACAAAAACAATAAAAAAAACAGCGAGTGAAGGGAGAAAAAAAACAAGAGAAGGATAACGGAATCTGTGGAGCAACTGCCGGGCTGTCAGCTGAACTTGTGGCACAGGATTTATGGAATATTTGTAAGCACTTCCAGCCAAAAAGAAACTCGAAATCAAATTTAAGCTAAGGCAACGCATGAGCTTGTTAACGCTTTACATAATTTGGGAGTTTCGCAGTGAATAGAAGGAAGTTCTTTAGGCCAAAACAGGGGAATAAAGGGCAAGTCTTAAAGTAGAAGGCAAGAGGCAAAAATATGTTAATAAATTTATATTAAAAGCTAAAGACTTTAGAAAGGTTTTATGAACTGCAGATGGAATTTAACTTGCACAAATTTGCTCACAAAAATTGCCAAAAATGTAGTTTGCTTTATTCTGGATGGAAATATGACAAACATCACTTTCGATTTGTGGAAAATATTTTTGCAGGCCTTGAGCTATTTATCTTGAACACATATAGCAATTATTTAAATGCATATTGTGATTACATTCCACAAATTTACACTTAAACCTATAAAAATATGTATTTTTATTGTGTGGGAGAACCCAAAATCATATCAAATAACCACAAGGGGGAGAGGAGAGAGGGAGAAGCTGTGTGCAATTGGAGATGTCAAATTATCGATTGTGTTAAGGAATCTGTAAAGCGGTTTTAGTTGCAGCTTGGACAAGAGAAATATTCAAAATAGATTACAATAGAGAAGGAGAGGAGGAAGAGATGTTTTGGCCACATAAGTATACAACGATAAAGTATGCAATTAAGGCACAAAATCCTGTTGAAAACAACAATGTGGCTTCGATTGCATGACCATGTCATAATGAAGCACATTTTGGTCTCTGTCCAAATTGACAGATGCGAGAAAGAGAACGAAACTGGGAGTATTAGGTATATAGACAAGTGATGGAGCTGAGTGTTTGTTACGAGGGAAGAGCATCATTGCTGCTTCAGTCATGTTGCCATTAAATTAACACGCTCGAATATGTCTGTTGTCAGTTTGTGTCAGTGTGTTAGTATCGGTGTGTATGTGTTTGTAACTGTTTGTGTCTGTAGCTTGTGTACATTGTGCAAACTTTTCTAATTTAAACCGGCAGTTTCAGTCAATTGCCACAGCTTACCGCTTTCGACATGAGTTTTACTTTTTACTACCTTCGACTGCCGCAATTTCAACACTGGAGAATTGAAAGAGAGTGTGAAAGAGAGGGATTGATTGGGGGGTTAGGGGAGAATAGAGCATAGATATATCTCAGATATTTCCAATACATTTAAAGTTGTGTGAATACACTTGCCAGAATCCATTACAATGCACACATTAAGACAGACAGACAGACATTGGGGAAGTCAAGCCATAAATCTAATAAATACGTGTATTTCTTACCCCCCCACAGACACCACCCCCCACTCGGTGTATATGTGTGCAATAACTTGTAAAATATGTAATCAATCAAGATGAAACAGTCGTTGAGGCAGCCAAACTATGTCGAAAGTATGCGTCTGACTGCAGTTGCAGACTTGCCAGGCTCAGGCAAAGGAGCGGGAAAATAGACAATCGAATGGTGGAGCATAGCGGGGGCGGTGAATGTGGGTGGTGTAGGTTGAATGGGCGATTAATTCAACTTTTGCACAGACAATGCGAGCATCCCAGGCAGCCAGAGTCAGGCACTCGAGAGAGCAATACAAAGGCAGCAGCAAGCCTAGGAAACGATTCGCCTCGACTCGACTCGACTCGACTCGACTTCTCACTCTGTAGGAAAAAAGTCAAAAGTTGAAAGTGCAATTTTGTCGTTATTATTTTACATTTACAACAAAAGGCAGGCAGCAAGTTAAAAACCAAAAAACGAGATAAAAAAAGGCACAGAAATGAAACCTAAATAAAAGTGAAAAGTTACTCAACTATTTCATGCAGCGAGCAAACCGCTGAGCATGTGTCTATTTCCCTCTCTCCTGTTACCTATTTCACTGTCTATCTTTTGCTATCTCCCTCTCTCTCTCTCTCGCTCTGCATGAGTGTGGTGTGTGTAATTGTCAGTTAGTTGGCGCTGTCAGTCCGAATGTTGAAATTAATTTATTTCAATTGAAGTTGAACTTTTGTGGCTTTATTACTTTGCAAAAGTTGTGCAGAAAGCTACGCATAATAAACGGCAGCCACCAACGTCACCAATTTTGAGAGTCCTGTCGAGTCGAGTCATGCAGAGTTGCCAGGTGCTGCCCTTTGACCCCCTTTTTTGCACCTGACCTCTCCTGCATACATACATATATATTTGACACTCTACACTCATGTATACACATTTTGCTTTGCAAAACAATCAAATTGCAAAATTGCAGCGTTTCAATCTCATTCCATTTTCCAATCTCACTGGCCTTCCCCTGTTTTTTTTTTTCATGCTCAGCTTCGTCCTTGGCATTGTCGCCGTCTCTCAGTTTCTCGCTGCCATCCTGTCAATATTCATTCTTTTATTTGTATACCCGTTGTTGGCAGCAGCAGTGTCTATTGTTGCAGTGTATTTAAAAGGAAGTGTAAGCAGCAGATTATTATGTTTCTTTTTATCTGGAGCTTATCTTAAAGAACTGGTGGCTCAAATTAGTACAGAGATTAAAGGGTGATTAACTGATTGCATTAATTTTTATTAAACTTATTACTTAAGCATACTAAGAGCGCTTATTCAAAAGTAGCGGCAGACGCAGCGGTTTTAACATGCGCGCCTGAAAGTAAGCAACATTTTTATGCTACGCTTCCTTAGGTTTACAAAAATGTGGTAGAACGGGTATCTCCACGTTGAGAGTCAATAAAAAGTTTCCATCTTATTTTTTACATTTTATTTTCTTAGCTAGATAGGGGTAACTGACGTAGGGAGTGGTGGGGAGGGGAGCAGCGCTTTTCTGCAGCAGGTGCTATTGACGGTTTTGCTGATAATTTGTTGCGAGATTTTGACATTTGCGAGTGGCAGCCGTGCGGCATTGATAGTTATTTGATATGCATATATTGACTAAAAATCATAAAAATAATATTGAAATTCTTGTAATTGAATATTGAGGTAAGGAGAGGCAAAACAAGTCCCTGTGGACAGCATGTTACGCTAGTGACACTGACAGACTACTTGATATCTTAACATTTCAATAATAGTGATGTGGTACTCTTACTTAAAGTTATGATTTATTTAGTTTTGGCCTTGGCTTTAAAAGGAAATGTATGAAATAGTGCAACTCTTACTTTGATTATGACTTTTCTCATGGTAAAAGCTACTCTAAATTTAAGAATTGTATTATTTTAGTAGACAGACAGTTTTTTTCTTAGGGCTATTAGCCTGTCTGAAATAAAGTATTTAATTAATTCATTTGACATTTTCCAATTCTAATGAATTCAATTTTCGGAGAAGTCTAAGCGCTCTTTTGATGTGTGCATTGACTCAACAAAAGATAAATAGATTTGGCTAATTGAATTGACATTTAAATAGAGTTATACTTAGCAATGGGCTCAGGGGAAAATTCAGGGAAAAAGTGTTATATTAGGGATAGATTCTGGGATAAAATTAGGCATAGATTAAGACATGAAATCAAGGTAAGAATCATGAACAGATTGCTAAAAGAAAAACTGCTTGAACTCCAGGCAGGCGTTAGGGAATAAATTCCGGGATTAAATGCCCTAAAATGTGGCAAGTTCTGCCGATTTGTTGTTTCAAGTCAGTTTCTACTCCCAGTCTTAACAAACTTTTCATTAGAAACTATGCTGTAAAGCTGTTGAAATTTCTTTTGAAATGTTGCCTCTGTCATAAAATGAAACTCTAATGAGTGCGGCATGAAAATTGCTGATATTGTTAGAGTTGTTGTTGCTGTTGCTGCTACTGTTGTTGTTGTTGTTGCTGTTGTTGTTGCCTTTTTAAACTCGAATCAAAAATCAAAATCCGCACAAGCTACAAATGTTAAATCCGCAAATAATTGACAAAGTTTAGGCATAAACGTGGCTCTTTCACTCTCTGCCCCTCCCTTTCCCTCCCTCTCTCTTGCTGTGTCTCTACGATGTTGGTTCAATTTGTGGGTGGCTTGACAGAAATGCTGCCACTTCTATTGTTGTTGTTGTGCGGTGGTGTGGGTGTGTGTGTGTGTGTGCGGCACGCTGGGTCTAACTTCAAAATATGTTGGCCACAAATGGCAAAAGTTTGACAGGTAAACGGAATTTGGTAGAATGTGTGTGGATGTCTGAGTCCCAGGGATATGGGTTTTCTACTAACCATAAGCTCTGCGCTGTTGCCAGTGGGTTAAGCTTGGCGTATTGCATATATGGTAAATGCTTGTTTCCAATTTAAATTGTTGTTGTTGCTGTTCCCGATTCTGTTGTTGTTGTTGGCGCTGTTTAATTTGTTGCCCGACTCAAAACTCGAGTATCTATTATCCAGTTCTAGTTGAGTGTTGTGCGCGTTTCGCTTGGCCATTTATGTTTAATGAGATACTTTTTAACAGCCTCATAAATGGCTATGATAACCACTTAATGTCGAGCTATAGCAGCAACAGCAACAGCAACAGCAAAAGCGAAAGCAACAAAAACAATTTACATATTAAACTTGCGCCTCTGCCTCCGACCCGCTCTCTCTCACTCTCTCTGCTGACTCTGTCTCAACTTTGGTATCCTCTCACATTCTCTGCTACTCACACCACACTCACATCCTGGAGAGGCAGGACGTCGCTCCTCTTTCTCGCCGGCGCGTGCGAAATATGTTCGCCTGCGGCGCATTCACTTTAATTTGATTAAATTTTGAACATTTTCACGTAAAAGTTGCTCCTTTGCCTGTATGGGCATGTAGACAGAGACGGAGATGGAGACGGAGATGGTGATGGCTGTGGAGACGCCGACTGATATGGATGGGTTTGGTGGCTTCGAATCGTTTGGGTTGCAGCCATTCCCCAACTGGATTCCAGCTGCTCAAAGGATTGCCACAGAGTTGCCACCAATTCCGCCTCTTCGTTCAGCTGTTGTCTGTTTGCATTTCTCTATACATCTCTGTCTGTCTGTGTGTGTGTGTGTTTGTGTGTTAAATAGTATTTTTTATATTTTATCTTGACTTTTTTTTTGCCTACCACTTTTTGTTGTATTTCATAATAAATAGTTGTTTAAACTTTTGCCCATTGCCCCGAACAACAGCCGTTTGCCACCAATGTGGTTGCCCCTGCCACTGTCCCTGCCCCATGCCTCTCCCAGTTGCCTCTCTTCTTTACTGCTTCAACTATTTTTTGTGCAATCTGCTTTCGGCACTAGCCTCCACTCAGAGTTTCGGTTGTTGCATTGTTGCTCGCTTCCCTTTTGCTGGCCGCACATAGTTATGGCCACGGTTTTCGGCTTTTTCGGTTATGTGCACTGATTTTCCTTGTACCTTCACTCACTTTTCTTTACCTCTCTACCTCTCTCTCTCTCTCTTTCTCTGTCTTTTCTCTTTTTATCTGTCTGTATTCCACTCTTTATTCTAACCATTTGATATTTACTATTGTGTAGCTTTCAGTTGAGTGAAACTGACAATTGTTCTGGCCCCGTTTCCCCAGTTGCAATACATTGAAAATTTTCAAATTAATTCGCATCATTTAAATCACAGACAGCAGCAGTCGGCAGTCGGCAGTGAAGAGGCAAAAGCAAGAGCAAAAACCGGTGTTACATCTTCCCATTTTAACACTTCTCTTTGGCCATTAAATCGAAGCGAGTCCTTTACAAATACTGCGAATTTGGTGGCGTCGCGACGAGTATCCTTGTTAGGCTAGAGATGGCAGCGTGTTCGTTAGATTTTTGAAAACAAGTTTTAACTTTACAGTCTTTTGAAAGCAAATTTAGTTGTTAAGGACCTTAGCATGTGTCTATGTGTTTTAATGTCTATAGAGTATGGTTTATAAAATTTTTATAGCATATAATTCCTTTCGATTATTATACCAAACTGATTTTCTTCTTTATTTAATAAATTTACGAACCTTTGCCCATATTTTCCAAACAAATTTAGTCTAAACTTTTTCTAAATTGAAAACATATCTGTGTTAAACTCCAGAAATCACTTGCTCACTTTCATATGCAACACGTTGCTGCTGCTTGGGCTTAACTTAACTTAGTTTAGACACCTGGCAACAACTAATTCGATTTGTAGTATACACGGATTCTTGAGATTGGGATTATTGAGTTCTCTCGGCTACGTGATTTGTGTTTCTATTGTTGTAGGTTGTTCGGGTTGCTGCTCGGGGTTTTGCTGCTGTCATCTCTAGTTGTTGCTGCTGTTGTGACCATTTAAGTTATGGAGCACATCGAGCTGAGCAAACGAACAGATAAACAATAAGTAACTGTGAATTATAGCGGCCATTACTTTTGCCTTGCTGCTGAGGGTGTATCTTCAATGCCAGTTGTTGTTGTAGTCGATGTTGCTGCTGCTGCTGCTGCTACTTCTGTTAGTTGTTTATGGCAGGACAATAATTAGGACAATGGCGAAACGCATCAGTTTTGTACAACAAACGATACGATGGAGTTGAACCTCGACCTCGATTCTCCTACCACCTCCACTCCTCCCCTTTGAAAATGTTATTTCGATTGGGCGGCCTAAAAATTAGTTAATTAGACGCCATCGTTGATGGAGAGTTACATTCAAATGTTCAAACAGAATGCCAAAAGGAATCTTTACAGTTCAATATGTTTGCCAGCAAGGCAATCTCTGAGCCCAGGCCACTTGAAAAGTGATGGGGAGATGCGAGGGGACGTGTCGCGACACGATGCCGCATCAACAGTTGGCAAATCGAACTTTGTCGCTGCGTAAATTGCTTATGAAATTGACATCTAATGCCGAAGAGTCCCTGACAGATTCGGAGCCAACAACAGCGCTGATGATGTTGCCACTGCTGCTGCTTGCTGTTGCTTCTGTCTGCCGGAAATGGAAACAGCGCTAATGACGAGCCAAACACACACTCACACACACACACGCACACACTCAGAGCAGTAGAGAGAGACATGTATAACCCACATAATTGGCAAATCACACACATTGATTTCAACGTGTGTTGTCGTTGTCGTTGCGGGTTCAATCGTTCATTTCGCACTGGCAACGCAACCGCAACGCCTCTGCCGACTGCCACGCCCACACTCCCCACTCCCCACCATGTGTACACTTTTAGCTGGTACTCTGCAGCTCTGCAGGAGGCCGCCACATCCGACATCCGCCTAAGCGACGAGCCAAAATGCTGACAGAAAATATGGCGCATAATTTTAAGGCAATGGATACCGAAAACTCAAACCACACACACACAAACTAACACACACACTTGCACACACACTGGCACACTCAACCTCAATTTAGGCCAAGCTTTTAGGTGTCTTTCTCTCTGCATGTGTGTGTGTGTGGGTTTGCCTCACATAGAGGACATCATTAATAACAGTGAAACAGAGACAACATCATTATCAAAACCCGAGACGAGTTCAATTTTCATTGTTTGGTTTTTCATCTTTTGACTTGAAATGGCAGGAAAAACAAAAGCATCAACCGTCTCAACGTTGATCTTAAATAATTAGGCAAACTTTGTGTGTCTGCTACAGGCACTCAACACACACACACAAGTACACCCCAAACACACACAGACAGCCAGTCATCAACTTTAGTGCTGTGTGCGATGTCAGGCAGACAGCAAAAAATTGCTTCATTGCTGTAATTTATAACATTCGCTTGTCATTAACAGCAATTTTAATCGCTGCCAACTCACACATAGATATTTATCTATAAGGGAGTATGTGTGTGTGTGTGTGTGCTGGAGTATTTAAGGGTGTGCTGCTGAACGGCATTTAAAGCGTGAAAATATTAATTTATGGGCTTTTAAAATGAGCTGGCAAATACTTTCCCACTGCTTCAACTTCCACTCCTTCGTCGTGTGTGTGTGTGGAAAGCAATGAATGTGAATGAAAATTGCAATAAATGTGAAATGTGAAATGCGAAAATGAATGGTAAAATTCGAATTAAATGCCAAATATGTAATAAATACTCAATCAAATACAAACATCAATTTCATATTTATATTAAAATGCACATTAATGCCAACATTTAAATTCCTTTTAATTTAATGATCGGCTTAAGTGAATACTGCATTCTTAATTTATTAGATGTGTTACACTTTGTTGTGTACAATTGACTTTTTTTTGTCTAGTTAGTAAGTTCTTGTAGGCCTTAGTTTACCACATTATTAAGTAATTAAAATTTTAGCAGTTGCCATTTTGCCTAATTTTACATTGTTGTGCGTAAATTTGTATGCATTAAATAACAATTGAAACGAATTTGAGATACTCTATGACAACTACTTTTGTGAATTATTTAGACCATAAATTCAACTCAATTGAAAGCAATTTAAGAGGCAGTAGCAACACATACGCACATATATTACCACATAAGATTACGCATAATTTATGTGGTAGGAAATGTTTCTTTTTTGGGGCATGTTTATAAGCCTGGGATTCTAATTATCGTTTTGTTAAATTTATAATTCAGTGTGAGCCGAGAGTTGTTATTATTATCTTATGGCAGCGCTTATCAGCGCAAATTTCTGGGTTTCCATTTGAAATGCAGCCACAATATGCCCAAAATCTATTTATGCCTCGGAACGGCTGCAAAGCCCATAAACCACAGCCAAAATCCAGTGGTCGTCGCATTTAAGTGCTCCTCCACCGAGCAACCACCGTTCCCGTTAAGGCAAAATTCGTTTGCCTTAATCTTCACTTCGCTGCGCGTATCTTAATAAACTATTAAATCAAACTCAAGCTTCACTGCACGCAAACTCAAACTCAAAACACACACGCAGATACGAACATGGCGATATGGATACGCACACAATCGCATATAAGTAGTCATATGTGTGTGTGTGTGTGTAGTAAATAAATAAATGAGTTATATGCGCGCGTTGTTCGCATTCACATTCGCATTATTCTCCATGGCATTGGCGTTTTCCTGTACTGAGTTTTCCCAGTTTTTGGCATCAGCATCGGACCGGGATTCAGCACCGGGGCGCGTGTCCTGTTTTATTTTACTTTATTTTATTTTTTTGTTGTATTTCGGGGTTTCGTGTGCTCTGTGTGTGTGTTTTTTCATCTTTCAGGAAACCGATACGACGTGGCCATTATGGCTTGCGTTGGTCCTGTTAGTAAGTAAGTCACCCAGCAGGATCCAGGAAGTGAGTTAAGGCTCAGCAAACAGAAATAAATTGAACTGAAATTGGCCCACTATGTATTATAAATGTCCAAGGAGAAATTTGTTATCCGGCCCCAATGGCGGTGGCATTTGCTTCTTTTGATTTTCCATAAATTTTCCAAGAAATTGCTATAATTTAAACTCCCATATTCACAGTGGTCAAGCAGAAACAATTAAAGTTTAAGATTAGCACAAATCTAGGGGCAAATAATTAAAAGATTTGACTAAAATTTGATAGATTATTGGTGTGGGAACGGAAGTACAATTATTTGTTTTGAAGTGAAGAGAAAGGAGTTGGAAGTTTTCTTATTAAGAGGTACACTTAAAGTTATTAAGTTTGGGAATAGTTTGTGTTTGGAACAAGTTTAATAAATATATGTTAAAAGTAAGAAAATCTTTTAGTTTTTATTACTTGATTTTTAACTATTTTTGGCTGTGGTTTGCGTGAAACTTTAAACCTTTTCTTATTTACACACTTGTTGCTTAAAATTGTTTCGTTTTTGTTGCTTTTCTCACAGGAGGAAAGTTATTTATTTATTGTTTATTATCAGTGATAGTTTATTTATTATTTTTTTGCTTGCTAAGTGATTCAACTGATCTTATTTGTTGCTCACAGCGCTGTGTCCAATGTCTATGCTAGCAATATCTAGCTGCTGTTCCCTGTAGCCTTGGCTGGCATTACCTTTGTTTTCCCAGCCCAGTTCCCCCTTTGTCCCCCTCCTACCGCTGCTCCATCTGCTCTGTCGTTATTATTTATGTTTTGTTATCCGTTGACCAGAGCGTTGGCGCTTGTTTTTTGCACACACACACACACACAAACACTTGGAGAAACTGCTGCTCACCTATTTTACGATAGAATGAATATCTTGTGCTATTCCTGCAGCGGGGTGCCCATTGGGGTGTGTGTGTGTGTAGTTTTTGCCACAGTATTTTTCTATAAGCTCGCAGTTTTCCCAGCTCAGTTCTATTTTCTGCTATTTTTTTTTGTGTTTCGGCTGCTGCTGCCTCTGCTGCTGCTTCTATGTACTTCCGTTTTGTAGTGAAAAGAGCTTTGCGTGTTGCGGCATGCGTGTGTGTGCTAGCGTGTGTGCCAGTGTGTGTGTGGGACTCGCCTGTTTGTTTGTTGCTTAGAGAATTGATGGCAAAAGGATGTGTGTGATTTCGCATATGTGTGTGTGTGTGTGCGTGTGTGTGGCGCTATGTTTTTGCCACTGCCACTTTCAGTGTTGTCTTGCTGCTGCTTGCCGCAAATATCTACTGAATGAAGTGGCATTTGTTAGTGTGGTTTAAAGTAAAGTGCGCGGCGTAAGCTTTTAACAAGCGAAATTGCTTAAATGTTGCTGGACAGCAGTCACAGAGCGAAAGAGAGAGCAGAGAGACTGGAAGGGAGAGAGTGAGTTACTTGGCTGACTGGCTGGCTTAAAGGGTGTTTACCAGCAGCAGAAACAGAGTAGACAAAGGGAGAGAGAGAGGGGAACAATTCAAGCAGACATTCTCCACACAAGTGTATGAGAATGTTAAGTAGTCATGTAGAGATGTCTAGAGTCTGTGGAAATGACTAAATAAGTTATTCATATCAAGTTTTGTTTCTGTGGCTTAACGCAACTTAAGTGCTTTTAGATATTCGCACTACAAAGACAAAACACATAAAAAAACACATGTATAAAAACAAAACTGAAATGAACAACAATAACAATATGCTTTGTTAAAGTTGGAGAAACTATTATATTTATCTAAATTGTATGCACAGAACAACTCAATTTTCATAAGCGAAAAAAAAAAGGTATTTCTTGTGCTTAAATTAATACATTCTGTTGGCTACACAAATCCCCACTTTAATTCCATTAGCAGAATAATTAAACATATTCTGTTTACTAATATTTTAAATATTTGTTTGAGCTTTGCTTATTTGAGGCTTTTAAACTTTTGTACTTCTTACATTGCACACTCTAGTGAGCTGTCTTTAAGTTAAGTTCCTGACGAAGCTGACATTAATTTCATTGCTACTGAAACTAATACAATTTTTTAATAAAACAAACTTCAAAACTCAGCTCAAGTATTTACGAAATTAAAATGACCCTAAAAGTATGCTATAAAAACGAGCAAACTTTATTTCTTATTAAAGATTTCTTTATCATCGTCTGCTGCTTCTCTGGGTAATCCTAAGGTTGAACAATTTTAACAAAAAAAAACTCTTGTTATATTTAAAGCTTGAATGCGTTTTGCTTTTTTACGACCAATTCGAACTTTAAAGCGATGAAAATATATAGTGGGGAAGCAGTAGAAAGTCTCTCCAAGTTGCCACTGTGGTTGCAACATTTGGTTGCGTCAGACGATTTACCTAACTAAGAAGAAAATAGTAGTTATCGTTTTGGTAAATTCTTTGAATATTGTTGAAAGTATTTGGAAAGTTTTTGCCGGGAGAACACGCACATTCCATTTCTATGCAACACTCGCATACAAATCGTTTTTCTAAGTGAATTTAGTTGCCTTCCCCTTGAAACGAGCCACCATTATTTTGGCCCTGTTGTGTGTAGCTTTTGCTTATTCTTTATCAACAACACGCTTACGAGCACACACACACACACATGCATAAATATAATCTTTTTATGTGGCTGTTTTGAGCTGCTCGATAGCGCAATTTGGGGAGCAGAGCTTGAGGCAGCAGGCACAAGATTGTAGCCAGCTACTGACGGCATCTCTAGCGTCCATTGTTTGATCTTGTGACGGACTGACAGACTGAAAGACTTTCCGTCTTAGCCAGCCAGTCAGTCAGTTAGTCAGTTAGGCAAAGCGTCCCCATGGAGTCGTCAATAAATGCGATAAAACCAAACATGTTTCATTTGCAATGAAGCCCAGACTTCGACTTGGTTCCCTCTCCTAAACCCTCCTCCACACTGCCACCTTCGACTCCAGCCTGCTTTGGCTGCACATCTCTCATCTTACAATGGCCAGGAACTCATAAAATTGTGCGAGCAACGGCGTCAAGTGTTTTGTCTGCCCAACTCCTGTGTGGATTTTGACCCATAATTGACTTGTACACATGCCAACTCCCAAGTTGGAATCCAGGTCCAACTCCAGCTCCCGTTCCCTGCTCGTGCTCTAGTTCCAGCTTGTGATGCGTGTCTAGTTGGCGTTACATATACATATAGATTTATATTTATTTATATACTTATATTTACTAATCCTAAGCCCACTAGTGGGGCACTCTCCCTCTCCTCCCTCTTTCTCACTCCCCTTCGCCTTGTACTCCAACGAGTGTAGTGTGCAGAAATGTCAGCTTTGACATTTTTAATGCCCCCATAGCTATCATTAGATGGGCGAACAAAGCGCATTCGGCGAACAAAGGCAATCGAAATAATCAATACAAATTTTATAACCTCACTCCACAGTGTGTGTGTGTGTGTATGTGTGTGTGTGTGAGAGAGAGAGTCAGTCGCACAACAATGAAATACATTACAAATCAATTGCAATCGCTCGAAAATCGGCGTACGAATTTCCATAGACGATGTCTGGCTTTGTGGGTTCCTGGTTGCAAGCAGCCTTCTGCCTTCTGCCTGGATTCCTGGCAATGGCAAAAGGCGAAAAGGGGCAACATTATTATCATCATCAAGCGTACAAAGTTAGTGCCGCCGGCTGCAGAGTTCGAGCTCAGTTCGAGCTCAGTGGAGCGGTGGCAGGGCGTGCGGCGGGGGCAGCTTCAAATCGGCAAATGAAACAAACCAGGATTTACATGTACACAGTTATTGCTGCTCACATATGTGTTTGTGTGTGTCGGTGTGTGTGTGTGTTGGTGTGTGCGTGTGCAGCATTTCCTTTGGGTTATTTTCCGGGAACAACATTTCATGGCACTGATAAAGCTGCCATGGCAGCGGCCGCCGCCGCAGCAGCAGCAGCAACGCCAGCATCAAAATCAGCCGCTGCTGCTGCCGTTGACTTCACAGTTGCCGCTGGCAGCGTAACTGGGGAAAATCATCATCCACTGCGTCGGCGCGTCCAGAGAGCGTTAGTCTCTCTCGCAGATGGAGCCAGAGAGCGAGTTCGAGAGCGTGCTAAGGTTTTTTTGTGGGAAATTGTGCTCAGACAAGTGTCGCTGTGAGCGCTTTGTGGCATGTCAGCAGCAACGGGACGAGCGACAACAAAAACTGCCCCCGGGCGGTAGGCAACAAAATATTTGACGCAAGTTGTGCGCTCAATGAGTGTGGATGTGTCTGCTGCTATGTGTGAGCGGTGCCGCGTGCACTCCAGGCAATGTCAAGTTGACACTTTCACCAACACACACACAGTCACACACACACGGACACACAGAGCAGCAACATTGCGAACTTGGGTAATTATCAAGCAAATCATTTTTATCGTAATTACATAGACGATGATGAACAAGAACTTCATAATGAACTTGAACTAAAATAAGTTAAACTAAGTTTCGGGTGCTAGCAGGCAAAGAAATTAATTTAACAACATTATCATTATAATCATTATCATTATCATCGTGATAATTATTATCATGGGCAGGAACAGCGTGAGCAGCAGCAGGATACAAGATACATTCTACAGGCAACATTCTACAACAGCAGCTGGCACAGCGAACACCCTCTATAGAGGTTACATTTGCTATTGTTGTTTGTTTGCGCCATTTGCCCCAACAGAGCGCCCTCTCTCTTTCGCACTTGTGGCTGCCACCCACGAAAACAAACATAAAGGTGCAACAATGACGCGCGTAGATTTTTCCAACTCTCCAACTGGCGCGTGCCCGCTTCTTCTTGTCGCTCTCTCCCTCACACACACAGGCACACGTGCTCGCTCTCTGCTGGCTCTCTCAAGCCACTGCAGCGCGCGCTCTCTCTCTCGCTCTCGCTCTCCTGCTGTTATGTCGTTTTCGGTTTTGTGAAAGTGAATTTTTAGCGACTGTTTTGTATGTGATTGCAACATTGTATGGCTCCTAAGGGTAAGGGCGGTAGTTGTAGCAGTAACAGCAAGCCAGGCTAAGCAGTTGGGCTAACAGTTACTCATACGCAGCGTTAACAGCATCGATCGATGCAGGCTATTAAAAGTGTTGCATACTTTAGGGCTGACATTTACTACACATTTAATACATTGCTAAAACTACCTATTAATTAAATTTAAATTAATATTTTTAATCCCGATTTATTAAATCAACTTAACGCCGATCAACCTTAGCTGTTAAGTATTGTGTGTGATGACAACCCTGGCCGCTGGCCCGCATCTACGACAATGTTTAATAGACTTCGTGTGGGGGTGTACACTGTACAGAGTACACGAGCATACGGCGCTCTCTGGCTCTGCTATTGTTCCCCCTCTTGCTCTCGCACTCTCTCGCCCTCTCTTTCACCTTTGCCTCTTTGCTGCCTGTTTCTCTCCTTTTCTGACTCTGTTTCGCTCTCTTTCACGCCATGTGTGTCGCTGTTAGTTGCTTCCGTTGTTGTAATGCTTCTGCGCTGCCGCTGCCAGAAATGAAATGCTGTCGCTGTTTGCGTCTCAGTCGCTGCCTCAGCTGGCGTCACTGCTAGCGTTGAGGATTGCCTGGCCAGGCGCTTTTTGCTTTTGCTAAAAATCCTACGCAATTCGCGAGAGTCCTTCAGTCGTTATCAGACAAGCGAGTCCAGCAGTCGTTGCGCTCTGTTCCTTAGCCGTGCAAAAGTAGCCTAGTGAAAACACACAGCCAACAAGCAAACAACTAAACAAGCATAAGCAAAGCAAAAGGAAATCAATTCTCAAATTCTCAGCACTCTTGGCTAAAAGCGACAAACAACCAACAAATCAACAACAACAACAACAAGCACAACTCTGTTCAATTTTATTGTCAATAGCGGCGAATTTTTCGGTAGACGACGCGTTTTTTGCTAAATAAATAGCGACATTTTTTCACGTGATTCGCAACGCGTTCAAGTGCAATCAACAAAAACAAAAATAAAAGGAAAACAACAACAACACTAAACAGGACATTTTCAACGCGCTGTCTAACGTTTGAGCTTTAGTAGTGTTAAAAAAAACAGAAACATAAACATAAACAAAAATACAAATCATAAACAAATGCAATTTAGGTAAAGAGCAATTTCAAGAGCTTCTCAATTAGTTGTGAAACAAATTACAAATAAAAAACAGTAAACATAGCAAATAAACAACAACGAATCGTACAACAAGCGATAAGAACAAGAGCAAAGTAAACAACTGCAAACAACAACAACAAACAACAAACAACAACAACCAATAACAACTGCTTGCAGAGACGCGGTCTTTTTTGTGCTCAGTTTTATTGGCCGACGGGTTGCTCTCGGCAACTTTTTAATTCCTGTCGAAAGTGTTGCAATAAATTCAATCAAAATTTCACACTTTGGAGTAAATCTGTTTTACGTGAAGCAGCCAGCGGAGTTATTTCAGCAGCCGCCGCCGCTTCCGCCGTTGCCAACGCTGCCAGCGCCGGCGACAATTAAAGCGATTAGTCCGCCCGTGACAGCAGCAGCGGCAGCCGTTGCTCCGCCCTTGACGCCGACGCCGCTGTCAGCGACAACCGCCACAATTCCAACAAAGAAGCTCGTTGTAAGTAGTAACCCATCTAAACGCTCACAACGCCCCCTTCGATTTGCCTTGAAGACATTTCTCTAATTATTAATGTGAATGAATGTTTTCTTTTCTGTTGGTCAACGGCCCCAAAAAGTATGCAATGAATTATTTTTATGCTATTATTTTTACATATTTCGCTTCGCACGCAATAAATTAATTTATGTCCAACGTCAGGCACGTTTCGCACCCAGCTCCAAATAAAAAGTCCAAAAAAAAGTACAAAAAAATAAATAAATGTCCAGCATTTCCCACTTCTCTGCAGTTCTCTCATTCGCTCGCTGGGGGCGCACGTTTCTCACCTGTTCGCCATTCATTACAACGTGTCGTTTATAAGATTTTGCAAGTAAATCGTTTCAAGTGTAGAACGCCTCAAGCAGCAAACAAAGAAATTAAAATTCTGTGTCGAGTGCTAGCCGTAATCTCTGGACTCGCTGGACTCGACGTTATTCGTATCTTTAGTGTTCTGTGCGCTTGTTTATAATATCGTTGCTTATAATTTGCTTTTAATTTGTTTGGCAAACGCCAACACTTCAACACGGACGACAAACGGCGGACAACTGGACAAAAGGACAAAGGACAGGGGACACACACAGTCGCACAAAAAATGTCATAAAAATAATTACGCTGCGTTGTATAAACGTGACGCGTTAGCAATTCGCGTGTCTCAACGCGACTTACTTCCCGATTCGACTCCCCCCGCCAACGCTCCTACCTCTCAATCCCCCGCTCATTGCTTGTGTCCATAAATTTTATAGCACAGCTGTAAACGCGACTAAAGGCTCATCGAAAAGTGGCCATAAATAAGTTGAAATATGTATATATACATAGTACATGGTACATATATATGTATATATATATTTATAGTGCGGTTTGCTGGGCTGAGTTGAGCGCAGTTTGAAAACACAACAGCCTACAGCCTACAGCCTACAGCTGTTGTTGCTGTCTTGATGAATGTTTTTTGGGCTATGACTCTATTTAACCCATAAACTTAACGGAAGTTGCTAACAAAAATAAATGTTGGCCATAAACAAAGCTTGTGGCCAACAAACAGACAAGATATGGCACTTGAGTTTCAGCTTTTGGCCAACGGTTTAAAATTAAACGCGACTCGATGTCGTTAAAAGTTCATCAAATAATGGCAACTTTTTTAGTGCCCAAACCCGTAAACCAATCAAGGGATTTTAGGAATTCTTTATGATTTTCTAATGAATTGGAAATCAAAAACAAGCAGAGTTTAAACTAAAAGGGATAAAAAAAAACATATGATATTTTTTTTTATGATCAGTTTTTAGTGGTTAGCACTTCTAGCCTATTCAACTCGATCTGAAGAGTCAAAAATCTTAATTAAATATTCATTGAACTTTGTGTGCGGCAAACTTGTGTCATAAATTTCAGTCTTTTGCCATTATCGTTGAGTAACTTGCTCAAGTTACCAAGTTACCAAGTTGTTTGCTCCTGTCGAGTGCAATGTGCACTGTCAACTACACCTATCGATGGCTCCAAAAGCCTGGCCAAGAGAAACGACATCGACATTGACTACGACATCAACATCAACATCCTTATCCATATCCTTATCCACATGTTCAGAGGCAGAGTACTTTGAGTGCCTGCTGCTGGTGCTGCTGCTGTTGCTGGTGGCTCTGTCTAACTGCCAGTTTAGATTTGTGTCTAGTGACTTTGGCTTGTGGTAAACACTTGAGTTTAATGGTTTGTTGACTGCCTTCCCAATGACTGAGCCGATGCCTCCAACTGAGTCTGTAGACTGGGACTCAGTCAGAACCTGAACCTCAACCTGAAGACGTTTGTATAATAAAATTCTCGTCTATTGACGTGGCTATAAAAGCTGGCAACGTAAACGAGCATTAAACTGCCATCCACTTGAGCAGTGTTCCCTCTCTCTCACTCTTTCATACTGTCGCTGTCTCACTCTCTAAGTTTATCACTCGACTCTCGACTGTTTTATTATTTACTAACTATTTTATTTGATTTGATTTAATTTTGGCAGTTGTCATTGCTTCCTTTTCCTGCCACTTTAAAAGGACCTTAAGTCGCTGCTCGTTTTTGCAACCACAAAGCCAATTTTCAGTGACAAGCCAAAGGCAGCTGAGGATTATCGAAAGCCTTTACCAACAAAATTGGAAGTAGAAAAAAAAATAGATAGATTCTAAGCAATAAAATGAACTCAATGTGCATGGATTTTTAGCAATAGTTATAATGGAAGACTAGGCTTAAGTGATTGACAGACTTTAGACCGACAAAAAAGGAGGAAAATAGAAAATATAATGCACTTAACTTTGTTAAGGAAAAATCTGATCAAGCTAAAATATTTGGTTTGGCAATCTAGGTTAAAATAAGTTTATGTACGCTTATTTCATAGGTTTAATATCTGAGCATATATTTTACGACTTGTTTTTTCCACCGACTTCCTGCTCATTCTCCGATTTCTCTGCCTTATATGAGGTGTCCTTGCTGCTGTTGTTGTGTGTATTTGCGAGTGGATCAGCTGGCGAATAACACAACTCATCCGACTGCTTACACACAGCACACAGCCAAGTAGGAGTGGCAGTGGGAGTGGGAGTCGGAGTTGGAGCAGAAAGGAGCTGGAAATCAGTGAGTCCAAGCTTTACTTTTTGTCCTTTTTGCTGGCAGCTGCCGTTAAGCGCTGCTTGAGGGGCTTAGGCAACGCCTTTCATACCATAAAACTGTCACACCGAGCTGGAGTATGGCTGTGGGGCCTGTGTAGCCACAAGCAATTAGCTATCATGCATATGGAAACCACTGACAGACAAAGAGAGCAGCAGCATTGAACAAAAAAGGAAATAAAAGAAAGGGAAAGGAAGAGCAGAGAAGAGAAAAAGAGGAAGCCACAAATCAAAAGCAAAAACCAAAAGCAATTGTCAGCCAAATTGGCATTGGCATTGACTGCGTTGAGATTTGATTTATCAACATGTTTCACGTGCGACACAAAAATCGCTGGCATTGTCAGCCCAGCTGGGGACTAAGCAGACACAGTGGGACCAAAGTGCGGAGAGAAGTGAAGTGGAGTGGAGGGCAGAGATCGGGGGGACTGAGTCGAGGCAATCACACAAATACGACGTTTTCGTTTTACGCGTCGCCGCATCGAAATGTGCGTGCCACAAATACAGCAGGGGCAGGGGCAGCCAAAGAGGAGCCAAGGGGGGGGGCAGGCAGCTACAACTGACGCGTTTCCGTCAAGTGCAACAAGCTAAAGACGAGTCAAGGATAAGCAGCACACGGGGTGGGAGGGCATAACGAAGGGATCTACCAGGCAGTCAGCGTGCGTGGGTTTATTAAAATTTTAATATCAACGGGAAAGTCGACAGGCAGCCAAGTAAAAAATGTGTGTGGCACAAAGTTTTCTCCTCTCTGGTGCTGCTGCTTGTGCCAGGACGAATGTCGACGCACAGGCAATCAACCCCAAAGGAGGAGGAGGGAGGCAGCTGGCAGCAGCATGCCAGGACGCTGTCAGGATGGGATGCCAGCTGGTTGAAGCGTTGAGCTGCTTCAATGTGTGCGTAAGAAAATAAGTCATTTTCCCTTAAGGGGCGAGGAGAGCTGACTTGACTCAGACGCTGCGAGAAATTCATCGATTGAATACAATACAAATATGTCAACGAGCCGCTTGAGATAGCGATGTCGATGTCGAGCTAAAAATCTCAGAGCGCAAAACTTTCAGCAGCAACAGCAGCGGGACTAGCAAAGAGGAATGTCTTCGAAGACTACGACTTTGGCTCATTTCAATGTGCCTGGGGAGTGCTAGCGATGGAGCAGAGAGAGAGGGGTAGAGAGGGGTAGAGAGGGTAGAAAGGTAAGGGCAAAAGGAGAACTGCTGGCTGGCATGGCAAAACCAATCAGTCAGCGGAGTGGCTTTTGCCAGAGTGTTGAATTACGGGTATTTTGGTGTGTGAATTGAATTTGGCAAGCCAAAGAAACAAGCAAGGAGTGGGAAGAGAAAAGGGAAAGGGAGGAGAGGGAGAGTGAGAGAGAAGACGAAGAAGAGTGGCATACATATATGTGGAAAACTTGGTCCACACCTTGCAAATTATTTGCAAACGCATTCCATTTGAATTACTTACCAGAAGCAAGAAACACAGAAAGAGAGAGAGAGAGAGAGTCAGAGTGAGAAGGAGAGAAGCAGAGCCAAGCGGGGGGTGACAGGAAGCAGGCGCCAAGTGACAAACATCGGCGGCAATCAGCGCGAACCAACAACAACAACAACAACAACAGGAAAATAACAAGACTTTGAACTGGGAATGAGTTTAGGAATGTTTAGGATGAATTTAGCAGAAGGCTGAGAATTGTTATTTTATGAAATTGCAAACACAATCAAGTTGACAAGCAGCCTTTGTCTTTATCTTTAGCTACGACCTCGTCATTGTCATCATCGTCCTCATCTTTGTGTGCTTTGAATGAAGGGGTGGCATCAGGGGTGGCAAGAGGGATGGCAGCTTGTTAAGCAGGGAGTGTGGGGCTTTTGGTTGTGTTTTGGAGAATCGTCAGACAAATAAATTGCACTAATGGAGCGGTTAACGTTTTTGCCATCACAGCACTCGATCCCTTTCTCTTTCTGGCCAACTTTTAACTAAGCCAGGGAAAAGATGCTTGTAAAATATTTGAATTGAGTGCAAGAAACTAGAAAATTGCAAAAACTATAAAGAAAACCTAAAAATGCCAAAACACTCGACAAGAGCGCAAACAAAAAACAGAAGAAAAACAAGTAAGACTTCGCTTTGGGCCAAAACCAAAGTTGCAATAGAGCCAACGAACATCTTGGTCAAAAACCCATTGTTTTTCTGCCGTGTGTGCGAGTGTGTATCTGTTTGTATGTGTGTGGACAGCCAAGTTATTAGATTCATTTCAAGTTGTACGGAAAAGTGCACTCGAAACACTGAAAACGAAGACAACTTCACAACACTGACTGCGACTGCGACTGCGACTGTAGACAAAGTCAGTCAAAGTAAAATTTGTGGATATTTTTTGTGGGGAAAGGGGTAAGGGGGAAGACACTGAAAGATACACAGAAGGCAAAAAGAAAATTGGGGCTGCTGCTGCTGCTGCTGGCGTTGACAACGAAACAGTCGATGGGAAAGTAGGAAAAAACCAGGAAACTGAAGGCTGCAAACAGAGACCGCAACACTATAAATGTGGGTAGTTGCCACCAAAGCGAGAGAGTGCGGCACAAAAGAAACCGCAACATCAGCAAAAACCGGTACAGACCCTTTGATAGCACCAACACTGGCAACTGGCTGGCAAATGGAAAATTGTAGAAATGGAAAAAGAGGATTGGGGAAAGGGGAATGGGGAAATGAGGCATGTCCCACTATGAGCCTAGTCTGATGCTGCGACTCTTCCTCCCCCTCCGCCTCCGCCACCCACTACCACTGCTGGGGCGGCACTTATTTCAAACAATTAACTTGATATTGTAACGGCTTTTGTAAAAAGGGAAACGACCCCCCAAAGAACTCTCAAGACCTCAAGAAAGGTCAGCAGTGTGGGGCCAGAGAACAGCCAACTTGCAACTTGCCTCGTCAATGTAGTCAAATAACAAAGAAGCGGCAAAAGCAAAAGAACTTGGCAGCATGTGGTCAAAAGCAAGACAGGGAACAGCACAATGTATACACTGACAAAAAAATTGTGTTGTGCTAACATCAAGATTAAGATCGGCAATCCAAGCTTATTTAGCTTATTCTTGCCCAGCCAAATAAGTCTTAAGGAACTCAAAATGAGCTGAATAGATAGCGCATAGAATAAGGGCCAATACTATAGGGATTTTAAGGAATATTATTATTAGATAGGTTATAGAAAATAAATTTCCTGTAACTGTGTTTATTCAAAAGTCCCTTGTTTCCAATGTTTTAATAGTTTGGAACCTTAGATTTTGGTGTGTAAATACATGAGTAAAATTAACATAAGAATTCTTTAAGGACTTAAATATTTAAGCTGAATTTCTTAAGCTACGAACTGAGTTTTTTAGCAGTGCATGTTATGTGTGTGTAGCGAGCGGTAAATAGAAGTGGTGCCAAAAGAAAAACATAATAAAATCAAACCAAGTGAAGCTGCTGCTGTTGTTGCTGTCGTCACACGAAAGTAAAATAAACTAAAAGAAAAACAAAAACAAAAACAAAAAACAGAAAACAAAAAAAACTCACGAAATGCGCTGAGGCGACGTTGTTGTCCACGATTCAAGCTGCCAATCCCCTTGACGTCACCCTCCACTCGCAGTCCTCTGCAGCTGCTGTTGTCTCTTGGAATTGCTATCAGTGTTACAGCTGGCGGCTGTGTCCTGCTGCTCTTGCTGCTCTCCTCTCTTCTCTACTGTCACCTAGTTGTAAGCACCAGCGACGGGCGTCAACTCTTGTGCTACACAACTTGAACACGAAGTTCATCAACTAACGCGTTTGCCAGAGTTCAGCCCGCAAATGGCAGCGTCCGAAAGCGTTATTATATTTGTTGTTGTTGTTGTTGTTGTTGTTGTTGCTGTTGTTGCTGTTGTTGCTGTTGCTGCTGCTGCGTGTTTGTTTGCCAGCAGAATGAATATTGCCCAAGTTGCCTGGTACGCCCTGAAGCTGTTTGGCTTGGCTTTCGTTCGGCTTTAGCTGCTGAGGAGTACAACAGAGAAACCAATAGAGATAAAGAGATAGTGTGAGGCAAAGTGGGAGAGAGAGAGAGGGAGCACAGTGAGAACACTGAAATCTGCTTCTGGCGACCACCTGTCCTGTTGGCAGCAAGTTTCCTATACTTCTTGCCCCTCTTGTTGTTTGTTTGTCTTATAAATTTACTTACGCTTATTTGCGCTAGAAATGAGCTGGTCCCAACAATCTTGGCCCCAAAGTGCAAAGTCGTCGCTTACAAAGAAATGAAAATAAATAAATAAATAAAGAAAATACCAAGAACAACGACGACAACAACAACAAAATAATGTAAAAAAGCAAAACAAATACAGCTCGAAAGTTTTTTGTGCGTTGACAACAACACGCGGCGTATGCGCAATAATTTTAAAAATTATTGTGCCCAATTGTTAACAAGTGGGAGGGCAGAGGGGAGAACGTGCTTAAGGAGAGACAGATTGACACAGGTGGAAATCAAGCTTTCTATATGATTAGTTGACAGAGCAGATACAAACAAGTGGTACACGAATCCCAAGAAAAGTAATGAAAAATGCATGATAAATTGCTAGTGGCAAGCAAATAATTCCAGCTCTGTTTTACCTGTGCCAAGAAAATTGCATTAAGTTGGACTGGCTACAAATATAACAGGGAAATGTGGTGGAGATCAGAGCTAATATGCAAATTGATTGGGGTAAAAGTCGGAAAAGTTTTGTCATCATCAGAGCACATTTGTCGCCTACAAAGCATGAAGCTAAACTATATGAGCAGTCAACATAGCTCGACATGATTTTACAAGTCCTACCGATGTTACTGTTTTGTTGATTCCATTGAAAAGATTTATGGACATCATTTTTACTGACCTGACAGTTGAATATTGCCTATAAAAAAGTGCTAGGATACAACATGTTCCTTTTATATGGCCCAAGTCCTTTGGCTTCACTGCAGCAAAGTTTCAATTTGATGATTTTGCCGTAATTTTAATAAACATTTGATGCGAATTCAGTTGCTTTTCTTGCTTGTTGCCAAATAAACCTTGGCAATATTCAGCTGGAATTCTAATTTGATTGCAAGCTAAACAGAAAGGCATCTATCTCGCTTTCGCACACGCATTGTACCCCTCTCTCCCTCTCTCATTTACTCCCCATTTGGGTCTCTTGTCTGGCTTTTACTGTGCTGTCAGTTGGAGCTACCCTCAAACGCCAATCAATGGTTTGAACTGCGCGCATTTGACCGAAATCTCCCATAGATTCGCTCCGTCCAGTTAGTTGTTCGCCAGGCAACCCCGCGAAACCCGCGTGTTCGTCAATTCCATTTCGAATCCTGCCTTCATCCTGCCACATCCTGCTGGGTCCGTTTTGTGCACAGGAAATGTTAAATGATAATGCGCGGCACGCATAAAATGCAGTTGCAGTTGCAGTTGTAGTCAGTCCCCTTGTGTTGTTTGTGTGTGCGTCACACATTACGTATACGTAATTTTTATTGCGTATACGTAATGCATTTTGATTTCAGACAACACGCAAGCCAACAACAGTTTGATAGCGCGAAGAGGGACGCAAAGGGTAACAATTTAAATCGTTGGCGGTCATTTACGTGCACGCCATGCAAAATGCATTGCAAAAGTGTATGTGAATGAGAATGAATACAAATACGAATGCCAATACCAATACCAATACGAATGTGAATGCGAATGCGAATGTGTTGTCTACTTTACGGCGCGTGGCCGTTATTTCCGCTTTACGCGTTGCCACTAATAAAAATCGTTTAAAAAACCGCATGACAGCAGCAGCAGCAGAAACGTTAAATAATAACAATCATGTGTAAATTTCTGTCTTTTTTTTGCTGCTGCCTCGTCCACCTACACCCGCTGCACTTGCTATCAGAGACGCCACTTGTTCCAAGCCCTTCACCTGCTCCCCTATACTGCACCCACTCGACACTGTGCTCTCGCTTCTGACAGATTTATGTGGCCCGACAACTTCAAACTGCAACGTGGCGCAATAAATCTCAGCTACAAGAGCCAGCAGCTCCCCCTCTTGCTATCTCGCTGACTCTCTCTCTCCTCTCTCCACTCTCCCCCTACCCTCTCCCCAGCTCTCTGCTTGCATTCACTTGCTGCTGTTGATTTCTTCGCGCTCAGCAGCTGCAGCGCTGGCTAAGCTTATTTGTCTATCTGTCTGTCTGTCTGTTTGACTCACTGTCTTCCCCACTTCTCCCCTCTCTTTCCCCCCCTGTTCGTTTGTCTCTTTTTCCTTTGTCTTCCATTACTTAAATTAAAATCGCGAGGCAAACGCGTTTCGCGATTCTATTACCAAAAGTGACTCAAACCAAAAATATAAAAAAAATACTTGAATCTTCTTCTTGCTGCTGCTGTTACTATTTCGCTTACATTTTGTTGTTCTTGCCTCACTTCTTGACGGCTTTTACACTTTTAAACGTAGCTTTTAGCCCCGTCTGTGTGTGTGTGTGTGTGATTTTTCGTCTTGTCTTTTGGCAAACGAAAAATACGTTAAATTAAATTATGATTTCAGTTGTTGCCCATCTCTTGGCTCTGCGGCTCATCTCTCATCTGTTTCAGAGTGGCCCCGCCTGCTGCTCACCCTGCTGTCTGTCTGTCTCACTGTTTTCATATTCCTTAAATTCATTTTGGCGCGTTCTTTTCCTTTTTTTGTATTTTTTCAGCTTGTGCTAAAAATATTTGCCTGCCTGCGCACGTCCATCCGTCCGTCCGTCTGTCTGTCTGTCCCTCAGTCACTTAGTCAGTCCGTTAGTCAACAAGCGGGAAGACCGCAGTGTGCGTGCTTTTTGGTGTCGGTGTCGCTCTTCTCGCAGGGATTCTGGGAATCTGGTATCCCAATCTCAATCCCCCAATTCTCAGTCTCGTTTTCTGCGCAAATTTTGTTATGCGGCTGCAAATCTTCAACAATTGCCCTGATTTATAATTTCTGCTTAGCAATGCAAAATACTTGAGCCGCAATAGGCGACTGCAGAGGGGGGAGACGGGTGGGGGGGGGGGTGTCGGGCAGGAAGCGGGGCCAACGGCTGGTCGAGAGACGAGAGGCAAGTGGCAGCTGCCAGTGTCGCATGTGTTGGCTTAGCATACAAATATTTTGCTGTTTGTTTGCTTTAGTGCGCATAAATGGCAAGTAGATAAGGAGAGGGGAGTGTGAAGAGGGAAAGCAGGAGAGAAGAGGGGAAAGAGGAAAGTGGGTAGAGAATGTGGGAGAAGTGCAGAATAAATGTGATGAGTACGTTGACAAGAGAGCTGCCTAACCGCCATGCACACTCCCCTTTGCCACCTCCATACCCACCACATCTCCTTCACCGCTTTCGTTTCTCTGTCATGCATAATCCCGGACTGCTGCCACTGCTGCTGCATCAGCCGTATACGTCTCTGGATCGTCATAATGTGGCTGGTAGTGCGCTTATGCATAATTTACCCGCTTGTCAGCCCAAAGAACGAGACAGCGACAGAGCGAGTGAGAGAGAGAGAGAAAGGGGAAGAGAGGAGAGGCGCAAGATATGTCAGAGCTGAAAAGCCTAGAAAAGTCACAGACACATCGCACGAGAAACTCACTTTGACTGTCGTAAAACTGGCAGCAAACCTCAACGCTGACTCCACCAGTCTCCAGTCAAGTTCACAGTTTGAATTTATGCTATTTTATGATCAAGTCACAATTATAGTGCACATTTAAATATATATGCCATAAGCAAACATACAGTCCGAAAAGTGGTAAATTTATATAATATTTTATGGCTTTATTTTATATGACCGAACTTCAAATTTAAGCAGAGAATTATAGTCGTAATTCAAAGAGAACTGTATACATTTTTACTTTACCTAAACCCAGTTTGTCTTAGACATGGTGTAGATAAAATCAAAAGCATTTTTATTTAGTTCAACAATATAAGTAACTATATTTCAATTAAGCTCAATCCCAGCTCAATTTGTTGAGTATTTCACACGTTTCCTTTATTCATTATAAAAGTACTGAAATTTGACTAGAATTTGTAGCTAAATTCTTGAGTGTGTGAGTTGTCGTGTCTGTTAGTTATTAGTGAGAGCATTTCTTTACACTGTGCTACAAAACTCTTGACTTAAATTGGATTGGATTGCCGGAGAGAGGTCCTGCTCATGTTGTTGACTGATTGCTTTGGCGGCGCCCAAGACAAGAATAAAACTCAGGACGAAACAGGACGAACACACAGACTAAACGCAGAAATGCGTGCGCCATAAATTAAAGTAGTTTTAAGTTGCTTTTTTTTTATTCTCTGCTCTGCTCTCCATTTGGTTGTTGTTTGTGGCCATTTCTATTGGTCTTTGTTGCTGTTGCTGTTGATGGTTTTGGGTTACGCTGGAATGGGTTTTTTTTCTGTGTGTTTTCTTTTTTCGGGTGAATGGAGGATGTGGTGGGAGAGGTTTTTAGCATTTCTGGTACCGCCCGCTGTTTGAGTTGGAGTTTTGTTGCTTGCTTTTTACCCTAAAAATAGATACACAAATGTGTTTTAATGGTCGCTTTTTGCCTCGCGTTCTCCTTTCGGCTCGTCCTTCGTCCTACGTTCGTAGTGCTGTGCGTCCGTCTTCCTGCTCGTCCCAATCTCTGCCGCTTTGTTATGCCGTCTGTCGTTTTTCTATGTGACTGAATTTATTTGGTTATTCCCTTTCTCCATTTCGCCACATTCTCTACGCTCTTCTCATCCACATTTTCCTCAATCTCTCGTATATATCTTTGTGCGTGTTTGCCAGCCATTCGCCAAAAGTTTCCTGGCCGCCTTTTTTGCCGAGTCTCCTCCAGCTCGATTCTCGAGTCTGTTCTACTGCCTGCTGCTGCTGCTGCTGCTGCTTACCACTGGGTGGCAAATGGTTTTGATTTGATTAATGAATGTTCTAATTAAGCAAAACCGTCACCTAAGCTTGCTCAGCTGCCATTTGACCTTGGCCAAAAACAAAAATCTAACCAACACAGTAACCTGAGCACCCAGTCAGAGTCAGAGTTATCGCTCTTGTTGTTGTTGTTGTTGTTGTTGTTGCTGCCACGTTTGCTTGCAACGGATAAGAAGACAAATTATTTGGCCAAGTCAGGAATTCCATTTTGTTTCGCTTTCAGTTGAGTTGAGTTCAGTTCAGTTCTGTTTCAGTTCCAATTGCTCCATTTTGTTGGATTGGGTTCAGTTTGGTTTGGTTTAGTTTTGCTTTGTTTTGTTTTGTTTCGTTACTGCAAGTGATTAGCGTTAAATGAAAGTCGAGTCCGTCGTTGAGTCGTTCAGTCCGCAGCACTAAAACTTTATCGAAATTGACTCCAAATTGTTTTTCTCTTCTCTGATTGTCTTGGGCCACAAATTTCAATTATATGCCCACCTCTATGACTCTAACTATGGCAATGGCTTTAGCTCTGCCTCTGCCTCGGACTCTGGCTGTGATTGCGATAATTACGTAATGGCCACTGCCTAATGATGATTGGGGACGGGTCCTGAAGTTTATGAGCATAGTAATTGCCGTAAGTGTAACTGTCCCCAGCCCAAAGAACCTAAACCAGAACCCGAACCCGAACTCCTTCTGTGACTGCTTTCTTGCAACCTGCAAGCTTTTAGTCTATCCCTCTCTATGTCTCACCCTGTCTCCCTCTCTCGTTATCACTTTGTCTGCTTCTTTATGTTGTGCACTCAGTTATGTAAATTTAAAACTTTAAGCACAAGTTGTTGCTGCCGCTTTGTCCCCATGTCCTCGTGTCCCGTGTGTGTTTCGTGTGTCTGCCATATAAATTTAAACAATGTTGAAAACATGCTGCGTTGGCACTTTTTAACCACGCGCCACACACACACACACACAGAAGAGGCAAGCATTTATGCTGTAGTCGCAAAAGTGTTGCATACGTTGAGGAGCCCGCACACAATTTACATACAACGTTTGCCTCTCCTCCGGCCACGCCCCGTTTTCATCCAGCAAAACTGCCACACATGTGTGGAAGTGTATGTGTCTGTGTCAGAGTGTGTGTGTGTGTGTGTGTGTATTTAATGTCGAAATTATGGACGACAATTTTAATGACAATTCAACTTAACATTAGAACGACAACAACAACGTCGACATGCGACCAGCAACAGCAGCAGCAACAACAAGCGCAGACTTTGCTGGTCGTTAGTCGCTGCTACAACAACAACAACAATCTGTACAACAACAGCAGCAACAACAGCAACAACAACGATGACTGGCTTGGCAGCATCAACGGCAGCAAAACAGTTTCCGCATCCGCCAGCCGCCATTGTGCCAGGATGCCAATGCCACACACACATACTCACACACACATACCCACACACACACACACACACATTCATCTCATACACACACATGTGTTGCTGCTGCTGCTGTCGACGACAATGCGTGTGAGTTAAATGTATGCGCATAAATTAATAATTAATTACACAGAATTACATTTCGGGCTTGTTGTATAATATTCATTATTGTTATGCATAAATAAGGAGACGCTGCCTCTCCTGCACACACTCCTCCACTCCCTTTTCCTACTAGCTCACTCATCCTGCCCCCTCTCCAGTCCAGCTGTAGTCCAGTGTGAATGTCACTCAATTTGCTGCGCGCATTTTCATTTGTTAGTTTATGTTGCAGCTCATTAAAATGCCGGCAAATCCTTAGTTTCCTTTTCCTTCCCCTTCTCAACTCTCAGGCACTTTCTCAACTCTTTTTTGTGCTATTTTTTGGTCTCTGTGCAACTGCTGCTCCTTTTCTCTCTCACTCCACTTGTGCTCACATCAATCTTCAAATGTATTTATGCGGAGCTTGTAATATATTTCATTTGATTTACAAGCTACGGGTCCGAGCAGCAAAACCGGACAAGCAGACTTGACAGGACACACGATTTGCATTCCTTTTGATGGGAAGCTTTTAGTCCCTGGGGCATATTCAAATGCTGACTTTGCACCCTCACTCCGAAAGTCAACTATCTGAGAGGAAAGGCATCGAAAGGAATGGGAAGGAATGGGAAGGAAAGGAAGCCCATTATCCCTTGTCAGTGGCACAAACGTGTTTATTGGCTCTACACAACACACAAGGACACATTGCCGCATAAATATCAACGAAATTAAGGCGCAAAATATTTGCCAGGGCAATAAATCAACAGAGTGTCCACTGCCCCCCCTTCCATCTCCCGCTGGGTGTATGTGAAGGAAATTGACCAAAAAGTATTAGTAACGGAAATTGCACAAATTTTCGGTCAAGCAACTCGTAGGGATAACAACAGGATGCTCTGTGCAGGGAATGCAGGGGAAAAAAGATGGAAAATGCTCCCTAACTGTCGCTCACTGTGTGTGGTCATTTTAATTGAAAGCAAGACAAAAGCACAATGGCATTGATGGAGCAGATCGAATATGCATAGACAACAAACAAACACACGCAGACCTAGACACAGACTACAACACACACATGCACACAGATAGAGACTGTGACAGTTACAGTTCTGGAGAAGCGTGTCTTCTGAAAACTGTATCCTTGTTGTATTTATACTTCTAAAGGCCTTTTAGACATTGTTATGCATTACGTTAGGTGTCTGTGTGTGTGTCTGTGTGTGTGTTATTGGGTGTGTGTGTTTTGACAAAGTTTTCCTTCCATTCAATTCTCATATTTCAAATGGCGCCTCGCGCTCATAAGTATGCAACACTTTTTCCCACGAGCCTTCGGCAGCCGCCTGGCAGCCATTTTGTAAAATTTGCATGGATAATTTGTCACTTTGAATGATGTTGAAGCTTTTTGAGTGGGTTAGACGAGACGAGCATAGCATTCCCACCGCTCCCCTCCCCCTCGGCATTCAAAAATGCTTGCGGGAAGTGCGGCAAATGTTACAAATTGTTGTCGTTGCCTGACAGCCCAAAACTGGGGAAGTGGAAGGCTTGAATCGGCAAGGGCAGGAGAGCGTAATGGAGTTGGTTGTGTAAATGCCTTGTGTCGCTTCAAATTTTGGGCACTCACACTCACACACACACGCATATAATATAACATAATAGGAACATGAAGAGTTTTGTCGAAAGGGAAGGGAGCAGAAAAAAACAAGTTTAATAAACCTGCCTTGCCGACTAATTTGACAATAAAAAGCAAATGTTTTGGGGCACAAAACGCACATACCTATAATAAAAAATAAAAAGGGACATAGGGACACAGCCCGATAGCACAAAACGATGGTGAGGGCGGTGAGGGGGGTACTGAGGTTAGGCTAGCCTACCCTTTTTATGGCACACACATGCACGCTAACAGGTTTAAAAATTACATTTAATGACAATTGGCATTGCACAAGCTACCAAAAAACCAGTCCCTGGCCACAATCAGATATACAAATTTAACAAAAATATGGCCGAGGGGGGATGGGGAATCAGGAGAGGCACAGGGGGGTGGGCATTGAGGACATAGCATGTGTGGAATGAAAGTGGTGGGCAAAAGTTGGCTGGCAATGGCAATGGCATTCTCGACAGGTTCGCGCAATTTCCAGCCAAGTTGCTCCCATTAGCCACATAATTTTAAGTGTGTGCGTGGCGCGAACTGGGGCAGGGGAAGTGACTGAGGGGACGGGGACTGAAAGGACATGGCAGCAGTGGGGGGGGCACTGGCAGAACGAGCTCATTTAATATTAAAAGGATTTATGAGACATTTTCCTTTCATTTTGACAACGCAAAAGGACGCACGGCCGAGGCCAGACGGACGGACAGACAGACGGGCGGACAGACGGTCGGCGCACGTCTGAATCGTGAAAAGCGAATGAAAATTTTCCTCGTTCCCCGTCGACGACGTTGATGAAATTTTCGCTTAACAGAATTTGTGACGCTTCGCGTGGCGCCGGCGTTGCCTACGCTCGGTTAAAGGGTTTTACTTTTTAGTCTCAGTTCCACTTTACCATATAACCGCTCTACCTACCCTCCCACTCCCCTCCCACTTGCCATGCCCCGCAAAAGTCCGCACTGCGTTGTGCTATTGTTGTGCGCAGCGTGGCAACTTTTGCGCTGGTTTAGCTTACGCCTGGGAATTATTTGAGTGCTTTTTGCCAACAGCCTCCACCCGTTGTTCTTCCCACTTTCCACTTCCCACTGCTCCCCATTTCCACTTTCCCCATGCCGTTAGTCAACATCCCTATCACGATCCTAAGCGTGTGAAAGTGCAGACGCCGACAACCGCTGAATGTATCAAATAAAAGCCTGCTTACAATGTGTAAGTGTGTGTGTGTGTGTACGTGTGTGTGTGAATTTTGACAGATTTGAAAATTATTATGCAAAATGAATAATTTAGTTGAAAGTGTTAAATTGATTTTACCCTTTCAGTACACACACACTCCCACACACACCACGTCGGAGATGATGGCAACTCTGGCTTGATTGCCAGCGCTGATGGGCATTTCCTCAGTTTTCCAACCATTCCCCGTTCTCCCCCGTAACCCTTCAATCCGGCCATAACACCACCTGAAGGTCCATTAAAATGAGCTTAAGAGTGCCAAAATGATATCAACTATATTTGAGCATTTTAAGCGAAATATTACGCACACAAGCTGCTTAACCAGTGTGTCGTAAATTCCGACAGTACGGAGAAAAAGAGAAATGTGTCTGCACTTAGAACGTAGAGCTGTATTCTTTTATACGGCACTGTAAAGTCATTTCACTTGATTGCTAATTTAAAGTCTACATGCAAAGCTGATTAGATTCAAGCTCTTTGTAATTTAATGTATTTCACTTGAAGTGCTGAAAATATGAAAAACTGAAGGGGTTTTTAAGGAAAACTTTAACATAAGCAAATAATTAAATTTAATTCTATTTTACTCTAAATTAGATCAAACTTTAAAGACCCAATAGTTAAACTGATCAAAGATATTTGAGTAAATGTTTTTGCTGCTCAATCGACACTTTCCTCTCTGCCTACAAGTCCCTTTACTAGACACACTTGAACTCCCTACGTAGCCTTGAGCTCCATGCCAGCTGCATTTCAATCTTACCGCTTTTTATCGGCTATCAATATCAATGAGAGCAACACCTTTTTGTAATAAAACAACTCGAGCATGATGTAGTCAAATGGCAAATGTCGACAACAACTGCTTGGAGTACATCTGGCTGGCTATCTGTGGGACATTATGGACATATGGATAACTGGATACAAGCTCTGTTTCCTTGTACGACTTGTATTGTAACCTGTCCTAGAACACGCCTACAGAGCTTGGTTACACCAAAACCCAGAACGCCCCTCGTTCCTGACGTCATTTGTCAAAAATGTTGTTGGTAGTCAGGGTCGGTCGGAGTTCAACCCAGTCTTATAATCGTAGTATTACTCTCGCTCTGTGTGTGTGTGTGTGTGTGTATGTGTTTGTGTGTGGCTAATATTGACATTCCTAATCTGTGCAGCGCTGTGTGTTGGCCGTTAAAATGCCGTGTCACTTCGTTAGTATGCGTGTGTGGTTCCATTTTGGCTAAGGTCGTCTTGGCCAGATCATGAAATTGGGTTTGGTTAGCGGTATGAGAACTGATTCGCCTTTTGTATTCGTTGCTTATTTCTCTGCTTTCTACTTTCTACTTTCCTTTTTCTATTTCTGGGTGTGTTTTGTTTTTGATTCATGCCGCGCTATCAGCACTGGGCGTGTTCAGTTTGTCCTTTACTCGGCTGCCCTCCCTCGCTCTCCCTCCCTCTGTTTGGCTCATACATATTTATTTGTTGTGCTTGCTGATGATGACATTGCGAAAGGCAGTTTATTAGTTTAAGTAGCTGCCTCATTTGGCAGTGATTAGCGCTGGACTTTTGGCTTAAAGTCTGTTCGCTTTACTTTAATTTTGGCAACAACAACAACAGCAGTAAAAACAACGTTGTCTTGGACGTCATGTTGTTACTTACTTGCAGCACACACTCAACACTGAATGGTATTTTTCTCCTTTGCAAATTGTTAGTAGCACGCCCGCAGCGAGTAGACTTCAGACTCAGACTGGGGCTGAGTCAGAGACTTTGTGCTGGACCCGAACCCGGTCTAGCTGCAGACCTAGACCTCTGGCATGTATTTGCACAACCTGTGTAAAGTGCAGTGCAGCCAAACACACACAAATACACACACAAGCACACACACAACAGCAGCAGAGGGAGTGTCCGTAGTGTGGAGGATATGGGCCAAAGCGATTTGCTTTGCCAAAAGCTGCATGACTAACTTTGTAGTTGTAGTTGCGTGTGTGTGTGTGTGTTAGTGCGAGTGTGTGTGTGTGAGTTGGTGCGACAGCACAAGTGTTTTAATTTTACGACATTGTATGAATTTTACTGCTGGCACAGCAGAAACATCAGCACCGCTGTTACATATCGTTAGCTTCCTTAACGGACGTATCCCACATCTTCTCCAGCGTCTGTTGTCTCCCTTAACCCTAGTGTCGCACCCTCTCTATCCCCATCTATACACCACTGCTGTCTGTGTAGTGTGGCGTACTCATAAATTGCAGCTTGCAAGCTTCAGTGCAATCAGCGTCATCAGCTTCATCCGGCCCTGCAGCGAACTGGCTGAAGAACCATGGGCCAAAAGCGACCGAAAGAGACACCCGTTGACAGAGGGAGACAGCAAGAGTGCGAAAGAGTGGCATGGGTATATAGTGGGCACCGATTGCGTAGCACAGCAATGCGGCTAAACGGTTTAAAAACCCAAAAAATTGCTACACTAAGAAATTGTTTAACGAACCCAGTTAGTTCAGTTGATAAACGTTCAGCTAAACCAATTTTGGAACTGGAACTGGAACTGAAAGGCACTAACAAATTGTAGTGGGAGATTAGATTATGTGATTCAGTGAGCGATTCAGTTCGGAATTGAGCAATTGAACTGTCTAAAAGTTATTGGACAGTCAACTAGTTTGAAACATTTAAAAACAAAGCGACTAAATGAACAGAACTAGTTCCTTTTTTTACCTACAGCAAATTAACAAACGTGAACTAGTTCCCATTTATATGCAGAACTTTTTGCTGTCCTTGGAGCTAGTTTATAAAGTGAATGAACATTTTTGTGGCCCACTGTCGCTTAACTGCCGTCACTTAACGTTAACAGTTTACGCTTGCCTGTGGGCTAAAAAGGCTGGCGTTGCAATACACACACACTTACATAGTAACACACTCACACACATGTGTGTGTGTGCTGTAGTTTTTCTCTTCAGGCGTCTTTGCCTCGCCATCATTTTTGGTGCTGCTGTTGCGCTAACTGCGTAAAGTTGGCACTTGAAACTGTCAGCTTAAATATGCCAGCTGCACACATACACGTACAGAGCAGCACACACTTCACACGCACACACACACACACACGCACACACATACGGCTACTACATAAAGTGCACAAAATGGTGGACGCATAGCGAAAGTTGGAACTGTAAGTTACAGAAGCAGCGACTCTTACGGCTCCTTGCAGTCTGGCGGGCCATAACTTTTGGCATAACCCCTCTGGCCGATCCCCATATCCCCACCGATTATAGCTATATACGTGTGTATATATAATGTGTATGTACATCCCCTTCTTGACTTAACATAAATGTATTTTTAAATGCCTGGGCTACAGCTAAATTAAACAGGATTTCCACTTTGCGCTTTACGCGCTCATTCGTTCATTTGCTGAAACTTTTACTTATACTCGTGTATTTCCTTGAAATTTCTTTCGCTTACATTTCTTTTGTTTCATTTCATTTCTAACTTGTATTTGTTTGCTCTTTCTCTTTCTAGATGGTGACGAGAACGAAGAAAATTTTTGTGGGCGGTCTCTCGGCGCCCACCACGCTGGAGGATGTCAAAAGCTACTTTGAACAGTTTGGTCCGGTAAGTACAGCAAAAAACCAAGTAAAAAAGTAACAGAAAAAAGAATTCTAAGCACACACACACACACACACACACACACACACCTCTATAAATATTGTTTGTCTGGCAACTTCCGAAATAATAATAAAAATAAAAATAATAATAAAAAGAAATCAGAACGACAGTTGCCGAACGAAACCAATCATGCAATCTATGCGCACTGCGCGTGTCATGTCCCCTTAATCCCTCTCCACTCTGCAGAGGTGAGCAGGGACATAAGAAAGGGGGAGTGGAGTATGAGGAGAAGCTATGGTATATCTGCTTGTAAACGCTGCTGAGCAATGACACCTTCACTGGCTGCCACTTGCAACGTTTTGTTTGATCAATAAAAACGCCAAAATAAAAAGTGGAGAAAAAACTCGACCAACAAACCAAAAAACAGAAAAAAGAAAAATAAACGAAAAGTTCTACATAAAAAAGAAAAGCAGAGGAATATATATCCGTACCAAATTCAATCTTGACAAGTACTGCAAAACGCAGACGATGGCCCGACACGTCGATGTCGGCCCCTGTCGCCCCCTCAAACCCTTTTTCGACACCCCTGTCGCACCCCTTTCGCACCCCTTTCTCACCGCTTTCACACGCCTTTCAAACACCTATATACATCCATCAGTTTACCCAAATTCTCTGCCTTCTTTGCTACCTGCAGCAAAAGCAAACTCCACTTAACAGCGGCTTACACACATGCAGATTGCGTGTGTGTGTGTGTGTGTGTGTGTTTGCGGCTGAGTGCTGTTCGAGTGCTCTTTAAGTTCTCCATTCAGCCATGTTTTGGCAGCGGGAAGCAGATTGAAAGCCAAGGGGAGTCAGGCAGGGAAAAAGCCCCAGACTTGTTATAGCGCACAAAACAAATTTTTTAGCACGAGAACAAAAATTTGTTGTGTTCTTGATTACGATACTAAACGAAAATCGATTTGTACAACGCTTCTCCTCTTCGATTTTAATGAGCGACTAGATCCTTCAGCCTTCGAAGCGGATTTCATTAACGATATGCAAAAAAACAACAAAAAATGGCAGAAATGAAATCTCTCAAGCAAGCGGGTTTCTTCTATCGTCAATCTTTAATAGGTATAAGGGATAAACCAGTTTTCTTCTACATTTTTTGCGTTCATCATTAAGATTCACTTTAGATTGGAATTGTGTTAAATTGCTGCGCTTATTGTGATAGCACTTCAAGTTCTAAGAAAGCAGAGCAAGTCTAGAAGAGGGGCTTAATGCAGGTGCCACAAAACTTTATTCAGAAATCTTAAACCTCCTAGATAATCGATCAAGACTCTCAGCCAATATTTGTCTACACTTTGGTTTATAATTTCCACATTTAAACCAGCTGTAATAATTAAATCTACCTCCAACTACGATACTTTCCAGAACAAATAGCCCACTTGCTTATTGAAATGAAATTTATATTTGATTTTGCCACTTTCCAGCTCGAATTACACTTGAACTTGCCACTTTGCCATCATTTTCAGTGAAAATCCAGGTCTGTTCACACCTGTAGTGACTGTAGTCATCGTTATGTCATTTAATACTGCCCCACATTTTCTGTAAAAACTCTCAACGGATTTGAAAACTTCTCTGCCGTTGGCACTCAGGTGATGCGGCAGCTTATGCAGGTGTGGGTGGAGAGCGTAGCGGGGTGGCAGGGGAAGGGGAAGCCTCCTGATAATTGACACAAATTGGCGCAACTTTTTGTCAGCTCTTCAAACCGCCAGCACGTCAACTGGCATTTGCGATGGCTCATTGCGCCCGCGCCCACGACATTCGATAATGCGAATATAATGACGACGCCATTCTATATAGCTTTTCCACCCCCCCTTCCTCCCATCCACTCTACACCCCTGGCACTCTGCTTCTCCTTGATTTAGCTAGCACTCAGTGCCAAAGCACATAAACGCCCATCAATCAAATCAGCGCTCTGTGTGCAAAATGCTTTTAAGTAATTTTCATCATAACTGCGAATGAAGCTGTCAAAATCTATAGCGATCAAATAGTTGAAACACCTATAAATGTAAGTGTGTGTGTACCTATCGAGTATAGCAAGTGGAAACAAAAGGCTGCTTGTCTAACCAAGCGCGAATTCCTAATGGCAAACTTTTCAATTAATCCGCATTTGCAAAAGAAAATTATAATAATAATAATAATAACTTGGCCAACACAAAAGGTGGGCAAAAACGCGCTCTGGGTATTGCCAATAAGCTTGGCAAAAGTTTCGACAGAACGGAGAGTGGAGTGAGGTTGGCTGGGGACGGGGGAAATGCCAGTTGCCAGGTCCACATACTTGGCCAAGTTATTGATTACAACTAATCCCCTTTTGGCTTTTGCCTGCCGCCTCATTGAGCAGCGGCTCGCAAAGAGATTTACGTTTGTTGGCCATAAACAAAATAGCAAAATGGCAAAAACTGCCCCCAAGGCAGAGTCAAAGGCAGTTGAGGCTTAGACGTTAGCTTGGCTCATACAGCCATTGGCATTGCCATAGCCGTATCCGTGTCCGGGATCCGGATCACAACTACCGGCCAGGTGGCCAGTCAGGCGTTAATGACTTTAACGGCCATTTTTCTTCTTCCAAAGATAGACAGAGTAAGGCGAAAAATGTAAATGGAAAAGGAAAAGATGGTAGATGGTAGATGGAATGTTGCTAGATTGTAGATGGTAGAGATTGCCTTTGTCGTTGTCATTGGCATTTGGAGACGGTACAGAGACGGAGGCGCACGGTAAAGATTGATTAGCCAGGATGACACAGTCAGGCACAGTTCCCTGTCCCCTTCCTCCTGCTACTAACCTGGCAAACAAACCGAATTCAATATGATTAATAGTTGTTGCATGTTGCGTAGAAAAGCGACAATCGGAATAACAACAAAACAATAGTCCGGGAATATCGCAAACAACAGCGCGAGATTGTCTATATAGAAATTTATGACCCAAGCAACCAGCCAATTTCATGTTGCCACTACAATCCGCTCTCTCCTTCTCCTTCTCTCTCTCTCTCTCCCTCTTCCTCTCTAGCCATATCTTTCATTTTGTATTTTTATTATTATTACTATTATTGTTATTTTGCTCTTGTCGGCGCGGCACATTTTATTTGCATTCCATTTAATGTTTTAAATGTGGCATTGCATTGTTTGCATTTTTTTCACATTTCTGTTTTAAGGCCGGCATCTAAATGGAGTAAAACGAAACGCGAATGCTCTAGCAATAAAAATGTAAATAAATGTAAGCAAAAGGAAGTGATGAAATTATTTTTAACAACTTGTTTTACTAAGAAATATTGCGACAATTTTTATGTCAGCCCAAAAGTATGCAATGTTTTTTTGCTCAACGTAAATTTCTTTTCATTTTACAATAAAATTTAAATCAGCTAACAATTGCTTTCAATTAAAAAGCAGAGATTTAAAGTGTGTCATTTAGTGCACTGAGTTGAACATATTTATTTTAATAATTTCCATAGTTTTTCTGCTATCAAATCTCTGCTATTTCCAGCTCTTAACTTGCTCTACTTGTAATTATACACAAAGTAATGCTGATTCGCACGGTAGATGGCGCTGCATAAATATTTTGTATATACTTAAGAGCTTAACTTTTGGGTGCGTTACTTGCTTAACAGCAAAGTTTTAATGCCCCGTTGTGAGGCTATAAAAACTATAGCCAGGCTCATTTGCAAACTGATACATTGAAGAGGCGGCTTTGCCGAGTGAGAGGGCAGAAGCCAGAGGGCAGAGGACAGAAATAGTCATAGCTTCTGGCAGATAACCCTTAACCCCGAGCCCTGCGTATAAGCCACATGCACATAGATAGTTGCCACACCTTTTAAATGCAAATCAGAGAAATGTTTTTGCCAAATGCGAAATAAAAACAACAACAAAAAAACAAAGCAAACCAACAAAACAAATGGCAAATTTCAAATTTTCAGTGTGCAAGTTTTTAGTGCAAATGCTTTACATTTAACTGACAAACACACACACACACATAAACACACGCACACTCGCACAGATAGATAAAATGGACCCCAAACTGACCTCAGCTGCTGCAACCTTTGCCACTGATTTTATTGCAACTGCTGCAGCTGCTGCAAACTCTGCGATAACAAAAATTTCACATGCACATAGAAAGAGAGCAAAAGAGAGAGGGCGAGAGAGACTGACCGAGATGGAGATATAGGGAATAGGTGAAAGAAAAAAATAACAAAAATGCAAAGCTCTTTGGCTAAAAAATTGCAAATAAACTACACATTTTGTAAGGCCCCCTTCGTAGCAGCAGCTGACTGCCTCTAGAATCCTGGACCCTTCTCTCTGATCCATCGTTACTCGTCGCCCGTATCTTTCCACGAGTCCCCCACACTCTTGTCCCCATGCTGACCCGAGCTTGGTATGGAAATTTTGCAGTGGCCAACTATCAGGCAGCCTGCAGACATCGCCCTGTGGCTTTTAAAGGTGTTTACGATGTTTGCTTTGGCCATGCCCCAAGGGTTAGTTAATTTAAGCGCTTTTCATAAGCATTTTATAGCAGGACGTATCTACGTACAGGCCAAGTGGCAACAGCAAGTGGTAAAAGTGCATCCAAAGCTGCCAAATGTCCAAGCAAACTAAAGATGTCCCCTCCGTCTCCCTCTACCCACATTCAACCACTTTACAAGCCACAAAGGCTAACAATTTTGCTGTAAGAGCACCTCTCTGAGGGTTATTAATTATGACAAATCATGTTCAACAACAATTGCAGCAAATGTACATAAAAAGTTAATTTTATTAAAAGCTAAATTTATTATTTAATAGTGTGTTAACAAATGGAGAGCAGAGAGCGGTGAATGGGCTTCAATTTTCATATATAATAATATATCTGGAAAGTAATTTAAATTCATTAAGATTTCCTTAACAGCTTTAATGTTCTGCAAATTAATTTAACTGTCAATTTGTCACAGTCACAAAAGTTTATGTTAATAAAACAAAACCACAACAATACAAATTTGAACTTTTGAACCTAAAATTTGAATTAGTCGCCCGTTAGAAGGACATTAGAAGGATCAAGTTAAGTTCTAATGTTTGTATAAAATCATATATCATGTTCTTAACGACAACTGCGGCGAGTATCAACAGTTTCTGTACATATATATGTATATATAAAGTGGTGTATATATATTTTGTATATATAGGAACTGTGCGTGGTTGCGTAGATAGAGTTTCAATCTTGTTTGTTTACCCACCTGCCTGCTGGGATCAGTCAGTCAGTTAGTCAGTCAGTCAGTCAGTCCGTGAGTGAGTGAGTTTGGTCGGTGGCTGGGTCCCCGGTTGTTTGTGTTGTCCTTGTGCCCGTCAGTCAGTCAGTCAGTTTGTCTGTCTGTCTGTCCGTCTGTGCCATAACTGTGGGCAATTTTTGAGGCATTGCGAATGAAGTGTCTCTTCCCAGTTGCATAAATTATGATGAAGCGCAAATCTTCAGTTAGCCGTATGTAAATGTAAATGAAGGCTTCGTGCCTATGTATATATGTGAGTGTGAGAGCGTGTGTGTGTGTGTGTGTGTGTGTTTGTGTGTGCGCGATGAGTGGCAGATTTGCATAATCCTTAGCAAAAGGTTTCATGACAACGCTGCTGCTGCTGCTGCTGCTGCTCGACATGTCAATGTGACTGCAGAGGGATGGGAGACTGCGGATTGCAGAGGAGCGAGAGGGGAGAAGGGAAAAGGGTTTTCGACAAGCCACAAATACTTCAGCACCTCCACCTAAGCTCGTAATTAACAGCAAATATGTATATGTATACGCATATGCAGATGTATGTGCATAGGGGCATATACAAACATGCACACACACACACACTCACACATACATGCATACGCATACATACATAAGCCGGCACTCTACCAGCTGTCATTTACATAGCCAATTAGTTGTACATAGGCAACAACAATTGCCTCCACAACTAAAGCAACAACAACAACATCAGTCGGCAGATGAAGGTGAAGAAGTAGACGAAGACGAAGACGAAGAAGTAGAAGAAGAAGAAGTACGCTGTCCGACAGTCCGTCTGACAAATTTCTGTCTTAATCCCAGCCTTGGCCGCAACTAATTTAATTGTGTTCAATTTGGCATAAAGGCGTTTTAATGACCGCATTTAGCTACTCAGTATCTATATAATATGCTAGATACATTTTTTGCCAAGCTAGTTACAAATGAACGACGCTTAGATACTCAGCAATTAGTTTAAAAATGCTTATACATAGTTACTGCTAAAGAAAGACGATTAAGTTATAGAGTATGATTTTTGTAGAACAAAACTCTGTTGAACTTGAGCTACAAATCAGCTTTAGAAACTCTAGCTCTTGTCTCTGAGTTAGACACACTTTCCCTATACATTTTTCTTTACTTTGGGTTGCTGCAGCTGATCAATAATATATGCCTGTTACACAGATTTCCACTAAACGATAGCACCCTCTACTGTGGCTGGGCAGGAAAATGCAGGGTTAGGAAAAATAACGAACCAAGCCAATGCAGACGAAGACGGTCGTTGTTAATGCTTTGATAGACACATTACTTCCGTCTCAGTGGTTAGGCACTGCAACAACAGCAGCAACAACAACTACAACAACAGCAACAGAAATCTAATACGTCTTGCCAAAGCGAGGGATAACTGTTTGTTTACACAGCAACGACAGGGAACGACTATTTGCCTGGCCCAAATGGCCCGAGCATAAAACCTGAGCCTTGCTCTGCGACCAACAGGGAATGCAAAACTGGGATTGCGATTGGGATTTCCACAGTCACTGCGACTGTGACTGCCACTGTGACTGTGACTGCTACTACGACTCTCTGCTCGATTTTCATGCGTCTGGTCTCGTCTTCAGCTGCTCTGCATATCTGCTTCGTGTCTTGCATGGCTTTAGCAAATTGCGCCAGAAAAAAAGGCAGAAAAGCAAAAGCAAAAACAAAAACAAAAACAAAAACAGAAAAATGAAAGCAACGAGAGCAGATTTCATGCACAACAAATTGTCATGCGGACAGGCAGGCAGCCCACACATATCCACAGACAGCCAGCGCTGCGGTTGGTCTCCTCCTAACCACCACACGCTGTCCCTCTCTCTCACCATCTCCTTCTCTCATGTTGCATCTCCTTTGCTCTGCTGCCTCAGTTGCTGCTCAAGCACATGAAATCCTTACCCAGGCGCAAGTCAAGCAAACAAACAAACCGCAATGACATGCAGGCAAAGCACAGCCTGCATCTCCTACTTCCCCAACCCCCTACTATGCCCCTCCCGTTCTGCACATTGGCATTGCCACAGTTGTAACCGGAAACTGTCGCACTTATTTGGCTACGCGCTAGTTTCGCATATTTCACTGTCAACTTGCGGTAAATAGACTTTAAACAAATATGAAAATAACTTGCAAGCAGCTCACACTTGTATGTGTGCACACTCCATGCGTGTGTGTGTGTGTGTGTGTCTCTAAGTATATGTATTTTTACTGTTGTGTGGCAAAGTGGGCAAGAAAAAATGCAAAAATCTGCAGAGAGCCAAAAGAAAATTTGCAAGTAAACGATGGGTAAGAAAATGGCAAGTTGTAAAGTCTGCGGCTTCTCGTATCCCTGTCAGCAGCAGCTCCCCTACTCCCTTCCTCCTAATCTCCATCTCTCTCTATTAGTGAGTCTCTGTGGGATGCCAGAGTCTGGCCACGTACGTAATGGAAATCAATTGTTTACTTTATATGAGTTTTTCAAGTGCTTATTCAATATCATTAGATGTAGATGAGGTAACAATGCCAGCTGCTCTACACAAGTTGTTTCAGTTCTTGTTGTTGTTGTTGTTGTTGCTATTATTACTATTATTATTTAAGTTGTTGCTGTTGTGCATAAACTAAAACAATCTTAACAGCAGTTGGATAAGGTCAAAGCTAAGCAAATTAGTTTTCCAAGTGCCCTGAAAGAACAAAATAAGCGAAGAAGTCAAAAAAGAAGTCTTTAAACTATCTGCAGCTTATGAGAAATGGCCAGAAAAGCAAAGTTTTCATTTCTTGTCGAGTTGTTGGCTAAAATCATTGGCCAAGTCGCTTGAACAAACAACGTTCTTCTCATCGTCGTCGTTTGAATTCTTGCCAAGAACCTCCAACCTCAATGCGTTTTGTAACTTTTCTCATTTTCAAACGGGGGAATTTTGTGAGTGTATGTGTGTGTGTGTGTGTGTGTGTGTTCGTTATTTTTTATTTGCCAGTTTGCGAAAATCTTAATTTAAAAGCCCAGCTGTTGAATCAAAGGTTAACCTTTCCACAGCCAGCCCTTTTTGACAACAAGAACAACACACACACACACACACACCCGAGATAAGAGCCGAAAACTCATTTTGTCAGGCTGTGTGTATGTGTGTGTGTGAGTGCCACACCTCAATCTCCCAGGCACACACACACACAACAACTTAACCAGTTACAGCTAGCTCTCTCTTTCGCTCGCTTTCTCTTTCTCACTCTCTGTGTATCTTTGGGCAACTCGCGAGAGATGCAAATAAGCGAATATTCATTTGATGATACGAGTATGATTCAGATTAAGAGCAAGGGTATCAGTGTGTGTGTGTGTGTGTGTAACTGTGTGCTCTTGCTACACGTGCCTTTGCCAGCGAGCGACAATTTAAAAGTACGTTTTTATCGCGAACCACGAATGCCAGGGACTGTCAGGATACAGTCTGTCTGCCTGCCTGTCTGTCTGCCGGAGTCCCACTGTGTGCTCGTCCTGGCTGCGGCATCGACAGCTTGAGATAGTCACGTACTCGCCTTTGTTTTTCTGCCATTTTATTTCGTGCCAATTGTGCGCCTAATTAGCGTCGAAATCTCGCAACGCGGCGGCATCTTTGCAATTAAAACGCACTTTTCGTGCGGCAAGGGAGCGTAGTGACTACGAGAGTGTACAAGCAGAGCGAAAGGTAACAGTGTCTGGCAAAAGAAAACACACACACACACACTCACGCAGCTACAAAATGGCGCATGTTGTGCTGCCTACAAAATTAATTTGATTTATGCTGTTTTCAGTTTGTTGTAACTGCAAATGTATCGCTATGTGTGTGAGTGTTGTTTGTTTCAGTGTTTCCCAATTTCAGCTGTTGTTAGCACTGACACTGTCTGTGCCCTGAGCCCTGTGTCCTGGGTCCTGGCCCTGGGTCCCAGGTCAGGTAACGAATTTCTGACTAACAAACGAAAATAAAAAATAAAATATTGCTCTGGCCAAAATGTAAAGTGTCGACTTTTACGTGGCATATGTGTTTCACGTCTTTGCAATAAAACAACAACAGTAACAACAACAGCAACAACAACAACACTAATACAACAGCAGTAACATGACACATAAACATGAACGTTCCTGCGTTTCAGTTGTTGATCTACTGTGTTTTAGAGGCAGATCCTGTTACCTGTTATCCCTGCACATGTGCCAAGTCTAACATGCAACAACCTACATATCAAATGTAAGCAACATATGCAGGGGAGCTATGGTTAGCATGACTACTTAATACCCTGCAAATAGGCACACACAAAAGGTGTAAAGTATTTATTCTATAACTTTAAGTTTAAACTGCTTTATTCAATAATTTCTTAGAGAGACTAAATTAATCAGTCTTAGTATTTCTCCAAGTCTTGAACGGTTAGTTTTAATAGCAAACACACGCACTTTGTGCACAGTAAGCAAACCGTAAGCTAAAACTCTGGATTAATTAAATTTTTAAGTGTGACTTTGAGCGTAAAGAATCATGTTTGCATTGCAGCTTAATGAAGACTTATTGCCAACAGAAACAAATAAGAAGAAATAAAAAAATACATCAACGTTGCCTTTAAACAATTTGAATTTTAAATTGCCTGCCCCAAATGCTTCACTCCAGTCACCGTATACGTATTATTGCTGTTTGACACACGCCCACTAAAGCGCATGGACCCCAAATATATATTATATATGTACGTACAGGTAGAGGTAGAGCATGAGAGTCAACGGTGTGCCTCTCGCACAATGCAAATAAAAAGCCATAAACTTTCATTTAAGTTTAAAATGGCATTTAAATGAATGAGTGGCTGCCACCAATCCAATGTTGCTGCTGCCATGTTGCCAGTTGCCAGTTGCCAGTTGCCAGTTGGTGCTGCCACTTTGTGCCAGTCGCTGCCAGTCGCTGTTTTTTGGGTAGAGCTCACAGCAATTGGCTTTCAGTATGGAATTGAAAAAGGGGCTGGGAACAGGAGCTTTGGGCGGGAAGAGGGTAGAGGGGTTTAGCCAAGTAACACATGTATCATAATTCATTTCCATGTTTTATTTCATTTTAACTGCAGTTTTGGCTGTCGCACTCGTTTATTTGTTGTGGCTGCTGCGTGCAAACATAAATACATATCAAAACAACAGCTAAAGGCTAACAACAACACCAGCAGCAGCAGTAGCAGCAACAGCAACAACTTCCATTAAACCAACAACATTGAAATACATGACATACACGTTTGTACGTGGCAAATACACAAAATGCCTCAAAATGTGTGTGTGCTGTTTAGCAATGTACGCTGTGTATATGTGTGTGTTTTGATATGTGCGTGTGTGTTTCTTGCAAGCAGAAGCAATCAAGTGCCAATTGACATGTCAGACTTTGCATTAGACAACGTCTCGTATGCTTAATATGGCTAGCCACAAAACTGTAGCATACTTTCAAGCGCAGAGTTCACTAAGCAAAATTTCAAGGCTTTTTTCTCACAATGAGTCTCCGTTTCGTTTACTTAGTTGACTTTGTAGAGCTAAATAATATAGCTAAAATATCATATTTAAATAATAGATCAGTATAGTAAGAATGAAACTATAGCATACACTTTTAAGTCCTCTATTTAACCATCAACATTTCTAAGCTAATGGGGAAACATATAAATCATTATAAGCTGCATGCAAGCGTTCTCCTCTTTGATCCCCAAGCCAATTTTGCAGCTCGTTCTAACATTGCTGTGCGCGCTTATAAATATTAAATAAATTAAAAAGCAAGCTAATTGTTAATCTGTGCGGCTTGTGGCTTTGGCATATGTGTTTTTGTCAACAGCACTGCAGCTGCTGCTTCTCCCTGTCAACTGTTGTTGTCTATAGCCACTAACAAGCTCAGCTCTCTCGGCTCTGCCCCTTTTGAGCCTGCTTTTGGTCTGTTGCCGTGTTTTAAATGTAAAGCACTTGCTGTGGTCGCTTTGAGCGACCTAAAAGTTAATCTCTGCCAACCGCTGACCAGGCAAACTGAACTTCCTCTACACAAGCCAATCCAGCTCCTACACTCCCCGAGCTCTAGGACTTTCCAGCTGCCACTCTTTTTGCCTGGTTAGATATTTAGCTGTGTGTTCATTTCACTCTCTCTCTCTCTCTCTCTCTCTCATTCTCTCGTTCTTTACTGATACGCTTTGGCCCAACCACAAGTTACGTTTTTACAGAGAGCGAGCGAGATTCATTCTGTTTGCTTGTTTGTTTGTTTTGTTTGCTTATTTTTCAGTCACTTTTTATACATTTTCGTTGACGATGTGGACTTTGTGTGTGGGTGTGTAAGTCTGTGTGTGTGTCGTGAAGTCAGTTTGATTTGTGCCAAGCAAAAGAAGTCAACCAGCCAGTCCAAGATAAATCGACTTTCAACGCAACTGCGGGCTTAAAAAATCACACGATCAGTCATTACACACACACACAGGCACACGCATACTGCTAGTTATAGCATAAGCACTTATGTGGTATGTATGTGTGCGTACCCAAAGTCATTTTCTCACTCTTTTTTCCCCATTTCTTACTTTTTTTATCGCAAATGCTTTAAATTTTTTATGCAAGCTGCGCTGCTGATTTGGCGATAGTGTCGTCGTCCACGTTCACATTCTCATTCTTTTTGCAGCACTCCAGCACTTGCTACTGCTGCTGCTGCCTCATCTTGTCCTTCATGCACATCCTCGTCATCATCGTTGCCTGCAGCACATAAGTCATTTTTGCAGCGCACTTGTAAGAATTCACACGAGCTTGCGTCCCATCCGCTGCAAGTGGAAACCCGCATCCTGCGTCACTTTAGCGTCTCAATAGTCTGTTACTAATACGTTTTCTGTACGGCATGTGTGTGTGTGTGTGTGTGTGTGTGTGCTGCCATTTTAATGCCTTTTCATGCTGCATACTGCATGCAACATCCACAGAAACGGCTGCTTCGTTTCGAGTGCATAAAAGCAGTGCGGCGGCAATGTTAAGGAGCTGCTTCTTCAGCTATCAGCTATTGCCGCCAAAGCTGCTGATGCGTCACTGCGTCAATGCGTCGCAGGATATTACCGCCGTCATTCAACGGCACTAAGCGGAGCAGGAGCAGAAGGAAGAGCAAGACGAAGAGCAGCAGTAGCATCAGGATGCGCTGCCTCAGTTGCTTTGGTTACCAAGCTTGCAATTTCCAGTTCTCCCTCTGTCGTTTGGCACGCACACGCGCTGGACGGCAGATAGCAAAGAGAGTGGGGAATAAGATAGTGAAAGAGAGAGGGAGAGAGAGGGAGAGAGAGGGAGAGAGAGGGAGAGAGAGGGAGAGAGAGGGAGAGAGAGGGAGAGAGGGGTGTGCCGCGGTGGTTGTGTGGCGCCTCAATACTCTGACGCTTCCGGTATTTATGATGCAAGTAATCAAATTGAATGGCGCGTTGCAGTTTCTTTCGCCTTTTATTTGGCCAGGCTGTGGATGATGCCTTTTGCTTACAGTGTGCCTTGCCTAGCAGTGATAAATTCAAGCATTTCTTAACACCCTTCCATCCATCTCCACCCTCCCATTCACTCTATTGTATGCCGCCATTACGCCATCCGTTGGCGCAGCATAAAAAATTGTGCGAAACTTTGAGCTTTCTACACATTTTCGTCGCTTATCAGCGACGTCTGCCTGCAGTTTAAGTCGAGTGGTAAGAGGGAGGACAGGGTGATAGTAGGAGTGGCAGTGAAAGGGGGTGGGGCAGTGGCAGCAGCAGGCAATGATAATAATGAACGTGCATGAAAAATTGCAAGTTGACTGAAAGAACTTGGCACTTGGAACTTGGGCATTACCTAAGGCGCAATAAATAATAAGTACCAGTAGCAAGTAGCAAGTAGCAGTGTGGCAAGAAGAAGATGCAGCACAAGGCAGCTGTGAGGAAAGCAGCAAACCTCAACCTGAACAGAATGGGCGCATAATGAACGACGTCTTGAGGCTCTGAGCTGAACTGAGAGCTGTGAGCTCCGAGCTCCGAGCTCCGAGCTGAGCTGACTTGCATAATGCTAAATTAGTGGCCATGAGAGAGATGAAAAAGATGAGTAGTGGAGGAGTAGAGGAGTAGAGGAGAAGAGAGGGGTACAGCTAAGGAAGACGATAGAGAAAGACGGACCAAGCTCAAGTGATTTACACCGGATGCGCTAGTGATTAGGGCCAGTTGACGACGTCGAGTGTTCACTGTGCCTGTTTCGTGCTAACTGTTGAAATAGTTTTCCAAAAACTAATATAAGCACGGTACATTTACACTAATGACTTTAAAGTAAATCATTTTAACAGCTGCGAATGCAACAATTTCACATTAATTTTGTAGGAACATGAAAATGGAATTCAATTACTGAAGAGTTGAAAACGGCTTTAGTTCTTGGTAGGGGTAGGAATTAGTTAAAAGATTAAACATAGAATTCCAGTCTGACCTTTTCTGAAATCTTCTCAATAACTAGTAAGCTTTAACGAGAGATTTTTTATGAAAACGTATCTGAAATAGGTTGCCAACCTATACAACCTTTCCATAAGCTTCCTCTTAATCAACTTTAAGTTAATATTTTAAAATGTTTTCCATGATTTTTCCTCTCTGTTTAATGTAACTTTCTTTAAGGCGCAGATTAAAGTTGCACTTAATCATAAGCGAATCTACTGCGCAAGCACGTTATTAAGCACTAATGAAATCCTCTTATGGATCAAGTAGTAGTCTCCCCCTCCCCACCCTGTGCACTACCCTTTCAGGCTTGTATGGGCGAGCTAGTGAATGGAATCAGTGGCTGAATCGTAGTCTTTTGGCGCTCTTTACCTTACCAAATAAAAAATAAAATATATATATATATATATATATATATATAAAACCTGTGCAGGAACAGTGAACAATGCGTTGTTGGTGGGCATGGTGCTTTAAAGCTTATGGCTTATAGCTCAGAATCCTTATTCCTATTCCCATACCCATTTCTGAGAGCAGTCCCAATGCCAATCTCGTTGGCATTGCCATGGCCAGGAAGCGGGCCATGAAAAATGCAGCTGCTGCTGAAAATTTTTGCTTTTGTCGGCGTTGTTTTTCACGTTGGTCAGCGAAAAAAATAACACACACAAAAAAAAGGGAAGAAAATAAAGAAGTTAAGTAGAGTAAAAAAAAGAAAGAGGGACAGAGAAATTATCCGACTTGGTTGATTTATGTTTTTGTTATTGTTTTTCATAATCCTGGGGCCAAAGGCAAGAATGTAAAGTGAGAAAAGCTGCAGAAAGAGAAAAGTTACACACAGCTGGCACTTGGAGATAACCCTAAAAGTTAGCTCTAAGGACTCAATCAGCGTGGCTTCTAAGCAGCTTGCCAGCTTCCTGTCTCGAGTCCACTCGAGTCCTGCGTTCTGCGTGCAGCGTGTCCTTCGTGCAATAAATGAACAAATTAATTAAGAAGTGGAGCTTGCCGTGAATTGTTGCACGACTGCCAGCTCAAACTGGCCAAGGGGCAAAGAATGTCAACGCAGGCGACACGAGACACGGGACACAGGACACGGGACGCAGGACATGAAATTAATGCAGCGCTGCTAGCAACAGTGGGAAAGGGACACAAGAACAAAGGCGAAACAAAACGTTAGCGTTAACGCTTCATTGCATCCCCGGGGCAAATATACGCCCAGGTAGTGGCTCAATCTATCTCCTGCCCTTCTCTCTCACTCTCCCACACTCCCCCCCTGTCACGCTATCTCTTTTCAACTATCTCGATTTGTCGAAGCTGAGCTGAAAAGCAGCTTAGCCTGCAGGTGATGCGAGCGACAACGCAAAATCAATCGAGAAATCCATGGACATGCATAGTTGTCCACCTAAAACTGGAATACGTTCATCCATTTTCTATTCCTTAACGATTCCCTTACAGCTACTGCTACCGTTTCTATCCAGTTTCCGTTGTCGTGTCCATGTTCCCTGCTCCGTGTGTGGGCACGTGCTGGTCAGCGCCAATAACGACGTAATCTGTTTATATCCCTTCTCCTCTCCTTTTTTTTTTTTTGTCTTGCCATTTTCTTTTTGCCGGGCATTGTGTTGCGCACTTTTTCCATTTGTCCATGCTCCACGTTGTAGCACGTCGTAGCTGCTTCAATTTTCTGGCCGCCAGTTTTTGTCGCTTGTCCATGGATTGAGTTGTTATTTTTCGCTTAGTGCAATTTATTTTGGCCAAGTGGCAGGCAACGGCCAACAGCACAGCGCTTAATTTATTATGCCAGCTACCCGCTCGCCCTTCCCCTTTCTATCAGCCTCTATTCCATCTACTACTTCTTATCCCTTCACGTTCCCGTTCTCTTCCCTCCTTCTTGCTGCTCATCACCCAAAATTGTGCTGCCCATTGTTCAACGGCAGATAAAAGAAAAATTAAAGGCAAGCGAAATGAAAGTCGTCTGCGATGTCGTAGCAGCAAAAAAAAGCACACGATGAAAAGATGGAATAAGGGAGAGCAAGCAAGAGAGAGAAGGGGGCAGTGAGAGAGAGCAGGAGAGTTAGAGGGAGCTGGAGGGGGCAGCGAAAACGTTATTAATTTGAACTTTGAAAAATTGTGCAATGGCTGAGCCATCGAGGCATTCATTTATTAGCAACGTGATAAATACTTTCAATTTTCCTTTCAATAAATGATAACGTAATGCCCTCGCATTATACTAGATCAATGGCGGTTCGCTGTCAATACTAACTATCTATTATAGAAAACAAATTTATTTTTCAACTTTTAACAAACTGACAACAATAAATTAGAAATTGTTACAGCTGAAATTAAATACATTTGTTAAAATAAAGCAGACAAAAAAGAACTCTGATAAACGTTCGAGTTTTATCAAATGCAAATGATTCTCACAAGTCCTCGTGTAATGAGTAGAAATTGTAATTTCTAGTAGCTAGTTGAACCAAGTGTCCGGCTTTGAAATTTAAGTGAGATTAATGGCATATAGACTTGTCAATTAAAGCTCGCTTGAAGCCTCACAAGCAACTTGCTTTGACAGCTTTTTTTGCTGTAAAAACTATATTAGCACAGAGTGTCAAAGCAGGCACTTAAAGTGATATTAATTGCTTGTACTAAATATTGATTGATGCAGGCTTGGACTTAAAGGGAGTGAAGTAAAGTCTTTGATAAAGAAACTGAACACTACTAAAGCTAAGCCACTTACAAAGCCCCAAATATTCAATTGTTATAAAAACTTCGGCCTAACTTGTTTAGCATAGAAATGAGTTTAGTTCATCATTGAACTAGCCATTTATGCTAATCAGCGAACAACTTAATGTTGTCAAACATCATTCAGTGTGCTCTGCATGTGTGTCAAGCCAGCAAACAACTGGCCAAGTTAGTTATTATGTAGACTACACTCGATGTGCACATAAAAAGAATATCAAATTGTGATTTGACTGCGATTACGAGAATTGCGAAACATTTCGCATTATTGTTTGAATGTACAAAAACAAAAATAGCCAAAGAAAAATGTACAAAAATCAGCAACCATCGATTATTTTGACTTTGACTGAGTGACAAACTGACAGACGGACAGATGGACGGACAGTGGGACAGTGGGACTGAGTGAGTAAGTCGCATACGCGTCAATTGCTGTGATTAGCATGAAAATCATTACAAGCACAAAATGAATGGCAAATCACAAAATGGAAAAAGAAATAGAAAACACCAGAGGAAGAAAGATCGAGAGAGAAATGGAGAAGGAAAAAAAATGACAGGCTGAGGGTCCGAAAATAGAAAAATTCTCGGTCATTGCTTTGTCAAATGTGTTTTGGAGTTTTTGTCTCCCTATATACACTAGTATGTTTGTTTGTGTGTTGTTGTTGTTGTTGTTATTGTTATCTCAGATGTGTCAGAGTCAGGCAAGGGCTGTGCCGAAAGTGGAGCAAGAGGAGCCCTACGAGCAGGCAGTCAAGCAGACAAAAGGCAGCCAGTGAAAAATCGAGTTAGGCAAAACAAATAGCAAAATAGTTTCGACGGCGATGGCGACATTGACACAAACAACAGCAGGAATATGAAAAAAAGCCAGAAAAACAAAAAGCTATAAAAGTAGCTAGAGATGAGTGGCAGCAAAGAGGGAGAGAGCGGTGGGAAGAAGAGGGGGTAGCTGGAAGTCGAATGGTGACGGCCCTTTTGGGCCGTTGTAAAAGTCAAGCGAAATAATATTTTCCGGGTAACAGGCAAAGGCAAAACCAACAACAACAACAACAACAGTAATAGAAATTGGCTGTGCTCCTCTTCCCTCTCCCCTCTTCCCACTCTTACTGCTCTGCCAAATATTACTCGAAGCGTAACATTGAGAAAAAAACAGAAGAGACGACTGAGAAGACTGAGTAAACTAAGAGACACAAGGATGAGACGAAAAGTGGCGCAGGATGAACTTGTGGCCATCATTGTAGGCAATTTGCAAAAATAGCAACGATTTCTCTCACTCGCTTTCTCTCTCTGTTCCTCTCTCTCTGTCGCTCCTGCTCTTTACTTGTTTGTTGTGGCAGGCAGCAAAGTTAGTTTAAAGGAAATCAAAATAAAAATCATAAAAATGCACAACGTGGCGCGCGTTTGTTAAACTCTCGGCCAACTAGGAAAATGTGCAAGAGTTGTGGAAAGAGGGGTAGGGGTAGCGGGGGGAAAGTAGGGACAAGCGTCGCAGACAAAGACAAAAATGTTGCCTTGGCACAAAGATGAAAAGTTGTTGCTGTTTATGGCGGAAGTAGATAATGCCAAAGATGAACAAGGCGAAAGCAAAAGACGCTGCTGTGACTGCTTCAAAATGCCAGTCACACAGGAGAAAACCAGCGGGAAGAGAGCCGAAGAGAGAGTGGGAAGAGAAATGAAGCTTAAGGGTCGTCGCTTGGGTCTATAATTTTGCCATTACAAAACAATAGTAAAAACAAACTGCAACAAAGTTTACAGGCAGCGCGACAGAGTCAGAGGCATGTGAAATAAGACGGCAATAACAACAAAGAGAGAGCTAGAGAAAGAGAGAAAGAGAGAGAGGGGCGTAGATAGTAAGAGCTTTGCTGCATGAGCACATTGTCGCATTATGTGCAATTATTGTCGCAATTATGGCCAGACAATTGTCAGTTTTGGCGCTAGTTTAGAGCTAAGACAGAGACGACTGCGAACTTGCATATTTGTTGACATTTTGGGCCAGTGCCATTAATAACACTCAGCCAAAGTAGGCAGAGACACACAGGGAAAAAGAGTCAGAGAGAGAGGCAGAGGTAACGCAGCTAATCAACAATGTGAGGCTCAGTCAACTGCTCGCAGCAGCCCTTAGTTTGCTTGTTAAGAGCAAAACAATCCCTTACGTGCGATAAGCAGAGCTACACCTCTACCCCTGCTAGCCAGGTCCCTCCTGCCCCCAGCACCACATCGATAAAGTCAACATGAAGCGTGGCCCGTGACCAGGCACGAGGGAAACAAACACTCAGCGAGAGTACGAGAGTTGGGGAGGTGGAAAGATGAGGAGAGCAAACGTGAAGCCTACGCAGAGTTCAGCTGTTTTGTCACTTATTCACAGCACATTAAACAATTTGCTTTTTACGCCGGCCAATAACAGCAACAACAAGAACAACAGGGCTGTGTTGGATATAACAGCCATACCAGTTAGAGCCAAGCTACCCTCGAGGCTGTCTAGATGGCCTGCTGCCTAGCCAACCGCACATTTTAATTGTTCTCGTCATGAACATGTCATAAAGCAAATCAGATTAAATGCGTCACTTATTATTGTGCCCGGGCTCATGCTTGTCTGTGTGTGGGTGGGTGTGTATGTGTGGGTGTTTTAGGCCTGTACACTGTATGCGTGTGTGAACTTTGTTAACTGCGGTCAAATGTGGTGAGCATATCGCGTTGATTGCAGGGTCGGAGACAACATGGGTTGCCAGCATATCGCTTTTATTGCATATTACCTACTCCAAAGCAGGCACAGTGGGGCAAAGCGCATTAACATAGGCAGCAATAATTAAAGAGTGAATGGAAAATATTTAAAACTTGATTCATTTATGACTCAAACATGTCTGTGTCTTAAGTACAGCTGAATCAAGGCATTTAAAAATATAGTTTATCCCTTACAAAACTTTGTGGCAAGTCAATTAACACTTTGTGTACTCATGAGCTGCACATTTGATTACAACTTGCTCATATTCCCCAACGAAAATCGATTTGCACATATGTCAAAGTTTTGCTTAGTTAAGGAAATTAGTTAAGGCAAAAGCCAACGAAAACTTTGCCAATAACATAATCACAGAGACAGAGACTTTTCCTCAACATTTTAGCCAGATAGCTTTAATTGATTGTTTAAGAACTGAGATAAGTATCTACAGGCAACAAAAAAAAAAAAACTTTGCTCCACTATGCAAGTTATTCCACCTACCACTGCCTGTCTGAGCACCCACCTGCGCTGCCCCCTCTCCTACCGTGCTCCTTGCCACTTGCTGTTGGTGTTAAGTTGCATGTTAGATTGTGCGTGCTGCTTAATTAGTTGCAAACTGTTTCCATCACTGCGAGATGCGAGAGGCAGAGGCAGCAGGTCAAGGGATGGCTAAGAAGTGGCAGCAAGCAGAGGGGGAGTGGAAGGTAAGTGTAATGCAGGGGCGGAGCACCACTTCAAGGGGGGGCACTTCATATAACTTCCGGCTGCTTCATGTTAAGCACACGTTTTCGGCTCAACATCATTTTATGTAAGGTGTTTTGCAACTTTTCGCGTCGCATTAAGTAAATTGACACCGAAATCATTTGGCCCGTGGGCGGGAACGAGAGCTCAACAGCGAACGGACGAGTGGGAGCATTTCCGTTTCCGGCTATGTCCGTTCGGTTCCGGTTCGGTTATCTTTTAATCGTTTGAGCAGCAAATATTGATTTCTAATATTGATGCAATTCCATTTTACAAATTTGCATACCAAATTCTGATTGCTCAGGGACTTGGAGACACAGCACACACTCTTACACACATGACAGACACACACATATGTCACACACACACAGTTGCTGCCAAAAGTCATAAGTGTGTGTGGATTTTTTTTGTTTGGCCGTCACACACAATGAAAATCGGCAAGACTAGAAAAGTGGAGAAGCAAGAGTTTTGAAGGGAAAAGCAGAGCGAAGAGAAAGCGTACAAATTTCTCTACTGGCACTTGACGCGCGCCGGCAACAGTCGATTAGTTGCACAGACAGCACAGAAAAGGGATAAGAATGGGGACAGAGGCACGAGTCAGATACACTCGAATAGTCAGACACAGACACAGATACAGATACAAATACGAGTGCAGAGACGCATACGAATATCGACAGATAGTGCTTTTTGTTCTATGTAATCACAGCAACAATAACAACAATAGCAATGGCAATGGCAATTTACAAAATGAAAACATAAAATAATAAATACGATTTGACAGCGAACTATTGTAGATATAAAGTAGTGCTACGGTAGTGCTAGTCGAAGAATTCCCAGTTTACTGGGCGAGGGGAAATGTTATAATGCGCTGGCAAACCCAAATCGGAAACGTAGGAGAGCATGTGTGTAGAAAGACACGCAGAGAGACACAGAGTGGCAGTGAGAGAACGAGGAATAAAGGGAGCATCTACATAATCATATTATGCTTGACTGGCACGACAAACCAAGCGCACAAATGTGGGTCCAACTGCATTGAGAAAGAGACAGAGAATGGGAACAGAGGAGCAGAGATTCAAGTAATTTGACAGGCGACATACATTTCACGTGCTGCACACAGGACAGCCAGACAGACGGCAAGACAGAAGCAACTGGACAGCTGGGCAGAGGTGAAGTAGAGAGAGAGAGAGAGATGGGAGAGAAAAGAGAAAAGAGAGTGAGGCAGGAGTTGGGGGGAAAACAGCTGCGCAAATCTGTTAGTTCAGTCAGTGAATTGATGAGGGGCAGCAGCGATAAAAAGGCTTCTGAATTGCCTAGCAAATAGGTTCAGTTCTGTATGGTTTGTAGTTTGCAGGCCATGATATGGGCCTACCAAACAGACAGACAGACAGAGAGAGAGAGAGAGAGAGAGCAGCAGAGAGAAAGAGAGGTCAGACAGTTGGAGCGACAGCGCCACCTGGCAGCTGCCAAAATTGCAAAATTGAAATTGAAATGCGAGTGCTGCTGTAACGTCTGACACAGGCAGAGACGAGCAGAGCTAGAGCCGGAGTGTAAGAGTGAAAGAGATGCATACGCATGCATAATACGCATACGCACCGTATTGCACTTGGCTGTAACTGCGGCTGCTGTCGCAAAGACAAGCCAAAGCAATTAATGTAATGAGCAGCAGCATGTCAGTGCAATGTCGACGTCAACATTTTTGCACAAGAATTTTCAATCAGCAGCGGCATTCAAACCCACCTCGTGTGCGTGAGAGTGTAAGTGAATGCTCGTAATGTGCAATGTAATTGTTTAAAACCAAGCTACTTAAGTGCCAGCGTGTGTCTGTGTGTGTTTGTGTGTGAACAAACAAAAAGTCCAATCAGGCTTGTATTAATGAGACTCTGAGCCCGGCTAAGGGTTGAGGTATGAGCTGCCTTTACACGGACAACCCCACTGTACAGGTGTGCGGCTGTGTGTGTGTTTGTTTGGAGTGCTGCTCGCATTCATTTGCATTTATGTTTTGTGCCAACTAATTTGAAGCTGCTGTCAGCGAAACAAAACAAAATCAGCGACAAGCCCCTGCTTGACAAGACATGTTGCTACCTGTTCAAAGTGTATACATATGCCCACACCACCTGCTGCCTTAAAGGCGTCCAAGTGCATACAAGAACAGTAACAAAAGCGAACAGACGCTTCCTTTTTTTACTTTATCGCCCCGCTCACACATGCATACAATATGCATACTCATTAGTTTGGAGTGGTTCCGTTAACACAAGAAGACGCGCCCCCCACACACCGCCCACTACCTCTTTTCTTGCCCTTCTGCTACTGCTTTCTTGTCGACTTGTCAGTCAGTCAGTCTTCATCATCATCTTGTTCCCTCATCTATTTGTCAGCCTGTCTGTCAGTCGTATCTGTTTGTACCGTTCCAAAATAAATAAACCCTTTATTTTTAGCCAGTCTTCTGCCTTTTGCCTCCGTGCCACGCCTTTTAAGTTGCAGCCAATTGTTATTGCAGTCGAGTTGTGAGTTGTGAGTTGTGAGTTTTGAGTCCCCTGCAACTTATGCAGCCAGCTTTTTTCCAGCTCATAAATTTTTTTTTCGCAATCTCGTTCGCTTTTCTCGACGGCGGCGGCTTTCAATGTCAACCGTCGCAGCGGCTTTTGTTTGACGTCGTGCTCTCGGTCTCATGAATAACTGATTAAAACCTTTTTGGTTTGTCGCCTGGAACGGGGACAAAGCCAGTCTACCAACCTGGACCGATATGAATGCCGCTTTCTCTGACGCTGCTTTCATTTAAAATGGCTTGATAAAGCCGGACCGAAAAGCAGTGTGAGGGGAGAACATAAAAGAGAGAGAGAGGTGGAGTGGGGTAGTGCAATGTCACCAACGGTTTAGTTATTGTGGCTCTACTGTAGTGATAAATTGCTCTGATGTGGATAGAAGTTTGTTCAAAAGCGAAACTAAACGATTGACAGCAGTTTGATGATGGCAATTACGTCTAAAAGCCAGTTAATGTTTACAAAATAGTTGCATAACTGTTATACTACACGATATTTATCAGTTATTACTTATGGGAAATATATTTATCTGTATAATTGATTCCAAATCTGTATGAATGCTCGTAATTTAGTCATTGTAGGTATAAAAGTCATCTCAATAAAAAGATTTATTCCACTGCATTCAAAACAGGAAATATCAGCAATCCTTTGCCTTATAAATTAAGCATTCAATATGATTGACTTATGGCATTTTAGCATGCCAAACTATCGGAGTCTCTATTTGCAATCCATTAATATTTTATACCTGCCATAAAAACCGTTATACTCGTTTTTGACGCTGACATTTGCAGTCATTCTAATTGGTTGCCAACAACTGTTATACAAAATGTTTTATCAGCGCTGTACAGTGTACACGTAATTTGGGAAACTTTGATGCTCGCATAAATTGCACATTCAACAGTCAGAGTCATAACTTGCATCAGTTCTGTTGGTTCGCTTTTTGCAACTATCAATTGAATGCAATTCATGTGCTGTGCATAAACGTTATTTGGCCATGAAGACTTTGTTCAAACTCATAAATACAACATTATTTTCACCGTGAATCGCAGCTAAAATCGATGTCTTTGTCTTCGACTACATCTTGGTCTTTAGCTTCGTCTTCATCTTCAGCTTGGGCAATGTTTTCGTCCTCGTCTTCGCCTTCGTCTTTGTCTTAGTCCTGGTTTGCCTTCGTTGTCTGTGCGCGTCTCAATTCACTGCACATTTTGCAAATAACAATCGCATTTTTTGAATAATTCAAATCCACTTTGTTGCCTGCCTGTCTGTCTGACTGTCTGTCTGTCGGTTTGCTTTGCTGTCTGACGGTCTGCCTTTCCCACAGTCCCATCCAGCTTTCGTTTTGTGCTTTCTTTCGAATCGCGCAAAACGCTGTGGCATAAGAAAAGCGTTTTAGCCAAACCTTCAAACTGGCAACTGGTAACTGGAAACTAGCGCATTTGCCGTATGTTTTTCACTCGCTTTTGTTGTGTTCGTTGCGCTGCATAAAAAATGTATAGCATAGTTTTGCGCGCTCCCATTGTCGCCTCCTCCCAATTCCTGCTGCTCTTGTCCCACGCACAATAGCGCACAATTAGAGTTAGCACTGTTATTAGGCAGGCAATGCATTCAAATATTTAAGCTCTGCATCATTTATTGTCTTTGCGTTGAATTGCAGTTTTGGCGATTTAAATTTGCATTTAAATATCGCGATTTAAATTTAAAACCAAATTGTGCTTACACTTTTTTTTTGTGCTTGACTCTGGCGTTGATTTTATTTAGTAGCGATAGGTTGAGTGAGACTGGACGAGAACTGGCATGCGGATAGGGACCGGGACCAGAACCGGGATCAAGACCGGTACCGGGACCGGAGTCGGGACCGGGACGAAAGCGTGCCCACAATTCAAAAATCAATTTTCATTTGCAAAACGATTACATTCACATTCATTCAATGTTCGTTGGTTCGCAGAATACTTTTATTTTTTGCTCCTGCCATGTGTGTGTGTGTGTGTGAGTGTGTGCTGGTGTTGTTGTGTTGGTGCTCTGCTATCGGTTCTCTTACACTCGAATGAACTTTTATTCAATTTGCAAAGCAACCACAAGCTGCACAATAGCCGTTTTAAACACTCAACCAACCAACGAACCAGCGAGCAAAAGCGGCCATTTCGTCATTCCCTGCTCAACAGGAATACGGAGTATAACTCTTCCCTGTCCCTCTCTCTCATCCGCTCTACTCTGCTCTTTTTCTCCTGCTCCTTCGCTTCATTCGCCTGCTCTTCATCAAGCTTTACCTCGCACTGAGCCACATTCTCATCCTGTTCGTCAACTGACATTTGCATGTCCAACTGTCTGCACTTTCTGTCCCTCCGTCCGTCCGCCTGTCCGCCTGTCGTTCCGGCGTTCATTTAAATGCGGCTTTGGAGGCTGCCATAGTCAACCGACTAAAATATTCTCGTACTCTTGCAATTTTCGTGCGTTTTTTTTACCGATTTTCTTTCATTTTCTTTCATTTGGATTTTTTTGGTATTTTTTGGGAAGTTGGCAAATTCGAATGCATTTATTCATGTGCTGACTGTAATTTGTTATATTTTCAAATTGCTATACTGTTATACGGTTGAAACTGTTATACTGTTATACAGGCAAATACTGTTATACATTGAAAGGCAGCCAAATATGCAAAGAAGAGCATAGCTTACCATTTTAATACTGGCGCATACATCAAGTCCTTGTCCCGTGTCCCTGTCCCTGTCCCTGTGCCGTGTTCTGTCCCCGCCCCTGCCCTTGTCGCCAGCCGCCCACTGTCGCACAAAGGCATGTAATGGGCCAACTAAAGACTGGCGCAGAGCAAAAAGAAAATGTAAGTATGTAAAAATGAAACAAATACATAATAAACAAAACAATGGCGAAGGGCAGCTGGCAACAAACAAAAGAATGCGCTCGTAAAACCGAGATTTAGGCCGTGCCACATTTGTGACCAAAAATATACACAACACAGAGACAGAGGAAGAGAAATGGAGCAGGAGATGGGGAGAGATATAGGAGCAGCAGTAGAATGGCACAGGAAGCGACAGGAAACAGGACAAAGCAGCCGGGACAAGCAGAGCAGGAGCACGAAGTAGGCGGTAGAGTGGCTTGGGGTTCTGCTCATTTTATGCGCTAACTGAATCAGCCCGACAACCATTAACTGAGGCCATTTTATTCAATTTTGCTACCCTCTACCACAAAAAAAAAAAGAATAAGGAGAAGCGAATAGAAGCGAAGGGAAGTGGAGAGGAGACACGGCAACAAGGACAACGCCAAAGCGGAAAACGGAAGTGTGTACGCAGGTTATACAGGATTTGAAGCTGCAGCTCCAAGCAGGAGCTCCAAGCTGTAGCTGAGCTGTAGCTGGAGCTGAAACTGTAGCTGAAACTGGACTGTAGTGGCTGCTACGTGTGACAATAATAAAAGTTTTTATTGCCATCGCACAGCAGCTGCGACAGCAACACACTCTCTCCTCCGACTGCCCCGCTGGCTACCCTAAGAGGCACTCCCGCAGTAGATCTAGAAATTAGCCTCCGTCTGAGCCATTTTCGTCAGACCAAACAAAACATAACAAATCGACTACTCGTACTCGTACCCATACTCGTTCTCTACTCACACATAGAGTAATCTCAGTCGTAAATTTTGTGCTACAATGTTTTGAAAAATTCCAAATAGCCGAAAAACAAATTTCAAATGTACTAATTCAACACTTCACTGCAAGCAAACATTCTTTTTCCAGAGAAAAATAAAAAATATTAAATTGTCCTGCTTAAGAACCCACTTTTCGAATTTGTTACAGTTTGAAGTTGGAGCTTTAAAAGTTTAAATTAAGTCCACATTTTGTTGGTCTCTTGGGGCGAAAAGTTCAGTCTCTACTAAGACTTGTGTTATATCTTTAAAAATGTGTATTTATTTATGTGATGAAAGTAAATTCAAGTACTTTCTTTAACAATATAAACACTCCTTATACTACTACACATGTCCAAGTACACTCAAGTGTGCATTTTGTCTATTTTGAGCATTTAAGCAAGTTAAGATCCTTTCGCGGCCTAAAGGTTCGCACAGGAGTTCTTCCCAAGCGTTTATCGAGAAACTTCTCTACCAATGGCCATAAGTTTCGATGCTGTCGACCAGTAAATGTGTACAAAAGGTTGCGTTTCCTATAAAAACGTAGGACCGGCTGCATGTGATAGTCAAAGGCTTCGAGACGAGTCATCACGGTAGCGGGAGTGTCATCGGCACGCCGTACTAATTTTTCACCCGTAATGTCATCAAGACCTGGTCTTAAAGGCGCCTTTGCGCCTTCATTATACACCCGACCCGACGGCGCATGAATCAAACGCATTTTGACCATTTCCACTATGGCCGTCTCGGGTATAACCAGTTTGAGCACCATGTCAAGCTTTACAAGATCTTCCAAATGCTGAGCCTGGTAAAGGGTGCGTGGGTAACCATCCAGTACATAGTTACGATCGCCTGCTTTGTAGATAGCTGTGCCTATAATACCGTGCATCAGATTATCGGGCACCAAGATGCCCCGGCGTGTCAAGTCCTCCACTTCCTTGCCCAGGGGCGTGCCACTGTTGATATGATTTCGTAGTATGTCTCCGGCTGCAATGTGAACTGCTCCGTATTTCTTACAGATCAGCTCGGAGATGTGTCCTTTGCCGCTGCCCGGTAGACCCATGATTAGAGCACGAAATCCGCGAGTTTGTGACATAATTTAGAAATCAAAATAAAATTTAATAAAAAGAATTTTAAAAATACATAATTTTAATATATAGAAGTTAGTTAAAAATAATAATATTAATAAAATAGAATTTCAAACCACAACACCACAAAACATTTTCAAATAAATAATGTAATGTCAAACGAAACTCGATATGAATGAAGGCAATTTCTTTGCAAATCAAATCAGATTGAAGTAAGCACTGCCATTTTTACTCACTTTTTTTTGTTGCAGTGTAATTTGAAATAGCTGAAGCGAAGCTTTTGCAAATAAATAGTTTTTGGCTGCAGCCACAAACTCAAAATTGCACAAAACTTGATGACGCGAACAAATGATGGAAATTTGAGCGAGGAAATTTGTGTGACCATGGCCGAAAGACCGTGCTCATGTCCGTCTCCGTGTCCGTGCCCATATATTTCTCGAGTAGGAGAGTGTAGAGTCGAGTGGGGACCCTCAAGTGGCCTACGTGTGTCACATGCACAATGGCGCACCATTCGCCAATCGCAGCAGAAGCAGTAGACATTCGTCTCGTGCTCGTTTCCAGTCCCTGACATAGTCCCTGCTCCAGTCCCAGTCTCTTCCCCGGCCCCTGTCCACACCATTAGATATCGTCTTTGTTTTTGAAAAATTGTCTACTTCATTTGGGCCTCTGCAACACGAAAATGGCCATGAAATATAACAGTACTCATTATGTTGGGATTACGATGCAATCAACGCAGAAAAAAGTGTCAGTCAAATAAATCACTCGCCCCCAAAAAACATGAAGAATTGTGGAGTAGGAGTGCGAAACGTTTGTCTGCTGTCTTCTGTGTGTGTGTGTGTGTGTGTGTGCCCAAAATGGGAGCATAGTTGAAACTGACAGCAACGACAACATTGGAATCGGAGCAGGCGTCCACTCACTCTGCATCTGTCAGTCCAAAATGGATGACGATGGTTTGTTTCCGCTTCTCCAGTAAAGGAAAAGAGAGTGACAAAAGAAGCGCAAAGACGACTTACAACATCGTACATATTCTTTAATTATACAAGACTCGGTATTGTTTAAGTTTTAAAGAAAATGACTGCGTTAATCAGAGCTGAGGAAATTCCTCTTGCCACTTTATAAAAACAAATTCCAAATATGCTCAAAAAACATTTCGAATAATGAAAACAAGAATGCTAATTGCAACCCTAAATAAACGATTAGCTCCAAGAACAACAAAGAAAGCTTTAAATTTATGCACAATAATTGTAAAGCAGAATGCCGTTAATGTTATTACAATATTCTGGGAATTTTAAGGGACGTGTTAATTTTCCTAATTGGATTGAGTGAGGAAAAATCCAGAATAAAATAAAAATAAAAGAAATCAGGGAAATATTTAGATGAATTAATTGAGAGTAGATAGAATTCTTTACTGGGATTTCTTTTAACTAATTTGTCAATCTATTTTTAGGGTTTAGATAAGTGTTATAGAAGTACTCCACAGCTTAGTCGTTATATACTCCCAGCAATTTCCAACAATTCCCTTAATTAATTTTAAAATTTAGTTTTACATTTAGAAATTCTCTGGCTGCGCGGAGTAACAAGATTTTCCCACATTTATAATCATTTTCAAATCGAAAAGTATATATCTTTGAGCTAGCAACAATTTGTAGCAACAACTTGCTTTCTCTATCTCGTTTTCTCTCAGTCTCTGCTCTACTCCCAGCGACAACAACAATGAATGGCGCAACAAATGAGCTAGCGATTTGCTCCTGCGGCGACTAACAGACATAGTTCCCACTTCCCTGCCCCCATTCATCTCCCCCCTCTCCACCCCTTTCTACAACTCTTTCCTTCTTTGTTGCCCTGGCCAGCCATGAGTTGTACTTGCAACAGCTTATCTCAGTTTCATTACAGTTATTGTCGTTGTCATCAGCTCTGGTGTGCTCCATGTGCCACAATGTTGACTAAAACTGTGCGCGGGTATAAAACTCTAAGTTCGCAACAAACCCGGCGGGCAGTCAACTTCCCCCTTCCCCCTTTCACTCCGCAGTTACTCTGCTTACTTCTTAGCTGCAATTTCGTATATACACGATAGAAAATGCAGCAACAACAATAAGAGCAACACTTCCGTTAGCTGCTTGAAATAAAAACTTGATTCTAAAGGGATGCTGGTGAGGAGAAGGGTTAAAGCGAGAGATGTGTGGTTGGGTAAGCAATTCTAAGCACCGCAACAAAAGCTGAGCACAACATCAACATCTAAATGCAATGCCATAGAAAAAATGCAAAAAACGCAGTTTCCGTGCAGTGAAACAAGCAGAAAAAACAACAACAAAAAACGGCGAATACAACGACAACTGCAACAACATTGAGAATAATATAAAAAAATACTTAAGCGCTGGCAGAGTCGATTTTGTGCCGCCCACCAAAGATGCTGTGAGTGGGAGGCAACGCCTCTGTTGCTGCTGCTGCTGCTGCTGCTGCTGCTGCTGCTGTTTTGTTAGTGGGCGTGGCACTGCCAGCTTCACACTTGAACACGTATCAAGCCCGCGGCGTTGGCTCACACTCACACCGCATTACGCCCCCCTACGCTCCCCACACACTTTGCTCTGCTGTGTTTTAAGCACTTGCAGCTTAAAAGTATGCTACAAGTTTTTACATTTGCTTAAAAGCAGTTCGAACCAATTTGGTCGAAAATGTCAGTTAGCATCTAAAATTTATGTTTGCCAAAATGGTTTTTCTATTTTGTTGCAAGTCCCCCTACCTTCCCTACTTCCCCTCTACCACCCAATTTTACTGCTTGGTTTGCTTTTTGGTTATTTTAGTCGATTTTAAACATTTTGATGCGTATTTTAAGCGTTTGAATAAATTGATTTATTTAGAATGAAATAGAATATTCTGGCAACAGCTGCAGCCTTTATCCCTACCCACCCCCTCCCCTCTACCAAAATTTCTCCAACTGTCTATCTGCTTGGTTATTTGTCTGCTTTTTGTCTGATTTATTAGTTTCGTTTTAAACATTGCGGCTTTGACTCGACAGGACCCAAACTCTTGCCCTATGTGTCAGTCTCCTCCTTTGGCCTTCTGTATGTGGTAATACCAAATATGTTAAATAATAAATAAACATAATGAAATACATATGGAGATGGAAATGCTTGTTGTATCTTTATATGTTCATCTGTCCAATTGTTCTCGTGCTATTCAGCTGTCCAATCTGTCTGTTGGTTAGGCATAAACTCGTTTATCTGCTAACGTATACGAAATATTTGCTACCCACGTTAGTGTAGGTGCCATAACAACAGCAACAACAGCATCTGCTACTACTGAAACAACAACAACAACAAGTACAACATGAACATCCTTGGGGGTTGGGTCAACAGTTTCGGTAGCTGTTTGGCGGTGACGTTTTTGTATAATTAATTTTTCTTGTTCAGTGGTTTTGTACAATCAACATTCGATGTAAAAACACTGCAAACAAGTGCAACGCACACAAGCGCATTTAAAGTGCACACACACACACACATGAGCACACACACAAATACACATACATGTGTGTATGCCACCGCAGGACTTAACACTGAACAACTACAACGATAGAATGAGCGCTATGCTGGACAGAGTCATCCTTTGCGTCTCTCCCGTGTGTGTGTGTGTGCATCCTGCGAATGAGTGTGTGTGTGTGTGTGTGTGCACTTGGGTTGCTTGCATATGCATGCGAAAATGTTAAAGTAAATAAGAAAGAGTGTGAAAACGAGCAGCTTGTCATGTAAACAAGTAAACCAATAAGTGCAGCTGTATGTGTGCGTGTGTAGCCCAAAAGTGTGACCAGACTTTTGAAATGCCCAGCAGCCTTCAGAGTAGCACACTTAAAAACACTCAAAACTTTTCGATTTTTAAAGTGATTTGACAAATTTGAAAGCTCTTTATGGAAAATGAATGACTTTATTGGAGTAAAAGTTTAAATAAAAGGACTGTTCATTATTTAAATCATTTTATATAGATAGCTTACTGCAATGAAACTATATTAACACTCCAATAAAGCCCAAAAAACTTGTCGAGTTTATTCAAATAAAATTAAAAAAATAAACTTGTGAACGCATAAATTGAAATGAAACTAGTTAAGGAACTCTGGGGGAGAGCTCTGTAGGCTTAGCTGGCGGAGGATTAGGAAGACGCTAAGCTCATTGTTGGCTTTGCAACTTGAACTCAATGCTGTTGGCTTTTCCGCCTTTAGCTACGCCCACAGCCACGCCCTTTTCCATTTCTTTTTGGGTAAATAAAAAATTGTTTAATGAATTACGCGCCTGTTTTTTTATTCTCTGGTACTTTTTGTTATTGTTGTAGTTGTTGTTGTTGTTATTGTTGGTTTCTGTGCTGTTTATACAATTTGTTTACGCAACGCGTGACGCTTAAATGCTAAATAATGCAAATGTAAATGCGTCGCATTGTTTGGCTTTGTATTTGGCTCAATTGTTGTTATTTTTATTGTTGTTGTTGCTGTTGTTGCTGTTGGAGTTGTTTTTCTTTTAGCCTTTTGCTTGTGTTATTCTTGCAAGCCCTTTTTAAAATACGCTTACCCACAAAGTGGGTCATTCGGATATAGAGAACGAGTTGGCTTGGACTAACTATTTGATGAGTCTAGAAAGGAGCCAAAGGGCACTGACTTTCATAAGTTTTGGGACTGTCTAAATACATTTTGAATTGCCATAAAGGATATCATTGTTTGCTTAGTTAAAAATAGTTGACTTTTCTATTGTTTCAAACCAACTTTAAAGAGTATCTCAACTTCGACGTGTGCTTAAAAACAACTTTCTCTTTAGATTTTGAATTAATTTTCTTACGCATTCAGAGCGCAATGAACATGACAGAAATTACCATATTTTTGTTGTGTTTCTTTATTTTTTTCGGGTCTCTGATCGATTTTGGTAGAGGCGGCACTAACGAGTGGACCACAACAACAAATAGAAAGAAAAGGAAAGTAAGGAAAAGGAGAAGGAAATGAAAATGAAAAGCGTGTAGCATTTTACAATTGGTCAAAGACATTGGCCAGGGCAGTTTAAAAGGCGTTCCCTCAGGCAACACACAGACAGGCGACACGAGGCCTCGACGTATTGGGTTTGGGGCGCATTTTCTAACTTATGATTCGCGAAAAAATTACATTAGAATTGCAAATTGGTAGTCGGCGGTGGCGGTGGCGTGGCGGTGACGCTGCCGGTGGCTTTGCAGGCATTCAACATGGCTAAATAAAAGTTGTGTCTTTTGCCGCAGCAACAGCAACAGAATTTGATTTAGCGAGTGTGGGAGAGACAACAAGAGGCTGCAAGAAGACAGGGAATGTGTGTTGCTGGATGGAGGACAACAACAAACAAACTCAAACATTTATGACAATAACTTCTTAAATGCGTTGTTGCCGGTTTTGCGAAGGCATCTGCCCCGCCCCCAGTTATGTAAGGATATGCAAGGGACTCTCGCAGGGAGTCTCGAACTCACAACACTCGACTCTGGACTTGGTTGCCTGGTCTGCGTCTCCGGGGCTGCCGTTGAATTGAATTACTTTTGCGCCAGTTGAAATTTCAATTGCCCGGGCCGGCAGGCAGGCAGCTGGGCTGGGAGTTAGGCGGCTTGAAGGGCTGCGAGGGGAGGGGAAGGTGGTGGGGTAAAAGTCAGCATGCAGGACAAAAGGCGAAAGGCGAACGACAGTGACGACGACAAGGACGACGCACATGTGCAGCCATATAACCATATAACCATACAAACCATATGCAATGGCAGCAACGGCATTGCACTGGCCGGAAACGGAAATGCATGCTGGCATTTTAGCATGGCACCCACCCGCACACACACACTTATACACACTCACACAGATACAGATACCGACTATGGACAAGGCTGGGAGTTGGAGCATACAAATGAGGCGTTGAATAATTGAAGACATAAATTCGCACTTGCACAAAAAAATGCCATTTGTTCAGCGCCCTACGTCTCCCCCTCTCCCTCCCTCTCTTTCTCTTCTTCCTCTATGTGTCTCTCTGCCCGCTGCTATCATTTTTTTGTTATTATTATTTTTCGCTCGCTCTTGTGCTGAATTTTTGGGGCATCGTCCAATGCTTCCGGTCAACCTACCGCCATTTGCTTTTTATTCTTACATATAGTTATATCGCGTTTTTATTCGCTGTCTCTCTCCCTGTCTCTCTCTGGCTATCTCCCTTGCTCACGCTTGCTATCTCAGCATGTTTAATTCACAATCTCAGGCACAGCGGTGCGACCCAGTGCCACCTTTGCACTCAAGTGCGCAGTCAGAGAACAGTTACGCCCACGCTGCTACATCTTCAGCTGCTGCTGCTGCTGCTGCCGCTGCTGCTTCCTGCGCTGCTCCACGACCATGCCCACTTGTGACCCTCTGTAGCAAAGCGCAATGCTGGGCAGAGAGTTGCTCGTTTAACTTTCATGAAATTATAATTTGCTTTGTAATTCGAGCATCCTTAGCAGGCCGAGCAGGACCTGGGGGCCAAAACTGCAGGAGCAAAACCCAAGCAGAACCCAACCAAACCAAAGCAGACCAGCAGCCATAGCAAGCATATAACTACACATTGAAAATATTTTAATTAACGAAAATTGTTCAGCAAGTTGTTTTCATACACTCACACACACACACAGGGAAACCTATACACACACACAGCTGGACAAGTTTAGACGGCTGTTCGGGAGCTGAGTGAAGCAGCAGAAAAACCAATCCCATTAGAAATCTCAATTCCACTCGCAGTCCAAGTCCAAGTCCAAGTTCTTGCAAAATATTGAGCAGCTGCTTACGTTTGAATCAAAGCACACACACACACACACACACACACACACACACACACAGGGGCACACACATACTTGCTCCCAGTGAGATCTCATGTGGAATCGCACTCCACAAAGTACATATATCTTACTTATGCTCACAAAGATTAAAAGTTTTTCACTGCCGAAGCATGCAAGTTCTTGCCTAAGCTGTAACATCTTTGTATAACGCTCCCCTTTAGACCCCCTACCCCCCTTGGCACCCCTTGCTGCCCTTTGACCCCTTTCCTCCCCCCACCATTCATGGCGTTTCCTCCTTTTGGGTCGCTTTTTGTGAGCTCGTCTTCATTTTTTGTATATAACCCGCTCAAGTTGTTGGCCTGCCACAAAATCTGGCACAAAAGTCCAACCCTGGCGAAGCGAGAGGGAGCGAGAGAGACAGCGGGGGGTAGACAGAGACAGCACGACAGGCAGACAGTGCGGGAAATGAACCTTTTCAAATCCGAAATCGATATTAATTAAATTTTAGTAGCTAACGCGAATCTTTGAGGACTTTGCGTGTGGGCATGCAAAAGCTTAAGAATCTTTTTAGTCCCCCCACTCCCCTACACCCCCCCTACACATCCCCCACCCACAAGACGCAGGAGGAAAAAAGGTGGTGAAACTTTTTTTTTGTGGCCATCTCATTAAAAGTGATGACAAGTTGTAGGCTTTACAGAGAGCTCTTTTCATTAGTATAAAATACATGTAATGGCCATCCCAATAATGGGCAACTTATCCCTAAGATTTGTGTTCCCAAGCACGAACAGATGATGGAAAATAATGAGCGAATCAGCAGACCCAAAATAGAACTGCTTAAACCGAATAGTAATGCCCCAAATTTGTATTAAAAAGGAAAGTTTACACACTCCACTTTGCCTATGAGAATCGCATAGAAGAGCAGTTTTTTCGAGTCGTAATCTTGAATTAACGGCAAAAAATTAATACTGTTCACATTGTTGTGGTTTATGTTCTTTTTATTTGGCAATCCACAAAGGGAATTTGTTATAAATAATAACGAAGGGGTTCTAACCTCAACTTAGTCACTGAGTTTATCTTGCTCATATTCAATTGAGAACCCAAATCAACCAACCGCATTAAAAACTCTACTTCATTTCCGTGACAAGCTTTTCACAAACACACACACAAGCACACCACCACACACACACACACACTCACACACTTGCACATTCATATGTAAATATTATTTGTGCTCTTTGTGCTGTTTTGTGTGACCTTTTGCAAGCTAAGAGCAGCTGTGTGACCTCTCCACCCCCCTCCCCCTCCCACACTCCACCCCTTTTGCTAGCCATAACATTTCACTCTTTCTTCCATTAATAGTTGATCTACTAAGCCAAGGGCATAAACTATGCAAAAGCTTTTCCATCATTGCCATTTGCCATTCAGTGCAAGTTCCATTTCACCCCTTTAACCTACTCCTCTCCCTCTCCCTCTCTCTCACTCTGCTGTGCTGCTGTCTCTCTTTCACTTAATTGCTCAAATCTACATACACAATTTAATATTCATACTTGCGCTTCATTCGTGCAGCTAATGTTGCCAGTCCAAGTTGCGGATTACAAATCTGAATCCTTTTTTAATTGAAATACACTCGTACTCGCACTCGCACTCGCACTCGTACTTATATGCATGCCCTGTGCTGTACTACAATGCTGACTCCGCTTATTAATGACGTGCTTCTTGTTGTTGTTTTTGTTGTTGTTGTTGCCGACTCAATTGATGCGTTTTTGATTGCAAATTTGTCACAAACATTTCGCTTGAGTGCACTGTGCGTCTCCTCTGCAACTCCGACAATTTTCTATACACACACATAGATATATTTATATATACATCTACTTCAGCTATATACTCGCATTACTCATACGTCGTGTTGCCCCGCTGCGGGCAAAAAGCAACTTAAATTCTACTTACAGCCAAATATGTAATAAATACGAGCTTAAAAAAGTTTATCTATATTTCAACCACACGCAGTCATGTGCTTACAGTGCACACACTCACACACACACACACTAGATATGTATATATGGCAGATATATGGCATATATAGAGAGAGAAGCTACTGATGTTTTTTTGCTGTCGCCTCGACAAAGTTTTTGAAAGATGTTCCAACCCTCAATCCGGCACTTAGACAACTCGCACGTCCAGCTACCAAAAGTTCATTTCATTTTCCTTTTTTCGCCGCTTTTTTTCCAACCAACGCAATCCTCGAAAAAAAACGTATATATAAAACTGAAAATGAGTAAGTGTAGTCTAGTGTAAAGTACACTCGCGTCTAGGTTTCATTAAATGCGAAAATTGCTTTAATTTTTGAGCTTTTGCACGTTCAAAATGCCTGAAAACCTGCAGCCAGAAACCATGAAAATTGTCGCAATCAAAAAGTGACTGAAAGGAGTGTGGGGGCAAAAGTTAGCAAAGGCTGTGGAAAAGCCGTCAAAAAGATGAATTACTGTAAATTATCCAGTTAGAACTTTTCGGTCGACATTCGGCACTCGTTCGTGCGGTCAACATTGAGGATTTAACCGGCAATTCCAGACCAAAGAAAGATTTAATGAAATCAATTTCGAAAGCATTTCACGGCGTTTGCATAGCGGGATTTGGTTTAACTGAACGCAGGAAGTTATGATGAAAGAGAGAGTAAAGGAAAATTTAAAGAAATTCGATTTATTAAAAAGATTTAAATATTAATTAGTATCTATATTTTATGCAAATGTCAGAGATAGCTCTCTAAGTTCATCACAACTTAAATACATCTTTCGAATCGACAGCGATTTGGTAGCCGAGAACAGCTCTGTTCTAAAACTTGGCAGCAGCTGCTGTAATTGAAATAGCTTGGCTGCAAATAAAAGCATTTTCTTGGCTCATGTCAATTTCCATGTCAGTTAGAAACTATTTGAGAATTTCTTTACAAGCTTTTTAGTAGTATAATTTTGGGTGGAAATGCAAGAGAAAGTGATTTTAAAGACACACGACACACGGACATGTGAGCAATTTATTATCGCTCGCTTGTCGATGGCTGCTTTTAAGTTCGTGTATGCTGCATAAATAAAAATCACCCGCAGCAGTTTCTTTTATTTTATTTTACTTTATTTTACTTTATTTTCTTTTCTTTTTGTTGTGCTTTTTTCTCTACTTTGTTTCTTTCGCACAGCAACATTCATTAATGTCAGGCACAGCAGCAAAGACTTCGTCTAGGACACAGCCACATTATGTGCCGCAGAACGCATAAAAACACACACACACACAAACACACACGCACAGCAGAGTGAAAGAGTGAGATGGAGAGTGTAGTGTCTGTCTTTGTCGCCGACATCGTAGTCTACCCGCTGTTTTATATAACGATTACGATAATGAAGCGTCGGCGTTTCCAGCGGGCGCAGCATTTTTGTACACAAAATGAGCCAAATGAATGGCTGCCACTAACTGTGGCAAGAGCAGCCAAAAGTGGCAGCAAGCAGTGGCAGTGGCAGTGGCAGCACGGACCAGCATACCTCACTCTTCCACTCCCACTCTTCCTCTGTGTCTCTTTGGGAGCAGCGTCTGTAGTTGATGGCTTTTTGAAGTTCTCATCGCAGGCGGCGCAATGATTGGGGGATTATGACGAATTAATGAATTCAGATTTAAATAAAATTACAGCAGCGCCTGCTTGTTAGTGCCGCCAGACTGAGGCCATGCCACGCCCACCATTTGGTGGGGGCTTTCGGCGGCCAGTACATTTAACGTTTGCTAATAGAATTAAAGTTTGCGGTTTGCTCACGCTCTCCGCAGAGCATAATGAGGCAACGCAGCGTTTAATTATGACAGCCAGTGTAGACTAAGTAAGGCGTCAAGGGGCGTAGTGGGGCGTGGCAGGAAAGCCAAGGGGCAGCGGGCAGCTTACACTGCTGATGTCAGTATTGCCCGCTTAATTAACAACAACAATTGCAATTACAGGTATGCAGCCTGGTATTGCAACATTTTGTGGCAGGTAATTTTTGTCTCACTGCAGCGTGTGTTCGCGTATTCTTGTATTCGCATTGTTGTGGCATTGTTGTCCATTGTTAATTGAAAAACAATGTTGTACTTGTGCTTACGTCCGCCGATTGCACTTAAAGAGCTGTGAAACAACAGCAGCAACACCAACAACAACAACTGCAGTCGTGTTGCAGTTGCAATTGAGTTTGAGTTCGAGTTGGAGTTCGAGTTGAAGGCTTAATTAATTTTTATATAGCTGTTGTTATCGTCATCGCTGCCGTCGTTGTTGCTGCACTTTAATTACAATGCACAGTAGCTGCCTTAAGCCCATTGATTAAACTTAATCAATGGCCATAAGCAAAAGAGGATCGCATCAGCAGCAGTCGAGCGGACAAGCGGACGAGCAGACGAACAGACAAGCGGACAAGCAGACAAGTCAGCCAAGCATCCTTTGCCGCAGGATGCTGGTTAAATAGGTGGCAAGGGGTCACAGGCGACAAAGGCGACAGTGGGCCGAAAGGGGAATAAAGGGGACGAAAGGGGACTGAAACCGACTTCAGGCAGCTCATTAATGTTCGCTCAGAACTTTGACAGGCAAAGTGCAATTAGCGTCATGGCCAAAGCAAAAAGTTGTCATATTAAAATATTGAATGGCAGCCAAGATGAAAGCCAATGCCGCCAAGTTTAAACACATGCACAAAGAAAACTCAAATTAAGCTAAAACTATAGTCAACTAACTGTTGTATGCATTTACCAAAGGGTAGGGGGGAAACACTCACAACAGCTGACCGGGAGTGGGCTAAAATACGCGTTACCACAACGACAACAAAGGCAACTTGTTAACAACATTGCAACTGAAAGAATCTTAAGAAACTTGTTTGTAATTAGCAGTCATCAAACAGTTTCTAAAGAGACACATGAGATCAAAGGAAAGACAAATAATGTAGGAACTAGCTTTGAATACACTTTTTAAGGTGCTCTTAATAGAAAAACTTAAGAAAATTGCTACAATGGAAAGCTAATTTTATAAGCTGTTTATTAAACTAAACTATTTTAACACCAAATGTACTAACTACCTTTTGCTCTGCTTCCTATGTATCAATTAAAAGCGTACAAATAAAACTAATCACTGTAGTACATGCCATTTGGAAATATACAATTAATCTTCGAGTCACACTGTCCACTACTAATAGAAATGATCCACCAACTCGATAAACATAACTTTATTCAGTCGATTTGGTGCAACTTAATCGAACTTTGTCACTGAAATTTCATGATGGGAATCTATCAATTATCACAATAAAATGTTATACAGAGACACAGTCCGTGACGTAAGTTGCTTCAACAGGGCGAAGCAGCAGTTAAAGGGGAATAGAAGGGGCTAGGAGAGGCGAGGCGAGGCCAGGCCAGGCCAGGACCGATAATGAGCCAACTCGAAAGTCGCCGCTGTTCAGTTAGTTAGTTGCATAGTTTTGGCTCTGTTTGACAGTCGACTATCATTATAAGTTGCCTTTTTGCCTCATAATGGCCAAAACTTTCCGCTCACTCCAGCGCTGTGTATGGCTATCATTGTGTGTGTGTGTGTGTCTGTAGTGGTGTGTGTGTGTTGGCCATTGTTTGCGTGTGCTGGCCACTCACTTTTGCAATTAGCAACAGTTTTGTCTGCTCAGAGCTTTTATTCGTCCATTAATTGAGTTGCGCGCATTGAAAACTTGAAAAACAACTAAATGAAAAGGAGACAGCATGAGAGATAGAGGGAGATAGACAGAGCAAGCAAATAATTTCCACTTGGCTAACAAAACAATTGTTCATTTCTCTTTTTTTCTGCTTTTTCAATTGCAGATCGAGGACGCCATGCTGATGTTTGACAAGCAGACCAATCGGCACAGAGGTGAGTTAACAATAACCATAATAACAACAGCAATAACAACAACAACGACAACACCGAGGAAGCGGCTATAATAATAATAATACTACTCGTTATAATAATAATACTTGTACGCTGTCGATACACAATTGTGCTAGCTTCGTTTCCTGCCTTTAACGATGCAGAAGACGAAACCGGAAGTGCGAGCATTTTGCGCAATGTTCTCGTGCTGTCAATGCATGACAGATACCGTTATAGATACACCCGACCAAACGGCTAATACAGTTTTAAACCGTTAGCGAGCAGGGCATTAAAATAGTCGAGGCCAACCGGAAACAGGCAGAAACAGAGAAAGAGTCAGTGAATAGATACAGATACGGAGATACAGAGACGGAACGATGTAGGAAGAGGAACCGAAAAGATTACCTGGCAATGCAACCGGATATAGCCAGACGCACACAGTCACATAAACACATAAACATTCACAAATGGATGGATGGGCTCTCTTTGGATTGTAGCTTGAGTGGGTGGCCAGCTGCTGTCCAAGCCAAAGGCTTAAATCTCCATCGCACATCCGCTACACGAACTTGTGTAGCGCACGAGTGAACCTATTGCCCCAATCCTCTCAACCTTTGACCCCCTTTCGCAGCTGTATACGCTATGTATACGCTATGTGACCTGCCTCGTCTGATGTCGTTGTCAATTTTGCTTATTAAAGTTTTAAATGACGCGCCGAAATTCGCATTGCGAACAGAACGACCAACGTCCCATTGACATGTGACAGGAGGTCAGGGAGCAGGGTGCAGTGAGCAGTGAGCGGATAACTGGTAGAGTTGAAGAGTTGCAGCACCAGTTCTTCATCTGAGACACAGCACATTAAGATTGATGTGCCCATTTCGCAGCTAAAGCCCCAAACAGAGGCGACACACACACACATGTACAGCTGCAGCTAACAATGTCGGTGTCCAAAAGTAATTAGCCACCCACACCCACACACACTCACACCCACTCAAACGGAGTGCGGGAAAGTGTAGCATGCATCAATAGTTGCCAGACATATACACTCATAAATACACACACACACAGAGAGAGGCTCATGGTCACACAGTTCACGGCGGCAGTGTTAACTTTGCTGGCCGTCGTTTTGTGTTGTCGTCCCACTGTCCAACCAAATTACGCACACGGGAATAAGAAAACATGATTTTTGCTTGTATGCGGCTCATAAAAAAATTGTTGCATACTTCGGGGGGCGCCGCATACCATAACATCGCAAAAGTGTGGCAACGCTGCAAGAGAAGAGATAAGCAGAAGCGCGACCCACAGAACATTTCGTTTAATTGGACGCTGCAGTACTGAAAGCTGCATCATGATGCAGTCATATGAAAAACAGAAAACTCAGCCACTCGGACGGCTGGTAGTTGGGGTGGTAAGGGGGTGGGGTGAGATGGGGGTAGGTGCTGCTGGAAAAGTGGCAGCCTTTGCAAATGGCAATAAAAACAAGCAGCGCCCCATTTAAAAATTATGTGATGCGCTCTGTAGTTGAAAGATGAGAGAGCGGAAAAGGCAGCGAAGCGCAACAACTGTTCAGAATGTCAGGAGAGAGACAGAGAAAGAGTGGGAAAAAGATGTAATGCATGAGAAAGATATAAAACTACGAAATTGCCAGCGAGTGGAGAAAAAAAGCGAAATGATATACATATGAAATCAGATAATGTGCAGAGGAATGATTATATTAATTTTACAGACTAAATGCCAAGGCAAATTCCCACATTCTCGAATTCTGAATTAAGCAAGCATGAAAAGCGTAGTAACTGCATATGTGAATATTAAATCAGATGTATTTATTAAACTGGTCTTAACGTGAACACCCAGCCAAGTAGCACAAAAGCTAATCATCAAATAGCATTGCATACTTTTAGGCACTTGATAAATTACTTCTCAGGTATTTAAGTAGAAAGCTTTGCAAATCTGGGTAATTATCAAGTTCCAACTTTGATGGCACACACACATCAAATGCCACAAACTGATGCAGGTAATCGTTGAGTTGCCATTTACTAAAAATATCAAAGAAATCAATAAAATGCATAAGTCGGAAATTGGTTGATAGAAATGCCAGCCCAAGGACAAAATGTCATTCAATTTGAAAGTTGAGCCATATCGTGTATCGAAGATTATTTAATTGAATGATAAATTGTAAAATTTACTTGTGAATTATGAATTGGGATTGGGATGGCAGTTGGGTGCTTTGACAAAAATAGTCTTGACGATTGTAAACTGTAGCCTCGATTTGTGATTTGCACATTAATATGGCATGCAAGCCGTTTACTGTTATTGACATGGCTTGTTGCCTTCAGTTTACAGGACACGTCAATTTTGCAAATTACAATTGCTTGGGTCGATCAGAGTACATATAATGAAATATGCAGGCGTTGTTAGTTAGCAGTCAGCCGACAGTCAACAGTCGAGACCAACTGCCCAACTTCACAGTGCCGTGCTGGACAAGACAAGACGGGAATGGACAGGAGCGAACAGGGCGAACGTCCAAACGACCCATCGACCCACCGACCCAAACGACCCTGCGTTTCCCCCTCTCGACGGGGCAACGAATTCGTTTCAAGTCAATAGAAAATGTGTGTCGTTAATCAAAGGGTATTAGTTGTAGCTGGTAGCCTTCATTGCCACGACGACGCTGGCGATGGCGACTTTTTGTACAGTTGGACGATGTACGACCTTTTGCCATGAGTTGGACTAACAGCCGCTTCAGGGTCCGATGCCTGCCGTCTTCTCTATGCTACTCCCGCTCCAGCTCCCGCTCCCACTCCCGCTGCTGTCCCGCCTGCCTACTGGCACTTGCGATATGCCTGTAATTGCATTTTATCGATCCAAGAGAGAGAAGGTTCTCATCGTATAACACAGCGTACATGTGGCAATTGCCAGCGTGCACACACACACATACAGTTACACTGACACACAGGACACCAACTATAATAAAGAAGGCGAAAAAAAGTCGAGCAAAGACGTCGCTGGTTGCTCAGGCTACACGGCAGCAAGTTTGTTACTCATTCATAAATCATGTGTGCAGCAACAGACAGACAGACATACAGTGAGACAGGCAGACAGACAGACACAACACCAACAACAACACCAACACTGTAAACTGAATTGGAAGCCTGGTCACTGAAACTTGCAGCGACGTTTTTCCAGCTAACGGCTGCAGTTGGCCCCAAAAAGTAAGCGAAGCATTTTATCTATTCGAGGAGAAGGTCGATTCGGGTGGGAGGAGCTTTGAGGGATTTACAGCAAAAGGAAAACTATATGAATATGCCATAAAACAATATAGGCTGACACACTAACATCTGCAACAATAACAGCAATAGCAACAACAGCTGCAAGTACAGTAGCACTTGCGTAAGTGCGACTTGGTCAAAATTGAAGCAGCAAAGACAGTGGTAGAAAAAGGGCACAGAAGTTGGGAAAATTTATTAATATTTACTACACAAATCAAGTTTTTCTTTAAGAAAATAAATTTGCATAGTCCTAGGAGATTAATAAACTAATATTAAAATTAGTTTACTTGTTTTTTCTATAAAAACTGCTGCTGCATAATTCCATTACAAAATGGCGTCCTTCATTTCCGTTCAACATTTTGGAATAAAAAGTTATTTAAAATGAAATTAATTGCCAACTTTTGCTTGGAAAAACTTTGATAAATGTTGAATTGTTGCCATTTTCCACTGTACAACGAACCGTAGTTTTATATGGGAAAAGACGACAGCAGCGCCCTAAACTATGCTATGAATTTCATTTGGCAAGCCAAGGACATGCACAACGTGCGCCTAAACAGCCGTTTGGAGGCGGAGCTGCGACTGCAACTAGCAGTGGGAGTGACCAAGGTGTTGCAAGTACATGGCTTAGAGTGGAGTGGGTGTGGGCGTGGGAGGGGAAATGGTTGGATACCGACTGCCAAGCAGTTGGCGTCGCCAGCCGCCACTAATATTAAAATTGAAAATTTTGTAATTTTTCTTTTTTGGCAAGCCGGCGCAGCGCAGTCATAACAGCTGGCGGGCAAACCAGTCTCGCATCCGCCCTCACTCCCCCCCTTTGCTACTGCTCTGTACATATATAGAAAGCTATATCTATGCCCTTACTTGGCAATAACATGCATGAGTGTGCAATTTCTGCAGTTGGCATCGTCTCTCACACTCAGTTACCGCCATGGCCTGTCGTTTCGTCCTGCGGGAAATTTTCGACAGGTAAAAATGGCAGCAAAGCAGCCGCAGAATTAACTAGCAAAGCAACTCTGGACGGCGCATTTTTCAAGCTCCAACCTAGCCGCATTTGTAGCAAAGCAGATACATTTTTGATTGAGTTACATGTGGGTGCAAACGCCAGATAGCAGGTAAAATGGAGGTACATGCCGAAAAGGAAGAAAAAAGCAGAAATTGCTGGCTTCATTTGGTCGCCGCTCGGCTGATTTATGAGTGGCCAGAGGCAATAACAACAGCAGCAGCAGTAGCAGCAGCAGAAGCGGTAGCAGCAGCAGCGCCTGTGGCAGCAACAAAAGTGCCAACTACGTGCAACTTGCAACGTGCGCTAATTTTATATAATTAAAACAAACACAAACAGAAGCAGAGGCAGCAAGAGAGCTAACAGAGCTGGGAGCTGGGAGCAGCAGACAACGAAGCAGTTTGTCTCAAGGAGTAAGGAGCAGAGCGGAAGAAGAAGCTGCTCGGCACATGTCGCTAATAAGCCCGCGTGTTTACTGTTACTTGTTTCAACTAATTTGTCAGTTACGCCCACGCCCAACGCCCACGCCCGCATGCCAAAGCAAACAAGGAGGAGATGGAGGTGGAGAAGAGAGCGAACAAATAGAGGGCGTCGTGGCATCAGGTGTCTGCACTTGGCCTTGCTAATTGCATAGCCCTTTTGGCCAGGCCAAATCTCAGACAATTGCGCTAATTGAAAAACCTCGATAAGACCAAAGCGAAGACGCACTCGACGCTCGCCACTCGCCACTCGGCAAATTGGTAGCCACTTCCTGCTGCCAGCTGCCACTCCTCTCTCCCACTCCTACCCTCTCCCACTCTGGCGTAAAATTCTCGGGTCTTTTGTTGTCATTGCAATTCTCGCAGTTTTCCAGCTTTTTATGGGCTTTGGTAAACAAGCATTACACTCACAGAAAACACACACTTTGCGAGTTGCCTTTTTTCATTAGCATTAAGGCTTGTAACCAACATAAATGTAATAAGATCTTAAGTAACCCCAAACCTCAACCCTCTCCCACTCCCACTCTGACTCCCTAGAAAACTGTTTAATGTGCAGATCGATTAAAAATACAATTTGAAAAGTGTTTGCGATTCACTTTTGCAACTTATCAACTTATGAGTGCGATTCTACAGTATAGATCTATATCAAGTCGATTTTTTGCCCAAAAATTAACAAAATTTTGCAGCAAATGGCGCCCAACGTGCCTGCTGATTCAGCATTTCAATGCAGAGCGAGGATTTTAGGGGAGTTGGGGGGGGAGCAGGCTACGAAAACTTCATGACAAACTTATTATGCACTCGACTGGGTTATTTCCATAGCTGGCAAAGTTTGCTGTGTAAACTCAGAGCAGAGGGCAGTGTTTGAATTACTCGAGCCCAGCCGGCACTTGAGTCCCTGCCGCATATTGAGGTCAGTTGTGGAACGGAGGCAAGGATGGGTGTGGAAGGAGCAAGGGGACTGGAGGGCACTGGATACTTACAGCCAGAATGGACGTGGGGTGGCACTGTCTGAGTTCGTCTCGGTCTCGACACTTGAGTAAATTATTTAGCCGCTCGCACAAAAGCATATTTCGTTCAGCAGCAGCTCTTAAACTTGCTTTTCCCCACACTTAAGCCCACTGACTGTTTTTATTCTTTTCTACATTTATTTTTGGTTGGAGCGAACTCCACCTCCCTCTCTCTCTCTCTCTGTCTCTTTCTAACTATTCCTATTTCTTTTGCTTAACAGGTTTTGGCTTCGTTACATTTCAAAGCGAAGATGTGGTAGACAAAGTTTGCGAAATTCATTTCCATGAGATAAACAACAAAATGGTAAGTCAAGTGAAACCGAATGAAACGATGCAGTTCTAAACCATATATATCTCGATCTCTATCTCCATCTCTTCCACTCCATATTTATTTGTGCAGGTGGAGTGCAAGAAGGCGCAGCCGAAGGAAGTCATGCTGCCGGCAAATCTGGCCAAGACCCGTGCGGCCGGTCGCTCTGCTTACGGTGAGTTGGTAGTCTGGGGCAGCCACCCAAGTCAGTCGGCGGCATCGGCTGCTGGCGCACCTGGCGCTGGCCTCTTGCCAAGTAGTTTATCCGCTGCCGCCTCAGCGCTGCAGCAGCAGCAGCAACAATCACACCACCATCAGCACCACCAACAACAGCAACAACAGAACACACATCACCATCATCATCACCAGCAGTTGCTCGGTGCAGCAGCAGCAGCTGCCTCATTGCGTTACACGCCCTATCCGCTGCCCACGCACATTTCAGCAGCTGCCGTTGCTGCAGCAGCCGCTGCTGCCAACCAACAGCAGCAACAACAGCAGCAGGCCGTTGTTGTTGCCGCCCAGCAGCAACACCAGCAGCAGCAGCAGCACCAACAACACCAGCAAACCCTTGCCCATGCTGTGGCAGCTGCTGCTGGTGCCCCCGCCCTGTTGCCCCTCTCGAATTCAAACCCCTCCGCGGGTCCCTCCCTGCTGCAATATGCGGCGGCTGCGAATGCCACGCAGAACAATGTTGCTTTGGCCAATTCACTTTATGCCGATGCTGCTGCCGTCATGGGCTACAAACGGTTGTTGGCCGCTGCCGCCGTCGGCAGCGGACTTAGAGCCACGCCCACGGCTGCCACCTTGGGCGCCCTAACGGCAGCAGCCTCAGCACCCGCCGCCGCCGCAGCAGCAGCGGCCCAACAGGCGCAACTTCGGCAAAATGCCGCACTTGCCGCCGCACATTATCCGCTAAGCGAACTGTTGGCCATGCCCTCCAGTCTGGAGATGCCCGGAGCAGCAACGGCAGCGGCGGCAGCAGCGACCCTCTATCAGTTGCCCGGCATCTGACCACCAAGGCCGCAGTGAAACGTTGTTCGTATTTGAATGAAGGGGAGTTGGAAGGCAGGCAACTACTTTCTGGCTGTTTATGCCACTTTACAACACTGTACCGCTCAACACGCACCCCACACTGAACACACACACACAATGCTCATTCCGTCTTAAAGTCCAAAGCGCGAAATTGTCGCAATTAATTCTTAGGTCATAGGATTACGTGTACGATTCTTCCTAGTCATATGTATGTACTCCATACTTAAATATATACATATATACTAACTAAGTATATATGTGTATTTAATGTACTTAACTTAAATTGTACTTGTACTTGTACTAAATTCTGTGTCTAATCAGATCTAATCAGCGTTTAGGCCACGCGGCGTATGCGTAACATACGAAATTAACTTGAACTAACTATTTAGTGGCGCATTCGTTTCTTTTGCTTAGCACTTAAGAGATTTGTTTAAGATCTAGGCTATACTATATATACTATTTGAATTAAACTACATATATATTAAGAGCAGGTCCTAGAGAGCTGCTTAGTTGTTGCTCATAATCGACAAGTGGCGCAAGCGATACTTAGAGATGAGACTAAGTAGTGGCGACTATCGTAACAATTTCATGTAACATGTAACCTGTAACGGTAATGCTAACGCTGTAAGTCTTAGACAATTGTGCAACACTAGTAATTAAGTGAATTTACTACAAGAAAATCAATAACAAAGGAAAGTGCACAAACGAATATATCGCTAAAACTATCGAAATTGTCAAAGTGCGTAACTAAATTAACTATGTAATTATTCATTATACATAATGCATAATACTCATAACAATACTAGCTGCTCAAAAATGACTCTTTCTCTCTCTTTACGTAGACCTAACAATAATAAATTCAACAGTTTTACAACAGCATTAATAATAAGTATTAATAACTGCATATTTAGCAAATGTATCGAATTAGCATTTAAGTTGCAGGCGCATTTAAGTAGGCAATGAAACTAAAGCTGACAGAGCTTAGAGACGCACACCCACACACACACACGACACAGTATTTATAATTCATGTGTGCGTGTGGGTGTGTAAACTAATTTTGCATTTGAGATATCGCAATTCGTAGTTGCCGTTGAATGTTGAATGGGAAATTAGAATGGCAGCTGTCTGCCTCGTTATTTTGTAAGTAACCAGACACTGGTTAATTGATAATGTCAATTAGAGACAAGACAAAGACAAAGGCGAACACGAAGTCGAAGACCAAGCAGGTATTATAACCTGTACAGTTGTTGGCCAGAAACAACACACACACAAACACACACACCACAACCACGCTCTAATTACAACTACATACTTTTGCATATAGACATTAATATTGGACTTGACATGAACTTAGCTATTGATTATAAACCTTAAACTTACTTGTAATTATACTTACGATAAGCGCATTAAGCGCTTCAAATTCTAGCCTGTATTTGACCATGTAATTTAAGCCACAACAAGCCAACAATTGATGCCAAAGATGAACGAATGAGATGGCCTAGAATGGATCAAGCGAACTAAATCAACTAATTTAATTTCAATTCCACTAGCTTTCTATCTCTATCTCTCTCTTTCTCTCTAACTATCTATCTCTTTCATTTTGTTTATTGTTTTTACAATCGCTGTTGAGTTGTAGCTGGTTTTTATTAGCCGTTTAGTTATTGACGTGTGTGTAAACACTTTTATGTTATTTGTTCAACTCTTTTTTATACTTAAACCTTAAACTATGTGTAGTAGTGCGGACTGAGCAGGCATTTAGTATTGCCTGCCAGCCCGACAAAAAACATATAAAACTAAAATTAAATTTAAAAAAAAATAAAACACACTTAGTACTTATATTTAGCATAGACATTAAATGTTTAGTCGAAATACTTACATATAGCAAACAATATAACAAATGTCTAATTATACTTAACAACTATATAAACAAAAGATATATGTTTATCTAATAAGTGTGCGTGTTTAGAATTGTGTCATATCTAAAACAAAATCCAATTAATGTAACTCTTTATTATAGCTCAGAAAAAAGTCGCGGCTGTTTTAAAAAATATCAAAAATTATAACTAAAATGTTATAGAACGGAATATAACTCTTTCGATCTCACACACAGCCATCTTAGCTATATAAACTACATACGAGTATATATTTAATTAGTTTAACGAACGATCTGCTGATCGCTAATTACTTAGTTTCAAACTAGCCTAACACAAGCAACTAGAGCGCTAAGTACACTAAACGCAGATAATACGTATAAACTCTAGACTTTCAAACTATATTATTAGATTCATATATATACAAATATATTAACCTTCTTTTACTACAAGTACTTTTCTTAGCTACAAATTCATATATATACTTTTAAAATCGAACTGCACTTTATGAATGTTAGTAATTAATTTATGTTTATGCCTTTCTTTTCTGTGCTCTCTCTTGTTTCTCATGCGCCATTTTTAGATAACATTATGTGGGGTCTGGGGACATTGCCCGAAGGTAAGACCTAGCACACACCTAGTAACTGTAGCTTAACCAAACTATAAGTTATAGTACAGTATATCTATCTGAACAATTACTAATGGGTGTTTTTCTTTCCTTTCCTTGGCAGGTTTTCCGGCAGCTGCGTATGCTGCTTATGCCGCTGGTCGTGGTTACTCGGGTTATCCCAGCTTCGGACTACCCTATCCAACTGGTAAGTTCTCTGTCCCCCCTTAGACTTTGTGTTGCCGTCTCTGTCTCGCTCGCTCACACACTCTCATACATAGACTAAATTGTCGTAAGTCCCCCCAAAAAATCATGTGAGTTTGTGATGAAGTTTTGTGACTACTTTTAACTAACTACCCCTCCTAACGCGTCCCTTACCATTTGTGTTAGTTGATATGACGAAACTAGTACATGTCTTAGCATTAATCACTAATTTATGGCTTTTGATTGAATGAGTATTCGACAAACCAACAAATTCGAAGTATTTTCTTTCTTTTTTTCCTATTTTTTTTCCAATTTTCTCCTATTTTCTTTTCGTTTTGTCATTATAGCTGGTGTTATGGGCGTAATGCCGGAGAATCGTATACTGATCGGTGATTACTTGGTGCCACAAACAAGCAGCAAGGCTTAGCAAAGCTGTCAAATTCACTTATCAAACTCAAATTGACTGTTTAGCGAGTATTAAAATGATTATAATCAATAAAAGCAAATCGAAATAAACCTGAAAGTTCGTCATATCAATGCACAAATCGTATATGAATTTTTAACTAATATTAAGAGACACATTCAGCTCGATTATTTATTTATCATTTGCACCTAAACACCTTACACACACACACACACCACTCACCTGTCCATTCACCAGTTCAACATTATTTGCTAGATCTTAGGATTTTATATACCCAAACCACATCCAGTCCGCGTGTGTGTTGATTTTTCATTTCTATATCTTTTTTTTTTGGGAGGGCTAGGGTTGGAACGGATGTGATCCACTCCAACAAATCAAACTGAGTAGCAATTGAAATTCGTTTAGAAATCGACAACTGATTGAGCTCAAAAATGGAAACGAGTGCAAGTTTTTAACGTTTGTGAATATTCATATTCGCATTCGTCCCAACCCTAGCTTGTCACCAGCCTCTCTCTCTCTCTGTCTCTCTCCTTCTCTCTCTTTGACTCTCTACCTCTTTGTGTGTGTAACTCTTACATGCAAATCTTGTGATTTTGTAGGCTTAACAATTTGTGGCATCGGTAGAAGTTATGGTACCACGTGTAGCACGAATACAGGCCGCAGCAGAGGTGGCACCAACAGTGGCCCAGCTGGCGGTGTTGCTGCAGCTGCAGCTGCTGCTTCAGCTGTCCACAGTCAGCCCCAAACGGGATATCAGCACCACCAGGCCCTGACTTTGCCACTGACCACGGCGTTGACAGCGCGCACGGCGGCAATTAAATCACAGTTTCTGGGCAACATAAATTTCTAAAAAAAAAATTAAAAAAATATATAAACTAATGATTACAATAAATACAAGCTGTAAGCCAAAAGCAAGTCTGAGAGAGCGGTATATAAAAAATGAAAAACTAATAAATAAATACTAAAATTTAAAAGCGAATAAAGTAAAAAAAAAGGAATAACGAGAGGCCTGCGAAATTGTATTTAATATTTCATTGCCATTTTTGTCTATTTTTCTTTGGTCTCAACGACAATACGCAAACCAAATAAATCATTTGTACTGTGACAAGTAGGTACAACAATAACAACAACAACACCAACACCAACTACAACAACAAGTAATAATAAAACAAAAATAGTTTAGATTGTTTCGACGGTTGGAATGGTAACAACAAACAAACAAGCAAACAGAAAATACATAAAACATAAACAATAAAAACAAAACTTATACTCGTTAGTTTGTTGATCTATTTCTCTAAAAGCAACAAAATAAATCGAATAACGAAACTTACATATTTGTAATTGCAGACCCAAGTAATCATATTTAGAGCTGCTGGCGCATACGAGTGTGTGTACAACACACCCACACCCACACACACACACACACTCTATATAGCTGACACTTGTTCCCCTCCCGTACACAATATACTGGATTATAATGGCATTTCTCCCTAGCTCTAGACGCGTTGAATATTCCCCTATTTAAACAAATATATTAGCTGAATATCTAGTACTATAACTACTTAGTCTTACTCGTATTTGTCGATCTGCACCCGTACTCTACTTAGCGAGCAGTCTCTTTAGCTTTGTATGCAAGTTGATAAACTATAATCGAAAACAAAAACTTATATCTGTAGTGTTTAGGCCAATATAATCGTATAATCACAGACCCTAGAGGTATGACACAATACAATATATACAATTTAGTGCGAAATGCTCTCTGCATTTATAACTAGGAGCATCCGATTCCTGCTGCTCTTTCTATACTTTTTATTTCATTTGTTGTCTCATTAATTCTCATTATGAGTCCCATTTGTAGTTGTTTCAGAGACACTGAAAATCTATTATTTATAAAAATATTTCTACCGTTGCTGTTTTTTGGTGTTTTATATGCAAATTTTTATTTGTAGTACATCTGCATAAATTAGTCGGAAAAAGCGTAAAAGTGAAATAACAAAAACAAAAACAAAAACAGTGAAAACATTTAGATATGAGCAACATTTTAGCAGTCCTGTCATACTTGTGTGTAGTATCATTATTATCCTTTAATTAATTTTCTGCATAATATAATTTGTTTCTACTCTTTCCTCCCCTTCTCTCTCTATCACTCTCTCACTCTCTGCTGCGTGTTTTTCCCCCGAGTTTTTAGCTAATGAGCAGAGAAATGTGCAGAGATTTTCGTACGTTCATTAATTAGCCACGTTTTATTTTGTTTTTTATTTTTGATACCATTTCAAATTAGTCACAAAATATTCGGAATCCTTTAATTCTCCAATTCTCCATCCGAAACTATATTCAAAAATAGCCTGCATAAATTCTTTCATCGGTGCATCAAATATAAATCAAATTTCTACCAAAATGAGCGAAATTTTTATTAACATTTCTAAGTATATAAATTATACATAAACTATACGATATATACATATTTATATATATATATTAAATATACATAGTTATATACAAGCTAAGTTTAAATATTCATTTTATACAAACGAAAAATCAAAATCTATTTTATTTGTACAATAACGAGAAAATACGTATACAAAATTAATAAAAAACAACTTGAATGAAAACATAAAATAATACTTACAATTAATATTGTCCATCCATTTTTGAAGCGCGACTTTAAGTTTATGAAAAATGCAATTTTTCTATGTCCTTTCCATTTACGCATAATTGTAAGTTCCACATTAGCTACCAAATTTATACTACTATATATAACTGATATAATTTACGATATATAAACACACACGCAGACACGCCAACACCCACACACACCCACACACGCCTACATTGAATTTGATAAGCTGTTAATTAGTTAATTGAATGCAGTTATCGCATATTTTTGGCAATTTAATTAAATTTATAAAGTAAAAGAAAAGTAAAGAATAAAAATAAAAGTCGGAGCAAACGCTTCGAGGTATCTTAATAATAAAATGAAAAGCTTGCGAGTTATTTATACGAGAAATACACGCAAACACACAGCTACACCTACACACACACACCCACACCCACTCACACACACGCATATCTATGTATTTTACACGTATATACTGTGATTTATAAGAAACGCTTCAAACAAAAAACAAGAACAACAAAAAAAACAACAAAAAATGCCAATGCAGAATTCAAATTGCTTATGCAAAATACGAAAAGTTATTAACTAAATAAATGCATAAAATAAACGGATACAAAAGCCGAAACCAAAAACAGCAAAGTCTATACTTTTTGGGCCGCAAGGCACTAGATATTGCTCTTGTATTATTAGCGTTTTAAAAGCGGGCCAAGAGCGCAGAGGAATGTGGTCAAAGTGGCCAACGAGGCGTATGCGTAATGAGCTACAAAGCAGCAGCGAACAGCAATGAAGAACGAGAAGCCCGAAGCGAGTGGGAGCAACAAGGTCAGCTAATGGTCGTCTTATTACTCAAAATGCATAATCCTACAACATTCTTATATATACATTTATATATATGTATCTGTTAAAGAGTCGTAAACACACTTTATGATTAACCATTCGACTATTAATCGTATATTGTTAGCTACACTTTATAGCCATAGACTATTTAGACCAACAAATAACAAAAAAAAACAAACAGCTCTCAATCAAAATCAATTGTAAACTGCTCAAAGGCGGCAGTCGTAGTTCACAAATACATATATCTGTATCTTTAAGTAAAATACATATATTTATGTGTAGTGTGCCTTTATCTATAGCAAAATATATCTTTAGATACTTTACTGCGAGTCCATAAAATTCGAAACGATTGTCAATTTACTGGTATATTAAGTAGTTACACTGGACAACAAAATATTCCACACAACACACACAAAACACACTCATTAGTTGTAGCTAAATCGTGTTCAAGTTTAACTATAAAAACTTGCCAAGCCATAACAATTTGTTGTAAGCTAAATTATGTAGTTAATTTCTAATTTACATAACATTTAAATTAGTTTAATTGCAAAGCAAATGATGTTAACAACAGTGTTTAAACTATTAATATGTGTAGTGTTGTGAAACGAAGCAAATGTTTCACGTTTCAAACAAAAATTTAATTTTATTGTTTACTAAAATTTGTAGCTGTTTAGCCAGGGTTTAACTTTTTAACATATTTGTGACCCTTAAATGATTTGTAGCTAGTTAAAGCTGAACCAGGGTTGTACTAAAGTCCAACAGAGTCCAATCCTCTTTAGAGCTTTTCTTTTATCTCACATATTGAACGCCCAACTGTACTGTAATGAGTCCCGGGTTGCCATTTTTGGTCAGGTTCTTTGCCTTTTGGCTGCATGACCACCAAAAACAAAAGTGTAATATGGTTGCCATATTGGGCACCGCTGTCAACTCTGTCGTAGCGTGTCGTTTAACAACACTGCGGTTTGACAAACAACTAAACCACAAGCCTGACAACTAAACTAACTAAAAATTGCAGCTGCAGCACCGCAGTAACAAAAAAGAGCAAAAAAACGAAATACTAAAATAAAAATGTATAAATAAAAACCGGAAACTCATTCCAACGTCAACAGCAACGTCAACGACAACGTCAACTCTAACAACAATGACAACTAAAAACTAAAAACCGAAAACTTATTTATTTAGTAAAAGCAGTTACCGCTATTCCTATGGCTAAAAGGAAGCTTTGCGAGGAGGTTGTTGTTGTTGGTGTTGTTAGTGGTGCTGTTGTTGCTGCTTCTCAGATTCGCTTGCTGCGACGCTAATGAAAACAACATGGCGCACAGAGCTTTCCGAAAAGCGTAAACTAAACGTAAGCCAAAGTTGATTGGCGCCACACACCAAAACACACACACGTAACAGACTCACGCACAGCCACGCACACGCACACACACACACGCACACACAGACGCAGCAAACGACACACAATAAGCAAACGTCTGGCAGGGCCACGCCTCGTTACGTTACGTCACGTTACGTTACATCAATTTTTGTGTTTCCGCAGGAAATGCAACTGCTACACGTTCCCTACAACACCCCCACCCCCTCCCTGTCCCTTCCTCCCCCAAACTGCCCGCCCTCGCCATTTTCTCTGCATTCTGCTATTCACATTCGCAATTCGAAATTCGCATTTCCATAGCCGTTACCCCGTAATCCGTTAGCCATAACCCGTTACTTCTTAACCGAATCCCTCGCAGAAACATTCCAAACCCATGCTCCTACCCATCTTCTATCCCTTCTCCAACCAATCCCATTCCATTCCCATTCTGTTGTCATTTCAATATTGGCCCTAGCGTATTTTTACTTGCTGCAGCAGCTGTGACCGTAACAAGAGCAACAACAACAGCAACTACAATGGCAATGATAACAGAAAAAGCGCCAAAAGGAGACTGCTCCTAGCAGCCCCTACGCCTGCCCCCTCTCTTCGCCCAATAACTGAGTTTCATTTGGGTCTCTGGTGTGGTCTGGTTCAGTTTGGCTTGCTCTGCTCTGCTTTGCTTTTGGCTGTCATCATTGTAAACGGGCCAAATGGCGACAACGCTCGTTTAATAACCAAGCGAGAAGCTTTTTGTGTTTTCATAACCTGCGTTCTAGTTTAGTTCTATATTTTTTGCCGTAGTTACTCTCTCTCACACACACACACACGTACACGTACACACCCGCATACCATATCTCGTCGTATATATAGAGTACTATATACCTTATTCGTAGTTTTTGGGCTTAGGCTTTAAACTGATGCCTTAGTTAGTCTTATATCTCAGCTTTATTCAAACTCTTCTCTTTTCTGTTTTAAATGTCACACGATTTTGACTAGTCGTAACTCAGTTATATCATTCATAAATCACAATACTCTCTTTATATCTTTAAAAACAAAACAAACTATAATCGTACAGTTATATACCTACATCTATATATTATTATGTACCACTTAGCGATCAGTCTTAATTACTTTATCTTAGGTACTATTATTATTCTTTTTTTTTTTGTGACCAACTCTTACTAGTTGTCTAGCGTTTCAACTTTTCATTATTAAAGTCACAACTCTTGAAATCTTTTGCCACTTACAGTTGATCTAACCAATGGGCAGCTGACACCCAACAACAATACACCGCTACTAACACAGGCACTATCAGGTAAGAAATGAAAATTGGAATCCCAATAAATTCATATTTTCAACTTTGAATGCTCATTTCTCAGCCAAATGAAGTGATATTTTGAAACGCGTTGCCTTTTTAGACTCTCGACAACTAGTAGCATCGATTCCATGCCAAAATTCAAATATTTAATTTCGACCCCATTTTGACCAATTTTGCAGTGTTACCCCTTTGCATTTTGGTCAAAAATCGTCTAAATTTAAGATTGCGATTTTTTGATGCCAATCGATAGTCCTACTCCTCCCGAGTCCAAAAAGTCATACCAATCAAAAATCTGACGTCTGTGTCCCAAAATATTCAATATCAAAGTTGCATAGTTTTGACTCTTAGACTTTACACTGAACAAGAAAGCTTTCTTCCAAGCTTTATGTTAAGAAAGCATTATAATATTCTTAGCAACTTGTAGCGCTAAGCAACCAGTCAAGCTAAAACAGCTAAAATGACTTTAAAATGGCTAAACTAGCCACACTGCTGACCTCGCTACTGATAAGCGTTGTCGGCCACGTATATAATTTCCATACGCCGCCCGAAAATATGCTATAAGACGTATAAAAAGATCAGCAGGTAGAGCAATGCCAAAATGATTAACATTAACATTAACAGCTTAAGCAGACTCCCACTCTATGCGCTAATTGCGCTCAGAGATCTCTGCCGCTGTTTGTGTGATTGTTAGCGGACGCCAGCAGAGCCCAGTTTAATAAAATAATGCTAAAAATTAACTTAAATTAGCTAAAAAGTTATGAAAATTGAAATCCCAATAAATTCATATCATTTAACATTGAATGCTCATTTCTCAGCCAAATGAAGTGATATTTTGAAATGCGTTGCCTTTTTAGACACTAGACAACTAGTAGCATCGATTCCATGCCAAAATTCAAATTTTTAATTTTGACCCCATTTTGACAAATTTTGCAGTGTTACCCCTTTGCATTTTTGTCAAAAATCGATCAAATTTAAGATTGCGATTTTTTGATGCCAATCGATAGTCCTGGTCCTCCCGAGTCCAAAAAGTCATACCAATCGAAAATCTGACGTCTGTGTCCCAAAATATTCAATATTAAAGTTGCATAGTTTTGACTCTTCGACTTTGCACTAAACAAGAAAGCTTTCTTCGAAGCTTTATGTTAAGAAAACATTATAATATTCTTACTTACATGTGGCGCAAAGCGATTAGTCAAGCTAAAAAAGCTATAATAGCTTTAAAATGGCTAAACTAGCCACACTGCTGCTCTCTCGCAACTGATAAGCGTCGTGGGCCCACGCATATAATTTTCTTACGCCGCCCGAAAGTATGCTACTGATAAGCGTTTTCGGCTCCTCACATAATTTCCAAACGCCGCCCGAAAGTATGCTACTGATAAGCGTTGTCGGCCCACGCACATAATTTTCATTCGCCGCCCGAAAGTATGCTATAAAATGTTTAATTGAATTTAAATTTCAGTCCGTCGCTTGCTGCTGATTCTGATCGCCTGGTGTTTCACACAAAAAAATCTTCGATTTTGGCCTTTCGCGGATTTTTTTTTGCTTGACCGTTGCGATCTGCAGTGCCCAAAATCGTTAGCAATTCTTGCTGAAATACCAGGCCAACAGAAATGTCAGCAGGTCGCCATGCAAAAATTATTTAAGTTTAACATTGACTTAACTTTAACATTGACTTAACATTAACATTGACTTAACATTAACATTGACTTAACATTAACATTGACTTAACATTAACATTGACTTAACATTAACATTGACTTAACATTAACATTGAATTAACATTAACATTGACTTAACATTAACATTGACTTAACATTAACATTGACTTAACATTAACATTGACTTAACATTAACATTGACTTAACATTAACATTGACTTAACATTAACATTGACTTAACATTAACATTGACTTAACATTAACATTGACTTAACATTAACATTGACTTAACATTAACATTGACTTAACATTAACATTGATTTAACATTAACATTGACTTAACATTAACATTGACTTAACATTAACATTGATTTAACATTAACATTGACTTAACATTAACATTGACTTAACATTAACATTGACTTAACATTAACATTGACTTAACATTAACATTGAATTAACATTAACATTGACTTAACATTAACATTAAAATTATTTTGCTTAAACTGGGTTCTTGTAAATTCTGTTGTATCTTACTGTGGATTTCTTTTCGCTTGAGAATTCAACTGGGAATTTGAATATTCCAGCTGTAATACCAAGCGAACAGAACTTTCAGTAGATCTTTAATCCAAACTTCAAACTAAACAAACTGATACAGACTGCAGAACTAACACTTTTTCAAATTAAGCTTAGCTTAAACTTGGTCATATTTATGGTTAAAAATAAGAGACACTACTTAAAACTATATTCCACTCACTCCCGTTTCTCTTTCCACCTAATTTCACCAACAGTAATGAACAACTATCAGGCAGCTGCTGCAGCTGCTCACAGCTTTGGTCCGTCGGCCTCGCCACATGGAGGGGCAGCCACTACGGCCACACGGCAGGGCTTTCCGTCAACCAACTCGCCCGGACCAACCATTGACATGTACAGCTCGGCTGGTGGGGACAATGTGGGGTATGTGCAGACCACCAGTCCGCAGCCATCGGGTTTTCCCATTGCCGTTAGCCGTGCCCCGTTGAACTACAGCCCGGTAAGTGATGGGTTGAAAATTGGGATGGAAAACACATAGAAATTGTAGTGTATTTATACTTCGTCTCGGTCTGGGGGTGCTGCCGCGTTAAATAGGCCAAGTTGTGGTCCGTTAATAAGACAATATTAAGGGCATTGTTTTCAACTCCCCGCTTAGCTGCCGTCTCACAGCTCAACAGACAAGACAAGTGTAGAAAAAATCATACAAAACCTAAAAAAAAAAATAATAAAAATTACATACCATATTATAAAATAGTTACATAGTTATTTGCGACCTTCTATAAATATTGTACTATGTATTTCTCTTTCATTTCGTACAGATTTATTCGTTGAACTTTGCGATGGCTAATATATAAAAAGACTGATAACCCAAAAAATAAAACAAGAAAACAAACAAAAGCAAAAAGTATATACAAAAAAAAGATAAAAAAAAAACCTAAAAAAAATACAAAAACATATATATATATATGAGTCGAAATATATATATACATATATATAAAAATAAAGCAAACGAAAAAAAAAGAGAAAGTAATAAGAGTATATAACAAAACGCAGTTGCACAAGGTAGGCACACCAACAAAACTACAGCGTGTTTTCTTTCAAATAACAATTTCAATTATTAATCAATCAAATTACAAAACAAAAATATATATATAGTTAAAAAAAAATCAAGTAAAATTATGTATGCACGTCACAAGCACCGTTTTCTAGGCCGTTTCAATTAATCTATTATGATTTATTTACAAATTCTACAAATAAACTACATACTGTATTATATAAATATTAAATCTAAGCGCTGCTACAACAACACACATCATTCACACACACACACTTCATACACACACACAGAAACACACACATTATTAAAGCCTTGGACGTGTTTTGACAAAGAATTTAGTCCCAGTTGACACAGTGGTGTCAATCCAATTTATTGGGATTAAAATTGCATTTAGTATTTAATATGCAATTTTATTTAATTAACTAATTTTCCATCGAAACGAAATTCTTTGTCGAAATTCAACAAAAAAAGAGAATACAATTCAAACATAATTTTTCTATCTCAATACTTTTCACTTTATACCTTCAATCTTCTATATCAATTATATATGTATGTCTACCTATAAATGTTGACAAAACTTTCTATATATATATATATATATATATGTGTGCATTAGATGCTTAACGACAAAAACAAATTGTATTTTATTTGAATAATTTTGGTGTATTTGTTTTGTTCTACACGAAACGTTTATTTACAGGGACCACTAATTCCTGCGGCATTTACAAATGGATACCATTAAAAGGTGGCGCCGACAACCGCAATGACAACAACAACAACAACAACAACAACTACTACAGCAACAAGCAACAGCAACAACAACAACAGCAACAAATAGAGCAACACACAACAACTAAAAGAACAAACAACAAAAATGACAACAGACACGAAAAGTAACTGTAATGCTGCAACTACACACACACACCACATTAATTTAAAAGTATAACTACGTATATATAATATATATACATCACACATGTGCAGATATATATATACAAACATATATATTTCTACATTGCAAATGAAAAATCTGTTAAGCAGTCAAGCAAATCCCAATAAACCAAACACACACCCCACACACACACCCCCACACACACCCATATTACAATTAATTAATTAACATACATAAAGATATAGTATATAAATCTTTATATATAAAACAAATAATAGAACGCAGCGCAGAAGTTAAAAACAAAAAAAAAAACTATAAACGAAGAGCAAAAAAATTAATTTTAATTAAATGACAACAACTACAACAAAAGAAGGAAGCAGCAGCAAAAACAACAATATAACCAAATAAGCAAATAACCGCAGACCTGCTCCGCCCCTTGCCACGCCCACACCGGCCCGCCTGCTGCCCCCTAAAAAGATGCAACGTGTGCAGCAAAAATCGTTTAAAATGCAAATTAAACGAAGCTGCGTCAAGTGCAGCGGGAAGGCAGGGGGGAAAGGAGGCAGCTGGGAAGGCATGGCCAACACACACACACACACACACACCACACACACTGAACACACAGCGAATGGTATGAAGGCCAACCTGGAGGAGAATGATGACAAAACTGCGCCAGAGGCCAAAAGTGTCACCATTTTTAAGTAATGAGAAAACCAAAAAAAAAAAAAATAAAAATAAAAATAAAAAACCAAAATGTAAACTATAAACAAAATGAAGCAGCTTAAAATTATGGCGAGCGGAGAAAGTTAAAAATACCAAAACAAATTAAAAAACAAAAGAAAAGATTCAAATGTTGCAATAATAGCGAAAATGTTATTATTTAAATGCGTATTATTATTGAAAGCAAATGATTATTATTATCATTATTATTACAATTCTTAAATAACTAAGTTGTAACTTTTAAAGTTAAAGTCGATATATACTTCTATATATACACAAATATATAATTATATATATAAAAATATTATATACATAATTATAATGAAAACTGCAATATATACAAAGCAACATACATAAATCAAAAGGCAAGCAAACAAGTAACAACAAATTATTGATTTGTTTATAAAAAAGATGATGAGAAACTAAGTAAATTTATAGATTCGATGTTTGCAGTGTTATAAGTTCGGGTCTAAACCAAAAACCATCAAATGTATTGCATGTTTTCCTCGTTTATTCAGTGGTAAATCGAAAATCAAAATTGTGCTAACAATTAGATGGAAATTATAATAATTATGAATTTATTTTAAAGTACAACAATTGTTTATTGGCCAAAAGGAAAACCAAAACAAAACTTATGTAAAAAGCAAAGAAAATGTCAAACAAAAGACGCAAGACGATGAAAAACTAATTAATTAAATGTGTTAAATGTGTTGAAATTTTGTATTATTTTCAAAAGAAAGTAAGAAGCATAAAAAAAAAAAAAGAAAAACAAACCTACAGCTCTTTTGTGTTCACATTGAAAGCAAATGAATAATGCTAATTAAACAATGGATAGTTAGACAAATATGTTAAAGCATTGCATTCATTATCAACAATGAAAGCAGAACTCACTCAGAGAGAGAATTGGAGAATTGGAGTAGGGAGAAGCCGAGAGAGGAGCGAGAAGCGAGTGTGTTTGGAATTTTGCATAACTCGAGGCATAAATCAATTTATTTGCACACAATATGCAAAAATCTATGATTAAGTAAGAAGCAGCATCAAACACACACCCACACACACACACCCACACACACACACACACACACTCACACACACACAGCAAACTGATGAATCAAAATAAAAACAAAAAAACTTAAACAAATTACAATCTAAGCGCATATGCAAATATAACAATGAACTATTATACATACAACAATATATATTATATTTAAGTAAATAAAATATTTATAAAAGAATTACCAAAAAACAAAAGACAAATGCCGACAAATGCAAATGTTTAAACAATTAACTAAAATACTTGTGTATGTAAAACAAACAAAGAAAAGCCAGAAGCAGGATGGGTAATCAATGGAAAATGTTAAGGAAAACGCATATGAAAAGCAGGCCACGTTATGTGCAATTAATTAATTTTCTAGTCGCACCGCAGTCGCTCGCAAGGACACGACTAGACAGGACGCAGGTACGGCGGGTGGGTGTAATAGAAAAATATATTTATATACAACTATATGGAGTATTCAATTATTGGAACAAAACAAAAAAACTATCTGACAATTAAGTAAATACAACATTTGTTACACACAGCAAGCAAAAGTAAAAAACTAAAAAATATTCAACAAAAAGTTACAAAAAAAAAACAAAAAGAAAAAGTAAAAGAAAAACTTGTATTGTTCTATAATTGACAGAACAACAACAACAATAAGAAGCGCTTTTTGTCTGTCTGAGATTTTTGCATTAGGCGACAAACAAAATAAAACAAAATAAAGTAAAATAAAAAACTAAAAAACGAACAGAAACAGAAACAGAAGCAGAAACAGTGAAAATGTTCCTTTCATAACTTTTTTGCCAAATTGTCAAACCAACGCTCTCCAGGACTTGCCCAAGTAAAGTCTCGGACCAAATAGAACAGATAACATAGGAAAGATGACAGCAGCATATACGATATATACCATACATACATATATAGTTATACAAATTACAACAATATAGAGTTGCAGTGCAAAATACTATATATATATACCACATATATATATATATATTAATACTGTTGACAAAGCAATTCGAGGAGAACTTTACCAAAGCTTTATAGCCCGTAAAGATACTTAGCAGCACTCGGGAAAATTTCATTAATTTCAATATTTTCCACTTGAACATTTCACTTGATAATTGGGGACAGAAAAGGAAATTAATAAATACATATAAATAATCAAAAATAAAAGAGGAAAATAGCAAAGAGGAAGACGGGACAAAAAGAGAAACACACATTTTTAGATAGGCGAAAGTAAGCTGCTAAATTACATAATTATATATAAATATATATATAAATATATTACTGAATCGGCTAGAGGCAATCCAGAATCTATAAAGATTAAGCGAGCATTGGTGATTGCTGATTGTCCAGCAAACATATGGAAAATAGAGGAAAAACATTTTACTTATGTATACGTATGTAGTCTCGCATACGAGTGCATACTGTATCAGCAAGGGAGTCAAAGGCAATGGTTACTTTAACGCTAACTAAACTATTTGTTAATATAAACAAAATATACATATACATATATAATAATAACAATACTAATAAATGAATAATTCAATGCATTGTAAGTACTCGTATTCCAGATGCCTGCTGATCCTTGAGGCAGAAACCCGATGGCAAATATTTTCAAAAAAAAGGGAGCGGGAAAAACAAATCCAAAACAAAATACAAATTATATTTGCATAAAAATATATATGAGAAAACTAATTTCTAAGGCATATACATATATATATATATTAAATAAATAAATATATTTTTAAGACACGTTCTAAAAGCAATAATTAAAACAAAAACAAAAAACAACATCAACAGCAAGACAACATACAACAAACAACAAGAAGAAACAAACAAGCAGATATGTAAGTTTAATAAATGATTAAATGAAATAAAGAAAAGGAATACATTAAATATACACCAATATATAAATATACATAAATATATATACACCTAAATTATATATATATACAACTATAATTATTATTAATATCGAGTCCAAAGCGACTTCGCATGAACTGCATTCAAAAGTGACGAACAGACGACAGAGAGGCAGAGAGAGACAGAGAGAGAGAGAGAGCGAGTACTCATATCTCTATCCCTTTCTCACTGACAAACAAATTATGCATATTGTAAATTACTTGTAAACATTTTTGGACTGTCCTAGAAGCAAACAACAGTTTAGATGCGGTCTCAGCGAGCCGTCAATCCGGTCCAGAGATTCTCCAAGTCGAAAACAATTCTCCAAAAAAAAGGGGAAAAAAAAACAAAAACACATCAAATTTCTGGGCAGCTCCAATTGCCAATTGTACGGATCGTATGCTTAACTTTTGGCCGACTCCAGAGTCAGCTAGTACATTTTTTATGTTGTACGTTGAGAGCCGAAAGCCTTGCACCGGAAATGGTCAAAGCGGAAACGGAACAGAGCGTAACGGTTTGCCCACAAACAAAAAAAGGAAAGTAAAATGAAAGACAAGCGAAAAGCTGTTATTGGACTGTTGTTAAGACCGTTTAACTCTGCATCTGGAATCGGTTATTAGCATACACAAACCAACACACACATTCACACACACACACACACTTAGATGTTGTGCGATACCAAATCAGCTTTAAGCGTACTGTTGAATTTTTTCTAGCATTTTCCCCACTGTTAACACGTTCGTTATGAGTAGAAGAACAGACTTTAAACATATGATTTGTAGTGCTCTTAAAGACAAACTGAAGACAGCTAAAAAACAACAAGAAAAACAACAGCAAATTACTATAATATTGGTAAACCGGATCAAGAACAACCAAAAACAACCAGAAGAAAATGCGTCCTTGTAACAAAATCAATTTCAGTCAATTAGATAAAACTTTAAACAACAATGTTACAGCAACAACACACAAAGAGCAACATAAAGACAACAACAACAACAAAAAACAAAACAAAAGAAAAAACAAAAATACGACAATTTTTTCATTATTTTTCTACTGAAGGCGCCGTCGGAAACGGAAAAGTCAGCAAGGAAAATTAAAGGAAATTCCGACGGCGCAGGCGCAAAAGCTTTAAATTGAACATAAAACAAAAGAAAAGTCTCTTTTTTTATACAGAGAAAATTTAGTAGGAGAAGAAGAAAACGTGAATAAATAAAAACAGATTTTTTAAAAAGATAGAAAAAAAGAAACAAACTTACTTACTTTAAGCCAAAACGCCGTTTTTTGAGTCAAAGTCAATTTGTGGTCACGTTTTTTCAGCAAAGAATTGAAATTGAATTGGAGGTGAGAAGAGGAGAGAGAGAGTAGGAGAAGGAGAGTGGAGTGAAGTGGGTATCTCCTCGACGATAAGTTATGTAATACATGTATGTAAAATAGTTTTAATGTGAGATTTAAAATACAGACAGACAGACAGTCAGACGTGTAGTTACAATTACAACTTATATACGACTTACTTTCAGTTTGAATTCGATTACGATTATTATAACGATAACGATTACGATCACCATTATTATTACAATTATTGTCTTATAAAACATATCAGTTCTTATTATGTGTATGAGTAAATCGCCAAGAAAAAACACGATAACGATAACGATTACGATTACGCGTACGATAACGATAACGATTACAACACTTCAAATACAATTAACTAATCGAATATCGAATACAATGTCGATAATATTTCTTTTATACCAACACATGCAAACGACCCTGTCCTTGACCCGCCCCATCAACCAGCCTATTACTACGAACCGTTGAGAAGCGCATAGAGAGGCGCCTGGGGACGCTGGGACGTTGCGATATTGTGAGCCTTGTACACACTTTGACATGCTTTTTTACATATACATATATGATATCGATCAATTACTGACATCAGACAATTCTATCTTCGGTTCTTTATATAGACATATGTACATACACCACACACACACACCTACACACACACTTGAACACTTGGTAAAAGAAGAAGAAACAAAGAATAAAAGGATAAATAAATTAACCTACATACATACGAACGATCACTTGACTATTTTTGCTATAAGTAAGAAATTCCCCCCAGGAATGTGTCAGTTTGCAGTTGGTACTCCTACTGACAAAAACACCTTTACTATATTGACAATATCTCTTATATATTTTACACTATACTATATGGAAAAAAAAAACCAAAAAAAAAATTATATATTAATATATACAAAAATACAAATATAATGATAATTACAAGAAGAAGTTGACGGAGAAAATTGAGGTAAAAAAAACCAAAAAAAAAAATGATTAAGCGACGTTAAAAAAAAATTGTATTTACAAAAAAATGGGTAAACCAGCTAAATGAAATCATTTTAATACTTTATACACGATACAAGTCGAAAGAATCTTAACAAAACTTAACAAGACAGAACAAGACAACAAATTGAAGATACATTTATAAATAAAAAACGCAATAAAAAAGCGTACAGTTTGTAAGTATTCTACTAAGTAAGTAAAAGTAATTAAGAGAGCAAGGCGCGTGCGAAGAAAGGGAAGAAGAAGGGGACAAGAGAAAGTAAATCAATTAAACACACATTCGAATTGCGTGGTGTCTTTCAGTCGGGTTTGAGCAGCGCTTAAAGAGGAAAAACTTTAGTTCCAACAGGAGAGGAGAGGAGATGAGAGGAGGAAAGGCGTCGCCAATGTGTGTACATAAGCTCTATATACATATTATGTATGACAGTGTAATAGTTCAGAGAATAAACTGGTACAGTACTACACTTACAGCAAACTATACAAGGTAAATAAATAATAATAATATTATTAAAATTATTAATAACAGCAACAACAAACAAATTGAGACAACCGTGCGAAAGCCATACACATAAATAGAAGCATAACAAGAATTTAAAACCAAAAACAACAAAAATTAAGAAACAAAACAAAAACTAAAACAATTTTTTCATTTCTATAAAGAAATCCGGTAACGAATTTGTATATTTACTATGAGAAAAAAATAAAAAGATAAAGAAGAAAAAACATATATGAATATATATATGATTGATCAGCCCAAAACTACTCATACGACCGCAAATATGCCCATATATATACATACATATAAACACGAGACAAATTATATATATAAAAAAAAGTATATATATATGAGTAATAGTTATATAACCAAGAACAACAAATAAACATATAGTTAAATTCAATAACGATAAGCATATGATGGAGCAACACAAAAGACGAAGCTGGTTAAAGTAATTCAATTATTGGTAAGGACTCCTGGCCAACAACAACAGAAAGGAAACATTGTATGCAGTCGAAATAACAGCAACAGCAACATGAACATTAACAGCAACAACAGCATTAAAAGAAACATTAACATTAACATTAACATTAAAACAGACAGAACACAAACAGCAGAAATGGCAATTGTTGCCTTTTTACACACACACACACACACTCCATACAACCACACACACTCGGACAACAGTAAATTGTAAAAGTTTTTTAACACACAACAATATCAACAAATAAGTATGCAAAACTTTAGCAAACAACAACAATTACAACTCAACTGAAATTGAAATTAAAATGGAAAATTGAAACGGAAAATGAAAGTAGAAATTGAAGTTGAAATTGATGAAAATGATAATGATAATGAGCAATCAGTTTGTTTGCAACGTGTAACGGGATAGTTAAGTACATAAAGTATATAAAGCAAATTGAAGGAGTAAGAGAAAGGAGGAAAATGAAGGAGAAAGGAAGTTATAGCAAAAATAACAGAAGGCCTAAAGCAAATTCAAATGAGCTGGTAAAAGCATTAAACAAACAAACAACAAACAAAACAACATCAGTGCGTATGCAACAACATATAAATAAATATATAAATAAATAAATAAATATATATATAAATATATATATAAACTATAAAGAAACATGATTTTAAAGCGAAATGAAAATAAATTAAATAATGGCATTATAAGTTAAGATAATGGTACATAAGTTTAAAAAACAATGGCAAAGAAACGCTCTAGAGCAACAAAAAAATAATATATATATATACAACTATATATATATAAATATATAATACAAATTATAATAAAATAACTGAAGGAATAAATAAATTAATTCATAATGATTAATAAACAAATATGAACATTGTTCAAAAACATAAACCAACAGAGCTGTGTGTTTTAATGGGGTTGGAAGGGAAGGGATTTCTAAAGTTTTCAATGGAGGGTAAGTATGGAACAGAAAACGATAAATCTGTTATCGATAGTTACCGTTAGCCTTTGCTTGAAAGGATGTGCAGAGGAAGCTTGGATAGCTATGGAACTTCAAGGGTTTTTCTCAACACTCTTATATCTACTTCTTACGTATTATAGTACGTAATATTCTTAAAGTATTTAAATAATATACATTTCTGTATAACTCTTAAAAACATTTTAGTATAACAAACAGTTCCCAATTTTATTACAAATTCACTACACAAATTATAAAACAAACGAGATTAGTTTAAGACAAGTTTAACACATAGAAATGCAATAGATTAACTGGACTTTTTGGACTTGCTTGCCAGTTTTTTCTCGTCCCACCACTTGGCGTACCACTTGGCACTTCGCTCGGCACTAACATCCGCATCGTAGAGTGGCATATAGTCCATGTGAATAGAGGCGCGCAGACGATTGTACATGAGCATGGAGGACGTGAAGGAGGCAATGGCGCGTAGCGAATACCTCAAGCGGTATTTGGTGTAGGGAAAGGCGAAACGTACCAACGTTTCCAGCAAAAACGCCAGGAAGAAGAAGAAAAAGTGTGGCAGATACCACCAGCTGGTTTTGACCTTGAAGCGTTCACCCATTAGCGCCATCTTCTGGATGAAACGCGAAACATCATTGATGCCCGTGTCGTCGGTGACAAAAACTGGCAATGCGTTAACTGCTTTAGTGGAGACCTTAAGTGCCTTATAAGCACAGATGTGACCCCAGGCTACGTTGCCGGCGTAGACCAGCTGCTGCTTGCCACCGACACCGGCGATGCGTGGGAACACGAAGTCCCGCTTGGACAGATACTCAAAGGTGTTGGTGATGAAATGCGAGTCGCATTCGCCATACGTGAGTGGAGCACGTATCGCACTGGTGGCCAAGTAATCTAAGCAAATGAAATTTCAATCAGTAGGTGTAGTTTTTAAAGTGATTAGGACTTACCCAAACGGTTTACTAGCGGTGCTCTGTTCGAGCTGAGCACAATGTTCTCCGCTCGCAGTTTACTCAAAGCATAACCAGGTATGAGAAACTCCTTGTCCTGCTCCCAGAGCTTAGCGGAGTCCAGTGTGGGCGTGTCCGTCTTGGACTCTGTAGAATTGATGATCGCCGAGAAGGTGCTGCGACCCTTGAAAGGCACCAAACAGACCGAGGTGCAGCTGGTGTACACCAAACGCTTCACATTGTTATCGACGCACAAATCCACCACAGCACGAGTGCCTAAACCAAAGAATTCGCTGAATTCCAAACTTGTTTTCTTACTCTACAGTGCTTACCATTAATGTTCACCCGCTCGAGTTCCTCATAGTTGGGTGGATACTCGATCTCTACTCTTGCGGCACAGTGGAAGACGCCATCAACTCCGGCAAAGATCTTGTTCAAGCTCTCGCGATCATCGCAGATGTCGGCCACAAAAGTACGCAGTATTGTCGTTTCCACGTGTCCAATATTATTCTTATATGGTACTATATCCAGTGAACGTATCTCTTTGATGCCCAACTCCTTTCGATTCTCCAGCAGCAGTTTAATCAGATGCTGACCCAGAAATCCACTGCCTCCAGTGACGAGCACAACTTCACCACCGTCGCTGCCTCCCATTGTGTTTGGTTATGATCCAATTTTTGTAAATTACTGAAATAATAAAGTGGTGAAAGAGTTAGTTAAAAACTACGACTATTAAACTGTGTTAATAAAAATATTGGGGGTTTTAAAGAGTTTTATTTGAGATACAACAAATATTTAATACCCTTTTTGAGGAATTTTTAAATACAGAGACATAGGATATTTAATTTTGTTTAAAAAATCTTCTTAAATTTAATGAGTTTTGGTATCAAAAAGTAGCCCAATAGTAATTAACCAAAAAATAAGCTTCTTACCCTAAATCTGTACTTTCAACCGATTATTTCAAACAATATTTCATAATTATCGGTCAGAGATTAATTTTCAGAGCTTAATAAAAATATTTTAAAATTATTTCAATAATATACTCTATGAGTTGTGCAAATATATGTATATATATTTATAATAAAAGGAAAATGTTTTTATATTTAAAGGAGTATTTCCCTCAATATCCTATTACTGCTTTAAGCTATAGTTTTTCGATTCTAAAAACAACACAATACTTAATATACTATATTTTGTGATTTTTATTGCAACCCATGATTTTGTCATACTAAAGCCCCAACGGATAGGGTATAAATCAGTATAACATCGGGTGCGAAACTTGGCCAAGAGAGCTAAAAACATGAAGAAACTGTCGCAACAGAAGCCTCAATTTGCAGCCCCAGAGATGTTTTGGCTAAAACCTGATAGCCATGGTGAGTGTGCAGAAACCTTCGACGGGGTCAGTTAGCTGAATGACTTGGCAGTTATATAGTGTAGCTCGGATCTGGCTTACGTGCCGCTTTTGTTACGGATTTTATTATGATAATGAACACAGAAATAAAAAAAATCAAAATAGAGCCAAGATCATATATCGCATTATCTGCATACGGTTTTCTTATAGATGTATAACCTTTGGCTCTGGCCCCTAATGCATTTTTAAATGCTTAAATTATACGAGTATACTTAAAGACCCTGTAGTTAAGAGGAGCACAGGGGTTAACAGACTTGATGGGCTTAAACGGTGGGTTAAGAGGATAACCAACACAGACAGCGGTTAAGTATGTTAACTAAGTATAGTATTGAAACCCGTTATCACTTTTATAGGGTGTTAATACCAAAGTTAATAGCAAATTTCATATTATTACAAGTGTTAAATACAGGGTCATTAACAACCGGCTCTAATGACTTCATTTTTTGCAATACCAACAGCATTGAACATGTCTTAGGTTTATTTCTGCACTTAAAAACTTCCTCTTTGTATGTTAATTGGCCATGGTCAAAATGTTTGGCACAAAGCAGCCAAAGACACGACGCACACACACTCAAACACAACAACAACAGAGTTACAGCGTCTGACGTTGGGTTAGTGGAGATTACAACATCAGTTCAGCCACAGCCACACAGCAGCAACACAAAAACAACGGTAAAACTAGCATCAATGTAATTACAAGCGAACTGGTTTCCGCGTCTATTACAACATCGGCAACGCGTCAAACGCTTAAACTCTGCGCGACTGTCTCTGAAGCTGTCCAATTGGACAATAGGCCGCCATTGATTACTACTTCAATATGTATCGCGACTTAACTAATGTACCGTTACATTGCCAATTCGCGAATGTCTGGAGACAAGACGCAGTCCTTACCACAGTATTTCTTAGCTTTTTTGACGCGTCGTTTGCGCACAGTTGCTGTTGCTTGCCGCTTTATAACTGTCTTCTACTCTTGGAGTTTGAGCACTGAGCGAGCTCAGTGCGTTAATTCGACAGCGTTGCCACTATTCATGCTATCGATAGTCAGTCCCTTATCGAACACGAACTATCGATCGAGGGCTTTGAGCGAGGCGCGAAATTTGAATTCATGCGGTGTTTGGTAAAATTCAATTTTTATTCAACAACAATTAAATGAATATGGACATTAAATAGGCTTAGAGATTACATAAATAGTTGTTTCATCTTTTTTATGTTTTTTCATGTTTTCATATCAATGGTGTTAATTACAAAGACATTACAATATTCAATAAGTACATTGGTAATTGTATTCGTTGCATCCCTCCTCATATAAATATAAATATATATATGTATATAAAGTAAACGAGAAGTAAAAGGCCGTTGATACAAATGACTTTGGGTTAGATTAGGCGCGCTTAAACATTAACAACACATACATACATGGAATACAAAATGGTGTTTAGTACAATTAAAAATTCTGTTCACATTTCGGTTTGGTTTATTACAACATTATTCTGTAAATGTTATTGTTCATGTTAATGTTTTGTGTGCTCATTATGATTAATAATATATAATATATGTATGTATGTTTGTTTGTTTGTTTGCTTTATTTGTATGTTTGCTTGTATATCAATCTGTTAAGTACTAAGCTGTGACTCCAAGTGCTTTATAAACATAAACAATTCCATATTATTATTTTAAGCACATACAAATCGTTACAAACTATAAATAATGATTTAATTAATAATTATCTAGCAATTTCATTTAGTTACATATACAAAAACACAGTAAATTTCCTTTTATTCTATTGCATTCAGATGCATAATTGGAGTGACATGAAGAGAAATGAAAACAAATTCTATAATTATAAATTGTCGCGCTATGAACAATATGAATGTTGATTGTGTATATTAAACTAGTTAGGTGTATATAGCTTGTATATATATGGTATAATATATAGTAGGTATTATGGTATGCTGTCACAAAGAGCAACTCTTTCTCTCTCTCTATATCTCAACTAACAATATTTACTTTAACTATTACAAGTACGTTTTCATTATCAGCTATTATTGTTGTTATTGTTTTGTTTATTTATTTTTCGGATTTTTTGTTTGCTTTTTTTCTTTGCCATACTATATCCCTTCTCATTCAGTAAGATAATGCCGAAGGTGAACGCGAACCAACTGTAAAATCTTTATACACCGAAAATACCGAAATCTGCAAAAATAAAACATCGAAAAATTATTAAAAATAGTTCATAAATCACACAATTTTATATTTGTATATATAAATACTGTATATATTAAATATATATGTATATTTTTTGGGTATGAGTTGATCACTTTAATTGGCAACTTGCGTCACAGTATACAACTGCATAATGATGTGGGCAATTTGCCAGAAACTAAATTAAACTTTTGGCTAACCCGCATGGCAGAATCGAACGGGAGCGTGAGCGGTAGTGGGACCGGGAAGATGAACGTGAACGGGAACAGGGAGTGAGAAGTGTCGAGTGCTGAGTGTGCTTATCAGTTCAAGAACAAGTGTTGTTTACCTTGTCTTTCAGCTGCTGACACAGTTTCTGGCCATTCATCAGCAGCAGGAGCACATCGTTTAGCCACTGAACACCAATTTCCGCTTGACGCGAATCGAACTGCATGGTTCCCTGATTGTTGAGCAGCTGATAGACGGCAATGATGAGCTTGTGACTTTGCAGATAAAAACTAACAGCCAAATCTTCGGGCAGGTTAGGCACAAGTGATTTCATATTGCGACCTTTGATAAGCTCCTCAATTGGCTTCTTCTTTGGCACAAGCAGGCTATTGCGACCGCGCTGCAGTGCATCCAGAATGTTCCCTATCACATGGAGCACTTCATCAGAGGTTCTGGAGATTGTATAAATTATTATTTTTATAAATAAACATGCAATCATCAGCAAAATGAAACCTAAACAAAGCACAAACAAACTCACTTGAAGTGATAAGAGTCATCAACGTCGTCAATGTGATTGATTGCTGTTTGTAGATGATTGGCGGCATCCTGAACTTGCTGCAGCTTCCAAGGCGAGTCGTGTGTTATTGAGGTACGTTGCGTTTGACTGGGTGCCTTACACAGCTTAAAGCTAATATCCTATAAAAAATTAAATATTTATGTAATAAATTGGTATATATCGTGGGGTGGATTACTTACCGCCTGTGTAATTGCATCGCCCGTCAGGGTAAGCACCGCCTTCAGCTGATCCGGCGAAACGCTGAGTATGAACTTTTCAGTCTTCTTGCCCTCGTTGTCGTACAGCGGTACGGGGAACCTATGAGCGCACTCCTGAATAAAAAACCAGATAAATATATGTAGGTAGGTATACAGATAGTTGTGGTTTGAGACAAGAACATTGTGTACTTACAACAAGTATGGTTCGTAATTGCTTTAATATCGCATGTACTTCTTGTCTCAGCACCCACTCGAATTCAATTTGCTGCATGATTGTGTTTGCACATTCATGATTTGTCATGTGTAGTGCAGGGTGCCAAGAAATGGGAGTGTTTACCCGTTGTGGGTGTGAGTTTAGCGATAGCGTCGACGTCGTCGCCGTCGTCGTCAGCGTTAGCATTGTTGGGCCGCAAACAAAGAGCGAAAAGGCACGTTTCATGTACAAATCAATAATATCGGCATTCACGAACAAGAGAAAGAGTAACAAAAAAGAAAAAAACAGAGACAATCAATAAACAATTAGTTTCGGCACTTGATTAATTGCATTGCACTTTTTGGGATGTCGTTGTCTGTCCCTCCCGCTCTCACACACACACACGCCAACACACACATACCAAATTTAGAGCCTCCTCTCGCTCCGTGTCAACGACAAGCATTTTCATTGTGGATTTGGCCTTCTTGCGCGCTGTTATGTATCTTCGTTTGTTTTTGTCACTAATAGCTGCAGCAGCGCTAGCAGCAGCAACGCCAGCAATGTGTAATGAAAGCGCTGTAATGTTATAACATTTGTTTTATATATTATAGTGCATTTACAATAACACTATAACTAACTTATTTAATATTTACTATGCGCTTCACTGTCGCTGTCAACTTAACACACACATCTAGCTTGACTTTACAGTTTGCTGAAATGTTATTAACAGTGTGCACTACATCTTTGTTGTGGCTAAACGCCGTTAAACGCTTACCAGTTTGATGCCGTTTTCCACAGTCAGTTTTAATGCAGACTGCTTATGAAATATAAATAAGGCATTTAAATAATCTAATCTCTTTAACTCAGCAAACACTTTTAAAGAAAAATTGTGTATTAAATTAAAATTCGAATTTAACAGCTGCTAAGTAATGCAATGCAAAATATTCTTAACTGAATAAGAGAGCTCTTACAGTGCGCAGAGGCTTAACAGAGCACAGCTGTAATTCTATAGACTAATCGATAAAAGCGCCACAGCGTTGTATTGCATCAAGAATGCGATGTTATTTGTTTGCTGTATACACATTTAATATTGCTCACTGTACAAACCTAAATAAATTGCTTTGTTGTAAGAAATTATAAAATTCTTATTAAAGTAAAGTAAGTTCTTATTTAAGTAGGTTTGATTACAAAGTTAGCTGCAGCCCTGGTTAACAAATCACGTACGATATGTCGACTATCGAAACCTGCTGATAATGTAAATCCGTTGTCATGTGAATGGTCAACAAGAGAAGCGCACAATATTCAAAATAAGATATCAGTTGTCAGCTGATAGTGAAAAACAATAACAAAAAGTAAGGAAACAATACTTACGTTTACGCAGGGGCGGGGGTGTTGTCAACACGGCCGTCTCCGGCACCGAATTGAGCACATGGTGCTGAAATTGGCCGCTACGTTGTCGGTGTAGCGGCTGGAATGACCAATTTGTTGTCGGGCTGCAAATTGACGAAATCAAACAAATAACACGTTATATGTACCACTATTTTGTCAATCAATTTAATATTATTCGATTTGTTTGCGCTCAACAAATACATTTTGAATATATATTTCATTTCGCCTTATCACATTTGGGTTGACATCTGTGTGAGTGTGTCTTAGTCTTTGTCTGTGTGTGAGTTTGATTTTTGTGTTGATTTGATTCAATGTGAAGTGCTAATTGCCATAATACTTTTGTTATTGCCATTCATTGTGTTGCGCCTTCTCCCCGCATGACTCATGCCAGCAGAGCAGCCGCAGCCACAGCAGCAGCTGTTGACGACCGATAGCAACCAAATAATAAATATGTGAGTGGATTGAATATATTTAGATATATATAGTTTTGATGGGTTTTTGGTTACAGCAGAATATTTTCCCGTTTCGCTTGAAATGCATTTAATGTTGTGGGATTCCCACAGCGCGCGTGTCAGCAGTTTGGCTCAATGGCATTGGCTTTATGTCTAAAATTACAACAAAGCGCTTATCACATAAAGCTATGCTGACGTTTTACACACTCACACAGACACGCATACACCAGCGACACTCACACAGCAAAAACACGCGCATAAATTTTCACAGAGCAACAGTTAAATTATTATTGTTGTACTTGTTATTGTTGTTATTATTATTGCTATTGTTTTTATCAAGCTCTTTTTTTCGTGGTTTTCATTTTGTTGATAAGCGATTGTCAAGAAAAATGAAGAATTTATGCCACCATAAATTTTATAGGCACCAAAAAGTAGCGGCATTATTTATTTATTTGGCTTTTTTGTTGCTTTTTGGTTTTTTGTTTTTAACACATTTTTGAGCTGCTTTAATGCCAGAGCAAACAATGTAGATAGAAAAGGCAAACAAAACGTATAAATAATAGTTATCATAAATAACGGTATATGTTATTACCTTTGCGGCATATTTGTTAAATAATTTGTTACTTATTTTATTTGATTTTGTTGCTATTATCAATTGCAAACACTTGACGAACGCGTATCACGAGGCAAACAGCAAACAGGCAAACAAGCAAACAGCGAACGCCACAGCCAAAGGCAAAGCCAAAGCACAAATAGCGTTAGAATTAACTAAAGTTAAGCTAAATGTTGTTGTTATTATTTTTGTTTTATATTATTATATTGTTGTTAGTGGGTGCACGATCAGGTGTGTAGCTCCCAAGCTGACTAACGGCAAGCGCACACAAAAGCTACGACCAAGCAACTGAACTGAACCGACCGACGGCGACGGCCCAAAGACAACGCTGCCGCCAAGTTGAATTGGTCAATGGCAGGCAAAAAGCAGCAGCAGCAGCGACAGCAACAGCGGCAGCAACAACAGCTGACTGCGACGCCAGCGTCGAGGCCAACGTCAGCGTCGCGTCGCGTTCAGTTGCGTCGCTTTGTATGTAACGTGAACGTAGTTAAAACTTGACGAGCTTTTTTTCGTCAGCTTTCTTCAGGTGCGCCCTCTTCACTGATAGCCGCTGCTGCTTGTGCTGCCGTCGTCGCTGTTGCTGCTGCTGGTGCTGCTGCTGACGTCGCGTCGTCGTCGTCGTCATCATCGTTGAGTTTATCAGCAAAGTGTGCGGTTGGCATTGACAGCATAGCATAACCATAATACGAGTACGAATTTGTTGCTACTTTTGTTTTTGTTTCTTTTTTTTTATTTATTTTTTGCATACACAGTAATTTGTTTTGTATAAAAAAGTAGTACAAAATTATTTAATTCTATTAATTGGTGGATTTTTCAATTTAAATACGTGGATTTGTTTACGGCATAAAACAAATGTGCAAATATAAACAAATAAACGTGTGTCCAACAGGTGAGTGCGTGTGTGTGTGTTTGTGTGTGTCTATCTGTAGCTATGTGTAGTTGTGTGGGTGTGTATAGTGTGTGCGCCAGGTGTGTATGTCTGCTTCTGTGTGGTGTTGTATGTGCGTGTATATGTGTGGGTGTGCGTGTTTGCATGTGTGTGTGTGGATCTTGGGAGTGTGTTGAATTTTATTTACTCGCCGGTCATCATCTCCATGAATTCTGTAAGTGAAATGAATTGAAATGACATAAATTAAAAATAAATTTCGGAATTATATACAGTTTTAAATAAAGTAAATTAAATGCTTATTTTGGATACTCTTCTTAACTTTTAACAATTTACCTAGAATTTGTATTAACTTTACTTATTTCAAAATGTTTGGTTGAATTATATTAAAAGTTTGGAATGTATTAAAAAAAATTTAAAAACAATTATAGTAAATATTTAAAGTAATATTTAAAATATATAAAAAAAAATAAAATAAAATCATAATTTTGTAATTCCCTAACTTATTATAAGTTCACTAATATATTTATTAGACTTTTACTATTGATAAATTTTAAATATGTTGGTATATTGAATTTTTAAAAATATAAAAAAAAAAAATTTAATAAAAGTTAAAAAATTTTTTTAATATAAAATTAATTATTGTGGAATTTTAAATGTCCTCCGTATTAGCACACAAATTAATATAACTACTAATTTGTGTAAAATATGCAAATTAATATTTTAAAATAAATAAAAAATATAAAATTTATATAAATAATATTAATAATTAAATTCCTATAACAATATAATATCCTATATAATTTAATCGTATTCTGCATAGAATTTTAAATACCAACAAATGTACAGAACACAACCAAATACTTATTTATAATAAAATAAAAACATATATGTACATATATATTTAAATATGCATGTTTCTGTGTGCATTCAAGCGTTCCAAAAAGATTTTCTGCTTTGCTTTTGTTTTTGTTAAATAAATCTAGAGGTGTGTGTGTGTGAGGGTGTGTGTGAATTTGTGTGTGAGTTTTGTGTGTCGCACGCTCGATGTTTTATAAATAGCATCGATATGCTCCAAAATGATCAGGTTGTCAAAAAAGAATCGAGAACTCAAGATCAACAGCACATCTTCTAGCTGATGTTTACAAAAAATACAGTGCTACAGAACGTGGGTGGTTTCTGGGGATGTTTACGTGGGAGCATTGCTAGCAAGCTGCTAGAAAGCCACACACACGAACAGACACACCCACACACACTCAATTGCACACCGAAAGATACATAGTTGGATAAACATAGTTGTAGATACATTTGTGTATCTGACACACACTCACCATCGAAATCAACTGTACCGGAACCATCACTATCGATCTCCTCGATCATAATGTCCAATTCCTGTTCGGTCAGCTGATCGTCGAGCTCCTTAAGGATCTCCTTGAGGCAGGTGGTGGGAATGAAGCCATTGCCCTGTTTGTCATACAAACGGAATGCCTCACGCAGCTCCTTCTGCATGGCTTCCGCATCCTCCTCCACAATGAATTTGGCAGCCAGCTGCACGAACTCACCGAATTCCAGGCGACCAGACTCTGAAGAGGGAAGAGAGAGGAAGGAAAAACACAAACAATTATAATACAGTCCATAAATAAACTTAATCAGTCGAAATTATGGCCAAGCAATCGGCTAAAACTGATAGAGACGCGTCAAGAGCGTCTAATCTAAGCGGAAATTAAAATGGGTCTGAATTGGCTTAAGGCAAGAAATAAAAATAAAAATAATACTTACTGTCCTCATCGACCTCCTCGATCAGTTCCTCCAGAATCTTCTTGTCGAAGGGCTGACCTACAAAATTCAACATATTTTAAATGGAATTCTGGAAACCCCTACACTCCCTAGACCTACCCATCAGACGCAGAATATCGGCAACCATTTCGGTGGGAATACTGCCAGTCTTCTGGTGATCGAAGCTGTTGAATGCCTTCTGGAGAACGGCAATTTGCTCGGGTGTCAGATCCTCATCCTGTGAAATTTATTTAATTTTGGCATTAAAATAATTTTATTGAATTTTGAATTTAAATTAAAGAAAATAAATCACACTTACCACGCTGCTCATGATGCTGCTTTGATTTGTAATCTGTGTTGAATATCGATCTGTATCTGATAGAACCGATCAGGTCGGAGTATTCGTGGCTACTACGAGGCAACGCGTCTGCGTTTTCCAAAATATAGCGCAAAAAATTTCAGATCGTCTGTCTCTGAACTTGCCACACACACACACGCACACACACGAACACATTTCGAAAAAATATGTAGCACTTTTCCACAACGTTGGCTGAATTTTATTGTTTTTTAGAAAGAACTGTAAAAGCGCGATCAAAAACAAAATTAAAACGATCGCAGCACGTCCGAGTGTCCACGATCACGTTCAAGCAGCAGCCGTGAATGTGAGCCGTATAGTGGTTTTCCAAACCAAACGGAACAACACACACACACACGCACGCACACACAGCGAGGCGCACACACACCCAGCAGACGAATCTCGGAGATCCAATCAGGAGCCGGGAGAACGAGGCTGAAAGCTGCATGAATCTCGCACAATGCTATAATGCGATGCGTTGCGTTCCTCCAATATACACAAAATATATACAACAAAATACTATATACTTGTACATATGTTACAGATCGTATATATACAGACAGACACACCGACGAGTGCACGACAATATGAGAAATATGGAGAAATGCCTCAATGAAGCATAGAGAAATGCATGGGTTGCTCCAAGTGCAAGGGGTATATAGGTGCTATAGTCGGTAAGTCGTAAATTTTAAACAAATTGGGGGTTTAATATGAATGGGAAGCACCACAACCAAGGTGTTAATAGACTAGATTACCTAAAAAGTTAGTATAAATTAGCTAAAAATTAAGTTTGCCTAATAGAAACCTTTATAAACTGCGGTTGTTTTAGCCACTAAATCATCTCTGGAGAATACTAAACTTAGGCACTGTTTGGAATTGTCTAAAAATAGCTTAAATATAATAAATTCCCTATCGTAACCAGAAACCTCCTCAATTTCTACAGAGTTCATTGATTACTAAAGTAACTAAAGTAAATAATAATTAAGTTTGGGGCCTTGAGGCTTACGAGCTGTGCCAAAATAATTATTTATAATATTATACATCACAATAATTAATAACGGCTAATCGTTAGCGAATAGCAACAACAAAAAGTTTAAACAAATTTGAAAGGGAGATGAGAAATAGCGAGGAGTGTACCAAAAGTTCTTTAAATTAGTTTAAATTAACACAAAATTTTATTCATTATTGCTAAGAATATTTTAAAACTGTTTCAAACTATTCAAATTCAAATAGAAAAGTTTCAAGTAACTAAAATTGTGAGCTGCCAACTACTTAAAGTCTAGTTTAGAGTTTTGATATCTAAATTAACTTAAATTAATTGCGAAATTTATTGCTGTTTGGTGCTGCACTGGTCACGCCTCCGCCCTGATTGAGTAGAGCAGTGAGCGTGGCATGGGAAGAGCTCAGAGCGGAGCTGCTGCTGCTGCTGCTACTGTTGCTGCCGGCAGCTAACTTGGCTTTCAGTTGATTTGTGGTGCTGCTGCCAACGACGGTGCCCTGTAAACAAGGCGATGCGGAGGCAGAGGGTAGATCCTTGGACACCGCATCCTCTATAGCTAAGGGCGTGCCTGTCTGCTTGAGTCGACTGTGGCTGCGTAGCAACTGCCACGCCCTGTAGCAAAGCATTGCGCAGGTGACTGTTGTTATTGCTGACAAGTTGCTGTTGCTGCTGCGGCTGTTGCTGCTGTGACTTGTTGCTGCTGCGGTTGTTGCTGCTGCTGCTGTGGACTGTTGGCCATTATAAATGAGTTGGTGATAAGCCCTCGACTCTTGATATTCAGATCCACAAAGAACAGCTTCATCTTTTGTATCATGGGCTCAGTTACATTAAAAGTCAACATCATGCTGAGATCAATGTTGGTCTTGTGGCGATAGAGTTCATGTGTTTGCTGCAGTCGACAAACCTCGTCGTAGATGAGAAACAGAAAGCGTGAGCTGCGATTCTCGGCTGGAATAATGCCACGTGCCGATAGCCATTCACGATCCTCTGCATCTGGTAGATAACGTATAATCTCCGGATGTTTACTGGCCAAACGTGCGCCGCCCAGTTCCTTGCCATCGATGCTGAAGCCAAAAGCCAGATTCGCCTGCACGTCCAGCACGAATTTGGTGGTCGTGGAGATTTGTGCGGTGTTCCAGAAGATCTGACGTCGCACTGGCGTGGGCAGAGGTCCACTTACAATGGCGGAACGCTGCAATTGCATCACCTGTTGCTGTTGTTGCTGTTGCAGCTGCAACTGTTGCTGCTGCTGTTGTTGCTGCTGCTGTTGTGTTTGCTGCTGTAGCTGCAGCTGCTGTTGTCCTGGCAAAGAGTTGGGCATGGGCTTGACAGCAGCAGCCACTGCATAACCCATGCTGTTGGCAAACATTTTGTTCCCACAGTTGTTGTTGGTACTGCCAAATTCATTTGGCTTTGCTGGTCGCTTGAGAGCCAATCGCTGCTGCTCCGTGACTGCCGTGGTGGCAACTGCTGTGCCACGCTGTTGTCGCACCACAAAGTTTGTGTATTGCGCCTTGGCGTTCTCCAGCAGCGCACAGGAGGACATCTTCTGCAGTGTCTCCTCGTTGACCGCATGCTGACCAAGATTCTCCTTGATGTTGCCAAAGGCGGGCTTAAAATAGTTCTGGAAAAAATGGCGGATTTAGTAGATATGAAAATCATAAATCTGCCACTTTTACCCACATTCATATAGCGCTTGATGATGTCATTGACCTCCGCATCAAAGGATTGCTGCACGCTAATCCTAAGCAGCTCCAAAGCGCGCATTGCAGACTCCGCGCTGCCGCCGCTCTCCGTGTTGTGCACACCATTGTAGCGCTGTCGTATGCGCTGCAGCATCGTCTCAGCCATGTCCGCGGTGGTTACATATTTCTGGGTAGGAATAAAGGAGGAGTTAGCAGTGAATTAGCTACTTAAAGGGTGTGCAATACTCACCAGCGTGGGCTCTGTGCCGTTTAAAATCAGCGTAGGTGTGGCTGTTGTTGCTACCTCCGTTTTTATTTCCGTTTCCAGCTGCTTCATGGGACTAGCAACGCGTGTGTCCATTGAGTGTGTAGTCTGATTCGAGCAGTCCGAATCATCCGAGGAGGAATTGGTCTGGAGTCCAGCTGGCGAACGTTGTTGCACATCGCTGCTTATGGTGTTGCTGCTGCTGTTGTTGTTGCTGTTGTTCGCTGTGCTCGCCGAATCGCTAAGAATTTTCCAGCTGCGCTGAATAACCATAATTGTTGTTAATTTTCGTAGTATTTCGTGTAGTTTTCCGTTTGTTTTCCTATTGAGTATGTGTTGTGTGTGCTTGCATTTAATTTTCGCTGCGTTTGCTTAAGTGGCTGGGGTTTTTCTGCTCTTTCTGGGCTACGTTCTAGCCAGGCACCAGAGCAGCAGTGCAACAACGCATGCGCTTTGTAGCCACCACCACCGCCGTAACTCCAACCCGCTTTCAACCCCAGCCACGCCTCCTGACAATGAACGAAGGCAGCTCAGCAGCTGCTGCCAACAGCTGATGGAGCTGGCGTACAGTCCATGTCAAGTTCGCCCAGCTCCAGACGACGCTCGTGATCCAGTAAACTGCGCAAATCAGCAAATTCCTCCATGTCGTCTTCCAGCTCTTGATCCATTACAGCTGGCGTGGACTTCTCCTTGCTGGAGTTGGCTTCCGTAGTTTTCTCACGCTTTTTGTACTGTTGTCGCTGCGCCAGCAGCTTCTTGTCGAACTCATCCATGTAGGCTACTGCAGCGCCCGGCTGGTAATCCTCGGGCGGTATATAGCTGCTGTTCACCGGCAGATTCAGCACATCGGGCAGCATATAGGCAAAGAGCCAGCAGACCAGCGGTGTGGTGCCGCATGTGTAGCTAGCCTCCTTGTGGTAGAAGAGCAGGCCATCGAGTGCCGGTTGGTTGTCCTCCCACTGTGGATACTTTTGCAGCATACTGTCCACGGCACTGGCATCCTCAAAGTCCACATAGTTCACCAGTTTAAATGGCTTCTCATTGCGCTTGCTTACCTGGCTCAGCTCGCCCTGCTCGTCGAAGCGGGAGCGCAGCCAGAAGAAGCGAAAACTTGCCTCGCAGTCTAGCAATTGTTGTTGGCCAAATGTAATGGCATCCAGCACATAGAAAGTGTCCACTTCCTGCACATAGACACAATCAAGCACAGTTTTGGACTTTTGCATGTGGCCATCGCCGGGCAGCAGCGTACGCAGCTGCTTAATGATGCGTCCCGCTTTGTTGTGCACTTTGGTGCGTCCATTGGTGGCAATCACTAGGCAGCGTTTGCCCACTGGACAGGGCAGCAGCAGCCAATCGCACAAATTCTCGGGCCGATGACGCAGCCACTCCGATTGTTGCAGCTTGAAGTGTTGTCCCTTCCTGTTGTTGTTATTGGTGTTGTTTTTACTTGGTGTGCGTTTTTTGCGTGGCTTAGGCGGTGCTTTGCTGCAGCTAGGAACATCATCGTCCTCTTCTTCATCGTCGTCTTCCGCAGAGTCTTGCACATGTCGCCACACGTCTTGCTGCTGCTGGCGTCGCTGCTTTTGTTCGTGCAGCAGCTTTAGTTGCCGCAGTTTTTGCTGCTCGCCAAGATCGACGCTCTTTTTTGTATAAATCTTTGTAGTTGCTGCTGTTCATATTTAATTTCATTTTAAATGGCAAGCAAAACACCGGTAAAGTTGTTTTTCGTAGGCACTTGTATGGTCACTCTAATAATAAAGCTGCAAGTCGCGCTATCGATAACACAAAGACTTTCGATACATCGTTTACTTGTTCTGGCGATATATCGCATAATCAGCTGTTTTGTAATTTGTTTTAGCATTTACTTTCCGTGTTTTTGCCGGTGTTTTTTTTTAATTTTAATTTCCATCCGTAGTGCATTTAATGCAAACAAAGCATGAATAAAGCCTCACGTCTCTTTTGGCCAACTCTAGTCACACCAAAGAATGCCGTTGTCAAACAAACGGAGCAACTGTCACGCAGCCAAAGGGTAAGCGACTTGTTACGAAAGCAGTGAAAAATTTTTAACCATTTTTTGCTTGTAGCTCTTGACGGAACTTGGCCTGGTCAAGCCAGGCAGCAATGGCACCTATCAGATAATGCCCATAGCCCAGCGCGCCATAGACAAATGCATCAATTTAGTGCAACGCAATATGCAGGAGGCGGGTGGTCAGAAGATTACGCTTCCGGTGCTGACTCCCGCGCAGCTATGGAAAAAGACGGGACGACTGGACGGCGACATCTCCGAGTTCTACATGGTGCGCGATCGCAGTGGCAAACAGTTTCTAATGAGTCCAGTAAGTGAAAGAATTGCCAACAAACAAATCCACTGAAACAACTCCCTTTTTAGACCCATGAGGAGGCGGTAACTGCCATGCTGGCTACCACTTCACCTATTTCCTATCGCCAGCTGCCGCTACGTCTGTACCAGATTGGTCCCAAGTTTCGGGACGAGCTCAAGTCGCGCTTTGGATTGATGCGTGCCAAGGAGTTTCTCATGAAGGACATGTACACCTTTGATGAAAGCACAGAGGCAGCTGGACACACCTATGCCATCGTTAGCGATGCCTACGAGCGCTTCTTTGGACAACTAGAGGTGCCGTTTGTCAAAGTGGAGGCTGCCACTGGCATGATGGGTGGCAGCTTGTCCCATGAATACCATTTCATATCAGCCGTAGGCGAGGATACTTTACTGCAGTGCAGCAGCTGTGGCTACGCGGGCAATGCTGAGGTCTTTACCCAGGATGCCGACACACCCAGCACCAATTGCCCCAAGTGCCATGGCACTGACAGCCTGCAGCAAGTGCGTGGCGTTGAAGTGGCCCACACTTTCCTGCTGGGCGACAAGTATTCCAAGCCACTTGGAGCCAGCTTCCTAAACAAATCGGGCAAACCTGAGTCACTGATCATGGGCTGCTATGGCATTGGCATAACCCGCATTATAGCCGCCGCTTTGGAGGTAAGCTCCACAGAGCAGCAGCTGCGATGGCCCAAACTCCTGGCTCCCTACGATGTGTGCTTGATTGGAGCCAAGCAGGGCAGCAAAGAACAGGCAGCCACCGAGCAACTAGAGCAGGAGCTGCTGCAGCAGCTGACACACATTTGCGGCACAGAGGAAGTGCTGCACGATGACCGCAAGGAGCTGACCATTGGCAAGCGGTTGCTGGACGCCAAGCGACTGGGACACCCGCTGACCATTGTGGTGGGCAGCAAGGCACCGCGACTAGAACTACACATCAGTGGTGCGGAGCCTGTGGAACTGCATGGGGACGAAGTGCTGCAGCTGGTGGCAGCGCATGTGCGGCACAAGCAGCAGCTGCTGCAGCCCAAGCCAGAGCTGGACAGCATGGGGATAAGTCAAACAATTGGTCATGTGCATTAGCTTTATGCAATAAAGATAACAATAACTCCAAAAACAAATCAAATTAAGTCACTAGTCACTAGTGATCCGCTGCCGTCTACTGCTCCGCGTAATCTGGCTCGGGTATCTGCGGGTAGATCTGCACCTGCTGCTGTGGCTTGCGTGGCGGTGGTGGTGGCTTGGTGATCATGCTCGTGTAGGACCAGGGCATCTGATTGCGCAGCTCCTCGCTCACACGTGGATTGGTCGGCTGAGCTGGGTAAATCTCCGAGTAGCGACTGTTCAGCGCTGATCCCGAGGCCAGCTGCTGCACCGCAGGAGAGGTGACTCTCGGCGAGGTGGGATCTGTGGCCGGATAGTTGAGCTGATCCGGATGAGCATCTGTGTTGCGGTAGGTGTTCACCTCTGGCTGTGGTTGTGGCGAGAACTGTTGTTGCTGCTGCTGTTGCAGTGGAGGCAGCACCAACACTGGAGACTGCAGCGTAGTGCGATCATTGGGCTGGTACATGGAATCCTGTCTCATCATCTCCGCATTCTGGGCTGGTATGATTATGGGCGCTGGCTTGGCGCGCATGGGCTCCGAGTATTGCGGTTCCATGACAACGGAGGCCGATGCTGAAGCAGCTGGTGCCGTGGGCAGTTGCTCCTCCAGCTGCTCGGGCTGTGACATCATGACGGGCACTGGTGTCTGATTACGTGGTTGAATGTGTGAACTGCTAGGAGCAGAAGCCGCCGCCTGATTGGCTAGGACAGTGGCCAGAGACAGACAGAACATGCCGCCAATAACATTCAACAACCAGATGAGCACCACACGACTGCTGATCAGAGTCAACACCAATGCCGGTGTGGAGAAGTAGACTCCAAAAGTCTCCAACTGGGTCCAAATTGCAGAGGGTACACTCGTGGGGTCGGCACCCACAAATTTAAAGGCTTCCTCCAGTCCCTTTAGGAAAGAAAGAAGGGAGGATGAGTAACTCTTAGGATAAGGAATTCTCTCCTTTAGTTCGTACCAATGTGTTGCTAATGTCCATGCCATGGTAGACAGTGGCCACCACGTCCAGAATGCTGCCCGCGAGCACCGACAGATACCAGGGCCAGTAGACGGTGCCCGAGATCAGTTTGGTGGTAGTGAAGCACAGCGTAACTAAGTATCATATAAAGATCTTATAGTCAATGGAAACTCAAGGATTAGGTTGACTCACATATGATCAAGCAAGAGGAGGCGACCCAGAGCCCACTGATCACCGCATAGGTGATAAAAAAGATGTACTCCCGATTGGTTATCTCGTAGGACTTGTCCCAGTCCATGGTCAACTGGTAGGTGTTACCAAGCGCCTCTATCGTCGGTTCACCGCATTGCTTGTCTGTGGAAGCGCAAGAGGATTTAGTCGCTAGACTCAAGCATAGACCATCTACTAGACTTACCTGCAAAGTAGATCAGATCAAAGGCAAACTTGAAGGGTTCACCGGTAATGTCCGAGGTCGTTTCACAGTCCCCTAGGGTTATGCCCCATATTGCGAGGCCCAGGTAGACCAGACCTTGTGCCTGAAATGAGAGCAGAGAATTGTTATTAAAGAGGTATAAATAGGAAGCTTAAAATTTATGGTATTAAAATTTTAGACTTTAGTTTATATTTACTTTAAGTTTATAATTATTAATGAAAAGTTTTTAGGCGCTTAAGCTATTTTTAATAAATGACGAAGGCAGTCCCATAAAAGGTCAATAAATAATACAACACTATAAACTAATAAAAAGAAAAAATTCCCATTACTAAATTTTATCGCTAAATATTTTTGATTTTAGCTTTCGTTTTTCTAAGAACTATTTAAGTATTTAATGCTTAAATTCTGTAATTAATATTTTAATGAAAATATGCAAAATATACATACAAAATTTCATACAGAAAAGGTTGTTATCCATACCCCAAATAGTTTAAAAATATTTTTAAAAAATTATCTTATTTCACCAGAGTATTCCTTACTTGGTTTATGCATATCCAAACCTATGCTACTGCTAAAATATCAGTAGATTCCTAAATAAACCTCTTCCTTTTACTACAAACTCTAATAATTTCCTAGTTCTCAATATCTGCTTTCGTCACTAGACTAGGCTGCTCCCCGCAGTGATTTGTTTGTTTAAGAAATTCTTTTCTCAAAGTTTACAAACATTTAAATACTTCAGTTCTCAATCTTTTACTGAGGAAGCAATAAAAGCAATGTTTGTTTAATTAGTGTTATGCCTCGTAATACCCGCACTCTATCTGAGACTGGTGATTAATGTCAGTCATGTTTTGCAATAGAATGCGCGTATCTCGAGCACTTTTGATATGTTCTGGTTTATAGAACAAATAGCAAGTGAGGAGTTCCATGATTTCAAAACGATTTCAACTTACCAATATGACAACGGCCATAAAGAGAATGAAGCACTTGGCGAATCCCACGCTGACTCCGGCCATCTTCCTGGTGTTCTGTGCACTTCAATGTCACCCTGGAGTTGTGCACTTGAATGTTGACCAAACTATGATCTATTGGCTAAGTTTCTGAAGCTTTTTTCCTTCTTTTTGAATGGCGATAAGAAGTCGACAGTCAATACCTTTGGGTTATAAATTCAATTAGAAATTACTTAGAGATTGGCAAATTTAAGTATCTAATCAGTTTAATGAGCAAGGGGAATTTATACACACACATAAGAGTTTATATATGTATTGGGGTGTAGATAGGTCTAAATTCAAATCACTTATCACATGAGTCACTGCACTGAATTACACGGGAAATTCATAAAGAATTGGATTTTTTATATAGAATCAGAAACAGACTCGACGCACGCATGTTTCGGGCCATAAAGAACAGTTGTGGCCGTTATCGTGCTTTCCGTGCTTTCCGTGCTTACCGTGCTTGTACCGTACGTCTTTTGGGCCAACTTTGTTATGGCTTATACTGTTTCGAAGCGCATTCGCCGACTGCTTCTCTTGGACTGGCAGCAAACTCATCCATCGAATGGCCATCAGCGATTGTTGCTGCTGTTCCGACTTCTCTGCTGCTCTTTTGTTTTTTCGGGAACTACGATAAGATAATGGCTAATGAAGTTTTAAGGGTAACTAACGCCTGCTATCAAGACACGACTGGGCCAGGGGCAAACCAAAGACCAGACAACGAGTGTATTTGCTCGTATTATGACCGTTATGAGTAAACTCATTCGCATAACAAATTGAATACACACAAATACAAGCACACATCTATTGCTTATCAATAGGCCAACAAACGGCTCTTATCTAACACACCAACACACACACACACTTGGTGCTATGTCTTGTATTAAAAGAGCAAATAGAGGCATTAAATTTGCGTGCGCCTAAATATTAATAGCAATTTGTGCTAATTTTAAATAATGAATGACTAAAATTAAGTGTACATTTGTTATTTATTTGTATTATTTTTTAAGCTTCGATTGCGATTGATTATGTGAGGAAATGTGTGCAATACACTGCGTATACTTAATGGTCAGCTGGAGGCGCTCTCCTCTCTCTCCCCTACTCCACTCTCTTTCTGTTTGCACTCGTGTCGTTTGTTTATCAATTCGCGATCATATTCTGATTGGTTTAACGCAAAGAGCAGCGGGTTCCGGGATGGAGCCATGGAACACATGTACTCACTCCGGGGGTATTTCTGTGTTATTCAGATTCACATCGACTCGGAGTGACTCAGTCAGTCAGTGCAATGTGCCCATTAATTGCACTCCACTCTTTGGTAACTTATCAATTTCATTTCGCTTTTGATAACGCCTCAGGAATGAGGAATTATTTACAAGATCTTCAAACAAAAGTACGCAAATAGACAAGAGACACAAACATTTAAAGAACTTCTTATCACAATTATATGGTAATTAATTATTTTTGGAATTTTTATTGATTTTTTTATTTGTCCTCGCGTGGATTTCATTAAGAATTTCCCATGAAATGTTTACAAATTTAGTGGTTGAGTCAATTATCTATGATCTTAAATAAAAATTGTTTAAATGATTAAAATATACTTAGCATGAAATACTAGGAAAATAAAGCACTTAATGGCTAATTAATTGAAAGCTAGATTCTGCTATTTTAGCTCAAATCAAACCAACGAGGAGCTCTGCATCGCCCAATTGTGCAAATGCAACTGAAGCCATCTGCTAAAGCTCTGCTCTAGTTATAGACAGTGAGCGGCTTAAGCTAAAGAGCGCCCAGCTGTTAGCAGCAGCATAACAGCAGCAGAAATGCTAACTATTACTGACTCTCCCTCTCTTTGCTGCTCTCTAGACATCTACGCACAGCTAATACTGAAAGCTCAACTGCAGCAAGCTCAAATTATGTGTCCTCACAGCTGCATACTCACGCACACAGTCACAGCCTGCCCAATTGATCTCTGCTTTCTCAACATGTCTTTCCTACTCCCACACATACACATTTGCCTGCCTGTTCTCTGTACTCTTCTAACTACAGAACGTTTAGAGCGAGAGTTTCACAGCTGCATTAAGAGTGTGAGCTGAAGCTCACACACACACAGACTGGCCAATTCACCCATGCTTTCTCAATAGCGCTGTCTTACTCTCACACCATAGCCTGATCTTTGTGCTATTCTAACTAGCAACTAAGCAAGCTCTGAGCGAGACTTGCACAATTGCATACACACACACATATACATATATTTTTAGCCAGCCTCTTTCTCAGTCGCTCATTCTTTTGCATTCCTTTACATACTCTGGTCTCTTCTATCTGCAGGATGTCAAGTGTTTAATAATAAACAACATCTACCGTTTTAATTCGCATTGAGATATCAAAGAGGAAAGAGTTAAGCAAAGGATGCAAAGAAATGTATGTAGGTGTGTGTATGAGTAAAACAGAGCTGGTAAGAAAGGGGAGAACAATTCGTCAGGCTGTGGATATAAGTGTGTGTGCATACAGCTGCGCTACTCCTTCGCAAAGCTTGCTGAATTTAGAAGAGTAACAAGGACGGGCTATAAATCTGTGAGTAAGACAAAGCAGAGTGTGATTGTGAAGGATTCAGATAACATAGTCGGCTTATACAACGAATTAAGCTTTTAAATTACATTAATTTAATTGAACACTTCATACAACCAATTAATATAACTTTTGATACAGTTATCACTCAGTAGCCTTGACTTGATAAAACTCACTAATTTTAAAAACAACTAAAACTTTCTCACTGAGCTAATCTCCATGCAAAGTTTGCCTGCGTTGCAATGATTGACATTTCCAATTTCTTTTCAAATTGAAGCCCACATCAAATTAGCACTTTTTTTTGGACATAAGCACGAAATTCGCACGAATTTAAATTCGCAATAAAAAACATACAGGTGTGCAGTGTACAGTGTGCACACAGCCACAAAAGTTGGGCAATGTTTGAGTAACCCAATTGAAGGCTGATTCGGAGAACGAAAGCTTTGAAGTAATTACCGAGACCTTTTAACTAACAAATAGATTTTATATGAGTGAGTTGGCGATTTTCATTCATTTATGCGATTTTCCAGACAGCAGAAAAACTCACATGGCTGGGAAAATCGACGCGGTTCGATGCGTCTTCGGTTTCCATAATTTGCGCAGTTTAAGCTGAAAGTAGAAAACTTAGAGCTGTTTAAGATGCAAAGTCAAGCTGAATAGACTTATTTGTCTTATCAATTAGAGTGTCCAAAGCTAGCGCCACGGAACACCCCTAATGTTGTGTGAATTTCAAATTTAAATAAAACGAGGCGTCAGTTTTTTTTTCTCTGCTGAGTTTCAGATCGAATCACATGACTTTAATTGAACTTGGCGTGACATAAATATGTGTGTGTGTGAGAGTGTGTGTGAGATGCTTGTGAAATGGCTAAGACTAGAGCTAGTGGGTTTTTCTAGACGCGAGCTGTTAGAATCACTGGCTCTGCCTCCACCTCAGCCACCTTCTCCTTGAGCTTCTCCTCCACCTGCTTCAGCTTCTCAATGGGCTGCTCTGTGGTGGTGCTAGTAGTGGTGCTAGTGGTGGTACTAGCGGTGGTAGTTGTGGTACTAGCGGTTGTGCTGCTGCTACTGCTGCTCTCGGCACTGCTGCTCTCCGCACTGCTGCTGCTGGTTTGCTCGGTGGTTGTGGAGCTGCTGCTGGTGCTCTGTGTCTCCACACTCTCCACTGGCGCCGTGGATGTTATGGATGTCTTGGTGATGCTGATCTTGGTCTGTTTGCCATCGCTGCTATCGTTGTTGGCATCCTCCAAAATGGTGGCCGATGTGATCTTTGTGTGATGCACCTGGAAGGTGGGTATCAAAGGCACCGAGGCACCCACATGTGGCTGCACCGACACGCGATCGATGATCAGATGCGCTGGACCGCCCTCCTCAGACACAGGCACCTTCTTGGTAGTTTGCACGAGTATCTTGCGCTCCTGTGCCTCCTCGGAGACTTCGGGTGCAGCCACCGGCTCATTCGAACGCTTGGCCAGCTTGTGTTCACTGCTGTCCTCTGGCTCAGGCTTCACTTCCTCCACTTGAGAGCCAGGTGCACTGGCGCCATTCAAGCTCAAGGCCGATTGGAACAAACTGTTCTCCAGATCACCAATCAGAGTTTGAAACGAAATCTGCTTGAGTTCACCATCGGCATTGGGCAGTACCTGACGCTTGACCACATCCTGCTCTGGAGACTGATCAGCGATGGCATTTTTCAGCAGCGCGGGGAAGAAGTCGTTGAGGTCCAAGGGAGCTGCCAGGCAGCAGGATGTGCCTATGGCCAGCAGCTATAAAATAGGTAAATTTAGAGGGTACACAAGGGTAGTTGACTGCTGCTACTCACTGTGAAAATCAAGGCGTGCTTCATGTCTTCCTTTTCTTGCTTCAAAGTTGAGAGTTGTTGTCACCACAAAGTCCAGCTTGATAATAAATTCGCTGACGAGCTGCGTGCGAGTATTTAAGCTTGAAACGCCGAGCGAGTGCTGAAAAAGTTTCTCGGCTAAGCTTTTCAGTTAGCACTCACCGAAAACATGGCCCAAAAAACAAGCTAACTTGTTTGCGCGTGCGACACGGCTTCAAAGCGAATTGTTCTTTTTTTATAAACAAATATGTACCTATATATTTTTTAATTAAATTAATTTCTGTATATTTGAAATTTGGTATTTAAGTTCTAGGTTCTGCTACAAATTAATGGTAATGGAAATAACCTTCGCTCAAGGATTGTGGCTGTCCGGACTGGCATCTAAAGACTTGACCATGCACTAATTATAAGCGTAACCTTTCAGTCTTCAATTTAAGCAAATAAATATGATTCAATGCTAGGAAGACGTACAAATTAACATAATTATCAGCAGTTTGCTATATGTCTATTTACTAAATTTTTTTTTTTAACTTTTGTTTCCACGAAAATGATTAAAATTGCGCTGAATTCTGTTTATATATAAATTTCCAAGAAACTGATTTAATTTGATCTGAACTTGTTTACTAGTAAGTTACTGAAGCAGTACAGTTTTTAGAGAAAATAGTTAAAATCGATTTAAATTTAATTTTATAACTTAATAGGGGATTAAAAATTTGTATGAGAAATTTGTCAGCGACCACCAAAATCTTTTGATCCGGAAGTGTGTAAATTAAATTTACAATTTTAATCAGCGAAGACACCTGTTGAGTTTTCGGTGCGGTATCATGAATGAAAGTTAGGATCTTACTGGTTCAGTGGTGCAACAAAGCAGCTCGAAGCGGTTGGGACTCGTGTGAAATGTGTTCAAGCAGGCGATGTCGGAGCTATCGTAGGCGCAGCTCTATTAACTATAACTATGCTAATAAAATTGATCAATTTTATGCACAATAAATTAAAACTAACATTTTCCAGCTACCAAAAAAGTTCAGCACAGTTTTCTGCACTACGCTGCGTATGCGTAATTTCCTTGCTACCAATCCTGTCTCTATTTGCTTTAAACCTAAACAAAAGCGCCAAATTAGCTAATTAGAAGTATTTTAAACAATACTGTTTACACTTTTGTTGACGTTGCGCAGTTTTAGCCGCTTTCGGCCATGTCACACGTTGCGAATGCGTAATTTGAGTGCTCGGCGCGTGTTTTGGACCACATGCAGTCGACGGCGGTGGCAACTGCGAATGCGTCAGTCGAGGTGAAATGTTTATGAACCTATTTTTGGCAAAAACAACAGCAGCCTTAACGGGAGGAGCCAATTGCTTTGGGCGGAGGGAAACTGTACAAATTGGCTGGAAAAACTGAAGCGTTGGCGGTGTTTTTACACCAAGCTGAGATTTGCGTAGACTGCCGCAAAACGGGCACAATTAATTAGAGCCTGGCAGGGTAATAAAGCAAAAAAACAATGCCATGCCCACTACCGCCCCCCGCCCATCCCCTAACCACTCCACTAGTTTTACCTAGAAACAGCGTACGGAGGGAAGAACCGACTGCTAAAAACCTGTTAACCAATTAACAGGTGTCAATATTTACGCGGAATCGCTTTTGGCTATAAAAGCGGATGATCTGCACTAATTAGGCTCAAACACGCGAATACCACAGACAGCCACGCAGCCGACAGCTCAGAGTTTGGAGATCAGCTGATCAGGAGCATAACGTACAGCGTATCTTTAAGCCATGCATACCCAACACGCGATACTGGCTGCCACTGTGCTGGGCCTGCTACTGGCCTTCACCAGCTCCCTGCCTGTGCTCGACGTCAGCTCCGGCATCGACAACGACACCATTGAGCAGCTGCAGGCCAGCGTCAATGACACCCCCAAGAATCTGTAAGTTAACTCACATTTAGACCAAGTTAAGAGCGTTTCTAATTAACCCACTCTGTGCTCAGCTATGTGGTCAAGGCCGTGGTCTATGAGATCGGCATTCTCACGGAGGTGGGCGACAATGATACGGACTTTGAGAGCCAGGAGCGTGTCGATCTGACCTTCTACGATGCCCACACCAATCAGAGCCACATCGATTTGGGCAACATTCCGCTGCCCATACAAACCAATGTCACCGGCCAAGTGCTCACCGGCATTGCTCCTGTTAACATCGGTGCCTTTAGCAGTCCACAGGAGCTGCTGGAGACGCTGCCCCTCACCGGCAGCATTGTGAACATAACACACAGTGATACCGCCTTCTATCAGCTGACCAAGTCCAATACGAGCGCCTTTGAGAAGCCCCAGCTGCTGAGCCAAGATGCGTTGGCCAAGTTAACACATGCCGCCGAACTGTTTCCGACCAAAAGCTCCGGGTCCAATGAACTGGACGGGGAGTCCAATTAAAATCTGTTTGGAATAATGAACTTAATGCAGTGCGTTGTGCTAGAATTAATCAATTGTTTAGCTCTTAAGTAGAACACGGTAAAAAGACTGGATGAGGACGAGATCGTTAGCATAGACTCAAGAAAACAACAGATATATGTATAGTATAAGATCACAAGGTTTCAAAAGAAAACGAAATAAAAATCGCATTAATTATAGACTCTGTTGTTTGGTGTTAGTTTGTTAGGCTCATGTGACTGACTCACAAGTGAGAGATTTGCTAAAAGCTTTTCACCTCTCGCGTCTCACTGCTCAATAAAGCGAAGGCACTCAGCAAACAGGGGAAAGTTAGCCATTTAGTACAAGCTTTAAAACAGCTACTAAAATACAAACCTTAAGCGGTTTAAAACTACTACAAAGACAGTCTAAAAGCAGACAAATTTAAAGCCTATCACTCCCCTAATCTCCAAGTCGCTTTAAAGACTCGACTATTCAGTCACATATATACTTAACTCATTTAACCTTTAGCTGCATTAATACAACACTTTTTTATATTAACTAGTTTTTAATTTTTCTCATTTTCATTTGTTTGTTGCTGTTTTTAGCTTTTTTTTTAACTGTAGTACATGTGGGACTTACGGGCTAATAGATGATATATTTTATGTTAATAGATATATGTTTTATATATATATAGATATATTTATATTTTGTGTATATAAATATATATGTATATGTTTAAGCTTGTACACGAAAATTAAAAGTTGTTGAACGTCTCAGATCAGATAAAATTACCAACGAAATTCACAAATACATTTTCTTTCCCATTCCCATTCCCAATCCCAGGCCCCACTCCGTGCCTCCCTTGACCCATTTATCACGCCCTGAAAATGAATTCATTATCGCATTTTCTCAATCTTTACGTAAATTCAGCGCACACTCGCTCTCTGTCGCTCTTTTTCCCACACTTTCAATGCCAGGACGAGGGAATAAACTATTCAAGGTGTTTGTGTGTGTTTGAGTGTGAGTGTGTTTGTGTGTGTGTGTATTATGTACATACTGCAACGCACATTTAGATACTCGTACTTGTATTCGTATTTGTTTATAGTATAAATAATATTTAGTTTTTAACTAATTTACATAGTCATTGTAGACGATGCGCTCTAGCGGCTTTTCTTTTACAACTAAATTTATACTTAAGAAGTGTGTGTTGTTGTGTGATTATGTGTGTGGGTAAATTATGCAAGTGTAGTTGTGTAATTATTTATTAGTAGTAGCTACAATTTCAACTTATGTGCACACTAGTATTTATAACGTAGATAAACTAAATCGTAACTAGAATCTGAATTCGTATCTGCAGTTGTAACTTGTATCTGTAACTGTTTGTATCTCCAGCTGCAATCTGTATCTGTATTTGTGTTAATCGGTAAACTCTGCTCCTTAATGTTCGACTTTTATATATATATAGTATTATTTAATTAATTTAGGTGTGTATGTGTGTGTGTGTATCTGTGTGTGTTTGTGTTTTTGTTTTTCCACTACATTTTCCGCACGCTTTATACAGTTCTCTGGCTTACAAAACGAATTCTTCATATTACGCATGAGTCGGCGCAGCCTACAAATCATAAAGACTAATCTTAGCGGCAAAAACTATGCGAGATTAGGGTTTTTGTTGTATCTTCTTTGTTTTTTTGGTTCATCCAATGCGTCATTTAATCTGTGAAAGAACAATGATTATTAGCACATATAGTTTAAATATATATATTTATTGGAACTCACCTATAACATGACTCTCCATATTTGTGATGCGTGGCTTAGATGCGGGCTGTGGTATGATTGTGATCTCATCGTTGATCTTGAGTGGCTTCAGCAACGAATCATTGGCAGCACCCAAAGAGTTTCGATTGATACCAGAACTGCTGCCTCCACTGCTGGACTGCGCACTGTTCTTCTTGCTGTCCATAGCCTTGCGGGCCACAGTACTGTGCGCAGTATACACATGCGTCTCAAACTGTTTGTACATGCCAAATGTTGCCGTGCACACGGTGCACTTGTAGGATAAATGTGCGGGCTTCAGGGTCATATGATGATCGCGCGATACGTGATTCAATAGCTTCCATTGGTACATCTTAAATAAAGTGTATAAAGTTTAGTTAAAGCTTTTTGAAAGAAGGGAGAAGTGAAAACTTACTCTGCCACAGACGGGACAGCGACCGGCATCCTTGCCCTTGTTGGCAGCCTCCTGCATGGAGCTTGTGACCAAGCCATGTGAGCCGAGCAAGTGCCTTTCTAATCCCTGATCCGTAAAGAATCGGAACTGACACTTCTGGCAATTCAGCGGTGGACGATTGTAGATCATCTTGGGATGAATCTGGTAAGCAAAACAAACAGTTTAGTTTTAGTACACCACTTTTAAAAACTATAATTAATCCAAAAACTTACCTTTACTTTATGCATCCATTGCATGTGATTGCGCAACTGTTCCAGATCCTTGATGTAACCATCGCAGATCTCGCAGATAACAAACTGCGCCTTGTTGTTCCCAGCAGTGGGACTCTGGCCGGGCTTCATGCCAGCTGCTGCCGCTGTGGGAACCTTGCTGGACGAAGCACCGCTGGATGCACCGCTTCCGGCTGCACTTTGACGAGGTAGTGGCGTTATTGAGATGCTCGGCTGGCCAGCAATGGGCTTCTTGGACGCTTGCTGCACGCAAAAAGATCAGAATTAGTTGTGGTAAGAAAACTTGCTTGATGTACTGTACCTGAACAAGTTGTCCGGCGGCCAGCTGATAACTGTTAGGCAGCGACAATGCCGCATTGGTACCAATGGCTCCACGAACGGGTGCAGGATTCCTCACCAGACTGTTTGCATTGGGCATGGGCTTGGGTAGCTGTGGCGCCCTCTGTCGCATCTTGGCCGCATTCTGTGCAGCTAGCGCCGCTGCCTGCAGGTTGCGTGCTTGAGCTGCCGCCTGTTGTTGTTGGATGGTCGCCAGCGCTGCCTTCTGCGCCGCTGCCTGTGCTGCCATTGCCTGTGGAGAAGAGAACAGAGATTAGTACAGGGTATTGTCAAAGGTTATAGTTTCCCGCTTACCTGATAAGCTGTGGCTGTGCCAACGAGTCCATGTCGTGGCTTGATCCTAGGTATCTTCGCTGGCGCTTCCCAATCGTTTGGCGGCGCCAGATTCAATTCGGGCCTGAATTTCTTGGCGCACACAGGTTGATGACGGGCCAACTTCGCCTTGCCATTGTCCTCGAATCCACAGTTGGGACACTGATGGTATGGCAATGGTTTGATCAGACGCGCCTTGATGTTGTGCACCGCCTCCATGTGATAAACGATTTCGGTGGCATTCCGTATCTCAAAGGTGCAGAAGTTACACTTGTAGAGGACTCCATTCATGTGCGGTGTCTCGTAGTGATTGGCCATGGACAAAGCCGACTCTGACTTGAAGTTACAGAACTCGCAGCGTTTCATCGTGAACTTGAAGGGAGCGTTTTTCGTCTTGGACGCCTGGAGATTACCACTCAACGCATTGATTGCCATTTCAAAGTCCTTGGGATCCCGTGTCAGAGATTTGCGCATTTTGCGTTTCTGTAATCTCAAGAGATCCGCTTGCACATACTCCTGCACGAGGCCAACGCCAATGTCCATAAAGAATTTACCCAATGGACTCTCAAAGTAGTTCTCCTGACCAGGCTTAGAGGCTGTGTTCGAGGGCACACCGCCAGATGCGGCCAAGGCAGCAGCTGGCTTGATGGCGCCCTTGAGGGCAGTCAGATCATCGTTGGCTTCCTTGATTAAGACCTTGGTGCGCACACCCGACTCAGAATCATCGTCATCGTCCTCATCATCATCCTCATCCGATTGCTCTGACCATGATTCATCGTCGCCACGCTTCTTCTTCTTCTTGCCCTTAGCATCCGTCTGACCTTCGTTCGGTTTATCCTCCTTGTTCTGCTCTGTCATCATATCGAACTCATCCACTTTATCCGCCACAGCCAAATCCTCCGCAGACAGCGCATACTTTGTCTCAATGGCTTTGATGACCTCACGGATGTTATCGTTCGGAGGCTTCTCATAGATGTAGGGAACAATAAATGATGGCGCCTCCAGGACAAACATATCGTCCGTCAGACCAGGCAATAAATTAGCATTATTGGTCATGCTCGGGAGTCCAGCTGCCGTCAGGGATAGCGTCGAGGGATTCAGCTGCACTGTGTTCCCCACCGTTGTGGCTGTTACACCCGACATGGGCACTAGTTTGGGTGGTGCACTGCCCAGATTTGTGGCCACACCGGTAACTGCATTGGTTATGGTCACCGGATAGACAGCACCACCTGGTCCCGGTTGGCCCGCCTCATGGGGCATCAAGGAGCGAGCATCTTTAATGGTTAACTGACCCAAACCCATGCCAATTCCTGATCCCGCACTTAGAACACCCATGCCCATGGATGGTGTTGAGCTGCGCTGTCTTTTGCTGTTCGAGTGCAGGTCGTTCATGTCACTTTTGCGCTTATTCAGCGCTAAATCGCTTGGCGAAATACTTGGCGGCGTATCATCCTCAATAACGACACAATCATCATCATCATCGTCGTCCTCATCCTGTGGTCGTGATACTGGCGGTGGTGGCGGAGGCGTGGCTTTAACAAGTGCTGGCTTTTTACTTGGTGAGGGTGCTGTTTGTCCCGTTTCCGAATCCGAGTCGGAGGGTATTAATACCGCATCGTCGGAGGATTCAGCATCCTCGCTTGAAGCAGAGGTGGTCGTTGGTGCAACTTGCTTTGGATTTGCTTTATTGGGAGACACTTGGCTTGGTTTTCCCTCAGACGGCGAAACTTTCTCCGTCACTTCTGGCATATCCTCGTCGCTGTCCTCATCCAAATTTACCACAGCTCCATCATCATTGTTGTTGTTGATTCTCGTGGCTTCCGCTGTGCTTGCCTGCCCATTGGGCTTGGCTTTGGATGCCTCTGCTGTTGCTTCAGCTGCTGGCTTTGGACTCTGATCAAATCCATTCACCGAAGCCTCCTTCTTCTCCTCCACCTCGTCCTCTTCTGTTTGCATTGCTTCGGCTTCCGCTTCCGCTTCGGCTTCTGGTTCAGAATCGGTTACAGTTTTGGCAGTGCCACTTTGTTGGCTACCTTCTTCCTCTTCTGCCACCACCTCGGGCTCATCCAAATCTTCGATGCTCTTCTTTTCGTCCGTCAATACTTCAGCTTCCTCTTCTGCTGGCGCCGATGCGGATTTTGTTGCTGCACCTAACGGATCTTCAGCATCACAGCTGTTTTCAGCTGTACTGACATTTTTCTCCTGATCATCATCAGCTTCGGTTTCTTCGTGATCACCATTGGTGGTTACTTCCTCTTCCTCCTCATCATCATCATCATCGCCCTCGGCTTCTCCATCTGGCTTGGGCTCTTTACTACTGCCATTCTCTGTTGAGCTGGAGCTTGTGATTTGTGAATCGCCCTCTTCGGTGTCATCCACCTCCATGGCCTCATCCGCGGTCTTAGCCGTATCATCAGCCTTGGTATTATCGTCGATGCTGTTGCTGTTATTGCTGTTGCTATCGAGCGGCAATTTGGCAGTTGCATCGATCACTGCATCATCATCCTCTGGATCCTTTCTATGCTTTATCTCTTGATCCGACTTATCCTTTTCCTGTTCTTTACTGGAATTTGTATTCTGTTCATTCTGTTTCTTCTCCTCGGCGTCGCTGTCGCTCTTGCTATTGCTGTTTTTCTTCTCGTTCTTCTCGTCGTCGTCGTTGTTGGTTGCCGTCGTCTCAGCTGCTGCCGATGCTGCTTTGCCAAGAAGTTTTGTTGTGGGCTCGGCAACGCCCTCCGGCAAGACGACGTCGACTTCAGTCATTTGTTGTTGTTTTGTTCTGTTGATTTTGGAATGTGCCTTCTAGTCGGTAGATGTCGCTTCTGGGTATTCTTGCTGTTGGTCAGGATGCCTGCAAATAAAATGATCGATAAATAACTTCTTATTAATCTGTTGTAATCGCTAATCGCAAATCGATAAACTTTACATCTTGTAGCTAAAACTAACCGGGAAATATTTGGCACATAGAAGAAACGAAAACTAAAGCGTAAATAGCAACGAATGAGATGACCAAAGCAGAATTGGAAAAAAGCGCAAATGTTGCAGAAAAATAACCAAAGAGAGAACATAACGAAATTTAACAATTGCCAAAAACTAAAGCAGGGAAAATTTAAATCTAGGTGACTTAAGCACTCCCCACCCCCTTTACCCCCTCCCACCATGCAAATAACTAGGGGCAGCATAAAACAAAAAAGAGTTAATTGAGACAAAATGGCTGCCATATTGGATTAAAACTAAAATACAATTTAATATGTATAAAAGTTTTTACAGACATTTATGAAATACATATATATATATATATATATATATATATATATATATTAAATTTGTTTATATACATAGACACATACGTATGTAATATTGCAAATAGCTTAGTATATCAATTAAAGTATGTACTTGGGTATGTATGTGTGTAATTATATAAAAACGTCATTCTGCGCGGCATGTAACGTTGTATGTACATATATACAATGTATGTATGTATGTATCTATATAAATATATACAGTGTTGCATAAACAAACATACATACATATACTGTTACATACAGACGAGCAGTTACCGAGCACACAGCAAATGCACGATTGACATACATACAGACAACACACACATATAAACAAACATACACTCACACACACCTACATACATACAAAGCGCACCAACAAAACGAGCACAAACACACACACTTTTATATGTGTACGTACAATCTATATATACACATACACAATATATATATATATAATTATATATGTATGTATGTAGATACAAACGGACACGCAGACGCTGGGACGGACAAACAGACAGACGGCCGGTGAGACGATGACGACGACGACGACGTTGGCTTTGGCTCTGCGGTGTTGGTTGTTGGTTGGCTGTGGCTCGCTGCTGGTGCTAGCTGCTGTAGCTGTAGCTATCGGCGGCGTGGAGTGGAGTACGGGTGGGTACAGGAGCGTGTTTTGCGCTTGTGTATGTGTGTGTGTGTGTGCGTGAATGTAGTGGTGTGTGCGCGTGTGTTTGCATTGGTGTGTGTGTGAGTGTGTCTTTATGACTGTTGTGTGAACAATGTGATATTTTTTTAGGCAAATTGCAAGCAATATAATTCAAATCCTATAATTTTTGCAACCGCCGCCAAACAGCCGTTACAATAACAAACTCACATTGAAACACTGAGATAAACAACATAGCATCAACTTACAATTTACATTTTACGTCACACTTCAATGGCAGTGGCAGGTTGTTGTTATTATTGTTTTTTGGCAATTAAAAACGATAACACGAATTCATATAAACAAAAAAAAAATAAAAGATCTTAGCCGAACGCACAACAATTTTTTTCTTGATTTTGGAGCACACAGAGAGAGCGAAAGAAAAAAGAACGCTATGCCAAAGCGCGACAAACGGACGATAGACGGGGGCAACAACAAGGCAAACTGGAAATGGAAGCGGAAAAAAGCAAAAAACGTCGCTACAAACACAGAGTTGCACGGACCACAGCCGGGCGCGCAGGGTTGCATGTCTGGCTAAAAAGTGGCGCGCATCAAAGTTATCGACAATCGATAAAATCGTGATAAATGTTTAGAGCCTATTAACATAAACTTGCGGGGGCTCCATAAAGTTAATAAACAATTAAGTAATCTTTAAAAATATTGGCACTAGATATTAACGGGAAGATCAACAACAAAGCAGTTTTTCTACACACCTCCAACTTTGCAAACGTGCATGTGGCGTATTCAGAGAGCCAATGGAGAGAGTAAAAGCTGCTACGCTCAAAAATAGCGAATGGCAATGTGAAGCGCAGGCAAACCATTGTCACTGTGCTAAGTGTTCGTGCGTGTGTGTAGTTGTCGGTGGGCCATATGTGTCATAGTATTGGAGCGCACCCATGTGAATGGATGGATGGGAGGGAAAAACAAATTTGACAATTGTACGCGCGCCACGAACGAAATGAACAAAACAAAAATGAAACGGCATTGCTTCTGCTGCCTGCGTTGTCGTTCGCTGTTGCCGGCGTATTTGATGGATTTTTTTTATGATGATGATATTCCGCATTTCGTATCTGCGCCGCGCAAAAATTTGAAAATAGCGCGCGCAAACTGATGACAAAAGTGCTTTGATAATGCTTAATACTGGCTATGGTTAGTTACAGCTCTAAACCAGGCCAATATTGAATGCTCTCCCACACTGACAATACACTCATACTACTATATATTTAGATATATATATACACATATATATATGAATGTATTTTGAGTATAGTAAGCATAGGCAAAGCGGCGATTGCCCCGTCTGTAAGTTTTAAAACTGTATACTCATCACGATACTTCTGCTGGCGCTGCTGATGCTTCTTCTTTCTCAACTTATTTCAGATTACGATGCTTCCCTCTCTGTCGCTCCCACATGGTATGAGCCAATACGATACATACATACATTAGTATGTATACATACGTATATATGTATGTAAGTGTTTTTCAAGCAAGTGTGTGTGTGAATTTGTATGTTTGGCAGTGTGCGTTTGCATGTGTATGTGTGTGAGTGGAATATATATGTATGTGTTTGTACGATTTGGTCTATATGCAAGTACAAATTTGAAAGTAACCCGCTTCTCACCCCCGTTGATCGGCAACTGGTAGAAGTTTTTGTATTCACCTACCGCTAGCTACTCTTGTAGTTGTTGTTTTTGCTACTACTGCTGCTGCTGCTACGGGATTCATTAAGACCAACAAACTATCGGTATAATAATATAATGGAACGATAACAAAACTTTATGTTATACATACACGTGACCTTTTCTGTTTGTGTCGTCGCGTCCGTCGGTTGTCAAGCAAATTCGGATACAAATTTGAAAATGAACCTTGCAGATATTCTTACTCAATGCTTATAAATACATGAAAGGACACTTTGATGCTTTACTCATGCAATTATTGTATTGTTCAAGTCCTTTAGTATTGCAAACTATCTTATGTTTGAAGATTAAAAGATTTATCTGCGCCGATAAATACAACAAAATTTTATATATACTATATAGTACATAAACGAATACTCATGCTACTGAGAACGCACTTGTTTTAGTTATTTATAAATTCTCAAATCATCTTGAATTTCATAGAAAAGTATGATTGTTTTACTCGTGAATACTAGTGAATAATATATCTGGATAAATTCTGAGCTTAAATTCCATCATGTAGAGTTGAGACAAAACTTAAGCCATTCTAAAAATTAAAATGCCAAATGAAATTTAATTAATCACGATAATCCATACAGTGATTTGTAGTATACAACGCATACAATACGCAAATTTTAAGTGCGCAGTTTAGTTTTAAAAGATACAAATACATCTATATATATGCCTGTGTGTGTGTGTGTACAAATGTATGTGTCTGTAAAAAGTTATAGTCGCTCACCTAATAACCATTCACTGTGGGCAACCATACAAAGGGGCTGCTTGGAAGTGAGCTGGGAATGCGACAAACTCAAACCAGGGGGGAAATCGGATTCAGAATAAGTATAATATATCTGTGTGTGTGTATGGCTTAATCCTCGACTGCTTCTGCGTCTTCTTCGTCCTCGTTAAATGACAATTTGCTAGTACTGCTGCTGGTCTTGGACTTTTTGCGTTTATCTGAAGACTTCTTTGATTTATCAGTTTTATCTGTTTTTTCCTGCGTATCAATTTTAGGCTCCTTGACGCGCTGCTTGAAGACAATAGGTTGGTTTAAATCCGCGGGCTTTTCAGCTTCCTCTGCAATTCAAGATGTTTGGCAATTAGTAAAATATACTTGAAGTTAACTAATGTAAATAAACATATTTTAGTTTCAATTACTTTTCAAATTACAAGTGAAACTATAAAGTGCAAATGCAGTTGCCGCCCACAACAAAACGACAAACACAACTGCAACAACAGGAGGAGAAAAACAACAACAAAAATCACGCCCATTCAGCAACCTCAGCCTGCCTTTGCCCCCAAAATGAGATAGAAAAGATTTTTACTCATTTTGTCTGTGCGAGCGTTTTCTTAGTTTGCAACACAGCACTCGCCACACGCCCCCTCCGACACTCAGTAATCGCCCACCCCCCGACCCTCAGGCCCCTCACCGCTACACACTACACAACACACCATTCAGTGTTAGAGTCTTGCAGTGCTCCACCTTCAAATTCGCAACCCAACGGACACGAAGACAGTCAGACAGACAAGACAGTGTGGCTACCGCCGCCAACGTCGCTCCCCCTCTCGATAGTATATGTATCGTCGTCAAGCCACTTGCCGTGCTCTCTTTGTTCGCCTGTTTCGTTCATCATTGTCTCTCCCGTTTTGTTGCTTCGTTCATTCTTTCACACGTTTTCACCCGATTTTCTGCGCGGGCCTTCTGACAGCAGCAGCAACAGCAGCAAGCGGTGTATGTGGTGGCGGTGGCGATGGCGGGGTGATGATGACGAAGACGGCAACGACGACGACGACGGCAGCAACAACAACAGAGCGGCAGCTGTTGTTGGTTTGCGGCGGCAGCGACGTCGGCGGCGGCTGTGGGTCGCCGTTATTTGTTAACTTCTCTGGCCGGCTGCTTTATCATGCGCTCCGCTTTGACTATGATTTTCATCACATGCTCCGCTTTAGCGGAGCCCCAATGAAAATGTCAGTGTGTATGCTTTGTGCCAGCAGCTGTAACTGTGTATGTGTGTGTTTCGTGTAAGAGTGTATGTGTGCATGAGGGTGCTCCGCTGGCAGAACCACATTAATTGCAATAATCGAAGCCAAAAGAAAGGGAATTTGGAACGGGGCACGAAATGGCTGTCATAGATACGCGAAGGGGCGGTGCGTTGAGGGCGTGGCATACATAACACCACTATAACTTTCAACTTCCTACAAAAAAAAATAACACTAAGTAAAATAGAACACATTTTCGAGGTTAGAATTGAAGTTAGTATGAAAACGAATTTTTCATCAATCCCAAACGAAGCACAATTCAATAAAATGCAACATATTTTCGCACACACCATAGGCAGAAAAATCGAAAGACCTGATGAAAAAAGCACGTTAGAAGCCCGCAAAAATTCAAAATGGGCAACACTGCATTGTTTGTTGTCTGGTTAACTGCACTTTTGACTATTTTGTTTGCGTTTTGTTTATGTTTCATTTAATTTTTCAAATTTCAATTGCAAAAACACACGCACATATATACGCGAGTAAAAACGCACACAAACAAACATACATACACACGCGCGCAAAAACAGACATACATACAGTGTAGTATAGGGCAAAAAGCAGCAGCGTGAAAGAAGCGTGGAAGCGACCGACGCTCGATTCTGACTCAACTGAACTGAAAGCCAAACTGCCACAGACGATAACTACATCCTACCTACGCACACACCGACACGCACACATACAGACACAAATGCAAACACTCAATCATACATACATACTGCACGTATATATGTTTGTGTGTGTGTGCATACCTTTAGCTATGCGCTGCTGCTCGAGGGCCACCTCGTCAGCCGTAAGATCCCCACGCGATAGAACAACAATTTGTGGCTTCTCGTCCTCCCGCTCAGGCCGTTCTTCACCGGAATCGTAGTCTTCGTGGTCCTGGTCGAGGTCTTCTAGTTTCTGGCGCTGTTTATATTTGTTTTATTTTGGATTCACAACAAAGCTGAGCATGAGCGAGGCACTTTGTTTTGTTTCACCGACTGATTGGCTTACCTTTGTGTCGACGGTCGGCCCTTCCTTGTAGCCAATTTCTGCCTTGAGTTTGGCCAAAAAACTGGGTTCCTGTGGCTTAACGTAGGTTATATTATTGCGCTTGGACATAGCAATGGTCACATAAGTATATAATTGTCGCCGTTTTTATCTGATTTTTGCTTGGATTTTCTTTCTATTTTGATTGCCGCCGTTTACTGCTTCACACACGCACACATAGACAGAAAATTCGTAACATTTTACAGCACTTATCCAGCCGTTCTTCAACACGAACATATGTTTCAATGGGGGTGTTCAAATAGCCGCTAACCACTTGGCAAAAATCTTAATTTGCCACCTTTATATGGATTTTAAACATTTAAATGGTTTCGATATTAGCTATTGTAATTATTTTTATTTATGTCATCTGCCACGCCTTCTACGTATGCTTAAATTATGTTCAATTAAATTCAATTAACTTAACTAATATTTATTTATTATTATTTTGCAGGCATCCATCATTTGGCTTTGGTTGTAATACAGTGTTGAGCAAGGTGCAAAATGCTGGTTTTAAATTTTGCCTATCGATTATTACAACAGTTTATCGTTTGCTCATCGATAGCAACGACCAGATCAGCTGTCGCGACCAGTGATAAAACCGCCATTTTAAAATTAGACAATTCAAACGCTATTGTGAATGGCTGCTGCAGCCTTAAAGAGACGTTACTTTTTGAAAGTGAAAAAAGGTAAGTTTTTAATGCTCATGCTTTAAACTACGAATTAATAATGATTGCATTTGTTTTGTTTAATGGGCTTTGAGTGTGTAGGCTTAATTTATATAATTATGTTTTTTGAATAGGATTAACATTATTTATATTTTTTTATGCTCCATAGAAAATCTGATAAAAAATTAAATCTGCTGGGTAAAGTTCTATCAAATTGTTGAAATTGTAAACAATTATTTGTAGCACACTTTTGAGAGCATATTATATTACTGTTTTTAAGTGATGCTTCCAATTGTAGTCCATTATTCCAGCAGAATTCTATTCTTTTTTCTGGTCAATCAGCTGCGCAAATTCCCGTTGCGAATCAAGTCCAACTGTGTAGTCAATTTACTGAATTCCGCTGCCAAATCACCGCTTTGAAATCAAGCTAAAAATGCTGCAAATGGGGGATTGTGTCGGGGTACACGAAAAACAGTCGCATAACTTGCAAATTTTCCACTTCACCTGCAATCGAATAAGCCCGAAACGAGTTCGGATCAAAAACTGACAGCCAAACAATACACAGCGGCATTCATCAACGTTTTCGCAGCATGTCGCATGCAGCACTTGCCATTCCTGCCACTCCCCACTGCTCCACCAACATAATAAATCATCTGTAAATTGATTTCAAAACTTTAAAACAAAAAAAACGCAAAAACAAATAGAAAAAAGCGCAGACGAAACGAAACACTCAAACATTATGACCTGCAGCAGGGCACTCGGGATCATATGTTACCCCAAAAAAGACAAAAACACTCGTATCTATCGGCAGAATTTTCGCTGCATTCTGTGGCACACGTTCAAAATTTCACAAGCGTTCCCAGTGCACACTGTTCCCAGACCTAATATCAAATTGATAGCTTTTAAATTTGATTCCGCGTCTTATCACCGAAGCGACAAGTTTGACAGGCCCAAATGGAGTGTGCACACACACGCTCTGTCTCCCTTACTCTCTCTCTCTCTATCTTTCCCTTTCTACTTCCATATTTCTTCTATGTGTTGCATTAAAAATGAGCTACGCTGAGCGTTTTGTGTGGTGCAGTGCAGTGCAAGAAATACCCTATACGCAGCATTACTTAAAGGGTATCTTGAACTGATGGTAACTTTATTAATTTAATTATTTTAAAAGTTTTCACTAAAAGTTGAAATAGTCAATTAAGCGCTGTAAAGTAAAAACTAATTTGTGCTATACTACCACAAATAAATAACTATTTTAATTTACAGGGTATCTACTAGTCAGTCTTTTACAAGCCCGCACTTTGCTTGGGTAATTGCACAATTGTAACTTTGGCAGTTGAAATAAAATAAATTGCAAGCGTGACTGGCAGTTTGTTTGTTACAGGGTATGCGCTTGTCTACACACTTTTTGTTTCCACTTCTTATTGTTATCGAGTGACAGTTTGCGCTGCTGTCGTTGACCTTGACTAAGCCGAGTTTAGTGCGTTTAGTTTCATATCAGTTACTTGTCAAAGGGTAAACACACACCAACACACGCGAACACACACGAACACTTACACTTACACCTACATAAAGAAACCATAGCCAAATTAGAAGACTCTCAAAGCTTTGCGTCTCAGGAAAATGTTATCACAAACTGCATCCGGCGATGCTCGCGGCGCTGTCAACGTCGCCGTCCACGTCGCAGTCGCAGTCGAAGTCAACGCCAGCTGCTGTCGACTGCAGTGTTTGTTGTTGCTGCATTTCAACAGTCGTGTCGTTCGTGTGTACGTTCGTTTCCTTTCGTTGCGTTTCGTGTCACTTCGTTTCGTTGCGTTTCGTTTTGTGCTGCGATTCGGAAATCGGTTAGAATTGAAAGTTTCAGATGCTCGTTGGCATTTGGCGCGTGCAGTTGCAGAACGCGGCAAACAGCGAATAGCAAAACGGAGCACGTGAAACAATTGAGTGATAAAATAAAGTTTCAAAAAAGTATAAATAGAAATTTGTATGTGTATAAAAAGCTTATCGGTTGGAACGCTTAAAAAACAGAGCGTCGCACTTGCGCACTACAAACAAAGTTTAAATCAACTGAAAGTGATAAAAAAAGTGCTCACATGACCAAAAGCGAAACCTTAAAAGCTAAGTTGGACTGGGACTATCTTTGAAACTAGTGGGGCCTGTCACTTCCGCTAGTTAGTCGCCGTTGCTGTGCTTGATTATCGCTTGCGGTTCACTTCTTTTATTAATTGCCACAAACTTTGAGATTCAAACAGTTTTAAGTTTTGCTTACGCGAGTTCGGTTCGTTTTTCCGCGGGAGTGTGCGTGTTTGTGCTTGTCAGTGTGTGTGCGCGTGGCGCTTTGACAATTTATCATGAGGATGCGGTGGCATGGTCCACTCTTGTTGGCCATGTGCCTGGCCAGCTTTATTAATGTCTCGACTGCCCAGTTAGTGGCCTGTCCCACTGGCTGCACTTGCACCAGACGCGTTGTCCGCTGCATTCGTGCACGTCTCACCGCCGTGCCCCGCGTGCCACAGGACACCGAACTGCTGTAAGTATGCTACGAGTTTTTCAACTAGCAGTTGTTTTTTTCTTGGATGATTCTGTACTACAGATTGGAGTTTGAGAGTTCAAGTGGCTTGTGGTTTGTTGGCATCAATCATCAGCAAGTTTTTGGCTTTTACCACATCCATAAATTAGTTTTTAATGTGCTCAACTGACTGTCTAAAAAGCAGTGACTGAACTGCGTTAATTTCTCCAGCTTCCCACTATAGAAATCTGTGTGTATACTACACGAATAAATAAATTGAGGTATTAAATTGAATTTGTTATTTTTTAGTACTTAGGTGGAAAATTTTAGTGATGCTGGCGTTGCCAGATTTGGGTAAAGCTTGGGCCGTTTTAGTCGATCTTAAAATACCTTTGACTGAAATATTGTTATCTAAACACACAAAAAATATAAATTCATTAAAAAATCTTGTATATTCCGGTATATACAACATATGTATATAAACTTTCATAAATATTTTTATGACATTTATTTAACAACTTTTACAATTTTTACTCTTCAAATACAAAGCTTTTTAAGTTTATTCCCAATATAATTAGATATGCACTTAGAAAATATTAAAATACTTTAAAATCTTATAGGAAAAACTTAGATTAATTATTATTAATCTTCATTTATGACATTTTAGTACTAATACTTACAGTTTTAAAACAACAAATCTCTTAAGCTCCTCTTTTTCGCACAGTGTATAACTATGCACTGCTCCCGCTGCGTGTTGACTCAATTAAACGATGTCTAACTGTGGCTGCAACGCGGGAATTTGTATATTTATCACTTCGCATCACAACGCGATTTGTATGCATACGAAATTCGAGTATATATATATGGTATATATATGTGTATACCCTGTATGCTCCTCAATCTCCACAATCTGCGCGTTTTCGTATTCACTGACGTCGCATTTATACCCAAATGTCAGCACTTTTCGCATGGATTTCGGCTAAAGTTTTCGCTATAGCGGAAAGGAGGAGTCGAATATTGGTGGGAGGGGAGGGGAAGGGTAGAGAAACGGAACGATTGCATGCAGCTTGGCAAATGTTTGTGGAACATATGCATATTTATGCGATAGGCCGCGTTTGCAACGCGTTTTGCCCGAAGCTGCCACTGAAAAGAGGAATTTGTGTTTTAATGGCAAGAATTCAATTTAATTCGAGCAAGTTGGTGGGCGTGCCAAGCAAAATGAGCGGAAAATCAGTAGGAGCAGAGGAAGAATGCTATAATTTAGCAACTTAACGAAAACGTGTGGATTTTTGGCAAATAAAAACTTAAATTTGACAAAATTAGTCAAAAAGGCATTTAAGAAATTAGTTTAGATAAAAAAATAAGATTTATTTATTTAGCTAAAAAAAAAGGACAATAAATTTTCATTATAAAAAAATCATTTTTCGAATATTAAATGAAATATTTTTAATAAGCATAAATTAAATGCTCTAACAAACACATGATCTCTGAAAGTACACAAACCGTTTCCTAATTATGCTTTAAATCAACAACCGCAGCCAACTTAACAAATTAATTTAATTTCAATTTGAATTTCGTTTTCATTTTCGTTTTGGTTGCTTTAATTGCAGTCAATCGTTTTAACACTGCAATTAAGCAAAACTAAATTATGATCAGATTTTTGCCGTTTTCATTTCAATTATTTTGTGCACATTTCTGGCAATTGTGGAACTGTGGAACAAGTGCCAAAGATTTATGTGTCAATCAATCTTAATATTAGATAAGTTGGAACATACAACATTCAACATGCTTCAAACTGTAGGAAAAACACTAAAAACGACAAACAATGAAAATTGTATGGAGCAAGAAAAGCAAATATGGAAAACATAGAAATAGAAAATGCATTCTAAAGTTTTTCATTCTCATTTTAATTTATTTTGTGGCACTTTTAATTAATTTGTTGCTTGTACAGCTTAAACGAAAATTGTAGAAAGTTTTAAGGGGTTTTATTTTTTATTACTTTGTGCAAAAAGTGCTTCACTTACACACAAGTCTGAGCGAACAATAGATTTCCATACATATTCCTAGCTACTTCTTCATACTCGTACATATATGCATTTGTTGCCGTTGTCGTCTGTTTATTTTTACCAGAATTCCGCATTTGGCGTTCAACACATGTTCGTAGAGCTGCCAGCAGCCAGAAATCAAATAATATGGCACAAAAATGCAATTCCCGTTGACCAGGCACATGTCTTTTTGGAAGATCCATCTTTGGGTAGGTGTTAAAAATACTGCATACCCGTACTCGTGTGTTAAGCGTGGGGTAGGCACGGGTATTAGTGGGGGTTTCGAATTTCAGCAGTTAGCAACTTCAAAATGGAACTTATTTTTCATATACTTATTACTTACCTATTTAATGAGCTTTCTGATAAAAATCATAAATTTATTAGAGTTTTCACTTTATCAATTTAATCAGCAGATTTTTATTAAACTTCAGTATAATAGGAAAATATGAGTAAAGAATAGTTTTAATTTAATTTTAATATTATTTAAAAATATTTTAGTGATTTTCATTTATATTAAAGCTAAATTTATTAAAAAATATCTTTTGTTTTTGTGTAATCTATTTTAAATTTTTATTTATTACAAAATTTATTGCTTGCATTTTTAAAATTTAAGTTATTTCAAATTTGTATTTTTCTCTAAAAAATAATTATTTTATCGGCAAATATTATTATATATGATATTATTATATAATAATCTACATATTTAAATATTTTTACCTTCCATTAAAATTAAAATTTTAAAACTTTAAAATTTTCTACATTAAATAAATATATTTCTTAAAAAAGTACAGGTATCTCATAGTTGAGCTCACAGTTTGTTATGTGCCCATGTGTTTGACTTAATTTTGTTAATGACACAAAATTTGTTTACAGTTTCTGTGTGTGTGTGAATTTTATGTGTGTGCGTCTGTGATGAAAAGGCGAATAATCATCCGACTCTGGTTAGTAGATTATGAGTGCAAAAAGAGCAAGACAGCAAGAGAAAGAGAGCGAGGGAGAGAGAGGGGAGAGTGGGAGCGGAAGAGCAGCAAACGCACAGATGGAAAATGCAAAAAGTCAGAACTTATTTTTGCAACTGGACACTGAAAATTTGCCACACAAGATAAATTGAGTAAGTGGACATGGAGCAGAGTGCACGACTAGCAAGTACCCTAGGCGTATGAGCAATGCTAGCAGGAGTTACCCCTAGTCACTTTGTAGTTTACAGGGTATTAATGTGATGCATGCCAGCACTTTTCACCTCTCATTTTTAAATGCTTCTCTAAACAGTTTTTCTTTAGCGCTCTTAAACTTTTCATTGCCAGTTACTATGCCAGTGTTTTGCCAAGGAAAAGTCCATTCAACGTGCCACACGAGGAGTGTGGCAAGTAAGAATTTGCCACACAAGTTCAAATGTTGCACTGCATACAAAAGCGCAAACATTTCGACTTTTTTTGTTGGACGCGTATTTAAACTTGCAACTAAATGGGGGGGGGGCAACTGAAAGTGTGTGTGTGTGTGTGTGTGAGGTGTGTGCAGCATATGTGAGGCCGCTGGCATCATTCATCTTCCACGCCCACGCAGGCTGTGGGTTAGGGAGTGGAGACAGAGGCGAAGTCGGATTAGGCGGCAACGGCTCTCTCGCTAAATAAATGCACTTGATTTCATTTCATGATGATGCATTTTAACTAGAATCGCATGTATAAAGATATATATTTGTATATATATAAAGATATATACATATATGTATATAGAGTTCTATACCTGTAGTACATAGGCAGTGGGGTTAGCCGCGTCTCGGCTGCGCTTTAAGGCACTTGGTTTCTCATTATGCTCAGCGTAGTCCAAGTCCAAGTCGAAGTTGCAGCTAAATTTGAACTGGAGGCTGTGCCTTACATGTGTGTATGTGTGTGTGTGTGTGTGTGTGTGTGTGTTGTGTGCCACACACACACAAAGCTCAGCTGAGCTAAATATGATATGGCCACACGCTATCTAATAACTGCGAGGGGTTGTTATACACAACCTACTATAGAAATACATGTACTTATATATATATATATGGATATATAGCCATATCTTTTGACTCTGTAGCTCGGTGTGTTGCGCCTTCACATCTCATGGCGTGGCCACACAACAAAAGTCGCCACACATTGCCAACTCAGTGGGCATATTACTCCACGGCAGCAGCGACTGCTCTGGAGTAAACTAGACTGTGCAAGACTCTGTGAAACCAAAAGAAATAACGAGTGTATGAGCTCTACTTTCGTCACTAGCGTCTGTATAATTTTAAAAACTTCTTTATCATTTTCTAATTTTTTCTCATTGTACTTCTATAAAATAGCTCACCTATTTGGCCCCTTTGCACAGGGTCTCTGAAGTTTGATTAGTGCCCAGCTGTGGCCGTGCACTGCACTGCACTGCATTGCTGGACAATGCGCCACGCCCACACGTACGCCCACATTTCAAGCAGACAATTTTGCAGCATATTTTCATATGAGCTTGCAAAACTATTTGCTGGCAAAAATGTTGCCCCTACGCTGCCAGCAGGAGCTCCAGTTTGCCCCTACCTACCACTACCCCTCCGCTCCCCCACTCCACGCCGGGAAAGTTTTTACCAAAATGCTGCTCACATATACATATGTATTAGGGAGCATTTATGCGTGAGAAATGCCTTGTTCATCCTGGTTGCTTGCTCCTTGCGCCTGATACTGCCTCCTGTTTCCTGGTTCCTGCTGTGCTGACTCCTGTCTCCTACTGTGTCCTCTCTGTACTGAAACTGTCTGCCTGCCAGGCAGCACAAAATATTGCATGTTGTTATTAAATATGCATAAATTTGCTTTTTGTGAATGCTGTAAACGTTTTTTGCTGCTCTTTTTGTTGTCCTTGCTGTAGTTGTTGTTTGCTCTTGTTGGAATTCTGCATTTACATTTGCTGTTTATTTGGCCGTGCAAATATTGAAAATTTTACCTCTTCAGGGCGAGGGGGAAAACCCCTTCACGTGTTGACAGCCCCAGCGACATGAACGTGCACGTGGACATTGCTAACTGCAGCTGCAAGTGCTCATAAAGTAAGGTTAGGTGCATCAAAAAAGTGAGGTTAGGGTATGTGTAATGCATATCATGTGAAATATGCGATATCCTTGCTCTGTCACCTGGCAGCTGTAGACCATTATTAAGCTGTGAAATGCGAGCAGGTGCTTCAATCTGTCATTTATCTATCTATCTATCGCTTGTTAAAATTGCATGTCACAAGAATGCGAAATTGATTCAAACAAGATAAAGTAACACTTACGTCGGGCGATGGAATATAAGCAGATCAAAATACTCTATGAATTTGGGTAGAGTAATTTGTATGTTGTGTATAATTAATAAAAAGTTAGTAGTTACTAATAAATTTAATGATGATCAGAGTTCTAAAAAAACGTCGATGAAAAATGTAATATTAATGCATTTTCAATTTCAATGCTAATGCTAATACTATGATTACCGCTTCAATTTGTTTTCATGCGGCAATGCTTATTGTTTGCTGCTGGCTTTAATGCTTATATTAGTTTAATGAATATGTCAATGCTAACTTTAATGATTAAGCTAATGAAATTTCTATTACTTATAGTAATGCTCCTGCAGTTGTCTTAATGAAAGCAAAAAGCTTACACTATTGAGCATTCTAATGAAAATATCAACTCCATAAAATATTCAATGATAATGCTAATGAAATTTCCAATACTTATAATTATTCTAGTGCTTCTGTAGCTAAATGTATTACCAGCACCAAAGATTACTTAGTTATTAAGTTAGTTATGCTAACTTTAATACGAAACTTAATGCAAATATTAATACTAATGCTTAAGCTAATAGTCATTGCAAAACTAATGCAAATTTTAATATTTTAGTGGTGATTTAAGCTTATTGAATGCTGTCTGTAATAAAATGCAGTATTAATTATGCAAAATTATTATATTAATATAATATTAAACCCATATTAGTTTAACCATTAGTTTTAAAAATTGATGCTTTACTTTTACTTACCCGTTTTAAAGGGTATTTGGAAGCTGGCCTTAACTTTAAGCGTTTTTTAGTGTTATTCGCGTATGATATATGATATGCTTCATGACTTTTGTTATTGTCTCCCCCCCCCACCCTAAAGCCTGCCCATAGCGCTCCCCTGGCCACGCCCCCTTTTGTTATGCTTTTTCATTCATTCTGGTTTGACTTTTGAATTGTTGAAATTGCATATTTGCATAAAAATGAAATAAAATTGTTGCATTTCAATAAATGCAGGATGTTGTACAAGTGAGTGTGTGCCTGTGTGTAAGAGTGTGTTAGTGTGTGTGCGCCTGTGTGTGTGTGGATTTGAACAGTTGCCAATGCGAACAATGCAACGAAAAATGCCACTCAATTTGTAATATTATTTGTAATTATGCAAATAAGGCAATTGTAAAATAAAATTAAAAACTGTGCCGCAAATTAGTTAAAGTGCCGCATGCCACAGCAGCCAGTGGCAAGTCTCAAAGGAGCTAGAGGCACACAGTGGGAAAGGGAGAGACAAGTTAAGGGCAACACTTTTTGCCAATCACATCGTATGCATTTTTAATTCCCTCCCGAAGACAAGGAGACAGCAAGACAGTCGAACCTTTCACTTTGACATAGAAAAATCTTGTATTGATTTCGTCTCGAAGCGGTTGTAACGCTACCCCCCACCCTCGCCCACTGCCACACCCACTCTACAAACTCTACGTCTTCATCTTGTCACGCAGAACAATTTGCATTTAAAGTTTTTATTTTCTCTTTTCTTGTTGCTTTAATGCTGCAACAAAAATGTAGTGTCCTTAGCCCTACTACTGCCACGCCTTCCCGCCTCCTCCTCCCACTGGGGGTTTCTGTGTCCTCACCGTGTTGCCACACCCACCAGCTTTGTCATGTTGCATGCTCGTTAGTGCACAGAGCCAAAGAATGCAAAGTAGTTGCTGAGATAGCAATGAGGCAACTGCAACAAGCACACAAACACATGCCACAATTTATAAGCAAAGTTATTTTTGTAGCAGTCAACGAGTGGGCGGCAAAGTGGTTGAAGAGTGGGCTCTAGGGGGGAGTGACAGTCAACACTGATACCACTCCGAACTTGTCAAAGTGGAGCAATCGGCATGTGTCCGACAAAGAGGTTAGAAAGAGTGCGGCAACTGGTCAAGCAAGGAAATCAAGCAGCCTGTAAGTATGCAATGGTAACTAGCAAAATAGTGTGAGAGCGGGGAGAGGTAAATAGTAAGAGGGAAGGAGGAAAGATAGGGAGAGATAGAGAGAGAGAGAGAGAGAGAAGGAGTGTTGGTGCTGTCGGAATACTTTAAAAAATATACAAACGAAAATCTGAACTATAAAATAATTAAAATAAAATTAGCCAAATGTTTTATACTTCTTAAAATATATTTAATAAATTATAACAAACACTAAGGATTACAAAAGACACTAAATAAAATCGCTAAAAATAATTTTCAGTACTCAAATCATATAAGCTACATTATTTTGAATATTTTATATAGACTGTGCCGCATTTTGGAATTCTTTAAGTTAGCTAGATGTTTACCAACGGTTTTTATGGCTCAAATAATTCTAAACATATTATAAGATAGTTTTTTTAAAGTTAACCACTCGCTTATCACTACTTAAAATTAGGTAAACTGCTGCCAAATTTTATGTCTACAAAGCTAGCTACAAATAAGCTAAACTGCCAACACTAGTGCTACAGTTAAGCAACAAAAAGCAACTGTAGCCAAAGCAAATGTGTGGCAACTGCAGTTGAAGAAATGCTGGAGATGCCAACACGGCACAGGTAAAAGTCAGCAAAATGGAGCGGTTAAAAGGGCTACGGAGGCAGTGGCAGTGGAAGTGGCAGTGGCAGTGGCAGTTGCTGTGGCTACAGAAAAATACGCTGCTCGGCCAAGCGGCAAACTAAGTAACTAAGCTAAAGTGGCATGCCCCACGTAGCCTGCAGTCCCGTTTGAAATGTGATAGACAAACGCATAATAATGTTAATGTGGCAGCAACGACAGGCAATGGGAGGGGAAGGGTAGTCAGCTGGATCAGGGCTTGAAGGAGTACTGGACAGCTTTGAGCAGTCTGGCAATTGGCACTGGGCAGCTGCTGGTTCAATGGATTCAAGTTACTTGGCAGCCAACATGGCGTATGCGTCATATTATTAACGAGTTTTTTATGTGCACAAGCAGCGTTTGGATAAAAGGCACAACTGATAATGTGCTTAGCTCTCGCTGACTAAGATTAAGTATACGCTGCAACGAGTTTATGGCTAAGACGAAAAAAGCGCACAACATTGTGGAAATTTATACAGCAAATCAAATCAAGTCAATGGCAAAGAAAGGGTCTAAAAATAGAGAGAAAGTGAGTTACTTTTTAGGGGTAGGTAATATGGTGGATTAGGGAAAGGTTTGGTAGCTTTTGATTTTTAACGGAAAAATAGGGAAAAAAAATTATAAAAAATATATATAAAATTATAGTCTTATTGAAGAACTTTTAAAATTTAAAAATATACAACAAGAAGTATTACTGTAGAGTATAAAATAAAGCTAGAAACGAAAGTCTCTGTGGGGTGAGCTATAAAAATAAAATATAAGTTCAGAAAATTTTGATAAATTGACCACTAAAAACTCTTAAAAATAAAGAAAAGGATCAAAATATTGTACTAAAAATTATGTTTACTGTTTATTTTATAACAAAATTTCATTAAATGTTAAAATTTTAATATTTATTCCTTATTTGTTTATACAATTCTAAACACAAACAAAAATAGAAACTGTTAAAAAACCAATTTTGTTAGTAAAACTTATTTTTGGTACCGTTTAGAGTCGACTTCTGTTGATATATAAAAAATCTGAGTATTTTAAAACTTTTTCTACACATGTTTTATGGCATTTAAAAGTAGTTACTGCTTAAACTTTTGCTTTAAATAGTATGCACTTGAGTGAATTTTCAGGAACTACTTGAAACAAAGAGCAGACCGCAAGGCAACTGCTTGTAACCATAAGGCAAACACTCGCACACACACACACACACTCACACCAGCCTTCACATACACGCAGGCACACTCAAAGCAGCGAGAGAGCAACACACACACGCATTAACACACATACACCCATACACACACTTAGAAAGTGTCCAACAGCCTCGTCGAAGTGTGAACGATAAACGCAGCGCCATTTTGCCCAGTTCCACAGTCTCCACAGCTCCCCCACTTCCAACTGACCATGAGCAGCGCAGCAACAACAGCTACGTGCATAACTACAGTTCACATCAACAAGAAATTCCAGTCCGTTCACACGGAATTGATATGTCGTCGTGGTGCTTGAATCCGGAAGCTCGAATCTGGAAGCGGCCACATGACACGCCCCTCCCTCCATACGCCTGCCCCTGCTGCATTGTTGCACTTATCTGTGTTGTCGCTGTGGCTACGCATAAGTGGTCATAGAGGAGCTTACCACAGCCAGCAGTTTACCCCCATTTTCCACCACTTTCGCCCATTTTTCCACCATTTTCCACTATTTTCCCACCCTTTGGCAATGCAATTTTCCCTGCATTGAGGGGCGTAAATTGTTATTTTCAGTAATTATGTCCAATAAGCGACGAAGCGTGAAGCACCAGGGGGCGTGGCTGGGGGCAATAGGTGACTGACGTTTGCGGACGGAAGGAAAACGTTGTCGTTAATATTACCGTTATGTAAGCTAACCCAGTTTTAGCGGCGACATGGCATTTCCTTCCTGTTCCTGCTCCTGTTCCTGCTCTTCAGCGCTAACTTGTGCGTTAAATGCACACCACAAAAGCACAAAATTACAGAGTTGAAAAAAGTGCTGGAAAAACTCACGGAAAATAAGAAAATTTAGCACGGTTTTACAATTGACTTGCGGCTTTTGGGGTTAGGGCCAAAAATTGCTTAGGCCACGCTGCTGGGCCTGGCCAAGACACGCAAGAGTTGAGACCGCAAAAGTTACGACAACTGAAAATTCAGTTGCATTTGAACTTTTGTTGCTTAGTTTTTGCTTTCTCTTATTTTGAAATTTCTCCTCTTTTTTCGGTGGACTGACAGCTTACTTAATAAAAGCAGAGGAGAAGCAGAGGAAAATGGCTAAAAACAGCCCAAGCAGCTCTAACGGAAACCTCTCTGTCTCTGTCTCTTTCTCTACCTCCCTCTCTCTGCCTGCCTTCTATCTTGCTCTGCCTCTCTCCATCTCTCCCTCTCTTTTCCTTTCCCTCTCTCCTCCTTTTCCTCTTTCCCCATCTACTCTCTGTTCTTGCGTGCACATTGCATTGCTCTTATCGCTGGCGGCTCAGCGCCAGTTTTCTGTTTTCTTAGCTGCCAATTCTCACTCTTTCAACGATTGCCATCGACATTTCTACAGGTGTAAATATCTGCACACACACACCCCACACACACCTACACACTCCTCCACACACATATGCTGCTTCTGTGTGGCAGTAAGCTGCTTTTGGCCTGGCCAAAAGGCAACTCCGCCATAGTTTAAGCGCTGCACAAAGCTCTGTGTTGAACGCAGCAGTTTTGAGCCCTGTACTTAAGAAAAGTAGCCGAGGTGTACTCCATTTTAAGCTGCAAAACAGTCCAAAATCTACAAAATTTTCATAATGGCCAAGAGACATTAGCCTTAATAAGCAGTAGACGATAAGCAACGGCCAACTACATCATATAGCTACCTTTGGAAGGATCAGTTAGTGTTCTGTACAAACAACTCTGTAGTTTTTGATCAATCATCTAGTTATATGTGCCTTTATGACTCTACAGGGACTGCTGCAGTCGACTCTACCGCTAGTTACCATTGAAAGGATCTGTTAGTATTCTGTAGAGCAAACTCTGTAGTTTTTGAACAGGTTTCCATAAAACTCCTATATAATCAACTACTTCTACGTACCTTTGTGACTCTACAGGGTCTTCCACAGTCGACGCCCACCTCTTTACCACTGCCAACTAGTTACGGTTATAATTTTCACGTTTGCAGGCGCCACACGTGTCTTTGTATGCGCTTGTATTTTTGTTGAAATAAATTTTATTTAAACTTTCGTCTCGTATTTTTGGCAATTTTGTGCCACGCCCCCAGTGCCCCTTTTGCCAGCCCCCTGGCACTGCCAAATATATATTTTTCTGTATTATTTTTACTGTAGTGTAACGTGTGAAATTCAATTATATTGCAGGATTTATATGTCGAACATGGCATCGTTTGCCGTTTCGAGTTGAAATTTTATTTGAAGAGCCAAAAAAATACACACACACACACACACACCCAAAGAAAATCTATGTGTGTGTGTGGGGGGGCATGCAGAAAAAATAATCTGTATGAAAATGCAGTGAAATCAGCGCTCCATTCAATTGGAAACTGTTTAATATGCGTATAAAAGGCGAATATTATTCTCAGTTATTTTTTATGCCTTGCTACAAAACTGTGTCTGTGATTGTACAACTGGCTTTAAATGCATGGCCAGCATTGTGCACTGGATAATTAAAGTGAAGATTAGTCATTGTCTTAAGCCTCAACCGCAAGAGATTAATTCAGTTAATTGCAGTTGTTTTTAATGCCGAAAGAGTGCAAAAGTTGTCAGCTTTAGAGGGAGATTTGAATGTGGGGGATGGGGAGGAGCAGGCACAGGAAAGTGTCAAAGAAATGTGTTTTTTAAGCAACTAGTTTTATAGTTTTATTAGACAGGAATTAAGCTAAATGAATTAAACTAATTAGACACAGTGCTTAAAAGGAGTCCTGGGGTCTATGAGGTTTGTCAGCAGCATAAGGTGCGTAGCAGGCAAATGGAAGCATTGTCAACCTTATTAAGTATGATATTTTCTTGACCAACACCCATCTGCCTGTCCATCTGTCTAAGCTTGAATCTCAGAGACTTTAAGAGCCAAATCTGGTATGAAAATCCGTCTAGATGTCAAGCAGATCAAGTTTATTTTAACCTGTTGCGGCGCCCAAATTGTAAAAATCATTAACTTGGAAACGATTAGAGCTATCACAACCAAATTCACATATTATGTGTATGGTAGCATTATAACTATCTTCACCAAGTTTTATCTAGATCGGCAAACTGTATCCTATAGCTGCCAAAGCACCAAACTGTCGACAGTTGATTAATTGTAGGCTAAATGCTAATACGCTTTATAATGAGTACAGGGTCTCTTACAGTCGTCTCGCTCGACTGTAGCCTTTCTTACTTATTTATTTACTAAAAAGAATATATATACTTAATGGGGTCTGCCACGCCTCCTTCTGCCTTTTACATACTGTGCACAAACCCTATATACTCTTCAAGAGAGTATAAAAAAGCATATATGCTAATGCAATTAAATCTTCCCATAAATACCATAACGAACCTTAACAGAATTTAACTTTAAACTCTCAATCGAAACTCGTTTTCAAAACAGAAAAAACTGCTAGAAATTTTTGCTAGTTTCTCGTGGGAAACGTTCAGAAACAGAACGCATCAAAATAGTTTTGAGCTGCAGTAAATTGGGTTAGAAGTGGCAGCAGGAGTTGGGAGTTAGGAGTGGCAGGAGTTGCTCTCGAGTGGCTTTGAGAGACGTCATTTTGCATAAGGAAAAACAAAGAATTCTATGCATGTTCAAGCATGTTCAAGGCAATTACGTAGAGTGCACGTAAGTATCGAAAATAGAAACAACAACTGTACACAATTACATTAACAGTTTAGCAAACACACACCACACACACACACACACACACTAAGCTCAGTTTAGGATAGCTGAGAGGAGTGTGAGTTTCAGGTGGCAATAAGGTAGCCAAACAGAGCAAATTAAATTCAAAGTGCAGTTGCCATGTACAACACAGGGGGGTAAGGGTGTGTGGGTCCTGCTGCTAACGGTTGTCAGGCAAAAACAGGCTCAAAAGCTGGCAAGAAACTGGCCGAGTGACAAAGTGACTGCATGACTGACAACTGAACTTTTACGCAAGCTAACAAAACAGGTAAACAATGTCAAGAGAGTCGGTGAGTGAAAGCTCAAGAGGGGAGGAGAGGGTGTAGGAGTAGCGTGGGGGAGGACCTACACAATTGTGGCTTTTGTTTAATAATAATAAAATGTCTTTATATACAAAACTAAACCAAAATTGTTGCAACAACAAGAAGACTGCTGCTGGAATTACATTACCGAGCATCAAGACTGCAGCAGCTGCACACAGCAGGCCACACACACACGCACACACACACCTGTGCCGTTGGCAATTGTCATGAGTATACCCGTCTGACAATCGTCTGTCAGCTCGACAATCACCTGGGCAACCAGGTAACTGGTGTATGCTGGGTAACTGGTGTATTCCTGCCAGCAGCAAAGCGGAATGTGGAATGCGAAATGTCTTGGCTCACGGGGTTATTATTATGTTTGCTATAGTCTGTAAATAGAAGCAGATGGGGTATGCCGTGCTAAGCTTAGACAGGGTATGCTGTGGCTTACTTGCTTAAAATAAAATTTCATTGATTAAAAACTAGCGGTTAAATAGTTTCCCCATTTGATTCTTAGCTTTTCCCCTATTTTTCCTACATTTTAAAGCCTAAACCTCATTTGTTTAACTATTCTAGGGTATGCCAGAGTCTACCAATTCAAGTTTTCTCTACACACTTTTATGCTAGGGTATCTCAGCGCTACCCAAAGCTTTCCAATTCAAGCTGCCGCTGTAGCACTCGTTATATTAGCTACTTCAGCTGCCAAGCATCATTTAAATCTGTTGCTACATTTCAAGGGTATCTAGAGAGCGAGCATGCTTGACTCTGTTGTATAGCATGCACATTGAATTTGTTGTTATTTCTGCTGCTCTTGCTATTGTTTTTGTTGTTGATGCTGCTTGTTATTTGCGTGTTTGTAAGCCATGTTTTGACAATAATGTGCAATGTCTGCTGTATGTGTGAAGTGTGTGTTTTCCCCATGTGTGTGTGAGTGTGTGTGTTGCTGTGTGTGTTCCTCGAGCTGTTTGTCGTGTGCCAAGCTAAAGTTAAATCTTGTTTTTATTGTCACATTTGCCATAAAGGCAGCTAAGGGAACACAAACCTGAACAAGCAGCGTTATAAGATGCTGCCTAAGCCGTGTGTGTGTGTGTGTGTGTCGGTGTGGGCCATGTGTAAGCCAGACAAATCATAATCAGGGACAACAACAGAGGCGGCTGCAACGGAGTCAGCGACAACGACAACGACAAAATTCACCTTAACAACGAAACATGACTTTGCTGTTTACAAGGAGCTAAGCCTGGGATAGGAGGCGCATACCTGGCACGCCCACATTTGTGATCACAGTGGGTGGTGTTGGGGGCGTGACTAAAGCAAATTATGCAATGCAAGAGGCTCTGCGTGCTCAGCCTGAGCAAAATAAAAAGCGCATATTTATCGCAACGTTTTTATGTTGCATACTTCATGGCGCAGAAAGGCGGAAGATAAATGTCTGCCGCTGTAAATGTGTGTGGGTGTGTAGGTGGGTGTGTAAAGCAAACTCACAATAATGAAAGCAGCAGCTAATGATAAGAACTAACGGCAGCTGCAACTAACACAAATGCAATTTGCAAAACGGCAGTTTTTAAGGACTCATCTCCCTTTCAATCTAAGCTTAATGCTGATGACGCGGCGTATACTTAATGTCAAGCAAATAGCACACTGTAAATACTTATGCCTTAAACTAGTTACCATGCTTTGAGTGAGTCTATAAAGGAAACTTTATTTAGTTTATTTTAAGTCATTTAAGTACTTCCATTTCAATCAGGCTTAAGGTTTGCTTTATTCCTGTTGCTTTGCTGCCAATTTGATTTTATTTCTTTTGCTGCTAATATTTTTAACAATTCCTTGCCAAATAAACGTAATCGCCTTTAACAAGCTGTTGGCAAACTATAAAACATTGATTTTATTTATGAAGTATTTGTTGTTAGAACTAGCTCTTATTATTCTTACTTTACTGCTTTAAAGTGATGGAAAAATATACTTTTTAAGCTGCCATTTTGCAGCTCTTGCTCACTTTTGTTTAATGCACTGCAGGAAGTAACTGTAGCTGGACATAAACTTGAGCGGAAGTAAAACTTTGCTACTTGTTGAATCCTTACACTATTTTTTTACAGTTTGCTTTGTTCCTCTACTCACAAACAGCCACTAAAACTCCACTTCCCCCCTCTGTAGCTGCTGTGGCTTTGGCTCACTAAATTTAGTGACTAATTGAAATCAAATTTGTAAACGCCACTAAATAGTTTAACGCTCGTTGAGCACGCGACACGTTAGCTAGTTGTTAATCTTCATTACCAAAGCCACGCCCACTTGTGGGCAGGCGCACAATTGTTGTCTAACCGTAAACTACACAATGATAATTGTTTTCATATAATTTGCCGTCAGTTTGTGGCTCAAAATACGTTGGCTTTAGCTTTAACTATAAATTTAGGCCCGAAACACGGCAATCAATGCGTATGCGTAATGCGTATGGGTGTGTGTATCTGTGTGAATGCTGGCATGCATGAATAGACAAACATATATTCGAACAGTCTATGCTTTTGTCAATAATATGCATTAATTAAGTGCAGACTTGTCTGTCTGTCTGATGGACAGCGCACAGCACGAGAGTTTGCTGCTCAACATGGCGTATGCGTGTTCAGTCCTTATATGCGTATAAATTTAATTGGAATTTTGAAACAACAACAGAGACCAATAGCAGCAACTGCAGCTGGCATGCATCCAACTCCAAAAAGAAGGAAATACAAAAAGTTGAAAACAGAAAATAGAAACTGGTAATGCAAATGTCATTATTAAAATCACTTTGGAGTCTGGCGGAAGCCAGAAGTGAAAGAAACTCGAGCACAAAAAAATTCAATTTCCTAGTGGAGCCCGGAGCCTGGAGTCTGGAGTCTGTGTCGCCTGCTGGGAGGCATGCCAGGTGCGTATAGGTAAAGGCAAAGGCACTCGATAAGAACAACCTCTGCTGATTGAAATGACTCGACCAAAAAGGCATGGCAAGATAAGGAGAGCACGGGGAGCACGGGGGTAAGAGATGTCCTTTTTTAGCTGACGATGCTGCTGATGCTCGACAAATAGTTGCGCAACTGACACGCAAACTATGCAGAAGGCTTGCAACTAGCACAAACACACACACCCCCGACACATACACACTGTTGCCATGGTGTGTAAGTAGAAGCCAAAGGAGCAGGAGCCAAAGCAACTGCAGCTGTGGACTAGGCTCAATGGCAGGCACTGTAAACTATGCACAGAGGAAGGAGGAGGTAGGAGGGAGGAGTACTGTGGAGGATTCAGGATTCAGGACTATATTGTATGTGCTTTGAGTGGACCATCGTTTGTCACACGTCAAGTGGGCCTCAGGAGGCTGGCCAGTTGTGGCAGCCAAGTACATTGCACAGTGGTTCCATCACATGCAATTCTCAACAACACGAACTGACCCTTTTAACTATTTGCCTTGCTGTAGTTTGAAATTCAAATTGACATCTGGACACATTGAACTCGTGTATGAAAATGATTTGAGCTGAGTGCTCAAAAGGAAATAGAAAACTGAATAAGTTTCAATTGCAGTCATGATTGCTGCTAAATTATGGAGTGTATGCTGTGAGTTGGGTACGAAAAGGGTTTGGACTGAGCTTGAATTTGAGTAAAGTTTTAGTGTTGAAAATGCGGTGTTGGAAAAAAGATTCGATATGATTAAAAGAGGGTAATAAAATAATATTATTTTCATTTCCCTGATTTCTCATGCTACTCCTTCTCCACACTATTCTTAATCAACGTTAGCACTCCATTCGCCAGCCACTCACAGTAATTTAACTCTTTATTTTACTCACTCCCCAACTCAATTGATCGATTTTAATTAGATCTACGGCCAGAGCTCATATTTCCAGCTTAAAGTCCGTAAAATTTGTTCGTTATTGGTTATAACTCACTCAGCACTCACTTTTGGTCTGTCGTGAGTTTTTTGCAAACCACAGTGAACTACTGTTGTTGTCCTTGTTGATGGGTGTTGACTGTCGCTTGGTTTTCCAGCTCTGGGGCTAATGGAGTTGCCAAGAACCAAGGATAAAAACTGGATCAAGCTACCGTACTATTTCGCACAAAGGTTTCTCGTTCCGCTTTAGCCAACTATTGCCAGCATGCAGGATATGCAGAGGCAACTTACAAATCGTTGTCGCTGCTCTGCATCTCTGCATCTCCCTCCCACTTGCACTCCCACTGCCTCTCCCACTCTTGCATGCAGGCCTCTGCTGCTTGCCCACAATATGCATGTGGTTGCCACGCACACACAAAAATACAGAGTGAGCCAAAGAGAGAGAGAGAGAGAGAGAGGGGCAGAGAGAGCAGCAGCAGCCCGAGGGCTTGGTTCTTTCAGAGACCGACAGACCGAGAAGAAAACAGACCAAAGCAGAAGCAAAAGCAAAAGCAGACCAAAAAGCTGCGACGTCGACGGAGGCTGCGGCAGCGGCAGCGGCAGAGTCAGCAGCAGCAGCAGCAAGAGCGCCAGCAGCAGCGACGGCGGTTTTGTTTATACGCCAACGTTTGGGCGCTGTGTGAGATTGTGTTTGTGTGTGAGTGTGAGTGTGTGCTTCACTCACTGCTTGTAGTTCTTGTTGTTGTTTTGTATTTTTTTGTTGTTGCCCTCAAGCTGTACGTGTGAGTGGTTTTAGTGTTGTTCTGGATTTTTAAGTTGTTTTCGTTGTCGTTCGTTGTACGCGGTGTTTGTGTTGCCTTTTTTAGTCGTCTTTAGTTGCAATTTGCACACACATCCCAAACATATGCACTTAACTCACACATACACTCACATATTCACACATACAGGGGCAAGCCACGCACTGAATGCTGACACCAATTAGGGTTAGCTGCGCCAAGTTGTTGTTGTGTTTTTACATGTTGTTGTGCTTTATGCGTTGCATGTTTACAGAAGCCACAACACATAATTTTTTGTTTAGACAACTCCAAAAAAAAAAAACCAAAACAAAACACGACTAAACTGCCACTTTTCGTGCTTCTGCTTCTATTTGTGGTTCTCTTTGCTCTGAAGCCTCTGCTACATAATTATCGCTCCTACAGCAGCACAAACAACAACAACAAACTGGTAACTGAATATGGCCCAAAACGAGACTTGGCACTATAGCATAATTTTGGCTTTACATTTTGGCTACAGAAACTTTTAACAACAGCATGACATACCCTATTGATAGTTGAATGCTCTGCATAATTAATTTAATACGGGATTAAAGTGCGGTGTCATAAATACTGGTTGTAATATTTACCAGTTGTTAAATAATTAATAAAATTAAAGGCTTAACAACTGTAAATGCACTGCATTAAATATTGATGCTATTTTTTGCAACAGTTTTAAAGCCTACTACTATTTTTTAGTAGTTCTACTACTAGCCTCCTTTTTGCTACTACTATCTACTACTATTTTCTCACCTTTTCCTTTCCTAATTCTAGCCCCCTTTCACGCACTTTCTTCTTTGATTCCTCTCTAAGTCTTGCTCTACCTTTTTTATGACTAATCCTCTTTTACCTACTACTTTTTTGCTACTTTTCTACTACTTTCCTGCTCCTGTCTTTGTAGAGCATTTGCTAGTCAGTCCTTCCCCATTGTTACACAATACTCATTCGCTGTCAGTGCCTTTTTGTATCTGTTTGCTTAGATGTTGTTGGCACCGCATTGCATTTGCACCGCAATGAGTTGTTGTTGTTTTAGTTTGTGCTGCTAACTCCAAGAGTTGATTAGAAACTTTCCCAACTGCCGCTTTTCCTGAGCCAGCCCCTGCCACGCCCCTACCGCCCCCACTACTACTCACTCTGTTGTTGTCGTTCCCTTTCGCCGCGTTGCTCACTTGTTTCTATTAGGTGGCAAGTTGAGCAGGTCGCGAAACGCGAACATATGTGGGTGCCACACATTCGTGGCATGCAACTCATATCCTACTCCATGTGTGTGTGTGTGTGTGAGGTTGTGTGCTGCTGGCTTATCGCTTCGCTGCGCTGTCGTTTAGCATAAAAACTATGGCACACAACTTTTCCTAATTAATTTTTAATGTGTGCAAAATGTTTTGTAAATGCGAATTTACTCTATTTTTTATTATACTCTCTGCAAGAGTATATTGGGTTTGTGCAAAGTATGTAACAGGCAGAAGGAGGCGTGGCAGACCCCATAAAGTATATATATTCTTGATCAGCATTACAAGCCGAGTCGATATAGCCATGTCCGTCTGTCCGTCTGTCCGTCTGTCTGTCCGTCTGTCTGTCTGTCTGTCCGTATGAACAAACAGATTTCAGAGATGGTAAGAGCTACAAGTTCGAGCTTGGTGTCAATCGATCACATATTTAGTCAGTCAATACAAGAATCTTTTTTTTTTTCGATGCCACGCCCCGTTCGCCCACAATGAGCAAAAAACTAGACACACCTCGGAAAAAATCGTTGTTTTCGACGAATATCTCAGTAGCCATGGCACCTAGGATCACCAATTCTGGTATGGAGGTTCTTAGCGACAGTGTTAATGCATTGCTATTTAAAATTTTGGACTGCCACGCCCCTTTTTTTCCCACAATACAAAACAATAATTCTCAACTTTCGTTCCGTTTTTAGTCATTTGTTCATATAGTACATCATTGTTATTGTATAATTCGAGTGGAGGCTAACTATATCAAACTATTCTAAAAAGACGCATAGAAATCGGACTACAAATAAGAAAACTAGAAGAGTTATAATATTGATAATTGAACGCCATATCAAGGTATGAGTGCAAGCGAGACAGAAACATACAAGCGTGATCGAACGTTTTCTCTGCTTGTATGGCGTCAGCGCAGACCGCAGACGCTGGCCGCGCCGAATACACACATACATACATAACAAACAGATGTTTGATTTTGCTTAGATTGTTTTTGTTTCACGGTGTTTTGATGGAAGTTCTGCACATTGTAATATCACAATACCGATTTTAATAATTTAATGGGGATTAAAATGCAGAGAGTATTATACGGTCGGGCGTGCTCGACTGTACTTTTCTTTCTTGTTATATTTTGCATTTAGACGCACTCCAATCTGAGCATGAGCTATGAAATGGCCTTGCAAACAGCCAGTTGAAATGTCATTACACTTAGGAAAGCAAAAAGCTGCCTCTTAATTGCTCATGATTCATGAGTCGCTTTAAAAGGAGAAAAAAAAATAATGTTTTAATTTAGTAAAATAACTGTACAAAATGTAATAACATATACCAAATACCACAGTCTTTAAATATTCATACAAATCAGCATAACTCATTTAAATTTCCTCCAAACTTATTAACCAATTTAAAATTCCTGTGCTGCATTAATAATCAATTTGGTTATTGAATTAAATTACATTTAAATAACTTTTAAATATCATCATACAGAAAACAATTTGAGCTGTTGTTAAAGATTTAAAAAAGACAACAAAGTTATTTTAAATTCCTTTTAATCACAGCTCCAACTCAACAAAAACTCAGGTAAAAAAAACATAGCATACTTTTTGGGGCGCACAAAAGTTTCTTTGTTGAATTTATTTAAAACTGCACTTTCTCTTAAGCTTGTGCATCGATTATGAATTTTTGCTGAATTGCAAATAGTTTGTGCGTGTTTTGCAGACACTTGCAGAAACGTTCTGTAACAAACACATTCATGTTCTATGCAAATAAATTCAAAATGTTTACCCCAGTTTCACATCCGGTCTCAATTTAAAAACTTAAACAAACGTACATGTTTTTTTTAGTTGTAGCATTGAGTGCCAACATGAAAGGAGGTGGGGGATGGGGTGCCACGCCCTCAACTGTTGATTGCGTGCTCAAGTAACGCACTAATTGCATACACGGATTTACACCCTAACACTCACACACAGCCATTCCACGCTGCCCATGACACATGTCCAGCCATGGCACAGCTGTAGAAAATAGAGCACTAGGGTGTGAGAGATATGCAAAATCGGACTGAGAGTTTCGAATGGTTCCATTATGGCGCCCATAATAGCAAACACTTTTCAGTCACAGTTCTTGCAGTCCTGAAGTTGTAACAAAACGTTTTTTTATACCGTTTGCTTTTGTCTTATTGCGTTTTTGCAGAGATTTGCGCTTCAATCACTTTGAGAAGCTGCCATCAAATGCATTCAATGGTCTGTCCCATCTGACGACACTATTTCTCAACGACAACGAAATAGCGATTGTGGAGGACGATGCCTTTAAGGATCTGCCAGCATTACGGTTTCTCTATTTGAGCAAGAATCGTCTAAGCCGCTTACCAGCCGGCATCTTGCACCCCTTGAAAAGCTTATTGGCAATGTAAGTACACACGGAACTGCCAGCAGTTTGTGTTCCAGTTTAATTAAAAAAAAATCGCGTATACGCCACGCTAACCACCTGAATCTTTTGTACTTTCTGCCAACTCCACTCCACAGCTATCTGGATGGCAACGACATTTGGCAACTGCCCGCTGGAATCTTTGACAATTTGCCACTTTTGCAGCGTCTGTAAGTTTTCTCCGTTTCTCTGTCTCTCTATCTCGTTGCACTTTGTTGACTACGCTGCTTATTGTTTTCAATTTGCTTTTGCCATTTGCATTTTGTGCGTTTGTGGCACGCAGCTTTCTGCAGAACAACAAACTGACCAATCTGCCGCTGGAAATGTTCAACAAATTGCCAAGTCTGAAGCATCTTCGTTTGGATGGCAACTTGATTGATTGCAATTGTGGTGTCTATTCACTCTGGCGTCACTGGCGTCTGGATGCACCGCAACAAGGGACGATCATCACCATGTCCTGTGCCTCGCCACCGGAAATGCAACGTCTCGCCTTCAGTCAGCTCTCAGAGCAGCGCTTCAAATGCGGTAAGTAGTTGATGTGATTATGACACGAGCTTTAAGATTGATTAATTGTGCTTAATGCAGTTACGACAGGTTGTAAAAGTGGCAGTAAAACTTTTGATCTATGTGAATAATAAAGATAGTTTACTTAAGAGATGTTTAAGCAGAGTTTAAACAGGTTTTAAACAAATGCTATAGTTTAAGGTCCCTCTAATTTGAATAAATAAACCCCTTAGTCCTTGACTAATACCAACTTTCCCCATAAATCTGCACAGTCAAGCCCGAATTATTGGCTGGACCCCACGACATGCACGTGACCAGCGGCGAAACGGTGCAAATGTCCTGTGAGGTGGAAGGACAACCGAAACCCGAACTGATTTGGATGCAAAACACAAATGAGATCGGTGTGGAGCAGTCACCACGCATGCAGGTCCTACCCAGCGGTACACTGCTCATCAATGGAGTCGAATCGAATGACATTGGCATCTACGAGTGCATTGCCCGCAATGAAATGGGCGAGATCAAATCACAGCCCATACGCATGATGGTCCACGATGCCGACAGCAGTTTGAACAGCCTGCATGCCCATCACAGTCTGGATGCCAGCAATCAGGTGTGGGATGCCAGCAAACCGGATGCGGAGTCGACACCAATGCCACCACATTTCACCCATCAGCCGCACGACCAAATTGTTGCCCTTCATGGAGCTGGGCACGTGCTGCTCGATTGCGCTGCCGCCGGCTGGCCACAGCCAGACATACAATGGTTCATCAATGGCCGCCAACTGACTCAGTCCACGTCCATGCTGCAGCTGCAGGCCAACGGCAGTCTGGTGCTACTCGAGCCCAACCAGCTGACAGCGGGCACGTATCGTTGCGAGGCACACAATAGTCTGGGCTCAGTGCAGACCACAGCCCGCATTGAAGTCAAGGGTGAGTGCAATTTTTATACCGTGGAGGGAAGGTGGGGTCACTGCATATATATTCAGTTTTTGGGCATCGTTAATATTTCTCCCAGCTCCGACTTCTGTTTTCGCTGACTCCATGTCTGACTGCGATTGCATTTCACAGTCACAACTGTCGCGTTTAACACAATTTGCAGTCGATTTAATTTGTATTGAGTTACCATTTTAACCATTCTGCTTTATAGACCAGTCAATGGTCCAGTTGTAACTTCGTTATGTGTACAGTTTATTCATTCCCAATTGGGTGTGAGTGTCCATGATTTAAGCGAGCTCCTTCAACTCGTTGGCACCAACTGCTCTGTATTTATTTTTATTGCCGGCAATTTCGATTCAGTCAAAGCTCAAGATTAATTGGCTGGAAAAAACACACAAAACTTTGCGTACATTTTCTTTCTTTCTTACCATAATTTATGGTTACAGTTTTTAGTGTTTTTAGTCCCCGTTTGCTAGCTCGGACTACGCTCCAGTGTTGAATACCACTGTTTAAAATAGCTAGCTTGATCAAAAAATGGCTAAAAATTAACTTAAAGTAGCTAAAAAGTAATGAAAATTTTAATCCCAATAAATTCATATTTTTAACTTTGAATGATCATTTCTCAGCCAAATGAAGTGATATTTTGAAACGCGTTGCCTTTTTTGACTCTCGACAACTAGTAGCATTGATTCCATGCCAAAATTCAAATTTTTAAAATCGACCCCATTTTGACAAATTTTGCAGTGTTACCCCTTTGCATTTTTGTCAAAAATCGTCAAAATTTAAGATTGCGATTTTTTGATGCGAATCGATAGTCCTAGTCCTCCCGAGTCCAAAAAGTCATACCAATCAAAAATCTGAGGTCTGAGTCCCAAAATATTTAATATCAAAGTTGCAAAGTTTTGACTCTAAGACTGTACACTGAACAATAAAAGTTTTTTTGCAAGCTTTATGTAATACATTAATATTCTTAGTAATCCAAGCTTTATGTTAAGTAAACATTATAAGGCAAAACGGTTAGTCAAGCTAAAAAAGCTAAAATATCTTTAAAATGGCTAAACTAGCCACAATGCTGCTTTCTCGCAACTGTTAAGCGTCATCGGCCCACGCATATAATTTTCTTACGCCGCCCGAAAGTATGCTACTAATATGCGTTGTCGGCTCCTCACATAGTTTTCCTACGCTGACCGAAAGTATGCTACTGATAAGCGTTGTCGGTCCACGCACATAATTTCCTTTCGCCGCCCGAAAGTATGCTATAAAATATTTAATTGAATTTAAATTACAGTCTGTCGCTTGCTGCTGATTCTGGTCGCCTGGTGTTTCACACAAAAAAATCTTCGATTTTGGCCTTTCGCGGATTTTTTTTTGCTTGACCGCTGCGATCTGCAGTGCTCAAAATCGATAGTAATTCCAGCTGAAATACCAGGCCAACAGAAAGATTAGCAGGTCGCACTGCAAAATTTATTTAGCATTAACATTGACTTAACATAGGCTTAACATTGACTTAACAGTAACTTAACATTAACATTGAATTAACAGTGACTTAACATTACCATTGAATTAACAGCGACTTAACATTAACATTGAATTAACATTAACATTGTATTAACATTGACTTAACATTAACATTGAATTAACATTGACTTAACATTAACATTGTATTAACATTGACTTAACATTAACATTGAATTAACATTGACTTAACATTAACATTGTATTAACATTGACTTAACATTAACATTGAATTAACATTGACTTAAAATTTACTTTGAATTTACATTGACTTAACATTAACATTCAATTAACATTAATTTCGATTTAATGTCGCTTTCTGCTGATTCTGTTCGCCTGGTGAATCAGCTGGAAAAATCTTAACATTTAACTAATCGCTAATGTTTTTCGCATATCTTAACAGAATTAACAGCTGCTCGCTATGCACAAAATGGTTTTGCTTTAACAGGGCTCTTGTAAATTCTGTTGTATCTTACTGTGGATTTCTTTTCGCTTGAGAATTCAACTGGGAATTTGAAGATTCCAGCTGTAATACCAAGCGAACAGAACTTTCAGTAGATCTCAAATCCAAAATTCCAACTAAACAAACTGATATTAGAAAAAAGAGCTATGGCTCAAAATAGCCAACATATAATGAATTAAGTAAATTTGTTATAGAGTCACATTTATTTTCATTACACTACAAATTAAATTTAATAATATTTGAAACATATTTTAATCAATTGAACCTTAAACTCCCTGCATTAGCCTTGAATGTTATGTGGAAATTGAAGCTGCAATTTACGCAGCTCCAAACACGTAATTCGCATTGTCACGATTTCCGAACACTTGGCAAAAGTATTTAAATGTTTTGCTTTAATATCTTTAATTGCAAAGCCAAACACTTTGACTTGACTGTACTGTTAATGACAATAGCTGAGCAAAATGGCGGCGGAGTGGGGACGTTCGGGAGGGCAGTCAGCGACTTAATCACAAGGGCTCATTATAATTTGTGGTCACAGCACAAAATGAAGTGCAAAATGTGCAAATGAAGTGCAAAAATTATAAACTATTATGAATGCAGTACGCATTTTAAAAATAATAAAAAAAAAAGAAGGCGTTTGTGACTGGGCGTGGCCGTTGAAGCAGTCAAGCGTTGCGTTTGGTCAGCATAATTAACCCACAAACACTCAAACACACACACAGAGCTACACAACTACAGAAACGAACCAAAATGGCGTCCAGTTCGCAGCGTGAGCCAAAAAGTATGCAATGCAGAAAAAATTTGTTTACATTATGTATACGACCCGTGGGATTCGTGGACAGCAAAAGCAAAATAACAACAACAAAGAAAGCATAGAAAACAGAAAACAAACCGTCAGCTGTTGAATTACTGTGATTTTATTTGCAAGCGCTTTTAGTTTTCGCTGCTTTTTTCGGCATTTTGTTGCTGCTGCTATTTGGAGCGTTAGAAAATTGCTCAAATCGCTCAAACACGCCTCGTTGCCACTCGTTGCAGATTTGCCCGAAATTTTAATGGCACCACAAAACCAAACAATCAAACTGGGCACTGCCTTTGTGCTGGAATGCGATGCCGATGGCAATCCTTTGCCAAGCATAACCTGGTCCTTCAATGGCAAACCACTCGAGTCCACCGCCGATCTGCTGTTGGAGAATGAGAACACTGAGCTTGTGGTTAGCGTGGCCAAAGAACACCATGCTGGTAAGTGCACACAAACACACACACCGTAGTAGTTTTCACACTAATCGTTGACGGAATTCATTTCAAATAACGATTTTTTTGTCACACAGGTGAGTATGGCTGCAAGGCGAGCAATGAGAATGGCGAGGTAAGCGTATTTGCCACGATTAAAGTGCAGCAATCGGAGTCACCACCGCGTCTGGCGATTGAGCCAAGCAATTTGGTGGCCATCACGGGCACAACGATTGAGCTACCCTGTCAGGCGGAGCAAGCCGAAGATGGACTTCAAGTGAGTGGCCCCAAAAAAAGTTGCCTTTTCAATATTTACCAGACACTTGTTGACATTCAACTTCATTTTATACATTTCCAACTTTACTTTTTGACTGCCTTCAGATTGTTTGGCGTCGGGATGGACGCCTCATCGATCCCAATGTCCAATTGACTGAGAAATATCAAATCAGTGGCACTGGCAGTCTGTTTGTGAAGAATGTAACCATACTCGATGGTGGTCGCTACGAGTGTCAGCTAAGGAATAAATTTGGTAGAGCCACTGCGTCAGCGCTCGTTACCATCAGGTGAGTGCACAAATTGTGTGTGTGTTTATAATGCCAAAAAACTTCAGACTTGGCTCAAAGTAAAACCACTTAACTGCCAAACGAACGGACTGCATTTAAGAGCGCCAAAAACTTGCTTAATTAATTGAAAAATAGTTGTAGAGCTTAAAAGCCGACCAAAAAAATAAAATAAAAGTCTGTAATGCGCACACTTATAGCACGGCACAGTGGTGCAAGTATTATGTGCACTCTTGGGAGGGATTCTTTAACGGTATCTTAACACGTTAAACAATCACTTAAGTTGTCTGGAGCCAGACTATTGTGCAAACAGTCCCACTGTGCTGTCCATTTAAGGCGATAAAAGCAACTGGCAAGCCATGGCAAACTATGGCACAGTGGTTAAAGTTGCATTAAAATGGAAGTTAAACATTTATTGAATAATAAAATGCAAGCCAAGTGTGTTTACTATAATATTTAATGAGTTCATTTTTAATTAACTAACACTTTGAGCCTTTATACCAAATTTAATTAACAAAATTAATTAAAATTGTACAGCGTACTTTAGCCTACAGCTAAACTCCAAGCAAAACAAACTCTATTCAAGTTTAATAAATCGAATAATTTAAGTTTGAAGCTAATAAAGTTAGCTCTTGGTCAACTGCTGTTGCCCCACTGTGCCGCTGGCTAAACTGCATATAAAATATGCACTAAAAGACATCAAAAAGCGGCGAAGAAAGCGCAAAAGTTGCTGTGCCAGTTGGCAGCTTTGTAAAACGTGCCAAGACAGGACAAGAAACGTGACAAACAGACAGAGCAGGGGAGGGAGGTAGGGTGGAAGGTAGGAGCGACTGAGAGCGACAGAAAGAAAGCGAGTGACAGAGGCAAGTTGAGTGCAGGACGAGACAACCGCACAAGTTGTTCAAATTGCCCAAATTGAAATTGAGTTGACAAGTTGTGCCTGGGACTGGAACCAGTTCACTGAATGTAGGGGAAAAGAGACGGAGACACGTGCAGCGAAAGCAGGCCCTAAATCAATTTGGAGCCTGGCAATGATAAAGCAAAAGCCGAGCAAAGCAACGAGAAACTGAAGTGAGCCCACAAATCTCTGGCAGCAAAAGAACCGAGTCCAAAGACGTTGCTTACGCAGCCATTTTTAAATGCAAAAAGGGGAACTAGGGAAAGTAGGGAAGGAGCAGCAGAAAAGTAGTGAAATCTCATGAGGAACTACAAGCCGTTTGCCAGCTACCATGTGACCTGTTTCCCTATATGTGAGTGTGTAAATCTTGTGCTGTGCACGCATCATTTAGCAGAAACAGCAGCAGAGGCAAAGAGGGAAAAGCAACAGTAGTTGCTCCGCCTGCGCCTGCATCCTGGCCACGTTGTGCGCCCGCAGCTGCTGCTCTAGCTACTGCTGTTGCAGGGACAGCAACGGCTTACAGTTGTGCCAACAGCATTAGAAACTTTACTCATTACGCTGTGGCAACCTCAGTCGACAGACCGCAGCAAAGCGAACTAAAGGCAGCCGGCAAAATAGCAAAATGCTAAAAAAAAGAGAAAAAGGCTAAAAGAGAAACGAAGGCAAATGTTAAAAGTGAAAAACTATGAGTATGCTGAGTCACACACAGAGACCAAGGAACGACTCGAATGCTCTATTGTCTGCGTCACCGCGGCAACAACAGCTACAAAAACTAAGCGAAAAACCGCTAAAAGCTGCGGAGGAAGAAAAGCAGCTAGAACAACTAAAATCCGCCTAAGTTGTGGGTAATGCTGGCGTAAAACAAAAGCTTATCCTGTTACTGGGCTGCTGCTACTCCTACTCCCACTGAAGTAAGGCAAAGCGCAATACGCTGGCATTGCTGCACAGCATGTGGCAGACACACACACAAACACACAAACACACACACACGCACACACTTTAAAGCTAAGCCAAGAAAAGACACACGAGAGAAAAGTCAACAAAGCTGCGCAGTTGGACGCGCGAAATACACTTTAATGGCACCAATATGATGGCTAAAAGTGCGTGTGCTTAACAACAATTTCTTTACCATGGCAAACAAAAGTGTTAACAGTTTTTAAAACCTTTCAAAGATATGCTGTAACTGTACCACTACAGTACAGCTATACCCTAAGCCCTAAAATCACTCTAGTTGCTCCAACTAACTGAAAAGTTGCACATACCTTTAGGCAGCAGAACTATTCAGTTGTAGAGTATCTACAAGTGCACAGGCGTGCCAGAAAAGAGCAGCCACAGAAATGGCCGTGTGGCAGTCGCAAAATATGTAGTGTACTTGGCTGTGGCTGTGGCAGTGGCAGTGCGATAGTTGATAGAGAGTGGTGAGCAGTGGTTGTGGTGCAACAGGGTGTATTATGGTCGTTAAGTTATTACCTACCAAGCCGACAATGCCAAAGTTTACACAGCGAAAGTTTCCAAAGCGAAATTCCTTTAACGGCAGCGTCGACGCCAACAGAGAATGTGAGGCATGAATTGTTGTTAATGCCAATGTTGTTGTTGTTGTTGTTGTACTCGCTGTGCTTGTTGTTGTAGCTGGCCAGAGCTTGGCGCGGATTTCGCTTAAATGCAACAAAAAAAGTGTAGCATAATTTTGTGCGCTGCCAAGTCAGCAATTGCCAACGGCCAGAACCAAGCGGAGTTTCAACAGTGTTGACACAATTACATGCGCTAAAATAGCTAAATTAATTTTAAGAAAAGGCTAATAGTTACTTCTAGCTGATTTGTAAAGTATTACAAGAAATCGGCTGACTTTGGGAGGCCTTAAAATGGCAGTTAATGGCAAAAAGGAAAGAAACTTTTAGTAACAGCAATGGATCAGTCTTAGCTTTAAATTAGCCATAAAGACAGCACAGTTGGCAGCCCACAATTGCAATGGAACAAAAACTAAAACAGCAAGAAAATAAACTTTAGTTTTACTTGGGGATTTTTATGAGACAACGGCCTTTTAGGGAACCTCCGATGCTGCCAACAATTAATTGCAATTAAAGTGCGAAAACTGTGAAAAGTCGCGCTATCTTAGTATTAATTACTAAATTTTGTGCTGTCCAAAGTTGGCCAAATAGCATAAAACAAGGCTCGTAAATAATGTTTTTGTTGGGCTTTAGCAGTGGAGAAATGGTTAAAAGCAGACTGGAGTTAGGTCTAGCTTAAGTTTAACTAACTTAAATTTAAAACTTAATGTATAAAATTATATTACTTAATCTCAGTTCAAGTCCCCAACTACTAACTAAAACACTCTTTCTCTTCCCACCTCTCACCTGCTCTTCAGAAACAATGTGGACCTCGCACCCGGAGATCGTTACGTGCGCATTGCCTTTGCCGAGGCAGCCAAGGAGATCGATGTGGCCATCAATAATACGCTGGACATGCTCTTCTCCAATCGCTCCACAGGCAAGCCACCGAACTTTGGAGAGCTGCTCCGAGTTTTCCGCTTTCCCACTGGCCAGGCGAGACAACTAGCACGCGCCGCGGAGATCTATGAGCGCACCTTGGTCAACATTAGGAAGCATGTGCAGCGTGGTGAGAACCTGAGCATGGAGAGCGAACAGTATGAGTTCAGGGATCTGTTGTCCCGGGAGCATCTACATTTGGTGGCTGAGCTGTCTGGTTGCATGGAGCATCGGGAGATGCCGAACTGCACGGACATGTGCTTCCACTCGAGATACCGCAGCATTGAGGGCGTCTGCAACAATCTAATGCATCCCACGTGGGGAGCTTCGCTAACGGCCTTCCGAAGACTGGCTCCTCCGATCTATGAGAACGGCTTTAGCATGCCGGTGGGCTGGACAAAGGGTATGAAGTATTCAGGACATCCGAAGCCCAGTGCACGTCTGGTATCCACCTCACTGGTGTCCACAAAGGAGATTACACCCGATACAAGAATTACGCACATGGTGATGCAGTGGGGACAGTTTCTGGATCACGACTTGGACCATGCCATACCCTCGGTCAGTTCGGAGAGCTGGGATGGCATCGACTGCAAGAAGACCTGCGAATATGCACCGCCCTGTTATCCGATTGAGGTGCCGCCGAATGATCCACGTGTGAAGAATCGTCGCTGCATTGACGTGGTCCGCTCCAGCGCCATTTGTGGCTCCGGCATGACCTCGCTCTTCTTTGACGCCGTGCAGCATCGCGAACAGATTAATCAGCTGACCTCCTACATTGATGCCTCTCAGGTGTATGGGTACAGCACACCCTTTGCCCAGGAGCTGCGAAATCTCACCTCGGATGCGGGTCTGCTGCGTGTCGGCGTCCACTTCCCCAACCAAAAGGATATGCTGCCCTTTGCAGCGCCTCAGGATGGCATGGATTGTCGCCGCAATCTCGACGAGAACCAAATGAACTGCTTTGTGTCCGGCGATATTCGTGTCAATGAGCAAGTGGGTCTGCTGGCCATGCACACGATTTGGATGCGTGAGCACAATCGCATAGCGGGCAAACTGCGGGAGATTAATCCACACTGGGATGGCGATACGCTCTACCAGGAGGCACGCAAGATTGTTGGCGCACAGATGCAGCACATCACCTTCAAGCAGTGGCTGCCACTGATCATTGGCGAGAGTGGCATGCAACTCATGGGCGAGTATCGCGGCTACAATCCTCAAGTAAATCCCAGCATTGCCAACGAGTTTGCCACGGCGGCTTTGCGCTTTGGACACACCATTATCAATCCCATTCTGCATCGCTTGAACTCCACCTTCCAGCCCATTCCGCAGGGACACCTGCTGCTCCACAAGGCCTTCTTTGCCCCCTGGCGTCTGGCCTATGAGGGTGGCGTGGATCCTCTGATGCGTGGCATGCTCGCAGTGCCCGCTAAACTCAAGTTACCCGACCAGAATCTGAACACGGAGCTCACCGAGAAACTCTTCCTCACCGCTCATGCCGTGGCCCTTGATCTGGCCGCCATTAACATACAGCGTGGACGTGATCATGGCATTCCCGGCTATAACGTCTACCGCAAGTTCTGTAATCTTAGCGTTGCCCAGGACTTTGATGATTTGGCTGGTGAGATCAGCAATGCGGAGATTAGGGAGAAGCTGCGTGAGCTCTATGGCCATCCGGATAACATTGATGTCTGGCTGGGTGGCATACTGGAGGATCAGGTGGAGGGTGGCAAGGTTGGTCGTCTCTTCCAATGCCTGTTAGTGGAGCAGTTCCGCCGCCTACGCGATGGTGATCGCTTCTACTACGAGAATCCCGGTGTCTTCCTACCCGAACAGCTTGTGCAGATCAAGCAATCCAACTTTGGACGCGTGCTCTGCGATGTGGGCGACAATTTCGAAGAGATGACTGAGAACGTCTTCATTCTGGCCAAGCATCAAGGTGGCTACAAGCAGTGCGAGGATATACCCGGCATCAATCTCTATCTGTGGCAGGAATGTGGCACTTGTAACACTCTGCCGCCAGTCTTTGACTCCTTTGTGCCACAGACTTACACCAAGCGCAGTCAGCGCAGTAAACGTGATCTCCACAAGCCGGAGCAGGAAGTGCCCACTGCCGAGGGCTATGACAGCCCCATGGAAGCCTTCTACGAGGTGAACGAGGAGCGTGTTAGCGGCCTGGAGGAGCTCATTGGCAGCTTCCAGAAGGAGCTGAAGAAGCTGCACAAGAAACTGCGCAAGCTGGAGGATTCCTGCAATGCTGTCGATGCTGAGCCCATGCCACAGATTGTACAGTTCGCACCAGTGCCACAGCCCGCTGTGACGAAGCCCAAGCGAAGTCACTGCGTCGACGATAAGGGCACAACACGATTGAACAACGAGGTCTGGACGCCGGATGTGTGCACCAAGTGCAACTGCTTCAAGGGACAGGTGAACTGCCTGCGTCAACAGTGCGGTGAGATCAGTTGCCCGCCGGGCATTGAGCCGCTGACGCCACCAGAGGCTTGCTGTCCACACTGCCCAGCAATGCCGGCGACTCCAGCCAAATAGGCCAACTGAGGCGTTTGCTGCATAACGACTTAACGAGTAATCAAAACACTTATACTTAGTAGCCACATTAACTCGTCGGATTCCACAGAGAAGCTAAATATTCATGTGCCATGGCTCACCAGGTTCACACAGTTATTTCAGAGCAACAAGTACTTTTTTGGGGAGACCACGATGTGCCATGGAATCCGACTATAACTCTTATCAATAACGCACACAAAAAAAAAAAAAAAAAAAATTTACTGCTACTTATGTAATAATAAAATCACATTAATAGCATTTGTGGCAAAGCATCTACTTAAAATTAACGTATTTCGTGTGTGTGCCCTTGGCTACCACACCGTTGTTTTTCTTATGGTTCAACACGCAGTCGATTAAGGCCAAGTTATTTCGAGCCCTCGGATTCCGCAGAGGTGCCAAATATTCATGGCCATGGCTCACCAGGTTCACACAGTTATTTCACAGCAACAAGTACTTTTTTGGGAAGACCACGATGACGCACACAAAAAAAAAAAAAAAAAAAAAAAAAAAAATGCACTGCTATTTATGTAATAATAAAATCACAATAATAGCATTTGTGGCACAGCATCTACTTAAAGTTAACGTATTTAGTGTGTGTGCCCTTGGCGATCACACCGTTGTCTTTCTTATGCTTCAACACGCAGTCGATAAAGGCCAAGTTATTTCCAGCCCTCACCGTATTGGCTTCGATGAGCACCTCGTCGCCGACGCGTGATCCTTTCAGGTAACTAACATTAATATCCACCGATACACCTGGATGAGAGGGCTTAGACATCAACGCGTAGGTGGTAATCATGTCCACTAGGGTAATCGTATAGCCGCCATGCAGACCGCCGTATATATTGACGTGCTCCGGTCCCACAGTGAACTCCGCGGTACAAATTCCATCGCCACCGTCAAGAATTTTCACCTGCACAGCAGAAACTGTAACATTTGCAGTGCATTTAATGTATTTGCCAAACCTTTTCTAGATGTCGTTCGAAGCCAGTTGACTTGGCTATTATCTCCGTTATGTGTTTGGCGAATTCCAGTCCCTTTTTCCGTGTACCCATTTTATATTGTTACGAAACGCGTGGAGAACAAAGACCAATAACCAAACAGCTGTGCGATAACTTTGCAACTATCGATAAGCGAGCTCTCAAGTGTAGTGATAGGAAGATTTCACATCTTCAAAATTTATGACGTCACAACACAAATAAGCATAGTGCAATAAACTTTGATTAATATCTGTCTGTTTATTCGATTCTAATGACTTGCATTATTACCACATTTATTTTTCATAGTCTGGGATTTTCGTTTCAAAGTCTACGAATTTCGTTTGCCCTCCTTTGGCAATGACTTTGCCGCTTTCCTTAATTCGCACCACACACTCCATGTAGGCCATTTTACGGCCTGCGTGTACGGTATTTGCGTCCACTTCGACGACATCTCCTGGCCTGGCCGCTGCCAAATAGCTTACATTAAGGCTCGAGCTAACACCTGGATGTGAACCTTTGGACATTAGCGCATACGTGGTTAAGTTATCCATCATCGTAGCTGTTAAGCCGCCATGCAATGTCCCCTGGCGATTCAAATGTTCTGCTTGCACTGTGAATTCGGCCACGCAGCGTCCTTCGCCGCCACCAGTTATTTTGAGCTGTAAGAAATTCAATTCAAAATGTGGCGCGTTATCGATAGTTTAGATTACATAACATCGATATATCGTGTCAGCTGATTAGCGCGTCGTTTTTGGTTTCCTGTGTGTGTAATTATTTCGTCGTCGTTTTAGGCACTTACCACTCGCAATACCCGATCAAAGCTTTCTTCTTTGGATACAAACTTGGCCACTTGTTTGAGCATTTCCACACCCTTCTTACCGGCCATTGTATTAGGCACCAGCACCACAATACAACTTTTCCCAACGAAATGAGAAAAGCTACTGAAGCAAGCACTGGCGATGACAAAGGTGAGCGAAAAGCACGAACCCAAATTGATTACACACTGTACATGTATGTGTGTGTGTTTGAATGTGTTATGAAATCTATTAAGTCAACAAATGTCTAGTCGCTGACATGTGTAATTGCCGCATTTGTTTTGCTCGCTCTGTACGCGTCTGCGTCAACCGGCGGCACAAGCGTGTGTGTGATAATAAAATAACAAAGCAACAGCGTCGTAATGGGGATGAAACGACAAAACGATACCCTGCTTTCAAGTGTTGTAAAGCGTATGAACTCCGCTTTTGGTAGAGCCGCACGGAACTAAACTGAAACGAAACTAAGAGAACTGTTATTAGGCCAATGAGTAAATTACGTATTTTTATATTTTATCATTTACTTTCCATTCAACAAGTGTTTCTCTCCTTTCCCCACAGCTGACATAGTGCTCAAATTTCTACAACTGGCCAAGAGTGATATTCGTCAGGACAATGTCCGTGACTTTATAAGCTCAGCAACCGATGGCTCCAACATAGCCCTGCTTGGCTCCAAATCGAAGCTAATCACTCTGGAGTTGTCCAGCAAATCGTTGCCACATCTGCCCTTTCCCTACATCGAATCGTACTTGCAAAGCTTACCCAAGAACCGGCCCTTGGACAAATTGGCCGAGGCTGTTAATCTTCAAGACGTCTACGATAACTGCAATGCACTGGAGATCCAACAGCTGGGACTGGAACCGGTGTACATAGCAGCGAATGCACAAGATGTGCCTGATTCCAATGTTTTGGCAGCCAGACATTCTCCACATCTACTGCCTAATGGACAAATGCTGTTAGCCTTCCTTAGCAGTCATGGAGCCATGGAGTTGATTGCCAAAAGACCGGAGCAAGCTTTCTGGCAACACTATAAACCCGGATTGGACATATCAGCCACACTCAGGGATCAATTGCTGCCTCCCTACGAGATTCCAGTGGACAAGATTAATACATTTAAGCGTTATCAGGCCTATATGGATCGCAGTTGGATAACCATGTTCGCTTGGCGTCCCTCGAAGAGTGACAAGGACAACTATGTGCTTGTTTTGGGCACAGTAACCGGCAGCCTATGGACATTGACCTTGAGTCCAGATGCAAGCACTGTCTTGTCACATTGTGAGCTGCACACGCTCCTGGGACGCATCTGCTTTATGCACACATTTGAGGATCTGCTGCTTGTGGGCGATAGCAATGGACTAGTGCATCTGTACAGGTTCGATGAGGCCGCCGAAGAAGGCCTGACACTTGTGAAACCACTCTGGCTGCGTCCAGATCACATGGGGCTGCAGCAGGCTGTAATCACACATTGTCCAGAGCGTGATTGTTTCTACATTGCCTGTTGCAAGGCGGCGCATCTGTTGATCTGGTGCATGCCCTGTCAAGAAACTGGAAACTGGCTGGAGACCCGCTTCCTGGTGGGTGGCATAAAGATAACGTGTAAGTGCTGAATATCTCCAGTTTGAGTAAGCCGTTAATATTTTGTATCTTTCAGCACTTTGTGATGTGGGTAACTGCAACTATGCCGTGGGCACGGCACGAGGACAACTCTATCGTATAGAACTCAACCACAAAACGGCTCAGCTGAGTGTCAGCAAGACACTGGTGCACATTGAAGATATGGATAACTACCAGCCCGTGGGATTGATTAGTTCGCAGCACAAGAATCTGCTAACAATTTTATACACTCGCATGACGGAGTTTATACAGAATACGCCCACTCAACGCACCCAGATGGTCGTCTGTTTGGGCAAGCTGGAGAAGGGGGATGCCGTTAAGCAGCTCAGCGAGTCCTTGCTGCCAAACGTGGCCATCAATTGCTGTCAGGACTACTTGGTCGATATGCGCTTAGAGATATTCAATCGCATCGATATGGATAAGTACATGAACTATGCACCCTTTGATATGATTCCCTTCGATGGATTGGCCACACATGAACAGCTGCATCAATTGCAAATCAAGTATCACATATACGATGCTCTTATCCAGGTACAGCAGAGCCAAACTCCCGAAAGTATCGGTAATGAAAGGCAACTGCTGCTGGCCATGTTAAGCACTACACATATGCGTCTATGCCTGCAGCACTTGACCAACTTGAGCGAACTGACGGCATTTCAAAGACAGGCAGCCCAATGCCAGTTGGCAGAGTTTACGCGACTCAAGCAGCAACTGGAGAACCAACTCTTGAAGGAGCAGCCACTGAATGCAACTATCAAGCGCTTTCTCACCCAAATGGAGATACACTTCGAACAGCTGCAGCAGGGCCTGGGCATAACCGAGTTGCCCCCAACGGAGGAGAAACCAGAGTCAAGACGCTGCTGCATTTCCCAGATCGAGGTGGGTAGTTCATTGACTTATCCAATACTTTAATAAGCCGTATCCTTCTTTATTCCTACTGCAGCTACAACTTGAACTGGAGCAACACTACTGCACACTCTGTGCTCGTCAAGCGCTAATCAAACCCCAATTGCTGCTGGAGCTTTACGAGGCGAACAGTCAACTTCTATGTCCCTTTTGCCATGGAGCCTTCAAACTGGAATTACTCGATGCATAAACATAAACAGGGCTATGCCAAAATTCCGCTGCCGAATCAATTCCGCAGTTGTTTCACTTACTACTGAAACTGAAACTTATTTTTACTTCATCTACTTTAAGACGATAACGAAACCTTGTGGAATTGATTAAGCTGCGGAATTTTGAATATGCCTGTTAAAATTTTAATTAAGACGATTTCTCAGAGTGCAAATGTGTGAGTGTATGTGTGTGTGCAATGATTAAATACTTTAGTACAGTGAAACATAAATAATGGGACTGGTCTCTAGCAATAGGATATCCTGTTCCAGTTGCCGCAAATCACTTTCCAGTTTTCCCTTACGCTGTCGCTTGTTCTCGGTGTCGATGAGCAAGGACATGGACTGATAGCTCTTGGTCATCTCATTGAGATGTGCACGCAAGCCAACAAGTATATCATTACGCTCCGCACGATCCATGACACGCATGCCCGGCATCTGCGGCACCTTGTCCTCACTCTTCTGCAGCGATTGCTGCGACTTTTGCTGCAGTTGAGTCTGGGACTGCGATTGGGTCTGAGACTGAGAGTGCAGCGAGTGCTTGGATGCTTGTTGGGAAGTCTGCGACTTCTGCTGCGATGACAATGTCTGCTGGGAGAGTTGCTGCGCCTGTTGTTGCTGGAATTTGGCAGCTGATGATGTGGCAGACACCTTGATGCCACCGCAGAGCTCCATGAGACGCTGTTGCTCCTTGCAACAAACTTCATGTGCGGCCGACAGCATATCCTTGGTCTTCTTAATGTACACAGGCACCTGTCCAAAGTCCTTGCGGCATATATACTGTGGTACAAGTCCCGAGTTAAGCAAATTCTGGCGTGATCCATCGGGAGTGTCCACAAAACGTGGCGTGGGCGGACAACGGTTTGTGCTGCGGGCACAACGAATATTACGCAGCACAAAATTGGGCACCAAATCGGACTTCTTCTCCTTCTTGCCCATTTCGGGTAGCGGCGGCATTTTGCTGCCCTTGGGACACACGTGTAGATTCTCGCGACGCCACTTCACGCCCTGATTCTTGCGCAGAAAGGCGCACGGCGGTTCCAGTGGCACATTGGCACAGCCCATGGTGCGATGATGGGCCTTCTTGGCATCGGTTAGCAGACGCACACCATCATCCAGCATTACTACGGAGTGCTTCTTGTATTCCCTGCTCAGGCGATCACGTAGCTCCTTGGCGCAGCGAGGCATCTTCGCGCTCTCGCCACTCGTCAGCTGAGGCTCCACTGTGTCCATTTCGTGATCTGATTTGCCACCTTTTCCCTTGTTCCTGCTATGCAGCGTAGTCTGCGAGTCCTGTGACTTCTCCTCCTCGCGCTCCACATCAAAGATGTTCTCATTGTGATGGGTTATGTACACCAGCGACATGACTGCAGTTCCTCTGTCTTTTCTTTAAGTTTAAGGCTGTAGATTGTATCTCGAAATCTCTGCAGCACTGTCAATATTTATTTAATTCTGTGTTAAGTACTGCGCCGTAGTCTACCCGACAGTAATATTTGTAGATTGGAGCACTTGTTGTCGTTGCCAAGTTTCCGTTTCAAACTTGGTTGCCATGTTAGACATGTCGCTCTAGTAACCCATGAAAATTAGTTTCGAAATAGCTCAACATTAAGCAATGGGGTTGAAATTTATGGGAGTTGTGCTGAAGAATCATATACAATTTTTTAAAGCAGCCCCAAATTGCCTGATACTGCTGTTTATATTAAAATAGTAAAAAAAATTTTAAATACCTTTTAAGAAACTTAATCAATTAAACTTATTAATTTCTTTGTATTTACCACTTTAGAGTTTTTTTTTAAATTTTAAATTCGATATTCGTTTTTTCTAAATTTATTTACATTTTTTTTTTCCTTTCCCCTTTTTTAGAGTTTTTAGCTGTTTTAAGTGACTCTTTACATAAAAATTTATTTTACATGATCATAAGAGCTTTATCAATTTTCGATACTTTTATACAGTTAATAGATCTTATTAAGATTTAAAAAAATATTTTAAAAATGTTTTGAGATTATGCAAAGCGGTTGGCATTTAAAAAGTTAATCCTGTAAACTTATTTATAATTTTTTTAAGCGACATGTTTAAGCTTTCTTTACTAACTACATTATTTTTATTATTTTTTTTGTTTCTTAGTTCTAAATTTTATTTTATTATTTAAATTTAAACAATTTTCCACACTTACCTGTTTTTGATAACTTGAAGCATTTCAATAACACAAATAAATGTTGAATTTTAACATCTATATTTAAATATAAAAACTAGAAAGTAAGGCACTTCATTTTAAATTTCCACTCCATTAAAAAACAATAATAAATAAACTGTAGATAATTTCATTACAATAAAAAAATGTTGATTTATTAAAGCACAATATCAAGCCACAGCTTGTGTCGCACACGAGTTACGCTTACATCATAAAATTGTAGATTTCGTTACCATATAAAATTCGTGGTGTATATAAATAGTAAATGTTTGTTTTTCTGTGTGTGTAAGTGTACGTATAAAATAGCACTAAAAAAAGTTATTCGTATTTTGATTTCAAGGCTTTTACACTAATTAGTAGCTGTGTGTGTGTGTGGAAGCACGACGATCAAAGACAAAAACAAAGACAGACGCACAGCAGCGTTTAAAAAGCACACCGAGTTGGTGCTGAGGGCACAATGAAAATAGTATAAACGTATACTTAATATAACTAACTTAAGGTCTAGTTAAATATGTATAAATGGATATGGATAATGGTTGTGTGTAAGGGGTGTGTGTGCGTGTGTGTGGCTTTCTTTTGTGTATACGTTTCAATATGAATACGAATGTCAAAGCGACACACACACACACGTTGTATAATTTGCACTGTTTGAACAGCATTATTTATATAGGCACTACAAAAGATCCGAATGACGATATATTGCACATTAATCATGTGAGTCATGGAATTCATGGAAGATGATAAATGGAAGTGTATAGCTCATTTGTTGCCGCTCTCACTGCTCTCCTTGTTGCGCTCCTCGCGTATGCGCTTAAACGCCTCCGTCTTCACAAAGTCCACCGAGTTGTAGACAACGCTGCTCTTAACCGGCGCTCGCACAGCAGCCGCATCCACTGCACCGAGACGCACGCCTCCCACCCCGCCACCGCCCTGAGTATAGAGATTCCCAACACTCATGCTCTGACGATTCAGCAGTGGCGGCTTATTGGTCACATCCAAATCAAAGTATTGCAGTTTGTGTTCCGGCTGCTGGGCTGCTGCTGCAGCAGCTGCTGTTGCCGCCTGATGTTGCTGCTTCAAAGCTGCCGCGGCTGCTGCCATTGCGGCCGATGAGGATGTGGATGACGATGACAATGATGTCATGGCTGCTGCTGCTGAGGCGGTGCGTTGATGCTGCACAGACTGACTGCCTGGGCTGTTGGGATGCGGTCGATGGGGCTGACGTGGCAGCGTGCGTGTCTCATGGAAATAACCAATGGCAGCGGGTGAATGCACATCGGTTTCATGTGGCAGCACCATCGAGAGTGGCGCTCCCGAGGAGCGACGCGTTGCTGCCGACATTGTGGCCGAAGAACCCAGCTGGAAGTGACACACAGTTGAGTCAGTTGAAAGATAACAAAGATTTGTGGCTTGAAATTACCTTGTAGACATTTGGTTTGCATTTGCGATCCACACTGGGTGGAGCAGCAGTTGTGGTTGTCTGTAGCTTGGTGGCTACCAATTTGTTGCTCAGTTGCTCCATGGCACAGACTGGTGGCTTGGCTGGGAACTCCTCGGGTGGCCTGTCTTCCACAGTCGTTTTGTGTGTCAGCTCTGGCGGATGGGAAACCTTTGGCTTCAACTTGCGATTAACGGGCGGACAATCGGTTTGTTCAATAAAATCATAGCGAAAAACATTTCCCTCCATTCTGGTGGGTGCTGCATTTGTATAACAATGTGGGCGTGGCAGCGTGCGTGCACTTGTGGGAGAGTTAATAGCGGAAGTGGATGCAGAAACTGCGGCTGCTGCTGCTGCTTGAAGTGCCGCCGAGCTGGGATTAACCAAGGTCAGTGGATTCACATCAGCCATGAGATTCGGTGTAGAGGCAGCGATGGGATTCGTGTTGTGTGGACTTGTGACCGGGCGATCACCCAGCAATTGACCCACATTGCAGTAGGGCAACTGATGCGAACGTGGAATGTCATAGCTCTCTTCGATCAACGAGGAATTGACATGTCGTCTGGCCACAATCGCTGGCGACGTGTTCTCCGTATCCGACAGCTGCGGCAATTCGCGTGATAATCTGCAAGAAAACATAACAAAGGATGTAGTACACAGCTAAATAATAACAGGTGGAGTTAATTACTTTTCGTTCTCCTTAAAGTCCAGTATGAGATTGTTTTTATTCTTTAGCACCTTGGCCAACTTCTCAAGCGTATGATGCTCTCCAGCGCCATCAGCAGCTGTGCCTGCTAACGTGCCAGCCAATTTGGAGTGCTTACCATCCGCTGCTGTTATGGGCATCAAAGCAGCTCCTCCTTCCTCGGGCATTTTGGAAAAACGCTGCGAATAAGTCAGCACAAATGACTCATTCTCAATGGAACTATCCGAGGGACGCGTGCTGCGATCTGTCATAAAACAAATTAATAAATTATATAATTAATGTCTGTGTATTTAGCTGCCATTGGTCTACTAAACTTACCAACATTCTCGCGTAGTGGTAGTGGATGTGCCCACTCATCGTCGTCGGTAAAAACGCTCTCGGAGTCTGAATCGGAGCGTTGACTGCGATGTTTGCTGTTGGCATTGGCCAACGGTTGCTGCAAAGCACAATAAAATTGATTAGTTGATTAAGTTTGTTAACGAAATTGGTGGAGAACAGGCAAGAGATCAGTCTAAAAACATATTCTATGAAGACTTGTCTACATAAACTAATAAATCTTTGTCTTTGTTACACTTTCTGTACTTACCAAACTGCAATTGGTTATTTTGGGTGAGTAGGATTGATCGTTGGTCAGATTCAGACCAATATTGTTGTGACTACGCGGTGTATCATAGAATTTGGGATCCAAATTGTTGAGCGCACCTGCAGCAGCGGTATGACCATCCAACAGCAGCTTGGGACTGCCCGTAAAGCATTCACTAATGGGTATATATGGTCCAGAGGCGGTGCTCAACGCTGGCGATGCCTGGACACTGCTGTGCTGTTGTGCCATGGCCTCGGACAAGGTCTGTTGTGTTAACACCAAATGCTCTGGCAGCTTTCTAACCACACCATTCGAACTAACAGCAAGTCGGGCTGCAGCTTGAGCTTGTGTCTGCTGTTGCTGCTGCTGCTCGACGGCTGCTTGAATCAATGCGCTCTGATTCAAGTAGAGTGCCGTGGCAGGAGAGGGAGGCGGTTGTTGTTGTGCCGCCGAGAGCAACTGTTGCTGATCAAAGTGGGCATCGCATAGCATTGTCTCCCGATTGTTGTAGTCTGTGTTCACATAGACCGAGTCCGAGTTGTTGTTGGAGCTCTGGGGCTGCTGATCAATGACCGTTGGGCGCCGCAACAGGGAGTTGGCTGTTGTGCCCGCCGAGGAGTGCAGCGAAGTGGTTGTTGTGTTTTGTGTGGAATTGCTCAAGGCACCGCTGGAGCTGGTATGCTGCTGTGTGCTGCGATTTTCATCTGCAATGCCAAAGAAAAGTGAAAGTGGATTTGACCAGTTTTCCCACCTAACACTCCCCTCTATTAACTTACCAGCATTTAAGGCTGCCGCTGTGGATGCTGCTGTGGCACCAAGTGGCAGCTCATTGGACTGCTTGGTATCATGCAGATGACACACCTGACAGATGCAGTTAACCCAATCCCGCATGCTCGCTTCGGTCTCAGCTGCCAGGTAATATGTGCGCTTTGGCGTCTTAATGTCAAACATGTACTGAAACTTTTGCTTGCGATTCTCCAAACGCAGACCGCAATCGACTTGCTCGCATTGATCCAGATCTATGACACCCTTTAGCTTACGACAGTATTGATCCGTATAGTATTCAAGGCAAAACTGCTCCGGTATCTCGCCCTGCTTCAAAGTAAACCAACGACGACGCCAGCGCTGCAAATATAAACAGAAAATTACACTTTGTTTTTCATTCTCTTTTTTGTTATTTGTGATAGGAGACAGACGGTTGGAAAACATATGTTGGATTGGAAGCGCAGTGTAGTCTCTATTCCTTCAAACCTTATCCACAATCAACTGTTCACTTCTCGCTTTCCGCTTTCCACTGTCCGACCAACTGACTGACTGACTCTGGCGATTATCTTCAAGCGGTGAGTAAGCAGCGCTCTCGTTGCAGTTGGCAGCGCTGCGAGCGTCGCTGTCGCTGCCGCCGTCGCTGCTGTTGCTGCTTTTCCGCGAATCGCATTTACATTGACATTTTCTTGGGTAATCAGCGGCTCACACCCGCAAAAGCTGAACACACGGCATTGCCAAACCTCTCTGTTCAAAGTCTATTGACACCATGAGTTTGGCCCAGCGCAATTTGTTATCTTTTATCAATTAGTTAATGCGTTTTATTAAAGCTTAAACATTTTTAAGCTAATAAAAGCAAGAATTAAAGTCGGAAGTTCGTTTCGAGCACGATCTTGGGAGATTTGCTACGTTTTAGTGTGAGCAAACAAACCAGTAGGTAAGCCAGCAGCTGAGTAAGCACAACTGTTAATGACCACTTAATGTGAGAAAAGTAACAAATTATATTGAAAGTTAATTAATCAACTTTATAAATAAATTAATTATATAAAAACTAAATTTTCTCTTATAGTTTGCATTTAAAAATGAGTAATCTATATATTAATTTATTTTTAAGGCCTTAAGGTTTTACTGTTATCATTTTAAAAGCTCTTTCCAGTTCAGAATATAAGTATAAAAGAATTATACTTTTCAAGATAATGGAAACTCGTGAAAATTGGATAAACATTTTCAAATTTTATTACTTTCAAATACAAAACAATTTGCAGATTAAAGCACAAAATTTATCTCGGAAATAATAGATTGTTTATTTAGTGAATTTTTGGCAAATTGGCGATTGGATATTTGTTAAAGACGTAAGAATAAATATACTATATATCGTGGCATACAATCCGATGAAAAGTAAGCTAAATACTTGGAATTATGTTTGCTGTAGAAAAGCTGGAAATATGCCAATTGTTCGGGAAATGGGAAAATCTTGCTTTCCTGGGCTAACAGATCTCAAGTGACTCAAGAATTACGTGTATTATATTCATGATTTCATGCTGATAACATGGGAATTATTTCTGAATCATAAGAAACTGACAAGTAGAGTACATATTAAATATAATTATACTGTTTAATTAAAGGGTATACGCGTTTCAGCTAGCTCATTTAGCTTGTTTTTTGGCAGACAAATTTGCATTATTGTCTGCACAGTTTCACGCTTAATTCAATTATAAACAATAAACACACGCACACATGCAGAAATTGGCACCCTGAGGCGAAGTAACAACAATATCATAAATACACAGCTAATTTTCTTTAAGCTTTTGGAGGAACCAAGAGTTAGTTAGGGGTGATTATGCCAAAACAGTGGGAGAAATGGAACCACAGGTGGGCAGCACTATACACAACAGTGAGTGCTATAAATAAAGGCCCTAAGGATATGCAAGAAATTCAATTAAATAAACAGAGTTGCCATTTTGTTCTAAATAAGCTAATCTCTACTTTCATATATTTGCATTTTACTACTTGTCAATACAATTACCAGACAGACTGTTTAAATAGGATGTGCGCGCCCCTATATGGCAAGCCTTGCCTTAACAGTCTGGCAACATAAACGAAAACACAAACAACAACAAGAAGAAGAACAGTAACGACAAAAGAAACAAAAACAAAAGCAACAATAACAAAGAACGACAAGTGCGTCATTCTGCGTGCTGTGCTGCTTATCGTATAAACGCTGTATACACCCATACATACATAGTTATGATATATTTTGTACACATACAATTATACACACACATATATAGTTATGTACGTGCCTTGCTGATCGCTTGAAGCGTACTTTCTACTTGGAAATAAATTTGATTAAACGACGCTGTTGCCAGTTGTTGTAATTTAATACGCAACGCTGCTGTCGCTGCTGATGCCGCTGCCAGCGGCGCTTAACGGTTAACAGTTAGCGTAGGGTAAACATTTAATTAAGCGTAAACTTTTGCAGGCAGCGTCACAAAATGTGTTTCCCACGCCAAAAAGCCAAACATAAACACGGCAATACAGCACGCATACAAGCACACATCACATACACACAGACACACAGGCATACTCACACACATTAGCAGCTCTATCGTAAATAGCTCATTCATAATTTACAAACAGCAACAACAACGCAAAGCGCAACACTTTGCGGTTTTCGCTTGTTTGCATTTCAATCATTCTTCGCTCTGCGTTTCCCATCAAACCGAAGTCGCAGCCAAAGCCAAAGCTATGCAGCAGCAGCAGCAATAACAACTCATATCATCAGCCATGCAACCCATGCACAGTCAGTCGGTCGCTTATTAATGAATTAAAAATGATTATCGGACACAAAACAACAACAGCAAACAAACAAATGATCGCACACACACATACACACAGGCACGAGCACAGACACAAACACACGCACACATGTACACAAATATGATGTACACTGAATGTAATTGCCTTTTCTCTTTTTTTTATTATAATATTCACTCGGTTTATACTTTAGCCCAATACACACAGGGATATGTATACACTGGGGATATAGTTTCAGCCTGTTCCTGTGGAACTGCTTTTAATTGCTGATTCTCAGGAACGCTGATTATTACTATACCGATCTCTGCCTCTCTCCTGCATGACGCAGAGCCAGCTGCATCCCCATAGTATCCGGGAACACCACTGCAGTGAACCTTACACCTCCCACACTGGATGATCACGTAGATCACTAACAGCAGACCGACCACAAAACGTAATTGTACAAAAATGCCATTGCTGTTGGTGCGTTTATTTGCATGACTCAGTGTAGAACAAGCGGAAAAACAGTTAAACATTTCTCATTTCATGCTTTTGCTGCTGTTCTCAGCTATTTTCCCGTATGCTTGGCTTGCAGATTGCACATTTGACTGACCATTTGGTATTTGTGTTTGGAGTTTAACAGGAAAAAAAAAACTGCTTTGTTGCAAGCTATGTGTAAATAAGACTTACAGCACGCCAAATGCGCTTTGTCGGTGGTGATTTTATCAGCCATCCCTCATGGAATGTGCTATCCATTATATTTAATTTTTTCTGAGACGATTGTTGCACTTTAATTATATTTATTATTATTTATCCTTCGTTTTTCACTGTCCGCGCACACACAACCGCGACAGAATAGAGTTGTATTGTGTTGTTCAGAATAGTAAAGTTGTCCACTGTAGTTCATTAAAGTAGTTCCCGCTCAAATGAACTTTGCCAAGGAATCATGTCGAAAGCAACTCTGATTAAAAATACCCAGTATTATTAGTATCAGATAAATTTATTCGGAATCATTGATACCAAGGGATTTTAGTAGTCACAACAAAAAGCTAACAAATTATGATTAAATTGCCTATTAGGAAATCAGGTGGAGATTCCTAAAATTAAATAAATAAACAGAGATAATACTGGTTCTTTAATACGGAATTGCGTCTTGCAACCAACTTACAGCTTAAATGTCTTTTGGCGCCATATTCAAATTGTAGTTTTAAAACAAAACAAACGAATAACACACACATGTGCTGTGAATCGCCATGCCCATTTCGCAAACTAAATAAATATTTAAACTATCACATTTGTTTAGAAATAAATTTTATTCCGTCGCGTTAATTGCATGCTGATAACATACAGTTTCTTTTCCATATACATAAGCATAATCATACCAAACAGCGCAACACACAACACTACGCTGATCTTAGACGGAACCGGCCCCTCCTCTGTTAAGTTGGCGCACTGTTTATTTGTCCTTGCTGTCTCCCTTGCCACCACGAATCCTACCGGTACGACGGGCAGCAATAAGACCGACCTTGCGACCAGCGGATGTGCCACGCTTGACTGTCGATGCCTTACCAATATGTTGATGGTTACCACCACCGTGGGGATGCTCCACAGGGTTCATGGCAACACCACGCACCTTAGGCCAGCTATTGCGCTTCACCTTGTACTTGTGGTAGGCACGACCGGCCTTCAGGATGGGCTTGTCGATACGGCCACCGCCGGCAACAATACCGACCATAGCACGGTTGGCAGAGGGTACAACCTTCTTGGCGCCGGAGGGCAGCTTGACACGGGTCTTCTTGGTGTCCTGGTTGTGGGCAATAACGGTGGCATAGTTGCCAGAGGTACGTGCCAAACGTCCACGGTCACCAGTCTTCTCCTCCAAATTGCAGATGATGGTACCCTCAGGCATCTGGCTCAGGGGCATAACATTACCAATCTGCAGAGTAGCTTTGCGTCCGCAGTACACGAACTGGCCGGTGTGCATGCCCTCGGGGGCAATGAACAATTCCTTGCGGATCTTGTAGCGATAGGGATCGCGGAAGTGAACGACGGCCAAAGGAGCGCCACGACCGGGATCGTGCACGATGTCCTACGAAAAACAACGCAAATTGCACATTAGTTGATTAGTGTTTAGCTGCTTATGCACAAAATCACAAACTTACCTTGACAACACCGCGAATGTAGCCGGAACGCTCGGCGAAGTCCAGGGAACGGAGCTTGGCGGCTCCCTTGCGCTTCTTGACGTGCGCCTTGAAGACGGAACCGGCGCCCTTACGCTGTGCACGAATTACACGACCCATTACTAAAATGGAAGAAAAACCACTTATGTTTAGCCAATCTTAGTACACATCACAATTAATATGCGTCATTTAATCGCACACAGACTGCAGATTTAACACAAATATCATATGCATGAGCATGATATATATTTTTATATAGCATATTGTCAATTATTTATATTGGATGTATCAGTCTGTGCATATAATTTTACGATTATCTTTTCAGCAGTCGACACCTACCGATGCTCGGGTAAAAAAGAAAAGAGAGAAGAGGAAGAGAGACGCAAATTGTCAAAGTTGTGACAGCTAGCGCTGCCAACTTCACGTTGTTTTCCGTCAGCTGTGCAGCGCGCCACCAGTGTTGTTAACCACATGTTGCTATCGATAATCGACTATAACCCCCCAGCGTAAGTTATCGAAAAGACTCAGTTTGAATTGCAGTTGATTTTTTTTGTTTATTTTTTTTTTTTAATTTTGAGATTATATATATAATAATTTTTTTTTTTACGATTTAGATTTACATTCATTTCTTTATCATCAATTTACTTGTTTTATTTTAGAAATAAAGTAAGCATTTTATTACTAATTCGGTTTTTAATTGCATTTTAGTGCATTTTGTTTAAAGAACATTATTAAATATTGGGGATGGGCGGGGGCACAGGGTATACATTTATTTTCTTTCATAACACAAAAACAAACAATATTTTTAATATGTATATATATATTTTTTTTTCATTGAGATGGGTTGGATTCTCCATTCATTTCTTTTTGTTTTTTTAATTAAGGGAGGGACGCACATGAGAAAACAACACAAAACAAGGAAGAATTAATTAATTAATTTATAATTTCAGCATTTACTGCCATCATAATTTGACATATGTATTCGCAAAGGATTATTGCTGTGTGCCGATTGATGTAGAATGTGTTTTATTGCAACGTAGCCATTAAATAATTATTTAATTAAGCGATGAAAACAGAACAAAGTTGGAACTCAAATGAAATGAAAATTCATTGAAATGCACAGCACACAAGCGGAGTTTGTCGTCATAATTAAGTTTTTTAATATATTAACACGCTAGCTTGTTTTTGTTTTCTTTTTTTTATAGAGAATTTCGTTTCATCTTTTTGTAGTTCTGTATAAAAGTTCAGTAAAAAATGCAGCTTAACTAGGTTCGTCGAATTCTTCTTATTCCCATCCAATATTGGTTGTTTTTGCTTTATCAAGGTAAGTAGTTTGTCTTCGAAATGACACACATACGAATATGTTTATGTTATTTGTAATTTATGCACTTTTCAATCAATTGTCTCATAAGTAGGTTCAAATTTCGTTATCGTTCAGCTTGCTTCTTGTATTCTCATAATCATAATTATCTTTTATGTTAAGCATTTGTTTGTTTTGTTTGTGTTGCTTTCTGCTATCCGTATTGTTTGTATCTTATTTTACACATAATTCATCAATCATAATTTTAATCGGCATTTGCTTTTGTTGCTTATAACATTTCATTCACTTTCTGTATCGATCGCTCAGCATTTCTATATTTTTATTATTTGCTTTTTATCACTTAGTTTTTACAATGGCGCTTTTTGTTTTCATTACTTTTCCGTTTTCCATTTCTCTTTCTTTACTTTCTTTTCATAAAAATGAGCATACAGAGACATTAATTTATATATATTTATTTTGTTTTAAATATAAATGTTGCTTTGCTTTTTCATTTTGCACTAGCTCAAAACGCACAAATAAATTCTAATAAATTGTTTTTTTTTTTCTGTTTCGTTTTGTTTAATATTTATCAAGAACAATGAAAACTAATTGCATTTCGCTCACAATTCGATCATTATCTTCGATTATTCTGCTTTACCTTAACTTTCTTCTTCTTTTTGTTTTGCGTTTGCTTTCTTTGTTTTGTTTTGCGTTTTTGCTTGTGGTATAAACTTAAGTTAAACTTGTAGGCAAAAATTATAATATTAATTAGAAAAAAACAACTTGCACACAATTGTTAAAATGACATTTGAAATGAAATTGCGGTGTGTCTGTGTTGGGGATATTTATATATATACGTGTGTGTGTGTGTGTGCATACAAATAAACTGCGATTTAGTTATGTAACTTCATTATACATATGCGGTCGTGTGTGTGTTTGTGTGCATGTGTGTAAAGAAACACAAAAACAACTGTTTGTTCTATGCTTTTGCTTCTTCTTCTCTTTCTGCTTTTGCTTCTAGTGGGAAAGAAAACCTCGTCGAGTGAGCTTTGAAAATAACTCGCGTTTTACTTTGCTTTTATGCTTGCTCTTTTTGACTTAACGTTAAATAAACGCTTTAAAAAATGCGAGTATTTATTTTCTCGTGTTTTTATCTCTATAGCACACACATTTACTTTTAATTGAAACTTTTCTCCTGCTAAATTTCTTTTTCATAAGCACATTATTACGTTCGCATGTGTGTGTCCGTGTGTATGTGTGTGTGTGTGTGTGTCTGTGAGTGTGGTGTCTTTATGTTTAGGATGATCTCACTTATAAATTATGCACTTTTCACTTAAACGAGCTTAAAATGTTGATGTTGTTGTTGCTGTGTGTGTTCTCTTTAGATATTTGTGTTGTAAAAATAAGAATATGTTGTTGTTGTTGTTTATATTGAATGTTTTTCTGGATCATCAGTTGCCAAGTTGTGGAAGGTTATGGGGCTTATTGGGATATGGAGTACTGGCGTGGGCACCATTTTACCAATTGGCCATTCCCGGCTTGTTGAGCGTCATAAAGTAAATTTGACACGATGAAGCACCTTTGGCACTGCTGAAGAATACTTTGTCATTGCGCTCGCAAAGGAATTTCAAACGTTGCGCCTTCTTGTGCATAAACACACCATCCAAATGGCCGCTCTCAACCGAACGTATCTAAAGAGAACAAGAGAGACTTTAGTTAAAGTTTATAGTAGTTAAGAGCACTCACCTCTATTGCTTTATTGCCCCAGCCCATAATTTGTCCAGTGCCTATGTAGGCCACCGAGGTGGGCATCTCGCCCCACTGTAAATAGAACGGCACAGAAATATTTAACATTGAAAGCTATTTGGTTCAAGAGAGTAAACTCGTGAGAGAGAGAGAGAGAGATCAACGTTTACAGCGTGGCTCTCAAAAATTTATTTTAACATAAAATCTCTGTACACGCTGTTAGTTAAAAGAAACGCTCAGCTGAGAGCGCTTAACAGAAGAAAAAACGAAGACTGCTGTACAGAAGGACTGTTAAATAACAGCTCTGCTTTTAGGCATAGCCTCGTTATTTTATTATTTCTCATAGTTGATTAATTTCTTAGGTGTTTTTAAGTGGTTTACTTGCCTGCAGCACAATGTTCTTGGACACACGACCGGCAGTGTTGACATAGACACCCTCATTGTCATAGCAGAGCAGTAGTTGCATACCGTTTGAGTTTGGAAGCGCCACAATACAATGCGGAATGATAGCACCCTGAGTCTGTGTGTTGAATTTCACATTTACAGGGTATGTCCAATCAGTATGGCATGCGGCACTTACATGCTTAGGAAGATATATATCGTATACTTCAGCCGAATCTAAATCAACAGCATGGAAACCCTCAGCGGAACCATAAATCACTTTCAGTCTCGACTGATCCTCAATTGTGAGATCGACCAAAAGGGGGCGATGTTCCAGTTCACCAAAATTCTAAAGGAAAAACAGATTATATATATAAAACTTGTATATTTTTAGATAGCAATACTCACCTTAAATGCCATAAATTTGTGATATGGTTTGGGCGCCCATGCATAGATTTCAATCGAGTCTTTTAATGCAATCACTAGGAACTTAATCCTCTCATATTTGACAATCTTAAAATGTACAGCACCTTGTAGATCACCCACATTAATCCAGCCATTGCGGCGTTCCACTTGCTATAAATTAGAAAACAGAATCGAAAATATATATCTATGTGGTTTCAAGACGTCAAAAGCTTACATCAGATAGACCATCGGTGCGCAAGATCTTGGACTTTAGCCAGGACAAGTAATAGACGCGCACACGATTCTTTTTGCCCGATATGGTTACCAATATGTTTTGACCCTCTAGCACCTCCATTTGTTGGAAACGACGACGCGAGATGAGCTGATAGACCTGTTGGGTATAAGAATATATAGTTTAGAAGAGTGTTCTTTAATAGAGTGAGTGGAATTTAGTATAAGGTGACGAATTTCTAAAGAACCTTTATGAATAAAGACCATTAAGGTCAATCCTTGGGGTTCGGTTGTCTCTAGACTATAATATGTAGACCATCTCGTACTGATGATCTTCTTGAAATAACCCACAAGTCAATCAAAATTCGTCGTCCTATAGCAATTCCTACATGTCCCACTGATCTTACCTTGCCCTGACCGGAACGATCGAGTAGCATGAGTCCATTCTCGGTGCCAATTAGCAAATTGACGCCCCAGAGCGCGGCACATAGAATCTCCGAGTTGAAACGCTTCTTATACTTACGTATCTCGGGCGTATCATTGGCCGCCTCATGGGAAGTGGGCGTGACATTGACATTAACGGTCGACTCACGACGTGTCGGACCCGATCCGCCGGCACCGAAGCCAAAGGTGAGAAAACTGCGTTGTTTCTGTTGCAGCGCGTATGCGTGCGGTGGCAAATGGGAACCGGAAGCGTTTGTTGTTGATGTTGTGGAGGAGGAGCATGGTGAGAGGTGTAGAATGTTCGCGGAGGAGGAAGAAGCAGATTTATGCAATAAATTAGTAATACTGCTGGAAGAACGCGTTTTGCTAATCGAATTCTTTGGCGAATTTTGTCTCGAATTCGATGTCGATGAGGTCAGCGATATTGTTGACTGTGGTGAGTTATTGCAACTGCTAATAATTACACCACCAACAATGCTGCCGCCGCCATGACCGTGACCGCCGACGCCGACGGCGACGCCTCCGGCGCTGCTGCTGCTACTAGCGATAAACGATTTCGATGGCGTGGAATGCACGGATGAACTAATGGCCGCTTGATACTTTTATACATATATATTCATTGATTGATTGATTGATTTGATTTGATTGGTTTTTGTTTGATTGTTTGGTAGGTATTTGTTTTTGTTTTTTGTTTTTTTTTTGTATTTGTAAACAAAGAGAAAAGAAAATAGAAAAAGTGCAAGAAAAAATTTCAATTAGTCTTCGAGTTTTGGCAACAAAAATAAATTCATTAATAAATTAAACATGCTAAGGGAAAAGAGTAGAGTGTGTGTGTGTGTGTTGGGTTTGTATCTGTGTGTGTGTGTGTGTGGGTTTGTAGGTGCTGCTTAAGCTAGCGACAATTAAAATAAAAACTATAGCCAAAAATATATTTAAAGAAAACACAAAGAGCTGAGAAATGTTAGCCATAAAAATAACTACAATAATAACAAATTAAACAAAATGAAATGTGTTAAGTCTTTCCCACAGGCCAATGATAAATAAAACATTAAATTGTTGTGTGTATTTGTTTATATGTATGTATATTGGTTTTTGTGTGTATGTGTGTGTAGAAAAACAATAAGAATGAAAAAGGTTTATAGAAAAGCTGCACATATTGAGCGCTGTTAATAACAGCGCATGGGGTGAAGTGTGATCGCCTCTGTTGACTCTGTTATGTTAACGGAGCGGCAATCGAAATGTTAGTGACAGTGACATGAAGCTGGCTGCTATGCAACGCAATGTGAAAAGAAGAGTAGGAGAAATAGCGAGCACAGTGGAATGCCGTGCATTATTGGGCGCATAAAAAATAATTATAGCTACATTTGTATTATATACAAAGAGAACAAATTATAAATGGAGGCATTCCTGGTGCGTAACTTTGTACAACTTAAAAAGCCCTGCACACTTAAAATATATACAAATTGTATGAGAAATTATTTGAAATAATAAAAACTATACACAAAAGAAAACGTTATTTAAGTTTTTTATACATATTTTTTTTGTGGAGTTTTGATTGGTAGTTGTTTGAGGATATTTAGATTTTTATAGTTGTTTTATTTGGTGTTCATGTTTGAAAACTATTGCTGTTGTTGTTGTTGTTTTTCATACTTACTATTGTAAATTTTGGTTTGTTTGTAATTGATTTGTATTTTGTAATTTGTTAGAATATATCGTAGTGGCCATCAGCTCAAACGTTGCGGAAAGACAAAGCACAATTAAGAAGAAGAAATTGTTTGTAACGTTTTTAATTTGGTATCGGTTAAATTTGTTTTTGTTTGTTGATATTTTTGTTTGATACTGAATTAAATTCATGCACTTGTAAAAGCAGCGAATTTGCATGCACCTCAAAAATGTATTTTATTGACCAATTTATATTCGATTTGTATTTTAATTTATTTTTTATTTGTTTTTCGTTACGCGCTCTTCATAATGAACTTTGCTCCACGTCAAAGAAAAATGTTTATGCTAAGATATTTCTTGGATTAGTTACATTTAAAGGTTAGATAATTTTGAAAAGATCAGTATAATTTGGTTTAAAGCACATAAAAGATAAGTTAAATTAACACATTAATAGAAATTTAAATGGAAACTATTTTCTTTGAAGAAAATTAGCATTTAAGTTGATTTTATAAAAAACTCGATTTGCTCCACTGTGCAAAAAAGTGTCTATGAACTGTGAACTGAAGTGAGAAGTGCTTGGATCTCTTTTAACGTTTATTTATATAGTTGTAACGCATAAAGGCATAAGAACACCATATGACATGGACAATTTATGAAACTATTTGTAGTAGATTTTTGTTCTTTTTCGAATTTGTTTTTTGATTATGCATGAGACAGACAACAAAGCACAAAATCGAGGGGGCGTTTATAAGTTATTATCACAGTATACATAAAAAAAGGTAACAATAAAAAAACAGAAACTCACAACTCGATAAAAAAACAGAAAGAAAAATTTAACGAATTGAGTTGAACGCACAAAACACACAATGAAAAATCGAGTCGATTGATAAATACGAGAGAACGAATACGAGTATTAATGGGACACTCTGGTACTGGTACTGGTCCTGGATAGCATTACTCACCTCCTCACTGGATGATTTATCGTGTCGCGGTGGCGTTGCCGGGGATGCCTGGCTGAGTAGATCGGGGAGAACACTGCTGGTCCGGGTGCCCGGGGTGCCAAGGCCGCTGTTGTCCCCACCAGCACCGCTGCCGGCTACACCGCGATTCTATACCGGAGAAAGAGGAAGCACAAGCAAACATATATATATATGAGAAAAGTTGGCAATCAAAAAAGTTTTAAATGTTGGCAATAAATTTGGGGGAAAAAACGAACATTTGAAAATGAAATTAAAACGAGAAAATGGGTTATAAATGCTTTGAAAAGGTAACACAACAAAAAGTAATGAATAAAAAACAAATTGAAAGAGTCGTAAATAGTAGTACAGAGAGAGAAAGAGAGAAGAGAGTAAAGTGGAGAGTAGAGCAAAATGAATGCCAATGAGATACTTAAGGATACTCAAGACGTGTCCTTCAAACAGGCCTCAGTTTAACATTTAACAGCTTACAAACTAAAAACAATTCAAGTTTTAATTAATTTAAACATTTTTCCTGGGAAGGCTAACAACTCATAGACATAAAAAGCACTTAAAATTAGTTTAGTTTTGTTTAGCGCAACTTTTTCGAGGGGAATTTGGTATTTTTCACAGCTCTGCGCAGCAGGCAAAACGTTGCTCAGTTTGCAAACATCACAAAACTTACTTAACTTTTTTTTAGTTTGTTAAACAATTTAACTGCAGACTAACCAAACCAACAAACTGTTTTAAAGATCGATTGACTTTAAAACAATTTTGATTAAAAAAAATGAATTTTGAGCAAAGCTTAGGCAAAAGCGAGTTATTTACGTGAAAAATTAATAAATAGAAAGCTTTTTATATTACACATCTGCCAATCTTTTAACGGAATATAATTTAATGCCTAAACTTTAACAACTTTTAAATCTCCTATTACCCTAACTGACAGTGATACAAAATTATATATTTAATACCATAAAATCTGTTTAGTTCCAACTAAATTCCCCCATTCAACTCGGTTTTCTTTCCTTTTGTGCTAACATAACTTTATAATACAGTAAAACTATGAGATAATGACATTATTTACAGGTATACTAAAAGAAGCTTAAGAGTTAAGCCTGCAAAATTTGTATTTTATTTATTTATTTTAGCATCTCATTAGCATTCGATACTTTCGCTTTTATGTGAATGATAAATTATATACAGACGATGGTATAAATACCGTTAATGATACTTAGATTTGACCGAATACCAATTAGAAAGCAACACCTCAAATTGTTTCTTATTATAATATCAAGATGTTATAAACCAAGCATTAAAATTTGTCAATTAGTCAATTTCAAAGCAACCGCTCTACACTATCATAAGCAGCAATATACACGTAGCCAAGTCTTAAGTACAAGTATTATAAATGTTATGGTTATGTTACCAATTAGAATTAGTTACTCTAGTCGGTGGATTATTTCTTTTGTTTGTGATTTAAACAAACAATCAAAAACAAGTATGCCAAAAGCGGTAATAAATAAAATAAAATAAACATGCATATGGGAAGGTCAAAAGCAAATAGAAAAGGAAATGAAAACAAACATAAATAATGATAAATCGCAAACGAATTTATTTTGTTGTATCATTCCATTCTGTGGTTTGATTTCAATCAGACGCACTGTTATTTACGAGCTGTTAGTGCAATGTTATTAACAGAATGCGGCATGTTAACAGCTGTGTGGGCGATGAATACACTGATGAGAGAGAGAGCGAGCGAGGGAGACAGAATGGAGGTAGAGATGCAAGAGAGAGCAATGCGTGTGTATGTGTATGTGTGTGTGTATGCTGTTTGTTGTTGCGGTGAGTATGGGAATTCTAGCCAAATGGTAAATTTAATTTGCATTACGCTTTTTGTTTTTGGTTTTGTTTTGTATTTTTTTTTTGTTTAATTGTTTTGCTTTCAAGTAGTTTGGTTTGGTTTACGTTTCTGGCGCCAAGACAAAACACAATAATGAGCGATATTTGTAATTGATTTATCATCTGCTGCCCTTTGTTCTTTGTTTGTTGTTTTTGTTTGTGGATGCGTGCGAGCTGAGAACGTTTACCTGCTGCTGCTGCGGCTGTAGCGGCTGCTGCTGCTGCTGCTGTGGTTGTTGTTGCTGTTGGTGCTGCTGTTGTTGTTGCTGCGCACGCGCCGCTGCATTTTGCAACACAATTACAGACTCAGTCTTTTCGCGACGTGGACGCAGAAAATCAAAATTAGGCCACTTTGTAGGCGCTGCTGTTGCTGTCGCTGCCGCTGCCGCTGTTTTTGGTGCAGTTGTCGCTGCGGCGGCTGTGGCTGTGTTTGCTGTTGTTGCATTGCTGCTGGCAGTGGACGTTGCCGCTTTGGCTCTGTTAGCAGCTTCCTTGCTGCTGCTATTGTAAATGCTGTTCCTTTGGTACACGGCACTGGCTCGCTGCGCCTGAACAAGCGATGGCGATTGCAACTGTGCATTGTTGTTGCTGCTGCTGCTGCTGCCGCTGCTCAGCACGGCAGAGTGACGTTTTGTTAATGGGAAAAAGTCGGAATTTTCACGTCGAAAACCGCGCACAAAACTTGGCAGCTTTGAGTCAGACTCTTGACGTTTGTGCTGCGGCTGCTGCTGTGTGGAGTTGTTGGTGCTGCGCTCTTTGGCAATGCCGACGGCAGTGGAGGAACTGGCGCCCTTAAGTGGCTGATAACCCTTTGGAACTGGACGTGCAATGGCTTCAGCAACGCTGGCACGTTGCAGCTTTGCCTCCACCTTCAACGTGCTCAAAAACGAGCTACGACTGAGACTGGCTGTGGTGCTGCCACCGCTGCCGCTGCCACTGCCACTGCCGCTTCTGCTGCTGTTGTCGGCGCTGCCTACGGGTTTCTTTGGGAAGAATTTATCAAAGTCCCAGTCACGCAAAAGTTTCGCTTCGTCGCCTCTTTTAGGCGCGTGCGAGGTGGAAGCCGATTTTTGTAAGCGATTTATGTTTTGTTCTAATTTCTGTTTACAGTTGTTGTTGTAGTAGTAGTGGTTGTTGTTGTTGTGGTTGATGTTGTTGTTGTTGTTGTAAGTAGCAACGCAAGAGAAGAATTGTTAGGTTTTTACTTGGTTTTTTTAATGCTTTTTTTCACTACAAGCTAAGTTGTTTCTTGCTTTTTCTACGCCCAGAAAAAAAATTATGAGACCCCGATTTTGTATAGCATGGAAAGTTTTTCATGAATTCTCTCATTGCATTGCATTCCATATAATATTTTGATAAGATTGGTTTTTTGTGAGTGCAAAGGTGTTTACATACAGAAGATAGAGTAAAAGGTATTGTCTATCATATCAGGTGAGTCATACTAGTTTATGATCTGAAACCAGTTGGATGCACTTGTTTATACCGACTGCATTCGATACACACACATAGAAAATTTGTATTGTTTATGTACAATATACAATTATGAGGCATTAGAGCTGAAAAACGATCTTAAAATTTAGTAATTAGATAACTATCGATAAACAGTATCGATAAGTTATTATAATTCTTTATTTATGACTTAGCAGCCATTGTTTTTAGTTAATTTATTCATATTTCAATGGCTAGAAATATCGATACATATCGATACATTCGATTTTTCGATTACTGTCGATTGTTTGCCAGCTCTAAACAGTTGTCATGAAAAGTGCTCGTTCTATGCACCAGTGCGTAACACAGTTTTTGATTTTTTAAAGTTTTTCGAAAATCATTTGAAAATAATAACAAAATAAATCAAAATTTAGACTCATTTAGGAGAGGGGAAAGGGTTGGGTATATTACATAAAACTTTGTACAAAAGAAATTCACGAAAAAACGTTTCATACTGTGCTGGTTCTTTGAGAACACACACACTAATCAAATTAAGTAATTATTTAGTATAGAAATAAGTTGAAACTGGGCTCAAATAATGAACTTGTTCTGCAAAATTGGTTAATCAAAATAAAATATATAAAGTACCAGATAATTGCGGCAAATAGTTGTCTAATTATAGAACCACAACCAGTCAAAATTATGTTGTTTGTTGTTGATTTAATTGACTAGTATTAATTGTATTTTTTTTAATTTTTTTATGGCTTTTTCTAGGTAGTTATTTGAACCTGTTACCCTACGAAAGCTAATTACAATTTGTACAACTGCCTGGGATAGGTTGAACCCTAACTTAGCCCCTACATCAACTCAATGTATCTCAATTGTTAAGAAAAAATATCTCAAAGAAATGGAAAAAATACTAAATAGTTAACTTAAGGAAATGTACTAAAAGAAACTATAAGTCTAGTTTATTAGATAAATGTTATAGTAGAGAGTAGTGGGAATTGGTTGGATACTTACGCGCTTCATGATCAGCGTACGATCTCCGGCCTGATCATCGTCATCCGGTGTGGGTGGCAAGGGTCGATTGGGTGGACCACCGCTGCCGTGGCTCAACGGTGTGGTCGTTGTGGTGGTGGAATCCTCCGAAACGGGTCCCAAGCCGGGCCTATACGAAAACTCGGGTCTGAACAAAACAAAATCCAAACAAAACAAACGAACAAAACACAAAAAGACAAAACGCAAAAAACGGGCGGCATTTTCAAATTCGATTTAAAATGAATTAAAGAAAAATGTGTGTGAAGGTGAGAAAAAATCAACAATAAAGTGAGAGAAAGTTAAGAATGTTGTGAATTCGATTTGAGTACCAAATATTTAAGTGTTCAATTAATCGAGACTTTTCTTGATTTTTGTGGACAAGTATAGTAATCTAAATTTGCTTTAAAGTGTTTAATTTAAATAAACTTATTTTGCATGTGGCATAAATAAATGATTCTAAAGGTTGTTCTGTATGTGAATTTTTAGGTGTTGTAAAATTTCTAAAATATTGTAAGTACAAATTTTTAAGTCTTCCGTTTTGTTAAAAATGTAACCTACCGTCTAACAAACTATCCTCAGTTTACTGTTTATTACGTTTAAATTTAAATTATGCAAATTTTTAACTTGATTGTATCTTTCCTACACATATTTCATTACTTTTTAAGCTTGATAGTTTAAAAAACTTGTTAATCTCGGAAATATTTAAGAGCTCAAAATAGGTTTAAAGCGAAAACCGATTTAAAAATGGATTGAATCAGTTTGAAAAATATTTTTAAAATGTTGCACTATTTGGGCTCAATATTAATTAATTAATTTATTAATTCTTGAAGACTTCTTATACGATTTATTAATTCTTGAGTATTTCTTAAAAGATTTTTTATATATTTTAGCTGACATTTTTTAAGGCTCATCTACAAATCTAAATGGATGCTTGAAAAAATGTGATTTTGAGCTGGAAAAACATCGAAATATGAGCACATTTGATGTAAATATTTTTAAATATTTTAAATATTATATTTAAAATATTAAATATTTATTTAAATATTCTATTTCCATATTTTTACCAGCTCTACAGAATGTGCGCAGATTTGCAGTGCAGAAAACTGTTTTTTTTTACGCTTAACTGCCACGCCTTACGCCCTTTTGTGTTGTGTCTATTTGAAGCTAGGGACTGCCTAGGGAACACCCTATTGGAAAGCTAATACTTACAGCGGCTTGGGAGGATCGCTGGCGAGTAGCGTGCCATCGTTGCGTGCCCGATCGTTGGGCTCATCCGGTTCGCTGTCCGAGTCGCTGCTGTCGAGTGGATCCAATGGATTGACAGTTTGGCCCAAATGATTGTTCGACTGCTGTGGCAGTGAAGCAGCTGGCTTCGATGATGATGACGAGGCCGACACACAAATGGCGCCGTTATTGGATGAGGCACCAGATGAACGATTGTTGCGCGGTGGCGCCTCCGGTTGTGCCAATTGCTGTTGTCCACCGCCGCTTGAGGCTGTCTGGGGCTGCGGCTGTTGGGAGGAGACCACGCCCAATTCATTTAATTGTGCAGCTAACACATCTAAATGATCCTACAGGTTTTTTTTTTTTTTTTTTTTTTTTTTTTTGGTATTTTACAATAGATTGATTTTCGGGTCAAGTAATCGGAGGATTTTCAGTTGATATACAAGTGTGTGTGTGTTTGTGTTGTGTTGTGTGTGTGTGTGTTGCACGTACCACAGTGTAAGTGTGTTGTTGTTGTTGTTGTAGTTGGCGGAGTGGGGGGCAAATTCGATTGTATCGGGGTGGAACGAAAAGTAAGAGAGCATTAGACTGGTTTGCACCTTTCACTTCTTATAGATAAACAACAAACAGGGCCAAAACATTAGAGAAAGCTCGGTTAGTTATTATCTATGAAACTTGCCGGTGTTAGTTTGATTTTTCAATTTTCTTTCGCTTTTTTTTTTTTTGGTTTTTGGCATTACAAACGCATCAATCACAGCAACTCTTCTAGAACCGCTTCAGCAGCTACTACTTTATATATCTTTTACTATTTCGTGTTAGTTGCAGTTGGAAATTGAAAGTGTATTTTTTTTTGGGGTTTAAGGTTAGTGGTCACGTGCATGGGAAGTTGTTATAACGGAGTTACGAAGGTTTATTTAGTGTAGTATTTTTTTTGTGGTTTGTGTACCTCCATCAAGAATTTCGACAAAAGTTCCAAAAATGTTTTGGGGGGACGTTACATAGATAGACTCGTAAATCAAGCATAAAATACACATACAATAAGATAGAGAGGGGAGAGGTAGGGGGAGGAGCGAGCGAGCAGGCTACAACTGAAAATGATAAAAAACATACCTCAGGTCTCCTTGGTGGTAACTGTTTATGTTTGTCATTGTTTGTTGAGTGTTTCAATTGAGTATATGTTTGTTTAGTGTTTTGGATCGGAGCAACGGGATGATGATTACACACATGAGCGAAATCATAAGGTCGATATACAGTTATATATATATAGTTTTATGTTATGGTAGGCGCACAAAACATGAAAATAAAAGAAGTTCAGAAATCATATATAAATTTACAGTCGTACAAATGTTTACGCAGGTTAAATTAAAAAATAGAGTTAAGAGCGAGTTTGGAGGTACTAGTCTACAATAGTTCAATGGGGATTTTTGGGGGTCTAGATACGGGTCACTTTAGCGGAAGTAAATTGGTAAGCTAAACTGTCTTTGGGATATAGTTTATGGTCAAATGTTCCTATGTTTCAATAGCTGATTGTAGATTTACAATATTTTCCTATATTTCTAGACTTATACAAACGGTTTGAGACCTAACTGAGACCTGACTAACACAACTAGTCATAAGTTTAAGTGGAAATTATGAAATGTTTGTAAATAACTATAACTATACCTATTACGACACTTTTTACTTTACATTTCTAAATGTAAATTAAATGAAATAGTCTTAAAATAAATAAACAAATCTTTTTTTACCCTTCTATGCTTATTTCTAACCCAAAATAATCTAACGATTAACAAATAAGTGACTTATTTATACTTATAAAATTCCTCATGCATTTTCCTTACATTTTTAAGCACAGTTATCAACTACTATTTTTAACAGCCCATAAAACTATGCATATCGATTTCAAATCCCCTATTGTTCCTTTTCTTTATTCCCTAAACACTTTTAAGCTATTTTTATCGCAACTTCTTTTGCTTTACCATATCAATAAAAGAGTCATTGCTCTGTGGGGGTAATTACTAGAGAAAAGATTAAGGATTTGTTGTTGTTGCAGCTGGTGCTTATCAGGCACAGTGTTAAAGACCAAGCGGCTGCTGCTACTGCTGCTGCTGCTGTGGGCAAAGTGGTTGTGTAATCTCTATCTGGAATACGCACCGATGGCTTGAAGTTGTTCTGTGAGCTACGTTGTTGTTGCTGCTGTTGTTGGGGCGGTGTTTGGGCCGCGGGATCACCGCACTTGGGTGTCGGTGGCAATGGCCGATTGGCATGCGGTGGATCTGGCACCACAATCAAACGCTGTGGCAACTGTGGCCGTGCCGGTGGACCAGGCTCCTCAATCTGCTGACGCTGCACAAGTGGAACAAACATAAAATTGCACATTAAATTGAGTTTTAAGTAATTATAGTATTGAAAACTAACCGATGGCGGTTTCTGTTGTCGATTTGCCTGCGGCTGTTGAGCCTGTGCCTGTTGCTGCTGTTGTTGTTGCTGCGCCACTTGCGCCTGCTGCGCTGCATGCGCCGCTGCTGCTGCTGCCGCCGCTGCCTGCTGTTGCTGCTGCTGATGCAGTTGCGCTTGGGCAGCAGCGTGTGCCGCTGCAGCTTGTGCCTGCGCCTGGGCCAGCAATTGATGATGCTGCTGCTGTTCGGCTGCAATGCGACCCTCTTGGATCTGTTGGAAATTGCGACGCAATGTGTCGCCACCTGGCGCCTGTATAATCGAACTAGGCTCACCAGCCAGCTGCGGTTCATCGTCATCGTTGTCGGAGCCGGAGTAGCGATAATCTTCGCGTTCCTTCTCCTGCTTGCGTTTCTTGCAGCGATCGATGTGATCCTTCAGCTGTATGCGCACCTGTCGATCCGTGGGCTGATCCTTGATGAACGCATGCTTCAATAGATTCTCGGTGTAAGGCCGCTGGTGATAGTCCTTCACTGTGGGGGTAGATACAAGCGATTAATTAAAAGTTAACTACTAACTAAACTCTAAACTCACCTAGCACCGTGTCAATGAAGCCGTGAAACTTCTTGGACCATTTCTTGGATTTGAGACGCGGTGGCGAATTGCGTGGAATCAAGAAAAGTGCACGCATTGGATGCAGATCGCAGAGCGGTGGCTGTGACTCAGCCATTTCCAATGCGGTGATGCCCAGAGACCACAGATCAGAGCGATTATCGTATGTGGCATCGGGATTCTCATCGCAGGCAATGACCTCGGGTGCCATCCAATAGGGAGTACCTGTTCAAACACACATTGTTAGCCCATGAGTCACCAACTCTCCCCTCCCTTGCTCTCCCTCTTACCAATAAACGTATTGCGTCTGCCTATCGTGCGATCTAACTGCGCCGAGACACCAAAATCCACCAGTTTAACCTCCGCATTGTCTGTGAGCAGCACATTCTGTCCCTTGATATCGCGATGAATGACTTTATTCGAATGCAAATAGCTTAAGCCACGTAAGATTTCACGGCATATGTATGCAATCCACTCCTCCTTGAGGCTCTGACCCTTTGTGGACTTGACCAGATCGGTAACAGAACCGGCGCCACAGTACTCCATAACCAACCAGAGTTGATCATCTTTGCCGGGTGGCGATTTCTTGATGAAGGCCCCATAATAGGTGGCAATATTGCGATGATTTGAGTATTTCTTAAGCACATTGATTTCCAGCTTAATCTCCTCTTCCTCATCCTCGGTGACGTCCATCACCTTTATGGCAGCCAACTGACCAGTTTTCGTATGGCGACCCTGTAGAAGTATGAAGGAAAAAGGGTGGTTTAAAGTGGTGTGGAAAGTCTTCTTAAACTTAATGCGGGTAGAGCTTAAAGTTTACTCGACATTGATAGAACTCTGTAGCGTTGTTTAATGCACTTGAAGCGTCACAGACACTTGAACTCTACAACGACAACGAGCACATTAAGAAATGCTGACCCTGGAGCGCAGACAGACGTCAATAAACTACGTCGTCGCTTAAGAAATAATAAAAAAAAGTATATAAACATATAGTACATATATAGATATATACGCAACAATCAAGTAAATAACAATTCCAATGCAAATCAAACAATAGAACAGGAAGAATCGTGTGCATCTGCAGGAGCAAGCGCAAATCTTGTGACCACTTGTGACCAATTTGTATCTCAAGTGGTTGGAAACAACAGAAAGTGTGTGAGTAATGCTATCAGGAAGTCCATATTTGATAAATGTTTATGATGAGAGAGTGATTCAGTGTCACTATCACTTTGTTAACTTTGTAAAAACTCAAATAAATGTACACTTGTTCACAGCTTAAAACTGCTTAAATTCCCTCTACTAAATTAGTTAAACATAGCTTTTAAAATCAGTCTAAATCTTGTTTAGAATGTTCTACATTAGCTGCTTGTTAACTGTTTGTTTTGTGCTCCGTTTAAGCTTTCATATGGCTGTCTAAACTTAACGTGACTGGCATTTGATGGCTTAAATTGTGTATTTTTCTCATCTCCTCAACTGCCGTCAATCAAGGCGTAAAAATGCATTTCAATTAGTTGTCAGTTTAATCAAAATCATAAATTGATTGCGCCTGCTTACGATTAAGTTGTCCCAAACGAGTTTTTACTGCAAAAAAAGCAGAGTTTAGACCTGGTCTTCAAGAGCGGCATAAAAGTCACTTTACATTTAATACAGTTTTAATTGAGGAGTGCAGGCAACTGCTGCCAACTCTTTGGCCGTAATAAATCAAGTGCCTAACGAGAGATGATAACCATTTTCCAGCTGGAAAAGGAGTGGGGATGGAAGGGGAAGTGGGAGCGAAAGGGGTTGCGCTGCTGTTTGAGAAGCTGTTGATATTGAGTGTTTGGAGGACCGTTGGTTTTATTGATTAGCCAGCGGGGCGTTCTATCAAAATGCTATTAAACAGCAATTTCCAGGCTCTCTTGGCCATAAGCTCTAAGCTGTAAGCTCTGCTTGGCCAGCAGCTGTGAAATTGAAGTAACATCATCAACATGGTCGTGTTCGTCGTCGTCATATTCTTCTAACGGTCGAGACTATGAAAAATTGTGCAGATTTTATGCAAATTAATGACATGCACTAATGGATTTGCGAAAACAGAGACTTTAAGCGGTAAGGAGAAGTGGTAGTGAGTGGGAGAGGCGCAGGGCACTGGGGAATAGAGAAATCGATTGGCTCTGCTCAAGTATAGATACTTCAGCTGACAGGTGCAACTAGTTGTGTATCAGTGCTGGCAATTTAGATACTTTAAAGCTAGTATCTTCAAGAAGTAAAGCTAGAAATTTTCATAAAGTAAGACAAAATAAAAGCTCTATTCGCGGACAGCCCCTTTAGGCGGTCAAACAGCGCCCTTAGCCGGACGAATTTAATAGATTTTTACAATGATTTTCATGCAAATCCGTTCTCTGAGGCGGACATCTCCCTTGGCTGTCCTTCCAAGGTAGCTTTCACTGTATTCTGAAAAGTATCTTAGTAATTCTGGTACTGTTACTGTACTCAATTTATCCTGAAATTCTGAAAAGTATCTTAGTAATTCTGGTACTGTTACTGTACTCAATTTATCCCTATAATTGTGCCAACACCGTTATGTATCATCGTTGTAACGTCTCCAGTTGCTCTGAGTTGCAACTGCCGTCGAGATTTCAAGCGAAATCAATTCAAGTCGAGCAGCCATCGAGCGATTGTCGCAATAAAAATACAAAGAAAAATATTTGTGAATCATTTCGCAGCACTCACAAAGTCAACTCAACTTTTAGCTGTAGAGCAAATAGAGCTAAACAATCCAAGAAACAAATAAACAAAAGACGTGGGGACGGACGGACCGACGACAAGCCTTTGGCCATCCCCATATAAAGCAAAGAAACTGCTGAATACGTTAAATAATTGAAAATATGTATGTCCGATGAAAACAAAAACCAAAAACCAAAAAAAAATGTTTTTTAAAGGTAAAGTCAACAATGGACAGAGAGTCGAGCAATGGAGCACACCACAGCTGTCCAATTGGGTTTGCCTACCTATGCAGAAGTTTCCGCTGCTCTTTCGATTCTTTATAGCATTTTCAAGTATTCAGTTTCAGCAGAATGATGTATCTGACAGATACAGAGACACACTCAATGCCCGAGGCGTGAAATATATGTGTGTGTGTAAGCAAACACAATAAACTTGATGAAAAATGCAACGACAAACGAATAAAAAAAATAATAAAAGAAGAAAAAAATCACGCACATTGCACATTTTGTGTAAACAGATACAGATACATTTTGAGCTACAGCTACAAGTTACAGACGCTTCATTTTCATATATATTAAAGCAAAAGACAATTACGTGCTGTCTTCACGTGTTTCTCAGCTTGCTCTCTACCACTTCTTGTTCTTCTTCTTTGGCATATTCTTTAAGTACGTCCATGTCATGAAATATAGCTCCAAATATGTAAGTATTTTCCCCCCACTGCACCACTATCCCCATCCCGCCCCTTAAATCCCACGCTCCCGTTCTGTAGCTTCGGAAATATGTTTGTGCCATAATTTAACAAGCAGCTGAAATAATTGTTGCTGCAGTAATAATAATAATAAATTTTATAGACAACAATGACTAGGAGATGCCCTTTTTATAGGCAGCAGGCTTAGAAAAGATATGACTTCTTATATTTATAACTAGAAATGTTTAATTTAAAAGATGTAACTAAGTTTTAATAAATAAAATGATAGTAGTTTGAATGCGTAGCTGTTTTTGTTTACCTAACTTATTTCTGTCTATTTATGTAAGTGATTTTATTTATTAAATTAGTACTACTAAATAACTATTTTTTTTTTAGTTAGACATATTTTTAAAAATTTATTCTGACTAACTTAAAGACTTTTCGGACAGCAAATAAAATAAAGAAATTTAAATATTAAATGTTTTACATACTTTTCTTCATAAATTTCTTCTTTTATATATAAAACCAATGAATTTAAATACTTATAAAAATGTATTTATTTATTTTAAGACTCTTTAAACATATTCTTAAATAAAAAATTTTATTTTGTTTACATCCGATTAGTTATTTATTCCTGTATAACTAACCTATAAATTTTTTTTGTCTATTTCCAACTCTACGCCATTTACAGGGTATTTCTTCCACACACAGCTGACTTCAAAACTGATTCGCACATCGTGTTATGATAACGGTGCAAAAATGGCAATGCAGAAATGCAAAACTACAGCAACAAAAACACACACACACACAACACACAAGACACACACGACCAGAAAACTTGTCGGAAACTCGGAAACTGCCGCTCGTTACATAAGCTCCAACTGAAAATACTGGGCTAAAAATAAGAGGGGAAAAACTGCAGCCTAGTGCCAAAACAATCCTCTTTCCGCTGCGTTCCCTGGCACCTTTCAAACTACTTAACATTCTCTGTCTCTGGACATTATCGCACAGTCTTAGCCACACACAGTAAAAATGGCTAAAAAGATTAACTTGGACATGTTTTGAGTCATGGCGACTACGCAAATCGCAAGTGGGAAAAACTAAACTAAAATAAACCAGAAAAAAGTATAAGAAATGGAAAGAAATACTAGTGACTGGTGACTAGTGACCAAACAGCTGGTGGGCCATGTGTGTGTTGCCGATAAGAGAGCACAAATGGAATGGCATAAGGAAGTGGGTGAAGCTTAAGAGGAAAACAAGAGAGAAGAATGCTGGAGTGCAGGGAATTTATTGCTATTTATTTAAAGCCAAAGTCGTGAATTGAAAATTGAAAGTAAAAACTACAAAGAAATTTATAAATATAAAATTTCAACTGAAGTTAAATAACAAAAGCTATAAATTTATCATAATTTATAGCCAAAACTCTTTGTTCTAACTGATGGCTCAATCCAGTCCGAGCGGCAAGATTTATAATCCCCAAATTTATGTACAAGAAAGTCTTTTATTATTTAATAATATAAAAAGCCTGTCAAATTTCACTTGTTTTAATAGCTATTTGTTAACACCTTTTGTGCCTTAAAATATGCTCAATAAACCTTAACAATTTATAACAATTCCTGCACAAAGTAGTGTAAATTATGAGCACAGCTGAAGAGACAAACTTTTTAGTTTTGTTTTAAGCCCAAATGCCATTCATATGTAGATCCAAACAATCCAACACCTTACAATGGCTGTTGGGCAATCGATTTGCCCACAACAACTACAACTGAGTTGTCGGCAACAAATCAAAAGGCAAAAAACCACAGTTTGGTGCACTCTAAACCACTTTATGCTGCTCCACTTCATCCCATGCTCATCTCAACTCAAGTCAACTCGGTGGCCATAATTTCACTTTGCTCATTGAGCTTTTGCCTTAGAAAAGATACAATAACAACCGCAGTGCAGAAGTTATATATAGCTAATAGTTGCAGATATATCTCAGACAACCCACAACACACAACACGTGCAACACTTGGAGCCACCGCAATTGAATTTACAACAATTGCATTACCAACAGCTACCAACAGCGAGCAGAGATCCAAGAATGGAGACCAAGAAAACCAGGCAGCAATCGAATCAGCACGCCCCCAGTTAACCAAGTGATTTGGCGCTGCCTGTTTACTTTTGGCCCACTGGCACACACTGAATTATGTATGTGTGTGTCAGTGTGTGTGGTGTGAGTGTGTGTGGCAACACAGCTGCTGCGTTGGCCAACATTGCGTAAGCTTTTAGTGCTCTCCGCGCGCTGCATCCACATTGGAAAATGTTTGCAAATTTCATGTAGTTCCAAATTCCAAAGCAAAGCAAACAAAGCTAATAAAAGTAGGCTACTAAGATACCCTGTAAACTAAAACAAAGTTTACTATAGTATTATAGGAATAGTATAGATTTTAAACATTTTATTGATTTCCACTTGAAATATATCTTTAAAATCAACTAATTTTTAGTGGACGTTTATCTTTTATAACAATTCCTTACTTTTCTTTATTTTAAGCCATTAAAGTGCCTAAATTTCCAGCAAATCTTATCTAAATAAGTCAAATGTATCTATACCCACTGATTTCTGCCCAAAAATTGCTTAAAACCACACCAGCAACTACAAAAGATACAATCTTATCTTAAGGCTATTAAATTTGCTATTTATTGCAAAATTGTCAATAAAATAGTTTAATTTAACAGTTATGTTATTGGTTATTATTTAAGCGAGCAAAAGTTATGCGATAAGCCTAATCTAATCAGCTTAGGCACACAGACAGCAATGTATCTACACCCTTTGGTGGTGTATCTACAGCACAGGGTATAACAATGTTGGAAAAAACGCGTTAAGGTGATTACTCACGACAGTTGTTAAAGGGGCAAGGGTGGAGGGGAGTGTGGTGCACACAATGTGCATCAATTACCAATTGTTGTTGTTAATTAACCCAGAAATCAAAGCTTTATGTTGCCGTTGCACTTTTGCTACCACCGACGACGACACTTTAAGTGGCCACAACAATTGAACTTTGTTGTTAAGTGCGCACCCCACTGCCACGCCCCCCGCTAATGTTTATTGCCACATAAAAAACCAGCACGAACAATTTAGAACGAAATAAAAATTAAATTAAGTTTAAACTTTAAACTTGGAGCATGAGAAAGATACGCCAAGTATTTGCTGCGATTGCAATGAAAAAAACGATGAATCATTGCAGTTTTCATTGGCATTCTCCTCACTTTTTTCTTACTTTTCTAGCACTTGATTGTCGTTTATTAAATTTAAAAGTACCAAAATTGAATTGAAGTTCAAAGCGCTTTTGAACGTGCTTTATTGGCAGCCAAGTTGCTCAGGTAACTTCGTGCTGTCTGCCTGCCTGGCCACCCACTTATTATCTGGCTCGTACCTGGTTAACCCAGTTAGCAAGTTTTGTTTGATGTTCCACTTTTCGACTGGCACAAAAAAAGGCTAAAATGACGAGTCTTTCAATTTATTCAATCTCAAACTGAAGCCTTTAAATATAATTAGTTGGCAGAAGTTGTGTAAATATTTAGTACAGATTTGTTGATAAACAATGGAAGTTATTTACTTCATATTATGTCTCAATTGGTTAATTATATTTGCAATTTATAAATGGCACCGTTTTGTTACAAAATACTTTATTTATTTAACTAATCCCTGTTCTATAAATAGTGCACTTTTATGCCAATCTAAACCACAAGTAAAACAAACAATCAAATTAATCACAGCCATAAAGAATCATTCATTCTTCTTATCAGTAGTTTTGCTTGGGTTTTCGCCTTGAAACTTTTGACTCACTGTAGCTATTTTCAAAGCTGATGCCAATACCCAAAAGTCTCTATATAAATGTCTCTCTATATACATGAAAGTCTATACATTTTGTCGGGATTTTCAATTTGCGATAAAAGCAGTCGAAAATTATGTCAAAAGATAATTTACAGTGCCCAAACGTGTGTGTTTTTGTTTGATTTTTATTTATATTTGTTATGTGCATATTTATTATATATTTGTTTACTTGGCGCCTTCAAAAAAGTTTGCTCAAGTTCACGGAATTAAGAGTCACCTGAAGACGTCACCAGTAACTTCCGTTTCGCACAAAATGAACAGTACACAACCCTCATAGGGATACTTTTTTAATTGCAATAAGAGCTTCCTCGTTAAACATTAATTAATTGAGAGCACAATTTTCTCAGCGTTCAAAGAAATGGAATTTAAATGAATTAAATGTCGAATCGAACACAATCAAGTGGGTTAAGAGCAAGACGAAGGGAGATTTGTCAACTGCGGGTCAATGGGATCGAGGGAGGGCTAGAATTATAATACCCTTTAATAGAGCTCGCTCTTCGATTTGTTTTAGAAATTACTTTTTTGACAGCTGTCACAAGCGCTGCCACAAACTCATGCTACCCGCTGTGAGGGCATTTAAATGAGCTCTTCATTGTCGCCCAATTACATGACACTCAACGAGTTTATTATAATACTGTCATACATAATAAAGTATATATTATTGAGGCATTTGTCGTCGTGGTCTTTTAGTTGGCATTGTAAACCAATATGCAGATAAGGGACCAGCAGTTAGATAACCCCAACAAAGGCGAATCATTGTCTGCTCTTTGGGCATGCAAAAACACTCACACACTCATCAACACACACACACACACACACAAATGTATAAAGTGAGACAGCAAAAACAGTGAAAACTTTCACTCATAAATTAATTGTTGTTTTGGAATGGAAACAAAACTAAAAGCCCCCCCGAAAAAAAGTGAGAGAAATAGAAAAAACATCAAAGCTAATCATGAAATCAATGCTTTCAAATATGCATTTATCTCCCTACTTTTTTTCTGACCAGCTGACCAATGGAGTTTGCATATTTAATCAGCAAATTGCTTACATATTCGAGTAAATTTCTGCATGTTTGCACACACACACATGCACACATTCAATGGCAACCTTGAGTGCAATAAGAAACAATGGAGTCGATGTCGATGACGATGACAGATGAGCTATTTGCTTATCGGCAGCTAAAAGTTATCGAATCACAAATTCACCTCGATTTGTTTGTGGGCGGCAATTTGGATTTATACGAGCCTAAAGTAGGTCAAGCGAGTGGAGCGGGGCAGGAACGAAGACAGCAAATGTAAATACGCCGCTGATGAGTCATCACACACACACACACACGCAGTGGCATAACTTTCAAAGCAAAATGAAGATTTTTAAAGCAAGTGGAACTGATGAAGTTAATGAAATTTGATGAAACAAACACTTAAATGCTGATTAGTAGCGTAGATTTCGGGCTCTTTTTAATTTGTCTAAACAGTTGTGAGCCAAAGCTTTTGGGAGTTCAATTTTCCACTTAAATGATGCGTTTAATGCCCCCAAAAGACTTTCGCCCACGCAAAGAGGCGCAGTGGAAATTAAAGAGTACTAGAATAAACATGCATATGCATACAACAAACAGTGAAATGAGGCCTCCATACACATGCATACATATATAATTAACATTCTCCTCAAAACATAGCTGTGAACTTTGACCCAATTACGCGACACACGCACACACACAATTCATATTTACGAGTGCATAGAATGTCTGCCTGTGTGTGTGTGTCTACGCGAGACATGATAATAAAGCATTCTATGCGCGCGATAGAGAGGAGGGAAAGAGAGAGAGAGAGACATAGAAGCAGGCAACAAAAGAACAGAGCGAACAAGCGTGTAAAGCTTTTATTTACGACTTCATTTGACTGCATTTGTGTGACGCAGGCGCAACCGCAGAACAACAGACCAACGGACAGCCGCAGACAGCGACAGAGCAACAACTGTATGAGAGAGAGGGGGGGTAGGGGGAGATACACGCAGACAAAACTGCAGGCGCAGCCAATAAAATGCCACTCAAAAGAAAACATGCGAAATACATTAAAGGCAATAAACAAATCAAGCAGGAAATACAAGTACAACAACAAAAGGCAGAATGAGACACAGCCTCATAAAATGTTAAATTGGAATCAACACAAAAGTAAAGTTGCAATTAGGCAGTGCTCAAGTACTCGGCATACACAAAACACACACACACACACACGTGTTTAAATTAGTTTTTATGTGCCTACCGCCACTGTCCCTCGCCCAATGTCAAAAACTACTAAATGGCACTAAAAAAAAAAAGTGCTAAGCAAAGCAAACAGCCCAAAAACTAATTATTACGCAAAATTTTTATTTGTGTAGACAACATTTGAAAACATTAACAAAGAGTCATTGACACAAGAGCATAAAACACTGTAAAGAGCAACTGAGAAAACACAAAGAGTGTGAGAGAGAGATAGAGAGAGGGGGAGACATGGAACAAAGATGACAGCCAACTGTCGTTGTCGTTGCTGTGCGTTCCTTTCTCTTTCACACAAGGCAAATATTGCAAATTTTATTTTATTTACCGCAACTTGGACGCCACACCGGCGTCGCTCTCTTGCACACACAAGCACGCTCTCTTTTTGGGTGGACTGTCGACTGCCGACTGCCTGTCGCTCCCACTAGAGCTGCAAAAGCATCGATGGGTACTATTGTGCCTGTCTCTGTGTTTATGCTATTTCCCATTGTATTTTTAGAGGTTCACTAACTCTGCTGTTGTTCGAAGTATATGTATTAGTGCGACCGTGTCTGTGTGCGTGAAGTTTGTTTTTGTTGCCCGTTGTCTCTGTTCGCTTAATTAAATCTGTAGCCCTGACACTTTTTTCATTGACAAGGCAACCTGCACAAGCCCGAAACTCCAACATGCCGAAAATAGCAAAAAAACAAAAAAAAAAAACTAAACAATAAATGCGATTTAGGTTTACGAGTATCTTGTGTATTTTTCTTTTTGAACGCTTTCGCAAAAGAAAGAAATAAAGAAAGAAAAAAGAAGAGCAGATTTTTGCTAGCGCAAGCAAAGCACCGGCGTCGACGCTACGGTTGGGAAAGTACTAACAGTACGACAGAGGGGGGGCGGAGTGAGACAGAGAGGGAGAGGGGGAGGGTACATGACCTTGGGAAACACGGCGCGTTGATTTTACAATGTTATTATTGTTAAAGTTGCCAAGTTATGCACTTTATAATGGTGACAGTTGAAGCTATTGTTGTTGTACATTTTATTTTATTTATTTTTTGGTTTTTTTGCATAAATTAAGTCGAAAGCTCAAAATTTATAACTTTCAAATGCGTCGTGTGAAATTTTTGCGGTAATCCTAACCAAAAACCAAATTGCCGAAGGTCGCAGATTAACCGCAAATATATTTATGCATGACTGTCGGTCTTTTTTATACGCAAAACCATACATAAATAATGAAATACATTTTTGCCTGATGAGTCTGACTTAAAACCGACTTTGGCTGCCGTAGATAAACATATTTTTATGTAATTCCCAGTAAATGTTTTAAAATTAAGTTATTTTTAAAGTATATGAATAATAACTGCCCTCAGTTTTATAAGTAACTCAATAGATAACAAATAAAACTAATGGATTGTTGTCAATCGTAATGTTTTGACATTAATCCGTTATTATTTTTTAAATTATCGCACACACCTAAGTTTTATATAATTCAATAAGTTGGAAATTCTCATGTAAAACCATAGCTCGCAAATAACAATTGAGTGTTTTTTTCTTAACGCTCAATCTCTGAGCAGAAGCGAAACAAATTAAAAAATTTGCTCCCACTCTGAGCAAGAGAGTTTTTTCTATTTTGCTTCGGTCTTCGCTTGAGTTCTTGCTGTTGAGTTCTTCGTGTTGAACTCTTTTAACGATTCTCTTTTCGGGAGTAATATAATTGTCGCTCGCGAGTTGAGACTCAGTGAGTGAGTGAATGACTGAATAAGTCAATTCAAAAAGTCTTGCAAACACTCTTTAGGATTTTTCTTAATAAATAATATTTACTTTATTTTTATTTTGCGTTTTTTTTTTATTTATTTTTCTTAATGTAAGTAATAAGTCAAATCTATTTAATTTTTCTCCGATTATTCTTTTTTTTCTAGCTTCAATCGAATACTTGATTAACAATAGAAAAAATATTTGTTTGTTGGTTTATTTAGTTTAGGATATAATTGTAAACTATCAACCTTACAATTTTTACAAGCACTAGCTTCTACGGCCATCGGCTTATACGATAACCACATACACAGCCTGGGATTCGAACCCGGATCCCCGTTGTTCAGTTGCCTTTATGACAGGGCCACTTAGACAAAATAGAAAAAATAAAAACAAAAACTATATAAATGAATTCAATGAATATTTCTTCTTTTATTTAGACTAATTGTTTAGCTTAATTAATAACAGTGAGTTTAAATTGTCTGCTCCTATTGATCTCCGGCGTTCACTCAGTATGAAATGCAGGGCTGAAAATGCCCGTTCTACTGACACGTCGCAATTTAATAAGCATCACTCGCTTAAAGACGTTTTGCTTCATTTCACTCATGCAAATACTCGCGGTCTAAGTGAGACGAAAAAGAAACGAAAAAAAACGATTGTTGTCCGAGCGCGTGTGAGACAAACGAAGAGATTACCGATACTCTGCTCGCGAGTATTCTTTTCATATACTCAGTAGAGAGACTTATTTGAAGACGTCGCGAAACACTCAATTGTTATTTGCGAGCTATGTGTAAAACCACCAAGCCGTGACTCACATATGTAAATGCTTTTATTTAGCAGTGATAAAAGTGCAATTTAAAAGCGCAGTAGCAATAAATTAAAAAATATATAAAAATTATCAGTAAACCGGAAGTGCAAAACACAGAAAAATTAGCTGATAAACCCAAATGACAAGACTACAAAATACTCGAATGAATATCATTTGCTGCATAAATCAAAGTCGTATTAAGCGAAGCGAAACAACGAAATGGAATAATAAATAATTCGTAGAACTGCCTTTAGTGACGTCACAATTTCACAGAAATCAACGCTTTCTATGTACAAACAAGTCTACACTAACTCCATCCCGCTCACTCTAACTGCCATTATCTTTACTCAGACAATTTGTGGGTGAATTATTTTTTTTTTACGTTTCTATATTCGCAAGCTATGAATAAGCATTTTAATGACGTTACTAATTTTTGATAAGCTACTCAAAATGCGTTTGCGTTCTTATAATTGGGCAAAAGCCTAAGTAGAGAGCGATAGGGAAAGAGAGCGAGAGAGAGGGAGAGGGAGTAAAACCGGTTAACTGTCAGTCAATAAAACCAAAAGCCAGTAAATGCCTAAGAAGTGACACACACACGTACACAAATACAACGCAAAGCGAAACAAGTGGACAGCAAAGAGAACCACAAAGAATAACAACAAGAGACACAGTAACAACAACAACAACGTGTCCGTTACTCTTATTAGTGCGACAAAGTCACATGCATAACAAGAGATTCAAAAAGCATCTTTGCGTATTACTCATGCTAATTTTACACGCACACACAGAGACGCCGTGTTCTCGGTGTGCGAGTGTGTGTGTCAGTGTTGGACAGTATAATGAACTACTTAATGCCCAAGCAATGACGACGGAAACAAGTTGTCGCACAGTGGGCAAAATTACTTATTTTACACCAACATAAAGTCTTTCTGTATATGACTTGTGTTTTTTGTTGTCTTTTTTTTGTTACCACGTGCCACTTGCAGCTTTTGGCGTGGTAACACAGCAATGAGGTCGTCGTCAGTGCTCTCTGAACCAGGAGGCGTGTAAAAGACGTGGGCCGCTTTTTAAGTTTCACATTTTTTTTTTTTGCCAATTGGAATTGTCCGCATTTCTAAGTCACCGAAAATGAAATACAGATACAAGTGAGTGGCAAGTGACGCATGCAAAAATACGAGTAAGATTGACAATTAAACAGATTAAGGCCGTAAAGCTATCGATAAATAAATAAAATGTAAACTGCTCCAAATTTAAATCGATTAGCTGACTATCGATAGTAATGAACTCGCTGCAAAGCTTTTGCTAGGCTGCTAAGCCCCCTACAAAGTAAACACAACAACGACATGTACATGTGTGTATGTGTTTGTGTGTGAAAGAATGTGTAAAGTGGAGAAAGAGAAGGAGAACTTGCCGTTGGCCTCCCAAGCGCAGCGCATGCCACAACACACACACAAACACAAGCAAAGAACAGAAGCATGACAGCAGAGCAAAGAGAGAGAGAGAGAGAGACCACAAATGCTAACGGTAATCCCCACAGTGTCTATTTTTGTAGCTGCCGCTGTTGCATTATGTGTGTGTGTGTGTGTGTTTGGGTGTTTGTGGTTGTGTTGTCGTATCTTGCAGATACAATTTTAAACTTATAATTTAAATACAAAGTCTTGGCATTGTTTTTTCTTGCCAACTTCCAGATAAACAGAAGAACAGCATTTGGTTTAAATCTTTGATACAATTATTATGATGATGATGACGACGATGATTGTTGATCTTGTTGTTCTGCTTCTTCTAGGCGAGCGCACAAAATGTGTTAATGTGTGAGAAGTTTGATTTTTTTTGTATTTGGTGGCAAGAAGTTATTTCTCTCCCTCTGCCTAGCGGTTTTTGCAACTAATTAAAGGCAGCGAGCAAAGTCAAATGACGCAGCATGTTTGTGGTACAGATACTAGATACGAAAGATACATTTGTATCTACATTTACTCTAAGTATATGCAGCACATCTTAACAGACAACCGCAAAACTGCGACGCATTCAAGCAGAAAGTCTAACGATTGCTAATTACAAGACAACAAAAGCAGAAGCAACAACAAGGAATTGTGAGATCATTGCGCCGTAACCAAATTGCCAGTTGAGCTTCAATAGAAAGCTGCAAATTTGGCCATAAAAAAGAGCACAACAAATTAAATAAAAGCCAAAGTATCTTTAAATGCACAGCAACAAATACGTGATGTCTGATGACTGAAACAAATCCGAACTTATGTCAGCTTAGTCTTAACAAATATTCTGATCTAAAGTTTGAGTCGAATTTTATGCTCCATTTTACACTTAGTAAATTTATCGATTTGAACTTACCTTGTAGACCTGGCCGTAAGTGCCATTGCCAACGACCTCGATGAGCTCAAAGATACCAGCTGGATCCTGTAAATAAAGCAACAAAAGACAAAGTCAAGGATTAGTTTAGGCCACATTTTTAATAACAGGCAATAAAATAAACACAAAATTTACAAATGACCGGGAAACGCCCAGAAAAAATCCTTAGCTGGAATGCATAGACAATGAGACGAGGATGAGTTCAGTTTGGATTTGGGCGTGGCATACGAACACTTAACAGAAAGCAACAACAAAAAAACTACATTGAGTTATTTTCTTGTTTGTTTCTCTTTGTTTGTTTGTGTAAACAAATTATTAAGGCACAATAATACAAATAAGGAAAAGCAGCCGAGAATGAAGCGTTAAAAATAAAAGGCAGCATTTAATACAAAATCCCAAATCCCCTTGACTTCATACTCCCCCCACGCCTCTGGCCCACCCCTTCCCCAGTTCCAGTCAAGCCATACAACAACAAATCGCATGCGAGTTCATTGACACTCAAACTCACGAGCGAAGCACGAGTCTACAGACACGATACTTGACGACGTGACACGAGCTCCACTAGACAGATGACGGGTGGCGAGTGGGGAGGAGTCGCTAAGACAAATGCCAATTAAAATAACAATTTCAACAGGTAACTAACTGACTTTTACTTAATTTCTTCTGCTTTTTTGACAGTAAAACAAGCGAATGGGGGAAGGGGGTGACACGGAGCAGTCAGTCAATGCTCTAAATTCCGTTTATGACAGGGCTAAAAATACGACAGGCCAAAAGGGTTTAAAGGGCAGACAGGTGAAGAACACTAGAGCAGGTAGACAGTTACTTGGGAAGACATGCAAGTTTAGCATAAAATGTATAAAGGTGAAAATGCAGTTCACAAATGCGATTAGCATAGAGTGGATTAGAGAGTGGGGGAAGGAAGGAAGAAAGGGGGAAAGTAGCACAAAACTTATAAAAAATTAATTATGCAGGAAATAAATTCTGAATTCTTTTCAACAAACTTTATTTTCACTAAACATAAGTTTTAAAAGATTTAAGCTCTTGTTTCCAGCTGATTAGTTAGCACTTAAAGTTTCTTCGTTTGCTTTTCGCTCCTTAAGCGTTCTTTTTTTCAACGTCTCTCATTTCATGGGTAAAGAGCTCCATTGTAACGGTGAATGCACTTGGACTCGCTGCGATTTCTCAACGATACTCTTTAAAATGCTTCAGCTGCACAACACTAAACAAAAACAACAAAATACCTTCCCCTTCCATGCCTGCTACCTCCATCCCTCTCACTCCCACTATCCGTTCATTCAGACAAAAAGCTGAGCTGCTCTTTGGGGATAACGGTAGTTGTAATTTGCAGGCTCTGCTTGTTGATGTGCTCAAGCAGCAACCGCAGGAATTATAGAACACAAGAACAAAGCGACTGTCGAAAATAAAAAGTGAAAAAAGCACAATAACAAAACTGAAAACAGCAAGCGGACAGACAGACATAAGTAAAGCAAAAAGAAGGAATGAGATGGAACTATTGAAAGCTGTCTTAAGTAGATTTATGTCTGCCTTCAAATGAGCCATCGCTATCGTATTTCCCCTCCCCCAACGACTTTTTGTCTCCTCCTGCTCCTGCTAGAGTCATTGTTGTTGCGCTGGCTTGTGGTTGTTGGTGTTTGCGCAAAGTGTGTCAAACGCATGCAGCAGTTAGGGGTGTATGTGTGTGTGAGGGAGTGTAAGTAAAAATAGGGGGAGCGAGAGTGAGCAATTACTGCTATTTCTGACTGATTACTTCACGTTGTAAAAATCAATTAAAAATGCACGAAAAAATGAGCCAAGTGTTTGTTTGATTCCCCTTTGGCGAAGGGCAAAAACAGCATCGTGACTCATTAGCGTTGACATGTTAGGCAAAAAATAAGGGGTTGGGGGAGTGGAGATGGAGAGTTGTGAATTGTTCTGTTCACAGAGCGCGTTGCTTAGCTGCTGCAGTCGATCTCTTTTTACTCTCTCTCTCTCTCTCTCTCTTTTCTGTCCCTGGGATTCGCTTGTCGTATTATTTGTTGAGCACAACTACAAACAAAAACTAAAACTAAACAAGTCGCTTGCAGAGACTTGTCTAAAACTCGCTGAGGCTGCTGTTGACTCGCTTTTTTCTCTGTTTACTGGGCAGACTTGTTGTTGGCAAAACTGGATTTCATTTTGGTCGCATTCGAAGCTTGTGGCCCAGTTAGAGCAGCAACACATGCATAAGCAGTCAACTGTGTGTGTGTGTGTGTGTTTGCATTAAGGAGACTCGCCAACAGGACTGACTGCATATTGAACGCCCATGCAAAAATAATGTAGTTGTATTTTGCATATAACAGACAGAAAGAGTGGAGAGTTTTGGGAGGGTGGGTAGTGAGATGGATAAGACATATGTAAATGCAAACGTGTGTCTAGTTTTATGCCCGTGTGTGTGAGTGTGCGTGAGATGTGAAATGAACAAGTTCTGTAGTCAGTCAGTAAAGACTTTACCTAAAAAACTTGCAGATATTTGTCATTAAGTTAAAAGACAATAAAATAATCAAAACAACTACTTAACTAAAAGACAGTCTGCACAAAATTGATTTAAAAAAACTTTAAATTTAATTAGTAAAATAAAACTAAAAATATTATTTCTTTGCGTAGTAATTTTATAATATTTACTTATTTTGATTTAAGATGCAGCACATCATTATTTACTTCTCTTTAAGCCATGTATTAAGATTAAACTGACAGCAATGTAAACTTGGTTAGTACTAAAAGTCACGCAATGGGAAATGGCAAATGGCTAAGAATCCAAAAAATCAAGGAGTGTGTAATTATCCTAATGTATCAAATGCTATTTATGTTAATGTATTTATTATGTATGTGAGTGTGTGCATAAATCTACATACAAATGTGTATACATCTGGAGGAAATATTCGCTTTTGTAATTTTCGTTTTTCCCCGGTGTATTTACCCAGCCATATTTACTTAACCCACAATCAGACCAAACCCAAAACATGTGTGATTTTTTTTCCATTTGTATTTTTTCTTCCACACAGCAACTGCACAAATTGCAGCACTCAACACAACACACACACACAGGCGCACACACACCAAATGTGGGCGAACACGTTTTTATCGCACAAAACCAAATGCAATAAACGTTGATTAAAATAAATATACAAACGCATAAAAGAAAAACAAAGACAAAGACAGAGAAAGAGTGCGAGAGAGCGTATGTGTGCCTTTGTTTTGCATGCGTATGTGCGTGTGTGTGAGAGAGAGAAGAGTCGACATATGGACATACACAAAATAATGAAGGCAATCAGCGAAAGGCCGCGACTGCAAATGCTTTAATGCACTACTACAATAACAGAAACACAAGAAGGGAGTGAAAGAGAGCAAGAAGAAACGTATGAATTCAAGCTCATTTGCTCAGCTGGGAATCATGAAATAATTAATGAAATTGCGCTGATTAATGCATTTTCCAAGTGTTTATGTATGTGTGTGTGTGCATTTACTTTTGCTGCACTATCTTATCAGTTAGCGAACGCTCAACACTATCAGGGCGAGAATGGGAACGTAAATAGAAGGAAAGCAGCAGATACAGAAACGGCAGCAGCAACAACAGCAATTGAAGCACATGCCATTCGCCCCGGCCTCATTGGCAGCTTTAAGGACTGTGACCTTTTGTCAAGCAGCGCCTGGATGCTGCTGCGGCACAGACACAGACACAAACAGCAGCATAGACAAGCAGTTTACTATTTCGGGGCACGTATTTCATTGTTTAATGACCTTTAAAAGCCAACGCAGACGCGACGCCCAAGCGCCTGCTGCGAGAAGGCCAACAGCAACAGCGACATCGACATCAGCAGAGGCAGAAGCAGCAACAACAACAGCCAACATACCCCTGCCACCTTTTTTTTAACTTTGCTTTAGCTGCCTTCTTCAGTGCTTCATCATCATCTTCATGTCGTCTGCAAACACATACACGCACATGCATGCATGCACATAAACATATACAGGCACACATACATTTATGCCTGTATGTGTTTACACACGCATGGACATGCTTCTTCTGCTACTGCTGTTGCTGCTTTTAATAAAGTAAACTAAACAATTTTCATTCTTGTCTCGTTTCTTCTTCTTTGACTGTGAAGAATACACATGCACATGCCAACACACACCAATACAAACGCAGTCCACCTTATCCCCACCACCCACCAACACCAGCTGCAAGACAGAGTCAACAAACGGACACTCACATACACATAAACACACACACCCAGCAGTGAGACACAGGCGATACACAGACAACGCTGCTACACTCCTCATCAACACAAGCAAAAACTTTACTTTCTGTGGATGCCGCGCTGCTGCTGTCACTGCCTCTGCTGCCGAAGCTGCTTTAGCCTCAACTTTGAAGCCCCTTTGGGAGACATCGAGCGAAAAGTTGGAGTATTTCGTGCAGAAAACTCACAGCTCTGCGCGTTAAGACACTGGAAAGTCTATCGGTTCACTGAAACTGTCGCAGCCTTGTTACATGAACTATTCTAAAGTTGCTTTAATTTACAGCGTGTATCCAACAGGAATTCCGAATGAGTTTCTAGTTCGAATTTATGTTGGCTATTTTATAATATTTAATTTATACTTTAATAACTATTAAACAATTTTATTGATTTCATTATTATTTTACTAACTAAGAAATATTCTAGACCACTGCTACACTACATTGTTCCACTGTAGAATGTATTTTCCACAGGGGCATTGTGTGCCGCCCATCGTTGGGCGGCAGTGGTGAGTTCATGAAAAGTGGTGAATGTTTGCTGAAAGAGAAAGGCAAAGCAAAGCATAGGCAAAGGCAATGGCAACGGCAACGCGTGCGATTCGTGTGCGTGTGGGGCATTTCATTGAGAAACGAAAAATGTAAAAGAGGAAAAGCAACAACAACAACAACTATAAACAAGACTCGGCAAAAGACGCTGACACCGGCCGGTCACTGCTGCGCCGCGTCGCTGCTGCCTGTGGGGTGGTGAATTTGAGGGTGTACATGATATTAGAGGTTTATGGGAGTAATTGGGTGGTGTGTGTACGCAAAGAGAGCGACTAGCAAATACTTGATAATTAACTCAAACAAAATGCAATGCCAATATGCTATTATTAATGCTAATTATAAGTTATTATGTTTCGCATTATGCGGTTGTCTTTAGGTTGGGGGAGAGTGGGAGTGCTACGAATGTGGGCGTTACCATAGTCATGCTTATACTTTAACAACAATTTGCATATGCATACTAAGTGAGTTGATTTATGTTTTATTAAACAACAAAGATACAAAGATAAATTCCATAAATTAGTTCAATGACACACGACTGTCACGACTCCCAACAAAGAAATTCTTATCAGATTACAATAACTTTAACACGAAATCGATAAGTGGAAAACTGCAGTAATCAGCTGTAAACATTTTGGCACTCTATTTTGATTGAAGTTGAGTTTTGAGAGATGGGCAGCGGAAAATAATAATATAGGGTGCGGGGATATAAAAAACTAAGCAATACGGAAATTGCTTTTTTAAAAATAACGAAAAAACGCCATGCACACATGGCCACACCTTGCAGTCCAATGGGAGAGAGGGAGAGAGAGAGACTCCAGCGGCACATTTAATGAAGTAGTTTTCTGTTGTTGTGCATGCTTCGACTATTGTTGAAGCTGTTAAGCTTACCTTAAGTGACGTCAAATCGATATCATCCAATGAACAATTCACCGATTGTGCCAGTTGTTGTTGGTGCGCCATTTTGATTTGCTATTTTTTGTGTTATTCTGCCTGCTGCGGCGACGGTGGCGACGACGTCGGCGGCTGCTGGTGCTGATGCTACTTTACACAAACACTCGCACACACTGCTATGCAGGCTATGCACACCAACGCACACACATATATACGCACACACAGAAGCACTCGCCGTCAACAGAGCCTCACAAAAAATTTTCTTTCCGCTTATTTATCGCTTGTTACTTTTTGTTGTTTATAATTTTGTATTTTTATGTTGGAACTTAAAAGCATACAATTTAATTATACTCGCATTCCTGGCAATTGACAAAAAAGAAGACTATTATATACGGCAATTAAGAAAATAAACTATTTGGCTATCAAATTTTGTATTTGTTGCTGCTCTGCCCATACAACTTTTCTCTTTTGTCAGTATGCGAATGCGAGCGAGTGTGTGAGTGAGTATGAGCGTTTTACTTATGTGTTCCGTGTGTATGTGTGTAACGTTTGGCAAAACGGGCGCGGCACGCACTTTTTTGCATTGATTTTAATGCAGGCACTCAAGTGAAATTAATAATTATATGGAATTTAACATTTAATATTCTTATTCTTCATCGGATTAATCACACACAATACGCACACACACTCACAATTTCAGCTCTTCGTTATACACAAACACACACACAATTGTACATACAACGAAGTATATGTATACGTATGTTTGTGTAGGTAGACAGGAAAAAATCTGCCACTCGCTTTTTCTCTTTGCCTTTCTGGAGGGCTGATGAAAATAAGATTTTCGATATTATTTACATACTTAACGCGCACTGCGATTAGGTTTATCAATTTTGCATTATTGGCACAATGTACAACTGACTTGCCTATTTCTTGCAAGTTCCGGTTTGTGCAAGTCGATGGAAAAAATTAAATAAATTTCGCGAGCGACACGGACGCGACACACGTCCGAACTCCGACGCAACAACAACAGAAATGTTACTTCCCAGCTGTCTGGTCACTCTTAGCTCACCCATTCAAAAACAAATTTTAACAGAAATCTGTAATGTTATTAACAGAGCTCAGTATTTTTTCCAAGATACTTGTACATATTAAAATTTAGTTTTCGGCTTTACAAATTTGACTCACCCAAAAGTAAAGAATACAATGTTAATTCTAAACTACCACTAAGTTCAAACGTATCTTAATTTTTAACACAATAGAATACGCAGTAGAATAAACACAATATAAATGTACTTTCCCGTAACAGCCGATATATTACATCGATATATTTAAATTCAAGAACAACAATTTAATTTTGGTCGAGTTTTTAAATAAATAAACAAATCAGAACTTATTTTAGTTGTATTTTTGCGTTACGATTTGTGACCACAACAAAGTACTCTTTATGCTGTATAGGTATTTTAAAATTTACATATCGATATCGTAGAACTTTGCGAGCGCTCAAATTGAAGCTGGTTGTACTAAACGGACTGTTATACTCCAGAAGTTCTATTTTTTTTAACGAACTTTAATCCAAGTGTGGCCGAAGATCGTAGTTCGAATTATACCTAGCTCATTTAAAATATACCACAGAGATGTGCTGGCTCTCGCTGCCAACTTCATGCGACTCACTTTCGCGTTGAGATACGTGGTTTAACGTTACGTTACTCACTTTGCGTTTACGTCAGCAACCATAATAATATTCAAAATTTTTCTTTAAGGCAATAAAATGCATTTAGTAAATGTTTGTTTTATTATAATAACTATAGCTCAGTTACATAAACGTACAATGTATTGCATGACGTAACCTACCAGTACCAGTTTTAAAAGTCTTTTTTAAAATTAAACTAAAAACAAGAGTATATATATTATTTTGTTTTTAGAGCTACTTAATTTTAAGTTGTGGCTTATTTGAGACGATAAGCGATTTATTGAATAAAATTAAGCGCTGCAAAGCCCGATCTACGCACTTAAAATTAAAATTAGAGTTTAAAAATAACGGAAATGTTCCGAGTCAAAGAACTTGGAACTCATGAACGACTTAAATTACAAACCAGCGAACAAGTTCAGTAGTTCAGTTGGACAAACACGTTCACTTGAGCTTGTTCCGAACGAGGCGACACGAGTCTGCAACCATTGTGAAGCCAGATCGCGAGTTGGCAAGACGTGCGTGAAACGAGCGCGCAACTCTAACGAATTTCATCCGTACTATAAAGCAACGTACCAACAAAAGTGCCAACAACAAAAATAACAAATGTACATACAAACATACTGTGTAAAATACAACTTAAAGATTAATAAGAACCAAATCGTTTGTGCTTAACTTCTTCTGTTTAAGCCATTTAACTGTTCTGCTGACCATTTATACACGTTCATGTTATTGTTGCTGTTGTTTTTGTGCTAATTAGAAAGAGCAACGGCGTCGACTGCTACGCCGGCGTTTTAGAACGCGGCTATCTAATTGTTGGCCCAAAAACAAAAAAAAAGCGGCGAAGCTGGTTTTTGCGCATCGTTGTGTGTGTGTTTGAGAGTGAGAGAGATCAGTGTGAGAATGTATGTGTGTGTGTGTGTTTGTGCATTGGAATTTGTTAAAACGCGATCGTATTAAGGTCAAAAGCAACAAGTGACAAGCAACAGAAAATACAAAAGCATAAATTAATGCCTTAATATTAATACAAGCGTAGCAGCAGCTAAAAACAACAAATTAATAATAAAGATAAGAAGGGGAACAAATGTTGTCATTTCCTACGCTTAAATAATTCTTTTCAATTAAAGATTTTTTCGGGCTTTTTCTATTGCCAACAACAACAGAACAACCGACCAAAAAAAAAACAAAAACGCAGCAGCAGTTAAAGAACGCCGCGCATAACAAAACCAACAACAACAACAACTTTCCGGTTTTCTCTTTGCTCCATCCTCTCAGCATCTTCTTCTTTATTCTTATTTTGTTACGTGCGTTTATCGATCTTCGTGGCTTACGCGTTTTTTCCGTGTGGCTGCCAAAGAAGCGCTCAAAGCAATTGAGCATAAGAGACAGAGAGAGAAAAAGTTGTGGAGCGAGAGAGAGTAAAACGCGTTTAAGTCTAGTATTGTGATAATTATAATTATAATAATAAATAAAAATTGAATTCAAATCGCAGCGCCACACAATCAACAGCAACAACAACAACAACAACCGCATCAACAAGTCAACGCTGCGAAGCTGCAGGACATAAAAGAAAGGAAGGAGTGAACGGGATAGAAAGAGAAATCACGCCGTCTTGTTTTGTGTGTGAACGTGAACGCGAACGTGAAAGAAAAAAAGAGAAAGAAAGAGAGCGCGCTTAAAGGAACGGAAGCTGTAAACAAAACACAACACAAAAAAAACATTTGGATTTTTTTTGTTGTACAGGATTTGAACATAAATCATTCACGCTGGATTTGGGATACTACGAGGCTGTCAAAGGTAAACAAAATACACACACTTACAAACAAACATATACACAGACAGTTTTGTACAACGAATTTTTATGCAACAGTTAAGCGAATTTCGATCAACAAGAAAAATAACAATGAGTTTCCATTCAATACAATTTTTTATGCAGTCAACGAACGCACCTGAGAGACAGACACACGTTTTTATAGCGTCCAATAAGCATAAGCCACAAAAAGAGAAATAAATATGTGTATATAAAAAAGGCACTCAAAACTTGTTGCATAATCGCCAATTCGAATCCAGTTTGGCTCTCAAACTGTACAGTTGGAAAAGGGCGCACATTGCGTGCGTCGCAGTCATAAAATTCCGATCGCCGTCATAGTTTTCTTATTAGCATAAGTGCGACAAAGAGAAAGAGTGCGACAGACGGAGAGAGCGAGAGAGAGCGAAGCCAGTTTACAGGTGGGTGATTAAAGCCTGACTTCGTCGTGGCCGTAAACTAGGCTAAATAGGGTCTCTAGCCAAAGCACGTTTTTGTCTACTACGACTGACTATATGGTCGGTCGGTCTGTGGTCTCGCGCGGCGGCTTGGGCTTGGTTTTATTTTTAAACCGCATTCCGCTTGGCATTTGCCACTTACATGCACACAAACACACTTACACATACAACCAGATAACTGTTAATGTTAACGTTGACAGCGGCAAACAGTTTAACAGGCGTTGTGCATACAACGGCGCTCGGTCGGCTCTGCTGTGATTTAAAGACAATTGAGACTGAGCGGCAATTGCACTAAATTCAATTACGCTTAACGGGGGCAGCAAAAGGCCAACGACACTCACAAAGAAGTGCAGGAGTTGCAGTCCGCACCCAAAGAAATCAAAAACAAACTTGATAATTCCATAAATGCAGTCCGGCAGCGCTTGTCAAACTGTAAATGGAATGGAATAAGTATACAAATTCCTATTGGCAAAATTCAAGTTGGTCCATTTGATTCTTTTGCTTTTGTGCTTTTGTTTTCATTCTTTGGCTGCAGCTGCTTCTTGTTGCTGCACTGCTTGCACTCATTACACTTGTGCTTGCTCTCTGTCTGTCTGCCTGTTTCGTTGTTCTTGTTGTTGGCGTTGCATTCTTTGCGCAATTTGTGCGCTGTACTTTGTTGTTGTTGATTTTTCTGCTTTTTCTTTTACATTCACAACTGAAAGTTGGCCACTCTAAAATCCTCAAATATTCCAGTTACATTTCCAGTTTCCAGTCAATCAATCACAGCACTCTATTTAGCGCTGCAATCAATCAAAACCACCAAATGCGCTGAATTGAATAAAATTGAAAGAAATTCATTTATTTTGAATTTTTGAGCGGCTTCCCTTTTTTCGAGAAATTGTACAAGGTTTGCCGCCTGCGCCACCCACTCCCCTGGAAATGATAATGATAAACATTTTTAATGATAATTGCCTCAAGTATTTTTTTATGTGGAGTGGGAGACTAACATGCTCGTAATTAATTGGAATTGGCTGGAAAGTTCGTAAGACCTCTTGAACTAGCACTAAACTGGTTCAATTAACGGCACTGAACTTGGAAACTGTGCAGGAAACTGAAAATAATAAAGAGTGTATATAATTAGTGTATTTTTAAGTGAAATCATCCAAAGTTGTTACCAACTAATGCTACAATCTACTGTTAGTAATCGTATTACAAATCTACTGGGTTATCGGCACGATTTCTATGACAAATTCAGTTCAATGATGTTGCACTATAATACTACAAATTATATTGATTCAAAGTCCAGTAATGAAAAACATTTAATGAATACTACTAAAAATATTGAATTAAATTTAAATATAAATATATATACTTATGTCATGCGACAAATTTATATATATTTAAAATTGATAAGAAACCCCTTCACGATCAATTTGAATGACAATTTCGAGCGCTATTTTTGGCGAATTCATGACATTGAAGGAGCATTCCAGTTTCTTTTATCGCCCAACAACAAGCAGCAGGTAAATTCCATTTGACATTTGATGGAAATACATGTGCAGTTTAGCTTAGTGCAAAATACAGTTGGGGACATGAAAATAAGACTGATAACTTAAGCAGTGATAAGAAATAATTACAAATAGGCCAGTAAATCTTATTTAAATAGAATAGAAATTAAAATACTTTTAAGCTAAAGCGCTACTATTTAAATGCACACTGCTGTGCATGCAAATGTAAGTGTCTCCAAATGTGTGTCCCTGACTGTGCGCGTATGTGCATAGATAGTTCCAATTGGATGAAGCTGGTTGCCAAGTGTGTCAAGCAATTAGAAACAACCGTAAGTTAAAGTGCAAAACTAGAGAAAGACCAAGTGCGAGTGAGACCGAGAACGAAAGGGGGGAAGAAAGGGAGGCAGCAAGATCATGTCTTTTCACTTTGTCTGGCAAACAAATGCGGCCAAGTGGTTTTTGGGAACGCCTGAAGTTCACTTAAAGCCATTTTCATTTTCTAGCCATTCAACTCGGTATACCCTGTAAAAAAGTGGCACGGGAAACGTGCCTAATCGAAGCCACTAGCGCAGCTGTAATTAAAATAGTTTAAAATAACAGTCTATAAACATTTTATTACAGCACTTAACGACTGTCCATTATGCTAAAAGCTACAGCTGTTAAAACAAGCAGTTGCCATAACATAACACTGTTATTTGCATAACATAGAAGTGTAATGAGCTTAACATGTTAGTTTACATGAAAATGTAATTGTTTACAGGATAACCGCTGTTCGTTCATTCATTTGCGTACATTCCTTTTGGCGAGTTTCCTTTTTTTCGCTCTTTCGTTCGTTTGCCTTTTTCGCGCGCGCCAAAAACAGCGATTTAGTCAAAGAGCAACAACAACAACAACAGCAGCAGCAGCAGAAATAAATGCACATTCAAGGCTACAACAGCAGCAACAACAAATCGATCTGCTCAAACTGGTTTTTCCAACTTGTGGTTTGCTTTCTTTTTTCGTTGGTGTTGTTGTTGTAGCCAAAAAATATGCTAAAGTCATATTGCAACAACAACAATTCGTAGTGAAGAGAGCACAGGAAATGCATCTTACAGATACACACACACCTCACACACACTCCAACAAAGTTACATTGACTTTATAAACAATTTGCACGATTTTGCAGTGGAATTGCAGTTGCATATTTTCATTGCATTGTTTATTTATCTTTTTCTTTTGTATTTTCTTTTCTTAACTTGTTTACATGTGTACAGTGTGTGTGTGTGTGTGTGTGTGTGTGTGAAGGGTCAGTCAGTTTTTATGTTGTTTACTTGGCACTCAACGTTGTACAATGTGTGGGATTTTGGCAATCAGACAACTTAAAAACAAGCAAGAACACTGCTCGACTTTATTGAGCCCAGCTAAAAATAGTTTAAACGAAAAAAAAAGAAGGGAATGAAAAGAATTGTTAACAAATTGTGTAATAGCTTTGTAGTGAAAGTCACGCTACATTCGTCAAGTTTGTCATAATGATCTTTCGTCAAGTTGCACTCAGCGAAAGTTCAGTTGATCAGTTTTGATAGCTCTCAAAATTAATCCGCTTTTATTTCGTTTTATTGTAGGTTGGGTTTTATTTGTCTACCTTTGGCAGCTCTATCGGCATAAAATAGTATTATAATAGTAATAATAAAAGGTCTGTTCCAACTCACGGTTCACCTGTTCCATTATCATAGAAAAATCAAATCGCTGGCAACCTTGAAACTCGCCTCGCCTTCCGCTGACTGAGTGAAATTTCTCACCAAAAGCGACTTCTCTCTGCCACTCTTCCCTCTCCCCCCCCCTCCCCCTTTTGTTTTGCTTTTTTGGTTTTACTTTTCTGTGTTTTTTTGTGCTTTTGTTTTTGAGTTTTTGTTTTCAAGTTTGTAGTCGCTCCATAAACAATTTTAAGCAGCTTGTTGTTGCTTTTATTGTGTTTTTTTTTGTTAACTTATTTATTATGTAGCTAGTTTTTTTTTACGGAATTTGGCTAATCAAGTCAAGTGTTTCGAGTTTTGAGCAAAAAGGTGGCTTTAGCTATCGTTTGTTCTATCGAAATTCTTTGAATATCTGTAAGTTAGTTGGGTAATTCATTAAAACTTTTCCTAACGTATCTATGAAACCTTAGCTTATTTCTTATCTTAATATCTATAAGTTAGTTGGGTAATTTATAGAAGTAGATCGACTCAATGAACCCTTAGCTCATTTTTAATCTCAGCGATTGTATCTAAGAAATTGAATTTATTACTAGTATTTGAAGTTGATTCATAGCAAGCGGATAGTAAAGAAATGATTCATCGTTCTTAAACTTTCATCTCTGAATTTCAAGTTTGGCAGAGGAAGTAATTTATCAAAATGTAGCTGAATAATTAATAAAACTCAAGAGTTTCTTATAAGAAAAATAATTCTTATAGGTTTTTACTTTATTTGTTTGCAAAAACTACACTCTAAAGAACATTAAACTTTAGCTAGAAAAAGCTTATCAGCAGACGCTCGACTGCCTGCCTGGCTGGGGGCATTCAATAAAACCAAAACCTTAAAAAATGAGTAAACTTATCGCAGCCTTGACGCTGGCTTTAATTTCGGCAAATTGCTGGCAATCTGGAGCTGAGCACCCCAAAAACAACAAACGAGTCAAATTTAATAACGAATCTGCGAAGTTGCCTCTGCTGCAGCCTCGACCGCGAGTCCAATCAAAATATTTAGCTTATTAGTTGCCAAAAGTCAACAGAATTCGCGTCTCGTGAGAGTTGGAGGCAATAGTTTACTGCGCCGACGCAGATGTCGACGCAGAAGTTGACGCTGACGGCGCCGCAGCAGCGGACGACGACTTCACATTAAGCATACGCCGCATGGGCCGTTTGCTTTCAACTGTGATCTTGCCTCGGGCAATTAATTACATTTTGCGCACTTTGTTTCCGCTTTACACCGGGCGTTGCTAGAATTTCGTAGTCTCAGTTGCTGTAATTATTTTCCCAGTACGGATAGCTTGTAGTATGCCTCATTTTACTGCCTCAGCCTCAACCTCTTCGACAAAAGACAAAAGCAACGAAAGGCAAAAAAAAAACGAAAAGAATGAAAAAGAAAGAAGGGAAAGAATATAAAGATGAAGCCATAAAAATGCCGCTGCTTTGGCCGCTTCCCCACTTGGGCTTTTGTATTTGTGCAGCTGCCTCGGAAGGTGTTGTATGATATTGCCCCCAATGCCGGCCGCTGTGGGGCATTGATTTTGATGTTGCAACCAGCATAGCGGGAAGTGGCAACGCCAGCTAAATGCGCTTTCAATTGAAAAAAAGGGTTTTACAGAACAGAGCTTAAATTTATGCATATATTAAAAAAAGTTTAACAAAAATTTGTTTATTAATTTTAAATTAAAAAAAAAATTGGGTAAAAATTAAAAAGGGCGTCCTAGTGTTAAAACTCTTACAGTAAATACATTAAAGTATTAAAAAAAATATTTTTACAAGCAAAATAATATTAATTTTTTAGTAAATACATAAATTTCTAAAGTTGAACAAAACATAGTAAGTTTTTACATTTAAGTATTAAATAAAATTATAGATGCAATAAAAAAATATATATTTTATGGCGTCATGTATTACGCTTGTGTTATAAAATAATATGCTTTATGGGGTCTGCCACGCCTGCTTCTGCCTGTTACATACTTTGCACAAACCCAATAGAGTATAAACAGTTTTTATTGATTACAATTAAATACTAACTACTTCTTTAAGCTCCAACTCTTTCTAGTCTGACCAACAGCCTTTGCCAGCTGCCATACCCTATTGCCCTAGGGTATAACAGCGCGCAGCTAACTGCGAAGACTGCGCATTTGTGCGCTACTCGTAAATTGTTGGCCCCCTTTTTTGCATACGCTTTCCACACTCACGTACTCGTACTCGTATTCAGATTCAGCTACGTACTCGTACTCGTATTCGTTAACATATGTGTATAAATTATGCCCTAAGCGTTGTCCGACCATCGATCGAAATCAAAAAGCGTAACAACAAAACAGAAAAACAGCAAACAGAAATGCCAAAAATTCTTTGCTCTCTCAATTCCATTCGGTTCAGTTCAGTTCGGTTCAACTCAGCTCAGCTGTGAAATGTGAGCCAAGACGAGTCCAAAACCAAAACCAAAACCAAGACAAAGCCTCAGGTTGAAAGCATAAATAAATACCCGAGGTTTAACTTACCTTGTTGGCAGCTTTTGCTGCTCCTTCAACTATGTAGTACGTACGCAAATATGACATTCTTGGGCGTACTTTTTGAACTGTTTTTAGCTCGTTCCACTTCTTACACTCGTGTGTAGACCTTGCTCCAGTGCTAGACAGTATACCATGGTCTAAATTAGCTTTAAGATGACAGATAAAACTCAAAAACAGATTTTAGATACCCAAATTGAAGCTTAAATTTATTTACTAAAATTCCACAAATTGGCTAAAAAGCTGACAATTTGAGGCTATTTCTGGAATGCAATTCCACGGTATCTTGTCCGGCGGAAGAGTTGATTTACTATAAGTACTTTGACCAGGCAATTTATGAGCTTATTTGCGGCACCAACTACGATAGATAAAGCCGACAGCACAAAAAACAACTCAAAATAAAATTGCTGCCTTATCAATCGACGCAGGTGCGATAAATAAACATTGCAAAAAAATAAATATTGAGTGCGAAAATAGAACTGCAGAGAAGTTGAAGTATTGCAGCACTTACCAAACAGGGAGCTATACTCATATATGGCACAAAGGTATATATATATATTCATGATGTCAGACGCGAGTTTCGATCAGTCTGAGTCACTGAATAGCTGTACAATCTAGTCATGGCTGAGAGCTAACTGTCTAACTGTCTGTCTTGATTAATTAGCTGGGAACATACGCTCTCTATTTCCCTACTCTTGTCTCTAGTTCTCAATTATCTCTCTACATCTCTCTAGAGATTCGGAATATGATGATGACGCGAAATGAGTGTCGTCGTCGTTGTTGTCTTGGCGCTCAAGTCATTAGCAATTAAAATGGCCCATAAAACTTGGCATTTCAAAAAGTTTTTTGCATTTGAGCTATGGAAATTTTAAAAATACAAATTTGTATAACAGTATTTTTATTTTAAGTTTTAAAATATATTTACTATATATTATATATATTTTTTGAAACTTATAGTATTTATTCATAGTCGATTTATAAGCCTTGTTTTCCCAGCTCTAATTTGCATTCAGTTTACGTTCAGTTTATAATCCTAACCTTGGATGCCAGTCTCTCCCTAGCTCTCCCTCTCCCTCCCTCTCTCTCTCTCCCACTCTCTTAACTTGTTCTAAACCCTCTATAACAACTAATGCAAATATCTAAAGTTGTCTCACTCGAACTCGTGCTGTTTTTTCTGTTGCATAAATTTATAAATATTACTTTAGTATTTGCTTTAGCTTTTTATTTTATTGTTATTGTTGTGCACACATATTTTGTTATTGACTTTCGACTGGTTTGCTGAAGCTAATAATCTAAATTTAGGTGGAAAATATCATTAACATGTTGAGGAATTACACTTTAAAAATAAGTTAATTCAAAGTTAACGGGAAAAAATATGAAAAACTTCAATATTTCTTAGTTTACATGTAAATGACTTACTTTGCTATGAATCATTCCGTTTTTACAGCTAAAAAAAAGGTTAAAGGTTTGACACCTTAGCTGGCTATAGCTAGAAATATTTGTTTAAGTTTAAGTGTTGGGCAAACAAATTTTAACAGTGTATTTAAAATGGAAAGTTGTGATTTCAGATTGTTATGTAATCTATAGCTTATCTTAAAAATGTTTAGGTGCTGCACTAAATAAGCTGATAATGTTTAGTAGAAGACTTTAAGATTTATTGACTTTAAATTGGAAGTATGTAAAAAACATTTGTATAATGTTAAAGTTCTAAGTAAACCTAAGAAAACACATTTTTCATGCTGTCAACTCTATGTTTATTCTTTTGTTTAGTTGACAACTCTTTTTGGCAGTGTTACCAACACTTTGACAAGGCCGTAAAGTCAGCTCAGTGTAGGGTATAATTACACGGTTAAATAACAAAATATTTGCTTAAACGCTGACATCAACCAGGAATTGGCAGCGAGTAGAGCGACAGAAAGAGACAGTGAGTGGTAGGAAGAGAGTGAGAGAGAGAGAGAGAGGAGAGAGAGAGAGAGGGCAGTGAAGAGCGGCTGAAAATTGAAAGGAGAATTTTAAACCCATGTGTTGGAACTACAAATTTTGGTTGCTTTCCAAGATTATTTACCGGTTTCTTCAATTCCATTAAATTGTTGCGTCTGTTTAGCATTGTGGCGTGAAGTTAAATGTATTTTTTCCATTTTTCTTGTTGTTGTTTTGGTTCATTTTGTTTGGCTTATTTATTTACGATTTTTATTGTGACGCGTTTGCTGCGGCGTCTTTATCGGAGTTTGGAATTGAGGCTCTGGGGAGACAGTTCTCGAGGCAACACTCTATCAATTTGCATATGCCGAAATGTGAAACACGTTTTGCTTTTGGCTTTTTTTTTTCCACTTTTTTGCATTGGCCACCCGGCAACGGGGCAGGAACGTGGAGTCGCCTCCAACAACGCGGGGCATTAAGGATAGATAAGCAGAGTAGAGTTGAGCTGCTCGACTGTTGTGTGCCCAGTTTTAGTTGGGTTTTAAAGTAGACTAGTAAGAAAGGCTACAGTCGAGCGCGCCGACCTTAAAAGACCCCGTACTCTATCGAATGCGAGGTTTTCCATACATATGAGCAATTTTTAACCGATTTTTCCTATGAGAGTTATAGGCTAAAGTCGTCCCATCCAGATCAAATTTGGTGAGGATAGTTATCAGAGCAAATTTTCAAGGTCTGCTCTAATACAAAACTGATCTGTGTTCCCAGTAGTCCTCATATAGTCCACTCCTAGTTCTACAGTCTCACAGATTCAGCTGTTTATATAAACACCCTTGGGGTAACTGGGCTTAAATTAATACGTTTTAGATAGTTTCATGTTGTAGACAAGTCAGCAACGAATAACATGCTAAACGGCTTTAAGATAGTGAAAAAAAAAGCTAGAAAAAATCCACCCGAAAACTCTGAAAAGATTCCACAGATAATGCTGTTTAGAGTAGAGTCTGCTAAGATAACTTTTATTACGGGAATTATAAAGCTATTTATTTATAGCCTATGCTACTGTGCTTTAAAGTCTAAAACAATTTATGCAAATGAAGAGTGACCGCAGAATGTTGAAGAATTCTACAAAATCCACTCAAATTTGTGTCTTGCTCACTCGCTGCCAATTTGTTGTTATAACGTCATCAAAATTGAATTTTATCGTGTAATTTTAAACGCTTTTCGTATTTATTTCTTTTTATTTTTTATTAATTTTGTATTCAGTTGTGAACATTGTGCGGTTTGCGCAACGTGCTTTGGAGTACAAACTGCAATTGGCAGTAGAAATCGGAATTATGGTTGCTTTGAATGTTTTGGTTTGGTTTAGATTGGCTTGAGTTGGGTTGGGTTCTGTTGGGGGTTTCTGTAATAACAAACCCATATCAGAGTTCGTGTCTCATCAAAAACACATTGAAATCGTTTGAAATTCATTTAAAACACATAACTCTGCGCTTTAAAGCCTTATCACATGTTGTTAACAATCCACAAGGTTATTGTCCATTAAGAATGTAAAAAACTTTCAAAACACTATCAACGAAATAAACACAATATTTTTATATTTATTAATGGCCTTTTCTTAAACATAAACGAGGCAATTTAAATGGTTTTTTAAAGTACAACAAATATGGAATAATATTATTATGATTGAGCCGACACTTGAGTAAATATATATTGACATGCGAAGGGCTGACAGCTTTTAGGGGGGCAACGACAGAGAGAGAGGGAGGGAGGTAGGGTGGTAGGGAGACAGCGACGTTCTCAGGGCTTAGCCAATTAAAAATTCAATGCTCGATTAAAATAGCTAACTCTATCACATGTCTACAATTTACGAGTACGCACACACACACACACTGAGATACAAAAGCATCTGCAAGATACAAGCTCTGACTACGTTCATTTTTCGGGCATCGGGTTACAAAATGAGCTGTCAAATTGAAATTGAAATGTTGTAGAGCCGATCTCTATTGAGATTGTCAACTGTTTGTGCTACATTTTAATTAAAAACTAGGGTTGCTCTAGTATTTCCCCCTTTTGGGCTCAGATAGCAACAGTTAGAAACTCTCAACATGAAATCATTTTTTTTCTTTGATAAGAAAAAGTTTTTTCCGTTGCTTTTGGAACTTCCTGTGAAAACGTCTAACGGAAATATCCGTTGCGTGTGTTTCAGCTGATCGCACTCAGTGTGGTGTGTAAATATTTACCCTTGACTTTGGCCAGGCAAAAGTGTTTGTCATTAGCAAACACTCACTGTACTTTTATGGCAGTAAGTGTGTGTGTGACTCATACCAACCCAATACGCTTGAAGTTTCCCAACTTGGATTCACACGTGTGTATGCAAATTTATACTCAACTTTGGCTTGATTAAGTTACAAAATTAGATACGTTAAGAAGGAAATGATTCGATTCCTTGTGGGCTGCAGCTCAGACAATGCTTATTAATTAATAGATCAGAAGAGAAATGAGCAAAACAGGTTAGGTGTATAGAAGTTTAGCCCTAAAATTAGTATGTAAAAGTCTCTGCCTAAAAATGAATATTAATTTAGTTTGCTCTAGGAATTTCTACCTGCCTAACAGTCCAAAAGTTTCAATTCCATAATTATAACTAATAGAAATCAAATCGAAATCTTTTAATTATTTTATTACATGTCGTTGCGTGGCGATAACTGTAATGATAACACCGTAAACTGTATCTGAGCTTTAATGTATTTACGACTCATTAACAATTTAATGATGACCTCAATTAAGTTTCCAAAATGTGGCAATATTTTCTATGATTCCATTGCCTTTTAGACCCAGTGCTCAAGAAGAGTACAGGGGTTTGCTGGGTTTGTCAGTAGCAAAATGTGTGTAACAGGCAGTAGGAGGCGTTTTCAACTCCATGTATATATTCTTCATTAGTATCAACAGCTGAGACGATATAGAAATGCCCGTTTATCCCTCTGACCGTATCCGTAAATGGATCTTTGGAAATATTTGCGCTAGAGTCACCATATCTTGCCAACGACTACAGATATTAGGTCTATACTCACTCATTATGTGCATGACACAACTATAACTATCCTCACCAAGTTTGATCCGGATCGGACAACTATAGCCTATGGCTCCCATAGAACATATCGGAAAAAAATTTAAAATTTGTATGAAGACATGTAGTGTTTTTTGAGCTATCGCAACCAAACTTACACATTATGTATATAATACCATTATAACTATACACACCAAGTTTGATCCGGATCGACCGACTATAGCCTATAGCTCCCATAGGACATATCGGAAAAAACAGAAAATTTGTATAAAGACATGTAGTGGTTTTAGAGCTATCGCAACCAAAGTCATACATTATGTGTATAGTATCATTATAACTATCCTCAGCAAGTTTGATCCGAATCAATCAACTATAGCCTATAGCTCTCATACGACAAGTTCGTTGAAAATTGCTCACTTGTATGAAAAATTTCGCTTAGAAGAAATTAGAAGTAGTACGGGGTCTTCTACAGTCGTCTCGCTCGACTGTAGCCTTTCTTACTTGATTGTTAACTTCCTCTGGTTACACATTGAATCATAAAGTTATGCGGCTCGCCTTACCTATTAAATAAAAGCATATAAATCAAAAAACCATTATTAATTGATGGATTTATGGCTCCAAAGTTTGCGTGCAACTTTCCTTTGTGCATTATGCAGGGGAAAGTGCTCCAAAGTTGTACTTATTTTGTAAATTTATTGTAAATGCAAAATATCGAATTTTAATGCACTACAATTTTCGGTACTTGGCTAATTTGTTTGGCAAATCAATCAGTTTTAAAACCTTTTGAAATTAACACAACTTTGTAGGTTTTGTGTGTATCTCCAGCTAGTCGTGCAGATAGATTAATGGGCCTATGTCGGCTATAACGAATCTTAATTACACATCAATTAAAAGTAGACATTAAAACGCGTGCTTCAAACAATTTGGCACATAATTAATGAATATTGGCGCCTCTTCCAGACGCACAGCCGTTGGCCATAAAGTCGCAACTTATTGGATCGATTAGAGTTGATAAAACAGCCACACAGCAAAATACTCAAATCAGTTTATTAATCATAAATAATATAAAATGTGAATAGAGAATTTCACTTTTAATTGATTTTTATTGTGTGTGGAGTGAAATTTCGCTCATGGACCCCAAGAATTTATTTATGAAAAAATTCTTTTATTTCTCGACTCGATCGCCTGCTGTTAAATGGCACAAGCTAAATAAATAGCCAAAAGCGTGGATCAATTTTCTACGTCTTCGAGAAGACCACAACGACCAGATCTCGATGAGCGTCAGAGTGGTGCTTCACTGTGGTGTTAAGTGTGGAATCTAATGATGTCATCAGTTGTGAGCATTTCTGGCAAATTTGGCAAAAGCGCAATCAAGCTTGTCACTTGGCCCAAACGTATTTCTAAACGAAATTTCCCATCAAAACAAAAGACTTGTAAACTGTAATTGATTGTTGATTAATGAAAAAAACCGTTTGATTGTGGCCCCAAAAAAAAAAAAGGCTGAGGAACAAAAAAATTTCACTGTCAAACTCGTTGATGCGGCGCCCACTCGCATTCCATTTGCATGCCAAATGAGCACAGTTGGGCAGCACTGACTGTAGGAGACCCTGTAATATGTGGAAAACTAAGAGTCAATTGTGGATTGAGCACAGTTACCCAAAATGTTTGAGTTACTTTAGATAAACACATACAAATTACACCCCCTGCGCCAGCTGTCTACAGGGTCTAACACACAAGCGCAAAGAAACTAAAATATACAAAAATACAGTAGCTGCTGGGGCTGCGCATGCGCAGAACACGACCGCGGAGAATGACGACCATGTATCTGCTAGATACTTAGATACAAACGTGAAACAACAACGCGCAGCTGCGGATGATGTCATGAAGTTGGTCTCTATTTCGTTCCCTACGACGCGGGTGTAACGCCCCAGGAGGGCGTAACAAATGCCAAACAAACACACACACACAGAACCACTAAAAATAGCCAAAAACAAAATAATAATCATAAGAAAAGAAACCCGAAAGCATAAGTAATGGCAATAAGCGAGAAGGAAGATGGAAGAAGTAGGAAACAAGCGGGGGAAACGCCTTGTCTATTGACTAATTTTTGCAAATAACTTTTGGAGCAGCAAAAACACACACAAACACACCGCAAAGCCGCCATAAAAATGAAGACAAAACAACAACAAAAACAACAACAACTAACAATAACTTTTGCCATTTTGTAGTCATGATAATAATGAGCCAAAATGTTTGGTAATCATTTTTAAAGTGCCTCAACAACAATTTGACTGCAGCCAACAAAGAGGATGATTGCCTGTTGCCTGGGAATTAATAATAAATAAAATATTTAAATGACAACATGTGCTAGACAGACGACTTTAAACAAACAAATGTGCAAGTTTTTATGGTTTTCTTTTATTTGATTTTTAGGCAGCTTTGAAAGCAGAAGAGCAGCCATTTATAGCTGGATTTAGCAGGTTTCTAAGTGCAAAAGTTAGTAATAAAATTAATTTATTGAGAACTTGAGTTGAAAACGAACTAAAACAAATCAAAATAGAGTTTTCACTAACTATTTCGATGCTAAATTCAATTTTTAACCTACGTTTAGATAATTTCTTTATACAAAAAATGCTCTAAAACAAATACTTGACTTTGTGTAATATTTTAAAGTTCTTTGGCTATTTTTTAAATATTTCTAAACTTAAAATTCTACCACTGCTGATACAGCAATGATAGCAGCACATTTACACGCTGTCCCACTGTGTAGAACTCTATAGACACACTCCAGGTGTCCATACCTTACACAAGCCAACCCAAAATTTATAGCCACAAAATGAACATGAATTTTTATGAGAAAATTGTCACTCATCGATAAGAGCTTTTCTTTTGCCAAAGTTATAAATTTTCCAAGCAAAGATTGTACCCATAAATATAGACATATTTGGGTATAGTGGAGAGTTCACCGTTAGGGCGCTGTCAGAAAAGATAAAAGTTGTTAACAATAAATACGAGGTTTACCTGTTGAGCTCAGTGCTCACTGTGTGATGTGATCTCCTCATTCATTTGTCGAGGGGAATTTTCTCTTTTTGTTTTGAAAATTTGTGTTTAGCATGCGAGGCACAAACAAAAGAATTTACGAGTATTAACATTGTTATTGTGTGACTGATTGACTTGGATTTGAATTTGTATTTGTATTTGTTTGTTGTTGTCATTGAAGTCAAAACTGAATTTTAATTTTCAGCAAGTGATGAGGTAATTTTATGCATGAATTTTTTGTTGGAAACCAAAAAACACCACAACATGAACAATTCCCCAAAAAAATTTAATCAAAACTACAATAAGAAGAAGGCAGAGAAATACAGAAACAGGTCTCATTATTTGCCATGGGAGCTACAAATTATAGAGTAAGATAGCATAGAGTAGAATGAAGTGGAATGGAATGGAGGGAAGAGGATTGCTAGAAAGAAATTAGAAATTATCATAAAATAAAGTGTTATCTCTGGCGATCGCCCCAATAATTAAATTCCAATGCCCAAAACGATGTGATTAAAAAACACAACAAAAAAAAAAAACGTCTTCAGATTTTGCATTTTTGCTATAAACATTTATGAACACAAACCTAATCATTTATACTAATATATGAAATGTAAATGTTTATTGATTTATGCAAATCTACCGGCCAATCTGAGGTTATTGCACGCCTAATCAGCGAAAAGACAAACTCTTCGTCGGCCCTCGCTCCCTCTCCCTCTCTATCCTTACGTAGACAAAGAAGTTCTTACAGTCGTCAGATCTTCAGATTTTTATGCAGAGTACAGTGGGCGGAGGCAGACGATTTATAAATACAACGAGACACAATTTTAAATATCGCCACACATGTGTGTGCAGTATGTTCCACTTTGCTCTGCCCCACGCTCTCTCCACACCCAAGCAGCTGCTCTCGTTGCGCTCAATGATCCATCCCTGTGCGCATGCGCATCGTGTCGCGTGTTTATTTTCGTTTGCCTGTAAACAGGATGCTCTCTTTAGCGCTCTCCCTCTCTTACGTTTGCTCTCTGAGCGTTGTGTGTGTGTGTGTGTGTTTGTGTGTGCGTGCTGTAGACGGTGTGTTTTTACTTTCCTGCTTTATTACTCCGACTTCGACGTGCTGTTATTACCGTTTGACACTAAAAATAGTCGAAGCATGTTACGATGCAGCTGCGAGGAGTTTTTATACCCTGTAATATGCCATAAAAACTTGTGTTTGCTGAGTGCCATGAAGAAAGTTGAAGCAATTAAAGTGTTTATGTTAAAATATATGTAGTTTAGTTTAAGGAAAAAAGTTTTGGTAACAAAAGCTGTTGAACAGTTTAAAGAAAATCAAATTTTATTGTTAACTAAAGTTTTTCTTAGAAAAATAATATTATTTAGACCATTTTAGGTATTTTTATCATATGTTAAATTAAATGATAGTTCAAATATAAACAAAATGGATTTCTGTCAAACTCTTTCGAACACATCTTATCTAATCTGCTCTAAGACACAGAGTATCTTTAAGTCTTCAACTTTAAATAAATGACTTCCAACTTCTTCCTGGGGGTAATCGTGTAGTTTAGATATTATAGCATGGTTTATGAAATGTAGCATGCACTTGGGTTTAATGGTTTTTCGTGCTAAAGCCTAAAGTTATGCCTCAGTTTGTGTAGTGTGGGTGCCGCCTCTAATTACACACTTACCCTACATACCAATATACAGCTATATACTATATATACACAGTACCTACATAAGTAACCATTGAGAGCGTCGGCGTCAGAGAGATAACAAAGTTTACGGCGCACCTGTTATCGGTATCGGTGTATGGTTAAGTTTATTGTCACGCTGTTGTTGCTGATTTCATTGTTTGGTTTTCACCTCTTTTTAATTGATTTTCATTTCATTTCATTTTTATATAGACACACACTTTACAGAGTGTTTTTTGTTTGCCCAAGCGGCCTTTGAATGCCTTCCAGATGACCTCAGAGCAATCTCAATAGACAATGAGACAATAAGACAACCAATAATGGCTAATAAATGGGCGTTTCAGAGATTTATGACTATTAGGCCATAAAACTTGTTAAACATTAACCGAACCCATGATATCATCCAACGATCATGATCAATGACTTCTTGTTTTGGCTGTGAATTTCGGTAAAATGTCCTCATACCATATGGAATTTATGACAGTTTACTTGAGTACTTTTTCTTCTTATTGGTTTGCACTCCTAAAAATAACCGGTCTCTCTGGTATTTGCACAATTTGTGCACATAATCTATGGGTCGACATATGTGCAAGTTATGCCGCTGATAAGATAACTTCTCCCCTTATTTGGAGTCCCTGACTAAACTTTATCCCCAGGGCTGACAACATTGATTGTTTGTTTGTTTCTCCAGCCTTTACATTTCAAAATTTTAGTATGCTTTAATTTGTTTATCGCGTTATCTGTTTTAAGCTTTAGTACAAGCAGATAACGATAAAAAGGAATTCACCATACGCAGAAAACGAAGAAACTGCCAAGAATTCGCTGTTGGCACTTTCGGTTTTTAGCCGACAACGGCGTTAACAAACATTCCCATAGCTTACGGATCGCCTATCGCTATCTGATAAATAGGGGGAAAAAGCCAAAAACGAACAAAAAGCTTTGCTACGCCCAAAAAAAAAATTGGAACCGAATTGAGGCACTTCTCCAGTGTCCAAACGGCGCGGGCAGCGTGAGCAACTGCGTCCGATCCGAGCGTTAATTTCTTTAAAGACAAACTCGAACCTCGAACTAAGTGTGCGCCGTTTTAAAAATTCGATATTTTAAAAACTGTATGGTTTTGACCAACAGTGAAAAATTAACCGTGTGTGCCGTGTGTGTTAACCAGATTTAAGCATGGAATACAATAGCATATTACGCTCGAACTTTTCTCGTAATGAGTATAAACGATATATATCGTTTGAGCGTCAGTCCTTGGGTAGGTTGAACTTGAACCCAAAATCCAATTACACAATATACGAGCGACCTCTAAACGAAAGCCCCTAACCCCCCACCCACTCGTTCTTATCTACATATACAGTTATTTATATGATAAGCTGCAAATACTTTTTAGTAGTTGTCAACATAATTATAATGTATCATCTAAATTTGTAGAACAGTTTTGGGCTGACAATAAAATCATTGTTGGAATTCCTTTAAATTCGTTGAGAATGTTTCACTGTTTCGTTTCTAAATTGCTTCAAAAGTTACGTAATGCATTCGATTGATAAAAAAGTAATCGTCGCTGCGATATGTAAAGTGTGGACTAGCAGATACCCTGTGTGAAGGTCTCAAGAAGTCAAATAATGTGTCGTTTATAAATTAACATATTTGGATCGCCAATTTAACATTAATAATCCCAATATTGAAATTCTCAGAAACTTTTCCAAATGAATTCCATAAAAATTAGTTTAACGATTTAAAGAAATATTTTTTTTTGCCATAGTATACCCATTTAATATACTTTCTTATGAACAGGGTAAAAAATGGAGAAGTCATTTGGTGAAAAAAATTTATTGCTGATAATACACAGTTATACAATTACGACATAGTTTCATGTTCTCTCGATTTTTGTTTTGGGTTGACGTACTTGCTTTGGTATGTACTTGTATCGCTAATCTATATAACCAACTAGGCCGCATCATATTACGAAAATAAGCCATTGACTAATAAGTGGAAGTATTGCGACTACGCACACTCCAAAATAGACATTACGTTTAGCAAAATATATAATTATAAAAGCTCCAGTTACCTAAGGTGACTTGGCTCATCTAATTGCAGATAGCTCCTAAGGGAAATTTTTTGTGCAGATTATAGACAAGTAAAACGTACTTGATTAATCAAAGTTTGATATATGTAGATAATGAGCGGTTTTTATTATCAATGAACTTGAAGTTTTCGAAGATATTTTGTGTGGCACAAATAAATGAAATTAAGCGAAAATTTGTACTAAAATTTACTGCTAAAAATGTTATTTCCAGCGCCAACTTCCCCAACATATTCTTATCTGTTTTCAAAGTCTTTCAGCGGAAATTTATATTCATAAAGTAGCAGAATTTTTACTGAAATTTAACTGAAAATTTATATATATCTATTGGTATAACGTCCATTAATGACTTCAGCTTTTGATAAGGGCGGAAATATACAAGCAAAAATATTCTTATCGAGGCAATTTACCGAGTCCAAATAAGGTAAAAAATCTGCCGTCTCTTTCTGAGGTACAACCCTTCTATTGATTCAGGGTGGCTCCAAATCAAAACAAATACTAAACGTTTTGTCGCACTTTTAGGGCTGCATACCCAGCACATGCTAATTTAAAGCAACGTTTTGTTCACCTATGCTTATCAGTCTTTTATTTTTATCTATTTGTAGCATCACAATATGAGCCAGGTGGCTATTCAACGCTACAGGCGTCGTCTTCTAGCCGCGGTTCCACCACCAACATGACGCAACGTGATGGCATTATCAAATTCGAGAATGAGCGCATCAAGACGCTGCAGGAGGAGCGTCTACACATCCAAAAGAAAACCTTTACAAAATGGATGAATTCGTTTCTGATCAAGGTGAGTAAAAGGCCCAAAAAGCTAAAAGGCTTTACATGATTTACCAAAGATCTACCTAGTAACCTACCTACTTAGTAAAAATAATTTTCTTAGTGCCATAATATGAATAAAATAATAACAAATGAATACACAAAAGTTATTCATACTTTATATGGAAAATTGTCAGATTTTCTATATAGTCTCCATGCAAAATAATAATAATAAACCAATATGATTTCAAAGCAAAAAGGGCGAGTTGAATAGGTATAACTTTCTGAGCGACAAGTATATAAAAGTCTTTTATTCATAAACAAGATCAAGTCTCTAACCTTATGATAATACCTTCTTTAAAGAGCATTTTTAACACTTTCCAATGCACACAATTTGATTATTGTTATTACATGTTTTATTTTCTTTTATAGGCCAAAATGGAGGTCGAAGACCTATTCACAGATTTAGCCGATGGCATAAAGCTGCTAAAGCTGCTGGAGATCATATCATCGGAGAAACTGGGCAAACCGAACAGTGGACGCATGCGTGTTCACAAGATCGAAAATGTCAACAAGAGTCTGGCATTCTTGCACACCAAGGTAAGAGCGAGAGAGGGAGTGAGCGACGGCCTGAGAGCGAGGGGGATCGCGAGTGAACGAAAGACGAAGAGGCGGAGGCAGAGGCAAAGGCAGAAAAAAGAGAGTGCGAGAGTGTGCAAGTGAGCTTGCGTGCGTGTGCTTGTGTGTGTGTGTGTGTGTGTGCTCAACAGCCTACGCATTTGTAGAAAGTGCAAGTCTTTGAGTGTCTTTGTGTGGAGAGTCAGCTGCGCGTGGCAGTTGCGTGCTTTGTTTGCCACATTAGTTGTACCACAAAGCACGACACTTTAGATGCAAGACAGTGCAACAGCCACACAGCGTACATACATAAATATTACAAATACAGATGTACATGCAAACACACATACATGTACATGCACACATTTATGTATATTTAATTACCTTTTGCTGCTGCAAAATTTCCTAAATATTTGCATACTTTCTAATGCACATTTGTTTCTTTATTATTATTATTACTTTATTTGTTTTTATTTTATTTTTTTTGCATAGTATTATTTAGTTTTTCTTCTTGGCTGGCACATTTTCCGCGCACTTTCTTTGCCTGAATTCGCTTTTAATTGTTTTTGTGCAGAGGCAGCGAGAAGGAGACGGCATGACTGCAAGCTCTGGCTGCTCTCTCGCTCCCTTGCTCTGCAGCTGTAAGGCTAGCGTGCGACATAGTTTCGCTTAAGGCCTGTCTTCTAGTACGTGTTTTAAGCCTAATCTAATTAGAAACAATGGCGCGTTTTAATGCACATTAAATGCATGTAATTTATACCTATTGCAACAACAACAACAATTACAATTACAATTAAATACAACAACCACAATGACACTATTTACACAGACAATAAGTCTGAGTTGACGCAGTGAAAGTTGTTGATTTTTTGTTTTATTTCATTTCGTTTATTTTTTTGGGTTTGTCTTTTGTGACATCGGCATTTATTGCATTTTAATTGGTTTTTCAGCTTGAGCACACATTTAGTTAAGGATCTTAACAATTCTTAGCACACAAAAGTTTTGTTAGTTGCAGCGATTAATCAACCTTTAAGCGGATCACAGATAATGATCAGTAGTTTGTAACTTATGCTTTCTTCGCCTATTTATCTAACTAGCTGTCAGTGTGCCTACCTGTTCACGCCACCTGACCTACTATTAATTCAAATGAACCTCAGACAGACATACAGGCAGAGGTCAAGCACCTGCAGCTCAGGTATTCGCTCTGATAATGCGTGACTTGTTGGCCCCAAAAACAAAATAAAATAAAAGCAAAAATGTAAAAGAAGAAGACAAAGAAGAAACAGCTCCAGTTCTCTTTGGTTCACTTGTTTTGCTCTTTCCTTCGTTTAGATTGTGTCGCTGTGAAACGGGTAACTCGATACGCCCAGCTTAGCGAAGCGGTGATAGGTCTTACTACGCTTACTACTCTTACCACTGCACGACTCCCAACTCCTGCCTCCCACCCCACTTGCATTGCAATACTTATGCTAATTTATTGCAGGTACGCTTGGAGTCCATTGGTGCTGAGGACATTGTCGATGGCAATCCCAGACTGATCTTGGGTCTCATCTGGACCATCATTTTGCGGTTTCAAATTCAGGAAATCGTCATTGATGTGGTAAGTGCAATCAAAACAGCAAATTGAATATACATATATTTAATCAAACTTTTCTCAACTGCTTTTTAGGACGAAGAAAACGAATCGAGCGAGAAACGTTCAGCCAAAGATGCGCTACTTTTGTGGTGTCAACGTAAGACACATGGTTATCCCGGTGTTAATATACAGGACTTTACATCATCATGGCGTTCTGGTTTGGGTTTCAATGCACTCATCCACTCGCATCGTCCCGATCTGTTCGAATATAGCACCATTGTCAATTCAAAGAATTCCAATTTGGATAATTTGAATCATGCCTTCGATACGGCTGCCAACGAATTGGGCATACCAAGGTTAGTAGCCATAAATTCTATTTATTTGTTGATACTTATACATAGACTTCTCTGTCTTTAGTTTGCTCGATGCGGAGGACATTGATTCGGCGCGACCGGATGAGAAGTCGATCTTGACCTATGTGGCCTCCTACTATCACACGTTTGCACGCATGAAGAACGAGCAGAAGAGCGGCAAGCGCATAGCAAACGTAAGTACACACCTGGATTTGGGTTTGGTGACACGACGATTCGATGAGAAGAGTCGTCTACTTACTAGTCAGGGTCGGGGGCAAGAGCGACAGTTCTCACTCTGCATGGGTGAAGCTAGAGCTAAAGCTGCTGCAGCGTAACGAGAGGCCAATCTGGTTAACGCTCTACTTCACATTGTATTGCCTTCGATCGGGTTGGGCCTAGAAAGTTGTCTAACCGCTCTACCATATATACTTCTTTAAATATATGTATATTTCTATATATATCTATAGATTGTTGGCCAACTGATGGATGCGGATCGCAAGAAGATGCACTATGAACGCTTGACCACAAATCTTCTTAGCTGGATTAGACAGAAAAACAGTTGAGCTGGAGCAGCGGAATTTGCCCAACTCTTTGGAGGGCATACAGCGAGAACTGTTGGCCTTCAAGGAGTATCGCACCATTGAAAAGCCGCCCAAGTAAGCCAAGAACTTGATCTCTTTGAGGGTATCTTAACTAACTCTCTTTCTCCTTCCCCTATTTAGATACAAGGAACGCAGCGAGATTGAAGCTCTGTACTTTACCATCAATACACTGCTGAAAGCACTCAATCAGCCGCCTTATAATCCCCAGGAAGGACAGCTGGTCAATGATATTGAGAAGGCCTGGCAGATTCTGGAGTACGCCGAACACAATCGTGAGGTTGCCCTGCGTGAGGAACTGTTGCGTCAGGAAAAGTTGGAGCAACTAAACTACAAATTTGAAAAGAAATCCGTATTGCGTGAGGGTTATCTAAAGGAAATGATTCAAGTTCTGTCTGATCCTCGTTATTTGCGTCAAGTGGATGCCACATTGAAGAAGCATGAGGCAATCTCGGCTGATATTTTGGCACGTGTGGAGCGTTTCAATGATTTAACCGCCATGGCCAATGAGCTGGAGAAGGAGAACTATCATGGCAAGGAGCGTGTGAAGCGACGTGAACAGGAGGTCATGGATAAGTGGCGTCAATTGCTGGAGCTGCTCGAGAATCAACGCTTGAACCTCTCCCAAATGAGTAACCTCATGAATTTGTTGCGTGAAATTGCCAGCACCACGGAATCTGTGCGTGAACTGCAGCAGCAGTTTGCATCCGAGGATGTGGGTCCACATTTGCTGGGTGTCGAGGAGCTGCTGCAAGCACATTCGCTGCAGGAGCTGCAGGTCAACACCTATGGTGAGACCCTCAAGCGTTTCAATCGTCAGGCTTTGCCGTACAAGAACTCCGAGCACAAGGATGCCACTGTGTTGGCTCAACGTCTGGCTCAGCTGGAAGAAGCCTACTCCGAGCTGCTTAAGCTGTCGGCACAGCGCCGGGCACGTCTGGAGGAGGCGCGTAACTTCCATCACTTCATGGAGGACTACGACAACGAGGAGGGTTGGCTAGTGGACAAACAGCGTATCTGTAAGACTGGCATTACCGCCAAGGACTTGCGTGCTGTGCTCTCTCTGCAACAGAAACACAAAGCTCTCGAGGATGAGATCAAATCACGTAAACCCAAAATCCCTGCAAATGTCAGAGGCTGGCAAGCGCCTGATTGGTGAGAAACATCCACGTGTCAGCGAGATTAAGAGTCGTATTGATTCCCTGGCGGAGCATTGGCAAGCGCTCGAATCCCTGGTGGAGCTGAGACGTCGCCAGCTGGAAGATGCAGCCGAAGCCTATCAATTCTATACGGATGCCAATGAGGCCGAGTCCTGGTTGAATGAGAAAATGGCTCTGGTCAACTCCCGCGACTATGGCAACGATGAGCCCTCGGCGCAGGCGCTGCTGCAGCGTCATCGTGATCTGCAAGGCGAACTTAATGCCTATTCGGGGGATATACTCAACCTGAATCAACAAGCGGATAAGTTGATCAAGGCGGGCATTTGCACGCTAGAGCTGACAGCCACTGAACCAGATCTACCCGACGTCGAACAGGAGGAATGGGTGAATGAGACGCGTCTCGTGCCCAAGGAAGTCTGGGAGGATGAGTGGGTGGAAAAGTTGGAGCACAAGAAAGTTACCGAAACCAAAATGTTACCACATGTGCGTTCCCTCTTCCCCTTCGAGGGTCAAGGCATGAAAATGGACAAGGGTGAAGTAATGCTCCTCAAGTCCAAGACCAACGACGATTGGTGGTGTGTGCGCAAGGACAATGGACACGAGGGCTTTGTGCCAGCCAACTATGTGCGAGAAATCGAAGCACGTCCCGTGGCCTGCATTGTGCCCAAGGCCGAGAAGGTCAAGAGTCTGCAGAAGGTTAAGAAAACGATTCTAGTGCGTCAAGTGGTGCCCGTGAAGCGTATTAAGCCCGTCAGTGTGGCCCCCAAGCCGCTCGTGCAACGTCGCACCTCCAATCAGAGCATAAACGAAAACGCCGACAGTGTGGAGAAGCGACAGCAACGCATCAATGCCACCTACGATGAGCTGCAAGAGATGGCCCAGAAGCGTCATGCACTGCTCGAGGACTCCATTCATTTGTTTGGCTTCTATCGGGAGTGCGATGACTTTGAGAAGTGGATGAAGGAGAAGGAGCGCATGATCAAGACCGACGATGGCGATGGTGTCGACAATGCCAAGCGAAAGTTTGAGAAGTTCATTACGGACTTGTCGGCCGCTTCGAAGCGTGTCGAGGAAATCGATGGCGCTGTAGATACCTTCCGTCGCCAGGGTCACTCCCAGCTGGACAAGATCATAGCCCGTCAGCGACAAATCCATCAAATCTGGCAGCGTCTCAACAATGCCAAGGCCCAGCGTGAAAAGAGCCTAGAAGGTGCCTCCAGCGTGGAGCTCTTCAATCGCACCTGCGACGAGGCCAAGGTCTGGATGAGCGAGAAGATGTTGCAACTGGACACAGCTGTCATTACGCCCGACCTTAAGACGGTGCAAGCTCTGCAGCGCCGTCACCAGAATCTGGAACGTGAACTGGCGCCCGTTGAGGAGAAGGTCAATCGGGTCACCTATCTGGGTAACTCTGTGAAGAATGCCTATCCAGCGGAACGGGACAATGTGAATGCCCGTCAGCAGGAGGTTCAGGAAATGTGGCAACAGGTGCAGCAACGCGGCAGCGAACTACGTGCCCGCATTGAGAGCGAAGTTGGTCAACAGATCTTCAATAACAGCGCCAAGACTTTGCTCGCCTGGATTGACTCTGTCAAGGATCAACTGAATGCCGATGAATCCGCACGTGATGTGGAAACTGCCAATAATCTGCTGAAGAAGCACAACGATCTGGGTGATGACATTAAGGCGCATGACAATGAATTCGTCGAGGTTATTCAATTGGGTAAACAACTATCCGATGGCAAACCCAACATGGCTGAAACGGTGCAGCTAATTGAACGTCTGAAGGCCGAACAGGATGCCATTCATCGTGGCTGGAGTGAGAAGCAGAAGTGGCTGCTGCAGTGCGTCGAGCTGCAAATGTTCAACCGGGAAGCTGACAAAATTGATGCCACCACCAAGAGTCATGAGGCATTCCTCGAGTACAACAACTTGGGCGTAAGTTGAACGAGCGTTTTAGACCCTGTAAACGAAAATAACTTCTTAACTTATTTTCAGTCCTCACTGGATGAGGTGGAGGCCATACTGAAGCGTCATTTGGACTTTGAGAAGAGTCTGATGGCACAGGACAAGATCCTCAAGGGTTTCTCGGACAATGCGGACAAACTAATTGCCAATGATCACTACGATGCCAAGTAGTAAGTATTTTCAACGTCTTAAGAAGACATTAGACTAATCCTTTGCTTCCCCCTCATCTCTTAAGCATTGGAGATCGCCGCAAACAGGTGCTGGGCAAGCGCAAGGCTGTCAGGGATCGCGCCTTTGAGCGCAAGCGTCTGCTGCAGGCCTCCAAGGACTATCATAAGTTTGCCGCTGAGGCTGATGATCTGAAGGCTTGGCTGCAGGACAAGACCAAGATAGCGGGCGATGAGAGCTACAGGGACTTGAGCAATCTGCCCCGCAAGCTGCAGAAGCACAAGGCCTTTGAGCGTGAGCTGCGCGCCAATGAGGGACAACTGCGTAACGTAAACAAGGATGCAGAGGCTCTGATTCAAGCCGAGAATCGTGTGCCTGAGGTGGAGCATCGCGTGGCTGATTTGAACAAGAAGTGGAAGGATCTGTTGACACTGTCAGAGGATAAGGGACGCAAATTAGAGCAGGCTGCGTCACAGCGGGAGCACAATCGTGCCATTGAGGATGCCAAGAAGAAGGTGGATGAACTCGATTCGGCACTCAAGAGCAAGGATGTGGGCAACGATTTGCGTAGCTGCAAAGACTTGATCAATAAGCAGCAACTGCTGGAGTCGGAGATTACGATTTGGGATCAAAAGGTGGCCGAACTGGTGTCCACTGGTGATGATATGGCCCATGAGGGTCACTTCAATGCCAAGAACATTGAAGACGAGACCAAGGAGCTGCAACAGCGCTTCAAGGATCTGCGTGTACCCACCAAACAGCGTCGTGAGAATCTAGAAGAGAGTCTTAACTTCCACAAGTTTGTTTTCGAACTGGATGCCGAGTTCCAATGGATCAACGATCATCTGCCGGCTGCCAAGTCCAATGAGCTGGGCCAGAATCTGCACCAGGCACAATCGCTGTACAAGAAACACAAGAAACTGGAGGCAGAGATCAAGGGACATCAGCCCATGATCAATAAGGCGCTGCAGGCTGGACAAGCACTCGTTGCCCAAAAGCATCCGGAGCAAAAGAATGTGGAGGCATTGTGCGATCAATTGGAGCAGGCCTGGCAAGATCTGGAGCTGCATTGTGGTGAGCGATCGCGTAAGCTGGAGATGTCCCTGAAGGCACAACAATATCTGTTTGATGCCGGCGAGATTGAGTCCTGGTTGGGTGAACGCAACAATGCCCTGCGATCCACCGAATACGGGCGGGATCGTGATTCGGCTGCCAAGTTGCTAACCAAACACAAGACCATCGAGCTGGAATTGGACACATATTCGAGCATTGTCACCGAAATGGGACACACCTGTGCCGCCATGGTGGCTGCCCAGCATCCCGATAGCAAAGTACTTGCCGCCAAGCAGCAGTTGATCGAGAAGATGCTCAAATCTCTACACAAATTGGCATCGCAGCGACAGATGCGTCTTATGGAGAGTTTGTCCAAACATGAATACTTCCTGGAATCGGACGAGGTGGAGCAATGGATTAGGGAACAAGAGCAGACAGCTTCATCGGAGGATTACGGACAGGACTTTGAGCATTTGCAATTACTGCAAAACAAATTCGATGATCTGAAGCATCGCGTTGAGGTCGGCGCCGATCGCGTTGATCAGTGTGAGTTGCTGGCCAAGAAACTCATCGATTCAGAGAGCTCCTATGCCAACGAGGTGGAAAAGAGACAGGAACAACTAAGGTAACTATAAACACCATCTACTAAAGTGCGCATATTAAGTGTGTCCCTTTTGCAGAACGTCTTGGGAGAATCTCTTGAAGCTGCTCAACCAACGTGAACAGAAATTGCATGCTGCTGGTGAAATCCATCGCTTCCATCGCGATGTGGCCGAGGCACTCTTCCGCATTCAGGACAAGAACGCTGCACTCTCCTCCGAGCTGGGCAAGGACTTGAACTCCGCTTTGGCGCTGCTGCGCAAGCACGAGGGCTTTGAGAACGATCTGGTTGCTTTGGAGGCACAACTTCAAGTGCTGGTCGAGGATTCAGTGCGTCTGCAGGCCAAATATCCTTCGAATGCCGCTGCAATTGCACAGCAACAGGACAAGGTTGTGGCTGCCTGGAATGATCTGAAGGAACGTTCCACGGCACGTGGTGATCGTTTGGCTGCCAGCTCCGATCTCCAGACCTTCCTCACCGATGTACGTGACATTGTCTCCTGGTCGGCCAATTTGCGTGCCGCTCTGCAAGCCGAGGAGCATGTTAGTGATGCTGCTGGCGCAACGGCTCTCAAGATTCAACATGATGCCATCTACGGCGAGATTGAAGCACGTGAGGATAAGTTCCGTTATCTGAATGAGCTGAGCGATTCGATGGTGCAAACTGGACACTATGCAGCGGCTGATGTGGAGGAGAAGTGTGCTGCCATGTTGGATGAACGCCAAAAGTTGCATGCTGCCTGGAACAAGAAGAAGATTATGTTGGAGCAGAAGATTGATCTGTTCTGCTTCCTGCGCGATGCCAAACAGATTGATAATCTGTCTAGTACACAGCAGGCGGCACTCAGCAGCTCCGATTTCGGTCAGACCGTGGAGGACGTGCAGAATCAGATCAAGAAACATGATGAATTCGAGCGTGTTATACAAACGCAGGAGGAGAAGGTGGCATTACTGCAAGAACACGGTCGCAAATTGATCGAGCAGCGTCACTACGACAGCGCCAACATTCAGACTATACTACAGGGTGTCCTAGCACGTCGTCAGAAGGTCAAGGATCTGTGCGCCGTGCGGCGTTATAAGCTGGAGGATGCGCTGCTCTATGCCAAGTTTGTGCGCGATTGCGCCGAAGCCGAGTCCTGGATCAATGAGAAGCAAAAGAAACTGGAGGCAGATGCAGCCAGCTATGCAGAGGTCACCAATCTGGACGAGAAGATCAAGAAACTGCAGAAACATCAAGCATTCCAAGCCGAAGTCTCTGCCAATCAGGGACGCATCAAGGAGATTCAAGACACCGGCGTTATACTGCTCAGCAAACAACATGAATCCTCGCCAGAAATCAAGCAAGCTATTGAACGTGTGTTGGCTGCCTGGCAGGGACTACTCGATGAACTCGATCAGCGTGGACGCGGTCTCGAGGAGGCCCAGGACATACTGGAGTTCAACAATCAGCTGGACAAGATCGAGGCCTGGATACGTGACAAGGAAATGATGGTACAGGCCAGCGACACTGGACGCGATCTGGAGCACTGCAATGCCCTGATGCGCAAACTGGACGATGTGGACTCTGACATGCGTGTGGATGATCAGCGTGTGAGGCACATCAATCAGCTGGCAGATAAGCTCATCAATCAGGCTCAACTACCAGAGGATACCCAAAGCGTGGACAAACGTCGTCGTGACTTCAATCACAACTGGCGCCAGCTCCAGGGTGCTCTCAATGCCTATCGTGCACTGCTCGGCGGTGCCAATGAGATTCATGTCTTTAATCGCGATGTGGACGACACAGCAGAGCGAATTGCCGAGAAGGCACTGGCCATGAGCTCTGCGGACACGGGACGTGATCTGGCTGCCGTTGAGGCATTGATACGTCGCGAGGAGGCACTGGAGCGCGACATGTCTGCTGTGAAGCAGAAGATCGATGAGCATGAGACCGCAGCTGAGTTCCTCATACGCAAGTATCCCGAGCGTGGAGCCCAGGTGATTGAAAGGAAATTGCAGGAGCTGCACAAGTCATGGGGCACTCTGCAGAGTCTCTCAGTCAAGCGGCAGAGTGTGCTGAACGAGGCGTATCTGGTGCACAAGTTTGTTTCCGATGTGCGTGAACTAGAGCTCTGGGTTAACGACATGGTCAAGAAGATGAATGCCACACAGGCGCCGTCCACGATCAATGACTGCGAGACGCAGCTAGAGTTGCATCAGGAGCGCAAGGTGGAGATCGAGGGACGTGATCAGGCCTTTACGGGCTTGAAACAACACGGCGAGCAGCTGAGCAGTCAGGCCAAGCAGCCCGAAAGCGTCAAGCGTTATCTTCTTGTGCTGGAGGAGCTGCATCAGACACTGCACGAGGCATGGAGCGAACGGGCTAGAGATCTAACTGAAGCCCATCAACTGCAGCTGTTCAAGGCTCAGGTGGAACAGGTCGAGATCTGGTTGTCCAACAAGGAGGCTTTCCTCAACAACGACGATCTGGGTGATTCCTACACAGCTGTCGAGCGTCTGCTCAAGAAACACGATGCCTTCGAGAAGCTGCTCGATGCCGAGCACGTGGACGCACTACAAAAGTTTGCCAATAGCATACTGGAGGGAGAGCCCAAGGATGCGGATCTGATACGTGAGAAACTGGCCTATGTGCTGAGAAGAAAGCAGAAGCTACAAGAGCTGTCCACGGAGCGAAAGCATCGCTTGAATGCAATCCCTGCAGCTGCAGGAGTTCCTGCGTAGTCTCTACGAGATCGATCGCTGGCTGGTGCAGAAACTCCAGGTGGCACTCGATGAGAACTACCGGGAGCCCAGTAATCTGCAAAGCAAGATCCAAAAGCACACAGCTTTCGATGCCGAATTGTTGAGCAATTCCCCGCGTGTGCAGGCCGTGATCAGTGAGGGTGAACGTCTCATTCGTGGCGAGCATTTCGCCAAGGATGAGATTGCTCAACAAGTGCAGCTGCTGGAGGGAGATTGGCTCAAGCTTAAGGCTGCCTCCAAGGCCAAGAAGGAGAAACTACAGCAGGCCTATGATGCCTTGGCCTTTAATCGCAGCGTGGATGAGTTTAACAACTGGATGGACGATGTGGAGGTGCAGTTGTCTAGCGAGGATTATGGCAAGGACTTGGCCACAGTCAGCAATTTGCTCAAGAAGCACGAACGTCTCGAGACCGATGTGGCTCATCACAATGAGCTGGCCGAGCAGCTGAAGCTTAAGGATGAGCACTTCTTCAAGGTGGATCACTTCCTCAAGCATGAGATCCATGAGCGTGCCATGGCCACCATTAAGCGTTACAATACGTTGCACGAACCCATTGCCATACGTCGTGAGAATCTGGAGGATTCACTGAGCTTGCAGCAGTTCCTACGCGATGCCGAGGATGATTTACAGTGGCTGGCGGAGAAGCAATTGATTGCTGGCTCCCAGGATCTGGGCAGCAGTCTGTTGGCCGTCCAGGGACTGCAGAAGAAGCACAATGCTCTGGAGGCCGAACTGACCTCCCAAGAGCCACTGATTCAAGCTCTGCTGCAGCGTGGTCAGCAAATGATACGAGATAATCATTTTGCCAGCGAGCAACTGCAATACAAATCGGAGTTGCTACAGAAGCAGTTGGTGCAGCTGCGAGATCTGGCCGCAATTAGGCGACTGCGTCTGTTGGACGCCGTGGAGAGTCAACTGTTCTATGTGGAGGCCAATGAGGCGGATGCCTGGATGCGCGAGAAGCGTCCCATTTTGGCAAGCAGCGATTATGGACGTGATGAAATCTCCGTGCAGACGCATCAGAAGAAACTGGAAGTGCTCCAGCGTGAACTGACTGCTTTCAAGCCTTCCATCGATAAGGTCAATAAGTTGGCAACGGGTTTGATTGAACGCAATCACTTTGATAGCGCCAATATACAGGAAAAGAACGGCACAGTGTCCCAGCAATACACTGAGCTACTGCGTCTGGCCAAGGATCGTGAGCTGCGACTCAGCGAGAGCAAGAAACTCTTTGAGTATCTGCGTGAAACGGAGGAATTGCACGAATGGATTGGCGATCAAATGGCCGTTACCGCCAGCGAGGATTACGGTGAGGACGTGGAACATGTCGAGCAGTTGATGCTGGCCTTTGAATCCTTTGTCTCCAATCTGAATGCCAATGAGGCGCGTGTCGAGGCTTGTCTGGAGCGTGGCGATCGTCTGATCAAGGAGAACAACCCGTATCGCAGCTCCATCAAGTCCAAGCGCGATGAGACCAAGCAGCTCTGGGATGAGCTCAAAGATTTGGTGAATGCTCGCCAGGATGCCCTCGCCGGTGCCAAGCAGGTGCATGTCTATGATCGTGTGGCCGATGAAACCATCTCGCTGATCAACGAGAAGGATGCTTCGCTTATTTCTGAGGATTATGGTCAGGATTTGGAAAGCATACAGGCATTGGGACGTAAACACTCCGTGTTCGAGGGTGAACTGGTGGCCATTAGGGAGCAGGTGGACTCTGTGCTTGCTGAGGCCACCAAGCTGGGCGAGATCTATCCTGATGCCCGTGAACACATCGAGGTCAAGCGCGATGAAACCGTCGAAGCCTGGACGGATCTGCAGGAGAAGACCAATGCACGCAAGGGTAAACTTAATCAAGCAGAGCAACTGCAATCCTACTTCGATGAGTATCGTGATCTGATTGCCTGGATTAACGAGATGCTGGCCAAGATTACAGCTCCCGAGCTGGCTACTAGCGTAGCTGGGGCAGAGCTGCTGCTTGCCAGCATTAAGGATCATCACGCCGAGATACGTGCGCGTGACGAGACCTTTGCCAACTTCACGGCCAATGGTCAGCAATTGATTAAGGAGAAACATTTCCTGGCCCACGAGGTGGAGGATAAGATCAAGGTGCTGAAGTCACGACATGAGCTCTTGGAGCACACATTGCAGCAGCGCAAGGAGATCTACGAATTGAACTTGGATACGCAGCTCTTCCTCAAGGATGCCGAGATACTGGAGCAATGGATAAGCAGCCGCGAGCCACAGTTGAAGGATGCCAAATTGGGTGAATCGATACCACAGGTTGAGGATCTGCTGCGACGCCACGAGGACTTTGAGAAGACCGTGGCTGCCCAAGAGGAGAAATTCCAGGCCATTAAGCGTATTACGCTGCTCGAACAACGTTTCCGCAAGCAGTTGGAGCACGAGAAGCTGGCCAAGCTCAAGGAAAAGGAACGCCTCGAAAAGGAGCGTCTAGAGCAGCTGAAGCAGAAGGAACTGCAGCGTCTGAACGACGAACGTCGTCGTGCCGAGAAGCAACAGGAGCATCGCAACAATGCTGCTGCCCAGGAGAAGACTCCCATCTTCTCCACACCCATGGTGACTATCGGAGGCGGCAATGGCAATGGTCATGGCACCTCCAGCATGCCAGGCAGTGCCAACCAATCGCCAGCCATTTCACAATCCCAGCTGCGACCACCGTTCCAGGATCAGGATGAGCAGCTCGGTCTGCAGAAGAGCAGCTCCAGCGGCATCTTTGGTGATCGCTTACGTCGCGGCTCCGCCGATGCTAATGTGAAGCGTGCGGAGAGCATGAAGGTGCAGCCCAAGCAAACCAAGCGTACGCCTTCCTTTACCACACGTCGTCGGGCGCAATCGTTCCGTAAGAATCAGAAGGGTGAAGGTTTCGATTTGCCACCCGTAGAAATACAGGGTATGTTGGAACGCAAGCATGGCCTACAGTCGGGTGGCAAGAAGGCACCAGTGCGCTCCTGGAAGCAGTTCCACACAGTGCTCTGCGGACAACTGGTCTGTTTCTTCAAGGACGAAAACGATTTCCTGCAACAGAAGACGGCAACAGCGCCAGTTAATATACTGGGCGCTAAATGTGAACGTGCCGATGACTACACCAAGAAGAAGTATGTGTTCCGTCTAAAGCTACCCGATGGCTCCGAGTTCCTCTTTGAGGCACCATCCCTAGACATCATGAACGATTGGGTTAGAAAGATTTCCTTCCACGCTAGTCTGCCACCAAATCTACAGCTGCTGAGCTACGACGAGTCAATGAAGGTACAAAATCTTGACATTAATTAATTTCTAACTTGATTAATAAAAAACTTTTTTAACTACAGCAACAATCGAGCAGCTCACCGGACATTAAGGTCAGCAGCAATGTGGATTCGCCTGTCAGCTCACGCAATTCCTCACCAGATTCACAGCGTCGTGCTAGCAGTGGACAAAGTTTGGATATTGCTGGCACTGCCACACCCCAAATGGCCTTCCTGCAGCGTCAAATGCAGCAACAGCAGCAGCAACAACAACCATCCTCTCAGCCCAGTTCACCCACAGATCAGAAGCCACCAATACCACCGCGTGGCGCACCACCAGTAGCCACACACCGCCAGAGTCAAGAGAATCTGGTGACAATGCGCAACCGCCAAAGTTCCAGCAATGGTTAGCAATAAATCTAAACCTTTAGTTACTTAGACTAATAGTTAATACCTTTTTGGCAGATTTAACCGATGGACGCCTGCAACAATCGGCCACGCTGCCCGCCCAGAATGGCAACAGCCGCGAGGATCCTATGCTGAGACGCAACACGGAGTCCAGACAATCGGGTAAGTAGGCAGTTGGAGTGCTGTTGTAGTCTCCCTTTAAAGCCAACAGCTATTTGTGTTTGTACCACACACACTCACTCACTTTCACACACTTTTTATCATCCAAATCAAAAACATTGTAAAAATCGTGTCCCTCCTCAAAAACTCGACTCGTATATATATGCAATATGTTAGATAATCCGCCGCCATTGCCCACAACGATGCCGCCTTTGGGCAGCGCCAGTAGTCATCATCCGCATAGTCATCAAACTTCACATGCGGCTCAGGTGCAACAACGCATCAATGCCTTCAATGCAGCAGCCAGTCAGCAACAGCAGCCCGATTACTACAACAACAGCAACATTATCAGACAACAGCAGCAGCAGCAACATATGGGATCACCACAGCGTGTGCCATCGTTGAACACTGGACGCATTGATACAACGCGTAAATTCATTGAGATGGAGGCACATGCTCCAGGCAACACTTACAGCAACACCAGCACCACCAGCAGCAGCAGCAGCAGCAACAACAACAACAACAATGGACACAGCAGCAGCAGCAGCACAACAAAGCGCACCATTAGCTACTCGAGCAGTGGAGCCAGCAGCAATGGCAATGGTAATATTACCACAACAACAACGACTACAACAACAACACAACACCAACAACAACAATGTGACAAACAGTCGCACGGTTTGGCATTTAACGAGCTCACCAACATCATCGACCAAATCATCATCGGGCTCCGGGGATCATAACAATGCCATCAGTAATCCAAGCTATATGGGTCTTCATATAAATAACAATAACGATGGACTCGGTGGTTAGCACACAATCCGATCGATACATACATACTATATATATAAACATAACCATAAACATATAGAAAGTTTTAGTTAACATTTTGTAGCTACAATTTGTGTTTAGTTTGGAATGTGGCTAATTTTAGTTGGTGTTTTTAGACCTATCTTCAAAGACTTTTCTACATGTTTCACTCTCTTTCTTCTCTTTGTTATGCATGCCTTAACTATATATGAAAAATGTAATAAATCTGTGAAGGTTCAACTGTGAAATCGGTGAAACTAACGCGTCGTTCCTATCTGCGCACGAGTCTACAAAGTATTATATGAAATTTAAATTAAGACTACAAAATTTTATACTCTTTGCACGCACACCTACTACTCCTACTCCCTCTCTGCCCACTTTCACCCCTTTTATTTTATATGTGACATTTCATTTGCTTTCTTTTATGTTTTGCTGCATGCGCTTATTTAAAATTATTTGTAATAAATTTACTCACTATATTTGTGCTCTTCACTCACCACAGGTTGGGGCAACAGTCGCTTTGAGGGCAATCGTCCCGTCTCCCTTCAGCCCGATTCCATCAGCTTTACACGTGTCTCCGCCGAGAGCTCCAGTGAGAGCGAAGCTCAGTCCATCTCCTCTGTGTCGGGTGTGAAGGGCAGCAAGAGCAAGGACGAACGACGCAGCGGCATGTTCCGCATCTTTGGTCGCAAAGGAGGCGACAAGGAGAAGGAAAAGGAGAAAGAGAAGGAAAAGGATAAACGCCGATCCAGTCAAACGCCGCCGCAGTGAAAATAAATAAACAAAACGATTTAAATAATAATTCACACAGTTTGAAGGGGACAATTGTATTGTTCTTTGTATTTTTTATATAAATATATAAATAAAATAAAACTTAAATATTTAATTCACACCCTTTGCTAGCAGTGCAAGCAAAAGTTATAAACAAATGCAAGAACTATATGAAAAAAAGATAATGAAATGAACATTACAAATATCTACACGGAAATATGTATTTTTAAAATGAGTCTTGAAGCGCTGAAAAAAGTATAAACAATTATTATATATAAAGTCAATGTTTTAATTGCATTATAAAAAATGTAACTGTAAGTTTGTTCGTTGTATGCTTAAATTTAATTTTCATAAAACAAAAAGAATTAAAAAAAAAAAAAACAAAACAAATCGAAACGAAAATAAATAATAAAAATATAATATTATATGTGAAAAAGGAAAGTTGTTTTAATTATTTAAAGCGGAAAGGCTTAAAAATGTTGAAGAAAAAGGAAAAAGGTTTTTAAGTTGGGATTAAAAGCGAATGGAAACAAGTAAGAAAAGCGAAATGTGAAGATTTTTCTAGCTGAATCGCCAGGTGAACAGATTTCGCAGAAAGGGTCATTAATGATAATGTTAATGTTAAGTCACTGTTAATTCAATGTTTATGTTAAGTCACTGTTAGTTCAATGTTAATGTTAAGTCACTGTTAATTCAATGTTATGTTAAGTCACTGTTAACCCAATGTTAATGTTAAGTCACTGTTAATTCAATGTTATGTTAAGTCACTGTTAATCCAATGTTATGTTAAGTCACTGTTAATTCAATGTTATGTTAAGTCACTGTTAATTCAATGTTAATGTTAAGTCACTGTTAATTCAATGTTATGTTAAGTCACTGTTAATTCAATGTTATGTTAAGTCACTGTTAATTCAATGTTATGTTAAGTCACTGTTAATTCAATGTTATGTTAAGTCACTGTTAATTCAATGTTAATGTTAAATAATTTTTGCATAGCGACCTGCTGATATTTCTGTTGGCCTGGTATTTCAGCTAGAATTTCTAACGATTTTGGGCACAGCAGATCGCAGCGGTCAGCAAAAAAAAATGTACGAAAGGCTAAAATCGAAGATTTTTTTGTGCAAACAACAGGCGATAAGAATCAGCAGCAAGCGACAGACAGTAATTTAAATTCAATTACAGAGAGTAAAGTGCGGGAGCATTCGTTAGCGCCACAGATGACAGCGATGACGTAAATTGGAAAAGCCAAAAACTGCCATAAAACAGCTAAAACGGCAGCACTGACTAACCAGGTTCTAAGTAAATTTGCTTGATAATTTCATTTTCTTGTAGCATTTTGTATGCATTTTATTAGTGGCAAGTAAAACTGGGCTTAAAGTCTACAAACATTAAAAGATGATAATCAATAATCTATGGAGAGGGCCCTTCCACCGATTCGACTATTCGATTAATCGATAAACTTAACTTACAATAATCAAAACAACAACATTTCGAGCGTAGTCAACTAATGAAATCCGGGTCTATAACTATTTAAAGCGATTGAATCCCTGGCTATAGAGATTGCCGTGCGTGGAGGCACTGTGGTACTGCACCAGGTTGCCATGGGTCTGCACCGGCTGTTGGTAGTAGGCGGCTTGATGGTAGAGTGTGGGAGAGGCGGGCTCGTTCACCTGTATCTGATGATAGTTCGTAATGGGCTCATGCTCGACCACCTCGCGCACCGTCTGGAACGGATGATTGACCACAATGCGACGCTTGTGGAACGTTTCGCTGGTGGCAGCTGCGTCGGTGGGTGCAGCAGTGGCGGAGATTACGCGCTCATTGGGCTGCAGGTGTCGATTGAGGTGTCCGGCAGCACCATTACCTGCCACATCCACATCGAGTTTTGGGTTGTTGCTGGGACGGTGTGGGCGTGGCTTGTGTGGCAGCTGGTGTTGGAGGGGCGCCAGCAGGTAACTCCACCAAGCGCTGGAACTGCTGCTGCGATTGTGACTGTCTCAAGCGAGCGGAGCGCTCCCCCTGCTCTTGTGGCTGTCTGGAGCGGGAGGTCTGTGCCTGCTCCTCCTTATCGCAGTCGGGCTTTACGGGACTGATCGTGGCTGTGGCCACAATAGACTGATCCCGATCATGTTCGTTTGGAATCTGCAAATGAATCTGTGCCTTGGCCGTCTTCTGCTCTGGCACTTCCGACCGGTGCCTCCACTAATCGGCCTGACTCCTGGGGATCGTAGCGCATGCGCGAGTATGGAGCACTGTACTCCAGTTCCTCGGCGAGAGGACTACGCTGTCGGGATGACTGCGGGTAGTAGGAGCGTGGAGCGGCGGGTCTGACCGCTGACTTGGCATAGACGACAGTGGGGCCGGCATGATTACGCAGATAGGGTTTGATCTCGGCCACATGGGCGGGCACCTCGACGCTGGAAATGCGACGCTCCTTTGGTGGCGGCTGGCGACTGCGTCCCAAGTAGATGTTGTGCTGCGATGGCGGCAAATGAATCTTGTGTTCGTGCTTAATGATCTGTGGGCGCGGCGCCTCCTCGAGGCGTGCGGGCTTCGCGTCCACATTGCCTGCATTGGCATTGGGCAGGAACTCGCCGGTGAAGTAGTCATCGGTGCTCTGGCTTGGATAGGATTGGCGCGTGAAGCTGTTGGGGCGTTGATAGCTGCGCTGTGGTGGGTAGCTGGCTTCACTGCGTCCATAGTCATAGTCCTGCAGCTCTGGTTCCTGGCGCTGGAGCATACCCGGCGACAAATGCTTTCTGTTGATCTGGTACTGATTGCCATTGGAATCGGTGGCGGTGAGAGTGGAGCTGGAGCTGGAACTGGCAGAGGAGGAGGAAGGTGCAGGTGCTGGCTTACGCTGACCATCGGTGGCATCCTGTGGCTGCTGCTGGAGCTGAGCTTCGACAAACTCATCCTTCGGTGCCTGATCGTAGCTGGGCATGGTGGTCACACTTGAGCCCACTGTGGTCACCTGAGCTTGCTCCTTGGCTCCCTGCGCCGGCTGCTCGTAGTTGGGTCTGTACTCGTTGGCATTGTGACTGTAGCCCTGGGTCTGCACCTGACCGTTGTTGTTGTAGGCCGAAGCGACGGCAGGATGTGGATGTCCCAGTGGCAGCAACGTCTCTCCCTTGGGTATCTTGGCTACCGGATGATCCAGTTCTACAACCAAAGTGCCAGCTGGCTTAATGACCACACGTTCCTCAATGTCATAGAACTCCTTTTGGATGGCCGGATGACGCACCTCGTATTTCTTGGCCTTCAGTGCCGGCTGCACAATCTGTATGGTCTTGGTGACCACGGGACGCGGTGCTGGAGGAAGTGGTGCATAGGCACGTGGTGGTGGCAGGTAACCATTGCCAGCGGATTGATCATAGTCATCATAGCCAGAATTCTCATCCACAGCCGGTGGATATTGATCCTGATAATCATCCACCACATCATCATAGCCATAGCCAGACTGATCATAGCTGGGTCTGTTATAGCTAGTGCCAGTGTCATAGGATGGCTCATAGGAGGAGGGCTCATAAGGGGAAGGCTCATACGAGACGCCACCTCCTAGCTTGGCTTCACTGGGCAGAGCAGCAGGCACAGGAGCGGGAGCGGCTGCAGGAGCGTTACCAGAACTGGAACTGGAGGAGGAGGAGGATGAAGAGCTGGAGCTGGAGCTGACTGGTCCTATCGAAGCCGTCTGTACCGGCGCTGGTGCCTGTGGCTCATAAATGGGCTTGCTGTCTGGGGCCTGCTCCACATTGGCGCTCTGGCCTTGTGAGGCTACTGGTGCCGCCACCTGGCGTTCAAACATGCGCAACTGCTGCGATTTGGCGCCTCCTATGGACACGGCATCCTCTGGAGCGAGCGAGCTTGTGCTGCTGCTACTTGGACTGCGTGTAACGTTGGGGAGTGGGACTGGAGGATTCATAGACCTGCAACGAGAAGAGGAACAATATGTAGAGGAAACTGTAGAAATAAAGCTCCTCTTTTGCTTACTGTTTCCACTGAAGGACCGTGACTATGATAGGACTTGAATGTAACGCTCAAATTCCTGATTCTGGCGCAGTTGCTGATTACGTTGTCGGAACTGTCCGCTGTGCGGTGGTTGCTGCTGCAGAGACGGACGGCGATGGTGACCACGACGACGAGGCTGGCGAGCAGTGTGGGATTGTGGCAGAGGCGTTGGCTGCAGACCTAGTCCCTGACGAGGAGACAGTGGTTGCTGTGGCTGCTGGGAGGAGGGCTGCTGTGGACTGCTGGTAGGCTGACTGTGAGGACTGCTGAGCAGACTGCTGGGAGTGCTGCTGTGGTTGCTGCAGTACCTGCTGTTGCTGCTGCTGTGCCTGTTGTACCTGCTGCTGTTGTTGCTGCGGACGCTCCTGCAGTCGTTGAAAGCGTTGCTCCTCCGATGCAGAGTAAGGACCTGCACGCAGCTCGGCAGGCGCAGGTCCATCCACAAAGCTGACATCGGCGGGATTCGTTGCCGGCTGTTGGGCTATGGAAATGTTGACATGTGTTGCTGCATTGCAGGCAGCCACCAGCAACAGCAGCAAAGGCAGCTGACGGCACAACATGGCTAGCAAAGATAAAGAAAAGATACTAGCCAAAAAAAAATCCTTTGAAATCTAAAGCTGTAGAAACTGTCTATCGGACCGACTAATCCTCTGTCTGTCGCGCCTATCGAACTGCCTCGTCTGCGAACGCGTCGCGTTGTGTGACAAACTTTGGCGCATGCGTCGCATATTTATACGCACGGGGGAGCTATCGAGAGACTGAGTGCTTAACAGTCTATCGATCAGTTGATCAGTGGATCAGTGTCAATGCCAGCAATGTCGGGCACCCTGTTTAGGGATGAGTTGCTTGCCCCAGTTCCAATTCTACAATTAAAGGCATTCATCGAGAATCCGATGATGCACAATACAAATTTAACAAATTGTTGTCAAACACTTTTTTACTGCCCCGTGTGGCACGCGCATTTCGATGGCCTAAAAGGTGTGCATAATACGACAGCTGCAGTTCTGCCATAATTGGCGGCATGCAACATTTTCGCGTAATTGTCGGAAGGTCAACAATGGACATCGCCTATGCTGCGTATGATTAATGTTCGCATCGCTTGATTCGAGTTTGAACTTGAATTTCACGCATTTAGCAGCCAGCAATTCATTCATTTTATAAATGAGACGTTGAACTGCGTTTTGTTTTGGAATTTCTGTGTATATTTTCAGTTTTGGGATTTCGATTTTTGGCTATTCGATTTGGAGACAATCAACAAGTCTCTGGTGTGTGTGCGTGTTACACATACGCCGTGTGTGACGTCCCAAACGGTTTGCATGTCAGGCAAACTTACGCAACTGAAGTTGGTGAAGAATTGGCAAGCATAAATAATGCAAAAGATACATTCCGATAAAGGTTAATAGCCAACTTTAAAGAGGGTGTCGTCCAGTTTAAAAACAAACGAGCACTGTCATGAATGGCTAAGTAAAATCACACTGAATTACTGCAAATAATTTAAGAGAATAAATTAGAAGCTGTTTACTAGAAATTACTATAGCACACAATAGGACAAGCCCTCTTTTCTAGATCTAAACAAAGTTATATCTCATGTCTCAAGTCTCATGTGGCTGAAATCAAATTCTGTCTTTAAATTTTGTTTGTTTTTCTGTCGAGTTGTGAGTTGCATGCGAAACGAGATGTGTAACGTGAAGCTGAACTTGAATCGAGCTACTGAAAGAGCATTATATTCGTATCACTTTGGAATAACAGATGTAAATACAGCAAGAGGGAAAGGCATATTTTGTGTACTCAGGGCTATGGCTTTGAGTATTGTAATTTGCAAAGGAGGACGAACACATTTTTAAATACCTTAAAAATGCACAAGTGTTAAAGTCTTGGACAGCGGTGTGCAATTGCTGCTAAATACAGAGCACTTACAAACAAACAAATATGTAAAAGCAATATAAATAGTAACTGTACATCACTTTAATAATTGCTTAACACTTCACTGAAAGCTCAAAACAACAACAAAATTACATTGGGATTAAATCGTTCACCATTTTGTTCAATCTCGCGCTTCAACAAAGAATAGAGATAAGAAAGGAAATATGAAAAAGTGTTTGTGTAATTTACATTGGCAGCTACGCACTGACACACACACACACTCGCACAAACAGAACACATGTCAATACATTGCAATTCACTCACGACTGCTGTACATGCATTTGTGCAAGTGAGAAAGCGTGAGCAATTTCTGGCAGCTGAAGGGAGATGCCCAATTATGCGCTCTTCAACTATTTTACAGCGCTGTGCACATTAATAAGAACAGAAATTGTAAATTAAAAAGTGCAGATAAACAAGAAACTATCAAAAATCTAAATCTAGCTTGTTAAATTTTAAGTTATAACTACAGTTTTCAAAGTACACATTTTCGCCAAACACAAATTTATGTACGCGCACTGTCAGGACAACGACAATCTGTAAGGCCAAAGGACTAAAAATAGTGACAGCAACAGCACTAAAATATTCAGCAAACATACGTGAACATGGCATTCTAATAGCGCTTAATTTAAACATACTCGGGAAACTACGCACTTGTTGGCCCAAACAGTGGAATGTAGGGATTCCAAAGGGACCAGGGAACGATAACGGGACACACGTGTGTGCTACGTAGGGTATATATAAATAACAATTGGGAGAAAGACACGACTTGGTGCGAGAAAATAATAAACTAATAAAAATAAAACTGAATACAAATGGAGACTGAGACGTTGATATTTAAATCAGTTGCACGTGGGAGGCGATGCTGAGCACGGAAGGTGGCCTTACTGGGGTATAGAAGGTGAGAGAGAGAGAGCCACGGCGCCTGTTTACTATGCTCTTGCCACACCTGATTAAAATCTATTGACACCGAAGTGGAACGCCGACCACACACAACATGCACTAACAAGAAACCAAACAAAAGGCAGAGGAAACGGAAATGATTGCTCCTTGCGCCACTTAATGAAACCCAATTACACGAGCCAGCCTCAAAGCAAGCGAGGGGGTGGGTGAGGGGGGAGGTAAGGCAAACAAGAACAGCTGCAGAGCCGATGGCGCAGCTGCCGCTACACCTGTTAACGCTATTTGCATTTCTCCTTGTATACAAGTATATATATATTTATTTTTTTTTATTGTTATTATCCTCGCCCATCGTTTGTTCGCAAGGACATGCGCAAATAACACCCCCAACCACCCATCTCTCGTTAGGAGGGTAGTAATACTCCCTGCTCCTGCACATCCTGCCCTACTCCTCTTACTGCCTCCCTCTCGCTCTCCTTTACTACCCCTGCTGGGAGTATAAATAAGAGACAGATTTGCGCACACAGCCTCAGTTGGTGAACCGTGCTGCTCGAGTTTCCTTGTTTGTCTCAGTGGCATCCTGTCTCCTTGTACCTTCCAAACGAAACTGCAAACTGTTGCGGAACCGTTGCAGCGGCACAACAAAAGTTATTAATCGACTCAGGAAGTTACTGTGTTCCATGTGTTTATCAATTGCCGGTCTATAAACTCAAGACTTTGGAGTACAATCAACCTACACCACAGGTAAGAACTCATTTTCATATCATTAGTGTTGAAATTTGATTTAGTTCGTGTGGAGTCTGAATAAGTTGTTTTGATAGCAACTCAAATTTAACAAAATTATATTACAATAAACAAAAGTTAACTGAAAGGTTTCATTAGCCCTCTTGTAATTTAAGTTAAAATAATAAACTGAGGGGCTTAAGTACTGCATTGAATTACTTGCCAAACAAAGTGCAAAACTTTTAATTAATAATAAATTACAATTAGCTTTTGTGGGGCGAAATTAAGGCAATTTAGAGTGCCATAGCAGTGAGCTTGGCAAATGCAAATGAGATTACCCAACACTGGCCGAGTGCAAAGTGCAACGCGCGTTAATTTGAATAGAAAGTTAACAGACGCTGTTAGTGCCTGAACTGCAGGCGCAGCAAAGAAAACAAAACAAAGAATTAACCTGCCTTTAAAAAGGAACATGAAGTAAATACTGGTTGCAAGCGAATCATATGGTTTTAACCAAATACTGGTTAAAGCAAAAAGCGAAAATATGAATAAAAAGGCGCAAAGGGGAGAGCCAAAAGCCACCCCTAAATTTGGCGATAAGCAGGAAAAGCAGACGATTGTGGGTAGCTTTTGTAAGGGTTCGCTTTCAGTTGAACAGCAAACTTCGAAGCGAACGGTTCGCATTTGGTCGCGTTTCTCATTTCTCCAACAATTTTAACAATCTTCTCACACACACTCACACCGTACCGTCGACGATAGGCCACCCAAAGCGAGCGAGTCTACTCGACAGACAGCATACCCCACCAGCAACAACAGCAAACATCGTTCATATTACACAGTGTTCGTTTGCGTGTGTGTGTGCGTGTTTCCGTGTCCCCTGTGTCTGAGTGTGTGAGTGTTTTCTCGACATTGTCGACGGTTGTTCTCCACTACCAAAAAGACCCACGTTAAAAGTGCAAAAAAAAGAAAGAAAGCCCCAAGATGGCCGAAAATTGCCCGAAATGCAAAAAATCAATCAACTCAAAGGATGCAATCATCATATGCAATTCGGATGACTGCCTTAAGAAGTTCCACCGTACATGTGTCAATATCGACGATGCCATGTATGATTTGATACAGAAGAATCCAATGATATCATTTAACTGTGATGAATGCCGAAATCAATCGCCAAAGGCAATGTCCGCCAAGCTGCATACCATCGAGGAGAAGGTGAACAAGGTGTGCAATGGCGTTAATCAAATCCAGGGACGTATGTACCAGCAGTATTTCCAATTTGGCAACCAGCCGGTTAACAATCTCGATGGCAAAAAGCACCCGCAACAGAACAATCTCATCGTTGTCGGCAACAATTGCAATTCGGATCGATTGCAGGTCGTCTGCGACTACGGACGATGGGTGCAGGTGGGCAAATTTGCGACAAACACCAGCGAGGATGACATTATTGAGCATTTGGCCGAGGAATTGAAAATCAATAAGAATCTGGTTAAATGCACCAAATTGGTTAAGAACGATGCCAATTTATCGCAGTTATCGTATTGTAAATTTAAAATTTCCATACCCGACTATCGTTTCAATGAGCTGTTCAACGAGGCGATTTGGCCAAGTGGTGTTATGGTTAGTCCCTTCACTCCACGCTCTCAGTTGAATCAGAATCGCATATAAAAGCAAAGCAAAAGCCAAAACCAAAGAGAGCGGAAGTGAGAGCGCGAGAGAGTGCGCCTGCGCACTAGTTCTAACGGGGAAGTCAGCGTGAGGGAGAGCGAGAGGGTTGCTTGCCGGTCGGTCAGCGACAGCAGCAAGCAGAGCAACAAAAACAGCAACAACAACAACAACAACAAGAACACAGTTTTCATTCGATAATGTTTTGCCGTTGCCCGTCACAAGGAGGCGGGTGTTTAAGGGGGGTGGGCGTGCGGCGGGTTGCCTCACAATGTATGCAAATTTTTTTTCGACACTGTCAACTCGAAAACTTTGTCCGAAACTTTCAAAGCTTACTCCGAATTAAAGAATTAACGACAACAACATAATTACTTAACGTATTAACTTTGAAAATGCATTTTAAAATGTTTTTAGCATTGCTTAAAACTATCAAAGCCCAATAAATAAATAAATGAAAAACAAAAACACATAAGCAAATACAAAAAAGTAATTAAAAGTAATGCAAAGCAAAGTTAATGTGAAATATTAGTCATTTATGCATAACTGTCGTATATTTAAATTAAATTAAATTAAAGAAATCTCAACTATAAAACCAAAGCAGTCAGCATATATTTAAATCAAATACCAAGAAAACCAAATGAATAATTAAATGAAATATTCAAATATTAAAACTATTTAAGCAACGCACCATAAAAAAATATTTATAATTTATTTGATCAATTCAGTTGTCAATAGTTAAGTTTATTCCTACTTATGACCTTTGAATTTCATACAATTTAATGCATGTTTTTATTATGTTTTTTAATGTACTTCCCCCTAAGAACCAAATTATAAACCCAAATTCAAGAAACACTTTTAAACCAAAGCATTAACTTAATAAACTTATCAAGTATATTCAGCTATATTGTATTCGTATGCGTAGTTTGAAGCATTTTCAAAGCTTGTTCTCAAAAAATATTTAGAAATTTTGCGAACCAATTGACAATGGGCGAATTAGTAAATTTGCTAATTGTAACCTTATTCAAAAACAATAATATGTATGTATTTGTGTATTCAAGAATCATATTAAAAAACTAAAATGTAAACCAAAAAATATTCAAGAAAAAACAATTATAGAAACTTGTTCAAAACGCAGCTGGAAAACAGTTGAGGATTGAGAATTCATGAAGCGCAGCTGGGAAAAAACTTAAGATTGTTGCAATAAACTCAACTCAAGAATATAGAAAAGTAATAAACATAAAATTATATTTCATAATTGATGTATTTTTTTAAAAACATAAAGCTAACACACACACACACAACCAAATAAACAAGAACTACAAGAATTCGGCAATATTTTTTTAGTGATCACAGACTCACAAGAAAAGTTAGAAAGATCAACTTAGAGTCAGCAAAACGTAGACTTTTATTTACGCAGGAGCAAAGAAAATATTTAAAAAAATAAATCACATAAATTATATATATATATATATTTTAGTATACAACAATATGCATGCATGTATTTATGTCAACTTTTTCAATAAATTCTACAAAACAAACCAAAAGAGAGCTGTCTTTAGTTTCAGTGGTTTAGGCACTAGTGTGGTGTCATACCCCTAAGCACTACAATATTTAACATTAATCTAGTTGCTCCTTTGCAGCATTATGACCAACTCAAAGCGAAAGCAGCCCACAACCCCAAAAGCCGCAGAAACTTCTAACGCCGCGGAAGACAAAACTTCAGCTGAAAACTGCACAACGGAGACAGCGGAGAGGGAGGGACAGGAACTGAGGCAGGAGCAAGCAGAGGAGCAGACAGCTTCAAGCAGCATAACAAGTGCCAAGTTTTTTCAACTCTGCTTTGGACATGAGCTTCATAACTTTCAGAATTTGCATAGTTTTACGAGCTGGCTGCAACGACCTGTAGATGGCGCTGCATTGGGTGTGTTCCGCATGCTGTACGGTGCCTGCATGCTGATTGACGTCGCTGAGGAGCGAGGCGGTGGCCAAATGGATGTGCGCTATGGTGAACCACAGCACTGTCACTTCCCCCTCTTCACGGGCATGCGAGCCCTGGAATATCCGCTTATGGGTTGTGTCTATCTGTGCCTGTGGCTCGGCGCTCTGGGAATTATGCTTGGCTATCGATTTCGTGCCAGCTGCCTCACCTTCATCCTGTGCTATTGGTACATATTTCTACTAGACAAACCGGCGTGGAATAATCACAGCTATCTCTTTGGCCTGGTTGGTACACTGCTGCTGTTCACTCGGGCAAACTGTTACTGGTAGGTGATTAGGACTAATGCCATCAACTGTCTGTTATTTTAAATGCTTGGCTTTTTGGCTTACAGCTCGCTGGATAGCTGGCTCAGACCACAGCTGCGGCAACCGGTGCCTTATTGGAATTATTTTCTCATCAAGTTTCAGTTTTTCATACTGTACATGTATGCGGGTCTCAAGAAGTTCTCGCTGGAATGGCTCTCGGGCTATGCCATGTCCACGCTGCATCAGCATTGGCTGTTCACTCCCTTCCGACAGCTGCTAGACGGGGAGCTAATTGATCTGTTGATTGTTCACTGGTTCACAGCCGTCTTTGATCTTTCTATTGCGTTCTTCATGACCTGCGAGAGAACTCGTCTCTTTGTCACCCCCTTCATGATAAGCTTTCATCTGATGAACTCCCGACTGTTTACCATAGGTAAGTTAAAGTAGGAGAGATTTGACTTACCTAATTCTTGAATGTGTTATCCAGGCATGTTTCCGTGGGTCTGCTTAGCAGAGGTGCCGCTCTTCTTTGGCTTTAGCTGGCCACGTAGGATACGAGGCAGGAGCAACTCAGCAGTGGAGAATGCGGCAGTCCCTAAACAGCCTGGATTCCTGGACAAGCTACGCAGCTGCATTATACTCCTTTACTGCCTCCTGCAGCTATTTCTGCCCTATTCGCATTTTATAACTAAAGGCTACAACAACTGGACCAATGGTCTGTATGGTTACTCCTGGGATATGATGGTGCATTCCTACGATACAGTGCTGACCTCCATTAAGATAGTAGACAATAACAATCAGCAGGTGCATCATTTGAATCCCTATGCCTTCACCGAATACGAACGCTGGACAAAGTCAGCGGACATGGCTTTGCAGTATGCCAAGTGCATTGAGCGGAACATTCACGAGGACATGGCAAAGCATCCGCTGGAGAGTCCTTTAAGCAGCACCAACATTTCCATTTACTTTGACATTTGGTGCTCCATGAATGGACGCTTTCAACAGCGCGTGTTTGATCCACGTGTGGATCTGTTGACGGCGCCATGGTCGCCCTTTGAGGCAACTCCTTGGTCGCTGCCGTTATTAACTGAGCTTAATCACATGCGTCCCAAATTGAAGACTATAACCGACGAAGTGCTGGCCTGGAATAACTACTCGGATGTAATATTTGTGGCTGATTTTCCGGGACTGACACTGAGTAACTTCATCGCTCCATCGCTGTACAACTGCAGCCTCACAATACTCGAGGGGAATGTGCGCTACAGGAGCGCCAACGAAGATGAGTCCTACTTTCTGACCGCTGGCAAGAGCATTGGCCTGGAGAGTAATGTAACACACTATGTGACCACCATTGGCCAGAAGCCAGCCTCGTATCTGTACACGTACGTGAACAGAACAATGGAGGAAGGAAATATACATATGGATGAGTCGAATCAGCCCAAGGATCGTCCCATTTTGCCACTCTGGAAGGAATTTAATCGTCGTATCGCCAACTACCAAGAGTTCCTCAAGCATTTGGCCAATTGTGTGCTTTATCTGCTATACGATGTGCCCATCCCGATGTCCGTGCGAGAGAGAGATTAAGAATGAAGCAGCTGAGGATCAATTGTAATTCCTTTGCCTATCCCTAAGTGATAAAACTGATAATAAATGTTTAATGTTATATACCTCTGAAAGTGAAGAATAGTGACTTTATCTAGTAAAACTTTACACTTACCCAGTTTATAGTTTAAAAACTTAAAGATTTCCTTTATCTTCTACATATAACTGTATTTACAAATCGGACATAATATTTTTCTTTCAACCTAATATATATAACAAATCTCCTCACTGGGAGCATCTACTACAATTTTGATGGCGTCGTCATTAAACTTTGTGTAGTTTTAAAACAAGAACACACTCGGGACTAAATTCAGCTCGACTCCGCCCGTGATGGCTCCGCGGACAGGCGACTGGGATCGAATTGTTGGGTCTGTGTTTCCCACAGGCGGGCATAGAGACCGTTCTGTCTCAGCAGCTCCTGGTGTGTGCCACGCTCCCCGACACGTCCATTCTCCAGCACAAGAATCTCGTCGGCATCCTTCACGGTGGACAGACGGTGGGCAATACAAATGCTGGTGCGGCCCGAGGTAGCGCGTGAAAGAGCCTGAAGAATGTTCTACAAAACCCAGAAAACGAATTCAATACAGAGCTATAAAGATTCAGGTGGTGAACTTACATGCTCGGTTATGGAGTCCAGGCTGCTGGTGGCTTCGTCAAATACCAAAATCGGTGTATTCTTAAGAATGGCACGAGCAATGGCCACACGCTGCTTCTCTCCGCCAGACAGCTTAAGGCCACGTTCACCCACCTGGGTACTGTATTTATTTGGCCAACTCATGATGGCCTCGTGCAGATCAGCCATGCGAGCTGGCGTTTTGAACTTCCTCGTGGGTTTTGGCCAAATTGCCATAGTGTATGTTGTGCTCGATGGTGTTGTGGAACAGTACCGAATCCTGCGGCACCACTGCAATGGATTTGCGCAGACTGTCAAGCTCCACGCCGCTGATGTCCTGGCCACCAATCAGAATACGTCCAGAATTTGGCTCAAAGAAGCGGTACAACAGACGCACCATGGATGACTTGCCAGAGCCAGAACCTCCAACAATGGCCACATTCTTACCGGCGGGTATGCTGAAGGAAAGGTTCCTAAAGATGGGTTTGCCTGTCTCATACTCAAAATTCACATTCTGGAACTCAATGGACGAGTTGCTGGTGTCCACGAAACAGGGGCTGTGCATTGGGCGACGACTGTATGCGACTGTCCACGTTCATGAGCGTGAACATGGCTTGCATATCCAGCAACGCCTGTCTCACCTCACGATATACACTGCCCAGGAAGCCCAAAGGTATGGACAGCTGGAAGAGCAATCCATTGACCATTACCAGATCTCCCACAGTCATGTTGCCTTGGGCAATTTCCTTGGCTGCCAACACCATAATGATACTGAGAGCACTACTGAATATAGCATTCTGTCCAAAATTAAGCATTGCCAGGCTGGAACTGGTCTTTAAGCTGGCCGCTTCGTACTTCTTGAGCACCTCATTGTAACAGCCCGCCTCGTACTTCTCGTTGTTGAAGTACTTGACCGTCTCATAGTTGATGAGCGAGTCCACAGCCTTATTGCCAGCCTCGTTCTCCGCCTGATTCATGTAGACACGATAGCGGGTGCGCCACTGCGTCACACTCAGCGTGTAGAGAGCATAGACGCCAACACAGCCCATGCTAACGCCAGCAAAGGCCAAGCCACACTTGATGCCCAGCAAGCTGGATACGAGTGCCAGCTCAAAGATGGTTGGCACAATATTGAATACCATCGCGGAGAGTACAAAGTTAATGCCGCGTGAGCCACGATCGATTGTCTTGGATAATGCACCCGTCTGCTTGTTGAGATGGAAGGCCAAGTCCAGATTGTGCAAATGCAGGAACACATTGGTGGCAATCTTGCGTATGGAGTGATGAGCTACCTTGGCGAAAACTGCATTCCGCAGCTCATTGAAGCCAGCTGCACTGGCTCTAGCAATACCATCTGCAAAGGTACAAGATTAATGATCAAAACTCCCTTAAACATTGCTTGTACTTTACAGCCTAATAACATAGCGGTGGCTGCAGAGAGCACTGCATCTGGTGCCGTGTCCATGTTCAGTGTCGTCATCGTATCCACGGCGCCCTTGAATAGAAATGGCACACAGACGGTCAGCAACTTGGAGCCAGCTAGTAAGCCCAGTGATATGCCAACGCTATAAGGGAATAATTATTAATTTAATGAGTGATTCATAATAAATCAATGAGTAACTTACCGCTTCCGCACCAGTGGATCATCCCTGGGCCAAATGTAGGCCATCATGGCGCGCATCATGTCCTTGGAGGTAACCTCGGGAGCGTCTAGCTTTCCCAGCGCTGTGCCTCCCTCGTTGCCGCTACTTCCTATATGAATGTGACATTGTCTTGATTGTTGTTGTTGCTGTTGTTGTAGCGGTACTGTTGCTACTGTTGCTGTTACTGCTGTGGGACCACATGGAATTTACTTTAATGCAGCAATATCCAAACAGGCGCCAAAACAACAAACAAACAGACAAACAAACAAGCATTTTGGGTGCATCTCGTTACAATTTTGCTCAGTTTTAAATAAAAAAACAATTTCAATTGTTAGTGAAAATAATAAGCAAATAAGGCAATTTTAAAAAAATAAACATTACATGTAAACATATCCATCCGTTAACATATTAACATTTACTGACAGTATGTTTAAGTGACGAGTCTAAAATTCTCTGCAGTGTTATCGAGTTATTTACAGCAAGCAGCGAGTCAATCTTGTTAAACTCCTTGTGGATCAGGTATCTGGAGTACAGGTATCAATAGCACCTACCTTTTGCCTTCTTGGCAAAAACGCCGCCCAGCAATTTGCTGCCAGGTGTGGGCGTAAATGGGGTAATCTTCTTGACCTTGGCATTTTGATCGGCATAGTCGTCAGGCCTGGCAAAGGTGCAGTAAAGCTGTAAAACGAATGCAAATTTTTAAAACAAATGCTTCACGCTTAGTAAAAAAATAACTTTGTACTTTTATTTGACAAATGGCTTAATTGATTTCAGTTAAGGTCAGCACAATGAACCGATTTAAAAGCGTTAAGATATCTAATGCACTCCAGCAGATAAAAACGCGTCACAGTTCCGCTTTCTGTGAGTTGAGTAAGTTTATCTAATGCCTTCACAAATCCATGATATTCGCTGATTTTGTATGCTACCAAATAAGATAGTTCCGGATGCACATCATCAAACTGAGCAGCATCACCAAAGGCAATTTGATTGAGGATATTGGGAAAGTAAGCCTGCTGCTTAAATATCAAGTGCAGAACCACACGCAAATTGTGGGAACAGCCATCGTCGATGTGAACAAACATTTGATCCGATAGATTATGCTCCCTGATGAACTTGAAGATATTGCGGTGATAACTCTGACCAGAAAGTGCTTTATTGTTGGCAATGAGATGCTCAATGTCCAGCAGAGAGAACTCGAAAAAGTCGTGGGCATTTCCCTCCAAATAGAAGCCATAATCAGTTAGCAGCTTTAGATTGGACAGTGCTCCGTAGCTAATAAACAACTGATCGTATGGTCTCAGCACAGGTTTGTCCAATGTATTGAGCGTAAGAACATATTCCCATCCCTTTCCTTTTGCCAACTTTTGCAGTTCAGCTGTAGTTTGCACACCATCCGAATGATTGAATAGATCCAGAAAAGGTGCCAATGCCAGATTTGTATCTCCACTGAGCAATGACTGGAAATGACTTCGAGCTGGCTTTAACTGCCTCGAATTGAGGTAGACACTACGAGAGTTTACAGCAAAGTAGGCACGCTTATAGTCTGGCAATGTCCAAATTTCTTCACAAAAGAGCTGACCACAACACTCACAATGACGAGTTCCAACGAGTGTTTTAAGTATCTGATGGTAATCGCGTATCTGGCGATTTTGTGCCACTGTGCGCTCCAGCAGAGCTTCGGGCAGACACTGTAGCTCCGATAGTGCACAGAAATAAGGTGTAGTGTAGCTACGAGGAATAGTATCCAGGTAGGCAGCGTATGGTGAGCTCTTGGAGGTTTCGTGCAAGTGTTGCTGATGCATTAGAAAACAGGCAACGAGAGCTTGAAATGATATGCGATTATCCTTGTCAAAGAGGTCCTTGTTAAAAAGAGCTTTGAACTGTTCATCCGACTCCAGAGTAGATATGCTGATAAGGCAACTGGAGGGCAGCCGTATCAACTCGTCACCGGCCTTAAATTGTCGGTTCTTTGAGCACAATCCACGACCCGTGAGCGGATAATTAAGTGCCGACAGCTGTGTTTCATTTCGCCAGCTCAGCGTGTTTAAATGACGATAGAGCACGTGCATAGATTCCAACTCTTTGCGATCAGCCTCAGTTGTTGTTGTTGTGGTTTCCCTGCGACGTTGTCGCAAGCGTTGAGTGCGTCCCATATTTTAGCAGTGTGTGTGTGCTGTTTTGGCGCCTGTTTATATTTTTGATTAAGCTTGCTGCAACGAAAGAAGCAAGTACGAAAATTGTATTTTAATTCAGAACTTTCTAGCTCTCAAAATAAGCAACAAAAAAGGGGCCAAAACAACACACACGCAAGCTGTTGCCTGACCTCTTCATATTTGAGGATACACTATCTCCCCAAAATTTGTCAAAATAAGCGCTAATCACTATGATTTGATAAAATTATGAAATATAATCTAGCCAATTGAATGCATATCTAGAGTGGCCTTGAGACTTGGAAGCCAATAGGCATATCACATCACTACTTACCACACGTGTTTGTAGTTTTGTTCGAATTCGTTTGTGGCACGTAAAATAGGAGGTGTATGTAAGTGTATTCTTATTACTGCACAATTTACTTATGTGTAATAGCCCGGCCATAACTTTATGCAAAAAAAACAATACTAAATTCTGGTTCGGTAGAGCTGGAACTAATGTGGTGTTGTTTGGTTCGTTCTATTGAACTAACTACCAAGTGTAAGAACGAACTGTTGCCGGTGGCCATCCAGCTGCTTTTGATTTATCGATAACATGAGCAATTGAATCGTGAACAGCGTCGCCAGACGTTTCAATTTAAGAAAAAAATACTAAAATGTTTCCCACCATATGTGCAAAGTTACGTTTCCCTGTGAATGATATTAGTTTTATTTATTCTAGAAAAGACTACAACCGGCCAAAATGTTTGGATTAATAAGTTCAGGAAGATTGGTTTGTTAAAATTTGATTAACAATTTATAAAAAATCTTTAACACTCAACCAATCAACAGCCACAAACGGACTTCGTTGCAGTTGATGAAAACAAGCTGCTTATTAACGTACCAGATATTGAGGGTGTAAACTATGTTGTGATCTTTCTAACTGGCATCTCACCCCTTCCTTTGGGAACTGCGGCAGCAATCTACTTCAGTTGGCCGGATGCAAACGCAGCGCCTACTTGGCAATATCTTGGTCATATTAATAACACCAAGCCATCGGCAATATTTAAGATAGCGCAGCTCAAGAAGAGCCATGAGCTAGAGGCACATGCTAACGGCATGGTTTTTGGCGCCCAGGAGATCTCTCACATAGCTCAAATTGGTATATCCATTGAACCAGAGCTAACAGTGGCACAACAAACACCGGCAGTGGTAAGTCCATGAAAAATATAAGACAGTGATTAGATAATCCTATTGATTTGCATAAAAATTCTTTCATGAGATACTTAGGTTAGAAGGCTTTTATTACTTTGAGTTTGTTTCCATTTCCAGTCCAATGCCAACGATAATAAGCAGTTTGGCCAACGGATGCTGGAGAACTTTTTCAATTATGCGTCCAGCTTCTGTGTGAGCGTGCCTGAAATCCCTCCTGCCACTGCCGCGAGTGAAACATTCGTGCCGTTCTCGGTTGTCCAGAATTGGTACACGAATTTTCAACGGAGAATGGAACAAAATCCGAATTACTGGAAAAACTGTTGAAATTGCAGTTTACTTAAAAGAAACAGAAGATATATTTTATAAGGGTAATTGTCTATTATATGGGCCTCATCGCCAAAATTAACGAAAAAAAAATCCTCCATGGAACGCGATATCTGCAGACGAATGTCATTAAAAACTTTTCGCGGTCTCTTATGGTTCTTTTTTAAAAAATTTTTTAATCTAGAAGCCATTATGAAAGATGCACTTATTGCAAATAAATCTTGCGAATGCACTTTAATAAATGTAATCAATTGCATTCATCCTTTTTTATAAACAAAAAAAAAAAATTTTTTAATCTAGTATTCATTGGGAAAGAATTTATAAAAAAAATTTCACATAAACTTTAATCTAGTGAAGTTTATTTTTTTTTTTATTATTATAAATTTTTCAATGAATACTAGATCAATTTTTTTTTTTTTTTGACGTACAGTTCTATGAATACTAGATTAATATTGTGATTTTTGACAAACAATTCAAAGAGTACTTGATTTAAAAGATTATTATGACAAAAATTCAAAAGGTAACTAGATTAAAAAACTCGGATTTTCAAGAACTTTTAAACCGCGATTAAAAAAGAACCATAAGAGACCGCCAAAAGTTTTTGATGACATTTGTCTGCAGATATCGCGGTCCATGGAGGATTTTTTTTTCGTAAATTTTGGCGATGAGGCCCATATAATAGACAATTACCCTTAAAAGAAACGGAAGATATATTTTATAAGTACATAATGTGTATGTTATTAGCATTTATTAAACAATTTTATATTTTAATTGTGGTGCTTATAATTTTGCAAACCGAATACGTAAAACCAAACTTGATTTCATTTAATACCAATTATATGTTGGGTGATAACAGTTTACTACTCCTCTGGCATATCGTCCTCATTTTTTGGGGGCTTTTTAGATTTACGCGATGGCTTCGGTTTAGCTCCAGGAACCTCTTTTATGCCGCCTTTGGGTGGCGATGTGGGCTTAATAAAGGGATTAAACGTAGCATCTTCACTGTCGACCGCAGGCTTCAAGCTCTTCTTTGCATCCTTGGCACCAGCAGCGCCTCCGGCAGGCTTGTAACCCTTTTTGTTCTGTGCATCTTTGGCTTCCTTTTGCTGCTTGCTAGGCTTTTGCAATATGGCTGGTGTTTTTTTAGGCGGTGACCCTTTTTTGACGAATCCAGCATCTTCTACATTTGACGGTTCCTTCTGCTGCTTGCCAGCCTTGCCTTCCCCTGCACCTTCTCGTTCCTTTTGCTGTTTGACAGCTGCTCCTTCGGTCTGATCCTTTTTAGCTTTCTCCCCCTTGGCGCTTTTTTGGGCTTCACCTTCCTTCGCTGCTTTCACCGCCTTCGCCTTGGAGAAGCTCGCCGAGCTGTGCTTTAATGCCTTCTCCTGCTGCTCCTTTATAATGCAAGCCAAGCGCTGTTTATTCTCCTCAGTAAGTTTGCCAAAGATGCTGGTTATAATATCATTGTATTCGTTAAAATGCCGCACTTTGTTGCCAGTGGAGGAAGCCGAGTTTGGTGGTCGTCCGTGATAACTAATGCAACGTCTATGTATTGGGAAAAGGGGTAAATTAATAGAGCGGGAGGAACAACGATTAAGTCAAATTGTGGTTTTGTTATTTATGCTTTGTCTGCCGCAGAACAGCCGGCATAATTTGGCAAGGAATGTAGATTTGTACTTGGTTGGTATGTGTGTGTTTGTGGCATATATTATAGGTATACTAAATGTTTATATATTTAAACAATAGCACTGTCGGGTTGCTTGGCACGGGTGAATTTTTTTAGGTGTGTTCTTTGCCGTTATCTTTATTCTTTTAGCTCGTGGCCTGCAAAAAAGCAATTTGGCAAGCTGACACATTTATATACATGTAGTCTATATAAACATCTAAATAGGCACATATGTGTATTTTAGAATGCACTAACAGAGTTCTAGAATGCAAACTTTGTAATCACAACTCTTTTGCAGGGGCACTAGGCGTATACTTGATAAGTTGCTTAATTGGTGACAGTAGAGAAATAGACTGAAATATTTCATTGCACTACAATATATGGGCGTTTGATAGATAAATTAATGTAGTGCATACAACATTCGTGTTTTATTTCTTGTCTGTTCTTGCGTTTTATTGGCTACATTGATTTAGCATTTGAATTTGTTGCAGCATCAACAGGGAAACATTTGTCTCGCTATTTGGCTGACTGTTGAAAGATGTCTCAGTTGCGTCAGTTTAGCTTGCAACGCTGTGCTGAGTGCAGCAAACAATTTGCAGCGCGTGTTTGAACTAAAAAACCCACTAAAATAGGTCAACAACAAAGTATAAATTGTAGCGCGCGGGCGTTGTCAGATCAGGAACAACCGAAACAACAACAACAACAACTTGATCAACAAGCAATGGCATTGACGCTGGCAGCAGCTAATAATAATAATTCGCAAATCTTGTCTGACGGCATCATAAAACATAATTGTGACTCAGACATGTTCTTGTCAAAAACAACAGCAAAAGGCTTTTCAACGACGCCGGAAATGCCACTTAATGGTCAGCGATTTCCGCTGCAACGCCAAAAGATGCCACAAGCCTACACTACACAACAGCAGCAGCAACAACAGCAAAGTAGGAGAGCAACTGCAGTAAAAGCGCTTGGAAAGTTTCCATTACTACAAGCAAAGTGTAGAGATGTGCAAAGATTTCCAGTGCAGCAACAAGTGGAGTACAAAGTAACCACTTTTCCCCAGAAAAGACAGAATGCTACACTTAAGTTTCCCCTACAAATGAATCACAGTCCAACTGCGGGTCAAAGATTTCCGATTAATTGCCAATTGGCCAAGAGCAATGACAAGAATTCGACTAAAGCCACACGCGATTCCTGCCCCGCTGTGACGATGTCAAGGTCCAATGTGGCACCACGATCCCACACGAAATTTCCCACAATTAAAAAGCAATTTGTTAGCTTTCCCAATAATATTGAGCAAACCTGTAGGAAAAACCTGTCAGGTGTTGAGCATGGAAAGTGTCAAAAGAACGAGACGTGGCGAATGCTGCAAACGGATGTGATTGTCGATATGAATTTGGATTTGGTCTTTAAACCAGCGGCAACAATGACGCAGATGAGCCAAAATATGAGTACCAAAATAGACAGCAGTATGGACTCGATACGGACAGTTGAGATAGCCGAAAACGATGATGTTTCGTTGGATGTCAATGATGTACATAAGGGGACGTGTGATAATGAACTTAATGCTCTTGCTCATGAGCAAACATTAAACTTGAACGTGGAAACAGTCGAAGGCGTTGGCGAGCAAAAGGAAATTGAGCATCAACAGGCGGAAAATTTTAATGACGCCTTTGGGCGGCGACACGACAACAGCAACAGCAACAACAACAAGAACGACAGGGAAGGCATAGGTAGAAACGAAAACGTAGACGAAGACAAAGACGAAGACGAAGGCAACAACGTTGACAACGACGCCATGAATGCTACGAGTATTTTTGCCAAAAATAAACACGAAATATGTGAGCAAAGCAAATTAGAGACGACGGCGGCAACTCATTATGAGCTAAATATGACTAAAGAGCGGCGGCAGTCAATATGCTTACCCACTACTGAGCAAATCCAAAGTCAAACAATAGACATAGAGCAAACAGAAACAGTAGAAACGGTGGAAACGGCAGCAGCTGCCTCCAATCGTCAGCAGCGAATCTCAGACGCGCGCGGATCGTCGCCAGAGCAAGTGGATGGTCAGCAACGGCAGCAAATTAATGCCAGATCGAACGCATCGACAATCGTAACCCAAACCGATACCGAGCTATATCCAACGTCACCATTGCCGTCGTCGTCGTCGGTCGTCATTGTCGTCGGAATCGCCAAGTATAGAATTTTTCAAGTGTGCTTTGCGCGATATCGTTAGCAATTTTACGGCTATAGATCTTGAACTATTTGAACTATTGAGTGAACTGCTGCAATTGTTTGCCACGCCTACAAATACGGGTAATTTTTGGAGCGAGCCGTCGGTTGAACAGGTGGCCAGTGAATGTGTGGACATGACTGTGAGCAAAGTAAGTGACGAGAGTGAAGCAGCAGCCGTCGTTGTTGATATTTATAGCGAGCAAATTGAGCAGCCACTTGAGCTGGATGACAACAACAACAGCAGCAGCAGCAACAGCAGTAGCAGCACTAACCTCAACAACAACAAGCAGCAGCAGTCAAAGAGTGGATATGAAGTACGAAGCTTTGAGAAGCAGTTCCCGCTTGCCAGAAAGTCTGCCTAGTCGACTGAGCAGCAGCACAGCAAGACAAATTGCAGCAGCAACAGCTTCACCTGTAGTGAGTCGATTGCGCGAGGCAGCAGCATCAGCATCAGCAACAGTTGCTCCAGCAACGAGTCGTTTGCGTGATACAGCCGCGGCCACAGTTACTCCTTCAGCCAGTCGTTTGCGGGATGTACCAACAGTTTCTCCGGTAGTGAGTCGTTTGCGTGATGCTGCAGCATCAGCAACAGTTGCTCCCGCATCGAGTCGCCTGCGTGATGCAGCAGCAACAACAACAACAGCTGCCTCGTCCTACACACCAGCAACAACGAGTCGTATACGTGATGCGGCTGTACCATCAGCAGCTACAGTACGTCCCCTCTTGGGCGAACTGAAGCGTAGCTCCACAAGTCGTGATGATTTGTCCATCGATTCCGACTCTGTGCTGCCGGAGCGAACGCGTCTACGACGACAACGACGCATGCGTTCACAGGATTCGGCGGAGGAAAAGCCCGAGGATGTCATCGAACGTATCAACAAACTAAAAGCACGCATTACGGGAGCCCTTAGTGAGGTCAAAGGAGTGCTCAAGCAGTACAGCACAGAGAGCGAGGCAGAGGCAGCTGGTGAAAAATGGCTGGGTCCTCCCACAATCGTAACTCCGAAAGAGGAAACGAAGACTGAGCCGGAGGCAACACAACCTGTGAGTTTTCGATTTGTTAAGAAGGTGCGCAGACGTAGTTACTTTGATGAAGCGGAGGAGGAAAAAATAAAGGAACAGGAGACGGCGGTAAAGGAGGAAAAACCCAAGGACCAGGAGAAGGCGACAAATGAGGAAAAACCAAAGGAAAACGAGAACCAGCTGGAAACCAAAAAAGAGATCGTAGCTACAGAATCCGCTGAGGTTAAAGTAGACGAAGCACAGAAGAAATTGAAAGAGCCTGTGGATAGAACTGAAACCAGTAAGACTACTGAACCAATTGCACTGAAAAATGAGCAGAAACCCGAGAAAATAGAAGAAAATAAACTAAAAGATGTGGTAGCTAAGGAAGATATAAAGAAAGAAACTAAGGAAAAACACAAGGAGGAAATAAAGGATGAAACGGACAAAGTAGTGCGAACAGAAACAAAGGAAATAATCAAAGAAAAAACCAAGGAAGAAAAGAAAGAAGATAAGAAGGAAGAAACTAAGGTCGAAGCAAAGAAAGATTCAAAGAAAGAAACCAAGCAAGATACCAATGAAGAATCAAAGAAAGAACCTACGAAAGAATCTCAGACAGAACACAAGGAAGAAAGCAACAGTAGGGAGCAAGTGCCACTGCCTCAAACTGAGGCAACTCCAGAGTCAAAGAGCAAAGATGAACAGCTGCAAATAAAGAAAGATGCAAAAGTGCAACTGGCAAAACCAGCAATAAACGGAGAGCTCCCTTTAAAAACCGCGGAAAAGGATAAAGTGCAGGCAAAACTCGAGTTTCTGGCAAAGGTGCAAAGTGAACTCAAGTCAAAACCCACGAAGAAGGAAGCAACCGCTGTAAAGGAAGCCACAAAGGAGGCAGCAGCAACAGGGGTAGTAGCAAATCAGCAGCCACAACCAGTAGAGGCTGTGGAGGCAACGCCACAAACAGCAACATTGCCAAAGGAATCGGCAACGCAACCAGAAAATTTGGATGTAATCACAAAACTTGCAGCTCCAGAGACCCCCACAACAGTTGTCAGCAAAAAGAAGACTGTGGTTAAGGTCAGAAATCCACGAAGGGCATCAATTGCTGCCGTGGAGCAATCCAAAATTGTGCCAGAGATTGTGCAGATAGATGCACTGGTACAAAGACGTCCCTCGGACTCGGAAGCGATTGTTAAACGCAAGAAGAAGCTGAAATTAACGAGCAGCGTTACAAATGTGACAGCAAAGTCCACAACTTCCGGCAACAGCAACAGCAGTGCGGCAGCAACAGCGCCACAAACGGCGACAAATGAACAAGTTGTAGCTGCAAAGGTCGACAGCAATGTGAGCACTGCCAAACGCGTAACGAAACCAACTGCCAAAATTGTTGAGCCAGTTGAACATCAGACAGAAGCGGCAACTGCAGCGACAGCCACAACCACAGCGCCAGCAGCAGCAGCAGCAACTGAAGCGACAGCAGCAATTGAAGCGACAGCATCAACAACTGTGTCAGAGGCGCCAAAACAATTGCCAATCGATGAGGTTGCCAATAAAGCGGCAGTCAGCGAGCAGAGCAGACGCGCCAGTCTGAAATTAGCTGAGTTAGTTGGTGAAACGGTGCTGGTGGTGCCCGCAGCAGCAGAAACCACACAGGACGAGACCTTAACGGCAACTGCAGCAACAGCAACCCCAGACACAACTGCAACTGTAAGTGCAACAACTGATGCAACAGCCCAAGTGACATCGACAACTGCAATTAGCAGCTCATTAAGCCAGTCCAAAGAACCCATTAATCAGTCGCAAATTATCCCGGCAATCGAGGCAGCAGCAACAAGACAACAACACGTGGTTGTAGCCACTGACATTGAAGTCGCCCCCGTTGATGTTGCCATTTCATCGACGCCACAAATAGCAGCGACATTGAGCGAATCGCCGCACGACGTGTCATCGTCACAACAACAACAAGAGCAGCAACAACAAGATCAAGAGCAACTAGTCGAATCTACAAAAGACAACGCACCGGAGCAAACCAACGACAGTGCAGCAACCATGCCGGAGCTGAAAGTACTCACCGGGCCAGTGCAGCCGGTTAAAATCGAGACCGTTGAGCAGCCTCATGATGAATCTGATTTATCGGTGACGAAAAAGAAATCACCGCATCTTAAGAAACTGGTGCGCAAAAGTTCTATAGACAAGGGCAAGGAGAAGGTGAACGAGTCCACCAAATTGAGCAACATACTCAAGGATAAGAATAAGATAAGCAATTTAACGGACAGAATTAATAAGGCAACGCCGCCCAAGAAGCAAGTGAAGGCAGCAAAGGAGCAGTCACAGCCACAACAGGAGAATGCCGAAATTCCCGAAACGGAAGCCAAGCCGGAGCTTGAGACAGAAGCGGAGCCAGCGGCAGAGCCGGAACCAGAACCAGAGCCTGCGCCCAAGCCGAAAAAGCCACGGCAGATCAAAAAGAAGGTTATAATCAAACGACAGAAGCGAAGACTCTCCATTGGCGACACATTCTTCATACAACAGGAGCCGGAGGAGCCGCAAGTGCCCGAAATCGAGACCATTGAGAAAGCCATTGCCTACGTGACAGATGATGAGGAGGATGATGTTGAACCCGAGCCGGAATCAGAGCCAGCAAAGCCACTGAAATCCTGCCTACATGTGCGTGAATATAAAATCGGAGATTTGATACTCTACGCGGAGCGTTATCGTAAGACGCAGGTGCGCTGGAAACGGGGACGAGTGTTGGAGCGCATCACCAGCATTTCGTATAAACTGGAGATCGAGGGCAAGGAGGTGCCCGCCCACATAAGCTACATTAAGAAGTACACCGGCAGAAAGGTGAAATTTGTGGGTAAGGAGTATCTGGACATTGACTACGAACAGGTTGTCGAGGAGGAGCGACGTGCACGAAGCTACAGCATATGGAATATGGTCTAAAAATCAAGAAGAACAATATATTTATCTACATGTGTAAGTGTCCCAGAAATGTGATTGTCGCCCCTCGGCCAAGTCCTCAGCCATTGAGTGGAATTAAAGAATTCGTTGTAAGCGCAATGAAATTTTTTAAGGATCTCAAGTAATGACATTCAGTTATGTTATAGTGTTTGTCTCTAGCTATATTTATATATAGTTTGTATGTACTCGTACCACCTAATATACCACCTAACAAATATTTGTGTAGTCTAGTTATCCTAGTGTTAGGCAAATTAGTGGTCTAATTTTGTACGTATACGTAATTTATTCCAAGGATTTAAAACAACTCGTTTCGCTGCAAAACCAACGAGTAACGAGTGTCAAAAGTAACGAATTTGTTATAAAATTTCACGTTGCCGCCTTTCGTTTTAAAAGTTTAGTTTACATTTTAAGCAAATCATAAAAAAAAATCTAAACAAAATATTAATTGTTAAATAAAGATTTGAAAATATTTCAACTATGCGCAGTTTGAATTCTTTACATCATCACATTGCCATTTTCTTCAGCCAGCGATCATCATCAACGGCATGAATACAAATTCAATTACTCATAACATTTTTATGAATTTGTTTATTTCAAAGATGTGCTTTATTTTTTTTTTCCCGTTCGATATATAGTTGTTTACCCTTTGCCTCTTCCGTTTGCCTTTTCGTAGATGCGAATTTATTTATAAATTGTGTATAGCCTCATATTGGAATGAATGAATAAATTTTGAATACGCTACAGATCTACAAACAAAATGATTATTTGCAATAGCTCTCTGACCCGCTCCCGATACGGTTATTACGTATATTTGGCGCCATAGATTCCGCCCTGCTTCGCACTCTTCCCAGACTTGGTTCGTCTTTATAAATAGACGACAGCGACTAGATAGATAGCTCTTAGTGCCTAGTTCTGATATTGCTTATCTTTTTTTTTTGATACTTATAAAATAAAAGTGAAAACAAAAAAATGTAGACAACAAAATATAATAAAAAATAAAATAAGTGGCATATATCATACGATTCTCCGCCCACTCCATCAACATTGCTCGCCGTCTCACATCCCTGAGATGTGCCACAAAAATGCGTGTCATTAATAAAACTTTGGGGCAATGCATTTAAAAACAAAATCAAAAAAAGAGCGAGACAAGAATAAATTAGAGTAAACAAAGACAAGAGCTAAACATTTTGCCTTGGGATCAAAATCTCGGGCATTTCTCATAATTGATTGCCAAGGCGTTTGGCGCTTTTGGTAGAGAAATCCCTCAAAACTATTGTTTTGCTTTCATTGGTTTTACGTTGACAAAAACAACAAAGAAAATCCCGCCATACACACTATAGTATATGTATATATATACAAATTTAAATACGTTTGTTTGTGTGTATATAGTAGATGGTACTTATATGATATAGTCAAGCAAATATGCTACATTCCTGGGGTTTAACAGCGCGTCGTTGTGTGCAGGGTTTTTCATTCAATTTTCTTTGCTGGCAAAGCGAATAATAAGTGTGCATATTTTGTATGTGTTTAAGAAAAAGAAACAAATAATTTCATGCCGATTGAAATTTCTTGTCTAGATATAAACGAAAACGACTAATCTTTGGGAATAGGAAATTCCCAATTACTGTACATATATAATGTTTAAATTTTTACTTAAATAATGGAAAACGAAAGAGAATTTCGAAAAGGCATGTATTTATATATATATAAAGAGGAATTCGAAAAGTTCTTGAGCTCTTTAGATGTTTAGGGAAACAACTTTGAGAACACTTCTGAAATCAAAAAATATTTCCATAAATCACCGCACAAATCTAGCGAACCACTTGTGCTATTAGCAGGACCATAGCATAATAGAATTTAAGATGTCGCTACATTAAATTCTATGTAGAAATCTAAAGAAATGGCAACGAAAAGCACTAAATTCAATATAAAAACGGGGCAACTAATTATAGTATACTATATAACGATGGGGACACCCGCAAAGCGAGGTGGTTGGAAGGGGGAGTAATCAGTGTTGCTTAGTATCAAACGCCGACTAAAAACTGTGCCAAGTTCCTTGCACTAGTTTCATGCGACAGCGACATGGACATCGACAACGACATCGACATGGCTGTCTCGCAATTTGCTCAAAGCGCATACGAAACAACCGAGAGCGAGGTCGATAGCTATGGTGATCGTGATGCTGCTGATCAGGCAAATTACTAACAACGCAAATAACAAATAGCAAATTGAAAATAATTATTGGAGCCTTCAAACGCCTGCCTCTGCCGCAATTTATCGTAATCAAAATGACAGCTACATTTAAGCAGTCGGCATATTTCTCTGCTTACTCACCGAGACCAAGGAAACGAAATCGACGACGACGACGACACGTGCCAATGCTCTATGAACTTTGGCAAGGTCAAACAAATAAGAAAAACACATAAAATTGAAATGTATTACAACTTACAGGAGATCGCTGCGAAGAGGCATCAACTTGAGTAAAAATATGTTTACAAACACCGCTCACCGTCTATAAATCTTATAATGTGGAAAAATCAGCCTTCAACTGATTTTCGATCTTATTTTGTTTCTTCCTCTTCTAGAGGTGTCCCACGAAGCACATTGCTTGGCACACGTTTCACATTGGGGCATTTGAAAATCGATTTAAGTGAGAAATCGGCAAATGTTGCCTGTGTGACAAATGATATGGCGTCATGCAAAAACGCGACGCCATTTTGAATCATGGCAAGCAATTGCGATTGCCATTGAGAATCGTCACAGTTAGCAAAAACAAACGACATTAATTGACACTTTGAAGGCGCGTCGCACCTGCATCATTATATGCGGTGTGCTACAGTGTGGCAAATCAACAAATTAACGTAAAATATTTTGCAATTTTCACTGTGTATGCGTTTTAAGAATTTAAACTTTTGCCATTACAACTTTTCGGTATCGATATGTATCGTTTTGTCACCACATTCTAAGCTGCAGAAACAGCTGAATGCATCAAGCTAGGATTTACAGGAAGTGGCAGCTCTGTCATAATTAAAAGTTTAAATGTACTTACTCTTCGTCCTTTTGGTTAAGGATTGTTGTGTCAAATCGGGGCTGAACATAAGTCCAGGCACCTTGGTTTTTGTGCTCCTCCTGTGCCCATATTAACTCAGCGTTTTTATACAACTTCAATTGTTCTGTGATTAGATCATATGGGAAGGGACAAACCTGTAAAGAAAATAAATGGTTAGTCAAGTTTTCTGAAACTTTACCAGTGTAATTACCTGTTCAATTCTCACCAAAGCCACTGTATCATTTTGCTCGTGGTCATCACGCTCCTTAAAAAGATCATAGAAAACCTTTCCACAGCAGAAAACGAGCTTTTTCACATTTTCGGGATTCTTTGACGCCTCTCCCGTGTCGGGTATGAGGCGCAGGAAAGAACTGCACTCGTTAAAATCACGGAACGGACTGCGTGCCAAGGGATGACGTAACACAGATTTCGGTGAGAAATTAATCAATGGCTTGCGAAAACTGAACGCCACTTGACGTCGCAGGGAATGGAAGAGATTGGCAGGCGTCGAAACATTTGTAATAATCCAATTCGTTTCCATTATTTGTTTTGCCACAAAATCACAATCGGTGGTATCCGGATAAACGTCAGGATCATCATCGCTGAGCTGTAGAAAGCGTTCCATACGACCAGATGAATGCTCTGGGCCCATGCCCTCCATGCTGTGCGGCAGGTTAATAACCAGTCCTGATTGTCGCACCCATTTAGTTTCACCACTGGCCACGAATGTGTCTATTATGGGCTGGGCAGTATTGGCAAAATCACCAAATTGCGCTTCCCATATCACCAAAGTATAAGGGCTCGCCATGGAGTATCCAAGATCAAAGCCCAAGACACCGCACTCTGATAAGGAGCTATTGCAGATGTGATAAGCAGCCTGATCAGGATACAAATACTGTAAAGCATTGTATTTGACCTTATCATCTGTCTGATGATGAAGCACATGATGGCGATGTGCAAATGTACCGCGTTCCACATCCTGCCCAGAGACGCGAACATGAATGCCGTCCTTAAGGAGTGTGCCGTAGGCAAACGCCTCGCCCAGCGACCAATCCGCAATCTTAGACTCAAGCATTTTTTTGCGCATGCCCAGAATTCGCATAATACCTCTAAAATGTAGCAAAACGATACAGTAAAAGTGTAATCCCTTAGAGATCTTACTCACTTGTGCACAACGAATTTGCGGTCTTCTGGGGGCGGAGAACTATAGACCTTTCCAATGTGCTTCAGGACAGTCTCGTTAACTCCCGTGGGACAGATCTTAAGGCGATCACGTCCCTGGAAATAACCTGGCCACGGTGAGTCCAACCAATCGGAATACTGCATTATAGATGGATTAGAAAACACACTGTTGAACACTAAAAAGACCTACTCTAAAAGTTTTATGCTTCTTGGACTCCTCAAAGGCATCATTGCAAATCTTCTCGTACTTGGTGTTCATTTCTGTGTACTCTTCCCTGGTGACAATGCCCTCCTTAATCAATTTATCCGCGTACTTGGTCAGACATGGCTTTGTCTGGCGGATACGCTGGTACATAAGTGGCTGAGTAAACATTGGCTCATCACCCTCGTTATGACCATTGCGGCGATAACCAACGATATCAATGACCACATCCTTGTGGAACTTTGCTCGCCATTTGGCAGCCACCCGAGCGCAATGTATGCAAGCTTCTGGATCGTCGGCATTAACATGGAAAATGGGAGCGTTTAAGACACGGGCGACGTCGGTGCAGTAACGAGATGAACGGGAGAAACGCGGATCGGTGGTGAAACCAATTTGATTGTTGACCACAATGTGAATTGTTCCGTAGGTTGTGTAGGCGGGCAGCTCGGAAAAATGTATTGACTCAAAGACAACGCCCTGACCACAAAAAGATGCATCTCCATGTATAATTATAGGTAGCACCTTATCTCCCGTCACGTCGCCACGATAGAACATCTCGGCACGGGACTTACCCAGCACAACAGGATTAACGAATTCCAGATGCGATGGATTCGCCACAACCGTAATGCGTATACGTTTATTAGACTGTCGATTCTGACGATCGGTGAACAGACCCAAATGATATTTAACATCTCCCGAACCCGCGTCAGTGGCTTTAATGCCATGGAATTGCGTTAGAATATCTGGTATGTTCTTGCGACACACATTAGCCAGAACATTCAGCCGACCACGATGGGCCATTCCAATGTGAATAGACTCGACACCCTGTCGACTGGACTCATCCACGATTTCCTTCATGGCCGGTATCAAAATGTCACAACCCTCTAGACCAAAGCGTTTCTCCGAAACGAACTTCTTGGCCAAAAAGTTTTCAAAGCCCGTGGAACGCGTTAAACGCTCAAGTATAAGTTTCTTCTCATCCGCACTAAAATTTATGGCTCCAGGTTTCTCAAAATGTTCGCGTATCCAATGGCTTTTATATAAAGAGGTTATCATCATGTATTCCACACCAATGGTTCGACAATAGACACGCTCCAAACGGTTCAGAATTTCCCTGTGAAGATGATGCAGTGATATCTAAATGTTGAAAAGAAAATATGTTAACTTACTGCAATGGCAGGAACTGCTCATCTCCACCAATCAAAGTCGTGTACGGTAATTTGAAGACAGCATTTAAATCATCTGTGGAAAGCAGGATTAATTAAGCCATTAAGTGATTTTACGATGATGAAAGTTCATCTTACTGAATGTATAGAAATAGTGCTGACGCAACACCGCCTTTGTGGCCTGAACCTTTGGATTATCCTCGGAAACGGAGTCGCCCATTGGCCCCACAATGCCCAAAGGATCCAGATCGGCAGCCAGATGACCACGCATTTGATACGCTCGAATTATGGCCTGAACAACTAAATGATCATCAATATATTTCCAGTCCGCGCTTGGTGCCTGAATCGTAGGTGCTTCGGAGCCTGGAGGTGGACCGGCCAAAGGATTGAAACTGGATGAACGTTGTTTCCGTTGTTTCTTCGGCTTAGCTTTCACATTTTTATTGGCAAAGTATGCAGCCCAGGACTGTTATAAATAGATACTTGGACTGATAATGGTAGAAAATTATAAAGCTCAACACTTACTGCATTCACGGAGCCGGGATCCTTGGACCACATGCCGTAGAGTTTCTCCACATAAACGGCATTGTTGCCATTGGCAATACTATCCAATGGGTTCTTTGTTTTTGCAGCTAGATTTGCACCTACATGTAATCCCCGGCGGCATCTACGGAGTAACAAATATTGTCTGGTTAAATTATAGCTTAAAAGTGCATTTTCAATGATGGTTTGGTTTAGTTTCATGCTGGCACTTTCCGCTTAATATACACTAAAAGTCTTTAAAATTTTGCTACAACAATTTTATTTCAAAAGTTAAGAAAAAATTTGTTTTTTTTTTTAAATGCTGAGCATTTTGAAGTTTTAATATAAGGCAACACTGCTGTTAAATTAAAATACTCGACAATCTGTCTATTATAGGTAAATACTGATGAAGGTAAATTCTAACTGAGCCTGCCATGTTTGCAAATTAATCTATTCTAGATTTCTGAACTATTTTCCGTTTGATTCTTTCTTCGCGGCCTTTTTGGGCTCAAAGGACTTGGTTTTTCATTGACTTCCTTTTGCTCAGCCTTTGGAGCAGTTTTTAGCGGTTCGGCATTTTGTAAAAGTTCTTCTTCCTCCAATTGCTGCTTGTTCACACTTTCATTAGATTTTTCTGCCGCTTTCGAAGTGTTCTTTATCAAATCATTTAGATTTTTCGGCTTATCTAAGGATTCTTGGGAAGGGGTCGCATTGAACGGACTCAGGTTTATATGTCCTACAACGCAAGCTTGTTCCTGTGGTGGCAACGGTGGCCAACTATTTGAACTATCAGCAGATAAAATTTGGGACTCTAATTTTGTAAGATTTGATTGGGTTATGTCTTCTATAGATCCTTGCTTTACCTCCCGCTTGCTCATGTCATCGACACAAGCTTCGAGATTTACTTTTGGCTCCTGTTTGGTTGCTGCTGACTTTTTTGCATTGCTTGTGCCACTTATAAGCTCAGAAAAGTACATATTCCACGACTAAGACATTTTAAATACATTTATTGACTATTCAATATAAATATTTTTGGACCTGCTTACCTTGTGCACCGAATAAACGTTTTTTAACCATTTTGAGAACAGATATTCCATATATTTTGCATTGGCTCCGCTAGCAAAACAGTTCTTTTTCGCATCGCTTTTTGAACACACATGGGATTTGGCATTAAATAGTGTATTTTTAATCGATTCTGCTCTGGTAGTTGTCGTTTTTGTTTTTGCATGAATTTCGTCGCCTGTGCCATATGGTTGTATACGAAGTCCTGCGCTAGGTATCCAGGTAACAATTTTGAATTTTGTGCAAAGCGACATCACGCCCAATTCTCTGTCCGAAATTTGAATTCTTAACATTTAACCAAATAAACTTTTTGGAAATGAATTTAAGCCTACTGAAAATTCAAATTTACGGTTATCTAGTGCTGCAAAACATGCTTAACAGTGTTGTATTTGTAGAAAATATTACTAGTATTTTTCAAGAGCTATACATGTTGGTCACACTGATTAAGAAATAGTGTTGGTACTGCGCGAAAAATAGATAATTGCTCAACACTAACAAAACATTGCAATTGGACGAAATAAAACTCCACGCTTGTGGACTTTTTAATTGTTTGTTTATTATCTGTAAGGAAAAAAGAACTTAGAAAAGGACACCTTGAAATATGAATCAGTTTCATACGCCTTCATTCGGGGACGAGGTGTTTGAAATGAATGACAGCCCAATGGAGCAGACACAAAATCAAACTTCAGTAAGTCCATGGCAAAAATAGAAGCTACCAAGTCAAGAAGGAAACTGAAAATATCTTTCGGAAGCGCGTACTTATTTGTGTAGAAAGTAAAAACTCATTTAATAATGTTGTTTTAAATAAAATGCTTACGGATTATTGTCGCCAAGCCAACCGACAGCCAAATGCACAATCACTCATCGATGTCCGGCCGCAGCAGAGCTCCCACTGTTATTATAGATGCGTTAATAGCCCAATGTTTTTACAGCTCAGTACTTGAACTAATTGACGGCAGCTCGTAACTGGATATCAGTTGGTAATCGTTTTTTAATAAGTGAAGTTCTTCTGTCCAATTGGAATCGCACAACTGGAGCTTTGCTAGCGTTGGAGTAGAATGGTGTTGGTATGCGTGTGAGTGACTCTGCTCTCTCGCTGTGCGTTTGTATGTTTGTTTACATAGCCCTAGATGATGGCATCAGTAAGCGCATGAGGGTTATCGATACACAGCAACAACAATCAGTAAGCAAGCGGCCGTCGCAGCAGCGACGAGCGCTTATCAGCAAACAGCACGCACACTAACTCGCATATACAAATACACACCTACTCAAGCGCGCAACACACGCATACAAAACACATATATGTACGAGTGTATTCACATACATTGACAATCGGCTGGTTGTGTTGTGCGGACGCAACACGGGCTGCCACTGACTCTGTCGCTATGTGTCTCTCTCTCTCTGCGCCCAGCCAGCCAGGCAGCCATATGCGTCTCCGACTTTCCTCATATGTGTGTGTTATGCACAAAGCACATGTACAAACATACATCTAATGTAGCTAAGGTTTGCTTGGAGCGAGCGATTAATACTTTTAGTTTGGTTATTCCACATTCAGTGATTTGATTTATAATTATACTGTTAGTGCGCATCCGAAAGATGAAGAAGTTACTTGTGAGCATCTTTCCAGTCTTATTTATGCTGACTCTCCAAATATGTAGAACATATGTGAAATGACTAATAACCGCCAAAATCGCACGTCTTGTTCCATTTCAGTCTCGCCGTATCAGTACAATAAGCAGCCTGGATCATTCTACGCTAGATGACCAGGAGGATCAAGTGCCCTATGTAACTGCCAACACGTACGCCAGCAATATGTTGTCAGCAAACCAGCATCCGCCTCAGCAGCAACAGCAGCTGGTGCCACAACAGCAAACAGCTCCACAACAGTCTCACTTGACTCAGGCAACAGCGAAACCATTAGCAGCTTATGCACTCTTCTTTCGCGATACGATGACAGCCATCAAACAACAGAATCCCGCCTGCACGCTGGAGCAAATCAAAGCCATAGCACTTAACATGTGGGAGTCCATGGATGAAAAACAGAAGGGAGTCTACGATCAGCGTCATGATGTGGAGAAGCGTGAATATCTGTTAAAGCTACGCGATGCTCAACGCAATCAGTGGTTAGAGGAAACGTCACCTCAGCAGCCACAGCAAGACGAGGTGCCTCCATCAGTTCCAGTGAGCGAGAGTGAGACAAACTCTACCCCCATTGCGGAAACTCCTGATACGGAGAAGAATAGTGCTGACGTATTATCACAACCTCCAGATCAAATTCAGCTGTTAACGGAAGCAGCAGCCGTACAAAAATGTACGCGGGATCAATGCAATAAACCAGCAATTATTAATCCGGATTGGGAGGACGAGTATTGTAGTAATGAATGCGTTGTTATACACTGTCGTAATGTATTTACCGAATGGGCTCGCTCTTTACAGAACTCGCCAACGTAGTCATTGTTCTTTATAGTCGCACTTGTAGGTATAAACTAAAAATTAGCTAATAAATCGCAATCGTCAATCGCAGACGAAGCAGTCAAATCAGCCATCAGCTGTTTTTAGCCCCAGACAAACTGCACGCACAGCGTTGCCACACTACAACAAACTAAAAAAAATACTGTTTCGAAAACCAATTGGAACGTTGGAAATTGGAATTATAAAATGGCGCGTATTCAAATCGCGTTAAATTTTAAGTCACCATACATTATAATGCGTTTATACACTTGTATGTTTTAAATGAAACACAAATTAACTTTAGTTTTGCAATTGTAACATTTAATAAATACACACATTTATTAAACTTGCACTTCATTATCATTGTATCAATATATCAATGTCGGTTGGCTTATAAAATAGATTTCTTTATATCAAATAATTAAAATGTATAAATTAAAGAAACTAAAAGTTTTCTTGATTGCGCGCCCGATCTGCTGCTGAACTAGCAGTAAATATGGAAAAAACAATAGTATAAAAAATTGCATGACTTAAAGTATTAGGAGGAGGGAGAGCATCGAGAATTAAGTTTTTTTCCTTTCATTTCAGTTAACAATGTTTAAGCTGCAGCGCAGAATTGTAGAATTTTTTGTTTAATAAATGCCACTGACAAAAGCACATATAGTATAAGTTGAAGTTTATCCATTTGTTTTATAGTTTTGAAGCACAGCGTTTCAGATATTTTAATTTTAAGAAGAGAGATTAAACAAGCGCACATTAAATAATATCACCGAATTTGTTATTCATTTTGACATTGCTTCGATTCGACACGACTCCGCACTGCGTACAATGCACTTCTATAATAATATATTTATATATATATATATGTACTTAGTTAGTCTGTAATTTTGTATGTGTTTTTGGGAGGGTATTAACGTCAATTATGTTATAACTGCTATCAATTTAGTTTTTGCCTTGAAGTAACATTGTATATTTTGATCTCAATTGATTATTGTTTTTATAATTTTATTTGGGTTTCCTGCGCCTGCAACTACATGCTATTATTGACTAGAGTTGCCTTATGGGACGTGTTTTTAATGGGTATTCCGATCGGTGCATATTTAATATGACCTGCAAGTGGAAAGAAAATAGTTGTTAACAATTTTATAGACAAATTGTTCAAGTTTGAGACACACCTTCTTATATATGTTTTAAATATTTTACTCTACGATCTGCAGTTCGCTTAGATCCAGATCCAAGTCAGCGCTGTCCTTGCAAAAGGTGCTGGATCGCTCCAGTTTGGATTCCCTTTGTTGCTGGCCATTATTGCCGTGCTCCAGTTGTGCGTCGATGAGCAAATCCAGTTTCTGTTTAACCGCCTGGGCTGATTTATAGGGATGTGAGCCGTTCAGCAAGTGGCCATTTGTATTCGACTTGTGACCATTTGTGGTTGCTGTCGTGGTCGTCGCTGTTGTTGTTGTCTTGCGCAAGTGCAGCGTATTGGGGCGTCTTGTGGGTATATTGGAGGGTAGACTATTGCGCAGATTGTGCTGCTGCAGCATGCTGCTAACGGCGGAATGTGAAGAGGAGCGCAACGGACCTGCCGAGGAACGCAGTTGTGTAGTGCGTTCATCTCCCGAGCTGTGTTGCTGTTGTTGCTGCTGCTGTTGTTGTTGTTGTTGCTGCTGCTGTTGCTGCAGTTTGTTTTTCTCCGCTCGCTTGGCAAGTATCTCACGCGATTTGGCAGATAGAAAACTATGACGACCTTTGGTCTGATTTTCGCCACCTGCCGGCACCGAGATCGAGCGTTGCTTAAACAGCTCCCGCGTGGACAACGTGCTGCTGACCGAGGATAAACGACTCGTTGCCGATTTGGTTGTGTGCACTGAACTGGGACTCGAACCATTCGAGGTGATCGCATTGTGCTGCTGTTTCAACTGACGCGTTGATCTGTTGCCCACCGTTGAGCTGCGCTGTGTGCCTCTCAGTGGTGGCAACGTGGTTGTTGCTGCTCCTGTTGTTTGCTTGCCTGCATGGCCATTGAGCTGCTGTACACGCGCTAGCTTGGAGCTGCTCGACAGCGATTCGTGTGAGATCGTTTTGTTGGTAATAACCGAACTCTTCATGCTCTCGGCCAGCGAGTCCACATTGAGATCCGATGAGTAGCGTTCACGTGAACCGCTCTTGGCCAAGCTATCGGAGGACATGTTGCTCGACTTGTTGCCCAACCGTGTGCCATTCTGACCACGTCGCAGTGCAGCCGGACTCGAGTTGCGTGAACTGTCGCTGGAGGATATATGCAGATTCTTGGCTTGTGCCTTGCGTGCCGCCGGAATGCTTGAACTGGTGGCACTTCGAATCGGACCAGCAGTGTTGCCGCCACTGGCGGCACGGGGCTTCCTGGGCTCCAGATAGCGTGCACGTACTACCGGCGCTGAGCTTCTATTCGCCGCTACCGGCTTGGCTTCCACTACAGCGGCGGCTACAGGTTTCTTCTGTGTCGCCGGCGGCGCCTCCGACTGTGTGCGTCTGTGCGAGTTAAGACTGTGACGATCGCTGGCGGACTGCGAGCTGGCGCGCTGCGTCTGCGGCACATAGGCGCGTGAATTGGACTTGAGCAGTTTACCTGCAGGAGAAGGAAAGTTAAATTAAAGTAACGCTATGAGTTGGAGTTCTTTGATTTCTCACCGCTGCCTTCGCGTATATCGTGGCTGGCCTGTGCCTGAACGCCCCGCTCCGTGGTCTGCACATGTCCCGCATCGTATGTGGTTTGTGTGGCCTTGTAGAGCGTCGTCTCCTGAGCCTGAGTCTGAGCACGCTTCGATTGCGCTTGTATGGCAAGCTTGATCTGCACCAGATCCTGGCTGCGTGTGCTGCCGCCAAACGAGAAGGCTTTGCTCACTGGCTTACCATTGTTGCGCTTCATGTCCAGCGGTTCGGTTAGCCTGGCCATGCTCTTGAATCTTCTTGCGCAGTTCCAGATCCATGCGTTGCCAAGCCGTGACACGCATAGCACGCGAGCATTGTCGAATCAAACACTGCTCCACGGCATAGACGAGAGCACTAACCAAGCGTATGTACTCTGGCTGCCAATCCAGTTGTTCCTCCTGCAAACCCTGCAGCTCCTTGGCCAGCTCACCCAGATTCACAGGCATCTGTATGAGTTTCGCTTGTAGAACAGTATTCAAACGCGTTACACGCTGATAACTACGACAAGCCTGCTCCGGTGTCAGAGCAGCGGCCGTTTGCAGCAACAAGGTCTCCAGACGCGGTATGTGGCGACTGCGATCGTGTCCCAGCGATAGGAATGAATCACTGGCAATAAGACTGGCAAAATGATCGCCCACATAGCCGTAGGCAGAGTCCAGTATATCGCGCACAAGCTGCTCACAGACATGACCCCAGCGATAGGCAGAGAGCTGAGCCAACAGATGATCACAGTCCAGCACAGTGTCCAGCACCGTCTCCGATGTCTGTAGGGGAAGAAAGGCAAGATTAGCTTAGGGTTTAGCTATTCCAGTGGAAAGTAGAGTACTTACCAAATAGGCTACAATCTGCTGACGACAACGTCCGAGTATATCGGGGGGCAGCTGGGCAAACTGACGCGTGGGCCAGACCTTTAGGTAATGTCTACACGTCCAGCGCAAGCACTTGCGATAGAGATCATCGAGAGCATGATTCAAAGCCACCGGCAGCACCTGGAGTATGCCATCGATGCAGCCAGAGCACGGCTTATGGAAGTTGTGGCAATAGTTTGTCTTCAGAGCATGGGAAGTCACCTCCTTCAATCCCTCCAGACCCAGCAAATCGGCCAGAGCAGCCAGTTCCATCAGACTAATGCCATCCGGCGGATGTGAGGCACCCGAGTAGATGTGACACAATGCAAAGTGCACGGCAGCATAGGAGTAACCCTGCAGCGAGACGACGCTCTGTGAGCCATGTCCCGCCAGCATGGCAGCAAAGTATTGACAGCGACTGCGCAGTATACACTTGTGGGCACGTATGCGACGTCCATGCACCTCGACCAGCATATCGGTGGCAATCTCCTGCAGAAACATCTTGAGCAGATCCTCGCCCAAACGTCGTGGCTGACGGCAGCTCAGCGAGGACTCGTCCATGCCCGAGCGACTGAAACTGGAGGCAAGACTGGAGTCGGCACTCAAGTCCGTTTGAATGTAGTCCACCTGCGGCTGCTGCCCCTGCTGCTGTCCATTGTCCAGCGCCATGTCACCAGGCAGTGAGTTGGAGAACTCCTTGCTAAAGTTGGGAAATAGACGCGATAAGCTACGCAAATTATCCACAGAGCTGGCAAAGTTCTGTATGTTATTGTTGCCGCCGGTGGAGCGTGTCATGGCCCAGGAGTGCGGACGTGCCATACGATGCTGGTCATCGCGATAGAAACGCTGACTGTTGCTGCGCTGATTGCCAGCTGATTTGCTCATTGCATCCGGTGATTGTAGATCATGTTTGGTCACCGGTTTGTCCATGTCCGAGAGCTTTACAAAGTTGGCCGTAGTCGTTGCTCCGGTCGTTGCCGTTGTCGTGATCGTAACCGCAACCGTTTGCTCGGCGTGTTCGTTAACCGTTTCGAGTAGTTGCTTCTGCTTCTCGATGGTGGCGTGCAGTGTCTCCATGGTGTGTCCATTGCTCAGTGTGGACGTGGCTAGCTTCTTGGGCGATGCCGTCTCCTTGGCCTCAATGATGGTCTCCATGATGGAGGTACGATTCGAACTGCTACTGAGCTGCGGCGGCACAATCTGTTGTTGCATCTCGCGCAGCGCCAACTGCTCGTCCTGCTGGAAGGTTAGATCATCGGTGTCCGTGTTGGATGCGGGCGACATGTCCTTGGAGAGCACACCCTCGGTCATGACGGATGCCACACTGCTGCTCTTGTCATACGTCTCATTGAGCTGTGCATCCCGCCGACGCTTCTTCAGCTGTGCCGCTGATGCCGCCTGTTGTTCCTCATCGGAGCAGCTGCTTAGCGCACCCGCATTGGAGCCACCGCTGTAGTCATCGTAAGGGGAGAGCGAACTGTCCACGGAGAGCGACGATGCCTTCGATATGATGGGAAGTTTGTCTATAATGCTCATCAAACCAGCTCCAGCTCCTCCTCCCACTCCATTCGCTGTGAAGCTAATGGAACGCTTGCAGTCTCCGGTGGGAGCTGTTTCCTGGCTGCCATTGTTACTGCCCCAGCTGTGACGCTTGCTCGGCTCCGGACGTGACATGCGACGCAGTGCAGCCACCGTCAACGGCTGCTGATCCAAATTACAGCGATAATCCAAAGATTTGCTCTCCTCCTTCAGCGGCTGCGGCTGTGAACCACTTTTGGCCATCAGCGTTTCCGTGGAGCTGGCACTGGACTTCATCATATCCTCGCCACGACGCTGCACATTGAGCGAGCTGGAGAGGCGTTGAGCCAGATTGAAGGGCTCCTTGCGTCCGTTCGTGGGCCGCTGCTTGGCCGGCTCACCAAAGTCTATGAACATGCTGAAGATGTTGTTCTTTTTGTCCTGGCTAGAATCGTCCGACTGCTGCTGCTCCGATTTGGTCTGCTCCTTCTCCTGCTCCTGCTGCTCCTTGGCCTGGTAATCGCTCTGCGAGAGTTTACAAAGAAATTAGCCGCCTTGGGAGCTGTGTAGGATTTGCTCAGAGATTCTGGCTTCTCCGGTGGCTTGGGCTTTCGGTCCATGTCATCCAGTGACACATAGAAACCCAAGCCACTTTTATGCGAACTATTCGAGTCGGAACGTTCACGGAAACGCGCAGGATTTGCTGCCTCCAGGCTGGATGTGGAGCTGCTGCTCTTGCGACGCTCGGAGCGACAGTCGCTCATGTCCACCACCCAAGAGGCAATGCCAGCCAGTGGTTTCCGCTGAACTGGTTTAACTCTTAGTTCCACGCCCGCTAGCTCGGCATCTTCATCTGCCTGCTGTGATAGTTGTTCCCTCGTCTCCTCATCCTCGTCGTCCTCATCCTGTAGTGGACGCGTGGCAGCAAAGTCGAGGGAAACAAATCCACCCGAGACAATGGGACAGGCATCGGTGCGTCGCTTTAGACTAGGACTATCGCATTGCTTCTGCCGGAAGTCCTCAATGGAGGCACCACCCGACACAATGGGATTGGCCTCATCGAACTTGGAGCGCTTCGGCGTGCGGGGCAAGGGCAGCGGTGAGTCTGTGGCATCGCTGCAATAGGCACCCGAGTCCCTGTGATGCGAGAGCGATGAGCTCAATGTGTAATCACGATGTATGGAGCTATTGTTGCTGCTGGACACCGGCTCCATCACATGCACCATCGAGTTGTGCGGTGTATCCGTGGGATGATGGTGATGAGGATGTGGTTGCTGCTGTTGCTGTGGTGTTGGTCTGCTTTGCTGCTCCGACCACACCAGACTGTGTCCAGGACTGCTCGAGGAGTAGTCCGTGGTGTAGCTGAGATCATGTCCGTGATGAGATGCAAACTTGGGACTACTGGCCAGTGGATGAACACTGAACTGCTGTGCACTGTGTTGGAAACTGTATGGCACAGCCATGGGATTCGCAGGAGCCGCCCGACGACGTCGTGCACTCAGCGAGGAGTCTGAGGAATCCGCATCAGCGGGCAGGGAAACACTGCTCGCTTCGGTGGCATCGGTGGCACCACTAGCACCATTAACACCATCGGTTGGCAGCTGTTGTTCCCGCTTCCACAGCTTCTCCTCGTCGGACAAGTTGTGGGTAGCACTATTCGAGTCCTGCTGCTGCTCATCCTCCGCCTCCACGTCCGAGCTGCAATTGGATTGACTGCTGCGTGCAGCTGGTGCCTTGCACTTGGCAAAGGCCTTGTGGAACTGCTCCAGTTCCATTTCCGCATCAGGTTTGAGATCACTCAACTCCGGCTCATTGAGCTGATGGCCGTCTAGGCTGGGAAAGGAGAGCACCTCGTCCTCATCGCGCAGCGACGAGGCGTCTATGAAGCAAGCACTGTGTCCCGATGTGCTTAACGGTTGCTCCCGCTTCTCAAACTCCCGGAGCAGAGAATTTGCCGTAATTGGCTCGTTGGGCGCCAGCGATGTCACCACATTGGGATAAACGGACTCCCAGGAGCCGGTCTCTGTGGATACCGTTGAGGTTTCCATGCAAACAATTTCCTCGTTCTGTCGCTGCTTCTCCTCCTTCGATGGTGGCTTCAATTTGCTCTCGTAACTCTTGTTATCCCGACTCGAGTTGTTGCTGCTGCTGTTGCTGCCGGCAACAACAGCCACAGCTGCCACCAGCGAGGAGCTGGAGGCAACGTTGACGATGCCCACAGAGGCAGCACCGTTGCACTCTGGACTGGAGACTGGCGAGAAGGTGTCACGCTCCTCCTCGCCCACATCCAATTCACAGGTCTTTGTGGAGCCGTGTGAACCACGTTGGCTGTGATTTGTGGCCGCCGCCGCTGCCGCCGCTGCACGCAAGTCTTCGCTGTACTGTGGTGCCGAAGAGGATGAGGAGGAACTGCTGGTGTCTATGGCCACCGATGGACTGCTGGCGTTGCTGCTGCTCTTGCTGCTAATGTTGCTGAGATTCGAGTAATGCGAATGATTTGGTGAGCCAATGACTGCTGCCTCCTGCTGATCCAAAGATCTGGCCACTGTTGCTGTTGTTGTTGCTGCTGCTGTGGGCGCTGTTGGCACTGCGTCCATTGTATCAAGTGTTAAGGGAATTTCAAGTTGTTGTTGAAGTTTTCTTGGTGTTGTGGGGGGGAAATGGGCGTGGTGTGGAGCTCAACTCATTGACGCTTTTCCGGTTGGCTGTGTGGAATACCAAGTGACTGCTTAAGTGACTGGCAAGTGACAGGCAAGTGCAGCTCCAAGTTGCAGTGGCTTCACTCCAAGTAGTTGTTGCTTTGTGGCTGTCTGCTGTCTCTACTTGGCCACATGCTGCATTCCCGGCAGGCGTGTGGGCCGCGAAACCAAACAATTATGTATCTTACAGATACAGATACAGCTACATTCAAACAGTGCTACCAAAATAGCCAAAAAGCGAAACCGATACGTCTGCTAATGATGCACTGCCTCCAACTATTTTAGCTCGTTTCGTTTTATTTTCTTTAGTTTTCTTTTCTATTTTTTTTTTGTAATTTGTTTGTTTTTCTTTTAGTTTTACTCGATTTTCTCGTTTCTCCCTCGTTGTTATTGTGTTGTCAGCTCTTGTTGTTGTTGCTGCTGCTGATTTATCGCCAATTGTGCCAATTGTTGCACTTGTTGTTGTACAATTAAACTGCAAAAAAGAAACAACAACAAAATGATTAGTTCAACAAGCCGATACAACTTTAAGATACTTTAGTTTTTTATACTTTTCCATATAAAGTTTTTTTAAGTCTCTAAACTTGAGTTGACTCAACAGCAGGAAATCATCAAATTATTTTGAATTATTAGTCAGTTTTTAAATTGTTGAATGTTATTAAAGTTTATATTATAATTTGAATTATTCACACATTTTAAATTATTACAAAATCTACATTGTTTTTTATTTTAAAGATTTAAATATTTTAAAGATTTTATATATTTTAGTTTAAAGTGATTAAAAAAATAATCATACTAAATCGATTTCTTTACTGTGACATATTTTAATGATATAAAAATATTTTTTTTTTATTTATTTTAATATATATAATTTAGTTTAAAGTGATTTAAATTTATTTCTTACTAAATCGATTCCTTTACTTTAACATATTTCTTTAAGAAATTCGTAATCTTTATTTAAATTCCTCTATAAGTTAATTAGCTTCCAATTTAACTAGTGTTCTCTTAATTTCCAGACCAATTGCCTTAATTAAAAGTTAAATTCTTCAAACTAAAGTAGTTCATAAAAATGATCTCCAAAAAACCTTCAAAAACTGCAATTATTTGCATTCAACTTTAATTACTGTCGACTTTTTAAAGCTGCATGAATTTAATTAAAATCACATTACAATAAATTGCGTACTTAAAAGCCACAGAAACTTAAATAAACTATAAAAACAACAATGTGTCGGTTTAGAGACAGTAGTATAGGAATATATACTACTATATAAACTGAATGCAAGGTCAGTTTAGCAGATTATTCGCTTCATTTATGAGATAACGATCCATAATCAACGAAAAGATAAAACGGCAATCAAATTACTTTATATATGGAGAGGAAAAGGCTTAAATTTATGGGCTACACTGCAAGAAATTAACAAGCTTTTGAATTGAATTCGAATTTACAGACAAAATGCTTCACTTTTAATTGCTTTTCAACAATACACCATAAAATAAACTATCTAGATACTTAAATTGTCGATAATTTGCTATCAAAATTGAGAGACAAAAGAATCGCTGTAATCGATCGATAGCTGGCCATTAAATGGCTTTGTTTGACGTCACTGCGACGCACCCAAACGAAGCTTCGACTCATCATTAGATGCCACTTCCCGTCTGCCAGCACCTCCTCCCACTGCACCTGCCTCTACGCCCCTTTAACACGTACATAAACCACAATAACATGAGCATTGACAGCTTGACCCCCACAGCTGTGATGGCACCCACAACAACTGCACCGCTACCCGCTGTTCCAGCACTCCCCTCCCCTCCCCTGACCACATTTGCTGTGGTAACGGTTTCCTATTGCTTCCTTTATTGGCCCCCAAGGCAAACATCTAGAATTTCAATTTGTTATCTCGGAAGTGCAAGTGCAGGAAAATTTAGACAATGGATACTGCGTTTCAGTATGCGATATATATGTATATATGTACTTTTTAAACCCCGTACAAAAAAAGAGTAGAGGGGTCTATTAAGTTTGTCAGCAGCAAAATGTGCGTAAGAGGCAGAAGGAAGCGTTTCCGACCCCATAAAGTATATATATTCTTGATCAGCATCAACAGCCGAGTCGATATAGCGATGTCCGCCTGTCTCTCCGAAATCGACTACAGCTATCAGGACCGAATTCACATACATAGTATGTGTGTGGTACTATGATAACTAACCTCATCAAATTTGATTAGGATCAGATGGTTATAGCCTATAGCTCTCATAGGACAAATCGGTTAAAAAATGCTGATATGTATGGAAAAATTCGCATTCGAAAGAGTACGGGGTCTTTTAAAGTCGGTTTGCTCGACTGTTGCCTTTCTTACTAGTTACATATATACACCACTGTCACTTCGACCACTAAAAGCCTTAAAAGCATTTTTTACCCGCTGCTTGCACAAAATTCCACGTAAGCATTTTATTTACTAAATTATATACATAAAATTTTAGTCTTTTTTTTGGTACTTTTATTTTGTATTTAATTTCTGTGTGGTAATACAACAAATAAATATTTTATTTACATTTTCCCTTTTTACCTCTTTTCCAGTTGCGGCTGTTTTTTTGATTTCTAACCACCTTATTTTTTTTTTTTTTCTTTTTTTTTTTTAATTTAAAAAATCACTACTATTATTTTCTCATAAAATTTTCTAAATTATTTTAGAGAGTTTCTAAACAACCCAATAACAATACTCAAAAAGGAGGCTACAGCGCACTCCCACCCATATATCCATTTTTAATTAATAATTTATACGAAATTTAAATAAATTATATGTTATTAAATGATATTTAAAAATTAAATTAGCAATTCCATTGCCAGCTGCCCCACCCGGCTTTCCCCGTCTCCCGCCACCAGCTGTTCCGCTATCGCATTACAGTAACAACAAGTACCCTGTTGAAATTCACATATATGTGTCAGCCGGCACGGCGCGCGCAACTCAGGACGCAGCGTCGCGAGCAACCACTACACGGCGGCATCCAAATTACATAAACTCAAGCTAATACTTTTAATACGGTTTAACGCCCAGGTATAGTTATATGTTTCCGTAATTAATTATAAACACGTACATTACAATACCAAATCCCAATTAGCCTTAGTTTTAGCTTAAAGGGCAGCCATTTGCTCATGGCTGTACAACACAACCAGAGTACTGAGTTATCCAAAACATTTTAGGTGTGGTTTTCATGCGGGGGGGGGCAAAATAAATAAACAACCCAAATACCTATATAATGCTCACTAGTAATAGGTTCCCCACCTTCATATAACTTTAGTGGCCCGCCGCCTTTTTTTTTTCTAAACAAATAACCCCCTTTTTTTTTTTAGGGTCTAACCCAACACCGAACAAAATATACTATTTCTTATGTGAATAAATATAAAATAACCACTACTATTTTTTGCTCGCAGCTTTTTTCCCAAAATAACCTAATATATTTTTATTTAATAAATATTTACGCAGTTCATTTAAACAATCAATAAAGCTGCTTACAGTACAAATGCAAGTCTGCTGGAAAACTGAACCGAAGCCGTTGAACGACACACGTTTCTTTCAATCCATTATTAATTATATTATTTAGAGGTAAAATGGTAATTTTTCTAGTGCATAATTTGCATACAAAGGCGAGTATAGTAAATCGCAGTAAAGCGTTGAACATGGAAATTAATACGTAAAGGAATCCAAAGAGTTGATCATGCAAATCGTGTCCACCATCAACCAACAGCAACAATAATAAATTATTAAAACAAAGCAAGAAATATGGCAATAAATCGGTATTAATATATTTATATATATACGAAGTTAGATCGATTGGTTTCAGTTTACAAATTTGTTAGATATTATGGCAGTCATTAGTGACTAACAAATCGGACGATGTGAAATGTATCTGACAGATAGCAAGAGGTTATCAGTTGCGCTAGATACAAGGGGTTAAGGTTGGGTTGGTATACAGATAATTAAACAAAGAACATAAACTTTTATACCTTTTAGATATATAGAAAGCGGACATAACTTAGTTTAAGTCCAAAACTTAAAGTTGGTACTGTAAACTGTGAGTAGTTTGAGTTTAGCTGCTTTCAAATGGAATATTTTGAATAGAAAAAAACTAATTAAAACAACTCTAATCAGTTGCAATATGTTTAAAGACACACTAGAGATTTATGGGTGCATTCAACCCAGTGCAATAAATAAAGCTAAAAGGAACCAAACTGAAACATAGGTCACAGATCACAGATCGCAGACAAGAACAAAGAGAACACAGCAATCGGAATCAAAGAGATAAACGAGCTGCAATTATGTAATTTATGACTTATAGCACGATATGCATGTTAAGAGCACAGACACAACAGCAACAACAACAACAACTGCAAAGTCAACAAGATACCAACACCATAATCAGCACAACAGTAACAACAACAACAACTAGGTATAAAAAACAACAACAACATTTTCATTTGTAACTCGATAATTGCACGTTTGTCCAGCAACTGAATTACTCGCCATTCAATTCAACCATTTTTTATTTATTTTTTATCTTTTATGTATATTTTATAATTTTTTGCAGTCGTTAAACTTTTAGAAACTGGCAATCGCACGATTTGCCATATAAGGTGCACAATACACACTTAATTTTCGCATAGTAAACATCAAAGTTTTTAATGGCAAAAAGGAATAAAATTATTGTAATTAAGCTAGTTTAATTTACAGCAATTTACAACTCTTATGAACTTTAATTAAAAGTTGAAATGCTGTAATAAATAAAATGAAATTCATTAAATTACTCGACTCCCAAACTTCTAAATTAATCAAATTTGTGGGCATCTCAAATTTCAAATGATGTCTAACAATTCATCATTAATTTAACAAGCGAATTGGAATTAAAACTTGTAACTTTACACAGTGCCAACAGAGAATGCCAACAGAGAATGCCTCATCATTAACATAAACATGGAGAATTCACGATTTATTCTCTAGCGAATTTTACAAGACACAAGACACATCTCTCTAAACTCTAGAAACTCGCCTCGGGGCGCAATTGGTACTCAATTTGTACAGCAATTTGTATGCTCCAAGTGTGTGTGCGTGTGTGTATGGGGTGTGTATGTTGTGTGTGTGTGCGTGTGTGTAAAATGTTTAGGCGTCGTTTCAAGTTGTCGCCGTTGTCAGGAGAAACTGGAGGCGGCACTGGCCTGACTTGGCCCGGCCCGTCGCGGCCTAGACTGGACTGGGGACTGGACTGAAGAGCCTCGAGCCGCGGATCTTAACTCGCAGCTACTTTGACAATTTGCAAACTCATTGCGCGAACAGACAACGCATTCAGCTACATTGCTATCACTAGTTTTTAGACCCTGTAGTAGAAAACACATAGAGACAGTTAAAATTGTGTTTGCGACTTATTTGCTTGCAGTGACTGCCCAGTTTTGTCTACTATATCTAATAAATCCCATAAGAATCGGCTAGCATATAGCTGTGATCGTTAGAAAGCAAGTTTTTGTTAAAGAAAACCTTCTCTTCTCTCCAGTTTCTAGTGCTTTTAGTAACAATACAGGGTCTTTTAGCTTCGCTACGCCTCACAAAAGCCGTTCCTACCAGTTTGGTGCCTTAAGCACAGCGGAGGCTTCACTATGATTATTAATATTATTACAATGTCTACATATGTACAAAATTTGTGCTTTTATCTATCTTTCAGTCGTTGTCTATCGATGAAGTCAACAACGCATAGTGACATTAATAAACCCCATTATTTTGTCACTCCCTAACCGTCTTCTGCCAGTCTCCCTGCCTCTCTCTCCCTCTTTGGCTATCTACTTTGTTATCTGCCCTCTGCTTTCATTCGTTTTATTTTCAACTGGTTTGTTTGGCTCCCCAAACATATCCACAGATCGTCTGATCGTCCGATCGTTTGTATATATATTTTATTTTTCAGTTCAGGCATTTCTTGACATTCAGCACACGTTCCACTTCAGTTCAAAGAGAGAAGGAAATAAATAAATATTAAATGTGAATACAGGAATCTAACAAATATTCTTTATTTAGCACTTTTGAGATTTATGAAACTTTCGCTAGAAATATTTGGACTTGGAAACTTTAGATCAAATCGCTTTACGTCACTTATTTGCTCACAGAGTTCAGTTGAGTTGAGTTGAGTATTATTAATCTGGCGCTGATCTCCACACACTTATTTACAATATTTTCAAACTTATACAATCGAAATTTACATGTTTATATCGAGTTGTGGTTGTTGTTGTTGTTGTCGTCGTCATCGACAACTTGTTACGCCCATATTTGGCAGCAAAAATTCAAATCTCGAGTCTTTGATTGTTTTATCGATTGTTTATAATCTTCCATCGGTCTGACTGTCCGTCGTTCCGTCTGTCGTTTCGTCTCTCCGTCTATCTGTCTTTCTATTTATTGCCTGGCTGACTTTGTCTGGATTCTCGTTCTATAACCGCATTACTCATTCCCCACACGACCTTTGTTTGAATACAACTACACACACATCATGTTTAACTATATATATAGCTCGTTATAAACAAATTTATACATAAGCACATCTAGTATTCATTTAACCAAATGTGTTTTATTGGAAAATATGGCTGTGTTTTCATTGATTGTGTGGGCTAAGTTTTCATTGTTGCATAATAAATAATAATTATAAAAATAATTGCTGGTAATTGCATTAATTACATGAGAATTACTTTTTCAAAGACTTGAAAATGGAATTGGACACTAATTTACCTCAAAGTGTGACTACTTTAGGATTTCTAAACAGTAAAATTTTTGTAATAATAAAAAATTAATTATATTTATATTTGAAAATTCTTGTCACTCGTTAAATTAATTTCTAAATCGCTGCTCTCTACTAGTTTGTAATCTGAAGTACTCCCCCTTAAAGTTAACCAATAAATTAAAGTGTCTGGCACTTGTACTGCCAAAAGTACTAACGTTTTATGAGCTGCAAGTTGCACTGACAAATTTGTGGCCCAAAAAATATGTAATAAAAAAAATGGCTAAGAAATGTGTAAAAGGGGGTTAAAAAAAGGAAAAGCAGTCAAGAAATTTTTGATGGCTTTCGTCGAGCCAAACAAGAAATTCACTTTCGTCTGCTGGCCCAGAAAGCCAAGCGAGCCAATTGAGGCGTTGGCCAACAAAACTGGCCACAACTGGCGGCAGGTGGCAAGTAGGCAATGTAGGTCTTCAGTGGCCTTTTTAAGGCCCTGTAGACAAGTCGTTAAATGTGGAATGAATGTTAGTCTAGGAGAGAACTTTGAGCTTAGAAACTATGAGAGCTGGAGACAACAAAAAGCAGTACGTAGAGATAGCTAATATAAATTTAAATAATACCCTTTCTGCATCACAACTACAGGGTCATTCATAGTTGCCTACAAACTTTTCCCAGCTTTGTGCAGCAGAAACTGCAGAAAGCGTTTACGAGGTCAGAATTGAGCCCTGATTTTTACAACCAGTTGGAAAGATATATGTGGAAGGAGGTAAACAGGGAGAAGTGGGAGATGGTCTTAACTGGGCTTAGATTGTTTGGGTGGACTTTAAGACCTTGTGACACGCAAGTGTGTTAACGGATTAAGATCTCGCATGTGAGTATTGAGTTTAGAACTGAAAATCAACTGAAATCGATCATGTGGCAAAAGTGAAGACAAACTTAACTCAACACAAAACCAACTAAACGACCCTGAAACTGAGATGGAGGCTACCAATCATCAGCAATAAGCCAACAACAATGAGACCCAAAAAACGTGCTCGGTAATAAATCAAAAATATGTATATATAAATTTATCTGTATTTTTTTGAAATTTAACTGCAAAGCTGACAGCTTGGCAGAACAAGCTTCAATGATAATTAAATAAAATTAAAAAAATATTAAAAACTTATGTACAAAGTATAGCAGAAATTAACATTTGCATTGCAGTGAGGCGCTTATTAACGCATCTCCAGCCCTGGCATTGACCTTAGCGCTGACCTTTATCAACCCAATCAGCGGGAAGACCTTTTTAATAAACAAAACAAAAATTACATGAACAATTGTTCGAGTGCTGAGAAAATTTGTTTAATTCATAATTAATGTAAAGCGAACATCTTCAGCGAGGGTTGACACCAAAGTTTCAATTAAATTATATACAAAATATTAAAAACATTATACATACACTTGTTGATGAAATTGTCAGCTTTTATATACCACTAAAAGCTTTAATGTGCTTTTAGTTTGATTTTCACTCTTGATTTGGTCTCACAGCATTATAAATTATAGATTTATCTACATAGAACCGAAGCAAATAGACGTTTAATTAATTTAAATACAGTTTATTGACATTTAAGCTTTGAAAACCGATACTTTGAAACAGAAACCACAATATTCTAATCCAGAATTTTACTCCCAAAGCTGCCAACACAATTTGTTCAACGCTTTAGGTCCAGCATATCATTAATCAATGAATACATTAAGTTCTTAATTCGCTTAAAATCTCACCACACCGTCAAATTAAAATATTAAGTTTAAAACGAATTTTAAGTCATGCGAGAATTTTGCACTAAATTATTATTCGATCATCGATTGAAAACTTTTAGGTGTGACATAATGTTAAAAAGTGTCATACAAGGCATATTAATTATTGAATATTTTTTATTTTATGGCAAATATGGAATGCTCAACACGATTTATTCGAGGTAACCCTCGCTATGGGCAGAGGTGTACAGTGAGGGGGTGGGGTGAACACTTGTAACTCAATCAGGCGTCAAAATGTGGAGGCCCTTGAAGTACACAGAGACAAAGCCGCAGACGAAGTAAGAGAGAGAGAGAGAGAAAGAGAGCGACGAAGACGTAAGCAAACATTATTCAAATCTCAAGTCAACTGTTAAATCATTGCACACAGCAGCTGTGTGTGGACTATGTGTATTATGTGGATCGTATTTGTTTGTCTGGCTTGTATTATTGTTATTGCTTTAGTTTCCAGCTGGAATTTGTTCACACACACACACACACATACACAAACTATTACCATGCATAGTTAAAATGCGTGTGCGACCCACGCTTCGTTAATTACACAGCATTTTTGCATTTATTACAAAAAAACACAGAAAAATATTTATACATTTACTTGTGTGTATATTTGTATAACATTAAGCTGCCTTTGTTATTGTTTATGTCAATTGTTTAACCATAAAAGTTGTTGCGGAAGTTTATACAAATTTGTCAATGGGCCTTTTGAAATTAATTGAGTTTTGGCTTGAATTATTGGGAGCACTAACTTATTTTAAACTGATTAAATTCCGCAGCCGACACAAAAACAAATAAATAAATAAAGTCAACAACTGATAGTCCGTTAATCAAAATCGCTTTGTCTCGTGGTTTTTGGTTTCGTGTCTTCTCAATTCGGCGAAATTTCTTATAAACTTAAAGCAAATTAGAAACTAACAATCAAAGAGAGCCAACAAAGCGTGGCATAAATCAGCAATAAGATTATTTATTAAACTCGACGTTCTATGAAACAATCGATGGACGCGATCGCACGACGAGCGCCAACGAACCGAACGGACGTAAAGCTAAAAACACACTGACAGCTCGCGGCATCGTCGTCAGCAGCGAAAGCAGAGCCCCCACAGCAGCAGCTGAGCGCGAGAGAGAACGGGAGCTTCAACAAAGGAGAGTAGAAGAATGAACGGACGCAATGACACTAACCTCAGCTGGTGCGAGAGTGTGGGAGAGAGAGAAAGAGGAACTGCTGATGGGCAAGTGCATTGCTATTGAGAGTGGATTTGAAGAGTACGACCATTTGTCTGTGTGTGTGTGTGTGTGTGTGTGCCGGCGTGTGAAACTTTATGCAAATTAGCCTGTATTTGTATACGCGGAAAATAAAAAATAAAAGTTTATGCCAGTGTCTTTGACAATTAAAAAACAAAACTCTCGCTGATACGGTACAATGAGTGTGTGATACGGCAAAGCAACAATATTAAACGGCCTAACACAGCAGCCACTGCCGCAGCGGCAGCAGACGAGAACCTGCCTCAATTTGTTGCTGTCATGAGATATTTATGCATGTGTGTGAGTGTATGTGGTTGTGAAAAAGTTCATTGCACGTTGATTACACAAAATAGCAAGCCAGCCTACAAAAACAAAAGAACAGCAACAACAACAATTCTACATTTTTATTACAAACATAAAACATTCACGTTTTTATAGCATTTCCACACAACTGTTGGTTGATGCTTTCGGTACGTGCTTTTCCGTTTTGCGATTAATCATTAAAACGCCAAATGAACACTAAATTAGTTATGTAAAACTTTTGGGTGGCGAAAAGCTTAACTTCCCCTCATTAATTACCGCTACTCGGTTGGCGATGCGCCGCGTTGCGCTTCTGCTGCTGATCAGAGAACTGCAGCGATACACCGCATGTAAAAATACACAAAACACATACAGTGTATTTCGCGTCTCGAATCATATTTTACTCTACCCTGAAAGTACCGGATATTTTTTACTTCTTTTCGTTTGAGTATTTTCAGAAAAGATATTTTTACCCACTCATATTTTTACCTACTCATGTTTTTACTTACTCGCGTAAACACCGCATCACATTTTTACTCGAAAAAGCCACTCTTGTGAAGTACAAGTAAAATTTTACTTGAGTGTTTTTATTTTCATTTTTTACTTGATCGTTTTGAGCGTTTGTCGTCATGCGCTGATCTTTTGTTTTGGGCTTGCTAAATGATATGAATTATTAAATGATTGTTTTAGTTAGAAGTAAAGCAAATTGCATTAGTAAATTGTTTTCATCACAATTGTACATAAAAGATAATCGCAATTTGTGCATTCAAATATTTACATTAATAAGAATCGAGATGGGCAATATATTAAAGGTAGATTGTGAGACACCTGTTTTATTATTGGTTGCCTGGGTTCTCTGTGTCTGGCCTGAAGAAACTTGTATCGAAAAATCTCAACTCTCAAAATGCATATTAATGCATATAAATGTTGGCTATTTGGTTTTTGGGCAAAACCCGAAAACTGGTATTTGCTACCTGTTACATACATTCTCCCTAATGCAAAAACCCTTTTTATCATCTAACGCGCGCTGTTCAATTTCCCGACGGCAAATCGTCGCTCAAGTACACACATATTATGTGTATGTATTTTCATACCTGTATTTGCCTGCATATTCATTTTCTGATGCTTCAAAATGAATCGCACAAGCGACACCCATTTCAAAAGAGTATTGACGATACGGAATTTCGGGTAAGTAAAACAGATACACGAGTCATTTCGCTTCGTGTAAAAAATATCCGAGTAAAGAAATACCGGATCACGTTTTACTCTAAATGTTTGAGTATGAGTAAGACCGCTACCGCATTTTCTGTGTGTATGACTCGTGTTCAAAAAACCACCACCCGTGCAGTTCTCTGCTGCTGATGTCACCCCACTGCAGAGACTGGAGACTGCAGGCGACAACAGTCGCCAACTGTTTTGGGCGCTGTGTCAATTTAGGCAATGGCAGACGAAGAAGTCGAACAAAATGGAGGTGAAGGAAAAGAAAACGAAATTCGCGTTGGCAATAAAAACAAAGTTTAGTCTTGATATGCAAATTTTCAGACACTGCATGTAAATAAACTGGCAAATATTAAGCATGTGTGTGTGTGTGTGTCTGTTAATTTTTGTTACGAAAATGAAATATTTATGGCCCCGAGGCGACAAAGTCAACACACAACAAAAAGAAAGACGTAGAGCGTAAAGTGCATTCTGCTGCATTAAAAATGTAATGTCAGGTTCGACGTAAATAAGACGACTATAAAGATATGGCCTGACTGTCTGGCCTAAAACTGTGAGCCAAGAAAAATTTGTCAGCATAAAAAGTGCGTGCAAGTGTTTTTATTTTTTTTTGTTTTGACGGTAAAAATGCACAATCCGTTTATCAAATAAAATTTCGTCTGCTAGCATACGTATACATGTGTATCGATGCATGTGTGTGAGTGTAGACATAAGTGTTGAACAACGCTCAAGGTCAGCGCACGATTGCGATCGCTTCAGAAGCTTTTTTTTTTTTTTTTGACAAAGAGCGCAAAAAAGAAGCCAAAGCAAAAGATTAATTAAAAGCGATATAAAATAGCGTGGTCAATGAGCTGGAGAGAGACAGAGATAGCCGAAAATATCGAGTATAACAATATCAAAGAACGGTGTTAAAACGAAACAGATGAAAATGCTATACAGGCCCCGGCTAGACAGCAATGGACTATCAAAATACTCTACAAAATTATTAAAGACTTAAATTTATTTTTAAGAAAAAAACGTTTTTATTTTTATTGCGGTGAAGCGGTTTAAACAATTCAAAACATACTATAAGTGTGTATGCCCCGTGGCAGAAGAGTAAAGAGGAAAAAAAAAACAATTTAATGTGTAAACAGCAGGCCACAAAAAAAAAGTAATTATTATAAATAATTATTAGAGCGCAGTGGCAGTTATACATATAGACAAACTTAGCGCTGAATAAGCTATTGTTGCTATACAAAATAATACTTTTCTAAATGTTGATTATTGTTTGGGGCCGTGCGAGAGCATTGAGCGTTGCTTTTTTGCTGAGCGCTTCAAGCACACACCGCATTGATAGTTAGGATAGATACGCTGCACAACACTCATTTGACTCTCCACTCAAACTTTCCATATTGTAAATTTTCCATTGTTTATGATTATAAAGTTATGGCGCTTTGCTTTTGTTTTGTTTCGTACCGTTTCGTTTGCAATTGTTGTTGTTGGTGTATGCAGCGTACACCACCTTAGAGAGATGCAAAGTGCGCAGATAAGCTCCGCTGTCGAAGCAAAAACAAAGCTCATTAGGCGGCCTCTCTTGCACTCTGTCTCTCCTCACTCTCTTTGTTTCATCCAGCGCTTGGAGAGTTTTAAGCTGCTTCTTTTTTCGCACATTCACAGAGAATATTGCAGTTTGATGCCCGAGACCGACGAGGAAATGTATAATAATTTTAAATTTCAACTGACAGTGGGCGTGGAAGTCGCATTTGCATATGAAAAATAAAAATAAAAGAAGAAAAAAAAAGCGAACTTTGTTTGTTCATTTGTAAATCTTTGTTTTTGTTATTTTTTATGCGCCATCATTATTCAACACTGAATGCTCAGGTACCGTTACGTACCTACATACACACATATGCACATAAATAAATCCAACAGCTAATGCTAACCAACTCTTGCGGTTGTTGCTTGTCTGAGTTTACCGTTTTATTTTTTTATTTTAGTTTAGTTGCTGTAGTTGCTAGGCAAATGTGCAAAATGTTAATAAACTTTTATTGCGCAAAAAAAAATGCGAGTACACTTATTATAATTGCGCAAATGTTGTTTAATAGTTTGTTTGATATACCATGCAAATGATATGCACACATTAAATGACATTTACTTAAAGTGTCATTCATGCGCATAAACGAAAGTTTTCCTAATAGGCGAACACTGCCCCCCCCAATAGCTTGTTTAAGAGATATTTGCTTCACCGTGTTGAGGAGTCTCTTATGAAAGTTGCATTAAGTTGGCAGTGCTTACAGTTCTCTTTTGCGGCCCACACGCAGGTTAATTACATTCATCAAATGAATAATTACATGGTACGATTTAAGAACAACAAATGCTGCGCCAAGTACTCAAAAAAGGCTTTACAAAGCACAGCGCAGACGCCCACGCCATGACGTCAGTTCTAATGCTGCCCAAAGGGTAGAAGTGTAGAGAAGAGCAGAGCAGAGAACAGAAAAGAGAGCAGCAGCAGCTGTTCACAAAAGCTCACAGAGCATAAGCCACACCAACACATGTATACGATATCTATGCATGAACGTGTGTGCTAGAAACAAAAAAATAAGAGAGGTTAATGAACTACTGAGAGAGCTCTCAGTCGTCGTCTCACTGTCCAATTTTTATTGCCTACAAAAGTTGTATACTTTTCAATTTGCTGTAATTGTGGCAAAGGCAAAAAGCTTTCAATTTGCCTCAGTTAAACGAAGCGTTGAATTGAAAGCAAGCGGGCCGGCAGAGGCCGCAACGGCGGGACGACTCCAAAAACCGCCTCCATGTCCATATAATTTGCTAATCACATTTGGCAAATTATGTTGTAAGCCAATTGTACAATCAAAATGATGTGTGAAGCGCGCTTGCGGCGACAGAGGGAAGAGAGAGAGACAGATAGAGAGACACACTGACTCGGACACGCAGACACATCAAAACCAGGTTGACAAATTTCCATGTCCAATTTGCCGAAACTGAAACTGATGTATGGGGACAAGCGAGAAAAGGCAAAAAAGGAATGAAAAATAAAGAAAGTCACGATATAGAAGATTAAGACAACATATGACAAGCACGAGTAACAGTTAAGGAACCAAAGAACATGTCTGGGAAATGAGCTAAGAAAAGTCGCGTGAATCATGTGCTTGTTGTATGCAAAAAGTGGCACAGTAAAAAAGAAAATAAAAGAAAAACTTAATGACGCTGACGCCTGCTCAACGGCATTTATGGCCAAAGTGTTGGCAAAAGGCACCCCGCTGAGACCCATAAACTAAAAACAACAAACAAAATGAAAATTTAGCAACAAACAATCAATCTTGATTTGTTCTGGCCAAATGGGGCAGAAGTTTACGCCACGCCAACTGATAGGTAAATGACCAAAGAGTCATCGTCATCGGTTGGGCTATCGGTATCGACAACGACCTCATAATAAGCCCATTGCGTAGCAAATACTTTGTCGTGCTTCGACTAAAACGGATTAATTTAGTTATATTTTTTTTGTTATTATTGATTGGCGACTTTACCTTTAGGACATTGCCACGAAGCACGTTCATTCGTGTTGTTTTGATTTATAAGCGACATGTAAACTTGCTGTATATCAAATGGTTTTTAATTCGCCCTCAAAGTGATTAGTCAGCTGCTGGTTATTAAATTTATTTAAGAGTCATTCGATTTGGCCGCCATAAACAGAGAAACGTATAAAAAAGTAATAAATAAAACCAATCAATTAAAGCATGATTAAGTCATGTAGACAGTTACGTCTTGTATATTGTCCAACACTGAAACAAGCGATCACTGCGAATGGCAACTTTCAGTTGTCTCCACTCTTATACAACAGCTCTTAGAATTCAATTAGCACAGTTTTGCAAGGATAAGTCTCCAAAGGGGACTCTCCATCTTCCTCTCTCTCTCGCGCTCCAGCTGACTCATTAAACATATGTATGTGTATGTATACAAAGTTGCTGCGTCATGCAGTCCATAGTACTTTATTTTGTTGTTTTTGCTTTAGAAGTGCCGTGAAGGGCGAATAAAGATTTCTTCAGGCCTTTCAAAAACTCGTGCAACCAAAAACTAAACAATTTCTGCTAAGTGTTATGAATATATTTTCGTCGGTTCTTCGTCTTTTTAGCTGTTTTTTAGTGCACTGCAGTTTACTGTAAGTAGTCGTCCCAGTCCCTCGCCAACCCTCGCGGCGATTTTTTGTTGTTTTGTCTAATTTGCATAATTTTGCACGCGAGAAACACTTCAAATAGAAATCGCATGCAAATTGAAAATTGATTTTCGTCATGTTGCTGAATTTTGACGTTGCGCAAAATTTTCGAGGTGTTGAAGGTTATTTGTTGTAGTAATATTTGTTATTGTTGTTGTTGTTCTCGGCGATTGCAACTGTTTGGTGAATTTTTTGTGGAACCGGCTTCATAAATCATATTTGATGCACATCAAAACGTATAAATTGAAATTAAATTATGCGTACATAGAGTACAAGAGAGTTATTTGATTCGTTGGATTGTTTTGTAACAGCATTAAATTGCTCAAATATCCGTTAGGGTATCTAAATTGCGCTTATAAAAATAAATAAATTTATGTTTTCATATTTTGATTGGCCTAATTGGTTTTTCTCGCTTGATTTATGTGCTCCGAAATTGCCGATTTGAATGATTGATGAATTGTTGGCTGCCACTTTTATGGGCTTGCATAATGAAGCACTCAATTGAGTTCAATTGGGAATGGAAACCGGGAGTTTGAATTGGGACTACATTTATGCTTATGCCCATATAGAGTACCATAACAATAACAATGATAATGATGACGATAAACTGACCACAGTCAAGATCAACGTCCAAAAGGGTGAAAAGTGACCCACGCATATTAAGGCCAAATATTTACAACTTCCGCGGAAAGTGAACATATTTGGCAAATTGTTGGGAGCACACAAACACGCATATGAATGTGCCAAATATAAATCATAGCCATAAAAAGCTAGACCTACGCATGCAAAAATGTGAATTGAGACAAAAGCGTGCCCAAAAATAGCTCAAGTTTAGGCGATTAGCATCAAGTAGCCAATAGCAAACGCGTTGGAACGTGATGAGCTGACTCCTCAAACACACACACACACAAGTATCATCACTAGGCAGGTGTGCCCAGGTTTGCGTGACACTTTTGACAATCATTCGGTCACACTGCCAAACGCATTTCCTTCTCTCTCGCTCTCATCCATCTATGGCCTCTCCTTCTGGCAAGCTACGCTAATTGTTCACACCCGCCATGTGGGACACACCCAAAGCTTCCACAGCTGAAACTAATCTGTAAACAATTAAGGCGCCTGCCAGTGAGTGCGTGTCCGTGTGTGTGTGTAAAGATGAACTTCGCTTTGGTGCACACAACATGTAATACATATTTCAAATTAATTTGAGACGTGTGCCATTAAACTAATTAGATTTTAAATGGGCCAAGATATTTCCATGTCATAAACTGATCAAATGATTAAATATCATTAATTAGTAACGCAAAAGGGTAAACAATTAAGTTATATACCAAATTCGTTGCACGTATCAAGAAAAAAACCAATATATTTATATGGAAAATTTTATGTCGTGCCCCCGAGGCAAACTACAACACCAATAAATAATAAAAAGAGAGCCCCTCTCGCTGATAAGACAAAAAGAAATACTGAAATCAACAACATAAAAAAAGAGGGAGCATCGCCACACAGACACACGCACACAGTGATAGCTATTAGCACAATCACCCATGCATACATACATACATACATATACGCATGTGTCCAAACTCATTTGACTCACTTTCACACAAACAGATAAAAGTCAAACAACAACAAACAAACGTTTTAAATTCAAACAAAAGACAATCAAATCTCGCTCTCTTGCACATTATTTCTCTCCCTCTTTCATTCCTTCTCTCTCTTTTATACAAACCTAAATTTATTTTGAGATCAAAGCATTTTGTTAAAGCCAGTTTAACAAGTCATTCCTTATTGCCTACATGTTCTTTGATCGCACTTTTTAATGCATGCAGCTAAACTAAACAGTTTTTCTTTTAATACAAATGGCACAAACCGCAAGTCTGTCGGCTTAACTTACACTAATATGACAGCGCTTGCATGCTACAATGCAATACAAATACACACACACACACTCTCTCTCTTCGCACAAACATGCATGGCGTCTATGCAGCATATGATTCCAGCATGTCTACAAGTGCCCAGTCTTCAGTACTACAGAAAATAATAGAAAATACTGCTTCGTTCATTGAAGGTATCCTTGGCACTGTGATTTCAACGTCAAGCCTGGTCACACAGAAGCACACAGCCAAAATGGTCGACGATCCCTCAACGATTGAATCATATGTTGTATATATTAATACCCAATATTAAATAACCCTTAAGTCATTAAAAACAAACACAAGCAGAAACATCTGTTAAAGCTCAAAATTCCTCCAGATTAACTGACATTTTTTTGACATGATTAATCAAATACCAAACTACAAGTGGTATGTACAAATGTTTTGCATTTGTCGTTAATCTAGTTAACTTGGAGAAATTGGAACCTAACTGTAAAACATATGTCAACTCTGTTATGACTGCAATTTTCTTTTGTCAAATGTCAGCTGTTGGCGCACTTGCCCTTTTACCAACTCATACACACACACACACACTTTCCCAAACACATGTACGTTGTACACACTTACACAAAGTTCATTCAGAGTGTGACACGCAATATGGCGTCATTTCTTTGGCAGCCACAGAAGCGCAGTTTGTACCAATGAACGTGACAATTAAATAAGTGTACAACATACAAGCGGGAAAGAGATAGTATAAAATTCTAGGTCAGCATTTGAGATGAGCGCGTGACAACTACGTGAGTGTGTAAAAACGATGATTGCTTGTGGACAAAGTAACTGAATCACGGTCACCAAATATAAATACTGCCATCTTAATAAACTGCTAAACCATCGGCAACTCTCCAAGGATGGTACGCTGATACAGCACATTCTTTGTCATGATGGCGCCAGCACCAACAAATATGCGATACCCAAGTACGAAACCTAAGTAAATACCCAACATGCGTCTGACAATTTAAGCACGCGTTTTGAAATTGTTTTTTTTCGCCGACGCCGACGATAAACACGATAGATAAAGCGTCAGCTTGTTAATGATGTCGCAAAAGTTTAAAAGTCGCATGCGACACAAAAATCGCTGATCGATTGCCGGAAATTCAGCAGAAAATGGCAACAGAGATAAGTCCTATATAGATATAAATAGCGTAATTTTTCACACATGCTTTCTACAGAATTTGTTTTCAGGCACTTTAATTGAAACAATCAACAAAAATGATATCATAGGCGTAAATGGTTTGAACATTACAGAAAGAGGCGTCGATACCGGCATTTGTTTTTTTTTTCGTTGTGAGAAAAGACGGCTACTGGTGTTTTGTTAACTGCAGCGCGCAGCGATAACGGATAAGCCATGCATTATAACGGCTTTTGAAACTTAGACTGACGCATCGCAAAATCCACTTGACTTTTGGCCAACTGGAATGCCCCCCTACGCACCTTTGTATTAGAATAATTTGTGTGTGTCATGCTGCGCAGCGTGTGAAAAATTGAATAAATTTTATAAAAAGCATTTTAAGTCACTTTGCCTAACGCCGAAAAAAAAGCCAAAACGTCTCATGAGTCACGGAACTTTTTTTTTGCAAAATTCTTAGTTGTTTTCGGTTAAGTTAATTTATTCACTAACATGCAGTCACTGTTCGCTGATTCTCTTTTGCTCTCTTTCATTGCTCTCGCTCTCTCTTTTCTTATTTCTCTGTAATCCACTACATCTGTCTGCCATATTGAAATTGGGTTAATATCATATGTACACATTTAAATATTTGTTTGGCTGACTTTTGCTTTCGGCACATTTTTATAACAGCTCTCTAGCGTTAGCAGTTTTATTGATTTTTCTTATTTGCACAAAATGCACAAGGGGAAATGCACGAAATGTTACAAACAACTAAAGTGCATGCGTACATACACACACACGCACACTTTAATACATATACACAAATCTCCATATTTACGTGAGAGAGCAAGAGAAGAGCAGTGCGGCAGCCGCCAAAAATACTATGGATGAAACGTTGGCGTTTTACATTGAGCGGCTTATTTGTTTTATGCGGCTTACACACAAATACATGAAAGCAAATAAAAGCATACACACACACACACGTACGCATACGACTATGCATGGGATTCCTACCCCAATTACCTCCTGGGCTCCACGGCCCACGCATCCATCCACAAACAGCTGCAGCGGCGCTGATTTATCGATTTTTCACTGTTCAACTGATTTTAATTCAGCAATTACATAAAATGCGCAAAACTCACCAAGAGCCAAGATAACTACTACATAATAAAAAAAATCATAAAATTAAATTAAAATTAGCATTGGCAATAGGCCACGGCCAGCCAAAATTAGCAAACCAATAGCAAAACAAATGAAACTAAACCACCTGTCCCCCGGGAGAGAAGAGAACGTTGTTGCGGCGTTTTTTCTCTATTTATTTGCCTGTTTTTTGCACAAGAACAAATCACACGTATAATTTCTAGCTGCCCTTGAGTCTTATTTATTTATCTGCTATGTGTGGCTCTTCTACCTGCCTTTTGCACGCATACAGACGCAGAGGCGGCCGCCGCCTCTTTGACTGCAAAGACGACGCCAAAAACCCACACTCACACACACACATTCTCACACAAGCATATCTGATATTTTAAAGGCTAGTATGCAATGCAGTTGTTGGTATGTATACTTGTGATTTGTACTTACTTTTTGTTTTGTATTTAGATGATTTAACGAAATTCGCTGGAAATCGACTTTTGGTCGTTTTAACTAAACGGAGTGGTCTTTTCATTTAAGTTGTCATGGAAAATTTAACCTTGTCTGGCTATAAACTGGCCATTTATTGTTGTTTGCTGACTTGTTGTTGATGTGCCCATATAATTAATAAGCGTTAAAACACTCACTTAAAACTGATCGCACAACACTTTCATTTAACATTTTTTCGCCATAAAATGTTTCTTTTTATTTTTCGCTCAACACTCAAAAGGAAACACTCCGACTCCGCATACATAACTGGTTTTCTTTCTTGCACCTTGCTTTTCTTTTCGACTCGAATTGTGCTCGTCTTTATATGACGTTTTTATTTTTGCACAATTTGGTATTACAAGCACCCTTTTATGTTTATAAAATTAATAAAAACTCAGAAACTTGTATTTTATATAAAAATTTTCAACTTCTGCGGATTGAACTATATTTTCACATTGCGCGTTCAATTGCGAACGAACGAACACACACTGACAGAGATGCCAAAGTATTTGACAGCACTTCTTTTTGCCGCTGCCCAACACGAACAGCTGTTCAATTGGATGGAGGGAGCCTTCAAATTGCAACTTAATTGAATTTAAAAATTAAAAACAAAACTTCTTTTAGTTTTAATGCGCTGGTGTTTAGTGACTTTTTGGAGCTGAATAAAAATGATATAGCTTTTTGGAATCTAAATTTGTATTCCTTCGGCACACTCTAACGCCTATCGATTTCTTATTCGATATACTGATTGGGTGAGGTGTGTGACCAACTTGCAAACTTGTGAGGCTTCTGGGGAAAAAATAATTTGAAAATTAACTAAAAATATGAATATTTAAACGAATTTATTTTTAAAAAGTCTTGCTGTTAGACTAATTCTCAAACTGTTAGTAAACTCAATAATGTTCTTAAACTAAATGATACAAGTAAAATCAATGCTAAACCGGCAACGGTATTTAGATTATAATATAAAATATAATCTTGACCAAAACACCAACGAAGTACCAATTAATGGGAAACAGCACATAAGAAAACTGGTATTTATTTTACCTTTTGCGCGACTTACCTTTGCAACCCAATATAACAGTGATAAACAGAACTGGTCACACTGTACAGACGTGTCATTTGACGACGACTGTAAATACATAAGTTTTTTAAATTCGCGGCGTTTAATTTTGCTAAATTAGTCGATATGTATCAATCATAGGATCTAACACAATACATCTGGAGAGTGCAAACTTCCACAATCAATTAAATACTAGAAACACGCGCGCAGTTAAAAACTGCCAGCGTACCAAACATCAGCTGGGCAAGCAGCCGTCTTAGAAAAAACGACCACACCAAAAAATCTACAAAACCCAAAGCCAACCACTCGTGGAACTAACGCTGACTTGTAAATAATTTTGAGGAGGGCCGGCTCTCTGCGGCAGCAACAACTACAATGGCGGGTCAAAAGTTTCAATATGATGAAAGTGGCGGAACATTTTACTATTTTGTGTTATCATTTTTGGCATTAGTATTGATACCAACTACGATTTACTATTGGCCACGTAAAAAGAAAGAAGGTTAGTGCTGCTTGATTATAATCGCATTGCAGCTCTTACTCTTCCTCCCGCTCTAACTGTAATTAAGTGTATGTGTGTTTTGTGTGTGTGTGTGCGTATATAATTGAGCTTTTCCCCGTATATAAACATGTGTTACAAATGGACACGTTCCAATAAGTTATTCTAACAACGTTGACGAGTCGAGCCGAGCTCAAAGACTGTCTTCGTGTTGGTGAAAGCTGCGGACTGCAACGCTGACAGCGACAACAACAACATTAACAGCCAGTGTCTTAAACCAGCTCACTTCACAAATGGGACACATGCACACACACACATACACATGCGAGCGCACTTGACTCTCGCGATCTGAATTTTGCGCTCTCACTCTCTCGGCTGCTTTAACTACTCCCCCCAACGACCGAAAAATGTTCATTCTAATCTCTCCCCTCTCTTTTCGTTGACACAGATCCCACTAAGAGGAAAGAGGAGTGCGAGTGTGCCGATTGCATTAAGAAGAACGTAATCTTGGCCAATGCAGAACCATATCGTCTACTCAAATCGGTGACCATCAAATTGACCATCGTTCTGGGATGGGCGCTGCTGCTCTTTCTTACCTATCGCGTGTCGCAGTTCGACTATGAAATGGCGAGCTTTGATCCCTTTGAAATTCTAAGTGTTCCGCCCACAGCTACACAGGCGGAGATTAAGAAAGCTTACTACAAGCTTTCGAAGGTGCTGCATCCGGATAAGGAGACGGGTGACGAGAAGTCCTTTATGATGTTGAGCAAAGCGTATCAGGCTCTTACCGATGATACGGCCAAGGAGAATTATGAGAAATATGGCAATCCTGATGGTCCTGGTGCCATGTCCTTTGGCATTGCATTGCCCTCATGGATTGTCGAGAAGGAGAACAGTGTTTGGGTTTTGGGACTCTACGGACTGGTCTTCATGGTGGCCATGCCCTCAGCTGTGGGCGTTTGGTGGTATCGCTCCATACGCTTCAGTGGTGACAAAGTGCTGCTGGACACGACACAAATGTACTTTTATTTCATCCATAAGACACCACACATGCTGCTCAAGCGGGCACTTATGGTGCTGGCGGCTAGCTTGGAGTTTGATAAGCGACACAACTCGCAGGTTATAGAACGGCTGTCTGATAACGACGAGGTGCCAGCGGTAAGTGATAAGTGCAGCGTCGTATAAGAGTTACACAGCGTCTGTTGAGCTCCGTTAACAGAGATTTATCAGACACTGTTCTGTTATACCATATAACATAAATATTTTAAGCAAGTAACAGAACATTTCACTGCTAAGCAAAGCAACTGTTTGTTAACATAAACTAGTAACTGTTAGCAGCTGTTTAACCTACTTCTGCTAAGCTTAACATAACTCTGATAAAATATAAGACTAATCAAAGGTTTCTCTATTTTTGTCTACTACAGCTCATCAGGCAGCTGCCCAATCTTAACGAGAAGTGCAAGGAGCATCCACTGTGCCGCATGTACTCCATCAAGGCACGTGCAATACTCCATGCCCATCTCTCACGCATTCCACTCAATGCCGAGACTTTGGAGCGCGACCGTCAGTTCATTGTAAAGAAGTGTCCGTATCTGGTACAGGAAATGGTCAGTTGTGTCCATCAGCTGGTCATGATGGCCTATGCCCGCCGTGTGCCACGTCTGCCAAGCATCGAAACCATTGAGAATTGCATGAAAATGTCACCTATGATCATACAGGGATTGTGGGAATTTAAATCTCCGTTGCTGCAGTTGCCGCATTTAACCGAGGATCATTTGTATTTTATGAACAAGAAACGCCACGTGAAGAATCTGCAGCAATTTGCACAGCTTAAGCCCGAAGAGAGTCGCATGCTGCTAAAGAATCTCTCGGATTTCGAGTATGAGAACATTATGCGAGTGCTGGGTAAGATGCCATTGATTGACTTCTCCATACGCTGCGAGGTGATCGATGATGAGAACACAAATGTGGTCACCGCTGGTGCAATTGTCACCGTAACTGTAAGCCTCGAGCGCAAGGACATGAAGACACTCTTCGGTGACACTAAGGCACCCGAGAAACAGGGCATTAAGGACGAACCCAACGAGGAGATTGAGGATGAGGAGGGCGCTGCCGCTGCTGCTGCGGTGCCGGCCAAAAAGGCATCCGCCTGGGCCAAGCCACGTAAGGGCGGCAAAGGCAAAGGGGGCAAGAAGCCCGTCAACAATCAGAAAAAGAAGGTGCAACCCAAGGCAGTTGCAGCTGCAGCTACAGCTACCAGTTCGGTAGCCAATGTGGAGGATCAGACAGCAGCCAATTCGGAGGCTGAATCCGATGCGGGCGAGCACAGCGATGTAGAGTCCATGGTCGGCTCTGGTAGTGAGGATGAGGACAAGCAGAACAAGAACAACAATTCCTCCCTAGACGATGACGACGACGAGGAATGGGAGCGTCTGCAAGCGAAGCTAAACAAACGAGAGCGTCTCGAGGGCAAATCCAGAATGTCCCATGCGGTGCATTGTCCCTTCTTCCCGGAGGAGAAGCAGGAGTACTGGTGGACCTACATCTGCGATCGCAAGTCACGCACGTTGCTAACGGCGCCCTACCACGTCACGAATCTGGTCGAGAAGGAGGAGATTCAATTAAAATTCACCGCGCCACGTTGGCCCGGCGTTTACACCTTTACGGTGTGCCTCAGATCAGGTGAGTGTGCACCAACAGTAATCCCTAAAATGGCATGTAATCTATATACTTTCCTTTTGCAGACTCGTATCTGGGCATGGATCAGCAGCAGGAGCTTAAATTGGATGTCCAGAAGGCGCCAGCACCGCCCACAGATCATCCGCAATGGGATCTCAGTGAATCGGAGCCGGAGCACAACGATCAGCAGGAGAATCTAAGCGACTACACGACGGACACGTCCGACGAGGAGGATAGCGATTAGGGCCTCTCAGACCCCTAAAGCCCCCCGCCCCCAGCGAGTGAATGTCCTGTTCTTTTCTCTCTTCATTTTGTTTATTCTTTTTTTAATTTTCTTTTAATTAGTAAATGATTTTGAGTTAATTTTTTCTTTTGCGAAGAAACGTGTGTTCGCATTTAATTAATTTTTTACTAGTTTTTGTAATTGAAATCATCAGAAAGGAGCCCGAAACTAGAGCGTAAATAAATAAGTAAAACAAGTAAATAAAAAGTAAATAACATTTTTAAATGTCTCTGTACTAAACATAATTATTAAATGTACTGTATATTTAATTATTTGCATACAAAAACAAAGTCAAAAATCTAAAAAAAAAATAAGAAGAATCGAAAGTAAAGTGAGAAACTCATGTTTATTTTTTTATTGACACTTTGTCGTCAATAAGTGTAAAAGGCATAAAACTAAAAAACAATTTTCAAAATAAAAGAAAACAGTTAAGAAAAAGATTTCATTTCTTTATATAATTATATTTTATTTTTGCATAATTCTACTGCGCTGCTGCGGCGCGTTCGCTGTCCAGTAGCTGCGCGGAGATGGAGTCCGCGGGGGGATTCCCCAAAGTCGCTGGCGCTGTTAAAGTCTCCGCTGCCGACGCTGTTAACTGCTGTGAATGTAAACAGAAAACTGTTAAGTAATTTTATTTACTGTGTTTAACATTTAACAATTGTTTCGTTACCCTTCACCAGCTGAATTATTGTTATAATTATTAGTAATTTTTTTTTTTTTTCTTTATTTACAATACATGTTTATTATTTGCTAGTGTGTGTGTATGCGTGTGTGTGCTTGATGTTGGTGCAGGGAGAGGGTGTGTGTGTGTGTGGGGGGTAGTCGGTAGTCAATTCGGTTTTCTGGCAGTTTTATTCTTCTTCTTCTTCGCTTTCTTCCTCTTCCGAAGATGTTTCGGCTTTGCTTTCTTTCGTTTCCTCCTTCTCTTCCTCTTTCTTCTCTTCCTTCTCCTCGTTCTTCACCTCTTCGTCTTCTTTTGTCTCATCATCTTTTTCTATTTTCTCTTCTTCCTCCTCTTTCTTCTCGTCTTCTTCAGTTTTGCTCTCGTCTTCGGCATCTTCTGTCTTCTCGGCTTCCTTTGACTCTTCTTCCTCTACTTTTTTGCTTTCTTCAGCCGATTCTTCTTTGGTTTCTGCTTCTTCAGCAGATTCTTCTTTGGTTTCTGCTTCTTCAGCGGGTTTATCTGTTTCATCGGCCGCTTCTTCCTTTGTTTCTTCAGCAGTTTCCTCTTTCTTGTCTTCCGTCTTCTCTTCTTTGTTTTCCTTATCTTCTTCCTCCTCTTCGGAAGATTCCTCATCTTCCTTATCTTTATCTGCCGACTCATCGTTTGATTTCTCATCAGTTTTTTCCTTCTCTTCCGTATCTTCAGCCGACTTTTCCTCCACTTTGTCTTCAGAATCTTCCGTTTTCTTTTCAGTTTCTTCTGCAGCTTCGGCATCATCGGATTTCTCCTTATTATCTGCCTCTTCCTCTTTCTCATCTGATTTCTTATCATCTTCGCTGGTTTCTTCAGTTTCTTTACTTTCTTCATCCTCCTTTTCATCGCCTTCCTTTGCTTTCTCCTCGGATTCATCATCACCTTTGTCTGTTTCGGTATCGGTAGAAATTTTAGACACATCCCTGAGCTCATGTTCCGTTAATTTACCTGTGGTGTCGGCATTCTCTTCTCCTTCTTTGGTCTCTGATTCTTCCTTGCCTTCGGCGGCTTCCGTTTCAGTCTGAGGTTTTTATGGGGAATGTGGTGCAAATGGATGTGTTGTGAAGGGTGGTTTCAAAAAGTGGGAGAAATTTATGTACAAAATCGGTTTCAAAATTCTCTAATACTACCAAATACTAACTAACGGTATTTTAGCTTTCTTTACTGCAGTTACATGCCAGATTAGCTTCTCAAAATTGCAGCTACTAAAAAGTTGTTAATTTTCTGTAATGCAACATCTACAAAAGTATCTCGAATTTTACCTTTTCTTCACTATCATCTTCCTTCTTCTCAGCATCTGCCTCACCATCTTCTTCGGCATTTTCGGTTTTCTCCTTTTCCTCGCCATCTTCGTCTTTGTTCTTCGAAGATTACAGAATTTGTTTAACATTAGCGCAAAGTCAACTCTCGCTGTTACTTAACATGCGCTGTTAAACTGCTTAGCAGCTTGGCACTTTGTTTAACATTAGAGCTAAGTCCAATCTCGCTGTTACTTAACATGCGCTGTTAGCGAGCTTAACAGCTTTCCATTTACAGCTTTGCTCAGTGTGGTGAGTTTAGTGTGAGTTATTAAAAGCTTTCTACAGTTTTATTTTTTAGTAAATACAAATATATTTCAAATTTTTTATTTCATATGTACTTATTATATCCAGCGGATTTTTATGTTTTCGCGTTAACATAACTCAGCCGCACTACACTCTCAATTTTAGGCAATTAGGATTAATTCAGTTGGAAGCTTAAGTGTTAACTTAAACTGTTCGGTTTTTAGTGTCGAGTGTGTTAACAACAAAAGTTTCAAAATTAATACAAATAGTATTATGTTACATACATACAAAAATTGTGTTGTGAGTGTGTGTGTTTAAGTTTATAATAAATATTGATGTAATTTGATTAAAATTTATCAGCTTACGCTTCATTAAATTAGTGTGTTGGAGTGTATGTGTATGTGTTGTTGCGTGTGGTATGCATGTCAAAGTAAAAATTTATTTAAATATATATGTTATAGTAGCTTAACTTAAAGAACCGCAGTCGTGGTGAATATAATAGAAGCCCATTTTGCTTGAATTGAAACAACAGTTGAAATGCTGTTAGATTACAGTTTTATGTTATTGCTACTGTTAACATGGCTGGCTGTTGTGAATTTCTTGAATTAGCGTCCTCATTTCGTTAGTAAAAAATTGTTGCTGTTAATGTTAATTTATTGCTGTTATTGTTGTCTTTGTGGTTGCTTCTGTGCAGGCTTTTGTTGCTGTTGTCGTTTCATAACAGTAAACAGAAAAGTACAAATCGCTTAAAAGCTCTCAAACCTCTGCCTTCTCCTTATCCTCTGCCTCGCCTTCCGCTGGCGCCTTTTCCTCACCCTCCTCGGTGGTTGGCTTCTCAGCCTCCTTGGCCTCACCGTTCTCCGCCTGCTTCAGTTCGATTTGAGCACTGCTCACGGCTGTAGTATCAGCGGGGGCCAACTTCAGGAACACCTCCAGCGTGTCAATCTCATTGGCCATATCGAAGGCATCGTAATCACCGCAATATTCATCATCGTTAAAGATTTGCGGTGGCAATGGATGTCTTGGCTCTGGATCGCTAACTGTGCCGCCATTGCTAGTCGATTTATTTTGCATCAACTCCTTTTCGCTCTCCTTGCCGGGCTCTGTGATATCAATAGTATCGTATTGAATGAGTTTGCTGTCCAAGATCATCAGCACGCGCTGTTGGCGTTTCTTCACCTAAACAAAGACGGAGTAAAATTAGTTTAGCCAGCCCTGGTTTCAAATTGCCGGCAAGCCCAAACAAGCACGCATACAAATACAAAGTCGCTCTCACACATACACACACACACTCTCTCTCTCTCTCCAACTCTCGCTCTCAAGCTGACATGATACAGTAACAAATTAAAGTGTGGAAAATACTAAACATGCATGTGTTGTTGTGTTGTTGTACTACTTATCACAGCAAACTTGTAATTAACTTTTGATAAAGTCTAGTTTATTGCCTTAGGTCTATTACACATACATATACAAGTACAAGTTTATGTTCATACTTTTTTATAGCCGCTGACGCCTTACTCGAACCCGCAACAATAAACAATGGAAAAACAAAGCCCATTCCAGCTTAAACCTCTCTCCCTTTCTCTCTCCCTCGCTCTTTTGTTCTATCCCTCTCTCTAAATGCTCACGCCCTCTGTCGTTGCACTGTCGTTGTTTTGTTTGTGTTTTGCACAATGAGCGTTGTTTTAATTCTTATTGGCATGTACGCTAGTCAAACAAAAGATGGGTTGAGAAAGAGTCACATAAATGAATCATACACACAGACACTAGCTATCACACACACATACGCACCTTTTGTACATGTATAGATAAGCTGGTGTACCCACGCACACGGAAAGAAAAAACTGTGATCAATGAATTCTTTTATGAGAGACAGCCAAATAGGCTTATATGGAAATGTTTGCGGTCGTTGCGCTGCTTCTTGCCACCACTATCAAAAGCGCACGCACACATGCACACGCCAATCAAAATACCCACTTGCTGTTCTGTTTTGTTGGGAGAGTCGTACGCTAGAGAGATGACGTTTTGACTGTACGTATAGTATACGGCACTACATCATCATTCACACATACACACCAGCTTACACACGCACACACATGCAACGGTACTTCTGTGGATACTCTTGTACGCCAACAAATAAAAAAATATGTAGTGCATAAAATAGACTATGCAATTGAGTATTTCGTTTATCTAGTCAGCTAACTAACCAAACATTCCATTAACATGACACTGACTCTCACAATTCAATCATACACGCACACAAACAAGCATTTATATATACGCATACATATATGCTTTTCACTTGCCCCGCCCGCTCCACTCCTACGCATTAACTGCATCATAACTTACCTCCTTGTTGCCGGACATGCCGCTGACATACACTTTCAATACCATTTTTGCAATATATAATGCGTTCTTGGTCTTTAATTAAGAGCGTTAATTTGTTCCGCGAAATCAAATATGCGACTTTCACGACGGTAAAAATATTTTTAGAACTTTCTTTCTTTGCTCTGCTTGCGCTGCTCTTGGCCCCTACCGCGATACGTAATGCAGATTATTAATATGCACGCACTGGACTAATAGCTGCGACGTAATGTCGTTTTGTTTAAAAAACGTATAAAAAGTTGTAATCTACAATGATGTAAAAATGTTTAATATTAATTAATTGCACAAATTCGCTGCCTTTTTATTCCTACTTCAGTCGTTCGAAACAGTGTGACCTAATCAAGACAGGTAAATAATATCAAAGCTTTTATTAAAAAAAATACTGAACTCTCAGATTCCAAAAATGATTGTATTTGACTGAGGATCATATTTCATAAAAACAATTATGGAATATATTAATACTGCTTGCAAGAAACATAAATAATATCCCAATATTTGATATTTCTTTTATAAATAAATTTAAAAGTATGCGTCTTTTTGAATCACATGAACTGTGACAGGGCTGCATAAACTGCGCTGGAAATTGTTAATTTTTTATCATTCATGAATTCTAAAAAAATAATTGTTGTTTGCTTAAAATACATTTTATTTGTTTGTACTCAATTGTTTGATTTAATAAAAATTAAAGCCATTTATGTATTTATTTTAGATTGAGTTTCATAACGGACCACAACCATGAACAAGCAAATTATTCGTGAATTGGTTCATAAACTCATTTTTATGACTCGTCCAGTTGAACTTGTTCTGAACGAGTGACCACAACCTCAAGTCTCAAGTCGTCACGCATGCATCGGTCGTCCATTTTTCGTAAGAATCCGACAGAAAATTGAAAATTACATCGCAAAAGACAAAAATTATACTAGTTAAATACTTTAAATAAGTTGCAATCAACTTAGCACAGTGCATTTCAGTGGCCTTTGAAATACTGCTCAACTCAATAAGCAATAGCAATATAGTTTTACAATTGAACTGAAAATTTTTGTGCGTTTGAACAATAAAAAAGTAAATAAAGCGCGTGTGAAGTGGTGAAGAAATAAGAGCTAAAATAAATAGAAAATAACGTAAGTGTAATGGCATAGTTAAATATATTTGCGAGGCGTTGTTTCGTTTTATGCTATCTAAAGAGCTCTGATAATGATATGCGCTGCGACCATTTTTAAAATTTCATGAAATCAAAATTCCAACTCACAGCTGCAAGAGTGTGAGTGTGTGCGTGCGAGTGAGACGACCATTGAGTACATAAGCTGCTGTCATTTTGTATTTTTTTTTTTTGAAACGAATCTTTTATTTGGCATGGTGTTTGTCACGTAAAAAAGCACTAATCATTTATTATTTAAAAACAAAAAAAAGCAGAGAATGTGTAAATAATGACGGAACGCAAAGACCCAATACTTATCTGCTAATACTAATTGATTTTGGGTTCATTAGCAGCAGCGTGTACTTGTGTGCGTGCGTGTGTGTAAGAAAGCAGCTCGCGGTTTGCATTGTGAAAACAGCTGGTACAGCTCGAAGGATACGCGTACGCATTTATTGTTGTAGTTTGTGTGTAGTGTGAGTGTGTGCGTGAGCTAGTGTTAGTGGTTGGTTGGCATCGTTTAGTTTTCTTTGCTTCTTTGGTCTCTTCCTCGCATGCATTGCTATGCATGTGTGTGTTGTTGTTGTTGCTCTTGCTGTTCTTGTAGTTTGAAGCAGTGGTGGGAAGTAGTATGGTCGGCCTGTGGCCAGACGAACACTCCCTTTAATTGCGCATCGCTACTTCGTTTTCTTTTTAATGCCTTTTATGCCCTTTTCGTATTTCAAGCAGCTCGCAACTCCGCAGCTGCCAGGCCATAAATCGCTGCACCATTTTCTTTTATTTCAAATGTGTGTGTGCGAGCGTGTGTATGTCAGGTGAATCCTGTTTTCCTTGAAACCAGTTTCAGTTCTCAATTCTTTTTTTAGTAGGCTGCGTGTTCTTGCGACTCTAGCACTAATATTTCTCCATTTTTATTTCTCATTCGTAGAAAACGCTTCCAACAAACATACTGTGTGGCAATAATACGCAAAAGAAATAATATATACATTTAAAATAAAACCAATTTATCAAGTAACTTGTTTATAAATTTATAAAAAGAAAAGACAGAGAGAGAGATACATAGAGAAGCTATTTAGACTCATTTATCATAGCGATGGCATGTGCAACACTTAAACGCGCCTTGGACTGGGAGTCCCTCAATCAGCGTCCCACAAAACGTCGACGTTGCAATCCATATGGACAATCTGGTGGCGGCAATAACAATGATGGCACGAACACCGGCTCCAGTTCCAACAGCAGCTCCAGCTCAATGACCAGCAATCGCTATGCCAAAGACAGCACTGAGCCCAGTCCATTCTCAGAATCCGCATTGGCCAAGATGTCACCGGGTAAGCTAAAACATTACAAATTATTTGTTTATTTAAGTAAATGGTAATCTTTGCAGATAAAATGGCTGAGAATTTGTGCAATGAAATTAAAAGACTGCACAAGCGCAAACAGTTGCCCATCACATCGGCCGCCTTGGAGCGTATGCAGGACTCGGAATCGAGTGGCTCTGAAATGGGACCGGAGAGTCCACATCGTCCGGACAGCCCACCGAGTCACCTGATGCGTCATCCCAACGAGAAGGCATTGTTCACATTCAAACAGGTGCAACTTATATGCGAGGGCATGATCAAGGATCGCGAGGATCAGCTCCGTGAACGCTACGAATCTGTGCTCACCACCAAATTGGCCGAGCAATACGATGCCTTTGTGAAATTCACATACGATCAGATCCAGCGTCGCTACGAAGCAGCGCCCAGCTGTAAGTATCACTACCAAAAATTGTATACTATTATTAATAAATTTATAATGAACTCTTTTCAGATTTGTCGTAAGGCAGACAGAAGACTACTCTCAAAATCAAATGCACTACGATCTTATGTGACGGTGGTTTAAGCCGCAACAAAAACAACAGCAGCAAATGCAAAAAAAAAAAAAATAAAATTAAAAAAAAAATATGGAAAAACAACATAGAAGCCCTCATTTAAACAAACAACTACAATTTTGTTTATTATATATTTTGAAATATGAAAGAGTTATAGTTTAACTAGAATTATATAAAAAAATTGTATTGCAAATATTAACAACAAAGGGAGAATACTTTAAAATGCAAACAACAAAACAAATCGAAAGAAAGAGATCAACAAAACAGAACTTGTTAAATTTACGTTTTCACATAACGAAAATTCTAAATAAAAATGACAAATATCTATTAAAATAAATAATATTAGTACACATGCAAGGAAAACGATGTGTACACAGATGAATAATAAATAAAACGACAAACATTTATAAACAAACACACAGATACACACACAATTCAATGAAACCTCAACAGTAGCTTCGTATATATTATAAATGCAAGAAAAGAAATTGGTAAATATATATAGATATATATATATATATATATGTTAGGTACATATAGCAATAAGTTATAATGTAAAACGTATCAAAACTATATTGTATTTCAAAATAGCAATGCGACGAAACTAAAAAAAGAAAATGGATGGAAAATGAAAAGAAAAGTAAAGGGAAAAACTAAAGAACTCAACTCATGAAATATCTTTTTCATAGTTTATTTTTGCATATACAATAATTTTCCTAAGCGAGTGAATAGCTTCTGTTTAAGATAAATCGGTTTATCCATGACTTGTTTTGTCTTTGTTATAATTAATTGTTTCTTCCTTTGATGTACATTTTGCAAAGTAATGAAAACAACAAAAAAAAAAATTCTTTGCAATGTTTAATTTGCTTTAAAAATGTAAAACAAAACTTAAAAAAAGGTAAAAAAAAATAATTCTAATTTAAGTCAAATCTTGAACGCTTTCATAAACACACACATTATATATATACACATATATATATATATACATATATATATATATATATACGCTTGGCAGAAGATGTTTCATGTTCATTATAGATATTTTTCACTTGATATATATACATATATTTTTCAATTATACCGCGATCATACATACTTTACATTAGTAATTTAAACTTAATATTAGTAAAGAAATGCCATTTTTATATTAAAATAAAAAAGCGATGAATTGAATGATCCAAAACAACTGTTTTCACTTGCCAATAACGGACAACGGATGCGAATTTTAAAATTTCGAGTCATATTTTACAGCAATGTTTTAAATTTGGTTATGGCGCCAAAGGAAACGTGAAGTTGGCTGCTCGCCAATTCCTTGCGTCACAGGGCTGCCAGTAATAAGGAGAACGTCAACGGGGGACATTATTTGGTTCGCACTTGGCATATTTTTATTTGTTTTTTTTTATGACATTGATAAATTGTTAAACTCTGTCAGATATAAACAATTGTGGCACTACATATATTCTTTCAGCTCTCCCTAAATTATGTACTGTGCTAAACAGATGCTGCCAATTAAATCTAAAATAGTTGGCGCTAATATTACTGGGAAATTAAAAATGGGCGGCCTTGGTTATATTGGGTTTTTTTATTAGGGTTGCTTTTGATACGATTTTTTGTTGAACTTTTTACAGTTGAACCGGAACTAATTTAATGAACTGCCATGGAACTTGACTTTCGTGAACGACACAATACAACGGCGCGGCGCATAGAAAACGCAGAGAGAAAAAAAACCAACAACATAGCAGACAGTCGACTGGAATTTCGAGAGCAACTTAAAATTGAATGTGTGTGTTTTGAAAACAAATGTTAAAACGTTAAATTATGTGCCGCTGATATCCAATGAGTAATCAACTCGCCTGCACCTAAAATGCTTCACTCGCGTATTCAATTTGCAAACTTAACAGAAGTTATCAAAATTTGTTGATAATAGGAAAATTTGAACAAAACCAAAATTCACAAAGCAGAAAGAAAGAAAATAAAAGAAAGAAAACAAAAACAACAAGCAGATAGAAAAGAAAGCTTTTTTAGCAATGTGCGGCGACGATGACGGTGAAATTTGTGAGTCACACACATCGCCGGCGACACCAACGATCGCAACAACAACAACAACGTGCAAGAATCCAGCCAAAAAGCCACAACAGACAACTAGTGCCAGTTACAGCAACAACAACAACAACAAACTGGATGCTGTCGAACACTGGAAACTGGACGAAGTTGAGCGATGGATTGGTGCCCATGAGCATTTCACACGTTCACTGTCCGATTGTTTGCGCAGTGAGTGCATTGATGGTCAGGTGCTGCTGACACTAACAGAGGACGATGTGCGCGATCTGCGCTACAAACTGGGCTACAAATTAACATTTGGCGAGATGAAACGATTCTGGCTAACTGTTTCACACCTGCAACAGCAATGGAAGAGCGAACAGTTGCAAAAGTTTCAGTTGACCAATAACATTTGTTTTACTCCGGGTGCTACTGGGTCTGATGTTACCTCTGCTGCCGTTTGTCAGCCCGTTGTTGTTGGTCAACTGCCGCAAGGCAATGTTGTTTGTGCGATTACAAACGAATCGTGCCCCTCCCCCTCGGCCTGCCAGGATTGTCCCGCTTACAGTTGCAAACAGAGCAGATGTTTGGTAGCGCCGGAATACTTCAAAACCGCAATGAGTTTGGGTGAGAGCTGCATTTTTGAATTGTTTTGTTTGTGTGTTTTTTTGGGTTCAATAGGTCTTATCGGTTGTTTGGGCAATTAAATATAACCTTGATATCATTCATTCAGTCAGTAATCTACAATTCTCCCACACACACACACTCGCACACAATTACATATACTGTTTTTCCCTGCCTTATCAGTTTTCCAATTGGAATAAATCAAAGTTCAGCACACACATGCACACCGATTGGCAGTTATTGTTTTAGTTTATACGTCATTTAAATTATAAATTTAGTTGTAGTCAATGACGCGCACTACTGTTATTTTTATTTTGGAGGTTAGATACACATGCACATACATACACACATGCATACATACGCGTATGTAAATACATGTGTCTCACTCCCACTTGCACGCGATTTGTTTTGTTTGCTGCATGTGGTGGAATTTTTTATTTTTGTTTCTATTTGTTGTGCTTTTGTGTAACTTTTCGTGCATAAATTTTTAAACATTTTTCACGCACTGTGATAGTGAGAGGAGTGTGGGGGAATGAAAAGATAGCCATGTTTAGTCAAGTTCAAGAGTTTAACTCTATGATACCCTGTAAATAAACTAAAACAAATGTTGTAGCAGAAGAGAGTGCTAGAAAGAGAGGGAGAGAGAGAGAGCTTTCAAGAAAAACATACAGTTATAAGGAACTCGATAAGAGTAAGCAGAACGCGGTGTAAATGAATTTGCAAAAAACCTTTTGTTTATTTATTTTTTTATTCCACATAATGTGTTTAATCTTGCTATGAAAGCGTATTTAATAACCGAATTTCCCTTGAATTGAATTTCCTTTGTATTTGTAGGTTACTCGTTCGTCGTCACTTGGATAACATCGTTTGTCATGGTGATCGTGCACGAGCGTGTTCCCGATATGAAACGTTATCCGCCGCTGCCGGATATCTTTCTCGACAATGTACCTCACATACCCTGGGCTTTTAATATGTGCGAAATAACGGGCTCACTGTTATTCACCGTTTGGCTGATTGTGCTCATCTTTCACAAATATCGTATGGTTCTGCTGCGTCGCTTCTTTGCACTGGCTGGCACCGTTTTCCTACTACGCTGCGTCACCATGCTGATCACATCGCTCAGTGTGCCGGGCACACACCTGCAGTGCAATCAAAAGGACTTTGCCATCGATGATCCCAATGTGGATGTGATCGGTGCCCTGGTCATTCGCATGACACGCGCCTATCGCATCTGGAGTGGCCTGGGAATGTCGATTCAAGGTGTGCGCACCTGTGGCGATTACATGTTCAGTGGCCACACGGTTGCCCTGACGCTACTCAACTTCTTTATCACCGAATGTGAGTACTGTGGAGCAGTTTGTTACTATTTTGAACCTTTTTTTAGAGTAGTTTAAATAGTATCCTATTTTTGTACGTCTGTTTTAAGTCTGCAGGTCCTGGAGGGACTTATTTAGGTGACAAGTGTTCAATTTACAGCACGCAAGTCTTGTTATTATTAGCGCTATTATTTATTACCACCTTAAGGCCCAGTTAGAGGGTCTATTTTTAGTTAAAGGTTTAAAAAAAGAAACAGTACAGAAACAATTGAATCTTATTCCCCTACCAGATACTCCACGTAATCTGTACTTCCTTCACACGATGACATGGTTGCTGAACATGTTTGGAATCTTCTTTATTTTGGCTGCCCACGAGCATTACTCCATCGATGTCTTTGTTGCCTTTTACATAACATCGCGTCTATTTCTTTACTATCACACGCTGGCCAATAACCGAGTAAGTACCACAATATCTTTTGACTTTTAAAACTATGGCTAATTGTATGTTTACCTGTTTTTTAGGCTCTTATGCAGAGCGATTCGACACGCACACGAGTTTGGTTCCCCATGTTCAGTTACTTTGAGAATCATGTGGATGGCATGATTCCCAACGAGTTTGATACGCCTGGTTCACTGATCAGTGGGATGTTTCATCAGTTGATGTGGATCAAGGATCAAGTTGTTGAGACAACGCAACGCATCTCATTCCTCAAGACGGGCAAGTCATTGCAAATCTCCGGAGCTTCCGATACGGAACTTTGCAGTCACACACATTCAACTGCCACGGCATTCTTCAGTCCGCATCAGTCGCTGGTGAGCGGCATGAACAATACATGTCCGGCACCCGCGAGACCCACGACTCCAGTTCGACTCTCACCGCAAACGGCGAGAAGAACATCGAACTCGACGTCAACACCGGTCACTGCCCCAAATCCGGTTACTTCCTCCCCACAGCCGGTTAAACGGACAGTGGCCACAACGACTTCCGTATCTGTCTCGACTCCTCAACAGGTTAAACGCACTGTGGTCGATGCTAGCGTTAGTCCATATGATAGTGACTTGTCCAAGAAGGATTCAAAGAATCCGCAGGCGGTAAAGAAGCACCTCTGATTCAGTTGTTGCTCAAGTCTTCCCCACAACGGCTTACATTTCTTATTTGTTTATCGTCGTTTCACGAAAAGAAAGAAAAAACAAAACAACAGTAAAACAAGGCAGAAAAGCACCGACTGATAATTTTTACTTCCATAACTTTTTATTTTAATCTTTCTCCATCTCCTCTATTCCTATTACAGCACCTGTATAATCTGTATTATCTATTCCACTTCTAGTGCCTTCCAATTAGCTCCAATTTCACACACTGTAGAAAAACAAACTATTTTGTTAACTGATTCAAATGAATGTAAACAATTTACATGGAACTGTACTCTGGAAATCATATGGCTAATTAATGATAATCCTCATTCCGTTCAGTTTAGCTATATTATTATTATTACTACTATTATTATTATATAATTCTAAGCATGTAATACAGCTCTATTTAAGTTATTTAGTAATAAGTTAAAGTGTTTTTGTTGAATGCACAAAATCCAAATAAATCAAAATTCAATATTGAAGAGTGAATATTTACCGTTTTTAACTATTAATTTTATTGTATTTTAAATTTGAAACTAATTAATATGAAACTTCACATGTTCGACAGTTCTGGGAACTGTTTTAGTGTCGAATTTGAAATAGCGCGCAAAACTGTGATCTTTTTTAAGTTTTACAACACTTGCGTGTCACTTTGAATTATCGACTTTCGATAACTAATTGACAACGGATTAGTTGTCACTAATGGAGCGTCGGCTAAAACAGCTCGTCACGTTCAGCTGCGTATAAATTCGTTTTTTTTTTAATCCAATTGGTTGCCTTAAGGTAAGAAATAATTAAATTATTTAAATTGCGCCAATTTATTTGAAAAAAGTGTTGTGACATTCAACTCGTTACAAAACAATTCACGATTTCCTCTGCAAGTGGGTGGTGGTTCGATGTGAATGACAATTTCTGCTTCTTTCTATTTTATCGTCGGCGTCGTATTTTTGTAGCGGGCAACGCAAAACTTTTATTCTCGTGTGGATTTTTATAGTTATAATTTTGTCCACACAGAATATGAAGAAGATTAAACCACAGTTGCACGACCATTTAATAACTAATCGTGTCAAACAGGTGATTAAACCACACACACAGTATTAATTCGGTGACGGCAAGAAGTCGCCGGTAAACCAAAGCAAAAAAAAAAACATGCAAAAGCAAGGTTAGTTTTTGGCAGACGACTGACTGCATTCTTTGGTGTTGTTGTTTTATTATTGCAGTATCTGGAGGAGCACATTGACGAAACATACTTGGATGTGAAGCAGATGACCAAGGAGTTGATGCGAAAATATCCCGAATATTCGCGTCGCAAACTTGGACCATTCAGACAACTTGTGCATCAAGGTATGTACGACAAGCCCCGAGGGCAATGTAACAATTTAAAAGCTCAATTGCATTATGTACTTTGCGTGCTTATCTCTGTTTTTAGCATTTTCAATTGTTTCGGACAGCTATAATTTGGACAAAGCGAGCAGCACCGACGACGAGGACGATTATCTATCGGAAGAACCAGAGACGCCCAACAACAGCATCATGAGCAACATGATGCATGGCCTGTACAGCAACCAATCGGCTAAGAAGTCCATACCGTTAGCTAGCAAAGCCAGCAACGAACCCATTGACATTTCCAGCGGTGATGAGAATGATGAAGATAATTCCATCAGTCCACCCAATGGTGGCTGCACCACCGCTGCATCCGTTGCCATTGCAGCTGAAAAAAATGTATCGAAATCGCTAAAGCGTCCACTGGAGAGCTCCTCCTCGGCTTGCAGTCTACAAGCCAAGAAAGGTATGTAAAACAATTGACAAATGTGATGCCAACACATAAGAAAACACTTACATTTTTATTGTGCAATAGCAGTAAAGAGAAAAGATTTAAAGCAAGCTTCGTTTGCAGGCGGAAGACAGGAAAGCAGCGGCAACTCATCATCAGCCAATCCCAAGAAGTGTGAGTATAGTACACATGCATATAGAAATTTCTGAAGAGAACCCCAAATGACACCTTTTAAAATATGACCAAAGTGCGAATGACAAAATAAGCTCAAAGGTTATCAGTATAAATGACAATTTTCGTGCACTGCAAAATTTCTAGTCAATTTCCTGTGTCAGCTTTGTGAACTTTTAGTGAAGCAGTTGAATTTCACCATTAAAAGAATGTTAAGTTAACAGTTCGACTGAGTGCAGTGAGATAAGCCCTGTGGCAGCAAAGTTAAATCTTAGGACTGTTAAACTAACAGTTCGATGCAGTGCGTTGAGCTCTGTTACAGTTCTTGCTGTTCTGTTCTTACCCCTGTTAAGTTAACAGTTCGGCACAGCGCAGTGAGCTTAGCTCTGTTAAAGAGCATCAAGGGCAAGTCAACTGTGAATATGTGTGTGTCGACAACTGCTTTAAGCCGCGTTATTCATTCTTCTCATTGTCCTATTCTAGTTGTTGCAGTTTCTGTTAGCCATGGCAAAGGCAACAATAGCGATGCTGGATCCCGTAAGGATGCACATCAGGGAAATTCTTTTGACCAATATCAAGCCCAACAACGTCAACAACACCAGCAACAACAACAGCAACAGCAGCAACGTGAATCAGCGATGCGTGTGCGCAAATACAAAAAGGAGTTGGAAGTTACACGTTCTAACGAGAGTTTCCGTGATATTGGTGGCATGGATGGCACACTGAAGGAACTGTGCGAGATGCTTATACATATCAAATCGCCAGAGTTTTACTTTCAACTGGGATTGTTGCCCTCACGTGGCCTGCTGTTGCACGGTCCGCCTGGCTGTGGCAAGACCTATTTGGCACGCGCCATAGCAGGTGTAAGTATATAGTTGGCTAAACAATTTCAAGATGAACCTATTAACCAATTGATGTTTCTTTTAGCAATTAAAAATGCCTTTGTTGGAAGTACCAGCCACCGAGCTGATTGGCGGCATCTCCGGCGAATCGGAGGAACGTGTACGGGATATTTTTGACCAGGCCATTGATAATTCACCTTGTGTCTTATTCATCGATGAGATCGATGCCATTGCCGGGAATCGTCAGTGGGCTGCCAAGGATATGGAGCGTCGTATTGTTTCACAGTTGATCACCAGCTTGGACCAGCTAAAAGCTACAGAATTTGGTCAATCGGTTGTTGTTATTGGCGCCACAACACGTCCAGACACATTGGATCCAGGATTGCGTCGTATTGGACGTTTCGATCATGAAATTGCTATACACATACCTTCGCGCAAGGAGCGCCGTGAAATCTTGCGCATTCAGTGTGAAGGTTTATCCGTTGATCCCAAACTAAACTATGATAAAATTGCCGAATTGACACCTGGCTATGTGGGCGCCGATCTGTTGGCCCTGGTATCGCGTGCGGCCACAATTGCTGTAAAGCGAAGATCGATGAAAAAGTTCCGTGAGTTGCATGCGGCAAGCGAAATGAACATGCCCACGGTCACATTGGACGATGATGAACCCAACGAGGACAAACAGGAGCCGACAAAGGAACAGGAGGCAGAGGAGCAGCCAGACTCGCAAAACGAAAAGGAAACTACAAATGGTGAAAAGACAACCGAGGGCAGTGAGGAGACCCCTGCACCAATGGAAGTGGATGACAAACCAGCTGAGCAAGCAGAAAACCCCGAGACTGAGATACAGGAAGAGTCCAACTCAACACCAGAATCAACTCCAGCCATTAATAATAATGATGCCAAGTCACCGGCAATTCTAACAGATGAATTCTATGAGCCAACTTTGGCTGAGCTTACAAATTTCCTAGACAATCCACCTGAGGAGTTTGCTGATCCAAATTTCTGCCTTACGTTGGAGGACTTTTCGGCGGCCATCAAAGTGATGCAACCATCGGCAAAGCGTGAAGGTTTTATTACAGTGCCGGACACAACCTGGGAGGATATTGGTTCCCTGCAGGACATACGCGAAGAGCTTAAGCTGGCTGTGCTGGCGCCCGTTAAATACCCGGAAATGCTGTCTCGCCTGGGACTAGAGGCACCATCGGGTGTCTTACTTTGTGGTCCACCTGGTTGTGGCAAAACGCTGCTGGCCAAGGCCATTGCCAATGAGGCTGGCATTAATTTCATCTCCGTTAAAGGACCTGAACTGATGAATATGGTAAGGGATTTTAAATACTACTTAATGGAACTATTTCAAATGGATTTCTTCTCTTCTAGTATGTGGGTGAGAGTGAGCGTGCTGTGCGCGCTTGCTTCCAGCGTGCTAGAAACTCCTCGCCTTGTGTCATCTTCTTTGACGAGTTCGATTCGCTGTGTCCCAAGCGCTCCGATGGCGGTGATGGCAACAATTCTGGCACACGTATTGTGAATCAGTTGCTCACCGAAATGGATGGCGTGGAGGAGCGCAAGGGAGTTTATATTTTAGCAGCTACCAATCGACCGGACATTATTGATCCGGCCATATTGCGTCCAGGTCGTCTGGATACCATACTCTATGTGGGTCTGCCGCAGGAACTGGAACGTGCTGACATACTCAGAGCAACCACAAAGGTAAAGTTTAGTTAAATGTGTGAAACATTAAAATATTTATAAATTTCTTTGCTTTTTTAGAATGGCAAGCGTCCTGTGCTGGCTGAGGATGTGGATCTCAATGAGTTGGCGTCCAAAACGGATGGTTATACTGGCGCTGATTTAGCTGGTTTGGTGAAGCAGGCTTCCATGTTCTCATTGCGTCAATCGCTTAATAATGGAGACACCAAAGTGGACGATTTATGCGTACGCAAACAGCATTTCGAGGAGGCTTTAAAACAACTGAGACCCTCAGTTAGCGACCAGGTAAATAAGTCTGGTGTTTTATGTCTTAAGTAGTGTTTTAATCAACTGTTTCTTTTGCTTGACAGGATCGCAAGGTTTATGAGAAGCTGCGCCAGAAATACGCTGCGCCGCGCATGCCATCGTTTGAGACCAAGTGAGAAATCTCAGCTGTTGTACTAGTATTTAAGTGCTTCTTCCACACTAACACACCCATACACACACAACGAACACACAACAAACACACACACCCTGACACACACAAATACCAGCGACAATACACGAATATTGCGCATATTCCTTAATTGATTTTGAAATGTACAAAATACCAAGTTAAACCTTTCCAAAACAAAATGGAGAATAAATTGCCCAAACTATGTTTAATCTGGGACTGAAATCCCAAGTCAAAATGTTTGAAGTTGATATTTAATCACTGTAAAAAAGACAGACACCATACGATCACACAATCCAGTAGTCAACTCCACATTTAACCCCATTAACCCCTAATACTTTAGCCATCTGAAGGTCCATCACCCTGTCCACCACGTGTTGATATTAATGGAGCTGGAGCGGTTAATGGTCGTCTGGGTAATGCTATGGCGTTTTTATGGCGTTTCTGCAGCTCAAGGATGTCGACATGCTGGCCAAGTATTGTGCGCTTGGTACGCTTACGTATCCTCTTCTTCGCGGACGTTTTTCTCTCCTCACTGCTGCTGGTCGCACAGGAGGCACTATCACCGCCAGCACCCGGTACCCTCACCAGCGGCCTAGGCGCCTTTGGTTCGTCCTCCCGATTGATGTGTCGCCGCAAATCAAAGGCACTTTTGCACATCTCACGTATGCCAAACCAGCTCTCGTGTCCAATTTGACTGATCATTTCGACGGGCGGCTGAAAGCCAAGTTCACGTGATGGTAATTCCATAACAAGCGCCATGGGCGCCTTGAGGACACCGAAAACATAATCCACAACAGATCCAGCAATTGTGCGTTTGGTCAGGCAACTAATGGACCCGGTGCGGTACTCCCGGCCATTGTAGGTCTTGATCGCAGTGCGTCCGGTGGTTGCCAGCGTGTGTAACTCACGCCAATGGAACGGTGGATCACGACAATAGCCCCAGGGATACATAATGCTTTGGCCGTACGAGTGCAGCGATAAAAAGAATAACAAATTTGGTGCCAGATTGTCGAGAATGTTGCGCATGGCACGGGTTTCCGGCTCGGAGAAAGGACATTCACCCTTGTAGGTATTACGTGAGGTTTTAGACGGTCCACTTTCCCAGAACACATCGTAGTTGCGATTGCAATCGGTGCCCACAAACTTCGAGCCTTTGTGGGGTCGACGATTCTTGCGCCAGTTGCGATTCTACAGAGAGGGGAAAAGGAGGAGAGGAGACAAGAAACATTGGTGAGTTAGAAAACCTTTTAGGAGTATTAATCAAGGACTCTAAAAATTTGATTTAAAGTATTAGAAACAACAGTTATATTAGGCAAACCTAGGGTAACTCCGAGGGTAACTAAAGATTACTAAACCTTAACTAAATTTCCTGCTCTAAACGACTCAACACTTCTCCTCGAACGAAACTTGATTGATAAATAGGTCCCCCCTAAGTTACCCGAACTTACCTTTGTACGCGAGTATTCGTAGCCATCGGGATTGACCAGGGGCACAATGACGAAGCGCAGATTGCGTAGAACCTCGATATTCCGCGTATAGCGCTCCGTCAGCTGATAGATGCAATTGAGACTGGTGCTAACGGTGATCCATTCCCGGGCATGTGTACCAGCCTCAATGAAGATAATATTACGATTCCTCTCACCAGGTATGACCATGGGACCCTTCGCCCCGCTGCTCCTATGCTGTTCCGCCTGTTTGGCCGCCTGGATGCGCATCAGGGATGGCAGCTCGGCATTATCCGCATTCATCCAATTGATTTCGAGGGCCCGCACCTCACGCTTCTCGTGTGTGATGCCCAGCGTATAGAGCTTGACAAAATTTGAATATCGATTGACTATATACTCCAGATACTGATTGATCTGGTTGTAGTCGAGATACGTGTGCAGCACATCCGGGCGTGGTATGATCAATCGGCGCACTGGCAACTTGGGCGCGGCAATGATGTTCGGCTTTTGAGAGCGTTGTTTTGATTTCTTAGCACGTTTCGATTTTGTGGATTGCATTTTCAAAAATTTGATTAGTATTGGTTGGACAGCGAAAAGAATTCAGAAAATTTGCTTAATCTACGAAATCACTTAAAATTTAAATAATTTTTTTTACACGCGACAAAATTGGAAAAAAAATTATTGAACTTCGACTATGAAAGCTGTTTCTGACCTGAAACATAATCCCAATTTGTCGGAGCCTGCTTCGTATGGGTCTGAAAATTGCTTACCTGAGAGTCGATTTGTAGCAGCTGCTCGACAATGACGAGACGTGCGAATCCTTTGGGCCTGGCTGCCATTGTGCGGGCCAAATTTGATCAACATTGCATTATAAAAAGAGCCACAACTAGAACCCTTAGCAGCACCCAAAAGGAGCAAGCATAAAACTGGCACAGACAATATCATGGCGTGGGTGTATAAATTCTTGATGGAAAGAGTTCGCATTCGTTAAATTTGGGACAGCGACAACGTTTAATAAGTTGGGCACGGCAGCATGTAATGCGGAATTGGATTTGGCCCCTACTCAACAAGGACGAGCAGGAGCGGTTGGAGGAACCCGAGCTGAAGGACGACTGCAACTGCCACAACAACGCAAATATATGCTAAATGTCAGAGTTTTGCTTTGAGATCTGGGACAGGATAGGAACGGGGCATAATCCTAGCTGCAGGCACGTGCTATGCAAATACCTCCAAGCCAAAGAACAAGGAAGCGTACGGTCTGAACAGCAAACGCTCTAAGCATTGGCGTGTCGTCCCGGAAAACCGTACACAAGTGAATACAGTTCAGTAGGCTCTGTGGCAAAAACATGGCCTTAAAGCTATGCTATGCCCCAAAGGAAACTCCGTTTGCAGCTTGACTCTAAAGCACACTAGGCTACAAGGTTTAAGGACTTATTTTCTGAATATTTGCATTAGAAAAATATTTTTATTGTTTATAAATAGTTTTCTTTAAGGTTTTCCTTCAGAAAACCCAATGTATCAAACTAATTTTGGTTGTAGGAATTATTTATTTATAAAATATATATTAAATTAATATTCTATAGCTTTCTTTACTACTAAAGAACACCATGCTACATGGTTATAGTACCTATTAGTCTCTAAAAATATGTTTTAAGTATTTATGGCTAATTTTCCACTATATTTTTCCTTCATAATCCCAAACTTTCAGTCTGATTTTCTATAAAGAACACTATGCTACAAGGTAGCGGTATTAATTAGGCATTGGACATTTAATAATAGGTGTATTAATAACTTTTTTATAGTTTTCCCAAATATAAACCGATTAAAGTCCTTTATCAAACCTCAACTTAAAGTACGGTTGGCAACTTTCTGTCGCAATTTTGTAGCGCTGTGTAATTTTGTACCCGACAAACGTCATGTCAACGCAAAAGTCAAAAGTCTGCACAGTTGGACAGAACAGACATGAGAACACACAGCACATACGTGTGTATGCAAATATAACTCTACTATACAAATACATATATCCACTTATATATAAACTACATATAGGAATATAGCGTATATATTTGCCACAACGCAACCAGTTGATTTATACAGAACAAGGTTCGTGTTGATTTTCATTTAACGGTCTTTTAGTAAACTTCCTGACACAGTGACTGCCATATATTTACGTCTGACTATAACTACATTATACGTTTAAATACCCTGGAATAAGGAGTACGTTGAATGGGAGTATGATACCAAAGGAGCAAGGGGGTTTGGGAAACTTAAAAATAAATACAATATGAAAGACTGCTAAATGAAATCTCTTTTTTTTTTAAATAATAATTTAATATAAAAATTTTCCCAAAGATTTCATGTAAAGTTTCCCGGCTTTAATAGGTTATCATTCAGTCAAGTCCTACCGCTCGCATTATGCTCAAATGCAACTCTGTTTTTATAGTTTTTACATGGCAGCGACACGCAAAGGCTTCAGACAGCGCCGCTTTTTTCTGCCGGTAGGGGGCGTTTCTGAAGTATGCACATTATGTCATTAGCATGATGGCGCACATAAAGGGCCAAAACTTTATTTTACTTGTTTTTTTTTTGGGGAACGACGTCAAATAAAAAGTTGTCGTTTGTCTGCTTGACTAGGGGGAGTTACGGAATTGAAGTTACTGGGATTTTGATGACGAAACGGGCAACAAATTAACGAAATTCCAGCAATTATGCTCAACGACATCAACGAGAATTGGCCTCAACCTACCTCAACCTGCCTCAACAAAGGACAACAAGGATATGAAAACAATTTGTTTGGCATGGCAATTTAACTTTGTTACACAATTTGACATAGTCGAAACAAAGTTATGCTGATTATATATACATATATACACAGCTATGACTGCCAGTTAACAGACAATGCACTCTCGGATTTAACCTACTGGCCCACTGTCGCTTGGCCAACAGGTGAGCATTGCGATGGTTACAATCGATTTGCAAGTTTGGCTGTGTATAAATAGAGCTGGTGTTGAAACTAAGATACAATATACATTTCTATATATAGTCAGGACGACAATTAACGTATTAAAATATAAAGTCTTTAAGTGGGTTTTAGGATTTTGTCATTTATTTTGTTAATAATCAACTCCCCCGACTGCAGATTGCTGCCCTTGTTTATTGCCTTTTTTCTTCAATTTTTTACCATTTACAACCGCTTCCATATCCTCAATGCGATCGATAAGATCATCTACATTATCCAAGTACTTGCACTTTTTGGTACATTGATCCACATTCGCTTGTATCGAACTTAATTTGTCTAGGGCGTCCTTCAGCTGCTTTTCGAGCTCCCCGACACGATTATCCAGCTGCAGTGCTTTGTCTATATCCTCGCTGAGCTGATCCTGTTGTCGCTCCAAGCGATCCAAACGCAGTTTCTCATCATCGTATTTATTTAGGCGGTTTTTAGCTTCTATTTCATCTTTTAGCTGCCCTAATTTCTTTAAAAATTTAACCATTTTCCTATCTTGAGCTGCAATTTTTAGTTTACAGTCGTTGAAATTGTATTGTGTTTCATTTTGTAACTTGCTCAGTTGATTGGCATTATCACTTAGAGTTTCTTTTAATTCATCAATCTGTGTGCTGATATCTTTACTATCAAAAGTATCTGATTGCCCTTCCATTGGCTTCGACGAGCGATCAAGACTATCCTGCACATGGTCTATATCCTCAGCTAGTTGATCTATATGTTCGTTGTAGCTGTTGTTCATTTGTTTAAATTTTTCCTGCAAATCTTCTTTAGTTTTTATCAAGCTATCAATATTTTTGCAGCATTCTTTAGCTTTGTCAATTTCTTGCTTTAATTCCTCTTGATCAGTTTTGCATTTAATGCGATCACTTTCATTTTTGGATTTATTGTATGCTTCCAACTGATTTAGTTTTGCTTTGGTTTTGTTGAGATCATTTTTGATTTGCTCACATTGTTTTAAGCTCCCAATCATGTTTTCAAGTTTTTTATTATTTTCTATTAAATATTTAATTAATTCTTCCAAGTTATCTAGTCTTTTTAAGTCACTTTTATCTGCTCCTTTAACGATTAAATCTGTTTCACCTTGTTGTTTATTATTGCAATTCTTTTCGCAGTTTTCCTTTAACTTATCTGTGTTATCAGCACGCTTTCTTAGCTCTTCCTCCAGGTCTTTAATTTTATTCTCCTGCTCCTTTTGCTTTTCCTGCAGTTCTTTTAGCTGCTTTTCCAGTTTTCCTGTACTTTCTTTGGCTTTCTTTTTGGCTGTTTCTAGCTGCGATTTTAGCTCATTTGATTTGAGTTCAATTTCTTTGCAACACTTTGGATTATCATCCGTTTTTTGCTGCTCTTCCAGTTTTTCTACGCTTTTCTTTAGTTGATTAAATTTTTCTTCCATTTTTGTCTGATTTTTCTTTTGCTCAGTTACTTGACTTTGCTGTTCTTTAAATTTCTGTTTAAGATTCTCCAATTGTTTGATAATATCAGCTTCCAGTTCGTTGAATTTTTTAGCCCAGCGATCGCAACAGCTTTCCATATCTTTGATAAAAACTCTTTTCAGGCTTTCCAAAATCAACTCCAGATCTTGTCCTATATCCCCAGTTTTCTTCAGTGCCGTACCGTTGCCGGAGAGTAAAGAGATCTCCGCAAAGAGTTTGTCCATCGTGTTCTTCTCATAGAAACAACAATGTCCTTCCTCTATGGGCGCAGTATTGTTGGCACTCAAAGCCTTCAAGATTTCCCATAAACGTTGATTGAATCGTGTAATTTTGGCATTTCTTGTTACCTGTGTGTTAATCCATTCAGAGATCACCTTCTGCTCATAACAGCTGTCTTTATCTGCGGTGCGTGCATAATGATGATTTCTGTGATGAATATTGCGGCGTGGATACCTGACTGCCTCCGTTTGCCTGAGCACTGATAAGAGCAGCAGTAGCAGCTGCAGTGACGTCATTACCGCTAATTATATTAACGGCTTTATAATCGATTTGTTGTTTTATTGTACGCAAACTTACCTGAAGTTTTTCTTGCGCTTTACAGTGTGTGGCCTGCAATGGATGCACTATAACTGAGCGATCTGGTGAAGAGTTACTCTTTCTGCACTGAACTGTAATCAATTTGCATGCCGTTTTTTGAGTGGCGAAGGTTGTAATTAGAGTATGCTGAAATAGAATAATGCTGAATTTTATGGAGAGTAAATAAATTATTTAATATAGAATTTAATTATAATTTTATAAATTAAATAAAAGGACTATTTGGAAAATTCAATGCATAGGTTATTAAATTTTTTTATTTTTAATTTCATGCATTAAAAAATTAAATTAATTTTTTTTTAATATTAAGAAACATAAAAAAATAATTGGTGATATAAAATAATATTCTATATATTTTTCTAATATATTAAAAAGATTTTTTATACAAGAAACATTAATTTTAATTATAATAACCTTCTATATATTTTCCAATATATTTTAAAGATTTTTTTGTTTTAATAAAAAAATATTTTTTTATTTTTTAGAATTATCTATATATTTTCTAATATATTTAAAGCATTTTTTTATTATTTATGAAACATTATTTTATTTTAAATATATTTAATAATTCATTTTTGTAGAAATAAATTATGGAAATCATTAAAAATAATTTCTTAAATTTTTTTGCGGCTTCTGTTAATTACTTATTTTTTAAAAAATAATTTGGACATCAGTTTTACCTATCAAAAATTAAGAAGCAGTTAATTTTGATCAACCGTTATGTAACTTTTAACAACTTTACTATAACGGCTTAACTTTTACGTAAGATCTTTTAGCCCCTTATTAATTACTATTTACAAATCGTTCAAGACGCATTATAAACTTTTAGATATTAGTTGTAGTGCGTGAAGATTATTTGAATGATTAAAAAAATATAAAGGTCGCTGGATCTGTAGACCCAGGGAGGCTTTTTCATATGCTAATTACACGGTGCACAAAGGTAAATGTTAAGCAAATGCCTTGAGCGTTATGCGATATGGATCTGACTCGTCTACAGACATGTAAGTTTAATATGATTATTAAGTCATTAGTTTTAGTTTCATTTTTTGTATTTTTTCGGTCAAGAGTAAAAGTTGAATGCCCTGAGACGTGTGTGCTAGAACCCATTAGGCTGATTAAAATGATTTAGAACTTAAATATCCAGTTTCTAGCTCAATCAGCACTCGGTTCGGTCTATTAAATTTATGCAGATCTTTAATCAGTGTTGAATTTAAAATGCAAATTTTAATACAAGTGGGCACCGGAAATCTACCGAAATTCTGTTTTCAGTCTACAGTTTCAGTGTTTTTAATAAATAGTTTGGCACAACGAGTGCCTCGATGTCTGCTAAAGTTATACATCTAGATATTTGGCTCAATCGAAGATCACATCGAAGATGAATATATCTTCGGTCAAGCGGAAGTGCCCAAAGCGACAGTCAAGTGTCATAATTACGCATCAGAGCTAATGTTCAACTCAACTCAACTCGACTCCAAAAAAAGATACAAATATAACTATTAATAATACAAACATAAGCGAAGAGACGTAGTAGTGTCTTTCGATGATTTGTGAATGGCTTCTGTGTGTTAGCCATGACTAGCTTGGACTGTTTACAGCTGTATCCAAATAAAAACACTCAATGTTTTAATGAACTCCATAAACTCCACGCATTTTTTGGATCATTTTAACGATTGAACTCATCAGCTGCCTCTCATTGTGGGTAACTGTAATGGACCACAAGTGTTTTGTGGCTTCAACGTTTCCGGCTAACTTGTCTTACTTAACCTTGCACGTCATTTCAGTTCAGTGCTCGAATTTCTGGCCCAACAGAAATTAGCCAAAAATAGAAGGGAGCGCATCTTATTCTGTGGATCGCACGTTCGTTGACTTTCAAAATGATTTCATTAGAACAGGAATCAGAAATCAGAAATTTACCCTACGGCCAAACATGTCGAACCGTGACATTAGGAAGACAAAGCAGACACTGAGTTTGGCCCAAAGCATAGCAGGCAGACACACACACACACACATGTAGAGAGATAACAATACGAGTTCCTCTATAAAAACCAGTAAATAAACAAGTAACGGCTTCAGAATCGTTTCAAGACCCGCGATACGCGGATGCAAAAACGCATGAAAGAGCAAAAAATCAATATAGACCCAAAATACAATTGTGTCCAGTTAGCAAAGTGATCAAATTATCCAAACAAGTTTGAAAAAAAAAACACCACAAAAAAGAGAAAAGAACCAAATTCATTAAATTGCACATAAAAATAAAACTATAAATGTTTCTTAACATTAGTAAAATGGCATAAATTATGCAAAATCTAGACAAGAACTATACCTATGCTGATCAAGTAAATATACGCTTCTATATAGACGCGACGCGTGCCGACGCTTTCCGCATTTGATCTCGTGACGCGTTTTAAATCGCCCACAAATTGTGGTCTTTAAGCCATCATCATCATCATAATTGTTGCTGTTGTTGCTGCTGCTGTGCTATACAAAACTGGACAGGGGACTGGACCGCGGCACACCTGACCTTGACACTCACTTTTCTAAAAGCGAACTGAAACCATTTTTTCGGTTTTTTGTTATTTAGTTTTTCGGGTTTTTGGCTTTGGCAACGTCTTCTTTCTCAGCCGCGTTTCGAACAGCTCGACAGTCTTTGGCCGAAACGGAGATGAAACAGATGAAACCGGGCTCCGTTTAAAAAATATTAAACTCAACTTTTAAATTATGCAGTTGAGTTACTGAATTACTATTGCATAACAATTTCAAGTGCAACGTGCAAAATACAAATACAAATTAATTTCATTGTGAATACAAGTTAATCAAAGTGTTGCATGCTCACAGCTGCAAATTTAAATAAAAGAAAAAAAGTAAAAAAAATAAAAATACAAAAGACTGTTGAAGTTTTGGAGTGGAGAGTACAACTATACTGTATATATAGTTATATATACTAAGTAAGCTGAACAAAAATGTGCTATAAAATCGTGTGTAGTTTATTGCTTTGTCTCGTCGGCTTGGCGTGCTCCAGCAGTTCCAACAATCTGGCCGGCTATGAAGGGTAATTAACTAAAGAAATATATATTTATACTATACATATGAAATTTTTATAAAATTACAATTTACAGAACATCATCAATCAGTCGTAGTTTCGTAGACATTAATTTAGCGATTCATTGTTGTAGTTGTTTTAATCCTCAGCTCTCGACTCTTCTGATAGCTATTTGGTAAACAGGTTTAGGCTGTTTCTTATCATATATTACTAACTTAAACTAACCATTGGTATCTGCTTATCTGACACGTGAAAGCCACTGAAGATCTCCATCCAGAAAGTTAATCATTCCTAGTGCAATACTCACATATAAAAGACAAATGTCAAAGGCACATAAGCTGGCTATTTGGCACTTAATGGCCACATAAGGTATGGCCAAAACGGTTACCAACTGCGCACAACGGTAGATTCTATAAGCACAGGCATAAACCATTTCCTTTAATGCGCTCAACATGATTCCAACTCGATTTGAATATTGTTTAGCTTGGGAATACTTAAAATTTGCTTAAATTAAAATTTGTATATTAAAGTTGCTTTAAATTTATGTAGCTACTATGATCGGTATGTTATAAATAAAATTTTAAAAGAACATTAATTGATTGGCTGCTGTAGAAAGTGATTTGCATGGGGTTATATAATAGTCTGCTTTTCTAAAATGCCAGTTAAACAAGTTCTATTATAAATATGCCAAATTTGCATGTCATTTGGCACTTTTTCTTTAAGCTTATTAATAAGCTAAGCTCATTAAGTAGTTGCTGAAATTATAATAAAAGTATTTATATTTTTAGAGATTTTTTTAGACAAATTTCAAGCGCTTTAACGAGCTTCAGCAAGTGTTAGAAGTACGCCAGCGAGTGTCAATGTCAGTGCTTAGAAGTTCCCATTAACTTTTAGTATTTATGCTAAACGTAGCTCAGCACGCCCATGACAAACAGCGGCGAAAAGCAGTTCCATTGACGATACGTCGATGACACAGAGATGTATAGATGTTTAGAGCGATAGAGATATGAGCATAGCTATATGTAAATGCCAAGCAAATGTTTGTCAAAGAAGTCAACAAATTGCACGGTCTCTGTTTTCATCTCTATCTATATTTATATCTCTATCAGGTGTTTGTTGTTTTGTCAGGGGCGCATGCGGCGTATGTGTGATGTGGATGCTGCTTCAGCTCTGGCGCAGTCTCATAATCAAAACAAAACAACTTGATATTTAATTAGTACGCAAAATGTTTGCTTCCTTCCGTTGCTTTGTGATTGCGTTGTTTCGACACACACACACTCACACACACACACCCGTTTATTATGCTCAAAAATAGATGCTTTATATGCAGCTGTGATGTATCTTTTTCTTAAGTTTTTTTCTATCTTTTTTGAGAAGGCCATGTGCCTTGTGCCATGTGCCATGCAGCGCACCAACAATAGCTTTTAATTTGCCGAGAATTACAAACAAATGAGTAAATTAAAAATTTAAAATAATCAAAGCAAACTAATCACACATGTAAAGTGAAAAAAAATGAGCTTCATGCGGCGTGTGATGGAAAGAGATGCAAAAGCTTTGCTGGCGGGTGTTTAATTAAATTATCTAGTAGATAACTTCATGCATTGCCGACTCACTGCCTCACGTGATTAGCCTGGTCTTTGTCTGCTTTTGCTGCTGTTTCTTCATCATTTTCCGTTTCTTCAGCTTCTTCGACTTCTTCTGTTTTGCTAGCCAATTCTCCACTGTCTTGGCACATGATGAATATGCATAGATTTTCAATATTTTGTTCGCTTGTCGGTGGTCCGCAATTTGTGGAATTTTCTGAAATGATAAATTGGCTACAAATTCATCGAGAGGTGGCAAAACGCCAATTGACGATCAGGCGACGACAACTGAGAACGAGGCGTTCTGCATAAATTTGTGAATCAACAACTCATTTCGGGGGCGCCACAAAATTAATTTTGTTGTCCAATTAGTTTAAGACATCTCTTAAATGTGTGTGAAGCAACCACACTGCGGGGTTTTTCACAATTTTAATTGGATATCCATTTGTCATTGCACTTCTAAATCTAAATACTTTTTAGTTAATTTAAAATTGCATTTTTCATCATTTTTTTACGTGGTTTTATATAGATTTGTATCTCGACTCAAGTCAATCAGTTAGTAGAAGGTTTAAAGCGTAAACAGGGAGACAAATGGGCGTGGCTCGGCTGCCGTCTTTATTAATTATGTACCCAGATCAGCTGCTAGTATTTTGATTAATTATATAGCTTGTGAAATTTATGGGTGTAGCAGTTTCAGGGTTCAAAAACATAATTTAAAACATTTGCAGCTTTTTTTAAGATAAAATCTATAATTTAACATTTTTAATTAAATGTTTTGAAGGCATATAAAAATAAATTGAAATCGGGAGTAGTAAAATTTATAATTTTATATTATTAAAATATTTTTATACCAAAAATAAATATTTAAGTCAAAAATCAGAGTAATAGTTTATATACATGTAATTTTAAATCTTTTATAAAAAAAATAATTTTTATATTTTATATATATTATTAAACTTTTTTTCCTTTTTTTTCAGCTACACCAAGTACACTGTACAACATGGCGATGAAAGTGCCTTCCGCTACATGGTCGATCTGCAGACCAATGACGCTGAGGTGGACTTCTGGCTGCTCACAAGGAACATGTCCGTCCTGACCGTGGGACCCGAGAAGAAGCCACAGTTTGAGTCACGCCTATTCCAACTGGGCGTCGATTACCAGACACAACCACTCATGGAACTTATGGCAGCTTTGGAGGGCAATAGCACTTATGCTGATGAGGGCGAAGAGGAGTGCCAGCCTGGAGCAGATTGCGAGTCGGAACGTCCACGCAATCGCCAGCGTCGTCAGGCACGTGGCTTCTTCTCGCATTATCCACGCTATCATGAGATTCTGAACTTTATGAGTGGATTGGCAGCACGTTATCCACAGTACTGTCGGTATGAATCTCTGGGTCGTTCCAACGAGGGTCGTCATATTGCTGGTCTGTCGATTTCACTGAACACACGTGTCCGTCCGCGTCGTGTGGCCTACATTCAGGCCGCTGCCCATGGACGGGAGTGGATTACCACACAGACCGTGCTGTACTTGGCCTATGAGCTGCTCAGCAATCTTCGTGCGTTCACGCGAGTGCTCCATGATGTGGAGGTCTTTCTGGTGCCGCTGGTGAATCCCGATGGCTATGAATATACACACACTACGGTAAGTTTAACCGGTCTAGAAAATGTTTAATTAATTAACCAATTTCCGTACCTTTCGCAGGACCGTTTCTGGCGCAAGAATCGTCATCACTACGCGGGTCGCGCGTGCAGCGGTGTCGATATCAATCGCAACTTTGCCAATCATTGGAACTATCAGGGTGCCAGTCAGAATGTAAGCAACCTGTTGACTTTGATTTGTAAATTTGACTTTGACCTTGATTGTATTAAAATCTCACCCATCTCTCTCTCCCTTCATCCCATCAGCTTTGCTCGGAGGTTTATTCGGGCACATCGCCAAATTCGGAGCCGGAAACATCGGCGGTGGTACGTTATTTGGAATTCAATCGTCATCGTGTGAAACTCAGCCTGGATGTGCACTCATTCGGCAAATTCATTTTTTATCCCTTTGGCTATGCGAAGTGAGTACACGAGGTTCGGAGGTCCCCTGACCCTCCCCTTTTTCCCACCGTGGAAAAGAAATTCAATTAACTTTTCAATTAATTGCTAAAAGCAATTAAAACCGAATATATTCGAGCCTCCCACTGTATACAGTTGTAAACATTTTGTACACTATCCCATTCACAGAAACACAGTGCCACCCACTGTGAACACCCTGCGTTCGGTGGCATTGAGGGCCGCCAACCAAATCGGCAAATATCGCGGTACGCGTTATACCATCGGCACCTCAGCCTCCATACTGTACGAGGCTTCTGGCAGTCTGGATGACTTTGCCTATGGCAGCCTGGGCATACCATTGTCCTATACGCTTGAGCTACCCGGCGATGAATTCCACGTGGCCTCCTCGGATATCATACACGTCTGCAAGGAGACATTTGCCGGCTTTGTCGAGTTCATTCGGCATGTTAGTCTGTATTAAGGCAATTGCGGTGCCTTTAGTCTTTAAGCTCTTGAATTTATATTTGTTAATTAAACTAATTAGTGTCGTCGTCTTTTAGGCATTAAAATAAAAATGTAACAAAATTCATTTACAGTTGTTTTAATTTTCAAATTGGTTTGGAAGCCACTTAAATTTATTTATAGAACTTAGAGTAATAAAAACCTATTTAAGAGTTTGAATAAGTAGACTTTTGGAATTATTTATGATAACTTTAATCTTTAGTTTGACTATGATTTTTTTAAACAGTCAGGAAATACACAAAATGATTTTTAAATTATTTTTTTTGCCTTTCAAGTATAAACTTATTGAAGAACTGCTTCTGTTTCCACCAGCTCTTCTAATTTTTTTTACAATTATAAATTTAAACAAGTTTAGTTAATCTAGAACTAAAAGCAAAAGCTGTTTTAATATTTTCTGGGAGTTTTTTTATATAAATTATTTTTAAATTTAAATATTATTTAAATTATTTTATTTTTGTATTTCTGTAATAAATTATTATAGAAAGTTTTCAGAATATATTCTGTGATTAATTTTAAACTATTTTATCTGTCTTTCTGCAAGAAATTTTTAATGAAACCAGTTCAGTGTGGTTTGCTTTGCTTTAAATATATTATTTAATAAATAAGCGTTAAGTAAAAACATTTAAATTGATAGAAAAAATTTAGATTTTATTGTAGAAGGTTTTCCAAAAAAACTCTCCAATTAAAATTATTGAGTTTGATCCAAAATTATCAAGTTTGTTTATTTCCAAAATAAAACTCTTTAAAAAAGATTTAAATATAAAACAGTTCTGTTTTTATTAAATTTTGAAATAAGTAAATTTAAAATTTAAATTTAAAGTATGAAGTTTTCTGAAAATAAATAGCTTTATTAGTAAATAATAATTATTATTTTTTTTCACGATTCACTTAAAAACTCTTTTGAATTCCAACAGCTCTGACGCTCCGCTTTTTATTTAGTTTTATAACAAATAACCATAAACAGAAGCATAATAAAAGTTATTATAATGATATCGTAGCTAAATTATAGTCGGCGAATGTTCCAATTAAGCGATAAGTTTCCCGATATGCCGATGGTATCGAAATTTGAGCTTCAGTCTTAATTGAACAGTGCACCAATGACATTGTATAAACTCCTGGGATTGCTGTTGTTGCAGTCGGTTTGCCTGTGGGCCTGGCAGGATTACAAGGATTACAAGGTCCTTGAGCTGCAGCCGCGGGACAACAAAGAGCATCAACTGTTGCGGCGGTTGGCAAAAGAAAAGCCGCATTGGGATTTTCTCGGTACACATCGTAGTCATAATGAGACAGGATTGCGTGTGTTGGTGTCGCCCACAGAAATGGAAAAACTCATGGAACTCTTGAAGGAGCAACATATAGAACATGAGCTGATTGTAAATGATATCTCCGAGGTGTTGATAGCACAACGGGAGGAGAATCAAAGGAGTAAGTCACGCTCACAGCTGCCACAGATCGATGTGCTGGGAGCATTTTATACGCACACCGAAATCAATGAGTATCTGGATAGTCTACCCCAGCTGTATCCACAGCGTGCACTGGTTAAACAATTTGGTTGGAGCTACGAGCGACGACCACTGAAACTACTGACCATTAGCAATGGCGATGGCAGATCGAATAAACCCGTGATCTTTATAGACGCCGCTATGCATGCCCGGGAATGGATTGCACCCTCGTTTGCGCTCTACATAATCCAACAGTTGCTGGACAATTATGAGGAGAATAAGGAACTTTTGTTGGATTACGATTGGGTCATCATGCCCGTGGTGAATGCGGATGGCTATGAATACACCCACACGGACGCGAGATTTTGGCGTAAGACCAGAAAACCCACCGCAGATCCGGAAAGTATAGGCACCGATCTTAATCGAAATTTTGGGTATATGTGGGGCAAGGATGATGGCTCATCGGCAGATCCCGCTGAGGAAGTGTATCGTGGGGAGTCACGCCTTTGATCAGCCGGAGTCGCAGGTGGTGCGAGATATTTTACTGCACTACAGCGACCGTTTGACCTTTTACCTGTCGCTGCACTCCTATGGAAACTACTTTCTGTTGCCTTGGGGACACACCAGGTAGGCTTTGGCAGGCATACCAGTAACCTATTTGATTCTAAACTCTGTTGTAGTTCCTTTCCGGCGAATTACTATGAAATGATGGAAGTGGCCGATGTGGGCGCCATGGCGATTGTTTTTGCCACCAATGGGCTCTACAGCTACGGCAGTGGCTATCATCTGATGTATCCCACATCGGGAGACTCTACAGATTATGCTGTTGGTGTAGCCAACGCCACTGTGGCCATTACCATGGAGCTACCTGCTGGGGGATTCCTCGGTTTCGATCCCTGGGTCTCACACATCGAGGGCATGGTCACCGAGAGTTGGGTGGGCGTGCGTGCCATGGCCGCGGAGGTGATAAGACGCTACCCTCCCCAGTCATAAATAAAGAGAGTTTTATTTTCAACTACTCCTACTTTCATTCTTTTATTGACTAGTTCAAAAATACTCAAGCTAATGGAGATTTTAATTTATTGTTACTAGATTAGATTAGCATAGGCTATTTAAATGGCTGATTTGCTAGTTTAGACCGCGTTAATATGTCGGGTCTTGGCTGGTTAACATTGCTACTAGGATTAGCACTTGTGGCTGCTCATAATGAATTCGAGGGGTAAGTGCTTTGAGAGGAGTGTAGAGGATCAATAACCTTAACAACTGCCATTTTTAGTTACCGTTTCTATGACGTCACACCGTCTACTAAGGAGCAAGGTGAATTCTTGCATCAACTGAGCCAACAGGGCTATGATTTCTTCAGCTTGAGTCGTTCGTTGGAAAAACCTGCTCGGGTGCTCGTGAAACCCGAGCAGTTAGAAGACTTCTTGGGATTACTGAAGACTCAGCAGTTGAATTATCGGCTGATTAATGATAATCTTGGGGCAACGGTTGCTGAGGAATTTGCGCAGCTCCAAATGCAGCGCAGATTAAAGCCAATCACTGGCAAAGGTCGTCTGTCCACTGAACGCTACTACACCCACGACGAGATAAACAACTACCTCGATGATTTGGCGGCACGTTATTCTTCAAGAGTCTACGTCAAGACAGTGGGATGGTCCTACGAGAAGCGTGAGATGAAAACGATCACCATCACCAATGGAGACGGTAGGGCGAATAAGAAAGTCGTTTTTATGGACGGTGGTTTCCATGCCCGTGAATGGGTATCCCCTGCAGCCGTACTCTATGTCCTTGATCAGTTGGTGGAAAAGTATGAGGAGAACGCGTACCTTCTAAAGGACTACGACTGGGTTGTACTACCCGTGGTGAATCCTGATGGTTATGAACACACTCAAACGAGCACAGTCGCACGCATATTCCGCAAGACTAGGCAACCCTACACGTTCTTGGGTCAGACCTGTTATGGCGCTGATCCGAATCGTAACTTTGATTTCCACTGGAACGAGGAAGGCGCCTCTTCAAATCCCTGTGTGGACACGTATGCTGGTCCCACAGCCTTCTCCGAACCAGAAACTATTGTGGTGCGCGATTTAATGCATTCACTAGCGGATCGTGGCATTATGTATTTGACCATTCATACCTATGGCAATTATTTGCTTTATCCATGGGGCTGGACGAGGTACAGTAGTGTCTTTAGCTAATGTGTCCCACTATTTAATTTTAATTTTACTCTTTTCACTCAGTGCCCTGCCCGATACTGTGGATCTACTTGATGCAGTGGCTCGAGCTGGTGGGGATGCAATTGAGGCTGCCACAGGCACCGTTTATACAGTGGGTACTGCCACCAATGCCCTGTACATTGCAGCAGGTACCAGCAACGACTATGCCTACTATGCCGGATTTAATATTTCTCTTACCATGGAACTCAGTGGCGGCGGCTTGACGGGTTTCGATCCACCTGCCAGCAAAATTGATGAGTTTGTAACGGAAACCTGGATTGGCATTCGTGCCATGGCTGAAAAGGTTATCGAAATGTTTTAAAATAGGTTAATAAACAACATAAATAAAGAGTGACAAAGTAGCGGAACAAGCTTTGTGAGCCAATTAGAATTTAAGAAGGATCAAGTAGCTCGATCCTTTACTTTAAACTCCAGATGAGTTACTAATTACTATTTTGTGTGTACTACAGGCAAACTTTGGGGAAGGGTCGATATTTCTTCAGTACAGCTACACCGTTATTTAACGGATAACGTTTGAGGTATTACCGTTTAATTACCTACCATTTAAGTGGGTATCGCCCAAGAAATTTACTTGGTTTCGCGTGTCATGGCCATAAAGCTGATAAGACGAAAAGTAGCGGATTAAGGTTCAAATCTAACATTTTGATTTTCTATAATCTGCCAAAATACAATTACAAAGTTTTCAATCTATTGATGTTAGATTAGATATAATTTTACTATTTAAGTAACTAACTAAGCGAGCGCGTTTCTTAGTCCAGCGAACACGTTAAGATGTCGCGTTTCGGGTGCTTAATTTTGCTGCTGGGATTGGCTCTGGTAGCAGCTAAAGACGGTTTGGAGGGGTTAGTCTTTATTTTTAGCAAAATATTTATTAACAACTGACGTTAATAGGTACCGTTTCTATGACGTCACACCGTCTACCAAGGAGCAAGGAGAATTCTTGCACAAATTGAGCCATCAAGGCTTCGATTTCTTCAGCTTAAGTCGTTCGGTGAAAAAGCCTTCCCGAGTGCTCGTGAAACCCGAGCAGTTAGAAGACTTCTTGGGATTACTGAAGACTCAGCAGTTGAATTATCGGCTGATTAATGACAACCTTGGGGCAACGATTGCTGAGGAATTTGCGCAGCTCCAAATGCAGCGCAGATTAAAGCCAATCACTGGCAAAGGTCGTCTGTCCACTGAACGCTACTACACCCACGACGAGATCAACAACTACATCGACGATTTGGCAGCACGTTATTCTTCAAGAGTCTATGTCAAGACAGTGGGATGGTCCTACGAGAAGCGGGAGATGAAAACGATCACCATCACCAATGGAGATGGTCGTGCCAACAAGAAGGTTGTGTTCGTTGATGGCGGCTTCCATGCTCGTGAGTGGATCTCACCCGCAGCAGTGCTCTATCTGCTTGATCAGTTGGTGGAAAAGTATGAGGAGAACGCGTACCTTCTAAAGGACTACGACTGGGTTGTACTACCCGTTGTGAATCCTGATGGTTATGAACACACTCAAACGAGCACGGTCGCACGCATATTCCGCAAGACACGACAACCCTACACGTTCTTGGGTCAGACCTGTTATGGCGCTGATCCGAACCGTAACTTTGATTTCCACTGGAATGAGAAAGGCGCCTCTTCAAATCCCTGTATGGACACTTTTGCTGGTCCAACTGCATTCTCCGAACCAGAAACTATTGTGGTGCGCGATTTAATGCATTCTCTGGGCGATCGTGGCATTATGTATTTGACTATTCACTCCTATGGCAATTATATGCTTTATCCATGGGGCTGGACCAGGTAGAGTACAGCTTCCCTTCCAACTATATACTTTAATTAAATGTTTTCCTTTTTTTAGTGATCTTCCCGATACTGTGGATCAGTTGGATGCTGTGGCGCGTGCAGGAGCCGATGCCATTGAGAAGGCAACGGGCACTGAATATGAGGTGGGAAGCTCTACAAATGTGCTGTACATAGCTGCTGGAGCTAGCGATGATTATGGATTTATTTCTGGTTTTAATATATCGATCACCATGGAACTCAGTGGAGGCGGTGTCACAGGTTTTGATCCACCCGCCAGCAGCATTGAGGAGTATGTGTCTGAGACCTGGATTGGCATTCGGGCCATGGCTGAAAAGCTGATTGAAATTTTCTAAAACGTGTAAGACAGTGTAAATTCAAATAATAGCTTAATTAACAATACTTCAATTGATTAGGGTTAAAAATTCTAATTTCCAAGTACTTTTCTTATCAAACATATGTTGCCATCTATTTGTTTATCAATCTAATTTTGCTACTGATTGTGTAAATCAACAACGTTGCCACCTTTTACAAATGTTTACCTCTAACAAACGTCACATAAACTTATGTGAAGAAATCTATATGTATGACTTTATTTAATAATTGAAATAATTCTCTTATCATCTATCGTTTATTATTAGTTGACAGTGGGTAATGCCTGGCGTTTATCGTTGATTGGTAATTATGATCGTTTAACTCACAAATAGTTGAACAATCTTTCATGAAATGCCTTGATAAGCTACAATCTGAATCAGAATTTGGTTTAAATACATTATACACTACCAGCACTCCCTACTTCTCTCTCTCTCTCTCTCTCTCTCTCTCCTCTCTCTATCAGCGTCTATAAAATCATTTTACAAGCAATTTGTTGATTATTTCGAGTGTATTGCAAACTATTCCGTTATATTGTTAATGATAACGCCAGCGATTAGAAATCATACGTCTGGGAACCTTAAAAGTCTGTTCAGTTTCTCTCAAGTTGTAAACGAATCAAGATGAAACTATTTTGGTTCGCAATTTGCAGTCTTTTAATAGTCGGGTCCTTAGGAAAAGGAAGTGTCTACGATGGGTGAGTAGTGCCAAGAAACTTTAGCTAGAACCCACTTATTTTACAACCCAAAACAGTTTTAAGATCTACGAACTGTCTGTGAAAGGGCGCTCCTCAGACTCGTTACTCTCGGAATTGACAAAGAATGAGTATTACTATGATGTACTTTCGAGCACTGAGGATACTGCTAATGTACTGGTACATCCAGAGGCACAGACTGAATTTATAGGACTACTGGATGATAATACACTCGACTATAAAGTCGTTAATCGAGATGTGGGTTTGACGCTACGTCGTGAGTTTGAAACGAATCGGAATTTGAGGCACTGGTTTCCCTACAACGGACGTCTGGGTGTCGAGCGATACTACACACACGATGAGATCAATCAGTACCTAGAAGATCTAGCTAAAGAGTATCCCCAACGCGTACAGGTGAAAACCGTGGGCAAAAGCTACGAGGGACGCTGGCTAAAGACAATCCGAATTACGAATGGAGATGGACGTGATAATAAAAATGTAATACTCATGGATGGTGCTTTCCATGCCCGTGAATGGATCTCTCCGGCCGCTGTGGTCTATGCCATTGGTGAGCTGGTGAACAACTATGAGACACATGCCCAACTGTTACTGGATTACGACTGGGTCATACTGCCCGTGGTCAATGCTGATGGCTATGATTACACCCATCAGTCGGCGGATAATAGAATGTGGCGGAAGACTCGTAAGCCCAGTAGTGCTACTTGCATTGGCACCGATCCCAATCGAAATTTCGGCTTCCATTGGAATGAAACGGGTGCTTCACCCGATCCCTGCTCAGATACACACGCCGGATCGAAGGCTTTCTCCGAACCGGAGGCGATTGTTGTGCGCGATCTCATTCACAGCTATGCGGATCGGGGCAAAATGTATCTGACCGTGCACTCCTATGGCAACTATATTCTCTACCCTTGGGGCTACATCGAGTGGGTTACATAATCAACCCGTTTTCGACTTTCCTTATTAATGTATTTCCCTTTTGTAGCGCTCTGCCCGATACTTGGCCAGATCTCGACGAAGTAGGACGCGCTGGAGGCGATGCCATTAAAGCCTTAAATGGCACAGTCTACCAGGTGGGTTGTTCCACCACATTACTGTACCCAGCTGCTGGAGCTAGTGACGATTATGCCTTCAACGCTGGATTTCCCATATCATTCACCATGGAACTGCCCGCCGGTGGACCTAATTACTTTGATCCGCCTGCCTCAGATATCGAACGATTGGTTAAGGAAACTTGGGTGGGCATTGAGGCCATGGCTCGCAAGGTTACACAAAAGTATCCACTGAATGCGAAAAATGGATAAGTTTTCAAGTTTTTGCCAATAATTTTTCATATTTAAATAAACTACGAACTGTTATCGCTTACTGTAAAGCACAAGTCTATAACATATATGATTGATTTAAAGTTATTAAAATATTGAGTAGGATCAATAAAAGTTTTAGTTCTTAAATGAATATAAGCAAGTGATTTTTGTGTTGGCACAATTAAAAATATTCTGAAAATTAATACTTTCTTATTGGCATTATATAAATTTAATTTATTCAATCCTATATAGCCATTTTTTTCGATTAGAACCTCCATATAACCCATTCCGACCATTGCTTGAAATTTTAGATTGATTACTTTAATTTAAAATTTTGGTACTTTTTTTGGTATTTTTTTCATATAATCCATTCCAACGATTGCTCGAAATTATCACTATCAAAACTCAACCGACTTGGAATAGGAATACCATTATACATAATGCTCGTCAATTATATTACATCTGCTTCAAAATAATGTTGATTTCTTCAATTTAAAATGTTGGTATTTTTTCGGTATTTTTTCGGTATTTTTTCGATTTTTTCCATTCCAACGATTGCTCGAAATTATCGCTATCAAAACTCAACCGACTTGGAATAGGAATACCATTATACATAATGCTCGTCAATTATATTACATCTGCTTCAAAATAATGTTGATTTCTTCATTTAAAATGTTGGTATTTTTTTTGGTATTTTTTCGGTATTTTTTCGATTTTTTCCATTCCAACGATTGCTCAAAATTATCGCTATCAAAACTCAACCGACTTGGAATAGGAATACCATTATACATAATGCTCGTCAATTATATTACATCTGCTTCAAAATAATGTTGATTTCTTCAATTTAAAATGTTGGTATTTTTTTGATATTTTTTCGATTTTTTCCATTCCAACGATTGCTCGAAATTATCGCTATCAAAACTCAACCGATTTGAAATAAGATTACCATTATACATAATGCTCGTCAATTATATTACATCTGCTTCAAAATAATGTTGATTTCTTCAATTTAAAATGTTGGTATTTTTTTGGTATTTTTTCGATTTTTTCCATTCCAACGATTGCTCGAAATTATCGCTATCAAAACTCAACCGACTTGGAATAGGAATACCATTATACATAATGCTCGTCAATTATATTACATCTGCTTCAAAATAATGTTGATTTCTTCAATTTAAAATGTTGGTATTTTTTTGGTATTTTTTCGGTATTTTTTCGATTTTTTCCATTCCAAAGATTGCTCGAAATTATCGCTATTAAAACTCAACCGATTTGGAATAGGAATACCATTATACATAATGCTTGTCAATTATATTACATCTGCTTCAAAATAATGTTGATTTCTTCAATTTAAAATGTTGGTATTTTTTTGGTATTTTTCCGATTTTTTCCAATCCAACGATTGCTCGAAATTATCGCTATAAAAACTCAACCGATTTGAAATCAGATTACAATTATACATAATGCTCGTCAATTATATTGCATCTGCTTCAAAATAATGTTGATTTCTTTAAGTTAAAATGTCAGTATTTTTTTGTTTTTTTTTTGGTATTTTTTTGGTATTTTTTCCATTCGATTGCGGGTAATATTTGGTATTGCTTATCTGTATCAAAACTAAACCGAATTAAGAATCAGAATACCATTTTACCCAATGTTCGTCTTTAATATTAAATATGTATCGAATTGAAGTAAATTACTTTAATTTAAAATGTTGGTATTTTTTTTTGGTATTTTTGGCATATAAAATCTACTAGACGCTTACTCGAAGTCTTTGATCTTTGCATATCCAGATATACGAGTATGTATTTTTATAGCTCATATAAAGTTAAGTGTTTATATCTTTATTGACTAGTTCTACTTTGACTTCAACAAATTAAATTGTGTCAGACGCTCCATTTATAGGAGAATAGCAATATCACTTGAAAAAGTGCTTCTGACTCGTCTATTATAAATTTAGCTAATAGCTGTTGATTGTTTGAAGTGTAGACACTGCACAGCAGGTCTTTGAACCAAATTGTTTAAGTATGTCATTGCCAGAATTAAGTTAATGATAGAAACGCCATGGGAGACATTTAACGCACAGTAGTAACAGATTAGCAAATAAAATGATTAGCACAAGTTAAGCCAACACTACTTTCAAAGCCAGATCTGGAATAAACTAAAACTGAAGCATACAAATTGTGCCCCATTAAAATGTACACAATTTAGTACTTTAGAGTGAAAAGAAACTGAAATGAAGTGGATAATTTCGATATGTAAACTATGCGCTTTTTATTCAAATACTTTAAGGTTTTCTTAGTACTTCTCGACGACCAACTTGGCCATGGCACGAATGCCAGTCCAGGTCTCAGAGACGAAGGGCAGAATCTGCGAGGTTGTGGGATTGAAACCAGAGCCACCAGCAGGCAATTCCATGGTGATGGAAATGGGGAAGTTGGCAACACCAAAGGCGTAATCATCACTGCCACCAGCTGCGGCATACAAAACATTGGTGGAGCTACCGACGGTGTATTTGGTGCCAGTGGAGCTTCTGATGGCAGCAGCACCGGCTTGGGCTACCTCATCAATGGCACGCCAGTCGGTGGGCAGATTGCTACAGAAAAATAGTCTTAGAATCAAAGAACACATAACTCTCCAAAGGTTTACTTACGAAGTCCAGCCCCATGGATAGAGCAAGTAGTTGCCATAGGAGTGCAGAGTCAGATAGAAAATGCCACGTCCCTTCAAGCTGAGCATAAGATCGCGCACAATTTGAGTTTCGGGCTCCGAGAAGGCAGTTGGACCCATATAGGTGTCCACACAGGACAGAGCGGAGGCACCCACCTCTCCCCAGTGGAAGTCAAAGTTGCGGTTGCCATCAGTGCCGGCGCAGGTGCCAGCTGGCTTGCGTGTCTTGCGCCACATGCGAGATGTGGTGTGGGAATACTCATAACCATCGGGATTAACCACGGGCAGAATGACCCAATCGTAATCCTTCAACAGCTCAGTGTTGGCCATGAAATTCTCAGCCAGCTGATAGATGACATACAGAGCACCAGCATGTGCAATCCATTCACGAGCATGAATGCCGGCATCCAAAAAGATGACCTTCTTGTCCTTCCTGCCATCTCCATTGGTGATGGTAATAGTCTTCATGTCGCGACCCTCATAAGATTTACCTGCAGTCTGTACGCTGACACGGCTGGGATAGGCCTTGGCTAGCTCATCCAAATAGGCATTGATTTCAGCATGACGATGGAAGGCAGTGAAGCTAATGCTACGAGCGGTGGCACGTTGGGCCATCAAACGTTGGCTCTGATTCTCCTGTTGCTCCTGCTCCAGTGTGGCACCCAAATTCTCATCGATAACGGTGAAATCAACGTTGAATTTGTGCAGCAACGCCTCGAAGCTGGACTGATCCTTGGGCTGGACCATGACACGTGTGGCCACATCAGCGGCACGTGGCAGATCGAAGAAATCGTAGTCAGCATTCTGCGAAAGACGCAACATCAATTGCTTCTCGAAGTTATTGTGTGCATTCACATCATAGATCTTGTAGCTAAATGAGTTAAGAGTTGGGAAAACAGTTGTTAGTTGAGTCAGCTAATGGGAAAATTCCATCGATTCCCTCACTCACCCGTCGTAGCTGTGGGCAGAGAGCGCCACAATGCCGCAGAGCAGCAGCAGCAGGCACGATTTAAGCAACATTTTGTGGTAACTCCGCTTCGATCCGTTGGGTTCTGGCTCAAAGCGTCTATTGAATCGCGGTATCGGCGCCAACGTCTTTATATAGCGACTGAAGTGTGTACCACTTGACGTATGCTTAATGTCGCACAGTCAAGCCAATTCGATCCGAAAAATCTTATCAGTGTTATCAGTGCATACGTATTTGTTTGTGTATGTCAAAGTCATTGGCTTTATTCATTGGAAAATCTCTCAAAATTTATTAGCCGACTCGATCATAGATTAAACTCAAGTCTTTAAATATTAAATCGAAAACATTTACTGATTTCTTATGCTCTACAGTTCTTATTCGTAGGTGTAGACTCTTTTAAATTGACAGATAAATTAAGTTAATTAAATTTAGTATTATTTTTTATTTATAAAGCAGAGCGTGCTTTGTTTTCGAGTGAGTACTGTACCATGTGTGAAGTAATAGTCTGGAAAATCCAGTAATGCTGAGTCACAGGTATTACAGAACAATTTACAGAGCACCTTGGAATCAGAGGGTATAAAAGGGCTTATAGGTTTGTGTGATTATTATCAAAAAAATCTTAAAAAATTCCTTAAATAGTATTTTTTAAAACCATTAATCTTTTTAAGTCCAGCAGTTATAATTAAATTAATTATTTTAGCTACAGCTTTTCTGTTAATAATAAATAAAAGTACAGAAATTTCTAAAATTAATTCCCCTATATTTTTACTGCATGCCCGATTAGATCTGTTTAAGAATAACTTTGAGAATCACGAGTCTTATTTTGCAATTTTTTCTTACCAATTTTGACTTGAGTCCCTCGTAAATTTGTCACTCCATTTGCGCCATAACCATTTTGATTTATATTGTCTTTAGTTGTAGTCAGTTTCAGTTTTGATTGTGTACCAGAATGAAGCTTTATCAGTTGCTCGATTTCTTTGGCTGACTTGCACTGCAATCGGACAACAAAAAAGTACAAAAAATAAACAAATAAAACAGAAACTCAACCATTCACAAGCAATGAATGTGACGGGAACGAGAATTTTCTGTTGGTAAGACCGGTAGCAAAATGTTCTTAAATTTATGTAGAAAAAAAATGGAAATCATTTTGTGGTAGTAATTATTTTTTTTGGAATCATATTTTATTTAAGAATATTCTGTCTTTAATCTCTAAAGTTTTTTAACAGGCTTTAAGGACTGTTAAACTTGTGACAACAGCTATAAATACGACTTTAAAGACATTAAATTTATGCATTGTATATTATTCTCTTAAAGAGTAAATGAAATAATCAAAATGGAGTTTTTTATTTTTTTTTTTTTCCTTTTCTTTTCGGCAGCACACAGAAAATATATTTGAAAATTTATTGCATTTCATGCGTTTGCCCATATTTGTCTGCATTTGTAGGCAGTTTTGGTCAACAACTTTTTGGCGGCTGCTGCACAAACAACAACAAAAACAACAACAACAATAACTGAAAGCATAGACAGAACAAGACTAGTGAAAAAGTTGCTTACTTGAAACTGACAATGAGCGCATGGAAATGACAAAAAACACTGCGGAAACTGTTGGCTCGTAATTTTGAATGGCCCATTGGACGCGACAGGCAATAGCTGCCCTGCAGCGCCACGCCCCCTTTGGCCATAGCTAAACAACAGTGAGGAAAAAGTTTTCAGTTCATACCCTGAAAAGCGTGTGATAAAAGTGGGTTAAAGGAGTGTTTGTAGGGCATAGAATACTCTATGCAAAACACAACAGTTTAAAAGAAAGTTTTGATAAGATTAGCTGTTAAATAAATAGTAGTAGTAATAGTAATAGTAATAACAAAATTCGACAGAGTATCTTTTAGTCTATCATAAATATACGCAATAAATACAATATACCCCACAGTGCAGGCATGTGTGTGTTCGTGTGCGTACAGTGGAGTGTGTCGCTGCTTTTTGTGTACTACTTTTTTTGCTTTTTATTTTCATTTTTTTTTTTGAGGCATTTGAAAAACTTTGGTAAAAGTTGTCGTTTCCATTGACTAAAGATAAAGCCGCATTGTTTGCCGTTTGCTGTGAATTATGCTAAATAATTTGCTAATACATCTGAAGGAGTAACTTCTGCATTGAGTCATAGACTTGTTTAAACTGCTGCAGTTGGCTTAAAGCCAGTGCTGGCTTTAATTGTAATTGATGTCTGCGGATGGGCAAATTACTCGTAAGTAGTTTGGAAAATTCATTAGACAGTAATTTGCATAAATATTTCGTGGAAAACATTTGGAAAAGTTTTGTCGGCATCGGTCTTTAATTTCCATTTTGCATAAATTAAATGTCGACAATGACGAAGCCTCTTACTGGCCAGGACGAGGCTATGCTTTGCCATGAACTTGCGGCTTTATTGCTCTATTAAGACCAGCAAACCCTTCGAGACTTCAGTGTCAAAAAACCGAAAGCCACAACATAAATCGGTCGGTGGGTGGTAAAGTGCGAAGAAAGGGTGGGTGGGGGAGTCCCCGCACACTGGTCGATTTTAATTAAAATTCATCTTCACATTTAATCAAATCATGGTGGAGTTGCCAGTTGCTGCTACTGACATCGACACTGGCTTCTAATTAAGTGCGAAAAATCGTTAAATGTAAAATCAAATCGCGCAAAAAGTAATTGAAGAACTCGCGCCCGACATTCCAAAACTGTGTGGGGGTGGCATGAAAGGCGGGGGTGTGATAGGGGGTGTGGAAAGGGGGTGCGAAAGTGTTGAGAATGAACTTGTGAACTTGACGACTCACCGCACTCAGGCAAAAACTTGTAAATTGAGTCGAGTATTATGTATTGTTGTTGGATTAAGGCCACAACAATAGCAACACCTTGCTACTGAATGGCTTAACTGCGGGGTGTCAAATATTTAAACAATCTACGTCTATTACGTGCAAATATTTGTTGTTGTTGTTGGCCAGTTGCTATGGCCAGCCGTTTGGCTAATTAAATCTGGCTGACTGTGAGCAATTTTCTTAATTGGCAACTCGACTGGCTTAACTAACAAATGCTACAATTAATTGTGGCTCCAACTTTAAGCAGTCTTAACTGGCAGTTGAATAATGATTAAGATTTTTGAGTACTTATAATTTGTCAATAAATATTTTAATAAAATAAGTTAGGTTTGAAAAATTGTTTCTTTAAAAAATACATCCCTTTGGCATCGTAACTGCAACTCACTGGTGTTGAGCCTATTTTGCATATGACACAATTTCCGTAGACGCCTGTACTTCAGTTGTTGCATAAATCGAATACGGAAGAGGTTACAGTGCCTGCAAGGGGCATATGACAATACTCCCAAAGAAAATTGCATAAATTAAAGTGTGACAAAAGATACAGATACATTTTAATTGCACAAGCTTTTCATTTTGGTTTTTTATTGAACAGCAAACAACTCACCAAGGACTAAACTCACACACACACTCACACACATAGAAAACTCAATTAGCTTGTTTGAACTCATTTGTAGCGGCAAATGTTATTTGAGAAATTAAGCTTTAATTAAGCCAAGCCCAAGTTGGAGAATTGCAGGTACAAAGCACCCAACAAAAGCGGCTGCCACTGCGCCAGTAATAACATTAAAAAAATAAAAACGAAAGAAAAAGAAAATGAAAAAAACAATGCTGAAAAATGAAAACAAATAAAATGCGAGTAAAAACCAGGGAATCAGAGAATCAACGAAACAGCTAAAGCAAATGCCAAACAAACACACACACACACTCGGAGAAGAGAAGCAAGTAAGTCGTATTAAATTTAATTGGATTTGAGTGTTTACCAGCGGCACAAGCCGCCAGCAAAGCCACAAGCACCAGCTGAACGAACGCTTCCCATTTCTTTCCCCAAATGCGTGCGACAAGCGACCGACTTTTTTACTTGTGCTGTACATATCACAGGTAGCACAGAGCTTAAGCCGGATTTTATAGACTACGCCATACATAACACACAGCAAACAACAAGCAGGAAAGGCACTGTGGAAACCACATGACCGTATTATACCCTGTGACTATAGGGCGTGTTATTTATAGTTAATTATGATTGATCCTGAAACCATTGATTGATTTTGAATGACAGAAGATCTGCTGATCAAATGACATTTCAGTTGAAGCGCACAAAAGCTGGCTGCTATGACAGCGCTCGAGGTCTTACATGTGCTGAAAGTCGTGATACTTGTTCGTTTAAGCAACGATCGAATAATATAGCTATACACTAGTAATCCATTATATTTAAAGAGCAGGAGTAGGAGTGAAGGAGGCGTGGCATATTTAAATTGTACTGCAAATATTCTGCCTCCACATAAAGAAAGCCTTCCAACCCACTTTACAGGGCATTAACAAGTGCTCCAAAGTCGGCTCAAAAGCCAGAGTGCACGTGGTCAGCTCTAGCAGACTACACAACCCTATCCAGAGTTGTCAACGCAACAGCTATAAGCTTGTGAGACTAAAGACCAATTAGCAAGCTGACAAGTACTTCAATAAGCTAGAATTGATCAGTTTTAAGTTTCAATATAGTATAGCATATAAAATTGAAATCATATTAATTATGCAACAATTACAAATGCAATTTTGAAGTGCAATTCGCGTTGTGAGTGCAAAAGTGTTAGCAGGCAAATATGATAAATCACCGTCATTATTGGGGCTATCAATCAAAATTATGTCGGATATGTTTTCCATCTGTTTCCAGGCGGTAGGGAGTGTGTGTGTGTGCGTGTGTGTAAAGTGTCTAATTGAATAACGAAGCGTGCAAATTGAGGCGATAACTGTATGTGTGTGTGTGTGAGTGTGTGTGGTTGTCTATTGTGGATACTGTGCCTTGTCCTTGTCGTGGCTTGCATAGCAGAAAAAGCGTTAGCCAAAGGCAGTTAACGACACATCCGTTCAGATTTATAGAGACAGCCAGACACTCTCTGCTCTGTGTCTCTTTCTCAATGTCTGTGGTTACTTCCCCTCTACCCGCTAACCTCTACCCTCTTAGAGCTTGCATTTAAATTTGCTTTAATTCAGACTTTAGCTCACACATTAACATAGTTTTAGGTAGCGTCTATGCAAATGTTGTTACGAGCTTTTTACCAGGTTTTACAAACGTTTCATTCGAATCTGCAGCGTGTAACAGTTACCGCAGAGTAACAGTCCCACTACACCGCAAACCCCCTACGCCTCTGCCCTGCTATCCGTTATCCAGTTAACAGTTACACGTTTGCTTTTTAATCCCGTTGCATTTGATTGTATGCAGCTGGTGTAGAATGAAAAAAACACAAGTAATTTAGTTCGAGCAAAGCTTTGGGTGTGTATGTGTATGGGTGTGTGTGTGTCTGTGTGTTTAATTTGCAGCATGTCAAAAAAGGCGGCCACAAGTGTGTGTGTGTGTGTGTGTCTTTGTATGCATATAATTATTGCATTTTCTGGCACGTTCCGAGTCTGAAACTGTAACAAAATGAAACAAAAGCGGTAGAATTCTCGACACTCGAGTGTTTGTTTTGCAGTTGGCAAATAGCACATTTCCACATTTTCACATTTCCACTTTTCCCTGGGTTTTCCATGGCTGCTTTCATTATTTTCTTGTAGTAAGTATTTTTTAATGATACATAAACTAAAAAGATACACAACAACTATGCATATGAGCTTCCTTCTCGTACTCCACCCCTCTTTCCTTCTCTCTCTCTCTCGCTCTCTGTCTCTTTCTTTGTTGGCAACTCGTCTAAATTATTTACACATCCGTTTTGCATTTTCACTGTTTGTTTTTCCACGCATGCCCTGCACTTCAAGCATTTTTCCCACTTTACATTTTCCCCCTTTCGTTGTTGTTGTTGTTGTTGCATTGTTTCCTCATTTGCAGCTCAACACTTTCTGTGTCATTGTGGTGTCTGCGTTGGCAACTAACACCGCAGGCTCTAGCCTTGTTTTCCGTTCTGCCAGCATTTCCAGCGTTTGTGCCACTGCCACATAATGAATGCAATTTTTCAGTTCCCTTTTTACTGCATTGAGTTGGTCGCTGTGAAAAAAAAAACAGTTACAAAACAACGGATACGTTGTGTTCAGATTGTGGAAATCAAACATTATCTAGACTAATTATACAGATGTTAGGTAGGCTCGGAGTGGCTTTAACAATGTAGTTAAGCTGTTTTTGGATATTTATTAAAATTTTTAAGTCAGAAATTTAATAAAAAACTTTATATGTCAGCCAAATGTGTTTAAAAGTCATCAAATAGCTTAGTTTGTGGTTTTGCTTAACCTAAATTTTAGGCAGCACTATACATTTTAATTTAGCTACTTTCTTTACTTTAAAAACCATTTAACTTAACTTAAACTTTCCATAAATTTGTCGTCTTTAATATGTTACTTTTTCAGTCATTAGCTAAATATGTTTTCTTGATTGTGCTGTCAGTTCTATTCCATTACATTTTCATTGTCTTTCTTGCATTTTCTCACTATTTCATTCCTTCTCTATCTCTTTCTCTTTAAGTTTCTTCACTTTCTATCGCTGGACATTTGAAACATTCTTTCGAGAACTTCTTGAGATTGCGATTACGCCATGTCGACGAGTGTTTGACTAATTAAAATCGCTGTAATGGCTATTAAAACCAGCTACCCCCTAAGCCCCTCATACCCCTTCACCCATTGCTATCAAAAAATAGATGTAAAGTTTAGAGGCAAGTTGTTGTTTATGCATTTTGGGAAGTAACCGGAAGTGCAAGGGTTCCACAAGATTTGTAGCACACTTTTAGGCTAACAAATTATTTTCGCTGCCGTATTTCAACTGTTTGTAGTGCTCGGTTTGAGTTGTTGTTGTTGCTGTTGTGGCTGTTGCGGTTAGTTGCAGATAAAAAACGCGTCCGTCTGGCAATTGTTACGTTAGGCGCACAAACTAACACCAAAGCAACGAACAGACAGACAATGGCTTTAATTTAACTGTCGGAAGTGAAACACAATGCAAAATACGAGTTGAACTTACAAGCAATTTGCCTTATGCATTACCCAACGAATACGCCCCATTCGCACACAGATACATTTACAAATACATATACATGTGCATATAGTTGCAAACATACTATAAATCCTATGCCGACAAAAAACGTGGCGCAGTTTCTGTACTGACTACGATTCCGAATCCGATTCCGAATCCAAATTCTGAGCGCCTTTGCACGCACTGTGGGTTTTGCTGGGCCACGAACTGTTGGCGGTGGTGGTGATGGTGTTGGCGGTGATGTTGCTGCTGTTGTTGAGTTGCTCGTCGTTGCTTTTTTCCGCCGACTTTTGCTTTGGTATGTTCATTATTTTTATCTTTCGCAATGAATGCAAACTACGAAACGAAACGAATCGCACAAAAAACAACAGCAACAAGAGATCTGAAGACAGTAGACCCAGGGCTTGAAGAAGGGGCGTAGCGTTGGCGGAATGGGTTTGGGTTTGTGGCAACGAGTTCCTGCCACACAAATATGCAAAACAGTTAAAGGATTCATGGCGCTCAAATCTAGGCGTAAAGTGTGAATAACGCGTAGCAATGTGAATGAGCTGACGTCGCTTTGAGGCGTAAAGAAAAACCCTGAACTGAACCTCAGTAGCAGTAGCTGCTCCTCAACGGTTGAGGGTCGCTACGTCTGGGTTCTAGGTGCTGGGCATTGGTTACTGCATCTGCTGGCCCTGGGCACGGGAATGCAATCAGCGGAATTGTAATTTAGCGTAAAAGGAAGTTGCGGTAGCGCAAATTGAGGTTTTTGCAAATGCTTTGCGTACACACACAGACACAGCCAAACACAACCGAACACACACACACACACAAACACACACAGAAAAGCAGCTGGCAAGTAAACAACTTCCGCTAGATAATGGCAAATGCCAGACTGGCCAGCTTTATTCTACACTTTCTCATCGCCTTAACCATTTTCCCCCTATTTTCCCAGATTTTCCTGCTTTCGCTCGTCATGTCATGTTAAATGCGCTGCAAAATTGCATTAAATACGCACGCTTGTCACTTTTTGATAAGGGAATTAAATTTTGCGGTTTAACGCTGGCGGCACACAAGTCACCACACACCAAACACCACGCCCCCTTTACCCTGCTCCTCCCCCTGCTGCCGTGTCTACTTGTGCTGCTCTCCGGGCCAGCATTCCGGCGTATTTGTGCCGCACACTGTCAACGCTGTAAACCGAACTGAGACGTTCCTGTCAACGCCATCCTTCGTAATCATCATTATCGCCATCATCATCATCATCATTGGTGCTTATTCAATTTATGCTGTTTGATATCGCTGAAACAAAGAGCCAATTCCGACCCAGCTTGGAGAACTGGGCAGCTGCTTAACCTAATCTGCTGGTATTTGTAGGATTTTAAAAAGGAAAATAAATATTTATATCTTATTGAGGTGCAATGCTTTAATTGTATCGAAAAGATACTTATAATACTTATACTTATTCAAAAAAATTAATTAAACAAAGAATACATTTCTAAAAAATTAATTACTATCAAACTCTACTTAGTTTCCTTAATAAAAAAGGATCCATATATAGCTCTATTCATATCCCAATCAGCTTCAATTAGATAATCGTAACAGTATTCTTCCTTAACTTTCATTTCCCATTATAATAAATTTAATGTTTTTTTCCACCATATATCGAATTATACCTGGGCACCAATGGATAGAAAATCTTGCACATAAAGTAACTTTTGTCGCCTATGTCTGGAATCACTCCCGACCAAATCCGATCATAGTTAGCGTAGATAGCGTATGAGATTTCACAGCCAATGCGAAAATCGGGAGGTTCAGAAAAAAAGGACAAACGATTGAGAATAAAGGTGCGCATGAAATAAACATAAGCAGTGGGAGCACCAGTTCTTCTATTCACTTCACAGTAGTATCCAGACATTGTAAAGCTTATACTGTGTGGCTTCATTACCAACAGATCGATAATCATCGAGTATTTTAAATGCTTTGTAGGCGGTGCATTAACGAAATACTCCATGGCAGAGCAACGGGTATGCGTCTTAAAGTCTTGGGAATATCGAGGTACATCCCGGTGAAACTGATCCAGCCGAGGATAGAGACTACAACAGGCGAAGTGAAGTGTCTGAATAAATAATCTTATTTAGCATAGAACTCACCAGGCCGAATAAGCCTCTTCGGTAGCCGCAAATGTGATCAATGCTGATTCCTTGTAGAACGAAGCAAGTCCTGCCCGACATTCATGGTTATCATATGCATTAATATATGCATTAACGAATCGTTGTAGATCTTTATAGCCGGCTTCGGTCATTGAACTTGTTGACGATGTTTTTGGCAGTGGTTTCCACTGGGGTACTTGATCAATCAGCTCTAAGGCGCGCCTACATTCCTCCCCTAGGTCCAGTTCAGCTGCTTCGCATTCCAAAGGGTCCGTCGATGGCTGTGAAATATATTCAATTATGTATTTCAATGCCAATTTAGAATTCGGTTAATTTACCTTGTCCTTCTTTGCATCTTTCTGTTCTGATTTTGTGGGCAGTTCCGAAATTTGACTTGGTAAATCTCGGGGTAACCATACAAGAGTCTCATTCTCTTGATCCGTAGTAGGCATATCATCCAGTTTCGTAAGGAGAACTTCCTTATTGTCGTATTTTTCTTCCTCTTTGTCAGCTTCTCCTGCTTCGTATTCTGCTTCGTATTCTACTTCGTCTTCTTCTTCTTCATCGGCTTCTTCTTCTCCTTCCTCTTCTTCTTCAATGTCTATTTCTTCTTCGCCTTCTTCGTTATGCCGTTCAACTGCCCATGGTGGTTTCAAACAATCCACCCGCGATGGTTCGTTCTCCTGATCTAGAGTAGGTACATCATCCGGTTCCATTGTATCTTGTAGTACCCGTTCTACTTCCGAATCTTGTAGGTTATTCGATGCTAGTTCCTGTTCAATTTCCAATTTTATATTTTCACAGCTTATTTCCTGTAGCAGCCAGCTTAGATCCTCTACACGCGATGCTCGTGAACCTTGTTCCCTATTAGATTGTAGTATGCCCTCCACTTCAGAATCATGTTCATAATATGATGGTAGATCTGGATTATAATCCGTTGCTTCCGGTGTCACCGATGAAGAGCCTTCCCATTCTGGTGTGTTCTCCAAATCTGATTCCTTTGATTCTTGACTTAGTTGCGATAGTTTCGTTTCTTGCAGTTCTAACTCTAGATTAGAATTTTCCATAATATTCCCATCTATTTCAAGATAAGTTCCCGGAGACAATTCTTTTATTGGTTCTTCATATTTTTGTGCGGAGTTCGATTGGTTTGCTGGTTGTAGGTCCCGTTCGACTTCAAACTCCTGTACATTTTTCGGAGTTAAGCCTAGGTGCGGTTTTCGGTCGTCTGCTTCTAAATTCTTTTGTAAAACTTTCCGTACCGATGTCGGTGTCATTTCTTGATCAAATACTAGTTCCGGTTTTGGAACCTCTTCTCGCCTCGGTGTTCGCTGTAGGTGCGATTCCTGTTGCTGTTCTTTATATATCGGTTCCGGGCTTCGTTTTTTCGGAGTCGCCTCTAAGTTCGGTTTCTGACCCTCAAATTTTTCTAATTCTGCTTCAGACTTTTTTAAATGCTCTAGCTCCAATTTTGGTAAGTTTTTCTTAACTGCTTTTGGTGTTGCATCAAGACCCAGTACTAATCTTTTCCTTTCTTCTGTGAATCTTTTCGTGTTGGTGTTTTTTCTAAATCTTTCGATGCCGGTTTCGGTGTCAATTCTAGATCTGGAACTAGTTCTTTAACCGCTTTTCGATTACCTTTCTGTTTTGGAGTTTTCTCGAGATCCGATGCTTGTGTTTCTAGATCCGACCCAGTAGTGGCTGCAGGATCGTATACTAGTCTAGGAGTCACTTCTAGTTTTGGTTTATGTTTCGTTAACTCGTCCAGTTCAATTTTCGATACTTCACGTGAATTTTTCTTAACCTGCTCTGGTGTCACTTCCAGATCCGATACAAATTCCATATCTGGTGTCATATTAATCTTTCTAGGTGTGTTTTCTTCATTAGATTCCTCTAATTCTTCTTTAGCTGTTATGTATTCCGGCAACTGTTCCACATTAGAATCGTCCGACTTATCCAAGGGTTTAAGCTGTGAAATTGAAATCTCTTCAACAATCGTTTCCAATGAAAGCTTAGGTTTCGGTTTAGATGATTTTTCCATATCTAAGTCATTTGCATCTTCTGTTGCAGACAGCCATTCCGGATTATGATTCACTACTACAATCGCTTTCGATTTCGGAATATTTTTTGGCTTACTTATTAGTTTCTCTTCCAAATTTGATTCGTGTGCCACTGGGGAATTCATCGGTGAACGCTTTGGTCTTATTTTAGCCTTTGGTGTCGATGTCACAAGAGAATTCGAAGAATTATTTCGAGACCATTGCGGTATTTTAGACTGCTCTAAGAATCGTGATGCGACTGGATCATTGTATGGATTCCATAACGGTGAACGACACCCGTGAACTCGTTCACCGTCCATCATTAAGACACCAGGCAACATTTCCGCAAGTTCCCTACGCTTGGTGGGCGTATCCACTGGATTTTTACAGATATCCATTTGAGTGAGTGACAAGTGCTGAAACACTCGAAATGTGTTCAAGTCTTTCAAATCGTTATTAGCCACCGAAATGTGCATTATGTCCGGTAATATGTTCTCAATTCCGTGAAACGGTGACAAGTCCGACAGGTTATTATGATCCAAAACCAGTCGAGTAACCTTCGGCACTACATTCTCCATTACTTGAATAGCAGCCGACAAACAGTGATTCTGAGCGAGACAGCAAAAGTCCTCCTTAAACTGAGGATCCGCATGGAATGCTTGAAGATCGAGCTCTCGCGTATGTGGAGAATAGTGATTAAGCATTGCAGTTTTCAATTTTTCCCGGAAATTTTTATTCACACGCACTTTGGGCACTTTGTTGGTGACACTCAGCTGCATTCTGCAATCTGCTGGAAGTTGAATTACCTGCAATTCCTTTGCCACTTCATAGTCATTAACATAGAAAGTGAATATGGGATTTGAGCCACCAAATAAATCCATTTCATCGACTTCTTCTACATAGTATGTTTGCAAGTTTACACGATTTTCAGTGCAGATTTCTTTAAGTTTATTGAGCAATACACTTGTTCGATCCGGAGCATTATTTATACAGTGCCCATAGACGTCAACGCCGTACCAGCCAAACTTATTCGCTGGCACACATCTAAAAGGAGCTACGGGTTGTTGGGGCTGTCGTGGGGGGGATGGACTATTGGCCATTTTTTTGTTATTTTAAGAAAATTATTAAGATTTTTAAGCAGATTTAAACACGTCAACAGATTTTAAAACTATATTGAATGACCGAAAGGTCAAAAGAAACTGAATTATTTGCTGAAGCCTACTTTGTAGTAATTTTTTGTGGGAAATGGGTTGTGGCATAAAATCGAAAATTGAAGCAAAATTCAATGAATTATGATTTTAATATTTATAATTAAATTTATAAACATTTTACTGCTGCATCGCTGTGTTGATTGTTATTTAAAAGTAATTAATTGTTAGCGTAATGCAATTAAAAGAAATGAATATGCGGCATACTTTGAATACAGTTCTTTGCATTTTAATCTATGAAGTACATTTTTTTTTTTGCATTTTGCATTTCCGTCTTTTTACATAGAAACGCAATTGCGCAGCTGGCAGTGCATAATTACCGCTATGAGGAGAAACCGCATAGTGGTAACTATAAGTGGGCCATAAAACAAACTTTTTACACAGAGAACACAACACACGACGGCAAAGTTTTGTAGGCCTGCGGAATTAATGTGTATATGGCACGCACCAAATGTGAGAAGGACAACCAAAGATAGTACCTAAAGAGTATGTAATTCATGGGGTTGGAGTGGGGTGGAGAAGGGGACGGAGTACCAGCAGTACAGTGTTGAGAAAAGGCGTTGCTGCACTGCGCCAAAGTTTAATGAAAATTTGATTAATTTGATTAATTGGCTTGGCTCATAAATCATTAATTACATGCAGCATATTATTGGTGCCATTGAGACAAGGCCTTTGCGGTTAAAATGTGAGTGGGGAGACCACACATTAACCCAAGCCTAACCCAAGAAAATCTTTCACTCCCTTTACCCACACACACTCACAGAAGGCTTGACAAATGGCATTTTGTAGCTCGACGTGCCGCTGAGCTTGGGCTAAATATTTTCGTAATTACATTTCCACGTAGAGTAATTAATTTTGTCTCGGTTTGGTTTCGTTTGGTTTTGTCCTTTGGTTGCCCCACTGCTCCCTGTTTGCCCCTTGTTTCTTGTTTCTTTTGGTTTCCAGCTGCTGTTGACATTTGCCATTATGTGCTGCATACTTTCGTGCGCTTTTTGCTGTCGTTAAATGTCACAAAACGCTCGCTTCTCGCTGGGATTAGTTGCAGGCACTCGCATTCCTCGCATTCCCCTTATTTATAGTATTATTATTATTATGTTTTAATACTTGATGAGCCCTAAGAAAGCAGCTGGCTTTCATATATATATTAATATAATTTCCTTAAACTAAATCTGTTTTATTGCTTCGTCTGGGGACTTGAGGGATCACACACACACACACAAACACGTGCTGTGGGCGCCATAAAAACCTTTTGCTGGCTACTCAAGTCGTTGCCATTGCTACAGGTACATTTTGGCCCAAAAATTGTGTTGTAAATTATGCAGCTAGTTGGTCATTAAACAACATTCGTGGCATGTCAAATGGCAAACGTGGCGTATGTGTAATTAAGCTCATAAGACTGCTACTTATAATCCTTTTAAGGACTTGGCTCGGCTTTCAACGCTTTAAATTGGAAAGTTTTTGGAGTTTGGAGATAATAAACTTATTATTTGAGTGTCATGTTTGAAAATCTTTTAGGTTTAGCTTGCTTGAGATGAGAACTTTTGTTGTTAAACTTTACTAGAAACAATCCAAAGTTTAAATAAATAAATTTGTATGCATTTTTAAATTCATTTTGTTACTCGGATCATCTTTAGTCGCTCGATTGCCACAGAGACTGCATATATTGCTGTCAGAGAGGCGACAGCATAATTTGTTGTTAATGTACTCGGAACTCGTTGTCCAGTTGTTGACAGGCACACACTCTTACACACAGAGAGACACACACATATTACAGGTGCTAGCTGACATTTTTAAAGTCCAGGCGACACATAATTAACCCAATTATAATGTGTACATGTGTGTGTGTGTTTGTGTGTGTCAACGCTAAGCTAAATTTATGTGAATTTTTAATTATGCTCGCTGCAAGGAGTCGCATCCTTTGCTGGCCATTTCGTTGGGTTGGCAACCACAAAACGAGTAGAACAAACGAACTGTACCGTTATGTTGGTTAAATGAAAAACGTAGTAAACTGTGCACAAAACACCTGAGGATTCACCATGGCGACCATGACGACCCAGAGACCAGACCAGGCCACCAGGCGAACAGACCAGACCAACAATGAGTGGCCAAGTGGCAGCTGCTGCTGTTGTTGTTGTTGTTGTTGTTGTTGTTCCTGCTGCTACTGTTTGGGTAGCTTGTTTGGTTTTCAAGCAGCTTTGCCATTTCCGGGCGTGCCTTTTGTTTGCCCGTTTACCTTTTTCATTGTAATACCCTTTACTTGTAGGGAGAAGGAGTGTTGTGCTTTAGCTAGAAGGTATTAACAGATATGTTGAAACTCAAAAGAATAAAAAGGAAGTTAAACAGGAAGATAATGATCAGATCTTTCAGACAGTGCCAATCGAAATGATATGACATTTAAAGGGTATCACGTAGTCCTTTTTGTTAACATATTTGTTTGCCTGTTTGTGTTGGTTTAACTGCATTGTGCCTTGTGACTTTTTGTGGGGAGCTGCAGCCGCAAATAGAAAGCAAAGCTACTTCTAGATAAAATAGCAGAAAAGAGACAGAGAAACAGGCTGAGAGAGACAGACAGAGACAGAGCAAGTTGGAGACAGAGAGGAAGTAAAAGTTTTAAGCAAAATGTTGGCAAGTGTTTAACATTTTGTACGGTGTCAGTAGCTTCCTGTTGCCGTGTCTGCGTGTGGGCACCTAAGGGACACACACACACAAGCATAACACACACCGGTAGAGACACCTGCAAATGAACTTGCCCGGTAGGCTAAGCGTGCGGATAAATGTAAATTAAACAATGCTTAAGGGGCAGCGTGGGGCAACCCGAGAGTATTGGCAACAGTACCAACAGGAAGAACAGGACCAACAGGACGAAACACAACACAAGACTGAGTTTGGCAGACAGACGACTCACGTTTTAACTGGCGTTGATTTTTGACATACACCCAAGTGGCTTCTGGCTGGGAAGAGAGAGCTCTGATTGTGTGTCTGTGTGTGTGAGGGTGTGTGTGTGTGGGAACAACTAATGCGAGGGCAGCTTAAAATATAACTGCTTAGGAGGGGTTGGTAGAAAAAGCTGGTGTGCACATATTTATGTGCCTAAGCCAAGTTAAAAGCCATGTAAGCCTGGTTAATGAATATGTTTGCCGAAAACTGTAGGCTATCAGCAGGAAATTAAGCAACTTTATAATAGTGTTTGTGTTATAGGCAGCAAATCTATAAATTTCTAGCAATCAGTAAACCAATAAGAGAATTCTCATAGAAAACTATAGAAAAGGAAAATAAAATTTAATACTTTTAATTAAAATAAAATTAAAAATTTATTTGTTTAAATTTGAAAAATTTGAATTTACTATTTATAGAAGAAATGATGCCTACGATGTTAAAAATACATAATCCTCTATTAATTTAAAAATAAGTAGTTCCGATTTTGGCATTTTAGCCAATACTTTCATTACATAATTGCTTTAATTTAGTAAGCTGTGATTTTTACATTTTAACTTACAGAAGTTAAAGCTAATCCTATTCCCGCTGAAACCCACAAGTCTCTCCTTCGTTCTCTACTCGCTTCTGGGCTCTCTGCTCAGACCGTGTGCTAAACTTTAATAATTTATGCCACACGTTCAATTTTGTTGGTCCGCTGACAAATGTGAGCATATTTCAGGGTGTTGATTTTGATTGCCAGTTGTCTGTCTGTCTGTACACTTATGGAATTTCATTATAAATCCATGTTGATGATGTGACCACACTACAATTGGGGACGGTTTGAACCAGTCCTAGGTCCAGTGTCCAGTGTCCACTTTAAATCCAAGGGATGCATGTGTAAGACAAATTAAAAGTTTCGACGATAATAGCACATCAAAATTTATGTGCCACAAAAGCAGCAAAAGTCAAAGGACAGCACCTTCATTTATGGGTGTTCCAGATAAACACGAACAGACACAAGTCAGATGTGTTTTATTCTTCTATTTTATTTTATTTCTCCTCTTTTTTTTGGGGTTCAAGGATAATCATTTAACATCGCGTGCTGCGAAAATTCAAGGAGTGTGTTTGTGATTTTTATCATGCAAACGGCGGAAAATGACCGAACCCGCCCACAGTTGGTAGAAAAAAAGTGCTAAATGAGTAAGGTAAATGAAATTACCTGACCGAACACACCTCAAAGTGGACACTCGCTCCCACTCACACACACACACAACCACACACACCCAGCATGTGTCCAGCTGTGCGTGTGTGTGTGTGTGTGTGTTTTGTTTCCGTTTCTGTTTGACTGCGTTGCGTGTGAGTGAGTGTGCGAAACTTTTATTAAAGAACGGAAATTACAAATTTGTCCGTCGCTAATGGATTTCCATTTCAATTTGCCGTGCTTTTCCCCTTATCATATACACCAGATATGCACTATTTGTTTTTTTTGTTGTCCAACATTTTTAAAGTGCTGAAATTTGTGTGGAATTTGACACATGATTAGCTGCAAAATTTATGCGGCCTCAAAAATGTTGTGAAAATTAAATTCTTGGGCGGCGTCTCCTTTTTTGTCGTCGTCGTCGTCGTCGTCGCCGTCCTTGCCACAAAACGCTAACGACTACAAAATTGCAAGAAAATTACCCGTTAATGTCCAACATTTATGGCCTGGCTAGAAGTCGTTGCCGGAGTCGGAGTCGGAGTCGCTGGCAGAGCCAAAGTGGAAGCCACGTTGTCTGGGTTTCACGGACTCCCAAGTTTTTCGCCAAGTAATCGCGGCTGCATTTTAGCCAAAATACTTGTATATATATAAAATAAAAAGAGGAATAACTGGCAAAACTATTATGGCCCTTGTGCTTATTACTTGCTGACATGCAAACACTTGCGCTCTCTGTCACACACACTGCAGCTATCTCTATCACATGGTCTGTGTTGTGGAGCCAAGGACAAGGACACTGTGGCAGAAGACTTTTTTTTAGCTTTAATTTCAACTCACGTGGGCTGTTTTTTGAGCAAAACTTTAAGTGCTGCTCACGTTAAATATTCAACATTTTTGGCATTTAATTTGCAATACACACACACACACACACACTTGTGTGTAATAAATAATAAGACGACATTTACGCTTATCAGACGTTGCTAGTAATTTATAAGCACAAATCGACAAAAAGTAAATAAAATTGCTTTTCAACAAAACTTAGCGAACCTGACACACATGTCGAAAAGTCATTAATAATGTAGCTGGATGCCACATTCAAGTGGCGAGCGGCAGGCGCAGGGGGCAGGCGGCAAGTGGCATTGCAACCACAATGAAAATCGACAGTCAACCCCCAAAAAAAATATATATCGAATACTAGTGCCACACTCCCTCCAAATGGGGAATGTCAAACGTGCCGCTTGCCACTGTCAAAGTAAATTTATGCACCCATGTCTTTCGCTACCCATTCCCCAGCTGACCTGGAAGGATATATAGGAATCCACCTGACAACTAAAAGTATTTTGTAGTTACTCGCATCTCACTAACAAAACTTTTTGTGCCTGCAACTAATTTCAATATCATCAAAAATTAATTTCACTAATTCGATTAGTGTAAGTTAAAGCTGCACCACTGCCTCCAATTGTGGTTGAGTATCTGAGCGGTTGGTTGCTGTGTGTGCGTTGTGTGTGGCAGTCACTTTGTGGCCTCGCTCTGAATTCATTAATTTAAGTCAGCTACCATAACTTTTCTTGGTCAAAATACATTCACAACATCTACGATGTGGCAATGGCGTGTGTTGCTTTCGTAATGCCCATTATATATGGGCATTAGCTCAATGATTGCCGTTAAGCTCATTTCGGGATTAAGATAATTTCATCAGAGTTGTTCTTATGGCAGATTTTGTGGCTTAAGATTTAAGCAAAAATTGTATTGATATTTAAATGTTTAGAATGCAGAATTCATTTAATAGATTTAATTAAAAAAGAAATCTTAACATAAAATATCAAAGGGCAAGTATAGAAAATATTTCAAAAATGAGATAATTGAAGTAATTAAAAAGTGAATTACAATTGAAATGGATGTATAATTGAAATATAGACCAAAATGTAATAAATTGATATTTCTTATAAAAATCCTATAAAATTGGACAATGTTTCGAAAGCTCTAAAAAATTTGAAGGATAAGTATATTTTAACATAACAAAGATATAAACGTATTTAAATGAAATAATAAAATTAGTTAATATTCAATTCAGAGTTTAAGCCATAATCAACATATCTTTACTTATAAAAATCACTTAAAACTTGACGAAATTTTAGCAACGTGAAACTGATAAATTGAAGTTATCAAGTATGTCAATTATTTAAATATCAAAATATGTTTACACCCAATTCTTTTATCTTTTTTCCTTTTAGACATTACAGAGTACCTGCTGTCACTTTAAAGGGATCTCACAACTCCGCAATTACCTCTTAAAGCCTCCTCAGCGCTGTCATTGCCTTCATCGCCCCAAAGCTGTGCATTTAATTAGGTCTCCGGCATAAATGCGATATGAGGAGCAAACCCAAATGGCGAATTACACACAACATTTGAGAAACATTTGCGTATTCAGTTTACCAAATGGAATGTTCACGCGAAATAAAAGACAAGGATACGAGTCCTTGTGCCGTTTACTGAATGCGATGCATGAGTTTCCCCTCTTTCATTTGACTTTATTATACTCTCTGCAAGAGTATATTGGGTTTGTGCAAAGTATGTAACAGGCAGAAGGAGGCGTGGCAGACATAAAGTATATATATTCTTGATCAGCATTACAAGCCGAGTCGATATAGCCATGTCCGTTGTCCGTTGTCGTCCGTCTGTTGTGTTGTCTGTCTGTCGTTGTCCGTATGAACAAACAGATTTCAGAGATGGTAAGAGCTACAAGTTCGAGCTTGGTGTCAATCGATCACATATTTAGTCAGTCAATACAAGAATCTTTTTTTCGATGCCACGCCCCATTCGCACAATGAGCAAAAAACTAGCACACCTCGGAAAACCGCTGTTTTCGGCGAATATCTCAGTAACCATGGCACCTAGGATCACGAATTCGGTGTGGAGGTTCCTAGCGGCAGCGCAAATGCATTGGCACTTAAAATTTTGGACTGCCACGCCCTTTTCCCACAACACATAAAATAACTTCTTCCGCCTACAGGCATTTGTTCATATAGTACAGCATTGTAATTGTGTAATTCAGTGGAGGCTAACTATATCAAACTATCTAAAAAGTCGCATTGAAATCGGACTATAAACAAGAAAACTATAAGCGTTACAACATTATAATTGAACGCAATATCACTAATGAGTGCAAGCGAGACAAACGTTTTCGCTGCTTGTGTGGCGACAGCGCGGCCGGCAGTCGCTGGCCGAATACACATACATATGTACATGTATAAACACATATAATGTCAAACGTACTATGTATACTCGCATACAAACAGATGTTTGATTTTGCTTAGATTGTTTTTGTTTCAATGTGTTTTAATGCAAGTACTAGATATTGTAATATCTTGATACCGATTTTAATAATTTAACCGGGAAAAAAATGCAGAGAGTATTATACGGTTGGGCGTGCTCGACTGTACTTTTCTTTCTTGTTTAATTTGGCTTTATGGTCGCTGCCGCACCTTATTTCATTTTGAACAAACAAAAAGCTGGCAAATAAAAAAATGTGTAATATAAAAAGCAAGCAAAAAATGCTCATGTGTGAAAAAGCATTTGAAGCCAAAGTCAAAGCTGAAGTTGAATTGTAAAAAGCGAAATGGATCCACGTCGCGAGCCAAAAGTCACGAAGCCACAGCCGGGATGAGCAAGTAGCAGCCCCATACCACACCACACCACTCCCCTTACTCTTAAACTTCCCCCAGCCCTTTTCACTCGGTGCCCCACCCCTTTCAGCACCCCAAAGCAGAGCAGGTAAAAGCAAACGTGCGCTTGCTTTTCACTAATTGTCTTTGCCGTGCGTGCGTGCGCGTTGCCAAAGAGGGCGAGAGTTGGGGATGGAGGAGAGTGGGAGCGGGAGGGGAGTTGGGGAGGCGGGTAGTGTGGTGTTGAGGTGGTTGCATATATTTTACGGTTGTTTAGCTTCACGTATGCGGCAGTTGCCTTTTATGGGCCCTCTATAAATGGCATTCTCTCAGCCGCAAATTTACTTAAAAATTCCGAATGAATGTGTAAATTCCTTGAGCTGCTGCAAAAAGTTTTTTCATTTCATTTTTGGGTTTCTAAATAATTTTTTTTCTCTCTCTCTCTCTCTCTCTCTTTCTAGCTATTGTTGCACACCTGGCCAATTATGCCATCTAATAATAGGCTGTTGAAATTGCATTATTCACTTAATGATCAAAAATACATTTTAATAATGCCGCAAGGCAGCTCGTGATTCGCTATGTCGGAATCACTTCCGTTCGGTTGACTCAACAGAAAGTCTCAATATAGATCAGTTACCATCAAAATAGCACGTATGTACACACGGACAGTAAAACTTGGCTATGACAGACAGTTGTTAAATGAACTTTAGCTATAATGATTTGCCATCTTTTGAGTTCGTTAAGCAAATATTTAACTTGTACTGGGCTAAGTATTTTTACCACTGCACTTACCGCATGTCAATCAAAAGTCTCCCACTGTGAGCCACACCACAGGATTCAGTTTATGAGTCGTCACACTGTTTTGTACTCTGTTTGTTTGTCATACTTTTTGCTTGGTCTGGCGAATTCCCAGTGCCAATTAAATGTCGCTTTTAGCTTGTCATGCGGCCTGGTTGGGCCAGTCCAAAGGCAACGGCAACGGCAAAGCCAAAGACATTCATTCATATGACAATGCCGCAATGGTAATGAGCCAGCAGCAATTCAAGTCACCCAAACTACCCAGTTGACAGGACAAGTCACTCAGTCTAAGGACTGCGCAGTGTGCTCAGCGTGTGCTCGCTTGCATGTCCTGCCAAAGTAAATTAATTGCAGACCTCTGTCAGGGACCTGTTTCCATTTGCCTGGCCTCCAACCGATGCTTCTCTCGCTCGCTGTACAAATTAACATTACCATCAACAACAAAACGGCAATGAGACTGAGTGCTCGAGTCTTATAAGAAACTTACGTAGATTAATCGGCCTGATTAACCGCACGCATATCCTCCCTGCATAATGCCAAATCCCCTTTCCCGATCCGACAAGCGATCCCAGTCTCGCACATCCGGCTTGCCTATTCATTATGCAATTATTTTGAATGACTCTCGTAAGTGATATTTCCGAGGCAATTCGATGTGTATATTTCATGCGGTCTTGTTATAACAAATGCATTTTCATTAAGGTCGATTAAAGTCGTGAACCTTTGGGGAATTAAGTTGGTTAATGTTAAATAAGAAAGAAAACTATTAGAATTTATTTAACTTGTTCTGCTACTCTGTGCTCTTCTAATTAAGGCACATTCAATCTCATCCAGCCTAAGCGTTTGGTTTCGTCTGTGCTCTTCTTACATAGGTAGCTCAACTGTCAGAAATGTGTTCTAAACTCTGTACTCTTTTTACATAGGCAAGCATAACTTAATATACACATACAAGCACAGCACATGCAATTGGTGTCAACTATCTCGACAGCTCTAGCATACGCATTTAAACATGCATGTCTTTTTCATAGCTTGTATGTTGTGCTCTTCTTACTTAGGCAAGCTCAGTTGAGAAGAGTTCGACGGTTTGATTCACAAACATTCACACAATCATATTTTATGCAAGGGATCACAGACATCTCTCCAGTTCTTGCACACACATTTACACTTATGCATTCTCCTTGGTTTGTTTACTGTGCTCTTCTTACCAACGCGCTATTAGTTTAGAAGGTCACTTATTACTATTTTGAACGATCCGGCAACACGCAATCTACCTGCTTTATGAGCAATCAACAGCTGTTGGTTTCTCTACTGTCTTAAATAACACAAATCTTTATTTTAAACTTATAATTATAATGCTAATATAAAAACGTATTTAGTAACAAACTTTCAAATAAATAACAGTCTATTTGGCTATCGCAATCTATAGTTATCTAATCGATCATGGATATCGATAAAACATCATCAAAAATAAGTGTTGCTCAACACAGCGTACAAGTGCTGGAAAAGACAGTCCGTAATCAGCTGTCTTTTTGTTTTTCCGAACAGCGGCAAGCTATTAGTCATGTCTTTGAATGTTTATCGCTGAAGTCAAATCAATGAGTAAGCTCTCTAGACAGTAAAAAGCGGCACAGAAAACTCTTCTCCTTTGTGTGTAAAATGGCTTTAAATATATTGGATTTAAATGATTATTGTCTGGGCAGTGTGCTAAGATATCACGATATTGAAGATCATGTGCGGTTTGCCCAAGCGTGTGCTCGATTCCGTGAAGTTCTTAGAGATTGGGCACCGGTGCTCTATCCCGATTTTAGAATAAAACGTACCAACGATACGGATCCGGAAACTATAAAATGGGAGCTAGAACTGCTGTCTATACTCCGTGATATCATTAAGAGACTGTACTTGGATGTGCAAGAAGTTGGTGGGGAATCTCCGCTTTCCATTGACGATCTCTGCACTCAGATTAGAGAAATGGAGAATCTGGAGTATATAGCAATCAGCGAGGGAAGTTTGTTAGGTAGATTGAACACAAAAGGGAATCCACCACGTCAACAATTGATCGAGAAGGCCTTAAATGCTATAGAGTTTCTCCCCAACATAAAGAGTGTTAGTTTTAGCAACAAGACGGACATGTAAGTATTAAAATATTAAATTTTTAGGCAGAATATACTAACAATTTTTTAATATTTTTCTAGGTACACAGCCTGCAGTTTGAACCGCATGAAATGCCTGGAAAAGGTCTCCATTGATAGCAAAATAGCGGCCGAGGATTTGGTTGAAATGTGCAAATCAAATACAAATCTACGAGTTTTGTGGCTAAGGGAAGTGGTAGGAGAACTGGTCGACATTGTGCCCCATTGTGAAAATCTGGAAGAAATTTCCTTTCCAATGTTTGCTTGTCACAAATCTTACGCACAACTTGCGGATCTGCCAAAACTGCGCAAAATAATCACAAAAAGCACAAATTCGACTTCTCCGTGTGCAAAGCTGATTGAACTCTTTGATGCATTTGCCTCCAAGAAGGAAGAATCTAAACTAGAAAGCTTAATACTATTCAGTAACTTAGACTTTGACGAGACAAGTAAGTTAATCCAACTGACTTCCTTGAAGGAATTACGCTGTGCATTCGATGATGCCAGATGCATAGATCTGTTGACGGATCTTACCGAATTGGAGGGTCTCTATGTAATGCTGGGACGTTCAGCTGCCGGATCCAAGGAGTGTTTGAATGTGCTTAGATCTTGCCAGAAGCTGCAGCGTCTACATATAAACTCAAATCTATCAATCGAATTTGTTGGCAAGGCCTTGGAGGTCTTGAAAAAGGTTCGCGTTCCTGATAAGCAAAAACCGTTGCAATTGTACTCCACTGGCGTTATGCATTTGTGTAACGAGGAAGGCGTAAGTATTTATTAAGTGACTTGATCTATGTATACTAGTTAATGCTTACCTTATATTTGTGTTTTTATAGGAAAAACTGATTGATGATGCTTATTGCACGCTGGTTAATCAGTCGCAGCATTTGCGTCCATTGCCTTGGAGACTACCAAATTGAGTATTGAACAAGTTATTTAACAAAATTGATTTTGTATTGCTCTCGGTACTTAATTTCGAGACAAGTAAATGTTTAATTTTAATTTTTGCATTTATTCAGGCCACAATAAATCGTTGTTGCTATCAACAATTATAATTTATAATTGTAACAATTAAGTCTTAAAAATGCCGCGCATTTTGCTCTGCGGTGCTATGAAATATAGGCTAGTGAATTACCACCGATACTCTCGACATAAATTTGCGCAAAAAAATAATGAAACATTAAAAATAACAACAACTGGCAGAGGGCCCAGACAGACACGGTCTCAGTGTCTGGCCGTGACGTCACAGCCATATTAAAGTGCCAACTAAGTAGCAAAATAAAATGCAAATTAAATGAAAATATATATATTTATTAAATTAAACGAAAATTGCACTAGTTGGTGCCGTAAATTGAAGTGATATATGGACTGGATTTGGATTTGGATTTGAGCTACTTCTAGTTCTCCTGATTGGTCGTTGGCAGCACGCCAGATGTGTGTGCTGGTGTGCGTGCTGTCGTTTTTTGTGCCCCAAACATAATGTAATTAGTTGCAACGGCAAACAAGTGAAGAAATACAACAACAACAATTAAAACGAACTAAATAAATTCCTGAGAACGTGCATAAAAAATTATTTGCTTTTACGCATGAACGCTTGCCCAATGAAGACTTGTATTTTGTTTATACCCAGTAAACTCAAGCAATGGAGAGGGTATAATGTCAACAGACAGCTGTTTGTTTAAACTGGGCATACTGAAATTCTAAAACTTTAGACCTATTTGGCTTTGAAATTATTAAAATGCTTCCAAAGCATCGATGTTTTATTTAGTTTCTTCTAAGGGAAACATGAATTTATTTTTAATTGGTATCTCGTCTTTAGGAAATCTCCACTGACCCGTTCCTATATACTTTTGTCTATTTCAGTTGTTAAATAATTTGGCAATGAACCAAAAAAAGCGGCCACAGCAATAACAACTGATTTGTACAGGTGCGAAAACTCTGTGATCAACACGTCGGAAAACCCAAGCCTATAGACATTTCTCTCTATGTGGTTGTCTGTCTGTTTGGCCCTGGTTCACTCTTGAGATCATGAGAGAGATCATGCCCTTATGGCGCTTGTTTCAGATAGTGGATAGCATCTGCCATAAGGACTCAATGAAACGCTTTTGTTTTGAGTGTTCAGAGTTCGCGACAGGTCGATCATTGTTTTGTTTTCCTATTTATATTTTTCTTTCTTGTTTCTTTTATTTATCTAGCAAAATGAGAGTCGTGTCCGTTTGTTTATTTGCCAAGCGTCTTATGATTTTTTGTCTGCTGTTTTTATTTTAATTGCAAACTGTATTTAAGTGCCAAAACATCGCTAAACATTTAGTAAATGCCGTAGAAGGGTCAACAAAATTGATTTAAATTGAATTTAAATTAGAAATTTTAAGGAAATTTGTTATTTATATTATTTTATTGCTAAATTCAACCCCTAGTAAATGTGTTTAATTGCATTTAAATCCGTTTAAAAATAGCGCAGATTCACTCGGTTGTGGCCTTTAAAAGTTCAAAAGTCAACGTTAAACAGATTGCCAACGCAGGCATTCTTTTGGCCACGCCCACAGTGTGTCAAACACGCTAATTTACTGTTACATTATTTACATATAAACACACACACACACACAAATATATAAACACACAAGGAGCGATAAAACTGAAAGGTTGTCACTTTGGAGGCGTTAGGCGTTCGTTCGTCGTTCTCTGGTGTTGCCGATGGAGACACACACATAATAAGAAAGGAAACAAAAAAGGCAACAACAACAAAGAAGAACGAGGAGGTGGCAGACAGGGCGCATGAGCAATATCTTTTGTCGTTGGCAACATGAATGAACCTAAATGTTGCTAGTCGAAATACAGCAACAGCTTTCGAAGCACTTTGAAATGTTATTAAAATGCATTTTTATCAGCTAAACAATTTAAACACTTTGCTATTATTTGTGGCATAAACAAGTGTGTTTAAGTTTTTAATTGTTTTATAAGGAACTAAAATAAAATACACAAAATGTTGCCAAGCTCTGTTGAGTCAACATCAATGGCATCCACAAAGTTTCCCGCCAATTGCAGGCCAAGCCGAAGTGTATACAAACAACACACACACATACATTCAAGCAACCCCCAAAAAGCCACAAAGCAAACAGTGGTGGCGGTGGTGGTGCTTTGGGAGGCAGAAGTGGCTTGCGTTGAGTTGGGTTGCGTTAGGCGTTAGTCGGTTTGAGCCATTTCGTGCAGTGGAAGCGTAAAATCTGCTCAGCTCCAGCTGTAACCAAAAGCCGGCTACCGGCTTCCACCACCACTCCGTACCCACTGCTACACCCTACGCTCAGCACTCCTCTCTCTGCCACTAACACACACACACTGCTCTGTTATTTACATTTTGTTTTGCCGGCTTTTCTTCATCGTTTGCCGCAGCCGACAAGAACCGAGTACCATTCAGCCGACAGCCCTTCGGCTTTTTGCCTTCGTGTTTGACGCTCGGCTGTTCGTTGTTTGCCGTTAGCTGACTGCTGTGTGGGTTCGCATCCGAATCCGTTTGAATATCACGTCAGTTGGCAACGGCCTGCATGCTAACACGGACGTGTTTTTTGCTCGAATTTTTCTCAAAATTTTTCAAATAAGCATTTTTGAGTCACAGTGTGTGCGTGTGTGAGTGTGTGTGTTTAGTGTTGTTCTTGTTGTGCCGTGTCTTATTTTGAGTTATCGCGATTGTTGCGTCTGAAAGTGCAATTAGTGTCGCAAAGAAATAAATAGAAGAAAATGAATTGAGAAATCGCCAAGTGACTGAAGCTGAAAAGATCAGCAAAAAGATTTGTAAGAGTCATAGCCAAAGAAAAGTGTTGAACATTTAGTTTAAAAGCCGTTTGGGAAAGCTCCAGTTATAAGGTAAAAATCTCTTTCTCGAACAGAAATGTGTCACAAAACTCGCATGTTAATTAAAGACAGAACGAATTTCCCAAAGCTAAAAAAGTATCGGGGAAAACTAAATTAAAAAGTAGAAAAAATGGGGTGAGCATGATGTTATTGAGGGTGCCATGGCCAATCCATCCATCACTCAATTGCCTGTTCAGAAATTTTGGACTTTCTTTTTTGCTCTGCTCATGTTCAGCTGCGACATGGCTGTTTTCTGGCCGCTTTTCTTGCTGTTTTTATTGTTTCCCTCAAATTTTTTTTTTTTTTTTTTTGCTAACGCCCCATAACAACTGTGCATTAAAATTAATTTCGAAATTTAAATTGAGAGCATAACAACACAATGCACATGTGTTTTTTTTTTTTTTTTTTTTGGTTGAGCTCTGTGTGCTCCATTGCGTCATAACAGCCAGTTCCAATAGCAAATCCAATTCCAATTTCAGACCCAGTCACAGACCCGAACCATTCGTCTGGCTGTTAACGATAAATAATCAGCAGACTTTCCGCCAGTCGCTTTGATTTTCTGTATTTCGTCTGATGCCATAAATATTTATGCAATTGGACGCACTTGTTTAAACAGACAGGCACTTCATAAGTATGTTTCTTCGATCAGTCATAGAGGGGGAGCGAAGTGGGAGTGGGTGGGGAGAACAGTTAGCATATCATAAACGTGAATTGTTTATGGCTTATGCAATTTGCCTGGCCACGCCTCTCAATTAAAACTTGGCTGGTGAATGTAAATGTGAATGTGAAATGAAATGAAATTATCCCTCATTGTTTTGATGTTATCAGCTGAGCGTTACTATCCTGGCAAAGCACTCTTCTGCTACTGCCTGTTTGTTGCATGTTGGCTAACAAAATAATTGACAAAACAAATCATTTACGTGGCAAAAGTTTCAGGCCCAAAGCCACAAACACAACCACAACCGCACACGGCGGCACAACACGCAACATGTACAAGTATTTTGACGACAGCAAAAACTAAAAAAAAAGAAATGAAACAAAGGGAAAACAATAGCAAAAGTATAAACAAAATAAAACAAAACAAAAATCAGCGTGTTCTTTGCCACAAATAAATACATGTTTCTATATAAATAACTGCATAATAATGCGAGACAACCAATGTTGCAATCTTCTGGGACAGTTTCCAATGACACTAAATTACACAGAGCATATAGCAAAATCTCGACTGATTAAAGAGCTTTAATTTATAGCAATATGTGCACTATAATTTAATATAAATCCTTTAGCTATTTGATCACAACAATTTCCACTCAATTTATTTTTTATGCTTTTTTATTACTCATAAAATTATGTTTATTTTTAATGCACACAAATCAAACATTACGCATACGCCGCGTATTTCAACGCAATGGTTAATAAATTCAATTCTATGATTTATTTAACTATTTATTTTATGTTTTATAGCCTTTTCCGGCTAACAAGCGTGTTGAATAAATGTGCAACTGTTAATTCCAGTGAGTGTGTGTGAAACATCTGCCAAGATGCCTGTTTTGTTTGTGCCATAAAACTGATTGACTAGACAGTAGTCCGCATTGATTTACAATTGGCAGTAATGTAGATTGAACACTTACCACTTAGCACTGGCCATTGGGAGCTGTGATTTATATTTCATTATATTTTTCGAAATGTAATCGAATGAAATGCAAACCGCTGTTTAAATCACATTATGGTCGAAAAACCGCAAATTTGCCGCCTCTCGCAGGGACATGTCAAGGGTGTTTATTTGGTTTGTGGCTCACAGTCGATTGCCTGATTTACACACACACACACACGGGCAACACTGTAACAGTCAACATGTTAACAAGTTGTTAAACACACACTGTGTTTTTTTGCGGGGGGCCAGCCTATTTTCAGGGCCAAAATCCCCACATTTATGGCTATTAGTTTTTGGTTATCGTCAGCGTCGATAAACGTTACAGCGAGTTCCTGTCCCTCTTGACCATTTCGTGCCTGACTTTATGGCCAACAAACGGCGCTAGGCCTGACAAATGTGAGCTCAAGTGTCTCGATCTTATTGCGGCTTATTACAATCGAATTGCTGCTTATTGTCCCACACAGCGGTCAATAGTTTTTATTGCCAATTCATGCGAATAATAATAATTATTATGTGTGAACTCAATTTGCAAGATTTTTATACATTTGTAATGCAATAAATTAAAAAGAAAGTCGTGGAATATAAAAGAATATAATACATATTAAGTGAATTATAAAGAACGTTAATTGAAGTGTAGTAAAATATATTATACGTAGAATTTACAGTGTCTAATTAATATAAAAATAATATGTAGTACTAACATGTACAATTACAAGCAATTTTTATATGAATTTAAAGCACTTGCTTTAATTAAATATTGATACAAAGTATAGAAAACACAGAAAACACACATAATTGACATAGTTACACTAAGTAAATTGTCCCATTTTAAATAGCTAAAGTTTTCAGACGTTTCACTTGTAGTTTAGTTTATGAAAATTTGCTGAAATTGATGTGCGTAATTCTCCAGACTCTAAAGCTGCTCGTCCCTGAGAACATGAGCTAAGGTGACGATTGGGCAAATAAATAGAGTTGCCATCGAGTATAGTATATATATATTGTTTATTGGGGCGTGAAAAACTTAACGGCAGTTTAATTGTGCTCGAGTATCTCGTGGAAAACGGGGCCAACATATGCCATCCAAGTTGAATGCTCATGGAGAATTGAGTCACTTGGTTAATCAAGTTTTCTGCGCCGCTCTTGGCCGCTTCTTCCGCTGTTTATTTATGTACTCGTATGTGTGTGTTGTCTAATTTATATGTGTTGTCTGCTTTGCAGACTTTTGCACCAGCAAATTGTAACGATAATAAGTATAAAAATTTCAACGGCTTTGTCATCGTCGCCTCACAGCTGGCTATAATTACGGGAAAAAGAAGACGCCGAAAAGCGACCAAAACTACGAACTAGAGACGCAAAAAATCTGTATGAAAATCCACTCATTACCTGTGCATATTTTTGTAGTTACAGCATCCCAGCCACGCCCACCAACCTGCCCCTCTGAGGGGCCACTGCAGCATCAAAGCAGCCGTCGTATTAACTTTTCATCCAAAACAGGCAGCTCCTCCCCTCGATTTCTCGCTCTTTGCCCCAAAATTGCAGCTATTAAAATTGAAAAATCAAAAATTTGGTGTGTATGTAAGAAACAGGTGTGAGGGCAATCGAAAGACTGGGGGGTGAGTAATGGAAAATTCCAAGCATATCAAATCCATTTGGGCCACAATTGCAATTGCAATTGCGAATGCGAATGGAAATGCATCTCGCAGGTGCCGAGATGCTCGCTAATTTATGAGCTGTGTATTGTGGGTTAATGTAACCGTAAATTGCCAGTTTGAGTTGAACAAGATGTCGAACCACTGACAAGGCCAAAAGGAAAACCAGAGCAGATACGACCAGGTCAGCACAAAGCCCAAAGAGCCGCACGCTTCACTAGCCCACAAAAGACCAGTACAAAAACAGTTAACAGCATTAAAACAGTTGGCCAAAAAGAGCAAGCAACGAGACAGCAGCAAAATAAAGAATGAAGGCTTAAATGCACTTAATTGAAATCGAATTTAACTAGTTAGTGTCACAGTAAGTGATTAAATTTCAAGTCGATTAAAACCGAATTTGCAGTACAATTGACAGTAAGAATATAATAAATATTAAAAAATAATGTTTAAATTTGGCAGCTTACTTCAGCCCACCGCCCAGTGATATATTTTTATTAGCATTCCAGGGAAATAAATATTTATACAAATAAGTGTATTGAGCAGGTATTATTCTAAGAACCAATAAGTTTATTTATTTTAGCCACCTGACAGTTCTTGTAACAAAGAAATTCCCCGATTTATTTGGATTATATTCTAGCTCTTTTAATTCAGAGAAATTTTCAATTATTTACATTTCTATAACTTTACGAAGAACTGATAATTTTCCAGCGAAAAAGATTTTTAAAGTCCCCGAGATCTAAAGTCTTATAAATACACACAATTTTGACTGATGTTCGTCATATTCAATCAAATACAGTATCTAATATAAGGCCTATAAATATTTGTACACTAGTATTAACTGATTGATGTTTTGCTGTCAGGAAACCATTTGCCAACAGCGTGAAAAATACTCTCACTACAGTTGTCAGTTGTTGTTTTAGCCATTTCCATGCACATTTTGACCTTTGTTTTTGGGGGCTTACGTGTTTCAGTCTCTTTGGTTTATTGATTCCAAGTGTGAGCCACTTGATTCACTTTGGAAAGAAACTGAAGCGAAGCAAAATAATTAGCAGATACTCGAAAGGTTGGATCATAAATTCAACGCCGACATTCCATGTCAAGGCTCAACGGCAAATCGATTGATAAATTAATCAAAATTAGGCCTTGAAAGTGTATCGTATAATAAATATTTATAAGTTCTACTCGTATATATTCTCACTACTCTGTAGTCCTTACTTTGGCGTGCCTCGATGTGAAATTTTCAATTTCAACTGCAATTTAAACGTCCATCAATAACCAGCAAAGGCTGCCAGTCAGTCAGGCAGTGGGGCAGGGGCTTGAGGGGTTGCTCCAGGCCGGGCAAATCGCCAGGAAAACGTTAAAGCACAGATTAAATTGCACTTGGTATTTGTTGTGGGCCATATTTCATGCTCTGCGTACAAATCCGAGAAATGAACTCGGTCTGACAACGAAGCCACTTAAGCCGACTTGAAGTCATCACACACAGCGCCAGACAGGAACAGGGAGTGGGGCGGAGTCTACTACTTGCAGGAGCTATACCCAGTAGCGAGTGGGTGCGACTGACAAATGAAGAGTGACATTTACAAAACAGCTAAAAAACAAAACCAAATCATTCGCCTGCAACTTGTCGCGACAGTTGAGTTTTTAAAAGCAACTTGTTGTCATAAGGCCGCGAGTTCTGCGCTCTCTTCTATCTCCCTCTCCCCCCCCCTTTGACGGCTGCAGTTGGCGGAGGGGGCAGGGTGAGAAGGGGGAGCATCGTATTGTTGGGTACGTGAAAGATTTAAAATAAAACCACTTAGCGGCTGCTTCAATTTTTGACAATTCCTAAAGCCTTCGCGTGGGCGTGATAAAGTGTCCTTAGGGATTCAACACAATTGTCACAGTTTAGCATTTTTAAACACTAAGGCTTGAAAAAAATACAATTGTATGTATTTAAGTATAAATAAGCAGCTAAGAAATATATTTAAAAAAATAATTATTCCTTTGAAAATATATTTTTATTTATTTTGAAACATTAAGCAGCCATTTAAATTATTTTAGTAAAGAAATTATTTATAAAACAACACTTGGTTGCCTTGAAAATGTAAATGAATAATGATCAATTACAAAACTAATTAAAGCCAAAAAGTAAATCTTACTTGGAATATTCAAAATATTTATAATAAATAAATAAATACTTGGCATATATAAATAAAATATATACCTGTCAATTCTGCATTTTGTTAATTACCAAATTACCCATAAAGTTTTGTTTATTTTGAATGCAATTTAAACAATTAATGTCAATCTGCGAACTGAGCAAATAATTGGATTATTTGAAGTGAATACGAATACTCGTACTCGTACTCGTATTTAGTTAATTCTGGCTAATCAAATTAAATGAATTTCAGCTGTTTGGTCTTTTGATTTTCCCATTTCCATTTCCACTTCCACTTCCCATTTGACTTCTCTTTTCTTTGTATATTCAAGTCAATTTATTGTGTTGCATTTCAATTATTTTAATGCTAAAATAAATAAAGTCGCTGCGGTTGCGAAATGTTTATAAACAGCAAAACCGAAATATATAAACTATATTTTAAAATATATATATTTATGTTTGTGTGTGTTTATTTAAATTAAACCACAAAATATATGAACTGTAAAATTACAACAACAAGTAGATCGGCCACGGCATCGAAGGCACCCCAAAATAGCTAAAACACTAGGAATATGAATATATATCGAGTATATATTGTTTTTGTGTGCATTTTAGTTGGGCTCGCTGCTCACCTGCGGCGCTTTTCAAGTGCTGCTGTTGACTGCCACAACATCATTATCATCTTCTGCTTCATCAACATGCTGATCATCATTGTCTCGCTGGCTGTCCATTTCAATAGAATTTATTTTGTATTTTTAGCGCACTTTTCATTATTAACTAAAAACTGTCAGTTAGGCACACATATACACATGTACATAGGTGTAATTCATACACCTGCACACACACACACACACACACTCACTTGTTCAGTTGATTTGAATGTCAGACTGGCAAGCATTCAATGCTTGAGGCAGCTTCGTCCCACAGTCGGCACCGGAAATTTTGAACATGTGGAAAGTTGTCAACATTTCAAACGCTGAATGGCGCAACAAGTTGCCAGCAACAAAATGGCGGAAACGTGTCGCTGTCAACGCTGACGTAGGCGTCGGTGTTGGCGTCGGCGTCGCTGCCCGAGACTTGAATCAAAGTTTTTAGTGCGCCTGTAAATTTATGAAATGAATTTTTAAACGCAACTTTAAACTTTTTTATTGCTTTGAGAGTTGCAACAGGAGTCGCAGGAGACGAGGCAAATGCAGCATCCTAATTGTGGCAAACTTTCGTAGTCTCTACGATAGCCAGTCCTTCAACGCCCCTACCCACCCTCCTTCTCTCTCTCTCCCTCCCTGCTGTCTGTGTTTGGTGAGCCGCCTGTTCGCTTTTGTCCCTGTCGCTGTTCATTGACTTTGGCAGCAACAACGGCTACGACAACGTTGTGAATGTTGCACACACAAGTTACACACACCCACACACACGCACACACACACACATGCGGAGAGTGAGTCAAACGCATTGTGACTTTGTTTTTAATACACTCCAGTGGGCGCTCCATCGATCGACAGGACAAACAAGTCGCCTGTCGTTGTCTGCCAGCCGCAGTTCATTACTCCTCCAGCCATGTCCTCTGGCCAGTTTTGTGCACTGACTTTTCATGCTCTCATATTTTTTGCTACGCCACGCCACGCCACGCAACGCAACGCAACGCAACTTCATGTTATCCTTTTGCCTTCACATCGGGCCATGACAAAGATAATCAGACATGACTTCAACGGATATTGGCCACGTTTCGCTTCATGTTAGCCAAGTTAATCCACTATTCACATCAATATCAATTGCCAACTCGCCGTTTTGTTTATGCCAAACTTTGTTCAGTATAAATTCTTAAATTGTTATTAGCTATTTAGCTGACAGAACTCGGCATCCCCAGACAACTCTTTGGGGCTTATTTCTAGGCAAAAGTAAACCTAAAGAGTTGTACTTGAAAGTTGTTAATAAAATACTCTGTAAAATTATTTTTTTAAATAACTGATCAATTTAATTTAGCACATTAGCATTGCATGTAGCATTTAATGATACCCAATATATAATAAACAGTTGAAAGTCCTTAAATAAATTTTAAATAGTTGGAAACTAACAAAAATTTTGAAATTTGTGTGAACAAAATAAATTGTCTGCTTGTCAGTTATTTTAATGTATTATTATAACTTGTATTCAAAAATATTTGCCTTGAAATTTCATATCTTATGATAAGAGCTGCAGCCAACTTAACTAGCCCAGTGTTGCCAGATCTTTCCCAGTGTCAAGCTCTATAGCATTGCCATGCTGGCTTAAATAGCCAAGTGTATGAGGCTGGCGTCTGTTTAATGTTGGCCCATAGAGATGAGGACTCTGGCAACACAGCGAAATATTCGTGTGCTCGGGATGTTTGGCATTTTGGCCACATCATCATAATTTGTGAATGGAGCTGGCAGGAAGTTGCTCGTGTGCGTGTGTTGAAACAAGTAGCCAAGTTTATAGTGAGGGGCCAAAGGTTGGGCAAGTGGTTGGGCAACCTTGTCATATCCTGTTGACGTCGCTGACAGACGTGCGCGCAACATGCTCAGGTGGACGGTCTACCCTCTTAACCGCGCCACTGCCTCCTACCACCACAACTCGCCCGTACCTCTGGTGGCCATGGCGGAAGTGTGAAATATTTTTAGAGCACTCTTTCTTCCACGTTCAACAAATGGAATTTTTCGTTGAAGCGTATTTTATTGGCATTTTGCAGAAAATTTGTGGCTGCGCTATGAAAATGCCTCAAATTGCGCTTCAAACTGGCGACGCAACACATTTTTGCTATTACATTATTATTTTTCCTTTAAATATTTCATTGGGGTCTTTTCAGAAAAAATGTTCCGCGTTCCTCAGTGGAAATCTCAATTAAGCTGAATTACCCAAAAACTGCCAAACATTTCGTGCATTTTGGTGTGCGCAGTGCGTATAATTGATTTAGCCAAATTGTTAACGAATCAAAGTGGGCAAATTGTGCGTGCGACTAATGTGCACTTGTTACCGTATTGTGTGCTGCCCGAAAGAGGTCCTGAAGGACACGGCAATAAAAGCTGGACAGCATAGAGCCCACAAAATGTGTAACCTTTTCATTTTACGCACACGTTGCATCAATTGTTGGTATGTTGCATAATTATGCGACAGTTGTCAATGAATTTGCATGCTGTTGCAATTTTCGTTTTGGCCAAGTTTACACCAGAGACAGTCACGGCTGGAAGGGGCTAACAAAAATGCAACAAATTAAAGCGAATTCAATTACTAATTAGGAGTGACTGAAGTGTCGGAAATTAAGCTTCAATTTTGGCAGTGGGAAAACAGAGGTTAGAATAAGTGTAACCAATGAGGAGAAAGAAAACTTAGCCATTCTAATTCCCTACTACTGAAATAAAAATTTCTGAAATCATGTAGTGTTTAAAATATTCCCCAACGCGATATTTTTAAACACTGAAAGATTGTTGCAAATTGCTAGGATTGTACAAGTTGCAACTACATGAAAATGACAGCATGAAATTGCTGCAAATTCCACACCTGTCAGCGGCAAACACACAATTTAGCGGCATACCCGGATACATTGAGTGTGTGTGCCAAAACATTGCATGTTTTAGTTTGCTTTATGCTGTTCTTTAGCTAATTAAATCAACTAAAACTCGTACAAAGTACAAAATAGTGGATTATGATTTAGGTGGAAATTTGCTCAGACACCCGCACTACGAAATTTAGGTCAATTATGCGATTTGTCGCGCCACAGACAAAACATGATGACGACGTTGATGAGAATGAGTTTGAGGAAGAGAATGGAGGAGGAGAAGAAGGAGGAGGAGAAGAAAGCACATCCATCAGTCACGCATCGCACGTATGTCACTGCCATTGAATGGCTTTGAGATGAGCGAGTGTTTTCTGTGAATCCAGTGTTGTAAAAGTCAGATGGTTCTAAAAGCTATATCGTCAAAAAAGCGCTAGTTCCAAAAGCAATTTTATGTTGAAGCTGTTTCTTTAATGCTGACTAAAGATTAACGATTAAGAGGAACTTAATTCCTTTGAAGGTTGCTTGTTCTCATTTTAATAAACATAAAAAATACTATCTGATTATATTTACAAAGAAACTAATAATAAATCTAACTCTACCGCAATCACAGTTAGTGGTCAATTCACATATAAAAATATATTTTCTTTCTTTTATTGTGGTTTATTTAAAGGTGTTCACATTTTAATATATGTAATATTTATTTCTTAGAGCGGACTGCACTTGAATCTCTTTCGTTTAATGGGCGGGCGATATAGCGCCGTGCGAACGGCTTCTTCAAAGACCTCCCTCACCCCCTTTTGGGTAAGAGCTGAGCACTCAATGTACTTGGCGGCTGATAGTTCCTTGGCCATAGCCAACCCTTGAGCGTGCTTAATCGGCCTCTGATTTTTTATCTTTAGTTTCTCAATCGTTTCCTTGTCGTCGCGCAAATCGAGCTTTGTACCCACCAGAATAATGGGTACATTGTTGCAATGATGACGCACCTCGGGAAACCATTTCTCACGAACGTTCTCAAATGATTCTGGATAGACCAGCGAGAAACAAATGAGAAAGACATCAGTTTGTGGATAGGAGAGCGGACGCAGTCGATTGTAATCCTCTTGTCCAGCCGTATCCCAAAGTGCCAGGTTAACGGGTTTGGCGTCGACCATTACGTTGGCTGAGTAGTTGTCGAAGACGGTGGGAATGTACTCCCTCGGGAAGGCGTTGGTAGTATAGCTGATTAGCAGGCAGGTCTTACCCACGGCGCCCTCGCCAACTACAACACATTTGATTTGCTCCATGACGTTGTCTCTTTTTGTGTTTATTGTAGGAAGTTTAGGAATTTGCACGGCAGCAGTAGTGAAGTCGTTGAAGTTCCGCATTAAAATGAACGTGAATAAAATAAATCGGTTTGAGAATCGATGTGTTGAGGTTATAATATACTGGCGATATATTGACACATAAGTAATGAATATTTTAAATAAATCAAGAGAAATAAAAGAAATTGGATTATTTTTATTGTATTTTAATCGTATTATGAGCTCAACACAGTTATAAACTAATAATAAATCTAACTCTACCGCAATCACAGTTAGTGGTCAATTCACAAATAAAACAAGAGAGAATGCTATAGTCGCCTCGCGACTTTAGGATACCCGTTACTCAGTTTCAATATGTTATTAATAATGGTGATCGATAAGATAGCTTGGCAAACAGAACATTTCCATACATATTCATGTTTAGAGCATAATTCCGACCGATCGTTCCTATGGGAGCTATACGATATAGGAGTCCGATTTGGATCAAACTTGGTCAGTATATATATATTACTGGCAGATGTATTCTGTGTGAGTTTGATAAATATAGCTTAGTTAACGCAAAAGTTTTTCATGCTATTTCATATTTGGAGCGTATTTTTTACCGATCGGTCCTATGGGAGCTATACGATATAGTTGTCCGATTTGTATCAAACTTGGTCAGTACATCTTCTTCCTAGACATGTACTTCCCGTGTAAATTTGGTTTAGATAGCATAGCTACCAAAACTAAACATTCTAGTTTTACCTGTGCATTTACCTTTATATGAAGATAGAACGCCCTAAAGTGGGCGTACTTGTACTGCTTGGGTATTGTACCATTTCATTTCATTTGCGACCCCTATCATTTTTCTAGCTCTTATAGTCTCTGAGATCCTTTTGTTCATACAGACGGACATGGCTATATCGACTCGGCTATTGATGCTGATCAAGAATATATATACTTTATGGGGTCTGCCACTCCTCCTTCTCCCTGTTACATACATTCCAACGATTACAGTATACCCTTTTACTCTTCGAGTAACGGGTATAAATATATTTTCTTTCTTTTATTGTGGTTTATTTAAAGGTGTTCACATTTTAATATATGTAATATTTATTTCTTAGAGCGGACTGCACTTGAATCTCTTTCGTTTAATGGGCGGGCGATATAGCGCCGTGCGAACGGCTTCTTCAAAGACCTCCCTCACCCCCTTTTGGGTAAGAGCTGAGCACTCAATGTACTTGGCGGCTGATAGTTCCTTGGCCATAGCCAACCCTTGAGCGTGCTTAATCGGCCTCTGATTTTTTATCTTTAGTTTCTCAATCGTTTCCTTGTCGTCGCGCAAATCGAGCTTTGTACCCACCAGAATAATGGGTACATTGTTGCGATGATAACGCACCTCGGGAAACCATTTCTCACGAACTTTCTCAAATGATTCTGGATAGACCAGCGAGAAACAAATGAGAAAGACATCAGTTTGTGGATAGGAGAGCGGGCGCAGTCGATCGTAATCCTCTTGTCCAGCAGTATCCCAAAGTGCCAGGTTAACGGGCTTGGCGTCGACCATTACGGTGGCTGAGTAGTTGTCGAAGATGGTGGGAATGTACTCCCTCGGGAAGACGTTGGTAGTATAGCTGATTAGCAGGCAAGTCTTACCCACGGCGCCCTCGCCAACTACAACACATTTGATTTCCTCCATGACGTTGTCTCTTTGTGTGTTTATTGTAGGAAGTTTAGGAATTTGCACGGCAGCAGTAGTGAAGTCGTTGAAGTTCCGCATTAAAATGAACGTGAATAAAATAAATCGGTTTGAGAATCGATGTGTTGAGGTTATAATATACTGGCGATATATTGACACATAAGTAATGAATATTTTAAATAAATCAAGAGAAATAAAAGAAATTGGATTATTTTTATTGTATTTTAATCGTATTATTAGCTCAACACAGTTATAGACTAATAATAAATCTAACTCTACCGCAATCACAGTTAGTGGTCAATTCACAAATAAAGCAAGAGAGAATGCTATAGTCGCCTCGCGACTTTAGGATACCCGTTACTCAGTTTCAATATGTTATTAACAATGGTGATCGATAAGATAGCTTGGCAAACAGAACATTTCCATACAAATTCATGTTTAGAGCATATTTTCGACCGATCGTTCCTATGGGAGCTATACGATATAGTTGTCCGATTTGTATCAAACTTGGTCAGTACATCTTTTTCCTAGACATGTACTTCCCGTGTAAATTTGGTTTAGATAGCATAGCTACCAAAACTAAACATTCTAGTTTTACCTGTGCATTTACCTTTATATGAAGATAGAACGCCTTAAAGTGGGCGTGTCAAAAAACAAAAACAAACTTGTACTGCTTGGGTATTGTACCATTTCATTTCATTTGCGACCCCTATCATTTTTCTAGCTCTTATAGTCTCTGAGATCCTTTTGTTCATACAGACGGACAGACGGACATGGCTATATCGACTCGGCTATTGATGCTGATCAAGAATATATATAATTTATGGGGTCTGCCACTCCTCCTTCTCCCTGTTACATACATTCCAACGATTACAGTATACCCTTTTACTCTTCGAGTAACGGGTATAAATATATTTTCTTTCTTTTATTGTGGTTTATTTAAAGGTGTTCACATTTTAATATATGTAATATATATTTCTTAGAGCGGACTGCACTTGAATCTCTTTCGTGTAATGGGTGGGCAATTTAGCACCGTGCGAGAGGCTTCTTCAAAGACCTCCTTCACCCCCTTTTGGGTAAGAGCTGAACACTCAATGTACTTGGCGGCTGACAGTTTCTTGGCCATAGCCAATCCTTGAGCGTGCTTAATCGGCCTCTGATTATTTATCTTGAGTTCCTCAATCGTTTCCTTGTCGTCGCGGAGATCGAGCTTTGTACCTACCAGAAGAATGGGTACATTGTTGCAATGATGACGCACCTCGGGAAACCATTTCTCACGAACGTTCTCAAATGAGGCTGGATAGACCAGCGAGAAGCAAATGAGAAAGACATTGGTACTTGGATAGGATAGTGAACGCAGTGTTTCGTAACCCTCCTGTCCAGCCGTATCCCAAAGTCCCAGGATAATGGGTTTGGCGTCGACCATTACGTTGGCTGAGTAGTTTTCCAAGACGGTGGCAATTAACTCCCTCGGGAAGGCGTTGGGAGTATAGCTCATTAGCAGGCAGGTCTTACCTACGAAGCCATCGCCAACTACAACACATTTGATTTCCTCCATGACGTTGTCTCTTTTTGTGTTTATTGAAGGAAGTTTAGGAGTTTGCACGGCAGCAGTAGTGAAGTCGTTGAAGTTCCGCATTAAAATAAAGGTGTATAAAATAAATCGGTTTGAGAATCGATGTGTTGAGGTTATAATATACTGGCGATATATTGACACATAAGTAATGAATATTTTAAATAAATCAAGAGAAATAAAAGAAAATGGATTACTTTTATTGTATTTTAATCGTTTTATGAGCTCAACACAGTTATATAAAAAAAAACCCACCGCATACTAACCTTTTTGGCAATACCTTTTAGCTTTTAAGATAATAAAATTGGAAAATCTAGCCGTAAATTGGCCAAAATTGCAACTCTGTCACGGGTTGAGTGGAGACAGAGGCACAGCAGGTTGCTTTGCGTAATTATTTGTCAAATTCACACTGTCCACTAACGAGCTACAGGCAGCCAGACAGAGAGACAGTCATAAAGGGAAAGACGTCACCCACACGCCCACAATTTGGCAAATCAATCAACAGTTCTGACGGTTTGTCAGCATACAAATAAATTCATATTGTTTATGATTAGGCCTATTGGGTCTATCACAACATCCGTTGTGAACCAACGGAAGTAATTACCAACATTTTGTGACGAATATTGGTAATAACCATTCCGAAATTCGTTAGCCAGATAAGATTAAAGCCGCACGCAATTCTCCAAATTAAATTTCCTCGAGCATAAAATTCTGTTCCGCCGAAAAGTATGCAACAGATAAATGAACCCACAAATTACGCATGTTTTCTTCGACTTGCTGACCACTAAAGTATTTTCTTGATAGTATTATCTTAACCAATATATATATATATATATATATATATATATATATATATATATATATATATGTTAATATTAAAAACAATCTAAAACAGAAAATTTAAATTAACCGCAATCAAAACACAAGTTCATAAATAAATTATTTATCTTTCCTTTGTGGTAACTCATAATTCATATAGTTGTTACATTTATAGAAGTGTCTGCATTAAAGTAGTTGACACTTGACTTCCCTCCGCCTTCGATTTTGATAGCGAAGCACCGAATGTACGGCTTCATCAAAGACCGTCTTCACGCCCTCTTGGGTTCGAGCCGAACATTCCACGTACTTGACGGCTTCGAGTTCCTCGGCCATGGCCAATCCTTGTGTGTACGTTATTGGGCTTAGATTCTTGTTCTTGAGTTTCTCAATCGTTTCCTTGTCGTTACGCAAGTCGAGCTTTGTACCTACCAGAATAATGGGTACATTGTTGCAATGTTGACGCACTTCGGGAAACCATTTGTCACGAACGTTCTCGAATGAGGCTGAATTGACCAGCGAGAAGCAAATGAGAAAGACATCAGTGTGTGGATAGGAGATTGGACGTAGATGATCGTAGGCCTCCTCTCCAAATGTATCCCACATTCGCAGGGTAATGGACTTCGCTTCAACCATCACGTTGGATATGAAGTCATGGAAAATGCCGGAATTGTACTCATAATCCGGAAAGTTGTTTGTAGTATAGCTGATTAGTAGGCAGGTCTTACCTACCGAAGTGTCACCAACAACAACACATTTCATATCCTGCATGACGTCGGTGTCACAGTTTTTCTTTGCGTGTTGTTGTATAGTTTGTACAAGACACAGTGCAGCAGTTGCAGTTGCAGTTGAAGTTCCACAAGAAATGATATGAAACTTAAATCTGGAAATAAAATCGCATTAAAAATCGATAAACTACAATGCAATATATCGATTTTAATGCAAAGAATCGATTAAACCAACAGTGTCGTGAACAATACAGAAGAATTAATGAATAAATTAATTTAATAAGCTATTCACTTATCTGAAATGTTAAGATCTGTTTCGAATTTCAATTAATATATAAAAAAAGATAATTTTCACAGTAAAAGAAACGCACATTTTGTGACAAATTTCTCGGAGTTTCAATAACCAGAAATGGTTAATCTCATTACTAACTAATTCCATTCCGCGCAAAAGTATGCAATGAATATTTGGACACTCACAATTTTCGCCCATGAGGCTTATCTGCATTTGTTCCAGCCATTCCCATTGTCATAGATTTGTCATTAACCCAATAAATTTTCATTTCGTTTGCATTATCCGACATAATTCACATAAAATCACACATAATTTGCTTTGTTACGTTTATTTACAATTTTTATTTTTTATTGTTTTTATTACATTATTACTCTTGAACAGTAAATTATGTGTTAATACATAAACATATATAAATAAATTGTGTTTTCTTTGTTGAAATACATTTTCAATTGTATGAGTGTTTATTATTCCACACAAAAGCACATTTTGGCAAAAGTCGATGCATAAATTAGCGTTTTTTTTTTGTTTTTGTCACATTTAGTTGCTTAATATAAGTATTTATTTAATTAGTGTACATTAATATCATTAAATAAACTTTAAAACTACGCCCAATTAAGGCAATCAAAATGCAGTCAAGGGCATTTATATTTTAGTTTAACAATTTATTTTTTAGTTATTGCACTTTCTGCACCTGTGGATAACTATTTATATAATAATAAAAACAATTAAATAGTTCCATACTCTTTAAGATTTCTTTTTGCGATTTTTGTGGGGTTTATTTTTAGGTATGTGCAATAAATTTGTTCAAATCGATAAGACTATATCTCTAGCTTTTCTTATCTTCGTCAGGTTTTGGAAATCATCTAGATTTATATACAATTAATTATAGCATTTTATTGTTGATTATATTTTCATTTTGATTTCCTTAGAAATTCTATGCACATTTGTCATACAATTCGGGCTGTGTGCCCTGTAACAACATATAAAAATACATTTATGGTGTGTATTTGATATGTAGTTTTAAAATTAAATCGTATGTGTATTCAAATGAACTCATTGACTTTGCCCCCCTCTAATAACGCGCGCTCTGCGCTAACAAATTTAATGCGTTACCCCCCCACACACTCACACACACACGCACACAAACACACTCATACACATATCACGCATTAAAAGACCATAAAAATACTTTGCTCTCGTGCGTAACTCTCTTTTCCTCTTGTCTGTCTGCCTTTCAGCACTCACTTGCTCTTACATTCACACGCACACACCTACACACACATGTAACTAAAGCGAATTAATTTTTGCAAACTTTTTGCGCTCTTGTCCTCTCTCTTTTAATCGCTGTTGCAGAAACAAATTCATAACCACAAATTCTCCGCTCTAGAGCAGAATGCACTTGCGTTTCTTGGGGCCACGAATCGGGGGGCAAAGCACCGAGCGTATGGCCTCATCGAAGACCGTCTTCAAGCCCTTTTGGGTCAGTGCCGAGCATTCCAAATATTTAACCGATGCAATTTCCTTGGCCATGGCCAATCCTTGTGGATACGTAATGGGCGTTAGCTTTTTATCCTTTAGGTGTTCAATTGTTTGCTTGTCGTCGCGCAAATCGAGCTTTGTACCCACCAGAATAATGGGTACATTGTTGCAATGATGACGCACCTCGGGAGACCATTTGGCACGAACGTTCTCAAATGAGGCTGGATTGACCAGCGAGAAGCAAATGAGAAAGACATCAGTTTGTGGATAGGAGAGCGGACGCAGTCGATCGTAATCCTCTTGTCCAGCCGTATCCCAAAGTCCCAGGTTAATGGGTTTGGCGTCGACCATTACGTTGGCTGAGTAGTTGTCGAAGACGGTGGGAATGTACTCCCCCGGGAAGGCATTGGTAGTATAGCTGATTAGCAGGCAAGTCTTACCCACGGCGCCGTCGCCAACAACAACACATTTGATTGCCTGCATGACGTCGTCGTCTCAGTTTTTCTTGATGTTGTTGTTGCTTTAGTTTCTTTGTGTATATTTTATCGGTAGTTTATTAATTTACACTCACACAGCAGCAACGACAGCAGTAGCAGCGCAGTCGTAGCAGTTAACAAGTGTGAGGGAGGCAGCGAGTTCAACAAGTTTTGGCGATTATACAACTCAAGTATTCTTTTTTGTGCTCACTTAAACACGAATATGTGTGTTTGTATATGGGCTATTTTGCAACTGTTAATCTTGACTGATGATTAACAATTGTTATATTTTGTAGATTGCAGTTTAGCCCTTTCTGCCACTTGTTTGTAATTAAATAATTTATGTTCAACCCGCGTATGGAAATCTGTTCACGCACAGCTAAAACACACCCAAACGCTGTGAAATCGACGCTGTTACTGAAGCGCAGAGAGCGATCAACAGAAAATTTTGTTTGCTCTCTATGTTGTTGTAGTTGCCACTGCTCAACAGCTGCGCGCACAGAATAGTTGTCCCGCTCGTGCACACGTGTACTCAGTAGAGAGCGTTAAGTATGCCGCGCACGCTCCCACACTAGCGCCTGCAACAGTGGTGTCGCTCACAACAGGCACAGCGCGCAGTGAGTCATCAACGATGGTGATGACGTTGATATGCTCTGAGCGTAGGAGAGCGTAAAGTGGCAGTGAGCGCGAGACAGAAAGAGCGAGAGAGTCTCGCTCTTTGGTTATAACGCGCGTTCACTTGACCTTGCTTTGGTCTTTTTAGTTTTCTATATTTGTACACAGTTTCCATGAAATTTTCTTTGCCAACTGCCAACTTGGTCCGAGACCGTTTTTACAAAATCAGCCATATACGCCTGCATACATTTTCCACGGTATCTTTATACCGTTTGCCGTTTTAATGGACCACAAAAATGCATGCGTTGGCAAAACAATGACGGTCTAGTTGTGGTCAGTTGTGGAGCAGCGAAACCAAAGTCAAAATCGAAATCGAAACTGAAACCAAAACCAAAACCCCACAAAACTGACCCCGAATCCAAAACCAAAACTAGAGAGCCAACAAAAATCGAAAATTCAAAACCGTAAACCAAAATCCGCATCCGCGACTCACAAAAGCGATAGCCAAAAATGCAATGCATGTTTCCGCCTTCCTGGCCATACCTCATCTACCTATCTACCAGCCACTTCAGTACAGGGACCACAGACAATTCTGCTTGGCGAGTTGCCAGTTTAAAACAATTCAATAACAACTTCAACTTATTTGCAAAATATTTCACGCATTTTTAAGTTAATTTTTATTGTTTTATATATAGGTACAAATATATTTTTTTGGTGTCGTAATTGGATAATTGAATAGGCGCTGAAATTGTTGTTTATAATAAATTTAAATACATAAATACTGCATATTAAGTGGATAATGTAATTGATAAAAATTAAACCAGCAAAATGGAATTGTTCAAGTGACATGAATGTTTTTATCGGTGGTGTACAGTAAAAACTGCTTAACAGAAACATTAAGAGTTAAATATAATGAATAATTTAAAGAAGTAACCGATTTTAAATAACATATAATATATATTTTACTTTAAAAATACTTACTGTGAACTTCTGAGTGGGTTCTTTATGTGGACGTTTTACGATACGGGTCAGTAATCTTAAGTTTGTTTTGAATCTGAGTCATGTTTAAATAATTACTACATAAATAGGTTAAATATTCAGAGATATTCTAGTCTAAATTTATACAATCTTCTATGATTGGCAATTTGTCATATCAATTCAATATTATTTGTTATTAAAAAGAATTGGAGAACTGCAAATAATTAAAGTAACAGCGTGAAATATATGACAGAAAATGCAACAATTATTTGATTACTGTCGCAGTCGTTGGCTCGTAATTGGCGGAGTGAAATATATTTATATACATTCATACATATGAAGACCCCCCGGAAGGACCTATATCACGCCCACATGCGTCACAGCTGGGGCCATAAAGCGAAAGAGACTGGAAGAAAGAGAGGGAGTGTGTGTGATTCATAATTGTTGTTGCCGCTAAAGTGGCAGAGAAATGCATAACAAACTGAAAAATATGCAACGCCATTTTTATTGCCACACCAGACACATCAACACACTCACACACACACACACACACACACACAAGCGCACACTTACACAAACACTCACTTTGTTTCACTATAATGAATGAATGCACAACTAAAGAACCGCAGCCTGAACCGATGCCTCTTTTCTGTTCGCTCTCCCTCTCTCTCTGCCTCTCCTTCTGCACCGCTCTTTATGCTCTCACTCTCTTAGTCATTGTCGATGTCGACCCGAAAACAAATATAAGCCGCATGACTGCTGACCAACAATAAATTTAACACTTTAACTGCTGTGTAAACAAGTGAATGAAATCGGAGCTGGTAACGGTAATGGTAAAGCTAACGGTACTGCCAACGGTAATGCGAATACTCAGGCGAGTGTTCTTAAAACTGTAATCTCCTTAAATGCAGCAATTTAAATACCTGCTCCATAAAGTCTATAAGTATGGAAAGTTATTATTGAAAGGATATGCTCTTAATGCAGCTGAGCTTTCATTGATTCAATCCAACACAATGTTTAAATCTGATAAAAAACGTAACAATAGTACTGAAAGTTTTTATAGTTAGCGGTTAAAAAATATATAAATGTTTGAAATTAAATATTGTTTTTCTGATTATAGATTAACAAAGAGTTAAATAAGAGTATTCAGTTTCTATGGCTTACATAATATTTAAAATAAAAAGTGAAACAGTTTATTTGCAAAATTAATTCCGATAATTTGAACAGTTCTTTCGTTTAAATATTTTTTTTTGCCAGCTTGTTGCAAATTAAATTTACTTAATGAGAATCGCAATAAAACGCATTTACTGTCAAGTGATAAAATGTCATTTCACTTTGCTTCCCAGCAGTTTTCATTATTTTCCGTCGAGTACTGAATATATGTATATATTTTTCATTTATATGCCACATGTCGCCGATGCCCCGCTCCCCTTCCTGCGCTTGTTGACATGCAGCAATTATTAACTTTTATGCGGCTGCTGCCATGACGCCGTGTGTTTGTTATTAATTTCTTGTTATTTATGCAAATAGTTCACACTTAATACGCTTGTAAATGCCTTTTTTCGCCCTTTTTTTGTTGCAAATTGCTTTGCGCATTACAATAAATTAACGGCATAAGCGAGAAACAACAATTTGTGACACGTTTCGTGCATTTTTTTCGGTTTTTGCCGAGCATTTTTTCGGTTTTTGCCGAGCATTTTTCTTGGAATTTAAAAACTATGTTGCATACCGTAAGGGGCTTGACTCCTTGTCGCTTTGGCTGCTATAAACTCAACTGAGTTATCGCTCGCAGACGTGAAGTCATCTCGGTATGTTGACCATATATAAATTCCATTCAACTACGAGCTGATACAGCCATAGAGAGAAAGAAGTTTGAGCATCTGTTTGGTTTACTGAGGTCACGTCTGTCTGGCCCGTCTTCTGACTGCTTATGAATAAAGTTGTTGGCCATTCTGTCAATACACACATATGCCTTTACCATCATCATCATCATATTTTGTGCTCTGTCGCTGTGTATTCTCCATCCCCCCATTCAATTGGGGTTATTTGTCGCTCTTCGCTTTTGTTGACTTTTTAGCTTTCAATGGACCCCGAACGTCTATTCAATTTTTTGTGTGCTGCTATTAGAGTAAAACACCCTAACCACAAAATACACAACACACTACTCGAGTCCACCCCCTCAAGCAATTCGAAATGAAAAGTTGTCTGACACACATCAACACATAACGAGTAATATATAAATAAAGAAAAGGAAACAAAAAAAAATGATATGTTCGGGGCATATTTGTAGGCAGTAAATAGCAAAACGGCTCGGTGACGAAATGTGTCCTTTGACATTTGATCACATGCCCGATAATCCTGGCCAGAAAACGACTGAAAACACAACCAATGTTGGAGGCTGTCAGCCGCTTCGTGGCTTTTCAACAGCTTCTCCCTCTCTCTTATTTTTTTGGCTCGTTTAATGGCTTGCTGCATTATTTAGCACGTCGAAAGCCAATAAAATGGCTTTAAAATACAGTCCGTTAAGTTGTTGACTTTAAGCCGTAGACAATGCAGCGCATTAAGCGTTCTTCTTGGCAGTCGGGAAGCCAAACAGGCAGCATAGTAATTACGGACTTGCTCTCAAAATAATAGGGCATCAGGCGTTTTTTATGTAACTTGCGGTGACTTTTATGTAAAGCCCTAAAAGTGTTAAAATATGTTTATATTTTAGTTGTAACTAATGAAGTGAAAGGCGTTATAAATAAGAGTATTTACTAAATAAAGTATCTTTGCTAACAAAAAATGATTAGCAAAAAAGTGTAGCATACTTTTGCGCGCGTTGTAAAATTAATTTATGAAGTATTCGCGCCGTTTAACAAACTAAACCATTAGTTAATTTTACTTTTTACTTTAGTTGCGGAAGAGTATCTTCTATGCGTTTCTTGCCTGCTTTCAAAGTATCTCACTCTCAATTACTTTGTTCACACATGTGGCCTGGACTGCTGGATTGGCGCTTTTCAAGTTAATTCGCGACGACTTTTACTTGCAACGGCATCTTAATTTACTTTTGTACTCAGGCTGGTGGCAAAAGAAGTGCAGCCAGGGCCTAAAACAACTGCAGACTGGCAGTAAAGTACTAAAGAAAAGTTAAGGGAGTTGAAAAGAATTACGGCACAATTTCCTGCACAATTTCTTGCGGTTGAACTTGCCACGGAAAGTCGTATGTTGACAGAGAAAAGGCCACACACACACACGCACACATATTCGGAAGATGAAGTTGAAGCTGCCGCTCAGCAGTGCAGTTAATTATAATTAAGCGACGAGTTAACTAACCACTTGCCAGGCACTTGAGAAGGGTTAAGGAGCGTGCATTTGAAAGGTGTGTGGAGAGCGGATGGAGTCGCTTGAGCCGCTTAAATTTGTCAGCCTTAGACGCCATTCTTGTTGCTGGCTTTAATTAAAGCCGTGGCAAGTTCATTAAAATGGTTTTGCAGGCAGCAAACCAAAAAAAAGTAGGCCAGCAAAAGTGTTGCATATTCAATACGGCTTTGGTTGTGGCCAAAAGCGGCGCGAGATGCGAGACAGCCATGTAGCTGTATTCCAATTGTGGCATGCAACAATGGGGCATGTTAGACGTCAAGGAAGCTGTGAGTTGTGAGCTGCGAGCTGTTATGCAAAGCCGCCAGCGGCGACGTTTCTTCATTTGCAAGGACAATGCGACAATGGCAACAGCAACAAACGGGAGGGAGAAAACCAAAAAAAAAGAGAAAAAGAAAGAGAAGAGGGAGAGCAGGAGGGAGAATGATGGGAAGTGATAGAGAAAGCGTTGAATGAATGAAAGCGGCTGACTGAATGCTGCAGGCAGGACACACTCTGCTGGCAGGAATGCTATTATAATAAATAAAAGCTCCTTTCACTCATCATAAATGCTGCACAATGCGATGAATAACTCTAGTCTACAACTGTATAGCTGTATCTATTAGTGTGTGTATCTGTATCTGCGTTTGATTAAAGCGCTGCAAACAATGGAAAAGCCTTTTAATAAAGCTGATGGCTTCAAAACCATTTCGATCGATGACTTGAGGTGCGACTATTGCAATTAACAACAAATGTTGCGCACATAAATATGCTATAAATATAGACACGCACACACACTCACACAGAGACAGGGGCTGCCCTTGGCTATTGCATAAAAATCACATTAACAATTTGCTACAACATGAGTATTTTATTTTTATTGCTGCTTGTTTTATTTTTATTTCATGCGGCGCCTTTTGTGCTATGCAAAACACTCACACACACACACACCCAAACACACACACATTGAGTACACATGTTGCCAGGAAGCAGTTGCTGGATCCTGGATCTGTGTTGTGCAGTGTTGTTGCCATCGAAAAGCGCAATAAAAACGCTTAATTTTTCACTTTTACACGAACGTGAAGAACGCCTCCATTGTTGTTGTTGTTGTTCTTGCTGAGAGGTGTTGACTGTAAGTGTGCTGTCGTTTCTGTGTAAGCCATTTAAAAGTTATTTAATTTAATAACACGCACAAAACATGTACCAAGTAAAAGCAAACGAACATACGAGTACTCGTAAATATGAGACACACACTCACACTCCTACACACTTACAAACCAGGCACCAACTGGCACGCCCCCTGCTGCCCCATTAGAGTCCTCCTCTCACACTCTGCTGTATGTCTTGAAGTTTACTTCCCTGTCACATATCGTTTAACACATGTGCAACCAAAGTTACTCAAGTGGTCTACTTGGAATATATATTTAATAGCAAAAAGCTAGCACTTAGTATTGATTTTTATTTAAACAATAAATAGTCGGAGAATAATAAAAAAATGTGGTAACATAAGTTTGAAGGTGAATTTAAAATATAACAAGTACGAAAGGCTACAGTCGAGCGAGCCGACTGTCAAAGACCCCGTACTCCTTCTAGTGCGCAATTTCTTTAATTTTCGACCGATTTCTCCTAAGGGAGCTATAGTCTATAGTTGTTTGTTTAGTTTAATTTTTGGATTTGAAATCTACTGAAAGTTCTGTTCGCTTGGTATTACAGCTGGAATATGCAAATTACCAGTTGAATTCTCAGGCGAAAAGAAATACACAGTAAGATACAACAGAATTTACAAGAGCATAGTTTAAGCAAAATAGTTTTATGAATAGCGAGCAGCTGTTAATTCTGTTAATTCTGGTATTTCTGTTAAAATATGTGCAAGCGATCAGCTAAAAGTGATGATATTTCCAGCTGATTCACCAGGCGAACAGAATCAGCAGGTAGAGACACGTATAATAATGTTAATGTTAATTCAATGTTAATGTTAATTCAATGTTAATGTTCATTCAATGTTAATGTTATGTCAATGTTAATGTTAAGTCAATGTTAATGTTAAGTCAATGTTAATGTTAAGTCAATGTTAATGTTAAGTCAATGTTAATGTTAAGTTAATGTTAATGTTAAGTTAAGTCAATGTTAATGTTAAGTCTATGTTAATGTTAAAGTACTGTTAAGTCAATGTTAATGGTAAGTTACTGTTAATTCAATGTTAATGTTAAGTCAATGTTAATGTTAATGCAATGTTAATGTTAAGTCTATGTTAATGTTAATGCAATGTTAATGTTAAGTCTATGTTAATGTTAAGTTACTGTTAAGTCAATGCTAATGTTAAGTTACTGTTAAGTCAATGTTAATGTAAAGTTACTGTTAAGTCAATGTTAATGTTAAAGTTAAATAATTTTTGCATGGCGACCTGCTGATCTTTCTGTTTGCCTGGTATTTCAGCAAGAATTAATAACGATTTTGTGCTTTGCAGATCGCAGATCTGTGCGTGGGCCGAAAACGCTTAATAGTAGCATACTTTCGGGCGGCGCATGAAAATGATATGCGAGGACCGACAACGCTTATCTGTAGCATACTTTCGGGCGGCATATGAAAATTATATGCGTGGGCGAACAACGCTTATCAGTAGCATACTTTCGGGCGGCATATGAAAATTATATGCGTGGGCCAACAACGCTTATCAGTAGCATACTTTCGGGCGGCGCATGAAAATTATGTGCGAGGACCGACAACGCTTATCAGTTGCGAGAGAGCAGCAGTGTGGCTAGTTTAGCTATTTTCAAGCTATTTTAGCTTTTTTAGCTTGACTGATCTATTTGCGTCACGAGTTACTATGAATATTATATTGCTTTCTTAACATAAAGCTTGGAAGAAAGCTTTATTGTTCAGTGTAAAGTCTAAGAGTCAAAACTACGCAACTTTGATATTGAATATTTTGGGACTCAGACATGAGATTTTCGATTGGTATGACTTTTTGGACTCGGGAGGACCAGGACTATCGACTGGCATCAAAAAATCGCAATCTTAAATTTTGACGATTTTTGACAAAAATGCAAAGGGGTAACACTGCAAAATTTGTCAAAATGAGGTCAAAATTAGAAATTTGTATTTTAGCATGGAATCGAAGCTACTAGTTGTGGAGAGTCTAAAAAAGCAACGCGTTTCAAAATATCACTTCATTTGGCTGAGAAATGAACATTCAAAGTTGACAATATGAATTTATTGGGATTCGAATTTTCATAACTTTTTAGCTCCTTTAAGTTAATTTTTTGCATTTTTTTTACTAAACAGCGGCAGAGATCTCTGAGCGCTATTAGCGCAGAGAGTGGGAGTCTGCTTAAGCTGTTAATGTTAATGTTTAATCATTTTGGCATTGCTACCTGCTGATCTTTTTATACATTTTATAGCATACGTTCGGGCGGCGTATGAAAATTATATGCGTGGGCCGACAACGCTTATCTGTAGCATACTTTCGGGCAGCGTTTGAAAATTATATCCGCGGGACGACAACGCTGATCAATAGCGAGAGATCAGCAGTGTGGCTATTTTAGCCATTTTAAAGCCATTTTAGCTAGTTTTAGCTTGACTGACGTTGACGTTGCTTTTCGCAACGAATTTCTAAGAATATTTTAATGTTTTCTTAAAATAAAGCTTGGAAGAAAGTATTAAAGTCTAAGAGTCAAAACTACGCAACTTTGATATTGAATATTTTGGGACTCAGACGTGAGATTTTCGATTGATATGACTTTTTGGACTCGGGAGGACCAGGACTATCGATTGGCATCAAAAAATCGCAATCTTAAATTTTGACGATTTTTGACAAAAATGTAAAGGGGTAACACTGCAAAATTTGTCAAAATGAGGTCAAAATTAGAAATTTGTATTTTAGCATGGAATCGAAGCTACTAGATGTGGAGAGTCTAAAAAGGCAACGCGTTTCAAAATATCACTTCATTTGGCTGATAAATGAACATTCAAAGTTGACAATATAAATTTATTGGGATTCGAATTTTCAATACTTGAGGCGCAAACACTTTGTAGCATACTTTCGTAAGCGGCGAGCTGGAAAATTATATGCGCGGCTCGACAATGCTTATCAGTAGCATACTTTCGAGCGGCGTTTGAAAATTATATGCGCTGTCCGACAACGCTTATCAGTAGCATACTTTCGGGCGGCGTTTGAAAATTATATGCGCGGGACAACAACGCTGATCAATAGCGAGAGATCAGCAGTGTGGCTATTTTAGCCATTTTAGCTATTTTTGCTTGACTGACGTTGACGTTGCTTTTCGCAACGAATTTCTAAGAATATTTTAATGCTATCGATTGGCATCAAAAAATCGCAATCTTAAATTTTGACAATTTTTGACAAAAATGCAAAGGGGTAACACTGCAAAATTTGTCAAAATAAGGTCAAAATTAGAAATTTGTATTTTAGCATGGAATCGAAGCAACTAGTTGTGGAGAGTCTAAAAAGGTAACGCGTTTCAAAATATCACTTCATTTGGCTGAGAAATGAGCATTCAAAGTTGAAAATATGAATTTATTGGGATTCAAATTTTCAATACTTTTTAGCTACTTTATGTTAATTTTTAGCCATTTTTTATCAAGGTAGCTAGTTTAATCAGTGTAATTCAAAATTGGGTGCTTCCCAAATAGAAGACGACTATAAAAACTCGATAGTCTTAATTTAAAAATGGGATTGAAAATTATTCGTAACACTAACAATTAACAATTTTCTTTAGTGCACTTAATGGAAAAATTGGCTACTATTTTTTTGAGGTAACTTTAAAAGATTAAAGATAACCTTTAAAAAAGAGCTTTAATTAAAAAGGAGTTTTTGGCGTTTTAATTGCGTTTGCGATAAGATTAAATTTACAAAAACGAACCGAGCTGGTATAAATGAAATATAAATACGCAGACGGCTTGCCAGACCCAATGATATTTAAGCCGCAACAACAACTGCAACAATGCAACAGCAAACGGATTGAAAACAAAGCAACAAAAACGATTGTCAATTTGTATTTATGCTGTGTGTTCGTTTGGTCTTATTTTACAGATTTAACAACAAGCCGACCGCTCACAGATTTGGATTCGTTAAAAATTGAAAAATCAGCAGAGCAGAGCAGAGTACACAAAAAAAAAAGGGGGAACAGAATCAACGAGCAAGGACCAAGGCACCAGGACAAGGACAAGGCCCGAAATCCGCGCCCAAAACAGACCTCCGGCCAAATGCAATAAGCTGCAGCGACGCACAAACCAAAGCCATAAACAAAGCGGTGTCTAAGTCCCCAGGGGAGAGCAGACGTAGTGGAATACCAGCCAGGGACAGGGGTATACGTGGGCAAAGGGACTAACAAAACAGCAACTTGGTTGCCAGCACAGCCGTCAGAATTGCTTTCTTGTACTTTGGACAAGCGTGCGCCGCGGCTGCGCCGTTGCCCGTGTCCTTGTCCACAACAACCGCCATCGGAGCTGCATCCGCATCCGCATTGCCATCGGCAGCGACAGCGACAGCAACAGCGTTGGCCACAATGAAGCTGTCAAAACTGTCCAACCAGACGAACTCACAGGATCCGCAGGCGGTTAACTCGCGCATCTTTGTGGGCAATCTGAATACATTTCAATGCTCCAAAACGGACGTGGAGCGCATGTTTCAGATCTACGGCCGACTGGCAGGTAGGTTCAACCCCCCTTCCCCTCTCTAGACCTGCCTTTGGTTTTTCACCTGGTGCCCTTGATTCATTTGCAGGCATATCCATGCATAAGGGCTATGCCTTTGTGCAGTTCACCAACCCATTCGATGCTCGTAACGCCTGTCACGGCGAGGATGGCAAGACGGTCCTCAGCCAGACGTTGGGTGAGTTTTTCCATTTTTCCATTTTCTTTTCCTATTACCGCTGACTATAAGTGTGTTGGGAACAGAGTTTTTTCTTTTTGGCCATATTTTTCAGCTTTTTATTAAATATTGTTTGTCTGAAGTTCCATATGTTAAAATATTTAAGTTTTTTAAAGTATCAGTAGAGTTTGGAAGTTGTCATATAAAATATTCAATAAATACTTTAAAGACATTTATGTATACTAAATCCTTATTAGCCTACAACATGCTACAATTCTACTACAAAGACCTTTGGTTACTGCAATTAAACTCTATCTAAAATGTTTCTTTAGTTATCTTCCTTTTACTTTCCCAACTGATATCAAAGAACTTGAAATTCTTCACTGACATATTGCATATTTGGCCAGATAGCACTCGTATAAAGTTGTTAGTTGGCTTGCTGAGTGGCTGACTTGCTTTTGCATAGACATTTGCAGACCTTAACCCTCGCCCAGTTGCATGTTCGATGTGGTTGAGACGCCAAGGGTTAATGGCCGCCAACAGCGGAAGTGCAGCACTAAAATCGAACAAAAAACGGAGTAAGAACTCCAACTCCAAGTAGAAGTCGAAACGACTTGAAGGTTTTTAGATGGGCTCGTGGGGCAGTTATAGCCGTAATACCTACTTCGGGAAGACATGGCAACAATTCCTAGCCCTTGGCATGTGTAGTGGCCATATCTTAGCACAGTCGACTGCCGACTGTCTGCGTATTTTGTGCAAACGGAAGTCGTTGTTGCAGGCCGCAAACTTAAAGTGCGGCAAGCATAAATCCTTCTGCGATACTTTTAATGAAATTTCAATGTTGTGCGGGATGGAAATCTACCTGCATTCTGGCCGTCTACCTGTCTGCCTGACAACTGACTGTTTGTCGATTTAATTTAAACGCTTAATGAAATTTCAGGCGTCGACGCGCGTCACTTGCAGCTGCAAACAGATGGACAGCTAGACAAAGGGACATACAGTCAGGACGTAGACAACAGACAACGAGCTGCTCTGACTGAAAGTTGGAAGAGATTCGATTCCTTTGCATTCTTTCATGCGTGTCTGTCGTGTGAGGAACAACTTAATGCACTTAGCGCACTATGTCATAGTCGATTACGACGAAGCAGACACTGCGTATACGTTATACGACTCTTGTCATATTCATACGCCCCGTTGGCGTGCAATGAAAACTTTACAATGCTCATAAAAAGCTTTTTTCCAGCTGTAAGCTTCACTCACTGTGCTTATGTAAATGTGGCATGCTAATTTCACTGATTAGAGACAAAGACGAGTCAAGGAAGAAAATAATGCAAGACACAGTTTTCTGCTTTCTACACTTTATTCCTTTCGCCCAGTGCTCAGTGCTCTCAAGTTGAGTGGTCGCGGTAATATTTCATTGCTACGCGCCATTGACTTTTGGCTCAGAGGATTGTGGCTTGAGGATTGTGGAATGTGGTCTTGGCAAACGTTAAACCGATTTGCTTCAACTGCCGGACTGTAGCTGGGCCATTGCCTTAAAAACTTGTGGAAATCCTTCTTATGCTTTTATCCTTAATCTTAATTATAGTCAGTCTCACTCCGAGTGCCATTTCCACTCCCACACAAACAGTGGAATAAAAAAAAAAATACAAAAGTTTCCACACCCCTCCACAGTAATTTGTAGTTATAGCAACTCCCTCAATCTCAACCGTACTCACTCCCCCTTCTTTGGGGGCTTGTCTTTTTGGGCGCGTTGCTATTTTTTATGTGTTTGTGGTAGCCACCCTGCGGCGCAGCCGTCGCACTTCAAACTTTGTCATGAATTATGATGAACGAGCGCGAGTCCCGAACTTGCCACAAAAAACTGCACATAAAAAACCGAATAGCCGTCACACCCTTTTCATTGGTAAATTAAATTTGGGCGGCACTTTTGGAACCGTGCTTTAAAGTAGGGCTGGGGAGTAATGAGAAATCTAAAGGGTTTAAATTAAAAAATTTATTTATTTATATTTGTTAAAAGGGTTTGTAGTTATGTAGATTTTATTTAATAAATTTCTTGGGTAGAGCATTAACACTTCGCTTTAAAATTCATTTGTCTGTTGGCTTCTTTTAACTTGTGAAAAATCTGACAATGTCTTTTGCCGCTGTAAACTCCGTGTTGTGTTATTTATTAAGATTAATGATTGCGAGTCGGATTAAATTATTAACGTAATGCAGTTGCACAAGAAGGTTTCCTTTTAATCAGCAGGAGCTGCACATTGAGTACATTTGCATAATGAAAAATCAACAGAAAATAAAAAAGTCTAAGCCGTGAAATAATGGAACCCAAAATGCCATTGTCTTCATTACTTTGCCGTCACTTCAAAGGCAAACGAATGTTTTTGTTTATGAGTTTTACACACAAAGCAGTTTCTCTATTGTTCTTGTCTTGATTAAAGTTATTTATCTCTTGGTTTTTTTTTCTTTTTCTTGATTACAGATGTCAACATGGTCGCCGAACCGAAGGCACATCAAATTGGCAGGAAACGACAAAACGTTAGCAAAACTGGCAACGATTGGTAAGTGAACTGAGGGAAAATCAATTTCAAAAACACAATTTCATGCTTGATATTTTAATTTAAATAAACGCCCAGCATTTAGGCAGTTGGTAGTAAGTTTTTTGCACAATTTAACAGCGCCATGTGACGCTCATTTCGAGTTTATTTACATATCATTTAACGGGGCCGAAACTTTGGCCAGAAAGCTCTGTTTATGGGGACTGCCACAGAAATAAATAAATAAATAGGCAACAATCCATCAGGGCATGGACATGGACATGGACGTGGATGAATATGTAGCCACATTCGTAGTCGTATTCGTAGTCGTATTCGTATCCTTTGTCTCACATCAAGTATTTTGACTGTCAACGCTATGCGATTTTCGTTGCCACTTCCTGAGTTGTCACTATGGCGCTATCTCCCTCTCTTTCTCAATCTGCTTCTCTGCCTTTGTTTCTGTCTCGTGGTCTGTGTCTGTGTCTGGGTCAGTTGTGTGTTGAATCGAGTGCTGCGTCAACACACATATGAAACTGAGCAGTAACAACTACAAAAAAAAAGAGAAACAAAATGGCTGCCTGTGACTGACAGCTGCAATGTATGGTATAATATCCTGGTCTTCGTCCTGGCGCTGACATGTGCACTTGTTTGTCCCTGGTGCGGCCTTAATGATGACTGAGCGAACTGAACGCCGCCAACATTCACAATTTATTTGGGGCGCTGTCGTCGTCGTCGCCGCCGTCGACTTGCTACTCGTGTGGAAATATTTAATTTAAGCTTAATGACGCCGAAAGGAAGTGTTTTAAGGCTTTAAAAAGGTAGGCTCTACGGTAAACAGTGCAGAGTATGAACAACTTGATTGTAATTAAAACGCAAACATGTAACGAGCAGTGCGTGTGTGTGTAGGGGGTGTGTGCGAGTGTGTGTGCTGTTCAGGTGGGTTATGGCCTGGTGTTTGTCACTTAAATGCCCATTGACCGCACACAAACTAACCGAAAAAGCCACAATTGTTGGTGCCCACAACCCGGGGCACGTTGGGCGCCAAACGATATGAAAACTGCCTCAATATTTGACCACAAATGGCTGGTGTGTCTGGCATTTGTATCAATCACAGACAAAAGGCCCATGAAGTCGCACATAATTGCCAAATGACAATTGAAACGGTTTCATAGAGACTGAGTGAGTCCTAAACCAATATTGACTGTTGGCCAGGCCGATAAGCAGCAGGAAACCGGCAACAGACAGGCTTGTCCGCCCATTCAATTGTTCTACTTTTGTTTGTTTCTTTTTTCTCCTCTTTTTTTTGGGAGTGGTGGCAACACTGACACTTCAATTAAAGCGCAAATAAAGCAGTTACCGCATCTAATGAGCTGTCACTACTTGAAATTTTCACAGGGATTACTTCTACGACAGCTACTGCTCCTCGGCGCTGCAGCGTGGCGGAGTGGGCGTGGTTGGCGCCAATGGAGTGCGTGCCAAGAAACGCAAGCGTCTGATGACCAGCAACAACAGTCTGGTTGCAGCTGTGCAACAGCAACAGCAGCAACATGGGCAACATCATCATAATGCTGCTGCTGTGGCTGGCGGCAGCTGCTGCCGCGGTGCATCATCAGCAGCAGCAACAAGCGCAAGCAGCGCAGCAGCAACATCAGCACCAGCAGCAGCAACATCATCATCATCAGCAGCAAGTGGCTGCTGTTGCCATGGCAGCAATGGCCAATCTGTTGCCACAGCAGCAACTGTTGCTGCATCAGCAGAATCTGCTGTCGAATGCAGCAGCAGCAGTGGCCACTACAACAGCAGCCACAGCCGCGCCCAATACTCTTCACTGGTCGCAGTTCAAACAGGAGCAGCAACAGCAGCAGCATCAACAACAACAGCAGCAGCAACAGCAACAATTTGTGGCTGCTGCCACGGGTTTCCAGTTGAAGAGCGTCATTGCTGGACAGTCAACGACATCGCCACAGAATACAAAGTCAGCAATAATTGCTAATCAAACAGCGCTTGTGGAACCGTACGGTGCCTTTTCCCAACAGCCATCGCATCACCAGCAACATCAACAACAGCAGCAGCAGCAACAACAACAGCAACAGCAGCAACAACAACAGTTGGGTCGCTTGCTACAACCGTTGACTTTGGCATTGTCCCCACAGCAACCGCAGCCGCTACAATTGCACAGCCAATTGATGCAGCAACAACAACAGCAGCAACATCAGCATCAACAGCAGCAACAACAACTACAACAGCAGCAACAGCAACAACAACAGCAGCAGCAGCTGGCACTGGAGCAATTAAGTTTGCATCAACACTGGGGACCATTCAAAGTCTACAGTAAGTATTCACTACATTTATTCCTTACCCCCGGCATTACCAACAGCAACAACAGCAATAATTGCTGGCAATTTGGCTTTTGCTTTGCTTGCTATTTTATCTAAGTTCTTATGTAGATTAAAAATCGATAAGTAGTAGCAAAATAGGTTTAAAAAGTATTTAAAAGTATATTTACTTTAATTTAAACAAGCTTTGAGAAAGGGTATAGTTGAGAGAGCCGACTGTAAAAGACCCCGTACTCAAGCTACTGCGGGTTTTTCCATACAAATCACAAATTTTTGACCGATTTGTTCCATGGCAGCTATTGGCTATAGTTGTCAGATCCTAACCAACTTTTTAAGGATGTATAAAGTGAACATGTATACATAATGTATGAGTTTGGTTATGCTCGGTTATTTAGAAACACATTTGTTCATATCAATCGCTAGTTCTTGACCTATGCGTCCTATAGGAGCTATAGGCTAAACTTGTGCGATTTGGATGAAACTAGGTAAGGATAGTTATAAAGGTACTATACACATAATGTATAAAATTGGTTAGGGAAGCTCTGATAGTTTCGCAGTTGTGGTGTTTACTGCTATTGTAGTCTAATAGATCCAGATGTTAATGCGGACAGACAGACGTACAAACGGACATTTTTATATCGACTCGGCTGTTGTGACTGACCAGGCATATATAATTAATGGGGTCGGAAACGCCTCCTTCTACCTATTAAGAAACTTAAGTAGTTACAAATTCCCAACCCATATTTGAGCCCTATTCCCTACCGAACTCACCCAGCGTTGTTTAGCCTGTCAGAGCATCAAAAACACTCGATGACGCTGACAATTAATCGCTTTGAATCTCTGTATATGAGAAATGTGTCAAGGTCAGAGACTTGGCGCTCATAAAACTCAACTCGCTACTTTCTGCATTGCCATTTTACTGCAAGTCATTCGCATTGCACAAACTCAAACGCAGTTGCAGTCACAGTTGGATGCCAGTTCCTCATTCCACTCGCAGCAGAAACTGCCACCAGCCTATGTGAATGGTGTGCTCACGCTGAAGGGCAGTCTTTGGGCCAACAACATGCAGTCAAGGCCAACAAACTACAGCAACACAGGTGAACCCAACGCTCAGGTATCGCATGTAAAGCAGAATTTTGGCAACATGAAGTGCTCACAGCAATCAGCTGAGGTCAAGTCACCGCAGCAGCAGCAGGTGGATCCAAAACAACTGCAACGTGATGACTTGAAGGACCAACTGCATAAGAAACTGGATGAACTGCAGTTGGAGCTGAGGAAACAGGATGATCAGTTGATGCAACAGGATTTGCAGCTTGCTGCGCAGGTGACTGCAGCGCAAATACCTGTGCAACAATCGGTGGAGCAGCTTCAGGGGCAGTCACCATCACAGTCACAGTCTGTGGACTTGTCACAGCCTCAGCTGGAAGCCAATCAAGCGGATGGTGAGTCCAATTGTTATGCTAAGATGCAGCTGCTGCAGCAGTTGGCCGAGTATTTTAACCATGGACAGCCACAGCAACAACAGCAGCCTCAGCAACAGCAGCCACAGCCACAACAGCAGCAACAGGCGAAACAGCAACCACTTGGTACAAGTATTGCCAAAGTCTCGACGAGAGAAGCTTTCGTTGAAAATAGTGGGGATAATCCGCATTTGGAGGAGTCAAAGGCAACTGATGATTGTGATGAACCAGAGGAGTCAACCACGGTCAGATACACCACTAGGAAACCAACGACTAGCAAACTCAACAAGAATGAGGAAACCAAGAAAGCACAGCCTAAGAAAAAGCTGCCGTGTTGCAAGAAAAAGAAACAAGAACCCAAAAGGAAGCACTCAAAGAAGCAGCCCCAGGAGCAGCCCAAGGAGCACTGCAAGGAGCTAAAACCTCAACCACTTCATCATAATGCCATGAAACCCAATCTAAGAATCGATGCGATCGCTAACTTGTTGCGATATCGTCAGCAAAGAAGTGATCCTCTGGAAGGAAAACTGCGAGAAACTCTTAATCCGCGAGTTGATCAAAGTGAGAAGAAGTGCAGAAAACGGGCACTGGAGAAAGCGAGCAGAGTGAACCGCAAACAACGTCGTGTTATTACCAGAAAACAGATGCTACAGGCGGAGATTAAACTTTGGCCTATAAAAATATCACATACAACTAGTTGAAGGGGAAATTAAAATGTTTCACTTAATATATTTTATAATTTACACTTAAAAACGTTAAGATACTTATAAAGGAAGTTACGTATCCATCCATTTGTTTCATTTTTAAAACGATAATAGAATTCAAGTCTTGGGACCGTTGAGTAAGATATAGTAAAGAGGTCAGCAGTTTTTATAACTCTTCAATATATTTAAATAAAATTTTTCTTAGACCTTTAACAGCCTTAACATATCCTTCGCACTCTTTGCACTGTTTTCCATATTTTCTTATGGATCTCTTCGTTATTGTTGCAGGCAATCCGGATACATTAATCTGCGGCAATTGCAGGGAGTGCTTCAGCGAGCTGTCTGAGTTATTGGACCACAAGAAAAGTTACTGCAAACTGAGGTTCACATGCAAGTGCCAGGATGTGGCATTTGCAGCAAGTAAGTTATTTCAGTCAGCCAAAGGGGGGCGTGGCACTGTTTGTTGTTTTTGTCGGCAATTAATTTATGATTGTTAAACACTTTTTGCCCAGCACAACGAGGCCAGTTTGTACGTCTCAATGTGTGTGTGTGTGTGTGTGTGTGTGTGTATGTGTGTCTGTATTTATCTAAGGCACATTGTGTGTGTAAATTCCTTGTTTGCTGGAGTCAGCAACATTTGTCTGCCTGACCGTCTGTCTGCGGCATGTCCTGCGCCTGCAGCTGCCTGCAAATTCATTTAAAATTGAGTTATTTATGCGACTAAGCCAGGCCCACACCCAAGCCCACTCCCAAGCCCACACTCATACCCATATCAGCCGACAAAATTCCAACTTAAATAACTAATTAATTCTTGCATGTTTCGCACACACTCTCGCACTGATAGAAACGCCGCCAACGAGCGCCAAATTGCTTTGCGCCGTTTGCAAGGATGCATTCGCCAATCCTTGGGATTTGATGGTGCACGCACAAGCCGCACACATGGTTAACATTTACGAGTTGGGCGATGAGGCCGCTGCCGCTGCTGCCACAGTCGCTGCCGGTGCCACTGCCACCAATGGCAACTGCAATGCCAGCCCCAACAATGCGAACGATGCAACGGCAATTGCAACCAATGGACATGGAATCGCTACGCCAACTGCAACGCCAACGTCGACGCCGGCGTCAGCGTCAACGGCTGTTGCTGTCGCTGCCACTGCTGTCTCTGTTGCAGCCTTTGCTGCTGCTGCTGATGAGGCAGCAGCCATAACAAAGCACATGCCAACGTCAGCAGCACTTAACAAGGAGCCAAATAACAATAACAAAATTAGCAACAATAACAACAACAACAACAACTTGAATGGACACATGTCGCCTACAGTTGCAGCAAACGGCATTGATGTTGCTGCCGACGACAACAACATTGCTGCTGCTACTGCCGCCGTGGCAGCTAACGATGGCAGCGATACCGACACACACTCCATGGACATCAAATTCGCTATCTGCAGCAGCCCCAAGGAGGTGCGTGCCACATGTTGCACATGCCAGCTGTCAGTCTAACTCAACTCATGTATTTTCTTATTGTTGCAGGATCAGCAACGCGATGATCTGTCGCTGGATGGACGACTCTCGAACAGTTCGCCAGCACATAACTCCGACGACATCAATATGAGCATCAAACTGCTCAATGGTTCGGTATCCTCGCGTGGCAGTTCCCCGGGCCTGGAGTCGGATGAGCCGCCGGCTACACGGGCGTGTATTGTGCGTACCCTGAGCATTGTGAGTATGGGCAGTAAATTTTAAAGAACTTTATAGGAAATTGATCCTTAACTTTAAGTGTAGTTTCAGTTTATTTATAAACATTTTACTTTTAACTCGCTGATTTTCCTGCCCATATATTTTAATGTTCTATAAAACTTCTGCTCTTTTCAGGAGGCTGCTGGTACCCCGACCACGCCCACTGCAAATGCTTTAAGCCTCATGTCGAATGGCCTCAGTTTGGCGCTGGCACCGCAATAAGCCAACAATTTAAGCTCTAACTACTGATCTAAGCTGAATTTACAGTAAATAGATACAATCGTATATCAACAAGTTTAGATAGATTTGTGAGCAGATACAGCAGAATTAGTATTTCAAATACGTCAACTGCTTTTGGCTTTTGTGTATGCGATGCAAGTGCAATTTATTCAGTATTTTTGTACTAGACTTGAACTGATAGGGAAACAGTTTACACACACAAAGAAAAAAATAACAGAAATGAACGTAAATTACAGCAAAAACATATCATTTTAAATTAGCAACTAGATATTATGGTAGCTATAACAATTACAATTAAACATAGCATACATAAAGTGTATCAATCTATATATATATATTTATGGTATATGTCTGGTATTGTCTGTCTTTGTTAATTGTGTTCAGGCGAAAAAGTATTTTGGGTTTCAAACTGCATATGAGAACAAATAGGTAAAAGATTGAAGTAGAAAGATGGTAAGCTAAAGGTGTGAGTATATCAAAAATGGAGTAAAATTTATGAGGCATTCTGTAGGACAAATGAGCTTTGTATATAGTTAAAAACAATACAATTAAAAAGCATTAACAATTAAATGGAAAATAACCAAAAACAAATTTATATTTTATACACATACTCGGTATAATTAATTTAATTAATACTTAACAAGCCAAGAACATTATTAATATTCAATATGCGAATGTAGAATAGTATAAAACAACAGGTGTTTCAAAAACAACAACAGCAACAACAACATGGAAAAGTTAGCAAAGCAGCCACAAGAACAACCCAAAAGGCTTAAACATAAAATTAAACATAACATAGTATTCAATATATAATTAATATAAATATATAAAATAACTTACATCAAGTCGTATGTGTACTTATATCAAAATTAGCAGCTATGTAAATAGGTTAGTTAATACCTAAAAATGGGAAAAATTATTGTAAACAATAACAGCATTCAATTCAATGTCCTCCAGCTAAACATGTAAACAGGCAAAGAAATGTATTAAATAAATATATCATATTAAAAATCAACTTTAAGTGTGTTTTACATATATTTTTTAGAATTTAGAGGAATTTTATGAAATTATTAGCATAAAGTCTTGAGTTAATTTTATTTTCAAGGGTCCACTATATATATTTTCACAGCCACTACAAATAATAATAAAAATAATTTTTTAAAAGTTTCTTAAATAATTTCGATTTTCTAATGCCTTTAATAAAAATTTATGTTACTTCTCAAGCAATCTGTCGATGAAAAGTAAAAGTAAAATGAAGCAACTTTCCTAATGTTGCCAGCGGCAAATTAAAGTTTCGGCAGACATTAAAAATTCTATTTTGAAGCTCATTAAAATAAATGATGATCAACTGCACACGACGTAAGGCAGTGAGCAAACAGTTGTTGGCACAACAACAAGAGGCAACAGGACAATAACAAGGACATTGCAAACATTGTTGAAAGCAAAGCGTACGATAATGAAAAGCGCCAACAAAAGGTGAGTGCAAGTTGGGCAGACAAAGGTGCTTCACTACCAGAGTAACACTCCACTGTACCCCAAATTTTACCTGCCTTTTCATGCCGCTTTTCCTAGGAACTCACCAAAGTTTTTGGACACAATGCCAAAATGCAGTTAACTTTATTAAAATGCGCAACGTAAATGGCTCGCGTCGTGTTGTGTTGCTGTTTAATGTTGTTGTGCCCCTCGTTGTGCCCCTCGTTGTACCCCTCGTTGTGCCCCTTGTTGTTCCCCTCGTTGTTCCCCTTGTTGTTGTTTTGCTGCTCGTCCTTGCCGTTGGCTCCTGCGGCGGCTAGCAAACATTTTTATTGTCGGTTAACTGAGGCACTGACTCCACATTGTCTGCGTCTGCTGCTGCGTCTGAGTCTGCAACGTGTGTCGGCCGTTTAGTTTCTGTTTCGAGGTCGAGCTAAGCGCCTGTGGTCGAGCCGAGTTCAGGATTTAAAATGCATAAGCAATGCGCCAAGGTAGCAGCAGTGATAGAGAAAGGTGCCAGTAGGTAGAGACGAGTGTTAGGTGTCTGGTATCGGGTGACATAGACACTGCAGCAGCCGCTATTTAATTTGGCCACACACATTTCAATTTGGGGCTGGGCAGCAGCTAATTACCATGCCTCGCCCAGTTGCACAGCTCTTCAGTTCTCCAGTTGTCCAGTTGTGCAGTTCTCCAGCTCTTGTTTGGCGCAAAGGTAACATTTAGCAGTCAGAAATAACGAGTGGGCAACTCCTGGCTGGGGACCTGCGAGCTCGGACCTCAGAACGTGTCTCACAAATTACACCAGCTTACCCAATGAAGTAATTGAAATGACACCGAAAACTAACGCAAACTTTTCGCGCTAACTAATTTCACACATCTCACATGGCATATGCGTGATGCGGCAACTGCTTGCGTGTTAGCACTACCTCAAAGCCGATCCCTTTGGGGACAACTGACCCAGTGGTATAGTCAGCTACGCCCGCTCAGCGCAGGGTATAAAAAGAGCTGCTTCCAAGTTAATTCGCCTGAATTGAAGAAAGTTCTTTGCACTCGTCGGATCGTCGGTCATGTCGTCGGACAGTACACAACCGCAAACGCCCATCAATGGGCTGGAAGTGCCTGCGAAGGTGCCAAATTTCGGTCCACTCAACACTTCCAATCGCTGGAAACAAGCGGCATTGATGGCCAAATCTGCGTCAGTCAATCGCGATTCGGATGAGAGCGACGAAGAAGTGGATACCAAGCAACAGATCAAATATGGCAGCGGGTTCCAAGCTGCCAAGGCCATTATTCATGAGTATTGTGACTACAGTACCATTCATGGCATACGATATCTAGGCGAGAAGAAGCGTCCTTGCTTGGAGCGCTTATTCTGGGTCAGCGTGTTTCTGCTCTCCATTTGCACCTGCTTCAAACTGACTCTCAACATTTGGGACAAGTGGACCAACAATCCGGTGATTGTCAGTTTCGCTGAGAAATCAACACCCGTCTGGCAAATACCCTTCCCATCGGTCACTGTCTGCTCGGAGACAAAGTCGCGGCAAAGGGAGTTCAACTTCACCGACAAATATTGGCAGTTGCGGGACTATATGGCAAATGTCGACGGAGTACTTCCATTAACCGAAGAGGAGTGAGTTATAAAATATAAATTAGTCATAGGAAAAGATGTCCTTTTAAAAGGCAGACTCATAAGTTCAAGTTCTCTAACTCCCCTACTTCCACAGAAAAGGCATCTATGGTGCAGTGACTCAAGTGTGCGATGCGCCGCTGCACGACATTGACTATGGTTTCGAGACCAGAAGGGGCATTGAAATAATTGATACGCTTACACAGCTGGGACCTTTGTTCAATGAGACCTATCTGGATTGCAAATGGCGTAATAATCCCATTCAATGCAACAAGATCTTTCACAAGTTCGTCACCGAAGATGGCGTCTGTTATAGCTTCAACTCGTTGAACCCAGCCGAGATCTATCGAGCGGAAGGGTAAGCTTAAACCCACTGAGTGCTCAATGAAAACTTTGAAGTAAAAAAAAAATTCCACAGCATTATACCAGATCTCATATTCCGCGAGGAAAATCGCATATCTACGGGCTGGAGTGTCGAGGATGGTTACAATCTGAGCTCCAAAACGGAGACCTATCCGAATCGTGTGCTGGGACCTGGTGCCAAGGCGGGCCTGTACATATTTATGGGCGGCATGGAGCTGGATTTCGATGACATGTGTCGTGGGCCAGTGCAGGGCTTCAAGGTGTGTATCTTTGTTAGCAGTAACTTGAATGTAGCACTACAAACTGGCCACAAACTAGATACTGCTGCATACGCCTGGTGAGGTGGCTCAGGTAACACGCCAATACTTCCGCATACCCTTCGATCAGGAGGTGTTGATATCCGTTAGACCCAAGATTATAACCACCTCGGATGGCCTAAAGCACTACGAGCCACATAGACGCCAGTGCTATTTCCAGAAGGAGCGTCAACTGCGCTACTTTAACATCTACTCCCAGACCAACTGTGAGCTCGAATGTTTGGCCAACTTTACGCTCAACGAATGCGGTTGTGTGAAGTTTTCCATGCCGCGTAAGCAAAACTTAAGTATTTTAAATAAAAATGTGATTTCTAAGTCTCCTTAAAACCTGTTAGGTAATATGAATGTGCCCGTTTGTGGCGCTGGCAGTTTAAAGTGCTACGATGAAGCCGAGGACAAGTTGCTGCTCACAGAGTTCCAACAGGGCGTGGCCACCGAGGGTGAGAATACGCGTGGCAAGACCGATTGTGATTGTCTGCCCTCCTGCACTTCAATTGCCTATGAAGCGGAAATTTCACAAGCTGATTTTGATTACAAGACAGTGGCCAGCAAGGATCAATCGAACGATGATCAAAAGAAGCGCGAGGGGTAAGAAAACTTCACCCATTTCAGTACCAACTTAAACATAATTTGGTATCCTTTTGGCAGCATGAAAATGTCGCGTGTTTCGATCTTTTTCAAGGAGGCACAGTTTCTGACGTCACGTCGCTCCGAGCTTTATGGCACCACCGACTTTCTGGCCAACTGTGGTGGTCTGCTGGGTCTCTTTATGGGTGTATCCACACTGAGCATTGTCGAGCTGGTCTACTTCTGTACGGTGCGTTTGATATCCAATCTGCGCATGAGGCGTAAGACGCGCAAGGAGCTATCCCTGGCAGCCAGCAAGGAGGCTTAGTTGTTGTATTGGCCAAATGTTTAAAGACTACCGCTTTATCAATTAACCAAGTGGCAAATGTAAAAGGATTTTCTCTGTCCTACACTAAATATGCAATGTTTAAACTGCAAACAATGGAAATAAATTTGTACTCTCAGCACAATCGAAAAGTGTAGACAGTGGAGGGGGTGAAAAGCGGTGAAGGAAAGGGGAAAATCATTGATACTAGGAGCCCGCATGCTGCTGCCAAAGTCAAACGTTGTGGCTTGACTGTGTGTGTGGGTGTGCCTGTGTGTGCATTTCAAATGGAATCAATTATTTTATTGTGTGATTTGCTGCTGCAAGTCAATTCGATTGCCAAAAGTCAACAGACGCAAGTCGGCGCCCAAAACATTCGCACAGACTCATCTTCAGGCTGATATGTTATGCAAGGACAGGTCTTTGATTTGCCTATCTTCAATGGCTGGCAATTGACTTGTAGCTGTTGGTAGTATGAGCTGGCAGTAGAGCTACAAATACGGGTTAGACTCGTACCTTTAGCAAAGCAAATAACTCGACTCTCGACTCTAGTCTTGTCTCTCTAGTGGACTTGTGTGCGTGTGTCTCTAATGGAAATCCAATTGAATTAAGTTAATTATGTTGGCAAATATTTAAACAATAGCAGCAATTTATGCAGACCACTGTCTCGCTCTCTTTCTCTCTGTTTCTGTCCCTTTCCTCTACTCGTTCTACTGCTACTTTAAAATGTTTGTTTCAATTGTCATTTAGTTTAATTTAATTTGCATTGCACTACTCGCGGCCCATTATTAGCATATAATCTGTATTGCCAACACGCAAGAGTAGTCTGCAAACTGTTGTGCAACAGTTGTGTGTTGCCAACTATTGAAATATACATGACACACACACACACAGTTCGCGACGTGGAGTTCATTATGGCAACAAGTGTCGAAATGTGTCGAAATATTGCAAATAAAGTTGACACATTTGCATACCTAATAACATTTTCCATGCACATGTGGAAAACTTGATGGCACTCTGAGTGCAGCACTCGCAACCGATGCCCACGTTGGGCGCCATGTGGTGAACAACAACTGCTTACCTACCTCCAGCAACAGCAGGCATTAAATGACGAGTGTATGTGTGTGTGTGTGAGTGTGTGTACTTTGGCACTTTTCCACTTTTCCAGTCGTGCACGCCATAAATACACTCGCAGTGCTGAATACAAGTACAAATGAAATTTATGACAATTTTATATTGATGTCTGTCTGTCTGTCGTGACTCGTGTCCTTCATTGATGATATATTGATACAAGAGCGTGGTTAGCTATTAAATATTATAGAACTTTAAGTGCAAATAGTTGGCAATAAATTCCAAATTGTGACTTTTTAGACGTTAATAAAATGCAATTTTAAAAGTGCAAACAGTTTTAAATTTATTATAAATTTTAAGCCCCAAGCTCTCTTGTATAGACCTTTGCTCTGACTTTACCCAAACTACTTAACTGCATAAATAAAAGAGCAACTTTTCAGAAAACTTTCTTTTATTGCCAACATGTTGAGCAACTCTCGCAACTGTTGTGTGCCGCATTATCAATGCAGATGCTGATTCGCATAATGTGACACTGACTATTATGGACTGAAAGCAACTCGTCAACTTTAGCCGATGTCAGTAATCAATTTGCATTTAAAATCCAGACAGCAGACGACACTATAAATGGTGAGAGGGAGCGTATAACAGCAGGATAACATGACATTTGACATTGACAACAACAGCAACAATAAACTGTTGGGCCAACTATATAACAATATCAATAAAAAGTTGTTTGCACTTTTGCCAGCAATTGCAAGAAATTGCAAAGGAATTGTAATTAAACTTTTGCACAATTCGCTTTTGCAGTTCGCAATTCGCAGCTGTCCGCAGTGTCTGGCAGCGGCGGCAGCAGCAAAAACAACAATCAAAATGCCTGGCAACAGGCAACAGCAACAGCAGCAAGAACATCGACAATCGACAACAATGAAACAACAAACAATCGCGGCATTGGCCACCATTCGCTTCATTTGCTTGGCATGGCTTTAAATTTCCGGTTTCCGGTTTTAGGCGTCCCCTCCCACACCCCACACGTCGCGACGTAACACAGTTATTGTTGGTGTTAGTGTTGTTGTTGTTGCGTCGCCATTGGCGGCCATGTTTGTTTGTATTTAAGTCGGTTTCTGAGCAACATTTTGCGGCATTCAACAGCACGTGGCTGTCATGTCAAGCGGCTCAGTGTTGCAACGTGTAGTTGCTCCTCCATAACCCGCTAGTTAGTTGCCAATGGCTGACTGCTTAAGCGGAAATGACTTGAATGCTTCTGCTATCGTCAGACACAACACAACACTACACTACACTACACTACACTAGACGATGAGGTGCCGTCACACGCGGCGTATGTGGAATTTCGCACTCGATTGCCTGGGCCACCTTTTGGGGCAAAAGTTTTGTGTAACGCGATTAGCGGTTTGCGTTTTGTTTGCCTTGTTGTGTCTGGGCCGTAAGTCGTTTTGCATACGGCCAAAAGGCCGTATAAGGCCATCAGCAAGGTACGGTATTGCAGTTGCAGTAATTGCAGGTTTTAGACTCATCCAAGTTTCGAAAAGTCATTAAAAACTTCTCTGACGCGCAAAAACTTTAAATGGCGAAATTCGCAATGGCAAAATGTTCAAATTTCGAGAATTTCTTTTGATTAAATCGTTTGACGGCACATTTCCGCACATTTCTCCAAGATTCTCCACAGCGACAAGACAATTAATGAAAAATGCATATACAGACGGCCTCCAAATGGCAAATCAATGTATATCGTGACATCAATTGAGAATATATCGTATGTATATCTATATATCTGTCTATAGTCTCACATTGTCACGCACTCACATCTTGTGGTTGTGCGAAATTTGTATGCAAACCGCGCACTAAATTAGATTCTTTTTTACTGCATTGGCATCGCCTGTTGATGATGACAACGCCATCAAGAAGATGCGGATATGCTTGAGCTGGGAGTAGTAGGAGTAGCAGCAGCAGCTCTGGCGATAAAATGCGTAAAGCTCGTTAAAATTGCAGGCATCGCTCCTTTTATAATACGAATAATGATAGACTGATGGGAGAGCAGTGGGTGCGGTGAAAGTCTATTGGGTTTGGTCTGGGGTATTGATTTGACTGCGGGTAATGCATAGCGAAATGCTTGATTTTAAGAGGTAGAGGGGGAGGCGGAGAGCGAGTTAGAGGGTGTGGCAGGTCGTAGAAGACCGCACATAAAGTCTATTGATGAGCGTGTGAAATGCCTGTTAAGTGAGGTCTTAACGAACCTGTAAAAAGTAATAAGTTGAGCACAAACACATAGGAAGGTGGAATAGGAAGTTTTAATCGAGCTACTATAATTTATATGTAGATTTTTGTTAAACCATTTACTAGCAAAACAAAGCCATTAAAATAATAAAATGAAGATTTTGCAAAGAGCTTCAAATATTTAAGTTTTCTTTAGTGAAATTTCCTTTAAAATAAACTTAAAATAACTGCCTCAGAAACGACTTCTTAGTCTCCATTATATAGCCCGATATTTGTGCATATCTCTGCGACTCAAGCCAACAAAACATAAATTAAATACACTCGTACACAGGCAGACAAAATACGCGTACTTATTATGCATTACCTAATGAAAAGTGGGTGGGGAATTGGCCAGGCCAGGAGCACAGCTCGAGGCGGGAACAGGCAGAGTAAAGCACAGAGCAGATAGGGGATTGGAGGGCGTAAGCAAATAATAAATAAATAAATAAACGAAAAGCGCAAATAACATTTGAGCGCCAGATTTAAATTCTAACGTTGAGTGCGCATATTAAAACAGGCAAAAGAGGGAAAGGAGGGCCAAAGGGGGTAAAGAGGGGAGATGGAGACAAGGGGGCAGTGGCGTCGTGACTGTGAGCAACAAACAAAGATGATGCGGATATCACTGCGTCTGGTGTTAGTGGCAATGCAACGGAAATGCGGGAAGTTGAAGCTATATGGAGTCGAGGAGTGGCACTGAAACTGGAGGCTGTGTACGCCTGGGGGGGCGGGGCTGCAAAAAATAAACAATAAAAGCACGAGCAAGGACGAGAAGGTGGAGGAGTGCGAGCACGAGCAGGAGGGCTGGCAAATGCTGAAAATTAAACACGCCAAGTGGTGGGCGTGGCGGAAGGCGTAATAGAAGTTAGCGCGGATAAACAATGAATTACGGAATCATGAAAGCAAATTGACTTTAATGCAAAAATCAAATATTTACACAGCGCGAGAAGCGCTGAAGGCAATTGCAATTGCACTGCTAAAGCTGGAACTGAAGCTGAAGGGGAACAGAGACAGCAATACGGGGAAAGACAGAGAAGGAGCGACAAACAGACGTACCGTCAGATAAAGGCAAACAAATAAAGACACACACACACACACATAACACACAAATTGAGGTTATGTTAGAGGCTGCTCTTGCTCCAAAAACTCGTTTCGGCACTTAAATGGCAATGCACACACACACACAGACACACACACACACTCGCACATGCGATGTCTGCGCTTAGATATGGCTAAGTCGAAATGCGGGCCAAGGGATTGCTAAAAGAAAGGCAAGGGGATCAAAAGGGGAATGAAAAGGGAGGCTGGGAGAAGGGGGTAACGGGAAAGCTTCTCGTACGCCGTTGGTCTGCGGCGTATCCGGTTTTCGAGTGTATGTTATTAGCTCCGGCTGGGCTGCTGTGGCTTTCCAGCTGTCCGGCGTGCCCGAATTTTACGATTTCATTCATTTTTGTGGTTGCCATTTGACGCCGCAAAATATGCAACAAAATTTTATTTTCAGCTCTGCACTCCGCAAATAAAAACTGCAATAGAAAGTATCAAAATAAAAACAAAAATATGCAAATAATAATAAAAACTATTAGCAAACACTCCCACACAGCCACTCTAAAACATTTCGAAATCAACTACATGCAACTTAATGCAATTTACAAAAGAATTTCGCAATTACAATTCACACAGAAGGGCAGAAGGACAAAAGCACATGAAAACTACAACACTCTGATGAATATTCAAAAGTGACAAAAAACGAACTAGTTTATTGAGTATGCATTGCACAAATCTGAGAGCCATAAAAGTGTCGCTTTCAATTTCTGCCCGAAACCCCAAAAACCAAAGGCGACAATCAACAACCGACAATCGAGTATCGAAGCCAACAAGTGAAATTGAAACATTGCACGGGCCACAAATTGATGATGAAGTGTGCTGCGAGTCCTGTGGGAAGTTCTGGTGCTTTCTTTTTTACACCCAGCAGGGAAAGTGTGGTCTAAGCAGCGGGTATGCTGACTGGGTGAGGCGTTTTGTGCGACAGTCAGCGGGAGTACAGTTTGGAGTAGTTAAAACTATAAAAGGTTTAAGTAAAGCGCTGAAAGGAAACCAATTTGTATTGCATGTGAATCAATTATGGGTAACACAAAGCTCTTTAAAGTTTAATTAATAAAAATCGAGCATTTTGCCATGTAAGAGTATTTCTACTTCGATTTTATTTCACTTTGTCACAGTGCTACATATTACTTTTTATTGCGCTGCCTGGCGATGATTGACACCTCGTCTGGCAATAAATTTTTAATTTTCAAAGCGCTGTGATAAACTGGCTGACTTACAGAGCAGCACACGGGACATCCTTGGCTGTCTCTCAGTCTGTCTGTCTGTCTCGGCCTTCCCTCTGTCCGAATGACTGACTGAGGACACGCTCTCTTTCGTTGTGGAGCTTGTTAAATTCAAATTAGAGTCTTTGCTTTTCGCTCTGCTCTCATAGACTTGGCCGTTGACAGCAAAGATAAATGACAGTGCGCTCTACGATCGCAACAAATTAACCTTGTTAGGGGCTGCACTAGCAGCAGCAGCAGCCAGCAACAGTTACGAGTTACAAGTGTATGTAATTTTTTATCGTCTCCAAAGCAGACAAACCCCTCACCCTGCCACACTGGTACTACAACCTATTCCACTGACTGACTGACTTATGAATGGCGTGTGGCAGTTTCGGATGTGGGCGAATTTCTTACTTCATTCAGCTCTACTCCATTTCTGTGCCTTTCTCTTCTGTTCTGCATCGATAAATCAGTTTGTATATCAAATTGAATTCACGAGCGTGCACTTGACACCAGCACACGCACATTTATCAGCCGTTTCTCGTGCTCGTGTGTGTGTTGGTGTTGGGGCTAAAAAACAAAAGAAAACGCGAAAAATCTTTGGCATTTGCAAGCACTTTAAAAAAAGTACTCGCAGAGTATGAAAAGAAAGCCACAAAATTTTAATTTCAACTAAAAGCGAAGGCAAAACATCAGCGTTTTGCATTATAAATTATTCATTACATTGGACGAGACCACGCCCACGCCCACGCAACCACCAACGCCCAACCAGCCATCGCTGACGGCAGCTCGTTTGCACCTAATTTGATTTTTAGTTGTGCTGAATGGCTGCTGGTTTTTAACCCCCCCTCCCTGCCACTTGCCCACACCCCTCCGTCTCTGGTTACGACTTTTCCGGACTATCCGGAGAGTGCTCTGGCTGAGCTGCGGTTGCCCCGTGGCATTCTTTTCACTGTATTTGCTGTTGTTGTTGCCACACGGGCAGCAACAAACACATGAGGGCTGTGTGCCACGCCTTAACGCTTTATTCCTTCTTTGGTGGTTGCCATCTTCGGGCTTTCATTCATTCATTGCGACTCCCGTCGAAAAAATGTCTGTTATGTGGCTGCCAGAATTTTGCAGTAATTAATGGCAACTGTTTGATTAAAAAATTCCATAGTCCTTAGTCTGTGTATGCGAACTACTGTCCACGAAGTCAACGCCCAAAAAGGAAGACCTAAAGCAAATCTATGCAAAATTCCACAAATTTCTTTAATCTCAGTGCTTATTTTAATCACAGTTTACTACAGAGTTGAAGAGCTGCATTGAAGCCAAGAAAACAACTAAATAAGATTGCTTGCCATAAAGAATTAATGGAAATTTTAAACTCACACGCAGCCATGACTTATGTTTCACTTTACACTTATAAAATTATTAAAAATGGAGGAAACTGAGCCACAGGAGTCGCGACAGGAAGCGCGTGCAAGTGTCGATTGGTATTTTATTATATTTCGATGGATGATATTATTACTTTTTGCACTTTGCCTGGTTAGTAGTGAACTTTATTCGATATAACACTTACTAGAACTTTTCACAGGTATCCAATTTATATTGCAGCGTATTCTATGTCGATATGATCTACTACTATTCAGCCTGCAGTGAGTGTACATTTGTCATATATGAGGGATTGGTTTTGGGTGCTACTTTGGGTATAATTCTTGGACTTTTAATAGGCTTATATCTGATGCTCTTGCAGAAGCAAAGAGCACTGCGTAATGTGCGTGCAGTTGATTGTGTTCTATGAACTTTGTACACTCACTTTTCTCTTTCTTTCAGTATCTAATAGCCTTCTTTTTAGCCGGCTGGCTGCAAATGCTGCTGATCTTGGTGCTGACTCAGCTGTTTCCTATTTCCCATGCGGTGCACAAGAATTGGATGCAGCAGAAGAGCTTAGAGTTTTATGAATTGAAGGTGGGTTAAACTACTGACACTACTACAACTTCTACTACTTCTACTACTACTACTACTACTACTACTACTACTACTAATACTATTACTATTACTATTACTCCAACTATTACTTCTTCTACTACTATTTCTACTACTACTAGTACTCCAACTAATATACTCCTACTACTAATACTACTATTATTATTATTACTAGTACTACTACTACTACTACTACTACTACTACTACTACTACTACTACTACTACTACTACTACTACTACTACTACTACTACTACTACTACTACTACTACTGCTACTACTACTACTACTACTTCTACTACTACTACTACTACTACTACTACTACTACTACTACTACTACTACTACTACTACTACTACTACTACTACTACTCTTACTAATACTACTCCTACTACTACTATTACTCCTACTACTACAACTACTAATACTACTCCTACTACTACTACTACTACTCTTACTAATACTACTCCTACTACTACTATTACTCCTACTACTACTACTACTTCTACTACTACTACCTACTACCTTTGCCTCTTTAGTATGATTGCTGTGGTGTGCTGGGACCTGACGATTATCTACTCACTTCCGGTAGCCTACCATCCAGCTGCTTTTATAATAACAGCACTCTGGCCAAGGATCTGCACTACAGTGGCTGTGTGAACAAAAGTTTCGATAAATCAACTGTAATACGCATCGAGTTTCTGAGCACACTGTTTTTGGTTTGAGTACAAATAATTGTTATTAATTCATAGTCACATATTTATAACATATTTATTTATTTTTAGTTTCTTTTGATTGCCTGCTTGACCGTGTATTATCTGTATTTAAAGAAAAACGGCGTGGAAGCGCGTTCCTTTTACGAATTGTGGCACGCTCGCATTATTTTCTAGTCTTTGGTCCAAACAAAGTAAATTGCATTTGAATTTGGATTTGCATATTGAAGCAAGACAAATTGGATGATGGGCGAACTGGCGAGTTGGAAATTGGCATTGGCAGGACTTACACTTCTCATATATTTCACAAGCTGCAATCAATAACGATAAACACTCGAGTGTCTGTCTGGCCAGAGGGATTCAAAGGCATCCAATGTCCACTATGCATATGCATGAGCCAATAAAGAAATCAACAAAGGATAAAGAACACGGATCCAGACACGGACTTGGACAAGGAGCCAAGTTGAGCTCTCGAAACGGTATACAAAATGCAATCGAGCGGCATTTGCCACATGCCGCATTCCTAGTGCCTCATGCCACATGCCACATGGCTCAAGGACAATCGCAATGTTGCTTCCTTTTATTTCTTCATGTGCATAAATTTTATTGTTGTCGACATTAAATTTTGGCATCGGGAGAAAAACAATTTTGAAGCATTTTGAAATGCATAAAATATGCATACAAAATGCTCAGCAGAACGACCAACTTTATGGCTAAATAGTTTCCCATCGGATCCGCTCACAGTTAATGCTTTTTTATGCTTCCAACTGAGTCGGAGTTTCCCAAACGATTTGGCTAACTTTTTCGCCAGCATTCCATAACCATAACAATAACAACAACACTTTGGTCAAGCTGCTGAGTTGGGTTAAGGGCGAGGGCAGCTGAAAAACGGCTAACCAAAAGGGGTCATGTGGCTCATTAAACTTTGGCCAACAACATTTTTTTACTCAGCTGCCCAGCAAAGACAAACAAAAAGTTTTGCACTAAATATTTGCACCCTTTCTCTGAGTGAGGGAAAAAAATAAAGTAAGTAGCGACTGATGAGCATAAAGTTGGGTGAGAGGCATAAAATTATGGCACACATACGCCCCATTAAACGGCAGACAAATGGGCAGTGAATGGAGTGTGCATAAACAAAGGTAAAGGACAATCTATATCCTAACTGTTTGAAGGGACTTTAAGGCGAATTTCCAAGCTGTTTTCTTTAGTAAATTTAAACAAATTTTTATTTCGTTTGTATAAAATCCAACAATTAAAAGTTTACTTTATTTCGTGCATAAAATCAACAGTTGTAACAATTGCAGCTTAGAAGCCCCAGTGGGTGCCGAATCCATCGAAGCTAACGTGGGACACACCGATGGCAGGTGAGTACTTGACATAAGCAGTTGGAGCAGCAACTGGAGCGGAGTAGGCAACAGCTGGAGAGGCATAGGTCTTGGCGTAGACGGGAGCAGCAACGGGAGCAGAGTAGACAGTCTTAGCCACAACTGGAGCTGGGGCAGCATAGACAGTCTTGGCCACAACTGGAGCTGGGGCAGCATAAGTCACAGCAGGAGCGGCATAGCTGACAGCGGGAGCAGCGGCGGCATACACGGACTTAGTTACCACCGTAGCAGGGGCACTGTAGACGGTCTTGGGAGTGTAGACGTTGTTGGTGATGCGGGAATCCACTTTGCTCACACTCGAGTAGGGAGTGACGACGTTCTTCGAGTAGGTGGACACGGTGCCGCCGAAGGAGCGCACCACATTCTGCTGGGTTGTGCCAACGGCATCGTAATGGGGCTGAGCCAATTTGGCCACCACAGGAGATGCCACATAGGTGGCAGGAGCCAAAAGACCGGCGTTGGCGGCACTGAGCACGGCGCAGAGGGAGAGAAGGACGAACTTGAATGCCATGACTGTATGAAGTTGGTTAACTGCAACTGAAACTGTTACTGATGCCTAACTGGGCCAACAGTCGGGCTTAAATAGTCAGTCGTCGAGTGTTTGCCAAATTTCATGGTCGCAATGTGTGACAAACCGACTTAGGCCTAAGCCCTCAAAACAAAGCCACAAAATAAAGCAAAATTTCAAACAGAAACTGAAACTGAAACTGGTTCAGAAAATGACGGAGCGCGTTGAGTGTCGAACTGTCCCAAGTGAATTATTTTGAATACTCGTACTATTAGCAGCTCATAAATTCTCCAACGCCAAACAACAAAAAAAAAAGTTTTATTTGCTCTGCGTATTTTTCCATTAAATTGGGTTCAAGTCAAGCAGCAAATATGCCACGCCCTCGCCGAGTCCCCCTCCGAAAAGTCAGAGAAGTCGAGCAAACTCCTCTTTGGTTGTGTCAACTTCTGTGTGTGTGTGTGTGTTTTTCTCCACTTCATTGTTGGCAAACGACTTGTTTATGATTTTTGTACTTTTCCTGCAAGTTTTTCCAAAATGAATTTCCCGCTACTTTCGCTCTTCTTATTGGTGTTGTTTTTGTTGCTGTTCACGAGGCGCATGATGAATATTTATTGAAATTACCAAAGTTGGCGCTGCCTCAAATTGAATTGTGTTAGCAACTTGGGATGCTTGCACTTATTCTCACTCCGCTGTCACCCCTGCCCCTCCCCGCCCTTTCCCCACTCTACTCCCTGTCATTGTCTTGTATTTTTTGGCAAATTGTTATTAATTTTACACGTGGGCCATAAGCAACGCTCTCCAAACCTAATTACCACGTTTAATTTATGTGCGTAAATTGGCTTTCAAATATTTGGTACAATCACACACTCCAATAACTGTAGAGCCAGACAGTTAGACAGACACACCACTCATTCATTCAGTCAATCATTGAAATTCGCATCTCATTGTGGGCAGCTTCGATTACCAACAAATTTTTGTTTGGCACGCGTCAATTGCGTATAAAAGCCACAACGTTTTGGCCAAAACAGCAACAGTCACAACGCAGTCACAGCTCAGACACAGCTTAGCTTTCAACCGCATCACACTCTCGTCTCGTCTCGTCATGGCATTCCGTTACCTCATCTCACTGTGCGCCTTGGTGGCCTATGCCAACGCCGGTCTCATCGCCAGCCACGTGGCTGTGGCCAATCCCGCTGTGGATGCCGTGGCTGCCACACACCAGAATGTGGTGCGCTCCTTTGACGGCACCGTGTCCAGCTACTCGAAGGCGGTGGACACACCCTACTCCAGCGTACGCAAGACAGACACTCGTGTCCACAACAATGTCTATACTCCAGCTATTGCCAAGACTGCGTATGCTGCTCCACTTTACACTCAGGCAACGCCCATCGTACAGAAGACTGTCTATGCTGCTCCCGCTCCAGTTGTTGCCAAGACCGTCTATGCTGCTCCAGCTCCCGTTCTGGCCAAGACTGTGTCCTATGCCGCTCCAGCTGTGACTTATGCTGCACATGCTCCAGTTGTGGCTAAGACTGTCTATGCTGCTCCTGCTCCAGTTGTGGCCAAGACTGTCTACTCTGCTCCCGTTGCTGCTCCCGTCTACGCCAAGACCTATGCCGCTCCAGCTGTTGCCTATGCCGCTCCTGCTCCCGTTGTGGCCAAGACCGTCTATGCTGCTCCACTGGCCACCACCAATGTGAACCATGGTCCAGCTGCCACCACCTACACCCACAATGCTCCCGCTCTGGGCGTCTCCAGCTACGGCAGCTCCCAGACCGTTCACTACTCCCCAGCTGAGAGCGTTTCCCACATGAGCTTCGATGGTTTCGGCACCCACTGGGGCTTCTAAGGAGATCAACGACTTATCCATTTGTTACAGTTTCTTGTTAATCTTTTTTTAATAAAATTCCCATTGCAAGCTAAGAAAATGAGTTACCTTGATTGAGCTTCCGGTTGGTGGCAAGGTTGGGCCTAAAACAAATCATGGCTTAAACATAATGAAGTCTAAACAAGCCCTAAACGAGCAATTGTTGAAGCTGCGAAAAATAATGCTCAGTGATTATATCAGCGCCGCAATTCAAGCCATAATTGAAGCCAGAATTGAAGCCGTTACCAATAACTGTAGCCGGTTATTGCGACGTCATCGTTGATTTTGCCTTCGGCCTTCGTTGCTTGTTAATCGGCTTTTGGCGCTGGCGGGGGCGTGGCTCGTGGTCTGTGTTTTGAGTTTGAGCATTATATTATATGCCATTAATTGGATTTAATATATTTTTGCACACTTCCCATGCCCCCAACCGTTATATCTCTTTGCCCTCGGGGTGATCTGTTGATCTATGAAATTGAAATCGAAATTGAAATCAAAAATCAACTTCATTGCCATTCGATTTACAATTGTGACCCGATTATGCTACGTTTGCACTTGTTATAATTATTTTCAGATAATTAACGGGCATTTCAGCTGATATAACATTTCTTTTGTGTTGGCCCAGTTAAAGAAAAAAAAAGCGACACAGACATTTAAAAAGCACAATCAGAGCGTGTACTTTGCTAATGGCAAATCATATATTATGGCAGTGACAGCCCAAGCTCAGCTCAGTAATGTGTCTTTGAAGGCAATTTGTCTTTAACTATTGTAGACTTGGCCAAGGGTTAACGATCTTTAGGCTGATCTTGAGTTTAACTGAGGAAGCAGAACAAGGTAAGAATAACAAGTCACTTAAAAGAAAAGTTTCTTCTGTACACTAAAGTCGCAAACACTTTAAAACATAATTAAATATGTGTTTGTTCAATTACTTAAATAAAACCCACTCAAAAGCTGTTTAAAAATTTACTTATGCTCCACTTTAAATGATGTGAGCGCTCCAACCCCAGCCAGATTTAAAGTGACATTGATGGCGCTTTCTTGAGTGAGAGATTGGCATCAAATCCCCAGCTAATGCAGCTATAAACAATCAAATTAAATGAATCTGTTTAGTGGCTTTATACTCATACTTTTTCTTTGTCAAATTAGCTGCATTTGTGTGACAGACAAACTGATTGCGTATACGCCATGTGTGTCCCATACTCCTGTGCCTTGTCTGCCTTGACAATTAGTCAATAATATATTTCAATTTCATTTGGCATGCCAAACACACCCACACACACACACACACTCACCCACACAGATACAAGTGTCCTAAATGCAGTTTAATTACATTTGCATTTGAAGTCGCTTTAGTTTTTACACAAACTGCTGAACACAAACAATTGTTGCAATCCAATTTGCGTAAGCGAATTTTGCATGATTTAAATAACAGAGCATTATGCGTTATTGTCTCCATGTGCAGTTTGTGTGGCAAAAACTGTAAATTCTCATTCTCCATCCCATTCTTCGACATTCTTCGACTCTTGTTGCCTTTTGTGCCTCGGTCTGTCTGTTGAGCCGTGTCCTGGTATAATTAAATTATGAAAGGACATAAGACGCATAATAAGTCATAAATCAAATTTACCTATCCCACGGGCCTTCACTGAAATAGCCAGACAGTCAGCTTTGGCCTCAACCAGACGATGTCACTGGACATCAGACACATCCGACAGTTCGGACACGAGAAGGACACTTTGGCACAAGTCAAATTGTGGGCTTCAAACGTTGCTGTTGTTCCTGTTGCTGTTGTTGGCCATAATTTGATGGACATTATGACGACTTTGTCTCGACAAAACAATTAGACAATTGATGCATCTGTGGCTATTTGGCTTTTGCCATTTTCTATTTGTGTATTGGACTTTAGACGCCCAAAACCCGAAAAGGGCCGAGCCCAAACAGCAACAACAACATTTGCCAACTGACCAGCACAGCTGTGACTGCATTTTATGTTGGCCATGTCAGGAGCAGGCTCTGTATCAAGTGTCTGCATTTGAAAAATTTCCACAAAATGCAAAATGTACACACATTTCGTGGGTGTGTGTGTGTGTGCGTGTGTTCGGTTTGTTGCTGTTTTCGCTGTTTTCCATCTTAGCCAAGTTGTGCCTGCAACAATTTGCATTTGTTCAATTACATTGTACATCAGGCGAAGGAAAATTCTGCGGGAACTTAAGGGAGATAGTAAAGGAGGGAGTTGAGTAGAGAATTAAATATTTAATTATTCTTGTTTAGAAAGTTTAAATTAGTTTATTTAATAAATTTTACATTAGATTTATATTAGTTTAATATACAATTTTATATACATATTTTCTCAATCACTTATCTTATCCCTAAGCAAATCAAGATTTCCCTATGTTTTGCTGAGTGAAAAAACAAATTTAAACAAATTTAAACATGTTTGAACATGCATACAAATGCCAAAGCAACTGAAGCAGAAGTAGAAAAGAATGGAAAATAAAAGAAAAGCAGTGAATAGAAAAAGGAAAAGACCTCGAGACGACTTTCATCGCGATATGTCATAGCGACAGACAAAGGGCAGTACAAGTCAAGGTAGGGTCATGAGGAGGGTCACAAGGTGGAAGGTCCTGCGACCGCTACTAACAGATATGAATCGCTGTTTAGACCAGACCTACCTCCACTCACTGTGTAGATTAAAATTTAATTTTTAATTTCAAGACTGTTTGTGTTTTATTTGCGCCAAGTTGAGAGCCAAATAAACGACCGAAATCGTCTTTAAATTCGTTTCAACTGTTGATTTATCATTATTCTATGCAAATTTGGGGCAGTCACCATTTTTTGTTGCCGTGTACTAGCTTTATCGGTGGCATCTGTGGCAAGTTTAGCCATTTGTACCTTTTTAGCTGCCACGTGCAATGTCAATGCCAAGCGATTAACATTCAATTAGCTTTTGGCTTCATCAATGATTTTATCGCAGCCATTAGACGAGGGATGAATGGGGCGACTAGGAGGTTAGGGAGGTCAGGGGCTCTTGCTGGTTTGAGTGTAAATTGTGGCAAATTATCATTAGCCTGTTGTTGTTGTTGTTGTTGCTGGTTTGTGTATGTGTCTTGACAACGACATCTTCACATCTTCAAAAGGTTTTTATGACATCAACAGCTGTCGTTGACAGATTATTGTGGCGATTATTTTAGCAGACAGAGTTTGGGCTTGAGCACAAAGCAAAAGGCAGAATTGAAGAGGGAAAGGAGGTGAAAGGAAGAGGAGTAGCAAAAGGAGTTGGTAAGTAAGCAGGGCTACGAACAGGGAGCGGGGTCAGAGGACCTTCTGACAGTGGGCTAAATGTTGACTCCTTTGGCCAGAGGGGAGTGCACTCGGCTGGAGTCTATGCGGCTTTTGTGCGTTCAACTGGAAATTGTCAACAATGTTGTCATGCTTTTGGCTCTTCTGCTCTTCTTCCGCCTCTTCCCTTTCCTCCTCCTGTTGTTGTTGCACATGTGGCCTGGGCACTTAAACAACTTGTGGGCTAGCACTTGTAAATAACTATGTTTCACTTGAAATACTTGTCATTGAAGCCAACACTTGTGAGACACTCACACACACACACACACACGCTGATACACACAACTATTTGCAAATAAGTAGGTAATGTGCCTTTCACAACGCGTTCTTAAAATTCTCAATGCAGTTTTATTGGCAATTTTAGTGGTAAGTTCAAATCCATCGACTTCTCTTAACGATATTTATGTTCTTCCAGCAATTCTGTGCCTTTGAAATCTATATAGGAATTGATAATGTAATCAATGATAGTCGAAATCCAATCCTGGTGATAATATCCTGTGCTTTATCAACCCTATTGCTGGTCTATGTCACTTGCCTGGGTTTCTTTGTACTCTTCAACGGGCTCTATCTACGTATTGTAAAGTAACTTTGGCCCAGATCAATCAGTTTTCATACAACTTATTTTGTACTTAGTTGGTTGTTGGCATAGCCATCGCTGTCGTTATCAAATTCACTATCATAATTGTTTTCTGGATGCTTCAGAAAGACAGAAATGTGGCCACCTGCACCTCCCCTTGGACAGAATTAACAGCAGCTTGGGGAGTAAGTAAATCAACGTCATTTAACATTAAATATCCAATTAATTCCTGTTTTTCTAGGTAGTTTGTATTATTGGAATCATACATTTAATTCTTAGAAAGCAGCGAGATTTGGAGGATTTAAATTTTACGTAATCCAATCAACTTTGAATTTTAATTCAATTCTTAAATGTGCTTTCTGGGGCCAAAGACGCTGCTGATCAATTCATTGATTTCAGCTGTCTGTCTTCTGGTAACTATTATTAAACAAGCTTTAAGTTAAAGTAGTAGCTAATTAACTATTGTAGATAAGCATTATAGTTGAAAGTAGTGTGGCCATTAGGGATCTCAATAGAGCCTATGGAAGTGCCCGATATTTGATAGTGGGATCGATATGGCTCAATATGTGCACCACTTGTGTCATTATTATTGGCATTTATGGTGCAGTACGTGCCTATCTACCTCTTCTAACGGTGGTAAGCAATATTTATTAAATAAATTAATATTTTCATTATAATCATTAATATTATAAATATGATATCACTATCATTATTATATTTATGATTATCATTATTATTATCATTATCATTTTCATTATTATATTCATTATTATTAACATAATTATTATTATTATTTATTATTATTATTTTCATTAGAATTTTCATTGTTCTATTCATTATTATTATCATTTCTTTATTATATTCATTTTTAATTTCCTCATTTTAATTATCATTTTTATAATTATCATTATTATTATCATTATCATTTTCATTACTATATTAATTATTATTAAAATGATTATTATTATTATTTTCATTATTATATTAATTATTATTTTCATTAGAATTTTCATTGTTGTATTCATTATTATTTTCATTATTATTATCATTATCAGTTTCATTATTTTATTCATTATTATAGTCATCATTTTTATAATTATCATTATTATAATTATTATTATTTTCATTATTATTTTCATTGTTATATTCATTATTAGTATATTTCTATTTTATTTAGTACCTAACAACTTTGGTTGCTTTCTTTCTGAGCAAGTTTTTCCTTTCCATATCGGTTGATCACTTGGAGAAAGAGCAATTTGATCTTCTTTTGACTCCATTCTATACAATCAATGCAGTCTTCTGTGTAAGTACATATATATTAAATTGTGCAGTAATATTAAAAAAAAACATCAAATTAACGCAGGTCATTTGCATTGGCTTCTTGGGATCTTATTACTGCGCTTTAAAGGAATCACAGGAGCCGAATCAGTAGACTAATAATGGCTCAACGCTATATTTTTTAAATCAGCTTTAAATTTTAAGTAACATTTGTAAAAGTTACATGCTTTTACAACAGATAGTCTGTATTAACAATTTCAAACAAACTTTATTGGAGTAATACAAATTTATATTGCAAATTATTATAACTCCCTATATTCATTCCAAATTTCGTATTCAAATAGTGAAAATTCTTATAATTTGAATAGTTTAATTTGGAAATTGATTTTGATTGGTTGTTTCTCTGCTTTCGCTCTTCATTCTACCATATAAAAATGCTTCCCCAATCAAAGCGAGCCACTGACAAAAATCTTATATAATTGTGAGTATTGTAAACTTAATCTAGGGTCAACTTACGGACGTAACGGTGTTGAAGCGATACCAGATTTTGATAATTTGATCGTATAAATGATTGGCATTAGCCTCGATAATACTGAGAATTAAAAGTTTGCCGCCAACAAAGATTCCCAATGCGATTAAATACTAGTAAAGAACAAATATAAGTCACAAGAGTATGGAATACTTAATACTTACCAGCAATACTGAAAGTAGATGTCGTCGAATTGACCCAAATATGCCGATAGCGATACCCAAGGCGATAAAAAAGTCCAAGCCAAGCGAGGCGGAGACAGCCGCGGTAACATTTTTGGGAGCCCCAACGAGGCCTCTAATAGACTCAATGATGTCCATAACATTGCATATCTAATCAGCTTAAAGTTGGTTAATTGTAGCAAAAGTTAACCAAGTTAATTACCAGAAGAATTATGGACAAAACAAACGTTTTCACACGTAGCACTGTGAGCGGTAGAAAACACATTTCTACTGAGATTTCTATGTAAATTTTTTGAGCTCTAATTTATGTATTTATATGTCAAAGTCTCGAAAGGATTTAAAATTGTAGTTGTTTGTTTATAAGATAGATTACTCTATGCACTAAAATGTGCTTCTTGGGCTTTATGATACTAAGATTCCTCACAGTTATCTTTGCCTTACTGCTCGCCGTAAGTTGCCAGTGGATTTAGGTGGGTAATATGGTCAAAACTTCTTTCTAGTTGTGCAACATTGGTGGCATTTGTGTATCGCTTAAAAATATGGAGGGTACCAAGAGTAAAATTCAGATTATTATGTGCCTATCGATAGCTTTCGATCTGTTTATGAACTTGGCCATTTGCGTGGGTATCTATGGTGTTATACGCAGAATTGTTACCTGTATTTATATGGTAAGTTTGACAGCAAACTGGAGTTTAATTTATTGAGTTAATTCTCTTGTTTATTTTTAGTTTATTTGCGCAATTGTTTGCTTTTTTGTGATCAAGATTGTTGTGGCCAAAGCTATCGTGGACGATGAAGACAAGGAAACTGAGCTTATAGTAACCATTTGGTATCAATTCGATGTGGTTTTCGCCGTAAGTAAACTTGAACTTAATCAGTTTTTATTTGCTTTTTATTTGTTTATTTATTAGGGCATTTGTCTGATGACTGCAGCTCCGTTTTCTTTGAAACTGGCTGAAAAGGACACAAATTTTGTTTAAATTGTAAATGTTTTTCTTAAATTTCTAGTAAATGTTTAAGTCAATTAACAGCTGTAATCCGTTGTTTATCTTTTAACTACTGACCAGAATGGTCACTCGATTCGATGTGGGTGGAAATTATGGACAGAACAGACCCGCAGCATGACACAGCAGCAATGGAAGCCAATAAAGATGACGCTGACAAGATAAACGAAAGTTGTGACCGTGATAAGAAGTGTGGGAGGGGTAGTGGAATGGACTGCTTTAAATGAAATTTAACGATGCACACAAATAATGGCACTTTGCATTTTAAAACACTTTGCCGAGACGGTCAAAAGTCAACCAAGTGCGGAAACGACATTGACATTCAATTGGTCACAGGACGTGGCAGACAGGACGAAGAAACCAACGGCGGCGAGGGAGTCTCTGAGCACTGAGCTCTGATGCTCATTATACGCATTTCATTTGACACTTTTATTGGCCCAGCTGTCCATGATGCTGATATTTCACACTTTCCCAGCAAAAAAGTGGGTAGAAGTCAAGGCAAATTAAATGTGTAATGCTCGGTTCCATTTATGCGGGTCATTTTATAGCCAGAAACGGATGTGAATGCGGTTACGGATATACCGATAAGGCCATTAAATTTCTGCATCACTTTTGCTGGACTGCCCATAAACCTCCACCGATGCCAACATCACTCAGCCAACGCCATCAGCACTCAGCCAATTACGCAAATAAAAAAATGAGAGAGAAAATAAGAGTATATTTTTTTCTGATGTCGTCTACTTATATGGAAACGTGTCAAAGTGCTGAAAAATGCAATAGCATAGTGTGTGTATGTGTGTGTGTGTGGGCGTGTGTGGTTGGCTGCCACCGCTGAGTGGCTCATTAGGTACAGCAGCCACTGCTGCCCCGCAGGTGCTGCTGGTAAATTGTGTGGAAAAATTGCACTCACCAAAGTCACACCTTGGAGAGCAAAAGAATTCCATAATAATTTCCAGCTCAACAGAAATATAATATATAAATGAAATTTCCCTATTTTAAGAATTGCTTAATTAAAGCCTGGTGCCGTGGGCGCTTTTCATCATCAGGCAAAATATATATATTTCAATTGTCGCCAAGACACTGAACAGCAGCTGCGGAGAAAGCTGGCCCAAAACAGCATGTCGTCGCTGTTCTTGGCAACGTCCAGGCAGGCGCATATCCCGAGGCTGATTAAAATCTATTAGAGTCAAAGAGATGTAAGACACTGTTTCGGCCTTCTGGACGCTGCCAAGCTGCCTTCAAAGAGGGTCTGAGTGGGGTAGGGAGAGGGGGCAGAAGTGGGTGCTGCTTTTGGCCAATGACTTGGCATGTAAATGTCGTCGCAATTGAAATGCATGCGGCGGAAACTTCCAACTTGCTGTAAGTACAGCTGACAAAGGGGCATTATGGTTATCTCATTGAGTTGGTCAAAGGAACGAAGTAGTGAAATGAATATATAGAAGGTATGTAACAGAAATGTATTGAATTTTATGCCTTTTAGATGCTAAAATATAGCAAAGTTTGTACAGTTTTTATTCAATTTAAAATATATTATAAATTTATTAAAATTTATTATAAAATCTGCGCAAGTATAAAAATCTTACAACGTCTGAAAAACAATTATGAATCTAGAAAAAATATTATTTTCTAAAGAAATAGTAGTAAAGATACATATTTTATAAAATATTTCAAGTCCTAAAGGAGTTTTCTGTATTTTTACAAATTTTTGCTGTACATAAAAATAAATAAGTTTTTGACTTTAAAAGTACAAGTTCAATCACCTTTATAAACAGAACACTTCAAGTGCATAGCTTGTCTAGTTAAAACACCGACCTTTCAGCTGGTTAGAGCATACAAATTCGTTGTGCTATTGTTTGTCATTGTGACGCTGCCGAAAGTCGCACACAAAAACTTTGAAGCGCAAAGTTTTCAACGGAAATTGTGCAGCTGTTTTGTGTGCGACGACAACGTTTGTGGTGGCAGAGAAGAGGGGAGGAGGAAAATAGGAAAATGAGAGCTGGAAAAGCACTTGTTGGCCCTCTAACATACAAAGATATAGCTGTAGAAATAGAAAAGAAAACTTGTGGGTAGTTGGAGGTCTTGTAAATTTGTTGAAATTTCAATTCAATGGCAAGGCTGAAAAGAAAAAGCTTCGCTTCTATACGTAGACGTAGATATGACTATATAGTATACTCATTATGTATGTATGTATGGGTATGGCATGTTGATATCGTTATCGGGCGAGTGCCAACATGTGCAGCCTCTCAATATGAACTTTCATGATTAAAGCGCGTGTCGTTCGCCTTTTTATCGCCAAAAGACAGTAACTTTGTCGTCTTTGGACGTCGATGGGTTACAGTTTGGTTCGATGAGAGTGGAATTTTCATATAAATTATCGTTGGTAACAAATGTGTCCACACAGCCATTGGCACGCATGCATAATAAAGTGATTTTAAAGGGCACTTTTCATGGGTTTGCGTAAAATTTCCATTTGTGGAAGAGCCACTCAGCTTTATTGGAATCGAAAGTTAGTCCTCCCCCCTGGAGAGAGATAGCGCAAGATGGGGGGTATGTTTTGTCTGATAATGTTGTCGTATTTGATTGCGACGGGTCTTGTGGCACATGTGCTTTGGCTCTAATGTGTGTTGGCTTTAACAATTCATTAAAATTTCATATAAATGTTTTGCAGCAAAGACGCGTAATCCACTTTGTTATTAACTGTTATTTACAAATGCTGCAGCCTGCAGCCAGTGACATCTGACAAAATAATATATATTAAATGCAGCAGCAAAAGCGTCAAGTCATAAACTGCTCATCAGTCTTGGCTAACTTCCTCTCGCCCTTTCGGCTGTAATTATGCGCGTAGCTGTTGCAAAAAGTTTACTATCACTATCACAACTCATTCCACTTCCCCTTCTCCCCCTCCCTCTCTCTCCTTTCGCTGTCTCCTTGTCATTGTCTCGACGCGCAGGAAGTGCCAAAGCGCCGTCGGGTAAAACAGCAGCAAGAACAGTGGCAACAGTAGCAGGATTCATTCCTTCGCCTGGTGGTTGAAAGCGTTGTCCTTGCTGCCCCCTTCCCTCCACTTTCCCCTTGCATTCCGTCTCCTTTTGACGCTGATAATGCAATTTCCGCGTTACACGCTGCCTGTAATTTACTGTTATGCAATGTTTCATTTTACTTTTGCCCTCTGACTTTTCCACAGCAATTTTTTAAAGAGCCTCAGAGACAATCAACGCTAGTTCTTTGCTATTTATCTACATAAAGTTAATTGAAAAACATTCAAATGCCACGACTCCCCACTCCGAGATAGTGCGAGTGACTGCGTGATGTGTCAACATCTTGCCACTGTCACATAATCCCTCAGCATTCATCCTCCATGTTCACTTTTATGTCCATCTCATTCGTAGTCTTTATTACAAATTGGTTTTCTGCACTCGCTCGCATGTTTCGTGCGCAATTTGCAACACGGTCCAAATGAATATGAAAGCCGCATGAAAAAAGTAACAAAAACTCCCCAAAAATGGCAAAAAAAATGGAGAAAAATCAAATTGCAAGCGACAAACGTTGAGTGTAACCCACGTGGTAAATCCTGGAAAAACTCCGAGCATTTGCCCAGAAACGTGTTCACACTCTGCACGTTAACGAACTGAAATCGAAAGTTTCGTTTGCGGTCAACGTTGCTATTGTCATTGGTCTCCGTCCGTCCGTTTGCCCTCTGCTGTCCGGCAATTCGTGTTTGTCTCCCACAGTCAGGCTGTCAGATTGAATGGTTTATGTGTGACACCTTTGACCGGTCAGGTCGAGTTGCCGGCGATATAAATTAAACTCGGCTGCAAGTTGAACAACTTTAAGTCGTATCCGTAAATTGCTTAACTGAGATCAAAAGCACTTGATGTCATCAAAGCAATATACCAGCAGAAACTTAAACTTTTGGCAAGAAATCGAAGCCTTAAATGGAGTGTATTTTAATACGTTAATTTTGCTGATTAAAATTATATAAAGTGTTAACTTTTAAACATTGTTTTGTTAATTAAATAATTTAGAAAACTTAGGTAGACATTTTTTGTTGCTTTGTATTATTTTTTTTTACTTTAAGCTTTAAGAAACACGTTTTATAGATTACATAATTTGATTAATTTTTGCCTTTCTTTTAGCATAAAAATATGCTTCGGTTGAGCTGCAATTTCCATCCCCCAATTTAGCCATTTCCCCTTATCCCGATTTCCATTTTCTCGTATTTGCCCAGCAAAAGTCACGTGGCATTCATAATTCTTAAAACGACGCCATCTGAAATAATGTAGCAATGCTAAGTGCACCCAAACAAGCTCCCTCCCCCCTTTGCCTTGCTTACCCACTCAGTGTACGTGACCAGCATTTGTCGCGCTAAAAAGTATGCTATGGTTTTCGGTCGCTCGAACAATGGAGGGAATTGATTTCGCCTTTTGGCCAAGTGCAAGAGAGCTGATTATGGAATTAAAACATATTTTTTGGCCAACAAACGAAAAACTTAAAACTTTAAGTGGCAAAGGTTGTGGCCGTACGTGACAATCTGCTGCTAGCCAAGTTTATCACATGACAAGTTTCACAATACACTCGCTCGCACACACGCAATGCATTTCATTTCATTTCCATTGTAAGAAAAACATGTTTGCCGTGTGTGTGAATAAAAGAAACGCAACTACAAAGAAGTTAACTACAAAAGCGTCCTATGAAACTTGGGTTACAAAGGCGCAGCGAACAGGAGAGAGGCGAAGAGGAGATGGTTCGTAAAAACGCAGATAAATAACATTGAGTGCGAAAATACACAGAAAAGTGATGAGCAGAGAACAAGGGCAAAAAAAAACAATACGCCTTTTGAAATGCTAAACGTGGTACACTCACACACACAAACACACTCTCACACACTCTCACACACATGAGCTGCTTCACACTCTTACAACCCGAGGCGCTCTTCACACTTCAGGCTCTTTCAGGACTCTTGTATTTTTATTAGCCCCTTCCCTTTGTACCCCTCCCTTTGAATGGTTTATCTTGTAACTTGGCGTGTGCTCAGTGCCAAAAAAAATAAGGAAAACATTTATCTTGTCGTATTTATTTTGTAGCGCATTAATTTCGCTTCATGTTTGAAATGGGAATTGACTTATTTGCATTCTCTTTTAATTTGTCTGGCCATCAATGCGGGATAATCAAAAAAGGGTCTACTAGAGCGGGGTAGAGGGAAAAGAGAGTGTGAGGCGAGCAGCCACAGGTGTTGCAAGTGTCAAATTTGTGATTGATGGCAAAGCCATACAAAGAATGATTACCAGATTTCTTTTGAGCCTGTTTATAAATACTTAGGGCCACAAAAATCTAAAGCTGATGGCTTAGAAACAAATCTGTGTAATTTTTTAAGATTTAAGGCAATTAAATATTAAATATGTATAATTAGCTCTAAATCATAGGGTTTTAGTTAGCTGGAAAAATCAGTTTAAACCTTTGTTTAAATAACACAAGAAACCAACAGTTCAAATTAAAGTTGCTTATTCATACTACTGTTGATGAAATGAAAATGAAATAGCTACATTAACATGGCCAAATGAAAATAAAGTTATTTTTAGAGAAACAGACGAATGAATTTTTTAAAAGGCAGACAGCGATAGATTACAAGCACACACACTCGCACACACACACACACACACACACACACAGGCAGGCCAACCTGGACGTCTACCTGCAGATGGCTATCGACAAGGGGCAAAAGTAGCAACAGCAGCAGCAGCTACACTGACAATGGCCAAAAGCGAACAATGTCAACTGAAATTGCGATTGCGTTAAAACTCTATAAATACCAAAGTAACATGCAACAACAACGGCAAACGAGAACGGCAACAACAGCAACAAGGATATCAAGGACATTGCTGATATTGCAACAACACAATCTAATCCGGTTATTGCATTTTAAATGCGCTACAAACTCTCATTTTGTTTTACCCCCGTCGGCGTGGAGAGGCGGGCAGCGCGTCAAGCGCCTGTGGATATGCAATGATTTTTGCTGACCACAATTATGACGCAATGACAGGAGCTTAAAGTAGTGAGGTAGACGTAGAAGACAAAGTGTAGTGTTTAAATTTAAAAATAAAGGGAATTTAAAATACTATCAAATTAAGTTAATTAAATTGCATGTGTCGCATAGTTTTAACTACTAGTTAAAGCCTGTACGGCTGCTGCCTCACTAGTCAGTGCTTTAGTAACTTAAATTGTGATTTTAAAGCACTAAAGATACAACATGCTGTGAATGGTAAATGAAAGTATCCAACACACTCAAACCGAGCCGAGTAAGAGTGTAGTTTCTAATGCTAATACGCTTATCTGCAGCCGGCAAGTGGCAACAAGAGGCAGGAAGTAGGAGGCAGCAGGAGTAGTAGAATTCTGATGGCAGCCTGCAGGAGCCAAGCTCACAACCACAAGCCAACTCTTTTCAAAATTTAATGCAATTTCACAGCATATTAAACAGCTGAAGTCTGTGCCTCCATGTTGTTGTAGGCAAATGGGTGTGGCGAGTGCAACAGTTGTTGGTGCTGCCACCGCAAATCGCAAACAAATTTCTAACAAACTTTGCCGGATAAAGATGCCAAATAGCAGATGAAGCAGCTGTTGCAGCTGGCTAAAGGTGAGAAGCCAATCATAAGTGAGTCAGGTAAGTGTGAATACTATTGTAAGTAAGTGAGTGAGTGAGTGAGAGAGAGAGAGAGAGAGAGCACTCGTTACCTGTGCGAATAGTCATGAACTGGCAGAATGGCTAATCAATTGCGCGCACTTTGAGCACAAATCAAATTACAAACTTGCCACCTTCTTCTTCTGTTTAACGTTTTGCACAAAACTTTTCCTTTAACTCCAACTTCAACCTGAACTTTTGCTCAATTTGATTTTTCAACAAAGCACGTAAAAATCGAGAAAAAGACAAAAAAAAAAGTGGAAAGAACTTTTAACTTTTTACCTGCGTTTTGACTTTCTGTTCTGTGCTGATCTGTTCTTCTGCCTGTCGTTAAACAAACTTATCCAATAAAAGTTTGTCAACATTGATTTAAAGCTGAGACGAACGCATATATCAAACAAAACCAGACCAGACCAGACCAGTTTGTTTTCTGTCTGATTTTTATAATAGAGCTAAACTTGTTGAGGAAATCCTGTGACAGTGCTACAAAATTTCATAAAATCAGCATATTTTGACACACATTTTGATTTATTATATAAAAGCTAAGAAAGTAACTCAATTATTTTTTGCTATTTTAAACTGACTTAACATACATAAAAATATCTGAGCACGATTAGAGATTTTAAAAGTTTCTTCTGCCAAGTTTTGCTTAAATGTTTTCACATGGCTGGCACAATTCATCACCTAAATATATACCGTTTATTATACACTTAAGCCAGCTTTCCAGCTTTCGTTTTAGCCCGCATAACAAAAAGTGTTAAGCATGGCGCATAAGCAGCCAAAGTCCTCACAGAATGGACAAAAAGTTTCCATTGCCAACACCAGTTTGATATGCTTGTTGGCAGTGCATTTCCAGTAATTCAGGAGACAAAGAGCAAGATGGGATGAAAGGGGGAGAGAGAGGGAGAGAGAGGAGAGCCGTTGCAGCTTCTTGGCCAACATCTACTTAATACTTTAATAGTTGCAAAAGTTTGCCCAACGTGCGCTTAAGTAGCTGTTACTTTGCTTGTTGAACTGTTTGTTTCACTCTCTTCCCCTTTCCCTCTCCCTCTCTCTTTGTTTTGCTGCTCACAGATACTGCTCTTAGGTAGTGCTTAAAATAACTGTAAAACTGCCAACATAAATCTAGCCACAACATCTTTTATGTTCGCACTACCAACAAGAAGTTAATGTTAATGCCATTTACCCGCACGGCACGTGAGCGCCAGATCCTAGATCCTTGTCCAATATCCCTAGCTTTAAGCCAAGTTACGAAAAGTTGGGGAAAATCAAATAGCAAATTGTTTTGACTTTTGCATATTGAATTGAAAACGTCAAATTGTGTTTGGCATATTAAACGAGAATCATTAGAAAAATCGAAAGCAAATCTTCACTCAACTTGGCCCAAATCCTCCCAGACGTTGAAAGCTGAAAAGTGATTTTTCTTGTTGGACTTACGGCTTAGCGACGCAGCAAATTTCCCCCAACGACGTCTGCAGTTTCGATAATAAGTTTCCCAACTGTTTGAAGGGGGGGAATGGGGGAGGAAAGTCAGTCGATTGATCGGATACTTAAGTAAAGCATTTGGCATTGTTATTCAATGTTTACAATAACATTGAGTGACTGCAGCTTAAGACGTGGAAAATTAGTTACAAAACATTTCAAAAATTACCAAACTTAATTTAATGTGCGCCCATTTAATAGCTAATTTTAGCTAAATTTAGCCAATTATTTGCCATAATAAATTTAACGCTTAAAATTGTATTTTTAAATTGATTTAAATGCATGACTTTTCAATTTTTGTGCTATTTGTTGAACTTTGTTTTCCTTTTGCCATTTGATACTGTTGACATTTAATTATTTTTGCGAAATGCTCAAACATAAATATATAAAATAAATATTTTGCCCCGTGCGGAAAATCAGCTGTTTATCAGGCTTAAAATGTGAAGCTAAAAGCCGCAAATATTTTGGGGCGATTCAATTACATTGGCAACACGAGTGAGGGTTATTTTAAAAGTTTTCTCTCAAATAATTTGTTAAAAATAAAATTAAAAAAGTTTAACCCATCGCAGTCGGTAGGATTCGAACCTACGCTCCCAGAGGGAATCTGATTTCTAGTCAGACGCCTTAACCGCTCGGCCACGACTGCTGTGTTGACTTGGCTAAAAACAATACAACTAAATAATGTAGAGCAACAACAACTTGAAGCAAAGTTTATTTATAGACAAGTGCGCAGATTGTTGGTATCAAAATTATAAATAAATGGGAACCTATTATCAGTTTAGAGGTAAGATTAGGTATTTGAGAAATACTTATAGATATTATACTTATATATATACTCAAACTATAAATAGTTTTTTCCCACTTGAGTTAATGATTTTGAATTTCCGCGTACTCTTCGAGCACCCCTCGCTGTCACGTTATGTGCATAACTATAAATTTTATTAATTTTCAACATAGGCACACACAATTCCAGTTGTGTCCATCGAATTTGCCGCTGCTAATGAGCCAAACGCAATGCAAATTGATAGCACTTTTTGTGGCTAGCCCCAACCCCTTGGCGTTTTGACCAGGCCGACAGCTGAAACGTGCGGAGTTGGCTTAAGGGATTAGCATCATTATGCGCAGTTTATTTGTTTGCACATACTTACATATCTCTACATATATTCTGTGGTGTAAAATGTAATTTCATGTAATTGTTTTTAATTTCCATGCATTTATTATTCAACACTCGGAGCGCGTTTAGCGACGCGGCTCTTGAGTGTCATGAAAAGCTCATTTACTTTGTGCCACATAAATTAACAAACGGCTAAAACCGACCGCTTTTTTGGCTCTAGGTTATGAGTGTCGAGTGGTGCCGAGTGTCGAGTCTTGTCTACTTCAAAGTCGACGGTACAACGCGGCGTATGCGCATTGCGCTAATGAGGCTACTGTTTATTATTTCTGTTTTATTTTTTGTATTTCGGCGTCGCGACCCTTGGCGGCTCCCTTTTGTAATTATGCAAATTTTTAATGAGTGTGAAAATGGTATTTGAGTGCAGCATCACGTGCTCTACATCAACCTGGAGCTGGCCCACTGACTGAGCCATCATTGACTGCGGGTAAAACCATTTAGCAGCTTTGGCTGCCACTTCCACAATAAGTCTTTGCAGCCAATTTCTACTACGGCAAAGCTGGCTCATGTGAAGAGGGAAGAGTGGACGAGAGGGAGAAAGAGAGAGAGAGCGGGAGGGAGAGCGGAGCGAGTGAGTGACAACTGCTTGTTACGGCATTTGCTCTTTAGATTTATACGGATTTTGCCAAACAAAACATGAATCTGCACTTTTATGCATGCGTTCTGCTAAAATCCGATTTCCATGAAAGCAAACGCGCTCCACGCTCAGCACTTGCTGCTCTGTTGGCCTATTACAGCGGCTAAAGGCTTAAAGCGTAAGCACTTTTCAGACAGTGCCTCACATATGTACGCGTGCCGTACAAAAAATATAGAAAAACCATACGTTGAATAAGCAATCAGCTTAGAATTAGTTACGTACCTGAAGCTTCAAAAAAAGTTAGCACATTTTGATAGAGCTTAGTTTTTAACGCGCTGTGACTAATTAAAGAAAAATATTTAAGCTAATAGTGGGTTTTAGTTAAATAATTATACTACTTAAAACAACAATTTGAATAATTATGGGTGTAAGTATTACAGTTATTGCGCCATAATCAATTTAGAAATTGATTATCTGAAAAAAATCTATTACTAAAGGTGATGGCTGCTAATGAGATTAAATTATAGTTCAATAGAGACATTAAATAATTTTTAAATTAATTTTAAACAAAGTCTAATCAGATTTATTAAGCAATTAACTTTAAACAGCGTTGAAAATTTTATAAAATTGATTTGATGCAACTTTTATTTGATTTAAACATTTCTTTAAATATTAAAAGCATTTCTTATAATATAAAATTTATTTATTTATTTATTAAAGCAGACTAAGAGCAGTAAAATTAATATTAATGACTATAAAAAAAACAGTAAATTAAATGGATTTATTTATTTGTATTTCATTTTAAGAATTTTTTAGTTTTATAGACAAAAAACTTGTACCACATCTTGCTTGCTGCTTCTTAGTTAGCTTAGTTTTTTAAACGCTATTGGCCATAATTAAATATGGTTAACTAAAAGGCTTTATACGTTAATTTGCATAAAAATCAATTGGTTTTTGTTACACATTTCGGCTCACAAATAATTGAGTGCGAATTGTGAAGCGAGTGCTTGTATATTGCAACTGTCTTTTTCAATTAATACAAATGCCAGGCTCACACACACACACACACACACACACACACACACACACACACACACACACCCCACACACACACCAACGTTGGCGAGAGTTTTGCCAGCGCTTTAAATGCAAATGCGGATTTTTAAGCCTTGCGGCAGCTTTTGGCAAACAGATTGTAAACAAATAAATGCCGCCAGCAGACACACACACACACACATAGAAACCCACACACAGTTACTCACACAGGCACATACAGCATTGAGTGGTCAGCAGCGTGGCAATTTGCACTTGGACTCCGCATGTCGCTGGAGGCCATTGAAAGGCTGCGAACTGTAAATCGCATGACGCGTTGCCATTCCATATTTTATGCTTTACAGATATGTACTATATATAAATATATATATCTGATGTATGTGTGTGTCAGTTATGCAGATGTGTAGTGTACTTTGACTCCGGCAACGTTTTTCACACTTAAGTGGTTAAATTGGCTGTGATAAATTGTCGCGCTGTGGAAAGTTCTTGCCACAGTCGAGCTGCGGGGCACCTTAAGGATAACGCCAAGGATAAGTGAAGTCCTCTGAGTGCCATGAGTGCTTATTCATAGTGTGTCTCGGTGTCTGTCGCTGACAGTAATCATAGCACACGCATCAGCTTGTATTATTATTAGAGCCCCTCTGACATATGACAACTGGGAATTAATATCTCTATGGGGAGAACGCATGCCAAAAATTGTGACAAAAGTCAATGTCATAATGGCATGTGGGCGTGGCAAATCCTACACATATTTTCCTCCGTCTGTGAGTGATGGCAACCTTTTAGCTGCACAGCCAAATTAAATGTCTAGCCAGAAGTCGACTTACAGTTTGTCTTGATTAACTGACAGCCACTGCGAGTTGCCTTTAGCCTTGATCTCAGTTAGACCGCAATTAATGCAGCGTCACCAAACATACAAACAACGAGGACAACGACAGCGACAACCACAGCAACCATCAGGAAACGAAGTTAGCAAATTTACGCGCTTATCGCACCATTGATATCAGACAGTGTTGATGTGCATATCATCTTTATGGGCATTTCATGCAAAATGCTGCCAGTCGCCAATGTCGACAGCAACGCAAATGGTGACGTCAAACGTGCGCTGGGGAAATGTGTGAGTTGCAACGACTGCTGAGTGCGCTACGCTGTAGAGTCAGCTAGAGTATGGGCTAAAAATTGTTTAAAAACTATTAAATGAAAAAAAAAAATAAAGAAAGAAATATGTAATTAAACTCTGTTATATTCCCAATTTAGAGTTGTTGTATATTATTATTAGAATTTGTGAATAAATTTAGATTTAATATGAAATGAGTGTACACATATCCTTGGGGATGTTGAAACTTTGGCTATTTTGAGACCGTTTAAAGTATGCATTAAAATTTATATATAAGTATTTATACATTTGTAGATATAAATATTTATATATAAGTATTTTCTTTACTTTAATGATTTTATTATGCTTGGATTGGAGCGTGATTTTAATATTTTTAAAGTTAGCTATTTTAGGACATTTTAACAGCTTTCTAAGCACTTACACAGTTTTTGGCTTTACTTTAAGAAATTTAATAATACAAACTGAACAAAAATTATTAAGAACTAATTTATTATACTAAAATATTTTACTATTAATGACTTTTTTACTGTTTATGACCTTTTATGGCTTTATTATGATTTATTTTGACTTTATTTATGACTTTATTATAAAAAATTGACTTATTAACAGCTGTAGGAAGCAGGTCCTTAATCTTCGACTCTTTTGTAAGAAGAAACTTATTTTATTTCATTAAATTACACCTACTTATATGATAACAATCTTTGCTTAATTTAATTTTTATATAATATATTTATATCATTTGTATATTATATAATTTTTATATCTGCTTGTAGCACTATCAACTAGTTTTACAGAACTTTAATCGCTTTTTAAAGCCTTTTTACTAAAGTCGCAGCGCATTCTAAAATTCGGTGTAAACTGTAGATTTTCGCAGCTGAATTTCAATGTCTTTTTTGTGTTGCGTTTTGTTGTTGGTTGTTTGCCGCTTGTTGTGTGTCTTTTGCTGTCTCTAACTTGCCGGCTGACCGACTGCATTTGCAATTTATAAGCGTGTAGAGTGTAGAGTAGAGTGTAGAGTCTATGTGTGTGTTTCTTCGTGTGTGTTTGTATGTGGAAACTGTGACTTTTTTGTGCACTTGTCTTTTTTGTCATATAAAGCAAGGACTGATATGTGTGTGTGTGTGTGTGTGATATGGTTTGCTGGCAAAAAGAAAACAATGGAAATGCAAATTGTTTTTATGTCTTTGTTTTTAATTTTTGGCCGGCAAGCGAACAAACTTTGAGTATTCACGTCTGTAGTTGGTAGTGTAGTGTAGTGTCTGCTCGGCAGGCCTGTGAAAAGGATTTGTGTGCTGCTGTTTGGAGGGGAAGCCCTCCCCCACTCCACCCCTTCCTTTGGCACTTTTCTTTCTGCATTTTCGCACTCAAAAGCCCCATATACTCGTACAATATGAACAATGGGAATGGTCAGACTTTCAGCATTGTTGTTCCGTTTGTTTTTTGTAATTCTCAACTCTTTTTTTGTTAATTTACATAGCGAGTTTTAGAAGACACAGCGCCCATAACGAACGCTGTTCAGTTGCTCCTGACATTGACGTATGAATTTAGACTATAACCAACTTGTGGGTTCAACAAACCCTCAGCAAACCCCCTCAGCAAAGACAACTCTGCTCTTCATTAGCTGCCATTAAGCAGTGAAATGTGCAACACATTTCACACCATGTTAAATTGTGCTGAAAGTATCTGTATCTGAAGCTGTATCTGTATCTGCAGCTTAAATTGCTTTTGAGCTTTTGAGCTGAGCACATGGCCCAATCCAGTCCAGTTTGTGACTCTGGAGTGCGTGTTTGTGTCATTAAAGTTTCATCATGGCCGCAAAATGAAAGTAGCAGCAAACCTCTCGAAATCCCAAAGCCCCCGCGGGCACAAGCTGCCCACAGTCCACCCACTCCTGGACATGAGAAGGTGGGGGGGGGGGCTAAAGGGTCATATTGTTGCTGATATTGTCATTACATGCTTCAAGGATATTTCTGTGGCGTAACCAAGGCAAATGTACTTTTGACAGTTGGACTCTTGAAAGGGTTAACCGAAAATCCCACACACACACACAGAAAACTTTGCACAAAAGATTCAAATTGGTTCTACTTCGTGTTGTTGTTGTGAATAGCAACAGCTGTTGTGCCGCTGGGTAGTACTCCCCAAGCCCCACACACCCCAAAGGCCCCAAATTGTTGGATTTACTCGTAATAGTTTCGGAATGATTTGCCAACAACAGCAACTAAATGTTAGTTAAGCGTTTAAATATTTATCAACGTGGCCAAGGCAATTTCAAAATGTATCTGTATCTACATCTGCTTGGTTAGGAGTTGCCTCCCAGTGCCTACTGTATTGGCAACTGGCGTCTTGGCCAATCAAGTTAACAGCCAACGCGCATTGTATACACAAAAGTGGATACAAATTCAGTACTTGGCTCTGGCAACATGCAACCTACCAAATCCACAACTAAAACAATAAGTAGCCCCATTTACTTGCTTAAGTAAATACTAAATTTAAGCAGAGAATTTGCTAATCTAACTAATAGTTAACTATTTGTATTTGAGCAGCTTTTTGAAGCGTAAACTAGCAGTGACTAACTAGTACTTGGACTAACTGAAGTGTTGCGGCAACATGTGGCTAGCAACATTTTGTGGAATGTATCTGAGAGATGCTTTGCGTATCTAAGGTATTTAGGATAGCTGTAAAAGTAAATTTAATATTTTTCTTACATTAATTAGTTTTTAATAGACCAATTTGTGTACCCAAGCTACCCCCAATTAGTTGAAAATTATTTTATTTTAAACAACAAAAGTTTTAAGCTCATTCATTCAGTTAATTCTCAAGTATTTAGATTGATTTACAACTGAACTAGCTTAACTAACTAAGTGCGGCCATACCGACCATAGCAAACTATCTATAAATAATTAATCTAATCAAACGTATTAATAACTTTTTACTTACGTTCGAGTTTAATTGTTTGTTTACAAATACCAAACTGAATTTCAACTTTGATAAGCATCGTAAAACACTCGAGTTTAATGAATGCAACTGGCCATAAAGTTGCAGCTAATCAGTGTGATTAGCATAGTCCAGTTTGATATAGCCCGGGGGGGTCAATTCAGTTGCCAAAATGATCTTGGCCAGCATATTTGTGTGCTTTTGCCTGGCATCGGCTTTCAACTACTACCAAACACGACGTCAACGTCGTTTTGTATCGAATCTCAAGGGACCCTTCACCTGGCCCCTGGCCGGATCCATGCACAAGCTAGTGCTACTTACCCCCAGAAGTACTTATAGTTATAGTTTAATCTTTATTTGTACCCGTACTAATTGAAGTAGATTTCTTCAAAAATAGCGCCCGATATTTGTCGAAGTATGGAAACCTCTCACGTTGCTGGGTTTTCCACAGACTCTTCATACCCGTCGCCGATCTGGAACTGGCCAAGCAGCTGCTCCACAGTGAAGCTCATCAGCATACAGGGTATGAGCTGATGCGCAACTTTCTGGGGCACAGTGTGCTCAATTGTCCAGCTGAGGAGTGGCAGCAGCGGCATCAACTCTTGGCCGCTTACTTTGAGCCAGCAAGATCAGCGCAGCTAATGAAATGGCTACAGGAGCAGGCGGAGAAACCCTGCAAGGAGTTGATGTTGTTTGCAGAAAGTCGAGAAGTTTTTAACGCTTGGCAGGTTGTGTCACAGAAGGTGCTCGACTGTATTTTACCCTGTACGTTGGGCGTGCAACCCAGCGAGCAGTACCAAAAGGCGTTTGCTGAGTGAGTTAATGTTTGAGCTGTAGAAAAATAGCTGGAAAAGCTTTTTTAGCTTTATAAAAAAAGGCTGAAAGTTAGCTACTAAAGTCGCTCACATAAATTCAAGTCTTAGAGTCTAAATGTTTAAATAAAAAAAATGGCTAAAAGTCACTTGTCTCTTAATCATTTGTTTTATGTTTTCAGTCTCACGGAGATTTATCGGGAGCGTTTTCTGAGCATCAAGTCGGCCAATCGTTTGACCTTTTGGCTCTCAGCTCCCTTCACGCGCAGGCGACAGCAGCGGCTGATCAAACGGCTCAACGAGGAGACTCAACACATATTGGTAGCAACGCGTCCACCCACAACCAAAGATCAGCTGCAGCAGAAGGAAGTTATTAACATGGAGCACTGTGGAGAAAGCTTAGCTAAACTACCTCATCAATCATTGATTGATTTGTTGATTGAAAGCAATCAACTCACAGATGAGCAGCTAATTGCTGAGCTCAACACCTGTAACTTGCTGGGTTACCTGTTGTGCAGTACCGCGCTCTGTTTTGCACTGGTACTCATAGCAAGACATCCTGCAGTGCAGCAGCGGTGTCTGGAGGAAGTGCGCAGTGCTCGTAAGGAAAACGAATGGAATTTACAGGGTATGCCCTACCTGGAAGCGGTTTTGAAGGAGACACTACGACTGCAGCCACCGCAGCTAATTGTGAACCGTGAGCTGAAGAAGGACTTTTCATACAGTAGGTTTTAATGTATTCTTCCACTTCCTATTTAATTCCCCACTTATTCACAGCACACTCGAAGGTGGGGGATGCGGCACTGCCCGCTGGCGCGGAGGTCTACATAAATCTCTACGAAATGCAACGCTCTGAGGAGAATTTTGGACAGTTGGCCCAACACTTTCAGCCGGAACGCTTTCTGGACAACTCCAGCGAGCTGCTTAGCTTTGGTTTGGGTCCACGTCGTTGTCCTGCTCAGGAGTTTAGTCTAATGCTGCTCAAATGTTGGCTAGCACCTTTGCTGCTGCAGTACGAGCTGCTGCCCTTTGGGGATGCAGTGCGTCCGCATCTACAGCTGGCAATTGGCTCAAAGAACGGCTTTCAATTGGCATTAAAGTTGAGAACAGACATTAAATAAATATAGTTTTAATAGAGAAAGTTAAACTTAACAATAAAATGCTTAATAAAATACTAAAATTAAATTCCTTTTACTGAGTGTTCACTGTATCGCGGCTACGCCTGCGCATGCCCAGCTGGAAACCCGTGTCTGAACGCAGCACAATGTTGATCACAGCATATATGTCCTCCCCTAGCGCCAGCAGCTCATAAGCCCGCACAATCTTGACCAGCATCATCTTCATCTCCAGCATGGCAAACTTCTGGCCAATACAGTTTCTTGGCCCCGCACTGAAGGGCACAAAGGCGTAGTTCGTCGTGCGCTCGCTGCTCTCATGTCGCTCGGGCTTAAAGAGTCTGGGATTGGGAAAGTTCTGCTCACGATTGTGCACGCCCACGATGGCCAAAAGGATCTCCGAGCCAGCGGGTATAACGCCATTACCCAGCTTGCTATGAGCTGTTGGGCAAGAGGAGAATTTAACTAAATTTCTCTCCAGGATTCCACTTACTTACTGTATTTGAAATCCGTTTGCAGTTTGCGTCCGATGAGCGGCACCGGTGGATGCATGCGCAGCGCTTCCTTGACGACGCACTCTGTGTACTTCAGCTCGGCAAGATCTCTGATGGTCACAGGACGACTTGTATCTGTGCCCAGCACGTGCTGAATCTCCTCCAGCATTTTTGACTGCACTTCGGGATTTCTGGAGATCTCCCAGAGACAGAAGCTAATGGCACTCGTAGTCGTGTCGTGTCCCTCGAACATAAACGTGTCCACCTCCTCGCGAATCTCCTCGTTCTTCAGTGGACGTCCATCAACAGTAGAGTGGAGCAGCACATCCAGCAAAGCCATGCGATGCTTCTTACCCACATCCTCCTCTGTCTGCTGATGTGTCTGCTGCTTTTGCAGCTGCTCCTCCTGCAGCGCCTGACGCCGCTGCTCGATCACTTTGATGGTGAAGTCGTGCATGGTGCGTATGAGCTGCGTTTGACGCCATTTTAGCAGTGGTCGCGTCAAGGTGAAGAGCCACTCGAACTGCAGGTAAACGGACATGAAGCGCCAGGCAAAGAGCGCAGTGGTTCTGGGGGAGGAAGTGGAGAAGAATTGATAAACAGTCTCAACAAACCATTCCCCAACTTACTCATTTACAGCATTCGCATAGGGCGTGCTCTCAGTCATTTGGGCATTCACCTTGGTGCCCATGGCAGTCTCTGCGATGATGTCCAGTGCAGCCAAGCAGATGAACGGATACACATCAAAGGTGCTGCTGCCATCTGCCTTGGCGTTCAAACGTTGTACGCATATATTCGACTGCTGATCAAAGACCTCCACGAACTGTTCCAATATGGAGAAGTGAAATGTGGGCGTAATGATCTTCCTACGCTGATGCCACACCTTGCCGTCACTCAGGAGCAATCCATTGCCCAGCCATTGTCCCAGCACCTTGTAAACAGGATGCTTTACCAAGTGCTCCTGACTGGCCAAAATTTGCTCATTGAACTCCAAGTCGCAGCTCAAAATCAGCAGACGATTGAAAGCCCAAACGCGTTGAATGTCGCCATAATCATCAACCTGTTTGCTCGACACTCTCAAGAAATCTGTTTTAAGTAGATAAAAATATTTAACGATTGGAATAAAGTTGAGTTTTTTAGCTAAAAATGCCACTAATTTGTGACAGCGCAAAACCAGTTGTTTTTTTACTCTTTTTTAAACCAAGTCAGGCAGTTATAGTTAAGAAATTATAGTTTTAAAAGTTACCTATATAAATCTACAACACTTTGGCATTATTCATGGTTATTCATGACTTTTTGCACATGAATTCTCAGCTGGCTGATAAAAATACAAGTGAAAAGTAAATGAAACAGAGCTGAGCTCAGCTGACTGAAATAGAACTGAGATGTACAGTGAACGCTCCCTTGGGCGGACACTCACGGTCCGCCCTAGGAAGATGTCCTAAAAGAGCTGATTTTGTATGAAAATCCTGCTGAAAAACTTTGAAATTCGTCCGGCTAAGTGAGCTGTCCGCCTGAGTGAGCTGTCCGCGAGTAGAGCTTTCACTGTATTTGATTTCAAGTGTTTAAACAGGCACAAAGAAATACCGGAAATTCTTTAAAATCATGCAGAGCAACAACGTGTATTTTTAAACTTGAAATTCAATTGATTAGCAGTTCAAATTTGTTGATAAAAATTGTTTAAAGAAATTTAAACAAATCTGCAAACTTAATAGATCATTTCTACATCATAACTCTTTGATTTTTAACAACTTTGAGCACTAGAAATGTACACATAAAAATAAAACCAAAAATAAATAAATTAAAATTTGGAATGGAATTTAAAAATAATTTTTTTTGGCTGAAATTTTCAATCATGTTTTATTAAATATAATATTATATTTTATTATATTTTTAATAATTTTATTAAATATAATATTATATTTTGTTATATTTTTTTAATATTATATTTTATTTTATTTTTGCTATTTATTTTTACTTGATTCATTAATTTTTGTAGCAAACCAAACTGCTATCAAGTATTTTATATTTTTACTTTCAACACCACTAAAACTCGAGTTCTCTTACTCTTTGGACTCAGTTTGAACATCAGTTGCAGTGCACCAAATACTGGAAAACAGTAAGGACCCGGCAGATTGGCCACAGCCGCCCTACGAGCCCGCTGTCCCCAGTGGCAGAGAATGGCAGCTGTGAGCAAGAACACAAGTAACGCGATCAACAGCATTTTACTGAATGAAGTCAGTGGAACAACAAATGCACGGCGATAATCCCAACAGCCACACACACACACACACACACACACACACACACACACACGCACACTCAGCTAATAAGCTAAGTAGTATTAACCGATAATCTAATCGGAATTGTTTGAGATTATTACGGTTGTTGTACTGGACCAGCACCAAACCCCCCAACTGAAGGGGAGCGGAGGGACGCCGATTTCTGGGCTGTAAACACTTGTGGGTTTAATCACTGATTAGCACGAACCGTTTTTGTTTTACGGCGTATAAAGTGCATTACACTGAGTGCAAATGGAGTATGTTAATTATTTGAGTGTATCGAGTCATCAACGCTCAACTTTTTGTGCTTCTTCCCTCTTTTTTTTGGAGTAATTTCCGTTAGAGACACTCGAGCGGAAATTAAAACATTTGCAGTGAACTCGGCAAATGGATAGATAGATGGCTGGCTGACAAGGCCGGCGACCCAGAGTTGCCCTCCAAAGGAACAAAAAAAAAGTGAAGAAAAAGTGTAGGAAAAGTGGGAAAAGTGGGAGAAATGGTAAAAAAGAAACTAATTAACAGTTGCTTCCTGGGCCGCGCAAACTTTAACTTTGTAATTTCATTTCGTTTTATTAAAAATATATTATAATTATTATACTAAACGACAGAGCGTAAACAACAGCAGATAAATGCTATTATATAAAAATATAATATTTATCTACTTGAACTTATGTTGTGCACATCATGGGCTTGGGACCGAAAGATAAAACTCATTTTTTTTTTTGCTTTGTTTTTTAATTGTGCCAGCAAATGTGGATTTTCAATTTTCACAATGACTGTTATAAATACCACGATGGACAGCTAAGTGTTTTTTGTGTGTGTTTGTGTGTGTGTTGCCCTGGCACCGAAATGAAAAAAAGATTTTTCACATTAATTTCTGAATATTAAAAATGCAATTTGTTGCGTTAATTGCAGCACACGAAATGTATCAGACAATGCGACTGATAGCACAGAGAGCGACTGCCCAGAGAGTCGGTTGGCAAAGAGTGGGGGTCTGTGGGTGCTCACTGAGCTGGCCAAGTCACGTTGATAGCCATCGCAAACAAGCCGACAGACAACGCGGCGTATGCGTAATGCGAGTGTCTGATTGTCTGACTGCGAGAGTATCAGTGCGTGTGTGAATTTGTGGGTGGTTGTCGGCTCAACCACGTGACCAAATGCATTTCACTGCAGTTGTGTGTATGTGTGTGTGTGTGTTGTATATTTAAAACATTTGCTGTTGTTTTTTTGAAATGCGAGACAACTGATATTCTGGTTAAGGCGCCAGTGCCAGTGCCAGTGGTACCAAAATTGATATAAATGAAGCATCAGGCGGGCAAAGAGGCATTGACAGTGGGCAGTAAAGCGGGTTAAAACGACTTGTGCTTGGCTTAAAGCAGGAGCTGGCTTGGCTTAAAGCATGAGCTGGCTTGGCTTAAAGCATGAGCTGGATTGGCTTAGAGCCAGTGAGTGTGGCTTACTCGACTCTGGATTCGCTTTAAGCTATAGCTGAGTAGACCAAGAGTATTTAGTAAAATATATAGTAATATATAATATAAATTATATAACTTATTTTATTTACAACTTGGAATATATTTACATATAATAAACTATAACAAAAACATAATTTCATTAGATTAAGTTTAAAGCTCATCACTTTTTGTTCATTTTAAAGTACTTGTAAGCTGTCTTTTCTATAAAAAATTATACAAAACTACTTAACAGACATTTGTTTTCTTTGGCTCTTAATTCGCACTTCACAGTAGCACATAAAAGACATGCAACACTACTGTGAGAACAAAGTTATTGTGCACAACAACAACATAACTTTAAGCACATCTATTAAAGTAGAGTACGAACTAGGACTAGCTAAGCTAGAGTCAGTATGGCTAGGGGTATTTAGTGGATAGTATTCAATGGCCTTTTCGGCCATGGCTCTTATGCCCAGCCACGTCTCCTCGCCGAGATCCTGCAGTAGGTTTGTGGGTGGCCAGAAGTCAAAGTAAAGATTTCCACGCACTCCGGTCAGTTCCAGAGCATAGGAGAGCGGAAAGCCAATGGAATAGGCGTAATCCGGACTGGTGCCACCAAAGGCATCATCCACGCCAGCCTGTCCATAGCTGTAGTTCGTGCCCGCAGCACTGCTCATGGCTTCAGCGCCGATCTTGGCAATCTCCCGCAATTGCTGGACATTTTGAGCAGGTTCACTGCAATAAGAAGACACATTAGTTCTTGAGGTACCGCATCTAAGCTATCACTACGCACCTCTTGTAAACCCAGGGATAGTAGACGCATCTGTGCCGCGAGTGCAGCGTGAGATACATCACAGCCCTACCAGTGCTTACCAAATCCGACATTATGTCCCGCACTGCACGCGTCTCCGCAGCCGAGAAGGGTTCGCTACCCGCGTAGTGGTCACTACAAGGATCCGACAGCTCATTGTAGCCCTTGCCCCAGTTGATGTCGTAGTTCCGATTAAGATTCGTGCCAAAACAATTGTTGCCGTTGGGAGATCGTGAGTTCCTCCAATATTTGTCCACTTCACGGGAGTACATATAGCCATCGGGATTAACCATGGGCATCACAATCCAATCGTAGTCTTGCAGTAGATTTGAATTCCTCTTCAGATGTACCACCAGCTGCTCCACCGCATACAAAGCCGCAAAGGGAGTCAGCCATTCACGTGCATGTGCCGTGGCCACCAGCAAGATTACCTTCTTTCCTGTGCGGCCATCGCCATTGGTTATGGTAATTGTTTGCAGTGTACGATTCTCATACGTTATGCCGGCGTCCGCTAACGTGACGCGCTCACTGTAGGACTTGCTCAGGTCGGACAGATACTGCATCATGCTCTCATAGCTGTAGTAATCAGCGGTTTGGAGCGTGGGAGGCACATGTCGCTCCGAATTTGTGTCAACTCCCAAGGCCGCTGATCGATTTACTTGCGTTATCGATAACAGCAACGCAAAGAGCAGGCACGGCGTGTAATCGCGTTTTGGCATTCTTATGAAATTCATTTCGATTTACAATTTTGCATGACTCATCGCGTAGTGTAATTGTCGCTGTTCGTCTTGAAATTCATTCTAAATACACGCATGTGTTTGTATGTTGTGCATGCACTTTTAATACACACATGTATCTATTGCATGTCCAAACCAGTTATGCTTTTACCGCTTTTATAAACCAATGCAATGCCGATCTCTCAACTGTTCTCTCTTACATGCAAAAAGCGACTGAATTTACTGTTTGTTTGCCGATCTGTTCACATGTTTACCATTGCATGTGCGCTCTCTTACGCTCTTCGTTGCTAATTGCCGCTCTCTCAAGCTCGCTCACTTTCACTCTCTAACGCGCTCTTCTTGCGGCTGCTTGTCTGTTGTCTTCCTTTGCGCGTGTGTGTGTATTACACACTGTGTAAGTAACGTAACGCAACGCAACGCAACGTAACGCGTCTCTCATACTCTTTCTTATCAGCTGCCTATAACTTGTTTTGTTTTGCACATTTACAATTAGAATTAATACATATATATTTAACAGTTGGTCACATATTTAACAGTTGTTTTTGTTCAATGCGTGCCAATTTGGATTAAATCTTTTTTTGCTCTCCGCTCTCTATCAACCGCTTTATCTGAAGTGAGTGCCAACTTTGCGTGCTCCAATTTTTATTTTTAGCTGTGCCAAAGTATGCACACATTCTTGCTGCACACTGTATGATTAAAAAGCACCACAAAACTAAACGCAATGACGTCACGATTGTTTACATTTTATGCTCAGTGGGCTTTTTGTTGCTAGAACCTGTAGCTGTGTTATGTGAGTAGTGAAGTGGGAAGAACGAGCTGGTTTGGATAAAGTCATAATTTTTATGGTATATATAAAAAAATCTTGTTTTTGTTTAAAATGATTAACATTTCTTTAAATATAAATGTTTTATATACTTTTATTTTTACTTTGTTTTTATTTATTATTTAATTATATATTATTTAAATTTTAAATCTTAAGCAATTCCCCAACCTCTATGAATTCACTGATGCGCTTAATTGACTTAAAGTCACTAACTTGGTCAAGTCAGCAGCCCAAGAAAAAGAATCGAATGGCCAAGCAGGAAGATAAATCCACTAACTGTTATGTCTGCTATTTTTCTATGCTCTACTTTTATCGCAGTTTACGGCTTTGGCCATTTTGCGGTTTAAAAAGCCATTAAAAAATGTAATTATGTTGATAAATACATCTTACTGGGCATTTTGCATTTTGCATTTTTATATTTCACAAAACTTCCTTTTGACTGCAGCCAGGATAAGTCCGAGAAGGACAAGCAGCAGGCGGAGGAGGGAGGCGGACAGGAGGCGAGGCAGCACAAGGCTGTTGCCACTCAACTTTGCCCGCAACAGCAAAATAGAAAAACAGCTAAACAACACGGCAACTTGGCCTTTCTTTAGCCATTTTTTTCTAGCGTCAACTTTTTACCAACAATTTACTTGGCTCAGCGGGGCAAATATTTTATCATTGCGCCTTTTTTGCAGTCAAATGGCGAAAGGACGAGCAGAGAAAACCAGGAAGGAGTAGTAGACAGCAGCACACAACTGATGCCACTCAGTGTTAGCCCTTTAAGAGCTGTTTATAGCCGCATTTTGTGCTTTCAACGCTTTTGGCAAATTTGTAACAATTTCCAAGTGAAAACAGTTGACCAAACTGGCCCAAAAGATAGTGCTAGCCAAAAGTATTTGCATAACTTTATGATTAGGACATTCATTGAACTGATTGGCATCTAAATGGCGCCATCATTTATGCAAACTGATCTCAAATTGACTTGAATTCTCCTTTACTTTTTCTTACCTTTTTTTGAAGCTCTTGCAAAATTAATGAGGTAGCAAAAATGAGATTTCAATTTATAGATTATGACCCTCAATTGGCAGTGTGCATAATTTATAACGAGAAAACTTCCTAGTGACTATCAACGTTGGCACTCAGATAGAAAATGGAAAAAGTAAAAGAAAATGAAGTGAAATAAATGTAAAAATCCGATTAGTTCCATTGATGCTGAGTGTCCTTGCTGCTCCTTGGCCAGCACTCGCTCATTTCCCAGTCGAGTCACGTGCCATTCGATGTCCGATTTTTAAGTTTGCACTGCACAAATCACGTAACCCGACGCCCAAAACCCTTCCACCACAACAACAAGGACTTAATGTCCTGCTTGAGGCCATTTGTAGTGCACTTTGTGTGTAGTTTTTATGATTTGTTTATACACCAACGACTCGAACGTGAGCCGAATAAAATCGCTTGGAAAACATGTCATGCTCATTATAAACACAAAATAAGTGCAGATTATTTTATTAAATTCGCAATTGCATTAAGAAATAAACGAAGAAAAGTCAAATTTTAATGGGTTAATTGTTATACAAGGTGTTTGAAATTTAATAGGTAAATTATTGTTAGTTTTAAAGGTGTGTATGCAATATTACGTATACGCTGTGTTTGTAATTTTACAAAGAGACTTTTTTCAGATAATTAGCGACTTTTTAAGGTCCATAAAGATTGCTTAAGACTTTTAGCTTTTTATAAAACTTAAACTGATTTATTTTATTCAAGTTTTATTTAACACGTAATTGAATATTCCTAAATTTAAACTAAAGTTTTATAGAACACTTCTAGGTCATTTAAATTTTATATACAGTCAATCTAAGTTCAATTTAAATGTAATTATTTAATCCATTCAAAACTTAATTATTAAAAATGTTTATATATAGTTTAAAAATTTAATTTTTACTTCAAATTAATTAAAAAACACTTATTATATTTGTACATATTTAAAACATAATAAATTGTTATGTTAAAGCTGATTTAAATGTCTCAATTTGGGCTGCACTAAATAAGCTGTGAGCTAATTTAAGACTACTTTTAGAGCTGGTCTTTTGTTACCAAAGTAAACTGACGATTTTAGTCATCAATTTAAAATGTTTCTGCTTAGTTTAAAATTAAAATCTATAAATAATCCAGCGTAGTGATTAATTTTAAGCAATTAAAGTATAATTAACATAAAACATATTTTGAAATTTATTTTTCTTGTATATTTATTTATTTATGTTCCCAAACACTTAAAACTATTGTTAACAAAGGAAAAGATGCAGCGACTTAGTATCCCCAGTGGGTGCCAAAGCCATCGAAGCTCATGTGGGACACAGCCTCCGCGGGAGAGTAGTGGATCACGGCCTGAGGCTGATGGTGGCTGGCGTAGGTCACTGGGGAAGTGGGAATCGGTTGCTGATGATAAACGGGCGCAGCCACAGGAGTCGAGTGGGTGTAGACAGCAGGCTGGTGTGGCGTGTAGACAGGAGATGCCACTGAAGCTGGAGCGGCATAGGTGACAGTCTTGGCAATGGCGGGTTGGTAGACATTGTTGCTAATACGCGTATCCTGTTTGTGCACCTGGGAGTAGGGCGTGGCCACGGACTTGGTGTAGTGGGAGACGGTGCCATCGTAGCTTCTGACCACATTCTGTTGAGTATGAGCCACGGCGTGCTCATCTCCCAGAGCAATGATGCCCGCCCAGGCGGGGGAGAGCAGCAAAAGGGCTGAGGTGAGGGCCAGAAGTGTTTGAGCCATGTCGTTGCTGTGAAGGAAGTGTTACAACTGTTGTCGTTTGTTGACCAAGCCAAGGCTTATAAATGAAACACTGATCGAGCCAATTACTCATAGGTTGGCCCAGTTAATTGTTCTCCACCACCGCTCCACCTCTTACCACTTTTTTTTCAGGTAGACTCGTTTCGGCTAATGCGATTGACTTTTGCGTGACTTTCATAAATCCATTTCTATCTCGAGATCGTGGCAAATCAATTTACACTCGACTCGAGTGACAGCCAAATGGAGGGCGTGTTAGCTGCCCACTTCAGAGATTACATAAGCCAAAGAAAGACAATTGCCCAATTGCTGGTCATGAGGTCACCGCACTTGCTCTGCTCCCAATCCAAATCCAAGTACAATTCCATATCCACATTCATGCATTCACATCCACAGGTAGACAGATAGATGCCTCTGAAGTGCCCTCAAGCGCAAGAAATGCCCAAAATATAATAACAGCCAACAACCAACAAGCAGTCAGCTGAATTTATGACCCTTTGGAGATGCATTAAAGATGGCAAATTGTTAATGCATTCCCACAAAATCCACTTCAGATGTCTTTGTATTCAAACGCACAGCACTCACCTGTCCAGCTCCACACCTGTCCACCTGTCCACTTACCACGGAGAGCTGCGTAGGTTTAGTGCTACATAATTAAACAAGTTTGGATTGTATGTGCAGTAAACTAATTAAATAAATTAATTTTAATACCAAATTAGCTAAAAAATATAATATTAGTTTAATAGTAAATATGTAAGTATTTAAAATATTTTGAAGGTAATAAAATTAAAATAAAATATATATTATAAAAATTAAATTTAAAATAACAAAACTAAACTATAAAAATATTTATACCTATTGCTCGTAAAGCATAAGGGTATACTATAGTCGTAGGAATGTATGTAACAAGGAGACAGAGGAGTGGCAGACCCCATAAAGTATATATATTCTTGATCAGCATCACAAGCCGAGTCGATATAGCCATGTCCGTCCGAAAAAAACAAAATAAACAAATTTCAAAGCTTCTCTTTCTTCATTTAGGCCAACAACTTTATCCATTATTTATATAATCATTTCTAAAGTCGAAGACACTTAATTTCTAGGCTTTCTATTACGCTCTTTTTAGAAAGCTTTAAATTCTTTATAAAGTTACAGCAGTTTGCAGTTGAATGCTTAACACTTGTAGCTATTTGTAGATAATTCCCGTAGACATGCATATCATATCTCTTTGTAGAATTCCCATAACAAATTCAAGCAATATAATGTCCAATGTAGCGGAAGTAGTTGAAGTGTTACCAATGCTACACTTAAAGAAATCGTGTTGTTGTAGCTGCATTCTCAATTGCCACCACACACAGGAGAAGGAGTCGAAATCGAAGACGGAATCGAAGACGGAATCGAAGTCGAAGTCAAAGTCTCAGTCGATATGGCCATAAAAATCGTTCAGCTACAATTGAGTTATAATGCAATTGGCAAACGTAAAGCAAATGTTGTTAACTTGCAGCAGGCAAGAAGAGCACACAAAGAACTACAGAGGCGAAGAGAGTGTGAGAGAAAGAGAGGGAGAGAGAGTGAGAGAGTGGGCACAGCAGGAAGTGGACGTCCGAGTCGGACATTGTTGCTGTTGTGAGCGTCTGGAAAAAGTTTTTGCGCAATGAAAATGACACATAAATAGCATCAACATTCAGCATCTTCAGGAACACAAATGTGATTACGATTATTCCTACGTCCAACTTCTTCTACTTCTTCGTGCTCCGCTTTGAGTTGTGCTTCTTCTACTGCCGCTTCACGTATGTGGGAGTCACCTTTGTTTGTTGATGACTTTTGCTTGATTTGTTCGTGTGTGTGTGAGGCTACGTGTGTGTTTGTGTGAGTCCATTATGGCTCTTATGAAATTTGGCACATAAATTGTATTATTGCATTTATGCTTGATTTTATTTCCGTTTGCCTTACAATCGTCATGTGATTGTGTGGGTGCCTAACTGTTTCAATGTACGCGTGTGTGTGTGCGAGTGTTTGTGTGTCCCTTTGTATTGACTGTTAAATTGGCTTTCGTTGCTTTTACGTCGCTTAAGTGAATTTACTGTGAATTCGTCTTCTCCTTTAGCTTTTAAGTTGTCCTTTTATATTTCTCACTGGTCACACTCACCCACATGAGTGTGTGCATGTGTGTGCGCGTGTGTAAGTGCTTACATTTCAAGGGATTCTTGGCTAAGCGCTTTTCTCAATGCCCTGCACAATTTGAACTTCAATTAGCTGCATTACTTAACCTCGCGCTCTCACACTTACGCTCTCACTCCCCACCTACCTAATACGCTGCCGCTCTCAGACGTGTTCGCTCTCCCGCTCTCCACTCTGTTTGGTATACAATTACAAATGACGCGCCAGCGCCAGGCCGAAAGTCAATTAACGGAACTCGCATAAAAGCTCCACGCGCCTCGTCTGCTAATTGGAATTGAAACATAAATTAAAAGTCAAAGGAGAAGACGAAAACGAAGACGAAGATGAAATGAAAGACGGAAATGCAACTAAAACTTTACGACTTCTTCAGCTCACATATATATGTATGTGAGTACGCGTGTGTGTGTTCTAACACAGCGCTTTGGTCAATTCGTAACGTAACACCGCAATTTACTACGTAACGTTGTGCTATTTCACGTTTGTCGTAATGCACTGCAATTACGATAGTTTCCAATTGCTGCTGTTGTTTTATTTCTTGGCTCTCTGCTGCCACCGCATTGACAGCTTAGATTAAGTGTTGACCATAAATTCAGTTGCCTTTTTCGTTTAAGTTCATGCCCAAAACTCGCGTCGTACTTAGCGATATTTATGGGGTCAGTGCAATTGCCAGTTACAAGTGGAAATTATTTGCCAACAATTACAAGTGTGATCTGTAAAAGTATTTACAGCTACACACACACGTACTACGCTCTGCAATTGCAATTAGTGTTAACCCTTAAGTGTGCGTTGTGTCTGCTTTTGAGCAGCTGTATTAATATAACTAAAGATGGTATTAGAGAAAGAAGTCAAAAGTGTAGTTAAAATGGTAGTAGAAATTTGAATACTTTTTTAAAAAGGAGTGTAAACAGTAGTACGTTAAGATATTAAAATAGTAGTGTAAATTAGTGGTATAAAAGATTAAAGTTATGATAATTTTGTGCTAAAATAAGCAATAGTAGACTAATTAATTAGTTAATATGATAAAAGTAATTGTTTTTCTGCAAACTATAGTAGTGCACCTAAGGGTTAAGACACCAGAGTGTTATATTGCCAATCAGCTGTTCGCTCTCTGCCTATCTGCGTCCCTCTTCCACTCACTAGCAACTCCAACCACAATTCCAAGCATATTTTCTTTTCCATTCCGAAAACAATTCCCTTACCTCTGTGTGTGTGTGTGTGTGTGTGGAGAGGGGGGTTGTTGTTAGGGCAGGGGGTGGGGCGTTTTCCGGTCCTTGGTTTATGGCACAAAGGGGACTTGACTTCAATTTTCTTTATATTACAGCTTGATTTAATTTGACGTGAGACTTTGGAGCAGTCCTTGACCGCCACGTGAAATGGGAAATGCAGGAAACTGGTAGAAAATGGGGAAAAATGAGGAAAAGTTGCCAAAGAAATGATTACAACTTCCATTCGCAATGCGTAAACGCAAATTCAAAAAATTTTCCTAATGAAAATATTAAGATTAACAAAAGTAAAAGTCATTTTCCATTTTCCCGCTGCCAGATGCACGACAACAATAATAATAGCCGTTTGTAGCTCGTTTTCGGCTGATCCAACCGATTGATATAATTTCATTAAGCGACGGCGACAAGCAATTATTGTTGTTTGGGACGCCACGCCCAGCAGGCACGCCCACATGCCCAGAAAAGCGGAAAACTTCTGGAAGGGGGCACGAAAAAAAAGTAATAGGAAAAGTGAGCCAAAAAAAGATGATAATGAAAATGAAAATGCATAAACTGAGGGGTAGAAGTGCGAGAGAGACAGAGAGAGAGGAGAGAGAGAGAGAGGGAGAGAGGGAGATGGACTGCCCGCTTAGAGTGTCGAAAACTCATTAAAACTTTTTTACAGCCCATTTAAAAGCAATTTGTAAATTGCAAGCAAAGTGAGAACAAAACTGAAATAACTGTTATTTATTTACATAAACTTTTCCTTAAAAAATATATTAAAGTGTTACAAATAAATACAAAATACTTGCATATATTTCAAGCTATTATTAAATTTGTTTGCCTGCTGAAATCCCTTTGATTCGGCAATCATTTTGAGTCCCGAAATCGCAGACATTAAATCACATTTCCGCACATTTCTTGGGGTATAAGAAAAATTGTGTTAGCTGCGGTTGCCACACCTCCCACAGCTCCACGCCCCCTCCACCGTGCCACTTAAATATTCAAAGGGAAAACTTCTTATACACCTTTGCTGCAGCGCCGACTTTTCCCGGTTTATTTCTTATTATTCATACGCTGCTTGTTTTTCCTTTGCTTTTTTCACCGCCCAAAATTCCCACAGGATGCAGCTCAAAGAAGGCAATTGGTAGGAGTAGAGGGGTTAGGGAGGGCACAGTTGGGTTAATGTATGCGGCATGCACGTCAAGCTTTTTATGGAATTCAACTCAACATTTAATGTTGTGATGGGTGGCATATTTGTGCGGTAAAAGAAACTTGAATTTAGAACATTAACCAAAAACACAATAAAATAAATATTATTCGCCTTTAAATACATTTAAATTGACAAGCAAATTATTAAGCAAGGGAGCTTTAACCACTGAACAACTTTTCAAACATTTGAATTGCGCGCCATTGAAAAGTCAAAACAGTGCTGCCCTGACAACCCTAGGCTATCGATAACGTAACATTTCCCACTGTTTAGTACACTTGGTCCCAATATTAAATGACCAATAAGAATAATAGTCAACAGTATTTTTGGATTTCGTGGAAAGCAGAACTATTAAATAAATACACAAGAGCTTTAATTTGTTTGTTAGTCGATTTTAAGCTTCAATAATTGGTTCAATAATTGGCGCGATAGGCATTCATGGTATATATCGATAGATGTGAAACTCAATCGTGGTAATAAAGGGATGCCACAAGCGAATTAAAATTGACCAATCAGCTGTTTACAGCTGCTCCATACAAAGTATTCACGGTACACACCGAAAGCTTGAACGAAATTATATTTAAAATTAAATTAAATAAGCTTAACGTTTATATATAGCAAGTTAAAACGCGCAATAGTTTAGCAAAACTAACCGTAAACTAATCGTAGCCCTTTTATGGAGTCCCCACAATAGTTCGCTCAAATTTGTACTGTATATTTTATAAATCGAATAAGCAAGCATTGACCGACCGTCTCAGGCAGCAGCTATTTTCGTGAAACTGTTTGTCAAAATTTAACGAATCTATATTTCGATTTATGTATGTTGTTAGCACTTGGTGTTGATGCGGCTTTGACGTTTTGGAAATCTACGTAAATAAAATAATTTAGCGACACCGGATTGTAAAATAAATCGCGATATCAATATAAAGTAAAGCAGTGAGAGTGTAAGAGAGAAAGAGCGACAGAAGACGAAGAGCGAGCGTGAGTGTTAGTGAGAGAGCGGCTGCCAAAGCGAGTGCGATTCGATTGGCAAAAAAGACACGACCAACGATAACATCGCGACATCGACACCGATATTCTTCCCCCCTCAATTTGGCCAGCTAGCCGTCTGTTGTTTTTTTTGTGCAGTGAAAGGTTAAGAATTTAACTGAATTAACGCCGCTAACTGACGATACAATACCAAATACAAAAGACGGACGGCAGATAAAATGTTAATAAACCTAAAGGTGAAAACTTTAGATGCGCGCACACACGAATTCAGCATCGACAATGAGGTAAGTGTGTATGTGTGTGTGTAAGTGTGTGTTTGTGTGTACGTGTGTGTGGGATATTTTTTTCCTCTAGTATTTGAGGTTGTGTGTTGGGCATAAATGCAGGCAATAAAAACGATATTCTTTCGCAGATAACTATACGACAGTTTAAGGATCAAATAGCCGAAAAGACGAACATTGCGGCCGAGAATCAACGCATCATTTACCAGGGCCGTGTCTTGGCCGACGAGAAGCAAGTCAAGGAATATGGTGAGTCATTGCCCGCTGCAATTCAGCTGCTCAAACAACAAATTCTCACGCTCTTCTCTTTTCCCCACCCTCCCCGCACAGATGTTAACGGTAAAGTTCTGCACGTCGCCGAACGCCCGCCGTTCTCGCAGCGCGGCGCAAACGCAACAAACAACGATGAACCGAACCGCGGTGGATTCCGCAACATGGCCGGTCGTCCGGCTCCAAGATTGCGCAATTCACCGTATTTCCGGGCACTCGACGGCATGCTGGTGGGCACCATGGCCATACCAGTGAACAATGGACCAATGAACGCCACTGGGGTAAGATTAGACACACCTAAGACCCACGTAAACTCTTCTTATTGGCTGTAATCATTTGTAGACTCGCACACCACCGAATCGCTTTCCGAACTCCTCGTCCTTTTGCATTAATCGCATCACCGTTGCGCTGCACATGATCGATTGTGCCAACAATATAGCCGCCTATCTGGAAAATCCCGAGGTGGGCCTAAACAATCAGTCCTTGGATATATTGCAACGTGGTCGCTGGACCATGGAGTCCACTGTGGTCGAGGTGGGCGTCTCATCGACGGACATGCCACGCAACAATAACATCATCGACATGGTGCAGGATGCAGTCACGGCTGCTCTGTCGCGGAACACACCTGGTCGCAACTATACGGTGGAGCAGCTGCCTACAGTCTACACCAACGAAGGTGGAGAGGGGGAAGCACAGCACCAGCGTGCCGGCGCTGAGGGCGGAGGCACGGGAAGTGAGGGCGAAGCTGCAGGCGGCGCTGCCGGTGGAAGTGACACCAGCGAGGAGACCACAGCCGCTGCAGCAGTGATCATTGCCACCGGTGCAGCCGAGGAGAATGACTCCAATGTGGCCGTCACTGGCATTGGGCCACGCCGCAGAACACGTCCCCAGGTGCTGGCCAATGTCATTCAACGTTATCGCACTGTCCAGACACGCCTCTCGCCCTTTGTGAATCGCTATTATGAGATTTTGGAACAGGATCCCGTCTTTGAGGAGCAGGACACGGTTGGACGTGAGAATGCCCAGCGCATCTTTGATCGCGTCTCGGAGGCCTTTCACTATCTATCCCATGCCCAGCATGCCATCTCAGATCTGATGCTCGATCTGTCGCAGCCTGGACCACGCGTCCTCACCTGTCGTCCCATTCTCGTGGAGCAGAGTGGCTACATACGCTCCAATAACATATTTACACCCAACCTCGTTGGCTCACCACTTACAGAAATGCAGCACACTCCTTCGGGTCCCATGCTCGCTGTGCCCATGTTCCCACCGCCCGCCGGAGTCGTTGCACCTCCCGCAGCAGGCGCAGCAGCGACAGGAAGCAACCCCGCCCCCGAATCCAACATCAATCAATTGTTGGGCAGGGCGGCTGCTGCTGAGGCTGCCGCTGCTGCTGCAGAGCTCGCTGCATCGCTCGCGATGGACAATGTTGAAGATCCCGTGGATGAACCCATGGTGGCACCAGCAGCTGCCAATGCAGCTGGCCAACAGCCACATCCACAAGCACGTCCAGTAATGGGTGAGTTATTGAGTTTGTGTCCATACAAAGTTTTACTTTCCTCCTGGGAAATCCTTATCCAATTGTCATTGTCGTTGTCCCTGTAGATGAGCAAGAGGAGCGCTCGGTAGTGGGCAATGAAGCACCTACTCCAAGGTTTCGCCTGTATGTGCCTGTGCCTTTGCCGCCACCCAGTAGGTGTCACGCCCCCTTTTTAAACGCCTTTTGTTCGTTACCTGAAATGTGGCAAATTGATCCTTAAGCGTCGGATCGTGTCAGTTTCCTGTTCCCGTCTGTTCCTTAAACTAACAAAGGCTGTAGCTTTTCTAACTTAATATTGTAGCTTTACTAGTTTTAAAAGTTTAGACTTATTTTAAGGTCTATAGTTGGTTTAGAAATCAGAAAGATTATACAGATATCTTTAGGAACATTCGGGTCAAATCAATTTTAAACCGATTCTTAAGAGAGTTTCATATATTTAAGGCACTTTTATGCTGTTTATAGATTATTATAACCTCCAAAATAGTCGAAGCGATATATAGAAATAGTTGTTGCCCAGTTTACGATAAGTTATCTTTGCTAAACTTATTTATAAAGTCGTTTTATGTAGTCTCTGTTCTTCAACTCTTTATCATTAACTTCTCTACTACAATTTTCGTTAAATTTTCTATTTAATTAAGTTAGTTCTAGAAGCTTAAAACTTTATGCTGAAACTCTATATCAAATACAATATAAATTATATACACCATACTATTTTCGATTCATATAAGTAGTCTTGTCTTATTAGGAGAGGTACACATATTTATCTATAGGAAACTTTTCTTATTGTTTATATTTAAAAAATGTTTACATTTTTATATCAACAGCTTTATTAATTAAATATTAAATCAATTGGATTTCTAAATTAATAATTTAATTAATTTATTATTTGAGCTTTTAAGTAAAATGCAAATTTCAAGCTTAGTTATAGAGTAATCCACCCCAACCGTTTGACTAAGGGGCATAACTGGCCTATGCTCTGTCCCTCGAGGACGTCCGGCTAAACCTAACCTAACCTATAGAGTCTAATGTCTAACCCAAAGTTTTTGTTAAAAGCTTTAACTCTGTTGCCAGCTAAGTCAATCAACAGTTAATCAGCTTTTTAATCGAAAGTTCTAGATGTTTCTACAGCTTTGTAGCTTTTCCCACAAGCTGTTTGCGTTGATTTCTTTAACCCTTTAAAAGACTTCAGTAATGAACAAATCTTCCTCCTTTGTAGACCCACAGGTGCAAATGGCTCGTCTGATACAGGCGGTGGTGAACAGCGCCTCGAACGATGCCGATATTCACGTGGGATTCAATGCACCCAACATCATGTCTATCAATTTACCGGTGCACATGATGACAGCTGCAGTGCATCCACAGGGACGCCCAGCAGGCGCCAACAACGAAGGCACAAGAGCTGGAGAAGCGACTGGAGCTGCACCAAATGCAGCTGGATCAGCTGCGGGAGGAGGAGCACAAGCCGCTGGTGCCCAAGGAGGCAACGTTGGTGCTGATGTCCATGTGGGCTTCAATGTGCCCAACATAATGTCGATTAATCTGCCCGTGCATATGATGACAGCTGCTGTGCATCCGCATGGAGGACGCCCAGCAGCCGCCACAGATGGCACAGCAAATGGCGAGGCGGCAGGAGCAGCTGGCGCTGCAGCTGGCGAAGCAGGTAGCGCAGCTTCGACCTCGACGGGTCAGAGGGCGAATACATTGCCCACAACGGCAACACAGACACGTTCCACGTCGCGACCACAGATTCAAATCGGTGGCAACAATAATTGGGCCGGAAGGATTGCGCCAACGCATACGGCCTTTGATCGCTTCTTGCCCTGCAACAGTCATCACATTCGGGAGCCGGAACCTTTGCCCCAAAACAACAACAACAACACCAATAACAACAACAATAGCAACAACAACAACAGCGATCGCAGAGCGTCAACAACAACTGACGACGCCGATTCAGTTGGTAAGCAAATTTATTTTTATTATGCTATAAGTTAGTCTGTAGATCGCAGTTAAGCTTTAAGTTGCGGGCAGTGCACGACTTCACCTCATCCTGTCTTCATCCTAACACCTTTCACCAGAGATGTAAACCGAGTTTTTGCTTTTAAGACAAAGCCAAAGCCAGAGATTTATTAATTATTAGCTGTTAAATTTGTTGGCTTTCAATATTTCATGTTTGACTACTGAGCAAGAGATGGCGCCTCTGCACATAATTGCCGCTCTCTTTAGACTTTGCTTAATTTGTTTTCAAATATTTACAGAGAAGTAGAGTGTAACTTTCAAAAAGCTTTGCTGAGGGCAGCACAAAGGGGAAAGAACTTTAAGAGAGTAAAGAAAGGAAAGACGCTGTCCTCTCTGTAGACAAAAGAGAGACAATAAGCTTCGTGTGCTTAAGCGTGCGTTCGGCTCCAGCAATAAAGAGCGAGAGATTAAGAACCCTCTAATTTACTCTCTTTAGTTTACAGTTAGTGCAGTAAAGTGTAGCAATAACTTTGTGTGAATAAGTGAAACGTACAGTAAAATATAAGTTGGTGTGTGTGTAGCTTTGCATACAGCATGATATAAAACTCAAAGAGAAACAACTGAGAGAGGCAATAAATTCTTCCACTGTAAACAATAAAAAACTTAATTGATATATTTTGAAATATAATTAAATATAATTTTACCAGTATTACAATTATAGTTAGCTAGAATTTGTCATGCAAATTGATTGGGTAATTAGGCAAATGTGCCATTATCAGCCTAGGCAGAGAAACAAATAAAACCCCGTGTTGAGCTAGTGTTGTTTGTGTAGGATTGGCAGCGTCATCGGTTTGCATCTCTGACATCTAATTTGCATTTAATATCCATATGCCATCAATCAATAGTCATCGCAAGACGTTTCCCGCCGCACCGTGGCCAAAGTGGCGCAAGTCTCACGCGTACGCGACGTCGTGCCGGCCAACGTGAGAGCCGTGGTAGAGGTGTGCCGGGAGTAGCAAGTGGCACTGTTGGTACCGCTGGTGCCTTTGGTAATGGGAACGATATTATGATCAGTAGCGAGATTGGGAACGGGAACGGGAATGCTTTTGCTATTGCTGATGGCAACAGCAGCAGCAGCTCAAGTAGCAGCAGTAGTAGCAGCTCCTCAATGCCAACTAATCGCCGTTCACGGCCGAACTCGCACAGTAATCGGCCAATGCAAAGAATTTTAAGCAGATTTCTAAACGTTATGTCTATGCTTGATAATGCCTTGGTAGCTTTCGGAAACGCAAACAACTTCGCTGCTGCAAATGCCCCACCATCATCCGCAGAAGCACCAGCAATAGGAACACCACCAGCACCACCAGCAGCAGCAGCAGCCGTACCAACAGCAGTAGCAGACCCAGCAACAGCAGCAACCGTAGCCATTGTTGAACCAGTTCCAGTCACGGTAACTGTATCCGGTGGCAGTCTGAGTAACCTGCGTGCCCAGCTCAGCAACTTTCTGCATCAGAGCATGTTCGAGAGAGCGCCCATTAACGAGGAGACCATTCCCTCAGCCATCAATCGTGCTCTGGACTGGTTTGCCGATAGTCTACTTTATCTGCCGCAGTACGAACGACAGGAGTACAATTCACGTGACTCTGTTTGCAATACGCTGCGTCAGAGTCTGCGTCTCGTCATCGAACTGTGCAGTGCACCACCGAATGCCACTGATGCCCAGTTTGAGCAGCGACTGAAGGACATCTGCGAACAGTTGCGCGGCCGACTCTACAGCGTGCTGCTGCTGTGCCTGGGCAGCGCCAATGCGGAACTCTTTTGGCGTCAACTCATGCGTATGCTCGTCGTGCCACTGCGTATAAGTAAGTACCTTGCAACACTTTAACCCAAACCCCATTTTAATCACATCTACTTGCAGACTTTGGTAACGAAGCTTTGCAGTTCTTGCGCAACTACACGGATCCCACAATTCCAATCCACACGGACACCGCAGATGCCCAACAGTTCCTGGTGCTGCACACTGTGCAGTCGACGCTTGCAACCGACGCTGCAGCTGTGAGTTGAAATTCTCTGAGACATTTTGATTGAAGCATTTGGCTAATGAATGATTCCAACTAATAGCAACCATTTGTTGCACCTCCACCGCTTGCGTTTCTTCCACAGCCCACGGTGGAGCAACAGGCAGTTGATAGCGACATTGAAATGGCCGATGTGGCCACCAGCAGCAGCAGCAGCAGTGCCACAGAGCTGGACACACCGCTGCCCGCTGTCACAGTTGGCTCGGAGCCGTGGCACAATAACTTTGCCAACGATTGGCTGCCAGTCATAACGCGAGATCTGCAGACACAATCGGAGGTCAGTTGTAACTATTTAAATGGCTTCAAAGTTCTGTTAACAATTTATGTATTCTCCTCAGCAAACACGTGCACAGCCGCCGTACTCTGATGCCTACATATCGGGCATGTCGGCGAAGCGACGCAAGATCATTCAGACCGAGAAGCCACCAGCGAACGTGGAGTGTCTCATAGCCAGCGGTGTGCAGCGTGCCATACAGAGCACCGGATTGGGAGCCCAAAATGCAACCGGTGGCAATCCAGTCGTTAATCCTGAACTTGTGATTAGCGCAATTGCGCACGACACTGCTGTACAGGCATCCTATACGGATTCCGTACGCTCAAATGCACGGGAGCGTATCAAGCATGATGTTGACTATGATCCAAGCAAATATCCGCAAATCGCCAAGTTTACTGAGCAGCAAAAGTAGGCGAGAGAGTGACTATAGTTTGGCTATAGTTTAGTGCTTGTTGTAAATTTTACTTTAATGGAAATACTGTATTTAATTTAGTTAATGGATAAGTTTTGTTTAAATGCTGGAAGGGCAAACAACGACTTGAGATGACGATGACGATAATGATGATAGAAATGATATTGATGAGGCGATTCTAAGGTCACAAGAAGTGTTCGGGAAGTGCATGCTTCAATTCAAATGATAAACATTAACGTAAATAATTACATACCGCTGATATACACCTACATAACATACATATAAACAATTATCAATTAATTAAAAGCAAAAAAAACAAGAACGAAAACATGAAACTACACGAAATTGGAGGTCAAAGATTTTAGGACAACTGCATAAAAGAAAGCTAAATAAAAGTACATACACACAATACACGAAAGAAAATAAGGAAAAAATTAATTAATATGTTTAACTAGAACTATAAATTGATTGATTTCAGTGGCTAATTGATTGCTAACTCTATTAAAAATTGTTAAACCAAAATTGGCAAGGGCAGCAGATAAACCGATGGCGTCCCCAGGTCGGATGACGCAGTCAGCATTTGGCCAGCAGACAAAGCCGTGACGACAGCACATTCCATGCCATCAACCGTAATCAGCGTCGTCGTCCCATTGACGTGGAAATTGGGCGCCTGATCATTTCCGTTTCGACTTCTCGATCAATCTGGAATTCGCAGTGTATCTCGAGTGGAATGTGCTCAATGCTTACAACAATAGCAACTATTTATCGAAGAACAATCAATAATTTCGGAGGCACAAACAAACAACTTTCACATGACTTCGGCATCTGGCCAAAATGCCTCCCAAGAAGTCTATGCCGTCAAGAAAAAAAAGGTAACATGAAAAATTTGTCACATTAAAATGTGGATTTAATTTATGTGCGAAAAGAGACGGCGTATAAGAGATGGAATTAAAAAAAAATATACGCATAAATAATAATTAATATTTGTTGATATTTTTAAATGTTTTCGTGGAATGATTGGACTTTAAAAATAACCTGCTACGCAATCGTTAAATATTTTTAAAATGCGATTAATCGATTTGGTCAGGTGGCAAGGAGTGTGGGCGTTGTTGCCAGGCTAAGTTGGTGTATCTCCAGCAAGCCAAGTTTAAGACGCCTAAGGAAATTGCCACAGAAGGGGCGGTGTGGCGATGTGGGCGTGGCAGCTGGCACGCGCATTGCAGCCGGAATTCGTGTGGAATTTGTGGCGACAGACGGAATTTTTGAAAAGGGGAACTCTGGTTAATTATGTATGCGCTGTGTGCCCAGCAACGATGGCAACGCGGACAGAACTTCAAAATAAATTAAGACTGCGGACTTTGATGCATGGTGGCATGCTACAAGCTGACTGCTGAGTGCTGCCCCTCTACGCGCTTCTCATCCACTTCATGTGGCGCCTCGGAAACTGCAATAAGGCGGCGCCAACTTGCCACTGTTTGCCACTGCAGCTTGTAATGGACAAGTTTAAAGTTTGAAGCGTAATTATTTGCTGATTTATTGTTTTGGGGCCCTTGATGAATTTGTTTTATTTTTTCCCCTCCTACTGAAAACAGCAATTAAATACTTAATTTAATACCAAGTTAATTAATTACAGACTTGGTAATCGAATGCGCAGCTCAAATGTCTCGAATGTCAAACTATTCACAGTTAAGGCAATTAGGGGGAGGTCTAAGAAAGGTACAGACTGTGTAATACCCTGTAGGGTGTAGAGGAAAATGGGTGAAATATAAAATAGAAGGATTAATATTCATAGGGGGAGATATATATAAAGAAATTTAAATATAAAAAAATATTGAAGCATAGAAACATTTTGAAATTGGATAAAATATCATAAAATATTTAATATTATGGTTTTTAAACCCTTTTAGTATTTTAAACATTTTTAAATTAAATAAAATATTTAATAATATTTTTTATAAAGCCATTAAAAACTGTTTCTATAATTTTATATTTTTATAAAATATGTATAAACAAGTTTTAAATTGTATTTAAAATAGAAAATATTAAATTTGCAATATTTTAAAAATTATTAACACTTAAAAATTAACTAAAAAAAATAAATGCCTAAACTACTTATAAATTGCATAAAGTAGGACCATGTTTATACTACCAGTTGTGCTTACAAAAACTTGAATATATTCTATAGATATCCAATAAATTTATTTAAATACATGATTCATATTTTACTTAAAGAAAAATCCAGAAAAACGCCTAGTTTTCCCAGTAGACCTTCCCCCTAAAATTCCCTCAGCTAACCCGCAACAGTTACTCAAATTAGCTAGAGACCAAGCGTGTTTACAGGGTATCAAATGGGCCTGCCAGATGTGGCTAATCTGTAAGCACACAAACAAAAGCAACAACAACAATTACAATAACAAATCAATGCAAACAAGCCGGCTCATTCAGTTGCAAGATAGATTAAATTTTGTGCATCATATAATTGAAAACATGTCTGAGAGAAGATAAAGATACTTTTGTTTATACACATGATTCCAAAAACGCATGTGGCTTGTGCATGTGTGTGTGTAAGGACAATGCGTAAGAGCAGCAGCAGCGGCAGCGGCAGTTTGAGACAACAACAAGTCGAAGACACATGTAAACACATGATAATGATAATGATGCCCCATACATAGATACAGATAGCAATACTTATGGATGGATGGAAGTGTAGTGGCACCAATGCATAGTTCCATAGGTTCCTAAGAAACGAAACCAAGTCGCAACTCCACTTACAACATGCACATGTGGCAGCAGCAGCTCAAAGGGGGCAACTCAGCGCAACACGCAAGCAGCACAGACAACGGCGCCGGCGCCGACATGTTCAAGATTGAGATGAAGTTGAAGATGGAGATGGAGATGGAAATGGAAATGGAGATTGACGCTTGGCGCCGCACACAGGAACACATGTAATTGAGTGTTGGCGCTGGGCAATTACATAGGTAACAGTTGCAGCAGCAACAGTAGCAGCAACAACAACAACAACAGCAAGCAAAAGCTTTTTGCATTCACAAAACGCGCTCAAAAGTTTCGCAGCCAAAGCAGAGACCGAGAGAAAGAGAGAGAGAGAAAAGCAGCGACAGCCGCAGCGACTGCGACAGTGACAACAACAACTACAGCACAGCGACGCAGCAGCTGGCGACGTCGCTGCGACGCAACGCAACGCAGCGCAGCGCTGCCAGCATGCGGATCCTCAGCGTTTTCAGTGCTTCTCCCAGTCACAAACGAATCGTGTTGGGCTAAAGACGTAGACATCGGGTGCTGACAAACTTATTGCTACTGCTAACGTACAACCAATATATCATATATACAAAGAAAAATATCAAAACGAAATCTATATATTCACAATCTCGCGGGTTTTTGAAAAATAAAATCAAATAAATTCAATACACAAAACAAAATCGAAAAACAACGGAAAAAAAAAGGAAAAGTAACGAAACGAAACAAAAACAAATCCAGAATACGGTGTTTTATTTTTTTTTTTCTGTTCAACTTAGAAGATTAAAGAGATTTGAGCAGTATATGTCAAAGGTCAACCAAACGCAAGAGAGCAAGCGAGAGACACAGTGAGCGAAGCAGAGCGAGCGAGAGAGGGAGAGAGAGAGAGCGAGTGCAGCCCAGAGAAGAAGACACAGAACACTGAAAAAACAGAAAAACTTCACATATGCGTACTACGAATATATAATCTGAACAGTGAGGACTGTGGATTGTGGATTGGTTTTGAAGTGCGTTTTTGAGTGAAATTCGATGCCAAGTGCCAAGTGATTTAAAGATTTCTTAAGAAAAAACGGTCAAAGTCAAAAAATCATAAAAATATGGAAACTCCCGCACATATGTTCAAAAACGAGTAGAAAGTAAATTTTGGACTATTTGTCTGTCTGTTCGGTGGGTTCCTAATCCCGTGCGGATTACTGTGCATACTGTGTGAACAAATAAAAGTGAGAGTTTCCACACACACACACAGACACACACGCGTAATAATTGGTAATAACTGTTACCAAAATGACTTCCCTCATGTACGCCGTATTTCATATTGCATCGCTGCAATGTTCGGTACGTCCGGAAATTTCGCCGTGCACGTGCGAAGCCGGCAAGGCATTAAATCATATGGAATTGGCATGCGAAAAACTTGAATCCTTTAATGCCGTCGTCGATAGTCTGGCCAATAAACTGAATCCCGATGTGAGTATTGATCTGAAAATAACCCACTCGCAACTGGATGATCTGGAGATGCGTTCGTTCAGGGATATGAACTTTAATCTCTACAAGCTACGCATGCAATGGAATGGACTAAGGTGAGTAAGCCCTGACTCAATCTCTGGCTAGAAATCAATCTTCAAGGCCGTAGAGTGTCTACAGAATTTTCCACTCGCTGGCTATCAATTTAGGTTCCTTAAACCCAATCAAAAATCATGTAAAAAACAATGGAATATTTTTTAAATATGCACGAAACAATTTTCTATGTAAATTTGTAAATCTAAAGACAAAAAAACAAAATACTCATTATCAAGTGGGCTCAATTGAAGCTCAATTGAGGGAGCTTATGGCCAAATCGGTAATTATGACAATGTGTAAATGATTTAATTTTTTTAAATTAGCTTAAGTCTGCAATTGAGACAAATTACAAGTAGTTTCGTGCTGGACTTGGCACAGGGGACTTTTAGACAGACTTTCAGAGCAGCTTCAAGATTAGACAAGACTTGGAACGAATCGGAACAGACCATCCAACGAACCCACAAAAAAAACATTTCGATTTTGGTTTTCTTATCAATTTCTACATTGAGTGCTCTTGGCGCTCCCTCACTTTGATTGTGTATACGCGGCGTATACTTAATGCTCTATATGTAAACTGATAATTGCAATTCAATTCGATGCGAATCGGTTTGGGATTTTGCACGTTTTCTTCGACTCGAGTCTGAATGAATTTCAACTTGTTATTAATAGCAGAAATATGTATTAATAAGTAATGCATATAAATAATATTTAATATGGAGGCCTATTTCATAAGTCGAGTTCATTGATATTTGACACCAGCAAAACAACAACAACAATCCGTGTTATTTACCATTTCTTTTTATCAGAAAGAATTTTGAAATCATTTGTCAAACGTCAGCTGTCATCAGTTGCAATTCGTATGTAAAACTGAATGATTTAATTACTAGATCTTAATCGAATCAGTGTTGTATATACAAGTTTTATATATATACAAGTTTATGTATTTGCTGTGCTGTGATGTGTTCTGCTCTGTTCTCGTCTCTCCAGTTCTGCTGTGATCTGATGTGTCCAGTATAAACTTTTTACATTGATGTCAATTTATAATAATTGACCTATTGCCTTAATATCGCGCTCTGACCAAATCATGCCAGGCCAAGTCACACATCAAATCAGTCAGCAAAAATTCACATTTGTGTGATAAATTTTAGTGTTTGATATGATCATGAATCGTTCAGAATTGGGCTTAGAAATCGCAGACTAAAGAAATCTAGAAATTTTTTAATTATAAAATGAGTTTAGAATTTTAATAGTTAAATTAAAGTTGGGCTTAGAAATCAGTTGAAAATATTGGATATGAAATCGGAGGCTAAAGAGTTCTTGAAATTTTTTATTTATAAAAGAATTTAAAATTGGGCTTAGAAATCAGTTTGAAATATTTTTATATCTATGAAATGGAAGACTAAAGAAATCTAAAAATTTTTAAATTATAAAAGGAACTTAGCATTTTAATAATTAAATTAAAATTGGGTTTAGAAATCAGTTGAAAATATTGGATATGAATTCGGAGACTAAAGAGTTCAAGAAATTTTTTATTTATTAAAAGAATTTAGAATTTTTATACTTAAATTGATAATTGGGCTTAGAAATCAGCTGGAAATATTTGTGTATTTAAATCGGAGACTAAAGAGTTCTAGAAATTTTTAAATTATAAAATGATTTAAACTAAAATTGGGCTTAGAATTCAGTTTGAAAAATTTTTATATCTATGAAATCGGAGACTAAAGAAATGTAGAAATTTTTAAAGTATTATAATAATTAAATTTAAATGTAAACAACTAAAAATCTAGTGCAGTTTTTTTGTGTTATTTAACAGCAAATTAATTAATTTATTTATTTTTTTTTTTAATATTTATATAAAATTTAAGCCCTTTTTTTGGAAGACTTCTAAGACTTTGAAGTTTGTTATAATAACAGAAGTTTTTAGGCAAATGTTGTGCTGATTTTTATTTCTAAATAATTAACCTTTTTTTTAACACTAACTACTCAGACGTGTTAACAACAAAGTAAAGTAAAATTTATACAGAAAAACTCAATCAACAAAAAATTCAAAAATTATTCAATGAATCTTTGAGCACCAATTGAATAATATATTTCTGCGTGATTTGAGTACATATGGCTCTGTGTATGTGTGTGTGTGTGTGTATGTGGACCATAGATCACAATGACCATTTCTTAACGTATGTTAAGTGTGTCTGTATGTATATATATTTGTCGCTATAGTAGCTGTGATAAGAGCGAGCAGCTGTTTAACGAGTGCGCTCGTCACATCAGTTTATGACTGGCGCCCAAGTTCTAATGGGATTTTTATGATCAGTTTTACGATCGCTTAATCAAAATCAAAATGGTTTTGTTTTCTTTGCGTAGACAGTAAAGAGATTGTAATAAATTGAATGAATTATAATATCACAATTATAGACTGTACATTTAGGGACATGAGACACGAGGGAAATGATTTCAGTTTCGTTTCCTTTTTACCTTTTCTCAGGCTGATAACAAGTGATTGTATGGACAGTGTCTACACTCTACAGCGAGCTGATTAGTGCTTTAGTTCTGTGCGAAAAGTGTTGAATAGGAACTGAAACTGAAATTGAAATCGGAGTCTGACTATGATAACTACATAATTTATTGCTCGCATTATTATGGAATATTCCGAGTCGTGTGTCGTTGATAACGTTCCATAATTTGTTTAAAGAAAGTAAACAATCAACAAGAAGGCTTTTACTTTGTTTTCTTTTTAATTTTCTTATTTTTTTTTGGGGGGGGGACTGTAGGGGAAAGAGGAAGAAGTCTTCACACCGCCTAATGATTACTTGAAAATGGAATGTTTCGTTGTTTTCTGTTATTGTTATTGTTTTTTTGTTATTGTTATTGTTTTTGTCTGCCTGCTTGGGGTCAGCTCAGTTTGCCCAGTTTATGAAAAGAAAGAGAGCGAGACGGCAACATTGTGTGAGCGCAAGAGTGGGAGGGGTGGGTAGGGGAGCGGTAGTGGGAGGGGAGCGGGCGGGAGAAACCCAATTGAATTTTATTATTACGTTCAATCAATGATCAAGAGGCCAGTTTAGGTCGTGTGACAATTATATTGGCTGACGTTAAGGAATTGTCTCTGCACTTACGTACATAAATACAAACATACAAACGCACACACACACAAACCTACACACTCACATAGACACAAACATACTTTCATACCAGCTATGTACTGCATACACTGGCAGAAATGAAAGAGCAGCTTCTGAGCAGGGCGAAATGCGGTTTAAATACTAAAAATGATAAGAGGTCGAAAATTAGAAGCCAGAAAAATTTTAAAATATTTTTAATACCAGAATTTTATTACTATAGAATTTTATTTTTAGTTTACTAAAAGTCACAGCGGATTGTAGTGTTGTAAAATGGAACTTTTAAACAGTTCTAAAAAGTTTTTTTATTTTAAGAAACCTTCCGTGTTCTCTATACATTTCCTTGCTAAGTTTTGGTTAGGAGTTTGTAGCTGTGTTTTTCTGAGTGTACCTTAAACCCATTTTATGAAGTATTTCATGTTCTCTGATAATTTATTACTTACTTTTGGTAGAGAGTTTGTAGCTGGAATTTTCTAGTTAAGTTTTTGTAAGGAGTTTGTAGCCAGTGTTTTTCTGAGTGTAGTTTAAACCCATTTTAAGAACTCTTTCTTTAATTTTAAGAAGTCCCCCATCTTCTCCTTACAGTTCTTACCAACTTTTCTTACCAAGCTGTTTGCAGCTGTCATTTCTCCCAGTGTACATTCCTTATCACAACATGTGCTACCAAGTTCAACGCGCGCGAGATGCGCTCAACTCATTAAAGATACACTACGCGTATCTATTGCAGCGTCAGGCTAAAACAATTCATCATCCTTGCAACATTGAGTTTGCTGCGCTTTTCCTCATTACATAATCAACGGTTGACAAGCGACTCAACAGCTCAGCTCAGCGAGTGACTGACTAGGACTGGTCCACTGGCAATCAATCAAGATCAAGTGTCGCAGACGCAGACGCAGGCGCATCTAAAAATAGATGAAATATCTATATCTATATGTAGAGACGACTGCCAATCAGTCGAGAGTTATGTCCAGCATTCTGAGGCCAATAACGGCGCCAAGGATGTCCACTGCCTGCCACTGCCCAGTGGCCAATTTAGTCAGTCATTTTCTTAGACAGGCCCAGTTCCCATCCATGATTTGGCGCCTCAGCGGCGACAACTTAATAGTCGCCTCTGGTCATCGATAAGCATCGTAAGACAAATATACAGGGGAGCTAAAGATACAGATACAATTACAGAACCTGAGTTGGAGTCAGTTTTAGGCTCAGTTTCCGATTTCTTGGCATTCCACGCATTCGCCTGATAAGCTGCGTCATCAGCTTTTCCAGTTTGACTGATATCAAGTTGAGTTTCCATCAATCAGTTTCTTTATAAATTGATTTGAACTAAGGGGAAGTTTAGTTGGTAAATTGGTTTGTTGATTTGCTAGAGCAGTTTTTAACTATTATAACTAAGAACATGAAAAAATTGTTGTCTGAGGCTCTCCGAAGATTAAATACCCTTCAAGTCATGCATATTGCGTTAATTTGGTTTTGATAACCAATTATTTCTATGGTATCTATATGATATAGTATATAGTATCGATTTGGATTAAATTTGGGAGTCGATTAGTTATGAATTTCGCGTGAATTTGGTTGAATTCGGTCAATAGACACCGAAAATGTTCATACCAAGCATTTCAAACGATTGTTCCTATGGGAGCTATATGATATAAGGGTCCGAATACAGATTTGTACCTAATTTCATAAATATAGCTTTAAAACTGAGAGACTAGTTCGCATAAAAACAGACGGACAGACGGCAAACAGACGGCAGACAGACGGCCTGACGGACATGGCTATATCGACTCGGCTGTTTATACTGATTAAGAATATATATACTTTATGGTGTCGGAAACGCCTTCTTCAGTACGTTACAAACTTCGTGACAGAAACATAATACCCTCTGCCAAGGTATCCAAGCAAAATGTCATTTGAAAAGAAAAGTTGATTCAACTTGGAAATTAATTAGAATACATTAAATATTGATTAATTATTTGTTTATTTTTTGGTAAATAGCATAGGAAATTCTAAGAAATATAATGCAAAATTCTTTCTGATTTCATTTCGACTTAAATGCCAAGATTTTTAATAAAGCATTGTGTTTTCCAGTATAAATTAATATATATTTAAAAGCATTAAAATTGGTTTTTGAAGAAGGCATAAAGAAGTCATTTAACTGTATTTAAAAATATGTATATTAAATCGGTAATATAATGACTTTCGTTTAAAATCTTTAAAATTTTTATTTTGTTAATTTATAGAATCTTTCCAGTTTTTAATAGACCAGTACAACAACTATTTAAATAATTAAAAATTTTATTTCAGAATGCCATTCAATTTTTTTAGAAATATTACTTATTTTTTTTACACATGTACATATTTTAATACTAAATTTATAAATTAAAAATTTATTACAAAATAAAAATATTAATACTTTTTATCTTTCTAAAAAAAGAATATATACATTTTTCATGGAAATATCCATGACTTTTTAAATATAAGTAATTCAATGCTAAAAACTTAACAAAAATCGACAATACTCTTTTTTACCCATAAATGAATAGTACAAAAACTTAACTAATTCCTGAAACAAACCAATCTGCTGCGTCAAAAAGTATGCAACATAAATTATCAAGATCTAATGGGGGAAATGGTTAAAAGTACAGCCAAAAGATTTAGATATCTCCAGAATCCAAATAAAATCATTTCACTTTTAAAATAGCAACTTGTAGATGAATTTCTTTCTAATTTGAGCCTCGGATTTGTAATGCGAATTTATTTATTTTGTCGACTCTATTTATAGATCGCTGCCTGAGCTGCCATTCCGCGGGTTATCGAATGTCACCTACTTAAGTATTGGCGACAACGAACTCGACGAGATTCCGAAGCACGTCTTGAATCACATGCCGATACTGCAAACACTGGACATCGGCAGATGCAAAATTGGGGCGGTGCAACAGGACGACTTCAAGGGCATACAAATGGTGACGAATCTGATACTTCCGAGCAATAACATAACACGTTTGGATCGCGGCGCCTTTCCGCTCAGTCTGCTCATACTCCATTTGGGTCGAAATCAGATTGAATCACTCAACGGTTCACTACACGACCTAACCATGTTGCAGTCGCTGTTTATTAATGCGAATAACATTAAAGATCTGGATGGAGAGCTACCCGATGGCAGTAAGCTGCGATTACTGATGGCCCACAATAATCGACTGGAGAGATTACCGGCTAATATGGCGGGCATGGATGATCTGGAGATAATCAATTTGCATTTTAATCGCTTGAAATCGTTTGATCGCGTCTTTCGGAATGCTCAGTATCTGAATGAACTGCTGGCGAACAATAATGAACTGGAGTATCTGGCTAAGGATGAGTTTCAGACTTGTCGACAAATCGAGACCTTGAATCTGGCCTGTAATCACATACGGTCGTTGAATTCTTCGCTGCATCCCATGGCCAAGCTGAAAATAGCAAATTTCTCCTTCAACGACATCGACGAGTTCTCCATGGAGGAGCTGCACGGTTTGCGCTCATTGAAGTCCCTCGATTTGTCCAATAATCGCATACAACGTCTCTTGCCGGGTCATAAATTTATGCTGGAATTGCCATTGGTTGAACTGCGACTCGATCACAATCAGATTTTCACCTTGGACGGCGCTTTGGCGGGTCTATCAAATCTTCGTATACTCAGTCTGTCTGAGAATCGCTTGGAGCATCTTTTGCCGGGAGATCTCATTGGCCTGAACCGCCTGGAGATACTGGACATGACCTCCAATCAGCTGGTGGAACTCAAGCAACTGGAAACGGTAGGAAATCGATTTGTTTATCTTTTTTGGGTTTATTTTTTAAACTTTTCCTCTTTCTACTCCTCAGACCATGCTGCCTAATCTGAAAATTCTCAAGGTGGCCTATAATAATATCAGCAAACTGGAGCATGACTTCTATGGTCTACCTGTGCTGTGCCAGGCCAACTTAACCAACAACCAAATCACAACCATTTCGGATGAACTCGTCACCAAAACGCGCTGCAAGAATCACAATGTGCCCGGTAAACTGGAAATACATTTGGATGGTGAGTTTATGAGGGAGATTTAATTATTGGGCTCCCAGATACCTTTCAGTCTAATTAAGATAACTTTTTGAGGGTTTTTACTAGAAGATCACCTTTCATGCCAGCACAAGCTGAAGTAAAAATTTATTAGTTTCATATTTTTTATAGCCCTTTTGGAAAAAGTTTTTTTTAAGATATATATCTGCTAAGGTCCCAAACTTTTTCAGTTATAATAGTTGGGCTATTCCCAGATATTTTCTTTATGAGTATAGTGATTTTACAAATGTATTTTTTTGAGTGTAACTTTGTGTCAATCAAATCTTTTGAGTTTGTAAACTGTATCGTATTTATCGGCTTAACATAGATTTATACTTAAATTGAGGTTAGGAAAAAAATGAATGCAAAATTTTATCTTCCTTATGATGTTACTTCAAAAGATTTGAGATGTTGGTAGCAGAAATTTGTTGTTCGGGTAGCAGTTCAAATATGAAGGTTTAAATATCTTTACACAAAGTAAAATTTAAAGTTTATTATCTTTAATTTAAAATTTGTTCCAATCTTTAAGTATTATTAAATTTTAAAACATTCAAAGTTTTCTTTTATTTAAAATGTTCTCTTTAAAGTTTATTTAGACTTAAAATTAAGAACTGAAAAAGCTAAATTAAGAATTTTAAAGTATTTTAAGTTTCCTTTAAATTAACAATTGTCCACTTAAAGTTTATTTATTTTTATTAAAGTCATTAAATGATTTAAGTTATGTGTATTATTAAAAAAAAATATTTTTTAATGTCAACTCCCTATACTCGCCTGCAGATAATCCCATCATGTGTGATGTGCGTCTGAACGAACTCTGTCGCCTGATGTCCGCCTGGGAGGCGCGTATACGTGGACGCTCCTCCTGCTTCGAGAACGACCAGGAGGTGTGCATAGTGCTCCCAATGCTCTACAACATCGACTACCAGCTGGTGATGACCAAACTGAAGATTGCAGACTCTGAGGATGCAAAGCCCTTGGTGCAAATGTTGATGCCAGCGCCGATACTGTTGAGCAAAAAGGACGAATTGTTGCCACCGATTATAGCCACTTTGGGGAAGCCGTTACTAACCCCAGTAATACTCACAGCACCGCCACTGCCACTTTTGTTGGCAGCAGCCACAACGCCGGCTCCAGTGGTGGAAACGGAGGCACAAGAGAACACGACGACAACAACACCCACACCGACAACCACAGCAGCAACAACAACAACAACGATAGCACCTAGGATACCAGAGGAAATAACAACAACAACGACAACAACAACAGTTCCACCGCCTTTGAGCTACACGACACCAATTGTGCAGGTTGCAGGTGCGGAACTTGCCACATCCGAAATGCTGACAACCACAGCACCGACAACAACCACAACGAGCACAACAACACCGCAACCCAATGACACTCTGCCCATTGTACTGAACATTGAGGAGCCCAACTTGCAGCCACATGAGGCAGCAGTGAATGCTGGTTACGTCAACATCACTTCCGGCGGAAATGTAGATCAAGCTAGTGTCGTGGAGGCCATCAAGGACACACAGGAGCCATCAGTGGCTGTAGCAACAGATGTGGAACAGCAGCAGCAGCAGACGGTGGCTGACACGGTGGCCAAAACGGAGTACGAAACGGTCGAGTTTATACCCAACGTAGTGGTGCCACCGACGCCGCCAACGCCTTCACCAACGCCACCGCCAGCAGTTGTGGTACCGCCCTCTGAGTCGGAGTCGAGTAAGTCGAATCTGCTCGAGGAGGACTCCGATTCGCAATCGAATTCCGTGCACGAGGAGTATCCGTCGGTGCTGCTCGGGGACATGGAGCATGCGGCACAGAATCTTCAAATACCCGAGGAGCCGCCGGAGGAGTGAGCAGTGGGCGGGGGTTCACCCCGTTAAAAACACACACACACACACACACATAACACATAAACAATTATTTAAAGATGTGGGCAACATGTGGGCAGTGGGCGGTGGACAGTGGGCGGCGGGCATTGGGCGTGGCAGTGGCAGTGAAACGATTGAAATAATTGTAACATTTTAAGTTAATTTAGTTTTTATGTTTTATGATTTACGATTCGGTTTAAGCCTTTTCGATTCGAACAGTTTATTATTATTATTTTTTTTGAGTTAATTAATTTCAAAAAAACAAACAGGAAACGAACGGAATGGAACGGAAGGCAACTAACGGAACGGAATGGGACGAAACGGACGACAACGAATCAAACTGGAATAGAACAGCAACTAACGGGACGGGCTTAAGTTATAAGTTAATTTCTTGGGGGGGAATATTTCAATGTAGAAACGACAGCGATTTTGTTTGGCCAGAAAGTGACAGTGTTATCGATTACTCGTACGATTTACGATCTACGATATGCATATATTTGTATACATCTACACATATATATTTAATAACTGTATACACCATATGTACGTTGAAATGTTTAAAAGTAGGTACTTAGCATTAAACAAAAACGAAAACAAAAACTAAAAAAAAACCACAAACGAAAACAGCAAAAAAATAACAGATTGATATAAAAAAAAGAACATACGCATCGAGTTAATGTTAAAAACGAGCAAAAACACACACACACACACACACACACTCACAGAACAGTAGCAGCGCACATACACACGCACACACATATATATACAAAAATATATTGTTATCAGTTGGTTAACAAATGAATTTAGTTTGTAGCGCGTAATTATATAAAAAATGAAATGGTATTCTAAATAAAGTCATAAATAAAAACAAAACTGTTATTTTATTTAATTTCTTTTTAGCGATATAAAGTTAATCACGCTTTTGGGAATTCAACTCTCAAATTTAAACTTAACGGTTATCAGCAAATAACAGTGTTCTTGCAGAGCACAACAGTTTACAGAACTCTGTTATTGACTTCTTAGCGATACATACATCGATATATTAACATTAGCAGTGACCTAACAGATTATAATGAGCTTGTAATCGATTAGAATGTTAACGATACCTCAGTTGCCTTTATTACGATTGATGTATGTCAATAACGAATTAAATATTCCTTATTCACTTAAAAAATCTATTTAATTATGACATATATTTTAATAGTAGTTGTATATTTGTTTTAGCATACAATAAATATTCTACAAAAGTCGAATATCTAAGCTAAATTTAGCGGTTTATTTGATTATTTTTTCCGCCATCGATAGCTGCCACCACTGCGCACGTTATCGATGCACCTTTCGGTATCGATGTATCGGTGCAGTATCTACCATCATCAGCGATAGGAGACAGCAAAACAGCAGCGAAAAAGAAAGCAAACGCAAAAGCCATACAAAACAAGAAAATCATTGCTCTGTTCGTATATTATTTGGCATTTTTCCGTGTTTTGTGTTTTAAGAGTGTAAATATCGTTAAGCGTGAAGTTCTCGCTGTTCAATTGCATTAATTGCAACAAAAGTTTTGTTGACGTTGACGTTGCCGTTGTTGTCATCGTCTTGTGACTATCGCGCATTCAAAAAGAAAGTCGTAAAAATATATAAAACTAGCTAGCTGGGAGGAGTAGTTGCCGTTGTTTCTTGGTCAGACAAACACACACACACATACACACATTTTTATACATAAACTAACACACGCAAATCCAACAATAAACACGGAGTAACTGCAGCAGCAGCGCAACGCAGTGTGGAGAGACAGAGTGTGAGAGAGAAAGAGAGAGAGAGAGAGACAGAGTGAGAGAAGAGTTGGAACAGCAGGGGAGAAGAGTCAGAAGCATTGCAGCAGTGCCAGCAGGTAAGCGGACGTGGGACGTGAAAAAGAGAAGTTGGGGCAAACATTTCTCTTTAGTTTCTTCCTTAGTATTTGTTGCTGGCATTTGGCAGCAACGTTATTTTATTTCCGTTTTATTGATTTCAAAATAGTTGCCATTTGTTTATGCATTTGGCAGCAAAAACAAGTACAACAAATTCAAACTAAGCATTGTACATATGCATATACTACATATATGTATGTATGCGTGCGTGTGCATACATATGTATGTGTGTGTACGTCATTGTTGCTCTTTGCTTTTGTGGTTTTCAAATTTATTTTCCTTACTTTGTTTAACGGAAGTTGTTTTTATTATATATATAAAGACAAATATATATTTCACTGCTATTGTTAGCTGTGCGATCTTTTCATTCGTAGTAGTTTGTAGTTTTTTTCATGTTTTTTTTTTATATTTTTCTTTTTTGTTGATAACAGTTGTTACTGTGTTTTCGCCGGTCCAATTGTCGCCGCCGTCGTCGTCATTGTTGTTGTCTCTGCGCTTAGTCATAGCCTGTGGCCATTTGGAACTGGTTTATTATGTTGCCGACTTCTCACAACTAAAGTGACTAATGAATGAAGTTTTGGCATATTTGTGTGGTATATCAGTTGTATGTATGTTCATATAATCAGTAGTTTCTGTTCCACAATGAAATCTAATCGCATTTCTCGTTATCACAGAGACACACACGCACACACATACACTGACATACACACACGCACACTATGCAAACGCCCCACATTGAGCGCCCGCATGAACTACATAAATGCAGCACTCGCAATGCATCCCGAGAGGCGACTGCAGCAGATTTAAAGAGAGAGAGAGAGATGGAGAGTGCAATAGACAGAGAGTGAGCTCAAATGATCACTTAACAGGCTGCACAGTGGGCCATGCATAACAAAAGCTGACCTTCGGCTAGAAATTTCTCATACCTTCAACCGCATTATCGATTCCACACATTTGCAATGTTACGCTAAACGATAAACGGACAAGCACAGCACAAAAGAGTTCATAATAACATTAGACAACAAGGCACAGCACAGCAAGAAACACAAACAAACGTATGCAAATAGTAGAACACAACACAGCACATCAGCTGAGCAATATTTTCATTCAGGTAACGTGCGAGAAGAGTACGGCACATGTTCTGGCAGCCATTTAAATCACATTCGTATCAATTCTCATCACGCATATTAAACGGACAGTGCTCACTCAGTCAGTCTCGTTTGTGATCTCGATCAAGCAAAAGCTCTCAGTGTGTGTTTGCTGTGAACTTCCGTCGCTTGAATTTTGTTTTTCATAAACGCGGCGACGTTCATTGAACCTACAGTGCAAAATTCAAGGCTCTCCTTCGAACAAAGTAAAACGCAAGCAGTTGAGTTTATGCACACACACATTTTTTTGGCAATAAAAACGTCGCAGTCGCCGTCGTCTCCATCTCCGTCGTCGTCGTCGTCGTCGCAACGAAAGTCAAGTGCAAAAATAAAGCGCCACAACAAAGAAAGTTCCTTCCCACTTCACTCCAGTTGCGGTCTCTCTTGCCATCGCATTCTAGTATATATTGTGTGGTCGGTGTCTGCACCTCCCTCATTTCCAATTTCTTTGACTTCATTTGCTAATTTTGTTATTGTTTTATTTTTTGTGCGACATTTAATTGAATTATTTGTGTCGCCGTTTTTGTCATTCTCTTGTTCTTCTGCTGCAGTGACGGGCGAGTGGCGCGTGCAAAGAGCAAACAAAAAAATAAACAAACAAACCGTTAACCACTGGCCTGCATCTCTGATCTTCACGCACTGCTCGTTATTACAACTGTGCGGTCAATGAATTTCGCAGACAGTCAGATTAATGTAAATGTATGTGTGTGAGTGAGTGTATGTACAGAGCGACGTGTTAATGAAAGACCCGTTCGACGAGTTTCAATTGGAGCTTTTGAGTTTGAGTTCTGCACGAAGCTTTTTTCTTCATGCCGGCATCTCAATATGTGTCAAGTGCGTGAAACTAGCAGAAAATAAGAACGAGTACAGCTACAGAATGAGTTGGAATTCCAACTTGTTTTATGTGTTGAAATATTTGCCTAAGCAATGCAATAAGCAGTGGACGTTATCTTAAATCTTATCAGTTTATCTGTCGTCAAAGTAGGCTGTATTCTGCAATTGTGTGGGTGTGAGTGTATGTTATTGCGATTGTGACGTACTTTGCAGCTATTTCTAAATAAACAAACAATTAAGTTTTTCTAGAAATTTCGCTTCATCTGTTAATAAAGCTAGAAAAATAATCATAAAAGTATAAAATTACTTTTCAGCTAATCCAATTGCCTTGAGTTTTGATTGTTTTCCACTTAAAAAGCTCTAATGGATTCAGGGAATAAATGACTGCAGTGCACTCACTCAGTCACAGGGAAATACATTTGTCATAATGCACAAACGTGAACATGAGTGTCACTGTGTGGACCCAGCATAACGCAGCTTAGCTGCAATTTTGCCATTTGCTATTTCCAGCACCTTGCACCTTCCGTTAATTTTGACATTTAACTATTCCTCTTTATTTCCCTATTCTCCTTGTCTGCTTGTTGCATTTCTGTGGCTTCTGCTGCAGGCGTTTGCCTAAGGGGTGTATTAGTTATGATGAGCTATAAATAGATGTAGTCTTATCAAATATTGATTACTCAGAATACAGTTTTAGACATAGCAAAAAGCTTTTGTTTATTATTGAACTTGTCTGTTTTTTTTAGACATATTTAAAGGGTATTTCAACGTCGACTTTGTTTTATCTGCTGTTCCTTTGTTTTTACTCAAACACTTGTGCCCACTGTTTATTCACGTTGCTAATTTTGTTTGGTCGCAAATTAAATTACACATTTCTCTCTTCGTTCTAACTCTAGGGGTCTCTCTATTCGTCCCACTTGCTCTCCGTATGACTCTCTCACTCTGCGCCTAGGTGTGTCGCGTAGGTTTTGAACTTGGACCTTAGTGAACACTTCATAGTTTACTTTTTGCGTGTATACTTTAAAGTTTGAATTCAGTTCCTCTTGTGTTTTTATTTGTCTTGTTTTTGTGTTTTAAAATATTTTGATTTTCATTGCACTTGTTGTGGCAATTTAATGAAAATTTTAATATAATTATTAATTTTCGATGTGCTTTTACAGTTGCACTCTAACAACGACAATATTTATCTTATATATGTACTTTTATACTATGTATTTTGATTGTATTATCTTGTATCTCATACTTAGCTTGCTTTGGAGCACTTAAACAGCAAAAACAAATACCTAAAAACCAAAAAAAAATAAAACTGAATAAAACAAGCTAAAGAAACTTGCGCAAAATTCAAGCAATTTAAAAGAAAACACTCTCTGTATATAGCAAATATATAGAGAAATACATAGCTACTCGTTTAAGTCAAACGCAATAAACAAAACGAAAAAAGTAAGTCTCAATGTTTTCTTTGCATTAATTAAAAAATACAAAAATTTTATACAACCACACTGCAAAAATATTTATAAATGTTCTTAGAGCAATCGTACTTTAATTACCCACAATCGTGTACGTTTAATATGATAAGGGATTCAACTAATGCTGCAATGACACTAGCTTAAAAGCCACACTCATCTTAAACCATCAGCAAATAACACTCGGCGTAAAAACTTGCGAAAGCTTTACCATACTTAGTTGAAAGCTCATTAATGTGTTTTAAATCAAGTTCGAATTTCAGACTTGATAAAAACAAATTCATAAATGACACTCATTTCGATTTTTTTTTTTAAAGTTTTCCACACAGACACACACATTGTACACCAGCACACAAATAAACACCGAAAATAGAGAAAACTGGATTAATCATACCAATCAGCTAACGGACATCGGATGCGCCCCTGTGCGATATATTGGAATCTCTTTGTGTTTTCGTGTCTGTGTGATTTTTTTTTTCCAATTTTCTTTTTCCTTTCTACATTTGTAACATGACATTCATTTCAACACAGAAATTTCAATTTTGGTAGTTATCAAAACGTTAAACAAAATTACAATTTATCAGATTATCAAATTATCAAACACTTGCGGCTGAGAGGAGAGCAGAGAATTTTTAAGAATTTATACATAAAACCCAATACAAACAAGAATTGTAGTTGAAGTCGATTCAGTTTGAATTATAGCCATGTTAATACGTCTCTTACCTCTTCTCGTCACACAGTGAGAAAACAAAAAGACGATATGCAGGTCAATGTCGCCGGACTACGCAGAAACATCAAGAATCTCGCGCACAACTATTCGGATGCACAGGTGAGTTTGCCAGACAGGTGTTTACACAACTGAATTCCATAGAAACTAATTCTCAACTCTTTACTGTTTATAGGTGAAGGTGCGCGAGGCAACGTCCAATGATCCATGGGGGCCATCGGCAACGATTATGGCCGAAATAGCCGATTTAACGTATAATGTTGTTGCCTTCTCGGAGATAATGCAAATGATATGGAAGCGTCTGAACGATCACGGCAAGAACTGGCGTCATGTCTACAAGGCACTCATTCTCCTCGAGTATCTGATCAAAACGGGCACCGAGAAGGTTGCTCAACAGTGTAAGGAGAACATTTTTGCCATACAAACATTGCGAGAGTTTGTCTACTTCGAGGAGGGCAAGGATCAGGGCACCCATGTCCGCGAGAAGGCAAAACAGCTGGTCAATCTGCTCAAGGACGATGAGCGGCTAAAGAATGAGCGTGTGAAGGCGCTGAAGGCTAAAGAACGCTTTGCCCTGCATCCAAGTGGATTTGGTAGCGATGGTTATATTGACGGACCGTCACAGCGGGATATGCCGCCGGGTTGGCAGGAGGAACCGCCCAAAAATGCCTCCGAGCTGGAAATGGTGAGACCACAGACCGCTGGTGAAGAGGAGCTGCAGCTACAATTGGCCATGGCCATGTCACGCGAGGAGGCCGAGCAGGAGGAGGCCAAGCGGCGTAGCGATGATGTGCGTCTTCAGCTCGCACTCAGCCAGAGTGAGCAGGACTTTAAGTAAGTGCATAAGATGAAATCTTACTGGTTTCCCCACTAATCACTTTCTTTCCTATCTAGTCGAGATCAAAATGGACGGCCCATTCCGGCGCCCAAGAAGGAGGAGCAACAGAGTCATTTGCTGGATTTGCTGGACATCTCGCTGGGCGCGACTAGCATTTCAAGTCCACCTCTGGGCGCTGCTGGTGGTGCCGCTGTGGTTGATCCCTGGGCTGCGCCAGCTGGTCGTGCGGCCAGTCAGCTATCGGATCCATGGGCGGGCAATGCATCGCCACAGGTTGATCCCTGGCATCCGTCAGCAGCGCCCCGTACCATAATGAGCGCTGGCGTGCCATTGGGCGGTGGAGCAGTAGCTCAGGCTCCTCCAGGCGATGCCTGGGGCCTGCGCACACAGTCACCCTCCGTGGCATCTGGTTCCTCCAACGAGGGCTGGCTGCAAACCAATGGCAATGCCAGCCAAAATGGTGTCAGAGCTGCCGCACCAGCTCCAGTCGATGCCTGGCTAACGAAATCAACAGCGGGAGCTGGCCTGGCAGCGGCAGCACCTCCACAAAGGGTTGCCACCAATGGCAGTGCAGCAGATCCTTGGCTAACGGACGCACCGACCGCAGTTCCTCCACCAGCGGCAGCCGCAGCCACGCCAGCGGATCCTTGGGCGACAACACAGGCGCAGAACACAGGAGCGCTGGATGATCCCTGGAAGGCGGTGCAAACAGGAGCCATCAAGGTAGAGCTACCAGCTGCCAATCCCCGTCTACTCCTTACTCAAGTTTCTACTCTTTTTGCAGAAACAGTCACCAGATTTTGATGAATTCGACTTGATAACCAATCGCAATAAAAGCGGCGAACACAACAATTCCAATGCCTCCAATAACAACAACGGTGAGTTAGTGCTCCAAGTAGTTAATACCTTTAACTAAACTGTTTACTCGCCGTAGCTTCACTGCTCGATGACATGGATCCACTATCGACAAATTATGGCAACAGCAGCTCCGTGCATCCATCGACAGGCGCCACGGCGAAGAAACCGCTCAAGGATCCGCACTCATTCCTTGGCGAGAACTCGGCTCTGGTTAATTTAGATAATCTGATTAAGCCAATTGCGCCGCAAACGCAATCAGGACTTGCACCAGCCTATAATCCTTTTGCGGACAATGTGATGCCACCCAAAACGAATCTATTCCAGCAACAGCAGCCAGCGGTGAGTGAATTGGGTTCACACCAAATGGAAACCCTCTAAACAACTGCTTTTTTTTTTGCAGGTGCCGTCCATCAATCAGTTGAAACAACAGCCGCCCTTTGCAGTTAATATGAATCAGGATCCTTGGGCGCCGGTTAGCGGCGGTGTCAGTGCAGCCTCCCAGGTGAGTTGGCAGCAGGTAACGCTTGCTACCTGAGGGTGGGAGTTTCTAAAGTGCGGGCTGGATTACGTTTTAGTTTAGGAATAGGTTTTGCTTATACATATTTCTCTCTGATTTCTAATCATGTTTTACTTTGGTATTTTACTTTGACTCTTTCTGATATACTCTATATTTTATCATTTCCTATTTCATGCATTTTGTTACCTTCTGTTTGCTTTTGCCTTTCATTTGAGCAACTGTTGCATGCAACATTCAAATCCAAATCAAATTTCAAAATCCAAAACCAAATCGAAACTACCAATAGGCGCGTCCAACCAGCTTAAAGCTAAGCGATGACTTTGAGCTGTTGAGCGTGTTCAGTAAACCAGTCTCCAATCCCCCAAACAATCCACAGTCCGTCAACCACAATAACAACAACAACAACAATAGCATGATGTACAGCTCCTTGGGACAGAACTATTATAATCCCAGCATTGACAGCATACGCAACATGGATATCTTGTGTGATGAGTTGCAGCCACACCAGCAGCAGCAGCAGCAACGTTCCTATTATCCCAGCCCCTCGGCGCCCTCTGGGCCCTATAGCAACTATAGCACTCCGGGTTACTCAAGTTACACCCACATCTATAGTAGTGCTCTCTCCGATTCTCTCGCCGAGACGCCAGGCGTTAGCATTTCACCAATGGGCTATGACAGCAACATGGCTCAAACGGGTGGCTTCTATGGCAACGCGAGTGCATCGACGACAGCTGGAAATCATTGCAAGCTGGAAGTGAGTGCGATCGTCTTGGTTGAGCTCCACGTCGCTTTGTTTCTCCCGTTGTGTTGTTGTTACTTACTTTTGCTGCCAAAAACCGCTAGAAATTGAAACCACAATCAAATACGAATTCAAAAATAGATTTGTGATTTGTTTTGTTGCTTTGCTTGAGTCTGTTTTAGTTATTTGTTAATCATTTTCTATTTATTAGCAACTATTGAAAGTTCTTGTTGCAGGGAATGAAACCGATATAATATTTAATGTCTTGTTTATAATTTTCGTTACTTAACTTTTGTGTTTAACTTAAACTTTTATTGCTCGTCTGTTGCTAGATGTGTATAAAGATTTATACTTTAAGACATATTCCAACTAAGGTATAAAATTGTTAGACTTGTACCACTAACCATACAACACATAGATGCGTCAAACGCAAGATTTTTTGAAAGCAAACGCTTGCTTGCTAATGGACCCCCACAGAGCTACGGCAAAAAGACGAACGTCATAGCGCCCCAGAGAGCCGATCGCCTCTTAGCAAATTCGACGCTGACGAGAGTAAGTTTAGTCTGATTCAGTCATTATTTTGCTTGTGCTCTCGTTTCGTATTTATATGTTTGTCTCTTTCTAGCATGCCAGATACACATATTTGCTACACATATCAGCTAGTTGCCAAAATGTATGTTTTCCACAAAATAGCGATCGAGCTTGGGAGTCATAAGTTTTTTTTAGCGATATGTATTGTTTTAAGCGGGTCGAGAGTAATTGTTCCCATGGCGCTAAAATTTGTTGAAAATAGTTTTTATTGATAATAGCTGTTATGAAAACATTGAAAATCTAGAATATAACCATTTTTTTCTTGTTAAATAAGCAACTTTAAATGCACAATTCCCAACGGGCAAGACCGCGATTCAAAATGAAGTCCAGCGTACCCGGACAGGCGTCGGCTCGGGCCATCTTAGTTTGAACTCACGCACCCGCTCGCCAGTAAAACTCAAAACCATACATATGCCTAAAAATGATTTATGGCACCCAAGCTCGATCTCGATTTTGTCGAAACCACAGATTTTTGCAGCGAGCTGGTTGCTTCGCAAAATGTGTGTATTTGGCATGCCAGAAAGAGACAAACATATACCTACGAAACGAGAGCAAAATCGACACAGCCGTGCTCATCGTTTCGCTGACTGAATCAGACTAAATTTATTTTCGTCTGCTTTGAATTTGCTGAGACGCGATCGACTCTCCGGGGCGCTAGGCGTTCGGCTTTTTGCCGAAGTTCTGTGGGGGTCCATTAGCAAGCTAGCGTTTGCTTTCAAAAAATCTTGCGTTTGACGCATCTATGTGTTGTATGGTTAGTGCTTGTACTTTAATCTTTGCTTTAAAAGTTTGTAATTAAGAATTGTTTAGAACACACTTTAAATAGTAAATTATTTAAAGAAGAAATAGAATGAATATTAAAAGCTTTGTTAATACTCGTAGGGCTGTAACGACATTTAGATAGATAGTGTTGAGAATAGATACATGATATAAGAGACACCATAGGTAACCCAATATACCAATTCAGAGATAAAAGGATTGGAAAATAAAGTAAACTACTGTGAAAATCTTTTTCATTCTCAGTTTCATTCAAAACAGTCCATCAAAATAGACTTGGGTTTCGGTTTACTCATTTCTTCTTTATCAACTGCTTATTTATTGCTTTTAAATTAAAAGTTTTAACACATTTATTTACTTTTATTTGACCGTTTTTTTTGAACGGTTTCATTCCCTGCCCATACGCGCCGTAACATAATATAGCCAAGTTAACAAGCAGCTACTCTGCCACAAAACACAGTTGATCATAATATTTTCTAATTGTAGCCAACAATGGAGGCTTGGACGCTTAAATAAAACACAAACAAATATGCAAATATGCAATGCAATGCAAATGGGTAAAATGTTTTTATTCGAATGTGCATGCTCTCTGCTCAATCTACTAGTAATAATAACAATTTATACTGTAAATATTTAATTATGCTTTGAGTTTAACCTCCACTTGGTGGGTGTAACCCCCTAACTTAACACAAATTAAACAAATCCAATTAACAGCTATGCAAAATACTAATTTAGTTGCTAGAAAATGCATGTAGATAGTTCGCTTACTTGAGTTTTTTCCCTTACAAATTTTAACTACTTTATAAAAATTTTAAACTAATTTATTTTGAATTCTTGCAGCAAAACAACAACATGCCGTGGATAAAGCCAGAGGCGACTGCCACAAATCCGTTTCTTTCTTAATTGAAGAAGTCTATCTTATCTACCGATCAATCAATCAATCAGCAGCTAAAACAGAACAACGGCGACAACAACAACAACAACAAACAATAGCAGGAACAACTGGAGCAGCAGCAGCGGCAATAAATGCGATAATATGAATTAATTGATTACTAAATTTTATGTAAAAAAGTATTATTAAACTGTAAAAAATGTGATGTGTTGTACGCTGTAAGTGAGAGGCAGAGAATCCGACTAGAAACACCACAACAACAACAATAATACGAAGCTAACTCTGAGTTATGTGCAATTTGATTTTTAACATATTTGTAATAGCTCCACAATTAATTTACAAAACCCTGCAAAACTCCAACTGTATAAATAATAGTACTACTACTTTTATTAACAACATTAATAGCACTGAAGATACAGAATTTTCCAATTGGACAGTCTATAATTTATGTATTTCATAGCTGTTAAATGTTGTTGTCCAGCAAATGATGTAAACCAAAAACGAAAAACAAAACAAAAATCACAACAGTTTAATGGAAAGCGATGAAAATTTGTAAATGAGAGTTAAAGAGAAAAAAGAATTGTTATATAGCTTTAAAAATTATTGTGCATTGAAAGGAAATGGAAAAAATTCACCAACAAAAATTCTTGTATATGTGCTTTGTAATTGTAAAATTTTTAAAACATGTTTTTTACGTTTTTTGCGACATTTGTTTAGTTTTTTACGTGGTGTGCACAGCAAACAGCAGAAAAATTGAACAGTCGAAAATCGAAATATTTTTAAAATGAATTTCTTTTGTATTCTATTTTTCAAGAGTTTGTGGGCCACCTTTCAAAAAAAAGAAAAGAAAATGCTTTGCATATAATTTTTGCTGTTGAACATTTTTATAGAAAATAGTTTAAAATTTACAATGGAAGAATAAAAATCGTAAACAAAATTAAAAAGCTAAAACAACAAATGGTATACATTTAGGTTAGAATACGTAAAAATTGTATAAGCGTAACTTAATGATAAACAAAATATAAGAAAAAAACTAAAAAAAAAAAATGAAATTAAATGCTTAAAGAGATTTACACACACCAACACACACACTACATGCGTAGCTAAACATACACACACATTTAAACATTTATATATATACATACAGTGGCCGCAAAAGGATTCAATGTTCGAACTCTGCCGTTAAAGGGCTACTGTAGAATAAAGATCAAGTAGATAACACAAAACTAATTTTAAACGGTACCAGATTATTTTCTATAAAATGATGCAAACTAGACGCAAAGAAGCGAACACAACAAAAGAGAGGCAAAACAAAAAGAACATGCATTGACTCAGTTTTGACTATTTCAATTTTCGCGTTTTTATCAGTAAATACATCTTAATTACAGTTATTATGGAAAACTGTTTATCGCTTTTGATGAATTCATATTTGTATTAAGATTTAAAGACATAAAGTCATTCGTTTTGTGCACTACTCGCCTAACTTGTGCAAAGTTTTATAAAATCTCCAAAAATGAAAAAAATTTCAAAGGACATTGAGGACAGCATAGTGTGCCTTGCAGAAAGGGGATCATCGTCACGGGACATTGCCAAGTCACTCACTGTCAGTCAGTCGACAGTAACTCGAGTGCTAAAAAGGCGTGGAGTCGAGTTTAAAAGTACCTCGAACGGACGACCAAGATTGATAAATGATGGTACTGCACGGCTTATGATCTCGCAGATAAAAAAAGATGGTCATATGACACCCAAGGATGCTGCCAGATCAATTGGGAAAACCGTGAGTGAATCGACAGCAAGGAGGGCATTGCGGCGTATCGGGTATATCTCAATGATTAAGAAGAAAAAACCAGCACTATCCGAGAAAAATGTAAAGGCTCGACTGAAGTTTGCCAAAATCCATCGGAATTGGACCATTGAAGATTGGAAGAAAGTAATTTGGTCAGACGAATCCAAATTCAACCGATACCAGTCCGATGGAAAGGAATATTGCTGGAAAAGGCCCGAAGAGAGGCTCAAAGGCGACACGTAAGCGAAACAGTGAAACACGGTGGCGGCCACGTTATGGCATGGGGATGTTTCACATGGTGGAGCTCTGCAAAATTGGTCAAAATTGACGGAATTATGAAAAAGAGGATTACCTAAACATTTTGCAGACCAATCTTCCCAATTTTATTGACCGGTGTGCTTATGGAATTGATGATCTGACATTCCAGCAAGATGGTGACCCAAAACACACGGCTAAAATTGTGCAAGATTGGTTATCCAACCAAGAATTTAAGCTGATGGAGTGGCCAGCACAAAGTCCTGACCTCAATCCAATTGAAAATCTGTGGTCAATTGTGAAAAGACGGTTGGGACAATATAAAACGGCGCCAAAAAACATTGACGACTTATGGCAGCGCGTGGAGGAAGAGTGGTCCAAAATCCCTGAGGAAATCTTTCACAAACTTGTGGAAAGTATGCCCTCTCGAATGTCCTCTTTAATTAAAAACAAAGGACTTTGGACAAAGTACTAAAAATTTTGAAAAAAAAAATCATTAAAAAAAATTAGTTTAAATAGTCAAAACTGAGTCAATGCGTGTTTATTTTGTTAATGAATTATCTGTAAAAAACGCTTAAAATTTTGAGTTCTTTTTTTGCATCAACTTGTTAAAAACTTTATTAGAAATAAATTAAAAATAGTTTGGTTTACTTGAAGTTGTTTTCTTTCATACAGTGAACTCTCAAACGTAAGATTAGTCAACATTGAATCACTTTTGACGGCCACTGTATATACAAACACGTGCTAAACAAGTAAAATTTTAAAGCATATTTTTATATTATTCAAACGTTTTTATTTAACTACATAACGTTGAAGTGCCTGACGCTTCTCCGGTGAAGCACTTACATACAGTGAGTACACAAATTATGCGCACAGCAGCAATTAAAAGTACGAAATGTATAAACTTTTGTGCCTTGCAAAAGTTTCATATTTTTAGGCAATTAAATACTTTAAGTACTAAGTTTTTAAACATTATGAAATTCATAACAAAGCTTTAAACATTTTGTAGTCAATAACTGCTAGTCCCACTGTGCGCACAGTACTCACCCTCAGCTTGAATGCCTGGAAGCCAGCAACCACTTGACAGCCATCGCCAGGCACTCAACACTTTGTTTTGGGGGCGCCAAATGTGGCCAAAAAGCACAACGGGCAGCGGCTGAGCACGATTATGTTAATTTCCCCAGTGGGGAGAGTTGAGGTGGCGTTTGGCAGTGGGGAAGAGATCCCAGCAGCAAGCAGGCAACGAGAGGCAGCATTAACGGTGCACGCCCACCGCATATGGCAGTGATATTTGGCCAAAAAACCGACAACCACAACTTAGCCTGGCACAATATGGGATGGGATGTGACTATGGATGTGGATATAAAAGTGACTATGGATGTGGTGTTGCGCAAGTGCTTTGTTGTGCTTGCTGTTCGCTGCTTGCCCCGATGCGATTTGGTTTTGATATTTGACATGCGCTGGGGGCCATCAGGAAACTTCGTTTAAATGAAATCAAAAGTGCACAAATACATAATTTACACAAATGTGCAATCAAAAATGCTTGGCACAAGTGTGAGTGGCAAAAATATGCAACTCTAATGTCAAAAATTGAGGAAGACAGATGTGGGAAAACTGTAGGAAGTGGGAGCTTAAAGTGGGAATGAAAGAATCTAAGATTTGTTACAAAAATTCTGGGGATAAGCAAATGGTGAGTGTTTAAAATATGGCAAATTAATTAATTAAGTTTTTAGCAAAATATTCTTAGACATTTGGTAGCTTAAATCATAATTTTTCCTTTGTCTACGCCAGAATTATTGTCTTTAAACTTGAATCAAATGATTTCACATTTGAGATAACGCTTTCTGCTGACCAAGAAATGCTAATGACCAGAATTGAACTCGCATTGAACCCGTGCAGAAAGCTATGAAAAGTTCCGCATATTTTTGCTCATTTCTTTCAGAGTAGAACTTAATTTTTGATTAACTATTGTATGTCAGTTTTGGCCCAGGAATACAAATGGTCCAAGACAATACATTTATAGATCTTGTTTTAATAAAGTAGAATATTTATAAGAAGAAAGATAATTTATTAGAGTGCTTTTTGGTTTGTATTTAACGCGTGCGTGGCACAGATTAATAAATTGCTCATTTATTTATTTTAAGAAATTTAAGGACATATTTAATTTTATTTTAGTAGTATATGAGATGGAATTATAAAATCTGATTATGCCTTTTACGCCAGCATTAAATATTATTTTTTTGATTTAGGTGCATACAATTTGTTTAAATAAATTAATATTATATTTAATTTATAATTTAAGAGTTGAGGTTAAAATGCTAAAAACTTTTATAATGATTGTTAACTGTTCTTTTAAGTTTTAAATTATTTAAAATTTGAAATATTGTATTATTATTTATATTATTTGTATTACTTATTAACCTTTTTTCCTTGTTTACTTTATAGATTTCCTGCTGAGAATAAATTCTGATTAGCTTCAAGCCTCTTACTTAATACTCCCTGGTAACACTGCGAATCCAGCTCATGGAGTACCGAACATCCACATAGACGCCTGGGTACTGCAGGTTGGCACAGCCGATGCCAAACGAGACGACGCCGTAGAGAGTGCCTCCCACGGCCAAAGGTCCACCGGAATCACCGGTGCAGCTGTCATGACCCAACAGCTCGGCACAGATCATCTGGTTAGAGATGGTGACGCCACCTCTGCGGTACAGTCGCCGGCAGAGATAATGGCCCACCTTGCAGACGACAGTGGCACGTAGATATCTTTGCGGATTCTCAGCGTTTTCATGAGTATAGCCCCAACCACTGACCATATAGCACTCGGGTAGATATCGCTCATTGCTAGCGGGTAATTTGATGGGCTGTGTACAGCTGTTATAGTGCAGGGGCTTGGCCAGTCGCAGCAGGGCCAGATCATGCTGCATCGTTTGGCTGTTGTACTTGAAGTGGGGCACAACAACACGCACTTGACGATATTGTCCACCGCGACGCTGCTGCTGGGAGCCCACACGCACCTGAAATCTGCCTCTGGCGCCGGCCACACAATGCGCTGCTGTGAGTATCCAATTGCGGGACAGGATGCTGCCACCGCATATAAAGTATCCTTGGTAGTGCAGGGCAGCCTGATAGGGAGCACGTTGGCAGGAAATGCGTTTTCCATTCACAATGCGAGTGGGAAACTCATCGGCTTGTTCGAGAGCTGTGATGTTGGGATTACTGGAGTAAGCGCCCGCTTGCAGGCGTGTCAAGAACTCCGACTCCTCGGCTAGCCAATTATTAGTGACATTGTGGCTGAATTCACCAGCTTCAATAGCCACAAACTGTTGACCCAACGCGTGGCCAAACAAACACAGCAGCATAAATACCAGTAGTTTCATATTCGAACCAAACCCGACGACCAACGCTTAACAACTGCGAGAATTTTGTATATGGACCTCAACCTCTTTGGGTATGCAAATGATCTAGTCTAAATTTTGGGCCAATAATCTTTCAAGTATGGCATATTAATAGACTCTTTTTAGACTCTCTTCAGTCGCGCTCACGTAATTAAATGCGAAAGTGAAATGAGTCGACAAAAAAATCTAATGAATGCAAAAATTCGTAAATCTTAAATTTTTTCTCTCTTTTCTTGTATACAAAAAAAATTCCTCAATAATTTCAATGCTGGACGCCAATTGGCGGCTTTCAGCGCATAAATCTTGCGTGTTTTGTCTGGAGTTTTTTTTATTTTTATTGTTTGCCGCCAGGAGGAGCTCTGGGAGCCGTCGGTTGGCTACTGTTTGGCCATTTTTGGTAGGGCGACGCTTCCGCATGGCGCACGGCACACGGCACATGCCACGGCAGACACAACAATAAAACGATTAATTTCATGTAAATTTCTATGCAATTTAATTATGTGCGAAATCTCAGCCAAAACAATGTATGTTGCAGGATGTGAATTGGAGGAGGTGTAGGAGCTGACGAGCAGCTTAGCGGGGGTCGAGCTGAACGGGCAATAATTAGGCAGAAAGTGAAAGGAGTTGTAAGGCTTAGACTGCATAATAGTGTTAATAAAGCTGTAAAATTATGTAAACAAAGTGCTTAAAAATGTTAGTTAGTTAAAGATTAATTTGAATTACGATAGAGGTTAAATTTTAGCAACAGCCACTACCCAACTTAAACTAATGATATTCTAAAAAGTCTTAAGTAAAAAACTTTTATTTAAATAGCATTTCGTTGTAACCTTAGCGTCGCCTCATTTCATAACACTTTTGACTTTCATGTGGCTTTAATAATGCTAATCAGGTTAACGTGTTACGTGAATCAAGTTTAGATATAGTAGGAAAAAGGCATAAGGTTAAATAGGGCAACTAACTCCACAGACTAGTTAAAATATTTGCAGTTGTTTTGGTTGTGCCGTCAGCATAACTCTGTGCCTCACTGTCTCACTGTCTTTGCTGGGTGCCTGCTCTTTGGCTAAAACCATGAAAAATTGCAATTTGTATGCTTTAATTAAAAAATCTGTCAAATGCCAGTTTTGTGCGCTCATTAATGAGTTTCTATGGCAGCTGGGAGGCGACGGCAGCCTCACTTAACCACTCAGCCTCAAGCAGTAACAAAATCATGCTTGACATAGCGTGAACTCCACATCTACGACAGACTGTATACACACATATGTACATGTGTGAGTGTTTAAGATATTAGGCTTGATATGTTCAGCTCACGTTGATGTCTGCTCGAGCAGATTCGCGGCAAAGGGAGTAGCGGTATGCTCGCCTGCACCTTTGACAAAACAAAAGACTCAGGCAACAAACTTTATTATTATTTTTCATTTCTTGTTGATTTTAATTTTATTATTTATTTATTTATTTTTCATGGTTTTTTATTGTTTTTTAGCTGTCGGCTGTTGCATAATACACGTTCTGTGTGTTTGCAGCTGACATGCGCTGCTTCTAAGCGCGCCAAATTGATTTTTAATTACGGGTTGTCAGAAAAAGATGAAATATAAACGAGATCTTGTTCGCCATTTTCTGGGAAATCAAACTTCGTATAGAATTTGCAAGCTGCCTGGGATGCTATCCTAACGTGTATTTGATTGCAGTTAAAGATGAAATCTGTTTGGTATAGGATTTTGGGAATTGTGATGATCACGTCAGCTTTAATATGTTAATATGCTTAAAGGGAAGCACAAGGATGCTTTGTATTTAATAGTACAGTTTTGACAGATGACGGAGATAAGATATTTTAATAAAATAAAGAAGAAATAAATAATGTGTTTGATATAAGTTTGTTTAGTTTACATTTTTGGATTTGAAATCTACTGAAAGTTCTGTTCGCTTGGTATTACAGCTGGAATATGCAAACTCCCAGTTGAATTCTCAAGCGAAAAGAAATACACAGTAAGATACAACAGAATTTACAAGTGCCCAATTTAAGCAAAATAATTATGTGCAATTTGTGCTGTTAAAATACGTGCCTAGAATAGCGAAAAACACCAGCGATCAGCTAAAAGTTATGATTTTTCTAGCTGATTCACCAGGCGAACAGCATTAATGTTAATGTAATGTTAGCTTAATGTTAACGTAATGTTAAAGTAATGTTAACGTTATGTTAAAGTAATGTTAACGCAATGTTAGCATAATGTTAACGTTATGTAAACGTAATGTTAGCGTAATGTTAATGTAATGTTAATGTAATGTTAACGTAATGTTAACGTAATGTTAACATAATGTTAACGTAATGTTAACATAATGTTAACGTAATGTTAACGTAATGTTAACGTAATGTTAACGTAATGTTAACGTAATGTTAACGTAATGTTAACGTAATGTTAACGTTATGTTAACGTAATGTTAACGTTATGTTAACGTAATGTTAACGTTATGTTAACGTAATGTTAACGTTATGTTAACGTAATGTTAGCGTAATGTTAATGTTAAGTCAATGTTAATGTTAAATAATTTTTTTCATGGCGACCTGCTGATCTTTCTGTTGGCCTGGTATTTCAGTAGGAATTTCTAACGATTTTGGCCACTTCAGATCGCAGCGGTCAGGCAAAAAAAAACCCGCGAAAGTAAATTAATTTAAATTCAATTACAGAGAGAAAAGTGCTGGAGCACTTAAACATTTTATGGCATAATTTCAGGGAGGCGTATGAAAATTTTATGAGTGGGCCGACAACGCTTATCTTTGGCTAGTTTAGCCATTTTAAAGCTTTTTTAGCTTATTAGCTAGACTGATTGCTTTGCGCTACGAGTTACCAAGAATAGTATAATGTTTTCTTAACATAAAGCTTGGAAGAAAGCTTTCTAGTTTAGTGTAAAGTCTAAGAGTCAAAACTATGAAACTTTGATATTGCATATTTTGGGACTCAGACGTCAGATTTTTGATTGGCGTGACTTTTTGGACTCGGGAGGACTAGGACTATCGATTGGCATCAAAAAATCGCAATCCTAAATTTAGTCGATTTTTGACAAAAATGCAAAGGGGTAACACTGCAAAATTTGTCAAAACGGGGTCGAAATTAAAAATTTGAATTTTGGCATGGAATCGATGCTACTAGTTGTCGAGAGTCTAAAAAAGCCACGCGTTTCAAAATATCACTTTATTTGGCCGAGAAATGAGCATTCAAAGTTAAAAATATTAAATATTGATTATTTTAGTACTCAGACGTCAGATTTTCGATTTGTATGACTTTTATGACAGCGGCAGAGATCTCTGAGCGCAATTAGCGCAGAGAGTGGGAGTGTGCTTAAGATGTTGATGCTGATCAAGAATATATATGCTTTATGAGGATTCGCCACGCGTTCTGGTTATGTTAATGTTACGTCAATGTTAATGTTAAATAATTTTTTTCAATGCGACCTGCTGATCTTTCTGTTGGCCTGGTATTTCAGCACCACAGATGACAGCGAACAAACACAGTCAGCAAGAATTCTTTAATAATTGTTATGGGCTTTCAAATGACCCCTTTCCCAGCTAAAAACCTTTAAAGTATTCCACGAGTATCTAAAGTTAGTTAGTTAGTTTCAAATTGCTTTCTTTAAAACATTTTAGTTTGGAGCAATGCCACTGGTCTTATGACTTATTCATTCAAATTACATGTAGTTCTTCATACATTTAATGTGAACAGCAATTTATGGAACGACATAAGACAACTGAGATGCGCAGACACACACAATTAAGCTGTTCAATTGAAATATTGCAACTTTCATTTTCGAAACATTTTGTGTCGATGCCGCCAGCGGTAATTGAAACATATATTTTGTAGTACGAGTATATAAAATCACGTCAGAGCAACACTTGAGCACGCCGTGAGACAGAGGATGAGAAAGAGAGGAAAGGGGTAGTGGTAGAGGGGCGTGGGTAAGACAGGAGGGAGCAGAGAGAAACAGAGGCAACATCATCAGAAATTTCACCCATTTTGCACGTTCCACAGTGGCTGGCAAATCTGTCTGAAGGTGTCTTAGATGCGCATAAAAAACAAACTATGAGAAGAAGCAAGAAACGAGCGTGACAGCAGTGAAAAGACCCTGTAGAAACTATATGTTAAGGAGAACTAAAGGTATGGGTTACAAGTTTATTAAACTCTGCAAATATCATTGGTTCTTTCCAATAATTTCTTTCTGTAGATGCAACTAATCCATCTAATATTTGATCAGAGCTCATAAGCCTCAAGTTTGCTTGCTACATCCCTTGATTTTTATGCTTGATCTAATTTGCCAACAGACCAGTCTATAAAGACTACGTTGTTGATTTTATTGCTGCTCAATCAACTTTCGCAGACACCACCTGCTGTGAAACTAGAAAGCCTTTTGTGCTTTTCGAGTACAGGGTCTAAAAAGCAAACACCGCAAACACCGCATTGATTGCCCATGTCTGTGGCAATATTAGTTAATCATTTAATTTGATTGCGCCTGCCTTTTTGTCAAGTCAAATGGAGATTCGGCAGCGGGAGCCAAATAGCAAACCGCAAAACCAGCAACCAGTCAGTTTAACACCCGTTTCAAGCCATATCAATAATTATCAGTGAAGCCATCAAGCCGTGTCGATAGCAGGCGAGGCTCAGACAGACTCTGGGGGTAGACACTGAGCACACCTTGTTGGACACACACTCTTTCGGCAGACTCCTGCTACCAAAAGAGCGTCAAGCCATCATTTTGGAAAATTGTGACATTTAGACACAACAAATCATTGCAGGCGGGGATCATTAGGCTCTCTTAACTCGGTTCGTGTTGCCAGCTATTTTTGTATGTCAATGGGTGTATAGAAATCGAAAGTTTCACACTTGTCAATTAAGTGTACCAAGTTGTTGTTGTTATAGTTGTTGCCAGGCCTCATCAGACAAAGTTGCAGTTGAAAAGTGGCCGTCAATGAAAATGAAATTTTATTGAGATTTTTTTTCTTATTTTTTTGTTCGTTTTATTTCGAAATTAATTAGAAAAGTGCCCGAGTGTGTGTATGTTTTGGTAGCTTAATTGCTTTGACGTGTGCGACTGCGTGTGTGTGAGTGTGTGTGTGTGGTTATATAAGTCGTAAAATATTTAAGCCATAATAATCTGGTATTGAAAAACGACTATCACTTTTACTATCACTCGCCAGCTCGCTGCTCATATAAACTTAACAAGCGAAAATCATTTGGTGCACTTCTAAGCGATTCTACAGTGAAAGCGTTTATAATTTGTACGCAGGCACAGAGACACGGCAAAGCACAAGAGAAAGAGTAGAAGAGAGAGAGGGAGAGAGTGGAGAGAGGGGGAGCGTAAGAGAATTGTTGACAATGTTGCATTGAATGCAGCTTATGCAATCAATCTCATCAGTCAGACTGCATGACAGGCAACTTCAGCGGCTCATTAAACGCCACATAATTGTTGTAGATACAAGTATCTACATATAAGTATCTACAGCTACAGTTACAGCTACAGCTACAGATGCATTTACTTGCGCATGTGTCTCCTAAGCGTCTCTCGATTACCAATTTTCACATGGTCCAGCGACCGGTTGCATTTCAATAGCCAAACTTGGCTTAAATAATGCACTCGCACTTTTACTTGTTGCCAACGGGAATAATCACGAAAAAAACTGCGTCTCGTGAAAAAAAGGCCCAAAACGAAAGCGAAAGTTCTTTTGTGTTGCGTTTGCTGCACAGACTTGATTCTTATCGTTGTTGGCAACTTGCAACGCGGCGAGTTGCACCGAGGCGGCAGATTTATTTATGCACTTTTCATTTCACTTAACAACACATGAAACGATGCCGAGCGCAACAGATACGCTGTCACACTGTAACACTGTCCCACTGTCGCTCAACTTTCTTCCCCAAAAAAATAAAGAGGGGAAACGACGACGACGACAGTGCTGATTGAAATTATGCGCACATGGGGGCGCCAACATGGGACACTCGATGCCTTCGCTCTTTATGCGATTCTTTAAATTACCACTTGCACTTGACCGAGCGGCCAAAGCGCGTTTTAAGCAAGGGCACTGTGGGGCAAGTAGACTAATTTGCGGAATTATATAGTAGTGTTTGCTAAGGGAGTCTTTAATATATAATTTAGGGGCATTTACTCTTTTAAAATATTTATTTATCTGTAATTAAATAGTTTCTTGATCAACAACATAAAATTTATGTTTTATTTATAAACTTTTAGAAAAAATTCCTCTTCACTCAGTCTAAGCGCAACGAACACAAAACTTGTTCATTTTTTATGATTTTAATTACTCACCATTTAATTGCTTAATATTTGGTCTATTAAAGCTAAATAATGTTTAAATTGCGCCACTGTTTGCCCACCCAGAATAAACGACCCGTTTGGGTCCAATTAAATTTTTGACGCATTTTAATCGAGTGGCCTGTGCAACAAGTCGTTGCACGTTGGACGTTGGATTTTGTTTTTGTTTTTTATATTTTATTTTCTTTGGACTCGGGTTAATTTGTGAAAGTTGTGTGTAAACAATTGGAGTACCAATGCAGGGCAGACATAAATTTAATCAGGCGTGGCCCAAACCAGAGTCGGAGTCGAAGTCAGAGCCAAAGTCAAAGCCAAAAAGGTGTGCGGCCCTTGTCAATATATTGAGCCATATTGTAGTCTAAATATATATTGTGGAGCCATCCTCTTTGTTGACACTGCCCGTTAAATATTTGGAGTAAAACTGATTTAATTGACACTGGCGTTGCGTAATTTGTGCAGCCGTCCGAATCAATGGACCTTTTACTCCTCATCCCTCAGCCCACGCTCCCTAGCCCGTTTATCCTGTGTGCGATAAGAGGCAACGGCATTTAATGTGGCATAATTGGCCAACGCAAATCTCTGTGGAGGACTTAACTGGGTTAGTGGCGCCGGCGCCAAAAACCCAAGCCACAAAAAAAAGAGACTGAACTGCAGTCGAGGCCAATTCGGCAACCAGTTCGTGTCATGTGATTTTATCGTTAATAGGAAACAACTAAAGCAACAACAAACTGTTCAAAAAATATATAACACAAACTGCAGCAGAGACAAGTACAAAGACAAAGCACCGCCAAAAAGCCAATTCTTGTTGTTGCAACTTTTTTCCTGAATTTCTCAGTTTGCTTGCTGGGAGACAAACAAATTTTGTGGCAACATGAAAAGGGTTTTTTTTCTGCTTTGTTTGTTTTGCTGGCATTTCATACAATTGCAGTCAGCATGCAAGCTAGAAACTAGCTAGTTTGTGGCCAACTTTCATAATGAAATCAAGAAACGTTAAATGCAAATCTACAGATCTAAAAATCTACGCAAAATACTTCAGTCCTTTCCTTTGACTACCCAGTGCCAATTTCATTGTCTACACTTTCAAACGGTTTGTCGGCGCATCCAACAAGTTTTCCTACATTCACTGCAGTTACCCAGTTTGACGGACAAGGTCTTTGATCATCTGCTAACTGCACCTTGGATTCAGATTTGGTTACTTGTTGTTGTTTGCTTTCCAATGAAATTGAAAGTCAATCAAGTCAATTATTTAATATGTAAATACAGTCACTATTTAAAAGCTTGTAAATGGAATAGTAAATAATAGTTTATAGTTTAGTTTATTTAACAATTCTGTGCTTGCTTAGCACCTTTCCCAACACTTTTGTGGTACACGTACTAACTGCTAGTTTATTTCCAATTAAAGCCATTTCCGTCTTCAAGATCTTTGCAAAATAAAGACTCATCAATGTTTAACGCTTTCTGCTGGTTTATGGGTTAAATGCACTGGGATTGATACTCATACTCATACTCTTACTGTTACTGTCTCTGGGTCTGGGTCGTTTATTGGACAAGTTACAATAAAGCAACACGGCCTGTTTGCTGTTGGCCTTTTGTGAGAGCTGCTGCCAGTCAGTTGGTCAGTTAGTCAAGTCACTTATTCCTCAGTGACTTTCGTTTTTTTGCCTTTTCGACTACACTGCAACCCGTTGTTGATTTTGATGTTGACAAAATGCAGCGTATTCTGTGATGATCTGACAGGCGGCAGGTGAGAGCAGACAGCGACGACGTTGATCAATGAAAAATAATTATAATTGGCCGTTGGTAAATATGCATATGCAGATGTGGCATGTGGCATGTGGGATGTGAAATGGAAATGTAAAATGCAAAATGCAAATGGAAAACTTGTTGCCAATCAGCAAAATCAATCAACAGCTGAGCAATTGATGATCAGCCGGCGGGCAAAAGTAACAAGTAACAAGCCAAAAGCAGCAGACAGCAGCCAAATGGTCAATAGAGTTATCAATTTTAGTGGCAATGTGTCACAATGTGTCGCTAAATGGCCGAAAGGCAGGTGAGTGAGGGGCTAGGAGGGAAAGCGAGGGGAGCTTTGGAAAACTCGCATAAAGTAGCAATTTTGTGTGTCAGTTTTGCATTCATCTGCTTTAAATGTGACGCGTTGTGGGTAAAATTTCATTTATTAACAGTCGACAAACAAAATAAAGTTGTAGTGGCAAGACTGTTATTAACAACAACAACAACAATAACAACAACAACTTGCAACACATCTCAAGGTGAAGTCAGCGAGTGTGCGAGTGTGTGCTGCCTCTTGAGCCTGCCCCACGGCCTCTTGTCAGCTTTTAATGCACTTTTGTGCACTTTGTTTATTTATTAACATTTTTAATAATTTTCATTACTTATTTACAATATATTAGACTTGTCAAAGGCCGCTGCATGTTAATTAGTGTGACCGCATGCGGAAAAGCTGAGCAACACAATTAAATTAAACGAAAGAAAAAAATCCAATCAAGAGCTACTTAAAAACAAGAAATTTGTTTACACGTTATTAATTGTAATAACCGAAAAAGTGGAAAAATAAACAGCAAAAAATTAATGAAATGGTAAAAGTTTGTTTACAAGCAATTTCGACTGCCGATTTTACGCAATTTGGTCACACTGAATTCAATTGCAATTAACACAAAGTGTGCGAGTGTGTGTGAGTGTGAGTGTGTGTTCAAGTGATGCGTTATGTTGCAACTAAAGCACAAACAACACCAAACACTTGCCAAGTGCAACGAGGGCCTTCTCTTTAGTGCCGTCAAGTTCGTTGCCTGAGTCTTTCGTTTCTTTACGTTTCGTTTCAGTTTTGAAGTGCAACACGTCGCTACGTCCACAATCTTCCGCATGTCAAGGTCAATTAGCATTCAACTGTAGATTGTGTAGACAGTGTATTGGGGATTGAGGATTGTGTGGACTGCGGACTGTGTGGACTGCGTGGACTGAGGACTGTGTGTGCGTGATAAAAATGTCAAAAGGTTTCGATTGGTATTTCATCTGCTGTTGTTATTGCTATTTAGCTGGCTTTAGTTGACGATAAGTGTCGTCGTTTGTTGGCCAAGTCCACTTCAGTTGGCCAGTTGCCTTTGATCCGATACAATCCAATCCGATCTGATCCAAGCTGCTTTGTGTCATTGAACCGCTCAAATGCGTATTCCAATAAATACTTTTGTCGCTGACTGTGTATGTGTGTGTGTGTAGAAAGTGGCCAACAATCCTTGGTGATCTATCTTTGTGACCAAAAAACTATGTATACAAGCTCAGACTTGTACTCACACACAGACACACATAAACACACAGTCAGGCCCGTAGTATTAGCATTCGTGTTTGTACTTACTACAAAAAGTTTTCACTCCTTTCGCTTTCATTGCAATTACCAAATACGATTCTTATTTTCAATTTCAATATGACGATGACAGCCACGACGCGACGACCACGACGACGGCGACGACAATGGCGGGCGCACAGTGGTTCTTGGGCTATTTTAATCCTTGTTTGTTTTGGGAGTACTAAGACTATTTAAGTCTTAGAAAATGGTACACCGTTAAGAAATCAATGCCAGGACAAGGATTTCAGAGGAGGTTAGAAATAGATACGATATATTTGGATCTCTGGCGAATTTGGAATACTTCACACCCACTGATCTCCAAAGAAACTTACTGGAATTCGTGTATTTCAATTGATACCTATACTGTCATGATTATTTAAAAAGTTATCCTTTTTAAAACTTAATTATTTTTATAATTATTTTGTTAGGTTTAATGAATATCATGATTTTATTATCATGAGCTTTGATTTATAATTATGTTTATATATTAAAATATAAAAAATATTATTGATGATATTTATTATTTTTACTATTATTATTATTTTTATTATTATTATTATTATTATTATTATTTTATTTTCTTTTCTATCTAAACTTTCGCTTTTCAACTGCTGCGCCTTAGTTCTCCCACTTTATTCTAGCTTGTTGACCACTGTGCGATGTCCATGACAGCCTGCGAGGAGAGACCAAAAAAGTTGCAAAAAAATAGCGACGCAGCTTCAGTTTCGCACCAAATTTGGTGCGCCTGGCTCAAGGAGATAGAGCTGGCGAAGAAGAAGAGGAAGAAGTTGGAGAAGGAGAAGGAAGGAGTAAGAGCCAGGCGAATAGTAATAGCAATTGCAATAGCAATAACAATAACGGTCGCGCTGCAGCCATGCAGCCATGCACTGTTGTTGTTGTTGTTGTACTAGCTCTTGTTGTTGGTTGGAGCCTATTACTGTTTGGATTAGTCAAATCGTTTGTTATGTTTTTATCTTGATGTCCAGTCACCTTGATTTGTTGTAGAAAATGCAACTTTTGGCATGCCGTTGCTGCTGTCCTCACTCTGTGCTCGGTCTGTCCGTCCGTCCGTCCCTCCGACTGCTTTTGGGGGACATCGCTCCGACTACCGTTGCGTAGGGTGCATCCACAGCATTTTCCCAGTCTCTGTCAACTGATGTTATCCGATTTCTGCTTGACGGACTGCCAAACGAAAGTGAAACTGAAACCGCGACTCTCCGACTGCGACTCCAACTGAGACCGAAATTAGAATTGAGCAAAATGGCGCTTGTAATAAATCAGCATTTAATGTTTCTGGTTTTTTTTCTCAGTGTTTTTGTCAGCGAAATCAATCAGTTTATGGGCTTGGCGTTTTGAAGTTCAATGCACCGTTGACTGACTAACAGACTGACTGTAACTTATAGCTGGATGCCTCAAGGCTTAAGCTAGTTTTGTGCAGTGTAGCCAAGACATGTTGGAGCAATGGGAGCATACAGTGGGATTGGGCATCGTCAGCTCAGCTGTTGTTTTGGGCGATGTCAGAGTTCAGCGCATGTTTTATTTTTCGGGGGTGGTTGGCAAATCTAGAAAAATGCCAAAAAAAATACAGGGAGACAATGGGCAGACGTTGGTGGTGCTTGTTAGGCCCGGGCACAAACAACAACTTGAAACAAACAGCGAAATGCCGCAGTAAGAAAAACAAACAAACAAACAACTAACAACAACAATGACAACAAACAACGACAACAACAACATCAACAACAACAACAACAAATGCAAATACGAGCGCTGCACACGAGGCTGAGAGGAGACTGCAATCATTTGTTGTTGCCTGTTTTGGCGGCAGTTGTTGTTGTTGTTGTTCGAGTATTGTCATTATTTATTTATGCCCAAAACGTTTCATTTTCATTTGGCCAAGGGAGTCGCTAACGTTGTAGTTGTTGGTTTCGCTGCCAAAAACCAAAAACCTGAAAACTGGGTTACTGGCGCCTGTTTCGGGCTACAAGATCGTGTCATGCGATTTCTATCTTTGTCGTCGGCGACAACGAATGCTGTCGAATTGCTGAAGACGACAAAAAAGTCAAATAAAACACTGAAATCGAAATCGAAACTGAACTGAAACAGAAACAAGCCCAACTAACTGACAACTGGGAACAGTTCGCCCCTCAGCGAAGCACTACAAAACTGAAACTGGAACTGCCTGGAAAACCAAAAGTAAAGTGCTTGATTTCCATATGAGACACACACACTCTCACACGCTCCTTTGTCAGTAAGTACACCTTTTTTTTTGTATACTGTATATAAGTATTTAAAAAACTGATCTAGCCCATGACTCACACTGAGCGCAGTAGCAAAAAAGACTCCCAATTGCAGTTTATATTTTATGCCTGGGCCTGGCAGCCACTGTCAGCTTCTGGCAGGAGAGCTTAGCATCCGACTACCTCAATTTGTGTATACAGTTTTTGCCATTTTCAGTAGTTTTGGTATTGTGTTTTGGGTAGAATAGAAGTGTCGTGAGGTTTTTAGAAGGGTTACAAGTTATTTAAAGAAATTAAATAAAAATTAAATTGATTTTAAATTATTTTTTAAGTTTATTACGGTTTAAACTCAGATTTTTACAATTTTTTATGGGTTATTATTGGGTCAAATAAATATATATAAATAGGGACATGGGGTCTAAGCTTAAGAATTGTTCTTAATTTTTAGATTTTTAAGAGTCTTTCTTAATTATATTGCTTAAACTTCTTTGGTTCTCAGCTTAACGCTCACATCCTGCTTAATTTCCGGAAGTGCATTCACCGATCGTCTAACTGACTGCGGTTTTACTTTATTGTTGTGTTTAGGGCTTTGGCTTGGCAGCAACAAAGTCACGAATTAGCGCAGTACAAACTGGGTAGAGCGACAGGTACGACCAGAGGAGCAGAGCGTGGTGGCGGAGGGGTTAACAGGGCTGAGTCGCTGCTACATATGGCTAAGAATATGTGCTTGTTCCAGATGCAGCTGTTACCACATACAATGCAGTTATAACATAGCACATAAAACGCATTTTGTTGCAACAGCAACGAGTTGAGTTTTGAGTTGGAGTCGCGTTCGTTGCCTAAGTCTTTTGTTTGCTGACGCATGAGCGACTGCTTGATGCAGTGTTTTTGTGTGTGTGTCTGTCGCACTGATTTATGCGCTTGACCGCACAAGCCACCTACGCAGTGTGAACACATAAACACTCACGCACGCACACACACACACACACTGGCACTCACACACCCTGAGATATTTCTCTATTTAATATTTCATGCATATGTAAGTACGCTAAGAGTTTTCCCAGTTATCAGAGAGCTGATAAGTAGCTTATGTAATGGCCCACGAAATGTTAAGAAGATGAAGAAAATTTGGGTTAAAAGTCGCTCTGACAGTTTAATTTGACATTTCGCTTTTAACGCTTAACCGAAAAGAGTTTCCTCTTCCTCCTCCTCCTCCTCCTCCTCTTCTTCGTAGTCTTCTTGTTGTTGTAGTTGACAGAGTGCTTTATGTTTCTCTCGCATTTGCTTAACAAGATTTGTTGTTGTTATTCATATTGAATTGTCATTTCTCTTGACAATTTAATTTGGATTATGCTGCAGCTACCGAAAAGCCGAAAAATGCCGCAAAGCCGAAAAAAAGGCTTACAAAAAGCTGAAGCTCAAGCTAAAGACAAAAAAATAAACAGAAGGCAGATAAAAAGCAGATGTTTATGTGTTGCATGTTTGATGTCTTGGACTTGGTCTTGTGGCATGTGGCTTTTGTGGCTTTGTGGCCGGGGCACGTTTGCAGCTCTCGGCGCATTAAAAACAAAAGGCTCTCGAAACGCATTGAAGATGTCCATGTCGCATTGCATTGCATCGCATCGCGTTGCGAGCGTATAATAAAAATTATTAATGGCTGGCCAACGTCTTGTCTTGCATTTCCGTCTTGACCCGAAGTTATGCAAAAATGTTAGCCAAAAGGCCAAACGAAAGCAGCCGGCTAAGTAGAAATGTTTGGCTAACAAATGATTGCTATTTTGCCAGGTCTGGCAAGTCAGGCAAGTGCGTTGCATACCTTACCCCTCCAACCCTCCGCCCCTCCCATTCACGCCTACTTTTTCAGTTTTACTCATTTCAGTTGCAGTTTGCCACTTGAAATATTAATTGAAATGCGCAACTTCAAACAGCATCAATTTTGGTCGAAAAATGTTAAGCTTAACAGCGCGCTGTTAAGTCCGCACTTGCCATTAACAGCGCGCTGTTAGCGGTACCGGCTCGAAATGGTAACAACTTGTAGCGGAAGCCTGCCACTCTGTTATGGGCATTGTCTTCTGGCTGTCGCTTGATTTTTATCGCTCAAAAATCTACAATCAGTTCGTGTTGCATAAACATATTGATTTGACTCACTGTTGTTGTTGCTGCTGTCGTTGCACATATAAACAAATCAGCTGGTGGCTAACAGACAATTGCATAAATCAATTTTGCACCAAAAACAAAACATACTTTATGCCACTACTGTTGTTGTTTGTGAAACTTGCCACTTGCCACTTGCTGATAGTTGGTGGCGCCGCATTTATGACTGCGCCACGGCCCACAGTGCGTATAAACATTGTTGGCACATGTAAATTTGATTACAAGCTAGTTTTACGACAACAACAACAACAACAACAACACCTCAAACGACAACAACAAGAAATGAAGTGCTAAATTCGTAGTCATATTTTTGGGTGCATTGCTAATTTGAACTGTCTTGAAGCACAAATGACGCCTCCATTTATGATAAATGAAAGTAAAAGTACAAAGCACTTACACTTCATAGATCATTAGCGTTGCTTGTTGTGGTTTGTGCGTTCAATGAACCACAAAACAACTCAGCACAGACAGTCAGTCAGTCAGTCAGCCAGTTAGACCCACTGTTTGTTAGTTAGTTAGTCAGACTGTAGTTTGAATGTTTTTGGCCATGTAAAAGTCATAGTCATTAAAAATAGAAATGATCATTGAAAACGCCGTTAAATTGTGTTCACAAACAAACAAACAAAAAAACTTGTTCTTTCACTTTCAATGTCATGCCACAAGGCGCACACAGTAACACACACACACATAGTCACAGAAGACCTTCAACTTCACACACCTCCACTGGCACCTGAGAGACCACCTGAAACCACCTGAATCCGATGAACCACCTTTAGGGGCCACTTACGGTGAGTGTTGTGCTGCGTTGCGTTGCGGTGCTTGTGGATGCTGCTTCTTCCGCCTGAAAATTAATTGCGGCATAAACCAAACATTTTGCGAGTCAATGTACGTAATTTGAAAATCGTGCCAAAATAGTTGCAAATGCCAATTGCGACTGTGTACAAACTACAGGTGCGATTGGGGGTCCAAAACGATATGACACCCCCGCAAAATGCTAGGCAATCTATGAATAAGTGTAGTCGTATTTGTATTCGTATTCAAAATCGTATTCGTATTCACTCGCTTGTTGTTGTAGTCATTTGTCTGCATGTCGCTTTGTTGAATTGTCTATTTGTTTGCCAAAAAGTGCCATGAAGACAAGTTGTTGTTGTTGTTGCGGTTGTTGCGGTTGTTGTTGCTGTTAAGCTGAAAGCAATTTCATTTGTTGCCTTGCCGAGTCTCTGGCTGCTGCGGCTGCTGCTACAACAAATTACTATCATTGCTGTTAATAGTTCATTAAGTCACGGACGGGACAACGTGGCGCATGTGGAACGTGAAACATGAAACACAAAACGAACATAAAACTTCCAACAGCTACAAAAATGAACAAGTGGCAGAATAATTGAGTGAACGGCACTGATAAACAATTCAATTTCTTCTGCTATTAAGCCATCAATTAGGCAGAGATTATAACCATTCATATACACAACAGATTTGCTAATCGGAAGTTCACTTTTAAATAGTTAAACAGCTTAGTATTCATTGAAAATCATTTTTATTAACAAGTCTACTTAAGTTAGCACTGTATTTTGTTTATTTTATTATAATTATTTTAATACAATTTATTTATTTATTTCGATAAACATTACTGTGTTTACTGGGAGGTATTAAAGTCGTTGGGTTTTGTTTTATTTATTTGAAATTTAATTAAACTACAGTTTATTATGCTTATAATTAAGTGGAAGCTTTTAGCAAAGTTATTTGTTAGTTATTTAAAATGGCAGTGTTAATATGTTTTGAGCTTTAATTGTAAAGCATTTAATAAATATTTAATTTAGAGTGTGTTTGAAAAAATTAATTTTAATGGGCCTAATTAAATTTAAATAATTTTATATGCAATTAAATAAATATAAAATATATTGTCTTTCGAAAAAAATAATATAAATGGGCACAGAAAATTTAAATAAATTTATGTGCAATTAAATCATAAAAGTTATTTAATTATGATGGAATAAATCTGTTGAACGTATTAATTTATTTTAACATTTCTTATAGCACAATTTAATATTGAAATATTAAAAGATTTAGTAAAGGCAAACTTTGGAAAAAAAAATGTGAAATAAATTAAAGTATTTTATATTTAAATAAAATTAAATTAAAATAAAAATAATTGAAAAATAAAATATTAATTTATTTCTTCACTTATTTTTCTTAAAATATAAAAAAGCTGTTAAATAAATTTTAATTTTATTCCTGTTATTTAATTCATCACAATTTCGTTACAGCAAATTTCACAACGATCGATGGCTTTGTGAGCTGTGCCCGTTGGCGAGGAGAACTCGGCGATGCCACAGCTGGAAAAGGTTCTGTGCTCCTTGCTGTGATTGTGCTCCGCATAGTTTTTAATCCAGGGTGAAGTGCGTCGTGACTCGCGGCGGGAGGAATTATGCTGTCCCAAACGGGAGTTGGAAGAACGCTGTGAATGCAGAGTTGTCGTTGAGCCACGCCAGTCTGCTAGTTGAGCCAAAGCTGCCTCCAAGTCCAAGTCCTCGTACTCCGTCATTACCACTTGACTGGAGCCAGGTGAAACGGAAATGGCACTGGGGGTGTTCAGGTGACTCAGAGGCTTTATGACCACCTCACTGCTGCTGCTGCTGGAAGAGGAGACGCGTGATGAAGGTCGCGAAACAGCAGGCGATGAACGCTTCGAAGGGATAGGATTGCTGGCAAGGATCGGAGCAGTCTTCGTGCTTAACCTTTGGGGCGTGGCATGTACCGAAATACTTTTCCTAGGTGTCGTACTCCTACTCGACAGCGATTGCCCCAGTACAGAGTCTCTTGGCAGCCTTGGGGACCCTGTTAAGTCTTTAATGACAGATGAAGGTCTCGTTGCCGCCATGCCAAGTCGTGTTGGTGTCTGCTGCTTAGGTGTTTGCATGGGCGTGGCATATTTGACAACTGAGTTGCGACTTTCCGTTGTCTCTGCAATAAAAGTGGAAGCACGCGATGCCAGAGGCGTTGACTTGCAGATTGGACTGGAGATTACAGGTCTCTCTATGAGAGGCTTGGCTCTGGAGGGACTGTGCACCATGGAGGTGGCTGTTATGGGCGTGGCCAGGAGCACAGCAGAGCTAATGTCACGTGCCGAATCCATTAGCAGCGATTTAAAGCTCTCGTTGTGTTTTGTTTTTAAATGCTTTGTAGGCAGCGAGGACTGTAGATGGACGGCTTCCTTTGAAGTGGAGAGCTCCCTCTCCCTGCTGAGCACCTGCTGAGGCCTTGAACTGCCAATTCGCTGCAGCCTAAGACTCTCTATGGGTTCACTGGGACGCCGGTTACCCTGTAAATGCTTTTTACCCACATCTGCCGTAGAAAGTCTTGAATTCTCCTTGAGTTTTCTCGAGTAACTTGTCAAATTGGAGGTTGATCTGGCCATGGCTAGATGCGGCTGTTCTCTGACTGCACGAAGACCCAGTCCTGGCGTCATACTACTCCTCCGTATGGGACTGTAGCTGTGCGGTGGTTCCTCTGGCAACCCAGGCTGCTCCCTGGCCCAAAGCGAACGTCGGCCATTTAGCGCTGAACCAACTCGACTGCCAACTTGGGGTCGACTTGTGGTTATTGGCAGACTTATGCGTTCGCGTTGTGTGTTGTAATCAAAGGTCCTGCCATTCGAGAGCCTGGAACTGGCACGCGACACGCTGCCCGGCTGCTCGGAGCCCACGAACTTGGCATAATCGCGATGACCTCGACGCTTAGGCGGTGCAGGTGTCAAATGGCCACTGGAGAGATCCGATTGTGACTGGGAAGCACTCGATTGCTGTGAATTGCCGCCACTGAAATGGCCATCATAATGACCAGGTTTGTCGCGCAAACTAGTGTAATCCTTGTAGACGGAAAATTGATTTTGGCTATGTGCAAAGCTTTCGTATGGCTTAAATTTACGACTCTTGGCCAATTGATCGGCCAGTTTCTCCCACTCCGTTGTGCTGGGTCGACGTTGTTCCTCCTCGTGCTCCACACGGCGGTACCAGCGACTGCTACAGGTGTGCGTGTGTTTTTTTTGGATTTTTTTATGAGTATTATTTTGTGACAAGTGTTTTTAGGGTGGGTGTGTGTGTGTTTTGGGTGTGTGTGTGTAAGTGTGTATGTGTTTAAGCGTGTTAGTAAAGAATTCTTCTGTTAACGCGTGAGAAACTGTTTGGTATTAAGTTATTGAAAGTTTTTGTGGCACTCTTGCAAAATGGTTATTGTTAAAGTCTATGTGTATAAAAAAGGTTTAAATAATAGAGCCCTCTAGTCTATAAAAAAATATAATGCTCAAGTTTTCTGTATACAAACAAATCAGCTATTTTTAACATATTCACCTAATGATAATTTATTACTAACTTATTTGTGATTCAGATGTATAACCAGAATTTATTGGTACATTTGATTCTAACTTCATAGTTTCTAATGTAAGAACTGGTTAATACTATTAAGAAATTAGTTAAGCTAAGAACTTAATAGTTGTTAAATCTGATAGTAACCTATACCCTTTAAGAAGGAACTCTCTTCTGAATACTATTTGAGCTTTATCTGGTGATGTTTCACATGAGGAAAGCTATATTGATATAACTTATACACATCAGATTATTCTTTAAAGTTAGGTGAAGCCAGGTCATAGGCCAATGCTGGCCCTTAGTAATCCGGTCCCTGAGGGTGCTATGACTTGAAGTCAGTTAGGATGAGGACGCGCGAGCGCTTCGCAAAGGCTAGCAGTTTCCCTAGTGCACTTTTTGAGGCATCTTCCATGGATGGGAGTTGTGGTGCCCCAAGGCAACTATTCTTTAAAGACATAAATCATATTTAGAGTTTTCTGGAAATGTTAAAGTTAAAATAATGTGGAAAACTTTTAAAACTTAACTTTTATATTAACTATTTTAAAAATACATTTAAGTTTTCCCATAGTTTCCTTACATTCACATTAATTTTGCAAGAGTGTAGCTTAGAAACTTCGATGTTCCGAAGTTGGGGCTCTAGGTATATATATAAGGTATAAGGTATAAGGTATAAGGTATAAGGTATAAGGTAGAAGGTATAAGGTATATAAGTTTGATAGATATTACCACTACTACGTACAAGACATGTGGCTGTTGTTCTTGTTATTTTAGAGGCGAGCGAGTTGAGCTGAGTTGAGTTGTCTTTGCTCGCAGTAACAACAATAATAAATGCAGATTATATGATATGTACATAGAGATAAAAGTTGTTTATTTACAATTTACATATTGTCGAGTATAGAGAGAGAAAAAGAGAGCAGTAAGTATTTATAGTAAGATAGTATAAATATTAGGATAATTCAATCTACAGGTCAACAGATACAAATACAGATACAGATACAGATACAAATTTATGATTTCAACTACAAAAGCTACAATACAAAGCTACGCGATAACTTCAGAGTGCAGCGATTTCTACGATTTGTTCAAGTGGAGCTACGAGGATTATGCTGATTTGCTGGCTTACTTACTCCACAGCTGTTGGTGCTGCCACATCGCCAGCAGTTGCTGTTGCCACTGTGGCATCCACTGTGGCGCCCATCTGAGCACTCAGTTCGGCGAGTTCTTGCAACGATGGCTTTGGCGTTGGTGGCGCCTCCTCCTCGTTAGCCGCAGTGTTGGCCAGTGCCCGTTCAATCTCAGGTTCCGGTGTCGATGTCTTTAAACTGTCCGCATCTGCGTCGAGTGCTGGTGTCGGTGCACGTGAGCTGCTCATCACATCCGGTGCTGTCGTCTTGCCGACTTCCGGTCGCTTCTCCATGTGCAGACCCTCCAGCACTTTGTGCTTGGCCTCATCGAGTGCCTCGGTGCCATCCTTGAAGGCATTGCCCAGCTCATTTGTTATGCCAGCCACGGCTGTGCTCACCGTCTCCTTGGCCGTGTCCACAGTGCTCGTGAGTGTTTCTTTAGCATCTAAAAAAAGCAAAGAAAAAACAAAACAAACACAAATTATCCATAATTGAATGCTTTGATGGACAGCTGGTAGGCAGTTCAGTTACCCCGTCTGCTAATCGATATTATGAAATATTTGCATTTGATTATGACCAATATACGTTAAGGATATTAAACAAGTGAGCTGAGAGTTTATTTTGATGTGTAATAAATCGCAAGTTGTATAAATTCAATTAATTAAATAAAATAAAAATGAATGCAGCAATAAATGATGAATTGCTGTAATAAAAATTAAAGATTTTAAACAATTAAATTAATGAAATGTGTGTAAAAACTTCATAAAAGTGTAACTGTGTCCCCACATCAAGTCAATTACTGTCTGAATTTGCGCTAGTTTTATTTACTTGATTTGGAGTGAATCAATCAAAGTGTTATGCCAACATCGTATGCAAATTTGCGTATTATTTAAAATAAAAGCAATGCTCTAATTAGACGCTCAGTCACGCAATAAACTCGTTTCTCTTCATATGCTTTTAATAAAAAGGAAAAAGTAGAAAAAAATAATATATATATATATAGTGCGTACATTTTATGAGTAAGTAAATAATATATATGCTTATAGAAATGGCCATGACTGTATCATAAAAACTGAAAGTTACACGAGTCAATTGTCCTTTATGATGTGGCTTTATTTGTCTGGGAAATGCGATAGTTCAATAAACTTTGAGTTAATCAAGTTGTGCCTAATTTGCTGACTGATTTAAGGTCGAAGGTTAGCTGCTAACTAAATTAGCATGATGATGATTATTTATATTTGATTGATTTGCTGTCACGCATTGTGTATACGCCGTGTGTTGCTGGCATTTGTAACACAGTTTTTCAGGCGCCACTGCCAGCCAATTAAAGTTATGAGAAATGCGCTTTTAAATGTCAACAGAGCACACACTGACACACACAACACACAACACACACACACTCGCACACACCTTCGAGGGCAGATTCGCCTTTTTGCTTGACATCGGCAGCGACATGTGTGGCGGCTTTTAGCATTTCACTGCCTGCAGTTGCCACCATTGGAGTGCTGCTAGCACAGCCCATGGCTAAAACAAATCCAATACGTATAAGGTATATATATAAATAGGCCAGGCTTTAACGGTACACAATAAAAACGTAGAATTTCTAAATCATAGCGATTGCAAATTGATACTGAATGTGGAAAAACAATTTGAAATATGAATGGAAGAACGCGCCCGTCTCTGGTCACGAACTCAACGCAACTGAACTGACCCAAAAGGCAAGAGCCCAAAGGGTCAGTTATACAGTCAGCCAGTCAGCCAGTCTTAGCCATTTAGCAATGGTACTACCTCTACTACTATTGCATATACAATGAGTACTTTCAGTTGTTGTTGTGGCGCACGCAACAGGACCTCGGTCTTAGCCATTTGCCCATTTGTCCATTTGGCCACTTTTAGCCATTTGTATGAGTGTTTGTGTTATGGCTGTTTGGCTTTATGTGCGTTTGCACTTCAACTCTTACCAAATTGCTGAGGTCATGCGCGTTGAGCGCACATATTTTTATAGGCTAAAAGGGTTTCACTTCTGTTGCTCCAAAATAAAACTGACTAAATAGGCTAAAACTAAATATGAGTACATACACAAGTACTTGTACTAGCCGCGCACTAATAGCGTGTCTAGATGGCGTGTCTGGCCACGCTGCGCCGCTGGCCGCCAGGTGGCGTACCATTTACAAGTTTCTGCTTCCCTTTGTAAAGCTCGATTATTGAAGTTTTTCACTTGTTGGTCGAGTTTGTTCTGCCAAAACACCTTTGGCTGCTTTTAGCCTAATAACTATCTATTAAATTTACAATTTTTCTTAGCTTAAATATTTATATTTTTAGTATTTTTGGTTGCTTTTACTATTTGTTTCTCAAAGCGTGTTTAAATACTATTAGAGCTCATGTCATCAAATGCTCTTTTTAATGCGGTTTTTGCCAAGTGTGGCAACTCTGATTGCTTAATTTGTAATGCAGTAGCAAGGTCAATTAATTCTTCAATAACAAAATGGAGAGAGCGTGATTTCAAATAGAGTTCTGAGGTGATTTTGTAGGTATATGTGTGAGGGACACTAAAAATTAGGGTAACAAGGGCTTAATTTAAGGGTGAATCTCGAACCATTTTTAAAACGTTTTAATCCATTTTTCCCCTTTGTTTTTCTAGCTACAGGGTATGCTCCAGTTTATCACACCTTTGTTCAACTTTATTGTAATTAACCACAAACATATGTGGGTAAACCTTAAGTCTGCCTATTTTATATGGCTTGGTAGACTGACCAAGGTCAAGTACAACTTCAGCTAGGTAAGTAACCTACTTACAAAATTACCCAAATAAATCACAAACGTTAATTTTTATGGTAATTAGAATTTATAGAACTTGCAGCCTACACTGCTTATTTGCTTAAAAGTTTTTTTCAGTGTAGTCGCCTTCGTCTGTTGTGCTAGTTAGTTATTTATCAGTTGGTGAGACCCACACACAAAACACTTGGAGAGCTGCAGATTCAAGATCTTCACGATGGATGACAGTTTAGATTGCCCCGTTGTGGTTGTTCTCCTTTTTATTTTTTGATTTTTTTGTGTTTTTGCTGTCGTTGAACATTTAAGAAAATTGATTTTTGATTTATTTTTTTGTTGCCATGTTTTGCTTTTATTTTTGCTTTACTTGCGATCGATGGCCGTCGATTGGAGCGTTGGGCTGACTGACTCTTTGCGCAGACTCTTTGGGAACTGTTGCTGTATGCCCGTGATTTATGTCAGTCAGGCAGTGACAGCGCTTTTCATGAGCCAATAAAGTTGTCCATGTCGCTTTGTCATATTCATATATCATGGCAATACACCCGGCAACTTATGTCACATGTTTCGACTGCGATACCAACTCGTATCTTCGATTTTCAACTTCGACTTCATTGAGTCTAAGCCATCTAGTTACGAATACGAATATGAGTGCTCCCCGTACTTCTTTGAGAGCCTGCGTATAAACGTGGCTTGGAGTGCTCAGTGCGCAGTGATCGAATTGTGGCCACAACAACGGTGACAAAACATTATTTTTGTTCGGCTTCAAACACTCAAAAACTCGCATATAAATCAACGCACGCAGCTGGCCAAAATGGCATGGCCAGGAGAGGTTCATTAGACTTGAAAAAAGAAGAAAAAAAAAACGAAAACTCTTTTGACTCTTGTGTCTGTTCAACGTTAATTACATAAGCTAAGCGGCGCTTAATTATCTGCTCAACAATGGCAGCCAAGTGCTCAAAGACTCACAGACTCCAAAAGACTCAAAGACTCACATGATGTAATGTGTGTGACTCCAAACGGTATGCGAAAGTTGATTGATGCTCTACCCTTTGCCAAAGGGTTACACACAAATATTTGCTGAAGTTGTAACCTAGGAAAGTAGGAACAAAGTGTTGGGAATTCTTTAGAATAAATTGGGAATTTATATAAAATACATAAAGAATTAAAGTAAAGTGTGTTCAAAGGAACTAAGAACAAATTCTGGAAAGTTGGAGATTCTTTAGAAAATTCGATATAAAATAAATTGTATAAAATTCTTATTTAAAGTGTTTTAAAGAACAAATTTTCTGAATTTTTAAAATTTTAAATGGCCATTGGGGGACTCTGAATTTAAATAATACTACCAGCTTCTACAGGACTTCAGAGAGTACTAATTCTCCCTGGCCGGTTGAATAAGGGTCATCACTGGGCTGTGCTCCGTACCAGGAGGATATCAACATAACCTAAACTAACCTAACGTAACCTAACCTAACCTAACCTAAACTAACCTAAACTAAACTAAACTAACCTAACGTAACCTAACCTAACCTAACCTAACCTATCCTAACCTAACCTAACCTAACCTAACTTAACCTAACCTTACCTTAAATAAAACCTATTAAATAACCATTGGACTACAAATAAATCAAATTAAATGTTTAAAAACATATTGAAATATTAACTCTGCTATCGAAATGGATAAAACAAGGCTTAGATAGCATACCACAGTTTAATTTACAATTTAATCAGAAAACAAAGTTTAGAGTGCTCAAGAATGCATCGACCTTAGTTTTCAGGGTATAAGAATTCGTCATGTGAGCCCAGTAAGTCTTGTAAATTGCGCTGCAGATCAGCTCGTATACACTTTCAATGAACGCAAAGAATAATGGCAATTGTGTGGCAAGTAAGCAGAGAGCAGCAGGCAGGTAGACAGCCAGACAGACAGACAGTGGGACAGTCACACACAGCGACAGATAGACAACTTCCTTTGGCAATTTGTATGGCCTTTGTCTCTGGCGACAGCTTCCTCAAAACACAGCGCTTTGAACTTGGCTCAAATGTTTGTTGCACAAGCCTCGAAGGGGCATAAATTGTAATTATAGCTGCCACTGTGGCAAACAATAAATCTCAAAGTATTTATCGTACAACATGACAGAAGTGGGTCGTACTTTAAGCTCGGGAAAAACATTCGACAGACAACAGTTTTTTGTGTGTAGTTTCCTTTTTTTTGCATATGGAATAAAATGTAAACAATAATATAGTACTCAGCCAACAATAACAACAATAACAACAATTTTAAATGCAGTTATGACTAAATGCTCAAGTTATTTCTGAGTGAGTCGGACTGTTGTTGTTGTTGTTGTAGGCGTTGGGGCAGCATTCGCTTAAAATTGTGCACATAACTTGAGACATGAAAAGTTACTTAGTCTCGAGGCGGCAAACCGAGTTCGGCCTTTAATTAAAAGCGACAGGTTTCCCAAAACATTCTGTAGTTGAAGTTGAAGTTGCAGTTATTGTAATTATATACACATGACGATGTCCAGTGCCACACCCAAGCGACAGCCAAGTCCATGCAGCTGACACACATTTCGACTTCATTTGAAGATGCAAATGGAGCGCCAAATTGATGTAATCAAAACCAAAAACCAAAGACCAAGTAAAATAACTCTGGCATTCAAAGTCGTAGTCAATACTGTGGCTTTGTTGTGGATGATGTCAGCTTAGATGGCAAAAAACCTAAGCAAAAAGGTTATCGATGTCTTCAGATCGCGAGTGAAAAGCCAAGAAACCAAGACCAAGTCCAAGTCATCGTCCCAAGACAACAAATTTCACTCGTAATGCAATCGCACGCAATGTCCAAGGCCCAAAAAGACAAGATCTGCATTTAACCAGAGAGCTCGAAATTGACCAAAGGGAAAGCTGACAACAAATTGAAACTGCGACTCTGATGCCAACTTCCACTCCAACTCCAACTCCGATTTCGATGTATCTAGTTTTGGTTGGTTTGTGGCTTGATTGGTTTGATTTTTAATTATATATGTGCTATATTCTATGGTAGAACCTGTGCAGCATAAATCAACTGCTGCCAGGCATTTCACACTCTTCAAACTTAATTAAAAAGGAATGGGGGAATAGAGCAAACGATCAGTTTTTGTGAAAATATCATAAATCAATGCACTGCGAAAGTCAAACGTATAAAATTCAATTTGTAATCAGAAAAAGTTGCCTGCAACACGCCCTAAGACAAAATTAACAAAAAAATGTTGGCTTTAATCAGCTTGGCAGCAGAAATACCGCAAGTATTAGAACGGCTTCTAAGAATGCATTTGGCTGAACCAGAAGAGTCGAGGGATCCACAGATACAAAGACGTAGACGCGGCTTCATTCGGTCTCTTAAAAATGAACATGCCAAGCGGCTGTCAAAAAGGCAACGGCAACGGAGACGGCTACTCAAAATACTTGTGCGGCTATAAATAAAAAATAAATAAAAATAAAATAAAATCAAGCTGTGGAAAGCCAAGTGTGTGTGTTTTGGTTTTTTCTTAGTTTTTTATTCTTGTTATTAATTTTTTCTTATTTTTTCTTACAGTTTTTTTTGTATGTAGAGTGACGTTTCGGGTTTGGCTTTCAAGAAGAACAAAGCAAGCGCCGATGCGATGCCCCTCAGGCCTAGGGATGACACCGTGACGACATGAAAAGCATAGCGTGATTTAAATCGGTTAACTTTAGGAGAATTTTAAGGCTAGAACAGCTTGACTTTCAAAGGGAGATGAGCTCTGGCTATTAGGCATAGAACACTGGGGCTCAATCTGAGGAGCTTTATATAAATTCAGTTACCCAACTTTAAAAACTCACCCAATATTCTAAGCACGAAATCTATGCCCAACTCTGGCTCATCTCTAGTCACTGATGGACTCTTGACTGTGAACAGCAAACTGAGTCGAGAGCTTCAGTTTATTTCGTTCCATTTGGTGTTTTAGCCCGTTTGTTTGTGCCGCTAACCTTGGGGGCACTTTGGGGCACTATTGGGGCAGCCAAGCATACGAGCAGCATTTTGCATGCCACATTGGCCGAAACAGAAAGAGAGAGACGGAGAGAAAGAGTGAGGGAGAGAGGGAGAGGAATTGTGGCCGCTGTTGGTGGCAAACAAAAGTGGCAAAGTGATTGACGTTTTGCACCGCTGCATTTTCTTTTCTCTTTCAATTTCAATTTGAGATCTGAACTGGCGGCAAGTTGACTGTGTCGGACTTTGTGGCACCGTTGCACCATTGACTGTTGCACTGACTTTTGTGGGTCAGGGTCAGGCAGACAAATGTCAAACTAACACATGCCACAAGTGCCACTACAGTGGCTGCCGTTGCCATTGCTGCTGTATCTGGTAATTGCACACGCACGCGACCACAACAAACACACACACTCTACACACACATGTGGCATGCAACCAATTCAAAGTCTCAATGTCCACATCCACTTTCTTTGCAATTTATATGAGTTTATGTGCGTTTATCACTTCTTGCTAATCTACGACTGTGGCAATCAGCGACGGTGACAGTTGCGGCTACTCCTACCGCCATCCTGCCACATGCCGCACGCAAAAACAACACAAAACTGCGCCCGTTCCATGATTTATGGCGCGTAATTTGCGTGCGCATGCGCAAATTGTGGCACAGCCTTTTATTTTTAGCTTTATTTTGGTATTTTTGGCTTTTTTGCTTTTGTGGCAGTTGCAGCTTCCTGTTGACAAATGAGCTGACTGCTGCCAAGGCGCTTGAAAAGTGTGTCACATGCATTCTTTAGGACCTCGCTCTCTCATTTTCCCTCTCTCCCTCTGCCCCTCTCTCCACTCTCACACACTCTCTGCCTCTTTGTCTGCAAGTTACCGCAACTGATTTATAATTTTATTGAACTATTAAACAGACTTGCCACAAACAACAATAACAACGGGCGCGCCAAATTGATTAACAATCAAAATAAATCAATACACAGCCCCAAAGCCAAAAAGTGTCAAAAGCGCCACAAAAAAAAGCGAGAAAAAATCGAGAAAAAAATCAAAAATAATACCTTGCAACAGGCAAATTGCAATTGCAACACTTTCGCTGCAGATTTTGTGTTTTTCTTCACACTTGATTTACATTTTAAATTGAAAAGGCCGAAAACTGAAACTGAAACCGAAACTCAAACCCAAACTCAAACCCAAACTGTAACCAAGTCGAAGCCAGACAGACAATTTCCAGGCCGACGGGCATGAAAACTGCAAGACGAATTGGGCGACATTGTCAGTGGAAAACTGGTGGAAACTCCTGTTAAAGTTTTCATATGCATTTGGGGCACAACGAGGCGCAAGCGATAAAGAGATCAATAGCAAAGAGCAGCAAAAAACACGGACTGACAGGCCTTTAGGCTACTTCTTTCTCTAGCTTCCTCCTGACTGCCCACTCCTCCTTCCTTCTTCGCTACCTCGACAGGTGAAATGTCAAATCTTCTGTGCTTTTTACACTTGCCAGCAAAATACTCGTAATTTAAGTCTTAATCGTCCACGCCATAATGCTGTTAAGCGTCTAATTGAAGTTTCACTTTTATTTCTTTGCGAAACGCAAGCCAATCCTTAGACTGGAAGAGCGAGGGGCAGAGCGAGGCCAGGAGGCAGCGAGACTCTCCGTTTCAACTTCAGACACAGATCAAGACCCGCTTGACCTCTGGCCGGCACAGTGCAGATACATTAATTATCTGTAATGAACGTTTACACTTATTTATTGGCATTAAATCATCGTTTAACGCGCTGCGATCATGCACTTTGGGCAAAGACTTCTCTGTCTGCCCTCTCGCTCTCTCCCTGTCTCTCTGTCTTCGACTTTAACTTCAACTCCGGGTCTGTCTGTGCCATGGCCTTCAAGTGCGTTACCCCTGCCCCCTTTGTCCGCCCCACTTGCAACTGCAACGCTGCTCTGATATGCATGTCAAGCAGCCGCAAATTATCGCCTGACTTTGGATGGCACTTGAGGTCGCTTCCGTTAAGTTTTTCACCTCTTTGCTGTGTTTCTAAGTAACAGAAAAATGGAAAAATTACTAAAATTGGTGCCGCTCAGGTTCGGGTTCATTGGCATTTTGTGCCACATAACAAATGTCGGCTGTTTACTTGGCTTTATGAGTTATGAGCCACCAGTTAAGCCGTTAACCAGCCAGCCTTCTACGTGTACACTGTACACTGTGCTGTGTGTTTGGCTCAGTGTTTGCCGGCTACCAAATCGATTACAAATATTTGCAATTAAATTATTATTGACAAGCCAAATGAGCAATTTTGAAATTGTTAATGATTAGATTGATAAAAATCTTTGATTTATCAAATATTACATTGTTAAAGACGACGAGTATAATGACAGCAAAACTAGAGAAGTCTTAAGGAGGTAAAGAATAGAGTTCTTCGAAAGAATTTGTTAAAGTTTCTGTAAATAAAACTTATAACAGATATAAACAAGAAAATTGTTCTTTAATCACTAAAGGTGCTTTTTAATTTAAGCTTTAGGTGATAAATATAAGACCCAAATTTTCTTATTGAAGGGAAATTTTTATATATTTTACTCAGAAAGTAAATTATAATATTTTTTAGTTTTCATTAAAATTTAATTTAATTTCTTAAATTTACACAAGAGCTGGATAAGCTAAGCTAAGTAAAAGTTAGCTAAGCAAAGAAAATGTTCATAAAACCTTAAGTCTTGAGTAAAATTAAAAGATCCTGTAAAACTAAAAATATTTATTGCATTTTAAGCGTTAAGAAATAATGTGGAGAAACTATATTTAACAGCTTAAATTTCCACATAATTAATATATATTATTTGTAGAAACTTTACAAGCCCTTACCTTCGAAACAAACCTCACAGCTTATTTAGCACACACAAAGTGCGTGCTTAAAATGATTTTTTAACCACTGTGCAGCGATTTTTGGCAAATACTTAGCCAAACAAATATTGACAGCAGTCGTTGGCCATTATCATTATCAATATCAGCAGCATCTTGGCCATGTTTTATGTATGTGCTGTGGGCTAATCAAACACCAAGTGATTTATCTTGAAATTCTTTATGGATTTATAAAAAGATACGCAAGTGTTCAAGTATTTGATATAGGAATAAGTTGGCTTGGAGGATGGTCAATGACCAATGGCTGAGGGCGTCTAATCGGTGTCAGCAGCGAGCACAAGTGGCAATATTTCGAATCCTGGCAGCGGTTGTGGCTTTGGTTTGGACTGTTTTTCTTTGGTCTTTGGTTTTGGCTTTGGCTAATTGCAGGCACTTGCAAGCCATAAAGATTTTAACTGTTTAATACATAAATATGTTTATGCCAAGCACTGAACCGGGCAACGTGCAACAAGTCACATTGCAACTGCCAGTGACAGCAAATGCAACTGCAACAATAAAAAAAACTGGAGAGACAAAAAAAAAAACTGTGGTAAAGACTCAAAACGCTGCATGTTGAACACCCACAAAGCATAAATAACAACGGCAACAACGGAGACCCGCCCTCACCGCTCACCCCTCCCCTCTTAACCCTCGTGCGCCAACCCCTTAACCCCTCGACAGCCGCGTCTCAGCGTGGCGAAGGTGAAAGTGTTTTCTGGCTCGTTGCAATTATATTGTAAATGATTTTATTATTTATTTGGCGAATTAATTTCCATGGCTCGCATGGGGCATGGTGGCATGCAGCATGTGGCATGTGACCAAAATATGAAATATTCCATATAAATATTTATGTTTTAATTAAAAAGGCCACAAGGAAATTGAAAATTACATAAATTTACAACGCATTTCTACGGAAATTTGTTGCATTTATTAGCTACGTTTATAGGGTGCAATTCATGTGATTGCCATTAATCCAAATTAAGTTGAATAATTGAGCGTAATTCGCGGTGAATTTGGGATACTCCGCTGTAAATGTCAACAAATTGTTATTAATCACAATAAATTCTGGTGGATTGCATAATTGTTGTGAAATTTGTGGGTTTAATAAATGATCCAACTAATTGGTTTATAGCTGTATCTTTTGGTAGTCACTGTAGCCATCGCAGTGGTTGCAAATCCAACTCGGGATCATATTTCATGGTAACACATTTTGGGGCCACTGATGACCTTCATTTGTTTTGTGCAGTCACTTTGTCACTGGGCACTAAATAAACCTTAAATTGGGTTCACTGACAAACTGATCTTAACTGGGACAGTAGCTGTGGCAGTGGAAGTGGCTGAGTTACTGGGACAGCTGCCTGCCGCTGGAGCATCCGCAACAATTTGCAACAATTTTTGGTGCGCAGCGACTGGTTTTGCGCAATTTTTACGTGTTCATTATCATACAAATGGAGAGTACCTCATATTGAGCAGATGCACATTCACATGCCTGATGCCTCATGCCTCATGCCACATGCCACATGCCGCCGCACATATTCGTGCAACGTGGACACAAACGAAAGTGAACTTTTTAATGCCGGGGCCAGAGTCAAAGCATTTTTATCTGTGATGCTGTGAAACGTGTTCCATGGAATACCCTGGACTGGCCTGGTCTGGCCTGGCCTGGCTTTGGCTCTGGCTTTGGCCTGGCCCGAAGCTCAACTCGCAGCACTTTTTTTTATTTATCGTCGTTTTTTTATGATTTAACATATGTACGTGTTGCTGTCACACACACACACAGCCACAAACGCATCCCAAAACATGCTTATATATTAATTTCATTAATAATAAGTAATTTCACTTTTCATTTCACTCAAAAACGCAACGCGCAAAGAATTCGCAACTTTCGATTGCGGGTGAAGTTTATGTACAAGTATTAAACTTTTATATACATTTTTATATGTAGTTAACGCCCCTACGCCCCCTGAGTGCCAAGAGGCCAGCAAAAATCGATGGGTAAATTAATTGCTTCGACGGCCCAACGAAATCACCTATGCGTATACGTAATTTTTTGTAGTCTTTGTTTGCTTGTATTGACTGTTAATTACATGCAATTTGTTGGCCATAATATTTTTTTATATTTCTACCCGTTGTTGGCTGGGCGTCAAAGACAAATGTTACAAGTTGCCGCCGTTGTGGCGTCGATGTGTGGGCTTTTATCTGATGGCCGCAGATCATGTGGCAGCATTTTAATTGCTCCCGAAAATTGAGTTATTTTGATTGCAGCCCGTTGACCTTTTTCGGTTTGTTATTGTTACGGCTGTTGTAATTCCCGTTGCGGTTGTTTGTTGTTGTTGTTGTTCTTTGCGCACACCCAACAAAATGTCAGTTGGTTTTGGGCCTGGCCAAGATCACTTCTGGCGCTGCGAGTCGTGCATGCCGATGTTTATCGCCATTATGCGAGTAACTCCAAGCTGCTGGCCATATAAAAAAATAGTGAATTAAAATTGTAGATTGATTTCGTTACGATTTGGAGGTACACACACACACACACACAGCTCAGCCCACCGCTTTAGCCGGATTGTTGTTTATGCTTGTCATTGTCACATTGGTAACTGCAATTGGCTTGGGAAAATTAATCACTAAACTTGCCAGCGGGCGGACAATGCAAATTTTCGCTTTACGGAAATTGGCATTAATTTTTAGACTTCATGGGAGTTTTGTAACCACTTCAGCCACATCAGCGTCCACAAAAAGAAGCCTCAACTGTAACTGCAACTGCAACGGCAGCGGCACCTGCTGCACGGCACTCAATGAAAATGTAATTACGCCCTCTAATGCCAGACGAAGCAACCGAAAACGGGTACAGGTAACAGCAAACGTGCAACAGACAACGCACCGGCAACATTAGCCGCAACAAGTGGCAACTGCAGGTCTCTGCCCCTGACACTGTGGCAGCCATCAACATTAGCAACGCCCTGTGGCTTCTGCCTTGGCCTCCACCTCCACCACCGCCGTCTCAACCTCTGCAGCCACTTCCACCCCTTACCACTCCCCACTCACCCCCCTTCGCCTACTCTGCCTCACTGCACGATGTCCATTTGATTGATTACACATGCGCGGCGTGGGCCGCTGTTAATGTTCATGTTGATACTGCTGTTGCCACACTGCCAATGTCTCTGCTTTTATCTTATTTGCCACAGCCACCGCCACAGGTAATTTGCATTGAATTTGTAGCTGAATTTGTGTTTGTATTTGAATTTAAATTTAGCAACTATTTGAGTGATGTCATGCGGCTATTAGACCAAACTAAATTTATAGCATTGTTCATAGAACTCGTTAGAAATTGTTTTATTTAAAGGTGACCAGAATTTTTGAACAAAAAATAGGTAAGTTGTATTTATAAAAATGTTATTTGTTTGTCCAAAGAAACAAATGATTATAAAAAAACTACGGAATATTTAATACAGCAACGTTTTAAAATTAAGTTTATAGAAACATGAGTTAAAAATTATTTTCATACGATTTATACATTTCCGTTGCACATTTTAAACTGTTTCTAAGTATTTAATCGATTAAACAGTTCTTGGTTAATATCAATAATTAATTTCCAGTATTATAAACCCTCGGACAGGCTAAGTGTAGGATAAGACTGACCATGATACGTCCCCTTCTTCCCAAAACTGTCATGATAGGCTGATGACGGATGATAGGCTCATGAATAGAAATAAAAATCTTTCGATACATCAACCAGCCTGACCAAATTATTTAAAAGTTTTCATTTTATAATATATTTCTATATATATCTTTTATATATTTACAATATATTTCTTTTAATTTTCTTTATTCATTTATTATTTATTTTATTTTATTTTATTTTTCTTTTCTTAAATTTTTCTGCCCAAATCAAAATACTTTCAGTTTCTGTTAATTTATTCTTGGCGTAGGAATTCTCGTCTCTCTGTCTGTCTATCAAAACGATTACCTCAGCAGAGTGGCAACTGTTTTGTTTTGGCCGTGGTAACAACAGCAGACAGCAGACGGCAGACAGCAGTCAACAGGCAACAGCCTGTTAGCAGAGTCAAAAACCGAAAACATTGGTAAAATTCGCTTTCTATGCCAAAAGTTTGACAACGGGTGGCTGAAATCTTGCACGTTTGACCAAATTTGGGAGCACAACAAGAGTTTGGGTGACCGTTTGCAGCTGAAAAGTGATGACGATGACGATGAAGCTGCCGCCGTAGCTAGTGTTGCTGTTGGGCTGGCTAAGAGAGCGACTGCAGCCCTCGTTGTGTTGGCCTGGGTCTGGTCTGGTCTGGTCTGTGGTAGCTTCTTGTCGCCGTATGTCATGCGCTTTTATCTTGATGCCGCTGTCGTCGAGAGTCATGCGCCTGCGCCTTCAGCTTGAGTTTTAGCCTGGCCAAGAGCGCAGTCTGAGTCTGATTTCGCTGTTTAACATAGCGAGGGATTTTCACCGCAATACAGTAGCCGCTACACTGTGCTACGTAGGTTGAGGTCAGTGCTCTTTGGTACGACCAAACTGGTACTCAGTATCACACATGTGATTAAAACAGCTAAAACCCAAGACCATCATAAATATCCAATGCGCCGCAATTTAGGGACAACCCTGTTAGCCCTGGTAACCCTACAATTTTCACTTTTGTTTGAATGCTGAGCGACACCTGGCAATGGCACAGCTCACAGCTCCCAGCTCCCAGCTTAGAGCTCTGGTCTCAGCACATGAGTCACACAGGCTGTCACACGGCAGCTCTGGCTCCAAGCCCCACAAAAGTGCATCATAAATTATGTTTGGCTCTGGCGTTTTGTAGAAAATATACAAAAATGCCTTCTTTTTGTTGGTTTTTTGTTGTTTCTTTTCAAAACCATTTTCATTTGCTAAAGTAGTCACACGGTCAATTGGCCTGGGTCGCAGACCTGGTACTGCCAAAGAGACGTGGAGACTTTAAGACGGACATAGCACATTTGTCGCCGAGCCAAGCGAAATCGAAATTAAAATCCTGCTGCTGTTCCAGTCACAGTTTTAGCTCCATATCCACAGACTGCGACTCAGTCTCAGCCTCAACCACATCCACAACCATATCCAGCTTCAGTTTCAGTTCAAAGCGAGTTGCAGCCGCACTTTGGTCACGAATGTCGGTCAAACGTGTTTTTCGCTATTTTACAACTTTAAATATGCCAACAATGAACAAGAAAGAACAGTACAGTCGAGCACGCCCGACCGTATAATACTCTCTGCATTTTAATCCCGATATTATTATTAAAATCGGTATCAAGATATTACAATATCTAGTACTTGCATTAAAACACATTGAAAAGAGTATAACAAAAACAATCTAAACATTATCACACATACATCTGTTTGTATGTATGCGAATACACATACGTTTAAGAATATATGATGCATATATGTATGTATGTGTGTATTGGCCGGCGTGGCCAGCGACTGCGGCCAGAGATGTCGCCACACAAGCAGCGAAAACGTTTCTGTCTCGCTTGCACTCATTAGTGATATTGCGTTCAATTATCAATATTGTAACGCTTTCTATTTTTCTTGTTTGTAGTCCGATTTTAATGCACCTTTCAGGAATAGTTTTATATAGTTAGCCTCTACTCGAATTATACAATTACAATGCTGTACTACATGAACAAATGCGTAAAAAATTCAGAATTATTTGTATGAATTGTGGGAAAAAGGGGCGTGGCAGTCCAAAATTTCAAATGCCAATGCATTTGCGCTGTCGCTAGGAACCTCCATACCAGAATTGGTGATCCTAGGTGCCATGGTTACTGAGATATTCGCCGAAAACACCGATTTTTTCCGAGGTGTGTCTAGTTTTTTGCTCATTGTGGGCGAATGGGGCGTGGCATCGAAAAAAAAAAAGATTCTTGTATTGACTGACTAAATATGTGATCGATTGACACCAAGCTCGAACTTGTAGCTCTTACCATCTCTGAAATCTGTTTGTTCGAATACGGACAGACGGACAACGGACAGACGGACAGACAGACGGACAGACGGACAGACGGACAGACGGACATGGCTATATCGACTCGGCTTGTGATGCTGATCAAGAATATATATACTTTATGGGGTCTGCCACGCCTCCTTCTGCCTGTTACATACTTTTGCACAAACCCAATATACTCTTGCAGAGAGTATAAAAAAAGCCAAGCAGCCCCACCAAACAGCACCACCAAGAGCAGCACCAAGAGCACCACCAGCAGTACGTATCACCGCACTTTGTATACTTAATTTGTGCGCATATTTTTGCAGGGATTAGCGTTGTCACCGCTAAGCGTCACCGTCGCAGTCACCATCGCAGTCACCGCCTCAGTCACCGCCTCAGTCACCGCCTCAGCCACCGCCTCAGTTACCACCTCAGTCACCTCCTCAGTCACCGCCTTAACCACCGCCAACCGCCTTTCGATGCGGCTGCAACTTTTGCCACATGTGAATTCTAATTTACAGATTTTCCTTAACAGATTACCACAAATTTTGTATTGAGCGAAAGTGTTTGATCAGTCAAAGTCCCAGGTTTATATGGCATTAGCTTAGGTTATTAGCCGAATACACTACAAATTACAGCTATAAATTAATTATTATATTTGTCATAAAATCATAAAGTAAAGCAAAGATTTGGCTAGGCATAAAATCCGTTTATTACTTCAGGTAGTGAAAGTAGTGAAACAAATCATAAATGAATTTAGTAAAACTAATTAAGCATATACTAATTTATTTATTTAATATTTAGCTGCGGTTTCTTTTGATTTACCAAGTACAAAGGTTTCCCCTTTTTTTGTTGGACGTCTTTTGGCACTTTCCGCCATGAAATCAATGAAATTTGCTGAAAATCTTGGCCTAATCTAAATTGAGCTCGTTTATCAGAATTGACCATTTGTGGCTGTTTTTGGGTTGTCCCAGTTTCGTTTGGGCAGTAGTGGGAGTTGAGTTGGTTAACCATTTAGGCCACTAACAAATTTCCCACAATAATTCACAAAACGTCGTAATACGGAAGCCGTAGTTGCAAATTTCACTCGCTGCCTGATAAGTTGGCCAAAGTAAATTTGCAGTCAAATTTGAATTTCATGTCCCTTTTATCGGTGCGACTATCTTTGGTACTCAAACGGAGTCTCTTAGTCTGCCTAGAAGTGGGCATTGTTTTTTGACCAATTTGGCTGTGGCTAATAATGCTGACGGGGGTTTACTTTGGCTGCTCTTGCCTTATTGGGCGGTCGGTTCAGCGGATTGATGTGCCAGAGAATAGCTGTTGTTTTTTTGGCTACCGCAAAATGTTATAAAATATCGAAAATTATGCGCTTTGACTACCGTTGTCGTCGCTGTCGCTGTCGCCGTCGCCGTTGTCATCAAAAGCGGCGCGCCGCTGCCTCAAGACGTGGCAGGCACTGTTTTGGCTGCAACTGTGGCACTTAACACCTTTTTGACACCCAACCAACGACGTCAAATGCAAATGAAGATAAATCGCTGCCTCTGATCTTTTTAGCACCTTTTTGCATATTTATTCCAGGCAACCGGCAACAACAGGCGGCATGCAACGTGGGGCAGGCGGCAAGCGGCAGTCAGCAGACGGCAATCGCTGCTGACAGCAGGCCACAAACATGCAACATTTTGTCGCCAGTTGTACAACTGTTTGGCAAGCCAGAGCCTGGCGTTAGCCAAATCCGCCTCTTAGCCTGGCCCAGCCCCGTATTGCCCCCAACAATTGTTTGTCATTGGATTGCATTTCTTTCAACGGGAGTATTCAATAATTTCCCATGATGTTTGTGACAACTGTTTGGGGATTTATTTAAAGAGCATTAGAGAATGCTTTAAGGGGAATTTTTAAAATATATTAAAAATTATTTTAATTTAATTTTGATATGTGCAGAATTTTTGTTAAGCAAACAATTGTGTATAAATTAAGGGTGGTATAAAAACGAAGATTAAAAGTTCTTAGAAATTGCACATAAATAAATTTAACCATCACTTAAAAAAAATAAGAAATATACTGTTATCCATTTAACGATTTCTTAAAATGAAAAGAAATCAATTTTGATTATGCAAAAAATGTAGAAAGTCCTAAAGTCCTAAAACTGTGGAGTATTTTAGCTTGTACACCTAACCTAACCTACTTGCTGCTTAAAATACATAATTTAAAATTATTATTTTAAGTTTTTATATATTTTTTTGGCTACATACAAAGAGTATGCAAAATTTGGCATAAGTTTTCTTTTGAACTGTTGTTTGATGGGCTTGAAAGGGGGCAAAGGGTGCGCTGTTACCGCACGTCTATTGTGAGTTGTGGTTGTGCTCTGTTTTAGCCATGTCTAAGGCTCACTTTGCATATGAGCAGCGTGAAGGCAGACAGAGGGGGTGAGAGAGGGGGCTGTAAGGGGCAGAGTCTGCGGCACAATCAAAAATTATCAGCTTGAAACTGAACGGAGACGTCATTGTTGGTAGTGCCCCTTTGGCTGCTGCTGGCGGTGGTGACGGCGGCGACCGTGCTGCGGTGGTTACAGGCTGCGGATGAGGAAGTAGTGGCCATAAGTGTGTTTGTGTGTGTGTGTCTGTGTGTTATTGTTTTCGTTCGTGTTGCATGCTGCCAACTATCGGTAGTCAACTATCGTTAGCTTGTCGCGTTTTTTATTTAAATTACGAAATGTTTTGTCAACAATTTGTCGAGTGATTTATTTTGCAAGCAATAGCAGTCACAGCCCCAGTCACAGCCACCGCCAGCACCGCCAGCACCTCCACCACCACTGCAGCTAATCGGAGGTGCAAGTTATCAGCTGACAGGTGCATAAATTGCCTCTTAAAATCGAAAGTTGCCACCGACGCGTCCTCCAGAATGTGCAACATGAATGAAAATGAAAGTGAGCGACGTGCATCCATTAAATGTGTGTCAGTTTGGCAATGCCACACCCCCCGCCCACCGCCCACTGCCCCACCAACATAGCGGTGCATTGACACCGCTGCACCGCAGCTGTCCATCACAGAACTTTCGATTTCGAATTCGATTTCGATTGCGTAGCTGAGGCAACGCTTTCCAACGTTTGTTGAACTGCCTGCCACAGATTATGTCCGAGCAGTGGGGCACCACAACAAAAAAAAAGAAGCAAACAAGTAAGAAAGGCAACAGTCGAGCGAGCAGACTGTTAAAGACCCTGTACTCCTTCTAGTGTGAAATTGTCCATACATTTGAGCAATTTGCAATCGATTCGTGCTATGGGAGCCATAAGCTATAGTGGTCCGATTCGGATTAAACTTGGTGAGGATAGTTTTAGTAGTAATATACACATAATGTATGAGTTTGGTTGCGATAGCTCAACTAAAACTTCATGTCTTCATACAAATTTTATATTATTTTCCGATTTGTCCTATGGGAGCCTTAGGCTATAGTAGTCCGATCCGGATCAGACCTGGTTACGATAGTTATCATAGTACCACACATATAATATGTGAATTTTCACTCGATGCTGATCAAGAATATATACACTTTATGGGGTCTTTCCTTCTCACTGTTACGCACATTTCGCTGCTCACAAACCCAATAGACCCCTCTATTTTTTTTTAGAGTACGGGGTCTAAAAATAAATAAATACACATATCTTTTTGCGTTTTTTGAAGCCTCTGTGAGTGACACACAATTGCGTTTTATATTTTTTTGCAGCACATGGTTCCGTATTTGGTCAAAGATATTGATGTGAAATGCCTCCGCAGCAGCAACAACAGTAACAACTGCAACACTGTGGCATGTACAACGTCTGCAGCAATCACCCACTCAACTCCTGCGATTGAGGAGTAAAAATTGCGAGGTCTTGACTTCAAAACTTTGCATGTAAATGAGTGAAAACTGTGTGAGTTTTCAACTTAATTTCAGTTGCGTTGAGAGAAATTTGGACGACGCATGCGCAGGACATTGCCATGGTTAAGCATTAGCTTTTGAACTCCTGTCAAATGTAAACAAAACACAAAAATCTATTCAATTCGTAGCTCGCAAACGGTTTGATACTCGCCAGTCGACAACATGGACGAGTTTGTTGAGAATGCGGGGGAAATGGACATGTCCATGGAGCCAGGAGGCATCCAGAAGCGACGTCCCTATCTCAAGAAGTTCATGCTACCCGATTCGGATGAGGATGTGCCCGATATGCAGAAGCTCTACAATGTCCAGGAGTCCTGGCGCACACTGCTCGCGCTGCCCACCTGTCAAAAGGTGATGATTACGTAAGTAAGCTCATATATGGTCACCCTAAAGGTATTAAAACATCTGCTCAGCGAAGCTGTGCAAAAGACTCTCAAAATCAAGGTGGGATTGAATGTGACCCAAGAGTTCCCGTGGAAGCAGCTGCAGTACAAGGAGCTGCGAGATGTGCTCTTCGAGGAGCTCGAGAATTCCGCTGAGCTGATCAAGCTCTTCAAGGGTTTCAATCCGGAGAACTATGTGCTCATTGGCTACTGTCCCACACTCACCGAGTCGGAGGAGGATCCACCCGAGGGTGATCCCTACATTTTCTACGTGAGCAGCAAGGACACTAAGCTCGCCATGGGCATCATACAGAACATGGAGGCCTTTGAGCGTTGGCGCATGCAGCGACGTCTGCGTAAGAAGCCCCGTCGTTGGGTCAGCATGGGCACAGAGCACGAGATGACCATACTAGTGGAGCACTTTCGTGATGCACCTGTCGATGTCGAGATCCAGAGCGTGTATCCCATTCAGCAGCCACATCACATTAGCTTCACGCGTCGCTTGGCCCGTGATGTGCGCGATGGCGTCATCGAGTTGTTGCCCAGTGAGAGCGTCAAGTACGACAACATCGTGAAGCGTCGCATTTCGGTGGCCGTTCAGGTAGCTCCGGGTTGTATCAGCCAGGAGCAGCAGACCAATCCTACGTTTCCCTCCAACGCCTGGTCGCAGTACCTCTACGAGCTGGACGATGCAGGTGAGTCACCTAGGGGGTTAACCTACCTCCGTTTGGACCCTACCATGATCCGACTTCAAATCTTACCCCTTTCCTCTGTAGACCTCGAGCTGGACGAGTCGGATAAGGAGGAGGAAGAAGGCGGCGTCAAGAGCAGACCGGTTACACCCCGCACCGGAGGATAAGGTGCCCAAGCCACCACCCGAAATGTCCGATCAAATGAAGCTGCTGCTCGACACGCTCGACTTTAATCAAATCGATAGTTATCGGTGTGTAAATTAACCCATTTCTTAACTCCCCGTACTCATTTGCTTTCCTACTCCTCAGCAATGACTACCAACTGATTTCGTCCAAGCAGGTGGTGCACTACTCCAATCCCTATTTGCAGGAGTTCATTTGCTTTGCCAACATCTCGAAGAGCGACAAACGCTTTGTGGCCAGCACCGACTGGTATCCTTCGTTGTCCGGTCTCCTGGCCGTCTCCTATGCTTTTAGCACACCGGCCACCTCAGATCTTGCCACACATAATGTGAACTTTGTGCAGCGTGCGGTGCTAGAACCGAATCCGGTTTTACTTTGGAGTTTTGCGGACAATCTAAACTATAAACTCGAGTTTGAGGCTCCTTTTGAAGTCACCAAGCTGTCTTTTTGTCCATTCAACGGTGATATCTTGCTCGGTGGCTGTCAGAATGGTTTGTTGATGCTCTGGGATCTGCAGGGACGCTGTGAGCATCTGGATGATGAGGAGTACTTGACACCAGCACAGGCAAAGTATCGCGCAATGATTGGGGAGTTTCTCGACTGGACGCTCGATATCAACGAGGAGGTTGTAATAGAACCCGCGATTATTTCCCCCTTGGAGAGCTCACCAACTGGAGCCATCACCGGCATTTATTGGCTCAGTAAACACTTTTATCTGAACAACTTTGGAAAGGTCTTTACCGATCCAGACAAGCGCATTCACCACAAGTTCTTCGTTACGTGCTCCTTCGATGGCAGCGTGAGTTTCTGGAATCTGGACGGAGAAACCTCCAAGAAGGAGTTGCAGCAACGGGCCAAAAATCTACCCAAGGAACTGACTCAAAACGAATCCCTGCTAAAGAACAAAACCATAAAACCTTTGTACAGTTTGTCCTACAATGAACCCTTGACCGGCATCATAGGCGACACTTCGGTGTTCTCCATGAGAACACCAGCGCCCAAAGCTATTTATGCCTCACCTGCCAATTACCCTGTCACTACTGTGGCCAAGAATCCTCCCGAGCTGCGACAATCGCTGATACTCTCCACCTACTATGGTCACATCGTGCGGGTGGACTGGCAGGGCATGTACAGTGAGGCCGGTGCCAAGGAGCAGGTGAACAGCACCGTTAACTTTGCCATGGTACACGATGGACCCATTGTGGCGGTGAGCAAGAATCCCTTTTATCCCGAGCTGTTTGCCTCCATAGGACGAACTATTTTTGCACTCTGGAAGGACGATTACCACGACTCGCCTATCATTTGGCGCAAGCGTCCTTGTGACTTGACCGCGGTGGCCTGGAGCGAGTCGCGTCCTGCCGTGCTCTACATCACGCGCAACGATGGCATTCTAGAGGCGTGGGATATCTTGGGTGGGTAGCAGAAGGGGTTTATAGGCTTTCCTACCCTTCGATTGATTCTCCTCTCTACGGTCTTTCTACCTTGCAGCTCGTGATGACGACGCCGTGCTGACGGAGGTTTTGGGTGGTGGCATTATCACCGCCGTCACCGAGCATCGACCTTCGCTGCCCAACAAAATACTGGGCATTGGGGACTACAACAGCAGCATTCGCATGGTTAAGCTACCGCACAGCTTTGATGTACCGCTGGACAATGAACTCGAGGTAGGTTCATGCGGTTTCAAAGCCTCTAAAAATAACCTATTTTATCCTTTACTTTCCTGTCTCAGAAACTGACGAAATATGTGCTCAGACAAATTAGCCGTAAGATGAGCATACGCGCCTGGGAGCAAAAGTATTACGAGCTGAACAAGGACATAATTGAGGCCAAGCGGGAGGCTGAGGAGGAGGCACGTAAGGAACTAGAACGCTCTGGAGCGCGAACAACTAAATCCTCGCAAGCGTGCTTCCGATGCCGCTGATGATAACTTGTAAGCCCTAGTTTTAAGCCAAGTAAAAAGTTTACTGTACATTTTTATCTCCAGGGGACCAGGCAAAAAGGCCGTACCCTACAACGAGCGCATGGCCCAGAAGTTTGATGAACTCAATCTGAATCGCATGATGACCATTCTGATGTCTCGCAAGCAAATGGATCCCGAGAAACTGGCACGTGAAACTGCGCTGGAAAAGGAGCGCCTCAGCTATGAGACCGCCAAAAAGGAGTCGCATGCGCGTATCCTAGAAAGCGTCGACGAGGATGTGGCCACAATTCGTTCACGTATTCTACCCGCTCAAATATCCGATTTGCAACGCAGTGAAATGATTGCGGAGCGGGTAAAAAATGAAATGGCCAACGCCGAGTCCTATGAAAGTGTCAGCGAACAGGCCTTTGAGAAGCTCAAGAACTTTCCGGAACTCAAGTCTATTGATTATATAGAGTTACTGGAACGCGGTATGCATCGTCGTCAGCTTTTGGATCAGTCACTTGGCGGCAATACCGATCGCTTGCTGTGGTACAAGCAGAAGGTACGCGATAATCTACTCGATGAATGTGACTTTGGTGTCGATCTGTTGTACAACCGTCGTCCATTGGGACCTTTTCCCAAAGAAACCTCCGAGGAGAATATACCGCCTGAGTCCGAGCTGCTGGTGGTGGAGGAAATTGTACCAGAGGAAACAGAGTAGGTTTGATTTAAGTGTGTAAAATGTATATAATTGTTAGTTATTTTTGCATTAAAGTCTTGGGTTTGAAAAGAGTTTAACTTGGAGTTAATTAAGCTGTGGAGGTAGGGAAGAGTTCAATGGTGGTTGGAGGGGGAAAGTTAGGGAGGAGTTGACAGAAAGTAGAAGGGTTTTTGAATAGGTTTAGAAAGCTGAAGGTTCTAAAACATATCTTCATCTAAGTGAGTTGTAGAAGGCATCGAAAGAGCTATGAGGGAGTGTAAACGATTAACAGATTTATGCACATTTAACGGCCTTCAATCTTTACAATTCTCCCGAATCGACTTCCGACACGATTTGATTGTTTTCCCTTGATTCTATTCAACATCACTTCCTCTAATGGCCGTGTTGCCATTGTAACTTGAAGTACAATAAATTGGCAATGATATATTAGCAAAACAGTTTTGATCTGCTCATTGTTTGACGGGCATTAACCAAAAATTGAGCTGTCTTAATTAAGTGTTCATTGAACCTGAACGAGTCAGTTCCGCTCTGAACAGCGGGTTCAAGTTTATGACATTTCTAAGCGGCGCACAAATGAAGTCATCTCACTAGTGCCCTCTTAAACCCTCTCCCTCTCTGTCTCTGTTGCGGTCGAGGCGTGTCATAGGTTTAATGAACTTGCTACACACCAATCAACACACACACACAAACACACACAGTCGACTGATGCCACTGCAACCGCAGTCGCTTTCCCACGGCACTCAGTCGACTGCACCAGAGTTCGGTGGAAAATCGCTCAGGTAAATGGCAATGGACATCGGCAGCTCGTCATTTTTGCAGGCAGCTAATGATATACATTTCGGAAGCATTTCAGCTGCAGCTGAACTTTACCACAATTTTGCGATCATTATGATTGAGTTGCTCTGCCGCCGGCCGGCGTTTTTTCAGTTACGTAATCATCATCATAATCAATAACAACTTCATCATCATTAAACGCAGCTGACCACCTGTTGTCCTTTGAGCCAAGTTAAGCGATAACTATTAAATTGATTTCGCTGCAATTTTTAGCATTTATATGCTACTTTATACTCCAGTTACTTAAATATTACTCTTATTTTTTTTGGCATTGCATTGCGTGCAACTGATTTCATGCTCATTTTTCACGCTTGCATAACAATTGGAATTTTGATTGCAAAATTTGGCAGCAATTTATAGGCTCATATGCAGGACTTTGAGTTTATTAAAAGCCATTTAAGTGAGTAATAATTTAGAAGAAATTTATTTATTTCCGCATTACTAGACTTGAGCTGTTCTTTTGTTTAAGAAATTAAGCTGCATTTAATTTACTGTGAAGGCTCTTTACAAACTTGTTAAAAATTACACAATCCGTTGATTGATTTCGGCCTCAGAATTGTTTGATTTAAAAGTAAATTTATTTTATACAAAATTATGGAAAATTATGAGCTATGAGTTTATGCAAATTTGAACGTTTACAGCATTTAGTTACAAAGTCTCAATCAATTAGTCAGTCACTCAGTCAGTCAGTCAATCAGCTCGTTAGTGTTTGCCTAGATATATATTAAGCCAAATTTGCTGGCTGTTAAAAATTAAAAACCCGTTTACATTTCTCACCTACACCTACTCTCAGCCGTTTGCGTGACACGGCGAAGGTTAAATTTTGTGAGGCAGTGTTAGACACTGAATTATGCAAAGCGCCGCAGTTGTGACTTGGCATAAACTTAGTCAAACTGGCCAAAAACTGAGCATATTGCAACTGCCACATTGTGGCTTGCTGTGACCTGAATTGCAGTTAGAAACAAGTTTCATTGAAGTTCTTTTAGGCTGGTTATTAAAATGTATTTAACATAATTTCTAAAAAACGCTTGCCACTGTTTAGCTCAGAGCTTTAAACAATTTGGTGGCACTTGCAATTTGGTGGCTTAAAACTGAAAAGTGCGGCTAAAACTAGTTCCCAACTCGGCTTTAACTTCTTGCCCAAATCCTTGCAGACAAACTTGAGACGCTGCATCAATTGTTTGCAGGATTCTCGCTCCATTTCGCTACAGGCACCATTTGGCTTACTCAACTCCACAATCAGTTCCAAAATGCCCAACAGAAGATTGTCGAACTCCTCTTCGTATTCATTGACGTCGGTTGAGAATTTCACACTCGTTGGTTGCTCGATGAAGCCACAAAAGTTGAGACACAGTTGGCCAAGAGTGTACAGTGAACGCACAAAGGTAACGGACTCAGAGGTCAGACAGAGCAGCAAACACTGCGCCACAGTGTCCTGGAACTGATTTAAGACCTCGTCCACCAGTTGAGCTTTGTCCACGAGTTCTAGCAGAGCTTCCCACTGTGGATCAACAATGTCTAGGAGCATGTGCTGCTCCAGCTGCTGCATGCACTCCAACATGCGATGCCTCAAAGCAGCGGCACAAGAGTTGCTCTTGGATAGATCGTAGTAGGTGGAATTCAGTTGATGTTGCACGTAGCGCAGAAAAAAGACAACACGATGCAGCAGCTGCAGCTGCTCCAGGGGCTCATCGTGTATGATCAAACTAATGGGCCAGTTGGGCGTGTAGCGCAGTGTGAAGGCCTCAAAGCCAGAGATGGACAGCGGCTCTGGTAAATCATCAGAGGTTTCCACTTCACTGGAGTCCACCTCCAGCATCTTTTCCTCTTGCTGTTCAGCCTCCTCCTGCCCCTTCTCCCTTTGCTCCTTCTTTTGTTCCTCCCCCTGCTCCTTTAGTCTCTTCGCTCTGCTCTCCAACTGCCCAGCCACGTCGCAATCCTTTAGCTGGCAGTGTAGCATATGCTTGAAGGGATCGTCGCTGCCCTGCAGCGCCTCCAGCAGCAGTTTCTGCAGCTTCTCGGGTACCAGCAAGTCCACATTGTGCTGCAATTGCCCCGCGCACTTCTCCAGCAGCGATTTGGTGAATATCTCCGACTGCAGTAGAAAGTAACCCCTCAGATTGATCAGATGCCGGCGGAGCTGCTGCTCCTCCACGAGTATTTCCAGTATTTTCCTAGCCGGCAACTCGTAGCTGCTGCGTATGAACTCCACATGGGCTGCATCTCCAGGTATGTACTGCAACGGCACCTGCATCAGCTTCAGCTGGGCATTGCACTGACGCAGCACATTCAGATACTTGCCGGCAAGAAAGATCTGTTCGTGTAGTGGCTCCAGGAAATTGGGCAAACGTTCCATGTGCAGACGATACCGCTGCGCCCAGTAGGCGTGGCAGCACTGCTTGGGAGAGAGCAGCGTACTGCTCATGGCATTGACCTGCGTGCCCTCGATGAAGAAATCTCTGCGTACATCGTAGAGCACACCCTTTTGTGTCCAGAGCTGCACCATTTTCATGTAGTAGTGGGAGACATCCGTCATTAGGCGCTTGAATCCCTCAGTCTTGAAGTGCTGCTGATGGTCGTGTATCAAGGAGAGCAGCTCGGCTGTGGAGAGCTCGGAGCGTCGGGCTCGACTGGTTAGACTCGCATAGGCCTCCATGGTAATCACCCAAGGACGCAGTTGTTGCACCAACTGAGTAAGGTTTAGTTTCTTCTCCTGCAGCTGCGTCTCCAGGCCCGACTGTACCTCGAAGTACTGCTGCATTTGGCGGTGCAGTGCAACACCCAAGGAACGACAACAATTGGTGGTCATAATGGTGTCCTCTATGAAGCTCTGCACATTGATGTAGTAGCCAATCAAAGGGAGTAACTCGTTGGCCAAGGCCCGAAAGGCTCCACTGAAACTCTCGTCGATCTTGAAGCGCACCTGATCAATCTGATCCGTCTTTAGCTGACTCACATCGTCCAGGGATATATCCGGACGTATGTGGGAGGAGGGCACACCGGAGAAGGCATATATAAGATCTCGTATGAGCAGTTGTTCCTGCAGCTTCACAGTCAACTTGCTCACATTCTCTGTGGGCATGTAGTAACCTCCAACACTCTCAAAAATCCAGGAGCCCATCTTTACGCTTGAAATTGGAGTTGGATGGATTCTTACCCAGTTTTGTGTCCTTATAGTCACCTGAGCTCAGTGTCTTTTCAATACGCTCCTTAACCTTGCGTATCTTCGTATCAATCTCTTCCTGCTTATCAGCATCTTCCTCGGCATCCATTGTATCAGTACAAAATATATATATAAGCTATATAAGCGGAGCAAAGTTGTATTATAATCCCCCTTTAGGAATACTTAGTTTAATGACTGACAAATCGGAAGCATTGTAATAAAAGACTGCTAGATAAAAATGGAATTTATTGAACACAAAGGTGAAAAGCAGACAATTTAACACCAGGTCGGTAGTACCAGGTGAGTAAAGCGGCATCACAATCAACTTGGATGCCACAAAGCAATACCCAAGTGGCACGTGTTTCCCTTTCGAGGGGTATGTTGTGTGGTACCCACTGGGGATATCTTTGAGTGCCGCACCAGCCACAGGTGTTTTGCATTGGACACCGTAGACAAGTCGTCACATGAATCGTCTGTGCACCTTCGTGATCAGTTTTGGCAACACGGTGGGGAAAACGTGTTGAGAATAGTTTTCATAATTTTTCCCAACTATGGGAAATAGTATAAATTCAATAGTCAAAATGCACTTTCTTCATAAATAAATAAATAGTACAACGTCAAAAGTTATACTCGAATATATCGTACAACACAGATAACTATGAGAACACTTTATTTATGGGCATTGTCGCGTGAGTTCCACTTGTAACAATCACGTGTTGTTGTTGTAGTTGCTATTTGCTTTTGTCTAGTTGTTCTCATTCTGAACAATGCAGCGTCAGCGTCGCTAGCGTCGGCAGCGACTGCGACGTCGACACCAACATTAGCATAAATAAATAAATAACCGTAACAACAACACGGCAATAAAAATGCATTGGCAACGCTCGCAAGTAAATAACTATGACAATGACAACAACAAGAAGCAGCGATAAAGCTTTTGGGCTACTGTTGCTTTTGTATTTGCTTTCGGCGCTTCCTCTTTCGGCCTCCACGCAATGCACTAGCATGCAGAGCTTTTGTTTTCGTTTTCTCTCCTCTCTCTCTCTTTCTTTTCAAACTCTCTTTGCTTTCGTCTTTGCATGAATTTAAAAACATAGCACCCACAAGTTATTAAGGCACAGTGGAGTCGTGTGCAGCTAATAGGAAGTGAAATAAACTTTAAATTATAACTTTATTAAGAACACTATAAAATGCGTAATGCTTCTAACATTTAAAATCAATTTAAATCAGTTTTAGTGTACTATGTTCTAATTACTATACAAATTCTATAAATTTGCCAAAGTTACATTTTAACGAGTGTTCACTTTACTGTAATTAATGAGCTGCTCTTTCTGTACCACTATGCGGAGGCCAAATAATTCCTATTACAAGAACAATACCTTGACAGCACTTCTAGCAACAACAACAACGATACGAACATAAGCTGCTCTGGCATGCATGTAGTTTCTTGTTGTTTTCTGCTGTTGTTGCTGTTGTCGACAATCAAATTGAGTGCAAAGCTCAGTTTCAGTTTCGGCAGCGACCACGGCCTAGAGCAGGGCTGGGCTGGGCAGAGGTAGCGACAGAGACAGTGGCTGCGACAGCGGCACCGGCAGAGCAGCGTTTACTTACTGAGACGCCGGCTTTGAAGTGCGATGTGCTCTGACTGCAAAAAGTGCCGTTTAAGGTTTCGGGGTTTTTTGTCGCTGTTGCTTATTGCATTATTTATACACTCGTATGTACTTTCTTGGGTTTGACACACGCACGCCAGAAAGAGCCACACACAAATTATAAACAAAACGCGCACAGACAGCGACACAATATCAACAATAGCAAAAGGCAATAGCAACAACAGAAACAGTAACAGCAAACGGCGACAGCTACAACTACAACTACAACTAACCGTATTGGTGACAATTTGCGCCTACTGCAACACTCTCAGTCTCAGTATTCCGTCTCAGTCTAACTCGCTCTCACTGTCAGCTCTGTCGCCGCTGCCGCTGACGTTTTCGCTATCGTCTCAGTAGCTGCAAACTCGACCGCATTCTCAGTCAAACAACAAACGCAATTGAAGTAACAACAGTGTCCGCGTGTCCCGTCCATGGTAACATTAAATACAATAAAAGGCAAATTACGCCCCCAAACAAAAGTGCAATAACGAAAGAAGAAAGTGATTACACAAAAATAATAACACACAAAAATTGTGCAAAAGCTTTTAAAGTATTAATTGCGTGACGTGAAAAGTGCCGATTGCCGCTCTCTCACTTTCGGGCGCTCTCTCGCTCTCTCTCTTTGAAAAGTTATGAAATTGCTGTTGTTTTTGTCAGTCGGAGAGTGTTGTGCTTAATGTTGGGTCTGCCCACGCGCGAACAGTGTGTTGAGTGGCTGCAGTGCGTCCTTGTGCTGATCTGGCACATTTGGAGCTTTTGCAGCATGTCGCTAACACGCAGCCGTCAAACGACGCTCAAGTGGATTAAAAAGCGTTTCTCGCTGCCGCGTCGACGTCACCAGCAGCAGCAGCAGCCGCAGTCGCAGCGGGTGAGTGTCCTGAGTGCAAAGTGGGTCAATTACGGCGCGATTAGAAGCCACCCTACTGCAGTTGTCTAATTGATTTCTATCAAGCGTTCAGTTTCTACGGAATTCAATTAATATCGCTTCCAGGCAAATTCAATTAAAACCAATAATTTTTTGGCGTAATTTTCAGCTAATTTACTTTTTCCTGCGAATCGGGGGCGCCAAAAGGGCAGCACACACACAAAGGGTTACAAAACTTTCTGCATTGGCGTGACTAAGTTCAATTTCTCCAAAGCGTTTCAGACGTCAAAACTTGCTCAAAAGCTCACCCCACGCACCGCAGTGAAAAAAACCCACCCAGTCTAAGCTAACGTTCAATTTACCGTTAAAGTTTGCCCTGCTGTCCGTTGTTAACCGTTAGGTGGTCGCCAACTGTCTGCCGCTTTGTTCCGTTTCCGTTTTATTTTGTATTTTTGCTAAATACTCTCGTAGGCCACACCAGGAAGGTGTGTCCACCGGCCTGACTGACTGACATGGCCTGGCCTGGCCTGGCCCTGAAGCACCGTTCTGCCTGTTAGCTTTTGGCCCCAACTTCCCCCTGCGCATTCCTGCCGTTCTTTCTGGCCAATTCCACCCATTCCTGTCCACGGCTTGAGCGATTATTGCTGTCAGTTTGATAAACAGTTCCCATTCCCCTTGGCTGTCATCTCTTATCAGTTCAAACAAACTCCAAAGCCAAATTTGCACATTACTAAACAACTTAAATTCAAGCCGTTGGAAAATCAAATTTATGCCATTTTATGAAAGTTTCTTTTTTGGTGTTTTGGATTTTTGGCAATTATTTGTGCGATTTCGAAATTGTTTTGGGCGTGTTATTTGTTGCAGGCACAACACGTAGTGAGAAGAGTACGCCGTATGCCGTACCCCGTACGCCCATGGCATATCAAAGAGTTTTCTATTATATAGATACAGTTTGGAATTTGAACAGGAAACTGGCTAACTGGTTCAAAGAGTGGTTGAGTAGTTCCGGCTAAAAAATATAATTTTAAATAAATATTTTAAAACAGTTGGCTTCGTTTAAAGGTTCAACTAAAAGGTGACAGGTACCGACTTGACTTGCGGTTAAAAATCACATTTCAAATTCTAAACAATTAAATTTCTCGTCAACTAACTGCTGACATCAGTAATTGAGTCATGAATTTAATTGCTTTTCCAGCTGAGGAAATAACTAACTATTTTTTGTAGCGTATCTAGAGTGTGTCTTCTATAGCTTAGCTTAGATTCCATGAAACCCATCTGCTTATGCCAATGTCCAAATGTTTATTTCTCAGCACTTATGGGTTCCGCGTGATTTTTATGTGAAGTTATCGATGATTAAAATCACATTAAATGCCAAAGAACGGAACACAAAAGCTGTCAGCTCTTGTTGTCGAACCATTTTGCCATACTGCGTAAACAAAAGGTCTGTCAAAAGACGTAAACTAAACACATAACACGTAGTTCCATAGTGTATGGAAACTATCGGAGTATTTTTTTTTTATATTTTTCTTTCTTTTTTCCGCTTTTTGCCAAGTTCAAGGCAGCGGCAGATGTCGCTCTATTCGCTTGGCACTTGGCAATTATGGTAAACAATGTCGGGAACGAGAACTGGGATGGTAGAGACAGGGAGTTGGGGGGAAAGAGACGTCTACGGGGCCTGAAACGGAGACGTACAACAAACAATAACACTCAGAGTATTAAACAAAGCCCAGCACGCAAAAACAGACTAACAATAAAATATCCCTCAAGCCAGTGAATATGTGGGTGTGTTGTTGTAGCCGAGTGTAGTGTATTCATTCATCACTGTGCAACAAAAGTGGGAAGTTTGTTTAAAGAACAATGTGGAATTTTGGGGTTAGAGCAAATAAAAAAATGTATTTACTTAGTAAAGCTTTTTTGCAGTTTACAGGTAGGAAAAAACCGCCCTCAAATGGGGTAGAACTAAGCCTAGACTAGCTTGGAATTTTATAGATTTATAGGGCTTAGTTGTGTACCTAAAAACTTTTAACCTAACTTAGCAGAGCTAGCTAGAAAAGCAGTGATAAGTAATGATATCAAATGTAGAGCTAATAAAAAACAGTGACAAGTAGTAGTAATAGTAGCTTTAGCAGATAATGCTGCAGAAAATAGTGAGAAGTATTAATTAGTTGAGCAGGAAAAGTAGTAGTAGTAGTACTAAGTAGTAATAGAAGTAGTAGTAGTAGTAGTAGTAGTAGTAAATTTGTTATATTTCCTGAATATCTAAATTATTTTCGACTATGTTATGTATGATTAGTTAAGTAATTAATGTTGCACAGTGTACATAACATCATCATCGAAACTAAGCTGAACAGAGCTGAGTGGCATTCAATCAAGCGCTCAGCGAATCATTCGTTTGGCGAGCGGATGGATTTGCATTGAAAAGCGTTCGCACGCATGGAAAATCATTCAAGCCTGCAATGGGCGAGTGTGGTGTGTGTGTGTGTGTGTGTGTAGTAGGTGTGTAGCTGTGCACCCCCAAACGACTTGTGTGTGTGTGTTGGGAGTGTGTGCGGCTTTTACATTTTTCGCTCAGCTCATTTCAATTTAGTTGCGCGCCGCAAACGCTTTGAACTTGTTTTCCAACGGACATCGGACGCGAACGCGGACATTTGGAAGTCTCAGACACAGTCTTGGTCTCTGTCAGTGGCTCCAAAACCAATCTTAGACCCAGTGTCAGGCCCGGCCCAAAGCCAATGATTTTGGCCACGGTTTTTTGTGTTTCTTTCCTTCTATTGATCTCGTGGCTCGAATCGCGTACGCCTCCCGCAAAAAAAATTTGTGTGCGCGTTTTGATTTTTTGGCGCGTTTTTCATTTTGGCCCCTCGCACATTGCACGTAGCTGGACCTGAACCTTTCTGGCTCTCAATGTCTTACCTTAGGCAACAAACCCAATACAGATAAATATATATACATATATATATATATATAGTGGGAGCAAAAAAAGATGGAAATAAAAAACAAACTATGTATTGATAAATTGCCAGCCGACGATTTCCGTCGTGACCCGCGCGTTATGCAAAATGCTCAAATGTAAATAAATATTAAAATAATACAAAAATCACTAAGCCGACTGCTGCGACTTGTCTCTGCCGTTGGACCCTCCTCTCCCCTCCACTCCCCTACAGTTTTCCCTTTGTTGGTTTTTGTTTTGTGAAAAATGAAGTGAATCTGTCTTTTGTAAAGTGAATCGCCATTGCCATATAATAATAAGCAATAATAATAATAATGTAAACCGACAAATTTCGGAGTGGCAGGCAGTTTGAGTCGAGTCGCGTCGATGCAAGTCGTTTCACGTCGCAACGCGTCGCCTCGCGTTTCGTACAACATTTTCTTTATTTATGAAAACAATAAACGCAACACAAACTACGCATTAAGTGATCTCCTCCCCTGAGTCCCCCCAGAAAGTCTCCTGGTCTGGATCGCGAGACGGTTTCCTGGCATCGGCACGCATATAATTTGCATGTGGATATCTCGATCTTTATGAGTTTTGAGTCCCTCTCGACCGAGCGAGATGTCTTATGTAATCTGGAAACTATTCATGAAGCAATATGCTCGCCTGCGCCTCAACCTGGGCCACAATACGCAGCCGACATTGATCTGGCATTCGTATGCGGCCATTCAGCCAACAACGGTACGTCTTTCTCCTCTTTTCTCCTCTTTCCTTTTGAGCAATGGGAAAGAAAAACGAAATGGAAATTCAGTCGAGTCTGGGTATCGAAATCGAAATTGGATTGGGATGGGTTGGGGAGGGGCAGGGGGATTATGAATGACATTGGAAATGGGGGTCAACTGGAAAATTGTAGCAGCACTTATTGATATAAATTGAGTAATTTGCAATGACAAGATCGATGGGTAGTTGATCTGCAATCGGTTTTAAGCTAGTATGTAATTACTGATTAATCTGAAGAGGGCTAAAATTGAGAGATCTTAGCCAAGTGGATTGTAGAACTGTAGCCTAAGAGTGCAGTTAGCCCACATCATTTAAACCACTTAATCAGTAGCTTAGAAAATAATTAATCATTTTTATTCCAAGTTTGTCAAACCCAATTTTTTTAGCAGCAGATTAGTATTTTTTATTGACCACTTGCATTGCAATTTTCCGTTGACATATCCAAATCAAAGCCATAAATTTTCCGCACTTTGGCTTACCAAAAAAAAAAAAGGAGACAAAAGGAAACGCCAGCGACTTTGGCCAAAAGAAAAACGAAAGCAGCTAAAAGAAAACAACAAAAAAATAATGATAAATAAAAAGTTGCCGCTTTTGACGTACTCGTAATTTTTAGTGCACTGCTATGATACGAAATGAAGGCTAAAAGCGAGGCTAAGGAGGCTAAAGAGGCTCAGAGACCACCAACAGTTAATACGCTGAGCAGTTATTGGCCATTTGCCAATTTGGCTGATACCGTTTGCCGGCCTAAACGCTGCTGCTGATAATAACAATCTGGGAAAACTAAGAGATGCAATAAGTCAGCGCCAAGTGTTAAAATGTCGATATTAATTGTGGACTGAAATCAGCTACCGATCGTATATGCCACTCCCCCTCCTCCTCCGCCCACCCGCTCGCTGGACTCACGCGCATTTAAATAAATTGCGATTATGGCCACAAATGTGGCAGACAGCGATGTGGAGCCAGTGAACCGTGCAACAGCCGCCAATGCGCTAATAATATTTATCAGTAGCTCATTTGTTGCACGGACAGTGGTTTGGAGGGGGGGAGGGGGGAGCGCTGTGTTGGCCAATAAACCCAAAAAAAAGTGGTAAAAAAGCAGGCAAATAAAAACTGTTGCCGCTGCCTGCAGTGGCAGCTAATTGCGATGGTTGCTCTGGTCGGTTGTTGTTGCTGTTGTTGTTGTTGCTGTTAGGTGGGGGCTGCTGCTGCTGTTGTGCATCCGCTCGTCAGTTTTCGGTTGCCGCTTTTCCACATTGTTTGCCATCCATCCCCATGCATATTTATTTATCGCAACTAAGTTTTGCATTTTAACCAGAAATCATGCAAAAAGCCGTGACATGCAACAACATCAGCTCTGGCGATGAACGGCTTTCAAATTGTATTCGTAGCTGTTAACTGAAGAAAACTAAAGTCGAAAAAATGACAGAGACAGCGACATTCACATCCACATTCACACAGACAGAGACACAAACACAGACATCGACATCCACATCGACATGAAAACTGTTTAAGTTTTAATATTTACCCGCGCGCGCACGCACAACGTGGGAAATCTCATGAAAAATTCAAACGCATTCGTAATGAATACGAACATTTTGCATGCCCAATTGCAATATGAACAAAAAAAAAACTTAACAACAACAAAAATCGGAAAACTTTGCACTTTTCTTTTCGGACTCTTGACTTTTTCCATACCAAGACTTGCAGGGCGAAAACTTTTGACAGCAAAAAACTGAAAATGAAAATGAAAAACTACGTCTATTGATAAGCTGCACGGAATACGGAAATGAAATAAGAACTGAACTGAGCTGAAAGGATTATGAAAGCATTATGCAGACTTGCATTAATGTTTAAATTAAGTTTAAGTATTTGCATTTGGAAATTTGATATTTGTTTTAAATAAAGTGGCTTAGAGTGCAAGACGGAAGGGCTTAAAGCACAGTTATCTTGGCTTAAATGTTTGTGATTTTGTAGTGGATTTTGTTAGTTATTTTTTAAATATTTTATTGCACTACAACACTTATTTATTAATTAATAATAATTAGACGCCGTACTAGGGAAAAGAGCAGAGGGTCTTTTAGGTATGTCAGAAGCGACTTGTGCGTAGCAGGCAGAATATATGTTTTGCGACCCCATAGGATAGGTTAGGTTATGCCGGACGCCCTCAAAGAAAGGCAGTTCATAGGCCACTTGCGACCCATAAAGTATATATATTCTTGATCAGCATCAACAGCCGAGTCGTTAGAGCGACTACAGTCTGTATGAACTCCTAGATCTCAGAGACCACAAAATGTGCACTGAAAGTCGGACTATAATGGAAATTGTAAAAAAACAGTTTTATAACAGCATAACTTAGAAATTACTACTGGATATCATATCTTATCTCGACTACGTTTTCACATTATGTGTATGATAGCATTAAAAGTATCCTGAACTACATCCTTTAGCTCTCCTAGGGCAAATCGGCCAAAACGGACCCCTTCATATAGAAGTCTGAGCACTATATCTAATATACAGCCTTTTAGATTCGGCTAGCTCGACTGCAGCTTTTCCTACTTATTTAGTTTAAACTTTTAATTAAAATTACATTTAAATCTTTGCACTAATATCAAAAAAAAACATTGCATAATTTTTCGTTAATTAAATCCAAGTATTAATAGACCTCCTATAACTTACAGACACTTCAGCAGTTTTGCTCAATTGATTTAAAATGGTAGATGAATTTTCAATGGACTCATTTAAATGTTAATAGAGTAAACGATAGAGCAAGTTGCATTGTTATTATGTCACTTTGTTAGTTTGTTGATTTAGTTTTGTCACCTTAGTGGTCAGTAAAGTGAGCAGTTTTTTAACTGATTTGCATGCAAATGATTTTCTCACATCGTTTTCATTTAACACACTTCATATAGATAGCCAGCTTCCTATCGGGCTTTAAGTGGTTTTAACCAAATCATTTCTCTTTCATTATAAATTTTTTGTGTTTTTTTTTGGTAGGGGTCAAATGGAAGTTATTGCAAAGCCATTAACGACACGCATTCAAAGTCCAAGTTGGAGGCAAGTAATTTTCAATTTCTTTGGCTTGGCTGTCACTTAATTTGGCAGCGGGAGCAGTTGCAACTGCCACCCACGCACACAGAGGCACGCACACACACACATGCACACTCGGTTGAATGTGTCTCCAAATAAAGATTGCCTTGACTCCAAGTCCAACTTCAACTCCGAGTCCGACTCCGATTCCGCGGCAATTGCAATTTGCACCGCCAACGCAATTTGCTGGCCAATGTTGCAAGCCAAGTTAACAGAGTCACCAGCCCGTACCTCCACCCCTTCCCCTACGCTACCCTCCGCTAACAAATTAGTTACTGACGCAATATATTTCTGTGTATTCCGCTTGTCTTTTTCACTATCAAAATCACACGCAATAAATTTAATTTGTAGCTCCGTCTCGCTCGCTCCTGCTGCCTGTTTGCCTGCTTTACCTGTCCAACTGTCGCTATTGGTGCGCAGGTGTCTTTTCTTCTGGAACTTGGAACCGTTGAGCGCTTGTCCAATTAATAAAAAGAAAACGCAGTCATAATGTTTTGATTAACACAAATGTGACAAGAGATGCATAAAAAATTAATTTCCAAGCTTGTTTTTCTAGGGGCCTTTCATGAATAACGAGCAGAAGAGTTTTGATTTGATTTTGGATGTGAAATGTGGGTCAGAGCGGCGTTAGTTGGTAACTGCAGACGCGTGAGAAGCGCCACAGCAAATCACAAGAGATCTACACACCGCAGACACCAATTTCCAATTCCAATTTCATTGCCAATCGCCGCAAGGTCTAGTCTTTGGAGATGCATTGAAGCGACCTTCCTTTAATGGCCCCCAAGAGACGACTCGGCTTAAATAGTGCAACATTTTCGATTTCCTTTCCGCCCATAAAACTTGGCCAGCTTGTCGCGACCCAGTGGCCAAGAAGAAACCGCTCGAGACACGCACTCAGCTCACGCATTTAGATGCCTGGAGGCGAGTTGTACTCAGATCAGGGTAATTAATTGATGAGCTGCGTCCGGCAGCCAAATTGTGGGACATGACTGTGTGCGTGCCACACAACTGGGGGGCAACACTGGCAACCAATTCGAATTCCAATTCCAATTTCAACTTCAACTCCAACTGAAAATATCAAAACTGAAAAATCTGGCACACAAATTTGTATTTCTTTTTTTAGTTTTTAGTTTTTATTTTTGATATATTTATTGGTATTTATTTGGCCCGCACTTCAAAGTGCCGACTGCACAACAAATTGTGGCAACATCTTGTGGCAATTTATTGTGGCGCATGCGCATGCACAGTGCCCGCTGGCGACATCTGGCGGCGACTCTAGACATTATGGTCTAGACTAGGACTCAGCACCAGCAGCAGGACACAGTTAGACTCAGTTGTGGCAACACGGGCTAACTGAGCGGTGGTGTGTGACGGTGTGTGTGTGTGTGTGAGTTGTGGGTGTACACACCACTGTGTGTGTGTGTGGAAAGCGTCGCCTAACCACAAGAGACTAAAAAAAAGTGTCACATTGTCAGTTTTGGAGGTTGAAACTTTTAAAGTATTTTCCGTTGGTTTGGTTGGCTTGGCCAAAATGCCTTAGCCAAAATGCCAGAGTCAAAGCCAAAGTCAGTGGCATTGTTATGTGTTATGGTCAAAAAGGAGGCGGCATCGACTCTTTTCAGCCCGTTTCTGTCGCGCTCTATACACTTTCACTGCAAATTTGTGTGCAATGTGTGCGAAAGAAAGTGAATTCTACTATGCTACACTTGACCTATGACAACAGCAACAACAACAACATCACCACTAACTACAACAACAATGTGCACAACAACAACAAGCGAAGTAAATTGAACGTTTGACGTTTTGAGCTTACCAAAGTCATTTGATTGCCATGAAATGCAAATGTGTAGCACTCTCGTTGTTGTTGGTGTTTTTGTAGCCGCACCAACTGCTGTTGTTGTTGTTGCTTCACTTAACGCCTACCCGCGCCACGCCCTTTTTAGCGCGCTCTCTGTTGTCTACTCTGAAATCGGATCAATGCTGTCCCCAATTGATTTTTTGTTTAACTTTTAACATGCACCCGGATCGGGTCGGTCCCTCGTAGCCCCGGGCAACACCAAAATCAACCTCAGTCAATTCTAGTCGCCGTCGCCGTCGCGTGTGCTTTAAGAACCTTTTTCTCTTCATTTTTTTTAGTTGTGCCCCAAATTATGTTGGCATTTGTGTATTTTCTATGCTTTCCAATAGTTTATAACTAATAATATTAGTCCAACTGGGAAATGAGCTGCTGTCTGTCAAAGTATAAGCGAAATTGGGTATAACATGTATAAAATTTATTAAGTAGTAGCTTTCTAAAGTCTACTTAAATGAGGCAGTTTCTGACTCGATTTTTTATTAGCTAAAAAATCAATTTAAACAAATCGGCAGCAACTTTGATTAGAAAACTATATAAAACATAAAAACTGAATGGAAATGTTCTTAAAACTGATCTTAAGTGTCGCATGAAATGGCTTAGAATATTTAAAGTATATTTTAAATGATGAAAGCTGGACTATGGATAAAAGATACACAGTCAATTTCAATCAGATAGGATAATGAATTTATTAAAAATGTAAATTATATTTTTAATATAATTATTTTAAGTTTAGCAAGGGTTTTGCAGGAGAGGGTACTGCAAAAGAAATTTAATAATCTATGCTAAGCATTTAATTTATTTATGCTACGCTGAAAAGATACGCCATAACTCTATAAAAGAGATATATTAAATTTAATTTAGATTTATTTACTTATTTATTTCTTTAAATTTACAAATCCTTGGCAATAATTCCTTCATTTCTTGCTTAAATAAAAATGTTCAGAGAATATTTATAAACCTCAAACTCTGTTCTGCTAAAGGTTCGCCCTTTTTGGCTTTGTTAAATCCATATTGAACTTCACACGTGTCTTAGTTGCTGTAGCTGTCTTTTTACTCCTTATTGCAGACTGACACAAACACGGCAGCAACAACAACTGCGACGACGACGACAACAAGCAGCGAGCCAGGAGCCGAATTAGTGGATCAGGGCCATTTAAGCGAGATCTTGGTGCTGAATGACACTCAAATCGATGGCAAAAGCGCGACGTCGGCGCCGCTAGCAGTGGCCATCGACATGGACAACATGAACAACGACATGGACGCGGACAACAGCAACGACATGAACGAGGCCAGAGCGGCGGGCCACACAGCGCCCATAGCGCGCGACGAGGATTTAAATGTGGAGGAAGATGAAGAGGAGAGGGAACTGGAAGTGGAGGAGCAACAGTTACTGGAGATGTTGCAGCAGCAGGCGGAGCAGCAGCTGTCGACGCTGGCCAAACCAAATGCTAATTATGTGTGCTGTCAATGGCCAACAACAGCAAACGAAACAACAACAGCAAAAACTGTGAACCGCAGCAAGTCGCGAGTACGCAGCTATCTAAAGAAATGCAAGCAACGCCTAACGGGTCAGCAGAGCAGGCCAACAACAGCAGCAACAACAGGAACAACAGCAACAGGAACAGGAACAGGAACAGCAACAGGAACAACAACAACAACTACGACAACTACAATTACAATGATCAAGAACGAAGCAGGCGGCAAAGCACCCACGATATTACAAATGGAGTCCGAACAGGAGAAGCACAGTGAGAAGCAAGAGGAGCTGTTGGAGCCAGAGGAGGAGACGGAGGACTCCAGCTGTGGTAGCAGGGATTCAGCCAGCGCCTATGTCGAGTCGTTGCCGCTTGATTTGAGTCTGCGACGAGCGCCAGCTGCGCCACAGGAGACCAGCAGCGACGACGAAGACGTAACAGCCGTGGAGCAGAGGGAGGAGACAAAACAGGAGGAAAGACTGGAGCACAGGCCCATGGAAACGCAGTTGCAGCAGGCCAAGGTTCGTTATACAAGCCACAAAATTTTGTTAGCCCACTAACTTGTCCCTTACGACATCCCCTGCCCCTCTCTCTCTCTCTCTCTCTCTCTCTCTCTCTCTCTCTCTCCCCTACAGCCCCCAACAACTGCACTGAATGTGGATGTGGATGCCACGCTGTTGCAGCTGATTGACAGGCATCTGTCGCACATTTATCCCATCTACTGGGCACGCACGCGTGCGATTTTAATGCGCCAGGCACGTGAGCTGCTCGTGTCCCATTTCGAGGGCTCCCTGCACCGATTTGAGCAGCGATTCCTATGCAAATTTGCACAAATTGCCGCCACACTGCGCGCCACTCATCAAATTGGCGAGGTAAGTGCAAGAACCCCCTCAACCAATCCACCCCCTACACACTCCCAACTGAGTCTAGAATTCTGTAGCGCCGCAAGGCACAAAATAAGAGATCTGCAACAAGATCTCTTTCCCGAGAGAGAGGGATCTATCATTTCGTATTTCTCGGGGCATTGCAAATTAGCGAACATGCGCAATTTAGCCGACTATGGAAATGCAGATGAATATGGCAATGAGTAGGGATGTAGGGATGTAGGGAAAGGGAATTGGCATTGGAATGAGATTGGAAATGTTTTAGACGCATATGGAGATTGAGATGAATTGAAGCGGCATTTTCATAGGCGATTTCAAGGCGAATTGCAACAAAAATTAGAATAAAGACAGGGAAAGTTAATAGTACCCATAAATGCAAAGAATTTTTAAAGTAGGCATATGAAATCGGGGAAATATGATAAATAGGAAAGCCAACTTTATATTTCGACCTATATTTCATAAGCCATTCTTTCTGCTAAATTGTAATTAATTCAAGAAATTTATACTAGATTAATTTGAATAGCTTTTATACTCATATTTGTTGGCACTAATTTATCAATCCGCAATATACTTCATTAATTATTGCTTTAAAAAAAGTCCAAAGTTTAAAAGTAAACAACGCACTTAGCTGCAAGCAAAACACATTTACAGCATCCCTGGCAGCTGTTAATTTAGGTCTACAGCTAACAGCGCGCTGTAAACGCAAGCAGTCGCTTTAACATAGCCATTTCGAGCACAACAGTGCCAGTCTGAGCATAACAGCGTGAGCCACAGCAACTGCAGTTAACTGTTGACAGTCGAAGCAAACGCAACAACAACGCGTCGTGTATCGGGTGTGACACGAATAGCGGAACGAATTTAGATGATTGTTGTTTGAGTCTTGCGAGAAAAAAGGTCGAATGGGCGAATAGAAGAATTCGTATTGTCAGTTTGAGATTTGAATTCGCGGCGCGCAGTCTTGTAAGCGGCAGAAACAAGAAAACTCGTAACGAAGACGGAACGTGCAACGAACGTATTTTCTCGTATTTCGTTTGGTTTTTTTCGGAGACGCCTCAACCAAGAAATGTGCAGCACATTTTCAAAGGAATAAAAAAGAAAATAAATAAAATTAATAATAACAACAACAACAGTTGGCAAATCCCAATTTGTGCCAGTGCAGTGCCTATTTTTACAAAGAAACAACTGAGTTACTTGAGAGTGCCTTTTATACAGTGTTTACAGTGCAAATAAATTGTAATCAACACAATAAAAAGAAAATCAAACGAAAGTACCTAATAAAAGTGCCACATAAAGTTACTTAGAGAAAGAAGTAAACACTTTATTAGCATATAAATCAACGATTTATTATTTTTAAATAGTTTCGAGGTAATTCTGCTTGATTTTTATTTAATTATGACTCAAAGTTCAAATGCATTTGATTTTTTTCTTCAATTGTTTGTTAACTACTTTTTGCATGCATTAATAACTGTTGTTTCTCGCTGGCCCTGAACTCTTTGTCAATTAACATGTTAAACAGTTAACAATTTGAATAGTGCTAAACAATTGGCATGTCAATTATGGTGTGCAAAGTCCGGAAGCCAAATGAAAGCCAAAGTCAAAAGAGCGTCCCCCTGTTGACCGTCCTTCGACCCACGCGACCTCTTTAGAACCTTCACTTAAAGACTTTAGGCTAAGAGTACTAAGAGATATAGTGGAAAGAAACAAGTCACGTAAATAGGCTTTGAATTCAATGACAAAGCCAAAGACATCGTGTGGGCAGCCTTTCAAAAATATATATACATATATATATATTTCCATATATGTTCATCTACATAAGTAACTGAAAATAAGTTGTTGTCTATTACAAAATAAGTTCTTGACGAATTTGTGTTAAATGCGCTTATCAGCAACAGACAACGAGCCGTTGCTGTGTCTAAACTGTAATTTATGGTAATTTTGTGTTACGCATACGCAGTGTGGTACTTGGAACTTTGCCGTGGCGTGCCAAATGAATGGCTGAACACATGTTGCACATTCAACCGACTGTGGGAGTCTATAAAGTGCTCAACATGACCTACATACATACACATACACAGCTCTGACTCGAGCAATGTGCTCAGAACAAATATCGTTGATTTTTTTTAGTTTTTTTTTTGGTTTTTTGGTTTTTTATTTGAAATTCGAATCAATCAGCAAATATTACTACGCACATTTGCAGCTGATTTTTCAGATGCCGTAAAAAATTCGACTGGGGCATATGTTGAACTCTGCGTAGAGCAGAGGGCGCCCCCAGAAGTCTCCGCTGCAGCTGCCTGATGCATCTTAATTGCCTTTTAATTTCTCAAGCTGTGCGTTCTGTCTGCTTTCCGTCTCACAATCTCACAGTCGCCTGCTGTCTGTCCCGCTGTCCGCTGTGTTTAATAATGAAACTTAATGCTCTTTCCATTGGAGATACTTAATGGTGTTGCTGAGTGCGTGTGTTGTGTGTTCTTATACCCTGTAAAGTGGTCATTGTGCAATAAACATTTGCATCTATTCATTTTATTCATGTTGAGCATTTGTGGCTGTTTGTGATTTATGGAGCACTTTGGCATATTGATTTTTTACTATCGATTGCACACAAGTTAAGCAATTAAATTTATATGGATTTAATTTGGAGTATTGCAGTTCAAAGTGAGCCAAAAATGATATTTCAATCCCTGCATCGACTTCTAACTGCCAACACAGGGTATGCCAAAGCTTAGCAAACCCCTTGAGAACCCTCTTGTTTTATTTATTTATATTCTGTATACTTTTTTCCAACTTTTTTTTGTTTTTTTCAATGAAGCACGTTCTGTAATTTAATTCGCTTTTGTGCGCAGCCGCAGCAGCAGCAGCAACAAGCTTCAAACATATAGTAAAGTATGGTATGGAATGGTATATAGTATGGCATTATAGTACGAAGGGTCTCTACACACACTCTCATCGGGTTTTTGTATGAGTTTTGTTTCGAGTGCGTTCAATTGTAAGCGGAAGTTGTGTATTAAGTGGACGCTTGGAAAAGTATAAAAGAAAAACAAGAAAAGCAGCAAACAGAAAGCAGAAGAGTGCTGGGGTTGAATTAGGGAATGGGATACGAATTGGGATTGTTACTGGAACTGGGATGGCTGCCTTTTATTGTTATAGTTTCGACCCGTCGTCTAAACTGATTAGGTCCAAGTCCAAAAGTCTGCAGCTGGAACATGGCATATCACTTAGACATACAGCAATTACCGAGTGAGTTTGTGGAGTGAGTGGGGATACTGTGGAGTGGAAGCATTTTCCGCATAGATAGAAAACAGCTTCCGAGTTGAGCAGTAACAGCAATTGCTCCATCAATCCCCACATTGCTGATAAACACACTCTCCAGACCCAATTCCAATTCCATTTGCAATTTCAGTTGCAGTTCCCCCAGACAGGCAGACAGACGGGACGCCTAGGAGGCTGGTGGGGGGTGTAGGGGGCGTGGTAGGAGCAGGAGGCAGAGATTTTGCGCTCTGGCAATAATTTTTGCTGGAAAAGTGCTTTGAACTGTGTGTGTTGAACACAACATGATCGGCATTTGTTAGCGATAATGAATTGAACATTTCTGAAAACATGTTTGTACATAATTTGTATGCAGGCACCACTCGACACTACGGGACTCTTATTCCCTCTGTACCTCCTTCTCTTTCTAACGCTCTTGCTCCTTCTCTTTTCTTTAGTTAGTCTGTCTTTGTGTCTGTTTGTGTTAGTCTAACTAAGAGCTAAGATACTCGATCTGTATCCTATGGATTGTTGTTTGTATTGTGCGAACACGAAGAGTTGACTCAAGGAGCAAAGGGGGAGCAGAGGGGGACAGGGAGAGGGAGGGGTATGATAGAAATGTGCAAAGTGTAAAGTGCATATTTATGGCTTGCATAAAATAACTTGTAAAATGCATTTACGAGTGTGCACTCACATTCATATGAGTGGACACGTGTTGTGCATAAGTGAGTATTTATGTATGTGCCTCTCTCTCGCTCTCTCTCTCTCTTTCCCTCTCTCTTTCTCTTAACTTCTCTATGTGTGTGTGTGCGTGTGAATTGGCTATAAAGTCATGACAATCACATGTCGAATTAGAGTTTGGAGAGGAAGTTGTCATTAAGGATATTGATATGGATGAATTGTGTGTGCTCGCATGTGAATAGACGCATTAACTGCAGTAATTGATTGGCTCAAAAAGGCAACAATGTTTGTTCAGTCCACACTAGCTTGGGAAAGTATATTAACTGTTTTTTAATTAACATACAAAATAAAATTTCAGCAGAAAAAAATAAGATTTGATTACCAGAATAATAAGGCATAGATTTTCTTAGTGAAAACCAATTTTTCCCTATTTTTACTTTATTTTAAAATATTTTATATTAAGTACCATAGTTTATAAAAGCTTTTTGTATAATACAAATTTTATAATTTTTTAATTGCTTATTTTAAACGCCTGAATTCATAGGCTTTAACCAAAGAACAAAACTCAGTCTACTCCTACTATTTAATTTACTTTACCTTTCTTCTGCTTTCTTGGGCTATAAAATATAAAATAACTTATATTATAAGCTCCAAAAAGGTTTCTTTATTTACATACACAATACATTTTTTATGCCTCATTTTTAGAGTCATCGTAAAGTGATGAAGTTTAATGATGTTTAGTTTTTCCCAAGTGATCTTTGCATTCCATATCAATTACTGTGGAGACACAAGTTTAAGCGCTGTAAAACTGTCCGACTGTTTATTGTCAGCTACTCGTAGTACAATACCTCGGGCTAATGGTGTATCTTGTTTTTATAGTTATTCTACACGAAAGATACTTACCACTTCATTATAAGATACTTAGTCATTATGACTGTCGCCGCAGAACAATCTGCGTAGAGAAATGCAATTCCAAATCGCGTCACTTTCAGCCAGATTATGTTACCAACAAACAGCATGATGTTTGGATTTATAAAAAAAACTAAATAAATATAAAGAGAGAAGAAGTTACAGGTTGCAGCTGTGCGAGTTGGCAATAGATACACGATAGAATGAGAATTGCATGCGATAGCCTTGAATTATTCAAGCGCGTGTGACTCGCTTAGTAATTAACCCAACACAAAAGCCGCAGGCTGATGATGAGTCGCGGTTTGACTGCAGTTGAATCCGAATCCGAAACCGACTCCGAAGCTGCAGATGGAGCTATAGCTGCGTATAAACTTGGATTGGGGCTTGAGGCGGCAAGCACGTCAAGTGGCAGACACCCAAACCGAAAGGGGGACGAAAGGGGAGGAGAAGACATGAAACAAACACATGTGTGTGGATACAATGTTCCTTTTTTGCTTGACTGACTGACTGGGAGACTGAGAGACTGACTGACTGATAGACTGCCCGACTGCTGGACTGCCCGCCAGTCTCTGTTAGTTGTTGTCGTCTGCTGTTTGTTTTACTTTGTTTTTTATGTCATTATCGTCATTGTCTGACTGTCTGGCTGTGTCTGTCGTCGCGTCTGAAGAAGGTGAATGCTTCCTGCAATGCCAACAGGTAGACAAAGACAAAAGCCACGATGAGAAACGCCTGAATTTGCTGCCAAATCAAATGTGCTTGCAAATGGCTAAAAAGGAAGCCATCAAATCCCATGAATGACTCGCAATGACAAACCCAAGCGTAAATTTTGTAGTTTTGGCTGAGACCACGACAACTACAACGACACGCTCTAATAAATGGTTCAATAATAAATTGCGATTACTTGCATTACCAACCACTAGACAAATACTTGAGAGTTTGCCTCCGGGTTTAACTCGGGACAGGATTTTAGCCATTGCTTTGCTTTTCTTCATTTTGTTTTTTGCCTGTCTTTTATTTGCTGCTTGTCTGGTGGCGTCACGTTATTTGTGCATTTGTCAAGTTCAAGCGTAACTTTTATTACACTGCACAACGGTTTGTTTGTTACCAAGTGCAGTCGTAAATATTTGTGGCATAAAGCAAGGATTGTTGGTAAGAAAACAGAGTATGTAAATGTTTTGAAATGAAATGAAATAAATAAATGAAATGTTTGAAGGAAAAGAGTAGAAAATTATGGGAAAACTTTTAGATACTTAAACTTATAGTAGCTACTGTTACTCTGTGAATATTTCTGACATAAAATTTTTTGTTATTTATCAGTTTTTTTTATAGATTATTTCTTTGTACATCTAATATAGTAAAAATGTAACAGTTTATGAGCAGAGAAACTTTGCTACAAATGTGTGAATTTATTTATCCTTTTAGTAGATTGCATAAATATTAAAAACTTTTAAAAGTATGTTAATTTTATAATCCATCTACCCTATTTAAAAAGCTTATTACTTACATTTAGCGTAAACTTGTTAATAATTTAATTTTTGTGAGTTTATTTATGATTTTTGAGCTTGAAAAGGCTTTAAAAGTAGCTAAGAAAATAAATAATTTAATGCAATATATATTCATGTAATGTTTATAAGGTTTTTAAGCTCAGTGTACATTAACCTTGTCAGCTTAAAGGCTTTAAAAGTAGCTTAAAATACATATAGTTCTATACAACATATTTTCATATTAAGTTTTTAAGGTTTTTCATAATTTTCCTAGGCACTTCTATATATTTATTATTAGTTGTTAAAACTAACTTGCTTTGCATTTTACTGCTAGCCCTCTACCTCCTTTTCTCTGGTATTTTGCTGGCCAGTGTTGTTGTGACTGAGTTTCTGAGACGAAACCGACACCTTGCCTTGGGCGCATTGTGAGTAGGATGTCAGATTGCGGCACCTTCGTGATTTGTGGCTTAAGGGCACATATGGGACTAGACAAATGCAACGAAAGAACCACAGCCAAAACCGCCACCACCTACAATGCAGTTGTGGTGGTCTAAACTGCTGGTCAATTGAATGAATGTCCCTATGTCCCGCTGTCCAACTCTGTCCTTTTGTCCGCTTGTCTGCGTGGCTTTTGGCCGCCGGATTAGCATTGAAATTGACTTCGTGCTGTGCTCATTAAAATTTTACGTGCATAAAGTTTATTTCGATTTGCCTGGCGTTGTCTTAGTTGTTGTCGTTGATGTCGTTGTCGTTGTAGTTGTCGCTGGCCACGTCCTTATCCTCAACCTCATAGTCATCGTCGTCGTCATCGTCAGCGCCATGTCTTTTTGTTTTCTTTTCGTTTCCCAATAAAAACGCCAAAAAGCAAACAATTACATTTCGTGGTTGCGGCTTTTCAGAATATTTTCCTGGAATCTAAAAATGAGAATGAGAAAATTCTGTTGAGAAAATCGCTACTCGTTTTTCATTTATTTTTCCCGTGTATTTCTATATTGAATTTTTACTTCCTTATTGGCCAAAAAGCGAAACAGCCAAATCAAATCAAGCGGAGCAACAGAAAACCCTTTTCGATTCTAACTGCAGTTATTGGCGTTTTCTTAATATGTTTTTCCTCTTCCCTTTTTATGCATTAACAAGTTTACAGCCGTTTTGGAATTGATGTGGCTAACAACTTTTTCAATTACAAAACGGAGACTGAGACTGAAACTCTCCCGAGTCAGATCATTTCATGCTGTTCGTTCTGTCCTCCAGTTTATTGCCGTTTGTTGTTCGTCTTCTGTTATTATGCCATGAGGCTATAAAAACTCGTTTTCAGCTGTTTTCAGCCGAAGTTCATGATCAGCTGTGAACTGAAAGTGGTTGATAGAAAAGACCAAGAGACAGAAAAGACCAAAAGCAGCCAGAAGAATCTCAAGTCTGTTAACTTGTACCGGTTTTTGCTGTTACTCTGCCACCAATTGCTCTCGTAATTGAGCCGCTTCGCATCACATTGGATCGCATCTTTGTCTCAATCTGGAGTTTAAGATGCTTTTGTCTTGTGTTTTTATTTCTTTTTCCTTTTGCCATCCCAATCTCAGGCATTACGTGCAACTTATGTAACAAGCCAAGCTGCAACTTGCAACAGTTTGTTCAAGTTTTGTTTGCCTGTCTCAGCGAATTCACTTTGATGTTCGCCTTTCGTCTTTTGTTGTTATCTTAAGTTGACAGGCCTTAAAGTGCCTCATGTGCATAATTTGTGAATATATTCTGATATATGCTTGATATTCTGATTCTGATTTGTTGGCCTATAATATTTCAACACCCAATCGACGGCCACTTCCTGCTTACAGAAACCTAAATCATTTAGCTGCCAGTGCCGCTTTGAAGAAGTTTGCAAAAAACAGAAACCAAAACAACAACAACAAAAAGCTGGCAACTATGCAACTGAATTTGGCATGCCAACATCTTAGCTACAATGGTCTAGAGAGGGGTGTGGCAGGGGCAGGGGCAGGCAGCTGGGGAAGACAGCCTGCCATTGCATTCCGACCATGCAGCAAGCATGACAGCCTAGACCTGATCTATTTTGGTCACGCCTTCCCCCTTTTTGCGGCGCCCCGCAGCTACTCCAGCAACGACATGCAAAATAAACATAAATATTACATACATTGGAGGCATACAGAATACAGTATATAGTATATAGCTTATAGTATACACTGTACTTCTTGCCTCTCCGATTTCCTTCTTCATCGACTGCCTGTTTGCACCACAAAACAAACAATTTGTAGGTGTGGTGACTTTGCTGGTGCAGAGAGCCGACTGGAGGTGCTGCCTGCTGGTGGAGCTGGTGGTGGCGGTGGTGCTGTTGCTGGTGCTGCCATTCTCTTGATGGCCGTTCTGGTAGATGAAGCGGAAATGTGACGTTGATGGCAATAAATTCACTCGCTTTGTTTGTGCAAAAAGTTCAAAGATTTGCCACAAATTGCGACTTGCAGATGCTTTTTGTGATCGAATACCAAATGGAATGGAATTTCTGCTTTTTCAGCTTAAGCAAATGCATTAAATTAATCTAATTCAATCATGGTTTGCTAACTAGAAGAAAGTTGTTTGAATAGTAATAAATATGTGGCTCTAATAGAGCGCTATCTGCAGTAGACTTTATGTTCTTTACAGCTATGTTAATTCACAGACTGTTATCGCTAGCCGTTCCCACACAAACTATGTTAACTTGAAAGTTCCTTTGTTGTTTAAGCCTTTTTAAGCTAAATATAGAATTTCTTTGGCTATAAAAGTATTTTTAACTCAAGTCACTCAGTCACTTAAGTAGCCACACTCAGCGCTTTCTTAATTCTATTAACTCTAATCTTAACTATTTAGCTTTTGTTGCCTTTATGCTTAACTACATTAAAGCGTTTCCCAGCTTTTTCTGAATTCTTTATTCTTTATTTGACCATTCATAATAGCCGTTTCTCATGGCATTAGTCATAAAGCTCTTGAGTGATTGTTAGACCAGCGACTCCAAATATCAAATTGATTCGCAAAATTAACGGCCTTCCGTGTCGCTGTCGCCTTTGTATCGTTTTCGTTTTGGTTTCGGTTTTGTTTTTTTTTTTGGTTTTTTCTTGATTTTGGTTTTCTCATGCCGCTTTGGCGGCTTACGCGTCGTATGTGTAATTAAAACATACGCTAGCGGCGCTTTTTGTCCAGGTGTGGCCCTTTTTTGCCAACATATTAATTATTTGTTGTGTTGCCTGAAAATATTTTCAAAAAACTGTTAGTTCAAAATAAAAATATAATCAAGAAAAAAATTATTGGGCGTCAGCGCACTTTGTACCACACACACACACATACACGGATAATTTACCGGACAACGGCCAACAAGTTGTCTTTTTTTGTCTGCTTTGTATTTCTATAATTTATTAAGAAAACACGCCAAATGCATATGTAGAAATGAGACGGTTCCTCTGCCCTCTCTGTCTACCTCCGACTCGCCGTCTCTTTCTTTTGGTGCAACGCCTTTATGCGCCTTTTGCATGCGTAATTTTGTGTGGCTTTGTCGGTGGTCCCAATGGCCGGCAACGTCATCGTCACCGTCCCATTCACCGGCACCGTCAACGTCCCTGTAGCTGTAGCTGTCCCTGTTCCAATCCCAATCCGGGTGCGACGGCACCCCCATTGAATAATTGCCATAGGCTGGGCGCCACACGCTGCCAAACGGCAACGGCTGTAGGTATGGAAATGGGAACGACAACGAGACCGGGAATTCGGATACACTTTTCAGCGTGTTTCGTGTAGATACATATGCATAAAGATACATGCATATATAGTATATCTAAAGATCTGCATATGAGTATATGCTAATAATGCCACAGCATGTCGCCTTCGTTACTCACAGAGTGCGCTGAATGAGTGTGTATACCCTGTAACTCAACGCTACCAATAGGTATTGCCTCACAGCTGCCAACTGTTAACTCACAATTAATTGCAAAACAGTTAACATTGGTATTTCTGGGTGTTTCGGAAGTCAGTTAATTTGATTCGCAAGGTCGAAGCATTAAAAATTAAATAACAAAACCGCAAAAACTAAAAAATAAAGAAATAGAAAATTATTAACACTCAGCGGGAATTTTGAAATTTTCTAGCAAAGAGTTTAAGTTGTTTTTATGGCATAGCGTATGTCTCAGTCGGAGATCGGTTTGAAATCCTGCTCTTGCTCAGGCTCATTTTCATTTTAATTTTTTTGGTTTTTGTGGCAACTCAACTGTAATTTAGTTTTCAACATCAAAGGCGTGGGAATGACGCAAAAACGGCACAAATTCTGGTAATCTCAATGATAAATGTGTCTGTTTGGCAGATCAGTTTCGAATTCCAAAAGGATTCAGACAAATCCTCGACCAAATCTCTATATATAGATTTATGTAGAGCCCACAAAATCAACAGAAAAACTTCAACAAAAAGGTAGCAAATGCCGACAATGGAACGGAAATTTGTCGCCGCTGCAAATTGAAAGCAACAGCCACAAAAAATCTTAAAAAAAAAAATCTTTAAAAAAATCTTAAAAAATACAAATAAGCATAAGAATGAATGAGGTAGAAAGAATGCCAAGCGCTGACTTGACTTTGAAAGCCAAAAAGGGGCAGAAATTTGTAACAAAACATGGGAAAAAAATGTCTGAAAAAAGAGAACAGAAACAGAAAACGAATTAAGGAATCGAGAACTAAAAAACAAGAGCAGACTGAGGCTTGGAGTTCAATATATATATAGATACTTTTTTGGGGTTGGATGGAGGCAAAGTCGTCATCGTTGACAATGACAAGCGGCGTCCGAGCGACGCGACCATTTGGGTCAATGACGACGAAATCGAAGCGACGTCGAAGCGACGTCGATGCCAATGATTTAGAACCTAACGATATGAAGAGACCGGCAACAACAACAACGACAACAACAACGAATGAGAGCAGCTTGGAATAAAATTGGCGGTCAATCAAGCAGAAAATGTTGTACGAGAATCATCATTTTAGCATGTGGCGACAGCGAGCTTATACAACGTATGATACCCTATAGAGTGTAGCAGACCCCAACTGAAAGGAAGTTGTTGTTGTTACAGTTGTTGCTGTTGTTGTTGCTGTGTGTGGCACCGCACCGCGATGATCATTTTGTTCAATCGATTGTAAACGATGCGTTGCGATCGTTGCTCTGCGGCTTTGATCAAATGACAAAATTGATCATTTTCTGTTTGAATGGATTTTGGTTGCATTCCCTCTCCCTCTTGCGCTCTCTGTCGCGCTCTCCCTCGCACACTGCTTCACAACAACAATTGATTTATGTTGGTCGCTGTTGTCTCTGCTGTGTGGGGTCTGTGGCATGTGCAACAACAGCAACAACTAAACCTTAGCGCTGTGTGTTACCTATAAAATATCAGCGCTTTTGTGTTGAGCCAAAAAGGTGCTATAAATCAAGCCAAATGTGAGCGCACCTCTATTTGTTGCTTTTGTTTTGGCTTTTATTTTGTTTAGTCTCAGTTTTATTTTGAGTGAACGTTTTAAGCATTTTCCGAGTGGCTGGCAAATTAACAACAATGCGAAAAACATTTTCGCGTCATAACAATTAATAGTAAGTCAGGATAAGTGACGACCCGCAACAGTCTATAAGGTCTGTCCCTCTCTTGCTCCCACTCTCCCTCCCTCTCTATCTCGCTGCCACTCGGTCTCTCATCATGTTGCAAGACTGAGTTGCAAGTTCGATTTCACATTCCCGTAGGGGTGAAATCTTTTGCGTTTTTTGAATTTTCCGTCGCGTTTTGGTGGAGCTACAAACCGCTGTGGGTAATAACCAAAAATTAGCAAAAATTGCTAAAGTTTGGCTTGCATGATTTATCTATAATTTTGCATCGCAGTGCGGCAAGTTTGGGGCAGGCAGGCACTCAAAAGCTGCCACACTCGCCATCTGATAGGCCCACAGTCAAACACACACACACACACACACATATATACACCAAAATATATATACTAGTATAGGGAGACTTCGCGCTGGACAACTGCAACTTCATCTGACAGCCTGAGCCATTTTTAATGCGCTTTTCAGTCTAAGCGATTTGCAGTTTTCGGTTTCCTTTTTGCAGCTTAACACTTGCGGGTGTTGTTGTCTACATAATTTCACTGTAAAGGAGACAGAAGGAGGGTGGAATAGAGAGGGGTCGAGGGGGGTGGAGCGGAGAGCAGCTTTGCCGGGGCTGGGTAACATGTAATCGTCGTAATAATAAAAATTTTCAAATGATTTCGTTACTCAATCTGCAAATCTCTTTTGGCTATCGTTACAGTCCTGGTTATGGCATCCCGGCTGGCCTCTGGCCACATCCAATGGATCGCTGGTGCTGCAGTTGAGCGATTTTGAGATCGCACACGCACTTCAACCAGCCGAGCTCTATCTGTGTGTCAAATTGGGTAAGTGGGTCGACCGAGGCCTCAACACTGCTATCAATTTAAACTGTTTAAAGCAGACTTCCATTTCATTTGCTTGGAAATGGATTTTAAAATAAGTTTGTAATAAAAAACTAAGTAAAATAACTTGTATTAATATAAACTATTAACTAAATTCCAAATAAAAGCGCGTTCTCTTGCTGCTAATTCTAACCAGTTGCTCCATTTTAAAGCCAGACTAGTTTTAAGCAGCAGCCAAGAGCTGTTAACTAGAAAACTTTATGGCCAAAACTAAAACTGATAATTTGTGTGTTTCATTTTCACAGAAACTGACGCAGCAGCCACACCGCAGCTTTATGTTGTTTGGCGCTCGTCACAGCAGAGCGAGGGGAGTTTGAGTCAGTTTCAGACTCAGTGCATACATATAGATTACAATAATCCACGGCAAGAGCCATTGAGCGTGCTGCAGCTAGAGATGTCGATGGCGGCAATGGCAACAACGGGACAAGGACAAATACAGGGACAGAGCCAGGGACAGGGGCAAGCTAACGAAGCTATAGAGTTGCCACTGTTGTTGCAGAATCTGTTGGTGAGCGTGGAGCAGAGTATTGAGCGCGTGTCGCTGAATGCGCTGCAGATGCCACTAGCAGTTGGCGAGGATCAGCTCGATGGGGCCAACAACAACAACAGCAATGGTAACCACAATAACAGCAGTAATAACATGGGCGACAACAGCAACATTGGGTCGCCAAAGTGCGCGTTGCGGCGCAGCGATTTAATTACCAAAAACAAACTGTTGAACAACCGTTACATGCTGAGGCGCCTGACCAATCGACAGGACAGCATGAACTCCACCTCATCGGGCAACAGCAATGCCAGCGAGCGCAGCAGCTCCAGTGGCAGCAGCAGTGCCAGCGAAGAGTTGCACAGCCACTTGAACAACAGCAGCAACATGAGCAACAACAGCAGTTCGAACAACAGCAGCAACAACAGCAACTCGAACAACAACAACAACTCGAACAACAACAGTGTGTTGTTGCCTTCCATTTCGCCCGCTTTGCCGCTGTTTTGTTTGGGCGACTCATTTCCGCACATTGACAGCGATGAGGAGGCAACCGATGCTGGCGAGAAACGTCAATCTCTGGGTAAGTGAATTACACGACGTATACGTAATATTGCATACACATTACGCATACGTCGCTCTGACCAACTTGCAACAAGTTGCTCGCTCGCTTATCTCTCTCAAGCTGGGCGTTGCTTTTGCCTTATTTGTTTAGCCGCCGGACCAAGATCGGCGGTAAGAGCCCGACAAAATTGTGGCATGCAAATCTGTATATTTTTTTTTAACTGTGCCACGCCTCCCCGCTGCCACAGCCACCGCCCCACAGTACTCAAATATTCAATTAAACGCCCCGCAGCCAAAGTTGAGCTCATTTCGCAGTCTTTGAAGTCGGACTCAGCAGTCCAAGTCTACAGATCTCAAAGTCTTGAAGTCTAGAGTCAGGTTAATGGCCACATTTTGATAGTGCGCAAATTTAGCGTTAATTTGATATAATTTCTGTGCATAAATTTGCCAACATTTGATTCAATTAATGGACAGCGATTCTGTGCAGATACAAAACGCAAATACGAATGGACTGTCATTAGCGTTGAATTCTAGTGAAAGTTTCTGCTTGTCAGTTGACTTGCTGCATGATAAATAGTGCTATTTATGATTACAATAATGATTCATTAACTTTCACTAGATTGGGAATATTTTCTCAGTTTTCTTACATAGCAATAATAAGCATCTGCTTTTTAAAGTGTACTTTCTTTAAGTATGGTTCGGGTTGAAGCTTAGAAAACTTTTTATGAAATGATTATGAACTATAGAAATTTTTCTTTTTTTATACAATTTATCAGCTTTAGTTTTAAATAGTTACATGGTATCAAAGAGTGTTCTTGAAAGAGTATTTTTAGCTTATTTTGAAGCACTCATTTAGCTCCACTCTTCTGATGCGCTGTTGCCAAACTTCACTATTTTCACTGCCTCTACTGCATGACTACCGACGGAACTTCCTTATATTATTGTACTATAGCTCTACAGAAAGTAAACTCTTTACTATTCTAGTTTCCAATTAGTCCTTGCTTTAATACTCAAACAAAAATATACTGAGCAAAAACTGAAAATGTGCTTTAAAACCGAATGGGAGTTTAACAAGCAACAATTATCCTGGATCTGTCTAATGCTCAATCTGGTAATTGTGGTAAGACTAGCGTGGAGTTTTATATAATAAATACAACTGTTTAATGCATGCAACAGTATCTGTATGTGGGTGTGCTCGCACAACATGTTTATGTGCTCGTTCAAGCTGGCAACTCTTATGACTTTGCCTCACTGTTCACACTGCTCGCATGGATCGAGGGCACTTGCTCCTTTGTGCTCATCTCAGATGTGATATTTGTCATGTGCAGCATGGAATCACTCTTTACAGTGGTAAGTTCACCACTTTTTGGTTTGAAGCTTTCAAGGGTTAAACTTGTGTTCAACTTAGGCCATTACATTCGCCTTTCTGCTGAGTGTAGTGCTGCTAATTTCAGGTAGTTTTTCAGTGGTTGTCTACACCGATACGTATGCGGTGGTGCGTGGTTACTATAGCGAGAAATTGTACTACTATGAGATGACACACGAGTGCTGTGGCATGAATGGACCCAAGGACTATGGCAATCCCATTTCCAATGACACACTGCCATTGTCCTGCTTCAAGAATCGCAAGGCAGATTATGATCATATATATACAAAGGGTTGTCTGAATGCCGTCTCCGATAGCTGGTTCTGGTTTATATTCTCCAACTGTTATTGGGTTGCCTTTGTGCTCATTCTTGTGGATGTCTACGCGCATATTAAGCTACGTCAACGCCTCTGAAAGATCAATCAAATCATGTGTAGTTCTTGTATCGTAGTATCTATATCAGTTGGCTTAACTGAAGGCCAATATCTTTGACCAGGCGGTGCATTGGTAACAGAAACCACACATTGAATCGCAGTCTCAGTTTCAGTTCAGTTCAGTTTAGTTCGGTTTTTTCTTTGACTAGAATGCGTTGCCAACGCCCACGGTTCCACGGACCACAAAAGCCAACAAAAAAAGCTATTAGCCATTAACAACGGCGGCCCACAGCATCCGCCAGGCGTTGGTTAACCACAAAATATCGTTGTCTTTCCACACCAACAACACTACCAACTACAACGGTGCAAATGCCTTTTAATTTGTCAAAGCCTAAAATATGAAAATTAAATGAGAAACCAAAGCAAATGCACTGCACAGTGGAACTAGTTTGCTCATAAAATATCGAATTGACCCTTGTCAAGGTAACATGTGTTTATTTAAATTTAAATTAATGAGAAATACGATTGAGAAATTGTGTAAAGCTTGTAAAACAGAGAAAACACACATAAAGAGCTGAGAAAATTTAAATAAAATGACATTAAATTATTTAAAGTGTAGATTGAGTTGTGCAATAAATTTGAAACAGAATAAAGACATTAAAAGGAAAATAAATTGCTGTTGGCAAATTATAAATGAAATTTGAGCTGAGATAACCGTTGAGGGAGTTATCACAAGTGGAATTTTATTAGAGATACGCATCTGGCCCCAATGTGCAACGCAATGGAATGCGATCGACCTGTGTCTATGTGTGGGTGCAATTTGCAAGCGGGCATAAATCAGCTGACAAGTGCGGGGGCAACTCTGGCAAACTGCGAGTGTATTGAGTTACCTGTGCACTTATGCATGCAACGTGCACCTGGCATTTGTATTCGCACCACAATCAAACCACCAACAAGCAGCCAACTAAGCAATCAACAGGTGGTGCCACCAGGTGGACACCACAAAGTCCGTGCAGAATTTCTGCAGACGCTGCAAATTGCCGCATTTATAATGGGGCACAAAAAAAGAAAAAGAAACAGAAACTGTCGCACGCGAAAGTGGCAACTCTTAATTTATGGGGGCAACTGGTTTAGCACGGCCACGCCCCCATTTATTCAAGTCAAGTGTCTGTGTGGGCTACTGGCAACTGTGCTGTTGCCAAATTAATCAAATGACGTTAACGTTAACGTTAACGTTATTATGCAAAGCACGTCGAGCGATCCTGAACCAGTTTTCAAGGTTTCCAACAAGCGTTTAAAATGCAATTAACCTATATCTAAAAATATATATATAATAATATACATATAAATAATATAAATACTTGTCAATTTCTTCCACAGTGAACAGCGAAGCGGATTCAATGCCGGAGTTGTTCATGGCGACAGCCACGGAGCGGGTGAGAGAGCGGGAGCGGGAGAGGGAACTGTTGCCGCCCAACTCGATCAGTGAATTGCCCGAGAAACTGTTGAACAGCGGCGTCTATTTGCCAGGTAGGCCTACAAAAACTATATCTATATATATTTTCAATATATTTAACTAGACTTTCCATTTTCAACGCTGCTCTGCATAATTCTAGACTTTCGCTAAATGACTAAACTAACTGACTAACTGAAAACTTTGCTTATAAATATAAATTGAAAATGGCAAACTCAGCGAGCCACGCCCCCTTGTTGCCCCATTGCCCCGCTAGGCAAATGCAATTTGGCTGCCAGGCGTTTAGCTGGTGAAATGCGCTTTTCAATTCAATTCAATTTAACTGCTAGTCGAGTTCAATTCGCATTCAATTCGAATTCAATTCAATTAATTCACACACTCTTCTTCTTCACACATTAACACGTTGTCGGGACCACCCAGGGAGTTGAAGCAATTGAGATTGAGTTCGATTTCCATAACACATGAATTTCACACACAAATTTCATTTGGTTTTTCTTCGTTTTTTTCTTGGTTTTTCAGGCACACGCACCCTAGAAGGCGACCCACTTGTGACTGTGGACGCAGATGCTGTGGCAATTGCGGGACTCAACTGCTATGAGCTGGCCACTCTGCTGCTCTACTACAGCACCATACCTGAGTGCAGGTGAGTTGCAAATCTGCGCTCTAAAAAGAGTTTTGAAGAGTGTGGCATTGGGTGGGGGAGGAGCGGGGGAGGCGCAGGGGGTTGCCTCAATCAGAATCAGGCAGTTTAATGTCAAATGCAAAACGCATGGGAATGAGCACAACCAACAGCTGTCTGTGTGTGTGTGTGTGTTAGCCCCAGGACCAGGTATTTCAATTTGTCTGCCCACCGTAGCAGAATCATCAGCACGGGGGGAGTAAGGAGGATAAACTTTATAGACTCACAAGCAGCCCATCCATATTTACGAGCAGATATGCAAATGTGCAGTTAATGCCTGACCAAAGAGCCAACTGGCTAAAGAGCCAACTGGCGCTGGGAAAAACTACAGCGACAACGACAACGCAGCACTTAAGCCTTTAAGACATTATGTGGGGCTCTCTAGCTATCTCTGTCTCTCCCACTCCCTTAACCCTCCACTACTCTAGTTGCACCTTCCCAGGCATTGCCTCCCTTTTGTTGCCTTGTTTAACTCTGGGTCGTCTTGCTGTCTGGCAATCAGGCAGTCGAACTCATTGCCGCTACAGAATATGCAACGCCAGTCAATTTGCCACTTTGGCTAAAAGGAAACATGCAACAAGAACAACAACAACAACAACTTCAACAACAGCGAGCAAAACAACAACAAGAGAGCGAACAACACTTGTGTTCAATGCTGAGAACTTTGCCTTAGAAAATGGAACAAAGGCCTTAGCTAAAAGTCGATAACACCGTGCTACAAATCTACAAAGTGCTGAAGATTTTACGCTCCAATTGAGTCAACAGCAAAACTAAGCAGGAAATATGCACTTGGAGTGAAATGGGAGATAAGAATTTACATTAATCACAAAAGTAATTAGGGGATTGGGTTTATTTTAGACTTGAGGTAGAAGCTGTCAACCAGTTTTACTACTGAAACTCTTAAATAAATTCTTAATATTTTAATAGCAGATTAAAGTTATTACTCAAAAACCGATAAAGAATTTTTTAAAAATGGTAAGAAATAAATCTACTTTAAATCTACCCAAATCTGATATAGAGTATATTGAACTTTAGATCTAGTCTTCAATTAATTCTCCTTATTCAAAGACAACCAACAGTTATGCAAACTTTTTTTTAAAAAGTGTTTAGTAATAAATCTTATCTGGTAACATATGTTATATAACATAAGGAGACTGTAATTAATCACGGGCTGCTTAGAGTTTTTCGTGAACTATTTCTGAGTCACATTTACATGAGGTTTTATCAAGAATCAAGATAGTGCCCGACTAACATTGTGCTAAAAGCACTATCAAGATAGTACAGCTAAACAGTGCTTTGTTCTGTAGTGTAATTTTGGACTGTAGTCTCAGGCAACAGTTGTTGGCTCTACTAAAGTACGGCAGACACGTCGCTGGAGGGACTGTGTTCTTTCGGCTTCCCTTTGTGGAGCGCATGGAGAAGGAGGAGACAATGGCAGAGAGTTGGAGAAGGAGTGTGTGTACAAGGGTGACAAAATGTGAAAGAGAGAGCAAGAGCTGCAGGCGTATGAATGATTTTTTCAGACAGATTCGTGACACTTTAAATTTATGATGTGAACTTTAGTGGCCCAGCGATGAATGCTTGTGTTATTGGTGCTTTTGTTGTTGTTGTTATTGCTACTCCACCACGACGATTCCTGGAAATATCAGAGTAATCTGTGAAATCTAAATCGACATATATGAGAACACATTCGTTGGCCACTTACGGCTTTGGCATTTCTATTCGCAATCCGATTCCCATTTCCAATTCCATTTCCATAACTCTTTTAATAGCAATTTCAATTCCATTTGATATACTCATTCCCGTTTCTTTTTGTAGTTAAGAAAGAATTGAGTTCCAGGTGCATGTTAATTGCTTCAATGCCAATTGATAAAATGCGGCCAAATCGTGTAGAAAACTTTGACAAACATTTGCATTTGCATTTTACATTTGCACAAGCAATTTGAAGTTTTTGCAAAAATTCCAAAACTGGCACAACTCCAATCTTGTGTCTGACTGATGACGATGACACTAAAGACTTTACAACTTGGACTTGGACAGCCACTCTCGGCTGAAGTTGGAGCTGGAGTTGAAGTTGGTGTCGTCTTCCCCTCCTACCTCTCTCTCTACTCCTCCCTCTTTCCTACCTCTCTCTGTCATTGACATTATTTGCGTTTGTTTGCCGACATGTGTAAGGTATTCATTAGCTCGCTTGTCCAATTTCAAATGCCAGTCGACAGACAGACAGACAACTGCACGCAAATATTAAATATTTGAGCTAAGCAAAGTTTTCACCACAAGACCGAGAAGAGGCCCAGACTTGACAGACTGACAGTGTCAACAAGACAAAGAGACAAGACTGCATTTCTTATCCAAAAAAACTTACATCACATCCCACTTTCAGGCCTAGGGCCCCATTTGACCCTGTCACAATGGGCCATCTCTATGCAGGGATGTATAGCCGTGATTCCTCTCTCTCTCTCTCACTCTCCCTCTCTCTTTTTCTGCGTGTGACAGCTTGCAATTAAATTTGTTTTTATGGGTCTGTACTTCTGGGAATCTTTAAATGCCGCCTGACACCACACAACTACCAAAGGTATTAATATGCATGCCCGCGCATAATGCATAATACATAATACAAATACGAGCAAAGTATAAAGAAAGCTCGGGTTACACACAGCCGATCCGATACGATCCGACCCGGACTAGGACTACACATTCGTACTCGTACTCGTACTCATTTCTTTATTGCTCTTTCGCACAGTTGGATCACTTCGAATTGCCCAGAGCACTTGTCGTGCTTTTTATTTTTTGGGCAAATATTATGACTAACATCTTATCTTTAGGCCACATTTCACGGAGCCAGAAAACTGTCAGGGAAAGCCTTACATAAGTCAGATTTATGTCTTTTCTCTAATAACACTCGTTTGCCTTGTTAATGAAATGTCTATGTAAATTTTAACCATAGCTAACAGGGGCAAACTATTTACTCAAGCTCACAATGTTATTGTGTTGCTGTTGTTAACATTTATGGGCACATTTGGCATGCCTTTAGCATGCTGGGTTACATGTATGATACTCTTGGTAATGTTAAGCTAATGCCGTAGTAGTGACAGTTACATGTCATGTTAATTGTAGTTTAAATGAATCGATTTTTAAGTGAGGACAAATTAAGGAAAAGCTTTAGATTTATTTTGCATAAATTTATTAAGACTTTAATATAATTTAAATGAATGGATTTATACAAAGACGTATAACACTTCGATATGTTGCTATTTTAGAATTGCTTTAAAAATTATTCTTTTAATATTAAATAGAGCTAAACACTTTCATTCAGATATATTTATTTTAGCCCCTTCAAGTATTTTTAATTTAATGCTATGTTAACTTACTCTGTAATCAAGTGAATAAAATGTACACTTTACATTAGTAGGACATGTTATTGTAGTTAAAGAACAGACAATTCTATAATAACATTTTTCTGCTCTGTTAAGGTACTTTGTTTCCATGTTTAGTCTGCCTAGAAGCATAAAGTGTTAAAGTCTTGAACCTTTTCCAGCTTGCAAATCAGCTGTTAATATCTGTGCTCTCTACAATAATTGTAGAATATTTTAAATTCGTTGTAGATCCCCATTATCAAATGTTATGGCGGGTTTAGCTCATGTGTAGGCTGCTTTCAAATTGAAATGCCAAATGCTTTTGATGACCGTGCTGTGCGGCATCATTAAACTCGAAACATGCCAGAGTGAAGACGACGATGATGATGATGATGAGGAGAATGAGAAGCTAAAGCTGAAGACTTGCAGCCCGCAGCTAGTGAGCTTGCCACTTGCCACTTGCAACGCGACCTGCCGCATGCGCATTGCGTGCAAATATCAGCTAAAAAGCGGATTCTCTGACGGGGGTGGATGGCATAGGAATGGGAATATGAGTAGGAATAGAAATAGAAATAGAAATACTAAGATGAATACTAAGACAAATACTGCTGTGAATACTGCTGTGAGAACATAACTGGCTAACAGCCTAACAGGCCGCACTGTCGGTCGACTGGTTGACCGTCTGACCAGGCCAAGTTACTGGCATGCATTTACAGTTAGTTGCAACTGCAGGCAGCTAAAGAGCGGAAGGCGGAGGTGGAGGCAGAGGGGACAGCTACACGCAGCTGGATAAAACGCTTTTTGGGGGTAAGAAAAAAGAAGAGTGTTAGGAAAATGCCTGTTGGGCTTTTTATTAATGCGCCAGCTGCCATTAGCAGCAATTTTCAATTTTTATTTACGCTGATTAAAAGTGGCTACCAACTTGTCATATTTACTGGATGTTACACACTCCAAAGGGTAAGCTAGATAGCAGATGAGGCAGAAGAGACTGACGGCATGCCCATTCAACTTGCCACATCTAGTTGTGGGCTGCTGTTTTGTGCTTGTGGCCCAAAGTGGCAGAGGCCGCTTATTGCCAATTAAGTTGAACTTGTTTTGGGCGTTGCCAACTGGCAAGTGGCCAGTTGTTAGTTGGTTCTGCTCACAACTTTTGGAGCAGTTGCAGTTGCAAGTTTGCAAGCTGCCACATTCACAATTTACACCACATACACATGACGTTGTTGTTTATGAGCACCTGACCGTGCACTTCTTACTGTAACTCATTGCATTTAACTTGTGTATTTACAGCATTGCCCATAAAAGTACACCGCAGCAGCAGGAGCAACAACAACAACAACAGCAACAAATGAAACCCGCCCAACAAACATTTACCATTTTAATTGCCATCGAGAAGTCGCAACATTTATGCGTAATCGACTTAATTTGCCAAAGTCTCAAACTGTTAAGCAAGCAAATTGGCAATTGTGAAATTTTGGCTGTTTGTCTCGATGCGAATTTGCTGCAATTGTGCAATCAACAGCAGCAGCAGCAACAACAACAACAGCAGCAGCAGAACTCCAACAACAATAGCTGTGATCAGCCGGTAAGTTCAGAGTTTGACCTTTGCGATTGCACCACAAAATGAAATCATTAAGAGGGCTTCAGTCTCAGTCTCAGTTCAAGCCTTCAGTCTGAGGCGCAGTCTTAGCCTTATTTTTGGCTTACTTGGCTGGGTTGACGCCCCACAAGCCAATTAAAGCGGCTAACATGGCCAGCATTTGAGCCGAAAATAGAGAAACACAGAACATACCTGGTCACTAATGACGGCTTTTATTTTGGGCTTTAATTTTGTTATTTCTTCTTTTATTTTTTTGCTTTTCTTTCAAACACTAAACACACAACAGGAGCAGTCGCCGTCACCGTCGCATTTGGCATCGCATTTGGTTAAATTCATTAGCGTGGACCAAGTCACGACAAGTGTTGCGCCATCACAATTGCCGCGCGGTTCGCTCCGGGGCCAGCATCATCACGATGCACTCAAGTGGCGCGAATTCTTTGGCCAACTCGAGGCGTTTCAGCGTCAATGTTCCGCTGCCGGAGGTCGACTCGTTGCTGCCTTGAGTGACATACGCGCTGCCGATTTGCTAGGGTTGCCAACGCGACGTCAGCTTTATGGGCAGCATCGTGCCCTCAGTCGTGCCCTTATGGACTCGCAGCTCCACAATTTGCGCAAGCGAGGCGCCACACAGCTGTTGCGCCTCCAAGAGGCAGCCAGTGCCATCAATGCCCCTCCAGCCACAAGCACAGCCACTGCTCCCACTGCAGTTGTCTGCAATTCGGATGCAGCAAATAAACTGAGGAAGGTGACGCTGCTCTACAGCGAAGTGGATCGCGCTGCTCAGCGTCTGGAGCAACTGACGGAGCAGCGACGCGAGCGTCTGCGTCAACTGACGCGTCAACGCGCCCTGGAGGATGAGATCAATGAGGTGAGTTGTCAGTAAAAGTAGTACAAGAACAAACTTAACAGAGGACCACTCTACATGGGTACAGGGTCTTAATATATTAATATCTTGCCAAAAGAAACAATAAAATACCCCAAATACTTCTAAGCTGCAGGGTATCACTACAGATTCCATATAACTACTGTCCACGCCTCCCTCCATACTCCTCTCTCTTGTCGCTCCTTTTGTTATTTTTTTCCTGCCCAAAATTTGAAATTCTAAACATTTTTGGAAACGTTTTGTTTCGTTCGAAGTCATGAATATTTGTAGCTTGTTTGTCTTCAATTGATATGCACATAACGTGCTGAAGTTGAAGTCGAAATTGAAATTGAAGTTGAAGCTGAAAAACTGAAGTTGGTGCTATGATAACACACAGAGAAGAGGGTTTAATGAGCTGGCAACATTTGAATAGACTGTGGAGAGGGGGTGAACTGGGGAGAGTGTAGCAAAGAGGACTGTCAACAGGAAATGCGCCATCCACATTCGAAATGCCAAATGTATCTGGCAGATACGCGGTGCACAGCAAACAGCTAACAGCGTAGAGAGCACTCCACGCCAGCTGACATTGTTAATTGAATATGCATTGCATTTAATGTCTTGGCTTTATTAATTTATTACGCGCATCCGCTTAATGTCCACAACGAGTTCGGATTTGGCTACGAATTTAGTTTTAGATTTGGATTTGAATTTGAATTGGGTTTGAGCTGCAACGGTAGCCCGTGTTGTTGAGCTGCCTGCCAAATGGAGCCGTTAGATAAGCCTGCCAAAAGATACAGATACAGGAGTGCGCATCTGCGAATCATAGCTGCCATTTCCTGGCATTTTAATTGACTTGTTAATGGGTTGCATGCAACCGTAGCAAATACAGTAGTTGACTCACTGGAAACTCTCAAGGGTCTCAGCGAGATGAATGGCTTTTCATGATCATCTCACGGGCTACCTTTAACCCAGGTGTACTCCCCCCCACCCCCTCCAGCTGCTGCCGTATACATAATTGAGCACGCACGCACCCACAAGTTGGCCCAAAACAGCAGTTGGAGATGGTAGTCAAATGCAGAGCTCTCTTCGTACCTTTCGCGTTATCTGGTCAGGTTAATCTTCATACTCGGCGGCGCTTAATCAGCGCCAATGACAGTTGTGGCAACGCCCAGAGCGCAACAGACTCCGTTGCATCCACTAATGCAATTTCGCTGATTAATCACAATAATTTGTTGTGGGATTAGTTAGCGCAGTCATAAAAGCAGCAGACTCTCCAGCTTCAGCTTCAGTTCCAGCTTCTTCGCAATGCAATGCGTTTAGATATTCGTCATACTTTCGCGCTACTATTAAGTTTTTGCCATTATTATTATGATTGTTGCATGTTGCATGTCGTTTGTGGGGAGTTGCTGGTTTCTACTGCTGCTGCTGTTGAGCCAAACAAAAGTATGTCATATTGGCAACACACGACAGACACGCAGCCAGCGACTGCAAAGATACGCAGATACTTGGGTACTTGTGTGCGAGTATCTCATAGATAAACGGCTCCTGGATCTTCAATTTCATTTAATAATTTGCGGAAATTGGCATTTAACAATTTGCAGCGCCTTGTTAACGTTTCTGTTGTTGTTGTTGTTTCTGCTGCTGTTGGTTATTTGAAGTTTGCCTTTTACGGCTTACAGTTTTCGGACATTTTTCACACGCTCCTCCGCCTCTGAGAGATGTGCGGCAATTTATCAAAACTCTATACTTGGTTGGGGCCAAAAATTGAATTTTAATTGCCGACGAAAAGTTAATGAGAAAAGTGAAAGCAAGGTTAAAGAAATTAAATACATTTTGTTGCGTTTTTTCTGCTTGTGCTTGCGATTTTCAATCGATTTGCAATACTCGGACAACGTCGCTAAAAAGACCCATTGATTGCTCCATTGATGGCTTGAGTTGCTCATTTCATTAGTTTTCATTCAAAAGTAGTTCAGCGATAAGACTGATTGACTGACTAAATGACCGACTGTCAGCTCAACCGATTGACTGACTCTATCTCAATTTAGCTCTCTATGCCCCACTCTCCCCCTCTCTCTTCTGCTGTCTCCCTGTCATACGACTGTCATATCGCGATAGCTGCTAAAATCATGCTAAGAGATACTATAAATATTTAACACCAACACGCTTTCAATTAAAAGCCTGTTGACAGCTTCCAATTTTTGTTGGAGTCTTTTTTTTTTTTTTTGTTTACTTTTTTTTTAAGTTTGTTGTCTGCTCTAACTTTTTTCGCCGAGCATTGTTAATTTGTCATTGCGAATAATCAGTCAAACAACTTAATAATTGGCGTGGGAAGTTAACATAATGAAGCAAACAATTTATAATTTTAATAATTATGTTCATTGTTATACAATGAACTTTAATTTAATTGCTGCCAACACTTACTTAACTTAACATTCAACTTGCTGCAAGTCTTTGAAAAAAGATAACAATTATTATATAAAGTATTGGTAGGTCTATAATTCAAAGAAAAAATTGATGTATATAAAGTTAGTGCTGCTTTAAATATTTTACAGCTGAATATAATTTTTCTGCTGACCTTCAACTTACTACTTAGTTTATACTAATCTCATTAGCATTTTAAAATTATAAATCAGCTGCTGAAAATATTGAAATTGTGCCTAAAAACGAGTTTTTGGTAGAGAATTATTGACAGAAAGTATACATTTATGCTGTTTATAAGCTGAATCTGCTTTTCTAGTTAAAGCATTGTTATTCGAAACTTAATATTTATTAATTGAATGAGTCATTTAGTAACTTTGCTTAACAATAATAAGCTGCATTTACTCACTTCAATAAATAAGTTAAATTTAAAGACCCATCTATAAAATAATTATTAAGAATTATTTTATTTTGCTATATTAAATCTAATTTTAATACTTGAAGTTACTGGCAGCTTAACTTGCCCACAAAGTGCCTTAAAGTGTATTAACTGTTCGTTGGCCTTGATTGTCTTAATTAAATCAATACGTTTATGTAGTTAACTAACAGACCGCAACTAAACTGAGCCAACACGAGCTTCAACTCGTGAGTGCAATGCCAAATACGAGTACACCAACGAATACACAAACGAATACGAAGACAAATACGAATACGAATGCAGCATCGCCACCTAACAAATGTCGCTGTCGTCCATTAGGCGCGCATTCAAACAAGGTGCGAAAAAAGATGCCGCCGTCGCCATTTTGTTGTGACAACGAGAAGAGGCAGAAGGAGGAGGAGTAGAGGAAGGGGGAGCTGAAGTAGGAGTAGAAGCAGAGAAACAGCGACAATGACAACTACGACGACAACGGCGACATTATGATGCGATATGCGATATTATATCTAAATTGTTGATCGGCTGCATTACTCCTAGGCGGCTACGGGGGCAGTCGCTGTAGCTCCAGTTATGGCCACAGGTGTGCGTGTGTGTGTTGGACTAGGTGTGCGTGTGTGTCTGTTGGGTGTTACCACAGTGGCTGCCGTTGGTGAAAGAGCTGATAGCTGCAGATAAAAATACACGGTGAAATTGGATTTATTTTTGTGGCGCTTTCTTTGAGCATCGTTGTCGTTGTCGTCGTCTGATTTTTCAAATTAATTTGCGCGCTCTGTCGGCGACTTTGTGCAATGAAAACTATGTTTAATTGTTTCGCGCCTTGAATAACCAACTAAGCACAAGATTGGCTACAAGTAGCCAATGTCTAACTGCCCCCAAAACCACAAGCAGCGACAAGTTGTTGTTGGCGCGGAAGCAAAAACTCTGGCTTATTTATGGCCTCTGACATGCGAACCCAACCTCGACCCCGATCTCCACCCCAACCTCAAGCGGGATGCTGTAGGTTCAGTGGAATGCGGTGGCTTGCATAACTCAGCAGCTGCACAGAACTCGGTCAGCCAGAGAACTGGCCATGAAATATGAAGGCTTATTTAGTGTCGACATGCCAAAAAGAAGAAGATACAAGTTTATGACTGGGACTAAGGCGAAGTCCAAGACTATGACTAAGACTGAGACCCATTCACAGTGGCATGACTTTGGCATTAATAATAGCCGCGTGTATTAACCCTCGCGTGGCAGACACATCTTCACTGGGATGTGGGATCTGGGAGCTGGGTACTCTGGGTTCTTGCTGGCTGGGATTGGTACTGGCACTGACTGCATATTGAGTGCCGCAAGTGCCTGCAACCGGTTGATGCATGCAAATTCGCCACGCGAAACTAACAAACAATGCCTCAACTACGCTCTCAACTCGAGACGACATCAGTGCAGCTGCAACTGCAGCTTCTGCTGAAGATGCAACCACAGCAGCAGCAGCAGCTTGAGTCGCTGTGTGTCATCAATGTAGACGTTAATCATACGCTTAGCTTGGCAGACATTTGAGTTGCCCAAGGCAGAGCAGAGTTGCCGCCTAGAATGTCTGCATAGCTGCAACTTGTACTTGTATATTTATTGAATTAAGCAAAGCCAAGACTAAGACCACAGCCAAGACCAAGACCAAGTCCACGACCGAGAGTGACAGCTAACAAAACGTAATTGTTGTCGCCGACATCGTTTGGTGCATGTCAAAATGTAACTGTCGTATTGAGTTTGACATGTTTTTTAACACTAATTTTACACGCATTTTTAGAAATCGTCAACTTCATCAACAGCTGTCATCATTGTTATATTTTGTGCTTTTTTTTTTCTTCTTTCTTTTCGACGCGTCGTCACGTCCGTTCCGTCTTTTGATTCGACGATAAGCTGCAGTCACTGTCACTGCCACACAGCCCCGCCCCCTGCCCCTGTTGTTGCACTTGCTGCAGTAAAGCTGCTTTTCGACCAACAACAACAAGTCGCCTGCATGCAATATTGTCACCACATTAACGTCTTGGCCTTTTGTGGCCACAATTTATGACTCGCTGTCTCTCAGCACCTAACCTACCGCCCCACCCCCCTGACTACTGCCCCTGGGTTGGGGTTTGTCTTTGGGCTTTGGGGCGTGTTTGCTGCCCGGCTTCGCTGCATTGGAAAGTGAAAAAATAAGTAAAATTTTAATCTCCTTTTCGCGTCAAATAGTTAAACGAAATTGCTTTATTATACATACGCCTCATTGTAGTTCACCAAAAATGCAGTCGAGCGTGCCTCAGTTTCAAATTCAGTTACTAGGCGGCTTCCAAACGCTACACACTCACACACACACACATGTTCATACCCGCATATACTGTAAAAATTTGTCTAACTGCTGTCGATAATTTAACGATGCTCTTAAAGTTTCAAATTTCCAATTTTCAATTTAAATATTTACGCTTTTCAGAGTGCAATTCTTTATTGTAGTTTACTCATTTGAACTGAAACATTAAGTGAAATATTTACTGGAAATTAAGAAAATTACTTTATGGACATGTTTTTCTGAATGTAGGAAAATTTTATTATGTGCTGTGCTCAAAAAGCTTTAATAATTTTATTTTAGAGCTGTAAAGCCTCAAACCCCACAAATCAAATGTGTACAGACAGTTGATCCTTTATTTATTTGCTTTTACAACTATTACATTTGATTGCCTTTATTTAAATCAAAAGCTGCAAATCAAAGCTTTAATGTGCTTTCATGTTTTAGCGGCTTTCAGTGCTTTTTTGATATGTTTGCCACTCAAACTGGCCAGATACATGTTTAATAACTCACTTGACGCATGCATTCCGCCAAGTTGTTTCACCCTGTTGGCCACTTAGCCACAGACAGAGAAAGAGAAAGGGTAATAGAAAAGAGTGAGAGAGAGGGGGGAGGGGCGGGACTAGTTAGCGTCGCTATAGTTTCTGAATAACTGCCATAAATTAGCAGGCAAATGACTAAACATGGCCGTTAAAATTGTAAAAAGTTAAGAGCCAAAAGATAAGCAGCTGTGGATAAGGCCAGAACGCAGCATGAGGAACAAATTAGCCAACATCAAATGAGACACTCCGAATGTGGCAAATTGCAAATGGGAAACGGAACGCATATCATTTAAGACGTACTTCAAATAAATTACACTGCGACCAGAAATAGACACAGAATCCAGAGACAAATGTAGACACAAAACAAAACTTAAATCCCAATAGCTGTCGGAATTTTCTAAGATAGCAATGAGCAACAACAGCAACTTCAACTCTAACAACAACAGCAACAACAATGGCAACAACTTTGTTAAGTGTCAAAATAAATTCGATATTGTGGCTTAAAAAATGTTTATGGCTATAAGATAAATACGCGACATTTGCGTAAATTACACGACAGCAGCAGCAGCGGCAGCGGCAGCAGCAACAGTTGCCGCTGTGGACACCACTGGAAGCCACGCATGCTCACAGCAACATAGTTGTTGGAGGAGTTGTTGCTGGTGTTGCTAGTGTGGCTAGTGTTGTTGTTGTTGTAGGTGTTGCATGTGTTTTATGGCACATGCGATCAACTTGTTAAACTGTCACGTTAAATTTGCGTTTTATGTCAGAGCAACGCAAACAACAAACACCAACACTAAGACCAACAACAGCAACACCAAACCAAACAACAGCAATAGTCAAAGAGCTGCTCTAAGATGTGCCGATCATTATAAAGACAGAGTGCAGTCAACTCCCTGCTGCAATCGCTTATCAGCATACCAGCAACACCAACAACAGCAACAACAACAGCAGCAGCAACAAAAGACAACATCCGCAGTTGCTCGTTGCTCGTTGCCAGTGGCAAATAGAAGAAGTCGAAACAAAAAAGAAATATGTACTCAAGCTTATCACAAAAGGCAGAGAGTGCAAGCGAGATAGTACGAGTGGGAGGAAGCCAGAGTGAGATGTAAGATAAAAGAGTCATAGAAGATTCAATTGTCTGCCATCTCCCACATGGCAAGTTATTTACTTAGCTAAGCAAATTGAAACAGGCAACGATGTTGGCGACGTCGTCAGCAGCAGCAGTAGAGGCAGCAGCAACTCCTCTGTCTATTGTCGTTCGTAGCTTCCAATTCCAGTGTCGCCTATTCCAATAGGGTTGCCATGGCTGCCAATTGAACATTTATTTGCACTGGCTAATTGTTGTGATTTGATTGAATTTCATTTCATTTCATTTTCATTTTCATTGACTCGAAAACAACAAAAAAACTGCAGCAGCAACAACTGTGTGTGTGTGTTTAAGTGTGTGTGTGATCATGGGCTAGCGATAGACTGTCGGCGATTGTTGTCGATGCCTGATGATGATTGTTGTCGATGTGCCAGCGGCACAATTCAAGTGCGAGCAACAGTTGCAATTCAGAGCTGGCTGTGGCATGTTGTTGTTGCCGTTTGTCGCGCTTAGTCGGTGCACAGCTAATTGTTATCGCATTTTGAGCTCGATTCGCGCTATGATTGCCTCCGACTCCGACGCCGAGTCCGACTGCGACTGCGACTGTGACTACGACGGCAACTCCAAAGCGAACAATCGCCCCTCGTCAGCAGTTGGCAGTGAGCTTGAAACAGCTGCCAGCCAACAATTGGCAGCCCAAATAGCCAACTATGTGAGTTTGTGAGTCATCAGCACGCACACACACCCGTACGCACACACACACACACACACATTCAGCGTGCATCCAACTGAAACTTTTGCTGAAGTTTGAAACTTTTGTTTCTATTATTGTTTTGTATTTGTTTATCGTCTGACGATGATTTCACTGGCAGCAACAGCAGCGACAAAAGTGACAACAACAACAGCGGGAATAACAGCAGCAACAGCTTCTTTCCGGCTAAAGTCTTATCGCTGGCATTAAACATTTCATTGAACCAGCGATTTAGTAAATCAATTAATTTATTTATTATTGACTTAAGCCTGTCGTTCAGTGTGTGTGTGTTTTTGAGTGTGTGTGGCAATCGTTGAGAAACAATCTCTCAAATGGCAGCATCCAATAAAAACTAAAAAAGGCCTTGCGACTCGTCATGTAAACAATGCAAACAACGGAGCCGGCTCCAAAAATACAGGGTGTTCCACACGATTATGAAAAGCAAACAAAACAAGAGTTTAAAACAAAAGTGATTCAGTAACAAAAAAAATTCTAAAACACAACTCTTTTGGAACAATTTGAAGTAAAGGAAAAATAAATTTTAATTAAAAAAATTAATAATAAATTAGCAGTTATAATTATAAAATCTTACAGCTTCTCAAGTTTTGCTTTCCCGCGCTTTAAATTGAATTAAAAAACAATTCAAAACTTCATTCACAATTAAATTAAGCGCGAAGTGAAACACTTTCCCTAATAATACATTTGAAAGTGCCCAAATTAAAAACAATTAAATTAAATTATAATGACAACAGAATCTGTGGACACGCGTTGAGCACTAAATTTCAAAATTTATGATTATCCCCCTATGAAATGAACTTGCTAAGGGAGTTTCATCAAAAAGAGATCAATTAATTAAGAAACTTATCAATTCAATTAAGTGGTAGCCGTAAAGCACCCTGTATTTGACTGGCTCATGCTGGCTTTAATCGATTCATATGGCCAGAGCTGCCATATCTGATGAGCACGAAGAGCCCGACTTGGACTCGGAGTAAACGAATACAACTACGAATATGAGTGCGAGTGCGAGTACGAGTACAAGTTTTGGATTCGAGGCAGAGTCGCTGCTGATTGTGCGGCAAACTGTGAAACTGGAGCAGCTTGGCTCCCCCATTTGCCAACAGACATACAGTATATATGTATATACAGTATATACATGTGTTCATTCATTGGGGAGGACGTAAACGTGGCTGTGGACATGCCCCCAAATGTGTCTGGGGCACATTATCTCAAAGCCAAAGATCGGCACAGAGACAATCCAAAAACGGAAAGTGAATGCGGTGCGGCACACGCTAAGAGCTAAGACCTGGAAGCTGGTTAGTTAGTGCAGCTGCCCCAACCTCCCCCTACCTACCAACCCAACCTACTCCCCTTCTCCTTCTCATAATTCGTCGCATCATCGATTGTATCAATTCAATTGGACGCAGCAGGTGATTAAAAATTGGTTAGAGCTACAAAATTATCAATGTGAGATCGTTGATTGGCCCGTGGTCGTCTCTGTTGTCGATACCTTTGGGAGCTTAAGTTTAAAATACCCATAGAGGACTCATTTTATTTGATTTGTGCCCGATTGCTTTTTAATTTGTAAAGTGGAGGCTAATTAGATCGTCGTCGATCGTTCGATTGTCAGATCGTCGTCGTTTTGTTTGCTTGAATTTCACTTTTCATCGTTGGGAAATTGTGGGGAATTGGACCTTGACGGCGTCGCGTGGGCGTGTTTTATATTTTGAAGGTTCCTCGCTGAACTCAATTCCAAGACTCACACTGTGCCTTATTTGCTTATTTTTAGGTCACATCATGGCTGGCCAGTGACGGTGCTGAAAATTTGCTGAAATTTGCACAGCTGCAGCTGGACAGTGAGGCGACACTAAAGGCGCAGGAACTGGAGTTTGAGAAATACTACTTCATTGCCAGAGTAAGTCTTAAACCAAGCCCATACAAGGCATTCCCTAAACATCTATATCTTTTGTAGAAACACTTGGCCAAGGGCAGAGATCTACACTTGGCGGCCAATAAGATTGCGGTGCTCAGCGAAAGTGCACGCAATCTGAAGACCGCATTGGATCAGTTCTCGGAGAAGCTGGAAAAGACACGAGAACGCATCGAGGGAGGCGCCAGTTTGCTGCATCTGCTGACGCAACATCAGCGGGAAACGGCTGTTTTGGGCGAGCTACAGCGTCGTGCTGATGAGCTGGGCGCCACCGCATTTCTGGAGAAGCATCTGCCGGCGGTTATGCGGAAGAGCAGCTCTCTGCCCACAGCGAGCAGCACGCCCGGACAGTCGGCAGCGAAACGAGGCAGTTACCGCTGCAGCTCCGGCAATGGCAGCTCCTTTGAGGGTGCTACCGGTGGCAGCCACTGCAGTTGCTGGCGGGAGAGCCGCAATCTGGAGGATATGGACGAGCCCGAAGAGGAGCACGACAACGATCACGATCATGAGAATGACAACGATAACGACTGCGATGCCGATGGCGATGCTGACGGCGATGGCGAGGAGCAGCAATCAAAGATTGCCGACTCTGGTGTCGGTGTCTGCGATAACTGCGAACGTAACCCGAAATTGGCACGCATCTGCTCCTGTCAGAGTCTCAACGAGAAGGGGTAGGAAGCCTTGAAAGTGACCTAGAGGTAGAAAAAACTTTAATTATTTCGTTTACTTCTTTCAGTCACGATGAGCTGCTCGAGGATGAGTGCTTTGAGCGTCCCAACAAGCGCTACATGGACATGCACTCGCCCATGGAGGCGAATGCTCATCTACAGTGCCATGCCTCCAGTTTTGAGCTAACCGAGGAGCTCAGCTGTTTGGAACCAAAAATACAAAAGTAAGAACAAAGTTTCATCTAAGCTCCATCCCACTAACACCCCACTACTTCCCCCAGAACGCTTCTATTGATCATGCGCGAAATGATTGGTACCGAACGCGACTACGTCCGCTCCTTGTACTACGTGATCGAGCACTACATTGATGAGCTACTGCGGGAGGACATTCCACAGCCACTGCGTGGACAGCGGAATGTAATCTTTGGCAACATTGAGAAGATCTTTGAGTTTCACAACTCGCATTTTCTGGGTGAACTGGAGCGTTACGAGCGTAATCCTCTGAAGGTCGGCGCTGCCTTCCTCGAAATGGAATCCAAGTTCTACCTGTATGCACTGTACAACAAGAACAAGCCCAAGAGCGACACATTGTTGAGTGAATACGGCACTTCGTTCTTCAAGCCAAAGCAGCTACAGCTGCAGGATAAAATGGATTTGGCCTCGTATCTGCTGAAACCAGTGCAGCGTATGGGCAAATATGCACTGCTGCTGCAGCAGCTGGTGAAGGCGGTGAAGAGTGTGGAGGGTGCGGCACTGCAGGAGATTGCCGCTGATGTGGAGGAACTGCAGCGTGCTGAGGAGATGGTCAAGTTTCAGCTGCGTCATGGCAACGATCTGTTGGCCATGGATTCGCTGCGGGATTGCGATGTGAATGTGAAGGAACAGGGTCGTCTGCTGCGGCAAAACGAGTTTCTGGTGTGGCAAGGACGCGGTGGCAAGAAGACACTGCGACAAGTGTTTCTCTTCGAGGAGCTGGTGCTGTTCAGCAAAGCACGTCGTTTTCCAGACCACAAGGTGGGTAGGCTTCACGGGGAGTTCAACAACTCATTTACGGAGTTTCTACTTTCAGAATCTGGACATTTATATCTACAAGAACAGCATCAAGACCTCGGACATTGGACTCACCGCACACACGGGCGATTCGACGACCAAATTTGAGATTTGGTTTAGGAAACGGAAGCCAGACGACACTTGGATGCTGCAGTGCATGTCGGAGGACATCAAGAATGCCTGGACCGAGGAGATATCGAAGCTGCTATGGAAACAGGCGAAGCGAAATCGAGGTGAGCTTTGACTATATTTCATTTAAAAGAAGTTTGAGTAACCTATTTAATGACGAACAGAAATTCGCCTGGCGGAAATGTCCTCCATGGGCATTGGCAGCAAGCCCTGTCTGGACATACGTCCCAGTCAGAATCAGATCAGCGATCGTTCCATACCGCTAGCTCAGCTGAACAAAAGTAAGTAAATGTTTTTAATCAAACTGTTGCTCTACTGATACCTTTGCCCTTCCCCTCTTAGCTCCCAAATTGCGTCACGTGGAGCCTGGCAAAGGCAGCATGCGACGTCCCAATTCTTTAATCTCGGAGAGCTCACTCTCCAGCGGTACCAGCACCACGAGCAGCTCCTCCATTAGCGGTGGTTGCTCTGGCCATGAAACCACCCGCCACAGCTTGAATCTCAACTTTAACAAACTTAGCAGCAGTAGCAACAACAACCACAACAACAGCAGCAGTAACAACAGCAACATGGCCACCTTGGAGCTGATCAATGAGACGCAGGCGCTTAAATTGAGCAACAGCAGCGAAGTCGAGAGTGCCTCCAGAATGCAGCTGGGCACGCCCACGTCGACCTACGCAGGCAGCACCAGTACCAGCACCAGCCGCAGCAACAACGCCAACAACAACAGCAAGCGGCATCACAAGCGATCCACAACAATTGTTAGCCAGCTGTCCATGGGTATTGAGCTTGACTTGTGCTACTTCTTCTAAGGCGTCACCTGTTGCTTTTAGTTTGTTTTGTTTGTTTGTTTGTTAGTTTGTTTACTTGTCTCCTCCCTATGTATATAAACACTTCCTGCAGTATTACTACACACCCACACACACAGCTGTAAATACCCTCACACACACCTGTTACCTGTTTCCCACTCCACCCGCTCACGTGTTGCATGTTCTTTGTCTCCCGATTTGTATAAATATTTGGAATTGCTATTTAATACTTACTCCCATAATGTTATTATTATGTATATATGCAGAAAGCGGCATACTATCCGATATATCTGTAACGCCGGATCAAGATCATGCGCATGCAGCCGAGCAGCTGACGGGCAACAGAGGAAGCTGGTCGACATCCGGAGCAGCTGCAACGATGGCCAGCACCAGCAGCTCATCAGTTATCCTACGACGCTACAAGTCCTACGCCCATGCTGCCGAGTCCGCTGACCCGGAGAGCAATAAGTGAATTTTAAGTTAACCGATGCCCGAATACTTATTTCGAGAGTAAAAAAAAAAATGTATAGCTTTAGCAAAAACGGTTTCATCAGATTCAGATTATCATATAAAACAGATGTATACTTATTATTATTATTATTATTTTTGTTATTTATTATTTATTTCATTTTAGTTGTGTTAATTTGTCATAAACAATTTTATGCGATTGTATTATTTGCCTTCATCCGTTTAATTTCCCCTCCCTCCCCCATTCCTGTTTTTAGAAAATTTGAAATTATTGAATTCAATGTGTCAATGTCGAAATATATTTCATAGATCTTAATCAACCTTAATCTACTCGAACAACCCACACACTCCACACACACACAAATCGAGGGGCACTCACCATGTGCCAGCCGAAATGGGCGTCCCGTCGCCCCACAACGCAAGAGAGGAAAAATCGAAAACGAAATTCATAACGTACAGTTAGTTATTAGTATGTAAATTAAGTGCCTATTTTTAAATAATCGTAAACATTTACATAAATAATTGCATATCTTTAAAATATGAATAATGTATACAATTAATTAAGCAAAGAATTGAATAAATGTTGCTTCAAAACAAACAGAACCTCTTTTTACTCTAGAAAGTATATTCTGATTAGTTTGGATTTGAAATCTATTTTGGGTACCGCAGCGGTCAAGCAAAACAAAAATCCGCGAATGGCCAAAATCAAAGATTTTTTGTGTGAAACACCAGGCGATCATAATCAGCAGCAGGCGGCAGACATTTAAAACTTAAACATTGTACAGCATAATTTCGGGCGGCGTATGAAAATTATGTGCGTGCACCGAAAAGGCGTATCAGTAGCATACTTTCGGGCGGCGTTTAAAAATTATATGCGTGGGCCGAAAACACTTATCTGTGGCTATCTTTGATATTGAATATTTTGGGACTCAGACGTCAGATTTTCGATTGGTTTGACTTTTTGGACTCGGGAGAATTAGGACTATCGATTGGCATCAAAAAATCGCAACGTTAAATTTTGACGATTTTTGACAAAAATGCAAAGGGGTAACACTGCAAAATTTGTCAAAATGGGGTCGATTTTAAAAATTTGAATTTTGGCGTGGAATCGATGCTACTAGTTGTCGAGAGTCTAAAAAGTCCACGCGTTTCAAAATATCACTTCATTTGGCTGAGAAATGAGCATTCAAAGTTGATAATATATTTTTTTTGTGGCCCGATTTTCAATACTTTTTAGCCAAACTAGCTATTTTCATCAATGTAATTTGAGTGGATACATAAATCAGATGAGGTTACGTACGTAAACAGTAAACAGAGAGTGCTCCTTGTTTGTGCCACACAAGACAGCAAAGTGCATTCGACCAGATATTTGGCTTACAAACTGTTTGCTAACTGATTTGATTTCCTTTATCATTTTTCAATTTTTTTATACGCCAGAACAATTGTTTTGGCAACTAAACAACTGTTATTTAATCAACGTTTCGTAAGTTAAATTATGCTATAAAAAGCTTGGCAAATTGGCTAACATTATTCAGTTCTTTTTTTAAAATGAAATACATAATAATCTTAAGTTTGCTGGCTCTTTACGTGTCCTGTACGCACGGAGAAAGCAGTGATCCTCCATGCAAAGGATTTCCAGGTACGCCTCTTCCCAAGTTTATTAGTGAACTTTACAATTTTGTTTCTTCTTAGGAGATGGACAAATTTGCGAGGGACTTAAGAATCGAGGCATCACTGGTTGGCCCATTTGCCGTAAGAATGCCAATAGCGACATGTGGTATTTTGACACGAAATTGCGAACCTGCAAGAAGTTGTCCTATAAAGGCTGTGGTGGCAGTAAAAATCGCTTTTGCACTCGTAGTTCGTGCGCTAAGCTCTGCAAACGTAGCACTATATCGCTGTAACAAGTTAATTGCTTTATTTAATATGGTGAATTATGTTTAAATAAAGTATTACCTACTGAAATGTACGTGTTTTAATTTTAAAATTTCTGTTCCACTCACTGATCTTCCCAGGAAATCATAGAATGTTTGTTTTCTATCATGCGACTTCTCCCATGCGATATTTTCTTTGGTATCTTTGTCTTATGATTCCCAAGTGTTTATTTCGCCCACTAAGAGTATAAATACCATTAGTGTCAGAATTATAGGACTTGGAATGAAGAAAATCTTTGCAACCCCGAATCATCGTGTGGGCCTTTGCCATTTTGGTAAAGGGACGTAATTCTGACTCATGAAACATTATTTTTGTTTTGTTTGTCACTACACATAATATTTTGCCAATTTATTCATAATGTTGACAATTTCACTTTCACGATGTGTTTAAAGTTGAAACTTACACATTTATACAAAAATAATTTATTCATTTACACGGTAAAAAAAATCTTTATAAGAGTTGTTATTCTTTATGCGTCACACTCTTGATGATTTAGGTACACAACACTCAAATGTTCCTATTATCCGCCATGTAGTGTAGATATAAAAAGCACATTATCATTCTGTTGCAGTTCATACTCTAGTTCGCCCTGAAATAAAAGAATACTTTAAATAAAAGAACTTTTTAGAATTATTTCTACTTACCAGCAGCTCCCAGTCTGTGTCGTTGATCAAGACCAAAATGCCGGGACGCCTGAAAAGCAACAGAAATGACACTTGTTGAAATCAAAACACACGGCACGTTTCGGGAGGACTTACACTGTGTCTCCTTGCATAAATAATTCAGGGCGTTCTGTTAATATGTTGGCATGCATCCACTTGAGCAGCTTCGCAATTGTCCCTGTAAATAAAGTGTGCCAATGTTAATTTCAAACGGTAAATTGGAAGATGCTCACATTTCTGCGTTCCGTCCAACGACAGCTGCCGACGTTTGATGTTTCCAAAAAGCAGCTCTGCGCCAGCACTATAAATATGCATTTACTGGCTGTCACTTAATGTATATTCCATTATTAAATACCTAAATTCCAGTAAAAGTTTTAACTCCCGCGTGTTCTCGTTGTCCATCTCGGTTTTGTTATTATTGGCCGCTTGCCATTCACAATATACGTTGACAACGCATTAACATAACTGTAAGCTCTTTTCTGCGTTTACAGTGCTCTCTTTGCGTGCGCAACAGTGCTACTTAATTTTGCGCAGCACTGGATCTCAATTGTTACTTTTTTCGAATTTTCCCGACCACAACTTCTTTAATAAAAGGCAACCACTATCGATGAATATTATTAATTTATTTAGCTTTAATTTCATTAAATAGTTAAGGACATTGACATTTTGTTGGCATTTGTAAAATAATTACGTGTTGATGTTTTAGTTTCGCGCACAAAATCGTGAAAATAAACTAAACAATTAAATTGCTAGGACGTGTGTGTTTGTGTGCGTTTATAGTGTATGGGTATATTTACGTGTGTGTGTGTGTGTAGTTGGTTTTGTTTAATAACATAGATAATATATAAAATAAAAACATAAACTGTGTGTTTAATACAAGTATTTAACTGAAACCCGCGGTTAGAAAACCTTTGCACACATTTTCTCATTTTTCTGTGTTTTGTGTTGGTTAAAGAACTTAAAATAAATAAATAAACATACATAAATTATGTAATGTGTGGCAACAATAGTTACAATATCTTATTTTTTCATCATTTCTTGTTTTTTGTTTTTGTTTTCGCGTTCAAATGCAATTACAAATAATAAATATGTATATGTTTTATACAATTTGTTGGTAAAGCATAAAAATATCAATATTCAAGCGAGATTTTCTTAAATTTTTGATTTTGATTTTTCACACGATTTTCCCACTTTCATTTATGCATATATTAATTTTTGATGCTATATATTAATAAGTATACAAGCACTCGTACAATAGTTAATTTAATAATTTTTAAAATTTGTGGCTTTTGATTTTAGGATTTCATATTTTTGTTTTTGTTTTTTTTACCATTTCATATCTAATATTAATATGTATGTGTAAGGCATTAATTTGTTTGTTTGTTTTTGTATATATCGTTTAATACATATGCCGCTCAATGCGCTGCTTTGATCCATTTTTCGTTGAATTTTGTTAATGTTTAATATATTTTATATGGCTAAATCTCGCTCTTGGCCCATATGTTCTGTTTGCCACTACTTTCGCTGCTGCTTTCCGCTGCCAAGCCTGACTTAATGCGGCTGCTTCTTGGCCGGATTCGACCTGGGGGATGCAGTTGCTTACATCAGCTTCTGCTTGGCACAGTCGGGGCAGAGAATGTCGGGTCCATCGGTGATGAAACCACGTCCAACCAGACTGGCCTTGCAGCTGGCACAGACAAAGCAGTCATGATGCCAATGACGCTCCTCAAACGAAATGAAGCGAGTGCCACCAATGCCTGGAGGATGAAATAAGTTAATCATAAATATTTACTAAGTAAAATGATGAAAACTCACCAGTTATGGGCTTGACACACGATGTGCAGCGTTTGGCAAACAGTTCGCCAAAGCATTCGGCACAGTAAGGCTTCTCATCACGGCTGGTAAAGCGTTGTCCTGCCAAAGTGATGTTACAGTGGGTGCAAGTGAAGCACTCACGATGCCACGGCTCGTTCTTGTAGGTCACACCGCCAGAGGTAATAACCTGCAAATTGGATGAAAAACAGTTAATTAAACCAAACTCTTATGGGCAACTCGTTATCTTACCTTGTTGCACTTGATGCAACGCGTGGCAAACTTCTCCTCGTAGCAGCCGGCACAGTAAATCTCCTGCTCCCTGGGTATAAAGGACTTGGTGCCAATGGCGTTCTTGCAGACACAGCAGCAGAAGCAGTTCTCATGCCACTGACGGGTTTTGTATTCCATTTTCTTGGTACCTAAGGAGAGAGGGGAAAAGGGAGAGCAGGAGACGCACATTAGACAAATCAATTTCAATTTCCATCACAATTTGAATTCGCATATTGCAACCTTGAACTTTGTGAGTAACTCAATCCATTAAATACCCCAAATTCCAGACATATTCAGGACAATACCCAATCACAGCTTGTTTTCAATGGGAAATGCATAAAAAATAATATAGAATACAATTTCTTTTATCATTATTATGTGCAGCTGACATGCAACACTCAAAAACAAAACCAAAACCTAGACCCCATTCCCTGCCCCTTTCCCAGCCCCTTTCCATTTCCCACTCCCACTTCCCAATGCCAACTTTCCTCTAGACTTTTTCATAACAATTAATGCAAAAATTATTCAAATTATCCAGTCTGAAGAGACACGATAACCCTTACAGACGTTGGCTTTAATAGTGCCATTGTGGCACAGATTTTAGCCTTTAGCCAAATCTCTTTTTGGTTTATTTATTGCGTGCTCGAAATTTGTTGCCAAAAATAAGACATGGAACATGAAAATGTCGAATGTTTTTTAGGGCCAGGGAGAAGAAGAAAGAACCAAATAGGTTCACTGACTGCCAATTTGTGGTAGTGGGCGGGAAGTGGGTAATTGACTGGAATAATGTCAGGGCGGTTATTATTCTATTGTCAGTCTATTGTTATGCTTTAAATTGCTAGCAAAAATATGTAGCTAAATCACATATGGCCACTTTACAGGCTTTGTTAGCTTTATGTGTTATAGTCTTTCGGAGATACTGGAGATGTTACCACATGTTAATGCCTGATTTAACGGGTAGTATATAGACAAGTTATGGCAGTTAAGAGTTGAATTGGGTACTAACCAGAAAGCTGGGGTTTAAACAAAGTTTATGGACTGCATACAAAATTTATGCATTTATTTGAATGTATCTAAAAAATAACTACCACTTATTTATTCAATTTAAAAATAATAAAAATAAACTAAATTATATCCTTTCTTCAGCTTCACAAAATGCTCCTTTCTTTTCAGGATTCATTAATATAAATTGGCTTAATTTTAAAGAGCTCCAAAGACGTTAAATAAAGTTATTAAAAAATATAATAATTCTCTTAATTTATAAACCAGTTTCACCAACTCTTCGCCACAGCTTAAATCGTTCGACTTTCAAAAGAGTTTAAGCCACCAAATGGCCACTATTTCGCCCAGTGTAGCTCCACTTGGGTCAAATTACTCATCGCAAAGACATCAACAAACGAAAGCTGCGATGACGTTATGAAGATCTGGACACACAAAACTCAAAACTCAACTCAAAAAAACACCTTCACATGTGGGTGTCTATGATTCCAACCAATTTTGGCAACACAGATGAGCCATTAAATGGGCAGTAATATTGATAAATTATGATGTATCGCTGGCTTTTTTAATTAACATAATTTATGAGCAGTATTAGCCGTTCCACTGATGAGTACAAAAGGCTCTTTAAAAATGATTACCTGCTTTGGTGGCACGCGGATCACCGATGCGACAATAGTCACCAAGGGAGCAATAGAAGCTGCGATTCTCCTCAACAGCACTGGCATTTGGCAGGAACATGCTCAGCACGGCAATGTCCTCGTTGTTATCCTTGGCCTTCTTGATGCGATCAGCACCAATTGTTTTGGTTTGCAAATGCAAACGGGATTTCATTCTGGAGCTAAGCACATCCACGTCGGTCATTTTGATTGATTTAGGATTTAGGGTGGTGCTACCATTGGTAATGAATTACGTTGATCAGATTAAATAACAGCAGCACTTTCAACTCGTAAACTGGCCCATTAAGTCACGAATAACGGTCGTTTTGCTTAACAAATTACAACTGGGTCAGCAGCAATGTGGACTTGAACTGGCCAACTCATTGGGGACGGGCCAGAAAAAGTCAGAACCAGTTGAGATGAACAATCTTGTGGCTAACCAAAAACTAATCTCATACCGATCTCGCTTCTCAACGGGTGTAAGTCAAATAAATACAACAAATTTGGCGACAAGGCGTCTATCTCTCTCTGACACCCCCCCTTTCCACCTATCTCTTTCTCTCTACCTCTCCGGCAATGACATCACTTGGCCCCACCGACAAAAGTTTCCAGCTTAGACAACAAGTTTCATTTAAAAAAATTAGAGAATGCTTATAAATAAAATAACATGACTACAATACTGCCTTCATAAATCATTAAATAATTAACTTTTGTAAAGCAAAAAAAAATACAGAAAAAAAATCAAAAATAGCCACAAATAAATTGCTTAAAATTTGATGAAACGCGTGCGCAAATTTAAGCAGGAAATTGAAAAAATCTGAAATTGCCCCCACAGGAAACAGAGTCGGAGAATATGGAGAGACAATTAATACATATAGTATAAAGTATATAGTGAGATAATGCTTTAAAGACACGAATTGGGCCGCGGGTATCGGATTACTAGAGAACTGAACAACCACAGCATTATTATGGCTTTCACAGCAGTGGTGGGCTGAGCTTGATCCGCAGCTTATTTATAGATCTTTAGACAAATAGACCCCAAACGCCGTGTCACATAATTATAACTAATTGAGCTAGTTGCCAAGTCGCACAACAAATCCAAAGACATCGCCCACCAATTGGCACGACAGACGCCTACAAACATTAAGACAAGCGTTGAGGTCAAGTGGAGATGGAGATCGGAGATCGGAGGAGGATCGACATTGAAATTCGCCAGTCAATATACGAATATTTATAACTAACAAGTCTAGTGATCTAAGTAAATGATTGATTGATTGCCGACATTTCATAAAACAATACAACAACCTCCCAATTACGTGTCAGCACTGTAATAAAATGGAAAGTGTTTCTCGACTCGTGCTCTGCATTTTCAAAATCGTCAATTCTCCGAGTCATTTGAGGAGAGCTCTGGCTCAGCAAAAATAGCTGAAAGTTTGTATTTCGCTTAAACACAATTTCTGCGGACTTCTTTTTTCTTTAGCTTGATTATAGCTGCATGTTTACACGACAGATCTTTATCGCCAGTTATCGTGATATGTGTCTGGTGTAAGCCTGTTGGCTTTGGGCCATCTCTGACCCGTCTGTGCAAATGTCAACTGCTTCAGGGATAGACAAACAAATCTCGAGTGTAGATTTATTAGTTTTTCTCATAAAAAAAGAGAAATTGAATTCCCAATTGATCTGATAAGCCGTAACCACACTTAAGTTAAAGCCAAATGTCATTCAAGGTATCGTTTCTGTGTGTGTGTGAGAGCTTTTAAGCGGGTTTCGCCTACCGCTGTATGGGTAAACAGGCGCCGTCTTGGGCTTTATCGAGTGCTCTACAGATTTATTGGTTTAGCTACCTTCTCTCTTCTTTTTATTTTATTGCTTTTTCAATTAATAAAATAAAGTTCAAGTTTTCGTCATAACTTCAATGCGATTTCAATTCGATGTTGTTTTTTTAATGTTTATTTCTCTTTGTTTTAATTTTGATTTCGATTTCATTTCAATTGGCATTCAATTGCAGTGCCAACAGTACTCGTTAAAAGAAATGCCAGTTCAAGTGGGCGATGCCCCGCCCCCCCTTTGCGTGCATATTCATGATTGTGGCGTGCTGCTTTTCATGTTTTCATTTTTTCCATTTAGCTCTTTAAATGTGGCACACGTCGATGCTATCGCCACATTTTAAATGCAGCCAAAAAAGCAGCTCAAATTGTTTCCGGTTTTGGGTATGCAATTTCTATTGGACACTCCAGTCCCCCAATCCCCCCGCCAAAGCAATACGATACTGCCACACGATTAGTAATCCCCCTCCTACCCCCCTCGTTTCATCAACGGTAATGCAGAGGCGTCAGACGATAACTTGACTCCCAAATCCCGTTTCACATTTTGCTCGCATTTCAAACATATTTTCTTTTGGCTCTTTCAAATTGTGTAATACTCCACAATTTTGAGTGTGGGTTCAAATTAAACTGTCACACAGTGTGGGGATAAGACGCATACGCAGAGGCCCAGCAATATGATCAAAATGATATATTGCGTATACGCAGCGTGATACACTTCTGGCAACTGCTTTGAATCAGGGCTAGTTTACGAGTTGTGCTGTTGTTACAGTTCATCCGCTTGTTTATAACTTTATCGCTGTATTAAACAATTACAAAATGTTTACAGATTGAACTGTGCCAAATTCGACAGTTGATTAACGGAACGGGAACACTTCCCAGCGGTTAATTAAGTGCGGAAATACTTTTTAATTGGTTTTTAATCTATTGATAGACGCATTCACTGTCGATTGCCGATTTGGCAATGTCTTGTTTATAAGATGCGCGTTGCACTTGCAATTGATATCAGACATGCAACACGTTGCTCTCTGACGTTTGATTGCAATTTCTTTCAGCTTAAACAAATTTTACATCCGCGGCACTTGCCGAGCGCTTTGAAAGCCGTTTTGAGACTGAGAATAGCCGCCAAAAAAAAAGAAACAAATTAAAGCGAAACAATCAACAGAGCAACGTAAACAGAAACAACTCAACTCAGTTGAGTTGAGTTCGCTTGAGGTGTGGTGAGTTTCGTGGTGTTTACTTTACAGCGCGAGTTGAGTTGAGTTGAGTGAGTTGAAGCTGAGTTGAGTGAATAGCTGGCGACAGCGCTGCTTCTGCCACTGTTGTTGTTATTTTTGCTTTTGCCGCCAACTCTCCGACAAAGATCGTCTTGTTTAACACGGCAGAGGAGACATAACAAGGCAGGCAAGGTGCCATTTAGGCTCTTCATGCAATTATGAACTATTTTGACTGGCGGAAACAGGTTACCTGACTGATTGACTGACTGACTGACTGACTACTTATGTTTTATGCAGATAACTAGTCTGTGCTGCTGTTGTTGTTGTTGTGTGCAATTCAAGTGCTTCAAGCACAGTTTGACATTGCCAAGGCGTTAAGGTGATCCGCTTGAGGAAGCTGCAGCAAATTATGTGGGCTGGCTGCATAATTTTCAGGTGGGCAATGTGATATGGAAATTGTCAACAACAATTGCACACTTTCAAAAACTCCGCCCAGTAGTTGACATTACCTGGAAATTGTAACAGCTACTTATTTGGCCAAGACGACCCTAAAGGCCTATACGGAAAAAAGTAACTAACTTGTTTGATTAATTGCCGACATTAGACGGCAAAATGTGCGTGGGATACAGCAGCACAACAACAAATCAATTGAATTGCAATAAAGTTAAGTTTAATTTTTATCAACACGCAATTAAGCAATTAAACAATCAAGTGACTGAAACTGCAGTTGAACAGTTGAAGATTTCAGTTGAAATGAGATAATTTGATAAAAAGAGAGTTTCCTCAACTCGAGCACGTAAATGTGAGTCAGAAAAAAATCATAGATCATAAACTAAATATAAGCAATTATTTCCATATAAAGAAAAATACATTAATTTAATTCTACACGCTCAACGGCGATCTTTAATAATAATTCTTTGTTCCATTTCGAACGCAACGCAGGCAATTTAAAAGCCACAAATCATAAGAATAGAAAACAGCAACAAATAGCTAAAAACAAGTTCCATACGCAAGAATATTCAAATAATTATAAATAAATAAAAATACGAATTTTTGGTGAGTCATGAAGCGAGTGCTTAATGTGGATCTGTGGATCTGAACAGACTTTCGCATGAATTAACATAGATGACAGAGATGATTTGAAGGCGTTGTCAACGTAGATGCGATAATTCCTATTAATTTATGTGATTTATACACGAGTGGGGGTGTCAGTGGGGGTGTCCACATCAGGCATGTGATGTAAGCGATTTGTGGACAATTAAAACGCAATTTTTCCAAGACGACAAGTGTTTTGACAATAAAGTAAGCAAATTACACAAATACGTTGAGTAAATTTGATTAGACAATTAGTAAATGCCTGAATTGGTAGTGTAAACGACACTTGTCTTCGAGCCACCTTTAAGACCCCAGAATACGAATATACATATTCAAAATGCCAATTGAAATTGTCATTCACGCTCATGTGGGATGCGTTTGGTGCCTGACATTGATGTTGATTTCACATTTACACTGCATCTTATTTATTTCCCCTCGTAATTGGCAATGCCAGCTTGTAGTACTTTCAACAGTGTTTGCCAATTTTGGTAATGCCTTCAATTGCGGCTAATAAACTGCCGCATTACGTTACGTTACGACAGTGTCACGGCCAAATTGGGTACGTGCTTAACACTCTCATTGATATGACAGTGCCAATTGTATCGTCTTATCTCAATAAATGTATCACCAAAACAAGAGTCAAGTACTCGCAACTTAATAATATATTTGTATTTATAAACATTTTTATTTATCTTAACTAAGTTTTATTTGCATAACGCTCCAATTGAATTGAGTATGGAAAAAAAACAATGACAACGAACTTGTCAAAAATTTACACCTTTTGTTAGCCGTCACCATGACGTGCACCTGTGAGTTCAGGCCCTGAAACAGCTGGAGACTGTCTGAGTCCCCCACCAACTACCTCCCCCCCATCTCTCTCTCTTTATCTTTTTCGAGCTCGTTTTGGTTGCCTGGCGTGGGCTGTTTATCGTGACAATGAACTTGCTCCGCACCAAATTGAACTGAACTGTACTCAAATGAACTACCGTCTTGTGTCGTTCATCAATTCAAGCTCAAACAGACACAAAGTGCTCGTAACGCTCAAATTGCATCTAAAGTAACGTGTAATGAAAACAGATATCGCTCAAAATAAACGTACGGGAATTGCAAACAGAAACTGGCTCCAGGCACGAGGCAGCAGCCACTGGACGTTGCACGCACTCAACTGTGGCAAGTTCATTAGGCGGAGCAGAAGCTAAGAGAGAACTGGGGAAATAGACTAAGATATACCCTGCAGGAGACATAGGGGGTTGTCTTCAAAATTTAATAGTAAGAGCTTTTCTCTCTTTTTAAAATGTTTACGGAAATGAATTTAATCGCAACCCTGCTCTAATTCTGGCATACCCTTCTAACCAACAGAATTTTTTACAGGGCATACAAATACGCGTCAATTATTTATGTTTATATGCCAGTGCACATTGGAGATTTATGGAATGTGTCGCCAGTTGCTAACAAATTGCTCTCCAAGTGCAATTAATTTGGCATAGTATTAAGCATGCACAAAAACATGCCAGCAACTTCCCCTGACACATCCCCTTTTAACTTCTACCCCCCACTGCCCCTCAGTGCCCCATGATTCCAAAGCAAGTGCCACCCACCAGTCGAACCAGTCTTTGCTTTGCCCATCACTTCACTTCGTATCTATTTTTTAGATGCCGCCCAAAAATATGCTACAAAATAATGTAAACTCATGATTTTCTTACCTGCGCGAAAAACTTCACCGCAGCCATCGCAACGGGAGGCAAACTGAGCATCATAGCAGTTGCCACAGTAGATCTTGTCGGCCTTGGCGCCGAACTGCTTGTCGACCAGGTTCAAATTGCACTTGAAGCACAGGAAACAGGCTTCGTGCCAGTGCTTGTCTTTATAGGAAAGATCCTGGTGAGGAGTAATGAAATGTGTGTGAAATTTGGGTATAAGTGAAAAGAGTTTGTTTTAGAAATTAAGAGTAGAGCTAGAGAGATTTTGTAGAAATTCTTTTAAATTATATAGAGCTTTAAAATCGTGTTTTACTGACTATAACAAAATTTCTCGAGGTGCAGTCTATTAAAATTTTCTCTTTAGTAAATGAATATTACAGGAATTTATAGTTTGGATAAACATATACAGACTGCATAGCCATTTTTTGTTTTATAAATGTTTTTTGCAATATATGGAGTTTCTAAATTTGTTACTAATACTATTTTATGCCTTATATTTACATAAAAAAATATAAATAAAAAGTTTTATGATTCACAGTTAAAAATTAAATTTAGTCGGTAGAGGAAACTTTTTTCTCCACTAATTTGTTATTTGTCCCTTATTTTACTGCAACAATTCCTACCTTCGAGTCAATGCCAATAATCTTGTTGCACTCCTCGCACGTATTCGCGAACACATTCTCGTAGCACTTGATGCAGTAGGGATGATCATCACGGATGACGTAACGCTGTCCAGTGAGACTCTCATCGCATTGCCAGCAGCAGAAATGGCCCGAATGCCAATCCTTATCCATGGCCTTTGTGTACTCGCCACTGAAAATTAACTGCAAAAAAAAAAAATCAACACAAAGTTTCAAGTAAATACACAATTTGATGGACAGCAAAAAAAAAAAAAATAAAATAATAAATCAAGTGTTTGCATTCAAATTGCGTGTGGGACAGTGTAAAAATGTTGTATATTCATTGTTTGCTGTTGGCTGTTGGTTGTATTCATAGTATTCATTTGGTATAAAATGTTCGTGTTTTTGTGGCACTACTCAGTAGGAAAATTAAACATTTCGATGCTAGAACTATATGTATCTTTATCTGTATGTATACACTTTTCTTCTGCAGTTTATTTTCTTTTAGTTTTGTTTTTGAATTCAGTTGTAAGTTTTTGGAGTGAAGTGAGCTGTTTATTTGTTTGTTCTGTTGTAGTCTTTTCTGTAGTATGTGTTGGATGTGTAGACATAGATTAGACATTTAAAGACAACGACAGTTTTATGTGGGTACCTTTTAGTAAACATTTTTGCCGAGGAAAGAAGGTAGTAAACGTGTCGTTTTGTAAAAGTTTCGAGATATGCGAGTAGTACTTTGGATAGTTTGCTTTGTGATCGATTTAAAGATTTTCTTTTGTTTTTTCGGGTGAATTTTTTTATCGAATGTGCATGAGAGTTTTCATAATACATTTTGAAATTTGGTTTATCAGATGATGATTTGAGTTGCGACAGTATAGAATACTTATACAAGCCGAGAGCCAAGAAACACGGCCATCCAAAATACCAGATAATACCAGCGAGTATCGTGCAACAAGTCGTCACAAAGGTTGGCCAGTAAAAAGGGATTAACAAAACCAATTGGGTTCTCTTCTACCCCTTTTCTTAGCCACCCTTTGCTAACTGATTCACAAAACTGATCCACACGGAATACACGTTACACGTAACACGTTCACCTACCCCCTTTCCTCAGTGGAGGCATCCACCTCGCTGATTTGCACTTCGGATTCGCGACGTTTGGAGGTTTTTTTGACCTTCTTCGTTTTCTTCGTTTCCGTCACCGTTTGCATAATTTCCACGTCCGCCATTTTGTTTCCACACAACGCAACGCAACGCCACTAACTTTTGCACTCCAATGACCGACTAAACTTTCCCTCAAAAGAATTCTAAAATTATTATGTACTCGATACGAAATTAATTTCGATTTACGCCGAAAATTTTCGCGTTACGTTTTGGACTTTCCCGAGTCGAGATGCCAACTGACGCGTATGTTTCACAAAAAATTGGAAAACCTTTTGAAAAATCTCATCGGCTAACGAAATGCTGCGTGTATCTAGTTTCGCCCCCAGAGTCAAGTGTAAAAATAAAATCTCGGGGAGTGCCAATGAGAGATGGTGAGCGTAAAGTCAGAGAACTGAGCACAGCAGAGAGAGAGTGAGTGAGATCGGGCACAGAGCGTAAAAATAGTGGCAAAGAGAGGGAGAGAGAGAGAGGGAGAGGGAGAGAGGGGGCGCACGCTTGTAGCTGCTAAAACAAATTGGCTTAGACAACGGCCAACTGGGCTAATCATTAACGGCATTATTGAATCTTAAATGCAACGTCAAGTTTACAATTTCGCCTGTAATAATTTATACATGTGTCTAAAAATATTTCAATATGTCAGGTGCCAAAAGAAAATAAGATGGTCTTTCAGTGTATGGGTGTGTGGTGTGCGTGTGTGTTTGAGACACACACCTGCAGCTGCTCTTTGATGGGGGGTGTGCGGTCCCACGTCATTTACATACGCATGCCAAGTTGCTCGTATTGAAATAATCATTTCATTTTCCCAAAAATCATTTTTCCTTTGTTGTTGTCTCTGGCGCTTGTGCACACGACACACAAAGTCTCAACTACACACACACACACACACACACACACACCTCTTTCTCTTACTAACACACACTCACACACACACATGGAGATCGTCATAGTTTCTGCTCATTTAATGGCGCTCCCACACTCGGAGCATAAATTCCTTTAGATTTGTCTGGTCTGCTCCCGTCTGGTCTGCAGCGGCAACAGCAGCAATTACAACAATAAAACCCACCAAAATTACAACAATAATAATTACACCAACAACAACGGTAGCAACTTGTGCTCTCGTCTCTGCCACATGCAACGGGAATCTATATAGATTTTTAATTGATCTTCTAGGGACAGAGCAGCGTGGGCTGCGCAGCAGTGCTGGCAGTAAAGCCAACCTATAGCTAGATTTAGCTGTTTTTACTAATTTCAAAAATTAGCATTATATTATAGAATATTTTAATAGACCTTTAAAAGACTATATATAAAAAACTTTTAGAATTTTTTGAAAAAATAATTAATTTAATTAATTAATTTTAAGCTTAATTTCCACGCATCATAGAAACTTTTCAACTATTTTAAGCCATATCTTAAACCATTTCTGGCTCTAACTCACCCCATTTCATTGCCAAACTAGCTTTTTATAGCCTTTAAATTACCGCTAAGCAAATCAGCTCTAATTTGTTTAATTAATAAACCACTTTTATTTTGCTTTTATTATTTTTGAATATTTTTGCAACACCAACAAATTGTAACAGCAATTTTTTTTGGCACAGGCAGCCAAACATTAAAATGCCAATGGAAATTGATTTTGAGAATTGCAAACAGCTGCAGCTAAAACGTACTGGAAACTGATTATTATATGCTTGTACTTAAGATACTTTCAAGTTGTACTGTAAACAAATTGTTGAAATACTTGATTGATAATTGAAATGAGCCAGAAGTGAAACTAAACGAAAGTGGAATAACTCAGGCAATTCATCAAATGTCTAGATGGTTGATGTAATAAATGTATCTGTAGCTAAAGTATCTATAACTACATAAGACACGCTAACATCTTCTGTCAGCTGTATCAAAGGGCAAACGCCCAAGGCAAATAATAAAAACTAAAACAAACATTTGTAATAAACACATTAGAGATTTACAAATTTGTTAAAACAAACAACAAGTTGACATTTCAATAGCAATCAATTTACAGATACAGATACACACGGGGCCAAAAATAACAAAATGATTACATTTTACGAACTGAAAACTGTGGGTTTTATGATTTTTGGCAAGACAAAAAGCTAAGAATTGTAATAATTAAGTTCTGGGCAGATAAGGGCAAGCAGCAAGTTCAACCCTTGTCTGCGCTCTTGGCCAATAATTAGCCTTCTGGGGGTTACCAATTTGTCTAGCTCGGTGTTAGAAATATTTAAAAAATCTGAGATAGATTTCTTGTGTTTAAATAATGATACAATTTTCTTAAGTTAAAAATTATGCCCTATTTAAATAATATTGGAAATAGGTTTATAAAAGACATTGCCAATACTAACGGAGTATAATTAATGAATTGTCTATATAGAGTATTATTTTTAAAACATATTTAAAAAGTGCTACTTATTTTATTTATAATACAAGATATAAACTTTAAACCCTGAAAACTCCCATCCTCCGTGGATCACTTATTTAGTACAGGGTATCTCTGCACAACAAATTCTTCTTGTGCTCTGAATAAATAAAAGTTGCTTTAATTATAAACTAAGTCAACGATATGTAAAATTTTCTAACGCTTGAAACTCGCGAGCGAGTGTATAATTGCAAGCAGATATACAGGGTCTATATGTATGTGTATACTATGCACATAGTGTGTATATGTATGCTATATTAAAGCAGCAGACGAGTCGACTCGACAGCAACAACAACACGAAGTGCAATGGAGCAGAGTGTAATGCAATCTTGAGTTTTGTCTATAAATAAAATTGCATTTTGCTGCGAATCTTTTGATAAAAGTTTGCGTGTTGTCGTGTGTGAATTGCGTTCAGCATCGTTGGCATTAATCATTTCATAAATTTATTATTTTTGTTTTTTCTTGCACGCAGGCGTTAATTGGGTCATAAATCTATATATTTTCCAGATTTTATTTTTATAAATTCGCGCGTTAAAAGCAGCATCAAAATGCTCAAATTATGGAAATTAAATATCTGGCGATGATTTTCTTTTTTCTTGAGAAACATTCAGCTTAAGTGATAAAGGCGGGCAGAGAGTGGGGGGAAGAGGGAAAACTACGTCAGTGGGTCGATCTGTAAATGATCAGCACAATGATGAGTTCAAGTTTAAGTTTGTTGTGGTAAATCTTTTTTGATTTTTGATTTGATTGTGTCAGCAAAATAACATTATAAATAGAATAATGAAAAATGGCTATTAAATGACATTTAACCATATCTTGCACGCGGCACAAAACATCATTAATTCCTGGGGAATGGGAATTGGAATGGGGAAAGCGTAAAAACTGGCAATACACGTCAATAAAAAAACAAGTATGGCAAAAATGTGTGTACACGATGGGGGAAATAAGCAACAACAACAAGAACGGCGTTTAAATGAAAAGGTGTTTCATTTTAGTGGCATGGCCAAAACGAATATATTTTGAAAATCATGAAAATACTCATTTGCCAGCCGTTTCAAGCGAATTTCAAATTATTTTGGCCAGCGAAAAACATATATAAATTAGACTTATTCAAATATATGTACGGATGCTGTAGATAAATAATGCAAACGAGTACAAATCGCTACAAATGTTGTGTACAAGGCAAATATGGACTGCGAAATACCCGTACCTATATGGAATTCCGTAAACAAATCCGCTCTGCCAACTTTTAAGCCGACACGTGTGGCATACGCGGTGAACTGTTCTGGTGCAGGTATCAGAAAATATTAAATAAATATATCTGGCAGCTTTTAAGTGCGCCAAATGTTTGCTACACAGGAAAAATGAATTCATGTCAAAGACAAACTATTGAAAAAGACTTTTTGGCAGCGAATTTCGCATGTTTTGCTTTGTACCAAACGTAGAAATACTAAAATACTATAGTATATATCTCTCTGACATTACGCAATTGATTATTATAAAAGTATAGACCCTGTGCTCTTTTCGACCAAAAAGCATCGGCAGACAATTAGAAATGAGTTGACTAGTATAAAACAAATAGATTTGAAAGACCTCTCAAGTGGCTACAAAGTGAGCTGCGTAAACAAATCACTCGAGTGACACACTTTCCTGTTTCTCGTGTCATTAATATTTTAGCGCGAAAACGTACAACAACAACAACAATTAAGTAGAAGTCAAAACGCAAAGATTTTTCAATCTCTGATCATTTTGACAGCGGAAAAACTTAATTTCTCACTTGGTGGTCGCACATCGCTTTGAATGCTTTGTACCCAGCTGACGATTCTACTTAACTTGACAAAGGATTTGACAGACAAAAGTTGACAACATTATTTCAGCGCAACTGACGGAAAATTTATTATTATCCAAGTGCACGACGGTCCAAAGAAAACCAAAAAAACCAACGGAAACAGAAACAGAATTTGCAACAATCCAAAGACATTTCGTTGCATACTTTTAGGCGGCATATTGCATGCTTATAGGAGCAGGCGTGTAAATAAAGGTTTTAATAGCTCTCCTTAATAAATTTAATTAAATATTAAAAATGTTTTGAGAGTAAAATATTCAACTAAATATTTTAAGACCCCAAATTAATTTAATACAGCTATTAAGACAGACATTAAGCAACGAAACCTGAGACACTTTGGACACGCCATAAGCAGCATTTTAAGTCCAGTCATTAAATTCAGTTGACTGATGGAAATGCTGTGTGGGATAAATGTATTTCAGCCCCATGACAGTTTAAGTATATTCTGCGGCTGCATGACAAGACTATTAAAATAATGCCATCAAATGTGCTCCTTCTCCTCCTGCTGTCGATCCTCCCATGCGGAGTCAACACATGCTCGGCCGCAAAAACGATGACATCATGCGTTCGAAATGAGCCAAAAATGCAAATTGGGCCAAGCAGATGCTATATATATAGAGTATATAATATATTGGGTATATATGGTAGGAGTGCTCGAATATAGCCAATTGTCTCACGCTGAATGTCAGTGCACTTGGCGCATGCATTGGGCACTTTTTCGTTGATAATAATCATGACGACGATTGGCATAATGATGATGTTGATGACGGGGCAGCAAACAGTGATATGATCTCAATGCTAAAACATTTTTCGCGATCTTTTGCAACGCCCCGAATAATCCGACAAAGACCGAGAAAAAGACGCAGCCACAAAAAAGATACAAATAGTTGAATATTTGGCAGAATTTTTGTTGTTGGGGGAAGGAGGGGGGATAATTATTTATAGATGCAACGCAGTGCAAAACATTGCGTCAGCTGCAGTTTCTGAATGAAATGATTACAAACGAATGTTTCTCTTCATATACAATTGTTTTTCTTGAATTTATTCTCAGTGTATCGATTAAATAAATAAACTAACAAATAAATCATACAATATAATAAACATAATTATCATAATATGTAAACAGTAATCCATTTCTCTTTCGGGTGTATCGTTCGTGTGGTCTGCTCGTTAGTATAATACAATGTGATCTGATCCTAAGTACATTCATGGATGGTCATGGGTATCCTCAGTGCGAGTTCGAAGTGCTTGTTTTGGATGCTAGAATTTGGACTTGCGTGCACGATAATTGGGTTTTTTGAGCTTTTTTTTTTGGGCTTTATGAACATGTCTATAAAAAAACAATTAAATAGAATTTAATCATATAATCAAAAGTGGACAAAGTAAAATAACAGCATGCGATTTAGAAAAGCGGATAAAAGTTAGCGTCTTTGAGTATGTCAAATGTGTCCACTACAGAGCGAGCTGGAGCCACACTGGGCACTTGTTCCGGTTCGGCTAGAGTGGGACACAGCGGCTCATCGAAGGACGAGGCTGGTGTCAGGCACAGACTTTGTCCCACACTTATGCTGGACAGCAGATTCTGTTGAGTTGAGGCTGACGTAAGATTTGTCGAAGCGGACACGGTAATGGGCGCAATCTCCGAGAGCGCTGCCACCAAAGCCTTATCGATGTCCTGCTCCTCTGGCTGTATCTCCTTAATCTCCTTGCTCAACTTCTTGCGTTTCTTGGTCTTCTTTTTCGTAGATGTTTCCTCTGTTGTCTCCAATTCGGTTATGCCCTCCAGGGCTTCCGCAGCAAAGCCAATGCTGCTACGTGGTGAAAAGAGAGCTCCATTCTGCTCCTCGTTGTTGGCACTGCTCTTGGAGCTGCGTCTTGAGCGCACCTTTCGCTTGGGTGCTTCTGTGAGGGACTCTACATCTTCCGAATTACGACGGTTGTATTGTTGGTTATCTGAATCATTATCATCTTGCAGTTCCTCCTCTGTTTTCGTTTCCTTACGTGACTTCTTCTTGCTCTTTTTCTTTTTGGGCTTTTCATTGATAGGTTCCTCTGGGATGGGCTGTTCAACTTCCATTTCTTGATTATTTCTTTCCGTTTCTCCGTTTTCCATTTCCGGCAGCCCCTCCTCAGGCACATCGGGCAACTTCTCCCGCTCTGGACTACGACTAAATAGCGTAATGCTCTCGCCGCCTAGACTAAAGCGGCGCAAGTCCAGGGACTCTTCTGTTTCAGTAGGATTAACTTCTTCCTGCTCTACCAACAAATCAAACTGTTTCTCCACCTCATCTTCAGTCAGTTCTTCAGCTGGGTTCATTTCGGTTAAGGGTAGACTTTCCTCTGCTGGAACTGTCGCTTCCTGAGGTTCAGCATCGTCCAATTTGAAGTTCTTGCGCCAGTTGTACTCCCTTTTTGGCTTGTAATTAAGATCCACATCAATGTCGTCCTCTGGTACTCCCACCTGTAGCTTCGGACTGTACCCGTAGCGTGTTCTCAGTCGAGTTGACTGCCGAGCTGCCACCTGAGCGTCTCCCAAGTAACGAATATCTGTATCTCTGCGCTCGCTTTCCAGCAGGCCAATAGATACATCAATGTCCCTGTGTCTGTTACTCTCCTCAACTCTGTCCAGCTCCCTTGTCTTGGCCCACAAAGCATAGCGTTCACTGTCGGAACTAGATTTATCTTTGTCAGATTCACTTTGATCCGCATTTTCGGCATTCAATTGTTCCTGTATCATTGTCTCGTACTCTCGTAGTATTCCCGATTGCTTGCGATTCTTTACAGCATCGTTGTAGATCTGTTCGATGAAGGAGTCGGGATCGGAGTAGGTGCCACCCACAGCGCCGTCGTCTAGGCCATAATCTCCCAATTCATCGACATTCTCCACTTCCTCCCAATCGTTTGCCCCTCGATTTGCATAACGATCGGCATTTCTTTCGGCTTCCTCGCACTCGGAGGTATCGTGATGGGATTCATCTGTCGGCTGAGTTCGTTCATTGTTATCCGAGATGCCTTCATCTAATTCAAACTCATACTCATCATCATCGTCGATCTCAACGACCGTTTGACGATCGTCACTCTCATTACTACTGATATCATCAATTACAGGGTATTCGCCGAGTATGTCGTACTTGTAAATGGCGCTAGTTTCATCAAATTCAGCTGCTTCTGCTTCTGCAGCCAGCACAGCACGTGCCCAAGATCCCTCCGAGATATACGTAGACTTCTCTTCCACACTTTTCTCCCTTTCTTCGATCAGACTCAGCTCCAAGTCGGCCAAGTCTTGGCTGTAGAAATCCTCTTTGAACCAAGTTCTTTTGCCTGTCAGTGAGCGCACTTCCACTTGCGATATGTAGATGCATTCATCACTGGGATACTCCTCCACAGGTTGCTCCTGTGCCAAGGAATAGCGCCTGAAATGATGATACTCCTCCGGTTCCAAGTCCGCAGAAGGATCAAATGGTACTATGGCCGAGTCCGAGGCGCGTCGCTCACTATCCAAAAAGTCAGCGTTGAGGTAACGCGAGAAATTCTGAAACTGATCCAACAGCTGATCCTGAAGCTCACGCTTGGCTACCTCTGCTTCAATATTCTTCAAAGCATGTGCATCGAGTTCATCCCGAATGGGAGAACGACTCTGGCTGCGTGAACGTTGAAACTCCGCTGTGCGATGCCTTAGATCATCCAGTTGTGATGTGATGCCCATGTCCACAGATTCTCCCACATAGGTGGAGCGCTTGAAGCCGCCAGAAAGTGCCTCCTCCTTCATGCGCTGCGTATCCTTGAGCTCCTCGGAGAAGGTGCGCTCATATTCACTCGTCTTGGGCTTGGCACCGAGACGTTTCTCCGTCTCAGCTTCACCCGATCCGCTTGCCGTGACCAAAGAGTTTAGTATGGCTGCTTGCAGCTCACGCTGCGCTGCCGCTTGTTCCCTCGCCTCATCCAGATCTAAGCTAGGGGAAGGACTGCGAGAACGTTCCTCGATTGCACCGCCCAAGTCCAAAGACTCTCCGACGTAAGTGGAACGCTTGAAACCGCTTACCAAGATCTCATCCTTAAGCTCACGTGCCGCCTCGGAGTAAGTGCGTTCGTAGTCCGTCTTAGGAGGAGTCATCAAACGAATTTCCATCTCCTCGTTGGCGCTGTTCAGTTTTTGAAGTGCCTCCAAGTCGACCTCGTGTTGCTTGGCATTGGCGAGGATACTCTCCAATTCGGCGCTGTTCATGCGTAGAGTTCTTGCCTCCGAACCCTCCAAGTTGAGCATAAGATGGAACTTTGTTGAATCTTCATCTTCGGAACCCGATGCGCTACTCGGTGTCTTGGAGCGGGAAGGCGCAGGGGATAGCGAACGGGAGCGAGATGGCGACAGTGATCGCATATCGCGACTATCAATTTCCATCTCATTGGACTCCTCATACTCGTAGACGTGCTCCACAATAACACGTACTTCGGGCTCTGGTGTCTTAGCCCTTTCTTGTAGCTGCTCGAAGAACGCGTCGTTTTGTGCTATCAATTTCTCCCGACGCTTTTGCAAACTGTGCTCCAAGTTGGCAGCACTGGGAAGCGGAGATCTCGAACGCGAACGAGAGTGGGAACGACAACGATTCAAGCGAAGTTGCTCAAAGAGCCTGGCCATGGATTCAGGTGTATCTTCGGGTTCCTTTTCTTCGTCTACTTTAGGCTGCTCAGGCTCCTCGGTTATTTCAATCGATATGGTGGGCACAGGCAGCAGAATCGGAGTTGTCAGCTGTTCAGGTACTGGAGCTGTTATCGGTTCAGGAACTTGAACTGTCATCGCTTCAGGCACTGGAGCTGTTATCGGTTCAGGAATTGGAGCTGTCATCGGTTGAGGAATTGGAGCTGTCATTGGTTCAGGCACTGGAACTGTTATAGGTTCAGGAATCGGCACAGGGGAAGTGGAATTGCTTCGTTGCCGCTCCTCATCCTGTAACCTATCGAAAAGCTCATCGTTTTGCTTAATGCGCCTCTGGCGTCTTGTCTCCAAGCTGCGTGCGATGTTATCCGAGGTGGGCAACGGTGAACGTGATCGCGATCTCGAACGAGAATTGCGTTCTGCTCGCATGGTTTCCACAAAGAGACGCAACTCTTCTCGGCTTGGAACAGGCTCTGAGTTCTCCATGTTCTCATCTAACATAGCATTGATCTCAATGACAGGTTGAGGTAGAGAGACTTCCGAAAGGGTTTCATTGTGTTCCAGCTCCATTTGATCGCTCGAAGGTGTTTCCAACTGGTGATCCTTCTGATGAATTCTCTGCTCTAGATCAGTTATGGTTAGCGGCTGCGATTGTGAGCCTGAGCGTGATCGCGGACGTTCCTCCGTAGCCTCAAAAACCATAGGTACGATGTGATTCAGACCTTCGCCATTTTTGACATCATCTGCAACATTTTGTAGCGGTAACTGATCCACATGAACTTCGTTTCCATTCATTGTAGTTTCCAGCATTTGCAGCACAGATTCACAATTCAATTCACCAGCCATTAAGCCGTTCTCTGTATCGTCGAAGACCTCCAAAGTGTGTTCGTTGTCCACGTCCATGCGATTGGCGACGTTTCTGGGCTGCGGTGAGGGATTACGCGAGCCGGGTCTTGATCTTGAGGGATTTACCGAGGCAGTAAAATCATAAAAGTCACTGATTCCCTCCATGAGCAGACCGTATTGATCCCTCCAAGGCGCCGTATCCGGTTGCTGTACGTTGATGCTTGGTGGTGGCGTTGTTACATGACTTGCTTCCTCCGATTGTCGCCAACGTTCCTCGTAATGATCCATTTCATCGATGCGTGGACTGCGTCGTAGGCCAGGAGAGCCGCGTCGGGGCTGCTCCTCCGTTGCTTGGGAGGTTTGCAGCTTCAAAAGCAAAGGACGAAGCGAAAGCAGAGGCAGAGGCGGAGGTGGAAGCAGAAGCAGGTAATAAGAAGCATATGAAAGGCAAATGGAAAGCGGTTAAAGCAAGCAAGAAAAAGCCTGACCATGTCGGGGTTAAGTAGGCCAATGAACTGTAACTTGGCCTAAACCTGGCACTTACATTGGATTTAATGTCGCTGCCGCTTGACTCCGTTGTCTTGGAGCTCTCCGTGTTGTCCTTGTCCTGGTGTTAAGATATTTTAATTAAAGTACTCTATCCTGTATCCAGAAACACTCACCACTTGCTCCTTGGAGCGCTGCTTGAGTAACGTTGTGGCCGCCAGTTCATTTTGTTCGTTGGTCGCCTCCTCGAACGAGGACGCTTTGGGATTGTTTTTTTCCGGCTCGACAACCTCTTCACCGGAGGCTCTTCTCTCCATTTCCAGTTCCTCCTCGTTGATGGACAAGGCCTTCTCGCGTTTCCAAAACTCCGTGTCCTTGTAGTGCTCGGGCGTCACTTCACCCCAGGGATTTGTGCTTTCCTCGCCGAGCATTTCCAGTGAACCGGCTACATCTGCTGATGGTTTCGCATCCTTTGCAGGACTTCGTTTGTGGCGTCTGTGATGTGACTTTACACGCAGTGTGGGCTCTGTTGTGTACTTGATTGGATTGTAGTCCTCTTTCTCGCCATGTCTCAGCTCCTCTTCCTCGAGAGAAGTGAACATTTTGAGCTCTTCGTCACGTGAGGCGCGTGAATCACGCGATGAATTTGAGCTGCCACTCGAGCGTCGCTTCTTAAAGGCACGTCTTCGTCCCGATCCATCCTCCCTCACCAATGGACGGCTCTTGATACCGTCTAGGGAACGCAAATAGTCCTCGGTATACTGCACATCGGGCACATTGTCCTCCCCCTCAGGTTCCAGACGCTCCTCCTCCGTAAACTGATGCGAACGCTCCTCGGACGGTTGTGTGCTAAACGAGGACTGCGGACTGGAAATGGGATCCACAGAGGAGCCCTCATCGGAAACACCCGGAAACATGAGGGTCTTTGACTTTACCATGTAGGGATCCAAGCTGCTGCTTCCTTGTCCCAGCTGAGTTTTCACCCGCTGCACTACAACGGGTTCTTCGATCTGCTCATTGACTTCCGCCTCTTCGAATCGAGGTGGCGCAATCTTCTTTATGCACGGCTCCTCCACAACAGGAGTTTGGCCCGCATAAAGTGTCTCCTCCTCCGCTTTGGCCGCCTCCAGCATGCGTTGATGCAGCATTACCATTTCCTCCTCCGCCTCCATAAAGAGTCGTGCATTCTCCTCAATTGACCTTTGTTTCCGCTCCAGATTCGTTTTGCCGGCCGCCAAGCGACGTGACTGCTCCAGTATGATGGCCTCCTCCTCGAGTTCACTCTCCGTGGCACTCAACTTGCGTTCTCGCTCCGCTGCCAACAAACGCTCCACAATTTCATCATCTCTCCGCGCCTGATCATCGTCCACTTCCAGGAGACTTCTCTCCGCCGCGGCCTCAGCGAGTTCCCTTTCGCGTTCCACTTCTTGCCGTTTCTGTTCGGCTTCTTGCAGTTTTCTTTCATTCTCCTCTTGTTCGCTTTGTTGCTGCTTTCGTGCGTTTTCCTCTGCTTCGCGTTGTTGTTTTTCCTGCTCTTGCATACGCTTTTCATTTTCCTCGTATTCGCGTTCGCGTTGCTTTGCAGCCTCAAACAATTTTCTTTCGTTTTCTATGCGTTCTCTTTCCTCTTGCTGTTGCTTCTCCTGCTCTTCGCGTTGTCGCTCTGCTTCGATGAGTTTTCTTTCGTTTTCCTCACGCTCTCGCTGCTCGGCTTCCCGCTGCTTTTCCTGCTCTTCACGTTGGCGCTCTGCCTCCAACAATTTTCTTTCATTTTCCTCTCGCTCCCGCTGCTCAGCCTCCCGTTGTCTCTCCGCCTCCAACACCTTTCGCTCGCTTTCAGCCGCCTCGGCCTTTTCACGCTCCTTGGCCAACTTGGACTCGGCCTCCGCCAGCTGTTTGCGTGTCTCCTCCTCAATTTGACGCTGGCGCTCCAATTCAGCAGCCAGCGCCTTTCTCTTATCCTCCGGCGACTCCAAGCGGAAGCCATTGCTATAGGGAACTCCGTCCTGCATAACATTGCTACCGAATGCCGCTTCTCGTGCTGCCGCCTCGGCTAGTTCCTTATCCAGCCGATCCCTTAGACGTGGCAGCTCCTGTGCATCGGCAGCAACATCGGTGGCCTCGTTGGCGTTTGGATGCCGACATGTCCAGTGATAGAGATGCTGTGCCACAAAGGCGAACTCCAAGGCACCCAAGTAGCCTATGATGAGCGAGAAAAGCAATTCTCCGACGCCGGTGAGCATCTCATCAGCCGCCATGCTTCACTCCTACTGATCCTACCACTTCGCGGCTTCTTTTACTCTTACTGCTCTTGCGTAATGCTCTGAGCTGCGTCTGCCAGGCACACACGGTTCGCCAGCCACAACTGCAATGTCTGGGATGGGAATAGACACTGCCTACGTATTATATAAAACTCAACACGCACTCAATTCGGCCCACACTCGAGGCACCCCAGAAAAAGCACTCGGAAAATCACTCTCGCGGCACTCAGGGCACCAGTGATTAGGTAATTCAATTAAAATTTTCGCTAGTGCGAAAATCGTGCGAAAATTGACGAGTGTTGTGGGGGGGAAAATTCACACAAAAATTCCGGATACCTTTATATAAATATATCTTTTGATATCTTAGCACTTTTCACTTATTTTGTTATTATTTTTCCCCTTTTGCACGAGGGGTCGTAGGAGCTGCGTTTGTGCTGCACGCGGCGGAGGCACAGTTGTTGCCAGTTAATCGATCGTCTTGCAACTGATTAATGCGACTGACTAAGGGCCCGACACTCAAGTGATTCACACGACAAAGCCGCTAATTGGCCACAAGAACACCGAGAAAGAGCGAGAGAGAGAACGCACGGTACACAGAGTGGGAGACTGTGAGAGAGAGGGAGGGAGAGTGCGAGCGGGTGTGCAACTATTTTGGCAACAGCTTGACAAATCGAAATTGGCCAACGGCAAACAAAAAATAAACGTTTCTAATCAGCACGGCATGTAAATACCGAATGAATGTTTTGAAACAAATGAGTTCAGAAAATATTTGTGAATTTTCTTATTTTGTTTTCTGTTTTCCAATTTTCCGATTTTTCCGTTTGCTATTTATGTTTTTTAATAGCATTTTTTCACATTTTCTTTGCGCGTGGCCTTTGCGTTCCGTTGCATTGTCAATGTCGCGTCGTTGCCACAGTTGTTGCTGCCATAAATCTGTGGCAACACACAACACACACTCGCATTAATTGCGAATAATAAACAACAATTCGAAGCGTTAAGAAAAAAAGAAACAACTTAAAAACTGTTTTTAAGTATTGCTCTTTTTTGTGTGTTTGCTTTGCTCATAAATATCTGAAAAATGTGCCAAAAATAAATGGGTCGTCGCCTGTCGGTTGATTTGTTTGTTGTTAATTTGCATTTGGTTTTTGTTTGAGACGAAAGCGAAAGTGCCCAAAGCAGCAAAAACAATAACAGAAATAATGAGTAGAAATGCTTGACAGCATACAACAAAGAGGGCGTGACCAATCGCCCTAAAGAACACACACTATATTCAATGCCAAAGAGATCGAGAGCAAACAAAAACGGAGGGATTAGCTAGAAGAGTTCTTTCAGAATTAAGTACTAAGATTAGTTTGATGAATTTTTATTAAGAGACATAAATTAATTTAAAAATGTATAGTAGGTTTAAGTAGCTATAAAATGTTTTTAAGAAGTAATTAGAAAGTTCTTCAAAAACATTTTATTTGAAACCAATTTTAAATTTATAATTTTTTGTCTGCTTTTAACTTATCCCTTCTTTAACAAATACACCCGACTATTAATTTTAAGCTTTATTACGATTATTGTCACAATATTTGCCTTGACTTGAAGCCCATATTTTTAGCACTGTCAACACAAATTTCAGTAGCCCATTTGATGGGCTTTTCTTTTGCTTTTCTTTTCTATGATTGCCACTCACTGATTGCTAGCCGGGAATAAATATCTCGTGAGCTACGCACGATGTCAACACGTCAAGCAGCAATGTCTTGAAATGAACTGTCAGTTGGCAGTGTCGCATTTTAGCCCTGGTAATGGCCAACGTGCAATGTGGCCAAGGGAAGCGCTCACATATTCTATTCTTTTTAATGGCACAACATATGAAGTTCAATGAAAATGCCAAAGCTCTCAGAACAGAAATATTGAAAGGGAATTAGGGGGAAAACTGAGCGGACACACCTTGTCCATTAAAGGTTGCGCGACAGATAATAAAAAAGCAGAGCTCTGAGCTAAAACTAAAACTACAGCAAAGGGCAAAGAGCAGCGTGTGCTCAAATTCAATTAAAAGCTAGAGGAAATAAAGAATCAGCCTGAAAGTATGCTACGATTTTTTACTTAGCGAATGAAACTCAAATCGCAGCAAGTCATTAGCACAGTGGGTGTGGGTGGTTGTGGTTGGGCGTGGGTGATGTACTCGGGACAAGCTTAAACTAACACTCACCTCATCACAGCCCGTGCAGCGGGGTTTCAGCATTTCCGCATAATGACGCTCGCAATAGACCTTGTCATCGTGGACACAGTAGGTGAGATCCACGAGCAGCTCGTTGCAGGTGCTGCACGTAAAGCACTTTGGATGCCACATGACACTCTCGACGAATTTGGGTGCAGCCACAATTAGTTCACCGGCACCAATCTCATTATCACAGTGCGCACAATGCTCATCATAGGGCGCATCCTTGATATAAGCTGCAAGCAACGGAAATAATCAAAATTAATTAAGTTTTATAATTAATTCTTTTGCTGAACTTACCTATGTCAAGTGCAATTTCATTTCTTGCAGTGACAAAGTCCTCGAAGGATGCCTCATGCTGCAACTCCAAATGCTTGCAGTGCTCCAATGATAGATCCTGCTTGGGCAGTTGATATGAGATCTGCTGCTCACGCAAACGCGCCCCTTCGCTGCCCAAACGTGGCACCTTCTCTTCAGGCAGCTGATCGAAGTATCGATTCACTCTCGAGGAGACGCGTACACCTGGCGGCACCCACGTGTAGCCCAAGTCTCTTGGCTCCACACCCGAGTCCGCTGGCGAGACCAATTTAAAGCCCAATCTCTCGTGCACATTGGTCGTCTGTTGTTGGTAAATGGCATGTGCCTCTCGCGGACACTTACAGGACTGGCAAGTCTTCCTAAAAATAGAAAGAATAAGGGAGGTAAGTAAGGTAAGTTTTTATAACATAACTCCAAGCTCCGCTTAGTAATGTAACTTTCATATGCATGGCTATCTGTCTCCTCCCAACCCATCAAACGCAAAATAAATTCTCTTAATTATAGGTTAACATCCCACAGGTATAATCTATATAATTATCACGTCATAGTCTAAACCACTTAACAAGTTCACAACAGCTTAACTTGTGTAGAGTGCACTGCTACAATGAACTTCCGCTATTTGTAAACGGCGCCAGTGAAAGCTTACGGGGTGGCGCCATCTAACGTGAGCTTTCGTGCGTATTATGTTGTACTACGGTGCTTACCTTACAATGAGATCGTAAATTTCTTTTTTATCGAATACTTTGCAGTAAATATTGAGGACATTAAGGCACGCATAGTGCATACCCGTCCAGGGCACATCGGAAGCTAATGCCGCCCACAGGGGGCACTCAGCGTGACGGTCCAGATCGAGCATTTTCACCATTTTATGTTGACTTTACGATACTTTATGGCAACTTTTCTTGAAGTTAACTGCACTTTGTACTCGGCAGAGAACTTGAAACTTTTATTATGATTATGTTTGTTATGATTATTGCTTATTATTTTTGCTTTTATTTCACTTTTAAATTAACTTGCTTTCTTTTGCTCTCCCGGATTCATTTAAAGTTTTACTCGTATCTTCTGTATGTGTATCTGTATTTGTTTCGGTTTCGGTTGCTGTTTCTGCTTCGTTTTTATATCTGTTTCTGCGTTTTTTTTTTTCTTCTTTTCTGTTTGAATCATCAAAATTGTTGGTTTGTTTTGGTCTTGGAAACGGCCTCTTAAGCAGTTGGACGCCTCGAATCGCGTATTAAGAAGAAATTGAGAATCAGTTAAAACACCTCTCGTTTGGCACGTCTGCAGCTGTATCTGTATCTATAGCCGTGTATCTATATCTTTGTCTGTGCTGTGGATTATTTGCTCATTGACATTTTGATTAAGGTGTTAAGTTGAACCTCTGTTCATGTGTTTGCTAAACAAACGATACATTTTAAATGCTCGCATTTGTTTACTATCGAATATTTATTTATATACGCCCAAAATAAGAAAACAGAAATAAGAATAAATGCTTAGTTTATTGTGGAATGGCTAAAACATTGCAATTAATTGACTGTTTACTTATTTTTCAATTAGATAAAAGTAATCAGCGTCATAAATACACTCACACCCAACCAACTCACACTTAAATGCCCAAATGATGGAATGGGGCATCATTCGGCATGAGCTCATATGATATGTTTAAATGCCATGCCAGCTACCGATCCAAGCTAAAATGACCAGCACTTTGGTCATACCCCTCCACTCAAAGAGACTCCCATAAAAAGAAGGCAGAACCAAAGGTAAAGGTAAAGCTGAAGGTAAAGGTAAAGGCATCAGTGCATGCCTGAAGGCAACTTTCTGATAAGATTAATAAAAATGCCGACTTTGCCACACAGACAGCAACTGTTGGGGTGACTGTGTGATGTCATCGAAATTTTGGGGGGGGTGGGGAAAACAGGAGGAAATAAAACTAAAAGATTGTCAACTGCCACGAAAGTGAAACGAAATGGAATAACACCCAGTACGTAATAATGTTAAAAAATAGACCATGAGTAAATGTTCGAGTCAGATAAGCCGCTTCAAGCTGATTTCTTTAAATTATGTAGATGGAGACACAAGAGAGAGAGAGTGAGAGAGAGGGAAAAATGCACTGCAAAAATCACTCGATGACCTTTTATAGACTTGATTCAGAACTAAGCGCCAATTGAGGAACTCTCGCTAATTGCTCACGACTTTGATGCGGAAAATGCAACAGGTTTGCAATAAAGTCAACAACTGAGCACAAGAGGAAGCTGGAGTGTTGAAGGGGGAGGAAGTAGCTGGGAAGTTGTGGCATAAATAATTCTAATTAAAAAATTCAAGTAGAAATACTGTATACTTATGAATCATATGCGTTATGTCTTTGTGTACTGCCATCAAGATCAAATTATGTTTCTCTTTTTGCATTCGAAATGCGCAAAGTATTTTACGTTTCTTTCCTCTTCGTTTGGGGTCAAACAGATAATTTAGATAGCAATCTCTTTTTAATTTAAAACCATTTTTCTGCGCTCAACGGGGTATGATGAGTAAGCGTATTGCTTTTCTTCGATTCGTATGATAAATGGAAATAATGGCAAGCATTTAAATTCATTGAAGAAAATATCTAGTAAATCTGAAACTTTTGTAACGAAAGTCGAACAGATTTGAGCAATTTAGTACGTCCCCTTTGGGCTTCATTAGTTATGCAAATATCTGATCTTAGTTAAAATAGAAATTAATAGATTTCTACGAAAAAAGATACGCAGCGAAGAAATTTCGCTCGTTTTATTTGCAGCTCTATCAACAGATAACAGCAAATGCACCTCTTAAGTATGTATGCGTGTCCTTGTGTGTGTTGGAGCCATACTCTATGTAAAAAATCTCAGTTTCTGTTTGTTCCACAAAGTAGTCACCGTTGGCGGTTCTGCGACAGCTGCGGGATGCGCAGCGTTATCAGAGAATAAACAATTATTATGCTATTAAAACGTGTTCGTTTCAGATTATACCAACTGACAATGAGACAACATTCATATGTGCGTATTTAATTTGCCATATCAACTTTGTGACAGTTGTGCGTTTATCAACGAAAATAGCGCAGATTTTATTCAATCGACATTATTGTGACAAAATCACAATTAAAATAACTGATAGACCAATCAGCAGTATGTGCATTATATACCGCAACGTTATCTGTCTGAAACCCCAAATGATACTCTGTAGTCTGAACGCTTAACTTAATGGACGTGCTTAAGTGGTACAATTATTTAATAGCTTTTTTCGGACACTTTTTAATTAGCTTAACGAGCCGCTTGGGCGCAACCAACTTAATGCTTCAAAAGTATTGAACCGCCAACTTAACACTTCACATTGAGCTAAGCGCAGCCAACTTGACGCATTTGAAATGATTGAAGCGCAGCTGACTTTGCCCAGAAAAAACTGCCGAACACAAAAATGTATAGTTTACTTTGAATATGGAATACTTCATACGCCTTTAGCGATACAGGGTACAAAAACATAACGCACACGGCTGAAACAAAAAGCGAAGAAGTCGCTGCCAAACTTTTTGCTGTCAAATAAATGTAATTAAAAGCCAGCAAGTGTTCCACAAACAAACACTCACACACACAAACATCCATAGTACACAGACAGGCGACAGCTTTTTCTGTAGCCCGCAGCATTTGGCAATTTTTTCGCTTGAGAGGAAGCGAGATGCAGGCAGACAAAAGAGGTGAGGGCAGGAGAGCAGCAGTCACAGTCAACAATTACAATTGATAAGCCCCAAAGTCACTTTCATTTATATGCTTATACGCAAAGGGCCGACAATTGGAAAACTTTTGGCGACAAACTGACATTTCCCTTAACAAAAGGGGGCGATTCCCTTCCAGTTTCCAGGGCACCAGAGCACCAAGCACTTTTCTATCAGACCGCTGTTTAGTGTCTGCAATTTGCTTTTTGCTGGCTTGTTGGCTTCTGCTTTACATGCAACGCACACACACAGACACTTGTTCGCACTGACCTTCCTTCCCCGCTGGGATAGGAAAATCCAATTTTCCACAATAATTGAACATGTTGCGCCATAAACAATAAACAATAAAAGCGCGCATTAAAGTCAACGCTAGAGTGCAACAAATCTCAATTATGAGCTTGCAGTGTCGAGCTCAGCGCAAGGTGTGTGTCTGTCTGTCCGTGCGTATGTGTGTGTGTGTGTGGGGAGGGAGGTGAATAGAACGATATCCAACTAAAAGCTTAACCGTTCTCTCACCCACGCGATTTAAGAGCGCTCTCTTTCGATTAAATGACTTTTAATGCGATTACGACGACAGCAACAATAGTGCACAGAATAATGCATTCTACTGAGGCTAGTGGCCTACATAACGACTTGGTAAATAAGTTTATAAATTATGCGTGTAGCTGGCCAGCAACCACCACTAATTGAATCAGTGAGCAGCGAACCAATCATAATATCACTCTAAGGTATACAGGGCAGAGAGGGAGAGGAGATTAAGAGCACAAGGGCTGAGAGGATTGGAAGAGAGAGATGCTAGCTGTGAGGGAGATGAAACTGCGACTAAAAGCTTCCGCCACAAATTGATGCTCAGCTGCAATTCTTGTTGTTGTTGTTGTTTTTCTAGCGATGACAACGCAGAAGGAGCAGGCATTATTTATGCTTTATGACTTGCACACAAATACATAGACGAATGCACGCGTACATGTAAAAATTACTTTCATTTGCACACATTACTTTGTGTATATGTACATATGTATGTATGTATGTGTGTTTGTTTGTATTTAAATGTCAAATTGCATTAAGCTTTGTGAATTATCATGGCCTTGCGAGCACATTAGTATTTGTATTTTTGCATTGGATTTACTTTACTTTCCACGCCCTTTGCCCCTTTTGTGGAAGCGGATGACATTTTCACGAAATCTGCTCACAATCTGTTGTTAATTTTCGAAAAATCATGCTATTTTTAAACACAAAGCGGGATTATGGATGCATGCACTTTGCCATTCGCCCATTAATTCTCCACTGAGTACTTCTTATCTTATCGCGTTTTCAATTTGTATTTAATAAAATTAGGAAATTTATGTGACGTTTGTTTCACTAATTTCAAACAAAGTCTGTTGTTTTGGCCAACGAATTTCACATATTTTTCGTAAATGCTTTTTGTTTAAACAGATGTGGTAGTACTTAAACAATATCGCGCTTTTTTAATTAAATCGTAAAAGGGTAAGCAGATCTCGCCAGGTAAATAAGAGAACTGAGTTCTAGCCCTAAAATTATGATTTAAAATGTTTACAGTATTATAAATTTGCTAGTTTTATAATTAGCCCAAGCTGTCACTTGCTTAAGACAACAACCAAAACATCAACAACTATGACGAATGAAAATATTTTGGGCAAATTAATGAAAAACATGATTTTCTTTTTTTGGCTGCCTGTAGTACTACAGTATTTTCTCATGTTTACACCTAGCAATAACCGCAAATGGATTAATGTAAACAAAAATATGCCAACAATTGGCGTTTTGTTTGTTTGTATGTAGATACAGATACAGATACAGATACGGCGGAAAAATATGAGATAAGTCTAAGAATTCAGTGAACACTTGAACTTGAGATTGAAATTTATTCAAAGCCAAAGCACAGACGTCACAACCACAGAATCGAAACAAATGATTGTCATATTAAATTTTGTTATAATTAAATTTAATATTCATTTTAAATTTTTATTGTGTCTTTGCACCTCTTTTGCGCGCACATCAAAAGGTAAACAAAACGCTTGAAACCAAGTAAAAGCGAAACAGAAAACGCGTCCGGAAAGTCGCGTGGGAAACGCGCGCGTTAACGAAGCGAGAATAAAGGGCGTTGAAATCGCCGCGACGACAACCGCACCGTTACACAAGTCAATTCTAACTGAACTCTGCGTCGGCGTCGTCGTCTGGTCTGGTGCCTCGTTGTGGTTGTGTTTGTTGTTGTCGGCAAACGAACGACGACGCCGCCGCAGCCGAAGCGTAGCGCTAACGAAGCTCCCTCTAGCAGCTGCGCTGCTGAAAGAAAGCAAACGGTAAGAATACTCCACTACTACGTGGGAGACAATCGAAAGCCGCACAAAGAGAGAGAGAGGTAGAGTGAGAGCGTAAGTGAAAGAGCACAAAGGGAGGCGATAATGACACCGCACTCACTGCGTTTGCCGGCAACCGCTTATTAGCAAACCGAATGCATTGACTTCTGCTCTCTTTTATTTAGTTTTCAGTAAATACGACACACGTGTGTGTGCGGTCTGTGTGAGTATTCGCCCTGCTCACTTGCAACGTTAATCAGTCAACAGGTAGTGCGCTTGGCTGCCTTACGGTGGTCTTTACTTGAGTTGAGTATCATTTTGGGGCACGTGGATAATTAATGGCCGCCAGACATTGCATTTATTAGTGATGTGGCATTAGCCAAATGTAGACCAGGGATGCGGCACGCTACGCTTCCGCTGCCGCTGCACCACCAGCGGGCGGGGAAAGCCGGCCAAGGTCACAGTCAAGTGGCCAACTGGCAGCCACATTTATCAAGTGGCGGCGACAAGTTGCTTGTTTTGATTACCACATCCAACGGAATCAGTAAAACATGCAACAAATTACAAATATTTATAAACAAAAGACTCGCAACTTAGTAGACGCCGCAAAATGCCAATTGAAATGTTATAGATTAAAGAAGGAGGCGGTGGGCAAGGGGGCGTGGTAAGAGCGGGGAAAGCACATTGTCAGCAACCATAGAAAATCCATAAAGACAACGCAAATGGCCCGTAAAAATATTATGATGCCATTGAATGTGGCCCGAGTTGCAGATACCCTGTCTTTAGTGGTATAGTGGGGTATAGGCAAAACTTGTAGTGTTAGAAAACGGAAAGTATTAGGAAGTTTTTAAATGGCTGATTGTCTGCTCGATTAACTAAGGTTTTGTTGGTATATTTAATATAGAAACACTGCTTTATTGCCCTTTTCTCGTAATAACAGTGTTGTAAAAGCTTATAAAGTTTTTAAAGTTAGTTGATAGCTGTTAAGCAATTTATTTTATAGCACTTCACTGAAGTCTTTGAACATAGCTTACCATTTTTACATCATTAAAAGCACAAATATCTAACAAAACAACCCTAAATTAACGGTAATTAGAGTGTCATCTCTAGCAAAACTTCTCGGATGCTTTCCATAAGGTTCTCCCACTAAAGTTATTTACTTCCTTAAATTACCTTAAATTCCAAATTCAAATTAACAATTTAAAAGCTTAAATACTCTATTAAAAATATCTTTCACATATGCTGACAACCCTGTTCCCTACCCAAGTGTATGCAAATGTCGGTTTTATGAAAATATTTTGACTACGCTTATTATTTTTGCTGCCGTTCAGTTGGCCAGCACTTTGGTAAATTTTGTATATTTGCACTAAAAATATACAAACGTGAGCAAAGTGTTGGCAGCAAGCAGAAGCAGAGTGGAGGCTACAGGGGTGGAGGGGGGCGTGGTTTGTGGCAAAGTGAGGGCCAAGTGTTTTCATTCATGGAAGTCAAGACTTTGAGACTCTGATGGACAGCACACGCATCGAGGGGTACCAAAACTTTTCATCCATCTCACTTTTCGCCATGACGTTAGCAGAAGTACTACCCCACCGCCCACCTAGCCACACCCCCCTCCAAGATTATCAGAGGAAAAACACAGCAAAAAAAAGATAAAGATTCATTGCGTGCTTTTTGAGGAACGGGGCGTAATTTATGAGATTTTTGTTGTTTTTAATGCACAAATCGCGAACGCCGTAAACATTAATGATTAATTGGATTCAATTGTGTAGTATTGTGGAAGGGGTGGGGCAGGGGGGCGGTGCAGGGGCAGGGGTTAGGGCAGTCAGCAATATGAGCCATGTCAGCGAGTCTTGGCCACGTTAGCTGCTTACGTACTCCCTACGTCTGTACTTTGTAGGTGTACTCAAGATTGATGACTGCTCACATCTTGGGGAGTGACAAAGAGGGGGTATAAGGGGAAGAATGCTCTTAATTAGAGGCGCACGTTTGGTCAAAGCCAAGCCTTACAAATTGCATACATTATTAACTCTGGCCAAGTCAAAAAGAGTGAGTGGGAGAGGGGTATGGAGAGGGGTAGGGATAGGGTGAGACTGACGGAGTGTGAGCGGTATAGCAAGGCCTTCTATCAACTTGATAAGCAGCAACATTAAACAAAGAAAAGTATAAAAGTGCTGACAAGCAAACAAGACTGTAATATACCCTGTGTCAATACAGGGTACACTTTAGGCATGTATGTAAGTGAGTGATAGCAATCACTTACCCTATTCCTCGCTCTCTACTTAATTTTTGTTCGTATTTTGTAGCATTTATTATGTAGATTTTAGGATTTTGTTTCAACAAATGTAAGCCCAAAAGGGGCTTGGCATCAATAACATGTCATATACCTGATCTGCCAGAACTTATAGAGTCTACACGCCAATTTTAGAGTATCAAACCCCAACCAAAGCTGAGATTCTCAAGCTTTTATAGACGGCTGATAAAATCGAGCCTCTTTCTACCTGTTTATAAACCTTTTAAACTTGTACAGGGTATTTAAAAAGGGTAAACTCTGTATTTTTTTATGCAATTACAAAACGCGCAAAACGTGACTTAAGCGATGATGAAGTTATTGATGGGAATATGCCGGAATCAAGTTGGATTAATAAAAAAGACGCAAAATAATATCATATAAAGATACTGTAAAAAGTTGCTTAAACGCATTTCGAGCATGTTGGCTATGCAAATAAAGGCAGAAGATACAGTCAGAGCCATAAATAAACCAACCGATGACGGAAGTGCAGTGTCACAAAAGTAATAAATCATAAAATGGATTTAAAGGGAATTGTGATCAGTTGAAGTTTCGAGTTACAGTATCTCCTCAATTTCGCTTAAAGAAAAAAACATAGCATACTTCACGGCGACTTTAAAAATACAACATGAAAAAATATGAAAAATTTGAATTTGCTGCAGACTAAAAAACATATTAAAACTAATATAGCTAGTAAATAAACATATTTTACCTCCAATCAATTTAAGATTTGTAAATTTTTGTGGAAATAAACACACTACTAAGTCATGCTAAGATCAAGATGGGCATTTTATGTGGAATTTGAAGAATAAGTAGCTATGCTATGATTTTTTAATACGCATTTTTGATAGAATTATGATAATTTTCGGTAAACACCCACTTCACTCATTGATTATATATGAATAACAAGTGCTGCTTTAAATAAACACAGATGTTATAAATGATATAAATGATTAAACAATTCAATGGGCAAATGTATAAATTTGAAATGTTTTTTTTAAATATTATGTATGAACATTTAATTAGTATAGCACAAGAAATTGTAAATAGCAAAGTGAAGTTGATTTATTTGTGCGGTTTATTTTGAGATAGAAAACCTTGGACTTGAAGACATTTATCTGTGGATTTTATTGGGTTTTATTTATATGCATTTGATGCGCAATGTTTATTACAGAATCCATCTATCAATAGATCCAATTGGTCGTAAATATTGATACAAACTTGATTCGTGTGCGAGCCTTACAAAACTGTAATGAGCTCTGTCTCTCTCTGTGTCTCTCTCTCTCGGTGCCTTCTCTTTCGCTCTGTTTGTTTACCTGAACGTCGATGATACATGTGGCTGTCATTTGCCGTTTTTAATTACAGCTGCCTTGAGGTAAAACACAACACAACAGCAATCACAACATTATCCGCATACATAGTTATCTATGTTACTTACAGATACACGTATCTTGCTGCCTGTCGCTCTACCATTACCTTTAAAGCCATTATTTACAGGTAGCACAGCCTCTGATTTGTTTTTGTTTCCCTATCCATTAAAATTCGCATTATATATAATACACTCGTCCGATTTTCGAGTTGGACCTGATTTGTGGCAGAAACATCACATGATCTTGACCAAACATTGATGTGTTTATACTAGTGCCCAGTAAAATATCATTTGCCATCATCTGCAACCGTTAAATGGATTTTTCTTTTTGGGACTTGAACCATTTGGTTTTGGTAGCTGGCTATACGAGACGGCGCTACTAATTGGGTTTAATGGGGGGCACCAGCTCTTGTTCAGAGACAGCGAATTGGAATTGAGCCATACGATTTATTTGACACACAAACTATATACAAATTGCGTCAGATCGAAGCGGTAAATTCACTATCATTAAGGCAATAACTTTCTTGTTCCTCTGTAATTTGTAATTTCGCAATTGTGCTCACTTAAAATGAGAAATTCGATCAATAAACATACAAAATATTTGAAATGAGTGCGAAAATATGCAAAACAGCAGCTAAAAATCGACAACACAATAGAGAGAGAAAAAAAACCATAGTTTATTTGAAATTTTCATGCTTTTCGCCAGTCAAAGATTGATGATCAATTAAAATACTTTTCGGTTTTTGCCAACGAAATTCATTCAGTCATAATTATCACACAATAACTCGTAAAATTTGCCCGTGGCTGTCGGACGTTCATTAAACTATATAGCGGAATAACTAGCGATGGGAGATTTCTATAATTGCTAACGATCGCGTGAATTCACAATTCAAATCTAACGAGAATTCTGGTTAGAAATCTTTAAAGATGAATATCGATTGAGACTCACCTATCATTGTACTGCTTGCCGATAGATGGCGTACTGGTCAACAAAAGCGCCGTTGATTTCTTACGCCTGATGGCCATGTGACGTTCACGTGTTGGAAACTTTGGTTGTTTTTTAACCAACACTGGCTGCACCTCAAAGACATCACATGACCCTGACGTCGACGTGGCCGCGGTCGACAGCAACTTCAGCTGCATTTTAAACGAAACTTTGTTGCTGTTACTGTTAAACGCGCACGACAACAAATGAGCACGCAACTTTAAAATGTAAACAATGACAGCAGTTGACAGGCTGCTAAGCTATCTATAGCGGTCATATATAATGCGTGTGCCGATAAGCAATTTACACACACACACACACACAAACGTGCTCTCAGTTGCAGTGACGCTAAGCACAAACACTGTCAAAGAGCGCAAGAGAACGGGAGTGCGGCAGACCAAGAGAGCGGGAGAGCGGGTTTAGCAAAGAGCAACTGTGTACCGAAAGCTTTGCTTGCGACTGGCGACAGACACAAAGATTACAAACGAACTCCGACTAATTGTATGCACCTGCACTCACAAACGAAGCGAATTCGTTTTCGATGGCAGCGGATCGTGTGGGCAACGCGCAAACGATGAAAAACAACTGTTAAATTTGCAAACAGTGCCAAAGCCGACAATTGAGCGTGAGTCAAACTATGGAGAAAAAAATTAAAAATACGACGACGGCGACAGAGCAGCAACAGCAGCAGCGCGACTTAAATGCGGGCACGAAGCTGAAGCTCCGTTAAGCAAGCAATAAAAGTTAAAATCGCCGACGTATGAATAAACACGAGGCTCACCAGCAGACGTTCGTCAGTCAATCAAGCAGTCTGACTGTCTGTCTGTCAGCTTTACTCAATGTCAGCTGGTTTATTACTCAACCGTTTGGCCCTAAAAAGGGCTGCAAAAACTGCACACTCCGCGACTGAACTTGAGCTAAACCCAAAAGTTGAGCATTAATTGCAACATTTCAATGGAAGCCTACACTCATGCTCAAGCTCTTATTGCCCCAATCGAAATCAATTTAAAGCTAAAGCTTTCAAAGGCAAGCGAGAGAGTGTGTAAGAGAGACAAAGAAGAGCACACAAAAGAACTAAAAGCAAGTCAAGGTCTTTAATTACAAATTAATTGCCAATGCAGCAAGTGAAGCGAACATCAGCCGAATGCCGAATGTCGAGCCGAAGTGCGAGCCGAGTGAGACAAGCGCTCAACGACTGATAGCACGATCGCACCCAGTGGACTTGAGCTACGCCCCCCTGCGGACAGTGCAAAAAGTTTTGGATGACACGCTGAGTTTTTTATGGGGCAGATAATGATTTTGTTGCTCTTTTTTGTGTCTGTTTAGTAAGTTAATAGACATTTGGTGTTTTAGGCATTCCAATTAAAGCTAAGAGTCTCTTCGATTTACCCGTTTGACAAACTGCCAACAATTTAACTTTTCACTGCAGATTTTTTATCTGTTCTCATCACCATACAATTTGTGGACATTTCTTTGCTCAATTTAATTGACTTCCGTGCAGTTAAAATGAGTTTTCGTTATTTACGAAATAAGTTTATTTATTTATTATAATTTTGCATTTATTACCAACATTCTTGGCCATTAATGTCAAGCAGGCCGACAATAAAAAAGGTTTATGGAGGAAAACCAGAATAAATCAATTGAATTAAAGCAAAAGGTGATTACAAATCGCAACCAACAAAAAAATGCAAAATAAAGAAATTAAAACGCTCATACGCCCCGTATATCATCAGAAGTTGCGCCCAGTTGCCCCGCCCTAATGAATTTGGCGTACGGCCAGCATCAAAATGAAAATGGAAAATGGAAATGAAAATGAAAATGCAAACAAAACCGCAGTTAGACAAAAGGAGAGCGAAACTAATTTCACAAATTAATAGCGTAATTTGAATTTGTGGCCAGAATGGGGAAACCATTAAGTGTTTATGCCAATTGGCCAAACGCTTCGCATTCTAATTTCCCACTCGCATAATTATATTTATTACATAAAGTACTAGATAGTACAATTAGAAGAGCATCAATTGCACCATTAACAGTTCCATTAAATGCCAACTAAATAAATTGAATATTTATTTTTGTATTGCATTGCCATAAATTATGATTGCATGCCATTGCGCCCACAGTTGGATGAGGATGCCTTTAGCCATTGCGGTTTTACCGTTTAATTTGACGTTTTGTTTTTCTTTCAAGTTTTATGATCAAAATAATTCTTGGCAACCGGCTGCTCAACGATGACGCATTATTTATTTATCTTTTTGCCCAAAAACGGTACCAGGCGGTCGTCCATAATGAGGAGGTGACAGACGGACAGACAGAATATATTGATTTTATTTAACAAATCGACATTTTCCACAAACTGTGCTATAAATAACTATAAACGCAAGCGAATTGTGTGAGCGCCATCTAGCGGTAGTTGTACCAACGCGCTTGTCAGCTTTTGTAAAAGCTTTTACAGTGGCGGTCGTTGAAAGTGACAGCTTGCTCTACACTACATGCGTTGCGTATACGCAGTGTATGTAGTGTAATTATTTATTGGTAGCTAGAACAAACACTCACCTCCAATCGTGGGCCGCAAAACCGGGACACTCTGATTTACACTGCTCGCAGCGCACGCCGTCGTCCACTTCGCGTATTATGACACCCTGTAATTAGTCATTTTTAATTGCATTATTAACTATGGCATGGATGAATGTAAAATAATAATTATTAAAAAGAGAATATTTTAGAAAGCAAGTAGTGGGCTTGAAGAGTGGTTAGAAACCGAGTATACCCTGTAAATATATTTTTTATATGATAAATAATGAGCAAATCTGACTTTGATTTAAACAAAAGGTAGAAAAATCGCTTTTCGTTACTAAGGGAATGTTTCAGAATGTGAGCAGTGGTTACGAGTTGAATATACCCGGTAAATTTATTTTTTGTATTAACAATAACCGAAGTGTGCTTGAAAATAGTAATATATTAATAAATATAAGAAAATATAAATAAATTAAATTTAAGAAAATATTTAAAAAGTGAGCAGTGGTTGTACAAAATAGTTACAAGTATACCCTGTAAACAAATTTTTATACTCAAAAATAATCAAACTTGCAGCTCAAGTTTAACTAATTTTATCAATATAAATATACTTTAAGTACTACTTATATACCCTATAGGACCCACTTTAAAGGGTATTTGGCAATTATAAACTTTAATTGCTGCAGTGTTCATTTAAGCGACATGTGCTTATTTGGTGCCTTTCTTTAAATCGTTTCGAGATACAAATGCAGATACAGATGCAGCTACAATTGCAGTTGCCCGAGAGGTCAACAGTCAGAGCAAGAGGCTTAGAGGGCAAGCAGCGGCACTTGTGCCAAAATTACACCAAAATATATGTACAGTGTGTTAGTGTGTGTGTGTGTGTGTGTGTGTGACTTGCAACAAAAACAAACTACAACTTGGCACGTTTCCATTCCGATTCTGGCCATGTTTCTTTGTCACTGAGTTTTGTTGCTCCTCTTTACTTTTGTGGCTGCCAAACTGCAGTAAAATTTGCTGGCATTTTATTTAGTAATTTTTAATTTAAGTTTTTTGTGTTTTAGTTTCGCTTTTACTTCTTTTTTTGTGGCTTTGCTGCACATTAATATTCAGAATGCAGTGAAGCAAAGCTTTGAGTGCATTTCAAAATTGAGACCTCATTTTTTTCAGTTTTGGCGGCGCTTCCCTTTGACTCCGCCCTCGCTCCCTACTTCGCCCCCCTTTGGCCCTTTGGCTGTCTTTTGCTGGCACTCGTCGAATCCAACGATAATTGTGACACGTCGCACACTGAAAATCGATGCTGACCCAGTTGAAAGCCAACTTTGGTTGGCTCCTCTGCTGGCAGGATGAATGGTTATGGTTGTTGGCCAAATGGGCGACAAAAGCCATCAGACAATGCTGCCGTTTATTTGCGAGGACAACTGACGAATGCGGCATTAAGTTGCAACTTGTCTACTCAACTGGGCAAATGTTTGACTTCCACTTAACTTGGCCCAAACTCTGACTCCAGCTCTGCTCTCTGCCCTGGTCTGCTCTTTGGCTTTTTTGCTGTTGTTTGCAAATCCACATGGCTTAATGATGTGGCAATTAAGCACATGACAATCACAATAAATCTATAATGCATACAGAATAGCGTAGAAATGTTTACAAAATTCTACACAAAATTAACAGACATGACATTTCAAATATCAGCTAAGAGCGAAAAGGGGAAATCACAGAGGCAGTCAATAAATTGTTATTAATAGCCAAATAATTATAAGTTCATACGAGTTTCCTTTCATTTAATGATATGAAGTTAAATGCTGAGAAACTTAAAAAAGATTTTATATTTTAATACAAAACACTTTGATTTATTTTATATTAAATTAAAACATTTTAAGAAATATATAAAAAATAAATTAAGCTCAAACTATACAAATATTGGTTAGAAATTCAAGTCCACAAAACACATTAATTTAAACTAAATTTTAATGAACAAAACTCGAGTCTGTATATGGTTGATAAAATAAATATGAATAAATTAAATAAACTACAAGCTTTCTATTTCAATTTAAGCCAGAAAATGTCAACAAAAAAAATTAATTTAACAGTTTTTTCCGCAAATTAACAAAAAAGTTAAAAACAAATTTGAGAAAGATTTGACATTAAATTGAAGACCGCCAAACAAACTAATTGAAATATATTTAAATATATAAAAAATCCCAGCTTAGTAAGCTACTTAAAATAAAAAAAATCAACTAAAAAGTCGAGCGAATCGACTGTAAAAGGCCCTGTACTTACAAAATTTGGAGGCACTAGCTTTTACAGTCTCTGAGGTATAGGTGTTCATACTGACGGACGGACAGACAGACAGACAGACGGACAGACAGGCAGACAGATGGGCACAGACTTTGCTATATTGACTTGGCTGTTCATGCTGACCAAGAATATATATACTTAATGGAGATGGGAATGCTTTCTTCTGCCTGTAAAGCACATTTACCTTCTGCCAATAGACCCCTTGCTCAGTACAGGGTCTACAAATGCGCCGCAAAGATTTCTAATTTAATTTGAACCACAAAATGTCAGCAAAACAAATTAATTTAATAAGAAACCCATTTAAATAGAAACTACAATAAGCAACTAAATTGAATTCCACACAAATTAGAAAGATTTGCCATTTAGTGCACAACACAAACTTATTTAAACTAATTTACTAAAAAACTAATTATTAAACAATTTTAAAAACATAACAAAGATTTCTAATTTAATTTTAAAAACAAATTGTCAAGCAAAACAAATTAAATGTAAACTCTAATAAGCAAATAAATAGAACAAAACAAGTGATCGTAAACAAGGGGAAACCCGTGGCAGCCACGCCCCCAACTCCCCCAAAATATTACTAAAAAATAACAAATAAAACAGAGAAAAAAAATAGAACTAAATAATTGTAATTTACTATAAAATGATGTCATGCGAGTCGCGACTAATCAACTACAAATCCAATTTCAAATGTAAATAAAAAATAAATAGTCAAAAATGCTGCTGGGAAAATATTTGTTATTAAAATGTAGGGGGTGGTAGGGTAGGGAGGGGTGGTAGGGGCAGCCAGCTTGCTAGCTGCATACAAATTAACAAATATCGGCCAAAATGAGTCAATGAATGAGCAGGGGACTGAGAATGGGAACTAGTTCTACCCACCAAGAAATATATGCATAGATATGGTTGGATATGGTTGGATATGGCAGCAGTGACAGTTCACGCCCACGCACTTGAGCCAAAAGTTCTGGCCAAGCCAAGCAGACTTGGTATATGTAAAAGTAGCTATAGCTATAGCTATTTTCTGTAGCTGTTGCCGAGTGAGCTGCGCAGTCAAGTTTAAGATACATTTTGAAACTATGACGCGATGCCGCGTTTGTTGACTGTTTGTCTACACTTTTAATGTATTTAAAAAAAAAAAGCTAAAAAACAACAAAGTAGAGTCCGTAGGTCGTCGACAAAAACCGGCTTTCAGTTACTTGGAAAACAAACTACGTTTGAGCCACATATCGTTAAAAAGCAGCAGAACAAGAGAATCCGTAAGTTGTATTTGTTTATTGCAAAATACACACAGACGGCGGCGAGGAGAAAATAAAAATAAAACAAAGAAAACACAGACTTTAAGTGGGGAATTAAACATTTACAAGTCGAAGTAGTCAGTTCTGCTGAAGTGCCACAAATTTCGAAAAAAAAGGCCAAAAAAAGCCAACAAAAATTCGCATTAATTAACACAATTTTTTGGGGCTGCAACGCCGTGTCTTTAACCTGTTTGTGAACCCACGCAATAGCTCCAGTCCAAGTGGTATCACACCCAAAGCGAGGTTACGAATCCAAGTTTACATTACATTTATTTTTCACACTCTAGTTAAGACGCAGGCCCAAAGAAAATGGCTTAAATGCCACTAATGCCACTAATGCCAAATGCGTTGCAACAACAACATCTTTATGTAGTTCAAGATCATGCGTAGCTCAGCCTCTAACCAACTCTTGTTTTAGCCAAGTTCAGCTGACTTCTCGGGCTTTTGGCCATCAAGCTGTGGCCCCGTTGTGGCCACATTAGAAAGTGATTTAGCGCAGCCAAAAGTTAAGTTTTCCACTGATATTAGCGCAGCGTTTGGCTAATTAGCCATTAACTTGAGGCCAAGAAGTGCAGAAAGGAGAAAGGCCACAAATCTGAGGCTATAACAAATTCGTCACTTTTGTTTATTTTGTATTTCTGTATTGATTTAATGATTTATTGATGTGACTGCATCACGTGTTGTGACAGCAAAGCCATAAGGCACAAAATCAAAAAGCTGTGGATCAGTTAACTCTTTTGAAGTGGGTGTAAAGGGTAGCTAAATACGCTGTAAGTGAATTTTTGGGTGAACAAAATTTGGCTTAATATTTCTATTAAAAATTACAGCTAAAGTGTTAAACTAACACACAAGTTTTACAGCTGCTAAAAATTTGAAATAAAACAAGTAAGAAAGACTACAGTCGAGCGAGCAGACCGTAAAAGACCCCGTACTCTTTCGAATGCGAGGTTTTCTATACATATGAGCAATTTTTTACCGATTTGTCCTATGAGATTTATAGGCTTTAGTCGTCCGATCCAGATCAAATTTGATGAGGATAGTTATAATAGCTCCACTCACACACTGTGTGAATTTGGTCCGAATAGCTGTAGTCGGACAACGGACAGACAGACAGACAGACAGACAGACAGACAGACAGACAGACAGACAGACAGACAGACAGACAGACAGACAGACAGACAGACAGACGGACAGACGGACATCGCTATATCGACTCAGCTGATCAAGAATATATATAATTTATGAGGTCTGAAACGCTTCCTTCTGCCTTGTACGCATGTTTCGATTCTGAGAAACTTAATAGACCCCTCCACTCTTTTTTAGAGTACGGGGTCTAAAAAAAAACACAGGGTATTCTATAGCTCAGCACTCCTCTTTTGCGCCGCTTCTCCTTGACTGAAACAAATACTGTATAAAATTAAGTATTTAAGCGCTGCAAAGAAATTGCAACCAAATACGGTAGAAATGCTAAAATTTGTTAAGCAAATCAAAGGGGAATGAGTCACTTCTGTTGAGACCCAGTTGAGTCCCAGTTGAGACCCCGTTGAGACTCATATTTGTCGCGATTCATTTAAATACATACACAGATACAAGTGAATACACTCGTATTGTTTGCTCGCTCAAAAAGGTGCAACTTGATGACGTCACGCGGCTGTTTTGAGTCTAAGACAATTTATGCCGTTAAGCGTTAAGAATTGTCGTAACCAAATAAGGCCATAATAAGCGCATCTCTTTGGGCTTTCTAACGCAAATAGAAAATAGAAAATAATAAAATGCCAATTGGAATTCTCAGCACGTAACGCCCAGTTCCCCCGGGGAGGAAATATATATACATATATGTATATGAACTGTAAATTAAATTTAATACCAGATTTTCAGTGCCGACCCCAAAGATATTTAACACCTCCATAAAATATCGTACAATATTGAAAATGACTCGATTTTTTTAGCATGTGCGTTCCACTTTTTTCTCTTATTTATTTTTATTTTTATTTTGTTAATGGCCCTGCAACTACTTAAAGCCCGGCTTGTTATTACCAAACTCATTTTGGCCACGGGCAATGCCAACAAATGATAATTATCAATTTACACAACACACACAGATTATTTTTGATTTTTTCTTTCTTCCTTTTATTTGCTGTATTTTCGCATTTATTTCGTTTCATTTATTTACTTAATTATAATTACTTTACATACAACGCACATGGTGAGAGTGAGCAAGAAGAAGCAGACAAATACGGTACTACGACAATTGTTAGCACAATTTGTAAAGATAAATAAATAGTAATAATAATCATTATATTCACAACGTCCCACGATTCTGCATGACGCAAGCGATGTCGCTTAACTCAGTTGATCAACAGTCGATGCGGCGGCTAGAGATGACAACGTGACACGAGCAGGGCACGTGAGCAGAAGTAGTTGCTATGAATGCTATAATCGAATGCATAAAATTCTATTAAATAATTTAAATTATTTCAAGCTTAACATTCCAAATTTTAGTGATTTATAAACTCCTTTAAGTCTATATATTTTTTAAGCTCGATTTTCAACACTTTTTTAATACGTTTTAAGGCCATAAACTTGTTGGCTAATAAGTCTAACAAAGACTTTAATAACTGTTCTTAATTCAGTGCATAAGTGCTTCTTAACACTTTTCATGCCTACTTAAAGGTTGTCCAATAAAACATGAAAGATCTTAACAGAGTTACCAAATTATACAATTGTTTTCACTGTTTTCAGTTTAATTTTTATACTTTTTCAATATTTTTTCATTACACATTTCAGAAATTTAGTGTTTCTTTGACAGTTTTTGGGCAAAACTCTGCTAAAATGTTTCCTCTTCTTACAACTGCTTTTAGTTAACTTATTTATCAATTTTTTTATAATTTTCTTCAATTGAATTTTCATGTTTTTTTAAGCTCTTCCATATAGTTAACAACTAAATTCTGTCTTTAGTTTCTTTGGCTTCCAATTGTTTTTAAATAGATTTGAAAGTTAGCTTTAAATATCTTATAAAAACTTTTACTCTACAACAAAAACTATTTACAAGCTGTTCCATCACTTCTGTTGTTTTCTTTTCTCTACTTCTCTAGCTTTCAATCTGCCCATCTCTCGTGACACGCGCTCATCTCTAGCTTCACAGCAAAAATCGACTATTTGCTTTTGGATTTGCGTCGATCGCGGTTCAATGAGTGTCTGATCTCTCGATCGCTTTCAAATATTTACGAATAAATTCGAATATTATTGATCTATCGCCATGGAATTTTGATTGGCGAACGATTGCGTCGCTGCGGTGCTGCGGGGGCAGCAACAACACGAGGCATTTGCTGCTGGTGCTGCTGCTGCGGCTGACGCCCCCAATTGGCACTGGGTACGCCCACGTGGGCGAGACGAGAACTGGACAGTGGCTTGCCCAGGCCGTGCACAGTGGTGCCAGTGGAATCGAAGTGACCGCCAAAATAGGTGGCGGAGGGTAGGTGCTGCTGTTGTTGCTGCTGTCGGCTGCTGGGTTTGCTGCCGTAGAGCTGCACACGCGTAGGAGCGCGTCCTCTGGCAGGAGCAGGCGATAACTTGCCCTGCTCGCTGCCTATGTGCACGAGGGTTTGATAACGACCGCTGCTGCGCGGTGGTTGCTGTGGCGGCTGTTGCTGGGGTGTTATGGACGTATTCATACCCTGTTGTCGCTGCCACTTGCCCGCATTGTGGCCATTGAGTGTCTGTCTGGCCACGCTGTTAGCCAACAAGCGCTGTGCGTAGTACTCTGTGGTAGGCATGGGCTTGGCCACGCCCACCGGCACTAGGCGGCCCGGCGAATGCGGGAGTATGGAGTTCTTGATCTCAATGCGTATGGAAGAGGCGGGCGGTGCAGACTTCACTGGCGACGGCGAGCGATGACGTAACGTGGGCTGTGCCACGCGAAAAGTCTCGTTGCGTTTGACGGGCGAGCGGGTGCTGGAGCGAGTGGGTCGATCACGCAGCGGGGAACGTGACTGCGGGCGATAGTTCTCATTGTCGAAGACCAGAAAGTCGGGACGATTCTCTTTGGACTCGGCGCGACTGCTGCGACTTGGTGCGGCCACAGGCGGTGGCGGCACCTCTACGAACCAGGCGGGATTGTGCGGTGTCTCCTTCTGCTGTTGCAGCAGGCGATCGCGAAAGGATTTGCGAAAACTGCTTAGAGTGACCGTTTTGTACTTGTCACGCTCATCCTCCTCGAGCAGATCGTCGTTCGAGTGGGTCTTTAGCTGCTCCAGCTGCTCCCTTAGATGTGTGGGCGTCTTGCTCTTGCGGTAAGTGCTGGAATCGAAGCTACCGCCAGAGGCATTGGAAGCATTAGAGCCCTGACTGGATTGGCGATGCACCGAAGCAGCTTCTGTGGAGGATCTGCTGCGCAGACTGCTCTGATCCCGCTCGTAGAGGCAATTAAACGGATCCGAGTTGGCATCGTAGTCGAGCATGCTGCGATCCCCGTCGCTGCGCCACTTGTAGTACGTGTTGGTGGCCGTGTCACTGGGATGATGCTCATAGCTGGCCACCTCCTCCGGGGAAGGCGTCTTCTTGCGCTTGGTGAATGTGCTGAATTTGCTAAAAACCTTTGACTTCTTGGACTTCTTCTCCAAGGTGCTGCTGTTGGATTCACTGGGTCGTGGGGGCTCCTCCTCGGATTCATTGAGTATGAAGGTGTCGCCGCGTTGCAGCGTGGAGCTGGTGGTTGAATCCCGTCGGGAACTGATCACACTTGCCGGCCGGGAGCTGGTGCTGCGCACGGGCGTTGTGTCGCGGGAGGAGCTCTTGCGGGACGAGGCCAGCGAGGAGCGTATGTTGCGAAAAAATGACATGTTCAACTTTGACCTTGAGGCGAACCGACCAAAGTGTCGTGTCTCGTTTGGTTTCGTGTCCAAAGTACAAACTAAAAGCGGCGCTCGTTCACGGTTCGTTGTTTACTCGTTTCGTATTCGCGTCTGGCGCTGGCAACTGCCACGGAGCAACTGAATCGACATCTGAGCCAAATGAGCGGAGCAACAACTTCAGTTATTACGCGGATCACTAGAATTTCTGTGGCTTGACGTTCGGCATATTTTGTAGTCACGAAGTCGCTTCGTTTCGCTTCGCTTGATTCGTGTCGTTCGTCGGATCGTTTGTCATTTTTCTCTATTTTGTTTTGACCAATTTGGCGTATACTTAACGTCATCATCAAGTTTATTATTATGGCCATAATAGCTGAGCTTCAAGTGTGTGTTTGTGTGTGTGTGTTGATTTGCGTAGGTGACTGTTTTTTAGGGCTTTTTTGAATCCCAACTCGATTTCTGACTTATTTCGTAATTTATGCACCAGAAATCGCTCTAATTAGTTATCTGGCGCGGGGCATCAACAGCTCATTTAACGCATTAGCGTTTAACACACAATGCAACACTAACCGCAGCCACAACAACAACAATTACACACACTTAACAACAACAACCACAGGCGTACAAACACCTCAGCTTGGGCTTTGTTGTGCGCATTTTGGCCTTTGTTTGCTCGACTGTTTGAAGTGCCAACTAAGCAGTTCCCCGTTCTCTGTCTATAAGAGCCGCACAGTGGGGCGAGTCTGTGAATTCTATATATACCTATATAATTTTAAAAAAATAATAAACTATGCTAGAAAAACTAAATTCTTACACAAAACACTGAAATCTATATTATTATAGTTATTCCAGTCATATATTAAATATTTTTCCATTGTTAAAAATATAAAAAATTCTTGCTACTATTTCTTAAATATATTAACCAGAATTAAATAATCTTTTAAAATATTTTGTATGTTTTTTAATTTGTTTTTTTCATATAAATTATTTTAAATTAAGCTTTGTTAACCTTTTTTTAAAACCATAAAATTGAGACACAGTTTAAATCTGTACCAAAAGATGTAAGATAAGGTTCAATAAATTACTAATGTATACTCGTAGAACAATTTTAATTTTTATTCGCATCCCATAAAACTCTTTGTTTTATTGAAATTGTTTTTAATTTTTTCCCTCTTAACCTTTTTGATTGGCTTTCCACCCACTGTGAAATTATCGATGGCTTTTAATGCCAAACGCCTCATTGTTCGCCTTAATGAGTGATTGAGTTTCGTGTCATTTGATTTGTTTCGCTTCCGATTCCGCCAAACTTGTGCGAGTCATTAGATCGTATCTGTAGCTCTACGTAATGATACAAATGCGAATAGTCTGTTGATTGCAGCCGTAGTGGCAGCGACAGCAGCTACAGCAACGGCAGCAGCTGTTCGCATTTAATTATTTACGATGACTAAACGCATTATACGCAAGTGTTTAATTCCCACATGAATATTAATTGTGGCAGTATGAATGTAAATCAATGGCATAAACAAATAAAATACATAATTGTACTGCATTGAATAAGCTGTGCATAAATTTGTTGCCTACTTTTCGGCTTAAAAAGAATCAGCGCAAAAGTATGCAATGGAAATTTATAAGTTTTGTTTCAAAGCTGAATAAATTAGGAATAATGAAATTGATACAGAGTCAAAGAAGGAAAAAGGGGTGGCAGGTGGACTTAATTGGGAACGTAATCTTTGCCTGCCATCATAAACCAACAGACTCTTGCATCTGCTTCCTCCTCCGTGCCTTACTAATCGTAGGAGAGTTCTTGGAGTTGATTTCCTCTATAAATTATCGCTGATATCTGCTCTCCATTATTTTAAATTATTAAATTTATATCTATCTACATACAACTTAGTAAATTGGTTATATATTTGGGTCTGCTTTTAGTTTGCGTAAATAAATAAATTAAATATAACTCCTGGCTATGCTTCTTAAAGAATTCCTCTTACAGCCCTTTAATTATTTTAGTAGTTTATTTTTATAAACCCTTTCTAGTCCTGACAAGTACTTAGCCTGGTTAGAATTCCCAGGAATACGTCACATTAAATAATTCACCTTGGGGCCAGCTATCAACCTCTTTTTACAAAGCACAAGTCATGTACACACTTCATGGCAATCTAAAATCACAGCAGGCGGTGCAAACAAAAAAAGTTTCACGCCATTTGCAGAATCACAGGAACATGAAAATCCATAGACACACAGCACACACACACACACACACACACACATACTCCTCAGCGAGCTGTGCACAACAAGTTGTTAGAGTTATTCTAAATTTGAGCTGCATAATTTTAGTGGCACATCTCGCGAGCACTTGCCGAACGTTTTGGCTGAATTGTTAGCCTGCCACATGCCGCATGCCTCCAGCCTCTAGCCTGCAGCCTGAACTCAGCAGTAGGTCAGAAATACCACACAACACTAGAGAATTATTATTACGGCAAAATGTTTATTATGTAGATCAAGTGAGATGCTGGGCATGGAAATGGCAATCGGTATGGGAATATGCAATAAATTTGTTTATGCGAATTGTTTGGATTTTTGTTTAATCTTTAACAAAATAATAATAATTCAAATCGGAGCGTAAAAAACACATAAGTATTTTATTTGGAAGCTAATTATGACCATAAGTGTGAAAAATGTGCTCTAAAACGAGCAGATGAAACCGATGAGTTAAAAAATGCCTTTTTTTTAATTTACTATTAATAAATCCTAAAAGAATATAATAAAATGGGTAGCTGCTTCTAACTCATTGATTTAATTTAATACAATTCATGAATTACTGATTAAATGTGCGTACAACACACGAGCTCTACCTAAATAAATTCATGTGTGTGTACAGACAAGCAAAGACACGTATAAACACGTTCAATTCATAACTACAAATGGCGCTGTGCAAATTGAAGCAATTTGTGCCTCGAGGACCTTATTTATGGAGCAGGAAAGGCAAGAGGAAGAGGCGAAGGAAGAGGAAAAGGAAAGTGTGCCAAGCAGCACAATAAAACTGTAGCTGCTTCCCTTGAGATACAATTGTAGCTTCATTTCGATAATGGCCAATGAGCATTTGACACATTTTGTATGCATTTAGTTGTGACGAGCATTATTTATCAGCTATTAAGTCATACACACAGCCAAGCACACATACACACACACACAGTCGTAGTGACAGCTGTTGGTGCCAATGTCAGGCAACAAAAGGCAGCAGCAGAAGCAGATACAGATACACGTACTACGACACTTCCCATTCAGACCAAAAAGCTTTGAATAAGCCAAAACATCAGTGGGTGTTAAAATTGAAAATTGTGAATTGTGAATACTATATACAGATATATATACATATATATCGTATATAGTACTGATTGTTGTTGTTGTTGCTATTGTTGCATTGTATTTATCTGCGTTGATATTTATGTGCACATTTAGCACAATTAAAATTTAACACACACACAAACACACATACACAAAGACGCACAGTCTGTCAATGACAAGCACACACACTTACACACACACAACAATACCAGCACTGAAGCAATAAATGAATTGAAACCAAAAATCAAACACACACCACATGGATAATATGTCTGTTTGTCCCACTGTCCACCCCTCCAGCTCTGTCTATCCGTCTGTCCCCCTAGCCCTCCCGCTCTCCGCCTGCTTGTCCCCTGCTCCTAGGAAGTGGGCGAGCGTGTTTTTACAGTTATGAGCAGCGCTCTGCACAGCTGGCCACTCAGCCATTCCGTCTGCCGGCTAGTCTCCACGGGCCAGCGTTACAGCCACAATCATAGCCACATCCAGAGACATAGCCATAAGCTACCTACGACTAGACGCTGACTCTTTAACTCTACACCACCACCAACAACAATAGCAGCAACACCAGCAACAACAACAACACAAAACGTGACCGGTTGCCGGCGTTGCACGTTGCGCGCAGCGCACTAAATTGCCCACTGTACGTGGCCAGTGTTGCCAGAATTTGTGCAGCTAAAATAGCTAGCTTGATCAGCAAAGCCATTGCTAGATATAGATGGATATAGCTTATAAATTAAATTAGTTTACACATTAACTTAAAAGGTTACTTAATTTTAAGAGAATTATTAATTCTGTGCCAAATGGTTTTTTATTTAAACTGCTGGGATTAAAATTAATCAGTTATTAATTCAGACATATAAATAAAAGTATTATAAACTTTAGTTATTTGTATATACATATAAATTAGTTTTAAATAACCAGTTTTTATCATTTTAGCATGATTAAAAATTGATTTCAATAAAAATATTTTTTAAGCTGCATTATAAGCTCAATACTCAAAAATTTGTTTTTTGAATATAATAAATAATTTATTTTACAAGTATATTTTTATTACCATATTTAGAAATCTATTTTAAGAGCTGGTAACTAACATCACGCATAAATATTAATATACATTAAAAAATATTTAATTAAATTTTAAAAAAATTACCAACTTCATTATTAACTTAGCAGACACTATTTTATATATAATTTTTATATATTTATTTTTTTAACCTCTGCTTTATTAAAGTATAAAAAAGACTATAGACTACAGTTCATTCAAATCCTCACTTCTCTACGTGCATAACTACTCAAACCACCCTCGCTCAAACCTTCGGTACTCTGCTTATCCGCATAGGTGCCAAGTGGCACGCATGACGCGAGCTTTGCAACTCTTAGAAGACGGAGATGGAGATGGAATTGGAGTTGGGGCCTGGGATAGCGACTGGGTTGGGGGTTGGGGTTGGAGGCAACTGCTGTTTGTGCCTCATGACGTGCCTCATGACTGTTTTATTTGAATTTTTTTGTTTTTTGTTTTTGGAGAAAGGCCATATGGCATTTTAATGGCCAAGAGACGCGGGAGGTGGCGGCAGGCAGCAGCTGCAACAGCAACAACAGCAACAACAACAACAACCGCAACAGACACTCGAGTTGCTGTTGAGTTGTTGAAATGTTGCCTCGTTTGTTGCTTTCGAGTGTTGTACGAGTAGTAAGACCGCTAACGGTCTTCAAAATATTGTTTTTAGTTTGTGCCCAGTTAGCAGCGTTAGGCCATGACGTCGAAAAGTATTTTTAAAACAGGCAAAAAGAAAAAATAACAGACGAAATAATTGTTTAATTTACTTATTGGCAAACACAACTCGTTTGCGGTGCGTTCGTTATCAACTAAACTCTTGGCAGTTACCAAAAAGCCTGAAAAAACGCAAAAAAAAACCCAAGAAACTTTACGCACAGCTAAAAATAAACTTCAAAGAAATTGTTTTCAAATTGTGTTTCCCTTTGAAAATGTAAGAAAAGTAATAGGAGTGACTTGGAAGTTTGTAAGGGAAAATTAATGTAATTAATATATACAATTTTTGAGGTACATAAAAGGTTATAGGATAAAAATAATTTAAATAAAATTTGTGGGAATTATAAATTCAATTTTTAAAAGAATTTCGTATAGAAACTTATAAATTTATTGATTCAAATTTATTTATTTAAGTGTTTAAAGTATAAGCATCAAATTTTATGTTATTGAAATACAGAAATATTATGAAACTATCAAGTGAATAACTTTAATTAATTTTAAGAAGTTTATAGATAAATTTGTTGAATTTAAAATGATTCATACTTAGACTTAAAAACCTATAAACAAGTTTTGATTAACAAATTAAAATTTGGAAGAATTTAAATTAAGTTTGTTAAGCCATAACAATTATGTTAAAGCTGCATATGAACAATTTATTAAATTATAAAATGGAAAATATATAAAAATAACTTATGGAGCTAATAATTTTAGTATTACCAATTTAATTTTTTGTGAAGTATAATAAATTATAAAATAAAAATATACAAATGCAAATGACTAGAAATGAATTATGTTGAATTTGACTTGACATTTAATAAGTGCATATATTAAATTTGCTGGCATGACAAGTCCAATGTCTTTAAATCAAGCCAATTCCGGCATTAAAATCGCATTTTAATTAAATTTAATTAATTTGTTTCGGCAGCACTCCTAGCACTCTTAAAGATAAGAAATTAATTCATTAACATTTGAAACGCTGCCAACGCTTATCGCAGCACAATCGTGTCAAATGGCAACTAATTATTATCAGATACATTTGTATCTGTATCTCATCTCGATCATAATACGCTCAACAGCTGTATCGTTGACTTTGTAGGTGATTAGCCATAATTAAAACGAATTCAAAGCCAAACAAATCGCACAAATGCTAAAGATACACACACAGTGGGTGTGTGTGTGTGTGCCTGAGTGTGTGCGTATTCCATAAATGTGTGACTAATGTTGATTGCTTTCGGGGGTTACGTGAGTTCGGATTGAAGTCCAGTGAATGACTCTGGGCAGCTGGTGGAACACCGATGGGATTGGAAAACTATGCAAAAATCTTGAGCATAAATAATTTTTTTTTATTTTCTGGCTATTTTCTGGCTATTTTTTGAATGCTTTTCTCAAAATTGAGCTAAAAATACGCATACGAAATTAACAAATGGCTGCAATAAACTTGTTGTTATTTTGCCAGCTGTTGTGTTTTTGGGAAATCAACGCATTAAGCCGAAAAATCAATTAAATTAATAATATACCAATATTTATACATATGTTCAGTGTGTGTGTGTGTGTGGAACTGGGCGCTGTCAATGGGCGGCACGCACGCCAATATGCCACGCCCCAGAAACAGAGCAACTCACATATTTCTGAGGTAGATAAACTAGAGATGACACACAGGACCCAAAAGCGATTAAATTTTAATTAATTGCTTAATTTTTAATTAACCTGGAGTCATAATTTTTAACAGAGTTTCTAGCAGCTCTCGCCGCTTAGACCCCACGCTGATCAGCTAGCTATTAATTCATTCATTTTATAATGAGCTCATAATGAAGTGGAATTTATTACAAATTTAACTTTTAACTTAAACCGGATAATAGTTACAGGTGTTACTTACGCCTTTTATACTGAGCTGCCATCTCTAACATGCACAAACACGCGCAGGGGTGCATGAGGGGGGCGGAAAAACATCATCCCCGTTGCCTCCCAAACGATGTTCGTGCAACCATCGCGTTGCGCAAACACTGCCACATGATATGACAAGCCTTATGGCCAGCTGGCTACCTGGCTAACTGGCCCACTGGCCACTTGGCTTGCCTGTGCAAAGGTGTGTGCACTCTCTCTCTCTCCAACCCCACTCGGAACCACCCAGTGCGTATCTATATAGTTTAACTAACACGCCCCTGGGAAATATAACAACGACACGCAACAATTACCAAGACAGAAGATGAATATGCTGATGGCACAGGCACAGGCACAGTCACAGGGCTGGGTTCAAAGCAGTCGAGAGTTCCCTCCGGAGGGTAGAGGGTGGAGTAAGTTACTTCTAGCACTACACAAACGGATGTTAAATTCGTTTCCTTCTCCAAACGTTTTCTAACCAAATCAATGAAATATTTAGCAGGTTTTTCCTGCCTTTTAGACATTTGCCCACAAATTGCTGAGCTATGAAAACAAATAATGCAATTAAAAGTTGACAAAGTCGTTAATTTCCAACGCTTAACGCTTAGGCTCAAGTCTACAAGTGCAATCATTCAGAACGCAAATAAACCTGGGCCTGAAACTGCCACAAATTATCAGTGACATATTTCAAAATAAACACTGAGCTAGAAAACTAAGCCACAGAGCTCAAAAGTTGTTTAAATTTTTAATTAAACTATTTTCAAAATTAATAGATTGCATCTTAAATTGTTGAATGACAAATCAGTCCACATTTTACCTATTAAATTATGGCTTATATAAATTTAAATAAATTTTAGTTCCCAATTAAAATTTCTAGATTAAAAATAATATATTTTTATAATTTTGGAGATTATAAAATTTATTTTATTTTTATTTTCTGTTCATTTAAATTTTGGGAAAAATTGTGATTCTTAACCTGTCATCTAAAAATACTTCATAAAATTGTTATAAAGATTTGTATCTATTTTAATTTATTTTCCTTACAACCTGAATTTAAAAATATATATAAATATATTCCATTTAAAACTAAATTTATTTAATTTTCAGATAATTGTTTAAAATAGTGCAATTTATTTCCTATTAGAACTATAATAAATAAAATACTTTTCTAGGCTAAAATTAAAGTATAGAACAATAATTATTATTAACTTAAACTTAAGTCAAAAATCAGCTCGTAGTTCAACTTTTCGCTCAATTGGGTAGCTTAGTGTCTGGGTGTAGTATATTTAGACTTTATAGCTATATATACCATATACCATGTAGTATAATAAAGCGCAGTTGGAAAACCACAAAAGTCGCCATAGTCATCACTTAAATACAGCATTATAGACAGCTTCGGTTTTCCGTGTCAAATATGAGATCTTCGTATGGATTCTGGATTCTTGAGGCTGCTGTAGGCATGACTCAGTTATAGTTGCTATATAGATTTCAACAGAAATGCCGACAAGAGCAGAAAACCAAATAAAAGCAGAACTTGGGGTTACCCCAGCCTGTACGCCACTTCCTACCGCTTGCCCGTAAGAGTTGCCACTGCAGGGCAGAAATTGAAAGTTGCAGGAACTGATGCATCACTGAGGAGCAAAGATCTGAGGAGACCAACACGATGATGCATCAGCTAACGGAAAGACCAAAAGGCAGAACGACAAACAGGCAGACAGAGAGGCGGAACGACCGACAGATACTCATTAAATTCGAAAAGTGATGACTGCCCAGCTGAGTTGGGATTGTTATGCAAATCAATAAACTCAGCTCAGAAATTTGGAATTTCTTATCATAGAGAGAGGGAGAGAGAGAGAGGGAGATAGGGAGAGCTGGAGAGAAGTTCAATGTCCCAATTCTATGAATTTAAGTGAATTTTTTATTGTTTTCTTTTGAGATTTTTCCAGTTTCGAGATGCTTATCAGCAGTCGATGCGATTTTGTTACTCAACACTTTTGTCACATTTCCTACTGGGTGTTTTTTGAGCAACTTGTGTGGAAAATTGAATTGTCTTGGCTTTTAACGCCTTTACAAATTAAACAATTAAATGTGTATTTCGCATTTAATGCACTAAGTAGTATTATTATTTTTATTGCTATTATTATTATTATTGTCGGCTCATTACGCTCGTGTGAGTTTCGCTTAAGAATCAGGTTCGGGTTCGCTTAACAATTTTTCTGTGTTTTGCTGTAGGTTCAGCGATGATCTCATCGATTGCATCAGATTTCGCACGGCATGTCGTTATGTGGCCCACAATTTAAACTGAAATTCTTTTTGTTTTGTTGTTTTTTGTTGTTTCTTGGTTTTTTTGTGTAAAAAACACACAACACATATGCAGAATATTCAAAATTAGCTGTTAGCACGACACAGAGTCGACTTTGTATCGCAGTTTTAAGGCGAGTCCAAAGACAAATTGGCCAATGCCATCAGCTAATAAACTCAGCAACTTTATCAGCAAGAAAATCTTCATTCTCAACATGTGCAGCAAATTGATTGATCTGCAGCAAGTTTGCAAATGAAATTAACATTGGAGCACGCAAATTGGAATTGTGGCAAATCAATCAGTGAGAAGAGCAATGAAATTTCTTGCTGATTTCTTGCTGATTGCGCTGAAAGTTCACGCTGGTGACGGTTTGCTGATGGTGTCGCAGATACAAAGATACATTTGTATCTCTGAGCGTTTGGAGCGTCAACGAACCAGAACAATACTCGCAGTAAATTATCAGATTTACATATGAGTTCGAGTCCATTCTGTGAGCTATTCACAACTATTGAGCGACTTTGAATAATAATCGAATACGAATATATGTATTTGTTTACTAACGTGTTGGAATTTAGCTACAAGTCTTTACAGTGTCGTTTTGTCATCGTTTTTTGTGTTTTCACCGTTTTTTTATTGTTGTAACTCATTGACCTCTCGTTTAACTTAAGCTGTGCACTGGCATTTGTTGTTCTGTATTTTTGTATTTTTGCATTTCAAATGAATCTTTGACGTCAGTGCAACTGCAACAAAACAGCACAAAATAAAGCAAAACACAGGCAAACAAGCAAAGAAACAAACAATTTGTTTAGAATGTGTCCCTGGTACAAAATATTATGCAGATGCTGCTGTTGTTTCTATGGAAAATATAAATTATAATGCAAATAATAATCATTGAAATCGAAGTTTGAAAATAAATGGGGAGAGTGCAAAAAATAGTGTGTTTAAATTGTAGTGTTTAATATTTTTAATTGAAAAAATAAATTTAATTAAACTTCATGTAAAGTGTATAAACTAAATTTGATTTGTATCTTAAATAGGATCTTCATCCAGAAACAGAATTTAATTTACTTTATAGTATTGGAGTAAAATCCAATTTCCACCTTCCAGAAAATAGCTAGAAATTTTAAAACAGTTTTGTATTATTTCTAAATTCTGAACAGTAAACAACATTTATTAAAACACTCTATAACTGATAGTTAAATCTTTGTAAGTATTTAATGTATAAATAATTTCATATTATTTAGAGAATTTATTCACACAACAGGCAAACAGGAGTAAGCAATAAGCAGCACCATAACTGTGTGAACATTGGGAGCCAAGTGATGCAATTTGCACCTAATACACACATTATGCCTAAAGTTGTAAGCTTTTTGAGCCGATTAGGCCACTACTAATATAGTTTATTCTTCGATATTATGCTTAATTTATTAAAGCAGGCAATAAACTGTGTGAGCTTCATAAGCCAAGTGCAGCAATACTTGTCGAAGATACTTTATTCAAATTCCAACCACAAATTAAGCTCAAAGCTGTAAGCACATTGATAGGAAATAACTGTGTGGACTTTGTCATCCAGGTAAAGTACTAACTGTGCCAGATTAACTTCTCTAAACTGTATTTAAAATAAATGTTCTTACCTATTTGATGCCCTAAAGTTGCCTAACCAATTCTAAGTTCACTTTACCCAAACTCACTTAATTTCTTGCAGTGTAACAAGCATAACACAAGCATGCAATCTTAATGCTAAATATTTGTGAAAAACCTACACTTTGCCCCATAAAGCAGACGGCCACAAGTGCATGCTGAACAGTTTTATGGCACTACTTGCCATACAAAAACCGTTATCAATTATCAGTTAACAGTTTGACGTTGACGTTTAGCTTGACTGTCGATATCTTATCAATCAGATTTGGCTATGAGCCACGAAACAAATGCCATTTCCATGATTAGTCAGAGTCAGAGGAAGAGAGTGGGAGAATCTGGTGAGTGCCATGTGATTAAAGAAACGTATTTGTGCTGGAAATAAGTCAAGTTTACCTGGCTAACTGACTGAATTATGGCAGACAGGCAGACATTTATTTGCTCCGATATGTAGCTACATATGTTTACAATTGGTATGTACTATGTATGCTATGTACATATGTGTATATTGGACAAACAAACAGAATTCAACAAAAGGCAAGACAAAATTGTTTATATTTTTTAGCCATGGCAAGAACACAAAGCAAAATCATTTCTATTTCTATTTGATTCTCACTTTTATTTGGACGATTAATAAAAGCCAGAGGAAGTCCATCGTATAGTTGCTTTTTTTTATAAATAGCCAGAAGGTGCTATTTGATGTACGCATCAAGTATTTATGGAGGTGGGCAAAAGGACACGGGAATTTCAGAGATTACTCACCTTCTCGGCGAATTCCTCGCGGGGTCGACGCGAAATTGTTGGCGCATTCATGAGTTCCTTTGTGGGCGATGGTGTCATTTTGTTAATTAATTTAATTATATAATTACTATTGATTACAATTGTTATTTAACTGTTATTTAATTGCTTGTATTGCTTTTCGTTACACTATCGCACGTCTCGACCTCTAAATTGCAATTGCACGCTAAACGAACGAACGGTAATAAAGTAGAAAATAATAGAAAACAATTTCAATTTCAATTTATTATCAATTTTATCAGTTTTTTTGGCAAATTGAGTTAGACAAATTATTGCGTAGTCGTTTAAAAATAAACAAGTTTTGTTTTTTCTACACTTGGTTCACTTTTTTTACTTTTTTTACTTTTCCCGCTTTTTTGTTATTTAATTTTTTTTTAATGCTAGTTTGATAATTGTTTGTTGTTGGCGTGTTGTTGACGGGCAGGTGTGACGTGCCCCGTTAGCCGAACTCAACTGTGTTTTCATCACTATTTTTAGAGGTCTCAAAGCAGCATTTGAACCAAAGCCGGCCGGCTTTAAGCCAAATTGGAGGTCAACACTTTTTTGGCTCTAACACGCAGATGCTTAACTTTGTTTTTGTTGTCGCTGCTGCTGCCATGACATTCAATTCTAATTGAAATTCAATTGGTTAAGCGTCGTTTTCATATTTTATTTTTAATTTTAGTTATGAGCAGGCCAAAAGGGACGTCGACGTCATCAGCGACCAAGCGCAACAGTTTGTTGAAGAAGGCCCAAACTCACACACATGCATACACAGCTTAAACACACACACACACACATGCACACATACACTTGCAGCCGTCACACACAATTACACACGCGGCACACACGCACACCGGTTAAACTTGTTATCGCGGCATGCAAAAGAACCTAAAACTCTAGGCCACAAACGAGTTCTGGAGCGGCACAGGGCAAAACACCAACACCAACAACAACAACAGCCAGAGTAAGTGTAAGAGCACCCAACGACACTGATCAACTGAAACACATACACACACACATACACAACTCAAGTGCTTTATTTTGATATGTTTCGTATTTTGCGTTATTTTCTTATATTTTATTTAGTTATATTTTTTTGTAGATGAAAACTGAAACCCTTGAGCTCTGTGCTGTTTGTATGTGTATGTGTAAGCACTTAGACCTAAAGCCAAGTGCCTGTTGCTTGGAAATTTACTTTTAAATTAAAAACAAACGAAAGTAAACCAACAAAAAGGAAACGAAAACACGACACGAAAAAAACTGCCGCCAACGCGCTGAGCAGCTTCAAACACTTCAAAAGGCGAGCAACAACTAACAGCCGGCTCCGAGGTCGCCAGTTTCAACTGCCGCTTTACATTCGAACACCAGAGGGAGTAAAACAAAAAGAAAAGCAAGAGAGAAAAGCTAAGAGAGCAGCAGCACGAACATTGAATACTCTTACGTTAACAGTTATAAGCACAGTGTGGGAGCTTTTGTGTGTTCATGTATAACAAGAAAGCTGAACCAGTATAAAAGCTTTATATGATGTTCGAATTATGAAAATTAGAAAAAATAAATATAATTATATAAAAACTGCTTTCTGAGTAATTTTACAAAACTGAAAACACTTTTTAAGCTGCTTAACAAATTCGCATAACTGCTAAAGCAAGAGTATAACAAGAGCGCATGCTCTCAAAGAGAGCACTAACGTAAAAGAGAGAGCGCTGTGCCGGCTAATAGCCCATTCACACTAACAAGCATTTCGCTCAAGAGAATGGTATTTATTGAGCGTGTGTTACCACTGTGCACAGTGCTTGATCGAAACTTAAACGAAAAACAATTAAAAATCTCTTACAGCTTAACAATTTGATAACGTTTTGAAATTGATCAGGTCCGTTTATTTATTACAGATATTTAAAATGCATAGAATGATAAATTGGCTACAAGAAACTACGCTATGCGTGAGTGATCTGTTATAATTGGCACTAATACATAAGTAATACATATTCTAATATCGTTATGCGGTCTAGGCCGCTGTAATTGCATTCTCCACTGTGCGTATCTGTGTTTGCAGCTCCTGAATGTGCTGTTCAAACTTGTTAATATCTCCCGTGATCTGCTGCAGACTTGTGAGCACATTTTTCATCTTCTCACCATCGATTTGCACTTCCAGTTCGCGTATTTCCTTGCTAACATTGCCCGTGTTGGTAACACACTCGACCAGCTCACTGCAATGTGCATGCAATTGGGCCAAAAGCTTGTAGGCCTTCTTCGCATGCAAATCGTGCTTGGCACTCTGAAAGAGCAAATCATCCGTGTAGTTAAACTGTCGCTCCAACTGTGCGCCGACCACATTGAGCTGCTTCTGCAGCTGACGCGTGTCATCCAGCACCTTGTAGATGTCATCTCTCTGTTTCCGTATGTTTCCAATAAATTCGTGTATGCGACGCGTGTATTCCTTGCGTGGTGCCAACTGTGTCTGCTTCGCACTGCGTGCACTAAGCTCATTGTGCTGCTGCGTCTTGGCCAGCAGCTCCTGTTCCAGTTGCTCAATACCTGAGCGCACTGTCTGCACCTGCTGTGTCTCCTTGGCTGATTTCAGGCTCTCCAGGCTGGTTAACAGCGGACTGCGGTAATCTTGCCACTGTTGCGTCAACGTTGTGCGCTTGGCTTCGGTGGCACGTAGCAATGCCTCCAGTTTGGCAAGGTTCTCTTCGGGATCAGCTAGCACCAGGCAGCTTCTTTCATGCAACTTGAGCACAGCCTGTATACTCTCCAATTCAGCGACTGCAGCGGATTCACGTGCCTTTAGTGCTTCCGTGCTGGCGCTCAGCATCTTTCGTTGAGCCATCAGCTTTTCCGATTGGGTACGCAGCTGCTGCACTTGGTCGCCCAGTTGCTGGAGTGGTGTCGCCGTCTCAGTATTCTCGGGTAGCTTGTCGACAACCTGCAGCAATGGACTGGGCGGCACTTCCTCTTCCCGTGGACTTATGACCGTCACGGCCGTTGGAACCTGCTCACCCCAACGCTCCAAATCGTTTTTGTGCAGCACCGAGGCAATGAGATCGTACGATCTGGCATCCACTTGCTGGAAGAGATTGGGTGCTAGCTGTTCAAAGTACTGCTGCACCTCTTTACTGCGCTCGGCCAAGTTGGCAGCTGGAATATTGAGATTTAAATGTGGCTTAAACTCGATGCTCTGGCAACTGCAGCCCTGTTTCTGTCTATTGGCCACTGCACGACAGAATTGCGGCACCCACGGGGCCTTGAGTTGCTCGGAGAGCTTCTTGCGCACCTCACGCTGTAGTTGCTCTCGGGCGTTGAGAGCATGAGCCTTGCCAGCACTGTCAAAATTCTGTCGCTCTCTTGGCAGGCGTTCAATGAGAAACATGAGCAGACGACGCAGCTCCACGGCGTTCGGATAGAGGAAGATCTGGTAGCCAATGTCACCACGGTAACCGCTCTCCTTGCACCGCTCGGCCAACACTGTGGCCACACTGAAACGCTGAGCCATCGCACCACCGGGAAGGAAGCGTGGTAGCTCCGTCAGCGCTGGATTGATTTCCAGCAAACAACTGGACACTGCTCGCACCACCTGTTCCGGGGTAAAGCTGGCCAATTGATCCGTGGACTCAATGCTGGCATCGATTTGTTGCAACTGGTGCAGAATGATTTTATCCACTTCGTCCATGATTTCAATTTATTTAATTTTATTTTGGCATTTTAATAAAAAGTTGGTCTCTTGACTGCGATTGCACGATTTCGATTACATACCCACATGCTATCGATAACACTTGCAGCTCTACAGTTTGCCAGTCACAGTGAAAGCGTACACAGTTGGGCGCGAAACAGTTGAATTTAAATCAAGCGCGCAAGCTGAAAGTGATTTAAAAGCAATAACTTATTGACTGTTTACTAGTGATTTATCTGTTTGATGTATTTTTATCAGAGCTATTACAATTGCCACCCAGAAAAGCGCGAGTGAGTTGATGTCTGGCCACAAAGAAATGTACAAAGTTATATACATATACGTATGTAAGGGCACATAAAGAATATATACACTATTTATTGACACTGGACTGGACCAATACAGAATTGTCCCTGGCCCCATGTTGGACACAATATGTAATGATGACTTGCTCAATCCTCAATCCTGCTGCCCACCATTGTTTGCCTTTTTGATAATTATATTTAATGCCAAATTACCATCCTCTGAGAAGAGCTCCACCGTTGATTTGTTTAATACCAGAAAATCGGCATTAGTGTAGGTTATGAAGTTTTCACGTATGGAGCGTGGTTTTGATTTCCACTTAAGGGTGCGATTATTGGCTTCCAATGATATAAGATAATCAAAATCGGCTGCGTCTCGCATAGTACCAATCATGCGGCAAGCAGCAAAATACTGTTGACAGCCCTCGCCTAGCTGAACTTTTTCCAATGAGAGCAAGAAATGACGGCCATGACACGACTGTATCATGGTCCAATCCAGTGCGCCCACTTGATTCACATTGGTTGCCAAAAAGATGATGTCGGTGCCTTCCATCGTAATGACATTCTGATGAGTGCTAACAAAATGTTTATACACATCCTTAAGTGCACCCTGCCAAACACATTTATCATCCGGATAGGGGCAAAAGTAGGGACGAAATTCACAATCGTCCTCATGCGACTTCTTATCCGAATACGATAGACGCACACGACAGCCATAGCAGGCATGCTTACAGGGAAATATCAATTTAGAGCCGACCTTCTCCATGGCCAGATTACGTATATTGCTCATTGGCACACGACAAACGGGACATAGGTTCAGCTTCGTGCGGCAATGTGAGCATAAGAGATGACCCCGAGCGCATTGCATTATCGGTGGCATCATATAGCCAAAGCAAACTGGACACTCCAGCAGAGAAACTAGAAAATCTCTAGTTGCCAGCTCGCCGGGTTTGTCGCAATCGCTGCTGTTGCTGTTACTGCTGCTGCTGCTACTGCAATTGCTGCTGCTACTCTCCATCTGATCCAGCGAGCCATCCTGCTGCTGATTGTTATTCGAATCCTTGGGCACACCAACAGCTGCTGCCTGTGGTGGATCCGAGGACGTACGCTGACGACGTGGTTGCATTGTTCCGCTTATGGCTTTGAGAGTGTGTCAGTGGGGGTGTGTGTTTGTGTCAGTGTATGTGTGTCTTACAATAACAATAACCGTGGCAGCACACTTGAGTAATTTTGTTGACGGCGCGATTAGAGCATACGGATGGAATGTCAAGCTACCGAGAAGAGTCTATAAAACAAAAAAAAAGTTAAAATCGAAAGTTTTAGTAATAATTTTTCGTACGCTTGGCAATTTAGTTCTGTTAAAAATTGTTTAAAGTTTCAAGATAACTAAAATTTGATCGTCTGCTTGGTTGCAATAACTCCATGGAAATAGCCAGGCCTGCTAGTATTAGCCAAACCAAGTACAGCTAAATACTGTATATATTGTATGTGAATATGTATATCAATAACAATCCAGAGAAATTCGAAATGTTCTATAATTCGATGATTCATTGATTAAAACTTTTACTTCATTTTTGTTGTTGTTTTTTTACTAATCACGTTTATTTTTCTTTTACTGTAGTAGTCATTGTGTGTGTAGTTGTGTGTGTGTGTGTTTGTTGTTTTCTTATTAAAAACTAAACATATTGCAGTTAATTTAAAATAACTGCCTAATGTACAATTTCCAATTGCAATTTGTTGACATTGAAACTTAGCAAAGAGAACAAATAAAATCAACTGTTTTTTTGGGAGATCGGATCGGTCTAAACTATGTAGTGTTATATATAAAAGATTGCTTTTCTTTACCGAACAAAATCTGTGTAGGTGTCTTTTCTTTTAAGGGGGAGTTTGTTGCAAAAATAATAGTTAATACAAAAATAGGTTACATTTTCCTTCGTTTGGCATGAAACAAAAATTGTCGCAAATTGTCGCTTACAACTCTCGAGTTATTACATATTATGTTATTATTCATTATATCAGTTAATGTTTATTCTTTTTTGTTGCATTTTGTTAAAAGTGATGTTTACTTTTATAGCATTTACAATTGTATATCGTATAAAATAATTTACATTAAACTAAACTAACTGCTCAGTATATAGATGTATATGGATGTACTGTGTGTGTGTTCGAGAGTGTTGTGTTGGGTGTGGTGTGGTGTGTGTGTGTGAATGGTGGGCAGCTTCGCTCCAAGTGTTTTGCCCACGTTGATCGGCTTACTAACTAAATTAAACTAAAAAAAACCCACAGTAAAAAAATAAGAGAACGCAAATGATTTTTTTTCCATCTTTCTAATTTCTTTCAGTTTTCCGTTTTGCGTTTTCTTGTTTTACTTCAACTTTTTTGCCTATATTTTAGTTTTAAATGAAATACCTAATAGCTACTAATAATTAACGCCAGATTGGCAAGAGACTGACAATCAGACTGATAGACAGACAGCAGACAGACAGACAAACCGATCTACAGATCCACCGATCCCACATACATACTCTATGTACATTATTCACTTCCACAATTTCAATATCTTGCTATCAATGTTGTTGTTGTTCCTGTTGTTGTTGTTACTGATGATTATGTGACATTAAGTATACGTATGTTATAATCGTGTTCATCTCGCGTGTATCGTGTATCTTGTATGTATTGAAAATCGTATCGTTTTAGAAACGATGCACATTTATTTTGTAGAAGAAGCCACACTCTTTGGCCACGAGACAGCGGAGTCGTCTAGACCAAAGATATGGTTACATTGATGCCCAGATTCCCATTGTCGGCAAACAGTTGGGCAATCGATGTGTCGAACACCAGACAATCCGAATTGTGTATGGCTGAGGCAACACCCTCGTGTATGGAACGCGGCATTGCCTCCCAGGTAAGACGGCGTCGATTCCCATTCAGTTCAAGGCGATACACAAAATTCTCAGCCTCTTTCCGTGATCCAATTAGCTGGACGATGGCAAAGAACTGTTGATGTCCATCGTATTTCTCCTGTTTCTCCAGCACGAGCATAAAATGATGGCCAAAACAGGATTGCATCATAACCCAATCGACGGCGCCGGGTAAATTAATATCGGTGGCCAGAAATACAATATCTTCGCCCTGCAGCGTTGTGATACTTTTGTGTGACATCATCAGATGCTGCATGACTAGATCGAGCGGTCCCTGCCATTTGCACGATGCACCCGGGCATGGACACAGATACGGCCGGCATTCGCATGTCTCCTCGTGCTCGGTCTTCTCCGTGTACACCAGCGAGGCAGTGCAGCCATAGCCTGAATGCTTGCAAGGAAACTTCACATTGGAGGCAACCTTTTCCATGGCCAAGTTACGTATGTTGGCCAAGGGGCCACGACATGTGGGGCAGCATGTGAGCTTCGATCTGCATGATACGCACACCAGATGACCACTGGAGCATTGCAGGATCGGTGGTAGCACATAATCGAAGCACACGGGGCATTCGAATAGTGATGTTAGATCGGCGGACATGCCCGCATCACCACCACCGGCGGACGACAGTGATGAGCTGGACGATGATGATGTGTTTGCCGACGATGTATTCCCAGCACTTGAGCCGGTCGAGCTGCTCGTATTGGTGGTGGCAACCACGGCCGTAGCTGCTGCAACTGCTGCTGCTGCTGTCGGTTCCCGGCGTTTGGGATTGATTTTATTGGACATTGGACTTGTTTGCTGGTCGGTCACTGTCTTCTATAAACTATACTCCTCCTCCAGTTCCAGTTCCAGTTGGAGTTCTAGTCCCGTTCCAGTACCAGTTCCTGTTCCAGTTCCAGTTCCAGTTCCTAATGTTTGAACCCAGCCAAAGTTGTCGCTCTGCCTTCCTGTGTGTCACTGCAAGCGAAAGAACAACAAATTCGTCATTAAACAGTTACAAATCAAAGAATTACAGATAACATTCAAGTCTTACAATCAGTAAACTATTATTGAAAATATACATTAAATATAAACAAATAAATAAATATAAGTATGTATAGTATAAGTGACGCGGATCGCATGCGTTGCTACTGAAGCTAAAGGACATGTCGATTGGAATTTCTGATTTGACATTCAATCAATCAAGCAATCAATAATATATATATCTTTTGTATCGAAATTCGTTCAATTAATCTTAACTGTCCTTCAGTTTTGCCACATTAATTGTCCAAAACATCCACTTGCATTTAATAACAATAATAACAGTAACAATAATTAACATTAACACGATTTTTGGCTACTTTGTTGTTGCTGCTGCTGAGTCACTTTCAAGGCCTGCAATTCTTGGGCTCTATGATAATACGAGTTGAGTTTAATTTTCTTTATTTTCGGGGCGCGTTTGGCTCTGAGGCGTGTAAAAGCACGCAAATACTCAAATGTCACTCTTATCAGAGTGTTGAAAAATGCGACCATTAGGACCGCTGGTGTGTCCAGAGACCCACACATGTATGGGTCACTACGCACAGTGATTCATGGGGCATTTAAATGTATTACAAGCAGAGTTTGTTAAAAAGTTTAATTAGCTAATAACTAATTTCTACTCATTTTGCTTAAGACAAGAGGTCGTTCCTTATCTGAAGCCATCAGCCTTTATGTCACACACTTAAAATTAGACGATTGATTAATTAAATAAAAATAAAATACAACAAAAAACGAAATACTTGAAGAAGCCCTGCACTTGGTTAGACTTAGCCTAGCTATTTACTCTTGATTAAATTCTACTCAATAAACATATACATATAAATTACAAGATTAATGCTCAAATTATCTACAAAGCCATTCTTCATACACTCTAAGCTTTTATCAAATTAACAACTCAATTACTAGACAACAGTTTCAAGAAGAGTCTGAATCACAGTGCAACGGTCCAAAAATTGTAGGAGTACGTGTTTGTGTGTGTGTGTGAGTGTGCTTGTATGGAGTATAAACAAACGCGACGCGAATAGCGTCAACAATATGGGCAGCACTGAGCATATACATATGTATGTGTGTGTGAATGCGGGTAGATAAGCGGGGAGAGGGCGCACAGTGGTTGTAGTTGTAGTTGTAGTTGTACTGGTAGCGGCACATAATTAACATTTGGCTCTTGGGGGCTGGCTGCGTACCGTAAGAAATTTTCAGTGGGACTCGTCGGTGGGGTAATTACTGTTGCAGCAAAGCCATGAATGTAATTAAGTTTTTTATTTTTTTTTTTTCCAATGAGTTTGCAAAATCAAATAGAAAACGAACGACGGAAAGCAGAGCAATATGTGTTAGCAACATCAACAATAGCAACAACAATGCAGATGTGTATGTAAAAATAAACAGCTACAAAATAATCATAAACGTAAACTTACAAAGCTCTCTGTGTGAGTCGTATGCGTGTCTATGTGTGCGTGTATGAGGCTTTTATCAGTCAGTCAGCCAGCATGTGTGTGGTTGTGTGTGTGTGTGATTGTATTTATGCACATATATGCATGCACATGTGTGCTGTATATACTAATGTATATATCCTCTGCGAATTGAACTTTTAACTATGTCTGTAGAGATGTATGTACGTTTGTATCTATGCATAAATCAATGCAATTGCATTTGCAGGTGGCAGGCAGCTTCAACTTCAACTTCAGGTTCGCACGCACAACACACACAAAGAGAAAATTGAAAAATTGTTTTCGTCGACTTTTATGTACATTCAGTTCGGTTCGGTTCGGTTCGGTTCACCTTGCGCCAAACTCGAAATTCAGGCGTGCGCTAATTTCATTTTATATATTTTATCTAATTTTCTTTTATTCGTTCGCGCACACACTCATTGAATAATATGGCTATATGTACATGTTTGCTGCTTCTGCTGCTGCTGCGCTTCGTTTTTTGTTGTTTTTGTTTTTTTTTTTTTTTTAGCTGAATATCATCTGTTTGGTTCGCCTTCGTCGTCCATCGGTTACATTTACATACGGGACGCAACGCAAAGTAGACAAACGACTGCGACAACGACAACGACTGCGACGGAGAGGCAAGGGATGTGGCTATGGCTTGTAATGCCCGTAGCCAGTAGCCGATGTTTGAAATTTTCTTTCTACTTTATTGTGCGCTTTGCGAACGCAGCAGTTTTTATTGCACAAACACTTGCTCGAAATTCAGTCTATTTAGGTAGTAGAACTGCAGGCACAATTATTTAGCTATTAGCACGTCACACACGCGTATTTCTGGCTATATTTTATCTTTAATTTAACTAGTGCTGGACAAGCCTTTCAGTGTTGGTCTACGTTACTACTGAGTATTATTGGTATTTTTTTGAATTAAATGCATCTTGGTATGCAGCTCACTACGATAGATCTGGCAACTCTGTAGCGATACCGCCGCAAGTAGTTTTTAAATTTCAAATGATCAAAAACAAAAAATGTTCTTAACATAATTTATTAAATTAGAATTAATTGGTGCTAAGTTAGTTAAATTACTTATTTTATTAGTTAAATGTATTATGTATTATTATTAAATATATTATTTTAGAGAACAGCGACAACACTGCAGTTTTATACTCCGCGACAACCCTGTTGGGTGTAGCGAATAATTTATTTAGCATAGAAAAATAATTCAAAACGATTTGTTTTGTGAATAAACATAACAAATTAATTAAAACGCCATGTTCGGCGTTGTGATTATTGTTACATCTTTTGCATAAATTAAAATTAAGATAACAACCAAAAAAATCAATATCTTCATCAATCATTCTTCTCGTATCTGGAGCACGGACCAACCCCTATACGCGAGTCGAGCGTATAATCAGACCAGAAAAAAGGAATAATCCGACCGTGTTTTAGGTGACAAATTAACCAAAATGTGGCAAAATAATTGGATCTTCAAGCTACTGGCAATATACGCACTTGTCGCAGTATGCCAATGCGCCATTAATGACCCCTATAAGGAGCTGGGTATAAGTAGGACAGCTTCGGTGCCGGAAGTGAGGAGAGCGTACAAACAATTGGCAAAAGAATGGCATCCCGACAAAAACAATCATCCGGATGCTGAGCGTAAATTTGTGCAAATTAAAAAGGCCTATGAGCTGCTCAACGATGCCGAGCGACGGCGAGTATATGACCGACACGGAGTGACCAGTGAAGATTCGCATTATCTGAAGCAGAAAACATGATTACAGCGGTTACAATCGGTTCGGCTTTGACCCAGTTGAGGAGTTCTTCGGCAAACAGTTCGGGTTTGACCACGACATTAGCTTATATCACAAGTTGTCGGTCACATCGAACTACTTCGATCAAACAATCATACCAAAGAGCAAGAACCAATTGCACATTATTATGTTCTATAATGATTGGTGCTTCGGTTGTATACGAATCGTTGGAGCCTTCAAGAAACTAATCGATACTTTTGAGCCACTTGGTGTCCACTTTGCTACCATTAATGCTGCACACGAGCCAACCATTCTGCGCAAAACTGGAGCTGATGATATCCCTAGGATGGTCTTGGTTCTAAGTGGACATAGCTATGTGTATCGCGAGAATGTTTATACACAACAGAAGCTGGCTGAATTCATACGCAAGAAGATGCCCTTTAAGATCGGACAGCGTGTGAATGATGAAAGTCTCAATGATTTCCTCAACGGCTGGACCGACAATAGAGTGCGGGCTCTGGTCCTGGAGCCGAGGAGCGTAACAAGACTAAGATATCTGATCGCAGCGTTTGCCTTTCACGATCGTGTGGCATTTGGCTTCGTTGATCTCACTAACAAGAACACAAAGCTTATATCAGATCGGTTTAAGGTTAATCCCAAATTGGACACACTATATCTGTTTAATGAGGACTCTCTGAGAGCGGTGGCGAGCATCTCCATGGCCGATATACCAACTCAGACGTTGGAGAACATAATCGCCTCTAATCAATACTTGTCACTTCCAAGACTCTCGTCCCAAGAGGTGCTGGAGGGCGTTTGTCCCGCCGAATGGAATCGTCCCCGAAAGCGTTTGTGTGTGGTGCTCATTACGGAGAACTCACCGGACTATGACATTGCCAGGGGAGCACTGAGACACATTGCCTTGGAGAGTGGTTATAGCATGGAACGAGTACGATTCGCTTACATGTACAAGGAAAAGCAAGCGGATTTCCTTAATGCCATTTCAAAGGGTTCCTTTGAGGACAATCTGTTACGTCTTGTGGTCATTTGGCGTAGGGATAGCACTCAGATAAAATACGAATGGGTTGATGGAGCTAAACTTGATATAAAGACTACCGATTATTTGAACAATACGGCCATTAATGCCACCAAACATGAGATTAATCTGACTATACAAAGACTATTGAAGACATCGGAGGCTTTAACTTATGAGGCATACGTCCAGAATCTGCTGGATGAGCATGCCCAGGGAATGCTAAGTAAATGGATAGCTCGTTTGCTCTACTTGGTGGACTATCTATCGGATAATATTGAAGATGAGCACTTCTTTGCCGCCTTATCACTACTGGGAACGATTGCCTTTATGTTTGGCATTGGCTATGTCATGATGTACTTTGTCCGTGCCGAGGAGGAAACTCTCAAAGCACAGGGACAAATCAATGCCGATGGATCGTGCATTAAGCCCAACAAACATGTGCCAGAGCTCAAACTCTATGAGCTCCGGGCGGAGAAGTACAATGGATTGGTACGTCTCCTTAAGCCCGGTTGTCGCACCATATTGTTGATTACGGATCTGCAGAGTCGTCCGAAACTGATACCACCCTATCATCGGGCAGTTTGGCCATATAGGAGAACCAAGACTCTGTTATTTGGACATATGCTCATTGAGAAGGGTTTGTCCTGGTACTCGGAGCTACTGCGTCTCTCGTTGAGTACCAATCAGAATCTCCAAATCAATCCAAGAAATTGTGTTGGCACCGTCATAGCATTAAATGGACACCGCAAATACTTCTGCGTGTATCATGCCAAGCACCCGGAATGCGCTCGCGGCACCAAGCGAATGATTAAAATGACCAAACAGTTGTTGGATCGAAATGATGATCCGGAGATTGGCAATTTTCCTGGGTGTGAACTATTCGGAGGAATCCGACACCGAGTCGAATGTTCTATTTGAGGACAATCTATTGGATGGTCTCAGCAATTGGCTGGATCGATTGTTCGAGGGAACTACACATAGATACTATATTAACTACTGGCCCGATTTTCCCACTAAATAAGCGCAACAGCAGCAATACACAAGATATTTCCAAATGTAAATTATTTTGTTGTCCTCAATTCTTGTAAATCCTTCTAGTCAATAAATTATGTTCTGTTACAAGTTTTGTTTAACACTAAATATATATTATATATAAATATATCCATATGTAGAACTACTTTCATCTCTTGTGCTTGCAGAAGATTTAACTAACTAAGCAATCTATCCAACTATCTTGGCACCAAATCGATCTTCAACTAAGTAGTGTAGCTTGCCTCCTCTTCCCCAAAAGAAAAACTTGATGTGGACCAAATCAAGGATACTGCCAACATTCTTCGCATCGCCAAATCACAAAAAATTATATAGAAAAAAAGTACAGTATTGTGTTGAGTTTAAGATGATGAATATTATCACAAAAGCTAAATCACTTCATTTTTTTGTATTTATTATATTTGTTACCAAAGAATAAACGTAAGATTAGTTTGCAAATTAAACTCAAGTCCATATTTATTATATGTATATTCGTTAAATTGGGTAATATCTTCGACATACCCAGTAACTAAACTAAATCCATTTTCATTAGGCTCATTCTGCTGACCATAAAACTGATAAGTAATCCCCTCCCTCTCTGTAATCCCCCATTCAATCATTTTTAGTTGGATTCCATTATCGAACACAATCGGATAACGGCACGATAATCGTTATGTGATAATTGACCACGTCGTGAACGATCCAATACGCGATGCAGCCGCTCCAGCGTGTCTGAATTGGCATTGCTCTGAAACAATTTGTCCAGATACTTGAGCGATTCACGCGACCAGAACACAGATGGTTTTGTAGCATCCGTATGGATAGTAGCACGCGCATCCTGCTCCATAGCCTCAAGCAGACGCATACACTCCGACTGCAGTGGACGATTCAGCTGAAGCTTGGCGGGAGTACGTTGTTGCTTATTATTACACGGTAATAGTTGCTGTTGTTGTCCAGTGGGTTTGGCATATGGCTGTGGACGCTGCTTTGGTGCACGTCCACGGTTATTTTGCTGCTGTTGCTGCTGCTGTTTATCGTCGTGCTGCCAAATGGGTGGCAGTGGCAGTTGCCTTTTGCCACTTTGCTGTGCACGCTGCTTTGGTGTACGATTGTTGTTGTTGCTGTTGCTCTGCTGCGCCTGAGTTGGCGCAGGTGAGCGCTCCTCGTGTTGCCAAACAGGTGGCAAGGGTGTCTGCTGGACCGCCAATTTGCCTTTCGGTAAACGATGCTTGTTGGCAGACACAGTGGTTACTGCCGCTGTTGTTGATGCAGCTGAAGCCGTTGTGTTTGTAGCTGTGGCCGGTTGCTGCAAAACTGGTGGAGGTGGTGGAGGCGAAGCAGCACGATCACGTTTCGCCGCCGGCTGGGATTTACGCGGTGAACTCAAACCCAAAACTTTGGGCTCCACTGAGAGCTTGTTTAAGCGATTCTTTACATCCAAACGTGAATAGTTCTGCAGCAAGGACTCATAGTCAGTGTGCGGCACGGAACTGAAAATGACACGCCAATGTTCTTCGATTTCATTGCGCAGTGCAGGAGTGGCATTGCCATCAGGAGAGTGCTCCTCTACCAGCCGCTTGAGTATGACGAGCAACTGATCCAAATGCATGCTGCCATTGCCAAGACCAGCCTGACCAAACAGTATCATATTCAGCTGACGACGCTTTCGTTCAGCCATTTTGAAGCCATTCTTGGTATTCATTTGCTCCAGCTCCTTGATGCGAAAATAATGATTCTTGGCGTTGCCCAGATCTCCAGACAAACTGGAGATGCCATCGCGTATGAAGCGTATGAGTACATCAACTCGTTTTGGTGGCTTTTGGCTCTGGAAGTCGCTGCTTCGGCGCTTCACCTCCTGATTACGTCGCAGCAACAGCAGCTGCAGATCTTCCTGATGCTTTTTCAGGCCATAGATGACCAGCACATAACCATATTCCTCGAAATCCATGCGTACATTGACCTTGCACTGCTTGGCCGATTCGGTGAGGAACTGACGTCCCTCTGGACTAAAGAGATACTGTGTCTGATCTTGGGCCATTAGAATCTTTGCCTCCGATGGCAAATCTGGTAAACTCTCCTCTTGATTCGACGGTGAAGCTGTTGCTTTGTTACTCACACACATGGAGATGCCCTGAGTGTTGCTGCTGCTGATGTGGAACTCATCATCATTATCATCCGTTGTGGTGCTAAGCGGAATTATATCCGGTAAACTTTCCATTGGACCGGACTTCTTTGTCGTTGCATTCACGCTGATTTCTGCTGATGTGCTCGTGGAGCTGGGCACCTCAAAGTGCTCGGAGAAACTGTAATTAGAGTCCGAGTCCAAATCATGTGGTGGTATGCTGCTTCTGCTCACAGTTGTGGACACAGCGTTGTTGGATTTTGGTGTAGTAGTAGCTTCTGTTGGCTGGCTAGAAGTGTCCACAAAGAACTGATCTTCTGTTTGTGCATTCTCCGACTGAGTCACTGTCTCTGGTTCAACATTGTCCTTGGCCGGCAACGCTTCGTTTAACACAGTCGAAGTTGCAGTGGCAGTTGTAACTTTGCTACGTGCTGCGGTGGCCAGTGGATTGGGCGCATAGTCATTTGTGTAGATCTTAACTTGTGGCGCTGCTAGTGCCTTCCTTTGCTTGGCTGTTTGTGGACGTGCCAAACCAACGGCCTTTAGGAAGCGAGCATAGGTGCTGTTCTTGGAAAACTCCGTGCTCCAGTTGAAATGAAAGGGTGTATCGACTCCGAAAAATGTGGCCTCATCTTCTAGATAGCTGATGGGACCAGTACGATCCTTGTAGACCTTCTGATGCGACATTATAAAGCTGGAGTAATTGGTTTGGCGAAATTCACCAATGCGTTGACGACACTCCTCAAAGAGATGGCCACGTGCAGCGCAATTGCTGCAATGCTTCGTACGATACTGAACATTCGCCTCGAGGGGCTCATTGGAGCGAGTCTGTTTAGTTAAAGGAAAGAGTAATCATTAGAAATGATCAATAAACATTATTGAATCATAAACATACGGTGGAGTGATAACGACGCCACTTGTCCGGACACATCTCGGTGCTGTGACCACGCATCTTACACAGCTGGCAGACCATGCGACTGTGGAAGGAGCACTTGTTGCACTTCTGCACATAGAGTGCCTGCTTGGATCCACACTGAAAGAGTACACGATTAATTAAAATTACTTTTGGTATTGGTTTGACTTACGCCTAGACAAATGGCATTGGGACAACGTGGCTCTGCGTGTCCGGTCATGCCACAGGTATAGCAAACGACGGGTTTACGTGGACGCGGGCATTTGGAACGCATGTGACCCATTTCAAAGCAGTTGGTGCACTTAAGATTCGAACGTTTGCGTACAACAGGAAAGCGATCTGCATTCATGATTCTCCACTCGCTGCGTTGATCTGTAAAGCATCAAAGAAACTGTTAAGTTATATTATCTACAGAGGATTCCTTGGACTTACTTGACATAGACTTCAGCAATTTCTGCATATTGAAATTCTCGCCATGCCAGCTATTGTTGTAGAAGCGGCACATTTCTTCATTCCAGCCAACGAGATCACCGCCAGACATTTGTTCCTTTAACTCCAACAGATTGTGCTCCACTTGCACCTCGTTATCCTCCTCAAGCTCAGGCTTTAGTTCTGACACAGGATCGAGTGATTCTGCCTCCGTTTCAGTAAAGATGTCTTGCTGCTCCTGCACCTCAGCGACGTCTGAATTCAGTGACTGCTGTTCATCTGTAGTGCTCACCTCCATCACCTCCACATCCTCTTGTTGTGTCTCGCTTCGATTAGACTCTTTACGCGTGGCGTTTTCTGCATTGCCGTCGATGCGCTCGAAAACGTTAATGATTCGCTCGGACATGGCGTTATTCATTTCAGCCTCATCCTCGGTGTTTGCGTCGGATCCTTCACTCTCCATACACTGTTCCTGCTTAAGAAGACGTTCAGCAATTTGCCGTGCAGTCGGCAGTGATTCGTCATCACATTCGCTCTCCGAACTAGCAACATTGGCTGCCTTGGGCTTTCGAGTCTCCACGGCGCTCTCTGATGACCGCCTTAGACTAATGCGCCTAATCTTGCGCTTGCAACGTTCCACTGCCATGCCACGCGCTATACCAGGCACGCCAGTTGCCTCCACATCGTTGTCATCGCTGTCCGTATCGTCTGGCATTTCGGGATCATTGTTGGGATCCGATTGGCTTTGATTGGTGCTTGAGGCACGACGTTTGCGCAAACGCTTTTGTCTTTACCACATTGCTGTCGACAACAGCCTCTACATCTGAGGAATCTGAATTGGAGTCCACGCTGCGTATAACGGTGGGCGTTGACTTCTGCTTGGCCTTGCAGTAAATGCCGCTTTCGGTGAGATCCGATTCACTTTCATACACATCCAGAGCACGAAACTGTTGCTCATCAACGCGAAAGTTTTGCTTGATCTGATCCAGTTTGGATGGTGGCACAAACTCGTGTTCCGATGAACTATCCGGCACTAGTTCTCTTTCCGTTTGGGAATCCGGCTCAGCAGCATTCCTGATGGCATTCTCGGTGAGTACCAAGAGATCCTCGTCAGTGGCACGTGCATGATCGGCAATCAAACGACTTGTATCCTTTTGCACAATAAAATCATCGCTGGACATCACTGAACTACAGGGAGAAGTAAGCACCGATGGTACTGGCTCGGGTTCCACAGAGCAAACGACACCCATCACAACATCGGTGGCATCCATGGCATTCTCCTCCATGTATGGCTGTGCCGTCTGCCGTTTCTCTTCCACTTCCACAGTCGGTTCCTCTTCGTCATCGCTCGCATCTACATTTATAATGGGCACTGGTGGCAGTGGCACAATCACAACATCATCCGCATTCGAAGAGTTTTCACTCTCCACCAGATCGATTAGTTCTACTGGCTGCTCCTTGATTTGCCGCAACTTCTTTTGCTGCTGGGCACGCTTTGATTTCTGACGCTTTTGTGCTAGCTTCTGCAGCTGCTCCAGCTTGCGAGCTGCCTTCCCAAAGGGAGCATCTCCTCGCTCTCGGGCATGTTCACGTTCCCGCTGGACCTGAGACCAATTTGGTGGTATTGCCACCAACAAACGTTGATCAAAACGTTCAGGCTCATCTGCAGTAGCCGCTGGTTTTGAGGTATTTTCTGGTTTCGGTGGTTTCTGTTGCTGTTGTTGTTGCATTTGTTGTTGTTGTTGCTTTTTAAGCGTCTGCTGCAGATGTTTTTTCTTTTGTTGCTGCTGTTGCTGTAGCAGCTTCTGCTGCACTGTGGTCTTCTTGGCCTTGTTGTTGGTCTTAACAGTAGTTGGAGGCAACATTCGCACTGGCTGCTCCTTAAATGGGTTCTCTGGAGTTATTGCTGTCGTTGGGGCTGTAAAATAAAATATAAAACATGTTTTAGAACAATACGACGATTTTATTGAGAGTAAATCTTGTTAAGGGGAGGCAAGAAATAGGGAATTAATATCCTATCGAATTGAGCAATCGCTTCAAGTTCTCGTTGCGAATGACATTATATGGGGGCTTATAAATGCTATAACCCAGATAGATTAGCTCCTTGTACTGTGCCTCATCAATGTGATACAAGATATAAGCATCCATTTCTATTTCAGCTCGACTTGGCCATAATAGCACTGCCACAGCGTTGCGAAATTCGTCGACTGCTTGATGAATTTGCCGATGGGATGATACTAGATTTTCAAGCATTTCGATATTCTGCTGATTTTGATTGCGTTCCCAAAAGCGTTTTTGCATTTTTAATGCAGTCTCAAGTTGTTGAACCAAACGCATAAATATGAAGCGCCTGTAGCGCTCCGCAATTTCCTGACGAGGCTTATGATAACGGCATGCGTTGCGTCTGACAAGGGATTCGAATAGTGTTACCTCGAGACAGGACATTAGGACGTGCACAGTGGTTGTCAGGACAATTATTGACAATACCCAATCCAATGGATGACGATTAATTTGTCCAACCCAATAGATCAGATCGTAGCCATAAAAGACATAATAGTAGTCCATCAATGATACAATGCACAGCAATTTGAGTGTTATTAATGCAATAAATCCATGATTTACTCCGCTCAGATGACGACGAAAGGCGCGCGAATGCGTCTTCATGAGACGAAGCACCCAATGCTGTGCCATGGTGTTAGCCAGACACTAGTAGCAATAATTTGGAGTCTAAACAATAATATTTGAATATCAACTGAATATTTCTGGGCCTGCTAGGTTTTAGGTGGAGTTTTCGGAAGCATATTGGAAAGTCTTCACATGTCTATATAAATATCTAATCTGTTGGTATTAAGCAATATTTATAAAAGCGTTTATTGTGACTGATCATGGTGCGGACGGAGCGATCAAGGAACAGCGCTGTTACCCGCATAATTCTATCGAGTTGTGAAATTATTTTTGGATGTTAGGTAACACAGATCTGGTTCAGCATAACAAACTTAACTATATGCTTTTCCTAATATTAAATAATACACTATAAAAATGGAATTTGACGCAACTAAACATTTTGGCGCACCCTGTAAAGTTTACATACAACAATAGACATATGTACATATATACGCACTGACCTTGAACTGGCGTGGTTCCTTGCGTCTTTGGTTTGCTCGATTCCCCTATGGAGACAGTCTCACTGTTCGTCTCTGACCAATAACGTGGTTTCACTGTAGCATTGTTGATTACGCGCTTGTCACTCACAATGCGAAGCTGTGATTGTTGTTGTGTTTGTTCCTTTTGCTGTAATGGAGGTGGCATGGACTGTGTGTCGACATCTGTGCCCTTCGCATATGGCTGCTGATCCTCGCTGGTTGTATCATTATAGTGTATGGTAGCGTATAGTATTGATTCCAGCTCATTCAGCCTGTCGCTGTCCATTTCTTCAAGCTACAAAATTAAAACAAAGAAATTTTTGTCGTTTGGCTGGCAAGTATGTGCGGTTTCTAAGACTTCTGCTTACATCGCTCATCGTGCCAGTCTAGATTAAACTTTCTTATCGCTGTTATTCTTTTGGACATTAAAAAGCGCAACTCCTTTAAGTGCTTTATTTTTCTTATTTAATTTTTTTTATACAAAACCACGTTTTGGCTAGAGACGGACAATATCCAGAACTTATATTGACAGTTCGATAAGCAGTGTATCGAACAAACAGGTTGGCTAAAAATAAATCGATAAGCGATATGTTTTCACATCAACCCTAACCGCTGCGCAGGCCGGGCCACGTACAAGAAGAAATTAATAAAAAGTTAAACTAACAAATATCAAAGTTAATGTAAGTTAAATAAATTAAACTCATTTAAATGTTGTTGTTAATAATATATTTGTTTGCATAATTAGCATGGAGTCAATGCAGCGTTACGTTTCACCGGTCAACCCAGCGGTCTTTCCCCATCTCGCCTCTGTGCTGCTCATTATTGGTACGTTCTTTACGGCTTGGTTCTTTGTTTTTGTGGTGTCGCGAAAGAGCACAAAAGAGAGTACGCTAATCAAGGAGTTGCTGATCAGTCTGTGCGCCTCGATATTCCTTGGATTTGGCATTGTGTTTCTACTGCTCACCGTCGGCATATACGTATAAGATTTATAGAGTAAATAAAAACATTCCTTACTGGTAAATGTATTCGGCAAATAAATATGTGTGTGTGGGCGTGTGAACGTACGTTGGGTTCTTGTTATTTATTCAATAGATTCAAATTTTGCTTAAAACATTACCGAATTGTTCAGATTAACAAGTTGAATTTGTGTGCGGTTTGATTATTTAGTTGCACTTTTTAAAAAGCAATAGTGAAAATTATAGGGACCACTCTGTCTCATCGGATCTAATCTCTTAGCCAGCGAGTCCTGCCTTTTGTCTACACTTTTGCATTGTGGCTCGCAGAATGAACTGTTTGCGCGAGAGCGTGCGCACGTGTTTCAAAAACGTCTCCAGGTCAATGACACCACCGCGAAGACCCTCGCCCAGATAATAAATGGCATCCTCGGTGGCAGCTTCATCAGCGTAGGCATTAAGAAGTCTATAAGGAATATAATCTCAATTTAGAATGATCATTTGTAGAAAGTTATTAATAAACATACTGTTTGTATAGCGGAGCTGTTGTGGTTACAGCCTCGTCGGGGTCAATGGCCTCAGCACTCTCCAGGTTCTCTAGACTTTTCTTCAATTCCTCCTCCTTGTCCTTTAATATGCTTATGTTTTTCTGCAGATCGACCTGCTCACGTCCCAGGCGCGTAACGATGGCATCAATCTTGGCACTGCCTTCCACCAGCTCTTGCTTGGTGCGATTCAGTGTTTCTATTTCAGCCTGATATTGATTGACTTTCTCCTGAATGCGACGTCTCAATTTGTCCTCGACAGCGCTTATGAGTGATGCCTTAATATGCTCCTCCGTGATGGTGCCTGTTGAGTTGGCATTAGCAGTGGCTGGGGGATTCTAAGGGCAGAAAAAATAAAACTTAATAAACCTTATGTATGTAAATGTAGTCAGTGTAGCTTACATAGCCAGCGCTTGCGGGGTATCCTCCTCCTGGTTGTGGATAATTCATATAGGGTGGGTATCCCGCGGAGCTGCCTGCCGACCCACCTGCTGGTGGGTATGGCCCGAAGTTACCACCAGGAGGATATGGCGGAAAACAGCCACCAGCCCCACCAGCAGTGGGATAAGGCAGAAACGAATTGCTAGCACCTTGACCACCAGGTTGAGGCATATAAGCTGAAATTGTTAAGTTCAGATTTGAATTAAACTATTTTATACAATTGGGTTTCACTTGCACGTACAGTTCGATGGATATGGGGCCTGCACTTGCTCCTTGGGCTTTGAGTATACGGGCGGATGATCACCAAACGTCACAATCATAACTTGTATAAGCGATAGAAGATCTGATCTATGCGGCTGCCAGTCATGCAGATATGGTAGATAAACTTTGCCATTGTGATCCACATACATGGATACCTTAATCTGCATTGTTGTTGTCGGTTTCACGAAACACATAGGCGCATTTTGTGGATGAGTGTCCATTAGCCATATGCATATGGGAATGTAGTAGGTGTTATCTGTTAAATAAATAATACAATTATACAGATCTCAATTATTTTAGTGCTGGTGTACGTACTTTTGTATACCACAGGTATGGTACCCTGCACTTGAAACAAATCCTTAGCGCTTCCATCGTTGAAAACTACGAAAATTTGTTTATTTTGATTGTTATTATAAATATTTATGTATGTATGTATATAATTGATACATACCAAATTTTTGCAGATCGTATGTCAGACTGCGATAAGTTGTGAGCAGATCGACGACGTCTTTTCGTGTAGCGGCCACATTTTTATACTATAAACAAACCAGTTGTTGGATATGATTAATTAAAAAGCATTTAAATTACGTTTTCTTTTCACATAATGACTATGAGGGAGTCGAGATAGGCACCAAAACTATGACTCATCGTACCTTTGATAGATATTTATTAATTTCTGCCTCTTCTATTGCAGGCATTCTATGTGTTTAATATAAATTTCGTTGAATTTGGATGCTGCACTTGCTATTAAAACTAGTTTAATTTTAACAAACTTCTTAATATCCGCAGAAAGAAAACAAAGTCGTCGATAGAGTACTTTTGTTAATTGAGTATCGAGTACTGTATACGCACAGCTATCGGCTATCGGTAACTCAGACGCTGTATCGATAGAGCGGTATCGATGTGTTGCCCAGTATTATAACAAGTACTTATTTTCCCTACATTTCAAACGGTCAACAATTTTGAACTGCTTTGAGGAATTCTGACAAAACTTATCAGAGGAGAAACGAACTTCGTACTTTAAGTAAACATTCAAGTGTAATATTATTTGGAGGCAAAATGGATGAAAGTAAAAATTCAAGTACTTCGTTGTGGGACATCAATTGTAAAATTATTATTTATTTTAGAATGTTAAGTTGCTACAGGTGTGGGAAATGATATGTTTATTGTGTGTGTTCAGTTTGGTTCGTTGGTGCAAAGGGTCGGGGTTCTTGATGGATGGTTACTTGGTCTTGGGCACAATTGGGCGTTTTGGGCGTCTGCAAACAAATGAGAAAAAAAGACAAAAAAAATCATAATTTTTTGTAGAACAAGAGAAAAGAAAGTCTTCGATTTGTATCTTAAAAATAACGTTTTATTGAATACTTTCGTTTTTGTCTCTTTACTCATTTAGGCATATAGTATGTATATATTTTCCGTGTTATATGGTTGTTTTACTTTTGTGTGTCAGTGTACTTAGCTAATGTTCAGTTAACTAGGCATTACTATAGGTATTGTTCATTATTTTTCATTAAATATATTTATATAAATATGTATTATATGTATATGTATGCATTTTATAAAAATCATCGCTTTCTTCTTGTGTGGGTCGTGATTAGTTTAGTTTAAGTTATTAAATTTGTGAATTACACATATAAAAATAATTATTCAGTTTCATTCTCGCATTCAAAAACGCTGCACGTATTTAAGTTTATGGGTGTGTGTGTGTATTTATCTTATGTATTTGTTTGCCGGTTGCTAGTTTGATGGATAGGGAGGGATCTGGGGAGTCGGTTATACTCTTATACTACTATAAAACCATTTAATAGTTTCGTTATTTGCATTCTTTTTTATCTTGTTATCTGCTTTAAGATTACGTACAATTAAATCCATTACTTTTTTAGAATACAAAATGGTTTTACTCGTATCATAAGTATTTTTATATTATAATTGTTATATATTTCTTTTTTGTGCTAAATATTTTTGCGTTTATTGCTTTATTGGGCGCCTGAATGGTTCTACAAATTCCAGTTCAAATTTTCTTCATTGCGTTATATTCATTTGTTTTATCTTTCTTCATAAAGTAATGCTACAGTTAGCGGGCAAACTATGTGTTTCGATTCATAATTTTAAGTGAGATAAAACTTTCTTATAGTTTTTCGTATCGTTTCTCTTTTGGCACATTACCATCATGTTGCTAATGTTTGTTGGATTCGTTAAACAAGTGTTTTATTATAAATCTTTATAAATAACAACACGTCGTGCGAAGTATATATCTCTATATACATACATTTTCTCACAAATCAAAGTATTTTTTGTTTTGACCAAACTGTGTGTTCTAAAACAAGTGAAGCGTGAACATGAATAATCTTGTTGGGGTGTATTTCCTTGTGTGTGTTTGTGCACAATCAACAAATTTTTGTTATGTATAAATTATTCTCAAGTTAGCAACGTTTTTTTTATTTTATATCAGATAAATGAATAAATTGTACATTGTTAGCGAGCGCAAATAAATAAAAAAAATATTGCATTCAAAAAATATTACACATTTTGAAATATATATATATATTTCGTCTTCCGTTTCAGTTTCCGCTCTCATGGGATAAATGTAAGTTTATCAGAAAAATTTGTTCTAAAATTTTGGTCAGTCTATTGCGCAAAAATCTACTTTTGTGAAAGGTTTTGGGTTGCCTTAGCTACTTCGACAAGGTTTGCTTAATATTATTGTTGCTTTTTTTTATGTGCTTTCGTATTTTTCCATTATTTCTTTGTCTTTGTTATTTTTTATGTAAAAAATTCCCTATGCATTGTCATAAATATCGCAAGAAATGCGATAGTTTTCGCATTTATCGATTATTCGGTTCGTCTGACCATCTCTTCTGTGTGTGGGAGTGTGTGCAAGTGTTTGTGTCGCGCTGACATTTGATGTTAGCTCGATAAGACCTACATACATACATACATACATATACATATGCCCAGAATGTTGGGATCATTGTTGTCACGCTAATGCCACTACTACATACATACATATATACTGCTACTAATTGCTACAACTATGTGCTACTTCCTGTCTCGCAATTCAGTGGCAAGGACTTCAGACTTAACCTAGCTTCGTGTAGGCATAGGCGGCAATAACGCCCACAACAACACCAGCCGCTATATATGTGAGTAATGACCTTCGTTTTTTCGCCGCCTGCTGATTGTCCTCGTTCTCTCGCTGCTTCCGTTTGATCTCGTTGACTTTCTGCTCCAAATTAGCCTGATATTCGTTGCGTTTTCGTCGCTTCAGCTCATCTCCCGAACTATGAATAAAGCATTTAAGTATTAAATTAAATGTTATATTGAAAATAACTCAAGTAATTACCTCGTTATCAAATCAATGCCGTTAACTTTGTGCTGCTCGACGGCTGTTGGCTTTTCGCTATTGGCATTAACATCATCCTCGTGTGGTTGTTGTGACACTGATACATCCCCATTGATCTGTTCCACTTTATCGCCATTAATATTCTCATACAGCTCATCATCCTCGTTGTCATCATTGTCATCGTCATTATCATCATAGTCCTCATCGTCGTCAATGTCATCATCGCTGTCCGACTCCAGTTCACTGTGCTGTGGTAACGTTGGCAACGGCGGCAATGGGCGGTTGTTAAGCAAACTGTCTGCAACCTCTGCATTTATGATCTCATGTTGATTGATAATAATATTGTTGAGTGCATCCTTGCTGCTCAGTGCTGGCTTATCACTGCTAAAGACATCGCCATCGCCCAGATTCTCGCCATTCGCCTGTGCCGCTCGCATGTCCAGCGACAGCACACCACCCGTGTTGGGGGCCAGTGGCAAAGGCTGTGGATTAAGGGAATGCGATCGTGGTGGCAGCGGCGGTGGTTGCTCATCCTGTGTGTGTGGATTCGTGTCATTGCTAATGATCGGCTCCTCTGCCTCCAGGAAACTCTGCAAAGTAAAAGCATGATGAGATCAAATGTCCACATAAACTAATCACTGCCCTAGAGACTGTTACTAAACCTCTGACTAAGCATTAAATTACCTCATAATGTAGCGAAAAAAAACTACAATATTGAGAGTTTACTTATAAATATTCAACAATTGATTATTTATACATTTTAAAACAATCAACAAAAACAAAAAAACGACAACATTTAACAATTTGAAAATTTCGCTAGATTTCCCTCTCTTGAATTTTACGGCAATTACGGCAATTTTTGGGGCGTGAATTTTCATCCGGAATACGTACGGGATCATTTAACTTATTAATGCCCTCGATGATGGCCTGATATGAAAAGTCCAACTGATCCGATGTCTGTATGAGTCCCAAGCGATAACTGCGAAGCTTGCACAAAACTTGTGCCACATTGCACTCTCCGTATTTGTCCACCAATACCAAGCAACAGTCGACGAGACAGAATGTTCCGGAGCGTCCGATTCCGGCACTGCAGTGCACAACAGCGGGACCGACGTCCTTGCTCAATGCTCCGGAATCGCGAACCTGTTGCAAGAACTTAAGAAAGGCATCCGGCGAACTGGGTATACCAAAGTCCGGCCAGGTCGTATAATGAAATTGCATAACTTCACGGCTCGTATTCGTTTCGAGATCGGTTAATCTGCAAAAGAACCAAAGTGATTAGCTAGAGAATGACAAGAGCAGTAAAAAAGAGGTAAAAGTAGTAGCAAATGGCCCTGTATTTAAGGTGTAGAACTTGCTGGCTTAAATTATTACAGCCTCCTAAGTACAGGTGTTCTTAAAGGCAGACTTACAGCTAAAAGTAACTCAATAAACCTTTTGTACTTTTTAAAGTACAGGGTTTTAAAGCCAACAGACTTTACAGCTGATCCGGGGATCAAACAGATCAGTCGCTTAATGAATACATTACAGGCTGTTCACCTCAATTTCATCACGGGTCTTACGTTAATCAATGCTAATTACATAAACCTAATCTGGTATTATGTGTAATCGTTTTAAATCAGGTAATCTGACACGGACTGCATTACGCGTTGGGCAACTCACTTGAACCATCTTCGCACAAAGTTCTGATAATTCTCGCAGCAGACTAGCTCCACGGATAAGTTAACATCCCGGAGATTGAGTGCATGCTCGCTGCCCAACTGATCGGGCCAATAGAGATGACATTTGATTTGCTTCTTCTCCATCAGTTTGTTGAGCATGAGAATGGCCCGTGAGTTCTGCTCCCATACCATAAGCCAAAAGTGACCCACCGTATCCGGCAGCGGACCCTGTGTCAGTATATATTGACGATCCGCGCGTTCCAACTGTAAAATAAATAACTAATTAAATATTGTACTATGAAAATAATCTATTTGAGACTCACTTTCACCAGATTGGCATTGATGTAGTCAAACTTGCCCCGTTTGAGCACAATACGCGAATGATCATAGGGGTTGACATCCCTATATCGATTCAGTCCTCGATTCTGTGAACGCTCCGATTCTATTGTGGTAAACTGTTGCTCTTTAGCCTCACGATCGCATACTTCACATATATCCTGTAATCACACAAAGACCAAACAGAAAATAAATCATCATGAATGAATTTTGGTTGGGGGAGTTACAATCATATATATTTCTGCAGTGATTCACAATGCAGTACGTATAAATATGTCGATTGTTTCGTTACGTTATTTTGGGGATAGCCCTAGCAGGAACAACAACGAATCGGTCTTCTTATCATGGCCTAGCGACTGGCCCAAACGATACGCGCTACAACATGTCGATGCGAGCCATTTTGGTCATGACTAATTGGTCAAAATGTGCCCACATTATTATCTGAAGCATTCGCATGCTTATCAGCTGTACCAGCCACTAACGAACCGAAAAGCTGAACCAAAAAAGCATAATAATATCAACAAGTTCAGTGTCGTCTCAGTCTACATAGTTATTCCAGCTTTTTCTACCCAAGTGATCATCAAATTGAGTCTTGTGATTGCTGAACAACCGACCAACCACTTGCCTCCAAATTTAGCACTTCAATTTGTATTACAGTTTGAAGGCTAAGGGGGGAAGTTTGCTGATTTGTTTATGACTAACAAGGCATTTAGTCAATTTTATTTTGTACACATTTTATATGTTGAATTAAATGCGAGCGACGAATGTTTTTATTTGTTGCAGTGCAAAAAATCAGCTGTTAATTGCGAGCTCCGTCATTCAGTAGGTGAATCAGTTTCAGAGTCGTCAAGCCACTCCTCGGTAATCAGCACAAATTGAGGCTGACGACTTGGCGACTGTTATGAAATTCATGAACGATAACAACTGCGAACCAGAAAAGCAGTGGAATGGACAGAAATACATCAAAGGATACATTTTGTAGTATGTATATAGAAAATTGACTGGATTTTATAAACTTTTTACACAACAAATCTTAACCCAAATGAATTATTTAAGCCACAAAAATTAACAAGCCTTTTGATAACTCTTTTCCCTTACTTATTTTTCATTCATAGCACCAAACAACATTGTGGAAATTCGTAATAAAAAACCCTTGTAGTATTTTTACTCGCATTACAATCATTTTGCAAGTCACTCATTATTAGTTTATGCCTTTTGACTATTCAGGTGACCTCCTTCTCCTTCTCCTCCCCTCACCCCACCCCCACTACTGCCGGCATTGTTAACATGCAACAGTTGTGAAATCTGAATCTGTGCCGTTATTGCAACAAGAAATTGTAGCTTGAGTTTCCAGAGCATGAATAAATCGCCATAAATAGTTTGATAGACTATAAAATACCTTTAAGCTACGTGTTTATTTGTTTGGATTTCTCATTTCTCGAAAGTCAATATACCGCATAAGCATGCTGCATCTACAGGGTATAGATTGCATGCAGCATAGTTTCATGTTGTTTTCGTGGGCACAAAAGCTCTCTCTTTAAGCGGTGCTGTGGTATACATGGCTTTAAGTAAAATGTTTGGCATTGCGCATAAAGCATAACAATTTAAACTGTTATTATGTTGTTTATTCTGGTTATTATAATGTTTGGACTTTATTGGATCGGCATAATTCATTGGAAACGTTCAATTGCACAAAAGAAAGTTATTTCGAGCGAAAACAATTAGGATGCCACCAAGCTTGGCTTCAGTTTGCTTAAGTTTATCAAATTATATACATATATTTCTGTATTGTTACTGATTTAGTTGGAAAATTTGATTATCCTAGCAGCACACAAAGGACCAGGCACGCATACAGAAACAAACAACGAGAGACAGAAGGGCGAGAAAGGCAAACAACAAATTGCGTTCATTACACAAAAAAACTCTAACACACACACTAATACAGGCACAGGCATAGAAACACAGATACACGCAGCCAATGTCATCCTAACTGCGAAGTTAAATTCCGTGAAATCCAAATTCAAGTGAGTGGCAGTGGCAGTGGGCAAAGACGACGATAAAGCGGAAAGTGAAGCGGAGCGGGGAACCAGCACAACAGCTGAAGACACAATTCACCGGAACTGGTCATAAAGCAGAACTCCAGCTCTGGCCAAAGACGAAGGCACCGAAGCAGCAGCAACGGGAGGCTCAATGAAACCCAGGCCGACCCAGACCCAGACTCAGACGCATGCCCTTTGTGCCAAGAAGAAGCTAAAGAATTGCTCATGTTTCGCCGAGTATGTGTGTGTGCGAGTGTGTGCGTGTGAAACACTTTGACTACTTGCAACGGTACTGCAAACTTTCAGAGCGAAAGCTCATCGAACTCTCCACACATAGTAAAATATTTGGCGTCACTCACACTTACCCCCTTCCCTTCACACCACAACGCACTTCGCAACCTTTTGTTGAGTGCGAATGATTGTGATTTACATACAAATACAAACATACATAAATATATTGTATGTTTGTAACACATGCATATGCATATACGAAATAAAAATGTATGGGTACTTGTTCGTAGCAATTCAATTATCAACAGGCCGCAATCAAAACAAATGAAATCCAAAAACATATATATACATACACACATAAATATACATATATGTATACATGTGTATTTCCTAGGAATCAAGCGTACGAATAGCAACTAGAACATTTCGCGGAACTCCAACGACGCGTATGTCTTTTATCAATAGAATACAATAAACGTCGAAACAAAATTTTGGCAATCATAATCGTAAACGCTTCCCATGTGTGCCAAATGATTATGATTCCAGGTATGCATAGCGAGCGGCGCAAAGTCTAGAAGAAAATGGCCACTGTAATCAACAACAACAAGCAAATTTAAGCGAATTGCAGTTCACAAGCAAAAGAGAAAAAACAGAAACAGCGGCAGCGGCAGAGACAGCAGCAGCACTAACAGCATCCAAGAGCAACAAGCGAGAGCGCATGCAAAGTGCAGCAGGTGAGCGTTAGCGTTCAAATGAGCGAATGTTTTGCTCGGGTATGTGTGTGTGAGAGAATATGTCTGTGAAATTTCGGGCTAACGTTGCGCGAGCGCCACAAACTCAAGCTAAAGACTGGAGTTGGGCTGCTGCTGCTGCTGACCAACGCCGACACCAAAAGCTACAAATACAAGCGCACGCTCACATGACAGCGACAGCAACAAAAACACAACAACAATAATAGCGCAGTGGGGCTGACCGTGAGCAGCATGTCTACACTGACACAGAACACACGCACACACATGCAAACATAGGTATGCTTATACACGTACCTACGTAAAGTAGTTGTTGCTATGTCTTTGTATGTGTGTGTGTTAGTAGTGTTGGAGGCATCGGCATCTGCAGAAGCCTTTTGCGCACTCATCACATTTTCGTGGAAATCGAATCAAAAAGGAATAAAAGTTGTATGTGCGTCTGAGTGAATTCATACATGCACATATCTGTACGAATTTTTTTGGTTGTGTTTGTGTAGGAACATGTTTGTAGTTGTGAGTGTGCTCATGTTCTGCTTCTTGCTCATGGCCTGTGGCTGTGCCTCTTTTGGGTGTACAATAAATGCATATTTACAATAATATTGTTACTTACCTTGTAGTACCGCATCCATCCAGTTTTTTTGTCATTATATTCCTGTTCGATTTTCAGCCTGGCGGGCGTGTTATCCTTTGTCGGCGCTGTTGTTGGATTCTCACTCATTGCGCACTCGATTGTATGTTAACTTGTGTTACTTTGGAATTTAGATTAATTTGTAATGTTTGCTTGCTTTTCTTTCGTTTGCGTTTTGTTTTCGACACACCGACACCGACACACGACTGAGCCGAGTAAATAGTGCGTAAGAAAATTTGACTACTACGACGACGGTCTGACGGTTCTGTTGTCTGTTGCTATCACGCTGTGTCGTGTGTATATTTTAGCGGCACTTGTATATAAATAACTAAATACTAGCGATTACCCTTTGACACATTATTTACAATAGTCGCGTTAAAACACCAAGTGCGTGCGTTTAGTTTTGATTAGTAATGTTTTTCTCTTTCGCTTTTTTTCCTTCCGCAAAATTAGCAGTAATTGGTGTTCGATGACGAGCAACTAAAGTTATCGGCTTATCGATTCAAGAAGTCGATAGCAGAGTGCGGTCACACTGGCTACAAATTTTCAACAAGTTGTCATGTCTAGAACCGAACAGCTGATTGGTCGCGTAATAATTTCAGTTTCAACAAATAAATAATGTTAAATACACGAATTTTTCGTTTAATACGTGACAAGCGCTTAAGTGTACCTATATTGCGTGGCTTTCATCATGAATTCAGCAAGCCCGAAGCACAAACAACAAAGCCAAACCCAAAGCCGGCGGCTGACACTCCAAATCCATCATTTGTAGCTGGCGGCGTGCAAAATAAATACAAAGTTTTCCGGGATGAGGAAGCACTAGAAATCTTTGATGTGGAGGAAGCACGTTACCAGCAAAGCGAGCTCCAGATTGAACCCGAAGAGGATCAGTACATGGGGCTCAATTTAAAGAGTAAGTGAAACTTTTGTTGTACCCTGTTCCAAGGAGTCCTAACGGCTTGAAATCTAATTACATTTTAGGAGGCATTCGCGGCGTTTTCGATGTGGAAGATCTTGTGGCGCTGCTGCGAAAGGAAAATGTGGATGACATCTTTGTGTGCTATGTGCCCGAGGAGCTCAAGTATGTGGATCACCTAGTAGTGTGCAGTGCTCGCAGCTATCGCCACATGCTGGCCACAACGAGTTTTGTGCGTCGCATGTTCAAAATTAAACGAGCTAAGAACGATATTCTGCCACGCATAGAGGGCGAAAAGAGTCATGACTGGATGGCCATGGATTTGGGTAGGACTAAACTTTATCCTTAGTTATAGTTTTAATAATTCTAAATGACCCTATGCCCACAGGTAATTTAGCGTTACACGTGTTCTCGCCCAAGGCGCGCGAGGAATACGATCTGGAATCTTTATGGGCCATTGGCGCGCAGTACGATACCGAAAGCCAGAAGCCCCAAAATCCACTGGGCAATATATTTATGGCCAAGACTGAAACGTAGCGGGTTTCAATAATAAAAGTACAATGATCTTAGGAAGTGGAATTTATGTTGTATTTTTTTGACTACCAGACGACAGCATCGTCCGTCAATTTCTTGTGGAAATCATAGAGACTGGCAAACACATGGTTCCTGTTGATGTCCACACCGTATTTCTTCACCAGATACGCATAGCTCTTCTCATGCACCAGGGCTGCATGCCAACCAACTTCCTTGGCACCCAGATAATCCGTGGTGGGCCCATCACCAATATGCAGACACTCGTCCGGTCTTAGGTTCTCCAAGCCCGACTTGGACATGGCATGCTCAAAGATAGCTGGCTGTGGCTTCTCCGCCTTAACAGCATACGAATTGATCGCAAAGTCCAGGTATTGATCGAGTTTAGTGTTTCGCAGCAGGACATCCAGGCGAGGATCAAAGTTGGCCACAACGCCCACACGACACTGTTTACCCGACTGCGTGTGCTTGCGTAGTTGCTGGAGAAGATCGATGCTGCCGTTGCAGGGCTGCCAACAAATCGAGGTTTTATACAGTTCCAGCAAATGATTAGAAAAGTTTTCCATCTTCTCATCGGGTATGGGTGCCCCGCTCTCCGCAAAGGTGCCTACAACAAAGTTTGTGTATTCGTATTTAACTTTTGCACTTTGAACACGGAATGGAAAACAGTTGCAAATTATCGCTCACCTGCTATCAGCTGCCGCCACCAATGCTGCCACTCAAGACGCGGTGACGTCTCACGGCCAAAATTCGGATAATCCCGGTTCATCTTGTACCTGGAAGGGAGTTGAGGCACTTTTCGAGACTGTTTTAAGGGCTTTACTCACCAGTTGGCCTTGTAGTTCTTGGCCAGCTCGTTGTTATCACAGCGTGCTCCAAAGAGCGCTCCAATCTCACCATATTGCTTGCCGGGACTGGTGCGAAACTGCAGTAGTGTATTTGTTACATCAAAGGTTATCAAGCGAAAGCGATTTAAGCTGCGCATCTTTGCTGTGGGTCGTCTAATCACTGCTACTATCTTTGTCTCTGTCTCTAGCTTTTAATGGGCTGACACCGATTAACTTTGTTAATTTATTTTTCGCTTGCGTTGCTATTGACTGCGATTCTCGTACTACGTGTGCCGGCGAGTTCGTAATTGTTTTCTATGTCCGCTGCTATTACTGCTGCTGCTGCTGCTGACGCTGCGCTGCTGCTGCTGTTTTCTTATCAGTATATTAGCAACAACAATAACAAATCTTTTCACTCTCTCCGTGCGTGTGTATCTCGAACTGCTTAGCAAACTCATTAATATCAGCTTCTCATAACAGCTGAAGCTTATCAGTTAGTAGCTTATGGTAATAAGGTTAATATTGATTTGGATTTGCTGTAGATAAACACCGAATGTACTGCGATTTCTTATCAGCTGCACTGCTTCAACTCAAAGAGCGCGCGCGATAACTGCAAAGCGTTGCCAGCTGGTTGCACTTATTCTAAGCAGTCTGGCCACGCTGCTGCACAACACTGCCAGCTAAGCTTGATTAATACTTAGCCAAGACACAAACCGCCGCGCAGTTCAAATTTGAAATTGGTGTTTCAATTAAGCCGCTGCAATGTACGTTGCTGTTGTTGCTGCTGCTGCTGCTGTTGGTTTCGAGGCCAGCGCAAACGGCGGCGACATTTTGGCAATATACGAAAAAAAAACTGTGTAAAAGAAACTTGGCATATGGAAGACGTGTCAGTTTTATTAATGCTCGTGGGAAGCAACAACAACAACAACTACTAAACGTATCTGCCGTTTTGACCTACCAAAACTGCCTGCCGGTGTCTACCTGCCTCAAGTTTTGGCCGTTTCGCATTTTTGCACAATTATGCTGATCAGCTGAGCCAAAAATAATGCCGATAAAATATTAAAGAAAATATATATGAAATTTTTATTTAAAGTAGCGTATGTAAGTGAAGAAAGTAGCAAGAGATGGGAAGGGAGAGTTGGAGTGTGGCTTAAAATAACAACATTGAAATGCATGTACATACACATGCATACCAATTTGGCATTCAACGAATTTCCTGCGAAAACAACACACATCAAGAAATAACAAAAGCATAAATTCATTCATACCCAAAGAGGCGACTGCAACCAGCAACAACAACAACAACAACAATGGCCCTAAGCCCAAGTGGACACACACACACGCACAGCTTTAAGCGGACTTGGCGAGGATCGGAATCGGAATTGGCAACGAGAATGGATCGTTTTGGACGCTTTCTTTGTTGTAGTCTCGCGCGCGCCTACAAAAAAAAGGAAGCCCATAAAAAATCACAATTTCTGCTTATTTAATCTTTGGACTGCGCCCAGTTCGCAGCACATTTGGTATTTGCCAATTTGGTGCGTTTTCGCTATAAATAAAGTATCAATTTGCCGCAGTCTTTAGTTTTTAGTCTTCTTTGGTCTCCGGTTTCTATGGAAGGGCGACGACAACAAAAAAACAAAAAACAAACAACAAAAAAACAGAAAACAGAAAACAGAAAAGACTCAAACAAAACACTGTAAATTCCACACATTCCAGCCAAGCGAGATCCTAACGTGAATGCAGCAATATTTATTTGGCCCAAATCAACGGCGCACGCCTGTTACCAAGAAAAAAATAAGGTAAGAAGGTGAGGTATTAATGGAATTTATTAAAAACTTCATTTGGTGCGGCATTTGGCATTTATCTCAAACTTACAGAATGTATTTAAATCGAATTGCTTATAAAGCTGTGAATAGTACAAGATAACTTAAATGGTTGCAATCAAATTCCAAAAAAAATTTATAAAATTCGTCATAAATTTAACTTGAATTCTTGCCCTTTTTTATTAAAAGTTTAAAACTTAAAAAAGTTTTTAAATATAGTTTAAGTAATTTATTTAAACTTTCAAGCGTCCTACCAAACTAAATTGAATCGTAAGCTGAGCTTAATTATTTGGTGCGGTTTCTGTTGAATAACTCAGCGATTTACCGACTGATTAGTATTTACCTTCGTTTTAACGCCAACTACTTCAGTTGCAAAAAGAAAGAAGTCAAAAAATAAAAGACCAAAACCAAAAAAGCCGCCCAACTTTCAACCAAAAAAAAAAACTTTCCCAAGAAAATTAAGCAAGCAACCAACTTCGACTCCGACTCCAACTCCAGCCGAGTTAAGTCAAGTCAAGCCGAGCAGCGTCGAGTTGAGGCAAAACCAAGCCAAGTCAACCAGCCAGTGAGCCAGTGAGTTAGCCAGCCAGACAGACAGACAGACAGACAGGCGGACGGACTGGCGGACGGGCAGCCAAGCAGCCAACCAATAATAATAAAGTCAATGACTCCCATGGAATTTCATGTTGGCCCTTTTCGAAATGTGTCTGCCAGTCGAAGTCGCAGCCGCAGCCGCCGTCGCAGTCGAAGTCGGCCCAACTCCAACTTGGCTCTTTGGCTGGCTGCCTGACTGCCTTTTAATATTATCTGCACTTTGGGTCTTTGGCTGACGCCGCTTTTTGTTGTTGTTGTTGTTGCTGTTGTTCTGCTTCCTCTTGTTGTTGTTGTTGTTGTTTTGATTGGTCGTTTTAACCTGTTTGCGAATTTCTACCATGTTAATAAATAATTTTTAGAGGATACGCTTAGCAGTGGACACAGCACCACCACCACCAACAACAACAGTGGGCAGTAAAAGTACCGCACCAGCGCCAGTGCCAACAGAAGCAGTGCAGCGACGCGTCGCTAACTCTGGCTCTGCTCTGCTCTTAGCTTAGATTTTATTTGCCATCTGGCAACTCTGTTTGGTAAGTAACTTAGCTCCACCACCCACCGATCAGCTACACGTTACAGTTTCTACATACCCACTGTCAGTTCTAGTAGCAGTCCCACTGCCGCTGCCCAACACTGTAGATTGTAAGAACCTTCCTCAACTTGTAGCACTTCCTATCAGTAACAGTTTAGCAAAATGAAATATATTTATAATCAATCTTTTTAACGTTTTTTAAACTTTTTCAAAATGTTTACAAGAAGTTTATGAAAAAATTAGTCTGTATGTATATTAAAAGTAAAAGTAAAATTATTGCTAAATACAAATATTTTATAACAATGTTTAAAGTATTTTAAAATACCTACATTAGTAAGGATTACACCATCCTCAAGTTCTTCTGAGCCGAATTTTGACATAAAACGTAGCATATCTCCTCATACATCTGTTATAGTCACTCCACTTAAGTCTTGCTTACCCCAACATATATGTTCCTATGTTTCAAACTATCCATTGTTATTAAATAATTGTTAAAATCTGTCTAGATTAAGATGCCTAAAAAGGTAGCAGCACGCTAGTCTCCCATAATTTCGTCAAATAAAGAAAAGAAAAAAGTAAGGATTACATAGAAGTTTTCTTAGTAATATAATATATGTATATCCTACTGTATAAGAAACTAAATTTAGTTTATATACCATTTATAAGTTGAATTCTTATGTATCTATTCAAAACAGAATGCTTAAATTGTTGCAGCTATCCGCTTGTAAAGCAAACCTTTCTACAGCTCCAAAAAGTATGCTACAAAACATGTGGCTGCCTCCAGAGCCATTTTCTATGCACTCATAGTTAGAAATTTAAAAAATTTAAAAAAGATTTTGGTGTGAAAATAGTTTCAGAACTGGTTTTCAAGTTCGTTACTGAAAATCCATCAGTATTACAGCAATGACGCCTCAAAGTATGCTATGGAAAAGGGTGTCCCATGTGAGATTGAGTTCTAAAACTGTAATTGATATATGTAAGTCTTTCAGTTTGATTTCGTTTTGATTTATATAAAGTAAATTCAAAGCTTAGAAGAGTTTTTCAGTTACGTGCATTTTTAGACCTAAAGTAACTCCGAATTGTCTTCTTCTTTTACTCCATGCTGGTCGAGTGTGCTCATAGCTTGCTTGCGCCACTTCACAGCTTCATCTGCAATGCAGCGCTCTCACTCTGCCGCTCTCTCTCCCACTCTCAGTCTCTCTCTCTCTCTCCTCTCTCTCTTTCTCCCTGCTGTTCTTGTTTGAAATTCCTTGTGCGCCTTTTAGGTTTATTTTGTGTTTTGCTCAGCAGCGAGTCTGCGACTTTGTGCACGTCTCCAGCGTCTCCAAAGTCCCCAACGTCCTCAAAAGTCTTTACAGTCTTCCAGTGCCTACAGTGTCTGCTTCATAGTAGTCGTTTTCTTGGGCCTTTGTCTGGTTTTTTGTGCCGCTGCCGATGCCGATGCCTCTGGTTCGTTTGTTAAATGTTTGGGTTTTGTTTGAGTTTATTGAGTGAATTCCTGGAAAAACGCAAGAATTTGTCTTTTGGACGTTGCTGCCGCTGCCGAAGCCTCAGCCTCTGCTGCTGCACTCTGGACCACGATCAGCAAGAGACAGCGAAAGAAAGACAGATAGAGAGGGAGATGATCTTATTGCCATTGGTGCATAAAAAAATATTCATTCCCAAGGTGTCTGTATGGGTTTGAGCTGATTTAGGGTGGACAGGTGATTATGACTTTTAGCAGGACACCTAATGAGTTAGCCAGTAAGGCAGTTAACCCGATCAGCACAGCACGATCAGCGGCAAGATCAAATCAAATCAGATAAGGTAGTGGTATATATAAAAGCTATAGCTATCTGGGCACTGGAAAATACTTTTACTTGGAATGCATTTCCATTTCATCACGAAGCGCAAATCACTTCAAAAAATATTCCCCCATTCGGCATTGCACAACCACCCACAACACACACACACACGCCCTAGGGGTGGGGCCTTTTGGCCCCCCGTCAATGGCTTCCAAAAATAACGGAAATGCTTTCGTTAGACACATTTGCTATTTTGGACCGATGATTGAGCTGCAATGATTAAGGGAACTGCTTCCCATACGGAAGTATGGAATTCATGTGTGGGCGTGCCAGTGCCCCTACCCCCTACCAGCCCTGCTCATCTGCCCCGCCGCAGACCCCAAAGACGCCGCATTCCTGTGCCATCCGGCGGAGCATTGGGCATTCCCAGACAATGGCTAGCTGGCTAGATAAAGATAGCCAGACAGAGATAGCCTTAGAGAGAGAGGGAGATAGAGGGGGACTAGATATAGCGTAGCTGATCTCCCCTATATAACTTTAAAATAAAACTTTTGCTCTCGAAGACAACAAAATTTTGTTTGCTTAGGATTTTCCCCTGTTCGTTTTTCTTTGCTTTCTTTTCCAATTTTCTTTCTCTTTTTTTATACTACTTTTTTTTTTGTAGTTTTCCGATCTTCTATTCTGTGTCTGTTCCTGTTTGTTGTCGTTCTTTTTCTCGTGCTGCTTCTTCGCTTTTCGCTACTTTATTTAGACGCTGAAAAATGTTGCTATTTTGTTGTTGTTGTTGTTGCTGCTGGCGTTGTTTTAAATTTCTAATTTTGTGGGCAAGTGAATCTGAATTTGAATTTACGCTGCCATCCGTAGGAATGATCTAGCATGTACCAAGCCACACATACATCCATATGTATGTGCTCCGTACAGTCACAATTGGCTATGATGAAAGTTGGAGCAGCAGGACTGGAAACACTTTAAATTTATTACCAAAGGAGTCTCTTTTAGTTGAAAATATTAGCCCTTTTTTTTAAGTATATCTCAGAGCCCTTCCCTGTGTCAATTCTGGTGAGGTTAAGCTACCACTGGTGTGCTAAGCTACGTTAATTGAATTTTACTTGATGAAGACTGATGCATTTCTTTCTATTAAAGTATGAAACTTTGTATTATGAATTATTTTACATATTATTATTTATGTACCAAGCCGTTTTAAGCCATTTTCTGCAACTTTGATGTTAACGTATTTCATTTTAATTATTATTATATGTCTTAATAAAATTTTTTGAACTTATATACCTTAGTTTTAGTCTTAAGCATTTTATAAACTAATTTAATTATTAATTCAAAGTGTTGAAAATAAATGTACATATATAAATTATAGATTAAAATCTTAAGTGTAAAATTACAAATAGTACAAAAATATATATTATTTATTTGTAAACTGAAAGCCCTACTCGCGGACAGCTTCCTCAGGCGGACAGCTTACTCAGGTGGACAGCTTCCTCAGGCGGACAGCTTCCTCAGGTGGAAAGCTTTCTTAGGCGGACAGCTTTCTTAGGCGGACGATTTTGATAGTTTTTTAGCGTGATTTTCATACAAAATGCATTCTCTAAGGCGGACATCTCAGTTGAGCGTACAAAAATACTGGAACCGTGGCTCTCCGGCCAAAGGAGCTTTTACTGTATTTAAGCCATTATTAGTATTTTTTTAAGTTTAAATAGAAAATTTTAAGTAATTTAAAGGCCAGGCTATAAATTATAGCATAAAAAAATATATATATTTATTAATTTATATTTATTTTAGTATATATTATTTATTTACTTCAGTATTAAATATTCCTAGCTCCGAATAACAGCTTACTAAATTGATACAAAAATAGTCTAATTTCATGAATATTTGATTTCCTTCAAAGCAGGCTCAACTGTATGGAAGTGTATGCAAATAGTGATCTATAAATGTATGCGGCTGTCCCACAGATTTGTTCCGTATCCCGACATGGGGCGTCTCCGCCGTCGTCGCACTGTCCATTACTCAAAGCAGATACAGAGAAACTCTGGCGGGACCAGACAGTATTTAATTTGTTTGCAAAGAGTAGCGGACACGGTCACAGGGCTGCAGGCAGCGAAGTCCCAAGGGGCGCAGGGAAATTGAGCAATGCTTGCACTGCGCCTCTAAGTAGGCAACACAAAATGCTGCAGAAAGGATCACCAAGGATGCCTGCTAACACAGGGATGAGTCATCAGCTGCGTCACCAGCCCTGGCGGTCATACAACGTCCACAGATCATTTGCACGAAGCGCCATCATTGTGACATTTTTGCCAGCGACGTCAGCGACAGCGGCAGCAGAAGCGGCAGCGCAGCACGCGACGCCAGCAGCGAGCAGCGACGTCGGCGCTGGCGTCGTCTGCTGCTTTCGTTTATTTTCGGCCTGTCGCTAGGCTATTTTTTGACTGTTTGGTCCACCGGCCGCAGCAGCAGCGTCTGCCCGAGAGGAGAGGTGCGAATGTGGATAGCCAGGCGAGAGAAGGGAGAGGAAGAGAGGCAGAGGAGGGTGGGCGGAGGAAAGTGAGGGGCACTGGGGTGCAGATCGTACGTTTTTGGTTCTTCGCTTTGTGTGCTTTCTGCCTTTGCATGTTATTTTTGGTATAAACATCTTTATGTGCTTTTAAATATGCTGCGAAGTGACATTAGCTTTTTGAACGCTTTTTGGCCAAAGCGGGTGATGAGGGGTGGCTGGGGAAGTGGGCGGTGCAGGGGTTGGGCGGGAGGAAACAGCAGATGAACGAGACAGACGTCGCCGATCCGCTACAGAAATAAAATTTGTCACAGACAGTTAGATCACAAATGTCCCCCCTGTGTGTGTGTGTGTGTGTGTGTGTGTGTGTGTGTGTGTGTGTGTATATGGCAAACATGGCTAAACATAGCCAGCAGCGACAGGAGTTGGAGACGCAGACGGCGAGCGCTGCTGCTTCCACTGCTGCTGCCGCTGTTGATGTTTTGATTGATTGTTGCTGTGACACCGCAGCTGTCCGAGGGGGCAGCCACTTCATTTCACTTGAACAGCACAGTCTGGCAACGCCAGCCTAAGAGTAGCGCTGCTGTTTGAGCTGAGCTTGCAAAGCTCAGGCGCTACGAAAGCTTAATTGTTCGCTGGTAGTTTAAGTGGAAGCTTTTAAGACCTCGTACTCAAACACAAGAGTTGAGGGGTATATTTGGGTTGTCAGAGGGAAGTATATAGCGATGTCCGTCTAGCTGCCTGTCTGCATGAACAACTAGAACTCATAGACTATAAGTGCTAGAGCTACCAATCTTTGAAGAGAGAACCATCTGACCTATTCAATATTCGTATATTTTATTTACTTGTTTAATATTATTAGTAGAAGTTTAAGCAGTAGCTTTTAAGACCTCGTACTTAAAATGAGTAGAGGGTTGTATCGGGGTTGTCAGAAAGAAGCATTTCGGGTATAACGATGTCCCATCTGCCTGTCTGTTCGTCTGCATGACCACCTAGAACTCATAGACTACAAGAGCCAGAGCTACCAAACTTGGAAGAGAGCAGCAGAGCTCTTATTAAATTTTGGTATGCTTTATACACCTGTTAGTCTATAGTTTAATTGCCATTTGTTATAAATATTTGCACTTTGGAAAATCGTAATCTTTGTTTGGCTTTGGAAAGCTTTCTTTGCATTTCTGTGCGCGTTGGCTAATGCTGAATTCGTGTTCAGTTGGCTGTTGCTAGGGGCCAACACTGGAGTCTAGACAAGAGCACAGATTGCTAGCAGTCATAGCTCTTGGCACAGTCTAATACACAAGTAGACACACACACACACATACAAGCACAACGCACATCCGTTGTCTCTGCGTCTTCGTGTTGGAAATTGCATGTGCAGATGTAGATGGAGATGCAGATACAAATGCAGCTACAACTACAGCTACAGATACAAATGCAGATGGAGATGGAAACGCTAAGCGCTTTTTCTTTCCTGTGCATTTATTTTCGAATTATTGCTCACAGTTCTTGAGTCATTCTTCCGCATTCTTGGCTGAAAATGACCGTTGGACTTGCAACGTCTGCAGCAGTGGAGACGGTGGCACCAACAGGGGCACCGGCAGGGGCAGCTACTGCTTGATGATGGCAGCCTTATTTGGCACAAAATTAGCAATGCCTTTGTTTTTTCTTCTTTGCTGTTCTCTTTGCCCATTGTATGCAGATGCTAACTTGGCCAAGAGCGAACCTTAGTTGCTGGAACCTACTGGAACCTACTTGGCTGCATATATGGCACTCCCTAATGTGCTGGCCTCTCTGAACTAGACACTGAAGTTTGCTCAAGGCGTACCTGATAACAATGGGTCGAGCAAAGCGGAGCGTACGGACAGTCGGACGGACGGAGGGCGAAAGAGCGGAGAGACTGCATTCCAGGCATACCAGAGACCACATACCTTATGGCACCACACAAAACGGCAACGCTTTTCATATTCAAATGCGACGTGGCCCAGACCCAACGCGCCACGCACTTAACATACCAACAACAACAAGAGTTACAACAACAACAATACACAATGCACTCCAGTGGACAAATGGAGACGAGAAGCGGGTGATGCTGTTGTTACTGCTCTTGTTGTTGTTCCCTGTTGCTGTTGTTGCTGTTGCTATTGTTGGTGTTGCTGATGGTGATGATGTTGTCGCTGCAACTTCAAAAGCTACGCAAACACAAGAATTGAATGTGAGAAAGAGTTGGAGTTGGAGTTGAAGCTGGAACTCAGCTCAAACCTGAAGACATGCACTGAGAGAAAAGGGTTATGACAATAAGCTTAAATTAGGCACTTGGAGGGACAGTGATGGTAGCAAGTGACCTCATGTGACTGTTCATTTTGGTATAGTACAACAAAATAGATTTTTTACAACAATTTATTTAATTACCACAAAGGATTTTATCTTAGTTGAAAATAACTGAGTATATGGAATAATTTCCTTAAAACCCACTAAAACATAAGAAAAGTCTTTCAGTTTACAGTTCCCTTACTGTTCTTAAGCTTCACATCTAAGCTACTAGACCTATTCTCTCAGTGTATCCGCTGCCTTGTGGCGTCTCTAGTCTCGTCTTTTTTTTTTTGAGATGCAAAACAGAAAAAAGTGCAGCACAAAGCGGAATGTAAAGGGCAAAGAAAAAAAATTATAAAAGTGTATTCATAAGAATTGCAATGGGATTAAGCCCAATGCCAACAAATAATCCTAAGATTATGGAATTCCTAGAGCCATAACTAGCAAACATATAAAGAAATGTGAATTTTAGAGTACAAAATAATGCAATAATATGAAAAAAGCCAGTAAGAAAGGCTACAGTCCAATGAGCCGACTGTAAAAGACCCCGAACTCATCCTTCCTTAATTTTCCACAGATTTCTCCTATGGTAGCTATAGGTTATAGTGTTGCGATCTGAACCAAACTTGTAAAGGATAGCTAGAACCATGATATACACATAATGTATGAGTTTGGTTGCGTTAGCTTAGCTAGCACTATATGTCTTAATACAAATGCCCCATTTTCGACCTATTTTTCCTATGGGAGGTATAGGTTATAGGCGAACTTGGTGACCTACCACTACAACTATCGTAATGGTACTATACACAAAATATGTGAATTCACACGTACACTCGCTTCAGACAAACCCTTTCCTATTTTTTAGAGTACCCGGTCTAATTATATCTAGCTATAGAATACTTAGTTCTTCTAAAAACAGCAGAAACTTAAGGTTGAAATCTGTTTTAAGCCACAAAATAACCTGAAACTGGTCAATTGACAAGTTTTATCAGTTATTTCTAGCCTTAAACTAAGTAAAAAGCTGATTTTTAAGCATCTCTATAACAGATATTATATGTATGTACATTTCAAGTATTAAATGACTTTTGCAGATCGTTAGTGAAACAAAGTAAAGCACTTACCTCTGGAGGTTTTTCTACTGATCTCTTTAAGACCATTTGTTTTCTGAGCCATCAAAATAATTATGTTATGACAAGTTTCAGTTCTGTTAAACACGTTTCGAGTACATTTATTTACATGCGAAGATCCTTCCTTACTAATTGGTTAGTTCCCACATTTCAAACCTCATTTTTTTTGCCAAATTTCCGGCGAATTGCTGCGCTGTGTTTTCTTAGGGTTTCATTCTTAGCGATGCGTCCCTATTTCCTATTACAGTTTTTTAAGGGGTGATAAATCCATTGTGAGATAAAAGTGCACAAATTAGTTCCAAAATCAGCTCTTCTTCTACTTCTTCTTCTTGTGAGTGTTTTCATGAATGGTTTTTAGTTGCAATTGTTTGTATCTCAGTCTGTGTGTGTGAGAATAAAAAAGTATCTCACGCTGCCACAGAATCTGTCGCCTGTTTGGTCGATAAGAATTGATTGCATATTTACAGTAATCCAAGCCCAGAACCTCCAACATGGAATTCCTGGAAAATTAACGGTGCTGCCTTTTGATGTCCTTAAAATTGGTCAGGGGTCAGGTCAGTGTAGAGCTCGGGTTGTTTTGTAATCAACACATCACTTCCCACACTTGAGATACAATATTGCGGCACAGTCGCTTTGATATTGGCACAACCACACCCACACACACACACACACACCAGGAGCTGACGTTCGATTTCTAGACTCTAATCACTTAAAAAACATATTTTCCTTTTGTTTGTGTCACAGGAAGTTGTTGTCAGCAAAAATGATTACACGCTGTACTAAAATTATATATGTAGCTAGTTGTCGGTCGGTGGTCCCCGAGTGCAGATTGTTCCTGGAAAACCCCAGCGTGCAGTCAATGCAATAAATGCAACTGACCGACGTTAGGTTCTTGAGAAAACCCAGTTGGCTCCGATTTCAAATGCCTCCTCAATGAGTTCTACGAATTTAGCAAATGCATCGATACTCCCGATACACTCTTAATACTCCCGATGGTTGCTGACCAAGTCGTTTGGGCCTTGTCACACGCAGCGATACTCAGCAACGCTTGAACTCAGTACCAGAGACAGCAAAATATGCCCAATTTGTTTGTTGTGCATTATATGGAAGCGTTGATATGTTTAGACCCTGTAGTTTGAAGCAGTGTGCAAGGAGTGGCTGGAGACTAGAGTATCTATTGGATATATATTTTGAATAACTTACATATAGCTGGATTTCTTAGTGCTCTAGATGGCTATAACTTTACTATAGGGTTGACATAGGTACCATCGGTCGTAAGACCAAGTTTAATGTGGGTAAACTGAGTTCTTCCTTCAGTTCCATCCAGACTTATATACAGAACAGAACCAATTTTAGCGTGTGTAACCCAAATTTTAACTCCAGTTCCATCCCGACTTATGTGCAGGGTCTTTTCCAGTCACAGCCCTGCTATCCCGTTTTCTTGTTCAAAAACACCGCCTACAATGCAATCCCATTATTAACCCAGACACTTGAGTTCTGTATAGTCTGGTGTGGCTTTATGCACTCATGGTCTTTATGGTCTATAGCTCGTCTAGGTCATTCATTCTCAGTATATCTCTTTGTGTGGGTGTGTATCAATGTGTGCCTGTGTGTGTGTGTGTGGGAATTTGTGTGCTCTGGGTGTTCCCACTAAAGTGGGTTGCATCTCTAAATCATCATCGATTTATAATGGAAATCGACTTTGATCTTCAAATCTATCACAAATTAATGGAATCGATTTATCTAATGGAGGAGAAACTCTATGTATGTATAGGAGGTGTTACTATAATAAGATTAAGATTAATATTTAATGCGGCTTAAAGTTTCGATTAAATCTGGGCATAAATTATCACAGACTTTCTTTATAACGAGAGTAAATTATGTCGTAACTGTCGGAAAGTGAGTAAATCATGCTTTAACTATGGACTGAGCCCAATTATTGGCTCATAGCGGAAAACTACCGAATAGTTATGGTTCTTGTAAATAACTGTGTGGGAAATTTTGGTATTTTATCTTGCACATTCCTAAGATAGCTCAAGTTTATGACGGCAAAGGGCTAAACTAGTCAAGCTGCAGCCCAAGGTTGTTTGAGCGCCAAGTGCGTGTGGGAGTACACTGCGAGAAAAGGTGTCAACTAAGTGGTAGTGGTAAAGTAGACTTGAAATGTTGGCTTAAATAACGAACCTCTTTAAAGATTCAAAATCTTGTTTTTGGCGTGAAATCGAAGCTTATTACTTTTCTTCAGTGTAGCCCGACACAGAACACAATCAGATCTCTGCGCTTGACGATTTCCTCATTCAACTTGCATATCATTTGACTCAATGTGTGGCACAGTGGGTACAAAATTTACCCAGTTTTCTTTTACCATCTATGAATATTTGTCTATCTATTGGAAGCTATTTGTCTCGTTTCGACTGCGTCTGTCCGCCTGTTTGTCTATTTGACTTACAGTGTCTCGCGATCTGTGGGCCCAACCCAACACTACCCTTTCCCCACCCTTTTTCTGCCCTTACACACCCTGCCGCCCCCTTTTCTCCACCCGCTACTCGAGCTGTCTGCTTTGTTATGCTTTGGTCCCCATTACTGCATTCCACATGCGCAGTGTTTGCCTTGATGTTTTTAGGGTGTTGATGTTGCTGTTGCTGTTTGTTACAAAATCATTCATCCTACATAGCAACATACATACGTACATACATATGTAGATAGAAACATATAAAAATTCTTAGCATTCCAATGAATCATGCTGTTGCTGTTATTATTGTTGCTGCTGTTGGTGTTGCTTTAACTGCGACAGCGTCTACTTCTACTTGTAAACTTTAATTAGGTAACATTGAAGTATGTGTAGGTATGTACACACGTCTGGCACGCCGTCGCCACTGCTGCTCTCTGCTGTGCTTGTTGTAATTGTAGCTTTGCCAGTGTAGCACACAGAACACAAAACAAGTAAAGTTTCGTATGCAAGTTGCTGCTGCCGCAGTTGCTGCTGCTGCTGCCGTCGGTGTCGGCGTCGCTGTTGCTGTTGCTGTTATTATTAATGCACGGGCTACGCATAGGCAGCGCGACGGCAGACCAAATATCTAAAAGATATATGCACTACACGCACCACACTACACTGCACAAAAAGAAGCAGGAATGCAGCACAAAACTTTGTAAGAGACCTTTAAGACCAACTATAAAAATGATTAATCTCTGCAGCTCTTCAGTTCTTCATCTCCTCATATTCTTTATGCACAAAAGTAACGGCATTCATTTTTGCTCTCTCCTTTTCTTCTATTTACTTAAGCATTTCTCGCTGTGCATGAACATTGTCTGCGTGCATGTGTGTGTCTGTTTGAGCGTGTGTGTGTTTGGTGTAATTGTAAATAATGATGATAACACGATTACACGACTAGTTAAGGAATTTATTGTAATTCGTTTGCCATTTGAGTAAGAAATTAAGACAACAGGTTATGCTGTCTGTTGTTGTATTGTCAGTTAGATGAATTGGCTAACCCTAAGCAACAAAATGAATCATGCAAGTGGATCGTGGAACGTGGAACGCGTTTGCCGTCGTGGCAGCATTTCATCAACATTGAGTTCAAAGTACGCTCAAGGCTTCAGCATAAACGAAACAGAAGAGAGAGCGACACGCAGAGCTACAGCAAGAGAGTGACAGAGGGAGAGCAGGCAAAATGAGAGCAAAGAGAGCGCGTGTTGAAGGCAAAGTTTGATTAAAGACATAGTCAAAACATTTTTTTTGGTTTTTGGGTTGGCGCCCTCCCTACCTCCCCAACTCCCCCCTCCCACACCCCTTTCAAAGTCAAAACAATGTCCGTGTCCGTGTCGCATGCCAAGCGCGAAGAGTCAATCACAAAGCCTCAGTCGCAGTTGCAGTCGCAGTCTCTGTCAGCAGCAGCAGAGTGCAATCTAAAGCAACAACAACTCCAGAAATGTGCAGTCTGCAGTCTGCTGCTGCTGCGCTTGCGCTCCCCGGCCCCGGCTCCCGAACATTCTGCTGCTGCTGCTGTTCGTTGTTGTTGCTGCTGCTGCAGCTTGCAACGTTGAAAATTGTGAATGAAATGACGGCGGAGGTCTAACCTCTTTCGTTTGGAATGCGGTATTGGTATTGCGACTTGCCACCGCAACTGGTTTGCAACGCCTCAGCTCCCACTTCCCTCCCTCTGCCGACCCTCTAGAGCCCCAATCGCCGTCACCGTCGCCGTCGCAGTTACAGTTGACTCTCTCGTTCATTATCGCTTTGCTGGCAAGACAGGGTGGCGTTAGTTGGCCCCATGCTTTATGTATGTATGTATGTATGTACATGTGTGTATGCGTGTGTGTGTCCGTGTGTACAAACTTACAAGCATATATTTATATGCATACATATGTATGTACTACTCTCACGCTCTTCGCCGTCGCTGTCGCTGTCGACGTCAATTATTCTGTGTTTGTGCTTGTATTCGTATTTGTGTTTGCATTTGCCGCTTCCTCGAGCGCTCTGACGCCCACCTCTCACCTATCACGAGTTTTAGTCTGAGAGTATCCGCGTACTACGTGATCTACGTCTCTGTCCCCCGTTTTCGTTTGTACTGCGATTAGTATGAGCATGAGAGCGCATGCATTAGTATTGAACCGTGTGTGTGTGAAAGAGCGCGCATGTGTAGGTGAGAAATTGGCGCACATGTGCGCGTGTGAGCGATCAATTGGCGCTTGCGAGAATGTGCCTGTGTGTTTGTGCGTGTGTGCGTTTGAGAGAGAGTGAGTGTTTGTGTGTACGTTTGCTCGCGTTTGTGAGTGTGAGTGTGAGAGATACTAGCTTTTTGTTAGTTTTTGACATATTTTTGTTGTTGTCGTTTGGAGAGCCGCCACAGCTTTCGTCAACATGCTTTGTGGACTATGGGGTGAATGAGAAGTGGGAGGGCTTCGCTATTGCTCTTTGCTGCCGTCTTCGATATTGTTGTTGTTTTTGTTGCTGTTCTTTTTGAGAGCGTTGAAAAAAAACATAATGGCGGCGGTTTATAAATTTGATAGAAAACTCAAAAATTGCGTTGTAGCAAATTGTTTAAACTTTTCAACATTGGCCTGTATGCATTTAATTTTTCTTTATTTATGTACTATATATTTTTTTTTTTTTATTTTTTATGTTTCTGTGTCAACAGAGTAATTAAATTATTTTTAATTACCGAAAATTCAATAGCCATTAAATATGTATTTAAAAAAGTAATAAAAACTATTAAATTACATAATTAATATTTAAAACGTGTGCGTTTAAATGTATTTAAATTAGTTATGTCTTAATTAAAGTTTTATTTTAATAGTTCTTTAAAGTTTCAAAATTTTTAAAAACTATTTAAAAATATAATTTGTTATGTACTAATAGTGAAAAGTATCTGGAACCTTAAATAACCCTTCTTCCCTTCTGAAACCTCTAGAATACTCTATACAGCTCTAAAAAAAAAACCTCAAGAAAATTTTAGGCAACTCAACAGTTTGTTCTTGGGGTGAGAACATGTTCAGCCCTATACCCATTGCCCTATCTTCGGTTATAGTTATATCCTTGATTTCTTTGAGCTGGTTAAACACCTTTTGGTAGCTCTGAGATACTATTTTGGAAGGGGGCTGTCGCAGAACAAATACCCAAACCAAGTTCAATACCAAAACAAGCTTATTCACCTCTTTCCTGATTATTTTTCCTTCTTTTTTCGCACAAAATGTATAAAAAACGCATAGCATGCAAATTTATTTAGCGCATTAAGAAACCGAAACCGAACAGGCATAAACAGGATATGGACATGGAAAAAATGCGAGTAATTATGTATGAATATGTGTTATGTATGTATTATAATTAACATTTCTGGGAAAATTCGAATGCGATGCGCAGGACAAAAGGCAACGAGAAAAAAACAACGACGACGACGACGACGACGCCGAGAACACAAACCCAAAAACCCAAAAGCCAAAGCCGTTGGGCTGATGCTGGGACTCAGACGCAAACAGACAAGACCAAGACGCACAGCAACAACAACAATAACGGCGACCCCGACGACCGCGACAACAACAACAACAAGGGCTGACAGGAAAGGTAACGTGCGGCAAGGTAAGAAAAGGGATTTGCGCCTGCGCCTCTCACACATTTCCCATTATAAATGAGCAGAGTTGCTGCATCCACATTCACATTCACATCCATGTCCACATTCATGTCCATATCCACAGCTACGTTCACGTCCACGTTCAAGTCCTAAGTGCCGAGTGCCGAGTGGCGGCGACTTCTTGTTGTTGTTCTACTGGTTTTGCCAGATTATGTGCGGATTTTTGCACAGGCTCAGGCTCAGGCTCGCTGCCGCCGTCGTCGTCGTCGTCGCCGTCGTAGTTGGCGTCGCAGTCGGCGGCCCAAAATGCCTGCCAGAAATAATCATAATGAACAGTATGCAGCGGACAGAAGGACGGCCGTACGCGAGAACGGTTGGACGGTAGGTTGGGGAGACGGTAGTAAAAGCAACCAGAAGCATTGGGCATAACAACAGAATCAGCCGTTGAACATCCTCAAAAGCCGAATTCAAATGAAAAACTGGAACGCCTGCAAGCTCACCCTTCTCCCAAAACCCTCTCCCTTAACCTTGTCCTGCTAACTCAACCCTTTCCCTGCCTGCTCCTCTATCTACTACTATTTCTGCTCCTATTCCCACTAACTCGACACGCTCTGAACTTGTTGTTGGCTATAATCGTCGCCTTATCTACAATTAGTTTCCTCATCAACATGATAATTGCATATTTGAAGGATAACTGGCTTAGAGTAGTAATCCATATAGGAAACCTTAGGAACTTGAGTAGATTAAGGAAGTAAAAATTTGTAACTTTATAACTTTTTGATATATGATATTTGATACACTTTTATACCAGTTTACAGTTTACTGTTGAAAACTCTATTCAAAACTATCAAAATAATTAAGAGTTCAGGACACTGTGCAGACAGAACGTGTAGCAATGTTAAAAGATTTCCAAATAACCGGAATATCTTTAGAATTTTTTCGAAATTTTACGACTTAACGGTTCGACAGTTCTCGAAATTAAATTGAAAATTATAATAGAATGCTCAAAATGTGTAAGTTTATAATTTTTAAAAATAATTTCCAGTAAAATTTCATATAGAAATTTAATTTTAAGAGGAGATAAGAAAAGGAAAAAAGATTTTGGGAATTTTAAAATATTAAAATTAAATTTTAAAATGTTTGGTAGTAGAAAAACGGTCTAAAACCTTGATAACTTGTTAATTTTCAAAACCCTGACACAGTGGACAGCTTAAGAATCTGTTGGAAATGCAACCAATTACGATCTTTGTGGAATGCGGTGATAAAACATAATTAAGAAGCATTACGAGCGATAGATAGTTATCGAATTCCAGCAGAAATAAATTTGTAGTTAGATTTGTGTATTAAGAATAAATCGTTTTTAGTTGTTTTGCTGCATCCGTTGCAAGTTGCAAGTTGCAACATGCAATCCGGATCTACATTGGGCCAATGAAATGCTAAAGATGTTGTTGTTGTTGTTGCTGTTGTTGTTGCCTGTGCTGAGGTGAGAAGATTTTCTCTACCCGTAAGGCAGCATTCCATGCAAAAAGCAGCAACAAAATGAGGCAAGACTGAGGCCAAGACAGCGACTGCAACTCGGGCCAAAAACTTGAGGTGAGAGGACAATCAACTCGGCATAGCAGAGCCACAACAACAACAACTGCACGTTCTCCTCTTGGCCAGAACTCGTGGCTAACTCAAGCGCTTGCGCCTATTTAATTTGGCTGCCAAGTTCGAAGCTCCCACAGATTCCAGATTGTTGCCACACCCCCCTCTATCTCCCCTACTCCACTCCACTCCACTCCACCGTTGTCTTGGCATCTTGTTAACGATCATGGCAACAGGATTCTGCAATTTTGTCGCTGCCCTGCGCCACAGCCGCCGCAGCAGCAGCAGCAACAACAAAAGGAAGAAAAAAATTATGCAGCTTCGTTGATGGCACATTCCACAGCAAAGAGGCAGGAAGGAGGAGCAGGGGGGCAGTGGGGGCAACGTCAGCAGCATCCCAAAAAGAAATGGACTGTTTGCAGCACACACACACACTCCCCACACACACACACACTCCTCACACTGTGGCAAAAAGTCGCTGCAAATGCAAAAACAAATCAAAACACAAACAAAAGGAAAACAGAATGTGGCAAAAAGCAAACAGAATAACTAAATGCGGCTGCAGCGCTGCCCACTACCAGACCAGGCCTCCTTGCACCCCCTACGAGCCCCTGCGACCCACCTCTCACCCCTCCCTTTCACCACTGCTGGCTTTCTACCCAAAAAACAAAGTAAAGAAGTGCTGCAATGTTGTTGTCTCGGAATTTTTCGGCTTTCTCTTGTCGCCGGCTTTATTAGCCAAGTCTGGCATGGCTACTCCCCTACCCCACTCCACTGCCCACCCCCTACCCCCGCCCCTGCCGCGCTTGGCACTTTGCGCACACGTTTGCACCTTAAAATGCGCCGTTTTTGGCTGCTGCAATACGAAATTCCACAAGAACTTAAGTGTATACAATATGAATGTCTAGGGCATGCCACAACGGCGACGGCGACGGCGGCTGCGACGCTGACAGCGACGCCGACTGCGACTTCGACTTCCACTGGAGACGCAGTCGGAGGCAACTGCAATCAAACATTGGCCATGGCCCAAAACCAATGTAGGAGCTGTAAGAGTAATAGCCACCGCCACCGCCACCATATAGCGTTAAAAAGAGACAGCACTACGTTGTTAAGGCTTGTGAAGCCTTCGCTTCAGCTCCAGCTCCAGCTCCAGCTCCAGCCTCTGCCTCAGTTCCAGCCTCGACTTCGGCTTCGGCTTTGGCTTCGTATCTCGAAATGAAATGCAAAGAAAAGAAAATAATAAAAACAAAGTTTCTCACGTTCCTCTTCCTAAATTCTTGGAATTGCAATACATTAAAAAGAGGTCTTTGCTTCGTCTTCTGTCTGTGTGTTCGTCTCACTCTCCCTCTCTACCTCTCTCCCTGTCTCCCTTTCTCCCACTGCGTCTGCGGACAGTGGACAGCAGTTTTGAGCCGTGCTACAGACCGTACGCCCGTACGGTCATCGATTTTTAAATCTATAAGTGAATGTGTCGATTGTGTGCACTGCAACAAATTGCATGTATCGAATGCACATTCCTCAGGCAATTAAAGCAGAGCTCAGCTGGGGAGTAGGGAGCATAAAGTAAAGTATAGAAGAGCACAGCAAAAGTTGAGCAATTAAGGAAACTAACCAATTTAGTATTAAGTACAATAAAAGTCCTGGAAAATAAGCAAATCGTTTCCTTTTCTTATAGAGAAAGGATTGAGATAAGCTTTATGTTGCCTACAGTAGAATTATGTTATAGACATAATAGAATATAAAGATAATCGATTTATAGATATGTTATGTCTGCAAAACTAAAGTACCAATAAATTGTAAACGTTATTTTTAAAGGATTCTTTAAGTACAAGTCTTTTGTACCTGGAAAACTATAAATAATTTTTTACGAAAGCCTGTTGTCTTATAAAGTTATTGGAGGTAAGTTTCTAGTAATATTAGTGTAGAGCAGCTGTCTAGTTGTATCCTTTATTAAAATTGGGTTTAAAGTTCCACAATTGAATTTCAGAGTAAATAAACTAGCTAAATAAAGGAAACTTTTCTAAATTAATATGTAAGATGAAATTAATAATATTTTGATTATATTTATTGTTGCTTATAAACTCTGTTTTAAATAAAAAATAGTCTAAGAAATGAATAAAATGAAATAATTGAAAATGTTTTATACATTTTGTAATTTTTTTGGATTTATTTGACGACATTTTTCAGACTAGAGTGCTGCTACTCAAATTCATATAAGTATTAGCTTGTTAAGATTTTTTTAAAATTAAAAATTTCAAATATTTTTTTATAAATATACATACGTGATTGGTTGTTTATTTGTCATTTAATTTAAGAAGTGTCTCCTAAATTCTTGTTTAGAAAAATCAAGCTATTATACAAAAATTTGAAGATTAGTAAAACTTTTTACTCAGAGAAACTATGGAACATACTGTATCCCTTTACTTTTAAGCCCTTTATGAATTATATAGCTTATTTTAATTTATAATATTTAATTAATTTTCTTAAGTCCTACAACTGCAACCAACACAACAGCCTTAAAGCCAGAGTGCCCCTTTGGTCTTAAATTAAGCTATTACGCTGACTGCTTCGGTATGTCTGGTATTTTGCTCAGTGTAATGATGTGCAGCACAGTTGTTGTTGTTGTTCTTGTTGGATGTTGATGTTGCTGCTGCTGCTGTGTTACTTTGGCAATATGATTTCGTTGTTGTTGTTGTTGTTGTTTCTTTGCTGTGGTTCAATTTGATTTTGGACTGCATTCGGGCGGTCGCGCGATCTTCCAATGGTTAAACGGCGAGCGCAGTCGCAGTCGCTGTTGCAGTCGCTGCCAACGTCGCAGTCGCTGCAGTTGAAGATGGAGAACAAGAAGAAGTAGGAGGAGGAGGAGAAGTAGGAGAGTAGGGAAGAAGGTTGAGGAGGTGGCATTGGGCATTGGGGCATAATGAAAGTCGTCGTTTGGTTCGTGGTTGTTGTTGACGTCTTTCGGCGGTTTGATCAAATGAATGAATATTATCATCGATGTCCCCCACCCCAACCCACTGCTGCCCTGTAGGCCCTGTACCCGCTTTACTCTTGAATGTAGACCGTACGTAAAGAATGTCTGATAGCTGAGTGTGTGTGCATGTGTGTGTGCGTGTGTGTGTGGTGTAACTTTGTGTATATTTACATTGGCGGGTTTTGTAGCTGAAGAGTCTTGGTCTCTTGGCGTCTTGGGGGCTTTTGAGGCACGGGGCAAGGTCTCTGGCCGCTGGTCGCTGTGGCACTGAAGTTGTTGCCACTCAGCAGGAGTAAACGTTTGATCTAATTGGTTCGCTCATCGGCAACTTGAGGCTAAATCTTCGATCGTCTGACTCTTCTTCTTCCTCCTTCTACTTGGTGGTGTCTGCAAAAAGCCTTTCGACTACTTTTTTCAGCTGATTTGCTTCTAGCCGGGTTAAGATCTATAAGCAGCCCATCTGATACTAAAGTTTATCTATGGAAAAGGTGCATGCTAAAGGTCAAGCGACCCAGTAGAAATGGGCTGGTCATATATGTGTAGTTGAAAAAGGGATTTAAAAAGGGATAATAAAAAGTTACTAGTTATACATCAAACTATTACAAACTTTTTTAAAGAACTACACATCACTTTTAGCAGTATAGTTGAGTGATTCAGATAGTAAAGTATTAAAATACGGATTAAAAATAGTGAAAAAAGTCTTGAGGTCTATAAAAGTTTGGTAGATTCCTGTCAAATTGCCTTTGAGCATGCTTAGCTGTATAAACTGATCATCGTAAAGTTCAAAAAGCAATAAATGTGTCCCCAAAATTCCCTAAAAGTGTAGCTTACATATAAGAAGTGATCTTATTGAGATAAAGTAAAATAAAATTATGAATTTTTCAAATTATTTAAAGCCACTAAAATATTCAAGACGAAAAGACATGGACTTCAATGTCGAAATATACAAAAATATAGCAAGGATATGGCGAAGAACCAAAATTGCTATATGTCTTAGCTATATATGGTCTGATCTGTTTATAGTTTCTTAAATTAAAAGCTCAAAAATAACATATTTTTGTAATAAATAAATAAATTTATTTTTTATAAGTTTTCAATTTAATTTAATTTCAAGGATTAAATGATTTTTTCATTGATTATTTCACTGTTTGTTAGTAATGAAAAAAGTAAAGCAATTTCTGTACATATTTCAGGCAGGAAAGTGCTGCTGGGCGAGACTGCATAAGGCACAGCACACACCACACACACATCACACACACACAACACACACACGCACAGAGACCACCGAAGGGACGCAAAGACAGACAAGAAAGTGCAGCAAGCGGGGGAGCGGAGAACAGACGCAGCGACACTCGGACAGACGGAAAGCAGACACAACAGGGACGGGGACGGGGATAAGGGCAGCGCAAGGGAGTGGAGGGGGTAGCGGTAGCGGTAGGGGGACCAAGTCGAAGAGCCGGCGTGTACAAATACAGCAGTTGATATTTAACAAGAGTCAAAATTCCTGGAATTTAGGATTGGTTTTTGGAGAGAGAGAGTGGGAGACTGAGACTGAGACTCGCACTGAAACCTGGTCAGTTCAGTTGAGTTCCGTTCCGTTTCGTTCAGTTCAGTTGAGTTGATTTTGAGTCCGAGTTTGAGTTGATTTAAGTTGAGTTTTAGTTCAGTTCAACGGGGCATAATTAAGTGGCCTTAAATGCCGCTAAAGGAATTTCCCGCAGGCGACATTATTATCAGTATTTTAGGGGACTATGGAGAGGGTACAGGGGACTGTGGCCTGGACACTGGACCCAAAGACAGACATTCATTTTATACTGATATGTCCCAATGTTGATGGCATTTCCCAATCATGTTCCCATCGGCATCGTTTTATGATCATTATTGACTGCCATTGATCGCATAACAGAGAAAATTTTGGAATGTCTATAGACCCAGAGATCTCATAGACGAATAGGTATAGAGTATATCGTATCTTAATGCCCAATGTCGACAAACGAGACAATGGACCATCAAATGAATATATTGTTTACTTCTACTCAAAATTAAAGCCGTGACTTCTGACTCTAAGCTCCAGTCCCCCGTCTCTAGAATCTCTAAGCTGCTCTTTGAATGGATTTAGAAATTTTAATTGCAAAATGCCAACAGGTTGCAGTTCTGTCTCTGTGACTCTTGCACAACATTTGTTCGTCATCATCATCATCATCAAGACACAAATTCCAATATCGTGACTTCATATCACAGTCACTTGAGCAGGGGCGGCTCAAGGGGGTGTGGCAGCCACTACTAAATTATCAACTGCCAGAGGTGTCCACATCCAAACCTGCAGCATAACTCATGTATAATGAAGGGAACTTATTGATTAATTGGAAATTATTAATGGTGTTTAAGCAAATTATGAGGGAAATTATAGGGCTAAGGAAAGCGCGTAATTTGGTAGACCCTTTTTAAGTGCTCAATTTTACAGTTTGTCAACTTGTCTATAAGGTATTCTGGTTGTGATCTGAACAGGTTTTGAAATAAACAAAAAATATGGAATGAAGTTTCACTGTATTTATACACCTTTTTTGGCATTTTTGAATTAATATTTATGAAATTAAGTGGACAGTTAAGTTAAGAACTCAGAAAAATATTCCACTTAAGTTGAGATGTTAAAAACTACCTAATTTTTGAGTACCTAACTAAACAATATATAAATTGTTGATGAATTAAAAATTATAAAAAAAATAGGTTGAGGGAAAAAAATTAAATTTAAAGGTTATAGATATTAATAATAACAAAAAAAATTAAATTTATTGTTGTATTATTTTGTACTTAAACCTAGCTGATATTTTAAATGCATATTTATATCCACAAAACAGGGAGCTAACTGGTTAAGTTCAAATATCCTTTAAATTAAAACTCTATTCTGGTTGATGCATTATCAAGCATAGCAAACAAATACTTAATAATTTTATAATAATTTATATGATGAACTAGATAAATATATAAATTATTTAAGAAGACTTTAAACCGAAACACTCAAATTTATACTATTAGCTCTATAAATTAAATCTTAGGTATTTTAGTATTTATTATTACTATAATATTAATTATTGATTTGGTTTAAAGCCCCTTAAAGACAAATAATATTTATAAATTATTAACAATTTTTAACAACTATTAGAAAGAGTTACAAACTTGTCACAGAAACAAATAACTTGAAAGTTTAAAGTCACTAAGTGTAGCTGAAACATAGAAAAATCATTTAAGTCTGTTTTAGTTACCAAAATTATATGCCTACAGCTTACCCCCCTCAGTTGATCTTGGTGGCTACGCCGCTGCTTTCCACTACTTGCTGGCAATGTAACTGCAACTAGAGGTACGCGTTGTACTTGTTCTCAGTCAAGTCAAACCAGTTGCCCCCATGACTCAGACGCAGACTCCGATTGAGTCTGAGACTCGGTTGCAGACAGAGTCACAGTCACAGTCAGAGTCACCATCACCGTCACAGTCACAGACTCCGTTTCAGAGCCAAGTCTCGCTCCCTGTCTCAGTCTCCCTCTCGTCTTAAAGATTGAAATGCCGACAACTAATTGCATAAATGCATTTTGCATAATCTTATAGTAATTACAATAGTTCGAACTGTGTACGAAAGGCGCCAGCGCAGTTCATTCATGCCACACTGTGGCAGAGACGGCGACAGAGGTGGTGGCAGAGGCAGAGGCAGCGGCAGCAGCGCCAGCGCCAGTTGCAGCTGCAGTTTTGTAGCTTGTAGTTTTTGTAGTTTGGCGCTGCTCCCAGGGTTCCATTCATGAAACTGAAACTGACTGACGCTGCTGGTGACAGTGACTCGCTGGCTGTGACTACTGCACGGTGACTGCGACTGTGACGGTGACTGCGACTGTGACTGCAACTCGGGACTTGCTTCATTCTCATGTTTATAAGTAAATATGTGTGTTTTGTGGCAATGCATTTCATCACTTTACCACTCAACACAATGATGAACGAAGAACGAAAAAAAACAGTATAAAGTGTGTGTGTGTGTGTGTGCTGGTGTGTGTGTGAAGAACCCAGAGAGATACGTGCTCGTTGTTGGCCTGCATTCTTCGTGTAAGTAGTTTTTTGACACCAATGCACTTTGGTCTTATCGCGCATATTTCATATCTGGTTTCTCGCCCATTTGATGGTAACTCGGTGTTAATCTCTTTTGTCGTTTCATCGAGTGGGGAGTGGGGGGCAGTACCCCAGGGGGGTTAGGGCTCTCGCCCACTGATAAAGCCCCTGTTATTGCCGCCGAGACGCATTCAAATTAAATGCCTGTTGCACTTGTTAAAACTTTTTACTGTCTAATATTCATTGTGTACATATATTTCAATTTATTAATTTCGTATGCATAAATCTTGTGCTTTATTTATTCAATTTGAGTCTTTGTTGTCTGCTACGGGTGGCCCTGGTCAGCTACAGTTCGAGCTGGCAGGGGATGGAGTGGGGCCACACTATCATTGGAGCACAACAGCATTCGATCTTTGACTTGTGAATTCTTGGAATGCAGTTAGTGGAGCATTTTAATGGAGACGGAGACTGTGCAGGCGATGCTGATGGAGGTGGGGACTGCAGCCCAGCCCAGTCCAACCCAGCCCTGGTACAAGTCCGAGCTCCACTGAATAATCAAAGTCGAATGGTCAAAATTCGTTTCGCAGTCGCACCAAGTTGCATGCAACAGCAGCCGCAGCCCCAGTCGCAGTCGCAAATTGAGGCCAAATCTAATTGAATATTTGAATATTCGATTAAAATTTTAATTGTGCTGCAACCTAAATACTAACAAAAACTTGCAGTTTATCTCGAATGTTAAATAAAATTTGTTTTTATTTAGTAAATTCAATAATTTCTTCAGCAATTGTGTTTATTTGAGCTGCCACAAGCTGTTATTATTTTAAAAAACAAATTTTTTAAAATTTAAAACTAAATTAAATATAAATTTTTGGCATACATAAACTGACTTTCCACAGTTTTAAAATATGGAATTGAATGAAATAATTGAAGATATTAAAACTTAGTTGGATATACATAAATAATAGTTTTTAGCTGAGAAAATTAAATTCTTAATAAATAAATATAGTAAATACAATTTTTGGCATAAATGTTCGACTGTTTTAGCTTAAAATTTATAGTTAAAAAGATTTCATACAGTTTCAAGAAATGGAATTGATTTATATAAGTTAAAATATAAAAACTTAGTTGAATATTAATAATAATTTTTGGCTGACAAAGTAAAATTCTTAAAAAATAAATAAATATATATTTTTGGCATAAATGTTCGACTGTTTTAGTGAAAAATTTACAGTTTAAACGATTTGCCACAGTTTTAAAATTTAATTAGATAATTTAATTAAATAATTCAGAATATTAAAATTTAGTTGGCTATTAATTATAGCTTTAAGCTGACAAATAAATGGTAGTTAAAATGTCTCAAAATAAGTGAAATTTGCTATAGTTTGGAGAGCAATAAATTTAATACAAATTTGAAACTTACTTAAATAATAGAGTTACTTAAATTTGGTGGCATGCTAATAACAGTTTTTACCTACTCAAATAAAATTTACAAGGAAGCGAAAAACTGTAAGAACTGACATTTAAGAGCTGTTAATGCTAGTTGCTAATTTAATAATAAAATAGTACGCTTAATTTTTTAATTACTCCTATTAAAAAAAACTAAGGACTAGTTTAGTGCACACTTAAACTAAATCAGTAAAAATTAATAACTAGCTTAAAAGCCCTTAAACGTTTAAACTGCAGTAGTTTTTAGTAGTTTTAAAAAATTTCCAGCGCTTCGCAGCGGCCATTTTGTTTGCATTTCAAGCGTTTCTTAGCCACAAAATGGCTGCCAGCATATTAAATCAATAAAATGCAAGTTAAGTAATTAATATTTAAATGCAATTAAATTAATTATAAATAATTAATGCAAATAATTAGCAGCACTTGGGAGGTGAGCTGGTGGGGGAGCAAGACACAGTAAAGTCAGCATAACCACGTCAACAAATTCACCTGGCGGCCATTTTGTTTTTCTTGCTTTTATTCGCGACGCGTGAGTTTCTCTCAGCGAGAGTGTGAAGCTTTTTTTGCTGTTATTTCTTTTTTTTTGGTTTTGTTGCTAATTTCGGGTGCTCGCTCTTTGCTAGCACTGTTCCGCTTCCACTCCCACTCGCTCTCTCCCTCTCTGTCGCTTGTATATGAGATATTTGGAGTGTAATACGCGTAGGAACACGTGATTTTGGCCAAAATTCGCAATTTGGCCAACAATTGGTAGAGTTTGGTAAGCAGTTTGAAGGGATTTGAAAGGATTTTGATGAATTTTGGAAAATGTTGTAGATTTTCTGGAATTTTCGACGACATTTTGACTATTATCCATGCTCGATATTGTGTATACGTCAGTTGGGGCTCTCTTTACTTTGATATGCATGTGTGTGTGTGTGTATTGCGATCTTTATAGAAAGAAATTTGCTAAACTTTGTTGTGCGTGTGTGTGTGTGTGACAGCTTCGCTGGTGTGCGTGAGAAATGCTGCGTTTTTGAAACACACAAAACGCTCGCCTTTTGTTGCTGTGCCCCACTGTGCGTGTGTGTCTCAGCATGTGTGTGTGTGAGTGTGCGTGTGTGTATGAGCGAGATGCGTTGATATTGTGCACGCCCCTATGCGTTGTCTCGACCCTTACGTCAGCATTAGCACGTGGACTATTATTAAAGCGTTTAATTAACTTGGCAGCATTTAGGATCAAATTAATACATAATTCCGTAGGGGCAAATTTAAAGGGGGAATTGAAAATGTTTAAAACCGTTTTTGTGAGGGCAACTCTACGCGCTGCCAATCGTTGTTGGTGCTCTCTCTTATTGGCTGACGATTAAATGCGACTGGACAATGACAAGTCGAAACAAACTGATATCAGTTGTTTTTGCGGTTAAAGGTTACTTCCGTCTTTCGTAATAGCCCGTAGCTAGTTCCGTTTCAGTATCTGGGCAGTGCCTGGGCAGGGTTAAACAGTGTCCATTGAGGGGTGTTTAATAATTGTGTACAATTAATTGCATATTTCGAGTGTAAGTACATTTTATTTGATATCAAATTCATTTCAATTTCATGCTTGCCATTAGAAAATGCCCTCATGGCAATCACACACACGCACACACACACACATGGAGAGGCATATCAAGCAGCTCCACACACACACGCACACACACCATGCCCAAAATCGAAATGTTTTCTAGTATATTTGTATCTCAGTGTCGGTGAGTCGCTTGTTAAATGTCTGCATATGTATTGCGATGTTACACATTTCATACGGCACACGCTATGCGAGTGTGTGTGCTGCTGCTGCGTGTGTGTTAGTTTAAACCTCTTGCTCTGCTCTACACGTACGCTTTAGTGTGTCTATGTGTGTGTGTGTGTACGTACTACATACGCGCTTCTGGCACAGGAATTTTTTCTACAGATTTCGTTTGGGTTTTGGCTTTTTTTTTTCGTTGATTTCGATCATGTGTGTGTTTGTGTGTGTGTGTGCGTGTGTTTCATGAGTGTCTTTGGGCCCTACACTGCGCACAAAGCGTGCATCGTTCAGTGAACTATAAAGTCAAGCTTAAGGTAAAACATTTTAAGCTGTTTCAAAGTGAAATTTGCTTAAGAAATGCCAAACTTTACTTGATTAAAGCTATTTTGGCCAACATTAAAGCTAACAATAATAACTTTTTTACACCTTATACTTTCGTATTGCACCAAAAACTGCTGTAAAGTTTGTTAAAAATAAATCAGGCTCTAAAAATGTATTCTACTAACTTTTTGTTGATAAAAAAAAACAAGTTTCCAGCCTTTTGTGCCCAAATTTGACCATTTTACAGCTGAAATTCAAGTCAAATTTTAATTTGCCAGCTGTTAAAATACTTTAAGTTCTTACTAAACTCTCTTAAAATATTTAAAAACATTTCTCTTCACTTTCACGGAGCTTTTAATGCCCTAATAGTCAACAATTCATATAATAGTCCTTGCAAAGTTACAAATAATTACTTATTTTTCTCACAGCTAACTTTATACTCACTTATTAAACCATTAACTTTGACTACATTCATTATTGCTTTTTTAATTCTATGGCATATTTTATGTCTAAGTGATCGTTTAATGGCATTAAATCGCAATTGATACGCTAAAAGTGCAATAGGAATGCCGCCATTTTCTTTTTGCTTCGTTCATAAAAATTTTTTACTGTGCCTAAGCACTCGCACTCACTCACTCACACACACACACACACACGCACGCCAGCGGCCGACCGCAAGCTTTTGTCGTATGGTGCGAGAGCGAGAGCGAGCTAGCGAGTGTGCTCACTTTGGCATAGTATGTGTGTGCGTGTGTGCTTGTGTGGCTGTGTGAGGTGTCGGTGTGTTTGTTTTGCTATTGTTTTCAGCACCAGAGCAGGCAGACATGCAAGCGAAATTTATATATTTTTTCCACGGTGGCGTTAACCAGTACATGCAAAGTCACACTCACAGTGTCGGCAGCAGCTGCGCGCCACATTCATTCAGACATTTGAAGACGGCGACGGCTTCTGCTCGCGTACTTGTTGCTGCTCTGGCTCTGGCTTTGGCTCTGGGGCACACTGGCAGAGCGAGAGAAAGAGAAAAAGAGAAGCAAACGATAACGACAAATGCAAAGGCAAAGGCAACTCAAGGCATTCATTGATACCAGCGCACTGTGGTGCTTTTGCTTCATTTTATGGAATTGAGTCGGTTTTTCAAGTTTGATATTTGTTGGGCAGAGTAAATGGAGGGATAAATAACTGTTATTGGTCAGTTTCAATAAGTTTAGGAAGTCTTATAATATAAATTTAATAATTGCTTAAAAACCAAAAAAAAAAACCAACATCTTTTATTATTCTAAAGTGGATAGTGACTCCGTGAGCCATAAACCACAAACAGCTCCAATAATTGAAATACTTTAGTTAATTAATTCCAAAAAATTAAGTTACAGCACCATAGTGCAGCGTGCCTTGTTGCTGCTGCTGTTGTTGCTTGTGCTGCTGCTCTCGCTGAGCTCAGTCGCTGCTGCTGCTGCTGCTTCTGCTAGTGCTGCTGCTGCTGCGTCTGTGTTTGTGTTTCTGTTTGTGTTTCTGTTTGTGTTTCTGTTTGTGTTTCTGTTCGTGTTTGTATTTGTGTCTGCATGAGTGTGTGTATGCTGTCTGAGTAACCATGCGCAGCAAACTAAACTTTGGTGAGGCATTTGTTTCAGTACGTCACCGACAGCGCCAACGTCAAGAAGGAGGGTGAAATGCTCGGCCTGGACGCGGCTTACTGGGCTAACTGCTCTGGGCTCTGTCTGGCTCTTCCCTTCTGCTTTTCTGGATTGCGACGACAACGGCAACAGCGACGGCAACGGCGACGGTGGCGGCGGCATCAAAGTGAATTTCAATTAAAACTGTGCAAAGGTGTTGGTGTTGGCCTGTGTCTCTTGTAACTGTATGTGTGCGTGTGTGTGTATGTGTCTCTGTGTGTGTGCGAGTGTTTGCAGCTGTGTGAGTGTGTGTGTGTGTCGCCATTTAACTAATTATTAATTATATTGCTAAACAAACATAAAAAAGAAATACTTGAACCCAATTTCAACTCGATCGAGAGCTAAACAAAAAACAAAGAAAACACAAAAAACACAAAAAGTAAAGAAACAAATTATTTGCAAATTTGCGTCGCAGTTTTAAAGGCTCCCCCCGAAACAAAAAAAAAAAACTCGCAGCTCAATGCCATAACGTAACGTAAGCGCAACGTAAGCTTAAACGACGTTTTAAATGCGCTGAAACAATAACAAAAACAACAACAATAACAACGCCAACAAGAAGAAGAATTAAAAACAAACTTTCGCGCGACTTTTGAGCTTCACAACTGAATAATTAAAATTAGAAGCAGAAAAGTAAATACCAAAAATATATAAAATTAAATAAAAAATGGAAGCGAAACAAAAAAAACTTAAATAAAGAAACACACACACTCAAAAATTTATAAAATGGCGCACAAGCCACAAGAAACTTATACAATCAAACAAAAATTATAAAAAAAAAGAAAAAAAAAAAACAATAAAAAATGGAAAAAGAAACAGAAAACAAGAACAACAAGTGAACTTTGTACAAGGCACAAGTGACAACGCCAATGACGATGCCAATGATGATGATAATGATAATGATGATAATCAAGTTGCAGCAAAGTTGCTAAAAAATCAATTATAAATAAATATCGAAGCCGAGTTACAGAGTAATAGAGCAATAAAATCAGTCGAGCGAGGGAGCAGCTCCACCCACCGCCCCTCGACTCCACCCACTCCCCACTCCACCCTACTCCCCACCCCAACTCAAGCCCAGCCTTTCTGCTATCACCTGTGATAAGCGCTTTGGTGCCTTTGCTTTGCTGCTGCTGCCCTGTCCACTTTGGCGGCGTGCATTGAACCAATTTTGTTGCTGTAGTTTGCCTCATTTTTTTTATAATACCTCTGTATATTTATTTAAAGCGCAAATGTTTTAGATACGACACAAATGTCGCCGCCAGCCCAGCAACAACAACAAAATAAACTACAAAAACAGCAACAACAACAACAGAAACAACGGCAAACAGAGCCAACAACAAAGGCAAACTTGCCTATCTGCCTGTTGAGGTTGCTGCTGCCTCTGCCTCTGTCACTGCCGCTGCCGCTGTCACTGCCACCGCCGTCACCGTCGCCGCCGTCGTCGACGACTTTTCGTTCGGTTGAGTTAGTGCGTGTGCTGAGCATTTACTAAACTGGCACATACCAACACAAGTACAACACGGCACTCCAATACACACACACAGAGGCACACACACACACACACACTCAGACATTAGCCCTGAGTGTATATGAGTGTGTGCACGACGGCTGCTTATATAATCAACATCGACATCAGCAGTCTGCCTAATGGCTTTGTTTGTAAGTATCAAGCAATTTGTTTAAACTTTTACTAGTTTATATTTACGTATACACTGACTATATATATTGTACTAAATGTATATCTGAATCTGCCCTGCCAGCAGCGGGGTCAGCTTGAATGCAGCTAAAAACAGCTGTTTTGCTTGCGCGTCCGGCCGTGCATTAAAAACTGACAACAGAAAACAGCTGTTCCGTGCAGTCTGCATTGACAGCCAGCATCTGCAGCCGCAGCAGCAGCGCAGCGCAGTTTAAACCCAGACAGCGCAAGTCCTCCACAAACACACATACACACACATACAGACTCACACACAGACACTACTCTCATTGCGCTGGCCATGTGTCCTTAAGTGTGCGCTCGGCTTTTTGCGCACCAAAAAAATCAAGCACAGCGACAGAGACACACAGCCAGACGAACGGGCGGATGGACGCACTGACAAGCAGACCCAGACAACAGCAAGGCCAGCAAGGCCTAAAAGCTCGCTCTTTCAGTACGCTCGCTCTCGCGCTCACATAGCTCTCACACACACAAACGCCTTACTCGCTCACCCACACACTCACAGGCGCAACAAGTTGTCGCTGCTGCTCTTTATGTTGTTGTTGTAGCTCGATTCTCTTAAGCTCTCTCGTTCTCTTTGTGGTGACCTTTGCGCTCAGCGTTGCCAGATAGCCCAGAATACGGTTTTATTTTAAATTTGGAAAATTTGAATGATTAAAACATCCAATTAGAACAAATTTATTAATCGTTGGGGACAACTTTGAATTTTAGCGACACGTGCCGAAATTTAAAGGGGGCTGCCACCTGACACTGGCTAACTGACTGACTAACTAGCTGAGAATAGTGCGCAAAAACCGTTTTGTGCACTACGCTTCTGTTTTGTTTGCAAAGCCCATAAACTATAATACATAATAAATAGCCAAGGCGCAATATGCGCAGCTTCAAATGTCGAGAGAACTACAGACAGACCGACAGATGGACAGACTGAGGGGTGGCAGCAGGCAGTCGGGAAGGGGGTGAGCAGCAGGCGGAGGAAGAGGCGCCTTTTCCCTCAAGCTTCAAAGTTCACAATGGGCTGTAAATTCGCTGGCTGCCTGTGAATAGTGTTCCGTATGTTGCTTCAACTGCTGTTGTTGTTGTTGTTGTTTTTTCTTTTTCTATTATACTACGTATGTGCATACATACAAACATTCGTACATACATACATATTTAAATGCGCAATTAAGATTGGTACAGTCAAGGCGCGATCAACAACAACAACAACAACAAGAGCAACACCAAAACCACAACGACATGGAAAACTATCAACAGAATTGAACCAGTTTTGATATGTTACGCATTTATCAAAAAACACACACACACACACACACGTACAGATATCTGAACGAAGAAATCGGCAATTAAGCGAAAAGCTTTTCAACACTAAACTCGAGCACCCTGTATTTCTCAGTTTCTTTTTTTGTGTGCGATCGCTTTATGACTCCCCCTCGATAATTATCGATTTGTGCGTGTGCGTGTGTTTATAAATCTATTGGCAACTCTGCCACAGTGTCTGGCATAATTACGCGCACACTTAATGAGATTGCAAAATGGCGACGGGTAAATGTAAATCTGGTCGCTGCTCTGTTCTCTGGTCTCTGGACTCCTTCAATGGCCATAGGACGTCATCGGGCAATGCCTCTAATATAAATAATCGTAATCTAAATACGAAAAACAGAAACAAAACAAAACAAATCTCAGTGTGTGCGAGTGTGTGTGTGTGTGTGTGGTGTGTGTGCTGACGTAAAAGCCTGCAGTGTTTTTACCCATTTGTAATTGTGTTTGCTGTGCGCCAATTTCATGTTCATTTCGTTTTCATTCAGTTTTTTCAATGACGTACACAAACTGCCCCTACCCCCCACACTTCACACTCCTCCCGCCGATATTACACTGTCAGACAACCTTGTAAAGTTTTGTGCGTCATTTGGTCTGTTGCTTTTTCCACATTTAACAATTTTTTTTTGTATTTTCGCATCACTTTCGCTGTGGTGTCTGTTTGTAATTTTACCGCTTCGATAAATATTAAGTCGTAAAAGTCAAGCCAGGGCTATATAGATACATATCGTATAGAGGAGCCACATACCCATCCACAACAATATTAATATAGTATTTATATTTGCTTTTAGCTCTCAAATGTGTTTTTACCTGCAGTACTCGTTGTTTGTGCGTCATTGTTGGAAAAACAACAATAACAACAGCAACAACAACAACAATCTTAAAAATTTTCTATTTTTCTATTTTTATTTACATACACACATATATTTTCTTTGTAATTTTTACAAACGTTTCTTTACTTTATTTTTTACGACTTTTGTGCGGTGAGTCCAAGTGGCGTTTTCATTTCCATTTCCATTACGATTTCCATTACCAATTTCAATGTCATAGGCACTTGTGATTCAATCGAATTTCCCTAGAATCCCATAATCTAACCTGTCCAATCATACTCTATATAATTCTGGCGAAATCTCAGTTGGACCTGGACCCAATTTCTGACTCAGAGCGCGATTGTAACGCAAAATGCAACTAGTGTGTTCCCAAATGAGTACTTTTTCCAGGAAAATCGGCAACTAATCAAAAATTCCAGACTACAACTATATAAATCAGCAGAAAAGTATTGAAAAATAGCACAAACAGCAAATAAATATGTCAACGTAATTAATTGTTTTCTGGAATTTGTATGTCGATATCGAAGTATCAAAACTTTGTTTATTTTTAGCGCTACAGCTTAAATTTGCCTTTTTCCACTACTCAGTCATTTAGTCACTTCAGATTTCTATATAATTTCTTTGGTTTCTAGATTTTTTAAAGCATACTTTTATGTTCGAATTTTATGAGCTAAATTTTAACTAATTAAAAACCCAATTTATTTTCTAACAAAATAATGTTCATAATTTTACTGAATTTTATTTTAGTGTTTTAAAACTTGTCTTAAAAAACATTTTAATAACTATAGCAGCTGAAATGTTCAAGGCAGCTCAATAGCTCATTGCTAAGGCAAAGTGCAAGGCGGACAAATGTTCATTGCTATGAGCAATAATAAGAGCTTAAAAACAATCTAATCTTGAGATTAAAGTCGACTACACACAAGCACATAAAACCAAGCATACAGCAGTGTTCAAGCAAATAGAAGCGCCTTAACTAAATCATAAAAAATTCGAAATTTTCATTTCCTTTGCTTAAAAAATATATAAAATTTAAGCAAGTCATTTAAAGCTTAGCTTAAAAGTTGCACTATTTTCATGCACACAGCTGTAAGTACTTGCATGTGTGTGTGTGCGTGTGTGTCTCGCCTGATGAGTGGATACTTGAAGCTATAAAATATTCTACAAGTATCTTATCCGTAGTTTAAAATCAGGCAGCCATTCATTCATTTCTTCAATCGTAGCATATTTGTTGCTGCTCCTCTGCTTCCCCATCTCCTTCCCCTTCTTCTCCTTCTGCTTGTTGTTTTTGATGTTCTCATTTACTTCCGTTTTTACTGCATTTGCTGTGGTCTCACTGTGTGGGTTCACACATGTCTGCGTGAGTGTGTCTCTGTGTGTCTGTGTGTTGTCGCTGCTGCGGCTTGGGATTTTCATTCATTAAATGCGAGCGCACACACATGCAGACAGACCCACACACAGGCATACGCACACGCACACACAGAGACAAACATAATCACATACACTTTCATTCATAAATTCATGCATTGCCACCGCCGACGCTGATGCCGCTGCCGACGCAGACGCCGACGCCTATGCCGATGCCAATGTGAACGCAGACGCCTCCGCTGCGGTTTTGCCGTTCTCTTCTTCCCACCGTGTCATCGCTGCTCCAATGCGTTGCGTTTGTTTGTTGTTGTTGTTGTTAGTTTATCGCCGCCATCGCCAACGCCATCCAACGAGCCATTGAGACCCCCAAATCATGTGTGTGCGTGTGCATGTGTGTGTGTGCTTTAGTCTGCTTGTAGTTGTTGCTGCTTCGTTGCATTTTATAGATTTGCTCTAAATTTCAATGAATTTTCATTGAGCACACTCACACACACACGCACACACACACTTATGTACATGAACTGATAAGTGCGGAACGGATCCGTATCTCCGTTGTTGTCGTGTTTTTTTGGGGTCAGCACCCAAAACATTCAGTATTTGGTTGTTTTCACGGCATATTGTCGCAATCACAACAACAACAACAACAACAACAAGAACAAAAACAACAACTACAAAGCAAAAACAACAACAAATCAAACTTCTCCCATATGCGGTTGCCAGCATTTTGTTATGCTGTCCCATTCCGTTTCACTGTCTCATCCCCATTCTCACTCTCTCTCCCACTTTCCTTATCCCTCCCAGCCACAATTCCATTCATATGCACAGTTATGAATGAATGGTGCGCAAAAATATGAATGAAACGCATGCAAACAGCGGCAAAAAGAGTGAGCAGGACAGCGCGTGAGAGAGGGAGAGCGTGCGAGACTGAGACTGGGACTCGTATCGTTTGTCGTTTGTTGCTGTTTGCTGTTTGCGCTCATATAGTCACAATATTTCCGGCCTTTCGGTGCAAATGCTTATTTATAGACCCCTCCCCTCCCCATTACCCTACCCCTTCCTTCCTTCCTCAAACCAACCGCCCCCTGTCTCTTGACACCCGCCAATCCGCTTAAATGCGACTATAACTCGGCTCCAAATGGCGTCTGCAGTTCGTAGTGACAATACCCTGCATTACACTTGGGGTATAAAGAGTTGATCAGCTGTCAGAATTTAAAGTCCCAATCTTTCTCTTAATTATTTATAAATTGTTTAAATATTTTATTTATTAATTTTTAAACTTATATTTTATTTTAGTATTTTAACCTACCTTTTTTTTATTTTACTGCACAGGGTATTTGAAGTTCGTTCTTTGCCCGCCCCTCTCATTATTTTGTTTGTTTTTATTTTTTTGTTTTGTTTTGTCTTTGGCACTCCAAAATGCGGTTGCATTTGCCACCTTCTTCCTCGAGTTGCAGTTGCACTTCCATATCCATCACCATTTCCACTTCCTCATTAGGCCACACGCACAGGAAGTGAGCGGGAGGAAGCAACATACGTCACACATACACACTCACGCGCATACGCACCAGCACACGCACACGCACACACACACACACAATTGAGGCATTAGGCACTTTTGTTTTCGTTTCCCCCTCTCATTCAGTCTCTCTTTATTTTTGTTTGCTGTTTGTGTTGCTTTTCGCTGCTTCCTAACATTGCACTGTGGTGCAGTTGCACTTTTTCTTGGAGTAACTCTAAAACGAAGCCACTAAAAACTATATTTTTTTACTTAGTTTGTTGCGTTAATCGATGCAATTAGTTGTTAAGTTTTATAAATATTTAAATTGTTTTCAAAAAACTTTGTAAATTTTGATTAATTTGAACAAACGACTAAGTGCCATAAATTCGGGCAAACGCCCATAGTGCATTGTCTGCCAGTCTCCCCTCTTCGCTCCCATTGCGTTTCCCCTTACGCTCCTTTCACTCTCGCTCTCTCTCTCCCACTTGAACTAGCGTCTGCTGTGCTTCGGTTTCTGTTTCTCTTCGCTGTTTCCGTTGATAAAATAACGCAGCGCTGCCTGGAAGTGGGAAGAGGCAGACAGAAGGAGAGCAAGAGAGTGCAAGGGGAAGGGGTTGGGGTTTGGGTAGTGGTAACGGGGCTTTGCCGTCACTTTTGCTATTTATGGCGAAAGTGTTGCGCGTCCCGAGTTCAATAGTGCTTTGAACTTTTGGCTCCCTTTGCCTGGGAACGCAATGGAAATGGAAGTGGAAATGAAAGTGGGATACGGATTTGGATTGGGAATCGGAACGCAGCCAAAATAGAGCGGCACATTGTCTGCCAAATAAAGGGGGGCCAACTGTTGGGAAGTGGTGGGGGGAAGGGGTCGCGCAACTTCCGCTGCGTTTGCAGCTTTACGCAAAAAGACGATAAATTTATGAATATGAATGAGACAGACAAGAAGAAAAAAATACACGACGACGGCGACGCCGACGCTGACGCCGCCGCCAACGTTGCGGCACAGCTGCTACAAGTTACGTGTCGTCGTCGTCGTCGCCCCCACGATGTAACTGAAAATCAAAATATATACAAGTATATATAAAAATGAAACTGAGAAAAACTGTTAAGAAACTGGGCCAAATGTCATTAATACATCTCAGATCGAAGGCGGAGCTGCAGTTGCAGTTGCAGCGCAGTGGCGACAGGGTGACAGCGGGGAACGCCCACATTAGCACACGCCTACTTGGTAGCGAAAATCCGTAGCCACATCCGATTGCAGCTACTTTGTGGCATGGAATGTGCTATAATTATGCCAGCCTCACACGGCTGCAGCTCTCTCTCTGTCTCCCCTTGGCCTCCCACACGCTCTTTCTCCCAGTCTAGCTGTGTGGGCCCAGGAAGCGGCAGTTTTCCGACTGAGGGTGTTACAGGGAGGGCAGTGAATTTGAAGGGTCAGCACACTTAGACAGCGCCCACTGTAGCTGTGGCAACATTAGTAGCATCAACCTCTCAGCGCCGCTTCAATGCATTTTCCTGCACTGAAGACTCGGGATTCGAGACACGAGACCAGAGACACTAGACACTGAACACTTGGCTCAGGTTCGTTAGCAAAAGTTGCTTGTATCTCGATTTCCGACTTTTCAGACTTTCCGTAGTGCCCCGACACTTGTATGCTAATGCATGCAACATGCAACACGCCAAAAGTCCTATACAAACAGCACAGTGGTTCGGAAACATGCGAAAACTGCTTAGAATTAATTAACGAAATGACTTTTAATGAAAGCGGAAATGGGGTAATGTTTTTGGGCACTGACTGTTGTCTATTTTCTAATAGAATTTTTAAGGCTAAACGTTTTCCTAAGCCAACTTACTAAATAAACAGGAACTAACAAATGTTAGACAAAAAATGATTAGTTTAGATACTAGTTTTGGTAAACGTTAAATAGTATTCTCCATAAAAATTCTTATTAAAATGTTTAATAAGTAATAATAATTCATCGTATATATATAAATATATTTTATTACTACCCAAAAGATACAAAAAATGCTTAAAATATGCACTATTTTTAAATAGAAAACTAAGTTTAGCTCCTGAAATGTAAATTTCCCTTTTTCCTGCACTTTTTCGCCCCTTTCAATTTCTTCCCATTTTTCTGCTAACTTGTCCCACTGTGCACTCACAGTCTGCGCTTCCCATTCGTGTGCAGTGCATTTCGGCTGAGTTCTCATCTCTCACAAACGGCGGCGGCGGCTTCAACGGCGGCTTCAATGGCTTATCATCAAACCTGAGCCACTTTTTGTTGTTGTTGTTGTTGTGTTTTTTGTGCTTTGGACGCCGACGGCGTTTGCAACGCGCTTTGCCGTCGTTCCCTCTGCCGCCAACCTCAGCTCTGCTAATGTTCGTTCTTGTTGTTGTTTTTTGCTTGCAACTGATTCTCTCATGCATAAAATTGCACACGACATAATTTCCATGAAAATGGCTGGGAGCAGAGCGAGCTGCAGGAAGGGCGGTGGGGAGAGAGGGGTGGGGGAGGGGAGAACTGAGAACTGCAACGACGTCGTCAACTGAGACTAACTAACTAACTAGCTGCTGTAGGGCATAAGCAGCACTAACTTGCTGCCTCTTCGCATCCCTCTCTGCCTCCCTCTCTCGCTCTTCCTGTAGCTGTCTCGCTCTAACTGTCTGTGGGGATTTGGGGCAGGTTCGCTGCACTTTTCGCTGTCGCTCGCTCGACCTGAAATTATGTGCAATTTGTCTAGCAGGGGGTCTAGTGCCGCTACCCCTAAGCCCGCACCTCAAGCACATCACGTGCTTTCAATTAAGACGGCTTAAAACCATCTTTAAGGCCAAAACAAAGGTTGCTGTTGAGTTATTGATGGGTAGGGTTGGAGGCGTGGCTGTGGGGGCTTAACCCATTGAGGATTACGTGCAATCAACCCGTGACACTGCAATCACATTCCAAACATTTTACGTCACTGCTCAAAGGGCTTAAAATAAATAAACTTATGTGTGTGTGTGTGTGTGTGTTGGTGTGCAATATAAACTCAGTTCTGATAAGATTTATTAATTATTATTGTGCGTCTTGACGTTGTAAGTGTTGTTGTACTCGAATGTAGTTCAAGCAGTCGAAAGTCCGCGCACTTTAACTTCAGTGTTTGCATTGAGAAATCCCTTGAATAAATAATAAAAATATTTATAACAATTTCCGTTTCTCTCACACTCTTGCTATCTCTGTTTCGTTTACAGGTCGTTGCCGTTGCACCCCTCACCAACACCAGCTCTCCCCACCTGGCTGTGCTGGCTTTCCCCCGTACACAGGTAAGTGTTAAGCATGTGACTCAATTCCATCATAAGTATTTTATAGTTTAGTTTTGATAAGCCACAGATTGGGCGCGTGCTCGTGTGTGTGTGTGTGTGTGTGCGACAGGTGTGTGTACACTTTCGAAATTCCAGAAATTCTTGCGTCAAGTTGACGCCGCCGCTGTCGTCATCGAAGTCACTTATCGATCGTCTGCACTGACGAGTGTTTAAATTTGTCAATGGACTTGCATTCATGCCAGTTAACAGTTTATTGCAAAAGTATCTAGCTTATCAGCAGATACAATACAAAATGTAAAGTACAAAAAGCTACGAAAAATTACAGAGAAAACGCTGAAAACTCTGAGAAACTCACATGACAGCTGACTAACTTGTTAGTCACAGTCTTTTTGTAGTTATTAGTTCGTCGAATTATTTGATTGGCAGCGCGTGTGACACAATTCGCTGCTAATCAACTTGAGATACATTTGTATCTACAACTGTGTAGCTATTTTCTTGGCCATTGTCACCCACATTTTGTCGATCGGTTGACATTCTTGGCTCGCTGGGCCCCTCCACAAAGAACCCCCAGCCCCTCACCCCTACCCCCTTCGCCTCTGCATTTTTTGGTATTCATGACATGCTGCAACTATAAATAACGCCTATTTTAAATTTAAAGAGTAATGCCTATGGAATTTCCTATAAATACCTTCATGACGAACACAAAATACCAAAAAAAAATCAAAAAAAAACCAAAACAAAGACAGCTTTTTAATACCCAGTCGCCCCCCTTGCCACACCCTCTTGTGTCTATCGTTGGCTCCCCACGATCGTTGTGCTTTGGTTTTTTTTCTGTTGTTGTTTTTGTTTTTTTCGTTGTAAATGACCTCGTTCACAAAAAGTTCAGAAATTCCATTTACAAACATGTAATTGAAAAAGTCCACACAGACACACACAAACACACACACACTCGCGTCGATGTAACAAAGTCAAACACGTTGGAATTTGTTTTTTACCGTTCAATGGCGAATTTCGGCTGGTGTGCGTGTGTCTTGTTTACGCAAAAGAACGCCACCAGCTACAGCAACATAAAAGATACAAATACAAACACACAAACATTCCAAAAGACACTTACGAAAACCACACACAACAAAACTTTTTCGTAGATTACAACATTACAAAATACACGAGTGTGTGTGTGTGTGTGTGTGGAATAAAAACGAGTCAAACAAAGCTGAAGAATCCAACGAGCAGCGAATGCGAACTCAAAGAGACATTGACGTTGTGTTTGGGACAAAAGGCTAAAGTAGCGCATAGCTCGGACGCTGCATGAGATACAGATACGAGATACCTTTTAGGGGAGGGGGAGGGGGCGCAGTGGTGTCAGTTTGATTGTGGAATGCCGTTCTGTAAGTTTCATATGCTACCCAAACATCATCATGGAGTAGTTCAGTTCAGTATCGAAACTTTCTAGCACACACATACAAATACAAAGCTACAGATTCGTATACAGATCCAGCGACAGATACACACACATACACACTCTACTACTTTCGAAATATACAACAACAATAATAATAATAACAACAACAACGGCAGCAGCGTTTTCGAACTGCTGCTAACGTCGCTGTCGCTGCTGCAGTCGTAGTCGCTCTGCTGCGTCACTGCTCGCGTCGCTGCTACGCTGCCTCTGTCTACCGCAACAACGACTCGTCCCGAGGCCTCTATTCAACCATCTCGCTGTCTCTGTCTATACGAGCGCATGCGCGACGACGATGCGAACAGCGAACAGCACGAAAACGAAAGATCGGCGCAAAAGAAAAGACAAATTTTCATTCAGTAAATTTTTGTAGGTGCAGCCGCATGGTCGTTGCTGTGCTGCTCGCGGATGTTTTTTGCCTTAAACTTTGCCGTTTTGTGTGAGAACGGATGTAACGACAACGATAAATATGAGCACAAAAAAAAATAAATAAAAAAAGAAAACAGTGTGAAAAGTAAATATTAAAATGCAAACATGACTCTCAAAGCGTTGCAAGATTAGTATTACAAAAAAAAAGTTATTAAACACAAGAAAAATGAGTAAAAGGCTCCGCAAGGAGCTGAGCAAAACGAAGCAGACAAAATCACACACACACACACACACAAGCATACAGACAGTACGTAGCATACAAACATACACATGCATATGAAACTTGTGCGACCGCATTCCAGAAAGTTCAAATAACGAATGGATGGGGACGTTGGACACAACAACGGCGGGGAACTGGCGGGAGGTGGCCCACAGCATAAGCAGCGTGGAAAAATTAATGTTAAAGAACTCTACTCCCAGTGTATGTACTCATATAAGTGTAAGAGTGTTGGTGTTGCTGTGTGACTGTGTGAGTGAGGCTTGGAGCTTTGTGTGCCTGTATTGATGTAGCATGGAATGCGGTTCCGTTCAACTACGAGAAGAACTAAGCCAAATAGAACTTGCGCTTCAAAAGTGAGTAATATGAAAAAAAAAAAACATGATGAAGAAAAAATGTGTCCAGAAACTGGTTTCTCTGTCGCGGTCTAGCAATGCGGCCAAGACTTTGTGTCGTCGTATTGCAGCACAGAGCATCCATTGACATCTAAGGAGTTCTTTGATTCTAACCTCTAAGTCAGGCCACATGGGTAAAGAGCGTAAAGCCTTGTGGAATTTGCCAGCAGTCAATGCGCTCTCGCGCACACACACACACAAACACACTCACATGTGCTGCCTCTGTCTCTCTGTCAGTTACAAGACGCGAAGACAAAAGCTCGGCTTCGTCTTTGGAGACGAAGTAAAATATTTATTGGCTGAAATTGGATGCTGCGCGTCGACGCCGTCGTCGTTCGTGTGTTGAGTGTGTGTGTGTGTGTTGGTTTGTAGCGTCTATTTAGAAATTCAAATTGAAATTTTTGTAGCATGAGTCATACGACAAAAGCGTGGGTCTGAGCCTAACTTTAGTTTTGTTGAGCTGCAACTTTGGCAGCGTAAAGTAAAAATTCGTGAGCTGCAGCTAGAAATTTGTTGATCTTAGTTTACAGTCAATAAGTGATAAACTCTATAAATTGTATAAAATCTGTGTATTACAAAAGATCAGTACATTATACTGCATAACAGTTTCGATAATATTTTTTTTTAAGCTTTAATGCGGTACTGTGTGGTTAAAGTAATTTCGATGGTTATTGCGCACACGATGCAGTTGCAGGCGATAATAAATGAAAGGGTAGAACGGAAGAGGGAGGAGAGCGAGAGACCGAGAGAAGGAGGTGGGGGTTACCTCGTGTGCCTATCATAATTGCAATCGCTGGACTCTCGACTCTCTGGCTCTTGGGCATACATTACGGTCTTCAAACGCCACACAGAAAAGTTGCATCACTAAGCAGAAAAAAGCAAAATGAATAAAAGTCAACCACCAGCATAGAATGCGGGCTGGCAGCAAAAGCAACAGCAAAAAGAAAAAAAAAACGGCCAACAACAACATACAACAGCCAAAACAACAAGAAGAACGACAGCAGCAAACAACAACAAGAACAACACAGGGCAGGCAAGCAGAACCAGAGAAACCATCGCCAAAACCGTTTTACAAGAACAGAACACAAAGAGAGACGAAAGCGGGCGAGCAAAAATTCATGCGAAGCAAAAGCAACGGAGTTGATGGCTGTTGGCGAGACGGCTGTTGCAAGGCAGACAGAGACAGAGAGACAGGGACAGACGCCAAAGTCCAAGTAGGCAGAAAGAAAAAGGGTAAACGGACAGCGACAAAATGATCCCGTTTGTAGTTCTTGTTCTTTCTTTGCTGCTGTTAATGTTATTGTTGTTTTTGGACGCAAAACGCGAAAAAAAAAGAAGAAACGAAGCAGACCAAAAGAACGCCAACAGTGAAACGTTGGCGGTGGTCGTCGTCGTCTTTTAGTGCAGCAGTAATAACGAGTTGAGGAATGCCGTTGTCCTGGCCTATCGATGAGCTATCGAATTTGCTTAGTCTATCGATAGTCAAAGCTGTGCTAAGACACATGTCAGTTTGTATCAGTTGGTTGAATCTGTCGCATCTGTGCCACTGAAATGCAGAGTTTGTTCGGCATTTTTACATTTATGCAGAACAATAAATGTCAATTAAAAACTATATTTGTATTAACGGGGCGGCAGTAGTTCTAGTTCCTGACCGCCAGGTCTGGGCCATAAAAATGTGCTATAAAAAAGTAACGGTGAATGCTACGGTCTGCTGAAGTTTTTTTTCAATCGTGTGTGGCTCTGTTACAGCAAAAACTATATCTGTAGGTATGTGTGTGTGTGTGTGTAAATGTGTGTTGTCCGCTCAATAGAAAGTTTGTGTTAATAAAAAATGGCAGGCACACAAAAATAATGAAGAAGCAGATAGAAAAAACACAAAAAAAAGAAGAAAAAAACACTAAAAACTAAACACACAGAAAATATGTCGAAATATAACAACGAAAAAGAGTGAATGAAAAAATGTTGACCTAATTTGATGCTGCCGCCGTCGCTGTCGCTGCTAACTGCTGGCAGCGGCACATACTTTCCCACAGCTTCCCAGCAGAGCAGCGTGTGATCATCTCTCGGGAGCAGCCGCCGCGGCAGCGGCAGCAGAGGGAGTAGAGGCAGCGGGCGCTCCCTTAGCACGCCAAAGTCAAACAGCTGGAACGACGTCTAAATTAATGACTGTTAAATGAAGATTGTTGCTCCCAGCATTCCAATACGTTGTTGTTGTTGGCGCTTGTTCACGCTACCGCCCTCTCGCTCTCGCGCACTCTTTATCTCATTCGCACCAACAGGGCGCGCCTGCGCAGTAAATGTCGAAGTTTGTCTATTACGCGCACCTTTGATTTCTAAGCGAACCACCCCAACTCCCACTCCCCTCCCTTGCTACTCTTGGCTATATTTAGCGACCCCCCGTTTCGATTTTGATAAACTCCCCTCGATAGCAATCGAAATGGGAATGGGAACAGAAACAGAAACAGAAACGGGAACGGGAATAGTTGCAGCTGTGATAAGTTTGAAATATTTACAATTTATTTTTCTTCCTTCTTCACACACGTTTGTGTGTGCGTGTGTGTGTGTGTTTTTAGTTTCTCAGTTCTTCAGCGCCGTCTCACACTCTTCTACCTCAGCGCCACTAATTGTGTGTGCTATTTATATTAAAAAGCAAAAACCGTAAGATGCTGATGCTCTGCCCGAATTTAGTCGCTGTCTTTTTTATTTTTTGTTTCTTTTTGATGCTCGTGTTTCTTCATTTCTTATTTGCTTTTGCTTTGCGCGTGTGAAAATATTTAGGCTACAGTCTTTGAAAGGTTGTGTTTTTTTCCGTTTGCTGTTTGCTGTTTTCTTTTTGTTTTTTCTTTGCTTGGTTCAATGTGCTAACTGGCAATCTTTAATTTCGACTTGACACACATAGTAATCATAATTATTAAATGTGGCTCGAGTTCCCCTACTTTCAGGCACGTGCGGTGAAAACGGAATTACTTGGAACTCCATGTATTCATAATTTATGTAAGTATTTACATTCAAGGAAAACGAACTAAACTAAAATTTAAAAGTGCTACTTCTCTCTCTGATTTGACTACGAAACCGGTTTTCGATTTGGTTTGACTGTTTTTCATACAAGTGAGATCATTTTGAAAGCTGATTTTGTCAATGAATACCACATTCCACATTCCAATGTTTTTTTTTTTTTTTCATTCGTGTGTGCCCTGCACACAGACACACATACACGAAGACACATTCGTGTGGTGTTACAAAGCTTTGAACTAATGCCGACAGCGCAGCCTCCAAAGTGAAACTGTTGTTGCTGCTGCTGCTGCTGTCGCTCTGTAGGTGAGTACAAAACATTCATTTAACTATGTATTGGTAAGTACACACAATGTGACTGAGCTTGCAGTTGAAGGCAGAGAAGAGAAGCGAAGCGATGATGAAGTGGAAGAGAGAGGCGCAGCGAGAGAGCGCAGCCAAGAGAGCGGTAGACGAAACGTGAGCTTTTGTTACACTGGGTCAAAGCAGAAAACGCCGACGCCGACGCCAAAGTCAACGCCAACGTTTAAACTGCGCTCAAGCGCCAAACGTTGTTTTTGTTATTTTTTGTTTTTCTTTTTTCATGTTGTTTTTTGTTATTTTATTTTTTTGGAGTGCGACTCAAGGTGAGTTGGGAGCTGGGCGCCTGGCCGTTTGATCGGACAACATTCCAAGCATGCCAACGGCAGTAACAACGACAACAACTTGATATGTGTTGGTATTTATGCTTTGTTTGCTTATTACAAAAGGCCACCGATGATAAGAAAGAAGCCACAAGGCAGCAGGGGAAAAGGGGAAAGGGGAAGGGGTTAACCAGATAAGTAATCAACAATCAAATATGTCGTCTATCTACCTACAAACACACACATGCACACGACCGAATTGAATACATGTATAAGTTTGGCCTCCGGCTGCAACGATTTTCATTCATGAAATGCCTATGTCTGCCCCCCTCCCCCTCAGTCCCTCTGCCACCACAATTTCCCCCTCTGCAACCTGAGACTGACCAAAGTGGAGCATGGAAACGAATCGAAACGAAAGCTATGCACGTTGTTGGCCCAAAGTCGTGATAAACATATTTACCAATTGATTATTTTCTAACACACACATGCACACAGTTATCCAAATACAACAACAACAACCACACATGCTTTGGGCTGAGCTAACCTTAACCAAAAGGTGCTAATCAGCATAAATATGCCGTGTGTGGCTGTGAATTTCCGGGTGACTTTCTAAATGCCCATGATGAACAACGGATCATCATGTCTGTCGACTCCCGAGGTGTTCAGGCTGTCAAAGGAACTAACTCCACAAAGCGCAAGAAAAAATAATAAATTAAGTTTTAAGGGAATCTCGGAAGTTGTGAAAGAAAATTGTAAAAAAAACTTAAATGTATCTATTTAGTAAACTTTATGCTTAAGTAAATCTAAAACTGTTCTTTAAAAATCTTACTGTACCTTAGACTTAAGGATCACATAAATATTTAATAGAAAGCATATACTAGTTCAATACTAGATACTAAGCTTAATTAGGAATACCAATAAACGTATGCAACACTAAAGAGTAATAATAATAAACTTAAGATCAGGAATGAAGTATATTTATTAAAGTGTTAATTAAAATGCCAACATTTAAAAATAGTTTATGTTTAAATTTTTGATTATTAAATCATTATGAACCTAATGAATATAGAAATTTATATTTGAACTTTAAAAAACAAAAAAAGGAAAAAACTGTTAATCTTAAAAGGTGATAAAAGATTTGTAAAACTAAGTTTTTAAATAGGATACAGTTGTAAATAAAATATTAAAATATATTGTTAATTTGGAAAAATAGGTTGAACTGATATGAGGATATTTCTTAGTACTTTCTATAATTTTTTTAACCGTTTATAATTTTAGGAACTTGAAGGAAAAATATTATTTAATTTACTTTGCTGTATTTATTGTGTCCTATCACAGAGAATTATGTTTATGTCTTTAGGTTTAGCCGACCCCATAAAGTATATATATTCTCATTCAAATGTAACCGACTTATTTTCTTTATCCCTTTAAAAATCCACAACAGTTTTAACATTATCTATAAAAATGTTTAGCAATAATTAAACAAATTGTTTTGAAGACATTTATAAATGTTTTGGAGTTGATTGTTATGTAATATTGTAATAAAATATCTGAAAATAGATACCAAAATCATGTAGTTTTTTTTTGTTTGGCCAATAGATAGAAATTAAAGCTCACGAAGTATTTCGCTGATCTGTTTTGTTTTTTTTATGCGCTGGTCTCGATAATATTTAAAATGCGACACGTATCTGTTTTGGTTTGGTAGGTGAGTGGCCCAGAGAAAGAGAAACAAACTGACAGATACAGAGAGAGAGAGAGAGAGAGAGAGAGAGAGAGAGAGACACAGACGGCGTGTAGACACAGTGGTAAATGTGTCTCGAAATAAAAACATTCACAATCCCGGATACGCATTGGAATGCGTCTGGTGGCAGTGTCGGCCAATAAAGCTTTGCGAATGCGGCCAGCGCCAGTGCTTAGGCCATAAGATACACACAAACACACAAACACACACGGCAAACAGACACGCACAGACATGCACACACTCTGAGATACATGCACAGAGAGGAAAGATACACAATTGCCTGCGCTTTCTTACACACTCTTGAGCATTTCCTCTTGTACTTCAACTAGTTGCGCGTCTTGTTGTTGTTGTTACTGTTGTTGTTGTTGTCACTGTTGCTTTTGTTGTAGCAGTTGGCCTTCAGTTGGCCACGTTTCGTTTGCAGATGTATCTACAAGCTTGCAAGTTATATCCTGTCTGGCAACCCCCTTTTAATTTAATTTTCTATGGCAAGAATGCGCTTTTGTTGAAACTACTTACCCTCCAGCTGAGCTCTTGGCAGATCATGGACTTATTGCTGTATCTTCCCTGTAATCGATGAGGAAAGGGTGTAATGGGAGTGTGCAGAAGTTGTATATCTTACTCTAAAGTGCAGATAGTTCAATCTTATTATAGGTTTTGAAGCTCCAGGACTCTAAAGAGTTAAAATGTATGATCTAGAGATGTACGCGAGCTTTGTGGCTGAAAGTATCTTTTATAAAAGATTGTAAAGTATGAAACTCTATCTTAAAAAGAAGAACTTATCTTTTCAGAAAACTATTTAACCTAAAGTGTGTATTTATCTACAACCAACATCGAGAGAAGTCCGCCTATCTCTAGGACTTCCTAGAACTCAAAGTTGTATTGCACTATTATGATTATTCTAGAGTGTTACACGCCTCCTTCTGCCTAAAAGATACATTAAAAGATATATTCATTAAAAGGTCGTAGTCAAGACAACCCAGAACAGCTACAGGGTTCCTGGCAGTCGTCTTGCTCAACTGCCTGCTACTAGTTTTTCTTTTAAAGCGGTTTGGCCAAAAGGGTCTCAGCTAACTAGGGAGTAGGTAATGAGAAGTAGGTGTACAGGGTGTGTGGAGGGAACAGTCTTAGGGTCACAGTGAGTGGCTGAAATCTATTCATATTCATAAGCACATTTTCACAGCCATCAATAGCTCGTAAAATGTGTGTGAAAATGGGGTGCCCCGACCCCTTTTTAGTTTCCCTGAGACGAGCCACGTTCAGGGTGGTTGCCTCTGCTTAACTATCTCTCACACACTCCTTTGCTCACTCACACACACGCAGCGTACATAGCGCTGTCTCTGTTCCACGCTTGAAGTTGGCTGCAGCAAGGCGCACGTGTGCGGCAATTGGAAACGGGAACGTGATCGAGGAATGGCAAAGAGCACGAGAACGGGAAGGGGAAGGGAAAGGGGAGTGGGTAAGGATGAGAGCGAAGCAGAGGGGAAAGAAAGAGTACGATGAGAAACCGCATGGCCGAAGAGAGCACATTGCGGTGCTTTGTTGCCAGGCCAATGTGAGCTTGAAGCTTTTGTGTTAGAACTTGTGAAATGAGATCATTGCGCACTGGAAAGCTTCCCCCCTTCCCCACCACCCCGCTCACCGCACTCCCCGCGCCCTTTGCTACCCTTGCCTTAACTCGATGCGCCATTTGTGTCAGCTCCTTTTCTTTTATTTCATTTTTTTCGGGTTTTTGTTGTTTTTGAAAGCTGTGAGAAACTGGAACTTGAGCTTCAGCTGTTTGGCTGTTAGCGCCGGCGCACATGCGTACTCGCTAGCTGCGAGTATCTGCTAGTACGCGCTTGTATCTCGGCGTCTCGGAGAGTATCTATAACTGTACACGATAACAATACACTCGAAACTCAAGCGCTAGAAGTACTACCCCCATTTTGCCACTTACCCCCGCCCACTGCTATATACGCATTCAAATTGGTTTGGGTTGGGGGTGGGGCTGGGCAGGGGAGGGCTAAGGGGAGATACGCGTAATTGGCTAATTATATGTATGCATGTTTGGTGCGTTATGAATTTCATTTAACCATATCTTTAATTTAGAAATTGAAAACTTTTGTTCACCAAATTGAACTGACTGACAGCCCCGACAACAGAAAACTCAAAAAAAAAATACAAAAATTATAAGAAATAGAAAAACAAAATGCTAAACGAGATATGCGGGTTACCAGCGTTTTTCATATTTCCACACACTTGAGTTGTGCGTGTGTGGTGTGTGTGTGTTGGGCGAAAAGTGCACAAAATGTAAATTGCTTGATTTGTAGTTGGTTCCGCTGTCGACGTTGCCGCCTCTGCCGCCCCTGTGGCTGCCACAGAGATTGCCTACACTCGTTGCACATTTGATAAACATTATGGCGGCCTATGGCCATGTGAAAAGTGCAGCACTTTCACCACTGTACACTGCACACTGCACACTGCACACTGCAAACTGTAGACTGCAGACTACAAACTGCACTTTAAACAGTTCCGTTAGTCTAACATTTCCAGTTGAACTCACAGGGAAATCAAACTTTTCTGGAAAAGCCAAGAAAAGCGCCCCCTATCAGCTGCACCAAAGGCAGCGAGGAGAGAGCTAGGGGAGAAGGCTGGTAGGAGCAATGGCGGGGAGGGAACTGCACAAGCACACAGCTAAGGAACATTTTCATAAACCTAATGGATTGCTAAACTTCAGTCAAGTTATTAACTTTTATAACTTAAAGATACAAAAGTATCTTTTCTAACAGCTTGAGAAAGTAATTAGTAATTAAAACTCTAGTTCTAGCAAAAATTTAAATTCTATTAAGGGGGCATTAGGAAATAAGGGAATTATTAGTGCCCTTAAGGACACAGATACTATATGATACTACTACTATGGGTCTGATTAGCATAGAACGAAATCTTTGAGGACACAGATACTATTAAACACTTAAGGGTCTCATTAGCAAAACAGGGAATTAATTAATAAGTATCCTTGAGGACACAGATACTGTATGGTTTTACTACTATTGGTCTGATTAGCAAATAAGGGAATCATTAAGGATACAGATACTATTTAATACTTAAGGGTCACATTAAATTAATAAGGCAAATAATTTATATGTGTCCGTTGGGACACAGATACTATATGATACTTGGGCACATAATGGCTACCAGTTCTTAAGCTTCTTTTTAATATTATTGAGCCATGCTTGCTATACAGCTAATATTATTTTTAAAAAACTTAAATATAAACTTAAAAAATATGTTTTTAAGTAATTTAAATCAGTTTCTAGAATAAAATATATTTGAATCGATGGGAACATGTATTTTGCATTCAAAGATACTTAATTTCTCCTAAATGAACCTATTGAACCTTCTTGTTAAAAAGAGGTCTATTGAAAAATTTGGAAATTTGAATTTTAGGAAAATTCCTTTAATAGGCATACAAAAAACTTCTAGGGAAGCTATAGATCGATAGTCTTAAAAGTGAACTCTTAATGTATCTTTAACTTACCATGGCCCGTTAATAGGGTTAATATGCTGACCTCTTTAGACCTTAGATAAAAGTTTTGCAGACGGTTTTAATGGCGTTACAGTGTCATTATGTAATCCAGCAGATAACACAAAGCGTTCCGTCTGCAGACCATAAAAGATATCTGCAACGTTGACTATTTGCCGAACGGAAAATGGCGTTAAAGGAATGTAAAGCTAAATACGTGTGTCAATATACTTGTAGATTTCTACAACAATTGCATTGTAATTAACGGATTAACACTTTCCAGTCGGCACATGGGAAATCAAACATTTTCCAGTACGCCACGATCAGTCAGACGTTTTTTCGCAGTGTTTGCAATTGGAACGAGTGAACGAAGCTACAAATAATTCAGGTAGATGTCTTAAGGTCATCTTGATAAAGGCACACTCACAAGCACACACACACACATACCTACTTATATCCATAGTTGTGCGAGTCTTCGTTCTTATGATCATAGCGTGCATATACATACACAGAGCACTGTTAGCAGCGGGCAAGCAGCAATCATTTCCAGTCGCTTCCACAGTTTTCGTTTGAGGCCTCTCATCGGACGTCCGTCCTACGCCTCTTTGTTTCTACACAGTGCTGTCGTTTCAGCCGATTTAGAGCTAGATTTGGCACAAGCATCAGAAACTATAAGTTTAGCGGGTTTCTGTTTAAAGTGATTAAAATGGAAATAAGTTCAGCTGTTTAGACTGTTTTTTGGCTTAGCTGTTTTTTGGCCATTTTCTGCCAGCACTGCTTCCCCTCTGTGCTGCCCCCCGTCCTGGTTTTGTATGACTGTGCAAATTATTGTCGCGCATAAAAAAATATTGCAGGCCAGTGGCAGTCAGAAAGTCAGAGAGTCAGATTCAGATTCCGAGTCGCTCCAAGACGGAAGTTCAACTAACTCATTTCCGGTTATGCTAGAGTGTGTGTGTGTGTGTGTGCGTATGTTTATATGGTGTGTATATTTGGCCTGGCCTGATCCGGCGTACACATACACATACTACTCCCGCTGTCCCCCTCTTCCCACACCTCACATCGTATCAACACATTTCATTCATTCATTCATTCATACCGAGTGTACACATTTCATATTTCATGGCACTTGGAGACGGGGCACTGGCTATGGCTATAGCTATAGCTACATATAGCTATAACTATGGCTATGGCTATGGCTTTGGATCAGACTCTGGCTACGTGCAGTAGTGTGCCATATACCATATAGCATTCGATTCATTCATGCCGCGTTCATTGAGAGTCAGCTTCGTAGTCGTTGGCGTCGTCGTCGTCGTCGCTGCTGCGCAAATACATTCTTAATTAAGTTGTAAATGAAACATAAAAAGCTCTAATTACGTCGTAGCGGGCATAGTTTTTCCTTATTTCCACACACAAGTACACACACACACACACACACTTGCGTTCTCACATACGCAGACACACTTCTAATTTTTCGTATTTAGTACATGCACTTCCGCTTATCACTAAAGATTACTTAAAAGGAATTTAGGTCACCAGCAAACGACACAACATAAAAAGCGACAACAACAACAATAAACACACACATGAACACCACAGTCAAGACCTCTGGACTGTGTTAATGTGCACTGATTTTTGTTGTTGCTCTCATAGCAAACTTTTTTGAAAATTTAAAGATTTTCCCAAGAACAAAACAGTTTCAAGAATTTACAAAACTTTGAAATGTCACAAGTTTCTTATTTTCCAACTATCACCATTCAAATTTGGCGCAGTTATCGATAAATATTTCGAACAAAAATGTTGCCAACAATTTCGAAATCATGTAGAGAAGTCAACAATAGATGGCGGCTTACATTCAACAAAAGGATGTTGTTCGAATTAAAGATTCAGGCGTTTAACAAATAGGTGTCGCTTTACATGATTTTGTTATTTATAGCGCCCTCTGTTAGGTCAATGGTGCTGCACGGTGCAGCGGATAAATAGTTGTGTACTAAAATGGTTGCAACACTGGATAAGGATAGCAGTAGGACTGTAGGTGTCGCCTACAACACGTGGCGTTGCCAAATCAGTTAAAACATACATAAGTGTGTTATACGTATTGCTTACCATTTTAATGGTTGTTATATTAGAATAGAAAATTATTATTAGTGTAACACACACACGTGATACTTTAATATTATATAAATTAAGTAAATAAAATATATATTAATATACAAGTAAATGAGAAAAACTTTTTAAACTGAGTTAAGACCTTCAAAACTAAAAGAGTTGATAAATGTTCATATATAGCGGTGGGGTCTGATCCTAATATGAAGAGAGAAAATGGGAAACTGAAAATGGAGAACCGGATAGAGAGCGAGGTAGATAGAGAGAGAGAGAGAGAGAGAGAGAGAGAGAGAGAGAGAGAGAGAGAGAGGGAGAGAGAGAGAGAGGCAATGAAGGCGATTGTGCCCAGAAGAGAGGTACATATAGTAGGGATGTCCGCATGTCTGTCTGTTCGTATGCCCCATACCTGTATGTCAGCGCCTATAATAGCCTAGAGTCCGCAATGTCAATGAAATTCTGTCCGTTAAATGGATCCATGGGCACCAGTAGCTCAGAGCCTATAAAGCCTCGTTTATTTACCAACCTATTATATAAATTAAAGCGTTGCCGTCTTTAGACTAAAAATTTAGAATGTTCTCTAATCTATGTCGCCTACTAATAAGAAGTATCAATGCAGTTTTAAATGAATCGTTTTAATTTACGCCAATTATATCAAACGAAGCGTTTGATAGGTTCAGCTAAGCTGCGATCATTAATTTTCAGCATTTTTCCCTTAATTTCAGATGAAATCCCATTTATTGAAATGCTGCCGTGGACAACAACAGAGCAAACAACGTCTGGAGCAGCAGCCTTTAGACTTGGCACTTCCCCGTAGCTCACTTTTTGTGCAGATCCTTTTGTTGCAGTTCTGCGACAGTTTTCGCAGTTAAGAGGATTATTGCCTGCTAAAATTTACAGAGTTGCCCCTTCCACAATTGTTATTGTTGTTTCTATTTTTGTCGCCGTCTGTGCAAATTTATTGAAAAATTCCCAATTTTTTTTGTTTCAATTCGCATAGTTGTGTTTTTTTGGGTAAATTTTTTTATATTTTTGCACCCATTTTTTTTGTGTCTCGCCTGTCAGACGCATTAGCAGCGACCTCGTCGATTATAATTCCGGGCGCGGGTACGTGCTTGGGCTTGGGAGCGGGTACGGGTACGAAGAGGATTCAGTGCCGTTCCAGGTCCGATTGACACTGACCCGCGCGTGTCAGGCGATGCGTCGGGGTCGCGAACGGGGTTGGCAACGCTTATTAATGGGTTCAGTTAATGTGTCACAACCCCTTCATCGCTCTACCTCTGCCCCAACCCCCTTTTACACTAGATTTCACAAAAAAAAAATTAAATTTTCCTTCTCAAAAATTGGCAAATTTTTTTTTGTGAAAAAAACTCTGTAATTTATTAATTTCGCATGGTCGTGTGACAGTTGTGCAGTTGATCCTTTATTTACACAATGCGCGGCGGCATTTGGGTGACCCTTTTTACCCCCTGCCCCTAACCCTCAACCTTTGAAAATCCCTTTCTATTTTTGCGCAAAATGTCAAGAAAAATTTGAACAATTTTAGCCTGGAAAATTCGCATTATCCGCAACGAAATTGCAACTTTTGAATAGCGAAAGGGTTGAAAAAACACCCAAAATGAAAACCCTTTCCACAGATCACTGCATTTCCACGGCTACAGTGCGTTTGAAAGTAATTTTTGTTGACCCCTTTTACAAAATTTTGGGCTCAAATTTTACACATTTTCAACGAAAAATGTTGGAAAAATGCAGGAAAAATTGTGTACAATTGATTTAGTGTGCGACATTCAACCCTTTGCCTCGACCTTTGTGCCTCACAGCCCGTCTAATTCTAAACTATGGAGTACACTGTAAGAAATCAGGGAATAAGAAAGTTAAATATTTTAAATTAGTTTGTGAAAATGAGCTACAAATTTTGAACAGAAAATAACACTTAAATTAAGCTTACCGTTTCTACTACTACTGATTCCCTACTGCCTAAAAGTACTGGCTCATTTCTCTCAGTGAACCCAAGCCATAACTCTCAGGTTCCCTCTCAGTTTGGAGCACGTTCGCGTCTCGCGCTTCGCACGCGTGTTGATTTCAATTTCAATTTCAGTTTCAATTTCTGTATCGAAAAGCAGCTGCCAAGCTCGGACAATGCGCAGACGGCGAGGCAGGAGAAGGGCCAAACGACAGGGTAGGAGACAGTAGGGGAAGGGGACAGCAGTCAGAGGACAGAGGTTTTTAAACTATAAACGACCCGTAACATCACACATGCATTTGTATCTGTATCTTGTACACTTTATGAGTTTATGTTTACTTTACTCGATTTCGATATATTATTGGCGCGCGTCTGTTTGTCCTGGACTTAGGGTCTCATTCAGAGGGGTCGCACCGTAGTTTCCCATAAAAAAAATAGAACTAAAAAGATAAGAAACTATTGTGTTTTTTTATTATTTTCCATTGGTGTTAAAGTTGGCTTTATCGCGGTGTTGGTTATTTAAGGTTTAAGGTTCTGTGAGGGTTGGGAATTATGACTTTTAAATCAAGACACGTGCCAAAGGAAAATGCTCACACGACCAAAAGTAAACTATGGGGGTAAATAAATATATCTAAGCTATAAATAGTCAGTACATTACTAGTCAATAACTAGAAGAACAGTGCCTTAAAATATAAGGAAAATCTATAGCTTTATTTAAAGTCCTAGGCTCCAGGCTTCAAACCCAATAGATAGATAAGCATACAGATAGCTGGTGTGTGTGCTAAGTAAAAGTATCTTATAGTTATTGATGTGCTGCTGCTGTTTGTCATCTACAGCCTAGAGATAAAAATAAAAGTCTGGAGTGGTTGGTTGAGGAGCGGAAGGGAAAAGGGGCTAAAAGGGAAATGAAAAGACCTGGGACGGGTTTGGGCCAGTTGGGCAGTTGGGCAGTTGGTCATCGTCAGATTGTGTATTTCGCCCCTTTGCTTACTTTTTTTTTTACTTATTTAATATAAACTCAACACAAAAGCTGACCGCACACAAATACACACGCACACACACACACAGATACACGCACTTTTGTAAGCGGCTTACTTACGCACTTCAATATCTGTAGCTGTATCTGTAATTCAGTGTGTCTGTGTGTGTGTGTCCGTGTGATAGTGCATGAAATTTATTGGCGCATTGGGGGCGCCTCAGTTTGAGTTCTGTTGTAAGCACCGAGGGCAAGACGGAGCGGCGGTTCGAGGGGGTTAAAGGGGAGGGGAACTCAGGCTGTTGCTGTCAAGTTGCGTTTGCTTATTTTGTTTTGCTCGCAGCGAGCGAACGAGCGAACGAGCGTACGAACGAGGGCTTTTATAATTTTATGCCATTTCTTTCAATATTTATTTTGTTATTATGTTTTTGTAATGAGTCCTTGTTGCTGTTGTTGTCAACAGCAGCGGCGACAACAACTCGGACGAAATTAGGACGAAAATGTTGGATGATGACGTTGAAATTGGAAAAATTGTATCTATAGATTGTGTGTCGGTGTGCGCGTATGTGTGTGTTGGTGTGTGTGGGTATTGCCATGGAAAATTCCAACTAGCGCTGGGCACATAAATTAATTAATTTTGTTTTTGCCGTTGCTTTTTTTTCTCTTTTTTGGAGCCGAACGATTTTTCTATCGAAATTTTATTGATGTCATTGAAATTGAACTACTTACAACAGTTCCGAACAAAAATAAAAGTAGTCAACTGCAGGGAAGAGAGAGTGGAAGAGTGTGTGAAAGAGAGAGAGAGAGAGAGCGAGAGCGCTTAGTTTCTATTGATTTTCGCATAATGAGTTGAGTTTGCAAAATCACGTAAAACAAAGCAAAATAAGTGTAGCATACATTTGAGCTGAAATATTCGACACTTGGCTTGAAACAGTCAAACTTGATTGCCACCCACACACAGTAACACACACATACTGCACGTATGTATATATTAAGGCCATTTATTTTTTCGTCACTTTTGCCCGACTTGACACACACACACACCCACACTTTTGTACAGAGATTGGCTAATCTTTGCTGGAATATTGGCCCATTATTTGGCTTGGCAATTTTGGCATTCTGATTTCTATGCTGTAGTTTTCAATTTATTATCAAGCTGCGATTGATTTTTCGTACGTTTTAATTAATCGCATCTCATATTTATTGCTATAAATAATTTGGCAGCTTGCCCAGCGTTCAACTTTAATTTGAAAAGCGATAAATAAGGCAAAGCTTCCAGCTTCCAGCTACCACATGCCGCAGCCGTTCGAGCAAAAACTACAATAAGTACGCACACTAACACACACACACACACACACCCACGCACATAGACACACGCATGCCGTAAAATAAAATACAAATGAAAGTGAAAAGAAAGTAAAGAAAGCCGAAGCAGCGGCAAAAAGTGCTGAACGCAGAAAAGTACAAATTGCCCACAAAATATAAAAACGAACACACACACACACACCCACACACACATGGAACGCAGGAAGAGCCCTGAGGAAACCCAGTCCTAAAAACCCAAATCCCCTTCTGCTTTAACCCAAAAACTCCAACCCAAGCCAATGTCCAGGCAAAAGCCAAAAAGAAGAAGAGAAAAAAAAGTTCAATTTACTACTTTTCACTTTAGCATCCGTCGCGTTGCCCTCCTTGGTCTCTGCTAATACAAAACACACGCACCCAAATAGCAACAACTCCCAACAACAACAAGAACAACAAGGAGAAGAAGAAGCTGTAGAAGAAGTAGAGCTATGACCACCCTCATGTGAAAGGGCGTCATGAGTCCCTGAAATTGGAGAAGCCGTCTTACAGCATCACAAGTGGCAGGAGTAAGCAATGGAAGTGGTAGAGGAAGACGGGAGCGGGAACAGCATCATTTCTTTGGCAACATCCTCTCGCACACACTCCCCCTCTTTCCATTCCTACCCCTCCTTCCTCTCCTTTGCCCACCCACACCACGCCAAACTTTCGCCTTTTGCCTTTGCGTTAAATTTTTCTTTTTATTTTGGAATTTTTCGATAGCCTCACCTCACACACACATGCGCACGGTTGTACACACACACGCACTCGCACACTCACACACACACTTATGCATAAGTGTAGCTGGCGGACACGAGCTACTCATTATGCGCTCTACCTTATCAAACAGAAGGGTATAACCGACCTAAGCTAAGCAGCTTCAACACTCAAAATGATCAAAGCTCACAGCTTCTAAACTTATAAAATTTTATTAGAGTATTTCTTTGTTACTGTTATACAGAGCATCCCGTAGTCGTTGTAGTCACGCTGCCTGCCCGCTTGTCTGCCTTTAAGGTCAAGCAAGAATAAAATAAAAAGAAATTCGTATTTCTTTTTTTTTTTTGATGAAAATTACAATTTTTCTCTTATTTTTCTCTCAACTTTCATACAAAATGTGCTGCCATCTTGTTGCTTGTTTCCTGCTGCCTTCTCTTTCTACTTCTTACTCCCCCTCCGTTGCCACAGCAGCTCCCTTGCTATGTAACCATGCATGTAGATGCTCTTACATATGTGTGTGTTGTGTGTGTGTTCACCTCGGGGCAGTTTTGTGCCTCCACTTCTCCACCTCCCACGCGGCTCATCAACGCCCAATGGCTATGTATGTGAGCGTGTGTGTTCGTGTATTTGTGTGCGTATCCAATTGAAAGGGAAAGGCGCAAAAATCTCAAAACGCAACAAACTGAGCTAAATCCCAGTTTAGTTTGATGGCTTTGGTTCGAATAAGGCGAGAGCTGCCAAACAGATTGGAAACTGAAGCAGAAACAGAAACAGAAACTGAAAGTAAAAGTTCTCCGTTCGTACTAAATAAAATGCTGACGTTTCGCTCACTCTTTCAGCTCCGCACTTCACATTGCCCTTCTCGCTCATTCGCTCTGCTTTTGCTGTAATAGTATTCTAAGTGCAGTAATATAACTGTAGCAGGGATAGCTTCAGGTAGCACAGCTGAATGTATAACAGCAATTTAAATAATCGTAAAGTTGTCCTACTCTGCTCAGTTGCTAGCACAGAGCGAGCGTTTGTCTTTCACTTCCCCTTTCTTCTCTTACTAGCATTGCCTTGCGCTCTCTGGCTGTTTAAAGTATGACAGATCGCTGATTTGCCTAACTAAGAGCGTGCGTCTTCCCCTTCCACCTTTACTCTGAGTAGCTTTTCCTTGCTCTCTCGCTGTTTATGGTAGTACAGCACATCGCTGGTATAAAAGTTTGCCAATGGAGAGCGGTTCTGAAAGCTAGCTGCTCCCACCCATACTCCCACAATTAGCATAATCTATTTCGCACAGTTTCACCTTTGGAACTCTCTCTCCCTCTCTCTGACTGCCTCTATTATATGTTCGCCTACTGAGAGTTATCTGTTATTTAAGTGTTCTATCGGTTTTTAGACCTAAATGAAACTCAGTAGTGTTTGCTTTATTGAGCAGTCACATTACTAGAGAATTTGGTTTCATCCTTCAGCTTAGATGTTTTATAAACTTATTTATACATAAATTGACAAAAAAACAAATTATAATTTACTTATTTTTTAATTTTCGATACCTTATTCTAGTCCAATATGAACAGCTTGGTCGGCCTGAGGCGTTTAGTGGAACGCTTTCATTGCCTGCTTGGAATTACCTTCGCATTCATAGGTCTCCTCACCTGCATTCTGGAGTACAACTATGTGGTTCAGCAGCGCGATCTGCTGTATTATAAGGATCTGATGCTGTTCTTGGCGACAGAACAACTATTTTTGTTTATTATATTGGTGTCTTTGATGTTTCTACTTCAAATGTGTGTGCTAGTGGTAAACGAGAGGATCGATCTGAGCATGCAGATTGGCTTTTTAAAGTTTGGGCGTAAATATCGTCGACGTAAGTTTGCTGATTTTATTGTACGGCGTTTGTTGTGTGATCTCGAATTGGCGATGATGCGCCTGCCCGAGGATTTCGATGAGGAACTCTTACACGATCCCGAGGTACAAGCAGCCATGCAACTCGCCAAGGATGCGGCCTATCGAGCTGTTGATATTTTTAGGCGCGATGCAGCCAATTTGTTGTTCGACAAAATGCCATTATCGAGTGAGGTAACGCCGTACTTTATACTCAAAGAGGAGGAAATGGATCTGAACAATGCAGGGTACTCAACAATCAGTTTGCGTGTAACTACAGATGTGTTAAGGCAACTACTCTATCCGCAGAGCTAAAACATTGACTGAGCCCCACACTGTTAATCCCAAATTTATCGTTGTTCTTTGTCCATTTTCCAATGTTTTTTTTTGGTATACTATAAGAAATATAAATGGTTTAAAACTTACCATTTGCCGTTTGTCGTTTGCGTTCTCAAAACTCATTAGTCCCAAGTTCCGCCCTCTGGCACCTCAGCTCCTTTTCTCCTGCCCCTCCCTTCCTTCGCCCTTCTCCCTTCTTCCCGTCGTGTATACCCTCTCCTGCTGCTTTTGCTTCGCTTAGTGCGTGTCATTTATTTAAATTGCCACATTTCGCCTCTAATGTGCATATGCCACCGAAAATAACAGCAAAACACCGAACAAAAAAATGGAAAATAAAACTAAAATTTCCACCCTCACCGCACAGCTGGAAAATGAATGGAAAATGAGAATAAAAACGACGAAAAAATATATTTTCCGTACCAAAAATCCATAATAAGTTAAATTATTAAAGTTTTTGGTAGTTGTTTATTGTTGTTTTTGGTGCTGACTGCCTGGCGTGTTGAGAGTAGGTTTTTGACACGACGACCCAAGGACTTGGAACCGTTTGCGACACGGCCAGCAGTAGCGAAGTAAGCACTTTAATGGGCTGTAAGTTACCCTGTAGGTAGTTTAAAAGTGTAGTAGTACAATAGTAGATTTTCAGTTTTGGAAGGCTTGTTAGAAAGACAGGGTATTTAATATGCAATATATATTTTAATTAGGATATGCATTCACTATGAATTCTGTTTTTAAAAGCATAAGTCTGACCTATTTTTAGTACTTACCTTTATGTATATATTATATGATTGATATACAGATTTGGTTTACGCTTCCTATTGGTGCCTTTCAAAAGTCCCTTTTTCAAATACTTTAGTACAGGGTATTTGCTAGTGACGACTTTTGAAAATGGTGCCAAAGCATATGGTGACAAAATTGTTGTCGTTGTTTGTGTTTGGCGTCGTTGTCGCTGCCTCCGCCTGCACAATTTAATTGGGAGTCCAAATTACGCACACAAACACACACACATGCACACCAATACACACAGAAGTACATATATAGTAAATAAATATGTCTATATTTCTTTGATTGCTTGGTCGTGCTGTCTTGGGTTCATAGTACTTACAGTTTTTGGGTGTTCATTGTGTGTGTGTTGGTGTGTGTGTATAATTTGTTGGGTTGTGCTGCGTGTGTGATTGTAAAATCGATTAAAAACTAATTTTCAACTTGTACATTTAGAGTTAATGACCAGTTCAGTCACAACAAACAGGCAGAGGGATAGTCTTGCTGCTACTGGTTGAGAATTTTATTGAATTGAGAGCCACAAGAGCACAGAGGGCAGAGGGCGGGGGGCGGAGGTCGTAGGGCGGCACTTAGACGCGACAGCTCATTATGACGTATCCCTGGAGTACAGATAGCCAAGTGTTGATGGGGATAGCAATAAGCAAAACAAACAAACAAAAAAGCAAATAAGTCGCAGTGGAAATCATTTCTTTCTACAGAGAGTAAAGGAGAGAAAGAGGGAGAAAACGAGAGAAAGAGAGGGCTGAGTAGTTGGCTGCTTTGGGCAACAGTGTGTGCTCGTATTTTGTGGAATTATCAAACAGGCTTTTATATGAAAAGTTTTTGGCCAAACAGGAAGCACATCAAACTATGGAACTGTCACAAACACGCGCCGCACACACACCCTATAATTTATATACTATATAGCACTATATGTGGTAAGCTATACATATATCTATACAGATGAGAGAATGCCTTTCCGCTTGGCCGCAATTCGCTTTTAGTCTCAAGCATCTCGTTTTCCCATCTTCAGGCGCATTCTTTACAAAAAAAAAGGAAAAAAAAAGAAAATTATTGATAAGACATCCTCGCATGTAATACAAATATTGACATACTCTGATTTGCCAAACTCAGAGAGGGCAGGGTAGACAGGGTAGAGAACGGGGAGTGAGCTGGCAACCGATGCTGGGTGGTGGTTTTTGCTTTTGGCCAAGATGTGAGCCGAAAACTGAAAGCAAATGTCAAAACTCGACAAGTTGAAGCAGCAAAGGGGGAGGCCGGTGCAGCTTGGGAGGCGTGGAAATCTGTCTCGAGGGCCGCTAAAATCAGCTTAGAAATTTCCAGAGCAGCGTGAGTCGGGAAAATCAAAGAGAAATTATGATACCCAGCGAAAAACTGTAATAAGAGGAGATGATGACACGTTCCTTTTCGATTGATGATAAAAAAGACAGTTTGTGTGATTTTTGTTATATTTTTAATGGTTTAAATTCATACAATATATATATGTATATGGTTGTATATATATTTAATAATATAATCATTAAAACACATACAATTTTTAATAAATGCTCGCTTACAATCGAATGACAAAAGGTGTGAGGAGGGGGAAGGTGGTAGAGGGATTGGGTTGGAGTGGAGTAAGGTTGGGGCTCAGGATTGGGGTGTATTAGTTTTAAGGGTTGCTTTTTGTTTGCTTTTTGATTCTGCTCTTGATCGTTAATGTTTGTTCTCATTTCGTTACACATTACACATAATATATAAATATAAATAATTATTTTTAAGTTTTTTTTTTTTGCCTTTTGTTTTCACACAGAGTTTTACATAATAACAAAGTTTTTTTTTCGAAGAGTAAAATGTTAAATATAATATATATTTAGATACATATACATATATATGTATATATATATTTATTTGCCAATTGCAAAATAAATTGTTTTGATTTCTCAATTTTTGTTTTGAATATAATTCTTTTGATTTTTCGCTCCTTGTCTTTCGTTTCGTTTCGTTCTTTGAATTTTGATTTCATGCTCGTTTCGTCCTTAACTCAACATCCTTTTAATAATAATAAATGTTTCAATGCAATTTTGAATTTTTGCTTACAACTAAATGCTAAGAATTGTTTTTTGATGTTTTTTTATTGTTAGTATTTTTTTTTTGTGTTTTCTTGGGAGTTTTTCTTACAACTAATAAAATTGTTTTTGATTTTTCATCCAGCTCAACAGATTTTGCATTGTTTTTTGTCTGCGGCCAAAATTTTGATTTATGCTCATTTTAAAGGTACGTTGCAAGTTCTTTGTAAAATTGTTTACTTATCCAATTTACATATAGTATATGTAATATATATATGCCTATTCAATTAGTTCATTTAAATATTCATTTTGTCAATTTGTTTTTTGATTTGTGCGCTCTTTTTGTGTAAAAAGTGTAGATGAACTTAAAGTTAAGGAAATTATAGTTAAAATAAATAATTTAGAATACAGCTAAAATGTGCCGGGTATTAAGAGATGGAATTATTGGGAGTTGGTAATGCCGTTTAATGGCTGCAACGCTTAAATTTGCATACAGAATTTGCCAAATGGCTCTGAATATTATGTGAGTGAAGGTAGGAGGGGGTGAAACTGGAAACACCCTTCGGAAAATGTCACGATGTCAAGTAAATTGCATTTTTCATTTTTCACATACTAGAATATTGCTTGCCTTATTGCATTTTCCCGCTGCACACTTTTAAACATGCAAATTGTGGCACCACCACCACCATCACCGCCAGCACCACCCTGTGACGTTGCACGTAGGGAGTACAACAATTGTTGGCACAGGATTACGAGCACATTGCCAAAAATGTGCCAGTCCATTATAAATTGCCATAAAAATTCAATAGAAAATGCAGGAAAAAATCAAGCAATATATTTGCATGCACATAAGAGGGTGAATCGAACCTTTTCTTGAGGGTTGCTGCTTCCCAGCCCTGGGCAAACGGACAACCGATATCAATTGGCAAGGACTTTCGCATAGTTATATCTAAAATATAATTGCAGCAGTCCACAATAGATGAACGAAAGAAACAGAGCGAGAGTATCGAATATCTGTAGCGTAATCAATGGAATGAAATTTGCATGGACACGTGACAAATAATTAACGGAAAAGCCCCGAAGGGTAGCAAGGACTGCGCTGAGTTTTCCTAGTAGATTTCTAAAATTAATACAAAACACGCTCATGCCAATGACCATCAGTTTCTCGCAGTGCATTTTTAATCAATTGCATATTTTTTACTACCAGCAGCAGCAGCTGCGCAATTTGAATTTTCCATGGAAAGGAATGGAGAATGGAAAATGCGCTTGGCTTGACCCTCACTGCGTTTCCATCTGACCGTGTTGGTTTTTGTTCTATTCTGTTTTCTATTTTATATAATTCTTTTTATCGCTGTTTTCACTAATCATTTGGAGGGTATTTTTTTTAAGCAAATAGACTAATCAGGGTCCGTGCGTGGGGGTTGAGCCGGAAGCGGAGACTCGCTTTTTATGAGGGTTGCCCCTTGATAAGACCAACTATAAATTCAGATTCCTATTCCTATACCGATTCAGCAGCAGCTGTCGTGTTTTTAAAGAAGGCATTAGCATTAACATGTTGTATTCTCTTAACTTCCATTGTTGACAAATTTTTATTTCAATTTCAAATTCAATCAAATAACAATTTCATAATTGAATTTCGAAGGCGTTCAACCGGCATAAGTACTGGCCCCTATGATGATTACCAACTCTCAGTTCTCAGTTCTTTAAAAAAATATAAAAAAAATCAAGAAACATTTTGGGGTCTGCAATTGCGTGTGAGAACCAATTGTCGGTAATCAATGACAGTTTTATTTTTTAAGGGCTGCGATAAGATTGAAGTAGAGGTTTTTTTTAACACCCGGCTCGGGACTGGCACACTTTGACAGGGGAAAGTCGGGAAAGTGGAGAGGGGGAAAATGATAAATAAGTGTGTACAAAATCAACTCAATAAATAAAGAGAAAACTCAACTCAAGTTTAACAAATACATGTGTTTTTTTTGTCTTTTTATTAATATATACAATACAAAATAATATATAATTGAAATGTAATTAATTGTAAATGAAAATTATAAACTATTTGATTTATTTGTTTATTTCTAAATCTATTTTTGCTATTTGTTTGATTTTTTGTTGTTGGTTTAGTGTCTGAACAGCGATGCAATTGCTAAAAGGCACGCAGCATTTTAAAAAACACACGTTTTTAAAAAATAAAATTAAAAATAGCTAAATTGACATCACTGTTCATTTCGCTAAAATCGTTTTTTTATATTTTTACTATTTTCCGAGACTCGTCGGGCTGTGAGACATTTTCATAAAGAACAAACGCCTTAAATACTACAAAATAATATATGAAAATGTGCCCAGCGCTGTGTGGAAACGACGAGTCTGATGTGGTTTTGGGTAGTTTGGTTTGTATATCATCTATAAAGGTGTTTTGCAGGAGGGAATTACGCAGTAACGGCCACGCCATGCAGCAGTAATGCCCCCCACGTTGACTAGAATGAGCTTAGTTGTGGTTATATATTTGCGACTAGCATCGTACTTTGGTCAGTTTGCTTATAAATTTTTGGTTTCTTGGAGTGCGTTCGCTTTTTGGAATGTGTCAGTGCCACTTACAATTAAAACTAAACTTGTATAGCAAAATTATAATAATAATTTGGTTAATAATTAATACTTTTAACTAAAGTCTAATTAATAATTATAAATTGTTGTGCTTTGGTTTTAACTTTAAATCTTTTAGTTTTTTAGTTTTTTGTATGGCTCATTTGGTTTTTGGTTTCTTGAGGTAAATTCACTAAAAATTTCATTTACTTCTGCAATATTTTTTTGTTTTTTTTTTAAGCATAAATGTTAAATTCATTTATTTAAATTATTGTTTTCAAGTCCGTCTGAGGTAGCATTTATTTATATGTTTTACTTTTTGGATTTATTTCTCTTTTCATTTAAATTTAAATTTATTTTATATTTATATTTGTTTATCGCTTGTTTCATTTAATTTATTTATTTAGTAAGTATATAAAAAAAGTACTAATGGTCATTGTACTTTTGCCCTGAGTTGTTCGTGTTTGTCTGCTGCTGAAAAAACCTTTGCTGGCGCCTTTCCCAACGATCGTTCGCCCAGTATCGTTTCTATTACAGTGACTACCAGATGTAGTCGCTTGCTCTGATCTCTAATGCTTTATGTACAACTAACATGTGTGTGTGTGTGGGTGTGTGAGTGTATTTGGCATGCGTGTGCTTAAAGATCAAATCCAGTTGAAAGTTTTATGTATTGAAATTGATTAGCTAAAGTTTTTAGATGAAATTATAGATTGTGAGCTGAAATGAATAATTTATCTACAGAGTGTATGTGCATGTGTGTGTGTGTTTGTGTGCTTGCTTAAAAGTTGTTTGCTATGGAACTCTTTCCTTAGTTTCTATACCTTTCTCTGTGTTTTTCTCTACTTTGCGAATCTTCTCGCCTATTTTGATTTTGAGCAAATTTGTGCATAGAATTTCCCTTAGACTCGTATGCCGAAGCTTGTATCGTGTACCTCTAGTTTGTACATCCATATTACTAGTTAGCACTACTAAGTTTATATTTATTTTTTTGTGTTATACCAAATCATTTATACTAAACACTTCGTACCCAGCCGTATACCCGTACATACCTATATAGATTATTGTATGGCTATGGCTACTAAGATATAGTTATGTTTTGGTTATATGTATATCCTCCTAAATCCCACACACGCCTTCTCTACTGCCACTCCCTCTCCATCTCCCTCTCTTCATCTCCCACGGTCTTTATCTGTTTAGCAACTTATGAATTATGTACGTATTTAAATTTCCTTTTGACTAAGTTTCCTCCTTTTCCCGTTTCTCCCGATTACGATACGTTAATGGCTTTTAAAAATTACTATTACGCATAGGAACTTTGATATTAATCACTAGAGATATATGTAGATATATGTATGTACGTGTATGTATTGTATATATGCTATGGTTTATTATTTTCATTATGCATTGTTTTTTCTTCATCATAATCATCTTGATCATCTTTTTTGTATGATTTCTTTCGTGTTATCGGTTTTGGATTTATATATAGAAAAATATGATGTGTTGCCAGCTGAAACGGACTTGTTATTGTAATTTTGTTTTTTGATTTGATTTTAATATTATTTGCTTTTTAGTATCTGGTTTCATGTTATACACAAAACTCATTTCCATTAATTCTTCTCTATATATGCCGACAATTACAGATCCGTATACGAGTCTGTAGTTGTGTTTTTGATTTTGATTTTATTTTTATTTTATATTTTAGCTTTAGTTTTGTCTTCTTGTATATTAACTTTAATAATGAGCTCAACTAATATATGCGCACTCAGTCTTTTGTAGTTCCTCTATTTTGTCTTGTCTTCTTGTCGGTTAACGGGTTTTTGGGGGGCAGGGGAAGTGGGCCATTAACAGTCAATCAGCACTGTCATCAGCTGTTATGTGCCCTGTAGCACAATGACACTAGCTTAATGTGTTTTAGAACTTATGGAACAGTGGTTATAAGTGGGTTTAAGAAAAACTTTCTATATTTTCTGGAATCCAATATTATTTCCTTCCTACCCTTCTCACACTTTAAGCTCGTGTCATTGTGCTACTTTTGTGGTCTATGGTTGTGAACAAAACTTATGGAATTTTAACTTACATACGCTGGCAACACCTTCGGTACTGTGTTGTGTTGTGTTCTGATGAATTGTGGCTGAATAGCCCCTCTGAGGACTCACCTAGACCCAGCTAGGACTGTGACCTAAGCCGGTGTCAGCCTGAAGCTTAACGTGGTCGACTCCGAGGATCGCATGCGCACCGGCAAATAGACGAGGGCAGGGGCAAACAGCCCCTCGGCAGCGGGATCCGCGGGCGACAGATGGAAGGCCTGCATCTGGTAGGGCTCCTCGGACTGGATCGGTTGTGCATAACTGGCGGGTTTACCGCTGCCGTTGGCTAGATCGCTGCACGGCTCAAAGGGGGACGTGGCCGCCGAACGTTGACTGCCAAGTCCGTTGGGTGTGCCTGGCTTGGCGGTGCTCGGTCGTGGCGTGGGCGTTACAGTTGCGGAACGTGCCTTAGGAGAAGCCACTGATGTGGGTGGCACGCTGCCTGGCGAGGGGTGTGGCGTTGTGGGCGTCGGCGGAGTGCGAGCCGTCTTCACACTGTTGGCGTTGGCGCTGCTGCTGGTGGTCAGATTCGTTGCTTCCATGTGCTCATTGTCGGCTTTCTCTTGGCGACTTGGTTTAGTTCTGGCTTTACCCTGCACCTGGGCGAAGGACTTGTCCCTGGTTTCCGCTTCGGCAGCCACGTTGGTCTCGCCCTCGGCAACGCCACCGTTGTTGAGCAGCGCATGGGAGCGTTCGTGTATGAAGAGGAATGCATAGTAGGGTGTGGTAAAGGGGCACAGTGAGCACTGATACTCCTTGAATCGCGGCGTCTGCTCAAACATGCCCGGCAGCGGCAGAGGCAGTGAGAGTGGCATTGGCATGCCCTTCGGCAGCTGCATCTGACCAAAGAGCTGCTGCTGTGCATTCTGCAGTGCCTGGGCAAGATTACTGGCCGGATTCGGATTGACGGCACCCGCTGGACTTCCATTGGGTATTTTGAGCGTAGGACTGTTGGGTTTGCTCCTGCCGGAGGCAGCAACCACTGTAGGAGGCTCCAGTTCGCGCAGCTTGTCCACACCCGCAGCTCCGTGTTCGTTTAGTAGATGCGTGCGTAGCCACTTGAAGCTGCGGAATTGGCGGGCGCAGAGTGGACACAGCTCGTTGCTGCCACCCGAGTCGCTCGACAGTGGCGTCATGTTCATGTCCTGGTCGATAAGTTGCTGCTGCTGTTGTTGCTGTTGCTGCTGCTGCTGCTGTGCCTCGACCTTGAGTCCATTCTGACCGCGTGGCTGTGGCAGTGGAGCACCGTCCTCGATGATGCCGTGTGTATTGTGCTTGTGCACGCGTAGGAAGTACTTGCTGCAGAGCTCCTTGTTGCATATGTTGCAGACCACGCCACCAATCTGTGCCCCATTCTCGATCTCGATGCCGTGCATGCGCTGCATGTGCGTCTTCATGAAGTACTTGTTGCACAGCTCCTTGTTGCAGATCTCGCAGTAGCTGGACGTGGGCGTAATCGTGTAGGCAGCCCTTGGTGTGCCGCCCACTGCACCGCCTGGTCCAACTGCACCACCTGTGCCACGCTCGGGCGTGTAGAAGCCCTCGCGTAGCGGACTGGTGGGGGGCAGCCGACCCAGATGCACCTCGGCGATATGTTGCTTGAATTCCTGAGCTGTTCCAAAGTCACGCTCGCACTGCGGACACCGCAGTTCGTTGGGCGTGGGCGTGGCAGTAGCCAACACTGGTGAGCCACCACCTCCGGGGGAAAGTTTTAGCGGCAACTGTTGCTGCTGCTGCTGCTGTTGGTGTGGGTAGAGCATTGGCTGCGCCTCGGGCAGCAGCTGTCCGGCGTGTTCCGTCATGAGATGCGCCCGCAGTGCATACTGGTGTTCCAGTTCGCGACCGCAGAGGTGACAGGGCAAAGGTCGCTTGCCATTGAAGTCGTTGAGCTGCTGCAACATCGACTGCAGTTTCTGCAGATTCTGCAATCCCATTGCGTTGGCATCCGTCTTCTCCGGACTCTGTACGGACTCCTCGTATGGCTCCAGTTTGATGCGCTTACTGGGCTGCTGCTCCTGCTCCTCTCCCAGTTCCTCGCCCTGCTGCAGCTGCTGTTCCTCACCCTCTTGTTGTTGCTGCTGCTCCTGTTCGGCAGCTGCCTTGGCTAGCATCAAATTGAGTGGCATGAAAGGCCAACCCCCTGAGATGAGCGACTGTCCGTCCTCCTTACCGCCGTCCAGCTGTAGTTCCTCGGGCGGCACAAAGACGCCGTGACGCTTCCACTTGTGCGTGCGCAGAAAGTAACGGTTCGCGTACTCCTTGCAGCACAGCTCGCAGAATGCCTCTGGTAGTTGTACACCTAGTCGCCGTAGCTTCTCCGCTGCACCGTTGCACTCCCGGGCCTGCTGCTGCAGCTGTGGTGGCAGCTTACGTGGCGGTGGTGCAAATGGCACCTCCTCCTGCTCGAGTGTAAAGTCCTCGCGGAATCCTTCGGGCAGCTGATAGGGTTTCGGCTCGTTGTTGGTTGGAGTTACTGCATCCGACTGTGGCTCTAGCTTGACCTGTTGTGTTGGCTGTGGTGCTGCTGCTGTTACTGCTGTTGGTGCTACGATCTGCTCGTTGGGACTGCCGCGTTGTGGTGAGGGCGTGGCTGTTGCTGCTCCAGCGACGTTCTCATGCTGCTTGGCGCGATGTCGCCGCATGGCGAAGACGTTGGTGAATCGCTTGCTGCAGACGTCGCAGTGCACGTTGGCTGGCGCTGGTGGTGCTGGTGGCGTCAGCTCCGGTTCTGGGTGCTGTGGCGGCACTTGCAGCTGTGGAAACATGGAAGAGACGACACTACCAGCGCTGCTGCTGCTGCCAAGACTCGTGTTGTTGTTGTTGGCCATATTGTTGCTGTTGTTATTGTTGTTGTTGCTACTGCTGTTGTTGCTGGAGGTGCTTAGATCTCCAACAGGATCGAATATGCCATGCTTGTTGGCCTTGTGCGTCTTGAGGAAGTACTTGTTGCAGAACTCCTTGTTGCAAAGCTCGCAATACGCCTCCGGGTTAAAGATGCGCAGCGGTGGACGGTTAAGTCCCTCCACTCCCGCAAACCCCGGCATGCCTAGCAGTGGCCAGCCAAGTGCGGCTGCCTCTGGCGAGAAGCCAAAGGGGGTGGGCATACCCGGCAGAGACGACTGCTGCTGCTGTTGTTGCTGCTGCTGCTGTTGTGCCATTGCCTGCAACCAGAGCTCGTGCTCCTTGTTGCTATTCCCGTGCCCATTGACCAGTTCCAGATGCTGTTGTTGTTCCAGTTGTTGCTGCTGTTGTTGTTGCTGCTGCTGCAGCTCCAGCTGCGTGGGACTGTCCGCACGTTCCAGTTTGACCTTGAAGGAGTTTAGCAAGTCAACGGTTTCATCACCCGACAACTGTTGCTGCTGTGCTTGTTGCTGTTGCTGTTGTGGCTGCTGTTGCTGCTGATGATCCTGCAGCATGTGCAGACTGAGCTTGAATTCGGTTTCGAAATTCTCGCCACACTGTTTGCAGTAGGTCTGATAGGGATTCATCATGGAGTGGGGTTGCTGCTGTTGTTGTTTTTCCTGCTCTGCCTCTGCCTCTGCTTCCGCTTCTGATATGTCTTCGGGCTGCAGCTTCTGCTGCTGCAGCAACTCGAACGTTTGCTTCAGTTTCACTATTGACTTGGGCAGCAACATTTTCGAGAGTTTCTCCTCGTAGTCAATGACGGCATTTGAGGCTGCCTCCTCCGAGACAGCGCCCGTCCCCGTCCCTGCTTGCCCCTCTCCCCCAGCCAGGCTAAGTGCCTCGAGACGACTAGGATTGTGCTGTTTGCGTCGCTTTTTGGCCGCATCATTGAGCGCTTCGAGTAGCTGCAGCTGCATGGCTGCTGCATTTGCTGCTGCTGCTGCCATCGCGGCCATTGCCGTCTGATCCATTTGTCCATCAAGACCCTCAAGACTCCCCTCGACCTCCTCTGCTGCCATGTCTGCCTCAGTTGTGCTGCTTCCCAGTGGCGACTTTGACTTTGACTCCGTGTCCAGCTGTGATTCCTCTTGTGTTGTCGCAGTTGTTGCTGCTGCTGCTGCTGTTGCTGCTGTGGTTGTTGTACTGGCTGTGGTTGTGACTTCTGCTGTGGCTTCATCTGGCTGCAATGTATGACTGTTGTTGTTGCTGCTGCTGTTGTTGTTGTTGTTGTTGTTGCTGTTGCTGCCGCCGCGATTTGTGTGAAGTGTAGATGAATTGGAGACATCGGAGAGCGCAGTGTCCTCGCTGCTCAGATCCGGCGGTGGTGTGGCATATATGGATGCGGCCATTTTGGATGATATTACTGCACAGAGAACAAAGAGAGACAGCGCTTTAATTAAAGAAGCCCCAAAAAATATGTGTATATATGTATATAGATATACTAATTGGGTGTCTAAAGTTGCAGGAAGCTTAAGCATGCCAGCAATGTATACAAGGGATTTGATTGGGTTTAGGCACTAGAAGGAGTACTCTGTGTGGGTCACATGTGCATGTACATAAGGAGCTAGTGCGGCCAGGGGCAGAGGGGGGCGTGTACTATCCTACGGTATGAATAGCCTGAAGCTTAAATCGTGTTATGTTGCTTCTTTCCTGTATTCCTGCCAAACAGCTCCTTTTCCCCTTTGCTGCCCAAACTTCCATCCACAAAAGCATGTTGCCAAAAATGTTGTACACACACCCGCACACACAAACACACACACTCGCACACACACGCATTGCTTGCCATACAACATTTTGTGTCTCATTTCCTTATGCGCTTAATTTCATTTTTCTTTTGCCTTCGCTCGCCGCTCGGTAATTTTTCCTTTCTTTTTTTTTTTTCTACTGCTGCTGCTGCTGCTTCTTCTTCTACTTCTTCCTCTCGGCACTTTTTCATTTTTGTGCAAATTCTATGAAAAATTTTTCCATTATGTACACAAATACATGCGCAAAGCTAAACATATATAGAAAAGTTTTTGTGTGTTTTTGCCAACCCAACCACCCACACACACACACCCCACACCCACCCCCACACTCACACACACACACACACACTTGCAACCCCATTGCCGTACACGAAAATTTATACAAAGTCATCCGATTTAAGGAATACAAATTTTGCTTATTTTGTGCGAAGCACACACAAACTTTTCCTATGCCTCCCCGCCTACTATCCTGCACACACACACACACACACACACACACACCGCCCAGTGTAATATTTGGCAACCAGCTGACCCCCGCCCTCTTGTAAGCCCCCTTCTTTCTGCTCTTCCCCCCGACACCATCACTTGAACTGCGCATAAAACTTATAAAAATTTTCTTCAACATGACTTGGTAAAATAAATTTGATTCTCAAGAAAGCAAAAGGAAGCCGACAACGACACGAAGACGGCCCCAAAAACGAAAAAAAAATAAAATAAAACAAGTGGGGAGAAAAGTGGAAAGTGGCTGGTAAGACGGAGAGGGAAGCGGAGGGGTGGCCGAGGCGGCTGCCTGGCAACGTGTGGCAAGGGGCCAAAGGCAAAGGCAAAAATGTCGAAATAAACCGAAAAAGAAAAATTTATTTTTTTCCCTATTTTCTCGACTCTGAAGGCAGAACAAAAATATTCTCAACTATGCTGCAGACATAAATTAAGTTTCCATGGTTGGAAATTGGTTCTCTCGTTAATGTTGTTGTCCTTGTTGTAGTTGTTGCTGTTGTTGTTGTTATTGTTGACTTTGCTTTTATACAATTTCTGCAGCAAATTCTTTGCTCTCCGCCCACTTTGGTACTTTGAGGAGTTAAGCAAAAATACCAGCCAGGATGTGCGCCATTTCTCAGTGTGTGTGTTGGTGTGGGAGTGTGGTTGGGATTTTTATAAAGCCTAAGGTAGTTTGATGTTATTTTATTTGATTCTTTTTGCCTGTGCTGCGTACGCTTTAATGAAAATGACTAAAATGTGGTTAAGCAGTAGAGAAACCTTGACTAATTGTCCAAAATGTTAATTACCTAATTTAATTGACTAAATTTTGTCTAAGTTCTAAATTACAAAAAATACTAAGTTTTCCTTAAATTTACGTACTCATTAAAATCTGTAGTTGGCAACGCTTAGTTCTGGCTTTAATAAGCTCACTGCTATAAAACTCCTAGGAGCTTTCGTTTAATTCGCGTGGATTGCCAATTGCACAAGAATTCAAACACGTTTCGATCACTTCACTGCGTTTCACTACGTTTCGTTCGGTTTGGTTTGATTTCGTTCTCGTTTTCGTTTCGTTCAGTTAGCGCTGCTTACTAAGACACTGACGCATGCGCACTTCGCTGCTGCTGCTCGTGTCCTGCCAAGTGGCTAGCTCGTTTTCAACTGTCGCATGATGCAGCACAAAAAAAAGTAAAACTACTGTGAAATCGCGCGAAATCAAAACAGCAATAACATTGATACTAAAATCATACACAAGCACACACACACACATACAGTAACTACCAATTGTATCAATACACACCCCGCAGCAGTTTTAATAGTTTTCCACACACAAACACACACACACACACACGCTCAGGCAGATAGCAACCCACAGCAATTTTTTCACTGCTTTTCACCCAAAAAAAACCTCAATAAAACACCCCAAAATATCAAAAATCAAATAATTTCCCTTAAAAAAAATATATGTGCGCTCACCAACAATAGAACGCGACAAGCGAGCAGCGCTGCCCGGAAAACCATTATTGCTCCGCCCCTTTTTTTTCAACTTTTCAGTAACCACCACACACATACACACACTCGCACACATACATGGAAACTCTCTCACTAATACCAGCAATCAATGTTGACTTTTTTCGTGCTCGTGCCAATTTATCAATGCTCGATAGTTTTTCAATTTGTTTTTCTAACTACTGTTCGTGTTGTTGTTGTTGTTTTCTGTTGTCGTTGTAGTTGTTGCTATCGCTGTTGTTATTGTGGTCGAACAGAGTTACATACATTTTTGTTATTCTAATGTATTCCACATTTCTGACTTTGTTGCGACTTTTCGAAGGGTGCGGCTCAAAAAAGTAGATAGAACGAAGATGGAATGAATGAAATATCAGTTATTATTCGTTCTTTTACTATTGTGTCGAAGTGAGTGCATTTGACATGCTCTCTGCTCCAGAGATGTTAGTTGTGTACGCTCTTCTGAACCCAAATCTGATTAAAGCAATTTCGTCCATCACTCTCAATCTCTGCTGCTTCTGCTTACACACCTCTTACTTGATGACAAACACCAGAAATAATTGCCTTCTTGACTCGAAAGATGAAAGACGCTGGGCAAGAAGTTCATCATCATCCCTTTGATTTTGGTCGAGGGGTAGAAATTATAGACATAATATCCATGAAGGTTGTAATAGAGAAATGATTAGTTATTTAAGCTGATTTTTGTGTGGTTGTGTTGACAGTTAATTAAGAACTGTTAGAAGTGAAAGTTGTATTTGATTTTAAGTGTAAAAGTGGTTCAAAAAGGTGTTAATACGAATTGAATTTCAGTGCCGATTTATTGTCATTTTCTAACAGATTTCAGCAGTAAACTTTGATATTTAAATAGCTAGTGTTATGACACTTAATTGCTTATTATTTTATAATATTTCTGGTCATAAATTTGCTTTAGCTTTCCTCAAGTGAAGAATATTTAATCGCTTTTCGATTAAAATGTTTACTACTTTCTTGAAATAATAATCCCTGTTATTTTAAGTTAAGCCGAACTGTTTTTACTTTGTCTTCCTTTGCCTTCCCATTTTATCCAATAATATTTCGGCCATATATTTTTACGTGTGTACATATAAATTTCCCTGACATTTGCAGCGCAATGTTTGCGTTTTTGCTTAGGGATTGATAGATTGATTTTGACTTTACAAGATGCTAGCATGTGTGTGCGTATGTGTGTTAATGCGTGAGTGTGTCGTGTGTGTTTGTGTGCCACCCCTTTTGCTCCAACGAGTGTTCACACATGCCCCATACGAAAACCACATGACAGCACGAAAAGTGAAAGTGACTTGCCAGGTCTTCGCCTGTCCGTCCGTCTGTTTGTCTGTCTGTCTGAGTGTCTGTCTCTTGGTATGTTTCTCAGTACGTCTCTCAATCGTTTCTCTGACTGTCTCTCTGTTTGTCTCTCTATCTGTTGTCCTGCCACGCATCGTTTACAATTTCTAGACATGCGCGATGCTCACAGGCTGCTGCCCCCAACTTGGCACTCTCTCGCTCTTTCGTTCCTTCTTCAGGCACTCGGTGCCGGCTGGTATCATGTGTGCACATACGTGTGTGTGTGTATTGGTGTGTGTGGAATTGCCGGTTGAACGAACCAGGCGTACAAAATAGCCAAAAACAGAAGCAAAAGCAACAGCATTTGAAATTCATTGGTCAGAGACAGAATACGATTCTGATACCGATTCCGATTCCTTTTCCGAGTCCGATGGCGATTCCCAGTCGGCGTAAGCATCAGAGGCGGCGGCGTTCTAAATTGTCTGACCACGTCTAGTGGTCAAGGTTTTGCTATTGACTTTCACTTTCGCTTTTCACATGTCGGCACATGTCCAGCGCTGTGACGTTGCGGTTGCCAACGGATTCGGATTCGGATTTAGATTCGGTTTCCGAATAGCCGATGCCGGCACTTTCGCTTTCGAAATTACTCACACGCACACACTCCCAATGGGGGCTAGGGGATGGGGCAGGTGGGTGTAGGACTGTGGGCGGGATTGGGTCAGAAGTAGGCGCATGTCTGTTGCTGGACAACTACACGTGTGCACGCGAAATGTAAACAAAGCCAAATGCCATTAAAATAAAGGTTACAACTTCAAAACTTTCTCCCCCTCTGCCTTTCTCTTTCCCCTGTCCCCTTTCTAGTTTTACTGGTGTCAGCCGTTAACCTCCCCGGAGTTTAAAACGAAGCGCGTTGAACCACAGACACCACTGAGCAGCTCTGGAAACCACTAAACACCGCCCACTCCATACATGTAAATGGACTGTGTCCTTACTCTTAGACCCTTTTTGGGGTAATTACGATTTGAAATTGTTTTAGGGCTGAGTGCGTGCACCGTTTTTTGACGAGTCGCCGTCACAGGATATGATTGATATATATGTATATGTACGAGCAGAGTGCTAGCCACAATGCCCATGTCCTGTCAGTCACCCCCGCCCAGCTGAGCATGCAATTAATATTTTGATGAAAATCAAATTGAAATTATTCCAGCCATCGAATCAACCCCGCATTATTCCCTTTTAAAAGTGCTGTGTTTTGGGACAGCGGGGGCGGTACATCAGTAGATTTAGTTGGTGGATTGAGGGACTGAAAGGTTTTCGCTCGTTTAGACTGAAATATTTGGGACAAATTGATTTTGGAGTGAAGCGAAATGTTATTTCAGTCCTTGTTGAGTCATAAATAAAATATTATTTACTTTAAGGTCATAGCTCTTAACGCAAGGATAGGAGAGCCAGGGTGACCAAGGAATTAAGTAGTTTTTAGAAACTATTTTAAAGATTTCAAATAAAAATAAATTTTATAAAAATAATTTAAAACTTTTCAAATTTGAAGACAAAAAAATAAATATAATTACTCAATATTAAAGAAACTTCTATATAGTTGATGAAGTGTAGATTTGAATTAACCCTCGTAATCCAACAGAGTGCAACTTCCTGTCGCTAAATCCATTGAAAACTGAGCTTATCTTAAGCTGCAGTGCATTATTTACTATTGCCTCTAGAGAAAATTTTGTAGAATTTAGCAGGGCTATTGTATAGTTCATTAAACTGAATAATTGTATATATCAGAGAGCACCCTTCTCAGGAAATGTTCCATTTTCTTTACAGTTGACTTGCTTTCAGAATTTTCCAACGTTTCTGCGTAACGTGCTCATTAGTAGAAATCTCATTAGAAACTAATGAACGAACGTTGGCAACATAACTGCAATAATAACGCACACACACACACTCGCTCACACACACACTCTCACACTCATACGCACACGAATATCGAAGAATATTTCCAATCATTTTCCATTTGCCTTTGCCTCATTCAGTTAAATTTTTATACATATTTTTTCTCATTTTCACTTTCACATCTTTCGCTTGCACGGAGAATGGCGGACAGAGTGAAAAATTAATTTCCCAGCATATTTGCTGTGCCGTTTCCCCCCACAAAAAAATAAAATACAAAAATACAAAAAAAAATGGAAAGCCAATAGGAGAACTACACACATATCTCCATCTCGTTCGTGCACTAAATATTTTTCTATCAAATATTATTTGTACAATAAACTATATGAAAATGTATGTGTACCATCCCCTGAGTGGTGTAAATGTGAGCGACTCACAGTGTGTGTGTGTGTGTGTGTGTGTGAGGCATGATAAAATAAAAATACGAAAAATGTGGAAAAAATACAAGAAAAATTAATAATGAAGCACACACATACACAAACGCACACCTTACGCAGAGACAAGGACAAGCACTGTGTGTATGTGTGTATACACAAGCTAAGCCATTTGCCTGTGTGTGTGTGTGTGTGTGTGAGTGAGTGGGTGTTAAGGGCAAGGGAAGCAGAAATAATAATCATTTTTATAATAATGCAAGTGTATTTGACCGGACGCCAAGTTTTCGTAATGCGTGGAAGCGAGAAGGCAAGCGAAGAGAGGGCAGCAGTGAAAAGCTAGCGATCGTCATTATCGTCATCGTCATCGTTATCTCGCACACACGCATCTAAATATGAACTCCCCTCGCAGTACCCCAGTCAGCGCGCGCCCGAAAGTATGCAGCAAATACTCGTACTTTCGAGCTCAGAAGAAAAATCTATCGCAGAAATTTTCACAACTATGAGAAAAATAAGCAGCAGCAACAACAACAACAACTACAACAAGATGAAGAACAAAAATTCCATAAATTTTTGCTGTTACGCTTTCGTCCTCGTTTCCACACAAACACACAGAGCACAGCTATATTTAGTGAGAGAGAGAGAGAGAGAGAGAGAGAGAAAGAGAGAGGGAGAGAGAGTGGGGAAGTTTGCAATTTTATCTTACACACACTGTCGCACACACTTACATATATTCATATATATATGTACACGCCCCCGCCCAACGCACACAGCCGGCATGCAGCGACTTTATGAAACCATCAAATTATTTTCTTTTCCATTTCTGACACTCAAAAGAAACGCAAAGAAAGCAAAAGAAAAAGTAGAAGGAGAAGCACAAGCAGAAGCAAGAAAAAAAAGGAGGAAGGAATTACATGCTTTGGATGGAACAGCAATAAGTGGAGAGAGGCAAAAATATTATTTTCCAGTTACACTCGGCTTCGTCTCGGTCTCCATGGCGCACATCCTTTACATTACAGTTTTCTGGCCATGCTGCTGCCTCAAAGTTTTGCGACCGTCTCCCTTTCACCCCCCACTCTCTCACTCAACCGCTCTCTCTTGCTGGCCTCCCACATTTACCATCCAAATGCCTGCGGGTTACTTTTTGCTTCTCTGTCTCTCAGTGTATTTGATTGTATGTGTGTGTGTGAAGCTACTTCGTCTTATTCGAGTACGAAATTTTTATGAGAAAATGCCTGCCAGCTGAACTGCTGCTGGTTGAGTAGCTCTGTGCTTGAGCACCCAGCAGGAATAAGCTAACTGAAATTTATACTTCCCAATAGTATACTTTGTAAGACAATTGGTGACAGTTCTATTTAGGCAATAAATTTTGAGTTTAAAGCAATAAAAAAATTGTTTAAAGCTATAAATAATTCAAATTCTTATTCACTTTAACTTAATTTAAAAGTTCAATATGGTTTTGTATTAGGAATTTATAAATTTATCTTAAACTATCAAGTATTTTTATAGGCATAATATATGCACCTTCATAAACATACAGCTAAAAATCAATTTACTTTGTCATAAATCTTGCCTTGACTGTATAAACTATTATCTGACTTTAGGGTCCCACTGGGTAACTAGGTGCTTGAGTTCTAGCTTTCTCTCTGTGTATGTGTGTGAGCCAAGTTATAAGCCTCAACTGTGCTGTATATCAAAATATTTAAAAGCAAATATAATATTGGTGGGGTAAAAAGCACTGGGGAAATGGGCAGGCCATAATAGAAAAACACTTAAGCAGTCGCCTAGTGGTCGATTGGGGAGGGTAAGGGTACGGGTACGGGTATGGCATAGAGGGCGGGTTCAACCCACTGCTGCAAGGGCTAACGGGTCGCAGGAGGCGTGGTGGACTGACGGGTTGGCGCCTTGGCCTATGCTTTGCGAAATATCAAAAGGCATACAAAATGTAAAAATATTAATAATGAGCCCAGGGCTGGCGCAGAGCAAGAGAAAATGAGAACGAGAAAAAAATAACGAAATTGTGGAAAATTTATTGATTTTGACTTTGAGAAGAGAGCACAAGCAAGAAGAAAAAAACCAAAAAAATAAATAAATATAAAATGAATGCATGAACAACACATGCTATAAATGATTGCTTGCCTGTTTATCAGTCGCTTTTACCATATTTAATATAGCGAATACATATGTACAAATACGTAGTACTCGTATGCATTATAATGAAATTGATTTCGATCTTATCAGGCTTATCGTTGAAATTTTTTTATATTTTTATTGGCATTCGCATTAAAAATACTTAATCTCACAGCGGAGTTATTGCAGAACCCACCCTCAATGGCCCAAAGGGGGGCACTTTAGTGGTGCTGCACTGTGGGTGGAGACAGCGCGAGTTGCTCTTTAATAATGTCCATATCGAAAAATTTTCCTTTATCGCAATTTTTTCCTCTCGCTGCCCCTTTTTTTAATGTCCCTCGTCCCGTTAGCTCGTACATACGTATTATTATTATTATTATTTTTACGTTATTAGCACCCGTAGGGTCCTCGTGCCGTATGCGTAATGCGCGATAAAACTCGTGTCAAAGTGGTTCTGGGTGTGAGTGCTTCAATGTCTCTATGTGTATGTGTGTGTGAGTGACTGACTGTCAGCTAATGAGACTTTTTAATAAATTGCCCCACCATTTTTAGTACAATTTTCATTATTAATAAAAGTTTATGACATATATATCAGCTATATATGCGTTTCTGTTCTGCGAGTGTGTCTGTGCGTTGTTTAATAAACAGCGGCAGTTAGCAAGTGTGTGTAGTGTTCAACTTGAAGCTACCCTGTAAGGCACAGAATGGAGTTATCCTTTCGGTGTAAAGTCTTTTAAAAATAGATTTTTCTATTGAAAACTATAGACAAACCCGTAATTTAAAAGTACCTTTAAGATTGGTATTTCGAATTACAATGCTTGAGTTATGAATTAAATGACGACTACTGATCATTTATGTAAAGACACATTATTAAAAAATAATTCTTAATTAAATGCAGTTTCCTCTTATTTTAGAAAGTCCCAAATATTTCCACAAAAATATATATAAGTATATGTTGTTATTGGTAAACAAAGTGACTATTAACATCAATATTTATAATCCTTATCTCGCGGAAAAGCTTAATTTCAGTGCGCTGTATTTACACAACGTTAATCTACCCGCTTTACGGCATTTTATGGTTGCTGGGTATAAAGAGCACATAGAATTTATTAGTTCAATTAAATTTCATAAGTGTATATATGTGTGTGTGCGTCATGGGGACGTCAAAGAGCGCTGTGCATTAGAGCGCCTAAAAGATAGCAACAAAAAATAGAAGATAAACTCATATAATTATTATTTTGCATTTTATGACCCAAAAGCTTTAAAAGCGCCCAAAGCCAGGGATAAGAGCGAATTTGTGGTGTCTTTCAGTTGAACCAAAGTATGTATACCATTATAAATTTTAAGTTTTCTTACAAAATTGTCTATTACGAGCACAGAAAGTCTGCATTTTGTGGTAGAACTGCAGTGAAAATTAAGTATAAATCCATGGGACAATTCTCCAAAGTACATGCACCGTGCTTAGATATATACATATATGTTGTAGTAAAGGGACAGTGAATTTTAAGTATATGTACAAATAATTAAACTACACTCAGCTATGTTATTGATTATATACATATATGATATGTTTGTTTGAGTGTGCCAATTTCCACAAAGTTCATGATGCCAATTTTAAAATTAATTTCTTTTAACACTTTGTCAATTGGAAATTAACAGCACTGGGAGTTAGTCATACTATAAGCATTAAGTAAATAATTTTATGTTTGTTTATGCCAATTTGTTTAGCCAATTCCATTAATTTTCTTTTTAGTGTTTTTTAGTTTTTTTTCGTTTCTTTGTTTATACTTTTTTGGTTTGTTTCAATTTGAAGCAGGCAAATTTGTCGTAAAGCGCACTAAGCGTACTAAGGTTTGATTAAGTTGTTCTAGTCTTGGATTAACTGGTTTGGACTCACAGTGTCTCTAGTCAGAGAGCGCACCTTAATCCTACGTGTAAACTTATATGAAAATAAACGCGCAATGTCACGAGTTTAATTATGTTGCTCAATTGGATTAACAGCGGCATTTTGTTTAACAAATAGACGAATACGATTGACAACTCATAGCTTGGTCTTGCTCTGAAAAAAATGTGCAACATTTTATGCTGTTACTGATGTTGCTGTTGTTGTTGCTGTTGCAGTTGTTGCTGTAGTTGTCGTTGTCGTCGTCGTTGTGGTTGCTGCTGTTGTTGTTTACATTTGTGAGCACACTTTTTGATACACTTTGTTTTGGCCGAGCACTTTGTGGCTCCAGTTACTTTTTGGCTAAATCAAATCTTATTTATCTCTTCTTCTCATTTAACACAGAACACACAGAGAAGAGTTATTAAAATCGGTCACATAGATTGGCATTTATTATTATCATTATCATTTAAATTCTGGCTGTGCTGTTGCTTCTCGTAGTGTTGTTGTTGTAGTTGTTGTTGGTTGAAACTTACAGAACTTGTACAGGGCGTTTCACTTATTTATCATACCGACAAGTCTAGCACGCCGTTGTGGTGGCCACGCGCGGCTACTTCTGCACCACGTACGCGTTTTCTGTAGACTGAATTTGTTATTTTTCGAGTTCTTCGGTTTTTCCGTTTGCCAGCCTGTCGTCGCCAATCCGTTCTCGTCCCCCCGCCCCCCTTCTCACCGCTCCACACTCTCTTGTCCCGCAGGGATGCACAAACTCCCTCCCACACACACTCACGCACTCATACAAACGACTGAGAGAGCGCAAGCAAAGAGCACAGCCAGTGCACGAGAGAGCGTAAAGAGCGCAGGCAGTGCACGAGAGAACCCTGTAGGCAAATCCACCACCAACATCAACTCCACCATCAGCTCTTACCACCACCACCACCGCTGAGCACTTTAATATATATTTGCGCTCTGTTGCTATTTTGTTTACTTTCGCTGCGTGGGCGTTTAACGTTATAGGCGTGTGCTGCTCCCACCGCCTAGTTAAAACATGTTTAAGTCCATTAAATTATTTTAAAATTCAAAATATTTAAAATTGTTGCCTACTTTTAGGTGCTCGTCTTTATTAATTGCATTGTTTAGTCCTACCTGCAGCGCCCACTTGATGGATTCGCCAATACACACACTCACACATATACTTACACATCTACACTCGCACACCCTCAGCGTGCAGCACATGCGCTGTGAGCGTCGATTTTCTCTCATTTTACACACCACACACACTTTTTTTAATATAGTTTATCAACATGTCGTAGTCTCTGATAAAACAATCATCGTTTATGGTGCAACACGCTCGCACACTCACCCACACACACTCACTAACAAACCGAGAGTCAGTGTCTCAATTGTGGCACTGCCCAACCACCCCTCGAGGGTGGCAATTGAGTCAAGTTCTGAGACAAAAGTCAAACTAGGTTGAATTCAAATGTATCAAAATACACAAACATCAAATTTTGGTAATGATTTTTGAAAAAACAACTTCCAAAACTTGCTGCCATTACCTCCAGGCGAATGCGTAACGTAGCGTGCGGCTCGTTAATGGTAACTACACCTCCTCTCACCCCAAACTATACTCCGGAAATGACAAGGCATAGCTTTCGCATTTCTTTTAAACTACAAACAAAACTAAAAACGCGACAAGCCAAAAAATATAAATAATAAGCAGCAGTTGGGGTCGACTTGGAGCTACCCTTTGAAAAAAACTTAACAAAAAATCATTAAAATTTTAAAAATAAATTATTACTAAGTTAAAATATGAATTATAAATATAAGACAATATTTATTTAGAATTAAAATGAATTGAACACTTTAAATTTGTCACTTACTAATACTATTTATTTTGTCAGTTATATACTTTAATTTAACCTTTTTACAGGGTATACAGATATAAAGAAAAAAATATAAAAAACGAAAAATCAAATATGCGCTTAACACGAAATATTCAAATTTTCTGTGCGTTTCGCTTGCGACTTGCTATTTTATTTGAGTTTTTTTTATATGCTATATAATTCTACGTTTACTGAGCGACTTTTCAATAACAGTCTCTAATGTCGGAATCGGAGACGCGCTTGGAGACGGAGTCAAAGTTGAAGACCTTTATTTGTCACCCTTGCTGCCATTGGAACTCTTGCGTTGGCGGTGCTGTAAAAGTTCCTGGTATTGCTCAATGGAGCCATCCTCATGCTTGGAGCTAAACTGCTGCTGTTGCTGCTGCGAAGCCTTCTCATCCTTGGTGGCCTTACCCTCGCTGTGCTTTTTTTGTGCACGTTTCGACTCCTTGATTTTATCACGCACACGTTTTCCCAGTCGCGAAGCGGCGAGCACCTGATTGACCTTGGAGCTCTTCAGGTAACGTGTGCGCCAAGACTGCAAAACATTTGAAATGTTATCAATAAGACATTTAAAATTTAATTAAATACGCAATTACTTCTGAATTGGTCTCTTCCAGCTTTTCGTGCTCATCTTCGCTGGTGTTTAGTGAGATGACATCGTTGTCCTCCTCATCTGGCTCTGCTCGTTTCTCGCTCTTAACTTTCATAGCGGGCTCATCTGTGACCTTAGCGAGTTCCTCGATCATTTCATGCTCAAGATCTCCGCCTATGGAAATTACATCGTCGTTTTGATCGTCGTCATCCACAGCGGGCACATTATCAGCGACTGTCTTCTCTTTCTGGGCTTCGGACTCCACTTCTTCAGCTTGAACTGTTTCGGCTGGCGTTACTTCGGTTGAAACTGTTTCTTCTGGCTTCTCAGTGTCCTCAGCTGCTACTGCCTCCATTGGCTGCTCTTTAGGCTTCTCTTTGCATTGCTCTGTTTGAGGTTCGGCTTCAGTTTCGCTTTCTTCCCGCACTTCACCCTCCTCGGGTTCGCTCTCCACAACTGGTTCGGGTGTTGGCGCTTTAACTGGTTCCGGCTCTACTATAGCTGACGCCTTCTGTGGCATCGGCGCATCCTCATCATCTGTGCTGTCGCTTATAAGTAATGTTTCCGGCTCTGCTGGAATGGGTATGACATCCGGAGATGCCGAACGGGATTTGTTGGACTCTGACTGAATCTCTGGCTCTGGTTTAGCTGGTGCAGGCTGTTTCTCTGGCTCCTTTTCCGGTGAATTGGCTGTGGCACGATAGTTGCGTTTTAGCTTAATCTTTCGATTAGGTGCTGTATCTGAAGTTTCCCTGGCATTGCTTCCATTTGTTTGCTGATGCTGCTGCTCTCTGCTAGCCACTTTGCTCGTGGTGCGCTCGCTGGATTTGCGTTTACTCCTTGACTCCGAGGTTTTCTGACTGCGTTTGTTCTTGGACTTTATCCTTGCTCTGTTCTTCCTCGTCATCGGACTTCACCTCGATCTTGGTGATTGGCTCCATGGCCAGTTGGGAGCGTATGGCACGTGCACGCGCCTGCAGCTCAAGAAGCTCCAGCACACTGATCTGTCCGTCAGCTGAATGAATCGAGAGAGATTTAAGTTTGATTAGATTTACTTTTAGTAGGCGATTGGTTTATAAACTTGCTTAGTATTTATATTTACTTACGTTCCTTATTTTCACTGCTTTTATCGGCTTTTTTAGCGTTTGATTTCCGCAATTTCTTAGCTGTAAATATAAAAATTTTTCAAATCAAAGCATAACAAAAACAACAAGTTAAATATAAACTAAATTAATTTAATAAATTAATTGTCAGCCATGGCTGCAACAACAGTTGCGGATAACGTAAGCATTTCAAATACAGAGCTGGATGAACAGCAGCCAGAGACGGATCATGATCCTGAAAAGTTTACCGTACGCTTAAATGGCCAAAAGGAGCTGGAGCAGAGATTACGGGAATTTAAGGCTGCCTGCGATGCGCACGAGAAGCACGCAAGAAAACGACGCCGTCGTCGCTACTATCACATGGGTCTAATGGCCAAAGTTGTCATGGAGACGACCCACGACGAGCTACGACGCATGCTGGAGCACGGCACATTCACCTTCCACATCGACATGGTCGCCTTCAAGCCCGAGGAGCTGGCCACCATCATGGAGACCCTAAACATTGCCATTTCGGCCCATGCTGATGAACGGGAGCTCCGTACCGCCACGGGCCTGGCCTTGGAGATTAACGGGGACTGTTGTCGCGTCGGACGCTTGAGGAACAACTGCACCACTCTCCTGGCACGCGGTGCTGTCGTCACACTGACCACTGATCCGGCCTATCGCTATACCGGCTTCGCGGAAATTGTCTATGTGATCAATCTGCATGCCTATCTTAGCTCCATCAAATTGAACGACGTGCTTCTCATCGGAAAAGAGATACGCTGTCGTGTAGTCAAGACCCTAAACGAGGCATTGGCCGTGCTAATCATCGATGCCGGACTGCTCATTTCGTACGATTTCATTGAACTTCCGCGACAATGTCACGCCCTCTCGGAAGAATCGTATTCCGAACTGTTCAAGAGCGATCTGGATCGTGCCGTTAGTCTGAAAGCCGACTTTATTATTCTACCCAAGATTCGTTGCAAGAACTTCCTGCGCGCTCTGTCCACGGCTGTGAAAACTGACTTTGATTTCAAGCTTATCGGTTGCATTGACTTTGAGTATGTGCGCAATAATATGTTGGATCTGTTGGGGATTATCAAGCTATTGGACTACATTTGGATACCGGACATGTTTAATGTGAACTGCTGTGTCTATAACTATATCATGGAGGATGCTCTGCCAATTGCTCATTGTCAGAAGAAGCCAGTGATTGGCACTGTACCGCTCGAGCGTTGCAATGACTTTAAACGCTTCGAGCTGCATGAATTTCTTTGGAAGATCGATACCATACACATGCAGAAGAGTCCGTGGTGCAACAAATACCCATTGATTGTAAAGAAACTTATGCCCATACGGGACTATCGTGTGGGCGTTGTGCAGAACCAACAGCAGGTCAAGAGCATATTGACCTCGTATCAGACAATTGTTAACTTTATCATACGCACGATATCAACCATCGAATGTCAGGCGATATTTGTGTTCACCAAGTGCGAGAACGCCAGTGTCGCGTTGGCTCGCTCAGAGATCTATTGCCCCGTTTATATGATGATGCCACTAAATTCGGACGATGACGAGGATACGGTCAAATGTAAGTACGATTTGGCCAAAACTATGCATTTGCGACGAAATATGCATCCCATTCTATACACTACGGAGCTCAACGAGTGTGGATACAGTCCCATTGAGTTTGGTGTGGAATTCATGCGACGCAAGGGTTGTTTGGAGGTGGGTGACTTTGTAGTCACACTGGAAGTGGGCAAGGAAGAGGACGATAACGTTGTACTTGGCGTTGGCGAAGATGTCTGCATACTGCGTGCTTTCTACGTGGCGCCCGTCTTCAATTGCGAGAAATTCAAATATGGTTCATAAATCCCGTAATCAATGATTGTTTAACGTAACGTTCAGTTGTGCAGACAATTTTTAGGTAACCCCAAATTAAATGTATGTAAGCTAGTCAGATTTTACTCCAATGTGTGCTTAACTGGGATGACTGGGATGCTTTTGGTGTCCAACTTACCACGGCGAGATTCACTGCCTCCAATGTCGCTATCCGATGAAATCTCCTCAAGCGAAATGTGTTCTAAACGGGCAAATATGTTAGGTGAGCAGTTGATGTGTCGTGGGACTCTTTACTTACCTTCCTTGTGCTCCACATCTGAGTCTTCGGAGCTCTCAGTGTCTGTGGGGCAGCGTGTATCGGCTATAATGGACTTGAGACGTTTGGTCGATATGCACAGCAGCTCATTCAAGCAGAGTTCCTCTATTTCATCCAGGCTTGTCTTCTGCAAGTTAGAATATAGTTGGCTTCTATTTATAGTTGTATTCTCATTCTTACCTTGAGAAACTCTGGTGCTAGATTCATGATTGTCTTCGGCTTCAGGGTACCAAAGATTTGTTTGACCAACTCTAGCCGGTCATCAATGTAGTGAGAAATTGGTTGAAGTGTGCGATCTTCCTCCGTTTTCTCCTTTTTGATGTTTATTGGCTTGGGTATTTGGTCATCTTTTGTTCTTTTCTTTGAGATGCTCATTTTGCTTAATTTTCCTATTAGTTGCAAGTGAAAACAAAACTACAATTTGATGTTGACTTGAAGAAAACCAAGTCAGCTGTTTTGCCAGAGTTGCCATTACGCTTGTAAGAATTCAGTGTGGTGGTTTTACTATTTCGGCAACAGCTGTGTCAAAAACTGGCAATTGTCTAAAAACAATTATTTAACTAAAATTTTAGTGTAAACTCGTCATAAATTAAGTAATCGCAGTAAGTAAAACTTTAAATTAAAGTTAGCTAGTGAGATACTGTGCACCGGCTGACGCTGGCCTTAAGTACCTTGTTATCGCTCTCTGTGAGCAATTGGATAACCATTCGTTTATTTGCAAACATAAGTGTTACCCGTAGTGCTCATATACATAAATTAATGTTATTAGGTTGGTATTTTGCGTGTTTACAAAATTGTAAATAACAATTTGTGTGTTTGGTATATTTTGCATGCGGCTTACTTGGGATACTTGTATTTTTACAAAAAGTTGTGGCTGGCCACACTGCCGCACATATGTTCATTAGCAAAGTGAGAGAGTGGGACGCGCGAGTGTGTCGGTAAAAATAGTTTTCCATTGAATCAACCGAATGTAGCGGAAAAACAACAGAACCAATAGAAAAATGCATGAATATGTGTGCTTAGCAATTGTTTAACATAAACTAACCAATCGGAAATACGATATGAAGGCGTGTAAAGTGAAATGATAAGTTGAACTTGCAAAACGTGCAAACACAAAAACAAAACAATTCCACATGCATAACTCGAAGTCGTAACAAACGGAGAGAACGAACGAAACAGAAAACGAAAAATAAAATAAAACTAAAACAACAAATTACAAAGCAATTAGAATGAGTGTTTCGCGAGGCGGTGGCAGCACTGCGCTGGATTTAACACCGCTGCTCGATGGAAATGACGGCGATAACAGCGACAATGAGGGAAAATCTAATGGAGTCCTGTTGAATGTCTCACATCAAGGCAGTTCAAAAGAGACGCGTTTGAGTCTCAGGGAGAGGGAGCGAGAGAGGGAGAGAGAGGAAGCCGATTCTGCTGTGTTCTTCAAAAAGGTTGGCAGCGCGCTCTTCTACGGAATCTCATCATTCATGATTACAGTAGTGAACAAAACAGTTCTCACCTCCTACGCCTTCCCATCGTTCCTTTTCCTTAGCCTCGGCCAACTAACAGCCAGCATTGTAGTGCTTGGCATAAGCAAACGTATGAAACTCGTTAGTTTCCCGCCACTGCAGCGAAATACATTCGCCAAGATCTTTCCATTGCCCCTCATCTTTGGCTTCAACATGATCTTTGGCCTGGGTGGCACCAAAGCCCTCAGTTTGCCCATGTTTGCGGCGCTGCGACGTTTCTCCATACTGATGACTATGTTGCTGGAACTGAAAATACTCGGAGTCACGCCAACGACGGCTGTGCAGATCAGTGTTTATGCTATGATTGGTGGCGCTTTGATAGCTGCCTCCGATGACTTATCCTTCAATATGCAAGGATACACATATGTGATGATCACCAATGCCTTGACAGCCTCCAATGGAGTTTATGTTAAGAAGAAACTGGACACATCCGAGATTGGAAAGTACGGACTGATGTTCTACAATTCGCTATTCATGTTTCTACCTGCACTGGCACTCAACTACTTCACGGGAGATCTACAAAAGGCACTGGACTTTCCCAGCTGGAATGATCCGGCTTTTGTGGTACAATTCCTGCTCAGCTGCGTCATGGGCTTCATACTCTCCTACAGCACAATTGTGTGCACCCAGTTCAACTCGGCACTGACCACCACAATTGTTGGCTGTCTGAAGAACATTTGCGTGACCTATCTGGGCATGTTCATTGGCGGAGATTACGTGTTCTCCTGGCTCAACTGTATCGGCATCAATATCAGTGTGCTGGCCAGTCTGCTGTACACCTACGTTACATTCCGAAGGAAGCAGGCACCCGACAAGCAGATTCATTTACCCAGTTCCCGCGGAGAGAATCTCTAGTCGCTCTAGAGCATCACAGAGGCATACAGAGAGAGATATAGAGAAAGAGAAATGTAGAGAGAGATGCACTTCTGCCAAAGCCATAAATGTTTTATGTATTCTATTGGAGTTGAGAGAATTGAGCAGAAATCGGCATACAAATAGATAAAGCAAGCTCAATCTTATATAGTCACTCTAACTGTAACTATAACTATAACTGTAAACTGTACATATGTAGTTATGTATTTAAATATTTGATTACTAAACACTAGCTATTATTATTATTATAATTATTGTAAATTTACACTATAACGATATATGTGCAAATTTGTCACTGAGCCACAAACATAATTATGTGTACGAAAAGTGTCATAAGTTAAACAAATACAGACGTAAACTCCTCATTGATTGATAATGGAATATGAATATTTTGTATATGTAAGTGTGTGCATAATTGCTCACACACATAGTTAATTGCACAACTGTTGATTAACTCTAACGAGAACATTGGAAAACTAGATAAGATTGCGATGCGACGGAACCAGTTGATAAGATATCGTCATGCTCTCTTCGAGAAAAATGTGCATTAACCCGTTCCTTTTAACTCGTGTAAATAATAGTACACTAAATTGTTAATTATGTTGCTAACGACTCCCTTGACTACCGGTTATAGAACATTATTAATTACAATCTCCAAAGTTGTTAAACACATGTTGTTTGTTCACAATTTTATCAGATACTTTGGACGGAAGTTCCCAGTTTTCTATTCTCGGATTTTGGCGCTTATCTTAAACATGAAGCTTATCTGCTGCAAGTAGAATTATATTGTGTACTCTTGTGTTTAATCGTCAATTTAAGGCGCTTTTTGTGCGTTAAAAAACTATTTTATGTGTCAACTGCGAACAGAACTCATCAGGCTAAAAACCACAAAAAAAAAAGTCAAGCAATAAAAAAAATAATTAAATAGCAAAAAACAGAAGATAGAAGAATTGCTTTATGGAAGTTTGGCTGGTTTGCTTTTAGACGCTTTTTTGAAGGTTCAATTGTGATTATAAACAAAGAGAGGAGGAAAACCGGTTATCGGATTTCTGTCGGTCTTTAGCATTAACCGTTGTGGGGCGGCAATGTTTACGTTTATTTTTTTTCTTCTTTTTTTTACTGAATCTTTCTACTGCTTTTCATGTGGACAAATTGTTTACTTGAAGCTGCGTTCGCCGTCCATTATTGTAGCCACGTATTACTTATGGACGTGTATTCAGGGTCGCTGATTTTAATTTTTTTAAAGTCAAGTCATACACATATTTGTAAATGATGAGCTCAAACGAGGTGCACAGCTGAAGGCTTCTCTATGTTATATGTTATACACCCTGAACACGTCATTCATTTTTACAGTGATTATGCGGCGTTGCTACCAAGTCACGCTACCGCTGCTCCAGCGTGGTAGCCGCGCACTGCTTGGACGCACTGTCACTACTGATGCAGCTGCTCCAGAGCCACTAGATGCCTTCGAGCGGGAGTACCTGCAGCAGCGCATACAAATATCGCCATTCCAGAGGCTGCTGCTAGGCGCAGGTTCCTCTATTGCGGCACTTCTAGATCCACGCAGGTGACTAAACAGCTTTAACCAGCCGGCTCCTGTTTTAATAAGTTTGTTTTACAGACACGACATGATTGCCTGTTTGGGCGAGACTACCGGGGAGAGTGCTCTCTGGAACATCTTGGACACCATGGAGGCAAGCGAGGAGGGTCGTCGTATTTTGGCAGAGAAGCCACGCATCAATAGCAATACAATTGATTTCAATCGCTTGGAGGCGCTGCCGCCTGACACATTTGGAGCCACTTATGCCAAGTTTTTGAAAGATAACGTAAGTACTCTCGAGTTGAGTGCGTACAGCTGATAAGTCTTCTGATACCCTGTACAGCAAGTGACTCCCGATTCACGCATGGAAGTACGCTTTCTGGAGGATCCGAAATTAGCCTATTTGATGACACGTTATCGGGAGTGTCATGATCTGGTGCACACAGTGCTCAATATGCCCACAAATATGCTGGGCGAAGTGGCGGTCAAGTGGGTGGAGGCTCTGAACACTGGACTGCCCATGTGTTATGGTGGCGCCGTTTTTGGTGCTGTTCGTCTGCGTCCCAAGTAAATATTTTTGGGCTTTATGGGGTTAATAACATATTATTATGTGCGCTACTTTTGTGTTTTTAGGCAACGTCGAGAGTACTTGAAGCGCTACTTGCCGTGGGCCATCGAGAATGGCAAACAGATGAAGCCATTGCTGCCCGTCTACTGGGAGCAGCGCTGGGAGCAAAATGTGAGCGATTTACGCGCTGAGTTGGGCATTAAACTTTTGCAATAAAACCAATTATTTTGATTTGAAAATCGATTAGTTTCTGTTCAGAATCGCGGGAATGTCGCAGCTGTTCGATAACATCTTATCGCAAAGCTATCGAAACTTAGTGATCCTCAATTATGGTAATCTGGCAACGCCGATTTGTCGTGTTTGCTTTTGCTGATGTGTTGTGGGAAACGCTTAATGGCTAATTATTTATTAAAACATAATTATGGCTGAGAAATTTAATGGTTTTAGCCACGATGAAATACTCAAAATAACCGGAGTGAAACAGGGAAACAGAGTTAATAAAGAAGCAGGTAAATTTTAATTCCATCATCGACCAATTAGTTAGATTGGCTGGTGTGCGTGCGTGTGTGTGCATTAAACAAAACAAATGTGATACACATAGATTAATGTGCGTGTGTTTGTGTATTTGTTAGCTCTGAAAATGCTCAAAAACCAGCCCGGCATTAGACGGATGCCGGATAAAATGTATCGTCAGGCGGATCAGCTACGAAAGCAGCAACAGCAAACTCAATTAAAGCCACAACAACTTGGCACCACCAAGGCCAAATCGAGGCCTACCACGCCTACAGAAACACAAGCTAAAGAAGCGCCTACTCCCACGCCAAGCGATAATGGGAAGACAAGCGAAGAATCTCTTAATCTGGAAGTTGATCTCTCCGAGTCTCTGGTCCAGGCGCTCTACTGTGGATCCGTTAAGGCGCCCTCTTCTAACGGTAAGACTTCTGCTGCCACGTATACCGGAACTGTAGACAGCGAGACAACCGATAAAGGTTCAATTTTGAAGATAAGCAGCACCACTGACGATGACGGAAGTATTTTACCCAGCACCAAAGATTCCACGGAGGAGAGACTTAGCACGGATTCACCCTTTAAGGGAATTTCCCTTAAAGACTTTGAACAGCATCGCAAAATGATCGAGGAGCAGAACAAGCAAAAGAAGCAAATGTTGTACAAAGCTATAGAGCAGCACACACAGAAAACCGCTGCCGAGTCGCGGAAAATAGAAGAGATTCGTCACGAACTCTCGAAACTAGAGAGCGATCTTGCCGTCGATGTGGCGCTGCTCCGGAAACAGATTGACACGGCTTGTGTGCATTTTGCCAATGTAGAGTAAGTACAAAAACACACATTCCCGTCTTCGAGTGATTATTCTTATCTTGAAACTAATTGTTTTTACAGAAAGCAATACATTAAGATTGAGGCTCAGTTTTTAAAAGCAAAAATTGATTTACACAATGCATCGGAGAAGAAAGAATTACTTACGGAACATCTGTGCACTGTCATAGCTCACAATGAGGATCGCAAGGCTCAAAAACTAACCGAACTTATGCAAAAAGTGGGACTGGCGCCAACGGAAGAAGACCAATTGGAGTTGTCTACATCAGAAAATAATTGAATCTAGCGAATTGCATCGAATGTTTACACAAACCTTATTTTTTTAGATATAAGCATTAATATTAACATGTTTTTCTGTATAAAAAACTTACATTAGGTGTTCTAAACTCAAACATAAAGTGCTAAATGCAATAACAAAATAAATGTACGTTAATGTTTAAATCACTTGACTTTTTAATTATTTAACTACGTGGCAACTTTGCGCACTTCAATGACGTAGCCCTGGCACACAGCTGGCGCGCTTGCTTGCTGAAATAAACGTGTGCACAGTTTGAAACATAAACAAACGTCTGTGAGTATATTAAATTAATAAAAAAAAAAGAATGGCAGGACGAGGACGCGGTGGTAAAACAGGCACCCTGACGGCGGAGCAGATGCAGGCGCTCGGTTGTGCGGGCAAAGACATGCCACAAGTGCAGTCAGCGCCTCCGCCAACGTTTCCACCGGTGCTGAACAAACCCATCACACTGGAGGTAAGTTTGGGCCAGTTCAGCTGGTAATTCTAAGGAATTCAAACATTGTGATTTGAAATTCTTCTAGCAAACTATATTAGTTAATGCAGTTAACATTGGTTCGCTTGAATGTATTATACATTTACATGAATACTTTGTTTTAAAATTGTGCTGCTGAACGTAGCCATCGTTTCATTGGTTTCACATCTCATTAGTGTTTATTTTTTTAAGACAACTGCAACGCAGAACTATCAGCTGCTCTGGAAGGAAGACTTTCTGAATCGCATGCGAGATTCACCCTACTACATAATCTCAGCCAGCCAAGAAAAGAAAAAAACAGATGTCAAGGATTGGCGAGAGGTAAGCAAAGCAAACACATTCATTCAATTTATTTCATTAATGTAAATAATGTCCCAATTATGTAGAAGGCTTTAGAGCGTCTGAAGAACCGAGCCCAGCCCGAATTCAACTACAAAGCAATGCCCAGGGAATTAAATTCAACAAGTCGAAAGAGAACAGCAGCTGAGCTGAAACCCAAACAAGTTGCAAAGAAAACAAATCTTGAGGACAGACTGAAACAGTTGGAACAGAAGGAGCTGAAAAGCGGCGCTGAGAATGACAACGATGAGATTAAACAGGAATCTGATTCGGAACATGAAGAGGAGGAGGATCCTGAGGCAGCGTTGGATGACGAAATGGATGAGGAGAACGATTACGCCAATGATTATTTTGACAATGGAGAAGCCTACAACGAAGAGGATGACAATATGGATGATGGCCCCGTTTACTAAAGAAATAAACAAACGGATAAACAGTATTTTGGGTTTGTGATTTACTACTTCGCCACTTTAAGCTTATTTAACACATATTTAATTTGCAATGTACGCGGTTATGTTGTAGTTTTTAACTTAATCCAGGTTGCTGGGTGGGCTGTAGTTCAAGTGAATCAAGCCGGAGGACTTAACCTGCACATAAAACAAGGGATTATTGATAAGATACTAGAGTGGAGAGGGTGGGGCACTTACGAATCCAATGGTACCAGCCAGAACCAAGATTCCGGTCAAGAGGGCGGCGTTGTACTTGGTATTGTTTTGGCTGTGCTGCTCCTTCCAGTCACCAGCTGGCACTGGCAAATCGTTCATGGTGGAGTGCTTGTGGTGGCCACCAGCATGGTATGCAGCACGCGACAAGGCGCCAGCTAAAAGTTCAACAAAATAATCAATCAATAATTTGTCCAGCTGTGTTGCGATTCAGGAGCAAAATCGACCACATTATGTAATTTTTAAGGTTAACATTTGAAGCCGAAAATCAGTTTGAAGCGCGTACACATACCATTTTTGAACAGAAGACCTTGCTTGAGGATGTGTTTGACCAACATGTTTGCTAAAAATTGGCAGAAAATTGTATAATTTGTATTTATTATGTAGATTTTTTTCGCGTAATTCTACTCACCAGCAATGTTACCTATGTATCGACCAGTGTGACCAAATTTCAAAATACTAAAGAGGTATCATTTTGTTCAAATGAACAGAAAAAGGAAAAGAACAACTTATTCAATCATTCATGAACTACTTCATTAATTTCTTCTACTTGATTTAAGTACTGTATTAAACTTGAAATTTTATCAAATTTTTCAAAAAGTATACTATTGAAAATTAATTGTTTAACGTATTCACAAAATCTTTTAAAAAATTCCAATTTTATGTGGCAATATCAAACATAGGTGGAGTGTTTTTAGCAACGGACAACAGGTGGCTCCATATGTTTTATTTAAATTATGTGTTAATTTAATTGACAAAATATAAATCAGCAATTGACTTGATTTGTATTTGAACACTTTTTATTAAATTTATAATAAATAAAAATACAACTGAAACCTTTTGTTTGAAAAACAAACCTAAAATTAAAATTAAAAATTTAAAATAAGGCGCGCCAAGCACTACGAACCAAAGAATTGCTCGCGCAACGCTAAGCTGGCTGCGCGCAAATTTCGACTCACGTGAAGTCAGCGCCGTTGTGCTGGTGTCTCATCGAACAGCTGTTTTGGCGGAGGCGTTCCTCAATTTGGAAACAATTAAATTACTGTTAGAATCGCCCTGAGGCCACTGCCAACATTCCGTAGCAATGCTGACTATTGGCACTTTGGCCAACATCAAGCACATACTGCAAAAAGAGGTCTTCAGTGGCTCTGGCAGTGGTGAACGATTGCTCTCCGTGGTGACGGTGACAAAGACTTTTAAAAAGAAAGACAAGCGGGCGTGCTATCTTTGTGTGGTGACGACAGCGCCGCCAGTTCCAGTCATTACACTCTGCCTTGTGAAGCAGTCCGAGCAGCGGGAAACCGAGTTCAAGCGAAAGCGGAGCTGGCAACTGGACGAAATTAAATGGATCGATGGACGCAATGAGCAGTTCGAGACACACGAGTTTGACATTCAACTGGAAAAGCTTTACAAGTGGTACGCTCTCAACTTGCATGAGCGGCAGAATTTTCTGGCTGTGCTCAACAGGCAAATACAGAAGTCTGTGCGTGGACCACGAGCCGAGTTTCGTAATGTGCCCGCATCTTGGCTGTCAGAGAAATCGCCGGAAAAGATAGCCGCTGGGCGGTCGCCGGCAGGAAATGTGCCTCAAAAGCCAGCCAACACTGATGATGAGGAGGACGAGGAGGAGGCTCAGGAGTTTACAGCTCTAACAGACAAGGAAGCCAACGATTTGGGAAAACTCTTCTCGGAGTGTGATTTTGCCATCAAAGACGCAGAACAGTTTATCGAACAGTTGTCCAGAGAGCTGCAGGATTTGGATGGAGTAAGTAGCTCCAGAAATATATTTAAATTGCTTTTACTTACCCAAATCCCTTGCAGGCAAACATGCAGAGTGTACTGGCATCGGAACAAAAGGTGCTGAAAATGATGGAGCACATAGATAAGGCAATTAACGAGGCGGATAAGTTTGAAACGCGCCTGGATACCTATGAGGACATTCTGGGCCATGTGAAGGAGACCATGGAGAAGATTGGCGGCAAGAATGCAATGATTGAAATCGCCAATAACAATAACATTCAATTGCTAAAGGAACTCAACAAAGTTATAGTAAGTTGAATAAGTTTTCAATTGTAATTCTGTAATTCTTATATGTTGATCCTCCTTTAGAGCCAACTGGACTTGCCGCAAAGCCATCAGAGGGCATTAGAGGATCCGGACCTTAAGACAGCTGCTGGACGCAAAGCAGCCATTGTTGCAGCACAGTGCTTGCAGCAGGCAATGAATAGCGACATTGATCCTAACCTCCTACGACTGGAAGCTGTGCAGTACCAACGGAAATGCTTTGAGAAATGGAAACAGAAGTTCTCGGCAACGGTCAGTAGATTCCTTAACAATCTGTTCATACATCTGGGAAATGAGATCGGTGACATGCCATTGACCAGCACGGAATTAACGCTGCCTAATCACTCGAATGTGCATCGTGAGCTAACGCCTTATACGGAGCTGATGCACTGGTCCAAGGCCATGGACCGCAAGACCTACGATGGCCTGATGCGTGTCTATACGGCATCGCTGAGCAAGATTTATGATCGCGATGTGAGAAACTTTTTTAACTTGGTAAGTGTTTAGTTACCAATTATATAGGCTTCAAATTTAAGCTATTTGTTTGTTTAGGCCAAGATGCAAGTGTCCGACAAGTTGCGAAGCTCTCGGGAAGATCTAGACATGTCTACTTCGTCGCGCAAGTCGACCATCTCGACAATTCCCTATGGCACGCTGGGTATTAATCGGGATCAATGGGGACCTGGTGTGGACAGCGCTGATCGTGTGCGATTCGATGCGTTGCTGGAGAAAGTGTTGGCTGAACTGGAGCCCATTGCCTTACAGGAACAGTTGTTTTGCATCAACTTCTTTCAGATGGATGTGATAAGTCCTACAACCAAGAACACCCAAACGACTCTGGAGATGGGCAAAGATAAGGTAAACGAGATGTCCCAATCCTTCAACGCCTCAACTGCCTCACCTACCAGTGCCACCGCAGAAGGGGGTGGTGTGCCTCAAAAGAGGATTGATCGGCAAATCAATGAGGATGTAAGAAAGCTAATGATGGGTCTCTTTGGCTGCCTAGAACCCGAGCTAGTTAGCTTTATCCAAAGCTTTGAACGCGTAGACAGCTTGTACGTATCCTTTACCATACCCCAGCTTTTATCTAACTAATACAATTTTATTTTCTTCTAGCTATTCGCTTTATGTGCTGGTGCGTCTAACGCAGCACGTCATGTCCGCCCAGGACACACATTCCTTTCTCAGCATGACCTTTGCCTCGGCCCTGGTGCAGGTCAAGCGTAACTTTGATCGCTTCATGCAACAACAGTTGCAATCGATTAAGGAGGCAAAGCTTCCAAAGCGTTCAAAAGCCATACTGCCTTATGTGGAGAACTTTGAAAATTTTGCCCAGACAGCGGAGGGAATTTTCCGCAAATCCGATCGACGTACGGACATGGAGAAGTGGTATTTGCAGCTGGTCAATGCCATCTTTGAGGGCATCAGCATACACTCGCAGGAGCATCCAAAGACACCGTCACAGGTCGTACGAATGGAAAATTATCACCATATGTATGCTCTGCTGGCGCAACTCAAGGTACCCGGCTTGGATGCCCTCAAAAAGGAGGCCAAGCTGCGCTACAATGATGCACTCAAAGCATATGTAACACAATACTTTGGCAGGCCGCTGGAGAAGCTTAATGTAAGACCGTAAACAATGTTGAGACTTTATTTGTATTTAATTCCGAATACTTTTAGCAATTCTTCGAAGGAGTCCAGCTAAAGGTGGCGCAGGGCGTCAAAGAGACCGAGATTAGTTATCAAATGGCCTTTTCAAAGCAGGAACTACGCAAGGTAATCAGTCAGTATCCTGCACGTGAAGTTAAAAAGGGACTGGAAAACCTCTACAAGAAGGTGGATAAGCATCTTTGCGAGGAAGAGAATCTACTGCAGGTCGTTTGGCATGCCATGCAGGAGGAGTTCATTGCCCAGTACAATTATTTGGAGGAGCGCATACAGAAATGTTATGCGGGCGCCATGATTAATTTGGAGTTTAATATACAGGACATACTCGCCTTCTTCTCAGACATTGCGCGCTCCCATTGAGTCGAGTCCAGCAGATCAGTTGGATCGTACCGCTCGGTCAGTTTACTTTTAAGTGCAATAGTATTTAGAGCGATGTTTTTTTTAAGTCAAAAATATACGCGCACATATTTAAGCAGCTGACTGTGTAAGGGCGGGAGAGCGAAAAAGAGAGAATAGGTAAGACCAGACTAGAGAGTTCGTCACGCAGAGTGCAGAAGAGAGGCAAACTTGTTGCGTTTCTTGCGTTCAGTGCTGCCATTGTTTAGGAGCACAAAAAGCTAGATACGTTTAATCTGTTTAAATATAAAAAAGGTTAGATTTCCAGCATCCCGCTGCTTTTAATCTTTCACGCAATCGAACCTTGCTAGATCTGACGGAGAAAGAGCGAAATGGCAGCACTGTTTCCTTGCCGCCTGTTCAGCGAATGAGAGCAGCTTTCAACCAATTGGAGTGCTAATAAGAAATAACTACCGAGAGAGCCGGTGAAAAGAGTGCATGTCGAAGAGAGTTGAAAAACTCTGCATGGCTGCTTGTTCTGAGTCTGTGATCGAGAGCAGCTTTCAGTCGTTTGGCGCGTTTCATACCGTGCGGTTGTTGAGTCGCTACCGCTTTGAGTTTTAACTGTGTGCATTTTTATTTGAAAATTATTGTCACGTCGCTTGAGGCGACTGCGTCGTGTGTGCGTTTTGCTGATATGCAAATGGAAATTGAAAAAGCCGCAACGATCGCAGCTAAATTGGCAACAAACACGGTGCATATACTAAACGTGGACTCCCTTTGAAGTACTCTGGATGTTCACTTGTGAATACAATTGCGTGACTAAAAGGTTCGCTTTCCAAAGGGTTCTTAAGTTTGGCCTACAGTCGCGATCCTTGTGTGTTGGCGGCGCAGGCGTTGCCATTGCCCTGTCTCAGTTTTTGTCGCCGTCGCCGCCGCTGTTGCTGTCGGTACCTTGTCTCGAGCTCAGTAACGTACATTTTATATTTTTTTTAAGTAAACGACCAGTTCGACAAGTTTTTTCGTTGCCTTTGCATTTTTTATGCACACGCTTTTCGTTTGTGTGTGTACGTGTGTTTGTTATCCGTTTTGTGTGCTCCCTGTTCGTGTTCTTTATATTTCGTTTGCATACAAATGCACACACACATACACAACTGCAGCGACGTCATAGTATTTCCTTTCCATTCTACACTTTTTCGTTTTACTGCTGCTCTTCAACTTCGTTTGTTCTGGCGGTCAGCAGTTGCTGTTGTTTTTGTTGTTGCTCTTCTTATTGTAGCTGTAGCAGCTTTTGCTGTATTTTAAGCTGCACACACAAACACACACACTTGCATACTTGCATATAGGCTGTGCTTAAAAGCTGGCCACCTTGATAAGTCCGAAGTTAGCGATTGGCGAAGTAACCTCATCAAGTTCAATGTTGTTGCAATGCATTCTCAACTTCCGCTATGTGCCTGCGGGTCAATAAAACAATAATTATGTATGTATGTGTGTACATACGTTAAGAAAAGTAGCGTTAATGGGTCTTGGATTAAATGTGTGTTACGCAATAAAGTGCACGAATTAAACGCTTTAAGGTTATGTTTAATTTTTATATGCAAATCGCAGACGCTCGTTAAATATTAGAACAAAAGCTTCTTTAATTAAGCTGAAAAGCTTTTAACTGGCAGGCATAAACATTTTATACTCTCAAGTTGAAATGTTCCAAGTTTATCTTATTGGAAATAAACTATTGCACTTGTTCTGCTTTCCAGTTGTTGTTAAGAACACAAAAAAATGTGTGTAATTTCATCCGTTTCATTAAGCGTGACAAATTGAAAAGCACTTGCGAAAAGTATTTAATTTATTTATTTATACATTTTACTTTATTCTGTTTTCTTTTGCTATCAACTTACTATATTTACTTAGGGGCCATAAAGGAAATGCTATACTACTATATACACACACCATAAGGCTGTGCAATATCCGCTGTGAATTCTCAATTCTCATTCCAGTGTCATTCGTAATATTTGCAGTCGCAATTCTTTATTTTTATTGTTTTTCTTTTGTTCGCTACTCACTTTGAGCATTGTCAAGAATAGATGAACTCGAGTTGCCATTGGTAACTGACTGTCAACACGGCTAACAGGTAACACAGAGGGGAACGGAGAGTCATTTGGGGAGGGGGAAAGGGTGAGGCACTTTGTGGGCTTGAACTGAGTCATGAGCGCTCTTCAGACGCTTTTCTTCTGGCCATTGTTGTTGTTGTTGTCTCAGTGCTTTATGGCCAACGAAGACTGAGGTTACCCCCTAAAAAAATCGGGTAAATAACAAAGAGGGTAATTTAACTATGTCATGTTGTTTGTGGGTAAATATTTGAATTCGTTGACATTTCTGAACAAATGGCATTACTCAATGATAATAATATCAATGTAAATATTTATCAAATGCAACAAGTGTGTTTACCCAACGTCGTGTTGAAATTCTCAGATAATTCTTGGCTTGTTTGAAATTTAGACCCTCTAGGTGGCACTGAAACACTGCACTTTAAAGTATCATATCAGCTACTACTTTCGATTAATTTATCTTTTAACCTAGTTAAATTCTTTACCAACCTTTTACTTTATTTTCGAATTGTTTGAGTTCAAATTGCAGTAGTTCCGCTATTCGGCTAGTTTTTCCACCTTTTTTGTAGATTTAAGTGTAGGCTAATTAAAAGAATAGACTGCTTTTTTATTGGCCTGTTTTTGTCGTTGTGGAGTCAGCTTGTTTTTTTTGTGGCTGTTTTTGTTGTTGGATTCTAGCCAAATGCGCAAGTTCCCCCTAATCACTGCTGACCAGGTTCAAATATTTATATAGCTGAACTGTTTTGACGGTTTGTCAGTTCAGTGCACATACGTGACGCTTCCACTTTTTACATACTTTTTGAATTTGGTAATCGAAATACAAAAAAAAAGACAGCGCCCCTCCCCCACAAAATAACTAAAGTGTGCCATATATGGACAAGTGTTATATAGTTTGTGTTGGTTTGTTTATATAGTTAAAATGTATTGTATATACTTGGTTGATTATGCAGTGGAAATGTGCAGTGCACATTGTTTTAAACAATGGCGTTATACGATAATAGAAATTAAGCGGATTGCATGTCAGCTGCTGAGAAAATGAAGTCACTTCCAAAGACCCAGAGAAAAACAACAACAACATCCACTAATACAAATAAAAAGCAAGCGAGAAAACTGACGACTAACTAAGCAAATATATGCACTTGGTCTTAGACTAACTACATAATACGTGTGCTAGTGAATCTTACTCGTTCTCAACAACAAATGCATTAATCAAATACCAAAACAGGCAACGAGTGGTGATCAAATCCAAGAGCTTAGCTAGCTAAGAAAAATAATACAATTAATAAAAAATACTTAACATTAATGAAATTATTTAAATAATAATTTCAACTTTAAGCTACTCTGTACTACCTTGACTATTTCTCACTGTGTAGCCCTCAATCCTACAGCATTTGCTGTTATAAAAGTACCTAGACTGGCTATAAATTAGCTAAAATGTCAACTCTGTTGCTGTAGGGCCACCTCGCTATTTACCTCGCTGCCTCTCCAACTCCTTTCCGCACTCTTAGCCAGGTTTACAGCATTGGGTGTTAATGCTGCTTCTTGCTGGGCTAAAAAACTCACCTGAAAGTAACTTAAACTCAAGAATAAAAGTTGTTTGCAACCATTTATGGTGTCAGTAAGGTACACTGCAGCAAATAATGGTCTTGATTATGATAATGATGCCTCTCTTTGGTTTTTTCCACCATACAGCACACCGTTTGAACTGTTTAAAGGTAGAAGCAGGAAAGAGAGGGGAGTAGAACGCCCTGAAAGTGGTGCAATTTGGTTTTTGCCGGTTCTTTGGGCCGCTGGCTTCTATGGAAGTTTACTTATATGGCTGGGTTGAAGTTCTTTGCCATGGCTGGAAAGTGGCCAAAAAGGCAATTGAAGAACAACAGAGAACAGAGTGGGAGAGAGAGAATACAAAGTATAAAGTAAAGCATGTTGTGGAAAATGGCGCTGCACTCAATTTGGTAACTGACAGACGGTGGCCAGAAGAGCAGACACGATCCAAAGTCGAGACGTCCCCTTCCGCTACCCCTCCCCCTTTGCCACTACTCGCGACTCTTTCCCTTCCGCTGTCCCTTCCTTTGTCACGGCAAAACGTGCAGCTGATCGTCAAGTCGTCGGACTCGTGTCTTACATTGTTTATAGACCAGTTCTCTGGGCTTTCCATATGTCTGCACAGTTCTAACTTGCTTCCGACCATTATTTTCTGTGTGTGGCAATTTCATGACGCTTTTGCACGCACAATTGCCCTCTGTCAGCGGATAAAAAGTGAATAAAGACATAGCTACAGTGTGACCTGGCTAAACAGAACAAAGGTATGAGAATTAGGAACACGCCGAATACACTTCATACACTTTGAAATCTTTTCTATATTGTTCTTTGAATGAAAAAGTTATTAAACTTGTAGAGAACTGTATTTGATTATAGAACTTATACCAGATAATCCAGAGATACAATGAGCAAGCTTCTCAACTGAAATTAAACTGGGATCAAAAGGACGTGCAACCATATAATACACAAGGTTATAACGATTCTGAACATTTATCCTTAGATTTGCGACGCGTCTTTATTAATGATTTAGAGATGAAGATAATGCCACAAACCATTACAAATCACTTCAGCTTAAGTAGGGAATTAAAGACTGTACAAAGAGCGATTTACGCAGAATATAAGCTTAAGTAAATCCTAAAATCTATTAAAATTCCATGAGCTATTAATGCGGAAGCTTCTGACAATCGATGCGGGAGGCAGTAAGCGGAAGACGGGTCTCTTGCCCACAGTTCGTGCCACAAAAATTGCACACGCCAAAATAAATGTATACCAAGTGGCGCAAATGTCTTAACACTAGCATAATTTATAGAATTTGTAGCCTTTTTGTTGTTCTGGGGTGTATCAAAATGTGTTGAGTTCGGTAGCATCATCAATTATGGCAAATGTTTCGTTCTATCGCACGAGAACTTCGCATGAATTATTATTAAGAATAATAATTGTTGAGAATCGCTGTTGTTTAAAATTAGAAATGAGCCGGAAACCGGTAACTGGCAGCACAGACTCCAATAAAAAATAAACAGCATCCCGAGCTGTAATTATTAATAAGCGAAACGAAGATCTTCAGACAAATCGACATTGAATCATCATCAAAGTATTTTTAATGGCAACGAGGAACTCATTAGTATTTAGCATTTTTCATTTACCTGGAGGCTGCAGCATTCATTGTTTTTCTCGCATTGTTTTTGTGTGAAACATCGAAAAGTCAAAATAAATAACCAAATTCCGAAATAAAGTTGTAAACTGTTTTGTGTTGGTGACCTTGAAATTTTGGCCAGCTCGGTGTAAATGTATCTTTACCCAAAAACCTTAATGAAGTTTCAGCTGTATTGTGTTTCCTACTTTTATTTCTTACTATTTGCTTCCCTGTCCGGCCTCGGGGTTTTTGGGATTCTAGCCACAGGTAAAGGGACGTACAGAGTAGCCGGGGTAATACCCATTTACCTATTGCCCATTTACCCAAAAGGGCGAGAAGGAGCGCGGAGGGCATGTGAAAAGGTATCGGCATTATACACACTCGAATGATTAATTTCCTGTTTATGCGCACTTTGTTCTCGGTTCTTGTTTTCGTGTGCGGCTTCCTCGCGTAGATGGGATGGGTTAGACCGGGTTTGAGGGAACTGAGGGGAGTGCCTTTGTCTTCGTCTTCTTTTTTGGAAGGTTTCTTCCTCTGAATGGCGAGAGAGTGCGAGAAAAGGTAAACTGTAAAAATGACTGATATGGGAATTGTGTGTTCGCTTTGCTAGCGTGTTTAGCAGATATTAATGCAATTACTAGTGTAGTCAACTAACTGATCAGATACCAGCACACCGTATACCAAAACATGTATCTGTCAGATACATTGCGCCTGCTACACGTGTTGCTGCGTACCATCGCTGGTTTGTAAACTTACCTCCCTACCTCTTCTCTCTCTCTCTCTCTGTCTGTCTGTCTACCTGTCAGCCAAACTCATCGCAACGCAACTCAACTTGACTCAGGTGAGCTCTGTTCAGCTTAGCTCAGCTCAGGTGTGCACCGCTCGATTTAGTCTTACCAAACCTGTCGTCGTCGTCGCGTCTCTTTCAGCCACCAAATTCAAAATCATTGTTTTGATTTGCCTTGTGTGTTTGTGTTCCAATGTTTCGTGTACAGATTTTCAGTGGGAACGCATTGAATCCAAAGTGCTGAGAATAAAACCCAAAAACCCCGAAAACCCCGAAAATAATACAATATAAGTAGTAAATATAAAAAAAGTACGACTACGACGTAATTTCCTGGAATTTTGCAATTGAATTGAAATTGATTTTCGGACATCATTGAGTACAAGTACGAGTACGAGTGCGAGTACTCATACTCGCTTCGTGTGAATCTAAATCTGAATTCGAAGCTGAATCCGACTGTGAATGTGAATGAATCAAGCGAGAACCTGTATTTAAATGACGCGACTCAATTTCATACTCTGTCGGCCGGTGAAATGAGTTTTATGGAGCACCATAACTCCCCTTACCAGTTTGTGCAGTGTAACAGTTAAGAAACCCACAAATACCAACAAAAAACAGTTAACACATTATTCTCTGTCTGCGTGAATTCTGCTAAAGCAAAACGAATTCTGTTAACAATTTAAATGGTAATTCAATTGAAGAAAGCTAACTTTGTTTATAAATTTATTTATTTATTTCGGTTTGGTTTGGGTTTGTTATATCACAGCTGAGTGTAATTGTTTTTTGTTGTTGTGTGTTTGTTTTTTATTTTATTTTTTACACGATTCTATTGACTTTGAATAGATTTGTTTGTTTGCTCAATTCCGAATCTGGCATGGGGTCATTTCTGTAGCTAATGATTCCAATAATTGCCATTGTGCGAATACAAATTTTTTAGTTTTGTTTTTTTATTTTCTGATTTTTTGTTTAATGGGCAACAAGTCAAAGTTTGTATCTGTATGACGTTGTAGATATTCAGAGATATTTGTATTGTTTGGCATGAGATTATGACTGTCAGGTGTAGAGACAGGTTGTGGCTGCAATTAGACGTAATATTTATGCAAATCATTGCTCAGATACTCGACGAGTCATAGATGAACTACAGCAATAACAACAACAACAGTAACTTTAAGTACAATGTTACTATCTGCAAATAACTTGTCTGGATTCCGACTGTTTGCTCTTGAGAGGGTTTTGCTAGCAACGTATAGATTGAAACATAATGCTCTTGACCCACTGACAGGTGACAAAAAGGACAGACAAACAGACAGATCTTTTACGCTCCATTGGGGCATTTTATTAACTCAATTTGCTTAACACTATGAGCAATAAACCAGACAGGGAGATGGAGAAAGAGAGGAGGGGAAGGGGGTATATGTTTTTTATGTTAAATCCGCAACGGTTGCGGTCTTTATAATCCGCCTTGATCTTTATAATTGCGAAAAGAGCTTTATGCTATTTGCGTTGCTTTAATTACACTTGACTTGGAAGTGCGAAATTTTGGACGTGTGCTCCACTAAAAAATAAACTAGTCGGAAGAGTTGCAAACGCACGATGGAGTAGACATCCAAAGACCCTGTGCAATGATCGGTTGAATTTACTGTAGTAAGTTTTCCTCACTGGTTCTAACCTTTTTATTGTTGTGTCTCTGAGATCTAATTAAATTACTGAATACAGAGTCGTCGAAACCTACTTCTCTCTGCCAAACTCAAAAGACCCACTTATTGACTTAACTACAGGGTCAAACCGTTTAAGTAGAGCAACTGCCGAATGATAAAAATGATATGAAGTGAAATAAAGAAAATGAAACCGCGACAATTGTTGCTAAATGCGAATATCAAAATAAAAAAAAGAAACAAATTGTTTGTGAATTTGTTTTGTAAGTTTTGTAAATGAAATCAATGAAGCGACAAGTTTTGTCGTGTCTCGTTGCGTCTGGGCGTGTCGGACTGAGATTTGCACCACTGGCCCCACAGCAGAAGGCAGCCGGCAAACGGGCAACGTTTAATTACATTCGATTGAACAATCAATAAAAAGCAATCAACGCGAAACGCACACACAGATACACAAACACACACACTTGCATAGATATGTGTACACTTTTACCCAAGTTTTGTAGTTTGCATCTTGTATCTTTGCCTTGTTATTAACAGGTAAACGGAGGCGGCGTCGTTAGTCTTGGTCTAAACTCGTAGCACTTTACATAATCTATCTATCTAGCTATTGGCGACCATAGATACAGTCCATCAAGCACACACACACACAGGCACATACACAGAGAAACTGTGTCAAGCCGACTGTGAAATGACTATAGTCACTTGCATCTGTATAAAATATACACATATCTGATGGATAGACATAGCTCATATTATGCACTATTATGCTGAACTTGTTTCAGTTTAAGTTTATCTTGTTTTGTTGTTTTTACTTTCGTTCATGTTGCCGCTTGACAGTAAAATCAACAATGAAAACACAAGTAACAAACGAACAGCAACAAACAAACAATTTCATCTTGTTTTACTTTCCTTTCTTTCCAACGCGACTTTCAATTATAAAAGAAAAGAAGAAATGAAAAAACGCTTAATACAGATAATAAGTTGCAAAAGATACTTGCACGCAAAGATACTTCATGCTTTCAGCGCCTTTCAGAAGCATTTCAACTAGTAATTTAGCTTAACTAATGAATCTACAGTCTACAAATTAAAACTTTATTTCTTAAACTTTATCTGGATGTGCGACCTTTGAGTTAAAGCTCAGGTTTCAGGTTCAGATACTTGGACTTTCGCTCCAAAAAGGTTAAGATAAAAACTCACGTGGCCGCTTCCCGGATATAAAAAAAAACTCTTAAATGCCAAACAAGTTGGAAATATGCTTTAAATGGCAGCAACGCGACAAAATAACTAATTAAATAACTAAATTATACACACATTTGTAGCTTTGATAAACAATCAACACCCTTTGCCAAAATATTTTGCATATTTCGCTATAAAAGTTAAAAGTTTATAATTAATTCGCTGACTTTTGATTCATTTCCCAGAATCGTGTGTGCTCTTTTTTCCCAGAACAATTTCGAGTTCAGTTTGAACTCAGTTTATTACCAAAAAAACAAGAACAACTAAAACGAGAACACTTTAATTTTGCCGGCAAGAGAGCACAAGTGCAAGTTCGGCTAAATGCTGTGTTAATGTTTGACTTTAGGCCAAGTTGTTGTTCCCGGAGTTGCCGGACTGACTGTTTTAAAGTTGGCTTTTTGTGGTTATGCCTGGTTGATTTTTGCTTTTTGCCCCTGTTATGGCCGGCGTTGGTGGTGCTGCTGGTAATCATTATGGTGGTGCTCTGCGAGTGGTGCCTCGAGTGTTGTCAGAACCTTTATCAAGCGAGAAGTCGAAAAAGTACAACGAAAACATTACTTTTTACACGATCTGCACTGAGGGTATTACCAAATGGTTGTTGGGAGTGTGTCAAGTGCATAGCAGGCAGCTTGTAAGCTCGCTGACACGTACTGTTACAGGGCGTACTGAAGTCGTCCGAACTCCACTCGACTTTCCTTTCTTGTTCTCGCTGTGTTTTTTCGTTGTCGCCGTTCAATTTGAGTGCACAAAGAAAAGCAACACATACGTAGAATGAATGGTGGCCATAATGACGTATGTACGTTTGAGCTGCAGCATTTTACCTGTTAATAACCTGTAACTTGATGCAGACTGTCGCCTAATTCGACTTTGGTTCCAGACACTGACTTACGCCCAACTTACAACGGTCCAGCGAGTCCAACGAGGCGAGGCCCTACCGTACAGTAGTCATCCATTTGTATATATTTCGTATATACATAAACAAGCGGCATTTCTCTTTGGACATGTCTATCAGTGTCTATAGTTGTACCTGTATCTGTATCTGTGCTTTTGTATCTGTATCTGTATCTGCAATCTGTATGGCTTGCAAATTTTTACTGTGGCTGGCGCCAGTCGCAATTTCAGTCGCGTTTGCTTGCAAAATTTTCGTTCAATAATAAACAGCCATAAAAGACGAAATCAGCCGCCGTCCACTTTGGTGCCTTAATTTGCGTTAAGAGCGCGTCGACGTCAGTACGTACACAGAGCGAAAAAGTCAAGTGCATTGCACTAAAAACTGCACTGCTTAAATTTGCAGCTGATCAAACTTGAACTCTGTTTTACCTTAAATAATATTGCACACGCTTTAAATAAATGGTTTAATTTTAAGTGTCTATTTTTAAACAACTAAATCAAGTGTGGTATTTAAAACCTAAAAGTAATTAATAGTGATTTTTTGTGTCAGTGTAGAGATAAAATGATGTGTAGTTTCTTTTTGAACAGGCGTTGTTTGCAGTCTTCAAATTTGTTTAAGATTGAGATACAAATACAGTGAGGTACAGGGCGGGTGAGGGCTAGAGGGACAGGGTGCTGTTGGCCTGTTTCGTGGTCAGCAATGGCAACGAACTCATGATAAAAAAAGCTGTTGACCGTTTTTGTTGCTGTTGTTGCTGTTATGGTTACAGATACTTCGAGCTCAGCTCATTTATTTGTGCAAGCGTGCATAATTATTTTGTAAAATTGTGCATTCCAAGTGATTGTGATAAGAGCTGTTATTTTTAGTGTGTATTTTGGGTTGAGATAAAATGTATGCCATCGTGCCGATAAGATGTTTTTGCCTTTTGTTTGACAAACGACAAGAAAAACAACAAAAACAAAACCAAAAACAATCTCGAAGCAAAGAAAAAAACACAGAAAAAAAGAAAAAAACAGTCATTAACAAAATGACACAACTTTTGTTTAACCTTTCTGTCATGCGATATCATTTGAGTCACTCATCGAAATTTGTTTTTCATGCTCCTCTGTAAAATACTACAGTCAGTGATGCTCTTGACTTAATTAATTTCATTTATAAGCTGTTTAAACAGGCGTTTCAATTTTTTAGTCTAAACTGTTGATCTTAACCTATTTATAGGCACCACATAAACAGTGATTGAAAAGTATTAAAAACACATTAAAGCTAGATCAGCTCGTGGGAATAACAGTTCATGTGCTGAAAGCTTCGAAAGCACATTGAAACTTAAGTAACTGCTAAGTAAGTTGGCAGATAAGAACGCTTCTGAAGAGCACAATTTAGAGTAACAAAAAAGCACATGAAAGCTCAACGAACTGTTTATTGCTGATGATCTTTCTCCTGCTTAAACATGTGTTAGAAGACTTAAAAGACTTAAAGCGAATGTGCTAGTAATTCTGCCAAATGGCAGAGAATTCGCTTAATCAACAATTACTTATAGGCACCCCCACTCATACGTAATAAACTTAATGTGTAGAGAAATGAGCCAAAGTACATTATCAGGTTGTTTTTATACACACAGTAAAGACTAAGAAGAGCTATGATATGTTTAAGTAAGTCGAGCAAAGTTCTTTGTTTGACTTTCGTGTTGAAACAGTTGTTGTTTATGTCTCTGTTTACGCGTTTCTGTTTCTGTTTATATTCCATACACTTTCTGACTTTTCAGTGTGCTCCAAAGGGAGATAAAAATACTATAAAGTCAGTGGAATGAAATTCAGTTCAGTGAAATTTGCAAACAGAAGTTATTGCCACAATTTGTATTGTATAATAATTTCAATGAGATGGGAAGGTTTATAAAAAAGCAGAACTTTCATTAAGTCGGCCATAGTGTCATAATCGTACATAATATGCTTAATAAAGCCCATTGTTAAAAGGGCTTTTTATTTTAGAATTGTAGCTTTCACTTTCTCATATTTCGTTGCAAATTTTACTTTCGATCAACGGTTTTGCTTATAAATTTGATTTTGATATCATACGCTTTGTTCTGCTTAAAAAATTTGGACCCCATTCGCATGCTAATCGCTGTCTCCAATCGATAAACCCCTGAAATCCACACGTGAATCATTTCGTTTGAAAAATGTTTATGTCGGATATATTTTGGTGATTTCGTGTGAACTGAAACGGGTTCGGCTTTGAACCCATTAACAACGTTTCTGCGTCACTTTTTAACTCTTAAATTTTGTTCTCTTTGTTCTCCTCTTTTCAGATCTAATCGATGAGCAACAATCATAAGAATCGCAGCAGCGTTGAAGCCCTCGAGGAGCAGCTCAGTGTCAAAGCGTCGACCACGCCCACCTACAAACACATATCCGGTGGCATGGCGACACTGCCACGCCCCGCCGACACCGAGTCAAGCAATGCACGAACTTGCGTCTACATCGGAGGCGCCACCGGAGCAAGCAATGCGGCAACTTTGGATCGCCGACAGCCGCAACGCATGTCCTGGCTAAATATGCGACGTGCCAAGGCAGATGCCGAAATGCCAGCGGTGACACCATCACCACAAACCACACGCAGCTGCATCTCCACCGTGTCCAGTGTGGTGGACAGCGGCGGTGGTCGCACCACAGCCACCTCGGGGCGCATTAGCTCCAGTGGCATCATCACACTGAGTGGCAGCAACAATACCCTAACAGATATCCAGGGTTATCATGAGCATCACGATCTACACGATCGCGTCTCCAAGAACTATTCCTCTGTCTCCGTATCGGCATCAGCGTCGGCGCATTCCGGTCATAACATCACGACGGCGAGTAATGCCAAGCTGTTGCCAGCAGCGGAGGATGAGTCAAATCAACAGGTGAGTTGGCCAAAAGAGAGGGATGGGCATATATAGCTACTATAAATATAAGTATAATTTATCATACCGTTAGCAATTTGTTTGCAATATACTTTTATCTAACATGTTATGTTATTTGCATAAGAACGTGATAAATATTTATTATTAGCTTTGCGAACTCGACTTCCTTGAGAATGTTTTAAAGTGAAGAAGACACGGAAAGCAAAATGTGTATACTAAGTAATGTTAACTAAATAGGTATAGCTTTATCTAGTAGTTAGGTTAGCAGATTTACATTGTAGCCTTTCCTGAAATAGCTCTCTAGAACTCTCGCTCTTTAAACAATTCTTAGCTCTACACGTGTCTAGATTTAGCTAGCTAAAACTGAAAATCCAGTTATCTAAATGCCAAAATTATACTTCACAGTTTTTTTCACTTAACTTTAGATTTTAACTTTGATAACTCCAAATCTGCATATCAAAAACGCGGAAAACTAAATGAAATCAGCTTATCAGTTATCATGCTATACATTAAGTTAGTCATGAATGAAACAATTACTCACACTTGCGCTCTCTTTAGCAAATCTTATGAATGTACGTGACCCAAAAGTATCTCAAGCAGAACTAGAAGTGAATGTATCTTATACGAAATCAATCGATTCGAGACACTTAACTTGTCTAAGATCATTGCAGCTTGATTAGCGACTACGTGTGATAGGAATTTGGTCTTTATAGGGTTTATCTAGGTGTGAGAGCTTCCGTGGTGGTTTATATATGACAGCCACTGTGCGCAGACATTTCCCATGCGTTAATTTACGCGCTTTTTGTTTGTTTCTAACTTGGTTTGTTTGCCATAATTTTGTGACGATGCCGCAAGGAGACAAACTCGTTTCTCAGCATTAAACACTCGATCTTATGGACTGACTGCCATCGGGGATGGGGCCTTGAGAAGCGCAAAAAATAGCACAACTCTTTGTTGACATCTTCATACAAAATTCCATGTCGTTAGTCAAAAATCGTGGACTGTCCACTGTCCACCGTCCACTGTTTAAAGAAATAGTTGATTGTTGTTAAAGCCGTTTGTTGTTTTAATGAGCCTGGTTTATAGGGTTGTGGTCTGTTGTTTGTTCAACATCATAAAACAAGTTTCGGCATTAGTTTGACGTTTATTTGGGTTAGTAAGGCACGGGCTTTATTTTATTGCTCAGACAGTTTATCATTGCTTTTCTACATGTCTGTCCGATGGTCTGTTTCCCGCCGTGGGGCGTATAATTTTTTTGTTTTTTGTTTAGTCTCCATGTCTAGCGGCAATTCTACAAATTGTGCTAATTGCATTTGTTTTACGAGTGCAAAGTGCACATTGAAACATGCCAAAAGAGTTACTAATTGCTTTTAATTAGGTTTGTCCAATTAACATGGGTGTCCTTAATTTGAATTTAGGAACGTTTAATTGACTTGTTATTTGATTTTTCGTTAAACCAAAAATAGCATCGTTTAATTTACTATTATTTTGATTTAATTAACTGGGAATGTTTATGATCGTTTGCTAATCAGGTAGAAATGCTTAAATCTTTGCATTGTAAACCTAATCAAAAGCTAAAAGAAACCTCAGCGAACAAATTAGCAGTTGATTAATTTTTAAATTCAATACTGTTATTCCTTGATCTTCAAATAATTTCATTTGGATTAAATTTTTAGTAATTCTTAAATTTCTACTCGATAAAAATTAAACTCATAACACTTTCGTAGCAGAGTTTCTTTAGCGAGTAACAGCACCACAATAATTACTGCTGCCACAAAGTATGCTACAGTTTTTGTAACTGCTTAACTCTAAGTCGAAAAAAAACATTGCATACCCATTAGGCTGCCAGTTTGTCGCTTATGTCTTTTATTTTCGTTTGGGAAAGTTGCATGTAAAAAATATAACAAAACTATAAATATTTTTTTTTACGATGTTCTCAGCACGATTTTATTAATTTAAAATAGGAAAAACGTTAGCCATGCATAAGTTATTTTAAGCCTAAGAGTCGCAATCATACAATAATTATTCGCATGCGCATATGAATAGGAGTGCTTATGAACGCGACTGATTTGCAATTGCTTGCCACAGTTACAATAACAATAACAATAACAGAAAACAAGCAGCCGCCCCGTCGCTTACTCAGCGTGTTTCGAGTCTGAGTGTGTGTTTGTGTGTGTAAGGCGGGTGTTGTACACACACCGCACATACACTTGTATCAGTTACTTCATCTCTTATGCCTTTTCGTTTCCAATTCGCTGATTAACAAGTTCAACAAAACGAAAAAATGTTTGTGCAGCAGCAGCGGCAGCAGCAACTGCTCGATTCGTACTTTCGGTGCGAATTTCGGCGTCTCGTCGTCAATTGCACGTTTTGAGTGCGTTCAGAAGGAGCGAATGGGACGGAAATAGCTTTAAAAATTGTAATATTGTTCGACATACTGATCTGATATGATATGCCGCGTTTTCTGTTGACTGATGACGTCATTTTGCTATCGTTTTGTTGCATTGATACAAATCCACGCGTACATAGAAATCGAAACCGATGCCGAGTCGAAACCGGCTTGAGTTGCGCTTATAAATCGACACTGCGGTTGTGAGCAATATGATAATTGGCGGTTATTAGAATTGCATGGACGGACATGGGCTTTTGAAAGCTGCCACCGCAGTGAAAGTGGGCAAGTTGCTTGATGTTCAGTGACCAGTGGACAGCAGAATTTCGATGTGTACGTATGTGCACAGACAGACAGAAGAATCGAAATGAAGAGAGACGACAATTGGGCAACGCAACGCTGCGCTACACTGCGCTACCGGGTTGGGTGTAACGAAGTACTTGGCTAGTTAACGATATGTCAGCTATATGGCTTCATGATTTTAAACTCCTTTCACCTGCCTCTGATTAGACAAGACACACCAAAAAATCGTAAAACAATAGCCAAGTCACAAAGGGACTGATGGACAAACAAGCAGACAGGGAGACAGAAAGACTGACTGACAGATCGCAATGCTCGAGTGCCTTTAGCTGCATCACAACATTTGCACTTTACAACATTTCAAGTAAGTAGCCACAAGACAGCAGACAGAAGACAGAAAATACAAGACACAAGCGACACAAAGAGATTGTGCGAGTACGTAGCTGTCTCTTATTCAATCTGTTGACAAAAGATTGCCAGGCATCTTTTGTGGTCAGTTTCAGTGACCATTGTGAACGCATTTTCACACTCCAATTTCGTGTCGAGTTAAGTTTTGTGCACAATTGCCAGAGGCAGACACATTAATGAAATAAAAAAAATCAACTCTATAAAACTGTGCGCGTAATTGTTGTGCAGCTGTGCAAATCAGTGAGAAGGCCACAAAGTCGGATACTGAATCTATGAATTCTATATACAACAAAAAAGTGTAATTCAAAATCAATTCTATAATATAATTAGAAAATCTATGAAAGGCTTATTTATAGGCCACATTCATTTTTATTTTCCACTCGGCTTAGATTTCAATTGTCCAACTCGAAACGCGCTTTTACTTTTGCCGCCTCGTTGAAGCCTTATATACTTATACGTTTTATTATTAATAAATTATTTTCATATCAAGCAAAATTTCAACGGTCATTTTGTTCATTTGAAATGCCAAACACACAAATCTGACAAAAGACACCAAAAACTTATGAAAATAAAGCAATTATGAATGCTAAACGTAAGGCCAAAAGTAAAAATTCTATAACACAACATGCAGACACAAACGAGCAGGTCGTTTTGGATAGTCGGCACTGGGTATACCGTGTACAATTTTAAAATATAACCTGCATAGAATCGAACTTAAAGTAAATTTATAAAACTGCTTTGCACTTTTGTTTTGACATTTAAGTCTATTATACCCACTAGAGGGGCGTTCGAATTAATAGGGGCCGCGACAGCGCTCAATTAAAGCTTATCAAACACACATTGAGCTTTCGGGAAAGTCACGCTCTCAACTGAGTTTGTCCAATCCATCAATACGTCGTAGAGAGGTCGACATTTCCGTTGCAAGATTCGATTATGGCCATGGTCCGTAGAGAGGGCCAATAAAGAATCGATTTGACGATTTTATATATTTACATTTGACGTGCCAACTATCAAAATTGTAGTTGTTATTCTACTTAAAAGAGTGTTAAGGGGAACAGAGGGGGCAGGGAAAGACTGAGAACGTGTGCGTCAATAAAAAATGATATTTTTATTTTCTATTAACGCTCATTGTTCGTTTTGAGCTGAGCTTGATGTGTTTAGTTTTTTATTTTTATTATTTATTTATTGAGGCGCACACTGAGTGTCGTTAATTATGCGCCCAGACACGAACTCGAACCCGAACCCAAAGTCGATCTCATTTCCATTCTCATTCTTGTTCTCATTCTCATTCTGATTCTGATTCTCAGTCTGGTACTCGTTCGCGTTCTCATTCTTCTACAATGTCTCAAGTGTGCGGGTTCAATTTCAGGTTCACGTCAAGATGATGCGCCAGTTGCGTTCGCATGCTTACATAATAATTATAAAAATTATGAGATTGTCTGCCTGCCGGTCGTTCGGTCTGCCTTAGAACGTGTTAAAATGAAATTTAATTTAGCTGTGCAAAGATAGACAGTCAAGACGCAATGGCCAAGACGAATAGACAAGTTTCTCTACTGCCTTTTAGCCCACTTCCTGCTTTTGCCCGCTTGTTGTTTGCTGCCTTTGGCTAACATAATTATGCCCACGACACGATAATACTAACGCGACAGTCTTCAGAACTTTCAATTAGATGGTGGGTGTTTACGAGTGGAATAAAATGTAAGAACTCGTAAAAACACACAAGAAATGTATTAAACAAGTGTATCATAAAGTTGTAGCAAAGCCGAATGAGCGAACATCAGTGAGGCATTGCTTATGGCGAGCACTGTCCAACGCAACGAAGTGTGAGCGAGCACAAACTTCGGTTTGGTTCGGCACTTGGGCGCTGACTTTGCGCAGCGACTGTGCGATAGAAAGCCACGCTTTGGAGCCGCGCAATCGTCTCAGTCAGCGTCAGTTCTGCATTAATGAGAGAGCAGTTCGGTTCGTTCGTCGGTTCGGTTCATGCTCGCTCGCACGCTACGTGTGGTCGCCCCCAGTGTCTCAGCAGAAGTTTCCCCACTCCTCCCTCTCAAGTTCCGTACCCCCTTCAATCGCCCCCTTTCACAGCTTCAACTGTAACACGAGTGAGTGCGATAGTAGAAAGAAAAGCCCATAACAAAAAACGGCACTCATTAATGGAAGAACTCGTTTTTTGGCATCTCATTCGATTTTCCCCCAATCGGGAGTGCACAATTTTCGTCAAATTCGCTGGAGGCAGTTGCTGCTCGGCGCTGCTACAGTGATGAGTGGCGAACGGTTCGCGAAACCAATGCAATTTCCATACGAACCATTTGCAAGACTCTGAATGAATTTCAACAAATTTATTTCAGCGTCAATTGCATTACGCATACGCCGTGTACACTGTGTCTCTGTGTTTGTGTGTGTATTGAGCTGTCAGCTTTTCCGTGTATCAATTTAGCAATGATTATAATACATGCAATCCATATCTAATGACAACGTCTTCACTTTATGTTTGTGTCTTCGTTTACGGAACCAACAAGCGATCCACGCGTTCATGTCACTATTGCCAATGACGTTGAAGAGTAACCAAAAATAAAAATCAGAAAAGCAAATCGCAGAAATCGCTGATATACGATGCGATTGTCGTTGGCAATTCGCAAAAGACATTCAATAAGCGGTTCAGGGCTAAGAAATGAAGGTGTTGCCAATTAATATTTAAAGCGACGTTGTCGTAACGCGATAACTTGTTCCATATGCATACATACATATGTGCTGTATTATAATATCGCTTAAGTATTTCGGCTTCTTAGCTTATAATATTTTATTTTATTTCATTATTGCTTTTCTGATTATTGTCTTGTTGTCTCTGAAATGAAATGAAATGCTAAAAGTCAGTGCTAAAAATTTGCATATATTTTGTGCCCAAATCGGATAAACACGCTGTGATCTAAAATAAATAAGTACTTGTAATTACAATAAATTTTAAATTACATTTGTTTATAGCACTGATAAAATAGCGAATTAAAGCATCATTTAATTGCAATATTTAAGACGTGAAAAATCTACATAAATTGTATGCAACAAATATCAAATGCAAGAAAATGACAAATTCTTTTGCGCAAATAAACAATATAAAATCTGTCCAAAGATGGAAATACCAACAACAAAATATCTAGCCGATTATCTGTATGTTGTGCACGAGGATGTGCCCTTTCGATACTATCGGAAAGTAAGTTTATTAACTGCATGCAAAATAGCTAAAGATATATAAATACTGTTGTTATGCTTGGTTAACTAATAAGCGAGACATGCACATGATATGTCTATTAATAAATACGAGTATACTGATCGTATAGTGTGATCTAGTGTAATTGGACTGCGCTTGAGGTTGAGGTGTTTTTGGCGCTTTTAGCTTTATTTTGTTTACATTTTCGCTGTTTGCGGTTTTTGCGCTTTATTAACTACGCTCCGTTTTGGCGTCACGTTGTCTGTCTGTCCCTCCGTTTGTCTATTCGTCCGGATAACTGAGCGTCACTGAATGAATTTCACTTAAATTCGTAGCAAGCGAATTTATGTATATATAGGTTTTTTGCTGTAATTTCTGCTTCGAGCTGTTGGGTTTGCGTATTTTCTTTTATCTTTTAGTTTGTCGTTTACGTTTTTGAAAGTATTTACAACTGTAGTTGTGGTTGGCGGTGTTTTTGCCCCGCATCTAATGGGCTTATGCGGTACATTTTGCAGGCGTCGTCATTTTGGTCTCATCGCAGACCTTCCCATAATGGGGCGCTACTTTCTTTTGCCGCTCATTACGCGATAGATAAATACTACCACGAATTATAAGAACCCAAAATTGTGAGGAAGCTGTGCGTGTGTGTGTGTGACTCGTAAAACAAATAAACATTACTTAAAATAAATAAAAGCAATATAATTATTACACAAGCTGAAAGCGGAAGTGCCGGAAGTGATAATGACTCTCTTTTGTGGGTGGTTTGTGAGCTTTTTCTTTTCGCTAATTCGCCGGATGCTAGACACCTGTTGCTAACAACAAAGAAATAAAAATAATAAAAATAAACTTAAATAATTACTCTTTCTTTTTTGTCTTTTCGTTTGCAGACAAAATGCTCGGTCTTTCGTGGCCTTGTGCTCTGCATTTGCCTGAACGTCAGCTATGCGAATGTGGTGCGCTTCCCACGGGAACTGGATCGATATGGGTCGGCCTACCTGGTGCCGTATGTGATACTGCTGTTTCTAGTCGGTCTGCCTATGATACTGCTGGAGATATCTGTCGGTCAGTTTTTGGGCCAAGGGGCGGCGCACACCTGGCGTGCCTCGCCCATATTCAAAGGTAAGGCAACAGGTGGTTACCATTGGCTGCACATCACCACACGCAACTCACAACACACAACAGGTTGCAATCAACCCTTAGCGTCTGCAAAAGCTGTTTTAGTGCAACCCCCTGTGCTAAGGACTAAAGCTCACTTTTGGCGAAAGCTGCAGCGAGTGCACTTTTCCTTTGGCTTATAATTCTCAAGTTGCTGTTCCGATTGGTGCAGCATAAATACCGTTTGATTTTGGGGATACATTTGGGGCGGTCGTGCATTCGCAGTAACGACGGTTGGACACATCCCGTTAACCCAAATCTGAAATTGTGTCCGTTGGATGGCAGAGCAGAATAAGTTACGCAAAACAACTTTGGTCAAACTCCTCTGAAGCAAAAAAGCAAAAATCGAACCGAACAAAAAAAGCGAAACGCTTAATGCAGAGAGCAATATATATGTATGTATATATATAAGTATCGGTATATATATATATGCATATATACAAAACATAAAAACAACAACAAAAGTCTAAACAAGAATTCACGAAACGCAAAGATAAAAAAACAAACGACAAAAAGCAAAAATCTATCAGACCAAGAGTATATCAATGCAAACAAAAAAATCTTTAAAAGTATACATAAAAAAATACACCAAAAAAAAAAACGAACAAACTTAAATGTGACTTAGTAGGTAATGATCATCATCGTGTTTATCAGGACAAAATGAACAAAACAAAAAAACAAAAAAAATCTACTCAGAAAAAGCATACAAAAAAAATATTAAAACCTTCAAAATGCATTGGTGTGTGTGTCCCGTTCGTGTAATCGCTGGCGTGCCACTGTCGGCGCCTGTGACTCAAGGGCCGGCTGGACTCTGCCCGGGCTTCTCCCTTTCCTCTCCCGGAACATCAACTACGGCCCACAAACGTCCAGAAGAACAACAACAACAGCAACATTTGAGGCGCTGCTGCCGATGTCAGCTGTCAAGGTCAGGAGTAGCATTTCATCTAAGTTGTGGATAACGTGGATTAGCTGTTGAGATCCCCGGTACCAGACAATATATAAACATCATATGTCTATCCAGCTCGCCTAACGGAAACAGTTGCTGGCACGGCGCGTCCACTAAAAATAACCATAGAGACGTTTAAGGCAAATTCTAAATGAACAAAAAAAGTATAAACCAAAAGGAAAAAATCAATTGTAATGAGAAAAACAAACGATTCAAAAATAAGCAATATGAGCAACATACTTAATAATGGCAAAAAGCAAAAAATGCAACCAAAAAAATATAACTGCAAATTACGACACAACACCTTCGAAAAGACCTCAGTATAATACACATAATGCTGGGTGCTGCAGAGGAATGCCTTCGTTGTATCGCCCCTTTTTACTTAGTTTGTATTTGGACCAATTTGATTTTGTTAAAATTATAATACTAAAGTTTTACCTGATGCAATTTACATTGGCTTGAACAGTACAAGTACCAGAGTTTCCTAATCAACGACTGCAACTAAATTTACAAATAACCCTTCACTTGACTCAATAACGGATTAGAATTAGCTAAACCTAATGATTACTTAATGGGGTTTTTATGTTTAATAACTACTTTGATACATGATCCTAGTTAATTTCCAAAGAACCTAGGATTCATCAAGCAAAGAAAAGTATGGTGAATACCAGTCCAACCTATCGAACCTATCTACGGACCTCTATTTCTGCTTCATTTAAATAAACTTTAACTGGTTAATCGAAATATAAATTAATTGCAACTTTTAATAACTATTTTTATTTTATATTCCACTGCTCATTTAGGGGCCTGCATTATCAGCCGCTTTGCCTCATGGCTGTCGGCCATCTGGGTATCACTGCAGGCCGTCTTGGCGCTTGGCTATGTGGGAATGTTCGCCTCAAATACAATACCATTTCGCGAGTGTGTGGGCAACCTCAAGCTCAGTATGGTAAGTACTTGCTAATTAAAATACAAAACATTGGTAATTGTTTAATATTATAATTGTAACACTTTACAGAACGGCTACATGGTCACTGGCAACAGTGGACAGGAGTGCCTGCATCAGACCTTTTTGACGCCGTTTTGGCGTAATCCACTCTACTTTGGCCTGCTGGCAGCTGGCCTAATTGGTCTCTGGATAGTGGTCATGTTGTGGTAAGTAAATCAAGTAACTTAGATAAATATAATTTAATTATTTTTCTCAATCTTCCAGCACCCACAATGGTAAGATTTTACGCCGTAGTCTTTTCGTTTACGGCTTGGCGGGATTGCTACTGCTCTGTGTCTTGACTGGCTGGGAAGTGCGCAATTCGTTCTCACGTCACTACTTCCCACTGCTGTGGCCCTTTGATGGCCATCTGTTGACCGAGAGCAACATCTGGTTTAATGCCCTAATCCAGGTGCTGTTCTCTGTCAACTGCGGCTTTGGTTCATTGCCTATGCTGACAGGCAAGTTTCTGTACAAAGGCGATGCAGTGCGCACTTCGGTCGTTTATTTGTGCTTTAATCTGCTCATCAATGCCATTGCCGTGACTCTGTTCATGGTGCAGTTTGATGCCTCGGCGAGTGGATTAATGGATGAACTGAAGCCATTGACTGCCATTTATGATCGTGTCGTGTTTGGCGCCCAGTCGGAAGGAAATCTCGTCAGACATTTAATTCCATCGCTCATCTATGTGCTGGTCATACTCTCCGCCCTCGTATCCATCACTGTGGCCGTGTACACCTCGACGCGTCTAGTGCCACGGCGTCCCAACTATGTGGTCTGCCTGATAGCCTTGGTCGTGGCTGTCATGTCCTTTGCGGCACCCAAGTTCCTGATAGCGCGTGTCCTAGACTCGCGTCTGGTCGGCACTTTGGCCATTACGGCCTTGGTGTTTGAACTGATTGCAATCACTTGGATTTACGGAGCAAAGAACATATATACGGATCTGGAGTTCTCGATAGGACGTCCTATTTTCCGCATCTGGATGTGGCTGTGGTGCAGCTGTCCAGCTATACTGACGGGCATACTGGTCTGGTGGTGTGCCGACGACGATCAGTTCGATCTGCTGGCTGAATACCTGCCACGCTGGGCTCCCATATTGTTTGCCCTGGCGGTTATCCTAGTGATTGCGTGTGTGCAGATCTTCCGACAGGTGGAGTACAATTTCTTTGGCATGATCTGCGAAGCCTCTAAACCAGCCAAGGAATGGGGACCAGCGGATCCATTGGCTCGTCACTCCTGGAAGCAGTGGCGTTCCGTCTGCCAGGACACAGGACGTCGTGACTTTACGCTGCGCCGTCGAGGCACACGGGATTACACGCATTCCATCAAGAAGGGACAGTATTCGAGTGCCCAGAAGTTTGCGGCTAATGGACAAACACCACACGCGCATCAGACGCATTGGAAGTCCTCGACGCCGGGCAACAGCTCACCCAACTACAGTGGGTCAATGTTCGGGGACTCGGCTATTGAGGAGGACATCAGCGTGGACAAGTTTCCAGGCATCACACAGCAGTACGTGCCATTCCAGGCCAGCGATGGCAAACCACTCAGATATTCGCAGCGTGCCCGTCAAACAGCCCAGCCACAGACCTTGGGCAGACCACCGCCAGGGCCAGCAAGCGTGGAGAAACACCGCGAGGTAGTCTACATTAGGCGTCTCTCGGATGGCGGCAGTGGGAACCATTCGACCCGCATCGAGATATCGCCCTCCAATGAGTCCATTAGCTATGGCAATGGCAAAGTGAATGGCAATGCCAATTTGGCCATGTCTCGCAATCCTTTGGGTCGTTCCACGGGCTGTCTGGCTCCAGCTCCGGCGCCGGCGCTGCATTCGGCTGGTAATCACATTAAGCGATCCGCCAGCTCAGTGGTAAATGTGAACAGTAATAAGCTACCTCCGCCCACGTCTGCGGCCGCGAGCGATCACATTTGTTGGCGCAAATTCAATGTCAATCCCGAGGAGTACTCGACGGAGCTGTAAACTAAACCGCAAATCGCGCAAACGAAGCATTCACATTCAAAAGACTTGTTGCATCCAAAATAAATGTATCTGAATCTGTTTGAAACTAAAAGCAGATTTATCATTAAGTTAACGAATTACAAACTATGCCCATACTAAAAAAATGCAAAGTGTATCTTCTAGTTGTTTGATCTGTACATAAAAGAGCATGATGTCCTAGCATTAGTTTAACTGTTAGTCCTTTAATGTATTAAGCGAAATTTTTTGATAATCATGTAATTCTGTTGTCATTCATCGTCTCGTACGTGATCCTTGGAGGATTTCAATCATGTAGTTAAGCTTTATGTTTAGTGAATGTGTGTGCATGTGTACTAATTGTCTGTATGTATCTGTTTGTGATCTATGTATCTGTGTGCCTGTGAATCTATATACTAACCAATTAAGTAGCTGTATGTATTATGTTTTAGTTTGACTTTATTCTAGTTTAGTGCGTCTAATTGTTAAGTGAATTGCACAACGATTACGAAAACGATCTTTTGTAATAAAACATACAAATAGTAAATTATAAAAAATATTGTGTTATTTTTTTTATGTTAACTAAAATGATTGGCATTGTGTGAGTGTTGTGAAAAGAGGTTTCAAAATACTTCTAAATATTTAATGGTTATTCAAAAATCGTTTTTTGCTAATTTTATATAAATTTAATTTTTTAAACGCGATTTTTTCAACTCAGGAAACGTTTCTTTAGAATTTAACAATGGAATACATCAAGAGTAGTGCGTTATTATTTCCTTTTTAAAAATACTACAGTATCTTTTAGCCAAATCGTTTCTCAAAATTTAAATATTTGTTACATAATTGTTATTTCATCGTTATTTAACCACGGTGCAATGGCAACGAAGCCATTTAAAAATACAGCCTAAAACTATGCTACAAAATTTTTCAATTCAATTTCCGAGTTCTCTGCAAGAATTACAGTAAATCTTAAAAACCTGATTTTGAATGATTAAATTAAAATTGCGACAATTATAAAAAATAAAATTATGTACTTAAGTGAATATATAATTTTGGTATATTGACGTTTTGTATTCTTAGGAATTGATGCTCATTTTTAAATAAAAAGGTTGATACTGTGGATATGTCGAAGTATTCGCCTACGACAAAACGGTAAATCAATAAAAAACAATTACGCCCACATTAAAAAAAAAAAAAAAATGTTTTCCAATATTTTAAGTAGCCTTAAAATTTGATACGTGATACGCGATAAAATACAAGACTGTTGAGAACGTTTTAACGGTTGCAATATAAAAACTATAATTATTAATATGCGTATAAGCGAAATTAAAAAAAATTTATAAGCATCATGTGTTGCTTTGTATAAACAATGGGTATTCATTAAACATATTGTCTACAAGCATAAAAGACATAATAATTAATGTGTGCAGATGTTAATTCAGTTGGTTCCATACAAATTCGTTGCCGAGGAAAGAAGAATTCAACAGCAAATAGATGGTGCCATATCTAATGGATAAACAAGTGACTGATTTATGTCTTATGATATTAGTGAAAATCATTAATGCTCATACTAAAATACTACAAAAAAAAACTAATGCTAATCGATGCTCAACAGGTACACTTTGCAAGCTGATCATCGCGATGGAAATACGTATCTCGTACGTGCATAAGTATCTTTTTGCTACCTATGTATCTGTGAAGTTGGCTTTGGCAGTGCGACCACAGTGCTTCCTCTGTTTTGCATAACACAAGAAATGTTGTGGCTTTTAAAGCAAATGTAAGAATGTATTTGTCTACGTATGTATATATATGTTCATGTTTCCATCTGACGTATTTGCGGGCTGATGAATTTTATACAAATTTGATACACTCGAGGTGAACTTGATTTTTAGTTTGATGTTGTTGTGGTGTTAGTTTTGTGGCTGTTTCTGCTTTTTAGTTTTTTTGTAGTTTTTTGTGAAATATGTAGAAGCATCTTTGCAGAAGCGGCTCAACGAGTTTTGTTCGCAACATTATACGAAAACGAAATTCAAATTAAAGCTAATAAATAGTTAGGCGTCCATTTTATGTGGCTTTTGGATGCTAAAGACGGCGGCCCCAGCCATAGACACAGCCACAGCCACAGCCACAGCCTTTGCCTTAAACCAAAATTATATTTTATTTACTTATATTTATCTCGATTTGATTTTAATTTGATGCTACTCACGTATAAAACGCTTTAGAAAACTTGTCTGCCAAATAACCTTCAGCTGACAAACCAGACGCAACGGAGTCTGATGCCCCTTAGAAAAGTGTCAATTGTGCTTATAATTATGGCCATATAGTTATAGTATTTCATATATGAAGGATCTGCTATCTAAAATTATTGTAGCATACTTTTCTGAAGTAGATCACTCCTCGCTTTGTTATGCGGAAACTCAAGCAATTGGATCACGTTCAAAATCAATTTACAGATAAATCATTTTGAAATGTTTGTTGCCAAAGGCGTCGAACTTGAACTCCAAATGAATTCAACGGCAAACAGTAGACGTCAATAAAATGGAATCGAATTAAGTATCTAAGCTCTTAAAAAAAAGGGGAAAAATAAAATCAAAAGTCAAATTTGGAAATTTGCATGCAAAACTTGTAAATTATGGGGCGTAGAATTTCAGGTCTGAGCTGGAGTCGGATAGCCTATCTGTCTGAATGGCCCAAGCACGATGTAAGGCTATACAGATACATATGTATCTGTAAGCTACACAATTTATATATATTTAAGTATATATATATATTTTGATTGGTATTAAGAAGCGAACCAGTTCGCTTTTAAATTAAATAACCCGTTCGGTTTGTCGTTTATTTAAAATTAATTTTCGGTTTTCGATTTTTTTATTTGTCGCAGCTCGCACAAATTTGGCCAAGACGCGTAGAATGTGTTTAGCAGCCAGTTGAACCCGCCGTTACACACAGATACAAATACACACATGCAAATAACTTTATATGTATACATTATGTATATATGCTGAGTTTATGTATATTTCTAATTTGCCTTTGTTTTGACTTGGCGCACAGTTCACTTAACAGCCTTGTGTCTGTCGGCGCGTGTGAACAAAGATGCTCCAATTTTTTGGTTTGATTTGCACTTAAAATTTGGCTTCTTCTTTTTGAGTTTTCTTTGATATTTTATATTTTATATACAACTAGGCTAATTTACCAGCCCAGTAATCGAGTTGTTTTCGACTCTGATGTGCATGACCATAAATCAAATCTCAAAACTGTTTTTTGTTTCAGTTTCAGTTTCATTTTCTGTTTCTGTTTCACTTTCAGTTTCAAGTTGAACGTTTTGAGTTGCTCTTGAATCGTTTTCAAAACCAATTGAATAATTGACTCAATCATACACTTTTGATGATCACTTGACAGCTGTCAAGCCCTGCTGCTAATTATAATTATAAGCTTAAATTTATTGTATGCCATCAACTTCTTAACTTTCGCTTCGCTGCTGCTAAAAAAAATGTGTGTAAAGTATTACATAATTTCCCACAAATTGATTCTGAGAGCAACAGGTTTTCTGCGGAATTCGATAAAAATCTCGACACCGACACAGATTCCCCAGCTAGTGACCCTCGGGCCAGACCAGGCCAAACCAGAAGAGACGAGACCTGAGCAGAGACCTGGCCAACACCAAGTGCCAAGTGAATTGGCCAGGCACAAGGATTTCAATGCCAATGCCCGGCAATTGGGGCAATAAATTGCCATTCCCAAAACTGGTTGCGGTTGGCCTGAAATGTCCTTGATGCGTTTTATTAATGGTCGCTTGCAGTAAACGTGTTTTCTGGGCCACCTTTGCCGTGGACTTCCCAAAACGATGAAAAGAAAACGAAACAAAACAGCAGTGATTACGGGTTTTGGTGTTTTTAACTGAAATTTCACAGCTACTTCATAAATTTTATAATGGCATATACTATATACGGTGGATGTATATTAAAAATGCATAAATAAGAAAATAAATAAAGCACCGTTAGTAAACTGTGTATGTAATTAAAGACCTATAAATTCATTTAGTTATTCATAACGTTTCTTTAAAATGCTACTCAATACACCTAAATTTATGTGATCTCCAATTATTATTTATACAATTTATTCCATTGCTAATTACATAAGTCGAAAACAACAAGATCAAAATCGAGTCTTAAGCTTATTGTATTTTTGGTTTGCTTTCATTAAACAAGAAGAAATCCAAATAGGATGCAAGTGATTAGCATAAAATAACTGTCCAAGCAGAAGATTTAGCAATAAATAATTATTGAGCATTAGCAATGTTAAGAAAGAAATCAGGTTAAATAAATTACCTCACACGCGATACAATAAAATGAAATAAAAAGTGAATGATATGATGAAAGAAGCTTGAACTTTGCCGTTCATTTATAAATCAGGAATTTCAATTGCTTCAAACAAATATATACAAATTATATTTAATTTGGTTTCAATATAATTTACATAATTGAATTCGCGATTAAAAAAACTTTACTTTCCTAAGACCTTGAGCAAATGTTTTGTTTTAAAACAAATAAAATAAAAATAAACAATGTGAAGACAGACAAATAAGCAGCTATTGTATGTGTATTAATCCAGTTCTCAGCCATCGATTGCATATACTACTCTATATTTCTACTGAGTTATATAGTTGTATGTATTTGGACTTCCTTAAACATGGCTAAGACTAGTGTAGATTTGAAATGTGATGCCGAACTAGTTGGTCTGGTTGTCTGATTGTCTGGTTGTCTGCTGGATTTGCTTATTTACATAAATATAAATCTAAAGCAGCTTGACAAGTAATAAAATTTGTTCTGCCTTGACTGGTATGTTGATTCATTTCGAGCTTGTTTATATAAAGGATACATTTGCATAAATCATAAGCACAATTAAAGATGTCCAAAAAAATCACACACACGCACAGTCGCACACCCAAATCGCTTCATTCTTTGATTCTGCTGACGCAACTGACCAACGAGACATTTGAGTGGAAATTAATATATATAAATGTATTTAATGTGGTTTCTATAAAGATCCGCTAAATTTAAATACATATCTTTGTTGGACATCTTTTTGGTTTGAATAGACCATTATAAATATTCAGCAAGCCTATTCTCATGTCAGCTCTTTTAACATTTTTTGTTCCCCCTCCTCAAAGAGAAGTGAGAAAAAAATGCTTGATTTTAATTTTAATCGTTAGTGCGTGCAGGTGTTTAATTACTAGGATTAGATAGACAAACATAGCTGTAGGTCGAGAATCATCTATAACCCGAACACCTGAATGGAAAGATTTACGGCTCACAGTGGCAGCTATACAACATATTCCGCTAATTAAATGCGAAATTTGCTCCGATAAAACTTACAAATTATTTCCGCACCCAAAATAAACAAACAATAAACAGTGAATGGTTTGCATTAAATTTAGCTAATTTTAGAGCTATCCAATGTATCACAATGGTGTGTTAAATGTGTCTAGAATATGAATCTTAGTCTGAAACTAAATCTGGTTAGACAACGCATCACGGTGCAGCATCCACAGTGGCTTTGGGCCATGTCATGGACATCGGGTGCGTTAATTTTGACAAGCCAGTTTTGTAATTAATTTTAATCAATTTTATGCACATGATTTGTCCATTTGATCGATCCATAAAATCAACACGTCCTTCGACTCATTTCTGGCAGATTCAATAAAATTGAAACATCAGTCATTGTGTGGCAAGCTCAGCGGCTGATGCACCATGATGTGTCAGAAAGTAAAGTATTTAAATTTTCCTTTCCTACCAAATATTTGGAAAATATTTGCAGTTTTTTCCTCTTCTGATTTTCTATTTTACAGCCCATCTTTATATTTCTCAAAGTCTTGTCTCACAATGACGAATCCAAAATGTCAGCAAGTCGCCAAGTGTCATTGCCTCCGAGAGCAGATGTGCACAGCAAGTTATGACCCGAATTGTTTCAAGTCGTCACCAACATCACACATGTCTATACAACTGATGGGTCCATCTGTCCAACATCTGTAACTTTACCTGGGTGGAGGTATCTTTGATAGCTTGGCTGCCATTAAAAAGAACAATTAATAGGCGGATGGATAAGTATCTAAATATCAACTGATGGTCATCCAAGTAATTAGCTTCTTAAGGGTGACTTCCTAATGCCAAAGTCATAACATCTACATATGTCTATGTTTCATTTAAGTGCAACTGCATAGCACTCATTTGTAAACATTACGTTAATATGTTAATATGAAGTTTATAGCTAGTTTTTAATGACTACTAACACACTTTGTTGATTCTTAAGTGCCTCGAATAAACGCAATTTGATAATGTCATTAAAGTCAAGCTCTACACTTGCCAAATTCAAGTTCTAAATATTCGATTTTAAGCTAAACAAAAAGCAGCGACTATATAAAAAATAACTTCAACAAGCTCTTAACAAGTTTCATTCTTTATTAGTACTTTGAAATCAAATCTAAAGATCAATACTTTTTTGAAATGACGAACAAGCTTTTTTAAAAACTTAATTTAATTTATTCAAATAAATAATAGTTTTCATTACAATGGAATAATTTAGTTGCTATTTGTTTGTTTTAGGAAATGTGTTTCCATAACTCGATTCAGCACTTCCAGAACCAGTTCAGAGTTCTAGAAGCCTCCAAATTGAACCAATTTTATGAGCTTCTGATTAAAGCACAACTTCCGCATTTGGATCTCAAAATACGTCAATCAATGTATCTAGTTTAAAGACTTGTCTTTTCTCACAGTGTATGTTTGCCAAAAAAAGGTTCTAGACAACTAAATGCAAATGCAAACAAGTTTTGCTCTTAACAGGTGTTTTTTTAAGTACACAAAAGTATCTAAATGTTAGAAAGTGACAACCTTTCACTTTCTTTTCGCTGAGTCTCGGCGTGGAATCCTTTTGTTTTCTATAAAAAAGCAAGAGTGTTCATTGAGTTAAAAATAAAACGAGAACTTGTCGTATACAATGTTTAAATGAAACAAAGACAAATCCAGTTTTTGTTATTCATTATTAATATTGCATTCATAATTCAGTTGGTAATTTAATTAACCGTTGATTCTGTTGTGAAGTGTGTACGATATTTCTGGAAAGATACGAGAGTTTAGCACCTCATTGAAGACTGAGCTAGATAATAGAGTAAATATTTAGCTACAACTAGAAGCTGTTTAATCTGACAAATATTGAGCTTGTCGCGTGGGCAGCACATGCCCAATTGGTCGAGTTTTGAGCACTGCCATTGATGCTTTGATGCGTGACTGGAGATCGTGTTGTTTTGGGCAGTAGAAGTAAATAAATAAATAAATAAATAAATGCAGCTTATTATCTACTTATGTGTGTTATTTAAAAAAACAAAAAGAGTGAAAAAATCAAACCCGTTTGGCTCGCAAAAATGATGCGCCGCGGCCTCAACTTGCACCGACTGCGACTGCGATTTCAACTCGAGCTCTCATCTTCACATCTCGAAATCTCTGCATCTCTATCTTTAACTGGCTGCAGCATCTTTTTTTTAATAAAAACTAAATGTGTTCGGGCGATTTTCGAGCGTGTGTGTTTTGTTTTTGTTTTTGTATTTTTTATTTATTTATTTTTTTTTATTGACAGCGCATTTTGCGTTTAAAGGTCATTTGGTTATTGGGGCTGCAGCGTCTGTGTACGCGCCTATCTTAACATTCAGAGCTCAATTCCAAAGTTGGAATTGGATGCCACGACTGACCCAAGAAAACATCACGCACCAGCAGCAGCTCAACCGGTTCATCTAGGCCTAAGCTTCACTGTAATCCCCGCCAGGCGACAAGTAAGACAAGCAATTGGAACTGCATGCAATTTAACTGATTAATGCACTTAATTTCACCTCAACTAACTCCTAGGCACCTTATCTCTTAGATACACAGATGCTAACAAATATTTGCCTTTTGCCGTGGTTCAATTGAAGCCTTGAAAGCGATTGCCAAAATTACAACACAGCGGTCCGAATGTTAATCTCGTTTACAAATTAGACACTGCATGACAATATGTTTAACACTCAAGACGAGCACATTCCATCATTTGTGTTAGCCCAAAAAAAAAAAAAAAAACTATATACTTGTTTCTCAAACAGAAACTAGAAAACAAAGAAGGAGAAAAAAGGCGTAAATGAAATACGAGTATTTTAGGCTAAAGTTGGTTAAATGTCTAAATGGCCAAGTGTCTGCTAGTCGCTGGTCATTTAATAAATGTGCTCAAATAAAAGCAGCTAACTAAAAATATCAATAGCATCAACATCTAACATATTTAGCACTGACAATTGGACAGCTGTTAGCTGGAATTTTGATTTGGTTTGAGGGGGTTTTTTTCTAATTTTTTAATAATCAATATTTTGTGTATTGTTTTTAAATGCGTGTACTAATGTTATGCGACTGTTAAGCTGCCTCAACATCAAGAGCAAGAGCAGCAAGCAGCAGCAGCAAAAACAACAAATAATTGCGACGATGAGTTCGTCTGCAAAGCTGCTAAACGACTGGGCCTGGGCCTGGGACTGGGCTTTAGCTTGAGATTGAGTTTGAGATTGAAACCGAAATTGAAACCGAAACTGGCACCGGTTGGTCAGTTGTTTGTGCTGTTGTTGGCGTCAGCGTCGTCTTCTGTTGCCAACAGCAGCAGCAGCAGCCGAAGTCATAGCAACAGCAGCATCTTCACTCTGTCCAAGTGTTAACAGCTGTCGCCCAAGACGTCGCAGCAGGCAGAGGAGATGACAGCGGCAGAAGCTGAAGCAGCAGCAGCGGCGCCCCGAGTATATATAAGTAGAGAATCTACAAGTTTTGATGCTTTAGTTGCTAGCCCAGAGTCGACCCAGAAGTTGAAGCAACTTTATTTTGCTTGGCATCGATCAAAAATTCAATTGACCATTGAATTTTGATACGATCGGAACACAAGGATTATACACATATAACACCGTCGTTACACCGTTATTATCGGGATATATTAATAAACAGCTGCCGTCTGTTGCAGTTCAAAGTGCTCACAATGGTAACTAAAATTACTTTTAGTTGCAAACGCAATAAAAGAAATATAAGAAAAACCTACAGACAATTGTGCTAAACAAATACAAAGTGCCAAACCAGAGACTTAAATCGATTGAGAGAAAGAAGAGAAGGCAGAGAGAGAAAGAGAGAGAGAGCGAGAGGCAGAGAGATAAGTGAACGAAACAACAAACCGACAATAAACTAAATCAATTACTTTTGAACGATTGCTTATCTAACTTGCTGCCCAAGTGACATTTAAAGAGTTTAAGTTTTCTAACCAACGTTTTGTTGTGCAAAAGCAGCAAGTGTTTTAAAATGACCAAACGGCAGAATCAACAGTTTAGCGAGACTTTTGCAAATATTACGCATACGCTCGGGGCGCCCACGTGGACAGTGTTCGCTGCTCAGTGCTCAGTGCTGGCTGTCAGAATTTGTGTCTTAAATCATTAACATGGCTAACAGATGGGTCAGGTGCAAAAGCAGAAGCTGTAATCATTTGAGTTTCTATGTCATATAAAATTAAAACTTGTTTGCAAATCTTTTGCAGAAAAAAAATTGAAAATTTTTCCATAATTTCATGGGTTGACATTTGAATTGGCGGCATATTTAGACAAATGACCATTAAGATTTTGCCTTAAGTAACATGTGTATTTTTGTAATATTCTTGAAAGACGATCATCGTCAGCTTTGTCGTTTTGCTAGTCAGTTGATGATCAGCAACAAGTTCGTTGCCTAAGTCTTTTGATTGCAACAGAGTTTATCGGTAAATGATCAAAGCTTTAATTGTAAGAACCGCCTCAGCGCAAGGTTAATCATTCATTTGGGTTAAACTGCGATAATCTAATGAACTTTGACCATTTGTGATACTGAAAATTTAATTATAAATGTTTACATATCCTTTTTAGATTATCATTTCTAAACTGTTATACAATCTACTGCTTTCCTACTACATAAACGAGTTCATTCCATTTCCTTTTCCTTCGTTTACCATACAGTTTTTAATATCCTGCATATCTTATCTTTCAAATCGATGTAAGTTTGTCAAAACAATCGGTTTTAATGATTGAAAACCCGTCAGTTCAAGAAAATGCGTTACATTTCGTCATTTCCGTCGACGGTTTGACCCAAATGTGCGTCATTGATGAATTCCCAATACGAACCCAAGGTCATTGTTATGTGTAAAATTAATTAATTAACTATAAATTTACATAATAGATGAATCGATTAAAAGCACATGTCTATCAAGTCGGTTCAAATCGAACAAAAAGCAGAAATAAGATAGCTATTCGCAGTCAGAATCTTTCTCGAACATTCCATCAGTCAGAACTCAGTTTACAGCCCTCGCTGTGACTAAATTTGCCAATTATTGTGCTCATAAATAAGCTTAGCGAATAAGATTCTAGTCCTTTCACTTTCGCAACAAATCCCAAAGTGCTAACCACGCGATTGTCCCTCAAGCTGTTTGTTGGAATATCCAAAAATCTGAATACCAAACAAGTTAGAATATCACCAAATTCAAGTTCATTAACAACAACAAAAAAAAGTTTAACTCATTTACATTTAAATAATATATAAATTTATATTTTTTTCCTCCCGCTTTTGTGTTTTAGCGACATGTCAAAATTTGGCAAATCTTTTAAACATATTCTAAAGAGTTAGTGATTCTTTCATTGTATGGGTTGGGCAAAGAAATTTGTGTATAAGCGGGAACTGAAAACCGATTTGATGGCAGTCTCTGCCAATGATTAGTGCGTATGCTAATTTTGGTGAGCGTTGACTACAGATTTTCTCACTTTATTAATGGCCGATGGCTATTATTATATAATTCTGCGGCATTTGATGGCTAAAAGTAGTCAAACAGAACTTTTTGGCCATCCGGTTTGCTGCATAATTAGTTGCTTTTTTTTGTCCATGCATAAATCATATACCATATATATATCTTGAAGTGATCAAAAAATTCTTTAGCTAAAGTATTTGGAAATCCGTCTGTCTGTCCGCAAATTAATTGCAGTTCTAAGCACATTTACCACTTTCGTTATCGTTGAAGATAGCGTTGAGTTAAAGTTAGTGCTGACGTTGACAGCATTTTAAGATGACCTTGTCGAAATTTTAAATGGCAATCGCATAAAATGCTAATTATCAAACATTAGATTCGTTGACAGCCCTAGCGGAAGACAGCGCTGGATATGACTTAATATCTTTGCATTTTGGTCAAAACGATCTCTCTGTCTCCAAAGTAATTAATGATTTCACCTGCATTTATGTTTTGATTAGCCTTATGCTGAGAAATGTTCAAAAACAAACAAAGACAGCAACAACAACAACAACAACAACAACGACAGTATTTAAATAAGTTATTTGAATAAACTATGGATCTGCTCGGCTTAGTCGATGACTACCGTGACCTAGAGATGCTGTCAAAGTTGAATGTCTTCAACTTTACACGTTAACATTTTAGGGTAATTTATACCATTCATGTTGTTGTTGTTGCTCTTGTAGTTTTTGGTTTGAATACTTCATCTAAATGCCTGACATCGTCTGAACTTTAAACGTGTTTTTTCGTGTAAAGTTGCCTTGCATTTAGGCCTAGAGCGTTAAAAGCCGTTTAGCATTAGCTAACAATTCGATAAGGCAATTAGAAATGACTCCAATCAGGTGTTTAGGGTCAAATCTTTTGCAATTCTTTTACTAACTTTTTCAATTCTTCTTGTTCTTCATCTTCTTCTTCTTCTTCACAGAGAAGTGCACTTTTTGTCTTGGCGCTTTGCGTTGTGGCAGTTGCCACCGCATCGGCTGATAACCACGAGGTAAGTTGACCTTCGATTCTTTGGGTTCTTTGCTTGATAGCTTGATCCATTTTAGCGCAAGGTTCGTGCTGCCGAGGGATACTTCTACCCTCCTCCAGATGTACCATTCGAGTTGCCAACCAGGCCACCAGTAACCAGGGCTCCATCGACAAGGCCTCCAACGCGCCTGCCCCCCACTTATCTGCCACCAACCAACAAGCCTCAGCCTCCAGTGACCACCACTCGCAGGCCACCACCTCCACCACCAACAACTCGTCGTCCAGCACCACCACCGACGTACTTGCCCCCCACGAATAAGCCTCAGCCTCCCGTGAGGACCACAACTCGTCGCCCACCACCTCCACCACCGACAACGACTCGTCGTCCAGCACCTCCACCAACGTACTTGCCACCTACAAACAAGCCACAGCCTCCAGTCAGGACTACAACACGTAGACCACCACCTCCACCAACAACCAGGGCTACCACCAGGGCTACTCCTCGTACTACTCCAGCTCCTACTTACTTGCCACCCACCAACAAGCCACAGCCTCCAGTCAGGACTACAACACGTAGACCACCACCTCCACCAACAACCAGGGCTACCACCAGGGCTACTCCTCGTACTACACCAGCTCCTACTTACTTGCCACCCACCAACAAGCCTCAGCCACCAGTGACAACGACTCGCAGGCCAGCACCTCCACCAACAACCAGGGCTACCACCAGGGCTACCACTCGGGCTACAACCAGGGCTACTCCTCGTACCACCCCAGCTCCCACTTATCTGCCACCCACCAACAAGCCTCAGCCTCCAGTCAGGACTACCACACGTAGACCACCACCTCCACCAACAACCAGGGCTACTACCAGGGCTACTCCTCGTACCACCCCAGCTCCTACTTACTTGCCACCCACCAACAAGCCTCAGCCACCAGTGACAACGACTCGCCGGCCAGCACCTCCACCAACAACCAGGGCTACTACCAGGGCTACCACCCGTGCTACAACCAGGGCTACTCCTCGTACCACCCCAGCTCCTACTTACCTGCCACCCACCAACAAGCCTCAGCCACCAGTGACAACAACTCGCAGGCCAGCACCACCACCAACAACGACTCGTCGTCCAGCACCTCCACCAACAACCAGGGCTCCAGTTCGTACAAGCACTCCAGCACCAACCTACTTGCCTCCTACCAACAAGCCACAACCTCCAGTGACTACCCGTCGCCCAACTCCACCACCTACCAGGGCTACCCCACCACCAACCAGGGCTACCCAGCCTCCAACCCGCCCACCGACCCGTCCCCCAACTCGCCCACCAACCCGTCCACCAACACCACCACCAACTTACTTGCCACCCACCAACAAGCCTCAGCCACCAGTGACAACAACTCGTAGGCCAGCACCACCCACTACCAGGGCTACCGTTCGTACTACTCGTGCCACAACACCAGCTCCAACTTATCTTCCCCCTACCAACAAACCACAACCTCCAGTGACCACCCGTCGCCCAACCCCTCCACCTACCAGGGCTACTCAGCCTCCGACCCGTCCACCAACTCGTCCACCCACTCGTCCCCCAACTCGCCCACCAACACCACCACCAACTTACTTGCCACCCACCAACAAGCCCCAGCCACCAGTGACAACGACTCGCAGACCTCCACCACCACCCACAACTAGGCCTCCTGTGCGTACAACTAGCACACCTGCCCCTACGTACTTGCCCCCTACCAACAAGCCACAACCTCCAGTGACTACCCGTCGTCCAACTCCACCACCCACCAGGGCTACCCCACCACCAACTAGGGCTACACAGCCACCAACCCGCCCACCGACTCGTCCCCCAACTCGCCCACCAACCCGTCCACCACCGACTTACTTGCCACCCACAAATAAGCCCCAGCCCCCAGTGACAACTACTCGTAGACCAGTACCACCACCAACTTACACCACAGCTCGTCCCACTTTCCGTACCACACCTGCTCCTACGTACTTGCCTCCTACGAACAAGCCACAGCCTCCTGTGACTACTCGTCGCACCACTCAGGCACCGACGACTCGTCGCCCAACTGCACCACCTACCAGGGCTACCCCACCACCAACCAGGGCTACTCGTCCACCGACACTACCTCCCACGTACCTGCCCCCAACCACACAGAGGATAACGACACGTGCCACAGTGCCCACAACTCGTAGGACCACGCCATACGTTCCCCCACCAACCAGGGCTAGCGTGCCACCACAAACGACTAAGCACCAGGGCTACCAATACCCCAAGCCCAGCATTCCCTTTGACTTCTAAGCGCCCGGTTAACTAGCTCAGTTATCGCCGTCGATGATTTCAACGACGGACAAATGGGTGACATTTCATTTCATTTTAATTGAAATAATATTGTCTAATTAGGGGATGCAATAACTGATGCTCTTTTTTAAATAATAATAAAAAAACCAAGTATATCTAGCAATGCAATGCCAACCATATCTCTAGGGCTAGATATATCTAGTCAATGCAGTCAAAATGATTTATAAAGCGTTTTCCAAAAGGGTGCTCCAAAATCCAATTAAGCAAACGATGCGAAGCCAATGAACCATCAGCAAGAAATGTAACTCGTTTGATTTTTTTTATTAATTAATTATTGAACCACATACTCATACAATTAGGGATCAATGTATCAACTTTGTAAATCTAAAGTCTATACCTTTTCCCCTTCCCCACACCACCCGCTGCGAAAAAAGATACAATCTTGCTGTGCTTCAAGTTTCGTTCGCCAAAACGCCTCAAGACTATTTAGCTCTATATATTGAAATAAAATGAATATCTTTTATACAAATTTCCAAAAACCCCGAACAATAAATTAAGTTTATCGAATGTTTTATTTGGTGTTTATTTGGAGTGTATTGCAGATTGGATTGAACATAAGTTGTAAGTGCATTGAAAAGTATCTAAGCTTTATAAAAATAAATGTAGTAATCATTAATTAAGTACTTTTATAATAATTAGTATAATGAATGAGTATTTAAGTTGTTGGCTACTAACCGACCAATCTAAGCAGCTCATCAATCGAGTGCAATTTATGTTTTCTATTCTTTAATTTAGCATATAATTTTATGCTATAGTTAGGAGTATCTCGGGTTTTTCATGGTGTCTGCATTTTGATTCGCCAAATATCTCTTTCTTTTAAACACATCGGCAGCACGAAAACATTTAATTAATTAATATATTTATGTAGTTTGCTTTCGTATCCACACACTGCTCTGTTGTATTGTTGATCGTTGTTAAACTTTCTAATTAGTAAACTGCAAGTTTTTTAGGGGCTGTTTGGCCAAAACTGCAGGCAGTCGTCTTTGCGATTCGCGATGAGGAAGTCGCGTCAGGTGCACCAGCTCCAGATACCAGCGATACCAAAACAGCGAGACGGTTAAAGCAAATCGCAGTGTGGAAAAATGTTTAGAAGGCCACTTGGAAAGCCAGAGCCAGAGTTAGTTCAGAGCGCACGGCTGGTTCCTGATCCTGCAGGAGTTGGCTTTAAAAAGGCTAACGGTGGCAATTGCCAGCGGATTATGGGCCTAATATTTGTGTACACAATTGTAAGGCAGGTGCCTATGAGCACAATGCTGTAATATTAATGCCACTTTCAATTTTTACAGATGTCTCTTATGGTAGTCAAGGTCGTCTCCACAACAGCACAGCAACAACAACAGCAACAGTTACCCAACCACATTGAGCCGACGGCAGGTCAGACTGAGATTGAAACGGTGACAGCAACAGCGACGGCAACGGCGTCTCCAACTGGTGCCGAAAGTGACAACTTAACGCAAGACGCGGAACGTCAAAACATTGAAAAGATGCGTGCCAAGTTACAACAATTGCAGCACGAGCAGCAGCAACAGTATCGCCAGCAACAGTTGCAGATGCAGCTACATCTACAGCAAATGCATCAACAAATGCAGCTGCAGTTGCACTCGAATGCTATGGACATGCAAAGGGGAGTGCCCGAAGGGGTAACAGAAGCTGAGCGAGAAGCTGAAGGAGCTGCTGGCGAAACTGCTTACTTATTGGAGCGTGCCGACGATGTTGCGCCCATTTACGGAACATGGCGCACGAAAGCGAGACGACCTCAGCCACCACCAGCTGCAACAGGTTTGCAGCACGCAACATTGCTGACTGATGGCGATGCCAACACCAACACCCACAGCAACACTAACAACCACTTGGATGATAGCCATCTGTATGAGCGTCTACCGAAGCGATCTGTTACCATGACGCCTCTGCGGGATCAGCTGGCCAGGCCGCCACGCCTCTCTACGCAGCGCCCACCCTCGGTTAGCATGTTGCGCCGTCAGTTCTCGGAGACACCCGGCAGCTTGGCGCTGCGTGAGGATTACAGGGACTTCAAGCCGAAGCCGTTTCACTTTCCCTTTGAGGGTCCGCTGCCCGAGCATTTCAAAAAAGGCGAAGCGGAGCGTCCCCATTTGGGCATAAATAATATACAGGATATACTGCACAATCTGCACATCGGTAGTGTAATGCCTAGTAAGATGACATCTCCGTCGCTGGTCATGATGCCCACGGGCTTGCACATAGCTGGCAGCTATAAGAATCTCAAGTCGAGTGGCATTGCCAACTTTTTACGTGGCAAGCGCAGCAAGAAGCAGATGCAGTTCAGCATTCCGCTGCCAATGCTGCAAATGGGCATGCCCATGTCCATCTATGGCGGCGCTCCGCATCAGCGTGTTGCCATTGAGCAGCTGTATCCTTTCAAACCTCGCTCACCGCAGGATATCAATCTGTTGGCCATGCAGCCTCCTGTGGGCAAGCCGAACTCCAAGAAGCAGAAGAAGAAACAACAGCAGCAACTGGCCCAAAGCAACTACAACATGTTGCTGGAACACGGCAGTCAGCAGCACTATGTGGCCGATCCCTTCCTGCAGAGCTTTCCGCCGCTGATTACGCTAAATGCCACAAGACAGCCGCAGCACAAGAGAGTTCCATTCAAAGTAAACCTGGATATTTACCCAGTGCTGCCTCCCTCACGTCCAACTTCGGTGCTGCGTAATCCCTTCCAGGCTGAGTACTCGATGCCCTCCAGCTCTTCGGTGCCTGTGTATGGGCAATCTCACATGCAGCATGGCATCTATCAGACGCCCTTCAAGTTTCCCACCCAAGCACCTACACACATGTCCATGACCTTCCCCGATCAGGCCACTAGATATAGCCAACAGCAGGCCCTCTATCAGGCCCAGAAGTATGTGCAGCAGCCGCAGCCAAGCGTGATGACCGAGGATTGCATGCAACCCAATTACCACAGCGGAAACGGTGGCAATGGTGGCAGCGGTGCCAACAGTGGCACTGTGGACACACACTCCAATCAGATAATGCTGCACTTGAATGTTTTTCCCAAACAGAAGCCGCCGGCCTTGCCACAAATTCGCCCCTCCACAAATCCCTTTTACAATCACAATTCGAACTATAATTCCATTGGCACAGGAACAGGCATTGGAACCGGTACCGGCACAGGTTTACAGCGTAATGCGATTACTATGGGAGAGCGGGAGCCACCGCTACCGAAGCCACCCAGTCCCATTGAGCCACGTCAGGCAGCAAATAGCTCCACATCCGCGGTGCAGTCACAACAGCAAAATCACACCCAGCAACCACAACAAATCCCAATTAATCACTCTATTTCTCGCAGTGATAACCTGTCGCTACTTGACTTTGAGCATCCCATTGTGGCAGCCGAGGTGCCTCAATTTCCCCATGCTGCAGCGCTTACTGGTAATCCTCCCAGCCACCAACGCTACGGAGTGCAAAGCGATCACTTTCGCTTTCCCAAAAGCGCACACATTGATCAATTGGCTGCTGAGGCGCAGACAGCATCGCTTTTTCGCTTTCCCGTAGAGGATCTGATACAGTTTCAAGTGGACGATGCACTCTAAACCACAATAGTTTACTTTTTTAATATATAGTAATTAAGTTTTAACAATTGTTGCACAAAAAATGAAAGTTAAATTCAATTTGCATGAAAGTGAGATAAAGTGTAGCATACTTTCGGGCGGGCGTCGAATATAAATATGCTTTAGTGCAGTGTGTACACACTTATAATTATTTTCATTGTCACTCGTTTTGCGCATGCGCGAAATGTGTATCAAAACAAAACCCGGCAACAACAGAAAACCAGTATTTACCAGAGATCGAATAGCCAAGAACGGCAACAGGTAAAACGGCCACAAGACAGAAGGTGAGCGAGCGTCGCGTCGTTAAGACGTCTCCACGGTTCAAGTCGTCGCTGCGAGTGAAGCGAAAGAAAGCAAAAACAACAATAAATAAAATACAAGAAACACAAATAATTCGGAACGAGAATCAAGTTTCGTACCTGGCGTCATACTCTCGTCTTTGGCGGATTTTTGCGTGTGTATTTCGACTGTTTTTCGGTGCGTTTTTTTGCCGTCGTTCGCTGGCCAATAAAAGTAAAATAAACGTTTTTAAAGTGTTAATAACTGTGCATCTAATTACGTGAATAGAGCGATACTGTGGTAACTTGTGGTTTATGCTCGTGGGTTGCGAACTCATCCAGAACTTGAGCAGTTTTCTGTGTTTACTTCCTTTTCTGCTCCGTTTTGTTTTTGTATGTTTTGCCTAAAAAAATAGCAACAACTAACAGTGCTGACCATAAAACTATGTATATGTATCTTGTGGATACTTGTGTCTCTACGGGCACGCTATGAGCGCAACCAGTTCTTGTATTTATTTTAGCTGCCTCTTAGTTATTTTTTTTTTTTTTTGCACATTTTGGTCTTTAGTGTGTGGATTGCTTGCTTGCTTTCTTCGCCTTAGTCTCTTTCATTGCCCCATTCTCCGCTCGCTATTCTTCAGCTGTTTGCTGTTTCTTGTCTCAGTCTGTGCTTTGTGCGAGAAAGCCATTGGCAGCGTTTGCCAATCGCTCGACGCTGGCCAAGAGAAGCACCTCCAAGCCCAAATGATTGGAACTCATCGGCAGCAGCTGCTTCATCATCATCATGTGCCACTTTTCACATGAGCATAAAGTGAAATTCGCTGCGTTTGCTTCACAAAAAAAAAAACAGAAAAACCAACACAAATTTCTAGCGTTCAAAGAATTAGTTAAATGTATTTTTAATTGCGTGACTTTTCAATTAGGCTAACCAAGGCTTAATTTGTAGCAGTGTAAACAAACGTTTGAATTTGAAAACTATATTAACTTGGTCCGCACATTTTTTCGCTGACTGAGCGCAAAGTTTATGCAAAGACAATTGCATTGCCAGCTCGAAGCTCAGAGCCAAGGTCAATTGGGCGTTGAGGCTAACATTGAAAGAATTGTTTTGTCTATTTTTAGTTCTTGTAAATTTTTGTTTCTTGGCTCCCCTTTAACGATAAATCTTGTTTTGCATTTTCTGGCTACAGAGAAGAGTTGCAGTGTAAATCGTGTTGTGCTAAATACTTGAGAAAACATTATCGAATTCTTCGAGCGAACTAACGGATACAGATACACACACATATAGACTTATAACGGGCAACTGAAATTAGCAACGGCAACATGTTGCTGCCGTCGCAATCGATGTTGCTGCTGTGTCTGCCGCTGCTGCCGTTGCTTGGATTAACTACTACGGCACAGCTGCTGAATCATCCGCCGCATTTCGTAGCAGGCACGGGAGACATGTCCCGGTTCAGTCTGTCGGAGCATACACCAGTTGGCAGTCCAGTCTATCAGCTGAAAGGTAAGTCAAAGCAACTAATGGTTAAGTCAAGGTTTTTAAAACTCCAACATTGCAGCACCAACAACAATAGCCCCCAATTCTCACAATGCCTTTCACTAAACAACTGGCTATTATTTTAGCCAAGCTTTTTATTTTTTGGGCTTGGGTTCATGCAAATCCAAAATGCAGTAATCACTGCCCATTGTAGCTGTGGTAATAGAATGTTGTTTGTATATTTTGCTGGTCATTTGATGCTTTAATTATTTTGTAATTTCTGTCTCGAATCAACAAATTCGCCATGCACTGACTTTCATATCATTTGTGACCAAAAAGACACACACGTACGGGTCTAATTGAAAAATGTTCAAAATTATGACCACAACGCCACCTACTTTTCTGAGTGTGTTGTGTGTGTGAGTGTGTGTCTGTGTAACCTTGGTAAGAGTATTCAGTGTTGTTTCTTTCGGTCTCTTTCTGCATATATCTACTACATTCGTCTGTCTCTCTGTCTGTTTGTCAGCACGTTTTTCTGCATGCCTCAGGCATATGCCCGATATGTACGTACATATGTACACGTATGTACATACATATCAAAAATACCTGAGTCCGATTACCCAATTCATGTTTTGCGATATGTTTCGGCTTTTGGCCCTCTACAAGAATGCAGTTCGTTAATCAATTGCAGCAAACACAAACAATGTGAGCGTTGTTTTCGTATCTTGTATCTGCTTGTATGTATTTTTTATAGATGCGGAAATGCATTTGAACACGTTTGTGCGTAGCAATTGTCGATAGCAAAACAAACGAAGCGATAATGGCCGCTACCTGGCGCTGATAATGATAACAGCAATTGCTGTGAGAATGGCGTGTGGCCAATGATTGGCTTAGAGGCAGCTACTTGCCACACGTTGTGGCTGCCACTTTAGAATCTATGACACTTTTACTTTAATGCCAACAATCAATCGAAAGCGACGCCAATTGCAGGTGTGTCTCTGTCTCTTCACACCTGATGACGTAATCGCTTCCTTTCGCAATTTGCAACTTGCAGCAGGCGGCTTGTGAGTGCCACAAGTTGGGTGGCAAACATAATGTAACTGAGTGTACTACTTACTTTGGCGTTACCTTTCGTCGCATGATTATACAACAAAAAAATAGCAAACTGTCGGCAGCACGAGATCCCATTGAGTTGAGCTCGTGTTGAGCTTTGGTTTTGGTTTTACCTTTAGCTGCACACCTGCCTCTGTGGCACGTAGACTGGCCCATTGACACCCTAACACAAAGGCCCAGTTATTAGTGTGGCAAACGATGAGAGGTCTGTAATTTAATGCCGTCGAGGAGGTAGACGACTTTCAAGTTGATGACTGAGTTGCAAACTCAATTGAGATGTATAATATATATATATAGTCTATCATATCAAGTTAAAGTCCTCATTGCGAGTGGCAACAAGTGGTTGTGCACATTTTGGTTGCGGAGTCTGTCTATCTACGAGTTACTGGTTACTGAAATCTGCTAGGTTTTGCAAGCCGCATCCGTGAGATACTCGTTCAAATAAAAACACGTTTAAGCTTACAGTTTACTGCGTTTGAAACTAAAAGTGCCGTAAAAAATACCCACAAACAAACACACACACCAATTGAAAAATAGCCAGGTTAACAAAACGTTAAGATTGCTTTGGCTAAACTGTGAGTCAGGAAGCTGCATAATTTGTTATTGCAATTTTGACTGGCAATCACCCAAAGTGATTGCATCACGAAGTTTGCCCGAGCTGCAGTGGGTCAATTTACCGATAATTTACTTGGCTATATCAATATTCAAATATATATATTTGACATGCAATTTAGACATTTGGTATTCAAAGCGCCCATTTGACAAATAAAACTCAACAGCAGTTAATCAATGCATGCAACTCAAACAAAAGCACGATCAGGGCCATAAACACGTGCATTTATAATTTGGGTTATCCAAATGCAGTCAAAATCTAGTTTAAGAGATCTTCGACCTTAAAAAAATAGGTGATGATAGTGAACATTTGTTTATCTGTGTTTAGTACACTTTGAGAAATAATTTTATTATTTGACGGTTTTTGTAATAGAATGTGTACGGAAATGAATGTTGTTGGGTACATATAAGTTGGTAAGCGGTCTATTAGAGGGACTTTGTTAGATCTTTTAAGTTATCTCTAGAGTTTGCACTTATTTACCTGTTATCACGAGCAGCCGGAAGCGGCATTTCAAGGAATGTATGCTTAGATAATTCTATGTGTACTTAGGATACTTATGCACTTATTATAGGAAATTGTGTCTCCTCAGTTCAAACGGAACACACGATCCTGTTCGAACTATTTACTAAACGTGCTTATAATATTTTCTGTATAAAAATGCTTAAATTCATAAGAGGAAATTGACAGATCTGAAATTATTGTACTTTTGTGCAAATATTAAGTTTATTTCCTCAACATGCATGCCCAATAGTAATATTTGCAGATATCTCCAAACATGTTTCTAAAACAACTTTTAAAATATTTTTTAAATCGAACAACTTTTGATTTACTTTCTATAATGTTTTGCGATCTTAGATATTTAATACCATGTAAAAGTGTATGATTTGCAAAAAATGCTGGGCGAAACAACATAATTATATAGCATGCAGTAATTATTTAGGCTCTTTTATGAAAATGTACGCCAAAATAAACCCAAATAATTGGGCAAATGTTGCCACAATGCGGGTGAGTTTCTATTGTCTACAATTTTTGTGCTGTATTGTGTTCGAGTGTGTGTTGAAGTAATAAATAGCAAAATATTAACAAATACGCTTCGTGGAGCATGAAATCACAATTTATTAATCCCCCGAAAGCAGAAAACCTCGACAAGTGAATAGTGGAAATGTAGAAAAATCTTCTCGCATAATTGTTATTACACTGGGTTCAGTTTGTATTGTTGTTATTCCCGAAAACAAGATTCCATATGGGGCAACAACGAACGTACACGAGATATCTAACCCAATACGAGAGTACAGAGCCCAAAGACGTATGAGAAATCATATAAAAAACTATGTAAACCCGAAAAAAAGAAAAGAAAAAAAAACTACAAAATGTGATTATGTACATTAAAAAGTGGAAACGGCCACTCACGCGTCAATGCGGAGAAAAGGTGCGGGACGGACGGGCTGGAAGTCGTCTTGGCCAGGTTAGTTGGGTCTGCTTGGTCTGGTCGGGTTGGTGACCGCAATTGGTAAAGTTGGGTGTAGTGTAAGCCGGAGAACGTGTTGTTTGCTTCCCGCTTTGTGTACAAGTCGTGGCGCTGCAATTGTCGGCTCTCCTCCCGTTCCCCTACAGCGTTCCACTTCTTCTCTCCTCGTGCCGATGTCAAACTTGAAAATGGGGAAAAAAAAAATCTGTCTACCTCTGCGTCTGACTATACGTCTGGCCCTGTGCCAAAAGTCGTTTTCCAGACCACGTTCGGGTTTATTATTATTATGGTTGTTTTTTGTTAGCTTTGCCGCTGGGATCTTATTTTGGGATTTGTTTTCTTTCGTTTGTCAGAATTTCTAATGTTGCCCTCAAGCTGGGTTTCGGAATTTTGATGCATGGCACAGTTGTAAGTAGTTTCCTGTAGCCCTCTCTCCACTCCCCAAAATAGAGAAAGAGAAACTGCCAAAGACAATCCATATTTAGCTCAGTTGGTTCAACTCCCAGCAGAAAAAAAGATACTATTTATATGTAGTTACATAGTTAGCTCCATTTCCACGCCCAACTAAACTGTCGACGCATTAGACTAGAAACTTAACAGAAGGAGGTTGTGGGAACTTGATTTGCATTTTTCACACGCTGCCACAGACAAACCGACAAACCGACAGACAGTCAGACAGACAGTGTGACGTTACTACGACTGCTCGTAATTAAAGCAGTGAGCGTGTCGGTAACTAAAACAAACCGCTTTTGCTGCCCAACTAATTTGTTGTTCACTTCTCTAATTCCCACACGCGACTCAACCAGGCATCGATCCGGAAGGAGGCCGTCTCAAGTATAGTATATCTGGCCCAGTTTTCTCCGTGGATCGGGAGACGGGAGTTGTGCGCTTGCGACAAGAACTTGATCGAGAGACCCAAGATACCATTGAGGTTATTATCAGCATAACCGATGAGGGCGTTTTTGGCACTGAGCCCAATACGGTTTCCCAGCGTCGGGAGATTCCCGTGCGGGACTACAACGATAATCAGCCGACGTTCTTTGGCAGACCCTACACAGCCAGTGTCAGCGAGTCTCTGCCGGTTGGAGCCGAGTTAACTGTGGTACCTCCAGTACTGGTTTTCGATCGCGATGAAGGAGTTAATGCGGAAGTGCAGATTAAGTGTGTTGAGGTAGGTTACCAATGCTCTCAAACATTTTGAAGTCAGCTAACTTTGTCTTACTTTTAGGAGAACGAAATTTGCGATATTTTCGAGGTGCGAGCTGTGAAATTGGGCGAGGGAAATTATACAGCAAGAGTAGCGCTTAAACAGCCGCTTGATTTTGAGAGTCGTCCCTCCTACATTATGACCATAGCTGCCTCGGATAGTGCGCTGGAGAATCGTCTGACCTCCTTTGCCACCATTTCAATTAATGTCGTCGATGTGCAGGATCAGGCACCAGTATTCACCAATGCTCCCTATTCGGCAACTGTCGCTGAAAATACTCCGGCTGGAGTAAGTATTCTGACGGTTAAGGCTATTGACGGTGATGTAGGCATTCCTCGGGAGATCTTCCTCTCCTTGGAGGACGAGCCGTTTGGCCACTTTGAGCTGGTACCTTTCGGAGATCCCAAAGAGGGAACCGCGACGTTGAGGACAACAAATGAGCCGCTAGATCGCGAGAATCCTGATATACTACAAAACGGTGGTGTCTATGTCTTCTCCATTAGAGCCACAGAGTTAATCGATGGTGCCATACCAGCGGATCATTCCATCACAAGGGTAACGATTGTGATAACAGATGTTGACGACCACAAACCAGAGTTTAGTGCCTCCAATTTTAATATTTCCATTGCGGAGAACTTGGAAAATGGAATGCCTCTGCCGGGTCTTTCGATCTTTGTGGATGATCGTGACATGGGCGAGAATAGTCGGTATCAACTGAAGCTTAAGGATGTCTCCAATTCGGAAGGCGTCTTTGCAGTGTCCCCTAGCGAGGGACAAGGACGTACTCCTGTAGTGGTGAAGGTGCTTGATGCCAGTCGCCTCGATTACGATAACCCATCACAGCGCAAATTCGAGTTTGATTTGGTGGCCATTTCAAAGGGTGTGGAGCAGGCGAAGACACGAGTCGAAGTTCATTTATTGGATGCCAATGACAATGCTCCCATTTTTGCACAACAAACTTATCGCTTCACCGCTCCCGAGAATCTCACAACCGATGCCCTAATTGGATTTGTAAATGCCACCGATGCGGATTCAGAGGAATTTGGACATGTGCAATACGTTCTTAAGGGTTTTGGAGCAGATAACTTCTATGTCAACCCAGAAACAGGTGGTGTTTACCTGCAGAAACCTCTGGACTACGAGAAACAGAGCACTTACAGTTTGACTGTGGTGGCTGTTGATGGCGGAGGACGGGAATCTAATGCCAATCTCTTTGTGGATGTCATCGATGTCAATGATAACTATCCAAGTTTCGAAAGCGAAGAATACAGTCGAACCATTCGAGAGGGAGCCTCAATATTTGAGCCACAATTCTTTGTAAGAGCTCACGATGCGGATGGCATTAGTCAGGGAAATGGAAAGGTCAAATACGCTTTGGTTTCGGAAAATAGCATTGCTGGAAATGTGTTCCGCATCGAACCGGAAACGGGGGAAATAACGTTACAGAAAGCAGCCAGATCTATGGATACGGAGCGTGGCGAATACGAATTGGTTGTTTCCGCAACAGACTTTGGTAAGACATACTCAAGTCTGTTTAAATTAATTTAGTTAATAATCTTTTTTCCCTTAGGCATTCCTCCGTTGATGAATACCACTCGCGTCTTGGTACGCGTTGGCATCTCTGGCAATCAGCGTCCCATTTTTAAGGGCCACTTCCAGAATGTAGAGAATCTGCCAGTCATTGGTCCTCCCAGTTACAGGGTATCCATACCGGAGAATGCTGCACCGGGTTACAACGTTACCACTGTTTCTGCTCACGATCCCGATGGTCTGGACAGTCTGCTCAGATATCGCATTGTGGGAGCCAACGATAATTTCCAGATCAACGAACTGTAAGTCAAAAATATTTATCTTAAAGATAAAAAAACACTGATTAATGTGGAAATTTGTACTCTCACAGCTCTGGTCTGATAACAGTTTCACCTCAAGCGCGTATTGATCGCGACTTGAACATGAATAGCTTTGAGATTATTGTGAACGCCGTGGACTCTGGAACGCCCATACCAGAGACGGCAACGACTACAGTCTATGTCAATGTCAAGGACATCAACGACGAGAAACCCAAGTTTGAGCAGGCGAGTTATGCGGCCTATGTCTCCGAGCGTACCCAGATCGGAGAAAGCGTATTGAAGGTCAAGGCCATCGATAAGGATCTCAATTCCCGACTGGAGTACAGTCTGCAGGGTCCAGTGAGGGCCACAACAAAGGCTGGTGTCAGTATCGCAAATCGTAGCAATTATCCCGTACAGGAAGCATTCCGGGTTGATAGTCAGACCGGAGAAATCTTTGTCAACAGTACGCTACGTCATGATGTCGCTGCAATTATCATATTTACGGTATCCGTTAAGGATCTTAATGCCGAAGTCGATCCGGAACTACAAGTGGACACCACTGAGGTGACAGTATATGTGCAGTCCTTCAAGGATAAAGATCCAGTATTCAAGAACCCCGGCTGGAGTAGCTCTCACCCTATTGTTAACATCAGAATTAAGGAGGAAATGCCCATTGACAGCGCTCTCTTCATCCTACAAGCTGAGGATCCTGTGACGGAACAAGCCATAACCAGCTTTGAGCTGATCGAACCAAAGGATTTGGAATACTTCCACGTAACCGAACGCACTGGCGAGGTTATTTTAAAGAAACGCTTGGACTATGAAGCTCTGGCGGAGACTGGCAGCGCCGAGTTTGAGCTCCAAGTAAGAGCAACTAGCGCCGATCGTCAGCGCAGCACGATCAGTCGGGTTAACATAACGGTGGAGAACGTTAACGATAATAGCCCGATCTTCGAGCAGAGTTCCTACCACGCCACAATCATCGAGAATAAGGGATACCCAGAGCGTGTGATTCAGGTTAAGGCCCACGACAAGGACGCCGCTTTGAACAATCGTGACGAGAAATTGGGTTACCATAAGATAATATATTCTCTGCAGGGAGAATTCGCTATGCTGTTCGAGATAAACAACCTGACGGGACAAATAGTCGTGGCCCGCAACCAGAGCATTGACCGGGAGAGAACTCCTCACATTCGCCTTCAAGTGAAAGCTGAGGACTCCCCTGGAAAACCCACTGATGCCAAACAAAGCGTAGTTGAGCTAATGATCGACGTACTGGATGTTAATGATAATGCCCCCGAGTTCTCAAAGAAAGTGTACAGTACGGTGATACCAGAGAACGCACTACAGATGGAGAATGTGCTGCAGGTGGAGGCCACCGATGCGGACGAGGGACCTGGCGGGGAAGTGCGCTACGAGCTGGTCAACGAGGGTGAAGCCAATGGACTTTTCAGCATCAATGCACAGACTGGCATGATATCTACTCGACGAAACCTAACGGGTAAAGGAAGAGCTGAAGCCTATGTGCTGATCGTTAAGGCTCAGGACAATGGGAATCAGGTACCCAAACAGCCAACACTTTCCTCCGATGTGGAGGTTCGTATCTTTATTGGGGACGTGAGTGCCAACGATGGTGTGCCCTACTTTGTAGCACCCCGGGTGGGTCAAAGAGCAAATGTTACAGAGGTGAGTGTAATGAAAACTTTGCGGGAATAATCTCAACTAATAATCCTTTCTCTTTAGAATGCGGCTATTGGTGCACCAGTTTTCCAGGTAATAGCCAGCGATCCGGATGACGATAGCACACCGTCGGGCACAATAACCTATAGAATCCTACCGGATACACCTGACGCAGAGTCCTTCTCCATAGACGCACATACGGGACTGATCACCACCAGGGAGGCATTGGATCGCGAGCAGAAGAGCATGTACAAGATCCTTCTTGAAGTCAGCGACAATGGACAGCCAAAGCAATCGGTTACGCGTATTCTCAAGATAGAAGTACTTGATGTGGATGATCACGTGCCGAGATTTGCCAGAGAAATCGTAAGTGTTTAATAAAATGATCTGTATAGGTTGAATCTTAAATTATTTGACTCTAATAGGATGAGGGACCATTGCCCATGGCTGTCAGAGAGGAGGAACCAGCGGGTACAATTGTGGGAAATTTCACAGCCATTGATGAGGACATTGGGGAGAATGCGGCTATTGATTACGTGATTATTGATGGCAACAACGAACAGATCTTCACCATCGAACGCACCAACGAGAGTGTGGCAATCCTAAAGACCACTCAACCCATCGACCGTGAGCTAGTTGAGTCCTTTACGCTGACCATCAAGTGCCTAAAGCTGGGAGAACCCGCTTATAAATACATAGGAGATGTTTACGATCGTCAGGATCCGTCTCATCTGCGCATAACCGTCAAGATCATTGACATTGATGACAACTTGCCGCAGTTTGAAAGCCCCGACTCGACCGTCGGTATTCGCATCAATGTTCCCATTGATACTGTGATCACAACGCTGAGGGCCAGTGATGCTGATGCCGAGGCAGCTCCTATCTCGCTTTCCATTGAAAATGTGACATTTGTGCCCCAATTCTACAAGCGCAGTAGGAAACTGGCAACGGGTAATCTAGAATCACTCTTCACGCTGAACAACCGCACGGGAGAACTTCGCACCGGAGGATCCTTTGCTGACTATGTCGATGGCTACTTTCCTGATGAGGGTTTGTGCAAACAACTCAGCTGTGGCTAAGCGACATACCAAGAGCAACATCAAGATCTTTGTCATACGCGACAAGTCCCTGCTGAAATTCGTTTTTGCTCGTCCTCCCAACGAGATCCAGCACAACATCAAGCCCTTCCAACAACAACTACAGAAGAAACTCAAGCCACTGGGTCTGGAGCTGCATGTGCTGGACACACAGGTCTTCACTCGTGCCGACATGAGTCTAGACTTTACCGCCACCAGCTCGTGCTTCCAGATGTTCCGCAACGGAGCTGCCTTGTCGCTGAGTGAAATGCAGAAACTTATGAATTCCAAGGAACTGAGACACGAACTCATCGATATCTATGCGGCCTTTGGTGTCAGTGACTTGGAATCCTGTTCTGTGAGACGCACACACACGGCTGCGCTCTTTGGCAATATGCTTATGTCCGCGGGCGCGTGGCTGGTCATACTGGCAGCGCTGATAGGCGTGGCAGCCTTGGTGTCTCTGTGCACGGCCTGCTGTCTGAAGAAGAAGTAAGTAAAGTAGATGGATTTTTCTGGAATAAAATTAAATTATATTTCGTTATCATTTCAGATTTAAGCGCCACAGCAAGCGGAGTCTGCAGGCCAGCCTGCGAACGCCCACGGAGCACACGCCCACCTCGTATAGCTACTCCATGCCCGCCGTGCTCTACTCGGAGCCCATCTATGGACCCTTGTAGCCTCAGCTCATATTCTGCACAGCCAGGTCAAGTCAGTGGCAAATGTAGTTAACTAGTGCACAAGACTCGAGTCTCATCGCACCGATGGGATTTCTCTTAGTTGGCCCAAAGTGGAGAGAACATGGCCAAAATAGTCCATACAAGCATAAGCATACTATGCACGTGATCTAGTATGTACATATATAATATACATAAATACGCTAGCATACGATAATTTAATATAAAATGTATAAAGTCAATTTGAAAACAATTAGAACTAAGTTTTGATTTTAGTTTAGCACGCGGCGAATCGCGAGTCATTTATTGTGTCATCAACAAATTTGCATGGTTAGAACAGATTTTGCAGCGCCTGAAAAAGTTTGTATTTTTGTAACAAATAAATGGCATTTACCTATATTTATATTTACATTTATCTTATCATTTATTTGCTCACAAAATGCTAAACAAGTGCAAAATAAATATCACTTAAAAAAATCCAAAACCAAACCAGCAGTAAGCCAGGAACTCTGCTCTATCCTGTAGCTCCACAAATGGCCATTGGAGCGTAGAGAACATGGATTTTCCACTGGCCAAACAATTGCATATGTTTATGCCATTAAGGTGAGAATATATATTTACAAATTTGTCATTTTTTTTTTCTAAATGTGAACATGTGTGCAAATAAATTGTATCTGTTACTAAAAAAATATATGTATATAAAAATAACACGCATATTTGGACGCATTCCATAGACATGCAAAGTGATAAGTGTAATGAAAGCAAGTCAACAAATTAAGCAAAGAACAGTTAACGGTTGGTGTGGAAAAACTGTCAACTTACGGTGCTAAACAAATAAGGTGTTGGGCCAGTTAATAACTATTTTAGGAAAAAATTCTGAAGACATGAAAATGACCTGATGGAAACTTTGAAGTATAATCGAACTGTGTTTAAATAGAGAAAACTGTACAGTATTCTTTAAAATGATGTCAGTTATTTAATTTATGGAAAAGACAAATATTTTAATTGTGTTTCAAGTTTCGAACTCAATTCCAACAAAAGATTTTCTTAGTCTTCTTTTGAAAGCATAGAACACTTGTCTTTTATTATATGATTTACTTCTCCGAGGTTTTATTTTAAGGATCAAACCCCAAAGAAACATTATTTTTACTATGGAATGAAATGCCAGAATACTCTATAAGCAGTTCATAAAGTGTGCTCCGTTTAATTGCAATTTGAAATTTGAAGTTGGGTATTAAAAATCCAAAGTCCAACGATTTCTTTGCAAAGGAAGTAAACTAGAAAAAAACCCATAAATAATAAATGTTGTTAAAACTAATGTGCGGCGCTCATTAGCCCCAGGCAAGTTGGCCAGAATAAGGGATGATGATGCTGGCAAATGAACTTTACACTCCAAAGGGTGCAGCCAGGCGAGTGTGTGCGTGTGTGTGTGTAAATGTTGCAAGTAAGCATACAGATGAACTGATCAAGGGTTGCTGGTTGACGGGTCTAAGTAGTTAGCAGGAAGTGTAGCTGGGACTACGAGTTATTTTGATAACTTTTTAAAACTCAAGAGAAACAACAACAACAGCAACCAGAAGGTAAAATCAAGTGTGTGTTTCGGGTCAAAGTAAATCAACGTGCAGTGGTTTGTTTTATGGGGGTTGCCTCGACTCGTAGTACAAGTAATTACAGCCCTGTTTTTGCTCTTCCTTTTGTACTTGTAATTAGCATAAAACCCAACTAGCTGCGAGTGAGTGAGAGAGAGTGAATAAATAAGTGCAGCCAACGAGTACCCATCGTAATACATTCGTTTTCGAATACTGCCAAATCACTTTCCACTTGAACATTGATTGATGACGACGATCGTAAATCACACTTGAAACTCGAGTGACGTCGCCTCCCTTTGTTTGCTTCGAAACGAAAAAAAAAGTAAAACAATGATACAGTGACACGGGCGCCACAGTGCCATCCATTGACAAAGCTACAGTAATCACCAATTAATGCGCATGCTAATACCTGAGGCGCCAAAAAACAGTCACCCACAATTCCCAGTTTTGGTTTCCAAGTCCAGCCACAAGTGCCTTCAATATTTAGAGAAGTAAAACTGCACTGCTTAGTGCAGGTGTCCTGTGTCAATAGTCTGCACAAAAAGTCTGTCTACACATTAACTTTTTACCCTAGATTCAGTTAGTCAGACAGTCAGTCAGGCAGCTGGACAGATGTCCAACTCCAACGGACAAACAATGCCAACAATTAATGAGTGAGCTCGGGCGTCGTGTTCATAAGGGGAAGTCCGTCATTTCCTTCGCTTTAGCGGCAAACAAATTGTAACAGTTACAAGTAGATAAAATGATTGCACTGTGACTGACTAAAATATACCCTTTAAACTGTCACAAATAGAAAACATAAGGGAAGAGGTTTGTGGCGTTTAATTAAAAATAAAAACAAATACAAAGAACTCTTAAAATTAAAATTGTACACGTACTCTTAATATTACTGTATGGAATGTATTTTATATTTTAGAGCTTAGGGAGAAAAAAATATTTTCTAAGTGTTAAACAAACTGACATCTTTTTACCCTGTAGCATACATACCCTTCTCTTCCTGTTTTTTACAGGATAGCTGGCAAAGCCTCGCGTGCCAATGCCATATATATACTTGGTACTATATCTACCTAAATCATAACGGTTGCTTTCTGTCCCGTCGCTGTCGCTTTAACTGTCACTGTAGCCGTCAGAGGTGCCATAAAAAGAGACTTATAGCACACCCCGCGCTGAGTAATTCACGCAATTGTAATTGCAGCTAACTACTTGTTAAGGTTTTTCCTTTTTCACTTTTCTTTTCTCTCTATTTTTTGGGGTAAAAATTGTAATTTTTGCATTAAATATTTTTTATACCAGAGCAGGACAAAGGAAGCCTAAGCAGAGGATTTTCGCGGATTTTTCGCTAAACCGGAAGTAGCATTAGTGAGAAAAGAATAGGCGAACGGAAGCGTGTGCAAACAATCCATACAGTGGGTCTTATACCAATGCCAATCAATCAAACTATTGGCCTTACTGACACCAAACTACCCGTTACCCTATTCAATCAAGCCTTGTTTACACTAACAATAACTGGGCATGAAACCGTTGTTGTGTCGACATTTTAGCACCAACCTTCGCTTTCATTTATGCACTACCAAAGAAGAAAGAACTAAAAAATAAAGAGTAAAGAAAAAAATGAATTAACAAATATCAACCATAAATTACGAATGTCACATTCATTATGCACTGGCGCTGCATAATAATTAGGCTCGAAACTGGCGCTTTCGATTCTGCGTTCTTTACCCAAATATATATTTATGACCACTTGATGAACTGCACCCAGTTGGATGGGTAGTTTGACATTCGGTTTGGGGTTGAGCGCTTCCTTTCGTCCTGGTTGTGCTCATTTGCATAACAATCAACTCGTCGTTTGTGGCACAGCCTCAAGCTGCATTTGTTGCTGCTGATTTTGCCACTGCCTCTGACGTAACACGGACGGTCTGCAGTACGGTACGGTACGGCCTGGCGGGACACGGCCTTTGGGATTGGGGTAGCACCGTCCAAAACTAATGGTTTTTATAAACAGGCAGCGGGTGTGAAGTTGTAAAGTTTAATGTATTGTTTGTCTAACAGTTTATTCATTTGGAAATGGAATTTCACGTTGTGTGATTGGAATATGAAATATGACTGTGGTGCTCGGGGTAGAAAAGGGCACCGGGAATAAAATATCAGCACAGCATTCAGAGAAAAGGCAGAAGCAATGCCGATTTTATTATTCAAATGAAAACTGCATCCTTAATGAATCATGCTGATGTTTTTATATCAGTTATCAACTCAATTCTATTATATACAAAAGTCAGATACAATTGGTGAAAGATTTAGAAAGCAATCGCAGTCTGAAGTTTAAATTAATTTAGATGATAATTCATTAGCATTATGACATTTTTCAAAACGTGACATTACTGAAAGTTCTGTTCGCCTGGTATTACAGCTGGAATATGCAAATTCCCAGTTGAATTCTCAAGCGAAAAGAAATCCACAGTAAGATACAACGGAATATGCAAGAGCCGAGTTTAAGCTAATTATATTTGTGCATAGCGAGCAGCTGTTAATTCTGTTTTCCTGGAATTCCTGTTAAAATGTATGCAGCTCGTGAGCTCCTTAGAAACACATCAGCGATCAGTTAAAATGGTGGAATTTTTTGGCTGATTTACCAGGCGAACAGAATCAGCAGAAAGCAACATTAATGTTAATGCAATGTTAATGTAATGTTAATTTAATGTTAATGTAATGTTAACGTTATGTTAACTTAATGTTAACGTAATGTTAACGTAATGTTAACGAAATGTTAACGTAATGTTAGCGTAATGTTAGCGTAATGTTAACGTAATGTTAACGTAATGTTAACGTAATGTTAACGTAATGTTAACGTAATGTTAACGTAATGTTAACGTAATGTTAACGTAATGCTAACGTAATGTTAACGTTATGTTTATGTTAAGTCAATGTTAATGTTAAATAATTTTTTTCATGTCGACCTGCTGATCTTTCTGTTGGCCTGGTATTTCAACAAGAATTTCTAACGATTTTGGGCGATGCAGATCGCAGCGGTCAAGCGAAAAAAAATCCGCGAATGCCCAAAATCGAAGGATTTTTTGTAAGAAACACCAGGCGATCAGAATCAGCAGCCAGCGACTGACTGTAATTTAAATTCAATTACAGAGAGTAGAGTGTGGGAGAACTTAAACATTTGATAGCATAATTTCGGGCGGCATATGAAAATTATATGCGTGGGCCGACAATGCTTATCTGTGGCTAGTTTAGCCATTTTAAAGCTGTTTTAGCTTTTGTAGCTTGACTGATTGCTTTGCGCTACGAGTTTCTAAGAATATTATAATGCTTTCTTAACATAATGCTTGAAAGAAAGCTTTCTTGTTTAGTGTAAAGTCTAAGAGTCAAAACTTTGCAACTTTGATATTGCATATTTTGGGACTCAGACGTCAGATTTTCGATTGGTATGACTTTTTGGACTCGGGAGGACTAGGACTATCGATTGGCATCAAAAAATCGCAATCTTAAATTTTGACGATTTTTGACAAAAATGCAAAGGGGTAACACTGCAAAATTTGTCAAAATGGGGTCGAAATTAAAAGTTTGAATTTTGGCATGGAATCGATGCTACTAGTTGTCGAGAGTCTAAAAAGGCAACGCATTTCAAAATATCACTTCATTTGGCTGAGAAATGATCATTCAAAGTTCAAAATATTGAATATTGAATATTTTTGTACTCAGACGTCAGATTTTCGATCTGATGACTTTTTGCACATCGGCAGAGATCTCTAAGCGCAATTAGCGCAGAGAGTGGGAGTCTGCTTAAGCTGTAGTTGTGCCATGCGATACATAATCAAGCCTACTCATACAGCCTGTTACGCAAATTTCGCTTCTGACAAACATAGTACCCTCTACTCTTTTTTAGAGTACAGGGTCTAAACATACCACAAAATAAATTCTAAGCACTTTCAGATATGTATCTCAATTCGATTCGCGTGTATCTAATATGATTTCTGATTTACATGTGTTTACATTTTGTGCGTACCACTTTTGGCTGCAACAATGTGACATAAAGCTGCTTAAATTTGACTAAAACCGATCAGATCGGATTAAAATCACAATCACAAAACTTGCAATACATTTTACAGTTTCCATTCGCATACATGCACACACAGATACACACACATATGCATACCTGCTTATCCTTGGGACAGGCATGCACACAAATGCGACAGATTGGCCAGCTCGGAGCGGCAACAAATGTAACAAAATACTCGAACGGCTGTTTGTTTATCCAATGTTTTTCGGTTAGATGAGCACACAACTCAAAAGCGAACAAGGTAGGGTAAAGAAGAGCGAGGATCTACCGTACAGTACTCTATACTCTATAAACTCCCTGTGTGCGAAGGCAACACAAACACAAACAACACAACGTCACAGATTTCACAGATAAACCAATTCGAGCAGGGTAATGAATCGCTAAAAAGGTCGAGCAACTTGCTCGGCTTTGCACTCGTTGTACCCGTTAAAAAAGCAGTAACAACAACAACACTAACAACGTGTAGCTGCAACACCAAAGCGAATGCTGTGTGCCCTCTGAAAAGGGGTAAGCAGTAAGAAGGGGCACAGCTCACAGGACACGTTGCACGTGCACCGCAAAAGGGTTAAAAAAAATCGACTCTTCTTGATTTTTTATTGGCAAATGTGTGTCAGTGGCATAGCATCGACTGCTAAAAAGGCGTAAAACAATCAATTCGGCAAATAAAATTCGATTTGAGATTGGCAAACGGAACTGAAACGACAAATTGGCACAGTTATGCCTGAATACGGATTATCTACATGATCATAATTTATGACAACTGTCGTTTGCTTTATTTGCGAAAAGATTTCGAATCTAATCAGAATTTTGGGTTTTTAGAAGCGTTCAACATATATTTATATATACATATGCATATTTTTATATTTAAATATATATTTTTTATTATTCTGAAAAGAAAGTAAATAGAAAAGAATCCATTAACTATGTAAAGAGACCTATTTTGTTTTATTTCACAGTAAGATTAACAATCTAAAGATAAGAATTGCATCAATAGTCATAATAGAAAATGTATTATACAAAAATATAAAAGAATCGGTAAGTAATGCTAAATTATATTTATTTTCAATTTTTACTTCATCTACATTTGACGGCCTTCAAGTTAAGACCTTGCTTTATTGTTCAGTGGGTTGTATATAAATCGTACCCAAAGGACATGCACTTGACGCAATTTTTATTGTGTTTGTTCCTTGCACCGAAGCAGGCAATTTGTTTCCATTTTGGTTTCCTTATCGTCTTACGGCAATCGCTAAATTGTTTAGCTCAGATTCGCAGAGGCATTAGCATAGAGAAGGGAGGAAAGGAGAGGCAAAGAGATGCGTACTCGTAATGCCGTCATTGATCCTTAGATAGACATCTACAGCTACAGCTACCCCGTGACAACAGCCATGGAGCAATGAGCCTGCTAGCTAATGATGCCAGACTGTGTCCCGTTCTTTTCTGCTGTTCCATACCCTCCTCTATCTCCTCATTCCTGTGTTATGGCTGATGTGTCCTGCTGCCCTCATGCATCCCTCAGCGCCAGTTCTGTGGAATTGAATGCAGCTTAGCAGCTCGCCCGCTGCGTATTTGCGCCTTTGTATTGGGTAAAGACCAGCACAACGACAATTTCCTGGCTATAATAATGATTATTGTAAAGATAAATCCCGACACCTTCAACAAAGCTGCACAAATGACAAACGCAACGCGTCGCTGGGCAAGCGGCTTAGTCCACAAAAATAAAATGAATTCAATTCTTGTACAGGAAAGTTGCATTCCATAGTTCTTGCAGCTTCTTATAGCTACCACTTCACGAAAAAGTTGCTCCTGTCACCCTTTTTCTTCTCAGTTTTTGAAACGAAGGAAAATGTAACGGAAAATGTCAGTCAGTCATTCTGTCGGACGGAGAGTCAGTCAGTCGTAGAGTCGCAATGGCTTTTTATTTCGACTCTTGCCGGTTCATTCAACTAAATAATTTGAGTGGCATTCATGCAGGTCCACATCCACTTGGCTCATGTTTCACTCGTTTCATCGGCTGCTGTAGCTCAACCTTCAGCTCTTGTTCTTCTTGCTGTTGTTGTTGTTGTTGTTGCTGTTGTACCTCTTGTTGGTTTTTGGGTATTGGTACATTCGTTTTGTACTCGTTCGTGTAATTCTGTGGCAGGTGACGGAGCAATCTTCCATTGTTCAACTCACCCCATGTCGAATTCTAAGGGCGCAAAAATGCCCCCTACAATAAACAACTCACACACACACACTCACTCACATTGAACCATTCATTTTATGTGCACTGCAATATACAATATTTATTTGAATTTAAGTCTTTTGTTTGAAATCTGAAATCCGCACAGGGTTGTTTGCTTTTAGCTACCAGAAAAAATACAGTCTTAACAACAATTTGCCTTTGACTTTTCCCATTTTCCATTTCCCTCGGATTTCATAGCGTTTTTCGGTTTTCTTGTTCAACTTTATTGGCAAAAATAAATGTTAATAGTTTACAAAAATTTAACTTATCACGTAGGTAAATATAAAACCTGACTATAAAATGACTAGCCCTCATTTCCTTTCGTATATATCGCATTGCAAAACTATACTCTACCTAATCCTGAACCTGTATGCAATTGTTTGACTCGTCGTACAGTTGTTTAAATGTTAGCTAAAGCTTAAAACTTGTTAAGGATATAAGTAAATAGTAGTTACTCTTTGACTTAGTTGTTAAAGTTTTTGTTTTTATGGCTTACTAGTTAGGTACATGGATGCTCTTACTAAATTTACATGGACAACCGATGTTATTGTATAAAGCAAATTGAATCGATGCCAACAACTTAAAGTGCATAACTTAAATGCACTTTAAGTTGATCTAATCAATTCTTTGATAGTTGCACAAACGAGAAATCAATTCGAAGCTGATTTTTGGCATGAAAATGTGGTGAATTTGTATGTGATAAAATTGGTAAATCGTTTGTGCAACCAACTAAATGAATTTAATCAAATTGATTACTAAGTCCTGCTATTTAGCAGGGCTTAAGCAATCAATTTCGTGTTCACTTATTGCAAAATATCAACTGATTGTGAGTTGCGATGGAACTGAAACCTGCAAACATTTTTGCAGCTGCGAATGGTAAGTGTTTTTTACTAGCCTTTCTGTTGGCCAACAAAAATCAGTTACTAGAGGAGCTAACTGAATTCGAGTGCAGGTTAAAGCGCCATCGCAAACTGCACAGTGTGTCGAACATATCACCCAGAGAGAAGACTGACACCAAAGATGCCCCCAAAACTATGCTATACCTGATGAGCAAACTGTTTGTAGATGAGCTGCGGCTGCTGATGTTGAGGTTGCTGCTGCTGGACTGGCTCCTCCTGGTAGTCCTTCCAGGGCGGTGTTTGGGTGTAGAAACTGCTCTGATGATGAAGACCTGACTCCGGTGTTGGCAACGCATTCGCATTTGCAGCTGCCTCAAAGTTACTGCGAAACAGATCATATTTCTCCTGGGAAAAGTGACCCGAGGCAGTCGGTTCCGTATGAAGCTCCGGCGGCAGCTGCTCCTGCTGTTGTTGTTGCTGTTGGTAGAAGCGCATACTGCTGCCAAAGTCGAAACCCGGCGGTTGTGTTGACTGATAATCCACTGGCTGATTTGACGGATAGGGCAGATGCGGCGCCTGACCGTGCGATCCATAGGGAAAGATTCTGCCACTGCCGAACATGGGGAATGGCTGGGGATTCACAAAGAGAGCATCGAAGAGCTCTTTGGTGATGCGTTCTCCGCTCAGCGTAAAGTTCTGCAGTTTCTCCAGATCCAGATTGATGGCACCACCACTCTCGAGCACCTGCTCCAGCGCAAAAATGTAATTGTGTGCAAAGCGCAGTATCTCGATCTTGGTCAGCTTTGTCTCTTCCGGCAACGAAGGCAGCGTTACCCGCAAACGTTCCAAAGCATCATTGAGCGTGTGCATCCGATTCCGTTCCCGATCGTTGGCCTTCATGCGCCTGAACTTCTTGATGCGCACCACTTGCAGTGGACTTCTCGAGCGAGTCACTCGATTCTTGCCGACGGCATATTTACGCTTCTGTCTCGGCGCATTTGGATCCTCTGGCGATTTGACTGGTGTGCTGGTCAGCTGTGGATCAAAGCTGCTCACGGGTGCTCGGCTATTCAGATGCTCTACCAGTGTGCGTCCACTGCGTGTGCTGTGATTGCTGCTGGTATCCAGGAGACCCACGAAGCCACCAGGCGGCGAGTTAGCCGACACATCCCAGCCGCAGCCGCCGGCATAGTTAACCGATCCCAGGGCCTGGGCTGACGACGTGGAGCTGACATGGGCCGTGCTGTGGTTGTAGTGCTCCTCAAAGTCCAGACGGCGACGTGAGCTGGCATTCGCATCCGTCTCGAAGCTCTTCTCGTAGCCACTGTCGAAGGATGCATCGTCGTCCTCATCCTCATCGAACTCAAAGGACTGCGATGGATTGTAGGCATTGTAACAAGCGGACATTGCTGCGAACCGACTGATAAGTGTAGTGATAGCTTAAATTTTAGTTGCTTTTGTAACTGATTCTTTGGCTATGCTCCGATTTCAATCACGCATTTTCTGTTTCCGTTTTCCGCTCACAAGATTGTTTTTATCGTTGTTGTTCTGTTTCTGCCGTTAACCGTTTCGCGTGCCCGCACCAACTAAAAGCTGAAGCGGAGTGCGCGCTGGTTTTATGCCCATTTATGTGCTGTGGCCATTAGTGCGCAAGCTGCAGGCCCACAGAGCCAGAGCTGCCGCCTGGTAAGCCCGCCGATTTAGCCGGTAACAACCCTCGGCGCATTGTCGTCGGTCGCGACGATGGCGGCGCCATGCCACAAATCCCAAAAGATATGCGCTCCGTGATTGTCGCTCGCTCACTCGCTTGCTCTTGCCCAGAGGGTTGCTTTCCACACACACACCCAGTTCCAAGGGCACTCACACACACACACATGCATACTGCTGTACTCGCAGTCACTCTCGCTCTCCGCTTTGCCAGTCAAAACACGAGCATTTTTTACGCTTTGCTAACCCGTCGGCAATTGTGAGCCAATGGGAAGGATGTATTTGTCTCTTTATCTCTTTGGGTCCGACGATCAATCGATTAAGTGACGTAGACGAGTTCAAAGCGGCATTCCACTCTCTGTTATCAATGGCTTTTTGTCACAACATTGAACTTGTGCCACTTCATTTCCATTTCAATTCAACTCGCAACTCTTTCATTTTGCAACTTAACCGCAATAATCACAACGGACTTACGCCTGCTGCTAAACGAATTACGGTCACGTGGCAAACAGACAACACTTCCTTCCTGCCTCCTTCCGTTAGCGCAACATGTGGAGTTTGTCTCATTGCTCGGCACGTGCCTCCGAATTGGGCTTGAGCTTCAGGTCTTTATTCTACTTTTACCAGCTGCCGAAGTGCCTTTGTGGCCAAGACAGACAGTATTAAGTGGCTAACGTCTGTCACTACTTAACAGCCCACATCCCACTTTTCACTCCTACTCGACACTTCTCACTTGCCACGTGCCATGCGCGAATCTGTTATGATATCCACGACAAATTGTCGACACGAGTTAGCACTCCACAAATTGCTGCCTTAAATGCATACGATTTTGGAAGGCTTAAGTGTGCTAATTGTTGATCTGATTACATTTCGGAGAGTTTTTAATGCAAGCAAAAAATCAAAAGTGTTTATCCATATCTTAAAATAACTATTAACCAAATTTATAGTTAATCAAATTATTTAATTTATAGGCAGTGATTTAATTTTATCCTCCTGAACATCCGCAGACATTTTTTTTAAATTAATCAAATGCAAATTACAAAAATAAACAAAAAACAATTTCACACCTTTTTTGGAATGTCGTTCCAAGCAGTACGAATTTCGAACAGTTGGTTTCGATTTTGCAAAAATGCAAGCCGGCTGCGACCGCTTCGAATCGGAGATTATTACATACTAATTGGTGTTGTTGAGTACAACAACGATTTATAAGAAGGAAAACGCACAAGTATAACAGATTAAGCTTTGAGAGCCAAGTCAGGCACTGCTGCAAGCTCTCTTTACCTTTTCGGTATCTCCAGCATTAATTTTTAACCTGTGCTTGTAGCGAACTAATTTTAACAATTCGAACTTGTTGTCTGGCATTGCCACACTTCAAAATTCAACAATATCGTGTTCATATACTTTTAATGTTTTCAATTCTTAAACTCTTTATACAATTAAAGTGGCTTATAATAACATGTAAATCATTTAATACCAACATCCTCTTAACATGGCTGATTAGAAACTTATTACTACTATGTTTTAATTTCCGCATTAACAAAATGTAACACGTTGAATACAATTCTTATTATTATTCATTTTTAATTTTTTTCAAAGTCTCATTCAAATAAACCTGAAAACTTCTTTCAAAACAGTTCATAGATATGAATATTATCATTTTAAGTGTAAAAAAAAAACTCTACCTAGTAGTATAATTAATTGTGAAAGATCCTATGGACTTGAGAATGAATTTATTGCAATTGATTTTTCTATGGCCATAAAAGAGCTAAAAAAATTGTTTAAGGACTTGTAATACCACATTAGTTATTAGTTAAGCTGGTCCTTTAACAACGCTTATCTTAATTGAAATATTGCCATCGAAATTCACACCACTCGAGACACGTGTCGTCGCGGTGTTGCAAGTAATTGTTTATTTTTTTTTGGTAGCGCCTCGACCAGCTCAAGTGGCAGCAGCCGACTGGTCGCGTGTGGCTAATAGAGATTTTTGTGAATTCATAATAATGCGTATCAATTATACAGTTAATTGAAGTGAGGGTGCTTGGCTGAAACATTACAATGTAAAGTGTGTAAAAAAAAAAATATTAAAAATTAAGGAAGCTGCGTTTTAATATTATCGAAAATTGTTGCCCACGTTTCACACACAGCCTTAAGGCAGGAACGTCACAGTTGCGTAAACCAAATAGAAATAATTATATTCATGGACTATGGCCGTATGTATATATAATCACATCTAAGTCCTGACACAATGCGAGCCAAAGTAAATACTACATACGGTCCAGAAAATGCCTCAGGCAAATTGCATTCTAACAAGCGACGCAAATTCAATTTTCCGAGCTGCTTGTGTGCTCAAATTCCCGTTCTATTGTGTGTGTGTGTGTGTGTGTGTGTGTGTGTGTGTGTGTGTGTGTGTGTGTGTGTATGTGCAACCCTGACTGCATTCGTTCCGAACACGTAGCCTTAGGCGGCTTTGTTCCGCCTATGGAACTAGCCGATAATTCTCTGTTACTTCCTTAGAAGGGCACAATTTCCTCCTCATAAAGTGGATGCAGTTCCAGAGGCATGGCCACCTCCGGAAATCGAGTCACAGTCACTGGCACAGGAATTGGTGATGACGAAGAGGAAATCGAGTCCGATGAGAGCTCGATGACATCTGAATCTCCAGTGACATGTATTTCATTTGGAAGTTTTGAAGTCTTTGACGTCCTTTTCATTGGACCCGGCTTTGGACCACGTCGCCGTTTCGATGTAGATGGACGCGCTGACTCTTCTTGGTCTGTTGACGCCGATGAATCAGATGTTATATGCTTAAAGCGTTTGAATTGCTTAAAACGCGGCTTTGCCTCCACCAAACGCTTCGACGGCGCAGGCGTATCAGAGGTAATATGCACAAATGGTCGGACTTTTTCATTCTTCGACTGTGAGCAGATTGAAGACATGCTGCTGGTGTCTGTGTGAGTGCCACTCCGTCTGCTTCGCGGGCCGGATCTCACTTTCTCTTGATGTGTCGAACACTCGCGATAGTATTCTCCAAAATCTGTACGCTTCAAGAGCACACGAACTCCGCGCAGTTTTTCAATGTCCTGCGTTGTGAGTTTTTCCAAATGGACTTTCGATTGGCGATTGAGACACTCTCTTACTAGTCGTGCATACAAACGAGTGTTAGCGTCGATTTCGAAGCAGCTATAAATTGTTTTTTCAATGTAGCTCATAGGATTTCTTCGAAACGGCACGCCTTTAATGGACAAGTCCTTTTCTTGGGGTTGCTTTGTTTCTGTTTCCGATTCTGTATCCGGCTCATTGCATTCCTGCACTTGATTAGGAACTTCTAACGCTTCATTTTCGGTAACTGCATCCGTTACCATGTCCACAGCGTTCTCGTCTCTGGATTGCATCTGCTTCTTGTGTTGGAACACTTCTGTCTCCATTGTAAAATCAGAAGTAGTATGCGGTGGAGGCGATAAGTCTTTACTTACGCAAGATTGTTGCTCCTCGAACTCGTTTGCGTCATGTAAGGCCATCGTCGAGGTCCCCGAGTGCAGGCTGTCCGCTTCACTATCGCAGCTTAAACGCGTTGACCTCAAATCACTTTCGTTCAGTGTTGACCCCTGGCATTGACTTGTTGTTGTTGCTGTGCGCTGCTTCAGACCCTGTAACTTTCTAAACTTGCTGAGCAGACTATTATTTTCCATAAGCTCAACATCATTGTCACTTATCAACTCATCCTTTTCGAAGCTCCAAATGTCCGCAAATGCTTGAAAACCATTTGTTTCATTACTGTATTTGGGCTGTGACTGTAGTACGTCTCCAAACGAACGCTTCTGTGGACTCTGTGGCAGCTCAGGCGATGGGTGAGATGGTTCCGTTGTAGGTTCAGGCAGTGACTGTGTGGCATCTGCTGCTTGTTCCTCAGTGGGTTCGATTTCTGCGGGTGGCAGCGTTGGAGAACGACGTCCACTTCGCACAGCTCTGTCCATGTCGGTGATCATTGCATTGGCCACCAGAGCAGCTGCTCGCACGCGAGTACGTCTTCCTGTTCCCGTGTAATATGCCTCTGATTCGTCCGATTGCTGTTCCTCCTCCTCTTCGTCTTCTGAGACTATAAATATACAATTTTATTTATTGTTTATCCAAATACTTATGAATTCTAATTTAAGACCCACCTTCATCCCAAAACTTTCTTGGGTTTCGCCTCCTTTTTTTATCCTTAGCTGCATTTTCGAGAGCTGCCTTTTGAGTTGCTTCCTCATCTTCGTCGGCGCTTACTTCTACTTCTGCCTCGGCTGCGCCAGCCGCATTCTCGTATCCCTCCTCAATGGTGCCATAGTCAAGCTGCGGTCGATTCTTGTATTTGGCATAGTCTATTTTCAAAAACTTCAGTCGATCATTGGCTTCTGCCATGTTTAGAGCCACAAACTTGCGCTTGAGATCAGTGCTCTTCAACAGAGCGCTGCATCGTTCGTGTAAAGTGCTCCATTCCAGGGCCCACGAATAGCGCTTGTTACGCGGTTGAAAGGCCACGGTCAACAGATCTTTAAGTATGCTTCGAGGTAGTCTCAGTGCTTGCAGTGCCCTGCAAATGGGGTCGTAGTCACCCACGGGTGCATTGTGATTGGTTATGGCAACAATTTCATCCACATCAATCGTTGAGCTCAGCAATTCGTACTTTATGTGATCGGCTTTCTCAAGTTTTGCTGCTGATCTACTTGAACACGATTCATCATCTTCCTTTTGTTTCTTTTTGATGCGCGAGCAGCGCTTTACTTCATTGTAGTTCGTACGCGTGGGATTGAGGTAGAACGCAGTAAGCCAAAACTCAGCCTCCATGAAGCCATGCTCCGTAAAGACCTTTGCTAAGTCAGCATAGTTTTCGGACAATTTGTTCTCTAGATTAAGCATAAACTCTGTTGTCAGACCCGGATGATAGCGCCAAACTTCGATGGTGTTAAGTTTCTGTCCAATAATCTTCAAAAGTAATGCAATCTTGGCAAACTGCCAGCCCCTAAAGCTCTGTGGAATTAAAATTGTAATCAGAATTTATTTTTTGTTGTCAGAATTAGGTACTTACACGTTGTGCCAGCAGTTCGTAAACGAAATCCAGCACCTTCTCGTTATTGGGCACGTTCTGAAAGACAGGATCTATTTGCCTGTCGATTTCTTCGTCCACATCCAGGAGCGGCTTTTCATCATCGTCACAGTTCTTGTAGTTTCCAATGTTGCTGGCTCGATTGCCCTTGCAAATCTGCTGCTGATAGTTGAGTTTTAAGTTCACTGTGTGAGGTACTGCATGACTATGTCGCTGTGACTCTAGCTTCTGAATCTCATTGAGCATAAATTGCTCGCTCTCCTCGCGTTCGTTTATATAGCGTTGCATTAAAACCTTAAACATGTCAAACTGTGCCATAAAGTCATGCTCATTGAGGGCCATTAACTCCAGCAGTTGATTGCCTAAAACGTAGCTAGTGTAGGCCTTAAGTATAACAGCGAATGGGGTTACCAAGCTAAAGTCGAATTTCTTGAACACAATACTTTCGAAGAAACCATCCTTGCCAAGACCTAGACGCACACACACTTGTGCAATTAGTCTCGCTGGTGTGTAGTCGACTTCATGCGGTGCTTCCTGCATGCTTTGCGCATAAAAGCGGATGTTGTACATCTAAATTGGGATACTATATAAATTTAGACTCTTATTGTGGATATTCCAAACTACTCACCATGTTGTCAATAATATAGCCGCGATTATCGTCTGCTACGAATACAGTCAACAGGTAGAAGTGTCCCACGAGCGTTATGTAGGTTTGTTCGTGCTTCAAACTCTCGCATCTGGTGCTACCGTTGCACTTTAGCCAAGCTGTGAGCACACGCAGGGAGAGCTGCTTAACAGCCTCCCAGCTGCCAGCATCGAACAGCTTGAACAGTCGCAGTATGATGAGATGCAAGCGCTCTTGCAGGAGAAACGTAACGTCTGCAATAAAACAGGTTAGTGTATGTAAAGTAAAGCTGTTACCAGAGAGACAAACCTTCCGTTGTGGCCGGTGGTACAGAGTGCTCGATTATGTGATGTTTATTCTGTCGCAAGTTGGCAAAGAGTTGCTGTAGATAAGGAACACGCCAGGGAGCAGTCTGGAATTTGAGCATGTAATGCCAGTCCACATCGCAGAGTCCCTCAATTTTGGCAAATTGTGCGGAACCCTTGCTCATGTAATATAAGAGCATTCGTTTCAGACTCTCTGAGCAGCCAACCCACTCCTGGCTGAACCACAATTGTAGTGTGTGGTGCGTAAGCACCTTGACAATGTATCTAACTTCATCTGTAATGGATTCCCGGCTGTGCAAACTACACACATCCCAGCCATAGACCAATTGCACCAGCCGATCATCGGCCATCAGCTGGTATACATCCACATCACTGGCTCCCGTGTAGAAGAGAAGCATTTTCTGCAACAAAACAAGTACATGTATTTCTGAAATACTTTAAGGGTTGATTGGAAACTGCACGTACAGCGTAAAACTCGTCATATTGTATCTGCGAGGCGCACAGTAGAAACTTTTCATCATTTTGAGGCTCTGGCAGTATAATTTCCATTGCACACACTTTGCACTTCTTCGTTTATTAACATTTATTCACAAGCAACACTTTTTAATATTTAGTAAGTAGTTTTAGATAGCTTATTGTTCGTCATTGCAAAATGAAAACAAAACAAATTTTACAGCCGGCAAGATACATGTCTATTAGGGATGTGCGAAGTGGAGCCGATTGTACGCAAGGTTGATCGAGTACATATCGATATAAACAACGAAGTACCAGCGAGTGGTAGAGCAATTAGCTTTTGCCAGGGAGTAAAAAGCGGGAAATTTAAATACTTTTGAATTGCATTTTATTATGTTTTAGTTATATCACGAACATTTCAATTAATCAGTAATAAAATTAATGAAAATGTAAATAATTTATTATTTGTAATATTTTTAAAGTGTCTCAACGCATTTTATTAAATGTCTTCCTAGGAATCATCCCACATGCAAACTCTGTTGGTCACACAATAAGATTGCTTTTGTTGGCAGCTGGCATATGCAAAGTACAAACAAATTATTATTAGCTGCCAACAGAGTCTGCTACTTCATCTTACAATGAAAGCGCCAAGGGTATTCCCATAGAAATATTGCCACCATAAAGAGCAAATATATATATAATATATAAATGTGTGTTCGGGCCAGTTGGTCAACAAGCGGGGCTTCAACGCGTGCAGCAGTGCATGGCTGCAAGCCAGCTGCGTTAAAGGCCAATGCCGGACATTGTTCAGATTTTGAGTGAACTCGTTAATGTGTTGAAAGTGGGGGGCAAATAATATTTTCCATGTAAATGGCGATTGATTTACAATCGCTGAACAAGCTAAAACACATGTAGCTGATAACATTATTTCTAACCAATTTATCAGAAGCGAAATCAATTAGTAACTACGTAAGAGCCACTGCAGCCTTATCGATTGAGCGATGTTTCCATGTTCTCGGTGTTCAGTGTTTGGTATTCTGCATAACCCATTCATTATACGCACAGGTAGCACTGTCAGTGTCATAAATATTCCCATCATCGTTTATTTGGCATCTCCGCTGCCCCGCCCTCTCCACGCACATCGAGTGGCTATCAAATGGCACACAAATGAAAACCTGTTGATATCCAAAAGAGACACACACGAACACACACACACACAGGCACAGACAGCCGCATGTTTCAAAGGTTGCGCTTCAGTCGTAATTGAAGAAGCGTTTTTGAAGGAAATTGAAGTATTGCAAAAAGAATGAAGCAACAGCGGGCTGAGTGTGCAACAGTGGGCTAAGCCATAAATATTCATGAAGCACTAAAAGGGTTTTTACTTGTACTCAATTCTTAGATTGTCCATGCTGCGGTGCCTCGTCCAAATTGACACTAAATGGAAAAATTGTATTGAACGCTCGTGTTTAGAAGAGGAGCAAATGAAAAAGAGTTCGAGTTTCTGTGGAATGCAATTGCAAGGCATCGATGAGTGCCCTCGCTTTTGGGCACAACACGTTCAATTTTAAATACCACCATGGGCGTTGGCATTGACATTGGCTTAGGCTAAGGAGCATGCACATGAATTTGAATGAGACGTGCTAAGACTCAGGCCCACGCATATGCTACTGGTCACAGTCCAGAGTCCAGAGTTTAGAGGTTGTGCCAACTCCCAGGGGATGACAAATAAACATTGCAAGGGCGCGCATGTGTGCCATCAACTTCAGCTCGAATCGAGTCCCAAACAACAAAAAAAAAAAAAAGAAAAAAACCGGGGGACGCTTTGATGGCTGCCCCGCTAAGTAGGCAACATTTTTGGGCCACTTCCGTCGCGACGCTTCGGACGACACAATGCTAGTTTCCCTGACACGTCATTGTATCAGCGTGCGTGTGTGTGTGAGTGCACTTCGTGTGGCGCATTCGTGTTTTATCGTGGCTCGGTTTCGCTTCCGTTTTGATTTATAAACGGCCGTCGCGGCCGAGTTGCGTATCATTAACGGTTGATCAACAGGTTTGCGCAGACATCCCGAGACCAAAGGTCGAGGCTCGCTTTTAGCAATTCGTGAGAGAAAGGGCTTGTGGCAGAGAGCAAGACTAATCTATTTGCCATATTTGTGCAGTAATTGAATTGCAACAACACCACAATCTAGTTATAAAAGTCATTTCGCGTGCAAAATAATTAAAAAAATAAAAACAACCTAACAAAAATTAAAAATACAACTGTAACTGTAACAAAAACAAAGAAGGATTCTAGTGGCAATACACTCGCAACTGTTACGGCAGCAATAACGGAACCTGTTGGTGGTTTCCGGCTTTCAAAAATATATATAAAACAAAGCAGAGCAACGTCAAAGAGGTGAGTTGATTATGAGTACTGAGTACGGTGAAATTTAATTGAATTTGAGCAGTGCAAAAATTCCATTTGTGGTAAAAACACTTTTAGATTAAATTTTAAAAATTTAAAAAATGCTTAGACTTTATCGTAAATATTTAAAAAAACTCCCGCTTTAAGTCACTCAATTCGCTGTTTGTTTTAGCCCGAATATTCTTAGACGTCATTAGGCTTTTCGTGTAAATATGTTTGCTATGTTGGCTAAACAAAACGCAGCTCGCATTAAAAATTGAATGATTAGCCGTACCCAAAAAAGAAGCGAAAGGCTGTGGCTGTCCTTATGGATGCGTGACATGTGCAGGACATTCGGGGCTAAGCATAACCCCATAGCAAAGAAGTAGATAAAGAATAAAAAAGTATCTCCAGATGGAGACACCACAATTTATTTGCACTTTTCTAGATATTCTGTTTATTTACGAATTTTCGTTGAGTTTTTGCCTCAGCTCCTTGTGGTTGATTCATCGCATTGCGGGCGATGATTTTTATTCAAATGCGATTCGTTGTGCGTGGGTGGGCGTGGCAAGGCAGCAGCAGCAGCAGCAGAGGGCTAAAAAAAACCTATTTAAACAAAATACTTATAGGCAAATGCCATCCTTTGGCAAATATTGGTGCTACTCGAAGCTTTCGCTACGAAAATAAATGCAAACCCGGACACGCCCCCCAAAAACTCTTCCCCAAAATAAGAAGGAAACCGTTTTAATTTTGCCACGCGAATTCTTCTTTTTATGTACATTAAACGTACTTTTGTATGAATGGTTATTTGGATGGGAGTAGCATCCTTTGGGCACCTGTCTTTGTCACCGTTAGACATGGCCATGAATAATGCCATGCCTGACCAGTTGTCCAATGAATAATAGAGTGAGTCTCAACAGTATCAGACGCTGCTTGAAATTTCACTGGAATGCCAGCCACTAACAAAGCCATAAATATTTTCCGTTAATTTCAATTAGAAGCGGCCCAAACGCGTGCCATCTGCCTTATGCCTTCTGTTCTCTGATCTATTCTATTCTGGGCTGTGGTCCACGGGTTAATGTTTCCATGGGGCTAATTTAACCGTTGCCAGGTCGAGTGTGTGGTCATAAAATTTGATGCGTGCCCTATCATCTATTATAATTTAACGCAAAGCCGCTAAAACTTTCATCTGGGGCGTCAATCAATCAACGACAAGCACACAAATTAAATGCTAACTAAGACAGCATAAAACCAGCGTCAATCCCACTGCCAGTTTCATTCACACAATCCGTCAGCAGTCAACAGGCCAACGTTGGACACAAACTGGCCTGGCCATAACTTGGCCAAATGCAGCCCAAAACAGCACGATGACAATTCCACACAATTTAACAAACTTTTGCCCGTCTCAATTAAGTAGCCAACTGATTGAGACATCGTTTAATCAGACACCCAATTCAGATTAGATAGCACAAATACACGGCGCTCCACATGTTGTCGTTTAGTTCAACAGGGAACGAGGAAGTCGAGTAGCTCTCTAAAGATATAGTGCCTTTTTGTAGCTATTTGTCGGGGATTACTGCAATATGGCTGTAATTAGCGATTAAAAACGGAAAGGAGTTAGCATTTTTGTGGGTGTGTAAAAAGCTCTGTAATTAAGTATCTTCTTTGGTTAGAATTTTGACGAGCTAGTTAGAGTAACAGCTTGTAAGTTACTTTAAATTGCAGAGTGTTCATTTGGCAGTTCTTAAAAAATTCTTGACGAATGCCAGCTATTTCTTTGTAAAGAATTGCTTTGTTACCTAGGAAAATGTTAAGTAATAACGCTATTATTAATATACAAAGAATTCAATCACAAGCTGAACTTTGATACAATTAGGTTTACAGCTAAATCTTCTTGGAGCTTTAACATGTACGAAAATTTCTTTATTTTCTTTTATTTAAACTAAGGCCCTAGACTTAAAAATTAATATATTTTCTGTGGGTAGTTCTTACTTAAATCAGATAGATGTAAAGATATTACTTATTTCCTGAATATTCTCAGCGTTTCGTGCATTTGTAGCCTAAGCTTCCATATTTTCTATTTTATAGTAAATAAAGCAATCTGCCAAACTACTTTTATAAATTTAGCTGTTGCGTAATTTGCCGGCATGCAAACGCATACCAATAAGATCTTATCGAAAAACTTCAAATAGAGGCTAAAGACAAAATAGTGGAGAGGGTAGAGCGGAGAGGGTGGAGAGCAGAGGGTAGAGAGCAGAGGGCGGAGCTTAGTGTCATACTGCGAACTCTGTCAAGTGAGCGCTGCGGTGACGCCAGAGTTCATAAGTGCAATTCTCAGGCACTTAAGTTGTTGAGCAAACATGGCCATAATCTTAGCTATCATTATGCCAGTAGCGTTTTAAAGCAGAGGAAGTGGTTGGCCCACACACACACGCGTGTGTCTATTGGCAACTGTTTGATGGCTGGGCAATCCGCGGTACACTGAGTCGTATGCGTATTATCATTGTAATGCTGGCTACCGCCTACCGTTAGCTGTGAGTACTCACACCTCTTCCCTCCTCTTCCCACCTCGCCACACCTCATCGGAACACACCTCTCACCACCTCAGATCATCTGGAGCTGCAAGCAGACATTAATAGGCCATAAATTGTAACTGTTATGCGTTGTTGGCTTTTAACGCAGCAGTTGGCATTTGGTATGAACTGAATTCGGCTTCACCGTCGGGAGTTGAGTGCCGTGTACAGCGCGGTGGGGTGTGGGGCGGACGGGGGTGTCAGATGGACAGCTAGGCAGCCCCACCGCTTTCAATTAGAGTGCTTATTTAGCTAAATCGTTACGCTTGTTGCTGTAATTTGAGTCGTAGGCGGAAATGATTGCAAACACCAAGAGGATGAGGCAGAGGAACTGGGAACAGGAACAACAAAGCACGGCGGGCACCATCCGCACACGCTGTGAGGACTCCAGGGAAAACGTTCGCACAGTGGGCAGTCGGGCGCGTGTTACCATTGTACTCCAGTCGTGTTTACACAATTCCACTTGTAACAACTTTTCCTTTATTCCTATTTCAATTTTCGACTTGTTCACTTTGCTTTTTCCAGCGACATGACCCAATTGAGGAGTCCCTGTGTGGTACTTGCGCTGCTCCTTTGCCTGTGCCTGGGCAGCTGCAGCCAAGCCAGCAATAATGAGCTGACAGCCACTGGACTGTCCGACCAGGTGGTAGACCAGGTGAGCGATCCTGATCTCTACAACAACAACAAACGCGCCTGGCAATCGCTGCAGAGTGCGTGGGGCAAGAGAGGCAACGATCTGACTGGTAATCTGGAACTGGATGACTCGATATACATGACGGGACACTTTGTGCCACTGGTCATTACTGACGGCACCAACACCATCGATTGGAACACCTTTGAGCGTCTAGCGAACGGCAACAACGTGGATCAAGTGCATCCAGGACAATTCTCGCAGTCGACAGAGGAGTTGGAGGACATAAACAATGACAATTCGGTGGAGAAGCGAGCCTGGAAGAACATGAACGTGGCCTGGGGCAAGCGACGACAGGCCCAGGGCTGGAACAAGTTCAGGGGTGCCTGGGGCAAGCGTGAGCCCACCTGGAACAACCTGAAGGGCATGTGGGGCAAGCGCGATCAATGGCAGAAGCTGCACGCGGGTTGGGGCAAGCGCTCCATTGCCAACTAAATGTGCTCGACTTGCAGACACGCTAGGAAAATTATACCCATGGATTTACATACATATGATACGATTATAACTAGTAAACTAACTGTGTATAACGACATATACTAACTAACTAACTAACTTACTAACTAACTAACTAACTTACTAACTAACTAACTTATGTGCACTCTAGGTAAATGTTTTCCATAGAATTTTCCTTCTCGTTGCCGTCAATTCCGAAAATGTATGAAAGCGCTCGCCACAAAAAAGGAAAACTAAAGAAAAACTAAAGAAAACTCAAAAGTATTTGTAATTCACACACATATATCTGTATTTGTAATTGTATTAATGTGTACATGTGTGTGCGTATTTTGTGCATATTCAGTATTATACTATATTAACCAGCGGTACTAACTAAACTAGTATGCGCATTATACACTAACACAAAAAGCATTAAAACTCTATGAACTTTAGTAACAACCTTTAACTTAGTTAATGGAACTGTGCATATTTTTTAAATACGTATACATAACTTAACTAAATGGCAATTATATAAATGCAATTATCAACAACAAATAAATACAAAATAAAACTTAAATAAATATCTGCAATTTACTTCAAGGAAACTAAAGGACATCCAAAGTGTTCCTAATTATTTTCCATTTGGGCCACTAAATAATTCAAGGCCTTAATTTTATTTGTTAGTTTGTTTAGCTTAATTATTGATTCAAGCCAATTAAACAGTTATTAATGGTCAGTATAAATAGTGCGGGGCTTAAAGTACTTCCCTCAGTTGTTAGTGAGATGCGTTACCAGCCGAGATTCAGGAATGGAAAGTTGGTGCCACTGTCCTGGCCCATTGCCATGTACCGTCGTTTGAACCACATTGTCTGGCCACTGGAGGATGGAGTCGGGAGCAGAACTATTTTACTAGAGAGAGTGCTGCTCTTTATTGGATTTCTGGTGTTCTGCCAGCACAACGAGGTGGACTTTCATTATCTGATTGTCAATCGGAATGATATCGACAAAATGCTCACGGGGGCACCAACTTATCTGGTACTGGTCGAGATACAAATTCGTGGCTCTCAGTTGGCCCTGAAGAAGGACGAGTTCAAGCGATTGCTGCAGAAATTCTATGCCGATATCTATATATCCCAGGAATCCAATCCGGTTATATATAACCAAATACAGCGACTGATGTTGCCAACGCATCTTAACTCCGCTGGATATCTGATGGCCTTGCTTAACTTTTGTCTGGTGGGGGTGAAGAACATTATTTATCATCGCAGGGATATGCTCTACCAGCAGGTCTATATATTCGACAACACGAAACTGGAGTATTTTGTGCCTTTGATTTGCCTGAATTACTGGGTGGGCATTATTATAACCACAATGCTCTTTGGCGAACTGAATGTTTTGGGCGAACTGATGATGCACCTGAATGCTCGTTATATCATCTTAAGCTCCGATTTGGATCAGATTGTCCAACGACTGCTGGCCGTGGAAAATTCTACGGAAATTGCTGCCAAATTTCACGGAGTTCTCGTTTACATTATGCGACGGAATGTGGCACTAAATCAGTTTGGTGAACAAATCGAAAAGGAGTTTAGTTTTCGAATTTTCATTTTGTTCAGCTTCAGCGCTGTACTTCTCTGTGTTATGGGTTTCAAGGCCTATACTGTGAGTGCGAGTTAATGTTGATTGGGAGTTAATAATTGAAACTATTTAATTATAGAATCCCTTGGGTAATGTTGTCTATATCATTTGGTTTTTAGCCAAGTTCAGTGAGTTGCTGGCCTTTGGACAACTCGGTTCGATTCTCTACAAAACGGTGTGTAATACTATTTAATATATAATGAATAAGTTTTTCATTATTTTTCCATATTAGACGGATGAGTTAAGTGTCATGTACTACACCTGCGATTGGGAGCAGATTGTTTATAGGTCGAATAATGCCCAGGAAAATGCAATACTCATGAAGCTGGTAGCTCAGGCAATTCAAATCAACTCAAGACCATTTTCTCTTACGGGGTTGAAGTATTTCCGTGTCACTCTGAGTGCTGTTGTAAAGGTAATTATTCTTTAAATTGGTTTTATAGCAATTTATAATTTGCAATTAATTTTAGATAATACAAGGCGCTTTCTCATACTTTACTTTTTTAACATCGATGCGATAAGTTGTGAATAATGCATAAATTGAATTAAAATGAGTATTCTACTTGTATCACTATTGTCACTATTGTCAAATGACCGTTTAAAAACAAAATAAATGCGCGCGCAACTGCGTTTCATAGCAACTAGCTTTTCAGCAACAACGTTGACATGTGATTATACTGGGAAAAGAAATATTAACAGCTGACACGATAGTGGGAAAATAAATACTATTGCCGGCCTTATATTGGGAACATGTGTTCTTTTATCGATATATCGCTTTGCAATATTTGTCACATGTCACTTGTGTACACACTGTCAAATTCCGCCAATTTGCGGCATTACTTTAGGAAACTGCTTTGATTTATCACATAAACATGAATTTCTCAGGAAACCACTGGTAAATATTCACTCATTTAATAAATAATACAATATTTTAATATAAAATGATATGTTAGCAGTTCGCCACAGCACCGTAGTCCCTCGGTTCAGCACAGACCACTGTCGCAGTTGTCCCCTGTCAATGTGCAGAAGAGCCTGGATCTTCGCCGACGGCGTGGAGAGGCCAGAAACTATTTCAAATGGGGAATTATTAACGCGGTAATTCTGCTAGTGCTGGCCTTTGACATATCCCAGGCATGCGTCAATCAAAAATCACTGTGGTATCGAGCGGAGTACACTGTGGGCGTGCTCGTCTTTCTCAGCGCCATCGCCTGCTTCGGCAAGTACGTTTGGTGGCTAATTGTGGACAGTGGACCGGTGTCTGAAACTGAACAGCAACGCCGTCTGCTGGACGAAACTAACGGTAAATAAATACAAGGAGAAGCTCTAATCAATTACTTACACAATTGCATTGTAGACAACTTGAGGACTCTGAGCAAAACCCCCAAACCACGTTACTACGATTTGGACACCGATGATAATGACACCGGACCCATTATCAATTGGCACTCATCGTTCGAAGACAGTCGCTGGGGCACACAGTCACCCCGTCGCAGTCCCAGCCCAACACGCACGCCGCAACAGCAGCAGCACTACAACAATCAATCCTACAACTGCTCAATGGGCGGGGTCAATAACTCACTTAATGCCAGCAATCTGAGCAATGAATCGGCCTATATGTCACCATATGCTGAGGTTTGCCGCGACGACTTTCCCACTGATGTGCGAAAGCTGCCTGCTCTGATGAGACGTGCCGAGCGTGATAGGGAACGCAGCTATGCCGAACAAGCGGATACCTCCAACGTGCAGAGTATGGACTCGTCAAACTCCTTTTGGAATTACTGCAATAATGCGGCTTACATGCTGAAACGATCCATTTATCAGCTTGCACCAGCGCCAGTAGCCTCCACAGAGAATGCACCCACATCCATAGAGGAATTTGGCATCGTTCAGTTCAAGGACAGCAACTCGGAGGTCATTAAACGCATCTCCACAGTCAAGTTGTCGCAGTACTTAAGCAATCTCCGATATGTAAGTTTGGAAATCTATAAAACTTTAAATATTTCAATAGTTATACTCTTTTCCAGTGGATTTCTACTACCATATTGCAGCGTTTGGTCAGAGAGATTGATCACATGGACGAAGTGTTCCGCCAGCGTGGATTGAGCGATTTGAAGATTGGCGGTGTGGGACTCGAGCGTCTCCGCAAGATTTCAGAGAACCAACAGTTCGTGCAGAGCTGTGCACCTATGTTGCCCATGCTGCTGCCTTTCCTGGACACGTTCAACAACCAGGAGTATTTGGTGCAGCGCATTAGGGAGCTCTCGCAGGGCTCCTGCATTGGCGACTATCGCTGGAACTCGGGCAATGCTCACAATGGCCAGGAATGGGGAGACCACTTGCCAACAGATGCTGCAGTGAGTATTTCCTTAGGACTTTTTGTTATTATCACAACCAGTACTCATTTTTGTCTTGTTTTGCAGATACTTTTCCATCTATTTTGCGTTTATTTGGACAGCCAATTGATGCCACTGCCCCAAGGTGGAGGCAGACCCTTTCACTCGCGCTACGTGCTCACACGTGAGGAGAAACGCTCCACAAAGGACATTATAAATGCGGTTAATAACAGGGCCCACTGCGCCATACTCATTACCAACTATCAGCTGAAGCCAAAGTTCAATTTCATCAGCGAGAAGGAGCTGCACAATTGCGCCTATGATCGAAACAATCTGTTTTACGTCATCATACAGTTTCTGATTTATATGCGCTCACATCAGGAATCGGCGCTCGAGGGCGTCAATTTGGGCAAGAGCGGAATTAACGTTATGTGCGTCATCGAAGACTGAGAGCAGCTGTAGCTGCTTGTGATTTGAGACTTGGCCAACCGAATTGAGTGGTCGTTACTCTTTCGACATATAAATAAATTTATAAGTTTCATCCATCCGAACTTGAAAACTTCTGTTAGAATCACTTGGACATGAAGAACCGATGGAATCTTGTATGTATGTAAAGCATTAGCTAATAAATTTGGGTGATATTCATGCCGGATATTTTGTTTAACAGAGACTTCGTTAATTTTAGACATCACTGAATCCCTCCTAATAGATTTTTTTTTTCGCTCAAATTTTAGGTGTGATCACAATGAGAACACAAACGATAATGAGTCGTTACTCTTAAATAAATTACTATAAATTATATTTTGTATTTGTACTGGTGTTTGAATGGCTTGCTGAGTGGCAAACTGAGCTATTAAATTATGCATTGTAATTATTAAGTCAATTGCCAAGACAAGAAACATACACACACACACACGCATTCCCAACACACACATGTAAACAAATTCGCGGTTTTTGTGGTCGTAATGCTTCATCACAAAAGTGTCATGTGAACTTTACAAAGCAAACCATTCACTCCAGTTCCCATTCCCATCTACACTTTGTTGTTGCCTTTGCCTTTGTGGTCATTGTGGTCTGCGCTTTGCCAACAATTAACTTGTGCCTTGGATGTCATCGAAGTCAGCTGGACACTGACCGCTCCTCGTGCTCCTCCTACTCCTGCTGCACCTGTTCTACTTCTGTGTAGGTGCACAGGTGCAGCACTTTAATTGCTTTTTCATGATTTTCAATATTGCGCTGGTGAATGGCCGGGACGCTCTTGGACAGTCTATCGACTCGTGTGCAGTTTTACCACGCTAGGGAGAGTGACAAAATTAATGGTTTCCGGCCAACGGGTGTTGTCATGAGAGAGAAAATGCTGTTTTCTGGCCAAAAGACTGAGCGGCATCATGTGCAAGTAAAACTGCTCACAAACACAAACAGTGTGAATGAATGGTGCTGTAACAGACACACACGCACACACTCGCAGGTATACCACATACACAGCCACACCCACACCCACACATACACAACATGAACTCTTGACTGCCTTCTTCTGGTTGCATACGCTTAAGACGGTTCGGGTCCTTGCAAGGACCGTATTACCATTTTTCTTGGCCATGCTCATTTCAGTCAGTGCTCCGGTTGCTGTTTCTGTAACAGTTTCAGCTCTTTGTTCATTTGACGTTGAATCGCTTGGTCGGTTATTTTAATGCCGTCTTCTTGTCCTTTGTCCTGCTTCTGCCCCTGTCACTTCCGCTGCTCCTCTCTCCATGTTTCTCACTGTCGTCGTTGTCGTTGCTGGCACCTCGAGTGAGTAATGTGCTTGGGTTGTCAACTTTACACTTTTATCCCTCGCATTATATTTGCTTTACCTCCACAAACACACCCTCTCTCTCACACACACACACACACGCCCTCCCCTTCACACCCTGCACCATGGAGGGTGATATGTTTTCTTGATACTTTTTCTCAAGTTGTAAATTGGCTTAAAAATAATTTGTCAAAGCATTTCAGCGTACGGGGATTGAGATTGGGATTGGGTGAGTGACACTGGGTGTGGGTGGGTGTGTGTGTGTGTTTTCTCTGGCGACACAGGCGATGCCTATGGAACTGAAACTGTTCGCTATTTTCTTGCCAAATTGTTTGGACCTTCATGGAGTGGAATTCTTTTAAAGAAACGCATGTGCGCGTCTTCATATCCAATTAGAAAAGTTTTCCTTCGACTGCAGCGTAATTGTGTTGATTAGTGCGGCTCGCTGGCTGCTTTGGCTCCCTTTGGACTCCCTTCGGAGCCCCCCTGTCTCCCTTTGGCTTGGCCTTTCCACTGGTTTCTCAGTTCTCGCTCCTGTTTTAAAGCAGCTCAATAGGCCTTCTTTCATTTCTTTGGCCGACTTACACGAAACTTCGATCTAATATTATTCCGCCAGTCACTTTGTGGGTCTCAGCGAACGCCACCGGCTCCTTTACCTCTATTCTACCCATCTCCTGCCCCTTCCAGTTATATCGTAGAGCTGCTTTAGTCCTGCAAATGTTTGTATACAATAAACTGGCTAGTGGCAAAGCTTTTACTTTTCGGCTTTCCTTTTTCCTGCTTATTTATTTTCCACTTTTGTGTGCCCTGTAAATCAAGCCCAAGCGAGTATATAAATTAATTTAAGTTCTTATGAAGAGAGCTATCAGAAATTAAATTTATCATATTTTTCCATCTGTTTTAAAATAGTTTAAAATTATTTAAATAGTAGTCTATACAAATTGAGTCCAACTCTTCTTTTAACAGCTTTTATGGGCAGTCTAGAGTATCCGGCAGTTGAGCATTTGCTTTATTGACAATTTTTACTTGTTTTCCATCCACTTTTCTGGTTTTTTTTTCTGCGGGTCACATTAATGAACAAAATATTTTCCCTATTATGCGCCAATATGGTCGCCCATATTTCGGTTTATTTAATTTTGCGCAAATAAAACGGAAGTGGCATTTTTATTTTTACCATCGTCTGGGCTCCCTTCCTCTCCCTGCCATTCCTCTATTCCTTTTCCACTCTAGGTCTTGGTCTTGGTCCTTGTGCTCGATCCTGTCTCATATTTGTGCGCGCTCCATAAAATTCTGATGTGAAGCCAAACAAACTTGCGACAATGATGATAATGTCGATGCTTAAATGTTGAACAAATATTTGGCGTACTTCTAGTTTTTTTTTTGGTTTTTTATTTTTATTTTATTTTTAAACAAGCAATAGCAATTTGTGTAGTTGTCGACGAGACGACAAAGCTTTAAAGAGTCGTCGACTTGGCTTGCTTGACTCTATCTCAGCCCACTTCCAGCTCTCTTGGCCAGTTGTGAACTTTCCCAGGCAGTTGCCACAGCTGTTGGCTGCAAAGCAAATTGGTTAGTTGGAGGCACTGGAGGTTTTCAGCAAAATGGCCATCATTTGCGACTCTTGTGCTGTTTAATGGCCAAAATGGGTTTTTATGGCAACAACTATTTGGCAGTGGTTGAGGCCATGCAGTTTGTGTATTGACCACGTGGCTAATGCAAGGCCAAACTTGAGATCGAATCTCAGCATTTAAAATAATAATTAGAAGCCACCAATGAGAATTACTGCAGCAGCAGCACCATACACCTGTATTCAAGTTTAATCACCAGGGTGTATGTGTGTGTGTCGGTGTGTGTGTGAGAGTGATGATTGCTGCAGTGCAACCGCTGCTGGGCACTTCACAGTTCTATGCCATGCTGATAACTTACGCAACTAAGCTCTACCAGTTGCTGAAGCACTGCGGGCCACCACTGGAAACTCGAGCACTCCAGGATTGGCAGGGTGTGGAAGTAGAGTTGGGAAATTGGCTAGCTGGGAGCATTTGCATTTAATCGGATTTGTTGTCCAGATTACAGGTACCAGGACACAATTCTGATTTGAGCAAAAACCAGCACAAAAAGAACAATCACTTGTTGTGTAATTTTCCATGCATAGCTGGGTGTGTTCGAGTGTGTGTGTGTTGGTGTGTTGATGTGTGCTGACCACAACCACTGGCATGACAAATTAACGTAGCTGCCAATCCTAGTCCGAACTTGTTGGGACTCCATATTGATCCCCTTGTTGCTGCTCTTACGACCATCTGTTGTTGGCCATTTAATACTCTTGAGGAGCTACTAATAACCGAAGGGAGCCACATTGCTGCCAAGAAACTGCAGGCCACTTCAGTTAGTTCGCAGTAAATTGGTAGTCGGCCAAGAGCTCAAAGTACTGCCAATAATAATCTAGAAATAATTAGACTAAATTGTTGTTGTACTTTAATTTAAGACCTATATATTTATGTGTAGGGAGAATATATATTATCCTACAAACTCTGGTATTTTTAGCATTTCGGGGAAGTCCCTTTCATTTGCTGCTCTGTGACAATTGTGCGTGTAGGTAGCAAACCGGAAACATTGTAAGCATTTCCGCTTTATATCAAATATAAAAAATGACTGCTTTTAGACATGTTTGACAAAAAGTTGTACATCAGATTCAGACACACACACAGATGGGTATTAAAGGAGGGAGCTGATATAATTGCATAAATCAAACTCAAACATGTAGCATGAAAAATCGCATTAATTTATCTGCTCACTGTGCATGCAGCCACTGCCTATGGCACACCAGCTACACACACACCCTAGCACACACACATAGATAGTTCCATCTGTATAGAGACTCCCATCCTATCAACCTTCACAAAGGCGCTGTGTAACATATCCGCTTATGTCAATTTTTTTACTACATTCGCTTCTTGGAGTGGGAGACACATCATCATCGTCATCGTCATCGCCATAGTCGACGGCATCATCAACGATGAGACGAGGTCCTTCTCCTGATCGTCCTGTTCTCCTGCAGCCAGTTGTCACTGTCAGTTTTGGCTTCCAGTGTTTGTCACAGCGCTGTCTGTCTGCCTGTCTGTCTGTCCCTCTGTCTGTTTGTCTGGCTGTCGCTTGGTTGGTTTGTTTGTTTAAATGCAACATTTACTTTATGGATTGTTGCTATATTTTTTCTTCAACTTTCAACCCGAAAAACACAGCGTATAAATTTCACGTCAATTTCTATACAGATGGAGCTGGCAGAGGAGCAGGGACTGATGCGGGAGCTGGAGAAAGAGCTCAGCTGTGTGAGCCCTTGACTGATGTGGCCCTTCACAACTTTGCTCCTTTTTAATAACTTGCCCACACACACACACTGACACACACAAACACTCACACCCACACCCACACCCACTCACTCGCACGTATACGAACACACACTAATGCGCTAATAACCTGGTTCTTGTGTGCGCTTTAAATGTCCTCTTCATGGTACATAGTTTAAAATTCTTTATAATTGGATTGCTCCATCTAAAGCTGGCCTCGACTTTGGCCCACACCCCCCGCTTAAACCTCCAACTCTGTAACCCCTTGGGGGCATATTTTTTATGGCCACTTCGGACAGAGACGCAAAGACCGTCCTTTGGCCCCATCCCCTCCCCCTCCGCGTTCTGCGCGCCCGTGGCACGTCAAAAAGGATTTTACAGTTGACGCGTACAAACCAAAGTCCTAGGGTCGCACCACCCCGCCTCCCTCCCCTTTCAACACCCAGTTCAGGGCTGCAGGGTGGCCCTTTTTTTTGGTAGCCCGACCCAGACGTGCTCCTCTTGGAGCATAGGCTGGGCATCCGGTATCCGGTATCCTGTATTCGGCATCCGGCATCCCACACATGTGCGGCTCTTGAAGTGATGATATGTTTCATTTCACACGGCAACCTAAGTTGGCAATCCTTTCGACCGCACACAGAACAGACATGCCCATACCGTACCGACATATGTATGGCAACGCCTCCTTCTCCCCATTCCTCCTTGGACTGAGATTTATGTTTTCTTGTAAACAAAATAACGGACATGCTTGAGGCTTTTGGGCTTGAGAGGTGTAAAGGTGAACCAAGCATGAGCTCACATCAGGATTAGGCGTGTTCCGGCCTCCGTATTCGATTTTTCCTTCGATGCGTGTTGATATGACCTCGCGATTGGGTGTGAACATCTGGAGCATGGGAATTAATTATTCAATAGATTAGAGAAGCTGAGAAATCGTATCGTTTGATGCTTTTAAAGGATTGTATGAACTTAAAGGGTTTCCTTTTGTTAAGCAGTTTTTTGGTGATATAGACTAAGTTCCGGGCATGTGTGAAAATAGGTCAAACAGTGCGTATCTACAACTATTTGTGGTTTATATATAAGTGGGTTTGATTTATCTATACGTTTGTGTTTTTAATCATAATCTGATTTAGTTTATTTCAAGTTTGCTTGTCACAAGAAAGCATATTAAAGAGAAAGTGTTAAATTCGCTGGGGAATAAATACATACAGGAGTTGGAAAGCTGAGAGAGCACTAGATCCATCTATTTTTTACCACTTTACATTGTCTTATTTTAAGACAAATTGGTACACGTCTTTTGTTTCGTAGTGCCAAAATGGTTGATTATCTTTTTATTCTTGTTTAATGCCGCATATCATCAAGCCATAATTATGTAGGTATATTAGTTAAATTTTAGTTTAATCTAACTATAAATTGGCTTCAAATTATGTCTAGACAGGGACCCAAAAGTGTTCCTCCCGCATCTGAAGCATACATGTGCTCGTATTTATTATGCCGCAAACGTCTGGCGAGAATGAGGCATGAGACGTAGACTGGGCCTTAAACTGGGACTGGTTTTGGGCCAAAGGACAGGGCCAGAGTCAGGGCCAGGGCCAGGGCCAGGAGCTGTGCCTGAGCCTTGGGCTGCCTCTTGTTATCCTGCCACATACAAATATTCTAATTTGCATATGTTTAGCAAAAGACTCAAAAGTTCGTATATGTGTGCAAAGTTTGCTTAAGGGAAACAAGGCAGATTTTTATGGCGGGGAAGCATTAAAAACTCTGGCAACGCCACGGCCAGAAAAGCAAATTATGCTGCCGCTGTTCGACGAGCAGGGGGGATTGGTTTGAGGGGTGCTAGCAAAAACACTCATACGCACTATGGGCGCCACAGGTGGAAGGCAGAACTTGAAAGAAAGCGTAAAAAAACATAAGAAAAAATGAAATTGCCCAACGAACAGCATGTCAAGCGGAAATTGCGCAAAAGAGCAAGACAGAGAGAGAGAGGGAGAGAGAGAGAGAGTGAGCCCAATCGCTGCGGTCTAGTTGCCCCACTGCTTCAGTCAAAATCTTACCTGGTGGTGGGCCATTTAACATTCAGGATTGCTGCCGGTTTCTGTTTCAGCCAAATGTTTGCCTGCCAGTTTTGGCTAATTGAGCAAATCGGTAATCGGCTCTGGCAGCGACCCGCTTCCGGTGCAAGCAACCGTAATTATAAATCAATTGCTTGAGGTATTTGCTTTGAATTTAACGAATCCTTATGCTGAAACGGAATCTGTAGCTGAAGCTGAAACGGTATCGGTAGTGATATTGGTTTTGGTATTGGTTTTGGCCTTGGTATTGGCATAGGCACTGGTATTGGTATTGGAAACCAACTCCATCAGCGTCAGGGAACAGCGACAACTTCGAGTTGCGTGACATTTGGCAAATCTCCGAGGCCATTTCTGTTTTTTTCTCTCTGGCAGACACGCCCACGCAGCGCCCCCTTCCCGCTGCCCTCGATGAAACTGAATCGTGCCATTTCTACACATTCGCACCGTCGCTCTGTTTGTCGAAGTTTCTCTGCCTCTCGGTTTGCTTTCAATCTGTGCTTTGGTTACGCTGCGCTTTTCCTTTTTCTTTTCCCCCTTTTCCCCCTTTTTTTTCAATTTCTTGTTGAATTTATTTCATGCAGAAAAGCAAATTTCATAACTTGCCACCTCCCGCACCTCAGTTCTTTCACCCACTCAGCCACTGAGCCAACCGAACCAACAGGCTTTCCTTTCAATGCTGGAAAATGCTTCTATTTTCTTGAATTTTTTGGTATTTTATGTGTTTATAGTCGAATTTGATGCGTTGCCTTTGGCTGGTTTACTTTGCAGCGAACTTCTTGTAAATATTTTTGTATGTATTTTTCGGTGTCCTGGCCGCAGGGCTGACATGCCGCCTCCGCCCTGTTGCCTACCCGCTGGCTGATCCTTATCCGATTTATGTTGTACACACAAACACACACACATACACACATTTATATTGATTTGAGGCCAAAAGTCTCCCAAAAGGCTCGAGCATTGTTGTTTGCCCGTGGCGGCTGTGCAAAATGTTGCTGTAAACGTTTAATAAAATATGATTTCAATTGATTCGCAAGTCGCATTTGAATCAAAATGTGTGATATACTCATAATTCGCTGCTGTTACTGCTGTTGCTGCTCCCGTTTGCTGGCTCATCCTCTTTAGCCAATCAATAAAGGGAAAGTGCTCAGAGAACACAGTCTCGATGATCTCTAGAGGATAAATGCCCATTCAAAATCCAGTTCATGTCCCATTTTCCGACTCCCAGTCGGTCTGTCCAACAGTCGGTCCTGTCTTGCCTTGTGCTGGGCCACAGTTATCCGCTTAGATCACTCAACTAAAAAACTCAATTTGCATATTAATATTATTTGGGTTTCGGTTGTTTGGACCCCTTTTCCCATTTCACATCGTTACACTTAGACCCGTTTGGTCCCTTTATCAAACAAAAACAACAACAGCAACAACAACAACAGCAAACTTTCTAAGCAACAGTAGTTGAATTCAATTTGTTGTGCTTCAACGCCTCTCTGCTCTTTGATATGCCCCCTCTCTCTCCAACCCTACCTCTCTCTTTGTGAGCTTTTCCTGGAGCATACTTTTAGGCACTAGTTGAGAGAACTGTGCTCAATATTAAGTGGAAAATCCAAGAGCTAAATAAACCAGAATGCGTTTCACCTGAATAGAGACCCGCTCTGGCCATAATCAAATATGTTAAGGTTTTGTTATTGTCAAGAGCTGCAACTGCAGATTTGATAGAGATTAACATTCAAATGGCTGTGATTTATGAAAATGCCATTGCATTCTGGCAAGTGGTAAGTGGTAGATGGAAAATATTAAATGGAAAGTGGAAAGTGGCTAGTGGCAAGTGAAAAGTGGTATGTGGAAATTGGTATCTATTTCTCCAACTCTCTTGACTGTTTGCCGACTGACAGCTGCAATCTAAAAGATGTTTCATAATCGCCAAGCGTTATCGATATATATGCACAACCTACAGTAGAGCTTCTATAAAGCTAACTACTATATAAAGTAGCAAAAACCTAGAGTGTTACTCAGAGCACTTATTTAAAATGAAGAGTTATCATAGCTTGTGCAAAAATATATTTCATTTCGGAAATTTTTCTTGGCATTTAATTGTGTTCACTGCAGACAGGCTTCACTGTAGAATCGTAGCTGGCAGAGATGACAGAGTGCCCGACTGTCATAGCGATACTGGCATACTTACCATGACTGTGAGTATGAATGTGACTATGAGTATGAGCATGAGTACTCGTTTGGGTGTCTAGCGAGTACTCGCTGCACAATAGCACATATAAATCGGCATACATAAAATGTCGTTACAAATATTTTATAACAGGAAATCCGTTATTTATACGCACATTGTGCTAGCTGATGGTGATGTAGTGGAAGCTGGAAATGAAGATGAAAATGGAAATGGAAAAGTAGATGAGAGCAAATGGGGCTGGAATGTAGTTGGGTGGGGATCACTTGGTAAATATGAATGAATGTTGTTTGCATGTCGCCAGTTTTCCCTACATCTCAGTCAGTCCTCCCAGCCCCCCACACACCCCTCCGCCATCCTCTGCAGGAAAATCCTTATGAATTGACTACAATTTTATTTATTATTACTCGTTCTATTTGCCGCTGCTTTGGCATTTTGTTCCGTTCTCTTCTACTTGCCTCTGCACTCTCTTCTGCTCTGCTCGCCCCTTGGTACATTGCAGATTCTGACGCATTTCTATGGCACTTTCGACTTGTTTTGAGCCATACAAAATGACGTTCCCAAGGCAATTCCATTATGGCTCACAATCCGCTGGCAAATTGCAAATACTCAATTGATATTGGCTCTCTTTCCGTATTCTCAACACTTGTCAAACAAAAGACCGTGAGTTGATACCTATCAACAAGAAAAACAAGCGGAATGCATTGAATTCCTTACCCGGCAAATAACTTGCCTAACAACCTAATTAGGTCGACAGCAAATTGGTAACTGCAACCAGATCAATAGATCGGGTAGCAGACCCACAATTTGTTAAGTTACCAGTAAAATTAAATTAAAATTTGGTTAGTTATAAATGGATTTTGAATACTTTGAGAATTCTCTCTGCTCACCCAAAAATCAATAATAATTCAATTTAAACACAGAAAACTTAAAGGGTATTTTAAGCACTAATTTAAAAATAGTATTTTGCATATCAAAATTAAATCATTTATAGTTAAACCGCTAATTAAAATCAGTTGGCAACTTTATTCTCTGCACACACGACGTCTGACAGCGTCTGACATTGACAGCGCTTTACAGGGCATAACAAAAGCAAGGAGTAAAGATGCTTGGCTAAACCTAATTAAAAAGTTGCGTACATTTTGTGTTAAACATTGTTGTTGCTTGCCAGTTGCGGTTTACCAGCTGCCTCTCCCTCTTTTCCATTCTCCCTCTCTTTGTCACTCCCACTGTCTTATGGATTAGGGCAATTGCAAGGCCAATACCAACCTATAGATGTCTGTCTCCCTGAGCTGTGGCACGCACTTGTAACCGCGTTTCAGCAGCTCCCTCTCCTCCGCCTCCTCCACTGGGAGCATTTGCTCGATGGGAGCATTTAGTTCGGTTGTGTTACGTTCACAGAGCCTTCGTGCATCGGAGCGAAAGAGATGGATGGCCTTGACAAGGTCGGCGTGTCGTTGCTGGTACTCACTTTCGCCGTGCTGGAACTCATCATGGGCAGCCAGCAGACGCATCACAATGAAACGTGAAAATCGATGCTTAACATGGGTAATCGAAGGTTCCTCTGCCGGTCTGACCTTCAGGTAACTCAAGAGCGTTAGGATCAGTACGAGCATGAGCTTAAATCCCGCCACAAATAGCAGCACAACCAAGGGCTTCTCATCGATCTGGTCCAACTGGCGGCACCAGCAGATAAGGTCACAGCCATGCACAAAGTGCCCATAGTCCAGGATGGCAATCACGAGAATGCAGAGCAGACTCATGGCAGCCAGTACATCGTAATGCAGACGCAACTGCATCATGATTTGCTGCCAGATCCCTAACATTGTTCCACTTGATGTCAAAGATACGATAGTTGATTTTCTGAATTTGAATTTTGACTGGAAAAGCTAGAGAAACTGAGTTGGAATTTAAGGAGAGCTAGAAGTGACAGGATTGTGGTTAGAGATAAAGTTTGAAGTTCTTTTAATTTGATTCTTCTTAAATTAATTTTTACTTAATCCATAAAAACTCAAACTTATTTCTACTTTTTAGTACACTTTCCTAAAGGTAGAAATAATTATTTTACTACTATGCTAATTTCTTAAGTTTTAATTTTATTAGAAATTTGCGAGTGCTGCACGCTCTGAGGGGAGCAACGGGTTATGACGCCTTCGCGGGGGTAGAGGTGGCTGTGGGGGTGGTGGGGCGGTGCGTCGTCGCCAGTCCACTACAGGGCGATAACGATGCGGAGGAGTGGAATGAAGAGGCTTCTGTTGGTAGAAATGTTTGTGAATTGTAACTGGACGTAGATTCAGTTTAAGTTGCTCCGCTCGCTTGTTGGCCAAGTAGCGCTTTCTGTCGATGGCATTCACACTGTCCTTGACGCCAAAGACGATATGCAAGAAAGGTTTTACCAACACACTCAAGGCCACAAATCCCAGGAAACCAAAGACGGCGGGCGAGACCAGCGTGAAGAGGAAGACACCCAGCGTAAAGGGATTGAGGACGGTGAAGAAAGCTACAAACTTGATGAAGGGATAGAGCACGTGGCCCACATGATTGAACCACTCCTTCTTCTTCTTCTTGAAGAGGCTGTTGTGGCGCAGTAGATACTTGATCTTGCTAATGGGTGAGGGCGGAGCAGTTGGTTTCTTGGTGGTCACAATCTGCAGGATTTGGGGTTGCGGAGGATAGGGATAATTGTGGTGGCTATGGTAAGGCTGCTTGGTGGGATTGGCATAGATAAGTTGTGCCTGCTGACCAATTATGTGCTCTTCGGCCATTGGCTTCTTTTTCCGCTTCTTCCTTCTTTTCTTCTTGTCCTTACCACCCTTCTTCTTCTTCCGCTTCTTTCGCTTCTTCTTGCGCTTTTTGCGTTTTCTTCTGCGATTTCTCTTTCTCCGGCGGCGAATTCGCTTGCGTCTACGCCGAATCCTCTTGCGCTTGCGTTTTTGACTGTCTTTCGCTCGGGTTGACTCTTGCGGCACTGCCTTGTGCTCCTCCAGCGCCTCAGCCTCGGGTTGGAGTACCTCAAATCCCTCCTCTTGCTGCACCACCTGCCCCTCCACGTGCTTGTCCAGCTCTTGATTGAGCTGCTCAGCCAAGCGAAAAGGCTTCACTGTAGTCGTCTGCCCGTTCACCTGCTCCTGCTCCACGTTGAGTGATTCCAGTATATTGAGGCTGTTGTTTGCCGTCTTCTTGCGCAGTAACTCGGCCTGCTCTTGAGCCAAATGTTGTAGCACACTGAATGGCTTCACTGTAGTCCTGTGCTTCTGCAGCTCTTCCAACTCCTGCTGCAGCTGCTGTACCACATGGAATGGCTTCACTGTGGTCGTTTGTTTATTCCACTTCTCCTGCTCCATCTGTAGTGCTCCCAATATATTGAAATCCGCATTTGGTTTCTTGTTACGCAATTGTTCTGCCTGTTCCTGGGCCAATTGTTGTAGTATGGTGAGGGGCTTCACTGTGGTCGTGTGCTTATGCTCCTCCGCTAAATCCTGCTGCAGTTGTTGGACCAAATGAAAGGGCTTCCGAGATGTTACCAACACAACTTGTTCGTCTTCTTCCGACTGTGGCTGCCATTTGAGCTGCACATGACCAGGGATACGACCAAGAGCACGACTACGACCACGGCTATGTCCATGCTCCGCGCCAGCTGCGGTCTGCATGAGTTGTGCACAGAAAGTTTCATAAATTTTTGCAAAATTAAACACATTTAGAGGAGCATCGGTCTTCACTGGCTGCTTGCCGCTAAACTCGAACTTTGCTAATCCATCACGCCTCTCCGTATCCGTCTCGGTCTCCGTCTTAGTATCCGTCTCGGCCTCCGTTTCCGCGTCCAACTCGATCTCTGGCTGGGTGCGTGCCTGTCCGCAGTTTTGTAAAATCAACAAAAATATAACAAAGTTCCTAACACTTTCGGTATTCCGTCTTTGCCCCATTTCATTTCATTTCATTTTGGACAACTGGACAAGGACGCCAGTCGTCGGTTGTGCTTAGGGTCGGTCTCGAGATCGGAATTGGTGCCGTGGTTGGGGTAATTTTCCGACTCACTTTTATGTTTGATTTAATTTCAACTTTTGTGCTCAACTTGCGAACTTCAACTGACGTTTCCTTCTGGCCATTGCCACTTCATCAGCTCGGTCGACAGTCGTCAGTCAGTTAGTTGCCTCAAGAACTTGGCAACTTGTTGAGCTTGTTGGTCTGTTGGAACCCATTTGTGTTAAATTCATGCTTAGTTTCTGGGTTGTTCTTTTCCCTTCTCCTTTCCCTTTCCCCTTTTCCCTTTTCCATTTCAATTTCTTTTTTGGAGTGGGTTTTATTTGCTTGTAGTTTACTTATAAAAGTAAAATTTATTACTGTTTAGTACATCATCAACGTTCACTGTTATGACAAATTCTTCAACTTACATTTAACAAGTTGTAAAGCACTTAATTATGTTTTGAGCACAACAGCCAAAAACTGCTGCCTAACTTGCACGGCAACAAACTTGGCCATAACCAGTAACAACAACAACAACAACTACCTCATTTCTGTGGGCAAAGCGAAAGCGAAAACAAGAACCAGAATGGGACTAAGACTGAGACTGGGTCTGAGTCTGGGACTGGGGACTGGTACGGGGTCTGGTACTGGGAACACGACTATCACAACACGAATTATGTGAACTGGCTGTAAAATGCAAAAGACTTTGGAAAGTGCTTAGTGGCCAATTGAAGTTGCAGTTGACTGGCCAACACTTTTGACTCTGGCTACAGCTGTGGCTCTGAGGTCAGCACATTTTGTTTATGGCCCGAAAACTAGAAGTAAAAGTTAAAACTTACCCCACCTATCAGATCCGAAAGTGATATGCATGTGTAGCTATAATAATGATCAGTTACAGCTGATAAGCTTACTTGGGAGTTTCAGTTTTAATTCCTTTAAAGAACTATTAAAGAACGCTTTCCGAAAGTCGAGTTGAAAAGAGTAGTTAACTTTCTACAGGGCCGCATTCAAAGTTTGGGGGGTATGGGGCCCATTTAACTGGGTTTTCAATTAAGTCATTAAGGTTTTAAGGTTTTATTAATTGATGACACTATTCTTTAAGTTAATTTAAAGGCTCCATGGCAGCCATACAATTATTATTATTTTATTCAGAACTCACCTGTGATTTACACTTTCCCCCTTTAGCTATAAAATCAATTAACTTTAATTTAGTTTAATAAAGCCATATGTTTTTCGGAGAAGCGAATATGTACTTATTATATAATTTCTTTGAAATCTTTTCTCGGGAAATGTAAAACTCAATTTTTTTGTTAAAATCTATTCACTCAGAGTTCTAAGGAATTTTTCACTTCGAATAATGGAAAACATTTTCAACTGTTTTCATTTATTGCTTTAGACGTTTATCTTTATTGTTTTTCCTGCTTTTGTTGCTTCTGCTTTTGCTGTTTGTGCATATAATGTTAATCTGTGTGATCTGCAATCAATGGCAATTTTAACAACCATTATCGATTAACACTTATGCCCGAGTTTTATTAGACACTTTGTTGAATTACAAAATATACAGATAGACAAACGTTATATATGTTAGTATATAGAATTATGTGCCCATGTGATGCGTTTTATGAGACATTAACTTATGGCCGCAGTGGGCGTGGCATTAATAGCTGTAAAAAGGCAGACAAGTGGCAAGTGGCAAGTGGCAACTGGTGAATGTGTAGGTAAAAATAAGAGTCAGGACAGGTGTTGATAACAATGGCGTCCCATCAAAGTGATTGACTACGACACGCGCTCCAATTGACTGAATGATAGGATGAGTGCGTGGCTGGTTGAGTTGGGGAGTGGCTCGTGAAGAGGCTGCGCTCCTGTGCTGGCCCCGTCTCTTGCTGTGGGCCCTCTATATTGCCAATTAGGCGGGCCATGCAATTTCAACAATTTGAGCAATTTTCAGCACGTTGGGAAGTCCAATAAAAGCAGCAGTCGATCGGATACTGATTGACATATTGTGCCAGTTAGTTATTGGCGCCAGTAGCATCAAATGACGGTTGTTGCCATGGCTCTTCACTTTCCCTTCCACTCCTTTCCCTACCTTCCCTTCCCTTCCCTTTTCTCCACTCTGGCCAACTCCATCATCTACAAACGTACGCTAATTTGATTGCCATCGAATCGAGTGTAATGGGAACAAAGCGTTGACAATTTCAATATTAAATTGAAATTCAAAACTACAGGCAAAGATGAAGGCGATGTCGAAGGCAAACCCAAAGGCAAAGGCGAAAGCAAAGGCGCAGCAAGCGTTGAAAATTCCCAGTGTTTTTCTCTCATTTCCCTAGCAGACACACGCACACACACCCTCACACGCACACCCTTACGTTTATATATAATATTTATATATTTCTGGTTCTAGTTCTTGTATTTCTCAACTGACAAGATGTACGGCATTGTCAAGGGTCTGCTGCAAGTGCCATGCCGCGTTCTTCAAACTCCGCCAACGCGTTTCAAGCTCGATGCGAAAAACATGTACGACAAACTCAAGTTCGAGTTCAGCGAGGAGAATCAGTGCAGGGCCAAGGCAATACTCGAACAATTCGCAGAGAAGGAGCAGCGAGGAGCCCTGCTGCCCCTACTGGACTTGGCTCAGCGCCAATATGGCTGGCTGCCGATCACAGCCATTGCAGCGGTAGCCAACATGGTGAAGATCGATGCGTTTGAGGCCTGGAAGGTGGCCAATTTCTACACCATGTTCAAGCTAAAGCCCGTGGGCAAATTCCATCTCACGGTCTGCACTTCAACACCTTGTTTTCTGCGTGGTAGCGACGTTATCCTAAATGCCTGTAAGGAAATATTGAAAATGGAAGAAGGCGAAACGTCGGAGGACATGCAGTTTACTCTGACCACTGGTTGTTGTCAAGGTGCCTGCGTACATGCTCCAGTGTTGGTGGTAAACGATGATGTCTACGAGGATCTGGATGTGCCTCAATTGCAGAAGATTCTGTGCAGTCTGAAGGAGAATGTGGTGCCACCGTCTGGACCACAATGCGGTCGGTTGGCAAGTGAACCACAATCGGGACCGACGACGCTGCTGATTGAGCCGCCACCTGCGGGATATGGTATGCAGGATTTATGCAAGCCCCAGAAACCGTGTTAGGACCTTGATTAAGTCCTACTGTCTTTGTTGACCAGTTGTGTATTGCTGTTGTTTCAGTTTTTGTTTTAGGTCATTAAAGTAGTGTAGTCCTGATGGCGACAGCGAGCATTAAACTGTGAGACTTCTTCTTATTAAGCTCATCCACGCCCTCCTGTCCTGCTTGACCTGCTGTAATGCCCCCTGATTTTGTGGAGTGCCTTGCAGTGTCGAGTTTATCCCTTGCAAAGGACAAGCTTTGCAATTTCGTAGCGCTGCAAAAATAAACAACAAACAGAATTGGCAGCCATGGCGAATCAAGCGCGAAACAACGCTCCAGACCCAAAGCTAGAGCCAGTCCTAGTCCCGGCCCTGGCCTAGTGCCATTTCCCTCTTTACTTACCACTCCCTCCCATGTCCTGTCAGCCATTGCTGCAAGTAATCAGCTTTTGTCTTGTCTCCCTCGCTTCGCATTGCATGCTGTGGTTTGACCTCGGGGCCAGCCCCTTCGGCATTCTAATGAAATGTTGCCAGCCAACAACATGCAACAACAACAACAACAACAATTTCCACAACAGCAACAACTGCAGCAACTGCGATAGCAACAGCGTCGATATTGTTTTGGCCAAAATAGTTTTAATTGTTGCACGCCCCCGTCAGCAGCGCCCTTGTGCCACGCCCACTTTGGCAAACAAAAGGTCAACTTTGCTTTATTGCAGCATATCGTTTTGGCCATCGATTCATTCATAAATGTATCCAATTAAATCACTAAATAAAATAGATTTATACGATATATCTGCGTAACGAAGTGTATTTCGTTTTGATTGCAGATATTGGCTTTTAAAACACTAACGGGGCCAAGATAAACGAATTACTTTTTAACCGAATCAGTTAAATGAAATATCGTGTTTATTGTAATCTAAGCCACAGTGGAAAAATACTGTGTAAACGTTTTTTAAGCTGTACAAATATAGTTTTTATATAAAGGCTAAAAAAGTGGAGTGTAAAGTTTCAATAAATGGGGAAGAAGTTCTCGCTAATAAAAAAATGATTAATTTTCTACCCAAATGTTTGCTTAAAAGCAAAAATTTAATAAAAAAAATAAATCAAGTTTTAATAGAAACAAATTAATTAAAGTCTAACATTTATTAGTTTTATTTAATTATTCTTGAATAAAAATTAATTAATAAATCATTTTAGTTGACTAGCTCTTATACATACTTTTATTTGCAGTTAATTAAACTAATGTCAACAAAATATTTACAATAATTTATTTATACTTTTCTGACTCTGACAGGATATCTTCAAGTTGTGCAATTGAATTTGACTGAACTTTTCATTATGCTTTTAGTTGTTTGCTGTTAGATAAACTACTCGACGCTCACAATGCGGAATTCCAGTTTTAATAAATCTGTTTGTCACTTTTGTTTGCCGCTTCAATGGCCATCAGCAACAGTTTCACCTCCCTCGACTGCACCACCGTCAAATTTCCAGTGTCCAATGTCATCAGTCCAGCTGCTCCAGCTCCAGCTCCATCCTCCAACCTCTATTTTAAGCCCTATTGTCGCAGTCCCAGCGCATGGTGATGAATTTTTAAATGAAAATTGTTGCTATTGAAAGTTTTTAATTTGTGTGTGCGTGCGTGTGTGCGTGTGTGTGTGTGTGCGTGAGTTTTATTTATATTTCATGTTGTTATTGCTATTATTTTAAGCTTTCCCCTTAACAGTGTTGCCCCGTGCGCATTTTGCGTGATTTTCGCTGGCTGAAACGGCACCTTTGGGAAATTAATATCCTTTTTGGACGCTGACACGCGGCACGAGGCACACACACACACACACTCGGCTCTAGCCATACTGTGGGCACAGTCCAGACCAGGCTTGTCCAGTTGCCACCAGTTGAAGTCACGCGGCAGCAACGCGTGAGCTCAGCTTCAACTTTATGCGGCCACGTTGCACGTACGCCCACTCTGGCCACGCCTCCTCTCAGACTGGCCTTTGTTTTTAGTTTGGCATTGCTGTTGCCTGTCGTTGACAACTTTTGTTGTGCCGAGCTCAGTTCAGCTCAGCTTTGTTCCTCCCGATTGCCCGCTCACCGCTTAGTGCTGCTGCTGCTGCCGTCGGTATCCTTGTTATCCTTGGCCAGATTGCATGCTGTTATTTTTTTTGCGTAACTTGTGCGTCGTGTCCTTTATTACTTTTGCGCAATTACTCATTACGTTATTGCATTTCATACTTCTGATATACACGCATAGTTGACTAAGCAACCAGCAGCAAGGACGTGATGTTGCCAAGCTTTGCTCAGTGCTGCGCAGCTCGGAAATAATTATAAATATTTTTGCGCAATTCCATGGGAGAGTTGTCCAATTTGCTCCAGCATTTCATGGAGGTGGTAGCTGAGGGGGTGTGTCTCCGAGTCGTTGCTTCCTTTGGGAAAAACTCTTACTGCGTTTTTTCTTTTTGGCTGCATTTATCCGGGCAATTGGCGCCTTTTGTACAAAACTGCAGTACTTTGGCTCTGCCCGCGGCCTGTTCGCCAGCAAAGTTTTCATTTGCATGTTTCTAGTTAATTGAATTATGCACAACCTTCCGCTACCCGCTCCTCTCTCTCCGTCTCTCTTCTAACTCCACTTTTCACTTTGCTTTTGGCGCTCTGGGCGCTCCAACATTTATATAAGCGCTTTGAGGCTGCATTCCCGCCAAATGTGCTTTGGTATTAAGTATACGCCCCGTTTGAACGATAGAGCTCATTAGTTGGCAGCCACGTTCAAGCTATCCATGGTCATGTAGCAACAAGCGCTGCAAGCCGCTCTGACTTTTATGCCATTTTGGGGACCTGCTGTCAGCAGCAGCCGCTTCTGGCTATATAGCTATAGCTATAGCTATAGCTTTGGCTATGGCTACAGTTTTAGCTGCTCTGATTTCCTTTTATGTGCATGCCATAAAAGTCCGAGTTCGAGGCGCTTCAAGTTTATTACATTCCTAAGCTGTGAGCCAGCTTCCCGAGTCATGTCATCGGCTGGCAATAAAAGTGCTGCTGTTTGTTGATGTTGTTGCCATTGTTAACGCAACGTGCTACAACTCCACACATGGCCCGAAAGGCGAGAGGAGTTTAGGAGTTGCTTTTTTGAAGGGGCTGGAGGGTCTCGTGCGTAGTCAGCCGAATTTAAATTTGACTTTTATTAAGCGCAAAATCAAAGTGGAAAATTTATCTGACTCTCGACGCTGCCGCTTTTTGCCTAGCAAATTTCTTCCCTCTCTCTCAATGCTCTCCAACTGTCTCGCTCTCTCTTGGCATACCGGGAGCATAAAAGCAATTTTATTGCTCAAGTTGTGCTGCTCGATAGGATAAGCCCCTCATTTATGCCCGTTGCCCGGCAACATGTTGCCGTTCAGCCCCGCTCCCCGCCAACCCGCTGCCATGCTCCCATTTAGCCATAATTCCAATCCGAATCCCAAGTCCAATCTTTGTGGGCGGCTGCCATTTGCCACCGGCATTGAAGAGGCAAAGAGAGTGGGAGGCAGTGTAGGGAGGAGAGGCGAGTACGAGCTAACTATTAAAGTGCTGTTAACTTTATTATTTCGAGCACTTGTTGTATAATGTGGCAGCGCTGTCATGGCAACTTAGTGCCATAGTTTGTGAGAAAAACACACACACACACATACACACATACAGAAATACACAAAGACAAGGGGAAAACTGTAGCTGTGGTGGGCATAAAGATAGGTAGAGCAGGGGTGGGAACTAGAGGGGGATGTGGCTGGGGAAAGGGGCGGGGGGCGGGGGGGTGACAAGCAGTACCAAAGTCATAATTTGACAAAAGTGGTTGGTGGAAGGCGAAATAAATATGCTCGGCAAATATTTGCTGCAAAATGGCTTTTCTATGCAAAAAGTTGCTTTCGCTGTTGCTTTTCTTCTACTTGATGTTGTTCCCCTTGTTGTTGTTATTATTTCTCAAGTCTTGTTGCCATGTGAAGAGCAGAATTCTTGTTTTATATAATCAAAAAACAAAAAAAAATAAGAAAACTTTTGCCATTCGCATGTCTTTTCCCTTACCACAACGGCGAATTGTTAAAAAACTACATGAGAAAAATCGTAAACATAATTTTACCACTCTACTCGTATGCCAAAAAAAGGGGAGGATATAAAAAAAATCCTTAAACTTTGCAGCTCAAGAGCAGCGTTTCTGCTTCAGTATCCAGGAGATGGGATAATACTTTCCCTACAAAGGAAACGCTGCATAGCTTTTCCTCTTAGCAAAGCATTTGACTTATCACCTGTTAATTAGCATCAGCTTTTATACTACACTTCCCACCCTTCTCCCATTTACTTACCAGCTATTAGCATTCCCTTTTAGTAACGGGTATAAAAACAATTTTAATATCCATGCAGAGTATAAAGCGGGTTTTAGAGACAGCACATAAGCACGCTAATTAGGCGACTCATAGAATCATTTATTTATTGTTCTTTAATATGAATTCATTAAATTAAAACATTTTAATTGATAATAGAATAACATTTAAAAATTCTTAGAAAAGCTTAAACATTTTTGACAAAGTATTTGTAAGCTGAAACACATTTTCCATTAAAATTTAATTTATTCGCATACTTTTCTCTGCCAATTGCAGCATATTATTCCAGATTATTTTCTTTAATAAAAGATAAGCAGTTTATTTTAATTTAGTTTAGCTGTGCATTTCAGACTTTTAGTTAAATGCTTTAATAATAGTTGGGGGGTGGAGTAGAGGCAAGTGGGAAAGTAGAAGCTTTAATATCAAAGAATTTATATTATAAATTTTCCTCTTTTGCTACAAAGCATTTCAAGTATTTCACAAGTATTTAATTTGTTTTTTGTTGTGAATTTTCTATTATTTGTTGTTGTGCAAAATAAATGCTAATCATTAAACTACAGCAAACTATTTTTAATTGATTTTCGAGTTGATTAATTGAGTTTAGTTATCACATTTGTTTGGTATCATTGGGTGAGTGTAGTATTCTCATTTCGAGCCGCGATGCCCAGTCGCAACCCTTGAGTATTTGAAATCAACAAGAATTGCGTTTGGACAATCATAGCTAAAAATCGAATTAACCAAAAATATTTGTTTACTCTGCGAAGTTGGGGGCCAAAAAGCTTTCAGCCGCTGGGAATTTTGGCCAACTGGCAATGATGATATCGTATGGCCAACTTGATGGCATTTTGGCATTTGCCGTTTGCCAGCAGCGTCAGCTGCTTCAATTCGCCAAACACTTTTGCTGCTCCCACCGATGCTCCCTCCGAGTCCCAGTGTTGGTAAAACCCCTTTCATTTTTTCTGGGGTAAATTGAACTGCCTTTCGCCCTCCACCCTCCGCTCGGAACTTAATACAGCATTGGGGATGTCCAGGGCCATTCGGATGCTTGCTTAAAGTCTTTCACTCCATTATACTCAGTCACATAAAAACAAAACTTACCCAACCAAGTTGGTTCTTGGTGCCTGGTTCTTGATTCCTGGTTGCTGGCTGTTGGCTGTTGGTGTCCATGTCCGTGTCTGTGTCCGGGTCCATGTCAGTGTCGTGGCATTGCGAACTGGAACTGAAACTGCAGCGGGAGACAGAGACAAAGACAGCGGTTGGAATGACAATGGGCAGGGGTGGTGGGACTTAGTGATGGTTGGGATTCCTGGGGCTGGTAGTGGGGGGGCTGTCAGCTTGGCTGGCCATAAAGTGTCGGAAGAATCACAAAATCATTGTAAATGTTGAACGAATCTCGCATTACACGCAAGGGGCTGGCGCGTGTTGTTCGCCGAAGAGCTTGTAGCGAAGGGAATGAGTGGGCGTGGGTGTAGTAGGAAACAGTGAAGTAGGGGAAGTGTAGGAGAAACAGGGAAACTGTTGGTGGCTCGCCTTGCGTTGCACTTCTTGATTAAATTTTTGCACTGCAAGTGCAAAATGAACTTGGCTCGTTCGCTCGCTCGCATATGTCCTCGACAGAGTGAAAGAGAGGCAGACAGACAGACCGACGGACAGATGGAAAGGTTTAGTGTCCTGCTTGGTGTTGGCATTGGCGTGTTTTGCGGTTTTTATTTCGCCTGCGTTGTGTCTGTCTTGCGTGTCCTGCCGCTGTCTTCTTCTCCCCCATTTTTATTGTGTCTTCGAGCTATGTTGCCCATTGTTGCTAACTGTAAAACAGCATTCCTTTCTTGCGTTCGCTGCAGTTTTTATTTTTATTCAACTTGCACTGCGGTGATACTACAAGTGTATCTGTGTGTGCGTGTGTGTGTGTGTGTGCCCTTGTCGATTGTAGGTTGCGTGTCAGTCTACGGTTATTATAGTATCTTTTTGCTGGTTTTGCTGCTTTCGCTGCGGTCGCCTTTGATAACAACATCAAACTGGTTGTCCTGATGTTTCCTTGGCCATTTGCCTTAGCCAAGTTTGTCCCGTTTTTGCCATTAAATTTTAAATGAAATTGTCCTGCTATTCTTATGTGCACTTTGTGGATCTATTTTTGAGCTGCTTTTATGGACATTCTTAATTGGAATTGATTGAAAGTTATTTGATGTTTGCCTTTCGGCCCAAAACTCAAACCCCAACCAAATCCCTGTTTCCAAGCCAAAGCCAAAGGCGTTTCCCGCTGAATTTTCCACCGTCGAGGCAACAACAAAGTTATGGCATGGAACACACCATGATTGTACGTGTCTATCATTGAGTGTGCGTGTATGTGTGTGGGCTGTGCTGTTAATAGACTTGCAGAAGTAATTAACATAATTTAATTAGGTGCTCGGCATTAATTTTACGCACGGCATTAAGTGTTGAATTTTAAGTGTTTCCATTTTAATTGAGCGACATTTTTCAGTCACGGAGGCAGCCAATAAAACGCTACAACATACAAATAACAATGACACCAGAGGGAAAAGAGGGAGGCGTTGCCAGGGGGGCTGGGGTACGGACGGGGATCAGTGAATCCCGTCACCACTGACTAATTAAATGAAACAATAGGTAATCCTTACCTCCAATTGCGCAGGACTCGCAGCGAAAATCATGCTGAAAGGCTTAAAGAAAAACAGAAAATAAATTCAGCTACTTGATAAATTATTCTTAAAAATGCATGTCAATAAATGTATTTCTTGTTTTTATTTTGATGTTTTTCTTGCTTCAAACGTATTAAAAGTGTAGCAGCCACTGTTGCTTTTATGGCCCATGAAACAAAGTTCCCAAAAGTCTAGTACAACCCCCGTGCCCCTTGTTTCCACCAAGCCTCCAACCCTCGAACATGGCCACGTCTATCACATCCTTTCGCCTAGTGCCTGACGCCTGACGACGCCTCTAACATTAAAAGGATTCCAGCTTTGGCAGGACTCGTAAAAAAGTAGAGCCTAATAAAAATGCCACAGCACGTACGTCAACCTGCAGGCATTAGACAAACTGACACACACACACACACAGAACGGGTATATATATACTTAAATGTATGTGTGTGTGAGTCGAGTCTGGCGGGAAAACAACAACAAAGACTAAACTCAGCTGCTGTTATTAATTTGCGCAGCGCAAACTTGTTCCTCATTTACCCCACAATATCCTGTGATATCGGGTAATCAGACAATGTGCCCACACTCCACAACTACCCCGACTCCCCACACCACCCCAATCCTCCAGCCACTTCCCTTTAGCAACTCTGTGCCTCAAGTTGAGGCCTTTTATTTAGCTATTTGCAAGCAATTTGATTTTGTTTCTGCGCTGCCTTTTGTGTTTGTTCAATGAGACGGGAGAGAGTGATGACGCAGATGATGATGATGATGATAACGATGATAATCATGATGATGAAGCAAAGGGAAGCAAGCAGCAGTTTGGAGTCCATATCGAATTGCAGTTGTTGGTCCATTAGGCGAACCACTTGATCCACCCAAGGGGCTTTTAGCCACCGGAAATATGTATATAGATGAAGTGAGCTTTGGGTGCCATAAACCAAAAAACAAATGCCAAAATATTGTATTGGCAATGCACACGCATTTTGGCCAAAAAGCCAACAAGCGTACAAGCCAAACAGCCAAAGTGTTGACTACGAACTGTGTAAATTGAGCTGCTAATGGTGTCCCGACATAAACACAAAGACAGCAACAACAACAACAACAGGAATAACATCGACAACAACTACAAGAAGGACAACAAAGCCAACAAAGCCAAAAGACGCCGTTGTTGTTGACGTTATCGTCGATGGCGTGTCGTTGTCTGATGGCCAAGACAAAGGCGTAACCCAAAAAAAAAATGGAGAAGGAAAACAGCAGCCGTTGTATTTCCCAGGACACATCACGCATACGCCGTGTTAGACTTGCCCTTTGGCGTCGCTTTTGCCGTTTGGCGTTCCTGCTTATGGTACTTGGCGAATTTAATCTGAGAGCAACTTTATTAGGCCACGTTAACTGCTACTTTGCCTGCTACTTGAGTGCCAACTTCAATACACTTTAGGCGGCAGCTAAATGAAGTTGTTGTTGCTCCTTTTGTTGCAGCCGTTGCCGTTACCGTTGTTGTTGCTGTTGCTGTTGCACCTGTCGCAGCTGGCACACCTGAGAGAGGTTGACAGTCGTCGGCTGCTTGTTGAAAACTGCCATTAACTTGTTACAACTTCCGTGCCACGCCTACACAACTGCCTGCCAGCTTGCCTGTTTGCCCCTTTACCCCCCTTTTCTGCCTCCTGCTTCCTGTGTTTCCAGGGTTGGGAAACACTTGAGTTTCCTAAGCTTCAGCTGCATCTACTACAACTAAAATTTCCCAAGTCTCCGTCGACTCTTTTTCCATTTTCTTTCGTCTTTTTCTTGTGCATTTTATTTGCAATATTCGCGCCTAACTTTTGCTTTGACTTCCGCGTGCACTTCATCTTCTTCACACACACACAGCAAAGCGACGCATATTTGCTTGACATGCGGGGGCGTTCGCGCTGGCCAGGTTATACGGGGGCGTGGCAACAGCCTGCATTGTTTACTAGCTGCCTTGTCAGGTCTCAGACAAAGCCAAACAATTTGCGTCAGAAGCACCTGCTGCCCCGCCTCCCCATCCCCACTAGCCACACCCCCTACTCACCCCTTTTGCTACCTTTTCCTACTTTTTACTGCTGCTTTTTTTGCCTTCACCGTCGTCGTTGTCGTCATCATCGTCATTATAATGAGAAAATTGTTTCAATTATGTTTGTGTTTAGTTGCTTCAATTTGCTAAGCAACATCATTAAGTGCCGTAACTTAATTCAAGTCCGTAGCTCCAATAACCCCTCCGTTCATGGTATGAGACTCCTTCGGCAACGGCAACGGCAACCCTTGAAACGACTTCGAAGCGCTTCAATGTCTAGAAAAGAAGGCTGCTCACATAGTGCAAATAGTCGGGCGCAAACTATATGAATAAAACAACACACTCACCCACACACCCACACACACACATATACACATAAAAAGTTTAGTGCTTTGTGTTAACGTGGCCATGGCGCCGCTGCCAACCGGAAGTTCGAGCTACTGTTGCACAGCTGCCGTTGTTGTTGTTGTTGCTTCGTAGTTGCTATTGTTTCTCGTTTTTGTTGATATTGTTGTTGCTAATACTTTGATTTTGTTGGAAACAGTGGAGAATGCACGCTTCGATTATTTTCGCATTACAAACAAAAGCGAACAACAAACTGGCAGTTGTAAAAACTTTGCTTACAGGGTATCTACCAGTCACAATGTGCCCAACTACTTGCCACTCCTTTGCTGTTTACCTCAACAATTAGTAGTAATTTTGTTTAATTGTCTGTTGCATGCTTTATGCGACGTTGTGGTTAATACAGTGGCTCAATAAGTATTTTTCCTGCTTTTGTTCTTTAGAAGATTGAAGAAATACAGGTGTAAACTACTATGTCGCTCTCCTGGGAGGCTTTACTCTGATTTAACTGAGAGCAAGAGACAGGAGAGCAAGGAGTATCTTTCGTTTGTCAATTTATGTAGCATATTGTGACGTTAGTCGCTATCAGTGCAAGAAATCCCACTGTATTGCATGCACAGCACGTTTCTCTGTTTGTCTGGCTCTTTGTCCCTCCCTACCACGCTTCCCTACCCTCCCCACCTGAATTGAGGTTCATTTGCAAGCCTCAGCGTCGGCATTGGCAATGTGATCAAGCCTGCAATCTGCAATTTCAGCCCGAGACGCCCTAAGGTATGCAACGAGATGTGTCAGGCAGCAAAATAAAGTTTAATTTGAATGCTTCCAGTGCTGTGCGGGTGTGTGTGTGTGTGCGAGTTTGTTTGTCTGTCTGACTGTCTCCAATGGCATTGGGGGACACTGTTGGAAAATCAAAGTTATTTGTATTTATTTGCAAAATCGTGCTGCGCTTGCAACAGCCACAATAATCCCCTTGCCCCAGACAATATGAATAGTGGGAGTGCCGCTCATGCTATCTCTTTCGCTAGCTCTACTTCTCTTTCACTCCTTCGTTGTCTCGCTGTTACTGTCTCTTTGGATGTGTGAAATAACTCGCTTCATTGCTTACAATTGCCGTTACAATCTACGTATTTGTCAAACCATTTTTATGCCCTGTACCAAAGGGTGTAGAGGGCTTGCCATGTAAGCACGTTTATCTAGGAGTTGAAGACCAGAATTGCAACTCGTGATGTATTAAAGTCGAGAGGACTCGACTCTTGCCCCTTGTTGTTTGTATTTGCAAGAAATTTGAACGTCAATATTAAATAGAAATCCTGCTGCAACACCAAAGACCTGAGACTCTCTCTGGCCTGACACGCACGTGCGACACGTTCACGTTCGCATGCCAGTTGCTACGCAGAGAGTGGAGAGCAGTGGAGTACAGGAGAACAAGCAGTCCTTGCCAGCTTCTGGACGTGTGGCCATGTAGCCAGGATGCCGTCAATGGTTTGGCTTTAGACATAAGTTTGCCTCAACACTTATTTACACATCCCAAGGATTGCAACCGACTGTCAGTTGTTTAATACGTTTATAAATTGTGCAGTTTTTCAACCAAAACGAATCTTTAATTTGGCATTTTATTGAGTGCCAATAAATGTTGAATTCCACATTTGGGAAAAGCCAAACAAAACAAATGCAAATAATCGTATTTCACATTTATGGATATTTTGGGAGGAATTTATATTCAAATATGTTACTCTTAATAAATACAAATGCTAGATTAAATGAAGACCAATGAAATATGATTATTATTAAGGATTTATGCACAATTAAATTCAGCTCCGAAAACTTTTAAATTTAAACCCAAATAGTGCTGTCTGTTTGCCAACAGCTTCGGTAGCAATAAACTAAATTTATTATACACAAATAATGTATTGATCTCAGCAAGAAAGACAGTGGACAGGGACAGCCAGTTTTGGGCATGAGCACGCGGTAATTTGTTTATCCTGGGGCCGATTTCAACAAACTATTTCAAGTATTTTATTGGCCGTGAAAGGAGATTTCAACCATTGCGCACATTTAACTGTTATTAATTTACAATATTTGCGATGAGAAAATGCAATTTAATTGCTTTGCATTCAGTATGGAAAACGGCAGGAAAACTGCAAACGGCAAACTGAAAATTGCCGAATTGCTAATGCAAATTCAGTGAAAAAGTGCCGAGCACATTGACTGCTTATCAAACATTTATTTATGGTTTTAGTTCCCATTTGTGGGGAGTGAGTCCAACAGCACTGGAGTTCTCTGCTGCTGCCTACCCACCTCTAACCTCTGAGCTCAGAACTGCCGCCTTTAGCCCCCGATAGTCTCCCAAATCCAAATGCAATGCATAAATTTATTGCATGCCATGGCACAACACACACATATACACCAACCCCCACTCCCACCCACACACAGCACAGTAGACAATTAAGAGCCTCCAGCCTGTACAGAAAAGGGGCGCAAACAGGGGCGTGGCATGACAGGGGGGCTCATTCCCACACTCGAGGCGGCAGCCAACAGATTGGCTCGCTTGTCTCTGCCAAACGTGTGCACTGAATGCATAAACTGAAAGTCTCAAGCCAATGTACGAGTGCCACTGACTATAATGGACAGCTGAATGCTCTTTTCTTTGCAAAGTGTGCAACTGAAAGCTGCTTCAACTACAATAAAATTAGCTTTAAATTATTGCACAACATTTTCAACTGGAATTCTATTAAATTTATGGCTTTAAATATATTTTTGCATAATGCACGAAATGGGTTTTAGTATTGGGAGCTGTTTGTCTGATGGAATTATGTCAAAAATATGCATAAATTTACTTGGCCCGGACTATTTGCTGCTAGTTCTCTGGACTATGGAACCCTTTTCGGTGAATAGGGTAAAATGAAGGCGTTATGAGTGTCGTCTAGAGATGTAGTTGTTGTTGTTGTTGCTGTTGCTGTTATCCTTGCTGCCTTCATAAATAAAACAAGGGGCCACAACGATCCTAACCAACGACAACAAGCAGGCCAAAGTCCTATGATTGTGTGCGCTTGCTTCCATCCTGTTGTTGCCTTGTTGTTCGTATGTAATATGATTTAAATTCAATTTGCGGCATTTGTTATCGATATCAAGACAGACACAAACACCCGCACACACACATCCGCTCACACATTCGCACGCACACTCTCTCAATTACATGCTGTAAAATTTGTTTTCAATTATACATTTATACGATACGTTCCGCTTGTGTGCGTGTGTGTGTGTGTGTGCATCCGTGTGTTAACATGGCGTATGCGCAATATTTTACAACGTCTCTTTAAAGCAATTGGAAATTTGTTTTTCTTTTTTTTTCAGCTATTATGCTTTCACCTAACGGAGTGCACTTTGTGCTTCTGGTTTGAATTAAAAGTGAAAATGAATCGAACGTTTGTTATTTGTTTGTGCCCAAGTCAATCAAATGTTTAAGCCACGTTTCCAGGCAGCAGCAAAAGCATATAGTAACCACTCCCACTTTCCCCCCACCATATGTGCCCCAAAAAGTATGCAGCATGTGTTAAAAATTTTAACAACCAAAGTGGTTTTTTGGGCAAATTGCAAAAAATGGCAAAGAGGAAACGCATTGCTAAGGCAACAAACGGGGTGTGAGTGTGTGACCAGATGGTGGTGGGTGTGTGGGAGTGTGGAAACAGTTTGCGAGAACTTGAAACCGCAATTTACTCATTTCGTTTCGTTGCGTGGTTTTATTTCGCTTACGAGCAAATCCATTTGGTTGGGGCTTAACTTTCTGCGCCGTTTTTGGCAGCTGTTTGATACGAGTTTTGTTTCTGTTTGGTTTTCTTTTTCTCTCTTTTTGTATATGTAGAACCAACCAAACGAAACAACCAAACCAATGGAGCAACTGTTGGACCAAACGAACCAAGCAACTAACCAACCTCAAACCTCAAAAAACTCAGGCCAACTTCAACTTCAAGTGGCGGCAAAGTTGTTTAAAAGGCTGATTTGCAGAGACCCCTCTATATATATACACAAAGAGTGTAGGTGTGTGGGTGCTGGGGTGCTGTACAAATTGCATGGCGCTTGGCTCATTAAGAGCTCCATGCAATTATAAAAGCAATGCAAACTGGCAACTGAAAAACGTTGGCATAGAGACCCGAAACGAACTTCAAAAGCAAACGGTTTATTTCGTGCGAATACGTTAGCACAAAAGCGTAGCAAATATGCGTCATTACACACACACACTCACACACACGTCCCCACACGCGCTTGCAGACAGGTAGAGAAAACTGACGTGTTGGCCACTTGACTCATTAAAAAGCCGTACTCGTTTTATGTGTTTGCTTTAAAAGTGTTTTTTTTTTCGGCTCTCTATTTTTGCGTTCAGCTGCTGAAAAGCGCTTCAATTGCAGTTTCAGTATTCATCTCATTTTTGTGAGTACGGAGCTGCCCCTCGCCTGCCATCACTCTCCTCTCAAAGCTCTCAAAGTGTTGATGAAAGCAACTTTACCTGTCGTCGACTGCCCCAACCTCCCACCTGGCCCACCTGGCACACCTCTTTTGGCAGCTTTTACAACGTTACACAGACATTTGCCATGTAGCAATTTGTAAGCACTTTTAAGCCGTTGCATGAGTGCTCGTTATGCCACTTTTCAATGAGCTATAGACTGTCTGACGGGGGGGCGTGGCAGTGGGCAAACGAGCTCAACAGGTCGCTGCCAGTGCTGCTCTTGCTGCTGGCAAATGTGCATGTCGAGCCATATTAATTATACATTATGTTCGTGTACACAAGCGCATTAAGTTGCATTATTTCCCTTCTATATTATTCAACTTACCTTTTGCCGTGTTGCCGCCCCCTTTGGCCACTCCCCTGCGCACATCCCGTCCGTGTTGGCCGGGGCTAATCTCCGTTGGGGGTTTGACCGGAGTTTGTCTGCAGGAAAGACAAGAAAAACTAAGTTAGTAACTCGTCGAGTGGCTTTCTATCTTTGCAAATACAATAAATTAGAGTGAGTGAAGCACTTTCTTAACTATAATATCTCCCACTCTCTCTCTGTCTCTCTTTCACACTTTCTCCCACTATCCCCCTCCCTTAGCTAATATTTATGTGTATCTTTTGTAATTAATAAAAGTTTTAGCACTGCGCCAAGAAAACTTTGTTCATTTGCTGCTTTTTTCGCCCCGGCGACTTGCATAAATTGCGTCAAATTAGACAGAAATATTTAATTAATCTTCATGAAAGTTAGTTTATTGAATTATTCACGGCGCCAAACTCGGAGTTTTCGGCGTCAACTAATGTGTGTTGGCTTAAATAAAATTTTCGAATTACTTTCGCCCAGAACTCATTAAACGTAGTGTTGTTATTTCCATGCCCTGCGCTGTATGTTAAAGACATGCCGATTGTCATTAGCCTCATCTGCGTTGCTTCTTCTTGTTGTCGGTTGGGCATCTGCTGTGGAGGAGGGGGACAAACAGCTGCCCTTGACAAATGACACGATTTACATTATACTCGATGCAATTTTTCCATGTCAAAATGGACAGCAAATGTGTAGACGCAGATGGTAATGGGCAGCAACAAAAGAGCACGAAGAAGAACAAGAACAAACATGTAAACAAATGACGCGCACTGCATGCTGATGTTATACAATGTATATACACAAGTGTGTGTGTGTTGGTGTGTGCTGCATCTTAAGCGGAAACGGAAGTCATTTCGTGCCACGTCGACGTTCATGATGTTGTTCTGATGTTGATGTCGAGTTTTATGGCAAATGCAAATACATAAATAAAAACAAAAAAAAAAGAAAAACACAAATGTAATTTTTCATTTAGCCTTGGTTTCTTCTCTCCTTTTTGTTTTTCCTTTCTGCTTTTCTTTTACTTTTCGAGGCGTTAGTTTCATGTTGTCGCTTCGCTTTTGTTTTTACTTTATTTTTAATTTTCACCCGCGGTCCGGAAACTTCGTCACAGTTACAGTCACAGCAAAACAACAACAACAACTGCAGTTGAGCGGAAGTGTTGAGTTTCTTAGAAAACTTTTAACGCCAGAATTTGAGTTTTGTTTTGTGGTTTCTTGTGCTTTGATGCGTCTCCGCTTACCGATAATTATAGTCCGCCTTTGAGCAAAGTTTTCGCATTTGCACTTTAAACTTAAGTTTAAAGATCTTAAAGAGGGTCACTCCCTGCTACGCATAGCAATCACATTAACAAGCAGACAGACACAAAGCTACACACATACTTACTTTGCATGGCCCAGAACTCAATACCGATAAAGATGTCAACATGATGACAACAATTTGTAAAAAATACTTGATTTATTTACCCAAAAGAAACCACAAGAAATGAGATGGGAGAAGGTAGAGGAAGGAGAGGGAGGGAGGACTAGGAATGGCAGCTACAACAACAAAATTAAATGTGCTGCTCCAGCTGCGCTAATGGCAACTGAAGAGGGCAAGTGACAATGGAGATGAACATGGAGATGAGTCCCTGAATGTCTCATGTTGTCGCCACGCAACTCACGTAATGAATGCGAGAAGAAGTATGAAAAATAGCACATACTCATAAACACACACACAACCACAACATAACTAGGAGTGGGCGTGGCAGTGGAAGGAGGAAGAGTGGTGAGTGGGGGAAGAGAGAAATGTTTGCGGCTGGCTAGCATATAATTTTCAATGTTGACAGGCAGCTAAAGTTAATAACGCACCATATACGATAATGGTCAGGCCATTGCGAGGCACAAATACGCAGTGGACAAGGGAGCAGTGGGGTGAGCGGCGGAGAAGGAGTGGGGGGACAGCAGACGGTGGAGGGTAAAGGACAGTGGGCTGTGGGAGCTCCCGAGGTCTCTCTAAGTGGAAGTGACCAGTGGTCGTACTAATAGCGTCACAAATGGCCGAGATTTAGCTGCCCAAAGGCATGAAGAAGCGGGAAATGGTAGCAAAGAGTCGAGCGACTTCAATTCGATTGATGAGCTTTGCTAGCGACAGCCCTGAGGAGTGTGTAGTGGTAAGGCGGAAAGTGTAACGTAGCAGCTCCACGCCCCTCCAGCACTTGCGCCCACTTCTCTAAATTGTGAGCAATTAACTTACTTGATGGCTGCTGCCAATCACAGCGACCTGGCGCCTGACACTTACCGTTGGCCACGTTCGCCCGTTAGCCGCGCGGGGATTTAAAGCCTGTCTAGCTGCCCCGCACTACCCCCACTGCCCTCCATGCTCCTCACACCCCACTCACTTCCTTTTTACCGCGTTTTGCTGTCGTTATTTCTGCATGTGACATGAGTTGTTTTTTTTTTCGCTTTATTTCTTTGCTTTTTTGTGCGGTCGTCGTGCCAAGGATTCTCGTTTTCATTTTAATTTGCTAAATACGCTGTGCACTCGACCCTTACCCAGCTGCTGGCCAGCTGCACCTGCAGCTCAGGTGGGTGTAGAGGTGTGTGGGTTAAGGTGAAGGGGTTATAAAGTTGAGCACATTAGGCATTAAGCGGATTAGGGGCGTTAAATGCTTTGATTTAGGATACGTGCGCCAGCTGTGATATGCGATAATTAATTCAGCTACCTGCTGATGTTGAAATGTGTGTGTGTAGAGGGATGGGGTGGGGGTAACATCACACATACGCCACGTGGAGCACACAGAGAGCAGAGAAAAGTAATAAGCTGAAAGCTCAGCTTTTGGAACGTTGCTGATGATGATGATGAAGACATGGCAAGTCATTTGTAGAGAAATATGTGTACCATGTCGCCAAAATAAGTCAGCGTTAGAGTAGCACCCAACTGTACCAACTGCACCACCTGCACCACCCAACTCCCAGCTAGTGTTTCCAGGTGCGTGGCAGAATTTTCACATAGGCAAGCACATAACATAAAACACAATGCAGCTCTGAGCTGCAGCCAAGCAAATGAACATAAAATGCCACTCACTGAACGCCCACGACTGCCACACCCACACACCAAGGGATGAGGGCGTAAGGTGCCACACTTGGTGGCAACATTGCATTCTTTATGCCGTGACAAATGCAATTCTGGCGCAAGCATCTTCATTTGCATTTTGGCAGTGGAAAACATAGCGCCTTTCCCAAGCCACACCCCTTACGCCTCCACGCCCCTGCCCACTGAGCTCGAAAGAAATATAAGGTCGGGATTGAGGTTGACTCGCCTGATAATGGTGGAAAATTTAATGCTTGTGGCAACTTCATTTAACTTTTTTAACCCAACTCAAATTCAGAATGTGTCTCTCGGCTGTAAATCTCGCGCAACGTTCGCTATTTTGTTTGAGGTGACAAAAAAAGATGGAGGAGGTGTGGGTGGGGGGAAGGGGGATGAGTCAGTATGCGGCAGCTGCCACACAATCTGCCATATCACTGACAGTTTTATCGACTTAACAAAACTAACTGCCATTAGTTTCACTTTGCTGCGAGTGTCGCTGAAAGGCCACGAAACGATGCTGCTCCTTCAGCGGCAAAAAGTTGGCCATTGTTGTGTGTGGTAGGGTGTCTGTGGGTGGTGTATAAAAGCGGAAAAGGATTCAGAGTATACAGCAACACAGCAAAACAGACTAAAGGCGACTGCCAGAGACAAAAGCCAAAATAAACAGCAACAAGAACAACAGCGAGCACAAAAACACAGGGCAGAGATAAGGCAAGCAACGTGAAAAGGATGAGAGAAAGAGAGGGAGAGAGAGAGAGAGAGTGCTTGGAGCAGGACGTTGAAAAATCACTTTAGCATGACCCCAAAATGTCTATTTCATTAATACAAATAAACCCCGAAAAACAGCGAACAAAAACCAATAGACGAAGCCAAGCAAAACAAATCGTTTGTGCGTCCTGCAACGACATTCGGACAAATTAAAATGAACAGGAGCTGCCCGTTCCAGCCCACTTTCACTCCCCTTTCTGCCCCCTTTGGCTGGACCCCGCCCAGTCGCGCACGTCTCTGGCTATTGACATTAAAATTTGTCATTCGGCTTGGACACATTTTTTTTAGATTCTGCTGCCCGCATCTAGTGTACCCTGTAGTTGGTACACATAAGGGTGTATTCGACTTTTATCACTTAGTAGAATTTTATAGCTCAGTCGAATTATCTGCCCATTTATGGAGGATATCTGCTAGTCTATCATTTGGCCACTTGGGCGCATCAAACGCTCGTTTGTTTTGCATCTTTCCCAGAACAAGTGACTACTTAGAATGCCGTACACGTGGCTCGAAAGGCCGCAAAATGTCCTGCAAGATGGCGCAGCTAATCAGGCGAGTGCTGGAAATAATTTTGACTAGGCTGATTGCTAAAAAGTTTTTCTTCTTCCTTCATTTCTTTTCTTTTCTTATATTTTTATTGTATTTTTCTTTCTTTGCTTTTCAGGCGATTGATGAGCTTCATTTAAGTCCATCCGATGAGCTGTCATTGTTTGGACGCCGCTTCATTTATATTTGTATTACATTAAAATTATTGCCAACCAAACTCCTTTTGTCAGTGCGTGTGGGTGTGTGTGAGTGCATGTGGGGGAAAACTAATTGATTGACACAGTTTTTGCTGGTCAGCGTACGTCTGGTTGATCGATTGATTTAATTTATTGCAAAAAGCAGCTCGAAATTGATGGAGCTGCTCGTCAAACCGAGACGGAACTAAAAGTGTAATGCTATTATGCAGGACAGTGTACTTCAGCAAGAGAAACAAGAGAGTGTGGGGTAGACTTTGAGTGGAACATGGGCGACTCTTGGTAATGTCATCAAAGTGGCTACGAAATGCATAAAGCGACCAAACGTTGGCTCAAAAGAAACCCAAAATGGAAACGGCTCAAAGCAACGGCAAAGGCAACGACAGCGCGGACAGAAAGCCAAAGAAAAAATCGATAAAATTGTAAAATGACTGTAGGGACACGACGTTAGGGGGTGGTAGGTGGGAGGTGGGCATGGGTGTGGGTGTGGCAGGAGTGAAAAGTGGAAGTCGTTGCAGCAAACGATGGGAACTCGTCTTTAGTGCCTCGTCTTGCCTTGGTCTTCGTCTTCAACGTAGCTTTCTCTGCTGCTTTGTGGCACTAGAGTTGCACATTTGCTTTTCAATTGAAGTGGAGGGAAGATGGGAAGACAGGCGGGTGCAGTGGGCGTGGCAAACTGCACTTTTCATTAAACTGAAAATAATAATACTCGTAACAAACAGGATGATGATGCTACTCGTGCAACTGCAACGCGGATCAGCAGCACTCGATGCGCTACTCTACACCACTCCACAGAGCCACTTTGAACTCTCAACGCTCTCCTTGCCACTCTCCCTCTGACTCTCCCACTCTCCGCCCCACTGCTTTCACTTGCTCCTTAAGGCATTTTGAAGCGCTTTGGCCGCATTACTCGACTAGTTCCTGGCGCCTGTCATCCATCAATAGGCGACTTGACGCTAGGGGTCTGCAGGGGAGGCAATGGGTGGGAGTGGCAACAACTGGCAGCTTTGAAATTAGTTGGTTGCATGCAACTGACATCAAAGTGTGTCAAAAGCTGAAGCTGAAGGCGAAAAGCTTCGCCAAAACGCAAGTGCAATGGCAAAATAATTTACACAACTTTTGTCAACTCACGAGAGACGATGAAAAATCGAAATGTAAATCGAAAAAACTTTAAAGGGAAGCATAGCGATGCTTTTTTCAATTTCCGTAACAAAACGCGTAAAACGTTGGCTAAATTCAATTTGGCAACAAAGGCCAAAAAGGGCATGCTGGGGGGATGGGGCTGAGGGGGGATACGGCTGAGGCAGTGCCACGTAGACGCACTAAACGCTGCCAAGCATTTAAATCTAACATTATTGCATTTGCCAATGAATATGTCAACAAAAATGCAGAACACACGCCACCTACAGCCAAGGACTTCTTTGGCATATCCTGTGAAGACAGGAGCGTGTGCTCCCTTTGCCCCTTCACCGCGCTGCTGGCAGAACAGACAATCAGCTAAATAGACGAGCGCATGCCAAATGTGCTGAGTGACATGCTAAGCAAATGATGAAGAATGAATGCGAAATGGTAATCGGAATGGAAATCGCAATGGAAATGAAAATAGCTGCTGAGGAAGGCAGAAGGGAGCAAGGAGGTGGAGATGGAGCATGGAAATGGTGACTCAAATGGAAATGGAAATGAAAATGAGAATGAAAATGCGGGACCCGCACGTTTGATTTCGTTGATTTGCGAGTCAACGTCAAATGGATCAACTCGTCTCCAAAATGGAAAGTCAACTAAGCGCACTTGCTAACAGCTTAGACTTGGCCAAGTTTTTGGCGCAGCAGTTCATCTTATGGCCAACAGCCAATGGCCAACAACCAACAGGCAATGGTCAATGCTGTTGCATTAATCAAAACGTATCGAACAGTGGCCATGTGTGAAATTGTGCAGGGCAGCTGATTGCAGATAGAAGCACACCAAAAGGAAGATGCAATTTGCAGTGAAGTACAGAGAACATAAAAGAGAGAGAGAGAGAGAGAGCGAGAGGGGGGAAGAAAGGAGTATGAGGTACATGGCGCCCTGAGTTATGCAGTGAAAAATTGTCGAGTGCATGATAAATGAAGATCCTGAGAACGTGGTCAGCGCAGCAAATGGCAAAGCAATATTAATAAAAAGTTGAAGTGCAAGTAGAATCAGCACTCAGAAGAAGAAGTGCCAGAAGTAGCAGAAAAGATGAAGAACAGATGAAGTATATTTTAAGAAATGTGCATAGAGAATTAGAGAAGCAGCAGCGACCACAAAACGAAACTTTGCGTTGTCCAAGGAATATGAGCAAAAAATGTGGAAAGAAAAGGGATAAAGATTGTGATGTCGATGAAAGTGTGTGGCAAACAGAAGCAGAGCAGAAGCTGAGTACGAACTAGGAATTATGTGTTTAAGGATGCGCTGATGGCGCTTGTTTGGCAAGCAAACAGCACGTGCTCAACGTTGGCCTGCTCGTGGTCCGAGTCTTGGTCCGAGTAGTGGTTTTGGTTCTGGTCCCTTTTGGCCACGCTTTGCACTTACTTTGTGCGCATTTTCAATTTGTCAAACGCATAACGAATGAGCGTGATTGAAGTGCCAGTCACAGGACATAGACATGGACATGGACATGGGCATGGGCACGAATGGAACAAGGGACAGTGGACTTGGGACAGAGGAAGGTGAAGGGTAACTGGGGACAGAGCACATAGCTACTGCTGATGTTGCCATTTTGGTGTTGTTTCAGCTACTTTAAGAGACTTGGCCATAAGTTGAAACTGCCATGATTAATCATGTGCTCAGAGGCCCAAACTCAGTTTCAGTCTCAACTTTGGCTGTGCCTGTCAGCGCCTTCGTGCTGTTGCCAGTTTGTTTTGCAGTTGGCAATATAATTACAACAACAGCAAGAACAGCAAGAAGAACGAGCTGGAGAACAACAAGCTGACTGCATGCATAATTGTGTGACAACACGAAGGACATGCTGACAGGATGCAGCAGGATATACGCAGCAAACACACGCGTTCCCTGGCTGCCAACAACTTTGCCTGCGCCTTTGGTTTTGATTTTGACACTTTTCAGCAACACCAGCAGCACACACACACACCCTGGCACACCCACACACACTGTGACACACACACAGTCTTATTGCCAGAGTGCAAACAAGGCTGTCATAAATGCATTTTATGATTTTAATGAGTTTTCTGTTTATGTTTTTGGGGCTTTCCTTGAAATGCCTTTAAAGTCGCTGACATTTTAAGCAGCTGCCAAAACGATAAAAAAACTCACTCACACACTGCAAGAAAACATTAATCAAACTGCTGCAAATTTCCGGCGAAAGATTGTAAAATTTGTGTACTAGATAAAGCATGACTATGACATACCCTAGAATGGCAATTCGATAAAGTTGATACAAGTTAAGCAAGAGTTTAACTTGTAGCGGCTTTAATGGGTAGAAAATACAGACAGCAAGGCAAAAGGAAAGGAGAGAGAGAGAGAGAGACAGGAAGAGAGACAGAGCTAGCAGGGAGAGCTCTATGGTTAAGCAAGTGTTATAAAACATTTTTGATAAATGCAAGCGCAACCGCAAAATATCATATGAATGATTGCGTTCATAAATAATGGTCAGAAACTCCGCGAACCTTCCGCACCCGGCAACCCGCGACCTCCAGCTCCACCTTCCGGCTGCCACACCCACGCCATGCGCTCGTTGTGGCTTCCTCGCACCTTGGATTTATATTTATGTGATTTTTGCTATTTGTTATTTGCATTTAATTAAATACAAGTGTGAATAAAAAATGTACTCGCATCTGTTATTCCGCACAGACTGTTTGTTGTTGCACAATGTTTTTTAATTAGAAATCAAATAAAATGAAAATTGGTAAATAAAATCAATGCTAACAAGTGTGACAAGCGGTAGCAAGCAAATTCAGAAATCCAGCTCATAAAATGATTCCCCCGCTGCTCCCCTCAACCAAACAGATTGAGCAAAACAATCATTAATTTTTGTGTTTCGCCTGCATTTGGCTTTCAATTTTGATTGCAGTTCTCCACAGTTTGTTTCGGCCAAACAAACAAATCAACTCGGACTGTTTTTTCTACTGATATTTTTTTTTAAACGTGGGACAGCATAGCGGTGGAATCAAAGCAATTACTGAAAATAGTGGAATGCACCTGGCTGCCAATATGCCGTCTCCATCTAACTGCTTCTAAACTGGCCTATACGGATTTTCCGCTCTCTGCATACAAATCTGTATCATGTCCGCCGGCAGAAAGGAGATTGGGTGGCGGAAACGTAGGGAAATACGAGAGTACGGCAGCTGGGAGCCATTTTTTATGCAACGCCAGTGACAGCTAAAACGATATGTATTTTATTTTTCGTGTTTGCTTTTGAAATTTATTGCTTTTGTTTTGAGGCCATTGTATGGATTAGTTTTTTATGGCAAAAATCGCAAACTGATTAAAATTTTCAAACGGCTTTGAATGGCAGCAAAAATCAATGTTTATCCCTGAAATTTATGTTTTACAAAAGTTTCAGCTTATTTTTTTTTTTTCTTCCATCCCTGTCAAACGGGTAAATGAGAAACGATTCAATAAATTATATTTGCAAATACAATTTTTGTATACAGTTCGACAGGTCGGTGGTTCGGCTTGTTACGGAAACTATCAGGTATACTCCAATTTCCGCATCCGTAAAAATTATTCCAAGTTGAAACTTCCGCCTTGAATTGATTTATGTGAAACACATTTTCTTTTCAACTGTCAAGATTTTTCTGATCGGTTAAAAAAGTTTTACTGAATTGATTTTAAACGAAATAAACACATAAATAGTTTATTTTTATATAGAGAAGACTGAAAGGTTTGAAGCGAAATGTTTCATAAAATAATCCATTTTTATAATGTATTTGAAAGCGAGCGCAAAGGTAATTTTATAGCAAATATTTGGCATTTATCTGGCAGACAAATATTTCATTTTTACATGCTTTATGCTCACATATGTCACCTCGGCATTTATTGATACCATTCGTATTCCCAGAACTCCAATAACAAAGTAGAAGCAACAAATAATTGGCAATTTAAAGCACATTTACCCATGTGCATTCTGGATGAGTGTGTATGAATGTAAAATTACCTTTTCCAAAGCTATCTCTAGTTAAAAGTCTTTGTCTTGTGGACCCTACCCACTCTCCCTATCTCTCTCCCTCTCCCTTTCTGGGACTGATTCGTGTTGTGTTGCAGCTGTTGTAATTCAATTATCTTTGTCTTTGGTAAATCAGCAAAATAAATTCGCTTCAAAATCAGAATCAGCTCGATTCAATTCGATTCCATTCCATTCAGTTCAATTTGATTCGCATTCTCAGTATCATTCAGACTGTGATTTGCATTCAGAATGTGCAATATCATAATTGCAGTTATTATTCTTGTGTGTTGTCTTATGCTGTGTACGTATTTCTGCCTCTGGGTGTGTGTGTGTGTGTGTTCTTGTTTAGTGCCCAAATGATTTTCCATTATGCATGCGGCACGTGTGTTGAGTTTGTAATTACTTTGCGATACGAAGACGCCACTTGCTTACAATGCATAGACTTGTGAACTTTGCCCTTAAGAATTAAAGCGCTTGAATCCAGTGAAAAGTAAGTGATGCTATGCATTAATCTAATCCTTTACTCCAGCCTCTAATTGCTGTTGCTGCTTTTAATTGGAAAGCCAACAAATATTGTTTATTACGTAAATGTGCATAGTTTACATGGCGTATACGTAATTTAATTGAAATTCAATTTAATTGAATATGGCTACATTGATATTTCGATTTTTATACCCGTCCCCGAGTGTGACAGCTCGCATAATAAGAAATTGTAATGTCATTTGCCGTTGCAATCGGAAACGGCGTTGCCATATGCCTGGCATTACAGTAAATACTCGCTTTGGTGCGACGCCGACGTCGACGCCGACGCACATCCAATTACGTTGTCATCGTTATTTACATATGCACATTATTGTTTTCTGCTTCGCTTTCGTCTCACTTTATATCAGTTTATTTTCATTTGCTCGCTCCCCTTATGTGCCTGCTTCTCTTTTTGTTGTTCATTTTCATTTTGATTCTTTTTAATTTACACAAATAAATGAAAAATCAGTCACACAAAATATCTTTCCAGTTTCGAAATCCATTTCTCTCTCCGTTTCTGTTTCTCTGTCTGTTGTCTGTTGTCTGATTTCGATTCCCTCCGCTGATTGTGACATTTGGGCTGCGATTTCCAGTTGCATTGGTTCGCGATTCGCAATTCGCAATTCTCTGATGCGTTTTAATTGGAATTTCCGCTTCTCGCCTGTATAAAAATTTAAAATAATTTTCAGTCGACTGGACAGTTGTGTATTCGAAAAGAATCGGCTAGTTGAAAGTTTTGTCACGTTTCCTGGAACATTTTCCAAGTAAAACCTGAGACATTAAGCAGACAATGCATTCATTAATTACGCAATTTTCCATTTAAATTCAGCTCGACAGTAAAAATGTGTGGCCATAATGAACTTAAAGTAAAAATGAAAATAAAAATAAAAAAATATATATGTATATATATGTATTTAATTGCGCATTTGGTGACGAAATTGCAAAATACAAAACCCCAAGCGCCACAACAGAACTTTGTGCAGCTTCCGCTTGGCCCTGTAATGCCCCTCGTTTTGGCCGTGTTTGATGTGGGCTTAGAGACCCATGAGGCGCCTCGCTGGCTCGCTGCCTCGACGCTTGTTAAATGAGTTTTTAAATAAATTTGTGGCACTTTGTTGGTCTGTTTACACAACTCGGGCCCTTTTTTTAACGGCCCATAAACGTGCCCGACAGCAAATACTTTTTAAATGTTAAATAAACATTTTATGGCTGCAAAATGCTTAAAAACCGCTTAAAAACATTTCCAGCCACACTCTAATTATAATCTCAATTTATATAGATGGATTGCTTCCAGTATTTCTATTAAAACTTTAATTTATTTAATTTATTAATTAACTTCTTTTTGGCGACAAAATAAATACAAGGATTTTTCTATCCTGCCTGTCTCAGCTCGGCTAAAAAAAAAAAGCGTGCTAACTGCTAACGAGGCCGCTTAATTTTTGACGCATTTCTGGCATTATTATCGCCCTCGAGCAACAACGAAGAGCAGTGAAAAACGGAAAAGTGAAAAGAGGAGAGAGGAAAAAAGAACAACAAGGACAACAATGAAAGCAGCTGCTGCCGCTTAATGCGATGAAATTTAATAAAATTTTCGTTGTAAGCAGCGAAATTCCATTTAAACTGTGGCCTGTCGGGCGATTAAGTTGCCAAATAAAGTGCGACAGGCGCCATCTAGCGTGCGCTGATGAGCGCAGTTTGGCGGGGTGCGGGGTGATTTGGGGCAACAATGGGTTAAGGGGTCGACTGTTGGCCAAACAGCAGCGTTGGTATTAAATATCAAAGGGTTTACGTCCGCCTGTCTTGTTTGCCAACTGATTTTCTGCCCTCCATTTCCGCTCACCTCCTCCCCTCCCCTTCCATGCTGATTTTCTACTTTTAATGAATTCATTTTTAAAATTCCTAGCACATTTTTCATATATTTGTAGCTGTCTGCCTGTTTTTTTTCTCCTTTTGGCTGTCGTTTTAACTGCTTTCATAAATTTTAATGCAAGTCTCTCGCTCTGCGAACATAATTGAAATCCATTTAATGAAAATGTGGTGTCAAAAAGTGAGTTTCCTCCTCGCTTTTCTTCTTGTAGCAACTGTACTTTTTGCCGACTGAGGGGCAGGGGCAATTTGATAAGATTCGTGCTCCATTGTGGTCAGTGGGTGGATTGAGTTCTCGCCCAATATAATTAATGACATGCCATGCCTGATGCACAAAAAAGATTATCTATCAATAGATGAGCCTTGACAAGTTACATACATATACATGTAAGAGACGCATGTGAGTGTGTGGGTGTGTGTGTAGTGGTCGGAATGATTTAACGTTTACGGCTTTGCTTCGACACAAAAGGCGGCATTAAATGTTACATAAATTATAATTACAACCATATTAGGTTAGAGCCAGTAACACGACAGATGCCGCAAATTGAATTAATTGTGGTTAAGCTCATTTTATTCGCCTCTCTTTCTATCTATCCATCTGCTCTCCCCCTCTTTTCTCTGCCACTTTTCGATCAGTTCGTAGTACCAACACTTGTGTCTGCTTATTTAGTGGCCAAAAGGCAAACTGAAAAGGAATTCGAGAGCAATTTTAAAGCGCTGTCTAAATACCAAAAGTAGCAGAAAAACTTATTTATTATATTGACAGTGGGGCAACAGCCGAAAGGGCTTCAACTCCAATTGAACTCGAATTTATTTTTCTTTTATTTTAAAAAACATTTCCCAGACTCCATCCTGGGGCGCTGGTCACTGTACTTCCGCTACGCACTTGGTCGCTTCCTTTGGGTCCAAAAGACCGAGAAGACAAGTAAGACAGACTAAGAGAAATGCCATTTTGCGTTCAATTTGAGACATCCGCTTGTTGTATGCCACTTGAGTGTGCTTGCCACAAGTGTGCTGCGACCAAAGCCATTCAGGGCGTGGCAGAGACGGACATATACAGATAAAATGGAATATTATAATTTGCGCTTAAATGAAATCAATTTCAGTTACATTTAAATCAAGGCGCACGACACACAAACGACACGATACGAAACGAAAGGACATTCAGGGTCTGTCAGGCCGCCAACTGGGACATGAAACAAACAGGTATTGGCAGAGCACTCAACAGACAGACAAACAGAAAGAAAGGCAGTCGAACAGGCAGTCACACATACAGACACACAGACAGACATACAGACAGTTGCTTAGCAGCTATTATGTGCACATGCTGTCCTCCATTTTCATCCAAGGAGGCTACAGCTGCCATATCCATTGAAATGGCGGCATTGTTGGGCGTTTTGTGACTCGCCTTCATTTATTCATTGGGGAATTGCTGTTTAGTTGTTGCTACTGCTGCCTGCGTAGACGTCGATGCTTGGCATTTGTGTTTATGTAGTTGCCATGGCCATAACAAAATCAAACCACATCAATTGTGCACCTAAATGGCCAAGTGGGACCTCTTAGCTATTCATTTGGCTTTTGGCTCTCTACGCCCACATAAAAAGCAACAAACTAAGCTGGACTTGTACTTGGAGTTGGAGAACAGTGTGTAGATGGAGTCAAGTTCTCTTTAAAAGTTGCTTTGGCCCTGCGTTTAATGAAATTCATGTTAAATGCTTTTGCATTTTACAATTGTCACTTGCCTTTGTTGCACAACAAAATGAAATTAATTTTGCGTTTGCAGCAAGCACAAAACACTCATACGACATGTTTGCCACGTCTCTAACTCTTTTTCTGTTTTAGTTGCTGTTTCTGTTGCTGTTCCTGTCTCTGACATTGTCATTTTTTGTTGTTATTCTAGCTGCTGTGCATTTTCATTTCCATGACCATTTCCCATTTCCATTTTAACTTTGGTCACACATGAGTTGGGTTCGTCTCGGTTACAGTTGCCACTACACTGGCTACCTGTGGCAAATATCCACTTGCATTTTCCCCAAAAATTGTATGCATAGAGAGGCAAAATATCAACACACATTCGTACGACGAAAAATACCACAAAATAATGAAAAAACTTTTATAATTGCATGAAACTTTCCAATTAACAGGCTGCCTTTAGTTCTGCCCATACTGGCCAAAACCAGACCCTAAACCCGTAACCGAAACCGATGCCGAAGCCACAGAAAAAACACACAAACTGACCATGGCCAGTAAAGCTGAGCTGTTAAAGTGGCAATTAGATCTTTTCATTAGAGGTGCATTAAATCTATTTAATACTTGTAGTTTTCCATTTAGAAACCAACAAAATGCAAAATACGGAATGCTACACAGAGTCATCTGTTTAATTGAAAGGCATTCTTTGTACCATCTCGGGCGTAAATATAAAACAACTTCCTTTGTACACAAACCGACATAACTTTTCGCTTGTCTCGAGCTGTGGCTAAATATGCAGAAACCGGTAACAGAGACACATGCAGTACATGTCTCAGTCTAAGTCTGTGTCTCTCCCTCTCCAGTTCCTGTTTCAGCCCCTGTACTTCTGCTCCTCCTGTCTCACCCGACATGCAAGCAGGCTCAGTCTGAGTCCTCGCTGGCAACATTTCATTAAGTTTTGCGCAAAACTTTTATTAAAACAAATACGTGCCACAACAACACTGACATGGCTCAAATGGCGGCAGTGGCGGATGTTAGAGCCTAACGTCTCGTTACATTTTGGCCTCAATTTTTTGTGTTTTTTTCTCTTTCTACTTCTTCTTTTCTCCTGCTTAGCAGCTTTGCTGCTGTTTATTTTCTTTCTTACGCCTTCTCTTCTTTTTTAACTTGTACATTTCTTGTGGCAAGCAAAAGTCAAGTCAAGTATATTTCTGCTGACTTTTGCACAACATACAAAAGCCCAAATGCAACAATTTCCTGACAGTCTGTTTTAGCCCCCACAACCCCTCGTCCCTCTTGCAGCCCTTTGGTCGTTGCTCCTATCCCATCACCATCTCCTGCACATTGCCTAAGTAAGTTGTTTAACTCTGGCAGTCACTTGCCGTTGTTGTCTTTGCAGGCGGCGCCAAAGTTGCAAAAAATTACAAAACTACAGTGAATGTAAACGCAGTAATACCCCGTGCTCGTGTGGAAAAAATACTGGTTTTCAAAATGCTGATAGATTCTGCATAAAATAAATGTAGCCTACTTTTAAGCGGTGTATAAATTCCTGTTGTTTTCTTTCAGTAGGTGAAACTGTGGGGCAATCATTACGCTAATAAGTGCTTTTAGGTAATAATAACTTTAATTAAAAGCTCATTAAAGCGTTCCCTGAACTTAGATCATACAGTTAAAGTGGTAGAAATCTAATAAATCATTGCTGCAGTATTTTCGTTTCTTAAAAAACACTTTAAAAATATATATTTAATTTGGTTAGGTGCTAAAATGTTTACAGACTGTAAAACTTAACACCCTGAAATTCATTAGGCTAAGCTCAAAGCAATTTTTCACTTTTAAAATTGCTAGTTTTCTAGAAAATTTACTCATATATAAAACAAACAAACCTCAACAGTATTGCCGCTACAGGGTATTAATTTTCACAGGCGCACCCACAAACACACCCCTTATGTGATGGCGGTGGTGTTGGTGACTGTTGGTGATGGCTGTGGTGCCGAGTACATTTGCCGAGCTGGCCGCGCAAAAGTTACAAAAGTCTGAGAGAAAATGGCATCTTGAAATGTGAACTTTTTCAGCTGCACTTCTTTTTGAATACTTTTGCGCCTGACTCTTTGGATTTTGGCAGTTGCTGGCAGTTGGCTTAAGCTGGAGACTCTTTAGCACTTTGTGTACATCTGTGAACTGCATTTAAAACAGTTTGAAGTTTAAGCCTCGAATCTGCAATTCAATGTCAAAACCGGCACATCGATTGTGTGACTCAAATCTCACTTTGATTGTCTGTTTTATCCCCCATGGATATCGAAGTGTTTCCGAATGCATACATGTTAACGACATTTTGATTTAGTCTACAACTGCTGTGAGAGCACTCAGTGGCATAATGCACTTAATTAGCTTACACACAAACACACACACACACACCTGTCAGGTACTTACCACAATTTGTAGTTGTTGCCCCCAGGGATGAAAACTGCAAAGAGATTAAACAATGTTGAATTGTTAGCATACTGCTGGACACAGTGCGTGCTAATTTAACGACAGGCACTAAAAAATTCAAAATGATAAAAACCTAAAAAAAATAAAAAAGGGACAGCAAAAAATACAAAATAAGTAAATAAATTTGCAGACCGTAAATTGTGGCTGCAACTTTGTCGCAAACAACAGAGTTTCGCAACAACTTGATACATTTCAGTGCTTTTATCTCATAATTAATGGCGGCTGCGTTCACTACTTGCCACCCAGCTGGGGCTAGGGGGGCGTGGCAAAGCTGGTAACAGGCAACTGCTACAAGCAGACAAGAAATTAATTGCGCTTTACGCGGCACGATAAACACTCCGCCCTGTCCCAGGACTCAGTTACCAGTTACCAGTTCTCAGTTGCAGCTTTAGTTCCAGCTCCGACTACGTCTAGTGCCAGTTACAAATGAACTGAGTCTCGTAACTGTCGCTGGCACAACAAAACACTGTAGGAGCGAGGAGCAGACCGAGCAGGCGGAGGAAACCTCTGCCCATCCCTTTTGCCACAAAATTAATTAAAAGTAAATCCAGTAAAAACTATTAAAGTTAAATTTGGCATGAACTCGACCACAAATCAATCTGGCACACTGTAAGCGGCAGCGTAAGCGCTTTATGTTCTGCCCAGGACGAGAGTTGGGCCTGCAGGATGCAGGAGCAGCAAAGGAACATATATAAATTTTATTTTTGTTTCTTTTTGCTTTTTTCCATTCTCTTGCTGCTGTCGCGTACGGCTGACAACGGCATGTTAAGCTGTTTATAAAGCGTTCAAGTCATTTCTTGTCATATGTTGCCAAGGACACGCCCCCATGCACCCACACGCCGGCTAAACAACCCATCAACCGAGGCTGTCAGGGGCTTACAGGTTTTACGGATTTTCAATGAAACTTGTATAGCTCTTCCTGTCCTCCCATTCTCCCTTTTCATTTGGGGGACTTTAAGTGGCAAGTTTTGGGCTTTGTGTCATGACTTGCTCGCTTTTAAGATGATCTGCAAACTTTTATATGATTTGCATTTCTCGTCAGTTTCTTTATTTTGCTTAAATCACAAGCAACAACAATGACAATTAATTAAAAGCATTTCACTTTTTTTGTAGGGGAGTGAGAGCGGTGTGGGGACGTGGTGTGAGTTGAGGGTGGGCGCTGTCAATGCGTCTAATCTGAAGTTTCGGAGCCCATCACTCAACTGAGAGCGGATAATAGAAAAGTTTTGCATAAAATCAATTTGACAACACAACAATGGGCCAATATCTTGGCCCTAATCGCAGCAATTTGAGTGGCCTTTTTTTATTGACTTGCCGCCAAGTTTTTCTATATTCCCCTCGTAGAAAAGTCGCAGCTGAGTGCGCACACACACACACACACATGTGTATCTACTGCTATTCTATAAACTTGTAGTTGGACAAATGGCAGCCAATCAATACACAATTTACTATTACTATTACTATTACTATGACTGTTACTACAACTGCAAGTTTCCGGTTCAGTTGTGTAATTTAGTTGGAAAGTCATAGCAATATTACAAGTCATTCATTTGGCAATCAAGTTAGCCATTTAATTAAGGACTCGCAATCCATTTGCCATAAGCGAAAACTGTCACATGAAACTCAACTCTCAACTCGCATAAAAACTCGTTCGGAAATCGCCATTTTTTAGCCAAAACGGTAGTCGAAAATTTGCTTTTTTATGGCCAACTTTTCTGCAGTTGTTGTTTAAATAAACTCTTTGTGAAATCTGCACAATTATGCTGCTGGATTTGCATTAATAATATAGTTATATAAACTACATAAAAACTATTTTGTATGAACTTTGCGTATGACAGCATATTTATCATACAAATAAATGAACTACAAAGTTCGATTATGTTCGCAAAAAATCGGAATTGTGACAAAAACAAACTGAAACATTAAAAAGCGAACAAACAAAAATGATTCAAGTAATTGCATTTAAACGCCAGGCAAATATGACAGATAAATAAATTAAAATTTATTGTAAATTGAATTGACTTAAAGTAAATAATAAATATTGAAAACTTTTACAATCAAAGGATTTTAATTATATTTTATTAAAGAACTTTAAGGCCACTTTTATTGAATATAAAAAAAGTCCGTAATAAATATACCTAATAAAACTGTTTATTTATGGATACTAGAGCGCAAAGAATTCCAGTTAATTCTGCCGAATTTCTTTAATAAAATTCTCATAAAAATGCAGAGTTATAGGAACTAAAAGATGCGTATAAATATAGTAATATATTGAGATTGAAGCCCATTGTTATTTAAGGCGCATCAACCCTCTCCGACTAGAGTTCGATTTATGTTTATCTCATGCTTAACATATTATTCAGAGTATTTCATTTCGTTTCACATATATATAAGCTAATGCCAAGTGTCTCATTAAACTATAGTCTGGCCAAGAAGCAGCAAGAAGCTTCTCTATTGACCAAGTGCTAAAAACGTGAATGTGATAAGAGCGTAAAATGCTTGCAATGATATCAAACGGTTATTTAGCTAAGCTATGGCCAACATATGAGCATATCGACCACAGGCGAAATGCTCCAGGCAATCAACCACACACACCCCCACACCCCCACAAACACCCCCACTGTGGCACACACAAGCACAAGGACAAGGACAAGGACAATATTACTTATGTATATTGCCGCATAAGCCGTCACTTGTAGCAAAGTACAACCAATTTGAAACGGTGGCAAGGCGGGCAGTACGGTAAGGGGAGTGCCAGGGGGTAGGGTAGGGACAGAGCGGGCTTTGCTGGCGGATAAGAAACGCATTTGTATTAGTTTTACGCGCATTAGAGTCTCATTGCCTGGCTTAAGGGCCAAAAGCAACTGGAGCAGCACGAGCATAAAATAAAGTAATAAAAATCTTAGCTTTGCTGCTGCTGCTTCCCGCTGCTGGTCATATCTGAAAGTCACAGACATGTATATTACACACACACTGGCACACACACACTGACTCACACACACATGCGTGAGAACGTGACATTTAAAAGGGATAAAGCTGCTAAAACCCAAATCGAATAATAAAATACGAGCCAGACACTGACACTTTTTTCCATCTTTTATCTTTTGAATACTTTTTCCACACGTCCTTCGCCATAATTGCCGTTTAAATTCGAAACTGGTGTTATTTTGTTTTTTGACTTATGAAACCACAGCCATACAAACAGCTCATACTCCGTAAATCAGCTAGAAAACTTTCCCAACAGACAAGCTACAAGTTGTGTGTCACTCTGAAACAAATGCAGCTGCAGCAAGTCAACAGAAAAAAGTATGGAAAACGGAACCTCAATCAAAGCCAAATTACCTAACGAGCAGTGCCATCAAGTAGCCAAGTTAACTGGGCAGTGGGGAGTGGAAATTCGAGTGGCTGTGTCACCAAGTTGAGCTACTTGAGCTGATCTCCGGCATGCTTTTAAACTTTTTTACGGTCGGAGCATCATACTCGTAAAATGGCCATGGACGCTGTTCGCTATCCGCTATCCGCGCAAATCAAGTCAACTTTCAACAACTTTGACTTGATTTAAACCCATTAAAAGTCACTTTTTCAACGCTTTTGGCAGGCAGCTAGCTGGAGCTTGATGTGTATTTCCCCGGGATACCAGGACACTCACTCACCTTTCAGTGGCTGTAGAATAAAGCACACTCCTTCAGCTGGCTCAGGTGGGGGAACAGGTGGGACGAGCTGTAAAACTGAGCTACTGCAAGTTTTGTGAACGCACTCCACTTGAATCAACAGCGACATCAGCAAAGACTGTGAGACAATGCAAATCGGATGAGTTGTGAATGATAATGCACTCTATGGCAGTATGAGTATATCTATTCATACGCTCTACGAGTATTCGTTGTAGTCATGGCAGCTGTGAAGAAAGGGAGAGAGAGAAAGAAAGAGACATGGAGATGAGTGATGAATGAATAAGCACAAGTGTAAATCTAGCTAAAGGCTAATCAGCTGCAGTGTGTGTGTGTGTGTGGGTGTGTTACACAGCTGGCACACTCCTTTAAGACTTAATTAATTTGGCAAGTCTTGAGGCACAGCTGCAAAATGATTTAAATACATTGAAGCAACGTGCGTGGGGAGCAATTACGTGAGGCAGCAACAGCAAGAGCAATAAAGCAGTAAACGCAATGCGGCAATCATGTAAATGAATGTCATCAGCGAGACATCAGCCAACCAAGCATTCATTCATTCAATCATTCAGTCATTCATCTATCTATACTCCATGCGGTATGCGAATTAGAAATGGGAAACAGGAGTCGCTGGAAGAGGAGTCACAGGAACAGGAACAGCAGCTTCAGCACGCACGACTGCTGGCAGACAAGGACAACGCCAACTCTGCTGATGCGGCGGAAATAATTGTCTTGACACAGATAATCTCGTTACCTTTTGGCACTGGCAGTGGGATTGGTACAGGACTTGGTAGTGGTACTCGTACTGCCACTGGAATTGGGGACTGCTACAGGAAGTGGCTTCAATAATGCGCCTGCGCTTCAGTTGGCTGCCAGCTCATCCACAAATCCATTCGGTTTGTCCGCATTATTGTCAATTTATTTGCGTAATTTATGCTGTGCCGCCCGAGGCGCTAGACAAACACATTGGGGGCCCACTCAGAGACCCTCGTTATCCCGTTATCCCCTCACACCCACCTCTAACCAAATCTAACAAACTGTCAACTGTTGACTGCGTGTGGCGATAGTTAAGCTATTTCCTGCGTCTGTTTTAAATTCAAATCAAATCTCGTTACAAAATTGCCACAAAAATGGTCGCCGGTGTTTTTTTTAGTCCTCTCTTGTTTTTTTTGTAGCTCGTTATTCTAACGAGTGTGGGGGGGACAGAGGGGCAAAGGAGGGAAGTTTGAGTGAAAGACATTTATTCAACTTTATTTTTATTTGCTTGTTGTTGTGGTTCACTTTTTACCTTTTGCAGCTTTGTCACTGAGCTCGGGCTCTTCACAAGTTTTGATTTCTTGTCACAATTTGTTGACATTTGTTATTTTTTTGTGTTATTTCCTTCGTGCTGGTCATACCAGCCAATTAAGGCGACAAACACGAGTGCTGAGCGAGAAAATACCGGAGATTCTAAGAAAATTTCATCGTCACGTTTTGAACGCAACGAGGCCAACAGAGCGTATGCTTTATATTGATTTTGTAGCATAACAAGCTGCGTCTGCATAACCATCTGCTGCACTAGCTGCACTTCCTGTGCCACGTCACTTCCGCTGCCGTTTCGACTGTTTTGCTGCTGTTTTGGGCTTGGATTGCCTTTCACTTAATTGCACAATAATGGATCCCTTGAAAGTCGCCTTCAAGTACTGAGTGCAAGCTCTGCAGTGTCTTTGGCAATTTCCGCATCCATTGTTCAACTAGTGAGTGACTACTTAGCCAGTTGCTCCAGTCGTTCACTCACTCAGCCGTTCAAGCGAAAACTTTAAATTGTTTCACAGCTTAAATTAATTTGCGTGCTCCAGCAGCTGTTTGAGTGTGTGTGTGGGTGGGTTTGGGTGTGTTTTCAGGGCTGCAGCGCTGAGAGATGCACTAAGAAAGTGAACAGAGTCAATTTTTGGACCTTTAGTAAATCATTTCTATATTATATCTATGTCAAATGGTTTACAAGTCTTTCAATAAATCTATGAGCCAATTTTCTTCCTTAAATATGCTTTCAAACTCTACTCAAAACTAACTAAATTTTCAAACTTAATAGCTTACTAGACAAGACTTTAATAAATTTTGAAAGCTGCTTGAAAACTTTGCTTAAAAACGCTGCCATTAAGCTAATAAATAATACAAATTTGGAGCTTGTGAGCTTTGCTAGCTCTTAAGCTCAAAGTTTTTGCTGCTGCAGCCCTGGAACTGAGCACTTTTGGGTGTTTGGGTGTTTGGTTGTCTGTTTACTTTGCGTCAACGTCTAAAATTGCCAAGTGTCTCAAGTTTTTAGAGCAGCGAACACACTTAATAGGCAAAGGCAAACACTTTTCTGTGTGCGGAAAAGTGCCCCTCTTACTTGTGCTCCCTCTGCCTCCCTGCACCCACTCCACTCCCGCCTTCATTCTCATTATTTTAGAGCAAACAATAACATTCATAATGCGTTATGTATTTTTCAACTCAATTAGAACATTGTTTACAATGCGCATATGAATTTGATGGTTGCGATGTGAAAACTTTTATTCCCATTCCTGAAAAGGAAGAAACTTTATAAAAAACAAATAAAGAGTTAATGTTGTTCAAGCTCTCGAATATGTTTACGTTGGAAAGTGGGTGTAGCACACACACACACACAATTCAAGTTCAATTCAGTTTATTAATGTCAGCGGCCATGTTTCATGAGCTTATTTAGAATTATGAGCGCATTTGCCTAAGCACCCGAAATGTTTGCAAATAAATGCGACAGCAAATGATGCAAGTTGCATAAAATTGCTGCAACAGCAACGGAAAGTGTTGGAGAGGGAAAGAGAGAGAGACAGTGGGAAAGGGAGGGAGAGTGGGTTCGGGCAGGGGCAGAGGCAGACAGAGCGAGCAGTTTGAACCCGTTTGTGGCGACGCCAACTCGGCCAAGTTTTTCGGACTGCGTTGTCTGCAGTTTTTAGCCATTTTTAGCCCTTTCTCACTCACTCGCTCCCTTACTAGCTGTCTCTGTCTCGCTCTTTTTCATTTTTGTGGCGTCAGTTTGGCGTTGCGGCAGCTGCCACACTAAAGGGTTTTCCCTTTTTCAAGCGGACGCACCTACACAGTCAGCATTCTTCTGCAGACACACTGTGTGTGTGTGTCAACGTGGCGTATGCTTGTTTTTTTGCTCGTGGTGTACATTTTTGGCAGACACAGCAAAGGCAGCTCGACAATCAATGAAGATGCCATTATGTTGCCAGGGCAGCACAAACATGCACAGAATCATACACACATATATTTATATACCCAACATATATATATATATATGTATATGTTTGTGTGTTTGTAGCTGCTACCTGGCGTCGTCTGACTCTGGGCTTGTCATAAAGATAGCACGGCCATAACTTTAAAGTTCGAAAACTAATTATGCCTATGGTCTATGACTGAGCCTAGTCGCTGTCTGGGCCAAGATACTTTTGCTGCAACGCATAAATTATGCCACACTTTTATGTAGTAGGCCACATCCTCCTTGCCCCCCTTACGCCCCTGACACACTGCCGCTCCTGCCATGTCCTGCCTGTTGGGCATGTAGTAATTTGTTTTTGCATTTGGCTGCATTTTATGGCTAATGGCTTTTGAATAGCAATCGCCATACGGTGACCATTTGATATGGATGCTGAGCGTGAATATATATGTATTTCTACATATATATGTATATGTATATGTATTACTTCAAGGGGAATTTGCTGGCTTAAGTGCCGCATTAAAACAGGCCAAAAAGGAAACAATCTAGTGCCTATGGAGGGAGCACTCCCCTTCACACTTAAGCTCTCCTCTCACCCCCTCTTTCTGTAGCTCCTGCACCTCTGCGTGCTTGTCGACATCACCATGACAATAAAGGCAAATGACGAGTGGCATGTCGAAAATAATGATTAACGAGCAACGATGCGGAGCTGGCAATGAAGCTGGAGTGGGCAGAGAAGAGGCAGAGGGGGGGAGAAGTAGCAGAGGGGTGTGGGCATGGGGACAAGCAAAGCTGACATGGCGCTCAGCGTGGCATATAAAATAAAAATAAAAGTTCAGTCGAGTTCTACCAACCGCTGCATACCAAGGATTAGATGTACTATTAGAAGACTCACATATGTACATAGATACAACTGTAAAAGATTGGATTAAAATGATGAAATTTCTTTGCAGACAACAAACCTTTTAATAAACAACTACATTATTATATAAACCTGTTAAATTTTATTAGCAAACATTTATAAAAACATTCTTGAATTCTACTTGTACCAATTGGTTCAAAAATTTTGAATTAAACCTACCGCGGGACAAACAATTACCTAACAAATCCATGATACCCTCTGCAAGAGATTGCAGCATAAAAAGCAGCACACAAACTTCGATGCTCGTTGTGTGTAATAGCGGGCAAATCAAATGGAAATGGAGATACAACCAGGTCGGGAAGAGAGGCATGAGCTGGAGAGGGGGGATGTATCAGGAAATGGGCATAGGGCACAAGGCACAGGGCTCAGGGAGGCAGGAAAACACACAGGCAGACATTCGAGATGTAGCATCATCAATGATTTAAATTAATCGTCGTAACACACGCAAATCTCGCACATGACAACCAAACGACAAGTGAACTGCAGGGGGTGGAGTGTGCAGCCCCCACCAACTCACTGCCCCGCCCACTGCGCTACTCCTCGTATCTTTCACTGCCTGCGCTTTTTTTTTTGGTTTTGGTTTTTACTGGCAACGGATATGAAGTCGAAATCAGCATATCAGGCAAATTACAAGAGCAAACATAAAATGGCTCAGCCAAATGACTAAACGAAGTGGCAGCCGGAGCTCTTGATGGCCAACAAACTGGAAGTGGGTGTGGCACTTACGCCAAATGAGACGAAGGACGATGGCAGCAGCAGATAGACAAGAGCAAATTAAAGCGAAACGTTTGCCAAGACGATGGGACTAAGGAGAAGGAGCTGGAGAAGTGGGTGGGGAAGGAGAACCAGCGGGAAACTGCGCCTGAGACTGCGTTGAAATGTAGCTGGGAAATGGCAATGATGTCCTTTGCATTGACGCGACTCAAAGTCAATGCCAGCATAAGAAATGTGTTTGCCCAACATTGCATATGTGGGTGTCTGTCTTCGATCGGTCTGTCTGTCTATCAGTCCAACTGTCTGTCTATTTTGAGTGAGCTATTTTGACAGATTAACTCACGCGTTTGCCTGTTGTACAATGCGGCCCACATTTTGGCCACGCCCACACGCGCTCGTTATGTCAATTGTCCACGGCGAAAGGCATCTGCAGTTGACTGGATATGGGGGAGTGGGAGTTGAACTCCGTTGTGGGAGTGGCAATCGCGCACAAAAATCAAACAAACAAATGGCAAACACAAAAGGGGATGACAGTTTGGTTTTAGAAGGAGAGGGGGGAGGGGGGAGTAACAGTGGGGGAAGGGGCGGAAGGCGGAGGGGAACAGGAAGACGGGAACTGCCATTTGCCGTCGCTGCATGTGTTAAATTTAAGTTTTGATTTACGACCTCAACTTTGTAGGCTGCTGTAAGCGTATATAGGCAATACACATAGACACACTGACACACACACTGACACACACACATGTGAATAGTGATAAATTGCGCTGTCAGAAGTTGCTAGCAACAATCGCAGGATCTCCACATTTTTTTCTGTATTCACTTCACTTTTTTTCTCTTGTGCAGCTGTGCGACTGCTGTCAGAGCAGGGAGCAGGGGAAATTGGTGGGCAGATAAGAAAGGCATGGCCAAATATGTGCCAGGGCATAGGTTGGACTAACTGGGTTAGCCAGACGCACAGACGAGCCGACAGCCAGACAGCCAAACAGCCAGACAGCCAGAACCAGCCAGCTTTGAGCCTCGAGCGTTTAATGGCTGTTGACAGACGTGTCAAGTCACAGCGTTCGCTCTGTTTTGTAAGCCTTTTCAGGCAGCCGATTCAGCCCAACAGCCAAGCAGCCAACCAGACGTCTATGTTTTTTTCTACTCAGTTTTTTTTTTGTAGCCTTCTCTTCTCTTTTTTTATGGCCAACATCGTGTCGCGCACACTTGCAGCCAAGTTATGTGCTCACTTCATTGTTAACTGTGACGACTGAAACTGAGCGACTGTCTAGGAGTTTGAGTCTGAGTCTGAACCTGAGGGTAACAGCTACAACTCGAGCTCAAGTGCGCTTATAAATTCGTAATGGCATTGCCAGTCAGCGAGTCGCCAGTTTTGAGTTGTAGCACGCGGCGTATGCGTGATAACAGCGAACACAGCTAATTGTCAGCATTAAATATTAAGAAATATTGGCTAAATCAAACGAAACGTAACAAATACTACAATTCAATTCAACGGAAAAGGGGCTGTAGGGGGTGTGGCAAAGTGGGCGGGGGTAGGGCACACGCAATGATGCATAAATTATGCAAAAATGATTTATAGGCTTGCAGCTGTAGCGAAATCCAGCGCACAAAGTTAAAACTAAACATTGACCAACCGCATAAATTAATTGAATTATGCAAGCACAAGCGCCACTGCTGCTAAACTCCCTACCACCCCCTCCATCCCTCCTCTGCCCCTTCCAACATTATGTAAATTCATGTGTGTTTGTGTGTTCGCATTTAATCATGAGCTTGAACTTTCACTTGATTTGCAAACTCGACTCCGGCTGACAGATTTACGTTGATGCCAAGTCAAATGCAGACATTGCAATTTGCCCATTCAAAGCCCACAGATTATAGAGGAAAAGCGCAGTAAAAATTAAAATCAATTTGAATCACAAAAAACGCCTTCGGGTCCTCAAATTTCCAGCGCTGGTAATTCCGGTGTCTGTGCGACTCGTTAAAGTCTATAAAGACTACGACGACTCGAAATCAATAAAGCTCGCGCGTCTTTTTATGAGCCTGATTTATATAGACACACACATGTGTGTGTGTGTGTGAGTCTGTGTGTATTGTGCTGAAGAAGACATGTGTCTGGGCTCGTACTCGGTGCCTTTATTTTCTTAGTAGCTGCATAAATAAACTATAAATTCAATTTTATTACGTAGCAAACGCACCGAGAGAGAGAGCAGGGAAAGACAGAGTAAGATGAAGAGCTGAATTGAGAGAGATAGAGAGAGTGAGAGAGAAGGGGAAACATTTGTTGATGCCACACGAATTTCATGTTCAAGTTGTATCAGTTTTCATATTTGCTCAGCTTGTCTACTCGGTAACTTGAAGTAATGAACGGACGGCTCTTTGGGATTGCTTTTGGTCAAAGTCTGCAATTGTCACAGCAGCTGAAGCAGCTGTAGAAGCTGATGGTAAACGTTTAGTAGCCCGTAAAGCAGAGCTCAATATTTTACGATTCCATGTGCTGCACAGAGTTAGAACCAGAGACTGAGACAGAGACAGTTCCAAAGAGCCAGGCCAAAAGGCAGCAAACAAGCTGTGCTTAAATTTTAATAGCCATTCAAGACACTGAAGCCAGGCCAAACTACTTCGATGGCGTCTTTTATGAGCTGTGTGATTGCTAGCCATGTGTTTGGATGGGTGTGGGTGTGGGTGTGTGCGTTGGTTTGCTGGCAAGTGCCAAGCCAAGGACAACAAAGTCAATTTGAAAGATACACAGCAAATGACTAAAGGAGACAAAAAGACAGGGTAGAAACGAGATAGAGACATCGCGTAGGTAAATGCTGCAATGCAAATAGCGAAAAGCGAACAAAATGCAAAAATATGCAAACAAAATGCTGTCATCAAAACTTACAATCAACTATGGAAGAGACACTGAATACACATGCAGACCCAGAGCCTGTCACTGCCCCTCCTTCCTTAACCACTTACACACCCAGGCAAACAGACAGAGAGTGAATGATACAGATACATGCTGAGGAGCATTCAATGTAAACATGAGCTTCATCAGTCCGCAGGGAAAGCAGTAGGGAAAATCAGGGAAAACCTGGAAAAACCATTGAGAGAATCAACTCCTGCGGCCTTCCCGTGTCAATGTAAATTCAAACAAAAGTGCGCAGCACAGACCGACAATCCAATACCGTCTATGGCCTAGCCAAGCCAGATTAACAGCATCAGCAGTTGGCCAACATGAATGCACAAAATGCAAAATGTAAAATGTAAAAAAACAAAAAGGGAAAAGCGAAAAGGGAAAAGCGAAAAGGGAAACAACATCAGAGTATCAGAGTATAAAGCAGGGCAAAATGCACGTTCACATAACAGTTTATACACAAACATTGTTGTTGGCTTTGCATTTTACATACCCTCTAGTTATGTCGGCCAAGGGATCGCTGTGCACTGTGAATGCGCTTGATAGTGGCCAACTAATTAATAATTAATATAAAAATTTATATATAAATAAACTGGCTTTCAATTTAAGCTGGAACTCATACATGCTTCAAGTTTAAATCTTATTTTTCTTGCTTTTAAATATTTCCCAAAATTTTTATAGGGTATATACTAGTCGTTTACTTCTTCTCGAAACATTGTCACTTGTTTTTTCTGCCACTTGTTTTTCTCATCAGCCATTTTGCATATTGGCCGCGTGCTTTGATAAGTGAAAATTGGAAAAATCCGCACTTTGCATGCAAAATAATTACAAAAATATTTCCAGCGATGGCAGCGACGAAAGAGTTGCTGTTGTTGTTGTTGCTCCTGCTGCTCCTGCTGTTGTTGTTGTTAGTGAAGAGGGGGAAAAGTTGTTCAATTGAACGCTTAAATTGTGCAGCAGTTGATTTGACAGCTTTAAGCATCCACTTGCAGCATTTTGGCCATTTCAATGCTTGCGGCTTAAACAGCGAGTGGAGAGGAGTGCGAGTGAAAGAGACAGAGAGAGGAGGTGGATAGAAGCACAGAGATTGGAGCGGGTAATAGTAGTAGATAGTATTACTCGCACTGCACAGACAATGGCGTTTCCATTGTCATTGTACGATTTGGCCAAGTTGTTTTTTGGCTTTTTCACGTCCTCCGTTTTTTTTGTTGCTCGATTTTTTTATGATCTTGGGATTCTTTTCTATTCTGTGGTATTTTTGTTGAGTGTTTTGCAGTTTGGCTGCAAATGAAAAGGCCATCGAAAACAAAAGCCCACGTTGGCTATAAATAGCGTGAGCAGAACTTGACTTTTCAGTTGCCAACTATCTTGGCTTGCTTTCTTTTCCCACCCTCCGTCCCCCCCTACCCCCTCCTCAACCCCTACTCACCCCCTTCTCACCCACCCATCGCTGTGTTTTTCGCATTTACCCTTTGTCTCCGACTTGTGTAAGTTCTCTTATCTGTTTATAGCATTTTTCATGTAAGTTTCGGGGCGTTGTTCCTTTCCCACTCCCCACCCCCACCGCAACACCACAAATCCTGCAGTACGTTATGCTGCTGTTTTGGCCACACTCTGTTGGTCAACTGGGAATTTGAGCTCTTAAATATCCGACGAATGCATTAGGCGCTCTGTAAATTGCATTTGTTACACACTCGTAAATCTAATTGCAATTATACAATTTGCTCCACAATGTACAAATAAATTCCACGATAATGTTTTATGTTTCATATTAAGTATTAACCCAAAATCTGCTGATAACTGGGAGTGTGAGCAAGAGTGTGGCGTGTCGACGCTTGTTTGCAAATAAACAGAAATTGCTGTAACAGAAATAATAATCGTAATTTATGCACATTTGGCGCGTTCACATGACAACGAGAAATGTGAAAAGTTAATACGCTTGAAATTATAATTTACATTACGCATTGTAATTACACAGAAATGGCGACACATAATAGTTATAATTTCGCATTGATTTAAAAATAATCAAAATATGAACAGTGATTTTATTTATTTTACATAATTTTCAACTTATCTGTTTTTTTTTTTTGGTATTCAAACTCGATTTAATGACCTTAGAGGCAATTGCAGCTAAAAATTTATTAAATTATATACGAATAATCAAATAACGAGCATCATTCATGCAACAACGCGCCAGCAATTCACATTTTTTGTTAGTTATGTTTAAAAAATAAATAACTCCCATAAGTATGCTACACTTTTTTGCACTCGACTAATCCGAATTTATTTAAACCATTTGAAAAGGTTGTTTATTGAATTATCTGTGGGAATGTAAGAAAGTAATACAGAATTCATAATTGTTTTATTGAAATTGGCTTTATTAATAAATTATGACTTTGGAAAGTTGCCTGTTGATTGGCTGAGCATGTTGCATAATTAATTATAATTAGAGAATTTAAAGGGTAAAGTACGGAGAAAGTTTCGGTTTCCTTCTGCTTAAGCTGTTAACTTCATTTGGGGTGCAAGTGTTGCTTGACGGAAGCTGGCCGCAATGTTGGCCCAAAGCTATTCCATGCTGTACTTAGCTATACTTAGCAAAAATAACAAAATTAATGAAACATTTCACAGCACTCCACAGAGTTGTGGAGCCCAGACTCTGGTCTCTGGACTCTGGACTCTAGCTGTGCAAATACAGTTATTTATACTACACTCAACTTAATTACAAGGAGCAGTGGCAGCACTGGCAGCCAGTACGGCATTAGCCAAGTCGCTTAATCCAGCTACGTAGAGCTACGCTTCATTAATCAGACGCGACTCTAAGCCACAACAAAAGCAGGCAACCAGAGAAGCAGTTAGTTAGTTGTTGTTGTTGTTGCTACTGTTGTTGGCTGTGTGGCAAGGTAGCTGGCAACATAGTTGAAACAGAAGCAGAGAAAAAATTAACAAGCAACTTAACACTTTAACGCCTTTCACTCCTTGCGAACAATGTAATTACTTCAAACAAGAGGACTCACTGCCTGCCGGCGGCTTCTGCCAACCCTATTTTCGCAGCTAACTTGGCCAAAAGCGACCTATAGCTGGTCTGTCTGTCTGGCTGGCTTTGTGGCTGCCTGATGTGAACGCTTGGCTGGGCTTTTGGGCTACGCAGCGGATATTAGGCTCAGACTCCAACAAACTCTAGACTGCCAAAAACACCAAAAAGTCCAAAAACTCCCAACTCGGATGCTGCTCGAGTGCATTACCATTTGATTATAGAAAACATTTATTTTAGTTGCTTGCCTTGGCTTTGGGCATTGGGCTTTGGATTGGGTCTGACAGTGCACACAAAATGGCTGCCTGCCTGCTCCACACACACACACACATACACCCGTTGCACCGCCAACTAACCACAATGCAAATCCGCAGAGCAAACAATGTCAGGTGATGTTGGTATTAGTGTGTGCTCTGTGCCTGCTCCTACTCCCATTTGCTTGCCTCTCCCTTCCCCACTCCCCCCTTGACCCGTGCGTTGGTTTGAAGCCACTGACAGTCTGACAGACAGCGGCGCACCTATGCAACTTTTCACATTTGAGTTGCCACACTCTGTGCTGCCCTTACTCCCCACTCTCCCCACCTGTTTCTCACCTACCACCATGCCCCTTTGAGCTTGCCACGTGGATGCACGTAATTCAATCTGCAGTTTCAGTTGATTTTCAACAGCTGCAACAGCATTTTGTCGTGTGGAATGCTCTGAGTTGTTAGCCAAGAACTGAGAATTGCTAGACAGTTGACAGCGTATGTTAACACGGTCTACTCGCTCTCACACAATGTGGCAGTTTTCAGCCATTTGTCTGGCCAGAATGTTTGGCACTCTGACAGCTTTAGGCCAAGTCGAAATGCCGTCGCACACACACAGAGTCTCCCTTGGAATGCAAGCTGGAGTGTAATTAATGTTATCACAATGCGAGTCTCAATAGGCAATTGGCTTTTGAGACTTGGCCATAATTTTATTTTTTCTTGCCTGCTTTTGCCACCAACTGCCACACATGCACGCAACATGCGTGTTGCTGCAACTTGGGCAACATAATTAATTTAAGCGCTTGTCCGCAAATGTTTGCGAAAAGTGTCAGATGTTTGCTTCGTAACTATATATCACAAAAAGAGGTGAGTGTGTGCAAGTGTGTGTCGGAGTGTGTGTGTGTGTGTGTGTGTGTTAAGCTGCATTTGCATAGCTGTCAGCAGTGGACTTATTGGGTTGATTTATTATAATTGCAATGCAGCTGGCAGACAGACAGACAGGCAGGGAGGCAGACGGACAGTTGAACTGCTCCTTAATTACGCACATAAAGGTAAAGATATATTTACATTTGTATCAATTAAACAGAAATGCTGGCTTAATTAACAGCATGCATGTAAGCCACTTTCACATACTTACCAACAAAATGTATATTTTCATACGACTGTTTGTAGTTTCCAAACTTATTTGTGGCCCACTTGATTTTCAATAATAAAACAGCAAAAAGTTCAGCAGCGACGACAGAGGAGCACAATGGGCATTTCATTTGCAGGCAAAGTGTTTTTTTCAGCCAACGGCAAAGTTTTGACACACACACACAGGCACAGGCACACACACACACTGTCTGACAACATATGGCAAAAATCATGTGTGGGTGAAAAGTTTGTGAGCAGTAAGTATTTTCTTGGCCACATAATGTCCACACGCGTTCTTAGAAAAGCTCAAGGAAAATGCCACAACAACAACAAAGCATAAAATCAAAGGGAAATGACAACAACACGAAACGAAACGAAACTAAACGGAACGAACCGAAACGTAGTGAAGCAAAAAATATGATAGAAGCATGAAAACGGTTTAAGAACAAAACAAGTCAATTGCAGGCAAGCACAACAAACCAAAGGAGTGTGCTTGGGTGTGTGAGTGTGTGTGTGTGTGGGTGGGTGTGCGTGCGTGTGCCTTAACTATGGCTGGGCGTAACCGTACACACAACGAGTCTGTTATTTTCCATTTTTCCAATTTCAACGGCTTTAAACGTTTATCGCCTCGAAGTTTCCTCTACAAGTTTTTGTTGTTTTTCCTTCTTTTTTTCTATTTAATTTTTTTGATATTTTTGGTTTACACTGCACTCACAGAAGACACTGAACTGGGTGGCTTTGGGGTAGCAAACAGGAGGCCAAGTGAAGCGCACACAACTACCGCTGTCGTCGCAGGACGGCAGCCAACTGCGCGCTGAGCGTGGACTCCGTGAGCAGCGCAGGACATCGCAAACTCGAGCAGTAGCTCCAAACTTGTTCGATGTGCTTTCGCAGGCGCTCAAACAACACGGCAGCAACCCTCAAAGTGGGCAGCAAACTCTACTCCTTCCTCTGTTGTACCCCTCTCTATCTATGTCTCTCTTTCGCTCTCACTTGCTCTCTACCGCTCTCTCTTTCGCTCGGTAGACGCTGCCGAGCTGCTGGCTTTGTTTGCGCGACACTTGTTATCGTTAACGTAACGAGCATTTGTGTGACAGTATGTGTGTGTGTGTGTGTGTGACACAACTACAACCGCAGCGTAGCACAGAACATTTGCAGCCGTGTGTACAACGTGTCGTATGCGCACTTGAGCGTCGGCATTTGTTCTACGCTTTCGTTTGGCCGCATTTTAGGCAATACTTTTATATCTTCCGGCAACAAAGCACACACGCACACACTCACAGACACCCACACACACTTGTGTATCAGACATGACTATCATTATATAGCAATTTAAACGATTTGGCCGTGGCGTCAACTATTTACAACTCATTTGCCCGCAGACTGCAACTGCAACGCGTTGAGGACCTTTGGTAATTGCAGCATCAACAAACGATGTCAGTCGGTGTGGCAGAGGCCTGACACTGGCCATAATGGGCAGCGAACAAGTCAACACACACTCACACACGTGCAGTATGTAAATACCCGTGCGTGTGTGTGTGTGTGTGTAAAGCGAACACAGTCAATTAAATTTCAACTGGCATCAAGTGTTAAATCGCTGAGAGGCGTAACCCAAACTGAGAGAGAGCCGGAAATTTGGTAAAAGGGAAAGGAAAGTGGAAAAGTGGGCAAATGGCAAAGGGTTGGGGAATTCTGGGGAACTAAGGGCAATACTGCTGGCATTTATTTGCGTGTGTATTGAGGGAGAGGCTTTGGTTGCGCTGTCTTTAAACTATTATATATGCGCCAACAATTTGATTAAATTTTGTTGCACTCGTATACAATTTGTAATTCAAATTAAAAGCGCCAAAATAAAAATAAACAAACAAAAAAAATGTAAAACTATTTTGCAAAACTAAAGAGGGAAGTAGGGAGGAGGGAGACAAACAGTGAGGCAGTGAGGCAGATAGGCTGACTGAAAAGACAGTCAGGCAGAGAGACAGGGAGACAGACAGGCAGGCAAAGGCAACAAAAGGCATACCAAATTACTGCTGAAGCAAAGGCAACAACAAACCAGAAATGAAATGAAACGCAGTCAGTGGAAATGATGCCCAGAGAGACGATGCCAGCAGCCAAAAAACAAAAAACCAAAACACAAGCCAGGAAAATGGAGACACGAGAGAAGACTGAAGAAGAGCGAGGCGAAGGGTAAGCAGGGAAAATAAAAAAGAAAAGACAAAAACAGAAATGAAAATGCTGCCGCATTTGAATGCTGCGTGGAAGCAACAATGTTGCATTCCACTTGGGCACTTTGTTAGCAGGCGGCAGCAACAGTCATATTGTGGCCAACACGCACACACCCAAGCACACACACACACACATACCCCCAACCTATACACATATGGGTATACACGCTGCTTGCCGAGGGTGAAAAGTAAAAGCCCCACAGGCATTTGGCATTTTGGCACAACAACATTTTAAAATTCCAACAACGAAAGTGTAGACAAAGCTCTTAAATGATGATCAGCACGTGCCCCAAATGAAAAGCTGCCACACACACACAACACACACGCACACACACACACACTCCGCACACAAACTGAGCCCATAAATACATATTATACAATTTATTTAAATATATTTCATTTATTCTGCCAGGCAATCCAACTAACATACATCAAATTCGATATTTCCTACGCTTCCATCAAATAGGGACTCGTTTATTTTATATTTAATTCTATCTAAATATTTGCAGCTCATTCGAATGACGCCCCAATAACCTTCGTTCTATATTTGATTAAGTTAAGCTACGTATCTTTGCCCGTTCTTATGCCAACTTTTTTGGCAGTCCGCTTCAGTTACAATCCTTAGTGCTGATAAGAATTTATGTTTAGTTACTGAAATTCTTTTTTAATTCTTACTCACGTGTTTCCGCATAACAGTTTTCAAACTCAAAGTAGCACCTGGTAAAAAAGAAATGACACTGATCATCCACAGCAAACACAAAGTCCCAGTTCGCGGGGTCTTTGGTAATAAAGGGACATTTGTGTGGACATCGTGTGGTTTTAGCTTTAAATAGTATTAGACAAAGCCAATAAACTAGCGAAGCAAAGCCAAGCAGCAAGCTTATATTAGGTCTGTTTATTTATTTCTAAACATTCTCTAAATGAAAACTTTTTATATGCATTTCAAAGTTTTTATTTTCAGAGTTTTCTGTAAAAAAAAGTGTGAAATTTGTAATCAGCTACGCTTATTATACCCTGCTGATAGATATCAAAGTGAATGGTATATTATAATATAGACAACAAAAAATATTTACACTAAATGATTATTTTTAAATAATAATAAGAAACCTATTTGAAGGAAAAAATCATTCTTATGGCAAAAGAAAACTATTTAAAAATGAAGTTCTATACTTCTAAAAGCTGCTTCTATTCAGATGTCCTTATATATAAATTCCAAGCCAAGCTTTTAAAGCTGGTACCTAGTGTTAGTTGACACAGAGTTTCCATTCACAAACATTCTGACCGTCAAACATGTCAGACTATATAATATTTAGCAAAGCTATCAAAGCGAATGCTGTAATGAAACAGGAAATTGTAGATAAAGTTAATAATAAGAGCAACAGTCGTAATGTGGCTGCATGAGGACGTGGAGGACATGATTGAAAAAAGGTGAAAAGTAAAAGCCTCGACAGCATTTGGCATAAAATATTTTAAAATTCCAGCAACGAAAGTGCAGACAAAACTCTTAAATGACGAGCAGCACGTGCCCAAATAAATGAGGAGTAGGACACCCCAAGCTAGCACCCAACACACACACACACACTGGCGCACACTGTGTATGTGTGGGGAAACAGTGCAAGCGAGAAGTACACGTATTTTGAATGCTGTACCAACAGTTGCCAGCAAAGACAATGAGCAAAATCCCAAAAGAGTCCGCTTCACATGCGTTTGCGACTCAATTTCGCACAGTGTTTCAGAGCAGTAAGCGGACAGCAGCAGCCAGGCAGGCATGCCATACTCTGCCACTTTTGGAGGCATTGTCTGCCACTGGCTGAGGACTGCCTTCAACGTCTTGTGTATTGCTGACTTTCCGATTTCAATGTGTCAAATTGTTGCAGCACCATATTGCACTCACTGTAAGGCGAACAGGAGTAAACAGCGCAGACTTTGACAAAGCTGCAGATAAAGCTGCAGTGCAAGAGAGCAAGAGAGAGAGAGAGATGAACTTATGCAGATGTGACAAGTGGAAAATGGCTGCTTTATATTGATATATTAAAGAAAATCAATGCCATATGGCATTAGACTCACACATAAACAGCAAATAATTGCTAAGCAGCAAGTAAACGACAGCTAAATACCCTCTAAAACAACGAAAGTCTTTTGCTGCCTCCTCCCCAAAAGTGACACTGCTCCATAGAATTTTATGCACTGCTCACTTTATGACGCCCCAGCATAACAATAAATGGCAGATAATTAAAGTTGAACAATAATTTTAAATTTATGCACTCGCCATTGTTATTTTTTATATTTTGTTATTTGTTGTTTTATTTTATTTAATTTTTTTGTGAGGTAGTGAAAGAGATGCTTTCGGTCAACGCGAATTTGCATAAAATCAACATTGGCATTTACGACTGAATCCGCATTGTGTGTAAACGAAAAAAATGCCAATTTAATGGAAATGGAAGGGAGGGGCAAAAATATCAAAGTTTTTTTCAATTGCATGCCAATAATCAATCAAACGTGAAATATATGAAAATATGTAGAGTTGAACAAAATGAATGCTGCCCACTGTATCGTCTTGATCAAAATTTTAATATTATTTATATTATACATAGATAGAGGTGTGTATTTGTTGTTGTTTCTGATTTTTTTTTTGTCGTGCAGTCTGCTGGTCTTTAATACGACTTCCTGTGCCATTAAATTTTAGCATAACAAACAAAATACTTTTCGAGTGTTTCCGTTTGCTTGTTTCAGTGACATTTGGGCGACGACTTTGGAGGAAAACTCGACCGTGCAGCAAACGCTAAAAGTGCAGTAAAAAATTTGTTGAAATATGCAATGTCCTTTGGCTCCTCCCTGCACCGCCTGCCCCTCGCCAGCTCCACGCCAAACTGGCCAGCAAAAAAAATTGCATAGCTTTTATTTGCACTTCAATTTTGCCCTCGACGATGGCTTCGGGAGTCCGCCGGGTCAGCAGCTCTTTATGGCGATTGCAATCCCCAAGTTGCACTTTGTTAACTGCACTGCATTGCAATGCTAACTGCGCTGAAGGACACGGGAGCACAGGACTCGGGACTCCGCCTCTAGTCCCATTCCCACTTGAAGTTGCAAACTCGCTAGACAAGTGCTACTTGCAGCTATTTTATTTTTGAATGTCCTTTAGCGCTTATCAGCATTTCAAATCAAAAGACAAAAGTCTCACTGCCTGCCCAAAAATAAAAGTGAACTCGTTCGGGGGCCCATCGCAAGTGCAACGTGCAACGTGCAACGTGCAACGTTCCATGTGCAAAAAGCTGCAGGTGAAATGCACGGAAACGAGCCAAATAAAATCATGTGACAGTTTGTGGTTAATAATGTTGTGTGTACTCGTATATCCAAAAACACAACGTGACTCGCTCTTGCTGGAAAGAAGGCCCTTTTTTGTAGCGCTTGCCCCAAAAAGTGGACCGCAAATTTCGCCGTCAAAAAAAGCGGGACAACCTGGCCAATAGTCTGGCGTCTGTGTCTGGTGGCGATGGCGTTGGCGGTGGCGGTGGCAGTGGCGGTGATTTAAATGCAAATTTATTATCATGCAGCCAGCAAAAATAATAAAATACAAACCGACCCTCCTGCAAACACACACATACACCCCCTCCTCACACACACATACTCGCAAAATAGTATAAATAAATGGCAAAAAATGTTGTAATAATATTTGCAAAATGTCTGCTTGCTCTTTTTTCCCAACGTTTCCCTTTTTTCTTGTTTTTCTTTTCTTCTGCAGTTTGCAACATTTTTATGGGCACATTTTAATTTTTGCATTTGCATTTACATTTTGATTAAACGATTTGCATATTCGTTCATATAATTATTAATAGTACTACTATTATGTATTATAAATATCATTGTTATGTTGTTAATCGTAGTCCACAGATTAAACTAATTAATTATTATAACAATTATTTATCATTATCATTAGCATTAGATTATCGTTAGTTAGTATTAATATTAATATTATCATTATCATTATCATTATCATATAACATATCATTATTATTATCATTATTATTATTATTATTATTATTATTATTATTATCATTTTTATTTTTATTTTTATTTTCATTATTTTTATCATTATTATTATTATTATTATTATTAAATTATTATTATTATTATTATTATTATTATTATTATTATTATTATTATTATTATTATTATTATCATTATCATTATCATTTTCATTATTATTATTATTATTACAATTATTATTATTATGAATCATTCATTTTTTTGTTCATTTTATTTCAGTCAAAATTATTAATTAATTAATTAATTAATTATTAATAAGCTAAGCTTATACGCTGACGCTCCACTTGGCGCGGGAAATAGAACTCGTTCTGATTCCTCTGGTGCTCCTTCAGCAGAACTTCTATGCGCTGCTTAACGAGCATGAAACTGCAGGAGCAGAAGACCGTGGCCGCCAGGGCCAGCACACCAACAAATGTGTAGACCGAGGCAATTCTTTCCCAGTTCATGGCCAGTCGGTAAACACGTTGTCTGATCTGAAAGAGCAGCATGCCAAAGATGAAGGCAAACACAGACACGTTCACATAGAGACTGTGATATAATCTCGACAGCTGTTCGACCAATCCGATGTTATCACTGTGCTCGTACCTCAAGTCCATCATGCAAGTTGAAAACTTTCACAATTTAAGCTAGGAAAGCAGCGTCTGTTTTTTTTTTTCTCTGACTCTCTACAGCTCACTGTATTCTACTGACTGAGACTACAGACTGAGCTCTAATCTATTTCTCTCCCAGTTTGCCTGTTTCTCTGTGGCATTTAGCTCGTAGCCAACTGAGAGCGTAACTCCCATCAACTGCTGCCATGTCAACTTTTCCAATAACCATTTCTCAACTGAAATGTCTAATCATTTTTTACTCGCTACTAAAAGTAATGCACACATACAGCAGGCACTGTGAATTAATCAAACTTCACAATCAAAGTGCATTAATAAAATTGAAAGCGCTTAAATAAAATTAGATTTATTTTATTAGATTTTTAAGCGCTGTCGATTTTCACTATATAGAAATGGGCTATAAAAAGCTGGTGCTTATAAAGAAAAGTGTTTAAATAAAATTGTGAAGTTGGGAAAAAGGAAATTCTATCGGACAAGCGGAAAATGTTTGACATACTTAAAAATTATCTGAGAAGTGAAAACACTTGTAGAATTTATTTGTTTAACTTTTGAATAATGTTAAAAAAATAATGTATAACTAATTTAATTCTTCTATGAGTTAAGGGCACAGAATCCGTCTATAAATAGTCACATTCGCGCCCCGGTGGACTCCTGTTCTACTGTACTTCCCACTGCCCGCCTGAGCAATTCCCATTGTTCCAAGTAACACTGTGGGCCAACATGTTTACCTGGAGTTTAACAGGAATTCGAAGATTACGTCGAAAGACTCGCACTCGTATCGTTAGTCAGTCGCTTTATGTGCACAATGTTGTAAATTCCGGGGCGTATTTCCAAGCCAAGGTCTTGGTCTTATGGAGCCAAACTGTTGTTTAAGTTTGCCATTTGCAATTTTTCAACAACTCATCAATCTGTAGTCGATGGCAAAGCCAATGGTGAAGACGGCCTGCTCTTCCGGCTGTATCTTGAATTTTGCTGGCCGGAAACCGGAAAAAAGCATGGTCAGGGTGGGTAGGGGAAATGCAAAGACGGCAGGAAAGCAACGAGGGGAGCAGCATTGAGAGGAACTAACTTATGCGAGGCACGCACTCACCGCAAATGCAGCAGCATCAGTCTTCGTCGTCGTCGTCGTCCCTGTTCTCGTCGTTGTCCTTGTCGGTGTCTGCAGCACCCAGGGCTACCAACTGCTGCGTGTTCTCGGCTACCCATGCCCCTTCTCACGCCCAACTCCGGTTCCAATCTGCCTGCTCCAGCAGCGTTTGCTGAGCAAATATGACAACGTTTTGCTGATTTCTTTGCCAGGCTCCGTCTCGGTTTTGGCCTCGGGTTTTTTTAGAGGGTATCTCGGTTTGAAGTTTCACTCGCAGTGAGAGAGAGGTAGCAAGAGATAGAGAGAGCGCTAGAGTCACAGCCGTTGTCGCCAATGACGACAAAACTTTTTTATTATGTATTTTGCGCTTTTATTATTCATCTATCATCGTTGTTATAGTTTAATAGAAAGTTTAAAAGTCATCATAGCAGCCGTCAATGACTTGCAAGCGTTCCCCAGCCCCTCCCCTCTGCTCCTCAAATGCCTTTTCGCCATATGGAACACGCCCATAACTCACATACAAAATGACAACCTGCAAAAGGGCACAGAAAGGCGCTCCAGCTTTCATTAGGCCGGGCCAAGTCAGGCTCGAGGCGTTTTGCAGTCCGTTAACTATAAAGAGTTGGCCAAAAGCCAGACTCATTGCCATGGCTAGAACCACAGACACATGCCATCTTTGTGCCTCAGATAAACAATGAAATTTACGAGTTGCAACGAACGGACGTTTCATTAGCATTGAAAATGCCGCTGTCACTACCGACCCCTGCCACGCCCTCTCTGCCGCACTCCCTAGTCTGTTAGTGTTAATTAACTTGGCGCAGAGTCAAGTGGCAAATGTTTAGTTACCATGACGAAGATGCAGTTAAAGAAGCTCTACTTAAAATGGCCTCTTTCCTCTCCCCCTATCTCTCTGTCTCGTCCTTTGACCCCTCTGCCCTTTCCCTCCCTTTCTGCCTTGACAACATGTCGCACAATAACTCATTGCCACAAATTCAATAAAAATGCGTTGCAAGCGACCATGAGACGTTTATGGCCAAGTTGGCTCTTGGCTCTTGGCTATTAGCTGTTGCCTGTTAGATGTTAGCTGTTGTTACTGTTGTTGTTCCTACTGCCTGTTGGCTATCTGGCCACGCATGCAAAAACCAAAACAGCCACAAAGTGTTTCTAATAAATTGTGGAGCAACAACTTTGCTTACAACTACAAACAACAAGTGTTTAAATTTATCGCAGCTGCGATTTGCCTCCACTGCCACTGCCATCGCCACGCCCCCTTATTGCACGCCCACTCGCAGTCTCTTTTGCCATCTCATGCTCACTTTCAATTGGTGTTTGTATAAATATAGAAAAAAGCGAGACGCCAAGAATCATTACCACTATTCATATACCCTGTAAAAGCAGTTACCTTAGTGTCAGTAGAGCTTGAGTAAATTTGAAGCGTATTTTAAACAGTAAGCTGTGAATTTCTTTAGAGCTAAAACTAATTTTATTTACTTAAAATAGTTTATTCAAGCAAAGCTACTTTAATTCCCGCTCATATACCCCAATCGCCATGTGACTCCGAGAGTGTTACAATATTTTACATGAGCCCAGCCTCAGGGCCACTTTGTAAACGCGTTGGCCAGCAAGCAACAAACACAACAACTGTTGTTCTGGCCAAAATCAGCAGCCACAACGAAGCAACAACAACAACTACAACAGAAGCCACGAAGAGCAATTATGATATCGGGCATGATTTTGTGGGCAATTGGCTTTAATGGCTAACAGGCCAGGCCAACAGCACTGTTAAAACTTTGCGGCCTGTCTGTCTTGGTGTGTGTATAGGCTGTAGTTAGGAGGGTTCGTGGCATGGATGAAGTGTGAGCTGCAAATTTATTTAAACGCTGCCAAATGGCAAAAGCTAGTCAATCGGTGGCAAGTGTCTCCTCTGTTTTGGCTATTTAAATTGTGAGTCTTACCAAATAAATATGCTGGGCATTTGCCAGAAGTTCCCCCAAGTCTATGGGGTCTAGGAAGCCATCCAATTTGATCAGCAGTTGGCCAGGCCAAGCACGATTCGCTGGCAACATCATTCACGGCTCTTTTTTATGCTCCTTTCTTGCTGTTGTTTTGGTGGTAAAGGGCTGCAATTTATTTTTAGATTACTTATATGATAATCGTTTGCATTAAAGACCCTCGTTTAGCCCCTCGTCTAACACAATTTCCACATCCAAATCCGTTTTGCCTTTTGCTGTTGCCAAAAAAAAAAAGAGTGGAAAATTGTTGCTTGTATGTATTTATATTTATTATTCAAAGTGTTATCGGCTGTGACTGCGGCAGTGGCTGTGGCAGCCAAAAACCCCAAAGGATTAGTTATGATAAATGTGTTTTATAAGCGTGGCACACACACAGAGAGAGGCCTGAGCCCCATTCGGGATCCTGTTCCATTTAATGCACAGATAATGAGTTCCTTTGTTGGCAATATGTCAAATCGCTGGCCCAATATTTTAGCCACGACTGCAAACTGGAAAATGCTAAAGGATTCGGATTCGGTAGAGCTCTTTCCCCTCCTATTTCCCATCTCTTCGCCTCCCTCTGTGTGTGCGCGTCGAATCGTGTTAATTGCCGCAGCCCCAAGAACCCAAAATTGTCCACTCGCATCAGCATCAGGAGATTAGTCCATACTACATAAATCACGCAAAATTTGAGCGGAAAATCAAATGGCGACCTCTGGTTGTCGTAGTAGATAACTAAATCTTAAGCAGAGCAATCAATTAAACTGCTTTTCAATTCATTTAGTCTTTCCCCTCGTTTAATTTCGGCTTCAAATTGCCTTCAGATATTTCATTTCAAGTTTGAAACTGCTTCAAAAGCGACTTCAACTGATTAACAGATGTTTATTTCATTAGTTTAGTTGCGCTTACTTGGCTTAAAGGAGCGCCATGTGTTTGCAGGGCCACAGTTAATACACTGAGCAAAAAATTGTACCTACAAACCTCTAGAGGTTTGGAGTTTTGAGGTAAAGGTACAGTTTTAATTTAAAGGTATAAAATATAATTTAAAAAATTCAATACTTAAACTGAAATTATTATTTATAAAAGGTTATTATGATTTTTCTTTGATTTCTTTCAGTGCACAAAACTTTACTTAAAACCTTCGACAATAGTTTGTTCGAAGGACAGCACACTGTACGAGCAGCTTAAGTATAAATGAATGAAAATTTAATTATTTTCAAGGGAAAAATAGGAAAAGCTTTGCTCCAACTTCTGCTCCAACTCCTGCTCCAGTCCCTACTTCTTCGACAGATTGTTAGATCCTTTCTTTGGTCGTTTATTCCTTGCCGCCAGCAAATGCAATTATGTAAGTCAGGCAGCATAATCGATGAACGACCCTCGTTTGTCATTGATGAAGCTGCTTGCTTGTTGTTGTTACTGCCATTGTTGTTGCCAACGTTGTTCTGCTTTTAGCCTTCTTTCTGCTGCCGCTTAAGCCATGTCTATTATGTGCTTTTTTTCTGTTGGTGCTACAGTTACACTCGTATCTAGATGATGTTACAATAATTAAATAAATGTCAAGCACACAGCACATGTAACCTACGCTTCCCCTACCTCTTCCCCTCTCTGTGCTTATCTCGCTTTCTATCCGAGTCTTACCTCTCTTCTTCTAGGCCTTTCAATTGAATCGCGTGCTGCGTCCGCGTGACTCGATGCCTTGGCTAATAAATATTTCACTTAATTCACGATTTTCACGCCTACCTCAAGACTTATTGTTGCTGTACCTGTTAGTAGTAAAGCAAGGGGTGTATAAGGTTTGTGTGAAAGCAAAAGAGAAAAAGCTGTTAATAAAAATATACAAATTTAAAATGTAGAGTAAATTTTCCTTAATTTTCTGTAGTTTAAATAAATAAAATCCTCTTATGAATATAAGTTTTAATGTTTTATCTACATCATTTAAAAATTCAGCACATTGTAGCCATGAATTAACTAAGTTAGCAGCTCTATATGTAAAATACAATTAAGCAACGGGTGTATCCTAGTCGTGTACTCAACTCTTACCCCTTTTTCTTGTTCTTGTTGTTGCTGCACTGCCGTTGACTTCCCAGTGAATTGCAACAAAACGTTTACACAATTTTTCTTCGTTCGCTTTTGGTGGTGAAAGTTCGCTGTTAATGTAGGCGTGGCGTGGCTGCAAATGCCAAATGGGTGGCGAAAGGAAGGCGGGTTTGGGGGCGTGTAGTTGCTTGGGTCATGCCTCAAAATGAGTTGACACTTTGCATGTCACTGTAATTTTGAAATATTAATCACATGCTACACTGCAACTGTACGAAGACTGCTGTGTGCGAGTGTTTGCTGGGAGTGTGTAGGAGTGTGTAGGAGTGTGTAGGAGTGTGTTTGTATGATTCGGAATGTGTTTGCCCTGGTATCATATGCTACAAGCCTCTTGAACCCCCCTGGAAGCATTGTCCAACACTATTGTTGCGCTGCATATTACGTTACACACTCTCCACACACACACACACACACACACTCTTGGCACACTGACTGCATAATCAAATAGAAAATGTTGAGTCGAGAGCGAAGCAAGTGAAGCGGGCATGTTAAAGTATTACGGGTAGTTCTGGCGTAAAGCAATTAGTGTTGCATTTTATGGCCTTTAATGTGGTAATGGTTTCGGGTAATTAACAATTATGTCTAACTACAAATGCGACACGTTGCCGATTGCGTGAGTTCAACCTCCCGTCTCCGTTTCGCCAAGTGCTCAAAGTCCTTCCCCGTCCGACTCCACTTTCTGCTGCTTTTCCTTTCTCGAGATTATTACAAATTTTGCATATTTGCGGAGAGCAGCGAAAGAGTAAGAAGGACACACTCAGAGAGAGAAAAAGAGAGAGAGGGAGAGCAGTCCAAATTAGCCATTGCTGTGACTAAGTAAGTGGTTTTGCTTATTGTTAGAGCATGGCAACATTAAAATTTCAGTTCTGAAAGTTTCGCAGCCATTGTACGTACATTTCTGCACTTTCAACTTGGCCATTTCAAAGCTCCGCCCTCAGATTAATTGCCCATGCAAATGTTGTACTGCAACGTCGTAGGGGGAGCGGGAGGGGGAGAGGGGGGGAGCAGGGGAAATCCGGGGACTACGAACTGCAGCCTAATGAGCCAGCAGCCAAAATAATAATTTACGAGTCACTTATGCAATTTTCGAGTTTTCTCCTGACAAATCTATGGAAATGTCAGCTCGCAAACAATATATTGTTTGTCTCCTAGATAGTTAACACTAATAGCTTTTATTAAAGTGATTCCCAGGGAGCACAATAATTAAAACTTCTGTAAGCAGAGGAGACAAAAGTTGAGGAAAAAAGCTAGGAATTATTTTTTGAAATTAGAATAACTTAAGCTAACTATAGTATATTTGTTAATTATCTTATAAAAGTCTATTGTAAGTTAAGAACATATTTAGATAATAAACATTTAAATCTATTTTACTCTTCTATTTTAAGCAATTATTTGCCTGCTTATCACTTCATTTCCAGCCAAACTCTTAACATTCGATTGTTAAAAGTTTAGTTCACTAATCACAGAACAACGAACGGGTCAAAGGTTATGCTTATGAGCTATCAAAAATGCATTTATTGCCATTTGCACTAAACGCATTAGAGGCAACCTAACGACCACATGGCCATTGATGACTATCAACGCCAGCGCAGCTCCCCAGTGAAACATGGACTAAAACAGGAAAAGAGGGAGACAGATAGGGAGTGGGAGGGGTAGTGACTGCGGTGTGTGGCGCGTCCAATGTAAAAGTCTATTAACGCACGCGAAACTGTTAATTTCGCTGATGCAATTTCGGCTCAATTTATTGTGCACCCACGAAACAAGAGCAACAACAACAAATTGAAAGCTGAAATAATATGAGGAAACGAGTCTCGAGCGCACCAAAATTGAAAAGCCAAAGTACATAACAACAAACTGACGGTCCCAGTTGCAGTCGCAATACCATTCCTTGCTCCCTGTAACACCCTCCCACCCACAAACGAGCTCAGTGCCAGTGCCAAGCTTGGGCGCCAAAATCAATATAAATATGCTACCCGGCACATGGCCATGGAGGCCACGTTTCATGGAGGAGGCAACATGACAATTTATGTGCATTTTGTATGCAGCCAGCTAAATAGACAAGGCTGCACTTGTGGAGGGGGGAAGGGAGGGGGAAGAGGCAGGAACAGGGAACTGAGTTCCCGACTCTGGTTTGTGTTCGGGTGCGTGCACTGCAGTCAGACAAACAGACAGACGGAAGGTACTCACAAATATGTAGTTCCCCTTTCTAGGTTGGGCCAAGGACACAATAGCTGCCACCTCACACACACACGCACACACACACCCAGACACGTAGCGATAAAAACTTGAAAATGCTGTTAGCTACAAAATTTGTTGCCCAATGCAGATTTTTGGGCTCACTACTAATTTGAGGCGCAATAGCTTTTGAGTCAATATATGGCGCACAATAAGCGACAAGATAGCCCCTCTCAGTCCCCTCCTCCCACGCTGCTGTCGCTCGTGTGCGTGCAATTGCAAATTTATGCACTGCGATGTAAACAAGGCAAAACATTTCCGCATCGACACACAAAACCCAAAGCCGAAATCCGAAAACCGAAAGCCGACAACCCAAAGTCGATAGACGAAACTTGTAACTGAAACCCAAATCGAAAACGAGGCCCACTGTACAAACTGTGCCCACTGTCCCCACTGTGCGCTGTCCAAAAACTGCAACGCAATAAAGCAGTACATTTCTGAATTATTTACAGCATACTTTTGGGCTGACGTAGCAGTGCACTGCGTGTGGACTGCGTGGAGTGTGAGGGCTGTGTGGGTGCCATGTGGGTTGCGTGTGCGTGTGTGTGGACTGCAACTGCAACTGTAATTGTAATTGTAACTGTAACTGTAACTGCTTTGCTGACTTTGTTTGAGCGCGCGGTCGGCGCTTTGGCAAAGCGGACAAACCTAATTACAGCTGCAGACAAGCAGTCACGTGCATATACACAGTCACACACACACATACACGCACACACACACACACACGCACACGCCTGCAGACAGGCAGACAAACGCAGTCATGACCCTGCCCACACTTTGGTCGCTTTGTCAGTTCGTTTAGTGGCGTAAATTGCTGTCCATTGGGTTAGTTTCCACTCTCCCTCTTTAGTGCAGCCTTTCTTTCTCTCTCTCTCACTTCCTCCCCCTCTCTCTCCTTTTCCTCTTCAGCTGCCTTGCCCATTCGCAGCTGCAGACACCTCTGAATTCAGGCCACATAACATTGTCAGCATTCGCGACAACTCTGACTTGTAAGCTTCGCAGACGCCTCAACTCAGCTCAGCTGCTAACTGCTTACAGGGTATACAGGGTGTACCAGGTATGCATAGTTAGGTAAACAGCTATAAGTCCTTATAAAATAATAAACAATTTATGATTTTAATTTATTTAGTCAGCAAATAAGTGATTGTTTTAAAACCAAAATTTTTAACAAATGTTTTAAATGAATAAATAGTTTATAATTATTTTAAAAAATTAAGACTATTTGGCTACAACTAAACGTAAAGTTAAGAGTAGTGTAGAATTTTAATAATATTTAGTAGTGTTGCAAGTCCTGTTTCCTTTAAAGCCCCACCCCCCAAATAATTTTTAACTATTTTTAGAGGGTATTTAAAGAGCGAAACTTATAAATTAGCTTAGTTTGCTAGCTAACAGCTCTAAACTAAATCTTCTTCTGCACTTCTACACTACTCAAGTCTAACCTAAGTCTAACTTGAGCTAAGTCGAATCCTAAGTCTCTCACTTTAACTTGCCTAACTCTAACTACCCTCTCAATTTACTTTTTACAGGGTATTAGCGACTGCAGCTTTAGGCCTGTTACCCACTGTTGCAGTCAAGTGGACAACGGCTGTGCACAAAAAAAAACTCAAGCAACAAAAAATAAATAAAAGATACAGCAAAAGGTGCAGGACTCCAAGGGCGACGGGGTTACAGGCGGGGTGAAGAGGGTGTGACTGAGAAATATATATATATATAGTATATGTGTATGTTTGTATGTACAGTGTGCACTGCGCTGTGCTGCCAAACAACACAGAGAAGCCAAAAACCTATAACGTCAAATGTCGAACGCTGTCGAGTCGGTTTGTCCAAATGTCCCATTGTCTTTGCCCCGTGCCGCCCTACGCCCCTACTGCCCTACCTTCCCCTCTTCCCGACTGCGGGCTGTCCGTTTTAACTGGTTACTGGTAACGGGGCAAATGCGTCTGTTTTATTTTACTTTTGCATATTTTTTGGCGTGTTTCAACTACTGCGGCGCTGTCTCTACATTTTTCAAGTTGTCTGCGTTTGACGTGCTCCGATGGGCGCCTCCATCGATGTTGGGCCGCTACTAGCAGAGGGGAAAAGTGTTGGCAGGGGCGTGGTGTGGTTGGCCAGACCACTGTGCCAAGCAGTGACGTTGACGTCGACGGAGGCGTTGGCGTAGTTACAGTTCGTTCTATGTGCGGTTGTGGTTCGTTGCTTGGTTATCGCCCCAAACTTGGCTCACAGTTTTTGGGCCTGGCCAAGACCGTGCAACGGTTGCTTTTTTCCACTCCCTCACCGCCCACTATTTTTTTTTGGGGAAGGAGTAGAGGCGGGGGTGTCCGCCCGTGACTTTAGCTTCGTTTTTGGTGAGCCTGTTTTTTAGTGCCTTCCGTAACCATTAAATTTTACGTTTTTATTAGCGCGCCGCAGACCAAGCCATGCCCGTCACGCCCCCCTGCCGCCACGTCTCTGCCTTCTTGGCGGCAACAACAATTTTTGAATATTTCCGTTGCCAGTTTATTTTTTTTTTTTTTTTTTCGGTTTCGACTTGTCTACAAAATGCAGTTTTGCATGCACTTTTCCGCTTTGCCCCACACAAAAAAGAGTTGAGCAACAAAAGGAACAAGCAGACGAAGTAGGAGAAGTAGAAGAAGAGCAAGAAGCAGAATAAGAAGACAATAATGAGCGTGAATATAAAATAACGAAAATGTTATGGACGAATATTCAACGCTTTTTGCCATTTCTTACTTATCTCTGTCTCAGAATCGCTGGCAAAAGTTGACGCGATTGCCGAAATTACCGTTAGCAGCAACGCCAAGAACGCTAAGAAGAAGAAGCAGCAGAAATTTGGAGCTTAAATTGTGGGCAGCAGCGGCAGCAGCAGCGGTTGAATTAGTGGAAGCTGTCTGAAAGCAACACAGCTCAATTGAGTGAGAAGCGCAGCGAACATGTTTGAGCGAGTTTGGGTTGCAGTTGTGGGCGTTGTGTGTGGAGTGCAGGCCAAAGCGAACATGTTGCGTGTTGTGTGTAGACGCGACGAGCTTGTTGCGTGTTGTGTGAGCCAAGCAATACCATCCACAAACAAGTTGTGTCGAGCGTTGCAGGGGAAGTTTCAGCCATTAAAGCTGCAAGTGGCTGTAGGGGAAATTCCAACCACGCTCTAGTAAATCTATGAGCTCAAACTTGTGCCAAACAGGGCCAGCGGTTGCAGGGGAAGTTTTGCTTTTTAAGTTTTGCTCAAACTTGAGTTAGTTGTAGCTGTTGTAGTCAAAGTAGCTCAAGCTGCACAACTCATTTCGGCACATCACGCTCAAAATTAAGGAGAAATCAAAATAGATAGAAATATACAAAATCGGATAATTGCGTAAACCTCCGACAACAGCCGCCATATAACAATCCTTAAACCGATATGAATCTTTTGCGCAATCTGCGAGTGCTGCTCAATGATTTCTTCTACCAGAACTATCCATTCATTTCGATTTGCAGCTGTCTAGTGGCACTGCTGACAGCCTATTTGCACTACGAGTGGAAGGTGCACAACTACGATCTGATGTCCTGGAAGCACTTGAGTGAGGCATGTTATTCCACCGACATTGATGTCTTTCAACTCTGTGTTCTGCTCACCATCCTGGTGATAAACATCATCTTTGTGGGCCTCATCATTGCCGCCTACATGCATCCACTCGGACAACGGGACACGGAGCTAACCCTACTCGAGATCAAGGACCGTTTCTCGCGTTTCATCTTGCTGCGTCTCATCGCACGACTCGATCGCATCCAGGGCAAACTATCGGCCAAGCGGAAAAGCTTGAATTTCCATCAATTTGCGAGGTCTCATCATAGTATGGTCAAGGCGGTGGCGGTGTTCCGCAAGGATGCCCGTAAACTCCTGCTGCCCAACGAGTCGGAGACAATGCAACCGATCGAGGATATTTATGGCGTAGCCGACGATGAGGAGCGTGCTCTGCGCAGGGATGGCTACTACAAGTTACCCATTGACATAACCGATGCCACCGTCAAGAGTCTATTCAACGCTCAGTAGGGGAGCGTGTAGTTATATCGCAAGCGATAACGATAGCGATAACGATAACATTTGCAATTCCGATTTTGTACAAATAAGCTAAACTAATAAACAATAGTATCTCTACCATAAAATAGAGCTGACTTCTAGTGGGTTATTTTTATCGATAACGATAACTTTTCAAGTAGTTGGTTAAAATCAAACTTATCGACATCGATAACATGAACTTTGTTCAAATTTAATGATTGTATATCGAGTTAAGCAAATAAGTTATCGATATATTTATCGATAACACATTCACAAATTGACTATTCTCATTTTGACTAAAAACAGTTTTATCAAAGCTAAGTTTTAAATTATTTGATTTCTAATACTCGATAAAAAGTTGCACCAACTGCTCTCAACTTTGTTGAACGCCCTAATTTAATAAAATCGATAACGATAACATTTGCTGCTGGAATTGTGCTTAAACTTTCAGTGCAATATAAAATTGTAGTTTCTTTATCGAGTCCAGCAATGGCAAAGTGACTTTTAACAACTCCCACTCCTAATTCCGCATGCAGTTTCAACTCTGTCCCCCTCTCTCCCACCCCCTCTCGCTGGGCAGCTCTCAGTGTCTCCAGTTCTCGCCGGTGCTATCTCTCTTAAAGCCGTTTTATTGTTTCAATTGTTCTGTTGTGCGGGCTCCTTTTGTTGCAGCCGCACTTCGACTTGGAGGCGCGGGCTTTTTATGCTCGCATTGTGTGCCACAACAGCAACAGCAGCAGCAACAACAACAACAACAACTGCTGTTGTCAGCAGGACAACAGAACACAACTGCTAAAAACTAAAACGCCATGTCTGCAGCTCAAAAACAATATCTAATGTTGTCTGCAGGCAAAAATATTTTTCCAGCGTCTTTTTCCACTCTTGCCACGCTTTGTTGCAAGCTCTTTGTGCCTGTGTTTGTTGCTCTTGCTGTTGCTCTTGCGCCTGCTGCTGTTAGTTGTCTTTAAAATTAGCTAAAAGCCAAAATGTGCTGCTACAACTTCAAAGCATTGCGCGCTTCGCTGCCGCCCACAAAAGTAGGCAACAAAAAACTCACACACACACACACAGACACCAAAAGTTAAACATGAAAAAAATTACGCACTTTCGAAAAAAATGGTGTACGGCTGGCGCACAAAATGACTGCCTAATTTTCGTTAATGTGCCGTGTCCGTGTCCATGTCGTTTCAAGGCGCTGCCAGAGTACACACATAAACACCACACACCCACACCTCCACACCTCTCGCCTTTATGCCAAATAGGCCTCGACTTCAAAAATGTCGAACTGCATTAATTCATTTTTCTGGCGTTTTCACTGCATACCCTACACCAAGTGGGCAGTAAGGCATAGACAACTCAAGGGATACAAAAATGGGTAGCTCATGTTACTAGCTGCTTTTAAAAGTGTTTATTGATGAAGAGGGCATAGAGGAGAGCTCAATGGGTACAAAAATAGGCAGCTGATTTTACTAGCTACTTTAAAAGTGTTTTTTATAGAGGACAGCTCAATAAAGGTAGTTCTATCAAGCAGCTCGACAAGCAAGGGACACTAAAATAGTTACTTAATATTACAAACTACTTTTAGAAGCTGAAAAAAGTATTTTTAATTTGTTTTTAATCAAGTAAAATATTTTAAGTTAACAGATACTTTTTAAAAAGCAGTGAAAGAAGAGTTGGTAACAAATTAAATACTTTTTGCTCAAGCTTTGACTTAAAAAAAAAAACTTTTTTCTACTACTTGTCTTTAAAAAGTTGGCAGTGCTTTAAATTTAAAATAAAAACCATTTAAAAATGTTGTAGTTTTTGTATGTTAAATATTTATTATTTTTATATTTATTTATTTAGTTCTAATTAATTCCTCAGTATAGTTTAGTCATTAATTGTCTTTTTCTTTCACTATTTACAATGTAGTTTTTATTCCATCACCAACTTTATATATCTTTTTACTACTTTTCTGTCTCGACTTCATTTTACAGCTTCTGCTCTTGTTCAACCTTCGCTTTGACCTGCCTCGTTTCCATTCACCTCTTCTTCATCCTCACTATGCCTATACTCTTATACTTATGCTTATACTTACACTTATATTCTAACAGCTGATTGTGCGATGCCTGGCCTACTACAATATTTTAAATAAAAAATGATTCTAAAAGATTAAAGACACTTTAATTTAATTGATTTGAACTCTAAACAATTGTGAGTTCTTTGCAAATTATTTTTTTTGTGCAGTTAATTAGCTGTCTAATTATTGTGATGAGTTTTTTCAAAAGGCAAAAAATAGAAGAGGCAAAAGGGGCTTAAAGGGTATTATAGACTAGACAAAAAATGCCTTAAATTGACTACGATAAGTAAAAGTAATATAAAACACATTTCTAGCACACACTTCAAGCAACACTAGTAGCTGTTTTAAGCGACAGCTGATATACCCTACCTCACTTAAAGAGGGTAGCTGCTAGTCCCAACAGTCCGCTCTTCGCTCGGCTATTCACACTGCTTTGGCTTGTTGCTGTTGTTGTTGCTGCTGCAGTGGTTGTTGTTGTTGTTCTTGTTGTTGCTGCTGTTGTTCTTGTTGTGGTTGGTGGAAAAATACATTAAGTAGATTATAGTCTGATTGCATATTTGCGGATATGCGCGCCATAAACACGTACGGACGTGCAGCAACCGCAACAAGCGACCGTTAGCGAAACACGGCACAGAAACAAACAAAAAAAAATGAGCGCGAAAAGCGCGAAATATAAAATGGCGAAAAAAATTATAAACACACACAAACAAATACTCACACACCCACACACACACACACACTCACTCATAGCTGCTCTTATACATGGATATTATGAAAGAAGAACCTGTAAAACGTACGTGCATCTAACCGCAGACTAAATGACGTCGCCTCCTTCAGCTCCCCCTCTCCGCTCCCCACCCCTCCCCCTCTCCTCTCCTGTCTCCTCCCACTCCCTCCTTCACTTTTTACCTGCTCCTTTAGCTGCAGCTTCTCTGTCTTTGGTTTTGTTTTCGACTGCAGCTTCTGCTTCCCAAGCTGCTCTAGACTTCCGCCAGTTGTGCTGAACCAGCGGGTTCTTACTGTACAGGTTCCTTTAGGAACAGGATCGAAAGCAACTTCAATAGGGTTACATTATAAACATTATGTTTAGATTCACTTTCTTTTTGAAGCCAGCTTTTATCACCAACGTTATTCTAGTGCCTATAATTAAAGCAGTGAATAGATTCCAATAAGTTTAATAGCTGACAATTTTCAAACAAAACTTTAAGTGTTGGAACTTGTTTATGAACTGCAAGTACTTCAACAACAGTGAAAGCTCCCTTTGCCGGACAGCTGTCTGTTCCAGGGATTTTTGCTCGGCCGAGGGAGATCGGTCTGTCTAAGAGAAGCATGTCCGCCTGAAAGAGCAGTTCTAAAAATTAGGAAGCTCGTCCACCTGAGGGAGCTGTCCGCCTGAGGGAGCTGTTCGCCTGTGCGCCTGAGAGAGCTGTCCGCCTGAGGGAGCTGTTTGCCAGCGGGAGCTGTCCGCCTGAGCGAGCTGTCTGCCTTGACGGACCTGTCCGCTTGAGGGAGCTGTGCGCCTGAGAGAGCTGTCCGCCTGAGGGAGCTGTCCACCTGAGGGAGCTGTCCGCCTGAGGGAGCTGTTCGCCTGAGGGAGCTGTCCGCCTGAGGGAGTTGTCCGCCTGAGGGAGCTGTCTGCCTGAGGGAGCTGTTTGCCTGAGGGAGCTGTCCCCCTGAGGGAGCTGTCTGCCTGAGGGAGCTGTCCGCCTGTGGAAGCTGTCCGCGACTAGAGTTTTCACTGTTATGGCATTTATTTCGTTTTTATAGTTCACTAAAGAATAAATTGTTACTTTAAGTCTTAAATGTTCAATCTTCTGGCTGTCGTTCCAAACTATTTCCAAACCATTTAAGTACCACTCTCGGACAGCTAACCAGTTACTGCTTTATTCAAATAAAACACGTATAAATAAAATTTGTAAACGCATAAAGTTGAAATTTTGGTTTTGAACCAGTTCATAAAACGGCGCAACTCAATTCCAAACAGGAAACAAAACAAACCACACACACATGTGTGTGTGTATCTCTTTCGCATGTGTGTGTGGTGTGGGGGGGTGGGAAGCCAGTTCGCGCCATAAACCCAAATAGCTGCTATTACTTTATCGCCTGGCGAATGCCACAAAATTGCAGCCAAAAGCGCTTTTCGGCCATTTTATGCGGGTGTATAAAGTCCACACACGAGTGTATGAGTGTGTTGTGGGTGTGTGGGTGTGTGTTGTAGGGGTGTAGGGCTGTAAGGGCGCTCTAATGTTGTCAGGTAAGCAATAAACAAATAATCATAAATAATGGTAAGAGAGAAACATTTTTAATAGGCCATGCTGTAAATTAGGTATTAATCGCTTGCCCCAAAACAAGAGACAAACGAATTTGGTTAAAAAAGGGAGCAGAGGAGCAGGAGGAGGGCGTGTGTAGGGGTGTAGCTAGCTTGGCCAACTGCTGCTTCAATTAGGCTTATGTGGCATAATATGCTAATGTCAACGCGCAATGTGCAGCATTAGCATAGCTAGAAGGAAGCTGTGAGTGCACTTAAGAATTGATTTGATTTGATTTGATTTGATTTCGAGGCTGGATAATTTGTGGCCAGGCCAAGACGCTGTCTATAGCCATGGCTAAGACCAAGGCAAATGGGTTTTAACATATGCGAGCGACTTCAATCAGCTATGTAAAATCTATGTAAAATATTTATATTGCACTGATGCAGCGTGTGTGCCAGTGTGTGTGTGTGTGTGTGTGAGTGTGTGTGTAATCATTGTAACGGGACATGGCAAATGTCATTTGCATAAACATGTAGCTAAGCAAAGAAAGGGACAGCAAGACAGAGCGACAGAGACAGCGACAGAAACAAAGTTGTGCAAGTGTATGCACAAGTATCTGACAGATACAAAATTGTAGTCCTTAAAGCAACTTGTTATGACATTTTGATTATTTATTTAGACAAAGGCGAGTTGCAGGCCAAAGTCGCAGGGCAAAATTAGTTTGTTTTTGCAAAAGAGAAACCCGAAAATTATGATCAAATAAATAAGTGCACACATGCAGGCAAACAGCAGAGCTACACAGCTACAGATACAGATACAAGTACTACAGATAGCTAGACACATGTGTAACTGAATGTATGTGTATCTTTGGCTATCTGGCTGCAACTTAGTGCCACAAAACTGGACACACACGGCAGACATTCGTAGCTCAGAGGTGGAGTTCTGAGTTCTGAGTTCTGAGTCCTTGGGTTTGGCAAACAAAATTGCTTGAGCTGCTTGGCCCCAAAAATGTAGCATAAGTAAAGTCCTGCCAAATAAATATGCAAAGTGCGTATCAGAGTGTGTGCGAATATGTGTGTGTTTATCTATACATCTTTCGCACTGTCCCCCATTTCGCCCTTTCCACCCACAGTTCGACCATCTATGCGTATACGTATTTTTCAGTGGTTTATGCATATGATTTTAAGCTTGATAAAGAGACCGAGCCGAGAGCGAGGTATGTGTGGCACTGAGAGGCAATTGCGGTAAGCATAAATCACTTAAAATTTGTGCCAAATAAATACAGAAGAAGCCACAAATTCTGGATTTGCAGAGCTTTCAAAAGCAGTGCAAAAGTCAGTTCGATATTCCTGTGGAGAATCTACAAAAAAATATACAAAAAAAATAAATATGTTTCAATGGCTAAGCAAATGAAGCTGACTTTAAACTTGTTATTTGTTATTTGACTTTAACAAATTGTTTGGTAAAATATGCAATACGAAAAAATCCATTTACTTGAAATTCAGTTTATTTGCATAGACGTTTTTGGGGCAGAGTGGCGAGGCAAAGCGAAAGTGCAGCTTAAAGGCATGCAGTGTGGCAAATGAGAAACTTTGTCATACAAACTACCCTGAAGTCTCCAACACGCACACACTAACACACCCACACAGACACCGCACACCACAGCACACACAATAGTTAGAGCGACACGCTTCGAGTTGAATGGCAATGTGTCGTATACGCAACGTAAAACTTAGCCAGGCGTAAATGGATACATCTTGGCTGTAAGTGCATGCCAAACGCACACACACACACCAACACACCCACACACACCAGAGTAACAGCGCTACAGACAAAACATGATAACAATTAAAACTTTGTACACTTGGCGTATTTACATTATTCATTTTGGTGTTGGATTCTCTTGTCACATTCGTAATCGTCTGTTGCTTTTGTCCTTTTCTGCGCATATTCATTCTCTATACACATGTGTGTTTGTGTGTTTGGAGTGTATTGCCAGCCCAGTTTTCTGGCTAAACAAATATCCTGCTGCAGACACTGCCCCAAAAAGTATGCTTTAACTTTGTCAATGCTGCTGGAGAGTGAGAGACTGAGAGAGGGGCAGGGAGTGGGCAAGGGAATGCCAGCGAATGCGTCGCTTAATAACATTTTAAAATAAATGTTTAATTTATGACAAAAGGTAATTACGTAGGTCCAGTCCACTCCACTCCAGTCCAGTCCAGGACATTTCGCACATGATATATGAAACCATAATTACTTTAATTAAGCAAATATTTTTACGCGCCAAGTTATTGTGGGTATTGTTGTAATTGCTGTTGTTGTTGTTGTTGTTGTTACGGGTCAGCACATTGATTGAACATATTTATTAAATGCTTGTTATTGCCCTCATTGTTGCCCAGGCAACAGCATCAGCTCACAATAAATTGATGCATTTTAATTATCATTTATAACGCCAACGTCGTCGTTCCAGTCACACTCTCCTACAAGCTCCTGACAATGCCGAGCAATTGGTTTCCGAGACGCACTCAGCGCACAACAATAAGCACAATTTGCTGTGGTTTAAAGTAACTGTTTTTCACTACCAAATTACAGCCAAATAAACGGAGGAAATACACAAATTAAATCGAAACTTTAAGGGCCAAGAAATAAACTAGCGTGAATCAAAAGACAAAGTCTACATAAAGTAGCTGTCTATAGCTTTAAATGAAACCTACTATACCTTATTTTGTTATACTTCCTCCGTTTAAATATTTGTGTACCTTTGAGTTAACAGAACTTCTAGTGCTTGGTAAGAGCATTCAAGTGTCGGTTCAATTAATCGGTACGTTCAACGGCCGCTTTGTCTAGTTTACTTGCATTCGCTTTTCACTTTTAATCAACGATTTTAACTGTGTTTGACTGTAAAAAGCACCGAAAGTAAAGTGTTCTGTACGTTAACAAGTTGTAAAACAACCGCTGTTGTCTTAAGACGATTCATCAGTTTTTTCTTATTTTTTTTACAAAATTGGCATTCCACGCCGATTTCAGCTGATTATCTTATAAACAAAGCCACTAAAAAGCAAAGTTGAGTCACTAAATATTTGACAAACCTTTGTGATTCTTTTCAGTTGTGTTTCTGCTGGATTACTGGCAGTCACACCCACTCAATACACACACCAAATGCACTCACTTTCAGTGAATTCAAGTTCATATCAAAATCAAGAAACTTTATCGGGCTCAAGTTAAATCAATTGGTTAATTTATTGCTCTGCTTTGTTTACATTTCCGCGAAAGTAAGGTAAAAACAACAATTGATTACCGCTAAGTGCACTCAATCGGAATCCACAGCGAACTACATATTGTGGTCACAATGTGGCTGCGCTCAAGTCTGTAATGGAATAGGCATTCACATGAGTAATTTATATCGTTAACAGTATATACATAAAATGTATTATATATAAGCACTTACACCCCCTTTTTTTACAGCAGCGTTAAGATAACAACAACGGTGCAAAACGTCAAGACGATCACATTTACCGCTATGATCAGGTATTTGTTTTCCTCTAGCTTAATCATTTTGTTCTTTTATTCGAGGCTGAGAACTGAGTGCTGGCAACGATTACAGTCGACTGAATCGGCTTCGATTCCGACTTTGCAATTAAATCAAACGAGGTGAATTGAATGCGTTTGTCATATGCAAGACGCTCTCTCCCTCTCTCTTCCTCACACTCACTCTCTCTTTTTTTGCTCTCTCGTCAAACACAAAGTGCAGCAGCTCTTTTTATATCCGGTAGCTTGCACCTGAATTGGTGCACTCTTTATTGTTTGGTACACATGATCATATTGGTACATTTGTGTGGCTGCTGCAATTGTACACATTTCAGTTTGATACATTAAGTGGTTGTTACATTTGATTAGGTTTCATAATGATACAAGTGGCAGAGTACCCTTTGGAATGGTACATCTTTTTGGTTGGTACGTTTAAGCTTGTGTCCTATTGGTACTTTTGTTTGGCTGCTACAATTGTACACGCTGCTGAAAAGTACAAGAAGCGTATTTGCGGTTGGTGCATATGATTAAGTCTCATAACAGTGCATCATCAGCATGGCTGCGTAATTTAAGCTTTGGTTGGTGCATTCAAATAGAAGTTAAATTTGGGTACTCTTAAGAATGGGACATCACCTTGATCATTACTTTTGATCATTTGGTTGGTATATTTGATTGCTTTTAACACTGCCGTGCATTAAATGTGTACACAATATCACTTTACAAGCACGATTTGTGTATAGACTTATGATTTAACAACAGTTTGACATGCCTCTTTTAATACAAATTGTATTTAAAATATATAAGCTTTATAAGCAATTTAAAAATACTCAACTAAATAGTTGACTAGTCTAAATGTTTTCAAGCAAATCTAAGACAAAGGCACAATGCAGATCTTCCAGTTCTTCTTCAAGATCCAATTGAGGCCGCTGTTATGCAAATTCAATTGAATGCTGAACTTGTCCAACTCCGGACACTCAATGGCAGTTTGCTTGCCATCGAGAGCATCTTCCAATAGATTGCGCATCGCCAAAGGAGCCAAAATTTTGAAATGCAGATCAAGGCGTGGCCCTCGGCTCCCCCGTTGCCGCTTGATGCCATAGTTATAGACGCTGCGCCCGACATCCAAGTAGCGACAGAAGCTGAAACACACAGCAAATCAAAATTAATACAATTGAATTAAAGTCTAATCAAGTTTAAGTACAATTACCCAGTGTCGATGTCGCTCATATCATAAACCAAGAGCTCACAGATAATAATCATTAGGTCGACGAGTTTATCACCATCTGTAATGCCAAAGGCTGTCTCATGATTCGCCGATATGTGAATCCCTCGCAGCTGCAAATGCAATTTCCAATGCATCAGTTCCATGCACGAATTGACCTTACGAAAAGTGCTAAATTGCTGAAAAACAGTAACGTCTTAGTATATATCATACACTGAGAGAAAGTACACACTCTGAGGAGATTCAACAGCGTCACCATGTAGACCAAACGACGACGGTGCAAAAGCGTTCGACATGGCATCCCGATGAAGTTCTCGCTTCTGGAATACTCCAGTTCGTGGTAACTTCTGTGGAGCAGGTGCTGCATGTTGGTCACTTCAATGTCTTCCCTGTCCTGAAAATAGAACGACAGATTGCCCATGAAGCTGAACACATAGCCAGAGACGGCAATATAGTTGGTGGCCTCCTCCACAACCTGTGAGCAAGAAATTCAACTTTTAATTGCACGAAAATCAAATAAAATTGTTTACTCACCTTGATAATTTTGAGCTCTACACTGTTTCTGTTGTCTGCCTCAAGGTTGCGCAGTTTGTGGGTAAAGGATTTGTAATTGTGTAGCAAAAGTCATTGTGCTCATCCCTCATCTCCTGGGAGGCGTTGCGCAGCAGCTTCTGGCTGTCCAAGGGCAATTTGGAGAAGATTAGATGCAGTGGTCCCAGCGGCAAATCCATGAGACGCACTGGTTTCTTCAGATCCATGCGCAGACGTTTCCCTGCCAGCTGCTCTTCTGCTCCATCACCCGTTCGATCAAGTTGACGCTTAACTGCTGTATTCTCCATTGGCACAGATAAAGATACAAGTTATCTTATATTAAAAATATAAAGAATACAATTTCAATTTGTGTATCTTAACGAAAATTTATTGAATAAGTTACTTTCGCCTACTAGAAATACTAGAAGTTATTGAATTTGACCTCTCAATGATGATAATGTACAATAAATTGTTGAAGAAGTGTGTTATATATAATACATATCAGATTGCTTTTAAATATTGTTGTTAATTTGTTAAACAAATGCGCATAGTAAACACTTTATAGCTAACATGTATATAATTGTTATAAACATTTGATTATTTAAAGTAGAGCACCTTAAATTGATTAAATATTTGTTTCTTTATACACTATATAATCATTATAAAAAGGCCTGCAAGTTGGTCAAAGTTCTCAGAGTTGTGGATTGAGCATAAAGTTCAGAGTTCAATTTGGTACAACAGAAATGCAATTGGATCCTTCAGTTACAATTTCATAGGACAGCAAGTACAAGTATGTCTCACATCTAGCTAACTATTGAGCAAATTTAAACAATGTATCTCGAGTTGTTTCTCTGGCTACTGACTGAATTAATACTACAGCATAATCATAATACAAACAGTGTCAAACACAAACAATATTGAAATCAATGCAAACCATTGACAACTTGAATTTGAATTTGCAATCAATGCTAGACAATTGTCGAAGGCATTTGCTTTCATTTGCATATTGCAGTTGACAACTAGATTAAGATACAACTTAACAAACAAATACTAAATGAATAAATTTTGCTGTATGCCATTACTGTTTACATTTTCTTGAGCCGCACAACAGATTTTAAGTACACGCTGATGCGGCAAGCTGGCATTCAGAAATGTTTAAAGCAAATGCTAATGCCCGAGGGTACACAGATACAGTTACAGATACAGATTGATAGTAGTACAAGTTTAACATTACATATTATTATGTATAATATTTGGACTTAAAGACTATGCAAATAACTGCACATAACTAAGAAACCACAACGACTGTCTGGTCTCCTCTTAGGGCTTATCAAAGCCAGCGAAATCCGAGGCCTCGGACTCATCATCATCCCGCTCCACGCCTATGCAATGTATGCCTGTTCTCAACATGGGTGTGCCCTTGCCCTTGCCCAGCACACGGGCAGCAATCACCAGATTCAGCAGCTCCTTGGCATTGTTCGAGTTGACAATGTGCAGCATTTCCCTCAACAGTTTCTCCTTGTAGGCAAAGAACTCGATTTTCATCTCATAGAAATCATGTTCATCGTGCTTGGTCCCAGTGAACTCTGTGATGCGGCAATGCAGATTCGGTGTGGCACTCACAACTGGCTCGAATTTGTCATCCGCTGTGCCCGTGTTGTTGCTAAACAGCGACACTGGCAGATTGAGATCAATCAAATACCGATGATTGATCTGCAGAAATCCCAAACTGACAGCAATTGTATCCCCCGATCTCTGATACGTCACGCAACTGTCGGATCCAAAGTCATCAGTCTTCAGTGTGGCCGCATCAAAGTGCACGTGATGATCTGCCAAGAGACAAATTGGAATTTGAGATTAGCTTTAATTCGGTGGGCTTAATTCCAAGGCGCGTGTAGCGTGACAAATTTCATTTACTTGCGGGGTAATTACACTAGCCTGCATGGTAATTAATGTCTGTATACCACATTTGTATGCTGGCTGTTATGAGCTTACTGTTCTGTGGCATGCTGGCTGCTATGACGCTTCCTCTGATGAAGGGCAAAGTTTTTTGTGCATGAACTGATCTTTATGAAACCTACAGCAGAGTTTTCTAGCACTGTCATCTAGACATACTACTGAATTAAAGATTGTAGCTTTATATACGACAGGGATTTGTGGGCAAAAAGGGGCGTGGTATAAAAAATTCAACGCTAAACTTTTATGCCTGTAAATCTAAGTAATTTATTTAACAAAATTGTTATTTCTACCACACACCACAGCTGAGAAACTTCCTAATTTGTCCGTCCTTATGCTCAAGAATATATATGCTTACTGCCAACAGGGTTGTCACCTTTTGTGAGCAACATAAGCCACTAAGTTTTATACATTTCTACCTAAAATTGCTCATACATTTCACTACACACATGTGTGTACTTTTAGCTTATTTTGTAAGCCAGTGTTGCTAACGAGTGACCAAGACAATCAGCTTGCTGCCGTGTGGAGATCAAGAGTATATATGCTTACTGCCGCCAGACTTGCCACCTTTTGTCAGCCACTTAAGCAACTAACTTGTATACATTTCTACCTACAATTTCTCATACATTTCCCTGCACACATGTGTGTATTTTTAGCCTATTTTGTAGTCCAGTGTTGCTAACGAGTGCACAAGACAGTCAGCTTGCCAGACAACTAGTTGCATCTGTTGCCGTGTGGAGACTTTTTGTAATTTGCATATTTGCCAATGGTAAACACAATCAATTAGAATTAGTGGGCAAATCAATGGCAGCAAAGCCACAAAAATGAATATTATGAATATTCGTTTAAGTTCCTCTCGGCCCCCTCTCCCACTCCCCCTCACTCTCACACATGCCCTGCAGATAGGTAAGTAAACAAATAAACAGAAGGCAAACATTTGCAGTTGCGGTTGGCAATTAAGTAAACTTCCACAATAATAAAGACGATGACGACGACGTCGATGATAAAGACGATGATAATGATGATGATGTGGACAATAATAATGATGTTGGCGCCGAGAAGGAAATTGCGTGTAAGCGCGTAATTAAACGTGACCAGCGACAGAGAGGAAGGCAAAGGGGGTGGACGTTGAAAAGCAAGAGGAGTAAGAGTTTTTCGGATTCAAATTCGTTTACTTGTTAGCCAAGGCCAAAAGTGCTAGCCACGTTACTCAGGTTGCTTTGGGCTTAAATTGCATTAAAATTAGGTCAATTGGGACCAGCAAACGTCTTGTGATTTCTCGCTGATTAAAACAGTGGGAATTCTGCTCACAAAAAGTCGAGAAAAACGAATAAAATATAAAAATAATTCTAGACGTTTGTTGACATTTCTAAGATATTTTTCAATGAAACCTAAACAGTTCCACAAGTGCTATAAATATACGAGTATTGAAATAAAATTAGCAAACCGCTTTACAGTGTGCTAAACGTTGGCATGAGACTCATAGTTTGGGCCAATAAAACGGCTTGTTTTACAAACCAATTAGCAAATTTGGCAACTTTGTTATGAAATTGGAATTTCACGAGTTCATTGATTTCATTGAGGGGAAAATGGGAATAAATATTACACATACAGTCACTGTGGTGCAAATAGAAATGATCACTTCACAGTCGTAGAATGCTCGGCAACTTGGCTATAAATACAGTTCTTGAGTTGGCCAATACACAAACTGTGAGTGAGGGAAAGTTCTTGTCGAAATATTTCACAATTTGTTTAGTTTATGCGCCTAAAAGTGCCAGGAATTTGAGGCAAAGACTCAGAAGCATAAAGATAAAACTTGAAACTAAGATTAAGTGCTAGATAAGCATGATTATGCGCAGCTTTATGTTTAAGTTTATGACTAAGTTTTGCTGATTTTTTAAGCAAACTTAATAGTTTTTACTACTACTGTTTGTTTAACCAATTTAATCTAATAAATCACGTTTCGTTGATCGTAAAACTGCAGCGCAGAAACACAAAAAATTCTTCATAAATTGTTTTCGTCAGTTTTTATGTGATATTTATTTCTTTTGTTGTTGAAAATAAATATTTTTTTTTGCTCTGTTGTCGCTTTTGGCCGTAGACTGAAGAATGTCTGCGCAGACGTTTCTTTTTGGCCAACCGCCCGTTCAGCAGAGACGTCATAATCTAGTCTGCTTTGCTTTCTTATTTCTCCTTTCTTTTTGGTTCTTTTTCCACTTCTTTATGATTTGCTTAATTGAGATTTATTTGCGTTTAATGTGAGTTGAAATTTCGTTGTGCAGTTTAGTAGGAAAAACTCGCATTGCGACAGTGTCGAGAGGTCGAGTGGTTGAAAATCCAAAACAACAGCAAATCAATTTTTGTTTAGACCCCGTACTCTAAAGAAGAGTGGAGGGGTGTATTAGGTTTGTCAGAATCGAAAGGCGTAAAGGCGAAGTAGCGTTTCTGACCCCAAAAAATATAAATTCTTGATCAGCATCAATAGCCTAGTCGATATAGCGATGCCCGTCTGTCTGTCTGTCCGCTGTCCGGATGAACACCTGGATCTTCTAAACTATAAGAGCTAGAGACACCAAATTTGGAATGAAAGTTCGTCTGTATGTCAGGCAGGTTAAGTTTATTTCAAATTTTTCCCACGCTCCCTTGAGCCGGATCGGCCTTCCAATAGGACATAGGGCGAAAAAATATAAAATTTGTATGAAGACAAGTAGTTTTAGTTGAGCTATCGCAACCAAACTCATACATTATGTGTTTAGTACCATAATAACTATCCTCACCAAATTTGATCTGCATCGGACGACTGTTGCCTATAACTTTCATAGGTTAAATCGGTTAAAAATTGCTCATAAGTATGGAAAACCTTGCATTCAAAAGAGTACCGGGTCTTTTACGGTCGGCTCGCTCGACTGTAGCATTTCTTACTTGTTTTTCTTTCGTTTTTTGCTGCCTAATGTAAAATTGAAGCGATTTTCAGTGCCTGAAATTTGTTGTGTTTGCAAACAATTTATTGTAATCCAGCAAAATCTACTTGAACACGACTTGGCTCGTTGTAAAGGGCACGTTGTAACCAAGGTGGTTAAATGTACTGTATATAAATATATACACAGGAAGCTAGCTATATATGTGGGTATATTTATACCCCCTTTGAGCACCAGCGGGGCTCAAGCGGAAAGAGTTTATAATTTTTAATGGAAATTCTATGGAAAGTCACGCAGCGAGTGACTCTAGCAATCAGCCTGTGATCGATAAAAAGAGCATTATTATTGACCTCAACAATTGAGATGAGGGCCCAAAAAACTACAGAGATTTGACGCTCTCTGTCTCTGCCTCCCTCTCTATGTCCGTCTCTCTTCTTATGGCTCATCAATTGATTGACATTTTTCAGTTTTGAGTTTATACAAATTTCAATTGTTTTGTTATGCGTCTTTCTATTATACACGACTATCGAATATATATATATATAAATATATATTAATTAACATTTGTCGTTGTGAGGGCAATCTGCTCTAGCTACAAGAGAAGTACAGTGAAGCTATACATTTTTCGACATCTCGTTACGCTCCGCAGTCAGGCCTCGCTATGACGTCTGCTGTCTGTCACATGTTGTTCATCTGATACTTTGGAAATCTTTGGGATTGTGTTCGCTAACAATGGTACCAGGGGGCACGGCACGTACCCACCCAACTAGTATATTTAATTTGATTGTTCAGACCAATTTCAATATTTCTCCAGCAATAAATAAATCTCAACAATTGGACACGAATTGAATAGAATGTTCTTAAATTGAGGCGACTACAACATTTAATAAGAGTTTACTATAATTAAGTTTAGGCCTGTCAAGTGGCAGGGTTGTCAAGCAGCTAAATTATTTCAAGTAAAATACTTAAATATTATAAAATTAAATTTTAATTAGCTCCAAAAAAGCTGGTTTCAGCTGTAAGTAAGTGGAAATGGCATAGGAGTGTGAACAAATCTGCAGCTAGGGTTGTCGCCTGCTACTTAATTAAAAAATATTTGAATATTTCACGTCCTTTCAAATGTTGTCTTTTAAATTTTAAGTATCTTACAGTTTTAATTGAATAAATAAAAATATATAAACGATTTTATACGATACGATTTGAAGAAATCATCTTAAAGTGGATTAATCCAGTTTGTGCCACATTTTCAGAACTTATTTTCGGCAGGCAGTGACGTCACTGCCATGAGGCAACAGCATCTTGTGGCATTCAGTGAGCAGCCAATACCCTAGTTTAAAATGTCCCCAAGATGCCAGAAAAGGTGTCAGAGATGCCGCGATCGGGGTGACCAGAAAATACATAACATAAAACTAAAACTGAAACTGAAAATGTTGAAAATCAAAACAATTGTCGAGGTGTTTTGTGTTGTGTGTTTTGTGGGACAGATGTCAGTCAAACACCCTCGGAAATAGATGCCTATTATTGCATATAGTTCCACATTGGGGGCCTGCCTCGAGTTAGACAATGTGAGCTGGCTATAAATAGACAGCAAGTGCGATAGATATGCAAATACATGTAGATGCAAGTACACACACACACACACACACACCTATGTTTTCCTGCATCTGTTGAGCAACAATAAAACATTTGTTGACAACTTTGCAATTGTGCAATTTAATTAAAAATCCCAGCGGCGCCTTTATGCAGCTGCCGACACTTTAGCCCTTTTATGGCTAAATAAAGGTTAGTAAAATTCTTTAATAAATTTAATGGTTCTTTAAAAGTTGTATTAAAAATCTTAAAATGTGTAGAATTTGAATATTAAAATTAAATATTAAAATCTAAAGCAGAAAACATTTCATTTTTCGCTCGAACTAAATTTAAAAAATATTTTAAACTACATTTATAAGCTGCAAGGGTTCAAAAATAGTCTTTTCCTATTTTTCAGCTATTTCTAGCACTCTAGCTGCTTTACAGCCAAGCTGTCAGCACTGTTTCTCTATTGGAAATGAGCGGGAAACCGAAAGAGACTTTCCCAGAGTGTCCCAGCTGGCAAGCGAAGGCGATTGGATCATTGGCCTGATTGATCAGATTACTAACTAGCTAAACACCTTTAAATGTAGATGTTCACGTAGCTGTAGAACAGGTTCTTAAGTAATCTAATGATAGCTTTCCATTTAACACGCCAACAAAGGTGACAAATTGTTCAACTGATAATTGCACGTAAAGTTATTTGTACTTTTGTTTTTTAGTTATTAGCTGTAATTCATTACAGCCATAAATTATAAAAGTATTTATAGAATTCACTGGCAAATTAATCTGAGCTGACGTTATGAAGTTTAGTTAAGCTATTAAAGACTTTTTAAAATGAAAAAGTGTATGGAAAAGGTAGCGTTGTCATGTAAAAAGTTAATAAAATTTAGTTTAAAAAAATAAATAAAAAATGTTATAAAATTTCTAAATTTAGTATTTTTGCAGTTATTCAATTTTTAATTAAATTTTTATTCTTTATTATTATAGGGTATTCCATTTGCGTCATAAACATAATTATTACCAATCTGTTAACAATATTTTTATTAAGTGTTTGCAGTGCGCTTTGGCTAGGCTTTTGGCCAATTTGATAAGCTCCCAGTGGAGCAGTCAAACATGGGTCTGATAAGCGAAACTAAAAATGTTGCGACCTTGTGATTTAATTGGAAGGCGCCACTGCCTCCACCCCCTGTGCCTACCCCACCCCTGCCCCTTAATATTGGCAGCTGCAAGTCGGGCAGACACATGTAGTTACATGTATTGAAAATTGGCTTAAACTTGACCATGAACAAATATTATTTTTAATATTATGAAAGAGCGGTGGTTAGGGGGATTTAAGGGGAGGGGGAAGCAAAACAACACGAGGCCAGCGGCGGCAACCAACGGGAATAACAACAACAAAGTGTGGGAAAAACGTAAACTGTCGTTGTTTTGATTTCCTCCAGCTAAAATCCGCATACATAACAAGGCACTGTCAAGGCAACCGCAGAAATAAAAACATAATAAATTCCCCCGTATGCGCATTTCAAAAGAAATTTAAGTTTTTGATTTGCCGGCACATTTAATTTACTGCGTTTCGAAATGCAAATGGGTGGAGGGGGCAGGGAGCGTAAATCGAAGGTAAACAAAATTGAATTACCTGGCGGATGTTCCACAACCTCGCTGGAGCAGTCTGCCATTTTATCTGTGGTTGTCTCAAATTGATTGTCAATGGAAAGTGTAGTTTCTCACACAATTTGTTGTTAAAGACGTTTGTGTATTTATACAATGCGCTACGTTGGTTCTTTTAATTGGCAGCTACGCGGACGCGAACGACGCTAAACAATAGAACAAACTAATGCAGTGTGACCAAACTGTGCATATGTGGAAATGGCACGAAGCAGTGCATTGATATCGATACTCCGATGCTTGGCGTCATTCCCTTACGTAGTTTGTATCGACTACGTTATGGTGTATTATCGTTGGCTATCGAATGCTTAGTGCTGCCAGATTTTCGACTGCGTACAGAGTTGCATGGATTGTTGTTCATCGAGAGTCGCAAAATGGTGGCTTCTGCTATACGCGGAGAAATTTTGTTGTACCATTAAGAACTGAAAAAACACGCATTTGTGCTAATAAAATTTAGTAAAATTATAGTGTAAAACATTAAGGAGCCCGTGTTGTTGGAATACGCGTGTGGATGTGTACACAAATTGTGTTTAGCAGACAGCGAAAATACATTTCTAAGCTCTCGACAGCAATAAAAAACGCAAAGCAAGCAAGCGAAGTGCGTGAGTGTGTGTGTGTGTATATTTGTATGCGCGTGTAAGTGCTTGTGCATGTGTATTGCGAGCGTGTGTATGTGTGCGCAAAGTGTATGCAAAAAAGAAGAAGACAAAACAGAAGAGCATTAAAAAAAAACGTATTGTTGGGTTGGTAGCCACTGACAAGTTTTTACGCGCACACACAACGACAGCAGCACCAACAACAACAACAGCGACGACAGAAAATTTACAAGTCTCTCTAAATGTAAGCAACAACTACAACAAGTGTGCAAAAATTAATTATTATTTAAGTGTGTCACTAATTTCATTTGAAGCGTCCGAGTCTCAGTCGACGTCGTCGCCGTCGCTGTCGTCGTAATGCGCAGCGTAGAAATCATTAAAATTTATTAGTGAAAAACGTATGAAAGCGTCGCAGTCGAAGTCGCTGTTGACGTCGTTTTAGTTGGCGTCGGCGCTGCAACTGTTTGCACACAAAGCGAAGTGAAAAAGCCAAAAAGCGGGCAGAGGAAAAGTAAAGACACAGACGACGGCGTCGTCGTCGTTGTTGTTCTTGCTGTTGTTGTTGTCGTCGAATGCTTGCGAGCTTAGAGTTGCGGGGGATTTTCTATTATGAACTTTTTGGGGTAGAACAATACAACAACAACAGCGATGACGACAACGACGACGGCGGCGGCGATTGCGACAAAAGACGGCAACGTTTCAAAGGCTCAACAAATTTTTGCTGAAAAGGAATCGCAAAGCGCAGCAGCAGCAAGCAAGCAACAGAAACAGCAGCATTGGCAGCGACAGCAACAACAACAAAGTGAAGCTAGCGTCACCCACCACCAACGCAGCTGCTGCGTCCACCCCCTGTATGCCTAACCGACCGACCGACAGATCGCCCGTTCGTCCGTCCAAACATCTCTCCTTCCAGCCGCTAACGCTGCTGCTTTGGGTTTTGCTTTGTTGCTGTTTCGCTGACGTTGGCTAAAAATCTTTTTTTATTGTTGTTGCTGTGTTGCTCGCGCCTTTTTATATTTCTGCATTTGTTTCTTTGCTGTTACATTTTGCGACGTCTTTTTTTCTGTTGTTTGTTAATTTTTTGATAATCTGCTGCTTCAGCTTCTTACAATCAACATATTCGGCACTCACCTACGTCATCTCTTCGTTTCCAGCTGTGCCAGTGCAAATTAACCAAAATATATACATTTCCGGCTATATAATCCTCAACAACGTTGCTGTGCATCAAGCAAAGCAGCAGGAGCAAACAACAATAACGAAGGGATTGTTTCAAAGTTAACGCCTTGACAGCATCACACGCAACGGGACTCGGCACCAGCATCAGCACCAAAAAAACACCGTCGAACGTCGTCAACGATACCCGGGCCAAGTGGGAGCCACAGTCACATCCACCCGGTATCGAGTTGCTCGCTGGGAAGGTCTCTCACACTCACACACACTTCCATTGGATTCATGGTGAGTTGCTGCTATGAAACAGCTGTTAAACTAGGCGTATATTTAATTATTTGTTTGCCTAACACACACACACACACATTCGATACTTGCCCGTCGGCTCATGTGTCATCTTCTTGTAATTTGCTGGGTAGGGTAGAAAAAAGAAAGGAACGGAAAGAATCCTTCCTCATTTCGGTTCAGGGGCCAAAACTATTGAACCAACCAAATACAGGCACAGTCTGTGCCAAAATTATAAGTACACCACTTAAAAAAAGAACAAAAGAATTTCTTTTTGCGTAGCGAAGAATAATAATGGAAAAATGAATTTAAAAGCTGAAACCAATGGTAAAATTGTTGAAATATTCAGAAGATTTATTTTTAAACAATTATTTAGTCAATGAAATTTCGTTCTACTCATCAAAGTGCTGTTTCTATTCTTTTGCTCACGTGTACGCTTATTAACACGTGTGTGTGTGTGGGTTTGGGGGGATTGCCCGCTGTGATAGAGACAAGCAAATTGCCAGTCTCACTTCGCTCTCTACTGCATCATAAACTAATTAGGTAAAGTGCTTCAAGTGCACACTCTCACCCACACACAGACACACTCCCATGCGTATCAGATTATAATAATTTTGAAATGTTTCATTTTAATATAAACACACGAAGAGAAAGAAGAAGAGCAGCATCATGAAAGTCAATCTCACGCTTTGATGTGTGTGTGTGTCAACCCTAGAATAAATATATAAAGTTCACGACACGGAAATCAGTTACTGAGTCAGTAGTTCAAGTTCACTCAGCTGTGATTCCAGTTCACAGCGTTGAACACAAGCATAAATACACATAAATACTAGTACAGGGTAGACCTGTACTCAGTTGTGCATTAAAGTTGTTTAAAGTTTTTGTTGTTGTTGTTATGGTTGTTCCATTGCTCAAGTCCCCGTAGAGCTGTCAGAGCGTAACATCTACAAGCTGTCAATTAGTTTGTTCACTGTCGCTGATTAATTGCTGAATGGTCGATAACTTCTCATGTTAACCACAATAAAATATAAAATACAACTGCAGTATTAATCTATAGACATAAAATTTAACTCTGTTGTTTATGTAGGAATTCATAATTTAGTTAAAGTAATTATTATTATTATTGCTGTCTTTAGTTTGTTCTCCAAAAACAAAATGAAACTAAACATATTTATTAACTGCTTCAAACAAGTTTTTCTTGTTTTGTTAAGTGTGTTGGAATTATTCATTATCATATCATTTATAGTTCTTCAGCAAACGCAATAAATTAAAAGTATTAATGGGATTATATTTATGTATATTTACAATTCAAGTGATAATTTATTTAGTTTTGCCGGAAGTTTGTGATTTATCTTAAATTCCCAACAAATTCCAAATTTTCACCAGAACATTAAAATATTTTAATCTGTCATGACTTCCTCGAAATATTTAACCACAAACACCCAAAGTCGTATCAAGTACTTGAAATTATAAGTTAGTTCCATTGAAATTTCTTAATGCTATCCCCACTTTCACTCCACTCCACATTCCCTTTGCCTTCTTCCGAGCTTATCGCAAAGGGCATAAAAACCACTATTTGCCCCACTTCCAAGTTGCGCTTATCTCGAAGCGCCCACCCGCACAGTGTGGCAACGTTTGGAAGGTGTAAGAGAGGCTAATTAAGGTGGTGTGGGTAGGGAATAAAATCTGAAGTGTTTAATTAATAAATAACGTGCTAATAATGCATTTAATGAAAACAAAAACAAATTCTAACAGCGAACTTGAAAAGCACAAATTTCGCCGAGAGCGGAAATTCGAGGCCAAAAAAAAATGAATAAAATAATGAGAAAAGAGGTGAAGGGTAGAAAGAGCATTTGAGGAATTCGTCCACGCCCACGCCTACGACTACGACTACGCCTACACCCACTGATGTGGTTTTCTATCTGTTGGTTAGACTACTATGTAGCTGGCCTTTTTGAGTGCCAATGACGACGATGATGATGACTATGTTGATAATAAAGAAATGTTGGGGCTCTGTGGGGTTAAGTATTAAGGGGTGGTGGTGGTTTGGGCGGTGCTCTTAGTGGTGTTGGTGGTGCTGAATGAAATCGGCCTTTGATGTTGGGCTTCGTGCGCTTTCATATTTTATTATTAGTCATTTGGCTTATTTATAATGCGCTGTTAAAGTTTACGTTTTATTAATCTGTTTGGTGGGCTTTTAATTTATAATTGCCGCTTATCTGATTGAAAAAAAGAAACGAAAAAGAAACTAAATTCGAGACACTTGGAACTCAAGTGTCGATTTATTGGTAGCGATTAAAACTCTGCCCACATTTCCACACTCAAAGAAACAGAAACGTGTAGTGAGGAAATGAATGCCAGGTAATTAAATTATATAAACTTGGTAATTATAATCAAGTTATAATCAAACGGAAATCTTTTCTAAATGTTTGAATAATTTCCATTTAATTATACAGTTTTCCAGTGATTTACTCTAACAATAAATACATATTTCAGATAGTGAACAGTTAATACAATAACTTATAAATATCTGTTTCATATTTATTAAATTAATAATGAACAGTAAATTGTATATCTCATAAATCAGTTGCCAAATAAAACTGCCAAAGTCATATAGAGAAGCAAAGTTCATTTATAGCTTTTTATCATTAAAAAAACAACTATAAAAACAACAACAACAAATAGGTTGCGAGGTGTGTGTGCGTGTGTGTGCGGACCTCTCACATTTTTGTGTTCGTATTCGTATATCAAATAATTCCAGCTGTGTGCTACTCCATTAGCGATAAGATAATTAACACACAAAGCGGTTATTAAATTTATATACGAATAAAGCTAAATAATTAAGCGCAATTTAATCAGTGTAAAATCAATGAACGAATATGTTTGTATATTTAATACGTGCATAATCGTGTATAAATGGCAATATGAGCGTATAAATCTTTTCTATTGTGTGTTATTCGATTACAAGATTATTATTATGCAAAGAGCGAGACAGAGTAGTGGCCGTAGAGACAGATAGAGGGAGTTGAATAGAAAAAGAGTGGTGGGGGGCGACAACTTCATGAATTTCACATGCAAAACTCTCGTTTACAATATGCGAAAGACACGCAGACAAAGTGCCAGACACACATTCTCTGACACTCGGTTGCCATACAACAAACAAACAATGACGACAGTGCCATAAACACTTGAAAACAGACCCAACAACAACAACAGCAACAACAAGAACAGTAAGAGCTAAGAAAGGGCAAGCGGTCTCTTTTTACATGCCCTTATTCTCCTCTAAACTACCCCTCCCATCTCTTTCGCTACACTTCATTTCAGTTTGCCCTTCCGTTTCGGGCAAACAGGGCGACATAAGTAACACGAAACAATTTCCAAATGAAGCGCGGATAAGCCGCAAAATCCTTAAAATACTCGATAAAATTACATAAAACTAATCGCACAAGCACACGCACACAATCAAACACACAATATACATATACACACACATACAATACGCAGTGAAGAAGATTGAAAGAGACAAAATAGATGAGGAGAGCAAGAGCAGAGAGTAGTGCAGAGAATTGGCTGTATGACTGCCTGACTGGCTTTGCGATGAATGTGGATGGAACTGTGAGAGGCAAGCCGACAGACAGGCAGACAGACTGAGAGACAAACCGACAGACAGACATACGGAGAGAATGATGAAGGTATCTACACCGACAATCTGTTTAACAACTTCATGAGCAGCAAATCCAACAAATCGTATAAACGACAACAACGATGGCAATGGCGATGACGCTGACGCTGACGACGATGGCAATGGAAACGACGTCGACATCGACGACGAACCGAACTTCGGCATCGACGAGACGAGCAGTCCCCAAAATGTTGTGATGCCCAGCGTGTGCTGTGATAGACAGAGACAGAGAACGAAGTCGTAGAGCCGTCGTGATTCGTTTATTTGTTATGTGTGTTTGGTTCTCGGTTTTGGCTTTTTGGAGCGACGCAGCAGTCGCAGTCGCTGAATAGATGCTCAATCGTTCGGTTGAATGAAAAGAAGCGTATGGGAGTTGTATTTTTTGCTTTTCTCCTGTTTTTTTTGTTCTTGTCGAGAGGGTATCACTATGAATGAAGAGAATGTGGCGTAATGTTCTTGTTGATGTTGAGTAATGGGTATAACAACTGTAAGCTGCCTGCACTCGAAAATCTTCAGTTGCCCTCATAGCCACACACACTACACCCAAATGTATGTGCGGTGATTTCCATGTGGCCCCCAAAGAAAAGAGAAATTTGTTGGTTATTTATTTTTGTTAGCATGGGGTTAAACGCAGGCTACAACAAGCAACTTGAGTGCTCCAATGATGTCTAACTGCCTCCTCTTTCACCTCATCACCACTTCACTTCCTCTTCATCCTTCTCGTCTGCCTTTTGCTTCCATACGTTTTTGACTTTTCGGACGTCTGTTTTGATTTGTTGTGAAAATTTGGCTTTCACAACAAACAGAAGTGTGTGTATGTGTTTGTGTGTGTCGTTGACCGGCCTCGAGGCACTTTCAGGTGCCTACAAACATTTAATGGGGTTTCCGCACTTGACATATACACTCAACCAAACACACACACAAACACACCGACATTCCAGACTATTGAGCTCTTTATCTACTTACTCTCTTTAGTGGAGTGTATTACGAAGATATTTTAATGGAATGTGTATTTGTAAATGAGTGGCATTTTGTGGGAAATTGAATTGAAAGCAAATAAAACGTTATAAATAAATTGAACATAACAAATTTCTGTGTATATTTTGAGATCGTAGTAAACATTTCATTGATTTATTTACACTAAGCTATAAAAGGACGGGTTCAGCAAGCTTCCCTGAGAAAATGAATTTAATCGAGTTGCTAAACATAAGTTTCTCTTTGCTTCACAAAGTTAATACTATTTTTATTGATCGTAATAAAAATTAATCACACCAAACGATCTAACAAATTAACGACACATATTTTTAAAATAACATAATAAAAAAGAATTGATGAATTCTTTTTCAAAACAAAAAGTCTAGAAAACTTTCCGACTTATTCAAATTGATTTTATGAGTCTTACTTTATACGATCTGCCTTTCATACTGCATTTCTTTTGAAGAACAAAGTAAACAACTTTCAAAGCTCTTAAGCCAAACTCTATGGATTTTATTATACAAGATTTACTTTTGTTATTAAATTTGCCAGTAATATTTCGATTTGCTATGCAAACTCTTCAAATAAATTGAGTATTTAGTGACTTTGTCATATTTTGAGTGTTGCAATCGCTTAATTACAATGCACTTCATTAATATTCCACTTTAACTACATCGACCTGTTTGCAAAACACAACAAAAAAAATAAGAGACAAAGTAAACAAAACAAAAGTCTTTGTATAAATTTGCATAATCATGGAGTAGTTAGTGCATACAATGTTCGAGGTAAGATCTACCTGACCTCCTAATAGGTAAGCTAACTTGACTCTGGGCCAAGTAGATTATTAACATCCAGTTAATAATAACCACCCTAATGTACAGTTGTGTGTGCCAAGTAGAGAAGTACAACGACGAAGGCATTTTAAGTTGTCTGCTCTGCTGCTCTTATTAACGCCGCATTTCTGTTGTTGTTGTTGTTGCTGTTGTTGTAGGCTATTTGTCAGTCAATTAGTCAGCTTATTGGCAAGCGATGATTGCAGAGAGAAAAACAAGCTAAATACAAGCACACACATAAACACGGGCCCCAAATGAATGCCAGAGCCACCCAACCACACAGACTAACACACTGACAGAGACGACAACCGACAGCTTTTCCATTTCAAAATTACGCTCACACAGTCACACACACATACACACACTGGAGGGAACGAACGTGTGTTCGTCGTCGCCGTCGTCGTCGTTTAGCCGCGTGCGTACACACAATTTTCCGCTACTCATGATTCAAATTGTTTATTGGATTTCCTCTTGCTTGCTAAGTTTTATTTTCATTTACATTTCTCGTTTTGTTTCTTTTTATGTTTATGGGCTGTTTAGAAAACAATTTGCGGCACCATCACCACCAGAGAGTTCCCTCTCTGCCTCCCTGCCTCCCTTCCTCCCCTTTCTCGCTCTGACCCTTACAAACTCAACAGAGTTGTTAATCTGTCTCTTTTTCATGTCCCAATCTCACTCTTTCGCTCTTATGCGTGTATTTTGTAAGTTGATAAAGCGCGTGTTGACATTAATCGAGGGAACGCGCCGTTTGAAATTGACAGCATTATTGGCCTTAAATTTTGTTAACCCTGGTAGAACTGTGTGCCCGCTGACCAAAGACTTGGACTTGGTTTCAACACTCACACGAAGACATACAAACAGGCACAATTTGCTGCTGCTGACTCACAACAAGCACTCTCGAAACTGGCCAACACAGTCAGTCACGTACCCACAACGACAACAACAACTGTAACAGCAACAACAGCAACAGCAATGCCCCATCAACATTTGCTGCTGCTGCTGCTGCTGCTGCCATAATTTGTGGTCTTTTACTGTAAACTGTTGTTGCAGCCGCTGTGCTTTCCCATTGTTGTTGTTGTTGTGTGCCGCAACCTCAGCACAGGGCATTATGATACGGCTATTAATACACACACACACAGCACACATACACACACTCTTGCTGCATGGTGAAAAGGAGAGTAACGCAGGGAGGAGTAGTAGGTAGAAGTGTAGCCCAAACTCAGGGCTGAGAGCCATCACAATTTTTGGTGGTGGCAAAATGTTCGAGCCTTTTTCATTTTGCCTTTTTTAGATTTTATGGCTTTTGTGCGTTACAACAACGGTGCTTTTTGTAGTACATTTGTTTTATAACAGCCACCGCAGAAGCAGCAACAGAAGCACGGCCACACCGTGGAGGGGTCGTCAGCAGAGAGTGGGTAGAGTGAGAAGAGTGTGCACAAACACACTCATATACACACAGCTTAGCACACTGCTCGCAGTTATTACACAATTTTTCCCAAAGCGCCAGAAGCAGCAACAGCAAACAGCCACTTGGGTCCTGCCAACAGAAAGAGCGAACGAGAGAAATTGAGAGAGTTTTGCGACAGCGAGAAAGAGAGACGTGAGACTTAAGGGGGTGGGGAAAGAAGAAAAGAGGGTCTCAGCTCACCTTCTGTTTATATGAAATTTTTCCACTCACGACTTCCCCCCATCAAAAAAAATAAAAAAGAAAATGTAGCTAACCAAGCAGCAGTTCAGAGTCTGCTGCCAGTAAGCCAAGTTAACCAACCAACCAGCCAGCCATATAACCAACAAGGCAGGCAGGCAGCCAGCTAGTAGTCCACCGAGTTGGCCAGCCAAGCCACCAACCAGGCCAACTAACTCGGTGTTGCTGCTGATGTCGCTGATAAGCGTTGGGCCCCAAACGGCAGCCAAACGTTGCACAGTGGCGTAAAGTCAATTGTTTAATTATAGCCAATGAAACTTGTAATGCTGTTAAGCTGTTAGTTGTGCTTGTATCTATTAGCTGTGATTAGTAAATTTGCTGCTAATAATGAGGTTTTGGGAGTAATATGGGGACCTCATAAAGTAATCGAAAAGTGGTCTAAAAATGTTTTAAAAAATTATTCTAATCAAAAAGTAACTTAAACAAATTAATTTGTAAAATTGTTTACTACTGCTTTATAATATTTAAAATTAGCATTTACTCTAAGTTAAAATGCTGATATTTATGTTAACAAATTAACTCATAAATTTAGATTTTATCTAGACAGACTTTCTACCCAATTATTCACCAATGCAATTAATGTAGCATAAATTATCTTAACACTTGTAAATGGCATTTACATGGCCAGTTTACCACTGTGCAGTGCACACTCGTGTGCGTCGTCCGCTGGTAGCCCCCGATGCCACCTCTTCGACGTCGTCGCCATCGTCGTCAGTCATTTAGGCGGCGTGTCGTGCCTTATTGAGTGTAAATCTGTCGACAATATTTTCCTACAATTTTTTTTTTTGCACTCGCTTTTTTGCGACTGGGCAATAAGCCGAGTAAAGTCGACTCGAATCGAATCGAGGCGAGTCGCAATGCTTTTTATTTGGCCAGGCATTCATGGCGTTCCCGCTGCCGCTGCCCCTGCCGCCACTGCTGCTGCATTTAATTAATTGATTTTAATTGCCATAATTTGTGTGTTGTTGCCACACAACCGCAAACGCCGGCAGTCGATTGAGTGCGTAGAAATGTGTGTGTGCGTGTGTGTGTGTGTGTTTGTGTTTGTCATTGTATTGCCACTGATATTGATTCGTAAGCAAATGATGATAATTCCAGTGTCTGTCTCTGACTGTCTGTCCGTCCATCAGTCCATTTGTCTGCCCCTCCCTCGTTACAGTTATTCGCCGAGTTACTTGAGCGGAAAATCTGTTTACAGCTGCACGCACACTTGAGAGAGCCAGTCCAAAGAAAAGAAACACAAGCTGAATCAGTTTCCATCCCCTTCAACCCCTTCCCCTCTCTTTTATCGCTCTGTCTGGCTTTATTAACATATAAACACATACATATGGGGTATGTATGTTAACGTTTAAGTGGCCGGGCTGTAACTCCAGCACGTCATTCCCCCTTTTTATACCCGCAGATTTTACATGACATTATATTTTTATGGATTATTTATTTATTTTGCATGTTTCTGGTATTCAGCTTTAACGCTTTTATTGAAATCTATTATTATTATTTTTACATCGAATGTTGATCGACCACCTTTCACCCAAAAACAATTGTTTTCTCTCCTTTACTTTTATTGCAGTTGAAATTTCATATCATAGCGGGCATAAAAAGGCTTAACACTGGACCGGAAGCGTGTTTTTAAAGGGTGATGGCGGCCTCCACTCAAGGAGAAATACGAGTGGGTCCCGGCCACCAGGTAAACGATGTCTATGTACGTACATAACTCTCACAATTCAGAAATTCAGCTCACGGTAACAAAATAAAAAAATGCAGAAAAAAAAATGTTTTTTCTTTTGTATTGTAATCGTAATGTTGCAAATTCTAATTGTAATCCCAATCCAAATCCGAATCCCAAATATTCCTCTTACTTTCCTGCTCCTGCTCAGGAGACACAACTATTTTCATTTGAGTAAAGCAAAAGCTTTGAATATTGTACGAGTTTCCCATGAGATGAGTTGAAATTTTTAATAGTTGTCTATAAATTTCAATTAAATATCAATTTGTGTAATGAATTAATAATTGTTCAAGTGACAGGAATGATGGATTACTTTTAAATATATCATTTAAAGTGGCATAAATAAGTTTCCACTGTTGATTTTCTTAAGTGAATCTTTTGAAAATTAAACTATTTTGATTGATTACAATGTGGCTCAATCTTTAGAATACACAAAATTGATTTCTCCACGACTGCAGAGTTTATTTCCGACTCTTGTTCTTTTAAGGTCAATTCGTTTTGTATGTTTAACCCAAACATTTCTTGGGTCAAATCGTTTACATGACCAAAAGTAGAGCTTCAGTCGATTATCCTTTTCTATCCTGTTCCCAATTCCTAAAAGAAAACACACATACATGTACACCCAACATCAAAACATTGTTCATACATTTCATGCATTAGTTTTAAGTTATAGTGTGTATTGGTCGTATTCGTCCGACGACAGGACAAACAAACAGCTACACTGAGAAAAAGAAAGGGTTACTTTATTAAGATTTCCAGTTAATGTAATGAAATCAGATCAATTAAAGTAAAGCTTTGTTCTATATGAATTCTACTAAGACATAGTTTCTTTTTATCAGTGTAACTCTTTGTATGACCTGCTCTGTCTGTACGTGTCTGTGTGCTGTAGAGTATGTATGTCTGTGTGCGTGTCTGGCTGTGTGACGTAACTAATCCAAAAAAAAGAGAGTATATAGTTGTTGAATTTGTATGTTTCCAATTTTGATTTTTTTTTTGGCGTGTGTGTTGTTTTTTTTTATCAACTAATACCGCAACTTCTTCTGTCTTGTCTTGTCCTGTGACTGAAGGCAAAACTGCCCGATTATAATCCAATCTCAAGCTTCCCCGTTGACAAGGAAACCGATGAACGTGAACTAGAGGAAACAAGATGGAGTCCAGGCGTTGTGGCCGATGGCGACTTGTTAATGTTTCTGCGTGCGGCACGCTCTATGGCTGCATTTCAAGGAATGTGTGATGGCGGACTAGAAGACGGTTGTTTGGCTGCCAGTCGCGACGACACAACAATTAACGCACTCGACGTGGTAAGTAATCGCATTAGGCTACCATTGAGATTCATAAATAAATGTCGCACTCTATGTAGCTACACGATTCTGGCTACGATCCAGGCAAAGCTCTACAAGCGCTCGTAAAGTGCCCCGTTTCGAAGGGCATTGACAAGAAGTGGACCGAGGACGAAACCAAAAAGTTCATCAAGGGTCTTCGCCAGTTTGGCAAAAATTTCTTCAGGATCCATAAGGACCTGTTGCCGCACAAGGATACACCGGAGCTGGTCGAATTCTACTATCTGTGGAAGAAGACGCCCGGCGCTAACAATAATCGACCACATCGTCGACGCAGACAGAGCGCCTTGCGTCGCAATCGTGTTACACGCGCAAATAATACACCTCCCAAAAAGGAGGACACTCCGGAACCACAAGCTGCGACGACGGCGACGGCGGCGGCGTCGGCTGCAGAGACGGCGAGTCGATCATCACCCGCTGTCTCCAAGGAGGAGAACAGTTCTCTAACCGAGGACGACGCCAGCGAGTGTGACAGTGATTCGAGTCTGACCAACAAAAGGGATGAATCACCCTCTAGGATGAGGACGAGAAACAAACAACAGAATAATAACAACAACAACAACAGCAGCAGCAGCAGCACCAATGCATCCAGTGGCAGTGGAGGCTCCGCTGCTGCTGTCTCCGCCTCTGCGAATGCCTCTGCCAACAGCTCAACCAAGGATCAATCCTCGTCATCAGCGAGCAATGCCAACAATTCGGTGGCCAATGGCAAGCGTCCCAAGCGAGGCTCGGAAACACCAGACGCTGCAGCTGCTGCTGCTGCCGCAGCTGGTGACAGTCCCAAGACGCCCACGAAAGAGCGTGGCCGAGGGATCGAGCAATAAGCGTAAGGGCGGCAAACAGGATACGCCGAACAAGAAGAAGCGCACAGAGACGGAGACCAACAGCAGCAGTGATCAGACGAACAACAGCAATGAGGATAACATCATCATTAAGGAGAAACAACGCAAGCGTCCCGACAGTCCCGTCGAGAGCATGAACTCTGACAGTCGTCCCGATTCCGTGATGGACGATGGCGAATCGAATACAACCGATACGGATGGACGCACAGCGGAACAGCAGCAACTGTTGTCCAGCAAAGACAGCAAGGAGATCAACTGCAAGGAGGAGAATGCGGTCACAATGTCAACAGATTTGGATACCAAATCGGAGCTTAACGACAAGTCAATCATCAAAACAGAAACATCCTGCGTGGAAGACAGCAAAGATGCCATCAAGAACATGGACGAGGAGACCAACATTCAGGCACCTAGCAGCATAAAACCGGTGCTCAGCCTGAATCCTGCACACATGGATGGTCTGATAAAGGAGTCCAGTTCATTGGAGGCACCGCCAGCAGCAGCTCCCGTTGCTCCCATTGCCATGAAAGTGCCCACAATTGCCACGGTGGAGGCATTGAATGCATCTGTGGATCGTGATCGCAAGGAGATCATTGAAAAGATGGAAACTTGTGAGAATGTGGATGCGGCAGCACGTGATCCAGAGCTGCTCAAGAAGCTGGCCAGCATCAAGCAGGAGACGTCACCGCAACAGCAGCAGCAGCAACAACAGCAGCAGCAGCACTTGCAACAACAGCAGCAGATGCAGCAACAACAACAGCAACTGCCAATTGTGCCGCCAGTGTCGGTTGCCTCTGGGCCACTGCAAGAGCCCGTCTACATTAAGAAGGAGCCCATGGAGGACTCCATGGATGCCACATGCAATCAAAATAGCAACGAGCCCCAGGATCTCAAGGTTAAAATTGAAATCAAAAACGAGGATCACAAGATCAACACCAGCGTTGGTTTACCACCAACAAGCACAGCAGCACCTCCCAATTCCCAAATGGTTGCACTGCATCACAGCACCGCCGATGGCATGAACCCAGAGCCATTGCATCTGCAGCATTTGCAACACTGTCCGGCCCCGCAGGCCCCACCGGGCTACCTTATCGAGGGCCAGCTGAAATACGGACCACCTCCTGGTCAGGCGCCGCCACAGCCGCCACCACAGCTGCACAGTGATCCGGGCAGCGTGGGACCACCGACTGCACCGCCTCAGAAGTATCCTGGCGATATGGAATTGAAGTACAACGAGGCCGCCGTCAAGTTCGAGCCTGGCGGCAAGTTTGCGCCCCAGGAACTCAAGTATCCAGTGCCAGCGCCGCTGGATGCCCTCAAGTACAGCCAGGAGATGCAGGCGGCGGCCGCAGCCGCGGCAGCAGCAGCAGCTGCCGTGGGCAAATACGATATGAAGTACATGATCGAGCAGCAGGGAAAATATCCGGTGGAGCTGGCACCGCCAAAACCAGGCTACCAGGAGGCACTTAAAATACCCGATGTGAAGCCAGGATTTGGCCACCTGCCGCACAACATTGGTGCTTCGCTGGATGGGCCTGGACCACCGCATAAGTATGCGCCACCAGGTCAGCCTGGTGGTCCTGGTCCCTTGGATCAACAGCCGCCTGGCGCAACGCCGCCACCAACGATTGCCATGCCGAAACCACATTATCAGCACGATGTGCAGACACCGCCGCTCGGTCGTCCCTTTGAGCCTGCCGGCCTCATGCTCAAATATGGTGATCCATTGGCCGCCAAGTATGGGCCACCACAGCCGCAGGATCTCAAGTATCCGCCAATGCCGCCCGTATCCGCTGCTGGCGGCGAGAATTTGATCAAATCGTCGCCATATGGTCCGCCGCCAGAGAGTCCCATTGATGCCTCGGCACGTTCGACTCCCGGCCAGGATAGCCAAGGCAGCAATAGCAATAGCAACTCACAGCCGCCATCGTCACAGCCGCAGCAATTCCAGTCGCCACATCCCTCGCCGCATATGCCTTCGCCTGCTGGCGGTGGCCTTCCTCCTGGCATGCATCCACAAAATCTTATCTCGCCCCACGGCCATGGACCGCCACCAAATTCGATAGCCGTCTCTGGACCGGGTCCTCAGCCGCCCACGTCTTTGCATCAACCAATGGTGAGCAGCGTGCCGGGTCAGGGGCCACCGAGCTTACAACATGGGTTGCCACCGGGTCCTGGTGGTCCACATATATCGATTGCCTCCTCGCTGCCCGTATCCGTGTCGTTGGGTGCTCCAACGCTCTCGACGATGGCACCATCGCATGTCATGCATCCGCATATGCATCCACACCAGCATCCGCATCTGCAATCGCTGCAGTCACTGCATCGACCGCATCCGGATCTGCCGCCAGCAATGCATCCCCATGCACCCATGCCGATGTCCCTACAGGCGCCGGGTCCACTGCCGCCTCACAGTCATGGCCATCCGCTAGCGCCATCTCACGCACAACAGCTGCAGCAGCAGCAACCTGGTCAGGGTCCCGGTCCTGGTCCAGGCCCCGGGCCTGGTCCAGCGGGCACCGTGCGCACTCCTTCGCCGGCACAGCAGCAGCAACAACAGCAGCAGCCGCCACCGCGTAGCCTCCACGAGCCACCCCCGACATCTCGGGAAGCGCCTTCGTCGCACACATCGACGGCACCATCGATTGGAAATAGTGGCATTAACACTGGACCCGGACAGGGACCAGGACCAATGCCACATCAGTCACCGCATGCGCATCGTACATCGCCGCTGCCGGGTTTGGCGCATCCATCAGGTCTCATTGGACATCCGATGCCCCTGCATCCGCATCTGTCGCATTTGCCGCCAGGTCATCCGGCGCTGGCGCATCCTGGTCATCACTTGCTGTCGCATTCGATTGCTGGTCTAAGCCATGGCGGTGGTCCCATTGCGCTGTTAGCGCCTGGTGGATTGGGTGGCTTGCCGGAATCGGCGATAAGTCGTCGCACACCACCCAGCCATCTGTCGCATCCACATGCCTCGTCGGCGCCATCGACACCGCATTCGTCGGCCATCTCGACGAGCATGGCGCTGACCACCACACCCAGTACGGTGCCATCGTCCGCCTTCAGTCGCGCCAGTCCCAGCGTTCAACTCTCGAGCGGTGCTCCTCCAGCTGGCCCTGGTGGCACCAACAGCAACAGCAGCACGCCAAACAACTCCTCGGCAGCTGCTGCTGCAGCCGCCGCTGCTGCTGCCCATCGTGCCGCATCGCCAGCTTCGAGTGTGGGCAGTCTGAGTCGTCAGAGTCCGTTGCATCCTGTGCCACAATCCCCGCTGAGCCATCATCCCTCATCGTCGGCACTGTCCGCTGCGGCGGCAGCGGTTGCCGAACGGGATCGACATGCGTTACTGCGTCAACAATCACCGCATATGACGCCACCGCCCGTGTCGAGTGCGTCCGGACTGATGGCCAGTCCGCTGAGCAAGATGTATGCACCGCAGCCGGGACAACGTGGTTTGGGTACCTCACCGCCGCCACATCTGCGACCGGGTGCATCACCGCCGGTTATACGTCATCCGCAGATGCCCCTGCCATTGCCACTGATTGCGCCGGGCGGAGGCATACCACAGCTTGGCGTACATCCTGGTCAGTCACCATATCCGCATCCGTTGCTGCATCCGTCGGTCTTCTACTCACCGCATCATCACAATCCATTCAACTCACCCTACGGCTATTCGCCTTATGGACCCACCTTCCCCGCCTATATGAAGCCACCGCCTCCAGCCGGTCCCCTCGATCCGGCTGCTGTGATGGCCGCTCATCATGCTGGTTTGCCTGGTCCACCACCGCAATCGCGACAGGATGAGCAGAATGCTGCCGCTGCAGCAGCAGTGGCAGCTGAGAAACAGCATGCAGCAGTAGCCGCGGCGGCGGCAGCAGCTGCACAACAGCAGCAACAGCAGCAGCAACAACAACAGCAGCAGCAGCAGCACAAGGTACCGCAGCCACAGCCACAACAGCAGCAGCAGATGCAACAACAGCAGCCACAGCAACAACAGCAACAACAACAGCCAGGAGGCCCGCCACAGAACAAGCCACCAACGCCAAAGACACCGCAAGGTCCAGGAGGTGTGGGTGTGGGTGTTGGCATGGTTGGGCCGGGCACGCCCACTGGACTACCTCCTGGTGCATATCCAGGTGCCCATATGCCTGGATATCCGCCACCACCGCATCCCTCACCATTTGCGCCGCAAGATGGCCAACCACATGGCCTAAAACCGACCTCCCACATGGATGCACTGCGGGCGCACGCTCACTCGGCCAACTCGGCTGGTCTGGGCAGCGCACATCATCCAACAGAGCCATGTAAGTATCAAAAATCGAAAGCAGATTATTGTTTTTCAAATTTAATACTCAAATACTTTTAGTGCCCATTGACATTGAGCCGGATCCGGAACCAGAGATACCCAGTCCCACGCACAATATACCGCGTGGTCCCAGCCCCGAGGCAAAGCCCGATGATACCGAATGCCATCGCTCTCAGTCGGCCATGTAAGCTACAGTAAACTATCTATGAGAACTGAACTTTTATAGCTTCCCATTTTTATTTGCAGTTTTGTGCGTCACATCGATCGCGGTGATTACAACTCGTGTACGCGTACGGATTTGATCTTCAAGCCAGTTACGGACTCGAAGTTGGCGCGCAAGCGTGAAGAACGTGATCGCAAATTGGCCGAAAAGGAGCGTGAACGAAGACAGGTGAGAAAGAGCACTGTAAAGTAAACTAGACAGAGTAATTAACTACTTGTCCTTCTCAGCAGCAACAACAGCAGCAGCAGCAACAACAACAGCAACAAGCAGCTGCCGCACAACAAGCAGCACAGCAGGCCAAGCTCAAGGCCGAGCTTAAGCCTCCATATGCGGATACTCCAGCATTGCGTCAGCTATCGGAATATGCGCGTCCACATGTCGCCTTTAGGTAAGAGTGATTGAGAATCACCAAAGGATTAATATAAATCTTTTTATGTATTGTTCTACTTGATCGAATTGTTGATTTGTAGCTGTAGATTTAGTCGTTTTACATAGTGTATTCGTATATTGTAATAATTTCCATTTCGATTTCAGTCCTGTTGAGCAGATGGTGCCTTATCATCATCCAATGGGTCCCATGTATAGCAGAGAGAGGTACAGTACCTAGTACAAAAGCCTGACAAATCCTCATCTCAGCACTCATCCGACATCCTACGCCAACTAACCTAATCACTATTATTATTTATCTCTTTTGACTACGCACGTTTAATTTGATGCTTTAGTTTTTGAACTAACCTGTTTCTTACTTGCTTGCCCATAACCAAAATCCTCGATAAAAATTAATCCATTTCATCTCCTGACATGCACTTTTATAAGTTTAGTTTACTCACTTAAATAACTTTAATTGATTACAGGGAATTGGAGGAGATTAAAAACGCACAAGCGGCGGCAGCGAGTCAATCGCGACTGGATCCCCATTGGATGGAATACTACAGACGGTGAGTGCAAAGAAGTCTATACTTTAAATACATTAGTTAATAACTCTTTTGTTCTCCTTTTTAGTGGCATACATCCCTCGCAGTTCCCGCTTTATGCAAATCCAGCGATTTCACAAATGGAACGCGAACGTTTGGGCATACCGCCGCCACATCATGTCGGCATGGATCCTGGCGAGCATATGGTTCGTATATTCGCATGACATCTACTCATTTGTAGTACACCGATTCGAATGTCCACTCATATTCACAAAATCAATCGTATTTGGAATAAAAACAAATGTTCAAAACAACAACATCTGCACAAATCACATGTCCACCTTGTCAGCTCAATTAACCATTAAATGCTACATAATATATATATAAATATAGTAAACGAGTCCATGTCCATATTGTCCAAGCACGTGTGCTAACACAGTCCTGTTCCAAAACTCTTTGGCAAATCTAACCACGATTTTATTTGTTTAAAGCCATCAGTCGGCGGTGCTCGTTCGTTTGTCATTCTAACACGCATTTCACAAATTTCCACTACTTTTTCACATTTGTTGCGCATTACTTTTCCACTTAACCAAAACTGTCGCTTGGCGTTCGGTTCGTTCAGCCATGCTCCATGCTCCATAATCCTAATGGCACCACTGGCTCTTTTGAAACTATCTACGATATTCAATAATTTTCAGATACGATTGACGAGAGAATATCATGCACACTCTCATACTCATTTACATTTGCCTTTGCATCCACAGCCGCAACCACCGGAGGCCGGTTTCCAACTGCCACGTGAGTTTGTATAGCCCTTGTGACGACTCAAGAAACAAAACAATACTAATATCATTATTTTATTCTCTGCTTTTATCTTATTTCTTAAATATATACACACGTATGTGCAGCGAATGTTGGACAATATCCACGGCCAAATATGCTTATACCTAGGGAGCCGCACTCGGATGTCTTGCTGCGTATGTCGTATGCGGATCAGCTACAGGTTTCCCAAATCCCAAGCAAATTTCCTAACTGATTAATTACATATATACAGTATTTACAGGCCGCCGAATTTCAACGTCAGTCGCTGCACGATCAATACTTTAGGTGAGTATTAATTACCCGTTTGAAACGAATAGTATTCATTCAATATTCGTGGCAAATGAAACTCAAGTCCATCAGTCACATCATCATCATCTGGCTTATTTGATCTGTAACCGTATTTTGACTTTGTGACTTTTGTTTTCGTAACGTTTATTGTTTTCTTCGTTTCTCTTTTTGGTTTTGGTTTCTTTTACGTGTCTGTATCACACCCAATTTCTTTCCCCAGACAACGGCCCAGATAAGTGGACAGAAGACAGTGAAGAGAGATTGCTTAAGAGAGAATCCCAAGCAACTGAACAAAGATTATGCTCATGGCATCAAATATGGCCGTGAGGAGAACGCTTTGTGTGATTTTTGTGTTCAAACATTCAAATTTTTGCTTTTCAACTCCCACACAACAACAGCAGCTACAAAATGAACAATTTCAAGCAACTAAATATAGTACATATAACCAAAAAACACAACAATAGAACGAGTAACTAGCAACTTAAAGTTGTGCAACGCTTTGTCCAGTTTATGTATAAAAAGTTAGTATTTGTTTGTACATTTTTATTTATGCATTCACATTTCACTTTCATCAAACATTTGTAATCCCCACAACACAAATTTGCTCATTATTCTTGGTTGCTTTCCCATTGTCAAACAGAAATCAACTGCGTTAAGTGAGCCTGGAATATCTGGAAAATCAAAACTCTACAGATACACACAATCCCCCTCATACTGACAAGGAATCAAAAGCGGAACGATAAATACAATGATGGAGGAACAAACAAAAGGAAACAACATAAAACTAACAAACGAAACAAAGCAAACAAAACATGATGGTCGCAATATTTTAAGTAACGTCTTTATAGTGTATAGTGTTAAAAAATGAAAACGTGTTAATTATCGTTTAAGCTTACGTGAATTGATTAAGGCAAATGGAACAAACAACAAAAAAACAAAACAAGAACTTAGCACACAAATTTTTGAAGGTTTTCAACTGCATAAACTAAATGTGCAAATACATTTCAGATTGTAGCACCACTTTGACTAAATACTATGCTCTAAATCAAATCAAATTCACTAGACACACTTGCAATGGAGCTAAACCAAAACGGACACACTCTTACACACACAATTAGTATATGTATTATGTACATGTCGTAGTGTTTTATGCAATCGCTTCCAATACGTTCGGAAGACACACAAAAATGCGCCTTTTTGTAGACCAAACAAAGCCAATAAATATTGAGCTTGTAGTGGACTCGAAGATCTTTATTGTCGCTAACTACAACTGAAACTAATTTTGACATATTGTATATGTAATTTAAAGCAAAAAAAAAAAAAAAAAGCTAATACTTCCAGCCACAATTGAACTATATATATTTATATATTTTTGTAATTATAGAACGCTTTGCTGCTTAACTTGATTTGTATTTAAGGGCCACCCCAAAGCGCCTATTTAAGCCCATTTTCTTGAGTTGGCTTTCTCGCTTTGCTTACTTATTACTCATTAATTTATTATTTTTGCTATAACTAGAGTATTATAACAATTATCGAAGAAATCAAAGCAACAAAAAACTTGTTTGTATAAAGTGCTTAACAAAATAAAAATCTTAGTTAATAAGTAATAAATTTATATATGTATATGTGAATTACGAATGCGGTTTTCAAAGCACACAAAAGCGAGCAAGGAAATTTCTAGAAGTTCCCCCCCAAAAAAATGCAATCCATGTACTATATCTATAAAGAAGAATGATAGAAATTAAAAGATAGAAAGAATTCAGACCGTGCTTTTGTAGCAGCTGCAGTTTTTCCGAGTGCTTAATTTATATAATTAGTAATTTATACACTATATACTATATAAATATTTAATAACACGAGATGCATGCAAATAAATCAATCTATATTTCAATGAAAGGGTTTATATTAAATATAAGGCCAGCAAAGGAAAGCAAACACACATACACTGCTAGAATATGAAAGCGTGCATTAATACTATAACAAAATACATATTTTTAAATACAGTTTTTTATTTCACATTTTTGAATATACTACGCATTGAATTATAGTATAGTATATTGAACTTATAGTACATAAAATCATTATATAAGTATATAAATATAATTATACAACGTTTATTGTAGAATTTTGCGAGCATATTTAAAAAAACAAAAAGAAAAACCAACAAGAAAATGAAATGAAATGATAAGTAAAGAAAAAAGCTGAAAACCAAGCACACAAACAAACAACATGATGAATCACATCATTTTGGCAAAGTTATCGTTTAAGATGTAAGATTGTAAAGTGAAAATCCAGGCGTAAATATTTATATATACATATACAAAACATAAATAAATATAACAACAACAAAAAAACAAAAGCAGCTATATATGCATCTGCTAAATATATAAAATAGTATATAAATATATATATATATATATTTCACACAACAAAGTAAAAAACAAAACAAAGGCATATACACAATTTCGATGATAATGATAATACAAAAATAAATTATTAAAAACCTGTAAAAACTAAGTAAAGCAAAATAAAATTAGTTACATTAGTTACAAATCCAAGCACAATTTATTTAATTTAAAGCCATTGCTACTATATCTTGAAGGAAAATATAACAGGTATTGTATTTTATAGTTGGTTAAAGAAAGTTTAAATAATTGGTATGTAATTAAATGGGTTTACAGAAAAATATTTTTGATATCTTAAAATATTTTTTAAACTAATTACTGTAACTTTAATGCAATATTATAGAAATCATAATGCAGAGTTTTCAAATTGTAAAGCTCTTTAAGGCTGCTACTCTGTTGACCTACAATTACTTGAAGCCCATTTTATATTTAAATTTATTTATTTTTATAGATCAAAACACAAGGTAGTAGGAACCCTAATTATTTTGTAGCAAAGGTCCTTTGTAGCAGCTAAACGGATCTAATTAAAAGCCATAAATATATATCCCAGGAGCAGCATAACTAGACCGAAGTCTATCCGGATAGTCACACTGCCGTCAGTAAGGAGAAAATCCTCTGGAGTGAGTAAAGAAATCCAGCCATTGTTAATAACAGGTTGCCTTGGAATATTATCATAAATAGTTCTGTTGTTTAGCGGCTGAACTGGGTGGAAATTGTTCTTCAAATGCTCATCATTGATAGTTAGTTGCGGCAAAAGTCCTATCTGCAGGGAAGAGAATTAATTTTATTCATATGCACTAGCAAAGTTATGCTCACCTGGTATTCCGATAGATCTATGGGCTGCTGATAAGCGATCCAAATAACTTTCTCCGCGCACGGTGGGGTAGTTAATGAACCTATATAGCTGTAATATCTGATGGAATCCTCCGAGAGAAACTTCATTAGAGGGAGCGGCTGCATTAATTTTTGTGATTTGCCCTTTTGGTTAATTTCTCTGAGACATTCCACAACTTCCCCATAAAAGTAACTATGCGAATTTTCCTTTAAACGAATTAAAATTTCAAGCTGAGTTTGAGTGAAATGAGCCAAAATACTTGCCTGGAAATAGAAGGCCAAGACGGCCACACCATATTCCTGACCCATAGCACTGGCCAAATCCCTGTACTTCAGATTACGCATTACCACATGCATTTCTTTACTGTCCACCGTTTCGGAATGGAAGTAAAACTTTTCAAACTGATATTGTGCATTGGGTTCCAACGGACCGCCTTTCATACATGGCTGCTTGCCCTTTGGGAAACTCATTGTGACCAGCACAGTGTGTCCATTGTTGGTCAAAAGAGTTTGTTTGGGTTTGGCATCGAAATTCATGTACTTTATATCTGAAAAGTTCTCTGGTACCACAAGCTGTTTGTCGATCATCACTGGGCTCTGTAGCTTGCCACTGCAACTCTTGTACTCCTCTGACCAATGCTGTGGTCCGTGCTGGCCGAGATAACCAAAGTCTCTGGCAGAGACTAAGGTGGCTAAAACCAAGTTTTATTGTATTAACGGAATTTTTTTCTTGAGAACAGGGTCTAATTACAACTTACCACCGGCTAAAAGAAGTATCCCAACATTTGCCATTTTCATAACGTTGTTTTAGCGGAGTTAACACTGTTTTTCAATGCGATCCGCTGTCTTAACTCTCCTATAACTAAATCACAACTTAAAATCCAATTGACAATAGTAGGTCACTTAGCTTAAAACGGTTTTGTGGCTCTAATGACAGTTTTATCTATGATAATCCCAAATGGAATCAAGCTCTATAATTAATTCTCGTATAATCAAAAGTGACTTTGTAAATTAAATGCTATTTAACTTTATTTGAAATTAATAATATAAAAACATAACAAACAGTGTGTACAAGTAATAAGCTATTTGAGGCTGCTACTATGTTGACCTAAATGTGTTTCATAATCAAAATTTTTAGCAGTTTTACATAGGTTTTTGACGCAGGGGCCTTGAAAGCAGCTAAGCGGCTCTAATTAAAAGCCACAAATACCTGGCCCAGGAGCAGCACAACGAGACCACAGTCTAGTTGGTTACTCATACTGCCGTCGGTTTGGGTAAAATCATCAAAAGTGAGCAACGAAATCCAGCCATTGTTAATCACGGGTTGCCTTGGAATATTCTCATAAATAGTTCGGTTGTTCAGGGGCTGAACTGGGCGGAAATTGTTCTTCAAATGCTCATCACTGATAGTTAGTTGGCGAAAGCGTTCAATCTACATTAAACAGAAAGACATTTAGTCATATACACTACAATTTCAAAGCTATACCCACCTGGTACTCCGATAGATCTATAGGCTCCTGATAATCGATCCAAATAACTTTCTCCGTGCACGGTGGCGTAGTTAATGAACCGATATAGCTGTAATATCTAATGGAATCCTCCGAGAGAAATTCCATTAGAGGTAACGCATGCAGCAATTTATACGACTTGTTCTTCTGTTCGATGGATCCGAGCGCTTCCACGAACTCCCCATAAGCTTTATTAGTCGAGTTTTTCTTTAAATGAAACGAGTAAAATATAAAGCTCAATTTTAATTGTCAAAAATTGGTACCTGGAAAAAGAAGGCCAAGACGGCTACACCAAATTCCTGACCCAGTGCACTCGCCAAATCCTTGTACTTCACATTGCGCATTACCACATGCATTTCAGCGAGATATCGATGATTGTCTATCATGTCCTCACTGCCCACCGTATCGTTCTCACCCCAATGGAAGTGAAACTGTTCAAACTGATATTCGCCATTGTTCTCCAGGGGACCGCCCTTTATGCGTGGCTCCTTGCCCTTGTGGTAGCTCATTGTGACCAGCACAGTGTGTCCATTGTTGGTCAAAAGAGTTTGTTGAGGTGGGGCATCGAAATTCATGTACTCTATGTCCGAGAAGTTCTCTGGTACCACAAGCTGTTTGTCGATCATCACTGGACTCTGTAGCTTGCCACTGCAACTCTTGTACTCCTCTGACCAATGCTGTGGTCCGTGCTGGCCGAGATAACCAAAGTCTTTGGCAGAGACTAAGGTGGCCAAAACTGAGTTTTATTGTATTAACGGCAGTTATTTATTGAGAACTGTGTCTAATTAGAACTTACCACTGGCTAAAAGAAGTACAACAAAATTTACCATAATAAGTTGCGGAATTAACACTCTACTCAATTCGATCCGCTGCCTTAACTCTCCTATAACTAAATCACCACTCAACATCCAATTGGCAAAACTATTGCACTTAGCTTAAACGGTTTTATGGATCTAATGACAGTTTTATCTATGATAATCCCAAATGAAATAATTCACTATATAATTAGTTTCAGTATAATTAAAAATGCTTTTGTAAAGTTTAACAAAAAACCTTGAAAACAGCTGATCCTTGTCAAATTATCGAGCACTTTAAATATCGAATTCGCTGAATCAGCTGTGCAGCTGATTTAGCTAACGCTAGTGACGAAAGCGTACACCGAAAACATTGCCCCATTATCAGCTGCATCTACATATATCTCTCAGGAATAGTTTAATTATATGCCCAGAGAATAATTAACACCACGAGCCGTCATTGCCTAATGGATCTTGGGCTAAGTACAGTGCACGTTAGTTAGATGTACTCAGGGATAAAGGCAAAGTAATAAAAAACCTTTTAAAGTATTATACATCAAATTGAAGGGCTTTAAAAATTAATTAATAATAATAAATATCAATAGGTTCAATTTTTTTTATTTTAGCTTAAAAGAGGAAATTTTTATTTCTTTATCTAAAAGGTTTGGATTTATTTTTTTTTTACACTTTTCAAAGGTGCTGAGAGTGTGATTAAGTTGAAAGTAAAAACTTTAGTGATTTTTTTATACAAATACTTAATTTGGTACTAATATAATAAAAGCATATAAAAGAGCAAATCCCCATAAGTGACTAGACTGGTGACTTAGGGGCTGAATTTTCGACATTGACAAAGGGAATCGCACTGAAGGGAATTTTATATGTGGAAGGATCTGCAATCAGGTTTCCATAGATAACACGATCGTTAATCGGTTGGGTTGGACGATAGTTGTTTCTCAAGTGAATATCTTGAAGTGTTAGTTTCCGGAAAAAGTTTAGCTGAATTTATATATAAAATTAAATATAAATGTAATATATTAATTTATTTCGTATGGTATTCACCTGTTTCTCTGAGATGGATATTTGACCCATGTAATCAATCCACAATACTTTTTCAGAACATGGCGGCGTTGTCAGGGAACCGAAGTAGCTAAAATAGTTCACCAAATCGAATGCAAGAAACTTCATCAGGGGTATCGGTACCAAAAGATCAACGGCCAAGTTTTTATCATAGATTAAAGGCAAGCTCTCCGTAAAATCTTTATAAAAGGGATTATCGTCTGAAGTAACCTACAGAGTTTATAGATTATAAGATTAAGACTTGTCTCTGTCTACAATGACTTACCCTTATAAAGAAAGCCAACACGACAATGCCATTATCCTGGCCCAGAGCACTTTTAAAATCCTTAAAGTCCACACTTCTCATGACCACATGCAGTTCCGCTGGAAACGCGTGATTATTGATCATATCCTCACTGCCAATTGTGTCGTTGCTGCCCCAATGGAAGTGAAACTGTTCGAATTGATACTTCGTCTTTCTTTCCAGTGGTCCGCCCTGCAGACTGGGCACCCTTCCCTGCTCGAACTCCATGGTGACTTGCACAGTGTGACCATTATTGGTCAACTTCACGCTTTTGGGAGTAGTATCGAAATTGTGATAAATAGTAGGACCGAAGTTCTTACGCACCACCGTAAACTCATCAATGTCGATAGGACTTTGGTACTTTCCACTGCAGCGCTTGTAATTCTCTGCCCATTGTTGTGGTCCATGTTGGCCAGTGTAATCAAAATCTTGGCCAGCAATTACAACAACTTTAAATAGAAATAGAAAAACAAATGTATTTGCTGATATGTAATCGACACATATTGGCAGAACTATCCGGTTCTACATTTCCCTGAAACGTTCCACTATTTGATATTACAATTGTCACATAAGAATCCTATGTTGATTAAGCACTTAGCACGGCTTAAAGAAAAGCTATGGGATAATAATCAGTTCAACTACATTCCCAGAATGTCATATGACAAACTATTGGAAGAACTTAAAAACTACTACGATATTCAAGGATTAATCCTATATAATGTAATTATTTCATTTTATACAAAATACATACATTCAAAAAGATGTTTGGGGGTCTTACCACAAATCCAGATAAATATAAACGGTACACAGAAAGCACTTTGCTTGATTTCTACAAATTTAAAGCGAAACATTTTCTAATATTTCATTACCAGACCGTCCACTTTCAAGTGTCAACTGAAACTGATATATTTTCTATATGTCTGACTTTGGTGAACCCTAGAACTGTGAACTGCGCTTTGGGTTCGTTCGCTGTCAACACTTTTATTTATTGTTATAGTTTATTCACTTGCACATGCGTTAATTTAAAATGCAACTTTAATTCCGACGTCATCGTTGAGGTGCGAGTCTATTCCTAGGGGGAGTACTGTTCGAAAGTTAAAACAAGAAAGAAAAGTACAGTCGAGCACGCCCGACCGTATAATACTCTCTGCATTTTAATCCCGATTAAATTCTTAAAATCGGTATTAAGATATTACAATGTGTTGTACTTGCATTAAAACACGTTGAAACAAAAACAATCTAAGCAAAATCAAACATATTTCTGTTTGTGGCCAGCGGCTGCGGGCAGCGTTGCCGCCACACAGGCAGCGAAAACGTGCTTGTATGTTTCTGTCTCGCTTGCACTCACACGTTGATTTCTTGTTTCTTGACACCAAGCTCGAACTTGTAGCTCTTACCATCTCTGAAATCTGTTTGTTCATACGGACAGACAGACGAACATGGCTATATCGACTCGGCTTGTGATGCTGATCAAGAATATATATACTTTATGGGGTCTGCCACGCCTCCTTCTGCCTGTTACATACTTTGCACAAACCCAATATACTACTCTTGCAGGGAATATAAAAAGGGTCATAAGCGACTCATCAAGAAGAGTCGCGGCTAGGGTATTTTTTTCATCCGACCAATGGGACATTTATGATCAGAAAATTAGCTCATTTATGACTATTTTAATCAGAAATAGGACTCATAAAAGACTCGAATATGATCGCAAATTTTTGGTGGGATGTATTGCAACCTGCTGACTATTTCTGTTGGCCTGGTATTTCAGCTCATATTTAAAAGATCCAGGTGGTCATACGGACAGACGGACGGACAGATAGACGGACGGACAGACAGAAGGACGGACAGACAGATGGATGGACAGACAGACGGACGGACAGATAGAAGGATGGACAGACAGACGGACAAGCAGCGAAGAGATCGTAAACAGAGAGTGGGTGAAAGAAGGAGGTTATGCACGTGTATAAACAAACCTTTTTGTTTGTCTACTTTATGTATTGCAACCTTCTGACTATTTCTGTTGGCCTGGTACTTCAGCTCATATTTAAAAGATCCAGGTGGTCATACGGACAGATGGAGGGACAGATGGACAGGCAGACGGACGGACAAACCGACGGACAGACAGATGGACGGACAGACAGAAGGACAAACAGCGAAGAGATCGTAAACAGAGAGTGGGTGGGAGAAGGAGGCTGTGCACGCGTATAAACAAACCTTTTTGTTTGTCTACTTTATGTATTGCAACCTGCTGACTATTTCAGCTCATATTTAAAAGATCCAGTTGTTCAAGCGGACGGACGGATATACAGACGGACAGACAGACAGACGGACATGGCTATATCGACTCGGCTTGTGATCCTGATCAAGAATATATATACTTTATGGGGTCTGCCAACACTGTCAACGCTTTTAATAAATAAATATGGTATGTGTCTTCTGAATACTTTAAAAGTGGCTTAGTGACTTTATGTTTACATACTCAATGTGATTAAAACTTTATTGTGCGTAGCTTGATTAATTACACTTTTCATTTCGTGTTCTCGATTCCCATGACTCCAAGCCACCCATGCATACAAACTTAACCGCTCTCATTGCTATTCACTCTCTTTGACTTTCGCTCTCCATTTGTTGTAACTGTAATTGCCCACTATGCAGTTAGCGCAATCTTCTTAGGCAAAGCAAAATTACACAAACAATTTTCCATATTCCCTTTCTTATCTTTATTCGCTTGAGTTTTACAACAACATCTGCATGCTTTTTTTCTACGAGCTTTACACTTGCAAACATTTCTAACACTGTTAAACTTACAGCGAAATGTTAAAGAACTTTACAGTCTATGTAGACTAGCTTTTTTTGCAGTGGATAAATAATGTTTTTTTTTTATAGGTGCCGTTAAGTGGTCTTTTGTAAGCAGCTGCTGGTCATCTATGTATTAAACACTTACTTACCTTATCTTGATTTTGTCAACTGTAAATTGTTGCGAAACAAAGAGCAAAGTGAATAATAAACGCAATAAATTAGTCGATAGAGCGGCACTGCTTTAAATTTATTTATTGATAGCCAACCATTACGTACTTATTATAAAAATCACATGGTGCAGTAAACAGTATAAATAACTTATCGGGTGATAATGAAATATCGCTGATGATTGAAAATTGCTGCAATTAGTTGTGCTTAAGGCTAAACAGCATCTCTGACATACTTATGCATATAAATAATTGAATTCGTGTGCCTTCAGTAAACACTTGTTTTTGGGTCAAGTCCCGACTCCACTCCCAATTACAGGGCTTAATTAAAACTTTTAAGCCCTGCGACGGGGTGAGTCTGGGAGACTTGCCTTCAATTAAATTCCACTAAAACTTAACACTCAGCGCACACCAGAGCAACAGGAGACTGCCAACTAGCAGTGCACTAAAGCGCCCTCTGTTGGTTGTAGCGCCAGATTTCTGGATTTCGGGTAATTGGCCCCACAAGCTGGTCGCACGATTGAAGGAAACGGGATCCTTTTGGTAAACTGTGCGATTGTTGAGCGGTTGAGTGGGTCGAAAGTTGTTCTTCAAGTGATCATCGTTCGCAGTTAATATGCGAAATTGCTCCAGCTGTAAAAGGACCAAGATATATTACTATATCTCATGAGGCATGTTAATGAACCCACCTGAACCTCGGCTATAGCAATAGGCTCGTGAAAATCAATCCAGACCACTTCCTCGGCACAAGGCGGTGTTGTCAATGAACCGACATAGCTATAATAATTAACGGGATCTTCGGAGACGTAGCTCATCAGCGGCAGCGATTCCTTCAACACCACCGATTTGTCCTTCCGACTTATGGCGGGCAATATGCGTGTGAATTCCGAATAGCTGGCACTGCCATAGTTTCTTATCTGCACATGGATTCAACATTAAAACTTATATAGAAATGGATTATAAATATCGTACCTTGAAGAAATATGCCAAAACGGCTATGCCATGATCCTGTCCAAGAGCACTCTGAAAGTCCGGATAGTCGAGACTACGGACTACGACATGCATCTCCGCCGGATAGGCTTGATTATTGATCGTGTCCTCACTGCCCACCGTATCGTTCTCTCCCCAATGGAAGTGGAACTGCTCGAACTGATAGTAAGTCTGGCGTTCCAATGGACCACCGCGTATGCGAGGCTCCTTGCCCTTGGGAAACTTCATGGTCACCAGCACAGTGTGACCATTATTGGTAAGTTTAACTTGTTCCGGTATGGTATCAAAATTCTGATACTCCAGTTGGGGAAAATTCTTCTGCTTCACATTCAACTCATCGATGTTAATGGGACTCTGAAATTTGCCACTGCAGCGTTTGTAGTCTTCCGACCAATGTGCCGGACCGTGTTTGCCTATGTAGCCAAAGTCTTGGCCAAAAACTGCTAAAACTGTCAAGAAATAAAGAAATTTCAATCAAAATGAAACGTTCAAAGTCTGATTAAACTTGCTAATTGATTGAACCAACGGAGACAGGGATATCTATGTTAATGGTGACATCGTGAGCCCCGTCACACCCCCGACCGGCCCCTTGCATATTTGCCGACTATTTTTGGTAACAGAGGGACGTCTAAAAATAACGGTCAGTTGCCAAAAATATTTATTGTGCTAATATTTGTTGTCTGGTATCAAATTGTCGCTTGTCAACCACTGATTTAGTTGGTTTTAGTATATAATTTCGCTCAGTGTCGTTTTAATAGTCCTTAATTAGCATTGATTATTGTGTTAATTACATAAATGTTTGTGGTTATAATTATGTAATGAATTTTCATGACCTGATTGCAATAACAAGCGTTACTTTACTGTTTGTTCAGAAAACATTGCCGTCGGTTATTTTGCCCGACATTGACCTTTAATAATCTATATTTATTATTAAACATAAATTAAGCAAGTTTGTTTTCCGACACTTTGTTGTATTTGTTTTAATAATTTTGTATTTTAACAGACGAAAGTTGGAGTTAGTTAAATGATTAGTTGCAGTTTATTAAGATTTAAACTGACCGTTTACATAGGTCAGTTTTAAATCTTAATAAATTTAAAACTATATTTGCTTTACTTTGGACATAAACTAACAAACAAAATGTAAAGTTTTAAATTTTTTTAAAATCTTAATAAATTTTAAACTAAGTTTGCTTTACTTACACAAACAAATAAAATGTTAAATTTTAAATTTTATTCCTCATGTGTTTAAATTTATTTATTTACTTTCAATATTATCTATGCCTCTAAAAGTTGCAGCTTTTTTCTCACGTGCTAATGCCGTAAATTAAAAGTAATTTAATAAGCGTGTCTAATTTATGGCACTATAAAAACTTAATTTTTACACAGCAGAATAATAGACAAAAAGATATTCTACAGACCCCATTTACACTCTTTAGTACAAGTTTGTTATAAATAATTCTGCTTAATTTTTGCAAGCCGGAAATTAGTCAAACCAAAACACTCAATTGAACTGTTTACAGGGTATACAAACAAACAGTTTAGTTAATGCTAATACAGGCTAAACACGCTTAGATAATTTGGCGGCATTTATGCATTGTATTATTAATTGGTAAATTGGCCAAATTTTGTCATCAATTCGTTTGAGTTTTTGTAGTTTACAAATCCCCAAAAAAGAAAAAAGTTACCGGCCATAAAAGTTTTTACGAGTGACTAGACTTGTGACGAAGGAACTTAATTTAAGTCAAAAGATGAGTAATCAAATCAGCTGACCTTTTTATGGCCCATTGTCGGTTTTGGACACGTTACGAACGTGTTACTGATTTAACAAATAGATAATTAGGCAGTGCTCGTCGTTACAAGGACAACACACGGAAATTTCAACATGAAGAGGGCTTTAAAGAGTGTCAATTGTTTTTAAAAATTAAAAAGATTTATTTTTGGTTTGCCTGTGACGCGCGTTAAACTCAAGTTTATTTTTAAAAAGCAGCAACGCTAATAAAAATCAATCAGAGAACATTTGTAACTGATAGTAAGAAATGTTTCGGTACTAGAAAACCCGTAAAAATAAGGTATCTTATCACAACACTTAACACTTGAAGCAGACTGCAATTTAATCCTTAATTTGTTGCTCACCACAAGTCACAATCAATGCCAACAACTGAAGATTCCACATTTTGTCGGCAGTTACTAGTTCACCAGATCAAACTAAACTTTATAGCAGAAACTAAATGCGTAGCACTTTTATTTTTTTTTTTTTTTTTTTATGTGCTGAAATAAAACTAAAAACTGTTCGTTTGTCAAACTGTTCGCTGAGTGTTCACCCGCCAAATGCGGTCGCACAACTGCGGTTAAGGCCCGTAAATCGCCGCGACTTATATCAACTTTTGCCAAAGCTGTTCGACAGTCGACAGACGACTAAAATTGAATTGAATTGAAACTTAAAATCAGACGGAAGCCCATCCCTTACCACTGTGTGTATATATAACGTATATGTGTTGAAGTGACATCGATAATGACAATGACATTGGCCTCTGTCTGGATCCCCAATGATTGGCAACTCAACATACCCAATTTGAACAAAATTGTCGGTGGTCAGTCAGTTGGTCATTTACTTAAAATATTTATTATGAAACATAAACTCAAGTATTTAAAGCTATATAAAATTTATTTAAATTTTAGTTCCCAGTTTTCCATTGATTTTACGCATCTCTATTTGAACGTCGACAACTCTTGAATGATTAATTTGTGTGCGTGTTGGGCATGAGAGTTGATTGGCTGCATACTGCTCGTGACCACTGTGTGGAAGAATTAACTGCTGAGACACCAATTGGGCAACACAACGAAATTCTATTAAAAGTACTTTGGTCTGTTTCAATCTAACGCCAGTCAGTTACAGATACAGATACATTTACATATATATAGATACGAAAACCACTTAATACTTTGCACGTTCTTATCTGGGCTACCTATCTGAATCTAAGGGATATTTAGACTGATTGCCGTATAGTTATCTGTCATAATTGTATAGCAATTGAGACTGAAGTCAATGTCATTAGCGCATACTTTGAAAAACGCTTACAAATTAAATGGAAAAGTCAAATTTCAACTGTAAATTTATATGTTTATAAGATCCCCTAAGGATGCTACTGTATTACCATAGAGAAATTAAGGGAAAGTCAAGTGGACTTCAGGTTAATAATAGTGTCAATCAATAAGCAAGCAAATTGCCAGTTGCACAATAAGAAAAGTGCTTGTTATTAAAGCTGATTCCAAGAAAAAATATAGATACTTGACTGGGAAGTGATTGAATACAAAGTGGCAGCAATGATGTAGAAATCGACTGTTAGAGACTCTGTAGTTGTATGGAAGATTAGTATATAAAAGTTGTATGAGGGTTCATAAGCTTAACGTTATAGAATTTTGATTCTATATAAATAAGATACAGGTAAAGATAGATATAGATACAAATAAAGATGGATATAAATACAAACACAGATAGATATAGATACAGATACAGATAATAAATCTGAGACTCTAGAATTTCCGTTTCTTCATATTTAATAATTTATTTTTTTAATATTTTGCCTGATCAGCGACCAGCACAAAGTGACTGCTGCTGTCTACACCCGAGCATACTCCTTCACTTTTACTGCCTACAGGGCCTTAAGCTTGCGACGAAGACTGACGTCATTGACGACTATTATTCATCGTCTTGTGCTACTCCTACTCTGTAAATGATTCAACAATGGAAACTTTACGCTTTTTTTTATGTTTTTTGGGCGGAACTTGAAGCTGATTTGTTTGTGTTAAACATTTAATACTTTGGGACAACTTAGAAAACAGTCTAAACCGTTGTATCAGTGTCGGCGCCTTGGGCTCTAAGACCTTTCACAGACTTCTACAACAAAACAGTGTGTGTGTGTGTGTGTATGTAAAGCAAAAAGTACTTACTTATTTACCTGTTTTAGCACAGTTACCACAAGTTGGTAGCACTTTTAAACATTTTGTTCAAGCCACTAATTACTTTGTGCGGTTAATGGTAATGGCACGGCGAAGAGTAAGTGCTTTCTGAAACCAGAAGAATCACGCCAAGACTCATATTTCGTACAAGTATATATAGTATATAAATGTACATTTATATATTTACAAACACAGCGACATTAAAGAAATTGTCGTCGGGTTTGCAGGGCATGACTTTTAATAAACGGTTGGTGAGACAACAAAGACGGCAAATGGAAAGCACAGAAAAGCATAGAAAAGCGACTTAAAACAACATTTTATTATAAATTTAAAGGTAATATTTTAGTAAACTTTGTAAACTTTAAATTGCTTTTAATTTTATTAACTTGTTTCAGCTGGCTTAGTTGACATTAACTATTAAATAAATCACATAGAGTTTTGAGCCAAGTTTCGAACGCGGAAAAACTGAATGTTCAAAAGGCAAAACACACAATCAACGTCAATAATCATTATCAATTACCGCATTGGCATTTAAAAGTGTTTTAAAAAGGGGTAAATGTGTTTTTAAGTCAAATGGGATTAAATCATATAAATTAAATAAAACAAAAGGCAATAAAATGTTTTATTTTAATATAATTAATATAATAATTTTAAAGGTAAGCTTGTAGGGTAACTAGTGGCTAAGCAGCTTAATCTGTAAAATGCTTTTAAGCTGAGAACAAAAGGGTCTAGTGGATTAGGAGTTGGACGAAAAGGCTAAGACTGCATAGCTTGCAGCAGCTATAAGGGGTAGAAACTGTAAGACTTTCATTGTGATTTTATGATTAAAATTTAAAGTACTACGCTCCCATATTTAGCCACACTTTCGGCTTTAACTCAGCAACTTTAACGGCTGGAAATTCAAAGTTTTGTATGCATAAATTTTGCCTTTAAATGTTTTTGTTATATTTTATAACTACCCTAGGGTATTTTAAAGCCACCTATGCCCACCTGTGCCCAGTCTAGCCTGCTTTTATTTGTTTTTAATTAAAGTGCAGGCCGCCAACAAGTGCGGCTTGCTTTGCTCAATTTGCGGCTATTGAAAGCAGTGCATCGAATGTAGGAACATCACAAACCAGAAACAGATTGAAACTAACTCTGATTGAAACTAGTCGTATACGTTAAAAATTCCGCAAATAATTCGAAACATGCAGGATTTAAAACACATTTAACCCGTGATTTGCGGTAAACTTTTGCCAGACGAAAAGCAATTCAAATGATTGCGGCTGCAGCTGACACGTACGCGTGAGTGGTGGGCAGGTGAGCCTATTTGGGCAGGTAAAATATATGACTAGGCAGCATAAAATTCTAATCAGCAATTAACTGCCTACTTGTGGCTCCTTTAATCCAAAACTCTTTTTGGCAATTGTCTGCGGGCTGAAGTGGACACGATGAAGTGTGTGTGCCGAGTCACGTTTAATGAACGCCATAAAACCAATAATAAACAAACAGCAAGTGATTAAAAAGCCAGTCAACTCCAAGCTCACCAAATTAAGAGAGCAAACGCACGCCGCTCTCTGCCGACGCGCGCTCTCTCTTACGCCTCCTCCTCTCTTACGCCTCGCTCTTTGCAGCGCTGGCTGTGCAGCATCCGTGGAGGCGGCAGCAACCGTAAGCAACAATTTTCATTGATAAAAATGCTGACTGTTGTGTCCTTTGGCTCAGTCGCACTCAAACCTTCAGACAGTTCAAGTCGGACAGTTGAGCGCACATCAAATCAAAACGGTTCTTACGAAATTTCACCTATAATTACGTATACGCCGCCGTGTCTCGTACGTAGAGCGAGTGTGTTTTTGTTATTCGAAGGGAAATTGCTTAAGCCGCGTATAATTTCTGGTAATAATTCAGGGCATCAGTTGTTCATAACTTTCGAATAAAAAAGGGTTTGGCATCGCGTTGGCGCCACTTGTGCAAATATTTTTGTGGAGCAACTTTTTTTAATTCGCTGAGGTCAATTTACAATAGTTGAAACTTTAAGCGTACTTGCGGTTGTTGTTGTGGTTGCCGCTGACTTTGTTGTCCGTCGAGTTTACAGGTAAACAAAAGTGACCTGCGATAAGCAAAGGACATAACTTAAGTTTCTGCCAAAAAGTAAGTTGAGCAAGGGAAAAAGACATTATCATTTAAGCTGCTATTACCTATCGTCTGAATTATTTGCTGTTCTCTGTAGAGATCCAATAGTTCTTGTTAAATTCATTACAACCCTTAACAAATGAACAGTTGGTTTCTAAAACTCTTTTCCGTTCAACAAATTCTGATTTTATTTGCTGCCAAAATGAAAATTAAATTCCACATAAATTAATTTGTAGCATCACATTTTTGCTCTTGTATAATTTTGCATTTAAATGTATGGAATAATAACTCTACATGTGAGCTATTTATCAAATTCCAAAGCTAGCCGAAGTTTGCCCAAAAGCTGACCCTTATCAAAACCTTGTTAACCCAAAGCTTTGATTGCCTGCAAATCAAAAACAAGAAAACTTGAAATTTATGTGCACATAAATAAATAGAAATTGAGCAATGACAAGAAAATAGCATGGACCATTGAAATATAATAAATATTTAGCTCTTGTCGCTGATTTTGTTGATTGAACAAGTTTGCTTTGATTTAGCTTTTGTTGGCCCGCACTTGAGTATAGCCAATCAGCCAACTTTTAGAGAACTTTAACTTTAACTTAAAGTTTATTTTTTTTATCAGTTAACTGCTGGGTACGTTTTGAAGCCAGAAAAATGGTCCTACATTGTGCAGAACTATTTGAATAATAAGCGGAAAATTGCAATTTGTAAAGGCTTTTCGTAACTGACTGCCTTTGTTTTTTGCCCGACACACCTGAGTGGAAACGCTGTGCTTTGTAGCATTTATCAGGCTCTCTTGCAAAACAAGTCCTTGCCTGCAAGTCAAGCGGACTGCATTAAGTGGTTGTCCTGCATGTCTCAACCATGTGGGTAACTAACATGTCTTGAAGTCCTCGAGCGGTTGGCCTTCAACCAGCTGACTGGCAAGTGAAACCCTCTCCGACTTAGCCTGGAGTACAGGCTAAGCAAGCCCCAGCATTGGGGTGTCCACTTGCCCACTCGTCCAATAGTCCACTTGGCCAACATCTTCCAAAAGCTACTTGAGCTGCAACAATGCAAGAGTAAATTCAATCTTTAAGCACTGGCTAAACTAGCATTAAAGCCCAACTAAATTCAATCGTTGCGCTTGGCTTATATGTACATCTTTCAATACGGTACGTTTAGGCATGTACCCGTTAAGTGCCTGGCAGCCTAGCAGCCTTGCAGCATGTTTAAGTACACTGCAAAAAAAAAAGTGGGAAAAAACAAGGCATTTATGTCAACGAGCGTGCGGCACAACTGAAAAATAGTTGAATGAAAACCTACGCGAGCACAAATCAATATAAGTTGAGAAAATTATGAGCGGGTCGGGTCAGGGGTCATGGGGGATCGGCGAAAAAGTGGCATATTAAAAGCAAGTTGGAAACAGCCAACAACCAATATTTGCCTAAGCTGGGCGTAACTCAACACACACACCCACGCACATGACCAAGCACACACAAAAACACACGCACACCCAGACATATACCTTACATTAACACCCCAGTTCTCTTCTCTTTTTTCTACGATATGGCGAAAATTCGATTTAAGAAGCATTATGTTCATCAAATTATTTATGAATACATTTGTGCATTCGTTCTCAACTTTATCAGTCCCATCTTCAGACTTGTATACAGTTTATTTATTTTAGCCATGGCTGACAGCTGGCAAACTAGCTGAAACACGAATGGAACACACACGCGAGCTCCCCCGACAGCAATATACCGCGAGTGCTTTTTAGTAAAAAGTAAAAGTATCTTTGACTATCTATAGTATCTTTGACCAACTTTTATTCACAGCGTCGATTGATATGGGAATTGAAGTTGTTTCGTTTCACCTTTCGCCAGTTTAAATAAGCTTAGTATACCCTCGTTGCTATTGGCCAAAATGAAACGTTCTCTGAATTTATGATAACAACAAAAGCCTAAATGTCTGTCGTTTTGTCACTTGGTCTGTCTGGCATGTCTGTGGCTCGTTTTCACTCGCTCCTTCGTTAATCAACGTGTTTTTCCATGCAGAATTCTTGTAAATTGCTAGTTGGTGCCGAAAGTAAAAGCATTGCACAATTTTCAGCTATTTCTAAAATGCAGCACCTGTGTCTTTAAACCCCTTTTGGAGGTTAACAAAAAAAAGTTAACAATTTGCTGTTTTGAGCTAGAAATTAATTAAAATATATATTTCACTTTGTGTGGGCATTTATGCCGAATGCTACACTAGTTTATGAGAAGCAGTACAACATAAATGCAACTATTTTTAGCAACTGAAATTAATATTAGTTTTTTTTTGTTGGCCAATTGGTAGTTTGTTAACTGTTGTACATTGTGTTTATGAAAATTTCTTGGGTTACGGAATTATATGGATTTTAAAGAGTTGCCAACTATTTAAATGTAATATTAAATTGGTCAGAGATTTTATTTAAATGTGAATTTCATTAAAATGCGTTTTTTGTGCAGCAGCTAAAAACAATATTGACAGCGCCGTTTTTATGACAAGTGTAAAACAGCAAAAGAAATAGCAAAGCCAAAATGAAAAGCGTTTGAAAAAACATTAACGGCGAATGACAACCAGCGACCGAATGAACGAAATTGAAACGGGTTTTTTAAACAAATAATTGTTGCATGCTTTTAGGCGCGCGCTTGTCGCAATTTCCGCTCTGCTTCTCTCTCGCTCTTGCCTTTGACTCAATTCCGTTTTTACTTGTGCCCACTGAAGAGCGAGTGCCGCTTAATTGTCACAGTGTCTCCACTCCTCTCCTCTGCCCGTGGTTAGAAGCTGCAGATTTTTACTTGTGTAATTTTAATTGTAAGTGCAGCTGTTCAAAATGGAAAAGTAAAAGAAAATCACGCCTACAGCTATTATGCCTAACAAGTGCAACTTATGTACACGACTGGCAAAATAGCCAAAGCAAATCGCAGTCGAGTTGTAAACACATTTAAATGCATTTAAATGGCAGATGATGCGCTTAGAAATGCAAATGGACTAAGGAGGTCAGTGTAGTGTGAAGGTTAATCGAGAGCGAGAATTCAATAGTGCCAATGGTTGAATAGACGAATAAAAACCAAAATAAAAGAAGCTTAAAGGAAGCACAATTCGAACTCAATGGCAGCCATTGTCATTGCCGATATGCATTTAACAAGATTGTAACACAAAAGCCGTTAACAATGCCAGCTGACTTAATTAGAAGTTTGGCAAACAACTTAAAAACACTTAAATTAATAGAAAGCAACAAATAATAATAGTGTAATTTCCTGAATAAGTTTAAGAAACTTACATCACTAGCAATTAAATTTTGCCTTTAATGAGCTATTTTAACTGGTACTACAACTTGTCTGCAACGCATTTATTTAGTTAACTGAACTGTCTTTGGCATGTCAATGATTAATTGGCCAACAATTAGACACAGAGCCAAGAATTTGTTGCTGCCATGACACAAAAGCAGTCAAATAACATTTGAATACCAAGCGAGTAGTGCAGTTTTGTATTGATGGCCAAATGAACTACACAGCTTTTCAGACGCATCTTTTGGGCCATAGAAATTGGCCAATTAGGGCCAATTATGTGACACTGGAGTAATAACTGCAAATCGAGCAACATTTTCAGACGCTCTTCAGTGAGCACAAAGCTGCTTAACCTTTCACTTTACATTATTACAGGTAAAACTGAGGAGAACTCACCTTTTTGCTAGTAAATAAATAAAATAAGTTGTCTGCGGGTGGAAGGGACTTTGGGACACTTGTAGTATTAGTTGTTGAAGCAGTTGTTGCTTGTAGCACGTGTACACTGTACACCAAGCAGCTGTTGCATTGCGGTAACAAGAACTTGAGTGGTAGTCGCCTGTAAAAGACCCTGTAAGCAAAAAAAGTTCATCAGCAAACAAGTTCAGCTACTTTTAGGTAAGCTTAAGAAAATCATTTATTTGTTCAGCTACAGGATCGTTGGAAAAATAGATTTCCCAGCTGGCGGCAATAAGTTATCTTTTACTTTTCTCCAAAAAAAAAAAACTTTTCCGCAAGTGCTGCTTGTGTTTGAGTTACTTGAAGTTTCTAGTTGCTCTGAGTTCTCAGTTCTCAGTTCCTAGTTTTGAGTTCTTATGTTTGAGTTTGTCTTTTTGTTGTTTATTCAAAAGTGCTCACGGCCTTATGACGACTCGGATACGTCCAAGTTCTGCTCGCTTCAAGTTATTTAATAAGCAATTAAGTAGATTTAATTAAAATGTCCGCAACGCCAGTGATTTGCATAATCAAAGGACCAAATCCGGTTTCTTGTTACATGACCGGCAATAGCAGGTGTTAAATGGCATTCATATTCAAATGGACTGGGACTACAAAGTGTTTTGCATCCACAATTTTGCACATTTTCAGCTTAATTAGCTCAATTAAGTTATTCTACGGAAACAAGCTGAGGTATTTGTGCTTTTAGCAAAATTAATAAATAAATCAAATCGGGGATTGTCTTGAAAGGAAATGTCGTTTCCTAGTAGCATTAGAATCCATCAAATGAGATAAATGAAATTGATTAAATTACCTGAAATCTAATTTAATTTTCCACTCCATCAGTTGCACAATATTTACCCAAAATGCAAAAAAAAAACTAATTTGCTTAATTTAATTATTGATGTCGTCACAGTGTGTGCAAATATTTATTAAATGGTTTTTCCCTCCAAAGCATTTCCATTATTTGCTTTGTAATAAAACTCAAATAAAATATTGATATTGTCATCAAGGGCAATAAAAATGTAAATTTAAAAAAAAAGTAAATTACAACAAATATTGGAAATTTAATTGATATAATACTTTAATAAATATTTAATGATTTTTTTATGACTGCAGATTTAAATAATTTCCATAAAGTTCGTGGGATTATTTTGTTCAGAAACGAAGTTTTCCGTCAATGTTATTAATTTCACTGCTGGTTTTAATCAACTTTTCATTGCTCACCTGGCGGATGGACCATAAAAAGTTATGAAGTCCCCAGAAGTAGAAGCTTTGATTTACTGTGAAGTGCACTAGGCATGCCCGCAATGTACCAACCCCAAAATATACTTAACTTTAATGAGAGCACTTAGTGCCGGATTGACAAAATCCAACCAAGACTAGTTTTAAGCGTGACTTTAAGCCAAAAGTACTTTAGCTACAACCGCACTGTTGGTAGTTGAAGAGTTAACGTTAAATTTAATGAAATTGCACTTTTATTTGTACTCTTTTAGGACAATTGAATGGAATTAATGGCAGCCAATCCCAGAGTCAACATGCCGGTGTCCACGTCGCTGGACAGCAATACCAATTGCTGTAATTGAGCTGTAATGACAAGTAAATAAATAAAGCGGAAAACCTTTTGCTACAAATCAACTCACCGGAAAACTCACAACATTGAACTGCAGCAAAACGAAAACCTTGAATTTATTTTGGCACAAAACGAGTCCCACTCTGTAGCTCCAGTAACCAACTCCAGCTCCAGCATGGAGTCCATTATGTCGACATTGCCCACGTTGACAAGCAACGAGGGTAGTCTATGGATTACCACGGCCCTCACTGAGGTCTTGGTCAACTCCAGTCATGGGGCAGCGGAAAATGCTGCTGCTGCAGCGGCGGCAGCGGCAACGTCAGCGGAGGCAGCCACATCATCAACAGCTGCAGCAGCCAAGGTCCATGATAAACATCCACATGCCGTAAATGACAACGACACTGACTTGAGGTGAGTGTGGAATCGTGTACGGGTTCGTTTAATGGAAACTGGGATTCAATTTCCTCTTTTTTGGACTCGCATTGATTTAAGACCCGAAAAAGTCGGAGAGTGCTTAAAGGGAATGAACTTGAGGATAAGGGCAGTTAAGGGAAAGACTAGTTCCATGGGGCCAATTAACCAATTGTGCACTTTGGTTTCATTAAAGATCCTCTCTAATTTTCTGTATTTAAAATAAAAACCTCAACCTCATTTTACTGGCTGAGCAATATAAATAAACTTTCGTAGAGTTAAAGAGTGTCTCTGTCAATCTCTCAAGTGTTCAAAAGAAGCGCTTACCAAAAAAAAACTAGTAAAAACACAAACCAAACCTCAAAACAAATTTATAATGCACTGCCAAAAAAAGGAAGATACACACAAAATGTCAAAATGTTGAACTTTTCGCTGAAAGCTTTTAGCTCAAACAAAATTTTTACAAGTGCAAACTGGCAGACATGACAACAACAACTTTACATTGCCAGCAAAAACAAATCATTTACAGTTATTGCTGCCGATCTCTAGCACTTGACAGAATAAGAATAAGCAACGGAATTAGCAAAATTGCAGCAGTGCACATACATGCACGCACACACACATGCACGCACACACACAAGCACAGAAGGAGCTACTTAAAAGGCACAGCAAAAATTAGCGCCAAGAACTGTGAAGTGGACAGCGCTGCTGCTGCCGCTGACCTCCTCTCTTTTGAGGTAACGAATTTACAGAGACAGGCAAATAGAGAGCACTGTTAGAAGCACTGTTAGGAGCACTGTTAAGAGCACTTTAATTAGCACTGCTTGGAGTAATTTAAGTTCTTTTATACCCATAACATAAGCATGTTGTCTTAACTCTCTTACAGTTCGTATCCCGGCTACATACACTATCGCGACAAGTACGATCTGAGCTACATAGCCAAGGTGAATCCATTCTGGCTGCAGTTTGAGCCCCCGCAGACGAGCACCTTCTATATCATGGCCGCACTGTACTGTCTGATCTCCGTTGTTGGTTGTTTTGGGAATGCATTTGTGATCTTCATGTTTGGTAGTCGTAAATCGCTGCGAACACCTGCAAATATATTGGTCATGAATCTGGCTATTTGTGACTTTCTGATGCTGGTCAAGTGCCCGATTGCCATATACAATAACATCAAAGAGGGTCCAGCACTGGGTGACATAGGTAAGCTGAAAAGGGTATTCCAAGCGAGTTAATGCAAGTTCCTTTGTCTCTGCAGCGTGTAGAGTTTATGGATTTGTAGGAGGCCTCAGTGGTACCTGTGCCATTGGAACACTCACAGCTATTGCACTGGATCGGTATAATGTGGTAGTGCATCCACTGCAGCCGCTGAGACGTTACTCCCGTCTAAGATCCTATCTGATAATCATACTCATCTGGTGCTATAGCTTCCTGTTCGCCGTAATGCCCGCACTGGATGTTGGATTGTCGGTTTATGTGCCCGAGGGTTACCTCACCACCTGTAGCTTTGATTACCTGAATAAGGAGACACCCGCCCGCATCTTTATGGCCCTGTTCTTTGTGGCTGCTTACTGCATACCGCTAACGGCAATTACCTACTCCTATTTCTACATACTCAGGATGGTCTTCATGTCCAACCGCATACAGTCGAGCAAAGACAAGGCCAAAACCGAGCAGAAGTTAACGTTCATTGTGGCCGCTATAATTGGTTTGTGGTTTATTGCCTGGTCCCCGTATGCCATTGTGGCCATGATGGGCGTCTTTGGCCAGGAGCAGCATATCACGCCGCTGGGCTCCATGATTCCGGCGCTGTTCTGCAAGACGGCCGCTTGTATAGATCCCTATTTGTATGCCGCTACGCATCCAAGATTTCGAGTGGAGGTACGCATGCTGATCTATGGACGTGGAGTGCTCCGACGCATGTCTACGACTAGATCTTCATACATGACACGTTCACGCTCCTCCTTCACGCACCGCTTTCGAGCTTCCTCGGGGGAGGCCGATGTACGAAATGATCCCTATATGCTGAATAATAACCTGATGATGGTGCCGGAGGAAACCGAGGAGAATGAGGAAATTATCGTAGTGGCTGAGATTAACAATTCCACAGCCACCAACATGGAACAAAGTAAGTTTTAAGTTAAGATCGTGATAACAAAACCCAGAAGAGCTTATCTGAAACCCATTTGAGATTCTTACCTTAAGTATTAAATATTTTTATATCAAAAAGATATTAAATATGTATGTCTAGAGCAGTACAAATGTAAGGTATATAAAACTCTCCTCTTTTCATTTTATTTCGCATTTAAAAGTCAAGAAATCTGGAAACATATCTGAGATAAGTAAAAGCGAGCAATTATGCAAATTAAAAATGCATTCATTCGCAGTCAGAAAATATATTTCACTTCCTGTTAAACGTTTCCATAACAAAATCTGAGCCAAGTAAGATACTTAACTATTGTATATCTTAACAATTGATGTCTGTTGCGATTATTACTGTTGTCATTGTCATTGTTGTTGTTGTCGCTAAGCTCCGAACGACTTTCCCACTTGAAGTAACATAATAATACAACATACTTATGTACAGCTAAAATTCGTGGTATATACTTATACCGTTATGTCAAGAGGTGTTCACATCGTGTTAGGAAATAAGTAAAAAGAGCTTACAAAGTATTTAAGTACGTCAAGTGAATACTAAATTTAGTACTTAGTTATCACGTGGTAACTTCCTATGCTGTCTTCTTACTGCCCTTCCCTTAAGGAGTAGAAGACATATGCAGTAAAGTGTATAGCTTTAATAAATTCGTTTGTCGCCATATAGAAATAGAAAGTCCATGTAAGATAGCAGCTCAGACTATCTTATAGCGTGTCTTGTGGTTTGATGGACAGCCGAGACTGCAGCTGTCAGCTTAAAGGACCTGAACCGCTGAAGTTGGCTTAAATAAGCCCCTATTGTTCCAGGCTGCTTTTGAAACAGTTTAACATGCATACAGCGCTTTGAGTTTGAATTTTCTATTATTTTGCTAAGGATATGAAATTAATTCTCTTGGGCACACACCAAAGACAAAGCGCCGCTGAAAAGATAACACAAATTCCTTACAAAAAATCGATACATTTGCTACTTTAATAATCCGAGACCAGATTTCCGAATGTAACCGAATTTTTACATGACAAGCACGACAGTATTTTCCATTATTCATTATTGTTTACATTAAACTCTACACGCAAGTCATCGGCAGTGTGAACACAGCATGGGAAAAGCAATAGTGATTTAGTTATAATCTGGCAAGGAATGTAGGCAGCAGTACAAAGGAAAAGTATCTTATAGATACATTGTATGATAAGTAACGTAATTTCAGGGAATATCCAATTAATCTCACAACAATACTAACGATTGACGATTGAGGCACAAGCATAAAGGCAAATCTCAATTGATTTCCGTTGCTGGCACATTGCATCCACTGAATCTAGTTGTAAGTCGACAATTTGTTAATTGAAATCGTCTTAAATTATAAGCCCATTGTCATTTCGAAGGACTTGGCAAGGAAAATGCATTGAAGCAAACCAAAATCACATTTGAATCAATGTTTGTTTAACAACACAAATTGTTACAATTCACATGTAAAACTCGATACAAAAAGTAAATTAAATATTTATACATCTATTTATATTTATGAATGGACAAATAATCAAAGTATCTTTGTTAAAATTGCTGTCTATTTATTAAATTTTTGTATATTGATGTCTATGTTAAGCGTGGTTGTTGGGCAAGGGTCTTAGCCAGGCCCACTGAGTACTTGTACCTTGCAACAAAAAGTTTGTTATAAAACTGAAAGCTATGCCAAAAAATAATTGATATTTATAAGTAAGCAATAAGTGTTCTGTGCTCTTAATTGTCTGTATATAAATGTCAACTTGTCAATATAATATATATATAAATGTATATGTATGTAAATCTGTGAACAACAACAAATGTATGTCAGTCATAACAATAGAACAATAGTTAAACACGCTATAAGAGACCTGGAAAAATTCTAATTACAAATGTAAAACAATATTTGTGGTAAGTCGATGTCTAAATACCCTTAAAGTTTCATCACAAACATTTCCTAAATATAAACTTAATTTTAAAACAAAAACTACATGAATTCTTACAACTCAAATTTACCATTTTGTTGTTTAAATTAGCCTCAAATGTTTACAGGATATACAACAACTAAACGGAAATTCAGCTAGTGTAAGTATTCGCTTTTGTGGCCAGGTCTAATTTGGTCATAGAGAACAATGGCATGAATGAAAAGGTATATGGTACAGTGTCCCAAAAACAATGCGCAGCTAAAGCAAAAGTAATTTAAAGTGAACTGCAAACAACTGAAACAAGAACTAAACTGAAGGCATTTAAAATGCATTGTCACAAGTTTACTGTTTAAGTTAGAACTGAAATCGCTTAAACTAAAGTGTATTTATACTATTTTCAATTAAAGATATTATTATCTAGTTTTAAATAGTTTAATTAACTAAGAGGTAAGTGAGCTGCTCAAACAATTACTTGAAAACAACTTTAATTAGCTTTAAGTTAATTCCCTAAACATACGAGTGTGTGGAACAGAATGAATAGCAGCTGCAACAGGTGCACGGCAAGGCGAGAAAATAGTTATAAAATGACTCAAAAAGCAGAAAAAAACACATGCACACATACAAATACATATGCAAATATGCCATCTCTTGGTAACTGTGATGGTACGCCAGACTTTTGTCTATGCAATGGACTTTAACTGACCGGCAACGGTAATGGCAACCATTGCCAAAGACAACGCCGCCTGCCAGTATTTCCCAGTATTCTTGTGAGAGAGCGCAGTGAGAGCGCAGCAAGCAAATATAGTTATACATATACACACATGTGATGTGTATGTGTGCATACGGAAGTGAGGGTGTCAACAGCTGAGAGCTGCGCCCCAGTATTTTGTTGTTGCAAATCATTGGCCAAGCAACAACAACATGAAGAACGACGTCGGCGCCGGCGCTAGCAATGCCGATGGGTTCGTTGCTGCTGCTATCGCCATCGCCATCGCTAACGCTGCTGCTGCCTCAGCCGCTGCCACTGCCGCTGCCGCCGTCGAAGCATCGTGTTCAAGTCAAGAGCAGACTTCACACGCAGCAAGCATAACAAAAAATTCAGTCGGCTTTTTCACGACGCACTCGCGGTTGTTGTTCCAAAACGAAATTTAGTGAAAAACATTTAAAAGTGCATAAACTTTAATAAGTTATTCAACATTAATATTGTGCAAATTAAACACAAAATCATGCTGATAAAATAGTGTGAAAATTAAATATTAAAAGAGCGAAAAAACGACTGAAATCTATGTAAGTGAATGTGAAGTTTCGCTGTGTGCCTGTGTGTGTATGTTGTGCCAGCATCCTAGCAGCGTAACTTCCACGCGTGTGTGTGTGTGCGTGGGTGATTTTGTTGTAACTGTTTTGTAAATGTATTTGGCAACAGCGCAGCTCAGTTTTTTAGGCGACTTAATTTAATTTCGATTTTTCAATGCCCTTTCAGGGCACAGTGTACACTGTACACCCGCATTTAGTTTTTTTCACTTTGTGTACACTCTGGTAGCCGGGCTCCTTGGCACTGTCAGCCTGAAGTCTCTACTTTGTGTATTATAACGGTACTTGTGCGCAACTGTGCGAGGCTGCAGCGCTGCCCTACCTCACTCCGTGCAGCTGAAAGCGATTTGCAATCAAACAACACTGAATTGACAGCGCTAAATTTCTATTGCTTTTGATGCAAAAACTTGCACAAAGTCTGAACAAGTAAATATGCACGAATGTATGTACATATGTGTGTGTTTTGGGTGTGTTGATTCGCCATATTGTGATTGTAGCCAAAATAAATATTGACCAAACAAACGTCATGTGCAGGAGGCACCGGCACAGTTTGATTGCCAACGATTTATCTCAATAATAAAACTCACACACACGAGCATACAAACACATGTATACACATATGCATGTCTGTTACTACTACAGGTTAAAGTTTGCTCGTTAATACACCCATAAAAAGGTTGGAAATGCGTGGTATCGTGACCCAAACTCATCAATCAATGCACTTACTCAACGTACACATATCATTTGCGAGCAAACAAAATCCAAAACACATACGCGGCGTATGCGTAATAATGCTGCATATCGAAGGCAGCTTTAATGCCGGCTCTTACATGTACATATGTATGTAAATCAGAGAACACTTTTATGGCTGCTCCAAAAGCTCACTGTAAACAGTGACAGCAAAAACAACAAGAACAACAATAGGCCGCTGGCGCCGAGACAAAGCGTCTGCCGCACTCCAAGCAAACAGTGACAACGATAGCAACAACAATTGAAGGAGACACAAATGAGCATGCAAAGAACAGAACTCAATGGTAAACAACGACTGCCTAGACACACCCAGGCATTAACAAGCCCAGCGTGTTGCAGATTTTAGACACCCCCACACACATTACACATACGACACGTTGCCGTCGTCGTTGTCGCTGCTGCTACCACTGCCACTGCTGCCTTCGTGCTGTCGTACTGTCGTGCAAGTCAAGTGATGAACGCCCCGACTGTTGACGGTTTTACTGTCACGAGTATAATTATTATCATTGTTGTTGTTGTTGTAGTTGTAGTTGCTTCTGCTGCAGCTGAATTTGTTTGTTTACATGAAGTCTTTGGAGTAACTTTGACTGACTGTGAGATAGGAAGAGAGTTAGAGAGGGAGAAGGGAAGGGCGGCAGAGAAAGTAGTATTCTGTTTTCCAACTCAAGCTCAGACATTTAAATTTATATGCATTTGGTAAGTGTTACAGTGAGCGAAACAATGGGGTATTTAGCCAAATTGCAGCTTGAAAACTTAACTAAAATTTAAATGTAGAATTTTTGAAAGTTCGAATGGACTTTAATTTAAGATCATGAGTACTTAGTTTAAGAAATTTTCATACTAGAATTTTTTTTCTATATTACAATTGATTTTAATTTAATTTTATTTAAAAGAAAACTTAATGTTTATCTTTAGTTTTTTGTTCCGGCTAAACTTAAATGTAAATATACTATTTAGCTATTACTTTTTTCGCTCAGTGCACGGCGTATACATAACAATGACTTGCCAAACAAAGTGCTTGAAATAGGATATCTTGATGAGACAGGACAGTTGGCTACATTACTATTTAACACCGACTGCCTAGGTGTGTGTTACTCCTAGCGCTGTCCGAGTGTCTGCTTGACATGCTGATAATTTGGCAGGTCAAGCGGTTAGAGCTACGCAACTTACATAAAATTAATCAACTAAACTGATTGTGCGTTATTTACACCCAACACTTCTGTTACAATTTCAATTTAATTACGTAAATTCACTTGATTTGCCTTTGTCTCCAAAAACAGCCCAAGATTTCAATCAAACTTTGGTCAGGCCTAGATTTTTAGTAACGCACTTTAATCACTTAATTGTCAATGGCATGTAAGTTCCTGCACAGGATTCACAGTGGAAAGTCAGTGGAAAATAGTTGCTTTCACGGTTCATTTACCAGCTACCGCAGGGTACGTGTTGCGGTTTATAAAACATGGTGTGAATGCTGATGGATCGGTCGAATCAAAGGCAGGCGAATGCGGTTAATGGCATCGAATGATGAGCACACGATATAGGCCCAGTCAAAGTCAAAGAAATTTAAGTGAAATTAAATCAAAACTAATTTGAAATTCAAAATTTTTCTGCTATTTCACTCTCATGCTTCACTAACTTTTTTTCATTCTCAATTTTTGGAGAATTTTAATTTCTGACTTTGCTGCTTTTTGCGTCGGCCGTTTCATAATTTAAATACCAGAAAAACTTTCATTGAGGAACAATGACGTCAATGTGCACGTTGCGTTTGTTTTCTATAGTTGTATGTATATTTTCTTTTTGTTTTTATTACAGTCGAACTGTGGCGCAAGAACAACAAAACAAATCGAAATACTTTTTCTCTCGCAGCTGCAGATTCACATATATAGCGGCAGCGGCAGCGGCATCGGCATTAATTAAACTGATGCGGCACCAACGGTAGCAGAGGGGACAGTGGGAGCAGTGGGGCACAGTTCTCTTTTTTACTCATATTCTGCTGCCTCCAATTGTGGCCCGCACCCTTTGAACAATGCTGCTGCATCCTGCAGTTGCCACCGTTCACTTTGCACAGTTTTGAGGCACTAATGACCGCGCGATTTGCTTTCTTTTTTTTTGGCAGCTGTGAGTGAGGAATGTATGCTGCCAAATTTAAATTTTTTATTTTTGAATTTATAATTGGTTCATTCTTGAAACGCAGCCCTGTACTCTGTCCCTGTCCCTCTTTCCTGCTCACTCCACGCCTCCCGTTTACCCCTATGCAGATTTCCAGAATTGCATTAAGTACTCAACAAGATTTCGAATGCAATACCAAATATACCAAATGGGCTTTCCAACGCCTATGTTTATTTATAGTGATAGTATAGCCAAATACGAATCGAGACCCAACACATACGCCCATCTGCATATGTAGAGGTATATATTCGACCACAGACCAATACTACGCTGATTGTAAACGCTGCTCTTCTGTTTATTTTCATAAGTTGCGAAAATATTTTCCAAGTAAACAGCTAAAATAATATTAAAATCAATTCTACAGATTCCTTGAAAATTAAAGCTTAAATCGAAGCTGATAAATTTAAGTAATCGCAGAGAAGGAAAGGCTAAATGGGTGATTATAAAGTTAATTATACCTTTGGCTATAATTTGACTAAATAATTATATAAAAATTTAAATATAAAAATTTAACTGATTTTTATATAGACACAAATAAATTAAAGCTGTAAAAATTATACAGTTGAAACACAGTTATTTAAATAAAGTGTTTAGAAATATAAACACCAAAAAATTTCCACTAATTTAAAAAAATTTTTAGACTAAACCTTCATATTAATTTTAAAATTCTCTGCTTGCAGTTTCATGGCCTAAAAGGAACTTGTCGCATTTGCTGGTCAAGGCGCAGTGAAGCGCAATTGTCGCTCAGAGTCAGCCACAACAGCATATACCCTGTAGTTTGGTCAGGTCTTTTTGGCATTTGACAGCTGAGTGATGTTTGAAACCCACTGGTTGCCCACCGCCTGCGGCTCTTTGGCGCCGGCATTGATACCGCCCGCACATATCGTGGTGCTCTGGTATTTTTGGCAGAACTATTCCCGCTTTGTGGATAGGCAGTTCTGCACATGCTCCTGCTGGGACACCGTTTTCAAGGGCCCCTACGAGTCCGGAGTGGCCGCCTACAAGCACATGTACTTCAATGCCACGCCCAACAGCCTCAAGATGTGGATACTCACCGTGTTTGCCGTTATTGCACTCTACGAGTGCATTAAGCGTCTCATCGCCCTAATCCTCCAACAGCGAATACGTTACTCCATGTTGTTTCTCTTCTTTCTGTCCATCTTCTCGCACTACTATGCCTGGTGGGTGTATATCAACTATTACAACGATGACTACTACAATCAGTGGAATCACCAGCTCTTCTTCACGGTAAGACACAACCAAACTTAACCTCTTTATCCATGTGCTAGGCCATGTCCAAGTCCAAGTCCTGCGTCTATTTATAATTTATTGGCAAAGTTTTAGCTGCAAAATGCGAAATGCTTAAAACTTACACAATATTGTGTCCGTGTTCGTGTAGAACTCAACTTATGCCGTCCGAGATGCACGTGCCCCACTTCTAAGCGGTGGCCACGCCCACAAGTGCCAAGTGCTAGTATGGATTCGATTCCAAGCACTCCAGATGGATTTATGTATAGACGTGGAAAAGTTTAGTGCGGCAACTTCAAACTTCTGCCAGCTTAATGAGTACCGTCAATTGGCCATCGAATCGAGTAGCAGTAGCAGTACTAGTACCACAAACCATATAGTTTAAGCCAAGTTCAGCTACAGTTGGTGTGGAAAGCTCAGCAAATAGTTTAAACCAAAAGCGCAGAATTCTATAAGGCTTTAGAGATGAGTTTAAATTCCATTGGAAACTGTTGAGTGTTTTTAAATTTCAAAAGGTATTTTTAATTATTATCTTGGGTACTTTTGAGACTATAAAAATTAAAAAAAAATTAATTTAAAATTTTTATAAATATATAAAATTAATTTAAAATTTTTATAAATATATCAAATTAATTTAAAATTTTTATAAACATATAAAATTAATTTAAAATTTTTATAAATATATAAAATTAATTTAAAATTTTTATAAATATATAAAATTGTTTAATTAAATTTTTATAAATTGTTTAAATATTAACAAAGTTATTCTCTTTGGTTTGGTGTTCGGTACTTTAACTTAAATGTCAGTTACTAAAATAAACTCTTTATTCTACTACTTACAGACCACTGAGCTGTTCTCCACGGTGCTAGTGATGCACCTCTCCAGCATCAACAATGTGGTGAAGCCCAAGAAAGTCTTTTGTATTGTGGGTATTGCACTGCTGCACATTTTAGCCGGCAGTTTTGACCAGTTCTTCATCAATGTGGTGCGTGGCGAGGGTGCAGCGCATCAGATAGTGCGAGATATTGGATTCATGCTGCCGGATCTGCTGCATCTCTTCGTGCCACTTTGGCTGCTGCGCAAGGAGCGTAGTGAAAACTTTGCAACGCGTCCATTTAAGCGGGATCGAAAGCTGCACAAGGATATAGCGGCCATGTTGTGCTGTGTATCGTTGCTGTTTGTGATCTGCTCGATTTTGTGAGAACACGTAATGCTGCGCGCCTACGAGGAGGTGCACGGCAAGATAAAACCTGCTCCGGATGCTGGCCTAACGCTGTTGAATCATTATCGCAATTTGGCCAACAATAATGTGCACAACTAAATGTTGGCCAGCAGGAAAAGGACGAAATGTGGATGTAATGGACTGTGGACAATATGCTGCATTACTTGTCAGTAAGTGGGCCACGCCCCTTATCAGCTTTTAGTAATCACTCTTATCTTGTGTTGCAATTCGAAGATTTGTGATAGTTTTGTGTTTTTGGGAGCATAGAATATCGAGGCATATATCTTAAATACTAAGTAGTATCAAACTTAAACTAACTTAAAACAAAGTACATAATCAAGACGTCAAACTGTTGGCTTCCATTTAGAAATGTTGACCGAAGCTCTGTTAAAACATATCCAGAATCCCCTCCCAACACCAACACTTCCCCACACACCCGTGCACTAGGCATAACTAGAAGATACTGTATCTTGAATCGAACAAACAAACGCTGGCTGGGTGCAGCTGATGAAACGTATATCGAAATATAGAAATACTTAAATTAAGTACAACGAACCGTTAGCATAAGCTACGACAAGGCGTAATTGAGTTATGATTAAATACATTTAAATAATAGATGACCTCGACACCAACTTATTGCCAACTATTTTGCATATTTTGTAACCCACCCAGTGTTAATCTATATCTTATCGCGTTAGTTGCGATTTAGACTGTTGTTGTATTATTATTATACTGACACAAATCGACAGAAATATTCCAGTACGGTAGTAGACAAAAGTTTAAATTCAAATTTACTAAATGATATCATTAATGAATAATAATTGAACCCTGTAGTAATCAAAACTAGCGTTAAACGATATTGTTAAACATTAAATCCATGCGATTATATTAAATATATATGGGAATAGCCTATAAATACTATGTATACACCAACACAAGTTCACACACGTATATTTTTAGTATACAACATTATATTAAATAAACTTTAAGAGACTGAAAAAAGAAAACAATTTCCCTTATTAATCAGTTAAAACAGTAAATCCATCAACTGGTAAGTTCATAAAGCAATTTTCAATTTTCATTTTGTATTTATAATTAAATTTATTGAAATTTGAAAAATCTTTATTATGTCAGTGTTTGTGTAAACACACAGTGTATATAGTAGTTCAAACCACATATACATATTTAAATATACATATATGCTAAAGTATATTTCAAATATGCAATTGCATTTTCCAAAAATACAATTCGTTTTCATTTCGTTTATAACTTAGCATTTTGTTGTACTACAAAATGATTCATTTGTTTCGTTTCTATATATTTTTTGTTTTGTAAATTAGAAGACATTTGAAATGATATAGTACATTATATACGTTAGAGAGTAAATACATATTAAATATAATGGAATGTCTATGTATATTTGTATGATACGTACAATACATACAGTAAATGTAATTGGCTGGTTGACAGGGGACTTAATATTACAATTGTAACTTAATTTGGTAAACAAAATAATGTATACAAAATGTCAACTAAACAAAAATGGACGGTCTTCAATGACTATTGAGATTACAAAGATTCAAAGTACAAATTAAGTCGAATAAAAAAGAATGCCATTAAATAACAAAAGTATAAAAATTTTAAAGTAAGCAGAAGGTGCTTAGCAACCAATTGTTAACCAAATTTCGAAGCAGGAAACTTGCCCAAAATAATTGGCAGTGTTTTGTGGAAAAGCCTTGATAATTTGTCATCATATCCTAATTCGTTTGATTGTGTAAGTGTACATATTAATTCTTTCTTTCTTTTCTTTTTTTTTTGATGAGTCAGTTGACTCTATTTGTGAGTGTTGCTGTTGTTTTGTTTAAGGCAATTGATTTTTAACAAAATTGCGTGTGCTCTTCTTTGTGATGATTGCACTTAGATGAAAATTTCTGTACGCTTGCGGACCTGGTGACCCGTGGTCGAATGAAGCACTGCATCATCCGGGTCATCAGCTCCATCGGCACCGTGATCCTCATGCGTCAAGTAATCGCCTTTGTGTCGGTGCAGATAGCGACCAATCAGGAAGAACATAAGGAACAGCAACAGGAGAAGAATTATCAGCAGTACTGTAAGCAAAATGGCAGTTAATAAACTAAATGCAATGATTTATATTTAAGCAATTGACTTACATGCCAGCAACACAGTGTTGAACTCATTGTAGGCCTTGCGTAGCTTCTCCTCGTCCACCAATGGAGGAGGACGTGTCTCAATTTCAATGGGTGGATGCGTTACCGGCTCAACACCACAAAAGTCTTCAGTCAATTGAGCTAAGAATAATAAACAATTGTAATAAACAATATAGATCGTAGAACCACTAGCTATAGAACACACAGATGCGTCACACTCAAGATTGTTTTAAAGCAAACGCTTGCCTTTCATGGATCCCCAGAGAGCTTCGGTAAAAAGCCGAACGTCATAGCGCACTGGAGAGCCGATCGCTTAGGAGTAAGTATGCATTTAATCCGATAGCGAGCAAGTGTTTCCTTGACGCTGCCGATAATGTGTTTGACTGGCGAGCGGAAAATTATGCTTTCGACAAAATAGCTATCGAGGGAGTCATAAATCTTTTTAAGGAATATGTATGGTTTTAGACCAGTCGCAAGCTTGTGTGACGCATCTATGTGTTCTACGCTTCATGAAAGAACTTTGTGTATACTCACTGCCCAGTGACTTGATATTTTGAGGAGGATTCTGTTGGAACATCAGCTTGAGAGGATAAATATCATCGAACTGTACACGAGACACACAACCAACGAAACCATCAGTCATCGAAACGTTTTTGCCAATGTACATGTACTGAATATTATTGAACTGAGCATCAGCCGAAGCCTTGATATCAAAGTGATACTCCACGGGCTCATAGTTATCCACATACAACACCACAGTGGAGCCACTATTCTTGCGCGTGAAGCGCACGTCGTGATATTGACCCAATCCGAAATGTTTTTTAGGGAATATGATTTCCTGACGCTCAAAGCCAAAGTCAAAGACACAACGCAAGTGACCTGAGTAATAAATTTATATAGAAAATAATTTGATAAAGTAAAAAAACATTTGTTAACGCACCTGAGTTGGAGATTTGAATAGTTAGGTATTCGCCAGTCAAGTTTGAAGAGAATCCCAGCAGGAAACCCTTAGGTATGGTCGTTGTGAAGCCCACGCGAATGTTTTCCGCAATTGTGGAACGGAAGGAACCCTCAAACTCGTAGCGTATAATCGAACTGGAACGCAAATTAACGCCAATCTCTGCAAGAAAAACAAACAATTTAGCTAGAAAGTAAAGGGAGACAAGACTACTTCTGTACCATCTGCACAAATGGGTCCCTTAAACGCGCTCCATCGGCAATCACAGCCGTAGCCATCGTAACGTTCAATGCATGTGCCGTTGTTAAGGCACGGATTTGATTCGCAGCGACCCACACAGCCTGTGCTGATGCCGTACAGACCACGCTTGGAATACTCCTTCAGATCCACCATCTTGCCATTGAGTAGAAGAGCACGAATGCAGCCAACATAACCATCACGATACTCAGTTGTGGCACCAATAACTAAATCCGAGGTGAGATGAAGAGCACGCACTGGACCTGGTGGTTCACGAACTTCCGCCTTAATGGAGCCATCGACAACCAGACGCGCTTCCTTGCGATTACGCTCCACACTCACGGTATGCCAGTTGTTGTCATTCAAGTGGTAACTGGTGCCCACATTAACACCAAGTGGACCGCTGCCTGCTTGGTATTGAAACTGCAGTTTGTTGCCGCCATTAATGCTCAGCTTAATGTAATCGGTGGGTCCGGTGGCATGGAACAGAACAGCGTTCTCCTGTGTGGTACGGAACTCCAAGTAGATATCGCCCGAGTGTCCCATGTCAAAGGGAGGTAGATTAATTGAGGCATCTGCTATGCGGAAGGTAACCACATTGCTAAACAGATCGTCGCCCTCGCAGCGCATGGGTCCAAGTGTGTAGCGACCTTGCTTCTCGTCCAGCGGCGTACCAGTGTCACCGAACTTGACTGCACGCACTGGAAGATGCTCCTTTTCACGTATATCACCGCCATCTTCAGCCCACTCCAGCGTATTGGAATCGCAGTTACACCACTTGGTGGGGTCATGACATTTACCCAGAATTCCGCACTCACATTTACGCGAGCCTGGCAAAGCACCTGCCCAATAATCCATAGGCTGATTGTTGCGCGAAATCCACCACGAGAAGGGACGGAAGTTGCCAGCTTCAGCTAAGAGGGAATTGAAATATAAGTGAGCATTGGAGCATACACTGCAAACGAATCTTGATACTTACAAGGTGAGTTGAAGAGACGCGAGGAGCGGCAGGAGTAGCTGAGACGCTGCCAGCAGCTATGTGAGCGATTGAGCAGAGCTTCGATTTGCAGCTGATTGGCATCATACATGATAGACTGTTCAAAGGAGCCCGGCTCCTGGAAACCATCAACCGTCGTTGTGTGCTCCTGGCTATGACTCAGTGTGGTTATCACTCGTCCATCAGCTGTAATCATTAGTTTATGCATAAGCTTCTATAAAAGTAAAATAGTGCACTCTACTCACAGTAAAACTCGCAGGTAACTGGGAATGGTTCCAACGGACCGCTGCCATCCACATCAATATTGAGATTAACACGCTGCTGAACATGCTGCACATTCTTCAGAGCTTGACAGGAAAGTGGATTGTTGGCTGGAAAAGGCAAAAGCGAATTAGTTTCTACCAACATTCAAGGGATTCCGTTGAACTTACAGGTGTGACAGACCGCACCAGCATATCCAGTGTGTGCACAATCGCAGAAGAACTCCATGCTATTCTGATGACAGACACCTTTGTGCTGGCAGGGATTTGGATTACAGCGATCAACCATTTGACAGGCATCGACAACAACCTCATCGCCACAGCAGACTTCCTCGCCCTTCACCCAATCCTGGGGTAACTTGTAGTTGCCATCGACTGAGATGAGACGCATACAGCCCACAAAACCATTCTTCTCCTTGCCACCAGCGATATAGTATAAAAGACCAGTGGATATTTGCAGATTCTTGGTCGTTGTCATTGGTCGTTGATCGATGTTGACAATGAGACGGTTGCGTTCGATGGAAAGCACAAACGAATGCCATTTGCCATCGTTGAACTGTTCATCATAGTTGTCCAGTATAATGCGTGGCTTGTCCTTGGCCATTAGATCGACCTTGACCTTTCCAAACTCCAAAAACACTTTGATATAACCGCCAGAATAGAAGTCATGATGGACCATGACACCGCTCTCCTCGTAGGTACGGAAATAGAAGGAAACATTCAGACGCTGCGAGTTCTCGTAACCTTTCAGCTTAACAAATGATCGTCGTGTGGTGAAGGTAACGGGGTAAATTGGAGGGGAGGGACATGCGTATATCGTATTCACTTTGTTGTACAAATAAGCCTCTCCCAGCTCGTAGCTGTCTTTCATGGTGCGTATAAAGTTCGTAGAGTTGAGATAAATGTTCTCTAGACAACCGGAGAAGTTCTGCTGGACAATAAGACCCTCCTGTACATTGGGCACACCACCCCACCAGAGCTCTCGGTTGAGATTCAAGCGACTAAATTCGCCTTGAATACGTCCACGTACAATGACACGATCCACAGAGAAGATAATGTCACGCTTATTACGCGAGATGACCACATCGTGCCAGACATTGTCATCCAACAGACTGCCCACAGAAAGCGATGTCATCATGCCTGATCCCAAATCCAGATTCAGTACCATCTTATTGTCTTTAAGCTGCAGTGCATAGTAATCGCCTTGAGTGCCACGCGAGTACATCATAACGCCATTGGCAAAGGCGGTCTTAAAGCGGAATCGTATAGACTCACGCCAAGAGGCAATAGGATCACGACGCAGATCATAGCGCACCAGACCAGTGCCATTAAAGTAGAGATTCTCCGAAACTGCAAGAGATGCGTGATATAAATGGTATGAATGATAGTTGATATTGAGAGTACTTACTGTATTCACAGCCGTAGAGCTCGACACGCATGGAGATGCGATCATGCCAACGCGTGGGATTAATGCGCACCCATTGTGCAATAATGGGCACCTCGAAGACATTGTAATGAATGGAATTGCCATCGGAGTTGCCCTTGAACATCTGTGAATAAACATGTTTAGTATCAAATATTTCAATGGTCAGAGCTTGGCAGTTAGTAACTTATTACTTAAGCTGTGTTTTAGTTAACTTTAGTTATTCAAGTTATTGGTTAATCACTTATTAGGCTTAGAACTAGGGTTAATCAAACAGTACCTGCGGCTCACTCGTAGGATTAACGTACGAGCGCCAATATTCGCCATCATCCGAGTATTGGACAATGTATTCCGTCACAAATTCATCCGTATGCATGCGTCCCATGGTCGCGATTTTACGCACCATGACCGGATCACGCATTTCGAGTGTTAGAAAATGATTATACGTATTCTCGACGGGCGTCCAAGCAGCGTTACCTGCACCAGGTGCAAGTTTAAGGGGTTAAAAGTTCAAGTGATCAGTTGGGTTAGAGCACGCGCATTAAATGTGCATTTAGAAAACTACTACTACTACAAAAAAACAAGGACATGCAAAAGTAAAATAACATAAAATAGGAGAAAAATAAATAAAAAGTAAAGTTATTGAAACTCAAGCCGTAAGCAAATAAAGCGTAATGTTAATACAAAATCTGTAGATTTATGCAGCTGTGTTGAGTCTTAGCTCATAATCAGGCTCAATTGTGTGATGCCACCACCATAAACACCACCAGCACCAGCACTAGCACCACCACCACACACACATACACATATATATATAGAGGCACAGAATTGGATTAGTGTCGTGTGTTGTTTGGGGGGGAAAATGTGGATAACAATACGCTTACCTTAGTGTTACCGCCCGGTTCTTTATAGTCGGCAAACTCGAGGTCTGTGATGCCATAACTAATCGTATATTCGGTCACATACTCATTGCTATGTGGACGTCCTTGCAGCGCAATGTGCGTGACATTCGTCACCAGACCCAAGTCAATAATCAGACGTTGATCAAAGTCCGAGCTCTTTGCTGACCATGAGGTGCCAGCTTAACAATAACAACAGTTAAGAGAATCAAAATAAAACCAAAAATATAAAATTGTAAACTTAAATGGCAATTCGATTAGCAGCAGACAAATGTTTGGGCCTTTAGTTTTATTGATCCTGTGCCAATTAAGAGAACATAATTTAAGGCCATTTCGCTTGACAGCTGCAAGTGGTCTATGCTGTGAACCCTACAGTCATAAAATCCTACAATCCTACAGCCCAGAAAGGTCCTACACAAGAGCAAGGGGTGAGTTCAACCCCCCGAAAATTCGCAAGGGTGTGCACGCTGTTAACACTAAATGGACATGGCAGGCGGACTGAGCATAAACAATTGTTATACAATGCCCGGGAATTCTGCTTTCATTGTTTCACTTAATGGGCCCGGTGTGTGACCAAAGACTGTGTGAATTATGTGTATATACATAAACTTGATCGTCGTCGGGGATTATACACAAATATATGGACTGCATTGCGCTCAACTTGGGTTCAATGCCACCTCAAAAGTTTCCAATCGACAAAACTTTGCTAAACTATTCGGAAATACCAAAAAACGAGTGGAACTACAAAAAAAAAACAAAGACGAACCTAACGACCAGCAGTGGCAGTCGCTACCCTCTTTATTCTTGTTTGCGCATACATTTAGCAAACAAATTCTGTGTCTGGCCCATGTCTGGAGTCCATTACAAGCGGGGAACGAGCTCCTACATTTGGGTTTATTGCCTTTTAATCATATTTCCTTCCGGCTTACTTAGCTTTGTTATTTTTAGCAGGCAAATATACATACTATATGCCGACAGCTGCCTGACATGACAGCCAGACATTGGAGCTATGTACACAAATGCCACTAGTGAGTTATCAAAAATATATATTACATTTATTTCCAAACCAAACATTATGCTAATTGCTAATCGTGTTTCTTCTGTGGCTTGAGCAGCGCCTGCTTGCAATAAGCCACCACTTCTGGTTGTTGTGCAGCTGCTCCGCTTTCTTTAATCAGATCCTCGAAACGCACAAACTCGAACTTTGCGTTCTCGTGTGGCAAACAATTGCGGAATGCGATGGCAGCGCAGTATTTTTGTGCTATTAAGTGCTCCTCGAAATGCCATTGGGTCATGGGTGTGCCGTTGCAACGTAGGGTCGTAGCACAGAGTGGAGAGACGGCTTCCTCCAGTGGATGCGTTGTGTCCACAGCAAAGCTTATCTTTTGTAGATCAACAGTTATGCCCACACCCAGCTCTTTGACGTAGGCCTCCTTAAGGCACCAGTGCCGCATAAACGCCTTTAGCTGTGCGCCTTCAGTGTGCTGTGGTCTGCCAATGTAGCTCCATTCTTGTGCCGAGAATTTGCTCTGCATTAGGCGAAAGAATTCTGCAAGAGATTTGCCACCACTGTACTCGATTTTCATGACATCCGTGCCAATGCCAAAATCTGAGTCATCGTTGATGCCCCTTATGCCAGCCAGCAGCACCAAACTGCCCTGATGTGATACATTGAAGCTTAGTGCATTTGTTGTGTTTATTGCGGCCTGTCCCTGACCCGATGCCTGACCCTGCGGCACCCAATAGGGCTTGCCGCGTACATCTCGCTCAAACTGCACTTGGTGATAGGGCTCGCTGCTGCACGTGCTCACAAATTTGCGCATTAATAGACGGCCAATTAAAGAGGACAGAAAGTCATCGATGAAGTGAAACTTCATCAGACGTGTCCGCTCCTCTGCCTGTATGGCGGCGATGGCATGAGTCAGCTGCGGCAGCGTGGGCGTCCATGTGCTCAAATCGAATGCCCAACGTGTGCAGATGTGTTTGTTCATTGGATTGCCGGTGCAAATATGATCCAAGTGTGGTATATTATATTATTAAAACTTTAAACATGTCGAATGTTTTCCCTTTACGCTTAATCAACTAATTTGCTAATAAGCTTCTTCTTACAGCTGTCAGCTGTCCATTCAGCAAAAGCGGCGACATAATTGCGACGAGTTAGCAAGGCTGACCAGCGAGTAGAACTGTCAACCCGCTTTAAAGTAAAGCTTTCAAATTTAACAAAATAAAATGGCGGCTAAATAAAGACAACAATACGAAAGAGCAAACAAATCAACTCAAAACAACTAGTATTTTAAAGAACAAAAGTCAATAACTATAAAAACTAAGAAGAAAAAAAAGACAATCGACTACACCATGAACTTACCGTTTAAACGCGCTTTTTCCGGACCACGCTCCGTTAGTGACGATGTGGCCGTTAAAACGGCTTTCTCCATCAGCGGTCGGTTGCACTCATAGTCGGAAAAGTAATCACTGAAGGAATCTGCAAAGAAAAAAGACACAAATCAGACAAGGAACAAGTAATAATGGCTTTGCTGACCCACTTATTGGCCACATTGCTTGGAAGAATACATATACAAAATCTTACACATTGGAACTGTCACAGGCGAAAATAAATGAAATTGAAAATTCCAAAATAAAACAAAACAAAGAATAAGTTTTCCGAATTGGACAGCAGCCAATATATTTGGGTTGCGTACATAATTTCAATTATAATTCTTTGAGTGGCATTCATTCGGAGTCCTTGGCGGCGTCGTGTGGCTTTTTTATTGTTTATTTTTACGAGCAATAAATAAATAAATAAATAAAGGGTAAACAACGTTGCATTCATTTCTTGCCGTGCAATTTGTTGTGTAGTCTTATCATTTGTTTGTGTAAATACATTTGGTTGCCATGACATTATGTTTATGAAAAGTGCCCACTTAGACTAAAAGAGGAGCAGGCGTGATAACAGGGCCCGGAAATCCTTGCGTCGACAATTGCGTCTGTCTCAGACAACCACCTTTCCCCGTTACCATCCCCACCTAGAACGATGGCGTCGCCGTCGCCTTTGTGGGTGCAGGTTTGTAAACAGTGTAACAAAGCAACCCTTAACAAAGGAAAGACTGTGCGGAGTTCATGTGCAGGTTAAGCTTTGACTTTAAGTTCTGAGTTCTGTACCTTGGGGAAACGTGTAGTAGATTAGCAAAAGTCAATCTTGATATATATCTGGCATACGCACCGACATATAGACTGTGTGTACTTTGGTAGGACCAAACCCAGTTAGCTAGGAGACCAGCAACTGTGAAAGGCACCTTAGGAAGGGAGTTAAGTAAACAACTGAAACACGCACGACATTTCTCGAAAATAATCAATAGAGTGAGATAGGAAGAAAGGGCGTAACGAGCATGAAATTTGAACTAGTTTCTCTGATATCTTAACTAAGTCGAAGAAAAACAATTTACCTTTTTACATAATCGGCAAGTTACACGCAATTCAAAAGTATTTCTACTATAACTCAACATGCCAATCACATTGTAGTACATGCATACATACAATGTTCGTACATACAATAAAATTAAAAATCTGGCTAATGTTCTCAATGAAATAAATATGACGTGACCGATTTTGAAAAGTAATTTCCGCCTGTTTGCCAACAACTGAAATGTGAAGTGTACATGATTCGCGCCTTGGCCAAGAAGTATTCATATATAATTATAAGCATGGAAATAAATTAGCAAAGAGTCTGCAGTCTATCCGTCCATCTGTCTATCTGTCTGTATTGCTCTCAATGGCATGGAAAAGCGATGAGCATTTTGGGGCAATTGTTTATTTTTAGTCATAAAATTTTTTCATATGAACTTTAAATGTTTATTGTTTTGCCAGCATATAATTCATTGGAACCAAACGTAACATTTCTAGATATTTTGGTAATTTAGTTGACATATGGGAGAAGGCACGTGTAAATGTGAATGCATTTTATTGTGATTAGCTAGCTGCTTATATGTGTTTTACATCGCATGCGCACTACAGACGCCGCACTGGACGCATGCAAAAACACCGGCAACAAAATGAATCCAATTTGAATTCACTTTACTTCAGTAATTTCGAAATTAAAAAAAAACAACGAGATCTAAGTACGAGTAGACAAAAAAAGGCGTTGTTTGTTGGTTTTGTTTTGCCAACGCTGTTCGTAAGCAGCGTTTGGGTCTCGTGAGCGCGAGAGCAAAGATTTAGGGAGCACAGCGAGCGCGATCGTTGTATTTACACAGAAAGAGAAACAGACGGAGAGAGAGAGCGAGTTTTAAACGAAGCACAAACAAAAAGAAAATGAAAATGACGAGTCCCCAGCGTTGGGGAACACGCCCTAAACATGGCTTAGAAGAATATATATTTTTATGCAACTAAAACTTTTTTCCTGTACAATATTTTGTTTACTGAACAAGTGTTTTAATGTTTTTTATTTCAAATAATTTTACCTGCTTGTGCGATTCCCACGCTGTTGCTGCATATCAGCAAGAAACAGCAGCAAATGGAAATTGTCGAAGTCGTTGCCCTTATTAACTGCTTCATTTTGGCTATTGTGCTAACAAATCACCCGTAAAGACTTATAGACACATTTAAACTTTAATTCAAATTGGCTTTTCACAGATCTATTCACAGTCAACTGCACTTATTGAATTGAAGTTGGTGCAGCCAAGTCCAGGCCAGCGGGGCTTCTTGTGTTGCCAACCCCGTGGTACTGGCGTCGTCAATGTGAACGACTTTTGAATATATCACATTAATTGATACTTTTATTTATTTAAAATGCACTTCTTTAATTTATGTAAACGACTACACTATTTTCGACACGCGCACAAGTTACTGGAGCGCTTCGCGTTCAATTATTATAAAAATAATTAACTCTGCGGGTTTTGATGACACACACACGTCTGTCTCTCTCGCTCGTTCTATTTTATGTTATGATGTTTAGCATCCAAAAACTCTAACAGTTCTGTGCACTGTTATTAACAGCGATAGCTTAATGTATTCTGATAAACCAGCTAATGTTAATGTTAAAATATAGCAATGTTTAAGGATGTTATAAATGAATAATTTTTGGTACGGAGCTGTTCTATTATACAGAGAAATACGTATATTTTAAGTGTTCCAGCAAAGTGCAATTTAGAAACAACACATAAAATTTAACTTGCGCTTAAACTTAACAGCTGGTAATAACATGACCAAAGGAGCAGAAATATTATCGATTAATTCGCTGGCGGCAAATGGCTAGTAGAAGGAAAAGTATTCCGCCCAAATTGTTTGTCGATCAAATCAGACAAAAAAATATTTGGCACTACATAACAGAAAATAATAAATTCAGTTATTTCAGATATATTTAAAATTTGCTGCTATATAGAACGCAGAAATCAGTATCAGGAGTATCCACACTGTATATTTGGCACTAGTGCGTTTACGTTTCTCTTTTTTGCGTTGCGTGTACATGTTTGCGTTACGTTTCGATCCCTTTCTGCTACGCCAGAAAAATTTGTTGGCGTGTTTGTCAGACGTTGCAAAGTAATTCGATTTTTGTGTGAAGCAAGAGATAATAAAATAGCGAAAATGTACGGCGGTGAAGACTTTGGAAACTCGGTGAGTGCCTGCAACTTAATTTCAAAGACGCGTGGCGAATATACACAAAACAGCAAGACTGGGACACAAAAAAAAACATAACCCAACTTTTGTTGGTGCCCGCTATCGTCAACAATGCAAAAATTTACTAATGCACAAGAAATACATTTATCATTTTAGGACTTTTACGATGACTACGCGCACACCGGCGATCCGCAACTGGATATGGAGTACGAGCGTAACTACTACGCCAACCGCATGCCGGAGAATGTCAAGTACTTCCTCATGAACTTCTGCCAGGCGATTAAGGAGGGGAATCTCTATGACATACAGAACATGTATGAGAATACATTCCCGCAGATCAGCGATCATCATTTTGATAAGAGCGCGTGGCCAGAGGAGCAGGAAGTTGGTGCCATTGTGGACAACGATAAGGTGTTCCTGATTCTTTACAAGGAGCTGTACTACCGCCACATCCATGCTCGCATTCCTGGCGGTCCCAAGCTGGAGCAGCGCATCAATTCATTCTTCAACTACTGCGATTTCTTTAACTTGATCATTTCGGCCCAGAATCCTGTGATGCTAGAATTACCCGACGTCTGGTTGTGGGAGCTGGTTGATGAGTTCGTGTATCAGTTCCAGAACTTTGCACAATACCGGTAAGTCATCCCGCAATACTCTGAAACGATAAAATTTAATATAATCTCAATATTTCCCGTAGTGCACGTCTGACGGACAAGTCGCAGGACGAGATTCAGCAACTGTGTGTGAATCACAGCAACGTTTGGAGCATTCTGTGTATCTTGAACGTGCTGCACTCTCTGGTTGACATCTCGAACATCAAGAAGCAGCTGGAAGCCATCTCGCAGAGCGTTGATCCACAAACCGTTGCTGGTGACTTTGGTAAGCTCGGCTTCTACAAGATGTTGGGCTATTTCTCTCTCGTCGGTCTGCTGCGTGTGCACTCTCTGTTGGGTGATTACTATCAGGCCATCAAGGTGCTGGAACCCATTGAAATCCACAAGAAATCTGCCTATTCGCATATACCCGCCTGCCAAATCTCCACGTCATACTATGTTGGATTTGCGTACATGATGATGCGCCGTTATGCCGATGCCATTAGGACCTTCTCGGACATCCTGTTGTACATTCAGCGCACCAAGCAATTGTACAGCACTCGATCCTATCAGAACGATCAGATCAACAAACAAGCTGAACAGATGTATCACTTGTTGGCCATTTGTCTGGTGCTGCACCCGCAGTGCATTGATGAATCCATTCAGCAAGTTTTGCGCGAGAAGAACTATCACGATGCCATGTTCAAGATGCAATGTGGTGATCTTGATGTCTTCAAGTCATTCTTTGGGTTTGCATGCCCACGTTTTGTTAGTCCCTGCCCACCTGCCGCCGATGCGCCCATGGAGGACTACGTTAAGGATCCAATGGAGCATCAGCTGCTCGTCTTCATGGATGAAGTGCGCCAGCAAAAGGATCTGCCTACCACCCGCTCATATCTGAAACTCTACACCACATTACCGCTGACCAAACTGGCTTCCTTTATCGATCCCAATGCCAACGACGATGACGTGTCGAAACTGCTCATCCGTTTGCTCTGCTTCAAGCACAAGATGCGTAACTTGGTCTGGAGCAAGGGACCCAGTGGCCTCGAGGGCAACTTTAAGTCCGGCTCAGAGGTGAGTTTAACAAGAGTTGCCAGCATTAGAAAGTGTCTTAAATGTCTTTTGTTACAGCTCGATTTCTATATTGATGATGATATGATCCACATTGCAGACACAAAGGTCTCACATCGTTATGGTGACTTCTTTGTGCGTAAAATAATGAAATTCAACGATCTGAATCGCAAGCTTAAGAACATCAACATTTAAACGCTAAAAATCCATCTACTTTGTAAACGTTCTTGAACTTATTTAATATTCCAAACCTGGACTCTTTTTGTTTTGATACCAATAAAAAACACAGAATGCGCCGCAAAAAGAGCAGCGAGAGATCAAATCGATGGTGTTGTAGTTTTTAACATTTACTTTATTTGTTAACAATACCGTTTTGTTATATAAAATTCGTATTTCTATAAGGAAATTCAATAATCTACACTTATCATGCATGCGAATCTTGTTTAGTTATTTGTAGAAATCCAATAATCAGCTAGCAGCAGTTACTTACATTTAATTTTAGTTTTGGAATGTGCGTATTGTATAAATAACATTTTATTTTCTTGTTTTTTGTTTATCATGTTCGTTTGCTCAGTTTACTGTTTTCGAAAACAAAGTTAAAACAAAATCATTCTTTGGTAAATTAACAAATGAGTTTAGAAAAATCGTTTAGAGAATAATTTCACACACAAAGATTACAGGATTATAAATTAAAAAGAATATTAATAGGATTACAAAGTTTGAAACTTAAGATTAGTACACTTTATACACGAAATAACGCTTGCGCTTTTCCACTGTGCTTTCACTTAGTGTGGACTTAAGACTTAATTCTAACACTTAATGAAACAATTTACAAAATTACGGACTTGATTGTGGGATTCAGCAGTGCTGTCGTCGCTAACCGACGCTCACATTGCGCTGATTAACGTCGATCAGATAGATGGCTTTGTGATTCTGCAGCACAAAGTCAACAAATGCATTTATCGGTGCAATCTCCTCCAGTGAAGTGCTATTGCGGCCCGACCACAAGAAGTTCGGCCCGAAAACAATAGCCAAATTCGATGAGGTCATCTTGTTAAGATCCGCACAGTCCACGACGCGTACAAGAAAGTCGACAATGTATTTAAATAGCTCATAGTTCTCCTCGGGCAGTTTTTCGCGTATCAGCTGGGTGACATTACGTGAACGCTCCTCCTTGGGCCAGTCTAGGAATTTGGTCACATCATCGTACAGCTCAAATGTTAGCAAAGGCTCGGTTAAATCTCGTAGAAAACTCTTTAGTAGACCCGCAATCACATGCACATTTACACTGCTGAGATCAACATCCTCGCCACGATTGACACGTTCCTTGAGGGCCATAATCTCGGCATGATTACCGGAACGCCTAAAGATGCCCTCGGTATCGATGACGCCCGTAATGGAGAGCGAGTCCACGCACTTGCGCACAATCGGCGGTATGGAATTGAGGCATGGGCTGTGCATAACGATGAATTTCAAGGGAACACCAAACTGCATCGTTGGCAGCCCATTTGGGGTTGCTGCCTGTGACACAACACGATTGCGAGCGGGATTCTGTTTGTCGTCAAAGTCACAAATGGTGTCCGGTAGCTTCAGCTTGTTCAGGCCCAACGCCTGACGCAGCTCATCGAGGCTGGATATGTACACTAGCTTTTTGCGAAACTTGTCGCTAATAAATGGACTAAAGAAGTTCCAAATAATACGTATGAACAGCGTCGGATGCACCACATACAGCGTCTTTAGATTCTTGCGAAAGTTACGATCCAGCTCTTTGTACGAGTTCCACAAGAATTGCGGCGATGGCTTGTTGTCCTCCTTGAGTCCCCGATGGAAGTAGACAAGTATGTAATCGTTCTCCACAAACGGTTCAATCTCTTTAATCACTTGGCTACAAAATATAATTAAAAATCACCTTAGTGGGTGGCTTGGAATGATTTTATATAAACCTACTGCATAAATCCACCCAGCTGGGCCTTCTCCGGAAAACGAGAGGCGTAAATACCAAATATATGACGTCCTTGCTTATCGGTGCCCAGGAAATCACAGTTATTTTTGACTGCCTGAAAGTTTTCCAACTGCTCGCGCAGCTGATCCTCGAAATCGTCTTCCAAAGGATTCACAGTTTCTTCGCTCTCAAGTTCAGGATCTAAATAAAATATGGGATCATTAATCGACTAATCGAATCGAGCAGTTCCGTTATACTCACCATCGGTTAGCACAAAATCACCGACCATAACATCTTCTATGAATAAATCAAGTATTTAGTCATTACACGACGTTTACATTACATGCAAATAATAATTATAAATGTTTATTCTTACTCTCAAGTGGCGCTGGGGTCAATAGCTCTGTATCATCAAATTCCAGCTTTGGCTCGCAGTCATGCAAATCGGATAGACTTGGCAGCGGCTCCTCCGAGTTGCCCACAATGGAGTTAATGGCTGGGCCTTTTAGTTTTATTCATTTATTCAGAGTTTTGTTTTGTGCATGTGCGTGAGAAAGAATAATTGATTAATCTCTTAGGATTTCTTAGGGAGTGGTTACAAATTTCAAAAAGTTAATCTTACAAGTAATGCTTTTCACTTAAGTATTTTGACGGCCTTAGGCAACAAGTTAGTTCGGATTTGTGTGTAATTGAGTATAAGTGAATAAACATGAATCAGAAAGAATTTTTTTTAATGAGTTATCGGGCTTATTAAACGTATTGTTTCTTATCGAATTCAATTAATTACAATATTTACAAAGAGAGTACTATAAAGAGAGAATTGGCAAGGAAGAGAGCGAACGAGCGAGCGGGCGAACGAGTAAAATGCAAATACAAAGAGAGTTAAATTTACATTAAAATTCAAAGCCACACACAACATTCACAAAGGTTATTAAACAACAAACAATTCAAAAATAGCAGCTGTTATCGCAAAAATATGTACAATACACGAACAATATTAGATTAATGCAGTTCATTTATTAAAATTCATTCATAACTACCATTCACGGTAAACAGAGATGAGTGTGAAACCAGTATTTACAGTGGTTAATTATTGATTTGAACTGTGGGTTAGTAGCACAACTGGATACTACGTATAAACAAAGTAAGTTCGTTTAAAGGTTAGTCTAAAGCAAGCCAAGAATCGTTTACAGTTACATTTTATTCTTAAGCGAGCGCAAAAGCATTCAAAGTAAAAATAAACGAAATAAAAAACTTAGTTTTAAAACGAAATGTACACTAAAAAATAACGCCTGAATTGTTAGACAGCGGATCTTACCTGGTAAACGCGTTGGAAAACGTGAATTGGCATCCATTGCCCTAAAGACGAATGTGTCGCTGTCGTTGTGCAAATTGGCTGATAAAAAACGACGACAGCTGAAAATAAAAAGAAATAAGAAAAAAAACATTTCGAATACATTAGCTTTAAGTGGGTACACAAAACTACAAAACTTCGATGACGTCACTTCTCTTCGACTTTGGCAAGCCATGAATAACATCAACGTTAGCTTAAACAAGTTGTTACTTGCTCTTATCGCTGCCTCTGCTTCTGCTGCCGATTATTTTGATGACCGCTGATTCATATTTGTCTTTATCGCAGTATGTGACACAACACAACACAGCAACAACAACAACAACAAGAACAGGAAGAACAAGAATTGCGTAAAGCAAACGATTTATTTACATTGGATAGCAATAGGTTATATTTCTTACTCCCATTGGCATCGACACGGCAATTGGTAAAGTTCAAGTCAAGCCGAGGCCAAAGCTAAAAAACACTTGCACGCAACGCGCAGTCTTAAAGGTGGTAGGAGGCAGAATGGCGGCGACGCCTACGCCCACCACCAAAACAAACTACAGTATTTTGCATATACATACAAACACACACGTATGTATGTAGTGCTACGTTCACACTGCGCCACTCACTATGCCACTATGAAACTGAGCTGGTACGCAGTGTGAACCTGCCATAATATGTACATGTTTACATTAACGGACATTTAACTGACACATCGACTAATGTTTAAAGTTGCTCTATAAATAGATAAATAATTCTTATAGTGCAAGACATCTTAAATTATTCATTGAAAGCTTGGTACTATAAAATCTTGTGCTTTGCTGCGAAGACAAGTACATTATATGCTCACATACATACACATATACTGAGTATATAAAGTAAAATGAATTGCAATCTTTGTTTTGTTGCACAAGACACAATAAAATGTTTAACACAACGATGACAGCTTTGGAAAAAGTTATCATTCCAAGAACTGCGCATTTACTGACAGCACAACTACACATATTGTATTATTTACTTTATTTTGTCAGTGAGCTTTTATCAGCAACAGCTCAACGGCCCACAAAAGAAAAACTTAAAGTTCACAATGATTAGCAAATTATTTGAAAAATTGACGACTTGCTATGCACTTTGCTGTACCGTAACTTTAAATAGTTACCTATGCCTTGTTCACTGACTTTTATTTTCAATAAAACAAATTACGTTAATTTTGATGCTAGACGAAAAAACTTTGTGTTTAACTCTGCATTTGCGCCAGAACAGGGTTGGCAAATCACTGAGGGTGACTTTTGAGCGAGGGCTGCTGAAATTGCTGAGCAGTACTGAGTTGCAGAATACCGATTCCGATAAATTGCGAAATGTTATTTGTAACTTTTGACTGTTTTTAAAATTTTTTTAGTTTTCGATTGCTATATTTTTTTTGAAATATACAAACTTAATTTAAAAGTTAAGGCAACAATTGTCAGATTTAACACTGTCAATATCGATAATAGTTATCGAAAATTTTGATGGAGCACAACAAAAAAGTTTCCCCAGCCCTGGATTGACCGACTGTTCACGTTATTTGGGTATAAATCAGAATAGCGTAAATTTAAGAAAATAAAATGGTTGGTTGGAGCCGTTTGCTGTTACCAGCGGCACAATTCGCCAAGAACCGTGCAGTGCTATTAACGCCAGCCACCCGAAATGGTAAGCATAACGGAAACATTGCAAACAAACTGTAAACAGAGCCTTCATTACGCAACCACAACCAATACGATTCCTTTCCACTGGGCACTCTTGCAGCTCTGCAGCAACAACTGCGCCAAATGGGCGGTGATCATGGACACCATCACATGACCATAAAGCCCTCGCGTTTCCAATGGGACAAATTCAAGGATTTGCTGCACTTTTACGTAATGATTGGCATAATACCAATCACAGCTCTTGTCTTCTACGCCAACGTCTTCGTTGGACCCGCTCAGCTCGCTGAAACTCCTGCGGATTACGAGCCCAAGCATTGGGAATATGAAAAGGTGCCAAAAGAGAAGCAAATTAAATCAACTATTACTAATATACACCTTAAATCTTTCAGAACCCAATTACACGGTTTATTGCGCGCTACATATTGACCTCGCAGCAGCAGGAATACGAGAAGGCGTGTCACAACGTCTACGAGGAGAACGAGAAGGCGCTTATCCGGTAAGCGTTGAACAGCTCTAAATGAAGACAAGTAATCTGAAAGTGTCTATCATTGTTTACAGCCGACTAGAGGACGAAGTTCGCCGCAAAATGTCCGAGCGTAATGATTATCAAGCCTATTATTACCGCCCAACAGTTGCTAAATATCATAGAGTATCCAAAGAGGCTGCCGATGAGCTGGAGGCACTGCGTGGCGACTAAGGAGATGGCCCAACTGAACTCCAGATTTCAGTTTATTTTGTTTTCAAATGTGGTCCTTTATAGACATAATTAAAGCCTCGAATTGAGGAAATAAAATGTGAAATTTATAAAGTTTTCAAAGTCAGCTCATACAATTAAATAACATAAACATAAACGTAGACAAATAAATACTTAAATGTACAATGCACGCATCGATTTAGCCCCACGCCTGATTCTTGCAGTAATAGAGCACCAACTTGCCATTTGTGCCGTGGCAATCGTAGAGGTTCTTAATTATCTGATCTGGAGCAGGGGCAAATGTTTGATTGACATAAAGAAACTGCAAGAGAAACAGTTTTAATTAATTTACTTGTACTCTTTTGCCACAGGAGCTACTTACTATTTGTTCATTGGAGTCCAGCTTAAGGTATTTGTGTATAAACTTCTGAATCCAACTGACAGTCTTGTTCGGATCCACTGTCCACGTACGTTTCTTTATAATGGGCACATTTCCAGTTGCATTCAACAAAACGCAGACTACAAAGAATAAAAACAATAAAGAGAATGTCTATATGTATGTACTTTGATGGGTAAATCAATTCTTACTTTTGGCCGCATCTTTATCGGTGGGTGTTGTGGAGGTGATGGATGTTGAAGCCGCCGCTTGAGTATCCTCCGAGTCCGTCATATTGTTGGAATGTTTGAAATCACTTTATTTATTCTTGTTTTGCTAATAGTTATCTCTGCATCAGCAGCTTTTGTTGTATTTGTCAGCAAGGGATGCATACGGAACTAGATAGAGAATCCGATGATAGTTGAACAAAAGTTCATCGATAAATATATACATATTTATCGAACTAGTTCGACTGCAATCGCATTCATCACACGTGCAGTTGTATTATCAATAAAGCAAGGGGAAACAATTTATAATGAGTAACAAGTTATTTGATGGTTCTGACGAGGAGGCGGATGATCTGCAGATATCCACAAACCAGGACTATGCCAAGACATACAACAGCTTGCGGAAGAAAGAGTTGCTTCAGAAATGTAAGCCCATTTAAGTTATGAATTCCTATACAAATAATTGCTAACGACTTGTTGTGCAGATAAAGATCGTGGTCTGGATGTATCGGAGTCGGAGCTGGACAGTGACAGCGAGTCGTCGTAGGAGGAGGAAGTAGATGTTAAATTTGACCAAGACTTCTTTAAAACGCTAGCATCGCTAAAGAGCAAAGACCCCAAAATCTACGATAAAGAGACTCGATTCTTTGAGGAGGACGATGAGGATGATGACAACGAGGAGGAGTCGCCGAAAAAGAAAGCAAGCAAGACAAAGCCAGTCACCTTGAAGGACTATGAAAGAAAAGTTATATTAGAACACAATGGTAAATTTGAGAGCTCTGACGATGAAAAGGAGGATGATGAGCAGTTTGAGCGTGCTCAGTCGCCAACGGCAGTGGAAGAAGAGCAGCGCCTAAAGGCAGAGTTCAAGAATGTTATGGAGCAGGAGGACGACGGTGAAGATGAAGAGTTTGGTGGCATCTTTAAGAAACGCAGCAAAACAAAGGCACAAACGGACGCCGAGGAGGCAGACTTTGCTAAATGGTTGGCTGGAAAGCAAGCAGATGGAGAGATTGAGCCTAGTACGCAACAGCAGCTGGCTCCTCTCAAACAGTACTGGAATAGTAACAAGCTCACACAGGGCGAGAGTTTTCTACGAGACTACATACTAAACAAAGGCTATGCGAATACGGACGCATCCGAGATTCCTACGTACGATGAGATCGTCGGAGACAATGCACCACTTTCTGACGATGAACAGGAGCTAGAAAAGCAGGCAGAGTTTGAGCAAAAGTACAACTTTCGTTTTGAAGAGCCAGATGCGGATTTCATCAAGCGTTACCCACGTACCATTGAGCAATCGATTCGACGCACGGATGATAAGCGAAAAGAGAAGCGCAAGGAGCTGAAGGAGCGCAAGCAGGTGGAGAAGGAACAAAAAATGAAGGAACTGGATCTGATCAAGGATATGAGAAAGAAGGAAATAGAAGAAAAGATTCGCAAACTGAAGGCTGTCACGGGTAACGATGAATTGGGCTTCCGGGACGATGAACTCGAAGAGGATTTCGATCCTGAAGCACACGATCGACGTATGCAGGAACTATTCAATGATGATTACTACAACGTGGATGAGGGAGAAGAGAAACCAGAGTGTCCATCGGATATAGAAGAATTGGCCCTCGAGGACTGGGACAACTATGATCCACGACAGAACAATGGAGCTGGCGATGAAGATGCGCATTGTGAGGACGATGATTTCAATATGGACTGTGACTTTGATCCTGCCGCAGCCAAGCAGCAGCTGCAGCAGGAGTTGATTGAAAATACACGGAGTCGAAAAGGTCGTAAAGGAAGACGCAATCGATTCATGGAGATGATTCAGGCAGAGAAACCAGCATTTAATCCAGAGGATGAGAAAACCTATGGCGAATATATCGATGAATACTATCAACTGGACTATGAGGACATTGTGGGTGATCAGCCATGTCGCTTTAAGTATGTGGAAACGACTCCAAATGATTTCGGACTAACTATCGAAGAGGTACGGCTCAATTTGGTTTAATTAAATGGTTACTTAGTTAATAACTGATCTTATTGCAGATTCTGTTGGCCAAGAACAAGGAGCTTAATCAGTGGGCCAGTTTGAAGAAAGCTGTGCAGAATCGTCCGGATTACGTTGAGAAAAAAGAGCAGCGTTTGTACAAAATGAAAGCCAAGAACGAGGATCTCAAACGCAAGATCTTTAAGAGCTTGTACGGCGATCCGTAAGTAAACTAATCAAAATCACAAACAGTCTTAACTAAACTTCTTATTTCATACGTTTACAGCTCTGACGATGAGGAACAGACAGAGGAGCAAAACGAAACGAAAGCGACTGTGGCTGATGCCCCTGAAACACCTGTAGCACCTGCAGCTCCGGTGACAGAACCAACCTCCGGAGAAACTCTTTCTAAGTCGAAGCGAAAGCGTCTCAAGCGAAAGGCAGCGGCGGCGGCAGCTGGATCCAGTGATGCATCAGCAATCCCAAACAAATCAAGCGCTCCAGCCACGATAACCAGTGGAAGTGAAGTAGAGAAGAGCACAGACAAACCGGTTGAAGCCCCAGCACTTCAAGAGGCATCGCCAAAAGCTAAGCCTCAGAAAGATGCACCCAAGGCTGAACCTCAGAAAGATACACCGCCTCCCGCCAAGAAGAAGAAGTTGGAGCAAGTGCAGCAACCCTCGAAAAAGCCTATAGAAAAAGGAAATGGCAAAAATCCCTTTACTAAAAAACAATTTCCCAACAAAAATGTAGAAAGTTCAAAGGCAACAGGTGGCAATCCGTTTGGCAAGCAAACTAAACCCTTTGCTAAAAAACCATTTCCCAACAAAAATGTTGAAAATTCAAAAGCAACCGGTGGCAATCCATTTGGCAAGCAAACTCAGGCACAACAGGCGCCAGTTGAACAGACAGCTGGGTCAAACCCGTTCAAGAAAGCAGGCCAGAAGACACAAGCACCACGACCAGAAAACGGCGAATTCAAACCTCGTGCCAAACCGGACTTTAAATCGCCACGCCCCAAGCGGGACTTTAAATCTTCACAACCCAAACGGGACTTCAAATCCGCACGACCCAAGCGAGATTTCAAAGGAAAGGGCAAAACAAACAACTCCAATCCTAATGGCATCACCGACGATCGCCTCAAAGCCTATGGCATTAATCCACGCAAGTTTCACAATCGCCAGAAGTATGGCAAGAAGGAGCAGTGAGATTTCCAGGACATGCGATATTATTAATTATAATTATTTAATAGTCGAGTCCATCTTATGTAAATACAGATTAAAAGAATTCAAATATTACACAGATATGAGTTTTAAAAACATTATTTTATAGTGACCGGGCTAAGACGATGTGGATGTATCCACGGGCTGCTCTGCATCGGTAGCGTCGGAGTCATCGTTGGCACTGTGGGCGTTTTCATTGTCCGTCTGCAAGGTGGGTGATCGATCCAGCTGCAATCGTCGTTCCTGGATTCGCACACACTTGGGACAAATCATGTTCTTGCGGGTCAAACAGGCGCGGTGATAAATCGAGTTACACTGATCGCATTTGATGCAACCATCGTCGAAGGGAAAGATCACCTCGTTGTTGCTGCATATTTCACAGATATAGGCTTTGGCCAGGCACATGTCGCAGGCACGGATATGAGCGCCAAACACCTTGAAGACACTCTGTAGGAACTCGGCCAATGCGCCGGATTCAACCTGGATGAGATCGCTTAGCGAATAGAATTCATTGGACTGCGCCAAATGGCGACGACCGCCCAGTTGTTGGTCGACAAGTTTTTGCTCAACGGCTACCCTACAGGCAGCCAGATATTGTCGCATGTAGATTAAGTTTTGCCTCAATTTCTTGACAGTGCAGAGCTTCTCAAGGAATACGAATAGCTTGGGATTTTCCTCCTCTAGTCGAATAAGCGGTTTGTCCAGAAACAACTGGATTTCCTGCAGACCAGTGCGTGAGACACGACGAGGTGTAAAGTCCCAATTGTGTACAATTCTAGCGGGGATTAGAAAGCTATCATTCCAGTGGCACGATGGACAGTAGTAAAGACCACGATAATCACATAAGCGTGGCTCAATCCAGGAGTTCTCTGCAATAAAGAATGATGAATCTCCAGTTACTAAAATAAACCACAAAACTTACTGAAATTCAAGAGCGTAGAGCATTCGGCACACTTATAACGTTGCTCTGAAAGTCCAATCTCTGGACATATTTCGTTGATGGGATACTGTCGTTCCGAAGCCAGAACATGAGCGCACACACGCTGTACACTATCAATGCACTTTTGATGCACCAAATAGTTGCAGTCGCTACAGATGTAGGCGGATTGGACAACCCGCCAAATGATTCCCGTGCAGTAATCACAATAATAACGCTTGGCGGCCGCTTGCAACCGATTGCGTGTGCTCGGATAATGGGGCACGAAATGGTGTCCCACCACGGATTTGATTGCATTCATTACCACCACATCGTCGTTGGCAATTGCCTGGGCTTCCTCCAGCTCCTGCAGCGAGTACCTTAAGTCAACCAAATGACGGACCAGCCATCGTCGCTCCTCGCTGCATTCGTCGCTTAGCAGCACCAAATCACGGCTGTGTGCAATGGCTGCCTGCAGGTCCTGGATATTGGCATCCGATGTGAAGATTAGTCTCCATTGCTCCTTTATAAGCGATGCGGGTATGGGCAACGCCTTGTAGTCTGTGTGCTGTGGGGCGCTTTCCTCGGAGCCAGATGTTATGGACTGCGAGTGCAGGAAGCTGGTTGCTGTGGATGCACTCTCGTTGACAAATTGTGCTACTGTGCCGGGCAAGCTAGTTAGACTGTCACGCCAGGAGCTCATTTTAGGCTCTTATACCTTGACTATTTCAATTTACATATGTAGATGAATTTGCGTTTCGCCTTTGTTTTGACAATGCACAAGTGTTGGATAAGGTTATCGGTAACAGTATGTTGCATTTACAGTTCCATGTTCTGTTATTTAACTTAACCTTTTGAGTAATTCGGTGTGACTACCACTGTTAATTGACTCTCTCTCTAGTCGTTTCGATTGTCATGTGAATGGCATTATATAAGAAGAAGCAGTCATATTTTTTTAATAATTGCGAATTTTTGTTGGAGCGTGCGTGCAATGTTGTAATTCGGCATTTAACTAAGTATATATTGCTGGGGTTCTCAAAGCGCTAACAATAAGCCTGTAGCCACTGAGAAATAGTGCGCGACAACGTGTTGGTGCTATTTTTGTGCGGGATTTTCCACTCATTCAGCATATTGCCGCCGACGCCGCAATCTTCAGCTGCCTTTCAATGTTAAATTTTATGTGAAAAGAAGATTATTGCAGCGCAATCAACACAAGACCGTTATCTCGGAGTCTGAGTGCTTAATGCATTACAACGACCCCATCAGCACCTCCAACGTCAATTGAATAATCGAATGGAATCTCCTTGCACAGCAGTGAATTTCAACAAAAGTGGATTTGAATAATAATATATATTTATACTGAAATAAATTTTAGTAAAGATATACTATTAACTATAGACAGGTGAGTCCATAAACCATACTGCAGCCGACCGCATTTTTCTGCAAGCGCATGTATGAGTGTGGGTGTGTGTGAGTGTTAGTGAACAGCGTGTGTAGGCTGCGTCTGTGAATGCTTGTTGATATGCGGCCTACTACTAACTTTCGATGTGCTCTTTGGTTAGATTATGTTGTGATTCTCGCTCTCTTTTTTCGAATCGTAACAACAATATTGTTAGCTATGGGCAATGGTGTTGCAGCCGCCACTACACATCTCCTCAGCCCCATTCCTCTTCCATTCATCACTAATGCATGTATTTATAGCGCTCGTCGCAGTCCATGTGCGATGTTTTTTTTCCCTCATTTTGACACTATGTATATGTTCATATATGTACATGTGTATACGTATAGACAAGTATTATTCGATACGATTTGATTTGTTTTTTTTTTATTTGGTATTTTAATATAATTCACACATTTAGGGGCAACAAAAACGTTAGATAAAAATATAGACTGTGTTGATATCTAAATAACCGTATTTTGTATATCTTATCATAGATTATTATACTAATTTGGTAATATTTTAGTTGTGTGGGTGTTTTAATGATATACATGTACATGTGGAGATACCCTACATAAACCCATATACTTACACACATATAGAATAGGTGCTTATCGGCAATGACACATATATCAACATGTGTTTTACGAACATACTTTTTTGTTTCAAGTTGTTTAGAAAATACGAAGGTACAAATTTATGATTGTTTCGCGACAGTGATTGTCGTCGAGTGTGTGTGAGTTTGTATAATTGAAGAGTTCGGGTTTTATCAATTGGCAATGGTCATGGAGGTGGCGGTAGTAGGTAGTAGTATAGGTAGCAGCTGCCGTATGCTTTATAAACAATTGGACACGCGAATCGCAGTGCACTGAATGCAACGAACTGAATTATTCCATGACATGTGCATTTTCCCTCTTTTCATTTTTACATTTATCTGTTTCTGCTTTCGCCTCCCGTCTCGTCTCGAGGAAGCGAAAACATTGCAAGGTGATTACCGCATGTTTTATTAATTGTAAGCCCTTCAATCCCACACACTGTTTATTAGTACACTTACATGCTGTACAGTGGCCTAAAAACTATTTCGTACACTGTACAAATTTCACTTCAAGCAAGATAAACTTGTTTGCCTACCTGCCAGCATAACAGACAATTCCAGGTAACTGCTAGGGTTTAGCTTCCACTTTCAACCACTGTACAAGTATGTATGGCAGTAGCATATTAAAAACCTATAGACCATCGTAATTTACTGCTTGTTATGAGTACAGTGTCGTCAACGGACATGGGAAGGTCACCATTTGGACAGCTACAAACGACTAAAAGGTAGATTCAAAGCTTCGGAGAACAGATGAACGTGACTGACCGGTAAAATTAGCTTGTAATCTTTATGATATCCAGAATATCAACGCAACTCTACTTTGTCACATGATGGGACTGTAAGGTTTTTGTCTAGAAACTGTCGTTGTTTTTTACCCTGTCAGCGGTATTTCGTGTAAGTGATAACCCCATGGTGAATCGATTCCCAAATATGGCTAATTGAACTATGGCTGACAACGCAGACATTTTGCAAAAACTTATGTAAATATGTGTGGACGTGTGTACATATTTATATAGTATATGCTTATCGCTATCGCGGCTTTACGTATGAAATTTCAGTTTTTGGAGAATGCTCAAATTGGAGATTCAAAGCAAAAATAATAAATGACTCAGCAGTGAAGTTTATTGCCACCGACTACCAGATTTGAAGGGGATTCGCTTTGCTGCGTGTGCAAAATTTAGAAATTTCGTCAGCGGAACACGATGAGCGATTTGTAGATCTCTGGGATGTTTAGAGAACTTGCAAACGTTTGTTATTCCTCAAAACTTCTAAGATGCCGAGTTTTGTGGAGTGTTATTTTACAGATATCTTTATGATAAATGATCCTAGCTAAGCTTAAACTACAAGTCGATCAGAAACTTTATGATTTGATTTATTTTGCCATTTTGATTCTGATTTGATCGCTTTTGAAAAAATCTGCTCTGGAGGATTCCTCTCATTAATCTACTATAGCTAAATTGATATTTATGAACTTTTCACCTGATCAGATTATAGAAAGTTTATTGCTTATACATCATATCAGTCCTAAGCACACTTTTCTTAGTTCAACTTTAAAATTTGAGCTATCAATTTTTATGATCAACATTTAGTATTGATCCTATAGCCCGGCAAACTACTCTAAAGCGTTTTAGTGCATCACGCCCCGTTCCCGATACTATAGCTTTTCAGCAGATTATCGCACGGAACTGGGCGCGTCGACGCCTTTGTAACAAACGCGACCCACACAACGCCACAAAATACAACAACAATACACTATAATATAATATATGTAATGCATAAAAACTTGTCTATAAAACAAGCTGAAAGTAACGCGCGTTGTTCAGTTTTGTTGTGGTGGAAAGCGCGTTCGGAGCTCGTTCAACATTTTGGTGGGTGGGTGGTGCAATAATTCAGTGGCTCAGTGTGTCGCGATCGTTGTAGTAAATCCTCTTGAGTTTGCGCGCGAAACCAAAAATCAAACCCAACACTGATAAGAGTTTAATAGAAAATGCGATAAAATATTAAATGTGCTCCAAGACGGAACAGAGGCCCAAGTTTAGGAAAGCGAACTGTGATAACTACAAATCCGAGTGGCGCACGACGAAATTTATTAACCAATTTTTGTAGCAAAGATTAAAAACAAAGCAAAACTTGTTGGTGTGTTCAAAAATTATAGGGGCCGTGTGCTAATATTCTGATTAATGCAGTTTCGTGTGAAAATACTTGAACTGGGCAAATAACAATCGAGCACTTGAACTGTTCAGTTGTAATGATTTGATTTTTTAACCGACTCGTAACAAAGTATAGGCTGCTTTTCGCTCAGTGTTTTCATTATGTGCGATTTCATGAAATTCATGCAAACTGAATTTAAATGAGGCTTGATTACAAATACAAACAACGACAACAAAAAAGCGATTGGCGGTCAGCACTTGACCAATTGACTCAGTTTGTCGTCTTGATTGGAAACGGCAAATTGAACAATTGCAAGAGCAAAAAATCAAAAAAAAAAAAAGGAAATAAAATAAACGAAATCAGTAACAAAATTCAAAGTAAATGATACTGTGAGAAAAGTATTTTTAGTTGGCATTTTTGGTGATATTTTGCACAGATTCATTGATTGATTTTTATTGCCAGATAATTAAGTTGCTTGATTGAATTTGAGATTCCAAGGCATAAACTAAAGTCGAACTGGAAGTCACTGTCAAAACTTGGCTTGGAAACAACTTGCTGGGACTGCGACTGACTGTGTTAACCTTTCACCTTCAGGCGTGTACGTGTGTGTGTGTGAGTTTTTTTGTGGTGTACTCTGTGTCCTTGCCAGTGGCAAAGTGCAATGCCAATGGCAGGTACCACCACGCCCACTTACAGTGTGACCTTCACACGCCCAACTTTATGCAACACCACGCAAGGCACTAAAAACATAAGCGAAAACGATGACGTTTCTTATGGATTCGATGGCCGTTTATTAGGTCGATGATAACTTGGGGAAATGCGTAGGTGAAAGCCACCTCCCACCCACGCGAAACAGCTGCCCTCACTTTCCGCCTACCCCCTTCCCCAGTTTAACTCTCTGCGTCGTAAATATTTTGGCTAAAGTTTTATCAATAATTGGTTTTGCGGAGGAGTCAGCGGAGCAGCAGTTCAAGCTAATTGCCCGGTAGCAGCTCGTTCAGTGCGCAATTGCAAAATAGTTCAAATCACAAAAGCAATTTCGAGTGCGATTTCAGGCAACATTATTCTTGTCTATTACCTTTTTTTTTTTGCCACGCGCCATTTGCGGTTGCAGCGGCAACTGGTGACGTCGTGAGTTTGTAGCTCTTAACACTAACTCCAACTACCCAATACGATAGTGTATATCCTAGACTTGTTTACGTAAGCGGTCTTTAAGTTCCTAACGACTTTTAACAGCGCTTAAAGCCACTAATCAAGCACTTTTTAGGCTTGTTGAAGGGTGATAAAAATATGATACTTTATAATTAAGTGGAAATATATTGAATATATAGTATGTACTACAATGTATTACAATGGGTTAAGCTAAAGCTAGTGACAAAAACAACTCTCCAAAGTGTACATTAGTTAGTTACTTAGTAGCAGAAACTATAATAAAATTAAGCTAATGTTGGTGAATAAATTTATCTGAGTAGTCGACAAAATTCTTAACAAAGTTAAACGAACTGTAGCCTACAGTGCACACTAAAAGTTTGCAGTTGTAAACCAAACTTTTATGTTAAACTTTTAAATAACAAAAATTAAAGCGTGTGAAATAAACCACCAACTGTCTTAATGAATTGACTTCCAATTTTGATTCACAATTAAATGGCTATAATGCTGTAATGTTCTAATAAAGCTAATCCAATTATAAATGGTTCTACAGCTCCTACACTCACTTGAAACCCAATACGCAGCGATTATAAAACTGGTTTAGAAATCAACCGTTTCACACCTACTTTAAATTGATTGATTGACTGTTTTGAAAGCCAAAAAGAAAAACACATGAATTTTTTTTCTTCAGCTTCAACTAGTTAACAAGAAATGCAACTGAAACGCACCATTTATGGGCCATCTCAAAACGGTTCGACTGAGTTGATCGAGAGCGTGTGCTAGTGTTCGAGTGCCTGAGAGTGTGTGTGTGTTTGTGTGTGTGTAAGCCAAAAACAAAGTATGACCATATTTGGAGGCATCAAGTGGCCGTCAAACAAACTTGAACTTCCGCTAGTTATTGACGTTGTCGGTGTTATTATTGTTATTTAAGTAGCATTGTTTTTAGTTACGCAATGTTAGTTGTAATTGTGCTAGGCCCACAGGTACAGTGTTGCCCTTTATTGGCTAATTTAGAAGCTAGACTTGGTAATTGTTGTAATTGAAGGCATTTTAAGTTAAATTACTTGCCATAAAATAATACGAAATTTTTCTAAATCCTAATTTAAAGTAGATTTAATTCGATTTTTAATTTAAAACCTATTTTTAAAAGTAAAAAGGTATTTTTATCCACATCTAGCTTTAAATAAGCTAAAATGTCAACACTGCTAGGGCTTTATTTAGTCATCCCACACGCCTGAATGAACCTGCCAAAAGTTTGCTAATTCCGTCACGCCTTTTCGTTCCATTGCAGATCCAATAAAGCGCGAGGGAATTGATGAATGTATAATGAACAGAGTCGCACAATAAGCCACAGCAAGAGCAAACAGTTAAGGGAGAGCAGCTAAAAGCCAGGAGTGGAGAACAGAAGATTGAAAATAACCGTAGAGTAGGAGGAAAGTAGAGGAGAGGAGAGGAACACTAAGTCGCGATGGCGCGTCACATAATGGCCGTGTGTGTGGTGTGTCTGCTGTGTGCACAACGATTGCACTGCCAGGATCACATCGCAGACATGCTGGTGACGCAGCGCAGCGAGGAGAAGCTCAATGCCCGCTTAGTTTATGGAAATCTAAGTCCCTCCAGCGAACGAACCACCGATCAAAGGCAGTTGGCCGATGAGGATGACACCCAAAATTACAGCACAAGTCCGCCCTACAGGAGACACAAACGTCATGCAGGTCATGACCATGACCACGATGCCTCGCCACATAAAAATGTCCCGCAAATTACACAGCATTTTCTGCAACGAATAATGTCGGAGCAGCAGCTCCTCAATGTCAGCAGCTTTCAGAATCTACTCCAGCAACTTGGACTGCCGCAAATGATCAGTAGCAATGGCAGCGTACGTATAGCCCATAATACGCGCTTCGAATTTATAGTAATACTTAATATTCTTACAGTGTGTGGAAGCTGAAGATTTGGTGCATCATGTACAGCGTCATCAGCCAGGTCATCAACACAGCGAACATGCTGCCGAGCAGCCACTGCTGCTGACCAACTGCAGCGTGCCCTCCAATAGCACCAACATCACAAACTTAGCCTGCGCACCATTAGACATCTCTGCGGAGCTGCAGAAACCACCAACGAATTATGAAGTCAGCGCTAAAGATTTGCTGCATCTGTGCCCTGTGCTCCTGCACGAACTGACAACCAGCAGCGGGGGCTGCATAGAGCCAGCAGTTCTGGCCGAGATTGACAACTATGAATTGCAGCAAAAGGGTGACATCTTATATGGTAATTAACTAAAAGCTAAATGCATTCCCTTTGATTAATAATTATATTTTTTGCAGTGTGGATTTATGCCTTTATTTCGGTGTTTGCCTGTGGCATTCTGGGCCTGGTTGGTGTGGCCATTATACCGTTCATGGGATCTCGTTACTACAAGCACATTATACAGTACCTGGTCTCGCTGGCGGTGGGCACAATGACGGGAGATGCGCTGCTTCATCTGTTGCCGCATGTAAGCGAAGTTTATAAACTTAAATTGTATTCACTTATCTTAATAAAATTGTCTATTTTAGTCACTGGCTGGACAGGATGAGCAAGGCATGATCATGAAAGGTCTGGGCTGTTTGTCCGGCATCATATTCTTCTATGTCACGGAGCATGCTCTGACCATGATATCAGAGTGGCGCAAGAGTGTGGAGAAAAAGGAAACAAAGAAGCCTTCACGCGCCAAAGTTATGCGGGATCCAGACTCCTCGGTGAACAATTCCGTAGCGGGTGATAAGATGTGTAAACAGAAGTATAGCTCATATCCGTATTGCTACGACGAGATCACAATGAACAACAAGCAGGATGTTTGGATGCATCTGCCAGATGAGAGCACACCAGTAGCTGCTAATGCAGCTTCTGCTGCCGCTGCTGCTGGAGCCGGTGGCGATGCATCTTCGGGCGAATGCAGCAATCGTCGCTGTGACAATAACATGGAACACGACGCCTCTAGTGAAGCGGCCGCACAATCTCTGCTCTCTACCTCTCACAATAACTACGCAGAGATGAACAATCATCATCACAATCATAACCATAACGATCATCAGAAGCATCAGCAGCAGCATCATCAGGATAGCAGCAATACGGTGACCACAGAACTGGATAGCAATCCAACAACAGCTAATGGTGGCAAGGATAAAAATAATCATGTGACTGTTATTTTGCGGGAGCATGAATCCTCCCATCACGGGCACAGTCATCGGCATGGACACGTGCATTCGCCACCGGAAACGCTCAGCGCTGTGGCCTGGATGATTATTATGGGCGATGGATTGCATAACTTTACCGATGGCATGGCCATTGGTGCTGCATTTGCTGAGAATATTGCCGGTGGTTTCTCCACCTCGTTGGCCGTCTTTTGTCACGAGCTGCCGCACGAACTGGGCGATTTTGCTATCCTTATGAAGGCCGGCATGTCGGTCAAATCGGCTGTTTACTATAATCTGTTAACGGGTGTGCTAAGTTTCATTGGCATGATATTTGGCATTGTATTTGGTCAATCCCAAGATGTGGCCCAATGGATGTTTGCGGTGGCAGCGGGTCTCTTCATCTACATTGCGCTGGTCGATATGGTGAGTAGCAAAAAGAATCAAGTTAACCAACAGCTACAATAATTTTATTTAACCTTTTTAGATGCCAGAGATTTCGGCTGCTCACAAGTCATTGGCTCAGTTTATGCTGCAAATACTCGGAATGCTAAGTGGCGTGGTCATAATGCTGCTTATAGCCTTATATGAGGGACAATTGATGAATGCATTTGGCACAAAGCCGCCCAGTGCAACGCACCATCAGCATGTGCACTAAAAGGAGTGTCCACTGTAAAACAACAACAACTAAAAACTAACGAGTCCAGCAGAGAATCTTGTAGCGTATTATGTGTATTTTGTTTCGATGATAGGTTTTCTTTTTAATAATCTTGTATAATTTTGTAGTAATTATGTTATATAATTTACCTCAGCCCGACTCACACACACACACACACCTGCAACACCCCTCAAACACAGCAAAGAGTCGCATTTGTTAAACAGTTTATGAAACACACTTAATCACAATTGTTAACTGCCACTGAAATTGTTGTCCGCAAATTGAATTTGTTCCTAGTTCCTGTACACCTAATTTGCGTTCATTTTGAAGCCACTTGAACAGGCACATCCACACACATACATATATATTGTAAGCAACGTTCAATATGCATAAGCTATAAAGTGATTATGAATTTAATAACCATAAACAAAAAGTAAAACGAGAAAAGCAAGCGATGAATGAAAACAATAAGAAAACTTCAAACAATTAGTGAACAACAATAACAGAGATGAAACAAAACTTGCACTGATGAAAATGATATAGAATTAAGACAAGAAAAAGAAAAAATCATGCTAACATTTAGGGTATAAGTCTTACATCGTATACACTAAAAATGAAATGAAAGTATAGAAATGAAGAGTAGGAAACAATCTTACATTTACGATTTGCGATTTAATAACTTTAGTATGTATGTATGTACATGTATATAAACAATTATATACTGATAGTTTTTTGTATTTTGTAGTAGTCTGTCACGTCAGTTTAAGAGAATAACATTCTAAAAAAAACACAAAACTATATAACTAAACTCAAGACAACAAACTAAAAATATTGAAATCCCACAGCACGCTTTCGTATACACATTAACACAAACACACACACACATTACACACACTTTTCTTGGCAGTACTTAACACTTGATGTTAAGATTCACAAATTAACTTAATTTATTGTTATATTTATCGTAGTACGATTAATTAAGGCATGCCCATATTACCTCCTTTATTTTTGGCACCTAAGTTTAATTATGATTTTTTTGTAATAAACAAGGCTTAAATATATAATACACATTTGTATGTTTATTTTTGGTAGCAGCGATAATTTGTTTTATTTTATTTTATTTATATTCGTATCAAAATACGCACACACACTCACACGCACACCCACACAAACGCAACTAAACGTAAGTGATTGTGATTAAAATTGAGTAACTAACATTTGTAAAATGATGCGAATCTCTATATCTCCTGGGAAATACACACTCCTCCTTTTCTCAGACCGGCTAGAATTACACCCACTTAAGCTGAGAAAACTCTAACAATACGTTTGTATCGCCCAACACTAAAAATATATAATATACTTATGCTAACGAGGCAGTAAAACCAGTTTAAATTAGATCTAAGCTCCACTACATACGAAACACATACTACTATGATTATACTATAAAAACAAAAACAATTTTTGAAAAAATCTACTTTGGTGATATCAAGCAAAAGGCAATTGAAACGAAATAATAATATATACGAGTATAACATTAATTGTTAAGTTAATGCACCTAGAGCCTGTTGAACATAATTCATTGTGAATCCACTTTATAAACAATTCAGGTTCTAGTTGATATTTTTTGCTACATTTTAGTTAGTTTTTCAACCATACAATGTGTACACTCTTTAGAACAACAGAATAAAAGTTTCCACTTCATACAAAATTCATACAAGAAACATAAAGATTGTTTTATTTAAACGCGCGCCATATTTTGCACTGTTGCAATCGATAGGTTTCGATAACAGCTGTTCGGCGGTTTAGTTGTGTCATCGGGTAACTCGACAACCCTTCTTGTGTTATTGGTAGAAAAGGCCAACAATAGTGGCGTTGTCAAACTGTGAAAGATGCAAGCGACCGGGTCGAAATTACTGCTGCCAACGATTTGCAAATTTCTGGCCATATTCTGCATATTTATTACACAAAACTATGTGGAGGCCAACGTGAATCCAAATGCCATTGGTGTGCATAGACGGTTTGAGTACAAGTACTCGTTTAAGCCTCCATATTTGGCTCAAAAAGATGGCACCGTACCGTTTTGGGAATACGGGGGAAGTAAGTAGTTGGGGGCAGCTCCACGTCAGTTGTTTTGGCCGTCTATAAGCCACTTGCGGCGCGTCTAATGAGTGCGAGCGAGATGGCTGGCGGCCAGCATCAACTAAAAAAAACAACGCAACGCGAAGCAACAAAGTGTACACGCAGGCACTTTGTTTAAACATGAAATAAATGCCAAACTAAAGCTCCACCTGTTGCCGTACATTTCAGATGCCATTGCCAGTGCCGAAAGCGTACGCGTGGCGCCCTCGTTGCGTTCACAAAAGGGCGCCATCTGGACAAAATCCCAGACAAACTTTGACTGGTGGGATGTCGAGATTGTCTTCCGCGTAACGGGACGTGGCCGCATTGGCGCCGACGGTCTGGCCTTCTGGTACACCACAGAGAAGGGTGACTACAATGGCCCCGTGTTTGGTTCATCGGATCGCTGGAATGGTCTTGCCATCATGTTCGATTCGTTCGACAATGATAACAAGCACAACAATCCCTACATCAGCGCTGTGCTCAACGATGGCACCAAGCAGTACGATCATGCCAACGATGGTACGACGCAATTACTCAGTGGCTGTCTCAGGGATTTCCGTAACAAGCCATTCCCAACACGTGCCCGCGTTGAATACTACAACAATGTGCTCACTGTGCTCATTCACAACGGCATGTCGAACAACAATGATGACTACGAGATGTGTCTGCGTGCCGATGGCGTTCAATTGCCCAAGAACGGTTACTTTGGTATTTCCGCTGCCACCGGTGGCCTGGCCGATGATCACGATGTGTTCCACTTTTTGACCACGTCGCTGCATGCGGCGGGTCAAGTGCAAGACCAGAAGGTCGACAACCAGGAGAAACTGACACAGGAGTACAAAGAGTATCAGGAGAAGCTGGAGAAACAAAAGCAGGAGTACAAAAAGGAACATCCCGATGAAGCGGTAAGTAGTTAACACATCGCTGTAGTTATCGCAGCTTAAGGCATAATCCACGCTGACACTTGATTGTGTGATTGTGTGTGATGGACACTGTGTTATCTACACTATTTACTGATAATGAGTTGACTTAAAGTAGTTTCAAATTTCTGACACTTAATTGCACAGCACAAAGACGAGGAAGAATGGGAAGAGTTCTACGAGTCGGAGAACCAACGCGAGTTGCGTCAAATCTGGCAGGGACAGAGCCAAATAGCCGATCACCTGCGTGAACTGTCCCGCAAGGTGGACGAGATCATTGGTCGTCAGGAGAATACACTCTCGCTGGTCTCACGTGGCTTTGCCGCTAGCGCTGGACAACAAGCGCTGCCTCCAGCAGCCGCAGGCAGCGTGCCAGTTCAGCAAGTGCCCGTTGGCGTTGGCGTTGGTGTCACCAGGCAAGACGTGGATTTGCTAATCGCTAATCAGAACGTATTGCTTAGCACCATACGTGAAATACGCCAACTTGCTGGCGATATCAATGTGCGTACTGATAACATACAAACGAATCAGAAGAACGCGCCCACAGCACAAATCCAATCCACTGGCTACGATGTTCAATCGTTGATCACAGAAATGCGCGATGGCATGAATCAGGTCAAGCAGGGAATTTCCCATGTCGGACAGCGGTAAGTACACTTGAAGACTACAGTGCTCAACTTATTGACCTATTGATATATTGTATTTGTTTGTAGATTGGGCATGCCCCAAGGTTCAGCGCAGACAGCTCCATGTCCCACTGGTAACTGTGTGGGCGTGACGTTGTTCCTAAGCGTAACTGTAGTGCAGCTGCTGCTAGTATTTATCTACAATATATTCAAGTAAGTAGAGAATAGGTATAAGAAAAGGTGTACCTCAAGCAATTAGGTATAAAGCTAGCTATAAATCCATGTCCGAGGCTAATTATTAGTGCAGAGCTGTGCCCTTTCGGTGCACACTGTAAAGCAAACCATTTTTTATAATTTAACGCTAAGATCAGCAACTAATTTCTTCTTTCTTTTTACAGAAATCGCAGCGAGGCACAAGCGAAAAAGTTCTACTAATCAGTCTGCATAGTCAACCAATTGGCAACGTAAACAACTCACACACACACACACACACACACTACACACCTGACTCGGCGACAACTAAACTTAGTTGAAATGAAATACTTAAGACTTCAGCATAGTTTTGTATAATTGTTTTTTTAATGTAGACCTAATTTTACAAAAAACAAATGAAATGAAAAACCGTCAGGTGTCCCCCAAATAGTAAGTGACTTAAACCGTAATCAAAGTGAACAATTATTTTAAACAAATGTTAGAAAAGCCACAAGACAAATTTATTGCAGTTATAGTTCTCACCTGCCCTCCAACATAGAACAAGTTTGTAATTCCCCCCTTTGTTTTAGCCCAAGTCTAAAGTTTCGGTCTACTCTCAGATAATGAAAAAAACCTGTGCATATCAGTGTGTACAGACATGAACTATAAACGCTGCATTTCACTATATAAAATGTAAACTGAATAATGTGAAAAAAAAGAAAGATGAATAATGTTAATAATGATACATAATGAATTCCGTAAATATTAGCAAATAAATACTTTATGTTTTTTCTATATACTAGTACGTTATTTGAGCTAGAGCGTCTGAGTCTTTAAGTTGAATTGGCTTTAAGATCTTCCAGACTTTAGAAATGTTCCAATGTTTCCCCATTTCATGTGCTGTACAAACAAATAATAAGCGACACATAAAACAAAGTTTTTGTTTGTATCTCAAGCTTTTGTTATTGGCAGACGTTTTATACTGAATATTATATAAAATAACTATAAATACGAAGGGAAAAAACGTGTTTTTTTATATGTTCCATTCCAGTCTCAATGTTTTAAATGAAAATAAAAAAATTATGACAATTTATAGAAAACAAATGTGAAAATATATATAAAACAATGTGTATTTTATTTATGGAAAAAAGTGGGGAAAAGGGGTTTTAATTGTTAAGCCATAAAATTAAAGAGGTTTGTACTTAAAGCCTTCATTACTAAAGTCGTAAGCAAAGATAATATTTGGCTTGTAAAAATAAATTTCTGGTTGAACTGGGCATAACCTTTAGATGCCCTTCTTCAAGGGTATTGGGAGTACAAAAGCAGCAATGGGATTTCCCCTCAACAATGCGACAAAAATGGCGCCACTTTGGCGACATTGCAAACCTACAGGGAGAAAGAGCGGAAGAGGGGGGAAAGAGTGAAGAAGGAGCTGCAAAAGTTTGGCCATAAAATGTTACTACCATTGGTGAGTTTGGGTTAAATGGTTTGGGGTAACACCACCCAAAAAAAAATGTATCCCCAGCCGAAAGATAAATGGACAGAAGCCAACAGCAGTCGCGGTATAGTTATAAATATTTTGTGCTCTGGTTTGGGTTTGGCTTTGGTTGGATGGTGGGCAGTGCGTCTATATACAGCTACCACTTATGTAAGCCCCGTTCATGTTATGTACTGCGAAACGCTGACATTGCGCAGGACCAGTAAAATAATTTTAGTCCTCGTCCGGGGAAGTTTAATGCTCGTTTGATTTCTCTAACAGCCAATCGGCGTCAGCCAAACAAAATGGCTGCGATTTTCGGGGGAAAGCTACGCAGATCCACTCAGGAGCATTTAAAAATCTTTAAATTGTTTAATTAAATTATGTAGTAAACTGACTAAGTTATGGGTGAATAATTGAAATAATTTAGAGATTTTTAATTTTAACACATTAAAGCTTAAGTTATTTAAAGAAAGTTTTCTAACACAAATTGCTTGCTTAATAATCATATAAATTGTTAGCACGTTAAAAAAATAAATATTTAATCATTAAAGTAATGAAAATTATGACAGTTAATTTAAGTTGAGAGTCTCTGAGCTACATACTAGCAAAAATTATAAAAGTACTTTGAGTATGGACTACTTTGAAAAAAATAAAAATAAATTTTATAAAAAATAAATTTCACATTAAAAACATAACTAACACAATTCTTTAACTAAATATTTTATGAAAAAATAATAGAATTATAATAGAAAAAATAATAAAAAATATTTCAAAGAATATTCCTCTGCTCGATATTGGCTAAATTCTTTACTCTTTATTTTTATTTAATTTATTCTTATTGAATAAAGTTACACATATAAATAAATATTATATATTTTTTTTTAATATCTGACACAACTATAAATTAATGTAGTGTGTTTTAAATTTAAGATTAAATTCTTAAAAAAATCATAATAAAATGTAGTGATTTTTTTATAATTTTTAGTTATGTGTTTGCCATTCCAGAGCACAATTTTTAAACAAATTTTTAAAAGAATTATTGTATATTTCAATAACTCACAGTATTTATTAAACTTCTAATACACAATTAAAACTAAATTAAAGGCGAATTAAGCTTGAGTTTCAGTGACAGTACTGCAAGAACAACATTTAATTAAATTTAAAAATAATTATATTTTAAAAGTATACAATTATTAAAAAAAACATTATTTAAATGTTTTTAAAACGAATTTCATATATTTTTAATTCTTAACTCTAAATTTGTTATACACCAATTACATGTATCACAATCTAAACTAAGTTACTCCTATTTAAAGTATCTAAATTCCTCCCCCATCGCACATTTCATAGTTTTGAAGTTGAACTTTAATAACCCATAGAGCACAGATATTTACACATCTGTGGAATTCTTTTTGTATCTGCTGCTCCATTCACCACAATCCATTAGTAAATGAAATTCATAAATCCCGAACATTCAGCGACGACAATTTGCAACATTTGCCCAGCGATTTGCGAAAAAGAGGAAATAAAATCTGAATCAAAGTTATGTTACAATGTGGATGTTACAGGGTGGTTTGTAGTGCAGAGACCCCGACTGAGATACTCCTCCATAGCCATATCCATAGCCATAGCCAGCACATCCTTTGGTCGAGGCAGCGTGACAAATGTTGCGTAAACAAATGGATTACATGGCCATGGAATAAAACTGGGAGTACTACAACCCAAATACACGATAATGAATCATAAATTTCCATAACTGTCATACGAGTCCCAGCAGCACATCTGGATTAAAACCAGTTTGTATCAATTATTGGCAACTGGATTCAATTTGCTCAAGTAATTAGCTAAGTAGTTTAAAGCTGTTACTAAAAGGGACTTGATTTCCTTAATCTTGACTAGGAGTATTAAATTAAATTAGTAGAAGGATAGGTAGGCTTTTTAGTATAATATTTATATTTTGGTTTATTTATTTAATTTTCTATTTTATTTAGATGAGTATACATTTTAGAGGAACATATTTGAGTTTTCGATAGTTAAATTCTAAACTTATTAATAAAAGAAATTCATTGAAATAGAATAATCGAAATGAATTTAAAATTTTTATTTAAAAAAATAGTAAGGAAAAGCATGGTTTTGTAAAAAAAAATAATATCTGACCTATTTGATATTTGATTTAATTTTATTTTTATTAACTATTACATTTCTATATTCATTTTAAAGAGTTTTTTTAGACCACGTTCTCAATAATAGTACAGTGTAAGCCGTGTTAGGATTGTGCCTAACAGGTAGAAGGAAACTTTTCCGACCCCATAAAGTATATTATTTATTCTTGATCAGCACCAACAGCAGAGACGTATGCATACCTAACTAGACCTCAGAGATTATAAGAGCTAGAGCCAAATTTGGAATGAAAATCCGTCTACCTCGAAAGCTATGGCTCTTCTGATCTAATTGACACATTATGTGTATGGTACCATCATAATTATCATCGGCAAGTTTGATCCCAAAGGACAAATCGGTATATAGTTGTTTATTTGTAGGGATAAAATCGCACAAGAATAAGTTCGGGGTCATTTGTAAGTCATTTATTATTTTAAGTCAAAATTAGTTCTCTTTTTAGAATAATTTTTTTAACTGAAATTTTAGATTTACTTTTAGCAGCTATAACAAATTTATTATTTTTTAAATATTTAATTTGCTACATTGTTTGTTCTGTTTAAACTTTTTTGCTTATATAAAACTTCACGAAAAAATCTGATATACAAATTTGAGCATTATTAATTACTTATTTATTCAAATGGAGTTTTGCTTTAATTTCAAACAGATACCCAAAGTATCTCATGACAAGAAATGAGTTTGGTATGGAAACTACGTCAGATGTTTAATGTTTGTGGAACTGCTTAAGTTTCCCAAGCCATTAGTTGGCAAATGACAAAGGATTTTATCCATTAGATACAAGTGACAGTATCGCTGACTGTTGCCAATAGAGGAAAACTGCTGGCAGGGGGAAAATCGAAGCACCCTTTGTGCGATTTTTGCGAAAAACCAGAACAAAACTCCAACTCTGGATAATATTTTGCGCTTTTTGGTATGACGAATCCACATGTCAAATGGAATTCCATGTTCCCATTCGCCGTTTCCCTCTTCCCCCCTCACATCCGTTTAGCGGGCAATCAAGCGTGTAGTGCAATTCAATAAGAGCAGCGACTGGAGGTTGGAGAATGTCGTGGAGTCGGAGAACTACGTAGAGAACTTTATCAACACCCATGTCGGCATTACTTTTGTTTACAAACTTTCCGATGCCTTTTTGACAGCCCTCGGGGTGGTCGTCGTAGGATCAGAGGTCTCGCGGGGTGTGTTTTTATGCCACGGGGTTGCTTCACTGGATTTTTATTTATGAGCACTTAAATCGTAGCGCAAACTAAAATTGCACATTGCACATCTACATAAATATGCAATTGCGGCCATGTGAGACGCTCTCTCTCTTTGGACAACTCACGCTGATAAATGATGGTGGAATAGTGGAGAGCGAGTGGCGAAAAAAAAGTAGGAAATTCAAAATAAATACGAGTACATGCAACCCCAGAGGCAAAGCGGTTGCGAGATGACAGCTCCCGATAATGGTGACATCAATTTGAAACTCAATTGAGCTTGAGTTGTTGTTGTTTCAGTTGTTGTTGTTGCTGCTGTTGCTGATGTTGTTCCTACAAGTTGTTATTCCTTGATAAATGCTGTGCTATCAGCGCCGTTTATCGTTGAGACCCTTTTCACTGGGTGCGACAAGTCAGCGAATTGGAAATTGTCTCTCAATTGCGCCCTTGCTGTCTCTCCTCCCACTCCTGCCCCTTCCCCCCTCTCTGCCGCCCACTGCAGCCACGCCCCATGAGGCGTTGCCAGCACTTACATGTTAAATGCTTGCTTAATTACTCCGCCTGGTCAGTAGATGGCAGTCAGATACGTCAAGCTGCCATCAGATACATTTGTATCTCAAAGTATCGCATCGTTTTATGCGTATCTTTAGACTCGTTTTAAAGTCGGTGTAGTAAATAATAGAGTGTGCGACAAATTTTGTGCACTTAAAAACAAGTTTTAGGGCTAGCGTTGAGTGAGGCGACTGCAAAAGACCCTGTAGTTGGGAGTTTGTTGGGAGAATGACTGGAATTTCTAAATGTAAGCCAGAATTCTTTTGATTGAATATCAAAAAATGATTGAAAATATATTTCCATAGCTTCCGCCAACGAAAATCAGTAAAACCTTTTAGTTTGCTTCAAAGTACAGGGCACAAACTCATTTGCATGCGAGCATAAAAAATTTATTATATTGAAGACAATAAAATTGTATGAAAAGCCATTAAATTGTCGCTGGGAAAAACAAGCTAACGACTACAAATTGCTGGCAGACGCACAGCATCCCCACCCCCATGCCAAGCACACCCCTTTGGAAGAAAAGGGGCGGAGGTTCACCACAATTATTATTATGATAGCTGAGCTCGATCCCAGGCACGAGGACAGGAACGAGGACGAATGCGCATTATGAAATGATGGGACACTTCATAACTCGAAAAATCCTAAACCCTTGACTCAACCGAAATAGACGTCTGGGTCGTAAAAGACGGAGGACTGAAAAAATAGCAAAGAAAATAAAAATAAACAAGAAGAGAAGGAAGTAGAGAAAGGAGAAGAGGAAGAGACAAACTTATGCAATGTCACTGTCGTCTGGATCACGGTCATGGAAGAGAACAATTTTAATTGATGACAATTTCATTAAAATCCACAACGTTCATATTCTGGAGCAATAAAAAGTCGAGTAAACAAGCGGCCAGCGGGAGGCAGGCGTTGGAGCGAGTGGGGGAGTGGGGGGTGGGCGGTGTGGTCGTTTGTTCCAGCCAAAATCTCCCCAAGAATCCATGATGAGCGATTTTCAGAGTGAACGAAGCGTGAAGGATGCAAAAAGTTAATCGCTCAGGCGGACGACACTCGCTCTCTCCCTCTCTCTCTCTCTCTCTGCCTCTCTTTCTTCTTTCTACTTTAGATCTGGCCAGATGTGTTAATGCATGTGCGGGGGTTTTTTTTATTGCCCAGCTTAGAGTGTCGGCCACAGAGTTCTCGTGTCGTGCTCGTTCTCGTCCCAAAATTCAGTTCGCAATAAGTAAATTGCGTAAATTTATAGCTGCGTAAATTGTTTAATGACTCAACAGTCTATTTATTCGGGCCATGGCCCATGTGCTAACATGGCCTAATGGCTGTTGAGGTCGTGCAATTTTAACTGGCAACGGGATTCGGGAAATGTGACAAGTGCCGCAAATAGAACAAGTCTAACTATTAAATTCCAAATTAATGCTTATTCTTTTTTTTTTTGGGCTGACTGAATTAGATGAGGAATCAGAAAGCAGTTGGAAATCTATACAAGTCATTAAGGGTTCAAAGACTAAGGTCAAAGAATAATTTTTGTTAAAAATTCATTTACTGTAGTTACTTTAAAAATAAGACTTCACATTAGATTAAAAAATTTATATATAAATTATAATAATGTAAAGCGTGAATACTCTTTATTTAAATAATAAATATATATACAAAAGTTTGAAATAACTTTAAAATGAAATAACTTCTTAAATTTAGCTATATTTTATGGTAAAAACGATTAACAGTGTTAAAGAAAGGAAGAGACTTATGAAAGTAAGTAACTTAATCTTTAAAGAGTTTAGCTCCAGTAACATATTCCTATTAGCACCTAAACTAAATAAGTAAAGATCGCAACATTGCAAAATGCACTGAGCATTGAATCCTTATTTTTTGTCGCTCAAAAAAGGACTATAGTAAAAAGGATTAATCTGCAATTTAACGTATAAATAAACTCAGCTTTAATTAGGTGAGGTTAGATTAGCGAAACATCTTCGTGGGGACAGTGCATAGGCTAATAGTGGCCCTAAGTTATCCGACAGTGGTTAATGCTCTGGCTTAAGTCTAGTAGAATACGGGAATTCTTCATGAAGGCTAGCAGCGCCCCTGGAGCTTGTTTGTATGCCTCCTTTATTAAGGAGAGTAGGACTTCTACTATAGTAGTAGCACTCAGCTTTATATAAAAGTTACAAAATCTTGCGAGAGAAATATTAATCAACTGAATATTAATGTAAAAACTCTGTTGATTTAGGCAAGTTAAAATAATTTAATTATTATAGCTATAATAAAATTTGTATAAAAATTACTTGATTTTCTGCCTAAATTTAAGTTAACTTTTTCATCACAAAATTTGAAATTTAATATTTTTATATAATAATTTATTATCCTTATTTCCTATATACTCATGAATCTCCATAGAGCTATAAAGCCTCAAGTGGACAATTGATAACTTGAATTGCATGTGTGCAATTAGATGCCAATAAATCTAAACTGGCCAAGAAGCAACAAAACGAGTAAGAGAAAGACCCTTAAATTTTGGTTGATAAAATGCCGAAATTATCGCAGCTATAGAAAAGATATATGGGCACAATTCGAGCACTTTTAACCCATTAGGCAACCGGAAGATCGCTCAATTAGTGCTGTTGTTGGTCAGCAGCAAATCGCAGTCCCAAGTGGGTCACTTCAAGTCCACATGTATGTGAGAAAAGCCTTTTTTCTGGGTTTGGTTTCGGTTTCTGCTGTTGTGCCAACAAAGTGACATAAATCTTTTGTGCGCCGTCAGAAATTCAAGCGGAACCAAAGGCAGTGACGCAGCAGGACCTCAAATGCTACAGATACATAGATATATATCTCGAAGGGTTTTTGTCAGTCATAACGGAACGCATGCCGTCCAGATTTATGGGCAAAGGGGGCGGGTGTTTGGCAGTGTCTTCGATGGGAAAAGCATTTGAATCGGTTGCGGATTCGAAGTCGAAATCGGAATCAGTATCAATGCCGGATGTGCAAAACGACAGGCGTTCGATTGAAATTAATTGAATTTGCGCCCTACACAAAGCGCGACTTCAACTTGACTTGGATGGACCATGGACCATGGATTCGACTTCCTGTTTATGCTCGAGATGTTTTGCCAAGCATAAATTACGCATGTATATGATATGGGTGGAAAAGTCTCGACGTTGTCGAAAAACAGGAACATTAAATTTATTTTTATTTCAGCGAGTTGCCTTATAACAACCCCTCGACACGAAAAACAACATGAACAACAACACTAAGCGCTTAGGAAAAGTCCTTACCACCCCATCCATCCATACTTGATTGTCGCACGATATGCGGTCCACTGAGTTTTTCGCCAAAGTCATGAATTTTCCTTATTTTTATTTTTATGATTTCTATTACATGTGTATTTTTGCTGGCCAAGATTTTAGTTTTTGTTTTTGGCACTGTTGCGATTGCTATCATCCATATACTTAGTTACTTCTTTTGGGGTTGGACTGTGTGTGTTTGTCTGGCTTAAAGCGACGGCCAAAAAGCACAAGCTCACGCCGGAAGTGCTGATCGGCAGGAAAGGCAGACAAATTTATCACATTTGGCTTGTGGGGGTGCGTGCAAGCGTCTTTGCAAATCATTAATCAAGGCTCTGTGTGTGTTTGTGTCTTTTATCGCCAATTGCTGCCAAAATTACAATTTTAAAACATCTTAAAGTTTAGCTTGAGTACCCAAATCTTAAATTTGGCGCCCACTACCCACCTGCGCGCAGCTATGCGCATTAATCGAACTATCGCCAGCTGCCGCACACGAAAAAACATAGAGTTATCGATAGGAGCACGAGCGCGGCAGTGTTGCACTGCATGTATCGATAAACGCGACTTATTCTATCGCTCTGTTTTATTGTGTTATTTTATTTATACGTTTTTAACTATCTTCGCACCTGATTTTCTACACAATTCTGTAAGTTTCTATTAATTAAGCTATTCCAGTGCCGCGCGCAATTCATAGAATCATCAATTTAGTGTTTGGTGCATGAAAACAAAGCAAGTGCAAATTCAGCTGCAAAACTTATGGTGCCGTCGTCGTTGTTGTCATCGTTGACTTTATTGTTGTTGTTGTTGTGGCTGCTGGTGCTCCCTCTTTTGGGGTGGTCATAGCCCCATTGTGCCCTTTTTTTATACATTTGTTATGATGGTCACGCGAATTCTGACCCGTTTCGATGGCGCCGCCTCTTTATTTTATGCTTTAAGCGACCAGCTGGAGTTTTTCTACATTAGCTGCCAGTCGCTGTCATTGCCACCCGCATGCCGCCTTCAACAGTTTGCATGTGTGTGTGACGTCTCTGTGTATGTGTTTGTGTGTTTATTATTTGTTTGGCGTACGTTTTATGCTAATTGAGTGCAACTTTATTCGCTATAAAATGGCAAAACCCAAGGCTGCAACACGCCCTATTCTTCCCTCCAAATCGACGACGGAAGCAATAAAAAAATATTCTGCACTGCATGTAATTCAATTAACACTAAGTGAGCCCAAGTTCCTTAACCCATTGAGTGACTCGTGACTTTAACCCTAATCACAATTAGTCGTTTACTTCTGCGCATAAAGGATGTAGTAAATTTTGAGTACATTTGGTATGTACAAACAAATCTATTTACATTTCCCGTTAGCAGCAAGTGCTTGTTAAGTTACTATACAAACGTTTATCGTCAACTCTGTTTATTTACATAGATTTGTTGAACGTGACCTAGAAAACACTGATAGATAGGGAGGAAGAGCGTCTCTTCCTACGAGATAAATCTGAAAAGCACACAACATATTAATTAAAAAGTAGTTTATTTAAATAAATCTGCGGTCAAAGTTTTCCAAAATTTCAAGTAATAAAATCACAATCCAATTTGACAGTATAGCGCGATGCTGGTAGAACTTTTACAAAGAAATCTTTCCTTCCAAAATAATTTAACTTAAATTATTAAACTCACAACTGACATTGTTGTTGTTGTCCATATTGTATCAAATTTATTGTTTTTATTTTCGACTTGTTTATCGGCTGCGTGCGACGCGAGTGTGTGATTGAAAAGCCAACGAGGAACTTTCCGAATGATTAAAGCGCGCGCAGCTTGACGATAAGATAAGTCAATGTCTTCAGTGGTATGAATGTTTGTATTTTCTTTCATTTCACACACTATCAAAAGTCTGAAGCAACTGATTAAGTTGTTCCCGCTCGCTACCAGACGCGACTTTAGCTGACAATGCGAATTGCTTTAATTAACTGCAATGGGCAACCCTTAGTTTACTCTTCGCGTGGAATAAACAAGTTCAAATCGGAGCCCAGCGTATTGAGAGGGAGAGAGAGAGCGCGTGTTCAGCTCCCGCTGGTTTAAAGATTTCACATTTTCAATTGTTCAAACTGTTGGAAGCAACGGGTGGCTAGAGGCAAGAGCCAAGCATTTTGTCAGTCGCTCCATCAATTGCCTAATGACTGTGTCAATAATTGAGCATAATTGAAAAACAAGGGGCGTCGTCCAGGGCGACTCATCAACTCATCATCTCATCTACCCAAACTAAGAAACTCGTTTGTTTTGTTTTTGTTCCGCTTTGTTTTGCATCTCATTTGTTTACACACTCTTTTTTGTCAGTACGCACATATTTACATAAATAAGTATGTATCCTACGCAAGTGGGCATGAAAATGTGCATGAAATGGAAGCTCAGCTCACAAATCAATTCAATTCAATTTATTGCCTTGCAACGTGTGACCAATTGTTGTTGCCTACAAATGTCTACAGTGTGTTCTAATAAGTTTACGCACGGTACGACAGACACAATCGATTTCCAGCTAATTTTAAAGTGACTAAGACTTGGGGCTGCCGGCCTGACTCTGACTATTCATTCAACATTCATTTTCACTTCCACTTTGTCACTTCCTCTTTTTGCGTCTTGCAATAAATTTGTAAAACAAAAGAGAAACAACAATTGGCCATCGCTTACAGAAATTAGTCATCACTACATACGTAGTAGTTGTTGTTATGCACCCACTGGCATGGGTCCATCACCTTGTCTTTTACGCTCTCTTTTCTTCTCTCACTCTCGAGTTTACTCTCTCCAATGTTTGTTTTGTTTACATTTGCTTGCCATGGTGATCGAGCGGCAAAGAGAGAAATGAGCATGGCAGGTGCCGTGAGTGGCGCTCATTTCTTCTGTTGCTCACTTTGGGACGACTGCCTTGAGTTTTGGATCTCTCTCATTCGCTCGCTGAGCCGCTTGCGTTCGACGCGCTGCTGTAGGCGCGCCTCAGTTGAGTTTTAGCCGTCGTCGGTGCCGATTCGTGCCGTGGCCGATATCGATAACTAAATACGAGTGCATATATTTGTGTATGTTTGTGTGTGTATGTGCGATATTCAAGTTCAAATATCATAAAGCAATAAATAAATTTAAAACGCCAGAAAATTTAGCAAAAGGTATACATATATAAAGAATACATACGGCGGCAGTTATCGCCGATTGCTGGCTCTAGTATTTGTATAAGTGTGTGTTTGTGTGTGTGAACACATATGCGACAGTGTGTGCTGCGGCCTTTTGCGTGTATTAGTGCGTGACATATGGCGTTATTTTAACGGATAAAAACAACAAAAAAAGCACAAATAAGCAAATTAATTGTGTAATCTCGATGTGCTGCAATCAAGCCAGTAGCAAGCAGCAGACGCCCACGCGCTTAGCGCCTGCGCAACCAGGCATTTAAAACCAAAAAACAAAAGTGGCAAAAAATACTTGAGTCCTTATTGCTTTTACTTTTTATAATCTCATTTGTAGCAGCACCGAAAAACTGTTTGTGTGTGTGTATTTTTGTGTGGTGCCTATCAAGTTAAAAACAACCAGAGAATTACCTCATCGCTTGGTAGCGCGCGCTGTGCTGCTGCTGCTGCTGCCGCTGACGTAGCTCTCTGCCCCTGACTTTATTTTATTAGTGTTATTTTCATTCTATATTTCTTCTCTACATATGATTTATGTTGGTGTGTGTGTGTGTCTGTTCGTGTTTGCGTACGTTTTGTATGCTGCGCTGCCAGCTAGTTTGCCTAGCCAGCTGCTGCTTCTACCTCTGCCTCTGCCGCCTTCTCCACCGTCGCCCGTTTCTGTCCCACTTACATCACTGGCTTCGTTGATCTGACCGCCTTGTGTTTCATAAAAAATTAATGTATGTATCTTTAAGATACGTGCGACGACATTTGTTTTATTCGTAAGCTTATTTGTAGTTTTGTTTTTATTTTTCGTTTGTCCACTTTTTTCATCTCGTTATTTGCATTTCAATCTGTGTGCGCTCATTTCGAGCTTTTTGACATAATCCATTAGCCAGTCAAAGTCGCAGTCGCTGTCGCAGTGGCAGCCTGCGTCGCTGTTGACGCAGCCGTTTACGTTTTTGTGTCGTTTTCCACACTTTGTTTTGTTTGATCCGATCGCATTGGCAAATTTCGCTGCGGTTTATTTTATTGTGGGCGTATTTTTTGTGTTCCCTTATTATTTCTCTTCAAAATATCAATGGCTCGTTGATCGCATTGTTGTTCTTGTTGTCACTGCTTTTGTTTTTTTGTTTTTTGCTTTGTGTTCGCCTCTTTCACAAAGCTTTTGACCTTATTTAAGAGCTTTGGTTTATGGCATGCACGCCAGCCACATAAACAAATCACATAAAGAAATCAAAGCTCATTTTCACTCCATGACATCGCTCTCCAAATTGTCGCGCTCTCCAAAAGTTGTCGCCGTGTGGGTTTTCAGCGTCTTAGACTTGAACGTGGTCGTGGTCGTCGTTATAAATGTAGTTGTAGTTAGTAGTTTTAGTTGTTGTTGTTTTTTGTAGTTTGCTTTTGCATCCGTTCACGCACACACAGTAAATCAATTTCATTCAGTAAAATCAAATGCAAATGACAAACTCAACTGCGATCTGTTAACTTGGCCAATTGCAAAGTTTAGTAGGCGTCAGTTTGTTGCGCCCAATTTGGGTATAAATTTTAATCGCATTTTTGCATACATTCATTAATTAAATTGACTTGTATTCCCATTTACTTCTTTTTTGATAACACACTTAACCCAATCCTGTCCAACTGGACAGTTTCCCAAATGAGTTGTTGTGCCACAACTTTCGAATCGTATTCGCCGGCTTAAAACTTACTTTTGTAGAGCTTTTAATTAAGCAGAGTTTACATACCATAAAAATAATTTGTTAGCCCAAAAAATCCATAATTGGGTCAAGTTTTATAAACAACATAAATATTGACATTTTCAAATTTGTTTTTAATTTAAAAATAACTTGCTCAGATTTTGTAAATTTGACAGAAAAAGAAAGACAAATTGTTTTCCCCATGTTTTCAGCTCAATTAAAACAAATTAAACAAGAAATTTTTAACGTTTTGAGACTTTGGAGTGTGTGTGAGTGTGAGAGTGTGTGCAATATCAAAATGCAATGCTCCAAATGCCCAACAACAACAATGTAGACGAGGCAATAACAATTAAGTACAGAAATAACAACTGTGTGTGCTCTATTTTTTTAACGCCTCAGCATTTTCATTTGTGCAGTGCACAAACTACAACATACAAATATACATATGTTTACATACGTGTACATATATGTATATTTTTGTATATAGATACAGATACAGCTACAGATTTCAGATACTTGTGCCGCCTTTCAAACTGCTGCCGCACACATGTTTTAGACTCTGAGGAAAAAACAATAACCCAAACACCAAATTCAAAATACGAAAACGAAATCGAAAAAAAATAACAGAAACAAGTAACTTGAACTAGCCAAAAATGGCACAACTGGAAGATACTACGTTTTTTGAGTTACTTTTTTAGTTGATAAATTAATAATAAAATCAAATGCCGAAACCATAAGATACAAAAGAAGTTTTTGATGAATGAAAAATCTCATGAATAAGTGGAATGATTTTAAATTATCTTTAAATAAATTACCTTGTTAAATTACCCCTTTTAGCTACTTTAAAGGGTATCAAAATAACCAAAAATACGAGTTTAATCTGAGCAATAACCAGAATCAGAAGAACAGCAAGTTGTGAGTTTTTCTATTGAGTTCGATGGGCTTTTGCCATAGATACACTCAAATACACACAACTTTATATATAGTTTATTGTTTTGGAATGTTTCTTAATTACGCGGAACTCAAGTGGCAACTGGAGGTGGAGGTGGTGGTGACTGCAGGAGAAGTAGAAACAGAAACAAACCAAAAAACAAATCAGATAGAAAAACATTTGAAACCAAAGCAAAATTGAAGCGAGTGGGCCGAGCGACCTCATTGGAATTTCAAACATTTCCCTTTTTGACTTCCATTCCATAATACAAGTCAACATATCCCCAAGTCTCCAGTCGTCAAGAGTCTCCACTGACCATTTTGCACACTCAGTCGCTTAGTCATCGAGTGCTGAAAGCAGAAGGAATCTCTTTTAATTCTTTTGCTTTTCGCTGCCTGATAAGGATTATTATTATAATTGTTTATTATACTATAGTTTATGCATTTTATGAGTGTGTGTGCATTTAAACCTATATATAGACAATGATCGTCATAGTATCGAAGCCTCGAAGTTGACGCCTTCTTGGGCGAGAATTCCGAATGAATGAAAAGATTTATGCAAAATGAGTATCTTTTTTTGCTGTGCATTTTATTTACTCACAATTACTCACACACATATCTGTATAGAGTTATTTATATTTATTCTGTTTATCGCCTTTTATCGGAGGTTTACTCTGTCCTTCCTCACAACGTGTATATAGTTAAACCTTTGCTTTATTACGTCACTCATTTGGGCTAATCAGATATTTAGATAGCAAAACAGACGCTACATTCCATTCCCTCGTCAGTCCGACTGTCTGTCTGTCAATTCGCGTATTTATTGCAAATTCTGTGCACAGTGGGCGGTTTGTGAAGTTTCCCAGAAATTTGATACATCACAAATGTTTTGACTTTGCATTTTATCAAAAGTTGGAATTATGCAGCTGTTTCTGTTTTGGTTATATTGATTTAGCAGGAAGTAATCTGTTTGTTCATTATAAAATTGAAGTCTTTCTTAGCTTGTCAGGAAACAGATTCAAATTTTAATTAAAAGTTATCCGGAATAGAGAAAATTGTACTTAAAGATATAAAAGATATGGTTAACCATATAATTAAACTGAGTTTTGAGAGATATAGATTTCTAGGTCTATTTTGTTAACAAATAAACCCTTCTTAAGCTATAAATCTTCTATTAAACTAAGAACTAAATTACGGGATAACTTAAACACATGTTATCGTAATCAAATTCTTAGTTTATTGTGTTTCAAGTTCAATCCTAATCAAATTAAGCTCTAGTCAAGATTCCCTTTAACAACTGATGGAGTGTTTTTTGCCAAATTTTGGCCCTACCCAACTGCACCCTACGGAATCTTGATTCATGCCCCTAAATGAATTGATGTGCTCCTCGAATGCTTAGCGTGTTTCAGGGCAGTTATCGCTAGGTTTTCTCGCCCGGCCTTGATTGGAATGGGGTGCAGCTGTTAATCAATGAACGGCTTTGTCAGTTCATGTAGATAGAAAGAAAGGGAGAGTGAAGAGGATAGAGATGGAATGACTTTATTTATTATTATTTTTATTTATTTTATAGATGCAATTCAAGTTAAGGCTGAGAACACGTTTTGTCGCCAAGCTGTTGAATTAAGCAATTATTTCGATATAATTTTCTTGTCCAAACATCGATGTATCGATGAAATCATCGATGTTTTTCCCAGCTCTAATTTCGAGTGTTCTGCGAGACTACGCAAATCACATGCCAAAGTCAACGAGGCAACGGGAGCCGCCCAAGAGAGTTATATATAAAACGAGTACATATGTATATGTCACATAGGAGGGTGTGTGTGTGTGTGCGTGTGTGTATTTTGTCTCTTTTGGCACTCACTTGTGCGAAAATCCATTGGAGCCCGACTGGCGGGAGCCTAATTTTTTTTCTACTCTCAAATCTGACGACGAATGGCAAGACGAAGGAGTGGAGGTAGCAACAAGACGAGTAGGAAGAAGGGCAGGGTAGACGAAAGGGGAGGAGAAAGAGCAACTAAAGTGCTCGGAATGAAGAAGCTTGGCAGCCAATCATAAAATTACTTTGGCAAATAACTTGGCTGCATTTTCCATGGCCATGGGAAATGTTTGTACAATTTCAAAGTATTCAGGTTTAAAAGGATTTGAATAATGCTATAAAGGAGTTATTAATTGTGTGGGAATAACATTAATTCAATTTTATAAATACCTACATATAGTAAAATTTATGTGTGTTTAATTAAAAGTTTGTCAAATATTTCTTTTGTGAGTTTAAAAAACTGCTTCTAATTAACTTAAAGCTTCATTCAAAATTTATAGTTATAGAAACATAAATCCAAGTACTCCAAATAAGTGTTTAAGATATTTTAGCTGATTTTAAAAAATGTGCCACTGCTTTCCATTAAAAACTCTAATAAATCAATCGTCTATTTAATAAATTATTTAAAAAACATAAAATTATTGTTCAACTTAAATAAAATCCTTAAATTACTACAAGAAAGCCTTTTATAACCGTGGGAAACCATCAAATATTCATATACTTATCTCTAAAATCATTAGCCCGAGTTAATTAAAGATAATCAGTTGTGGAGAGATAAAGGATTAACACACACTTGACACACTCCCATTCAATGGGGTTTAATTAGCCAACTGATGTCTATCTGTTGTCATAATTTGTCCACATTATGTTGCCAACCACCTTGCGGCAGGCTAATTGAAAGTAACAAGCCACTCAAGCACACACACGCACACACACCCGAGCACACCCACTGAATAGAGCACTTTTCCCCTTTTGGAAAACGTCATTCGATTTGATTTGTTTGTTTGCGTATTTTCATTTTTCCTTCTACTTCTTTCTCTTCTGCTTCTTCTCCTTTTTGTTTGTTATTTATTTATTGTGTATTTTGTTACTTTTAATGCATCTTTTATCTGGATTTTGCCATCAATAAGCCAAAGCAAAGCCAATGGATGCTCATTGTTGACGCTGTTCCGGGCCCGGGCCTCTGTTACTGATACAAAATTTGTGCCCCATTGTGTGTGTGGCAGCGTCAGACAAGAGAGTTGCCCGAGTGACGACAGCGATAACAACAACAACAACAATCGACGATGTCTTGTTTACTCAAATTACTGCTGGGGTTATCGCTGGTTTCATCCAAAGTGCCATTCCCATGCCCCATGGACCCAGCACTACTAAGCCAAAGTTCGACTGGGCCCTGTTAGTCTAGTTGACCCTACCCGCAGCTGGGTGGGCCAACACTCTATCTCGCTCTACTCTGAACTTCTCCATCTCATTCTCAACTCGTGCGTTTATTTGCTTAAGCAGTTTATTTGTTTATCTCTCTGTTCTACTTCTTCCAACTTTCCATTACAATTTGCATTACAAAATTCCAGCGAAATATTGTTTTCCAATTGTAAACTCTCGATCGGCTGCAGATCGAGAGTTGATTGAACTGTAAATGGAGATATAGTACAACTATATGCTGGTAATCTAAGTACTATATAACTGTAAGCGCAGCACTGCGATAAGGCGAGTAGTTGTTGTGAGGAATGTGAAAAAAGAAAACGTGTTGTTATGTTCATAGATATGATATATTGTGCTCTATGAATGACTACTGTACAGTGACACACTTTTGGCTTAGAGTAAAAATATTTATAAAGAAATATGTAAACATGCTTAAGATTAAATGTTTTTAAGAGCGGGAGTGGGGGAGCTTTAGAGACTCTTTTGAAAACTGAGTCATAATTAGTAAGCACTTTCAAAAAGGTTTCTTTTTAAGTACCTTTAAACGCTTTTTCAAGTTTTTATTCAACTGAATCTTAACCCCACAGTTTGTTGTCTAACATTGCTTAGTTTTAGCCACATTATGACACATTTTGGCTAATGTTTGTAGACGTACAATTAAAAAATTAAACTGAAAAAAAAAGACAGCATTCACTCAGTGCCCTGTAATTTCCGCTGACATCAATTGAGGCATTTAAACGCAACGAATCATCAGCGTGTACATCATTTGAGGCGCAACTAATAAACTACGGCGGAGACGCTGTACGGACCATCTGTTCTGTTTTGGGACCTCTAAACTGCACAACAAAATGAAATGTCTAAAAATTGTGCGATGACTCATTCGCGTAAAAATCAAATTAAATACAACACAGCCCCGTTACGCCCCCTCCCTCTGACGCCCCCTTTTTGGCCCCAAAAACAACAGCAAAGCGAGCGTTGTCTGATGTGCTATATAATCAACATTTGAGGGCGTTGAGATCTCGAGATCGCTGCTCGGGTCTTACACATAGATCGACTAAAAGTTTTCATCGCCTCTTGCGCCTCTTGCACCTATTGCTCTGCTTTTAGCCGGTGTTTTTAGTAGTTTTTGATCTTACTACTCCCGCGACTTTGTTCTATTTTCAAACTGCCGTGAAAAATTGTGACAGTGGAGGGCGGAGGTGATAGCCATTTGGAGCTGTTTTTCTTCGATAGATTCGCCCTACGTTTCGTTTTTGGAAAATCCATTTGGATTTCTCTCACTACTCTTCGAATTATGCTTTGTTTACCTTGAAAATTCTACTCGATTTTTGTTTATTTTTAGTATATGTTTGTCGATTATATATGTGTCTATATAGCTGTATTTGTGCTTATATACATATTGTGTTTTCGATTTAATTAAAATCTCTGCGGTTTTAATCGCCAGACAAACTTTTGCGCTTTGTCAATTTTTCAACACATTTGACATTCAATTTTGTGTATTTTTTGAGGTTTTTTATGGTGCGTTTTTTGTGTTTTCTTCTCTTATTGTGATTAATCGCATTGTGGGTGATTTATTTAATATACTAGACAGCTTTTATTTATAGAAGCAGTACTTGTATATGTTTTAAGTATATAAATTTGGTACTAAACAAATTTGTCTTTAGATTGATTTTAAAGTTTTAAACTGTAGCTAAATGCATGCAAGGAAGAGAAGAGGTTTATAAGATTTTAAACTTAGCTATTTTCTATTAATTTATAAAGCCAACTCTTCTCTGGTCAACAAAATTGTTAAGACACATATTTAAAATATAATCGTAATTAAAAATACCTGTGCCCTGGAGCTAATAGCTACTCGTACTTCTACTTTTTACACTTCAAAAAATAAACCTCTTTGCTCAACTCTTGAATTTTTAAGCTGCTTAAAAGCTCTGAACTCTTCTTTTATATGGTCTAAAATTTCAAATCTTTGTAACAAATTTCTTGAGTTACTAAGCTCAGTCTTCTAAAATTGAGCTAGCTTGAAACTGAACACTAAATCTACTTTAGTTCAGCTAACTGAATTTTGATTAAACACGTCGATTAAGTGGAATTCTTTGAACAGTCATAAAAAGCAGCTTAAAGCTCTTAATAACGCTTTGAAGTGAGCTTTTGTTGCTTGTCAATCAACAAGTCAACAATTGAGATACTTTGGTGGGTACCCTGCCCACGGATCGTACGTGCTCCCAGCGTGCCTAGACAGACGATGGCGACAATTGTGCCGATGATTGTGAGAATCGTGCCAAGGTCTCAGATTGTATTCGCGTTAACTACGTGCCGTTATCGGGCCATAACTACACAACTGCAACAATCGGCCTACAATCAACGCGGCCGAAATTTGTGGACCAGCTGAACAAGTTGTCAATAGGCAATAGTGTTCGTGTAGTGCTCCAATAAACGATGCCACCTTCGCCGCCCACGCGCAACCAACTCTTTGGCTTGCCGGCGGTCGTTGCATGCCACAGATCGCAGCGCCCACGCGACCACTAAACAAAAGTGTTCGAGGGCTGCACTTATTGCACCTGTTATACAGCTAGCTATAAGTATATTTGTTGGCTAACTTGTTAATGTCGCAGCCGCATTCTTGGCCAGCTGCAGTAGTGCCTTTTTGGCCTGGCCAAGATTGACTACGGCCTCGGCCTATTTTTGCGTGTTACACGCTTTTGTTCAGCTTTTGACCATTTGGGTGTTGATTGATTTTCTTCTTTTTGTTTTTCTTGAATTGTATTTTTTTTTTTATAAACAAAACTCGCATGCGGATTGTGCGCTAATGGAAAAGTCTGGTGCAACATTCCAGAGCTTGAACATCCATCGACTTGTAGTCTATATACGCGGCTGTCTTCTTGGTGGCATTAACCACAATGCCAACCAATTGCCATATATGTGCATTCAGCATTGGATTCTTGTAGCCAGACATCAGCCTCGTCTTCTTTATCTGCCTCTGCTTGTTTTCATTGCTTTTGGCTAATATGGAAAATGAAAACAGGAAAAATGCGTTGAGTTTTCCAAGTGCCACCAAGTGTTTGCCGTTGGAAATGGCTGTGAATGCTGAAAGATTTTTATTACAAAACAAGTACTCAAGTTATACTCACTTTTATTTACAGATTTCTTAAACAAATACTTCAACAACAAACGCAACTACAAGAAGCAGAGGAACAACAACGAATTCAACACAAACAACGACAACAAATCAGCACGAAAACTTTCTAAAAAATTAATAATAATTTAACTACTAAAATCAACCGAATTGCAACTGATTCACTAACAAAACTGGCGCTGATTTTCGGCTACTGCGAATTGAGGTGAGTGAAAATTGCATAAATTTCCCATTTCCCATTTGTTTGGAAAATTTATTCAAATGATTCAATAAATAGTTTATAATAAAATTCTTTGCTAATGACTGCATTATATTTATGGACTATAAAAATCTGTAGAACGCAAAGTTATTTGAACATTTTACGATTTTCCACAAATGTTTATTTCTGATTGGGTTGTTAAGCTACCTTAAAAGTGTTTTTATTAACTGATGACTAACTGCCGTATACTCTGGAGTAGGAGTTAGTAAGGCATTTGGGTTTTATGGGGAATTTTGAGAGAGTTTATAAAAGAATTTATGCTTTTGGGTTGCCTTAGTGGTTAGTTCATTAAGCATAGTTTAGTGGTATTAAACATTCCAGTTTTTTAATATTTTTTATGTCAATCTAGTTTTGGTTTTCCTGGGTTTCCTTGAGTTATTGAGATATTTGTATCACTTGAAAAGCGCTTAATTAGTTTCCAAACTACTTCCAACTCATCTACAACCTACAGACATTGCCACATATTATTTCCTGCTCCACTTTCTGTACTCTTCAATGTCTCCAAAAGTTGCGAAACCGCATCAAATTAACCCATCGAATTTTTGCTTTTATTATTATAATGTCTTTGAACATTTTGTGTCAAGTGGGTTTTCAGAATAAATCATAAATTTGTATGCTTGGAATGTTTTTTTATGGTTTACATTGACCTTATATAGGCTGTATCTCTAACTTAAGCTGTATCTGTAGCTGTATCTTTAGTAGTAGCTGTAGCTGTAACTGTAGCTGTATCTGTAGCTGTAGCTTTAGCTGTATCTGTAGCCCCTTTAGTTTCCTAGAGGATACGTAATTTTGATGCCTTTGCCTCTGGCTATTTATACGACTTTGACGATAATTTTTTCTTCCTCTGGTCGCCAAGACAAATAAAAATTGTTGGGAATTACATAAAAAGGCTCCACATTGGCGCAGCCTCATGACATTTTGTTAGTCCTTTTCCACAGCAAACACTAAACAGAAACGGGAGCAGGAGCAGCAGCAGGAATAGAAGCAAGAAAAGCAATCAGAAACTAGTGATTTTAGTTACCCAAATGCTCGACTAAGAAATACTTGCAACACTTCCACTGCTTTGTAGCTAACTTAAGACTACTCCAGTCGTGTATGCACTGTGTGCTGGGTATCAAAAATTTTACTTTATGCTGACTGTGTGGAAAGCGAGACAAGCAAATTGTAAACTGTGCAGATTCCTTGAGCGCAGGACTCCTACGCACACGCGCCAACCAACACACACACACACACTTTATGTGGCCAGACAAAATGGAGGCAGTGGCGCCAGCAAGTCGCGCCAGTTGTGCTTTTTTCTGTCTTGCATGGCGACTGCGATGAAAGTTTGCTTTAGTTTGGTCGATGGAGTCTACTTTTAGGGGCAGGCAGGCAGGCAGCCAGCATCACACACGGCGTATACTTAATCTTGAAGCTGCAATTAATCAGTTTTCACGCTGCCTAATTAAAACATTGCTGCGATCTCCCGCAGCAGCCAAAAAATTAAGAGCAAAATCTACACAGATTCGAGTTAAGTTTTTTTTTTGTTAACTTTATTTATATTTTTGGTGGGGGCATAAACAACAGCAAGTCACTTGCTCAATTTATACAACTTAGCAGCGAGGGCAACAACAACTGAAGTTGTTGTACATAAGGCAGAGCGTAGCAGCGCAGCCATTGGTGGTCATGGAACACCCATTGGGTGGCACAGTTGGTGGTGGATTGCCCAAAAAAGAAAGAGGAAAAGGCATAAAGAATAAAGTGCTGTGCACCCTCTACACCCTGAACTGCCCCCTTCCACCTCAACATGCCATGTTTCTGATCTGTTGTTGCCACACGCGCTGCCTCGCTGCATCCTTTTCGCACACAGCAGCAGCAGCAGTGACTGCTTGCGGCATGGAGCATGCGCGCACAGCATCCAGCTAGTGGCAGGGTGACGCTTGTGGCAATTGTGACGCCAACTTGATTTTCATAATGCTTACGACTTGTGGCATGAATGATGTTTTCATCAGAAGCGCACGATGTGTCGCCGGCGTAGCACATCATTCTAGGCCTAGCCTCCGATCGGGCAGGACACGCCAGCGCTGACATCATCAACAAAACTTTTCCAAAAAAAAAAATTAAAATAAAATATAAAAAAAGAAAAGAAAAGAAAATAAGAAAAGGAAATTCAAGTTCAAGTGTTTCTTCACCGTTTTGTGCCTTGTGTTCAAGAAGTTGTTAAGTTTTCCATCGCTCATCCGTTCCGTTTATAGTTCAGAGTAGTTTTTTCTCTCTCAAAAAAGTGCCTTAATATAAAACATTATTATACGATTTATCGCGACTTTTATTTGCTAACGTTATCGTCGTGTGCCTTAAATATAAAACTTGCCTTTTAACCGCACATTTAGTAGAACTAAGCAGTAGTTAGTAGGAGCCTTAGGCTCAGCCAATAATTTGCCTTAAACAACAGCTCGAGTTGAGATTTGTTAACCACAACTTGACTCAAAATTAATATTATATAGTATAGTACGTGTTTTTATCGATATACCGTATACAATACATGTTTTTAGCATTTAGACGCGCATTTTAAAATGTTGTTTGTTAATTGAGATACAAATTCGTTGCGTATTCGCGTTTTTTCGAAATACTTTTTAAAATCGAGATTAGTAGTTCCCCTTCTATAATAATCTGATAAAGTTTGTTAGTGTATTCTTTAACTTAACGGTTTTTTGATTACCAATTTCGGTTCCGTACAATTTTTGTTGTACAAATATAAACGGGCTGGACGCGTTCCGTGCCGCAGTTTCACAACAACACCACAAACGTGCCTCAGCTCGGCGTGCAGTCGCCAAAAGATGCCTCTTGCCTCTCACGCGTTTGGCTTCCGATCGTCGCGTGCTGCCGTCGTAGTCAACGATTTTTAAAATCCCTTCACCCCGTACGCCTTCAAAGACAACGTCACAACACGAAAACAACACACACACACCAAAACACACACACGATACACACTTTAAACACGCAACACCCGCTCCGAGTGTGCCTTTATACGCCTAAGTTACAAGTCCTAAGATAAAAGTCATGTGCCTTTCAAAAAACTTCTGAAAACACACACAAAAAAAAAAAATAACCAAAAAACCGAAAAAATATTAAAGTAATCTTAAAAACAATTCTTCGATGTGCCATAAAAAGTGTACAAAGAGTAAGTAAAAAGCTAATATCTTTAATTTATAAAGTAGACTTGAAGTATTATTTCCAAAGGTTTGATAAATATTATTCTGAGAACTTTTCTAGAGAACTTTTTAAGTAAGAAATTCAAGATATTTTTAGAAATTTTAACAACTTCTTTATGATAAAATGTTCAAGGAAATCAGAGTGAATGATTTGCAGAATTTTAAGAATAATGAATCAGTTTTCAGTACCAGCATAATCAGTTTTTTATTAATTGTTTTCCATTAAAAATCAATCATTTTTTCCAAGAAAGTTTTTGAATGGAAACAGTGTTGTATAACTTAATTTTCAAAACTTTCCCAAGTTATGAAATATGCACGAAGTTCAGTTCAGCAGGAAAATGCATTCACTTAGCATCCAAAGACACACACATACAGTTAAGCACTACACATGTGTGTGTTGCAGGAACTGGCATAGTCAATTAATTAGTTAGACCCATAGGAAACTTTGCTGGCCGTAAATTACGTCCATTAGCAGCACAGTGTGACTTCCGAAAAGTGGTTGCCAATTAGTGAGAACTCGTGCCGCTCCAGCTTCAGCACTACATCTACATGGCTTGTAGTTGGAGTATTGCAATTTGCATTGGGCCAAAAGCGGTTTGGCGTTGGAGGTGTAACTACATTTTCATTCAGTACTAAAACTCACATTTATTTTTATGTATTTTGTGTATTTTATTGGCCATTATTTGATGGCCATGTTGAAAGCTGACAGCGTCATCAATTGAAACCTTAGGCAGCTAAAGCTACAGCAGCAGCTGTAATGCAATACGATGATGTCGCCCCATGTGGATCCATTGTGGCTTCCACGTACAGCTCAAATCAGCTTCATTCATTTCTATTTGCTTGTTCTATGCTCTTCATTCATTGAAACTGTTTGGCTTTGCTCTTTATGGTAAATCCATCTATATTGCCCTGTCACATCCTACAGCACATTTCTCTGTTTATTTTGAGGTTATGTTTTCGTGGGGGAGACTTACAGTTAATTGAATTAATGGAGAATATTGAATTACATGGAAAAATGTGTAGCGGAAAATGGCAAACAAGTGAAATTCTTTTAATGAAACTAATTTGTTGGCAACTTAGTTGCCATACTACTTAATTATAAATCGCTTAAATAATTTACTCTTAACACTTTCTTTTACCACAAAAAAGTGACGTGGTAAACCTCAAAAGCGCTGCGCAGCTTACTGCCAGCGTTGTCGAGATTTTTTAACACAGGAGCGCAGTCGAGGGTTTGCCGCGCAGTGCAAATTAAAAACTCCGATCAGATTACGTCCCTGTGTGCGCTGCCGTTTTGCGGCTTAAGCTGCGCAAAACGTTGTCACTTTGCCGGCTGGCGCCATTCAGACGAAGTCGCCGTTGCCGGGCGTGTAAACTCTCCAACCGGTCAAAGAGCGTAAGAGAGCGAGTGCAAGAGAACGTAAATGTCTACACTAGCGCTGGGGTTGAAGCAGCAGCTTCTCTTTCTGTTATTTAGCATGGCTGCACCCTTTGAGTAAACTTTCTTAAGCGCAGGCGGCAGCGGCAGCGCTCTCACTGTCTCTTGTGCTTTCTCTCGCTCTTCGTTGTGTGCTGTGTCACCCCAGTGAACAGCGGCCGTAGGCAGACGGGAAAAAATGCTATTAACATTGCCGTTGTGACGTCGGCAGCGTTAGCGACAGCGCTGTTAGCAGCGTCGCAGCATCCCTTAGGCTGGTCCAATTTCAAGCAAACCTCTTTCAGTTACGTGTCAGATACCGTGGCCAGCGGACGTGCTGAGGACTCAAAAAAAAAAATAATTATAAAAAAACAAACAGTGCTTCATAATAACGCTAAGCGTCGTTGTCTTCGCCTCTGCTAATCAAGCCGCCATATGGAGCAGCAGTCGGTGTTCTGCCAAATGACAAAAAGTAAATTTAAACAGTGCTTTCATGTGTGTGTGTGTGTGGGCGAGTATGTATGCATGTGTTAAACTATGTGTGTGTTTTAGTGCTGAGTTCTTTTCGCTTATGACTGTCAGTTTTTTGCCGGAAACTTCAAGTGTTTCCGGATGCGGTGAAAAAGAGCCAAAAAAAAAGCAAAACATAAGCTGTGCAAATTATCGATTTTTACATGAGAAAATAATGCTAAAGTGTTGCAAGTTTGGGGGTAAAGACTGACACACTTTGCCTACACCCGACCCCCGTCTGCCGCTACAGGACGACAGAAAATCAATTACAGCATGGCCACAAAGGGCAAAGAGAAGCAGCGAAAGAGAGGCAGAGGGAGAGAGTGAGAGCAGCGAGGCATTAACTGAATTTAGCTAAAAATCCAGGCATTAATGTCGCATAAAATGGCGCAGCTAGAGAAATACAACAACAGCGAAAGCAGAAACAGCAGCAGAAGAAGAGCAACAACAATAATCGAAGTCAATGCTGACAGCGGCGTTGGCGTTAGCGTCGCTGCTTGGCATAATGACAAGAGCGATTGAGTGGTGAAGGGAGAGAGGGGAGAGCGGGGGAGAAGTCACCCCAAGCTACAATGGCCTGGCTTTGATTTCGAAACTGAAGTGCCCCCTCGGTGTATATGTGAGTGTGTAAGCGTGTGTGTATGTGTATGTGTGTATAGAAGATTTTCATCAGGAACAGAGCAACTTTGTCGGTTGTCTGGTTTTTGGGTGGTGGCTATTGCCCCCGGTCTGCCCTGATGCGGCTATCTCTTTTGGCTTCGGGGGTGGTTTTGGGTACTACTTTTGGTTTTGGGCTTTGGTCTTTGGGTTTTGGGTCTGTGCTATTTATAACACTTCAACGGCCATTTATTTCATGTTTATAACGCCTGTTCTCAACGTTTCTCTCTTTCTCTTCTACCCACTCTCTCTTTGCAGTGCCTTTTAGAATTTCTACACGTAATACACTAAGTTTAAGCAAACGATTAGGACTAGAAGGACTAAGTGCTGGGCTTAGACCGAGACGAGGACGACACAAGCAAAATGTCCACATTGTCGCTGCGCATACAGCTGGAAGGCGGTCGAGTTACCAAGACCATACAATTCCAACCAAATACGACAGTCTTCGATGCCTGCAAAATCATACGCGATAAATTTGCCGAAGCGGTGCAAGGACAACGTAAGTAATCCACTTAAAAACACATTTTTCTTTATTGGTAAAAACCTTTTTCCTTCTTTTACAGCCAGCGAATATGGACTCTTCATTTCGGATGAGCAGAATCAGCAAGGCGTCTGGCTGGAAGCTGGACGCACTCTGGGCTACTATATCCTGCATAATCAAGACACGGTCGAGTATCGACGCAAGCTGCGTACTCTGCGTGTTCGCATGTTGGATGGCGCTGTAAAGACCATCCTGGTCGATGACTCTCAGCCCGTTTCCCAGCTGATGGTAGTCATTTGCACCAAGATTGGCATTACCAATCACGAGGAGTATGGCTTGGTCCGCGAGGATAATGAGGCCCAGAATGAGAACTTGCCCGATAATAAGTTCGGTACGCTCACCTTGAAGCGCAAGTTTACGGAAAAGGATCGCGATGCGAAAATGGAAAGTTTGCGCAAGAAACTCAAGACCGATGATGAGAGTAAGTTAATGGTGGCGCCCTCTAGCAGTACAGTGTTTTAATTTCTGATTTCCGTAGTGAATTGGGTCGATGTGGGTCGCACGCTGCGCGAACAGGGCATTGATGAGTCGGAAACGGTTCTCTTGCGTCGTCGCTTCTTCTTTTCGGACCAGAACATTGATTCTAGGGATCCAGTGCAACTGAATTTGCTGTATGTGCAAGCCAGGGATGCCATCTTAGATGGCACACATCCCGTAACGCAGGATAAGGGTGAGTTTTACCACTACTTTATGTTTGTAGTCCTACTAAATTTATATTTTAAATTCTCTGCAGCTTGCGAATTCGCTGGTATTCAGGTGCACATACAATTCGGACCACATAACGAGCTTAAGCACAAGCCCGGATTTCTAGAGTAAGTTGTGGGAACTTCAAACATCCCCAAAGTACATTTCAATTGATATCTTCTTTCTTGCTTAGTTTGAAGGACTTTCTGCCTCAATCGTACGTGCGTGTCAAGAGCATTGAGAAGAAAGTCTTTGCCGAGCACAGACGTCATGCGGAATTATCCGAAATCGATGCCAAAGTGCTGTACACCAAGACAGCTCGGGAATTGCCCACTTATGGCGTTACCTTCTTTCTGGTCAAGGAGAAGATGAATGGCAAGAATAAACTTGTGCCACGTCTCTTGGGCGTTACCAAAGACTCTGTGCTCCGTCTGGATGAGCGCACCAAGGAAGTTATCGTTTCATGGCCACTAACCACAGTGCGTCGTTGGGGCGCTTCTCCGAATACGTTCACCCTGGACTTTGGTGACTATGCGAACCAATATTACTCGGTCCAGACCACAGAGGCTGAACAGATTGTACAGCTTATTGCTGGCTATATCGACATTATATTGAAGAAGAAACGAACCAAGGATCACTTTGGTATCGAGGGTGATGAGGGATCTACCATGGTGGAGGAATCCGTGGCGCCATCCAAGTGAGTTCACTTTAGAATTCTTTTATTAGGCTTGATTTAACTATTTCTGTCTTTTCAGGGCCACCTTCTTGCAGCACGAAACGAATCGTGTGGAGAAGCTCAACTTGGAGAGTCTGGCGCATCCGGGAATCATGCGGCCCTATGACGGTAAGTCTATGGGTTCCTCTTATAAACTACTTGCACTTGAGCTTCAGCTTTTTATAGTCTACAATTTTAAGTTTAATTAGAAAAATGCTAAAGATTTAAAAAATATTGTGGAATATTTTATAAAGAACTTGAAACAGTTTCCTAAAATATTCCAACTTTGCTTTGATTATGATTTCGATTTCTTATTTCGATCCTTTTTCTCTCTGTGTATGTGTATATGTATGTTGTATAGGTGAGCGCACCTTTACCCAGAACGAGGTACAGACCGTGCAGTATGGCGCTTTTGTCGGTCAGGTTAATCATGCGCATCAACCGCCCACGGTAAGTAAACCACGCCCTCTAACCCAACTCCAATCACAACATTATACAAATTTCATTTCATGCGATTTTTATCTAATTTGCCATTTGCACCATAACCTCAAACTTCAACTATACATAACCTCACTTAAACTAACTCTAAGAAACTCTTCTTCAAATTTGAACATGCTGCTCACAAATCAAAAAATAACTATAGAAAACGGTCATGCCAAGTTTCACAAAGTATGTTTGAATAAATGATTGCATTAAGTGATTATATTAACACACGATATCTTCTGGAATCCGCAATTTTAGACTAAGGAAGTACGCATTAGTTCTGTGAATCTAACCGAGCCGCAGCGTGCTCTAATTGGCTATATATCAGCTGGCCAGGATGTCTTGATACGCGCTGACGAAGAGCTGCGCACTAAGGTGAGTTCGGACTTTAAGTAGAAGTCTTTCTCAGTGTACTAAGCCCTTCTTTCTTCTTCTTCTGATCAGGCACCCATTCAGGAGCTCGGCAGCGATATGCGCTCCATCGAGTGGCGCGAGAACACGCTGGACACTTCGAAGCAGGCGGTGAGCTCTCATGTGGCCACAATGAGCGCGGCTACAGCGCAGATTATCACTGCATCGCAGCCAGATGAAGTGGACACGGAAGCCATCTCAGCGTCGGTATCACAAATTGCCCAAACCATACCGGAGGTAACCAAGGAGGTGCGTCTGATTGCCGCTCTCATGGAGAACGATTCGAATGGCGATCAATTGTTGGAGGCAGCACGAAATCTATGCAACGCCTTCAGTGATCTGCTCAAGGCCGCCGAACCGGAGAGCAAGGAGCCACCACAGCACCTGATTAATGCTGCTAGTCGTGTGGGCGAAGCCACCACTCATGTGTTGAGCACCATTGCCGAGGAAGAGGCACCCGAGAATCGGGATCTTCATGACATGCTCTTGGCCCTGGCCAAGGCGGTGGCCAATACAACGGCTGCTTTGGTCCTGCGTGCCAAGAACATTGCCGCCAGCTGTGAGGATGATCAGGCCAGGAATCGCGTAATTGGAGCTGCCAGTCAGTGTGCTCTGGCCACCAGTCAACTGGTTGCCTGTGCCAAGGTTGTGGCTCCCACTCTGCACAATGCCGCCTGTCGGGAACAATTGGAGGCGGCAGCCAGAAATGTGGCCCGAGCTGTGAACTCCCTTTGCGAGGTGTGCAACGAGGCGAGCAATGATCCCAAATTGAAGGCAGATCTGGTGGCAGCAGCACGCGATGTATCCAAGAGTCTCATGGAGATGCTGGAGCACGTGAAGCTAAGCACACGAGAGCAGGCGCATCGCACCAGCCAGGAGTTGAGTCCCGTGGAGAATGTCATCATTGGCACCGACATTCTGGTGTCCACCAATGATCCACAGGAAATGGTGCGTCATGCACGTACTCTGGGACAGACTACAGCCCAGTTGATCAAGAGCATCAAGGGCGAGGCGGATCAGCAGGAGGATGCTGATATGCAGCGACGTCTGCTGTCGGCAGCCAAGCAATTGGCCGATGCCACCGCCAAGCTGGTGGAGGCAGCACGTCTCTGCTCCTCCAATCCCCATGATTCGGACAATCAGAACGCACTGCGTCGTGCTGCAGAGGAGCTGCGTGGAGATTACCACAACGGCAGCCAATACACCGGCCATGAAGCGAGATCTTATCCAGCGTTTGGAGTTCTGCTCCAAGCAGGCTGCCACGGCGGCAACTCAATGCATTTCGGCTGCCCAGAATGCGGTACAGCACAGTCAGGATCATCAGACGAAGGAGACACTGCTACAGGATTGCAAACGTGTAGCGGATACAATTCCACGCTTGGTCACGTCCCTGAAAACGACTCGAGCCCAGCCGGATGATGCAAATGCTCAGCTGAATCTGATCGAGGCGGCGGAGCAGTTCATTGAGCCAGCTCTGCAGGTGTCCAAGTCATCGAGGGCACTGCAACCAACTGTAACGGATATTCCCTCGGCGGCACAGCTCTCCAAGAGTGCCCTGCATCTGGGACAAAGTGTTTCCGCTTTGCATTCGGTGGCTCAACGGGCACGCGATGCCTGTGGCGGCCAGGAGCTGGAGTCTGCCTTGGAGGCGGTGCGTAAGCTGCATCACGTGCTCGACGATACACGCCAAGCGGCACTGTCGGGTCAACTGCGTCCACTGCCCGGCGAGACGGTGGAGAATACCGCCGATGAGCTGCGCAAGTCGGCCAAGAATGTGGGCATCGCTTTGAGCCAGTTGCTCAGCTCCGTGTTGCAGGGACAGCGTAGTTATGCTGGTGCTGCTGGACGTGATACAGCACTGGCTCTGGGTGACTTCACCAAGAGTGTTCATGGCGTGGCGGCGACCACACAGAATCCAGCTATCATTGACTGTGCCGACGATGTGGTCACAAGCTCTGCTCAGCTGATTGAGCAGGCACAGCGCACGCTCCAAGGTGTCTCCGATCCGCAGGCTTTGACACAAGCTGGACGCGATGTGACCGGTGCCTTGTCGCGCACCGTGGACTGCATTCCTGGCCAGCGTGAGGTGGACGCTGCTTTACGCAACGTGAGCGATCTCAGCGAGATTCTATCGGTCAGCGAGTTTCCACCTTCTAATCGCCCCTATGCTGAGCTACAATCGGAACTCAAGCAGGTGGCGGAACAGCTGAGCAGCGCTGGTGGACAGATTGTCCAGTCGTATGCAAGTCCCGCTCAGCTGGCGGAGAGTAGTCAGCACTTTGCGGCCAACTATAGGGATCTGTTGTCGGTGAGCATGCAGATGGCAGGACAAACCCAAACGGATGAGCCAGTGCGCTCCCAGATGATTGAGTGTCTGCGCAATGTGTCCACGCAATCGTGTTCACTGCTATCCACTGCCAAGTCCATTGCTGCCGATCCTGGCCAGCCGAATGCCAAGAATCTTTTGCATGCCGCTGCCCGCAGTGTGACGGAGAGCATCAATCAGTTGGTGGATGCCAGCATCCAGTCGGCACCAGGTCAAAAGGAGTGCGATAATGCCATGCGCAACATTGAGGCACTGCGTCTAATGCTCGACTATCCCCATGAGCCGGTCAACGAGCAGGGTTACTTTGATTGTGTGGAACAGGCCACAAGCAAGTCCAGGAATTTGGGCTATGCCATCTCCGAGATGATCAACAATGCCAAGCAATCCCAGCACATGGAGTTCAGTCAGTCGGTGAACAGTGTCAACGAGTCCATCCAAGGACTGATTGAGAGTTCCTCTCAGGCTGCTTATCTGATTGGTGTCTCGCATCCAAGTAGCGTCGCTGGACGTCCAGGAATCATTGATCAGGCCCAGTTGACGTGGGCCTATCAGGGCATCCGTCAGCACTGCGACATTGTGAGCAGCCCACAGTCGGGCAAACCTCAGATGATTTCCGCTCTGACGGTGATTGCCAAGCACACCAGTTACCTCTGCTCCATTTGCCGACAGGCGAGCATGAACACCAATAATCCGGTGGCCAAGAACGAGTTCATTGTGCTGGCCAAGCAGGTGGCAACGGCTACCTCGGATCTGGTCCAGGACATTAAGGCCATTGAGGAGCATCCCACGGGCGGCAGTCGGGAGCGTCTGGTGGAGCCGCTACTAGAGGCTGTCAAGGCAGTGCGTCAATATGCATCCAGTCCGGAGTTCATTTCCATACCGGCCAAGATTAGCGCTGAGGGACGCAAGGCACAGGAGCCGGTCATCCAAGCGGGACGTGGTGTCATCGATGGTGTTGTCGAAATGGTCAAGGCTGCCAAGTCCTTGGCTCTGTCACCGGATAATCCACCAGTTTGGCAACAACTGTCCATGCACTCCACTCCAGTGTCGGAGTCGGTTAAGCGGCTGGTGGACAACATAAGAGACAAGGCGCCTGGACAGGCACAGTGTGAGCAGGTGCTGCATACGTTGGGCACCTGCACTCGGGAGCTGGACAGCTGTGCCCTGGCAGTCAATGCCCAGGGATTGAGTCGTCGTCGGGATAATAATCTACATGGATTCAGTGGACAGACCTTGAACTCGGCAGCAGAGCTGCTGGACAAACTGGAACCCATTCGTGTGGCAGGCAAGAACAATGCCGAGCAGCTGGGACATAGCGTTGGGGAGATCTCCCGCTATGTGGTGCCCATGGTCAATGGTGCCATCGGTGCCTGCACCCACATTGTGCACAGCCAGCAGCAGATGTCACTGATCAATCAGACCAAGTCGGTTGTGGAGAGTGCGATTACATTGGTGCAATCGGCCAAGGATTCAGCGGGTAATCCTCGTGCAACACACGCCCATCCACGTCTTGATGAGTCCATCGATGGCACCCGGGAGGCCATTGTGGAGCTGCAGCAAACTGTGGAGAAGATCAATGCCGAGACGGGCATCGTCACGGGACTCATGGAGCAGGTGAATCGTGCCATCACCAGGTTAACGGACAAACGCCAATCTCTGTTGAATGCATCCTATTCCGATACCTTTGTTGACTATCAGACCAGGATGGTGGCCACTGCCAAGGAGATTGCTCGTCTGGGCAATGAAATGAATGCTAAGAGCAGCATCGAACCCGCTGCTCTGCCTCAGCTGGCCGTGGACATGACCCAACATTATCAGCTGCTTACACAGGATTCGGTAGGTGCGAGCACCACAACCACATCCCCTGACGTTGCCATGCGCATACGCACCACTGTCATCGATTTGGGACGTTCGGTGAGCTCCATGATCCAATCCTCGGCTGGTGGTGCCAGTCCCAACGATGCCAGTGCCCAGAAGGAGATTGCTCGCAATGCTCGTGAAGTATCCGAGAAGGTGGCCCAAGTGCTGGCCGCTCTCCAGGCCGGCTCTCGCGGCACACAGGCCTGCATCAATGCTGCCCACACAGTATCGGGCATTATTGGTGATCTGGACACGACCATTATGTTTGCCACCGCCGGTACACTACACTCCGATGGCGATGGCAGCTTTGCCGATCATCGGGAGCACATACTGCAGACTGCCAAGGCTCTGGTGGAGGACACCAAGGTGTTGGTGACCGGAGCTGCTGGCACACAGGATCAGCTGGCAAATGCAGCCCAGAATGCCGTCTCCACCATAAGTGAGTAGTCCTTTGGATTTGCTTATGTAAACAGAAACTTATCCTTGTTAATATTTGCAGCTCAACTGGCGGAGGCTGTTAAACGCGGTGCCTGCTCCTTGGGCTCCTCGCAGCCCGATTCACAGGTTATGGTCATCAATGCCGTCAAGGATGTGGCCTCGGCTCTTGGGGATCTGATCAACTGCACCAAATTGGCCTCTGGCAAGCCCATACATGATCCCTCCATGCAGGACCTCAAGGAGAGCGCCAGGGTGAGTCCTCATTTCTTAGAACTCCCACCTTACGTCTCTTCAACTCTCTTTAGTTCTCTATTTGATACACTCTTGAATCTTTTGCTATAAAGCTTTCGTTGTTGTGGCTTTTGTTTTAGTATTTTTTGTAATTTGTTTTTTTTTTTTCACCTCACAAAAGTATCAATTTCTTTAACTTTGTGGTTATGGTAAAAAGTTTTGAGGTTAGGAATTTAGGCAGGATTAAAATAGAATTTGAATGTCATTAAATTACCCAATTCTGGCTAAAATCGCTAACAGCAGCGATACAGATCATTCCCTGTGTATAAATCTAACGTTTTTACAGAGCATAGGATTTTATTATTATTTTTTTTAATTTTCTATGTCTATTTTAAATCTATAAAAATGTTAAACCCAGACAAAAATGTTGTTTGTGGCTTTAAGATAAATATTTGTAATTTACATGGCTTTGGCACTCATATAATATGTGTACTTACTTCTAAGATAATCAAATCCCTTTATTTAATTCTTCCTCTTGCTGCTGCTGCTGCTGTTCTTCTTGTTGTTGTTGCACAAAATGAGCTTAAGAAAAGAAAAGAAAAAAAAAACTCATGTCGGCTGCTGCAGTTGCTCACTTCAAACTCAAATCACCTGCTGCTCTCTCATTCTTTGACTTTGTCTCTCACTCTCTTTCACCTACTCGTTGCTGATGTTCCGTTGTAAATGTTTTCAATGTTTAACCAACACAAACACACATACACTTACACATGCATATATGTATTTTGTATAAACAGCCCTAAAGTTTGTAAGTCACCCATACACACACACTCACATTCAGTTTCTCATTTCTAACTGTTTGGTCATTCATCCACCCAACCTTCTGCTGCCCTGCATGCAATTGCTGCGCTCGCTCTCCAAACACAGACTCCCACTCTCTCTCTCTATTCTGTTCTCTTTGTCGATCCACCACCATTTACCCACCCACCCAAAAATCACTGAACCACCCTTCCCAAAACAAACAACAAAAAACATTTGTATAAAGAAAAAAATCCATAAAATTTTGTATATTTTCGTTTTCGTTTTTTTTGCTAATTTGTGTGCGTTCGACGTCTCTGCTCTTATCTCTTCCCATACAAACACACACACACATACACATACATATACAAAATTTACTCTCATGAATTGTAAAAAAAATCAAACGCTCTCTTCATGCGCTGCTCACGCTGTGGAATTATGCAACGAACAAAACTGCCTATCGAAATCAAACTCAATCGATATCACTGTTGTTATCGAAATACTCAAAACATGCACACCTACATCTCAACAACAACAATATGAAGCAGACGCTTCAAGATGTTTGCCAATCGGCTGCCAGCAGCGCCAATAAAGAAACTAACCCACACAGGCAGGCAGCAGCGGCATCATGAGTCATTAGTGGGGAACTATTCGGAATCTTTTGACGAAATTCTCGTTTAACATTACATTAATCACTTCACAAAATAATAATCAAAAGAAAACTTATAAGATTATCAATCAATTCTTATTGACACTTTAAATTCCAATTGGAATAACGTTGTAAAACTTGTAGATGCAATGGGGCAGCAAACTGGGTAGATACAGAAATATACAAATTATTTAATGACCGATTCATCTTTATTAGAGCTTACATTATTAAGCCGAGAAGCTTTTAATGGAGACTATTTGAATTATTTGCTTAAAAGGACCAATTGAAAAAATTAAACAATTTACCGTCTCCAACTGGCAAATTCTTTCAGTTCGCCTTCCATAACATCTGCAAGTTCCCCCTTTAATTTGTGAATGTAGTTTTATTAAAATGTCGATTTTCTCTCGAATAAAATTCATATTATTAACGTCAGTCAAGTGTTGTTCAATTAAATGTATTATTTTTTAATTATTGTGTAGTTCCATTGGATAAACTAAAGTGTGCCAAAGCCAACGACATGTAGTTGTAGTTATTAAATTTTAATTTGTAGTCTGTAGTTGGTAGAATTTACTGCTAAACTTTATCATCGTTTCTTCTATTGAATCAAACATTAATCATTGACATTCTTCCTTTCCAAAACAAAAACACTTTATAAATGAATCTAGGTCATGGTGCTGAATGTTTCCTCGCTGCTGAAGACCGTCAAGGCTGTGGAGGATGAGCACACACGTGGCACACGTGCCATGGAAGCCACTGTGGAGGCCATTTCACAGGAGATTCGCGTAAGTTTCACAACAAAAACTAAAAATAAACTTTAACTAAATCCATTTTTTACATTTTACAGGCCATGCAGACTCCCCCGCCCGTTGGCAGTCAGCAGGTGGGACCCGAGGATCTGATTCGTGTCACCATGAATGTTACCGCTGCCACCGCCAAGGCTGTGGCTGCTGGCACTTCTAATTTGCAGGCGGATATTGTGTCTGCCGCCAATTTGGGTCGTCGTGCCATCTCCGATATGCTGATCGTTTGCCGTTCTGTCGCCTGGAACTGTGCCGAGACCGAGGAGCTGCGTATACGCACGCTGGAGGCAGGCACTGCTGTTGGTGAATCCTACAGAGAGCTACTCAATGGCATACTGCACAATTGCAGTGCCGATGATCGCATGCATTTGTCACGTCGTGTGGCCAAGTGTGTGACCGATTTGGTGGCCATGGCACGTTTGCTGAAGGGCTCCGATTGGATTGATCCTGAGGATCCTACGGTGATAGCCGAAAACGAGCTGTTGGGTGCGGCAGCTTCCATTGATGCGGCTGCTAAGAAGTTGGCCTCACTGCGACCACGTCGTCAGGCCGATGTTAAGGTGGGTTCATCTACCAGCTTATCATAGATTACTATAGATATAACTAGATTTTAATGGTGAATGTGAATGGTGAAATGAAACTAACTAAACTTGGAAATGAATCAACCTGAAACTGCACGAATCGCACTCAGTTGTCACATAAATATTTAACTCATTTAACTTTAAGACTAAAAAAAAAAAGATTCAGAACAATCCCAAAAACTACTACAATCAATCAACCAACCAACTACCTACTCATCCAATGATTCCAGTGAGATATGTTTGATATTCTTGGTTGTTACATTCAAAAGTTCACCCAGGAATCAAACATATTATTACTGTGATCGTTGAAACTCTACTAAACAAACAATTTCGAATAACTAAAACAATAACTAAATGGTGTTTGCTTTAACTATAACTATAATTACTTACTTTACTATATAAACATGCATCAATCCCTCAAACACTTACTAATTAATCCCCGTCTTTTGTGCAGATCGAACTGGATGAGAACATGAAGTTCGATGAGATGATCTTGGAGGCTGCGAAGGGTATAATGGCAGCTTCAGCTGCACTGGTGCGTGCCGCAAATGCCGCTCAACGTGAGCTCATTGATCAGGGCAAGGTGGCACGTCGCCCACTGACCAGCTCCGATGATGGCCAATGGTCGGAGGGTCTTATTTCGGCTGCACGACTTGTGGCCGCAGCTACACACAGTCTGGTGGAGGCTGCTCAGAATCTGGTGCGTGGTGTTGGCACTGAGGAGATGCTCATCTCGACGGCCAAACAGGTGGCAGCATCGACAGCCCAACTGTTGATTGCCTGCAAGGTTAAATCAAATCCCAATTCGGAGGCTGGACGTCGTCTGCAGGCTGCTGGTAATGCTGTCATCAAATCCACCGATAATCTGGTGCATGCCGCTCAGCAGGGTCTCGAGGCCGAGGAGGAGCATTCGTTGAAGATCAACACATCGATGGTGGATGGTATGGCACAGGAGATTAATGCACGTTCCGCTGTGCTGCGCAAAGAGAAGGAGCTGGAGGAGGCTCGTCAGCGCTTGAAGCATGTGCGACAGGCACAACGCTATGCGAAGAACACCCAGGGATTCACCACAGATGAGAGCGATACGGAATACGCCTATGGCACGCTCAACAAGAGCCAGAACAATGTATGATCATGTTTTCTAGTTAATTTAGTTAAGTTTTTTTTGACTGCACCAATTGAAATTGGCATTGATTAGTTGATGAAAATTGTCACCTGGTGTCGGTGTCTGTTTCGGATTTATTGTAGCCGTAGTTATAGCTTTAACTGATCCTAATGATACTCTAACCCTAATTTGTCTAACCCAAACCAAATTTTCTATTCTATTTCTTCTAACGCTAACCTTAACAGACTTTGGGTCGCGGAGGTGCTTACTATGGCTCGCAGTCGGGTGATCTGCCCAGTTCGCCGAGCTATTATTCCAGCGGTGCCAGCGGTGGTCAACAGAAGCATCATTATAACTATGCCAGTCCACAGCCACAGCATTTCCATCATCCGGGTGCTGTGTCACCGCCACCAGCCAATTATCCGCCCATGGATGATGTTAATGGAGATTTCCCACCACCGCCACCGCCGTTGTCAACGACCATTTCTAACATGCAGACTGCGACATCATCGGGTCACAGTTTCCGCTCTAATCCCAAATTAACCGCTAACGCTGTGCCACGCCCCTATCCTGGTAGTCCAGGTGCAGGTGGTGCTGGTGGCAGCAATGGCTTCACATCCGCCACAACACCTACTAATCCCAACTACCAGCATAGCTTTGAAACGTCCAGCATTAAAACGCAAAACTCCACAACATCTGCACCCGTTGTGCCACCACCGCCACCACAGAAACCAACTGTGAATCGCAATCTGGAGGCGTGTGTACAGGATCTGCATGACAAGACCTTTGGCCAGGGCGGTGTGGTGCAGCTAACAGCCGGCAATGCCTATCCGGGTCAGAACTACGAAGGTTACACATCCAGGTGAGTTAACAATGAGTTGGAGTCACTCGACCAAGTCTCTAAACATTTCTACGCTTCTTTAGCAGATACGAGACTCGTAACTTTGACAAGTCGGCCAACAACAGCAACGTGAGCAGCAGTGAAATGGCCATCTCACAGCCACTGGAGTCGAGCTTCTCCCAGATGACGCTTAACACGGATGGCGGCAAGATCAGCATAGTGGATCAGCAAGGCTCCGAGCGTCTAACATCAATGACACAACGTGTGATGGAGCGGAAATCCTTTACAACCACAACGGAATCGCGGTCCGAGACGAAGACGGAGAAACACAGTTTTCGCCTAGAATGAGAATGTTAACGACTTCAACATGAAGAAGATGTTTGCCAAATGTGCTTTTAACATTTACATACATACTAATAGTAATAATTTAACACTTAATTTTAATTAGCCACTAGCAAAACTATGTCTATATACATATACACATATATACATAGATTTAAACTATATTTACCCACACAAAAAACACGCTCTAACTTTAATCGCTTACGATTTCTGGCATTCTCTTCTATGTTTTATTAATGTAAACGAAATGATTTTTGTGTATATTTGTTGTTAGCTTTGTGTATGTGTTTTATCTGCCAATTAATTGCCAAAATGTATACCCACATTTAAATATGTCTAATATCGAAACTAATGCACATTTAAGCCATATACACACACACACAATACTTTGTACTAATCAAACGAAACCTAAGCAAAAATATTCGTAACACAAGAACCGTTTAAGATACAAATTGAATTAATTCAATCTGTTGTTAAATCAATGCAATTTATTACTGTGCACATAAACAAAAGGAAAACCAACTAAAAGTTAACATTTTTTTGTTAGTTAATTGAGCGCCAATTGTCAGCGCATAAACAATTTAGTTTGTTCAAATAACTTTGATTCTTAGTTCTTAATCTATGTACGTAAAAATTGTTTTATGCTCGTCTTGTAATTGCATGAATTAATCCTCTTATGTAATCTTAATTTCTGATTTCGTTTTGTATATATATACATGCGAGTATACATATGTGAATTGTGTATTTTTTTGTAAATTAATAAAAACAATATCTTAACAAAATCACGTGTTTTGTGGCTCTTAAGTGAAAAAAAAATTCAGTTTTGTTTAAAATCATTTTTATTAAAAAGTTTTACAGAAAATAAATGCAACAATTAGTCTGTTTGGTCAATATATATACAGCTTAAATTCCACATTGCTCCGATTGGCCTTCTATATAGATATTCGTTTACTGGTATTCCTTGTTCAACTGACGTCCAATCAGCCAGCGTCTGATCTCGGAGGTGCCAGCACCAATCTCATACAGTTTGGCATCACGCAAAATGCGTCCAGTTGGATTCTCATTGATGTAGCCATTGCCGCCAAGAATTTGTATGGCATCCAAAGCCACTTGGGTGGCCTTTTCCGCAGCGTACAATATAACACCGGCACAATCCTTGCTACTGCGTATACCAGCATCACACGATCTTGCCACGGCATACAGATAACTGCGGCATGCACTCAGATTGGTGTACATATCAGCCATCTTGCCCTGGACCAGCTGGAACTCGCCAATCAACTTGTTCATTTGCTTGCGTTGATGGGCGTAGTCGAAGGCCACATCGCAGGCGGCCTGCATTAGACCCACGGGACCGGCAGCCAAGACTAGACGTTCGTAGTCTAGACCAGACATCAAAACGTATACACCCTTGTTCTCCTGGCCCAGTATATTCTTGGCGGGCACCTTGAAGTCTTGGAACACCAGCTCACAGGTGCTGCTGCCACGCATGCCCATCTTGTCCAGCTTCTGGGCCACACTGAAGCCCTCCCAGCCGGTTTCGACAATAAATGCGGTAATTCCATGTCTACTGGCAACATCACTGCCTCCAGTCTTGGCATACACGATCAGAGTCTCGGCATCGGAGCCGTTGGTAATCCAGAACTTGGTGCCGTTGAGTACATAGTAATCGCCTTTGCGCTCTGCTCGTAGCTTCATGGAGACTACATCAGAGCCAGCTCCAGACTCGGACATGGCCAAGGCTCCCATGTGTTCGCCACTGCAGAGCTTGGGCAGATATTTTTCCTTCTGCTCCGGTGTGCCATTCTTGGTCAACTGATTGATGCATAGATTGGAGTGGGCGCCATAAGAAAGAGCAACGCCACCAGCAGCTCTGTTTCGGTATAAAAATGTTGTAGAATTTGACAATGTACAGTGCCTTTAGTTACGTCACCTTGAAATCTCCTCCATAATAATGCAGTGGTCCAAGTAAGTGCCACCAGTGCCGCCGTATTGAGGCTCCGCTGTAATACCCAGGAATCCCATGTCACCCATTTTACGCCAGAACGAACGCAGATCACTGCAATACAATGGGATCTTTAGTAAGTCTTTTAATAGCTTAGTGTAAGTAACTTATTTACTTGAACTTATCCAACTTGTCGATTTCCTTGGCATGTGGTGCAAGTTCCTTTTGAAAGAAATTGAAGGCTGCCTCCCGCAATTTCTGGCGTTCCTCATCCAAGCCAAACATGGCATCGTTGATTGGGTAATGCGTTAGAGTGCGACTCCATTGTGCAACGGCAGTTGTGCTACGCGCAGTGCGTTGCAACAAACTGTTGCAAGCTTTGCCAACAAATCGCAGACTCATTTGGGAAGCACAGCAAAGTTCAGGTCAAAGAATATAAATTACCTAACTATCGATCAGCTGTCAACAGGTTGGTTGCCCAATCAGAAGCGCAACAGGTGCTGACTTAGTGGCAACGCCGGCGCGATCAAACTATTGTTATTAGCATATCGATAGAAAATGTTATCGCTGAAAGTAAATATCGAAGTGGAATTTGAATTAAGTACTTTTATAATTGGCAGATCTATATGTAAAAGGTTGTAAATTGTAAACAGTTACATTAAAAGCCGTTGTCTAGCAAGGACACAAACCAACATGCTATTGCGCATGACTCAACAATGTCAACGGTTTGGGTGTGCAATGCAATGGTTTGCGGTGCCCGCATCCTGGCGACGACGACGACGACTACGAAAATGCCGACATCAACAACAAGAACAACAACAAATGGAATGAGAAACTCGACGCAGCAGCGATAAACAAAAACAGCGTCAGTGCCATGGGCTCCAGTAATGGGAATTAAAAACAGAAAAATGAAGGAAAACGCCAGACAGAACCATCAAATCAGTCCTGTTGTTGGCGCTATACGTTGCGCGTTGCCCGCGGACCGTGTGCGTGCGTGTCCTTGCTGATAATGTGAAACAAGTGGAAAACCAAAAGGATTGGAAATGAATTTCCAGCTGATTGCAACACACACATAGTGCTTAAAAAGTGCAGCTAAATGTGAACGCACCCAATTGTGCAGCAAATAACAAGTGAGCTAAGTTTATGAAATATGCTTAAAACCATTTAGACAATTTGGCAGGCAAATCGATAAACGACAAACGGGTTTATAGCCATATACAGTGTGGTTGCTGGTAATAAAAAGTAATGATTAGGTTGCCAAAGTGCCACACGTGTGCGTTTGTGCGAGAGTGTGTGTGAGTGTGTGTGCTCGTTCGATTAACAGCATGCCCGGCCCCCTTGAGTCCCGCCCCCACTACATATACTAGTATATATTCACATACTACATCCTGTCAATCAACTTTACTTGTGCGCGCCGCTCACTAAGGACACAGCTGGCATTGTAGGTACAATTTCTCCTCCCTTCAGCGCTTTGATAACAATACTTGATGTTGTAGCTCCTTTTGTTGTTGTTCTTGTTGTTGTGGTGCTGTGTAACGTTTCTTCAACTTAAGCTATTGTTAACCAGTTCTTGTTGTTGTTGTTGTTTAGCACGCTTTTGTGTATGTATTGCCATGTTGCTGTAATTACTGGCTCAGCACTCACTACTCCGCCCTCTGGCGCTCACCCCGCCCTCACTAGTCACGCACTCAATCATTCAAAGGTCAAATATCAATGTTCGTTGCCAGCCAAACTTATGTATTTTTTTGTATTATTAGAATTATTGTTTAAGAATTTATGGAAAATTATCAGTCTGCAGACGTTGTGGCCAAGGTCATTTCGTGACACTATGCGTATGATTGATATGCGCGGCGTATACGTAACCTGAGCTAATGCACAGCACTTAATTAGCTGGCAGGCACAACTATGCAGAGAGGCACTTAAATGCCGAGCAGCGACTATAAACAGATTCCCCCTAACTCACTGTCAGTGCCGCTGTCGCTGCATTCTTGAAATGTTTCGTTGGCGCTGCTTAATGCCAAGTGGAATGAACTTGATGAACAGCGGCAGTCAGAGCGACAGTCACCACAGCAGCAGCCACAACTTGACCTACCACTTCAGAGTTGCTGTTGCACACAATAGGACGGCTGATGAGGCAGCTTCTGGGCCCACATCGCAAGTGCTGAAAGCTGTTGTAGTGCCGACAATTGAACTTTGCCTTTAGGGCGTAGTACACGCCTACTCAACCCCTGCCTACCCACTGCGCGGCTGAGCAAACACGTCTGACATGCAAAACATGCATTTTGCCAGACATGAACTTTGTCGAGTCGCAACATAAGCATAAAAAACAAGTGATCAACTTTGCTGCGAGTGCACGGACACGGACACGGGCACATAAAAAAGAGCACAGAGGAAACTTTTGCGGCTGCTTTAATTAATCATTTAGTTGGCAGCCAACCAAATGAGACGCAATTCCATCTCAACAATGGCTAAATATACTCAAACACAAAACTCAAGCTAAATGTGATAACGCAAATGCATTTGCGCTTGTTATTTATTTTTCCAAAAAAGTAATAATAAAATGGCAAAAATAAAACAGAAATAAAAGGCAATTACAATGCGATGGAGCGAGCAGTGAGCAGTGAGCAGTGAGCGTGTGACCCGCCAGTGACAAGTCCAAAAAGTAAAAGCTCTCTGGCCAGTGTGGACAGTGTCGCTAGAGTCACCACTCAACCACACACACACAATCGTTCAGCCGCTCAACTGTTCAAGCACTCAGTCATTTGGCCATTTAGTCGCGTTCGGCACGGCAAACGATCGACGACAATCGACGACGACGACGGCGACGACGGTGACGACGGCGACAACAACGACGAGAACGCATGGACGAAACGCGGCGGATTTCCGTGCGCGATTTTCATACAATTTTCAACTCAATTGAGTTCTAAATACGAACCCTAAAAAAACAAAAGTAACAAAATAAACGACACAGCGCCGGCAACAACAGTTGAAGCAGCAACATTAACAGCAGCAGCAGCAGCAGCGGCTGACGGCGGCAGCAGCTCGATAAAAAATAATAAAAAAACAAAAGTTAGTTACTAACTGATTAACTGAAAGTAATAAGTCATGTAATGCGAGTAAACAGCAAATCAAACATATCAAGTATACGCAGCGCAAGGAAAATTTAAGAAACCTTTGGGTTAAAAAAGTGCCTGTGTTGGTGTCAAAAAAATTAAATCACCGCATTAAAAATAACTTGAGAAAATCTTAAATTTAACTATATATATTTGTGGATGTATTTATTTAGTGTGTGTGCAGATACTACATATATTGCAGATAGATATAGCTAGATATATATCTGTGAAATCAGCTTGCCAAGTAATCAAAGCGACAACAACAACAGCAACTAAAGGAAAGCGCGACAACTGTGCGGGTGTGCGAGTGTGCGAGTGTTGAAATGTGTGTGAGTGTGTGCGAGTGTGTGTTTTAGCTTTTGCCAAATGTCACTTGTGGCCACTGTGCGTCATTTAGTGCATGTGTGTGTGTGAGTGTGCGTGTGTGTGTGCGATCATAAAACATAGATTATTTATATATACTTATTTTACTTAAACGCGCGTGTCTTTTGTAGCTCAAGTTAATACACAGTCAGACAAAAAAATGGAGTCCCACAACAACAACAACAACAGCAACGGCGGTGGCGGCAGCAAGCGTGGCAAAAAAGGACGCAAATCGCGTAACGCAACCTCACAGCATCATCCATGGGACGAAGGTAAACAGCAGCAGCACCACCACCAGTAGCCTTCAAAAAACCAAAGAAAATATGAAGAAATGAATGATTAGTTTAGTCAGCGATTGCGCATACGCCGCGTGGGCGTGCTAAAGTGCTGCAAACTGCTCTAGATTCAAGTGTCCCAAAAGATGCTTGTACACTGATCAAAAAACAATGAATCAATCAAGTAGCAGCTTCATGAATTTCAGTGCTTTAAGTAGCTCAATTTGAGAACAAAACGCTGCCAAAAACTCTGTTTAAATCCAGTAATTATTGAGTGCTTAAAGCAGCAATCGAAAAGCAAAGAAAATTAAATTTTATTTCTTATGCCTTTAGAAATCGCCAAGGGTTCCAGTGCCTCCAAATTGTTGTTAAGAAAATTCAATTTCCTAGGGAATTTATTTGGTCTTTCAACAAATTTAGAAATTATTCTGATATATTTCTAATAATTCTTGTTTTATTGATGTGGTGATGAGATCATAAATAATTTGGTTGAAATATATTTTGTTAAACATATTTTGGTTTAACAGTGTACACTGTACCCACATTACTTATTATAAAAGTAATGTAATGAGTCTATTTTCCACAGCTTAATTTGAATTGCGGCCAAAATGTCGTATATCAAAATGGGCGCCGCAATTATAGCCCAAAATTCATAGATACAACTATGATTGATGCGATGCCTTAACTAAAAATATAGTTAAATAAAGCTACTCAAAAGTTTATTAAGTACTTTACTGCAGTCTGCATTTAACAGTTGGAAGTTTGTTTATGATTATTAGCTGCAATTTATTGTCTATAGCTGACAAAGCGCGTGAATGTTGAGATCTTTTGTAAGAGATTTCCCTTTCAGTTTGCTTTTTTTGGGGTCTCAGAAGGTTAGGGGAATACATGTAGACAGAGAGCATCTGCTCGAATGGGCGTGTGTGTCTCGCTGACAAACGGGTTTTATTGTTTATGTTTGCGTTGGGTTTCATTGTGTGTGTGTATTTTGATGTGCCGTTACATCAATCAAAAGGCCAACAAGCTAGAAAATAAATGTGATCTATGATTTGACCCATTCTCGAACGAAAGTGAAAAGCGGGCACTTGAAAAGAAATGCCACAGCATTCTGATTTCCACTTGAGCAGATTAGGGGAAATAAAAACAGCTGTATAAATTTGTAGATTGCGAGTGCAATTAATGCAGACTTTAAGCGAGGCACGTAGACCAGCTGAGAGCGTCATATGAGCCAGCAACTAGAAGCATATGACCCGGCTGTAAGCCTTATCTTATCGCTAGTTCAAATACGGTACTCTACTATCTGTTTGCCAGACTTGCAGATAAGATTGAACGGCAAATCTATTGAAAATTGTTTCATTTTTTTTTTTTGTTTTGCCTTCTGTCGGTTCAAATTGCGCAATTCTTTTCCAGTTATTTATGAATGTGACAGGGGAAAGCCTCTAGTTTTATTTTAGCTATGACTTAATGCCAAAGCTCAAATTTCCGATTCATTAAAGAAAGTCAGAGATATATCGAATTGCCTAAAGCTAGCAAATATTTCATATTAAATTATGCATTTAAATTGATTGTTGATATGCATGAATGAATAGTATAAATATAAAGTTTTCGGTATTGTTTTAATTTGATTTGATGGCTGATTAGATTGAGCGCAAATATTGCATTCTGAATTATTTTATGGGTGCAAAGTTTAAAGTGTATGGCAAAAATATTTATGAAGATTTATAATAGTAGAATTAATTTGTATAGCTTTAGACCTCTTTTTCTATCTTCAAATTGAGAAGTACATATTTTAAGAGCTCAAAGATCATTTTTCAATAGTATTATTATCCAACTCAAGCAGCTTCGACTTTTGTACAGAAATACACATTCCCATTAGTTATGCTCGAAGCTGCGCTCCACTCAAGCTCAAAAAAGTGCTAAAAACTTGAAGCAACGTAATGCTTCTAATCAATTTGGCACTCTGGTTCAACTCACTATTGATTAGCATCTCAGGCCAAGATGACTCAGTTGATTTGTTTATAACTAAAGTATCGTACAGAAGACAAGAATCAATAAAAGTTTTGTTACTAATGGACATTTGATTGAATTGCAATTAGCAGCGTATTGCAGCATCACATGAGGGACCATTTGACTAACTAAAAGCCACAGTGTTAACTCAAACTATTGACCTAATTGCAGGCAGCAACAACAACAGCAGCAACGGCAGCACAGCAAACGCTGCGGGGGGAGCAGTAACAACAGCGACAACAATGACAACTTTAACGCGATTTCTGGTTTGCATGGCACCTGTAATTGGTAATGATTAGTACACTTCGACTTCGCTCTGTGTTTTGGGGATTCATTTGGATACTTATCTGTCTCACTGTCGAATCATTTTCATTCATGAAAGACCAAAACACACCAAATGTTGCTGGCAACATGCGTGTGTCGTGTTTACAAACATTCTGAGAAGCAAAAGATATTTTCTTCTTTCTCTACAACATAAAGAAGTGTATTTATGTGCTACGTTGTCTTGTCATTGAATGCATTATATACTACATACACTCTGTATACACATATATATATATATATTTGTCTGTATCCGTTCACATGCACACACACACACGCATACTCTATATTTATTTATTTATACACATTTCGGTGTGTGGCATAAGTTGCCTTTTTGCCATTTTGCCTTTACTTTTAGTGTTCGTCGTGATTTTCATCTACATATGTGCTGAATACCAGGCGTATACGTTATATTTTGTGCTTGTTTGATTTTTGATTTTCATACTGCGTCTGTTTTTCTCCTACGTTTCCGTTTTCTTGTCTCGTTGTCGTTTTCTCCGTCGTCTGTCAATTCTCGTCGCGTGTTTTCTTCTTGTTGTTTTTGTTTTGTTTGGAACTAATCGTCAAACATGACGTAAATAACGGAAAACATCTATATCTATATACTTACATGCACACACACAGTGTTAGTGTGTGAGTGTTTCGCCCTGAACTATATTTATAGGTACATAAATTAAAAATGCCAATAAGTCCAGTCAAGGTCATCACATTGTTCAAGTATTTGTTTAGCCATAAAGCAACCATTAAAATGCACTAAAATATTATTTAAGAATTGTCCAAGTGCCCAACGAAAAACAAACTGCAAATTCTTCTAAAAACATCTGTAAATATGGCATTAATTAAAGCGCCGCACTGCACACAATAGAGACTCTAGTCTTGTTTTAAAGCAACAAATTCAATTCTAATTGCAATTGTGTCACAAATTTATTTTCAAACAAGCGCACAACAAAATTACAGCCAAGTAGATTTAGTTCGCCGGGCTGCAACCGGGCAGCAGCTCGAGAGCTGCAGGCAGAGCAGACGTAAGGCAACTCGACTTTGATACTACCTGTAGCATCATAAATAAAGCGTGTCATAGCTATCTGCTATACACAAGTGCCTAACTGGCTAGTTACCTAGCGTCATTATACAACACTACACCACAGACACTTGCTAAATTTGAAGCGTTCATAGTTTAAAAGATTCAATTTCTTCAGTAACTAAATTTAAATGTAGAGAAATTATTGGCCATTCAGAATGAGCTCAAAAATGACTTAACTCTTCCAAAAACGCTTTCAACGCTTTGTTCCTAGCTGGCTAGTTACCTAGCGTCGTTACACAACACTAGGCCACATAGAAATTATTACCCATTCAGAATCTATACTCTTAGTGAGCTCAAAAATGACTCTCCATTTCCTTAAAACACTTTCAACAAACTTAGCACACTCTTTGCTCCACTTAAAATCAACATAACGCATACGCAATGTGTGCCACTTTCTGATCAACACCTCGAGCTGCTTCAAAACGCATTGCTCCCATTTCTGCTGAATAATAAATAGTAATGGCAAATGAATAATTCGCAGAAATTGCAAACGTATTTTTGGCAATTTGCATAGACTCAACTAAAGTGAATTTGGGGTTTAAGTGTGCTAAAAACAAGCCCCAAAAAGGGTTGAGTTAAGCTGGCTGACCTTGAAAGCGCGCTCGGCGTTGCATGCAACCAGTGGCGAAAGTGTCGCCGAGTGACAGTCCTCGTTCCCCTCCCCCTCCCCCTCCGAGCTGTTACTACAGCAGTGCAAGTTGCGCTCGACTTGGCCCGGTTAAGCTCTCTTTCTGGTTAGTGTAGCTGCCTTAGCTCTCACATCAGCTCCGAGAGAAACGACAATATTCTAATGACAACGTCAAACGTCGCGACGTTGTTGTTGTTGTAGTCGTGGGTTTTGTCGCTGTTTGACATCGTCGACGTTTGCTTGTTTTATTTACACTTTTTTTTTGCTCACTGCCGTAGTATTCGAAGCGCGATTAGACGTCGAACATGTGAAGCTCGAGAGGCGGCCTCTGAAACGCCCAGCAATATTTATTATTTTAGTTTTTCATTTATTTTAAGTTCATTTAATTTATTTGTATTTCTTTTTATTTTTTTTTATACAAACATAACAAACGTAATACTGATTATGGTATACATTTTCCTCAGCGTTATTGGCAATTATGGTGAGTGGAAAACGCCGGCATTTTCATGCCAACGCGTGTTACGCAATTCGCGACAAGTTCCGGTAAAAGTTCAGCACTCACAATCAGTCGTACAATTATTTTGGGGGAACCTTCTGTAATTACAACGACTTGTTATTTTTAGCGCTGATATTATGCGCACATGTTACGTATACGCCACGTTGAGCTGCACACAAACTAAATGGATTTTCGGGTGGCCTTTTAGGGACCTCTTTTGGGTTTGCTCTTGAACTTGTCTAGCGATTTTGCATGTTAATGTTTAAAGGCAGAAAAAGTGGAAAAATAATTCTAGTTGGCCCTGAGAAAGATGTGAAGTTTCATGCTTGAGCAGTTTCCTTAAAGAAAAGTATATGTTTGTTCTGGTGACCGTGTAAGCCAAGCATGTCATTTACGCTTGAATTGTGCTGAAAACTTGAATAGGAAGGCGTTTTCTAATAGAAAAGAGCACAACATATAGTTGCCTTTAAAGGGGCAAAGATTTGGCACAAAGTCCAACTCAAAACATTTAACTTAAACTGCATGTAACTCTTAAATAATGTTTCCTAATTCCGCCAGTGAACTCATAGCTACCAAACAGGTATAAAAATATCAATTAAGATATGCAAATAGTCATTGTAAACATGAAGTCATGCCTGAGTTAGTTATAAAGGGCAGCTAACAAATGGCTGTAAGTACGTCAAACCAATGCCTTAAAATTGCAGCAACTTTTCCAAGTGGCTATAAATCATCAGCATAATTATTACTTATATGCAACGCATCATTTGAAATAATTACTCACTCTCTACGTCATTGTAGCACCCAACACCCACCACCCACCGTGGCATACACCATATACTAGTTATACATATATATAAATACTATATGAGCACATCTGATTGTTGCTAGTCTATGGCCCCATTCATAGAAAGGCTGAGAGTGAAAGAGAGAGCGAAAGAGAGCGCGAATCGAAAGGCGTAACGAAACAATTTAATTTCGTGGATCTCTAATTTTATGTGATTACGTTGGACGTAATTACAAACAGACATGATTCCACAGCGTAAAAACAAAACTATACATGCTATAACTTTGCGTATCAGTCTCGTTCGATATGTTTTGTATATATATTTTTAGGCAGACAAACAACGAGACTATAGACAGCTCCAAGTACTCTTCACTTAAGGGATTTTGTATGCATCAGTTAAGTTCTGGGAACGAAACTATATACGTTTGTTTTAATATGCAAATATTTTGCATACCAGCCGAAATTAATAAAGTTTTTGACTCAGTGCCAATAATATTTGATATTGATCATAAAAACGCAAATTCCATTTTTCTAAATTTTTTTTTTTTTTTTTTAATAATAAAAATGTGAACATAGGGTATGTGAATGTAGAGCACGGTCAGTTAGTTGGTGGCATAATTTTTTTTGTTAGAGCGCTAAATTAACTTTAATGTGTGTTGAAAAATTAAACAAGAAAATTTGTTTACGAGCGGATCTAGTTGCTGGTTTTCCAGCTGTAATTGTTTTGTCTGCAGCAAGTTCTTTAACGCGGCCAGAAACCAAAACAAAGCAACTGAAAAGCAACTGAACTGAAAACAGGCAAAAAGCCAAAAAGCCAAAATTCAAAATGAGCGCATAAAACAAAAAACTATGGCAAAGAGCAAACAAAACTTGGTTAAGTAGATTCGTTGTGTTCAAGATAGAAACCGAAACCCAAACAGTTGAGCAACTGCTCACTGTTCACCGTTCACTGGGGTCTCTCTCTCTCTCTCTGGTCTCTGGGGCTTTTCACTTGACGCCAGTTGGCCCCGGACAATTTCAGTGCACGGCTCGTGGCTGCGCGAGTTCGACGCAAAATTGCAAGAGTTTTTTATTCTTTCTTTTTTTTCATTTAAACTGATTTCGATCAAGTTTTAAACGTACTTAAAATTTGCACAACGAAAACGAACGAAACTTTTTCAAACTTTAGCACCAAAATTGTGGTAAATATTCAAAATTATTTTAAGTATTTAAGTTAATAAAGGAATTCTACGGATTTCGTAATTGCAATTCGAAAACGGTTTCGAAAACGCTTTCGAAAACTACACATACCCATACACGACCGTTTCGCTGTCTCATCTTGTCTCACTTTGTTGAAATTTCTCTCACATTTTTCTCACATTTCTCGCTGTTTGGTTGTTGTTGTTGTGACGCGTCTTATATAATTGTCATTGTCGCAGAATGTTGTCTGTTTGCTGCAAAAATGTCTCGTTATTTTTAGCACCTGTTCTCTTGGCATTGCAACTGAATGTATTGTGATTCTTTATAGTGTCGCTACCTGGCGCTGGAACTGGCCCCACCGAGCAGCCGACCATACTGCTGATCAACGGCCTCACCGAGGATTCCCTAGAGAAACAGAAGCAGTCCAATAAATCTGGTTTAAAGCTTGAACTGGATATCAATAACGAGCCCGCAAGTAGTCTGCCAAATCCTACACAATCCTATGTGCCTACCACGCCAGGAGGTTCGCATTTGCTGGACTTGGAGTCGCATCTGATCGAGGACGTTAATGCGCAGCTGAGCGGCGTGGGCATCAGGGAACTAACTCCCATTGAGCAGGAGCTGCAGCAGGGCACATCAAAGGTAGAAGTGGATGAGGCCACAAATGTTATTGAGGTGGAGCCAGCGGGTGTAAAGACCAAGCAACCTATAGAGACTCTCGCACCATCGCATCAAATAGCCGAGGTGGACGAGACGGCAACGAAGACGGCAGCATCAGGTGTAATCGACGTAGAAGTAGCTGAGGAAGTGCGTCAGACAGCGGAGCAGCTGGTGAATGAAATCGAGCGTAAACTTATCGAAAGTCTGAGCCAAAATGTAGAAGAGCCCAAGATCGAGCTCAAGGAAGAACTCACGGAACTGAACTCACTGTCCAAACAGGTGGACGCACAACTTAATGAGCTGACCAGCATTCTCAAGAGCAAACCACAGCCGGAGATTGTAGTGGAGCAGCTGGGTGGTACAGGTGAACCAAAGCTAACAAAAGTCGCTGCCAACGAACTGAAATTGGTTGAAGTGCCCACACCCAAATCAGAGGCGGAGGAGCAACAACGCAAGGAGTTCATTGACTCCCTGCCACAAATTGAACAAGATCGTCTCCATACTCACTCGGATGCGGATGCCAAGCGTCTCTCCGCAGACTGTAAGCGAGAGTATTACCAGTCGCTGAAGAAGTATCTGCTCCAGAATAGTCAGGATAGACCACCGGTGCCTCTGCAAACCTATCGCTGGGAGGATCTGCGCAGGGCCAAGGATCGCGTAAGTTCGCAGATTTAACTTAAAGAGAAACCCCATTTTAATTAGGTCGTTCTCTTATTTTAGGGTGGTTATCCCTGGACGCATCTGTACAAGCGTCCCTTGGGACCCGATGAGGAGCCGGAGATTGTGCTACTGCTGCGCAAATCTCAGGAGCTACGCTTCAAATCCGAGTCTCCCAAGTCACTGAAGAAGGTGCGCTACGACGAGCAGGTGTTGGTTAAAGAGACTGAACGCTATATACAAGATTTATCGGAGGACGAGGTGCCCACACACACCGACGATAGCAGCGAGGAATCCGAGGATTCGGATAGCGACTCTGAGCGTGATACCCACAACGAGGACGCCCTCAGTGAGTGCATTTCCTGCGTCTCCGATTCAGTGCTCGCGGTAGGAGGACGCGCAAAGCCCAGGAAAACTAACCGATTGGCACAGATCCGTGATATCATCAGACGCAGGCGCAGTGGACGCACGCAGGCGGACGCACAATCTCTGCCGGGTAGCTCAGCGAACCCCAGCAGGCAAAACAGTTTGCACGAATTGGCCCCACCACCGGGTCCACTCATCCCGGTCACAACTAGCGAAAATACCCAGAAGAAGAAGCCCAAGCAAAGCTTCGACATTATGAAGAAGCTCAAGAGCTTGGCGGAACGCCAAAAGAAGCGCTTGAATATCAAACGCATAACGCTCAAAAAGGAGGACAAGATTGTCCTAGGAGAGCAGCAAAAGATTATGAAGCTCAAGGCATCACCGAAGTCGAAGCGTGGAGAAATTCCTCACTTTATTGAGAAGCAGGATTCCGATGATATACTGGAGCTGGTTGAGTACGATGAATCACCCTGCAGGAAGCGTACCAAAGAAGAGGAACAGGAGGAGCTGCCCAGCACGAGTGCAGCAAGTGTTCCACAGCCGGAGGAGATCATTGAGTTGCCTGTGGAACAGACCAAGACTGAAGCACCCGCTCTGGAAGTTACGGAGCCCGTGACGGAGACTGTCGAGGAACCCATCGAGAAGTCCAGCGAAGAAGCGGCTGAGGTGGAGTCTCCTCCTAAGAAAACTCCTCGACTGCGTCGTGAACATGTCTACGAGGAGATCGGACAGGGTGAGCCTTTGGACCAACCCATCATGGAGCTTGATTCCCTCAAGAAATCCCTGATGCGTCAAGATAATTTGGCTGCCGATGACGTTGAAGCAGCCAAACCTGTGCCTTTGGACAGAATGGGCAGCAGTGAGGAGGATCAGGTGGCTGTGGCAGCTGCAGAGAAATCGGGAGCACTCTTAGCTCCTATCTCCTCCATTGACTCCACTTCCTCGGATGAGGATCGTGCGCGTCTGGCTCAGCTGTCCCCTGTGGCTGAGGAAAGCGACGAACCTGCGGAGGTGGCCGAGCTGAGACCCTCCCTAAAGAAGGAATCTTCTCCTGCGCCCTCCGACAAGAAGGTGACCTTCTCCCACGTCGAAGATGAGGCCGAGCCGCATCGTGAGGACATTGAACTGCCCGAGGATGTGCTAGAAGCAGCCTCTAATGCGGCCAAATCGAAGAACGATAGGTAAGTGCAAAGGGAAAAGGGATATGGAAAGTATTCCAAGCATGACACTAACATACAGCACAATACAATGCGGTTGTTGCCTCATCCGTCTTGCAGAAACTCTAACCTAATTGACTTGCTTTTGAAATTGTTACTAACCCTCTTGCCGGGAGATCATGGCACAAGTACCGGCGGCAAGCGACGACGTCCTCGCGCCCACCGCCAAAAGCACCGAAAGCCATACTATCAAGATTACCACTACACAGACCACCAGATCACCACTCCCAAAAGCACACAGAGTAAGCACACTGTCACCACATGGACACTTTGTTGCTGCCGCAGCGGTGGCGCCACTAACAATTATTGGTAAATGGGGTTTTTTAAACTGGAGTCGGCTCTCTAGTTGATCGGTCATGGTATAGACCCAAGGTAAGACCCTCAACTGTGCTCGTCTGTAATTGTCCCCACTACAAGTATTAAATGCGGTGTTGGTAACTCATAAACTCATTGAAGGAGGCCCCAAAGGGAAGTCTTACGTGTTGGAACTAGTTCATTGAACTTTCCTTCAAATCCTTTCCTATATCCACTCGTATTGGAACTGAAAGGTATTTGTTTTATGTATGTATTTAGCCTAATTTTAAGCGGAATGCAGAAATTACACTGGTTAACAAGGTTTGGGGTTTATTTCTGGGCTTAAGTTCTTCTATAGATATTTGGAATATCTTTAAGAAGGTACTTAAATAGCCGTGTTTTAAATGTCGTGCGAGTTCATGTGTAATTACACTAGTTAACATAGCAAATAAAGGATTTGCATACAAAACTACATTTTCTATAATTATCAAAAATGTTTATTAGAAAAATATCCATTTTGTTAAAGCTAAACTTTAGTTTTAAACAAATTAATCATTAAGAGTAGATAGTATTTAAATGATTATCATAATTTTCAAAATTGATAAATGTCTACAAGTGTTATCACACTCTAAGAGTCTGTTTTGGTATAAAACCTTTATTTGCTGACTAGTGTAAGTGGCGTGAACTCAACTCAACTGAGCTGAAACACTTTAAAGGTCAACGAATGACAAGAAGATTTCCGGCAGGCAGCCACACACATACACACGCACACACTCCAACACACCCAAACACACATACTGCTCAAAATAGATGCTTAAAGTGCAGGCCAAGTAATTGTTACTCCTCCTGCTTTGAACTGAACTGAGCCCAATTATGAACAAGCAGCGACGTGTCGCAGTTGTGGTCGCAGTCGGCGTCGCAGTCAACGTCGTCGTCGTCGTAGGCAGCGCAGAATTGGGGACTGCGAGTATGCAAAAATGTATAGAAACAACAAGGAAACCAAGACAAATGCGAAACTAATTCATAGTATGTGTGTGTGTGTGTGTGTGTGTGTAGGTATGCTAATTTTAAAAGAACAACATTTTCATCTTTCGAAAAATTTCGTAAAATTTGTGTCGCGCAAAATGAAAAAAGCTCTCAGTCCTGGCCGAAAATCGCAACGATGTGGACACGATCGCGCAACGCAACAAATCGGTGGCCTCAAACTGAAATCAAAGCGGAGTAAAGAGAACACAAAGCAGAGCCAAGAAAGATAGGATTAAAGCATAACTGACAAAAGAAATATCAAACTAAGCTAGGGCTGCTGCGCGAATAACTGTATGCAAAGCCCCAAAAATAAAAGAAATGAAAAAGCTCTCGAGCAATTTGTAGTTGTGCAAAAAATAAAATCAAATAAGAAAAATTCAATGTCCAATCGGAACGGCGGCGGCTGCTTTGGTTGATGCTTAAAAATAGCCAACGATCTCGACAACGAAATTAAAACGAACAAAAGCGAAAAGACAACAACTAAAACAACAACAACAACGAAGCAGAGGTGGAGACACAGACGGATAAAGCACCAGGGCCAAGTAAATAGTCACCATCAGCTGCTGACACTTGGCTGATTCAATTTGAATCATTCGTTTCATCCGAATTCGTGCGATTCTGTGCTTCGGATTATGCTCAACTCTCAGCGCTCGGCCTCCGTGGGCGCCCTGCCTGCGGAGAAGAAACACTTTGTGTCGCGAGTGGAGAGCGCTAGTGGCGCCTCATTGGATGTGCGCTGTGCCTGTCAGTTCTTTCAGTGCGACTCACTGCTGCCGGATCGCGTGAACCCCGTGGACTCACGGCCCTGCTCGCGTCAGGGACAGCACAGCGAGGAGCATTTTCATCCGTTCAACGATGATTTGTCCACGCACAGCTTTGAGGTGGTTAGCCATGCCGATGTGGCGCCATCGGTGGACTTGAGTTTCATGGAACGCTATCCGGAACTGGAGCAGACGGCCAAGTCTCGCGGTTTGGTAGTGCGGAGTATTTCCGATGCCACAGAGCCGGATATGCCGAGTCACCAAAGCGGCTTCGTTGCTGGACGACGTCGACAGCTCTCAATGGGTGGTTTGTCCTCCGGCAGCGTGGGACGCTTTGGTGACTCCCTGTCCATGCGCAGTGGCACCTCCCTGCGTCGCATCTCAGCTGGTAACTCCAAGACGGATCTCTACTGTGCTGACATCAACATACCCTCGGGCACAGTGGGTCGTTTGGCTGGAGGACAGCGGTCGGCAAGTGTCAGTCGTCGCACATCGAATGCGGATCTGTTTCAAGCCAGCATCGTTCCGGGCTCCCATTTGCCACCCCAGCTGAATCTAATTGCTGCCACGCCTCTTCCTGGCATGGGTGAGCTGCCTCCACAGTTTGGCTCACATCAGGCTTCGCCAGCGCCACCGAATGCGGACTTTCGCAATGCCAAACCGCCCTTGTCGCCGGATTACATGCGTCCCAGCGCTGCTAACAAGGAGAATCAGCGACCAGGCGATACGCTACCCCAGAATCGACCAATCGATGTCACTCGCTTTGCGGGCGATGCAGTGCGTCCCACGTCGCTGTACGAGTCGGATTTGCAGGCGTTTCAAAATCCCTATCAGCCGACGGTTACGCCCATTGATCCACTGGCAGAGACCGTGGCCGAGCTCGAACAGATTGCCCAAGAGCACAATATTGTCAACATCAGGGATAACATACAGACGCAGACCAGACGTCCACCCTCGATAGCCAGTGAACTGAGTGCTAAGCCGCTTCAGGTCGATGAACTGACAAAGATCGAAATCATTAACGATATTCCCGTCGTGGACATTGACGCACTCGTGCGCGATGAGGAACTTAAGGCAGTGGAGCACCGCAGTCGTAGCCCTAGACCGGCCAGGCGTCCCAAATCTCCCCCAGCACCTCCTGCAGTGATGTCCACACTGCAGCTACCCTCCAGCCGTCCCACTAGTCCCAATCAAACCCAACCTACCCAAGTGCTCAAGCGACAACACACGCCCGAACGTCAGTTGTCTCCGGAACGTCCCACCAAGTGGCAACCCACAGTGGTCTCACAGCCAGCCACAAATGTGGGTAGCATCGCGGTACAGGAGGCTTCCCCGGAAGTCAAAAGTTCGTATACTTCGCGCTTTAAGAACATGTTCAGCTCGAAGGGTCAGGAGGCAAGGAAGTCTCCATCTCCTCAGCGTTCTCGCACACCCTCCCCCTTAATGGAAAGATCATCCTCGCCGAATAGGGAGAAATCGCCCTCTCCCAGCAAGCTCCTTACCGTGTTCAACAAGTCCAGGCCACAGCCCATGTCCATTGTCAGTAGCACATCGAATGTCATGAAGCGACAGGAGGCAGAGCCGCTATCGGTGCGGGTTACCGAGACCTTCTCACTGAAAGTCGATGACATGGATCAGTATACGGCACGTCCGGCAAAGCCACCAGCACCACCGCCACATGCTCAGACCATGTACAGCAGTCGCGAGGACTTTGCCGCCTCGGAACGAGCATCGGATCGCGTCTCGGTGGACATCAGTGAGGCGTTTGCACCCGTTGTGGTTTCCTCCGTGCCGAGGGGAACTCTGAGTAGCATAGGTGGCGTTAGTTTTATGGCGGGCAATAGAAATCTTTACTCCAGTGAGATTGAGATGCCCAGTGGTCCCAGTTGGTCCAACAGCGAGTCCGAGTTTCGCAGCAAAGAACCTTCGGTTACTAGCCACGGTAGTCGTCCATTGATATCGGTGCCCATTCAGATCTCCGGCAGTGGCAGCCAGGTGTATCGACCCCTGCGTGCCCCGTCGGAGCAGCGCTTTGGGATGCTGGGAAAATCGACATTTAGGGAGCCACGCACACAGTCGCAGTCTCAAGATCGCAGTGGCCGCTTGACTGGATCCCAAGATCAGCTCTTTGGGGGTCCGGCACGTATGACAAAGACGGTTAGTTTTAATTTTGATGAACGTAAATCGCGCCTCGCGGATTTTGAGTCCAATTCGCCCCTAACACAAAAGCAAACCGAACACAGAGACTTCCTCGAGCGGACATATTTCTCCCGGTAAGCACTGGCTACCCCTCGAAAATCGATCGGCCTAAGCCGATTCTACCCTCCGAACATACATCTCTCCAGACACTTCCCTTAGCTATGAAGAGTAGGGTGACGGCTTCTCTAACCTTGGCTTGCAACAACAGCGAAACAAGATCAGCCCATTATCTGTCAACTAATCACTCAAGACTAACTAAATTTACTAACAATTTTTGTGTTGTTTCTTTGCAGTGATCATGACTATGAGCCTGTGGGCGCACCGCCGGCCGTCGAGATGGAACTCGAGCCGGCTACAGCCCAAATTGGCAGCAGCCTCCAGCAACAGCTACTGCCACAACCCATGGACATCGATATTGAAGTGAGCTCGGCGGGAACAACGCCACGTACCGAATCTCGCACAGACTATGAAGTGCACACTAGCCAGGTGGACTCGAGCGCTCTTGAGGAGCTACCCCTGCAGCCGGAGAATCGCAAAAAGAGTTTTATGGCCTCCGCACAGGATCGTACTCGCAAAATGCAGGACGGTCTGCGCAATCAAGCGGGCAAACTGCGCACCAAGCTGCGTCCAACACCAAAACCTAAGCCAGTGTCGGGCAGTCCCAAGGCAAAGGCCAAGGAACGCAGACGTTTTGCTCCAGAATTCTCCAAGATCAAAATGCCTGAAATCAAGCGTCCTGACATGTCCAAGTTGAAGGACATCAAACGTCCGGAGTTTACCAAGTTTAACAAGCCCGACATGTCGAAGTTCAAGCTACCAGAGAAGTTCTCCACTCTCAAGCTGAGACGCAGCAAGAGCTTTAAGGAGAATGAAGCTGAGATGCCTGAAGTGTCCACGGAATCACCAACCACAACAGCGGATGCTCCTCCTCAAAAGAAGAAGTTTGAATTTAACTTTGGCACTTATCCAAGAGCTTTTCGCAAGAAGAAGACAGTTGAGGAACCTGTCGTGCCCATGGAATCCTCTTTGGGCACAGAAGGCCTCAGTGTTATCCCTAGCACGGAGACGCAGCCCTCGCAGACGTCGACGAGCTCACCGCAGGGAGATCGAGGACCTGGTCCAGTGCGTTCCCGCTGGGCAGATAAGTTCTCCGACGTCAGTTACAATGATAGTGAAGGATCGCGCTATAGACGCTACGGCAGCGAACTGGAAAGCTTTGATAGAGAGTCCTCTCTGGAGCGGCGAATGAAGGACGATTTGGAAGAGGATACGGCAAGTGAAGCTGTGCCCCAAACCGATATGGGTATACTGGGAGGCGTAGCAGACAGCAAACAATTTGCTGAATTTGATGAGGAGAATCGTGCTATACATGAGATCTCCAGCCAAAGAACTAGGGAGTTCAAGCGACGTCCCATGGTGCACCAGGACTCGGATCTACGCTCAGAGGACAGCCGCGATGCTGAAGGTTGGACGGAGAAGGACATACAGAAGAATAAGCTACTACGCAAAGCAGAAATGGATGCGGAGGCCAGCTATTACAAGTACCAGGAACTGCAGGATGCCCAGTCCACAGCCAGCTCCGGCAAGAAGGTCGTCATGGAACATATCGATGACGATGAGTTCTTCTTACGCAAACGTGGCATCTCCGAGGACAACATTCAGTTGCGTCAATACATAAGCGATGCGATCAGAGAGGGCTACGACATGCCCAACGCCCTGCAGCACGTGGGTCACACTCATGACCAGGCGGAGCAGGAACAGCCCGAGGAGTATGGGGATTATGATGTACCGCCACCGAAACCCCGACGCCTGCATCGCAACTATCGTCCAGACTTCGAGGACTCCCAAGAGTTCCAGCGCAGTGATTACGGTGACGATCTGTCGATGTCTCAGAACGGCAGCGACTTCCTACCCAAGCGTCCTCTGCGCAAAGCGCGCAGTCGCAGTAAGTACTCCATCGAGGGTAGCCAAGACATCCCCTTGGCCGATGGCAGCAGCAGCATACAGTACTTTGACGACGATGAGGAATATCTCAGGCCTCCTTCGCACGAACAGCCAAAGGCTGACAACAACCTCAACTTTGCTAGCGGTACCCCATTGTCGGAGGTGCCCATCCCACAGCCCCGTCCTCAGGCACCACGACGCCAGAAGAAACGCACAAGGGAAGATCCTTCGGTGGAAAAGGATGCGGACTCGTTCATTAATGGCTTTGGTGGTAGATCAGTTTCGAACACCTTTTTGCAGCCACAGGAAGATGTGAGTACAGCAAAGGAAATTCATTAAGACCACCTACTTAATCACCTTTCCTTCATTCTTAGGTAATTGTTTATCGCACTGAGCACGAATATCATCATCATATACCGCTAGCCACGCCCGATAGCTTCACGGACGTAGCCTCGGCCCGCACCCAGCGCTCCGAGGATGAGCGCACCTCACGTGGCGCCGAATCGCTGAGCCTGGATGCGCACCGCGTAGTGCCAAGGGCAGACGATCAGGAGAAGTTTGTAATCGATATGCTGGAGAGCGATGGGTGAGTTGTGGTCGCATTCAGTCACTGCCGTTAAATGTTGCTTAGTGTTGCGCTCTGCTATCCCCCAAATTAGCTATGCCGTGGTGCGCAAGGAGATGGTTCCAAAGCCAACACCTCCGGCACGTCGGAAGAAATTTGCACGCTCGCCGGGCGAACGTTTTGCGACGTTGCCCAACATGCGGGGATCACGAGGTTCCCCGCCACCAGCACGCCCACCGCCACCGGCACAGTATACACCCAGCGAGGACTCACCGCTGGTGCCGCGTCGCAGATCCGTTGGCAGTCTGGAGGACATACCGACCACCACATTGCTACTCAAGTCAAAGTAAGAATCGCCAACGCTGCCTCGCTTGCATTGTGTTATTTGATTTTTGATTTGCGACCTTTTAAACAGTCTCGAATGCATTTTTGTTACGTTTATTATATTTGACTTTTCGTTGTTAAGTTTTGTAGGCTTAAGGCGCCATAAGTTAAGACCTAGTTACACACTACAATATACCCGTGCCCGTACCCGTACACACAAATAAAACCTAGACCCAATACACGCTCCAGCTTTTTAATACCTTTTTTTTTGGAAACACGGTTTGCCGCTTGCCCAGACCAAGCCCAAGTATATGTATCTAATGCTCCTTAAACCCTATTCCCTAGTTACGCGACATTGCCGGCCGCGATGCCGGAGCGACAGCAGCAGCAGCAGAAGGAGGAGGAGGAGGACGACTACGAGGAGCCGGGCGCACTACAACGACCCGATTCTCCACGCTCCAACTTGCAATCCGGCGAGGTAATCAACAAAATGAAGTTCCGACCATTGCCACCGCCACCACGTCCACCGCGCGAGAGGCGTTCCGCCCGCGGTGGCAGCGGCGTGGACAGCTACGAGGATAGTGAACGCATAGCCAGCTCATCCACAGCCGACAGCTGCGAGCAAGGCGAGTTCGAGGTGGAAGTGTCCACACAAACAGATCCGCTGCCCGATGACTTCGTGTGCGAGGAGTTTGAAATAACCGAGGACATGAAGGTTATTGAGCCGCGTCGCTCAACAGGCTCTGCCGGCAAAATGACGCTGGAGGATGTGATGCGCAGCGTGCAGGCACAGGAATCAGATGAAGTGGACGGCTCACGTGTGCTCAGCGAGGATGAGCAGCTGGCCAGAGGATTGCAACGCTTCCGTGATGCAAATCAGCGCAGTTTGTCCGAACGCTCTCGTGCATCTTCTCAAGCGGATCGCTCCAAGTCGCTGAGTCGCCCGCAAACACCTTCCTCGGCGGTGATCATCGAACGACGTGTCCCAACGCCAAGTCTCGACGACACAGTGCAGGCATCGCTTATTGTGCGTCCCATTAGTGCCGCAGATCTGGAGGATGAGGAGCTGCGTCGCGAAGAAGAGGAACTCCGACGTGAGGGATTACTCTCGGACAGCTCTGTGCAAAGCAAATCTGATGTGGAAACCGCTGGTGAGGAGGAGGAACACGGCGAAATCGCTCTAAGCGACTATGCAGCAAGTTCGGCGGATTTGGATGCGGCTGTGGAACAGTTGCAGCAGGCACAACTGGAGAGTGACTACGACAGCAAGCTGGAGGATGAAGAAGTGGAGCGTACGCTACGAGACAGTGAGTATGACGAAGAGGACGAGGGGGAAAAGTATTCGGATCACTACGATGAAGAGGAGGACACCCGAGAGAATCAGCAACGCATCGACCAAGAACTGGATGAAGCTTTAGAGAAGGAACTGCAGGAGGAAATGGAAAAGATGCTGGCTGAGTACAGAAAAACCGAAGCAAGCGAGGAGAAGACCCTCTCTGAGGCTGAACAAGCTCTGTCGGAAGGAGAGCAAGTGGAGCAGGCGCCATCTGACGTGGAGCAGCCGCTCTCCGACGTGGAGCCACCCCTTTCCGACGTGGAACAGCCTTTATCCGAAGTGGAACAGACGCTATCCGAAGTAGAACAGACGCTTTCTGAAGTGGAGCAGCCAGTCTCTGAGGAAGAGCACACCCTGCACCTGGAGCAGCCACAGACTACCGTCGAGGAACCCATCGTTGTGAAGACCGTCACCAGTGAACCCACTGAGGCTGAAGTCGACTTCAAATTTGTGGCCACATTACCCACCGAACCCGCAGCTGACTACAGCCAGGAGGAGCAGGAGGACGAGGAAGTACCGACTCCTCTGCCGCCACCACGTCGCAAATCCACAACGGCATTGGAGCCAACTACCAGCAGCGCCACCGCAATGACCATAGTGGAGCAGACAATACGCGAGGTTACACCCGTGGAATCGGTTACACCCGTGCAATCCCCACCAGAAGCACAGCTGCCAAGTCACCTCAAGGAATTGGAGGTGGAAAGACTGCGTGTGCATGCGCTGCAGGCTGGACAGATTCAAGTGTCGCAGTTGCATGGTGGCCAGGTCAGTGCAGAGGAGCTGGCCTGCAAGTCGGGACAACTGGTGGTGCAGAACATTAATCTGCCACCAGGATTCATTGATGACATTGTGGAACGTGTAAAGGAGCAGCGCCCAGCGCTGCTGACCACAGAGACACAGACGAGCCGTCAAGCGAGCAGTGAACCAGCCACAAGCGATGTGGAGCCACCCGTTAAGCCGCCACGTCAGGTCAGAGGGGCGGAGACAGTTGTTCAAAGTAATGAAGAAACACAGACAGAAGCCGCCATGCTGCCATTACCACCACCACCAGCTGTGTACCCCAGCGTAGAGTATTTGCAATCCTTGGCACCTTTAGCCTTTTACAATTTACAGCGAAGCGCCGAAGCGGAGCAGGCAGAAGCAGCTGTCCCAGCATCGGAACGCAAGGCACCCCACAAGTGCCGACGTCGTCATGTGCAGGAGCATCATCAACAGGAGCACGATTCCGACTCGGACCTGGAAGAACAGTTGGTAGAACGACCTCGTTCGAGATCCCGACGATCACGCACACGCAGTGCCACACAGCCGTTGGAGGAGTATGACGAGGATCAGCCCAAAACGGTGGTGCAAGCGGGACGACAGTTTATTTCGGCCTGCAGCCTTGAACTGGTCAGCATCATCAATCAGTTGACCAGTTTGGTGCGTGGAGAGGCCGCCATGGAACCGGCTCAGCAGCAAAGAAACATATCTGGTCTTATGATGCTCTTCATATTGATTACTTTCGGAGTGCTTGTCTTTTTGCTGACGGGTCGTCAGGTGCACACACACCATTGGGACTACTTCAATCCTCCAGGCAATGAGGGCAGACAAACGTGAAAAGAGCTCCACAATCTTTGGACATCGATTTGCTGACATTTTATATGGAAGACAGAGAACCGAATGAAAGAAACGGAAAGAGAGAGAGAGTGGGATGCCAAATGATGCTTGGGCAGTTTTGCATTTTGGAGCAAGAAACGAATTTAAAAGCGGCCAGAAGTGACCGCTCGGAACCAAAGGCCTTAACCTTAATGATATAAACTACGTACTAACACACAAAACATATATTTACTTTAGGAAGGATACGAAGTGGGCGGCAAGAGGAGGCGTTGCCATTGCAAACTAGTCACAGAGTCACAAATACAATGAACCACAAATCCCAGTCACCAAATCAGACATCATCTAACTTACACAGCAATAACATACCGACTATAACTAAACTAAAAGCGTACATCAACAATAAGAACAGCAGCAGCAACAATAAAACTTGTACTTAAACTAAGTATACATTTAAACGCTACCTGTAAAGGTGAGCAGCCTGAGAGAAAACAAGAAAACAACGATCAAGTTTGTTGGCGATAACACACAGTGTACTTATTTATGAACTTATGATAATGATAACAAATACGTTTGCTCATTTTTTTCTACTGCATAAAAGCGTAAATACTTATATTTGAAACGAAATGAAGAAAGTCAATTGTTAGGAGCATCGATTGTTGATTAATTAAGACCCGAAGTAGTTGCAATATACACTAGAAGATCATTTGTTTAACTTCACAAGAATTGATGCAATCGTTTAATTTTTCTTTTATTAGACATAATTCATTTGAAACGCAAGTACTTAGCGAGATGGTGAATGTACAATATAAGTACATTATATATACTTATAGAAGCGTATTTTCAATAAAGCAAGAATCTATTTAAATAAGTTGATTCGTGTTTGTTATGAATGGGAACAAAAAACTTACCAAATCTGAGTTTAAAATGGATTAATACACATATTTCTAACTAAAGCTGTGATTATTCTAAATTTTTTACATAAAGAAATCCTCGTTATATTGAACCATTTGCCGCTGATCCTTGTGACTGCCTTTTTGTGATTTGCTGGCCGCTAAAATTTATTGGAATATTAGAAACGATAACGAAGTGAAAAGCAATCCCAATGCTCACCAATTGAGGACCAAACCGCTGAGGAGGATGCATCGTTAATAGGCTCAATTTGTGGTTGTCTACGGGCCAGCTGCACTTGCAGTACAATTCCATTGACGCTTTTGCCATGCATTTCGGCAATGGCACGATCCGCTGACTCCGGTTTCGCAAACGATACAAATCCGCGACTGAAAAACACAAGTTTTAGTTTACACAATTATGATTTGAATCATTATCATAGCCACCTTTTTTCAATTTCCATGGAAACGTTGACAATGGTGCCGTAGTCGTTGAAGGTTTTCTTCAGGAATTCCTCGGTAACCTTGTTGCCCGACACAAAGATTGTATTGCCAGCCCGTGGCTTCTCCGGCTGTGCTGTATCTAGTGCAGCCTTTTCCGTCAGGCCACGTTCTTCTCGATCGCGTTCCGTTGCAAAGTGTTGATATAAATTCTGTCGACGTGGTTCCTCTTTAATTATTTCGCTGATTATTGTCTCCTGTGCTACATCGTTTTGGGTCGATGAGAATGGTTGATACGCTGCTACGCTTGTTTCCGATGTGGAGCGCTTAGCCCGTTCTTGGCCCTTGGGTCGCTTAAATGAGGTCTGGTCTTGCTTTGTTTGTTGTTTCTGTATTGCAGGAATGGCGCCACTCTTGATCAGTTTGCGGGCTACTTCACGTGCATCTCGTGCGTCTGTTGGTCGTTTTAATGTTAATGCGCTCTCTGGCTCCTGTTTAGGCGCTTTGTGCGCTTGCAATGCTTTTTTCTGTAAAACAAGTAAATTAAAATTGGTTACGCTTGTTTCACTACCTGCGGCATGACCAATATACAAACCTTCTTCTTTAATTTTTGATATTTAGCCTGCAGCATCTGCTCTTCCTCCGTCAGGTTAGTTGGAAAGTGTATGTACACCATATTAATTACTTTGTACTTAAAAATGCGGCAATATAGTTTAGCAAATGTAAATAAACCAAGTAAACTAAATGCTGATTGCTGAGATGCCAGACAGTTTTATTGTAATTAGAGTTGCATCGTTAAACTAGTATCGATACATTTTCATTAACGCGATTCATGGATTCAACTGTCAATAAAATTACGATAGGTGGCGCCCTTAACAGCGCGGCAAATTTTTGTGGCTTATGTTACTCCGTTTTTTTGGTTCTTTTTTGACAAATATAATGATTTTTTAAGCTTATAATTGCCATTTTAACATTAAAAATTATAAATAATAATCGTTGCGTGTTAATTGTTTACATTAAAAGAAACAATAGTAAGCATATTTAAAAAAGAAACGGAAAAATTACAGTGTTAAATTTATGTGGAACTGTTAAAAATTTATCAGTGCTACTTGACTAATGCAACCCTGTGTTCACACACCATTCGCCATGTTGACGCTGAGCTGTCAAAAACTTTTCGCTCCTTCTCTTTCTTTCCGGTTAGCGTCATGGTAAGAGATCGCAAAGTGCTTTTCGCATTTGGATGAAAAATGTGAAAATTAAAAGGTTTAAAGTGAGCGCGATGAATTAAATATAACAAAAAATAAGTAAGGCCAGCGTGTTGAGTTGCCGCCAGTACAAGAAAACAAATCTATGGGATAAGTGTCTGCGTAAAACGCGTTGAAAATATTTCACGTGGTGAATAGCAGCCCCGTCGGCTAGATACCAACACGCTGTCCATGCACACCAAGTAATTTAATGTGCCTATTTTTATATAAGATTTTGTCTTATCTTATTGCAGCCTTTCGAGAGATTCGTACAAACTGGTCGTATTGCCAAGGCCTCCGCAGGTCCCCTGAAGGGTCGCCTGGTGGCTATTGTCGATGTCATCGACCAAAACAGAGTAAGTGCCTCCAACAAAAGTAATTGTGTTCGTTTGAGGCTGTTGCACATGATGATAATTTGTCTTCTTGATAGGAAGTGCCAACTGACACATAAATGAAGCTAATTTAACTTAACTGAAAGCAATCACCCTTCAAACGAAACACAATTACTTTTGTCATTATTAACTAAAGGGATACATAACTAACATATTTTATAATTATTTACAGGTTTTGGTTGATGGTCCTCTGACTGGTGTTCCACGTCAGGAATACAGATTGAACAATCTGCATCTGACCAAATACCGCATCAAGTTCCCCTTCACCGCGCCCACACGCATCGTGCGCAAAGCTTGGGTGGACAGTGACCTGAAGGCACAGTGGAAGGTCAGCCCCTGGTCCGTCAAGGCACAGAACATTTGCAAGGTGTGTATAAACAAATGAACGAACGAGCAGAGTATTCCAATCTATTTTTGGCGTATCGATGTAAACAAGCGAATCACGACCAAATTCATCGACTCCTGTGAAAAAACTAAGACTGAAAATATTGTGAATTGTTGCACATGATGATAATTGAAAGTTCTTGATAGGAATTGCCGGCTGATACATACATGAAGCTAGCTTTTTATTTAACTGAAAGCAACACCAAAATAGATAATGCTAATGTGCTTTATTAGACTGTATTCTAAATTTGTTTATCTTTTTTCGTTTGCAGCGTTCGCAATTGAATGATTTTGATCGCTTCAAGCTGCGTTATGCCAAGCGTCAGCGCAACAAGCTGCTGACCATCGCCTTCAACACATTGAAGAAGCGCACCAAGTCCGATGGCACCCCACGTATCCTGAAGAAGGATCGTCGCGAGCGCCTGCGTGCCGAGAAGGCCAAGGGTGGCAAGAAGGCAGCGGCCAAGAAGTAAACAAAATACTATAACTAACTGCTGTATCCAACATCCAACACAAAAAGGAGCAAATAAAAGAAGTGTTATTTTTAGGAAAAACACATGAACCCCAATGTTTACTCTGTGGATGGAATAATCAATTTTTTTTAGAGATTTTAACAGTTTTTATTTGCTTTCTTAAAACAAAACAGAACACGATTTCAAACTTGAATTTGGAAACGTGCATTAGCACCAACCGGCCTGGTATTCAGGCTTCTTTCTTGCAGTAGATGGTCTTCCAGTTTTGGGGATGGTTGTAGCCCAGCAGAATAGGTAGATGCAAGAACAGAGTGATGTGTTCGCCCTGTATTGACGTGGACACCTTTACCCAAGTTCGCAGCCACTCGATCATTTCCTCCCGGCTCAAATTGTTTGGATTGAGGCCACGAAGGTAACAAGAGTATCGCAGGGCATCTGTTCTCAAATTGTGGACACCACCTTCCCGTGTGATGGCCAAGTCCATGTAATGCACTAGGAACGCGTGCTCATGCAAACGATGTCGCTTGAACAGACTATTTGGAAGGCCGTGCAAATTGATTAAACATCTCTGCGGGAAAAGACATTTAGAAATTGATAGTTTATATAGAAGTTAAGCCACATACGACGTGTTTGCGAGACATGCCCAGCAGGGAGTAGGGTCCCTCAGCAAATATGTCCTTGACGGCGATAAGAGCCTCTGCCGAAGGATGTGTGCCGCTGCCCAATTGCCCCAATATGCTCTCGAACTCGGCATGTTTGTGATGACCCTTCAGACTCTTTAGCTTTGCTTGCAGGCAGCGGAACACTGACTTGTTGCACTGCAGTCTGCGCTTCATGTAGAAGCTCTGGAATTCACTACGTTGCTGCTCGGTCCAGAAATGTGACGTAAGAAATACTCGTGGATACCAAAAACTGGGAATGCAATAAATTAGCTACGTGTACCTTAAGAATGCTTAACAACAGACTTACACGAGTGGAAAGAAAGCGTATCCCACCATGGGCAGTGAACAGCCAATCAGTGCTGGAGCCACTTTCATCATGTCGCGTGGCATTTGCATGTACAGTTCCAGTTCCTGCCGATTCAGTGCACGGATGCCCTGTGGCGAATCGTTAGCGATACGCGCAATCTTAAGAAACCGCTTCATATCCGTAAAAAAGTCTTTGACTCCATCGAAGAAAACGCGATAGAGTTGCATAGCCTTTGGAAAGTTCTTCTCCAGCACTTTGTCATAGTTTTTCACATAGTTAAAATAGCGCGTAAATATATAGTCTTGCATGTTGTCCCTCATCTGGTCGCGCTTTGACTTGATAGTCTCCAGGTCTTTGTGTGTTTTGTCCGGATCATCAGTAGGTTTTGAACCCGTTGACGTGGTGCCATCTGACTGCTCAGTAACAGTCTGCTCTGACTTGCCCTGTTTGGCATCCCATCTTGCCTCATAGATGGCTTTACCTACACTGGTTATCTCAGAGGCCACATTACGCTTGATCTGTGGTGGGGTCGTTGTCATTGGCTGTGGTTGTGGTTGTGCTGCCCCCGCTGGCTGTCCGGGTTGTGTGGTGTAAAACGATTTCTGCACGATAACACCGCTGTAAATGCGAGTTTAATGCCCGTTGATAATTTGAGAGGTCATGTGTTTTGTTATTACCTGCCCTTTACATTCCAGGTGTTACAGCTGTTGACACAAAGCGGCACCAATCGATGGTGCTCCTTTGGCCACCTGGTCCAACGGCCACCCCCATGCGATAAACACGCTACGCGCAACGCTAACGCCATTCTACGATAATTCCAACCTTAGACACCCACAAGTGCGCGTAATTACGCAACGACTGCAACTCCGATGCAGGAGCCAGCCCACAACAACAGTGTTTCGCTTAATTATTTTAATCTTTAACTTTGCTTCTTCTTGAAGTGAGCGGCCGCTGCCAACTTCATGCGGCTCACGGTGTAGACAATGTTGCCAAACGAGTAAATTATTGCACAAGCTTCGGATTTATGTTGCTAAGACCTTAGAAACATAATTCAAGCGTTGCCACCCTGTCTCATTTTGAGTTTATAAATTAAATGTTGCATACTTTTTGGCTGATACTTAATACTGTTAAAAAAGATGGCGAAAAAAGAATTATAAACTATGAATCAAAACTTTGCAAATGGGACAACCATGACGTCAGAGCGCAACTGAAAGCGGATGTAGCAAATTACCACCTTCGTCTTTCGTTAATCTCGCAACTTTGGCATTTTCTCTTCAGTTAACCCGGAGATGCGCGTGTTGTCAGTCGCTTGCACGCTTTGCTTTTTCGTCAAGATTTCAACGTGTGTTTTCCCTCGTGCTATTTCTAAAATTAATAAAACAGCGACTTATAAACAAAGTCGCTTATCTGTGACGAATGCCATTAATTAATGTGTGGGCTTTTAAGCCAATACGTAATTATATCTTTCAGTGTTTTAAGGTTTAAATTGTTTGAATCGTTTGTGTGCTTTCAAGCGCGAGTCCTTCAGACACGTGTGTGCGTGCGTATGCGTGTGTAAAGACCTTCAACAAGCAATATGTAAGGAAACTAAGAAGGTGTCCAAGAGCAGCAACAAAAAGTATTTTTCACTTTTTGTGCGTGGGTTTTTTCTCGTTAAGCTCGTTTGCTATTTCCCCAATTTACTTATCAGTTGAAGTCGGCGCTAGTAAAGTTTCCATTACATTATTTACACAAGCTCACATGCATGTGTGTGTGTGTGTGTGTGTGCATAAGACAGGACAGAACTTGAGCCATTTGCCTGTTTGTTGAGGCTAACTGAGAGGCAAATGATAGCAATACAAATAATAGGAATAACCACAGTCTATAAATAAATACGCTAGACAAGCATCGCTACTCACCGGTCTTTTTCCCACTCATTTCAATTGTGCAAATTGTATTGTGGCTGTCCGCAAAAAACCTAGAAGCTATCCCAGAAGTCGGAAAAATACACACAGTAGCCAAGAGCAGCCCACAGCATGACAAGCTTTCCCAAGGAAATGCTGGAAATGGTCGATTGCCTATTTACATGTGTACATATTAATATATGTATGCCGAATCATTTATAATTTACGAGCTTGTTTCTGAGTGGCAGGTATTTTATTTGTCACTAATTTAAGCGATCCCAAACATTTTCCTATTTCTTCTTAAAATGATACAAAATATTTCAATTCTTTTGTTGCAAGTCAAATTATTCGTGCATGTTTACCCAACACCATACAAAACTCTGTGAAAATGACATTGCAGCGCGCGCCAAAAGTTAGGAAAAACAAGCTAAGGGAGAAAATGCGGCAGACACCAACTACTTGTACTTGTACTTGCCTCCAGGCAACAAATTGCAGGCAATGTGCAGCAACACACACTAGATACACAAGCACACACGCAAACACTGAATATCTTGGTGGCTTCTTTAGTTTAAAGGTGTCTTGGGTTAACCTTACAACGCCGCAGGGGTTATTTTAATGAACGCCTAGCTGTTTGCGGCACAGCTGTGGCATGTAGCATAGTTCTAGGGGCAGTACTTTAATTTGTTGTTTTAAAAGCCTTATTAGAATGTTAAAGTTGTTCCACAAAATTAAGAACTTAAAATAAATAATTATTCAATTTTTCCCTTTAAATACAGAATTTTATGAAATAAACATTCGCTATAGTTAACTCAAACTACAACTAAAATGCTTAAAGAAGAACGAGCCAATTATGTTATGGAATATCGCATTGCAGTCTAAAAGCAGCTGGAGTTGAATTGAAATTCATTTGTTTAGGAACATACAGAGTTGACAGACTGTTGCCATGGCCATTAACGTTTTGGGCTTAGATCATTTTGCCATTAGTGCCATTGTGATTGTCAGCATGCAGTTAGTGTTTTTCTTACTCAACTCCACGCTGCATTTGGACAAATTATCGGACTTTGCCGGCGGCGTTAACTTTATTGTCATCGCGCTGCTGACCTTTTTTCTGGGTCAGGTGGATCGGCCATCCAAGGTAAGTGTTTAAAAATTGAGTGCTTTAAATGGTGCGTATAAATTAAACGCTGTTAACTATTAAACTGGAGACCCAACAAATCGCACCTGCCATTCACAGAAGTGACAGGGTAGTGAGGGGCATGCGGTGTGGTGCGTGGGTAATGGGGAGTGCAAACTTGTCGGCTTACGTTTGCTGGCATTGAAAAGTAAATTTCACACACACACAAAACACACACATGTGTTGGGTGAGTGGGAAAATGGGGAAAACCTGCAGTACTGTGCTTGCTGCCAAACAACAAAAGTTTACACACAATTGGCCCACATTGTCTCCAGCTGCCCCTCTCTCTCTTGCTCTCCCTTTGCACCTCTTTGTTGTTGCTGGGCTGCATGACCTTGTCTGGGAGACAGGGGCCAAGGCCCTTTTAGCCAGTTGTTTGTCACATTGTCTGGCCAATTGTTTACGACTCAGTCTTTTCTTAGATTTATTCAGCAAGTACAGCAAAATCACTTAACGAAAGTCTTTCCTACTTTTCCTTTGTCTCCTAAAATTTCTCCTGAACTTTAATTAAGTTAGTTTGCTAGAATTTGTAAATAAATCAGTTCACATTTCTGTACCTACATAACAAGTGGGTTAACTGGCAGCAGCTGTGCAGTTTTTATGAGCACTTTATTTGGCTACAAACTTAACTCTTTCATTTTGGCACTGCCAACTGCCAACTGCCACTGTTTTGCAGGTTTAAATAAATAAAATACCTTGTACCTCCGGGATTTGCACTGGAAATAAATGCAAATTGCCGTAAAATACGAGAATAGCCAGCATTTTATTACCATTGCAGCTTGATGAATAAAAGTGCATATGAAACTAGACATGTAGACAGTTTCAGAGCGAAGAGATTGAATTTTTATGGCACATAAAAGCCATAAAAATATATTAAAAACTGGACGTGCATATGCCCAAGACAATAGATTTACTAGTAGTATAAGGATCTTAGAACTTAATGGCGTACTTAAATGTCTTTCTAAAGTTTTGATTTACCTTTATTTACCAGGCCTATGAGAGCCGTCAGCTAATGGTCACCGTATTCGTCTGTCTCTGGGGCATTAGACTGACCGGATATCTGCTGTATCGAATTATTAAACTGGGCAGGGACAAACAGTTTGAGGATACTCGCAGCAATATTATACGTTATGCTGTGTTCTGGACATTTCAGGTGAGTTTAAACACGTAGCAAATTAATACACACAAACACACACAATTGAGAACACATTTCATAATCAATGAATCTGCCAATGTCTGACATTTGCCAAGGCATTTTGCATAATTCACCACTTGTCGCCAGGACGAGTGGAGACCAGAGACAGAGACAGTGGCAGAGGCAGAGACCGCTGCCAACAATTAAACTGTGACACATTTGATTGGCACTTGATTGTTGTTGCTGTTCTGGCGGAGCTCACCTTGATTTGATTGTTCATTATGGTACCTTTTGCAGGCCGTTTGGGTATATATCGTCTCGTTGCCAGTCATAATTATCAACTCACGCCACTCGCAGCCACAGGCAGTCAAGGGTATGACCACGTTGGACTCCACTGGCACGGGTATGTTTATAGTTGGGCTGCTGGCCGAGACCTATGCGGACTTGCAGAAGTTCTCCTTTCGCCAGGATCCGTCAAATCATGGCAAATTTTGTAATGATGGTAAGTTGAAGTAGTTCAATTTAAATATTTACCACTGATTTAATTGATTATCCTTTCGTTCTGATAACAGGGCTCTGGGGTCTGTCGCGGCATCCTAATTACTTCGGCGAGGTCATCGTCTGGTGGGGTATATTTGTAATATCGCTGAATGTGATTCGGGGACTGGAGTGGATTGCCATTGCCTCACCCATTTTTACAACACTAATAATACTGTTCTTGTCTGGTATTCCACTGCGGGAACGCAGCTCCGACGAGAAGTACAAAAAGTAAGTCTAGAATTGCGAATACTTTTAAGTGACTAAGACTTTCAAATACTCTTCCAGCCAAGTGGAGTACCGCAAGTACAAAGCTTCGACGTCACCTCTGATACCGATACCACCCGCTGTCTATGAGGAAGTACCGGGTGCTTTGAAGTTCGTGCTCTGCTGCGAGTTTCCCATTTATAATACGCTGCGTCTGCAAAAGGATTCGAGTCCTTATTCGCTGTCCATAGCACGCTCCAATTCGCACATTTAGCAGTCAGTGGCTCACTCCAGCAGCGGAGCAGCTGCCGGTGTGGGTCAACAGCAGCATGGCCACTCGGTGGGTCAGCCCCATCACCACCACCACCATCGGGGTCACTGCTATGGTGCGGACGGTGGGCACGCCGAGAGTCATCATAATTGTGGTGGCAGCTGTCGTAATGTCCACGTCAAATCGAATCCTTATCAGTGCGAGGCGGGTTACGGCAGCTATGGAGTGCGGCACATCGACGATGAGGACACAGATGATGGCATTGTCTACCTAGCGGGTCAACACTGCACCAAAGCCAAGACTCACTACTTCCCTGGTGCACCACATACCATGGATATGGATGATGATGAACCACATCGTAAGCAAGCGCCAAAGTGCAGCTACCTGGCGGAGGAGGAGTTGGCTTCAGACTATGATGAGGACATAGGACTCAGCAAGGTGAATAGTGTTGACAGCTTCGATAACCGAGTGCATATCGCTACCGAGAGATCCCTCAATGCTGAGGGAGTGCCCATAACAGTGACCACAATATTGTGATTGAAACCTTAAGCTTCGGAATATCCTGGTCAAGTAGGGTATTATTGGCTTTGGTACGCTTAAGAAATCTCTTTGAAACTGCTCTTCTTTTACCCTGTTCTCAAAGTGTGAGTTAAAAGCAGATGAAGACAACTCTTTTCCTATAAAGCATTATATATCAATAGACGAGTTGATCTTACTATCCGTCCCTCGATGCTGGGCACAGGGTATCTATATCTATTACTTGTTAAATCGACGAGAGTTATAAACTTTAAGTATAGCTACGAACAAGATGCTTCAGTTACCAAATGATTCCCAAGGGCTGCTCCGGAAAGCTCTAAGAAACAAGTGCCAAAAACGATCGCATAGGATTCGAAGCTTCTGATCCAAAAAGCTTTTAAATACACAAATCAAAAATGTGCCTATTCTTGCACTCGTTTAATGTTAATTAGCCTCTTCGTTGATTAGACTTTTACTAAAACTACACGATATCAAACGTTTTATTCAAGTTCAAATCTATTTTCTTATAAAACAAAGGAATAACAATTATATCATAAGAAGAACTTGCCCACCTACAGGATAAAATAAATGCTGCATTGAAGCTTTATAATAAAATACTTTAAGATGATTTCAAATAAAAGTAATGAACAAAATGAAACATATCCCAAGCCAACCCACGTTCAGTATTTTTTCTATAAATCCCAGTATACTCTTAATAATATGAACTCAAAAGTACAAGAAGCTTGTTGAACAGAATTTAAAACTTAAGCTGTTGTTAATTATACTATAATATATAATACAGCTATAAATATAAACAAATATATAAACTGTTAATGCTCATTGATGTGCGTATCTGTGTCGAGTTTGTCTCAACTTAAATCAGTATTTTATTAATTACAAATAATTATAAAACATTGTACCTATTTACGTATCTAAAGATAATAAAAGCGATTGCATAGCGAATACTAAAAACATTTAAATGGAATCTATTATAATAAAGTCTGTAGAGCCTTTGGGTAGGTTTACCATATCTCATTTTACTCCCAAACACTCTGTTAAATCACTGGTTAAAAAATCATTTCAATGCGTCTAAAAGTTGGCCATGGAAACCAATCATAGTAGGCCTTTGGCATCTCTTAGGCCGATGTACTGAAATCGAAGCTGTAGGTTCTTTAGTCCTCGTAGATGTGTCGTATAGTAAACATCTGTAAAATTTGTAGTAATCCCAAAAATTTCGAAATAATATTTTGATACGTCGTAAAAAGCAATACAAAATAGTTTTTGTATATACTAATAAAATTCAAAAATAAGTTAAGAAATCCAAAATCTATTGGCAAATATTCCATTACCCCAAAGTCGTGATATATACGACTAGAGTCATGTTTGGTATTACGCGTCGTGCGGTGTTCTGTGTGTCGAAGCAGCGGCAACTGCAATTATGCCGCCATTTTGCTTCGCCTGCCATAAACCAGATGCTGATGCTCCAACAAATGGACATCTGTGCGGATCAGCCTTCCCGTGGCCTGATCATCGGAGTCCATGCCGATGAAGAGGACAAAAACGATGCTGGCATTCTTACTCATGCCGGTTGGCGCTACAATGTCCAGAAGACAAACGGTCGCCTCATCGAAGTGCTGCGTATGTCGGGTCCCATGCCCAAGCGAGGCGAGGCCCGTCTCCTCTTTGCCATTGAGCCAGAACGTGTGCCCTACTATTCCGTGGTGGCCGTCGTTGGTCTAGGCAAGGAATGCCTGGGCTATAATCCCTACGAGGTTCTCGATGAGCAGAAGGAAGCCATCCGTCGCTCAGTGGCCAAGGCTTGCCAGATTCTGGCAGAGCTGGACACGGATCGAATTGAAGTGGAGAACTGCGGTCATGCCGAATCGGCCGCAGAAGGAGCAGCCTTGGGTATTTGGGCCTACCAGGAAATGCGCGATCCCAAAACGCGTATTTCAATTCCCTCTATTGATCTGTACGCAGTCAAGGACGAGGTCTGCGACATTGAAGGCTGGCGCATTGGACTGCAAAAAGCAGCTGCCCAGAATCTCACCAGACAGCTACAAGAGATGCCCTCCAACCTGCTGACCCCCACTGCATTTGCTCAAAATGTTGTCGAGGTGCTCTGTAAATCTGGTGTGAACGTGGAGGTCAAGGTAGAGGGCTGGGCGGAAAGCCAGTCCATGCATGCGTTCTTGGCTGTGGGCAAGGCTTCCTGTGAGCCTCCCATTTTCTTGGAACTGAGCTACTACGGTACCTGTGCAGAGGAACGACCCATTGTGCTGGTAGGACAAGGCATTACTTTCGATGCTGGTGGCCTGTGTCTGAAGAAGCGCCAGGAATTGTACCACATGCGTGGTGACATGACCGGAGCTGCGGTTGTGGTGGCTACTTGCCGTGCCGTTGCTGGATTGAGATTGCCGGTAAGTTTGTGGCTGAGGGATCTATAAACAATGGTTAATTCTTTCGTTACAGGTCAACATTCGTGGTCTGATTCCACTTTGTGAGAACGTTGTGGGATGCAACTCCTTCCGCCCAGGAGATATGGTCAAATCAATGAACGGAAAGACCATCGAGGTACAGTGTACCGACCATGAAGATGTCCTGGTTCTGGCTGATGCATTGCTGTACGGACAGAACTTCTGTCCCAAGTGCATCATTGACATTGGCACTTGCTCTGGGTACATGCGTCAGGCCTTGGACGAGGCTGCCTGTGGCGTCTTTACCAACTCAGAAATCCTCTGGCAGCAAATCAAGCACGCCAGCATGCACACTGGAGATCGCGTGTGGCGTTTCCCTCTGTGGAACTACTACAGCAAGGCTGTCCGTGCCGGTGGACGCAGTGATGTCCAGAACTACGGCATTGGACGTGGTGGACGTCCCTGCAAGGCCGCTGCCTTCCTTCGTGAGTTCGTTCCTTGCGGACAGTGGATGCATATTGTGAGTAACAGGATGCAGAGCTCCTTTATACAATAATTTAATCCTTATTCTAATCGTTTAGGATGCAACAAATGTGATGACGACGAATGGTATTGACTTCGAGTATCTGCGTCGTGGTATGGCTGGTCGTCCAACCCGAACTTTGATCGAATTCATCGCCCAAACAATCTGCAAGGACACAGCTCCCAAAATGGGAAAATAAACAAAACAGTATTAGCCATAGACCTCCAGCCTATGTTGACCCAGATAACCAGAGAAATTTTCATGCATAACTCATCAGGTTTAAGTCGTGTTATACGTCGTTTATGCCAATACGTCCCTAAATTTAATGTGAAAGAAAAATAAATTTAGTTTTTACACTCATACGTTTCATAAATAAAAATTTAAATTCAGTAAAAAATTGTATAAATTTATAAATACAAGAAAACGAAAAAGATAACAGTAATAACCACAGACCAATTAACTGATCCAAAAAAAATTTAGTGGCCCATCTTTAAATTTGTGTTATTTGGGAAATTTTTGATCGGTGGATATTACAGTTCAATAACAACCACAACAAGAACAGTGACTTCCACCAGCTGCTTGAATTTCTATTCTGAGCCATAGCCCTTTCTCTGATATCAGTTTGTTTAGTTTGAATTTTGGATAGAGATCTACTGAAAGTTCTGTTCGCTTGGTATTACAGCTGGAATATTCAAATTCCCAGTTGAATTCTCAAGCGAAAAGAAATCCACAGTAAGGTACAACAGAATTTACAATCCAAACAATTTTGAGAATAGCGAGCAGCTGTTAATTCTGTTTGCCTGGTATTTCTGTTGAAATATGTGCAACTCGAGAGCTCCCTAGATTAGCGAAAAACGTCAGAGATCAGAGATTTTCTATCTGATTCACTTGGCGAACGGAATCAGCAGGAAGCGATATTAATTGAATTTTAATGTTAAGTCAATGTTAATGTTAGGTCACTGTTAAGTCAATGTTAATGTTAAGTCACTGTTAATGTTAAGTCACTGTTAATGTTAAGTCACTGTTAAGTCAATGTTAGTGTTAAGTCACTGTTAAGTCAATGTTAATGTTAAAGCACTGTTAATGTTAAGTCACTGTTAAGTCAATGTTAATGTTAAATAATTTTCCATTGCGACCTGCTGATATTTCTGTTGGCCTGGTATTTCAGCACAGATTTAAGAGATCCAGGTGTTCATATGGACGGACGGACAGACAGACAGGCAGACAGACAGAAGGACAGACAGACGGACAGACAGACGGACAGACAGACGGACAGACAGACGGACAGACAGACGGACAGACAGACGGACAGACAGACGGACAGACGGACAGACAGACGGACAGACAGACGGACAGACAGACGGACAGACAGAAGGATAAACAGCGAAGAGATCGTAAACAGAGAGTGGGTGGAAGAAGGAGGCAGTGCGAGTCCAAAAAGACTCGCTTATGATTCAAATTAAGGATCAAAAAAGAGTCGCGTATGCGTAAAATATGACTCGAAACTGATTGAAAACAACGAGCCATATGCGACTCTCCAGGAAGAGTGGCGGCTAGGGTACCGTTTTCTCCCGACAAATGAGACAATTAAGATCAGAAAATGAGCTCATTTATGATCATTTTAATCAGATAGAGGACTCAAAAAAGACTCGTATTTGAGTTAAAATGTTTGGTGGGAACCTGCTGACTATTTCTGTTCGCCTGGTATTTCAGCTCAAATTTGACAGATCCAGGTGTTCATACGGACGAACGGACGGACGGATAGACGGACGGACGGACGGACAGACAGACGGACAGACAGCGAAGAGATCGTAAGCAGAGAGTGGGTGGAAGAAGGAGGCAGTGCGAGTCCAAATAGACTCGCTTATGATTCAAATTAAGGATCAAAAAAGAGTCGCGTATGCGTAAAATATGACTCGAAACTGATTGAAAACAAGGAGCCATATGCGATTTTCCAGGAAGAGTGGTGGCTAGGGTATCGTTTTCTCCCGACAAATGAGACAATTAAGATCAGAAAATGAGCTCATTTATTATCATTTTAATCAGATAGAGGACTCAAAAAAGACTCGTATTTGAGTTAAAATGTTTGGTGGGAACCTGCTGACTATTGCTGTTCGCCTGGTATTTCAGCTCAGATTTAACAGATCCAGGTGTTCATACGGATGGACGGACGGACGGATAGATCGATAGATCTATAGATAGATCGTAAACATAGAGTTGTTGGAAGAAGGAGGCAGTGCGAGTCCAAAAAGACTCGCTTATGATTCAAATTAAGGATCAAAAAAGAGTCGCGTATGCGTAAAATATGACTCGAAACTGATTGAAAACAACGAGCCATATGCGACTCTTCAGGAAGAGTGGCGGCTAGGGTACCGTTTTCTCCCGACAAATGAGACAATTAAGATCAGAAAATGAGCTCATTTATTATCATTTTAATCAGATAGAGGACTCAAAAAAGACTCGAATTTGAGTTAAAATGTTTAGTGGGAACCTGCTGATTTTTCTGTTGGCCTGGTATTTCAGCACAGATTTAAGAGATCCAGGTGTTCATATGGACGGACGGACAGACAGACAGGCAGACAGACAGAAGGACAGACAGACGGACGGACAGACAGACGGACAGACAGACATACAGACAGAAGGACAAACAGCGAACAGATCGTAAACAGAGAGTGGGAGGAAGAGGGAGGCAGTGCACGTGGGTTTGGCGGGAAACCGATCTGTGCACGTGTATAAACAAATCTTTATATTTGTTTACTTTATCTACTGCAACCTGCTGACCATTTCTGTTCTCTTGGTATTTCAGCTCAGATTTAAAAGATCCAGGTGTTCATACAGAGACTAGAGTGCGGGAGCACTTAAACATTTTATAGCATAATTTCGGGCGGCGTATGAAAATTATGTACGTGGACCGAAAAGGCATATCAGTAGTATACTTTCGAGCGGGTTTAAAAATTATCAGCAATGTGGCTAGTTTAGCCATTTTAAAGCTATTTTGGCTTTTTTAGCTCGACTGATAGCTTTGCGCTACGAGTTACTAAGAATATTATAATGCTTCCTTAACATAATGCATGGAAGAAAGCATTATTGTTTAGTCTAAAGTCTAAGAGTCAAAACTATGCAACATTGATATTGAATATTTTGGGACTCAGAAGTCAGATTTTCGACTGGTATGACTTTTTGGACTCGGGAGGACCAGGACTATCGATGGGCATCAAAAAATCGCAATCTTAAATTTTGCCGATTTTTGACAAAAATGCAAAGGGGTAACACTGCAAAATTTGTCAAAATGGGGTCGATTTTAAAAATTTGATTTTTGGCACGGAATCGACACTACTAGTGGTCTAAAGTCTAAAAAGTCCACGCTTTTCAAAATATCACTTCATTTGGCTGAGAAATGATCGTTCAAAGTTGTAAATATTTTTTTTTATTTTTTTTTTTTCGGACGACTATAGCCCAGCAATCTTGATTTAGTTATCTTTGATTTAAATTCAAATAAGATTAGAAAACTGAAAAATGTTTCGATCTAGTAGCCCCTGTGACCCTATGATTTCGATATGCGTGTAACTACATGTAAAGCAGCGTCATTTCATTCGTTTAGTAACAGAACACGGATCAATTTTAAGTATTCCGGAAAAAATCTTACAATTTCGTGCTTTCATAATACTAATCTATTTTATAATATATTTTTTTCTTTTAATTTTTTGAAAAAAAAAACGGAAAGTACAAAACAATAGAAAATGCTACGTGCTACAGGAAAATTTGCTCTTCGGGCATTCAAACAGCGATTCCCTGTGATTAGAAGGAGTTATTCGCAGATGATTAATCAAATGCTGCAAATCCAACAGATGGAAATATGTGCAGATCCTCCCTCTCGTGGATTAATCATTGGAGTCTATGCTGATGAGGAAGACAAGAACGATGCCGGCATACTCACTCAGGCCGGCTGGCGTTACAATGTCCAGAAGACCCATGGACGGCTGCTGGAGGTACTACGTATGTCTGGACCCATGCCCAAGCGGGGAGAAACCAGACTGCTTTTCGCCATCGAACCGGAACGTGTTCCATACTATTCGGCCGTCGCCGTGATTGGTTTGGGAAAGGAGTGCCTAGGATACAATCCTTACGAGGTACTCGATGAGCAGAAGGAGGCAATTCGACGATCTGTAGCCGATGCTTGCAGAATTCTGGCTGAACTCGACACGGATCGTATTGAAGTGGAGAATTGTGGTCACGCCGAATCTGCCGCTGAAGGTGCAGCATTGGGTATCTGGGTTTATCAAGAGTTGCGCGATCCCAAGAAGCGCATGTCAGTTCCCTCCATCGATTTATATGCAAACAAGGATGAGATTTGCGACATCGAAGGCTGGCGAATAGGTCTGCAAAAGGCCGCTGCCCAGAATCTCACCCGTCAGCTACAAGAGATGCCGTCTAACCTGCTGACCCCCACTGCATTTGCGCAAAATGTTGTCGAGGTGCTCTGTAAATCTGGTGTGAACGTGGAGGTCAAGGTAGAGGGCTGGGCGGAAAGCCAGTCCATGCATGCGTTCTTGGCTGTGGGAAAGGCTTCCTGTGAGCCTCCCATTTTCTTGGAACTGAGTTACTATGGTACCTGTGCAGAGGAGCGCCCCATTGTGCTGGTAGGACAGGGCGTAACATTCGATGCCGGTGGCTTGTGCCTCAAGGAGCGTGACGAGCTCTTCCACATGCGAGGTGACATGACCGGAGCTGCTGTAGTGGTGGCAACCTGTCGTGCCGTTGCTGGATTGAGATTGCCGGTCAACATTCGTGGCCTGATTCCACTTTGTGAGAACGTTGTGGGATGCAACTCCTTCCGTCCAGGAGATATGGTCAAATCTATGAACGGAAAGACCATCGAGGTACAGTGTACCGACCATGAAGATGTGCTGGTTCTGGCTGATGCGTTGCTGTACGGACAAAACTTCTGTCCCAAGTGCATCATTGACATTGGCACTTGCTCTGGGTACATGCGTCAGGCCTTGGACGAGGCTGCCTGTGGCGTCTTTACCAACTCAGAAATCCTCTGGCAGCAAATAAAGCACGCCAGCATGCACACTGGAGATCGCGTCTGGCGTTTCCCTCTGTGGAACTACTACAGCAAGGCTGTTCGTTCTGGAGGCCGCAGTGATGTCCAGAACTACGGTGTTGGACGTGGTGGACGTCCCTGCAAGGCCGCCGCCTTCCTTCGCGAGTTTGTGCCTTGCGGGCAGTGGATGCATATTGTAAGTACCTTAATAACAGAATCATTAATGGGATTTTGCTTAAGTAAATGTTCAATTTAAGGATGCCACCAATGTAATGATCACCGAGGGTGTGGAGTACGAGTATCTTCGGCGTGGAATGGCCGGTCGGCCTACACGTACTTTAATAGAATTCATCGCACAAACCATTTGTAAAGACACTGCACCTAAGATGAAGTAGGATGTCGTTTAAAGTTTTCTTTGCCGTTCTTTGGGCGATGCTGTAAAACCCAGACAAGGTTCTTTTAAGAGATAGACGTACGAATTTTAAATTTGTGCTTTTTATGATTTGGATAACAGACGCGTTAAAATTCATTGGTTTATTGATAAAAAATATTTATAAAATTAATAGTTATCAAAAGCATATGTATAATTACAGAAATACAGAAAATAAGTTGAGTTAAAAAAACGTGCGTTTTGGCATTAGATCTGTGTCATTGATTGCTTTGCGTATTACTTTTCAGACTGTGGCAAGGGCCTGGGCTTAAATTCGGGATGTGCTACGCCAAGGAGACTGCGTGGGTCAGCACGACATTAATATCAATTGGCGGATAGTTTTGTAGCAGCTTTACATTCGAGGCAAAGTCGTTCTCCAGAATGGTTTCCCTTTGTATTCTAAATAATGGATATGTTTAGAAACAAAATGATTGGGACTTGCTCATACTCACAATATCATTGAACAACAAACTTTAAGAAGAAAATCGAAACGATGTTCATCCGAGAACACTGAATCCCATATGCGCAACACATCTGGCAGTGGAAATTCTTGTGAGAGCAGTAGATTAATCCATCTAAAGCTATAGTACTGTGGATGTAACTCCTGGCTCCTAAGATGATCGTATATGCTAATATCTTTCACTTTCAGCATATTCGATAGCTTGGACATCATGCACTTTATGCCACCTTCTGAATCGTCCAGAGTCTTAATAAAGAAATCGCGTATTTCACTCATCAGTGCGGTGAAGCAAAAGAAGCAGTCTGCCTCGGCGTGCATGCGATTCGAGAGATCAGGATCGGATGCCATAACATAGTAAATGGGTCCAACTATTTCATTCATGCCTTGCACATAACCCTGGCCTGGATTTAGCTTCGCATAGATGAACAATATTCGTTGAACAACTTCCCAGTGTGCCTCTTGGCCCTCCTCCATTGCGGCATAGTTCTCCGCTGAACGTTTAGTGATCAAGTTTATCTGTGTGATTAAATAAGTTTAATACTATGTTATTAAATGTCGAACATAACTTACTTGCTGTTAAATTCCCCATGGATTGCATGTGGGAATAGTTTGTTTTTCTTTTTTAAGTTCTTAATCTTATTACCGACACATGCTACTCACCTTTGTCATGCCCAAACCCTTGCGTTCCACGTTCGCCGAGCTAAGCACGGAGGGAACTACACGTTCGTGTAGTCTTCTGCCCTGCTCTCCCTTGCTGTGTACAACAATTTCGCAGGGATAGTCCGTAGGTTGTTGAAAAAATGATATGTCTGGGCATAAACGTCTCACGTCTTTGTCAATCTGCAGTAGAAATTCGTTGTCGCTGAAGAAAGTGTTCCAAGCGCTCTCTGGCCCCTCGCTCAGCGGATGATCTTGCAAGCCAACGCCCCTTGATTCGTTATCGCTCCCACCATCGCCTTCGCCATTTTGTTTGTGTCCAGGCGGCAGTACAAGCTCCAAGATGAATTGCTTATATAGAGCTCGTTTTTTAGCCAATGTTGCTGGCCAGTTTGATTGCTTGGGTCCCAAGTAGCCCAACAATATCTTCCAGCTCAGCGCACGAAAGCTAAGCACATCGGGCACACCTGTGGATTTTTTATGTGTTATATTAAATGCTAGCTTAGCGATTAACTCTAGCTTACCATTATTTGTCTGACGACGCAGTTGTTTTAAGTCGATCGCGTCCTGTGCAAATATGTCTTCAAATTCCTTTACTCTGCGTTGTAAACAAAAACATTGACTTGTTTACTTTCACTTTGTGGTTCAAGTGTGTGTAAATTGCTTACCGCGCTTTAAAAATGGACATGTTGTCAATGAGTCCTTAATTCCTACATAAAATGATAATTATTGTGTACTTAATCTATTGCTTTGTTGTCATTTAAAAATTAATAAACGCAGAGATGTAAAAATGCAAGTGCAATACGCTAATTAATATAAAGGAACTGGGTGGCAACGCCGTCACTTACATTAAGTTGGCTGCGCGCATTTTTTGACTCACTTGAAGTGGGCTGCAGAAACATTTTCAAATTCCACATATTTAGCTGTTATTTTTAATCAATGAGCGAATGCAATGTGTTCATTCATTCATAACTCACATGTATTTCGTTTTATGTTATTCACCTGCTATTTGCCAATTTTACATGTTGTTGCGCTCTCCTTGTGCGTACTCTGTACTTTTTGTTTGTTGCTTCGACCCATTTATATTACTCATACACGTTGAAGTGAGCAGACGCATCGACGTCTGTGGTGCGGCCGCAAAATAGAAAAGAGAGCATTTTGAATTGTTTATATGTGGTTTTCGTAGCGTATTCCATTTGTTTACTCTAGTCTTTGGCCAGATATGACGACCAGCAGATCGTCATACTATCGACCGGCTTTTTGGAAAGCGCCCAGTTACGTGAATGTCGCGGTACCTGCCCCAACGTTCCCGCTTCCACCCTCGCACCCACTACCGCCCTCACGATTGACCCAGAGACGTCGCAGCAGCAGTGGTATCAAGAAGCGTGTCCATTTTGCCGATGAGCTGTACCACAACGGGGTAAGTGAGGCGGTAAGGGATCACCCAGCTGAACTATGTATGTCATTCACTTGACTTGTCAATCGTCGCTGGTGTGGCCCCAATAATCTTTGCCACCAGCACATCAAGAATCAGTTCACTAACATTTTGCACTTGGCGCCTCGTAAATTAGTCGAGAACAATTTAATTAATTGGCCACTGCTGCAGTTTAACTTTATGGCCACCAACAAGATGGGGCTTTCAAAATTCCTAAACACACAAAATTTGGTTTTCTAAATGAATTGCTGCTACATAAAACTGACGTAATATTTTTGCTGCAATCGCTGGCTAAAATAATGTGCCAATATTTTGGAATATAATTTTTATTTGCTTTTGAGTGGATTCTTTGAAATATTAACGAGTATTCATGATTTATTTAAGCAGAACTTGTCAAAATTGGTTTTATAATCTTTAGACTGTCTGCATCGTTCAATCAAAATTTACAGCAGAAAAATTCGATGAATCCCGAAACAGTACAAACAATTCAAACCTGCGCCATACCAAACCAAATAAATATATTGCACAAATAAATGCCAGGCCATATATTGTATATTTAAGTATCTAGTATATGGAAAAAGGCCCGAAAAACGAACAGCAACGGGAAACGAAATGATTTTTCTCCGTTGTAAGAAGTAAAAATGTTGCCAAAACAAAAGCAAACAATTTTATATGGCTTTCCTTTGACGTTGTTGCCGAATTCTCGAGTTTGTTATCTGAAAATTAAATACTGGGAATGGTACAAGGTAGCATCTGTTTTGGTAAAGGGAAAATGTCCCAGACAAGGTCTTGGGTTTATTGCGCATACGACTAGTTGATCGCTCTGTTGACTAATGCCTCAAACATTTGATTTTGACTTGTTTATTTGAAATGAGAGGGACTGTTATTGTTGCCATAGCTGTTTGAAGCGTGCTAGTAAATAAATTAATTACAGCCTCTCATTTGCTTCGCTGCAAATGCTAGAGAAAAAAAAAGGAAAAACTAATAAAACTGATGAAATGATTTTGAGAAAACACATGCCTCACTCACATCCCATCGTCTTCGTTTTGCCGTCAATCGGCGGCTAAGCAGATGATGATCAAACTCAATGCGACCAGACGATGACATGTGGTGTATAAATTCATGGTCATTTTGGCTATGCAACTGGATCAAGTGTTTCCACAAAAATATTAAACTTTTCCATTCATAAATGAACTTGTACACTAACTGTAAGTGCACTATTACATTTTTACACAAACTGCTGAACGAATTGTATTTTCAGAGAAACTTTTCTCCCAAAAGGAGTCCAAATTCATTGAAATTCTGTTATGCTCTGGGTAAAGAGTACAAATGAAGAAAAATTATTGGCATTTGGATTGAGTTCATGTTTCTCAGCGGCTGACCGCTGACTACATGATTGTAGCGCAGTGTACTCGTATTCGTAGTGTACCACGATCCGTTGCCGATGCTGCAAAAAGGAATACAAAATCGTATTTTAAAATTAGTACTTGAGCAGCACTGCGATCGAATAAAACGCAAATATTGCGCTGCACGCGCTACCTCCGCCTCGGGTTAAGAACTTGGCCGAATAAACAATTGAAAATTCGCGAATGAAGTGTGAACAAGCATAGACTGTAACTGTTAAAACCAAGAAAGTCTATTTAATATGTTTAACTGAGAAGCAGTTAAAGTTAAAGTGACTTGAAACAAATACAAACTTTCAGCCAACATGAGCCCAAAGTTGCATGAGTTCGCTGTGGTGCTTCAGCGCGATGGTCAGGGAACGCCCTGGGGCATCCGTTTGGTTGGTGGCAATGATTTGGATACTCCTTTAATCATAACCAGGGTAATGTTGGATTGCTTACACTTGCATTGCATTATGTAACTAGAGCAAGAAGAGCCAAAACGAAACAAAAGAGCTAAAGAGCTTGGCAACAGTTTCCTCCTTGTCGCTTTGTGGTTAATGTCGCTGCGATTTCCCATTCATCACAATTGTTGCTCAGTTGCGACAGAGAACTATCCATTATCTTTGCCAGCAATTTGCCAAACTGTTTTGGCCTTTGTGTGTTTGCACTACTTAATGGCAAAATAAACAAGTGCAAGAAATCAAAACAGTAAGAGTTCAATAGCCGACCGAATGCGACTAACTAAATACTCTCATTAAAAATAATAAATCCAACACTTTACAGAAGAAGTGTTCTACTCCTGCTTCCCCTTTTTTTAAATTAATTGAGCAGTAACTATAAATTTGCACACAACTTAACGCTTTTGTCAGGTATACCCTCTTACCCTTTTGAAGTGTAGGGTATGAATAGCGAAACTAGCACACAAGAACGTTGCAATTGCAATGGTGCCAAAGATTTGCGAATTCTGAGACGCCAGTAAAACTAATTGAAGCAAAGCAAATAGACGACAACGCAAACAACGCATGTAAACAATACAAAATAATATGTAAAATATATATAAAAAAAAGGGGGAAATGGGACGCTGATCATAATAATAATGTCTCTGCATTCATGCCAAGGTCGCTTTGTAGTCCTAGGCCTGTCTAAAGTTGAGCAAACATTTCATTCGTTCGACCTTCGTCCACAGGTGCAACTTGGCAGCCCATCGTATGGGGAGCTGTTGCGTGGCGATATTATAGCCAAGATCGGTGAATACGATGCACGCGACTTGAGTCACGCCGATGCTCAGCAGCTGTTTCGCGGAGCTGGCAACGAAATTGGTCTTGTCGTGCACAGGTAAACGGGTCAATCAGCTAGAGAGCAGCGTTCTGTAGTATTCGTATTTGTAGGGACAACAAAATCGCCTATACGCAGGGCGTCAATCAGGAGGCCAATTCGCGCAGCAATTCAACCTTGCCGCCGGTCAGTCCGGAGCCATCCCAGCTTCCCCATCGTGGTCCATCTCCATTTCTACCCGGACCCAGTCACTTTGAACGTGCGTTGCAGCTGCCGGTGGATACTTTGCCACAGACGGTGTTTCCGCAGTTAAACGCTTCTGGCGGCTATGTGACACCATCGGATGTCTTTGCTCCAAAGCCGACGCGGGATCACCAACAGGATGTGGCCGAGGAGCAAGCACTCATTGTTAATCAGGTGAGCGAAAAAGTTAAATTAGAAAATATATTAACTTAAGACTTGGTTTTACTTAAGATCTTGTGTTGAATTAAGATAGTATTCTCACTATCTCACTCTCCATCTTACACTATCCTTTATAATTGTCTCCGCTGGTGCCATATTTGCTACAAAACGCGTAAAAGTATGCAGCACTAAATGCACATGCCATTTTAAATTAACGCCCAGAAGTAGGCAATAAATTATGTGATGAAATAGATATGAATTTTGTAAAGATTTTTGTACGCTCATCCGCTGACATCAGAAGATAGACATTTTGTGGTCAAGGCTCTGCTGTTTACACGATCTAAATATAAATGTTGTATATGCGAATAAGTATTAGCTGAGAATAACGTAGGCGTTAAGCAGGAAAGTCTTGTGACGCAGTATTCAGGTGGAAAACTGTTTGAGAATATAAACAAAAACACAAAAATACCAGCTCTTGCAGCCCCAAAGAACTGATGATTGCCCTCTATCCCAAAAACACATATGATAAATACAAAAAAACAAAGACGCAAATTTTTGAAAACATATTCTCGGCCAAAGTGGCTGACTGCAGTGCAGGTGAATAGCGTACTTACTCACAAACACAAACAAACAGTGAAAAAGAGCATATCTGTCTAAATATATGATTGTGATTGTGACTGAGGGCGCTGTCGGACGTCGAATTTAAGATCTCGGACGCTACCTTGTGATCCAAAGTAGCAATGCCAATGAAAGTGCTTTGCCTGAGTTTCCCCTCACCTGGTGACGCTGCTAATGAATCAAGACAAGCAAAATTGCCACTTGCCAAGGTCATCGCATTTTATTTGTCAATGCAATACAAAAATACAAATCAAGGTTATGATTTATTTCTTTTATTGCCTGATATGATTTGTCATCAGTTTACTTAACATTTACTTCTGTTAGACATTACTTAAAAGATTTAAAACCCAAAGATCAACAGGTTTTCAGGAATTTGTCATGTATAAAAATAAACAAATTTTATTCTCAAAACTTAAGAGCAGCATAAAACTGTTTTGAGTAAAAAACTTTTCGATCAACCCTCTCAAACGAATTGTTCTCTACAAATTCGTTCCTTTGTAAACGCCCCAAGCTAAATAAACAACCTTCACAATGGTAAAAACAAACAGATTCAATGTAAATTATGAGTTCCTTGGATTTTTCCATCGAACTTGAAAGTTCTTTGACGCCCAGTGGTTATGTTTACATAAATCTGTGATTGTGGGCGTGTGCCTAACAAGGTTAATTACACCTGTCCCAATGCCTTTTCCAGTGTCAATTTATTTTGACAACATGTCAATGCTAGATCTATAAATATGTGTATAAAATTAAAGCTTTCTGAATTCTTATGCTAATCATTTACAAATTTCAAAGTCACAAATCAGGCAAAACCAACTGAACACATCAATAATGATTTTTCGGAACATTTCTTAGCAATTTCTATGCATTTCTTGATGTCTAATTAATGTTTCTGCATTCGAGCAAAGCAATAACCTCGACACTGTTCAAATTTGTGCCTAATTGCGAGAAGAACAAATGAAAATGGCGAGAAAAACTCAAAATTGTTCCAAAATAAGCAATTAAAATATATATATTAAATGTGCTATATAATATATAAAGATGTACAATAAATAGACAGGACAAACAAACGGACAGCACATAGATTAACTCACACAAATACACTCAGTGGGAGCAGAGGGGGCGGGGCTTGGTGAAAAGCGCGTGGGCGTAGGTGAAAAACGCTCACGAAAACATCGAAATATCCAAGTCCAAGTTTATGTGTAAGTTTTTGTTGTATTTTATGGTGTTACGCTCTCTGAATAATCTATTTGCACAAAACATTTCGACTATGTATACGAATTTGTTAAACAAATTGAGAGAAAATGAGGGAAACTTTATTGTTGAGTGTGTGTGAGTGTGTGTGAGGTGTATGTGTGTGTGTTTGGTGTGTGGGTTTGGACGGCCTCTGACCGTCGTCAGCAGTGGTACTGAGTTGTGTTCTATATGACCACACGGACACATACATTGAAAACAACCACTCATATATAGATCTACTATATAGATGGATTGGAATTCCGCGCAGTCGAAATAGCAATAATTCGCCAGCATTTGAAAATTTTGAAATCAGTTGCGTTCGGAATATTGAAAAATAAACAACTAGAAAGAAGTCTAGACGAAACACATCCCTCCGAATCCCAGTGAAGCGATCTCCGAAAGTGGTGAAGAAGAAGAATTAGCAGAGCAGCGTTGATTAAACGTGCCAGAAAAGCAAGTTTCCCAATTACCAAGAAAAAAATAAAATAAATACAAATAATAAATAAATAAATGAAAAAAAAAGAGATTAAGCAAAAGTAACGAAAAGAAGAAGAATATAAATATTGAAGCATTAATTGTGACATTTGAAATTGCTTAATATCATTACGTAATTTTTCTGTAATATTTTGAGTTTCTAATTTGTTTTAAAATTTTGCACATAAAGGAGTTTAAATTCAAAACCCACCAAACACACACATAAAACACATTACTTTAAAATGGAGTACGTTCAGTTCAAAAACGGATCCCCTGTCTATTACAAGGAGCAGCCAGACCTCAATGAATGCATTCAATATCAAGTAAGCATAATTAATTAGTCTTTAAAGTGTTTTTTAAAAATGAAGTGAAAAGTGTTTTCATAAATTAAATTCAGGTAATTTAAATTCGTTCAAGTCAAGACGAACTTCACCTTTATTGTCAAAAGTGTCTGTTTGAATTCAAGTTCAAACACAAGTGTCAGCGACAAACGACAGTTGGAAAACGTTTTTCAAATTACTTTCCTTAGTATATACATCAGAGTACATACATATATTTATGTATACATATACTTGTTGCTCTATATTCTCGCTCTCTTCTTCGCTCTCTGCTTCTTATATACACTCGCTATTTAGCTTATTATTCAAACATATTTGTTCGCTGTTCGTCAATATGCGTCGAAAGCAAAAAACATTTTTGAATACATTTTGTTCTTTTCGGTTCTCAATGTAATTCATACCACCTCGTTGGGTATTTTTAGAAAAATCGCTGAGAGAAAAGCTAAAAGAACAACAACAACAGTTTGCGAAAGGCAACAAAACAAATATACAAAATGATTATAAATGAAATTAATTTCAAAATGAAACCAACGCTGGCGATAATTAGGCTTTTTCACAAATCTAAATGTGAAGAAAATCGTAAAAGAAAAGAATTTATTTCCGTCTAGGATTATTTTGGCGTTGCTTCAAATAATGTGGCGCAGTGAAAGTGAACAATTGTCGTCACATCAAGAAATAAACTAATGTTAAACTTGTCTTACAATTTATGTAGATAATTACTAATTTATTCGGTATTACATTCCTATGGTCTATTTGCAACTAACACTAGTTTACAAGTTTTCATTTGTCAACATATTTTGTTATATATTAAAAAGATTTTTTGGATGGCTTAAGATAATTTAAAATTTATGAAACCAAAGAGATTAAATTCAATTAAAAATTTCGAAAGTGACCCTCAAATGATATTTCAACATATTTTTGTGCTTGCGCCAGCCACGAATTTTAAATTTAGCATCAAAAAATGAACATTTTCAATTTATTTTTATATATGTATCTAAAAATTGAACGTCCGTCGTCCGTTTCGTTCTATGGCCAAGGTGAACAGAAATTGTGAGAAATGCGCAATTAGCCCAAAGAGAACCAAACTAATTATACTAAGCAATTAATTTGCTAAAAGGTATTCATCAAAATTATTATTCAAGTGGTTTTTTACTTGCCCAAGCAGGCGGTGTCGCTCAAAATGGAAGCAATTAACTGCTTGTCGCTGAGAGCTGCATGCACCTCCTCCTCGTCCCACTGCAGCACTACTTTGTTGAGACGCGGCTCCTTCTTGCGCATTACACGTAGTATACCACGCGTCTCCACGAGATCAACAGTGCCTGCAAATTCCGCCTGATCAAGGGCCAATATGTTGCGTTTAGAGCAGACTCTACGATAAACCTCATGCAGGCGTCCCACGCTGATGTCTTTATTGCGTTCGTTACGCAGCATTAGAACAAGTGAGCAGAGCATTAGCTTTTGCTGGAGTGGAAAGGCTGCCTCAATGTCCTCCTCCAGGTTCTGGGATGCGCCATAGACCTTGTTGAGCACAGCAGCCACTTGTCTAACTTGTACGGGCTTCAGAGTGTCTACAAAACAAAACTGTTACCAATTATTGCCTTCGGTTTAGTTCTTATTAACTTACCCTCAACTGGAGCTGCTTGGCCATCCAGCTCAAGCGCCTTCAGGTTGAACTCCTTTTCCCCTGCACACTTCTGCTGCTCTGCAATCTCCACAACACGTCGTCCAATGTCCAGAGCACGTCGCACATCTCCACTCACAGCGCTGACTTTAGCAGCTAAAAGCTGCAAGGTGACCGGTGGGAAGACATCTAGAACTTCGGCCTCTGCTAGGCGGGACTTGAATATCTCAACAATTTGTGGTTTAGTGTAGGGCGGAAAATGCATCAGTCTTGGTTTTAGCTCGCAACGAGCATTCAGTCGCATCAGTGCGCGATCCGTGAGATCCAAGCTGTTGGCAATTCCAACCAGCAGTATGCGAGCACCAGGCAGAGCAGGCCACTCAAAGATAGTGTACAAAACCTCCTGTCGTGTTGTGCACAGCTGATCAATCTCGTCCAGCACTAGTAACAGCATCTTCTTGGCCTTTCGCAGGTGTCGTTGTATAGCCTCTAGATGATCACGTTCTGTGCGTCCTGTTGGCTTTAAGTTAAGTTCCATGCAGAGTTTCTTGTAGACGGCTCCGACGCTGGCAATGCTCGTGCAGTTAATGTAAACACGTTGCAAGCGCTGGGCAAACTCTGGAGCCCTTAATAAAAGGGACAGGCATGCTGTTTTGCCAGTGCCAGGCTGTCCAGATACGTAGAGACTGCCAGAGGTTTGAGAGAACAGGTGACTGGTGAAGAATTCTCTTAGCTCCTGCAACTGTGGCTCTCGCCCAGGGAGGTGTAAGGTCTCGGCACTGTTCAGTACCCGACGAGCGTTTTGATATTTATTCCTTGGCGGCGAAGGGTGTGCTTGTGGTTCTGGAGTGGGTTCGGGCTCGGACTCGGGCTCAGTCTCAGGTTTAGTCTCCTTCTTTGATGCTTTCTTTTGCTCCTGTTCTTTTATAATTTTCGATTCAGTCTTTTTTGGTTCCTTCGGGCGCTCCTCCTCACGCTCATCTATACTCAGTCTGTCAAGTAGCCTTGATGGACTGATCAGGTGTTGGGGCAGCGGTTGCAACTTGAGCTGCTTGGGAGGTGACACGTGTGCCGCATCATCGGGCTCCTCTTCGGAGCTGCTGCTCGCATCCATCATCTTCGCTGCACGTATATTGGCCTCAATTCGATTGGCCATGGTTGTCAAATTTTTGACTGTTGCCTTCGTTGTTGTTTTCTTACTGCTGCGTGGCGTCTTTGGCTGCTCTGTGTGTAGCTTTGCAGCAGCGGCCACTTTTCGTTTGGTCACCTTGTCCATTTTATTCAACAGGTTGCTGTTTTCGTTATTCTCTGAAATTATACTAATAGTATCATCCTTATCTTCGTCGTCGCTGTCAATTATCTGCTTGGTCTGTCGCCTACGCCAAACTTCTGAGCGTCGTGGCGTTGCGGGCAACGACGACTGAGGCAGCGCTGTCGTCGCTGTTGCTGGAGGTTTGCTAATACTGCTTAAGCGTGTAGAACGGCGTACGGCGGCCATTTGTTTAATTTTGATGTTAATTACACTACTATTTAACTTATTATTACTACTTTAAAACAGTTAGGAGTTTCAATTGGAGCACGGTGTGTTTAATGGCAAAGCAAAAGTAAGCAAAAGGCGCGAAATGTTGGTCAGCTGCGCGCCTCGAACAGCTGACTGAAATGCAGTCTGGCAACTCTGCACAGCGTTGCATTCGATAAGTGTGCGCGCACAATTTAAAATTGTCGCAACGAATATTAAATTACTTACGCGCTCGTGCGGCTGCGTGTGGCCAGATAGCGTCTGTTGGCAAAAATAAAACAAATGAGCAACAAATGAAAATTTGCTGGACGAAGGAAAAAACAGCTTACGTAAGCGTCTATAAATATTAGTCTTTCTGCTCTGAGATATTTTTAAAGTATATAGACGCTCTCACGAGCACTCTCTCGTATGAAATGGAATTTTGGTAAATAAAGTTTATACAAAATTCTAAGATACTAATGCAAACACACATACAGTCAATGATTACTGTCTGTGTGAAATAAAGCATAACGAGAATGTTCTAGAAAGATTGGGAAGCTGCGGTTCCTCTTAAAATCGTATAATGTTAATGCCCCATCGGACTTTGTACATAATTTTTATTTATTTAGATTGTACTGCTCGTAGTTTGTAAGTTTGCCAAATGTGTTCACATTGATTTCTTTTGGCATAAACAAAGTCATAAATTATCCACAATTTGGCTGAGTAATCAAACGAGTATTTTTTGCTTTATCACAGCCATACCGAACAACTCCACTGGTTCTGCCCGGTGCTAAAGTGAAAAAGGATGCGCCCACCACAGAGTCCTACTTGAGACACTACCCAAATCCCGCTGTGCGCGCCCATCCCGGACATGACTACCATGACAGTATCATGAAGCAACGCGTCGCCGACACCATGTTGCACAAGGTTGTTGGCCAGGATGCCGATACTGGCAGAGTAAGTATAAAGTTACAGTATATGACAACATATATTATTGTGCTAATTACGACTTTAGGTTTTCCACAAACAATTCAACTCGCCAATTGGCCTGTACTCGAACCACAACATCGAGGATACCATCAGAACAACAGTTCCGTAAGTTTACCACTCACTTGGATAACTTTATGCTATTAAACTGAAAAATTATCAAAAGCTTAGTACCGATACAATACACTAACAATCAATTATTTTGGATTTCGCTGTTAACAAACAAATTGAGATATTTTCAAATTGAATAAAATATATTGATTTGCGTAGTTTATTTTTGTGAAATTTTTATGCAGCTGAAAAGTGCGCCTAGTTAGCTTGAAACTAATTTAAAAGCGAGACATGATTTTGAGTAGTCCAAATTCCATGCGGATCGATTTTAAGTTAAGATGCGTCTTAATCCACTAACTTTAGGCAAAATCGAATATCAAATTTACTAAACGAAGGCACACACACCCCCAACACACACAGAAATACCACCAACACCACCCACCAGACAAAGGAGTCTATAGATGTTGTATGTCTACTACTTGCTCTATGTAAATTTATACACATACACATACCTATACGCTCTCTCTCTCTCTTTCTTTATCTTTTTATTTACACCACATACATATTTCTATATACTCGTATATATATCTATATTCTATGTATATTGTTGTAGCTTTGCCACAAGCGATAGTTATCGCTTGAAGGATAGCCCTTTGCATCGTCCTTTGCCAACAAAACTTGACGGGTAAAAGTAATCATATTTTGAGCACAGCCTGATACAGCCTGATATTATCTATATACATATATATTTATATAATTTTTCTTTAATGGATTGATTGATTGATTTGCATCACCTTGGAAATCGTATAAACAGAAACAAAGCATTCGGTTTCTCTAGAAACTTAATTCTGAGGCTTTTTTAAAAACATGAATGAAACTTGAAAAATCTATATAAATTTCCATATCCCCAAATGTACACTGTACATATACATATGTTTGCATACCTATGTACTCCTGTATGATATCAGTTATCGAACCTAACCGAATTGTTGTATACCCTACCACAACAAGCGTAACCTCTGTAAAGTCTAAATCCCATATATATCCAATCCAATATCTGTTAAAATCAAAAAGAAACTTAATGCAACTTATACTCAGTATTCACACAGTACAAAAAGACACAAAAATACAGTTCACACTGCATGTGCTGCCATTATACTACATGTCTGTATGTACATAAGAGTATCTATTATTTAAATGTCGTAAAAATCAATTCCTATCGCAAGTATAAACTCCGGATGATCTGGTTTGCGATCGGACTTAATCTCTCTAGAAACCAGAGCTCATTCTCCTAGTTTTAAGGGCTTTTACTGCTGCCGCCGTGAGTTCTTAGCTATAATATATGATCTAATGTTTATCAGAATGGAAAGGGTGGCGCTAGCATAATTGGAACAATCTATCAACCTTAATTTGTAAGAAGAGATTAATTTGGGTATAATATGGTTAAGATGCCTAACAAACAACCAAACCAAAACCAAATCTAAAATCTAAATACCTACAACACAAAACTCTAGCCAATATACAATTTTAGACAATTTAGACAATAATGTTGAGAACATAGCTGCACGATTAATGTTAGAATTTTCATCGATCTATCTTTCCTGGAACAAAAACGTAAAATCCTGGAGCAACAAAAGCAAAAAGAACAACTTGCAGATCAACAGCGTCAACACCGTCAACAGCAACTGCAGCAGCTCTATCAACAAAAATAATAAATGACAATCACAATATTCTTTCATAAAGCAATAGCAAAAACAAAATACCACAAATTAGCATCAATTTTTACTAGAGAAATGTTCCCAGCCCCCGTCCCGCCCACTGATAAACTACCCAGTTCTAGTACTGGGATCGTTTACCCAGTACTAGTTCCTATTGATAAACTATTAACATAACATTAAAAGACGTTTGCTGAATTTTACACCCACAACAAAGTGTTAAAGACAACACATAAAGTTCCTAAATGCAACCTCAACTAACTAATTTTAATACAACGAAGACCAAACTAACTAAGACCTTGACTTTACTCACATAATATCTATCTTTAATCATATTTAAATTACTAGTTTTATTAATGTTTATATTTTGTTATGCAGTTTTGTTAAAGATTTACATTTAATAATTACATTTAAGTGATTTGTTGACTTTTTTTAATTATTTATTAAAACCGTTTGATAGTGTCGAGTTCGAAGATAACGAGTACACTATGCCTATTTGATTAGAAGATAACTACAAAAATCAAAATAATTCTAACGTATTTTGTGCACATCCTGTTTTTTCTTTCTATTCTCTCACTACTCTGTCTCACGCTACTCAACCGATGTAAAAAAAACCTCTAAATATTCATATATGTTTACACACATATATATGAATGTATAATTAACTTAACCAACAACAAAACAATTTAAAATGACATAACTTTAAAATATTCTAAAATTTCATAACATCAAAATATTTTGACAAATAATTCAAACAAAATTATAACGGCGCTTTCAACGATCTCAAAACGAATTTTCGATCAATAATTAATATAAAATCGACATGCGCGGACACGTACAGTTATAAGAAAACTGTTGTTTACGATCCAAGGAATAGCGACACCTACAGAGCCATTCAAGAAGAGGGCGGCTACAGCAGCTATGGTCAATCTTCGCCACAGGAAGTTACCATACCTGTGCAGACTAAGGTCTATCAACCAAATAGATTGGTTCCAGGAAAGGTAAGATCGCGCCAACTGTCAAATCGTCTCAAAAACTCAAACTCAAAACTCAAGTAATCGATATCAAATCAAGCAAACCAAACAAAATAATTACACCTAGCTCAAAACTATATGTGAGATTTGTATTTGTACTTAAAAAACAAAAATTATCAGACAAGATCGCTCGATTGTCAAGTTCATTTGCGCTCAACCTATATATCTTTATCGCTCTGTCTCTCTCTTTCTCTGTCTATATATCTATTTCTATAAATGTCTCGCCCTCTCACGTACAGTCAGTACATACAAAATTCAAGTAGTACAGTCACAGCATAATTTTTGTGTCCTTTATTTGTGTCCATGTCTACGCTATGCTTATCAGAATGTTAAGCGCTGCTTTACATCGTATGTTAATGTGCTGTTAGGCAGTGTAATGTTTACTAACAGGCCAAAAAGAATACTAATTTGGTTATTTTTCTTGGATAACTTGTCATGGTATTTGCAAGTCGTACAACATCATTAATTCCATTTCTGTGTATATTTTCCAAATCACCAGCCAAACTTTTGAAGCATTTTAGCATTCTAACATAATGGGCTACTAACCAGAAGCACGCTCATAACATTAAAATAATGCGGTAAAAATGGACTATATCGAAATTGTTACAAATTGCATAAATATACAAACACTAAGCAAGACTTTCTTCTATTTTGCACCTTAACAAACACTTACAGAAGCCAGTATCAGCGCCAGTATCCCGGCCGCCGTACAATGTAAGTAGCGGAAATGTTAACACGACACTGTTAGTGTAAATGTTAATCGATTTGCTTGTTGCTCCACAGGTGGTAAACACCCACGATGAAAACATTCGCCAGAGCGGCTCTTTCAATCGTCTGATGTACAGCGTTATTGGTGCCACCGACTACTAAATCAACAGCAGCAGCAGCAACAACAACAACAACAACATCAACAGTAACAGTAACAGCAGGAAGCGAGCAGCCAGCGAACATCAACATCAACAACAACAACAACAAACATCAACAACAATAACAACAGTTGCTAGTTAAGAGTTACTTAACCAATTTAGTGGATTTTTATGAAATTCTGTTTAACTTATTGATTAATTTATATATGAAGAACGACAAAATATGAAACTAACAAAAACCCTAAAATATTACGAATCGGCTCAGAAATTGATTGGAGATGAAATAAATTTATTATATATTTAAAACTTTCTCATAGCTCAGTTAATTGTTCTCAACAGTCTCCAAAAGCATTAAAAGTTTTAGTTTGAAGATTATTACCTTTATGTTAACTATTGATTCTAAGTTAACAGCGCGCATGCGAGTTGTTAACAGCGAGTGGTTCTAGTCATCCTATTGTATAAAAACACTAAACAACCAAAAGAACACTACACTTTTAATCCAATAAACAATAAACAATAAAAATAATAATACACATTAGCATTTCGCTACGATGAAAGATTTTTCTTAAAGATCAATAGACAAAAGATAACGATTTCTAAAAGATTTCAATTACGGCTTAATGACTATAAAATTAGGGATTGCATTCAATTGTTTGCTCAGCACCGTGTGCCCAACCCCAAAAAGATATTTCATGAAAAAGAAGAAAAAAACGATCTTTGCATAACATGACGCTGCAAACACAAATTACATTTCGAAGCCATCAATCATGGCGATAATTAAACACACTTATATTGAAATTATATGCAAACACAAGTCGGGCATAGATTTGACTTTAATTTGATTGAAATAAAACACTTGTGTGCACTGTACGTGTACCGCATGTAATCTTTAAACGGCAAGGCAGCCATAACAATTGTCTGTTACACACAGTGTACACTGTACACTCTAGAGATACAGATACATTTACAGATACTTTCACTTTACGGCTAAGTAACCCGTGATCCGTTAGACGCCCCCATTAAACGGTCGACGGCTGACGAAAATCGCACAATCTGCAGCTCCAAAATGAGACAGATAGAGAAGGGGGAGTGAGAGAAAGAGATTTCGGTGACCTTGAGTAAACAACCTTCTGTCATGTGTGACATCAATGGGCCAAATGGCTTAAATTTGCCATGAAAAAAATATTTTGGGGCGTAACTGTGCTTGCTGTACATTGAAAAGATCTTTCTATCTCCCTCGCTCCCTACACTGAAAAAATTCATTATTCCGTTGCCAAATCAATCCTTAACGATGTGGAAAGTACATTAGTCTGGGATAATTCACTAAAGATAAAGTCATATACTGTGTTAACTGATTGTTATATGAAATTTCTTTCAGTGTAGTTGTCTTTTTGCCTCTTAAGTAACCGCATCGGAGACGAATATCGATTTTGATGGATGTATGTGCAGTGGGTGGACATTTCGAGGGGTGTACAGTGGGTACTGTGTATTGAGGTTTAATGATCGCTTGGCAACAGCTTGTGGTACTTGCATCTGGTGTAAAGGGCTTAAATGCAAAGATTTGGCAATCGCAGTGCCAACAAATCACATCAAAGATCGTTGGCATACTTGAAGCTATTCAACCGCAACGTGGTCGCAACAGATACAGATACATCTACATCAGATACAGATACAAATGCGTGTATGGGCCGTAAAACAAAGCGACGACATCGGCATCGTAATGTTTGTTGATTTCGACTTTGCAGTGATTTAACGATTTGGGTCAAACATTATGAACAATAGACTTATGCACTTGCCGGGTTCAATTTAATAAATTTCAATGGGATGAAACCCTGTTGACCTCAAGCAAGAGAACCCAGTTAATGCTAATAAGGTAGACTAAAAGATTTGGCAGATTGTTGATCTAATACCAAATGAAACAGCAAAAACCACACAAAATTGCATAAAATCGCACTCGTAATATCTTTAAGCCGGCTAAAAATGCGGCAAAAAATTAACATAAAGTATACACATAAGTTATTTGAGTTGTTGCGTGTTGCTGCACTTGCTGTAATTAAATAAATAGCAACAAAAACAGCAAGTCTTAATGTTAAATGGGAAATTTGTGAAAGTTTTGCAAATTGTCGAAAATCAGTCGAACTTTTATTTACAGCCCAAGAAATGCTTACAATATTTAAGTGCAGAGTTTGGATTGGTATCTAATTTATTGAAGTTTAATGCTTTATCAAATTTATTATATAATTATTCACCTAAATTTTAGATAAAGTTATACCGAATAATAACCTTTTAAAACGACCAACTGCATTAAAAAACACTTTATGTGCAGCAAGCGGTATTAAATTATGGAATTAATTAGTGTAAAAACTTTTAAGACAAGTGGCATCCCTGTCCGCTTAACATTGGCTGTCGCTGTAATGAACAGATGATCCTGCGCTTTAATTGGGGCCACTGTTAGTTAACAGCAGTTGAATAGTGTCGACCGCTGTTAGCTGCAAATGAGAAGCTTCATTGAATGGCACGTAATGTTTGTGTATGTAAATGATGGCAACTGTAACTGGAGCAACAATTTTCACTAAAATAACAATGACACACAGGTCGAGGCGAGTGGAAAATCAGCTGAGTGAGAGCGAAAGAGAGAGAGACTAACTAGGTAGGGCGGTAGGGGGTGTGAGACAATGCTGCCCATGATATAATGGCAACGGAAATGACAACTACAGCTAACAGCCAGCAGCTTACGGCCAACAGGCAACAACAGCTGTTGTAAATCAAAAAAGAGGCTACCAGCTAGCAAATGTAAACGCTAATGCTCTACTTGGCCGTTAGAGAGTTGCAGCAGCGACTACGACTGAGTGAGAGACCCTCAACAAGATACAGATACAACTATATACATGTGTATAACTCGTTGGCGATCGGCAAACGACGCGCTGTTCGATATAAAAGTGCAATTTGGGCACGGAGCAATCGCAGATACATTTGTGGCTTGGAGTGGGACGTGCGCGTTTGTTTTGTCGTAACGAAAATAAGCTTAAAAGCATTCAAAAAAGAGACATACCATACAAAAATCAAGTGAAGTGTAATTGACAACAACAACAAGTCGTATAACAATGCAACTCTTGCTCGTGGTGGCCACGGTCGCGATCTGCGGCGTCGCTCAAGCGCAACAGGGCGTCGATCCCGCCTATTTGCGTCAATACTATCAGCAGTTGCAGCACCAGCAGCAACAGCAGCAATCCGATGGCACGCCCATCTACGAGCAAAACTCGGAGCAGACGCAACAGTATGTGAGTGCAGGACAACAGATCAGGCTAAAGGATACAGTCTCCGAGCAGATACGTGCACAGCAACAGCAAGGGTACGTAGCGCCAGCGGTCAGAGATTATCTGCAGCAGCCACAGGTGGGTGTAAAGACATTTGGAGGTAAATAAATTGATTGTTAATTCTTGCTGTTCCAACTGCAGTACCAGGCGCAGCCACAGCAGAGCGTCTATCGCCCGCAGCCGCAGTCCGCGCCAGCGCCACCGCGTCGTGTGCAGCCCTCGTACCAGGCATCCTCAGCGCCGCTGCTGGGCAAAGGACAACACAAGCTGCAGTCGCATCAGCAGCAGCAGCAGGCGGAGGAGGAGGAGCAGTACGATGATGTAAGTTCAATATAACGGGTTCGCACTGCCGAAAACACACACAAACACACACACACACACACACACTTGGCTTTCGCACACTTTCCTTTTCGCTTGGCCAGGCAGCAATGTGACCAGCAAACAATGTTGCCAGTTTGCTAGTGCATAATTACAATTGAAGCATGCAACGGGCCAGTGGCAGGGGCTGCAGAGGGGAACGAGATTTACTCAGTTTTCTCATAGAGTTCATTAACCATCTACCAATGCAGCGCTCCAGACAGCGGCAACAACTACGTATACCACTAATACTAATACTAGCCATGACCATAAGAGTATCTGGCAAGTCTCATGCATGTGTCTCGCTGTCTGTCGACATTTGATTTATGGGCTTTGCATGCGGAAGCTGCAGCTTATGGCTGCTATCCGCTGGCCATTACAGACAGCCCATTAATCCACAGCTGCAGCGAAAGGATGGATTCAATAAAGTTGATTGGGGGTCAATGGGTAGTTGGCCAAAAGGAAACTAGGCAAAGAGGTTGGCTCAGCAGGCTGGGGAAGGTAGAGGGTTGGTAATGGAAAGAGCGAAAAGATGAGTTGATTACCGGAAGGTATTTTAATTTATTGAAGGAAAACTGTTAGAGGAATTCTCTGATATGCATTTAAAAGTATAGAAATGATCAGGTTAACGCATTGGCCACATTTAAAGAAGAATGGGCTCGAAAGTTCCTTTCTAAAAATTTATTTCTTAGAAAATAATATTTATAAAATGAGCAATGAATCCTTGAAACGATCAGATAATTTTAAACAGGTCTTGTGCCGCTTAATTTAGATGTCTAATTTATGGCTTATAGTTTCTTGGATAGCAGCGCTATCTTTCTGAGCACCCTCATCCCACAAGTATCCAAAAGCGGTCCCATTAAATGTCACGCTGCATGTCACAAGCTCGTGTAGACTCCATATACAATCACTTTCAAATGCGACCCATATATACTCATACTCGTACTTAGCTGTAACCATAAGAGACCAAATGGACAGTACACGCATTAGAACCGGCTTTCAAACAAGCTGCGCCAATTGCCTTTCCAATTTTAAGCTGCACGCTGCAATTTATATTGGTTTTTGGAGTTTTTGGGCCACGTCAGGCAATAGAACGTGGTCACGCCCCAGACCAAGACAAAGCCTTACCTTAACCCAGTTGCCACTGTGGTAAAGAAACAATCGATTGATGATCGTCAGCCACTTCCTCACCTTGTGCCATACCCGGAGGTGTACAAAAAGTAGAGTGTTCAAGCCTCATTGGGCATTACGTGCAGAGATCTTTGAGGGAGTTGAAGCCGCTTCTACTGCCGCCCAATTGCATAAGTCGCGATCATGCGATCATTGCAACGATCGGTGGTAGTTGCACCTTAACTTCAGATATAAATATGCAAGCGTGTTCAAATTGCTTTCACTTGTGCGTGTTCGGGGTTTTTGACTGAATTGAAATTGGGAATGGGAATGGGACTGTAATTGAAACCGAGACCATAGACTGCGTCTGAGACGGAGACACCCCACGCATTCAAAGCGATCGAAGTGATGTAATCGCTTGGCGTGGATAAAAAACTGGGTCAGATTGTGCTACGCATTTCAAATGATTGCAAATGTTTCTTGTTTTTTGTTTTCAGGCCAACTCCTCGTATCAGTTTGGCTTCGATGTGAAAGACGATGAATTCACCAACTATCAGAACCGTAAGGAGGTTCGCGATGGTTCCGTGATCAAGGGCAGCTACTCCGTTGTCGATTCGGATGGCTTCATTCGCACCGTTAAGTACACTGCCGATCCCAAGGAGGGCTTCAAGGCCGAGGTCATTCGTGAGCCCACCGATATTGTGGTTAAGATTCCCACACCTCCGCCACAGACACAGCTGCTCCGTTCCGGCGGCCACAAGGTAGCCCAGGAGTACAGCCAGCCCAAGCAGCAGTACCAGCATCAGCCACAGCAGCAATCACAGTACCATCAGTACCAGTAAATGGAGGAAAGTAGTAGACGAAGAGAGAAAGAAAACATAGATACATCATACGTCTAGCTTTCATCGTATCTTCTTGAAAGTTCCGCCAAGTCCATGTAGGCTCGACATGGCACTTATACTAACGTCTTTCCTTAGTTCGTAGCTTAATAATTATGTTTGCAATCGAAATTCCTTGTACGACATTCTGGTTTAGCATATTTAATTAAAAATTTAGAAACAAGTGTGTTTTAATTTGAGTTTTAAAGAGGGATAAGGGGAGGGAGAAAGAGGGAATCGGGTGGATTCCTTTCCCACAAAGGTGATTTAATGACCTCCTTCATACTTCTAGCTCCTTTAGCTATTCTTGTTTCTATAATGTTGATTCCTACCTTATTACACCCTTCTAAATCGGACCACTAAGTCATGTAGCTGACATAGGAATAATCTGTAATTGAAATCAACCTAAGGCAATATGCATGACCGCAACGATATTTAATCTTCGGTGAGCCAGTATTTAATCTTCATGTTATATATCTCTCTATGTAGAACTGTGTTTCCTTAATCAAACGTCCTTCTGTTCCCCACTGCAGTTTCCGACTGTCTGCCACTTACAGTGGTCTTTCATTTCCTATCAATCCCAAGCTTACGAGTAAACAAATTTATTTGCGCATAAATCAATGTCCTAACCCTTCAGACAATTGGCAAGCCAGAGACACCGAGACTGAGAGACTTAGAGGCTGGAGAATGACACAACCCGTTGGGCCAGTTGTTGGGTGCTGACAAAGGCCAAAGTAATGTGGAAGTTCTCACAAAAACGATCGCGTGGTCACCCAAGATGCTCGCCAAGCTAAAAGTTTTAGGCCGGTCAAACCGGTTGTGTCTGCGGCAAGAAAACTGGAACTCACGCCACATCAATCGCAATCGCAGTGTCCTTTTGCAATGTCCTTGCATAAATTAGTAAACAGTGTGAGAACCAAGCGAGCCAAGGGTTATCACTAACGATGCTCCGCTACCAACAGCCATGATGACCTTATCGGCCATAAGAACGAACCGGTTCTGGACAGTGAGGAGAAGGAGAATATTAAGGAGAGGGAGAAGAAGACCCGCATCGGTCGAGAAACCAGAGGAATTTACATATGCTCAAGACACAATATTGATCTGCTGCTGATCCGCAGCTCACCTTGGTCACATATGACTTGGTCAGCTGCAACTCATACGAAAAGTACAAGCCTTATAACAAATAATAACTGGACATTACTTGCCTGTGTCACTGCAGAAACGGTACGTTGTATGCAAATGAGCTACAACCCTTGAGGTCACCGACTTACAAGACGGCCGATAAGCCCGTTGCATCTCGCATCTGACAGGATCAACCCCTTAAACGCCCCGAGTGTCTTTACATTTGCATATGACCCGCATTCGTCTGATGGACTGACTGTCTTTCTGTCTGTCTGTCTGTCTGATTACGTTGCAACCAAGTAACTGCAGGACATTTCGGGTCAATGACTAAAACCAGTTTCTGTCTAAAGGACAGCCAAGACCCGCGATGACCTTTTTCCAATGGTCGCGATGTTCACTGGGCCACCCAAAAGTCGTGTAACCGGACTGTCCACTTTTCGGCATTGAGTCCGTGAGAAAATTATCTTAGAATTCCCAGGCTAGCGATGACCTACGGCAAGAATGAGTCTGCTGTCTTCTCTCGCTGCTTTCTTATGCAAATCTTTGGCGAGGCTTTTCAAATTTCACGCCAAATCATTTTCCTTAAATAAATAATACGCCAAAATTATGAAAAGTCACGATTTTTTTATATGTACACGCTAAGTAGAAATTATAGCAACAGAGAAAGAGAGAGGGAGAGAACGCAAGAGAGGAAGTGAAAGGAAGACAGATAGAGTTAAAGTAAAGTATGCAAATTTGAGCATTTTAGAGTTTTCCCTGCGCCATATCCCAACGATGCTCGCCGTGTCCTCCCCGACGATCCGTCCAGATCACCTGGACAGAAAACCGAAAAATTTTATTTGCTGTGCAATACGGGGATCTTTTGGTGCTAGTCAACCCACCTCGCCCTTGTAACGATTTGTGCCACGCTGTGACTCAAAGCGTCGCTCCTGCGCCTTAGGATACTGCAGAACATGTCCATGACTACGAGCATTCTTGGGTCCATCAAATCTCATGAAAATGTCACTAAATTTAAGAGAATGACAAATACCATTTGAATTTAAATGTAAATAAATTAAACAAATTATTTTGAACTTGAAATATTTGAACTAACAAGAGTATTGATCGGGATATTTAAAAGGTGTTGTAGAAAATTAAACTTAATTAATTTAATGTTATAAATTCTTACACACAAAACCATGTTGAAGGCAAGAAATTCCTTTACGCACTACACAAAAAGCAGACATGTAAACTTTTCGTAACTTCAATTCAAAGAGATATTTATAAGTGTATGCAAGAGACCGACTAACGGATTATTAACATTGGAATTAAATACGAAACAACAACAAACACACACAGTCAAGCACAAAAACAAAGAAGAGAAATGAGATAAGAAACGTAATTTGAAAAATTGTTTGTGTAATTTGCAATGCCGACTTCTCAAAGCACACACGCATACGCACACATACATAACACCGATGCATTTCTTACAGTAAAAGGGCAAGCATTAAGTGTGAGCGAGAGAGCACATCTGTTAACCAATGACCACAAAGAGCAAGCGAGTAAGCACAGCTATTCTTAGTTTACTAGGACGAGCTTTTTATTTGCAAAGCTGAGTGTAAAGCTTTCATAGTAAGCGTGACAATTTAACAAACACTGGCTTACACAGAGTTTCTTTAGAGCGCCTAACTGATTTAAGTGACTACTTACTGAAAGTATTTTGTTTCCTTCTTGGGCTTCTCATCTGCTGATCTTGACTCGGCGGCCACAGTGTCCGCAGCCCGCTGCTGGTGGGCTGCAAAGCGACGCGGACGCTCAGCTTGCAGTTGCAGCACCTGTTGCTCCTGCTGCTGTTGTTGCTGCTGTTGTAGTTGCTGCTGCTGTTGCTGGTGGTGCTGCGCTGCACGTGAGGGCACCACATGCAGCACGTCGCTGGTGAATAGTGCAGGCGGCACATTATAGAGCTGCTCCTCGACACGACGCGGCGGTGGATGAGCAGCAACTGCCACACGCGGCTGGACGGGAATGTAGTTGCCCTCGTAGCGGTACTTGGCCAGCTCTGCCTGCGGTGCTGCACGCTGCTGATACTGTACACTCTGCTGCGGATAGAGGGCGGTGGCTGGTGGCTGCTGCTGCTGATACTCCAGGGCTAGCGGCTGATAGTTGGGTCGATAGTTGATCAGCTGAAAGCTCGGCGTCTGCTGCTGATAGTGGCCGGCAGGTGGCGTCACATAGCCGGCCAAAAGCGGAGCAGGCACATATTCGTAGCGTCGCAGTCGAGGTGGAGTGGCGTCGTAGTAGAGCGGACGCTGTGGCTGAGCGGGATAGTAGTGCTGGCACTGAACAGGCAACAGTTGGAGCTGCAGCAGCGTCAAGAGCGCAATATGCAAATAATTTCCGTTAGACGTTCGCAGGTCCATCGCGTGGCAAGCTCGTCAAATTTGTGGCTAGATTTTGACAACAACATTGGCCATTTATAGTTGGGATTTTAGGCTTGGTTTGGGCCAGCAAACAAAGCCAAGTCAATGCCGGAAGTCAAAGCTGCTGCTGCTGCTGCTGTTGTTGTTGTTTAATCAGCGGTGTGTGAAATCGATCGAATGCTTCAGTCCCTCAAATTGTGCAATGCTCCAACGATGCAGTTGAGAAGTTGTTGAAATTACATTTGCATTATATAAGCCAGCAACTCTGCCAGTTCCCCCTTGAACTGATCTCCCTCTTCCTATTTATAAGACTTTTGATGACATGCCAGCTGGCCTTAAGCATTATCAAGGTCAGCAACGGTTGTCTACCAAGTTCAAAGTTTTTAATTCTATTTTGGAACTTTAGTAAACTTGAAATCAGCAGCTCTGATTGGCTGACAGAAAGTCCACTGCTTTTAGGGGTTGTCCGAGGGTGAAGCAACCTATAGCGCCCCAGCAACCCTTTGCGGAAACAACCCTTAAAGCTGTTGCGTCTTCCTCGTCGAGCTGCCGACTTTCGGAACTCATTCGACTTCCAAAGTTGAAAGCCTCAAGAACACGCACACAAAACACGCACACAACTCTCTAAACAGAACTCTGCACCGAAATTGGATTAAGAAAGCTGTAAGTTAAACAGTTGATCATAACACATTTATAATTACATAATATAAGGACAACAATTCAACATAATATTGTATGTGGTATTTGGTATATAGTGTTTATATATGAACTTTAGTTCCACTAAAGTTTCTGGAGCGCGTTATAGTTGACTTTTTACGAGTATAATACAAAGATTGTGGGCCCCGATGAGACTTGAGACTGCTGCAACAAAGTATCTTTCTTTCTTCTTCTTTCTTAGTATTCAGTGCTTTCGATATATATAGATTCTTTAGATTTCTTGGTCCATTATTAATCGGCCATGTTAACGTTGTTCATGCGCATCTTGGCAAAGTCCTCGAATACAATGTTGTCGTCATCGTCCTGGTAATAACCCTTGACATTGCGATGCTGCTCAATGGACTTCATCTTCTTCATGGCATTGGAGCGCTTCTTCTCAATGGTGCCTGGAACAGAGTAGGGGAAAAAGAGCTGTTAGAGCAGTTCTGTATAATGGAGTTGGATTAGTAGCCCACCTGGTGCTGGCTGCAGCAGCTTGAAGGGCACATCCGTCTGCATTTCACCGCCAAGTGTGCCGCAGTTCAGCTTGATGCGCACCGAGTAGGAGATGACAATACCACAGGCATCGCCAGTGGATTTGCCCTCCTGCACCATGGTCGAGGAGGCCAGATTCACATCCTCATCCTTCAAATGACCATCGAGTGCAATACCTAAAAAGCACCACGGATTAATTCGCTTTGTTTGAGTACCCAAGTGAACTCACCATGACGATCCTTATTGTTGGCTGCCAGTGGAATGAGATAGAAAGTCTTGGTCAGATTGGCACCGGGTGTGATGGGGCAACCCTCCTTGGTCTCCAGCTGTGCCACATGCTTGCTGAACTGTGCATTCACCATGGTGATCTCAGTGTGCTGCACAATGAAGCACTTGATGCTCTTCACCGACTTCTTCGAGTTGTTTGACACCTGCACGGTGGCTGCAACCTTCTCGCCGTGATAGTAGATCTCACGATCCAGTGTGACCTCCAGACTGATCTTGCCATTGGAGAAGGTGAAGCCTTTGCTGACCAATGAGCTGGGCAAGCGCTGGCCACGATTCAAGGGAGCGTATTGCAGCTTCTTGATCACCAGACTGACCATGCTGCGCTTGTGCTGACGGTCGTCCTCGGAGTCAGCGACATAGGCACGAATGGTGTACTCCACGCCCAGGGGTTTGCCCAGATCATCGCCCTCCTGCTGCAGTGTCACAGAGCTGGGCGAGTTGGGCGGGAAGTGGAAGGTGAAGGGATGAGCATTTCCTCCCAGCTTGCGTACCAGTTTCTCCTGCATCGGTGTCATCTCCATGTTGGAGTTGGTCATGGGCACAATCTGCTCACGGGAAAGTATGAGTTCCTTGGAGAACTTAACTCCCATGACCTCATCCTCCTCACGGCCATAGCGATAGGTTGTGGCCAACTGACCAAAGACTTTGCGGTTCTTGAGATAATCCGGTTCCACAACAATCACACCATCGACGGGATCACAGTAATCCAAGTGATCAATAAAGTCACGACGGCCCAAATAGAAGGTAACCTTTCCATTGGGCGTGGCCTTCTTGAAGACCTTCACGGAGACAACCATCCTGATAGCAAAAACTTCTTCACTTAATAACAATTAATATAAAAATAATTTATCGCGTCCGGAGCTCGTTGGTAACGTTTTGCAGTTCTTCGTTGATAGCGGAAAATGCAAGACGATTCCTCAGTTCAACCTGCTTATATACCCTTGGCTTGGCCCTGTACGCGGGGTTTCACTGCGTCCACTAAATGGATTTGCTCGTTATGCAGTTGCTTGTGTAAATTTTACTTTTCTGCGCAGTTCTTTTCTCGCCCATTTTACCATTTTCCCAGTTTTCCCAGTTTGCCATTCCGCATTTGCCCATCTGACCAGTTTGACCAAATTGGCTAATGTCAAGAAGCGTTCGCGACCTCGTGCGAGGTCAGTCGGTGAGTGTTGTGTGTTCTGTCGCGGATTAGACGTTTGATTAGCTATTACCACATCCCCTGGTTTGGTTCACGCAGGTCTAACATGTGGTTAGGCACTTCCAGGGGTGAAGACCCACAAGTCTCTGGAGCAACGTGTTTGAGTACTAAAGTCAATATATTGATTGCTGTTGTACTGTAGTTATATAGTGTTAAAACTAACATGTTTTAAAAACTGTGGTCTGGGATTGTAGCAGATAATAGTTATTTAGATAAACTTCCCAGTAATCTGCATACATTTCTTTTCAAAGGTCTTTAAAAAACGAGAGGTTCAAGAGGTTCTTGGGGGTTCGTTAATTTTAAGAAGTTAATATCGCTCTTTTTTAAGTCAATTCTATGATCACCAGCTTGAATATGAATTTAAAGTTATCTCTTCCTACTTTTCAGCTCAGTGACTAGCAATGGAGGCACAGACCCACATCACAACCGACCGACATGGCTACAGCCTGCGCTTCTCGCCTTTCGAGGCAAACCACATGCTGCTGGCTACCAGGTAAGCTACCCTCTACTCCCTCTAATACTCCTTATATAACCATAATTACTTTTCTCAACCTTTAGCCAATTGTACGGTCTTGCTGGTGGTGGTTCTCTCTTCCTGCTTGCTGCGCCGAGCTCCTTGGACGATGTAGATACACAAAATCTGACAGAACTCTGTCGTCTGGAGTGGTCCGATGGGTTATTTGATGTCGCCTGGTGTCCATATGCCGCAGATATAGCAGCCACAGCCTCTGGGGATGGCTCGCTGCAGATCTGGTCGGGCTTGGATGTGGAATCGGCGCTGACAGAGCAGACACCCAAAGAGCCGCTGATCTGTCTGCAGGAACACAAGAACGAGATTTACAGTCTGGATTGGGGAGAGAAATGGAATTATCATACACTACTCTCAGCCAGTTGGGACTGCACCCTCAAGCTGTGGGATTGCAACAGGCAGAACTCCATCACGACGTTTGTGGGACACAATGATTTGATTTATTGTGCAAAGTATTCGCCATTGATAGCGAATCTCTTTGCGAGCGTAAGTACCGATGGACACTTGAACTTATGGAACTCTCTTGATTTTACAGGTAAACCCCTGATGAGCATCGAGGCCCATGCGAGTGAAGCGCTCTCCTGTGACTGGAGTCACTTTGATCGGAATGTGCTGGTAACTGGAGGATCGGATGGCCTGATCAGAGGTTGGGATCTGCGCAAGATGAGGACACACGTGTTTGAGCTGTACTCGGGTGAATTTGCGGTGCGACGCTTGGCGTGTTCCCCGCACTCGGCCACGGTGTTGGCATCCGCCAACTACGACTTTACAACGCGGTAAGTAGAGGAGGAAAACTACCAAAAATTCAGTTATTTATTTATATTCTACTTGTGCAGCATTTGGGATCTGGAGCGTGGGGAGTCCCCGCAGGAGATAAACACGCAACACACGGAGTTCGTTTGCGGTTTGGACTGGAATCCACAGAGAACACATCAATTGGCCGATTGTGGTTGGGATTCTGTGGCCAATGTTTATACGCCGCAATGTTTGCGCAATGCTTTGGCTTAAACGTTGTGATTTAGCTGCTTCCTATGCTTTAACCCCCACCAACCGGAACCGGAAACAGGCAACTGGAACCAAGTACCTGTGCGCTGGTACTTCAAATGCCGCACAAATTGTGATAAGGTGCAAGTGGCGCCCCCAAAATAGCCAAAAGCCAAGCCACAAATGCTTGGCACCTGGTTTAATTTCAAATAGCTGAGCTATTGAACCTCTAAGGAAACGAAAACGATGTGTAAATAGTTGTGATAAATAATGAATTGATTACCCCTTTCTGCAGGTGCTTGAAATGTCAATAAAAGCTTACAGATTATATGATTATAGGCGTAAATTGCAACTGTTGTTTTTTTAATGTTGGTCAAGTCCTAAGGGCCATAATTGGTAGTCTTAACAAGAACTTAACGGCAGTCGCAAAAGGTGCCAAAAATCAACAGCGCGTTGAGTTTCGAGTGTGATCCCTTTTTTTCTGCCTTTTGTTTCTCCTTTTCCGGTTGGTTTCGCTCCACAAACAAACATGCAATAAAGCGCTAATTTGGTGCAACGTTTTATGGCCAAGACTTCTTGCCAGATTCCTTTGTAGACCTTTATCAGTCACTTGGGGTCCAAGTGACTGACATTCCCAGAATTGACACAGCCGACAACAAGCTGGTGCCAGAAGGTGTGCCACATCGCACCCTGGCACGTCCACAGATCGGATTTGCTTGAATGGTGTGAAAAGGAGCCTCAAGTCGTTTGCTGTCCGAGGATCACTGTGTTCATCCTGTCATTAGGCATCGGCTGCCTGAGCTTTGGCTGCCACCTCGGGCAAATATTTGTTTTGATGCCAATTTACGCTGATTTTTTTGGACAGCTATCCCATCAGTCAGGCAGTCATTCAGTCAGTTAGTCAGTTGGATGCTGATTCGTAGCCAGCTGCTGTCGCTGCAATTATCTCTTTTCCCAAAAGTCAAGTGAAAATAAATTTGATCATAATGCTTGTTTGCGTTAATAAAAACCGAAATCTCGACACGTATTCACATAATTTGGTACTAAGAATTCAGCGTAAATAAGCAGCGCCAGACTGCACTTTTATATGCCCTTAATAAGCTTGATATTTTTAGCCAGCAGCTCACAATTGAAATTAAAAATTTATATATTTTAAAAATAAACTTTAACTTGAAATTATTCACAAAGCAATAAGCAGCAACATTTGAATGTAACGTCTTACTACAGCAGTTACATAGCAACCAGCTTTTTCGCGTAGTACGCGCAGGGCTGCCAGATCGTCAAACCACAAAGCGCACGCGTTTCACAGCAGGCAGCTTCTGCTGGGCAGCGATTAGTGCTGTGAAGCGTCGACTAACAACGAAAATTTGAACGTCGAAGAAACTCACAAGCATCGAATAAACTTTTGAATTGTAGTTGTATTTTTATAGCAAATTATAAGTTTATCTGTATTTTTAAGCACCTGATGTAAATGTAAATTATTTGTAAATGTTTAAAGAGTGTTTTTATTTTATAATGACTATGTTTGGGGCAATAAACTTGCATTTTTATAAACAGTATAAAAGTTGACCCATTTTAACCAAAAAATAATGCATATTTTAATGTGTTTCTGATGCCAAAAAAATAATTGTTTGCTTACACATTGCTTGGTGAAAGAAGACAATCCTGTTAACGAACAAATAAACAATTGTAGAATCGTTGTATAAAAAGTGTGTCAAAAATAAAAAGTGTACTATAAAATTGCACGTTTGTTCCCTCAAATTACCCGCAGCAATTTTTGCGCTAAATGTCTGCAACAAAACATAAATTATAATCACACCAAGTTGCGGCGATTGTCGGAGTATATATGTGCATGTACATATACATATATACATAGTTGCAGCCTAGACGTAACCTTGACTTCTTTTGGTGCCCGTGGCGTGTTCTTGGTGTCGTCCGTTGAGGCCAGTTGAGTTCTTGTTATAAATAACAGACGAATGCCAAATTTTTCAGCACTCAGCGCACGCGAGTGACAGCCGCTCCCGCTCCGTCTCCCGCTGCCCATCTCACTCACAATCTTAGTCTTAACCGCATCTTCTTGGAGCTTACTCCTCTTTTCGCTCTCATTCGCCGTCTCTCTGAATTTAGCAGTGCACGCGCCGGTACATCCACACTCACACACACACACTCTCGGCTACAGCTTCAGTCTTAGCTGCAGTTTGCGCCTGAGCAATTTAAATTGCCTCCACAAGCATTTTGATGGCGATCACGCGCCCCTTTTGAAATCTTGCTCCTCAATCTGCGACTCGACGGCTTCGCTTCGTGCGGGGCCATAAAGGATCACGGCGTTGGGCACTCTTTTTTTTTATATTTTTTGGATTTTTTTACGACTGCCTTGGTATTAATTTTGTTTTAGCTGTGCTCCTTGTGGTTGTTGTTTTAGTGCATTTCGGACTGTCTTTACTTTAATCGTCACTTTTATGCCGACAAGCGAGACAGGCAGCGTAGAAGAGCGACAGGGAGAGGAAGAGCGGTGCAAAAGGAATCGTGAGTGCGGACTCTGGTGGTCAGCAAACACGTGTACTTTTGGGTTCGCAGTCGTCACACCCCCCAACGTGTGGCACAGCTGGTTGCAGACACCGCTAGACGAAGAGCAGGGAAGGTTAAGGGAGAGGGAGAGGCAAAAAGGACACACCGCAAACCGACGTCGCCTAACTAGATGCCAACGAAATGATCGTTTGGTTACAGATTTCAGTTGAGTGGGCGTGAACCGAAGGCAATCTTGATAAGCATCCATTTCTTTTGAAAACTAGAAACGCCGGAAATAATTGTCAAGGGGCTGAGAGCAGCTACCTGTCTTGCACTTACTAATGAATCCAAGTTTCTTCTTAGCTGCTTCTAATTTCAATTGATGGTTTATTCTTTTTGTTTTTTGTCCTGCCAATTAAAATGTGAACGCTTGATGGGTTAGACGGACGGATGTAGCTACCGTTAGAGCGGGATGTGTGTGAATGGTGTGAATTTGTTCACCTGCATTTATGCATGAGTTTTGCAGCACAGGAAACTGTCAGAGGTGTTGAATGCTTTAGATTGTCATTGCCATAATAATGAATAGAGACGGCGAGCGAAAGAGAAAGAGAGAGCGCAAAGATAGAGAGGGCTATTGAGTGCTATGATTTACCTACGAGTTCATTTTGTACTCCGCTGCTGCACACGTCTGACTGCCACGTTTTTATGATCTTTTATCCCAAATTCCTGTTTTGCCATTGTTTAAGCCTCGCTCTCGCTTATGATATAATTTTGCGTAAGGTCAACGCTGTGTGCTACTCAAGAAACCCGAGACCCGAGACCAACAACCTAAAAACTTAAAGCCGATACCAAAACTCAACGCAATGTTATGCAATAGCCGCGACAGTAGTGCTGGCTCGGGATCAGGATCATAAAAACGCGACGAGCAGACAGAGATCTAGGTCTTTAATCTAGAGTAGCCATAAAATCAGCAGAGATCTGCTTACCTTGTTTACCTGCGGGAAAACTGTAGCAGATTTATATATATTTTTTGTTTTTTTGAAAAACATTTCAAATTTATTTACAAATGTTTTTGTTAATAAATTTTGTTTACAGCGAATGACTAAGCGTTGGTGACTGCTGCGAGGGTGGCTCTAATAATTGTAGTAATTAATTTGATTTTAAAATTAGTCAGTTTTTTGTTTAAATTTCTCTGTGTCAATAGCTCAACCCCTTTCCCCCCCCCCAACTTTTGTAGTAAAAACTTTGGTTTATTTGTTATGCGCATATTTTGCTGGCATTTATGGCCGTACAATAATTGAGGGTGAAGGACGCTTTGTGGCGTGCTCCAAGCCGTAACGGCAACAACAAAAATTATAACAACAACAACAACAAGGTCGTCTCGCTCAGGCATTTATTTATAAATAATTCCATGCGATTTTTGCTTATAAATAATGTTGTGTGTTGGAAAAATAAAACTGTCCATCGTCGTTTTGTTGTTTCGATCGCTTGTTTTTGAACTGATGACCAAAATACTTTAGCGGCTCGTCTCATGACTAAAAATAGTTGGCCAGCAGTCGCCCCCTCACAAAGCACGCAATCTACCTCACTCCTCCCCTCTCCCCTCTCTGTCCCTCTTTTCTTTCACACCTATGGCCTTCACCCCCGTGGCGGGGGATGGTGGCAGAGGGCTGTATATTGGTGCTGCTGATGCCAATGGGGGACTGACGTGCGCTGATGACGCGTTTAACCCGACATGATGATGATTATAACCAGGCCAAGCAGCAGTCGCTGCGTTAGCACATCCAGAGATCTCCAGAACCAGGTGATGACGATCACCCCCAGGCCGTTTGGGCTAAAATTGGCAATAAGCAGCGCAAAACTTGGCCGTGCTAAATAATCAGCTAAATAACCAAAACACACATGGGTGCTGGCCAGGCCCAAAAGATCTGGGCCTCAGACTATGCCACAAAAAGGCGTCAGCAGACAAAAGTGATCCAAACAAGAGCATTCAAAATTATCTCTCGTTTTTTCTGACCAGTACCAGATATATGTAATTAAGTTAACTTGGCTTTGGTTGATTTTTAGATACGCTTACCATATTTATAAATTTATGGAATAATTTAAAAAAATCGTTGAAAAGGAAGGGCAAATTTTAAATATAATAAAAATGTTTTTAAAAATAGAAAAACTTAGCTAGAAATAATTATTTATATACAGCACTAAACTGTGCTTAAAATTGGTTAATTTAATATTTTTAAAAATACTAAATCTTAATTATAAATTCCCAACCTCTGCCTCGCCGTAACCATTTTTAATAGTCCATAGTTTATATGGGCTCCATAAGCACACTGCTGAACGCATAAATATATAAACTGAAGACGTGCACAAACATGATGGCAAAGTCATAACCACCAATTGCTCTATAATGGCAGACAAAAAGCATAAAAGTATAAAAAAAACGCCGCAAATATTTTTCACGAAAAACAAATTCTTTAGCGGCACGTCAATGACGTCAATGCGACGGGGGCCGTCGGCAAGAAAACAAAAAAATGGAAGAAAAAGCAGCAAAAATTTGGGGAGAAGAAAGAAAACGCAGGAGAAAACGAAACGAAAAATTCAAGGCGCCCCTCGGTGGAAAGTGGGAGCAAGGCGGGAAGCAGTAAGCCAGACGTGGGCGTGTGTGTGTGCCAGTGTGTGTCAGTGTGTGCCCGTGTGTGTGTGTGTGGTCTGCTGGCGATGACGCGTGAACTTGCCTTTGATTTGTTTTTTTCGCCATTCCGCCGTTAATGGGGATCTGGGTATCTTGTATTGGCCAAAAATAACAGGCAGCAGTGTAATTGTTATTGTTATTGAGCTGCGGCACGCCCCTTTTTGGGTTTATGGGCAGCCAAGTGTCTGGCCAACTCTAGGCAAGCAAATTGGCAAACAGCTGCTGAATTCTGGCTGAAATGCAATTGCAATTGCGATTTCCGCTATTACCAATTTATGTGGCAACCATGCGTGGCCAGCACGTGCTGCAGACACATGGAGCAGCAAGCAGACCAAGCAGAAGACTTCCAAGAAGAAGCATCTTTTGCTTGTAGCCACTTTTGGTGTCATTTCCGGCTGAACGTGCATTAAATTAAGAATCATTAGGCAACTTCAAATCCAAATCGCCGGCAATCAGCGTCCAATTTGGCAAATGCCGCCACAAACTCGCGGCCAAAACTCTTTTCGGGCTCCTTTGGCTTATCAAGTTATAAAAGATGTGGCTTTTTGGCGGCTAAAATGCCGGCTTGGCTCTGGCTAAGTGAGTGACCACCTGTTGCCATTTTCCATAGGAAATTTTGTAGCGTAAATTTTATGCTCCTTTTTTTAACCTTTTTTTGTGTCTTTGTTTTGTCGAAATCGCATAAACATAAAGGTAATTGCACGAACATGCCAAAAATGATCCAATGGGCTCAGTGTATAGGTGTATCTGTATCTGTCGCCGTGTCTGTATCTGTATCCGTATCTTTATCTGTAGCTTTAGCTGTTTTGCTGTGCGTAATGCTGTAAAAAGCCATCGATGCTTGGCATTTATTGTGATCGCCGCTTATTGCCAACGGGAGATTCATATGGCCATTCAGCCAAGGTGCCAAGGATAGCCACAAAATTGGGTAGTTTCGGCTAAGACGAAGCGATGAATGAGTTGCAGTGGAAAGTGGAAGCAGAGGAAGAGATTTAAGGGGATAAAAGGAAGGGTCCAAGTGGCGATATGAGGACTGTAGCTATTGATTATATAGTAAGTAGTGGTCTATAATGATAATTTACCATATCAAATAATTTATATAACAAATACAGCTACTAAACCAATACTTTTGAAAGGCAAACTGCTGTTAACTACTTAATCAATAAGTTAAAAGCCAAGTTAAGTTAGCCCAGCTCATAAGCCCCACTGTCTTGACTGTAGCGCAGCAATCCCCAAATAAAAGTGATTGTAATGTCGAAGCCACAAAAAGCAGTGCAACATTTAGGCGGCTTTTCAGCTGCTGTCCCAGCGAGAGAGGAAGGTGCATCTTTTTGGATGGGGAGCACCTCCAACGCCGCAGTCTCCGTCAACGTCTGGGGCTGTGACATATGCGAAATTCATTGTCGCGTGTTCGCCTGAAAGCCAACGACTTGTTGGCCTGGCCAATGCCAAGCAACCTTGACGCATTGCCCGCTCCTTTTATCTGGCAATTCATCTGCGACGCTGAGTGGGACAGAGAGAGCGAGCGAGAGCAAGACAGAGCGAGAGAGATAAAGAGAGACAGGTGCATACCCCACCCCCCTGAGGAAATGGGACTTGGAGTAAGAGCTGTCGCGGACATTATGGGGTCGACATTATCAGACTGCGCTGATCGCATTTTAAGCGTAGCTCGCATTGAAAAATTGCCAAAAAGCAACAACAAAAATAAAGCTAAACAAAAGCTGAGGCTTTAAACGGTCGCTTAACTACTGTTAAGCCGCGTTAAGCTTCGGGCTGCAATCGTGGCTTAAATCCTTGGCGAAGGTTAAACGCCATTTCGTGCGTAAGTGCAATTAGTGTAAAGCATTTTGAGCGATGCCCCAACAAGTTGCCAACTTGCCAATGTGCCACATAACAATTTATGGGGGCAGACTGGTCTAAAATATCAGCTAAGGCCACGCGTACCCAAGTGAGTGGGAGGGAGAGAGAAGGAGAGTGCGAGGGGGGTTGCTCTAGGAGCGAGATACAGTCTACGTTAATAATATGTGTACAGTATTATTATAAAGGGAGAGCATGAAATATTTTTTTTATATTTTTAAAATAATTTTTCTACAATTTTGGATTTAATATAAAAATAATTTCAAATTTCTTAGTAAAAAATATTTTTAGAAAGGTGAGATCTTAAAAAATATTGTTAATAATAAAAAAATATATTATAAAATTCTAATCTTTCAACTATTCAACTTTTATTGCCAACTAACTTCGTGTTAATAACTTTTCAGCCTTTGGTCTTTTAATTTATTTGAACTTTAAACAATTTCCCAGAACTGCAACAAAATTTCCCATATAAAATTTTTTAAGTATCGCCGCGCGCGACTGAACAATCACTTCAAATTTATTATGGCCACTAAAAAGAAAAGAATTTGCTGTTAAATGTTTTTTATTTGGAAAATTCCCGTGAAGCGCCATTAAGTTATGCAAATTTGTTTATTAGTCCAAGAGATATGATATATATTCTACACAACTAGAAATGAGCTAAAAATGCCCACTGTGCGACGTCAGGCTGACGCACGTTTCCGTTCCACGTTCCTGCTACGCAGAGTACGCAGAGTGAACGCCCAATGGATCGTACGCCTGACGCCGCGTGCTCATGTGACCGAAGACTCATAAAGATCTCCAAGCAGAATAGATGCAGGCAAAGCAAATGGCGGAGCAGACGCGTGCTTGACGTGGCATGCCACTGTACATACACCCCACACCACCACAACCATCGCCCACTCGTCTTTTAGCCACAACGGCAAAGACGTTCCCATTGCTGTTCCCAGTCTCACCGCATTCATTGAGCAAATTTTCCCCATTTCACACACAACAACAACTAAAAGTGGGCAAAAGTTTCTGTGTTAATCAATGGGCTCGCACTGACAGCCAAATTAGCAACGACTACGCCAAATGTTTGACGTCAGACGCGTTTAGGTTTCTCGGTACACACACACACACTCACACACACCACTGAGACCATTTGGTATGCGAATCTGAATCTAATTTAGTTATAGCCAAGTCGCAAGAAACGTGACCAAATATGGGGAGCACTCGCAGAGCGGAAATGAGCAACGACCTTGAAGGAAAATCAATTTCCAGACCAATTACAGATCGCTCTCTTTAAGCGGGGGCAGAAAACGCGAACTGATCGTTAATCAAAAGATATTTTCAAGCTCACGTTCGTTTAGGAACGAACGAACTTAAGAGAAACTTTAGTATTGCTGATCTCTTTGCTTTCAATGTTCTGCCTTTTACTGATCGGTTATTTTGAGTAGAGACTTAAAGAGGTTATGATCACTAGAAGTAAAGAACGGAACTACTCACGATCAGCTGCTGATCTGTTTCTCAATTGGAAATCTCTATTTATTAGTGCCCAATGTTTTTTTTTAAAACTGTTCACTTGATCAGTTGCTGATCTCTTTGCCCATATAAACTGTTGATTTTTTAAAGCAGAGAATATTTGATGGGCCAAACCTCGATCACCTAAAAGTAACAGATCCTCCATGCACCGACTACTAAGGACCATCAAATGGCCTATGCACTGCTCTCTTGAAGGGCCTCCGGCTTAGCCTAACCTAACCTAAGCCTCGATCACACTCTGATCCTCCTGTCTGAAACAAAAGTGGGAGATCTTTCGATCACTTATGAGCTGAATTGGTAAGCTAACTTGATCAGTTTGTGATCTACTCATCCCTCTAGTAATTAAGTTAACAGCCCCTTGATCTATTACTGACTATCTTTAAGCTTTAACTAAATTTGAACCGATCACTTGCTGATCATTTCCAGTTGCTGTTTTGCTGCTCTGAAACGGGAGCAAAACAAAGAACGGGCATTCAAATTTGTACAACTCAGTCAAGTGTTAGACTGACTTAACGATTCCCCGGATTCTACGTATGCTCAAAGGTACCATTGATGTACAAATAGCAAAGGTCAGGTTCGTGGCACACCCACAGACAGGGAGAGAGAGAGAGAGAGACATTGAGCTACCACTTGTTTTGGATGGTAGCTAATGGATCTACACCTCGACGACTTATGAGCTACTTAAGAGACCGAATGCCGCGTCAATCCCTAAGACGCTCCCCAGACAACTGCCACATCACGCTTGTTTGCAGGCACATTAACGCCGACGACGACGATGACGACGACGACGAACCCTGTAGATGATGGCGACAGGCAAATCCTTTTTTATTTTCTTTCTCTTTGGGCTACTTAGGATCAACATTTCTCCCTTTTGTTGGCTTGTATAAACATTTGCACAGGGCCCGGCATTAACACAAAGATCGTAAGCCAAGCGCGTGATCGTGATCGCACAAACATTGACCAGTGACGGTAGTTATATGGTATTGTAAGGCCATTTCCAGTTAGCCAGTTTGCCACTTGGCCAGCTGTCCATTTGGGTGGGCTCGAACGTGTACAAAACTATTTTGATAGCCACCGTATTTGGTTCCTTCTTCTTATTTTTTGGGTAGACTCTTCCAGTGGCGTCAGTCTCGCGAACTGTTTGCCTAAAACTTTCAACAGAAAAGTGATTAATGTCATGCACAGCCTCCGTTCTGGCAATCCCATAGAGTGCCGCACAGTCACAGTCACATTTTCAGTCTCAGTTCCAAATCTCAATCCCAATTCCAATTCCAGACTCGGTCTCATTCGCAGTCGCAGCAGAGCAAACAACATAATCAAGCGTACATCCGCCATGCGCAGCGCTGCCGTTGGCCTGTGCCCAAAGAAAAGGGTAGCAGCAGGGTGTTATAGTTCAGTGGAAGTGTTTGCTACAGAAAACAGACAGTAGTGCTGTGCTAGGATTAGAGTTAAAGCTGTAGTTTAAAGCACTTCTTATTTCAAATTTAGTTTTTCTTTAAAGATAAAATGGTCTTTAGTGGTCTATATAAGATTATCTGAAGATTTCATTACAATAGAAGAGGAGGGACTATTCATTAAGTACTGACATTATTCAAGAACTTTTCAGATATAGTTCCTCTTTATTTAGTCTAATATATACCGATAATTGTAAGAGCATTCTATATTTTGGAAAGTATTTAATAGAGTGAACCTATACGATTTATGATTTTATAACCGATTTTTATGTCCTGGCAATTTCCACACTAGCAAAAACACTAAAATCTTGAATTTTTAAGTGAGTTATGTTTAAAGTTACATATATTTATATAAACAGCTTTTATTACATCCAACCATTCCAGAAAAATCCCCTTCTATTTAATCAGTAACGAGTACTTTGCTGTCCAGCACACCCCACTGCTGCGCACTTTAAGTCGCTGCTGTTTGGGCTGCTTGGGCCCTGTGTGTTATGCTAATGGAGCGATGAGTTCGTCACCAGAGTGAACAGAGTTTCCAGGAATTCCAGAAGCAAACACCAAATAGCACCCGAAGAGGAAACAACAAGAAGAAGCAGAACAAAACCTTCTGGCATTAGTTTTAGTTTTGTGTTTTATTTTTCCTATAAAGCCAAAGCTCTGCAGACTACGACCCTGGCCACGCTTTGTAGATAAAGTCACGCATCGCAGCAGACACTTGGCAGCGGCTCCAGCGGAAGTTGGAGCCAAAGGCACGCGCTTTGGCCTCCAGCTTAAGCTCCGACAGTGACTGCGAGTCCAACTTGGTATCTAACAAGAGAATTATTCAGGCGCAGCTTTGTCAACAGAGCCCAGTCGCGGACCAGTGGTTACCACTACACCCGCTCTGACAACCCTTCGCGCAGCCCTGGCATAATTTGCAATTCGATGCTCTCTTTGCATTTCTGCGTGTTGGCATTTCATTTGTGGTCACCACAAGATTTGCATATGAATGAGCAGGGTACCTGGCGTGGGCTAAGTTCCAATGCTTTGCATATCCAAGTGGGGAGGAGAGCGGGGTCTCCACCTTCCATCATTGTTTGTGATGAACTGTCTTTGGATTTGGCTTCGGGGTGTCTGCTGTCCACGTCAAAGTCGTGATCATGTCTTTGACCGTCGCCGCAATTAGCATTTGAAGTTGCATTTGCCATTTGCATTTGCGCATAAATCAATCTGCGGAGTTACCTCAAGTAAGGCTACAAAAAAGCCTTGAATTCTGACTTGCTTAGGAGGGAGGCTTCTAGAGGTTTTCCCGCTGACACCTGTCGCTAAAACAACTCTTACTTTTACATCCTGTTGACAATCGCAGCAAAACTTTTATATGCCTGCAAATTCTTGGCGAAATCCAACAAAGTCTATAGTTTATTTATAACCACAGTCCCCTATTTATAGCACACGATTCACACAAATTTCAACGGTTTAATTTTAGAAACATCTAAATAAACAATTTTATGAACCATTTAGAATTTAATTGCAATTTTTCAGCTAAAACTTTGCAAAGATTTTTCACCCGAAAATACATCAAAATAAGCTGCAATAAATTAAATATTTATGCGCTTTTCTCTTGCAGGAATACCCATTAAAAGTACTTAGTATAACATCCAAACAAGATCAAGTAAATTTTATTTTTCTTTGGGGTTCAAATTGAAACGGTTGCCATTAGTTTTGGGCCTTGTGGCAGCTGCTGTTGGTGGGTACTGTAGACCCGACACTTTTACTTTTGTATATCCTGTTAACAACCCGTAATTTGGCCAATTTAACACTTGTAAACGCGCTTTCGCCGCTCTAATGAGGTACAAAACGCTTGCCAAAGAAGTCCGCACAAAATTAACATATAAACGCGGCTCACAAAGATCTCAAAAAAATGCCAAATTGCCTGTTGAACGTACCTTATAATCAGGCATCGGATTCGAGCTGAGGTCGGCCTCAGCTTAGGACATATTAAAAGCTCAAAAACTTAAAAACTCCGATTACAATGCCACGGCCCAAACCCAAAAAAAGAAGAGTTTCCAGTGCTCGCATTCTGCAATTACACAAATCTGTTGAGGCATCTTCGATCCATCTTTAGCTCCAGTTGCGACTACAACTTGGACTCGACTTCTTCTGGTGTTAATTTATGCGTTGAGCATAAAAAATCGCTGCCAATTACCAACGGAATACTTCAATTATGGACTGCAAACAGCTGCTGTTACTTATGTTGTGTCTGGTGAAACCCTTTTTAGCACTTGCGAGGCAGCGAAAATGGAGCAGGAGCTGAGTTCCAATTCCTTTGAAGTCCCTGTCCTAAACACACACACACACACTCACAGACATATCTAATTCGACACAGCTGAGCTACGTATTTTTCAAGGTCATGTCGGTACAATTAGCGCCCTAAATCCTTCTAAACTATAATTTACTGTGGTCTCTAATCGCGTCATTTGGCATACTTCGAACTTTGATACCAAAAACAAATTAGTTTTAGACATTTCTTAAATTTAATACCTAAGCGCTGCCAAAAATAATATTATTAAGAATTTGGGCACAAATTTTAAAACCTATTTATGAAAAATTCTAAATAGTTTACTTGGAAAGTTTCAAAAGCAGGTTGGAGTAGCTAAAACTATGTATTATTATATGTATAGGTAGCCTGAACTGATAAATGAATAAATTAAGTTAGGTTTTGATCCCACTGTTGAAGTTTTCGATAAATTGTCTCTACTCAAACTTTCAATAGTTTTTTTTTTTTAATTTCTGTGTAGCTATCTTTAAAAATGTATGTTTAAAATGTTAACAATTTGCTAGAAATATAATAATGTAGAAGAATTATATATAATCGAGATGTGCGAGAATAATAATTTATAAGAAATATTAAGAATTAAAAACTAAAAACAACTTTTCAATTTTTTTAAAAAAATATTAAAGTAAAATAGAAAATCAAATCCTTAAAGACTTTTAAGTTTGAAATAAACGTTGAAAGCAATTATAAACAGACTACTACCGTCTGGAAAATGTATTCTTGTTATGACACTTCATCAAGATTAGAGAAAACCTGACTGCAAAAGGAAAACGTTTGCTTAGTAGGGTAAAATAAGAATGTTTAGAGAGGTTACACTATAATACAAATGTTTTATAAATTTTAATTAAGTTTTAAGTATTTAAATTTAGTATTTCTTATGTAGAAAGTAAGTACTAATAAATATTCTATGGCATCAAGTTACCCGACTTATATAAAGTAAGCTTTAGCCCCGCTTCATTTGCAGTTTGAACCTGAAGTCCGTTCAGACGTTTGACTGTCCAACTGTCCCAGAGTTAAAGTTTTTGTAGTACTGTTTGAATACGTGCTGCAATGTGCATTTAACGAGTGATTTGATTGTATAAGTGTGAGCATGTGATAAGAACTGGGGCGCGTCAGAGTGCACACGAAGGCGTCGAGTTTCGGATTCATCCAAAACAAAGCGACACATGCAACTGACATTGGGCAGAAGCGTGTCACCAAGCGAGAAAGGAGAGAGAGAGGGGGAGAGAGTGAGAAGAGAAGCAGCACCGTAACATCAGTTCGATCGATAACGCGAGTTTTGTGCTCACCTGTGGAAACGCTGACTTGTCGCTTGTCATTAGCTCCCTACCTCAGTCGGTGCAACTCCATTAAAAACAATAATAAATGATACGAGCAAACGACGAAACCTTGGACGGTATCAAAAATTTACATATAATTCTCCGTAATCAATGAGCTACTCGTTTCACGCAACCGCAACTCGATTTGTCCGACTGATTAATGCAGTCTTTCAACAGGCAACAGGGAACAGGGAACCCATGCCTTGATTTTAATAACGGCCTGCGATTCGGGTTAGGAATGAGGGGGAGACCCGGGGGGAGTCAGTTGGAATTGGCATTGTGCCAAATAAGAGCAAAGCAGCGCATCTCCAGCCCGTTAATTGGCGACAATTGTTGGTTTCGTTTGCGATTTAATGGAAAGTTGTGCAAGTTTGAACAAGCAGCTGCTTGTTTACCCAATCCCCCTACTGAAATCTAGGGATGCCTGGGAATTTGGCTCATTTGTGTGCAGATCTGTTTAACTTTCTTATACAATCAGCAATTAATTAAAGCCATCAACTTAATGTGTGCGAGTTTAAGTAAAAAATCGTTGCGAGGCGTCGATAACATATCTTTAATCATATCATATCGATTATCAACTTGAGCTCTACCTGAAGTTGAAGTTGAAACCGGCAGACATTCGCTGAATCCGAAGCTTTGATTAATTGCAATTGAAAGTCGTGAAAGGGGGAAACTGGCAACAGGTTGGAGTGAACCGACTCCTCATCTGCCTCCTTGGCGTAGCTGTCGCCAGTTAATGTTGCCAACTTAATCGCATTTGGACGGTTTTCGCTTGATAATGTTGTTGACCAGTTTGTGCAAAACGATTTGCACAATTCTCCTGCTTTTTTTAGTGGCCCCAGAGACGGTAATTAATGAGCCTGGCTTGTGTTATTAATAAAAACTTTTAATTATAGCCAGCCGCGTGTCCTTGAGTCTTGGCCTGGCAAAAATCCAAAGTCTCTCTAATGAGCCCAAATAAATGCGAACAAAAAAAGTCGGCTAAAACAAAAACTATTTCAAAATCCAGCCCAGACGCAGCCGATTTTTGCGTAAACCGTCAAGGTAAAAACGGACGTAAAAAGGACACAACGCAAATTTCTTACGTAAGTGGGCAAAATATATATTTTTATGATCATGGATCATAAAATGTTATACAATTCTGTATTTTTTCTCGCTCGTCGCTCCGCAGAAGAGAATGAAAACGCGCTCTCAATGTTCTGATCTCGTTCCAGTATCGCCTGCGCGGCATGACATAATTTTGCCTAATTTAGCACCGTTCCAAGGACCTCTCGCAACAGGCACTCAGCACGTGACAAAAAAGAAAAACTCACCTAAAATGCCAACATAAACAAAGCACCCAAAAAAATCTGTATAAATAGATTTATATAGAAAGAAAGCAAATCTGTCGACCTGCGTGCAAATTTTTAGCTTGAATTTCGCAGGTCGCGATCTGCAGACTTTTCGCATTTGCCTCAAATTTCCCCTAAGTGTCTTACATTTTTTGGCCTAATTATTTTTTATGAGTGCAGTCCACGTGTACCAAAATTGTCGCACTCCTCTGCGGATAGCCGCATTCGCAGTCCAGCAAACCGAATCTGTGCCAAATTCTTTTTGTTTTGCGATTTTGGCCCGATTTTTTACTTTGTTTGATTTTTTCCCAGCCTGCTGTTCTTTTTTTGTGGCTTCCACACTGTTGTTTGTCAGTCTATTCACGCACTGTTTATTGACTTCAAAAACCGACCCAATTTAAGACTAATCATTGTTCTAGTTCTTGTGGTTTGCTTGGCGCAGGTTTTTTGTCCTGTCGCTCGCAGATTTATGCAGATTTTTAGGTAGCACCACAGTACGCGTGCAAAGGTTCTAGAAGGTTGATTGACGGGATTTGCCGATTAATGTAAATTAAATTACAGTTAATTTTAAGGAATATTTAATAATTCTTTAGTATCAGCTATTATCAGATCAAAGTAACTAAGTAACTCATGTTTTTACTCAAGGAAAACCTCCGAAAACCCCAAAACTATAATTTTATAAACTCCTTTAACCTTAATTATTATTTTCAGTGCGATCAATTTAATAACTATACGTGAGTCCGCATAAATATATTATCATGTTTTTTAATTCACATAGTCTCCCTTTCTATAGAAAACTCAGGATCTACACTTACTCAATCCTTCATTTATTTTGTTATCATAACATAAACATTTTTTAACTTTTCTAAACTAAATTTATTAAAAATTTTATATACTACAAATTTTAAAATATTTATATTTATTTTTTTTGGTATCTTAAAATATTTTAATATTAATTTCTTTTCATTTAATTTTTTTTTATTTCAAACTAATTTTTCTGCCTTCATTTCTTCCTCCCAATCCCAAGTCTTAACCTTCTGCCCATACTTTTAATCTCATTTTCCGAAACTAGTTACAGTTTTGCCTTTTCGCCTACGGCTAATGATCAACTTTGACCTTAACTAATGACAACTAACCAGCCGTCGGAGAGCGGACAAAAGACACTTGGCCAGCACCAACCCAAACCCAACGAACCAAAAATGTCAACACTTTCGCTTGCCAAGATTTCGGATATCGGGTCATAAATGACGGTCTTTCGTGCTGCTACAATTAAAATGTTAAACAGTAAAATGTCATAAAAACGAGAAAAACACTCCAAATTGCGTTTCGCTTAGGGCGAAAAAAGGGAAAAACGTGGAAAAGTAGGGAAAACGGGTTAAAGAATTTTTAAAATTCCGCGTACGCAATGTCGCCGACAAAAAGTTGCCTAAAAGCAAAGCAAAACTAATCTAGAACAAAAAAAAGTACAATAAATAAAGAATATAATGGAGTAGGAAAAACTGTGGGTAGTTCTGGGAAGGGTGCTCGGAGCATGAACACCCGAACTAGACCACTGGGTCGATCACACAAAAAACAGACAATGCGGCATCGTTAAAAAAGGAGAGCGCAACGTGCTGTGGTATTGTTTCGACTGTTTGGCAACCCTTTTTGGGAACTCTACTTTTATTGGGCTACTTTTTTCGGAAACTCTTTGGCCCGAAATTGTAGCAAAAAATTGGTGCAATGTGAGTTTTGTTAAGCATTTACATAGAAGTGTCGTTGGTCTCGCTGGTGTCTCTGGTGTCCTTGGTGCAAATGATGCGACGGTTTTAATGTGACATTTCATTTAACTTTTGATTTGGCATCTTGACATGGCTGACATCCGTGGAATTTACTGTTTACTAACAACTAAATGGCTTTACAACTTGTTGTCACTCATTATGGTCGAAATGGGCCGTAATCCTTTGCCTCGCCCCTCGGGTTGTGGGCCAAAATTCGCTTGAATCGCTCGTATCGTCATGGTTAAATGCGACTAATCCTTCCAAGCCCTTCGCTTCAACGATGTCCTGTTGTCAGGCTGCTGACCTGAACCCGGTTCGGTGCAGTTTTCGGTGGGCGTATTGTTTATTTTCGAAATCAAAATATTTGCAAACACTGGCGAATACTCAAGAAGGATTAGCATCACCTTCATCATCCTTTCGCAGCCTTGAAATCAGACACAATTCGCAGCACACGCTCGCGATTTTATGACCTCTGTGTGTTTGCGCTCATATTTCGCATCCTTCTTCGTCCTGGCTAATAATGTGCAATGCGCACGCTGCTTTTGTTGCCCAAACAAAATTCCGTACTCTGAACTCCGAAATCGATTTTGACTTTCGTTTTTTAACCCGTCCAGCGAGTCGTGTCCTTGCCAATTCTCAAGCCCTTTATCCCTTCCTCTCTTCCTTTGCATCCCTTTTGTTGCGGTCGCATTTTTTACGGGTTACCTTCCCTTTGTGGCAATTGTCGTCGCCTCATTGTTTCCTTTTTTACCTTCTTCTCCTACGTTTTTTAAGCCTTTTTGCTCTGCTCTCAAGTCAACTCTTTTATCCGTTCCCGAGTCCAGGTCGCAGGTTGTAAATATCGCTAGAAGAATCGCATTTTTTATGCTTTTCGCGGAATTTTGTTCTGCTTTTTGCCAGTAATTTGAAGTACTTTTTACTAGCCTTTTTTTTTTGCTATTTGTAGCGATTTTTTAGCAACGGGTTAAACGGAATTTTCAGACACTATTTCGTGGAATTTGAATTTTCCTTACAAATGTTTGTTACTTTTTCAGTTTTTTGTAACAAAAAGGCTTAAAAAACGCAGCCTTGAGTTCAGTTTTTTAATGACAAACGCAGAAATAATTGGCGTATTTTATGTTTAAGTCGAAAAGCCAAAAAGTCAAAATTTTGTAGTGAATAAAAACAAAAGGATTCCTTGGGCGCGTGAAGAAAAGTGTTGGCAGAAATGTATTGTGGCCAAAAGTTAAAGGCTTAAACTGTTTGGGTGGGTAAAAAATGAAAACAGATAACCAAAAGTCAATTTTCCAAATGGAAATTTAAAGGGAAAGCGAAAGTACGACGTGAATTCGGAGGAAAATACATTTCCCAAGAAAGGGGAAGATAAAGATAGCTAAATATAATATTTCATGGCTAGATTTTGATTAATTTTATTGCACATATTACTTCACTAGCTCTCTACAGTCTTCACTCGCTTATAACTCACGTCTCTTTAACGTCCGTCAAGCAGTTGGAGCATGTCGAACATTATCAGTTCCGAACATTGCATATTTCAAACAATTCCCAGGCGTGTCGCCGCTGTAACCATACATTGAATTTCAATTTTCAGCAACTCGATCAATTTTCATGCCAGTAACAGAAAATGCAACAGAAGTAGAAGCCACAAAAGCAGCAGCCGTAAAACACCAACGAGGTTAATTATCGGCGTATTGCCCAATGGGAAAAATTAACATTTTTGTATGTTCGGACAGTCTCTCAGTCAGTCAGTCAGTCTGTTAGTCTGTCAGTTAGTCAATGCGACTTCCTTTTGCAACAGACAAAAGAGAAGATTATAAGCCTCGGCTCAGTCCCGGTCCATGGAACTGCAGTCTCCGGCTCCGTCTCCATCTCCATCTCAGTGGGCTCATTACGCGGGTCGTGACTTGCCGAAATGAGAAACAAGTAAAGTCGGTAGGGGAGAATAAGCAGCAGAAATGGTGAGAAGAAAAGATTTGGCGGTAACAATGGATACCCTTAATAAAAGAAATAAACTTAATTTGTTTAAGTTCGGAATCTTAAAACATTATTTAAAAACCTATTACAAAATTTCATTTGAAAAATAATAATTGTTATGTATATTAAGTAATGGAATGATGACATTTATAGCATAACCCTAAAGTTTCAACTTCCTTCTTATCAAATTATTCATTTAGCTATTTTTCTTCAATCTACAGTGAAAGCTCTACTCGCGGACAGCTTCCTCAGGAGGTCAGCTCCCTTAGCCAGACGAATTTGATAGTTTTTAGCCTGATTTTTATACAAAATCCCCTACAATATCTCCCTTGAGCGGACAAAAATACTGGAATCGTGGCTGTACAGCCAAGGGAGCTTTAACTGTATTTAAATCAATTTACAATTTAGTAATTAAATTGCATACACTTTAAATAAAAATCAATTTTAAACTTAACTGGCCTGGGTTAGGGTATGCTCGACTGCAGCTTTGAAATTGTTGCAGCGGATGCTGCGAAGCTTGTCAGATGCTGCTATCAGTCGCAGCTCAGTCAACGTCCCAGTCGTTGTCGACGTCGCAGTCGCCAAAGCGGTGGCGGCGGTGGTGGCGTTGGCAGACGCAGAATGTTAATCTCCATAAAATGAAAACAATGCGCCGGCGCGACGACGATACAAAACAGCAGCAACAACAAAAGTCTCCATCTCCAGCTCAGTCACAGTCTTCAGCTACGTCTCCATCTTCGTCTTCGTTTCTCGTCTCCTTCTTCGTCTTTGTGTTCGGCTTAGTCTGCGACTCCCTCTCGTGCTTTGTTCTACGTCTCCTTCTCTTTATTCAGCTGAGACACAGTCACTGTCCCAGTGGCAGTTCAGCTGCGAGAGCAGCGAACAGCTTTTGCCATGCTTCGTGAAGCGCGCTTTTTGCGCAATAAGTGTGCCAGCAGCAGAAGCAACCGACGACGCCAGCAACCGGTCAGCCCCTCACATTATAATTTATGCAGTCGCCGCTCAAGGATCTCTAAAGCTGCCACCCGCCTGCCGCTGTCTTCCCCACCCCGTCTCTCTCCTACTCCTCTTTGTGCGTTTAGGTAATCGCCGGGCATGATCTCTCAGCAACTGCAACTCCGACAACAACTTTAACTCCAACGCGACGTTGTTGCTATCGTGACAAGCTGCCCGCTGTGTCTGTGTGTGTGTATGACGTTGCTTGGCATGGGATGCGCGTCTTGGGATGCTGCCGCAGATCTTGGGGCAACGCCACCCCAGCGCTGCTGTGCCGAGTGTAAATTACAACTTGCCGTTGGTTTACAAACGCCTGACTTGGCCCTGTTGTTGCCACAACTGGTTGTTATGCTGTTGGTTTGCTGTCGGTGTCATTCAAAAAGTTCAATAGTGCATGCAATGCAAGCCCAAACCCGCTTATGGCCACAAATTCAGTTTCTGTTTATTCCCATTCTCAGTCCCAGTTGCCTCCACTTTTCACCCGCTTCCACCCCCTTTTGGACACTCTTCTGGAGTATTTATGATCGATGCCACAGTCGATTTCTTTAGCCTGTGACTGGCAATTGTCGTTTGGAGCTTCCTTTGCACGCGATTTCCCTTGTACTGGAAAAATACCCTACAAATCTGGGGAGCAACGTTAGCTGGCTCTTAAGGAATGCTAAGATTGGTTAACATATTGAAGAGTTAACAAATATAAATTCATTAGGAATTTATTTAAAACCTCATAGGAGAAAAACTTGGGTCTTACTGCTGAGGTTTAAACAAAGTATCAGTCTTAAAGGTACTAATCAGTAGGTTCAAAAATGTAATCAATCATAAAACAGTTCCAAAATAATCCTGCTTCGACCTCAAACCTAAGACAAACTCCTATCTCCTTCAAAGTTTTTCAACATCTTCCGATTTTCCCGTCTAAAAAGATCATTAAAAATTCGTCTATACCGCAATTCGATTCTGAAGTTCTTGACTTCTTTTTGTAGCGTTTTATATGCTCAACACCTTCTGTCTACACGGGCTCCGCTCTAAGGGCCTGGGCCTGGTTCCTCGACTGGAACTTGGAGTCGTAGTTTGAGTGGAGGACTGAGTCTGGTCACGATTTGTTGAGACTCGTAAAACATTTTTAGCACCTCAACGATCTATATACGTACATGAATCCCGGAGTTGAGCACATTTCTGTAGTTTTTTTTATGGCATTTTGCATTTTTTTGCTTGCTACCAAAAAAATACAACGACGCCCACTCGACAGACACACGAAGGAAGCTGTGGGAAACTCTGTCGATCTTTTGCAGCGAAGACATCCTGTCATTAGGCAAATATTTATGTAGATTATCAGACGGCGAGCGGTGAGGCAGCTGCCCGACGTCTAACGGTGCTTTAGACATGAGCCCCAAAAAAAATTAGAGACCGAAATGAAGTTTTAAATTAGTCGGTCGGTTTTGCCTTTGAGGCCGAAAGCGATTAGTGAAATCAAAAATGTTTGCGAAGCGCCCTCTGGCGTTGGCTAGCGGCATACTTGCTGCTGTTAGCCACGAAAATAAAGTTCCCGGAAATTGGCAAGGATTCGAGTTTTGCCTGACGGAGTTGTGCGTGTCGTAAAAACTCTTTGCGAATCGAACAGCGGCAGAGACGCTGACGCTAACGCTGACGTCGACGCAAGCAGCGACAGCAACTGCGATTCATCAAGGACATGAGGTACATTAGCGTGACGATCATAAAACCCAACCCGCTAGTTGTCGAGCTAATCCGTGGAAACTCTAAACTCTATCCCATGGCAGCAACCTCTTTCGGCGCGAGTCTTTCCGCCTAGGTAAGAACTCTTTCGCCCGCGGCTCTTTACTCCTTCGTGGCACAGGTACGCGGGTAGGAAATTAGAAGGTAGAGGAGGGAACGAGAAAGGGATAGCCAGTTGACGTTTGCACGCCAATTGATTTGGCATTGAGGCAAGAGGACCGTAAATAACCCTAAATAAAACCATAAAATCCTTCTGCATGTTGCGCTTTTGTTTGTCCGCAAACCCATCCTCACCTTGAATCCCCTCGAGACTCAGCTCCGGGTTAGACTTAGACGAGACGCGTTTTTTATGTTTTTTTCTTTGCTGTTTCTTTTTCTTTTTTTTTAACGAACTCGTAATCATAAACGTTGTAAGTGAAGAATCGTTTTTTATGCAATTTGTTGTCAACCAGCGACAGCGCAAAAAAATTTACTTGGAACTACGTTCGTTTTTTACGCAACTCCACGTAACCAACGCGACGAGGAGTTTTGTCTTCCTCCTCCTCCTTTTTTATATAATTTTGCTCATTTTTTATGATGCCAAAGTTGACTTTTTTAGTGAAAAATTATGATACGAGATTGTCCAGAGACAGAGAACTGAAACTACCAGGAAAACTCAGCAGTAAGCAGAAAAAAAAGAAGGAAATCAGCAGATTCGTACAAGGAGAAGCAAGGCGAGAAGGCTCCGTGGAAGAAGTACATCAACAACAAGCGGGAACGGGGTTAACGGGTTAACTGCGGCAAAGGGCGTGCGGCGATGTTAACTCAACAGCGGCAGAAGCCTTTACCTTTACCTGCCCACGCCCATAATCCTTTTATGGCAAATAAACAAACACGTCACGGCCGCAGTCCCAGTCCCAGTCGCTGTCGCAGTCACAGTCGGCAGTGAAAATCCTTTGCCTTAACCGGGCCCGAACCGGCTCTTTTGGTAGGTAAAAAGCAGCTCGCTTAAAGGGTGCAATAAACAGAAGAGTTGATGGCTGATGAACGGGCTGTGGTGACCAGTTGAGGCAGTGAGTGAAAAGGAGTAGGAGAATGAGTTGCAGAGCGAGCGGGTGTTGCACGCGTTGCACGTCCTTTGTTGCACGACCAGTTTTATGGGTGTGTGGTTTTAGCCCTTTGATGTGCATGATCATCCTGTTAATAGAAAGCCGCGTACCTGGCCACCGTTCACTTAGTCTTAGCCCTTTCTCGCCGTCGTCGTCGTCGCATTTTAATCCTTTCGCCAAACCCTTTCGCCACTGACCCCTGACCCAGAGCGTGTCCAAAGCGATTTAATTAACGCGGTCGCAACTAAGCTCAGTTCCAGTTTCCGTACTACCAAATGCAGTAGCTTAAATCCTTTCGCTAGACAAGGGGCGTGGCTGGCCGCTAAAGGCCGCAACAGCTACTGTTCCGCCAGCTAAGCGGAACCTACCAAATGCATTGCGAAAGGGGTTAGCCACTTCCAGCGAACGGATTACTGTTTGTCCCGGAAATTTTGCGATTATTTACCAAATAACCAAGCAGTTGACTTTATAAGACCTGACTTCGATGCTGGATTTTCGAGCCAAGCAAACAAAGTCGAAAAGTCAAGTCAGAGACTGATCTGCAAAATGAGCACTGAGCAAAGGATTGTGCTCTCCAAAGTTTACACACTGATAACAATGAAAATCGTTTAGCTGGAAAATTGGTAGAATAACATAAATATTAAGTGATTTACTAATCAATTTACTGCTTTTATCCAGTTAGTGACGTCAGTAGTTTGCACTTTGTTGCTAATACAACTCAAATTTTAGTATGAACTAGTTTAGACGAAGCGCTACACATAAATCAACGGATTTTGTGCTTTGTGACGTCATCGCTTCAAAGCTTGCACTTTAATGCATTTCAATCAAGCGCTCTTGCTCTCTTCAAGTGCCTCCCCACCTCCCTCCTTCACCCCCTCTCTTTTGCTCTTGTTTTCGCTCTGCTCTTTTCCGCATCACGAGATCTGCTTTGCCCTTATAAAGCTGCTTCCCCACCCAAAATGGCAAAAAGAAAAACACAAACAAAACATTAACCGTTTGTTTTGAGCTTTTACCTGTTGCTAAATTTAGAACGTCTGGCGTTGGATTTTTTTTTTTTTTTTTTTTTTGACGCTGGTGCCGCAAAAATTTGTAAAAACGAAAAAAAAAAGCAACCACAAAATAAAAATAACAAAAATAATCGACAGTTGCCACCTGCCCCCCTTGCCACCCACTGCATTGAACTCTGGGCGACGTCAGCGGCGCCGTTGCCGTTGCCGTTGCCCGTTGGCAGTGGATACGGCCTGTTGGCCCAAAATGCGTCGTTACGATAATGAGTAATAAAATACTTGCACAACAACCAGAGCAACAACAAATTGGGTAAAGATTCGTGTTGCTGTTTCTCAGTAGCTGCTGCCAAAAAGTACAGCGCCATTTAGTGCAAAACCAACAAGAACAAGCATCAACTATTATAATAGTGCTATGCATTTAGCAGAGCATTCATTTCACGCGCGTTTTACACATGCGACCATTGCGTTGGCGATTTTTATGGCATTTTAATCGCAAGACGCGCGCACCGCAAACCAACAAAAAAATTTATAAATGGCTGCATGGGCGACCGTGGAGCATTCATCTCTCTCACCCGCTATCTCTTCGATCAGCTGCGCTCTCTTTGATGTGCTCTCACGCGCTCTCATCTGTTATTTTTAGTTACATGGGGGGCTGCTGCGGCTCTGTTGCCAGCAGGGCAGCGTCTGGCGCGTGGGCGTCGCTGCTGCTGCTACGCTGACGTCGTCGTCATCGTCGTCGTTTGTTGTAACTCAGCCTGTAGATTTGTTCCTTAGCCGCTCTGCCCTGCACACCCCTCTTGCATTGTCTAACCATCTGTTTAAATTTAGACGCAATTAGCAATGCGCGCACATTTTTGAGTAGTTTTGTATTCTATTTTTTTGCTTTTTGGCGGACTATAAATTTTTGCCACAGTTTATTTTAGACGCTGCATGCGATCAGGCGCGGCAAGCAACTGTAAGTGTATGGGTGTATCTATGCGATACATCCTACACCTTTGCTGCTAGTTGCTGTTTTTGGCCAGAAGCAGCAACAGCAGCCAGAGCAGCCACATGATGTAAACGCTGCCAGTGTGCAATTAAATTGGCATGCACAAGTGCCGCCAGCGACGCCGTCGTCGTCGTCGTCATCGGCCGCGGGCGGCAGCCTTTTGATCGGTTGCCAAATTGTAATTGGAACGCGAAGGTGTTGCCTGTGACTGGGGGTCTGTTGAGAGCTTAATGCGGCAACCTTCCAAACAAGCTATAAAAACGCAAAAAGCTCGTGACACGCACACATGTGACTATTTACGCTAAGTAACGGACTATGGTGCATTTGTTAGAATTCGTGGAAATAAACTATTTTTTAAGTTTGATACAAGTAACTACTGCGTATTAGAAATGTATCGTAATCGAAGTTCATATTGTTTTAGTTCATAATTTGATAATTAATTCCATAGAAACGGGTATAAATTTGTACCATTGTGCAACTCATCAAGCTGATTCAACTAAAACGAACTCTGATCTCTCTCTCTCTTTCTCTCTTTCTGTTTACTCTTTCACATTGCAATTGCGTTCAGTGCTTCACATTTCATTGAGCTTTCTATTCATCTAAGCTTGCACTTTGCACAACAGCGGCCATTGAGTAATATTACGAAACTGAGCTTTACGACGAAGAGCTTTGGAAAGCACAGCTTACCAGTTTACAAGAACTTTCAGTTGCTCTTACTTTCGCTCTCACTTGGCTCAACTAGCTAGACAACTCTGTGGGCGCACGTGTGCGAGTAGTTGTGTGTGTGTGAGTGCACAAATGTTCTGTTATCTCTTTGCACATTGACTTTACAATTTCAGTCTTCTACACGCATACATACATACAAATGTATGCAAATGATTTGGATACAAACATTTGCACAGAGTATGACGTATGCCAAGAGCTTAGAATTCCTAAACACACAGATGGGGAATAACTTAAACTAAATGCTGTTGTTTTTAGAATTTATTAGCTGTTGTGAGCAAAGTGCCAACCTTCGTTCAACTGATAACTAAAACGTGAAAGCCCAAAGGTGCACGTAGACACCATTAAAATGAATTTAAGCGTCCCCCGACGCACGTGTAACGCCCCCATTAGCCTTGTCCAAAATCATTGATCGATCAAAATACGCACAAATGTAATTTGTTTATATGTGTGTGTGAGTGTGTACAATTGAATTAATGTGCACATGTAAATGACCTTCACTCAGTTGAGCCGAGTGGCATGCGGAATGGGTTACAGTTAAACAGCGTCGGACCGAAATAAAGTTATAAACAATTTGGAACATTTTTGTGGGCCATATGTTCTGGTATGGATGGTGGGTGACGCAGGTGTGTTACGCTGCCGCCCGCTTCCGCTTGGCGTGCGCACAGCCCCAACAGACCCAGCAACCTTGTGATCTTGTTTACTGTTTAGCGACCCCACCGATCACGACATCATAACACAGACATACAAATGCCTGTAGATACATCCCCACACAAACACTAACACACATGTACATAGTCCGCACAAAGAGACACACGAACCTGTCGGCGCTGGGGTGGCGTCATATACACGATAAGTCTCTGGGTGAGCTGCTGCCGCTGTCGCGTCTCTGCTGCTGCCTCTGCAGTCGTTTGCTATTTTCACCTTCTATGGGACGACGACAACGACGACGGCGACGAAGCGTCGTCGCGTTGGCCGCATGAATCAGCGCAGTGCTCTCGCTGTTGCTATCTCGCTCTGTCTGTGACTGTAGCTCTGCTCGCTCTCGCTATTGTGAATCCCGCTCACACGCTTTCTGGGGGTTTTGATATTTCCAAAAAGGAAGACATGCTCAATAGAACTTGCAGTGCTTTTTTTCTTACTTGCTGGCTTGCCTCGCTAAGAGAGCGGAGAGGGGGCGTATGAGTAACTGTGCGCTCTCACAAAGGCCGCGGCTTAGGTAAACTGATGGCAGCAGCAGCAGCACACACAGGTAGCTTCAATATAGCGTTGCTACCTACACAAAGCCAAATGTATACAGCCTACAATATGCATGTGTTGCTGTGTGTGTGCTGCTGTTGGTGTGAGTGTAGGTATGCCGCCGCCTGGTCGTGTGGCTCGCGCTGCCCGCGTCTCGCTGCGGCGATTTCGATTTAGCCAACGAACCTGTCGATCAATCGTCAGTCGTCTGCTGTAAGCCCAGCGATAAGGTGGTCGCTAGCTAAATACGCACGCAAACACACACAAACGTAAACACGCTCAATACATATACAAAACATACAACACACGCACGTAGTTGCCGAACGATCGTCATTCGTTCGCTGCCGTCGTCGTCGTCGTCTTCGTGCTTCGGGAAACGTTTAATCGCTGTGCAGTCAGAACCTGAGAGCCATTCGCTTGCCGTAACTTGTAGCGTGCGGTTCGTTCTTCCACTCAAGCGGAAGACTAGAAAACAAAGTCAAAACCAAAAAACTCAAACTCAAGAAATCTTTGTACGTATTTTACGTAGATTCGTCGTTTTGCGCGAAAGTGAAAAGTGATCGCAAATATATAAACTGATATAAACAAAATTGTGTTGCAAACCAACAAAAAAACTGAATAAAGCAACAGAAACTCAAGTGCTAAGTGAAAACACTACCAAACTGTGTCTTAAACTGCATAAACAGTATATAGCCGATATCGAAATGGTTACCGGCGTTACAGTCAACATGAGCGCCAATGTTATGGGCACCGCAGCGGTGCCCGCGCAGCTCAAGGAAACACCTCTAAAAAGCGATCGTCGGGTAAGTTTCAAACAGAAGTGAATGAAAATCTAAAAACTCAGGCAACTTTGGATTAAAGCAGCAGACAAATTAAATTACTCACTTGGGAATATTTCGTGTGTTGGCTATAGTCTCCCACTTGGTTTACATAGAGAGATTGTGGCCCACACAGTTTTGGCAACTCGGCAACTGCCCAAATGCATTTCCTTTTTGGCCAACACATCGTCGGTGTCGTCGGCTCCCACATGCCACCACCACAAACACCACATACTCTAGCCATACTTAAGAAAATTAAAAAAAAATGCCGTCGGCTCGCCAACACATTTGCGGCATCGTCTGGCGTTGGCGGCATTTACGTTTTGGCTTCATTCATGGAGCTAACCGAGGCAGAGGGACAGACGTAGGGGGGGACAGTGGGAACGACAGACGCGTCCATTCATGAGTGCCACCCAAAATTGGTCTGGAGCTGCCCACTTGAGCGGCTTCCATTTGGCGCGTGGTTGCTGCAATTGTCGGTCATCAGCTTCTTTTGGCTTGACAAAAAGCTGGTTTCTGGCCGCTTTTGGCCAGCTCGTTCGCTGACTTCATACAGTGCGGGCGTTCACTGAGCCAAATTTGGCCAAAGCACAAAAATAATTTAATGCCCGTGCAAAAAAAAGACAACAATTTTGTTGTTGTTGATTTTGTCTACTTTACTTTACTGCGTCTTCGAATTTCCCACGACGACCTTGTTGTTGTTATTGCGAAAGATACAAAAAAATACCTGCGTATTGGCGTGGATTTATTTTTGGCCACATCGGCTCGTTGCTTATCGTAATTTATAACCGCCAAACTATTTTTGGCATCTGCCGCTGCTGCGAATGCATGAGCGCAGTATAAATAGAGCACGCGCCGTGCCACAAACTTTGGCCCCCAGCCAGATCGAAGGCAACAACAACAACAGCAAGAAAAATCCGAATCACCATGACAACAACAACGCTAGTGACTACTGTAGTGCTGAGTCCGTGTCCAATTAAAGCCACACGCAGCTTCCTCTATTTTTATATAGTTTTCTTTCTGCTTTGTCGCTGCATGAGGTTAAACTTTTTGAATTTGTTGCTCCCTACACATGACTAATTCCAACTCTTTTTCCACATGACTAACTCTGTATTCTGCTCTCTTCTCTCCTGCAGTCAAATAAGCCAATTATGGAGAAACGTCGCCGTGCTCGCATCAACAATTGCCTCAATGAACTCAAGACTCTGATTCTGGATGCCACCAAAAAAGACGTAAGTATTTTTCACAACACTCTTCCCTCAAAACTTTCTTTTCTATAAACAAATTTTATGCAATTTACTAATTTAACAACTTATTTTTTCTTGTATTTATAGCCAGCGCGGCATTCCAAGCTAGAAAAAGCTGACATTCTGGAGAAGACAGTGAAGCATCTGCAGGAACTGCAGCGACAACAGGCAGCCATGCAACAAGCGGCCGATCCCAAGATCATCAACAAATTCAAGGCCGGCTTTGCCGATTGTGCCAATGAGGTTAGTCGCTTTCCTGGCCTGGAGCCCGCACAGCGTCGCCGTCTGCTGCAGCATCTGAGCAACTGCATCAATGGTGTCAAAACGGAATTGCATCACCAGCAGCGTCAGCAGGCGCAGTCGCTGCATGCCCAGGTTGTCTTGCCCTCGCCACCCAGCTCCCCCGAGCAGGAGCCACCAACAGCAACTGCAGCGGGCAGCAGCAACAACAACAGCAGCAACAGCATCACAGCAACACCCTATCTCTTTGGACAGATTCAACAGAACGCCAATGGTTACTTTCTGCCCAATGGCATGCAGGTGATACCCACTAAATTGCCCAATGGCAGCATTGCTCTTGTGCTGCCCCAGAGCTTGCCACAGCAGCAGCAGCAACAGTTGCTGCAACAGCATCAGCAGCAACAGCTTGCCGTCGCTGCTGCCGCCGCCGCAGCAGCAGCAGCAGCCGCTGCCCAACAGTCACCGATGCTGGTATCGATGCCCCAGCGCACCGCAAGCACAGGATCCGCCAGTTCGCACTCCTCAGCGGGCTACGAGTCGGCGCCCTGCAGCAGCAGGAGCAGCAGCAACAGCTACGCTCCACCCAGTCCCGCCAATTCCGCCTACGAGCCCATGGATGTGAAGCCATCGGTGATTCAGCGTGTGCCTGGTCATATGCAGATGCAGCTGGACCAGCAGCCACTGTCGCTGGTCATCAAGAAGCAGATCAAGGATGAGGAGCAGCCCTGGCGGCCCTGGTAAACACAAAAAAAACGGGCGTTGAATCTCCAACTCTTACCCCAAACCCCCCGCTTTTCTTAAGACTGATGGGCGTCGCAAACACACACGCACACACTCACACACACACACACTCATTTATGGCGCAGGCGTTCAGAGCATGCGCCGTTGACATTTCACCACATTTCGCCAGGAAAACGCAAATGTTGCTTCGAAGTGTTCCGAGCATGCGAAACTCCTTTTTCCACTTCCAATTCGCTGGGCATCATTTCCAGTTAGGAAAACGCTCAGCGAGCTGGCAATGGATTCATTAACACACCCACACTCACACACACTCACTACACACACATATTGTTATAAATTATTTATTATTATTATTATTAGATTATTGTGAAATCATTTCTCAAATGGTATTCTGCATATCGCCAAACTACCTCAGTCCAAGTACTTGGTGTTGAATTGCCTCATGAATCATGTATTAGAATTTTGTTGAAAAATTTCACGCTCCGTTTGGAAAACAACAACAACCAGCAGATAAAGCAATGAAATCTTCAATGTCTTCCACACACACAAACACACACACAACAAAAGCGCAAAACGTTTTGTTTTTGTTTAAAAAAAAAGTCAGACAAAAAGTTATTGACAAAAACTTAATCATTATTATTATGCCCTATATCTCTCCATTTAAACTTTAAATATCTAGTTATTAGTTTTCATCTAGCTTCTAAGTTTTGGTTAAGATTTTCTCTTGTTTTTAGCTATAAGAAAGTATATAAGTATACGGATATTTGTAAGACCACGTGATATAGTAAACATAATCAGCGTCTAAGAGAAAAAAACACAAGAATTTGAAAAGAAGCAAAACAAAATCAAAAGAGATAAAAAAAAAACAAACAAAAATCTGTTGAAAAATCAACAAACAACACACTAAAAAAGAATAAAACATAAAAATATTACTAAAATTTAAATACGCACAAAGTCTTATTTTTGGATGGGTGAAGGGATGGGCAAAGGTCTGCAAAAGTTGGTGAAAGTAGCGGAGGTATGAAGGGAGCTTAAAGTTTGCGGGGACAGAAGGGAATTTGAAGAACTCATTTTGACTAGATTAAAGTCAAAATTTGCCTATATTTCTTGAGAAATCGGTATTTAATTTTTCCTAATTCAATTACTTACTTATTTAGCTATTTTTGTAAATTTTTTGATATTACGTTAAACACTTAAAGATCCTATGATGGCCAAAAATAAGTTTGGGGATTTAAATTCACATTCTTTGGATCTAAATGGCTCTTTAATTTCCAGACTTCCTACCAAACTATGGGTTAAAACTATACCTAGTTAAACATAGGCCAACATTTGATGACTTCACGCTTTTCGCGGTATTCTCGCCTCGTGATAAGAATTCTTTTACCTTCTCACATTCCGCACAAGTTGATAAACTCGGTCTAAAATTTCAAAATATTTTGCAATACGAGTGAATATTTAAATACGTATTTAATTTCCTATTAACTTTTGCCATATCAGATTGTTTGTAGTTCAAATCAAGTGCAAAACCATTTGAAATTTGATTTTTATGTTTACTTCGATTAGAGAATTTCACAGTAAACAACAACTGGGCAGGAAATAGGCTGTGCTGAGATTTAAACTTGTGTAAATCGCACGATAAATATTGATTGTGAAATATAGTGCAGGATATGACCTTGAGAAGTCTGCTATCCAGTTATCAGAGATAAACTTATGTAGGGGAAACTATTTTGCAGACTAATAACTAAGATATCCGTAATGATCTTGTTTATCAGATTGCATCAGATGATATGAGATCATGAGAGCAATGTATGACTATTACGAGCAGAAACTGAAACTGTAATATTCCATTACCAAGAACACACTACATATAATTCCAAACAGTGTTTCCACCCACAAAAAGTCACTGTATATAGAGTATATGGAGTGCCATAATCTGAGCAAATCCCCAGCAATTAGGCGTCATATTCCCAGGCGTCAAAAGTTTCCGCAAAGTCTGTTGCAGTGCAGAGGGAAAAAAGTACCGTGTGATTAATGCCAAATCATGCTGATAATATGAGACGATATAGAGTACACATATATGTACGTATATTGTAAAGGAATGAGTTGACTTTTTAAAGAGTTATTTTATTTTCCATGAATCAAATGCACAGCAGCAATAAACAAACAACTCTCAAAACTTGATATTAAGTTGATGCAACTGCATGCCAACATTTACATATTAATATCCACATATACAACTACATATATATGCAGTATACTCATGCATATTTCTTATCAAGATCGTGATCGCTAAAGCGTCGCCGTGTCTGAGATTAAAGCCCGAGCCCCGCGTGATCATAAAAGAATCGCGCGCGACAAAAGTCCAAGTTAAAACGAAACAAGATAGTACAACTAATAATAACTATGAGTTAGACTAGTCTAGTCACTGCTAGTTGTAATAAAAATATTTACTCAAAAAAAAGCTTAAACTAAACACTTGATTGTACCAGATTGTTCCAGATTGTCAACTGCATGAGTTGCACATGATCGGACCATGACTCGAATTAGTCACAAAGGAGAAGAAGAAACAAATAAAATCTAAAAACTTTAGGTGATTTTTGCACTAGATATGCGTCAGAGTTTGTAGCTAAGCATAAGCCGTAAGCAAACTTCCGATCATCCAAAAAGTGGGTCGGAATTCATAAAAATCCACTGCCCCATGGGAGTCACTAATTTGTGAGTGATTTACTGTGACGCTTTCAATATTTAAAAACATATAAATAATTAAAATGAAATAAATAATTTCAGATGAAATCAAGTGGTTGATAAACAAATAATCCAAATTTCTTAACTTAACAACAGTAAACATTTAACTAAAAAATTCACTTGCGTCAGAATCGTCGATTTTTGCTCGTCATTTTATGCAGAATTTGATATGATTATTTGCCTAATAATTGCGTGGTAACGTCAGCAAAGTCCTGTTAAGTGCGAACGAACTCAAGTCATAGCCTAATTGATTTCAATTTAAGCCAAGTTACGTGTATTGTTGAACTGCCCACTGTAAGCCCTAATTGGAGTGTCCCAAGTGATCTTGGAGAGGCCACTCCATTTATAGGTGCGCCTCCAACCACACACAAGTCCATAACTGCGCCGTAGCAGCTTAGATGTGCTCCAAAATTCCCAAGAGTGCAAAACTGCCAATGCGCGTGACAAAAAACGTGATTTCTACGGCTTTATTGTTTATTTTCTTTGTTTTGACTTCCAAAAATAAATGACTTTATTTAAAAGTTAATAAACATATATTAGTGCATGTAGATGTAAATATGTAGATGGGATACTTTTTCGTTGCGCTGCATTTTTGCAGCTTGTAAGTGGATGCGGCAAAACAAGCAACAAAAACTTTTAAATAATAATAAAAAACAAGAATTTAAAGAAACAACAAAAAGCAAATCAAATTGCAAACGATAACAGCCAACGGATGCAAGATTCGACAGATATGCACAGTGTGTCTATGTGTGTGGACAGGAGTGTATGTTTGATATTTACATACACAAACTCACTGGCGTATATGGGGCAGAGTACCGTTGTTTGCGTTTATACCCTGCCCAAGGGTGTTCTAATTTATGCAAGACATTTGTTACTTTTAATAGAGCAAGCGTGGCAAGATTGGCATCTGTTTGGAAACTTGATTTATTTTAATTATATATAAAACAAATATATAAAAAGTTTTAGTGCAGCACATCTTAATCAAAGCGACGAATTTAAGTATTTTCTAATAGTTCTAGTTCTAGTTTTTATTAAATTTTAACTACTTAGTGATATGTGAAGCTGTTTTTGTTATTATTTTTTAAAAATCAACCTTTAGATTAAACAATTTTATGTATATTTAAACAATTTCGCTGTTTAAACATGTGATAAAAACTGCACTGTAGTAGAAACCAATGCTTAAAAATCAATTCAGTAGAAAATACTTTGATTAAGTCCCCCAAAAGTAAAAAATATTTTAATATTTGATTAAAAAAGTACCAATTTATCATATATCACTTAAAAATTATACTTTTGCTTGAATAGTTTTATAGAAAAATAATCCGAATCACTGATTAGTAGACACAATCGCTTTAAAAACCAGTTCTTTCTATCGTAGTCCTATAAAATTGAATTAAAAAGGTTCTAACGATCACTTAACCCATTTCAGTGCCTTGGTAGTGTATAAATTCTTTGTTATGCCCAAGAAAAACATTTTTAGATTTTTTTTGTTTTGTTCTTTTGGCTTGCAATGATATCGCAGCAGTTCCACTGAAGCCGAAGCGTAAAATAACAACGCCATAGCCAACTGATCAGGTTGCCCTGCCCAAGCCCAGGGACAGGGGCGAGAGCTTAAGGGCGAGGGTGTTTCTTGTGCTTTGAAGGTGGTGGTCACAGTGGTCTCTGGTCACGTGCCGTACAAGGTGATAACGACGCGTAGTGTTTGAGTTAGCTTTGAGTAAATAAACGTAGTCAGCCAATCGGTGGAAATACGCCCTATCAGTACCAACGATAGGCTGTGTAAATAACGTATCCTAAGCACTTGACAGTTTCCCGACAAACGGACTGGGGTACGGTTAGGCCAAAGTACAGACGGAGGGACAGACGTGAATTTAATGGCGCAGTCGGTAAGTGTAACTGGGTGAGGGAATGACTTAGGTTAGTAATCGGCCCATTTGTAGAGCTTCAAGCGATGACCTTGGGCACGCCTCGAGTGCCACTTGAACTACCGTCAGCGAGTTGAATGTCAAAGTCAGAGCAATAGCTTCAAACGGACGGAGATGGAGACGAGGCCGGAGTCAGAGACGTACAACTAGAGCCAATCCGGCATTTGTCTATGCCAAGCACGTCTGTTAATTTATATGTGTTTTTAATTTATATATAAAAAACAATAATAACAAATACATAACACAATGCCGAGCGTTGACGATAGACAGCAGACGCAACGACCTTGAGGGCGGGAATGGAAGGTGGGGGGAACAGCTGCAAAGTGTTTTTTCGGGTTTGTTGTTTATGTGTTTGAGCCTAGTTTTCAGCTTTTGTTTTGAAGCTAGATTTGTTCAGCTTGAAACTAAATTAGAACCAGAATCGAGATAATCTGGAACCATGAACTACAGCGCTTTTAGCACCAGCTCGCATTTCCTATTGATTTAATATGCATAAGCCTCAGAAAGAACGAAAAAAAATATAAAACACAGAGTCAAAACCTCTAAACGGCTCTAATCAAAAGTCAGAAAACGAGTTCAATAAACCAAAAAACAAACAAGTCAAGTAATTGGTATTGTTGTGGCCCAATGCGGGTGTCAAGAGCAGTCAACACTGTACGTGTGTGCACAGTGTGTGCGACTGTGTGTTTTTGTGTATTTTTGGCAACTCAAAAGTCATTAAACTTGGCTCGCATTTGACATTGCCAACAACTGGAAGTGACTAGACAGACTGTGCATAGACATTTGTATTTTCGATTTCATTTCATTCCATTTCATTTGATTCGCAACACCAAAAATTGCCAACAAAATTCTGCGGTTCATTCAACTTCACTTCAATCTGTTGTTTTCACACAACACTTAAAAACAATACACTAAACAACAATAATAAAAAAAAGTATTGGGCTTGCCTGTTGTTGTCTTCCTTATCGGGCAGTAGATTCTGTGGAAGTCACATGACTTGGATTTGAATTTCCATGAATGAAAACAGGCCGCATGCCACAATAATTCATTATAAACAGCAACTGGGAACAATTCCATTAGCAGTTCCATTGAATGCTACCCGATTCACTAAGAAGAAGAAGAAGAAGAAGCTGAAATGAAAACAAAAACAGTTTACTACGTTTTCTCCGCACTCACACTCTCTGGGGTCATTTGCGAGCGCAAAACGTGACAACTGCCAGCGCTGCCGGCATTCCGAACTATCCAAAGCGCGACTTGCAGGGACGGCCCTACCTCGCGACAATACGCAACACGTACTTGAAGCGGTCGCCTTGGACCATAGTTGCATACACCCGCATCGAAAAGGGAGCTGCTTACACACGCCATCTTTGTTTTTTCTTCCACTTTGCACTTGATTTGTGCACAACTGGAACTAATTTTTGGCCGCAGCAATTGCAAAGACTTTAGAATCTTTAGAATCACAGCCAGTCGACATGCTGACTGGCACTCTTGGTATGCAGACAATGGCGTGAAAATTGCAATTTTCATCGCATTTGTTTGTTTTCAAATTCCTTAACAATTTACAATTTAACACAATTTCAACAAATAGCCGACATTTTGTTTTTCTTACGATCAATTTTTCTTTTTCGTTGGCAATTAATCAAAATTGACATTGGCAACGCGGGTTCAAAGGCTGCCACTTGTTGCGAAGAAACTAGTGCTGCCGGACTGCAGCTTCCAATTAGCAAAAACAGCTGATCACAAAATATGCAGATGTGTTTATTTTTAACTACCACAAATTATTCTTAAATATTCAAAAATTGCTATAAAATCAATAGTTAGGCGGAAACTGAGTGCAGAAGTGACGCTACTCAAGTCCAAAGCTGCAAACTAAGTTTTTTATCACCTCTACTGCACACTGCCAAAGTGTGTCAAGTGGCTGAATATTTATTTGCTTATCACTGAACAAGTAAATCAATTTGTATTTGTGTAAAGTATATTAACGGTGCAACTGATCGTTAACACAGCTGCAGGTGGTCGGTCAGACGCGGTGTCAGGACTAGCCCAATCTTATCATATAAACTTGTGAAGAAAGAAAGAAAAGGCATCTCGTTTGTCGCTCTCTTTTGAGCTGGGGGCAGTGGAAAATTTTCCGTGATTTACACCAAATAAATTAAGCGCTGACAATGAAATATATAAATATGTATACTGTTGATTAGCACCCCACCAAGAGAAATAAAAAACCGACGACGGTTGATCGTCGAAAGCGGCAATGCACTCCCAGTAGCAGCCAAGGAGGCAGGGCAAGGGCGGCAGAGCGGTCACGCCCACTCCACGCCGGAAATTAGCACTCATCAGTTTGATTTGGGATACTAGGTGGGATAGTACCATTGCGTCTCCAGAGCTTAGACGATGGTACACAATTTGCAATATAGCACGGCATTTTTCCAGTTTTTATATTTTGTTGTTATTGTTGACTTGGCACATTTTTCTGATTTATTTGCGCGTCGTATTATTATTATTCTGTATTTTTTTTCCTTTTGATTGAAATCAAACAGCAGCAGTAGCAGAATTGTGCGCGTCAGTCAGTCAGTCAGTTGTTTGTTGGTCGCCATTTGACGCAAACTGTGGGAATATTCCATTCGACTGCACTGTTTACCCAACTGGCAGGAGACCTACCCCCCACTCCACGCCACACCTCTCTGCGAATCTGCACTGTGGCCATAAAGATGAGCGCACGCCCAAATGTGTTAATGTAGCTACAAGAGTTTAGTGTGTGTGTGTGCGGTTTGGGGGAGGTCTGTAAATTGTTTTGGCAATCCATAAACCCGTCTACTACCCTGTTCCCCACTTGTTTGATTGATCTTTTCGATCGTTTGATTGCCCCTCTAATCAGTTGTTGTCCAATGTGCCCGTATCACTGCGTGCCGTGTGCGGCGCCAGCTTTTGTCAGTCGGCTCTTTTCCATGAACCCTTTTGTGTTTGCCCCTCTGTTGACGCTGCCATTTAGAGCGTGCGAAAGGCTGGACCGCTTCAAACTGTCTTCGGCTTGCGCTCCATTCACATTAAAGTAAGTGTGAAACCATTTGTGGTCAGTGGTCAGTGGCCATGTGACAAGGCTCGCGTTGTGCCAAAACGTGACTGGCTTTAAACGCTCTTTTAATGGCTGTCCATCAAAAGGTATTATGATTTTTGCAGTTAGTTGGCAACGCGACAATGCACTTTTTTCGATAACAAGCAAACAGCTTTCGATAACAAATGACGCAAGCCAACGAGTGGGTGCAGGTGAGAAAGAGAGGGGGAGTGTAGCAGTGTGTTTGATTTGTGAAGAGCATTCACTTGTCACCATTAATCACAATTAAATTTGACCACATTCACTGCCAAATAAAAATATATAAACATTTATTATATAAGGCAGGCACATGGCTTATTATTTTGTGCAATCAATTACAAATTTTGGGAGGCGCATGCCAAGCCGCGTGCTATAAAACTCGTTGGTAGTAAACGATTACTAAGTTTATTTTGATTTCATTAACAAGTCCAGAGTTCAGACCAACAGGAGTCGGGCTAACTAGGTCAGGCTATGGCTAAAACTTGGATAGATATGTGAGCCCTTGAAAAATGTAAATGCTGCAAAGATTAATAGGGCTTGGACCCTAGCCACTCTGGGGAAAAATAATTGGGGAAATACCGAGCATTAACCTGAGGCTTACTTGGGTCAGAATCGGCAGACCGTGCACCGACTCCAATGTGCATGACAAATGTGAGTAATGGAAAACAAAAAAACATTTTGATGACGCCATCAGTTTGGGCCAAAGTCAATTGTGACTTACAGTAACGTGTGTTTTTTGTGTGTGTATTTTTGGCAATCAATCAAACGGCAAATGGCAAGTCAATCGATTGAATGACAGCAGCCGGAAATGGGCGCATACCACTACTAACTAACTACTAACCCACTAGCAATAGAAACTAGTCAAAACGACTCAAATACAGCGGCTGGCAGTGTGTTGGCCTGGCCAACAGTCTGGCCAACACGTAACCCGCTAACGACATCTCTAAATGCTTGATTAACACTAGAAATTAACGTGTGCCGAAACTTGTCGACGACGTCGCGGTCGTGGCTGCGGCTGTGACGTCACACGCTGTTCTCTGGCTCAAATTGAACACATTATTGCTGTTTGTTGTGTGTGAGTACAAGCACGAGTGTGTGTTGTGTGTAGTCCGTAGTGTGTGTATAAATTTTCATGCAATCTCCAATTGGCGACAAAAACTCGCACGCGCCGTCGCCGACTGAGCGAGATGGAAAGAGAGAGAGAGAGGGAGAGTGGGCAGAGCGGGTGGGAGAGAGAGGCGTGATAACTCTGAAATTGAATGGAAAAATTTTAGTTTGAGAGCTATGAAAATTATGAGCATACGGGCATGATAATCAATGCACTATAAATCGATTAACACATTGTGCAGAAATCAACAACAATAATGAAATCGGCAATTGATTATATAGACTCCGGACTACTCCCGACTACTCCCCTGCGAAGATAAATTCGCGGAAATGATAAAGCCATCTGTTTGCCTGGCAACGGGATTAAAAGTCATATACGAGGATGTCCATGATGTGGCAACATTTTGTGCAATCCTACCAAGATGCGTCACAGCCAAGGCACATGATCAGCCAGTCCGGCTGTCTGTCTGACTGATCTCCCTCTGAGCTGAGCTGGCTGAGACATGGCTGCCTGGGCTTAAGACCAATTAGCACCGACGACCAAGTGTGTCTCACACACACTCACTCGCCTTGATCACCTTCATTTGGGACTGATCATTTGGTGCCATCTCCTGATGTTTTTATTATTATTATAACTGTTATTGTTTTTAGAGTCGTCTGTCTAGGTGTTAGACGCAACACGATCAGCCCGTGGATTGCGTCAGTGCGTGGCTTAGGATTAATCTTAAGCTCCAGTTTAAGCCGAGACTCGCTAGCCAGATTGCGTAAGGATTAGAAACGTTTAGCATTGACTGATTACTTAACCATTTCACCTGTAAGCTGTTGCACTATTTTTAGCTAGCCAAAAATACACAATACAAACGGCAACAGTTACGGGCAGTTTTGGTAAGCCGACAGTGGCATGCACTGCCAAGTATAGGAATTTACAGTTTTTAGGGTAAAACAGTTAGTATAAATTAACAAATTTATAAAAAAAAAATGAAAGAGTTTAACCCTTAAATCATTTAAAAGTCTCTGACTTTCCGCAAAATCTTAAAAAAGTGTTTTAACCAAACAAATTTTCATGTATAAGCCAATAATAAATTCGTGGCTTAAATTAATAATTTTTAAAGCTTTTAATTACAAGTTTTTTTGCTACCAATTATGCACTAATTTCTTAAGAATTTATGTAGAATTATTAGAAAAGTTTTGCTACAATTTTCTCATAAATAAATCTAGCTAAAAATACTTAATGAAGCACCAAAAACTTAACAAACTTTAAAGATACGTAGCAGTTTATAAATCATTATATTAATCAGCAACTCTTTAGCTAACCAAGAGTTACTTCTGTGCCAAACAGCGCCAGTAAATCAGAGTACTCCATTGCTTTGGCTCATTTCATAGATGTACTCTCGAGTATCATACTCGTCTGGCCTTGAACGCAGCCGGTTCAAGTTCAGCGGCATCATGCACACACAGCACAATACATCAGCTACAACAATAAAAAAACAATAACAATAACAATAATAACAATAACAAAAAACAAAGCTGTTTTCGCTGCTCGCAGACCGCGCCGCCACCCGCACCCAAGACAGAGCGAGAGAGAGAGAGAGAGCAGCAGAGGAATTGCCAGTCTCGTTCCCAATCTCAGTCCCAATTCCAGTCCAAACTCGGCCAGATAGCAAACAATGTCTGCTCATTGTTGTTGTTGTTGTTTTATTTGTCGTTTTTTGTTGCTCCCCAAGTTCCGGCTGAGCTGAGTCGTGTGTTTTTTACTGGGTTGGTCTTGTTGTCAGCATTTGTTATTGCGCATACGCCGCGTGCGCCGTTACATTTGAAACGCCTTTGGCCACACCCACACACAGCCAGTCCAAGTGGCAAGCAAAATATTACACATACCCCAAGTGGGTCACTGGACTCGTCCACAAATATATAAATTTGCTGAACGACCTTGCAAGACCTTGAACCGTACGAGCCGCGTTAGTAAATCGTTTATCGATGCAGCCAACAGTTTATGGTCTATAATTGGGTTAAAGTCAGCAGATAGTTTTTACAACAGCTAATAAAACACTGCAATTAGATAAGTTAGTCTCCGAGTCTAGAACTGATTCAACAAGTGACAACTAAACGTTTAGTAATTGTTTTAAAAAAGTAACTTTTATTTGTGATTACAAAACCCGCGACTGTTGACCTGATTTCATAATATTGCTCATGTTTTTTGCATTTGTGCAGTCCGCTTGAATCATTCAGCAATGACATTCTGCATAAAAATAAACTTTTCAATTTTACGCGACAGCCCAAGTGTATTTTTAAAAGTGTTTATTGACTCAACTTTTAATTATAAACCAGAAATGGCACCCACACAAAGCCAGACACTTGCACTCGTTGTTAAATAGTGAACTATTTATTCTATTATGGGCCAATAACTGTTGTTTAAATCACTATATGTATTTTTTTTATAATTATTGGTGTTACTAAGTTTTAAATTGTTTTTCTAGGCCCTGCACTAAATGTGCTAATGGGGTATATGAGGTCTAACAGTCTGTAGTGTCAATCATATAAAATATCAATAAATATCATAATCAATATTTACAAATCTGAATAAACCCGATTTTGGCTTTCTTTTGCCTGTCTTTTCAGCTGGATCTCAGAGACTTTGAGAGATAAATTCATCAAATTTGGTACAAAAGTCACTCAGTGTGTCTCGTTTACCTATTTCATTTTAAAATTTTAACACGCCTCCTACCGCCTGCTAAAAAGGAATAAAATACCAACGCGACCTTTGTGAAAAATCTGTGTTTAGTACGAAAAACTTGAATTGAATTGAATTACCTCAACCCAACTCGGACTTTATATAAATCCTGTCTGTCTATCTTGAAAAAAGTAAGCAAGGACCGAGCAACTACTACTACTGCTGCTTCTACTACTTCTTCTACTACTTACAACTACTACTACTGCTGCTACTACTACTACTACTTCTTCTACTACTTACAACTACTACTACTACAACATTACTACTATTACTACAACATTATTATTACTACTACTACTACTACTACTACAACTACTACTCTTACTACAACTACTACAACTAATACTACTACTACTACTACTACTACTACTACTACTACTACTACTACTACTACTACTACAACTACTACTACTACTACTACAACTAATACTACTACTACTACTACTACTACTAACTACTAAACGTTGTTCGAAATAAAAACATCTTATAACAGTTACAGGGACTTTAAAAGTCGATTAGCACCACTGCACCCTTTTAACAGATTTGTTTTCTGCTTTCTTGTCGTTTTGTATTCTTCTGTGATATTGGAGATCGTCGGAGATTTGTTTGATTTGGCGCTTGGGCTACTGTTTTATACACTGGCATTGGCAACGAAGGCAAATAAACAAGCGATTCCAGTTATTTTCGACTGATTTACGGGGAATTTCATGTGCGTCAGCATTTGACACTATTCGTCCGTCCAACCGTTCAACTGTCCCACTGTCTGTACGTTTGCCAACTTGGTTTCGCCAGAAAAATGCCAAGCAGCTAACAGCAATGACAAACAGCGACCAATCTATCCAGCATCCATACAAAAACAAATGCAAAAACTTATGTAAATTTATAAATATATGTATATATCTGTATATAGCTAGCTGCTATTTAAATTCGAGTTTTATTGTTATCTGAGTTATAGCGCTAAACTTTTTTTCTTCTTTTTATTTTTTGAGGCGACAGCGAAATTCCAAGCAAGGTGACTTTTTTGTCAACGACTTTCGGGGTGCAAATTTGTAATGCAAATTTTTGGACATTGGGATTTTGATGATCATAATCACACACACACACACAGACACACTTAAACACTTGTGTATACACATAAAAATAAAAGATATTAATTAACAATAACGAAGAGCTGACTGGAGGCACGCTTTCGTGTTATTTCATAAATAAAATATTTAAAAAATAACGGAAAAAATAAAATACAAAATGAATCGTGAAACTCTTTGTTATTTGTTATATTTTTGGCTCGCTGTTTATTTATATAGCCCCAACCGTCGCCATATGCATTGTTCGAGTAGTATTTCATATTATACATTTCAGTCCGACTCAAGAGCCAAAAATAATATTCATCAACCGCAAACTTGATGCCTCAACGCCTGAGGCAACTGGCGGCGACATCGTCGTCGTCGTCGTTGCTGTCGATCCCTTCTCACCTTCTCAACTTCTCACCTGCTTCCGCTACCCGCCGACCCGCCTCCCCCTAATGACGCAAATAGCACCTCTGCGATCTGCAGAGATAATACCCGATCGGTAAACTGAAACTGAGAATTAAACTCGAGCATCAACGACCCAGACACATTAACGATTTGTCTATGTCGTGAGTCGTTTATAATACATATATACTATATATATACTGTATAGTATATATCGATGGTGGATGTGAAAACTAGTGAAAACTTGTTCCAGTTTCAACGGAAAATTCCCAAAAAAAATTTTCTAACTTCAATTTCAGATCTCGCATAGCGCTAAACATGCTCATCTAAGCATAATTAAATATATGGGTATGTATACCATAACTTGTTGTGGTTTGCTTAGGAAATTATCATTATTTAGGGTAGCATTTTGGGTTTTTAACACCTGATAAGACTTCATTATGATATCTTAATTAGCACATGGAAAATTTGTCATATTTTTGAACGGAATTTACTTGATTAAATTGTTTTTGGCCTCAAGTCTTCTAAGAATTGCGTTGCAGTTTATTTTTGTCTCTTCAAGTAGTCTATATTTAGGATACAGTTGTTGTTGATGACAGTCTAATGAGGGTCTTAGCGTCTATCAAATGATTGATAAGGTGATTTGGCCAAAATTTCCCACCAATCAATATGCTAATGATAGGGCTTTTAGAACGGAAATTGGTACGGGTAATTGTGGGTAGACCCCGTACAAAGCACACTAAGCTAGGAGCTTTGAAGACTGCTAGTAGTTTCATAGCTAGCAGCTTTGTAGTGGAAAAGGTGGTCCTACAAGTAAGTATTGTCTTGGTCATGTTTTAACTACATTTAGCATGTAATTTTGTAGACAGCGCCTTATTGGCAGTGTCATGGAAGTTGTTGAAATGTATCCTAAGACTTTTATTTTAAATTTAAACTACTCTTAGAAGTGTCAGAGCTAGCAGCTACGTTTACTACCTTTAGTACTCCACAATGCAGCACACTTGCAGTGTCATAGCTAGCAGCTTTTCACTGCACACTTGTTTACAGCGCACTTCCGTCTGGCACATAACTTTAATAACAAGTCTTATCGTGGAAATTCCTTTAATAACATATCACTCTGATGAAATACATTAAAAGGCACACACTCACACACACACACACACACATATAAATATATATCGTTTGGATTTCTGGGAACTTTCGCTGGAACAATATATATTTTATATGCGATATCTACGGCGCTGTGCAATGCATCCGGAAATGAGTCGAGCCCCCTTAAAAAATTGCGCACAAATTTTGTTATAGTACCGAAAGATCTTATCGCTGTTAGTGATTAATGTACACGAGTATATACTATATATAAGTAGTAGTAACATAGTTCTGTATCATGATCACATGCATCGTATGATGATGCCTTGAAGTTCCGGAATGTGGACTGACGTCAAATGTTTTAATCGATAGCAGCAGCTGACCCAAATAGAAACATTAACTAAAACCGACTTAGTAGCAGCCCCTGGAGACTAAACGGTGAAAGGGAAAAGAGTCGGACTATTGCTAAGCTGATTGCTGAAAAAAGAAATATAAAACAGAGACTGATAAGGCAGCCAGACCCATGCGATCGTGTGCAGACGTACACGTACACATACTCCTGCTCCACCAGCCAGATGGTATACGAGCAGTGTCGAATCCAAAGACGAAAAGGTGAAGACGTCTACGTGCGCTGCAGTATTTCACCACAGCAAACGGTCGATTGCCGTACGCCGTACGGTCTCTGATAAGGTGGATTGCTGTGTTATGACTGATTGTCTGCCGCAGTGAAAAGACTTTCTTATCATAGCAGCGTCGTCATCGTCATCGATGTTGAGTACCAAAGTACACCAAAGACGTCATGGTTATGACCATTTCGCCAGTGTTGACGTAATGTTTTAACTTTATTTTAGCTGTTGCCTGCAGCTTGTTAGCTGATGACTCACTCGATCTGTGCTTTGGTTATTTGAAGGCGATCAAGATCATACTGAGAAATCCTACTAATTAAATTCCCTGACGTCACACGGCAAACGGGATTAAGTAATAACTATTTGAGTTGATCTTTAAACTTATTCATTACTGTAGCGTGTCAGCTACTGAGCTGTCATCCTGATAGATACGTGAGTATGATTCATGCATTAAAAAGTAATGTGAATAGTTATGAACTGAGCACTTTGAACTACACTAAACTACCATAAAAACGTGTACTTTATAGCGTATTAAAACTGTACCGGGTTTGAGAAATGTGCAGATTAAAATATTCAAATTGCTATGGAAATTATTGTGTTTGATTTGTGTAAAAATAAACAATTCTGGAGAATACAGAATGACTATCAAAAAAAGTTGACTTTATTAGCTGTTTTTTTAGTTCTTTGTGGCGCCGTTTGTCATCGAAGATTTAAGCTTGAATTAATACAAAATTTTTGCTGAAATTCGTTTCGTGTCTGTTTCTTGTTTTGGCCAAAAGCAAAAAGTGCGCTAGACGTTGTCTGGAATTCCCCAAGTAAATGAAAAGAAAGCCAAATACAATAACAACTCTAGTCACTAGGCGGCAGACGCGAAGCGACGTGCGCGTGTTCACAAAAAAAAACTAAATAAAACAAGAGTTAAAGTTGAAGATGAAATAAAAATTAAAAAAATACATAAAAAATAATAGCAACAAATATAAAAGTCAAGTCAGAGCACACAATGAATAAACTGAAAACCAGTTGACTGGAGACGTCGCGCCGACAGCAGCAGCAGCAGCTACGGCAGCAGCGGCAGCGGGCGGGGCACTTTAAGCCACACACGCGCCACTGGAGCAATTTTCAGCGCGTGAGCCAAAAGCAGCGCAGTCGCAGTCGCAGCGCAGTCAACGGAGTCAGCGTCGTTGTCGGCGGCGCTTTTGTCATAGATTGTCATTGTCCACGCGACTGCAGCAGCTGAGTTCACACGGCTCATTGTGTTTCGTTGTTTTTTTTGCCTTTGTTTTTGCTTTTGTTTTTGTATTTGCCTTTTTTTTTATTTCTGCGGAATTTGCGGCGACATTCCCGTTGAGTGCCGTATATGGTGTAGCTGAGTGTGACAACAAATAGATACAGTGGAAACTGCTAGAAGAGAACTGAACTAGAGTACTGAAATGAGCAGGAACAAAATGGAAACTACAGTCAGCTCGGTCTAAGGGAGCAGTAGAAAGGCAATGAATGTGCTGGTAGGTTAAGAAAAGACAGTTTAAGAATTTGGGGGCAGGGTTATAAACAGAGTGTGTTGATAGATACAGCAAGGACTGCTCAGATATACTTTTGAGGTTTGATAGCTAATAAAATGAATTAGAGCTACATTTAAAACTACCTAAGAAAGTCTAAAAGAGGTGAGCTAGTTGCTATAACTATTTCTAGGATCAGTTTTTAGCTTATATCCGTTTTTAAAAACAGCGAGGACTGTATTAAAAGATGTTTTCTTATAAAATACCAAAAAATACCAAAAATACCAATAAAATACCAAAAAAATACCAAAAAATACTTAAAAAAAATACCAAAAATATGCTAAAATTATTTATGGACGAGTTTTAGCTTATATACGTTTTAAGATAGCGAGAACTGCATTTAAAAATATGATGAATCTGATGAAACACTAAAAAAAACCAACAAAATACCAAAAAAATTCCAAAAAAATACCAAAAAAATACTAAAAAATACCCAAAAAAATACGCAATTTCTGGACAAGTACCAAAAAATGCCAACAAAATACCAAAAAATACTAAAAAAATACCAAAAAAAATATCCTTAAAGCTGACTAAAAACGGCTTAGAAATCAAAAGCTGTAAGTTTCATCTCCAAACTGCAGCAATATTTTATAGAGTTACCAAAGAAAGGCTTTATAGGCAGCTCCACCTGTACCTGGTACAGTTAAATATCACCGCAACTGTCACGTTGAGTTCCAATTTGACGCTGACGTTCTGTCAATTAGTGCACCACCACAAGTACCGGTACCAGCACCACCGACGCCACCGCAACCTGCGCCGCCCTCAGCACCGCCAGCACAACCTTCATGAGGCATGTGAGTGGGTGTGGATGTGGGTGCAGGTGTGGGTGCTTGATTGATGTTTAAGTCAAAGCAGCCGACCCACCAACCACACCAGCTGTAACCCCTCCAGCCACCTGTAGCACCTCCAGCAAGTGGCGACAGGTGCCACCGCCGTTGTTTTTAGCGTGTTTGCACATGCTTCGGTTTTCCCCCACAATATCGCCAGCGGATTCGATAAAATGGCTCATAAATCAAACTATATATACGATATGTAAATATGCATTAGTGTTTGTGTATCTGTATCTGAGTATCTGTGTTCTATTTTATTTACCCACAAAAAAAAATTGATGAACTTCAGAGCTAACAAATTGAAGCAAAGCTTTAGATAAATTATTTTGATTCTCAAATTAGGCAAAAAAAAAATATATACGAATAAATGAAACTACAAAAAAAAGCCCTGAAGACGCGAATCGTGGCACGTTTTGGTCATTACGACTTATTTTGGCCATCCCAAGTCGTTAACCAGCTTTCAATTGTTGTTCTTACTGCTGTTGTTGTGCACACACATACACACACACACGCAGAAAACGCAGCACGTTCCTCGGGAAAAACAACAAACAGCACAATTTTCTGTATAAATTTTATGAAGTTTTTGTTTTTCCTTTGCCAATTGGTCGAAATACTTGCATAACCCGTAAGAAGCCGTCATAACTGGTTCAGTGTACAATTTTGTACTGTCAGATGGAATTGAGCTGCTTACATAAGCCATGACTTTGTCACTATTTTAAAGTGTTCTAAATATATCGTATGATATGATATATACATATATACATTTATATACATATCGCTGTAGTTGTCATTTTACATACTGAAGTCGTCATGAAAACTGAAATACGAAGCGACATTTTCAGTTGGGGATAACCGTATTATGACGAATTTGAAAGCACTTACCTTGCCTTCAATTTGGACAGGCACATTAAGTAATCACACCTTAATTAATTCTACAAAAATTATAGCAGCTCATGTGAGCAAGAAAATTATATAGTTCTTGATAAAGTATATATAAAAATATTAAACTTGAGGTATAGCTATGAAATTTATTAAGCAGAAAATGCTGTAGGTTCATTCAAAACTATAATTATACAATTTTTTTTTTTTTAAATTATTTAAAAATATATATTTTTTTTATAAAAAAAATAGTTAGAGCTAGCTAAATATATTAGGGTATAAAGTGGCACAAAATAATTAGCTTAGTGAGGCTTTTTGGCCTATTATTGGTAGTATTCTAATGCACTATAGTAAGATATAGATAGTAAGATAGTTTGCACATCCCTCTTCGCTTACGTAGGGTGCATAAAGTCCAAATTTCAGTTAGGGGAGCAATAACTTCTCTAGGGCGATAACAAAAAATTGGGGAAATTGCACACTGTCAACTTAATCGCAGTGGAATTCAAAGTCAATGCAACGCTTACATAATTTGCACAACAAATCACCACACACGCACGCACACACATGCACTGACACACACTTATGACTTACGTAAAAGAAGGTGTGCTGGACGATGAACAGAAATGCAAAAGAAAAGCAAGAGCAAAAGGGGAGAGAGAGAGAGAAAGAGAGCGCGAAAAAGAAATTTCACAACACAACCTCGAAAAAAATAAATAAGACAAGTGAGAACGAAAGAGATCGACGCAAAGATACACTGCAGATAAATTCCAGCTATTTAAAGATGAATAAAAATAAATTACAGCTTTGACTGATCTGTTTGATAATTCAGAGTCATGTGTAGATTTGCTGCTACTGATCGGCAATTACTTAATACACATGTTATTTAAAGGGCATTGAAAAGAATGTAAAACTGTCACGCGCTGTAAATAAAATATTGATTGGCAATAAATAGCAGCAAAAAAAAAAAAATACGAAACACATTCAAGATCGAGACTGTCCAATTAAAATGTGTAGCGTGGACTACAAATATAACACATAGCGTAGTAATGAAAGTAATTGCTATAGTTGCGAGAGTACACAAACAACATAATGAATGTGATGCAGAAAGCAAGAGCAAAAGTCAACGAAGACGACATGAAAAATAACAACAGCAACAAAAACTGCTTGCAAGTAAACAATCAACAGACGACGGCCGGACAGCGGAAGAGAGAGAGAGAGAGAGAGAGAGAGAGAGAAGAGAAGAGAGCGGCGTATGAAGATTGAGCGGCACGTGCCGCAGCTAGCGTCTGCGGCTGCGTCAGCGTAAGCGTCAACGCCAAAATGGGGGCTAATAGTAAAGAGCAATAACGACGGCAGCGGTAGCAGCAGCAACAACAACAACAGTGAGAGTAAATGAAAATCACTACAACAGCAGCAGCAACAACAACAACAACTCTCATTTGCACACAGGCAGGCGACGTGCAGTTGATCGCGAAAGCGCAAGTCGACGATCAATCGGTGACTCTTTTTTTTTTTGGTTCTTTGTGTTTTTTTTTTTTTGTTTCATTCTTTTTTTTGTTTGCTGAATTACTGTTGTTGCTGCTGCTGCCCTGGGGGTTAATGGAGCATAATGGCGCGCTTAATTAGAATGTACGAAGAGCCAGAAATCGAGTGGTGCTTAAATTATCAGCACCACAGCGCAACTGCCTAAAATGCGCGTGCTTCTCTCGCATGCCAAGTGACTTACTTATTTTGACAATTGATTTTGAAATATTTACACTAACCAACAAGAATTTAAATACACGTTAACATTTCAATATATAAATTTCACTTTTAACATTGAAGTATTCTGACTTTATACAAAATTATTATAAATTTCTTAAGACTTTTTTGATGCCTTTTAATACAACTGTTGTAGTCTAGTGTTAAATGTGGCCTACTCCCGCTTTGTTTGCTCTGGACATCTGTTTGCTGTTTACAAAGCTCCCGCGAGGAGACGACGGGCAGTCGGGAAGACAGCAGATCACACAGGCACTTCGTGGGCTACACTACGGGGCAAGGGCAGATGTCCCGTGCCCGTGTCTACTGGCTTTATGAGGGTAGAGAGTCCAGGGGACTGGAGCTTTGCTGACGCACGAGATGATTATCAGAGCAACGGGAGGGCGACAGCAACGGGCAGTGAGGTGAGTGTAGGGGGGCGTGGCGGCAATCAGTACCCCTAACACGAGGAGCCACAGTGTCAATTGAGCGTATTGTACTTGTACTGATCAAGCTCGTGCCGATTGTGACGGTCGGGCGATTAGTCAAACAGTCGAACGGTCGAGCGTCCGTCAAATTCGTTATAGCAATCATCATTAGAGCTCTGTACTGGGTGTGTGTAAGTGTGTGTGTGCCTGTCCAGACACGGCTTATTTTAGCCAAAGGTCAAGCGCAGCAGTCGATAGAAAAAACTCATCAAAATCCAAAAATAAAACGCGAATTCACGGCACGCCATAAATCAAATCGTCTTCGCATTTTGATGTCTTTTTTCTACATTTTTCTTACGAGTTAATGTTGAAATATTGAAATGTCGCCGTCTGTACCCCCAGGGCTTCAAACGGAACTAATGGACCGGCATCGTAGTTCATGTGCTGAGGTGTTTTCTCAGCTGGAAAAGTATTTCCGTTTAGCAGGAATCAGATTTCCATTGAATCTACTTTAAAACTGCATTCTATAAACAAATCGAACTGGTTCCTCCTCTCGAGCGACTGCTTAGTGTGTCTGACTAAGCGCCAACCGTTAATTGGCAATGTTTTTTACTTTAGTCTAGCCACAACTGTATTCTCAGAATCACATATAATTAATGGCATATGGCAGGCAATGGACAAGAATCGTGCCACTTGAGCTCGGTCATGATGACTTCCTATCACCTCGTCGCGTTGTAAGCAAATGCTCACTACTTACTGCTACTAAGGGTCAACTTCCCTATTTACCTCACACTCGAGTTATCAGTGACAGTTTTTCCCAGGCGGAAGCGTTCAGCGTTCGAGCGGCACAGTGACTCGGAATCAAGGGAACTTTGTCTTACACATAATTTTAGTATGTGCTAGAAATTATTAAAAATTATCAGACATAAAAAAATCTATTTCAAAAATTATTACTTTAGTTATTTTTAAAAAGATTTTAAGGGTATAGTTTTTTAATAATAATAATTTATGATTATATGATTTAAATTAAATTTCTTGTTATATCCTTTGTATTAAATATATGATCGAATATTAATTTAGTACAGCTTTAAAAAAAAATCGTCAGTTAACTCTAGACTTATTGAATCACTAAGGGGACTCACAGCCTTTATTTGAAATTATGAATTTATTTATTCTTTTCCCAGAGTTTATTGACATTTATTTATATATATTATAATCCTGATAAATTTCAACGAAGGGGACTTACAACTTTTTATTTAACAAACAATTCCAGGATTGTGGGAAAAAATATCTTGTTCAGATTTTCCTATAGCTTGTTGACATTTCTACTTACTAATAAAAGTGTTTAATTTGCATGCCTAAAACCAACAATGATTTTGAGTAATCAAACTCTGGTGTTAGAATCATTAAAAGTAAAAGGGGATTTACAATTTCTTAACTGCTGTTCTTAGCTGTGTGCATATAATTCTTTGACACACTGTGCGGCTTGTCTTACACAGGCAAGGTCAAAGGCTGACATTTTGGCACTGGCAAAGTCTGTCTACGTTATTAAGGTCATCCTGCTTTGAAGTTCGAGATCTTGGCGCCATATAAAAATACCAAAGTCGGCGTGACTATAACCGGGGGCTTTACGTATATTGGTTTTGGTCAATTAACTACGCCAATGATCAGACTAAGTAGTTTGTTTACCTAGACGCTGTTTCAGATCCGATTAGATTAAGTCGCTTTGTACTATCATGATTGATGGTTTATTTTTAGCTAATTTGGATTATTAATATTTTTACTACTTGCTGTGCTAATCAACACATTTGTGGGGCCAATCGTTCAGTTCACACTTATTTAATGTATTATTTATTTTGCTTCTTTGTTTTTTTCTTGCTTTGTACAAGTTTTATTTTATGACAGACATTTAATTGAACTTTGCATTCGAGTGGTACTTTTGGGTATTTTATTAGCCAGACGGGGGGTACTACACTATTTTTTATTGGTATCAAAGTCTTGATACGGTCTCGTAACGCTTAAGGTTTTATACTAGCGATTGACGTCTTTAGACTGCGACTAAGGTAAGTTGTACTGGGCTAAGTGGGTTTGTAGATATGATATTATAGTTGGAGTCTTTAGCTTTAGATGAGCAGGGGATTTACATAGTTATAGTTTCTTATTTAAAACCTCTTCCTAAGTCAAATGTTCCCATACCCTCAGTCCAAACTCCTCAATGATCTATGTGAGGTCGTAAAACTGATTGAATTGCGACATGGCAACTACAACCAGCAGCTAATGCAACTGCATGATTGGTTATCTATCCTATAGCTACACTATATACATATATAACATATATTTAGCGCCAAGCCCACTCGACTTTAGCTTGGCTGAGTCAATAACACTTGCAAAAATTGACCAAGTTCCCGGGTTCAATTGTGTTCCGTTTTTTATGTTTTTTTTTGTTCTCTGCTTCTTTTTGTTCAGCTGCGCACGATAAGCACGAGCAACGCCATAAAAATAAAGTGCAAAATAAAAATTAGAAAAAAAGTAAATTACGGAGAAACCTATGAAATGGTATGCGTGACCGGTAGAACCTACAGCGATAACTCCTCCTGCTCCCTTAACTCCTGTTCGCCGACGACGCTTCCCCTTTAACGATGCGTCTCTAATCATGAGATTCTAAAATCGTGCTTGTGATTATATGGCGACAGGCGAAACGTAATGCTTATCAGCGCTACGTTATATGACTGCAGGGGGGTGTGACAGTAGAGGGGCTGGGCAGTACGTAGGCTGGGCTAGAGGTATGCCAAGGGGTAGGAGGGTTTTACAGTGTTTTTTATCTAGCTAGAGCATGACTTTTTGCGTGTGCCATGACGAATGCGCACAGTGACTACTAGTTGTACACGCACACACACACACACACACACACACACTGAAGCAATGAACTGTGCGTTGTTGAAAAATTTTCCATGATTTTGTTGTAGTAGATTTTGCTGTTGTTCTGTGTGTTTTGTTTGCAACATTTACCCCAATCGCAGTCAACTGTTTTTGCTGCTACTTTTATCAATAATTATTTTGTTGTGCTCGCGACGAGTCGAGTGTTTTTCTGCTTATCAGCACCTCTACGCACACACACACACACACACACACACACACATACCCCCCAAAGGCAGCAGGGTGGACAGAGAGGAGCGGCCACTAGAATTCTCTGGACAACAAGTCGGTCGTGTGACACAGACACAATCACGTAGGCCCCACTGTGCAAAGGGGCAAAGCTTGTGCCGTACGCGTCTATAATTAGCTAAAGTCGCGTCAAAAACAAACAAACAACAACAACAACGGAGACGAGTGTAACAATTACAGACAAGTACACAATTGCAAGGCTACCAACTGAACGATCGATCGAACGATCTATCAAAACTATACTACTATCTATATAGTTATAGTTGTTTCGATGTATTGTTGTGTTGCTATCGCAACTTGTTGCCATGTTCATGTAAACCATACCCTACCTAACTGTCTGACAACTGTCTCCTTCCTCAGTCTCCTGAACGCACACCGCCCCACGCGCCCCCCGCTGTGCACACGCAGCGCCAGCTATCGGCGCGTAGCGTCTTATCAATGCTGGTATGCCTTGGCTTACGATATAGTTTATATATTCTATGCTGTGTACATAAGGCAGTTGGCAACTGTCTGGCAAGGTTTCATCAGTTTGCTTTGTTGGTGGCCATTTTACAGACGATCTGCAGCCATAGCAGCGACACAAAATCAATGTGAAATTTTTAATGCAATTTAATGCAGCGGCCATTATTCAACTGGTAAAATAATTAAACTGGCTGGCAGTAGCTGTAGCTGGCAGTACCTGTAGCGGCTGCAGCTGTAGGGTGTTAACTTGTTTAGCGTACATCAAGTTGTTGGCAATTATGAGCTGCAGCCAGTTCGGGATGCAAGAAAAGGGCCGGAGACTTATTTTGATTCGCCATAAATGCAAATTGCAGCAGTACCAACAACAGCAGTACCAACAGCAGCAGTACCAACAACAGCAACAGCCTCAGTCAATCCCAACAGCAGCCTTTTGTGTAATTGAACAATTTGCTGCGCTGGGCCAGGCAGCTGCTGTGGCACCAACAACAACAACAAAGGAGCAGCAATGGCGTCTCAGCTCACAGTGGTACAACAACAATTAAAATCACAAATTTACATAAACTCATTTAAATAAATTCCACGTGAACGAAACTGCTTTTGTAATAAAAAATTAGTGTTAGACTTGAAATTAATTCATTTTACACTCATATCTGATTTTGTAAATTAAGTGTAAGGGCTGGAAAATGAATTTATTTAGAGCTCATATCTGATCTTGTCAAGTAAGTTTGTAAGTTTTATTATACTAAATTTGTAATGAAGTGTTTTCAGTTTTAAAAATTTAATTATATAAACGAATATATTATTTTTTATACATCTTTAATGATTTTTTAACTTTATTATGAATGAAGTGTGAAATTCAAATAAAAATATTCATATGAACTAGTTCCTCTCTTAGGTTTTATGGCAATAATTTCAATTAATTTGTTTAATTTAGTTAGTTAATAATTCCTTTTATTAAGCATGATTATTTCTTAATTCCATATTTTTTTAAATTTTTTTTAAATTTTTACTTTTATTATTACTGTAATTATATTTTTTTTTCATTCCCACTTTAATAAATATTTTATTTGATCTCTCTATATTGTATATATATTTTTTATTGTTATTTATATATTTGTTGTTTATTAAAATCTTGATTATAAATACCGTTTAGAAAATTCCTGCATTAAATGTTTTTTATCTTATCGCAATTCTCTCATTTACATATCCCAAATAAATCTCAGCTGCATGTTAATGAAGATAAGTTGTTGCAATTAATTTGAATTGTCAGTTTAATTAAGTCAAGAGTTATATTTTTGAAAATTGAAAGGTAAAAGCGGTTCCACTGTGCGTCCAGTTTCAGTTTCAGTCGCTGGGGACTCGTTGTTTATTTAGGCCCAACCGGCTACTCGTAGCAGCAACAGCCGCACACGACGCTGACAACAACAACCACGGACAGCGGACAACGGACAACAACAACAATGTAGCAAACGCAGGGCAAACAAAGGCGTTGGCCATAACAACTCAATACAAGCCACGATGCGATTGCGATCATTGTCAGGCACATCGGAATCAGGCTCTGTGCAAAGATTGCGACTGAAACCGAGACGGAGACGGAGACTGAAAACTGGTAGCCCAAGCAACAGACTCTCCATTGGTCATTTATGTTAATGGCCTTGATTTCCACATAAGTCTGCGTCTCTGTCTGTGTGTGTTCCTGCTCTCCTGGACATTAGCCAGGTGTGAACTACTTTCCACTACCGACTACAGTTTCTTTCCCCCAACCCCTTTCTCTGTCTGCCTTTGGAGTGTTGACTTTGTAGAGGCAGCTAATTAGTTGCAACTTCTAATGCGTTTAAAAGGCGCGCCCAACCAGGCGTATGAGTAATATCTCACATACTGTATGTGCACTGTCAATATTGATACAAGTATTTTGCAGTCTGAGGCATCAATTTCATTTTAGAGGAGCTCTGTTCGCTGTTCGCTGTTCTCTGTGTCAACGACTGCTAAACAAGTGCGCTGCTCCGATGTTTTGCCAATAAAGGCAAACAAGCAAGTGACGGGCAAATATTGACAAGATCGCCCGATAAAGTCAAGGCAGCAACTCTGCCAGAAACCCCAATTGCAAGCCGAAACAGTATCTATTAAGTACTTGATTCACCTGTCCAGCTGACAACACACCTGCCACCCCCTGAAAGGAAACAAATTTGCTATTGACGCAAATGCTGCGGTTCTTTTACAAATAACCACAATTGAAATGACGCGTGCTGTGACGACGCCAGCAGCAGCACCACCGCCACCGCCAGCATTACCTTCAGCACCACCTTTAGCTCCAGCCGACTGCTCGACTGTCGCTGTTCCTGCTGATAAAAGTGTTTAACATTCATTAAGATTAATAAAAGCAGCAACAGCAAAACGAGTTTCAAATAATTCGCTTGCCAGACCTGCCCCGCCCCGACCGCTCCACCCTCTTCGCTCCTCTGCCCTCGCTGGCCGTGTGCCTGGTACACACATTTTTATATCTTTACTGTGATTTTCAAATGCACAAAGCTCCACACACACACACACACCAAGTTTTATTCACTTATTATTCTTTGCCTTTTTTTCGTCTTTTTTATCAGTTTTTTTTGGCTACAAATTCACGCGACATTCCCCATAAACCAGAAACATTCTTCTTGTCTAATTTTTCAACTGGTTCTGCTTCTTAATATGCGCCAGACGTGTTCCCTCGCCACAATTTTGATTTTTTTCTGGGCTTATTTATCGCATATAATTCTCAACTTTTGCTGCAAAATTCCAATTTATGGGGTTCGCTGTGACCATACACAGTTCATTATTAACGAACTACTGAATCAAGCAGGAAACTATATGGATCAAAATATATATTCAACAAATTGCTTGTGTTTATGGCGGAATAATTTGATTTAATTTGAGTTTTATGTACCACACGTAATTGTCTTGAATTTCGTAGAAATACTCCCTTAAATTTTATTTTTATTTTACAATGTTTAGTTCTTGGCTACGATGTCGTTTGAGGCCCCAAATGTAGGCCAGTAACGCTTCATCAATGACGCAGGTAAAACCAAAATTCGAGTAGTCGTAGCGCCAGTATTGGACTTGCCAATGAATATTCATAAACATTCATTAATTTTTTAACTTTTTTTCTGCTCTTGTCTGAAACAACAAATTTGCGCTTACATATTTAAGCCGACAAATTGTTGTTGTCGCAGACATCGAATCAGATTTATAAATATTGTATGATATTTTAGCATAAACATGTAAATAAAATAACTTATTTTTGTTGTTGTTGTTACTTAAATATTTATCGGGGGAATTAGCGGAGCAGCGGTTGCTGTTGCCTGCTTAAATCGCGTTTCGAGACAATTCTAATTTGGTTCAGCAATTGTTTTGATGAACCCACTTTTGTTTGACGTCAATCGAATTATAAAAACAAATACTTATAGACTGATTCAAAAGTCGGGTCTGCTCTTCCCTCCTCCCGCTTGTAATAACTGTTGATTAAAAACTGGTTCATGCCCCCGTCCGTCCAGACTCCGCTTAGGGATTGAGCGGTTTGATCATTGAAAACCGTGACATTATTTAAAGGCACGATCAGACTGAAAATGGGAGTCGACAGTGGGTGGTACAGTGGGCCGCACTCTATGTAAATACCATACAAGATAGCGAAAGAGTGGGGAAGAGAGAGGAGGGATAGAAAGAGAACTCGCTGTTGTTTGTTTGCCTTTTGATTGCTCTGGCGACGCGATTTCTGTCAGTTTCGTTTGGGTAAATTTCCATAGCGTCAAAAATTTATTTGTTTGTTTGTTATGTTCATTTATGGATTGTGCTATGTGCTGTACTACATATAGACTATATAACAACTGCAGGGTAGAGTCAGTTAGCGCCAAGTCAAACGCACAAAAGTTACTCTATAGTAGCTGTACTAAAAGTCTGCTTTAAAAGCCTTAAAGTTCAGTAAAGTCAGGCATAAAGTTATCTATTCTATAAGTCGCGAAACTGTAAGAAATTTTAATTTTTTATACAATTTTTAAATGGAATTTTCCTACAACTTTTCATTACTTGACATGTTTACATGTCTTTTTATTTATTATTAATTTTTACAAGTAATTTTTCTATAGTTTCTGCATTTTTCAATGATTTTTGTTATCAAAGAAAATACCATTGATTAAAATATTTGTTTTATTTGTTAGTTTGATAACCTTTAAGGCCAGTTAACTGTGCTAGAGACCTTGATCAGTTGGTTTTGGCTAACCTTGATGCCAAGACTGTAATGCCCCAGGCTGATTAGTGTAGTAGAGCCGCGAGTAGGTCTCTCTTGTTAAAGGTCTGTTATCAGTGCGCCACGCTGATCGCACAAGTCACAAGTGGGCGCGCTCCCGGATTGGTGGGCTATAAAAAGCACTGGTGATATTGCGCTAGTTCGTGCTTATCACGAGTCCCCAAAACTAGTACTAACACGGCGCCATGTATGTGTAGAAAAATATTTAAAAATATATATGTATATATATTTATGTGTTTTTCTAAATTATGTTATTATCACGCGACCTTCGTCTGATTCACGTGTTGCCTTTTGCCACACGATCAGCGCGTGATCCTCAAGTCTGGCGAGTGCTGCGTCGGTAGTAGTTCAAGCGGTGCTGCGGTGGTGTGGTGGTGCGGTACGGAGGTGGTGCTGTGCTGAGTATATTTGATAAAGTCCAATTTGCTGAGCGTTGATTATTTTTGTCGTTTTATTTAATGATCGCCCAGTAACGATTATTCTTGTTGTTGTTTTGATAGTGCTACAAAAATCTTTCATTGTTCAATCGGAAACGTGACTGACACTCACGGAAACTGTGAAAATTCCATAGGAAAACTTCCAAAAAAAATGTAAAAGAGAAAAACATTACTCGTTTTATGGAAAATTTTATATGATATTTACATAGAAAATTATGACTCTTTGATCATGTTTCATTAACACCCAACTGTTTGTAACTCTACCGAAGGGAGTGTGGTTGTGTGTGTACAGGTGTGTGTGAGAGAGTGGCTGTGAGTGTTGAATGATTCGACAACGTGCCCATAAACTGTTCGCACAAATTCTAATTTGTGTCATCGTAAATAGCGTCAGGTTATCAATTAAGCTAATGATTTATGTGCCGTAAATCGAAAACAATAACAGCAAACTGGCCAAGTTGGCGGGATCCCAACGAGTAGCTTGTTATGACAAGCCGTTAATAGCTTTTCCATTACAAAGCCCCCTACCAAAAGGCTGCTGGGGATGGTGGGGGGATAGGTAGGTAGGTAGGCAGGAGGTGAGGAGAAAGCAACTTAAGCTCTGGGCCTTCAATTAACGCAGCAACACCAAATAACCACAAGCTACGTGCCCAGTTACCGTTGCCTTCGGTATCCTTTAAGGTTTTTAGTTTTTAGCCTTTTTTTTATTTTTTTATTCGCTTTTTTTTAATTAAATTTTACATGTTGGACTCGGGACGACGCCTTGGCGTTGCTTTTTAATTGAAATGTGTTAAAATTACTTTGAAAGTGTGAAGTCGCAGTTGTAGTCGCAGTCAAACTTCCCGTTCGCTTTGGCCATGCCCATATCTCGATCCCTCGGTCTCAGCGGTCTCAGCATCTCTGCCTTGGACTCGACGCTTTGTTTGCTGCCTTTTGCAATTTACGTTGTCAATTTTCACGCCCTAAAACATCAGCGGCACAGGGACAAACCGAAGACAGACACGACTTCTCTACAGAGAGAGAGAGATAGAGGGAGAGGAGGGTCGCTGGTGTCTGGATTTCCCTTTCTTCCTCTGCTTCCTCCCCTTCTGCGCTCCTCTTCTTTTTCGTTTGGTGTGAAGTGGCTGTTGATCAGTTCGAACTTCGTAACAGTTTGCTTAATTGTTATTTTTCACTTGGCTGCAATGAATACCTTTTCAGTCCCAGTCCCAGTCTCAGTCCCAGTCTCAGATTCAGATTTACGAGCTACGCTTTCATGAAGGTCTCTTAGTAGCTGTTGACTAGCGGCTTTTGGCTAGACGTGCTGCCAAAATATGCAATTTTTTGAGTCTGCAACGAGTCAAATTAATATTTAACTACACTAAAAAAAATTTGTACAGACATGTGGACAAATTTTTGTGTGTAAACTGAACATTATAATACAATTCGAATTAATAAATCAATAACCCACCTAGCATAAAGAGTACAGGGTCTAAAAAGGGTTCATAAGCGACTCATCTAGAAGAGTCACGGCTAGGGTATTTTTTTCTTCCGACGAATGGATCATTTATGATCAGAAAATTAGCTCATTTATTTATTAAAATATTCAATCAGAAAGAGGACCCAAAAATGACTCGAATATGAACGCCATTGTTTGATGGGAAATGCGACCAATAACTAATCTATAGTTAAATTGTTGTTAAAATTAAACTTAAATATTTAATTATACGACATTTTCCTCTAAAAAAATATGCAAAGTGTTTGTTAAAAACTCAATTATTTCAAAGAAATTTTTAGAAATTGCAGATTTTTTCAACTGACGAAATTGAATTCTGAGCTTAAGTTTAGCCAATATATACCCAATTTGTAGCAGTGCATATATTAAATTATTTTTAATTTCAAGGTATACAGACTGGCTGGAAATGTTTAATTTTGGTTTACTATATCGTGTTTCAGGCTTAAGAGCTGACGGATCAAATATGTATATAATAAACATTTATAATTATTTTAAAAACATTTTTTATAATTTACAAAAAATAATTTAACTATACACTAACTAACAGCAGACATTCTTTACTGCTTAATTCTACATTTTTTAGTATTTAGCAATTTTTGCTGTTATTTGCCCATGGAACAAAACAAATCGCAGCCTGTTTGTTATTGCAGCAAACCGGATACACAATTTGTACATATAACAAAAATACATATATACGTATATATATGTAGATACATATGTACAAATGTCTAAAGTCTAAAGACCATAAACAATAACGGCAAATTCCACGCGGAAAAATGCCAAAATTACACAAAACAGGCCATAAAAACAGGAGGAAAAAAATTACAAATATTTGCGTTGGCAAAAAAACAAAAACAAATTTCATTTGAATGGGCAGCAACAAAGGGTAGGAGGGGGTAAGTCAACAGCATGACTAAAGCTGATGCGAGGCCATAATTATCAGGCGAAAGCAGGCACATAAAACGGGTAATCAAACGAGAATCAAGACCTGCCCTACACAGCGACTGAAAATTGAAAATGAAAATGAAACTTGGAGAATTAATAGATAAAAGCTATCAGAGGATGACACAATTTGATAAACTTGACCTAGTTCTACCACTGGCACCACTGTCCCTCTACCCGTCAAGCCAACCTCTACCAACATTAGGCCGACCTTGCCGATAAAAAGAGGCAAACACAAAGACGAAATGAAATTGAATGAAAGCCACCGCAATCAGGATCATCGAATGTGCTGCAGACCCGCAACATTGCGTGACTGACAATGAAACCACTGTAATGACGGTCAGTACAGTGGTGCAGCGGTACAGTGGTGCAACGCTGGTGGCCCTTTGGCGTAAGCTTTCGTTTTTCGGGCCGGCAAACTCATTTCCATATTTGGACCATTCCGGTGGCTGCTCGTGTGGGGCGACCGCCAGCAGTCAAAGCTGGTAGTGTGTGTCCAGACCTATCTACCCAGGGCCTGACCTGGCCCATCGCAGTTCATTCATGTGCCGCTTGCAGCATCCCAGTTGCAGTTTTGCAGCCGTCGCCGCGGCGCACTCAATTACTATAATTTGCCTGTGCGGAGAGTCGAATCAAGTCGACTTGAGTCAAGTCGTTTCCAGTCGCATCAAGTATAGTCTTGTGCAGTCCAGCAAAGTAAATACTACTACAGCTCTGAGGGCTGTCTTCCAGCTACTGATTGAATTTCAAATTGCTCAATTTTTGGGCGCAGATTTGCGGCCATTTTCAACCAAAAGCTGCAACAGCATCTGAAAAGCGAAATTATGTTATTCCAGCGATAAACTGTTTGTTCCTCCGGCAACCGACTCTAACCGACTGCACAGCGACCACCATGTGCGTTAACTCCCGATCTCTCTCTCTATCTGTGTCCCTTTCTCTCGCTCTTCCTCTGACCCTTTCTCAGCAGCGGGTAATTAAACAGGCCCCAAATATGTTGCTCTTATCTGCCAAAAGCTGCCAATTCTAAAAATGCTCTACATTTTTGAGGTATGTTAAGCGGAGTATAGAATTGGTAACATCGATTAAAGGAGTGTTAAAAAAATTACTTATTAATAATAAAATAAAATAATATAATTATTTAAAAAATATATTAAATTGGTCTCCTTGATTTTAGAAAAAAATAAGTAAATAAGTAAAGTAAATAAGTAAAAATAGTAAGATAAAATAGGTACTAAAATTTAGTTATAATTGAGTTTAAATTAATTATCTTCAAGTTAAAATCTTTTTACTTTTTTAAGTCATAGTTAAGCTAGATTTTCAACTTAATTCACATTTTATATTTGTTTATTTTATATGTTATTACTTGTTGACTACTCAAAAGTTGTTTTTTACAAGGCAAATAAGGAAACCATAGTCTAAAAATGTATGTAAATAAAGTACACTATATTAAATAGTTATATTTTTTATCTATCTTTCTATCTATATATCATTATGAATTCATAAAAATATAAGGTAATAGAACTTTAAGTAAGTGCCTGCCTCATATTAATGATTAAATATATTTTTTATTTAGTAATTTTCATTTCAATCTTTCATATTTTATTAAATAATGGCTGCTTACAGTTTCTTCAAAAGGGTATACAAAATTCAGTCTAACACTCAATGCCTTGAACTTAATGTTTCCTCTGATTTGGGGCGCCGGATGTTATTAATTAATGCATGAAGCAGAAGCAAAGCCTGTGAGTGGCGAGTAGTGACTGCAGATATCTGGAGACCCGGCGTTATATGGTATTTATTTGTTAGAGGCGGCGGCTAATCAGCTAACAAGCCGCTCACGCCGCAGACAGAGGCTGAGATCGAAGTTTGAGACAGACCACGACCAAGAAGAAGAAGAAGACACTCTACAGCCTATAGTCTTCACTCGCTAGAATCGTGGCTTTATAAAGTTGTTCTTCAGTTTCGCATGCGCCTCGAGTTTTAGTTTTTTTTTGGTCTTTTTGGCGGCGGTTTTGCTTTGACGCGGTTTTTTCATTCATTTGCATATACGAAGACGAAAACGAATACGAATATTCGTAGTCGTACTCTTGCACATGGCTGCCAGACGCGGATGTGAAATATATATATATTTATATATGTGTATGTTCTGGTTGGACACACGCTCCAGACACGAGAGTTATGCAGAGTTTGAGGTTAGGTTTGCTGTTAAGGGGACTCCCCCTTTGAATGCTCGTAAATGGCAAACCGCAAGTGCATTTGTAGCGTTTTTCGCATCTTGTAGCTAATTTTTTGTGCTTTGTCGGTTTCCATATAGATTCCTTGACTGTTTTTTTTAGGTATTATAATTTTTTTTTAAGCATGGACTGCATTTATGCGAAATATTTCAATAGTGTGGGAATGAGCGTTGGCTGGAATTCGAAGTGTCTTGCTTGACTGCCAACTGGCGGCAAGTTGGGCAACTTTGTTAACGTGGTGAGTAGTACTATGTATGAATGAATCATTGAAGCGTTCAAGCAGAGGATGTTGGGCAAAGAGCTGACTTAAGTGGAACTAGAAGATAGATCCCATTGAAAACCATTTAAGAAGTCACCTAATGTAATTAGTATTCTTTCTTAGCCATTCAATAAACATTTTCAATATCATTTGTGCCCAACTTAGTATTAGCCTTCAATTGGTCACACGCACCACCCAAATTGGCTGGTGTCACTTATCAGCTTAGACGTTTTTGAGCCACCAATTTGGTGTCATGCTTGGCTGCCAGTTGGCTTGTGGCTAAAACTGAAACTGAACGTGTGTGCGCTCACAAAGTCAAGTGGCCTTTGCTTTGCTTGCTGGCCAACAACTATTTTGAATTGGAGTTTTGTCTATTATATGCCATACTTGTAATTGTACCTAAATTATAGCTAAAGTCAGACTATGACTATGTGCAATGACAACAATTTCGAACTGAAATGATCGTGTCATTGATAAGTTTGGCACGTGATAAGCAGCTAAGCGTGACCAGTTGGATATACAATTGGCTTAACCAGTAGGAGTTAGTTAATAGAATAGAGAGAGGGGTGGGAAAGCAGGTAAGCTAGTTAGAGAGAGAGAGGAAAGCAGACAGAGATTGTCTCTTTCTCCAAGCTCTTTTCAAATAATCTTAGCATACTTTTCAGCGCAACAGTGCGTTCTTGTCATACAATATCAGATGCAATTCTAACTCTACCAAAAATCGCTGTTCCTGTAGTAAGTCTTCCTACATATAAACTAGCCCAAGAAAATCAAGAAAACTTTCTGTAATGTTTAATAATGGGCGATGATGTTGCCCAAAAACTTCATGGCACTTGGGCACTTGCCAACTCATTCAGATCGTAGACCCTTTTTGCTGCAAAAGAGTTAAGAAATGTAAAAAAATTAAAACATCCAAGTGGTATTCATATCATTAACTAGCATCGCCTTCTGGGTAACATTATGCAATTGGCTTCTTCAACTCTGCAGACCTTGGCGTCGACGTCAACGGCGGCAAAAAGCAAAGTACAGGCCAACAGTGACTACTAGTAAGTAACTACATACATTGTGCCACTATTAACGCTCCACTGACAGCAGCAAAACACGCATTACCTACAGGTATGTAGAGGTGTGTGTGTGTGTGTGTTTTGTACTCATATGTAAACCCAAAACCGAAACATACAAATCAGCCGAATGAAACATTCATCGACAGAGCAAAATGGTAAAAAAAATAAAACACTTTTAACTCTTTTGGCTCTTTTGGAGGAGAAGCCAACGAGCGTAGAACGCTGCGAATCAGCGATGCGATTTGATGGATATTAAAATGACCGTAAAAAGGAATTAAGGTCTGACAGACTTGGCGTTCAGCCCAGCACAGCACAGTTGCAATTGACTGAACTTAAAGCCACATGGAAATAATGAAAAATATAACAAATCGTTGCAAGACATTTTTACATATTAACAGAACAAATATGACACATAAAACCCCCAAAAATACCAAAAAAATTAATTTAAAGCGCCTGCTTAATGTCGGCAAAGTTGTAAAGGGCCCACGCCCCCTTTTCTGCCCCCGAAAACGATCCGACGTACGGAAACCTAAACGACACAAATCACACGCAAGCCAACGCAGGGAAACAATCAGCAGGGGAGGTAGGGGACCGAAGAGTAGGGGGTTCGGTTGAGGGGAACTGGTCACAAACCGCAGAACTTAATTAGTGTCATGTTGTAGTCAGGCCGAGACAAACGGAAATCGGCGCAACTAACTGCAGGACGCCAATGTTGGACGACGTTGCTGATGACTGCCACATAATTTGTGCAAGTGTCAGCGGACAAAGACCAGGGCTGCACAAACAGTGTTTACGTTTTGTTCACTAAGTCAAGAATTAAAATACCCTGTGTATGGAAATAAGAAATTCTTAAAATTCAGTGTAGAAAACTAAAAAAATTTTAGTTTTTGGGTTTCCTGATAAATTCTATGTACAGAGTCTGTTACAGTTTGCTTATTATCCTGTAGTCTCTGCTACTACCAACCTAATTTAAAATTTATATTTTAATTTTTATTATGGATTTCATTTAACATTTATTATATAAATACAGGGTCTTTTACATCCTGCAGTCTTTGCAATATAACATTCAAATTTATTTATTAATTTATATTATTTCTTTTATTATAATTTATTATATAGTAAGGTTAATTTTTCAGTATTTGTTTTTGGTTTGAACAATTTACCCATTTATTTATTTATTTATTATTTTTTTGTATTTAAATTAAAATGATTAACTACTTTGTTTAATAATTTTAAGTAATAAATTTAAGTCCACTCACCATTTTTTTCCACAACACATGCCCATCCCTGGGCAGCGACACAGAACCAAAGGCATTTTCGTTATATTTGTCGGTTTGTTTGGTTTTTGACATTGCTCAGCCAGCGTCTTCGCCTGCGTCGACGTCAACGTCAACGTCTTCTTCTGCCGCTGTTGCTCTTGCTGCTGCTGCTTTGCAGTCACAAAGGGCGAAAGAGAGGGTGAGAAGGAGAGAGTGATTGCGATTGCAGCCAATTTGACTGATGAGCTACCCACACAACGCCGCAAGCTGTGAGCTGTGTGTTTGTATGCGTATGTGAATGTGTGTTTGTAGGTGTGTGCCATAATTTTCTGGCTGGGCAACGTGTGAAGTCCATCAATCGTCGTCTGTGTCTGGCGTGCGACTGGTCTACCTGTCCCTGCCCCTGCTCCCTATGCTGGCCCTGATCTGTCGCTCTGCCGCGTGGTTAAGTCAATGCCAAAAAGCCTTGTACCTGGGTGGGCATGAGATTCGTTTTCATTTTTATGTTTGCTGTCCACTTTTTTCCCTCTCTTTTTTAGCTGCTGCTGCTGCTGCCCTGCTTCGTACGGAACTCACACGTTGTCGCGGGCGCATTAATCATGAGCAGCGCTCGTCGTTTGCCCCCAAAAAATCAACAACAACAGCTTTAAAGCCGTATCTCCAATTAGCCGTCCCCAATGGACTAGCATCATGGATTGCCGCAGGATCTGCACGACAATGTGTGTGTGGTCCCAGGGACACACAAAGGTTCTTGGTGCTGCCAACTTGATTTTTTGTCGATTCATAATTGCTGAGGCAAAACCAAAATACAAAAAAAATAATAATAATAAAAAATCGTTTCAATGGTTTTTGGATTTTAGCTTTGGTTGCGCCTCGCTTGTCGCCTCCTTTATGCCAAGCTGGCCACGCGTGCGCCCTGTACACCCTCCCCCACCCCCTCGCCAATTCCACAGACAGCTGACTATTACTCACTCACACACACGACTAATTTTCCAATTGGAAAATCATGTGCTTTACATATGAAAAAGCCTGTTGCGCGTGTCGCTCGGCCAACCATGTTTCAATGTGTGTGTATTGGTGTGTGTGTGTGATGAATGTACTTATTCACGAAAAAACGCAATTATATCGGTCGGTTGCATTTCGATACATTTGGTTGCCTTACGCCGCACACGACTGACCGCGCATGTTTTCGGCTGGCAGAGCAGCAGGCAGCGAGCAGCGAGCAGAGCAGCGATCCAAGCCAAGCCTCAAATTATAGAAAATCAAAAGTGTGACCGCCACTCACACACACACACAAACACACTGGATATTATATGTACTAAACGTATGTACTTGCTTTGAATTTTGTACTCTGCGCCGGCGCTCTGGACAGACGACTTACTCTCTTACTCTTTGGCTTCCCTTTCGCCCTTTTTCTTACTCGTCTCTCCCTCTCTCTCTCTCTCTGTCTGTTGATTAATTTGCCAAAGTCAAAAGCCTTTGATAGACAGTAGCGTGCCGCAACGCTGGACCTCTAACATAACCATATTGTACCCGTTTAGCCTTACTCTCTCCCTCCACTCTCTCTCCCTCTCTCTCTTCTTTACTTTACATATTTTTTAGCAATTTCGTTTTGCGCATTTGCATTTGGATGATGGAGGCCGCACTTGTTTATGGCCCACACGTTAGCAGCGCTAGTGCAATAAGTGAGGGAGAGCGCGAGATCATCGCTATGAATGCGGATTTCATTGAGCCGGTGTCAAATACCATAAATACTGGCGATTATCAATATGAGAAAATTGGCAAAACAACATTAAAAGCACATTTTTTCATTGCTTCAAATTTACAGCTTTAAAGCAATTTCAACACATTCAACTTTGTAAGTGAAAGCACTAAAAAAAAACTTTATCACTTTTAAATAAATAGATTAATCACCGCACTTTATTTTGAGAATATTTCACTTGCAAGAAAACTTTTATATTGAACTCATTAAGAAAACAAGCGTAGACAAAACAACAACGCGATTAGAATAGAGATATGAAAAGAAATATGAAAATTTGTTACTGTAATTTGCATTGCCTATGCTGAAAGCAGTGCACTTGCATATGTACATATGTGTGTGTAGGTGTGTATGAAAGCATGCTCGCACTGCTTTGCACTGCTCACAATAAGACATGTGAGAGAGCAATTAAAACAAAGTGAGTGCAAAGAGCAAAGACATAGTCAGCTTTGTAAGAGAGCCTTGAGCTTTTCTCTGTTACAAAATAGAGTTTTAAGCTGTTACCCCAGTGTGACCTTGAAATACCTTTGTGTAACTATTGCGCTACCAAAAGAAAATCCCCGTTTTCGATTTCGGTAGCCCCCAAATTAATGCAGTTAAATATAATTTACTATAAAAATAAACATAATGAAACACTGCGAAATGTGGAATTGACACGGAATACAGGCAGCTTGCAGCGTCGCAGGCATTCCAAGCAAACAATCTCACGAACCAGCAGTGGTCGCCATTGTAGCAGTAGTAGCTCCTGGAGTGATCTTAACCCATAATTATGTATGCATCGCAGTCTGTGGATCTGAGGATCGTGTCATGAGGAACGTTTATGGCCAACAAAGCGTCAATTTGGCAACAAAAGTTCGCAGCTGCTGGTGGGTCTTGCAACTTAAAGCCGCAATATAATTAATCAAGAAATTGTATATGTGCTGAAATCAAAAAATAATCATCAATTTGGCTTTAAGCGCGCCCTGATGAGAAAGTCTTGTGTGCTGGCATCAAAAAGGCAAATCAAACTGAGAAAACACTTCTCTTTTCTTTGAATCTACAGACTGTAGTCTGCTGTCCGCAGTCTTTTGTCTGCTGTCCACTGTCTACAGTCTTCAGTGTCCATCAGTTGTCTGAATTCATCAGCATCCCATCGGCGCTACAATTTGGCGTTACATGAAAATTGCAACTGGAACTGGCGTTTAATTAGATGCCGCGTCAACAAGGTGCTAAATGGGCCTGCCATTATATAGAGTACACACGGTGTATGTGTGTTTGTGTGCCTGGGCCTGTGCCTGGGTCCAAGGGCCGCGTGGGTCGGTTCGGTCAGTGCCAAAAATGAAAGCTAACCGAGGCAGCTGTCGCGGCATCACCAGCTTCACTTCACTTCAGTTAAGGTGCAGTTGGTGTCTTCTGGAACCGGGTACGGCCCTAAAGTACCCGGCGGGCATGCGTTGCTCTCGTTGTTCGACAACGAGTTACCTTCTTGACTGCTGCTGCATCTTTTGTTGGCTGCTGATTATGCAGAGGTGATAATTGCAGTGTCCGGCGCGTCAAGATTTATTTTTTGAGCTTTAACGATGTGTTAAAATAAATTGCATATGTGAACGACAAGACAAGACTCTGCTGCAGTGCTACAGTAAAGCCTCAACACCTCGGTCTGCCTCAGCCTCATCCCAAAAAACCCACAAAACGTCCGCAGTTTGTGTACATAAAAACTTTAAGTGGCTACGCTGCCTTATTAAAATATCCAAAAAGGGGAGGGAATTCATATATACAAACTATATACACCATATGATCGAAAGCAATTCGAATCGCTGAAACTTTCGCAATACTTTCGATTTATTGCCCAGTCAAGTCAGCAGTCTAGAGCTTTAGCCACTTGTACTAACGGTCTGGTACTCCCGTAATTCAATAGGACACCACACAGCTTAACCTCAAAAATGTCTGCTCTTCCAGTGAAATTTTTGGTATTTTTGCAGCACTGCTTTTTGCCCAATTGGTAACCGGAGCTGGCCAAGCATATCGGATATTTTTTCAAACTGTTTTCCTGCCAAAAAAAAAAGGAGAAGAACGGAGGGAGCATAAAAAACGCCTGTTGCATTTGTCTGCCTAATCAGCTGTGCATAATTCGCAGCTACTGTGTACGCGCCAGGAATCAGGGCAGCAAGCGGACCAGACGACCAGAGGAGACAACGTTCTTCCGCTTGGCTAAAGCGTGTCTCCAACATATGGAGCCCACTGTCAGCGGACATTGTCTGCAGCTGTAAAAGGAGTACAATGCCTGTACTAAGACACATTTTTTTAAATTTCCTTTTTTTTTGGGTGTAGCACGTGCTCCAGTGCACATGACACCGAATCACAGCCAGAAGGTGTAGAGATTTTTAGTGCGGAAATTGATCAAACTTTTTGTATAAAAACTATTTGGGATTTACTTTGAAATTGAATTTAATATGTTAAGCAATTTGGCATAGGAGAGCAGGAAACCAAATCTTTTGTGAAGGGTTCGATCAGTCAGCGACGTCCTCGCGATTTTCCCCGAAATTGTGTGCTTCAAACATCAATGATGTGATGATGCCACCAACGTTGCAAGCATTGGCAACTTGCCACAGCTGCCGCCACCACATCCGCCCAGCTTTACTTGCCGTGATCCGCTCTGGTTCGGCAAATCTTAAAAGCTTTCAATTCTTAGAAATTTAGCAAAAGCCTAGAAACTCTATCTAGTCAGCAGAGGTCGAGCTCAATGATTTTTGTGGCGGCTTTTTGATCTTTGGCCGGTCGATTGATCGATCGGTCGTCCAGCTATCAACAGCTGCTGTCGCTGCCGCTTGTGCTGCGCCTGCTGCTAATGCTCCATCAAAGGTTTCAAATCGCGAAAAAGGTTTGAAAGCTTGCGCATGCGCCAAACATTTGGTCATTGGTTAATATGTTTCTGGGCCAGTGGGTTGTGCGCTCTTTTGCCTTTTTGGCTGGTATTTAAGTGCCAACTGTTTTTTAGCCAAACTTCTAAGAAATATTAAATAAGCTCTACAAATTTCTGCTACAAAAAGCATAGTCTGAGGCAAAGCCAAATAGTTTTCCATTCTCTTTCTTCGCTTTATCGTTTACGCTTTATGCTGCATACTTTTGGGCGGCAGTAGAAAAAACCGCGTGGCAAGCAGTGCAACAAGCAGTTCACACATGCGCGCATAAATTAAATGAGTTCAAAGCAACAATTGGACTTTGCATAATTCATTTAAGCAGACTTTCTTTTGGCTTTGAATTGTCAACATTTTACAAAGTTTATTTCGTTTCGTTTATCTTACTCAAAAGATAAGATTATGTATTTATATAAAAATTCATTATAAACCTATACACAGATTTACAGGGAAGAGGAGTAGAAAGCATGTGAGGAGCGAATTTCCAGGCGTTTTACATTTATAGGACTTTACTCTTACAGTGTAAATAGCAAAATGTGCATGAATGCTTAAAAATATCAATTGTTCCATTTAGGATTGTGTAGTTCAGTTCATATACGACCTAAGCAGCATTTACAGCATGCGATCAATCCATTCAGTAAGATTATTCAGTTGTGTGTCCTTGGCGGAGCTCTCAAAGAACTGCACATTCTGCGAAATGTGCGCAAATTCAAAATCACGTCCTGATTTGCCCAAATAGATGGGTTTGTTCACTTCATCATCGCCCACGGACTGCAGTTTGCGGCTTCTCGTGTCCCGCACTGTGTGACTGCAAGGCATTTAATTAAAATCAGTTAATCCATGAGGTTTTATTTGAGTTGACTTACATTTCCTTCTCCAACAGAGTCTTGATGACTTTTGCGCTCTTGGCCGTCGTCATATCCTGCTTGTTGCACAAAATGAGCACGTTGCACGGCTGCGTGGCACTGTCCGAAAGTATGGTGTAGAGTGAGCTGTAGAAAGGGAAAGTTGTAGAGGCTAAAATCATAGATTTGACCACTTTGATGACTTACTCTGCCACGTCACGAATGTCCTTTTGCACAGTAACCGAATCGACCACAAATATGATGCCCTTGGCATTGCGTTTGTACAGCTCAAAGCACTTGTCGCGCACGCGATAATGTCCGGGAATGTCGATCAGTTTGCCAGACGAATGTCCCGACTTGTATTCACCCACATTCTCTTTGATGGACGTGAAGGTTTCCGGAAACTTGCCGTGCACTAACTGCATAAATATTGCACTCTTGCCTGCCTCACTCAAGCCGGTCAACAGAAAGTCACGTCTGCCCGCCGAGCGTCGTCTCAAAATGACAAATAACGCTGAAAATAACAACAAAGTGGAGCATCGTCAAAACTGTTGTTGTGTCCATCTACGTGGCGTGGCCTCCACTTACCGACTATAAGGAAGCCCAAAAGAAGTGCTATCACTATGGGCGTGAAGTTGATCTCTCCCAGCTTAACTGGATGTCTTTCGCGGATATTTGGATCTAGTTTATCCATTTTATTGAACTAAGTTTGTTAATAATGCAGTTTTCCGCACCTGAATTAAAAATAAAATAAAACTCTGCTGGTGATGGCAAAAATATATCGATAGGAACACTTATCGAAATGGATTGCAGGAACCAGGGCCGTAGTGCGCACATTTTAAATCGCTCAAATGGAATAATTAAATTTGGTAAGCAAATCAAAAATACTTCTGATAAAAATTTATTAGGCTTAAAAGTAAAGCAAAATACTCTTTCGTTTTAATTTATAAATTTATGAAAATATACCCTGCTCTTATCTTTTTAAACATATGGATTCGCTTACGATATTCAGTATCGACTAGCGCCTTGTTTTAAATTAATGAACACGTTTTGGGAAAATAAATATTTAACTCATTTTCTGTGTGAAAATACACTTCTGTTGTTTGTATTTGTTATTAAAATGGTTGTTTGCATTTGTCATGCAATGTGAAGCCAAGCACATTAAGTATATCGAGCACACTTTAACAGTCAAACTTATCTTATTACAGTAAAAGTCAAAATTACAATTCCTAGTCCCATACAGATTACTTCTTTACCAAGCCGTACAGTAAACTAAATGTTAAATTACAAGAAAACGCCCAAACGGGCACAGAAATTGCATTATACACGCCCGTGGGAAAGCTCAGCAAACCGCCCAGCGGCTCCAGGCTGAAACTGTTGTCAAAGATCATCACTGGTGAGCTGCGATTGCGGGCACAGATAATGACAACAATAAGCGAAAAGAGAACTTTGGATACATAGTAGGCCACTGTATCGATGGTTGACTGTTTAAGGGCCTCCATTTGCTTGGTTAGTTTAATTTTGGTCTCGGCGTCGGCGACTTTGCGCTCCGCACGCATAGTTTTTATTTTCTTTGCATATTCGCCGGCGTGTTCAGCACTGTGCACATTATCCAACTCCTCACGTGCTGCGTCCAGCTCTGTTTGCATTTGCTGTGAGACTGTTGTACTTTTCCTCCAAAAACGAGATACTTTGAGCTGCAGTCGAAATAAATATATATTTTTGGTTGATTTGTTGTGCCTTCCCGTGTTTACTTACGTAGTTTCGTAAGAAGTCTGGCAGGAGCGTGTTGATCAGGCACAGCAGCGCTATCAGTATAAACAATTGCATTCTGCGTTTGTGTGAGTTTTGTCAAAACTAAAAAAAAAACGAATTGTGTTGTTAGACTTGCTATTCTTGCAGAGGGGAATAAAGCGAGAGCAGAGAACAGCTGATTGCTGCGTGCGTGCAAATACAACCCTGTCAGTACCAGGGCTGGCAGCACAACTAACAACAGCTGTTTGCCGGCTTAACACTTTGTACTAGAATATTCGTGAAATTTTTTTTAATTTCTGTGTGAGTTGAAATGAATAATCAAAGCGATGGAAGATAGCAACGAAGAGGTAAGCAAATTAATTCCCCAAATCCCACAAATGAAATCAGCAGACGGCGTGTCTTTTCAGATTGAACCCTGTCGCAGCATTGGCCCACATGAGCTGGAGGCAGTTAAAAGTCAGGCAATCATCAAACTTTCGCCTGTTCAAGTGCCTGCGCACTTTAAGCGTCTGGAATGTAACACCAATTTGAATCTACCTCCACTCAATTGGCTGACCACCTCGCACAGCAGCCATGGACTGCATCAGGCTCTGTATCAGAACGCGGGCTTTGCCAGCTTCCGACTGGGCCAAATGTTTCCCGATTGTGTTGGCGAGGTGGATGTCGTATCAGATGCGGAGAATATTAAACAGCTACTGAAACTGCCTTACAGTGCCAAGAGTGCTATAAGTATGGTTGTACACAAGGTGGGCAACACTCTGCTACTGGATGAGTTCGACATCCAGAAGTATTTGTTGCGCAAGGCGGATGACGATTGGAAATGGCTGCGCACCTTTATCCTGGAGCACATTTTGGCCTATGGAGATGAGCAGCACAATTTCTGCCTTAAAGAGCGCTCCCGTGAGGCATTGCAAACAAAGAATTTGCTTTCAAAGTTTCTATACCATAGTCTGAAGCAAACCGATTGCGCGGAGTACGATGTTAATGGACCAACACAATTGACCAGCAGACGCTCCAGTTTGCCAATCATTGGACCAGTTCTACCAGAACCCAAGATTGAGGAGAATGTGCCCGATCCCAAGTCGAGTCATGCCTTTAATCGCAACGTTGTGTGGACATTCGAGGACATTCGCATGCTTATTGGCACCGATATGCCCATATTTGGTGGTCCCAATAGACCCTGTATCAGTTTGCGTCTGCGAGATGCCGCCCAGCCCATCAATGTGTTGACAGGCATTGATTACTGGTTGGATAATCTGATGTGCAACGTACCCGAGGTGGTCATGTGCTACCATTTGGATGGCATTGTTCAGAAATATGAGATAATCAAGACTGAAGATTTACCCTATCTGGAGAACTCACAATTTTCACCCCAGGTGGTGCGTAATGTGGCCCAAAATATCTTAGCTTTCCTCAAAGCGAATGCCACCAAGGCAGGCCACACCTACTGGCTGTTTAAGGGACGCAACGATGACGTGGTCAAACTCTACGATCTGACTACGCTCTGCCAGACTCAGAGTAAGGCTACTGAGAAGTCGGAGAGGCCAGAGCAAGAACAACAGCAGCAAATGAATCCGTTTACAGTGCCTGTGGGCATGCTTGCTCTACTCCGTGGCACGCAACATGAAGAACACACTGAAGCAAATAACTCCCAAGACGGCGGGAAATATACGTGCTCTGCTGGACAACTGCATCAAACTGTTGCCCAAGGAGCAGTACCCACAGATTGTGAGCTCCTCTCATTATATACTCTCTGATTTACATGTGCCGGCAGGAATTGATCCCAAGGCGCCTAAATTCAATGATCCGCAGTCGTTGCTTGACGACGACGAGGATGAGGAAGAAGAAGAGGAGGAGGAGGAAAACTATGAGGATGAGTCTCTGGACTTTGTACACGACAAGTACTACCAAAGTGCTGCACAGAGCGGTGGCAAGGCTAATGTTGCTGTGCGTCACATTTGCGATGCTCTGCGGGATTTTAAATCACACGCAAAGCAATCTAAGCCAGCTCCCTTAATTGCTGACACCGTGGAACGTTGCAACATTTCGCTGCAGCACATAAGTGCAGGCATCTCCTGCCTGCAGTACTTCAATGGCAACCAGGAGGAGAAGCTCAAGGAGTCGGAGATGCATGCCAAGCAGGAGGAGAAGCAACGCATTCTGCATGAGGAGCAGAATCCCAACATGGCAAAGCCTTTCAATGCCATACCACTGCCCTATGAGCAGCTTAAGCTCGCTCAGCCACCGTCTGCATCCCCAGCGGAGTCTCAACGGTTGAAGAAACGCACCACAAAGACCAAGAGCAAGCGTAGCAAGTCCAAAGAAGTGGCCACCACTAGCAGCAGTAGCAGCAACATCACCACCAAAGCTGTGAGCACTCAACAACTGAGCGCCAAGTTTAATACACAAAACTTTGGCTCCTGGAATGTGCATCTAAAGCTGCTGCTCCTAGAGAAAGCGTGTCTCACCTATGCCACTCTGGCAGAGCATCACTACGAGGCCCAAAGCTATGGCTGCACTCTCCAAGCCATTGAGTTGGCCTGTCGTTGTCAGCAGGTGCTCAACAAGTATATGGCCAATGTGGTTTCACAGCAGAGCTGTCTGCTCGGTCGTGCTGGAGATTGCTTCTTTCAAATGTCGAAGCATTGGAGTGTCATCGAGCAGTATGTGCAACAATATGAGCAGGCGGGATGAATCCACACGTCTGATTTCCCTTGAGCTGGCACAGGAACTGGAGGAAACGGAGCTACTCAGCCTGGCTCCCGTAAAGAATGTGGAGCAAGTGATGCTACACAGCTGTAAGTGCTATGAAGATGCACTGGAGCATGCTAAGAGCACAGAGAGCAATGAGCTGCTGCGTCGCCTGGGCAACGTTCGCAACGAGCTGGGCCTCAAGTACATGTACTCCGCCCAGGGTGAGTTTACTTTAAACCTAATTTAAAGCCTTCCACTAAACTCTTTACTGTTACAGAGGAATATAGTCTGATGAAGCGAAAAGCTGAAGAGAAGCAGGCAGCAGCCGAGGAGACTCCAAAGGACACCTCCAAGGACAATACAGCTGAGAAGGAGCCACTCTATGTAACACTAACAGTTAATTCCTATGATTGCCTGCGTCGTGGCATTGAGGCCTTTACTGCGGTCAAGGACAATGTGAATCTGGCATTCCTCTACTGCAACATGGGCAGATTCATGCGACTGCGTGCGCATCTAACAATGCCCAACGAAAGGTGAGATCTAAATCTTTTCAACTGGTCCTCTATCGCTCTCTAATCCTGCCTTACCCACAGCACTATTGCGCTGGACACACAGAAATCATTTTATAATGAAGCGTTTAACTACTATGAGAAGGCTAAGGACTGCCTGGACACACGCAAGGCAAATGCCGAGCTCTGGGATCTAGTGCAGTGGGAGTTGTCCACCGCCACATTTACTCTAGCCAAACAGCTGCAGGACTTTAGCGTGGCCGACAACAATAGTCTGGCCGAAGCGTCCAAAGAAGTGCTTGATTTGCTGCAGAAATCGTTGCGTCTGTGCGACGTGGAACACGCCGGCGCACGCCAGGTGCTCTACAGCTTCCGCTCGGGCTTGATACACAAACGGTTAGATGAAAAGATACTATGTAGACTAGTTAATCTGTAACTTGTTGTATCTACTTGTAGCATTGCCTCCTTTCACTATGCACAGCTGCGTGGTTACGGCGTTGGAGAATTGTCGCAGCTGCCAAAGGCAACGCTGCAGTTGTGCAAATATCACTACGAGAAGGCCACGCAGATACTGGAGGGCCTAAAGGAGGTGGGGGACTTGTTGGTGGTGCAACTGGAGCGCATTTCATTGCATGAATTCCTAGCTGAAGGTGCGTCAAAAGTTTTGAATTACCAAAAACACAAAGTACTTAAAAACTTTCATTGCAGTTTCCACACACGCTGCACAGAAGCTGAAGCAAATGCAATTGGCTTTGGACATTTGTTTGCAGTGCCAGTGTATTTTTGGCCACGTCATCGATACTAACAGCAGCGTACATATTGACGATGACGAATTCAAATCACATTTGACGCTCTATGAGAGCCGCTTGCAGAATGCATTGAAAACGCTCATCAAATTGCTGTTAACAACCGGCAAGGATCCCAAACAGCTGTCGGCATTGTACAAGCGCATGTATATGGAAACCTTGACTGGGAAACATGGCATAGGCGCACAGCAATTAACAACAGCAGCCATATCGCGTTCACAACATTTGCACACGCTGTTAACCCGGCTCAAAGCCATGTGCGGCGCTCAGCCAAACAGCGACTAGTCTCTCGCTTTAAAGTCTCTTGTCTCTGTAGAAGTCTCAGGTAGCGCTCAGTACGTGTACGTGTCGTCTACGAGTTTATACAAAAATTCAGCACACATGCATTGACCTGGCTTATTTATTGATGTATTTCATTTCAATTTCAAGCTATTTATTTTTGGTTATAGTGATTTTTAGCCCCGCCTTTGGCATGGACAACCACCGGCCAGTTCCTCCGCCTCAGCATTAAGTTGATACGCTGCCAGCGCCAAAAGCATGGCAAATGCAAAGATCTGTAAAAGGAGCACACACACACACACATTAGGATCAATCGATTATCGATCGTTTATATACATCACATCTTACCTTTGAGCACAGACTAGGCATTTTAGGTTTTCTGTATACAGTGGAGCGGTCGCACGGCTCTTATAAAGTCGCGTGTCAGCCACGAGACGTGCGCCAGATCATGATTAGCGTGTGGCTCTCAAGTGCCAAGTGTTGGCCACTCTGCTGACTACATTCTGTATGCAATCTTTCACAGCTTCTGTGCTGTTAAATATGTTGTTGAACAAGCGCTTGATGCTCGATTAAACGGGTCTCTGATTCTCAGTCTTAAACTTAGTTAAGTGCTCACTCAACTGGAGTACGGAGAGATTTAAATCAGCAGTAATAAGAACTTGAATTGTTTAGCTATAAGCACACTAGTAATTATATTTAATAAAAGTTTGTTTAACTAACTCAAATGCCGTACTTAATAACTGTAGCGCATGGCAATAAATTCAAATAATTTTTATTAAGTTTGAATAATTATTAAGTGCTTAGCGGGGCAGAATTGTATTTTTTTCTGTTGCTCTGTTTATTGTTTAAAGTTTATAATTTTATTGTAATTTTATCGTAATTTTTTTGCTTTTGTATATAAATTCTACCAACGCAGCAGAAAGTTCAAGTCAATGCCTTCAGTGCTAAAAAACTGTGTCAAGCTCGCCACAGTGGGTCGAGTGTTGATGAATAATGGAGCAAACTAGACGCCCACACTCACACACACACACATACACCCAGTCACACCTACTGCCAGCTATGTGTGGGCACGCACGAGTCATCCAAGCTGAGGTTGCATAATGACGACACGGGAACACTCTCAGACACCTGCTATCTGGACCCGAGCCGAATTTGGTTGGACTCAGGGCGGGACGACATGCACGTCTCGGTAGCTGTAGCTGTAGCGGCGACGTCTTTAGATTGCAACACAACACAAAGAAAACTTCCACAACGAGACAGAACAGATCGTCTGCAAAGCAGAAAATGCAATAACCAAACTTGCATCATGTTCGTCACGTAAGTGCCTGGATTTTTACTATATAAACATAACGGCTCACTCCAGTCAGACATTAGTTACCTGTTCCAAGACAAACTAAAACAAACCAAACACAAAATGATGAAGTTCATGGTAAGTGTCCGCACATCCTGCATCCCAACCACTGACAACATTCACTAACTGTCCACCTCACTTGTACCCTACAGTGCCTTTTCGTCTGTGCCATCGCCGCTGTTTCGGCCTCTTCCTATGGTCGCCAGGGATACGGCAGTGCGCCAGTTGGTGGCTATGCCTACCAGGTGCAGCCCGCTTTGACCGTCAAGGCTATTGTGCCCGCCGGTGGATACGGTGGACGCAGCGGTTATGGTGGCGGCTATGGTGGCAACAACTACGGACGCAGCGTTGAGGTCCCAGTCTCTGCTGTCTACACCTCGAACAACAACTACGGTAATGGCTATGGCGCACCCGCTGTCGATCGTCAGGCTATTGGTCTGGCCAAGCTCTCCCTGTACGCTCCCAATGCTGGTGCACCTCTGGTCTGGAAGGAGCCACGTCAGTATGTGCACCAATCCTATGGATCTCGCCAGAGCTATGCTCCTCAGACCAGCTATGCTGAGCAGGCTCAGGGTGCATCCGCTGCTGCTGCCTCCTCTGCCGTCGCTGCCGGCAAGAAAAACGGCTACAAGCAATCCGGCTATTAAGCGAACCAAAACTTAGTAAACCCAACAGTGAATAGCACTAAGACATCCTTAAGGATTCAATAAAAACAAATCCAAAGTAAACATAAATCATTTATCTACTTATTTGGGGGCACAATGGGCAGTGAGCTTTAACCTACTGTAGGTTAAATCTAAGCTAAGCTTTAGCTAGAGGAAAGCTCTATGAGTTAAGGTAAAGCTAAGCTTTTTGGAACTAGGTTGCGGTCTTAAAAGCTTTTGTGGAATGGACTGTACATTCCTACTCCTTAAAATTATATTGCTCCCTAAATAAGTTTATCATGAACTTCAATTTATAATTCTCATTTCAAGCCAGTAGTTTTAGCCGTCTCTTCCGGCCATGTCAACAGCTTACTAGCTGGTTGCTAACTGCCACTTCAAGCCACAATAACAACTAGGAATGTGCAAATGTTTAAATTTGTAATAGTTTTTGAAACAATAAAAAAATTGGGGCTACAAAAAAGTCGCACACGTCGTTCGTGAGCTCTCAATGAACTGGGTCTGACATGTGTCGGAACCGTCGAATCGAGCACCACCGAGGGTCCGTTGCCGACTTGTGGCTATTATCGGTGCAGTGGCAATACATCGAGTTACCCAACGAATTTTATAACGCCACGAGTATATAGACAATACTAGTGCATAATGCTAGCCTTTATGTACAATTATGAAATCTATGTTACTCGATTTGGTTTGTGTGTGTATGGGTGTGTGTGTGTATTATAATTAATATTTTATAGGGTGTGTCACGTAAATATCTAGTCTAATTTTTGCATATAAAAGCAAGTTTGGCAGGCAAGTAAATCATAGTTTCATTGATTACTACAACCAACAAAACTAAACATTCAACATGAAGTTCCTGGTAAGTAATCCCTGTCCCCTAAGCAACTGGAGGCAATCAACTAATCCTGCCATTTCCCTTTATAGATCGCTTTCGCTACCCTCGCTCTCTTCGCCGTGATCAACGCTAACCCCTATGGCGGTGGCAACCGTGGTTATGGTGGCGGCTATGGCGGCTATGGCGGCGGCCGTCTTGTCTACGTTCAGGAGCCTTCCTACGGACAGGGTGGATATGGAGGACGCGGTTACAGCCAGCCCCTGTACTCCAGCAACTCCAACGCTCGTGCCGCTGCCGCCGCTTCAGCCAGCAATGGTTCTATCCGTCCAGGCAACTACAGACAGTTGGCCGTCCAGGGCTTGGAGATCGATGGCAGCTACAACGCACCTAGCCGTGGTTATGGCTCTGGCTATGGACGCGGTGGCTACTAAATGTGGCAACCATTAAACCAAATGGTTGTTCATCAGTAACGCTGTGACTCAATAAAGACAATGCCGCTGAACATCGTGGAAAATGTTGAACAAAAATTCTATAATTCTTTTTATTTAAACTTGGGTTGTGTGGGCAAAAAGTGTTGCATACTTTTGAGCCTTGCACTTAAATAGACTCGCCTCAGTTGGCGAAGAGAGTAAAGAGTTGCAGGAACGCCAAGTGAGGGAAATATGAAACAAAAGAGATTTAAATGGAAGCTTTAATAAATAGGCAGAAAAATAAATAGATAGTGAACAGTAAAGCAACAGCACGCAGGCAGCATTTTATTGCCCTCCTCTTCTATTACACACAACTAAGCTTAAGAGAGTCAGAGAGGCACACACACAACAGCAAGCAGTTTTATTCCTTTCCAGCTGCTTGCTTTCTCATTCGTAATAGTAGTCAAGCAGAAAGACTGTTGTATGAGCAGCAAGCAGTGCAGTCTTATCCAGCTGTGCATATGCTCTCCCACTCCAACTGCTGCCTGAAGGAGCACTTGTTAAAAGAGCGCAGTACCTAGTGTACCGAGCTGAGCTTTACTTTTAAAGAGAGCGGGAGTTAGTAGTTCGCTAGTAGTGAGCAAGCAGTTGTTTTCTTATCCAGCTGCATGCTCTCACGCCTCAGCTGGTTGGCACATATTTGGAACAAGAGAAACCAAAGAGACAGTCATCCCCCAATGCAGCGGCTGGTGCATTCAAATGTCGCCGATACCAACGACGGGTAAACAAGCAAAGCAACAATAGCTGTGAGCTGTGCAACGGCAATGGCGATATGAAGCTGCGATTTCGAAAGCAAGAAGAAAACATTAACTGAGCAGAAACAGCATCAACTGAGCAGCGGTGTATTGAACCAAGCTGAGATGAGTTGAACTAAGCTGGGCTGGGTTAAGCCGCCCACCGCCACTAAGATGAGAATGAAGAAGAAGAAGAGAAGCAGATGATGATGAACAGTAGGAGAAGAAGAAGACGAAGTGAGCTAAACTCAGCGCCGTGATAAATTTGTAGCGAGATCACGTTTCGAGCTCTTCAATTCTTTTGCTTATATAAAGAAGTGTGCTTGGCATTTGGTTTGTTAATTGTGCCAACTGTTCCAAGCAGCGAGCGCTACCCGAAAAACTTTCAACTACAACCATGAACACATTCGCCGTAAGTAGAGTACCATGACGCAGTCTTGCCACTTCCCGTTCCGCTTGCCTCAGATGATTTAACTGAAAACTCCGTTCTCCAACAGACTCTTGCCGTCTTTGCTTGCGCTCTGGCTCTCGCCAGCTGCCATGGAGGATATGGAGGTGGCTCCAACTACGGCCATGGAGTCCGTCAGATTAGCAGCTACGGACAGCGTGACAACAACGGTGCTGCCGCTGCCAGCGCTGCTGCCGCATCCGGTGGTAACGATCGTCCCGTAGAGATCGTTGCTGGCGGTCCCCGTTATGGCGGTAGCGAGCATCTGCGCCCCATCCTCTTGGACTCCGGCTACAATGGTCCCAGCCAATCCGGATACGGTCACGGTATCGGTTATGAGGGCAGGAGGCAGCATGGCAACATCGGTTACGGCCAGCAGCGCGGCTATGGCCAACAGCGTGGCTATGGACGTCAGCGTTGGTCTGTCCAGCCCGCCGGCGCTACTCTGCTGTACCCCGGCCAGAACCATTACCGCAGCTACGCTTCTCCCCCAGAGTACACCAAGGTTTTGCTGCCCATCCGTGCCGCCGCTCCAGTTGCCAAGCTCTTCGTGCCAGAGAACAACTATGGTAGCCACGGCAACTACCAAAACGAGGGCTCCCGTTACTAGAGATCTTCATCCAAATCTCCCGTGAAATTCTCACCCTCCGCTGCACAAACAGCGCAAAATAAAATCAACATCAAAAAACCACCAAACAAATCTCAAATGTCTTATTGTTTTAAACGTTGTACTAAATTCAAAGTAACTGTTTAGTTAAGCGGTCGAAATGGCCTTGACTGCGGCTTAGATAAGCGACTGATAAGCGGTTCCGGTAGCCACCCAAGTTTGATTTTGGGCAGCTGCAGCTGTTTTTGCACTAAACAAATTCAATTTGATTACCAGCTAATTGGCTAGAGAATGTCGAGCGTGCCGTGTGCCTATAAGCCACACTATATAAACCATATGTTCTTGTTTGCTTAAAGCGCTTAACTCTTGGGCTTGCAGCAAAAGAAAGTCTGCAATTGGTTGACCAACATTTTGGCTAAAGACCACTGTACATTGCACTACACTTATACTTTTTAGCTTAAGAAATTTACGAAACTACTAGAAGTGCTTTATGGTAGATTTAGGTAGAAAAGAGTGAAGTGGTAAAAATGTTGTTGAGTATATTACTATACACAGTTTTTGCAGCCCTAAAAATTATTTACAGACTTTCATAAAATATTTACTATTACTTTTTTAAATAACTTATCTCCAAAAGTGTCAAAAAAATTCTTTCCATTTTTATAGCCATACTATTTTGTTATTACCCAGAAATATTTAATTAAAGTAACATTTTTCAATTGGTTATCACAGAAACCCGAAAAATATTAATAAAAGTTTAATAGCTTTGCCAATTTTCTACTGTTTTCTACATAATAAACATATATTTAATTTATAATAAATTTATACTAAAATTCCTTGACCTTTTTCTAACACAGTTTAAACAAAGTTTTTTCAAAAGCTTAGTTTAAAGTATATATTTACTCTTAATTAAAAAATTACATATTTCCTTCTTTCACCTACTTTTAAATAAATACACTGCTTGTTGCAGTTGTTCTATACACAGTTCTCACTGTATTTCAAACGCAGCACACGTACAATTAAACAAAGCTTAAAGCTCTGCAGCCAAACGGTACTTTATGTTTGACATATGCATGTGGGGTGAGAGTATGTGTGTGCTACACTCATACTCATACTCGAGTTGAGCTTTCATCCAAGTTCGATAATCAGCCAATTCGCTGTTCAAAGCCATCAAGACCTAGACAACGAAGCTCAACGGATGTGTTTACGCTGGGACTGCATACCAGAGAGCTTTATCTCTTATGCTCAGTGACGACAGCAGCAATGCTGCTGTTGATGCTGCTGGATGCAGTTCATTGAGCAGAGCAGCGCAGCGAAGAGAGGCAGAGTAGAGCAGTGTACAGAGCAGAGCTGAGCAGAGAAGAGATGATGTTGTGGGCAGGTAGCCAAGTCAAAGACCTGATACCGCACACGCCAAATGCGAGCGGAGCGTGCTAAGCAGAGGGGAAAGTGAACTCGATATCAATGGAGCTACGAGGGAATGGTGTGGAAGTGGTCTATGGGAGGGTTGAGGGGCGACTATTTATTGTCATTGTCATTGTCGTGGTCGTGGTTGAGTTTGTCGCAATTTGGCGCGCAATTTCAAGAGTAAACCGACACCGAAAACGAAAATGAAAATGAAACTTAAGACTTGCGTCTGCTCACATTGGGCCCCTTATCACTAGTACTACTTGATGCCCCTGCCATTGAGCCCCTCTGCCCCTAGTGCTGCTCCTACGACGCTTGGATGCGGAGGCTGCTTAGACGGCCCCAAAGAGTGCAGCAGCGTCATGACTCGTCGCACTCGGTTTCGACTGGGCTTTGGTCACGTAAAGCGTGCCCACAAATCGCTGGCCAGCTCAAATAGTATGGCTATAAAAGCAATTTGGCCACGCGCAATTGTTAATTAGTTTTCAAAACAGTTGCCTCCTCGCACCACCTCTCAAATAGAAAAAAAAAACCAAATCCCAAACATGTTCGTCAACTATATGCGTCTACTGTGCCTGTTGGCCTGCTGCCTTTCCGCCTGCCTGGCCTCTTCCTACAGACAACAGGGCTACGGCGCACCCAGCTACGGCCGGTCCAACTACGGCTCATCCAACTACGGTGACTATGTGAAGGGTGTTGAGACCGCCGAGGCTCAAGCCGCTGCTCTGACCAACTCCGCTGGCGCTGCTGCCTCTTCGGCTAAATTGGACGGCAATGACTGGTACGCACTGAACCGTTATGGCTGGGAGCAGGGCCGTCCTCTGTTGGCCAAGGCATACGGACCTCTGGACAAGCTCTACGCCGCTGCTCTGCCCCCACGCTCCTTCGTGGCTGAGATCGATCCAGGTGAGTTAACCTCAAGCTCAATCAATTGATTGACATACTAAATGGTTTGCTCTCTTTACAGTCTTCAAGAAGAACAGCTATGGTGGTGCCTATGGTGAGAAGACCATCACATTGAACACCGGCTCCAAGCTGGCCGTGTCTGCTGCTTAAGTCTTGGCTTGTTTCAAGCCAACTCCGAAAGTCTTAATAAAGTATAGTGATAGTTTAAAAGTGAAATGATGACTGTTTTCCTTTGGGAATGGGGATTTATGGGGTCTCCTCGGCTGGCCTTAACTGGGTGGCAATTGGACAGAGTCCGAGTCTTGGTACACAGCTGCTGGTAGTTTTTTATATGTTATTTATATGTAGTATATTATGAGTAAATTCAGTTTTTATTGAGAAATACAAAGTAAAAATATGAAAATTGCTCAGTTTTCTTTAGTTTCTTTTTGGTGTTGTTGTTCTTAATCGTTTTGCATTTAATGTAAAATCAAAATTCGTTACGAGCACACAGATATTTACCTACTAAACATAAAATGAACTAAAAACAAGTAGAAGCGGTTTTAACTCGGGTAACTCGTTTCTTTCTAGGGTTCGATTTGTTCATCATTTTTCATTCTTTATTATTAATTTTTTAAATTTTGTTTGATGCCGCTGTTTAATCAGCCAACTCGCTCTCTCTCTCTCTCTCTCTAACGTAAGTTTTTTAGTTTAAAGTTTCTTAATAATTTTTTTTTTGATTTTATTTGTTTTATGGTTTTAGGTTCATTATTTTAATTAAATTACATGAACTTCAAAATATTATTATTATAAATAGATAGGAGATGTGTAGTGTTATATGTATTCATAGTTTCTGTTTTTTATAACCTATACGAACTCTCGCAAGCTCTGAAAAAAAATTTAAATTATAAAAAAACGTTTCATTCTCAAGCAATTGAAATTGAAATTGAAATTGAACATTCCATTCCATTTCTGTGGTGTTGATCTCTTGTTAGATGTTGTTTTCTGCTTCTTGTGCTTTAAATTATAAAATGTTTTCTGCTGGGGTGTTGGTGGGAGAGGGTGTATGTGTGTGTGTGTGTTTGTGTGTAGCGGGGTATGTGTGTAAGTGTAAGTGTGTGTGTTTGTGTATTGTGATCATCGATGCAGAATCTATTCGGTGATCGTTCTTGTTGTCTCCTGAATGTACACCTGAGAACCGGGCACCGTCGAGGTGGTAACGAATGTGCGGTGCTTGGCGCGGATCAGATTCAAATTGGATTCGGCAACATCGGCACGATCCTCGGCAGCCTCGAGCTCACGCTGGAAGCGACGGACACGGGTGCTGGTCTGCTGGGTGACACCCTCCTGCTCGGACATCTGGCGTCTGTAGATGTTGATCTTGGCAGTGGTCTTGTCCAGAGCATCCTGCAGCAAAATGATATTCTTCTGATCCTCCTCGCACTGTACCATCACCTCCTTGACGGTGCGTTCCTTCTTGCGCAAGATCTTGATGGTCTCGGCATGACGACGCTTCTCCTCCTCCAGCTCCAGCTCCAGATCACGAATGCGTGCCTCCAGTTTGCTGATGATGCGCTTGCTACCGGCAACAGCGTTCAGCTCCACTTCCTCCAGGCGAATGGACAAGTTCTGTATACAAAAGAATCAATTAAGTTCAAATTATCTTTCAAACTATCTTTTCTAGAGTATCTACCTTGACTTCGACTTCCAAAGACTTCTTGATGGTCTCCAGCTTGACAATACGCTCCTGCTCCTCATGCACCTGCTCGACGACATGCTTCAGCTCGACGGTGACCTTCTGGTAACGCTCGTCGCTGATGCGCAGCTCCTTGGACACTTCCTCGTAGTCGGAGGCAACCACAGTCAGTTCCTGCTCCAACTTGGACTTCAGCGACACCAAATTGACATTGACAGTGGTCAACTCATTGATGCGAGAGCTGGCCTCCTCATACTGCAGCTCCACGGTGCGCTTGGCACGGTTGGCGCTATCCAAGTGGGAACGCACCTCCTCCAGCTCACCATTGAGACCGGCCAGACGACGCTGAGCAATGCCATACTGATCGAGGGTGGCCTGCAACTGACGCTGCACATCCTCGTAGTGGGCCTGCAGTTCGGTCAACTGCAACGACTGCTTCTTGATCACCTTCTGGAGATCAATGTTGGTCTTGTTGGCCACATCCAGGGACATCTCCAGCTCGGTGATCTGGATCTGCAGCTTCTTCTTGATGCGAGTCACCTCGGTCTTCAGACGAGTCTCGGCCTCAACCACACGGGCATTCAACTGCTCGATCTCAATGCTGGTCTGCTTGCTACATTCATACCCCAAAACAGTTTATTAATCAGTTAAGTGTTTGATTTAATTGTGGAGGAGTTTTATATTTAAATGTTACTGGAAGTTGCCCTCAAGTTTTAGCTGCTTTTTGCCGGGAAAATCGATTTGGATTTTATAAATTAATCCATTAAAATATTTATAGAGTTTTAAGCAATTTATTACTAGAACTTATCTTGAAATTTGGTCATTTTTATTCATTGCTATTATAGCATAATTTCCAAGCCAAAACAATGAATAAATCAAACATAAAACTTATTAAATATTTGCTGAAAGTTAGCCCAAAAATTAATCAGATATTTTACCTCAAATGTTGGCTGACTTCGTCATTAATTTCAAGCTAACAGTTTCATTGATTGATTTGTTATAATAGTTAAATTTGAATGCTGGAAGTTGCCCTTAAAAGTAGTTAGCTTTTCACCTCCAACTTTACTTGCCTTCATTGCTTAATCCACACCCCAAATTATTAATCAATTACAATAATTATTTAACAACTAACTCATTTCTTATTAACTTCTTTGCTGGAAGTTGGCCTTAAAAATTAGTTAGCTTTTCAGCTCGTACTTTTGCTAGCCTTCATTGCCTAGTCCACACCCCCGAATTATAAATCAATTATAATAATTATAATAACTATTTAATAACTAACCCATTTCTTATTAACTACTCTGCTGGAAGTTGCCCTTAAACTTAGTAAGCTTATCACCTCGAATTCTGCTAGCCTTTATTGCTTAATCCCCACCCCAAATTATTAATCATTTATAGTAACTATTTAATAACTAACCCATTTCTTATTAACTACTCTGCTGGAAGTTGCCCTCAAAATTTGTCTGGTTTTTACCTCGACTTTTGGTCGCTTTCATTTCGCTTGCATTCGATTGCATTCTCTGCGCTATTTTTGGCCCAATGTCTGACCCACAAAAATTGCATTTTTCGTAGTGCTCAGCAAAGTGAACTCTCTGCAGTTGCTGCTGCTGATTTTGCTGAATTTTATGGCATTGTCAAAAATTTGCATTGCCGAATTGCAGTTGATACATAAGTATTTTTAAACGCTTGATAAAGACATCGAACTTGTCACAAATAGCGCGTTTACATGCCAAGCATTTTGGCTACCTTAGAGCCTCTGAGATTAGATTGCCACAAAGTGTGGCATCATGCGTCTAATTTTAGGCGTAGGTGAATTCTGAATTCTCTTCTATTGTCATTTCCCTTGCCAACAAAAATTGTTGCTTGACTGCTGAATCATTTGACAAGCCAAGTGCAAGTTACAGTAGTAAAGTAATGCATTCAAAACTAAGTTAAAATTTGTGTTGGAAATTACAAAATTTGTGGCATTTTCCAACACATTCCATGGCATTTCCCTCTGAAACTAATTCCCCAACGCATTAATTTGGGTTTAAGCAAATCTCTTTTGTTTTTCTCAGTGTCTAGCCCATTTCTTAGTTACTTAATCTATGTGTGTTCTCATTGTTGTCGCTTTGCCAAGGTATTTAGCTTGAGTTTTGCTTTGCGAACGTAAGTATTTTTCATTTAATTTCAGTTTTTTTTTTTCTTTCTTTTTCTTGGTTTTCAATGTTTATTGTCTACGCAGAAATATGTGATGAATTCTTTTATTTTTGCTGGCTTCTGCTGCTGTCATGCGCATCACTTTTCATCAGACAAAATGTATGTGTATATATCAAATAAGTTATACGGATTTATCATTGAAGGACACGTCAAACACAATGGCACAAACAATTTGCCAAAAAGCATTTGTCGCAGCCAAAATACCTGTTTTCGTGGGTGCGAAACATGATCGGTCATAACAGTTTGTTAACAGGTGGGTCAATTGGGCAACAGTAGTAGTCTCTTATATGATTAAGTGAAGCTAAGAAGTAGTTTAATTTGCATATATTCCTCCCCCTTTAGCTACGCCTGCCAACTTTCCATTCAATTAAAAAAACCCATCGACCAAATGGCGGAAAAGCCCAAGAAAATCTCTGGCGATTATGTTGGTCAGCTGCAAAAATGGCAAGCCAAATATTCGGCGAATCGTTGCAATTAGCCAAGACAAACAAAATTTTCAGAATTTTGAGCAGAAATAATTCACAGACGGCTAAACAAAAGATACACAACGACAAATGGGGAAATGTGGGAAATTCAACACAAGTGCATCAATTATACTGGGGAAACAAAAATTGCAGGAAAAACAGGGAAAATGTGAAATTGTCGTTGAGCAACAAAAATAAATTTTGTGTGAGCGAGATGGAGCTTGTGGCTTGCTAAAAAGATACAGATACATTTGAAAAATGTACGCATTTATTCAGAACTGTCTGGGCGAGCAACTAGAAACTAAATTGAATAAAATTGATTAAATTTGTGTTGTAGGGAAATGGAGGGAAATGGAGTTAATGAGTTGGGGGAACTAATGCTGCCAATAGATATAGGTATAGTCCTTGAGTTTGGGATGTGAACGCATTACTTTGCGACAAATCCAACACTTATCCTCAATACCACACCTGCTATCCGCATAGAACTCAACCGTGCGTTGATTCAGTGTCGACAACTGACGCTTTACATTGTGCAGCGACGAGGACACGCGATGATCAAGCTTATCCACCAAACGATCATCCATTAACTCCATATGCAGAGTATGAGCGCGTATTTGTCCACTGCCACCCTCAAAGGGGCTGGTGGAACGAGCACGGGACGCGGCACGACTCGAACGGATTAAGGTTTGAGCAATATAATTCTCCTCCTCCTGTTTAGCGCCCTTAATATTCTTCTCCGACTCGGAGAGCAGTGCCTGGGCGATGGCACTGGCGGACTTGCCGCGTATCGAACGCTTAAAATCGTCAGACATTTGATCAACTTCGTTATCTAGCTCAATTTTTCGTATACGCTGTAATATCTTTAACGTATCGCGTTTAATCGTATCCTCGAGCTCTTCCTGACGGCGACGACGACGTTGACGCGATCTCTCAACAACTGTATCCGGTTCAATGTGCCTTGCCACACGCGTTGCGTCAACGAGCTTCTGCACACTGAACGGCGAGCGTTTTTGGGCCCGAAAGCTAAGCAAAATTTCATCGGCACGAGCGGCGCAGGTGCGAGACAGACGCAAGATCTCATCGGCATTATACTGTCGCACAGCGTTCGAGGAGCGATATTGCTTGAGGCCCCGCTCACTGACCCAAGGCAAATGCGGTTGCTTCACCTTCAAACCCTTTGCCTTAGCATCCAAATAATCCATCATGGGCTGATAGAAGTTCATAGTGTAGCCATAATTGTCTTCATATGTGCTCGTGACGGGGCGGAAACGCGAGGGACGCTTCTGTAGTGCCACAGCCATGTTGGGAGAGGGAGAGGGGAGAGTTGTGTGTGTGAGGGGGAGCGAAAGAGTTACAAACTCGTGGAGTATGGAATGATCTATGTAGAGTTGGATTCTTGTCTACTTAGCATACAAACTACACTAATTTAAAGCTACTAAAGTTGCTTTGTCGCCTTGCTGCCTTTGTCGCCTTGCTTTTCGCTTTGTAGCCTTGTGGTCGCCTTGCCGTCGACGTCTTCAGTTTGGCAACAGTTGCTGCTGTTTTGCAAATAAATTTTCAAATTTGTCGAAATCTATAAAAAGATTGCAGTTCAGTTGTTGTTCAGCTGTTGTCTTACGGCCAAAAAGGTAACAACATAATGACGACAATTTACCCACAACAACAACAACAATAACAACAACCACAAAATAACAACATGATCATGCTGATCCGTTGGCTTTTTGGGCTATGATTGATTCATTTTGGCAGCGTCTTTAAGTTCATGCCAAAAATGTCACGCATTTTATGCAATACAAAAAAAACTTTTTTGTTTTCCAAAGTAAAAAAAACTTTTTAAGTTTTAAGTTGAAAAAAAGTTTTTTTTTCACATTTCATTAAACAGTTTTAATATTTCCAGAGCCATTCATAGCCCAAGCCAACAGTGGAGTCGCACGAAACTCTCACCTACTTTATTCGAAGACTTTACTAAGTCTCAAGACGTCTCAAGACGTTCTCGTTGCTTTTTCGATCTTTCGTCTTACGTAATCACAGCAAGTGCGCAATTTTCTGTTTAGAGTATAATATTTTCAACAATATTTATTCAAACTTTCCAAACTCTGCTCAATTTATGCGAACCCACTTCAAACACAGCGAAACTGCAGGGTCTATTGCGCATACGCCTGGTGTGCAGGACTTGCAGGAGCTGCCACCGTTGCCGCTGCTGCTGGGAAAGAAAACTAATGCCGTTGCTCGAGGGGCGACTATAAAAATCGTACTGACTGTGAAATGGGTCAATTTGATATCAATTGTTTTTCAATTGCTGGCAAACGATTAACAAAATCAATCGATTGGCTTCGATCACTTCCGATTTGGCAGTGAAAAGCGACAATCAAGTCGATTGACCCTCAGAGGCGTTGTCGCTTTTCTTTTGCTCGTGTGGCAACTTCCAAGGGGGGGAGAGGGGGGTTTGTTAGTTAGTTTTCATCACTTACCGAATAGCCTCAATCTCTTCGTCCTTCTCGGCCAGACGACGCTCGGCGTCGTGACGGTATTGGTTGAAATCGGCGGCCAAACGCTGTCCGCGTTGCTCCTCAGCCTTGCGACCCTATAAATATAATGACAGTTTTGGTTATCCATCGTTTAGTTTATGGCTTAGTGCAACTTACGGCTTCGGCTTCCTTGTAGGCAGCGGTCAGCTCATCACGCTCGTTCTCCAGACGACGCAGCTCCAGATCCATCTCGTGCAGACGACGGTTCAGCTCATTGATGGCGCTCTTGGCCTCATGCAGATCATCTAAAAACCAAGAGTTGTTAATGATTAGTTTGATAAGTTTAGATTAAGTTGATTCTGGTACTTACCACCCAGCTTCTTGTTCTCACGAGTCAGCTGACCGTTGGCATCCTTGACCTTGTCGAGTTCGTGCACGGTGCGGACGAGATCGGCGTGCTTGTTCTTCAGATCACGCTGGCTGGTCTCATACAGTACAATGGTCTCATCCAGACGGGACTTGAGTTCAATGTTGTGCTTCTCCAGAGTGTTGACAGACTTTTGCAGTTCGCGGCAGCTATTGTTGGACTTCTCCAGATCGATGATGAGGACTTCGACTTCGCTGGCAAGACGGGTCTTGGTCTTTTCGAGATTGTTGACCTTGACGATGAGAACTTCGATGTGCTCCTCCAGTTCGGTGATGCGCACCTGGTACTTGCGACGAATCTCTTCAACCTCTTCGGCACGGGCTGCCACTTCGGCATTCCATTTGTTTTGCCACGAAGTGGCATCGGCATTGGCCTTGACCAACTGACGTTCCAAGTCAATGCGCGCCTCGGACTCTTCTTCGAGTTGAGAACGGATTGAATCCAATTCGATCTCAACCTGATGCAGCGAAGATTCGAGCATTGATCGGCGACGATCTTCGTCTTCCAATTTGCGGCGTGCATCCTCCAGCTGGGAGATCACTTGGCTCTTGGAAAACGAGACGGTGTCCAATTGAACTTTGAGATCTTGGACGTCCTTGATCAGCTCAATGTTCTCCTGCGAGAGGCGAGATTTGTGCGAAGTGATATCGATGACGGTGCGATTCAGTTCCTCGATTTTCACATTCAATTCAGTAATGGAAATTTCCAATTTCGAGATGTGCTTCTCCGACACAATTTTCTCCTTGTTGTAGGATTCGATTTGGGAGAGCAGCTCGTAGACTTCGGCCTGGAATTTGGCCTTGTCCTTTTCGGCTCTGCAAGCAATCGATCAAAGCAAATTTCAAATTAGTACAAATTGATCCATCCCTGGAAGTTACAATACTTAGGCATGGCTTGTGTGAGATCGGCATTTTGGTGAGCAGCCAAGCTGTGATTTAACCCAAAAAGCTGCCCATAAAGCTCAGTGTTTTGCTAGGAAGGAGCAAGTTTTCTTAGCTAAGGAGTAGATAGATTGGAGTAAGCTGAGCTTTCAGCTCAGTTGCGCGAAAGCTTTTGTTTATCAATACAAGATCAGCTGATCTGCGGCAGAAAGCTTTCGAATTGATGGACAAAAGCTAACAGCTTTAAGGTTAAGAGCATGTGCCTGGAAACAAGCTTTTTAAAAGTTTATCAAATAAAAATATTATTTTATTTTCTTTGGATATTCCAAACATTTTTCACTTTGCACTTGAGTGCTGCGTGTGGAGGTCAACAATTAGAGTAATTACTGTACTCAGTGTGTGCGTGTATTGAGTGTGACCCAGCTACAAGTTGCAAAAGCCAAAAACGTATCGAATTTCCATAAACGTTCAATTGGACGAAAAGAGACAGCAACAACAACAATCATCACATTTTGAATATGATTCAATCAAAGACATATTTGGATTGGGCGTTGGTGCAAATGAGAGAGCAACAACAACAACAACAACAACAGCAACAGAGAGGGAGAGCACAACGACAACAGAACTTGCGGCTCTCTTCTACTTAGCGCTCAAGAATGTAGATGAAAATTCAAAAATATTCTAAAAATAAATGCCAAAATATGCGCTCCTTGTTTCTGTTGTTGTTGTAGGAACAACATATGGTTGCGTGCGTGCGGAAAAAGTTGAAAAACAGAAAAAATTTAAATAAAATAAAATAAAAGCTTCCGTTAAGCTTCACGGCGAGAGCGAGAAAACTGCTTTGTCTACACGGCAAAAGTGCGCAAACTCGGAAAAAATACATAAACGCCGTGTACCTGAGCAGATCGAGTAGTTCGGACAGACGCAAGACAAATTGCACAAATGCTGATTGAAGTGTAGGAAAACAATGCAAATTAACTTGCAGTAATCACAACAGGCGAATGCATGCTGACATTACGCATACGCCACGTTGTCGTTGTCGTTGTTTGCCGACGATAGCCTTGAATTTTGTCGTGTCGGGAGGGAGATAGAAGCACAGGCAGGCAGTGTGAGAGTGAGAGAGATCGAGGGATTTGATTTTGAAATTTCGAAATTCCTATGCATTTATTTTTGGATATTTGATTTGGAAATATGAGTAGCAAGCGATGTTTTTGCTTATACTAAATGAATATTTATATACACTTGTACATATGTTTGTGTGTGTGTAGTTTTTTTCACAAGTGCAGACGAAATTTGTGTCAATAGAACTTGCAAGCAATGCAAATTGAATATATAACATATATTTCCCGTAGCGGCTTTTCAGTTCGACTCATCGGCTTTTCTGCCAGTTTTCTGCTTGTCATGGCATTTTGATGAATTATTGTTTATGAACTGGTTTCGTTTTTTGTGTCAGCGGGGCAAGCAAGGTTAATAAGTCATTGTTGTTGTTGTTCTTATGGCTGCTGTTCTGCATTACTATTTGTGGGAGACATTGAAAAGTCAGCGGCAGCTGACGCCACTTCATCAACAACAGGCACAAATCAGGCAACAACAAAAACAACATACAATAAACAATAAACATGGATGTGCCCATGTTTATGTTTGCACAACATTTCTAGGTCAACTGTGGAAATGAGGCCAAGATAGGCCGGCAGGAGATAATGGATATTATAATCGTTTACAGATCTTTAGTTAATCTACCGATCTATTTGTAGTTGGCCTTACCTAGCCTTATTTTTCGTTAGGATTTCGACCTGTTCCTGGAAATCCGTAATAATTTCGTTGTGCTTTTTCTTCAAAAGCATGGAGGTCTCCTCAGATTCAAGATGAACATCCTCAAGCAGCTTGCGCAGCTTCAACAGCTCAGCATCGCGCTTGCGGTTGGCTTCAAACTACAAATCGTATATAGTCATTTAAAGGATTAACTTAGCAAAGAACTCCACACTCACTTGATGTTCAGCACCACCCTCAGCTTCCTCGAGACGCTCGGACATCTGTATGACCTGAACGCTGAGGTCGGCTTTCTCGCGCTCGATCTGCAAGGCAAAAGTTTACAAATTAGCGCATTTCAGATATCAATCAATTTTCATGTCTAGCTTAATTATAAATAATAATTTTGAATTTCATATATTTTCTATCTATTTTTAATGGCATGGCGTGCAGATCATGGATGCATCACGGCAAACACAAACGGCCCATAAAATATATAAATCAAATTAATCAGTCAGAAATAATTATGCGCATGTAACACCCAAAATAACAATGGCATAATGCCAACAAATCCCACTATATATCGGTGTATCCATACCTATCATTTCTTGCGTACACATATGTATCTGTATCTAGATTTCTGCACTTTTTCTATTGCAGTTTCCAAAAAGGCATTAAACTTATTTTATTATACGCATTTCTGCTGAACTGTAACGGCATTCTGACCCAATTTAAGACCTGCGAATTTGCAAATGATTTTTCTTTTCATTCAGCGGGCAATTAAATGGAATTCTTGTGCATTTTCATGGCGCTGTCAAATGGAAATCTTTGTATGTTTTGTTGAATCAAATGTGTTTCAGCTAAAGCCCAATAGTTATTAGGCGGTGGCTGTGGAAATTCATGGGAAGGAACAGGCTAATTTGGCTGGAAAATTGCTTCCAGGAAAGTTTAAATTTTTAGCTGTAAGCGTTGTGGGAAACTCGATCGAAAACAGTTGGAATCAGTTCAAATTTTAGTAAGAAATATAACTATATTTTCTATATACCCATATTGAAACTATAGATTTGTATATATGCAAATCAAAGGCCACGTAAGTACAAACGTAAACTCATTTGCGCCATGTGTATCTTGTAGATACTTTTGCCGCTATGTGTGTGTTTGTGTGTGTGCTGTTGCCTTGTGAAAACTTTTAATGTGCAAGAAAATTATTTAATTTTCCCATACACACATTTACACCAACGCACACACACACAGAGAGACACAAACACGCCGAGAGAAGAAAATCTTCAGCAGTGCCAGCGAATTTTCTTTCGACTTGTGCTTTTCTCTACATATCTCTGTATTGTTCGTTAATGATGATGATGATGATGATGACGATGATGATGATCATGTTTTTGGCTACTTTATTTTCTTTTCTATTTTGACTACTGTTGTTGGTTTTGCTGCTGCGGTTGTTCATATTTTTGTTGTTTCGCTTCAAGTTAATCATTGCTTGTGTATTGAATGTCGTGCGCTAATTTTAGCCATTTTGTTCCATATTATGTGTGTGAGTGTGTGTTAGTGTGTGTGTGAGTGAGTGAGTGTGTGAGTTTGCTGATCCATAAAGCAAAAGTAATTAAAATTATTTCCACAAAGTATGTGTATATGTATAAAAGTATGTATATGTGTACGATTCTAAGATTCTAGCGAATTGTGCATCCTCCACAGCTCATAGAGGGCCCCAGGCCAGGGCAGGCCATACCCAGCCCGGTCGGGCCGCATTTTCTAAATTTGTAATGCCAAACAGGAACAGACCTGGGCCTCTACTTCTTCTATTCTTCTTCCCTTCTACCCTTCTACTCTTGCTGCTTCTTCTACCAATTCTTGTTCTTCTTTAACTTTGTCTTGTGCTTTTAGCGGCATCTGAATGAAGTGCATGACACTTTGCAAATGCAAATATTTTTCCCACTCTGTCTTTGCTTTTCCTTCGTTGCGAGCAAACACAAAAGAAATGTAAAAGCAAAAGAAAATTGTAAAATCAAATTCAAATGCAAATTCAAAATCATTTATCATTTGTTATGGTGCCTAGTGAGTGGCTCCCAGAAAAGCGATTGAAGTTCAATGCACATCATTATCATTCGTTCGACGCACAACTCAACTCGAAGGGTAATTTATTCTTAGCATCTTCCCATCTTAGCTTCTCTTCTCCCATCACATCTCCCATCAAATGCAACAAATTCTATGCGTTTTCTATTGTTTTCTTTATTTTTGCCGCTTTTATTTGCTTTAGTGTTGTTTGCTTTTGCTTTTCTTTTCCACATATTTTGCTGTTTTTAGGGTGACATTTGCAAACCATTTGCCTAAAAGTGAAAATCGCTAAGTGCATGGCGCTTTCCCAGCACGAGGAAATTCCTATCCAAGGCAGGTGAGAAATCATATACTAAGTATACTTAAAATCTAGTCTTAACTTAGTTAACTTCAAGTTAGTTTGGTGTTGGTCAACTTACCCTTTGGCGCAGTTCACGTTCAACTTCAAGATCATCTTGGAGCAAACGGATCTTATCCTGGAAATAAATTTATATTTGTAGATTTTGTAAATTTATATTATTTTTTACACACTGTTTTATTCCGCACAACTTTTTTAATTAAGTTAAATTTTTTTATTTTTTATTTTTTTGATATTTTTTATTTTATCCAATTTTTCAATGTGTATCGGTTTTGTAGGTGCCGTGTTACATAATTTTCACCGACGCATATATGTATTATCTCTAGATATTTTTGCTCAAAACGAATTTTATATTTCCACACACAAACGCGGCGAGAACACACACACATACACATATATATAGCTACACCTACATAGCAGTGTATACATATATACGTGTATATCTAAAACGTTTTTTCTTTTTTAGTCTTTTAGACACAAATAAATTGGATTTGAACATTTGGTTCACGCATTCTCAGAAATAGGTACTTTTGCAATTTGTCACTTGATTTTCAGTTATATCTGCTTTTTTCTTGATTTTTTATGAAGATATATCCAGCGGTTTGTTGTTGGTTGTGTCCTTACCTCCAAGCGGGAGAGCGAGCTCATGTCAGTGATGTATTCGATGTTCACATCAGCTCCGGGTCCAGTCGATGTGGCCCTATAGGAGTATTTCGAGGAGCGTACAGCTTGCGATGACGACATTTTGATATGTCAGATTTTCTAAATATTTGCTGATAATTAGAATTCGATAAAACGCGTTAAATCGCGCGTCTAGTTAGATCTCTGTATGAATTTTAACTTTAATCAAGTGAAAATGTCTACAGCACCGCACGCAGTTGTGTGTGTAGTTGTCACCGAGTCACCGAATAATTCGTAATAAACGTCGGAGTAAGGCTGGTGATCTACTGAACAAGAGATCCCGTTGTCGTTCGAATAAAGAGTATTTCGTTTATTTGCTCGATGGTCGCTTCTGTTTTCGTTTTCGTCTATTTCTACAATTTCGGACGCTTTTCATCCATCCACGAGCGCCAGCCGAGCGTTGCCGAACACTCACGAAGATTTCGGCACTCGGCACTCGAGTTTTTGAGTGTGCTTTCGGTTCAGCTTCACACGCAACTTTTCGGCTCCTTTGAGTGAGTTTTTTTCTTGTATGTTGACGGCTCTCAGCTTTCGTGCCGTGTTAATTGCTCAGTTGTGTGGAACATTCTTTGATTTTCATCTATGACTTTTTTTTCTGTTCTTCTTTCTATCTGTTGTCTGAGTTTTCTTTTGGGTTTTTTTGGCGTTTTGCCTTTGCGTGCGAACGCATTTTCACGCCAGTTTGCGGAGCACCTAAAATAAACTCCAAGTTGTTGTTTTTTCGCTTACCTGTAATTAGCCGATGTCATTTATATACACACACCAGTGTGTGTGTGAGTGTGTTTTTCTGGCTTTTCATTTTGTGTATATGCTTTTCAAAAAACTATATACACATTATATTTGGAGGAAATAAATGTAGAGTGTTGTTTTTAAGACATTTAAATATACAGACACTAAAAACTTAATTTATTTGTTTAGCTGGAATTTATTTAAAATTTATGAGGGCTAATATTTAATCTAAGTTGTTAAAAATATAATTTATTTAATAAATTCTATTGAATTAAGCGCACTTGCCTATCACAATACTTTTAAATATAAAAGTATTAAAAACGTTTTCATAATATTTATGCAAATTATGAAACTCATCCATGTCAGCAGTCAATTTGAATTCATCATAATGTCTGCTCAAAATATTTGGCATCCAAAACATTTGTATCTTTGTATGCTGTGTCATAAATAAACGTACGAATGCAAAAAAATAACAAAAACAAACGGACTCGAGTTGATGATTATGTTCAGCAGTTGTGTATTTCTGAGTGAATCCTTGGCAATGCTGACCGCTTAGTTGGCCTGATCATTGGCTTTCAGACAATGTGCTGTCAGTTTTACAATTGTAATTTAATGGTCTGGCAAGTAAAACAAAATAAAAAGAGATAAACATGTTTTTGACAACTTGCTAGATCCATACAATATCAATCTTGAAAACATATGCCTAAGAAATGTGGAGCTTTTTCGCTTTTTCGAGTGAAATTGGCATTTGGCTCGATCGAGATGCTCCACCTGTGCAAAGTGTTCTACAGATCCACACACACACACACAGCTGCGGGCCAAAACTATACTTAAGTATGAATTTTCGCTTATTTTTAGCAACTGATTTTAGCCTTTTTTTCGGTTTTTTCGATTTTGTTTTTGTTTCTTTGTATTTTTTTCTCCCGTTTTCTCACTGCTCATAATCATGTTCGTTTTCATTTTCCACACACATTTCACCTGAGTGTATAGATACACACAGGCACAGCGCAGAGGCCATATAGTTGGGCCGACTTTAGCCATAGCCATATATCTGTGTACATATGTACATACATGCATATATACAAATGGCTGGCTGGTCATTTCGTATCTTCTAGATACTTAGTGCTGCGAACGGCGCTGGCCATAATTTTATTTATTTTATGTATGTTGTATATACTTATATGTACTCATGTGTGTGTGAGGACTGGGGAGGGGTGTGGGTAGAATAATATTTAACATTTTGTGTGCTTGCCACATTTTGGAATGTGTAATAATTTAAAAATATCTTGGCGAATATGTAGCCAGCGCTACAAAAGATAAATAAGTCAGCTAAAAATAGCAAAGCCAAGAAGACGATTTGATCAAAATTAAGCAATCAGCGGCATTAAGAAATACAGGTAGATACCCACCTGATAAGCAACTGTAAAATGCTCAATGAATACTTCTCGCACATCTGTGTGGCAAGTGGCAAGTATCTCACTCACTCCGCATTGTTTTACGGCTGCACTGAGGTCAGTGATGAGAAGTGTCTGTATCTGTGTGCATGTGTGTGTGTGTGTGTGGAAAATGTCGCACCCAAAAGGCAGCAGGAATCACTCGCTAGCTCGATCTGCTTTGTGCTCTGTGTGTTTCGTGTGCCAGCACAAAATTGGGTCAAAATTGTTATGATCACACAGATACAGAAAGAGAGATGTATATGTATATGTGTTTAGTATATAGTTAGAAGCACGCCTGCTATGCAGTTATATATAGACAGGCATCAGCTTGTACTCGAGTACACGTCGCATGAGGTGTTTTCCTGCTTTATAAAGTGTGTGCCCATTCAGTTAGTAAGTCTTCTGCATGCCTCACTTCAAGCCTTTGGCGGATTCATCCCGACTACTTGAGGCTACTGCTGGCTAAGTGCTGGCCAGATAAGCTCAAGTGGGTGCCACGTGGGTGGTGGCCACTAGATTCCAACAGCCACACCTAAAAAGCCCAAAAATAAACATTTAATGCATTCAAAAACAAATAAACAAACTTTGCAGCTCCTAATGCATTTCCCCAAAAAACTAACATAATTCCCCCCCTCTCTGTTTTTTAGCGAAAATACCGTTGTCAACTTCAAATCGATTTTGTATCTTTACGTTTGATGGTGATTCAGCAAACACGCGGTGTGCCCATAATGTCAATTACCATTGTACATCACTCAAAAGTCCATTTGATAAATCCAAGTACTTTGTTTATGCCTTTTGATGCTACAGTTGTTCGCCATATGTATATACCCGGTCAGCAAAGAGCACATATATCTCAGTATAATACCCTGTGACGTGTTTTGCAGCCAGCAGAAAAAAACTCGTGAGTCATTGCAGATACCAAAGACATATAGATATAGATAGATATATAGATAGATAGATAGGTAAATACTATGTTTAGATGTCTGCAACGTGGGTGCCTCGACGAACTTGCCAAAGAATATGAAATGCAATAAACATTTATCGTTCTAATTCATATTTGTAACTATTACATGGCTAAAAATAGTTTATAAAACTATTCCGCACAAATTGCATAAATTTTTAAAGCCAATCTGTTAATATTCACACCTTTTAATTGTTTTTACTAATTGTGTATTTAATTAGTGTGAAGAGTTTTCCATCGACACAAAGTGATTAATCATCACAAAAAAATAAACATATTTGCAATTGTGAATGTTAAACTCAATGGGAATTTAATTAATGTCAACAGCATGTAATTTTTTTCTGTCGATTTTAATGCACATTAAAATGGCCTAAAATTTATATCTTATTTTTTGTGTAGATACATATAGATGTGTATGAGCATTATGCGTCATTTGCTATCTGAAATAGCATATTGCTAACATTAATTTATTGCATTTAAATGCACTTTGATTTTGATTTGTAAATGTGTTTTTTTCTAGTAGGGAAGTGGGCATAAATTATATTTAAATTGAAGATTTAAAATAAACTGACAGTATTTTGTAAATTTAAATTTAGAACGTGATTTAATAAAATCCCCCTTTATTTTTGTCTGCTTGCTTTAAACGGACCTAAAACTCATACAAAATATTTTTGTGTAGCTTTTAATTGTTATTTAAAAACATATAGAAAATTTAATTTAGTTCTGCTTACGCTTAGTTCCACAATTTACAGCGTATCTGCTAGTCTAACACACTTCTTCTTCGTATTCAACTAGTTTCTTGTGTTTCTTGAGAGCTTTAGCCAATGCACCAACCGCAATCACTGATTACTTAGTCCCCAGCGCAGACACAAACTCAACGAACTCAAGCAGCGACACACAGATGGCGCTTTCAGCTGAATGCAGATCTTCAGCAAAGATACTTGCATAGACCAAACTATTTGCTGTACATTAACAGCTAAAAATTAATATATTTAAATAAAAAGAATTGTATTATATTTAAAAATAAAACCAAATTTAATATTTCAAAACATAACTAATTCTAACTTAACAAGAACTCAATTAAATTGGTCAAACGCCGCATGCTCACATAGTTGACCAACAGCACGTATGCATAGCAGATGTAGATATAAGCCCACCACTGAAAGTGAACCGGATCCTTGGTCCATCTTCCGTTGTGCTCCCAATCCGAGTAGCCCTGTGGCTGCAACATGTGGCCATAATGTCGTTCGGTGAGCAGACGACCCAAACCGGAGCCGGTCAAGTGGACGACACTCAGCAGCAGTATGAGGCGTCGCAGGTGCACCAGGAACAACGCCATCACTGTTCGTGTGTGTTTTTCACATGTAAATACTTTTAGTTTGATTAACTAACTATCTATTTTCCGTTCGTTGATTAATTAGCTTTAATTTGCCATTATTTTCCAGATGCTACGCACTTTTTCACACTTTTCATTTTCGTAATTTCCTCGTGACGCCCCAAAAAGCAAATTAACATAAAATTCACAAACTTATTTATACTTTTTATGTTTGCTTTGCGGCAGCTATTCGTTCTCTGCTTTGTCTCCTTTGTTTTCATCGCACATTTCGCTTGATTTTCTTTTTTCTTTTCAACTGGCAACAGTAGCGAAAGTTTTGCTTTTGGGCGGTAGTTTAAAAGTGCCAAACTAATATTAAATTAATTTAAATATTTATATAATTAGCTTTAAAATGAAAAGGAGGAGGTTGAAGGTGGTTGCTTAAGTCTCCGCCACTTTAGTCATTTCAGCATTGAGACACAACTTCCAAGTACACAAATCTGTGCCCACTTGAAAGCCTAAGAACAACAGAGAACTAAACTCTTTGAATGCCTTTCAGCAGCACAGACCAAGTACCAAAAGGCAGCCTCTGATTACCGCCATAAAAACTATATAAAAATATCAACAAGCGGCGACTACGCTGCGTATACATAATGCGTATGCGTAATTTTGTTTGGATCGTATGAAATATACTTGAGACGTGGCACTCCAGTCCTCATGATAACCTTGAATCAATCCACACGGCGAGTGAGAATTACAAAAGGCGTCGATTATTGCCACATTCGCTACTCAACCGTGAGGTTGGTTAAGAACAATATTTAAATTAAATATTGGCACACAGCGCCCAAATGTTTGAAAGATGAAAACGAAACGAAACGGAAAAAAAACATAAACTAGCGGTAATATTGCAACATGGCCAATGTAAACTCTGGCTGAAATGTTTAGCCAAAAAAGTGATCCGGACGCGAGTGTAAATACCGAAAAAAAAAGATAAACTATTAACTGCATTTTGCGTTTATTATTTTTAGCAGTGACATGGATAAATGGAACAATCGACACGCAGCGTTTTATTGGCTAAAAGCCCGGCATTTGCTAGCCATGTTCCAAATATTTTGGCTTTTTTCTTGCGCAATGTGTGTAGACAGAGGAAGCTGAAGAGGCAGACGGACGACGGACGAGTAGACAATCCCAGACATGACATGACCGTCTGTTCATTCTGCGCTGCTGTTGTTGTTTTTTAAGCTCTGCGGATAATAAGGTAACAGATTGAGGCAGCACAGCTTTGATCTCACCTATTGATGGGTGGTTTATTGGTGTTGGAAGTTAAGGAAAGCAAAAAATTCAAGAGACAGAATAATTTTATATATCCGAAGAGTTAACTGTGTTTACTTAAAACTTCCTACTAGTTTTGGTTTAAACCAAAGTTGATTCTAAAGTATCCCAGGACAAATTGCTTGCCCTGCTTTATGCCTATGTTTTGTTATAATTATGATCTATAGTGTTCCCTGGGCACCCTGTTTCAGTCACTGCAAGTGACACAACAAATTTCTGGCTGCCTCAAACATTTATTGTGTTTGGATGTCGACGCAAACAAATCGTTTCCCTACAAAAACCGACAGGCAACAACTTGGCCCCTTCCCTTTTAATTTTATTAACTAGTGTTTGCATCTTTTCATTGCATAATCTGTCTCCTCAGCACTTTCCACTCCCCCAAACACACACACACACATAAATTACATGCCGAAAATCGTAGAAATGATTGAAAGGCCTGCGCCAAGTTCCAGTTGCAAGTTGCCGACTCCCAATTCCCAGTGCTCAGTTCCCATTTTCCGATTCCCTTCGCGGAGTTGCGAGTATTCAGTACGATTCGGTTCCGTATGATTGACCGCGTTGTGCACCTCGCTGGCTGCTCTCGGGGATTGCCGGGTCTGACTTTTATGGTTGTCGGTGTATTTTTTATTGCCTGCCCAAAAAATCATTCCTCGTTTTTCTGTGTGTTTTGTATTTATTTCGTTTCTCTTTGGTGTGCGTGTGTGTGTGTGTGTTTTCTCGATTTGTTTGCATTCGTTGTTGCTTCTGGGATGCGTTGGCGTCTCGCACGCATTGGGAAAATATTTGTGGAAAGCATGCGAAATGCACGCCTGTTGCGGCTCTTTTATTTTTTAATGCAGCGTTGAAAGCTATTTGTATCTGTCGGTCAGATTAGGTTAAGTTTCCACGCCTCTGCCACCTCCACCCCTGCCCCTGCCCCCGCTCCAACGGCATCCATTGCAACCACTGCATGTCTTTCGTCAAAGTGTCGAGCCACTTTGTTTTCCCCCCACTCTTAGTCTTCCCACTTTGCCACCCTCTCTCCCCCTAGCTATCCCTATCTTTATCCCTATACCTTACCCATTCTCTCGTCTTGGCTATTAGCTATTGATGGCCGCTTGGATTTTCTGATTTTTCTCAGATTTTCAGGCAATTTAGCGTCTTTGTCGCGCATTCTGATTTATGTGGGGCAAGCCAAAGGCAGCAAGGCGGGAAAATACAGCGGGAAAATGCCGCTCACATATTTAGTTTAAATAGTCACTAAAATATCAAATCTAAGGCGCACACTATACCCATTCCCCTACCCAATCCCACTCGTATTGGCCATGTGCTGCAGGCCAAAAGGCAATTTCTGTATTTGAATTTCATGAATTTTTGAATGGACGTCATCTTAACCGAACCGCATGCTTCCGGTGTGCGTGTGTGTGTGTGTGTGTATGAGTGTGTGTGTTTGTAGATCTGCGATCCGACTGTAGTTCGGGCTGGCCGGCAAAAGTGGCACACCGATCGTTATTTTTAAATGAAAAACTAAAATGAACTGAGCTGAACCAAACGAACAAAATATCAGTGCACATTTTGAGATCATATGTGTCGCTATTTTGCTATAAGAGATTTGAGTATGTACATGATATGCATGACAAATATATGTGATAAATTAATGGCAGTTGTTGTGTGTGCAGGGAGTTCTTAGTTTGAGTATATAAAAGGGATTTGAATATCGCTTAAAGTGCTAACACCTGATGGTAAACTGTTGAAGTTTAATTGAATTTACTTTGATATTTTTTATGGCATTTTTTAATATTGATTAAACTTATGTTTAAAGGATGTTTTATTAGAAAAATTCTTTTATTTTATGCCAAATTCGTAGAAATAATAATAAATATTAACTAATTAACAAATACACTCCAAATGTACTATTTATATATGAAGGTATTTCTGTGAACAGGATAGAATAGGGAACAGGGTACAATTGACACAACTAAACAGCCGAGACACAATCCACTAACTAAATAACTTAACGAATAAAATGTTCCTTGTACTTTTGCACTCATTTCCCCCAAGACAACTGCAATTTTGTCCACTCACAAGTTCCAATTTATGATATGTGTACAAAATGCTGTTCAATTATTTCTGATAAATTGTTGACAGTTGTGGCCGTTGTGGGTGTGCAAGTTGCATATAGACTTCAAATGTATCTAACTAAATTATTTGAAAAAGGTATAATATTTTCGTTGTCACAACATTACTATAAACATTAAAGAAATGTTGCCCGTTATATATTTCTATATAAAGGGGGAAATTTATTAATACAACTGATTACTCATGATAGCAGAGTTATGAGTAATTAGAGAGATATGTGGCATCAGATATTTATAGAAAATCATATTACAGTACTAAAGATACTTTTGATTTTTTTTGCCCAACGATTTGATCGAGCTATTTAGCAGATACAAGCTTTGTTCTGAGGACTGTCGAAATGCAAACACTTTCGAAAAGAGTTGAAAATGGGCTGCTGACCGGGCGCTCGAGATATTCGCCAGATATAAGCGTGCCTATATACACAATATGTATTTTATTTATTTTATTATTGCAATTTACAAACAGGCAGTGGGAGAGAGCGAGTGAGAGAGAGAAAGAGAGACACAGGAGAGTGGCACTCTCGCGATCTCTGGCCCAAAATACACGCATTTCAGCTCTCGAAATATTCAGTAAATTTTTCAGTTCAGTTCAGTTGTTGGCGTCTGCTCGTTGGGAAAAATCTCAGTCTCAGCATTTTCCACAACGGGCAGTTTTTCTTTGACAACGCGCCGAGTCGCACACGCAGCGTTACGTGTGTCTCAGAGTTCCGCGAGTTCCTGTGCTGCGAGTGCCAGGAAAAATACAAAAAAAAAAAATAAAATATAAAAAGATAAAACGCGTTGCGTTCGCATGCGACAAAATAAAAAATATGTGTGCGTCGGATACATTTGCTAAATTGAACTATATATAAATAGCAGCACAAGAGCTAAAGTTTTTCTTGAAATCGGGAAAACACAAAAGGAAAATACACACGCAACAGAGGCGACAACGACAACGACAAATGCAAGAAGTGGAAAAGAAAATCGGAGCGCATAAATAAAGGAGGACGCGTGACGTGTGCTCAGTTTGGATTTAAATCTGGTCAACTTCTTCTACTGCTCCTGCCGGTGGATTATGTAAAGCTAGCGGTTCGAGGGCCGTCGATCAGCGCGAACAAAAAACGCACGAAAACTTTTGTTTGGCGAGAAATCAAAGTGCGCTGCAAATGTATCTCTCGCTCTCGTACTGTCTCCCATTCGCGTAGCTCTGTCTTGTCGCCAGTAAATGTATCTAATTTATTTTGCATCTATTACAATTGAGCGGCCACCGTGGCAGTAGCAGCAGCAGCATCAGCAGATGCATCCGCGAGATACGCGCGTTTGTTTTGTCTAATTGCCAACTGCAGTAACTTATTTGTTGTGCGAGTGTGTGTGTGTGTGCAAGTGTGTGGCATTCAAACGTATTGAATTACAAGCTAAAATTCCAAATTGATGCCCAATCAAGTGTTCAAGTGTTATATACTGAAATGTATCTATTATAAATCTATCTAGATAAAAGTGAAATACAAAACAAAGTACAAATTACAGAGAGCAAATAAAACGCAATTGCTAATTGAAGGCTCGTTGCCAAAATAACGTAATCAGCATGTCATCCTATCGAAGTTATGTAAGTAAACTTTATGCTGCGCCAAGTACAAGTACAAGTATCTACAACTCTGCAAATGTATCTGTAGCCGTGCGCGTCTCTCTCAATCGCTGTGTGTGATTTTTTGCAGCTATCTCAACTACATTTGTTTGCTATTTTGTATTTAATTGTTGCTGCGGCGAGTGTATTTATTATAGTATCTGTATCTGTTGTACTTGTATCTATAGCTATTTTGTTGTCGATTTTCAAAGCACAAACATTTGTTTTGTAGCCATTAATTTGGCTTTTCCTTTCTAGCCATTTTTTTTTTTTTGTTTTTCGCCAACTTTTGTTGTGCTGCTCGCAGTCGTGTTCATGGCCCAGTTCCATAACATAAACAACATTTTCTAAAACTTTTTTGGTAATTGATATTCGATTCTGTATTCGCACTGATTGCTCCAATTTGCTTGCATTGTGTGCTAATTTCTCTGCGGAAAACAGACTGTCGATTGTTGGTTTAATAGAGTAATTAAATATTTGCAGTAAATCAAATCAATTAAAACATTAAGTTGTTTGGGGAGAAAAGAAATTTAGTAGATTTATTTTGCTGTCTTTCAAGGACATGTATTTGTTTTTGTTAAGTATTTAAATAAACAATGTGTATACATTACAACTAAATTAAAGGAAGAGAATTTGTTCTTATTAAATATTTTAATAAATGACAATTATACTTTACAACTTAATTTACTCATTTTGAGAATTGAATTACTAATTGAATTATTAAAGATTAAAATTATTAGTAGGAAAATTAAATCTCTTTTCTATTGAGTTCTCTTGTTGGAATTTTAAATTGGAGTAAGTCAGTTATTTTGGTATACAACGTAATTTTTTTAAATCAAATATACATAGGCCAAAAATCAACATTAGTTTCATAAATATTTTAAAAAGTGTCTAAAAATAATTTTCCAGTAGCTTACTTAACCCCTTTCAGCTCTTCAAAAATTCAGCTAGTCTAATAAAAAATACAAGTATTCCTAGAAGTTTTCAATGTCTTTTACAACAATTAATCCAGAAAACCATTTAACACTTATTTGCTGCTTTGCACATTTAATGCGACCCTTTGACACTTGGGCCATAAATCAATTAAAGATTGGTAAGAGCAGCGAAGGCGCTTAATAAACCGATAAACTGATCAATTTATGTGTCCAACAAGTTTCCACTTTCTTCAGCTCCAAGTGTTTATACTCCGTGATATTCTTAGGCAGAGACAAGAGCTAAAAATGTACAAAATAGGAAAATAGGAAAAAAGAATACAAATTTGTATACCCTGTTAGGAGGGTTTATTAGGTTTGTGTGTCTGTCCGTCCGTATGAACGCGGAGATATCCGAGCTGGTAAAAGCTAGAAACACCAAATTTGGTATATAGACTACTTTAATGTGCAGGTAGATCACGCTTAATTTAAATTTTTGCCACGCCCCTTACCGCCCCCGCAAATTGTAAAAAACAGTTTGAAAACGCGATAACTTGAAAACTAGTAAAGCTATCGAGACCTATTATGTGTAAAGTACTATTATAATTATTCATACCAAATTTGGTTCGAATCGGACAACTATATCCTATGTCTCCTATAAGCCAAATCGGCTGAAAACAGGTCGTTTGTATGAAAAAATGGTGTGAGCTTCATCTTCTTGCTTTCATCGATACCAGTTCTTTAGCTCCTTTAAGTGATTACTTATCGATAAATTTACAATAAGCTCAAGCTACGACACTAATTAATCGATTAGTGACTTTGAGCAGCTCTACAGCTCTATCGTTCGAGTGGCTAGATAGTCACTAGAATCAAATAGATTTCTGATTGATTCAGCACGCAAAGGAAAGATTTCTAAAATCTTAAGGTAAGGCCGGACTTCTCACAGGGTAACTAACGGTCGGGTGAGCTTTGGTGCTTGTTTTTATTGTCGCTGGAAGTTTGTGCTGTTGTCTTTATGGGCCGAAGGAAGTTGTAAACATTTACGAGTGCCACATAAAGTGAAAGTGTAAAAATTGTCTCCTTTTTGGAGGTTAAGCACGCACCACCCAATTAATTAGCAGAGTGTGAAGTTTCCCAGACGAAATGTCGAACATATTACCGATTAGGTGTTTAATATTTTTGTTGAATTAGTTTTTTTTGGGGGGGGGGGAAGTAAAGGAAAGTTTAGGGCAGCAGATGTTAGTAGGCTGTGCCACAGTTAACATTTATTTGAAAGTCAGATTTCAGTACACAACATGCCCAGACGTCGTCGACCCCGTTGCAAGGTGAAACCTTTGATTGCACTGCGCCAGGAACCCGGTGACCGGGATAGGGACAGGGAGAGGGAGAGAAACAGGGAGAGAGAACTGGAGCGTGACAGCGACGTCAGTCAAGATGATCAAATCGAGAGTAAAAGCGATGAATTGGATGTACCCATAGCTGCCCATGAATTCACATCCAATGTGCTGTCATCGGTCAATGATTGGGAGTATAAACTGTTTCCAGAACTGCACAATCAGCTGCCATGTCTGCCCACATTTGCCGATGTTTTTGGCCAACACTCCGATGTCATCTATCAGGAGCACATGCATGTGGATTATCCAGTTGAGGCCGAACATCATGTTTCAGATCATTATGGTATGTCTGGACTCGCTGGCAATCTGCGTACCACATGCAACAGTCTCAATACCGTACACTTGGCCATTGGTGAGGATTTAACCACATTTGGCCTTGATCTGGCCAGCCAGGGTGATATCTATGTCCATTTCAATGGACCATTCACCCAACAGCCCGCCGGACGCAGCTCGGCCAATTGTGCCTTGGAGCTGGGGATGCGTGGCATGCGGGATGCCATGGACAAGTATCCGACGCGACCACCAATTTGGGATCCCTTTGTGCCAGAGACCAGAGATTTGGGTTTACTTCACCCTGTGCCGAAATTCTCGCAGCAATCACGTGAAAACTCAGCCTAAGTTTGATGTCAATTGGCAACTTTACAAATTGCTGTTTTTCTGTTTATCCGGTTATATTTGTCAGCCAGCTAATATTTCGCTACCAATTAAACACATACAAATACTTGAATGTCATTTCTAAATACAACTCTTAAAATCAATCGATTGAATTTCGTGTCTCACTCTATCGTAGCAAAAAGACTTAAAGATTTTGTTGTCTTACAGCCGCTTTAAATTTTAGTCTTAAATATATTTATATATTTCTATGAAAACGGTTTAAATTAAAGTCTTAAATACACTTAAATAATTCCTTTTAAATTGCGTATTTACATATGTCCAAAATTTCCGGCGAAATTTTATTTGATCTGCCATAAATTTCTAAAATTTACAATTTGTGTCTCAAGTCGCAAAAAATATTTATTATTTGTTTAGAATTGTGCCGAGCATTTTATTTGTTTTTTCCCCACATCATTGTTTACTGCCAGATAAATGTTCTACATAAAAAAGATACTCTTTCTAATCTACAAACGCGAGGTTACAAATTCGCACTGTGATTATCTGTAGGCAAATTAATCTATATTCTAGGAACTTAACTGAGACTAAACAGTTTGAATTGTTTATATGCTGAGCAGGTCATAAAAAATATGATGAACTACAAAAATTAGCTAATAAAACAAAGAGTTAAAAAATAAAGAAAGTTTAGAATTTTTAAAAGTATTTTGTATTTTTTTAGCATAAAATAATTTTACATTTTATCTATTACTTAATGTAGGGTATCTTTTGTTGACTTTACTATGCTCGCTGTTAGTTTGACACTCTGCAGTAAAATTAAAAATAAATCAGAAATCAGAAAAAAATGAAAACAAGTGAAAGACTTTAAACTAAAAACGATTTTAAAAATAAATCACTTGTCGGCGAGCGAAGCGGCACGCGAATGTAATTTGATTTGCGTTGGCCAAGTCTGAGAACATTTTGTTTTATAGACTTTGCCAGCTGACAGATAGACCCTGTTAGACCCTGTTCTGCCCGTCGTTGTTGCTGTTGTTGAGCTGATCGCAGTCCTTAACGGCATCGGCTAATTGAGTCCACATAATAACGCTGTCAAACTAGCCACACTCTGGAGTGGCATGCTACAGAATACATATGGCAAACTTCATCTGTATCTTGTATCTTTAGCTATCTCTCACTTTTCTTACGCACAGCTAGCTACACTTATAAAAAGTGGGAGCTTTTAAGCTACTTGAAAATTAAACTTAAGCAAAAAGTTTAGTTGGTTAAAAATATATTCATTATCTAGTTCGTTAAGTTTTCAGTGCCACTCAATTTTTCTCAGTGTATCTATTTGTCTGTCCGTTTGCTTTTTTTGCACATTGTTGTGCTATTTGTGTTTGGCATTCCATTTCACTGAGCAGAAAACAACAATTAACAGGGATGCTCCCTGTCCCCCAACCCACTCCCATTCCCAACCAAATCTCCCTACACTCCAGTCCCTCCCTTCACAATGGGCGGGCGGTACTTAGGCGCTGGAAAAATATGCATTTTTTTATGGCACATGTCATTCGCCTGCTGCTGATGGTGTGGAGCTGTTGGTGTGGGACGCAGTGGCGCCAGTGGCGTTCAGCTCCACTTGGGACAGTTCAGTAATCATCGACATGGAATTTCATGCACGACTCTCAGTTGAGAATTTCAAATTATACAACATTAAAATGATCTTCGTTTATTTGTTTCACTCCTTCGACGCATTCATTCATTTTATGAGCGATTTTAAGTTCTTTACCTGTGATTTAATTTGGGTTATGACTTTTCACCGGAATCCCCAAATAGTTGCTCAAACTATTTCCCAGATATGCTTGGACTCTCAAGTACCTCGTTAGGTTCGCTGTCGTTTGTCGTTTGTGCATTGTCGTGTTTTTGCCAAGAACTATAAAAAGCCGACATGGATTTCGCAATATTAATGTCGCGTCTGTCGGATCGAGTGATATGTGGGCTGTGCGCCCTTTCTACCCAAATGCTCCCCCTAGTGGGCTCTCTAGGCAGAGGGGGTAGGCACACTGCCTTCTAATGCACTGCACGCCCAAGATATGAAGGCAGATGTTGAAATAATCGAAATGAATCTGTTTACACGTCTAAATTAATTGAAAAACGCGTGCTACAGCGCCATTTAATTGAATTTGAAATTGAAATACAAAAAGCGAGAGAAATTCTATGACCGAGGAAAGTTCAAAGCGACCCTCTTTCCACGCGTGGGGGACGAGGGTGTTGATGTGTCTGCTCTGCTGACTTGGCTGCCTTCGCCCTCTTCCGTTTTTCTCAATGAAATAACCAAATTTATTTAAACAGTTTGGGCCAAGTGCATTCAATAAAAAAAGATATGGCTAAGTGCGACAATTAATCAATTAGATGTGCAGACTTTCAAATCAGTTTGATGAGCTTGACATCAAAAATATTTACTCTTCATTAACCTCTAAAATTTAAATTCATAAATACAAGATTTAATCTACAAACTAAACGGATTTTTACCTAGGGAAATAGGTTACTTTTCAGTGGAAGGGTTTAAGATTCAGAGTATCTCAAAGCTCTTCTGTAGCTGAGTTTTTACTTATTTATATTTTTTGCCATCTTTGCAGACGCCCTGGAAATCCAACCTGAGCAGCTCCTACAAGCCCGGCAGCTCTACAGTGAGTCAAAATGCAAATACCCCTTACCAAATCACATTTTAACCCCCTTTCACCCACAGTACACCTTAGGCAGCGACCTGGGCAGTGGCGCCACATCGCGCTACACATCACTGGCCACACCCACCGCCTACAGACCTTCATTCTCTGGCGGAACCTATCGCATCAAACGTGATCCGCCAGCGCCAGCGCCAGTGACCAGTTATGTGAGTCGCTACGGCAGCGCCGCCAAGACAGAGGCCAAGGAAACAAATGGAGCCAGTGACAGAAGTAGTCCCATTAAGCGGTACACGGGCACCACAAGCAAGTTGGGCAAGTATGGACGTTCGAGGGATCCTAGTCCAGTGGCCTTGGAGCACACAAATCGCGGCAAATCAAAGTCACGAGATCCGAGTCCAGTGTTGGATAGCGCCAGAAGCAAACTGGCAGGAGCTAGCTATCGTAGCCCCAGGAGCAACTATGGAAACCGTTATGGCACGACAGCTAGGCCCAGTTCGAATACGACACTAGATAAATCTATCTCGTACCTAACCACCAGTGATTTCCATGCGCGCACAGCGAGTCGAGCCAAAGCGAGTAGGGAGAAGGAACTGGAGGAGCAGCTGGTACCGGAACCGACAGTGGAACCCACAGGGGCTCCAACAAATAACGAGGAACCGGCAGCGGAGCAAGTAGAAACTGCAGCTGAACCACAGGAGGAAACATTTGTCTCCGTGCTGGTGGTGACCAGAGCCACGTCTCCGACACCACCGGGCAGCACGACGGTGCAGCGAACCCGACGCATCGACATAGCCAAGACCATAGAGAAGACTATACAGAGATCGACAAAGCCCCGCGTAATGATCGAGAAGGAGATTCAGTCGGATCGCCTGGACGACTCCACTAGGTATCTGCGCTACAGTGCTGGCAGTAGCAGTATCAGCTCCAACTACAGTTCACACAGGGATCGCATAAGTAGTTTGCGCTACAATGCGAGTCCACAGGCCAACAGTCCCTCCCCTAAGTCGAGCACACCCAGCGCAGAGTCTAAGGATTTGCCAATTTCTCCCAGCAGATGCAGCAATGGCACAGCGCCTCCAAGCACTGCCACCTCCAAGTCAAGCAAGTCCAAGCTATCGCCTCCGAAGGCAATGCGTTTGAATTCCCGACAGTCCTCGGTGGAAAACTTGGTAAACAAACCGCCCGCAGCTCCAGTGAAGGCGGAATCACCCACCAAGACCTGCAGCTCCAATTCGGGTAGTTCACTGGCCAAGTGGCCCTGGCCCAACAAGGACTTCCGCAAGAGTTCGCTGAACGTGGGTCCCACAGATCGTCCGCGGAAATCACGCACACCCACGAGTGGAGGCGAGTCGGAGGAACCAGGAGCAGGACAGCTGGAACGTTCGCCCAGTGCGGGCAGCGAGATCAGCGTTGCCTCCGCCGGTTCGACGCGAAAGGGAGCGAAGTTAACAAACGGCAAGAGCTCAGTGCAGCGACAGCTAAAGGCACACAAATCCTGTGCGCCTAGTAATGGTACTGCCAGTTCCACTGCCTCCTCCTCCGCGGCTACCTCCTCTTCCGCTTCCGCCTCTGCGTCCACTTCCTCGTCGGACAGCGAACAGCGCGGCAAGACAGCCAAAAAGCAGAGCAAGAAAAAGTCGTTGGCAAACGGCGGACAGACGAAAGAGAAGGCAACAAAGATCGTCACGAAGCCGACAGGTGACTGCGATTCGGATGAGCGGCGACACTTGACAGTGGAACACCAAAATAGCCACAAGAACGCCATTGACTCAACGATCGATGGGGCTGTGGGAGAGTCGAAGTCGCTGGCGCAGTCCCCGTCGACGTCGCCGTCGCCGTCGCCATCACCGCCGCAGTCGCAGTCACAGTCGGCGTCACGTCTGCAGAAACTGTCGGCGATATCGAATTTTTTGGCCACTCGTCAGCAAGACGCAAATAGTGAACCGATCTACATTGAAAGCTCTGAGAGCGCTGGCGAGGCTGATGGGCAACCCTCGATGATCAGTCTAACGCTAGACACGCGAACGAACGAACCACGAACGACGACGACGCCGAGTACGCCAAGTACCGCAAGTGGCGATTTAAAAAGCTCCATACAGAAATCGACAACGTCATCACTGAGTTCCACCACACACTGTCCTGAGGAGACAACCACACAGCTGGACAAGACCACGCTACCCACGGAGAGTCTGAGTAGCGAAGCGAACCCAGAGGACTTGGAAGAAGAGCCCAGTTGGTGGCAGGACACCAGTTTGCAGATCAACACGGCTTCCGCACTGGACTACAACAATCGAGGGGAAATGCCTTTCCGACTGCGTCACATTGATTCTGGGGACGAGCAGGCCTGGTGGTTGCGCCAGGACGAAACTGTAGATGTTGATGAGGACGATACGCTGGCGGAGGAAACCCTCAATCCGCTGGACGACGAAACGGAACCGCAGCGCAGCCGCACAGGCTGGTGGAGCAGCAGCAACAACGACAACGAAAACGACAAGGAAAATCAAGTGGAAAACCACAACGAGAACGTATCACAAAGAAGTCATACAAATGGCAAAGGATTCGCATCAGATATGGAGCAGGAGCAGAGTCTGGAAGCCAAGCGTATGCCTAGAAGTCACATTTCACCTGAGCACGATGCCTGGTGGCTGGACGATGATCAGCAGCAGTCGCAGGAGAACAAACAGAACGGTTACCACGAAGAGCCACACGTGGAGGTAACGCTCAAGCTGCCCAGCAGCGAACGCAGCTCCAAAAAGTCCTCCAACTCGGCGGATACCTCTAACCACTGGTGGCTCTCGGGTCCCGCCAAGAAACTGTTTAATGTGCAGCGCGTGGAGTCCGGCGAACGTGCCTGGTGGCAGGAAAAGGAGACAGAGACGCCTGCGCCAGTGAAGCCACCCACGCCGCCACCTCGCATTCTCAAGCACTGGGAGTCAGGGGAGCGTGCCTGGTGGCTGCAGGACGAGGATCCGCAGCCGGAGGAGCATGTGGCAGCGGTAACAGCGCCAGCCAACGACGAGGTTGATCTGCACAATGGACGCATGCTGGATGCACCCTCCGAGCTGAGCAGCTCCTTCAATTTCGCCTACTCGGTGCGTCCGCCACCGTTGGGACAGTGTGCCAGTCCACTGCCACCGGAATCGGAGGTCGTTTCCGCGTCCGAACAGCGGAAACATTGTGCATCGCCCTACGATAACATTCCAATGTCAAAAGTTCAAATGCCAGCATCGCAGTCGCAGTCACACTCGCCGTTGCAGTCGCAGTCGCAGTCAGCGCCACGCTATTCTTACGCCTCTCAGGCAGGTCGTGTGGGCGATAAGCTTTTTATTTCGCGTCATCAGAACATTGATGAGCTTTTGGGCGGCGCATGCCGTCCTCTCAGCCCGCTCTTCTACAATGGTGCCATGGACTGTGAAGCGACTGCGCCGTCGACAGCGACGCTGCCACCCGCTAACAAGAACATATTTCTGCTCGAAGAGATTACGCCGGATCAGGTGCGCATTCACGATAGCACCGCTCAACTGCCGGTCATACAGCGCATGCAGCGGTGAGTACACGAAAGAAACAAAATAAAAGCTCACAGAGAGCGAGAGCGCAAGAGCGCTTTCGTTTGTTGTGTGGTGAGTTTGCGTCAACATGTGGTTGTAATCTCTCTCTCTTTTTCTCTCGCTTCCGCTCTTTTGATCTTGCAGCGACGTGGAATGGCTAGAGAATGGCAACAGCAACAATTTTTATGAGCAGCAACAGCAGCAGCCGCAACAGCGCAGGGTAAGTGCCGCTCTCATTTTCTGTCTCTCTGTGTTTCCCTCTCTCGCTGGTACTCTAACACACCCTCAACACATTGCAACAATTTTGGCAACCTGCCCGGCTTGTTACGTTATCGACTGATCGTCGCCAAAGACGCCCACGCATGTGTTTATTTATTTACAAATATGTATGTGCATACCCTAACTAGTGCATTGAGCAGGGTATGCTGACTTTCTTTGTTGCCTTGCAACACATTTAATAAATCGATTACATTAGTATTTAGTGTCAAGTAAAATTCCCAAATTTAATAAATATAATAATTTCAAGTGCTGCAAGCTACATAAACAGTTTATGGACAACTCTTTAATCACTGTCCAGGTAAGCTTACATGCAGCTGCAGCCTAAAGCCTAAATGTATAAGATATTGTATACCGATATGCCTGGTATTTGTGAGTTGCGAGTAGAACACACCTTTTTGTGCCGCTTTATCAGAAGAAGCCATCATCTTTCTTGGGAGTCACTCTTGAATGACAGCTCTCAAGTGTGGCCCTGTGACTCAGTCAACTCACACACACACACACACATTTTTACACACAAAGCACAGTGCCAAAAGGCGGAAGAGTTAAAAATATTGTCTTAATTACATGCAGTCAGGCAGAGCAGTCAAAGTCGGAGTCAAATTTAGCTACAGAATTGCAGTTGATTTAATTCTTTTCTCCGCTTCTTTCTTCGCTCCAGTTTTCACAGCGACAGCTAAGAGAAGAGTGTGGGAGGGAGAGGTAAAGAGAGTATATGGGTCATAAAGTAATTAACACAAACACGTTAAGCTAAATCAAGTGAGCGACGCGCAGAGCTTTAACTGTAAAGCCGACAAAGCTAAGCGCCTGCGTCAACAGCGCTGTCCACAGTGGCAGCAAGAAGTTCGTTAAGTTCGTCAAGTTAAGTCTGCCTTCCGTGCGCGGGGAACTTGAAAACAAAAGCAAAAGCAAAATACATGACTCTTAATGATTGCAAATATTTGTATGAATATTGTTGTGCCTTTCTTAAGCAATTGTTGACTTTGTGCAGCCAATGCGACCATTAAAATCACCAGTTGTCGTCGAACATAAAAAGAAAATTGAAAGTACATTCAACTCACAGAATCAGTATTTCATTTCTGAATCCGTATCCGTATCCAAATCACATTCTGAATCTGTGTGTGAATCCGAGTCGGACTGTTGCTCTTCTTGATTAGTCACACAAATCATAGAGCACCAAAATAGACGCTTGGCATTGATGCGTGAAAACAAAAACCCAAATTACATTATAAAACACATTTTGTTTCAATTTTGGCACTGAGGCCACATTTGCCAATATAAAACATGAACAATTCGTACACTTTTCGTGTGTAAATACGCAATTGTCTCTTATAATGACATCAACCAAAATGCCACTAAAAGTTGTCGCTCTGACCCCAAATGAGTCATTTCTTCCATTAACTCTGAACTTCTTGCGATGCTGATACTCAAGGCAATACATTTATAGTACCCCAAAGTGCGTAAACGAGTACTACTCTATTATCAGTCATCAGAAAAACCAAGACACTGTTTACTTTATTTTTTTTGACACTTGTTTCACATGTGAATAAACAAGTGAGTCTACATGTATCATTGTAAATATATTTACAACAATATGTATCTGTATAAGTTTGTGGGAAATTTCTGTACAATTATTTTTTTCTAAGTTCCAGTTGAATCATTTAGAGCGGATTAATTACATTGCTTGTTAAATTTAAAATGTTTATTTTGTATGAAAATGATGAGTATCAATTTAAAAATAGAATTTTAATTGGTTATTTCAAAATATAACGCCTTAGTAAAAATACAAACTTAAATTCAGTTATAACATAATTTTAGAATTCTTATTTAATTTGCATTTATTTAAAATCATAATGTAATAATTACCTACGAAGCAACCCTCGTCCTTCAGCTTTCGCCCAGATTACGTAACGACTAAATTACGTATCGCATACGCGCTCCTTTTCTCTTCTACATACCACACTCACACTAATGCACCGCCCCTTTCCGAATCACAGCCCATAATCAAAGCCACAAGCACGCACACACCCACAAATGTAATATACACCCAATTGGCATACTGACACTCACACACACATACATACGTGGTACATAAACATAACTTAAATAGCCAAAGTCAGCCAAATGTCCAGCTAATGATAGGCTAACGCTCAATCAACGATAAAACTAAATTGTGGCACACGCGCCTCTCAGGCTAAGGCAGCCGCAGTTGCAGCTGCAGCGGTGGCAGAGGCAGCGACTGAGCTATTTATAGGTTTGGTATGAGTGCGAATGTGAGTGCTGGGTACTGTGTACTGGGTACTCCTATCAGTTGCAGTCGCAGTGCACGTTCAATTAAAAGTAAAGAAAAAAGAGCAATGGCAACAACAACATGTTGCGGAAGGTGCAGCGAACGCAAACTCACCTGACGACAATGTACACGCACACGTACACAGGCGCAGAGACTTACGCAGTCTCATACTCACCACGGGCTCGCTATTGAGCGTTCCAACCTGCCTCAAGTACTCTTACGTCACGTAAGCATTGGCATCGGCAACAACGGCAGCGTCATCTACCTTTTGGTTAGCCACCTTATGTTATTTTTTTTGGTTTGCCGCTCTCTCAGCTTGCGCTTCTCCGCTCACACTTGTGTGCGTGTTTGGTTGTTGTTGCGTTTGACGCTTTTGGTGCTTCGCGGGCTCCACAAGCTGCACGACAAATTTTGTGGCTTTCAGTTGCTGTCCGAACGCGCTCAAGTTTGGACGTACGTTTCGTTGAGTTGCGAGCGTTGTTGAATTGTAACGGAAAACTCAGCTGCCGCTCAGCTGCGCGCGTCGCGCTCTCGCCTGTGCTTTGTGTTTTATGTGTGTTTCCTTGTTGTTGTTGGCAACGTTTATATTATTTAAACTGAGTTAGTTGCTACAAAAATTGGTAATTACCCGTGTGAATGCTGAAAGATAAAAGAAAAGGCAAAGCCAAAAACGTCAAATTGTGCATAATAAAATAAAAAAAAATATTAAAACAAAAGCCAAAAATATAAAATGAAATAATTAATTATAAATATGTCGATGTGTGCAAACAATTAGCAACATTTTCGTTAAGCACTGTTAACTGCACAACATTAGCAGACAAAATGTTAAATTGCAATTTATTTCATTATGGATTTTTGCGTGTCACTGTGTCAGTGTCAATAGACACAGCGACAACGAATAATTTAACGAGTTTAAAGACTTTATATTATTCAATTGCTTATCTGTGTGGGCGACACTTGAAACTCCCTCTATTCGGCTCAAGCTCAGTGTCAAAAGTTCTTCAGCAAAAAACAAGACAACGAATGCAGAGAAAAAGAAGCAATAGGAAAACAAACAGCTGTCATCGATTTTTGCTGTTTTCTCTGCACTTGCTCTTTGTCCACTGTTTCGCCTTGTTATCATATGCACTCCTGGGCTCCCTTTGGGGCTCTCTCACTCGTTGTGTCCCTCTCTTTCGCTCTTTCTATTGACGATCTGCTTACGTCTGTCGCCTTGTCGCCCTGTCGCCCAAAGCTCGCTCTGTTTCGTTTTGAGTTCGTTCTTCGCTACCAGCTGCCGTGGTGTAGGACAAAGGGAGTTGGGGAAGGCAGAGAAGGAAGGAGAAGAAGAGGACTCATGCTAGCAAATAGTGACACTAAAAATTGAAATAAACAGGCAAACGAATATCCGAAAACCGGAATTGTGCAAATAAATCTCGATATACTCCAAAAAGAAACGACTGTGGTGCCTTCGTCTTCGTTTCCTGCTCCTCCTTCGTTTCACTGTCCACCTTCCAACGCTTTGTGCTGGGAACCGAGGCAGATGCAACAAGAGCCAAAGTCGAACAAGGAAGCAAATCTTTCACTGATTTGGCGCATTACGAACATTGAAATATTATTATTTATTTTCACCCATTAACAAAATTGCCATTTGCCTAGGGGAACACCCTGGCAGGAATTATCCCCCACCCACCCTTTGCCATTATTCTATCTCTATCTGTATCTGTCTCGTTGTAAAAGTGTTGGCAAATTGCTTTACCACGCGAAAGTTTTGCATCTGTAAGATGCATCTGTGAATGTTTGTGTGTTTGTGCATCTGTGCGGCAGCTGTCGCCTCGTAACCTACAAAATATTGCCTGCAAATTGGCAAAGTACTGATGTTACTGCAAACAGTGCTCCAAATTCCACCGTCTTTCAAAAATAATTGCATTATTATAAAGCACATGACCAACTTGAACCTCAGAGAGCTTTCCACTAACACCAGATCTTCTGCCACACACACAAGCATACGTATACATAAATATATATATTATATATTTGGAGCAGCTGCAGACGAATCCACCATTTACTTACTTTAATATGCAAATAATGCTGTGGAATTTATAATGGCAAAAAATACAGAAAAACAGAACAGAACCGTAGCTATCTTTGCTGAAAAAAGAAGAGAATTAGCGAAGAGCAACAGGGGGTAAGGGGATAAGGGAATAAACCCCATTTCAACGCGGTTACTGCGCTAAGTATGTACATACTACGTAGTACCTGCCACTAAACAGCGCTTCTATTTAGTTATAAACAAACACAAACATACCTCAAGAGCAAGAAAATGTAGAGAAAGAGAGTAGGAGAGTCGCATGGCAAAATACAGTTACAGTCGCTGCAAGCAGTTAGCGCTCATTAGAAGTGTATTTAGAGCTAGAGTTTGTTATATTAGAATTTGGGGAAAGAAACATAAGTTTAGATCAAATATAGACATTATATGATATATATTAAACTTCAGTTTATAATTTCACTATCTACATAGATAATATTCCCGAGTAAATTCTTTTAAAGAGACTCTCGAACTGAGGCGTGTGCACATACGTTTTTTACAGACTGCACTTTTCACGTAGTTACCATTTTAATTATCTGTCAGCGTAATCTTTGCCCAGACGGACGTTGGGACAGAGACGACGACTGCGACGGCGACGTCGACGCTTACGGCGCAGCTGAAGTGCCAACAGTCAGACACTCTACCTTCAAAAGGCAGTGGCAGCAACGGAAATTCTTTTTATTTTATTTTATTTTTTAGACCCCGTACTCTAAAAAAGAGTAGAGGGGTCTATTAGGTTTGTCAGAAGCGAAATGTGCGTAACAGGCAGAAGGAGGCGTGGCCGACCCCATAAAGTATATATATTCTTGATCAGCATCAACAGCCGAGTCGATATAGCCATGTCCGTCTGTCCGTCTGTCCGTCTGTCCGTCTGTCCGTCTGTCCGTCCGTCCGTCCGTATGAACACCTGGATCTTTTAAACTACAAAAGCTAGAGCCACCAAATTTATAATGAAAGTCCGTTATTATCTTACGCAGGTTAAGTTTATTTCAAATTTTTGCCACGCCCCTTACCGCCCCCGCAATAAGCAAAAAACCAGACACACCTCGAAAAAAATGTAGTTTTAGGCCAATAACTCAGTAACTATGGCACTTAGGAGCACCATTTCTGCTTGCTAGAGTTGCTAGAGACAGCCTTAATGCAATGCCATTCAAAATTTTGGCCTGCCACGCCCCCCTTTTCTCATAAAAGCTAAAAAACTTTCAAAATTTCAAGCTCAAAATTTGCAGGATTTAGGGCATTTAGTCAAATAGTACAGTGTTTATAATTAATTATTCGAAGAGAGAAATATCATATCAATCTATATTCCCAGCGGCGTTAAAATCCGTCAATTAACAAAAAAGTTATTAGGTTAGAAAGTTTATGTAATTTAGCTGCAATTTCGCCGCCTGTGTGACGTCAGCGTCTGCTCGCAGACGCTGCGTCGCTGCGACGTTGCGACGCCGCCGTGCCGACCAGTGCTAGGCACGCATACATACATATGTGCATACACATAATTTTAAACGAGTGTGTACTTGTATGTATAACATGTAAATGCGAATAAGCGGAACATGCTTGAAAGTAGCGCGTGGTGCGAATGGTAGAGTTACGGCGCGATGTGAAAACGTTGTTGAGGGTCGTGGGTTCGAATGCTGGCAATGAGAATTGCTAATTTAATTTTTTTTTAAATATCAATTTAAAATATACATATAAATTTTAATTTTTAAATTTCGTTATAAAATTTTAATTCAAATTAAATACAAATGCGCATTATCATGGGAGTACGGGGTCTTTTACAGTCGGCTCGATCGACTGTAGCCTTTCCTACTTGTTTGCTTTGTTGACTTCTGCAGCACTAATCCAATTTTATAATTGTGTGTGTGTTTGTGTATGTTTGTTGGGGAAAAGTGGACTGCGGTGAAGTGCGGTGTTAGTGAGAGAGGAAAGAAAGGCTAAGAGCAGTGTACAGCACTTGGCTTAGTACGGGCTTAAGTTCATGTCTCTACAGTAGAACTTAAAAGGGAAGTGCTTGACTTGGCTATGCCCTGTAGGTATTATGCTTTAGGAGGCTTTAAGCTTAGCTTTTTTCGATCTTTATAGAGCAGAATTTGGCTGTCTGTCTATGTATCTACCTTCGAGTCTACCCCATACTCCAAATCTCTTTGTGCTGGGTATTAGAGTGTGCCTTATTATTTTCTACTCACTTTATCTTCTCCACATATTTTCGCTTAGTTTTACACGTTATCTTTTCTGGCCGCTAAACGAGCTACCAGCTACTGACTTCAATTGTTGTAAACAGCTTCAGTTGTTATAGTTGACTTTTATTATTGTTGTTTTTCCTTTAGAGCCCGGCAAAGTCAAGGTGATGCGATAGTAGTACGTTGTCTAGTTCGTATGGCTTGTCTGTTTGACAGTTAATTATAATTCTCATTTGATTGTCAAATTAAGTTGGATGACGAACATTGGAGTTTGTGTTTAAGCGGCTTACGCTGACAACGATCGCTCAATTGCGTGGGAAATCTTTTTCTTGTAGATTATATAAGGTTCCACTCCCAGCTAATCTTGGCGAAACCTCACGTCTCTTTTTGGCCAAATACATACACAAATTTTTTTGGCTCATTAACTAACAATGAACGCACTTACAAAAGCGCATTAGTGAGTAATTTCCTTACCTTTTCTACCACTTTTTTGCCATTATATATATCATACGATATATGTATATATAAATGTTGTATGCATATCTTTTGCGATAACAATGAAAGTGTTAGTGTTGCAGCCACGCCCCAAAAACATACACTCGTAAAAACAATTTGTTGCCTTTCTTTCGCTACTCCAAGAGGGGGGTCCACTCTATTGGGGTCAGTTGCTTGCTGCACGGCACCTAGTATATTTTGTATCTATATTTACCATGTCTGGTATTCGCTGAAAAAATAAATAACCTATTAGCACGAAGGTTGCTCTTGTTGTTGTTTTTTTGCGCCCCAAACGAACACTGGCAGTTTATTGATTTTCCTCATCAGCACGCGATTTTTCTTTTACTTTCGTTTGCCGTTTACCTCAGACTGCAATTTTTCCAAGTCTATTTTATTTTTGACTTTAATAAGCAGTTCTAACATTGAATATATTTGCACTTCTCACACTTTTCTTATTAGTATTTTGCTACTTTCATTTGGGTCAAGACTTTTCTTGAGGGTTGATCGATCGATATTTGTAGGCACTTAGGTTACTCAGTGCATACTAAATCACTTCTAAGCTTATCTATAAAAGTAATCAATCAGCACACACTTTCTAAACTTGACTATCTTTAAATTTTATAGAAAATTTAACAAATTTACTATTTATACTTGTGAAATTCGTTTCATTACTCACTGTGCTGGCTTCTCTTTTTTAATGGTATTTTTCTAAAGCTAACCACAATACTAATGAAGTGATAACTTGACCGTGCCACAGCTCTGTCCCGTTCTGGGGTTAATCAGTAAATTTTTCTACGAATTTTGTGTGATTTTTATCGGTAGTAAAAATGCATCATCAATGAGTTTGAATAGCCGTTGTAATAGTTGATTATACTCCTCGCTCTCTGACCAAAAGGGCCCATAAAATGCCAAGCACTTTGATTGTTCGCCCATTAAAATGTTTATGGCAAAAAAGAAGTGACCATAAAAGCAATTAAGTAAACTGAACTTCGATGTGGTTGAGCATACGAAACTTGATTTAGACACATCGACAAGTCCAGCATTCATTAGGATTCAATTTATGCATCTTCCCTGACCTCAAAAACTGATAACTGAATGAATGCGGGAAAAAGTATCTCAGACTCCCTCAATCAAGGCAATCATTTCAAATCGATTTGCGGTTTTCGAACAATAAAATCGGTTACAGCATCGAGTATTGGGTATTGAGTATGTTATGACGGTATTGACGGCAGGAGATAATGGAGATTGCATATATTGATTTTATTTGCGGAATTTTGTGACCTTGAAGAAGGAGTTTATTATTAAAATGGGCATATATTTCAGTGTAGTTTCTTCAGTTTCCTCACTGATTTTCAGTTCAAAAGTTCAGTTTATTTTTAAAGATTTCAGTTTGGATTTCCCTATTTGTCAGTTGGATACTTTTAGCTTTTGTCTGGCTGTCTGAAATATTACTTGTGATGATAAAATTGCAGTTGAAATCAATCAACCTCAACTTGACCTTGCCGACTCGGCTGTCAGTTTACAATTTGAACGGTTATAATCAAGGGGCAGCTGTCAGGCTGCCACACGAATTTTGTTTACGACCTGACCCCTACTCCCCCTTTCCCCCCGTCCCTGCCTAACAAATTGCAACACATTTTGCAGTTGCCACTTGGCAGCACCTCCCCCTGCACCTACTCCTCTAACACGCTTCGAAAACAGTTGAAATACCCAAAAGCGTCGGCGATTTATCAAAATACTTTGCAACATTTAAAGCGGTTGCATGAAATCTGCATAATATTAACGCGTTGGCATCGCATTTAGGCGCCTGACCATTGACCACTGGCTATTGGTCATTCCATGGACCATCCATCGTCTTTCTGGGGCCTTACTGGCTATGGTGTATTTATCATAAAATTCAATAAATATATTGTCTGCGTATGCATTATGAGTGTATGAGTGTCTTCGTCAGTTTGGGGTTGATTTATGTTTTGTATGAAAACGCAATGCAATGGAAATCGAAATGAAAATGGAAGTGGAAAGACCAGCAATCAACAAGCCACAGACAGACGGACAGCTAGAGACAGGGAAGACAAGAAAACAGAAAAAATCCACAGCAGAAACATGTGCAATTTATCATGAGCAAAGTGAAAACACGCTCAAAAGAGATTAGACATTGTTTATTAGACTATAACTATTAAATGATGCTGGTTTTGGGCCTGGTCCACGCTCATTAGGCCAGCAAATTATAAAGAAACGCTCGTTTTGGCCTTTTTTCATATTGTTATTCAAATTGGGGTTTTGCGGCTAAGCGGAAAAATGCGGAAAGTGATAGTGAAAAAGTGCTTAAGCATGACTTGACCAAATATTTGAGCTACGTTTTGTTTATTTTTATTATTATAATTTTAAAAGTCTTTTTCACAAATTTCTTAGAACATTTGTGCAAACAAACGTTGGCAAACGGTGCGTATGATTAACGCGCGTTGATTTCGTCAGCGTGTCTACAAATACATTGGCTATTTGCCGCTGGGCACTAAAAATAACAATAATTTGAACGAGTTCCCAATTTTGAAACGAAAACTGTCACACAGTCATCTGGGGAAAATTAAAAGTGGGTCATTTACCCGGTAGTTTCCGATCATTTTCTTTGACTGCCAAAAAGAGTTTCAGTTTTTGCCTTTATTATAACGATGATTATCTCTGTCTCGCTGTTGTCATTTAAGTTGCACAATAGGCAAATCGTGGCCAAGATTTTTGGCCCATTGCAATCAAAATATTAGTCACGCATCCACAAACACACTCACACACACACACAACAAGTTAGTGGAGCAAATAAATATTTACGTATATAATTGAATATGTATATCCAAAGCTATAGATATAAACGTTTGTGTGTGTGTGATGATATTTTGTAAGAATTCATGTCAACTGCATTAAAAATAACCACAAGCAGATGAGATGCGATGAGATGCGATGAGATGTGCGGAGACCTATGAACCGGCCAGAGTTACGAGCTGCACCAAAGCGAAAACAAATGTAGAAACATGAATAATGTTGAGGCAAACAGCAAAGATCTAACAGAACGACAATAATTTACCAGAATATGATCCAAAATATAGCTTAACATGCCTGTAAATAAAGTGTATGCTAATTTTATACCACAGATACATTTGTATCTTTCCAATCTGTTATCAAAAGTGCATACCGCAATTAATACCTGTCCAAAAGCAGCAACTTACAGTAGTACTAATTGGAAGTTTCAGTTAATCTAAGGTTTTTTCTATGGAATCGTATAAGTTATCAGTTGTATCTATTGAGAGCAATTTATGGTCTTCTAACCTAATTTCTTAGGCTGTCCATTGACACTTTCATCTAGTCCAAAATTTGTATGAAATCTCATAAATTATTCAATTTAAAGGTTTCCCAGTTTCAGTGCCAGTTCCACCTCTGTCATTCCCATAAACCTTTTGTGATGCTGCCTTAAGTGCTACCGTTTTATGCATAAGAATGCACAACTCAAGTATCTACGGCAACATTAGCATATTTACACTAGATGAAGCCAAGTAGCGTGCACTACCTGGCTCTCCCTCCCTCTGTCTAGCTGTCTCTCTTTGGCAGAAGCACTCGAGAGCTTGACCCCAATCCGGTTAACTTCCCACACTCACAGTCAATGGGTAAAGAAGCCATTGCAATTAACATTTTGACACTTACATTTGGCACTTTTGTGAGCCGTAAGCTGAAGGAAGTGACATGTGAACACGTCGGCAATGGTCGCATTTCATTTCCGTTCTGTGCTTATGACATTACGTACGATTTCTTTGCACATTGTTGTCATTAGCTGGCAAGGGGCCTAAGCTGGTGCACTGAAAAAAATAGGGGCAATAAAAGACAAAGATTTTTAACAAATTAAAAACCTGGCATAGGTTTGATTACAAAATAAATAATTGTATGTCTTTTTGCAGTTTTATATAAGTTTTCCATACCCAGTACCCCTTTTTTTTGTCAGTGTACCCGTTGTTCCACCACACTTCTCTGCATAATGAGTTGGCATTCTTGGCCAACGCATCCGTCGCATACAAAATCAGTTAGCCGGCACAGAATTCAATAAATCAAATGCTGGACTTGGACTTGGACTCACTTAAAGTCCGAGTTGAAGTTGGAGCTGGGCACACGCACATTATGCGTTGGTATGCAACAGCCAGAGCCAAGGGGCAGAGTAGAGTCTAGGCTCTAGGTAGAGTCTAGCTGTAGCTCTCGGCTCCAGCTGTATCTGTATCTATGTACCTATGTCTGTGTCAAAAGCGTTTAACCGTTTTGTGTTTGCTGCCACGGCAAAGGCAACGGCAACGGCAACAACGTGACACAATTTTCTGGCTCCGTGCAAGACAAACTCGTTTCGAGCCCTATTAGAGTACAGGCCATCGTTTTGTTGTCATTGTTGTTCCTATTTTATTGGCAGCTAAAATTATTTTTAAATGCAGTCGCTTAACAATTTGATGTGTCGTACAGTCTCTCTCTCTCTCTCACTCAGTGTCCCCGCCTCTGTCTCGCTCAGTCAGTCAAGAGGTCAAACAACTTTTGTGGTTAAAGTTTTGCTTTTCTTCTGAATGCTCCTCTAATTATTTGATCATTTGTTGGTTTGTTTTGTTTGTACCTTGAACAAACTGCATATGGTTTCGTTTGTTCTATCGCTCTCCCTCTCTCTTTCTTTGTCCCCCTCTCACACTCTTTCGTTACTCTTCTAACAGCCCCAGAGCATGACAAATTGTCTTGGAATGCGCCTTCAACTGGCATTTTCTGTATGTTTTTCGTTACGTTTTCGTCTCGGTTCTGTTTTAATCTCTTTTATGACCAAAAACATAAAAAATAATATATGAAAAACACACGAAATGTTTGCGGTTTAGTGAAGCGCAACCGGGTAAAGTCAAAATCCAAATAGAATTTCCATTTTGCGCATTCTGCAAATTTTATTGAGCCCATTTGACTTTATGTCTTTATTAGCAGATCGATAAGAATCGCAAATGGTTCGCTATAACTATAGGTATATTTATAAATGTTTATATGTATCTGTATCTGTATCTGTAGTTGAAGTATCCGAGACAGTGTCGTCGTTTGTCAGTCCATTTGCGGACTTCGATTGGCGATAAGACAAGCCCTCTTTACAAGAAATATTAATGAATTTCTGGAATTATTTGAACTTGAAATTTATCACCACCACGTGTTGCTAAATACCCTAGAGAGTTAAAGCTTTTGCTTGACTAGAGCTTTGAAAGCTTGGATTTAATTAAAAGTCGAGTTAGGGATTTGAAAAGTCGAGTTTTTTTCTTTAGAAACATGATTTTTTTAACTATTCTTAAGTAATTAAAATATTATTTAAAAGTATTTCTTGTTGAAAAATTGATAATTTATTTTTGTTTTTATATATTTTTTCCCTATAATTTATTCGTTATTTCCTGTTGATCATTTCCTATATAAATCACGTTGCTCCATTGTATTTACCAAGCTAGTTAACAACATTATTATAATTACTATTTTGTTTGGTTTGTTTTTTGGGCGTGGGCAAAAGTTTTCTCAGCCAGCCACACACAGTAGCAGTTGTCAATTAAGTTGGCTTATTAGCCATAATTTACATAATTGATGCCAAATATCAGTCAGTAACGATGAACACAACGAACCAGAAGACAAAGACGAAGAAGCAACCAAAGTTGGCCAAAAAAAAAACTCTTGTTGCAACGGGACAAAAATTCGAAGATACTCAAAGAGTCCGTGGCTGCGACTGAGAGCAGAGTAAAAGTGAAAGTTCATTTGGCAAGTCAAGGCGAAAAAAACTAGAGGTGCAGAGGGGGTGGGGGAGCAAAGGAGGCTACAAAAGATCGCTGGAAGTTTCCTTGAGCCAGCGGGCGGGTTTCATTACCTGAGAGTGGCTGCTGCTGCTGCTGTTGTGGGTGCCACTGCCAAATTGCGCGACTGCAGCAGCATTTGCATAAATTATTTACCATTTACCATTTAATATGGCCAACATTGCTGTTGTTGTTGTTGTTATTGTTGTTGGCGTCATCGTCAAGCGTCGGCGCCATTGTCGTAATTTGTAACTAAATATGCGACGTTTGCCGTTGTTGCTGACCAAGTTAACAACTTACAACAACTCTTTGTACAACTGCCACTCAACGTTTTGCCGCTTTGCTGTTTTAACTATAATATTTATTTAATTTCATTAAATTTCAGCACGTCGCCAATAAGGAAACCAGAGAGCCAAAAACGTTTAAGCCACTTAACTATTTGGGTTCGATAAAAAACCCTTTTGAAATTGGTATTGGAATTGGCCCAATACCAGTTCCGCCTCTACCCACACAGACACACAGCATACCTGTGTACGTGTGTGTGTGTGCGTGAAAGTAAAATGCAAAAGAAATGAAAAATTCCAAGTTTATTTTCAATTTCATTTGGGCGAGCAGACGACAGACTGAAAGGCAAAAATGGCTGAAAAAAAGCAGACTTCTGACTTTCGCATGACGAGAACTAGTTGTTGTTGTTGTTGTTGCTCCTGGCCAACAACTTTTGGCACACCTGCCTTTTTGAGAAGGAAGCCAGCTAACAATACGACTAAATGCTGCTGCCCTTGTCTACCCCTCTCTTTTGCACTCTTCCTGTCCCTCTCTGTCTCTAAACTTGGCCTTTGTTGAAGCACTTCCTTTTTGGCAGCCCTTGCCTCTTAATGACGCGATTTTGTTTTGCCGTCTTCTCAAGAAGCTCTTACAGTGCTCAACAGCTGTTTACGTTTACACAATTCTTTATTTCATTTTATTTTCCTACATTTTATTCGTTGTTTTGTAGTTTATTAGCTTTTTTATGGCTTTCGTTTTAATTTTATTTCGTATTTTGTGCTGTTCGCTTCGCCTCGCAATGAATTATTGCAATTAAGCGCAGTTTTTTGTGGCTTTTTAAAAGCCGCCTCTTTTTACTCAGTTGTTGTCTGTTGGTTACTGCGTTTAGTCCCAAAGTGGCGAGTTAGTAGTAGCAAATATTTAATAATTACACGTTACTGCTGCGTTGTGTTTGCAGCACAAATAACAAAGTGTTTGCAGTTTGTTTCGCCGAAAGCGTCAATTAAAATTGTTATGCGAACCCGGCCAACAAAGAGAGAGATACGCAAATTGGCAATACGCAATAATATGAGCATTTGTCAGTATGGCACATTAGAATTAGATTTATGTTTCTCCTTTTGGCATAACTATACAATTACATACTGTTTTTCTACCTTTTACCACATGCCCAGCACAGTCACATAAAATCAGGTAGTAGTAAATTTTGCAGTTTAACAATTACTCAACTTTAATTAGTTTCAATTGCGAAACTTGGCATGACCGGCAAATAGTTAAAGTTGGCCAAGAATACTTTTGAAATATGGGTAGTATTTACGGTTTGAAGAGAAGCTTCAAAAGTTCTTGAAATGGTTGTAGAGCTGTGATTTTAAATAGATTTTTTGCTAGGGTTTTTTATTAAAATAGATAATACATCAAAGATGATTAGTAATTATTGTTTGATTGGCTTTAATTGCTTTTAATTTGTGGGTAATCTTTTTTAAGTAAATTCTATAGGAAAAAACTTTGTTTTAAAATTATAAATTTATTTGTTGGAATAACAAACAATTGTTTAGATCATGGCATCATGAGTTGGAACACTGTTTTCGCCTCTAGCTTATGGTAGTAATTAATCAAAGTACTAATTGGACTTCTATTTATTTATTTAAAATCATTTTAGTCACTCTTTTAAATAGACCATTCATTTTTTCATTCACTTGTCTTTTAATTCACTTTGATTGATGATTTCATTATAATAATATTTTATTAAATAATGTTATATACAATGTTTGAAATCCCCATATTATTCATAACAATTTCTTATATTTAAGCCACAAAATATATTTAGTAAATAGGGCAACAAGTCTTGTCAGATTCTGTGCTAATTGTGTGCTCTTTGCAGTGGCTTACACTGTGGATTACTCAATTAGTTGGCCAACAAACTTCTTTGGTTAACGATGGATTTCAATGTCAGTTGGACAAGTGCTGCAGACAAGTAGAGAGAGCGAAGACAAGTACTTGGCCAGTGGCCAGTGGCCAGTAAGGGCAAAGTCCATTAGAGTCACGTTATAAACAATTATGCGCACAGAGAGACAAAGAGAGAGAGAGGGAGAGAGAGAGAGAATTAAACAACAAGCTGGCCATAAACCACATAACCACAGGCAACAACACTTTCCACAACAACAACAGTGATTTCTAGTACATTTGCATAAACAACTTACGCACATTCCGACTGCCATTTAGCCGTAAATGTAGAGACCTCTGCGCAGTCCACTACAGAGCCCAAGAAATTACCTTCTTTAATTTATGCGCAGTAGGAGGGTATTATGGGTTTGTTGGGGGCACAAATCAAGAGTGATGTTAACAGTTGCCTACAGGGTAGCTAGCAGTCGTGTACTCTACTCTACTGCTCTTATTTCTCCCTCCATTAGTCTGTGATTTTGTTGTTAAATATTTTGTGTCTTGATTTGCTTATTGAGTTTGATTTGAGTCGATGCGTTGCATGCTGATGATGTTTGTGGCAGCAGACTAACGGGACGGGGGCGTCTTGGCCTTTTTGCTGCTCGTTTTTCGAACTGACATTGAATTGAAAGTTACACAACCATTAGCCGTGTTGAAGACCAGCGACCAGAGCAGCAATCAAGGCAAATATTTAAACAGCGGGCCGGTTCGCATGGCAATTATCAGCGAGTACGAGTACGGGTATGAGTACGGGTACGAGTGCGAGTACGCGTGCGAGTGTTGTGTCTACAAACTCCGCACACTGGGTTGGGGGCGTGGCACTGCCACAATTTGCAATGTTTAGCATAAAATTGCGCAACATGCGTGTGAGTTGGAGTCAGAGACAAGAGACAAGAGACTACAATTATGCAATGCGTGTTTTGATTTTCTTCTCTCTTTTTTTTTGGGGAGTTTTGAGGGGATTGGCATCAGAAATCATAAAAATCCAAATTAAAATAAATTGCAAACAACAAAAAATAATTGCAGCAAACAAATGAAAACGTTAAAGTGAAAATGTGAATAAAAGTGAATTTTTAACAAGTCAAACATCAACTGCAAAGAGAAAAATCAAATAATAATCAAAAAAAAAAAAAAAACGACAAGAAAAATTTGAAAATCCTGCGGCAAGTTCGTGTTGCAAGCAATTTGAAGCTGGCAAAATGATTGTGAAAATGGAACCCGATGAACTAATCACCTTTCGTGTGCAGTATCTGCTGGACAGCGATCCACTCTCAGCCACCATAGCCTTTCCCATACCAGTGCGTGCTCCGACCTATGCCTTCACCACCACAATGCCGCTGGCCACGCAGCTGGGCACCATCCTGCGGCTGCTCAATGCACCACTGAGCGTAAGGATCCAACTATTTTATTATAAATTCGTATTTATATAAGTTAATCGGGGCGATTAAGGCACGTACAATTCTTCACATATTTACTCGTACAATAACCGAATAAGCAGCAACACAATGAGTTGGATTATCTTATCGCTCCCAAGTCTTATCAGCTTGGGATCTTCCACGTTTCTCCTTTGTTTTCTTTGGAGTTGGCTAAACGCCATTTAGCAGTTTTTTTTGCTTTCGCGCAGCGGCTAAAACGTTATCAATATCAAGATTTATTTTTTAGCCTTTGTTTTTTGTGCTTTTATTTATATGAGAAGATTTCGATTAACGTTTTGTCTTGATTTGACTACTGGTCGCAGGAAGCGTAATATATTAGCTTTTTTGACATACACTGAGTCGTGTCAGTTTGTGTACCTTATGAAAGAAATGACAAACTTTTAAATTAATTTATTTGGTGTGCTCATACTTCGCCAACAGACTGTAAGGCGGCAGTTGCGATATAAAATTTATTTTGTGGTTCTAGCCACATTTAAAAGCCATTTGCATAGCGTGTTTAGACAGCATCATCGATTATATTAGATATAAATCTATATGTATAACTATAACTATAACGACATGTGTGTGAGTGTGTGTCTGGTTTCGAGGAACAAGTTCAAAGACTTGAACAAATTTGAGGCGAAAACAAAAGATGAAAGAAGTGAAGCATATGTAGATACTTATTGGTCAACTAATTAAGACAGAACGAGCAAATACTTTGAAGGTTAGACGCATACTATTGGCGTGCACTGTGCTGGAAAAACCACAATTATAACAGCTGAAACTTTTACAAAACGGTAATTGGTAAACATAAACTTGAACTGCCAAAGCCAAACAAAACTGACGATGAGTTTGCAAGGCAAATAAGGAAGATACTCGTAGAGGAAGTCAGATAGGGCAAGAGAGAGGAGTAGGTACTTGTTCTGGCTGCCACTTATTATATTTTATTATTGCAAAACATTTTCCAAATGATCCATTGCAATGAACAGAACCGAGACAATGGCTTCCCCATGCAGCTCTGACTTCTTAGCCTGCGGCTAACTTATTGCTATCGCACAATCTGCAGCAACTAATAGGAAGTTGGGGCACTGCCTCACTAAAAAGAGTATAAAAATGAGAAAAAAAATAGTACAACTTAGAGCACTTTTCATTGGCTTTGTGAAAGCCTTGGTCAGCAATTATCTAAGTCTGCCATTGTTCGTACCGCCGATCTCTGACTTTGACTAATTTGCAAAAAAAAAAAAACAACAGTCGAGAGCTGAGAGTCGATCGACGAGAGGCAGTTGCAGCATCCCAGGCTGCTTTGATCGTGCACTCCATGCAACGTGTTGCTGTGTTGCACTGGCCCCCAATGCCTGTCATCTGTCATCTGGAACTAAAGCTGCAGCTAAAACTGAAGTTAAAGCTGAAGTTAAAGCTGAAGTTGAATCTGAAGTTGTGGCTGCTCGCAAGGATACGTAAATCTTGACAAGCGGCAGCAATAAATTCTAATGAGCAAATCGCAAAAGGAAATGCAACGTTCTCGTTTCAGTTTTGTTTTGGTTTTTTATTATTTTCCACTCTGTAGTTGCACTCACTGTCTGGTTGGGTCAGGATGTTGTCGTAGGCAGATTTATGTGGCAGGCGCGGCAGCTGTGAATGCCATTTGTCCAATTAGTCAGCCCAGGGAACAGTCCACTCTACAGATACAAACCGATACAGATACAAACATACAGATACAGATACAATGGCAGAGTGAAGTCGCGCATGCAACTTGTTAAATTTAGCGCATTACAATCGATTCATAAATTTTCGCCTCTAAACTCTGATGTCGATGTCTAATCTTCGATGATGTCATTGTACTTTCAGCTCTCAATACTTGATTCCAACAACAACAAAAGAGTAATACAAAAATACAAACTATAAATAATCATTTTTCGTTGAGGTCAATCGACGCAATGTGTTTTGATTTCTCATGTTTATTTTGATTTGATTTTATTGTTGTTCTTACTAATTCTCTTTTTTTTTTAATGTTGCCAATTGCGGCTGCTTTTTGCACGTCACCTCGGCATAATAAAAATCGCCGTGTCTAGATAAGCGTATAAAGTATTCGACCCAATCAGTTTAGAACCAAGAAATAAATGTAAATCGAAATAAAAGAGAATTGAATAAAAGATAAATGATCAACGATCACCGATTCGTATGCGGCCCAGTAAACAAGCATAAAGCAAAACCGATTTAAAAAAATAATCAAATTAGACCCTTGTACGGCCGGCATGACATCATTTTACAGTTAAAATACAGAAAATTTCAATTTTATTATTACCTTAGGTTGTGAAATTTTCCCTTACTATGCAAATAAGTCGTGTACATATAATATAGCTGCATCAAGTATACGCCACATGGACTTACGCATCTTTTAGTAGTCTTGTTTGCCCAAACAATTCGCATATTGACTCAGCATCCATCAAAGTCACGCTTTGTTGGGGAAGGTTTCCATTTCAATTAGCATTTCTTACTTTTTGCGGTCAACTTGAGGTCAATTAACTCTCGGGAGGCAAACGCCATTGATTGGAAAGCAAAAGTGTAGAGCAATTCATCAACATCACGTTTCGCCGGCCTGAAAAAAAAATGAAATTTAAGAGCCTGCCATAAATTTGCCATAAAAATCCAAGCTGTTCTTAAACTCTGATTGTTTCTAGGCCGGCATTCAAAGTAATTTATAGAGTTAGTTTTAATATTGTAAGCAACAAATAACTACTCATTTGAAAGTAAACAACTAAATCAAAATTTACATATTTATTTTGGCACATTCGAATTGCTTTTCACTCCTTTTCTTATTTATTTTCTACACATTTGAGTTATTTTTATTAATAATGAATAATATTTTTAATTTACTACTTCGACAAACCATATCGAATTTTACTTTGCCTTTGAATCGCACATTTTCTCTACTCCAAAATTATTATGCTCGCTGCCTTAACTGTGTCAATAGCCGCATTTATGAGTTTGGCACTCGCTCGAATGTCCATACACTCATACATACATAGATATGCGCATGTGTCTGCAGATATTCAATTTGATTAAAAATCTTGTCATGCTTCAGTCAAAAAATCAACAGAGAAACAGAGAAAAAGAAGCCGCCTCTATCAAAATTTGCATAGGACTGCGAATGAATAGCTCGTACAAAGCAAGTAAAAAACCAGATAAATAAATAAATATCTATAGCAAAGTCGATATAGTTTTTTGGCCAAACTAAACATTGTGCTTTTTTATGGCCAACACCGATGAGACCTGAGGTTATTTACGATTTCTTTTGTATGCAAACACTTGCTTTGGTTTTAATTGCCAGTTTGCTTATATAAAATCAACGCTACGATTCACACATCGTTTCAATATATATCAATAAATTAAACAATGCCAAAAATGGTTAAGTAATAATTTGTATTACAAAAGGGAAGGCCTATCTTGGTCTAGAAAGTTTCTCAGTTAGCAAGTTTTGTTGGCTGATTCAGCATGCAGGAAGTTTAATCCGGATGTTTTCATTTCGCTTTACTCATTCAAAATTTGCCAGCTGATAAGACGCCGTGAGTTATGCCAGACTGCATGTCTATGTTCTATAAATATATTCGGCAATCATTTAGCTGCAGTGTCGATTCACCTAAATACCTAGTACTAATACTTGTTGAAGAACTTATAGAGAAAATAATACGTATACGTACAAGTCATAAACTAAGTATAGGCATTATCGCGATAAAAGCTGAAACAATTACTATAGATGGCTAATCACAATTGCTGCATAAAATAGCTATCGAAATGAATAAGAAATAAGTAATAAATATCGCTTGATGATGAAGTTTAATGACTTTGAAGTATCTTAGTCGCAGTCATATTTGTGTGAATGAATATATGCAAATAGGCTGCTTGTGTATGACTATAAAATCTGGTATTTTATGTGATAATTCAAACAATCTTAATGATTAAAAGCACAGCATGCGGATGTGATAGTTTTGATAACGAATATATATATGTTTTGTACTGTTTTGGTGCGTTCTTTTAATACATTTTATACAAGTTAAGCCAAATTTATTAATATTATAGTTAACACACATTCAATGTCGTCTGTTGAAATAACATGTTTATTAAAAGTCTCTGTAGAAATATGAGCGAGATTACAGCTTAAAGATTGTATGACATTTTTATGATATTTAAAAACATGAACAATGCGATTAAAGTAAATAAACAGAGATTAAATGTATAAATAATAACATCATATAAATAAATACATTTTGCATAGCCAAATGGGTTTGAGATACAATTGTTTACGCTATGCCAAAACATAAAAGATACTTTGTATCTGTAGCTAAGCTTGAAATAATTCTATGCTTTGCGGACTCGCCTTCGAGAAGTCAATGACTGGCACTGTCTGGCGCGCATTTCATTTACCAAATGGTCAAATGGCCAAATGGCCAAAATTGCCGCTGGGTGCAGCGTCAAAAGTTATGAAAGACAGAACCTTGGGGCACGCGATGCAGCTTTTGTTTTGTTTTCTCCTTTTCTACTTCTACTTCTATCTAAATTTCAACTTCGTTTTCTGTTGCTTTGTGGCACGAGTAGTCGGGGGTGTGTCCAAATTGAGCTGGAGATGCCTAGGTAAAGAAGAGCTCTGCAGCTAATTCCTTTTCGAAGGGGCGTAACCAACCAAATAGGCGTATGTGTAATCTTTACCCGGATGAGATGGCCAAGATAAGTGCGTGTGTGTGTGTGTGTGAGGCAGTTGCAGCGTCTGTTGGTTTTCTGTTTTCATTTTTTTCACACATTAAGCAAGCGTCGACACACATAATTTCATGTTGTCCGGTAATTGTTCTGTAAATGCACAAATAATTACTTTCAATGCGCCAATAAAAAAGCCAACAAACGTGGTCAAGTAAGGAGGAGAGGGAGGAAAGAGCTGCGGCTTTGACTGCGTCAATCAGCGCATTTGTGCACGCAGCAGGAGCTGACTTGAGATTTGATCAATCAAGCGCACTTGGCCATGGCCAATCAGTTTGGCTTGAAAACTGAAAACTCAAAACTGAAAGCATTGCGGTGAAAAGTAGGTGACCAGCAGATGCAGTCGATGTAGAAGCAGACGATGACGATGATCATTATCAACTGTTGGCTGGCAATCAACTTTACCATCCTCATTGAAGGCCTAAACGAAATCGTCTGACGACGACGATGCGACTTTCGTTGCAACCGTCACTCAGAAAATGTTCTATGGTCGTTGGCATCTGCATCTGCATCTTTCTCTTTCTCTTTTTTTCTTTTTTTTTTTAGCCTGGCCATAAACAACTTTTACTGCGTAGTGCGGTAGTTGGTAGAAGACGCGTCGCGTCTCGTCTCGTCTCGTCTCGTCTCGTCTCTTACTTTTAACTTTTCGGCTTTAATTATAATTGCCAGCGCAATTTGCTGAACTTTGTATTGCTCACTTTTAACTCGTTGCTTACCTTTCTTGCAGATCGATGATGCAGCCATTCAGGTGTACAAGGATGGCGACTATGGCGCCTACCTGGATCTCGAATCATCGCTCGCCGAGCAGACGGAGGAAATTGAGGGCTTGCAAGCCAGGTGAGTGCTACAACGCCCCAAAAGACCTAATGACTCAGGACGGCCCACACATTGTTATTGGCCATTTAGGAGTGCAGCTGTGCCAAACTCCCACACGACTTGAAAGCAATTGAAACACTGAGCGAAAAGGAAAAGAGAACAAAACTAATTTCATCTCAAAGAACAATTTCTAAACTTGGCTTAAAGTGGTTTACTTGGCTAGTTTTCAACAGTGTACGGCTATGATTTATTAACGGATTCTGCGAGTACTGATTTTCACTTTTGTGCGCTTTACCTTGAACCCAATTTCGGAAAAGCGATAAACAGGAAATGGTAATGGAAATGAAAATAGAATTGACCGCATTGAAATGAATATGTGGCAGGTCTGGGTTTCTGGGGCAGCTGCTCGTGGGTGGCACAGTCTGTGGCCTTTCACCAGCCACACGATTACACTCAGTACCCGTGCCATACGGCGATCGGCCGCCTTTTCCATTTGGCTAATAAAGATATTGCCAACTCAACTGTCAGGCGCTGGCAATAAAAAATGTCGCTATCTGTGGCACAGGAAACTGCGACTCGACTCTACTTGACTCGATTCACTCTTTAGTTTCCAGACATTTTACATTTTACATTTTGTATTTGCATTTGCTGCATGCCTCCGCTGTGTTGTACGTGCAACTTGTTGCAAATTGTTTTTGTTGTTGTTTGTGTTTTATTTCGGCTGCAACATGCATTTAATTTGCATTTACTCGTAATCCGCAAAAAGAAGTCTAAATATAAAACGTGGGCAATGGCATTTTGGCGTCGTTATACTGAGATATCTGTGCATATATATATTTTTATATATATTTATGAATCGCTGAACTAAGCTGAGCTGAGCTTTGCTCATAACAAAGCATCAGGAGGCATGTGTCGTGTCTATAAGTCACTCTGGAATGCGCTGCGTGCCACAAAGCGAGAGGGGCATGTCGATGGCAAGAGGCGACACAATTCTCACACAAGTGCAACAATTTATGGTGAAATTTATGGCACTACAAGGAAGTTATAGAAAACATAAAATGTGGTGGTAGGAAGCGAAAAGAAATCGTAAACAAATTAGACTTAAAGGAGCGGATTAAAGTTATATTTGTATAACAGAAATTAGGAAAATATTTGAACTGAAATTTAGGAAATTGTCAGACTTAGTTTTAGTTTAGGAGAATCTTAGGTTAATATAAGTTTTAAAAGATACACTGTTATACTTTTTTACCAAAATAGTTATAGCTTCTCTACCCAAACAGTGTCTGCGTTGCAGTGTATTAACTGAATATACCTGCATTGTGGCCATAACTGTTGGCTGTCTTTGTGGTCTGGCCCAAGGAACGTGATGTCAGTTGCAAGGGCGCGACTGAAATACGCGTGAGGCCACAGGGGCCAAATTACCAAGTGGCAAGTGGGAAGTGGCAAGTGGGAAGCTAATGACCTGCTTGCAGCAGGCTAGCTAATGGGATTAAAAGTTAGCCAAAGACAGTGCACCAGAACCGGCTGCCAAAGACTTTCACTAGCTAAACAATTTAGCAATTTACAATGTGATCATCAAGTAGATGGCTTCTATAAAAATTATAATGCAAATGTCGCCATGTTGACCAGAACAAATTGCTGGCAGTTAGCCAGAGTTAGTCTGAGACAAGGAGGACACCATTCTACTCCAGTTTACTGGCGCCAATGAGTGCGGTGTTTCTAGGCAGTAAGGAGTCTACTGGTTGAGACACTGGTCTACTCACTAATCATGCTTATCGTATTAGTCATGGAAGCGCGCTTGCATGCAAATCATTCGCTTCAGTTCACATCAAAATTCCACAGCAGGCACGGGTCGATGTCTTCGATGTCTTCGAAGCCTGGCTTGTCAATCTGCAACTCAGTTAAAGATACAGATACACACACATCAAGACTTGAGTCAAAGTCGAGAGTGAAGACTGAAGACACACACACAAACAGAGGTACACACACATATTTCATTTCATTATGAATTCTTGGCTCGACTTATTGGCGGCTACGTTCACTCTGATGCTTCATAGTCCATTTTCAATTATCTGCGTCGTTTGTTATTACTTTTATTAACAACAACAACAACAAGAACAACTGGCAGCCAAGCAGCGGGTAATCAATGTTCTTAACTGGTCAATGAACCAATCTATCCCATTGTGTTTTACTTTTAGTTTTGTTCTCTCCACCTTTGTTTTGTTGCCATTGCTAATGAAATTACATACAAAATTAATATCAATTTTTCTACAAACCATTCTCTGTACCTGTATCTCTCTCTCGCTCTATCTGCATTTATCATTCCATCTCTTTTGCAGTCGCAAAAATTCTTTGGTGGTTCGCACACAGCTGAGTGTACGGGTTCATGCCATTATTGGTAAGTACAGAGTCCACGACTTGCTTGCGTATACGCCTCATTGACCCCATTGTTCTTCTACTTCTATATAGAGAAATTACGTACATCGGAGGGCAGTGATTTGCGTCGTGCTTTATTCTCCCTCAAACAGGTGTTCCAGGAGGATAAGGATCTCGTACATGCCTTTGTCGCTCTGGGTGGTCTCAATTGTCTTGTGCGCGTGGGCAATTGTGCCGATCAAAACTATCAAAACTATATACTTCGTGCTCTGGGACAGGTAAGTGCTCATTGATCATTGATCAGTGATCAGTGATCTATGTGTTTGTACGGTATACAGAAGTCATAGCTAATCATGTCATTGTTCATTCGACAGGTCATGCTCTATGTGGATGGCATGAATGGCGTTATGAAGCACCAGCCCACCATGGAGTGGCTCTACTCATTGATCGCCTCCAATTACCGATCGGTGGTTAAGACGGCTCTCAAGCTCTTGCTCGTGTTCGTCGAGTACGCAGAGTCCAATTGCTATGTGCTCGTAAGCGCCATTCATGCGGTAGACGCTGCTCAAGGCACTACGCCCTGGGCTAATATCATGAGGTAAGCTTAAAATAGTTGCATACTTTTAGGAGGCAACATTAATTTTGTTATAGTTGGCTTTAGACACAGTGCGTCGAAACGGCGATTAATTAATAACTTCTGCAAAGATTATGCTATTTTTGTACGAATTTTTTTTTTATGGAGATCAATTTTTTAACCATCAATATTAATGCAGAACTTTTTTTTAATTTTTTTTTTGACGTATAAAGCTCCATACGCCATACTGTAAACAGTAATCGTTTGGACACTCATATGGTTGCTAAAAAAATATTTCTAAAATAATTTGCTGCTTATGGTGGTCGATTTCATTTCGTAATACACTGACTAATGTTTCACAGAAAACATTAATGTCGAATTCAGTCGAACTTTAAAATTTCTACCCTACTAAAGTTCAGTTTAGTAGCAAATGTTGAGACACCCACAAGTACTGAAGAAAATATAACTTTTTGGAACAAAACACAATCTCAGGTCACAAACATTTATTTTGGTAGTAACTACATAACTTTTTCTTTAATTAACAGCAAAAAGTTCAATTGAAAACAATAACACTAATTAATATATTTTTATTACTTCCTTCAGACTGCTTAAGGACTACGACAATGCTGATGCAGAGCTGGTCATCTATGCGACTTCGTTAATCAATAAAACACTCGCTGGACTAACAGATCAAGACAGTTTCTACGACGAAAGTGATCTGTTGGAACAACAGGGAATTGAGGCGGTTATACAACGCTACATGTCCAAGCCAGGCACAGATCTGGATCTGCTCGATCAGTTGCAGTTATACGAAGCAGTGCTGAAGTAAGTAAACTAAAAATTAAATAATTCTTTGATTAATAATTAATATTTTTAACAGATTTGAGGACGGTGAAATGGATGGACAACGATTGCCACAGAATTCAATGCGTATAACGCAACGCTATCGTCCTGGAACTGGCACAGCAGAAAGACGCAAGTCCCGACGTCACTCCACCGACAACAGTCCAGCTCCTTTGACAAAAGTGTTGCAAACGACAGTGCTTAGGATGACACCGACGCAGGCTACACTCGATGAGGATGACAGCTCGGGTTCGACAAACTCCACAGAGTTTAGCGGCGGACTGTTTCAGGAAAAGAAGCGTAAGCTTAAATTAAGTAGAAAATTTAATTGAAACTAAGTAAGAATCATTTCGAATTCAGCACGCGATGCCGCTGGTGTCACTCCAGGTCTCAGACGTCGCAGGGAGCGTGCGGAGCGGCACAAGAGCTTCCTCAAGGAGCAGGAGGAGGCGGCAGCCAATGGCATTTTTGCGGCCAGGGAATTGCGTGAGAATTATGGTGAGTAATCAGTGCTTAAATCAGTGCTTTTTGCAGGCTGCTTTAGAAACCGAAACTAACTAACTTTGATTCTCTCTACATGCTAATCGCTGTGTCTATCAATGTATATGTCCCATTGTCATCTGCCGATCATGCTAACTAAAAAACAAACCAAAAAATCACCCAAAAAAAAGGCCAAATTGTAACTGCCATTCCTGCTACCATACAAAGTGGCGAAAGTCCGCCACAATCATTGCAACCCGAGCTGCCCGCGTCTCCATCCTTCACACTTGAGTCCACAACAACACCCTGCAACATCATGAGCATCAACAATAGTAACAGCAACAGCAACAGCAACAACAATGTGCAATCCCAAAACAACAACAACAACATTGATACGCCCAATAACAGTCTGTTGCTTAGTCCCACAAAGCAATTGTTGAGTGGCAGCCATAGCATTTCCATAATCAACAATAGCTTTGATAAGGCCAACAATAATATGAACAATCAGAACGAGTTCCTTACCAAAAAGAACCTCTTGCGGGAGTGCAACGCAACTGTGATCAATGGCATTATGAAGAACATACAGCAGACGGACAGTGCCTACAAGAAGTATGAGAACGATGCCAATCGACTGAACAACTACTACACACAACTCAATCAATCCCCAAAGCATCTGTCCACCACCACCACCTCCACCAGAGCAGCACAGGATGTGCTCAGTCCTAAGAAGACTTTAAACGGCAATGGCTTTGAATTTGCCACCGCCAGTTCAACGCCTCTCAAATTGGATCCACAGCCGGCACCAGAGCCTTTGAGTCCAATACGTAAGCCAGCGATGGGTGCACCACCACCGCCTCCGCCCCCACCTCCGCCTCCGCCAGGCTGGTGGCATTTTCCCACACAGCCCAATGCAGCTAGAAACACCATTCTAACCAACAACAATACTAACCCAGAGCCACAGCTCGTAGCTCAGCCTCAACAGCATTCAATGCAAGCTATGGATACAACAGGTAGGTACAGTAAATAAACTGTTGCATACTTTTACATGCTGCCTCAAATGTAATCATCATGCGGCTTCCGTTGCATACTTTTCTGCGTCATCATTATTTCCCTTCCTATGCTCAGATTTCTAATAAGCGAATAAATGTTCTTCACAGATCTGGAGGATAAGGATATGCTGCGGCAACTGAAACGTGATCATACGGTTAAGGATTTGACACAGAAACTGAGCAATCTGCCCACCAGTCCAACCGCCCAGGATGCTGGAAATCGCGGTATTTGCGGTGACATGTCCGGTCTTATATCGAAAGCCAAAGAGGGTCTTGCCAAGAGTAAGAGCAAAGGTGAAATATCGCGGTGAGTTGATAACCACTTGTTCGAACTTAATAAACATGTTTAGCTTATCAGTTGAAAGTCGCGACTGTATATCGCGAAAAATAATATATATGATTAGGTGCTATCGTTATTCACGTTTTTACTTGGAATAGAAAATCACTTGAGAAATATCTGCAGCTTTAGTTAAAGATTAGTTTCTGAATTACTATTTTATTAAATTTATTTTGCTGCTGTTAATCTGAGTAGATTTGTTATAAATCTGATGATTTTGCTGTAAATTAAAATATATTTTTCTCCAAGTTTTGTTTATATTGAGGTCATTTATTCAGTTTAGAGTATACAGTTTGCCTAGAGACTTAAGCGTACTTGGGAGCGTACTTCTCATAGGTGGCAATGTAGGCAGCCTTGGCGGCATCAGCGGACAGACCCTTGTGCTTGTTCCATGCGCTCCACTTGGCCTTGCCCTTCAGATCCAATGCACCGGGCTCGGCGGTGTTGTTGTCACCAACGGTAGCCTGTTTGTAGAGACCGTAGAATTCCAGGAACTCATCGTTCGTGGGGGTCTTGGAGAAGTTCTTGGCTTTCTCGGCGGCGGTGTTGAACTAATGGATTGATAAATGTATCCAAAGTTACTAATGACAACTGGTATATTCCAAGTACTCGGCTATACTTACATCCATGTTGTCAAAATTTGGCTTGAGCTGCTTAACTGCTTCTGAGTGGCGATTGGGTTCAGGAACAGCCTTTATATAGTCCATAGGTTTACAGCTGATTGTCCTACACTGATAGCGATTTATGACAATTAAGTTTTAGATATCGATATGCACCAGCAGCTGTGATAAGCCCGTTACTTTGTCATGTCGGCAATATTAAACGGCCACACTTTAATTACCAATTGGCAATATCAATACAGGTGATCAAAGGTTTCCATTAAGCTTATCGGACTTAAGGTTGAGTAAGCAGTAGTTAATCAAATAAAAATTTGATCTTACGATTTTTAGTTATTCATTACGTGTACTTTATTGCCATCCAAAAACAAAGTCTATAAACTAAACTAAGAGTTACGTATAGATGGGGGCGTATTTCTCATAGAGCGCAATGTAGGCAGCCTTGGCAGCATCGGTGGACATTCCCTTGCGGCTCAGCCAGGCATCGTACTTGGCAGCACCCTCGGCATCGGCGGGTTTCTCGATGTTCACATCACCGGTGTGCACCTGCTTGTAGAGTCCGTAGAACTCCAAGTAGACCTCTGGTGGGGGCTTGCTGCTGAAGGCCTTGGACTTTTCACAAATTGCATCGAACTGCATGGATTAACGACACACATACATATATAAATATATAAACTAAATTAACTGATACGATTTCGCAGCTCAACTTACATCCATTTTGTTTGGGATTTAATGAAAGACTATGATTTGTATAGCACAAATCGCCGCCTTTTATAGTCCCCACAGGCGATATAACTAAATCTTATCATTTCTGAGTGCCATAAAATTATTGAAATAGTAGTAGTAAATTAATGGAAGGCACTGTTGATTAACGATTGGACTTTAATGCAACTAGTGCAACAATGGTTCAATACTTCAGTTTCGCACTGTTGCCATTTATTTAATTTGTAATATAATCCCATGTTCGGGGGATCGTCTGTTATCTAGAAAGTTGCTGGCGTGTTCTTTGCGTACCTATGTTATCTTGGTGCCAAGTGAAATTTGTTGATAAGATTTTACGACTTTTTTTTAATGATATGAATTTGTCACTTGACCAGCAATGATTATGATTGTCGTACTTTGAGTTGTTGGCCTATCACTAGCGATTTATCGATTGCACTTATCGTTTAGCTCATCGAGTATCGATCAGGAACTGAAAAAGGCTGAACCCAAGAAGTCCGAGAATGAACTACACTGGGAGGAATTAGTGCGCAGCATGACACGACCCTTGAACCTATGTGATCTGGACTTTACCGATCTCCATTCGGATGATGAGAAGGATGTCCTGGCACCACGTGGTCTCAGCGCTGGCATACCACCGCCACCGCCACCACTCGCTGGTGGCATGGTCTTGCCACCACCCATGATGCCACCAAGTCTCGCACCTCCGCCCATGTTCGGCTACGGTGGCTACGGAGCAGGCAGTCTGACAAACAGCGTGAACAGCTCCCTCAATGGTTCGGTGAACGGAGAACTCATGAATGGCAACAACGCCATCAAGAAGAACAAGAAGACGGTGGGAGTAGACACATTTAAGCACTCTTGGAAAATTTATATAATTTTATATTCTCTGCTCTGCAGGTCAAGCTCTTCTGGAAGGAAGTGCGCGAGGACATGATACCGCAGGTGGTGGGCAAAACCATCTGGGATGAGCTGCCCAATGCAAATGTGGACACCCAAAAGCTGGAGCATCTCTTTGAGTCTCGGGCCAAGGATCTAATGACCAAGGTGCGTATTTGCTAATCTCTTAGATCAGTTTTAAGGGGGCGATATTTCTTCTTATCTTAGGCATAAGTCTTTTAGCATATAGTCTTGTTGTTAACAATATTTATTGCGAATGATATTTGTATTCTTTTCCCATTTATTTCTGGTCTGTTTGCGGATATATCTACAATACATAAATGTTGTGCTAAACCCAAAAAAACAATCAATAATATAAAAATATATTTATATATATTTCTCGAATATTAAACCAATGTTTCCAAATGTTTCCAGGAGGTGAGTGCAATTGTTATATGTTATTACACTTTAACTCGCTCTCTCTGTTTCACTCTGTCTCTCTCGCTGTCTCTCACTCTCACTCTATCACTCTGTTTATGTACTTCTCTCTCTCTCACACTCACTTGTTTGGTTTATGTCTCTGAGCGATCGGTGTCGGTTTTTATGTTCTACACACACATACACATGTAATACACTGTTAAAAATAAGCTGTATAGTTTGTTTATTTATGTTAAACATATATACACATTTTAGCAGCTGTTAATCAGTGTACACCCCTCTCAGTCAGTCTTTTCCCTACAGACACAATACAATATCATCTTATAGCAGAGATACATTTTCCTTTGTTTTATGTTGGATACATTTTGTGCACTCCCCTCTCTTTTATCCCACCCACTACTTGCCGTTTCGCTGTCTCTCTCACTCTCTCTCTCTCTCTCCATACTTTGTCTGTTTTGCTAACGCTTTCTTCTTCTCTGTAGAAACAACAAGAGCTGAACAAGAGCAAGGAGGTTATTGTCTTGGATCATAAGCGTTCCAATGCCATCAATATTGCAATGACCAAGTTGCCACCTCCGCGCGCTATCAAGACGGCCATCCTGAAGATGGACGCCACTGTGGTGACTAGGGAGGGAATTGATAAGCTGCTGAATATGCTGCCCTCAGAGGAGGAGAAAATCAAGATTGAGGAAGCACAGATGTCCAATCCAGAGTTACCATTGGGCAGTGCCGAGCAGTTCTTACTTACACTGGCCTCCATTTCGGAGCTGGGTGACAGACTGAAGATCTGGGCCTTCAGACTGGACTTTGACAATTGCGAGGTGAGTTTCACAGATTTCCTACTGTTGCTCCTTCATTTGATAATTTGTTATTACTGTTTTGCAGAAAGAAATAGCCGAACCACTGATGGATCTCAAGCAAGGCATTGAGATACTGCGTCAGAATCGCACCTTTCGTTGTATTCTCTCCACGCTGCTGTCGGTGGGCATCTTTTTGAATGGTGCTCCTGTCAAGGGTTTCCAGATTGAGTATCTCTCCAAGGTCCCCGAGGTCAAGGACACTGTACACAAGCACTCGCTGCTGCATCATCTTTGCCACATGGTCATGGAGTCCAGCAGCGACACAACTGACTTGTACTCTGAAATTGGACCAATTACACGCGCCTCCAAGGCCGACTTCACGGAGTTGGGCCAAAATCTAACACAGTTGGAGACAGAGTGCAAAGCCTCCTGGGACAGGCTTAAACTGATTGCCAAGCACGACTGTGCACCGCCATTGAAGCAGAAATTGGTTGACTTTCTGGCCGATTGTGCCGAGCGTATAATCATACTACAGATAGTCCATCGCCGTGTGATGAATCGTTACCGCAAGTTTCTACTGTGGCTGGGCATGCCCCAGCACAGTGTGGCAGAGTCCAGGCCCAATGAGTTCTGTCGCACGCTCTCGGAGTTCGCTTTGGAGTACCGCACGACGCGGGAGCGAGTGCAGCAGCAGCTGGAGAAGAAGGCCAATCATCGGGAGCGGAACAAGACGCGTGGCAAGCTCATCATTGATATGGCCAAGTTCCAACCAAAGACCAAAGAGGATGTTGCCGACGCAGAGCTCAAGTGAGTGTACAGTTGTGGCTAAAATAATGTGTACAGTAAACGGAACTTGTGACTAAGTAACTTTTCTAATTTTGTAGGCAACTCTTGGGCACTCCCAGCGCAGATCAGGCGGATGGCACTCTGACCTGGCGTCGACGTCGCGCCGAACAGCTGCGCTCGCCCATTGCTCGCCAGAGCGAGGAGCAGTTCACTGATGGCGATGATGAAATACTCGAATCTCTTGTGAAGACAGCCACAAAGGCGTCGGGCACGCGGACCACGCCCCGTGAGCGCAAACGTACGCGTCATGCGGATCGCAAGTCCTGTAAGTTTTTCACCTCAAATCAGTTTTCATCCACTATACACGGCCAGTGTTGGCAAACGTCACATTAATAAAGGTGTTGGTTTATCTTTTGGAATACACACAGCGCGCTATGTTTAGCACCATTAGCTGGCCACACACACCCACCTACACACACTCGCGTATATTGGGGAACTGTTAATGCCATATAGGAAACTATATAATATTCAAACCGATAAGAAACTATAACAGATCCCGTTAACTTGATTTCCCTTACGGCTTTGACACTTTTCAGTTTTGCTCGCTTTCAAATCAGTTGCCTTAATTCGGTTTTATAACTTGATGTTTATTTATTTTTTATTACCATTAACGCACCCAACAATACCAACCAACCAATGAACCAATCAACCAATCAACCAACCAATCAATCAATCAAACAATCAATCAATCGTATACTGAAGTGAAACGCAGCCGCACGCGCGAAGGATTCACAATTGAAAGAGCACCATCGCCATAGCGGGTATAACCGTTATGTAACCGCTAGAGCATAACCGTTACCGTTAAAGAACAGCCAACTGTTTTTAGGTCTTTACCTTTTTTGGTTAGTGTTGCATTGTATTGAATTTCTTTTGATTTTTGTTCAAGTTATTTGTGTTCACTTTTGTCCCACGAGATCCCGTTGCTTTCCTACATTTTTTTTGGCAATTCAAACGGTTGGGAAATTCAGCATAGGACTGCAAATGGATCTCTGAAGTTTTGTTTTTTGCTCCTGAAGTGCGCATGGCTCGACTCCCCGTTGATTTCGTTTAAGAAAGTGCATGTTTCTAACCAAGTTTTTCAAAAGAAAGTAAAGAAAACACGCCACTAATCACCGCATGCAATGCAGCTGAAAGGCCAACAAACTCAATCCTTAACATGTTATCCAAATGTTATCCAAGTGTACCCGTTTGAATCACAAATAATTAAAAATGTGTGTTGTTTTGCAGTACGTCGCACGCTGAAGAACGGTCTCACCGATGAGGAGAAACAGCATGTGGCTGCCCTAATTCAAACCTATTAGAGCTAAGGAAACTTCCCTCATCCTCAATGATCCTCAAACCAATTCCCAGTGACGTCACAAGTCGTAGCTTTGCGCGCACAGACTGAAATTGGCGATCTCACACGTACAGCTGCTGGAACTGGCACCGGAACGAGTAGCTTAAACAGCTGCTGGAGCTGGAACTGGAACTGGAACTAGTACTGGCAACGATACTCCCAAAATCTGATACGAGAAAGTGCGCAATCTTTTTGGCCACATTAAGAAAAAGCAACGAAAAAGTCCTTAAAAGTTCTCTTAGTTTTTTTTCTGTTATTCGATTTTTATTTTTACCTTAGCTAAGTATTAAAATTAATCATATACTTAACAGTAACAACAAACATTACAACAACAACAACTGTATTAATAGCCAAACAAATTATTATTTCATAGAATTTTTAAGAATTCTAAATGTTTTTCCCAACTTTTTTAAATTACTGCTTTCTAAATTAACTTAAAAATTTATATGTATAACTTAGCCTTAAATTAACTACGAAAATAAATAAAATACATATTTATTAAATCAAAGCAAAGTCACTGCCTTTTAAAACCCATTTGTGCAGGGCTGCTGCACGTAGTCCAGACAGAATCCTCGATTGTCAATGTCATTTGGCGCCTCTACTCCGTCCGTGTGAAAGTACAGACGAAAGGGACGCACGCTGGCTGCAATTCCATGTAGTATAAGTAATCAGTTAACTTACTAGGCTATTTTGACTTACACTGCACCGTTTTGGCCAACATGCCCGCCTCGGCACTGAAGGTACCGCCACAGACGCGATCCTCGCAGCCCGGCAGTGGAGGAATTCTATCCGCAGATCGTATGCAACCGATGAGCAGCCAATCGCTTATGCAGCCAGTGCCACTGGGCAGTGCTGCACCGCCGCCACCGCCACCACCCACCATGGTGGGCACTGGGTTGTTTGAGTTGCCTGATATGGTAAATGCCCGCGAACGGTTGTTCTCGAGATCGGGACACGCATTGTACTGTATGCCACAAAAGTTGCGCTCGTTTCGAATGCAAATACTGTAGTCCTGATTCGAGAGCTGTCTGCCACCCACCGTATTATAGTTAAAGCTCTTCACACGTCCACTTATAGCCGTGTAGTACTGCAGACAACCCTGATCTGCGCGACTTATGCTGCCACAGTGGATCTGTGTTACCCGTATGCGCCACAGGCGTGGAAAACTGGCGCTGGTTATGATCGACAGCACGATTGGATTGCTTTGGCCCAGACCGGCGTCAATATACACTAGAAAAGGAATAGATTTTTTAAGTAGTAGAATTGCTACTACTATTTCTAGTATTTCTACTAAAAATTCGTAAGTGTGCTTTGGCTGAATTATTTGTTATTCAATTAACATAAATTGAATAAAAATTCAAAAATTTCTTTAAATATTTCTGAAACTTTCACTACTATTTCTACGTTTTGTATGCTACTATTTGTGAAAGAGTAGTAGAATTTTTGCTACTATTTTTAGCTCTTACAGGAATTTTAAAAATTTATTTTATTTTCGTTGTTTATGCTTCCACTACTAAAGCATTTTCTGTACTCACTGTGATCACCAGTGGAACTGCCGCAGATAGTGGGCGTGGGACTGCCGCCTGAGATCAGCAGCTGATCCTGACTGCACAGATGATTGGCAGCCTCGGGTGGCGCAATGGAAAACATATCCAAGTCCAAGCGCAGCTGGCAAATATCCGGATGGAGTTTCTGCACCGTTACCTGGCAGCTTCCTGTGCCATCGTACACATCCGGATGATTGGGATTGACGAAATACGTAGAGTTCTCTCGAATAATGCCACCACAGGTTTGCAGAACTGCCAATAGAAATATGCCACTTATCAAACTGGAGGTGAACAATGGAAAAGAACTTACAGACGCAACACACGCCGTAGCCAGCGCCACAGGGTCCAGCTGGGATGCCGTTGCGGAGCAGGCAGTCCTTGCTGGGTATGCAGTTGCCCTGCTCGCCAGAGGGCGCTGCACAGCTGCTTGGTCCGATGGGAACAATCGCAAAAATGGGCAGAACTAAGAAAGGTTCAATAAGCTAATGAAATCAATATCCGTATTTGAGATTGCTTTCACACCCACATTTGGATTCACGAACACGCGGCGATGGAGCAAACCATTTGCCGCCAAAGATTAAATCTCTCCAGCTATTTGTGTGTGGTTTCGTTGGCACTTTTCCCGCTGCCAGGACAAAAAGGCAGTAAATCACAATAATAAAATCCATTAGTTGCACTCGAGATATTCCCATTTTGGGAGTTTTGCTGGGGATGCGCACACGTTGCTGCCTCACGCGTTTGTGCCACAAAACTTCACGGGAGGTGACAATTTATTCGGCCTGCCGTGGAAATAAGTTTAATGACCGCAATTTGTCGATGCTTTGCGGGGTTTATTGTAGAAAAAAACCTGTGAATTTAGCTAAATATTAATTGCAATAACAAAACGCAGTGGCAGCCACAAAAGCAGAAAAAATAATAAACAATTAGATGCGCTACCAGACAATCAACACCCGCCACAAAGTGGTAACAACAATAAATGTTGGTAAGAGCGCTGCAGTCATTGGCATTGCCTCTGCTACAGGGTGGTGGGAGGGAGTGGAGTAATGCCACTCCCCCTTCAAAATACATTTTGTTATTCGTCGTGTGCTTCCTGTTGCGAATTTGAATCTTTTCCACACCTCACACATCGATTAAATGTTGGGCAAGGCCTGACAGAAACTCGAGCGTGAAAGTGTTGCAACAAGTGCGTAACAGAATTATGTATTGTAAAAATAATAATAACATATTTATGCTTAACAAGTGTAAGTACTAACTACCTAATAGCATTACCTCATATGACTAATTTGATTAACAGTCAAGTCATTCCAACAAATTGGGTCAATGTTAACTAATTTAATTATTTATTTTGAAACTCTTTGGACTGCATTTTACAGTCTCCTCGTGCCAAGTTTATTGGCCTGGTCGGAACGCTACTATTTCGGCTATTGTTTAACATTTCTGGGAATAAACTGACAAAACCGACGACACTCGCGATAACAGTATAATTTATTGCGATTTTATTAATGCTATTTAGTAAAATCTTTTTTCACGGTCGCTTTTAAAATAAACTCAACTATTGTTATCCTCAAGAAGTCTTTTTATTTCGGATACCGCAATATTTGTGCTCATTTCAGTTATCAGAGCTTTTTTAGAAAAATATTTAAGTTAGGAAGTTGAAGGCCGGTAAACAGTTCAAGGAATTATACTTAAGTATTGCATAAATATATAAATATCCTCTCAAACATAGACATAAATTGAATAATATATTATTTAATATTTAAAATTAAAAGGAATACCTTTTTACTTTCCCTGAATTCAAGTGTACTACGCTGTGTATCTACGCTGTTTTTTAAGTTTTGTTCTGAATTTTCAAAGTAAAATATTTCTTCGTTTTTTTGTATAGAAGTATTTAAGTTTATTTTGACATCAAAATTCTTCCTTTAAGGGCCTTAAATATAATTTATTGAAATTGCTTAGGAATATATCTTAAATTTAATACGAAGTCTACACTCATTTAAGATTGTTATGATTTTATACTTTACGACTAAATGGTATATATATAAACGAAGGAAGGAGTACTTAAAAATGCTGTTCAAATAAATTTCCAAAGTTAGATAGACCGCAATTGAAATACGATTTCGAGGCTATATGATATAATACAAAATGTTGGAAAATTTATTTATTTTTCATCTACGAAAATTTCAAATGTGCTCTTAATTTGAGCAATTAAAGATAGAAGTAAAGTGTGTATAATAGGTGGAAGGAGACTTTTTCTACCATATAAAGTATTTATATACTTTATCACCATCAACAGCCGAGTCTATATAGCAATATCCTGCTTGCCAGTCTGTCCCTCCGTCCAGCCGTATGCACATTTGAACCTCAGTAACTAGAAGAGACACAAAATCTGGAATAAAAATCGAACTTAATGTTAGGCATATTAAGTTTATCTAAAATGTATGTCTGGATCCCTCATGCCCCCGCAAATTGCAAAAATAAAAACATTTTCATAATGCCATAACTTGGAAACAACTTAAGCCGTCTTGATCAAATTTACACATTATATGTACATATGTTACTATAATAACTATTCTCACGAAGTTTGATTTGTATCTGGCAACTATATTCTATAGTTCCCGTGGGAAACATTTTGCAGATATAGAAAATTTGTATGGAGACATGAAGTGTTAGTTGAGCGATCGCGACCAAACTCTCTCATTTTTTGTATATTATGATCATAACTACTCTTGCCAAGTTTAATACGTATCGAACAAATATATTCTACAGCTCCCCTGGGGCAAATCGGTCGACAATTTCTTTATCTTATAGAGAAATGCCCATTAGATTGAGAACGTGCTTACTAGTCATTTATAATATTTCTACTTATTTAAAAACTAAACCGTTTTTCACATATTATATTCTGTTGTAGGTAGTTTATTGTTCTGAATTTGCATTTAAATATTTGATAGATACATTTTGTATTTTAGTTAGAATATATTTGTGTCATTAATCTCTATCGCATTCGTATTTTCCATCGGGAAGTGCGCACTCCTTGACACAGAACTTTCCAGATTCGATCGAGCAGAAGGTGTCGGTGGGGCAAGTGAGGACTTCTCCGGTGAATTCTGTGCCATTGCACATGCGGAATGTGTTGCGACTGGTGCAGACGAACATTGAATCTTCAGAACAGGATTGGCAATTGATGTCGGCCGGCTTGCAAGCCGGTTCGATGCCAGGAATTTTGAAGGCACAGAAATTGAGAGTACTGGTGCAGATTTTGTCCTCTCCGCAGGGCAAGAGAGTTTCGCTAATGGGTTCATAATTTACACAGTATTTGAAGTGAGTTTCATTCACACAGGCCACGTTGTTATCCATGCAACGATTACATGTTCCAGCCGATAGAACTATGGCCAACAAGCAGCTGAAGGCCATGGCAAGGAACTGCAAATTGGTTATGCAATTTAGATAAATTTGTGATTTTTTAATCATTTTGGTTTTGTGCTTACCAAATTACGAAGGCTGTTTGTGTTCTGCATTTTTCAAAAAAATTCTGTTATGCTCAATGGAACGAGACACGACTGACTAATGAAATATTTCTGCTTTTTGTCCACTTTTATATCATCTCTCTTTACGCTAATGACAGAAAATCTGACTTATCAAAAGACAGTATCATCAGTATACCGATAAGAATTAGTTTTATGCTAGGCTTAGTCCTATACAAAATAATTTTGTTTACACGGCTACCATTTCGCTGGAAGATAAGTATAAAACAGTAGCCAGCATATTTATGAGTGCCGTAGCATTGAGAGATTAAAACGGTAGATGCTGTCTGGGCCATAAAGATAATTCAGCAGAGCAGCCAGCATTTATAAGGCATCTGTTATGATCCAGTTAACTTCATTTACCAACCAGAAATGTCGAAGCTACCACACATTGGGCTAATTGTGCTGTTGGCCACACTTTTCCACTGCACTGTCCACGTTGACGCCACCTGTGGACTTTGCTATGGAGCACATGCCTGCGTCTCAAACACCACCTTCCAGATTTGTATTGATGGTAAGTTTGTGTTTGGTTTTAGTTGAACAATTACGCCTAAACACTTTTTTAGGCGTCGCGCATCCTGAGCTAACCGGGGAGTGTCCAGAGGACAGACCGCTTTGCATAGAAGCCGGCACCATGTGCATGTCTCTTGATTTGGGACGTCCCTCGACCTGTGTAGACAATGGCAACTGTGAGAAGTGTGACAATGACGAAGTCTTTGCATGCACCTCACAGACAACTTTTGGCAAATGCATCGATGGCAGCATCTTGGGTACGGATCACATTCCGTGCCCCACGAATTACTACTGCTCCGCCGCAGGAGCAGCTGAGGGAAATCCTTGTGTGTATGGCTGTGGTGCGGATCCAGATGATACTTGCGACAGGGCAAAGGATCCAATTGATAATGATACCACAACTGAGAGTACTACGAGCGGCACTACAGAGAGCAGCACGGATAGCAACACGGATAGCAGCACAGATCCGTCTCCCTCTCCCTCTCCCACTCCCAGTCCCACTCCCAGTCCCACTCCCAGTCCCACTCCCAGTCCCTCTCCTACTCCCTCGCCCTCGCCTACCCCCGCCCCCTTTGATCCAAATGCCCTTTGCCAAACCAATCAAAGAACAGGCCGCTTTGCCATACCAAATGACACGGTTTGCACAAGGTAAACTTTTCCCTCTCTCTCTTCCTCCCAGAATAATGCAGCTCTCTTGTATTCCAGCTTTGTCTACTGCTCCTACAAGGCAAGCACCTGGCAGGGTTCCATTACCGATTGCCCAGCGGACAAACCGTACTTCCGAGCGGGCTCCGGTTGTGGCACTGTGAAACCCAGTGGCGCTGGTTGCGTCTAGATTTATGCATTTGTTCGACTAAAAATATTCAAATATTCAAATATAAATACATATGTCTAGTAACTTTATCAATAAATGAAATTAAAAATATTTATTTTCTGCACTTTAAAATACTTTACAATTTCTGTAAATTTGTTAATTAATGCACTACTAAAAGGCGGTTTCATTATTTATGTTTTGCTGTTAGTTCTACTTATTCGATATCCCCAAAATATTTGACTATTATTTTCAAGAGTCAGATTTCTTTATCTATCGAAGTCTTTAGTTTCCTTGGATTAGAGATTCACACTATTCTATTCTTCCATTTCCGCACAAGCGATCACAAATCATGTTCTCTTTACAACTAAGTACTTTAAACATTGTTCTTTCTTTATAGATAAAACTGGTTTTCCATAAAACATAAACTGCTACAGCTTTAAAGAACAAACATTCTCTTTTTTTAGACCCCGTACTCTAAAAATGAGGGGTCTATTAAGTTAAGCGAATTGAGCATAACAGGCAAAAGGAGACGATGCCGACCCCATGAAGTATATATATTCTTGATCAGCATCAACAGACGAGTCGATAAAGCGATGTCTGTTTCTCCGTCTGTCCGTCCATATGAACACCTGGATCTTTGGAACTACAAGAGCTAGGGCCGCCAAATTTGGTATGTAAGTCTGTCTATATGTCAGATAGGTTAAGTTATTTTCAAATAATGCCCCATGCCCGATAAGCAATATAAGAAAAACTATTTTCATTACACTAAAACTCTCCAAATTCTTAGAGTTATCGTAACCAAATGTAAACAGTGAATGTATGGTACCATTATAACGATCCACACCAAGTTTGATACGGATCGGACAACTATAGACTATAGCTCCCATAGGACAAATCGATCGCTAGAAGGAGTACAGGGTCTTTTACAGTTGGCTCGCTCGACTGTAGCCTTACTTGTTTTTGATTGTGAGCATAAAATGTTGAGATCATAAAACAACACGAGGCAATCAAGAGGAAAGCTAAGATAAATAAAGCAATTAGCATGCTTAAAAACAAAAATTTAAAGAGAAGATAAACAGTGAAAATTTCACTGGCTAAGAATCAAGTTTATAACACGGCAGCCAAAAGACTTAAGTACCTTAGTATAACCGGAACCTTGGCAGTGAACAGAAGTCACATTGGACAAGGAATTTGCAAGGATAAAGCAGCAAATAAAATGACTACAAATATTTCAAAAACTCTGCAATTTACGGTACTGGTAAGAGAAGTCAACAATTTTCACAGACTTAATAAAATATTTAACACCAAAATCTGTTCTTAAAGCTGGCACTAAGCTGTTTGGTGGCCTGGACTCTCTCGGAGTGCAATGTTTGTCAATCAAATCAGGCAGCCTGCATTAATTCGACTTCGTATTACATGTGCTTTGGCGGTGTGTACATTTGTATTAAGTGGTGGAAGTTTTTGCTAAATTTGTATACTTATGTAATGCAGATGATTTGCCGTACACGGATCGCATCTTCAATTGTCTGGCGGGTTTTCAGTGCAGCGATTCAACAGCAATTTGCATACAGAAGAACGCCCAGCGTCCTCCCAGCTGCGGTGATACCAGTAAATGTGGTCTCTGCAGTGCACACAGAAACTACAAGTTTGCCTGCCACAGCAGAGGCATCTTCCAGATGTGCTACGGTGCCTCACAGCCCACGGGACCCTATTACAGGTGTCCAACAAACAAAGTTTGTGATGCCTCCAGCGATCTGATCTGTGTAGAGGAGACACCAGATCAGGCAATCACCTGCGATGTGAATGACGCGCTGGTGAGCACAACAGAAGCACCGTCTACAACTGAATCCAGCACTTCCACCGACAGCACCTCTCCCAGTACCACCCCCTCGCCACAGACTGCGCAGGAGATTTGCAGCGAAAGGGCGAAAACGGGACTCTATGAGACGGTGCCAAGGGACGATTACTGCAAACGGTGAGTACACCCTATAGTATACCATATGTAATCCCGTATAGTAAAACAACGACTCAGATGAATAATGTTCAATTTATATATTTACAGCTACATCGATTGCTACTACAATCGAGGCACAGTGATTGCTATGGAACATGACTGCTCCGAGACCGCCTACTTTGAGGCAGACACCCAACGTTGCACATACATAAAGCCAAGTGATTGTCTTTGAATAAAACATACAATATTTGGACTATAGAATACTCCGTTAATTCAAGTCCAAGTCCACTCCGTTGATGCTAATGCTCTCAATGCGGCTGGAGCAGGTGGCTGGTAGGGTGGAGACACAGGTTTTGGTGGCACTGTTAAAATAGAGACTTCCGGCACAGGTGTATCTCTGGCCCGACCATTTGTTGTTCACTTGAAAGCATTTAATGTATTGACGACAGGTGGTACTCGGATTGGTGCCAACTGGGAAGTAACTCTGCTGCTGCACCTTGGCACAGTAGACAGCTGGATCACTGGTGCTCGGCGCTGCCGTTGTGGTTGTAGTTGTGGTTGTGCTTGAGGTGGGTACAGTGGCCGGATAGCATCTGGCGGGTATTGTTCTATCACACTTTCGAGTCACTGCATTAAAGTAGGTGTTAGCTGGGCACTTGTGTAAGGTGCCATACCAATCGCCATTTCGATAGCACACCACGTAGTGACGACAAGTTGTCTCCAGGTCATTTCCAATCGCAAAGTTTCCATAATCAGAGTGTTGTCGGCACACTGCATTGAGCGTTACTTGAGGAGTATCGGTAGGTGGTACCCTTGTGGTAGTTGTTGTCGTTGTAGTTGTTGCAACATAGGAACAACTGGGATTCACACTCGTTGCCAGCTCACAGATCTGTGAACTTTCAATGCTACACACATAGCCTGGGGAACACGTGCCCTTGGATTCTTGTGGCTCATTGGAGCCCAGGCAGAGGGCAAAACTGTTCGAGCCCGTGCAGGCAAATGTTCGGCTTGCATCACACTTGTTGCACTCCTCACAAGCGGCATCATGACCTAAACTTGTTTTCGGCTGACACACAACCCCACCGGATCCACTCACACACATGTAGCCCGGCGGACAGTCGTATTCTTCACCAGTTGGCAAATTATTCGCATCACAGGCTCTAGATTTAGTCATCGAGGAACAAGCCATTTTGTTGACACTGTTGCACACGTTGCAGGTTGATCGTGCAACTGCCACAAGGCAGCCCACGAACAGTAGCGAGCTCAGCAAATTTGATAACATTTCTCAGAGTTCCTCTTGCTGTTAGACTATAATTTGGACTGATGTCTGACTTGAGGAGCTGCCAAATTTAAATATCTTTTTGGCAACAATCTGCAGATTTACCTTTGGCTTACTCCAATTTAGATAAGTCCGTTTACTGGCCTTGTTTTGGGAAATCACACGTATACTTTATAAAAGATTTGAATGTTTTTAGTTATCAGATGGATTGAAAGAAAGGCACCCTGTATAATGTTATTACCTTGATAAAGGGATTTGCTAATACTAGTTTTAGTTACTAACAAGTATGAAAGGCTACAGTCGAGCGAGCCGACTGTCAAAGACCCCGTACTTCCTTCTAGTGTGAAATTTTCCATAAATGTCAGGCACTAATTAAATTTAAAATATTATTAAGCAGTAAATTTTACTCTATAACAAATTTACTTAATTCATTATGTGTTGGCTATTCTGGCTCTTTCTCTGATATCTGTTTGTTTAGTTTGAATTTTAGATTTGAGATCTACTGAAAGTTCTGTTCGCTTAGTATTACAGCTGGAATATTCAAATTCCCAGTTGAATTCTCAGGCGAAAAGAAATCCACAGTAAGATGCAACAGAATTTTCAATCCAAATTATTTTGTGCATAGCGAGCTGCTGTTAATTCTGTTTGCCTGGTATTGCTGTTAAAATATGTGCAGCTTGTGAGACCCCTAGATTAGTGAAAAACATCGACGATCAGCAAAAAGTGGGGATTTTTCTAGCATATTAACCAGGCTAACAGAATCAGCAGAAAGCGACATTAGTAATAATGTTAATGTTAAGTCAATGTTTAATCAATGTTAATGTTAATTTTAAATAGTTTTTGCACTGCGACCTGCTGATCTTTCTGTTTGTCTGGTATTTCAGCAAAAATTACGATATTGGGCACTGCAGATCGCAGCGGTCAAGCAAACAAAAAATCCGCGAAAGGCCAAAATCTAGGATTTCTTTGGGTGAAACACCAGGCGATCAGAATCAGCAGCAAGCGACAGACTGTAATTTTATTTACATTGCATTACATATTTACAAAATGCGAGTCCAAAAAGACTCGCTTGTGATTCAAATTAAGGATCAAAAAAGAGTCGCGTATGCGTAAAATATGACTCGAAACTGATTGAAAACAACGAGCCATATGCGACTCTCCAGGAAGAGTGGCGGCTAGGGTACCGTTTTCTCCCGACAAATGAGACAATTAAGATCAGAAAATGAGCTCATTTATTATCATTTTAATCAGATAGAGGACACAAAAAAGACTCGAATTTGAGTTAAAATGTTTAGTGGGAACCTGCTGACTATTTCTGTTCGCCTGGTATTTCAGCTCAGATTTAACAGACCCAGGTGTTCATACGGACGGACGGACGGACGGACGGACGGATAGACGGACGGACGGATAGACGGACGGACAGACGGACGGACAGACGGACAAACAGCGAAAAGATCGTAAACAGAGAGCGGGTGGAAGAGGGAGGCAGTGCACGTGGGTTTGGCGGGAAACCGATCTGTGCACGTGTATAAACAAACCTTTTTGTTTGTTTACTTTATGTATTGCAACCTGCTGACTATTTCTGTTCGCCTGGTATTTCAGCTCAGATTTAACAGATCCAGGTGTTCATACGGACGGACGGACGGACGGATAGACGGATAGACGGACGGACGGATAGACGGACCGACAGACAGACCGACAGACAGACAAACGGACGGACAGACGGACGGACAGACAGACGGACAGACAGACGGACGGACAGATGGACGGACAGACGGACAAACAGCGAAGAGATCGTAAACAGAGAGTGGGTGGAAGAGGGAGGCAGTGCACGTGGCTTTGGCGGGAAACCGATCTGTGCACGTGTATAAACAAACCTTTTTGTTTGTTTACTTTATGTATTGCAACCTGCTGACCATTTCTGTTCGCTTGGTATTTCAGCTCAGATTTAAAAGACCCAGGTGTTCATACAGAGACTAGAGTGCGGGAGCACTTAAAAATTGTATTGCATAATTTCGGGCGGCGTATGAAAATTATGAACATGGACCGAAAAGGCATATCAGTAGCATACTTTCGGGCGGGTTTGAAAATTACATGAGGGGCCGACAACGCTGATGAGTAAGAAGAGATCAGCAATGTAGCTAGCTTAGCCATTTTAAAACCATTTTAGCTGTTTTAGCTTGACTTATTGCATTGCACTACGAGTTACTAAGAGTATTATAATGCTTTCTTAACATAATGCATGGAAGAAAGTTTTATTGTTCAGTCTAAAGTCTAAGAGTCAAAACTATGCAACTTTGATATTGAATATTTTGGGACTCAGACGTCAGATTTTCGATTGGTATGACTTTTTGGACTCGGGAGGACCAGGACTATCGATTGGCATCAAAAAATCGCCATCTAAAATTTTCACGATTTTTGACAAAAATGCAAAGGGGTAACACTGCAAAATTTGTCAAAATGGGGTCGATTTTAAAAATTTGATTTTTGGCACGGAATCGATGCTACTGGTTGCCTTGAGTCTAAAAATACAACGCTTTTCAAAATATCACTTCATTTGGCTGAGAAATGAACATTCAAAGTTGAAAATATGAATTTATTGGTATTCAAATTTTCAATACTTGTGGCTTAAACAGCGGCAGAGATCTCTAAGCGCAATTAGCGCAGAGAGTGGAAGTCTGCTTAAGCTATGCTGATCAAGAATATATATACTTTATGGGGTCGGCAACGCGTCCTTCTGCCTGTTACGCACATTTCGCTTCTGACAAACTTATTAGACCCCTCTACTCTTTTTTAGGGGTCTAAAAAGCGGCAGCATAGACTTTTAGTTAGAACTGTAATTGATCCTAGTATCGTAGGTTTACGAACTGAGTGCATCGATTATGAATGTAGCCCGTGTTTTGGCTGGATTAAAGTCTCATATGTCTCCACAGACACTATTCAAAGATGAAGCTGCAGTGGAAATGTTATGGACTACCCCTATTCGAAACCCAATTTCGATTCTATAGCGCTTTCTTATGATACACAGAAGCCAACTCAGCAAGGTTGTCTCTAATTTCTATGTATTGAAGTTGTTTAAGGCTCATAAAAATTGATATTAATTATTTAGCTAGAAATTGTTAAGCAAACTTGAGCTTTTTTATTTAGCAAGCTTTGTTAAAAGGCATATCTTGTGATAACCACTCGTTATCTGCACGCCACGTGCCAGAAAAGGTTCATTATCAGACTGATTTAATCTTGGATCTGACTATCTACCATAAGAGAAACAGCATGTTTTTATTACATTAAATATCTTAAATTAATAAAATAGATTTTGAATAATTAAAATTTAAGCTTTAGTCTTAGCCAGAGCGAAGTCCGTTACTCGTAGAGTAAAAGGGTATACTATAATCTTTGGAATGCATATAAGAGGAAGAAGGAGCTGTGGAAGACACCATAGAGTATATATATTATTCATCAGCATCAATAACCGAGACGATATAGCTATTTCCGTCTGTCCGTTTGTATAAACAAAGGTGTCTCAGAGGCCCGAGATGTCGCAAATGAGATATAATAATAGATATAGTATAAACGTAACAGGAAGAAGTAGGCGTTTCCGATATATAAATACTTGATCAGCCATTGGAGTCTGACTTTTCATCCTCAAAAAATAACGCGGATTTCACAGACTATAAAAGCATGAAAATCACTAGAAATCGCTATACATATATAGCTTTTTTTGCACCTATTTTCTGCGAAAAATTTTCTTACAGTAAACACACCCTATGGTAAACCATATATATTATAAACTCTTTAAGTAAATATTGACTTGATTAAATAATGTTCATTTCATATATTTACAATTACATCGATTGCTTCATAAACAGCCTACTTTAAGGCAGACACACAACGTTACATATGTATATGTTCAAATACATAACAGACTAAAGATTAATCTATTAGACCAAGTTCATTCCGTTGAAGGAAATGCTCTTAATTAAATTGGAGCATGTGGCTGGTAAGGTGGGAACACAAGTTTTAGTGGCACTGTTGTAATAGAGATTTTCTTCACACGTGTGTTTCTGGCCCGACCATACATTGTACTTATAAATGCAATCAATATATTGGCGACAGGTGCTGCTCGAGTTAGTACCAACCGGAAAGGTGTCCTCTTGCTGCACCTTATCACAATAGCATCTGGCGGGTATAGCGGCTTCACAACCTTTACTGATTTCATTCCAATAGGTGTTAGGTTTACATATTCTTCCGCTGCCTAACCACTTGCCATAAGGGTAACATTGAACGAACTCACGACAAGTGGTCTCCGGATCATTTCCCACAGGGAAATATCCATGCTTTTTCTTTATTTCGCAGATTGCATCTAAAGCTGCCTGAGGAGTTGCGGTAGGTGGTATCGTTGTGGTTGTAGTTGTTTCAGCAAAGGAACAACTGGGATTCACACTCGTTGCCAGTTCACAGATCTGTGAATTTTCACTGTTGCACACGTAGCCCGAGGCACATGTTCCCTCAAATTCTTTGGGCTCGTTTGAGCCAAGGCAGAGCGCAAAACGGTTTGGGCCCGTGCAGGCAAAAGTTCGGCTTACATCACACTTGTTGCAGTCCTCACAAGCGGCAACATGATCTGAGCTATTTCTTGGTTGGCACACAGCTCCGCAGGATCCACTCACACACATGTAGCCCGGCGGACAGTCGTATTCTTCACCAGTTGGCAAATTATTCACATCACAGGCTCTAGATTTAGTCATCGAGGAACAAGCCATTTGGTTGACACTGTTGCACACGTTGCAGGTTGATCGTGCAACTGCCACAAGGCAGCCCACGAACAGTAGCGAGCTCAGCAAATTTGATAACATTTCTCAGAGTTCCTCTTGCTGTTAGGCTTAAATTTGGACTGACGTCTGACTTGAGGAGCTGCCAAATTTAAATGTCTTTTTGGCAACAATCTACTGATTAACCTTTGACTAACTCCAATTTAGATAAGTCCGATAACTTGCGTTGCTTTTGTGTACTGAAGCTCTCTTCTGTCTATCTACAAAAAGAAACACTTTCAGTTTATAACATTGTCTTAAATAAATATAATCGATTTTGATTTATTTTGCATAAAAACTATATGTTATATTAAGCTAGTAAGTCTTTAAATCTTTTGTCATTCACGTTTTGGCTACGTCATAGACTTTTAGTGGTCATTGTTTATTTCTGGTAGCTCAACTTTGATTTGTAAGAAATTCAATGCGCACAAAAGTATGCAATAGAAAGGGACTCCGTCGTTCGTCACAAGTGAAAATTCCGTTGCATACTTTTAGTTGTTCTTTTTTCTCAATTTGTCAATTACTTAACCCTTATGTGCAAAATAGGTGCACTTTGTGTATATTCTTTTCCAGTGCGTATGAAGGCGCTTTAAAAAAAGTTACTAATAACTTGCCGGGCGAATCAATTAAGAGCTACTGACAAAGTCTGACAAAGTTTTTAAGAAAATTACAAAATGTATTAAACAATCGTTACAAACTTCGTTAATATTTATTTAATTCATTATGGAAAAGCATGTACATATATTATATCCAATTTAAATTACTTTTATATAACTTTTAAAGGCCCGTTTTATCAGATTGCGCTATAAATTTGCTTAAATAAACTAACGCTTTTACGACTATTTCTGTGCACTGATTAGATTAAACTAGATATTTAATGCGCGTTACACTCGAACTACAGGGCATAAGTTACTGCAACTGCATGCAAAAATGTTGTACTTGTTGTTGCTGCTGCTGGGGATAGGAGTCCTGGATTGCCAGGCAGACTGCAATGTGTGTGCCTCGCCCTCGGGAGCAGCCTGCGTTTCGGACACCCAGTTTAAGTTTTGTCAGAATAATGTACTTGTTGATCCAGTCAACAGCTGTCCAAGTGGCACATATTGCACTGGAGATTCAGCCATTTGCCAGGCAAACAGCGCCCTAAAAGCCTGCACCGGTTGCGGACAGTGCAATGAACTCAGAACTTTTGCCTGTCTTGGTGTCCGCACATTTTCCTTGTGTCTGGGCACCAATGTCCCGTCGGAAATCACTGGCAGCTGTGCGCCAAATTATGTCTGTAATCGGGAGAATATCAACATTTGTGGAACTGCAGCTAGTGGATTTCAGGCGACATGTCCACTAGTGGACGACGAAAGTCAAACAACACCGAGTCCCAATTTGAATGTTACTGCCAATGTATTTTGTCAAACCATCCAAAGGTACGGACGTTTTCCCAAGGGATCGGATCTGGCTACGACCTGCAAACAGTAAGTGCAATAATTCTTAAATATTTTTTATAATATTGTAACATTTAAACAGGTATTTCTATTGCTTTCCGGCCAACAATGAGTGGCATGGAGCACTCTACACTTGCCCTGGCTCCACTTATTTCCAAGCCTCGACTGCTATTTGCAATACCACCGTTCCAGCCTACTGCACCACATCTGTCACGACATTGAAGGTGAAAAATCTGGTTTTGTTTTAAATAATCATAAATATGAACATTGTTAGCCAATGTCAGTGGCTTTAGTTTCGTTTACCAAAATATATTAAATAAAACCATCAGTTTTTTAAATATAATGTGCACAATAAATTCATAAATAGAACTAATAACTTGTAAGCCTAGAGAAATTCCGACTATTTTTGCAGACTGTTTCTAATTTATTAATAGGCATTATTCATAATTCTTAGCCGTACATTTTTGCCTTGGCCTAAGTGTTTCAATAATTTTCAAAACAACAAAATAAAACGTTCTTAACGCGCCTTAAGATTTTCGACTGTTTCCAAACGTTTAGTGGTCAGAAGGAGAAAAAAAAAAAAAAAAAATCAACACGCCTACAGCGGGATTATCATATTGTCATGTATATTTATAGTCATAGATACGTATCTATAAATCGACGCATTAGCCGGTGTTGTCAACAGAATTGTAGTTTGCTTAAAATTAAATGTAACGTAGAATTTAAAGCAAAGTTTGCCACAAAACATGCCACATGCCACATGCCACTTGCCCCGTACCCAAAACTAACTGCCACTCAATTGAATTGCACATTGTGCACAGGAAGGCAAAACTATGTGAATGTGAATGTGACTGTGGATGTGACTGTGAATGTGAATGTGAATGCGTGTTTGCCATTCGAGGCGTGTGAAATCGAAACTATTGAAATTGAAAACACTCAATGTAAACTTTTGCGGCCCAACCTTGGATTGAATTGCATTTTACTGGCCTGCGAATAGGGCTCTGCCTCTGGGTCTCACTCGGGTACTAGATGTGACCTGTGTGTTTGGCCCGGTAAAAGTTTTGTGGCCACGTAACTGACCCACATCAATGCCAGCAACGAGACTGCAAGCTGCCCCGAGAGATAGAAATAGAGAGAGAGAGAGAGGGAAAGTACGAAAGAGAGAGAGAGAGAGAGAGAGAGAGAGAGGAGAGCTAAAACCGAGGGAAATGCCTCTCAGCTGGCGATGACCTCGTCAAAGTTTTTCCAACCACAACACGCACGACTCACACGACACGCGTTCAACTCGCATCTCTAACGCGCTGCCTGCAACCAATTTTTATGGCATGTGGCAAAAAGTGGTAAAAAAAAGTTTTTGCCTGAGCAGAAAATACACAAAAAATAGAATGCGAGCACATTTTATAATTGTGCGCGAGCAGCGCTGTGTGAAAGGGCCAAAAGTTCGACACAGGCAGCCAGAAGTTTCAAGGTGGCTCTGCCAACATGACGTATGAGTCATAAATGCCATAACAGCCAGCCGCTGTCAGCGCCAGCAGCAAACCAAAAGCGCCAACGAGAACGAGCTCATCCCATTCACATGTGATGAACACAGAAAAAAAAGGAAATCCTAAAATGAAAAGTCACTTAAAACAGTTAAAGTAATGCCTCAATGTGGGTTAAAGAATTTCATGCCATTCATTAAGTGTTAACTTTATGATGAACATGAAAAGCTATATAAAATATCAAGTCTTTTCTATAAGTTGGTCTAAAATTATCTATTAAATGTTCACTAAATGCAGTTAGTTTAAACAAATTAATAAAGAATTTTTCTATTTTAAGTACCAACATTTGTTTCTTTAAATAAATAGTTGACTTAAATACTTTAATACTATTTTATATTTACACTAGTATTTTTACTTAATTGATAATTAAATTGTCTTGTGTCAACATTACCAACATTTGTTTCTTTAAATAAATAGTTGACTTAAATACTTTAATACTATTTTATATTTACACTACTATTTTTACTTAATTGATAATTAAATTGTCTTGTGTCTTAAGTTGTCTTGTGTTTTAAGTTGTCTTGAGCAAGTCAAATATTAAATTAATTTAAGCTTTTAAATGTTAATTAAATCGCTTTGATTGCAGTTAAATTTGTAACTACTAGTTTACTTATTAGTAAATATCATCCAAAGTTGAGTTGTTCAGTTTGAATTTGCCTTTGAGTAACCCATCGCGCTTTGGCTTATAGTCTCTTGAAGTTAGTTTTGGCCAACTTTATCTAGGCCTGAACTATGAAAGTGCTTTATGTTGTTCTTGTAGCGCGCACAACGTCAACACTCGACATCAAGTGTAATGACTGCACTCAGCACTGATGAATTCATTAATTATTTTTTCTAATAGAATCTGTGAGTCCAAAAGGGCCAAGGGGACTCCCAGCTTCACATGACATGAGATGGAATGGAACGGATGCCTGACTAATTAAATTATATGCATTGGTCCCTCTTTAAGCTTGATTCAATTAATGCCTGACATAAGCTGTAAGTCGCAAGTACTCGTATATGAAGCATACATACACACGCACACCCACTTGTGTGTGTGTTTTCTGAAGTCTTTGCAGAGCTGCTACATAAATCCTTCTCTTGGACAGCTGACAACAAAGGGACAACCTTTGAACCGAGGTCATTTGGGCCACGAACTGTCAGATTCATATGCTCATCATCAGTCAACTTTGTTGGCAACAATGTGTGGCCTGGCTTAAAGCAATATCTTCATGTGTCTGCTCGTTGCCTGTACTATATATAAGTAAAGTATCTATGCATCTATGTGTCTGTATCTGCATCTTTGCGTCTGTGGAATGGGGACGAACTGCAAACACAGTGCCTTTAAATAGCAGACAACCCGCTGTTTTAGCATATGAGTATTCTGTGGGCGTGGCCACTGTTAGCTCTATTAGACTGTGGGCTTATTTTATTGCTTTTGCTTTTGCTTTTGTTTGCCCCCTTTCGATCCCATACCAATTTTCACCTCCCCCCTTTTCACCCTGACTGCATTTAATTAAAGTTCTATTTTCATTTGGTATTTTGGCTCAGGGCAGCGGCCTCCACAGCAACTACAACTACAACAGAGTGGCGCCTGCTTGCTCGACCCACCAGAACCACCCACCGAGTCCCTCTTCTTTCTCCTCCTCTCACTATGCCGCTGCTCCTCGTTGACCACCTGCCGTGAGGCTGTGCAACTGTCGCTGGCGGCTGCAATTAATTTACCTCGCTTCGTTTTACTCAATGGGGCAACTTTATAAACAATTTTCGATGCCTCTCGATGCCTCCCCTATCTTCACCTCTCCCTTTCCGCATTCCAGTCCTTTCTCAAAACCTGCTGCACTTTTGTTTATGCATCAATTGGGTTAATCACTTCAACTGTGCAGCAAGTCATTGTGTTTACTTCTTCCTTATTGAAATTGGCCATAATGCTGACTATCAATAATCTAACTCATGGGCCAACATAGAAAATTAAACAATTCCAGAAGCCAAATGAGAAGTTCTTGAAACACCAAATATGGAAAAGTTATGTGAGATATAAAAGGCAGTCAATAATGAACAGGGAAATACTAGAAAAGCAGTTTATATTAATAGTAGTAGAAATAGTACTAATAGTGGTATAAAATAATGGAAATAGTAGTGTAATTTTCAGTAAATTTTAAGGAAATATGAGAATTTTTTGTTTAATTTTGTTATTGGAAGCATTAAATATAAGAATAAAATTAAATTTCTTAATTCTAGTAAATAATATAAAAATAGTAGTAGACATAGTACTAATAGTACTATACAAATATTAAAATAGTAGTGTAATTTTCAGAAAAGTTTATAGAAATATGAGAATTTTTTGTTTAATTTTGTTATTGGAAACATTTATTATTAGAATAAAACTAAATTTCTTAATTCTAGTAAATAATATAGAAATATTAGTAGATATTAGTAGCAATATAAAAAGAATTTTTAAATATTTTTACTGAGGCTACATTATATAAATATTTGCAGAAATTAAGTAAGTAATAAATAAATGTGAAAAGTATTTTAATATGTTTCTAATTAACTTTTGTTAATAAATGTGTTTGCTGAGTGACGTGACTTTTAAGTTTTGCTTTTAAACTGTCTGTAACAGCCTTGATGAGCATATAAATAAAGTATTATTAATATCCTCAGCGAGACTTTAATTTTAATTATGAAAAACAGCAACGACAACAACAACAACCACAACAACAACAACAGGAACAACAACAATGCAACGACAACAATTATTCTGCAGTTCGGGTTGCAGGTTGACAGGTCAAGTACATGAGCGTGTCAAAAAGTTTTGACATAGTGTGAGGTGAGGTCAAAAAACACTCGCACACACACACACACACACACCAACATACGCGAAGCTTACACTATTATTATTCTGTGGTGTGGCATTGTTGTGGAATGCGCAGTCGCCCACGACCACGCCCACAAGAATGCAGCGCCATGAATGCCAGGCATGTGTCCTCGTGCCTGCATCAGGCGGAAGGAAGGAAGGAAGGATTGCTGTGCTGCATGGCATGAGCTTGTAGAGCGAAGAGAGTGGAGAGAGGGGGAGTCCCGGGTGGAACTCGACAGGAAATGCGCATAATGAAGCGCTGTGGAAAATGTGGCACATGTAGCACAGTGTGGCATTCAAAGAAACTGTCAGCAAGCTGCTGCATAACTGACTAACCGACAAACTGCCAAACCGACAGACCGACAGACCAACAGACCGACAAACTGCCAAATTGATAAACTGTTAGTTGACGTCAATAATGCGGCAACTGCAAACCTGTCAACGGCTCAACTGAACTCTAATAAACGTGGCCACAAGCTGCATACCAGCATAAAAAAAGGTGTGAATTGCAGTCTACTGTATTAAAGCCAAAGACACAAAAAGTAATCAAATAAATGACAGTGAAATCAACGCCTGAAAAACTTGTTTAATTGTGCGAAAATTGCACAAATTGCTGACAAACAAATGACCATTAATCGATTTTGTAGTTCGAACAATTGACAAATTCTCTATTCAATTCTATTTGATTGGATCAACAGCTTCAATAAATCGGTATATTGTTTAAATATTTTATATTTAATCACTCTGGCATTAAATCACAATTATTATAATTGTGGTTGCTATGAATGCGGTTGAAAATTTTTAATTTAATTGCTACTATTTTTGAAATTTCGTGCAATAGTTTCCACGCAGTTGGAGTCCGTGCTGCAGGTTGTTTAATTTGCTAATGAAATGCAACCTGTTGGGAGTTGATGGGGCTGCAACTAAAGTGCATTAACAACTTTATTTTTTAATGTATGAATTTGTTAAATTAATTTATGTTTACTTATGAAATGTGCTATAAAATAATATATTTATTAAAATGGCATTTACTTTTATTAAAGGAAATTGAATAGTTTGTAGATTTTACACTTCTTAAAGCTAAAGAATATTTCCTGAATTTAAATTAATACCAAGACTACTTTTTTGATTTATACATTTTGAGATAAAGCGATAGAAAGCAGTCAATTGCAACTACATTTCAAGTAGCAGCCATTAAAAAGCCCATAAAGTAGATAGATATATCCATTTGTTGATCGGTAAGTAACTGCATCAAGTGCTTGTTTTTCTCTGAAGTATCAAAGTCAAAGCTCAATAACCAATGTCCATAAATAATGAAATGAGTTTTAAGAATGCGGAACACAACAACATCCAGCGTGAATTAATCAAACAAAAGAAAAGTATAAAAAATAGTTGGCTTGATGGGGAGAAGAGTGTTCCATTAGTTGTCCAACTTAAATTATTAATTGAAATTATGACACTAACAGCCGCAAATTGCGTATTATTGATTGACAACTTGACACGTGTAAATTATAAGCCAAACATTTTGACAGGCTGCTATCAAAATTCGCTTATCAATTAGGACACACAATCGAAGCGAGAAATCTTTGGGAGACCTGAGAGTGGTTTGTCCACGGACGTGGGTTGATCCTGCCACACCATATAAATTCTATTAGCGTGTGAGTTTCTCAGTTCATAAATTGTATGTGGCAATAGTTGGACTCCGTTTGCTCCATGTGGGCAGTGGTCAGTGGACGGTGGACGGTGGACAGTCGACGCAATAATTTTGCAATTTTTTATTGCACAACTGTCACGGCGGAGTGTGGGGAGGGGACTTAGAGCGCAGAGTTGTCAAGTGTTTGGGTGGACAGAAACAGGAGAGCAGGAGAGCAGGGAGCTGAGCTCGGTCGCAGCAAATAAAGCCATTAAGTGGAAGTCGTCTGGCTGTGTGTGAGAGTGAGCTACTTTCGCTGCTCACATGTGGCATGCGGCAAGTTGCACGCAGTGCACTGAAAAGAAGGCTTACAATAATTTTATCAACTAATTGTTGTTAGTTAATGTATATTAATTTAATTGTTAACTATTGTAGCTTAAACTAACAAAGATTTCATGCTCTAAGCTCCATATTTCTAGTTAAATGTTTTAAATTCATGACTGTTGCAAATTCCTCTAACAAAACCACCTTTTCGCTCAGTGTAGCCGCGTGTGTATGCATACTTTCATTAAGCAAACAACGATACTGCGACAAGAGTTGAACTCAGACAACTGCAACTCGTTTGTTTGCCCAGTGGGTCACTCAGTCAAACAGTCAACGATTCAACCACTCAACCATTCAAGTATTCAAACATTCAGCGATTCAACCGAGTCAAACAATTTCCTCACTTTGTCCCTCTCTCTCTCTCCTCAGTTCCCTCAATTGCCCTCCAACTGCTCCTTTTTAATTTGATGAGCTCAGAACGCGCTTAAATTGTTGCAAATTGCAATTCACACTACGGAATTGTAACTGCCAATTGCAAATGAGTAAAGTAAATTGCATTTAAAAAAGAAAATAAAAAAGAGAAGCGCAAAATAATTAACCAATTTTATTAAGGCATTGTTTGCATTTTCCAACTGGCCCATAAGAGTTGTGTTCATAAATCACACACTATTTACACCTTGGAACAATCGTTGTCATCATTTAATCAAATAATTTAACAATTGGCAAATCGTTTAACGACAGTTTGTCGACAATTTTGTTATTGTTGTTGCGGGCAACATAATTCCTAAACAAACAGAAGATGCCGTTGGTAAGAGTATATATAGGGTCAGTGGGTTAATTATATTAAAATGTGTTGAGCAAAATATTAAAATATATATTTACATGCAGACTTAAATACATTTTTAATTGATTTATTTTCAATAGAGGGAAGTATTAAAAGCTTTTATATATTTTTCAATCTTGACTTTCTTTTATTATAGTTTTAAATAAATTTTATTAATATGTTTTATTTACATGAGAATTTCTTGCCGATTTAATTCAACTTTAATTTGAATGCCGCTTTTATTTTAATATTAATTTATATATTAAAATTAGTTGTAATTTGGTTTTCTTCTACTTTTTTTTCTGCTATACTAAAAGATTTATTTTTTTTATTTTTTTAAAAAGATTTTATTAAACTTTTTATTTATTTTTATTATTTTTATTATTATGTTATTATTATTATTATTACTACTATTATTTATTATTATTATTATTATTATTATTATTATTATTATTATTATTATTATTATTATTATTATTATTATTATTATTATTATTATTATTATTATTATTATTATTATTATTATTATTATTATTATTATTATTATTATTATTATTATGATTATTATTATTATTATTATTATTATTTTTATTATTATTATTATTATTATTATTATTATAATTATTATTATTATTATTATTATTATTATTATTATTATTATTATTTTATTTTAACTTTTAATTATATTCCACTTTCAAGAACCAATTTAATACCAGTTTTCTTTACTTATTTAAGAGTTCTCCTTAATTTAGAGCATAGCTCCGTCGTTACACATTTAGTTTGCCCACTCAGTTTGGCATTACGTGCTGAAATTAAATGCAATTTTCAACAAGATTCATGTTAACTCATGTCGTTGCATCAATAATTTATTGCACTGGGGTTCTAATTGTCGCCATTAAGTTTGACGTCAGAGTGGCTGCCACTGCTGGCACTACTACTATTCTGGCAATACATTTCCAGGAAGTCCTCAGTGACGCATTTGCAACTCTAAAACGGGCGACTAGCGACTCGACAACTGGCGACTGTCAACTGGCGCCTGTGGCGTAGTCAAGGCTTGTTATTGTCTATCTGTCTGCATAATTTTGGGTGACCAGTTCGTCGACGACCTTGACATAAATCCCAACAGAAGCAGCACAACGCCTGCAACTATCGATTTGGCAGCGCATATTACGTATACGCAATAAACGCGCATAAAAATTTTGATTTCTTTATATTGCAACAAAATCCGCATGAAATCTAATTGAATTATGGATCAGACTATACACATTTGTATATGCAGCTTAATTCGCAGTTGGTTTCCCACTCGGCATAAGCTTTAACCCATACGTGTTGTGGCCTCTGCCCTTGTTGCCCTCTGGACCCTGCCCCTTTTGGACTCTGCCCTTTGCCTGTGCATCAGTCATTGGCAATTTCGTGGTCATTTAGTCGCTGACTAAATTTGCGGTTTAGTTCCTGCTGCAATGATTATGTTGTGTGTTGTGGCCTTTGATGTGAGCATTGCTGCCCCGCAATTGTTTCGGTTAATTAAAATTTGTGGTCCCACAACGCACGTGTGAGTGCACTGAGAAAAAAAAAGGGCTTAAATTGTGTAATATAATAAATTAATTTAATTATAATAAAATATATTATAGTTAAATAAATTCATACATAAATTTAGATTCATTTAAAGATTCATTTTCAATTCTTAATTTCAGTGTAACTTCCCGAAGCAACCTATTTATTTCTACATAAAAAACCATTGAATTTGCTGCCCTTTTATCAGTGTAGAGTTCACTAAATTAGTAGAGAGCGCTGAAGGATTATGGCAATGCCAAAACCTAAGCCAAAGGCGATGACGATGGCGATGGCAAATGCAGCTATTAAATATGCAGAGCTTGAAGCCAGCGCACTTGAAGCTCAATCGCTGAGAGCACGGGGTTGGGCATCGGGATGGGGATGGGGACCAGCACAACCAGCAGTAGTAGAAGAAGAAGAAGTTATCTGCATTCCTGTGAATAGAACCAGTTTTGTCGACCTGAGTGCCTGGCAGTCTCCTCGCTCCTCGACTGGCGGCTCCGCTCCCGAAAGCGAAACCAAAACCAAAAGCCAAAGCAAAACCAAAAGCGAAGCAAATGCAGGCGCGATGATTCATGCTCAGATACTCGCGAAAGCAACAACACCAGACTAAGCAGCGTCCGCTCTTCGTTTGCTGCTCAATTCTTTTTTATTGGGACTTTGCTTTAATTTCTACTTCTTGCAACAAAAAAAAACTCGATTTTTTGTTGCTCTTTCCCACGGCATAAATGTGCATTACAGAGTTGGATTTTATGCACATTCCTGTGGCACGCGGCGTATGCGTAATCAGTTGACTACAGTCATCAGTCAAGTTAGCAGCTTTTGGGCCAATTTTATGACAAAAAACTAAAACTCAACTTGGCTCAACTCGAGTCAGTTCCTTGTGGCTTCAACTTTCTGCTGCAGCTGCCAGCTAAACTCCTGGAGAATGCAATCCACTCCTTGCCCCATGTTGCCAGTTAGTGTTTGCCTGGTGTTGGTTGGTTGGCTTGGTTGGTTGGTGGCAACTATTAAACTTGTTTCCGTTGTACTTCTATTTTTCTTCTACTTTATTTTTTGTGGAGTAATTTCATAGAATTTATGACCGTCTTTTTCGAAGGGATCACAAAACTTTTCAGCTGCAAAAACTTGCACTGGCTTCAACTTTATGGCGACTTTTGACAACTTCGACAGACGGAAACGTTCGACAATTTTTGCACAGCTCCAAAACGTTGTGGGATTTAAAGTTTGAAGCTACGAGAAATTTAAATGATGAGCTAAAGCATCGATGGGATCGTATTGATAAGAATATGCAGAATAAAGCTAAACAATGCTGACGGAGAGTAGGTGAAAGAGTGGTGGAGAGAGGGAAAGGAGCAGCAAAAATACCTTTTTCTTTGGTAGAAAGTGAAGCAAGAGCGTGCCACATTGTGCGGCCTGTGGCACGACAACTTTCACGCGCAAAAAATGCGCTAAAAGACAATGTTATCATAGGCCTACATTTGTGTGGCATGTCAGCAGCTTGCCCCCAAGAAGACCGGCAAGATGCCGCTAAAGAACGCAAGCTGGCTAAAAAACATTTAGGTACGCGCACAGTTGAAATGAAACCAAAAAAAAAGAAAAACAAAAGCAAAAAAAAAACTAAATCGAAGCTCTGTACCAAATTCCAAGCCGTGGCAAAGAAGCCGCCGCCGACGACGACGACGACGAAGCGTAGAGATACAGATACAGATGCAGATACAGATTCGCAGATACACAGATCGTCGTCGTCGTCGTCTTCTTCTTCGGGGCAGGCATAACTAAGCGTTGCACGAATTCGCGAAATTGGCCACCGCAGCAGCCACAGCATCCACAGCAACAACAACAACAACAGAAGCCAAAGAATTGAGCCAAATCAAAGGACACATATTGAATTTCAGCGAGGCTTCTTCACTGACCTTTTGTGGCCCCTCTGGGCCAACTAGGGGCATGTGGCAAGCGGGCTTAGGGGACAGTGGATAAATGTGCGATTTTTAGTTATTAAAATGAATGAATGCGAATTCAAAGCGCAGCTCGCAACTCGCAATTCGCTTCGAGTTATGCGACTGACTTAATTACAGGCGAGGACACAAAAAAAAAACTAAACGAAAATAAAATAAATAAAAGAGCAAAAATGGCAGCAAGAAAAGAGAGGAACCGAAGGCCCATGTAAATTGCAGCCTGTCGTTTATTTATAGAAAATAATGAATTGAACAGGTGAGATCGGCAAAATGATAAGCATAGAAATTCCAGCATGCAACATCGAAGCCAACTTCCAACTGGCAACATTCAAGTCCAAGTCCAACTGAAGTTGCCATTGCAAAATCAGCGAACGAGCGCAGCAAAAAAGCAATCCAATTTACTGATTTATTTCTTATTTTACTTTGACTATGCAACAACAACAACCACAACGGAGGCAGTCACGGCAGAGGCAGCTACCGAGCCTTGCCACAGTTTGTTGCCAGAGCATCTCCTCCTGGCTTCGGCTGATGTAGTTAGTGGGCTTTGCTTTGATCTTGATTCTTGATGCTGCAACTGCGACGCCTGACAATGATGACGAGGCACACAGCACAGTCTCAACCCAATACAAAAGGTATGTCAAAAAAAAAAGAGAAAAGAAAACGCAAAAGAAAACAAAAAAGCAGAAACCAAAAAAATAAACGAACAAAATCGAACAAAAAACGACAGAAATTGAAAGCGTGTAAGGAAGCAGAGAAGCTTGAATGCTCTTTAAATATAATAGGTCAGCTAAAAATTAAAAATAAGTAGAAGAACTCTTGTTCTATATATAAAAACATTAAAATTATAAAGAATGTAAAATTATTGAAATTTAATTCAAATAAAATTATTTACAAACATTAAAAATAACTTAACAATATATTAAAAATAAATAAGTTAACATACATAAAACTTTAACTTATCTGGAATATTAATTTGTGAAGTTATTATTTTATAATATATTATTATTATTATTATTATTAGCAATATTATTATTATTATTATTATTATTATTATTATTATTATTATTATTATTATTATTATTATTATTATTATTATTATTATTATTATTATTATTATTATTATTATTATTATCATTATTATTATTATTGTTATTATTATTATTTGCTGGATTATACAAGACACTTTCACAAGCTAGAAAAATTAATGTTAATTAAACTAAAATAAATATATCTTAAAACGTGTACTTAAATTCAAGTTTAAATTAAATAAATTATTACAAATGATACTATACAAAATTTATATCTAACATTTTATTATATATTTAGCACATGCTAATAATCTTCAATGAAAAAGAAAGAGCATCTGTAGTCGACTTAGTTACAACGCCTTGGCAAGGGCTATGACAATTCGAAGATTCGTGTAGGCAAAAGCTGCTGGATGCACAGATGCAGATGCCACGACATTATTTTTGCCACTTGGCCTGGGAGCCGAGGCTGGCGGCCACGACAACAGGCAATGGAACGAGAGGAGTGAAGAGGGGTACAGGTAGGGGGGTATAGGGGTATGGGCATGGGGTAGGCAGCAAGGAAAGCGGTTCGGTTCGCATCTTTGTCGCTCATGCTTTATTTAGGGTTTCATGTATAAATATTTTTATTTATTGTGCAACACATTCGCACACGTTGCAGGCAACGACTGCAGGATGTGCAGCACGACAACGGCAACAATAATGATGATGATGTGTAAACTCGCGGTTGGACGCTTAATTTCTACCTTGGGCCCAAGGGCCGAGCTTGCAAACCGGGCACAAAGGCCTGACATTGTTGTTGCTGTTGTAACTTGGCTCATAGCGTGGCAAGTTCTGGCCTGACTGTTGCCAAGTGGCCTGAGAAACTGAGCAACTGAGAAACCGAGAAGCTGAGTATTCAAGAAATCGAGCTTAGTCATTGGACTGATCAACTCGGCAATCAAAAGTGGTTCAAGCATTACTTTAAACCGATCTGTGGTTCAATGAAATTATCTAGAATTTGCCAAGGATTCACACTCTACAATATGCTATATATAAATTATATGATGTATATGTATATGCATGAAGATAAAATAAAAATCGATTTCATTCATTTGCAATTTTGTTGAAATCTGTCAATGACACGTTGTCAGGGCCTCAATCCCTTTTCCAATCAGAGACACCTGCAAAAGGGGGGTGGGAGGTGGTAGGTGGTAAGGTGGAAAGGTCTGTCTAGCAGGCAGGGAGGGGCAGACCTCTCTGGTTGACTTGTGCAGTGCACACTCATCACGGCCATTGACAAGTAGCTGTCAGACTCGAAAAAGAACGACACATCAACGAGACGATGGACCACTTTTGATATACCCTTGGCCCTAAGGGAAGATTGGAGGCGGCAGGTGGCAGATGGCAGGTGGGAGGCTGGAGGCAGCAGACTGTCAGCAGGCAACGTAGTACAATGTGCCAAATCAAGCGCAAAGATCCAATATCCTGCAATGAAATAGAATTACAATTACACGGAGCACACACACACACACACACGCTCACACAATTGGTTTTTTATAGCATCTCGTTGTGGGAACTTTTTTTTGTTGCAGTGTAGCCAAAAGTCAGCTAACATTGATTGTTACAATGATGAAGTGCTATCGATGTCTGTGTTGCGTTTGACTGCCTTTGAGTTGTTCGTTCGCTGGAAAAACGAGAAGTACTCACCTCACAGACTTAAAAGACCAGCTAACCAGGCCTGGCCAAAAGAATTCAAGGTTTGGACCTGTGCTATAGCTATAACCAGGCCCAAGTCAAACTCCGTCAACTGCAAGTGCCGCCCAGGTCTTTAAAAATGTAAGAGCCAAAGCGTTGGCATTCAAATGTGGCTAGAAATGTTGGTAGTACGTGTGTGTGTGTGTGTAGTAGTGTGTGTGTGTGTGTGTGTGTATTGCCCCGATGACTTCACACATTCCTGGGCACACACCAGGCAAACAAGAACTTCCTTGAGACCAAGCAATGTCTTCAGTCCCAGCCTCAGCTTCAGTCTCAGTCTCAGCCTCTGCCGCAGTCGCAGCCGCCGTCTGCGTCGCAGTTGCAGTCTCAGCGCGAAGTAAAGAACTAAAAACGCGAACCAGTTTTTGGTGAATGAAAAATCAACAAAACCAAAAAAAAACAACAAAAAAGTTGCACAAAAGCCATGGTCGGGTTCAGGGTCCAAAGCGTAGGAAAGGGGGCGGGGCCAGGAGCAGGGCGGGAGTCTCTGGCAGCAGCAGCAGCCCGAAGAGTCGGCAACTAAAATACTTATAATAAAAAGAAATTAAAATAAAATTCAAAAATGTGCAAAACGAGCGCGTCGAGAGAAACGAGAAATGCTGCATGCCACAGCCAAAGACAGAGACAGCTATAGAGATAGAGACAGCGATAGAAGCGGTGGCAGTGGCAGTGGCAGTGGCAGAGGCAGCGACAGCGGCTGAGCCAAAGACTGTGCCTCAGTTTTTTCAGCCATAGCCATAGCCATAGCCTTAGCCAAAGTCAAAGACAGGGCCAGGGCCCGCAGAAGAATCTCCAGTCAGTGTGGAACCTGTTGGACCAGTCAAAGCAGAAGAAGCAGACAACACACAAACACTCACACACACACACGTAGAGACAGAGTAAATGCCACCAACGTGTTTGGGCTTGCTCGGTGCCAGGCTCAGTTCGGTCTCAGGCCAGGATAAAAGAGACACTCGGTTCCGTTCTCAGTAGCTTCCCTCTCTCTCCATCGCACACTGTCTCTATTTCCTGCTCACTCGTTTCAAGTGTAAAACGCTGTCGCTTGTGGAATGCGCCCAACATTGGCCATATTTGCTGCACTAAATCAAGCGTTTAAACGAAATTTGAGTTGCCCCAAAAATATAAAATAAAAAACAAAAAGCAGACCAAAAAACATGTAGAACAAACAACAACAAGAGCAAAAAATTTGTTGAACCAACTTTGAATGCTCTCACATTGCATAGAGAGAGGCAAAGAGAGAGGAGAGAGATCAAAAACTTTTTGCCAGGCAACATAATTTATAGATGCCGTTTGCCTAAATTCGTTTAATTTCATCTCTTCACACACTCGCACTCACACACACACACATAGCTTACTCCTCACACGCTCGCACGCATATAAAGAAAGATCGAAAAGGGAATTGGATTGCGTTTATTGTGTTACCTGTTGTTGTTCCTACACTGTGTGGGTTGTGCACTCTGGACCGCTCTTACTCTCTTTCTCTCCGTTCCTCCCTCTCGCTCTTTGCGTTTCCTTTGCCCTTTGCCTGTGCGCCACTTGGAAAAGGGTTTCACATCGTGGGCCGTGGACTTCGCTCTCTGATCGAAATTGTTGTGCGCTGATCGTTCGTACATTATAATTTATAACTTTATCTAAACGATGTGGTGGTGTTTAATTTTCGACTTCACCTTTTCAATCTTGTTGTTTCTCTCCTCTTTTTTTTAAGATTTCACATTTTATTTTTTTTCCTCCTCTGTTTTTGATTCGTGAACCGATTCTGTTTCTGTTTCCGCTTCGCATGACTCATTCGAGGAATACTTTTTAGTTTTCTTTGATTTTTCGCTGTTAATTTGTGGATGTTGTTTATCGCACACTAATTTGAATAGCGCTCAGGTCTTCAGAGATGAACATATCATCGGTCTGGAATTGAACTGTAGATTCTAGACCTGCTTTGAGTACCCTAACAAGGCCAATGAGGGCGTTACTGCTTTGCCGCTCAGCTGGATGTCCGTAACTGACCACCGTGAAGTTTTCAGATTCTCATTCCAGTTTTTGAGTTTATGGGTTTTCAGTTTTCTTGTTAATAAAGAAATAGATAGGCCACTGGCAACAAATCCAAAGTGCTGAGTAACTGGCCAATACTCAGGGATTGTTTCTTTTAAGCCAAAATACAAATCAGAATTGGCCAATGCCTGCGGTGATGAGTGAAAGTCTTGCAAAAGTCGTGCATTGTTTGCTTTGCCAGACTAACAGCAAAAACAACAACAAGAACAACCTTTTCAATATTGTAACTCATATGCATGCTGTGAGGGCAAACAAGGCATGGTCTCATTTAAAAGATATTGCCGAAAAATTCCCTTAACTACATACATACAAATCTTGATTGATCGGATAATCTGGCTTATGCCCTACAAATTCTCTCAGAAAAGGTGCTGCGAAATCAGTTAAATAACAAAAGGTCCGCACTTTAGAGATAAGAACAATCTCAATCAGATAGCGACACACATATAGACAGTTCGTTAAACTGATCGTTAAGTCTATAAATAAGAAAATTAGAATTCAATCATCTGTCAATTAAGTCTCTTTAATTAAAGAGCATGCAAATATTTTTGCGGCACCGATGAAAGCACAATTCATCCCAATGAAAGACAGATTTATCATTGTGTTTGGTTTATGGGCTCGCTTGGTAGCAAATCACATTTCAATTTATGTATACTCTTTATTTATATGTAAATCGAGATGAATGTATAGTCGTAAACTGACTGACTATTAGACAAGTCTATTGTTTCGGCTCATTGGATTCTATCTCTTCTTTATTTGTCGAAGCTCGTGCTGGAATCTATTTACTAAAATAAGACGTTTTATATAAATATATACAAATTTCTAAACTAATTCTTAAATAATGTATCAGCTTAAAGTCGTTTAAATGTGTTACCTGTTCCGTTTCATCTCACACATTCAGCAGTTTGAATTTAGCTTAGTGTTTTGTTTGTTTTGTACCACGGTCTGTTATTTGTTTGTAGCAGCAGAGCGCCATGCTTAACTACGAGAGAGTAAGAGTGCACAACAGTGCCATTTTGAGTATAACAGAACTTTAACAGCTGTTGCGGCCGATTCAAACAATGGACGTTTTAAATTGTTGCTGCCGCTAAGGAAAACAGACTGCAATCATTGGAGTTTTTTTCACTGACAATGGCTACAAATTGTTAGAATATACTAATTGCTGTTGTTAATTAACATATAATTACACTAATAATATATTTAATTAATAGTAATTGATATTAGCATCCTGATCTCGACAGTTGTCTGGCTGCTTTCTCTCAGATGCCTCTCTCTCATGCTTAACAGAGCAGAGAGCGCACGTGTGTGTGTGAGTGAGAGCGCTCTTTTCAGTGAGCTTGCACTGTGTGTTCCCACAAAGATACAGTTAGTTGTGAACGAATCGTCGGTGTGTGCAAACGTGTCGCAGCGTGATAGCGATTTTGAATCCCAAAGAGGAGTAACGAAATCGAAGTCGAATTGAAGGCATGTCCTAAATCGTTTCGTCTTTTTTGCCGTATTATAAATACAACAACTTGGCCAATAGCCGCCATCGCGAGTGCAATTATTCAATCGGGTGAATTGCTATAAGCCAACTTCGATTTAATTCAGAATCCATTGGTTACACCTAATGAATATCAAATCTTGCTAAGAAACCAAGAAAGCAAGTAACAAAATAATAATAATTAAAAGCAATCGGAAACATATAACAATAATCAATCGAAGCGCATTTTACAATTTTAATTGAGGATTCGAATTATCAGAGACTTTATTTAGACTGTACGGGCGATGATAACAGCCGTAAGGTATAGCATATAATCGGTTGTTGTGATTATGTCACGAAGAATCGCGATATATTAGAAATCTTATAACTAAGTGAAAAGTTAGAAGAAAGAAAGTGTGACGTACCAATTGTATATTTTAGTTTAAACAAAGCGTTAATAACAACAACAAGAGTGACAAGGCTAAACACGCGTGTTTTTGCACACTTTTAGCAGAGTAACAAAACAACAACAGAAACAACAACAACAGCGAGACAGGTAAAACTCTCGGCGTATTTTGTTTGTGTGAGTGTGTGTGAAAGCCTAACCGGCAAGTGCAAAACGTTTGTGTGTGTGCCGCGCGCGCTCTCTCTCTCCCGCTCTGCCGCTGTGTCGCTCTCTTTCGGGACCGCTCTCGCGTACGCTCAGCCGCTGCCTATTTAGTTGTGTGTGTGTCAGTGTATTGGTGACGAACAGCTGTTCAGTGCAACATGCAGCGAAGCTGCCTTCAATCAACGTATTGGCCTTAAGAATCCACACACACACAGACGCACACACACAGATTCCCACACACACACATACACGCACTCTGGCTTAGCAAATCGTTCGTGTAGCTTAAAAGTGGAAAAGAGAACGTGCCACAGTGTCAGATTCCAAAGTCCGGTTTGCCATTTTTGCATAAATTTTGGAGTAAAGAATTTCACACATGATGGCCGGCAGTAACCACTTGCAACAGCAACTGACAAAGCTGCTGCTCATAGCACTGCTGTGCAGCGTTGGCCTTGCCACTGCCAAACATTTGGCTATCGAGGATGCTGGCGACGTAGTGGCTGCCAGCGACAATCATCTCCACCACCAACAGCATCATCATCAGCATCAGCATCAACATAGTGCGTCAACGCACCACCGACGTCGACTGCAGCGCGACTCACGCGCCAAGGATACAGCGCAGCAACAACAGTGCGACGCAGTCAAGGGTTACTTTGCATCGATCGACATCGCTTCGAGTGGAGTTTACAAAGAGAAAGGTAGGTGTGTTGGTGTTGGTATTGGTGTTAGTGTAAGCAGTAAACACAGTGCGAGCTAGGCAAATAGGACACTCGTATCGTAGTTAAGTAATATAATGCAGTCACTTACTAAGAAATCCAACTAGATAACTTTTATTACACAAACTCAGTCAACTTTGCTGTGTTTATAATGACTCTAATTACACGCTTATTTTCGCAATTAATTGCTCAACACTTGTACCTAGTAATTAAATCGCCAAGTCGAAATTTCTAATGAAATGCAAAGAATCACAATATTTTATAAATACATTTCAAGTCAGAGATTAAATATAAAATGTGAATATGATTAACAAGAACCAGTTTAGCACGGAGAAATATTATTAATTTTAATAAAAAAGTTACTCAATTTCTTGGAAATGATTTTAAAAATATAGGGGCAAAATGTGTGTTAAGATAAGAAAAGTTCGTTCAAGTAGGAAAAACATGCATTACATATTTTTATAAACACAGCGTGTAAATTTATTGATTCACATTAATAACTCAGCTTTTTGTATAAATATTTATGGTAGAAAATCAATTTACAGTTTCTATTTATATGAACACATGTGTGGCCAAATAAGCAACTAGAGTATCTCGCTCTCAGTTTCATTAAGGGAAATTCCGCAAATCAGTAAATCAGCAGTAGTTAAAGCTTAGATTTTACGCTTAACTATCTTTTATCTCGGGGCATATTCTGTGTGTAAACATTATGTAAATTCATTGAGCTGACTTCGAGTGGGATGTGGACAGTGGGGCGGACAATCTGTCACCTTTTCAAGCGTTGCAAGCCCCAAAACTATGAGCGTGGCAAGTGGCGAGTGGCAAGTGGCGCGTCCGCAATTAGAAGCATATTGAGCAATGCCGTCGAAAAGTTCGTAAGACCGGGAAAGTTTTGTCCCAAGAGAGGCGGATTGACAGCCAGAAAGACAGCCCACGCTGCAGGTTCATTATAACATATATGTATCTGTATCTGTTATACTGAATATTTGCTATCTGTAGACTGTATCTTGATGTCGGCATCATCATTTATTATTCTGGTTTCTGGGCATATCAAGTGGCGCGCATCTAACTGTGTGAAGGCTATGGGCACCACAATAATACAAAACTCAAATACGATACATATTTTGTATATTTACATCTAAAAGATACTCGAAATTGCTTGGCATATTTCTGTAGTGTTGTTTTATGTGTGTTTGTGTGTGTGTGTAGTTATGCATATTTCACACATGTATGTTGGCTCGGCGCTAAGCCAAACAAAGAGATAACATCGATTGCGCAGCGAATTGGCCAACAGCAAAAAGCCAAAAAAAAAAGAAATATGAAAACAGCACAAAAAAGTATTGTATAAATATACTTAACTACAAACATATATCACCATAGAGTGTGTCTAGCTGTATCTCAAGAATGCGAGCGGGGGAAAAAAAAAATAAATTTATGAAATTCACGTACACTCGACGCGGCGTCGTGTGGCGCGTAATTGAGTGAAAAATAATTATTATTGATTAACCGACCTTGACTTGGTATTTACACGTTTACGCACAATTACAGGGCGGCAGCGGCACCATGGATACCAAGATACTTAGATACGTGTATTCAAGTACTTGTCTACCCATCTGTAGATGTATCTGTATCTATTGCTGGTGTGTTTCAGTTTGTGCGGCATGATGTTGCAAGTTTGCTGTTGTGTGCCGTCTGCAGTTCTTACCTGCTGCCGCCTGCTGAGCAGTTTTTCTCACACGCAGGTAGTTAACAAATAAACACAAGTAAAAAGTATCTGTTAGATACATGCCCGCATCGCATCGCAACTGTCGACTGTCGACTGAGTTTTCCGAAAAAGATTTATCCACATGAGCGCTTACTCAATGGAGCTGACTTCACAGACTTTGACTTTGCTAGTTTTGCTATTAGCGTTTGACTTTTGTGGAATCTTAATTTCAGTCATGTATCTGTATCTATGTTTGTTTTCTGCAAGCGCCAAACAGAGCACCTCTGGCACAAGTATTTCGTATATACACAAGTATTTGTAGCTGTATCTGTATCTGTATCTCTTCCTGTTGTCTGACTTTGCTCTTAATGGCCTGCTTAAGTGTTTGTCGAACTTCATTTCGGGCCAGGTCTGACTCCGACTCTAACTCTGTGTGTGTATCTATATCTGAGTCTGGTTCTGGCTCTGGCTCTGTCGTTAATTTACTGTTTACATAGTTTCGAGTTGTGCTCCTCCCCTTGCCCCTTCCACATTCCCCTACTACCCTCTGTACAGCGTCTGTATCTTTTAACTATTTGTGTGTTACTTTTACGATTATGTACTGTTTGTGATGCTAATCTGATGTCTGTGTCATGCATACGATAAATGTTTCTGCTTTTTTTCTTCTTCTGCTTTCCATCAGGTATTTACGAGTACGTAATGCATGTATCTATGTGCATGTATCTGTATCTATTGCTGTACGTTAATAGTTTGGCTTCTATTTGATATGTAAACCTTGCCACGCACTTGGGCGCACCACATAAAATTCAATTTCATTTTAATTGCGTGCTCTATGCGACTGCTAATTGAGCTGTAGCTACAGAATATAAACACAAACACAAACACTAGATACATTCAGCGGTTGGGAAATATGTTAAGCTTTTTGGCCCACTCGTAAACACGGCCCATTAACAATAACACGTTACATACTTGGAATCTGCTTATAACAATGCTTGAAAAGCAAACAGGAAGTCGTATCTAATCATATCTGTACTGTATCTTTAGCCGTTTGTATCTCTGTCTCCCTCTCTCTCTCGCTCTGTGCTGTCTGTATCTTGTAAAACGACGAACATGTTACTAAATATTTAAGCAACTAGCAGGCAACAAAAAATTAGAACAAACTACAAGATACATGTTTGTTACCTTTGCCTCGTGTGCTTGTGCAAAGAGATAAGAGAAAAGTGCAAACAGAAAAGTCAAAACGTGAGTTTCCCCAACAACTTTTCAACATTTTCCATTTCCACAAATCTCTGTGTGTTTGTAGATAAACTAACTTTTAACAGGACTAATTGAATAGCAGCAACATACGAGTATATAAATTACATTCTGTACTTATGCTAATTAATCTCAACTTATGTGCCAGATATCCGGTTGTTGGGCTTATTTATAACTCGAATTGTTATGTGACCATTTGTTGCCAAATTCCGTTTGTAATTAGCCAACAGTTTTCGTTTATAAATAAGGCTAAATTGCAACCTGAAATCGAGTTCTGAATGCGAATAAATCAATTTTGAAGCGTCAAAAAATCGCAATCGCAAAAGTCTTTAGATCGTTAAAATCAAACAAAACAATATTCGAAATCCACGAGTTGCCTAACGACTGTTATTTCATTAAACAAATGAACCGCAAAACTTGTTTGCTTTCAAGATATTTAAAAATTCGCTTTCGTTTCGGTCTCTTTGTTTTTATTATATTTGACATTGGAAGTGGCTTTAAAAATATATAAAGGAATGAAATAAAAATTTATTATTATCTGGGGCAAGATGTCACATGGTTGGGTTTACTCTGTTTTTCTTAATGGTTTTTTCGGGCTCAAGTATTTGTTGGAGTAACTTGAACTTCATCCATCAATTAGGTTCAACTTTTCACTTCAAACTTAATTGACCAGCTCTTAATGTTCCTTCTCCCTCGAGTAGAACAATTTCTTTTCAAGTCAGAGCCATCGATTAGCCTCCAAGTTAAGCATTTTTAATTGATTGAATGCTGTAAAAGTAAATTACAAGTGCTTTCTACTCAGACTAAAGTCCAAACATTAGTCCAGTTTGCTTAATGGATTGAATTGAGTTCAAACTGGTATTTAAATAAAGTTTTTAGTCTATAAGCTTATGAATCAAGATGCGTTTACTTAATTGATGATTGCTTTTAAATCAAGGACTTTTTGTTGTAGTCATAAAATGTCTAAAAAATCATCAGATATATCTCACGCTCTCCCATTTTCTATTTTATTTAATTCTCTATTTTAAGGTTTCTTTTTTTTTTTAGTTTTTTTTATATTTGTGCTAATTAGTTTCAATTAAAATTAACGACGCCTGTGCGTTCGCCCATCGATTTCACACGCACTTAAAAACTGCTCAGACTCGAACCGCTAAAAAAAGAGCTAGAAAAGCGGTGGGGGATGCGAGGGGAAGACTGAGGAAGTCTTCAGTTTATATACCACATTGTGCTGCTGCTTTCCTAGTCTCTTTTTTTTATTATTTTGTTTTACACTTTTGACCTCGATATAAAGACAATTCGACTTGGAACTGCTGGGTTCTGTTCAGTTTCAGTTTTTCGATTCGTGGCGAATCTGATGATGTCATTGAAGTGATTGGAGATTGTTCTGTGTGTGTGTGTGTGTGTGTGCGTATTAACAAAGCGTACGATATTTAAATTAAAATTCATTCAATTATATGCACGTATCTTAAGCAACACAAGTAAATAACTGGAGTTGATTCTTTCATTCATTTTTTCCGTTGGACATTTGAAAATTTGTACATTTAATTTGGCAAATATTTCTTAGAATTTTACGAGCGAACCTCTGACATTTTTTATGATCTCTGTTTTGGCCACAACATGCTTTTCATTCATGACTTGGGCCAACCTGAACTGAACCTGTTTTGGCCTTTTCAACACTCCAAAAAGGTCGTCAACACAGAGTTTAAGTATAATTATGAGCATGCGAAGCTCATTCGAGGGCAATTAAAGTCTTCAAGTGTGTCCAAGAGGAAGTTGTCAACTTGTACAATCTTCCGCTGACAAAGTTACCTGTCCAGGTGTACTGATAGCCAGACAGATAAACTGCGCACTGATAACACTAGATTAGATGGGCCATCGAACAGATAAAGTTCAAAGGAAAGAGTTGTTCAGTTACATTGATAAATAACTAAGAACTAAGTTAGTTTTGAAAGGGTTTCTGGCTAATTTTGATAGCTTTTTGGGCTATTAAAAAAGTTGTCTAAATAATATATATTTAAACAAATTATTTTCATAAATGGTCTTAAATTAAAGCAACTTTTATATTTTATTAAAATAATTTACTGTGTACAAATTTATTGTAAACATTTTAAAGCCCAAATCCTCGCTTCTTATAACATATTTTTATCAGTGTATCTTTAAAAGTTTACCACTTGTCGTATACGTAATTAAATATTTAGTACTTGTCGTATTTGTAGATACGCGAATGCACACAACAGCCACAGATACATAAAACGTGTGAAATGTGCAAGGCAGCAGGCAGGTAGTAGATACATTTGTATCTCACGCTTGTAGCTGCCTCGTTCGCAACTGCAACGCAGTCACTTGTTCCCCTCTCTCTGTCTTTCTCTTTGTCTTGTGCTCTTCTTGTAGCTATTTTTAAACATTTTACAAGTAAATTTATCAAAAAAACAAATGCGAGAACTTGCAGACAGCGATTGAGTTGCGAGTCCGACTGCGACTCCGACTCCGACTCCGATTCGGAGTCCAAGTTTGAGCCTGCTTGTGATACAATTTTCCACTCCATTTTGACTGATTCGCTTTGGTCAACACTCGCTTATGTAATGCCACACTCGGCTGAGCCCCCCTACCCTCTCCTCTACCCCTTCTCTTCACTCATTATGATGATGCAGCACCAGCAGCAGCAGCAACAGATCAACAGAGCAACTTGCCACCGGCAACTTGTGTCAGTTGAGAGTTCTGAGTTGCCTTCTATCATATGTGTTAGCTTCTATCTCTGTCTGTCTCTTTGTCTCGTAGTCTGTCTCTCCGTCCGCCCCTCCGTCCGTCCCTCTGTCTGACTGGTTGGCTCATTGTTTGCTCATGCCTTTTGTGCCGCGTAATCGTCGTTTTCCAATGAACCCAGGTATGAGAGGGCATGAGATACAAACGTCGCCGGATTCTTTCTTCTTTCTTTCAGTTTTTGGTTTTTGGTTTGGGATTCTTCTTTTATTTGATTCATGGATGGCATGAAAAATACTCATGTTCACGGGAAAAAAGAAAAGGTTAATGCCTACTGAAGTGTGCACAGCATCGAAATCAAAATAAACTACAAACATACGCAAAGATATTCTCCCATATAGAAGCTTAGGTATAGTCGTATAATGTGTTGGGCATTTCCGCTCTAACTGGTGTTAGTTATGGCCAAGACATGATTAGGGCCAGCATTAGCAGCGTGCATTAAAGGTGCTTAGCCTCTGTTATCTGCTCAACAAGATTTCAATATGAGTTACATAAGTTACCAGCGTCTCAGGTGCTCAAAAGCATTTCAGATACTTTGAACTATCTTCAAGTTGCTATCAGTGGACTGTTTATCTAATTACTTTGCTGCACCTACGACGAGTAGTAAGTGCTTTGTACATTTCTCCTCCAATTCCCCCTCTGGTATTTGCGCAATTTTCAATTTGTTATCAAACAGACAGAGAGGCGTTTGTTCTGTTTTTACCTTTGCTGTTTGCCTCGCCGCGCATAAATCAATTATTTGCACCTAAGGCTCATAAATCACCTTATGACGAGCCAAACACAACAACGACAAGAACAATTTTAAAAGGCAAACATTGAATTGGTCAGCACAAAAAAAAAAACATCAGCCAAGCGAATGAAAAGCACTCGAAGCAAAGCGGCAACACTGCGGTTAAAAGGGGGAGAGGGAGGAGGCTAAAAGCCAAGCAAATTGTGGTATTGCTTTATAAATGGCATGAAAAGCCAGGGCTAATATGGCGTTGGCGGCGTCTTGTTACCACAAAACGACAAACAATAACAAATATTTGAATGATTTCTTTTATTTTCTTTTTCCTTTTTATTTTATTTCTTTCTTTTTTCAGGCAGCATAAAAAACAAATTCAATTTAACGCTGTGTGTGTGTTTTGGCTTCTTTTAGCCACCGCTTATTTGGACCCACTTTCGCCCCCCTTCACACGCCGCCTACTTTTCACAGCCTCTCTGCACATTTCTGCAAACTTCTTTAAAGAGTAGACTTGACTTTTTTATTGTATTATTTTTTGTTGTTTATTTGTTTCTATGGTTTGTGCTGTTGTTTTTGTTGTACATTTATGTGGTTTATTGACTTTGGTTGCTTTTTCGCACACTAAGCGCAAATCTAAACATTAAATGAAGTAAGTGCAAACAAAAACAAAATCACTTCTAAAAATATATGTACGTGTGTGAACGCCACAGAAAAGCACAAATTTTGAGCTTGGGAAGACAAGGGGGAGGAAAGAGGGTGGGAAAGAGTGGTGGAGAGAAAGAGAGAGAGAGAGAGAGACTGCTGCCAAAAAGCATCTTAAGACGAGTAAATTATGTATTTTAGGCCAGCAAACAAATGGAAAAACTTTGAATTTATTTGTGTCCTTGTGGGAAATAGTGAAATTTTAGTAAAAAAAGAATTAAAAAAAAAAATATATAATTTTAAATATTATTTTTTAGGCTATAATAAAATAAAGGAAAAATGTTATATTCCAAGTTAATGTTTATAAACAATTTATAGCACTTTTAAGGCACAAATTTAAGCCACAAAAATATTAAAATATTCCTAAGCTTCAACAAACATTCATAAGGTTCACTTTAAAGTAAGTTAAGTGTCTGCTCTATCAAATAATTTAAATCTTAAAGATAGAAATGTATATTAATTATTGAAGTTCTACTCATTTTACTAATATAAAAGGTGAACAATTTAAATTCCAACTTTAATTTGTATGTACAAAAAATGATTTATTCCAGATACTTATCTATTTGCATTCCCCTTGTTCTCCTATAGATCTGCATTAATTCTCTTTAAATTCCCCACTAATTCAAGTTTTGTTTGTTTTCTGTTCTCGTTGCAGGTGCGTACAAGTTTTTGTGTTCGTTATCGCCAAAGCGTAAAAAGGGGAAAGAAAAACAGCACAAAACAGAGAATGAATAACGAATAATTATCTGCGACTATCTGACTATCTAGCCATCTATATATGGGGTATATAAGGTGCTCGGTGGTGAGTTTGGCACCATAGCTAGACAGCTTGGCGTTTGAACTGGCTTTGGCCTCAGTTCCAAATTATAATATCGCATAATATAATGTGTAAATAATGACAGTGTTTGCTCTCCAATTTTCTATATATATACAAGAGGTATATGTGTATGTGTGTGTGAGTGTGGGTGGGTAAGCAAGCTACACGAAAGACCATCAATCATTTAACAACAATTGTGAAGCGTTCAACACCAACACAAACACCTACAAAAGTCGAAAAAACAAAACCTACCCCACGCCGAATACCAAAAAAACTGAAAGAAGAAACAAAGCATAAAAAGCGCGGGAGAAGTAGATATATTACCAAATATGAATATAAAAGCATGTAAAAATAATAAAAATAACACTCTGCTTAGCGAGACAAAGTTTGGATGCTCTTACGATATGAAGTGAACGAAAGAGAAGAGTAGACAAAGACTATAAGACTTTACTTGAAGATAATATATAGTTTAAGAAGCGATAAACTCAGGGATTCAATAGCATAAAGAATACTTAAGATACATTTTAAATAAAGTATCTTAGCAGATTCAAACTCCCTACTGATCTTACTACCTACTGAACCTACTGACATATTATTCTATACTATAAGCATTAAAGAATACTTAAGATACATTTTATATAAAGTATCTTAGCTGATTAAATTTTCTTACTGATCCTACTGACATATTATTCTATGCTATACAATACTATTCTCTTCAGTCTACCATTCCATACAGCCCTCCGCACAGGGTATAAGCACAGTGGCACTCAACACGCAGTTCAGTGGAACAGTAGGAAAATTTTAATAATTTTGTCAACGTTGTGTGGGGGGACAGGAGGTGTGAGGGTGTGCGGGTGTGCTTATGTGTGTGTGTATATAGAACTTGACTCCGACAGCCATTCACTTTTCATTATTAATATTTTGTGTGTTTAAATTATGCTAATCCGTTGAAATATGATTATGCCAAATGACAACAGCTTGAAAAATGAAAAACTTTGCTCAAAGGCAGTCAGAGGGCGGCATTTAAGGCGTGTTCGCCGTCTTGGCCTTTCAGTCACTCTTCTCTCTCCCTCTCTCTCTCTCTCTCTCTCTCTCAGTCTTGCTCCCTGTACGTTTTCACAGGTGTGGTGCCCAGGAGCTCTGCATAATTTGATTACCTTTCGCAGCTAATTTCGCCAGCGACATTCATTTATATAATTAAATAAATGAAAATACATTTTGCGTACAAATATTAAACCATTTCCCACTTCCCATTTCCCCTTCCCCTCAACAAGTTTTTCAATTAAAGCTCGAGGACAGCGCAAATACACGACCTTCAAAGCTCCAATTTTCAAAATGGAATTGCAGTCGAAAAAAGTAATTTAATTAGCTTTATTCTTAACCCAAAAAACGAATCACAGTAACTGCGAAAGTCTGCGTCTTAGTCTGCGTGTTGCCATTATAATTTCCACAAAATGAGAAAACAATCTTGACTACACAACGAAAGGGGTTAACAGGCGACTTTGTACTGCTCCCAGACTGGGAGTCTCCTCAACTCTCTACTGCTCTCTCTCTCTCCCTCTCTCTCTCTCTCTCTCTCTCTCTAGCCTCGCGTGTTTGCTCTTGTTAGCGTTTTTCCTGCGGTGCCAGTCGCCAAACTTTGAGGCGTCAACAAAAGCGAAATCTGCCATAAAAAAATGGCAAACGAGCCAGTCAAGACTTTTGGCTAAAAGCTATGCAAATTACCACAGCTAAAACCAACCAGCCCTTGACCAACACTAAACGATTGCATGTTTTTCATAGCCAGAGTTTGTTCATGTGTATAGTCGTATAGTGTTAGTGTAGTTAACTGATTTCTTAGTAGCCTTTTTAGATATATACAAATATTTCCTTAACACACTCGCACACTTTCCCGTTTCCAACTCAAACACTAAAATCAGCATTTTTTTAAAAATAAAAGTAACTTTTCTAAATTGTTTTTGCAAATGTCTCGCTGTCTACCACCGTTTAGAGCCGTTTTGGGGAAACAGTCCTCAATCGGCTGTCAGTTCATTCGCTGCTTTGCAGAGAACACTCAGAGCCGTCTGCTGATGACGACAGCCACTAGAGGTCAGCAACTGAATCGCGCCGAGTCCTTTGAGATCAATCACAATCGCAGGGATCCACCTGCTACTAGACAGCAGCCAGCAAGGCGACAACCCTGTCACCAGCGGTACCAAAGTCGCAAGAATGCCGTACGCGAGATACCCATAAGAAAGCTGGCGATCAGGGAGGTGCTCGAACCGAGACGCATCTCACCACCGCCACAAAGCTGCAACGAGGCGGTACAGACGTCGTCGGAAACTGCTCAACCTACTCCTCCCACGAGCAGCCAGCTTTCGTCATCCGGTGGCGGCTGTGCTAAAGGCACCACAGGCGGCTCCACACGCAGTGGCAGCCAGGGATCCACAGCATCGACTTCAGCTGGCATCAAACCCATACCAGTGACACTTATGCCGGGCGATGGCATTGGACCAGAGATCTCCTTGTCAGTGCTGGAGATTCTCAAGGCCGTCAATGCTCCTCTGCTCTTCGAACCCGTCGACGTGACGCCCGTGATCAATGAACAGGGAGTGCAGTCAGTGCCTCAGGCTGTGATTGACAGCATGAGACGCACCAAACTGGGACTCAAGGGTCCACTGATGACACCCATTGCCTCTGGATTTCGCTCACTGAATCTGATACTCCGCGTGCTCTTCAATCTCTATGCCAATGTGCGTCCCTGTCGTTCCTTGGCTGGCGTGGAGACCGTCTACGGCGCGGTGGACATTATAACCATACGTGAGAACACTGAGGGCGAGTACTCGGGCATTGAGCACACGCTGGTTAATGGCGTAGTGCAGAGCATCAAACTGATCACTCGAAGTGCCTCCTTGCGTGTGGCCGAGTATTGTTTCCAGTATGCGCTGGCCATGAAGCGCAAGAAGATCACGGCTGTCCACAAGCGTTCCAGCATGAGAATGTCCGATGGTCTCTTCATCAATTGTGTGCGTGAGGTGGCCGAAAAGTACAAGGATCAGTTGGTAACCAATGGCATTACCTACGAGGAGCAGGCCATCAGTGAAGTCTGCCTCAAGATTGTAATGGATCCCACGCAATTCGATGTGCTCGTCATGCCAAATCTTTATGGAGACATTCTGTCCGACACTTGTGCGGGTCTGATTGGAGGTTTGGGCTTGACTCCCTCTGGAAATATTGGCACCAATGGCGCTATTTTCGAGGCTGTTCATGGCACAGCTCCCAACATTGCCGGCATGGATTTGGCCAATCCTACTGCACTTCTCCTCTCCGCTTCCATGATGTTGCGCTACATCAATCTGGGCAGTTATGCCGATAAAGTGGAAGCGGCTGTGGTGAAAACCATCAAGGTTGATAACATACGCACCACCGATCTCGGCGGTAAAGCCAAGTGCTCCGAATACACCCAGGCGGTCATCAAGAATTTGACTTAACTGCGGTCAACTTATGTGCCTGGTTTTTTAGCGGGTTTTGGCTAAATTGTAATCACTTTTTTCTGGACTTTACTAAATCTTAAATGTAGTTTATTTGGTTTATTTGTCAACTTTTAGTTGTACATTACAACTTGACGGCTTTTTAAAGGAGCTAGAGAACTGATTTAATACAGTTCTCTTTTAAATTTAAGCTTGTTCAATCTATAACTTTAATGCTGTTGATTTGTCTTTGGCTCTGAAAAGTGTCCTCTGCTTGACTCAATCTAATCACACTTATTTCTGACTTGCAAATAAAATATGCAGGCAAAGTAAATGAGAAAACGAACCACAAAACATCAAAACATCACAGAAAAACGACCGACAGTCAAAGTCAAAAGTTCTGGAGTGGCCAAGAGGTGTCTACACAGCAGAAGGGGAAGCAGGAGAGGAGTGTACCCTAATCCAGCGCCAGTGCAGTCAGCCAGTCAGCTTGCCAGCCAGCCAGTCTAACCAGTGCCAAAGTCAAAGTCAGACCAAGAGTCAGTCAGTCTCTGCGAGCCCGAAAGCGAGAGCCAAATGCAAGTCATCAACCGCACTGGGTTGGCCCTTTACCTCCGCTGTACCCCTGGCTCTCCTCTACTGGTACCTACATGTGTCCCGCTCGAACTTACGTTGCATTTTTACATGCATGCTAGGAGCACTTCCACTTGAAACTTCGGACTGCATCAAGCTGCGTTTTGCGTTTAAAAAGCACCGACCAAAAAAACAAAAAAAAAACCAAAAAAACTCTAAACAAACCAGCAAACTACTAGCCAAGCCGTGGGAGAAGAGACTGAGAAGTGAGAGGGGAGAGGGAGGGGACAGGGAGGGCAGTGTACAGCGCTCAGCGGAGCGTGGAGTAGAAACGGAGAGCGAACAGGAAGAAAATGCCACAGAGCCAACCAAAGAGCCATATAAAGAATTAAAAAGAAGAGGAGGAAAAAATATTTAATTTTGTGTGTAAGCAGGCGAGTGTGTGTGTGTGTGAGAGAGTGTGTGTGCATTTCAAAGAATTTTTATAAACAACAGGAACGGGAACGAGAAGGAGAATGAGAACAAGAATCAAGAGAGCCAAAAGATAAACTTCACTTTTGTGTATGTGAAACAAAAGTCAAGAATTTTTTCGTACATAATTTTTGTTGTTTTTTGTTGTAACCGGTTTTTGGTTGCGTTGCAGCAGCAGCAGCAACAAAAACAAACGAGAGAAGCTGACACTCGGCAGAGTGCAGTAGCGGCAAGAGGGGCGGTAGGGAGTTAGAGGCGGGATTGGGGAGTCTGGTGTATCTGGATCAGCCTCGTTGCGGCCTAGTTGCCGCTGTCTTCATTCATAAATACAAACAGCTCAAGCTGCAATTGCATCGGCTTCAAATTGAAACGAAATAAGTCCAATTTTCAATTGGCCAACACGCGACGAGACACGTCTGTTGGCCAGAATTAGCCAGAAGGTGGGCAGAGGGGGGAGCGGTTGAGTAGCGCCACAGTACAGTGGGGAAAATAGACAAAAGACGGCGCCATAATTGTCATGCCATGCCAAGAGCCATGACCGCTCATTAGAATGCTAATTTGTTAATGCAATTCCAATGCTGATGATGACGATGATAATGATGGCGTGTCGGGAGAGTGAGGGGGCTCTACACTGTATGCCTCCCTTCCCCTCTTCCCCTCCGTGTGCTCGTAAGCTGTGAACATTTGTGCCTCGTTTAATTGTTTCAGTCGAATTTTCATTAGTTCTTTGGAAATTTCGAAAAAAACATGTTGGAATCTGACTGGGCGGGCAGGCAAACAGTGCGAACTAAAAGAAAACCACCCGTTGTTAGTGGAAAAATACGCGGAACTGCGCGATGAACGCATAATCATAACGATTTATTCATGAAAATTCATGAAAACTTAATTTATGCGTTAATGGCAAAGGAAACTGTGTTTCATGGTCAAATACAGAATGTCAGTCAAACATAATTACAGTCAATTAGTTAGTTCAAGTGAGTTAAGAAATGAGAGCAATTTAATAAATTAGTTTAGATGAGGGCTTGAACTATAAATATATTCTATACCATATAAGTTCCTGCTTTTCATCGAGTTTACTCGATAATCAAATATTTGGCAACCCTTTCAAACTGACACTCCATTTACAGACTGCACTCTAATTTTCCCCGAAAACCGACTCATAATAAATGAGCTACACGTATTTGCCCAACTTTTTTGGTTATTCGCCATTTTACAAGTGCCTGACAACCCTTTAAATCGCTTTTAACTGATTTTTCCGAGACTCTGCAGCTATTCAGATGGACATTTTCACGCCCGTCTCGTTGCGAGTCGCCGTTTTCCCAGCCACTTTTCATTCACTCACTGTCGTTCCATCTCTCTTTTTTTGTCCCTCCCTCTCTCCCTCTCTCTCTTCTGCTTGACAAGGGTTAGAGCACTTTTACAAAGATTTACGACCGCTGTCAATAGTGCTTTGCATGACAAGTTCCTCTTTTCCCCACCACGCTCTGCTCAAGAACCACAACCCAAACTCCAATTGAACTGTCGGCCAGAAATACAGTGGCAAACAAAAAGCATTTTCGAATTTAAATCTATTTGTCACTTGCAAAACTTGTGTGCTACCTTTGCCACACACACACTAACACTCCCAACTTTTCACAATCAAAACACTCGTCCGTCCGTCCGGTTGGGCTCAACACGCACGAAAAAAAAGTTGGTCCGTAAAAGCCAAGTCCGGCACGGAACAAACACGGAGTTTTCTATGCCTATAAACAAAAAACGGAACTCGAGCAAAGTGACAGTTACAAATTTGTGGAAATAAAACAGAGGCACAAAAAAGAGGACAATAAAAGGAGAGAATGAAAAGGAAGAGGAAAAGCGGACAAACTAAAAGCAAAGCTTCATTCAAATAAGCAGAGAGATTTAGACAATGGGAGAGAGGGGGGAAGTGGCTACTATTAGGCCATGCCCCCAACAAGGAACACGCACTGCGAGTACTTCAAATGCCATTACAATATCACAATCAGCAACACAATCGTAATCGCAATCAAAATCGCCATAATGCTTGCCAACACTCTGTGGATAAGCTGAGGGGCAAATAGAAAATGATTTGCATTTCCAAGTGGGTGTGTGTGTGTGTGTGTGAGTGAGTGTGTGTGTGTGTTTGTTTTCCTACATTTCCCTGTTATTGTCGCACAGTTGAAGGAGCATTCGTAGATACTTCTGTCGTCTCTTTCTGTTTCTTTGCGCTGCTGATAAAAATAATCCCATTTATTGTTTAATGCTTAATAAATAAAGCAATTTTTTATTTATTTGCAGCGTTTTGTTTCAGTTTCAGTTGCTGCTTGGGTTTCTTTGTTTTGTTTTTTGTTTGGTTTTTTATTGATTTTTTATGCTTGCGGCGTGTTTCTCTATCCCGGCCTAAGTAAAATGCCATCAATTGTTTATTGTTTTGATAATGTGTTTTCTTCTATTTCTTTTTATTGTTTTCGCTTGTTCTTATTTGATTCTTGGTCTCGTTTGTGTGGTTAGTTTAACATGCTTTGCTCCAGTTGCTGGGTGACAACGTGTCGCATACGTAATCTGCATAACTTGCCCAATCAAAAGAAATTTAAATTAAATTTAAGATTTTTACAAGGAAACATTGTTTCGACTTGAACTTTTTGTTGAAAATTGAAATATCAATCAAGTGTAGGAACCAAAATTGAAAACCATCAATTAATCAAAAATATAATTGACAAAGTGCTCGAGCAGACTGTGAATCAGACCAGCAAATGGAGTGGCAGCCACTGTTAATTGCCAATGAACACACACAGGCGCACACTGGCATGCCCTCTCCTGCTCTCACACACACAAACATTTCGTGGTTGTCAAGCCAAGGGGTTCTACCCGGTTTTCTTTCAACTCCTCCTACGTTTCCTCCTCCTGCTCTACTCGCACGTGGACGCCATTGCATTCAATTAACGCCGGAAATGCGGCAAAAGTTGAAAGACGGAAAGAGTCACTGATAAGGACGCGGATGTGGATGCCACACAAACGTTACAACTGCTGCCAACAAGCTGCATAAATGTCATAAAATGCAAACAGACAAAGTAATGAATTTTAAGCATCTCGACTTGCTTTAATTAATGCAATTAAATGCCAAGTGAACATAATTGAAATTTACCCATTAATTTAATGCAACGCACTCAGCTGCACTTACACAGCTGCCACACATTGCGATAAATTATGAAGATGGATAAAGAATTAAGGTTAAGCTTATTTGAGTGGCTTTGATAAGGTTTTATTATAGCCAAGACTTGCTCAATTGGTTGCATGAAGTTTGGCTATACATTCAAGCGAAAGTTCCTATGATTTATTGAATTTAAAGCCACGTTTTAGTCGAAAGTTGGAGCGTGTGGGGTATTTAGCCATAGCCCAGAACTTGGCTTAAATAAAGCAGTAAATGCTGACCAGTGGCAACTCCAAAGGTAACGAGCACATGCCACACAAACACACCAGACTTTGGATTACAACAACCAGGCTAAGGAAACTTGTAAGCCACTTTGAAAGTACACAGCTAAGTACTTTCTTGGCCACGCTATCAGCTCGCTCTGGTTCATGTTGTTATTGTGGGTGTGTCCCAGACACTAATTGTAGCTTGTTACCTGGACAAGCAGTGGGACTCGTGTTGGGGCACTAACTTCCGGTAATTAAGAAACAGCGACAGACGTCGTGCAGCGTGACACGACTCGGAGCTGCTCCAAGGACGAGACTGGGGTCAGTTCATGGGCAGGGCAGGAGTAACTTGTGGTGCAGTTGCACTTGTTGATTTAATGTGCTGCGGTCAAAGGAGCTTCGCCTGTAATTCGAAGCTGCCGCAGCAATATATCATCCACAATTTCTTTCTCGCACTCGTGTTATTTTTTCAATTAAAACTTGTAAATTTAAAATGTACCGAAAGTTGTATCAACACTGGAATTTAGCTGCGAGCTGCTGCTCAAATTAATAAACAGCATGAAATTTTAAAGCAGCAAGTACTGGACCTAACCTGGCCAAAATGTAACAATAGCCGGCAGTGGGAAATGGCCAATGAACCTACGTTATGTGGCCACACTGGGAGAAGGTAAAGCTAGTGATTTAAGGCTTTAATTAAACGGCTGTGATATAAATTTACATAAATATAGTTTAAATAAAGTGGAGTATCTATTGATTGATTTGAGATACTTTTAGATAAAGATAGAATAATTATTAGTTCTTCATACTAAGACAAAGTGTTGCTTAGTATGTTTTAGATATTTAAAACTCAACTATTTTGAGCAGTGTAAGGTCAACACATACCCAGAGCGCTCCATGTTGCATGTTTACTGGTCTGAGTCTGAGCACATTGAAATCTATTATGCATGGGGGAGGCAGAATTCAACTGTGAGAGCAAGGAAGGGAAGAGGAGAGAAAGGAGAGGTGATGAGAGAAAAGGAGATGAGAGGAGAGGAGCAGAACTCACATTGCAAGCGCATTATGCAAAACTTGTGCTCGAACTTTTTTTTACGGATGGTTTATGAACTCATAGAGTGTGTTTGGGTGTGTGCTTGTGTGTGTGCTTTGTGTGTGTGCTTTGTGTGTGTGCTCTCCATATGGAGGCACTTGAGTGCGAACTACTTAACTGGGTCGAGAAGGCTTCATTCTCTACAATCTACGGACTTATTCCGGCTGCAACCGTGTGAAATGCAATCAATTTTTTGTTTGCTGCACAATTGGGCAAAAGGCAATTCAGGTAGAAAGCCGGATAAATGAACGAGAACTGGGAGAAGTAGGTGGGCGAAGTAGGAGACTGTGAGAGCAAGTGAGAGAGATGAAATGTGTAGGGACAACGAGAACAAATTGAAACATGAATTGAGCACATAAACTCTGGGAATTGCTTTAAATGGCGATTTAATATCAGAAGCGATTTGATTGTGAATTCGAATTCGATTGAGTAAAGTTTTTGCACTGATTTCAAGTTGAATGAAGTCCAGAGGGTGCTCTCTCTCCCCCTCTCAAATAATCCACTTTGACTTTCATGGACTGCGTCACACATGCGTATACTTAATATTTGCATCATCTTCTTCTTCTGCTTTCCACATCCCGTTTGGGCCATCAAAGGCCAATGCCACGCGCCATCATCTGTGTGTCAGACACACTCACGACTCGCCTCGACTGTCGCTCGATAAATAATTTATTAAACAAAGGGCAAACTCAATGGTAACAATGACACTTTAAGCAGCACAAATATCTGCCTCTTCCACTTCCGCTCTCTCCTGCTCTCCTGCTCTCATCTGCTGCCAGCCAGACATCCGCCTCTTATTTCCTCCTCTTCCTGCTACCCATACACGCATGCATACGTAAAAAACAGAGCTGGGAACAACAATAACAATGCGTATAAATAAATGATAAGCCTCGCACATGCACAATGACATGTCAAACAGAGGGGAAGTGAAGAGCGGAGGGGAGGTAGAAGTGGGGTGGAATGGTGCTTTTTGGGGGTAGTATCCTGTAGCCTAATGAAATTGTCAACCTGGTCAGCACAGGTCACTGCGAATTACAATCGACTTTCAGCCCGACCTGACACTCATCATCATCATCATAATCATTATTTCAGGCATTATAATCATCGATGTTATTATTTGAATCATTATGGTTGTCGCATTTGAGCTGGTCCATGTGGTTTTCGGAGAACGTGAGCTTGTCATGTGGATGCTGATATGGAATGAAATGAAGCTGCTGAGGCCACAATTAAAATAACACAAATGATTTAAGTAACACATAAAATAGTACAGTTTATGGTGCTACTACTTTTAATTGGGAGTCTTTATGTAGTGTATTAAATTCTATAATGAACTGTGTGTACAAATAAGATTAAATTAGAAATACAGAATTATTTAACATAACTAAAATAACAACAAACTCAAACAGTTCGTCTAAATGGGACTTAAAGTAAGCACAGACATTTTTAAATAAAATTTGATTCCATTTCAATGAACACAAAATAATAATTGAATAATTTTAACAATGAAAATTAAATTTATACATATTAAAATATATTTCATAAACATATTTCGATTGGTTCACATAATTATATTCAAATTTCAACCTTTTAAATATTAAATATATTTTATATATATTTTCCAGTCCACTAATTCGTGTTTCACCAAATTATTTACTGCAATTGACAGCTTAAATAATTAATTTAAAATAAATATATTTTTCTAATCAGCAGATTTGTTAAAGTTTCGGATTGTTTGTGCCTTAAATTTTGCTGCTCAATTAAATGCGCATGAAACCGTGCTAATGACAAGGCCAACAACAAATGTCGAACTTGGCTTATCTTGGCGACGTTAAGTCGGCAACATAATACACTTCAGTGGGGGGAAGTGTGCAGGAGAGGAAAGGGGAGAGGGAGAGTGTAGTTCGGCTGCTGCTTAAAGTCGCACACAAGCCACGCCAAGTGTTGGCCGCTTCCGTTTCCGGTGCCTATCTGGTAAATCCCAGCACTAAATAACTGTCGCCTACAACCGTCCTTTCTCTCATCCCCCTCTACTCTACCCCCGGCTGCCTTCCTAACAAAAACTTTGTCAATTTCTCGTCGCTTATTAGGAAAGCCAAGAACTTGCTAAAGTTTTGGCATTTCGCAAGCTCGACAATCTAAAGCGTATCCCACAAACGAGCATACCCTCGCTCCACAGTCAATACATGGCCCTACCCCAAGTGTCCCTGGCTGGAAACTGTTGGCCATATTTTACATAGCTCGGTAGGCAATAAAAATTAATTTGCTGGCCATTTGGAAGTGCTTAATTTGTAAACGAGACCATTGGGGTCGTTTCTGTATTGCTGCCCCAAATTGTTGCCTTCAACATGTTGTGCAGTGTACACTACACAAACTGTGTACACTTCGTGTGCACGTTCAGTTCAATTTGTAATTCAAATTCAGTGCATGAACTTTTGTTATGTTTATAGGGAATGTACTTTAACAATATTTGGTAAACTATTGAAGCATTTTTAGCAGTGTATACACAGTTCGTTGTGTTTTACTGTGGTCTCAGTTATTTTCCCTGATTTTTATCGTTTGGTAACAACAACAAACAGTCGACATTTCTGTGGCAAGAACGCAAATGGCGTTGAATGTTGGCAAATAAAACATAAATTTTTAACATTTCTTGTTTGTTGTTATTGTTGTTACTGTTGTTGTTGGTTGCTGTCGATTTCTGGGATTTCTGGTCGTTGCAATTTACAGTTATTGTTTTAAGTGTTCGGACATCTTTTGATTGTCACAAGTACGAATTTCCTCAACCGAACTAACAGTGCAATTTCGCCCTGATTAATAATTGTCAAAAAAATATATATATATACTATATAAATAAATAACTGAGCTGTGTCTGCTCTTGACTTTGACCTTTGTAACTGACTGTGACTGTGATTGCGATTGAAGCTTCCGCTCACTGGATTTTGCGATGTGACATTTTTCGTGGGCGGGCAGACAGACAGTCCCGCCCCCTTTTGGGCTGATGGGTTGGCAGTTGGCGGAGGTTGAAAAGCGCTTGATAAATGTCAAGTAAAATGCGCCATGAAACGACCTCGTCGGACAATTCAAGGGTGATTCAGGGGCTAAATCTCTCACTGGGCAGGGAACTGTGGGTGGAGAGCGGGGTAGGTGGGTGTGGGTGGGACGGCTGACAACTGTCTAAGCGAGGTCTGACAGTGGGTGGCATTACGTAAATCTTGTCGCAGTAAAATGTCTCGTTGTCTCTCTGCATTTAATGCATACAAATTGCTTTGATTTAAGCAAAAAAAATATATATATGTATGTAAACTGGCCCAAAATAGACGCTGTTCAAATTTGCAAAGGCGTAATGCAGATTAAACACACAAGCACTTATAGAACTCGCAGATCTGCCGGAAAATACACATATATAATGCATATAATGCGACTGAAGTGCGCTATTTAAAATAAGTATGTTAATGTTTGACTTTTTGGGAGACAATGTCATTTATGGGGAGCTTTTACACAGACGCTTAAGGGTCAAAGCTTTAAGCTCATATAGGCAGCATTTCTATAGTTCGCACTTCTATATTTTAAAAGTATTGTTCTTACATGCCAAAATCAGTCTGTTTGCGTAAAAGCTGCGTTTAAAAATGCATGAGCTTTTGGAAAGCTCCGAACTTAAACTGAGCTGTCGATTGCAAGCGTTGCTTAGATTTATAAATTGGCAAACACATTTGCTGACAGAAGCTGTCAAAGTCAGTGGGTAAAAGGGTGTGTGTGTGGGTGTGTGGGTGGCTCTATGCATACAGGGTGCACCTCATATGCGTTAAGTGGCCATCAGCGCATGCACTCTGCAGACATTTCATGCGTTCCACGCAAAGCAAATTCGAATAGGAAAGCGAAAAGCGAATACAAAAGCGAAGAGGAAGACGAAAGCGAATACTTTTTCACCCTGCTTTTTTAGCTTCTTCTTGGCTGCGCTGCTGTGGTCGGGAGTCGTCTCGCAATACGCTCGGAGCCGATGTAATCCGACGACCACTTGCCACAGCCAACGCGTTATTTGTCTTTCGACACGGTGCAGCGTCCACATGCTTGCAACATTGGGGCTGCATTTGGGGGCAGGCATCATCATCTCTTATTCACGGCAAGTGCCATCTGCACATGAACCCTGACGTGGCAGCCACACTTACAGTCTGTCATCAGCCACATCCACTTGAACTCTTTCCCTTTCCCTGTCTCTTTCTTTGTCTCCCTCTCTGTCTCCGTCTCTGTGTCTCTGCCTTGAGCTCATAAATTTCTTACTTTGCTGAATTTTTGCCAGAATCTGTGTTGACTTTGCCACTGTTAGCAGCTTATCGCATGCAGTCCAGTTATCAAATGGCACATTTAATTTTAATTGTGTCGGTTCAACATTTTGTCAGTCAATAAACTTTCTCAAAATAGACGCCGGCGTGTTGAACTTTGACACGCAAGCAAACAAACAAATTAACTGCACCCATTGCACTCTGAAATCTGCCTCAATGTTATAACAACACACACACACACGCACACACAGAAAGAACACTGAACAAACGTACAACTTTTAGTCTAAACAAATCCATTTAAATCATTTGGAAAAGTCAGAGAAAAAAGCAGACGGCAGCTGTCAGTCATAGCCAGGGAAAAACCTGTGAAAAGTTTTCTGAACAGCCGTCTGATGAAGTTCGAAACTGATTTTTCCACCCTTCATTTCCATTTTTCTCTGACTTTTTTGATTTTTTGTTGATCCGCTTGTTGCCACATAATTAAATCTCAATTCAAACAAAATGCTAAACATTTCAAGCTATTTTATGGCCGTCTGATGAATTTAACACGGCAGCACAAAGTGTATGAGAGTTTTGTTTATAAATAGTAGCTGTAGAGTAAACAAAAACTATTTTTAATATTAATAAATTTCCCTTTCTTTGCATTGCAGGTAAGCGTACATGTTTGACGAGCACTGTAGAGTACAGTTGAGCAGGCACTGTGGAAAAAGAGGTTCAAATTGCAAGACACGCGGTTTGGCAAGCTGCAAGTAAGTGCAAGTGCGCTGTCCCAATGCCCCAACTAGTGGCAGTAACAACTACAACTAAAAAACCAGAATCACTGCAAATGCAATCACAGCAGCAGAGACAATAGAAAGAGATAGGAATGGGTAGAGGGACAGGGACAGGGAGAGGGACTGAAACTGGCTGGCTGACAGCGAATGGAGAGCAACAATTGTTGCAGACACATTGACGACGCAGACAACGACAACGAGACAACAGCTGAAGTAGGTGCAGGGTAGGGGGTAGGGGGCACATGGCACAGTGCCTAGTTTTTGAGAGCTCCACTGTCGCTGACAGATGCGATGGCTTTGCGTCACGACTGCACGCACATTTTCCACTGTGCAGCATTGGAAATTGATAATGAGCCGCAACATCAGCAGCAGTCGCAAACTCAGTCTGTGCCAAAGCTTTAGACTCAGTCTCAGTCCCGTCACTGACTCAGCTTGTAACCAAGGCCAGTGTCTTATTTGGTAACGATGGTCAGAATGGATAGCGAATGAATGGGTGTTGCATGAATGAATGAATGAATGATACTGTCAGACTGATTGGCAGACGAATAGACCGACAGACTGACAGGCTGAGGGACTAACTGACTAAATGAGCAGCTGACTGCGTTTGAAATGCAATCAAGCGAGCGATAAGATAAGTGAAAAGAAACCAGAACGAAAACGAGAACTGAAACGAGAACTGAAACTCAAAATCAAAATCGTAACAGAAGCTCAACCATAAACTCCCCAAGTCCCAGTTCCAAAGCTGAAAGTTTTAATTATGATTGACATGCGGTCGGCGTAGACGTCAGCATCGACAGCGGCAGAGACAGAGGCGGCGGCAGAGTCGTCGTCGTGCCTCCCACAAAACTGGCATCGATTTCGACACGACTTAATTTTTATGTTTCATTTGAAGAGGGTTGCTGATTGCCACCGCTGCCAGCATGCGGTGTTGAAACTCATCAGTCACGAGGCAGAAAACGCTAGACAATTGCACAATTTGAGCCACCCTCTTGTGCCAGGGGATGATCCTAGCCACAGAGTCCTTTTTGGCCATTGTAACAGTTTGCAAAAGCAGGCGAAACAGCGACAAAAAATATTAAATTATAGTCGCATTAACTGTGAACACGCAACAAAGTCAACTTTCTGTTGCGTGCTTGCATAAATCTGGCACGCAACAGAAACAACAGCAACAACAACAACTCGACAACAACCTTTACAGGATATCATCTTAGGGTGAGTTTTGGAACACCCTGTTCAGATTAGGCTGATCGAGCAAACGGGCAGACCACTTCATAACTGTAGCGAGTGAGGAAAATATAGAAATTAATTGGATTTATTGCTAGATTTTCTGGAGGAAATTAATTAGAAAATTGGAAATTTTTCTGCTTTATTGAATAAGAAACAGAAGAGGGAAATAGAGTTTAATGAAAGTTTAGTGAAAGGGGAAAAGCAGAAAAATTAAATAAAATTCTAAAGTTATACACAAAACCCAGTACTACTAATAATAAATTAAAAAAAACTGATTATTTTTAAAGTGGCTAGTTAGAGGTTACTCAAAAAATAATTACTCTTATTGGCAGCGACTATTTTAGGCTAAAAATGCCAACAAATTTATTAAATTTCTGCTTAAATATTTAAAAAGCTGCAGAAATAAATGCTGTTAAATAACACAAATTATTTTTGATGCCATTGAAACCCGTTAAATGAAATTCGTTATGCAAAACTTGAATAAAATTCACTAGATTTATTACACAACATTTCGACTGAGCTGCAAAAGGAAAACAAGTGCAAATTTCTATTATTTATTTAGCTAAAAGTTTATGCTTAGAATAAGCAATTGTATTAGAAATTTTGTTAAATATTTCAAAAAAATTCAATCAAATGAAATTGTTTATTAACAATTGAAAGCTGGTCAAGTGCAAACACTAGTGCTGTATATAAACTTGGCTTACATAAACGCAGATTTCCACCCCTTTTGGCTTTTCTTTGTCTCCTTTTTTTGGCCCATTCGCCACTGGGCTTTTTCGCTGGAATTTTCGCATTTTTGCCTTATTTGAATATTAAAGATTATAAGGGGTTTTATATGTAGATATATGTGAACCTTTTGTGCGTTGTGTCAGCATGTGAGTGGAGCAAACTGCCACTAACTTGGCCATAAGGGGAAGTAAACAATTTTCTTTGGCGACAATATCCCCCCAAAAAAGAAATGGAAGGAAAATATGTAAGATACGCTGTACACTGTAAGAAACTATCGAGAGCAGAAGCTTCACATCCTCAATTAAACCGGCTGTTCATCAGGTAAACTTCCGTTCCATTTAAGCTGCTAAATGCGCGACGCATTCATCTTAATTAGTTGAGGCAGGTGGGCTGGCCTCTCTGCTGCTGTTATGGTCTGGCCCCTTGGCTATGAAAATGTGGAGCAGTGTATGAGTGTGGTGGGGGAGGAGGAGGAGGAGAGCAGGAAGTGGAAAGAGACGGCAGGCAGCCAAAAAGTTTGCTATCGCATGCAAAAAAGGATTCGTGTGCGCAGTTTGCAGAGACGGCAGTTGGGATGAGTAGAGACAAGTGGGGTAGGGACCACGGGTGGCGGGCTGGCGGGCGGTAGGCGGTGGCGGTGGCGGTGGCAGGTCACACAACAATGACGACGCCACTATGAATGATTGCCGCGGCGCGCTTTGTTCATGTACATATCAAGTTTTAGGTGGGGCGTAGCCAAAAAAAAGGGTCCCAGACAGGGAGAGGAAGCAAAACTCCCGTTCACTGCCGTACGCTGCCGTCGCAGCGGAAGCAAAGCAAAGCGGAAGCGCTCATACGCCATGTTGGCCGTTGGCGTCGACTGAAAATTGAATAAGCGCAAGTTTCGCGTGCCAAAAATGTTCTTGTTGTTACAGTTGTTGTAGGAGTCGTTGTTGTTGTTGTTGCTGTCTGTAGACTGTGTTGACTGGCCATTGCTGGCGCTCCCTTTTGGTTTATTCATTACCAAAGCTGCCACAGCGAAATTACTTGAGCCGCCAGCGTCGTCGTCGTCGTCGTCGTCGTCTTCGACTTGGCGACTTTGTAGATACTTGGCAGGCGATAAAAAGGTCGGCGCTAGTAAAGGCAGCAACAAAAACAACAGCAACAACAAATCAGCCATAATGCGAGGCAGGCTGTACAACTCAATAAGCCAAGTTAACAGTCTATTGAGTCGCGCATAATAACCCGCCTTCCCCAAGTTGTTGTTGTCGTTATATTGTTGCCGTTTGCGGAACTGACAGTTACCTAATGGCAAACATACACAGATAAACCATTAACTTTGGGCCCACAAAACATAAAAAAAGGCGAAAAAAAAACACACAAAAATGGCAAGCAAACTTAAATTCTTTTTGGCCATGGCACGAACTCGTCGTCGAATCGAAGGAAGAGCGAGAAATGCCACAAAATCGATCGATAATTCGTGCTAAAAGATAAATTACCGTTATGCCTGCAGTCGCAAAGACTTTTCTGTCAGTGTATTATTTCGGTGGGGTCCTCTGGCTGATAATATCATTCCAGTTTGTTGTAGAGTTGCCCGCAGTTGGCTAATAGCTGCGCTGATTCCATTAATTTGCCAAATGACAGCCAGGCAGGAAGGAGCAGAAAAGCAGCAGGAAGAAGGGCAATAAAAGGGGACAGAAGTAGAAAAAAAGCCACTAGATAAACCGGGCTAAGATGGGCGACTACTGCCTTTAAACCAGCCTCCATTTTGACACTAATTAATTAAGTTTCAGTTACGTTTTTATGTCTTGTCTTTGCTACTTGGCGTAAATCACTTGTTAGATAACAGCGTAATACATTTTATTTAGTTAAACAATAGATAAGGACAGTCTAAATTAATTTTTGTTTGGCCTAAATATAGAAATAATATTTTATGTGAGTTTTAAAATAAAGCCAACTGAACAATGTGCTAAACGCTGGCATTTATGCTTTATTGCAACTATAAATGTGTTTCATATATATATAGAGCTCACTGTATATATTTCTAAATACAATGCATAAATTTGTGGCAAGATATCACGCACAACGGCACATCAAATATATCAAGCAGCGGCATAACACAAATCCCCCATGGGAGAAATATATCGAGGGAGAAAAGTTGTCCAACAACAACAATAACAAGTCAGCAACTCGTCAAATAAACTGGTGTCACAGCGACAACATCTATATGCAAAGTGTGGAAAGTTTGTATGAGGCAAGTGGAAGTGGCAGGGACAGGGGCACAAATAATCAAATGTATAAAATATCGATTACAAGTGTCACAATAAAAAGAAGCCAGAGGCCAACCAAAGCAGACAGACTGTGGAAAGATATGGCCACTATAAATAAATATTAATTAATGCTTTGAAAGCGCCAGTGCAACACCCAATGAGGTTGCATGCCACCGTCACCGCCAACGCATAAATCTCAGATAAAATGCACAACAAATGCCGCAAATTTCGTTCTCTTTTTCAAACTTTTATACACTTTGAGAATTCTCTCTTCACTTTTAATAATTTTTTTTGTGGTTTCTGTCGGCATATTTTTGGCGCTGATTTATTAAGCAAATATTTGGCCAATAAAATTTATGAAAATATTCCACAACCAACAGCAAGTTTTTGTAATAAAAAGCATAAAAAATGCGTTGCCACCAAATAAATAAATGGCTGAAAAAAAGATCTTAATAAATATTTGGTTGTCGAGCGTTTCAAAAAGCGGCTAAAACCAAGTCACGCGTAGATCATTTAAAATGCTTAATTTATGCGCGTCTACAAAATTTTGGCAGCTACAAACTTACAGCAGCTAGAAGTAGGAACTAACTCGACTATGGAATACCCGACTGTAAATTTTAAGCAAAGTGTTCTTCAATTTTGTTAGCTTTCCAGCTAACTTTAGCTTTTTAGACCCCTTAAAAGGAGAGGGGTCTGGTAGGCGAAATGTGTACAGCAGGAGGCGTGGCACATATATTGACAGCACAGGTGTGCCGTGGTGTTGTCCGATTTTAAATACAACACATTTTGGTGTTTTTCCGTTAAGTTTATTTTTTCGCTAACCCATTTACAGCACCGCTTGCATCAGCTGTTTTTCCCACGTTTATAAAACTAATTTATTAACAATTGGGATTGGGCATTAGTCAAATAGTCAGTGTTTATAATTATTTGAAGAGAGATATTATTATTCCAGCGGCGTAAAATCGTCAATTAACAAAGTTATGCTTAGAAAGTTTATGTAATTTAGCGCAATTCGCCGCGTGTGACGTCAGCGTCTGCGGAGGCGACGGCGACGCCGCCGTGCGACAGTAGAGCATAATCCAAATTTCAAACGAGTGTGTACTTGTATGTATAACATGTAAATGCGAATAAGCGGAACATGCAAAGTAGCGCGTGGTGCGAATGGTAGAGTTACGGCGCGATGTGAATCGTTGCCGAGGGTCGTGGGTTGAATGCTGGCAATGAGAATTGCAATTTAATTTTTTAAATATCAATTTAAAATATACATATAAATTTTAATTTTAAATTTCGTTATAAAATTTTAATCAAATTAAATACAAATGCGCATTATTATGGGAGTACGGGGTCTTTACGTCGGCCCGCGACGTAGCCCACTGTTTTAGGTACATTTTGTATACTGCTCTTGAATATACCCATTTGCCCAGTAGTTAACGGGTATGCCCGCTGCAGAGAACTAGCGGCAAGTATTTCAAATCGTCCGATCCGCCTTTTTTATGTATTTTGACGCGTCGCTAAATTTAGCTCGCAAATATTTGCGGTGCCAAACAAACTCGACAATTTGATGCCCAATGCCCAATGTCTAATGCTCAACTGCCCCATGCCCAATGCCCAACTTATGCAACGCATCCGGGAATGATACAAGTATTTACATGTATTTTTTGGTGCCAAGCAATTTAATTGCCTCTTCCCCTGGCTCGGCACATCACAGAGTGACAAAACTGAGTGAATTATATATATGTATGTGTGTACGGTCAAAGACCCCATGACCGAGTGTACCAGAGACCCACCCGATGCGAGCAGGAAACAGAAATGTCATCGACACCCCATGACAAAAACAAAAATCGCATAAAAAACGCAACTCTCAACTTGGCAACTGCTGGCGTCCTCGGGCATTGAGTATTCAAAAATAAAAGAGAGCAGAGCTGTTGTATAAGATATGGCATATGAAGCGGGTATATCAGTTTCAAGGCTGGGAGCAACTTTCCAACCACCTACCTACTGATTAACCTAACCTAACCTAACCTAACCTAACCTAACCTACCAAACTCTTATTGTAACCACTAGCTAACCCTTCCTTACACTCTTTTCAAACCACTGCCCATAATTCCCCCCTCTACAGGGTATCTCCCCAAACAAGTTATCAAATCTTTAGCTATAAAATTATATTTATTATAAAAAATTTGAAAATTGGCAGAGCAAAGCAGCCTTCAGTAGTTGACAGACTTTTGGTTGTTTAGTTGCCAAATTAGCACGACGGCAGCAGACTTGCAGCACAGACTGTAGTCACAGCCAAACTAGCATGATGAGTCACAATTTTCATGGCTTTCTGATCTTTACAAAGCTATTTTTCACACCATCTCTGATGCATTGTCAATTCTCCTTAGCCAAACAGATGCAACACAGTTTTTTCAATGAAAATAGAAAAGTTCTACTCAATGGCTGTTGTGTCATGTGTTTTCTGTTTTGCAAATTCTATTGACAGACACGTGTTACTCAAAGATACATTACAATCGACGTGTATCTTGGCTGAAAACTGGCAATTGACAGCGCTAATTGTTAAAACAAAGCAGGCAAATAGTTAGGCATAAAATAGATACAATTTCTAAGAAAAAACATTGGAAAAGATGCCTCAAATCAATTATATAAACACTGAAGAGAATTAAAAGCCTGTTTAAACTAAACTATAAATTAAACGTGTGTCTAAAGTTCAATTCTAACTAAACAATTTCATTTGTTTAAATTTGTTTGCTTTGGCTACGCGTGCGTATGCTTGATATTTGCCAGAAAGTTCATTGTCAGTTTGGTTGTCGGATATTATTAGTTTCGCTTACATAAATAATCATAAAATTATATATAGCGAGGCAGCACTGTAATGGCAAACCGTTTAGCGCAGCAGACACTGCGACGACGACAGCAATGCCAACTAAGTCGGAGGCAGCAGAGGCAACACAAGCCCCGACAGCAACAATATTGGCAACAAATGCAACCAAAGCCAGTTTATTGCCATTGTATCGTCTAACAAGGCTAAACATCTGACAAATGCCACCCTCTGCTGCCACTGCAGCTCCTTTGGGAGGGGCTGGACAGAGGAAGGGGGTGTGGCTGCCACTGCAGTGGCTGCTGCTACAGTGACATCATCCCCAGGCAAGCAATTAAAACTAATGTATTTGCCAGATTTGTTGGATGCCATTTTCCAACATATTGCCAACTCATTGGCTCAACATTTTCGAATGACCCAGAAATGACTTAACACTTGTGGTTGTTGTGCTGTTGTTGTCGCATTTGTTGCTGTGATTGATGCAACTTTATGACATTCGCGTGGGCGTTTTTCAAATGTGGTCGTAATTGCTTTTAAAGCGTCAACTGCAATATTTTGTGACTCATTTAATTAGCTGATTTTTTTAGTATTTTTATGCCACTCGGGGAAAAGATCAACATTTATGCGGTTAGCACTTAATTAATGCACATTTAACCGCCGGCCAATGGAAGTTTTTGGCTAATTACAAGCCCATTAGCCCGAGGGCGTCGATAGGGAAAATTCAAGCGGCTGCTCGAAAGTTAGAGTGGAACTCCAGTCTTTGGGCCAAGAAGCCAGGCCTTTAATTTAAATAAACGGCCCAAACAAACACGCAAACTTAACTCATTTACTCAACTGGCAAACAGCCTCCAGACAGAGGCGACTTCGCTGTCTCTCTATACAAAGAGCGGTACCTTTGACAACAAGTTGTTGGTGTCACAGCAGTTGTTGTTGTTGTTGCCTTTGTTGTTGCTGTTGTTGTTGCCTTTGTAGCGACAGCGCCTGTCATTTTGCATTTAACTCAAAACACTGTAAAGTGTATACCATTATCACTTTATTATAATTATTTACATGCCTTCGCTTCAGTTTCTGTTTTCTTTTGCTTTTTACATATTTTTCTGTTCACGTTTTCATCGTTTTCTTTTAAGTTTTCTTCATTTTTTCTGTGTTTTGTTTTGTTTTGTGCCTTATCAGCGGCTTTGCTTCTCATTTACACTGTCTTTTTTTTTTTTTTCTTTGGAGCAACATTTGCTGAAATGCCATAAATTTGCTAATTTATTGTTAATGTTCTTTTAAGTTAATAACGCAAAAAAAGCGAATACAAATTGCCAACACTTTGAGTGCTTTTGTTAGAGCTTTTCTTAAGCTAAATACTTGAAACTAAAACTACATAAATCTGAACATTTACTATAAAGAAGTTTGAGTTAAGGTCAGCTATTGTTTAAGATTGATTGCTCGACTTTTTGTGCGGAAATTATAACGTCTTATCTTTTATACAGATTTCTTTGCTGTAATTAAATTACTGCTATACTAATTTTATAATAATTCAGGCCTACCAGTAAATTTGTTAGTGGAATCGAATCAAGCCCTGAAGTTAATTTCTTTTGATCGTTGCCTCAGACAATTTCCCTAAACATTCGCTTTAATGAAGCTTCATTTAACTAATTATAGTTAAAGTTAACCTGCCTCAAAGGCAGTAACCTGAGTTATTATTATTAAGCAATTATTAATTTATTTTAATGACTTTTGGCCTCCATCTCACAGAGTTAAAAACTGTCTTGAAAACGGTTATCGAATAATAAAAATATGCGCAACTTGATATGCAGACAGAAGGTGATTTTGTTGTTTATTTATTCGGGGACATTTGCTGACAATTTCGTGACAATTTATTGGACAGATCAGCGACTAAAAAGGCCAATTGCAATTGCCGCAAATGCATTTGGCATTAAAAATAAAAATTTCAATTGATTTTGGTTGCTTTTCCGCTGACAATCACAGCAAAATCCGAAAAAAAAATGTCAAACATAAACAACATGTGCCAATGTTTCTATAAACATGTCTCGATGTTGTTCTTTTATTGGCTAATTCTGACAATTGTCCAAGTTGGCGTGTCCAAAAATGGTCAGCAGTCTAAATGCCAAATGCGTCATGAGTTGTTCGAAAACTATAGAAAATTTGGCAAACGATTTGCGGCATTAAATTAAAAATAATCTACAGAAAAATTTAAATTAATTCCGAAATGCGATTTGTCTTAAAAGTAAAGAGAATTTACAGTGTTGATTTAACTAACGAAGTGTGCACTAGGGTCCACTGTATGCCAAGTCACCGTTGTCATCCTTTAAAAGCTTCTTATGCGACACCACTGACAATGACAGCAGTGACAATTACAATAACACTAACAATAACAATAAGCAACGGCTAAAACAACAGCAACAACAACTACAACAAGCTGAGCTAATCAGCAAGAACTCAAGAAAACCAACAACTTCATTTGGCAAAGACTCCGGCGCTGTCTCCGTCGCTGTCTCTTTGTGGCATAGCTCAAATTACACGCACCTCGGCTGCCCCCAGGAGTGCCTCTGCCCTGCTGCAACCCTCCTCTGACTATTCCCTTTGAGTGTCCCCAGTTTTGTTCATCTTGCCCGTGTCGAGCTCATGCACAATTAGTCACTTGCAAGTCAATTAAGTTGGCAGTGCCAAACCACCACAACAAACGCTGCCAGTTTCAGTTCCCTGTTGAGTTCCCCAGCTAGACAGGCACGTATGGTAGCCTACACTTGGCAAAATTAAAGGGTAGCTTTATTAAAATGTGCACTAAAAATAAACTAAGCAGAGAGTTAAATACATCTGGTCTGGGAGATCAGCAGAGTGGAGATCTTCTTAGTCAAGCCCACCAATTACATCAGCTTTTCTGTCAGTGTAGCTACAGGTAAAGGCAGAGAGACTGGGGATACCTTTGGCCATGGCCTGAGGACACGACTACGACCACATGATTGCGACGCTGGCGCTTATTTGCAGCAAAAAGCAATGACAAAGTCGGCGGCAATGACAGCAGCTGGAAAGCGAGAAAACTCAAGAGGTAGAAGAAGAGAGTGGGAGCGAGAGAGAAGGCGAATGAAAAGTGAAACAAAACCATATTATTAACGCCTCATTAAACTTTTAACGATTTTAAATTACAGACTGCGAACGGTACAAGCTAATGAATACAAATTAGCCGCAGAAGGTGCGCACTTCTCGCGCTCACTGTGACACAAGAAACACAACAACCGTTATATAAATTTGTCAGGCAACAATTGAAATTGTAGGCCTGTAATAAGAACAACAACAACGGTATGATAATTGTATGGAATTTCATGTCTCTTTTACATGTCTAAATTCCATTGTTTGATTGTTGGGCAAATGACTTTTCAATGTACCAATGTTTGACATTCGTTATAACTAATTGTCATTAATTGTTAAAGAGTTGTCTGGTGGGCGTGTGTGTTTTTATTTTTTTTAATTTTTATTAATCAACAATTGTGAAATTGTTGATCATTGACAGCTGTCAGTTGGTTTGCTAATGTTTAATTGTAAACACTTGTAATATGTAAATGAGAACCACACGAATCGAATCGCCACTCGACTCACATGGTTGGGGGTCAGGGCCCCAGGTTCAGCGGATTTTGTAGCTATATATCACGACTCTAAAACTAATGCTCCAAAAACTATGTTTCGATCGTGCATATTCAAAGTATTTTGTTTCAATTCCTGTTTCACGCATTTAAATTGCTAAATAAGTGCGATAACTCATGCTCAGATTTTAGTATTTTTAGGCCTTTACAGCAGCATAGATACAAGCATAAACATGTCTAACATGTATATGTATCTGTATCTAAAGATATACAAGTATCTGCGTATTCTGTTTGTATTGTCATTAAAGTTCGCGTTCGCATGGCAAATTAAATGTATAATTAAGAAATTAACTGCTTCCGTTGATGTTTATTGTGTGCCAACATTTATTATTTTTTATAGTCAACAAAATTAAATAAAAGAGCAAAACAAAATACCACCACAATTTAATAAACAAAGGCCTCCTCTTCTGAATCTCAACAGCTTTTGAGATACATCATAAATTTATTTTGAACACTAACATCATTATGACGTTGTCAACTGAGCGAGTTTTCAGTTCACAAAATTTATAAATTTATAAATTTTCCCCAAATATTTATTTATGATTTTTAAAGCCATAAAATGCGATTGGCGCATAAATCACACAATGCTGTTGAAACTATTTTCATTTTGATTTCTATTTGAATAATATTTTGAAATTTTCATATTTTTATGATAGAAATTTTATTTAAAGTTTAAGTTTACCAAAACTGTGCTTAATAAATTAATATAAGGCTTTTCCTCAATTGTTCCACTTTTCACTTGTGTCTATTTGAATTTTAATTTCAAATTTAAGTTTATAATTTTTTAATTCGATTAATTCAAATTGTTGCATTTTCTTTTGTTGATTTACAAAAATGCGCAGATTTTTTCACAGCTCCTTTTATAATTTTTGCGTTTCTTGCACGCTCTAAAGAATTTTTGGGCAACTTTTGGTTTGTTGCTGTTGCTGTTGCTCTTGTTAATGTTGTTGTTGTCTGCTTTTCGCCTCGATTTAATATCAAAGCGAGCCGACAGCAGCACAAAAGATACATGAACGACCACGCCCCCCTCTGGGTGCACGTCCTACGCGGTCTTCCACTTTGTTAGTTTTTGGCAAGCAACCAAAAACAACAATAACAACAAAACAAAACAAAATAAAACAAAACAGAACAACAAAAATGAAATCAAAATAACAGCAACAACAGATCGGAGGCAAAACTCAAGTAAACTTTGTGCCGGCCTCTGGTAGCATTCTTATAATACCCGGCTTTCTTAAAGGGTTAAGGGGTATATTCAGTGCATACATATGCAAATAAATATAAAAATATTTGTATTAAAAATACTATATTTAAAACGAACTAAGAAGTATATGAAATTTACTAAGGTTTCAATGGTCAACTTTATTAACGGGTATTAGCAAGTCGACTAACAGCACACTTGTTATTCTCTTGTGTTGTTTTGTTTTTACAATTTATTTAAGGTCTTCTGTTTTGGGTGCAAGCAGCAAATTTGAAATGCAGAAAAGCCAAAACACTAAAGCGTGACAGAGACAGCAACAGTGAGAGAGAGAGGCCAAAGAGGAATGGCAAAATCAGAGCGGAGACAACAAATTAAAAATCGAGACGGAAAAATACACAATAGAAATTGTCAAAAAGCGAGCAAATTTATGCAAGACTCGCGCGATAGTCCAACTGACAGTGGACTGAGAAGGGGGGGACCAAAGAGGTGATGGGGGAGACAGAGCGGACTGTCTAAAACTGGTAAACGATGAATCTTGTGTGGGCGCGTGTGAGAGTTGTCATTAAAAAAACTACTACTACTACTACTACCACCAATTTAAGCTGCTTTTTTATGGTCCGAAGTGAAGATGCGAGAACAGGTTGAGCTTTTTGTTGTCGTTTCGAAAATAGATTTCATTTTTATTAAAATTATGACATTCATCTTAATTTGTGCTATCGCATAACTTAATTTATTAATTTTTTATTTATCTTCTCTTCTTCTCTTTTTTATTTGCAGGTGTGTATCCATTGTCTAACTACGAACAGGTTTCCTGGCCAGCATCCAGAAACTATATATAGAGTTTATCCATGCAAGTATACAATTTGTTAGTCATCCGTAAAAGTAGAGAGCCAAAAGTTTAGCTGTCTTGGCAGATCATTAAAAGGAGAAAACTAAAATCGAAAGTACTCAAGAAATTTGTGCACTCATTATGCTAAATTATGATTTATTATGCAAGACAAGCAGAGAAATGTGGATTGTTATGCTCCTAGTTAACAAGTAAAGGAATCTTGACAATTCAATACTGAAAATTAAGTGTTTCCACTGTTGAATGATTTTCTTAAATAATTATAAATTTCAACACAACAATTAATTATTAGCACAGCACTGAAAGTGCATCTAAGCAACGTCACGCTTCGTTTTGCAATGCAATTCATCTTGAAAAGTGATTTCCATAAGGGCTTTCCACAGCTGCCACAGTTGCAACACGCTGACGTAGCTGCCACATGAGGAATTCGTATTTTTTTAATTTTTTTAATTTCTTGTAATTAAATTAAAATGCAAGTGTATCATTAAATTGAAGCAACCTTCGAGGCAACTTGCTTGCATTCATAAGTACTCCGAGTAGTGAGTGAGTATTCACTTTAGCTATCCAGATGCATGTCCACACTCATGTCCATGTCCATGTCGGTGTCCATGTCGGTGTCCATGTCGGTGTCCATGTGTGTGCCTCATGTTGGTGCTGTCATTAATCTTTCGTCAGCTCTTCTATCTTTGTAACTCGTAGGCGGTTCATTTTCATTTTCAATGCCAATGCTTTGTTATTGTTGTTGATTTTGTCTAATGATCGCGTGCAGTTTTTCACATGTTTTTCCATAACGGGTCTAGGCGTTCATATATCATAATTGTGCCAAACTATAAACAGATACAAACGAGCACTCGTATATCTATGACTCGTTTTTATCCCCCAACTTGGACTTGGACTGGGCTATGAATATGAATATGAATACGAATACGACTTAAACTATGAGTCTGTCTTTGGCCAGATGCAGATTCAAGTCACTTGATTAATGTGTTCAATGTGCACAGTTGTCAGTTTAATAAATGTGCCTTGTTCTCACTTAATCACAGTAATGCCTAATATATTTATACCACCCTAACTTGCTTATTGTCTGCTATAAACTGATGATAAACTGATTTCTAAGCTAGAATTGATATGGAAAACTTATTAGATTAATGTCGTATTTGTATTTTGTTTAAGGAAACACTCGAGATATGATTAATTTTGCTCAATAGGGTGATGGGAAAAGCAAATACTTGAATTTTCAACCGATACAATTCTTTTATAAGTAGTTTTATGTGTGGTACTTCTTGCAGCTTAGCTGTTAAACAATTCCATTTGTTCTACCCACCCACAAATATGGTGATTTAGTGACAGTTCACCGAGTGTGGCAATTGAATTTTAACATATTCATAAGCAAATTACCAACGCCATAATAATAAAATGTGCAAGCAAGAAAAAAAGTGTAACAGAAGTGTTGAGATTGCACTAATTACATGTCAGACGGCCCACACACACCCCATATCACCGCACACACACACACACTCACAGCCAACACCTCGGTGCATAAATTTACAACAAACGACGCATGTCACCGCACTTCACCCCTTCCTCCTCCACCTCCCTGCCACTTTTGCTGCTCTGCGACCTGTGAAAATATGTTGCATGTGGCATTTTGTGAGTTTTCTGCGTCGTCGCCGTTGGCTGCAAAAAAAAAGATAAAAAAAAAGTGTCAAATGTGAAATTTATGTCGACAGACGCAGACAGACCGGCAGACAGACAAACAGACACAAAAGTCAGCTTCAAGGCGCACGCGTAGCCCACGCCCCCGTCACGCCCCTCACCCAGCTGGCACCCTTTGGCCCCTACCCCTGCTCGCTTTTGAGAAATTAGCGCAATGATTTAAATAAAAACCAAAACAAGTTGTTAACTTTATTAGCGTTCATTTAGTTTTTATTTTTATTTTTATTTATTTTTTGTTTCTGCACCGAGCGCAAAAGTGATTTGCATAAAACGCGACTTGCAATTAGTTTGCATGCAAATCGCATATGTCCATAGACTGACAACACAGACTGTAGACTGGAGACTCCAACTGTAGACCGTAGACTCCACACTGTAGACAGCAGACCCGAGACAACGACTCTTACAGGGCTTTGGGTCATAACTCAAATGCACGCCTCGAGGGCAGACAAAGTATTTAACAGCACAAATGTAACTACAAATTTATTTTTGTTGTTAAACAAATGGTTTGTTGTTAATTGAAATAGTGACGTCTGATCCTAAATTATGTGTGTCGTCTTCAGTTGACTTTTGAAGCTGAAAACTTTTACTGCTAACTTAAGTGGGCTAAGATAAGTTATTGGTCTGAAAAGTTTGGTATTTCGGCTGTAAAAAGAAGCTTAAAGGTGATTTTTTAAAGTTTTTTAGAGTTTTTTAACTTTTTTAACATTTCTGCTACCTTTTTACAGCTAGACACCCCTTGTATTGTCTTTGACCACCACATTTTGGCCAACACGCGCATTTTCAATTCCAAAACAATTCAGCAATTCACCGAGTGTCCAATGAATTCAAAGCAAAGATTAATTTGAACGCGAATCAATTGTTGTGTCTGTTGTTTGTTGTGTTGTTTGTTGTGTTGTATTCAATATTTTCAGTGTTGTCTTTGAATTGTTTATTAAATGTTGTGCCGTTTGTTAAACGACAGACCATTGTTAGCTGCTCGGCACAAATTGAGTTTTAACCATGTCTCTATGCGCTTTTATATACAAAATTCTTGTCATTCAAATGAGCATACAACAATGCACGCACACGCAGTCGGCCGTGGGACAAACAACAGCAATAACAACAACAGCAGGGAGGAACAATCATAATAACAAGAATTTCATTGCTTTTGCTGTCAATTTTCATAGATATTTCATGTATTTTCGTGTTGTGTTCTATATTTAACATGTCACCATTTCCCAGCTACTCAAACTCATACTCGTAGTGAGTACACCCATGATTGTTTTCCCTGTCAGTGGCAGTTCAAGGCTGCTTTGATTGATGGTTTATGGGGTTACATGTGCTTAACAGAGCATTTGTCCATTTGTCTCTGAGTCACGGAGCCACTTTGATAGTTTCTCTTTCCCATTCGCATTCACATTCCAATTCCCTTTCCCATTCCCAATTCCGATTTCGATTCTCATTCCCATTTATTCTCTACATATACTTAATTCCCTTTTTCTTTCTACACGAGCTCATTAGTGCAATTGAAGAAGGAATTTGTAGTTTTTTCTCCATTTCTCTCTCTCTCTCTCCGGTGAGCATAAAAAGTGCTTAAATCGTTTTCTCATTTCCTGCCCTTTGCTGATGCGTGGGAAACCCGAAAACCTTTGGCAGGTGATCATACAAAGTTTAATACATTTTTAATTGCAAACTGCCATAAAAAGAAAAACGCCTAACTGGCAAATTGCAACAGCAACTTCAACTTTCACTCGCCATTAAGAAAAGTGGCCCAGGAGAATACTCGCATACGCGAGTACTCAAATACTCAAATACTCGAATACTCAGTTGCAATTACAAGCGACGAGCGATAAAAAAAACGCATAAATTACAAGCCAAAATTGTTGCAGTTAACTGACTGGGAAAAAAACAAACAAACCAAAATAAAAACAACGGCAAAAACATAAGCAAACAACGCACAAAAAACAACAACAAAAAAAGGGGAAAAATTAAAAAACACTCTATAAGGAAGTCAACTCGATTGTGGCACGCTCGAAAATGCCATTTCAACTTTTGTTTAATTGAATGCAGCAGAGCAGTCGAAAAACAGTAGAAAGAGTGCATGCGAGTGGTCAAGACTGTAAAAGACTCGGTAGCTTAAAGAGTTCCTATGAACTCCGAGTTGTAGTTGAAGTCCTAGAACAACTTTTAGTTTAAAGAAATACATATAAAATCAGTTTGGTGTGCTTTACTTAATGTCTTACTTTAACTCTTTGCACACCCCTAAACACCCTTTGCACTTTAACACTACTGGGTCTCGTGAGCCGACCTACTTGTCGTATACGCAATTACAAATTTATGTGAACGCCACTCGATATGTGCGCCATAAAAAGGCGCATACAAGCGACTAAAAAAACAATTGGCAGCAACTAACAAACTTGGCACGAATGCAATATGCATAATGCATACGTACTTGCAGCTTGCGGCGACACTTGCCACGTTGCCACGTTGCCAGCCTGCCACACTTGGAGTTGCACACAGGAGTTGCAGTGACAGCTGCGCCTGCGCATCGTAGCGTTACTTGATTCGACGTGGATTCAAATCGGATCGAAACGTAGCGAATTGAATCGAATTTTGTTGGGCGTTTGCCACACGCGTGTGCCTTGAGGCTACCTGGGAAATCAATAAGCGCACACACGCTACAAATTGTGGCAACTACGGAGATCTGTAGGCAGTAGTAGTGGATTTCGCAATGGCAAACTCTAAAAAGACTCTGTATCTAATGAGGCGCAAAGAGAGGCGTGACAGCCGCCTCCTTGTGTCAGCAGCTTTGCTTACAACATTTTGCACTTATACGTGTACGGTACCCCCTTTCCCCAACCCCCTCTTGCCCCCTATCTCCTTCTATTTTCTAGTATTTTCCGATTTTTAGGTGGGACTCGTCGCCGTCTGGGCGAGTGGGTCGAAAACCCGCTCCTGCCGTCAACACTCTACAGTCTGCACCAACAGTCTTCAGTCTACAAAGTGCAGACTGTCGACGCGATGATGAAGCCATTAAATTGAAAATTATATGGCGGTATTCGTTAATTGGCCAAGTCCATTGAAATTAACGCTTGTTGAGTTTTCGCCAAGCATATAGTCAAGCAAATTACACACAGCTTACACTTGTCCAACTCACTCAAGTGGTCATATCAGCTGCAAGGAACTACAAGTTAAAGAATTACTCAAGAATTATTTTATTTTAGCAAGAAAGTGGCACAAACACCAAAATTCCTGCTAAATTAATTTATTATTTATTTAATGACTGGCTACTGAGTATGTTTCAGTCAGTCAGCTATTTTTAACTGCAGATACATTCTATTTGCGGTTTTTGCCAAAGAAATCTGTGTCGAGCATCGTTGCTAATTCCAATGAATGAATACTTTAGGTGGCTAAAGTACAGACACAAACAAAAATATATACACATAAATATATTTAATTGCTTCCGGGAAAACAGAGACAAAGATATAAAATTATGATAAATCTGTGAAGAATGCAAAACGCCTGAGAGCCAGAGATACAAAATGCAAAATATTATTCTAAAATCTTAGAATATTCGCAACGATGACGTGAACAAATTTTGAAAGACTAAACTGATAAACTGATGGAGAGAAACGCAGAGATTATCAAATGCAAAAATAAAATCAGAATAAAAGAACACACATAAGTCGAGTCACTATAGGTGAGGCGTAAGGGGCGGAGAGGGGTGGGGCGTGGCTGGTTTGGGGTTTGGGAAACTCGGCACGCATGGGAAATTGTGAAATCATCACGAAAAACACTGCAAATTCTTACGCCCGACAGCGAATTACGTGAGCCGCATGGCCAAAACAAAAGCAGCCGAAATGAATGAATGAATGAGCGAGTGAATAAATGAATGAGTGAATGGATGAGCCAGCAACTGAGTGTGAGTCAGTGTGAGCCATCAAGCGAATGAATGAATGAGCAAGCAACTGAGTGAATACCTAGGCTAAAGACAACAAATGATGATGATGATGTCGATGGTGGTGGTGGTGGTGGTGGTGGTGGTGGTGGCAAAACAAAAGCCAAGTGGGAAACTAAAGGAAAAATCTGTGCATTGTTTGCACTCGCGCCACCAAAAGCGACTACGAGTGCACTGAGCAAACAAGCAGAACTATAATGGCTTAAATAAAGAGTACAGAGACCATTTTCTATATCTGATTTAAATATTTAAATATATAAACTATGTTTTCTCTGCCAAGAAAACTTCAACCACTTTCTACTCCTTTTTCTAACAGTGTACTCACTCAATTGGCGGCTTCTTTTGTTTGCCATTTTGTTTGTTTTTCGGCTTTAACGTAAGCACACTCAATGTTTGTTCTTTTCTATTTACCAGTTTTCCTACTGCTTACCACACTGTGAATCCTTTGGCATTCAGTTTGATTTTTATGTGCCAAACGTTAAGCGTTCAAATGCCTTCAATATCGGAACGTCTTTCTCCTTGTGGGCGTAATTGAAAGCAACCCACACGCACACACACACACTCGCACACAATGGCGCATAACAAATTTGTAAGCCAACTATTTAGTGGCCAAAATCACAATCAAAGGCGTCTGCTCAATAAATCGCAGCCAACGTGGCGTATGCGCAATCGGTGTAAGTGCAGGCAGTTCATCGGTGCTGTGCCTCCTGGCAACAGCTCCTGCCTGCCTCCCCACCACCACCTGCCCCTGCTACCTGCCTCCCGCATTGCCTGTAATAAAAATGCCGAAAGAAGGCTTGTGGGCATTTGCCAAATGGTAGGGAATTGTGAAACTTTATGCGATTTCAATGGCTTTATTTCCTCCCACACCTTAACTCTCCTCCCCTCCCTCTCTCTCTCCCTTTGTATGTTTATTGTTGCAGAAAGCAGTGGCCAGTGTTAGGCAAATATTGAACACGTTTTAGCCAAATTGCATTTTTATTGCCGACTTTTTGCACTGCTTGTGGGTGTATTGTCTGCATTTTTAAAGACTTTCCCGAATTTCGGACTCTACGAACAGCCAAACCACTAACAATACTGTAGCTCAGATAATCAATGTCTACTATATCATGTATATATAGAGATGTACAGGACAAATCTTAAACATTCGTCGATTTTATTGAATTTCAGGACTCGGCTTTAATTTGATTTCGTAGACGTGCTTAAATGCGAAGCGTTCTTCAATTTCTTCTCTATTTCCAAGTTTGTCTCTTTGTAGAGTGCGAAGAGCTGTGCATTTTCCATTTTCTCTCGTTTTTGCTGTTGCATTTTCCGAGTTGGCAAATTCATTTGCATGCACGTTGCTTGTTTGAGTTTATTGATTGAAATTTTTGGCTCGTCGTCTGTGCTGTGTGTGTTGAAAGTTGCAATGAAAACGAGTCTTTCAAATTTATAATTCACTTACATTTATTATGCCAGAATTCATATAATTTTTTGTCTCCAAAGCTAATCGAAAGTTTGACTCAACTTGGCTCAAAATAAGACACTTTTTGGCTGCGTAAAATGCTTTTATTTAATAACTGATAGGTGAGACAGAGCGAGAATGAGATGGAGATAGAGGTAGAGGAAGAGGGAGTTAGTGTGAGGGAGAGTGGGTGGCTGAAAGGAGTCATTGTTGTCATGTTATACGCAAACACAAAACTAATTGAATTTTCCTAGCTCTTTTGCCAACTACCACTCGTCCTGTCCTTCTCTCACTCCCTCTCCCTCTCTCCCTTTCGCTATCCCTAGCTGTGACTAGCTCTTTGGCATTTTGTGCAAGTCAGCAAACGGGAAGTCTCCTCCATTGTCTGCCCCTTTGGTACGTGCCACAATTTTTGGGTTGTCACAGTTTTGTTTCGTGTATTTAGCATCGGAATGGGAGTGTGTGTGTGTGTGTGTGTGTGTTTGGCTATTGGGTGTGCCCTCTTGTTGTGCTCCAAAAAAACATAATCAGCATATAATTAAAAGCTACTAACATGCAACAAATTACACGCAAAGTATCTTGTAGTTACACAATACAAACAGTCGTTCAAGGTTGCTTCGTGATTGTGTTTTTCTTTCATTCACACTGGTTTTTGTCTGCTTCGCATCCTCCACAGCTACGTGGGCGTGGCATGGCCAAGCTGACCCAAAAATCCATTTAACGCTAGCACAAACAACAACGCCGACAAGAATAAGAGACCGCAAGCAATTTTTGTTTAACATTTATGTTCATTTTATTTTGTTTTTGGATTTGTTGTGTTTTTTTGCTGAGTCGCGACGTTGAACTGACACCATTTTTATGGCCTGAATTGTGCGTCAAGTACTCGCATGTACAATTGGTCTCATGCAGTAATGCAATTCGGCTTTCGAGTACAGTCAGCTCAAGTGCCCCAAGTGCCGGAGTGCTCAAGTTCTAGACGCCTTTTCACTCTCCCCAAATTGTGACCCAATTTAATGCAAGAACTTATTCTATTAATTCATTTATGGCCGTGTCAAATAGTTTTCTGTTTTTGTTATTTAATCATAAAATATTTATGCGTATTTAGCATTTATTTCGCATAGTTGTTTTAACATGTTATGCGATTGCAATTGACGTTCATTGGCTTCGTTTCGTGTCGTTTTTGGTGTCATTTTCATTCAATTTGTCAGCAGAACTTGCGGCCACTGCGTAATTGTAGACGCAACCAGATAATGTACACACACACACACACACACACACACACACTCGCACACACTCTTGACATGGCCCACTTACATTCACAGTTACAGTTTGTGGCATGTTCTTATCAGGCGCTAAAGTAAAATTAATTAATATGCTCTTAAAATGTTCGAAAATGTTTAATAAACACACAAAGTATAGAAAACAGCTGAAAATAAATACATAAAAATATTATTTTAATAATTGTTTAAGGCACAAATGTGTTTGTTTGCTAACTTATCGCCTTTCTTTGATTTATTGACTTGAAAGCTAAAGAAATTGTGACATTTTTAATATGAATTTTGGATAAATTCAAAACTGTCCCAAAGGGCATAAAATGCATAAATTTATTTTATTGAAATCAGCTTTAAATTCGTAGGCTATTTATGACTCCATCAGCATGTTCCTCATAGCGAACCATTTGCCCCTTTTCTCCTCATAATTAGAGATTTGATTACGGACCAGACACGCAACAAAGAGCAATTGTAGCCACATTAGTGTGTACTTTTTTTTAGGTATTTTTTGCTGGCATTGGCAATTATAACAGTGGGATAATCACAGATATGCCCCATCCGCACTGCCATTGGCATAATCCCATAGAATACAATGCGGGATGTACTGGAGCACAGGTCTTTTTTCAGTGGCAAATGGCTGGTCGTTGATGCGTTAATTTGCATGCAACATGCACTATGATTACCCGCAGCAATTTGCAACGCCAGCAAACTGGGAGCAATTGATGCTGCTGCTGTCGGTGACGGTGACGGGAACAACAGCTGCTGCTGCCCATTGGTCGACTGGGAGCACAGAAATGGAACTGGAGTTTACAAAGAGAGGGGAGCACTCGTCTGTCTATTGGTTTATTTGTTGCTGTTTGCGTTTGTCTGTTTGTCTGTTTGTCCCTCTGTGTGTCTGTCCGTCTGTCTGCTGTTTGTTTGTTGCCTGTATTTGCACATCTGCAGCTTCGACCCGCTTTGGTCAGAACCATATGCAGATGGACAACTACAGTTGTATATAGACAGATTCTATCGGTGTTCGCTGTCATTCATTTGCTGTGCGCCCAGTTGTATAATTTGCAATTGTTTGTTGTTGTTAATGTTGTTATTGCCGCTGCCGTTCACATTTGTTGTTCCTTTTGCGTATTGCTCATCGGTTGTTGTTTTAGCTGCTACAGTTTTTAATTATTAAAATGCTGTTGATGTTGCAGTTTCCAGCGTTGTCAGCAATTTCCGCAAGTTGTTGCTGTTCTGCTTATGTTACAGTAAAAAGAAGAAAATACATATATATATATATATAGATGTGTGTATATATGCTTATATGGAGATTTAGCATCGCAGCTGCTGTTGACTTTTTGTTTATTTTTGATTCGTTTAACATTTGTTTAACATTTGCCTGCGATTTTTCTCCTTTTTTCTGACTCCATGGCGCTGTTTGCTTGGCAGATTTGTCGAATTGTTATATAAAGTCTTATTTTTTTATATTTGTTATTGCACAACTCTCATCAGCTGAGCAGTTATTGTTGTGTGATTCACGAAGATCAACTCGAGATATCTTTATGTTTGGCTTTATTCTTTTTCTTTTTGGCTTTTTGCTTTGTTTTTGCTGATTCTCATTCTCATTTCGTGTTTTATTTATAGATTTGTAATTTCATTTGTTTGGCATTCTTGTGCATGAGGCCGCGAGTTTAATGTGTGTGCCTGGCACTTGAGAGAACCAGCACTTGGCACACGACCCAATCCCCTGCGAAAACCCCTGACAAGTCCAGTTCCAGGCACTGCCAATGAACTGCAACTGGAACTCTGGGAAAAAAATGTGAAGAAACATTTAGAGATTCTTTGTTGCAGCAGAAACCACAAACAATTGAATTAGACGCCTGTCAGCAAGGAATCCAAAATGTTGCAGGTCAAATGTGGACGATTGAACTGCAGAAATGTTATAAAATATGGAAAGATACAGAGATAAAGATAGAAAGATAGATAGATAAGTCTTAAACTATACCTATAAGAAGTATAAAATCAATTCTAACTATATAAATATGAGTAGTTTAGTTGAATGTGTATAGAATGTGTGTAGATACACAGTAACTTGTAGATACACATGCATCTGCGTACAAGTAACTGTTCTGCACTCTTCTACCCCATAATTACTCCAGTTACTCTCATCAGTCACTTTCTCACCCATTTTCTTTAACATTCAGTTAATTTCAGTGCAGTTCAGATATCCCGCCTAGATCTAAATTTGCATATAGATTGACTTGACTTGACTTGACTCTTGCAACATCATAAATCTTAATAATTAATAATGCTGCAGCAACAAGAACAACAACAACAACAACCGCATAGTATAAACAGTAGTCAGCCCACATAACTGCATACGAAGCAATAAAAAAATGTTTTCAATTAAATTTTTAATATGCTTTGCTGAGGCAGGCAGTAAAATGTGGCAAGAAGTAAGAAGGAGGAGGCAGCAAGAGGCAAGTAAGCAAGCTGGCAAGAGAGGCGTCTGCCTGGCGCCGTGTTGCCCAAATGTAAGCCAATCGGCAAAGATTGCAGCGCGAAAGTGTTGCAAGTGTGGCAAGTGTTGCATGTGTGTGTGTGTGTTGCCACTTTGGGGGCAACTTGTCAGCTGAACTCTTGCCACATTCTTGTTGCAGCTCGCATAATTGCCGTTGACATTTTCATTGCAAAATTAGCACAAAGTGCATGCGTGCAACACACACACACACACGCACACACACACCCAGCCACACACTAGTTATAGCTAGATATATTTGTATATAGTTTTTTTGATATATTTGTGAAAAATGTGCAAATGCAAATAAATGGCAAGGAGATTGTCGCAGTTGCAGCCGCCGCAATAAATTGCATGTGCAACGCAGACGTGGCGCCAAAATCTGGCAGTAACGATGTCAGTGCAGCGTCGCGTGTTGCAAGTTCCAAGCTGCATCTGTAACTGACAATATACGAATGCAGCTGTGTGGGTGTGTCTGTGTGCCACGCGGTATTTGCCACACAAATTGAAAACTTATGCGAGCATTAACAATTTATCTGTTGAATTGTTGCTATTTTCACCCGTTTGGCAGCTGAAATGCAAACCAAATCGGAATATATATATTTATACTATAGAACTCTGCACATGCAATTCCACAAATCGAATATACAGTAAATAAATAAGCGTTGCAAATAGGAAACCGAATTTCAACTGCACTACAACTTCCTGGGGTGACCAGAAATCTGCAATTGAAATGGCAAGGAATAACAAAAAGTGTGTCAAAACAGCTAAAGTTGCTTAAAAGTGCATATAAAATGAGGAACTGATATCTTGATCAGTTAAATATATAGAATATTTTCAATAAAGCTAATATCAGTTAAATTAAAATGTAAATCCCCCAAATTGTATAACAAATTTATAAATAGTCAAAGCAGTTTGTTGTGTATCAGTTAGAAAACCAACAGCTGATAACAAAAATAGCGATAACATATTAAACATTTTGTTAACAAAAAATGAAAGAAAAACAGCAATGAAAGCTGTAAAAGGTTCGCTTAGTTATTACGTTTAAATAGGCTGGAACAGAGTTCAACGAACCGATTTTGAATCGTTTCTTATAAAGATCTGCCACAACTGATGACGATCTACAAACCACAAACAACAGCAAACGTGTCATAATAACAACAACAACTGGGAAATCAACGAACCATAAAATAATATATAGCAGTTCAAGCATATCGATGGAACTAGAGTATGGGAAAGAGAGTGCAAGAAACGCAGAGAGAGAGAGAGAGAGAGAGAGAGAGAGAGAGAGATAGGGAGAGACAGAGAGCGCGTCCACTTATTGGCCCCCTTTTTGCCTCATTCAGCTGTCCGATTCTTGATATATATGTTCTTCTTTTAAACACCCGTTACTTGAAGTGTGAGAGGGTATGCTGCACTACAGCAGCAAAAAGGAAATTGACAAGCCAAAAACTACCCAAAGATACCGGTAAAATGTTAGAACTAGCTAATTTACTAATCAAACCCGTTTGATATCTACAAAACTAACTAAATTTCTGCCAACATTAGAAAAACTTACAAGCACACCCTGTATTTTTAAGTTAAAACTGTTTTGCAGGCTTAGAAGGTCCAGGCTTACCCAATCAGCTTAAGATCATAAACCTGTAACAAACATACAGCTACTCAAAAGGTTTAAATATGATTTAAACACCATCTAACCTTATACAACTAAGTATATTTCTGCCAACATTAAAAAAAAATGTCTGCACACCCTGTATTTTTAAGACAAAACGTTTTTCCAGGCATGGAAGACCCAGGATAACCTATTCAGCTTAAGATCAAAAACCAATAACAAAACATATAGCTACTCTAAAGTTTTAAATATGATTTAAGCACCACCTAACCCTAATACTAAAGGGTATCTCTTAGCCGAGAGTTTAAAATTTCTGTTCACTTTTTGTGGCCTCTTTTTTCGCCGCATTTTGTTGACTTTAATTGTTATCGCCTTTGGCCGCTGCACACCCAAATTGTTGGTGTTTGACAAGTAGTCAACGATTTTTGATAACAATTATTAAAGGCGACTTGACACGCACAACTCCAGCGAGTGTTCTCTGTGTGTGTGCGTGTGTGGCAAGTAGGTGCTGGGTAGGGGCAAGGCGGATGTTTTTATTTGTGCTTTGCATTCGAGCAGTTGGGCAATGTGAAAGTATCAAAATACTTCCAGTTCTAGTTCATGTTGTTGATTATAAATTACTTTCTTGAATTTATGGCCCTAGTCAATAGTTGACTTCTTGGCCTGGCCTGTTTGCTGTCGATAGTGTTTCTATCAGTTGTGTGTGTTGTGTGTGTGTAAACACAATTGATTTTCAATCAGCGCCATAAATTTCCCCACAAAAATATAACATTTGATATATTTATGATATATATTTGTGATAGTTTTGTAATGTTTGGTTTTAATTGATCCTTTGAACGACAGGGACAGGGGAAATGAAATCAAACATTAATAATTGCCAAACTTTTGAGTTTAGTTATGGCACAAGCAGTTCAAAGTTCAAGTTCTCAAACTGACAAAAGTTTAATTTTGTACTTAGCCAAACATTTTGCTCTAATTACAAACGAGGCAGTAAAACTTTTGCTGACATTCTGACGGTGCCAAATTTTCCATTTAACATTTAACATTTTACAATTTACATTCGGTTTGTCGACTCATGATTTTCAACACATTTTACCGTAAATTTTGCACAAATTGAAAACGCATATGGAACGATTTGAGGTAAAAGGGGTAGATATAGAGGTGAAGGACAGTCAAATAATGTCAAGGTATGCCAAAGCTGCCTCTGAGCCAAGTGTTTTGCGGGCTAAGCGTTTACTTGGCTCTCAGCCAAAGTCTGATAATGGCAAAGACGACAACGCCAACAGCAGAGACAGAGAGACAGAGAGAGATAGGGATAGAGATAGAGACGGAGATAAAGATAGGTTTAGGCGACGTATGTGTAATCCAACACAATGGCCTAGAACAGAGCCCTACATATGTATGCATGCATGTTGAGCTACGCCTTCATGCCAGCAGACAATTACAGTAAACAAATTCGCACACGCTGCCAGCTGCGGTGACAGCAGGCAAAACAAGAGACAAAAATAGCAGCAGCAGCAGTTGCAGCCAGAACAGCAGCAGCAGCAGCGGTTGCAACAACAGCAGCAATGGAATGAAAAGTGCATAAAAGCCTTTCGAGTGTGAGTGGGTAAAAGTGCCGAAATTGGGCTTGCCACGCCCATATGCCTTGCGGTCACGGCCAACAAACGAAGCTCGTATTTTTGGCAGCCAGCATTTCAGTTTTTTTCTCCACTTTTTCCCCGCATGCATGAGATTTGCATTTTTTACAGCACGGCCTCAGAGCCTAACTGCAATTTTGGCAGACGCTGCCAGAAATATTTTGCCATAGCATACTTTTCTGGGCCACAGCGGCATGTGTTTGTGTAAGCGTCTGTCTGCGTGTGTGTGTGTGTGTTTGTGTGTGCCACGTTGCGGCAATTCAATTGAATTTGAAACTGCTTGAGCTGTGAGCTCTTGAGCAACAAAGCAATGGAGCAAAAGTTGAAACGAGCTATGAAGTATTCCCCGCAGCAGCGCAGGCAGCTATGTCTGTCTCCCTCTCCCTCTCCCTGCCACTCTGCTTTCTCCCTCTCACTACTCTGACTAGGGACAGGTTTAAGTTACAGCCTCAGTCTCGTAGGCGACACAGGCATCAGTTGTAGCTGCAATTGGATGCCCAAAGCGGAAGAAGTTCAACTTTTCTTTTAGCTACTTGCTAGACTAAAAGGCGCCCGAGCAACTGGGCCAAAAGGGATCTGGCCAGTTGCCATGCATTGTATTTTTTTGGCTGTTTGACTCTTGGCTGATTTATGAGCAACAGTGAGCAGATCACTTAAAGTGAGCTCAGCGTTAGTTGTATAATTTACAATATGAATATTTCAATTACACGATTGACGCCACTTTTGTGAGTCAGTTTGGATTTGTTTCAATCATTTTTGCAGTTGACATTTCGCACATACATGTGTATTTTTCCAGTTGTTGTTGCGAGCATTTCGTTGCGATTCGCTGACATATTCAATTTTCCATTTAGCATTTTCCGTTTTCCATTTTCCATTTCATTTTGCTTGTTGAATTTGCAATGACATGGCAAATAAATGTGTCATGGCTTTTGCGGCGCCACAACGTCAAGTATCAGTTGCAATGGCAGGCGACTGCTTGCCACCAAGTTTCCAGTTGCCACATGCCCCACTTGACAACTGTTGGGGCCACGTGAGTGTGTGTGAGAGTGTCTGTCTGTGTGTGTGTTTGTAATTTTTTAGCTATTTTCGCTCACTTTTTTTCAGTAGTCGCTGCGCGAATGCTACGAAAATAGATGCTGATGTTGATTTCTTGCAGCGATTGTTTTACAGTGCTCGTCAAACTCATTTCATTTGCTAATTTTATGGCCGCAACATATGGCCTAGACTAATCGGCTGATCGGACGGGGGCTATGAATATACGTGTATATATAGACGTATTTAGGTGCAGCGCACACACATAAACGTCATGTAAAAGTCATTAATTTAAATTATTAACTATAAAGACAAAATAGGCAAAACACACAAACTGATGAGAGTGTTAGGGAGAGGGGAGATGGGGGGAGAGTGAGCTGGCAGACGTATCTATCTTATGCCTTAAAAGTCGATTGCTCAAAACGTTTTGTCGATTTGTTGTTGCAGTTGTCATGAGCTGCGTGACAAACAACCCACGCGAGTAGCTACTGACCCTGCCCCTGTCCCCCGCACAGTGTCTCCCACTTGTACACACACACACACAGTGGGAACTGCTTATCTATTCCCATCTCCAATTGTCACACAAACGCGCTGCATGCCACTAGAGCAGTAAAAACTATTAACACATACACATGTAGGCCATAAATTTATAGCGCTCACTGTTGTTGTTATCTGTAAGTGAAACAATTTGTTGAGGCAGAGGAGGGAGCGGGAAGGGAGTGAGTTGTAGCGACCTGTTGCAAGTCAAAGAGCGTAAAGTACGTGCTACTTTAGTCGGTCCTCACTGTAGGCAAACTCCACTCATATGTGCACAAGATAAAGCTAGATTAAAGCCAATGTTTAACGGGGACTTTGATAGTTTGCTGTTAGTTGGTAGTTAATTTTACAATTATGCGCAATTTAAAAGTAATTAACACGCCCAACGATTGTCATTAGAAGCATTAAAGTTAACTACTTGAAACCGCAACGAGAGAACAAGTAAATAATAAAAATTGAGAGACTGAGAGAGAAACCCACGCGTTGTGCTTTCAAACGTGATGGGTGGCGCCTATAAACCGAGAAATCAAGAAACTGAGAAACGCTGAAACCAAACAAACCACAAAGGCTTTAAGCCATAAACAATTAAATGGGACACGCCCACGCCATAGTAAACAAACAAAAGGCAGCGAAACAACATCAGATATTGTTAGACAAAGACGATTATTCGACTACAAGTCTTTTATAATCAAACTGGTCAATAAAACTTAACTTAAAAATAAGACAAAGTAATAAACTCTTTTAATAAAAATATTAACATAATTTTTTATTAATTTCTAACTTTTGTTTTTTGCGTTTTACAGGCCCCGTTTGCGGTGGCAGTTGCTGCAACAATGCGACAGAACAGCAGTTGCGCCACAAGGCGTCGGGAAAGTTTGAGCAATTGTTGCATCATCACACGAGCAGTCTGCGTGGCATACTGGAGACAACGGCCAGTCAATTCCAGAGTGAGTATGAATCTAAAAAAATATGGCAAACAGTAGTAAAAAGCTAAGAACAACTGGCGGGGACTCGAACACAGTTTCAAATGGCAAATGCTTTTATGCAAATCAGTCGGTGAGTCCCCCACTGTCCCCCAAGTCCCTCCAGTTCCCACTGTCCCACTGTTAGTCAGCGCTCTGTCTGAAAAGTTTACGTTCGCGATAGCGAAAAACATATTTTCGTGGCAATAAATTATTTATAATATGCAAATCGCTTCAAAAGCTTCAAGAGTTGAGCGTGGGTCGCTAAAATTATGATGATAACTTTTGGTTTTGCCAAGTGAATTTAACGAAATTAAACTTGAAACGCGAAATTGATTTGTAATTTGCATTTGTATGCAGATCAAAGCGACATTAACTCTATATAGCAGCTACAGTTCCCATCCCAGTCGCTATGCCTCTCTACCTACAGTGCCTCACAACTGTTTGGAATGCAACAAAGTGTCTGCATCTAATTAAAAAGGCATTAAATTTGCTTTGTTGTTGTTGTTGTAACTCTTTTTGTTGTCGTTGAAACATTTTGCAAATCTTTGCTTTGGGTCACGTTTTAGGGCACAATTCACAGTGACTGCAAAACGTTTGTCGTACATGCTGTAAATATCATTTTAAGGCGTGTCTGCCAGCGACTTTAGGGTGCTCTGGAGTACTTCCTCCCTCTTTCTCCTCCACTCCCCACAATATTGCAATTCTTGGAAGTGTACGCGCATTTTAAATTTGAAAAATTCTCAAAGAGCTGCCTTCGTTCTCTTGTTGTTGTCATTTTTTTCTGCTTTTTATGGCGATTACAATTTGTGTGCATTTTATTTGTCATTCGGCTTTAAATGGATTCATTTGTTCATTGATTTTTGCTGGCCAGCGCTTGAGCATACGCACAAATTGGGTATGTTTTTTTTTGTTATTCTTTCTTTGCATGTTTGTCAACATTACTGCATTTAATATGCAGTAAAAATATTGTAAAAAGTGGCAATTGTTGTGCTGCCCTTGGAATTCGCTGCCTTTTGTGAATTCGCCGTCATTTGCTGTCCTCATTCATGCAAAGTGTTTAAAATGCTGTGTGCATTGTGCACATTAAATTCAAATAAAATCACATTAATATGCAAACGGCAGCGTCATTTCACTGAATTGCCATTATTCTATATATATTTGTATAACCCTTCAAATAATATATATTCATATTTATATAATGAACTGCCAATTTGAGCTGAGCTAATACAAATAAATGTAAAGCGCGTGTCAAATGATTGACTGACAAAGGCAGCAAAGTATTTATTTAAATAAAATGCATTAAAATTGTACGTTGTTTACTTAATTGCCAGTTCGCATAGTTAATTTATATTTACATCAATTAAATTTACCTTTCACTTAGTGAAGCATACCAAAACTAAACTAAATATTAAAGTGAGAGCACCAAAGACACGCGTACTATAAAAGTACATTTCCAAGGGCTGCTGTGTCTGCAGTGCCATAAAAATTGATTTAGCTCTCAACAATTCCAGGTCCGACCGTGCGTATGCGTAATATTTTCAAGCTAAAAGAAAAGTTTCAAACGTTCGCTCTGCAGATGCGCAACTATAAAATTTTATGCATTTTCCGCATGTACTTACACATGTTATTATATATATTTTGTTCACTTTGTTTTTTATTATTATTTTTTTGCTTTGTGTGTGCTGCTGGCTTGCGGCGTTTGCGCATAAAATATTATTTGTTGTATGGAAAGAAATAAATGCATATTTCTATTTACTGGCAACAGAACTCACAACAGAACTCGACTCGGCATATGCAGCAGTCCCAAGGCTTCTACTTCCGCTGCTGCTGAACTTCTTTCCGTTTCCTGCCTGATTGTTGTTTTGTTTGTTTGTTGTCGTTTTGTTGTCGTTTTGCTGCCTTTGTTTAAATGCATGTTGCGTATGATTTTTAAGCAAGTATTTGCGTGTGTAAACACGTTTCGCAGCTTACGAATTATGCTTACCCGTGAGTCCCATTCAAGCTCCAAGTCCCCACTGCACTTACCACACAAATCCTCTCCCCACTCCCCCCACTTTCCGCTCTTAAAGCTTTTCCCTCGCTTTGTTGCAAAAGTTGCAGCTAACTGGGCGTGCGCCTGCATAAAACACATTCCAAATGCTGACTTACTGATCAGCACAACTTTTTGGCCCTTATGCAGCACAGCAAAACGATGGCAAAACAGCTAAGAGTGCTAACAAAAAATTGCATTTTATTTGTTGTGCCAATACAACAACAACGAGGAGCGCATGCAGTGCGTGCACTTTCATAAGTCGCAACTTTTTCCACCTCTATCTGTCTCCCTCTTGCCATTTCCCACTGCCTCCTTCTCCCATCTCGCTCCGTCCTTCTCTCTCTCTTTGCTCCCCAAGTTGCCCAGCATCTGCTTTTGGCCATATCTTGTGCTAAAGCCAACGTTGTACGTTCAAAGTGCTTTTTGGTCGTCAACATTTTGTTAACTGCTTTTGTGTGTTTTTTTCTCCGTTTTTTTTGCCTTGTCACAAAGCGAAGCTCTTAGATAGTTGCTTGCAGTTATTGTCATTATTTTTTACTACCAACAAGCCAGAACGAGCACACGCTAAGCCACAGATTTGGCCAAAACAAACGAATGGCATTAAAATGCCAGAAATGTGCTTGACAAGATTAAACTTGTTCTGCTACCACAAAAATGCTACCAATCAAGCAAAACTCACATATTATTTAATATTTGATTTGAATACATGTATTAGCTTAAGTCTCTTAACCTTGGCTCACCAGCTACAATTTCTGAATGAATTTCTCAGCCAGTAACAATAAATATTGCAGCGAAACGCACCGCTCGCCAGAGTTAGTCATTAATTATGAACTCGATTTAAATACGATAATTATGAATGTGAGGCAAATTAATGAAATCATTAACGGTTTGTCAAACAAGCGCGAGAGAGCCAATTGGGCAAGTGGTAAATGGCCAACTGGTCAACTGGCTAACTGATCCACTGGCCAACAGGTTTCATTAATTAGCCAGGGCAACAACGGAGCCATTTTGTCTGACAGAGAAGCTACAACTGACTGTTTGTTTGTCTGTTAGTCTCTGTCGACTGATAACCATTAAAATTAGTAGCCAAAATGAAACGAAATTTTTAAAGACTTTATTTTAATTAGCGAACTGCGTTTTGGGGTCTAAAGAAGCCCATTTGGAGTGCCAAGGGTTAAGGTTTTGTGGGTCTGCCATTGACAATTGATGCATATGCGCTAAAGCACTTCAATATGACAAAAAAAATCACAAGTGCCGAGTGCTCGCAACACAAAACTCATCCAATTACTTTGACATTGCTGCGACAGAGCCGAAGCCAAGGATCGCAAAGGAGCAGGGAGGGGGCAGTAGGGGGTGGAGGGGAAAGGCAGAGCAACTTGCACAGCTGTTGGAGTGGCCTTTGGCTGAGTCAAGAAGCTGTTGCTTACAGCTGGAGGGGCGTGCCAAGTTGGCACGCCTGCCTGCAGATAGCTAGTTACAATACAAGCACTTAAAGCACTGTACCGCTGCACAGTGGGCCGCAAATCGATTGAAAATCAGTCAATTCTGCGAAAGGCAGGAAGGTGGAGAGGCAGGCAGCAAAACCGCACAGATAGCAGCAATTATCATGGCAGAAGATAGTGGGCTTGCTGTGCTATAATTACACGCGACTCCACCTAGAAAGCACCCAATCACAAGTAGATGGGAGACACTAGGGAAACACCTCAACTACACTGGGAACAAAGTGAAGACTTAAAGGATTAAAACCCTTAAAATATTTATCTTTATATTTATTAGAACAATGAAATTTTAGTTATTAAAAACTAGATTTTTTAATGTATCTTTTAATGCTTTTTATCTCCAACTTTTTAATTAAATTAAGCTACCAATAAATTTGGGTAGTCTACGCATTTTCAATTAAAATTTTTTTATTTAAAGAACTCAATTCAAGTTTATTAGGAGCAGTTTATTTTGAGTAGTGTAGACCAGTGTGCCGCTGTGAAGGAATCAACTAAAACTGAAACTAAATGCGGCTAGGAAAGAACCGAAGTAGAACAACAGCCAAAGAAGAGACCGAGGGGAGCGAAAGGGGGGTAAAAGGAGAAGGGGAAGAATAGCAACTAAGGCTAGGCAAATCAAGAAATACATGCATATAAAATGCAAATAAAAAAGCGGCAGATACTAAAATTGTAATATCCGCACAGGAACGCAGCCAGCAAACAACAAACTGCGGACTGCATAAAAAAAAGCGAGAGAAAAAAGCTAAAAACTACACAAAAATATAAAAGAGAGAAAAGAAAAAAAAAAGAAAATATAAAAAGCGGGCAAAAAAATAAAACTAAACCTGTGGGCTGTCCCTGCATATTTGCCATGGCGTGGGAAACAAAAACAGAGGAGATTCGCCGAGAAGCACGGTCGCATCTGCCGGGCCAGAGTGTGTGCGGCTTTTTGGGGCAGCAACACTGTGGGGAGCAGGGGCAGGAGTAGGGGCAGGAGTAGGGGCAGCAGTAGGGGCAGCAGTAGGGGCAGCAGTAGGGGCAGCAACAAAACTGTAGCCCGAGGCATAGAACCGGTCGCTGCCTGGACTTTGTGGATGCGCAGGTTTCATAGTCCCTCGGCTAATCCCACTACCCGTCGTCTAATGAAGCAATGAAGCCTAGCAAAGATATTTATTCTACGAATGCTATTGGATAGCTTCAAGTTGAATGGATATGCACAAGTAGTTGGCTGCGTAGGCTTGTCTTCGGAGTCGCCTCTTTAGCCATCTGAATATCGAGCGTTGTCTAATTCAATTTCATTGTCCGTTTGGCCATTAGAGAGGCCATCAGCTACATTAAATGCCTGCATGTGTGAGCGAGTGTGTGTGCGTGTGTGTCTCTGTGTGTGTGACAAAATTGTAGCAAAGAAAAGCGTAAAGAAAAACCATTGGCTAATGAAATTTTCATGTTTCGTTGGCAAATCTATTTCCGAGTCCAGTTCCAGTTGTAGTTTTAACAGACCCAAAACCATAATCAAGTCGGCTCTTAATTACCAGCAGCAAGAGGGAGGTAGGGGGAGTAAAAGTGTGAGAGAGACATAGTGAAGTATACACCAACTGCCATTAGTTGTGCATAACATACACAATATTATTGTTCAAGTCTCTTTGCCCTTAGGTGCAACATTTGGCTTACAATTGTGTCTTATAGTTGTGGGTGGCCGGATGTAAACATTTCCATATATACACACATATATCTGAAGAGAGACTTTAGCCTGAGGTTAAGCACTGACAAGTCTCTTAGTATGTGTGTGGGCGGTGTGAAAACCTCGACTTAATTGCTCGTATTGAGCCGACAAAGCAGCTGCAATAATATTACGCATACGCAGCGTATGCCAGTAAATGCCAAACGAACAGCAACAAGCAATGCAATATCAATGCACTGGCAGAAAAACAGAGTTAGTTAAATGGCTTAGACTACTGGGTGGCATAGTTAGAGAGAGAAGCTTTGGTAAATTTGCACTAAAATAAAGTTAGTTAAAGCAACTTAATTGTCTTTAATTTGTGTGCTCTTACCACATGCCACACTGCAACTACTCTTTTTGGTAGCAGTGCAGTTGACAGCTGGCACAGTTGGCAGCTTAAGCCCAAGTTGGCTTACAGTTCTAACACACTGACTCTGCTTCTGACACTGACTCTGAGGGTTTATGGCACGACAACAGACTGTCAGCACAGACTGTGTCTGCAAACCGAATATACTTTGTATAGGCAATTGAATTGCGACTACAATTAGTCGTCATAATTATAGAACATAATCGCTGTGAGCTGCTGTCTTAATTATGGCCAACATCCGCTCAGAGTTGGTTGCATTTTCAGCAAAGGGGAAACAGATTTCCTTAACAAGCAGAGATCGAAATGTGCTCTAAATTAATTGAACCATAATAATGTAATAGTTTAATGACAATTGCTGAATGCTACGAGTGGATAGCATCCTGCGAAATGTAGGAATCTTTAGTTGATCAAATGTGGCTGTGCTTTTTGTTAGAGCTAATTAAAAGGGGCAAGCTCTGACGCATCAAAGACCATTAGCCGATAAAGTGCCAGACAGTCCGACAGACAGACAGACAGTCAAAGTCGAACCAAGCCAAGCCCAAAAAATTGTAGTGAACCCAAGGCTGAGAACGGAAATGGCTCGAAAAGCGATGAGTAAAGAAACTGAAATGTATACAGTTGTTGTTGTAGTTGTTGTAGTTCTTGTAGCATTTGTTGTCGTTGTTGTTGTTGTTGTCTTATTTTGCCAATTAACAAAAAGATTGACACTTTTATTTGAAAGCCGAATCAGAGCGAGTCACACAAACATGAAAAAACATCAGATTGCAATTTAGAATTTGCCACGCTTTCAACTGGGGAGAAGAGGGGAGTGGATGAAGGGGAGTAGGTAGAGGGGAGTAGGTAGAGCGGAGTAGGTTGAGGGGAGAAGCAGAGTGGGAAAAAGACAGCGCTGAAATCTCACACAACCAATTGACAGACTGACAGACTAAGTAAATGTGTGTGTATATGTCAGTGTGTGTGTGCCTGTGTGTGTATGCAGATTTGCCAAATTGACAATCGATTTTGGCATTTGTAATCGTCGTATTAGCTGCGATAATGACAAGGCACAAGTCGCGAGTTCGCGATTCGCTTCGCGTGTTTTTCGCTTGGCTGTTGATGTACACACTTATATATCGGATGTCGAATCAATAGCATATCTCAAATCCAGTCAAGACAAATTTCACTGACACTTTGACAGATTATATATTTGTGGCTTTTGGAGCCACAACGTGATTAGCTTTAAGTTGGCTTTTTGTTTGTTGATTGAGCCAAGATTGATGGCCAACAAAGCGACGCTTAACGCTTAAATTAAACGCTGGCCTTGCATAAATTACTTATAAATAGCAACTAAGCTAATTATTAAACTCAACTAACTTTGTTGCTAAGTGAATCCAAAGAGGGGCAGAGACTGTGTGTGAAATCTGAGCACCAAAGTTGCACATAAATTTGATTTAATTAACTAAAAGCGCTGAGAACAATAAGATCAACTTTGGCCACAGCCAACATTTGGCAACAAATCCCAGTCCCACTCTCAGTCCCAGTCAGGCCATTTAACTCCGAAGCTGTTGGCCAATTCCCCACTGAGCCCCAAAAGCAGCACAAACTTGAGTGATTAAATTTTGGCTACAATAGCGAACGAAACAATAATCTGTATGCTTCTCTGTGCCTCTTTCTCGGCAGGTCACGTGCTCGAGCTGGCGGAGCAGTCGGAGAACAAGACACTAACGGTATTCACCAAAGTCTACAGGCGAATGGTGCCACTGGCCCAGCGACTGATACACCAGCTGTACACGGAAATCATAAAGTAAGCACTGCTGTTTTATGTCCTAATCAAGGAAACAACTCTAACTCCTTTCTTTCCTTTCCCTCTGTCTCTTAGTCACCTGAAGTACACGTCGAACTACAGCAGTGGCCAGGGAAATGTCCTGCTGAATAGCCAGAGTTTGGAGGATGCACTGCGCAAGTTCTTTGAGCAACTGTTTCCCGTTGCCTACCATCAGGTGGTGCACATCACCAAGCAGAACTATGGCGAACTCCACGAGGATTACATCAATTGCTTGAAACACAACTTTGATGAACTGAATCCCTTTGGCCAGATACCCAAGGAGGTGCAAAGCAATCTACTCCAGAGCGTACACATGTCCAATATCTTTATGAACGCTCTGCTCCAGAGTGCCGAGGTGCTCAGTGAAACGGATGCGCTGTACGGCAAACAGCTGACAGACACCTGCAAATTGCACCTGCTCAAAATGCACTACTGTCCCAACTGCAATGGGCATGCGGAGCACGACAGGCCCAAGATCTGTTACAGCTACTGCATGAATGTCATACGGTGAGTTGGAGGTTTCTTAAAGACTTATTTGAATGGGGATTCATTTTTGTAACTCCTTTCAGTGGCTGCTCGGCTCAGTACTCGGGGCTGCTGGACAATCCTTGGTCCAATGTCGTGGAGGCGCTGGATAATCTGGTGTCCACGCACATACGCTCCGATAGTGGCATCATGAATGCCATCAAACAACTGGACACAAAGCTATCAAATGCTATTATGATTGCCATGGAGAATGGACCAGAGCTGGAGATGAAGGTGAGTGGAACTTCGAGTGGGTTTACGGGTTCCTTCAATTTATTTGGCACTAAAAAAGTGCGAAGCGTCAATTATTTTTTACTGCAATTTAAACATATATAAATTGGCAGTTATTGAAGTCTTGCTTTTTATAGCAATTAGTTGAGCATTAAAAATGTGCAATTAAATTTTAGAAACGTCATTAAATTAAAAACATTTTTTTAACTATAAAAAAAAACAATTATTTTTAAATTTGGTTAATGTGCAAATTTTAATAGCAGTTTAATATTTTTTTGGCACACCTTCTCGATTTTTATTACTAGACAAAGGCATAGTTCTGCACAGTTAAAAAAACTGTTAAAAAATTACTGGAAATTAACAGCTTAAGGCTCTACCGAGGGTCAAGTCTGTAAAGCTCTCTCTGTAGGTAAACTAGGGAAAATATGTGATCCCATTTCATATCAATTTCAGCCCTAATTTCTACAAGAACTTCTACCAACTACCATGTCTTATGTTAGCCCACTTTACACTGTTGTTAGGGTATTTATTTAGCTGTACGTTCAGTAAGTATTTTCGCTCTTTAATGACCAACGAAGAGTCAAGTCTGTAGAGCTCTCTCTGTAGATAAACTAAGGTATTTATATCCTCCAATTTCATATCCATTTTAAACCTTAATTCTACAAACACTTCAACTTACTCCCAAATCTGTATTAGGCCACTCTTTACAGAAGTTACGGTTTTTTTTTGAGCTGTACTCCCAAGTCTTTCTTACCCCACTGTACACAGAAGTTAGGGTATTTTTGTAGCACTACCTTTAGCCAGTATTTCCGCTCTTTAATGACCAACGAAGAGTCAAGTCTGTAGAGCTCACTCTGTAAGTAAACTAGGGTACTTATATCAACCAATTTCTTATCAATTTTAAGCCTCTATTCTACATAAACTTCTACCAACTCCTAAGTCTTATATTAAGACTACTCTCCACAGAAGTTAGGGTATTTATGTAGCTGTACTCCCAAGTCTTCTGTTAGCCCACTCTCTACAGAAGTTAGGGTATTTATTTAGCACTACCTTTATCCAGTATTTCCGCTCTTAAATGACCAACTCGCGTTTGACATGACACAAGAACGCTTAAAGCTGTAATTGTGGCATAATTTATGAACATTTTAAATTAATTTAATGGCCAGTCGCTGGCTGTGGTGTGCACTGCTGTGACTTCAGTGCTGTGTGGCATCAACCAGTTTCATCGTGTTGCAAGAAATCAGTTACAGTTGCGTCCGGTAATTGCAATGTCGAAATACATTTTAAAAACTGCTTAAAATATTCAATTAGTTGGCATTTATGCAGTCGGTCATGCGCTAAATTGTTGCCATTTGCATGCAACGCGAGTGGACGCGAGTGGACGCGATTGAACGCGACTGAACGTGCCACATAATAAGACATCATGATGTGGAGCAAGTGATTGCCCCAAGGGGGCAGCAGCTGGCACGTGCATGAGTGGCTGCGATAAGCGTGGGGTCAGCTAGTGATGCATCTCTGTACGGGAAGTGCTCATTAAATAATTCTTCCCTCTTCCCTCCCGTCTTGCAGGTGAAGAAAACCTGTGGCACGCCCAATTTGCTGCCCTCGCTGACGGCCGAGGAGCCGGAAACGTTGCAACAATATGCTGTAGTGAAATGGGCATCGCCACCAGATGCAGCCATCGTGCACTTCCTGTCGACCATTGAGAAGTCCAAGGAGTTCTTCACCAACATCGTGTACAAGTAAGTAAAGAAGAGTCCAGTTAATCAGACGGTGCCACAAACTTAAGTTATATATTTGCAATACTGAACAATAACTGGTGGGGGGCAGGAAGGGAGAATATATCTGAACACACACACACACAAAGATGATCCTACTTGCCGCCCCTGGCAATCTTATGTCTAAAGTCACGCAAGAGCCCGAAAACCTCCTTCAGCAGGCAGACGTAGAGGGGCGTGAAAATAGCTATAAAGAATACTATATTTGCCCAGAAGCTATTGCAAATCAATGGACGACAGGCACTCTAAACAAAATAGTAAATAATACAGTTAGTTATAGTAAAAGATATAGTAGTTGAAAACTTACTCCACGGGGAACTGCATCTGGACGCATCAGCCAGAAATTGCGACCTGTCGTATGCACGAATAATACAAGTTCCTTGAACATTTTGAGCTCTATTTTATTTATTATATTATGGAGAATTTTCGGTTAGGGAATGTTTTATGTCTAAGCTGCCAAATGAAAGTCAAGAGAGTGAGAGAGAGTGCGGAAGTTGAATGTTTCTAGTCAAAGCAAACTAAGTTTGACTCTTTTGTCTACAGCTACTGCGCTGATGATTACACACAGCGAGACGATCGCTTCTGCTGGACCGGCGACCGCGTGGGTGACTATACACAGCTGCTGATGACACCTGGCACAGATACACAGCGTTACAATCCGGAAGTGCCATGGGAAAACGAATCGCAGCAAACCAAACTGAATGAACTGGTCGACAAGCTCATCAAGATACGCAAGAGCATTGGTGTAAGTATTTCCTAAGAAACTCTAGTTTCAGGGCAGTACTAAGCTGTTTCTTTATCCCCCACAGGCACCAGTGGCTACTGCGCCCATGCACGACGTGCAGAGCGACATGGGACACGAGAGTTCCGGCGGCGGAGGCATACAGATCAATGACGACGATGAGGAGTACGGCCACATGAATGTAGATGGCTCCGGCGATGGCTCAGGCGATGGTAAGTTTAAAGGAGAAATTATTTATGAATTGTTTACTAATTTTGTGGTTTTTTAGGCTCCTCGTCGACGTTCCATGATCCAGTGCGCACCACGCCCGTCACCAACAACGATTTGGCCACAGAACGCAAATCGAGCGGGTCAAGGATCAGCGTGACGAGCCTGCTACTCCTTGCTCTAGTCACTGTAGTCTACAGTTGTTGTAGTTAAAGCCTCAATCAGCTGCACCCAAACACAAGCATACATATATATACTATATATAACTATACACACATTTATATGAAACCTATGAATGGCTAAGAAAATTGAGCGCGCACAAAGTTCGACGCAAGTACGAGTAAATAATTGATTAATCATTAATTATTTGCATAATTCTTAAGTTGTTATCATTAATTTATTAGCCACTAAGAGCAACAACCACTTTGCAATCAAGAAGCGCGTTTGAAATGCAACCACAAATCACAAATCTTCAAAAAACCGAAAAAAAAGGAGTAGGGAAAGCTCTCCCGCTCTGGAAAATCCCTCTTGCAATTGAGCGAACCTCAACTCAGAATCTAAACAGATTTTAGTGCCATATGAATGTGTTGGAGGTTTCCAAAACAAAACCTTAATAGGCTCAAAACTCGGATAAAACTCTCAGCAATCAGACTGTTTATGCAGTTACATGTTCTACAAATCATATATAAATCTATATATAACTATAAACACAATTATATACAGCTCAAGCTCAATGTTCAAAGCGAATTGTTCCTTTTTGGTGTAATTAAACAAAAGTAAATAAAGTAAACAAAAATAGTTGCAGATTAAACGGGAAATAGAGCGCCAGAGAAATATACGTAATAAAATATAAATATAAAAAAAAGGTAAACTTAAATTTAAAGATTTAAATACGTGAATGTTGTTGTTTGAAAGTAACGAATTATTGTTGTCAACACTTAAACCAGAGCTCAAAGATAAAAAAAATAGTAAAAAGAGAACAGAATGCATAAAAAACGGAATTTAGTTGAGTTACAGCACTTTTTGGGGATGCTAAAAGTTAAAAAAGAAAAGAAAAAAAACTAGAAGACTTACAGCTTTATACGCATGAAACGATGAAAATCTATACATCTAATATGTAGAATTATTTAAATTAATTATATGAAATATAAAACAAAATATGAACAAACCATTTGAGGTAATTAGAATGTCATCAAATGCACTAAATAAAGGGAAATTAAATACTACGGATCAGAATGATAATTTAAGTTGATCACGAGAACTGAGCTTCAGATTCAGATTAAGATTTTGATCAAGCCAAATGCCTCTTGAAAAAAAATTAATATAAAAACACAATTAACACTTACACACTTACATAACAAACTTGCAAATGCTGTAGATGTTTATTAACTTTAGATACTTAGCAACTAAAACTAACTAAATTCACAAATCGGTACTTTTTGTGTGGCAACAACTGCGCTGGCGACACGCTAAAAAAAATCATAGAAATATGCGTAAATAATGTTAAAGAAGTATAAATAAATATACATAAAATATTAAGCAACATTTAAGTACATATACGGTACATATATAAATATATATTAGCGCGTAAATTGTAACAATTTTTAGCGTGTAATGTGTAAAAAGAAAACAATTGATGAAATTTAGTTAGTAGCCAATTAACAAATGATAAATAACAAATGATAATTGATAATTGATAAATAATACTTGATAACGTTAAATAACACACAACAAATTGATCTACTTATACATATAAATATAAATATTAATATAAATACATACTTTATTGACTAACGACCGCTGGGACTAATGAGCACAACAATGTCCGAAATGACGACGGTCACAACAAATATTATGTGTACGTTAAACTATGTATAATTATTATTTTTATTATTTAACTATTGCATGTGATTAATAATATTTAAGTTAAACGTAAACACAACATATTATACTGTAACTAATGTATACCGAACGCAACAACAGCAACAAAATGCAATGTGCTAATTGACAGAGAAAGTGAGGGAGAGAGAAAGCATCTTGTTTATATCGATTCGAAGATAACCAATGCAAAATGTGCACAAAAACAATTAAATGTACTACTTTTTAGACGCCTAAAAGCCAATAAATAATTATTATGTAACAAACGCACGTCCAAATATTCATTGACAACCTGAAACATGCTTTGCCATATTGTGCAATTGCAATTTCTGTGAAATACTTGTATAATATTTATTTCAAACCCAATAAACGAGAACATTTCAAATTCAAAAAGAGCGCGCCAAGTTTTTCATTGCTGCAACGCTACCAGATCGAAGCTAGTTCACACGAGCTGGGGAAAGGGGCTGCCAACTTAACGGAAAGTCAGGCGCTCAATGAAACTGTTAACAGAAAAAATGTTAATTATATTTCTATTGTATGCAATTTATTTTAAACTTGCTCAAATAATTTATTAAGTGTGTGTTTGTTGTTGAAATAATTAATTCAGATGATTTGCACATAAATACAACGGTCTGGCAGCTTTGCAGTGCTGTAAAGTGTCATCCAATGTATCGATATATTCAGCGATGCTATCGAAAAAAGGCGCGCATTGAGCATAACGCGGACGCAGGCAGCAAGCGGGAAGCGACGTTTTGTTTTATTCTTAAAAACATTTTGTTAGAAACAGCCAAAGAGTAAAGTTTACGTTGAAAGTTTATTTGACACTTCTAATTTAACATAAAAAATGGCACGCCGAGACTACGCTCAGGACAGAGGTAAGACAGCAAGATGAAGCAGCAACAACAAATCGTAAACAAGAACAACAAATTTCCACACAGAATCAATCAAAACATTTTTGGCTGAATTCTGCAAATGCGACGATGATGGCAAAAAGGAGTTTGTTTATGGCTCGCAGTTGGTGAAGCTTGCACATCGTGAGCAAGTTTTAATCACCATAGATCTCGATCACCTAGCCGAGTTCAACGAAAGTCTCGCCGAGGCCGTGATTGAAAATTGCCGACGCTATGCGGCGATCTTTAGTGATGTGATTGCCGAGCTGCTGCCCAGCTACAAACAACAGGAAGTGCACGCCAAAGATGCGCTGGATGTGTATATCGAGCACCGTCTGATGATGGATGCACGCACACGGAATCCCATGGAGCAACGCGACGAACGCAACGCTTTCCCCACGGAGCTGATGAAGCGATTGTAAGTAGAAAGCCCCTTTGAAGGCATAAAAGGAATTTGTGTTGATCCTTTGTGTTACTAGTGAAGTGGGCTTCAAGCCGCAGTCCACGGAGAAGGCGCACTCCATCCGTGAAGTGAAAGCCCAGCAGATTGGCAAACTGGTGACAGTGCGTGGCATCGTGACTCGTTGCACGGAGGTGAAGCCCATGATGGTGGTGGCCACCTATACCTGCGATCGTTGTGGCTCTGAGACCTATCAGCCCGTGAACTCGCTGTCCTTTATTCCTGTGCACGACTGTCCCTCGGATGATTGCCGCGTGAACAAAGCTGGAGGTCGTCTGTACTTGCAGACCCGTGGCTCAAAGTTCGTCAAGTTCCAGGAGCTCAAGATGCAGGAACACAGTGACCAAGTGCCAGTGGGACACATTCCGCGCAGCATGACTGTACTGTGCCGTGGAGAAGTGACTCGCATGGCGCAACCAGGTGATCATGTGCTGGTTTCTGGCGTCTTTCTGCCCATGGTTCGCACCGGTATCGCCCAAATGATGCAGGGTCTGCTCTCCGAGACATTCCTGCAAGCGCATGTAAGTTTTGCTGGAGACTTTTGTGGAGTTGTCTTGATTAATCCTATGATTCCTGTGTAGCGCATCATTTGCATCAACAAGAACGACGACATTTCGGATAAGGACTCGGAGTTGACGCCAGCTGAGCTGGAGGAGCTGGCACAGGATGATTTCTATGAGCGTCTGGCCACCAGTTTGGCACCTGAGATCTATGGCCACTTGGATGTGAAGAAGGCGCTGCTGCTCCTGCTTGTTGGAGGCGTTGACAAGCGACCGGATGGCATGAAGATTCGTGGCAGCATTAACATCTGCCTTATGGGTGATCCCGGTGTGGCCAAGTCCCAGCTCCTCGGCTACATAAGTCGTCTGGCTGTGCGCTCGCAGTACACGACTGGACGTGGTTCCTCTGGAGTGGGTCTCACGGCTGCTGTCATGAAGGATCCCCTAACTGGCGAGATGACGCTCGAAGGTGGCGCCTTGGTTTTGGCGGATCAGGGAGTCTGCTGCATTGACGAGTTCGACAAAATGGCCGACGCCGATCGTACGGCCATTCATGAGGTCATGGAGCAGCAGACAATTTCCATAGCCAAGGCTGGTATTATGACCACTTTGAACGCCCGTGTCTCGATTCTGGCTGCTGCCAATCCTGCGTTTGGTCGCTACAACCCACGTCGCACAGTGGAGCAAAACATTCAATTGCCTGCCGCTCTGCTGTCGCGTTTCGATTTGCTCTGGCTCATCCAGGATAAACCCGACAGGGACAATGATCTGCGTCTAGCCAAGCACATTACCTATGTGCATAGCCACAGCAAGCAGCCGCCTTCGCGGGTCAAGTCCTTGGACATGAATCTCATGCGTCGCTACATTAATCTGTGCAAGCGCAAGAATCCTACCATTCCAGACGAACTCACCGACTACATTGTAGGGGCCTACGTGGAGCTGCGACGTGAGGCGCGTAACCAAAAGGACATGACCTTCACTTCGGCACGTAATCTGCTCGGCATTCTGCGTCTCTCGACGGCCCTGGCTCGTTTGCGACTCTCGGATCGCGTGGAGAAGGACGATGTGGCCGAAGCGCTGCGTTTGCTCGAGATGTCCAAGGATTCACTCAACCAAATACACGAGCACCAAAAGGGACAGTAAGTCATTAAGTGAAGCTACTTTAATAACAGATTTTAATTGGTATTCCTCTTGCTCCTAGCGTGCCCAACACTTCGGATCGCATCTTTGCCATTGTGCGTGAGTTGGCTGGCTCTGGCAAAGCCGTTAAGATCGGCGACATTATGGACCGCTGCACGACCAAGGGCTTCAAACCGGATCAGGTGGACAAGTGCATTGATGACTACGAGGAGCTGAATGTCTGGCAAGTTAACATGGGTCGCACCAAGATCACTTTCATGTAAAGCTCTGCCAGCAAACCTTTTTCTAGCATTTTATCTATTTGTAGTTGTAGTCGGTAGGATTATATCATCTCAACTGATCAAATGATCGATTGTCATTCACTTGCTTCACTTCATTCTCATTTAACAATTAATTTATCAATAAATCAGCATTCGTTTCTATGACGTGTCATGCATAATTTGACTTTATTCGATAGACGAAACATTGAAGAGACACAGATAACAGATAAAAACATTCATATATAGATTAATTGAAGTATAAGTTAAATCCATCGACTTGCATAAAATACTCAAATCTTGTGCCATTAAATTCGTCGTTCATTTAAAATCATACTAAATATAGTTAGACACAAATACAGCTACTAAGCTGTGTGCAATGCTTAAGCAGGACTCAACTCGTAGGACTCTACATGCCCTTATTAAAGCTCAGGGCTGCTCGCAGTTTGTTGCGAATCCTTGGCGAATTCCAGCGATTGCCACCCGCGGAACTGAGACCCACCACGGAACGCAATTCATTCGGTGAGATGCCTTCGTCCACATCATCTGCCTCCGTTTTAATCTCCATTTTCTGCACTATGAGACGCACCAGCTGATGCTGCTGCTCCAGCATGCGACTGATATCCCGCAGCTTACGACGCTGTCGCTCCAACTCGGCATTGATCTGATCGTCGTTGTTGTCGAAGCCAAAGACATCCATGGCAGCTAGGAGAGAAAAGCAAACAGTTGGAGTGGGCAGTAGTTAAGTGGCCTGGAACTACTCACAGTCGTCGGTGAAGGGATTGGAGAACCATTTGCGCAGTATGAAGTCAAAGAAACCGATCTTGCATTTCGCATTGTTGGGATACTCAATCAGCTCCATTTTGTCCACCTTCTGCAGCCAGACATGTGGCAGCTTACGCTCCAGCTCCGTGTGTAGCACCACCTGCATGGCCAGACGCTTTAGTTGTGCATTGCGACGCACTGACTCAATGTCACCAACGGCCAAACCGATGAGCAAGTTCATCAGCAGAATGGGCATCAATACCATGAAGACACCTGTGCAAGCAAAATTGTCAACGAAAGGATACACAAATTTCGCTGAAAATTCAACTTACTCAGTATCAAGAACGAGGTCATGGGCACCTTGAGCTGCTCCCGGTAGTAGGTGGTCACATAGGTGCCCACAAAGTCCAGTTCGCCCAGCATCATGGAGAAGGTGCGCAACAGTGACATCGGTATGTTGGAGAAGGACAAATGATTCGGCTGAGAGTCAACTATCTGCCCAGAAATCTTTAAAGTGAATTGAAATTCTTCTTTATGAAACAATTTACTTAACTCACCTTGGAGAGCAATATGTAGAAGGCCAGGCCAAAGGCTATGATCAGTATGGAGAACACCATCAGCACCTTGATGAGTGTCTGCAGTATCTCCAAGAACATGACCACATAGATGCCCACCTGATCGAACCGCTGCAGAAAGAGCAAGAGTCGAAACCAGGAGAGGAACACCGCAATCGCAGCTGCCGAATAGTGTATGGTATTGATTTCTCCATCCGGTCGAAAGGCAGGTGCTATCATGATCAATGCCGATATGTAGAGCACCCAGGAGATGAGATTAACCGTCTCGACCAGATAGTGCAGTCGCTGCTGATAGATCTGTATCAATTCTCGCATTGAATTGAGCAAAATGTAGACGACAATCACCACGGCACAGAAGAGGATGCCCGTGCTGCGATTTATGTGCTCCATGCAGGATTCACGACGTATGCGAGCGGCTGCCAAAGGATTCTGCGAAATGTTCTTCGTCAGCTCCTCCCAGCTAAGAAAGGAATATATTTTTAAATAAATACTGGATAGATGCATCTATTTGGCAGTCGAAACTCACCTGGCTCTGCAGAATTGTTTGGGTACATCATTGCCATTGGCACGCAGCTCAATGTTGTTCATCATCAGCGAGGAATAAATGGTTACAAAGATGAGAAAAATCGAGTAGATCAACAGATTGGCCAGATGAAAGTATTTGCCATAGGAATTCCACTTCATTTGCAGATACTTTTGACTCAAGGGATGTGCCAATAACTCTACACGTCCATGGGTGACCATGGTCTAGGAGTAAGGAGAACTTTTGGTATTAATAGGAGAGCAACAGCAGCAGGAATAGTAGGTAAAGCAACAACATACAACTACAACAAGATACAAACTACAGTAGTAAAAAGGATAAAGGATTTGTTTGTATATTAGTGTATAAAAGTTTTAAGCTTTAGCAGACAGTTCTGATGCCAACTCCCACTCGGTTTCAGTTGGTAACAGAGCCGTCCAGTGTTTGCAGTATTTTTATGGAACTCACATTCACTACTGCCAATGGTGCCGGGCGAAATTTGGGATCATTTAATTCTTTACGCTTTTCCTCGATCTGCTCGGGTGTTTTTTGATATGGCCAAAATGCATATTTAATCTGTTTTGTGTGTTTTTTTTTAAGTGATTGAAATTTGGTTATAGTACAAAATCAATTGGGGGATGATATGAAACGGATGAAGCGGACTCATGCAGCAAAAAGATACAAATTGTTGAACTACGTTTGTTTAATTTGGTTTCGAGTAACTGTCTTGTTGTAATCGTTACGTGACTAGGGGAATTTTGAACACACTCATAAACTATAAGCATGCAAACTTGTTTTTCTTTCAGTTCTTTTTTCAGCTTACATTGAGCGCCGGTAATGGTATGGGATTGGCTGTCATTATGGGCTCTCCGGTTTTCTCATCGATCTTAGCAAACATAAATGGGCATTGCAAGAATGCGAAAGAGTACCTAATCTGAATATCGAGAACAGTCAGAGAAATGAGTTGATGAGCGAAATGGAGAATGAATCTTCTCAATCCCTTCGCACGACCAAAAACTTACGTAAAAGCTCTTTGAATCCTTCTTACAATTGGCCTTCGTAATGCACTTGTCCTGCACAGCCTCAAACACCCTCGGCATGGAGGCAATCAACGCCAAAGTGACACACGGATGTTTATCTGAACGCAGCGCCATCACCTCGTTGGCCCTCTCCTCGTGGGTAACCATGGCGAGTGCTGCCTCCGGGTACTTGTAGTAAATGGCGTAATCAATGGCACTCATGTCCATCACATTGTAGACCAGCTTGCAGCCCATGGACATTAGCACAGAAATCGCATGTGGTTTGTTCTCCATGGTGGCCAGATGCAGAGCAGTGTTCTGAAATGAAATGGATGAATTTCGGGAAGGAAGGAAGCAGTTAGACTGTGTACTCCTTGTGAGCAAAGGAGGTTTTAGGGGTGAAAGATGAAACCAATTTACATGGCAGTGTTACTTGAAGAATACTGAAACTATCTCCACTTGATGTGAAAGGTAGTAATAGGAGTTTATGAACCTACTAGCTCATGAACCTACTAGGTCAAAAAGGTTGAAATCAAGTAATTAGTTTCAACAACTCTTCACAAGCTCATTTAAGAGAGTACAGGGTCTTTAACAGTTGCACCCTTCCTCTACTTTCTTATACGCTAAACAAACTCACGCCATCCTTGTCCAACTGATCCAGCAAGTGCGAGTGCACCGAGTGCAGCAGCTCTATAGTTTCAGTGTAGCCCGACATTGCAGCCAGCTGCAGAGGATTCCGGCCGGAGTGATCCCGGTGCAGCAATGCACCACGATTCAACAGCAACTGCACCACTCGCGTGTGTCCCTGCTGCGAGGCAATGTGTAGAGGCGTCATGCCAGCACCGTCGCTCTCGTTGATGATGAACGAACCCTTCTCGGAGTCCAGCAGCTGCCGTACCGTGTTGTATCTACCATAGCGTGCGGCAAAGTGCAGTGGACTCTCGTTGTTGTTGTTCTTCAGATTGATGCAAGCGCCCAGACGTATAAGATTCTCCAGCGAACGAATGTGGCCATCTCGACTGGCATAGTGCAGGGGCGAACAACCCATGTGATCCTTCTCATTGAGTAGCAGCTGCAGCTGTGCCTGTGTCTGACAATTGGCCACTTGCTCGGCAAAATCCGTCAGTCTGCCACCGTTCATAATGACAAAGTGCAGCACATTCCGGGCAGCAGCATCCTTCACATCAATACTCGCACCCAAGCGGATCAGTAGATGTACTGAGGTTAGGAAGGTAAAGGTAAAAGGAAAAGAAATGAAGGTTATGCTATGAGGTTAACACACCTGTCTTCCAGCCGCTGCGTGTAGCTGCCAAAAGCAATGGCGAACGATGCTCCTTGTCCAGCGCATTGATCTCAGCGCCCTCATTGACCAGATAGGACACAATATCGGGATGATCAAACATGGAGGCGCAGTGCAATGGCGTCATCTTCTGCACATCCGTGCAGCTCAAGCAAATCCGTTTCTCCTGTGGCTGCATCTCAAACATCAGCTTCACTATCTCAATGGCACCCTGGGGAGTTTATGGAAAAAAGCAGCGAATATTTATGAAAAAGGTAGGTAATGCTAAGAGTTTTAAGCTCCTGTGATAGGTTAAAAAAATAATTTCATTTCTTTCTAAAGAAGTAATTGATATTCCATATACTCCTCTTCTCTCCTCTTGAAAACAAAAGTCATTGAACTTGACGGCATAATTTTAAATAATTTTCAGAGATTCGTTTCCTGTTGCTTCCTTTAGCTTCCCTTTAAGAGTCCAAAATTTATGCTGCTAAAAGATTGTTTCAGTATTTGCTTACGCATTGCCAGCCACTCAAAGGTTTTGGCACGAAAGTCACGTTCGTGCCGCGTTCGAATTTGCATAAGAATTTGTCAAATTAAAGTCACAAAAGTATTTACAGCTAAATGCCGCAGCGCGACACACTGTTAAGCTATCAATGGCGGGCCAAATAGAGTGTGCCACACGCAGTTGCAACACTTGCTTACAAGTGTCAAATGTCCTGACGTGTCCCTGACAACCTGTTACACCGCACACCCCACAACCCTCCCATTCCCCACACCCCCCTTGTTTGCACTCACCTGTGCGCAGGCCAGGTGAACTGGCGTTGAGAGATCGTGTTGCTGTGTGGATATCTTAGCGCCAGATTTGAGGCACAGCTCGACGGCCTTTATGTCGCCACCGTGCACCGCCGAGTGCAGAGGGACATTGCCCTCGGAGTCGTAAAAGGATATCATTTCCTCACGAGTGCAGCCACGTTGTTCGCCCCACTGAAAGAAATTAACAAAAATAGCACATTAATGACTAAATTACTAAAAATAGCCAAATGTATCACAGGGTCCAAGTATTTTTCAGTGTATCATTATCTGTTGACTTCAAGAGTTTAAAAGAAAAGTCAACGTTAAGAGAAATTTGGCATGACATCGCCTGAAATTGATACTTGTTTAATAGACTTCATTTTAAAGTTGTGTTCGGCGTGTGCACGCAACACGGCGTATACGCAATTTCTAGAAAAGCATAAAAGGAACGAAAAAAACCATGACAAACTGCAGAAAAGGTCAGACATAGCGAAGAGAGGGAATGAGAGCGAGTAAGGGAGAGAGTGGGAGTGAGAGGTTTACTGCAATTCGAATCAAATAAAGTAGACAAGGCGCTTGGGGACTAGAATGTCCATTGAAACCACTTAAGGCGCTGACATGAGATCAAAGTGAAGTGGAGCGTAGAGTTAGCTAGAGTTGGAAATATACGTACATGCAAAACAAACACTTTTATATACTATGCTTAATACTTGCCTGGAAAAAGACCTCCATTGTTTTAGAGCTGGCATTTTTTGCCGCTTCGTGTATGGGATAATAACCGTTGTTGCACGGTCTACGGGGGCATGCATCGAACTCGGTTATCTGCAAGATACGACACAGGAAGGCAACACATTACATCATTTATAACTACCCTGAACATGTTCACATAAACGCATCAGTGCTGCCAAAATCATTTGAACTAAAATTACTAGAAAACAAAACTGAAGAGCTAGAAATTATTAAAAATACTTTAGAGAAAAGTTTAAGCAAACATTCTATAAGATCTATTTCATTTAAAGTATTTAATTTAAGTAAACTATTTTTTGTGCTTTATTTACTGGCCTGCATTTAATATACAATTTATTTTATTTTGAAAAATTGCCTAAGTTAATTAAACTTTCAGCAATTTCATTTTAATATCGGTCCTCCTACGTTGGAATGAGGAATTCTGAGAAATTCTGGCAACACTGAATGGGACACACATACACTTGTAGAGAAACTGTGGGATGGCCTAAAAATTAGTAGCATACTTTTGTGCGCATGCAAAAATAATTGAACGAGCAGATACAAACCTTTTCTATACCCGTTAATCATAGCCCAAGGGTATATGGGAGTAGTTTAAATGGCAGTATAGGGCACAAGACTCCATAAATTATATATATTATGGACAGCTACACCTCAGACACTCTTAAAATTCTTAAAAACTCAACTAAAAAACTGGCAACAAATCTTTCAGAGTTCTAGAACCGGCTTTGCACCCATTTCGGACGTGTTTAAAGGAAGATTTTTGTTTAAGGAAACGCTTTCAAGGCTTTGAAATTCACTCATCCATACGAATAACGGGTATCACATAGTCGATAGTCAACTATACAGCGTTCATTTTATAATAAATCGAGTGCGTGTGTGTGAATTTGATTAATGTCCGATTGAATGTTACTCAATGGTGCGAATATACTTATATGCAACTGTACAAATTGTGTGTGAAAGATGCGGAGCGTAGCTACAAGTAAAGCGATTATATGTACAAAATGGCTGAAAGGACTCACACCACTTACCAGGATACGCGCACACTCCTCGTGATCATAGATGGCTGCCAGATGCAAAGCAGTACGTCCATGCTCTCCACCCTGCTGTATGTTAATAACATTCCGATACTGACCCATCACACGCAAAGACTTGACCTTATTCAACTCTGTGGCCAAGTGCACTGGCGCCTGTTTCTTTTCATTCAAAACACTGGTATCCACAGGACTTGACAAAGAAAAGCAGAAGATGGTCATAAGTGTGGACAGTGAAAGATATGCGAACTTACATGGAGAGCAAATAGTCCAAGGATTCGTAAGCATCGCACTCGACGGCAACGTGAAGTGGTGTGTTTCCCGCATTATCCTTGACATTAAAGTCTGCAATTGGAGTGTAATTAAAGTGCTGGTAATTATGTATCAGATTGCAGCTGTTGAGGTGCTTCAACTCACCCCCATTCTGATCGCAAATGTAGCGCAAGATGTTGACACGATTCCTTGCCGCTGCCTGATGTGCTGCAGTTCGTCCTTTGCCATCCTTCAAGGCAATTCGTGTGGTGTCCGCCATGTACAGCCGCTTAAAATCATCCAAGTTACCCGCTTCGGCTGCCTGCAAGCACAAAACTTATAGTTCTCAACGCTGCTTTTCCGCTAAAGTGCTAATCAAAGATAAACATCTTGGCTACAAAACTTTGGACAACTTTTTGCACGCGCAACAAATTTCAAACCGTTTCTGAAGGTGCACGAAAGGCAGCTCAGCCAGCTCAGCACTCAGGCTTAATCAAAATTCTCCAGTAAATTGAACAATGAGTGCGAATGCGAGTGTGAGTACTCGTGCATTCACTCATTCATTCATTTAGTTCGCCCTGACAAAGGCAACAGAACAAGAATGTCAACAGATTTTTAATGAAAACGTATTTTGACGTATTTACTCTTGTAGCAGCCATTGTTTTGGCCATGACCCAGCACTTGGTAGAGCAGTGGGTAGCTGAGCACGAGCAGCTAGTTGGCAAAGTAAATGAAAACTTTGACTAGCTGTGGGTCTTTTCAAGTCCATATTCCTCTACTTTTTCTTTTGGGAAAAGCAAAAGCCAGTCTTTATTAGAATGGCATTTCCACGATGAGTTGCTGCAACTGTTGCCCGATATATTTAAATGGAAGTTTCTGGACCTAGCATTACCTTCAATAAGTCTTCAACTGGTATCTTTGGCGCCGACGACATGCGCAAGATACGGGCCCATTTGTTGGGCAAATTTAGATTCAGTGGCCCCATCGCTGTCATCTCGTCCCCGCGGGCACAGCCGCTAATCAAATAACGCAGTGAACTGATTACCACGTCCTGCTTGGGCGTCTCCTTGTCACCCGTCATTGTCCAGGTCAACAATTATAATATTTAACTTGATTTATATCCATTCGTGTCGCGCTGAGCAAATTGTTATTCAAGCAAATTAATGTCAACATTTCTGGCTACCAAACAAAAGTTTGAGTAACAAACTGGACTCCTTTACATAAACTTTTAGTAGTTTAAGTTTACTATACGTTTGTCTAGGTTTTGTGAATTTTCTGTAGTTAAAACTACAACTAGACTACGGAAAGTTTTATACTTTTCCGAAAATAAATAATGCCAATTTTTTATAGATTAATCTATAAGACGCTTTTCTGATATCTAGTTATATTTTTAAAATGCTGTAACTTATGAACAGTTGCCTCATCGAATTTTAATTATTTATTTACCACTTAAGAAATTTAAGCAATAAGCATAGTCTGCTTCAAAATAATTATAGACTTTCTTATGATTTCTTTCTGCCACTTCCTACATAAATTGCTCTCTTTTTAAAATTCCCAATTAATTTACAACTTATCAGCTGCTTGTAATCATTAAAATATCTGTGCCCTGCTCTGATATGTTTTCTAGCTTTCAGCCTTTTTCTTTAATGCCTTACAATTTCCCCTACTACTTTTCTGTATTTTCTTTTTTTCCCAATCAGTTTCACTCAATTAGTAATTGCGTTTCCTATTGTTACAGCTTGTTGTCTTGTTTCACTTCACATTTTGTTTTTTATCAGTTTTCTATACGCGTTCTATCCGTTTTCCATGTTTTTTGCTATGCCGCACGCAAGATGTCCTGTGAGACTAAAATCTCGACCCAAACATCCTGCGCTTTTATATTTTTTACGCTATTCGCTATCGTGTTTGGAACGAACGCATCGCCATCGCCAGCGCCATCGGCAAAGATTTGCGTGTGGTGAATTTCATTCAATTTTCCGAGTTTTCATTTTCATTTGCGTTTTGTGTTAAATTTTTCAATGTGCGTGTTGAATGTTGAACTGTTGTGACATGAATACTTGTTGCACTTGTTTTAAAGAGACACCGGAAAAAGACACTGAAAGTGTGCGTGGAAATGTCTAGAACAAGTTGATCTCCCGAGACTGAGAGTCAAGCACCGCTTTATGACCTTAATGTATTGCCCACCAGTTCAGTTTATATATAGTTTCCAGCTAAATATGTGTGTGTATACACACACTTACCCGCAGTATCCTGAAGGGACTGTCACGCAATAGGCAAACCTGCTCGGCTTGTGGTTCAGCCGGCAAAATGGCCTCCAATGGTGTATCCGCATCATCGCCCGCAATTTCCACTCTCTTGGGCCCGGTGCTTCGCTCGATTATCATCGAGAATATCCAGTACTATAACAAGATATAGTATATTCCAGATATAGCATATTTAATTTACTACTGACCTTGCTGTTTCTATTGCTGCTGCTGCTATTACTTCGCGGTTTGTTTAGTAGTTTGGGCTGTGCCTCCATCAGATCAGGTGGCGATATGGCCCCGGCATTATACACATTATTCCAGTGCTTGGGCATACTCTGATCAATTTTCGACTGATCGGCAGCTGCTGAAATGGTAAAGGGTCGCAAACTGCGACTGTTTGCAGAGAATTTTGCTTTATTTCACCATACTCGTAATCCCCATGACCAATTATCAGTCACAATCAGTGAACTAATTAGTTATTGATTTGCTTAAATGTTACGCTCCCTATTTAGATAACCCTTCATCACATGATACACACAGATACATGTCTGTAGATAAGGGCAGAGCACAAATAAATAGAACTTTCCGGGGCGCCAACTGTACCGTCACACTCCACTAGAACTGGTGCACAATAAAGCCAATTTATAGACCCTGTAATGAACCACTTTATGATGGCTCTGGGACTGAAACTATAAAAGCACTAAAGGTATTCAATTTTTAAAGAGTTTCGAAGTGTTTTTTAAGTTTAGTTCAGAATTATTTATCGGCTTTATACGATTTCTAACAACACATCTATATAGAACATATATTTATGTGCTCATGTAACCGAAGTCAGCGCTCCTCGGTCACTTGCCTCTCGGGAGACTTGAGGTGAAACCCAGCGTGCGTAACGAAACCGCATTAAACGACAATAGCTAATTAAAGAAGTGTTTATTTTTGACATGAACTGTCAACCGCTTGACCTCTTGAACCTATTTGCATAATATGCACTGACCACACCCCACATCACTCACTCTCCTCACCTGTTCTCTTCCAGCTTCATTTTGGAGCTCACAACTGAACCAACGGCCTCGATGTCTCAACACAAACTAATAATTATATTTTGCTACCAATTCCTATTTACCTAGAACTACCTATGCTTTATAATTACATTTGAACGATCTCTATCGGTATCGAGATACATTGATTGACTTCCCCAATTCCAGGTGGAATAGCATGCATCGTTGACAGACTCATTTACCTAATGAAAATTTCAGTTAGTCTAGGGTTAAGGCACCTATTTTAGCCATTGAAGTGCTGCCTACTCTGATTAGTCAATTGACTAATAGCAAGCGTGATATTTATTGTATGATGAGCTGACGAAATTTGAGTTACCTGAACGCGTATTCAATTAGTTAAATTGGCTATTAAGTGGTCACAATTTTTGCACGGAAATCAATATTTGCACGGGGGGAACAACAAATCAATTGGAATTATTTTTATGAATTAAATAGGTTGCTAAAGTGCAGAGGAATTAAATATAAAATAAATTGAATTAAATAAAATTATTTACCTGCTTTTTTTAAGATTTACTTTATGTTGCTCACACAATAAAATTTCCGTTTCTTAGTACGCGAATAAATTACATTTTTTAACAACTTAAAAAAATATTTGGAATATAAATTTTTTATATTTTTAAATTAAAAAGAAACAAGTAATAAAATTATCTAAATCACTTTTTATATTATTTTTATATTAACCACAGTTAGCACAATTACCAATAAATTATGTTTATTTTTGTTTTTTTATATTTTTATTTATTTTTTAAATAAAAACAGCAACAAAACTTTGCCATATGCTTCGATTCTATGTCGATTCAAACACAAAAACACAAATACGAAACTCAATTGAGATGAAGCAGAAGGAAATTCAAGGAAAATTCAATGAAGCACTACAAAATCCACTGAGAGTCGCTGTGAGGTGCAAAAAGCTGTGTGTATTTTGATGACAAGCCGTCCACGGCACGTTGTTGTGCTCAACACTTTAATTATAAAACTCAATTAGGTGCTTTGACAGCATTTACTTTCACTACGATTTATATAATAATTAATATATATTTTATACTTTATTTTTCTTCTTTTAGTTTTGTACCGACAGCTTCGCTCGCTGGACTCCAACTGAATTCAACAGGCTAGAAAAGTTGCTGGGTTCACTTGGCACTGGAAGAGCTACTAGTTATAGCTCTGGGTCTGTGTCTGAGTGTCAGACTGATAAGCACATTGTTGGCAGCCTTTCGTCAGTTTGTCACCCGCTTCAGCTAAGCTAAACGAGCACTCAAACGACTCCGAATCGGATACGGATTCGGATTCACTTACAGACTCGTACTCGGACTCGTTTCGCCTCCTCTGCGTGTCGTAGTGTGTCGGCTTATTTACACTTGTAATTAAACAGTCGGAGTTGACACATTGAGTGTGTGGGACTCTGTTCTCTTACTTTTACTACAATTTCTATTAAACAAAAGGGAATACTATAGCTGATAATGGACTATAGCATACTCTTCGGAAAGTAACAAACTATGTAATAAATATATAAATAGAGAACTAAAATTATAAGTTTTTTATAAAAAAATGTTTTAAATTTCTATCAATTATAATTGTATCAATTTACTAGATCTTTCTAGAATAAATTCCCATAATATATACCCCACTCCACAATTGACGGGTGTTATTCATTTGTTTGCATGATGATTACAATATGCAATCCCCACTAAACCCTTCTTAAAAGGTTCAGTGCTTAGGGAATATTGTGAAATGTCTGCATTACAATTTAAAGGTTACAAAGTATTTAGACCCCGTATTCTAAAAAAGAGTAGAGGGGTCTATTAAGTTTGTCAGAAGCGAAATGTGCGTAACAGGCACGAGAAACACCTCCCACCCCATAAAGTATATATATTCTCGATCAGCATAGCTTAAGCAGACTCCCACTCTCTGCGCTAATTGCGCTCAGAGATCTCTGCCACAAGTATTGAAAATTTTAATTCCAATAAATTCATATTTTCAACTTAGAATGACCATTTCTCAGCCAAATGAAGTGATATTTTGAAACGCGTTGACTTTTTAGACTCTCGACGACTAGTAGCATCGATTCCATGCCAAAATTCAAATTTTTAATTTCGACCCCATTTTGACAAATTTTGCAGTGTTACCCCTTTGCATTTTTGTCAAAAATCGACAAAATTTAAGATTGCGATTTTTTGATGCCAATCGATAGTCCTGGTCCTCCCGAGTCCAAAAAGTCATACCAATCGAAAATCTGACTTCTGAGTCCCAAAATATTCAATATCAAAGTTGCATTGTTTTGACTCTTAGACTTTACACTGAACAATAAAGCTTTCTTATAAGCTTTATGTAAAGAAAGCATTATAATATTCTTAGTAACTCGTAGTGCAATGCAATCAGTCAAACTAAAACAGCTAAAATGGCTTTAAAATGGCTAAACTAGCCACACTGCTGATCTCTTGCTACTGATCAGCGTTGTCGGCCCCCATGTAATTTTCAAACCCGCCCGAAAGTATGCTACTGATATGCCTTTTCGGTCCACGAACATAATTTATATACGCCGCCCGAAATTATGCTATAAAATGTTTAAGTGCTCCCGCACTCTAGTCTCTGTATGAACACCTGGATCTTTTAAATCTGAGCTGAAATACCAAGCGAACAGAAATGGTCAGCAGGTTGCAATACATAAAGTAAACAAACAAAAAGGTTTGTTTATACACGTGCACAGCCTCTCTCTTCCACCCACTCTCTATTTACGATCTCTTCGCTGTCTGTCCGTCCGTCTGTCTGTCCGTCTGCCTGTCCGTCCGTCTGTCTGTCCATCTGTCTGTCTGTCCGTCTGTCTGTCCGTCGGTCCGTATGAACACCTGGATCTGTTAAATCTGAGCTGAAATACCAGGCGAACAGAAATAGTCAGCAGGTTCCCACCAAACATTTTAACTCAAATTCGAGTCTTTTTTGAGTCCTCCATCTGATTAAAATGATCATAAATGAGCTCATTTTCTGATCTTAATTGTCTCATTTGTACCCTAGCCGCCACTCTTCCTGGAGAGTCGCATATGGCTCGTTGTTTTCAATCAGTTTCGAGTCATATTTTACGCATACGCGACTCTTATTTGATCCTTAATTTGAATCATAAGCGAGTCTTTTTGGACTCGCATTTTGTAAATATTTAACATAATGTAAATAAAATTACAGTCTGTCGCTTGCAGCTGATTCTGATCGCCTGGTGTTTCACCCAAAGAAATCCTAGATTTTGGCCTTTTGCGGATTTGTTGTTTGCTTGACCGCTGCGATCTGCAGTGCCTAATATCGTAATTCTTGCTGAAATACCAGACAAACAGAAAGATCAGCAGGTCGCAGTGCAAAAATTATTTAAAATTAACATTAACATTGATTAAACATAGACTTAACATTAACATTATTACTAATGTCGCTTTCTGCTGATTCTGTTAGCCTGGTTAATATGCTAGAAAAATCCCCACTTTTTGCTGATCGTCGATGTTTTTCACTAATCTAGGGGTCTCACAAGCTGCACATATTTTAACAGCAATACCAGGCAAACAGAATTAACAGCAGCTTGCTATGCACAAAATTATTTGGATTGAAAATTCTGTTGCATCTTACTGTGGATTTCTTTTCGCCTGAGAATTCAACTGGGAATTTGAATATTCCAGCTGTAATACTAAGCGAACAGAACTTTCAGTAGATCTCAAAAACAAAATTTAAACTGAACAAACGTAGAAATAGAAAATTTTACACTAGGAGTACGGGGTCTATGACAGTCGGCTCCCTCGCCTTTCTTACTTGTTTTATTCAGGGAATTTATAGTCCCCAGCGAAGCATAAACATATTTATAAATGTGACAAATAGGGGCACTTATATAAATGATTTATAATTAAATATTTATAATTAATTTTAAAAACTCAGAGTGTATTTTCTATATATAAAGTGTATAAAGGCATTCGATTAAGAAATTCCACAGACCACAGTCTTATCTGCTACTGAATTCCGCAATTACTAATAGCATTTAATTAATCAACAAGTGTTGCGTCATTTACATAGATATTTCAATATTTAATATGAAAATTAATTATGGTAAATCACTCGAGTGGTATGGACAACATATGGTTCGGTAGATTATAAAAGAAGGCAACCAAACCCAAGCCCAAGAGTAGGAGAAATGTGCCCATAATCACATATTTGCGTATAACGGGCCACAATATCAGATGAAGCGACTTGAAAGGATGTGTCCAGGGGTTGAACGAGCTCTCAGGGCGGCTACAAGCAGTTGGATATATGAAGACCATTAGGAAATAATCAATTTTAACCTACCTAGGTCTCTCTAGAGCCATGGGAGGGTCATGTCCAATGCCAGCAGGAGAATTCGAGGCTTCTGTTTCCGTGCAAACATCCAAAAGCAGTTCGATTTTCCCCTAAGAAATCAGATACAGTTTTAAATATATAACTAGTTTAGATGAACTTTGACCTACACTATGTGTTGCAGGCATTGCGGGATTATTCTGCAGAGGAAACCAGCCATGCACTGACTTGCGTGTAAAGAGATTTAACCGCTTGCGTTTGCTGCTAAAAAGTTCACATTTTTTATGAGTATAGAAGGGTTCGGGCAGGTTGGAAAGGTTGAGCTCCAAGGCACCCAGGTACTCATCACGAGTGATGAAATCCTTATCCCAAACCTGTAGGTAAATAATGGGCGGCGTCTTGATTTCGAACTCCTCAAATAGTCCGCCCTTGCGTCGTATAACCATCTGTGTGAACGGACAGGATTTAATGAGCAACTCATTAATTAATAAACGCATTAGTAATGTATTAGTTTACACGCTGTAATTAGACAGAGGTTACACTGCTCAAAATGGGGATTGGCCGAAAAAACCCCGTGGTGAAATGATTTCTAGTGACTTAACCCGCTTGTACTGACCTTTTTGGCTTGGGGAATTAATGATTCAGAACTTGTTGTTCGAGGATAACATTTAAAAGGCTAATAATTTAATTTGGTTCCTCCGCTTTTTGAACAGTGTAGTGCCCCACCTGCTGCACCTACCATGTCCTCATTGGGCGAATACTTGAGGCTGAATATCATGCGCCAATTAAAAACCGCTTCACCCGCAAACGAACGGTAATGTATATCGGTCGTTTGGCGCTTGTTCACATTCTGGCACCAGCTGGGGAAAACAAGAGGAGGATAGCAAGGAAAATGTTTATAATTGCATATCGTTTACAGTGGCAAAACAGTCAACCACAGGGCCAAACTGGCCCCCTTATCTCCGCCCCAACCGCCCTCATGCGGTCATGTCCTGCACAAAGCTGGACATTCCCCTACCTGCTTACCCGGTAACGTAGATGTCACTCATTAGTTTGCCGAAAATATTCCTATCGCCAAAGGGAACGCCCGTTAGGCTCTTGACCACAATGCGCACCTCGTAGCCAATCGGTGCAGTAGGCACAATGTCTATATGATTTGGTATAAACACGCTCGACTTGAACAGCTCTACCCACATCTGTATTTTGCCCTATAAGTAGAAGATACAAAACTGTTGAATAATAAACTATTTAAATTAGTTATTTACCTGTTCGACACCTGGATAGCCATCGTGATAGAGCGAGCGCGTTTCCACGTGCTCTGGCACAAGTTTGTAGCCAAAACTGGGCAGTTTGTCCAGGTTTTTGAGCACTGTGAGACTGAGACGTTCATGCAGCTCCTCAGCTAAGGGAATGAGGTGAGATCAAAGATTAAGTAACAGCCTTAAACCGCTTACTTTTGGCTATAATCGTCTCATCTGCAAAGAGCATGCCGTCCACCTCAATCACATTGGCATAAAAGTACGGCGGTGGAATGCCAGCATCGACGCACAAATTCTCTAGGATTTCCGAGGGTAAGTAAACGTCATGCCATTGATTGTAACCGACTTGTGAGTACTCCTTGGGTATGCCCACTCTGGCATGATGTTTGCTATGCCATCTGTCCTCCAAATCGATCAGAGTGGAGCCAATAACTTCATCCTTGCGCTTGTCGTGATCATAGAGCAGCAGCTGAAGTATGTGATCACCGGGTAGGGATGCTTCCAGTTCAAAGAAACGTCCGAATACGGGATTACTTTGATTGGGTATATAGTGGGCCTGATCCGACACCATTTTCCCACCCAACACTAGTTTCACATAACAATCCGAGTCACTTGTCCAATCTCTGGGACGGATTTGAATGCCCTGCACCACATACACCCTGACAATTAAATTTACCGACTCCGTTAGGGAGTTCACCAAGTTGTGTTCCTGTACCAAAGGACGTAGCATGTCTCCTCCACCTGCATCATCTTGTGCGGAGCAGTGACAAGGAGTCAACTTGATTTGTAGCTTCAGCGTGGCATAGATGTCCTCCTTGGGCGGACCGTGTTTCTTAAACTTGACACCGTGCACCAGGGGCACAGGTACGGCCCAATCCTGCAGGAATCCAAACTGGGGCTGTGCCTCAAGCTCATTGGGATAGATAATCAGACTGTGTTTGCACAGATGCGACTTGTCGTGCTGCTCACCGTGGATGGAGTTAAAGAACTTTGTCCACCAGGTAAATTTCTTATCCTCATGCAGGTCACTGGTCTCCGCAAACTCATCATATTTCAAGGCCAATCTATTGGCAAATGTAGCGGTGCTAAACCCCAAAGCAATCTTAATTCTTTTCCAGCAACTATTGACCGGGTAGGGTCGCTCCTCCTCCGTTTCTTCCAGGGCTGTTTCGTCGTCGTATTCCACGGTTACAATGGAGGACGGTCCGTAGCTATCGTCACTGTATTCGGGTTGCCTCACGCACTTAAGGGTCTTCTTCTTCTGCAGAAAACTCGTGGAACTAGGTATGAGCGCAGCTCCCAGTGTAGACTCCTTGTTGTAGGCGGTGACCATAACATCGGTGGCTACCATTGCCGGCCAGTATTCCTGCTGGTCGGGGAGGCTCTTTAGGGGAAGGTTCGTTGTGAATTACTTACATTACTGAAAGGATTTCAAGAGGTTTACTTACCACCACACCCGAGGCATAGGCTACCAGGAAGTTAATGCTATTCCTCACTCTCGAGGTGGACAGTCCACTATACAAGACCAGATCAGCCATCATTACCTTAGCTCTTCTTTTACCCGCCGTACTTAGCGTACTCTTTGAGTAGTTACGTAGTCCCACGAAGATTACTTCCATGCTAAGAGGAACACAGAAGAAAGAGAAAATGTATAAAGAATAGGCTCGAAGCAACCCCACTTCCCCTTTCTCACACCTCAGACTTACACGTAGTTCAGCATATTTGGTCTGATGTCCGTGGGGATGCCTGTAGTCACCACTGGATCCGAATCATTGCTATTCCCGCCCACCAGCTCCCTGAACTCCGCTGACATCAGCACCTCGGCGAGGACTATGCCATTTCTGGCCACTGGCACCCATTTCAGAGGAGGAGGTGAAATAGTTTTGACTTGTTGCAACTTGGTGAGGGCACTTCTTTGCCAGAACCTGCCGCCATCTCCCCAACCCGACTCGGTTTCACTCTCTCCACTCATTACACTCACCACAGTCTGTCCATGGCAGGAAACATCTGATCCTGAACTATAGAACTCAATGGAGATCAGAGGAGGCTGCTGCAGGTACCAACTGATTTTACCAGGTAAAGCGAGTACCTTGAAGGCAATCACAGTGTCCCAGATGGGAGAGAGGGTGGCTGGCACTACTTGTGTCTCAGCTGCCTTGTCAGCAAAGTAAACACTAATGTGACTATCGGATAGCGGTTTCTGATCAGCTCCAGGACGCACCTTAGCCTGATGCACGTACACCTGACAACTGACCAGTGATTGGACCACACTTGGTTGCCAGATCATAAAGTCCACGGAGGACCAATCACCACCAATACTCGTGAGGAATTCACGTCTCTCCCGATCAAGGACAATGGAGATGCAGCCCAGCACTACGCCCACATTACAACCGCAATTCGCACAACTGTGTGTACAACCGGCGTCCTTGAAGACAAAACTCTTGACCTTCCAGCACTGATTGACTGAGTGATACTTTTGCAGCTTCTGGATGAACAGAAAGTGTTTGGCATTCAATCGACACGTGCCCAGGAGTTTCGTTCCCGTGCTCAAGGTCAAGAGCAAGTCAGGCCAATCGTCCTGAATACGCAGTGAGTTAGCCAAGGCGCTGATTTCTCCTATCAGTTGGTGTACTTCATTGACAATGTCCACAATTGTAGCACCAAGATGCTCCTCAAAACTGTGCTTGACTTTCTGGCGGAGCGTGCGAAGTTGTCGGGTAAACTTGATGAAACATTCCACGAGAAAGTGTTGTCTATTCTTGTCCCAGCTCGTGGAATCCTCGCCCAAGTCATAGTCAAACTGGCTTCTTGCAATACCTTCTCTGATTTGATTCATAAAGCTGTTGAGTATATGCTTCAAGCACTTGGATTGATTATTCAGTTCATTGGAAAACTTGAGCTGAAAGATTCGAAAGGAATCCATTTCAGAACGCTGCAATGTAATTAAATTAATTTAAAATATAATTAAACATGTGAGTCACACTAACCATAAAGTTAATCAATTCAATTATAAAGAAATCGCTGACAAACTTAATGCGATTATCGGGTAATCGCAGTTTGAAGAGACAGGACTTATAGGGAGCGTCCTGGCGGAAGTACTTTAAGATGTGACCCGCTCGAAACCTGCCCGGCGGCGTCTTCAATGGTCCCACAAGATCATTGGAGTACTTCTCGGCCAACTTGACCACAAATTTGTAGGAACTGGAACTGGCCTGAATATTATTACCGAGCAGCGGTAAAAACTCCACAAAAAAGTTCTCATCGAGCGTGTTTCGGGTGTCTGCAAAACTATCAATGGATCGAGTTATCAGCACATGACTGGGACGCTCCTCACTTAAGATACGAGAGTCCAATTGAAATAGAATACGTCCCACGTAGCTCTCAGGCTTCAAAGGATCGTAGAGGTGCAGATATGTGGGACCCAACAAAGGTGTTTCTAAAAAGTAAACATAAATTAGAGGATAAACAGTTTGTTGAATAAACGTACCATTAAAAGCAATTTCCTCAATGGACAGTTCAAATTCAGAGACGCATTTCCACTGCAGATGATCGTTGAGGAAAATCAAGATAAGAAAACGCTGTGCCAATGAAGGATAGACCCAAGCAAAGCTCATCTCCAGATTCCACTCCGGTGTCGTTGTGTTCTTAGCCACATGTGTTTTACCCTAGAAAAAGTAGAAAACACTGTATTGAAAAAGGTAAAAATGGAAGAGTTTTCAACCCTACTTTAAAGCCCGCAAAGGAGACTTGCATCATGTAGTCGCTCTTCTTCACAAAAATGCCCCGAAAGAGTCGTAGAAAGTAGCGTATGTTGCACTGGGTATGAGCGTTGACATCGTGCAACAGATTGCTATCAAATTAAACTTGAAAATCCATACAAATTACTGGAAACTCTCCTACTTACCTCTTGATATCATCAAAATCCCTTGTCGTCACAAATTTGTTAATGTTTTCTGTTCCAAACTCATCTTGGGTTAGACCAGTTTTAACCGCACTATGCTGAGATATGATGGCCAAATCTATCTGCAAGTGAGCAATGGTTTGCTTGCCATCCTCCGCTGGAGGGTCCTCTCCTATAGGCGTCTCTAAGCGCCCCCATTTCTTGAAGTAACTGTGACTGGGTTGACTCCACACACTGTGTAAATCCACCAATAACTCACCCACACTTATATTCTTCTTATACAGTGCATATTTTTTGAGTTCAAAGAGCACAGTGTGACGCAATAGTTCCGTGAGTGTACAGTTGAACTCAAATACAAAGTACTGCAAGAAAAATACGTTAACAGCGAGCAAAAACAGCTAGTAAGGGAAGTGTATGCTTACCTCATTAAAGAATGGATTCTCTGTATTGGACTGTGTCTTGGTATTTTTGTACACTTTATCCAGACTAATTTTCACATATAATTCACCAGTAAATATACCGGTATTTGCCGCCTTATGCACCGTTGTGCATATTAGAAACTCCTGGGGTGCACCAGCAAAGCAATCATCCATGTGATTCATTTTAGTTTACCGTTTCTCTTAACAAATTATTTATCAAAAATTGTGAGTGATAAAACTTTCAAACATAACGGTTGGTAACTGACAACTATTTCTATCAGTCTGGCAACGCCGTCAGTTCGAATTTCACCTCGAAAGCTGCACTTAAAAGCGCTTGACCCAGAGCCGCTAGCTTACCACGAAAGCTCTCACTCGCTAACTGTGACCGTGGTTGTTATTGTCAAATGAAGTTGTTGGAGCTTTCAGCTCACCCAACCAGCTATTTTCGTGCATGTATAAGTGTGACTGTCATTGTCTACGTGTGAGTGCAGCCGCCCAGTGGCGTGCGCTAGAGGAGTGTTTGTTTTAAATTAATATTTATAAATAAAAATATTTACTTACTTTAAATATTTGTAATATTTGTGGGTATATTTCTATGTTGAGTACTGAAAGTGGGTAGCACTCTGCGCAAGGCCCCCTTTAGAAGGCGTTTGACTGCGCCACTGGTGGTGGCTCTTAGCGCTTGTGCTTTTGAGCTCCAGCTCTCCAGCTCTGACGTTGGGACCATCAGTGTCAGTTCGTGTGCACGGGCCAAACAGTCGACACAGTTTGTAACGTTGTCTCTTCGAATCGCGATCTCAGCCAGAGCATTATTGTAAGCAAGCGTCGCACTTTGCAGCCGTCGTCGTTGTTGTCGTGGTCGGAATTACACATCGCTGTTGTTGTTGTTGCCGTAGCCGTCGTCGTGGTCGCTACGAGTGTTTGTGTGAGTGCCTGGAATCGCTCAAGTGGGAGTTGGCTGATACAGAGGCATCTCTTGCTACTCGGCAGCCTCCAGCTTTCGGTGCGTCTCTGCTGGGTCCCTATATAAAAATATATACGAATATATGTACATATCTTGAACGAGTGCGTGTGCGTGTGATTTTGTGTATAATTTTTTGCGCGCGCTCAATCAAAACAGAGCCCATCTAAAGCCCAGGGCCCAAGAAACCCTTCAGCGCATTCACTCAAAACGCAAATTTCATCTATAACTTAATTGATTGTTAATCAGCGGGGAACTGCCAGAGTTTTAATTTACACATGCGCCACATGCGAAAACAACTGAATAAAATATTTTTTTGTATCTGCCTCAATTGGAATGCATGCAAATATTAAATGAGAAAACATCGCATGAAAATTGTTCGCAATAAAATATGTTCTAAAACTTCCCAAATCATTGCAGCTTAATCAACGACAAGTCTTCGACGCTTTTTGTGCCGTTTAAATATTAAATAAGCTCGCTTACAACGCGTGCAGAACCTTTACAGGTAAGCTTGACTTTTAGTTTTATGCTTCGCTCAGTCTGTTGTGCCTGTGTCTGTGTGCGTGTGTGTGTATGTGTGTGTGGGCACATACATAAATCACAAGAGCAGAACATGAAAAAGCAGCAACAGAGAGTTTGGCTGCTGCTTCTGTTTTTCTTCTCAGCAGAGCCACCCACGCCCTAAAGCATAGCACCCACCCCAACAGCCACCACCATGCCCATCTCGCATCTCTCTCCCTCCCACATCTCCCCTACTCTTACTCTCACTCCTTTTTCCACTCCCACTCCAACTCCCATCTTCAGCCTCAGCTTTAGTGGTGGATATACGCACACGCTTTTGCGTCGTTGCCTACTCTTCCTTTTCCTGATGCTGTCCAGCACAGTCCCTTTTACAGTACTTCGTCTTTCTCCTTGTTTGCCCTTTCTTTGTTGTTGTTGGTGCAATCGCAGGTTCTCTGACATCTTGTGCCACTTTTCATTCGTCATTTACGCGTCAATTCTTTACGGTTATCACGTGTTCCACCTTTTGCTTTGAACTCTCCGCTTTGACTTTGTTGCTCTCCTGCTCTCTCGCTCTCCCTATGTTCTCTTACTTCTGTGCAGTGAAAGGCTCGCCAAATACTTCCGCAGCCCATTTGCTGTTGTTTGTTGTCTTGCAATTTCTTATCGTTCTTTTACGTGTTTCTGCCATTCGCTTTCTGATCTTGAAATCATGTGTTTGCTCTTGTGCTCGCTGTGTGCTGCCTTCTGTCTCTGTCTGCCTCTCGCTCTTGCTCTCTGTCCCCTTGCTTACAAGCAACCTCTACTCTTTCCTCTCGCTCGCAGTGCACCTTGCTTGATGTTGGCGAACAAGTTTATCATAAAGCTGCTTGCAAACAGGAAAACCATTAAAACCAGCAAAATTGTTTATTGACTGAGTGAAAAAGTGAGAATCGAAAGATTCTGTTTTTTGTATTTTTGTTTCTCTTTCAATAAGATATTCGTAGTGCTTACTTACAGAGTCAGAGTCAGATTTGCAGAGTCAGTTTCTGCCCCAGTTTGCAATTAAGCAGCAAAATAGTTACCAAGTGCACAAATTAACTTATCTTTAACCGATAACGCGAGATAAACAAATAATAATTTCGAGCCATAAAAAGAACTTGCTATTTATATGCAAAATAGGTCATTAAATTTTATTTGTTATAAATTGGTTTAGAGAATAGCTTACAACAGTTTAACTATAGTTATTGCAATAAAAGCTTTGTGCATTTTACAACTCAATCAGGGAGCGAATCTAACGACTAACTGCTAGCAATCGTCATAGTTATAGAAATACTCAACCAATAATTGCATTACAAAATATCCGTCTGTAATGGCAACATATTCACATCAAGTTTGCTGCAAAATGTTGCAAGGAAATGGAAAGAATGAAGCTTCATGCTTCATGCACAAAATGTGCAACAAACATAATTCAATTAGTATAGAAATGACTAAAAGCCAGAAATCAGATCAAAATGAAAGGAAGTCAACACGAGACCTCCCTGCCGTGGCTTTAATGGGTCTGACGGAGGAAGGGAGCGTTTGGGGTCATGGGAGACTCGTGATGCGCCCGCAACCGTGAAGTTGCCTCTTCAAAACACGTTTATGGTCGCCAAAAAAATATTATAAATTGGCCAAAAAGCAGCCAAACTGGCGACGTGCGATTGCAACTGTCGACTGGCACTTGACCCAGTTTAAATGATATATAAATTCGTAAACGTAATTTGATAAACTTTTTTTGTGGGCCCAAAACAGCCTAAACTTGACCGCGGCTCTAAGTTCCAAATTGAAAGGCTACACAAAAAGTGACCGCGTCGGAGCATTAATAAAATATAAAATCACACACACACTCAGACCTAAATAAATCTTATAAACATATGTGTTCGTATTCCGTTCCAAGGTAAACAAGTTGCGCTCGATGGGCTAAAGTACGAATGTATCTATAAATTGTATCTGCAGTCGTCGCCATCATCAAGTTACAGTCACTTGCGTGTTGCATATCTTATGGTAATTCGAACTTATTCAACTCTTTCTTGGTCGTCGGGACTCCCTGATCATCCACAACGCCCACTACAATGTTTCGGACGTGTAATTTCTCACAGTCATAAAAAGTTTCACTTATCTGCTACTCGAGTTACAACCGTTTGCTCTCTCTTGGGTTCACTGCACTGGACAGTAATTAAACTGAGATAGAACGCACACACGGATGAGTGTTTGTCTTCTCACAGCTACCTAACTTCCCCTGGATAAATAGCCGCTACATTGACAACATTTCATTAGAGCCATTTTGCCATTTTGCCCCTTTGTTAACTTCTTTCTTTCTTCATTTCCCATTTCCACATCTGCGGAAATCGAATGCAACTCTAAACTAAACCAGACTTTAGCTCTTGATTTGCTGCAATTGTCCGAGTATTCAAATGCCTTCAGGGTTCAGTTCAACTGTCCACATTTCCCTCATCTAATTGCCGGTTCCAAGTCTCTGTCAGTTTGAGGTATCTCTGTGGCTTTTTTATAGCAGCTGCAGGGGGAAAATTCAATTCCCCAAATGACCAGTTGAACGTATCGTTTGACAGGGCATTGCTATTGCTATTGAATTAAGTTAATTAACAACTGTAAACTTGTCACAAATACTCTAAGCTGGAAATAATAATAGCAGATAAAAAGTAAAATAAGATCTTAACCTATATTTAAATAGTTTTTATTTCCAGAAATCACATGAAAAATATTAAAAAATAATTTTAAAGTATAGAAAAATGATCTAAGTTCACCGTTAAGATACTGTATATTTGAAAATAAAATATTTATTATTTCAAGTGCTTTAAGTATAGAACTATAATTGCTATCTTTCAATATTTTTAATCTAATACATTTCCAACTAAATATACTATATTTCCTAAGTACTTTTTTCTGCTTAAATTAAAAACATTATAACTTGAACTTCAAGCATAATCAGTTCTTAAATATTAAGCAGATTATAAGAATATTTGACTTTATATCTAAAGTTTTAGCTGCCCAAAAAACGATAAGTTATGCAGCCAACTACAAACTTGCTTATCGGGAATTCTCTTTTATTTTAAGCCAGCTTAACGACAGCAAAAAAGAGAGAGCGAGAGAGACAGATAAAGAGAGCGGGAGGCAGAGAAACTAATCGGGAAACTAGCTAAAGTTTTAAGAGATTATCATTTGTTGGCTTCGACAGCAGCATCATCACGACCTGTGGCAATGTTTTTGTCTCGAAGCTGAGCATTTCTTTGGCCCATTTCCTAAGATTGGCAGGTGTACGTTGTACTGATGCTCTCTTTTCCAGCTGCCAAGCCGAGTTGATTAATGAATCGAGCCCAACTATTAATAACTAAAGAAAATTCCCAGATTCAGGAAGCCGTAAAGCGGATTGTACAAATATTTACTTTCGCAAGTCATGAAAATTCCCAACAAAAACGATTTAAAAACAAAAATGAAATGGAAAAAAAAATACATTTGTTCGATTGCGCAATCGAAAGTGCGTAACTTTAATTTTAAACCGTTGTTTTGGTTATTATTATGGCCAACAGTCCCTCCTACCACCAGCAATCCACTTGTTGGCTTAATTGAGCGCTTAAAGATCCCAAAGCAAACCAGGGGCGAAAGTGTACCGTAAAAAGAAAGAGTAATTAACGGTGAGGAAACCGAAAAATGAACGAGGTCTAATCGCTCGCAAGTGTCAATAAAATTTATTATATATTTATGTATTTGTGTATTTATTTGAGGCATAAAATAGACACATCAGTTGTAATTGAAATTAATTTGAAGAGCCTCTCGGATTGAGCTCATGTCGGGGCGTATGCGCAATACGTGAAATACTTTTCGTGCTTGGGCATTAATGAAATTTTCTTTTATGTTGAAAATGAAAACAAGCAAACAAAAAGTGAAAGTCACAAATATGCAACCCAACATGACTGCAACAATGCATATTAATTTGTTGAATTTGGTTGTTTATACACTAGAGAGGTAGGGTGGAGAAGGGAGGGAGAGGGGAGCGGTTTCGCTTGTGGCCAAGAAAGCGATTAACACCCAAAAGGCCCGAAACCAAAGCCACATCGTTTAACATTTAAAACCTAATTGTTTTTTTGGGCATTACAAATGTTTTTGTTGTTTAATTCAAAGTTGTTGTGATTGCTGTTGTTGTAGTTGCTGTTGTTGTAGTTGCTGCTACTGCGCATGTGTGGCCCAAGTGCTGTAGTCTTAGCCAAGTTTTCCGTCAGTTTCGTTCAGTTTTTTCTCTGCCTGCATATTTGCACGCTGATGCAACGCTGCGACAGTGGCAGCAAAAAGTAGTCTTACAGGTGCACAGTTGCAGCTGACTTGAATTATGATATAACGCTATCACAACTGATTGCTTGATTGCTAAATTATACAAAATTCTAAGAGGGAAGCAGAAAAGTCTCAAGAATTTTTCATTTTAATCTCAAGTCAGAAAACACCATCGCAGTCTTAAAAGGGCAAACTCATTTCTTTGCTCTCAGGGAGTTTTCAGGAAACGGGCAACTTTTTTCTTGTTTAGTTATTAGTTAAGTTTTTCACAATGCAGCTGCCAAAAGAAAAGCTCCCACATAAATTTACACACATTTAAATGTACACTCACCGTGTATAAGTGTGTGTGCCAACGCCCGAGTTATATTTCATAGTCTTGCAACTGTAACAGCACAAAGTTGTGGCAACTACGTTCATGCAACTCCCGGGTGCGTTGTGTTTGGTAACATTTTCAGTTGTTTCCCAGGCGGGAGTGCAAAATTGGCCAACGAAATCGAATTGGATTCTTTAATGGCAACCAAGACACACGCACATTGCATACAGATTGCAAATTTGAGATAATGCAACACATGCGATGCGATGTGAAGTGAAGTTAGTACTTGCAACTAAAGGAAGTGCCAAAGGTTGCATTATTTGTGAATGTGAAAGTTTATGGCAAAAAGGAAAAGCCAACAAGCCGTAAAGCAGCAGAGCCAAAGAGCTACAGAGCCAAGTTAAGCGCATTGAACTCACTTCGCAGGCAACTCACAAAAATACAAACTATGAAAAAGAAAAACTGAAAGAAAGTTAAATAATAAGCGAAAATTATAAAACCAAACCAAAACCAACAACAGGAGGAGAAGCAGCAGCCAGAGGCCTATCCAGTTCCAAGTGTGCATACACAATTGCAGGCACAGTAGCCAAGCGACTGACAGACTGTCACTGCAGGGTATGCAACTGTAGATGTATCTGTATCTCTAGCTGTATCTGTATCTCTAGCTGTAGCTGTATGTATGTCTGTCAACTACACCAGACTTATTTCATTTAGTTTGTCGTCGAGAAATGAAATAAAATGTGTGTACTCTCTCGTAGAAATTAATGTGTGAATATTTTTATGGCATATTTTGAGCCTCACTCGCTCTCCCTCTCTCTCTCTCCCTCGCCCTCTCTCTCCCTCACCCTCTCTCTCTCCCTCCTGCTGTTGCCACATGACTGAAAATGTAAATTATCTAAAACGCTCGCTGTCGGTCGTGTGGGCACCTTTGTGCCATTGGAGCTTAGAATTATGAGCGCTGACAAAAAAACAACAAACTCATAGTTGCTCCACTCGCGAGAGTGCATCTGTTTCCAACGCCCCCTCCCTTGTGGTATGGGCGTGGCGTAGGGGACAACGCTAGCCGCAAAACTTTAATGGAAATTTATATGCATCTGTTATGAATTGGAGTGACAGCGGGCGTATTAGTTATTGCGCTGTTTGCTTTTATTTTTTAATATCATTTTTTGTTATTAATACTCCACACAGTTTTTTTGGCATGAAAATTGTCGCTCACGCGGCGTATGTGTAATTTATAAATATGAAAAACTCGTCAAAGCAGAGACAATTGCTTGTTGACTCGCCTTAATTGACAGTCTGATCATTTTGTGTGCTCTCCCTCTCTCACTCTCTTTTGAATGCAACAAAAGCTAACACAACTGGTTTCCTTTGCATAAATTAAATCAAATTAAACACAATAAATATTATTTGTTCAATAATAATGCAAAGATGTTTAACCAGCTCAAATATGGCTAAAATAAAGCTTTTAAAAATATACAAAAATTCATATGAAACGCTAGAGAAATGCCAACAATTATAAATAATAAATTTCGTTTATAAAATTTGACTAAAAAATGCCGTCAAACCAGTTAAATTCTTTAATTAAACAAACTTTACCGACAGAACAATTGCGTTTTTAAATTCGAGTTGAATTTAATGGCCTTTCGCATACTTTTTTGACTCACTGTCTTAAGTAGAGCTGCCAAGGCATGCAAATGGGCTCATTTTCATTGATGAAAAGTGAAAAATGAGGCAGAGAGACAACAACAACAAAGACAGTAATAGGCACTCATAGACAGGCATTAACAGTCGTATCATAATAAGTAAAATAAATGTAAGTATGTCAACTGTTCTCATTGCTTATGACAGGCATTTCTCATTACTCGTTTAACAACAACAATAAAGAGAACAACAACAACATTATACGACATAAGTAGAGCACTGAGCCAGAATAAGCCCAGACCGAATTTCAGCTCTGAAGTTCTGAAAGTTTCACTTTTCGGCCAACTACAAAAATAGAGAAATTCTGTTCGATTTAAGCACTCCAATTTTGTACATAGTGACGTTAAGTACTCAAATACAAATGAGTAGAATTTGATATGTTATTGTCTTTGCAAATTGCCACGAATTCGAAATTGGGTCAGTGTCTGGGCGTTCTTGACCAATTTGAAATTCCAAGCGAAATTTTGTTGAATCAGCAAAGAGCTTAATTTAAAATTTGAGTACGCTAATAATAAAAGTAAAATTCTATATAAAGTTCTTAACTAATATATGTGCTAAAATTTAAAATTAATTGTTATTTACTGATAGATTTAAATATTTTATGATTTTACTTAGAGACTTTAAAGTTGTTTGATTTATGGCAAATACAAATCTATACAATATTAAACTTTAAGTTAATTATTTAATAAAGCATAAACTAATTTAAATATGACACCAAAATGTGGCTTGCATTTCCAATGTTTTAGTTTTGTATTGAGTTGCTTAATGTTTTATGTTTGTTTTTTGTGTATTATGATATCAAAGGCGGCTAAATGGATTTGATTGCATAAAGATCATAAAACAAGTCGCCAAAAATGTGTATATATATCGCCGAGTGTTGCTAAATAGTTTGACATGTGTCTTGGCCCGGCTAACTAGTTGGCTGCTCGCCTGCTGACTGCCTGGCTACCCGACTCACTACCAGTTTCGACTGTCTGGCTAACAGTCCAACTCACTGACTGTCTCTCTGTCTGCCTGTTTGCTCTCGTAACGTGGCTGGGGCGTTGGCGTCTGCGCTTTTTGGCACATGGCACATGGCATGGTCCAGAGCACAGCTACGACTCCAACTCTTTGGAGCACACGTTGTGTGTGCGTTGTCAGTGTCAGGTGTTAAATTGGCCTGCCTTCAACTGGCGCACAGATTTTCGTGACAAACGGCAAACATTTGGCTTGGCGCTGCTTCGACCATTGACCTAAAAACTGAGTCAAACAAAGCGCCCTCTTGAGATGCCTTCAGCTGCAGACTCGTGCCACAGCCGCCAGCTACAAAACTCTATCCAATTATGTCAATTAACGTGGCTCCAAATGTTGTATAACTACAAAATAAATAACTATACAGACTATACAATTTGTCGAGAGAAGTTGAATGACATGCCAGAAAATACGCGTAATAAGTAAATTAAACACTTTTAGACTGTCTGCCTGTTGGACTCACTGGTCTTTCTACCCAAGTTTTTAAAGCAAATTATTTGGCTTTTAGTGTCATCCTTTTTATGCAAATTGCGAGGCCCAAAAAATATGTATTTTATGCAAATCAGAGTGACGAGCCTTAAACAAACTTCAATTTGACTTGCAACTTGTTTTTATTTGCATTAATTAAGCGCAGCCAAAAAAGTTATAAATAAATTGTGATTTCGTTACAAAAAGGTAACAAAACAACAACAGTGTTACCCCGAATTAAATGAGTTTAAGACCAGTTTGATAGCGCTGAGCTGTATTTAATTAAGGAATCTCGCAAGCGCAGCTGAGACAAAGGTCTGAACTTTGCCATTCATTCATAATAACAAAATGTGTTATGAAAGATATGGATACATATAAAAGCCTGTCGATTAAATCAAAAGTTTATTAACCAACTGGCAGATAAAATACTGAAGGTTTGTTTCCTCATCTGTTTTTGATTAAAACTGTTGCGGAAAATTATGCAGCATCACGTGCTGTAGCTGATTAACTTTCAGTTAGATGGAAATGTATCTCAGGCTGAAGTTCTTTTGTACCGTGGCTTGTAAAACTTTTCCCATGGGAAATTGCATATTATATACGTTTTCTTCTGCCTTTGCCAAGACATACTTCTGGTAAATCTCTCCCCATTCATATGTAGATGAGCTGCCACCCACCTGCATTTAACTAGGCATCTTCTAGTGTAATTACCAGCACTCTATGTGTGTGGGAATGCCAGAAACCCTGCTGACCCAATTAAGGCTCATTACCAGCTAAATCATTTAATTGCCACTCGGTTGGCTACTTAATATACCAAAGAGACATAAAATAGAATCATCTGAGAGCGTCTTTCTCACGCTTCGCGCGGATGAGGATGAAGTTGAGGCTGGGGATGAGCAGACGGAGTACTTTTAGTTTCGAGCATGATATTTTATTATTATTATTGCCATTTACTAGTTTTCCACAGTTGTGTGCACCACAAAAACCACACAACACACACACACATACGAGGCAAACTAAAGTTTTCGAAAATAGAAAGCATTGGCCATAAATACAATTTCTAAATTCTTGGCAAGCCAAATGAACGTGACAAGTGCGATGAGGTCTCTTAGTAGCTCAGTTGTTCATTTGCTCAATGTATCATTTACTCAGTTCCTCAGTGTTTGCCATTGGGTCGCAGTGGGTCTTACTTATGTCTGTGCCTTGGTCTGTTCTTTGGGGATTCGAAAAACATTACAAAACGAACGGACAGAAATCATTTATGTGCAATTGTCAAAGGGAGCTGAAGACAACTTGCACACGATTTTATGGCCAAGAGCACAGACTTGACTTGACAAAATAGAAGTTGCAGTTTTGCTTTTGTTTTTGCCTTTCAACTTTTGGCTTTTAATTAATACGAGTTACGACTTTCTTTAACCCATTTTCCAGTGCAGCAACTAAATTAACTCTGAAACTCAAACTTAAAGACTTTTTTGCTCTTGGATTTCATATTTCAAGTTTCGAGTTTCAATCTCAACTTTGCTCGCATTTCCTTTTGCCGCTTCATTGTCATAGACATTATAATCACTCGCCGGATCCGCCAAAATCTGCATTGTTTGCAGTACAGCGACCACAACTTTCTAAGCATTTAATTGCAAAGAGAAAAAACAAATTTAACAACTTAATAATAAACAAATGCCTTACCAGTTGGCAATTGCTTTTATTAACTTATTTTTGCTGTATATTTAATTGCAGGCAGTTTGATTAAAACGCAGTTATTGAGCTGCACATGAGCTGCACACTGAGATAAATATGTATCTTTGTATCTTGCAGTTTCGCCAGGCAGACAGACAGTTATAAAAGTAACTGGGCTCCAAATATGCTAAAATTTGCCTTAATTACGCTACAGAGACCCCAATTAAAACTGTGCAACATTTTATATTTGAGTTGCCAAGCAAATACATATCTATATCTATCTATATACCTACTATATATATACAACTGCTATCTGAAAAGTTCGAGTTGTTGTTTGAGTTGGCGTTCTGCTGATGCTGAGTTTTGCTAGCTCGGAAAATGTGCTAATATTTTGCAAGAGCCACTAGAAAGCTAATTAGAAGATTTATCTACTCAAACGAGTGTCTGTGTGTGTGTATCTGTGTGTGACAATGATAAGTTCTGCCCTGGAGAGAGCGCATATGTGTGTGGATTTAATGGTCGGCGTCCCTTTGAGGGCTTCTGAACGCTTAGTGCTGCGCTGATATAATTATGGCCTAGATAAAAACAGTTACTGACAAATTTTTAAGTACAGAAATTCCACATATGTTTATTTTTGTTTGCAAGTCTTTGTTGTTTTTATGTTTGAAATTTTTCACATTTCAATGCCAGACATCAATCAAAAAAGTCAACACAAACCAATTAGGCAAATTCATAAATAATCAACAGCAAATACAACAAAAAACTGCAAATGGAGACTAGTTTGATGCTTGAAATTTGAAATTCGAATTTTGAGTTGTGAAGTTTTGAAGCTCGAACGTCAAGCGAGTTTATCACACACAAAGGCAACTGAACAGAACAATGCTAAAAAGCAATTAAAATTTTTGCTGTTTTAGCTTTCCACTTTTCCATTTTCCATTGGCAGAAAATTGCTTAAACTGTGCGGGAGGCTGGTGTGTGTGTGTGTGTGCCATAAACCTTTAAGTATTTTGCATTTCAAACTTGGTTTACAGATTACACATGTATGTGTGCGTGTGCCTAAGTGTGTGTGTATACATTTGCCTAAGTATAAGTACTCGTAGCATTACCAAAAGCATTGAGAGAGCCAACAACAAGGAGATGCCTTGCTTTTAGCCAGCTAAAAAGTTGGCCTGGAAAATGTTTGCCACTCGCGAGTTGTTGCCGACAACTGAAAGCACAGCAACAACAACAACAACAACAACAATAACAACAACAAGCACACCAACAGCAGCCTCTGCCAACTGTTCTACTTTTTCCAACATCTATAGCTCGTGACATTGTTTGAGTTTGTGTTTTTTTTTCGTGCGTTTTCAACGCACATACATAAAGTTTATGCCACGCCCATGCCATGAAAAAACCACGGATTCGATTATATCATGAAATCTAATTAAAAACTTATGCTTAAGCTGAGTTTGTCAAGCAAAAAAAGGTGCTTAACTAACTACGTAATATTTGAGACTCTTAATAACATTAAAAGTAGTTATTAATAGTTAATTTTTAAACTGCTGACTAGTCAAGCCTTAAATAATTTTATAACATTTTTAATACCACCATTGATTAAAATGTTCAATTAATTATCTTGAAGTTCATGGCATAAACTTCGAACACACATGAAATTTGTTCAGAAGCGAAAAGCGGCTTAAAAGATGCGAAGCAAAGCAAAGAACGAAAGTGAATGGCAAACTAATACCCTGTAGAGTGTAAACAGCAAAACAATACAAAATGTTTACTTGAAAAGTTGAAGAGAGATAACTTGGCAACTAACTCTTTCTGCCGTAAGACTAACTCAAGTAAGCGCCAGTTGCTCTCTCTTTACTTTATAAGTTCAGTTTAAGTTTTCATAAGAGCAGCGCATACAGCAGCACACACATTTATAGGGTATACAAACAAGATTCTGCTCATAAAGTGCGTTGAAAAGAAAAGTGCTCCAAGCGAAAGAAAGAGAGAGAGAGAGATGAGAGTGAGCGAATAAGAACCTGCTGTGCTTAATGAGAAAGTTCACTCAGTTTGTCGCAGCAGCGAGCTTTAAACACAGATTAAGTGCAAGAAATTAAAGCATGAAGCTTAATAATGTAAGAATATCAAAGCTTCAAGAAATGGTATAATGACTATGTCATTAAGTTTGTCCCTCGACAAATTACATAACTGGCGAAAAGTGTGTCAAAGAAGAACTTGGCTACTAACCAATTACAGGCAAACTTCTGGGCAAAGAACTTTAATAAAGTTTTAAATTTACTGCCAGAATTTACTGTAATCAGTTGGAGTAAATTAAAAATTGTTAGGGTATTCGGCAGTTGCTTCGTTAACGTGTTTCCTGCCTGACGATTCCACTAATTTTGTACGCTTGCTTAACATGTTAATTTATTAGGCACGGACACGTACCACATTTTCGGTTGATATGTAACAGCGAATGAAGTAGTCGCCTAGACACATGTAAAGAAAACAATTCCCCCCCTCTCCCCCTCCCTCTAACGCTTGCTATCTCCCTCTTTTCATTGTTCTGCCGTGTCACTTTCTTCTGCTCCACAATTTGTGGCACTTTGAAATAATGAAGAGTCGCTTTTAATTAAATTAGAAATTCTTTTAGTATTTATATTTGCATTTGTACTCATACGTGTGTTTGTTGTTTAACAACTTTAACTAAATGGCATTTCTTTGTCTAATTTTCTCTTTTTCCTGTTTCTTCTTTCTTCTGTCTATTTGCAGCTTGGGAACTTCAATAAACAGCCGCAAAATTTCCAAAACATCGAAAATGGTTTTTGATTGCGGTGTCTGGTGTGCAAAGTATTTGCTTTGCATATTAAACTTTATATTTTTTGTAAGTATTTGCACATTTAATTATTAAAAAAAAAAAAAAAAATAAATAAAAATAAAATAAAATAAGTTATTATTTTAAAATATTTTGTATATAAAAGAAACTACAGTAAAAATTATTTTTACTTCTTAAAAAAAAATAAAAAAATAAAATAAAAAAAGTTTTTATTTTTAAACATTTTTTATATAAGAGAAACTAAAGTAAAAATGATTTTTAAATATTTTGTAGTTTAACAAAAACTTTTTAGCTACAAATAGTCACTATTTTTAACTTATAACTTCCTATAAAATTTTTTTATAATTTAGATTTTAGTTAAAAATATTTTTAAATATTTTTATTTAATATAGTTTTTTTTAACAGCTCATTTCAAATTTTTATCGCTCATATTTGTTGACAAATGCTATAAAAATTGTTATATTATAAAAGTCACTACTTGCTGAGCTGCTTTGCAAATAAATCAGATTTCTTTTTGCCAAATTGCTTAATATTTTTTATATTTTTACAGCCAACTTTAACAGTTTTACAGCTGCTATGAAACTGGCTTAATTCAATAAACATTTTCCAGGGAAAGAGCTGTTGAAAATGTAGCTTTATCTATTTAATTTATTTATGGTTGTATTTTTTCTTTTTGTACAGTTTATTATATTGCATTACGAATTGTAAATTGAACTCGAATGCTGCGGATAGGCGTGGCACTCCAGCCCGAGCTCGCCCCCTTTTTGCGGCTGGCAGTCAATCAAGCAAATCTCTGCGCATGCGCAGTTTTTCTCCATTTATGTCGATGGTTCATTGACTTTGTTGTCGATGTTGTAGTTGCTGTTGCTTATCGTCATAATCAACCATCAACATGAGCAACATAAGCAACATAAGCATAATCATGATTTGCCTTTACTTTTGGTTTTCGCTTTGCATACCAAACTAACTCGAGGGTTTTCCATCATTTTCCTTCGCTGCTCATTTTCTTGTTGCTTGTTTCTATGTTGCAGGTGCTAGGCACAATTATATTCGGAGTTGGACTATGGCTAGCTGTGGACAAGCACTCGCTGATTGCTCTGCTCAAGCTGGTCGAGAGCGAGCGCATTGAGGTAAGTGTCCAAATCGAATGTCACTTGGGAAAATTGTGGAGAAAACTAACCCCAAACTAACCCCAAAACTAACCACAAAACTATGCCAATCATAACATTGAAATGCACTGAATATCAGTGGTCAAACAACCCCAAAATCCCCTATTTGATGTGTAGTACTCCCCCTTGGAATATGTCGTGCAATTGTGCACCGTGTTTGTTGACATTTCCCCCGGAAAATTGGAGGTTTGTAACTAAAGTGGCAGCCAATATGTCATTAAAAAACTGTATAGCTGCGTTGATGGCATTAACAAATGTTACACATTGTTTAAACATGCACAACTATTAATAAATGAACTATAAAATTATCTATCAGTCCACTGCTAATTAACAAAAGTAAGGTCAACTATTAAAAATTGCATTTCCATAAAAAAATGTCTAATTCATTTAGAGTCAGTGCTGTTAGATAAATATGCAGGTATGTCAAACAAATTATCGGGAAAAATGCCATTGGAAAGTTTGCATGTCATGGGACAACTATAAATAAAAAGTCCTTTACAGTCCACCTGTTTGGTCAGCTACCTGACTGTCTGTCTGTTCACCTGTCTGTCTGTCTGTCTGTCTCTCCCCGTCATTAGTTACGTTCTCGCTTTCCACTACTGAAATCATTTAAATGCAACATGGCCAACTAATGTCCACGCTGCACTGCGAATAATTACAGGGTAGTTTCAAAGGCTAATTGACACAACTTTTTACAAGTTTTGCTACAATCTCGCTGGCTGTCTGTGTAGGTGGCAAAGTTTTGGTCAATGAACTTGTACTTGCCACAATCACTCACTTCAACTTCAGCCAAAGAGCAAACTTCTTCAGCTGCCTGCTCAGATCTCATTTCATTTCATTTCCTTTCATTTATCAAGAGCCCACGCACTTTTTAGCTGCAAATGGTACTTAAGTCTCTCATAGTTGTTCAATTTGTGAGTTTTGTGTCAATTAAGAAATTCCATTCCATAACTTAATTACCGATGTTGCGAAAGTGTTTGGTCAGAGCAAGTCCAAAGGTTAATTACGCATACGCAGCGTTGACTGGCTGCCAATGCATTTACATACCATATAAATAAACGATAACTAGATACAATAAATTCCACAGCAGTTCTTAAATGTGTTCTTTATTTTATTTTTTGTAGCACTTTACACAGCCCCAGGTCATAGAGCAACTCGCCTATGCTCTGCTCGTCATCGGAGCTGTCATGTTCTTCTTGAGTCTCTTGGGATACTTGGGCGCCATGCGTGAATCTCGCTGTCTGCTGTCAACGGTAAGTGCAAGATACAATTACACAGAAACAGAGGGACAGTGACTTACAGATACCCATCAGCAATTACAAACGTTACATCATCCAAAATCGTAATTGCAACTTTCAATGTTGTCAATTGTTTGCATATTTACGATTTTCGTTGAAATATCTTTTTTTGTCTTTGGCTTTGACTTTGGCTTTTCATTTGACTTTGACTTTGGGTGGGGGAAAAACGCTTAAACAAAGTGAAAGTTGTGGGTACAATTTTTTTGGGCCTTTTTTTATCGTGTGTACATTTTTCATTTGGCATTTCCATGAACTAAAACGTGTTTCAACACATTATCAAGTGTCGTGAGGGTCTCTCTGTGACGAGCCCTTCACTTTCGACTCGACTCGAGCCTGACTGTACTTGATCTGCTGTGCGGTGTGTATGCTTGGCATTATAATTTCACCTGTAGCACCTCAAGTCTATTTATGAGACACGGTTAACTCGGAGGGCCCAACCCCAAAAAAGAAATTTCTATGATTGAACTGCGTTACTACACGCTGATTGCAATAAATAAACAGTTTATCTAGTCTAGGCTTGGCCAAGTTAATTGCAACGCCAAACAGGTGCTAGCCCTCGTATCAAATTTATCATTTATCAGTTGTCAGTTGTCAAGTGTTTAACTATTAAATTTGCCCTTCGGGGGCGGAATTTAGTGTTAAAATAACTGTATGCACTAAATCGAGCACAATTTGCAGTAAATATATATAACAAGGGCAACACTTTGGTAAAAATACTCAAGGCCCCACTCTTTGCATTGCCAATGTGTGTTAGCATTGGCGATTTATACGAGCTGCGAGTTTGCGAATCGCAAATTGGCACATTTACTTTCAAATTGACAAACATTGAACGATTCAATGCAAAGTGAACTATGCAAAGGGAGTTCATAAATAAATACAGCGTAATCCGGTTATAACGACTCCGCTTAAAGCGTCCGTCCGGTCATTGCGACGAAAATTCGATGACTTCTTTGGTCCCCATACAAGCTTTACTTTCATTGCTCGTTTCGGTTAAAGCGTCTATCGGGTATAACGACGTTAAATCGTCGGTCCCTTGAGTGTCGTTATAACCGGACTCCACTGTAATTACATTTGCAGTATGTATTCTGTATAACAAGTCTCTTTAGTTAAAGTGAATGTTTATAACTTACAGAGGGAAAACAGTTAAACATTTTCTTAAATTTTAAATTATTTTAATCTTAAATCTTAAAGCAAACAAATCTATTTATTTTGCTGTAACTGCTCAGCCATTTATTGTTTAAGTGGCCCAAAGTCTTGAGCCATTTCCGAATTTTCTAGTTGATCAGGAAGCAGTTAATTGCGCCTATTGTCAGTTGGCTGGCATAGCAAATCCATTATGCTCTGGCAAGACCAGGCCCACTTGCGTGGAACCGACAGATACATTAAGCGAGAGGGGAAGTGAGAGGGAGAGCGAGAGAGAGGCTGAATGAAATGCTGCCAGGCGTAACCAGCTGGGTTGGTAACATGGAACTTTATCAGGCCAAAAGCATCGCGACAACAACAACAGCCACAATGGGAGAGAATGAATACCACAAGAGCTTATAAAACATGCAAGCCGCATTTCGAAATGACCTTCAGCATTTCACAAATTGCGAGTGCAGTGTGTAAGCACGTGTGTGTGTGTGTGTGTGCCTGTGTGTGTGGGAAAAACTCACCACACTCGACTAACGCATGCTGCACATTTGGCTCAGGGTCAATTGCATAGATTTGTATATTTATGTAATGCTCACGACGCGACTACATAAAATTGGGTCAACTAAAACTAGGCGTATGCGCAATTAATAACCCAAACTCTTTTGTCTCTTTTTCTTCCCCCTTGACACAGTATGGCACTTTTCTGATTTTACTGCTGGTGGCTGAGCTGGTGGCCGGTGGTCTGGCCGCCTTCTACAAGGATCAGGTGCGCAACGAGAGCAAAAAGTTCTTGCAGACGACAATTACCAGCTATACACTGGGTGAGAATCAGGATGCAACCTCATTGATGTGGAACCAATTGATGGGCAACTTTGGCTGCTGCGGCATTACCGATTACCATGACTTTGACGAGTCACAGGCGTGGAAGAACACAAAGGGTAATCGCACCATACCCGATGCCTGCTGCATTCTCAAGGACGTCTCGAAGTTGGTGCCACGCGACGAGGACTGCACGACCAATCCGAGTGATAGCAATAGTTTCTACAAGAAGGTAAGTGGTTGAGCTCAACTACAAGTGTTATAAATTATTTTAATGGGCTTTATTTATTTAGGGTTGTTATGAGGTCTTCACTGAGTGGTTGATTCGTCAGCGTGAACTCATCATTGCCGTAATTGTGACTGGAATTGTGCATCTGGTGCTGGTCATACTCGCATTTGCGTTGTGCAAAGCATTTGCCAAATACGACGATATGCGCCTGTAAATTGTCGGTACAAGTGGAATAGAGGACATGCTAAATTAGGCAAAGAAACATAATAAAGTACAGCGAAACAATGTTACAGTGAAGCTCCCAAATAAATGAACTTAACTACCGAACCCTACCGAACATTGAGATCTGCTCAAAAAGGAAACTGCATTTCTCTCACCACACAACAGACAACTTAACAACAATTCCACTCTAAACTCATAAACAAAAATATTCCCCAAAAAACAAATAACTAAAAAACTATTTAATCAAAGGAAAATGTTGCTCAAGAAAGCCGCCAGAAAAGACAAAAGACAGACAGAAATGAAAATGTTTGAGTACGGAAAGTTTTTAATGGAAAATTGCTACGCATATTTATTTGTGAATTGAAATGAAGATAATGAAAAACCAATCTCTGTTTTGATAGCAGTTTTAGTTCTTAAGTAGTATTCTACTATATATACATGCATACTTATATAGTATACACATATACACATAAATAATAATACGATAATACGATTAATTCACATCTTCTTAGTCCTAATCATGGAGAGAACCACTCAAACACATCACATTGAAATTCAAATTAAACAAATTCCAATTTATAGTTAAGCTATAATAAATCACTCACATCACAAGACATTCATATAAAAACCGTATCTAATGAAGGATAACACAGAGTTTTGATTGAAAGTGTGTGTACTACTCGTATGTGTACTAGTTTGTAAGTCCTTTATGATTAAGTTCTAACTTTAGTTGTTTGCTATGGCTATATTCAAGTTTTTAACTACGTATTTGAGAGCGAGGAGACGATATGGAGAATCGTGTTTATCCTTTTTGTTAAAAATGAATGTTGTACATTTTTGAATTCTATATAAATATATTTATATATAGATGTGTGTATGTATCTATAACATATACATATATAAATATCTATTATTAATGCATATTATAAACACGTATGTCTGTAGTTTACTTAATGTACTTTTGAAGCAAACTAAACACACAAAACATCAAAAAAAATTCCCCAAATAAAAATTAAAGTACGGAACAAATTTAAAATGTACATTTCTGAACGTGAATGAAAAATAAAATATTAATAAAAACAATTTACTAAATATATTAATTCCATTTGCAGATCGGTTAAAAGCCATTTATTGTTTTACATCAAAATATACTCGTATTACAGCTAGAGTTATATAATTATTATCATAAATATCTGTTCTTTCATGGAAATCATAGTCACGTATTGTTCATCTCTTGTCCAGACTTGTAAATGATATAGAAGAGTTAGTTTTACCGTTGTAGAAACTTCAACTGTATAACCCTTTCGGGAATTGTCTTCCTTTGGCGAATGTTTATGTTGCTTTCTATTACATAATACCAGCATATAGTTAGTTAAGTGTATAAAATTCAATTCAAATGTAAATGTCAATAAATACATATTAGTTTGGAATTGTATAGGAATATATACGTTATATAGTTGTATCGTTAAATAGATGATATATATATACATTTAGTAGTTGTTTGGAATACTTTCTGTAAAGATTTTAAAAACGTTCTTCGATAACACTAAATCAGTTTACAAGTTTACAGTTTATATAAAATCATATGGGCGTTTCAAAGATATTGAAGATCGGAATGCAAGTAAGCCTTGAATTTGTTTTTTTTTGTTCTTTTGTTGGCCTTAACTTTAAGTACTCAAAACACTTGGAGCGAGATCGCAAACTAAGCTAAGCTTTTCGATAAATATTTAATCAAACTGTTATTATTTTAAATAGAAAAAACCCATTCACACTTTGTGTTAAATTCAGTTTGCAATTACGATTACATATTAAATGTTTAGTTAAGATTTTTCTTATTTAACTACTGCATAATCTTAGCGTATCTTAGTTTGCTGTTCCTGAACATGTAGGTTCGTCCTCGTACGTGGGCTTGCCCAGGAATGGTATGGAGAAATCAACCATATTTGGATAAACCAAATACTTATTGACTGCCTCGCACAGTTTACTCTCAATCACGTTTGTGACAATCGTCCAATCGACAGACTTATCGCCCACCTGGGGCTTTGTGGATATCCAGAGACGTGGTGGACCACGGAAACACATCCACACACGATCGGACGGCGGCGGTGGTATGTTTAGTGTGCCTCGTGCGACCATACCTTTGAGTTCCACACGCAGTGTGATGTTGGCATTCATGTTCTCCATGGCACGCTGCACATACGGCAGCTCCGTGGCATATTGAAACAGATTGGAAGTTGCGATGCGATCCACGATCTTAAAAATACGCCGAGCATTGCCCGGAGAGTTTTGGAAGAACCTAGAAAAGTAAATAGTCCTCTATAATAATGCTCTTTGTAAAGTGTTTAACTCAAACCTACTCGGTTTGGCCTGGTGGCTCATTGGCCACGCCTGGCGGTGGACTCTCCTCGTCCGAGGACGATGCGCCGGAACTTTCAGCATTACTGTCATAGATGGCATTGTTACTGCCATCCGCATTGAGGTCGTCGGATAGATCACGCATCTCCTGCTGTGGTGTCTCTGGCGCTGGTGCTGTATCCGAGAGCACTGGCGATGATTTTGGCTTGCTGCGCACACGCAACAAATTCAATTTGGTGGTCACAGTGATGTGAGCGAGTCCCTCGTAGGTAAGATCTGCATCCAACCAAATGCCACGTTCATCCAACATGGGCTGCGACATGCGATGGAACAGTATGGGCGATTGGCCCAAGTAGATGTTGGTTATGACCACTTCCTCCATGAAACTGGGCAGCTGAAAGCACAAGAAAACCAATTGAGTTTAATGGTAGACGATTGGGACTCAAACTTACCTTGATAGAGTTGAGTTTCTTCTGCATAAACTCCTGTATCTTAACATGCAGCGCCGCATCGTGCAACCAGCTAAAGAGGCAACGACCTAAGACGACATTGGCCCAGACCACGCTGCCCGAGGGACCCAGAAACAGCGACTGATCAATGCCCTTCCAGAGCTCATCCTCCTGGCGTTTGGCACGGCGCGCCTGGAAGTTTATTTAGTTTCAAATAAAATTAATAATTAAATGTTTTTGATATAAAATGATTTAAAATTATACACGTAACAAAATAATGAATATTTCTAATAAGAGATTTAGAGCTACTTTCTAGCCAGATAAAGGCTTTGTAAAGTACTACATAAACTTAATTGTTTAACTTGAATAATGAATAAACTTTACATTAGAGTTAGTGTTGATGGTAATGTATGACTTTTGATTATTAAACTTTTTCAAACGTAGTTACTCTTTAAAAATAATTAAACATAAATCGGAACCTTTCAGTTTTTATAGCTTTTGGATATAAAAGTATTTTTTAAAGTATTTTAAATATAAATAAATAAAAATAAATAGCTAATTACTCATTTTTTGCCGTCCACATTTAAATAACAAATAAAAATGGTAACATACTTTTCTACGACGATGACCGGATTGCTTGGGATCATGATGCGCTTTGCGGGTTACGGGGATTTTGTCTTGCTTGCAAGCTTGCTGGCAGGTGAAACAACCAATAAATAAATAATTAAATCAAATAAACAAGGAAAACCAAAAGAACTCAGGTAAGTAAGCTTGAAGCAACTACCTGATAAGCAGCCATGAATTTGACATAATCCTCTGGATTTCTGGCCACATCGGCATTCATGATCAAGCCCTCGAAACCATCCTTAACCACATCCGTTGCCTCATCCTCGTCAAGCAGCTCATCAAATTGTGCATCTGGTGTATTTGCGCCGGGCTCATCATTGTTATTGGAGGCCATAGAGGTGAGACTCTTGTCATCACCCTCCTTGGCACGTGTCTAGAGGGCAAGACGTTAGAAGAGTTAGGTAGGAGCGAAGAATTTATATGCTCACCGCTTTGTTGGTACGTCCCATGATCATGGTCACGGCATGAGCTGCAGCAGCTGCCTGCAGATCCGTGTCCTCGATGAATCGTATCATGGGCACATGCAGATCCTGTTCATGGACACAGCCCTTGCTGGCCGCGGTGAAGCGTCGATACCAATCTTCCTTCTCGCGGTCACAGCGGGCGAACAGCAGCAGACGCACCTCATCGCCACAGGGCATATTGATGTCGTTGAAACTCGCATCTCGATCGGCAGCTGCACGCAGTTGCCCCAACTACAAAAAGATAAAGAGTCGATTAAAGTTTGATAGAGCTTTTTAAAAGGATTTCTAGTACATCTGCTTGTAATACTGTGGAGCCAAAATCTACGGGTTTCTCCAGCTCCTCGCCGCCAGGTGGCGTTATGGCGCTGGCAGCCAGCAAACCCTTGGGCTCCTTGGCGTGAACATCCATGTTGCTGGCGGCGGTCTCAACAGGCGTGGAATAACCGGTACGTGCGCAGGTTTTGATGATCAGCTGAATGGGATACTTGCGATTGAAAAAGCTGTGGAAGAAGATAAGAGGATTATAGACTGAGCTTTTCCAATGGTAATAGGTAAACTACTCACCGCTTCTTGGCCAGTCCCATGGGCAACAGCTCAATGCGACTGTCGCGCATATCGTAGGAGCGATGATCAGTAAACAGCACCTTGGTGCGATCAATGGGCGTCTCGTTCCACATGCGTCGCTTGGGAATCCGTGCGTTTGTGCCAGACAACTTCAAAGCGGATCCATCGAGACGCACGTAGACCGCACGCGTGAGGTTAAAGGAAAAGGTTAGAGGATCATAGCTATTGATTTCCTGCAGCCAACCCGAGTAGCTCTTGATGGTCTTGTGCTCCTCCACGGCGGGTATCTCACAGATGGGCATGCTGTAGTAGTTGGGTATCTGAAAGGGCGTGCGTTCCGGATGTGTCTTGAGTACATAGGTCTCGAATAGATACTGCAAGTAGGAGCTGGACCAATTGATGGCCATTATGGTCAGTATTGTGGCCAGCACACCGCGCAGGAAATCCGGCACTGGCATCACCAGCAAAGCCAGCAAACTGATCACCAGCAGCACTGGCGATGCAAACGCACGTGAACGCCAGTTGATGGAGCTCGTGGTGCTGATACTAGACCAAAGACTGGGCCTCGACTGATCACTGAAAATCGTCTTGTCCGAAAAGGTGTCTGCCTGCAGAGATGTGCGCAGATCCGTGTCTGACTCCACGCTAGTCACCGGCAAATCGAGTGCAATGCGAACCCGCGACTCGTGCTTGCCCTTCGCTGATGTGGACGATAATCGGTCTGTATCAGTGGCAGCGCTACTGGTTGGTATCATGTCCTCGAGCACCTCTACGCCCGACTCAATCTCCACATCCTTGCGTGCCATGACAATGCCACTCTTGGCCTTGCCGCTTTCAATTGGTATCTCGGACGAATTCTTGGCCTGCTTGGCCTCCGCCTGGGCACTGGTGGATGGCTCCATGTTGAGCGCATCCGCATTGTTGCGTCGCCGTAGGAAATTGCTGCGCAGCGAGGATGCCGCACCACTGGGACTAGTGCTCAGCTCTTTCTTGTTCATTACGGCTGCCTGCTGCTTGGCCTTCACCTTGGACTTGATGTGGGCCAGACCACGTCGCAGTCGTGAGGGTTCTGCGGATATGGCAGCAGTGGAGCCAACGTCACCGCTGCCCAAGCTGCTGCTGTCGTGCTGCAGTAGCTCCAGCTCCGGCTCAGAGTCCGAGTTGTGTTGCTTCGTGTCGACAGTGAGCGACAGTGGCAGCTCCTCGCTTATCGGTGTGTTGATCGTCACACACTCCGAGTCCGAGTCCGCCTCGTTGGTCCAACCTACGGCGGAGCTGGCAGCGGGATCGGCTACGATGACGGGTATGTGCGATGTGTGATGTTTGGATGATTTGATCTCTTCAATGGTTTGTGATACTTTGCCCTTGATCAGCTTCCAGGTGCCAACAGTGGCGGTTGCGCTGTCACCGCTGCCTGAAACACTTGCACTTCCGGTTCCGCTGCCAGCGCTGGACAGCGCCGTTACCAAGTTGGGGCCACTCGAAGTCGGTGAAACTCTCTCAATGCTGCCCGATCTGAAAATGTACATTCAAATTTAGATGGAAATCTGTCAGTTAATTCAAAGTATTTAAAAAAAATATTAATAAATTAAATTTGCATTTTAAAGCACACAGAATGGGCTAAAACACTTGACTGATCGAAAGGGACAAGATTAAAAAGTGTATTCCAGTTCCCACAAACAATAAAAAGATTCATTTGAATTATTCCAGAAAAGTTATTTTATTTATTTGAATGAAGATATATGTTTTATTTTCCATTTTCTTGTTCTATAACCTGCACTCTCTCTCAGTTTTCCTCTGTGTCTTGCTGTGTAACTGTGTGTCTTTGTGTGTGTGTCTTTTATTCTTATACTTTTTGTATTATTTTCGCCTTAGAAAAGGTATTGGAATATATATTTTGTGTATATAATCGTATATGTATATTTCATTCGTTACTGTTACTGTTTTACATATTTCCATTAATTATTCAATGTTGATTTGTATTCTTTCTTTTTTTATTTTGAAATATTGCATTGTAGTTACTGCTGATATTTTAGTTTCGATTTACGATTTACGTCTTTGTCTTTAGTTTTATATTTTATTCATTTTTTTGGGGGGGCATTTCTTTACTTGGGAAGTTCTTCTATAAGGTATGAATGTATGTATTTTGTATATATGCATTTTGTATTTTGGTTTTATTTATCAATTTTATTTAGATTACTCTGGCATTACAAATACCATCTCCTATTTGAATATTATTTTCTGTCATTTTCTGGCTTGAACATTTAACTCGGTTTCTGTTTTATTTTATTTTGGAATCGATTCGAAACGGATCGAAACGAATAGAGTTGAAGAACGCATTTCAAACGTTTGGAGGAAAAACATGATTGGAAATCGAAAATACATTTTAGTTTTGTTTTGTTTTTTTTTTTTTTGGTTTTTGTTTTGGATTTAGAAAACTACAAATATTTTTTTTACTTCTTTTTTTTAGTTTTTTTATTCAACTTTAATTTTGTAAAAATTAAAAAATTACGTTTATTGAAAATGACTATAAAATATGGAATATTTTGCTAATTTTTCATACGCTTTATATGTATACGTATAATGCTATATAGTTTTTCATATATATGCCAACTTTGCTTTAAGTTTTACTATTTATATAATTCTTTTTATTTATAATTATTTATACTTTTTGGTTTTGTTTTCTTTTAAATTGTATAATGCTAAAAAATTATATGCTCTTGCTTGTTTTTTTTTTCTTTGTATTCTGAATATTTAGCTAAAAGGAATTCATTAGTAAGGGCGCTCAATTTTAGTTACATTGAAGGACTAAGTTGCATGTAATTTAATACATTACACACAAAATTAAAATGGAAGAGCGAGTGCTTCCAACACTCGCTTTACAGGCTACAATTTCTCAATCAGATCAATCGATTTGTATTATAATATTCTTGCATAACTTTTTAAAGGTACCAAATTTATAACCTTGTATTAATTTCTTTTCTTTAAATCGTTTGAAGCTATTTCCAATTAGCGTAAAATTTAAGATTCATTCAAGGGTTCAAGTTTCAGTTAAAAAATTCACTATTTAAAACATTTGCTTGGCTTTTCATCCACTATTTTATTCCATTATCGTTTCTTTTTCACTAACTACAAACGAAACACTGTACAAAAATTGTGCTATGAAAATACTCAAAAAATAATATTTAATTTGTAATAACAAACAATAAAAGCTAATACTTTTCATTTTCTATTCATTTCTAATGCCAATTTTAACTATTAATATTTATATAATTTTATTTATCATTTCCGTTTCCGTTTCTCATGTGAAGTGAACAAAATGCGGCTCAGGAATGCATAAGTGCACTAAGCAGGATTTGAGTTTAATTCATTATTATTTTTTAACTTTTTTTTTAGCAATAACTTGAAGCAAATTGTCAAGTTTCTTTTAAAAATACATACATATTACGTTTTATAAATTTCATCAATTGTACTACGTGTAAATTTCATATACTTTTGCTTTTTTTCGATTTCTTTTCTTTTCCTCTCATTTTTTTCATATTTGGTATCAAAAACACATATTGACCAATTTTAGTAAACATATTAAATATATAATAATAAGTTCGAGTTCCAATACTTTTTTTGCAGAGTCTTTTGTATCGTTTAAGTATTTAGTAAATTTATTTCTTCTTTTATTTATGTCTGTATAATATATTTACAATAAATTACAAAAGAAACAACATAAATAAAACACAATATACTGATATTCATTTATTAATAGCAAAAGGTATTCATCATTTTTGTATAAATTGCATATATCAAATATTTTTCATCATTTTAATTTTTATTTATATATTAATTGTATATAAATATATATAGAAAAAAACAAGGTATAAAAGTGTATGTAACGAAATCGGTTAAAGCTACAGGAAACTACAGACTACAAAACATATAAAAATATATTTAAGAATTCGGCATAAAAAAATATAACACTAGAGTTGTCGTATAAAATATAACATACTTGTATAACAAATAAACACTTACATGTGTACAAAGTATAACACTAGCGTCTGTTGTCATATAAAATGTTAATCAAATCAATATAACAGACACAATGCGCACTGGTATACTGCTTTACGAGGTATAACTACAGCGCTATCTTCGTCAAAGCAATATAACAGAACAAAACACTGCCGTCCATAATAATGTACGCACATAAGTATAACAAAATTAGAACTAAAAACAATACAATTAGTGTAGTCTTCAAAGGGGCGTTACTTTTCTAATATGATTTGGTTTCGTAAACGCAAATGTCTTTGACTAATTCTTCCGTCTCTTCTTCTCTTCTCTCTTATTTCCAACTTTTTTTTGTTTTCTTTTCGGAATACTTAAATAACAAACAAGTGATGCTTAGTTTAATTATAGCACGCTACACAAGATTCCAGTGTTTGCAAAAACATTGAGCGTTTGCTTTAATTATTTAAGAGTTGTTTTTTGGTTTCATTTTTTAGTATATGTAAAATATTTCCGTTTAATAGTTTTGTCATACAACTTGTAGCATATTTAAATATTCATTATTTATATTATTTTTTTTGGTTTTCGCAAATTTTTTGTAGGTTTTTGTTAACAGTTAAAGTATAAAGTATATGTTTATATAAAAGTATAAAAATCTATAAAATATTGAATTTCACTACATTTAAAAAACATCGTCTTCATCGTCATTATCATCGTTACCAAACGCTTTTCCTTTACAATTTGAAATGTCTTTTTAAAGACTAGCATTTAATTACTTTCTCAATGTTTTAGCACAATATTAGCAACGCCTGTATGCATTTGTTTAAAATATTTGCATAAAACATTTACAATACACTACAAGGAGCAGGCTGCACAATTTGCATTTTGAATATAGAATAAATAGATTTCATATCAATGATTAATACAATTAATTCATTTGCTAACAATTAATTTAAAACAAAAGAACGAACGCTTCAAGTCATCTAATTTGCAGTTGATGCAGTTTCAAAAATATATATGTATATAGAATTACATATGCCACATATATATATTTTTACTTATATACAGTTTTAGCAGCATATATGTCGCTCCAGTTTTGTTAATTATAATATAAAAATTCTAGAAAATTGCTATTAATTTTTCCTCATCTTTTTCATTCATTTTGTATTTTCTTTTCGTTCTTGAAAGTGCCACGCGATCGATTTTTCATTAGAAAGTTTCATTTTTTTATTGTAAACAAAGCGCGAGCAAAAATTTGCTAATAGATTTGACTATCGTATAATATAAGTTTTTAAAAGTCCAAAGCGACTTGTACTTATTTCTTGTAATTCAGTTTTTTGTTTTTTAATTTGTAGTACATTTTTTATTTTGTAGTATATAGAAAAAATATCGTATTTTGTTTTTGCTCAAGTGCCATTAAACATGCATTTTTTATGTAGCAAAATTTCGTATATAAATTGGAAATTAAAAATAATAACTTTTATCTGTTTTAGCTAACTCTACATATTTAAAATGTTTTTTGTTTTTATGTTTTGCTAGGTTGAGAATCGTATTATATTATATATATATATATTAAACTGTTGTCAACTGCGAAAGTTTCAGTTGTTTATGTAACGAAAGTCGACAGAAATATTACAGATATTTCTCATTTAGCCTTCAAATTGGAACAGTTGTAACTTTGGGTCTTTTATATTGATATTTTTTAAGCTAACTTGGTTATGCGTTTGCAAAAATTCATTAATATTATTCATGTATATCTGTACTTGTATTTGTGTTTGTATAACGCAATTAACATATAGTTATGCCTTTATATATATATTAATATATTATATTATTTATAAATACGAATTAGTATTGCACAAAAGTATGTATTCAGAATTCAGATTTCAGTTTATATATTTATATATATACAAATATGTATATAAGATTTGTGGTTCCTTTTTTGGTTTTTAGACTAAAAAAACAGTTTATACAAAAATTGCTATATAAAAAGTTGTCTAATATAAGTATGTAAGTTAAGTATTTATAGATTTGTTTATGCATAAAAAACCAGTTGATTTTCATTTCATTTGTTTTTCATTCTATTTGCAACACGCCCAACTTACAACAATTAAATAAATATATAAAAATATAAAAAAAAACTAAAGGCAAACAATGTGACATCAAACATAATAAAAAATATAGAGCAAATAAAATATAAACATAATACTGAACACAAGCAATTTGCATAGTTAATAACAATTAGATTTGATTTTCTATTCTTTTTTTATTGACGCCTAACGGCAAATGCTTTTCATTGATATCATTATCAAACAAATAACCTATAACAATTCGATGTGTATTTTAGTGTAATTAAGTGTCTAAGTTGGAAATCGTGTGTTGGTTCGTGGACTAGGCTCAAACTAGAAATGAGCTGGGCAAAATTTATGGAAATAATTATTATAATAATTATAGTATCGAGCAGAGTGTCATTTCGATTGCATGTTGAATTATCCACGTGTCATTTAAAAATCGTAGTGTATTTGTTTGTATTATTAACAATTTTTAAATGATTTGATTTAAGCTGATTTGTTTATTCTATGCTTGGTTTGTCGTGTTTGTTGTTTGTCTGTTCACTCGTACGATTTTTAAATGCCACGAAAATAATGTGAACATGCCTTGAATTAAATCAACTATATTTTGTATGATTAGAAAGGTTTAAATTCATTGCATTATCGTGTGAGAAACAAACTGAATTTTCCTGAGCTTTAGCTTAAGCTGCGAAAATTACTTAATCACCGTGTTATTTGTAACAGTAAACTAGTGTTATTTAGCATTAAGTATTGATATTTGAAATGGCACATAAACGAAAGCAAACCTTTAAACAAGAAGAAAATGCAACATTATGTGGACATGGCGCTGAGTTGTGTGAAGAAAGTAAAAGAATAAAAGTAAAAATAATGTTATTACTTCAAAGTGTTATAGAAGCATATCTGGGGCCAATCCATTTTCTATTAATGATCTCTAATTTAAAAAGTAGCGCTGAGCTGAGTGAAGAAGCGTTAGAATAGAAGGAAATGAAAGAATATTCATTACTTCGATTTCAGTGTGGAAATTATTAGTAATTTATATTGAAGGATGATTTTTCAATATAGAAATTGCTCTGATATTTGATATTAATATATATATCGTTTGATAAGCATCTGTTTCGTTATCGATACTTAAGGGATAGGAACTTGAGGATTGCGATTTGGTTAAGTTCTCACTTCTTCTCTAACTGACACACTCTCGTGGGAGTTACATATTTGTTTGCTTTTCAGCTCATTTGTAATTCTCGACTAGTCAAAATCATAGTTATATCTAGTATTTAGTTGCCTTGCGAGGATTATTTGGCTGACTAAAGGGAGGATAAATGTCCCTACACATTCTATCTTATTTCTTTTTGGTGGTCATTAATGAGATTGATGGCAAATCGTTACTAAGAAAAAAAAACTTTAAAAATAAAGTACAAAAAATACTGTGCAAACAGTTTTTCCCCCGGGGAAAAACTTCTGATTCCATAAACAAATAAAAAAAAAAAAAAAAAAGTTAAATAATTACCTAAACGTTAACTAAGTTGCTGTTACTTGTAGGCGAGTGTTACAATAAGACCCCATCACTAGACTCTATAAGCTGTCGCTGTTACTGTGGCACAGGGTATTCACCTGTGCTATTGCACCTGGTTCTTGTGGTTGTTTGTGATAGTGTCTTTTGCTTGTTGTAGTTGCTGTTGATGTTAGTGAGAGTATCCGTGCGTCTGTGTGCTTTTTGTCTTGTGGTTTACTTTAACAACTTTCTCCTGCGCGTTAGACGGTTCGCACCGCCTTCGTCATACTCCTGCTGGTAAAAATCATTTGGGTTTGCTACCCGATTACGATCCTGGTATAGCTCACGCTGCTGTTCCTGTAGCTGCAGCAAATACTTCTGCTGCTCATCCGCCTGCGCCCGTTCTAAATCTTCTATTGTTGCTGTGGTGTTGTTGGTATCTGTGGTATTAATTCTCGGCACTGCCATCGCTGCGTTCAACAACCGATGTCGTTGTTCCCTCTGTTGGCGTCTCTCGTCATGCAGCGCGGCCTACCAGCGCCGCCGTTAACACCAGCGAAAGGGCACCGCACGCGGCCGATCGGCTCCCTCCTTGACGAGGGGCTTGTGATACTCACGCCCGGGACGCGAATGGATTACCGCCCAGCAGTGTTCGCAGTAATACTGCAGACAGGTTACATTGGCGCAGAAGAATGGAGCGAATTTGCCTCCACATCGCTGACCCTCACACTCATCGCACATCTGATCGTCGAGGACATAGGGTTTAACCTCTACACGCTTATCGATATCTCCATGTTGCAGCTGCACAAACCGTGCCGAAATGGCGGCGATGTAGCTCTGTTGATTGGAGAATGCCACACGGCCTGCACCCTTGGGATATTTCAGCTCGGGATCTGTGTCGATGCCAGCATAACAGACGCCGCCATATAGACGATCCATGATCATGGCCAGCTCGAAGGCCTTTAATGGACGTGGCACACCGCCCACGAAGACTGTTTTTCGGGGATCCAACGACATGGTCGCATCCAGCACGTAATCTGCATCTGCTAAACGCCAGGGCCGTATTTGCACGGCCTTATCCTTGATGGTTGGCGACGATACGCACAGATATAGCTTGTCCTCGTCGGTGATGCAAGAGTCAATCAATTGCTGCACGCTGCTCTCGTCCTGGAACAGCAGAAAGGCATAACCCTTCGGGGGAAAATAGGACTTGGACTCGGCCTTGTGGGGCCAGTCAACGACCAGCGGACCAAAGCGTCGAAACGATGTGGTGATCTCATCCTCATCAATGTCTGGAGGTAGACCTCCGACGAATACCTTTCGGGAGAAACGAGCTGTACCATCGCCAACATTACCACCATTCCCTCCCTGGATGGGAGAGTGGGGCGAGTGCGGCGAGAGGCGTGACGGGGAGCCCATCTTGAGGGCATTCAAGTACACGGTTGGATCAGTGCCCGCTGCTATGGCCATGGCATCTGCTTCGCTCAAATGCTTGGATCCTCCGCCGCCCAATGCTCGCATGCGATCATTCATCATGCCCATGCCGTCGCCACCGGCGCCAGCACCGCCCAGCGACATGCCACGCATATAATCACTGATGGTGTTGTCTATGCCCACATTTCCGCCTCCCACATGATGCAGTTGTCCGTTGGCCGTCATCATATTCCCATAGCTGCTGCCCAAATACGGTGCATCTCCGCCGCCCGTAGCTCCTGCTGTTCCCATGCCAGCTCCATTGCCAATCGATAGCGTCGGTATATTCATGTGACCAGGTCCGGGTCCAGCACCACCCATGCCATCCATATGGGAGCCAGGGCAACCATAGAGAGCTGTGGGTGAACTGCCCTTGATGGGGAACGATATGCTGCGTCTATATTTCGGAGACACACCTGGCATCGACATCTGCGGTATGGGCGAGATGCCGCCGCTGCTGCAACCCGCCTGTGAGCCATTGTAGGGTGAGCCACCACCGCCGCCGCCACCTGGAGACGATGGACTATGTGCTCCTCCGCCGCCATCGCGTTGCTGCTGATGATGATGATGTAGTGCACTCAGATTCGGCGATAGCTGTTGCTGCTGCTGTTGCAATTGGTGTGGCAGCTTGCTGAGATTGAGATTGGGCGGTAGACCGCTGCAGCTGCAGGGAAGGTAACAGAACAGATGAAGAGGCATTCATTCGCATATAGAACTTATTTATGTTTATAACATTATTGATACGAAAAAAAGGAGCAATTTGTTCAAAGATTTGCTTCAAATTGAGGAAAGGGTGTTCAGAAACAAAGGATGCAAAATTAATCAAGTAACTAATTAATCAAGTGTATGCTTTCTGGATTAGAGATCTTTGGATCATTGCCGCCCAGCGTTCTCAAATAAAAAATTGGTATAAAAATACGAATAAAAGGAATTAAGTTTAAGTAATATAATAATTAATGATTATTATATTGGATTGTTACACTGGGCGTGGTGTTATCTTTACTTTTTAATAATTAATTTAATTTAAGCCGAGCCCTAACTTGAAGCAAATTCTAAATAAATGCTCAATAAATTGCTCCTTTCTCTCAAATATTATTTATTATTTTTTGTTGTTTATAGCGTTGTTTTACATTGACGAATTTGTTGCTGTTGTTGCTGCCGTTTGTTGTTGTTGTTTTTGGTGGTTGGTGGTTTTTGGTGTGGGAAACTTTCTTGTGGTTGATAATTAATGCTGTTGTTTGTTGTTGTTGTTGTTGCTGCTGTGGTGAATGTGGTGGTTTGTGGTGGTGGTGGTAGTTTGTGGTGTGGTGGATGGTGCTTGTGGTTGTTGTTTAGTTTGGTATCCAATCAAAATTATATATATTTTTTATACATGAGCGTAAAGTTGAAGTAGCGGTATCATTTGTTGTGGACAGCACTGTTAACGGTTATTTTGAAATGCACTGAACGAAACTGTTATTCGTTTTCTAAACAAACAAATTATTAAACACTTGGCACTGCACTTGACTGCGATAACGATAACGATAGCGATAACGACAACGATTAACGATACAACAATTGCTTATTCCTTATCTTATTAATCGCATTATGCTTTTGTTATTTTTAATAGAGCTTCTAAATAAATAAACTTTGCCGCAAAGATAGCAACAACGGCCCAGAATAACAATGCTCTGGCCCAAAACAAAAATATGGCCAAAAATAAATAACAGAAAGAGTCACAGAGGGCGGCAATGGGTTAACAAGTTAGAATTGTGGTATGGAATTTGTTGTTAATGTTAATCATGGACTCTGGGGGAAACTAGTTCAAATATGTATCATTTGTTTTGGTTTTGGTTTTGTTGTTGGTTTTATTACTGTTGTTGCTACTCTCGCACTGCCATGCTAATTGATTGACTAAGCACAGTGGCTGTCAAACTGTAAGGCCAACCCAGACATGAAATTGCATGGAAAAATTTTAATTTAAAGTCGACGTCGTCTGAGTTGCCACTGAAAACGCTGGCTGGGGTGGTGGTTTGATGTCTGGTGGATGTTGTTCCTGTTGGGCTTGAGGGTCATGCCCTTAATAAGGATGATGTTATGGAGATGCAGATGATGTCGATGTTGTCTGCCAGATGATGGTAATAATCAAGATGATGATAATGATGAAATGTATTTAGAAACGTGTACAAGTGTAAATAGAAGAAAAAGGAAATAAAAACAGCGTCAAGCGGTGGGAACGGAAAGCGTGTCTGTCACTGATAAGCGCAGCCACCAACCACCAGGTGTCGCACGCGACAGCTATAAGAACAGTTGCCAAATGCAATTACAGAATGCAATTAGCAAAAAAAGAAAAATGTTAAATGTTAATTGAAAACTGTAGCGGAAATAAAGTAGCATTTCGCTCGGAAACTTTGATTGACAGACAAATCGAAAAGCCGACAGCAGATAGGTCTAAATATATACGACAAATACATAGCATACATATGCAGGTAAATCAATAATAAAAAACGTGTGGCAACAGAAGTGATTCAGTTAAGGCAAGAGAGCCTAGACATGCATTTCAATATTTAAAATGTGAAATGGCAAAAGCCTCGAAAGCGAGACGCCGTTCAGGTTGAGTGTGTATGCGTGTGTTTGTGTGTGACGAGACGAGACGAGACGATCCAGGCCTTCCCACGCAAGCCGGCCAAGACCCAGACGAGCCCAGTACTTAAACAGTAAGTTCTAGACGTACTTGCATACATACGAATACAAATACATACAAACGTATGTCTGTGCAGTTTTTTTTTTTATTTTTTGTATACATGCGACATAAACAAAGCGCAGTGGCTGCTGTAGTGCACTTTAGCAGAGTCACACACAGCAAGTGGTGCCCAAAAGGGGGGGTGGGTGCTTTAAGTTTAAGGCCGCCGGGCGAGCGGAGCAAATGCATTAAAAATGCGCAAGTACAGTGCATGAAAAAAAAATCAAAATCACAAACTTTATGCATGTTTGTTTCCTTTTTAGCTTTCGGTCAACGAACTTTTGCTGCAACTGTGCAACAGGCCTCCATCATTTTCGCACAAAGGCCAGTGCTTAAAAATTACGAAACGAATTCGAGTTTGACACGCACATAAACACTAGAGTAATTGCAGCCAACTTAAAGCTGAGCAAATTTAAATGCGCGGCTAACTTAACACTTAATTGTGCAGCCAACTTCATATGGAGATGCCAGATGGTCTCTAAAGTTGCCAATAAACAGATTGTGGGTGTGTGAGACAGAGATAGAACGTGTTTTAGATCAATTTGGCAGAATTTGCATGGTAGCAACAACAACAACAAAAACAATATGTAAACGAGAGTCGGTATGTTACCTAGGGCTGTGTGTAATGATTTCATTTGTTGTCAGGCACTCACCTCTTGCGATTAAAGAAGCCTCCTCCGCTGCTGCTGCCGCCACCGCCGCTCTGCAGATAGTTGTTGCGCAGATTTACCTCGTCGCTCTGCAGATGATAAGGGAGAGAGAAGGTAGAGGTAGAGGGTTAAGAACATTTTGCAACAATGAGTAATACTGCCAGCCAAGTGGTTTTGCAATCAAATATCAAAAGCAGCACATCTGCTAAATACTTTTTGGCAGAATTTTGTGCATAAAAATAGATGCCTTCAACTACAAATTGAATGACACTAACGCGAGCCATAAAAATAAACAAAAATAGCAAACAGCTGACTTTGCTGGCAACATACAAACACACATACAAGAGCGAGAATAAATTCTGCTAAAAAGTGAAAACTATTGTGAGCTGATCACGCAGCAAATCATATAAATTTGCCACTAATTTAAACAACTAAATGCTAATTGGCCAACGGCGGACACAAATTATTCCCATTCTACATTTTTTAATGTCTCTAATTGCGATAAATGCTAGTTATGACAAATCAAAATGAATCACATTTGCTAGCCGGAGGACTGCGACGAAGATAACGACACGGAGCAAGAAGAGCGAGCATGAAAGAATTTGTTTGTTCAGTGCGCCGATACTTGTTTTCGATATGTACAAATATATAATTGATAAAAAGCTTTCAAGATAAGACTGCTAATAAGCGAGTGGCAGAAACTGGTTAAGCTCGTAGAAAAAGCACTTGATTAAACACAAGTACTAAATTTAAGTACTGCACAAGTGCAATTAAGTACACATTTTACTATCGGTAGTACTAAACTTTCGATTACTTACGCTAAAGAGCGAAGCTGCCTGCTGTTGCTGCTGGTGATGCAGGTGTTGTTGCTGCTGCTGCGAGGGGCTGCTGGAAAGCGAGTGCGAGTCACAGGCGTTGACCATCATACCCAATGCCGCACCGACGCTTCCATTGTTCTTCATGCCCAGCAGTGCAGATGTGGGCGAAGCATCTCCAGTGCCGCTTGGACTATGACTGTGACTATGCTGATGTTGCTGCTGCTGCTGTGTGTTTTGATGAAACTGCTGCAGAATGTCATCCAGTGACTCCTCGTTGGCATTGAAACGCACCGAAATGGGCGTGCTACTGTTCAGACCAGGTGGTGCTTTAATTGCTGTTGTCCCTGTACCAGCAGCCACGCCCACAGATGTGGGCGATGTGGCCAGACTGCCCACAGATGTGGATGCCGAAACGGATAGGTTACTGTTGCTGCCACTGGCGCTGCTTGCGGCACTGTTGCCTACAAACAAAAAGAGAATGCAAATTCTGGTATCAGTAACAGTTTCACAATCACCTTTCGCTCTCGTATATCGCTTACCTTTGGGTAATTTCAGCGAGTCCATGGTGTACCCGCAGCTCTGTATTTGGTTTTCTACGGCTGCACTTGGTGCTGCGTTGCCTTCGCCTATATTAAATGTGGGCCAAAAACATCACAGAAACAATTTTTTGTACATCAATCAGACGAGCAGCAGAGTTGACAGCACATGAAAGTAAAATGGAAAAAAGAAACGGATACATATAGATATAGATATATTTGTGAGCAGATAGTTAGAAACAACAGCACACGTCACTCGTATTTATATTTTCAAGAGCACGTTTGTCGCACGTAATTGCTTTTAAAAATAAAAATAAATAGAAGCGGAAAACAAAAGGCAAATGAAAAAACCGGTAGCTACAAATAATTGATTTTGCCTATTTAAAAATATTTTTACTATCGACTCTTGACCACCTGCCCTCTATTAATAGCTTACTTCTGGGGGGAATCACCCGAAAAAGTAATATTTCAAGTGGTAGCCTAATGCAGTGCCCAGTTATCATGCCATGTTGATGTATGGAACTCCCTTCCCACACTCCGCTAATTGCATTTGAATGTGACGGTGACGAACGGCGTTGCCGATTTTTATGTCCGTACAAATTTACTATCAGTACACGTTTTTATCGCTGCCCCAAACAGCCAAATGGTTCGATAAATGTCTCCATTAAATGTGCCTTGCGTGTCTTACTTTTTACTTTTTTTTATTTTGTTGGCCAGCAACAACAGTAATCGTTCTAATGATAAAGATAAAAACAAAGTGGCGTTGTTGGCATGAGTAATAAAAATATGTTTTGAAAATATGCTGCTGGTTCTTTTGCCATGCCTCCAGCGAAAACTTTAGAAACATCTAACAGAAATCAATCAAATAGATTTAGCTCAATGCACGTACTTCAGTTTTTGGGAAAGCGACCAATTTTAGTGATGTAAATAAACCTAGAGGCAGTGGGCCGTTTAATTAGTTAAATGCAAATAGACAATGACAAAATAACAAAATCGTTATGCCAATGAAAATGTGCGCCGAGGCATAAAAAGAGCTCTGACCGCAGCCAAACCCCCTCGTAACCCCCTTGGACCGTAGCCCCCCATACAACGCCACTGAATACAATGCAACGCCTATGCTCATATTTAGCAGCAGATAAAATGAAGTGCTGCTCGACTTACACTGTCCCTGCCTAATGCCAAATGTAAATATCAATTTGTTTCTAAATGTCGTACCCTTTTCAGTTAGTTTTTGGGGCGGTACGAGCATAATCAATACATAAATTTGTCCTAAAAACGAGCAGAAAACGACCCAAAAAAGAAAGACTGAACTATACAAAGTAACTCGAATTACAGAAACGACGACGAAGAGTCAGAGGCCCGAGTAATAACAATGACAGTAACGCCCCCGCTCTATCTCTCTCTCTCTCCTGCTCACCCCCTCTCTCTTGCTGTTCCACCCACAGAAAATAAACAAGTATAATGTACCGCCAAAAGCATAGACAGCTTGGCTCAGAATCAGCATCACATATAATATATCCCCATATATAACGTAGTGAAGAGCGTAAATGTTGCGCGATATTTCTGGGAGAGCGAGAAATGCGCTGACAAAGCACGTTTCGCCTGTAATTGCATCTGTATGCGTAGGTGCGTGAGTCTGTGTGTGCATGTGTGTGTGCAAACAAATGTATCTTACTAAAAGTACTTTGAACAAATTAAAATTTGTTTTTGTTGGTATGCTCGGAGAATTTCTATTATCACACGTCTGTCGCTGCTGGCGTTGTTGCTGCTGCTGCAATTAGATTTAGTAACTGGGCCAAATCAGCGAGCGTTTTTCTCTCTACTTTTTTGCTCTCGAATTTGTAATGGGGAGCTGCTGCTGCTGGCCTGAGATTTAGGGGCTATTACGGTCTTTGCTTTGCTCAACTGTTTCGTCTCGTTGTCGTTGTCGTTTCGCTAGTGCCCCAATTTCAATTGGTTACGCACACACACACAAACCCACACACACATACAAAGCAGCAGCAGAAAAAGGCAACCCTGCATTTTGGGGTTGCTATCATCTACTCAAAATTAGGCCAAACGTTGCGCACACACACCGAGATATTCGTATTTAAATAAAACTGACATTTTGACAGGTGCAAACGATGCGACAGAGCCATAAGAGACGAGAAAAAAAAGCCGAACACAAAAGCTGAAGTGGAAGAACAAAAAAAGTTCGGAAACAATTGTTTCCCCAAATAGCGCTAATAACACTAACCTTTTTGGTACTTAGAATTCGACTCTGCCCTCGTCAGTTGTTGCAATGAGGCACGAACGCAAGGCACGAGCGAACACGAATTCACGACAGCACGACTAAACTTTCAGGTGCAAGTTTTCTTTTGCGCTTGTGTGCGTGCGTTACATTTCCGGGGGTGAAGAAGGTAGGCCGTCTCACTCACTCACTCGCGAGAGATTCTGTGACGTATATGGCACTCTTGTATTTTTCTTTTCCTCTTTTATTTTTTCTCTTTTTGTTTTTCTGCAACAGCAGCAGCAACAAAAATTCCTTTACTGTGGCAGGGAATTTTTTCCTCACTTTATGTAAATGGCGATGCGAGAGTTTTAAGTAGATTTTGCATATTTTTTATCCATATTTATGAATTACAATATGAATTATTTTCTCACTCTATACACACACTTTTTGAGAAGCCACTAAGAACTTTACTAGTTTACACGCAAATACACGAACACACGGACTATTTTCTTTTTACATAAATTTAAATTACACTTGAAATTTGGATTTAATAAAAACACAATGTTTACACTACAATTTTTCTAGCTTCATTTCCAATAAATATTTTTTATCCGGATTTGGAAAAACAGCTCCGTCCGCTCACTAGAGCGACGATTGTGAGACTGACTGAAAACTGAAATTTTCTTTACAACAAGCTTGTCTTGCCGTCGCCGTCGTTGACGTTGTAGTCGTCGCTTGCTTTTCCGACACAAACTCAAGCGCACGACGAAAAATCAATCATTTTCGGTTGTTTTGCTTTCGTACGTTCTTTCGTGCTTTTGTGTCAGAACATACAACAACAACAAAGCGCGACAGCTGCTTAGAACGAAGAGTTGCCAATTAGGCGTAACAGCAGATGTACGCGATACATCGATATATTGATAATAGCTAACATACGACAGAGCATAATTAAATGTATTACAAAGAGAGTACATTTTAAAATATTACATAAATTTTACAGCTTTGCCCATAATCATGTAAATATTCTAAACAGTCTGGCAACACCGCTACCAACTGCAGTTATAGTACGCCAGGCAAAACAGAATGCAGAAACAAACGAATTACATAAAAGAGCGCTACTTACAATAACAACGTCAACGTCGCTCCTTCTTCGCTTTTATTTTAGCACCAACATCAGCTGCGTCTTATGAACGTCGTACACAAAATCACACACACACTCGCGCGCGAACGCTATTGCTGTTCTCTTTCTTTGGTTTCTTGCCTTTGTGTTATTCACTAATGTTTACAAAATATATGTATTCGCACCCTTTTGCTTATCTCCCCTTTAGAAAAAGTTGTGTAGGTTTTTAAATGTTTTCCACTAAATTATGTACATTATATTTTTTTTCGTTTTTCTGTGTAAATTTTTATACAAATTTTCCTATACAACTACGATTGCTGCTCGGGCAAGCACTCGACCTGCAACTAAACATTACAATAAGCTTTTTACAGCTGATTCTCCGCCTACTCGATTACTTGCTGTTATCGTTGCTTCCGCACTGATTCGATAAATTAAATCGGCGCATTTGCATATTTTGAAATCGATTAAATTAATAAATTAAAGTAAATACATTTACACACGGTACATGCTGTTCTGGGAAATTTGTATTAATGTGTGTACTTAATCTTTAAATCAGACAATAACTTGAATATACTGCAAATTGTTAGCGATTCGCTTGATGTCTGTGTAAACATGAACACGATTGGGAAGCACATAAAACGTCGTAAATTATTCATGAAGACCGGTTTCTTGATAAGCAAATCTTTCTTTAGAGCTCAATCTTAGCTTTGTGCGCATTTGTGATTCTCAGCACCTTCGAGATGCACGAATCTCCCTTTGTTTTCCGTAGCTTTGTGCTACTTTGCCTGACGCTTGGGAGCAGTGCCTACGAGGTGCCCAAGGCTAAGATAGATGTCTACTATCCCAAGGGATTTGAGGTGTCCATACCTCACGAGGAGGGAATAACCCTATTTGCCTTCCATGGCAAGCTCAACGAGGAAATGGAAGGCCTGGAGGCTGGATTCTGGGCGCGCGACATTGTCAAGATGAAAAACGGACGTTGGACTTTCCGTGACCGTCAGGCGATGCTAAAACCAGGCGATGTACTATATTATTGGACCTATGTTATCTACAACGGTTTGGGTTATCGCGAAGACGACGGCGCATTTACAGTAACTGCATACAATGGGAGCGCGCCAAGCAACCCGTCGACGAATACGAATACGAATACGCCCGTGCAGGTTAATCCACCTCCACAGACGGATCCCATGGACATTGACATTCGCATAAATTGTGAGACACCAAAGACCCAGGTCAATGGAATTCCCGTTCGTTGTGCTCATCAGCTTGTATTCACCGACGACTTTAATGGGGCCAAGCTGGACGCAGCTAAATGGCAAGTGGAGCATCGTTTCTCTGGCGCTCCTGACTACGAGTTCAACATATACGTGAATGATGCATCCCAAACACTGAGTGTTTCAGGCGGACACGTCAATCTGCAGCCGTATTCCACCAAACGTTTGTACAAACAGAATCTGGACTCCAAACTGGATTTGGGGAGCGAATGCACCGGCGAGAAGAACACTGCGGAATGTGTGCGCGATGCTAGGAATAGAAACAGACCCGACAAGTTGCCTCCACTGGTGTCCGCCCAGTTCTCCAGTAAGCAGAGCTTCACCTTCAAGTACGGACGAGTGGAGGTGCGGGCTAAGATGCCGAAAGCCAAGTATTTGGTTCCCCAAATGTGGCTGCAGCCCAAGACTCATGCTTATGGCCGGGATGACTATCAGTCGGGTCAGCTGAGGATTGCCTATACCAGAAAATCAGCTACTGACCAGTTGGATCTCTATGCGGGAGCCGTGTTAAATGCCAACGAACCTCTTCGATCTACTAAATTGTGTCACAAGCTGGGATCCACTGACAGCACTCAGGATTGGGGAGATAGTTTCCACAACTATACCATGGAGTGGACGCCACGGGAGATTAAATGGCTTGTGGATGGTCAAGAGATGTGCAGGAAGGGCAGCGACACTGGAGCATTTAGCGAAACTTCAGTTACAAACAAACATTTGCCCAATTCTGACGAACTGGAGAAAGGCACGGGAATCGCACCCTTTGACCAGGAGTTCTATTTGACTTTTGGACTCAGCGTTGCAGGATTCAACGAGTTCTTCTACGACTCAGATAAGCCTTGGCATGAGGCAGAGCCCCGAGCAATGACCGATTTCTGGAAGACTATCAAGTCGCAGCAGGACGCGTGGATAGCGGACGGACAGTTTAAAATAGATTCAGTTAAAGTTTATGCTCTGTAAACATCAATTCGCAATTCTATTTAAATATTCTGCAGCTGTTTAATTTTTCAGGAATGGTCACACTGCCACATATCGATAAGTAACAGCTGAACAGCTGTTCGTTCTGAGCGACTCAAAAGTAAGTGTTGTAAAATACTGTGACTTTTCTGTCTGTGTTTGTGTGTGTGAGTTGTTCACATAACCTGCTGCGGCGTTTGCCTATTGAAAAACATACAAAGGTAAAGAAGTTACAAAACAGCACCATTAAAGCCAATTTATAACTTAAAACCTATTACAAACACACAGCTCAAGACAAAATGCAAGCCACACGTTTAGTACTTCGTCAGCTGAGACGCCAAATCAATGTTCAACGGCATTACAGTGCTGCTGCTCCCGCCGCGGCTGCTGAGAAACTCGTGCCGCCGACTCCAGAAGGGGCCGCACGGCCACCAAATCCCAAGCTGGACAGTATTGTAAACAACATTGCTGCCCTCAACCTGCTGGAAGTCTCCGAACTGAGCACGCTGTTGAAGCAAAAACTCAACTTGCCAGAAACCGCATTTGCACCACAATTTGCCATGTCCGGACCTGCGCGAGGAGCTGCAGCAGAAGATGAAGAGGAGGCGGCACCAAAGAAAGTACAAACCTCATTCAAAGTCAAGCTGGTGAAGTTCGATGAGAAGCAGAAGGTGGCGCTGATCAAGGAGGTTAAAAATCTGCTGGAGGGCATGAATCTGGTGCAGGCGAAGAAGTTTGTTGAGAGTGCACCAACCGTGGTTAAGGAGGACATACCAAAGGACGAGGCCGAGAAGCTGAAGGAGGCGCTAGCAAAGGCGGGTGCTGTTATTGAAATTGAGTAAAGCTATTGCTAGTTATTTTGTTAAATAAATAAAAAAAAGAAAAACTAAACCATTGAAAATGTCACACAAATTAAGAACTGTTTTTTCTGCAACTTTGTTGCAACTTTCTACGGTTTCGCCCAGAAGACCATACACTTTTACTGTGCTTCCCAACATTAATTAGTTTCCAGCTAAAACTGCTAGTAGTTGGTTAGTGCAAGTTTGCTAATTAAAGTCGTGCGTATGCATCCAACTCCCTCCAACACACTCTCCACCGCTCTCCCTCTCTCTTTCACTCTGTCGCTACAACACGCGCAGCCGAAGTCTGCTTAACTAGCCGAATGCAGTCGTCAGTCGACGGAAGTGACGCGTTGCCGGCGTTGCCACTACAAGGCAATTTGTACCGTTACATCATCTGTAACAAAGACGATAGCGCCGCCCCGTGAGCTATTAATACATAAATTCAAATTGACCGACAAGTGGGAATAGACTAAGAGCAAACAAAACACAGCTCAGCTCTGCGCACTTTCTACGATCAATGAGCAGAATCATGGGACGATTTAAAGCCACGCGTGTTTCCAATAACATGCGTAGTAATTTTTTTCTATCTGTTATTTGTTTTTTTATTTGTCTGCCTTTGTAACACTTTCCACTCGCATGAGTCTCATTTGTTTTATTTGTTTGCTGTCGCTTAATAATGCTTTTACCACAATCATTATCAATGGCTTGGATTAAGAAAATGAACGAAATTGGCTTTGTGCGTGAACGCTCCAAATATTTGCAGGCATCGTCGAAATAAACTTCACACGATTCTTCTTGGAGCTGCATTCTCTGCCCGCTGACCGGCGTATAATGGAGGCTGATCCGCTGGCGTCGTTGTCTATCAATTAGCACCTCAGTCCCACCGTGACACAGTATGCCTCATAGGTTCGACCTGCCTCAGCTCAGTCTCAATCGGAACATAGACGCGACCACGACGTTCTCTCTCCGATCCAATCCGATCATATCGCATATAAACACTTATTATTTTGTTGCCTCGCTCGAGTGAAAACCGAAAGTGATCAAATCATCGTGATAATCATCACTCAGCATCAGCATCATCATCATCATGGTCTTTTCTGGCGGCAAACATTCCACGCGCATTTTGGCCATTATCGCCATCTTCTTCAGCAGTTACATTGTTGGCATTTACAGTGCGGCACGTGCCAGCAGCCAGCTGATTCAGCTGGACACCTCTACAACGCTCCACAATGCGACCTATAACCACACGGCACTGGATGAACTCGATCGTGGTGCGGGCCTGGCACGCAGTGGCTCCAGAACTCCACGGTGTAAGTAAAAGTCGGCTTAATCAATTCATATTGATCTTGGTCTCATGGTCTTATGTTTGAGTGCGATCCGTTTGTTTTGTCGTCGTTCATGGTTTATGTATGTATGTGGGTCACATCCCAATTATCACCCAGTGTGCAGGTTCCGTGCTGGACTCTTTAGTCTTAGCCACGCTCGCCTCGCCGCCGCATGACAACGCTTACGGTTTTGTACAAATTAACCCAGTGGAAATGTCCAACAAAGAAAATAAAGAGTTCTGCGGAATTCCAGAAAACTATCAATCCACACTGTAGTATTCCTTTCACTTTCGTTCAGTATGAGAGTTAGAGGCGTGCTAGTGACGAAAACTAGTTTAGGCATTCATTCATAATTAGTTCTTTCTTGTAACATTCTTTGGACGATAACTAATTCTAGTGATATCTACTTTATTCTTGTTTTTTCAAATTAATAGTATATTTTATTATATTTTTGTTTTTATATCCCAAAAGAGTCTAAAATTCTGATAAATTAAAGGATACATATTTCAATTAATTTTAAAGTATTTTCTTTAATCCTTGATTTTTTTTTACTATTTTTTAAATTTGACAAGACTTTAAAAAGGGTTTTTTTGCCCTTATTCTTTTCTTCTTCTATTATATTCCTTATATAATTCTCTGGTTTTTGTCCTTGTAGAATTTAGGAATTTGTTTCTAATTCTTTATCTTGGGAAAAGTTTGATTTACTTAGCTTACCAGGTTCCCATTTCCTGATTACTTAATTCTCACTTAATGCAAATATTTATATAAATATAGACTTTGTATATTTACTAAATCTTTTAGATATATCTCCAACAATATATCTTTAAAGTTTTCTTTAAACCTTAAAGATTTAAGATAGTTTCCCCTTTTTGAAAACTATTACCTTTTCCAAAATTTTTCCTATCCTTTCTTACAGTTCTTTGCTTAAACTGTACCTAAGCTAATTACCTTTAATTAATCTACTTTCATTTATCTTCTCAGGGTTCCCCTTCTACACCATCGGACGTTTCTCCAACGATCTGTGTCGTGGCAACAATCTGCTCATCGGCACGTGTCAGATCAACGGCGAGTGCAAGGACAACAATGGCGTTGCCGCTGGAAGTTGCTCCAGCATCACCAACCAGGCCGTGTGCTGCATATGTGAGTAACCTGTTATGATCCAGTTCAAGAGTTTCCCACTCATGAGATGGTGTCCTATTACAGATCAGCGCACTTGTGGCGCCAGCACGTCCTACAACAACACGTACTTCTACAACAACAACTATCCAGCGCCTTATGCCGGCGGTGGTCGCTGCTCGATTGTTATCAATCCACCGGATTCCACCATTTGCCAAGTGCGCATAGATTTCCTGGCCCTGTCGCTGGCACCACCAACTGGCGATGGTCTCTGCAGCACAGATGCACTGACCATAACTGGCGGTGCCTCCGCTGTGCCGACCATTTGTGGCGAGAACTCAGGTCAGCATGTATACGTGGACTTCAATGGAGTGAGTCCCATAACCATTTCGGTGGCCACGTCCGGTGGGTACACATTCAATCGTCAGTGGCAGTTCCAAATCCGCATGATGGCCTGCTCCTCCGCTACACTCGCTCCCGCCGGCTGCTTGCAGTACAACATGGAAACAAGTGGTACCATCGCTAGCTTCAATTACGTATCTGCTGCCTCCTCTGCACTCAATTCGATTGGTGTCCAGGGCACACGGCAATTGGCGAACATGCGTTATGGCATCTGCATACGCAAGGCGACGGGCATCTGCTCCATTACCTACAGTCAGGTCAGCTCAGATGCGTACTCGTTCACGATGACAAACGATGTGGGTGCCGTAGATCCCACGCTGCTGGCCACGTCGGCGGTGCAGAGTCAGGACTGCACCACGGACTACATCATAATACCGGCTCCCACACAGGGAGGTGTAAACATGCCCAGCGATAGGTTCTGCGGTCTGGGACTGGTGTCCACGACGAGTGCAGCCAAACCGTTTGTGGTTTACTCCGTTACAGATTCCAACGAGGAGATGGATATATCAAATCGGGGCTTCTACATATCCTACTCACAGAATGCGTGTCCGGTATTATAGTTTAACATTTAGATTACTAACTAAACTGTAATAAAAGACTTAAACCTATGCGATAAATAAACTATCTATTATCTATTTTTTATATACAATTATTAACAAAAAACAATTGGTAGTTAAATACTTTTACTGTACATAATTTAAGGGAATCACAGCAGGATTACGCCGCCAAAGTCTTTAGGTTACCAATCTCAGCCTCTAGCTCCTTGATCTGCAAGCAAACTCGAATAAAATTAATCAAACAGGGAAACTTCAAGTCAAAACTCACTCGATTCTGGAAGTGCACTTTGGTGGCATTGTCGGCCATGAGTTGAAAGGCCTCGTTGTCGATGCGGAGCTGATACTTTTGCAGTTCGTTGAGCAGCTTCTTCAGCTTTTTGCGGTTCTCCTTGACCATCTCCTCGCGCTGCTCACCCGCCAGTGCGGACTCGTCGTTCAGCGAAATGCCAAAGGAGCAAAGAGCTCCAGCAGTTGAAAAGAAGTTTAATTTCTTCTGGAATTTCGATTCCTCATTGAGCAGCTCCAGGTCCACGCCCTGGCAGCGAGTCAGCACTGCAATTTGACTGAGATGACGCCGCAGGATTTCCCTGGACTCGGCGTTTTGGGCAAATAGACATAGTTTGGGTGCATGTCGTTTGCTGATCTGATTGCGGCTCTTCACCTGCCGCACAGTTGAGCAAATGTTAACTATATCAGCAACCTCCGCCTCCAGTTTGGGGTCCTGGAACTGCGAGAGTTTCAGCTCCAGATTGAGTGGCACATGCTGCAGCAGTTCCGAGGCAACGAATGGAGTAAACGGCGCCATGGCCTGCAAGCCCCAGCTGAGACAGGCGGTCAAAGTGGCGACATTCACATAGGCACTGGCATCCCGCTTATTGATGGCATCCTTGGTGGTTTCCTGTGGGGCAGAAAGAGTAGTTAGAGCAGAGCTTAAAGTGGATAGCAAATCTTACCAGATAAACATCGCACAGGTTCTGATAGAAGAAGCTCTTGAGCGCAGCAGTGGCCAGATGGAAATTGTAGCTCTTGTAGCTGTCCGAGCATATGGACAAGGTTTCGGCCAGACGTCCAATGATCCAGCGATCCCACATGCTCAGCGTGACTCCTTCCATTGTCTCGAAATCGTGTAGAGTAATGCCTAGACTCTTGGCTGAACCCAGCGTGAAACGCATCGCTTGCCAGATCTTGTTAAGGAACAGTTTGTTCGTGTAGCAGGCATCCACATCAAAGTTGATGAAATGGTTCTTAATGTTGTGGCTCATTAGTGTGAAACGCAGTGCATCCGTGCCGCATTCTTGTATTCCCTTGGGAAACATTTTAGTCATGCCACTCATGGAGGTCTTCAGTTCGCTGGGCTTGATGATGCCGGCTGTGCAGGACTTCTGTAGAGTTGCCTTCAGGCTGTCCAAGCTGGCGCCTTGCACCACCTGTTGGGGCGCCACAATGTTGCCTAGGCTCTTGGACATCTTGCGGCCCTGGGCATCGCATACAATGCCGTTGAGTAGCACACGTCGGAAGGGAGCTTCGCCTGTTAGCTTCAGGCCCATCATCATCATGCGCGCCACCCAAAAGAAGAGTATGTCGTGGCCAGTTTGCATGATGTCTAGGGGATACTTCTCCTTGTATTCCTCCTTGGGCCAACCGGCCACGGAGAAGGGCAACAGTGCGGACGAGAACCAAGTGTCCAACACATCGGGGTCACGTGTCACCTTTAGCTCCTTGGATCCCAAAACATTGGCCGCCTTCTCGTATGCACTTGATTCATCGAGTGCTGCCACCCAGCAGCTGTTGCCCTTAGAGTCGAAGGCCTGATAGGCGGGCACTTGGTGTCCCCACCACAGCTGGCGAGAGATGCACCAATCCCGTGCATCCGACAGCCAACGCTCCCACTCCGTCTCATGGTTTTCCGGCAATATTTGCAGTCGTCCGCTGTGCAGCTCCGATAGCGCCGCCTTGGCCATTGATTTGGTATTAAGGAACCATTGTGGCACCAGCATGTACTCGATAATGTCCCTGGAACGCGAACAGATAGGCAGCTGCATTTGATGTCCACGCACCTGACGCAGCAGTTCCAATTGCTCCAGTCTTTCTATGATTTGATCACGAACTTCAAATCGGGACTTTCCTTGGAAGTCGGGATAATCCGCCACGATAGTGCCGCTCTCACTGAACACTTGCCGCAAGTTGAGTTTGTGACGTGTGGCAAGCTCAAAATCGAACTTATCATGGGCAGGAGTTATCTTCACAGCGCCAGTGCCAAACTCTTGGTCCACGGCGATGTCGAAGACCAAAGGAATCGTGTCTGGTCGAAAGGGATGCTGCAGTTTGACCTCATTGAGGTTGCGGTACTTGCTGTAGCGCGGATCATTTGGATGCACGGCAACGGCCACATCTCCCAGTATGGTTTCTGGTCGTGTGGTTGACACTACGATCTCCTCCTGCTTGCCATCGGGCTGAGATTCATCCACAATGCGATAGGCAAAGTCATAAATGCGTCCAAAGAGCACTTTCTGCTCATAGCCAGGAACAGCCATCTCTGTTGGCTCCTTGATATCCACAGTTTCCACCTCAATGTCGGATATGGCTGACCTCAGAGCACATGACCAGTTAACCAGTGAATTGCGACGCTCGATGAGACCCTCCTCGAAGAGTCGCATGAAGGCAACGTTCACCGCCTGAGCCTGTTGCTGGTCCATAGTAAAGTATTCCTTATTCCAGCTTAAGGAGCAACCCAATTGTTTAAGGTCATCCACAATGCCCGCTCCCTTTTCATCTTTCCACTTCCATACTTCATCCAGAAAGGCAGTTCGTCCGATCTCCTGACGAGTCACACCCTTTGTGGCCGCCAGTGTGCGTTCCACTACCACTTGGGTGGCAATGCCGGCATGATCTGTGCCTGGTATCCACTCCACGTTGTAGCCCAGCTGTTGGTGCTGGCGTGCAATCACATCCTGAACTGTGGCGTTTAAAGCGTGGCCCAAATGTAAATTTCCAGTCACGTTGGGAGGTGGCAACAACATGCGGTATGTGCCACGTTTGCAGCTCTTTGCTGGCCCATCTTTGTGCAGTTTTACTCGTTCCCAATACGCGTCCTCTACTTGGTTTGGCTGATAACCCGGCGCAATTTGCAGCTGGGTGTCTGCAGAGGCAACAAATTTACCGGTTGATCAATGAAAAATCGCATGGAACTCACCTTTGGATGTGCTGTAATAGAGGTGGGAGGTGACATTTCTAAATTTATGATGGCACAAGTGCTTGTGTTTAACTAAATTACGGTTAAAGACTTTAATAATTTGCATTATTCCAATTCCGTGGGCCTTTTGGCAGTTGTTTTGTTATGTCAACTGATTTGGTTCAGTGTGTACACAAATTATTTAGACCCGAAACTCGAAAGAAATTCAAACAGCTGATTGCTAATACAGAGTACGATAGTGTTATCGATAGGCGTCGAAACTATCGAACATGATTAAATCTCGGCGCGTGTGTTTATTTAAAACTGTTTTTTACATTTTATGTGCTTTTTTTGTATATTTGTGTGCATAAAAACGACCAAAGAGGAAGAGAAATGTAAGCATGTAAGTACATCCCGTATAACTAAGCCATGGCTGATACTCGCACCTGCTGACAATGGCTTGAGCGCCCCAGAGCAGCCCCAGTGCGAACTGCAACAGCTGCAGACGGGTTAAATAGCGTTTCCACCAAAGATACGGGTGCAAACGAGGCCCCAAAGCGCTGAGTGCATAATATCCATACATTATGATGTGCACAAATGAATTCATCAGCGCTGGTATAAAAGCTGCAAGCGAAAATGTCTTTAACAAACAGAGTTGTTCTTTGATAAAAAGTGTTTAACTTACTCGAACCGGTGGGTATCCACTTGACGACTATCCAGCAGATGACAAACATGCTGCTGTGATGATACAGGTGCAGGAATGTCAACTGCGAACGTTTCTTGCGCAGTATAAAGAAACCGGTGTCGGCAAACTCCAAAATTTTGGAAATATAAAACCACCAAAATGCGGCCGCAATCTGTCAAATAAGCCAATAACATAAAGTTAAATAGTTTTAGAGCAACTAGGGCTACCTACACGCATTTCGTTGTGGTCATAGCTGACTCTGCAGGGCTGGCACTTGGCGCTATAGTTAAGAGCCCGCGATGCCGTGAAAAGCTCCAGAAAGATGTGTCCATTGAGCAGGGACATGAGCAAATTGTACACAAAAAGTGGTATACGCAGCTCCAAAGGTTTCTGTCTGTAGCGTGAAGAGTTAATTGATAGACTTTCTTGCCTGCTTCTACCCACCTGGCCATCCATTTTGGCCCAAAGTGCACCAGCAGCCAGTACAGCAAGAGTATGGCAGCTGCATTCCAGGGTGAAGACACCAGGGGCCAGGCTTGTGTGCGCTCATCCGCCAGCTCAGCAAAGGGATAAGTGTTCAGCATAGGTATGCCAATTTTGGTTATGTTTTTGACCATTATTTAAGCCAAGAATGTGAGCAGTAACTAAGCGGGGCAGCATAACAAGTTGGCTTTTTATACACATGTCAATGCTGTTGACCTGGCCAGTGATGCGGAGCCGCTTAACCAGAAGTTGTTAGTATTGTACTTGACCCCCAGAACGATTGGAGCGTGATGAACTTGAAGAAAGTATTTAATAGGTTGGAAATATTGAGGTACATAAGCTGAAAATATTCTTAAAATTTGACTATATATCACTGGGTCATTAAATAATGATATATTTCTTCAACGTTCTCAGCTAAAGCCAAGCCAGAAATGGTTTCCATAGTTCGATATAAAAAATTATTTCAAGTTCTCAATCTCAAGTTTTCTTAAGAGACGTAAACTCATAATAAATCTGAAAAATAAAAAAAATTCTGATTTTTATTAAGCAAATATATTTAAATATCAGGAAATCATGTTTCAAAAGGACAAGTTTTTTAGTGTCAAGCTTTGAGGGTTCGATTTTTTCCTCTAGGGCTGTGTTTTATAAACAAGAACTTACTTCATTAAATCTTAAATTGAATATATTGAAAAATGGGATGAAATTCTTCATAATTTTTTTTCTACAAACTTTTTCACAGCAACTCTAGAAGCAACTCTGCTAATTGACATATAGTCCTATACCTAATTGCCAATATTAATTAACGTGTTGACTATTTAGTTTTGACTAAAAGTGGATAATTGTGTTAGGAATTTTTAAATTGTGCATGCCCAAAGGTAACTGCATTATTATATTTGCCTTATCAATAAAATTCTATACATTTATAAGGCTTTTATTTGTAGTACTATATTCTACTTATATCGCTGAAAGAGTGCAGTTATCTTGCAGTATTATTTGACATTGAAAAGTGCATAAATAAAACGTGGGAAAAAAGCAAACGTGAGTGGAAAATTAAAAGCCAAATGGTAAATAAACATTTGTCTAAGACATACAAAGGGAATTGCATGGCCAAAATGCGCGGCACCAAGTGGGGTATATTGGTTATGGGAGGGGGTTTGTAATGGGAACAGAATTTTGACTAAAGAGTAACTGTAGGTTATAAATAGGTTAATTATAAAGCAAATAGATATATTTTATATATATTTTTTTATACAAAATTTAATAAATTTTTTAAAAACAATTCTTAGACATGGACCTTGGAGTTCTTTATAATATAATATATATGATATTTTATAAAATAATAAATTAACTGGCAACTCCTCATAGGTTGTTATAGTTTTTACCCCGTAGTTTCCCAACAACTTTTCCCAGGGTATGTGTCAGTCGTTGCACTCTGCCTCATTGTTGCTGCTGCCAAATCCTAATGCCCTGTGAGCTTCTCCTGTCGCTGTTGCCGTTGCCAGCTGTTGTACTTTTCCAGCTCTTTGGCCATTTTCTTTGCTCCGACTTTTGCTTCCATTTTCTATTATTGTTTTCTTTATTTGTATTGCTGTACGTGTCTGCACCTAGGGCACTTTGTGTGCCCCCCTCCCCTGTCCCTACCACCTCGCCACCATTGAGGCAGCTGTGTCCAAAAGCTGTTAGCCAAAAGGGTTGGCCGGGCTGAAAGTGCAGCAGAAAGTTGGCTTTATCTGAATGAGAAATGTGGCAAAAAGCAAGAGTCAATTTTCATTAAAATAACGTCACAGTTGTCAGAGCCTCAAAATGGCATTTCAGCAATCCATGACCACACACACAGCCACCCACGCACACCACCGCACATAGACACACTCCAACACACACACACATAGCGTGCGGTTAACCGCTTTACTCTGCTTATCGGCAGGAAGAGGATGTTACTCTCGGTGTATAATGGAAGCCACTGTGTGTGTGTGTATGCTCATAATTAAGTTTGCACAAATTTAAACTAAGTAAATTAGAAATTCTATTTTTAATTTTTGTACCAAGTTTTACACTGTATAATAACACACGCTACCAGGGTATAGTTCACTATATTTTTTTGCTCAAAGACATGACATTTTGAATAAATTATTTGCGACAATGATAATATTTTTGATAGATTCGCCCGATGTGCTCAATGATGTCATGCTGCAGTTCAGCTGTCCCGCTCTCCAACTGCCCAACTGTCCACCTGTCTGCTTAATGGAGTCCTTATGTGGTCAGGCAGGGGGGCAGTGTCTAGTAGCCAGAGGTGTGTGTCTCTCTGTCTGCAGTTTGAGTTTTATCGCGCTGACATTGTCGCCCCATGCGCCGAGTGCCGAGTGCCCGAGCTCCACGTGAGTTATTAAATAGATTACAGTTTTGTGTTCGGTAGCTTTGCATCTGTGTGTAGCATGTAGAGCTATTCACAATGTGTCACTGAACATGTCCAGCAGTTTGCAGTGTGCCCACAGAGCATTCATTCACTCACACACTCGCACACTCAAACAATACCCGCGTTGGCTGAGCTCATGCATGAGCGATTCATGAAATTGAGTTTCAGTTTTGTCAACTCTTGTGCCTTATGGCCTCATGGTCCATTGACGCGGCATCATCATTTCATTTTTTTCTCCTTTTCGGGGACTTACCAACAAAACGAATGTAAGCAGCACTAAATAAAAGCGATAACTCAAATGAACTATGTTTGTAAACTCTGCTGGTGTGTGTGCGAGTGTGAGTGTGGTGTGTGTGTAAAAAGTGCTTTTGGTTCAGCCAAACGTAATCGAATTAATTTATTTTATTTTATTTAAAGCACTTAAAGCTTGGCTAATGCAATTTAAGCTATGAATTTTGCTATTAAAATGCACTAATTTAATCATAGAAAATTTTATTATAAATTTATTAATTTATACCGAAGTTATGTCGAGGCTTTCTATACTTATATCTAATATTTAAAGTCACAACTATTTGTGTAGTGCCCGTTCCAACATTTAATTAAAATAGTTTTTATGGAAGCGACTAAGGGAAGTGTCTTATTTAAAAATGGTTTTAAAACTATGTTTAAACCTTTGTTTATTTAATTAAATTTATTTGGGGTTTAATTTAATGCCTTTAAAATACACTTTGTAAATTTAATCGAAATTCTTTATTTAACGCTCTTGAAGTTACTTAGAAAGTTGTGCATAGTTGGCATTTTTTTTATTAATTTTTTTAAAACATATATAAAATATATTAATATTTGTTCTTGTCTTAAAATTTATATTTCTTTTTACACCCGTTACTCTTAGAGCAAGTTGTAGATTTCAAGTTCTTGTTTTATATTACTTAGATTAAGAAAAAATAAATGTTAAAAGAACAATTATAAAATACGTTATTTAAAAAGATATATACTTTATGTGGTCTGCCACGCCTTCTTCTGCCTGTTACATACTTTTGAACAAACCCAATATACTCTTGCAGAGAGTATAAAAGTAATCTAGAAATCGTTAAGGTCAGTTTGTATTTTTATTTTAAATCTTCTTAGCAAAAAGCTGTGTTGTTATCTGAAAATTAATATAGTTCAAGTTAAAATTAATTAGTTTAATACATTTATTGTTTAAATAACCCCATTTCCGCCCCTTTTTGTATTCATACCCAATTTATGTAGTGTGTTTTTTATATGCTCTTAAAACGCATTCCACTCTTATTTACGAACTGCCCGAACCACATTGAAATTAACCATTTAAAATCGTTTGTTTGTAAATTTAACAAAAGTTTTAACTTTGTTTTATTTTATCCCTTTTTCAATTGAATTTCTGCCATTTTCGTGGCATATCAATTTTCAGTCAGCAGTTCGAAATTGCAGCTGCTGTCTGTGGTCATGTCATAAAGCAAACTGTCCTGCCAACGATGTCCTGCTCCTGCTCGGCTTTCTCCACTTAATGGTGCTCCATGTGCAGTTGTTGTCCACCTCCTCCTTGTTGTTGTGGCTACTGTGGCAGGTCGATGGTCATCTAGTCTGACCATTGCACTCGCCTGGTCAAGTTTGCTGCACTTCCAGTTCCACTTCCACTTCCAGTTCCTGTTGCTCAAGCTCAATGGAAATGTGACAAACTAAAGGAGATGCATTTTTGAAAAGTGTCTGCCAAAGGATTTATTACAACTATTGGTAGTTGTAGAGCACTTGAAGTCCCTGTAGTTGGAGTTGGAGTATATAAATTGCCATGGCAATATTTGCTCTTGTTGCCTCAATCTACCTATTGCAGTCATTTTTTTGTGTAGTACTTTGTCTGCAACATGCAACGTGCTACACACAACACAATTTCAGGGTGCAACTGTGCGTGGCAAAGTGTGCAACATATTTTATTTTTGTGTCTTCGTTTGTGGCGTTTCCTTTGCTTTTCTCCGCTTTTCTCTGCTTTTCTTTTATTTCACTTCATTTCTCTTGTGGCGCCAGTGGCGTTGTCACAACACTTTGATACGCGTTATTTACAATACATTTGTCTTGGCTTCGGTTTGTGGCACTACCTGTGCAGGTGGGTGCAGTTGCAGCTGCAACACAGCAACTTTATTACGCTCACGCTTTTATTGCTCACTCGATTCCAGTTGAAAGTCGATTTGATGGCAGCAAAATAAATGAATGGAATTTCAACTTCAACTTAATCTTGCAAACAGTGAAAATATTGTATTGTTTCACTTATTTGTCTGCTAGTCCGTTGAAGTGAAGTTGGCTTAAACAATTGCCAATCTATCAGCTGTCTGAAGGAAACTTCCACTTGTCTCCTAATTTTGCTTAATGAATTTAATTAAATTTAAGTGAATTAAGTGCTGCAAATATTAATTGCATTTTAATGACTTTATGCTGCTGAATATGGCGACACAAAGCCATTAAACTGATTAGTTGTTACACAGGTATTGACACCTTGGGGCTCGGCACAACTAGCACAAGCTGCTGGGGGATACAAGTTTCACTCTGCTTCACTCTCTTTCTCCCTCTTTCTTTCCGTTTTGCTAGTCTCCAAAGTCCTTTATTGCCATGTGAACTCCATGTTCTGCTGCAAAAACTGGCATATTGGCAGTTCCAAGTCACTTTCAGTTTGGCCAAAAAGTTAAAAAAAAAAAAGGAATCGAACAATTGGCAGTTTCACAAAATAAGTTGAATGTGGCCTGTGGCCAAAACAGCCGACACAGCAGATATATCTATATATGTACTATAAGTAATGCCCAATACCCAGTGGGCAGCAACTGAAACAACCACAGCAGCAGCACCACCAAATTGAACCACAAACCTCGCACCACCAACGACTCCCCAATTGGACAATAAAACAAATCGCATAGAATTTCACTTCATTTTCCTGGGCACTTCCTTGGCGACGTTGTTTCTCCCCTTCCCCTATAACAGTGTTGGTAAAATCACTGTTTAATTAAGTTATAAAAATGTTTGCCTCATTTTCCCGCTCTTCGTTTACTCTATCTTAAATTGAGCTACTAAGTGTAGTTTAATTACTTATATTTGTGGCTCATAATTGGCAATAAGTTGTGGCTTACTTCCTCAATTATTTCGAGAGTTTAAAAACTACTTTATACAGACTTTGGCCATATCAGCTGTACTCATATATTGCTAAAAGTTGTTATCAAAGGGATTTCATAAGACTTTTATGCTGTTTAAATATAGTACTTAAGTTAAAGTTTTCTATTGAGACATTTAAATAATATTGTGCTGAGATTTTGCTTTCTTGGGGGGCACAAAATATTTATGTGTTTTATTTTGTGTAATTTGGAAAATTCGCCTGAGCTCGTGCAACTTATTTTACAACTTCTTTATCCGTTTCCTTATGTGAATGTGCATGCAGTAGCTTAAGTCGTGCTCCGCCCATAGGGAGTAAGGGAGTTGTAGGGACAAAAGAAAGGGACGTAGCTTAACTCGTGGGTTATAAGTTTTCAAAGTCAGGCAGGAGCTGGAACGTCTTCTTGCAACTTGTGCTTGCCACTGAAATTTATCAGAGCACATCGTCTGCTTTCATGAATTACGAATGCAAGCAAGCATTGTGTGCCCAGTGCGTCACGCAGCGTGTGTGTGCGAGAGAGAGTGTGTGTGTGTGTGTGTATTGGTTTATGTCCAGCGTGTGTTGTTTTGTGGCCAAAATGCGAGTGTGGCGCGCGTGTGGCATGAAAAATGCTTCGCTTGGGGCGCTGCGTTTGCACTTTGCAGCAAACAGCAATTTTTAAATGCCTTTCAAATGCAATTCCCTGCAACTCCAGACCAGAGGACAATGACCGCCACTAAATCTTGGCTCCTTATCAAAATACACACACACACAGACACATAAGTTACCCAAGAGTTATGTTAGTCCCAGCTCAATTTCGCTAGCCACTCTGGACATACCCACAAAACACTCGTTAACGCAGCTCTAACGTGGCCTAAGTTGCGTAATTACGACAAACATGCCAAGTGTTTGATTGAAGGAATTGATCGCATCCAAATGCAAATTCAATTATGCTGCCCCCCCCCACACAACCCAATCATGTTTAAGACGATGATGACGTTGTCCAGCCAGCTGAGGAGAGAGAGGTAACTTCAATTGTCGCGAGGCTCGTGAGGTGTGCGACTAATTGGCTTGTTCTTTGGAAATTAATTCAATGCTAATTACTGGCTAACATGCACACAATAAACGCAAATATAATTGCGCAACTACAACAACAATGGCCCAAACAAAGCAGCCAATTAAAGTTGCATAACGCTTAATTGAGTTTCGTTATGATATTCGATTTTCTATTCATGTATTCGATTTTTTTCGGCATGCCCTTGTTGTAATTTCAATTAAATTCGGCAGCCCAATTTAAATTGACTGCTGTTTTGATTTCGGGATATGCTTGATTTTGACTGTTTAGTTATGCAAACTAAATTGTATTAAATTTAGTAAATGAAATATGCATGAGGCTAAAGCGAAAGCTGCAGCCAAATCGAGGTCATTATTGTTAATTGAGTGCACTGCAAATTGGTTAATTTCTGGCAATTAAACATTTTATTCTAATTTGTGCGCAGTTTGAAGAGCCCATCATGATTGCCTACAAATTGTTTAGTTGAAAAGGAATCGTGGCTTTAATAAGCTGCTCAAGTAAACAGCAGCTCGACTAATGGAACTAAAGCGCTTTACACACACAATGCAACCGCCGCTTGACCCAGCAAATAACCAGCTTAACAGCAATAACAACATTAGCCAGCACCCCCGACCCCTCCCTATGCCCAAAAACGACAAAAGACGACACACAGACCGAGTAAATCACAAAAGAACGGGCCACATCCGTTTCCGCAGCTGCAAACAATGCAAACTGCAATCACAACTGTTTCCCAGCTACCCAATGCTCACAACAAAGGGCAACAATGTAACTCACATTTCCAACGATCTGGCAGCACTGTCCACAACCATCACCACCACAGCGATAGCGATAACGATAACGACTGCGATCCCCGCAGTCGCCATGTTTTCTGTTACATTCCGACAAATTTCATAGCATACTTTCGCGCGCAGTCAGTAAATGACAATTGCAAAATGGATTGAAAGTTTTCAGATAGAACTTATTTGATTTTTAGGTTTTCGTTTTGCGAATTACGTACCACACTTATCAAATTACATGGCCAGGTTTGTGCTGCAGCTTTTATGCGTCTTGGCTTGGCAGTTGGCAGTTTGCGCCCCAACCTTCAGGCCCTGGCAAGAGCGGTTAAGAGCGGTAAAGTTTTGTACCTTTGGCAGCGTCAACAGCACAATAAAAAACAACAAGTTATTACCATTGCTTTTAGTAGTTTTTATAACTTTTACGACTTTTTAATAAAGTTGCAATGCATTTGCTTGTTGCTGTTGGCGCTGTCGGTTGCCGCTGCTCCTGGGTTGGAGCTCAAGACAAAGTTTCAAAGACCCCTCAGGCTGTAACTGAAACTTGGGTTGGGAGTTGGTGCCAAGTTGGCAATGTTTGTAATTTCACGCACACAAAAGCGCACACATATGTGTACATGTGTGCGTGTGTGCTTGGCACAAAGTGAGTTATGCCATGTCACACATACGCCACGTTTCCCGCTGCATTTAAGGCTTAAAGCGTGCTCGCTGACGGTCTAAGCCCCGGTAGCAAAGTCAAGCAGCAAACAGCAAATAACAAACAGCAAACAACAAACAATTGCAGGCAGCTCAGTGCCACAAGCCAATGATTGTGTGTTCCAGCACTGACAGAAATGCTAATTTGCCATGCAGACAGGAACACCAACAGCCACAGCAGCAGTTGCTTCTGATTATCGAAACGCATAACTTGAATTCTAGCCAAAAGTTTCCCAAACACAACTATCATAACAATGACAACAACAGCATCGAAAAAACAGTGGAAATAAAAGTAGAAAAAATAGAAATAGTGACTGTAAAATTCTTTTACTTGCCAAATGCATTTCCCATCACTTTGTGCTTCTTTGTTTGTCTTGTCGTAACTTTTAGCCACTTTTGCGCACATATTAAAATCTAGCCACAAAATGTCAAAGTAAAACCAAAAGTTATGTGCAAATTATGTGCGTCTTGCTGGCTTCCCATGTGTCTCGACTCCAACAACAACAGACAACAAAAAACTGCATTTGACAGCTTCAAGTCAGGCGATAAAATCGCATAAACTTTCATTTTTTACGTCTTTACAGCATTTGTTTTTTCAGTGAACCCTACTGAAAAAACAACTTGCTTGTGTATCCAGAACACCAGAACTTTTCTTGCTTTTACTTTCGCAGATCAATTTTATTTTATGCGAAAATATGGAAATTCTTTTGAATTAGTTTGCTGTTTTTGTGCTGTAAGTTTTATAGCTGCTGTAGTTTGATTTTAAACGTTTTCTATTTTTTTAAACGGATTTTTCCTATTTTTTGAAGCAGTTATATTTGTTTTTCTTAAAATGTGTCTTAGAGGAATATTTTCTGCTTTTGGAAACAGATTTTTAATGTTTTTGATTGTCTGTAGCTCTTGCTTTGGACGTTTACTGAAGTTTCTAGGTTTGAACTTCAAATTAGGTTTGGAAAGACCTCTTAAGCGTACTGAATACAAAGGAAATTATAATTATTATACGTTTTAAGTATCTAAACACAAGTTTAGTTATACATATAATAATTGTTATTTATTATAGGCATTGAAGGAGGGGTTTCTTACCACATAAAGTATATATATTCTTGGTCTGTCTGTCCGTCTGTTTCTATGCGAACTACTCTCTTAGTTTTAAAGCTATCTTAATGAAATTTGGTACAGATCTGTATTCTCTCTTCACACAGTTTTTATGTAAAAATCAGCCAGATCGGACCACTACGTCATATAGCTTCCATAGGAACAATTGATCGAAATGCTTGCAAATGTAAGAACATTTTCGGTGTCTATTGACCGATTTTAACCAAATTCACGCCATACGCATTTCTAATCGTTCTCCATATGTTAATTAAATTTCAGACAAATCGCACTACTAAATCATATAGCTCCCATAGGAACAATCGGTTGAAATGCTTTGTATGAAACTTTCAATTTCTAATCGTGTCCCATCTGTTGACCAAATTTCATCCAAATCGGAATTCAATATCATATGTATAGCTACATGCTAGAAATAATTGGTGATTGAAACCAAGTAAACGCGTTATGCATGACTGCAATGGTATTTAATCTTCGGCGAGCCGAAGATAACCGTTTTTTCTTAATTCTTTGTTAAAAATGTATACTTATAAAAGGATTGCTCTACTTGTATCGAGCATACAATTTTATTTTTCTAATTTTATTTCTAATTAAAATCTTTGAGTTTTTGCCAATTTCATTGGTTTTTATCAAAAGTTTAACACAAGTTGTTAGCTCGTTAGTTTTAAGTAATAATTACGCTTTTGGTTTTCCATGCTCAAATAGTGCTACACACATACACACACACCCACACACACACATACTTGTGCTGCTTCTTGTACCTTTTTGGAGTGTGCGCTGCGGTTTAAGCAGGCACTTAAGAGCGCGCATCAACGGGATCATCGGCAGTTGCAGCTGCAACTTCAGACTGTGGCACATGCTTAACGCTTGAGGCTGAAGGCGTGACGCTGGAAACCGCTAGAAGAAGAAGTAGGAGGAGGAGCAGAAGCAGCCCAAACTGTAATAAGGCAGCTCGTTTGTCTATCTCTGTCCTAAGCTGTCTCTGCCCGTCTCTCTCTGTCCCTGTCTGTCTCTGTCTCTACCTTTGCTGCTTGTTAACTTTTGCTCATTTGTGCAATGCGCCCTGAAATGCTTCAGCTGCAGCTGTACAGGTGCCAGGGAAGCTTCAACACGGCCATAAGTCAACTTGACAAGTGCCGGTAAAAGCAGCTTCGCTTTGCTAGACAATTTAGCCAAGAGGCGGCAGGTGGTAGGCGTGTTAGCCATTTGTGGGCAGTTGGTGGGTATGGGGGAGGGAGTGACAGCGCTTCTCTAAATTGAACAACAAATTGCAACGAGAGTAATATTAAGTAAATATTTAATTTGCAGCTGCAACTGACTGCTAAAAACTTTGGTAATTAAAAAACTTTTGCAACATTCCCCGAGAATTCCACAGACTTTTCGATTGCTGCAATTAAGTGACCATTTTAATGTGAAAGCGCTTTAAAGAGCATTAAAATGAAACTAGCAGACTGTCTACTGATTACCTAGGAGCATGTATGTGTATGTGTGTGTACATTTATACGCTGCACTTCCGTTAATACGCTTAACTTGTTAACTGTTAACGTTTATCGCTGCCAACAATTCCAGGCGTTCCTGCAAACGTGGGCTGTAGTTTAAAATCTCTTTCGGTTTTACAATAAATTTATGCACTTTGTGGAACGCTCTTTATTGACTGCTTAAATATGCATATCGTTAATCGCAAATATTGGTAAATTTGTGTGCAAAAGTGACAAAAGTGACCCAGTGAAAGGGTTTTTAGCGACCGTGTAAGTGCATGTCAATCATGTTTTCCTGCCAACGTCAACGAAAGTCAATTTCATTAAGAGCCAACATTTGTGGGACACAATGTGCACATTGTGCAATTTATGGACTGCTGCAAAATTGTGAAACTGTTTAAATTTCCAACATTAGACGATTTTGTATTTTGCAATTTGAATTAGTTAAATGGATGCAAATTTGCAACAGCAGTGAAGGCAGCTGAAATGTTGGCAATTGTCGCAAATGATTGTTGCAAATTGTCAACATCGATTGGCAATGAATGCCAATCAAAAATGCCACACAATTGGTCAACAGAGTTCGAGGTATTTGCTTATGTCGAGTGGGTGTGTGTGAGTGTGTGTGTGTACGTGTGTGCCGGAAACACCTGAGGTCACATCCTGTGCATGTGTGTGGCAGCAAAGTCATGTGAGCTGCAACTGCTGTCCATGTAAACACAGCAGCAAGCACAAAGCATACCCTGTAATTAAACGTGTTTAAATGTTTGTTTATTGGGGTTAATAATAAAGCGCTTGACGTGATACAGCACTGTTTATACCCTGTAATTGAGCGGACTTAACGGCTTTTAATCATGTTATTGAAAGGACTTAACTACTTAATTATATGTCAGTCCACTTGAAACAAAAGTGTGCTTATATTTTTAAACCATAAATGAAAAGGATTTTAAAGTGGGGAATTTAAGGGTATTCAATAATTTACTTTAATAATTTAAATAAATATTTAAGGCCTTAAACAAGCTAACCAATAAAGGCATAGTTGAAACTAAATGTCAGCACAATTTCAAGGTTTTTACAGCACAACTTAAGCGGTAAATAAATTTAGAAAAACTAGAGAAATATTTTCAAATGTTTTTTCTAGAGGAACTCGAAACAAAACTTGGCTGCGGAGATCTACAATAAATCCGTTATTTCTCTCTATTTTTGAACAACATTTTTTTTAAATACTCTTCAAATGTTGTACTTTTTATATTGAGTGTAATGAGTATTAATTCCAGAGCATCTACTGCTATATTTAAATAAATGCGCCCTGTGCAAAAATCGTTTATCGAATGGTATTCGCATTCATTCATTCGCAGATTGTCAATTAAATGGCTGCTCGGTGCGATTTGGTGCCCTCAAGCCATCAAGCAGAGCAGCGGAAACTTCATTTATTGGTTTGCGATCTGTGCTTGCCACAAATGCCATTTGTGGATGCCACCAAACTCATTTTAAACAAATAGAAGAACTCACAGCGGTGTCTGCTACGTCTAAAGTGTAAAATGTGGGCATCAAAGCTATTCCCTTTCATTTCATGCCATTGCTAGACATTCAGGACTTTCTACTCGTGTGTTTGTGTGTGTTTTTCGCTGCCTCAATCAATTTCAATTTATCAATTTTTACAATCAACTGATTTTATCAATTTTATGGCGCATTTTAAGAGCACACACACAGATAAATACTACTACATACTACCCACTTAGCGGCAAGAGCGCCTTGGGGCGTCCTGGCAAAAGGACATGCAAAGCAAGGAAATTTGACTGCCAAGCGCACGTCCACATAGACGCAGACTTGGAGCAAAAAGAGCACGACTAGAAACATGTCAATAAAATCAACAAATGCCGCTGGTACTTCTAGGAGTACCCACTACCCTCCACCCACTTTCCCCTCCTCTTCCCTTTCGGCCTTGTTTTCCACGCATGTAAATAAGCATTTCCCGCTGACTTCAATGTCGATTCATTGTTATTGCTCTTGGTGCGTGCTAGTTGTGGTTCCTACTTGTTATATAACCTATTTTGTTTTCCAATTTCTCTTTACTTCTTCAACTTCTCCATAGTTTGCGCAAGTGCTCGCTTATTAATCATACGCCATGTGCGCACAGCCAAAGAACTTCAAATAAATGCGCTTAATAACTCGGCAACGCTTTAATCATTCAAGTAGCTGAATTATTTTAAATATATATATTTTCTGTCTTACAAATTGGATGTTCGCTAATGAAATGTAATCCGATTTAATCGGATAACAATTTGCTCATAAAATGAAATTACAAATTGAAAAAAACTGGAGAAAACATTAAAAAGTTATTTAAATTTAAGGTTGATTCGCATTTTGGCTGCCGCAATTAACAGAAAATTTGTAGCCAAGACTTTATCATTATCACATGGCTCGAAAGCCTCATTTGCTTCATATTCAAAAGAGCGTCGGGGAGGGGTGAGGGGAGAAAGCGGGGAGTACTTTGGGCGGGGCAGCTGGTAGCGAGTCCAGAGACTTTGCACTAATTAAAGTCAACACTTGTTACTATGACCTCATTACACGCAAATCTGCTGGCGCTAAAGTTACCAAGAGTGCGCTAAGGAGCCCTAGGAGGGGAAGGCTGGCAAGGTAGGGGAGGGTGCTGGGCTGAGCTGAGGTGCTGCTCGGCACCTGGCGAATGTCTTCAAGTTGTGCGCGCCTGTTTCGACTCACTTTGTCTTTGTGCACCCGATACTTTTTCAAGTTCATTAGGGTAATGAAGCAGCCACAAACCCCTGGACCTAGGACCTGGCACCTACTGAGAACCAGCTCGGTATAAGCACGAAAAATATTCCTCTAAAAGAACAAAATAGTGAAAAAGCGAGCAAAAATATAGTTGTCTCTGTGTGTGTGTGTGTGTTTTTGTTTGTGTGTTTTTGTTTGTGTGTTTTTGTTTGTGTGTTTTACTTTATGGGCGCAATAAGTATGCGCCCTGTTGCCGCTTCTCCTATTTGGCTTTTTGCATAATGAATGGACATAAACATGGCACACAAACTTTTTCACAGTTTTGTAGTCGCCTCTGCCTCTCTTACCCGCTCTCTCTCTCGCTTTAGGCGCACATGGCCAGCAGCAAATCCTCCACACAATCCAACTCCCAGTTCCACTACTAGTTCCACTTTCTGTTACCGGAAGTGCCTCTTGCTTTGCTCGTTAAAGTTGGCCAAACAGCAGGTTTCCCCTTTGGAAAAGTGGCTGGGGCAGGGGTAGGGGAAGGGAGGGGAGTGGGAGTGGAGTGAGCATCTCAATTGGCTTCAGTTTAGTACCACATATACGACAATTTTGCCATATCTTCTTGGCGCAATTTGCTTAATTAATAATAAACTTTTCGACTGTTTTTATGGCAAAGTTTTGCCGCGCTAAAGGAAAATTAATTTTTTATTTTATTTGCCGCCTTTTGGCGTGCATAAAAGCCAATTGTTATTTAGAAAATACTCTTAAGAAGCTGTAGTAAATTATGGCTTTGTACAGAAATTGTAAAGAGAAATCAGTAAAAAGAGATGAATAATAATGTTGAAGAAATGTATGATAAAAACTGCCTAAAGAATGTCTGTCATTGATGACAGTTTCTACGATTACGGGGTATATTATAAGAAGCAAACATCTGAATTATATTGAAAAATTATACTTTAAAAAAGGGTTTAGGGATCAATTAGAATTGAGCTATCGTAGCAAATTTCATGCGAATTTTTGCGAATGGTTCCATTATAATTATTACCACCAAGTTTTTTTCGTATCGGACAACTATATCTTGTAGCATTCATAGGACAAATCGGTCAAAAATTCCTATTTTGTTGGGTAAAATGGACACTGTGGTACGGTACGGTGTCTTTTACAGTCGGTACGGTACGGTTAGGGGTCTTTTAAAGTCGGCTTCCCAGACTGTAGCCTTTCTTATTTTTTTTATAGAGAAATCAAAAGATGTTTTTAAATTATCATAATGATATCCCCATTAAAAAATCTCCTATAAATGGACTTAAACAGCTCTAAAAATATACAGTAGTTCCTAGTTTGTTGGCTTACAGGGTATATTTCTAAATGATATTATTACTTATTTATAAAACAATTCAAATCATTGTCAGTTAGTCAAATGTGTAATAAATTACATGTCGAATTTTGAGTTTATTTATGCGAGCAAAACAAATGTCAAGCGAAATGCCTAGCAGCTGTTAACTATACAAATATATGGAGGAATTCCGATTTAAGAGACCATAAGTTATAGTCTTTAATGGTGGGCATTAGATCAAACATCAGTTTTCAGTCTCTGCCACTTGTTGAAGCAATTTCATTTGCCAAATTTGCATTGCTACAAATGTGCATATTTATGAGGTGCAAGCTGAATGCTGAAAAGGGAGGAAAGAAAGGGGGAAGATGGGAAGTGATGGGTGAGAGGGGACAGAGGGAGAAGGAAAGACAGACAGTTTATGCCAAAAATAATTTCATGCTTCGCTTTTGACGTCTGATGCGATTCATCAGAGTGAACACAACAGAATGGAATATTCAAGGACAGTTGTGTTTAGTACCGTTGTTTATACCGTTATTGTTGTTGTTGTTGTTGGGAAATTTGTTGTTGTTTCAGCTGCTTGTTGTTGTCATTTCATTTGCTGCATTGCATGCTGTGTGCATTTGCATCGAAAGCTGCTTATGCATAACAAAAACCGCATTCGAATAATTTATAAGCAGCTCAAAACTTATGGAATTTTGATTGTTTATAAATTATACAACTGAATGCGTATTTTCGTATACAAAATATAAATAAATGAGTGCCGTAAAAAGGCAGTAAAAATGGCTTTTCTTTCATATTAACACAACTTGAATTGTGTTTTGTTTTTATACTTTGTGTAAATGGTTTTATTTATTTTGTGCAACTCCTTTATGGTCTAGGATTAACTTGATAGTCCTGGCATTCTTCAGGCAATTAGCTGCAGGGAATTAAATATAAATAACAAGATGTTGACCCGTCTGCCACCTTAAAGACAAACAAAAGACTTGGCCCAATCGGAATCTCGGCAGCTGCTGCTTCTGGGCGCAAAACTTTTGATTTTCCTCCTTTACTTTACTTCTTACTGTCCTCACATTAAATATAAATTAGGGCGTGTGTGTGTGCGAGTGGGTGTGGCAAAAGGTCAAAGGCAAGTTAAAGTTAAAGGAAAGCCAAGTACAAAAGCCTTGCATGCAAATGCCTTTTGTTATGCGTGTTGTTGTGCTTTTGACAGCCAAAGGATAATATTGATTGGAAGACAGGTGACTGGGGCAGGTGAGTGTCTAGTTGTTGTTGTTGTCGAGTTCTGTTTACATTCTGTTTGTTTGTCGGTCAAGTTACCAGGGCAACGACATTGAAACATGGCCTTTGTCTTCTAGCCAGACACACTCAGGGTCTTTGTGTGTGAGTGTGTGTTTGTTTGTGCTGGCTCTAATGACTTTTTAATTGAAGCACAAAATTCGGTAAATAAACAAGAGATACGAGTAGTTGGCTCAAAGGCCAGCAGTTCTCGTTTTGACTAACATATTATATTTTCTAATTAACTTTATCTACCGCATCTTCTGACAAGTTTCCATTGTGTGTAACGAGCTTAAAATTGATTAAATAAATTTAAATAAATGCATAACACACATTGGCAGTTATATTCCAGTGTTAATGATTTTGTAAACTAATTTTAAGAGTCATGAGCCAGTTTAGTTCTCATAAAGGGGCAATAAAATTACCACAAATTGCAAAAATATTGCAAAATAAACAGAAATAAATCGCTTTATAGCTTGCTCAACTTTTAGTTACCGCAGAAAAAATTTAATAGTTTTTAGTGTATTTTTTTAATAATAAATTTATTATATACCTTTACTTTCATTGCTTAGAACTATTTATATACAAATCTTTTTTATTGATCACCACACAACATCAAAAGACAGCTGTTTTCTAGCTTTTTAAATTCATATGCCGATGATATCACTTTGAAGTGGAAAGAGCATTTAATAATTCAAATTTTGACTAGACCTTCACATAGTTCAAATATACCCTTTTGTTGTTGGCAGTGGGGTATAATTGGCTGACAAACAGTTGGAATTACGCACTGAGTCTATCAAATAACTGCGGCTTCACATGGAGCACGTGGCGTATGCTTGACGATGTGGGTCATGTGGTTGACTTGGCAAACTTGCAGTTTTGTGGTTGCCACACTCATCAGGCATGCCATATCAGGGACTCAACTCTCGCAGGCCAAGTCAGCAGTGAGTCTATGAGCAAACACGCAGAGACAACTCATTAAATGTTACACTGAAAAAAGATAAGTCATTCGCTACATAAAATATATAAAATTGTTAAGAAATTCCAACAGTTAGTTCAGTTTTTATTCAGTAGTTAAACTTGCTAAGCCCAACTCTTGCCTCCGTTAGCTAGACTTCTTTACAGTGTAAGCCAAATCAATCAGTTTTGGCCGCTCTAACTAGTGCAAACTGTTAACAATAATTTTGGCTAACAAGCAGTATTCTTGGCTCTTCATGGGACGCCAAATTAAATGGAACTTGGCCACGTTTTACTGTTCAATTATTGTGGCATTTATAATTAAAGTTGCGTATGACATGGCTGGCGATTTGTGGCACAGTCTGCGTGACTGTTCCCCTAGCTGCTGCTCCTCCCCTTCTCCCTCCCCTTCACTGCTCTTTTGGTAGCCTTGGAAAGCGCTTTTGCCTTCGCAGTTAGTTTTGTGGTCACTGAAATGTTGGCCTGGCTTTTGTGCCTGCCGCTTTTAATTTAAAATGTACGTGACTTGTTTTAATTAGGAATACAGTACAAAAAACCAAAAAAATAGAAATAAGGCATACACACAAATTTATGGATATTTTTTCTGTTCTTTTCAGTTCTTTACTTTATTTCTTGTACTTTTTTTGCTGTTTTCTAGGCGCTGTCATGCAAATGTTGCATGTTTGCTGGCCAAAAATACTTAATTATGCTAAGAACACTTGAACAACTTTACTTCAAGTTTAAAAATCAGTCGATCGATGCTTTAGTTTAGAAAGTTAATTATAAAACAATTTGATTATATGTGCATTCACTTGAGTCTAATCGAAGTTTAACAAAGCCATCAAAGCAGCTAAAACAATAACAATAACAATGTTGTTGGCCTGGTCGAAAGTCGAATGATTATGCACACAAATTTTCAAGTGCTTTGGCCAAGTTTTCCGATAAAACGTCAGAACATTGCCACGAACAACAACAGGCAGCCGAACATTGTGCAGCTGTCGATGAGAAGGCTAAAACGAGTAGCCAAGAAACTTGTTAAATAAGACTTCTAAATTCATTTGCTCGCAAACGCAACTTAACACCAAGCAAAGCGCATAAAAAACTTCTGCCAAATAAAATGTAAAGAGGGGGAAAGTGGTAGAGACGCTGAACAACTTCATCAAACGACTGCGACGGGCATTCTTCTACTTTTTTGTTGGCCAAATGTTTTTCGGCAATCTGGGAAGCATAAAGAAAATAGCACAACTACAGCTCAAAAGTTGTACAAGCTGCTTCAACAGCTTAAATAAACAACGCAGCGCAGCTGCATGTCCTACTCTCCCTCACCGCCCCAAAAAGTATGCAACACTTTACATTTACCGCACGCCTGCTTGCCACGCCTTTAGTTTTCTTATTTCATTTCGGTTTCTTGGTTTTCCCTCTCTCTATATGTACAGGCACTTTCATTAAATATATGCATTGTAAATGCTGCCTGTGCCTTGTATTCATCTCCTGCCATCTTTCCCCCTCGCTACTTTGCATACTTCAACTGCTTATAACGCCTTGTAACGCCTTGTTTCCCCCACTCTCAATCTTCATCCCTCCCCCTGCTCATGCTTTAAGTAGACAACACTTTTGTTTGTCTAACAGCGCATTGTGATAAGAAACTTTTCCCCAACACAAAAAACTACAACTTTTCCGTTGTCATTTTCATGTTCGCCGCGCTTTTCATTTGTTCGCGTTAAATTATACACATTTCTATTTATTACCTAGCCATTTTGCCTAATAGTGTAACAAAAGCAACATGTCATTTAGCCAAATAGCACTTGTTAATGATTAATAACTGGTTTTTGTGCTTAGCTGGGCTAGTTGAATGTTTAGAGTAAGTTGTAGTGTTTTATTCAACTAAATTAGCTTAGTTTATATATCATATTTTTCATTATATTTATTAGTGACTGACTGGCTTTTGCCCTAAATACAGTTAGACACGAATAAGTTGAGCTCATTACAGTTGGTGAAATGTTGTTATTGTTACCAACTTTCCACATTTATTCCAACCTCTGACTATACATTTTTCATTTATTTAAATCTACAACTCTCAGCAGTCACTTGAGCATATTTTTTAGCTATTAATTAAGCTAATTGATGGCTGGCAAGTGTGCTTAACTGATTTGTTTATTGAACTCAACAGTTCTTGGGCCAGAACTCAATCTTGAAATTTGCATTGTTGTGTTTTCCTGGCTGTTGTCTTTTGATTGTCCTTTGGGCTGTCATTTGCTTCATTGTCAATTGTCTTTGTCGACTTTTCTTTTTATGACTTTTATTTGCAACACTTTTATTACCCCAGACGCGACCACGCCTACGCCAACAGTGAGGGCAGGGACAGGGAGGAAGGCAGAACAATGGTCGAGTCGAGTGTTTTTACAACTTAATTTGCAGTTTGTGTTGAGAAAACTGTAGAATGCTTTTAGGCGTGGTCTGACTTGACTGTTGTTCAGCTATTGTTGTTGCTTTTTGCTCTTCCAACTCACTTAATTGCTGTATGAAGTGGGAAATGAAGTCAAGTTGTGCCGAATTCGTTTCGTTTGTGTTTATTATTACTATTACTATAAATAAGTAAAGCGAGTGCTGGGCTTGCCCAATTGAAAGCCATTAGTGAAAACTGTCTAAACACATATACAAATTCACATATTTATAAGCTTATATAAGTGAACAGACACACGCTCGATTACGAAAGAAAGCAAGTTATATTCGCTCATTCTCTGGGGATGTTTCTTTTGGACTGTCTGTCGTGGCGCGTTAGCTTCGTTTGGCTAGCTATGAGCTTTTAATTAGCATTAAATTACTTTTATTTACATGCCACTGCTATCGAGGACTCAGACACACCCCAATTTGGGGGCTGAGTAGCATTCCCGTAGATTGCCTTTGGTCTGACAGCGTTGACCTTTCGCCTTGAGTCTGTTTCCCGCGGGAGCAGCGCTGATGAGTGATATGATCCTAAGCAGCTTTACACCAGAGTATTTGTTAATAGTATAAGCTATGATATATCTGCTAGCTGAAACATGTGCTCGCATTAAAACTCACACTCTAATTGACCCACAGTTCGTTCATAATTTTTTCTTCTGACTTGTAGTCTTTTTTGGGCAATAAAATCCATCACACCTTATCACACAAATCTCAGGCACATGCTTGAATTTTATGGCTGACATCAAAAAATTAACAGCCAATTAAAAAGAGGCACAAGTTTGCTGTCAATAAGAACCAGTATTTCATTAGGGGGCGTACGTGGCGTATGCGTAACACTTTAACTGCATAAATGCAAATTAAATAAATTGCTTTGAGCTGCAGACGGGCGAGCTAAAATGTCAAACTAGCAAACTATAAGCAGGCGGAGCACACACACACACACGTGGACTCTAAGACACACACACACACACACACACACACATGTTTACCCCGAGAAATTCGCCGTTTTTAATTAACGGCTCACAGAACTAAATTGAAAAATTTGATTAAAAACTTTTTATGCTGTTACGAAATGGCAAGAAATGAGATTTTCAAGTGCAGCTGAGTGTGTGTGTGTGTGGCTGAGTGCATGTGTGTGTAAAGTGTTAGTTAGGGAGCAAAGTTTTAGTTAGTTTGGCTTCACAAATGTTTTAACATTATTTTATTTGCAAAAAGCAAAAACACTCGCCACTTGCAGTCAGCGAAATTTATTTATATATGTTTGTCTGAGTGTGGGTGTGTGTGTGTGTGGTGCAGAGGGGCGTACATGGGCGTGGCGCATTAACACTTGTCGTGTCAGTGTCGCATGTCGTCGCTTGCAAGCTGTTAAACTAAATACAGGCTGTCTGGGCTTCTGCATGAGCACATCCATGAATGTTTCCCGGCTCAAATACACGTGTATGGTGTGTGTGTGTGTGTGTGAGTGTGGCTGCCTCCATGTGTGTTAGTGTGTGCAGCGAAGCTGAAACGCGCAGCACTCACGCTTTCCTGCTCCAAACACAGTGGAGTATATTATACTATGTACTTTTTATTTTGTACAGGGCATCTCGCTATGCAATTAGACCTTCTTCATTATACTAGTTTCCGTTTCAGTTTTAGTTTTTTTGTGGCAGCCAACTAATTTTTAAATGTGTTCTTCTTTAATTTCGAAACCCTGTTCGTTCTACTTATCTATTTTAATTATTAAGGAGCTGGAATAATCAAATATTCTGCCAAATTTATTTTTGTTTGCGCATTAAAAGTTGAATTTTATTTAGAGCTGTTTTGTTTGTAACATATTTTAATACAAAGTGTACTACAGCTTCTAAAATATACTTAAACCTTTCTTGTTCAATTTTTAATAGAGCTTATATTGGGATGATTAAAAAACAAAATATCGTAGGTAATAAAACTAAAAAGCTTCTGTTTATATGACGAATTTATGATTTTGTTCTAGAAAAATGTATATTTAATAATTTGTTCATTAAAGATTAATTATTAATATGTAGTGATTATATATACATATCCAATGAACTTATTTTCGAAAATTTCACAATGATCCATGCATTTTTTCAACTTGTACACGCATTTTAAGGTCGAATTGGCTAACATGTATCCACACGTGCTCGCCACTGTATATGTACTAGTATTAATTACCAATAAATTCTAAACCAAAATCTATAATATTTTAAATAATAAATAATTATTTATTTAATTTTAAAAGAAACATACAAACTCAACTAACACATTTAATTGTTCATTTGTAGTTGAGAGTTTAAATTTACATAAATATTATATACTTAAGTCTTATCATTTTTACTAGCTGTTCTTTAAGTTGATTTAAATAGATTTAATACATTTCTTATCTCAAATGAAAGCATTTTTACAGCTGATTAGAAATGCTTTTTAAATGTATACTCCAAGCAGTAATTAATACCCTTTCTTCCATAACTCCTGACAATTTAATCAACATGCCAGTTGAGATTGCTAACAAGATAGCTGTCAATTAATAATGAATTCCCTTGGCCGACCATTCATTTGATGTTAACTTGTCCAACAGACTACAAAGTAACTGACAAATAGTTGGTCTGATTGTCAGGTGCCGATGCTGCTGACAAATCAATGCGGAATTGATGAATGTTTGCCATTTGCCGAGAGTTCTCTGGTCTACATGAGGTCACGTGCGATTGTTTAGCATGCTTATTACAGCATTTTGTGGACAGGGGCATGTTTGGAAGTTGCAAGTCGTACGCTGTAAGCAGCAAGTTGCAGCTGTTTGAGTTCTATGCAATTTGCATTTACGAATGCCATGCAAATTACTGGCACATGATCAATGTGCCTGGTGTATGGTTGCATTTGTGAGAGACAGTTGGGTATATGCATGCAAATGAAAAGCGGAAATATTGGCACAAAATTCAAACACACTCGCAACGCGTCTCGCAAATTTTCGCGGTCGTTTTTCCCGGCCAAAAGTCAAAATGGAAGTCTCTGAGGAGACTGCAATTTCGTTCTTGTCGTGCATTTATTACGCATGCAAAGAATGCTCAACAGAGAGAGAGAGAGGGGGCAATAAGTGGGGTGAGGGGGAAAGAGAACGCCGTTGTCTGCTTGAAATTCATGACTGTTTAGTGCACATGCCGCATAATGTTGCATACATTTGCACAGCCGCGAATATTGCAGCTGCCGCAAGCGCTGCGACTGTTGTTGCACTCGTTTGTCTCTAAATAAGAAGCACAAATATGCAGCACACACACCAGAGTACACCCCAACACACACTCACACACTCATGTAAATATAGAGTGGTGCAATATTTATGTATTTTCGCCATAACGTGTGTGTTTGTGTGTGTAAGCTGTGCATTTATAGCTTTGACTTGTTTTGCATGCTAATTGCCTTTTATGCCACACTCCCATATACCCGGTCCGTGTGTGGCTGTGGGTGGCTGTGTGTCGGTCGCGGCTTTTCGCTTCATTAAGTGCAAAAATATGCGTCTATTCATTTGAGAAATTTAACATTATAAATTTTATTAGCTGTCGCAGTGGAAATTATACACAATTTTTAATTAGTTTGTTTATAAAACAGAAAATTTTATGTGAAAGAGTTAAAACTATTAGTAAGATTAAACGACTAAGCATTTGCCCACATTTCAGTGTGGAAATTTTATAATTAATGTTTTTTCTAAAGCATGCATCAATCATTAAAGCTTATAAAAGGGGAAAAAAACTTTGTTTCGGATTGCTGAATTGATTGCTTAGTATAAAAGTTAACAAATTACTGCTGCTGACTGGCAATTTAAACAAATGTTAAAATTTATTTATTAAAAATATTATTTATTTATTTTTAAACACACCTACTCGTAAAGAATTTTAATGAAATATTTATTCAGTTAAACTCCATAAAGTACACCTCAATTTTACACATCATTCTTGCTTTTTTTGAGCTACTTCGCAGCATTAAAATCAGCATATTTATCAAACTATTTAATTAAAATAAACACTTATTGTTTCACCCTTTATAATTTACTCCTTGATTTATTTTAGACTGCATTTATGGTGGTTAAAAAAACACAAAGTTAACTGCAATTCGTTGCATTATATAAACACAGGAGCAAAACTTGTTAGCCAACAGAAAGTTTTCGCTTTGATGAACTTGTTTAGCCTCGAAGCAAATAGCAAACTGAAGTAACGCAAGGTAAATACAGTTTCAAAGCGAAATGCAATTTTCAATTTACAATTTGCAATTTTATTAAATCTTGTGCAATTGAAGTTTCAATCTCGAGTCTTGTGTAATTTGCGCGCACGTGAGAAATGAACCGAAATTGATGAAGCACACGTAGCGTATACGTAACATAATCAATGCTGATCCGGTTTTGCAACCACGCCCCGTTACCTGCCGCCCAGCAGTGCTGTCTAATGGCATTGTGCATATTTCATTACATTAAGTGGCAAAACAACGCATAATCAACATGTTTCCCATGCCACTACAGCTATTTCTACACCTATTTCTGTACCTATTTCTGTTGCTGTTGCTGTTTCTGACACTGCACACAGCAGGTGGGCGTGGCATTTAATCCTCGCTTTTGTTACAGCACACACTACAATTGGGCTGATGCATGTCAGTAGCAGGGAAGGAGACAATTCATGTATTCCGTAAATGAGGCAAATATCGAAGTTTTACATTGCCTCTGGCTCCGTGTGTGCGATGGAGGGTGTGTGTGTGTGGGTGGGTGTGTGGGTGTGTGCGCTAATTGTGTGCCAAACACTTCGTATTTGCAACGCTTGTGGAATCGAGCCGAGAATGTGGCTAAAACATGCAGCACATTAGTAGCATAAGCAGCTAACAGCATTTGCATCTCATAATCTCACGACATCTGAGATGTCTGAGTTGTCTGTGCTGTCTGAGCTGTCTGACATCTAGGAACGTTTCAATTATATATACGAGCATGTAATGTTAATGGAAATCTGTGCATAATTCCATCATTTATTGCTGATACCATAACATTTGACACGCACTCGATTTGTACAGCCAAACAGAGCTAATTACGATCTTAGTCATTATATTTTCTTTTTCCGGCGATATCTGCTGCTCGGCTGACTGCAAGATTTATTTGCCATATAAACTGTGAACTACACAGCAGGTTAGCATCTCTGTAAACAAATTTTGGCTTGTTGAAATATTTGCAATTTTTCTACATATCAAGCGAGTGCAGCAGAAGCTGTGAAAATCTGAATATTTCCCAAACCAAATAAATTTGCAATGAAACAAGTAGCCAACAAAACCCTGTGGATATTATACGAGTGCTGTTGAAATCTGGTAAATAAACAACTAATTGGTTGAAGTAAGCTGCACTGAAAGGTACACTTTTAAAATAAATACGTTAGAGAAATTCTATTTTAGATTTTATAAAATGATTCATGTTTCATACGCTACAATTTATTAACAAATAATCCCATAATTCCCTGATACAAAATCAGTTTATTTCCTGGAATTAAAAATTACTATTTCACTGCTTATTTCTGTGGATTTCCAAGTAATCAATATTGTAAACCCTTTATTACACAAATAAAAAAAAATAGTTCCATGTATTCCTATATTAATCACTTTCATGATGAGTCTCGACTATGACGAGTTTTAAAGTCTGTTCTTAAACTATCAGCTTAGTTATTAAATCTTTTCTTTCTTCTCTAAATTATAATGCTTTATGGAATTGGCTTTAAAACTCAATGAAGCGTTCCCTTAAACTAATGCTTAAACGTTCAAAGGCTTTGCATATTTGCATTTTTGTCATTCCTGTGAAAAACCCCTTAAGATTAGCACAAACCATAAATTCATTTAAGTCTGTCTAATCCTGGCTCACACGGACACACACACACATGCACACGCAAACACATAGGAATATTAGTTTGAAAATTGCCCAGGACCACGAAGAGGTAAAAGGCAAAAAAGTGAGAAAGGGAAAGAGAGGAAGGGAATAGGAGTGCTGGAAAGTGTATTTGCTTTAAAAATTTGCATGCAATGCTCTTGTAAATTTATTTATGACTTTTGCATTGTACATGGCAAAATTGTGCAGTGTGTCTGGTATTCAGAATTCCGAATTTTGTATAAAGTATTTGCATTGTCTTGGCAAAATATGACTTTTCTCGCTCATGCATATTTACATTTACCGCTTTAACCTTTGTGTTTTATATCCCATTATTGGCCAAAACAAACACAGAAATCTTAAATATAAAAGTGGCGGAATTTTTGTATTTTTAAGTCTATTTTTTTTTTAAGGAAAATCCAATGAAAGTTTTCATTTTTTGAATCAACAAATAATCAATAAAGATTTGTTTGCTAACCATTATATTTAGCCAGATGTCGTTACTACGTGTGTGGCATGGACTGACGCACTTTCAGCATAAAATTTTCGAAATTCGCAAAATGCTAAATCAAATTCCTTTGCTGTGTTTACAGTAGTCGGGAAGCGGCGAAGAGATAAATATTCGTGATGCGATAATTAACATTTTAAATGATTGCTATTTTTGGGCGTGAAATGAAGGCAAACATAAACAATGCACTAACAAAAATAGCTTAACAGTTTTTGGCTAAGGAAAATTGTAGAAAAATCCCCAAAAGTTTATGTATTTCAAGTGCAAGCACGTTAATAATGAAACAAAAATAAAAAATAATTGGCCAATTCGAAAGCGTTTATAATCAGATTTCAAAGAGGCAATCGTTAAAGTTAAATTTAATGCACACTTTTTGAATATTTATAGTGTTTTCTTATCGTTTGATGTTTGACACGCACTTAACGATAGTGCTAATCTTACGAGTGCATTGACAAGTGAATGATGCGGCAAATTGAGCACAGGGCGCTAAGTCCAAAGCGAACGAAGAGTTGTCATTGGGTATGAAAAGGGAAAGTCATCAGCCACGCGCTCGCTCCCTGTCGCTCTCACGGTCACACTCTCTCGCTCTCACGGCCAAACGCTCTCACGCTAGAACTATTTACGCTCTCTTTGATTGCAGCTGAGACGTGGACTGCCTATAAAGAGAGCCATTACTTGCTCTACAATTTGTATGCCGTTTTATATTTGATAAAAACGTAAATGTTTTTTTTTTTTTTTGTTTACTTTGTTATCGTTGGATCTTTGCTCTCAACGCCGCGCTGCCCTCTGTCATCTGTAGACAAAGTAAAAGAACACTCAGCGTTACACTCATCGGAATTATGATTGGAAAGGGAATGGAAATGGGAAGAGGAACGAGAATCGGTTTCGGATTCGAATGTGAGTTCTGCTCATTCGAATGCCGACTGCGATCAGTCTGTGGGACGCGTGTTCAGCGTATATATCGCGGTACGGAAAACTACGGAAAGAATTCTAGAAACACACAACTGAAACCGAAACTGATTTTTAAACACACGGTAAATTAAATGTGAACTTTAAATTTAAATAAATAACAACTTTTTTACCAAAACAAACTCGTTAAATCAAATTAAAATAATAATGTTATGCAAATTAATTTGTTGATATCTGACACAGACACAAAACAAACAATTTGCCTGTTCAGCTAAAAAGCATTAAAAAAAACAAAGTGAATTCGCATATTGAAGCACTTAAATTTCACAAAGAAGATAACTTTGCATGCAAATTAAAAGCCAATTTAAACTTAATAGTTGTGTTAGTCGCTGTGACTTTGTTTGTGCTCCTCATTGTGCTCCAAATTTGTGTAAAAGGTTTAAATTTGAAGACGTGGTGGGGCGTGTTTGAAGCACCGAAACAGCTGACTGAGCTCCAGAGCATAAACCAGCTGATTTTTATTTATATTTGCTCTTCCATTTGGTCCCCTCAGAGTTCATTAGCCCAGAGATCAGTTGTCTCAGTTTTATGCTCTTATACTTGGCGCTCTTTTACATAAATTGCTCAACTTATAACTATATGTATATTCATGAATAAACAGCTTTTATTCAGTTTATTGTATAATGTTTTGCTTTCATTCCCCTCTCAGCTTTTGTTGTTTTTGTTATCCCAGTTGAGTCAACTCAATCGCGTATTTATATAAAATATTAAATTTGCTTTAAAGTTTGCTATCGCTATTGGAAAGAAATTAATTTAAAATAAATATTGAGAGCTGATAAAATGCAATTAAAACTGTTGCGTTCTAACTTTCTATTTAAAATGTTTATATTTAATATTAAATATAGTTAAGCGTTCAATTGCGATTTATTGCTCTGAGTGTGACAAATTTAATCGACACAGGCGTTGAATTTATCTCAATTTTTATTGTTAAGTAAAAGGAAACCACACTTATTGATTACGATGGCGTTTTTTATTAAAAACTGCTGAGTTGTCATAGAGGAAGTTCACTCAAAGATTAAGAGAATGCAATAAAACAATTTGCACAGACATAATAAAATACTTAACAAAGAATTAAACTGTGAGCAAATTAGGACAGCTTAGAAATAGGTCAATAGATCAAGATGTATATATTTATTCTATAAAAATAAAGAAATCGACATAATTAAACGACGAGGAAAACAATAAAAACAATTGTTGTAGCATGAAATCAGTCAATAGGCCAAGTTGTTGCAGTATAGACCTTTGTTTTGATTGGTAGTCCCAGAATGTTGGATTCATGCGAGTTCACATTGGCCGAAAAGTTCTTGGACTAAAAACAAATTATAAGAAAATATTTAAATATTTTTTAGTAAGTTGTAAATGGTGAAAACCTACCGCATGTCCGGAATGAGAGCTGTGATCATTTTCCGCTTTTAAAAAGGCCAAAATACTTTCATTAACTTCCGATTTGTTTTTGGCACTAAAGTGCCGATCGATATCCTCGCTCATCATCTCTTGATCGGTCATTTCGGCACGTGATTTTCCCTTCTTATTTTTCGCATCCCTATTCGCATAGTAATAGTACTCGGCATCCCTGTCGATAGTTCTGCCAGAGCGATCTCTATTCCTCTCAATTCGATCAGCACGAATCTTTTGCTGCTTCGTATTTTCTTCCCGAACTGTGCGACATTTCTTATGGATTTGATCTCGTTCGTAATCGATGCGTGTTTTTATAGCTTCCAACATGGTCATGGGTTCAACAGGATGCGGTTCGTTGGGTATCTTATCGCCAAAGGCTATTTCAAAGGCATATTGGTTGAGATTCTCGCGACCATCAAGTGAGTCCTGTATAATACCCGGACAGTTGCGATCCATGACCAAAGTGTCAAAAAACATCGTTTTTGCACGATCCACGTAGAGTTCCTCAACTGAAATTGGTTGGGTTATAGCTGAAAAACATACACCCCATGTCACTACTTACGCGTCATGTAGTTAATTGGCGTCACTGTCTTCTCGGGACAACTTGGCTTTATAGATCTGCCCAGATTCGCAGTTGTGGGTAATTCACTTTGATTCAATCTAGAATCGTTGGCAGCTGAATCCTGGTAACGAGATGGTGCTTCAGAGCTCACCGTGGGCTGATAAGGCGGGGTCACTGGAAATGGGGACTGGGTCGATCTGTCCCGAAAAGTCACCTGTGGAGTAGACATAGCTATGATCGTACTGTATGACTTTTAGCTGTCTTTGAACTTACATTTGCTCCGCTTTGTTTGCCCTGTGCTCGCAGTGGCTGTTGTCTATAACTAGTTTGATTATAGGAATTATCCAGCAAGTTCGTACATTGTGTTCTCTGCTGTGTTGCATACTGTGCTTGATTAGTCACTGATTTTGGCTAAAAGCAGTAAACAATTGATTTGGATTGCTGCAACTGTAGTTCGCTCTGCTTACCTGTTGTGGCATGCAACATGCTGCACTTGACTGCCCCTGATTTTGTCCATATTGTGATCTGTATTGTTGCAGCATCTGCTGCTGCTGTTGCTGTTGCAATGCGCTGCATGGAACGAGCTGCACGGGACGACCCGCATTGTCTCTATAATCCTGGGCTATCATTGTGCTATTTAGCAGAGGCTCCTAACCAAAAAATACCATCAGACTTTATGGGGGCTTCTTTTGTAACGTTACTTACGAAATCGTCTAACGAATCGTCATTTGCCACATATTGCATGTTGTGTTGTAGTCTCTGTTGCGGTGCTTGTTGTGGCTGTTGTGGTTGCTGTTGTTGTGGCAGTTGTTGAAAATATGGATCATAGTTCATGGCAACGCGATTGGTCACATCTGGCGAACGGAAAGAGATGTCCTGTCGCTGTGGGTCAATGGGCACGCCCATTTGACAAGTGTTGCCACCTGAGCCAGAACCACAGCACTAAAAAAAAGGCACAGAAATTTAATTAGTTAATAACTTATTAAGGCAGTTAAATAACTATTAATTTGAGCAAGTAACTTACATCTGAGCAACGTGTATGTTTTGGGTACTGCCTTGTCTTATCAGTGGTTTGTTGTTGATTTTTCTGTACAAGTATTTAAATTATATAAAAATGTATTTGAAGTGCCTCATTGGTGGCTTAACTTACATGCGATTGGCGGGGTTGCAATCCCATAAAATTGTGGGGATTACTTTGTGCCACAATGCACTGCAATAAGAAAAGGGTGTCAAAATTAGTTCAATTAGAATTAGTACTCATACATTAGAGGCAATAATAACAAGAAAGAAAGGCTATAGTCGAGCGAGCCGACTGTAAGAGACCCCGTACTTCTATGTCGAGGTTTTCATATTTTCGACCGATCTGTTCAATCTGCCGGACATAAAGACGAACTTTTTTTCTAAGTTTGGTGTATCTAGAGTTTCAAAGATCCAGGTGATCATCTGAATGGACAGACGCACAGGCAGACAGACATCGCTATATCGTCTCGACTTTTGCTGCTGGGTATATGGGGTCGGAAATGACCGAGTAGACCCCTCTACTCTTTTTGTCTAAAATGACATCTCTTTTAATGCAGTAGTATGCAGAAATACTCACAAATTGATCAGCACCTCGTTGACAATCGCGAGTGCTCTCCGTTGGAGCACTCAGTGACCTTCGACGAGCAGGAGTCTGGGTCGTTTGAAGATGACGTGTTTGCTGTACGGCTTCAAAGGGCATTGCCTGCACTTGGGTTGAGCTCCAGGCTTGTTGACTCGTGCTTTGTTGCTGCAAAGGAACTTTGCTATTTACAATCATTTTTTAAGCCAGCCAAATTAAAACTCACCCTCGCATCTTGCGAATTTATCTGAGGCATCAATGGCTGTGATTTGGCGCCCAAGGCAGTCTCAGCTAGTGCTTCCTTGTTGGAGTTTGGATCCATTCTAAAACGACAATTGCATAGGACTCTTTCCGAGGCAACTGCGTTTTGATCCCGCTGAATGTTTAGGTAACGATTTATTGCAAAGAGCTGCGCATCGGGCACCAAAACTGAATTTCTAAAATGTGTGGAAGTATCTTAGAGATACGTTTTGTAGCTTACATTCGGCATACTTACATGTAGTCAATTTTAAATGAATTTGGTGGTTAGTAGAGGGTATTTAAAGTGTTGGCTAGCTTGTTTACTGTAGAGGTTAAATGCAAAATTTGGTTTGCCTAACCCTTGCAAACTGGAATCCACATTTTTTAAGAAGTATAAAATATATACACAATTTAACGATTTTGAGCTAAAAGTTGTATGAATTTTAAGTAATAGACACTAGAAACAGGGACTGCTAGTAGTTTTTAAATGAATTTTGAACATAGACTTTTAAGGGGAACTATTTAAGTAGAACTATTTGGTACGAGTTTTGGAAGCTAAAAAAAAAGATTCTTGTATTGACTGACTAAATATGTGATCGACTGATACCAAGCTCGAACTTGTAGCCATTACCATCTCTGAAATCTGTTTGTTCATACGAACAGATAAACAGACAGACGGACATGGCTATATCGACTTGGCTGTTGATGCTGATCAAGAATATATATACATACATTATGGGGTCTGCCACGCCTCCTTCTGCCTGTTACATACTTTGAACAAACCCAATATACTCATTCAGAAAGTATAAAAGTTAGAAATTTTTACATAAAAAGTTGTATATATTTTTGTTTTTAATATTTTTGTTTTTGTTTTTAATTATTTTTTATCAGATGTATTAAAAGTCCAATTTGAGGCCTACAACATAATTTTCTATACTTAAATGCCATTGACATAAAATTTCTATTTGCTTTTTTAAAAAACTTTATTAAATACAATTATCTTACATTAATTCTCGAAGTATTTGATACAATATTTGGTATCTATAGAGTAAATTGCTTTATTTTGTTCCTCCACTGAATAAGTCTTAGTTTATTCATGAGCTTATAAATCCGTATTCTACCATATTTACATACACATTTCGGCCACTTTTCCACTTTCGTTTAATTTCTCTGACCTCCTTCCGTCCCAGTTTGTCAACCTTTCGTCCTTTCATTAGCCAAATGATTCAATTCCAACTCGACAAAGGGCAAATCGTTACATTTTCCATTTGTGAGTCGCTGATGCTTTGACATTTGTGGCCTGGGGCAGCCATCGTGCCACACCGACACCTGATTCGGTTGCTGCAACTTCCGGGAGAACTGCTCACTGAGCTGTGCTAGAAATGTGGGCGTGGCATGCACATTACGCATAAAATCCAATTCATGCAAACTCCCCGTCTGACTGGCAATGAAATGTAGTAGATCACGCGCCACTTGCGGCTGCTGTGGCAGCCACTTGATGCTGCCATCGTTGGCATCATAGTGCACCATCAGCTGTGAGTGCCAAGCGAAGCGTTGCAGCTGCATTACTCCCACGTGGCCTTGCAGCAGCCGTAGCAGGCTGCCATCGAGTTGACAATGCAAATTCAATGCCACAATTTGACAGGCACCAACGTGCAACGCCGTGAGACAAGCGGAAATTGTAGCTGTGGCCACACCAGCAGCACTACCAATCACCTCACGTACCTCCTGTACCTCCTGCACCTCTGTCGTCTGCTGGGCTTCCTGCCACCCCTTGGCCGTGTCAATGTCGCGACTGCAGCAAAGGAAGCCCGTCAATTGCTGCAGCTGTGGCAGTTGCACAATTTCCACGGCCGTTGCACGTACCGCACACGATGGCAATTTCAGCGAGTGCAATGTTTGGCAATACTCGATATTGGCCAAGACAGCGACATCCCAGCTCTCGCTGCAGCACAGGCAGTTCGGATTTCTCCCCCCAACTGGACGCAGCTCGAACAGCTGCAACTGTTTTAGCTGTCGGAAGAGTGTGGCAAGATCTGCGGGTGTTATGGCCAAACATGCACCCAATTGCAGTTGCACAATGCTGTGGCACATACCGCCCAATTGACGCAATAGCATGGGATTACAGGACGTTAGGCTTAGCCTTTGCATGTTGACCAGTTTCGCTTTAGCTGCTGGCCACGTTAGCAGCTCCAGATTAAGCAGTGCCCTTGTTATGCCGGCCATGTGTCCAAGCAGTTGACTCTGCTCGTTGACGCTTAGCTGCTTTAATTGCGGCTCCTGTTGCCAGTCGAACTCATCGGCATATTTGCGTTGCCAAATATGCAACACGAGCTCCCGCAGGCGTCCTCCCATTTGCAACAGCACGAATTGCTCTCTAATTGGAATTTGGCCGCAGATCAGCAGCAGGCAATCATCGTTGAGCGTTGTCAGCGTAACAGGAGCTGCAACAGCAACAACAACAAGAATAGAAACACTAGAATCCCATTTACCTTGGGGCAATGACTGTTTGTTTTAGCTTTAGTTATACCTGACTTGGGCTGCATTCTGTGTGCGTGTGTGCACTCTCGTTAACTCTGTGCTTCCAACTGACTCGTGTCTCGGTTACAATCCGCACCCTTGAGTTGGAATCACTGTTCTCTAGTCAGCTGTGGTGTCTCGCACAACTACCACAATAAGAGCTCAGAGTGGTGCGCTCCAGCTGTGAGCGAGGCGTGCGATGAGTTCGACAGCAACACCACCAGCAAGCGTCGCACAGTGGTTGCGAGTGCTTGGTTTGGCTATGAAATGTATGACATTTAAGGCATGTAAAATATGTAAAATGAATTTATTTGTACTTTAAAATAAGCAAATAAATTTCTTACACATTTTATATGCTCTCAATTTAGTTTATTTGTATTTAAAAATATTTAAAGTAATATAAACTAAATTAAATGACAGGTTTTAAAAGCAGAAATTTTTAAAATTGATTTGTTAAATTAATTAACTTATTTCTATATTTATGAAGACACCGAAATTATATTTACCTTCTATGTATATGTATTTAAATATCATTTCGGTGTCTTGAATATTATATATACATAAATATTGAAATATGTTAATTAATTACATAAATATAAAAAACTTTTTAAATTAATTAAAAAACTAAAATATTAATATTTCTGCATGGCATTTTTTTAAATTTTGTAGTGACTTAAAATATTAATTTTATTTACATTTACAATATAATAATTTTTTTCTCAAATATATTGTCTTTCAACCACTGTGCCGCTGTTGGTGGTGGCAGCGCTACTAAAATAAATGCAACCCTTGGTCGGGCAAACGCCCGCTTAAAGATCAATACTCAGAGAGGGATATGGGTCGTTCCTCGCTTCGCTCCTCCCCTCTCCCTTCACCCTCTTCGCACCCCTCCCAACACTGACATTGTGCAGCAGATGCCGGAATATCGCTGCCACTGAGATTGTTTATGTATCTGGAGGAGTGTCGAGTTCTTTATGCTATTTTTAGATGCAGTAGCAGATACTACACAAGTATTCCCCTGATAAGTACTTCATATGGCAACTAAGGAAGTCTACAACTCAAAGACACACAGCTGGGATTATTATTGAAAGCAGATCACACTCCCAAAGCAGCTTACTGTTCACTAATCATTACAAATTTCGGTTTATTCAGTCATGTATTGTGTTTAGCACAGAAATCTTTTTCTTTTGTTGAAATTTGAGAAATTTTTCTAAAATATTATTTAATTTTGATTTCGGTTGTTCAAAATTGTATGCAATGGCAACCCGCAGTGAGCAGTTGCAGCTTAGCCAAGATGTCTACAAGTATCCGCTTCGCAATCTGTCCCAGGGTGCAACAAATTTACCCACGCGGGGCATGAGCACCGACAGTGGGGAAAGAAACCTGGAACTGGAGCGTGAACGTGCCTCGAAGTACAGTTCGGTCTGCTGGCACATCAGTCTTGTCATGTTGGTGACCACAATCGTGTTGGCCCTGATGTGGACGGTTTACTTTAGCTTTGATTATTATAATTGCTCGCCGGAACAGAGATTTGCCAATTTGCGCAGGGAATTTGAGGTTAAGGAGCGACGACGTCGCCTGGGAGGTAAATTGAAGCTGAATCCACTCGAGGAGTTGGCCAACGATCGACTGCTGACCATTAAAAAGATCGACGAGGATATGCATCACATATGGAATGATTATCAGCCACGACCACACTATCTACAGAGCTACAAGATCAATGAGACGGATCTCTATGGTGTGCTGCGTAATATGCCCAAGGGAGGGCTACTGCATGTCCACGATGTGGGCATGTATCGCACAGATCTGCTAATCAATCACACCTATCATCCGGAACTGTGGGCTTGTATTACGGCCAACGGAGCCTTTGAAGATTTCCGCTTCGCCCGGAATCGTCCAGGGATTGCTCCTCGAGGCGACTACGAATGCCAATGGATGTTGATGAACGAGTTTCGTACCCAGAACAAAGCACAATTTGATCACAAGTTGCGCCAGAGTCTCACAGTGGAGGGTCAAGGCTTTAAGAACTCCACTCACTTGGGTAGCCACTTGAGAAGGGCACATCGTCTCATCCAGGGATTGGTCAGCTTTCGTCCACTTTTCCCCACCTTTGTGATAGCCATGCTCGAGGACTTCTATGCGGATGGTATTAACCATGTAGAACTTCGCTCTGCTTTTCCAACTGTGAGTAGTTCGAGTAGGAAATCGTTTTCAGTGTTTTAAAACTTGAGTTCTTAGCTGTATGATTTGGATGGTACCAATTATACCATTTGGGATACAGCATATACATTCCTTATTACCACTAACATATTCCGTACCTCCCATGACGATTTCCTCGGCCTCAAAATGATCTATGCTCCCGAGCGGGATAATAATGATCGCAAGTTGAAAACCTATGTAGCCAATGCACGATTCCTCAAGGTATTTCCCAGTGGGTTATTTCCTAAGTATTCCAATTTATTGTTACTCTTCTTAGGAGCAATTTTACGATTTTGTGATTGGTTTCGATTTGATTAATTTTGGCGACGAGTGCCAGCAATCGGCACTGGGCAACGCCATGTCCTTGGTGCACCTGAGCAAGGAAATGGACTTTTTCTTTCATGCCGGAGAGTCGCGTTGTGCGGGTAACACGCCACATGCAAATCTCATTGACGCACTGCTGCTGGGCAGTAAGCGCATTGGCAATCCCATCAATTTGGCCCAACATCCGGAAGTCATTAGAGCCACAAAGTTACTAAAGATTGCTGCCGAAGTCTGTCCATTGTCCAACTATTATCTACAATCTGTCCATGATTTTATACAAAATCCGGCTGGATCTCTGATTGCCGCTGGACATCCGATTGTTATTGGCTCAGACTATCCCAGCTTTTGGAATGCAGCACCGCTCACCGATGATTTCTATGTCACCTTTGTGGGCATTGACAATGGACACGCCAGTCTGCGACTACTCAAACAGTTGGCCATGAACTCCTTTCAGCACAGTGCCATGAGGGAGGACGAGAAGCGCAGAGCACTTAATCAATGGCAATGCAATTGGAATCATTGGGTGGAAACATTCATGGGGCAAACTTAGCCATGATGATACCATCGATACCCATCTGTGCTGAAAGTTTATTATGGACAAATAGTTGTTGTTTCACCAAATCCTTTTGGAAATCTACAATTCAATTACATTTTCTATCATTGTGTGGGATAGCAAACAATTCATAGCTCAAAGACCAATAAATATCGTGTCCCCGTAAAATACTTTCCATATGCGCAAATTGTATGAAAATATTTATTATACCCTTGCAGAGGGTATATTGTTTTGGTCTCGAAGTTTGTAACGCATTGAAGCAGGCGTTTCCGACCACATAAAGTATATATATTCATGATCAGCATCAACAGCCGAGTCGATATAGCCATGTCCGTCTGTCTGTCTGTCCGTCTGTTTCTATGCGAACTAGTCTCACAGTTTTAAAGCTATCTTTATGAAACTTGGTACAGATGTGTATACTCTCTGCACGCAAATCGTTTGTAAAAATTGGACAGATCGGACCACTATATCATATAGCTCCCATAGGAACAATCGGTCGAAATGCATGCAAATGTATGAACATTTTCGGTGTCTTTTGACCGATTTCAACCAAATTTTCGCTATATGAATTTCTAATCGTTCTCCGACTGTTGACTGTTGTTTTATTCAAATCGGACTAGTATATCATATAGCTCCCATAGGAACAATCGGTTGAAATGCTTTGTATGAAAATTTCAACTTCTAATCGTGTCCCATCTGTTGACCAAATTTCATCCAAATCGGAATTTAATGTCATATAGCTACCATAGAAATAATTGGTGATTGAAACAAAATAAACGCATTATGCATGACTGCAAGGGTATTTAACCCTCGGCGAGCTGAAGATGACCGTGTTTTCTTGTTTATATATTTAAATAGCTGCAAATTCGCATACGAGTACATAAACTACTTAAATTTATTTAATGATTATGTGAAATTGATAGTGAACCATTGATTAGTGCCTATCGTTGGCCAATAAACTAAATCGGTAATTGTGGCATTAAACTTAATCTAATCTTAGGTATTTATAAATCAAGATTTCTGCCAGTTGCCATGGCAAAGAGTCTTTCAAGATCCCAAATATTTTTCAATCAGATTTCATAGCCAGCGACTTATCGGCAAACACGTGTTAAATCAAAGATTATGTCAGCACCACTTGAGATGTTTAATATATTTTTGCTACTCTTTTAGATAAGCACACGAAGCGGGACAACAAAATCAGTCCATTGGCAGTGCAAGGGCTTCAGTTGTTTGCCGGACATTGAGCCGAACGGAACATCCAATAAAATTTATTGAGATCTGCACCATGAAGAAGTATTGCAATCTAATCGCAGTGCTGAGTGTCTGCCTGTGTCTTGGCCAGGTTGAGTCACGCAATCGGCCAAGTGGTCTGTCCGTTACCACATTTGTCTCACTAGAGGGCAGCACATCGCATGTGGAAGCGCTGCTAGGCACTACACGTCCCAGTTCGGATACCTACAAGACGGTACGCAATGCCTTCTTTCACTACGAGGAGTCCAGAGCGTTGGGCAGCGATCTGGAGCTGAATTCCAAGGAAGTTTTGGCCAATACGACCATCATGGCGGCCAAACTAACGGAACTGGCGGAGGGAGAAATCACACCGCATCTTTTCAAGCCGTCTCAGCATATTTTCAATGTGCTCGAGGCCATCAACAAAACGGAACTCTTTCAGCTGATCAAGCGCATGCCCAAAGGAGCAGTACTACATGCCCATGACACGGCTCTGGCCAGTACGGAAGCCATTATCCAGTTGTCCTACAGTGATAATCTGTGGGTTTGTCAGCTAACTGGTGATCTCAGTGCCGCGGCCCTACGATTCTCCAAAGTGAAACCGGATGCTCTAGCGGAACCCAACTGCGATTGGAGTTTACTCTCCGAGGTGAGGAACAAATACGGTGCCGATAAGGTCGATCAGTATCTGTCCGAGCGCTTGACTCTGTATCCAACCACGAACTTTGAAGACATCAACGCAGCGTGGAGTAAATTTATGGAAATTTTTGCACTACTCGACGGTTTGCTGATGTACGCACCTGTCTGGGGAGAGTACTACTACAAGGCACTGCAGGAGTTCCACGCCGATGGAGTGCAGTACCTGGAATTCCGCAGTCTGCTGCCTACGGTGTGTAAACTAGTCATCCATAAGCTGTTTCCAATACTAACTTGATTACTTTGTTAGCTCTATGACATGGATGGCACCGTCTACACTCCATTGGACACAGTGCGCATCTATGTGGAGACACTGGAGCGCTTCAAGGCTGAGCCAGAGCACAAGGACTTTATAGGATCACGCTTGATCTATGCGCCACTGCGTAACACAGATGCCGAGGGCATCAAGGGCTACATCAAAATACTTAAAGAGATCAAGGTGCGTCTTAAGGTGTACTCTACCTAAATGACCTTTTCTAAACCTTTGTATTTCTTTGCAGGAGAAGTATCCCAGTTTCTTGGCTGGCTTCGATTTGGTGGGTCAGGAGGATCTGGGCAAGCCACTCAAGGACTTTATAAACGAACTGCTGGAGGTGCCCGACGACATCGATTTCTATTTCCATGCGGGCGAGACCAATTGGTTTGGTTCCAGTGTCGATGAGAATCTGATTGACGCTCTGCTGCTGGGTACAAAGCGTATTGGCCATGGCTTTGGCCTGGTCAAGCACCCTGTGATGCTTGACATGGTTAAGAAGCAGAATGTGGCCATTGAAGTCAGTCCAGTGTCCAATCAGGTGCTGAAATTAGTAAGTGATTTCCGCAATCATCCCTGCTCCCAGTTCTTTGCCGACGGCTATCCAGTTGTCATCTCCTCCGATGATCCATCATTCTGGAAGGCTTCGCCGCTGTCCCATGATTTCTACATTGCTTTCCTGGGCATTGCCTCACAGCATTCGGATCTGCGTCTGCTCAAGAAGTTGGCACTCAATTCCATACAATACAGTTCACTCAGTGTGGACGAAAAGATCGAGGCAAGGGCCAAGTGGCAGGCCAAATGGGATGAGTACCTGGATTTTGTGAACAAAGTTGAGCCAAATGCAGCCGTTGGCAGTGTAAGTCTGGATTGACTAGCACGGGTGGTGACAGCTCTCCTGGTCGCGTTATCCCTTCTCAACGCCTCCCTGTAGTGCTAGTCGGGCTACTCACACCCCCCTCTCTCTCACAAGGGGACCTCACTAATCCTACATATCTAGTTAGTATCCGTGTATTAACTGCAGGCACACAATTCGATCGATTTGCATGTTCACACATGTTCACACATTTTCAACCCCATTGTAATAGGCTAATTAACAACCCGATTAGTTTATCATCGTTTATATATTGCATTAGGTTCGTTTCATCATTCTATGTATATAAGAGATTTTATATTTTAAATAGCTAATCAATGAACCGCATTTGTACTAAAATCTATTTGAATAAAGAGCTCGGCTTACTCCTTAATCCTACCTCTAAGTGCTTAGCCACAAGCCCTGTCTAAAGGGATATCTAAGGGGTATCTAGGCATAATGGTATTGAGTAGTGCAAGCAAGCGAGAGATTTGATTTGCCCTCCAGAGATGAATCATATCCGGACGTGCCGCCATAATACTCTAAAGTCATACATTCATAGCATTCCTTAGTAATGCTTATTAATTTCCACTTAAAACTTTACAACTCTGGCTAAAATATTAAACAATTTTTAGCCTCTTATTGCGTATTTCTTTTTATAAGTTCATGATAAGAAGACATGTTTTTTGGCTTTATCTGTTCCACTGAAATCTAATCTATAAGCATTTTTTTTGACTTTGGCTATAAACAAAAGTTTTCAGTTATAGATAGCTGCAGCAGTATACGACTTTTAAATAGTTATAGAAATAGTTTAAAACTGTGAACAAACTTAAGAATGAATTCGTTTAAATGGGGTCTATTTATTTATATGATATATTCATAATACTTTTCCTTATCTGCCCTGTAACATACTGCTCCTAAAGCCAACTATTATTTAGCCGTTATATGTTATGTTTGGCATTAACACCGCCACATTTGCATCTCTAAGTCGTAGCTCATGCATTCGACTTGGCTCTGAGACTGACATACGACCTGGCCATAAATCTCTTAGCCTCTGTGCTGTTGCTGATGCTGAGTGCACAGAAAAGTGGTCGCTGCTTAATGAATGTGTAATGCCTACTCCTACATTCCCAACCCCCTTTCCACCCCCTTTCCACCCGTCGAATGAATGCTTTTGAGGAGTGCTCCACATGTATCAATTTAACGTGCTCCTGCTTAGTGGTATCTGCGGATCTGTGGCCTCCGTTCGATTTTGATTTGGCGCTCGTAATGAGCAGAGTTTTATGGGCCAACGTAAAATGCATTCTGGGCATCAAGAGACAGAGAGAGGAAGAGAGAGATGGGCTTACGCCTGGGCGAATATGTATGAGCCCATAAAATTGATGGGAGTATGCGCGCGTGTGTGTGTGTGTGTGTGTGTGTAAAGGGCGCAAAATGGCGGCACATTCAGTAGCAGCCTCATCAATTTGATGTTGGGCACGGACAGACATTTAATGTGGTGTTGAGGACGCGGGAGAAGCGCATAAAAAATCAAGTCAGCAGCAGACACTCGACTAAAAGATACCCGAAAATCAGATATAGAAAAAGATACCAAAAATATCGTTATAATAGAACCGCCTGTACTTCTTAAAACTCTCTCTTTTTCTCCTCAATGTCACAGACACCTCAACCAATACACCCCTTTTATTATGACTCACAAATAACTAGTAACCACCCAAGAACTCACATAGTCTCCACCGAATCAGGTTCCAGTTCACAAACTCCTGTGCAAGCTGACTGAAAAACGAACAAATATTTAACAATTGTATACAAATGACACCAAATTATAGAACAAATGTCTAGTGAAAAACCAAATTCCGAATCATTTAGCTGACAATGATTCTAAAACCACAAGTGGTGCGGGCACCAACACGCTCCATGACCAAATGCGCCCAACAGGTCTTCGAATCAATATCGGTAGTCAAAAGTCTCAGAAGTACGACTCGCGAAGCCTATGAAATACTGCGACACGCACTGATCAAACTGGAGCAGGAAAATACATTGGGAAGTCAAGTTCAGTTGACAGAAAAGGAAAAGGCAGCCAATTCCATCATCATGAAGGAGAAAACCATAGAGTTCAACAAGGGCTTTCTGCATCCCGGCAAGGTTAGCCGCGAACAACAGGTTCACGAGGTGCTCGAGCAGATCAACTCCTCTCGCTTATTTGGTATACTGAAAAAGATGCCCAAGGGAGGGATTCTACATGCACATGGTACGGCTCTGTGCAGCTTAGAGTTTCTGCTGAAACTCACCTACCGCAAGAATCTTTGGATTTGTACAACGGACAATGGTTGTAGAGTGATTGCATTTCGCTTTGCATCTGAGCAGCCCACTGTGCAAGCCAAGGAGGATTGCCACTGGGAACCAATGGAAAGTTATCGTGAGCGGCGTGGAGAGGAGAATGTCAGAAAGTATCTACTAAACCGTTTTAGCATGTATCCAGTCTCCAAACACGAGTCGAATTATGAAGTCTGGAAAGATTTTATGAGCATTTTCAGTCTGCTCGATGGACTATTGATGTATGCACCTGTCTGGGGAGACTACTTCTACAATGCCCTGGAAGAAATGCAGGCCGACGGTGTTCAATACTTGGAGCTGAGATCCGTTTTGCCCAAACTTTATTGCCTTGACGGCACAGAGTTGGATCACAATGAAACTTTAGGTATTTACAAAGCACAAACGGAACGTTTTACGGCTAATAATCCCGATTTCTTGGGAGCCAAGATAATATATTCACCAGTTCGCAATGTGGAACCAGAAGTATGCGAACAATACATACAAAGGTGTATAGCATTCAAGGTATTTAGATAATTCCTATTCATTTATATATTATCTTTAATTATATCACACTGCACAGAAAGAATTTCCCTCGCTCTTAGCGGGTTTCGATTTGGTTGGTCAAGAAGAGCTAGGTCGTCCTTTAATTGACTTTATTGAGCCACTTTTGAAGCTTCCCGGGGACATCAACTTCTTTTTCCATGCTGGGGAGACAAATTGGTATGGCACCTCCATAGATGAGAACCTAATCGATGCCATTTTGTTGGGCTTTGGATCAGGATATTGCTGTGGAAGTTTGCCCCATATCGAATCAGGTGCTACAACTTGGCAAAGATTATCGTAATCATCCGGCAGCCATGTTGATAGCGAATAATGTTCCCATTGTCATATCATCTGATGATCCTTCTTTCTGGAGGGCAGCTCCCTTGACCCACGACTTCTACTTTGCCTTCCTGGGTATTGCTCCATTCAATGCTGATCTGAGATTTCTGAAACAGTTGGTCATGAACTCATTGCGTTATAGTGGATTGTCTGAGCAGGAGAAATCAATCGCTTTCGATAAATGGCAAAATCTCTGGGATAAATGGATTGAAGAATTAGTGAAATAAGTTTATGAATATAATATCATCTTAGCTAGTACTTTCACTTTTGTTATGGCTTAAACTCAATCAAAATGATGTTAAAATACGAATCTAAGTTTATACTTAGATTAAATTGGCTGCTAAATACATTTAAGTAAATCAATATATGTATATTGAATGAAAAATGGCTAAAAATTAACTAAAAAGTATTGACAATCGGGACACATAAAAAATAATATTTTCAACTTTGAATGATCATTTCTCAGCCAAATGAAGTGATATTTGGAAACGCGTGGACTTTTTAGACTCTAGACCACTAGTAGCATCGATTCCGTGCCAAAATTCAAATTTTTAAAATCGACCCCATTTTGACAAATTTTGCAGTGTTACCCCTTTGCATTTTTGTCAAAAATCGACAAAATTTAAGATTGCGATTTTTTGATGCCAATCGATAGTCCTGGTCCTCCCGAGTCCAAAAAGTCATACCAATCGAACGTATGAATCCAAAAATATTCAATATCAAAAATTGCATAGTTTTGACTCTTAAACTTTACACTGAACAATCAAGCTTTCTTCCATGCATTATGTTAAGAAAGCATTATAATACTCTTAATCAGTCAAGCTAAGACAGCTAAAATGGCTTTAAAATGGCTAACTAGCCACACTGCTGATCTGTTGCTACTGATAAGCGTTGTCGGCACCTCATATAATTTTTTTACGCATGTTTAAATTTAACAAATAAGAAAGGCTACAGTCAAAGACCCAGTATTCATTCTAGTATGAGATTTTCTCCTTCTCTGATATCAATTTGTTTAGTTTAAATTTTGGATTTGAAATCTACTGAAAGTTCTGTTCGCTTGGTATTACAGCTGGAATATGCACATTCCCAGTTGAATTCTCAGGCGAAAAGAAATCCACAGTAAGATGCAACAGAATTTTCAATCCAAATAATTTTGTGCATAGCGAGCTGCTGTTAATTCAGTTTGCCTGGTATTGCTGTTAAAATATGTGCAGCTTGTAAGACCCCTAGATTAGTGAAAAACATCGACGATCAGCAAAAAGTGGGGATTTTTCTAGCATATTAACCAGGCTAACAGAATCAGCAGAAAGCGACATTAGTAATAATGTTAATGTTAAGTCAATGTTTAATCAATGTTAATGTTATTTTTAAATAATTTTTGCACTGCGACCTGCTGATCTTTCTGTTTGTCTGGTATTTCAGCAAGAATTACGATATTGGGCACTGCAGATCGCAGCGGTCAAGCAAACAAAAAATCCGCGAAAGGCCAAAATCTAGGATTTCTTTGGGTGAAACACCAGGCGATCAGAATCAGCAGCAAGCGACAGACTGTAATTTTATTTACATTACATTACATATATACAAAATGGGAGTCGAAAAAGATTCGCTTATGATTCAAATTAAGGATCAAAAAAGAGTCGCGTATGCGTAAAATATGACTCGAAACTGATTGAAAACAACGAGCCATATGCGACTCTCCAGGAAGAGCGGCGGCTAGGGTACAAATGAGACAATTAAGATCAGAAAATGAGCTCATTTATGATCATTTTAATCAGATAGAGGACTCAAAAAAGACTCTAATTTGAGTTAAAATGTTTAGTGGGAACCTGCTGACTATTTCTGTTCGCCTGGTATTTCAGCTCAGATTTAACAGATCCAGGTGTTCATACGGACGGACGGACGGACGGACGGACAGATAGACGGAAAAACGGACGGACGGACGGACAGACGGACAGACAGACAAACGGACGGACAGACGAACGGACAGACGGACAAACAGCAAAGAGATCGTAAACAGAGAGTGGGTGGAAAAAGGAGGCAGTGCACATGGCTTTGGCGGGAAACCGATCTGTGCACGTGTATAATCAAACCTTTTTGTTTGTTTACTTTATGTATTGCAACCTGCTGACCTTTTCTGTTTGCTTGGTATTTCAGCTCAGATTTAAAAGATGCAGGTGTTCATACAGAGACTAGAGTGCGGGAGCACTTAAAAATTGTATTGCATAATTTCGGGCGGCGTATGTAAATTATGAACGTGGACCGAAAAGGCATATCAGTAGCATACTTTCGGGCGGGTTTGAAAATTACATGATGGGCCGAAAACGCTGATCAGTAGCAAGAGATCAGCAGTGTGGCTAGTTTAGCAATTTTAAAGCCATTTAGCTGTTTTAGCTTGACTTATTGCATTGCACTACGTGTTACTAAGAGTATTATAATGCTTTCTTAACATATTGCATGGAAGAAAGCTTTATTGTTCAGTGTAAAGTCTAGGAGTCAAAACTATGCAACTTTGATATAGAATATTTTGGGACTCAGAAGTCAGATTTTCGATTGGTATGACTTTTTAGACTCGGGAGGACCAGGACTATCGATTGGCATCAAAAAATCACAATCTTAAATTTGATCGATTTTTGACAAAAATGCAAAGGGGTAACACTGCAAAATTTGTCAAAATGGGGTCGAAAATAAAATTTGGAATTTTGGCATGGAATCGAAGCTGCTAGTTGTCGAGAGTCCAAAAAGTCCACACATTTCAAAACACCACTTCATTTGGCTGAGAAATGAACATTCAAAGTTAAAAATATGAATTTATTATCTGTCTGATTTTAGCTGGTTTCGATTTGGTTGGCCAAGAGGAACTTGGACGTCCCTTAGTTGACTTTATCGCGCCACTTTTGAAGCTTCCCGGGGACATCAACTTCTTTTTCCATGCTGGGGAGACAAACTGGTATGGCACCTCCATAGACGAGAACCTAATCGACGCCATTTTGTTGGGCACACGGCGAATCGGGCATGGATTCGCCTTGGTGAAGCATCCGTTAGCCATACAACTGGTCAAGGATCAGGATATTGCTGTGGAAGTTTGTCCCATTTCGAATCAGGTGCTACAACTTGGCAAAGATTATCGTAATCATCCGCAGGAGAAATCAATCGCATTCGATAAATGGCAAAAACTCTGGGATAAATGGATTGAAGAATTAGTGAAATAAGTTACAACAATTCGTATACAGTTTTTAATATAGATTTTGTATTTTTTATTGATTACTGCAAGTAATTCCCTCAGCTAAGATTTTAGTACATGTATTTGTAAGTAACTTACATGGATACAATTGATATGGGTTATGAGTATGCACAAGCTTGGTGTTGTTTATTTTATAGTTTTCATCAAATAATATACCTAGAAGTTTGAGATATTTCTTGGGGATATGTTTGGTAGAGCAATCAAGCATTATTTATTCACAATTTTGGGTCTATCTTTGTGTTTTCTGGATATGTTCGAATCGGTTACATTCATGGTAAGCACAACTTAATATTTGTTTGCTCAAGCGGAGAGTCTTGAATACACTTAAGCATGTTAGTATATAAGCGAGTATATAGCACAACTATAAATATATATATATATTTTATTTCGAACATACATACAATCGAGAACTCTTTGTTTTTAGATCAAGCCACTTATTGTACATCTAAATATTAAATTTGGTTTATTTTTCCGTCAAACTTTGTTAATAATTGAAATTTTGTTAAACTTTTTTTATTGTAAGCATTCGTTCTGTATATGTGCTCGCAAAAATAAGTATTACCATTGTTTTGTTATCGTAACTGATTTATCTGAATTATTTTCTGCTTTTACTTACCTTAGCCATTTCCAATTTTATTATATTTTAGTTATCATTTTTACAAGCTTACTTAATTTACCCGCAAACTAGTGAATCAACCCTCGAGCTGATACCAATTGTCCTTCCATCATTCACAAATACATTTATATATCGCTATGCTGTACAAATCTTAATTTCTACTTCAATTATCCCAACTCTTAATTCATTTTATCGCATGCGAGAGAAAGGTTTGAGTCTCAGTTAACGCTATGTGAGTTTCCATCGTTCTTCCTCTTCTGCCTCCTCCTCTTCCCGCTTCGGTTGTCGCTGCAGTTTAGCGGCTTTCCAGCTGGTTTCCCCTACACTGAGCGGATACGGTATAATATCGGGTTGTTGCTCTGACGACGAGTTCTCTCCGTTCCCCTCGTTCTCCTCATTCTCATTATTAATGTCATTAACAATATTCTCATTTACGTTATCCTTAACATCCTGTAGCTCCTCACTTTTCCAAGTCCTCTTCACATTTTCAGCGTCTAGACCATCCGTTTTAATGGTTAGTTTATTTTCAAGATAATGTGGTTTATGTTGTTGTTGAACACGATTATTATTGTGGCTTTCACTGCAATACTGTTAAAAAAAAGAGAAATTAAATTTGCATGAATAAATTTGCACATTTCCATAAGTTAGTTCTACTTTAATTCTATGCATCCCCTGATAAAGAATTGTTATAGATAAGCGCCTTCCCTCTGTGGTTAAAATGCTTCAATTAATAGCAGAAAATGCATTTCAAAATATTGCACACAAATAAAAGCATTGCTGATAAGCATGGAAACCACAGGAAAGTGATAAGGTTGAATAAACCACAGCAATCATAATAGTAATAGCAAACAAAAAGCGATAGGCGAATATAGTTGCACTACCTTTTGTGGCCAGTACGAACTGGGCTAAGATAAGGATAAGCACTAGTGTCTGATAAGCTGCAGAGCATGTTAAGTCAAGGTAAAGTTTGGTTAAACATAAATAGTTATTAAATAATTGTTAGTTAACAGTAAACACACAATAATTTGTAATTAGATTATGGCTTAGAATTAATTAAAATGCTATTGGAATGCAAACTAAATTAGTAGAACAATTTTCAAGTTGAACTTGATTTTAGTTGCAACCCACAAACAATTAAATCGACTACATTGAAGTAATCTTGGGTAATTATATAACAACAAACTAGCTTAGTACTTAACTAGTTTAAAGTAACCTCTAAGTAACAGTGCTCTAAGTTCTATTTAGCTAACAACAACAATGTGACTCTTTATCAGTGATTGTCGAGCTATTATTAAATCTAGTCAAGGTTAAAGGGGTAACATATTTGATTTATACTTAAACAGACGTCACTTTAATTAATTGTAATTACCAGCAAATTTGGTTCGTAATTAAAAGTCAAATAATATTATGTTTGAACAGCTAATTAGTAAATGTTTGTATTGAAATGAGTTTTAAAGCGTTTTATATTAAGTAAATAAATAATATTCGCTCGTTTTAGTTAAGATAATTATGAACAAAATAATAATTAACAAATAACTCGTTGAAATGTTATTATAAAATACTTGTAGTCATTAACTATTATGTAATTATCTCAGTGCATTTTTAGCAACAAATATAATTGGGAGTGAGAATTAGATGCTATGAGAGAGTTAAATTTAGCTTAGAAGAAAAGAAAAGAGAGAGACAGTAATGACTTAATAATCAGTTACATCGAGTCTCACAGCAGCTTAATAATGAACTTGAATCAACAGATTTAATTACACAACTTTGGTGCTCTCTGTTAAGAGCAGTTGAGAGAGAGAACATTTTCAAGTACAGTAGAAGCTCGACAGTCAAAAATTCAGTAAATAAATTAACATAATATATTTATTTCTGTGTTAAATGTTGTTTATATATAAACTATACCTATATTTGTTTATAAAATATTGACATTTTTTCAGTGAATAAATTTTAATAATTTATCAATAAGATAAATTATGAATTTATTAATTTATTGTCAGACTATAAACAGTCGACACGAAAAGAAACATTAGTTAACTTTAATATAAATCAGAAACATAAAATATTTTAAAACAAGCTGAAAACTAAAAATTTAAATAAATTAGAATGATAAAATATTTAAAAAATAATTAAAATTCAAAAATTAAAATAAATTGGAATAAAAAAAACATTTAAAAATAAGATGAAAATTGAATTAAGAAAAATTTGTTGGAATATTATAAATATTAATGTTAAAAAAGATGTTAACATTAACATATTTCAGTGCCTTCAGCTCTTGAAATTATTCTCCCTAACAAACGTTGCTCCACTGTGTATACAATTATCTCATAATAATTATGGCAACAAAATGATCATGATGACGATAGAGAGAGAAAATTAGCAAGAGAACGAGAAATGTTGACACCAATCTGAGCTCAGCTTACAAAAGCTGATTAGTCTCACAGTTCCCATCAGTCGCAATAAAATCTCTGAACTGAACTCAACACGGATTAATTTAGACACTCGAACTATGAGTAAATCGGCGGAACGCAAAACGAAGCAAACGGCGCAGATTGTAGTTGTAGGAGCAGGTGCCTCTGGAATTGCAGCTGCCACTCGGCTGCTCGAAAAGGGATTCCAGAATGTTCAGGTTGTTGAGGCAGAGAATCGCATTGGAGGACGCATAAATACAGTGCCCTTTGGAGACAGTGTGATCGATAAGGGTGCACAGTGGTGTCATGGCGAAACCGGAAATGTTGTCTATCAGCGGGTCAAGAATTTGAATGTACTGGACGCAACTGGGGATGTATTGAAGGCCGTGACCTTTGTGCGCTCCAACAAAGAGGTATTGTCCCCCGAGACCGCTTATGTGCTCGGCGCTGCCATCGAGAGTTCGTTGCCAGTGCCCCCCAATGAGGCAAATGGTTCACTCGGTGATCATTTGACTGATCACTACTGGCGAGCTGTCGCCCAGACTCCAACAGTGGATAAGACAATCGCCAGCGAGTTGCTTGAGACCGTCAAGAGGTTACGTTGCTCCTTCACCGCCTCGGATCATCTATTCGAAGTCTCCCGTCGTGCGCATCTGGAGTTTGCCCCCTGCGACGGAGAATTCCTGCTCAACTGGCGGGACAAGGGATACAAGAGTTTCCTCCGGCTGCTAATGAATGCCCAGCAACATCAACCCGAAGATCTGGGAGTGCTCAATGGACGTGTCAGTCTCAGCAAGCGTCTGTCCGAAATCAACTGGAAAGGCAGAGAACAGGTGCTCCTCCGTTGTTGGGATGGCACAGTACTCACTGCCGATCATGTCATCTGCACGGTGTCCTTGGGCGTCTTGAAGGAGCAACACGAAAAGCTTTTTGTTCCGGCGCTGCCAGAGGCTAAAGTTCGAGCTATCAAGGGACTTAAGCTGGGAACGGTTGGCAAGTTCTTCCTGGAGTACGCTGTACAGCCATTCCCACAGGATTGGATTGGAACCAACTTCCTTTGGATCCACCAGGATCTCGAGGAGCTGCGTCGCAGCAAACACCACTGGCTAGAAGGCGTCTTCAGCTTCCATCGTGTGCTCCATCAGCCACGTCTTCTGCAGGGCTGGATCATAGGCGAACATGCTCGCTACATGGAAACACTCACTGAGCCGGAGGTTCTTGAGGGTCTCCAGTGGCTGTTCAACAAGTTTCTGCCCTTCGAGATGCCCAAACCCAAGGGCTTCATTCGCACCCAGTGGAATTCGAATCCCAACTTTAGAGGCAGCTACAGCTCGAGAACCAACTATACAGATGAACTACGCACTGGTCCCTGGGATCTAGAGACACCTCTGTTTGACCTTGACGGCCGACTCAAGGTACAATTTGCCGGAGAGGCTTCCAATAAGATTCATCACTCGACAGTTCATGGCGCTGTGGAAACCGGTTGGCGAGAGGCAGACCGATTGAATGATTACTACAGCAACGAGAACAAGTTGTAAACTGGCCGTGATTAACTTAATTTGGTACCAATTAGCGACCTTGAGGTCAGTTCCCATTATATAATACGGGTTTTGTATCGCTTTGGCATTATTTTCAATGTTTTCCCTTTAAACCACGAGCTGTAGTTCGTTGTTTATAAACAATCGTTTACAATTAACAAGAATACACACTGCTATTAATTTCACAATAATATGACACTCAAATTTCTTGATAAGAACAAACCACACACAAAATAAAACAACAGTGATTAGAACTACCTCAACTAGTATTTATATCAGTAACTTTGCCATTTCCAAATTCAGTTTCTATTGTAGCTTCGTGTCCGACTTGTAGAACAATGAGTACTTGTGATATGTCCATACCCACACTAAAGAACCGACAAACGGCTCGAATTGTCATCATCGGTTCAGGTCCGTCGGGTATTGCAGCGGGCACGCGACTCCTTGAGCAGGGTTTTAAGCATGTGCGCATTTTGGAAGCGGAGAACCGCATCGGAGGACGCATTAATACCATTCCCTTTGCGGACAATGTCGTTGACCTCGGTGCACAGTGGTGTCATGGCGAAACTGGCAATGTGGTCTACGAGCGTATCAAGGATTTGAATGTTGCCCACAAGACTGGCGAAGTAGATCATTTGGTGAAGTTTGTAAGATCCAATAAGCAGCTGCTTTCGGAGGAAGTCCTGCGTGTCGTAATGCCCATAGCGGAAAACTCGCTTCCGGAGGAATCCACAGATGTCTCCATGGGTGAATACATGACCAACAAATTCTGGCAGGAGGTTAACAAACTGAAGAATATTGATCGCAAACAAGCCGTGGAGTTGTTCGAAATGTTCAAGAAGTATCAAGCGAGCTACGAAGGATGCGATCATGTGTTCCAAGTGTCGGGTCATGAAACATTCGTGGAAAGTAAAGGAGACAATTTAATTCATTGGTGCGACAAGGGTTACAAGACATTCCTGCGTTTGCTGATGAATTCCAAGGAGGGTGAACCTGAGGACCTTGGAACCCTTAATGGACACGTGGAACTCAACAAGCGCATTACGCTTATCAACTGGGAAGGCGCAGGAGAACTCAAACTACGCTGCTGGAGTGGAGAACTCCTCGCAGCGGATCATGTCATCTGTACGGTCTCCCTGGGCGTACTTAAGGAGCAACACCAAAGTCTCTTTGTGCCGGCTCTGCCCGAGAAAAAGCAGCGCGCTATTAAGGCACTCACTTTGGGCACTGTCAACAAGTTCTTCTTGGAGTACAAAACTCCTCCGCTGCCCGAGGATTGGCCCTACTTCAACTTCGTATGGATTGATGAAGATCTAGAGGAATTGCGCGGCACCAAAAACTTTTGGCTGGAGAGTGTCACTGGTTTTCACATTGTAAAGTGTCAACCACGTCTCATCGAGGGTTGGATAATTGGCGAACATGCACGCCATATGGAAACCCTGACGGAGGAGGAGGTGCTGCAGGGAATACTTTGGCTCTTCCGCAAGTTCTTGCCCTTTGATTTGCCGCATCCGGAACGTTTCTTGCGCACTCAATGGCACTCAAACCCGAACTTCCGTGGAAGCTACAGTTTCCGAAGCACTCTGGCCGATGAGCTACGCACTGGACCTTGGGACCTGGAGGCACCGCTGGTCGATGTGTGTGGCAAGCCCAGGCTACTGTTTGCCGGGGAGGCCTCCAGCAAAACGCACTACTCCACGGTGCATGGCGCTACGGAAACGGGTTGGCGTGAGGCGGATCGACTCAATGACTACTACAACCGGGAGCAGAAACCTATGGGAATATAAACTGAATGGAATATGATTGAAAAGACGAAGCTAACTGATAACCAAGTGAACAAAATTATAAGTTAAACAATCGATTATCGAATAGACAAAAAATACTTAATTTTAATATTTCGATTATTTTTAAAATTCATTAAATAAATAAGTGCAGCAAATTTGGTGGTTTGAATTTAGTTAAGTTATAGAAGAATAGAGGAAACTCTTTTCTTCCTTATAAGGAAAATAAATCCGGCTATGCCCTTTAGCCAAAAATTACCTAGAGGCTTACCAAACTTGGTCTTACCGTCAATAAATCTTATTTATAAATGCATTTTCATTACAAGGACTCTGTCCCTAGGCTCTGATCGCTGCAGTTGTCAACGGTAGAAGGAAAGATAACTACAAATACCAAACTGAAGTCCAAACATGTTTGACCAGAGACCCAGACAAAGCAGCTTTCTCGACTCGGTCCACAACTGTTGCCAAAATGTCTGGCAAAACTGCAGCAGCTATGGCCAAAATAGTGTGGTGTTGGCCTTGCTTCTTTGTTGGGCGACAAAGTCGCATGTGTAATTTGAGAGAATGAGAGTAATCTGCGAGCGAAGATATGGCCAGAAGTCGGACCAACGACAGACAAACAGTCGGGGATGCTTTTGGCCTCTACGTGGCATAAATTTGAATTTTCAACAGGCAGCAAAGTTTGTGAAAGAGTGTGAGTGTTTGTGTTTGGGAGTGTTTGAGTGTGTGTGTTGGCCATGGTTAAAACATTTAGCAGCACTACGAGTTGCAAGTTTAGCTCTGTGTTCTGTTGTGGCATTGTTGGCATTCCTGGTGTTTGGTTTGGCGTTTTCTGCTTTCCTCTAACTGCCACACCCCCTCCCTCCTCCAGCCACCCCTCACTTTCTTCACCACTCGCTCGCTCTTTGTAAAGTGCCAAACTGATTTTTACAGCTGCATTTTTGTCCCTATGTGCAAAGTGTACTGAGCCACGCCTTCAAACACCACCTCCTACAGCCCTCTGACTGTGTGGCTTAGTGTGTGTTATCATGGACATGTTTTGCAGCCTCTTCCAAGCCCACCCACAGTGCAATTACAATGTTGTCCGCGGCTTCTGGTTGCAAATGAGTTGGTCAACATGTTTTGGTCAAATGTTAAAATGGGCCAACACACACTGCATATTGGCCATGTTCAAATGAATATGCTTTCAGTGCACACATATTAGAGACACTCAGCGAACTGTTTGCTTAAAACCAGTGTTGGAAAGCCCAATTATGTAAATCCAATACTCAAACATCCGCTTTATGTGTTTTTGTAATTTGCTCTAAGCGGAGAGCACTTCAGTTTTTAATGTCATCGGCTTTCAGGGGGTAAAATCCCAGTAACGGAACGAACTGCGAGAGCAAATTAGGCCATTTTGTGCCTAAGGCTGCTCAAGGGGACATAATATCCGAATTAGAGAACTGAATTAAGATAATTCCTACTAGTTATGCTCAGAAGGATAATCAGATCAGTGGGTTATCCAGATAAACACTCTGTAGAATACTTAAAACTGAAAGTAAGTAGCTAAACTCGCACTATGCTTAGTATTTCCTCTAGCTATAATTTCCCAATTATCTTAGTACTCCACACTAAACCAAGTCAAGCACAGAATTATTTTGACACGTTTTTCCACTTTTATTTACACACGCAGATAGCTTATCACTCCCCTACAGCTGTGCAGTTCTTGAACGATAGTAGGTGTTCAAGCGATCCGCTTCCCGCCAACCGGTCTCCGCAGCGCCGTGCACCGTCGAATAGAAATGTTTGTGGGTGGCCTCACCGGCAAATTGCAGTCGAGGTCGCCCGCCGATGTCGAGAAGTGGCGCTTCCAAATCCCAGCCACCGGTTCTTAGCTCATCTGCCATAGTAGTGCGGAAAGTATAGCTGCCTCGGAAGTTGGGGTTGGCATTCCATTGCGTACGTAGACAGCGCACTGGTGGGGGCACATCAAAGGGCAAGAACTTGCGGAAGAGCCAGAGTAATCCCTCCAGAACTTCCTCCTCGGTGAGTGTTTCCATGTGACGCGCGTGTTCGCCAATGATCCAACCCTGCAGAATGCGAGGCTGATAGGAGACGGGATAAAAGCCGAAAACACTTTCCAGCCAGAATCTTTCGGTGCTGCGCAACTCTTGCAGATCCTCCTCAAGCCAAAGGCAACTGAATCCAGGCCATTCCTTAGGCAACGGAGCGGTAGCGTATTCTAGGAAGAACTTGTCCACGGTGCCCAGTTTCAGACCCTTGATAGCGCGCAGCTTGGCCTCTGGTAGAGCAGGCACAAATAGCTGACTGTACTGCTCCTTCAGCACTCCCAAGGACACTGTGCAGATGACGTGATCTGCGGTCATAACTTCACCATTCCAGCAACGGACAATAACCTCGTCAGCTCCTTCCCAGTTTATCTGAGCTATGCGTTTATTCAGCAGCACACGCGAGGTAAGGACTCCAAGATCTTTTGGGTCACCTTTCTTCGATTTCATTAGGAGGTCTAGGAAGCTCTTGTAACCCTTGTCGCGCCAGTTGAGCAAAAGTTCTCCCTCGCATAGCCAATACTCCAGATGTCCACGACCCGAGACCTCGTACAAATGATCTGCAGCTTCCACAGAGCTCTCAAACTTGTGGAAATTCTCTAGAAATTCCTCAGCCACTTTTTGATTGACGTGTGGTAATTTGGCAACCTCTTTCCAGTATTTCGCCGACAAATAATCTCCCAGTGAGCCTTTATAGTCAATCAGTTCCGTTTGTCGTTCAGGTATAGAATTAAATGCAATCGTTTTCAGATCGTCGGCGATTTTGTCTGACAGCACTTCTTTGTTTGATCGTACACATCTGAAGGTCTCGTAGTGATCTTCAGTGGTCTCCAGCAGATTCAGGTCCTTCACTCGCTCGTAGACAGGATTGTTTACCTCGCCATGACACCACTGGGCGCCGAGATCAACCACATTATCGGCAAATGGAATAGTTTGTATGCGTCCGCCTATGCGATCCTCTGCCTCCAATAACAAAACATTCCTAAATCCCTGCTCAAGTAGTCGAGTAGCTGCCGCGATTCCCGCTGTTCCAGCTCCGATAATGAGAATGCGGGCGGTTTGCTTTGTTTTGCTCAGAGAGCGAATCGACGCGGAAGTACTCATAACGTTACAACGTGTGACACAAATCCACCTTACACAAGAAACGTCTGCTACGCTCTGCGCTTAGCAAGCGACTGAAATATAGTTTCGCCTCTCTCGAGTGTCAAACGGGCGACGCGCTAATGAGCAGCGAAGAGAGCATAATAAGGTGAAGATAGCAATGGGCGAAAATATATTTGCTTTACTAATTGCTGCCGGCCGCTGTGTGATTTCACCTCTCCCACACACACTCACACACGCACTCTCACTCTCTCGCTTTACCTCTTATACTGATTTAGTGTGGTTAGATAAGCTAGTTTAAGATATTGTTGCTTGGCAAAGATTATAAATTATATTTGGATGTGGGCTTCAATTAGATGAAGACTTCGCCACTAATAGATTGTTAACAAATTATCTGATAGCTTATCAGGCAGAAGTAGATATAGTGTTAAATTGTATGCTATATAGTAAGTATGTACAGTCACGTCCATTTCACTGGTAATTGAAATATGATAGTGATATTCATACGTAACAAGTTTACATTTGTATTTATTGTAGACTAAACACATATGTGTTATTTGATTACCAGGAATTTTACTAAAAACCTTTAGTAGTTACGTCTAAAATTCCTCATAAATTGTTATAAAATTGACTAAATGTAGTAATAAAGTAAATCACTTCATTTTGTCTGATAAACTTTTTTTAATTTTTTATAAATGAAAGTTGCGATAGAGACAAACATCAATTGAAAACCACATTTGCAATATTTTATTCATTTTTTTTACTGATACTTGGCTGACTGGATGTTGCAGGCGACAAAGCACTTTGATGAATGTATTCATAAAAATCCAATCATTGCATTTGCAGCAAACTAACCAAATGGAAATACAACAAAAAAATCCAAAAGCAAAAAAACAGCAACAAAAAAAAATAACAATAATAACAAAAGCAGAAGCATTCAAGATGAATACGCCAAAATAATGGAAAAAACACAGCAGACAGCTGGGCGCCAGTGCACGAGTGAAAGAGTAAACCAACCAAGCGACTTGGAATGGTTAGAACTGGAACACCATTCCTCTCCCCACCACAAACAACTCTCCCTTTCCCACTCTCTATCTCTCTTTTCCTACTGTAGTCTTAGGTTACACAAAGAAGTCAACAAAAAAATTGCAGTCATATTTTTTTGCTCAAAACAAAACATTTGTGCATAGAACACAGAAAGCAACAAGGAGACGAAGATAGAGAATGAGAGTGAGTAAGTGAGTGGGTGAAAACAAAAGAGAACGCTTACAAGTAAGAACAGCAACAAAAATGCGATTAAAATGACAAGTGAAAGCAATTTTCGTGCAGCTGCTGTGGATAATGGGGCAGAGGATAAAGATGGACATGCAGAGAAAGAGAAATGAAGCGTGGGAGAGAGATAGAGAGAGAGAGCGAAAGAGGGTATTGAGGATAGCAAGTATTGCTGCGGAATGAATGCTGTTATGGCATGGAATGACAATATGACTCTGTTTATAGCCCAGTCGAAGGCAGTTCGTCCTATACACAACTTCTGTTACTTATCCCCACCCCACACCCTTTTACAATCGTTCTCTTATACTCACATTCTTGCTGCATTCACATTTCAGTATCCATTCGACAGCAATGAATTTATTCTCAATTTGTATCTGATGTGATTGCAAAAATTCCTGATCGATGGGCTCCAACGCAATGGTGTCCCATAACTGACCCCTATCACCTTCTCCATCACCTTCGCCTCCATTTTCTCCATCAGTTGTCGGCTTCTCTTCCGCCTCTCTTTGCTTACTGTACTCCTGTGTGCGCTTTTGTACGTACTTAATTGGATCAACGGCATTTAAGGGACACAACAACTCAACCTGTGGAACAGACAGAGAAAGAAATAGAAAGAGAGTGAAAAAAGTGTTAGCAATGAAATAGTAGAATGTTATGCTGCATTCACACCAGTTGACGCTGCGTCAACTCAGAGTAAGTAATGCACTACTTTCCCAACTGGTACTGACTTCGTTGACACACAAGTTGACCCTTGTGTCAGCTGGTGTGAACGCAGCACATCAAGTTTAAATCTCAGCCTGAATTCAACTTCTGTCTGCCACTGCTCAATCTGCACACTGTGATTTAATAAATTGGAAAAGTGCAATCGGCTCAGGTGCTAAATTGATTTTGACAGCTAACTGAGCATTTGATTTTCTTCTGCACTTTTCCATTTCAGTTTTCAATTGGCATTGCCATCGAATTGACGTTTTAATGCAATACGTCTTTTAATTAATACCAGTAAGGGTTGTGCTTAAACCATTACGAGGGCCGTAAGTACACTATTTGTAAGGGGAATATTTATACTGACTAAAACTGCATTAATTCCTGTTTTTCGAATTTTCTTTACTTCTCAATTTCTTTACTTTTCAATAAAAAAACTCTAAGCTGTCTTAAATTAAAAGCGTCGCTAATTTATTGATTAATTCAAGCAGGCAAGAGGAGTCAGACGGATTTTCTTTGAAAAGGATTTAGGTGCGATCAAATGGAAAACTGAAAGTTTCTCCATAGAAACCAAGCTGCTAATTGGGCAGATAATTCTAGTGTCTAGCTGAGATACTCACCTGTATTGTTGTGGATACCGCTGGGGCACAGCACTTGCTGCCGCGGTGGCAGCTGCCACAGAGCTTGGGTCGATACAGTTTGCGGGAGACGCATTCGCCCAGACGAATTCTGGCCGGGCCTAAACGCTGTAGACTGCGACACTCGTGTCCTTTCTGCAATTGGCCAAAAGACACACAAGTCAGAGGATTTCAAGCTAAAACTCGCATGCGAGAAATCTTACTCTAATTCTATGCGCTGGCTCCTGATGCATGCGATGTTCCGGTTGTGATTCTGGTTGTGATTCTAGTTCCGGTTCTGGTTCTACAACTGCTTCTAGTTCCGGTTGCTGCTGCCGTTGCCACGCCCCTTGGCGCTCTGTTTTTCGCTTGTGATGATGCAGCTGATGAAGTTGGCTAAATGCCAACTTCTGCTTGGTTAATGGCCTGCTGTGGATGTGGCTATGGCTATGACTGTGACTGTGGCTGTGGCTATGACTGTTGCTGTAGCTCTTCTTCATCTTCTTGCTCCTCGTCTTGGTCTTATTGTCTTGGCCACATCTGCGATTCTCGCATAACCGTAAATTGCTCAATTGATGGCAGCCAGTGTGAGTCGTGGTCTGCCTCGTGGCCATTCCCAGGCCACAGTGGCTGCTGCAAGTACTCCAATTGCCGCTGATGCTGCTATTGTGGCAGGTGGCATAGACTGCAAAACGGAGAACAAAACAACAGCAGAGAGAGCGTTAAAAAATGTGGCTAATAATTATGATTGGCCTGGCTGGCTAATGGAAGCATCCCAAGTGCAGCTAAAGTAGCTGATTATTTAAACATAGTTGCAGCTATTATATTCCCAAGAAACGCACTTAAATAATAAAATAATCTAATTACGGGCAGCATGTCAGGGGACGAGGATGTAACTCTTTGAATTAATTAGGGAATAGAAAAAAATAGAATAGGAGTGGAACATACTCTTATTTTGCATTCAGTGGAGTTTTATTTAGTTGGGAAAATCTAAGACACTGAAAAGTATGACCATAAAACAATCACTAGATAAATATACAATTTGTTGATCCTATATAACTCTATATTTCTTTATAATTCTTTTTTATTCTTTAATATTTAAAGCTATTAATTCTTATAATATACAGTGGAATCCGGTTATAACGACACTCAAGGGACCGACGATTTTACGTCGTTATACCCGGTAGACGCTTTAACCGAAACGAGCAAAGAGAAAAAAGCTTGTATGGGGACCAAACAAGTCATTGAACTTTCGTCGCAATGACCGGACGGACGCTTTAAGCGGAGTCTTATAACCGGATTCCACTGTATATTATAAGAATTAATTGCTTTAAATATTACACTGTATAACAGATGTTATTTTGGACTTGTGGAGATTCCAATTTGGATTTTGCTTAATTTCTTCACTTAAAAAAGGTCATAAAATTTTTTAATGGTATAAAAGACATTTATAAAATTTCAGATAAATATAAATCTATTTTTAAACTCCATTATAAAATTTAAATCCCCCAAAGAAAGAGTTTTATCGAATATATGAGTGTTCTGCTCACAATGCAAAGTCGTGTCCTTAAAGCTCTTCCTTCAATGCCAAAGCTTATGCTGTTTGCATTTGAGTTGAGTATTCCGCGCTGCAAGTTGTTTGTAATTGCGTCAATGGACATTGTGAAGCATTTTGAACGACAAAGGCGTAAATCCCAATTGAAGTAAGGGCTCTTAAGAGCACTTAATAATCTTGTTTATTTATTGCATTTTGCGCGTTTAATTAACACTTAATCCTTGTGTAAGTAATTATGCTGCTGCTGCTGTAGCTGCTGTCCATGTAGCCAGAAAGCCTGAGGCAAAAGCAGCCAAGAACAGAAGCCGATGTTGCCTCATTTTGTTGCCACTGTTGTTGCTGCTTCTACTACAACTCTTGGCTGTGAGGACTGTTGCCTTGTCATGGAATAATTCATCTTCATAAATATGCGTTGCGCTTTTGGTTGGGCGCTTAAAAAGCATTAAGTTGTGCGATGGCAATGGCGATGACGATGACGTCATGCCCCTGGGCGCCATTAACTTGGGAGCAGAAAGGCAGAAGAAAGAAAGCAGGGAGAATGGAAGGACTAAGGACGGCTGTGACCATAAACACACTTATAAAACAATAACAAGGCCATGACCCGTACTACAAAATAAAACAAATGCTCACAGAGACACACACACACACTTGAACTTACCATCAGCTGTTGGATTCTCACAGAGCCACATTTTGCAGCAGTGTCCTGGCACCTCGACGAGACGCGGTGATCTGCAGGAAATCGTATCCTCTGGCGCTGGCAGCTGCTCGTTGGGACAGAGTGTCGAGCACGCATGGCGACCGTTCTGCAAGGGCAACAGAAAAGGCAGAAGCAAAGGCAAATGCCATTAAAATACATTAAATGTGGGGTAAAACAATCGCCCCATTCTGCCTGTTTATTTAGACCGAAATAAAGTCATAATGTAAGCAAAATATTTGCGCAAACAACAGTGGGCACGAAAAGTACTCGGACAACTTGTAGCCGACTAACAGCTAATGCCTTAAGTAGCCTGCCAAATTAACATTTTTGTTTCTTGTCCTCGCACACTATTTTATTTATAAGCAGTTTCGTTTCCTATGTTGTCTGTTTTAGCCACGTTTAGTTGTTGGCGAAAAAACTTGTTTAGTTTTCTTTGTCTCTCTGTCTGCCGTTTCATTCGCTCTCTTTTCCCTTGGCCTTAAAATTGCAGAGCATAAATTACGACTCTCCAAATGTGTGTGTGTGTGTTTGGCTGTGTGTGTTTGTGTTACCATTTGGTATGAATATGTCTGACAGCAATGATAAACTGCCGCAATTGTTGAGCTAGAGGTGTAAATTCGCACCAACATACACACAAACACACACACACACCTACCTACAGCTGAAGACAAATGCTTGGCCATAAAGCAATGCCAAGGATTTAGTTCTTGGCCAACACGCCTTTAGCTGAGATTTGGCCAATCTTCCTTTTGGTCTTTTGCTTTTGCTACCTCGTAATTGCGCGTAAATCTCATTTACGTATCAAATTCAGCGAATTAAAACCACTTGAGCCTAGGAAATACCCTGTATAATTTTCAAAACTCAGCAAAATAAGCTCGTTAAAATTATTTTGGTTTAGAGTTAACTAATTTATAAATATTTTTATCTGTGTGTAATTGATTTCTAAGTTAGTTAAGAGCTTTAAAATAAAAAGTCTCTAAATGAGTTTCAAATCAAAAAGATGTAAAATAATTTATAGAAATGTTTAAATAAAAATTAAAACTGACAACTTTGCTAATATTTTTTAAAAAGTTTAAAACAAGACGTTTTTTTTTAAGATGTAAAAACTATATGACTAGCAACAAGCTTTAAAAAAATATTATTAATTATATATAAAAGCGTTTTCAAAAAGAATAAAGCAGGTCAACAAATGGAGACTACTGTACTTTATACTAAATAAATTTAAAAAATTATTTAAACCCTTAAAAAAATTTTTTTCCTCCCACAAAAACGGTAAAAATTCTAATTGAAGTTTTGCAGTTTCATTTTCAAGCTGACTAAATTCAAATGAAAGTGCCGTAAAGGGATTTGTGTGGCAAATAAATTACACTAGTGTTAACGTTAACCCCATAAAAAAGATAAGAATGTGCAGAGGGGAAAGTGGTGAGGGGGTAGTGGAGGGGCTAAAGAAAGGTGGAGCAATCACTGGTTAAACAAGAGCAACTACAACAAACAAAAGCAAAATAAACGCTTTGTAGCACTGCATTTGACTTTGACCCTATCTACAACTGTATCTAAATCTGTGTCGGTGTTGGTGTCCCTGTCTGTGTATGTGGTTAGTGCCAACTAAACGATATGCCCCTTACCCCCCTTTTAAGCCCCCTTTCCGCCCTCTACTTACCTCACAGACGCATTGAGTTTTACAATCCAATTTAAATGTGGCTCCATGTGCGAATGTTGTGTTGCCAACAGTGCAATTGGCTGCAGTGTGGACAAAAGGGTTGCCAAAAACCGTGTGACAGCCAGACATGGCCAAAACGAGCAGACCATTCATAGTGTTTGGTAGTGCCATTGTTAGCATTCAAAGAAAAGAGAAAAAACACAAATATCTTTTAAAAAAAAAGTTAGAACTGAAAGTAGAAACTGGAAATTGATTTGAACGCTTCGCTTCAAGTACTTTTTCGGCTTAGTTACTTTAATGGAGCTGACAGCTTGTGTTTGCCACACCTAATGGCCAACAGTGCTTTAACCAACATTTTAGCCCGCTTTCAACATACTTCCGTTTCATTTGATTGGAAAACCAATTAATATTTGACAGCATTTGTTATAAATTTTGCGGCATGCAATAAGTACGCACACATATAATTTTGGCTGGCAAACAATAGACTTGATCTCATCACAAATGATATTGACAATTGTTGTTCTTGGGGTTTATGGCCCGCCATTAGGCCACAAAAGTTTGCTTTTTGGGGGCTACAAACAAATATATGTTGCCGCCAATCACAATTACGAGACTTTCGCTTGTATTTCTTTTTTATTTTGGCAATTTCGCAGTTACCTAGATACAAAGAATGCTACTTCTACTTATAGCTACGTGCTCTGTGGCAATTTTCCACTTTTCTCTTTGCACACCCGACACTCTTTGGTTGATAGAGTGTATACTTGGGGTTGTTATTTAGGTACAAATATTTGTATTATTGATGAGCAACAAAAGATTAGTCTTAGGACAGTAAAAGCAACAGCAATCAAAGCGTAGTATAAAGATTAAATTTATTCTACACCTGCCTACAAACCTCACAAATTTTTGAGTTTTTTCTGTACTCTGCCAAACCTCCTACGCCCAACCTACCTACCTCCAACAACTTAATAAACCAAGCACCTAAAAGTAGGCAACAATTTTTAATCAACGCCAATTTAAGCTCCTTCAAGTGCCTTTTTAACGGGTATATCGTAGTCGAATAACAATTTAGCCATTTTTACTTTTGTGGTCCTTAGAATGGGGAATATTCTTGAATTGATTTCGTCGAGGACGTGACTTTGTAAGAGTGATACGGTCGGGAGTGATGCGATATGTAATCTGCCTTGGTGGCATCATCGTTCATTTGGCATTTTGGCATCAATGGTTAATGTGAAAATTGGCAATGCAACATTTTCTTAATGCTGTTGCCATTGGTGTTGTTGTTGGTAATGAATATGGGCACGTGGTCACATGTTTATGTCGTTAGCAATTAGTTTCGATTGTGCGATACACATACACTTAAAAGCACACCTGACAATACCGGAAGTATTATTGCTGCAACTCACATACAGTTCGCACAGTGTCTGTGTGTGTGTGTGTGGCTTGCCACAAGCAACAGCCTCGTCAAGAAACATTGAAACACCTTACACCTTTTTACTTTGTGGCGAATTGTGTCATTTTCGAAAGTGCAATCTTCTTAATGTACTTTGACAGCAGAAACACACACACATACAAACATGTACAGTAGCGCAAGAAACTTGTCACTCACACACAACGACACAATCAGTGACATTGCTTTACATATCAAGCAGCGAGTGTTGTGAGTGTGTGTGCGTCATAGCTCGTTACAAGCAATTGCTGGTTACACCTGCAGCTCCGGCAAAGGTGTCAAATCAATCATACCCTACAAAGATTTCATTGACTTCTTGCCACGACATTATTTAACTGAAGTGTATAAGTTTTCTTATATTGATACCGTTTATTATATTGAAAATTTAATCAAGTTGGCTCCTGGATGTTTCAAATGTCACACTGCTTATGAATTCTTGAAATCAGCATACCCGTTTGTGATATGCTGTATTTATTTGTAGGGTATGACCGATGCTCGTCCTTATGGCGGAAGTGAACGCTGGAATTGCAATGTGAGCACTTTTATCTGCGCCCGCTGTCAACATTTAAGGATGTCTACGCTTTGCACGAGTGTACTTAAGCAGTTATGTGTGTCTTCGCCATGTCCTTGTATCTGTGTCTCCCCCCCTCTCTGTACTTGTGTGCTTTTATCCTGTGTCAGGTTTTTTCCATTCGCCAAACCTTAGACCTGTGACCTGAGTGCGCCGCCTTATCCTTGCTATAACTTCATGGCATGCATTATACGTTTGTTTGGTTTCCTTTTTCATTTGTCATTTTTATTTTGAGCTGTACTTTGTTGCTGTTGTCTTTCCTACACTTTCCGCACATTTATTCCAACCCTTTTGGTGTTTTATTTTTAGTTGAGACAGTTGATAAAAAGTGTAGCATATTTTTGTGCGCTCTCCACTGCGTTCTGTTGTGTTGGGTCATCATCACTTGTGTCTGTCTCTCTCCTTCGCTCTATTTAGAACTCCCCCTGCAGCCCAAAGACTGTCGCCTTCTTTGTCTGGTTTGGGGTCACGTGTGCACAGTTTATTTGTTTTATGCCGAGCTGTAGTGTTTGTTTTACTTAGAGTTTTAGATTTACTTAAGTCGTTGATGACCATGACCAAATAAAGTTTCATTTTGTGCAAAGATTTACAACACTTGAGCGTGTGCGACAACTTTGAGTGTCCCGTGGCCAGAACACATACAAACATTAAGCCAGAGAATGTGACATAAAGCGAAAAGTTCAAAATACTTTGGACAACGTTGCGTATGCACATTTTCTTATAAGTTATATTAATGTTAGTTGGTTTCAAGGAAATCCAATTGCTTTATACGCTTTAAGCTTGATTTGAGTTTTTAAAACAATTAATGCTGTTATTCGATATCTTTTGATTTCGAATTGAAGAAAATTCATTTGTTTGTTCGCTCTTTCGATGCACATTGCTCACGTTCTGGTAAATTCATATATATGTATTTTATTTCAAGTTAATTCCAACTGCTTTCTCTCTTACATATACATAGTGCTCCACATTTTTCGTGTTGCGATAACTTTTGCAGCAGTTACAAGCTAACACCCGCTACTGCCCCTGATCTGTAACTGAATCGAAAAAGAACAAGTTTTACAGTTTAAATAAACTTGTTCCGTTTTCGCCTGGACAATGCATCAACGCAGCGGGCATGTGGGGGGCAACAAAACGTGTGGAGCATTGATATGCGCCAAAAGGCAAAAACACACACTCTCACACACTCCCACACACACACTTACACACTCCCACACAAGCCAAGGGAGCAGAGAGAAGCCAACAACCAGCGTTGAGCTCATGGACGCACAAACTGTATTGGCATTTGACTCGAAACTTTTGGCTTTTGGCTTGGGGGAGCAGCACAAAAAAGTGGTAGGGGTGGCAAGTGGAGGGGGTGGGTGGCAACATACCCATAAAACATATGCAACGATACAGCCAGAAGTAAAATTGTTGTATTTGTTGTAACGCCCGAATCGAAAAGTTTTTGGCACAGTTCGTGATGCTGTTTAATTTTGAAAAGCTTTGTACGACAACATGTGAAGCCCCAGAAAACATGTCGACAGCAACTCAACAACAACAACAACAACAACAATAACAATTGAGAAAAATACGAAAAATGTTTACGATAAAAAAGAAGGAATTTAGAAAAATCCATTAAAATCACTTCAGTTGTTAGTTAGCTTCGTTTGCTGCTGGCCAATGTCCAGTGAAATTAGCCAACTACAAGGTACAAATTTATAAAACTTTTGCAACAAAATAATACATTTATTTGCTGAGTTTACAGTAGTCTAAAAGGTAAGCAGAAATATTTTAGAACTACGAACTTTAGTTTGATAAATTAGGCTAGAAAAAGTAGGCTCAAAGAAGAGTCTCTAAGCAGTTAAATAACTTGTGTTACCAGTTAATAAATGACTTACAAATTAAAAAAAAAAATGTTTTCCTCTTGATAATACTACAAAATTGAACTACATATTTTTGAATCAATTTACTCATTTTATGTAGGCCTAAAAAAAATAACTTTAGTCTTTAAATCCTTGAAAAAACTTGCATTTAAATGCTGCATACTTTTCCACAAAATGGTATTTCTACCCAAATTAGTTGTTTTCTTTATTATTATTGGGTTTTGCTTTCAACACAGACTTGTACACTTATTAAATCACTTGAAGCACTTTTGAAACGACCTAAATTGCTTTTCTCTTGCCTTGTTGTATATACTATATTTTTTGGGTATTTTGGGATATTTTGCTGCTCTCATTTTAGCCGAAACTGTGTTCGAATATTTACTTATTTGGCCAACAAGAGCAGATGAGAAAAGTGGAAAAATATTTAAAATTGATGAGAGTCTCTAAATGGGAAAAATGTCTGTCCGTTCTTCGTTTTTTGTTGCACTTTGCTCTTAGAACGCTTTTTTTGTTTGGAAATTATTTTATTTTATTTATTTATTTTGTATTTTGGGTTGATTTGAAGACGCAAAAGTTGAAGTGGCAGCGGTGGCGCCAAAGTGCCTTTGATTAATGAAGCGCAAAGTTAATGTAATTTTACAATTTTCATTTACCAGCTACCATCAACCATCCAACATTTTCAATGAAAATTGAAAATTGATTGCGAGTTCATGTACATTTTGAGGCAAGCGAAGATGATGATTTGCCCAAACTTAAAGACATTTGAGCTCAATCGTTACAAAATAAATCGACTTACCGGGATTTATATGCCTTGGCAGCTATAGTATGCATAATTAGGAGTAGAGAGCGGAAGAAGTAAAGAAAATGCGAGTTTAGTAATGGAATAAACAGTTGTGGGGGTGTGTGTGGGTGTGTGTGGGTGTATGCTTGTTGGTCAACTCACTCTGATGACCTTAAAGCCCAAACTCAGATTCGCCTCGACGCCAGCAATGAGACTATTACCAAATACACTCAACAACGGCAGCAGCAGTATCAGCATTTTCTGTAAGCAAAAAAAATAGTAGGCGTGGTTAGTGGGCGTCTGAATGAAAAATGTTGCCCTCACAAAAAGGTCGAGTAGAGACACGGCAATGTCTAAAGCGAAAAACCACAGCCGCAGTAGTCGTCGACTTTATTAAGGTCAATTCAATGTCTGGCTTGCTTTTTGGCTTTTTTGTTCACTTTTTCGTATTTTGGTTATGGCTAATGGTTACGGCTATACAACAAACTCTACGGCTAGCAGCAGCGTTCGTCCGTCCGTCCGTCCGTTCGTTTGTTGGTTGTTTGTTTGCATTTCCATTTGAGTTTTTCACGCCTGCAACCTTTATTATTTATTATTATTGTGCTTTTCAGAAAGAAAGTTATCAAAAAATAAACTGCTTTTGTTTTAACCGAAGGTAAGGCCATAAAAATAAGGGGAAAACTGACCTTGATTTAAACAGCTAAGGCTACAAAATTTGTTAAGGGCAAACAAAAGTAATTTTGGCATTAAGAAAATCTTAAATCTAAACCTTAAAACTTGAGTGTACTTCAGTCATTTTAGACCGTGGCTTTTGGCTATTAATAATACTTGACAACGGTTGCTTAATGGTTTTTTAAACGCTGAAAATCACGCATACGACGCGTTGCACACGGGCATGCTTATTATGATGTATGTATATTTTATATATATGTACGTTTTTTACATATATATTTAACACAAAAGGCGAAAACTCATTAAAAATATTTTGCAGTCATGCGCAAGCATATTCAAAGGTATTTAATTAAACTTTAATAAATAAATACGCCAGCGTGGCATTACAAAGTGAAAAATTAAAAGGCATAAAATAAAATACAACAAAAAAAATACAAGGAGGCCCTATAAAACAAAGGGGGAGCAAGGGGCGTGGCATGGGGAGGAGGGGGACTTTGTTTTCGCTTAATGCGTCAGTTTTCAATTAACGACGCAATGTCGTGTGCCGCTAAGTGGATAAACGAAGCAGGAGGGGGTTGAGAGGGGCACAGGAGCAGAACGAAGATGCCACACACATACTCACACATACACACACGTACTGGACTTGGGCTAAATTGCATTGAATGAGGCTTCATTAAGCTCTCAGCTCTAAAGGAGCTGCACTTGCAGTTCTCCTCCTTGTCGTAATTATCGTAATTACAATGAACGAAGAGCGATGAGCAATGGAAATGGCCATAACGATGCCACTGCCAACAACAATAATAATAAAAGCTAACGAGGCGCACACTGAAAATCAACAACAACAACAAGAGCACGAACGAGGAGCTGCAACATTGTCATTGACACTTTTAATTGCAACAACACAAAAAACAGAGAGTGGGTAAGAACTTTTAATGAAAACCAAAGTGGGGCAACACATACGAGTCCTGCCACATTGTGTGTAGACAACACACAACACAACCTGCCATAATTATGATGAAGAAGCATATTCATCAACTACCCCCCTGACCTGTCTCTACCCGTCCTGGCCCTCTTCCTGCTTAGCATCCGGCGCTCAAGGCGAATAGGACACAGCACACACACAAAAAAATTCCATGTCACTTTCGGAAATGAGCAGCTAAAAGAGCAACAGCAACGAAAACTAAAAAAAAACTGAGCTCAACTGACAGAGGACTTTGGAAAATTACATTTTCCACCCATTTTGGAATGCAAATTCATTGAAATTAATGAGTATCTACGGGCAAAAGAAGCAGCCGCAGCAGCAGCTACAGCAAATGTGTTAATTTATGCAGCGAGAAACCCTTGTAGAAAAAAAACATGTATAAACAAGGATGATTATGACAATGGCAAGCGAAGGAGAAACGTTGAAAGATGTTAAAAAGATTTCACTTGATGACCTTATAAAATTGCGTAATTTGATTAATGTCTATTACTATGCCACAAATGCTGACAATCTGCTTGTTTCAAGCGCTTTCTAAAGTCTAAATTCAGCCCTTAAACATATTTAAGGGCTGCGTATCTTTATTTATTTCTTTTATGAATAAAATTAATGATATAAACCATTCTGAATGGGCAGACAATTAATCTTCTTTAATTTTTGTTGGTTCAGCCTGTTGAAAACGCATTACCCACTAATAATTCCTATTAAGCTTTAAGGTTTACTTCAAGATGGATTGCCAGTGATTTGAATTAGCTTCCTGGAATTCAAATGTTAATAGGAATCGCATTATCAGGCTACTTAATTGGGGTTTTCTGTGGAATTTTTATGCTTCAGGGAGGCAAATAAGGCAATTTGAATAGCACTTTGTGGATATGACGTGATTTCAATTTAAAATAAATTAATTTCATTAATTGACTGGCAGTAAAAGTAGTTCAAGGGTTCAGGTGGATTTATAATGGGGCTATTATAAACTAAAAGCTTGTAAATAAATCATTAATTGTGGATTTTATGTAAAAAGCACTGCAACCTTTTTTTTGTAATTTTCCGATATGCAACTACCGTTGCGGAACGCATTAGCACACTTACTCTAAGACGCCACTGTAGAGCTATTCAATATGAGATTACATATTGCTGTGCTCCTTTTGCACATGACGCAGATAGGCACCCGAACGATGTAACACTCTGTCCTGCTCTTGCACATATTAATACACTTCTCTGCGAATCGCTAACATAATATCAGCATACACCAACTCACGATCTTACTCAGTGCTAGGTTAGCAGAATACTAAACTGCTCACACTCACACACATGGTAAAAGGCTCGGTCAGCTGCTCCACTGCTGTGAGGCGAGAGAGTAAATTTCTCTTTGCTGTGGCGAGCGTAAATGATCTTAGCTTTCGCTCACACTCACGCACACATGGTAAATGACTTACTCAGCTGCTGCTTTACGCACACTCAATGCAAGCTTTAGCTTCCACTGCGAAACAGAGCAGAAAGGGAGTGTGGAAGAGAGAGTGAGTATTTAAATGAATTACAATCCAACTGGTTAGAATCCACACACTCAAGGAAAATGAACTATTCAGTGGAAATAAATTCTTTTTTTTTCACAAGCTCTGCTGTGCTCTATTTTCTATACAATTCACACCAAAGAACTGAATCCTCTTCTTATATTCACCTCCCCTTTAATCAATTTTTAACTAATTTTCCCTTAAACCCTTTCAATTCCTGAATAATGTTTTTTAATTCCTTATGCATTTCACAGTGTTTGCAAGTAACAGTTCAACCTTTGACCCAACTACAAATTACAATAGATTTATTACTGTGTCCAGAGCTAATGAGGAACAAATTTATGATAGACTTGGGATGCCTTGGACTCTTGGCCTTATCAGCAGCGTAACGAGCGCAGAAAGAAAATAAGGCTTAGTACACTTAAGGCCTAAAAACCTTAAACCATTGTTAAGCACAAGCACTTAACCATGTCAAGCTTCGATTTATTGCTCCCTTTCCACACACACTCACACAAACACACACTCGTCTAAGTCCTCGTGACGCTTGTTACTGCCGCTTGCCACTTGCCACTTGCCACATCCTAAGCTGCTGTTGGGTCTTAGTTTTTACGGGTTTTTGCTTCGTGGCGTTGAATTGATTGATTTCTGCTTTAGTTTATGTCATAGAGCACACACTCACACACACACACACACACACTGAGATGAAATCGCAATCCGAATAACCCCGGAGAATGTTGAATGACGTACAGTCATAAATAAAAACACTCAGATATTCATGTCGATGATTTTGTTTTTCCCTGACTTCTTTCTGTTACATCCTGTTTCATCTTGTTCCTTCCTGTCCGCTCGTGCTGCGTTCTGTTCTGTTCTGTGCTGTTATTCATTGCTTGCCTGCGGCAAACGTACCAAATACAAATTGTATCACTTAATATTTGGATTTCTCTCTCTCCTTTTCATTTTTGTAGCTTTTTCTAGTTTTCCCCTGCCACCAGCCACCAGCCACGACTCCTGTTTGACAATCCGGCAGTGGGAGCGCTTGGTTAACTTGGCTCTTTTGCTGGATTGTTTACTGAAGCTGTCGATGACACTGTCGTTGTGGATGTCGATGGCGCTGGCGATGACTCTTCGATTGTCGTCGAAGCGTTTTGTTGTTGATTTGCGTGTTCTTGAATAATTGATGGAATGACAATCTTTCGATGTGTCAGCATTGTTCTGGGCATTCTAGCAACTTGTTATCATTCATAATCACATTCACAATCACATACTCGCTGTCTCATTCCCAATTTTCTTGTTGACAGCGGTCGTTTCTATTCACTGTATTTGACATAATAAGCGCCTACGTTGCATTATGCCATATTTACCGTTAGGCACTCACACACACACAGACACTTACTCACACTCTGAGGCTTATGAGTGATGAGCAGTGCGACAATCAACCCAATGAAATATGACATGGTATCAATAGCGAAATCAAATTGATTATGAATTCAAATCAACAAAAGGAACGGAAATTCGTGCATTTTCCTATAATTTGCACTTAACCTTATTCCATTTTCAGTCTAGAGAAAAGTAACCAATTTGATTTGGGGCACAATTCGCACTTTAGAGTTGTCAACGCTGCGCATAAATTTCATTTCACTTCAGGTTAATTGAAATTCATTTGTGCAAATCAAATTAAGTCAAAAGTACGCACATCCTGTCACGCTGTCTACGTGCGGCAAAACAAAAGGACTGAAAGGAAAACGCAGGACTACCAAATGTACGAGTTGCTGCCGACAAAATGGCACAAAGTGATTCATTCATAACGATAAATTAAGACAAAAAGTCTCGCACTCCCCCAAAGTCTCTCCCCCTGAACTCTGAAACAGGCGACAACAAACAGTTTGCTAGCCCTGGCCCCAAGGGAGGTAAACACACACTTTTATTCAAAGTTTATGTGGAACAGGAGGGGACCAAAGAAATAAATATCCTTTTAGTACATGACAAACATATATATTTTTATACATAAAATATGCTTAACTGAAACACAGTTGTGAGGCTGGTCCCTCGTCATCATCGATGACGTATTTAGCCAGAAAATTCAATTACTGAATATCTGGAAAATCGCAAATAAATAAATTACGGCAGACAAATCAGTAAAAAGCGTTTGAAAAGTTTGTTTAAATCGAAATGAAATAGTGACACAAACCAAGTGCAAATACAAAGCCAACAAACGATACAAAAGGAAAAAAAGGTTAAAGCAAATATTTATGCAGCAGCCCTCGAAGCGAATGGTAGGCGGCGAGAGAAAATAGAAAAGAAGCAGAGGGGGAGGAAGAGAGCGAAAGGGAGTAGAAATGTGCTCTTGCTGTATGTTCTCTTCTGTATGTAATTACCAGTGCTAGAGTCACACAAGTACAGCTGTGACTAAGTACACACATACATATATGTATAAGACTGCTAGCTTGAAAGAGGTGTGTGTGTGTGGGAGTCTGTGCGGCAGTCTGTGTGTGATTGCAGCGTACGTGGCTTTATGCTTAAATAAACATTTGTCGTCGTCGCTCTAGTCGTCGTCTCTGTGTAGTTTACATAGCACCCAACGGCAGTCAGTTTGCCTGGTCAAAGCCAAATCGTTGATTGCATAAGTTGATGGTCAACACATGTCCAAGATATATATGTTTGCTCGTACTTATATATATATGGCATAGTCGTACGCCTTTGGCAACTGTTTTATACTCACACGTGTTGTTTGGTAGTCACTTCTAATGATGTCTGTACAGGTTGCATTGGCTGCTTCAAGGCTGTCTCGATGATGCTGACTTGCTGCCAGGTAAGTGCTACAATGTCTGCAATAAAGAAATAAATACAAGTTTCACTTACACTGTTAAAAATCAACAGCTATCAATAGAAATAACTTAAAACTCTTTAGCCAGCACATTTAAACAGTCTTGGCAACTATTTTGTTTAAGTAAAGTTTTGAACAGTGTAGTCTCAGTGTACTGCATGCCAGTCAGCTATGTGTCAGTGATTGCTTTTAAGTTCCTTAAATAGACACAAAGCTACGGATGCTCACAATAAATTGTAATTTCAACAGACGAGTAAAAAGCTTCGTCCCACAATACAATTTATACAGCATACTTTTCAGCATGTGACTTAAATAGTCGCAGGAGGAGCAGAAGGTGGTGGAAAACGAGGTCAGCAGTGTAAACGGAGCAGTTGCCCTGCACTTTTGTTGTGCATTTTGCATTTTAATCAATCGATGGCAAATACACAAAAATTACCAATGAACTTCAGACTGAATACGTGCTCAGCGTCAAACCGAATGTGCTGTAAATGGAATAGCAACCGGAGAAACCGGAAAAACCGTAAATTTCTATTGGAAATTCTCGGACATTTTTGTCAGCAATGCAAAATGTCAAGCGCTCGAAATTGACAGCTTCAATGCCAAATGGCAAATGTCAAATTCCTGATGCGATTGAAAGGGGCTTGGGGGGTAAGGGGTAAAGGGCCAACGGAAATGACAGTCATTAGCCAATGTTATAAGCAAATTACATAACATAAAGCAGGCTGAAAGCCATAATCGAAGGCACAACGTGGACAAACGCATTCAATTTTATGAAATTGTTTTCGTTGTTTTTCTTTCGTTTTTCTTTATTATGTTGTATGTTGATTTCTTTTGGTTGCTTTTCTTTTTGTTGTTGTTGCTGGCAAGGTGTTTGTTATCGTTTGTTATATTGCTTGTTGTGTAATGTAATTTATACACACACACACACACACCCACATACACACACAGATGCAAACAGAAACACAAATATAATGTCATAAACGCCAAGGACACAAAGGCAATTCCGCATGACATTACGGGCAGACAAAACAAACGGCAAAACAACAATGCCAAAGAAGAGGGACGGAGAGTGGAGAGTGGAGGGGGATGGAGACAGAGGGCTGGGCTGGAAGTGGAGCGAAAAAAGCCAAAAAGTACGCGCTTGGCATAAATGATAAGCTGGCTACGCAGCTGGATGACAATAGGGGGGCGTGGCCAAACATGGACATGGACAAGGATATGACCAGGAACACGACAAGGACAAGCTATCGGGTAGAAAAGGGACCGACGGAGAAGTCAGGCGATTGGGAGAGTTCACAATTTGTGCGTCTCTGTGTGTGTGTTTGTTGTTTGGGCTGCTTGGTTGACTTTTGAATACTTAACAGGATAATGAAATGTCAAAAGTGCGCAAGAGGCAAGCGTGTCCTGTTGCCTCTGGCCGCGTCTCTGACTCTGTCTGTTGCTGCCCCTGTCCCTGCTCCGGCCCCTGCCCCAAGCCACACACACTCTGCTCTGCTCTGCTGCTGGTTGTTGTTGTTGCCACATTTTTATTGTGTCCATGGCTAAGTGAACGTCATGGCGTGCCGCGCGCATTAAATCATAAAAAAGGCGCAGCAGCAGCAAAAAAAAATTGAGTAACTCAAATCGAGTTTACACGACTGCTAAGTACCGTGGATAATTACAATTTAAATAGCAGTAGCTAGTATTGAGGGAATGTCAGAGGGAGATAGGATTGACAGGGAGACAGGCTGCTATGGGATTTCTCCACGCACTATGCTAGGTTTGGGTCTTTAGTAACTCACTTTGATTAAAGCCGATCTAACTTGCAACACTATTCTAAACTCCTATAAAAAAGACACATGAATGCAATTAGAAATATTTGAAAATGAGTCCATAAATATTTAATTTAATAACTAACATCATCTAGTGATGTCTTATATTGAATTATTAATCATATTTTTTCTGAGATAAAATTGAAATATGAATTTAATGACATATTTCAAGCTTCACACCGCACATTACACCCCCGGCACAGGGTTTGAAAATACGTATAAATTTATTTATATATATAAAATATGATATATTGTGTATGATACACAGGACCACAACTCGCTGGACATTTGGTTGCCCATTTCATGTTTACATAAATTTAAATTGACACAAATACGTCGTCTGCTTGGATTTCAACTTTCTACGTAGCACAGACACACACACACACACACCCAGGCACACACAACAAAATGATAAACTACATAAATTATGACAGAGTCTCTTATTTATGACAAAAACACACACACACAGACAAACACTTCCTCCTTCATAAGCGAGAATTGAATATTTATTTGTGCAATTTGTTGCTATTTAACAATAGACTTTAATCAACAGCTTTATGGCCTGAAGGCCACTACAACTAGGCCAAATAGCCGAAGCTCATCATTCGCCCGAAAGCAAAACAACCAAATTGTTTTTCTCAGCTTTTCTTTGCGTTTCTTTTGTTTTGTTTCGTTTCTTATTCGTCTTACATTTACTTGGACAGGCAGAAAAAAAGCTGTAATCAATAAAGTAAATGGCAGTGGCACTTCCAACTACTTGCCACATGTGGCAAACGTGAGTTTGATGCCAACAAGACAATATAGTAGAAGACACCACATAGGTTTCTCCACACAAATCCAAATTGCCACCTGATTTTGTGGACACTTCATAAATGTAAATCCCTTTTTGCAACAAAGAAACCTCATTTAATCCGTGTATACTTTTTCATGTCCTTTCCTACCACTTAACAATCACTCAAAGTTGAGGTGAGAGTGTGTATTGTTATTTGCCTGCTCTCATTCAGTTGGGTATTTTTATTAATTAAGTAAATTGAACTGATATGTAAGACGAGAGGCGCATTTATTCCAGCGCCGCAAAGTAGGCAGCATTAAATAAACTTGGCTTTAACGAACAAGTGCTCTCGGCTCTGTGGCTCCTGCCTGGGGCTCTCAAGTGTTTTTGCATGTTTTGCCGCAACTTTCTGTTGGCCTGGCTATCACGAACACGAACACGCTTAATTTGGTTAATGAACTTGGGGTGTAAATGTCTCGTTTGACCCACGTGGAAAAGTTGCGCCAACTTGGCCGCTTGCCATTTATGTTTTCTAATTGAAACGAAATTTAGTGAAAATATACATAACCGCAATTCTAATTACAAGTCACTATACAAAAGAACGTAACATGGAAAGCACGGAAAAAAAAATAAAAACAAACCCAAACCAACTGAATTGCGGCTGACAAAATTTATTTAACAACTTGTTCAACAAGCAGTGAATGAGTGGAAAGCAGGAAAAGTTGTTGTTGTTTTGATTCGTTTATTGACTTTTCATGTTGCTGCCAATTATGCGTCAATGTCGCTGTCGAAGTCGCTCTCGAGTGGAAAGCTCAAACTACAATGGCCCGCAAAACTTTTGGCGTAATCTTAACGAGAAAATCTGTAAATTACACGCCGATGCTGCGTTGCCAACGACCAACTTTTCGCGGTGCTCACAAATTTTCCAAATATTTATACACCTAAATAGATTTTATGGCATAATTGAAATTTGTTGTTATTGCTCGAAGGAGAAATCAACTCCCGCCACTCCCACACTCTTCCCCCACTCAATACAATTTGCATAAACTCAGTGCAGTGCCAGGGGGCAGAGGGAGAGGGGGAAAAGTTTATTAAAAGCAGCGTTGAAAGTTTGCCGCTTGCTAATAACAATCATAAACATGGCCCAGTGATAATGATGAAGGTCCTTCAAAAATCTCTGACACATAGCTGCAGGGTCCTTAGCATATCCTGTTATGTCTGCCCCTCTCTCACCCCCACACCTCTTGCCAGTTTTGAGGATAAGTAACTTTTGCTTGGCTACAAATTTGATAATTCAACTTATTCGCGTACCTTCGTCGCGTCTTGAATTTCAATGCTGACCGCTTTCATTTTTAAATAAACTAATCACAGTTAACAAACAAAAAAAAAGTGTGATTTGGGTGGAGAGTGACAAGTTGTGCGCCTAATTGCACCCAATGGTGTGAAATTATGCAGATTTGCTTCGATTTGGCATTTGTTTGCCCACTGAAATTGAGTTTTCCAATAGCTTTTCTTTGGCGGCTTAAGTGGAAAACGGCTATAAACCATTCTAACACTTTTTTCTCGCACTTTTGACGTAGTTAAATAATGTTGTTAGTCCGCAGTTTGCGTTGAACAAATTGCTGATTAATTAACTCTTTGTTGTCGGCTTAAACTACGAGTAACTTTGAAAGTTTTCAACCTTTTCACCCATTTTCATTTCCGTTTCCCTTTGCGTTTTTTACAACGTTAAACTCGCCACTTAAACGCGTTGGGCATTTAATGTGCTTACATTCATTTCGTTTTAAATCTGTGATAAAGTGTTCAGCCGGCTTTAAGTTCGCTTGACAAACTCGGCCCTAGTCTGCCCCCCCTACCCCTCCCCCTTTCGCCTTTCTCTTTTAGATTTTCCGGCACTTCTCATGCCCATTTCGAGGCGACATAAAACGCAAAGTTGTCGCCGTGTCGCGAACGCAATTCTTTACACACCCGGACTTTTCAGTCGTTTCTTTGGCGCATTTTCTTCACTTTTTTCTTTCTTTCCTTGCTTTTTTCTACTTTTTGTTCGTGCTTCCTGTTTTGTACGCGATTTCTAGATTACTTTTATAAGTGAATTTGTTGCGGTTTTCCGCAAAATTTACAAGTACGTGAGAAAATTAGAGCTTAGCTTCGTGGGTCGCCTGCTGTCGCATATCCTGAGCCGCTTGTTGCTTTCCGGCTTAACGTATTCTGTGCCCCAACCCCTCGCTATCCCTTTCCCTCTCCCACTCTAATCCCGCACTGCCTTTCATTTGGCCGCACTTCCGCTGCCTTAAGTGCCGCACTGCGTATGCATAATTTCCTTAAGCAGACAAATTACAAATACGCCTAGTTGCCGCCAATTTGAGCGCACAAAATGCGCAAATCTAGTGCAAACCAACGGCAAATTAGCTAGCTTATTATTCGCCTAGACAGATAGAGGGTCCTTGCTGTCTTTTGCCAATTTATGGTCTTCGCGTAGTTGTTTTATGATTACTGCTTTTGCTTAACGCGCTGATGACATGAAAATAAATTCGATGTCTGACTTGAAAATAAAGTTTTATTTCGCCATTTTCTCGCGCTTCTTGCGATAAACTTTTGCTGTACTCCCCCTGCTGCCCCTACACCCCCTACTTCCTGTCTTCCCACACAATTTTCCACGCGCTGAGTTCATTTCTCGCGTCTGAGTCTGTATTTGCCGAATTGTTAGTTTCACGCTTTGTTTGTTGAGATTAGCTGGCAGCCAGAGACATTCATTGCTCTCTTACCAACTCCAGTCCACCCTGTCACTCCCCCTCATCCATCTCTCTTACTTTTTCGCACTGCTTTTGGCAACGCACGAAATAAAACTGTGCAACTTGCTTCGCTTTATTTGCGGCAACTTATGTTATGCCACGCCACGTCGCTACACTTGTTTTCCAATGCCCTACGAATGGGCCGCAGAGCTTATGCACTCAGTTAATAAGCTTGTCAGTTGGTTTGGTTTAACGCAATCCCCCAAAGGACTGTGAACCGATTGGAAAACACTACACTCATTTATAATAAATTTTTATATTTATCTGTTTTGTTTATAAAATTTAATAAAAAAGTGTGTTTAAAGTTCGTTTTTAGAACTTCATGCAGTTTTACACTTGTTTTATTGGCTATGTTTGCAGGTGTGTTTTTGGATGCTGCAAACTTTGCACGTGAAAATTGCGTTTACAAGTTTAGCGCTATGTGTGTATAGTAGTGTGTATGCTCTGTGTGTGTTTACTGGCAAAAATTCTGTGGCATGCGGAAAATTGATGTTGGCGTTGAAGTTTTTGGCTTTTTGAACTGACAGCTCCGATTTTTATGCGTCGCCCTCGAAACGAAACTAGAAAAATAATTGTAATTGTGAATTGTGTGTGCTCCCAAAACAGCAACCCAGTAAGAAAACCAAATACTCTCCTTTGCAGCTGCCAAACGGCAAAACTTCTGCCAGCATTACAAACTTGGAGTTGGAGGCATGTTGTGCCTTTCTGCCACATACTTTTGGCTGTTTTTGTGGCATGTGTGGGGAGTAAACGATGGCAGCTAAGAGCTGCAAGCTGAAAGCTAGTAAAGTCTTCATTCACACTTCTTTCACTCAGCAGGGCTAATGAGAATTTATGCCATATTGTTTGGATAATTAATTTAACTGCTCGCAACTCAAACAAATAGAAAGTGATGAGTTCAATAAACAAAATCAAAGCACTGGAAACTTCTGTGTCAAAAAGTAAACACAACTTGCACAAGATTTTCACAATTTTCGCCAAGAAAATTGTTGTATAAGTTGACTACTTCAAATTAAAGTAGTTGTAATAATCTTAAGTTCTGTAAGCATTCAAAAATCAATGTGTTAACAAAGTAAAATTTACTTTAAGCTTAAGAATTTTCATCTCGAAACTATTATTAAATGGATATATAATGTTTTTAATATAAATTAATAAGAACAATATTAATTTCTCATGTAAAGAACTCATAAACAACACAACTACAATAAAAAATATAATTTAAATAATTTGTGCAATGTTTTTAATATCAAATTATTTATTAAATCACTATAAATATAAACATGTAAGGTAAAAGTAAATTTTGAGAATATTCCTAGCTAACCAAAAGATAGAAGCGCTTTATCTATAAAGAACTTTAAATAAAATACTAAAATGTCAATAAATTCAATACTGTAGAGGCCAGGCATCACACAATCAGCTGTTAGAATATACGTATAAGTACAAGTATAAGTATAAGAGTAAAGGCATGATGAACAGAATGATGAGGAAGAAGAAGAGGAGAGTGGGGACGAATCAGTTTAGAGTGAATAACGAAAGAGAGCAGAGAGCAGAAGCTTTAAATGAATATCAGAAAGAAGAGTGGTGAAGTAAATGATGGAATAAATGACCTTGTAAATAAGTGAAAGAAGTAGACATTTAATTATAAATCTGCACTGGCTGAAATAAATACTTAAATATATTAACTACAATAAGTTTTTACTGTAAAAATATATTTAATTTATACAACTTTTAATTCACCTTTACAGCCCTTAACTCGGCTAATTATTTGTTAAATCTGCTTTCAAATCCAATTGGAAAATTACATAGATAAATTATGTAACAGAACTGCAGTCGGTGCTCTGTACGCATTGCACTAAGTAATTTTATAAAATATCATTTATTTTTCATTATTGCTGAACTGTAGTGAATTGAGTTTTGTGTGGCATGAAGGACAGTCAGCAGCTATCTCTTTCTCTCCCTCTGTGTCTTACAGTGTCTGACTCTTTCTAGCCTGAACTTAGTCATAGTTAATTCAGTTGGTTGTGTGTGAACTTTGGCTTTATACTATATATCGATTGCCTTTCCAGCCGACTGCCCCCGAAATGAGGCAACAACACAATCTCACAGGACACGGCAACCACGTGTGCCATGTAAATTACAAGAGTATAATATCCTGTCAGTGCAGTACAGTAGGCTAAAGAGAGGGGACAGATGAGAGCGGAGAGAGCGAACTCGACGTAGTCGCTTCCTCACTTAATTAGCCAGTGAGTTTATTTATTATTCACTGGCACCGCCTGCCAGCCTAATGAATCACAGGTTCCTTTTTTGTTTTAGTGGATATTTTAATTTTTAATTAGCATGCAAAGCATTAACAACAACAACAACAAAGAGTGGAAATAGCGAACGAAAATATATGACCTTCCACGAGTAGTTTACAAGTATTTTGTTGCTGTTGTTATTGTGGCTTTTGTTTTGTCTTTTTGCCCCCAAACTGGGACATGCGTCACAGGTGCACCGAGGCCAAAGAACACAGACTGAAAGAGTTTAGTGTTGCCACATTTTTCAGAGGCTATAAAGGCTAATTTGATGCAGTAAAAAAGCTAGAAACCGCTGAAGAGGGAATGGAGTAGAATTGTGTTTTAAAGATACATAAATTTATATTATTAAAATTTATTTTTAACGATTTGCTGTAGCCGCAGTTTTTATACACTATCATAGCTTACTTAATACAACAAAAAATATCTTGAAAAAGCTAAATTAATTGTAGAAAATCTGTTAAAATAATCGTAAAGTAAATTTATATTTTCAACAGATTTTTATGGCAGATTTTGCTGCCTTTTCCACAAATTTCCAGTTAAAAATGCCCCAAACCTAGCTATAAATAAGCTAAAATGGCTGCGCTCAAAGCTAAAAATTTGTTAAGGGCCTGAGTATATTTTGACGGTGCTTGTGTGTATAGGAGTATTCGTGTGTGTGTGTTGGGCATATTAAAAGGATTAACGCACACATCATTTAACCGGCTCAGACAACTTTCACTCCTAGATCATTTCTCATGTCGTAATGTCAGTAAACTATTTCATACCCAAATGACAGTCCCTCTGCGAACTGACAGCCCAAGTTCATCAGTTCTTATGGCTAAAAGTGTGAGCAAGAGAGTGAAATATAGACAGAGATAGTGAGAGAAAGTTCCATTTGTTTTGGGGCTTTGTGGCATCGGTTAGACTCTGGTTTAGTCTGGGATACTTAACATGTTTTTGTGGTTGCCATGTTGTTCAACTTGGTTGAGTTTCTCTTCAGTTTTCTGCACAATTTAATTCCCGTTTTTTTCGGTTCCTTTGGTACTCAACTATAGGTGCGTAGTAGATTTTTATGGTTTGTTGTTTGGCTGAGCCGCAAATGGAGTTTTGCAATTTCACAGCACACTCAAACCACAAAGCAACAATTGTTCAATTGACCAACTGACAAAAGGGACAAACAGACAGACAGATGAACAGACAAATGAACAACTGAAAAAATTGCTGACCAACGTGTCACGTTTTTCTGCTTCGCTCAGCAATCAGAATCCTCACGAGTAAATTGCATTACCGAAATAATAAATCAATAACAATTTTATTGACATAAATGGCATTATTGACAGTTAGTAACCTTCCCCGCCGTACTCCTCTTGGCTTTTAGCGTTGTCATCGCGTCGTCTGGCTGCGAATTTATGACATAATTCGATTCATTTCTTTAAAATTCATTTTGTCAGCCTAAATTGTAGGCGAATATAATTCTTTGGGTTGCTTTTGTTAATTCAAGTGATCAGAAATCGAGCTCTGAATATGGAAAGCAATCGCAAAAAGCTTCAATGAAATTGAAATTGCCACTCGTCGAAGGAACTGCTGAAGTATACGCAACAATGTAATGTGTAGTAGGTGAAATACAGGCGAAATGCAGAACTGGGAACCAGCACACACGGTAATGCTATCAAAAGTTTGTTCAGCCTTAAATCTGGCAATGGGATTCGGCTTCTTTGGGCTCCCTTCCAATTGCCTGGCAGGTGTGCTTAAATGCGAAGCGACTTTTCCTTTTTTTGCTCCTCTTTTATTTTGTTAATTTTATTTGCATGTTTTTATGCCTTTTCATACCCGATAAGCGTGGCGCTGAAGGGTATATTGGCTGATTTAATCGGGGTCTATAAACATGGTTATGTTTACTGATTTTTAAAGCTTAAAATTTATGGATTGACTGATCCTTTATGGCGAAATCGATTTAATCAATAGAAGAGCCCTCTTTGAGTCTAAAATGAATACATATCTTTGACTGACGGATATAACTGAGTCCGCCGTAGTATTAAATGTTCTTTTCTGTTATTTTTTTATACGTTGCCAGTTAACGTTACCTGACTGCCGCTTATACCCACTTCGCCTACAGTTGCCGCCAGCAGCTTGCTATAAATTTTTGACAACATTGAATGGCGGCAGCGTGCAGCACGTGATTGAAACGAGCGCACACACAAAGACACATCGGCGGTAACAGACACCGCCAGGCAGCAATTCAACTAAACCGACAGGCAGACTAAGAGACCAAAAGACTTACAGACAGGCAGACGGACAGACAGACAGACAGACAGTGAGAAAATGCCCGCAAATAAACTTGCCTGGAGGCACTCACACTCACACACACACACACGCAGACGTGGCACACACATGCTTTGAAAAATAGGCAATGTGCGGAAATTTTGATTTTTCGCCTGAGTTGGCAACACCGTCGACCGCTGACAGACAGAGTCAGACAGAGAACACACAGCTAAGTAGTTTTATCCCCCTCCCTCTCTCACTCCAACTCTCTCCCTCTCCACATGCCACTTTGTACTCGGCTAACATCGAATTCAAATTAACTGGTGCATACTTTAGGGCGCACAAAACGCTGCTACGTGCCAGCAGCGAACCGGAAGTCTTTTCCTGTATGACTGCCAGTCAATTTATAAGACGACTTTTCTTCTTTATATGTACGTTTCGTACTCCACGTTTTAACGCCCAGTCATTAACTCGACAAATTTTTAACATTCCCGTCCTGGGTAATTACAAAACAAAGTATGAGCAGTATGTAAAAAATAAAAACACACAAAACTCAGTCGTAAAACCCCAAACAAAATGTCAACAGTCACAAAATGAATTTTACTCTTTTTATTTTAGCACCGCAAATGAAGAAATTTTGTGCTTGGAAAATTTCTTGCGGCGGGAAAATTCTTAATGAGCGTCGAGGTCGAAGGCGCAAGCCAAGGGCAATTTCTGGAAGACTCTCTTGAGCAATCAAAGCTGTTTAATTGCTCTTATCTTAAACAGTGCTTAATATTGATAAGGATGAATTTATAAATTTAACTTAAACTGAAATTTAATACATTTTAAAGAGTTATTTAATCCACGTTACAATAAACATTTGGTTGGCATTTGCTCATTTGATCTACTCATTTAATTATAAATGAAATAAACTGCATTTGGCATTTTAAAAGTTTCATTTTACACACATCACAAATATTTGCAATCAATTGGCATTTCCTACTGCTCAGTTTATTAGTAAAATACTTTTCGGTAATATAAATAAATGAAATTTGATAATGCATGTGAATTTGCAGTCATTAAGTTACGGAATATTTTAATAATTAAATTTACAACATTTATGCAAAACGCTTGGCTTTTGGCATGCATAAATAATTAAATTATTATAATTTGCTATAAATTGTTTAGATGCCAATAAAAAGTTATTGAATTTTAGAATTTTTATAAAAAAAAAATATTTTGTTTTATAATTGTTTTAATTTACTAAATTTCTTTTATATATGTTTGACCTACAATAATATTTTTACTATAATTTAAACTGACTATTTCCTGCTTTAATTTAGTTGCTAGTTCTCCCTACTTATTACCTGTTTGAGACGCGTTAATAATTATCGCCATTTTGGGCGATGGTACGTAAAGGATTAACACGCATTAAGTGTGTGTGGAAAAGAAGGAAAAAACACATTTCACCCAGAACTATTAACACCTAAACGCAGGTCTCGCAAAAGGCATAAATCAAAATATGGCTTCATAAAATATTTATGCTACTCCCCGTCCCTCCTCCGATTAATGCCACGCGCCACACATGCCACAAACACACACAAAACACACACACACACTCAGCATGTGCGTCTGCCTGGTAATAACGCGTATAGTTAAATAAAAATGACCCAACATTTGTATACGGAACGGAAAGCGGAAATGTCTAACATCGAAATGAGAAAAGAGGAAAAAGCTGGGGAAAAGTGGGAGAGAAGAGGAGAAAAACTACGCAACTGGTTGGCAATTTGTGTTGCGGCCAAGACTCGAGAGGAAAATAAATGTGTGCGCTGACAAGTGGCGATATAAAGACCAAGGAGAGACAGAGAGAGCGAGAGTTTATTTGAAAGAGAGCGGAAGTGTGTAAGTAGCTGTGTTAACCCCTTGGCAGCCCCTTGCTATTAACAGACAGTGACACGCCCACTCGCACAACACGTACCGAACACATGTGCAAACAAATTAAAAGTTGCTCATAAAAAAATAATCATATTGTGGCCCAAGTAAACAGCAACAACAACAACAAAATTGACGTAAAAATTGATAAAAAGAAGAAGAGAAAAGCAAAAGAAATGAGACAAAAGGCCACAAAAACTCAGAGACATGAAGAGGCAAACACTTGAATGGGATCGCAGTAACAACCACACAATCATGCAGGCAAACAACCGCACAACCACACTACACACACACCAACACACACACACACACACACGACAACAACAACAAATGTCGAGCATTTCTGTGCGCATTAAAAGCAACTTCCAAGTCATTAACCCGTTTATGACGCTTAACTCGGCTAAGACTGGGCCAAGCCGCCAGTTGGCCACAATAAAGCGGCAATAAAACGCCTCACACACACACTGATAGACTCTAGCACACACTCACACTCCCGAGGTACGGCTAACTTTAAGCGTTTAACGGCTCATTTATTGCGGAATGAAACGCGTGCTCTCTCAAATTTGTGCTCTTGGCCATACCGAAATGGGCATAAAATGTTATTAAAAACCGTCAGATACTATATATATAAATATATATAAAGACCAAAAGCACATTCTGGCCAGGCTCTATTATATGGTTAATCTTAAGCCGGCCAGGCCTCAAAACACGTTAAAGCTGCTGCTTTTAAAGGCCAAAACAACAACAAAGCACATAGCCAATTACGGGTACATTGATGGGGAATGTGGAGGAAAGAGGCGAAGAGCACAAAGAGACAGAGAGAGAGAGAGAGAGAGAGAGAGAGAAAGAGTGTGGAAAAGCAGATTGCAGCATAGAGCGAGAATTGAAGAGTTTTCCACACAGAGCCCTTTATATGTTTTATGACTGAACATAAGCGAACATTGCTTTTAATTTTATTTTAAAACACGCAAAGTATAAAATAAAATGGTGAATGCATAAAGTGCATGAAAATAGCCAAAGAATTTTGTAAAGAGAATTTTTTAAAAAATATAATAAGACACATAAGAAAGCAGCTTAGAGAGCTAACAAATTTGGCATAACCAAAACATAAAGAAATCTGAAATGAATTGTCTAAAAAATTGCAAGGATTTTTTTTAATTTACGACTAAGAAATCAACGTAAAGTCGAGGGAAAATCAGTCGTAAATTTAAGATCATTTTCATTAAATAAGCAAGCAGCTCACACACAAAAATTATTTTTATATCTTAATAGTTCTCGATATTCTTAAATCAAACATTAAAGTTTGGAAATAGATTTTAAGTATTTAATAGGTTTGAGCACTAATAAGTCGAGTATAAACTGAGCCACAGTTTGTGCAATAATTATTGAATTACTATTCTCTTTAATACTCTCTTCCTACATCTGTTAAATCCTCTTAACACTTGACATCTAATACCGTTCTGCCGACCATGGCAGCTTCAGGTAACTCCGAATCATATCCTGCCGCTGCTTGCTACGGCTTCAACTGTGTTCTGCCGCATGTCAGCAACAGCACAGACAATGTTTAGTGCCACACATATTTATATACAAATATATATTTAAATACATATGATATATATATCTGTATTTTACAACAACAACAAATTTTATGCTTAATGTGGCTTCTCTTCCTTCTGCTAAAATTCTCTTTGCCCATTCTCTGCTCTCTCCTTAGTGCTCTTTCCACTCTTTCCCCTCTTTCACTTCTCCCTGCTCATGTAAGCGGCTGTGGCAATGTCGCTTGGTTAAGCTTACGCCAAACGATTTGGGCCCAGGCGGCGGCTTAGGCTTTGTGTTGGCTAACACACACACGCACACACACACACGCACACGCACACACACGCAGTTACACGCATATCCACTCGACGCTCTCATATTATGCTAATATTATCCCTTGTCAGTGTTTTGTGGGTTAAGGACAGTTTTATGCATCCACACACACGCACACACACACACGGCACACACCCTACCATAAACTTCTCACGCATGTGTGTCTCTTGGACATCTGCGTTAGTTGTGCATGACTCTGTATGTCTCTGTGTGTGTGCGTGTGTGTGTTTGAGTGTATGTGCATGTTAAATAAGCGTAATGCCGCCATTATTGGACGCATTACAAACAAAATGAAAGTGTGCACACCCACAAATACATATATAAACACACATTGGACTTACCATGCTGTGATTGTATTCAAGTATGTGTGCGTGTGTTTGTGTGTGTTTTGGCCATTTGCCTGCGCCTTTATGCACTTGGCATGTGACGGTTATTTTGGCGCAGAAACCACACCATTTTGTCTCCATCAAGCGTTGATTGTTATCGACAGTGTTTTGTTAATTTTACCAATTTTTTGCTTTTGTTTAGGCTATCAACGCTGCTCGACTAGTAAATGCCCAGTAAGTGGGTGCAAACTAGTTTGTGTTTTACTATTGTAGACGCAAACAATTCTTTTTTTTTATTTCACTCGCGTTTTACACCTCCTTTCTTGTTGGCGTCTATTCTTAAAAGTCCCTCTTCTTCTTCCCGCTCGATCAGTTACCCCGAAATTTCCCTTCTTAATGTTAACTCATTATGGCTCTGTTAAAGCTAGTGAATGGCACTGTTAGTGGTTAACATAGTATTGGTATGCCATCAGCCTACTACACTATTTATTTAGATGTTCTTAAACATAAAGTAGTTTAAGAAAATTACTATGAAAAATCCCTTGAAAAATAAAAAGTCTCTATTTTTTTAAACTTTTGTTGTACAGTAGTTTTTTAAGGAGTATGTTAAGTTTTAATTACTTTTTAGAAGTAAATAATGTGAATAGTTTTTGAAGCAAAAGATCGCCTTACAAATTTATTTTTCTCTGTTGGAATATTCTTTATAATAAGAAAGTTTAGTGGTAAAAAAATTTTAAAAAAATATTTCGCATAAATCCTTAAGCTAATAACTGATAAAGCGTTAGTTAACTTATAAAAAATCTATGGAAATCTAAACTTAAAAGAGCTATAAGACCACTTATTTCTAAGCACTTTCTTTACGAATTCTAACAGTACAAAATCTTCCTATAGTAAAAATAATAGTAAGGGGAATTCAGTTTTAGTCTTACTTCTAATGTCTGCAATTTGCAGTATTCGCTCAGAGAACAAAACATTTTGTATAAATTTGTTCAGATATCAGGCTCGAAATAACCCGTCATTACCCATGCCACAATTATCAAAAGCAAGGATCAGAGCTAAAGGCAAAATTTCCGCCTATATATAAAAGGCCAATATCCTGGTCGAAGTTTAAGCCATGAAACGAAAAAAAAAACGAAGCAAAGGAGGCCAACAACAAAAACTAGTTACCAAAATAAAGGCAAGGAAAGGCAACTTGAGCCTGATTGAGCCCTGATGCCAAGGCGATTTTTCGCTTTGGCACTTCGATTTGCGTTGTTCAAATTTATTACACATATAGTATATACTTTCATGTGTATTATCGATTTGCATACACATGGGGGGAAGTTGGGTGTGGAGAGGAGGGGGTAAAGGAAAATGAATGTGCGCATTGAAGCGGAGCAAAGAAGCGTCTGTCACATTATGGAGACATCAAGCACACAAGCGGGACTCATATATATATATATTTTTGGGCGATTAAAATGCTCAAGTAATGCAGTAAAGTAGGCGTGCCCACGCCCAATCTTGCGCAACACTAGACAAAACAAAGAGAAAAGGAAAATGAAAGTTATTTGGGATTAGCTTTAACAATTTCATGCATAGAGCACAAATTTCAATAGCTATTGGTTCAAAGGAAATTGCGGTGTCAGTAACTACGAAGTAGACAGGCAAAAAAATTGCCTTTCACAGCAGCAGCAGCAACAGCAACTAGGGCAAAATTTAAGTATAAATCATAATTTAGGCAAATCTCCAGAGATGAGCTCTCAACGTCCACTGTCTGCGATGCGGATTTTGCTTTTACTTCCGTTTATTCCCCCAGTTTCCAATTCTTTTCTTTGTGTTTTTTTTGCAGGTATAACACACACACACACACACACACACACACGTATACATAATCCCTCAAAGCATAACAAAACAAGAGGAATTTTGGACCCATGTGTGTGTAACTGTGTGTGTGAGTGAAGCATGTCTTGGAGGAGCCACAATTTATGCGCTTCGTCGCTTTCCGTCTACTCCAAGTGATTTTGCATTGAGTTTCAGTGCCCTGCCACACCCACCGCTGCCTCCTTTAAAGTTCAATTTATTTTACACATAAAAAATATTTGCGCATTTTTGTGGGGCGCTTCACTTGTGAAATTTATTGCGATATGCATAGTTAGTAGGGTAAGTCTATCTGTTTTTTGAATCAGAAACCCCAAATCGGTAGCTAAAATAAAGTCAAAGAAAATCCGAGCAGCTAAATAAGTGCTCGAAGCTTTAATCAAGACTTTGTTTCAGATTTCGTGTAGTCAATTGCTACCTTCATAATTTAACAAAGGTTTGTAAAGTTGGTGCTCGTTAAAGCCACGAAAACTCAAAACTTTTACAATGAAATTTAATTTTATTTATTAACTTTTTCTTTAAGATACAAGTTATATTTTTCATGTTATAAAAGTACGCTCTAAACATGTCTATACCCCCACAAAAGCCACGACATTTTAATACCCGTCTTGCTGCCATTCACTGCCTGTCAAAAGCAATTCAGAAACAAATCTCTGGAGATTTGTGCAACGCAGGCATTCATATTATTCATTTCTTTCCTGGTAAAGTAAATAAATTCCGAGATACAAATGCATTTATTTTATTTTTTTTTTGCTTCTATGTTAAGCAAGTTCTTTGCGCTATTTGCAATTCAATTTGAAATTTTCTATCGATACAATTGCAAAACGTGGCAGTCACATGTTGACTTATTTTGCGGCATTCGCCGCTGTATTTGATTTGCAATTTCTCGTTTTCTCTAACAACTTTATCAAATATTTGCGCTTACGCTTAAAATTGTTATTGAATAAAGTGCTGTGTGCCGTGTGTTCTCAAGGAGAGTGTTTGAATTTGTGGCTGGTGGAGTGTACAGTGTGCAATATGCAATGTGCAGACTATTTGTGATCGACGCTGACACAAATTGTCGAGCAGGCGATGTCAATTGCCAAAAGCACTTGACAAGTAATTTGCGGTGGCTGCAACTAAGCAACGCCAGCGGCAAAACAATGGGCAACTCTCAGCCAAAACGCCTTTCTGCCACTTCCCTACAGCCATTCATTACTCCCCTCAGCATGCAGCACTTACCACAGGAGCAGCAGCACTGGCACTGGTAGCAACCTTTGCCAATTGTGCTGCCTGTATTTATTTTTGGCTTTTGCTAAGCTGCAGGCTGTTTTTGCCAGCCAAAGTTCTACTTCAGTATTTTCGACTATTTCATTTTGTGCGGATTTATTTTGAGCTCAACTTTTATACCCGTCACAAGCTGCATTAAAGGGTGTATTGAAGTTGTAGTAGGCTGGTCACAAACTATTTATTACATGCACTTTAACAGCTTCAACAGCCTAGTCGTTACAAGAGAATTTTTAAACGAACACCTAAAAGTAGGCAACATTTTTTTTATATCCTTCTACTTCAAACTCAGTTATCAGACTAACGGGTATCTCCACGTCGCTAGCAGCTCAAGCTTGTACTGCTTGTTTTTGCTGAACACATGTCAGAGCATTTAAGATTTATACTATATTTTTTGTGCAAGCAGAGAGAGAGGAATATAAAAAAAATCCAGCAAATTGTTTTGCAGCTTTCTGGACGTGGTGCATGCAACGCTTTTCATGGTTAGCTGCCATTTGGAAGTGTATTTTTGTGGGCTTTAATTGTCAGACAGGTTGGCTGAATGCCGGGCATGGCAACCAATTGAAATGGCTTTGAATACCAGCGAATAGGGAATTAAAGAATTTTACCCAATTTCGGCTACACAAAAATAAGAGAAAACCTCTGTTGACGCTAGGCTTAAAAGTGCCTGTAAAAGGCATTCGCATGACATTTAACTTTGAATATCTAGTGGTAAAAGTTGGCTTCCATTTGCCAACTTGTTAACATGTTAATGCAATTTTTAAAACCCATCATAACCGTCAACACCGACAAAGCCAACCAGTTAACGTTTTTCGTGCAGACGTTTTAGACCACCGAATTTATGCCATGACTGTGCACAGTTTTAGCCAAGTCATCTGTGTAACACATGGCAAAGCAAGCGTAAAATACACAAATCATGAACAGCCAGAAAAAAGCGCTTTAAAACAATGGCCAAGCGGAAATTAAACAAGAACCCAAAATAATTCATATAATTTTTGTTAGTTTTCATAATAGAATGCGCTCAAAACTCTTAACCAAAAATAAAAGCGTTGACCTTTTATTGTTGCCTTGGCCGTTGTGCTGTAAGTTCATGAATTATTTGTAACTTGTGCATAATGCAAACGTGTTTTAGCTTGAATGTGAAAACCAGCGAAATTTCCGCACAATAAAAACGGTTCACACTTTTTGTGCACTCCGAGTCCAAGGCCAAGGCATTTGTGTGCGAAACTAAAAGCTCGCAATGTGCAAAAAGACCTTGTACAACCTTATGAGAATGCATATGTTTTATGCAGCACCTGTAATAAATGTAGAACCAAGGCAAGGCAAGAGAGGAGGAAGACGAGGAGCAGAAGCTGGAAAAGGAGCAACAGCTTCGACGCTTTAATTAAAGCCAGTTTAAGCTGGTTTCTTGCCAACGTCACTGCGTCTGATTAATGCGAAAGTGCAGCTAAGACAGCTAAGGCGCTGCCAAACACCACAAGACCATGATGTGGACGTGAATTAAAAGTGGAAGACGCTAATTCCGATAAGCAAATGTGCCAGCAGAACATTGAACTCTCTACAAATTAGAAATTGCTTACCACGATTCTTTATTAAAATTCCTATACTCAATTTAACAACAAAGAAAAGTGGAAATCATTCTACAACATACTGGGAAAATTCGATCTATGTAGTAAATAAGCTTACTGGAAGCCGTTTAATTTTTAAAGCCGAAAACTGCTGTTTGTGAGCTCAATATGTTTTATATTAATCAGTATTAGTATAAAACCAAAAGTCTTTAAAGAGTTTGTCAGTTGAGTTAGCTCATAAAAAGTATAAAATAGTCCTGCTATGCTTAAGAGACTTTAAACATGCATAAGTATGCTTATAAGGAATAGCAAATTTGCATGCTTAAATTGTAGATACTCGTACTTGTTCGCCTGTTAAATCGCTTTAATCTAAATGTGCAACTGAAGCAAAAAATGCTCGTTATATGGAGGACGCGCTGAAAAGTATGCTGCGGAAAATGGCAAGAGCTAATGTGAGCACAGACACAGACATTGAAAATGTGAGCAGGTGACACGGCCTTAGAATTTAAGGCCCCGGGCTGCCATGGAATGGAATGGCTTGGCATGGCTTGGAATGGCATTCTATGGGGACATACTCAAGGCATTTGTCTGCCAGCTGCCGGCGGCAAAAATCCCGTGCCATAAATGTCTGCGCATTGTTGCAGTTTGCAAGTGCGAGTGCGAGTAGATTTTTCCATTTCCAGCTTAGCGTGCAACGCTGTTTCCTTACAATGCTACGCGGGATTTACACAACTTTTAGTTTTTTTCCTTCCGTACTTGGACTTTTCTTTTTTATGTTGCATCTTGAAGAGCAGATTTTTCTGCTGCTTTGATTCTGAATAGCTCACTTACACACTTAATAAATGTCACTTGCCGACCAGCTCCACTGCTGCTGAGCTAATGCTATGCAAATTTAAATAGACTCTTAAATGCCTCTTACAGTTGGCAAAGTCAGAGATGTGCCTAAACTTTCTTTTATCTGTTTCCCCTGCTATCTGACAGATTATATCATTACGCATGGCACACAATAACTCAGAGCGAACTGGGCTTGAAAGCAAGCGCGACCCACGAGTGCTGCTGTCAGATATACCCTGTGAAAGTAGCATATGTGCTAGCTGTTTTTATTACCCAACATGCCTCGTTTGTGTGGCTAACCAAATTCAGTCGGAAGTAAATTTATTTATTGACTTACTTGGCACCCAATTTGGGTGTAATTTCTCAGAGCTTATGACTTTCACTTTACTTTCACGTATCGCACACACACACACACACACTCCATTGCCGCTAGGTGTGTGTGGTAATTGTATTAAATTTCAATAAACGTACGTCAAACATTATGAAATGCGAAACGTTGACAGCTGTTTATAAGTTTACAATTTGATGGCAGGCAGCAAGTTGATGTCAGCCAGTTCAGAGGACGGGTTCAGTTCGGGCCAAATTTGCTGCTGAAAGGGCCTGACACAAACTTGGCCTAATGCAAGCTAAACCCTGTTTTATTGCGCTCGAGTAAAAGTTTGTTCCTTCGGCGTTTCTTTTATTGTTTGTTGCTGTTGCTGTTGCCATTGCAATTTGGCTGGCAATAAATTTTGGCAAGACAGGAAAATGAAAAGCCAAGCGTAAAGTAAAAAATATTTAAATTTGCTTGATCGCATAGCTCTTGTTTCTTTTTCTTTCTTGGCTGTTTCTCTTTCGCTTTATACCTGTTATGAGTGTTTTAAAGGGGTATATTTTATAGCACGTAAAATATATATGAGTATAAATTTATTTAAAGTGTCGATTAGTTGTAGCCATGTCATTTATATGAACTTCTCCTCCTTTTTTTAGAATGTCTCTATTACTTGGAATACTTTAAAACACACAAAGTTTTATATGGAATTCGTTAGTAAGCTACAAATTCTATGAAAACGTAGTAAAAGCTGCTTAACGCTCACAATTCAGAGGAAATAATATTTGTCTTAAAGTCAAACAATACAAGTGATCAATAATTCAACACACTAGTACAAAATACAACAACTGTAAGCTTTCAAACCAAGCAGCACCTAAAAGTATGCAGCACATTTTATGCTGCTGGAACTCAGCTCATAGATAAAAGTATATAACGGGTGTATCGCAGTCTAGCGCCCACTTTAGCATAGCTACTTGTTTCGCTTTACTTTTTGGGTGCGGCATGCGGCTTGCGGCAGCAACAAGGGGTAAAGAGCAAAAAAAAAAAATCTGCTTAAATGTACTTCCGTCATAAAATAACGGTAATGCAGAGCAGCGTTGTGGTGTATGTGTGTTAGTGTATGCGGGTGTACATGGCAGTGTGTGTGTTTGTGCTGGTGACTCACGTAACCCTAGCGAGCAAGAAAAACCTTTTTATAAATGCTGCTGCGCGGCATCCGCGATATAATAAAACAAAGCAGAGAAACTGGCAACCGACAACCGACAACCAACAAGCAGCAACAACCGAAAAAGCAACAACCGAAAGCAGCAACAGCAGCAACACACAGACGACAGGGCACTGTCAGGACAGCGCATCGACCAAAAAGGCAGCGCCGGCAGTGAATTCACTCCCAAGTTCCTTTTTTTAAGGCACAAAGATAAATTTGACGAACAGCAGAATTAATATGCAAATGATTTAAAAGCAAAGTCCGACAGATGAATCACTGAATTTCTGCAACTCACTGGACCAACAATATGCATGCTATAACTTAAGCCCCAATGTCTTTAAATGCAAATTGTTTTTGTTACCAGTTGGGCAACCTAAGACTTCTTTAAGTAATGTCTTTGCTTAAAAGTTGGCTTTAAATAAAGTAGCTACAGGAATTGAAGAAAATAACTGTCTTTATTTTTAAAATTTACTCAATGTGGAAGTTTAGTTTATTGAAATCTGCCATTCCTGCCATTCTATGCTTAAAATACTTTAAACATGCATAAGTATGCTTATAAGAAATAGCAAATTTGCATGCTTAAATTGTAGATACTCGTACTTGTTCTCTTGTTAAATCGCGTTAATGTAAATGTGCAACTGAAGCAAAAAAATCTCGTTAAATGGAGGACGCACTGAAAAGTATGCTACGGAAAATGGCAAGAGCTAATGTGAGCACAGACTTTATTGAAATCTAACTCTCCACATTGAGTAAATTTATAAACAAAGGCAGTAACTTTCTTTAATTATTGAACGTTACTTTTACTTTTAATTCTATTAACTTTATTAATTATACAGCAATTTAATACAGTTTACAAATCTTTTCACTGAACTTTCTGTATTATAAATTATTCAACAATTCCAGTTCATGTTATTTAAAACATTTGTCAAAGTTGTCAGCACTAAATTGCTCACATTTGTACTGCACTAAAACTGCAGTTTTTCACTAGTTCTTTCAATAAAAGCTGGACAAATTTTGGTTGACAATAATAAATATGTCAAGTTGTCAACGGAAATGCAAACAAAAAACAGTCTACGCTAAATTGAAATGTTATTTGACTTGGCTCATAATGTAGGAAATATTGCCATAAATTTCATAGAATTTACAATTTTATTTTAATAAATTTACCAAAAGAAACCAGCAGCTCTACTTTAAATTAAATGTGAATATTTTATGTGTATATTTTTATATAAAAGACTAAAGTTCTCATGAACTAACCAATTTAAACAAAAAATTGTTAATATAATCCATTGAAAATCTTAAAAATAAATAGCCAAACTTTAAAAAAAACTTTGTTTTTTAGACAGTCTTTGTTTAAATTTATGAACTACCAAAGTTGAATTGACAAAGTTTGTCTATAATTTTTAAGTTTTTTAATAGACTGTATAGACCAGATTACTGGCCAAATTTCAGCGCCATTAACAATAATTTATGCTTTGCTGTTTGAAGCGCTTTTCAGTCGAGTTTCAGCTTAAATAACAGGTGTGTCGTATATTTACCTTAGTTTACAGTGCTCGTCCTTGTTGCATTCATCGCGTGTTGCGGCTATTGTTGCACGTTCATTAAGGGCTAAAGCCTCGATTCGGTTTGGGACTGAGACCGGGACCACTTGTGTGCTGCGAGTACTTGTATTGTATGTGGTATTAATTTTCTATATTTTTTATGGTCGTGTCCACACACACACACCAATTAACCCACTTGAAAACTTGCTAAAGAATGTGCCAAGTTAATTTTCTTGGAATCGCTCTGTTTTTTTGTTGTTTTCTTTAAGCAAACAATGCAGGTGAGTATTTCAGCTTAAGTACGACACACTCCACTCACCACACACACACACATAAAACACAAACACACACTTTCACGTGCGCTTAACACTTTAACCGGCTTTTCCTTTGCTGTTACTTGCTACTTGCGCCCAAATCCAATAAACGCGAAATTGTTGACTCTGCGTAAAGAAAATGCCAAAAATATATATAGATATCACACATACGCCGCGTGTGGCTGCTGCACAGAAAAACGTCCAACACACACGAGTGTCAACAACGAACTAAACTTGACTGAACTGTAGCGAACTGAAGTGTTGGCCAAGTTAACACGATGTCTAAAAGGGGCTAGAGCTGCGCATGCGTCGCTTTTACTCAATGAAAAGCTTCTGCCAACTTTATACCGAAAAATGGCACACAGAAATGCACTTTTCGGAGTGCCAACTGCTAACTGCTCCTACTGTTGTCGTTGTCAGCGGCAACATAATCATTGGCGCGTGTTGCTCACTTGTAGGCCGACAGCAAGGACAGCCGGACAGACAGACAGTCAGACGAAGGCAAAAGCAACAAACAAAAAACAAAAGCCTTTTACAAATCGCGCAACGTCATGTCAACGAGACAATCAGACAAATGCTGTAGTCGCTATCTCTCTTTCTCTCTCCCCTTCTCTCCCCTTCTTCCTGTTGTTTTGCCAACTCCCTGACCAGTCAAATTCCCTCCTCTCCCCCCTCTTCCCTTTCCTTCTCCAGTTAAGCAACGTCAATTGTCTGTGCGGCTTAACTTTTTTCTTTTTCTTTAACTTTTTGTTGTTTTGTTTAATTTCCTTTATCAAGCAGCAGGCAAACGAGTGTTGATGTTGTCATCGCTGCTGTTGTTGTTGTTTTTCTTTCTCCCGTTTCTCTCGCTCACAGGATGCGTCGCGTTATCCTTTCAATTGTCATTGGCTTGTTGCGCCTTCTTCTTGGATTTCCGTCGCCTCAATTGCCAGCTCATGTGTCATGCAGTTGGGCAGGTAAAGCCATTGTAATCGCAAATTAATGTTATGTTGACATGTTCGCTTGTTTATTCAATTATCTTCAGCTTTTTCTGCTATTCATGCGGGGCTAATTTAGGAGCACTGAGAGTAGTCTTAGGAACGGTTTCTGGAGGGAATTTTCAATTAATAGAACTTATTTCATTTATTTTATTAAACATTGTTTCTTTGTAACCTTTAGTATCAAACCCTCTTGGTTACCTAGCTTTTTAAAGCCCTTTCTTCTCAAGTACTCGGTATACTGCAGTCTATAACTATTCAGTATGTCATCTCTTAAAAAATTTTTAAATGAAACTGCTCATTGGGCCATTAAAATGATTTAAATTTTTTTTTTTTTTTAATTTATTTCATTAAATTTTAATTCTTTCAAACTTTTCTAGTTTTTCTAGCTTTGTAAAGCCCTTTTTTCTCAAGTACTGGGCATACTGTAGTCTATATCACTTCAGTCTTCTATCTTAAAACAATTTGTAAATGAAATTGCTCATTCGTCCATTAAAATCTGTAATTTATTCAAGTGCAGGAATGCATTGCAGTCTATTTGCCCCTCAAAGACTGCACTTATCTGCTGACCAAAATTATCCACTGGCCAAAACACTGGACAAATGCGTAAACTGCACAAAGCCAAGAGAGAAAGGGAGAGAGAGAGAGAAGAAGCTGGCCAAGATTATCAGACGTTGGCAAATACTTTGCGGTCTTTTGTATACAAAATTGTGGTTATCAGCATATTAGGAAAATCAAAATAAATTATGCAAAAATACACAGGGAAAATTCACAGCCATGCGGTGTTTGTTGGCAGTCAGTGTTGACTCAATGTGTGTGTGTGTGTGTGTGTGTGTCTACAGTTCTGCTCGTATTTGTTATTGCACAATAGCATTATGGTTTATTATCTGCGTTATTTATTATGAAAAGCTGCTGGCTTAGAAATTCATTTAAACTTGCGATGGAAAGTTTCTGCCGTCCCACCTCCCACTCCCGCCCCGCTTAGGCCCCCCTGCCACGCCTACATAATTCATAATTTACATTTATGTATTAGTGTGGCACTCGCATCTTATAAATACTACGAGAAGGTGTATATTTCGAGCAGGACTTTGAGCTCTGTAGTTTTCGAGGACACCGGAAACAGGAAACAGATTCTCTGCTGGCTCGGGCTAAGCCTGGGACATGCTTTTTAATCCCTTTTAAATTGATATTGTAATTGGTTTTGCCGTGTATAGTTATGGCCTACGAAACCTTCTTGTGTGTGCATAGCAAATTGTACAATTCTAAGCCATCAAATCATTACATTTCGTTTGTTGATTTTAACAATTTGCTTCCGTTTCTGATGGGATTCCACTCATATTTATTTGCAGTCAGATATCAGTTTCGCCGCAGGACTTGTGTACAGTGGGTAGCAAAAGTTTTAATCCGGGGACTGACTCAATTTCAGTAAAGGTTTATTTGGGTATAATAAATTTCTCGAAAATTAAATTTATTTCAAGTTTAAACACAGCACAGCTTAAGTATTAAACTAACTTAAACAGTAACTAAATTAAACACACCCGTAACCCACTTAACCAAAGGCATAAATAAACCTCGTAAATATTCCTGATCAACTGTATTACAGCCGCCTAAAGTTACGAGCGGATTAATAAATAAACCCAACTGCACTTAAAGCGTTTGCACTTAATTTAATACCTTGTCTTAACTAATTATAAGAGCGAGGCAAACCCCTTTAACACCATAGCCGTGAAATGTTTGGGAGACTGACACAAATCTCTTGATTGCACTTTGGGGACACATTTTGAGGTGTGAATTTTACAGCCAAAGAAAGTGGCGTGGAAAAGCGTTTACTTTCTAAGAACTAAGGACTATGAGCACTGAGGTCTATGAGGTCTGAGGACTTTGAGGACTGCGAACTGCGAACTGCGGACTCCGGACTACAGACACTCGCCTTTGGGTTTTAGTTACAGCTGCGAGTCTCTGGGCCGAGTTGCTGTTGGTTTTATAAAGCACCTGCTTAACCCTTAATACCAACAAAATAGCACAGTGGCAATAAAAATAAATCCCTATTCAAGGTACCTCCAAGTGGCAAGAACCTTTGGGGATCCCAGCTCAGGGACAAAGCGGCAACTTTCATCGAACTGCAGCGGACAGCAGATTATGTATTTACAGGCAGATAACTCCCATTGTCGTAATGGCAAAGTTTAACTCTATTGTTGTTGTTGTTGTTGTTGTTACCACTGTTGCTGTTGTAGTTATTGCTGTTGTTGTAATAAGGTAAAAGCCTAGATGATTGCTGGCAACTGTTGCCGCTCGCTGGTTTCTCTTTTCTTAGGGTTTGGTAGGGTATACGCGGCTGGGACAGAGTAAGAGGTACAAAAAAGCTATTGAAAGGTATGAAGACTTAGATCAGCTGAGAGCTGTTAGCAACAGAAGCTTTAAGTATGAATTGTTAAGGCTAGAAATGTCTACAATTTGTAAATTTTACGGCTGTCCTAAATAAAAAATACAACAAATATTAAGAGCTTCCAACTAAACAGAAGATTATTAAAACGTATAGCTGCATAAAATCATCAATATTTGTTTCAGTCAAATAAATATTTAAAAAAAAAAATATACCCTCTGCAAGGGTATAAAAAATACCTAAAAAACCTAAGCGCAGAGTCTACCACTCCACCAAGGCTTATTAACTGCTATTCAAACCCTATATAAACAATTCCACATAATCGAATATGCTCTTCAAAAGCTTACCTAACTAACTACTATAAGTAACAGCCATTTCCAGCGTACTTTACTGTCGCGCGTACCCCACAAAAGTTTACCTGCTGCTTCCTGCTTAGGCTGCGTGTGGGAAAAGTAGAAAAGTTTATGCTGTGTCAGCTTAGTTTACTCAAGACGAGGTCAATACTAAACTTCACCTTTCTGTAGCCCACTAGCCTGCACCCCCTTCCCTCTCTCCCCCACTCTTTCCTCTGCTAGGCCTTGTCCGCCATTTTGTTTATCTGCATAATAAACAGTGGTAAAATTATTGTTAGGCCCGCAGTTTTTCGGAGCACGTCAGCAGCAGCAGCAGTGGGGAAATAGTAAATTGCTATTGGCAAAAGGGACGATTGATACAGATTGTTAGCGCAATTCAATCTGCTAATAACACAATTTAACCTTGGCCAGCTAACTGGGCTAACATATGTGCAGGTGTGTGTGTGAGGGTGTGTGTGTGTGGAATGTTATACAATAGACACCTTTGTGCTGCTTTTTCAATGCCAAACGGAAACATGCAGTTTGCTTAAAAAATTAAAAACGCGCTTTGTTACATAAAGTTGCATAGGGTGGGTGTGTGGGAGTGTGTGTGCAGTGGGTGTGTGTGTGTGGGTGTGTAGCTGGTGTGTCTGTCCTGCTGTCTGTATGCCCCTGAGTTTGCCTCTCTGCTGAACTGCGGCTTTTTGCTACTGCCATGCAGTCAAAAATGTCACAGACCATGACGATGCTGCCACATCTACTTACCTGCCACACACACCAACACACCAACACACACTCCCACACACATAGCCTTGCAAAATATTATTTAATGCCGCCTGACAGTTGAGTGAAGCAATATCGTTTACATGCATTACATATCTCGCAATTCGCTTAGGTGGGGACACTTTGTAGAGGGGAAAGGTTGAAACTGCCACTCAGACAAATTGCCATTAGTTACAGCTTGAACTTGAGCCAATCCCCCAATCCCCCCACCCCCCTGCTGCCACTTCCAATCACTTTTTTCGGCCCGTTCGTAATAACTGATATAAAAAAGCTTTCCATATTTAAGCCACAGTTCTGTTGCCAGTTCTCCCGCTGTTTATTTATTTATATTTCGGTTATTTATTTTACGCGCTCGCTGGAGAAACTGTAATTAAATTACAAGTATGTTATCAATAAATTGATGCCTGCACGGCCAACACTCTAGACACCCTATAAACATTTAATAATCGATTTCGTTGTAGCTTGTCAGCAATTTGTTTCAGTTCTGCTTGTGTGTGTGTTTGTGTTAAGTAGCTTAAATGGACATAATTGTTAGTCTAATCTCTGCTTTTTAATTGATAAAAATTAAAATATGCATAATCCTATTTTATAAATAGAAAATAAATTTTTTTTATCAACTTGGAATTGCTTTTTTTATCTGACTATAAAATTGTTAAATTCTGAAAAAAATTTAGCTAAAATAATTACAAAATATTTCACAGAGTTTTTCTATATTTTATTTAATTTTTCAAGTAACAAAAACTAAATTAGTTAATGCAAATTTTATAACAATATTTTTTCAAATATTTGCTTAATTTATGCAATCAATTCTGGCATTAAAATAAAACATTATGCGGAATTTATACAACGGCAATTGGGCTTTCCAAATATTTCTCCTCAATGTTAAAAAAAAAGTAAAATTTTTAATTAAAAACAATAATCTGCTTAAAATACAGCATAGTTAACTTTAAATAGTCAACTCATACAATTAATCGCATTATTTTCATTTAATCAATACGCTACTTAAGTGTATTTATATTCGTTATAAAAATACCACAATTTTTTTAAACTTAACCACTTTAAACGGCCACACGAATGCAATCTTTGTGTATATTCAAATACGAGCGAGTTTATTTTAAAAACGAATTCATCAGTTTCGTTTCGAACAATTTTTTGCTAACCAAAAAGAATTAAACAAACACACGGCGCACTTAATTGCATATAAAACGACAGTCCAACAAGAAGATAATTGGCAAATTTGTGCACTGAGGAATGCAAATAAAGTAGATGAATCGATATGAAATCGAATCAAATCGAATTGAATTGAATGATAAGAAAACAAAAATGCAAATCAATTATTGTTAAATGACAAGTTCAACTACATTAAAGTGAACCTAAAGCTGCACAATTGGCCTAGTGCAGACCAGTAATTGAATGGCTAGATCTTTGTCATAGCAATTGAGATGAACGCAGCCAAATATGCAAATTAATCAGTGAGTCTGATTGTAAATAATTTTGTTCGTATTTGAAATGCAAAACAACGGTTTAGTTGGCTCTCGACTCAGAGATGCCTGTGAGGCATATTTAAATTGTACAGAAAGTGTAGCATACTTTTAAGCGCAACTCATTTATCCTCTCATTTAAAATTGTTTTAAAGCGTAGCATACTTTTAGCTGCTTCCCTTTAAGTTTACAGCTCCTGTTGCTCCCTGCTCTCCTTATAATTTCACCAACTCTGTCATTACCGCTTATATAACAACTCCTTTTGGTAATCCATTTAAACATTATACACGTCCGTGTTTAAAAATCTTGTCAATAACATATGCCAGTCATGTTCGCTGTATTTAAACAATTTGATCAATTAAAAGCAATTTTCGCCATGAAAATGCTGAAAAAAAAACGTTTGCACATATAACATCAAATATTTTGTACCAACAAAAAGGCAAACTAAATAAAAACGATAAAATTCTATTAAACGAGTGGGAGTGAGAGAAAGCACTCGACAGTTTTCCCAGCCAAATTGCCCACCAATGAACCAAAGAACCAATGGACCAATGAAGTAGGCAAGGTATTGGCCTGTGCTTCTGGGCGGATTGAATAAAATTTCACGCTGAAAATCACATTGTTTACCCGCGAAACAATTCCACGTAGCCAAAACGGTAAAAAACGAATCGCAAAAATACCGAAAAAAAAACCTGTTAACTCTTAAGTTGAGCGAGTGTGGGTAGTGTGGCTAAAACATACTCTGTAAATCGCTGGTAGATAAACTAAAGTTAGCAGTGTTACTTAAAAGTTATTGAGTTATTTGTTTGTAGGGAAGACTTTGAAGCTCCTTTGGAGAATACAATTATAGTTTTACCTCTTCAAAAAGTGGCAAATTATCTGGAATAATATAAAATGTGTTTATAAAATTTGTAGTTAAATAATTAATTAATTAGTTGACGTCACACTTTTATGGCTTATGTCCAGCAAATTACAGGGTATACAGCCAACTTTTTTGTTGTGTTGTTGGTGTGCGTTGCTGTAGTTGTTGCTTTTTTGTCAGTCGTGGTTTTTGTTGTTCTTGTTTTTGTTTTTTTGTCAGTTGCATGTTGATTTTTGCGCTTAAACCGAAGCAATGCGTGTTGTTGTCACTCTTGTACGTTGTTTTTTGTGTCATTCAAGCCACTGATTGGCGCCATGCTTTAAAGTCTGAACTAGCAAGCTGAAAAGGCGACTGAAATATACTCTACAGCAACATGATTAAATTTAAATGCCAAATTGTCTTACAACTCGCCAGCTCAGCCCATTTAAGCCGCTCTTGTACCGCTCACAACCCAAATCAATCTACTCCCATTACTTCAGCCGCTTACAGGGTATCCCTACGTACGCCACAGCCACCGCAGCTGTCGTGATGCACTTGGCAGCAGCTGGCAGCTCGTTTATTTGCCGCTGTGACAACGTCAATGGCATGGCCATGAGGTGGAAAACCACAGCAACAACATTTAATGGTCACATTGCGGACTTGAACTGGGAATCGAACTCGTACTCGTACCCGGCATACCAATTTCGATACCGTTCATCAATATTTGACTCCCCCTTGACTGCGTGACGATGCACAAATTTATGATATCCTTTTAACGATTTATAAATGCATTTTTTATACAGCTCCAAATGGACAACATTCACTAATTATCCGAGTGAACTCAAAGCACTGACCAGCCGCATTGCAAAGCTCCTGACCATGCCCAGCTCTGGCGCTGCGCCAGCCCTGATAGACATCGAGGGCATTCAGGTCATAACTATCCGTTAGCCAAGTCTGCAACTCCATTGGAAATCCATCATAAACGGGAACAGTCTGCAAATGAAATTAATTGTATAAAAATAAATTTATTTTTAGCTTTTAACCGGTTTAACTGCTTTCTATGTAGAGCTTAAGGGAAATTGAGTGCCATTTGAGTGCCTCAGCAGTTAATTTCCGGTGTAACGCTGCGTATGAGCAATGTCACACATACACCAGCGATTACAACTGCAGCATGAAATTAATAAAATGGGCAAAAAGGTAAGTTAAGTCAGTCAAAGCTTGCGATAAAAATGCTCAACTTTCCAAGCTAATTAAAAGGCGTGGAAAATTCTAGGGAATTGGGAGGGAAAGCTAGCAAACGATGACGATACCAACTTAATTGAAAGCTGCTGCAAACAGCGTCAACGCATTTCAGTAATGCTTTATACAAGTGCTTAAATACATACAGTGTATAAGTTGCGAGGGATGCTTGAAGAGTTGCTGGAAAGAGAAAGTGAAATTTAGGTGTAACGAAAGAAATTTTGCTTGGAGAGTGTAGCAAGTAATTGCTACGACTACTGCTACTACTACTACTACTACTACTACTACTACTACTACTACTACTGCTACTACTACTACTACTCCTACTACTACTACTACTACTACTACTACTACTACTACTACTACTACTACTACTACTACTACTACTACAACTACTACTACTACTAATACTACTACTACTACTACTACTACTACTGCTACTACTACTACTACTACTACTACTACTACTACTACTACTACTACTACTACTACTACTACTACTACTACTACTACAACTACAACTACAACTACTACTACTACTACTACTACTACTACTACTACTACTACTACTACTACTACTACTACTACTACTACTACTACTACTACTACTACTACTACTACTACTACTACTACTACTACTACTACTACAACTACTACTACTACTACTACTACTACTACTAGACTAAATTTCAATGAATGGTTATACCCAGAAACCCCTAGAAACTCAAGCTAAAGTCCTCCCTTCTCTCAGTTACTTTTGTAGCTACCCTCGCAGCGAGTGTGCAACTAACTGAGAGTGTTGCACTTCCGCTAGCAACACAATCACAGCAAAGGTAAACCTGGCGCTGTTTGCAGTTAGCCAACAGTAGCAGCAACGACAGCAGCAGCAGTTCAATGCGGGTCGACAAACTGCAGTCTATAAATTTACTGGTCAAATTTAAGCGATCTTATTAACAGAGCTTCAAAATTTGTGGTGCTTGTGGGCAGACCGACAACGTTGAGGCGAGTAAGCAGCTAAGAGCAAACACTTGGACATTTTGCTTAGTGCCGCTGACTGGCTAATTAAAATTGGCAATTAGATAGACAAACACTTGAGACACACACAGTGACTAAACCGAGCTCCAACACCAACAGACTCCAAGCTCCTGCCCATACACAATTAAGCCAAGAGTGCTGCATTAGATTTGGCCAATTTGTCGCGGCCAAAAGGCAAAGAAAGCGTCGGTTTTGATGCGATTATGTGACACAAACAACATCAAAGTTAATTAAAAATACATAAAAAATGCTTATCGCTCTAATGTTGCTCACATAAAGCACATAAATGAGACAGTTTTGGCGGGGCGTAGGCTTGTACTGGGCGTGGTCCCCCCATACTTAATTATGTTGAGAAAAAGAGGAGTGAAATGTCAGACACGAGATTCGCTGAGTGCATGAAAAATGACGGTGTGAAAAATGTGATAATTATTGCAACAATTTTTCGGTGACAACAACAACAACAACAAGTGAATGTATCTAAAATAACATAATTATTTATGGCAGGCTGGCGACAGACACAAGGGAACACTGTAAAGTGTACACCAAGGCAAGGAAGTTATGAAAAGCGACGCTCACAGCCGGAAAGGCAAGAAGCAAAAGGCAAAGATAAAGATAAAGAAAGCGCACAAGAAAAACCGGAAGATCCTTGAAAAATTGTCGGCTTCGTATGATGTCCTTTTTCATCACTTGTGCTTTCTTTTTGCTGGCGCATAAATAAAGCCGAATTATTGAATGCAGAATCAGCAGCAGCGTAGCAGGAATCCGAACAAAACACTTTTCAATTAAGCAACTTGTCAGTTGGCGGCAGCAAAAGGCTTTAAAAAGACACCAGAAACAAACCCCAACTAACAGATACCCTGTAAAGCAGCGCGTAGACTCAGCTGTGGTAGCGCAGACACGAGTTGGACGCTTGCCAGGTGCGTGGTATACAAAAATGTGAAGTTAACGAAAAATGTCTGGCATTTTTTTGTAGCATACTTTTTGACGCTGCATGTATTTGCTGCTAACGAGCCGAAGAATTATGACTCCATTAGATGGGGCGCTTAAGGCATTCGAGATCCCAAAGGCAAAGCGAGACAGAGAGAGGGAGAGGGAGTGAGTGAGAGTAGAGCAGAGTTCGGTAAAGCGTTCGCATAGTTAGCTTAAAGTTGCTGCCATTTTTTGTTGTTTTCTTCTTTTTTTTGGACTTGGTGCCACGCAAAGGAAATGCCGCCATTTTGTGTAGATTACGCTTTGATGAACTCGACAGGGCTCAGTAGCAGGGCCATAACCATAACCAGATTCAAAGCCAGTTGCAAAATCCAGAGCCCAGGCGTAATGACAACGTCAACAACGAGGACGTCGAGCAGATTGAATTTACTGAACAAACACTTTTCATTTGCAGTTGAATTAAGCAAAGTAATCCCTCGTGTACATTGCTCTGTTTTCGTTTTCGTTTTCTTTCAGTTTTACTTCTCGTTTCTTTCACTTTTTTGACTTTTTGCGCTGCAAACTAACAACTTGGCAACTTTGGCTCAAAAGAGCAAATCCACATTAAAGACCAGAGTTGTCGAGGTGTCGAGTCAAACATGAAAATGAAAAGTAAATAGTCGAGTACATGTGTGTGTGTGTGGCAAGTTTCAGTATTTTTTGTGCAGTCGAGTAGCATGTTAATTGTTCCTAAAGGCTTTTCTTATCAATATGGCAGACTAGAGAGGCAAGTGAAAAGCGTTAACTGTTTTCAGAATCAACACGACAAGTTGCCAAATGCTGTGCGTTGTCTCTGTTGCTTTGGCAAAGCTATGCCTCTAACTCTCCCTCTCCCTTCCTATCTCTCTCTCTCTTTCCCTCTCTCTCTATTCCTCTCTCCTTTCTACCATTGAGCTTCCTTCGTTTTGTACTTGTTACTGTTATGCACAAAAATTTGCATTATTTCAACAATTTTAAAACTCAAAGCAGCTGTCTCTGGGAACAGCATGAAAGAGTGTTGGCAGCGTAGCTTTAAAAAGGCTAGCTTTAGCTTGTTTAAGTGCTTGAAACAAAACCAATCGTTAAAAGCTAACACGCTGTAAACTGAATTTCCCAAACGCTCTCAAGACCAATTAAACCATCAGCCTAAAAGCATGCAATGGTTTTTAATTTGTTGGTTACAAGTAATTTAAACTGCATGCCATCCATTTTAAATGAGTAGTAACCGCCAGATAACCTATTTTTAGCCAAGTTTGATTTTTACCTTAAACTCTTCCATAAACTTCCCCCAGCACTGACAAGCCGCGCTGCTGCCCATGTGCAGTGGCAGCAACAACAAAGCCAAGCTAACAGCTCACTTGCCAACAGCCAACGGCAGATATTAGAATTTGCACAATATTCTGAGGCCAGAGGCCAAAAACAAGCCTTATCCATTCGGCAACCATTTATGCCAGCTTATAATTAGAAACTTTCTAGGCTTCCCAATAGCCAAAGAGTGCCCTCGAGCTGTAAACTGATTGGACTTGGAGATTATTTGAAACGGGGCCCCCAATAAATATTCAATAACAACGATTACTGATACCAGTTAGCCATTTAAACAGATAACAGCCAACAAAAGACGATTTAAAATGGCGTACACTTAATTGAGCAGACAATCGAGCTCAAGTTAATTTAAATAAATTAAGTGTTTAATTTGCCAAACATGAAATGTTATGACTGCAGGGTGGAAATTAATAAATGAGGAAGGTATTAAAACTGTCGTTATTCGAAATTTGTGTATGTTTAGACATTTTGGAGTTTGTTGGGGTTTAAATTGTATTAAGTGAATTATTAAAGCTTAAACCAGTCAGTTCTTAAGCTCCTTAATTTAATGAAAAGCTATTTAAAGTCTAGTTTTGATTACAAATCGCAGAAAATAACTCATACGCCACGTTCTCGAATGTCTATCTAAACTGCGCTAGGGACTGGCTTGTAAAGGGGAGTGGATAGCAGATTATTCAGAGAATGCTTTTGGTAAATGGAATCGAGAGCAATGAAGCGTGGTCACGTGCGCCTGAACCCATTGCTCTGACAGCCAATGGAGCCAAAAAGTTAAAAATGCCCCAAAAGTGAGACAACGCAACAAGGAAAACTGCGCGTGATTTATGTACACTTTGTTTTTTTCCGAGTGCTGTAAAGTTAAAGGAGTGCTTGGAAGGGGGAGAGTGAGGGGTTGTCGAGTTTAGCTCTGCTCGATATGGATTTAAGTGCTTGCTACCTGAAATTCATTTGCCATTGCGGCCAGCCAGCTGGAGTCCACAAACGTTTCCTGCTCCACAATCAGCTCCTGTTCCTGTGCCAGCTCCCAGCGCGGAAGATGGCCAGAATTTATGGCCTTTGCTAATTGGTAGAGCACAAAACTGCCGCGTGCTGCAAAAAGAAAAGAAAAATAAGCATGAAGTTGGCTTTCAAGTGTCTGCTAAACAAGAAAATTTAATTTGAAAAACTCCACTGTCAGTACAACAACGGAAAATGTAGAAAGAAAAACACTTGAGAGACTGCTGTGAGCCCACTTGAGAGCTCAGATTGCGTTTAACTAGCTACTTACTGTCAGTTAAGTGCAATTGCTATAAAAATGAAATGTGTAACCATAGATAATCTAGCTCTCATTCCCCCGTCTCTCTCCCTCTACTCCTAACTCCAGTTGCTCTGATTTCTTTGTCCTTCTGTAGTTCGCTTCTCAGGTGATTGGCAAATGCGCACATGAATCATTGATAAGCGTATCAAATTGCAGTCATTAGACAAGTTGCTGACTTTGATGGGCAAACAAAAGGCCAGAAGGCTGCGGAGGCAACCAGACAACCACCCAACCACCCAACCACCCAACGATTCAACGAGGCTTCAATGCCATTACATTGACGCCAGCTGGCAATCAAGGAAAACTTTCCATCGTCTCTGCCTCTGCAGGAAAAGTCAATTCCTACCCAGACTCGAAACGGAAATCAAATTGTTTGATAATCGCAGCAAAAAGGTTGAATTGAAAAGCAATTGCAACAAAGCAATTTTGCAGTATATAAAAAAGAAACAACTACAGATAAGTAATAACGGAAATTAAACTTAATCACACTGCAAACTTGTCAAATTGTTAAACATAAAAATAAAATTGCTGCAGATAAGGGTTTTAACTGAACATATATATACTAAATTTAACTAAAAGAGTTTAACAAATTTGTATTTAGAGATTACTTGTTATTAAATTTGGCATATACATACATGTAAATTTAATCAAAAAAGTTTAGTTCAACTATTTGTTTCGTTACTTATGATTTAAATTGTTTAAAATTTCATTGCCTTTTATTTTGTGTTAAATTTAATTATAAATTTTAAACATTTTATTCATAAAAAGTCCTTTGAAGACTAAATAAAAATAAATATATATATATTCTTTAATTTTAAAATGTTTTGAATTTAATAGCCGACTGTAAAAGACCCTGTACTCGTTTACCTGCGCATTTTCTTTGCATATAAGTAATTCTCGACCGATGTGTCCTATTGAACTACGGAATATAGTAGTCCGATCCGACTCAAACTTGGTCGATAGCTTAAGTAGTTTTCTATTGATGGTGTTATGAAATGGTCAACAATTTGGCTGTGCATTAGGAGTGTAGGACACCAAATTGATATAAACTTGATCTGCTTTCATAAAAAAATTTACTAGCTCTGAGATCAAGCTGTTCATGTTGCTATATCGTCTCAGCTGTTGATGCTGTTCAAGAACATACAGATATACTCTATGAGGTGGGAAATACTTTCTTCTGCGAGTTACTCGCATTTCGTTCTTGAGTAGAGGTTACCACTAATGAAGAGTATTGAATAAAAATAATATTTAAATAATATATAAGTTATTATATGAATTCCTTTATTGATTTTTGTACCTCCAAGTTAAGTTTCTTATTCATAGGCTTCCTTCAACTTAAAAGCTTGAACACTCAGCTAAATTTCATGTAAGTTCAATTTTACTCATTTTACGTCTAAAAGCATTTTTGCTATTGCATTTTCTCTGAGTTTTCCACTGTTTTTCCCTCGCTCTTTAAGTAATTTTATTTGCCAGCCGAATTTATTCATAATTGGAAATGAAATGCTTTCCATATGTCTGCTTTTTGTGGAGTTTTGAAATCAGTTTTTAACTTTTGCCAGCATATTTGCCAACACTCATTATGCATACGCGGCGTTGACGTTAATCATACGCCATGTTCAACGGAGCGCAGCCAGTCTCTCTTACCCGCTGTCTCTCCGTCTCTCTGTCTCTCCGTCTCTGTTTTTGTCTGTCTGTTTTTTTGTTTTGCAGCTTCTTGGCAATAAATCACATTTAAAGTTGAAAAGCGCCAAATAAATGAGACAAGTGACCTAAAATGTCAGCTGGGCAGCGAAAGCGAAAACAAAAGCAACAAAAAAGTGGAAACAACTTTTGGCTAAAGCGAAAGTTGTTCACTTTATAGTGTTGGTTGGTTGTCAGCAGTGTTGTCGTTGTTCTCCTCCTCTTGCTGAATTGCTGCACAGAAATATTTGCACAACATCACGTGACCACTAGAAATTTGCATTTTAATGGCACGAACTGGCAGTCATTTAGCCTGCAAGGGGTGTGTGGTGGGTGTGGCAGAGTGCAGCGTGTCTGTGTGTGTGTTTGTGGCTAAGTATGTTAAGTGTTATCACCGAGGGTTAATGATGCCAAGAATAAACTCGGCTAACACTTGAGCAGCAACTGAAAACAACAGCATGTGTTGTGGCCTGACGAAGCGACAAAAGATGAGAGATGACAAGAGATGAGACGAGCAACAACAACAACAACAACAACCACAGCTGGTGGGAAACAAGCAACTGCAACAACAGCAACTGCCACGCGTGACAAATGACACCAGTGTGACATGAAACTGCTGCAACGGAAGCCGAAGGAAGATGAAAACAACAGCGGAAAGCATTTGACAAAGCGCGGCCAGAGGGGTGTAGGGGAGTAGGAGAAGAAGGCGTAGGGAGTGGAAGGCAGCGGGTGAACAACTACGACGCTTGTCAGCGGCAAGCAGCGGATGCAGCAATTGTCAAGTGCTGGCACAGCCAGTGAAGCCAGTGAAGCTTGCAACAGCGAAAGAAAGCGTTGCATGATGCAAAGAGCATGACAGTGATAACTGCCTAAGCGGGATTTGTGCACAAGACTAACGATTGGGAGCACAAAGCACTGGGGCTTAAGGGAAGGCAAGTTTTTAAATTAATATAAAACAATTAACTCTTTTAGACAACAAAACTAGAGAAAAAAGTTAACAATTAAAATACATTTAGAACTTGAGTTAAGCAAACAAATATAGTATAGAAAATTAAATTTTCTTTAACTATAAAGTTATAGAAAAACTATAAACTAATTAAGGATAGAAACTAATTAAGGATAGACGCAATTAATTGTTTATTTCAAACTTATTTAGTTCACAAGCGCTTTTTGAGTCTTTTCTTCTTGACGTCTATTCTTTAATTGTTCTATTCTTCTGTCTCTTCTTAAAACTAGATCTCTCCTTCCTTCTCTTATTAGTAAGAGTGAGAGAACTCTATTATTAATGTTAACTCATTATGGCTCTGTTAAGTCTAGAGCTGGCACTGTTAGTGGTTAACATAGTATTGGTATGCCATCAGGCTACTACAATAGTAAATAGTTAAAATTTCTGTTTAGTTAGTTGTTATATTCATTAGTTTTCAATTATTAACTTTTGAAATAGTTACAAACCTTATCAATAATTATTTTATAATTTTTTCCAATTAGTAATTAAGCTAAAACTTTAACTAATAACATGAAAAAGTTTTTGTAGCTTTTTAAATAATTTTTTTGGCCAACAAAAGTTAATTTTCTTTGTAAATAATATTTCATTAGCTCAGTAAATCAAGACTTCTAGCTAAAATATATTTTTATATAAATTAAGTGGCAGTAAGTTTGGAATCTCTGCCATTCACGAGTCCCTTTAAATCAGAAAACTTTCGTAATAGTTTTGGCATACAGTTTTATTGTATCTAGTTGGGTTTTCTGGGTTTTTTCCAATCTACACAACAAATGGTGGATTAATTTCTTTACTTTTTATTCACAAATTAACTATTTATTAACTGATCAATTAAATTAACTAGTTTTATTAATATTTGAAGTTGAAATAAATTTTTATATTTTACTCTTTATTATAGTTATTGATATTAGATGTGCTTATACATATAACTTTAATATGTGGTTAATACTCGCGACTGCTCTTAGTTTGCGGTAATAAATAATTAAATAAATATAATAAACTCAATTATTTTTCCATATAAAAATATTTCTGAGTTTACAGCCACACATCTGCAGAGAAAAACTCAACTCATCTTAACTCAACGGTCCCTTTTAGTCAATTTGCACTGTACAGCTCGCAATCCTTGCGCTGCTGCTGTTGCTGCTTTCGCGACACGCTCGAGTGATACTTGAGTTATTTTTGGATTTCTTTCTATTTTTTGTGGCACTGCCGCTGCTTGGGCGTTCCACAAAATCTAAACTGGTGCAACTAAATGCAGAATCCGAAATACCAATTACGAATTCGTTGACATTTTCCACCCACACTCAGCGGAAGACTCTCGTTCACTGACTACTCCATGCTCCATACTCCACCCCTTACTCCTACGCCTACTCCTGATGCTACCTACTCCTCCCTACTCCCTCCACTCCCTTACTCGACTTTCCATTTTCCGCTTGCACTTGTTGTGCCGCTGATTGTTGCGTTGCCTTTGCTGTTGACAGCTTTAAAGTGGCAAACACAGTGGTGCTACAGTGCGTATGCGTGATAAACAAGCTTAATTGCAGCGCAAGCGATGAACAACAACAACAATAACTTCATTCCCGTTGTTAGTTATCTTTCTTCCTTTCTTTATTGTTGTTTCTGTTGCTTACCTGATGCTGGCACCATGTCGAGCACAACTCCAGCTCTCGTCTGCCGCTGTTCCTGTTCCTGCTCCTGATTTTGTTGCCGTTGCAACTCCAGTGAATCTGCTGCATCTGCAACTGCTAATGAGGCTTCCAGAGCGCCAGCAGCTTTTCTAGTGCCAAGCAGCAGTGCGAGCAGCAGCGTACAGTGAAGCATTAATAGAGTGACTCGCATGGCAACAATTAATTGGGTTAACAAAGGGTTGCACAGGAATTTCTGCAACTAATTAAATTATTTAAAAAAAATTAATGTAAAGTAAATAAAAAGTAGGTTAATATATAATTTAGATGTTTCCTTAAATAAAATAAAATATTTAAAATAACTAAATATGAAGTTTGCCAAATTTTTTGAATATTTTGTTAAATATATACAGAAGTAATAAACATTTAAGTTACAGTGAAACTTCTCTTGGCCGGACAACCACGGTCCTAGTATTTTTGTTCGCCCAAGGGAGATGTCCGGCTTTGAGATCAGATTTTGTATGAAAATCTTGCAAAGAAACTATTAAAATCGTCCGGCTAAGGAAGCTGTCCACCTGATGGAGCTGTCCGCGAGTAGAGCTTTCACTGTATATAAGTTATGTATATGAATTCTAATATTTATTAAAGTTGTACGCTCAAATGAAAGTACATAAATAAATAAACTATTAAATAGTTGTATATAATTAAATTATAATAAATAATATATAATTAAATAAATCAATTTAGTCAGGAATAATCACAAAAAACGTATATAAAGGTAGAAACATAACCTTAAACCTTATATTTATATGTTTTACAACACTATTTAATACCCCAACATACGTAAATTTCTTTCCTTCCTCTCTTCTACCCTATCTTAGTACTTTTCTTCCTTTCTCACACATTTCTTTGCCCACCCCTGCGTATACCTAACATTTGTTTTCACTACCGAAATGTGTCTCAGCTTACAGGCCACAGAAAACATGGCACTGCACATAGTTAAACCACCACTTGTTGGCGCTTATTAACGCACCACTTGGCCCACTTGCGCTGCTGCCAAGAACTCATATTTCAGCCACTTTAGGCCCAGTTAATGGAGGCCATGAGGCCGTGAAGAGTTTACGGCAAAAATTTGCCAGTGCTCATATCTCATTTCAGCAGTCAAATAAAGCTACTCACAGTCGAATATATTGAGGGCATTACCAGGAGTAGGGGTAGTACGTAGATAGAAAAATAATAGGGCCATCCAGTAAATTGCATCGTTCACTTACTCGTTTGTAAAATTAATGAATAAACGAGCGATTCACTCTAAATTTCAAAGTGATACGAATGAGAGTTGTTTGAGGGGAGTTGTAGGGGTAGGGGGCGTGGCTTCGGGCGTGTTAGAGTGGGGGTAGCTAAACTCCTTACGCCACACGATGAAACTAAAGTCCTTTCCTTGCCTGTCGTTGACAACAAATGCATGCGGAAACAGTTCCAGGGGATCCAGGAGTGCTCCAGGCACCCTGCTCTTAGTTTTATTTAGACACGCCCCTGCCCCAACGCCCCCGCCTCCCAGCTCAGCCAACTCAATTGTCTATCTGTGACTCTGTTGTCTTTTGTTTGCTGTTTGCTGTCTCTGCGGCCTGGCAAACAAACAAACAAGCAACAAGATGTCGTCCTGTTGTCCTCGTCCTCGTCGTTGTCCTCGTACCAGTCGTTGTCTTTGTTGTAGTAATTCCTGTTGTTGCTTTACTTTTCCTTATTGTTTTTGCTGTTATTGCGCTCCAAGCTGATAACGAGCTCAAGGCACGAATAAGTAAAACAACCGATTTTTGCAGCCAGCAGACAAAAGCGCAGTCTCTTCTGCTTTACTCAATTTTCGATTATTTTGCCTCCAATAAAACTTCGATTCTCAGTCACATAAACGCTTTAAAAACACCAATTTAGCATATTTTTTTAATTTATTAGACCGCGTACTCCTAAAAAGAGGGGTCTGTTAGGTTTGTCAGAAGCGATATGTGCGTAACAGGCAGAAGGAGGCCTGGCCGAGCCCATAAAGTATATATATTTTTGATCAGCATCAACAGCCGAATCGATATGGCGATGTCTGTCTGTCCGTCTGTCAGTCTGTCCGCTGTCCGTATAAACAGCTGAATCTTTAAACTCCCAGAGCTAGAGCCACCAAATTTGGAATAAAAGTCCATCTATATGTAAGGGAGTTGTCCACCTGAGGGAGCTGTCCGCGCGTAGAGCTTTCACTGTATACTTATTTATCTATATGTCAGTCCCCTTAAATTATACTAGCGCTCATAGGACAAACTGGTTAAAAATTGGAAAATTTCACACTAGCAGGAGTACGGGGTCTTTAACAGTTGGCGCGCTCGACTGTAGCCTTTCTTACTTGTATTAAGCTAAATTCCTTTTCTTATTAAAAACTCCTTTAAGCCGCGACTATTTCAAAGCGTTAACGTTTTCTGGACTGTGTGCTTTCCATTGATTCTGTTTCCCTTTTCCCTTTTTCCACTGCTCTTTTTAGTTGGTTTCATGCTCGTTTTTCGTTGTTATTGTCTGCAATACTGCTATTAATGAACTTAAGCTTAGGGACAGGTGTGTGCTGCAATGCCCTGTAATCGCTGGTGGTTGGAAGTGGGGTGGCTTAGCTTGCTGCTCAGCAAACAGCTACAAGTAACGTTTATTTAAGTTATTTAAATAATTTAAAAACTCTATTTAAAAAGCAAAAAAATGAAGTAAACCTTTTTTAACCCTAAATATAAGTTAAATAAACTTTCAAATATAAATAGGTGAAATACGCTAGACTAAATAACTATTGTTTTCTGACTACAGTGAAAGCTCCCTTGGACGAACTGCCACGGTTACAGTATTGTGTCCGCCTAAAGGAATGGATTTTGTATGAAAATCATGCTAAGTGACTATATAATTCGTCCAACTAAAGGAGCTGTCCGCCCGAGAGAGCTGTCCGCCTGAGGGAGCTGTCCGCCTGAGGAAGCTGTCCGCCTGAGGGAGCTGTCCGCCTGAGGGAGCTGTCCGCCTGAGGAAGCTGTCCGCCTGAGGAAACTGTCCGCCTGAGGAAGCTGTCCGCGAGTAGAGCTTTCACTATATACTGATGTGCATAAAGTTAAACATAAAGTATTTTAAACTAGCTTTAAGCACACTCAAACTAGTAAACCCATTTACAGGGTATCTTGCCGTTACCCCTACCTAACATACCCACTCATTCCCCACTCGTTGCCTATCAAATGAAAATTTTAGCACTGACTATCGCTTTATTACCGACTTTAATGCACGCATACACCAATTTAAGCCACCCAGCCGCAGGGCAACTGCTGCAGGGTATGTGTGTGTGTGTGTGTGTGTGTGTGTACACGCTTATAATGGAATGTACATACCGTTAAATGTAGCGTCAACTGCCGTTACTTTTAATTGTTAGTGCCCAAAACGCCGTTACTCGACTGAACGCAGCGCAGCCAAAAGAAAAGAGTGCTCAAAACCGAAAAAATAAAAAAAAATTAAACATAAAAAAAGATAAAAACATAATGAAAATAAAAGCAATCCATGCGAGGCTGAACATTTATTGAAATTTAAGAAATCAATGCGAGAGACAATCACGATGTAATATCAATTTTTTGCCACTTTTCCGCCTCTGCCATCTCATGTTCCGATATCAAATGATAACAAGCGACACTGATAAGCGCTCAATGTGCCGTTTTATGGGCACTGATAACGATAATGACAGCCGGGGATGAAATGCGGAGGAGCTCTACAATTTGATGGTAGTTGAAAATTAATTTGCGTTAAATTTAAAATGTGTGACTAATTAAATTAATAGAGCGTTGTCTACTTACATGGATCTTATAACTCAAATATTTGGCGGAAAGTAATTTAATTATTTAAAAAGCATAAAGAGTACATAAAATATGTTTACAGGTTTTTTTTTAAATAAAAAATTCTACTTAAATTAATTTTAAGTCTATTTCCAACTCATTTCCTCTTACCTATACCCCCCATCCCCTACACAAAACTATCTTAAAATCAATAAAAATAATTTCTCTACCCAGCCACAAATTGAGTCCCAAAATAAGCCCAAACTTCTGGCCAAGGACACACATACTTAGCATACACATAAACACTTTTTTTACCCCCTAATAGCTAGGACAGTTAATGGAATAAACAAATAGTGCCCATTACACCATAAATAATTGAACACGTTCCTTCCTTTTTCTCATTTCCCCACATCGACTCAAATATTAAGTATACGCCGTGGCAAATAAACAAAAATATTGTGCAGTGTAACTACCCGTTGACCTGTTTAAAGCGGCACTCCAATCAAATGCATAAATATTTATAATTTGTTTAATAGGCCATATCAAAGACGAGACACTCAATTCCAAGTTAAATAGACTAGGAATCATTTAAACGTGGTCACAATTTCCAATTTTGACTGTCAATTTCATGCGTTAGTTCAACTGGAAATGCCCGGCGTCTGAGGGAAAGGGGGAGAGTGGGGGAGGAAAACTTAAATGTTGGCCCAAAGGCATCAATTTGCTTTTGCAATTGGCATTTCAAGTGTCTGAAAAACAAAATTTGTTGCTGCCGTACAGATTTGTATCTGAGGAAACAATTTTAAACGGCGCACAGCAACAACAACAATAAAAAAAATGCCGGAAACCAGACACAGAATGTTAACGGAACAGGAAACAGCGCCTGCAAACACCCCCCTCTAAACGCCCTTCACACACGCACACACACACACAGGCAGTAACTTATTTCTACGCCTAAACAAAAACTGTAATAAAAAAAAAAAAATTTTAAATTTCCCGCTCACTATAATTAAATTTTCTTCAACTTAATCAATTATAACTTCCCTAATTAATTAACATTTATTTAATTTTTAAATAAATATTATTATTTCTCGTTTCGAGCAACTGTTGAGTGGCCGCCACTGTTGCGCAACCGTTGAGCGCATGTGTGCGCACGCCATCTAGCGGGAACATCGAGTAGCTCATTTTGTTAGCTCCGTGGCAAACCAGTTCCGTTCCACGCGCTTGACCAATTTTAGTGTATTCTTAGTCACGGCTGCTAAACCAGAAATCTAATAAGAAAAAGTGAAAATAACAAAACAAATGCGATAAATATTGTTGAAAAACGCATCGATAACTATGCGCAGTTGCATGGCGCGTTAATAACAATTGTGAACGTGTTAGTTTAACGAAATGTGCCAATAATTAAAGAACTAAAGAACTGAAAAAGAAAGACGACGAAGATGAACCAAGAAGAAGAAGAAACGACAGCAGCAGCAGCAGTCGTCGAATCGTGATGATAAGTTTTGTGCGAGTGCGGTGCAACGAAAATAACATACATAATACGTGTGTGTACATAATACACATATGAAAAGCGTGCGTTTGTGTATGTGTGTGTATGTTTTTGTGTGTTGTTTCGTATCCGTGTCCATGTCTTCTTCTTGTTGTTGTTGCTCTTGCTGATGAAAAAAATTTAAAACAAAAAAAAAACAAAAGAGCCAAATCGGAGCAATAGCTGAATTTACATACATACATAAGTACGTACGTTCGTACATATATCAACAAGGAAATGCAATACAAACACGGTCACAAATCGGGACTGGGAATGACAATGGGAACGGGACACAAAAATAACCCAATTGAACCCAGTAGCGTGTTGTAATCCCCGTTCCCAATTGGAAACGGTTGTGGAGCAATTGGAAAAGCAACAAACAAAATACAAAAACAGTTTTTAAGGTGTCCGCTGCCTCTGTCGACGTCGGTGTGAAAAGAGGTCAAAGGCGCAACAAAAGTTTTTCATTTCGTTGGTAACGAAAAACAACAAAAAACAAAAAAGAAAAAGAAAAAAAATTAAAGTGCCAAGCAGCTGAGAGCAAAAAAAAACGTCGTAGTTGTGCGTTAAAACAATAAGCGCGAGCAAACGTGTGAGTGTGTGTGAGCGTTGGGTGAGCGCGCGTGTGTGTGTGTGTGTGCTTAACGTGTGTGCGTGTAAGTGAGCAAACAACAACAACTAAACTAAAGAAGAAGAAGCAGCAACACACACACATCACAAAAATCTTTGCGCGCGGCCATTAACAAATTCCCAACTGGCGCGAACAAATACAACAATAACAACAACAACAATACAAACGAGCTGCTGCGCTCAAAACTGAAATTAGAAATCAATTTTTGTATTTAACAATAAAAGAACAACACATTTCTACCAGCAGAACGTAATATAAAATCTGGTTTTATCAGTCGCTCCACAACAGCAGTCAAATAAATAATAAAAAAAAAAACGGCTGACAAGTTTTTAGCGCGTACGTCGAAGAAGAAGACGCAGTTAAAAAAAAACGCAAAATTCGCTCACGGTTTATTGTACTGTCTTAGAACAAACAAACACAAAAGGAAAAAAATAAGCAGCTGGGCGCTAAAAAAGCGCCAAAATTTTCTGCCATAACAGAGCCATCATAATAATATATAATATACAACTATTTTAATTAAGAAACCACAAAAGCAACAAAGCCAAAGCAAAATATTTTAGCACACAATCCAATTGGAGTTGGCGGCGAGGCTTTGAGAGCGAATAGCACAAAAAAAGTGAGAGAGTGAGAGAGAGAACGCGACTAGCACGAGAGAGTAAGAACGAGCGCGAGAGCATACAAAGAGGAGAGCAAAAGAGAGCAAGTGATTTTGTTGTCATAGCGCGCGCTTGACAAGTAAGTAAAAGGCCCTATTGACTAGCCAATTCCCCCACCTCTCTGACTCCCACTAACTACCCACACCTCCACCTCACTCTCGTTTTACATTGCGTTTCGTTCGTTTTGTTTTGCAACCGCCGGCCGCCTCAATTTGCATTAGTGTAAGTGGAATGAAGGAAGCTTTCGGACATGCGGGTGTTTATAATTTTCGTTTTGTTTTTGTTTCTCTTGTCGCCGCCGTCGTCGCAGTTGCCGTGCATGCTTCTCCTCCCTTTTCCCCTGTCCCTTTGCAGTTGTCTCGTAAACAAACAGTGCAAAATTATTCAAAAATTCCATGGCGCGCGCGCCGATAAAGCAGCTGATAAGAGACACCAAAAAAAAAAAAACGCAGTCATAGGGACAGGGCATTGGTGGGGCAGGGGAACAGTGGGTTTGGGGCGTAAACCTGCTTCCTGTTTCGTTCTCACCCATCATAGTGGCAACGCTGGGCCATGTGCGCCTAAGTAAATTTTTATCGTTTCGGGTTATTAAATCATTATTAAATGTCATTATCGATTCGTGAGAATGTTAATTTATTTCTATTCGATTATGCTTCAGTTTCTATTTCCTATATGTTCTACTGCCTGTCGGCCACCCAGCAACAGTGGCAAGTTATACTGTAGGGGAGATTGTACACTGAAAACAAAAACTAATACTCCTTACTACTTTTGTAGTAAAATAGAATTTGTTTGACAACATTTTGACTAGTAAACCGCCGACATAAATATTTGTAACTAAATTTGGATTTTTTTTAGTAAAGCCCATTTATTTTTTACTGTGTATTTACTTCTTTTGGGCACGAGCCGCATACGTGTCTGTACACTGTGCAAATATGTGATCTGCATTACCAATTACTAGCCAGTCAGAGACAGACTCGGCTTGGCTTTAAGCCAAAATTGGTTTTCACACACACTTCCGAATTGTTAGTCATCCATTAGCTGGAAATTGGCGATCGTCAAATGTCTGGAATGCATGGCAATACTGGACAAGTGACAACTTAACAGCGCTAGTAAGCTAGTAGGCTAGTTTAAAAAGATTGTTATTAAACTCTAACTAGTAAATCAAATTTCCCCAAGTATTTATTCTAACTTTATTGGGTTTTTATAGAAAGAATTTAACAAGAAACGATATTAATCATCTGGTATGGAAACTCACAGTTCCCAAGAGTTCGTTAACCACTCATTCAGAAAAAATGATCTGTTTTCCTAGAAATAAATATATTTATTGTTTTTTTTTTATATATTTTTTAATTACTTTCCGTTTCGCATTGGTATAATTAGCTGTTATTTTATTTCCTATCCTAAAAACGTGACAAACAAAAATTTTCCATTGGAAATCTTGATTTTAATTTAAGAAACAGAATTGCAGCTCTTGAACTGATTTTGATTTATCAGCTGGCAAACTTCTTTTTGGTCACGAGTACGATTTAAGATCTATGTCCAATCCGAAGATAAGACTACATCCAAATACGCATGACTTTACGCTCTGATTGCTCTATCACTCGAACGATTCACATGTTTTATTTTCTGTTGTTTTTTGCTTCGAAGAGATAAAGTTGGTGAGTGTGGCCATAAAGTATCTGTATCTATGTGTGTGTCTCTGTTTGTATCTTTAGCTGTAGCTACTAACTTGTCGTGTCGTTTACGTTTCTTGGTAAGGTCTTTTGTCCCCAACAAGCTCATCAGTTGATCAGCTTGATGCCAATATATATGGCATAATATGGTTTAAAGCTGTGAAACTGGTTTATGTTTCGTGGAACTATATATCGTTACTAATATAATCATTATTATGGGGAGCATAATAAGAAACGAAACTTGAAACTGGAAATCGAAATGCGTTTTGTGAAAGGCACGTGTTTTGTAATCCGCACAAAATCAAAAAAAAAATTTTACAAAAATAAGTAAAAAATTCAAAAAACTTTGCACTGTCGCAAATCGAATCAATTAATGCAAAATTATTTCGTTTGCTACGTAAAACATTTGCATATTGCAGCTGCAGGTTGTGTGTAGCCCCTCGTACCCGCTAGGAGGGGTCTTCCCCTCTTTCACCCCTCTTTCCAAAACACGACGACAATTCCGCAGAACTATAAAAGCGTTGTTTACTTTGGTCGGAACAACGCGTTTTCCCGCCCTTTTTACATATCGCACGCGTTATGCAATTGGCATTGAGAAACAGCAGTGAAACCAAAGGGAGACAACACAGCTACATCTAGAGCGAGATAGCTAACAGCAGATCGAAAGAGAGGCAGTTGGAACGAGAGAGTGAGAGGGAGAGAGCGATGTTAGCTATGGCTACGACTAGGTCTGATTTGTTAGGCCAACTATCTGCCTTATCAGCGCGCGTTCGCTGACATATTGATAAAGCCCAGAGCACCCCAAATAATTAGCTATACTCTAAGTTCCTTGGGGTTCAGCTGGAAACTTAAAAGTCTTGTAATGAAGTATATTCCCTGGAATTTATAATAAGTGGTATATAACTATATAGACTGACAACAGTTATAAGCAAGTTTTGATTTATGTTTACAAGTTTGCTGACAATTTATGAGCTGTTAAACCCCTTGGACTTTTTATATATATCAGTTATAGAGCTATAGTATAGATAGTCAAGGAATACTTACTTTCTCATAGCAAATTTTCACTAATTCCCCCTTCTTTTGGCTTTTACTTTCACCTTTACTTCCCTCTTAGTTAGAGTATCTGAGCTGCGACTTTGTTATCTTATATTTATTCTATTTGTAGCGCAACTTGAGTCCGATGCGCCCGATAATTTGGTAAAGCAGAGCAAAACAAATCGAATCGAATCGTATTCGCGCTGTGGGGGGTTAAATTTAACCGTAATTAACCCTTGATCTACCCGCCAAAACTGTCAATTTTGATAAACTAATTGTATTTGCAGACTGACCACAGGCGCAGCAAAGACATATATCTATATATACACATACAGAGATATAGAACCAACAAACATGGCAAATCCGCGCAAATTTAGCGAAAAGATCGCGCTGCAAAAGCAGAAACAGGCGGAGGGAACCGCGGAATTTGAGAGAATCATGAAGGAAGTGTATGCCACGAAAATGGACGAGACACAGGCGACTCAAAAGATCATGGAGTTTGGCATGGGCGGACCCGAGGGTGGAGCCAGTGCAAATGCATCGCCGGGTAATGCCGGCAATGGCACAGGAGGTGGCAGTGGCAATGCTAGTGGTGCCAGCGGCGGTGCCTCACCGGATGGCATTGCGGGCGGCGGTGGTGGTTCACCCACCGCTTATCGAGAGTCACGTGGACGCAGTGTGGGCGTTGGACCCATGCGCAGACCATCGGAAAGGAAACAGGATCGTTCGCCGTATGGCAGCAGTGCGGGTGGACCTGGTGGCTTAATCAATGCCATGGGATTGCCCAACACCAGCAGTAGCGGCGGCAGCAACAACAACAACAACAATGGCACACAACAGAACCTTTACTTGAGTCCACCCATGGACTCAAATTGGCGGCGTTCCAACTCCGATTCGGCGTTGCATCAGACCACGTTGCAGGAGACGATGGCAGTGGAGGGCGTTGGTTTTGCGACGCACATGAATACACTGCACGCCAACTACAACCCACAGCAGCAGCAGCAACACCAACAGCAGCAGCAGCACCAACAGCAATCGCATCACCAGCAACACAGTCAACGATCTCATTCGCCGCTACAAATTGGACGCAGTTTTAGTCCGCAGCCACAAAGGAGAAAGTCGCAATTGTTGCCGCATCAATTGCAGCTGCAACAGTTGCAGCAGCATCAGCACAATATGCAGCAGCAGCTGCAGATACATCAGCAACAACAGCCGCAAGCACAACAACAGCAGCAGCAACTGCATCAGCAGCAGCAGCAGGCACAACAGCAGCAGCAGCAACAGTTGCAACAGCAGCAACAACAACAAACGCCATATAACGCCAAATTCGCCAATTCGCTGTTTAGACCGCTGCAGGATCAGGCCAGTTACGCCAACACGGGCTCACTGCCCAATCTCACCGCACTGCAACACTACGCAACACCTCAGCAACAACAGCAGCAGCAGCAGCAACAACAACAACAGTCACAGCAGCAGCAGCAACAACAACAACTGCAACATCAGACGCTATCGCCGGTGATGTCACCGCACAATCAGCGACGCGAACGTGATCAATCGCCAAGTCCGTTTAGTCCAGGCAGTGGTGCGGGGGGTCCCCCATCGCCCTACCATCAGCAACAGCACTCGCCAACGTCCGCTATCGCCAGCAGCAGCAGCAACAATACGCCCGCCCAACCACCAAGCAGTTCACCGCATTTGTCCTTCAGTCCGCTGCCCACGTTGGGCGCCAACAACAGTGGCAATAACAGCAACAATACCACTACAGTCGCTGGCAATTTAACCGATTATCGCCAGCCCGCAAATCCATCTAGTCCCCGTTCATCGCCCGGTCTGCTCAGCAGCGTTTCGGGCAGTGAATTGCACACGAGTGCACCAGCAAGTCCAATTAGAATCCAGCAACAGCAGCAGCATCAATTGTCGAGCGCTTTTGATGCCGCCTACAACAGTCTGAATCCCTCGTTTCACAATCACTTTGAGAACTTTACGCTCGGCGACAGCAACTCATCGCCGGAGCAACAAAGTTTCGCCAACAATTTTGTTGCACTTGATTTCGATGACTTTACGGCGAGTGCAGCGGCGGGCGGCGGTGCAAATGGCTCAAATGGACCCTACCACAGTCAGGAGCAGAGCAAATTGTTGGACTACAATGAGCTGAGTGGCAGTCCCGAGGGTAGCAGCAACAACAACAATCTGAGGCGCGTCAACAACCAGCAACAACAGCAGCAGCAACAACAACAGTTGCTCAACAACAACAGCAATGGCGGTGGCGGTGGCTCAGCAGCAACGCACAATGGTGGACCCAGTCTTAATGGTCCACACGAGCATCACAATAATAACAGCAACGGGGGAGGTGGTGGTGGCGGTGGTGGTGTAGTTGAGTCGCTGGTCGCCTCACCGGTGCCATCGCCCTTGGGTTGTCCCAGCTCACCGCTGCCCATACCAATGTCACAGGCGCAGGCAGCGTCACAGCAGCTGTCGCTATCATTGCACCACTCGCCGCATCACTCACCTATGCATTCACCGCACCACAGCACAAATTCACCGCTGTCCAGCAGTTCACCCGTTAGCAATGCCTGCAACTCCAACATGTTGATGAATCATCATCAACAACAACAGCAGCAGCAACAACAACAGCATCAGGGACACCAACACCATCAGCAGCACCACCAACAGCAGCAGCATCAACACCACCAGCACCATCATCATGCACAGCAACAGGGTCAATCCCAGAGCCATACACCCACCACAGCCAACATACCCTCCATAATATTTAGCGATTACTCATCGAATGCGGATTTTAGTCGTGAGATTTTTGATACATTGGACTTGGATTTGGGTCAAATGGATGTGGCTGGCTTGCAAATGTTGTCGGATCAGAATCCAATAATGATTGCCGATCCCAATATCGAGGATAGTTTTCGTCGCGACCTCAACTGATACTATGAGGAGGCTGTTGCGGCCATCGAGAGCGGTGTGCTGCTCGAGGACACCTACGAGGCGCTGTTGGGAGCTGGAGTATCAATGCCACTGCCATCCTCTAGTCCAATCAGCAATTGCTCGGATGTCCAGCAGGCGGCAGTAGTAGCAGCAGCGGCAGCAGCTAGCGATAAGGATAAAAAGGATCTGGAGGTGGTTGAGCTCCTAGTGCCAGGCGTTATTGATGATCTTGTCGACTCCACCGACTTGGATGAGGAAGTGCGCAAGTTTTTCTTCTAAGTCAAAAAAAGGCCAAGTAATCGGTTCCTAGTTGTAAGCATTATCTACTCCAACTCCTACTCCAGCCACTACTACTCCTCGTCAGTTGTCCACACTGTTAGGCCTTAAGTGTATTCGATAAACCAGTTAAAACCCCCAGACCCCCGACCCCCGTACCCTCCATTAGCCACCCTCCAAATACGTTACCGATCCGGGTTCCGAAGCACAACCGTTAACATACGATATACTTTACAGCGAGTCTCAGATTTTACTTAACTACGCACATAAGTCACGAAAATACCTACTACTTACTATATAAATAGGTATATATATATATATATTATATATGTAACGCTACTTTCTGTATATAACGATATATACATGCACATGTATATGTATTTATTTATATAATGGAAAAGGATTAAAACCAAAAAGTGTCTTAGACCTACGACCAAATTATTGTACACGTTCTATATAAAAAAAAACTGAAAAATTTCAAGAAAAAAACAAAAAGAAATTCCTGTAAAATAAAGATACAATTTACCGATTATTTATAATGCTATGATTGCTACTATCAGTTGCATAGCCACAGTTATATATAGATATATACATCTATATGTAAATACCTTAAAAATGTTTAAAAATTTAACAAACAAAAAAAAATACCCTTACGTGCCGTCGAAGCAATTACTAGTATTTAAGATCCACTGATTCGTTACTGTTACCGATAATTCGATTAATCTCGATACCAATACCGATACCGATTCTTACTGTGCTGCATGCAACCTTATCAATGTTAAATTCAAAGTGTTCCCAGCACTTATCGAATACCCACAAATTAGACGATTACCAAGTTTTTTGTGAGCTGTGTCGTCCTTTATTCGCCATCCCCAAAACTTTAAGATTACAGTATCACAAATATGCAGTTACATGTAGCTAATTTAGTTTATAAACCAAAAAAAAACATAAACTTAAATATAAACACTTGAACACTTTACCCATTTTGGCCAGCAAGCAGATACTAAAAACGCAACAAAACATCACGAAAACATTAAACAAAAAATAATCCACAAGTAAATACAAATTAATACGAACTACTCAAAATTTTTTACAAAACTTAAAGCTAAATATATTAATTAGTTAGGAGGCAAAACACAAAAAATCGGAAATAAAGTCTTAAATAACATAATTACCAATTACCACACTCCGTAATTTACGCATGAAATTATTCTTCGTACCAAAATTTAATCACAATTAATTTTATTTCAATTCCAAATCGAAAACAAAACAAAAAAATGATTAATGAAATTATGTAAATTTACTAAGCGAATACGACTAATACAAATGTTTAAGAAAAATCGACAAAGGAGTGGAGTAAGCAAGTAACAGGCTTTAAAAGTGCAAATGTTTTATTAATTGAGTACCAGAACTTAAACCTACATAATAATTAAAATATTACTTGTAATAATATTAATGAATAAACAAATATATATTGTTAATTATAGTAACAAGAATTTTTGCATAAAATGTATACATACATTTTCCTTTTTTAATGTCAATGTAAAACTCTAGTTATAAACTACCTAAGTAAACTTTAAATCCTTTACAAAACTATGCAAAGCTGCGAAAAAATATAATATTTCAAAATATTTCTGAACGATGTAAAGAGCGAGATAGCGAAAGCGATAAAGAGGGAGAGCAAGAGAGCAGGCAACAACAAAGCAAAGAAAAAAAAGCTGAGCAAAATTCTTGTTGTTTTTATTGGCTGTTTTTCGATGTAGTTGTTCCACTGTGCAGCTTCAAAAACAAAAAAAAAAAGAAAATCTACCGAAAATGTGTACGTGTGAGTGTATGTATGTATATGTAGTTTATACATTATACTATTACAATACAACTAAGTAATTGAGTAATTGTGTATGTAATATATAATTACATTTCTAAATTACGGAAATAAAAAATTAAAATCCAAGCAACAGGAATAAGAGTATATTCAATGTAATAACACAGTTATTTGTTTCAAATAAATCTTAAATTTAATTTTAAATCAATTTATTCAAATCGTCTCTCTTTTTATTCTACGTGCGAACCAACTGAATTCCAGTGACTTCAAATTCAAGTGTGCAAATAATTGCACGTAAAATTATGTGCACAAGTATGTACATACATACATATGTAAAAAACAAACAGCATTTTTTTATTTATTAATTATACACACACATACATAACATGGACTGCAGATTACAATTAGCTGAAACTGTCGTTGTTGTTGTTGTTGTTGTTACAGTGTTTTTTTATTATTTGACGCTTTATTAATAAGCGCGACGCAGTTTGTGTGGTGTGTGCTAAAATTAGTAGCCAAAGGTCAGTGTGGGGACACTTACTCAAAGTCCTACAGGCAGAGAGCGAGACAGAGAGAGAGAGAGTGAGCGAGTGAGAGCCAAAACTCATTTACTTGAACCGCAGGTGACAAAAGTACAATTTCTGAATAATGTTGGAAATCAAACCAAAACTGGGCGCATTGACAGTTCAATACTCTGTGCAACTGGTTACATAGTAAGTGCTAAACACAACAAATCCAAGCAAGAGCGCTACAGGTGAACTGCTCGACTTTCAAGTGCCCAGTTAGCCAAGCTTAGCTGTCTTAAGCTTTACAAATCTGCAGAGAAACATAAGCTCTTACTTACCTTTGCCAACTGGGCTACAAAACTCTATTAAACAGCTGTCTTAAACATTTATTTAAAAGCAATCAGCAAACAAATTATAAAGAACACAAATTTAAAATATTTAAAAGAACTCTGCAGTCGCCTTGCGACTTTAGGATACCCGTTACTCAGTTTCAATTTGTTATTAACAATGTATATTAACAATATTAATATTAAAGTAATCGTGTAGGTAATGGATAAGATAACATACTATTTTTAGCTGTTTTACCTTTGCATAAAGTGAAACCTTCGGGCCTTTCTAGCACTTATAGTCTCTGACGGACTGACAGACATGGCTATTGATGCTGATCAAGACTACATATGTATGTACATATGTATGTGAATGTATATATTTTATGCGGTCTACCACTCCCCTTCTTCCTGTTAAAAACATTTCAACGATTACAGTATACCCTTTCAACCCACCAGTAACGGGTATAATAAATATATGCTGAGTATATTTAAAAAGAAACAAGCAATTAAAATATTTAAAATACGGATTTAATTAAAATACCCACAGCAAATGAGTGTGTTAAGAACAAGTGCAAAGCGCAATTTATAAATCAAGCTTTTGATTTAACAGACAGAAACAAAAACGTGTTGTTTCTGTTTCGCTTTGACTTTTGCTGATACTGGTAACGGTAAAAGGGCAAATCGCACAAAAGAGAGTAGCAGCGGGAGAGTGAACGCTTGGGAGTGGGAGTCAAAGAGAGAGCATACAACGAGTTCGTATGTGTGTGTGCGTGTGTTTATGTGCTTTGTGCTTTCGTTTATATTCGGCTTTTAGTTGTAGGTACTTCGTGTTATTTCTTAATGAAGTGCTAAAATCAAATCAAATCAAATTGTCGTTGCTAATAGAAGCGATGACGCTTTGACTATACCGTCATTATTGTTATCGTACGTTCCGCTACCGCACTCCACGCTTCACCGACCGACCGGCTCTTAACACTAAAAGGCGCAAATGTTATCAGTAAACACGAGAGCAATAACAACAACAGCGACAACAACACTGCAGGCACTGTTCAGCAGAGCAATCTAGGGGGCGCCTTAAACGACATTCCAAAACGCAGCTGGAACACATGTGGGAGGGGGAGTGGAAGCTTACAGATTTTATTCTTGCACACGTATACATATAAACTCATGCACACATGTGTGGAGCATGCATGTGTGCAGCTAGAAATGGCTGTACAGTGAAATGTGAAGCTTTTAAAATTGAAAAAAGTAAGCAAAATATTGATCAGTGCCATAAGACCTATTTGAAATTAACAAATCAAATAATAATATTAATATTAAAATACCAAATATTTCCCAGAAAAACTACACAGGCTTTTAAATATTTTCAAACGTGAGCTCATACTTTTTGGACCAACTGTACGAATATGTATATATTTATTAGCTATATAGTTTTTGCCAAACAGTTGAATGCGCTTTTATGGCACACAATGATAAGGTCCCTGGGCTCTGAGGCAGCTGCCGTGCATAACAAATAATGCAATATGCATAGAAATCGTAGGAATAGTCATAATGGGAAGCAATTAGTATTGATCACAACGCCAGCCTATTGATTGGCATTAGGGCGTGACAATCACTCACTGCACATACACACATACATGCATACAAAATATATTATTATATATTTATTAATATTGTGTGTAATTACTGCATGGCAATTTTGTAGCTACGCTTTTTAATAGACTTTGCTCCACTGTGGATCAGGCTATGATTAAAACAATAAATAACCCCTGGCGTTATAAATATTGAAAATAAGCACAAATGGAAATATGCAGTATAATTAAATGTAAACAAGCGCCATATAGAACAAAGTCTTGATATATTGCTATCAGTTCAACAAGCCGATTGTCTTTGTAAGCCGGATTTAACCACACTTATGCTAAAGCTGCTTGCACATGCGCAAGTGGGAAGTGAGACAAGCAAAAAAGTAAACACTTTTTTTCGTTTGCCAATTTGTTGAATGACTATTTGACAGACTGCGTAAATATTTGATGTCTTGAGGAGATTAATACGTCATACACTTATGGCATATGAGACGCGGGTGAAGTACCGCTCGATTTTGAATAAGCATGGATCGTCCGACGGTGCTACTACAATAGCCGGGCATTGTTATTGCGGGCACCGCAAATTGATAACAATACGGCAAATAATTATTATACATACATAGTAATTTCATATGATGAATCAATAATTTGGTCACAATGCGGTAAAATTAGAAATGGTAAGTTTACGTTAAAACTGTACTTGCTCTCAAACTGCAAGCGAGACTGCTTCTCAAACTGTAACGAAAGCTTTGCTCAGCCGAATGGGAAAAAGCTCAAAAGCTCACGCTTTGACTGTGGCTCCTAAACACTAGGCTAGCTTTTATTACATTGACTACTAAAGATGAAGGTACAATCTCAATTTTACACTCTATTGGTACGCAGGAAATCATCATCATCATCATTATCCGCATCCTCCACCACGCTGTAGGAACTCTTGCCCTCCTTGGCATCATCCTTGGCCAGATGCGTTTCAAAGAACTCTTCCACGGTGTCCGTATTCCATTTGGTTATCGATAACGTTTCCTGCACCTTGCCACTGGAATCCAGCAGCTTGACAATGGGATCCAGACCACGAACATATTTGATTTGCAAATTGGGGAACTTTGCTGGACGACCGCTCTGGATGAACGCCTGGATTTGCGGATAAGCCCGGAATTTACAGGTGCAAACCTCTAGAATTGCCTTCGCATAGGTTCGCTGCGCTTGCTGTTCCTGGTCTTGAGTACAGCACTGCTTGCAGTGTGGTCTGAAATTAATAACGTTTATTAATATTGTGCAATAACTAGTAAATTATTTACCTACTTCAATGTTTCCAAACCAAAGTCATCGAGCTTCTCGCAATTAGAGCACATAAGCTGCGTTTTAATGAAACCCAACTCCCGGCAATCGGCTGCCGTGAATTCAGCTTTAGTTTGGCACTGAAAAACGAACGCATATAAATAAAGCAGACTTTTGTTAAGTTAAAGCAACTTACGCTTATTAAGGCTAATACTGATAACAACAATAAACTCAACTTTTCCATGCTTAATTATAAATTTGTATTAATCTACCACGTCGTTGTTTACAATTCTACTAAAGTTATCGATATGCGATAGAAATAATCACAGTCGATATGTGTAGAATTTATAGGGCTTCAAAATGGAACTAGTATCTGATTTAAATTATTTTCCAGTATATTTGCACATTTTGTTCATTTGTTACTTTTGTATCATAATAATCGTATAATTATTAAATTTCTGTAGCATTAAACAAAAGTACAAGTGACCGCCATAATATGAGGAAAAATAAATACTAGTGGGCTTTTTAAAATTTGGCATTATTTAGTTCCTTTTGAAAGAATTCCGCAGTACTGTTTTTGAGTCACATGAAGTTGGCAGCAAGCACAAGTGAAGAAGAAGAATGTGGCTCACGTAGTCAGTCGCATTTGTTTTGTTCCGTCTAATTTGCTAATTAAAAGTAGTAATTGTTAAATAACTGTAACTATTTTCAAAATTAAAAAACGAACAACGCGTGACACTTACATTAATTGTTGGCAAAAGTAAACGAACAGTATTCCGTGAACGTTCGGTATTATTTTTTTTGGCAAATCAATAACTACATTTGTAGAGACGCGTTGCGCAAAAGTGAAAACCGAATCAACGAACGCATAGAAAAGGTGAATAAATAGAAAACCTAAATCGGTATACGAAATTCAATTTTCGATTGTTGTAAAAATAAAATTAGGCATTGAGTGTGCCGAGTTCTTGCCCGTTGCAGTAGCACAGAAATAGAAAAAATGTATAAAGATTATAAGAGCAGGAGGGGGAAAACAGCTCCAGGGGAGCATCTTGAACAGATTTGTGTATACACACGCACACATGCATACATACAGTTGTGTTTACATGAGACTGCTGCTGGTTGCGTGAATCTGTGCCTGTGTGGGTGTGTATGTGTGTTTGTGTTTTGATTAGTAAATTAATAATCATATGTGTGATTGTGGTTGTTTTTGTAGCTGTTGTTCTTACGCCACGGTGCTAAAATGTTATATATTGCAATAAAGTGCTTGTTTGTTTAAGTTGTTTATTCAATTCATATATTTTAAACCACTTGCCCTTGCACAACAGCAACAGTGAGAATGAAACAACGGAACGAGCTGTTGCTTTATAGTTTGAGAAACTTGTTCTAACTGCATCAAGTCCCCTTTCCACCTCCGCTTGTGTAACGGTTCTAGATGTGTAAATAGAATTACACACACATATGTGCGTGCGTGTTCATTCAAGTTTTCGATGCAACTACGTGAAGCTGCAGCAAGAGGACGGAAGCTGCTGCTTAAGGTCTTCCATTCAAGCGACTTCCGCCTTTATCCATGTCTCGTTTAACTGGTTTAGGGCGCAGCTGCATCTCTGTATGAGTGTGTATATATGGCCGTGTGTCTATGTGTGTGCATTATTCGCACCTGCTGCATAACAGCAACTGCAACTGCAGCTGTCGTCCCTCTCAAATTTCTTATCAATACCGAGACCTTAAAATTCTTGACGTATTTAGTTATTTTTTCGAATTTCTTCTTTACACTATTGTGCTGGCCAAGAGACGAAATAAACAGCTTACCTACTTAAAACGCCATCTACCTACAGTCCCATATACACACACACATGCATTCGTACCATTTTCCATATTTGTACGGCCTATTGGAGTTCTCTTACCCACGCTATTCGTCTCGTCTCTCTTTCTACCTACGACGTTTTGTTTTTCCTTTTGCTGATTTCATGCAATGTATTCATAATAAAACCTCACTTGGTAGATATATATAGGTGTATATAGTTTTTCATTCAAGTGACTCAACTGCGAGTGTGTTGTCTTATCAATAGACTTCCATTGTTAAACTTATCGCCTAATCAGCGTTTTTTATTTCGCCAAGAAGCAGCAGCAACAACAACATAAGCAACTGCGATGGCAGGCAGAGTCAGCTGCTCGTCATCCGATTCTCTCTTTCCCACTTTCTTGTAATTAATATACATGTGCTATGTGCATGTGTGTGCGTGTTTGTAAGGCGAGATCAGCATGTAAAATGAGTACATTCCGTGTACTCGTTAAACGGCACCAAAGAGTACAATCGTGATGCGTAATGGGTACCGTTTGGTGCTCTTCCCTTTCGGTACATTTGTACCGAAGCTGGTACAGCAGTGAAAAGGTACTTTGTTTTGAAGGTTATGTTTATGTCCGCTGGGTGTTTGTTTATATTAATGTTATGAATTCTGCTGACCATGCCTTTACGTGCCCTACCCACACACATATACACGCTGCCCACATCCCCCGCAGCCAAATTAGAACCCTCATTCGAATTGAAATTCAAATAAACTGCGCAATTGCGTGTTTTCATTTCTTGTATATTTTTTATTTATTTTTTTTGGAATGAATCCCTTTTGTGTACTTAGTTTGTATTTCGCTAATTAGTCCTCAACACAGTTCTCCACGCACATTTCGCCTTTAACTATTTTCTTTTGTTTAGCGACAACATATGGTTTACAGTTATTCGAAATCGTATTCAAATGGATTCAATTGAACTAAAGGTCAAACTAATTGCACTCATTTGTTTATGCGATTTTTTTTTATTTTCCCGTTTGTTAAATTTCATTTAAAAATGCAATGTCTTTAACTATAAGAAGTAGGATCGAAGGTAGTTACAGAATTCGTCCAAAATTTCTTGAAGAGAAATTCATGAACTTTTTATAATATTTTATTTTGGGTACACTATTTAACAGTGTATCAAATTGTACCTATTTAAATGTGTCTTCGCCAAAAAATTTTATGCTAATTCTAGGGTATTTGCTAGTCGCATACTTATAGCCCTCGCGTTTTTTTCGTTCAAGTGCGTTTTAAACCTGGCTACTTTCGCTGCTGTGAAAATATTCTGAGTGTGTGTGTGTTTTAAAATTAAAAATAATACCAATAACAAATATTAAACCTGAAAAAAAACTTGTAAAATGTTTAAGAATATAAAAATGGTTGCAAAGCAATAAAAATAAACAAGTGCAAACTGTGTAAATAAAAGCTGTCAGTAAAGTCAGTGTCAGTGTCTGAGCCAGGTAAATAAACTGTGTTATTTGTGTCTTAGTTTGTAATTGTTGTTGTTTTTTTAACTCTTGTTAATTAATAAGTTGCTTTGTTATATTTTACTCAGGTCGATACCCAAGTACTGAGCGGGGAAGGGGGGTGGGGGAAAGCAACGCTTAGAGAGGGATAAGAAGAGCGAGAGAGTGGGAGAGGCAGTGAGACAGAGTGTGAATGAAAATGAGGGCAAGGCTGGCCAAGGCAAAAGGCAGGCACTAACACAAGCACACGAACACACACACAGCGTACGACGTTTATACGAACATATTTGCACATTCTAAGCTCTGTTTACGTTGTTCACAACAAGTTCAAATGAAAGAATCAATTTTAAGTTTTCAATTTTGATTCATTTTGTTGATTTGTTTCATCATTTTTTGCAATTCAAAAAAGTCTGCTTTTTAAATTTAATTTCTCGCACTCGTTTGGCTTACCAAAATTAAATGTCTGATTTCATGATTTAGCCAAATTGTGCTTCGTATAAACCAAGTATTAAGCCACTCGCTACACATGCACTTTATGAATTTTTGAGTTGAATTTTAATTGCAACTTTGCTTCTATTCTGTTGCAGCAACGCACCAAAAAAAACAAACAAAATTAAACAAACAAAAAATAATTAAATAATAGTAAACAAAACACAAGACTTCGTTTGAACCCAAAACACACATTAAACATTCCCGTCCGCCTTCGTGCTCTGTGCACCTGCTTCGCCCACCTGCCTCTGCCGCCTGCGCTGCCATGCAACGCGCTGATCATGTCGCTGGGAGAGAATCTAACTAGGATGCGCATCCTGCTGCTTGCCTGTGCACTGAGTGCTTCCCTAACGCTAACCACTGCCTGCTCCTCACGTGCCATATCGAAGCCACGCCCAGAACCAGAGGCAACACCCATACCGTCCACATCAGCGCCAGATAATGTAATCGATCCACGTCCGAACATATCATTTCCAATCTACCGCTGTCCACCGACATATGCTGCCTGGTATTGCCTGAATGATGCCACCTGCTTCTCCGTGGAGATCCACAACGAGGTGTTGTACAATTGTGAGTGCGCGATTGGATTCATGGGACCCAGGTGCGAGTACAAGGAGATCGATGGCAGCTATTTGCCCACCAGAAATCGTGTCATGCTCGAGAAGGCGAGCATTGTGAGTGGTGCCACATTGGCGGTCATCTTTATGGTCATGTGCTGTGTCGTGCTCTATTTGCGGCACGAGAAACAGGCCAAACAGAAGCTACATGAATCCTCCACGGGTGGAGTGGGCACCGATGTGGCCGACATGGGATTCGAGAATCCGGGCATCGATGAGGTCGATGGCCTAAAGGCGCTGCGCATAGCGCGACGTCCATTTGGGCCACATCACAATCGCATTTTGACCATGGAACAAGCGTATCTACAGTCGGCTACAAGCTGCGAGAGAGCCAGGCATTAAACTACTACTAATATTAATATTAACCTAAATTATTGATTAATCATTAATAACAGCAAATGTCCTTTAGCTCTTTAAAAATCGACTTTTAAAAAAACCGTTTATTTAACCGACTTTTTTGGTAACTTTTTAGCCAGAAGAAAATGCTTAGATTAAGTGCCTTTTAAGCTGATTAAGTATTAACAACCCAATGCAATTTTTGGCAGCTAGCTGTTCGTTTTTAACTAATTAAAATAACTATTAAATTAAATTAAATATAATTTAATTATTTTATGACGCTGCGTTAACAAATTAACGTTAAATTAAAGAAAATAAAAAATTATAAAAAAATTTGTTGACTTTTTAAACTATTTCTAAGTTTGTTGCTCGTTTTAGCTAGTAAATTAATTTATTTAATTAGTTATTAATTAATTAATTAACTCATTGCTTTACTTTTCTTGCTTGCAGCTATGCCGCACAACAACCAACAGCCCACTGGGAATGGGAATGGCAATGGCAGTGGAGACGACGCACTTGGTCCACCCAAGGCTGATTTCAGCGCACCGCCACCTTATGAGCCCGATGCACTGGGTCATGGTGGTCAGCAGTTGCCTGGCACACAGCTGCCCTCGCTGGCGCTGACTACACACGGCGCACACGATGCGGCACTGCAGCAGAGTGAGCTGGCATTGCCACAGGAGCTGCATGGCAAGCTGCCCACGTACGAGGAGGTGCAAATGGAGAAATCCTTGAATGGTGAATTACCGCCAGCATTTCTGACATTGCCAACGACACAACAGTTGCCGCCGCCGCCGAATCCGTTGCTGCCACTGCCACCAAATCCGCTGCGTGATGGTAACGCCGGCGTGCGTTCGGCTCAACCGGCCTTGACCTTTATTGCCATCGATGCCAGTGATCCGGAGAACAGTTTGTCCACCACAGATAATCTACTGGGCACAGACATCATGTTTATAACCGCTTTTATGGTCGCCTTTCTGTTCAATTGGATTGGATTCTTGATGCTCACCTGTTTCTGTCACACGATCGCCGCTCGCTACGGTGCACTCTCCGGCTTCGGTTTGTCGCTGGCCAAATGGACACTGATTGTGAAGCACTCAACGGACTTGGCATCGCATGAGAATTCATGGCTTTGGTGGTTAATTTGCGCTTTCGGTTTTCTGATTGCCATTAGGGCATTAATTCAGTATGTGAGCATTAAACGCTCCTGGCGACTGCTCTCTGCATCGGCCCAGGAGCGTTTGCTCTTCTTCTACTAGGTGCGGCCGCCGTCGCCGTCGCAGTCAGTGTCTACGTCGACGTCGACGGGGACGGGTTATGTAAATACTTTAAGTGTGCGAGTTGTTTGAATCGATGACGTCGACGTTGACCACGATGACGTCAAAAACAGGAACAACAACGACGACAAATGACAAGGACGATGACGTCACGGCGACAACAGCGTATCGCTCCCATTTCGATCCCAAAAAATAAGAAAAAACTACAACAAGAAATAAGAAATTTATTGCAAACTTACTATTGGTTAGTGTTTCTGTAGTTACTATGTTAATTAGCGCAAGTTAAAACCACAAATCAGTTAGAAAACACAAAAAAAAAAAGAAAGCTAGAATAATGATAATAATGTTGCTTATGTACGTCAGAGCATATCAGCATGAATAGTATCGAAAAAAGACGCACACCGCTTAGTGAGAGAGAAGAGAATTCCTGGAGAATCCCGATAATCCCGAGAATTACCGTTTTGCTGCACCTTTTGGGCTGTTTTATTGGGCCATCGATGTCTTGATTGATGTACGTATCTCCCCTTGTATATGTATATTTGTGTGTGTGTGTATAGGTGTCTCGCTGTAGTAGTGCTAGCTTCTACTAATACCTTTAGTAATTGGTTAAGTTATGCTTGTCACTAGACAACAAGCAAACATAAATATAACATAAAAGACACAAAACACGTAATAGATGAGAACATGTCACAATATTTTTATTGCATCATCCTTATGCTGTGGTACTTAAAACAGTTACACAAAGGCCAGCGATAGTTTTGCTAGATAAATGAATAAACAAAACACACAACTATTATAATTACGATAATTGCTAATATAACGTTTATAATTAATATGTTTAATCCCTTTGTATGTAAAATTGAAATATGCATTGCAAGGTCGCATAGCTAAAATATGCGCCAGTTTTATGCAATTTAATAAATCGAACACAAAATCCACAATCCCAACTTGTTATCTCTGCAAACACTAATTTCAAAAGTACGCGCTCAATGTGTTGGTATTTAACTCCTTTTTATCGATAACACCATCGTTTACAGCCCTGTAATACTTATCGAATAGCATAAACAGTGTGGCAGCACTATCGTTAAAAATCAACTCTGCAACAAAAATATCGTACTTTCCGTGTAAGCTGTTCACATTACTTGTTCAGCCTCATATTAAGTTGCCTCGTTCGTGTGTGAAAATATATTTTCACAATAGGCTGCCATCTTTAAATTGAAAAAAAGAGAAAAAACTTTAAAATAATTAAATACAGTGCATTTCGTCGTGGGATATAACTGCAGCTACTTCGTTAACGTGAGTTTAATATATTTATAAACCTAGTAATTCTTTTAACACGGGAAATACTCTATGGTGCTGTGTGTATCTGTTGGAGGATTTTTTTTTAGTCGCCTGAAACCTTGTGCCAGCCTGCAATATAATTATTGATTTTTATTGCTGGTCCTCGGTGCTCTGCAGGAAATGCATACTTTTCTATAACACAAATCATTATTAGCTAAAACTAGTAAAAACTTATGCAATACGTGTGCTATTGAAAAGTACAGTAGCTGTAGTTACTAATTATTTAATCCAGCCGTTGATAAACACATTTCAATTATTAACAATTAATCTGTGGTGCAGGAATTGTGGTAAATTGTTGTTTTAAAAGTACATTAGTTAATGCGTAAAACACCAGCGTTTTTTCGTTTCGCCGGCTTCTGACTCAGCGCTTGGTGGTGTCTCAGTTCGCATACACATACAAAACACGCATGCACGAATCGGCGAGCCGCCATCTTATTTTTCCAGATAGACATTCACCTTCTTTCATCTCGGCTGTCTCCACTTTTTCTTCAGCCGGTTATAATTGTTGAAGTTTCGACTGTTTCAATAAACCAGTTTTCTCTTTCGAGCATTTGGTGCTGCGTTCTCAATTCTTTTAACGTATATTCTAAAAAGCAGGTAACATTTAATACATATGCATTTGTTGTATACGTCATGTTTTCACCGTCAATGTGATGCCTAATACATACACACACATGCTTACATGCATATGTGCAACCCTCATTTGCGTTGCTGCTTGTGTGCTTGTGTTTGGGTATGTATATGTGTATCTTTTGCCTGAGTCTTGCACCCTTAGATACACAAAACGCAAATGTGTGTGTATACAAATATGCGTAAACAATGCCGAGCTGAGTGCTGAAGATTTGTCAATATAATAACAGTTTTATCAATAACTTTTGTAAAACATAACAACAGTGCATACTAACTAAGCTAATCATAAGCATTTGTGGATTGTTTTCATGCCTTTATGTTTTGTGCCGTTCCTTCTTTTTTTCAGCGCGGAGAAAATTTTAATTTCTATTGCATTTCGCTTTGAAAATCCTCTTGTTCATCTGCACACAGACACTAATCCCATATTCCCTACAAAATTCTATCAAAATTATGAACAGGTATGCAAAAAAAAGGAGCACTACTATTTTATTTACTCCCGAACGGTGTTCCGTTCTATGACTCTACAGATTTAACATGTTTATTTATATATATTTAATTTTATGATTACAGTGTAAAGATCAGCGGTATTAAGGGAAACATGGCATTCCGTGGCAACCAAAATCGTAACCGCAACTTTGGCGGTGGCAACCAATATGTTGGCCCCATGGGCGCCAATCGCATGGGTGGCATGAACATGTCACCCTGGGAGTCTCAGAATCCCGGAGGCGGTGGCCAGTTCGGTAACAATATGCGTCAAGGTGGCGGCCAGATGAATGCCCAAGCCATCAACTTGGCCAACAACTTGCTGAACAACCTGTTCAGGAACCAGAATCCACCATCTCTACTGGATCTGCCACGCGGTGGCATGGGAAATCGCAATCAACGCGGTGGACCGGTATGTGTGCTTAATTTCAGTTAACAATTGTTTATAACTATCCAGCAATATGTGATAATTCCTTATTATTTTGAGTTCTTTTCGATTCTTTGGTGGATTGTTCACGCTGGAGTTAAAAGTCGTTTTAATGAAGTTTAATTTGTAACATTTTTGATGGAATAACGTCCGAGTATTACTTTGAAGTCCTTTAAATTGATTCATTTTTGGCCTACAAAATTGTCCGATTTCTTGGCTAGGTTTTTAGTGAAATTTTTGTCTGATCGTTTAAAATAAACTTAAATCTAAACGACCAACTTTGAATACTCTAGTACAATGTATCCACCGAAGAACTTTAAACCAAAAAAACTCTATTTTTATTATATTTATATATTTTTTGTTGTATCAAAACACAAACTTTGGTTAGAACTTAAACTTAAACATAGTTATTTGGTTTTTAACAAAACTAAAACAAAATACTAAAAACAATTCAACAAATTTGTGACAAAGTGAAAGGACCCTGCTGAAATTGTGTATGAAGGTGAAGGAGGAGGTTTTCGAAAAAAGCATTTATTCCATTTTAAATGCAAATTTTTGTTTCTTTAGCTCGAAAGGAAATTGCACAAATTGTTGAATTTGATTTGTTTGTACCACGACAAAACATAAGTACCGCCAACAAATGTTCCATTTAACGATGAAAAGAGTATGATGATGATAAAAAATTATGAAATAATAATTTATCAAGTATTTTATACATGTATATTTTTCTTAATAGCTGTAGGACTTAAATTAAATCATTTTTAAAATAATTTACCCAAACCACAAAAAAAAAATACAGCAACAAATATCAAAAATCTTTTGGATTTTTACAAAAATTCACAAATTTTGCTAATTTACAAATATTTATTTTTATTCTCTTCTACACGAAAACCAAAATCATATTCGATGCTTGTTTGAACAAACAAAAAACCAAACTCTCAAAAATGTAATAACAAAAAACGCAAATCGAATCGAATATCGAATGCATCCAATGTGTGGCTATATATCAATCTTATGCATCCCATATATATATATTTCAATATATATATTTATGTATATCATAATGATGTCTCTGATGTCTCCGACGTTGTCGTCAATTGCGTGCATTTCATGTGCTGTTGTTGTTGCTATTGTTGCTGCTACTGCTGTGGCAATTATTGTTGCTGTTGCTGTGGTGTCACTGCCATTTTCTGTTGCTGCTTGTATCCCTTGGGGACAATGTTTATGCAAATTATTATTTATTGTTTGTTTTATTTCTGTGTGAAACTGCATAAACCTATAATAATAATTGCCTATAAATCTATAAAAACTATTTCATAAAAAAATTTTAAATAAAATATGGCAAATTTTTATGGCACTTGCAACACGCAAACAAACAATAAAATACGCAACTTCACACACAAATTGCATAAAACGCAAAATGATCAAAACGCAATAAAATGCTGTGTGTACGATGCGATGTCACTTCCAATGCGACGCCACCGATTGATTGATTGATTGAACTCTTCTAATCTGCTCTGCTCTGAAACTGAAAAACCGATCCGATCTGGTACTGGTACTGATTGATGGTGCAACTGCAACCAATTAACAAAAAAACAAAACCAAAAACTAAAAAAATAAAACAAATATGCATCGCCACTCTTCTTCAACGTTCCTGCTCTGACCGAACTCACTCGAAATCCGAAAATCGGACTTGAACTCGAAACCGTAATTACCGAATTTCGGTTTTCATGCCCGCCCGTCTGTCTTGCTCACAATATCTGTATAAAAAAACACCTTAAAAATGCCACGCGCCGCCACGCCAACGACTTCAACAACTTAAAAAACATCCCCGTCGACTGATTGCGCGACCGTTTCGCCCGATTTGACCAAAATCATCTTTTTTAAATATATATCTATATTTATTATGCTTCTATATAATATATTTTATGTGTATAAATTCCATATCACGTCAAAATGGAAACTTACTCCAATCACCAATGAAACTATTGTAAATGGTTAATGCCATAAAATCTCAATTCGTTTTCTATTATTATATATTTAAAAAACAAACAATTGTAAATTCCGTAATTGATTTTAATTTTGTACCATATCGATATGATTCGATATCGATCGCACGATCTTGTTTCCATGTATTCCATTTGCATTTCCAAAAACTATACGAAAACCCAACAATTTATTATGTAAAATCTACAAAAATCTATCTACCAACTACTCTCAAATGTACTGTATAAAAAAATGTGTATGCGTTTGAAACGAAAAACAAAAACAAACATTAATTATAAAGATGGTCAATCGTGGCGGCGGTGCCGGCAATCGTCTCAATAATCGTCGTGGCCAAGGAGGTTTCCAAAATCGTGGCGTTACTGGTGGTCCCAAGCCCCCCCAAAAGCAGGGCGCCGGCGGCATTCGTAAGCAGAATGCTTTTGATCGTGCCAAGAAACTTTTGGCTAAAAATGCCAACACTAATAAAAAGAAGGAAATTACTCCTGGCGAAAAGAAAATCGAGAGGTAAGAGTACAACTACTATACAAACCAAAAAATATAAAAATTCAAAACAAAAATACCAAATTTTTAATACCAAAAAAATACCAACATTTTTTACGAACCAAAAATAGCGAAATTTTGCTCAACATGCAATTTTTCTTCCAACTCAACAATTTAAATATATAAAAATATCTACAAATTTTTTAATTATTAGTGCATTAATACTTTCTTCAAAATAAAAATATATGCAAATCATTTTAAGTACTTAATTTCCATTTATCTAAATGCATATAAGTTCAGTTCTCCAAAAATAATCACTACAAATTTCCGCAAGTGGTGGATGTGTCTTTATTAGTGCTCTTTTTTGATTAGAAGTACCCATCCCTGCTGGTTATTATCGGGTTATAGTCTCATGGCATGGATTGATCAACGATATATATATTTTATCAGATAGCTGTTAACTTAAGTTAATTATTAATCATACTATTTATATTTTTTACATTCATTTTAAACAAATTAAAATGGGGGGAATTTAATCAAATTAATAAAACTTCAGCTACAGAAATTTTAAAAGCACTTCAGGAAAAAATCATTTAAAATTAAGCCTCAGAGGGTTTTATTACTTTTTTTTTAAAAGAATTTCTCACTTTTCTGTTAAATGTCCGAGTTCTTAATTTATTTATTTTATCCGCTGTATTCTTCCAAATCCAAAGGTGGAAAGAGGGTATGTTTTTAAGCTCATCCGTCAACTCTTAACCATCAGTAATCATATCATAACTTCGACAGCCAAGTTCATATCAAAATCTTTTCATAATCATATTTTGTACGTATCTTTCCTAACTAAAAAAGTCTTTCAGCGTGACTTCTGGCGGCCGAGTGCTAAGAGCGAGACGCACAAACTTTGTTTAAACAATTGAATACTAATATATCATTTTTCTTTAATTCTTTTCACATCCAAATTATTTTGGATAAGTAGCAACGTGTCGAAGGAGTCGCCATATGCCAGTGTGCCCAATGATATGTTCTATTGTCATCTGTGCAAGAAGCACATGTGGGACGCCAATTCGTTTGAGAATCACATCAAGGGACGCACTCATCTAATGATGCGCGAGGGCATTGAGGAGAGCTATCGCCTAAAGGCCAACATGATTCGTCAGGAGGCCAAGATCGCCGAGCAGCTCAAGTCCATTGAGTTTGATCGTTTGAAGCGTATGGGCAAGAGCAAGCAACGTCAGTTGGATTACTGCACCATGTGCGATTTGAACTTCCATGGACACATTTCGACTCATCGCAAGTCTGAGGGACATTTGCAGCTGAAGAAGTTCTTGCATCCCAAGTGCGTGGAATGCAACAAGGAGTTTGCCACACGCATTGATTATGACACCCATTTGCTGTCCGCTGATCACTTGAAGAAGGCTGCAGAGAACAACACTAAAGTTGGCGAACGCAAGCGTCAGACTTTGCCCATCAGCACAGCCGAGGAGGAGACACGCGATCTGCGTCCACCACAGAAGCGCAAGAAGAAGCCCGTGAAGAAGGAGGGCGAGGAGGCTGCTGAGGATAAGAAGAAGGAGGGCGAAGAGGGTGCTGAGGGTGAGGAAGCCGAGGCTGAGGAGGCCAAGGAGGGCGAAGAAGCCGCCGATGAGACCAAGGACGGTGAAGATCTCAATGAAAGCCAGGAAGAGGAGGAAGTGGCTCTACCCGTCGATCCCGAGGATTGTATTCTGGATTTTGCTGAAGGCGACGAGATTCCCAGTGAGGTGGACACCCGTCTGCCCAAGTACAACTGGCAGCGTCCAGTGGGATCAGCTCTTATCTCGAAGCTGGAATGCTTTGAATGCGCTGTCTGCAGCAAATTCTTTGACACTGAGATCACCGCCGAGATTCACTCGCGCACAGCTACCCATCATCGCAACTTCCTCAAGTTCATCAACGAGAAGTCGAGCGACACAAAGATTGCACAAAAGCGCGCTGCCGCTGCCATTGAGGAGAACGAGCGCAAGAAGCGCAAGATTGAAGAAACCGAGGCACCAGCCGCGGAGGAGGGCGCTGCCGATGAATCGGCCGAGGGTGCTGAGGGTGAGCTCTATGATCCATCAGAGGCCACTGGCGATGATGAAGATTTCGAGATGAATGAGAACGCTGAGGGTGAGGAAGATGGTGGCGATGAAGCCGCTGGTGAGGACAATGGCGATGAGATGGATGCCCAGGAAGAGGAAGAAGAGGAAGCTGAGCCGGAGCCAGAACCCGAGCCAGAGCCAACTCCAGCTCCAACACCTGCTCCCGTTGCCCAGCCCGCTACACCAGCCAAACTAGAGCCGGCTAAGACTGCAGCCAAGGCTGCCCCAGCCACACCAGCTGCTGCTCCAGCCGCTGCCACACCAGCTGCAGCAACAACTCCAGTCGAGGCCAATCAGTCGCCGGCTAAGAAGCCACGTGCAGTCGCTGCTGCTGCTGCCGCCGCCGCTGCTGCTGCTTCGCCCGCTGGTCCCAAGGCAACGCCGCAACGCAATCGTGCGCGTGGACGTTACAACCGATACTAAAGAGGAAAAGAAGTGGCAAGGAGAAGAAAAAGAGAGAGATAGAGGGCAGCAATACCAGGGGCATAGACACAATACGAAATAGAAATTATTTATAACATACAAATAATTAAACATAACTTGATGTTATGTATTTCACTATGACTAAAACCCAAATTTCCAGACACA